>JAWZYU010000010.1:82980398-92980398 GCA_038380435.1 Ryuthela nishihirai
GCATTAAGAGAATAAGGTAGAAAACTCATTTTTTAAGTTTTCAATTACAACAATTATGTTTTCAGAAGCAGCTTTATTTATTCATATGCAATTTGGATGTGCAAGCTACTAATACATCTCTATATTTATGTCTTTTGCATATAATTTTTGCATAGTATATAAAAAAAATTAGTTACTATGTTGTATTTGATTTTCCCATAAAATTGGTTAATAGTTCTTGCAGTAGAAAAATCTGCACTTACTACAAAAACAAATATATATATACAATTATTAAGCTTAACCCTTAAATAGCTGAAAAAAAAGTTAGCCAAAGTATTAAAGTGGTTAAAAAGGTATAAGTGCATTTTGACAATTTAATAAAACGGTTAAAAAATGTTTAAAGGAAAAACTATATAACAAAATTTCTCATTTATTCTGCCAATACATGATGTTTATATTGAAAACATACACAAAAAAAAAGGATAAATTATGTGATTAGATTGAGCACGCAGACATAAATCAGAAAACTGCAATGTGTGAAATATATCTCACTCTTTAAATTTTACTTTCTTAAGGTTTTTATGTCATCTTTAATATATCGGTGAAATAATTATAAACATCATAACGCACAAAAATTAAATACACCCTCATTTGCATTATTCAACAATTGGATTTATTCCTTTGATAATCAAACATTTCAGGCAGTCACTACAACATTCATTTCTTATTTTAACTTACCTTTATAGTCATCCTCTTAAAATTTCATACTTACAACTGCAGTCATTCTACATATATCACTGTAGGTTTTGTTTTCTCCCTTACATAGTCATTTTAATCACTATAATTGATTTATACTAATTTCAAAGTTTAAAACAAGAAGTGTCATTTTACACTTATCCCTCCTAGGCATCATAGTTATAAGTTTCATCACAAACTGCAAGCTATGTGCAAAATAGGTTTATCAGCAGGGGGGAGGGGGGAGAAATATACAATTAACATCAGTGTCATGAATATGGCTTAGGTATTAAAATTGTTCTAGCATTGTTTCAAATAGTGCATGGCATCTTGATGCACCTACTATCACAGCATATTTAATTAAATATGAACACTGTTACCATAGCTCAACTGATAGAGAAGCTGGGATCCCAACAGATCCACATTCAATTCCAAAAGATTTAATATATATATTTTTACACAAGCTAATTGGTGTCATAGTATGTAAGGAATTAGTTTAGCAAAGAGACAATTTCTTTTTTTTTTATTCCTTTATCATAATGTGAGTTCTCAATAACAGATGTTGCATCCTAAATGTCATTGCTATGTTTAATCAACATTATATATTGCAAAAAACAAGATGTGAAACTGGCCGAAATATTAAACATATATTATGAAATGACTAGTCCTCTTACACCATTGTAGTTGTTTTTCTCTTCTTAAATTCTTAAAAATGACTGCTAAGACTAGATATACGAAACTGAAGTTTTGGCTTAGAGGAAAAATATATGTAGATATTAAGGCATTAAAAGTATTATAGTTTCAGTATCAGTGCTTTTTAACGAAAAGGTTTATTACCAATTCTAATGGAAGTTTTACATTTCAAATGATAGTTTCCACTGGCAGCATTCCTAAGATGGTACAATTTTAAATGAATGCAAAACTCTAATAAATAATGTTACATTAAAAGTTCATTATAATGAACACAATAGTCAGTGTAGGTTTTAACTACTATAATTAGTGAAAAATTCTGTTAATGATAAATGTCATGATGACAAAATGAAATAAGAAAATTGAATTCTATATTTCTGGATTCATTGGTTGAATTTTTTCAGGAAAAGGAGTTAAAACATCATAAACTATGAATAGCAAATGGTTTTGTATACTAAACTAATTGGAGAGCCTAAAATATCAAAAAAGAAATATACATTACATGTTACAAAAGATCACTGTTTAATTTGGAGATAAATAGTTCATAAAAGGGATATTTGTTTCACTTATATTTGAAAAGTTTATTTACCAGCAATTATGTATTTGATTAACATTTGGTAATACTATCTTTTTTATACAATAAATCCACTTCAAAATTATTATAATAGAGAATATGATTATTTGGCAATGTCTAATAAAATCTTATTAAATATCTTTGCCTAATTCAGCAGCTATCACTCATGGTATACTTGTTTTGAGAACAAAATTTCAATATGGCTAAATATATAAGCTTTAGTTGAGTATTCTACAAGCCAAGGCATAAATTTAATATGAGTGACAGGGTACATGCCCTCTAGCATCTTAAGAATATAACTATAAATGCTTTCTTTACTATTACCCTAACAAAAATTTTAAAAGCATACCACCATTTGATGCTATCTATACATACATACATACATACATATTCTACAGTGATATAGAATTTTTTTTTCCCACTCTGTTTCGATTTCTTCTGATATTCATGTACAAATAGTTTCCTGAATCAGCTTTCTCTAGAATACTATTTAGATTTCAGTGGTTTACAATGACTAAAGCATTATATAGATATAATAAATCTGAAAGTTTAAAGGAATAACTTACTCAGCTTAGCTTTCATTTCATGACAGAAAAAACTGCTGTAAAATAACTACTACTTAGATGTATAAAGAAGTACATGTTTAGTGATTTGCTCCAAAAAATTCACAACAGATTTAGTAAAATGAAACTCATAGACTTCAGCCTGACTTAAGTTACATGCCAAAAATACATATCTTAGCATTCAGTACTGAAAAAAAATTACACTTATAGTTACTAATGAAATCTCTTACTTTCCTATTTGTGATAAAATAGCCCTTACAAATTTGCTACAGATCATTATATATCCCTTATTAAAAACAATTAGTTTTAATATATTAAACTGAATCTAAAAATTCCCTTACGTTTTCATATTCTAAGAGGTTAATATAATTCTGTTGAGACTTTTTAGCCAAAGAATTAAAATATTTATCCAATTACATTGAAATGTACAATTTTTAAGCAAAAAAAAGTATCACGTCATTACAAACATCTGAACTATAAAAAACTTTTTTTTATAGTGTACAGTAACAAAAGACATTTTGCAAACTGCAGTAGTTTCATCAGAATAAACAAAACATTAAAAACACTTTTTTTCAAAAAATACTGTTGTGAAAAGTAAATGCAAATTTGTCAAGGCTTATATTATCACAAATAGGCAAATAAGAGACTTCAATGCTATGTAACTTCTTTCACACCTACATGTTCAAATATTCTTAATGCAATACTATTTAAATACAAAGCACTCACATTGACAGATTTAAAACCACTATTCTGACAGAAGTGTACAGTCGTTGGTCTGTATTGTTTGTATTTGACACGTAAGTTTCACTTTGACATCTTGTTGGATGTTGTCAAAACACATTCTTAAAGTGAGCCTTATTTGAACATTGATTTCCACTTCATTAGAATGAATAAAAAAAAATAGCAATAATTATTATAGCTGAAAGCATTTAAATTGGTTGGGGTTTTATGGCACAAGGGCAGAAAACATTATGAGAAAAGGAACTAAATGTATTTAGCTGAAATAATTTACGCCTAGGTTGATATTTTATATAAACAAAAATGAAATGTCAGTCAATGTTTCAATGTTCAACCCAAAACATTAGAAGGAGGATGGATACAACTCTTGCCCTGTATTTGTTACTGACAGCATCCATTACAATATTAAAAAGAAGATTGTATTTTAGGAAGAAACATCATACAACCTGGATCAAAATACTTAACACTAAGAAGAATAATAAACCAACTTTTAAATACTTTGTATGGTGTATTAGAGATTATTTTAATAATTTATATGACTGTAGCTGCTTATGGATATAATTTAGTCTTAACAGCACATTATTTTTAGTAGATATGTTTCACTGGTTCAAACTACCTTTCCATGCAATTAAAAGCTATTTTAAACACACCATAATCTTAGATTATGGATAAAAAAGAGAGTGTGTCTATATATTTGAACAAAGACTATATTACATATTTGCATATCTGTGACACACACATAAGGCAAAACAGTGTAGAGATACACTAATGAATTACAAAAAATGTGATAATTTACTACATAGCACTGCTCAACAGCGATTTTGTTTCCTTGATGAAATTACATGATTTTTTATGCTGATTATGAAAATGATCTCAATATTTTTCTATTTAAAGTCCTTGAGAAAAACACACAAAATTTTATATATGTATAAAATTATAACAATAATTTTACTGTAATATCATGAAAAATCATTTTCAACATACCAAAAACTTTTACCAATGCCTTACATTTATATTTAGCATTTAAAGTTTTCCTTATCCATATCTTGCAGTAGTCAACCAGCATGGCTTGCCTTCATCTCTTTTGTTATAGTTTTTCCATAATGAAAATGCTTAGTAGAACCTTTCTCTATGCTAATCACTAATAGTTTAAAAGAAAAAATCTGTGAGTGCATAAATAGTATTTTAAAGGCTTTATGCATTTTTTACACAAGACAGGAATAATTTTACAATCTGGTGTACTACTACTTTCTCTGTGAGTAGTATAGTCAATCAAGCTTTGGTTACAAGATAAAAGAGCATCTCTCACCAGCAGCCAGCAGAGTACAAAAACATTTAATTACCACTGCTCCTATCTCCGCAAAATTCCCCGCCCTGCCCACGGTCAGTAGGGGACACCGATGGACTTGGGAAAGGCCGCCGTCCGTCGGATGGGACGTTAAGCCGTGGCCCCGTGTGCGGGAGAGCCATAAACTGTGCACGTTAAAGAACACGCTGGATGGCGTTGACGGGAGGCTACCATCTGTCTTCCAACAGCTGTTCCAGTGGGTCCCCTCCCCCAACCTTCTCTGAGTCTTCGGGGTCCTTGTGACCTGGCCATTTAGCCCATGGTGTGCAAAAAAAGTGCCGCTCAGAGGTAAAACAACCCAACCCAACCACTGCTCCATGTCAAATTTGGTTCCATAAAGAATTCTGTGAAAGCTACAGAAAACAGAATAAGGATTTAGCTATTTAAAGCAGGAATTTTAAGAATAAGTGAAGCAAAGATCAAAGAAGAAAATTTTAATTTTGAATTTAATGGCATTTTAGATGAAATAACTTGAAAAGCTCTAATTGTAGTACTATACTTCATAGTCAACACCAGATCCAAATATTATGACTATCTCGTGAAACAAATGCTTAAGGCTTATATGACAATGGAATGAGGTAAACTAAAAGTACAATTTCTACACTCTCACTTAAGATTTTGTTTTAGAAATCTTGAAATTGCTAGTGATGAGCAAAAAGAAAGGTTTCCCCAGGACATTTCTACTAAGGAAAATTCAATACCAAGTTTGAGAGAGCCAAAGCATGCTATATTGCTACTGCTGAAAAGCTAATAAAGCTTCAAATGATAACTGCAAGAGTAAGCCATTGGCAAATAATTTTTGTAATAAAAAAATTCTGAGGTATTTTAACCTACCATATTACATAAAATTTTACTTGAATATTTATCAAAAATATGAAAAAAAATTTCAAGGTTATTTTCATAAAGCCATCCCATGGTCAAGTGGTTAGTGCACTTGGCTACTGATTTAAGGAATCTGGGTTTGACCCCATGTAAGGCATGGATGCGTGTGTTGTTTTTCAGCTGAAGTCCAGCCATCCTCATAGACCTTCTACTATGGCGTATAAACTGACAGGCTCCTATCAGACTTCTGTGGCAAGCAGCTGCTTGAGGGGGTATTTATTTATTTTCATAACCAGCATAAAACTGAGAATCACCTATTTTCATCATAGAAATGAAAATACTTTATTTTGTTATTTAATGCAGTTAGGCAATTTTCCGATAATAAAAGGATCAACTTAACCAATAACTCTCACTATGACAATTATCATTTTAAAGTTATTGTCTTTTGAATGTTGTTTTGAAAAAATAAATATAAAATTACTTTTTGTACTAAAGTAAAATCAGTATTCATCCATGCTAAGAAATCCAAATACACATTTCACATTAAATTATTCAGATAATTTGAAAAATGCAGTATTTCCATGTTTGATCATTGTATTTCTGTATCAGGACATTTTCCTCAAAATTACCTAAACTCCATTTTATAAAAAGTTACCCCATTTTAGATCATTCAAGCATAGTTTGAAATGTAAGCTTTGGATCAAAATTTCCTGTTTTAGTATGAAATATTAAAAATTCATCTTCAGTTGATAATAACTCACTAGTTTTCAATCCTATTTTTTACTCTAGATATGGAATTAACACCATGAAAAAAAAGGAGCTTTATTCTGAAATGTTTGAGTGAAGCTGTCATTTACAGCTCGGATCCTTCCCCGACCACCACCTTTACTTCTTTCAACAATTACAACAGGCATCTGAACTAACTGCACAGGTGATTTTCCATCTTTAAGAGCTTGTGTAAGATTCAAAATCTGAAATGACACAAAAAAATCATAAATTATTGCTTAAACAAATTTTTAGATACTATTAATTTTTTTATAATTAAAATGGTGCCATTTAACTGCAAAACACAAAAAGTTCATTTGGTACTTGTGAAAATATGCTAAATCTGATTTTAAAAAATTACACATAACATCAATAATTTAGTTTCTGTACTATTTTCAATTTTGGACCATTTTAGCATCATTATATCTCTCTGTCATTGTATCTGTAAGCTAGGTAGTAGTAGGAATCTGTAGCTAGGTGGAAGGAGAGTTTCCCACCAATCCACTGTGATGATGCATAGAACCAGCCAGGCCTAGCACTTAATGTCCGATCCCCCCCCCCCTTCTCATGTTGCAGACCATTAGTACCTTTCAAAAGAGATATTCTCTTGTGGAAGGGAATGGAAGGAGAGGGCTGCCAGATCAGTGTGGCTTACTGATCTGAACAACTATGGCTGAACAACTATGAGATCATATGTTGTACCACACAAGTTAGTTAACATAATGAAAGCTCTCTATAATAACACTGAGTCGTGTGTGAGAGTTGGTAAGGCTTGTAGCAATTGGTTTAGCATTACTTCTGGTGTTCGACAAGGGTGCATTTTGTCACCTTTTCTCTCTAACTTGGTTATTGATTATGTTATGCAAAATTCACTTCAAGGAAAAGATTTTGGCCTTAAAGGGTCTAGAGATCAGAAAATTTCTGATTTAGATTATGCTGATGATTTAACCCTTTTGGCAAATGATGTTGATGAGATGAACTCTTCCATTCGAGTTGTTGATGAAACTGTACTAGAGTAGGTTTGGTTATAAACAGAGAGAAAACTAAAGTGATGAAAATTGGTCAGGCAGGCTGTGATTCAGTTAATCTGAATGGTTGCAGTCTTGAGCAGATGTCACAGTTTAATTATCTTGGAAGCTATGTAACAGATACTGGTGATGTGTAGCATGATTAACAGATGAATAGGGATTGCCTCTAGGACTTTTAGGAATCTATGGAGAGTGTGGAGAAATAAACATAAGACTAAAATTAGATTGTATAATAGTTTGGTTCTTTCTAGGATTAGTTATGGTAGTGAAACTTGACTAGTGGACGTTTTGTAAACAAGATAATACGAAACTTGATGCTTTTATTCTAGATGTTTAACCAGTATCTTGGGTATTAGGTGGTTCAATCTTTCAAATAGGATTATGAAGAGTGTGCCTAAAGACCTCAGAAAGAGGTGGGCAGACAATGTCAAACAGGGAATTGTTAGAATTGGTGTGCAGTGGCCAAATGCAGCAGATGTAACTGAGGACAGATATGCCTTTAGAACTAAATTGCACTATCTGGTTGGACCTTCGTTGCCCCTGGCTACTTGAGGATGATGATGATATTCTTATTTAGATTCATAATTTCTCTCAGTAGATCTATCTCTAAGTTCACTTTAGATTTGAAATGACAAAAAACAGTGATGTCCAACTTAAGAGTTATCAAAAAAAAAAATTTAACATCAGTGCAAGATTATTTACTAAATTAAACTTCTTGATCCTATCTTGTGCTTTGCAACAATCAAAGTGCAATGTAATAAGCTGATATCTCTAAGGTGTCAGCTTGACTGAAACAATCTGAATTAATTATCAGTTATTGTTAATGAAACATAGTACTGAATGTTGTTAATATTTCTAACATAAATGGAAAATGAACCAAATTTCTTAATAAGTACTGGGCATTTTAATGGAGAATGTTGGGTTGGTTGATTGTTTGGGGGGTTCTATGGTAATGAAGAAATCAGAATGCTGCAAAATGAAAATAACATTCAATTAACACCCTTACTTTTTTTCCCCCCAATTAAACATTCCTTTTCTTATCTTGCTTTACACAATTGAAATGCACTGTAGTTAGAACTGGCTCATTGAAATTGACTATGTTCAAGTTCAAGCTACTTAATAAAAATGCTCAGCCAGAATGTTAAAATTGGCCACATTAGAGATGAAAAAATTCTAAATTACAGACATTGTTTCTATAATAAATTTTGTAAATGCATCTTTTTGTGTAATGTTCTCATAATAGAAAATAATTTTTCAAAATGTATTTTATAGTTTTATATTAATCAAAAATAGTTCCCATATGGGCACATGTGGATGAAATGGCTCAAGTCTATAACTATTAATGAAAAAACTGTCCACCAATCTGTCAGAAGAGAAATATATTAAAGCAGGATGAATGAAGGGATGGTGGTGCCACTCAGTGAGGAAGCATTTCTTGATGGTCATTGGCTAGGCATTTTGATGTCACAGCAGGGAGACAATGGTAAACAAAGTTCATAAGAAGTGTGAAGTCATGGGGTACCCCTCTCAGTGACACTCGAATGGCCTTGGTAAAATGTAGTCTTTAGGCACCACCTTATATATATATATACTTACCTTGATATTAAAGGCCATAATTTCTTCAAATTCAAAAAGAATGTTAGAATATGTCGTGCAATCCAAAGGTTCCTGGACTTACCACATGTAGCACCATCTAGGCATAATTCCTGACTTCTGACACCAAGTATCACAAGTTGACTCCTTTGTCAAGCAGTCTGGCAAATTTCACATTGACAGTTTGAACCAAGCCTTCTTTACCCTTTGTTCTGTGACCACTGCGAGCTACAGATGTGTGTTTTTGAGCTGCTGACTACCTTAGAGTACTCTTTTTGCCATGCAGATTCTTTGGTTCAGTTTTCAACTGTCTGTTCCTTCTTCCTGTTTGCAGCACAAGGGTTTTCTCAGCTACTGTTGGTGTTTTTTATATTCCATGACTACTGTAGTTATTTAGTTTCTTTGTTAGTTATTTAGCTAGCTTTTAGAGTTCATATTTGTGTGTGTGTGTGTGCTAAGTCTACTAATCACATCCTGCTGCTTATTCCCCGGGTATTATGCAATCACCCCCAGGATTTAAGAGAAAAGAAAGGGTGCCTCTTACACTACCTTCTTGTGGCACTGGCGATGGATCAGGATACAGATGATACAGCCTCAGAGGCAATATCATCCACTGGATCTCGGCTTACCTCTCCAACAGGACAGTTCGTGTGAAGCTGGGCAACACGCTCAGTGCCTCCCACACTATCAATCACGGAGTACCTCAAGGGGTGTCCTCAGCCTGATATTACTGAACATCTTGCTGTCAGGCCTACCCTCTCGACTCGAGAATAGAATATGTATTTCCATCTACGCAGATGACATCTGCATCTGGTTCCCTAGCCAGAACCCCTCCTATGCTCAGCTCAAGATGAAATGAGCTGTGTCAATGGTCATCAAGTTCTTCAACAACCTAAGCCTCACTCTTTCCACCAATAAGAGTGTGGTCTTGGTTCTCATGAAGAGATGCCTTCCGCCCACCTTCCCTTGGTTTCATGCTTGGGCCAGACCACTTCAAGGTCATCAAACAGCATAAGTTCCTTGGTGTGGTCCTGAACAACAGGTTGACCTGGGGACCTCACATCCAGCATCTTAAAACAGTTGCCACTGTGCAGAGAAACATACTGTCTTTCCTTGCTGGTACACACTGGGGTTGGTACACACATAAACCTACTGGACTGATATATGGCTCTGAGCTTGATTATGGATCCTTATTTTGCTGCACTGGTGGGCTTCTGTGGAGGGAAAATCTTCCGCTGTGTTTTCTGTTTGTTTGTGGGTTGACAGCCCCAAGTGAATAGATTCACAGGATATGTTTATCAGCTGGTGGATAATCCTGAGCAGAAGTCATCGCAGGCACCTGAACTCTTTGCTTCTATTGGCATCGTCAAATTCTACATTGGAGGAAGTCTTCCAGTGTAGATGGCTTCAGCCTTTAGTAGTGGGGGAACGGGTCTTTGCCCCATGTCTGCGATTAGGGGGCTGTTTGATATTGTCGGCATTCCCTCTCTCAATAAACATAGTTTCTTTAAACATCCCACTAACCATTTTCTCTCCATAGGTAGTTGGAATGTGAGGACTCTGCATAGAGCTTTTTCTCTTGATGTCCTCACACAAGAATTCCACCGTTATAATTTAGATATTCTCGGCTTGCAAGAGACCAGATGGACAGATAAAGGTCAGATTCTTAAAAATAATCTTAAATTTCTCTTTTCAGGGAGGGACGACAATAAGCATCACCAAGGCATGGGTCTGCTTCTCAGCAGACACGCTAGCGATGCTCTTATAGGATATGAGTGCATTAATGAAAGGTTTCTTACAGCAAAATTTCAGACAAGCGTTAAAGACTTGAATGTTATCTGCTGTTATGCCCCCACTGAGGATGCCGATGAGGATCAGAAGGATAGGTTTTATGAACAACTTCAGGATATTTTGAATTCTGTCAAGAAAGGAGATATTACCCTTGTTCTTGGTGACTTCAATGCCAAAGTTGGTACTGACTCTGCCCTTTGGGGAGGAGTAATAGGCCCTTTTGGTATTGGTAGCTGCAATGGCAATGGGCAACGTCTCCTACAGGTAAGCAAACTCAATGGATTCAGAATAACTAACACTTATTACAAACACCGTGACATACATAAGTACACATGGGTTTCACCTGATGGGCTGCATAAGAATATGATTGATTACATATTAATTAACAGCAAATGGGTTAGTTCTGTTAGGAATACCAGGGCATATAGGGGAGCTGAAATTGGATCTGACCATTACCTTGTTAAAAGGTGTCTTGCAACTTAAACTTAAAAAGCGTTGTGCTAGGGTTAAAAAATTTACTTTTAATACTGAAGCTCTGAAAGATCCAGTTATAGCCAAAGCTTACCATGATAGGTTACTTAGTCATTATGACATTCATGGTTTGCTTACTACTGAAGTTGAGGAAGAATGGGATCATTTTAAACAGGCTTTTTTGGACACTAACAGTACTCTTTTAGGAAAAAAGGAGCAGAAGAGGCAAAATTATCTGAGTGATAAGGCACTTGAGCTTATTTCGGAAAGAAAGAACTGCAGGAATGCCCTTAATCAATACCCTACTAGTCCTAATAGAAAGCATTACAGAGACCTTAATAAACTTGTAAAGGATCAGTTAGCTGCTGATAAGAATCTTTGGCTTGATGGTTTGACTGACAAAGCCGAGGAAGCAGTTAGACAGCACAACAGCAGAGAGCTGTACCAGATAGTTAATGTTTTGTGTGGTAGAAAATGGACAGGCATACAAGGATTGAAGGATAAACAAGGTAAGGTTATAGAAGGGGAGGATTCTGTCATGGCTAGGTGGGCTGAGCATTTCAGTGATGTTCTAAACAACGTAGTTAGTTCTACTCCCATTGTTTGCAATGATGATAGATGCATTGGTGGCTTTAATGTTGGACCTATAACACAATCTGAAGTTATTTTGGCTGTTTCTAAACTTAAACTTCATAAATCCCCTGGGGTAGATGATATTACTACGGAAATGCTTAGAGCTGGGAATGTTTCGGTTACCACTTGGATGACTGAAATTCTGAATATCTTTTATGATAAAGGCATGGTTCCTAAGGATTTTACCAGAGCTATTGTTATCCCTATTTTCAAAAAAGGTGATCGCAGTTCTTGTGATAACTATAGGGGTATCAGCCTACTCTCTGTTCCAGGTAAAGTTCTTTCCATGATTGTGCTTAATAGAATTAAGATTCTGGTTGACAGTCAATTGCGTGATGAGCAATGTGGATTCAGAAGTGGTAGGGGATGTGTGGATCAGATATTTTCACTTAGGCAGATTATTGAGAAATGTTTCGAGTTTCAGAAACCTTTGGTTGCTAGCTTTGTTGATTTCAAAAAGGCTTTCGACTCTGTTGATCGTCATAATTTGTGGTTGATTGTGAGATCATATGGTATACATGACAAGTTAGTTAACATTATGAAAGCTCTCTATAATAACACTGAGTCGTGTGTGAGAGTTGGTAAGGCTTGTAGCAATTGGTTTAGCATTACTTCTGGTGTTCGACAAGGGTGCATTTTGTCTCCTTTTCTCTTTAGCTTGGTTATTGATTATGTTATGCGAAATTCACTTCAAGGGAAAGATTTTGACCTTAAATGGGCTGGAGATACGAAAATTTCTGATTTAGATTATGCTGATGATTTAGCCCTTTTGGCAAATGATGTTGATGAGATGAACTCTTTCATTCGAGCTGTTGATGAGACTGGTAGTAGAGTAGGTTTGGTTATAAACAGAGAGAAAACTAAAGTGATGAAAATTGGTCAGGCAGGCTGTGATTCAGTTAATCTGAATGGTTGCAGTCTTGAGCAGGTGTCACAGTTTTTAATTATCTTGGGAGCTATGTAACAGATAATGGTGATGTGCGGCATGAGATTAACAGACGAATAGGAATTGCTGCCGGGACTTTTAAGAACCTATGGAGAGTGTGGAGAAATAGGCGTATACACCTAAAGACTAAAATTAGACTGTATAATAGTTTGGTTCTTTCTAGGGTTAGTCATGGTAGTGAAACTTGGACACTTTGTAAACAAGATAACAGGAAACTAGATGCTTTTGATTCCAGATGCTTACGCAGTATCTTGGGCATTAGGTGGTTCAACTTTGTAACTAATGTTGAGATTAGGCAAAGGAGTTTGCAACCTCCTTTAAGCAGCATATTGTGCAGAGAGAGACTCCGTTGGTTTGGCCATGTTGCCCGTATGAATAATTATAGATTGGCGAATAGGGTTATGAACAGTGTGCCTAAAGGCCTCAGAAAGAAGGGGAGACCTAGGATGCGGTGGGCAGACAATGTCAAACAAGACCTTGTTAGAATTGGTGTGCAGTGGCCAGATGCAGTAGATGTAGCTCAGGATAGACTTGCTTGGAGAACTAAATTGCACGGTCTGGTTGGACCTCCGTAGCCCATGGCTGCTTGAGGATGATGATGACACACTGGGGAAGTTCCTGCAAGATCCTCTTTATTTTGTACCAACACTTGATCCTCTCCCGCATCAACTACAGTGGTCACCTTCTGAGCAATTCCTCTGCTTCACTGCTGAGCAAGTTGACCACTATTCACACTATATCTCTGCACTATGTCTCGGACTCTGCCCTACCACACCAAATGTGCCAGTCATTGCAGAGGCTACTGACATGCCTTTCCGCCTGCACCGGAAGAGATATACTGTGTCATCTGTCAAGGCTCTATTCCCTTCACTTTAATCATGAGCTTTTCAGAAAATTGCAAGACAGGCCAGACTTATACGACCAAACTGTCCCTGCCAGCTCCACTGCTGGTAATACGCTCTTCCTTGACCTTCCACCCTGGAGGAACAGTGATCTTATGATCAATGTCACTGTCCCTTCTCTAGGTCAAAAGAGTGACTCAGATCCAGTGGCCATCAAACTTCTCTCCACCTCTTTATGTCACTGCATGATATGAGAGATGTACTGAGGTCTACACTGATGGATCTGTGAACCAGGAGAGGCTATGTGCTGTCTCTGCCTTTGCTATCACCGATATGGGCATCGCCAGAGGTTTCCGTCTTCCGCATCTCATTTCCTCCACCTGTGCAGAGCTTCATGCTATCCTTGAAGCTGTACTTGGAGATAGACTGCTGTCAAATTTATGCCTTGATTGCTGAATGAGACATTCTTTTTTGGTTCTTTCTAACATGCTTCTGAAGGTCCCTGTTCATGACCTTCAAAAGCAAGTCAAAAAGAACCAAAACTTGCTTTCTGAAGTCTAACTGGTGATGAAAGCTGGGTTTATGGGTATGACTCAGAAACAAAGCAGCAATCATCCAAGTGGAAAAGTCCTCCCTCACTGTAACCAAAGAAAGTGAAGCAGGCAAAGATCAGCTGATTTGTTTCTTTGCTGTGGTGGGAATCATGCACATGGTTTATTCCTACAGATTAGACATCGAATCAACACTACTACATTGAGGTCCTGAAACATTTGAGGGCACATACAGGACTGGGTTAAAAACTGGTATTAAATTCGGAAAAATGAAAACATGCTGGCCTACAACACTCTGTCTGTTCAGCAGCTTTTGGCCAAATTTAATATGACAATGGTCTCCCCCCCCCCACCCACTCACTAGACCTCATCTCCTGAGACTTCTTCCTGTTCCCTAAGATGAAGTTCCACCTTAAGGGTTGACAATTTGACTATGCCGAAGTGATTCAGGTAGAATCGAAGAAGGTGCTCGACAACAGTTTGAAACAGGAGTTTCAGAAGTGTTTTCAGCAATGGGAAAAGCACTGGGGCTTTCTGTATTAGCTCCGAATGGGATAATAGTGATTAAAACATAAGCATATATTTTTTATCAGTACAGTCTGGAAACCTCTGGATTTCACCTCATATATAAAACTGTTAAACTTACAGCAACAAAAAGTGAAAAAAAAAAGTGTTTTCTATTACAAGTAACACTGTTACAGTCAAAAAACAAAGCCTGTGATAATAGTATTAATGCTATTATATTCTTAAAAAAACTATTTTTAAATGAAAATGAGCACATTATGTTTGAGTAATAATACATAATTAAAAATATTTATTTGAATACATTTTATGCTATCATTGAATTGATATTTGAATTTTGTGATTTTTTACTTTCTATAATAAGCTATAAAAACGGAATTAGTTTTCATTTTCAAAGTGAATCCTTGAAGAAATATAAATTTAATTCAGAAAATTTCAGGTAATTTGATCTACCCAAGTTTAAAGCGAAAATAGGTTTGCCAACACTAGTTACAGTTACATACAGATTAAACAAAAATGTTGGTATTTATACATTCATTATACCTTTGCTCCTAAAGGAATGACATACTATACTTAATATGGCAACCTTTAAAGGCTTCTTTATCCATTGTAATCCACAAAATACAGTAAAAAGGCAATAATCCAGTATTTTATAGTTTGGAATACTCAACAGTTTGATACCCAATCAATAGTTTGACATCCAATGGCTGAATAGCTTGCCAAACAAGTCCATTGTGAGTCTGCCAATTTTTGTGCTTCCAAACACAAATGCTTTGTTTCTGTTTATATTAGCAATGGCCCACAAACAGTTTGTGTAGTATAGTATGTCACCACATGCTGCTTCCTCAGTTGACAACTTCTCTGTTCACAGAACTTATTACAGTGCATTGTATTAAGTGAACATTAAATATCGAATAAATTTATTAAATAAAAAAATAAATAAATACCCCCTCAAGTAGCTGATTGCCACAGAGATCTGATAGGAGCCTGTCAGTTTATATGTCTTAGTAGAAGGTCAGTGAGGATGGCAGGACTCAGCAGAAAAACAACACAAACATCCATGCTTTACCTGGGGATCGACCCAGGTCCCTTAAATCAGTAGCCAAGTGCACTAACCACTTGGACATGGGAAGCTAAATTTTCTCAATATAATTCTACAATATTGGCGAGTACAATTAAATACTGTTCCCAGAGAGAGGGATACTTAAATTACTGTTCTTACAATTATTTTAATACTATTTAATACATAAAAATGAGGGGAGGGAAAGTGTCTTGAAATGTTCTGGGGTATTTCTAGTATCATCCTTTAGTCTGAAATATCCAATAATTCAGCATCACTCACATCCCAAGAGTAACAGACTGTCAGAATTTTACTGTACATAGCCACTGAGTTATAGAAAATATAAGTGTACTGAAAGAAGCCACTGAAATTATGTTTTTAATTTCTGAAACAAATAAATAATGAGGGAGTACTCTTAATCCAGATTTTATACCAGGCGCAGAAATTTCTCTTGACTGTACTATCAGCACATTTACAGCTCATCAGCAAGTCATACCAAATAGAACTAGGTTATCTTTCTTAAAATAATAATCATTCTAATGTACATCATGAAAATCAAATGGAAACAAATGCTTTGAAGACAGATAAAAATTAAGTTAAAAAGCACATTGTACAATTTTAAAAGATCTCTATATATACTGTCTAAAACGATGCATTTTAATATTTATTAATATTAAAATGCATGTTTTTAAAATATATTGAAAAGCATGTAATTAGTTGAACATTATACAAGCAGAGTCCAGCATAACATGGAGCAAAAAAGCTTATTGTAATAAAGTTATTAGTCACAATAGTTCAAAATTATTTCCTAGCAAATGACTCTTGTGCCAGGGATATCTTATCTATTAGTGGTCAACTATAAAATTGCTGAATTACCTTTGATAGAAGATATGAGTATGATTATTAAATTAGCTGAACAACAAGAATAGTGACATCTCAATAGATTTATGGCCAACAGTGAAAGCTAAGCTTCCATGATCCCAAGTATGTATTCATATTTTGACCTTGTTTTACACTTTTTGAATAATTTGTTTGTTAAAGTTAAAAACAAATTTACTGGAAAAATCGTAATCTTAGTCCTACATTTCTTTCATTAGGGTACTCATTAAAAATTACAGATCAAAATCCACAAAATTATACACATATATTAGTAGTGTAAATAAATATACCCAATGTCTTTTATTACATAACAGTTTTAAGTAAATACACATATCACCTCTTTAGAAATATGTTTGAAGAATATCTGCTTTCAAGAAATTTGAAAAGGATATTTTTCCAATTTGAAGAATTGATATATATATAGTTCAAAGCATATCCAAATTTCTTACATTAGAGTGGTTTCAAACTAAATTGACCAAAAAACAAGTTTATTTCCAAAATTCAATCAAAAAATTGGCTGTTACTAAGAAGTGGGATTTTGTTATGTGAGAAGTCATGGGAAAAAAATTTAAGTTTTGTTTTTGCTTTCACGGAATTTCGATAAATTCACCTAATTCATTATGAAACAGCCTTGCAATACTTTTCCTTTTACTCTAACCCTTGAGAAACATGCAGCCTACTATCTTACCAAATTATTTGATCCATTACTTATATTCAACAATTACTTTTGAATTACTTAAGATAAAGCAAATTTTCTTGCTAAATAGTCAATTTGATTTACTTTAAATGCATTTAGGCCTTTGTAAAAAAAATAGTGAAAGAAAAAGTATGAAAGCTATCTAAAATTAAATATACACTTTTTCCAGGTGAAGGCAAGCATGATTAGATTTATATGAAGGAAAAACTGGCAGTGTTCTTAAATTTGGACACCTTATTGTATGTTCTGGATTTGTGCAAAAACAAAACTTATATTTATTTTTCATGACTTCTCACATAACAATATCCCACTTCTTAACAACAGCAAATTTTAGATTGAATTTTGAAAATAAGAAGTTAAGCAATAAATAATAAATTCAGCTCAATATAAAAATAAAATGTTTTAATATTTTGAAGACAACATTGTCTGTATAAATTGTTACAGCATACAAAAAATAGTATTAAGATCTTTATCACTACCAATGTTGTTCTGCAATGTTCATGTACCAAATAATATGCTATCAATTAAATCTGTACAATAAATCAAAAATTTGTTCAACGAAATAAATAAAAAGCTAATTGCTAAAAAATAATAAAATGTCATCTCTTTAAAACATCTGATATTAAGCATAATGAATTTAATAAAAGGCCTGTAAAAGCTAGAGGTAGCTTCTAGGATTCTTCTCTGTCCTATATGTGGCAAATAAAAAAAAATATTCATTTCAAATCCCCATATTTTTTTCATTTTTCTCATTTCTGAAAATCAAACTTCAAGTCAAAGTATCAAATAACTTTTAGTGAAAAATAATGGGGGAAGAGGAAACTAAGTAATTACACTTATATTTTCTTATAAAAGTGTATACTAAGAAATATCATTTATTTATAAAACACAAAACTAATAAAAACTATTGCAGGAACTTACTTGCCCTCTCATCACAGACATCTGTTTCTCAAATATATTACGGTCAAAACCTCTGTCTGCCTGTAAAATACATACATTATTAATTTACTATGAACTCAAAATTTTAAAATAGATTGATTTTGTGAATTAATAAAATTTAAACATGCAATATGTGTTTGGTGTGTGTAAGAAGTGCCTTAATTGACACTTTTTCCTGCTATCTTACTAAATTATTGAGATTTACCACCACAAAACTCCTTGCCCTGCCCTCAGTCAGTAGAGAACAACGATGGGCGTGGAAAGGCCTTTGTACATCAGATGGAATGTTAAGTTGTAGCCCTATGTGCAGGAGAGCCATACCCTGTGCATGTTGAAGAACATGCTGGATGGCCTTGATGGGAGGCTACCATCTGTCTCCCAACAGCTATTCAGTGGGTTCCCCCCCACACACACACACACAAAACTTTCTCTGAGCCTTCAGGGTCTATGTGACCTGGCTATTTAGCCCATTGTGTGCAATAAAGTACCACTCAGAGATAAAAAAAAACCAACCCTTTTTCCTACAATATAAATCAGTATATATATTTTGGGTCCCAAGGACCCAAAATCCTAAAGAGGGATTGGGAGTCTCACTGGACAGCTATGGGAATGTGCAAGCCTTATATTAAGCTTCTATATTCTTTACATGGAGTTCGCACTTCAACTCTAAAACTGATTTAACCTTGCAACTACCTTAAATACTGATGGATCAGCCCAGCAGTAGTGACAGCAGTCTAGCAGATGGGCAAACAACTTCTATAAAAACTTCGCAATACTATACAGTTTTATCGTTCTTCTGGAGAAGTTTTATGCTTAAACAATATGCATAAAGAAGCTTTTGGATATATATTTTTTTTGTATATTTTTTATTTTTATCAACTAAAAGTGAGTAAAAGATTTTCTCTCTCAGGCATGTGTGTGTATTTTTAGTTTTGCACATAGGACAAGGAGTGACCACCAATTTAAAAAGGATTATCTAGAGTTAATACAAGTAGTGACAAAAGGAAAGAAATTCCTAGCACACCAATGGAATCATCTTGGCAAAAAAAACCTTGACAATGGTGTCTTCGTGCTTGGCTCTCTAAGTACATGTAGAAGGTATGATAGTATAAGATATACTATAAGATATACGTTTGCAAATCCAGGTTTCACTTCATGGGGCAAATAGTGTTTAAATCAGTTTAGACTCGTATCAAGTATTTTCAACAACCAGAATTTTCTTTTAATGTACATAAGGTGATTCTTCTATAAAGAGACCACAATATGTTCCATCTATTTATATGACATATTGCATTTCACTCTGAGTCAGAGAAGATGCACAATAGGAAATTGAAAACAATTTATATCTATTCAGTGACATAGCCAAGGAGAGTGGGAGGAATTGGTTTAAAACCTCAAGGGGTCACTTGAGAATTTTATTCTTAAGAAAACATTGACTAATCTATTTATATCAATGAACATTTTTAAACCACAATCACTTCCCCTTCCAAAAATTATGCTAATCCTGGTTATACCACAATATTAATTCTTGTATACTTTAACAAATAGAAATAGTACAATTACATACAATAAATTATACTCCTTGATTTATATTAAAACAGCCAATTTAAATCAGAAAATGTCTTACAAATGTTTCAAATAAGATTTTACAGCATTAGTAAAAATTTAATTTACTTTCTTACTGTAGAGGAAAAAATATTTAGTTACTCAGTGATATTGTCCAGATATGTAGATATTAACATTGAGGAATAGTTAGTCTATGATAAAAGTGCTGCTCAAAATCCACAAAAGACGAAAAAGCATATTTTAAACAAGATGTCAATCTGAAGAATTTTAGAATAAAGTTTTTAATTCATCCTTGATAATACTTGATTTATTCTTTATTCTCTAAATCTTCAACAATTGCTACAGAAGAATTTAAACATTTTGTTGCCAAGACAGTAGAATTACACAAAGAGTGCATACACTTAGACTTTTTAAATCACAACTCACCAATATGTTAACATATTAAAAACGATTGAAATTTCAGAGATACTAAATTCCATCATCAGATTTTAAATTCATTGACCAGTTTATGGAGGTTATAATGTTTAAAGTTATATATTTTTTTTAGATATCATAAATTAAATTAGGACTTTAAACATTATAACCTTCATAAACGGGATCAATGAGTTGGATTGTTTTACATTGGAGAGGCACTTTCATGTGCACAATGAGTTAAGTGGCCAGGTCACAAGACCCCAAAGGCATAGACTTTGATAGGAGGAAGGAACCCACTGGACATCTGTCAGGAGACAGATAGACCATCCAGCATATTCTTTAACATGCAGGGGTGTGGCTTTCCTGCAAATGAGACCAGAGCTTTACATCCCATCCAATGAACAGTGGCTTTTCCATGCCCATCAGTGGGAACTTTCTGATCAAGGGCAGAATGGGAGTTTAGCAAAGATAAATATGTTGATAGAATTTAGCATTTCTGAAATCACAATAATTTTTATTGTTAACATAGTGGTTTGTTGTGATTAAAAATAGTCTAAGTATATTCTAGATTCATATTATACAGTATGTAATCTGTGTAATTCTAACATCTGTACAAAAATTTTTAAATTATTATGTAGCATTTGTTGAAGATTTAGTGAATAAAGAATTAAATCATGTTTCATCAAGGATGAGTTATAAACTTTATTCCAACAAAAACATTTATTCCACTTTATTCCAACAAAATCAACCAACTCTACCATTAATGACTGTTCATCAGTGTTTAAGTGTTATCTACATTTCAGAAAAAGAAACTCAAAGGGTAGTAATATTTTTCTTTTAAGAAAATTTACCTTAAATAGATCTAGTAGATCATCACAAAGGTCCTGTACAAAATTCATATCAGACAACTGAGGTAACGCAAGATCTCGTGTCTCACTAGAAAATGGTATTTTAGCTTGTGGAAGCCATGCCCAATGATATGGATCTAAAAATTAAATTTAGCACAATTACCTAATTGTAACCATTAATAGCAGATTAATCAAAAACAATATAAATTGTATATTAAATTAAAAAATAATTTTTAAACAGTGACACATGCAAACAATAAATATGAAATACCATTTCCAAAATTAATTTATTAAATAAATATTACACTGAAATAACATATTCACAACTTAATCCCTTCAATGTTTTACCTGAGTTATATCACAGATGCGATTTATTTTTTAGCCTATCTGTTCAAGATAATTAATCTTTGGCATCCGTCTTAGCCCAAAGGTCTGAAAAAGAGTTGACAGTATATATATTGTAGTTCAAGGATTCATATACTCTCTGGGATTCAAACAAGGTCAGTTTCTGAAAGTAGTATGTACAGGTTCATACTTTTAAAATGCATATTTCATTACAATTTTTAACTATTTGTTCCCATAATATAATAGGTCAGTATTATTTACATAACTAAAAGATTAAAAAATTATTATTTCTGAATAAATAACATCTATTAATCCTTCCAGTGTCCATGTCAATTATACACATTGACAGAATCCACTGAGTATGCTTATATCCGTTTTCAGCAACAACACATGAAACTTCATATTTTTTAAATACAGAAATTACTATTTTCGATTATATACGTTGACAAAATCTGAAATGATGAGAGGCCGAGTACACCTATATCCATTTTTAACACGACACATGAAACTTCAATTTTTTTAAATATAGAAATCACCCTTTAAAAATTTTCTTGCCTATATCTTATAACAAAATAACGATTTTAAGCTTCAAAATTAAATACTTTTTGCATTTGATCAATATTTTATTAAGCTGAGATATAAATGTTTTTTAAAGCAATATGATCGGCATTTCTTAGACCCAATATAAGAGACTGCAGATTTGCTTGTTAACATTACTCTATGCTGAAGCAACCCCCTGATTTAAGCTCACATTTCACTTGAATTATTATTAACAAATATTTCCTTAAAATTTCAAAATTCTCCCTAAAATTGGATTTTAGAAACAATTACAAAGTATGTACCTTTTTTTTTTTGGTGTTTTTCATTTTACTCTCTTTACCTCCTAAAATCTATTTCAATACACCCTAGAATTATTTTTATCGTTTATTCAAGCATTCAACAGTGCTCTTCAGGTGCTGAAACCAAAACTGTAATCAAATAAAAATTGTTTGTGCAAAACTGTTGGTAAACTATGTCACAGCCCAGCAAGAAACAGATGGCGTAATTAGTAGCAAATATTGACATGTGTGCATGGTGTGCTGATATAGCATCAACAATGGATAACTTTTCATTTCAATTAGTATTATATTTGTACTTTTATAATTAAACAATCATTTTTATTTTTATCGACCTATTGTAATTTCATTTCTGTAGATTTATATGTATCAATCTCTCGAAGTTATGCTCTATCACTAGGTTTAACAATGACTGGCTTACAACTTGCTGTTTACTTTTACTTCATTGTTTTGCAGATTTTATTCCCAGATCTTTAGGAGTTATGCTACATCGCTGGTTGTGACATGGCTAGCTTACAACTTGTTTTGTTTTTACTTCTATCAATTCATTGACTTTATTCCCATATATTCAAATGTTGTTATTGATCTTTCACAGTTATGATATATTGCTGGTTATGGGTTGGGTTGTTTTACCTCTGAGCGGCACTTTTTTGTACACCATGGGCTAAATGGCCAGGTCACACGGACCCCGAAGGCTCAGAGAAGGTTGGGGGAGGGGACCCACTGGAACAGCTGTTGGGAGACAGATGGTAGCCTCCCATCAAGGCCATCCAGCGTGTTCTTTAACGTGCACAGGGTATGGCTCTCCCGCACACGGGGCCACTGCTTAACGTCCCATCCGATGGACGGCGGCCTTTCCAAGCCCATCGGTGTCCCCTACTGACCGTGGGCAGGGCGGGGAATTTTGCGGAGATAAATCTCAATGCTGACCCAGCTGGGACTCGAACCTGGGAACTACAGATTACGAGCCTGGCGCGCTACCGACTGAGTCACCCCCGCCCCTTTGCTGGTTATGATGATGGCTGGCTTATAACTTTCTGATGTGGAATTTTTTTTCCACATCACATTAGATTATATGATAATATTTCAATTACTTTTTCATTTTACAGTCACAAAACTGATCTCTTATTCTTTCTTGATAGTGAATGAGGTATTGGTTACAAGAGCAAAAAGCCTTGGTACAGAAATCGGTATTCCTATGGTTAGGAGGACAACTTCATCCAGGGTGTTATACCCCCCCTCCCCCCAAAAAAGTTAAAAAAATTTAGTTTTTGAGTTTATACTGAATAGTTTTAAAATAGTTTCATCTCCCCCTCCCCTCCATATCTTGGCTGTGCCACTCTGAGGATATTAACTATTTTAAGCCTTTTGTGCTCCAACTTTTTAGCACTTTGCCAAGATCCAAAGAAAAATGCCTAAGGTTTAGTAATAAATAATAGCTATGAAAGTGTTCCTCCACTTCATAACCAGGACAGAAAATCCCATGAATGTAAGAAGTCCAAGTCATATTGTATAACAATATAGTCTTTAAAACTCTGAAAGTTAAGCTCTGAAACTGGACCAAACAAAAATATTAATTATGGTTACCAAGTAACCCAACATTTAAATTACAGGCAAGTTGCATCACAATATCCCTTCTGTATAATATACCATATTGAAAAGAATTATAAAAAGAAATAAAAAAAACATGTTTCAAGTAAATATATTATTCCAGAAGAAATTTCTTTTCCATTAATTATATATAATTTAAATATTTTATTCATCAGGTTTTCCAAAATTAAGCCTTAATTGAATAGTCAGATCTATTTTTTTTTCACTATATTACTGTGAAATATATTATTAAAATTTTATTGACAGATATTTGGGGATTTGTTTAAATGTTTCATTTTCATAAAATTAAGAGTTAAATTCAGTTTAATTTGGTTCATGACTCATTTCTGTTGATTTAAAAAAAGAATTCTACAGTTGACTTGTTTATATGTCTTAGCACAGTTGGATGCAAACCTGTTCTCTGGATGTAAACCAGTTTTTTAGGCTGGTCACTGGAAGAGTTAAAATAAAAACAAAAATACTGCAGTGGAGACTAAAAAAAATCATCATTGCAGATTTTAAGAACTTTTGATAATATTGCACACATGATTAAAAAAAAGGTATTTAATATACTATAAGTTTATAAACTGAAACCCTAAGATTTTTATAAAGCAAAAGTATGTCACCATAATTATAAAAAATATATATAGAAGTTACAGAAATTAAGTTATTATTAAAATAATTACATGAGCAAAAAATATTGTGCTGTATGCCAAGAATTGCCCAAACATGGCTTAGGTATAGCTACCATTATAAGATTTTGAACCATGAAAATATCCCATTGAAGTACCACGTGTCTGAAAAATAACGATGGGGTTTTGAGAATCAGTATTTAGGAAAACAATGTATACACTCTTAGACAAAAAAAACTCACCCTATAATATAATCCATGAAAGTCAGTATGCAAATACCTTGGCCAGGCATGCACATGACTGAAGTTTCACTGCCAATGAACATTCAGGTCATTCCCAGAGTGCATTTGAACTCACCCAGTGCAATGGGACACTTGCTTTGAGGTGCAGTTGTTTTTTTTTTTTTGCTAAGAGTGTATATATTCAAGAGAGTAATATTTAAATTTAAAGTGTACTACTTTTGAATATAATTAGTAAATTTCCACATATGCACCATTCATGATTCTGCATATGTTCTATCAGTATTCCACTTTTTGGTCTACACATTTCCTGAGAAATGGATTGGCAGCGATGGTCCAATTCTATGGTTACCAAGTAACCCTGATTTGGCACCCTTGATTTCTTTCTTGTGGGGCATTGTAAAGGATTATGTTTACATTAACAAAATTCGACACCTGAATCATTTGAAAGCCAGAATAAAAGAAACAACTGAGCAAGAAGTGATATGATGCAGCATGTATGGCAAGAAGTGGAATCTGATTTAGACATATGGGGGGCACAAATGGTGCACATTATGTACAAAACTATTTGAGGTTTGTTTCAATTAAAATATTACTTTTTTGAATATGCATATTATTTTTCTACATATCAGTTCTACCATTATTTTTCAGACACCCTGTTTAATGCACTGCATTGCATAGGGGCATACACTGAAGAGCCAAAACATTATCATAACCACCTGCCTAATATGATGTTGATACTTCACGTGCTGCCAAAACAGCTCTTACCCAGCGAGGAATGGCTGCTACAAGATATCTAAAGGTGTCTTGTGGTATCTGGTACCAACAAGTTACCAGCAGATCCTTTAACTCTTATAAGTTACGTGGTTGAGCACCACAGATCAGATATGTTGTTCCAACACAAACACAGATGCTCAATTGGACTGATGTCTGGATAATCTGGAGGCCAAGGCAGTACCTGAAAGTCTTCCTCATGTTCTGCAAACCATTCTCGAACAATCCGGGTAGTGTGGCATGGTGTATTATCCTGCTAAAAGAAGGCACTACTAGAGGGGTTTACCATTGTCATAAAAGGATGTACCTGGTCTGCAATGATGTTTAGGTAGGTGGTAGATGTCAGAGTTTTCTGCACATGAATGACTGGACCCAGGGTTTCCCAGCAGAACATTGTCCAAAGCATTACACTTCCTCCACCAGCTTGTTTTCATCCCACAGTGCATCCTGGTGCCAATACTTCCCCAGGTAAACAAGATTCATTGGACCAGACAACCTTCTTCCAAACATTCAAGGTCCAGTTTTGATGCTCACATGCCCATTGTAGGCACTTTCAATGGTGAATCGAGGTTAGCATGGGCACTCGGAGCAGCTTGCGGCTATGCAGCCCCGTTTTCAGCAGGGTTCAATGTACTGTGTGTTGCGACACATTACTCCCATCAGCAGCATTCAAATTACAGGCGAGTTGCATCACAGTATCCCTTCTGTTGGCTTGTACCATACAGGATAGCTTTCGCTCACCTCTAGCATCAATGAGCAGTGGTTGGCCCACACCTTACCAGAGGTTAGTGGTTTTTTCCTCCTCAGACCACTTTTTGAAGCTACTAACCACGGCTGACCATGAGCACCCCACAATCCTTGCAGTCTCAGAAATGCTCTGATCCAGTTGTCTGGCCATTACAATTTGGCCTTTGTCAAACTCACTTAGTCTGCTACCTTTCCTATCTGAAGAACAAGAATAATGCTGATTAACAGAGCTCAGTATCAGGTGTTATTTCAGGACCTTCACACATGCCGTCATTTACCTGCAGTTGCTTCGATTTGCATAAAGATGCACTGGTCATAATGCTTTGGCTCTTCAGTGTATAATAGCACATCAAAAGTCACTTGCAAACAAAAGATCCTTCTTGTGACTTTAATCTCTATATGCACTAGAATGTTGTAATGATTTGCCTTATGGAGATGACTTCCAAATCCTTCTGTGGATCAGAGTGAAGCTGCCAATAATTGCTGATGTTTAGTTCCAGGTTAAGCAGTCCCATTTTCCTTCGGAAGTACTTTTTTTTCCTCACCTATTACCTAAAATCATGAAGGATACTGCATGCCTGATGCATGTCCTTGATGCTCCATATTAGGCATTATTGCTTACAGTAGTGGTTAACTACAGAAGATCCTATAAATTGTAATTTCAAAATAAATTGCAATTTTGTCTGCAAATGAATTTTAATGTGTTATGACATTATGGACCCCCATATAATGTAAGAACTTTTAAAAAGTACAATAATGGTAAAACTTTATTACGATTATCTACTGCACATTAAATATACAATAATAATTTACACATTAATTAATGAAGATTTACAGTAACTTATGAACAGATTACAAATATATTTAATTTCACAAAAATCACTGTTATAGGTCATAAGTATTTGCTATAGGAAAAATTGCATTAACACCTACCATTTTAGAACATAAATTACCAATAATAAAAATTGCACCGAAGTTAATAGCTGCCCCCCCACCCTACTAATTTTCAATTACATTATCTTGAAAATATTTTTATTAATTTGAAAAAAGAAACTCTGTGTAATACCAAAATTAACCCCCTTTCACCTGCAGCACCATCAGAGACACTATAAACTGCGGCTACAGCAACAGCTCGCTACTGCTGATGATACCATCAGTTGATGAGGGAAATGCGTCCAAGAAAGTTCCTGTTTTTAACTTATGCTTTTAACTAATGGTTATTTTAAAAGTAATAAAGTGAAGAGCGGAGAAACCGAAGTATGTTCTCAGACAACTTATAACATCAGCTAAATGTGTTTCAAAAAATGTGCCTCACTCAAGAAAGTCTCAATGAACGAATGAAAAATCCATGCAAGCAAAGATGGGCTGGTACCTCCATGGGAAGAAATACCATCTAAGTGAGCAAGACTGGCACCTCCAGAAACAGTCAATGTGCATACTTAAGGAACACTGGATGCATGAATAACATACTCCAAGAGGAGGTGGGCCAGCCACTATACAACAGCAGAAATTAACGGTGAGACTTTGCTAAAATAAGATCGATTAGCATAAGAAGCACTATAAAAAGAAAATACTCGGTTCTTTTACCTAGTGTAAAAATGTTAAAATCGTTGTACTTTGTAAAGAATATCTGAGAACAACTGAGAACAACTTAACTTTTAACAGTGATTTTTGTAAAATTAAATTCGTTTGTACAATAATAATGCCATATATTGTACTTAAAGTGCAAGATTTAATTTTGCTTACAGGCTCTCCAGGAATCAGGGTGTTTGAAGGGAAAAGCTAAACCATTATCTATTGCAGCTATCTTTACTTCTGATGGTTTGGGAGAGCTCCAACTCTAAAAGAAACAAGTTAGTATTGCAATATTCAAGCAATTTTAATGACTGGCATTGAAAAAAAATTTTTTTTCGAAAACTTATTTTATGGAAAAAGAGTGAGAATAGTAAATCTCTAGAATATGATATGAAATGATTAAATTTGAATAAACTCGACTTATCTGGTTCACAGACCAAGGAAATACCACTCTTACATCGATCCAATTTTTTTTCCTTGGTCTGTGAACCAGATAAGTCGAGTTTATTCAAATTTAATCAATTGTATACTTGTGAATGTACTTTCCATCTTCATGGCATGCTCATTGTCTGCCGCTTGATTGCCGGAACAGTGCCTACATGTGACATAGTGGAATGTGAACTGTAGGTAGAAATGTTCATATCATCAATTAGAGTAGATCTTTATTTGTGGTCGGTGGCTCAGCAGTCCAGAGCACCTGATATGTTATCAGGAGGTTGTGGGTTCGTATCACACCAGGCTCAAGACAATTTTTCCTCTAAAAAAATTGATCGACATAAGAGGTATTTCCTTGGTATATGAGATGATATATAAACATATGCAATACAAATGGGACTCACAGTGTAGAATGTACTACAAACTAGTGGTATTCAGATAGAGGTGCAAAATTATTTAATGTAAACAAAATTTTTAGCATAAAACTATTATCAATTCTGAAATCTGATGTTGAGTCTGCTATTGAATTCCTCGTATATTTTATGTTTGCTGGCTTTTTAGTGAAGTACTTAACTGAGACTACAGAAGTTTTAATACAATTTTTTGCTTAACTATAAAAAAAAAACACAAATTAAGCTACTGGTTTCTCTGAAATATGCAACTAACAAGAAGTACATGAAATCATCAAACCAGACAGGAGTATGGGAACATAACAATGAAAAATATAAATTAATCATTTCAAGGTACATAAAAAACATAGCCATTTCTAAAAAAAAACAACTTGACAAATTGAAGTTAAAGCATAATAAAATGGAAACAAATATATACAGTAATATCAGAATAATATGACCACCCACGGAATCACAGTGTACCCGCCCAGGCACATCACAGAGTGCACATGACAAGGTCAATGACACGAAGATATAAGTGGCCGGCCAGTAGCCATAGCGTGTAACTTGAGCACAATGGGCAGATGTATTGATTTGATGGACGTTCAAAAAGGAATGATCATCAGCTACCGTGCCAAGGGTGGAATCATCTAAGAAACAGTACACTTTGTGGGCTGTTTGCTAGATGCTGTAGTAAGGGTGTACCAAGAATGGACCGCTGGCACACTGAGTATCTCCAGATGTCATAACTGTGGAGCCCCAAAGGCCATCGACCCCAGAGGAGAACGCCACCTCTGTCGACTGGTAAAGAGCAATCAGCGTGCAACAGTGCAGCAATCGACCTTCAAATGAACGCTGGGGCAGCCAGGTACGTATCACACCAGGCTCAAGACAATTTTTCCAGGAACCTGGAAAAAATAACTTGACAAATTGAAGTTAAAGACATGATAAGGTCAACGACACGAAGATATAAGTGGCCGGCCAGGACAGATGAGCCATAGCGTGTAACTATGACAGATAGATGAGCCCTGATAACAGTAGAGAGAACCCTGTTATGCATGGGTCTCCAGAGTCAATGCTGTGTAAAGGCACCCATGTTAACCAAGGTCCATCGGCCACGATGCCTGCAGTTTGCACGGGACTACCGTCATTGAACAGTGGAAGAGTGGAAAAAGGTTGCCTTCTCCGATGAATCGAGGTTTCTACTCTACAGAAGTGAGGGGTGGTGGCAGATACAGTGGCAGACACACAAGAACCAACACTTGGACACGCTTATTGGTCAAGTACAGGCTGGCAGTGGCAGTGTGCATGTCTGGGGGATTATTCCTGGTATGACCTGGGACCACTGGATGGGCCCCTGAATGCCAATGGCTACCTGTCCATCCTTGCTGACCACATGCATCCCTTCATGTTGGACATTTACCTTGGTGGTGATAGTGTCTACCAACAGGACAATGCGCCCTGCCATGTTACTAATGTGGTGCGTGACTGGTTCCGGGAACACAACAGCGATGTCTTCATTCTTCCTTAGCTGGTGAAATCGCCAGACCTCAATCCAATAGAGAACTTGTGGGACCATTTGGATCAACAGGTTCAAAATGCAGACCCACAATCACATCATCTCTGGAACTTCTGTGCTGTGCTAGAGTCCGAATGGGCACGTGCCTCTGGCAACCTACCAGGGCCTCATTGCATCCATGCCACACTGTCTCGCCACTGTCATCCAGGCCAAGGGTGGTTATTCCCATTATTAGGTTGGTTGTCATATTATTCTGATATGACTGTGTATATAGCTGAATAAGTATACAAAAAAAATACTCACTGTACTTGAACTCTTCACATCTGATTTTATATATTTTATCAACCAATTGTCATTGCCACGATCTGCAAAAAGAAACAATGAGCAATAAAATTTAAGAAATGTTGTTTCACAAAATTTATCACATTTCATGGAATAAAGCAAACACCACATACATAAAAACTGAGTTAAAATACACCCAATTCTGTTTTTACATGATAGATGGGTTCCTAAAAAAACATGCAAAAAAAAATACAGTGCATATGAAATAATAGAAGATTGGTTCCAGACATAAAAACCCAGTACAAATAATAAGTTGTTTTCAAACAAATCATATCGAACTCTTTAATTAAATCTTTATTTTATTTTTATTCATTTAAACACATTTTTTATTTTATAAACTTATAAAAATAATTATATATGTACATATATATATAGAGTAAATTATCCTTCATAAAGAAAATAATATGTCACTAATTCAAGAATACAAAAGTGCAAAAAAAATATGACTTACATATGCTTATTAAATAGATTTTATTCGTTGTCCTTTTCTGACAACAGATGCATTCCTTTGCGTAAGACTGGAATTAAGTCACTTTCATTGCTTGAAACATTTTGGCCATCGTGTTCATACTCCAATAGTGAAATGCTCTCTGTGGCATGGGGAACCAAATTATCACTTGTTTTCAGTGATTCTGAAGTTTGATTAGTTTTGACAACGAACTCTGTAATCAACCATTGAGATCCTGTTTTGACTAGATCTTTGTATAATTCTTGATATGCACCATACATGACTTCTGTTCATGTTTAAACTGCTCAGCTCGTTCGATAATGGGATCATGTGTAGGAAAATGACTTTCCAATTTACTAGCCATTTGAAGCCCTTTAATTAAACCTGCAGTAATTGAAACCTCTTCATCACCATCACTTTTTTCTTTTTCATCAAGAGTCTCAAGGACAACTTCTATTATTTCATCTTCGCTACGAGCTCTGTCAACCAGCAATTCATCAATACAGTATCTGCAAACGATAAATCATCAAATCATTCTCAACCAACTGCATATGCTAAAGTGATAATAGGATATTCAGTCGTATTTGGGGGCACAGTATCTTTGTTTTTTTACATATTCTGGCAAAATAGCTTTCCAGCATGTGTTTAAAGTTGATTTTAATTCTGATAACGTCAATCCAGCATGTCTGATACAATCTAAAATAGAAAATTTCTTCTACACATCAATAACTGTTAGTGTTTTATCCTTATCTAGTTTATCCAAAATGTATTGGAATGTTTGAAATATTGAATAAACTCTACTTTCTTAGTATATACTAAATATTCGCCACTTTGTAAGTCGGTTAATTATAGAGAAAAAATTGTCTTGAACCAGGTGGGGTATGAACCCACGACCTCCTGATAACATGTCAATATTCATGATACAATTTAATTGCATACTTGTAAGATATACTTTCCATCTATATGGCATTTATCTACCAATTGTGGCTAAGATCACCCAAACAGCACCTATATGTGATGGAATATGTAATGTAGATTGAGAATGTTCATATCATCAATTAGAGGAAATCTTGATCGGCGGCCGGTAGCTCAGTGGTCCAGAGCACCTGACATGTTATCAGGAGGTCATGGGTTCATATCCCACCCGGCTCAAGACAATTTTTCCTCTATAATTAAACAGATTTACAAAGTGGTGAATATTTAGTATGTATTGGAATGTTCATCTTATGTAGCAAGTTTTAAATGTGGCAATTATACCCTGGTCTAGTGGTTGTATTAAGGATTTCGTATTAGACGGCAGAAAACAAAATTGCACATTTGGGTGTTCCAAAACAGGATGGCCAGATGCATTGTCTATAATCAATAAAACTTTAAATTTGAGATTTTTTTCCTGCAAATAGAGTTTAACTTCTGGAACAAAACATTTTTGGAACCATTCATTACAAATTTCTTTTGCAGCCCAGGCTTTTTTGTTTGCCATCCAATACACTGGCAATTTATTCAAATCTACACCTTTCATTGACCAAGGTCTTAGGGATCAATTGAGGAGCAGTGATTTTAACATAGATCTCCTGAAGTGTTGCTGCAAAACAGAAAGATCACACAATCTTTAACTGCTTTAAAGCCACCAACAGCTTTTTGAGATTTTGCTATGCAGATTCTACTTGGTTTTTTTTTTTTTCCAAAAAAAAAAAAGACCAGTTTCATCTGCATTGTAAACTTGATCAGGAGTGTATCCACCATCTTCAATGATTTGGGCCAATTTTGGACAAAATTCTTTAGCAGCCAGCTCATCTGCAGATGCAACTTCACCTTTTATCTTTGCATTATGAAATGCGTATCTTTGAAGAAATCCTGCAAGCCAACCTGTACTTGAGAAAATTAATAATTTTTGTTTAACTGGGCTGATGTGGTTGGTTCAATTTCTTATATATGCTTATATATTCATAATGCCAGCTGTTTGGTGGTATTTCCATCTAGAGCAGGTTCTCAACGTGGGGTACTCGGTAAAATTTTTTGGAGTACACCATGAGAGCTCAAAAGTTGCTAGATCTAGTAACAAAGTTGGTAAGTTAGCATTATTATAACTATAGTTTTATCTATCTATATAAAGGGGTATACCAAATACATACACATTTCCAAGGGGTACGTGAAGCATAAAAGGTTGAGAACCACTAGTCTAGAGGTATTCTTTTCTGCGAGTTATCTTCTATCCACATTACTAGTGCCTTTTCCATCTTCACTTTTACAATATCTCTTGTGTACGATGACGACTTAGCGCTCAATTTTGTTCCAGAAAGCACAGATTTTATAATAGCATCTTCATTTTTCTTGATGCTTCTTACGGTAGCTATGTTCAAACCAAAATATTTACCTGTGGATGTTGAACCTTCTCCAGTTGCAAGATGATCTAAAATTTGGATCTTAGTATCCAAAGAGATAGCTTTCCTTTTCTGCTTTCGTATAGTTGAATTATCCGACATCGTGGTAAGGCTTATGAAAAATATTTGAATCGTAGTTAATAAACCAGATGATGAAAAATTGTAAATTCACCTATCAGCAAAATTTAATAAATTTATATTACACACGCAAAACTTCAAAAAAAACAAAAACTATTTTTTTTTTCGATTTCTTCTATTAAACATCTAAACACTTCTAGCTTTAAACACGAAATGAGAGACTGAGTCTAACGTATGTATTGATGATAAAATTGAGAGGAATTCCCAGAACTCAATATTGCCACTTTATTCCGAAAGAAGTAGGTTTTGTACAATTTTTCCATAAAATAGAGATTAAAATAGAGAACACTTGTTGTGTAGTTATGTTAGTGTAGTTTCTGTTTTGGGGATTTTAGTGCACAAAATGTGTATCTATAGCGCATTTTCAAAGCTAAAATTACTTCGAAAAATGTGACCATAAAAGTGGCATCTTTGTTATAAATGTAAATTCTAGGAATTTTTTCTTGAATAGGAATATTTTTTCAGAATTAAATTAAAATGGAGATTTTTAAAAAGGTGCCATTTTAACTGTGTTGAATCAAAATAAATTGTGTAAAAAGATAATTGGAATTTTCTTCTAAACAGTGTTAATCAAAATCGTGTAAAAACATTATTGGGTGAATATTTTAAATACTAGTTGCTGAAGAAACTCTGAAAGCATGTTACAGAAATCCAAATCCTAACAAAATACATCATTTATATAATAGAATTTAATTACATAATCAAAACATTTAATTCAGAAATGAGCATCATTTCATTCTATAATATTATGATTAATTATATTCAATTATTATGTTAAACAAATTATAAAACTTATTTAAAATGATTTTTCGAAAGCCCAACTCTTAAAAATGTCTTATAGAAGAATACATCTTGGAAAGAAACAAAGCACATCTAATCAAAACTTCCTGATATCATCAAACAGATGAAAATACCATCATAGCAGTGCAATTAGTAGCCTAATACATTACCTATGATAGAATATTTAAAGTGTTTGAATGTTGATTATTCATCATTATCAAAAATGTCCAGTAGTACTAAAGAAACACAAAATAGGGGAAACTACTGTTCTCTGTGTACAGTTTCACCACTTTGACTGCCACAATATAAGAGTAAGACTTTTAGTTAGTGATGTAACTCAAGGAAGAGGGAGTTTATAATCCCTCTGAGAACTTAAATATATTTTGTAACACAATCCCCAAAAATCAGAAATTCACACATCTGAACCCTCCCATTAGAATTATTTGACATAAACAGTTTTTAGTATACAGGATGGAAAGAAAACTACCAAAATAACCAAACTGCGAAATTTCTCAGAACTGTTAAACATTTTCACAGATGATTTATTATTTGAGGCACCATGCCATTGAAAATAAGCTTAAGTTTCATAATGTCATATGTACTCATAACTGCAGAGTGTAAAAGAATTGGAATGAGGTATAGGAATATTACAATTTATTTTTCGTCTTTTTAATTATTTTAATTATTACTGAATACTTACATAAGTATATGATACGTTGGCCAAACAGTGTTTTGTAATATTAATCTCTCCTTCAAAAGCTACTTTCCATGAAGATTTGACAACTGACATAAAATATAAGGTCGTCAGAATAAACCATCAGAGAAAAGTTTGACATCTCTATGTAGAATAATTGACAGAATAGTTTGTCATTTTTAGGCTTCCCTCATTTTGTGCTAATCATAAAATAAAACAAAATGTGTGTGTTTGTGTATATGTCAACACTGTAACTACAAAACCAGGCATTTTTGAAACCAATTTTGTATGTGTACTAGAGTCCTGAAGGTTTGCACCTCAGGTGTATTTTTTTTCACTTAATAAATTTTTTCCCTAGGTTTTTTTTTCTGAATTTCACACAGAGTTAACATCACAGTTTCCATTATTGTGAGAAATGAGAGTAACCAACATTTGCTTTATTCATTGTTAATAAAAAATAAACAATTGAATAAGTTTTACATTGCTGAAAAAAAATCCTATATAAAAATGTCCATGGTGGTGTTATTGCATAGCAGCATTTTTTTGGCACCCTGTAATTCCAAAGAAAATATTTCTGATGAGGAAGTCTTACAACTTGTTGCATCAAAAAATTAATTATTGTTTCAATTCTACTTAGGAAATCAGAAGCTAGGAATTTCTTTTTTCTCCAATCAAAACAAATGCTCTAGTTTTAACGTCTCCTGAGACTGAATGAGGTCTCAGAAAAAGATTTTCTTAGCTTGGATTAAATTTCTACAGACAAAATTGTGCCAAGTTAATGTTAACTCTTCAGTGCAGGGTGACTCAGTCAATAGTGCACCATGTTCATAATCTACAGTTCCCAAGTTTGAGTCCCATCTGTGCTAGTGTTGAGATCTATTTCCACTAAACCCCCATTCTGCCCTGTCAAAAAGGAGCACCGATGGGCTTGGAAAGGCTGCCATCAGTTGGATGGGATGTTAAGTCACAACCCTCTTTGCATGAGAGCCATATCCTACTTGTTAAAGCACATGCTAGATTATCTTGAGTGCAAAAAAGCTCACTTTGTGCAAAAAAAGTGTTGCTCAGAGGTAAAACAACCCAACTCTTCAGTGCTTTTATGAGGGTTTAAACTCACCACCTCCCCTTAGTATATATGATTAATTAAAATTAAAATGAAATAAAGAAAGAAAAGATAATAAAAAAGAAATAGAAAATTGTATTTCAAAACTTTGTCCCCTTTAAAACTCTTGGCTACACAAATGTGAACATTTTTTTTTTTCAGCTTTAGTGCACTTAATTTGCAAGTGCTTTACCAGGAAATTTCCAAACTGCAAAAGCTGAGCAGAAAACATGTGGTATGCATTGAAAAAAAAACATACAGTTGTGCCAATGAATGCAGATATTGTCACTTATGCATTTACAGATCTTTCTTGGGAAACTAGCATACAGAAAGCGGTTATGCAAAAGAATAAAAGTTCTGTTTTAGATAAATCTGCTGTTGAAACTTTTTTTCTTAATTCACATGACTCTTTTGATAAATATGACATAATTCTAACCATTAACTATTTTAGAATAAGATTCAAATAACAGAAGTTAACAGAAATGGATCTTTAAGTGTTTTTTTTTTATTTAAATTAGTACACTTTCAATTTCAGTTAAATATTTTGTTTTATTACCATTCATTCTTTCTTTTGGTATAGATAGAGTTTTGTAGCTACTTCAGTGTAAGGTCCAAAGATTTTTTTTATTTCTGCTGAAACTACTCGATAATTAATTCAGCAACCATATAGTTTATTCTTAAAATCTCAGTCCTTTAAGGGTTAAATCTCGCCACTGTTTTCCTTTAAACAAAAAAACCAAGCTACAATAAATATGAAATTTGATTTAACATAGAACATGTGCTAGTGTAAAAATAAATTACAAGGTAAACAAAAATCAAATTACAAACTGTGTACGAGTGCAATATGATTTACCTGTATTCCTAATTATGTAGTCTAAAACAACTAAGCGTTCAAATTGAAGCTGAAATTGTCTTTGTAGGTTTTCAGGAAGTGGTTCTGATTCAAACTTTCTAAGCCAAAAATCTGCATCTTTGTAACTTTCAACAAAAAGTTGAAATGAACCTACCTGAAAGGAGAAAAAAATTATGAGCATTTTTACACTATATACATAGAATTATAGCAATATTGTTCACTAAAATGCTTTCACTTAAGCCAGTATGTTTATTTTCATTTGCAGCTTCAACCAGAAGTCAATCACTCGAATGATATACAATAATTGATCATTTAATTATAACTATGCCAGTAGATTTGATCAAGGTTCTTAAATTGTCATCAACCACATTTTCTCATAAAACACTTATTTTAGAAGTTACAGATCTTCAAAATTCCCAGATCTATCAATTGCACAGAATCAAGTCTACAATTCTGAGCAAAGAAAATTCAGAACAATTACAAGCACTTATGCAAAATAATAAATTCCAGTATTTGCTGCAATTTATGTAATATATCAATTATCAGTGGAAGATCTTCCACTGTGTTTTCTATTTGTTTGTGGGTTGATAGCCCCAAGTGAATAGATTCACAGGATATGTTTTATCAGCTGGTGAATAATTCTGAGCAGAGGTCATCACAGGTACCTGAACTCTTGCTTCTAAGGGCATCATCAAATCCTACTACATTGGAAGAAGTCTTCCAGTATAGATGGCTTCAGCCTTTAGTAGTGGGGTAATGGATCTTTGCCCCATGCCTGCGATTATGGGGCTGTTTGATACTGTTGGCATTCCCTATCTCAATAAACATAGTTTCTTTAAACATCCCACTAACCATTTTCTCTCCACAGGTAGTTGGAATGTGAAGACTGCACAGAGCTTTTTCTCTTGATGTCCTTAACACAGGAATTACACCATTATAATTTAGATATCCTTGGCTTGCAAGAGACCAGATGAACAGATAAAGGTAAAATTCTTAAAAATAATCTTAAATTTCTCTTTTCAGGGAGGAAAAATAAAAAGAATCTCCAAGCCGTATGTTTGCTCTGAGCAGACATGCTAGTGATGCTCTTCTAGGATATGAGTGCACTAATAAAAGTTTCTTACAGCAAAATTTCAGACAAGCATTACACATATTAATGTTACCATAGAAGCCTTCTAAACTGCGAGTGTGACTTTCTTCACCCTGAAGCTTCAAGGTATGAAGTTTCTAACTAATTCAATTTGTGATTAACTGTCCAGAGCAGTGAGAGTGGGAGGATGGGTTCAAGTTGTAAACACCTATTTAGACACAAATTTGTGGCCTTCAACTCTGTGTGATGCCCCCTCGTTCACTTTTACTTTACCAGTTTTGCTTAATTTACGTTATATTTATCATTTTGGGGATTTTTATTTCCTTTTTGACATCACAGCGCTTGTTTCAAAGAGTTAGGAGTTGCGCATGCGCAATTCCAAACTTTCAATTGCCACCCGCTAAAACGCGTGCACAAGGACACACCTACCCTTGCGTCATAGCTTGCGCCGCTCGTCAATTTATGCAAATGTCTTTCCCGGCATGCAACATGACACGTGCGGGCTTTGTACCTCTTGTTATAACCTGGTGACATGTTGTCACAGTAACACAGAAGTTAGTTGAGCACAGTTAGTGCAGTGTGTGTAGTCAGAGTTTTTGGACAGAGTTGAGAAATGTAGTATCTTTTTTATTGAAGTTTTGGTGAGTGATTTTTGGAAATAAATTGTTGTTATTTAAACCTTTTGAATCTTTACTAATTTTTTTCTCTTGGGCAACATTAGTTTGTTTTGATTAGCATTAACATAAAATTTTGACAATCATTTAATATTTTTCAATTCTTACTCATTAACGTTCGCTGGTATTTCGAACCCAAATTAAACTTTTTTTCTTTTGGCAATTTGTTAATTATTGCCTGGCGCCCGACTCAGCTATCCAGAGTATGAAAATAATTGGATCAGACAAAGTGTCCAAAACTTACTAAACTTTAAAAGTATTAAATTCTTTGGAGCGTTACATCTGTAAAAGAATTCAGGTACACCCTTTGCCTACTGTTTTGTCTGGAAATGGTAAGTTGAAATCCTATCTGATCTTCAGACATGTGAAGGTGAAATACTCCAACTAAATAGATTAAAATATAGGGCAGAGGTGCAACTTTAATGCAAGTGAAGAGCCAAAACGAAACAATTCTTTTATTATCATTTCCTTTGATAAAAAGGAGGAAAAAAACTAAAATCTAGGAGCAGATTTTCTTTTTAAAAAAAAGCAAAACTGAAAAAATCCAAAATTTGGATTTTCAGTTACCAATTCAAATTTTAAAACAAAATTTTGGATAAAATCAGGGGGGCTGAGCAGTTAGCAGCTCTGACTTCCCATTCATAAAACATGGGGTAGAGCACTCATAATTAAACGACTAGAGTGTAACTCTTACTTAAGTACTCCCACTATACCTTCATCCAAAATAATAAAAAAATACGAAGAATAAATATTGCAGTATATCTTGATATGAATTTCACTACAAAACAATAAAAAGACTGCTTAAAAAATATACTTGCAACTAATAGTTACCTAATAATATATACAGTCTTGATTGAATAATTTAGACTCAAGTCAACATTAAAAAAAAAACTCAGTATTGTCTTGTTATATTACCATAGCCATTACAATAATTTGATAAAAATTATTAGCAATGATGACAGTGTATACAGAAGTGATATATACAATGTTTGAAACATGTTTAACCCTTTCATTACAGTACCAGCCCAATGACAAATGGACTTGTCCATCAATGCTATTCCTTCCTCTACACTATCTCCTACCTGCAGTTTGGGTTAGTAATGGTAGTGAAAGGGTGAAAACTCCCACAAATCACACTATGGTTATTCTAGCTAAGTTCCATTCATGAGTTAATACATTGTTGTTCATTCTGTTAGAAGTATCAATGGTTTTATTACAACACAAAGTTTACAATACAAAATATATTTTACTTACCAGCTAAATCCCAAAATTTAGCACAAAATGTACCTTTGATCTCCAATGATAACTTCCCCACCCCCCAAAAGTTTGGTACATAACTCTCCATTCATAACTTTAAAAATGCAGAAGAGTCAACAGCAGTATTCCCCCATATCCTCAACAAATGGTAACATATTAATCCTGTCTCATGGCGGGTAGAAATCCAACTTGGGGCCACCCAAGAAGCACCCATTGGTCAAGTATCTGTGGAATTACAGGGTGCCAAAATCTGTCAATAAGAGAAACAGTTTGAAGCTCATGCACACAATGATGTCACCACACTGAAAGACAAACACATATATCAGTATCCACACATGCAGTTGGTCATTCAGAATACGCCTATTACTGTACGTGGTATTATTTAAAAAAAACCTCAAACAGCTGCTTGTCACAGAGGTCTGACAGGAGCCTGTCACTTTCTATACATCATAATAGAAGGTCTGTGAGGATGGCAGGACCTAAGCAGAAAGACAACACAAACATCCATGCCTTACCTGGGACTCGAATCCAGGTACCTTTGATCAGTAGCCGAGCATGTTAACCACTCAGCTACCGAGTTTATATTTTGCACTTTACATTCTCTCGTGCTACTCTTAATCTTTTACCAAAATTCCAGGTTCCTAGCCTCTTTCTGCAATAAGTTTTGGTGACCACAGACATATTTTATTATTCTAGGTGAAAACATTTGCCATAGAAGCTCCTGATGAATTGAAGATTCATACAATTTCAGGAGTAGAATCTTGCTTTTCATTGGCTTTCGTGGTTAAGTGTAATAAGCCACGATTGGACAAGAAACTATTTGAGGAAGACTTGCACTCCATTCTTTATATGAAACAGAATATAGAACCAGGTCCCTTTGATCAGTAGTCAAGCATACTAACCACTTGACCAGGTATGAAAAAATAAACATGCAACTTTCTGCTAGAACAGTTACAAAGAAACCTACAAAAAAATTACAACCCTATAATAATCAATTCAAAATAACAGCAATAAGAATCTTTAGAGAAAAGAAGGCCCATGCTTGATACAGCTAATTATTAAGAATGGAATCTACGAAAAATTACAACCCTATAATAATCAATCATAAATTTTCGAATGAACTCTACTTACTTTCGGAGGTAGTCCTATCCTATTGAAGTGCCGACCAACTTTTGGAAACCTTTCCAATACATTTTTCTTTGTTCTTGATTTAGCTCTGTCTATAGCTGAATAATTAAAAGTTTCACTTGCAAGCCTAACAACCTGCAATGAAAAATTTACTTTGTTAATATGTTTCCCCCAAAAAAATAAAATTAAGTACCACTAGTTAACAACTTAATGTACTTAAATCCCATATATATATATTCATATTATCAAATACAGTTTATAAAAAATTTCCTGATAACACTAATAAATGTAGTTTACTATAATTTTAAATAATCATTCAGTCATTATCAAATTTGAAGAAACGTTATTTAGAATAAAGATGCCCAATAACATCGCCACTTGCAACATGTGGCAAATTGGCCACTAATATGCGACAAATTCATGTTCACAATCATGGAACAATATTTTTGTAATTTGTATAATTCATAAAACTTGTGTAAAAAAAAGTACATGTCCAAAGTGTGCTGCGTGATGCAGGAAAACCTCTTTAAGGTGGAACCTTTATGAAAAGAGCTCTTAAGAACAGTGGCTGTCTTCTTCAGCTTCTATAAATTTAACAGAAAATTTTCCCGGTATCTCCAATTAAAATTATATTAACTAATGGAAACTCTCTTAACCAGAAACTGAAAAGAAATTTGACAGAAAACTTAAAGATTTTGTTTAGTGCTTGATGCTGATACTCAATAGAGATGAATCAATGAACTTCTAAATTAGTTCTAGATAAAAAAGGGTTGGGTTGTTTTACCTCTGAGTGGCACTTTTTTGCACACAACAGCTAAATGGTCAGGTCATAAGGATACTGAAGGCTCACAGCAGGATGTGGGAGGGGACCCACTGGAGAGCTGTTGGGAGACAGAGGGTAGCCTCCTGTCAAGGCTGTACAATGTATTCTTTAACGCACAGAGGGTATGGGTCTCTTGCACCACAGCCAAATCTGCCATCTCATCTGATAGCAGTCTTTCCAAGCCCGTCGGTGTCCCTACTGACCATGGGCAGGGCAGGGAGTTTTGCGGAGATAAATCTCAATGCTGGCCCAGCTGGGACTTGAACCTGGGAACTGTAGATTATAAGCCTGGCACGCTACCAACTGAACCTCCACCATCCCATAGAGAAAAGGGAAGAAGTTTAAAATGGATATCTCTTTAACAAAAGCATCATATGGAAAAGGCAAATGATTTTCCTAAGGGTAAAAGGATTAATTCCCTAACTGCTGACACTTCATCAATACACAGATCAATTTCCTTAATGACAAAGGGAGATGTGAACTTTAGCAGGGTTGGTGGACTACCAACATTATCAGTGTTCAAAGCAAAACACTCTACTCTTCCCACACAGCAGACACATTGGGGACCTGGAGTTTATTACTTAAGGTACAGAACTCCCATCACTAGCACTGCAACACATGGCACTATTGCTAATGGATAATTATATTAACAAGGGAGGAAAATTAGGAAACTGTAAAAGGGTGAGGAGGGGAATCACAGAAAACATTCCTGTGATTCCCCTTCTCACCCTTTTACATGAAAAGTGATCATCTTGGGATTGTGTGCTCACTTTCCATGTTTCAATCAATCTGGCTCAGTGAATCAACTTTTTTAGCAGTAACAACGATGAAATCAAAGTACCCATCATAGATTCTCAATGAAAATTTGGAGGCATAGTGAAAAATACATGCTTTGTATGGAATTCAGCACATTTAATTTGCTGCACTAAGCTTGGCAGTCCACTATTAACTGGAAACAAGGTGTAAGTTAATGGAAAGTTTTGTGAATTTTTAAGCATTCTTCAACTATCTACAAGTTTCTTCTTGTGTTGAAAACTTGGAATATATAATAGTTTTAGAATAACTGCAGACACTGAAAATATGAAAATTTTCATTTTTGACTAGCAGACAAAACTTTATCTAAATGTGCAAATCGTTTTTCAAAAAAAAAAAATAATAATTTTGAAATAATTAGCTGGAAAAAATTGGTTTGCCATGAGTGGGATTTGGATCTGGCATATTACTAGGAGACATGGTTTCGAATCCCACTTACAGCAAAACCAATTTTTTTTTCAGCTAATTATTTCATGAGTTCCATGTCTGCAGGGCATCTCCTACGCTACTTACTACTAAGCAAATTATTATTAATTTTACAATTTACATTTGTAATAATGAAAATCAAAGATACTAACCTTTGTCTTTGGAACTATATTAAGTTGAAGCTTCTGGTCTACAAGGGAGGCACCTGCTTCAGACAGATAGCCTTGATTAGGTACCAAACAGCTGCGTCCAAAGCAGCAAGGGCAGCAGAGCTTATGCATCCATTTCGTCCACTTAGGATTAAGTCGACCATAAGGCTCTTCATCTTTAGGTTTAAAAACCCCTATGGTTTTCTGTTACAAATGAAAATGAATAGATTTTAAAATAACTAACTATATTCATACAAAGTTGAAATTTAGTTGGGTGCTTGTTTGGGGTTTTATGGCACAAAGGCCGTGATGGACCAAGATGAAATTTAAATCATACAATATCTACACAATTAAAAAAGACCTTATTGCTCAGAAATTAATTAAAATAAAGTAAAATTTTCTGTCATTGAGCAATAAAATTTTTAAGTTTATACTTCAACTTATTTGCAGGTTAAAAGATTTTAGGAGAAACTCTAAAAAATTTTAACATGCAAATAGTTTGAAGGATAAACTTAAACTTACATAAACATCTATACATCTCATATAGATAAACTGTGATTCAAAATCTATTCTCTGCTAAAGGAACTTAAAATTATCAGAATATTTTATATGTTATCAGAATAAAATCAAGAGGTACTTTAATGTTAAGTCAATGCAAGATCATATTCAACATTTCCTGATTCTGAAAAAATGATTTTAGATGAAAAAAAGTCAGTAACGAAAAACTGGTGATTTATATCAAATCTATCTATATAGTTAGCTTTTAAAATTAATTATAGTTAACCCTCCATTTCCTAATGTGACTTCGGGATAACATCTAGTTTTTCTCTTTTTTCTTTGTTCTTTTCTGTAGCTATTACTTTGTGTGCCATAGCAACTTCAGAATTACAATTTCTGATACTATATTTTTTCTTGTAGTAAAAAAATTAAATTTAAATTAAAAATACCTTGTAGTACAAACTAAAAAATAGGGAAATAGAGAGTTAAAGAACTATGAGGCTCTGAACATTTAATGATAAAATTATTCAACCTCAGAATTCCCCAAACAGTAAAAAACAAGAAATCATTACAGAAAACCTGACTTATAAAACAGCTTAACAAAGCAGTTATCATTTATATACTAGCAAATTTCCCATTGAAATTTAATGGATCCCATCTCTCTTCCTCTGACAACTCAATTAAATGGAAGAATAAAAGTGGTTTTAAACTTGGGTGCTACAATAGTTAGACCCTCGAGTTTTTAATAGAATATGGAGTAGCAGAGGATAACCCATTCACAATCCTTAGGAACAACACCTTTATCATAAAAAATTCAAAACTTCAGTCTGTCCTGCAACAACAAGAACATTTCCAGCTGTAAGCCTTTCAATAATATTAATATAAGGTTCACTACCCTCCAGTTTTGTTTGTTGCCACCACAGTTAGAGGTCTCCTTCTCGGTCTCTGACACAGATGGCTTGTGGATGTTGCTATTGTTGGGCTGTTGTCTCCTGCGTTTGTTGTTATCGTTGATTCATGGCACAGCTCCTCAGCAGTTCGGTGTAATGACAATCAACAAAAGTCATCTGATACACCACAGACACAATAGATCAACTTTTACCATGCTGGGATATATACAGATGCATTTCAGATCACTCTTGATCTGTATTCACAGTGATGCAAAACACGTTTGTATATTTCTTAGTAAGAAGTAAAAGTTGATCTACCATCTTGTGTCTGTGATGTATCAGATTACTTTTGTTGATTGTCATTAAATTGAACTGCTGATGAGCTGTGCCATGAACCAGCAACAACAATGAGAGCAGGAGACAACGGCCCAACATCTGCAAGCCATCTGTGCCACAGACCAAGAAGGAGACCCCTAACTGTAATGGCAACAAATGCAAGCAGGAGTGTACCACAGCAGGTTTTCAACAAAACAAGAGGATAGTGAACCTTATATTAATATTTTGAGAACACCATGATATAAGTAACATTTTCAGTAGTAATTTCATCAATCCCAGATGATTTATGCAGTTTTAATTTAAAGATAGCCAAAGTAACTGCATCTATTCTCATTACAATGAGAGTAGAATTAATCATATTGTTTATAATATCACTGAAATGATCAGCCCAGCTAACGAAGACAGAATCCTCACCTTTGATAATCTTACCATATTTATCCTTCAATCCCCATATGCCAGTCCATTGTTTCCCACAAAACATTAATTATCTGGTACAGCTCTGTTGTTGTACTGTCTAGATCAGGATAGACAACCTTTTCTCATCAGTAGGCCAGGTGAGGATTTTTCCAAGTGCCATGGGCCAGAACCTTACTTATTGCATTACTCTAAACTTAACCCCACCCCCCAAATCCAATGCCCTGAGACAATGTGAGTAAATAAATTTTCATATATGCCTATTTATTCCAAAAAAAAACATGTACTTTTTATAATTTGAATAAAAAACTATTTTTTTTAATAAAATTAAGATTACATATACAAGAAATACTCTGAAAAGGTATTTTCTACATTAGCAAGCAAGTTCATTGATACACCCAATTAAAATTCTGTGAGATAAACATACCACAATTTTTTTCTCTTAGAGCAAAACAATCCAAAAACTGTTTACAGGCACTCCTTTAGAAATTCACCATCAGAATTATTTTGTAGAAAAATATTGTAAATTTCATCAGAATAATATTGTAATATTTTTAAACTTTCTCACTAATAACAAAACTTGTAGATGCAATAGCATCAGTCTTAAGACCTATGGGTAAATTAATTTTTTTTTTCATGTTTAACACAGCCAAAATTTTCTCAATATTTCTTTTATATGTCAGCTATGATAATTTTCATAATTAGAATGTTTACTGATGTAGTGGCTATTTGAGAGGGAGCTGAGCTCTTTAATCAGGAACTGAACAGTACATTCAGCAAACCTGATCTACCCCTGTGCAAAGTCTGTCATGTGGGCCGAGTCATCGTAAATTAAATTTAGGCTACTAAAGAATACTTTCAAAAACAGCATAAAGGTAAATTGGGAAAGAAAGAAAAGTGGTATTCCATAAAGTACTTTAAGAATAAGATATAAAAAGTTTTATAATTTGATGGCAATATTCACAAGCCACTTAAAAAGTGTCTGCAAGTTAGATGTAGCCAGTAGGCCACAGGTTGTCCAAGGCTGGTTTAGATCAATCTTCTGCTTTGTCAGCCAAGTTACTTGGCCAAAGATTCTTAACAGCATTCAACTGATCATTTACACATTTATTATGCTCTCTGTAATGCTGTTTGTTATGACTTTTAACCAAAAGAGTAGTATTTGTTTCAAGAAGAGCCTGTTAAAAATGGTTCCATTCTTCCTCAATTTCAGTAGTAAGTAAACCACAAGTGTCATATTGACTAAGTAACAGAACATGGAAAACCATGGCTACATCTGGTCTTTTAGAGAATCAGTGTTAAAGGTAATTCTTTTTAACCTTAGCACAATATTTTTTAAGCTTCAGTTGCAAGACATCTTTGGCAAGGTAATGGTCAGATCCAATTTTGGCTCACCTATATGACCTAGAATTACTAACCTAACTATCCCATTAATATATAATAAATCATATTCCTATACAACCCATCTGGCAAAGCACACATGTACTTATAAATATCCTGGTGTTTTTAGTAAGTGTTAGTTATTCTCATACCATTAACTTTACTTACCTGTGGGAGACATTCTCCATTATCATTACAACTATCAATGCCAATAGGATCTATCCTACACCTGCCAAAAGCTGAGAGGCTTGGGTTGGGTTGTTTTCCTTCCGAGCAGCACTTTTTTGTAGATAGTGGGCTAAATGGCCAGGTCACAAGGATCCCCATAAGCTCAGAGAAGGTTGGGGGAGAGGCCCCACTGGAACAGCTGTTGGGAGATAGATGGTCGCCTCCCGTTAAGGCCATCCAGCGTGTTCTTTAAAGTGCACAGGTTATGGCTCTCTCACACACAGGGCCACAGCTTAATGTCCCATCCAACAGACAGCGGCCTTTCCAAGCCCATCAGTGTCCCCACTGACTGTGGGCAGGGTGGGGAGTTTTGTGGAGATAAATCTTAATGCTGACCCAGCTGGGACTTGAATCTGAGAACCTGATGTGCTACCGTCTGAGCCATCCCCACCCCAGATGAGAGGGAGTACCAACTTTAGCACTGAAGTCACCTAGCACAAAGATGAGATCTTCTTTCTTGGTATCATTCAAATATCTGTGATTTTATGGACAGCTTATCCATAAAATGATGAATAATAAATAAAGATGATTTTATGGACAACTTATCCATAAAACCAATCTTTCTCATCAGATTCTCTGTGGGATCATAACAAATAGCATTCAATTCTGTAACCTTAGTTTTAAATTTAGTTGTAAGAAACCTTTCATAAATGCAGTCATATCCTAGAATGTGAGCAGCATTGGTGAGTCTGCTGAGATGCAGACCAACACTTTGCAGATGCTTTCCATGTTCCCTCCCTGAAAAGAGAATTAGCCCATACCTGTTCTAGTGATTAGCATACCTGACTACTAAATCAGTGGGCATGTCCCTGTGTATGTGTTTGTTGTATGTTGTATGAGAAACCTGGACAAGCCCATAAGATTTATCACCATCCTAGGTGTAGGGGCATAAAATTTTCCCTTTAAAAATATATATATTATTTTAAGTATCTGACCTTTACCAGTCAGTCTCATCTCTTTCAAGCCCAGAATATCTAAGTTATAATGTGGAAGTCCTGTTTGGAAACATCAAGAGTGTATCTTCCCATTTCACATACTTTTAGAAAGAATATAATTAGCAGGAATTTTAAATAAACCATGCTTACTGAGACAGCCAACAATATCAAACAGTCCTTAATTACAGGCATGGTACAAAGATCAATTTCCCCACAGTTAAAGGCATAAGCCACCCATGCTGGTGATAATTTACTCTAGTATTGGTTTGGCAATGCTTATAGAAGCAAAAGTTCAGATATCTTGCAAAGGCCTCTAATCAGGACTAGTCACCAGCTGATCACTAAGGATGGCAACCTACAAACAAACAGAAAATACAGCAGTATATTTTGCCTCAAAAAGAAAAGCCCGCCAATGAAGCAAGTTCGGGAACCATAATAACACAAAGACATTACAAATCCAGTAGGTACCACTCCATAGCAGGGTAGAAAAGAAAGTGTCTATGGCAGTATAGATCAATAAGCTACACTGATCTGGCAGCCCTTCCCTTCTGTTCCCTTCCAGAAGAGAATATCTTTTCAGAAAAGTACTAATAACTACACCACAAGTAGGTGGGAGTCAGACTAGGTGCTAGGCCTGGTCAGTTCTGTGCATCATCACAAGGAATTGGTACACATATCTCCTTCCAGTGTGCACCACTCATGTCAATAAATGGTACCACAAAGAGAAACAAAATGTAAACACACAACTGTAACATATTAACACAGTAGTATGGCAAATAATACTTAGTTGTACCATTAAGAGATTGCATGTCTGAACACATATCTGTTATGGTAGCCCAGTAGTGTATCCAGAAACTTCCAATGAGGAGGGTTTGACATATTCAAAAATCAAAGATTGTACATGACAAGAACAGTACCAGGCTAAGTCCACACCTGCATGATCCAATACAGTTTTTAAAAAATGGCCTTAAAAATATATATACTACTGAAGCCTTCAAAGGGAGGTATGGAGTTATATTCTAAAAAACCTGCCTTGGAGCAACACTCTGGTAGCTTAATATTCTCATTTTGCGAATTATTCTGCAGGTAAAAATTTCTCTCCTGTATGTTTTTATGTACTAATTGGTGTAGTCGAGAAGCAAAGCAGATGGAATATTACTTTCCCCTCCATTTCAATTTGTCTGTTTCCCTACTACGAAATGTTTCAGCTGGAATCAGTTATTTCTATGTGTTAGAGCAGGGGTGCTCATTGCATCAACTATGGGTGATCAGACACCCTTTGGGAGTGTCTGTGCTTCCCACATATGCATCTAGGCATTAAGCTTATATGCCCAAGAAAAAATTTATAATAAAAAAACTCGTAAAATAGCCCGCAAGACAGTTACGTCTGAAAGTAGCCCATCACATGAAAAAAGTTGGGTTTTAAAGAGCATAAGATTTTAGATGTGTGATGTTTTATAGGGAAAAATTTGTGATTCAAGACAAAAATGACTATTAGTACCATAGTAGCAAGATAAATTTATAGATATGCATAAAACTATTAACTCTAGCATTTGTATTGTAGTAGCACATCAGTTCTGCTCACAGGTTAGGCATTCAAGACACTGTAACTGATCTACAGCAGGATGTATTAACACATGATAAATGAAGATATTAAGATTTCATTAAATTAAATAATTTGCTAGGATTTCAACAAACTGTTTATGCTCTTTTTTGCTGGGAGGCAAATAGAGTAATAATGTTAGTAATGGTACTATGACATGCCTTAGCAAGCAAATGCTATCGTTTGATCAGTTACTTTTACAGCAGCAGTTTATTCAGGTAATTTCTATATATGTATTTGTCATTTGAAACAATGCAATATCTATGCCTTTATTTGGTCACTGGCAACTTTGTCAGTAATTACGAATGCGATATTTTTGGTTTCATGCTTTCTTAAGTGTTCACTTTTTACTTTGCTTTGTCTGCTACCATTGCATTTATTATTTATTGCTTTCTTATTTATTTGTATTGAAATTTTAAATTGCACTTTGACTGACTTCAGATCATGGCCAATTAATTCCCCTCTTGGCATGGCTTTGTATTCGATCCACTAGACTAGGGGTTCTCAACGTGGGGTGTGGTAAAATTTTTTGGGGTACACTGTGAGAGCTCAAAAGTTGCTAGATCTGATTATCCAGTAAAATGTTTATAATTTTATAAGATTTGTTAAATTGTTTGTCATTTTTTGTGTTTATCGATATATGTAATTTATGAATAAAAAATTTAATGTGTTTATATATATTATTTTATTCTCATTGTTGTACTATGACTATAGTTTTATCTATCTACAAGGGGTACATCAGTTACATACACATTTCCAGGGGGTACATGAAGAATAAAAGGTTGAGAGCCACTGCACTAATCCATAGCATAAAACTTATTTGTTAAACATATATCATTTGATGCATTTAGTAATTTACTAGTCAACAACCCTTGATGCTTTATAACCAGTCTGCCATATATGCAAACTATTCAAAGACCACAAACCCCTATGCAAGACAAGCATCTGTTTGGATTACTCCTAGTTACTGTTGATAGACTACCTATATTAATAAATAAATAAAAATAAATACCTCCTCAAGCAGCTGCTTGCCACAGAGGTCTGACAGGAGACTGTCAGTTTATATGCCATAGTAGAAGGTCTGTGAGGTTGGCAGGACCTTAGCGGAAAAACAACACAAAGATCCATGCCTTACCTGGGGCTCGAACTCAGGTCCCTTAGATCAGTAGCCAAGCTTGCTAACCACTTATTAATAGTAATGAGAAAATGGTTCCATATTAACTACACTATACACATTATAACAGAAACTAATTCATTTGGAGCCTATATTTTAAGTAGCATATATTTTCAGTGCACCAAATTAATACATAGTGTATTACTTACACCTCCTTCAGCATTTTTAACAAAGTAGCTTCCACTGGAACCTTGATATATCCTTTCCGGATAAAAACCATTTGCTATGGCAACTTCTGCTTCCCGAACAATGGATGTGAACTGCGGATCATCAGGAAAATTGTTTACATTGCAGCAAAAGTCCGGTTCCAGTCTCCTCAAGAGAGGCTGGTTTTCACGAGTATTTTCCTTTGCACAAATGTTGGATATCGTTGCTGGAGCAAAGGTTACGTCAGGTACTATATGTTCCTCGTTATCCGACGGCAATTGTGTTTGCTCATCAACAGAAGATGTGAGAGATTTCAACGGCGTTTCGTTATTGCTCATTGGCTATATATCACTGCGAGGAGTTATGCACCTCACTTTGTTATAATAAATTACACTGACTAGAATCAAATTTGGTTACCAGATAGAAAGAACATAGATTTCACTACCAACGAATAAACCCATGTTATCAATCTCCCGAACTATGACGCAGAGGCAATGTACAAATAATCTCGTGAACAGTGGGCTTTAAGGGATGATGCACAAATTGAGTGCTATTTTACTCTCCAACATGTTTAAAAACATAATATTTAATATCAATATAAATTCAACTTAAAAACGGAAAAAAGAAACAATAGTTTTTAAATTAATTAACAAATGTAAATATTATTGACCGATTAAATGACAGGGCATTCAAAGTCAATTCCATTTCTTCTCAGCAGTTTCTAAATTACAACAAATAAATATTTGGCTTCTTTAATACTGAAAAATCGGCAGCATTGAAGATCCTGGAAATTCGGCCGTATAATCATTTTCTTATAAAAGTAGGGGCAGAAAAAATGTTAACCACATACCACCACCTTCTTATATAATGTTAAAGCTGTAAGATATTCATTTTGTAGGGAAGGTATGATTACTTCACTAAATGTTTTTTGAATGGAAATAAAACGGATAAGACGCCTTAGAAAACAAATATTCGTGTAAATTATTATGCTTATTATTCATTTTAAACCGGAATTTAATGTTCTGGTGTCTATTTCAGAAATGTTGGTAGAGCCTGGTATCTCTGGTCCCTAACGACGAGCCGCCCCTGCAAAAGAGCAAATCCTAATGTCGTAATACAAGAGCATTTTGGTGGAAGTAAAGCCGGATATATGTAGGTCGCCCCCCCCCCGCCCCTCATCCCCCTTTGGGAACGCTAGTAAGAGCAGGGCCGGGTTTATACTTCATGGGCCCTTAAGCACTCAAAACAATCATGTGTTCTTATGTACGTTTCTTTTTTTTTTAATTTCATATAAAACAATGTCTATCCTTTTAGTTTCATAACCATGAGGAAAAGAAATAATGTAATCAAAATGGATGTGGGAATTTTAATCATAAGTAATACAGTTTTGTTAACATTGTGAAAGCACTCTAATAAATTAATATTATATATAGCATGTAATTCATGATACTCCTTACGTAGTAACATCTAAGAATTAAATTATTCATTTTCAAATTTCAACATTTTTCCTTTTTTCCTCTCTCTCTCTGGGAATGAACAAATCACATTAAATTATCAAAAGTATTGAAACCCTTCGATATTGTGTAAATTGAAACTATATTTAAAACTTCCAAATTATAAAAGAAACCTTTTATAGCAAAATGTCAGAGGAAATAAATTAAAAATCTGAAGAAAAAAATATCCTCAATTTTTTTTAGCAATATTTATTTGCTATTTAATGAGGTCTGGAGGATGAAACATTTGACAATCTTTATAGTCATATGAATTTACCCCGAACATTATATCAAACTGCTTACTACAGTGAATGTCATCTTAGAAGTTTATAGTTTTTAGTAAAAAAAGGCTTATTTTTATGCTTTAATGCAGGGATTCTCAATGTGGGGTACGAAGTAAAATTTTTTGGGGTACGTCGTGAGAGCTCAAAAGTCGCTAGATATAGTAACAAAGTAAAAATAACCATTGTTATACTATAACTATAGTTTTATGTATCTATACAAGGGGTAGGCCAGTTACATACACATTTCCAGAAGCATAAAAGGTTGAGAACCACTGCTGTAATGATTCAGACCCTGGAGTTAAGATAGTATAATGTTATTCATAACTATTTTTGACCTTTTCAAAAGAAAACTAAAGAACTTTAAGGTTTAGGTTTAAATGAAATTGATTTAAAATAGAGATGATTACAATTTATATCAAAACAATAGTCAGAAATAAGCAAAACGAGTTTGAATTTCAATTGAAACGTGTGATGTTTTGTACCGCAAGTTGCATGCCACGTTCTGCGCAATGCATTGTTTACGAAACATTCATTCCGTGCGAGCCCACTTGCCTGCTCATGATTTCTACACCTTCGTGTCACTCCAGCACTTCTGTTAGCACCGACAGCTCTAAAATTCGTTTTTAAACGGAGTAAGGCTAACGTTTTCCAAAACTTTCAACATGGTCATTGTGTCATAGACGAAGGTTATGTAACTGTCCTTATTCCCTCCATAAAATCTCTCCTACAAATTCTGGTAAAGATTTAATCAATGGAAAGTTTGTTCTTTTCAAAATATCGCGGCCACAGCCAAACGGATTTTTCAAGAATCGTCCACACAGAATATGGTGCCAAGTGGATAATCAACTTTTCGTGACCACACAGATTCAGTTGGTTCAAACGATTATTCGTGACTGTACAATGAGTGGTTCAGGTAAGAAGGCCGTAAATGTTCCTCGTGGCAATGACTCGACGAAGCCTTCAGCTACAAGTGTGCGTCCTTACACAAACTCGCTTCCTGGCCTTAGTGTACGTGAACGCCAAGATTCTGATTTCATTCCGAAAAGACAATCTTCAATGAAAACAAACCTTCCAAATCCAATTGCAACGAAATCCAGAGTTTTCTTCGCATTAAACAGTAAAACTTCTCCTCACTTCCAAAGCAGAAATAGTAGCCTGAGCAGCAGATTAGAGCCTTCCTCAAGTTCATCAAGGAGGCGTTCATCAATCGTGGACGGATTCGACGGAGTGAATACAGCACTCAAGTATTACTTACTGGGAGGAATCTTCATTCTTGGAGTAAGTTGGAATGGATTACATCTTTTAGTTAATTTCTTAGTCATATCGTACTGTTAAAATACCAGCATTTCGTTTACGATAATTACCATTAAAATTATCGCTTTTTGAAGTTCGGCTTCCCTTTGTGAGAGATAAGAGCAGGCTTATTCCAACTAGTGTCAAATGTAGTCGCATCAATTAGGCTACTATAACGTAACCGGAGTACGTAGAAGACCAGTCATTACCTGAGGTTTCTATCCCGCAGCATCGGATTATATTATATGTATAACTTATATACCCTATATTAATACCTAAGTTATTCAAGATGCTGTCTAAGGTGCCAATATCCGAGGTCTCCAAACTTTAGCTGCAAAAAATTTTATTGCTTTTAATTTATGACATAAAATTTAAAAAAATATTCATTCGATGCTTAAAATTAGTTTTGAGAGGCGTTTATGTTGTTTAAGTGAAGTATAATGTTTTATTACTTCTTCGGAATTTGTTACAATGTATTCATCTACATGTATATTAAAACCTAGTATCTTGTTATAAAACTTTGTAAATCTTGTTGATGGCTTTTGAAAATAATGTAAATTACTTCATTAAAATTTTGTTAGTTTTGATGAAGCATAGATTTTTATCCGAACTCCTAGTTTAGCATAACTTTGATTAAAGATTATATTGGAGTAAGAAGAGAAAATGATGGCTGAATTTCTTTAACTGATATCCTCTTTCAGTCTCCGATCCAGTGAACCATTAATCCACTAGATCAGACTAGTGCCCCCTACTCAGAGTGTGAAGAGGCCATCCATTAGGCCATCCTGAAGTCCACATTCAGCTACATGAACCTGCTATCTCCAACTATATTAGGAACAACACCAGACCCGACCATTGGCAGAGGTGAGCTGCAGAACAGCCTTCGACTTGAAAAGCAATTACCGCAAACATGTCGAATAATTCTACACTTTATGAGAAAAAATTTTCACGTTTGCTTCCTTTATTTAACGAGGATGGAAACATTCTGGCGTGTAAACATGGAAGCTTTTTGTAATAGTATTAGAATGTTCTGAATGTTTCTATTTTAAAAAACTCACGTAGGACTAATTAATGAATAAGTTTTTTATTCATTATATCCAAACGAAATTTCAACTTTTTACTAACGTTGTAAACTACTCGACTTATTTTCGATGTCTTCTTGTCTTCAGCCCATATTGTTACCATATAGTCCTATTAAAATTCCTTTTTACTGTAATATATGGGTTTTTGATTAGTTTCCATTGGCAATGTAGAACACCAAGTTTTTGTGAATCTCTTGAAACCGATTACTTACATTATGGAAAAAGAAATATTTACTTAGTTTGTGAAATTATCCGTTTATAAATTGTGGAAACTTTTCCGTTTTAAGAGATAAACGAAAAGTTCTTTCTACCTTGGATGGATATTAATAAAATATCTGTATTCGCAATTTTCGAAATTTTCCTTTAGTCTGAATATTCATCTTAGTGCCAAATTTTGTAAGTGACAAAACTTAATTCTTGAAAACGAATATTACGAATTCGTCAAAGGAGATTGGATTGTATACGAATCTTTACAATCGGCGGATGGAATCGGTACCAACTTGTCAGTGTAAAAAGAGAACTGTTATTTTTATGTGTTATACCGTAGGAAACAGCCACACGGAGAACGATTTAATCGCTTTAATGTTATTAAGGTTTCCAAATTATCTCTGGACCTTAAGACAAAATCATTATCAACAACAGAAATGGTGGTCGCATAGCAAACTGGAGCATGAAACACACTATCCCCGTTGTTAGTAATGTTTTCCCTTTTGGATGATAGAAAATTCGCAACTGTTAATATGGCTAAATCATTTAAATTGCTGTCAGTGTGGCTTTACCATAGATTTTCTGTTCTTCATTAGATTTTTTAGAGAGTCTAAATCTCTAAATAATAAATATAAATAAGAGAGTGCTAAATCTAAATCTTCATTAAATTTTTTAAAGAGTGCTAAATAGATTTTCTGTTCTTCATTAGATTTTTTAGAGAGTGCTAAATCATTTTTCCAGTTGGTGGGCGTCTTCATGATCGTGGGCGGCATATGGGTCGAGTCCGACGAAATTAGCTTAGCCTTTATGGGATCCAGCAGTGCCATCAACAAGAACCTAAAGATCCTGTCTGCAGCTTTGCTCATTTTGGGCTGCTTGAATTTTTTCTCTACGGCCATTGGAGGAATTGCAGTTCTGAGACAGAACTTCTCTTTGATGTGCACGGTAAGTTGAAAGGTTTTACCAACTTATTCAGGTTGTAATTCTTTCTCTTCCTTCTTATTATAAGCTGTCTGCAAGTTAAACTATTTAACTAACAAATAAAATTTTAACATTATCAACTGTTTTATCATTTCTTATATATCATTATCAATTATTTTCTCATTGTATGACATATCATACAATGCTGGCTGACCCGGATCTAGAAAAAATTCGAGGAGGGTGGACTTGATTTCCAATGCCCTATGGCAGTGGTTCTCAACCTTTTATGCTTCACGTACCCCCTGGAAATGTGTATGTAACTGGCGTACCCCTTGTATAGATGGATAAAACTATAGTTATAGTATAACAATGGGAATAAAATAAAACATATATATCAGGGGTTCTCAACCATTTATGCTTCACGTACCCCCTGGAAATGTGTATGTAACTGGCATACCCCTTGTATAGATAGATAAAACTATAGTTATAGTGTAACAATGGGAATAAAATAAAACATATATATCAGTGGTTCTCAACCTTTTATGCTTCACGTACCCCCTGGAAATGTGTATGTAACTGGCGTACCCCCTGTATAGATAGATAAAATTATAGTTATAGTATAACAATGGGAATAAAATAAAACATATATATCAGTGGTTCTCAACCTTTTATGCTTCACGTAACCCCTGGAAATGTGTATGTAACTGGCGTACCCATTGTATAGATAGATAAAACTATAGTTATAGTATAACAATGGGAATAAAATAAAACATATATATCAGTGGTTCTCAACCTTTTATGCTTCACGTACCCCCTGGAAATGTGTATGTAACTGGCATACCCCTTGTATAGATAGATAAAACTATAGTTATAGTATAACAATGGGAATAAAATAAAACATATATATCAGTGGTTCTCAACCTTTTATGCTTCACGTACCCCCTGGAAATGTGTATGTAACTGGAATACCCCTTGTATAGATAGATAAAACTATAGTTATAGTGTAACAATGGGAATAAAATAAAACATATATATCAGTGGTTCTCAACCTTTTATGCTTCACGTACCCCCTGGAAATGTGTATGTAACTGGCGTACCCCTTGTATAGATAGATAAAACTATAGTTATAGTATAACAATGGGAATAAAATAAAACATGTATATCAGTGGTTCTCAACCTTTTATGCTTCACGTAACCCCTGGAAATGTGTATGTAACTGGCGTACCCATTGTATAGATAGATAAAACTATAGTTATAGTATAACAATGGGAATAAAATAAAACATATATATCAGTGGTTCTCAACCTTTTATGCTTCACGTACCCCCTGGAAATGTGTATGTAACTGGCGTACCCCTTGTATAGATAGATAAAACTATAGTTATAGTATAACAATGGGAATAAAATAAAACATATATATCAGTGGTTCTCAACCTTTTATGCTTCACGTACCCCCTGGAAATGTGTATGTAACTGGCATACCCCTTGTATAGATAGATAAAACTATAGTTATAGTATAACAATGGGAATAAAATAAAACATATATATCAATGGTTCTCAACCTTTTATGCTTCACGTACCCCCTGGAAATGTGTATCTAACTGGCGTACCCATTCTATAGATATATAAAACTATAGTTATAGTATAACAATGGGAATAAAATAAAACATATATATCAGTGGTTCTCAACCTTTTATGCTTCACGTACCCCCTGGAAATGTGTATCTAACTGGCGTACCCATTCTATAGATATATAAAACTATAGTTATAGTATAACAATCGGAATAAAATAAAACATATATATCAGTGGTTCTCAACCTTTTATGCTTCACGTACCCCCTGGAAATGTGTATGTAACTGGCATACCCCTTGTATAGATAGATAAAACTATAGTTATAGTATAACAATGGGAATAAAATAAAACATATATATCAGTGGTTCTCAACCTTTTATGCTTCACGTAGCCCCTGGAAATGTGTATGTAACTGGCGTACTCCTTGTATAGATAGATAAAACTATAGTTATAGTATAACAATGGGAATAAAATAAAACATATATGTCAGTGGTTCTCAACCTTTTATGCTTCACGTACCCCCTGGAAATGTGTATGTAACTGGTGTACCCCTTGTATAGATAGATAAAACTATAGTTATAGTATAACAATGGGAATAAAATAAAACATATATATCAGTGGTTCTCAACCTTTTATGCTTCACGCACCCCCTGGAAATGTGTATGTAACTGGCGTACCCCTTATATAGATAGATAAAACTATAGTTATAGTATAACAATGGGAATAAAATAAAACATATATATCAGTGGTTCTCAACCTTTTATGCTTCACGTACCCCCTGGAAATGTGTATGTAACTGGCGTACCCCTTGTATAGATAGATAAAACTATAGTTATAGTATAACAATGGGAATAAAATAAAACATATATATCAATGGTTCTCAACCTTTTATGCTTCACGTACCCCCTGGAAATGTGTATGTAACTGGCATACCTCTTGTATAGATAGATAAAACTATAGTTATAGTATAACAATGGGAATAAAATAAAACATATATGTCAGTGGTTCTCAACCTTTTATGCTTCACGTACCCCCTGGAAATGTGTATGTAACTGGTGTACCCCTTGTATAGATAGATAAAACTATAGTTATAGTATAACAATGGGAATAAAATAAAACATATATATCAATGGTTCTCAACCTTTTATGCTTCACGTACCCCCTGGAAATGTGTATCTAACTGGCGTACCCATTCTATAGATATATAAAACTATAGTTATAGTATAACAATGGGAATAAAATAAAACATATATATCAGTGGTTCTCAACCTTTTATGCTTCACGTACCCCCTGGAAATGTGTATCTAAGTGGCGTACCCATTCTATAGATATATAAAACTATAGTTATAGTATAACAATGGGAATAAAATAAAACATATATATCAGTGGTTCTCAATCTTTTATGCTTCACGTACCCCCTGGAAATGTGTATGTAACTGGTATACCCCTTGTATAGATAGATAAAACTATAGTTATAGTATAACAATGGGAATAAAATAAAACATATATATCAGTGGTTCTCAACCTTTTATGCTTCACGTACCCCCTGGAAATGTGTATGTAACTGGCATACCTCTTGTATAGATAGATAAAACTATAGTTATAGTATAACAATGGGAATAAAATAAAACATATATGTCAGTGGTTCTCAACCTTTTATGCTTCACGTACCCCCTGGAAATGTGTATGTAACTGGTGTACCCCTTGTATAGATAGATAAAACTATAGTTATAGTATAACAATGGGAATAAAATAAAACATATATATCAATGGTTCTCAACCTTTTATGCTTCACGTACCCCCTGGAAATGTGTATCTAACTGGCGTACCCATTCTATAGATATATAAAACTATAGTTATAGTATAACAATGGGAATAAAATAAAACATATATATCAGTGGTTCTCAACCTTTTATGCTTCACGTACCCCCTGGAAATGTGTATCTAAGTGGCGTACCCATTCTATAGATATATAAAACTATAGTTATAGTATAACAATGGGAATAAAATAAAACATATATATCAGTGGTTCTCAACCTTTTATGCTTCACGTACCCCCTGGAAATGTGTATCTAAGTGGCGTACCCATTCTATAGATATATAAAACTATAGTTATAGTATAACAATGGGAATAAAATAAAACATATATATCAGTGGTTCTCAACCTTTTATGCTTCACGTACCCCCTGGAAATGTGTATGTAACTGGCGTACCCCTTGTATAGATGGATAAAACTATAGTTATAGTATAACAATGGGAATAAAATAAAACATATATATCAGGGGTTCTCAACCATTTATGCTTCACGTACCCCCTGGAAATGTGTATGTAACTGGCATACCCCTTGTATAGATAGATAAAACTATAGTTATAGTGTAACAATGGGAATAAAATAAAACATATATATCAGTGGTTCTCAACCTTTTATGCTTCACGTACCCCCCGGAAATGTGTATGTAACTGGCATACCCCTTGTATAGATAGATAAAACTATAGTTATAGTATAACAATGGGAATAAAATAAAACATATATATCAGTGGTTCTCAACCTTTTATGCTTCACGTACCCCCTGGAAATGTGTATGTAACTGGAATACCCCTTGTATAGATAGATAAAACTATAGTTATAGTGTAACAATGGGAATAAAATAAAACATATATATCAGTGGTTCTCAACCTTTTATGCTTCACGTACCCCCTGGAAATGTGTATGTAACTGGCGTACCCCTTGTATAGATAGATAAAACTATAGTTATAGTATAACAATGGGAATAAAATAAAACATATATATCAGTGGTTCTCAACCTTTTATGCTTCACGTACCCCCTGGAAATGTGTATGTAACTGGCGTACCCATTGTATAGATAGATAAAACTATAGTTATAGTATAACAATGGGAATAAAATAAAACATATATATCAGTGGTTCTCAACCTTTTATGCTTCACGTACCCCCTGGAAATGTGTATGTAACTGGCGTACCCCTTGTATAGATAGATAAAACTATAGTTATAGTATAACAATGGGAATAAAATAAAACATATATATCAGTGGTTCTCAACCTTTTATGCTTCACGTACCCCCTGGAAATGTGTATGTAACTGGCGTACCCATTGTATAGATAGATAAAACTATAGTTATAGTATAACAATGGGAATAAAATAAAACATATATATCAGTGGTTCTCAACCTTTTATGCTTCACGTACCCCCTGGAAATGTGTATGTAACTGGCGTACCCCTTGTATAGATAGATAAAACTATAGTTATAGTATAACAATGGGAATAAAATAAAACATATATATCAGTGGTTCTCAACCTTTTATGCTTCACGTACCCCCTGGAAATGTGTATGTAACTGGCATACCCCTTGTATAGATAGATAAAACTATAGTTATAGTATAACAATGGGAATAAAATAAAACATATATATCAATGGTTCTCAACCTTTTATGCTTCACGTACCCCCTGGAAATGTGTATCTAACTGGCGTACCCATTCTATAGATATATAAAACTATAGTTATAGTATAACAATGGGAATAAAATAAAACATATATATCAGTGGTTCTCAACCTTTTATGCTTCACGTACCCCCTGGAAATGTGTATCTAACTGGCGTACCCATTCTATAGATATATAAAACTATAGTTATAGTATAACAATGGGAATAAAATAAAACATATATATCAGTGGTTCTCAACCTTTTACGCTTCACGTACCCCCTGGAAATGTGTATGTAACTGGCATACCCCTTGTATAGATAGATAAAACTATAGTTATAGTATAACAATGGGAATAAAATAAAACATATATATCAGTGGTTCTCAACCTTTTATGCTTCACGTAGCCCCTGGAAATGTGTATGTAACTGGCGTACTCCTTGTATAGATAGATAAAACTATAGTTATAGTATAACAATGGGAATAAAATAAAACATATATGTCAGTGGTTCTCAACCTTTTATGCTTCACGTACCCCCTGGAAATGTGTATGTAACTGGCGTACCCCTTGTATAGATAGATAAAACTATAGTTATAGTATAACAATGGGAATAAAATAAAACATATATATCAGTGGTTCTCAACCTTTTATGCTTCACGTACCCCCTGGAAACGTGTATGTAACTGGCATACCTCTTGTATAGATAGATAAAACTATAGTTATAGTATAACAATGGGAATAAAATAAAACATATATGTCAGTGGTTCTCAACCTTTTATGCTTCACGTACCCCCTGGAAATGTGTATGTAACTGGTGTACCCCTTGTATAGATAGATAAAACTATAGTTATAGTATAACAATGGGAATAAAATAAAACATATATATCAATGGTTCTCAACCTTTTATGCTTCACGTACCCCCTGGAAATGTGTATCTAACTGGCGTACCCATTCTATAGATATATAAAACTATAGTTATAGTATAACAATGGGAATAAAATAAAACATATATATCAGTGGTTCTCAACCTTTTATGCTTCACGTAACCCCTGGAAATGTGTATCTAAGTGGCGTACCCATTCTATAGATATATAAAACTATAGTTATAGTATAACAATGGGAATAAAATAAAACATATATATCAGTGGTTCTCAATCTTTTATGCTTCACGTACCCCCTGGAAATGTGTATGTAACTGGTATACCCCTTGTATAGATAGATAAAACTATAGTTATAGTATAACAATGGGAATAAAATAAAACATATATATCAGTGGTTCTCAACCTTTTATGCTTCACGTACCCCCTGGAAATGTGTATGTAACTGGCGTACCCCTTGTATAGATAGATAAAACTATAGTTATAGTATAACAATGGGAATAAAATAAAACATATATATCAGTGGTTCTCAACCTTTTATGCTTCACGTACCCCCTGGAAATGTGTATGTAACTGGCATACCCCTTGTATAGATAGATAAAACTACAGTTATAGTATAACAATGGGAATAAAATAAAACATATATATCAGTGGTTCTCAACCTTTTATGCTTCACGTACCCCCTGGAAATGTGTATGTAACTGGCGTACTCCTTGTATAGATAGATAAAACTATAGTTATAGTATAAATGGGAATAAAATAAAACATATATATCAGTGGTTCTCAACCTTTTATGCTTCACGTACCCCCTGGAAATTTGTATGTAACTGGCATACCTCTTGTATAGATAGATAAAACTATAGTTATAGTATAACAATGGGAATAAAATAAAACATATATGTCAGTGGTTCTCAACCTTTTATGCTTCACGTACCCCCTGGAAATGTGTATGTAACTGGTGTACCCCTTGTATAGATAGATAAAACTATAGTTATAGTATAACAATGGGAATAAAATAAAACATATATATATCAATGGTTCTCAACCTTTTATGCTTCACGTACCCCCTGGAAATGTGTATGTAACTGGCGTACCCCTTGTATAGATAGATAAAACTATAATTATAGTATAACAATGGAAATAAATAAAACATATATATCAGTGGTTCTCAACCTTTTATGCTTCACGTACCCCCTGGAAATGTGTATGTAACTGGCATACCTCTTGTATAGATAGATAAAACTATAGTTATAGTATAACAATGGGAATAAAATAAAACATATATATCAGTGGTTCTCAACCTTTTATGCTTCACGCACCCCCTGGAAATGTGTATGTAACTGGCGTACCCCTTATATAGATAGATAAAACTATAGTTATAGTATAACAATGGGAATAAAATAAAACATATATATCAGTGGTTCTCAACCTTTTATGCTTCACGTACCCCCTGGAAATGTGTATGTAACTGGCGTACCCCTTGTATAGATAGATAAAACTATAGTTATAGTATAACAATGGGAATAAAATAAAACATATATATCAGTGGTTCTCAACCTTTTATGCTTCACGTACCCCCTGGAAATGTGTATGTAACTGGCATACCCCTTGTATAGATAGATAAAATTATAGTTATAGTATAACAATGGGAATAAAATAAAACATATATATCAATGGTTCTCAACCTTTTATGCTTCACGTACCCCCTGGAAATGTGTATCTAACTGGCGTACCCATTCTATAGATATATAAAACTATAGTTATAGTATAACAATGGGAATAAAATAAAACATATATATCAGTGGTTCTCAACCTTTTATGCTTCACGTACCCCCTGGAAATGTGTATGTAACTGGCGTACCCCTTGTATAGATAGATAAAACTATAGTTATAGTATAACAATGGGAATAAAATAAAACATATATATCAGTGGTTCTCAACCTTTTATGCTTCACGTACCCCCTGGAAATGTGTATGTAACTGGCATACCTCTTGTATAGATAGATAAAACTATAGTTATAGTATAACAATGGGAATAAAATAAAACATATATGTCAGTGGTTCTCAACCTTTTATGCTTCACGTACCCCCTGGAAATGTGTATGTAACTGGTGTACCCCTTGTATAGATAGATAAAACTATAGTTATAGTATAACAATGGGAATAAAATAAAACATATATATCAATGGTTCTCAACCTTTTATGCTTCACGTACCCCCTGGAAATGTGTATCTAACTGGCGTACCCATTCTATAGATATATAAAACTATAGTTATAGTATAACAATGGGAATAAAATAAAACATATATATCAGTGGTTCTCAACCTTTTATGCTTCACGTACCCCCTGGAAATGTGTATCTAAGTGGCGTACCCATTCTATAGATATATAAAACTATAGTTATAGTATAACAATGGGAATAAAATAAAACATATATATCAGTGGTTCTCAATCTTTTATGCTTCACGTACCCCCTGGAAATGTGTATGTAACTGGTATACCCCTTGTATAGATAGATAAAACTATAGTTATAGTATAACAATGGGAATAAAATAAAACATATATATCAGTGGTTCTCAACCTTTTATGCTTCACGTACCCCCTGGAAATGTGTATGTAACTGGCGTACCCCTTGTATAGATAGATAAAACTATAGTTATAGTATAACAATGGGAATAAAATAAAACATATATATCAGTGGTTCTCAACCTTTTATGCTTCACGTACCCCCTGGAAATGTGTATGTAACTGGCATACCCCTTGTATAGATAGATAAAACTATAGTTATAGTATAACAATGGGAATAAAATAAAACATATATATCAGTGGTTCTCAACCATTTATGCTTCACGTACCCCCTGGAAATGTGTATGTAACTGGCGTACTCCTTGTATAGATAGATAAAACTATAGTTATAGTATAAATGGGAATAAAATAAAACATATATATCAGTGGTTCTCAACCTTTTATGCTTCACGTACCCCCTGGAAATTTGTATGTAACTGGCATACCTCTTGTATAGATAGATAAAACTATAGTTATAGTATAACAATGGGAATAAAATAAAACATATATGTCAGTGGTTCTCAACCTTTTATGCTTCACGTACCCCCTGGAAATGTGTATGTAACTGGTGTACCCCTTGTATAGATAGATAAAACTATAGTTATAGTATAACAATGGGAATAAAATAAAACATATATATATCAATGGTTCTCAACCTTTTATGCTTCACGTACCCCCTGGAAATGTGTATGTAACTGGCGTACCCCTTGTATAGATAGATAAAACTATAATTATAGTATAACAATGGAAATAAATAAAACATATATATCAGTGGTTCTCAACCTTTTATGCTTCACGTACCCCCTGGAAATGTGTATGTAACTGGCATACCTCTTGTATAGATAGATAAAACTATAGTTATAGTATAACAATGGGAATAAAATAAAACATATATATCAGTGGTTCTCAACCTTTTATGCTTCACGCACCCCCTGGAAATGTGTATGTAACTGGCGTACCCCTTATATAGATAGATAAAACTATAGTTATAGTATAACAATGGGAATAAAATAAAACATATATATCAGTGGTTCTCAACCTTTTATGCTTCACGTACCCCCTGGAAATGTGTATGTAACTGGCGTACCCCTTGTATAGATAGATAAAACTATAGTTATAGTATAACAATGGGAATAAAATAAAACATATATATCAGTGGTTCTCAACCTTTTATGCTTCACGTACCCCCTGGAAATGTGTATGTAACTGGCATACCCCTTGTATAGATAGATAAAACTATAGTTATAGTATAACAATGGGAATAAAATAAAACATATATATCAATGGTTCTCAACCTTTTATGCTTCACGTACCCCCTGGAAATGTGTATCTAACTGGCGTACCCATTCTATAGATATATAAAACTATAGTTATAGTATAACAATGGGAATAAAATAAAACATATATATCAGTGGTTCTCAACCTTTTATGCTTCACGTACCCCCTGGAAATGTGTATCTAAGTGGCGTACCCATTCTATAGATAGATAAAACTATAGTTATAGTATAACAATGGGAATAAAATAAAACATATATATCAGTGGTTCTCAACCTTTTATGCTTCACGTACCCCCTGGAAATGTGTATCTAAGTGGCGTACCCATTCTATAGATAGATAAAACTATAGTTATAGTATAACAATGGGAATAAAATAAAACATATATATCAGTGGTTCTCAACCTTTTATGCTTCACGTACCCCCTGGAAATGTGTATCTAAGTGGCGTACCCATTCTATAGATAGATAAAACTATAGTTATAGTATAACAATGGGAATAAAATAAAACATATATATCAGTGGTTCTCAACCTTTTATGCTTCACGTACCCCCTGGAAATGTGTATGTAACTGGCATACCTCTTGTATAGATAGATAAAACTATAGTTATAGTATAACAATGGGAATAAAATAAAACATATATATCAGTGGTTCTCAACCTTTTATGCTTCACGCACCCCCTGGAAATGTGTATGTAACTGGCGTACCCCTTATATAGATAGATAAAACTATAGTTATAGTATAACAATGGGAATAAAATAAAACATATATATCAGTGGTTCTCAACCTTTTATGCTTCACGTACCCCCTGGAAATGTGTATGTAACTGGCGTACCCCTTGTATAGATAGATAAAACTATAGTTATAGTATAACAATGGGAATAAAATAAAACATATATATCAGTGGTTCTCAACCTTTTATGCTTCACGTACCCCCTGGAAATGTGTATGTAACTGGCATACCCCTTGTATAGATAGATAAAACTATAGTTATAGTATAACAATGGGAATAAAATAAAACATATATATCAATGGTTCTCAACCTTTTATGCTTCACGTACCCCCTGGAAATGTGTATCTAACTGGCGTACCCATTCTATAGATATATAAAACTATAGTTATAGTATAACAATGGGAATAAAATAAAACATATATATCAGTGGTTCTCAACCTTTTATGCTTCACGTACCCCCTGGAAATGTGTATCTAAGTGGCGTACCCATTCTATAGATAGATAAAACTATAGTTATAGTATAACAATGGGAATAAAATAAAACATATATATCAGTGGTTCTCAACCTTTTATGCTTCACGTACCCCCTGGAAATGTGTATCTAAGTGGCGTACCCATTCTATAGATAGATAAAACTATAGTTATAGTATAACAATGGGAATAAAATAAAACATATATATCAGTGGTTCTCAACCTTTTATGCTTCACGTACCCCCTGGAAATGTGTATCTAAGTGGCGTACCCATTCTATAGATAGATAAAACTATAGTTATAGTATAACAATGGGAATAAAATAAAACATATATATCAGTGGTTCTCAACCTTTTATGCTTCACGTACCCCCTGGAAATGTGTATGTAACTGGCATACCTCTTGTATAGATAGATAAAACTATAGTTATAGTATAACAATGGGAATAAAATAAAACATATATGTCAGTGGTTCTCAACCTTTTATGCTTCACGTACCCCCTGGAAATGTGTATGTAACTGGTGTACCCCTTGTATAGATAGATAAAACTATAGTTATAGTATAACAATGGGAATAAAATAAAACATATATATCAATGGTTCTCAACCTTTTATGCTTCACGTACCCCCTGGAAATGTGTATCTAACTGGCGTACCCATTCTATAGATATATAAAACTATAGTTATAGTATAACAATGGGAATAAAATAAAACATATATATCAGTGGTTCTCAACCTTTTATGCTTCACGTACCCCCTGGAAATGTGTATGTAACTGGCGTACTCCTTGTATAGATAGATAAAACTATAGTTATAGTATAAATGGGAATAAAATAAAACATATATATCAGTGGTTCTCAACCTTTTATGCTTCACGTACCCCCTGGAAATTTGTATGTAACTGGCATACCTCTTGTATAGATAGATAAAACTATAGTTATAGTATAACAATGGGAATAAAATAAAACATATATGTCAGTGGTTCTCAACCTTTTATGCTTCACGTACCCCCTGGAAATGTGTATGTAACTGGTGTACCCCTTGTATAGATAGATAAAACTATAGTTATAGTATAACAATGGGAATAAAATAAAACATATATATATCAATGGTTCTCAACCTTTTATGCTTCACGTACCCCCTGGAAATGTGTATGTAACTGGCGTACCCCTTGTATAGATAGATAAAACTATAATTATAGTATAACAATGCAAATAAATAAAACATATATATCAGTGGTTCTCAACCTTTTATGCTTCACGTACCCCCTGGAAATGTGTATGTAACTGGCATACCTCTTGTATAGATAGATAAAACTATAGTTATAGTATAACAATGGGAATAAAATAAAACATATATATCAGTGGTTCTCAACCTTTTATGCTTCACGCACCCCCTGGAAATGTGTATGTAACTGGCGTACCCCTTATATAGATAGATAAAACTATAGTTATAGTATAACAATGGGAATAAAATAAAACATATATATCAGTGGTTCTCAACCTTTTATGCTTCACGTACCCCCTGGAAATGTGTATGTAACTGGCGTACCCCTTGTATAGATAGATAAAACTATAGTTATAGTATAACAATGGGAATAAAATAAAACATATATATCAGTGGTTCTCAACCTTTTATGCTTCACGTACCCCCTGGAAATGTGTATGTAACTGGCATACCCCTTGTATAGATAGATAAAACTATAGTTATAGTATAACAATGGGAATAAAATAAAACATATATATCAATGGTTCTCAACCTTTTATGCTTCACGTACCCCCTGGAAATGTGTATCTAACTGGCGTACCCATTCTATAGATATATAAAACTATAGTTATAGTATAACAATGGGAATAAAATAAAACATATATATCAGTGGTTCTCAACCTTTTATGCTTCACGTACCCCCTGGAAATGTGTATGTAACTGATATACCCCTTGTATAGATAGATAAAACTATAGTTATAGTATAACAATGGGAATAAAATAAAACATATATATCAGTGGTTCTCAACCTTTTATGCTTCACGTACCCCCTGGAAATGTGTATGTAACTGGCGTACTCCTTGTATAGATAGATAAAACTATAGTTACTGGAAATGTGTATGTAACTGGCGTACTCCTTGTATAGATAGATAAAACTATAGTTATAGTATAACAATGGGAATAAAATAAAACATATATATCAGTGGTTCTCAACCTTTTATGCTTCACGTACCCCCTGGAAATGTGTATGTAACTGGCATACCTCTTGTATAGATAGATAAAACTATAGTTATAGTATAACAATGGGAATAAAATAAAACATATATATCAGTGGTTCTCAACCTTTTATGCTTCACGTACCCCCTGGAAATGTGTATGTAACTGGCATACCCCTTGTATAGATAGATAAAACTATAGTTATAGTATAACAATGGGAATAAAATAAAACATATATATCAATGGTTCTCAACCTTTTATGCTTCACGTACCCCCTGGAAATGTGTATCTAACTGGCGTACCCATTCTATAGATATATAAAACTATAGTTATAGTATAACAATGGGAATAAAATAAAACATATATATCAGTGTTTCTCAACCTTTTATGCTTCACGTACCCCCTGGAAATGTGTATCTAACTGGCGTACCCATTCTATAGATATATAAAACTATAGTTATAGTATAACAATGGGAATAAAATAAAACATATATATCAGTGGTTCTCAACCTTTTATGCTTCACGTACCCCCTGGAAATGTGTATGTAACTGGTATACCCCTTGTATAGATAGATAAAACTATAGTTATAGTATAACAATGGGAATAAAATAAAACATATATATCAGTGGTTCTCAACCTTTTATGCTTCACGTACCCCCTGGAAATGTGTATGTAACTGGCGTACCCCTTGTATAGATAGATAAAACTATAGTTATAGTATAACAATGGGAATAAAATAAAACATATATATCAGTGGTTCTCAACTTTTTATGCTTCACGTACCCCCTGGAAATGTGTATGTAACTGGCATACCCCTTGTATAGATAGATAAAACTATAGTTATAGTATAACAATGGGAATAAAATAAAACATATATATCAGTGGTTCTCAACCTTTTATGCTTCACGTACCCCCTGGAAATGTGTAAGTAACTGGCGTACTCCTTGTATAGATAGATAAAACTATAGTTATAGTATAACAATGAGAATAAAATAAAACATATATATCAGTGGTTCTCAACCTTTTATGCTTCACGTACCCCCTGGAAATGTGTATGTAACTGGCATACCTCTTGTATAGATAGATAAAACTATAGTTATAGTATAACAATGGGAATAAAATAAAACATATATGTCAGTGGTTCTCAACCTTTTATGCTTCACGTACCCCCTGGAAATGTGTATGTAACTGGTGTACCCCATGTATAGATAGATAAAACTATAGTTATAGTATAACAATGGGAATAAAATAAAACATATATATATCAATGGTTCTCAACCTTTTATGTTTCACGTACCCCCTGGAAATGTGTATGTAATTGGCGTACCCCTTGTATAGATAGATAAAACTATAATTATAGTATAACAATGGAAATAAATAAAACATATATATCAGTGGTTCTCAACCTTTTATGCTTCACGTAGTCTCGAATCCATGTCCCATAAACTTGAAGCGAAGCGTGTAAACCATTTGATCACAAGGACAATGTCAAGCTCAATAAATTTAACAAATGGCAGTTATCAACGACGCAGTTTTTGTTATTCATTTTGAATCCTCTGTGGGCCTTATTTTTGAACTATCTTCTTTATCATTAGCTATCCATTATTTTAAACTTCTTTTTTACAGACGACAATGTTGACATACTGCGGGTCAATACTAACAAATATGCTTAATTCAGTGAACGTGACAGTGATTATAAAAGTAGAAATTGGTAGTTCAGTATAAACTATTGATGAAATATGAGGAGGATTCATCATTGCAATTGCCTTGAGTATGGGTCTTTTTTGGATGTCGAAAATATCAGACTACTGTACGTATTAAGAGTCAGAGATTTTTTGAAAAGCCTCCATTATTAACAAAATAAACAACAACAACAAAAAAAAAACAGTTGGAATATTGTTACTTACAAAAAGAGAATTTACATCAATCGGAAGTTTTCTCTTCAAACTCTATAAACAAATTAACTGCAGTGAAATAAAAAATCGTTTTCCCCAGTAATATATTGGCGACAAGACTCAGGTGGAAAATAATTTTTGAAGGGCCTGAAGGAGCCTTATGAGGAGCGACGAGGGAGAAAGTAAAAATTCGATAAAGGTATAACTTTTATTTAATATTCAAATAAACTGATCTAGAGTAAATAAATATATTTACTTTCTTTTCTTAAAGTTTATAATTAGTTCTTTTTAAAAAAATTAGATTAATGTACGCCAAAATTCTTTTTTTAAATCTTTCAAATAATTTTAGTCGTAGAATTTAGTAGTGTGCGTATTCTGTTATTGTGTGTGTGTATTACTCTGAATACATGTCTGTTTAGAACTCGCAGATGTTTAGATTGATGACGAAACAGACCACCAGTTTTTGAAATGGCCAGGAAGGCCAACTTAATATTTAAAATTCATAGCAAATATTTCCTACCTTAAAATTAAGGGAACTTTTGTAGGATAATAAAATTAAAAGAACGTGTATTAGTTTTTCTATTATGGTTACTCCAGTAGCGTAATGTAAGATGATTAATTGATAAAACTAATTTTAAAAATTCTGTTTTTCCATGATTTTACATATTAAAATCCCCCCCCCCCCTTCAAACGCATTACTTAAATTTCGGGAAGCATGTGCCCATCGCCCGCATTAAACTGCCTTCCCGTTATTCCCAGAAATGTTTAGAATTTTCAATTCAGCAGAATATAAAAAAATATATATTTTGAAAACGAAAATTTTAAAACCACAAGTATACGCTGCTTTGCAATGGATTTCAACGTCTAAGAGAGTTCTTATCCTTTCTTTGATTTACCACCCCGTTTTCCCAATTCTGCCTCTGGTAGTGATTAAGACCGAACCCAGACAGCTATGGCGGATGGGAACATGCATTGTCCGTGAACTCTTAACTACTCCCACGACTTTGGTTGGAGTCGCCTTTGTCTGTCTAGTTCTGCTCTCTATACCCGATTTCCTTGCTAATCGATCAAAGAACGAAAACACTATTTTCAATTCCTACACTCTCCCTTGGCACTCCCTGTCGGCAGAAATGGAATCTCAAGTATCCGGTTTCTAAACAACTTGGTATCTAAAGGGTTAAACTGTAATAATGCAATTAAAAACCGACGAGTTTTTCTTAAAAGGAATGGTTCGCTTTCAAAAAAAAATTTAATTCTCGTTTGAAAAAGCATTAAGGTGAAAAAGAAATCGTTACCGAGCCACTACTGAAAAATATGTTACCGGTACGTCGTACCGGCAAATAATTTCTTGCCGGTACGGCATACCGGCGTGAACCGACCTACTTTCACCACTGCTGTTAATACTTATATAGTATGTTGGTAATTATTTTCAGTTCTTCAGATTATTTTCCTTTAAATTTTTTACAGCAACCGATTTGGCGATCAGTTTAAATTTTAAGAACCGGGTGTGATGACCCCACTGGGAGTCCAACGCTTCGAAATCTTGTACGAATATTTTACAAGTCAAGAAATAAAATCCATCGTCGCCCCAAACTTTTCTGTTGATCAGTTATTAACTTTAATACGCTTCTGTTTCTGTTCAAAGAGAATGCTTAAAAAACCAACCAAAGTACGGCGCTTTTGATTCGATTCTGGACACGGGACAAGTGTGCTTTAGTATCGGGGAAATGATCCCCGAATGGCATCTTGACGTCCAACTTCTGCCCAACCTCTAAAAACTCCTTTATCCATATCATGAACACTTCTGGAGAATAAGTTTATCTACAAGCGATAAGAGTAGTCATTGTAAATGATAAATTATCGCTGGTAAGAGACAAGTAAAGGTTGCGTGTTATTTTTAAAGCTAGCTAATATGCTATCAAACGATTTTTCCGATTAACGAACGCATCAGGAATCGTCTGCATTGAATACAAACAGACATAGCAATATCGCAGATAATTCGCGTTCTTCAATTGTCATGTTGGGTTACCAATGGCATAACTATATACATCTATATACATAATAAGGGTATCATAAAACCGCTATTATTTCAAAATAATATGATATTTAACACATTCATCGAGGTGCATCTAGCTCATTCTGTGTCCGGAAGCAAGCTTTGTAAAACATGAGATCTAAATATTGAAAAGGCTTGGATCGTATATATCGATAGACGTATACACGCAAGAACATCTCAAATTACCTTGGAGGGAGTGTCAAATCGGGTGTTTCAGTTGGGGGGAAAGTGAAAAATATTTATTTTGTGCATTACATAATAAAACGGAAAGAAAACATCTTTGTTCATCCAGGACTCGAACCCATTCCGATGTTTTAAAGCCAAGCCCGCTGACAGCTTTGCCACTACGACATTTCGAAAAATAAAACATTTCTTGAATATTAGAAATTATTTACAACTGCATTCTTGCTACCAAACATTTATTTTTTTTTTCATATAGACATTACAAGATTTACAAAGATATTACAAACCTTGTATTGACGTTCCATTTCATAGGAAGATATTTCTTCAGGATATGGAATGATCTCCCTTGAGGAAGTTATTACCTCATTTACCATGGCTGTTTTTTAAAAGCGTTTAAGCTGTATTGACATGTTCAAATTCCGTAGATGCTTTAAAATTTAAACTCTTCTAATGCTTATATTCAGGATTTTTACTCAATTCATCTGCCATTATATAATTTCCTACCTGTGAAGTTTTGTATAACTTACTACTTTTCCTCTTATACCATTGCAATCGAGGGCGGGGGTGGCTCAGTCGGTAGCGCGCCAGGCTCGTAATCTGTAGTTCCCAGGTTCGAGTCCCAGCTGGATCAGCGTTGAGATTTATCTCCGCAAAATTCCCCGCCCTGCCCACGGTCAGTAGGGGACACCGATGGGCTTGGAAAGGCCGCCGTCCGTCGGATGGGACGTTAAGCCGTGGCCCCGTGTGCGGGAGAGCCATACCCTGTGCACGTTAAAGAACACGCTGGATGGCCTTGACGGGAGGCTACCATCTGTCTCCCAACAGCTGTTCCAGTGGGTCCCCTCCCCCAACCTTCTCTGAGCCTTCGGGGTCCATGTGACTTGGCCATTTAGCCCATGGTGTGCAAAAAGTGCCGCTCAGAGGTAAAACAACCCATTGTAATCGAATTCATTTTATTCTTCAACTTACGCATTTCTCTGAAAAGAAATGGGACAAATCTTATTTACCTTCTATTTATTTTAATATAATGAATATAAATGAGTACTGATGCTGTACTGCATTAATCACAAAAAACCAACTAAGTATCAACACCGTTTCTTAATTTTTTTTCCCTCTCTCTTTCAGATTGCATACATCTTAATGTTTCTCGTTGTGTCGGAAATAACTCTCTCTTCGCTTGGATTTATCTATCGCGATGTATTCAAGCAACACTTGGAAGAGCATCTGACCAAGCCTCACATCATTTTATATAGAGCGAATGTGAATAAACCGAACCCTTTGGATTACATTCAATCTCAAGTAAGGATCGTTCAGAGTTTTATTCATTTTCAGCTTACCAACACAAATGTTTCCTGTTATCTTTCACACGTTTCAAAAATTCGAAAAACGTAGTTTTAACCAGGCGTGGATCGAGCAAAATAATTCTAGCGCCTAAATGACTGGATTAAATCAGAATGACTTTCAGGTATATATTTTTGTCATCAGAAATTATTCTCACAAAACACAAATAATGCAATATATGCTTTTCCCTGCGTTTTAGTGGTTTACATTTTTTTTCTGCCTTCGTTTCAGTTATTCAGAATTTTCAAGGAAGATATGTCACCCCTTCACTAAGATGTGAATCTGATTCTAGTGACATTGGTAAGGTTTATAGAGTATTGAGATAGATTCTATTATTTGTTATAAAAGTTCTGTTGGATTATTTTTAATCTCAAATTCTAGACTCCCCGTCTTTGTTAAAAAATCATCATCATCATCATCAAGCAGCCATTGGCTACGGAGGTCCAACCAGACCGTGCAGTTTAATTCTCCAAGCATATCTATCCTGAGCTACATCTGCTGCATCCGGCCACTGCACACCAATTCTAACAAGGTCCTGTTTGACATTGTGTGCCCACCGCATCCTAGGTCTCCCCCTCCTCCTCAGATCTCTAGGCACACTGTTCATAACCCTATTCTCCAATCTATAATTATCCACACGAGCAACACGGCCAAACCAACGCAGTCTCTCTCTGCACAATATGCTGCTTAAAGGAGGTTGCAGATTCCTTTGCCTAACCTCATCATTAGTTACAAAGTTAAACCACCTAATACCCAACATACTACGTAAGCATCTAGAATCAAAAGAATATAGTTTCCTGTTATCTTGCTTACACAGCGTCCAAGTTTCACTACCATAACTAACCCTAGAAAGAACCAAACTATTATACAGTCTAATTATAGTCTTTAGATGTATATGCCTATTTCTCCACACTCTCCATAGATTCTTAAAAGTCCCGGCAGCAATCCCTATTCGTCTGTTAATCTCATGCCACACACCACCAGTATTTGTTACATAGCTCCCAAGATAATTAAACTGTGACACCTGCTTAAGACTGCAACCATTCAGATTAACTGAATCATAACCTGCCTGACCAATTTTCATCACTTTAGTTTTCTCTCTGTTTATAACCAAACATACTCTACTACCAGTCTCATCAACAGATCGAATGAAAGAGTTCATCTCATCAACATCATTTGCCAAAAGAGCTAAATCATCAGCATAATCTAAATCAGAAATTTTCGTATCTCCAGTACATTTAAGGCCAAAATCTTTCCCTTGAAGTGAATTTCGCATAACATAATCAATAACCAAGCTAAAGAGAAAAGGAGAGAAAATGTACCCTTGTCGAACACCAGAAGTAATGCTAAACCAATTGCTACAAGACTTACCAACTCTCACACACGACTCAGTGTTATTATAGAGAGCTTTCATTATGTTAACTAACTTGTCTGGTATACCATATGATCTCACACTCAACCACAAATTATGTTGATCAACAGAGTCCAAAGCCTTTTTGAAATCAACAAAGCTAGCAAACAAAGGTTTCTGAAACTCTAAACATTTCTCAAGAATCTGCGTAAGTGAAAATATCTGATCCACACATCCTATACCACTTCTGAATCCACATTGCTCATCACGCAATTGACTGCCAACCAGATTCTTAATTCTATTATGCACAATCATGGAAAGAACTTTACCTGGAACAGAGAGTAGGCTGATACCCCTATAGTTATCACAAGAACTGCGATCAACTTTTTTGAAAATAGGGATAACAATAGCTCTGGTAAAATCCTTAGGAACCATGCCTTTATCATAAAAGATATTCAGAATTTCAGTCATCCAAGTGGTAACCGAAACATTCCCAGCTCTAAGCATTTCCATAATAATTTCATCTGTCCCTGGGGATTTATGTAATTTAAGTTTAGAAATAGCCAAAATAACTTCAGATTGTGTTATAGGGCCAATATTAAAGCCACCAATACATCTATCATCATTGCAAAGAATGGGAGAAGAACTAACCACAATGTTTAGAACATCACTGAAATGCTCAGCCCACCTAGCCATGACAGAATACTCATCTTCTATAACCTTACCTTGTTTATCCTTCACTCCCTGTATACCTGTTCGTTTTCTACCACACAAAACATTAACTATCTGGTACAGCTCTCTGCTGTTGTGCTGTCTAACTGCTTCCTCGGCTTTGTCAGCCAAGCCATCAAGCCAAAGATTCTTATCAGCAGCTAACTGATCTTTTACACGTTTATTAAGTTCTTTGTAATGCTTTCTATTAGGACTAGTAAGGTATTGATTAAGGACATTCCTGCAGTTCTTTCTTTCTGAAATAAGCTCAAGTGCCTTATCACTTAAATAATTCTGTCTCCTCTGCTCCTTTTTTCCTAAAAGAGTACTGTTAGTGTCCAAAAAAGCCTGTTTAAAACGGCCCCATTCTTCCTCAACTTCAGTAGTAAGCAAACCATGACTGCCATAATGGCTAAGTAACCTATCATGGTAAGCTTTAGCTATAACTGGGTTTTTCAGAGCTTCAGTATTAAAGGTAAATTTTTTAAATTTAGCACAACACTTTTTAAGTTTAAGTTGCAAGACACTTTTAACAAGGTAATGGTCAGATCCAATTTCAGCTCCCCTATATGCCCTTGTATTTCTAACAGAACTAGCCCATTTGCTGTTAATTAATATATAATCAATCACATTCTTATGCAGCCAATCAGGTGAAACCCATGTGTACTTATGTATGTCGCGGTGTTTATAATAAGTGTTAGTTATTCTGAAACCATTGAGTTTACTTACCTGTAGGAGACGTTACCCATTGCCATTGTAGCTACCAATACCAAAAGGGCCTATTACCCCTCCCCAAAGGTGAGAGTCAGTACCAACTTTGGCATTGAAGTCACCTAGAACAAGGGTAATATCTCCTTTCTTGACAGAATTCAAAATATCCTGAAGTTGTCCGTAAAACCTATTCTTCTCATCCTCATCAGCATCCGCAGTGGGGGCATAACAGCAGATAACATTCAAGTCTTTAATGCTTGTCTAAAATTTTGCTGTAAGAAACCTTTCAGTAATGCACTCATATCCTAGAAGAGCACCACTAGCATGTTTGCTGAGCAGCAGACCCACGCCTTGGTGATGCTTTCCATCCTCCTTCCCTGTAAAGAGAAATTTAAAGTTGTTTTTAAGCATCTCACCTTTACCTGTCCATCTGGTCTCTTGCAAGCCTAGAATATCTAGGTTATAGCGCTGGAATTCCTGCATGAGGACATCAAGAGAATAATCTCTATGTAATGTCCTCACGTTCCACGTTCCTGCAGAGAGAAAATGATTAGTAGGATTTTTAAAGAAATTAGGTTTATTGAGATTGGTAGGGCCAACAATATCAAACAGCCCCCTGATCGCAGGCATGGGGCAAAGACCTGTTCCTCCTCCGCTAAAGGCTGAAGTCACCGATGCTGGTATGGCCTGCCTGAGACACATTACTTCAGTTTAGGCTTGACGATGCCCCACTAGCAAGTAAGGTTCAGGTACCTGCGATGGCCTCTGATTAGGATTATCCACCAGCTGATATAAGGTATCCCGTGCCTCTGTTCACTTAGGGCTGGCAACCCAGAAGCAAACAGAAAACACAGCAGCAAATTCTCCCTCAACAGAGGCCCATCAGTGCAGCAAGTCCAGGATCCATAATCATGCTCAAATCCATAAACAAGTCCAGTCTAGTAGATATAAATGGTCAGCACCAGGAAGAAAGTTGACCTGTGAAGTTGACCACTCCTCAGCAGGGTTGAAAAAAAAAAAAAGAAAAAAGTGCCATAGATGACCAGATCAGTAGGCCATACTGAACTGGCAGCCCTCCCCTTCCGTTCCCTTCCAAAAGAGATATCTCTTTTGAAAAAAAAAAAAAGAGAATATCTCTTTTGAAAGGTACTAGAGGGCTGCACCACGAGAAAGCGGGGTCGGACATTAGGTGCTAGACCTGGCAGGTTCTGTGCATCATCCCTAGGGATTGGTATACAGCTCTCCTTCCAGTTTATGCCTAGCTACCATTTAGAGATCTGCTATTATTTATTGTTTGCAGACGATTTAAAAAAATAAAGGTAATTAATCAAAATAAGTTCCATTACAATCAGCACATTGCCAATCAGCAAATTACAACAGCATTTATACCATTTTAAAAAATAAATCTGGATTTCTGGAGTCAATGAATTGTTTGCAGACGATTTTAATGGTTGCTTGGTTGAAGAGTGACTTCTCCAAGAAAAATTTTTTTCGAAATGTTTGAAAAGGTGATAGTGTTTGGGTAACAAAATTAGGTCAATAGTTGTGTCGGTGGCCAGTGGTAGCTGTTTGTTCACAGTGACCTAAGGGGCGGGGATAGCTCAGCCAGAAGCGTGCCAGGCTCGCAATTTCCAGTTCACAGGTTCGAATCCCAGCTGGTCCAGCGTTGAGATTTATCTCCGCAAAACTCACAGCTTTGCTCTCGGTCAGTAGGGAACACCGATGGTCATGGAAAAGTCACCGTCCGTCGGATGGGACGTTAAGACGTGGCGCCGTGTACAGGAAAGCAATACCCTGTGCACCTTAAAGAACACGCCGGATGATCTTCACGGGAGGCTACCATCTGTCTCCCAACAGCTATTCCAGTGGGCTCCAGGAGCTATTCTAGTGGGTCCCATCCGATCACCAAACCTTCTACGAGTCTTCAGAGGCCTTGTGACCTGGCCATTTAGCCTAAATTGTGCAAAAAAGTGCAGCTCAGAGGTAAAACAACCCAACACAGTAACACTGCAACTGCCGGGTGAGATTAGAGTACCAGAATGGCATGATTGCAGTGGCGTAACTATAACAGTGCAGAGGGTGCGACCGCATCCGAGCCAGATAGGAGAGGAACCTATGCATCTGTCTCCCAACAGCTATAAAGAGTTAAATGTATCTCTAAATTAATTTCAATCAATATCATCTTAAGAATATTGCCAACCAGAGGATACCTAACGTTGAGCAAAGAGGGCCGGGATTCAAGGGCATCCGCTTAAAATATAATAGAATTAATTTGTTGCGCGTTGTTGATGGGTGTCCCTTGTACTAAATGCACTCAGACCTTGTAAACTTCGTTATGCCACTGCATGGCTGTTTGTAAGCGTATTGTTAACTCTGAGAAAGTGGTCACTAGTGACCTAGGTCCTTGTAGGGGAAGGCCTGTACAAACTAAATGTAGTTTCTCCTTTCTATAAGATGCAAATTAAAAAAATAGCGAGAGACGGAGAACTTCGCACCACAACTATTTCAGTTTCCAGAGAGTGATTTGTAAAACATGATGATGAGCATTATCATGGAATAGGATTGGCCACTTTAATTCACTAATGCCAACTGGAGTTTGGACAACGTCCAATTTATGACAGTACTCTTCTGTCATCATGGTTTAACCAACTTTTTTACAGTGGATGATACCAATTACAGCACACCAAACAGCGGCTTTGACTTCTGCTGGCGGAGACAATCATTTGGAATGCATTTTGGCACTTTGTCGAGACACTCTGCTGATCATCTGCGGTTGTCGTACAAAATTCATTTCTCGTCACAAGTACTGATTCTGTCAAGATATGGATCGTACTTGTTTTCAACGATCACAGGAGTCCGGTAAACGATTTTGCTGTTTTTTCATTCAATTCGTGGGGCACCCACTTGTAAAAAGATGGCCATATTTGCTTTTTGCGCCATAATACCCCAACCAACTCACTTGTCAAGCTCCTTTCCCTTGTCGATTGTGTCTAATAGATTCCAGAAGAGCGTTTCAATATTTACTTCAGCAACTTCTCGCAACATTTTTTGTGGATTGGTTTCAACCTAGGCTTTCTGATGATCATCATCACAACTAGAAGGACGTCTACTACGGTCTTTATTTTCGAGGCTGACATCTTGATCGAAATTTTCAAATCAGCAATGTACTGTGCATTCATTGGCTGTGTTCTCTCTCAATGCTTAGTTAATGTCAGAAGTTGGTTCATCGCTTTATGGCCCACTTTGAACTAGAGTTGCCATCTCTCCGGTTGTTTCCAAAGAGTTACGTGTTTTGGAAAATCATCTCCAGGTTTCCGGTTCAGTTATTATTTTCTGCATCAGTATATATGTATATAAATTACTTTCTTCTTTTTCGCTAATTTTCCTTTTGAAAGAGTAAATGGAATTTCTCAAGTACAGATAGATGTAGAAAAAGCAAACGAAACTTGTGGATAAAATCCTTCTGATTCCCACAAGTATACGTTGACAGATTTTTTTCCGAAAGAAATTGAATAGCATAAAGGTAATAATGTAAAGGCTGAACATTGAACTTAATTTTGATACGATTTATCAGGAATTTCTTGACTTCATTGAGCTCGAGCAGGTCTGTATGTGAAGGTAGGATAGGAATCCGTAGGGAAAAAAATTCATTGAATAATTATTACCGAATTACAAACTTGTAGTCTTGTTAATCAAAGATCAAAATTGGAGCTTTTATTATTATTAAAACTGTTATGGCTGTTAGTCAGTCTGCTTGTAAACTGATTGAATACTTTTTATAGTTACAAATAGAAATAAGCATAGATATTGATTTTTCTCATTTGAAAAATGAGCATTCCCATTAATAACTTCTTTCCCAGATTTGATGTTCCTGTCAGCACATTAACCTACTGAAATATAGTGCTGCTCTAATTAAATGCAGTTGCAATGATTTTGGTGAAATTTCAGTTTTGTGAGTAGAAAACACTTACTAAAGTATTGTTAATTATTATACTAAAGTGTTGTTACTAAAGTATTGCTAATTATTTGTTTCTTATTTATTATAGAATAACGTAGGTTATAATTGTCATAGCTAATAAAGATTTGCTTATAGGATTTAATAATTTTGGGAATGCACATGGCGAACCAAAAATCAAAATAAATGCAACACTCGCATCATCTGACACTTTCTTTATTGTTGTGCTATAAAAGGATGTTTTATTACTTTGTAGGATTTTACCCTTTAACTTTTATCACAACTTGGCAATTTGTGTGGCATTGGTGTAATGTATTTTTGAATAATTTCCAATGAGATTTGGCAGATCCAAATGGGAATTACACTTCAATTACTTCTCTGTGATTTTCGGGTTCACACTCAGCATTAATAGTTGCTCAATTGAGATAAGATCAAGAGAATTTCCTGGCCAAGGATATGCCTTAATGTTGTTGTCTAATAGAAAAATTGTTTAATTAAATTTTAAGTGCAAAAATTAAGTATTTTTTTGTTCTAAGAGAAGGAGCCGACTCTTGTTAAAAAATGATCTCAGAATCAGGGTACTGGGGTCTCGTACTGCCGACAACATCCTGTTTGACGTGTTTTAAACATCACCTTTAATAATTCTCATGAAATAAATTTCTACTTTGAAGTTAGAGTAGAGATTCCTTTTCCTCCAGTACTTTTGCTGTGGCTCAACGAATGGTGGCTACCTGGACTGGAACTTCAATACGTTCTTTAGCTGTTCAGAAGAGAATCCAAGTCCTGAGAAATGCAGTGTCCCCTACTCCTGCTGCAAGCACCAGCAGAACATACAGGTAAGTCGTCTGAATCTTGCCATCAATGAAATAAGTGGCGAAATGACATTTCCTCTTTTCCACACTCGCATTTAAGTTTAAGTTTCGCATAATGATTACAGCAGATTATCAATCATGTTTCGGCGACTGAGATGGCGTCACATGAATTAAATTTCAAGCTGAGCGGTAACAAGGCCAAAAAATACTTTTATTTTTGACAATATTAAAACGTCATTTCTAAGTTTCGATAACGGTGAAAATACTAGTTGCAGAGAGCAAAAAACGATTTACAGTTATGTCGCTGACCCCAACCCCACCACCACCACCACCGCTTTCTCAGTTGACAATTTCTCCTTTCACAGAACTTGAGGGGTGGAGGTTGGCTCAGTCCGCAGCTCGCCAGGCACGTAAGCTGCAATTCCCAGATTCAAATCCCAACTGTGCGGGGCGCGGGTGGCTCAGTCGGTAGCGCGCCAGGCTCGTAATCTGTAGTTCCCAGGTTCGAGTCTCAGCTGGGTCAGCGTTGAGATTTATGTCCGCAAAATTCCCCGCCCTGCCCACGGTCAGTAGGGGACACCGATGGGCTTGAAAAGGCTGCCGTCCGTCGGATGGGACGTTAAGCCGTGGCTCCGTGTGCGAGAGAGCCATACCCTGTGCACGTTAAAGAACACGCTGGATGGCCTTGACGGGAGGCTACCATCTGTCTCCCAACAGCTGTTCCAGTGGGTCCCCTCCCCCAACCTTCTCTGAGCCTTCGGGGTCCATGTGACCTGGCCATTTAGCCCATGGTGTGCAAAAATGTGCCGCTCTGAGGTAAAACAATCCAATCCAAACCCAACTGTGCCTAAGTCGAAAATGATATCCACAAAATTGCCCAGCCTTCCCTCAGCCAGTAAAGGACACAGGTGGGCTTGGAAATGTCGCCGTCCGTCGGATGGGAGACAAAGCCATGGTTTCGTGTGCGGGAGAACCATACTCTGTGCACGTTAAATAATACCCTGGATGGCCTCGAAGGGGAGGATGCCATCTGTCTCCTAACAGCTGTACAGTGAATCCCCTGCCCCTCAACTTTATCTTTATCTGTATAACCCTCGGGGTCCTTGTGACCTGGCCGTTTAGCCCATAGTGTAAAAAAAAAAAGTGCCAAAAACTCAACAACGCAGAACTTGAATTAAACTACCAAGGATCTGAGGAATCACAGGTCTTTCATTAGTTTGCATAATAACTGAACTGCTTGACAACAATGATGAGCGATGGTCAGCATTCTCGTGCTCTTCAATAGGGGGGTGAGGGGGGAGCTTAAAGAACTCATTAAATGCTATTCGAATATTAGGATGATACGGAAAGGGGGAGGTGAATAATTTCAAATGATAAATTATAGTAAAAGTGGACGTTGAAACAAATAAAAGTTTAGCATTTCTGGCCAGTGCTCAGGCAGGCGTGCATGCGTACGTGCAGATGACGCCTGGATCAGCTAATAATTATTTCCAATCGATTGTTGTCAGGATTTCGGTTGCTCTTCATTCGGATTTTGCTGTTGCCACAACATGGCCCAGATCTAAAAAAAAATAGAGGACTGGGGAGGTGGGCAAATGAGGCGCCTAACTGGATTGAACCGGAACAGTTAGAACTCCATTCTAGTACATGTTTTCCTTCCCGTTTTAGTTGGCTTTAAAACAAATATTCTTGTAAAACATGTAATATTACTAGATATCAACTCGATAGTTTTCTATTTTTAATGTTTTCGATAGTAATAAAAAAAAACTCTAGCTAATGGAGGAGGACTGCGAGCTTAATCTGCTGACTCTTGAGAGAATGTTATCTTTAAAAAAAAATCATTTTTTGATTAATTTCCCTTAATTTTGAAAAAACATTGACAACATTGTTGATTCCGTGGGGCATCGATTGGCTCCGTCGGTGTTATGCCAGGTTCATAATCTGCAGTTCCCAGGTTCGAGTCTCACCTGTGCAAGTGTTATAATCTCAATCCGCTAAGCCTCCGCCTTTTCCTCGGTCAGAAAGGGAACACCGACGGACTTGGAAATGTCACCGTCCGTCGGATGGCACGTTAAGCCGTGGCCCCATACACGGGAGAACCGTACCCCGTGCTCGTTAAAGAACACGATGGGTGGTTTTGACGGGAGGCTACCTTCTGTTTCCTTCCAGTGGGTCCCCTTCCCCCAGCCTTCTATGAGCCTTTGGTGTCCTTGTGACCTGGCCATTTAGAACACTGTGTGCGCAAAAAGTACCGCTCAGAAGTAAAACATACCAACTCAGTAAGGAAATATTCTCACAAATCTAATGTAATAGGTAATTGTGATTTTGTAACATCTAATATTTACATTAGAGTATTTCACTTTTGAAAAAAAAAAGTAAGTATTGATTTCAATGGCGTACTCAGAAAGTTTTAACGTTAGGTGGAGTTCATACGCTTGAATATAACCTTTTTTAACGTGTTTAAGTCTGATTTTTGGAGACAATCTTAGAAAAAGGGGTATACAAGCCTTTAGAGAGAAGGGGGGGGGGGAGGCATTATAAGACCATAATTCTTATTTTGCAAGTTACGTTACAGGTCTACGATTGTGTATGTGTGAGGTTCACTTGAAATTCTTTATAAACTCTTATAACTTTTTCATTTGTCCATCATTTTCAATATTATGAATATTATGAAGTCAAAAAACAGTACTTTCAATATATTTCAGTTAATCTTATATAAACTTAAAATCTTATCTGAACAAGTTTTATTTAAAGTTTTCATATTTAAAATAAAAAAGTGGGACATTTCATTCATTGGGTAGTTGTGAGTATGAAGTCAACACCCACAACTATTCTTCAATGCAACATAACTTTTTTTTTAGGAATCTTGTGTACTTTATACCGTAGTTTAAAATTTATTTGAAGTGTCCCACTTTCACTTCAATGTCTCTCTTAAAAACCTAATCACTTTGTTCACACAGCGTTCAGATCAGTGGTATCATCCAGGCACATACCCAGGATTTGGTTACGGGGGAGGGGGGGGGGTCTGAAAATAACATTTCAGTAAGGTTTCCCAATCTACCGGATAGGAAAGGTTAAATTTTTATGTGGAAAAAAATTTTAGGTTGTTTTTAAATCTAATTTTAGTGTCGGATATATAATGTGGGGCTAAAATGAAACTATACAAAGACACATGTTTCCAATTTCAAAGCAAGCAGACAATTTTGAGATTTCATAGAAGACGATCCGATTTTCGTGGTGGGGGGGAGGACGAGAACTGTTGTGATTCACCAGTTCTCGCTGGTCTTTCGAATCGGTTGTAACAAAAACAATTTATTTGATTGATTAATAATAATGATACAAAAAAAAATAACAACGATAGAAATACACTATACAAAAACAGAACCGTTTTTTTTTTCTTTTGCTGCCTCTTCAAATTGTGATTCCCCTAAATGCACTACATATCTTTTTTTATTAAAAAGAGGCAAAATAGAATTGCAATTGAAGAGAAGTGGTTTAGGATGAAGCCACTGGCTCTGAAATAGATGATGAGATTGATTTTACTCTCTTTTCTATCTCCTGTTATATACATATATTGAAATGTCTTTGCAGCCGGGCCTCATCAATACCAAGTGCGGATACAATGTCCTTAACCAAACCGTAAGTGACAATATCTTAAATCTCATTTCTTCTGTTCATAACAACAATCTGCTGCTGCATTTATTTGTTGCATTTACTTTAATAAGCATTCCTAAGCTTTCAATTTTATTGTATTTTACGATTGTCGAAAACGCTTTTAAATTTGTATGATTACCATCAGTAAATCCTTAAAATCTGATTAAATTCTTGATGGAAAGTGTCCCGGGGGCAGCTTGGTTTTAAAAAGCCATTGCTGACCCAAAGACTTGCTCATCATTTATGACCAGCTGGGAATTCCAGTCATTCCAGTACTTTGCGTTTCCTTTCTTATTGTTTGGCTCATAATAAAACAGTAACAAATTGTTATTGATTAAAACACAATTCTGTTTCGATTCAATATAAATTCGGAGTCTTAGTTTCGATATGTTCGAAATTTCAGAAAATAATTGTCAACCAATTAATGAGACATCATTAGAGGAAACGAAATCGTTGCGTCATCCTTGTGACGCTGTTACTTCACAAAAATTATGCAACTTCCATATACTGTATAGACTAAACATTACATATCCTGGTTTTAATTATGTCTAGCCTAAATTATGTATCCTGGTCTTCAATACATATATATATTTAACCTTCGTTATATATCCTAGTATTCATTATGCTTTATATCCTAACCCTGAGCGCCGGCAGAAAGTTTTCTGAGGGGAGGGGGCAAAAAAAACAAACTCATCAGTGTTTCAAGACAAAAATATTTATGTCGAGTAATTCATTAATGAATGCAGTTGTGAATAAGGAATTATGCATGCAGGCATTCTTTATTAAAAAAAAAAATATTGATTTTTGGTACACCTTATATTATTTAACATAAATTTATTTTCGGTCAATTTTTTCAGGTGTTTCTCTCCCACTCCTTGAAAAAACAACTACCCCCCCCCTCCTCCTCCTTGCTCCCATGATCCTAATCTAGCCTTCATTTTATGTCTATCCATCATGATATTCATATCCTAATTTTCATTATATGCATGTTCTATATTCATCATTGTAGGTTGAGTAGCGAACTACTTGGGAAGTAGTTGGGACAATGAGACAACTGAACAGTTCTCAGGGGTAATGATCGATTGAATGATTTCCAGCCGCCATTCATCATTATAGCACCTATATTAACCTTCATTACATGGCCAAGCTTTCATCAGCCTATCCCTCTGATGGACGTGGTTTGTACGAATATACAGGGAAATCCACTCTCTCAACCTATTTTTTAGATCCTTTAAAAAAGAACAACTTCGATATTTGAATTGGGAACAGCGAAAAGATTTTTTTTTTCAATTCCTTCCGAAATCTTTAAGAATTCGCGGAAGAAGCGCGAGAATATTTCTTGACACAAATATTTTACTCAAAAGTGCGAACTCTCCAAAGACCAGGTCAGGTTGAAGTAATAATTCTAAAAAATAAGTGTATGTTTTAGGATGGGCCAGAGGAATTTTTTTCTCCCTACAGGGCTCGGACGAGCTCAAGTAATTATTGAAATGGTTTCGGAAAACGGAGGATGAAATTTGATCCCGAACTCCTCTCTAATGTGCACTATTAACTTATTATTCTTAAGCATCTGACTCCTAACAAAAACGCGATATCCAAAGATTGCATTTATGGAAATACTGCTTCTGAATTTACATAGGAAGGTTTTGATGCCGCCGCTCTTTTTTGGCAATATTTTCTTGACGATATTTATCGAGAATGAAAACTCCGTGTTTTGATAGAAAACAAAACCTTTCGCCAGGTGCTGTGTGATATTTCTCTCACGTTAAATTTCAGTTTCGTCTGATAATCTCAAAAAAACCTTTTCTTTTTCTATCTTTACAGGAAGAAGAAGCTAAAAAAGTGATTCACGTAGTTGGCTGCATGCAAAAAGTCGACAGTTCTTTGGAGTATCGCTACCTCTTCATCTCCGTTACAGCGATATTCGCCATCCTCCTGAAAGTAAGCATCATCCTTTCACAATGATTTAAATCATAACCGAAAAATGGATGAGGGGCAGAGTTCACTTTTAACCTGATTAAGCAGATTATTGGTATATCCAGGTGGCCGTTAATTATTGTCTCTTAATAGCGAAGATCCCTCCTTCTGATTCGTGAGTATCTTTTGTCTTGAACCCCGCAAAAAGACCCAAAATTCGACAAATGGAACAGTCTCCTCTAATTGGTTCGAGTCCCAGTTGGGTCAGCGTTGAGATTTATCTCCGCAAAATTCCCCGCCCTGCCCACGGTCAGTAGGGGACACCGATGGGCTTGGAAAGGCCGTCGTCCGTCGGATGGGACGTTAAGCCGTGGCCCCGTGTGTGGGATAGACATACCCTGTGCACGTTAAAGAACACGCTGGATGGCCTTGACGGGAGGCTACCATCTGTCTCCCAACAGCTGTTCCAGTGGGTCCCCTCCCCCACCCTTCTCTGAGCCTTCGGGGTCCATGTGACCTGGCCATTTAGCCCATGTTGTGCAAAAAAGTGCCGCTCAGAGGTAAAACAACCCAACCCTACTCCTCTAATTGAAACTTAAATTTAGCTTCCTGATGTGAACTTTTGTAATGGTAAGAGAAAAGAAGGCATCCTCTGAATAGACATTTCTTTCATCCCCATGAATGCCGAAACCAAAATACAACCATCCCCATCACCAAAATATAAATTGATATTGATGGTTACATCTTTTGCCCAAGGAGTATCTAGAAAATTCTAATGGTTCGCATGCTTATGTCTCTGATTTTCGGGAACTGCCTTACAAAATATATGCTACTGAGGCCTTCAAAGCTCCCCCCCCCCCTCTCCTCCTCCTGGGTACGCCACTGTTTGTTCTGAAAGAAAAGGAAACATTTTTCCGATGATACCAATTCCCCGAAACGTTTTTTCGAGTTATTAACAAGACAAATTTTAAGGATTTGAAAACGAGGTACGATCAGTTAAGGATACAGAGTGTGCCAATGAAATGTACCTCCACCACAGGCCACATTTTATTTGAAAATGCATATCTAGGTATATATAGACGATTGATTGCCTGACTGACAGGGGATCACGCCGATTCCGAATATGAAGCACAAATGGTAGAGTTTTCAAAATTTATACCTAGGGATAATCCGGGTAGTAGATCTCGGGAAAAATACGAAATCTGATCTCCGACGTGTCCTTTAATGTCAGAGATCATGTAGAGGTCAACCCATGATCTATAAGTGCTAGAAGGGTGAAAATTGGTGTCTCAGGGTGTTCTAGAATCAGGAAGTGACGAATGTACCGACTGATTTTTAGCAGGCCTGGGATAGAAAAAAATCTAGGAGAGGGGGAAAAAAACACAATGGAGCCAAAAAAATGTAAAACGGGGGGGGGGGGATGATTGGATTTCCAATGCAGTATAATATTTCATCGCCCGTTTTACAATTCTTTAAAAAAAATTGAAAAATATTTAAATTTAAATCAATTTCATAATTTTTGGCTCTTTTACCCTTACTAGCATTCTAAACGAGAGGCTGGGTATGGCCCCCTTGCCCCCCCCCCCTCCCCTTAGATATACTCTATGCACGAATAGTAACACCCAGTTAAATGATTTTGTCTCATAGGAAACAGAAGCTTATATAGGCCATTCTGAAATCTGGAATTGAGAGGAAACATGCTTATACAGGCCAGTAGTGTCATCCCATTATACGGATTCCCTTTGCACAGTGCTTTCCCCCTATGACGTCACCGGCTCCAAGTGTGTGGCCACTTTGGACTTTGACCCCTGTGTCGCAACTGCCCTGGATTTCACCCCTATGTCGCAACTGTCCACGTTGCCTTCTCAGATTGAACTTTGACCCCTATGCCGCAACTGTCATGGGATATGGCACCCGGTCGTGCATCTTATTAATATTCATAATTCATATTTGACTCCCCCTCATTAAAATTGACCCCCCCCCCCTTAATCCGTGGCGCCATCTGGTTTACGTAATGAGTACTATTTTTAGAAAAATCCTCGATTTTAGTCGCAATTTTCCAAAGACCTTGAAAAACCCCAAGGTCACAGTCATGCACACAAGCGGTGTTGACATGTCTTTCACAAGTGTTTATCAGTTAGCGGATGTGTAAAGGTCACGATTCTGGGTGTATATAACAGACGGAAAAGGTCTAGCATTTATTCTGAGCTACGTGTTACAGTTGTCATCATGGATTTTGGTTTTTGGACGAGTTGAGATTATTTTTAAGAATCTGACCTTTATCTGTACATTTGGTCTCTTGCAAGCCGAGAATATCTAAATTATAACTGTGGAATTCTTGTGTGAGGACATCAAGAGAAAAAGCTCTGTGCAGAGTCTTCACATTCCAACTACCTAAGGAGAGAAAATGGTTAGTGGGATGTTTAAAGAAACTATGTTTATTGAGAGAGGGAATGCCAACAATATCAAACAGCCCCCTAATCGCAGACATGGGCAAAGACCCGTTCCCCCACCACTAAAGGCTGAAGCCATCTACATTGGAAGACTTCCTCCAATGTAGAATTTGACGATGCCAATAGAAGCAAAGAGTTCAGGTGCCTGCGATGACCTCTGTTGAGGATTATCGACCAGCTGATAAACATATCCTGTGAATCTATTCACTTAGGGCTGTCAACCCACAAACAAACAGAAAACACAGTGGAAGATTTTCCCTCAACAGAAACCCATCAGTGCAGCAAAATCAGGATCCATAATCAAGCTCAGAGCCATATATAAATCCAGTCCAGTGGGTTTATATGGTCAGCACCAGGACCCTGTGTGGTTGACCACTCCTCAGCAGGGTAGAAAAAAAAGAAAAGTAGCCATAGTTATCCAGATCAGTAGGCCACACTAATCTGGCAGCCCTCCCCTTCCGTTCACTTCCACAAGAGAGTATCTCTTTTGAAAGGTACTAACGGTCTGCACCACGAGAAGGCGGGGTCGGACATTAGGTGCTAGGCCTGGCCGGTTCTATGCATCATCACAGGGGATTGGTGCATAGCTCTCCTTCCAGTGACTACCTAGCTACCATTTACAGACTAGGGCCATTCTGAAATCTGGAATTGAGAGGAAACAGAAGCATACACAGGCCATTCTGAAATCTGGAATTGAGAGCCTTGAGAATGACCCGTACTCCATGCTCGATAATTGGTTGGTTCTTTGGAGTTTTATAGCGCAAGGGAAAGTAAGACCACGCTGAGCCAAACAAGATTAGCAGTAAATAAGCAGTCCAGATTCGCTAATGACTGATTTCATCGTATTTTTTAACCGTATAGCAGTTCTGAAAAGGAAAATAAATACAGGAAGGTGAAACAGATCTTTTTGATATTTTCGCAGCAATAAATTCTTTGCAAAACACTGAAAACATAACAAAACATGGTTAAACCCTGTAATCTTAATTAATTAACTAGTACAGTGCCTAATTGATGTTGTGTGTTTTAATCTACAAAGTGTCATCTTGTTGTGTGCAAGGAATCTTTATGTCTTGTTTCCTTTCCCATTTCATAATTTTGTCATTGGTTTCAAATACCTGAATGGGATTTGGTTTCTGTTTTTCTCTCAGTTTGTGCTGCTCTATCTGGTGTGGAGGCTGAAACTGGAAGTGTTGGTCGTTCGCAAAACTTTTGTGTTCCCCATCCGAGACTCGGTGCTCGACTGGCGACACCGGTGGGATCAAATGAACAATCGCGGGCCAAGTGTGTCCAGCAGACACGCGCTGCACAGCAGCGAGAGTCTCCCGAGATGAAATGCACGTTCTCCGATTCAAATCCAGATCTGGTGTCATTCGCAATCCTGATGTTGAATGTACATTCCTGTAGATTATGATACACTCGCAGTAAAAATTCTTTTTTGACACTCAAATGTTTCTTTTCTATAATATCTATAAATGCAACAAGAATTGTTAAAAAATATAACACTTTTTATTCCACGTTCAGGGAAAATTTATTAACCGTTTGTTTAGAATTTTATGGCATTCCAAGTACAGTGCATTGGCCCAGGAAGGGAAAAAACAAATGGAATAAAAACCAGAATATAGAAATAGATAAGCATCCAAAATAGACAGAAAAGTCTACATTGTACAAAAGTAACAGTGTGAATATTTTATTAAGCAATTAAGTAACATAAGAAATTGCGTGCCCGAAATGTCGGGACTCAGAGACTTCAGTCTTGGTGCCATTGGTGGATCCCTTCCCGACTCGATTCACCATGTCTGCTGTTAACACTTGCAACAGATGCACTGATTCTCTCCTTTAAACGTTGTAAATTAAGACTATTTTTTCTGAATAAACGGTGTTTTTAATGATCACAAAAAAAGAAGTCCAGTGGTTTCAAATAGGAACTCCTCGGAGGACCACAGATCGATTCACTTCTACCAATCCAGCGCTTTTGGAAATTTCGTCTTTAAGACGTTGCGTGTGATTTTAACTAACTCTACGCCGTCATAGAAAAGAAACTCTAAGAATGTTCCCCGACACTTAGTGTCGTGGACGTCAGAAACCTCATAAGAACTGGATTTCTTTACTAATTGGGGCGGGGGTGACTCAGTCGGTAGCGCGCCAGGCTCGTAATCTGTAGTTCCCAGGTTCGAGTCCCAGCTGGGTCAGCGTTGAGATTTATCCCCGCAAAATTCCCTCCCTGTCCACGGTCAGTAGGGGACACCGATGGGCTTGGAAAGGCCGCCGTACGTCGCATGGACGTTAAGCCGTGGCCCCGTGTGCACGTTAAAGAGCACGCTGGATGGCTTTGACGGGAGGCTACCATCTGCCTCCCAACAGCTGTTCCAGTGGGTCCCCTCCCCCAACCTTCTCTGAGCTTTCGGGGTCCATGTGACCTGGCCATTTAGCCCATGGTGTGCAAAAAAGTGCCGCTCAGAGGTAAAACAACCCAACCCTATTACTTAGTTATTTAATAAAGTATAACAGTTTAAAATATGGATCTTCTTGAACAGTGACCCTGTTATGGAAGGAAATAAATGTTTTTTAAAAAGGTTTTGTAAAAAAATATATGCTCAAAGAGTATTTATTGAAAAAAGAAACGAACAAAACAGACACAGATCATAAAATATTTTCGTACGTAGAGGCAAAAGTTAAATTTCAAGATAGAGAATCCAAATGAAACAAATGGCATTGGAAGGATCAAATTCGACATAAATCCAATATTTATTTATCTCTGGCAAAGTTTTTTATTACCTGTTTGAATGAAAAACAGGTTAAGAACAAATGAATTGATTCGAAATATAAATTGATGTTACTCAAGTTTAATAGCATTTTGGACTCGCATGTAGAAACAGGGTTCGTCTCTTCTTGGAACAAATTTCGTGAAAGAAATTTTGACCACGTTGCCGTCACTACTTGCCAGTAGGTGGGAAAGTTCTCTTTTTATGATTACCCAAGTTTGTACGAGTTTCTTTTTTGAAAACCTTGCTCAACAACACCGTTTTTCTGATATAAATAACAGTAATATTAAGAAATATAACATGAAAGAAATTTAGTTTTTATTTTGTAATGGTAACATCGTTCTCCAAGCATTGTTAGATTAGTCAAATGAATTGGGGACTGGAAAGCTGCACTGAGCTCCACCTGAAACAGATCCAGTTGCCTGATATCCTTCAGATACAAAAATCCCACTCTGAGGATTGTTTTCGAAGGTAATCGAGCGATAAATAAAGCGTCGGTTGCGATATTCCGACAAACGAATGTTAAACGATAAGTACGGCATTCAGCGTGGCACGCCATTTTGCTGTGCACGTGCGCGGACAGATCGGACAATGCCTGCGAGTGTGCAGCATCAGCAACCGACAAAAGTACTGCGTGTCTAATGAATGTCGCACAAAACTTTTCGCCATTTATTTTCGAGAGCCGTTCAAGTCTGAAAGTATAATGTACGGTTCGCCATCGAGGGAGCTTCTTCGGTGGCCACTTCCGCCGCTGCGATGCGCCCCAGCTGGTCTCCTCCATACGTCACAGCGCGTGGCTCCCGCGCCCACCTGTTCCGTGCAGCTCGACGACTGCTGTTGCTGTGGGTCAGTGGGTCGCAGAGTCGTGGGGGGAGGGAGGAGCAGAAAACAAGAGGTCAGATAGTCTACGGGATGATCCTTTCGTTTCACGCGCTCGTGCATTTCCCCTTGCCCAAATAGTGAGTGTCATAAGCCGCTTGGATGCGACTCGAAGAAGGCCACGGCAGACAATTCCTCAAGGTGCACCCGACGACATTTCGGATTTATGAACAGGTAAGGGTTTCGACCTCGTAAAATCCAAATCTTCCGCTTCCTCTTGGGGACTCTCTTTTGGAATGATGACCCACCGGTTGAAGAGAGGATGGTGAGGATGGTTTTGGCAAGGGAGGACGGGTGCCGTTGCATTTCGGCTGAGTTAAATCATAAAAGTGCTGGTTGCAAATTCACTTAAACTATTGAAAGATGGAAACCCAGAAATGGGTTATTTGGATTCCTTGAAGTTGCAAAAATAGCAAATAATAAACAAGCTGTTGGACCATTAATAAATAATAAAATAAATACCCCCTCAAGCAGCTGCTTGCCACAGAGGTCTGACAGGAGCCTGTCAGTTTATATGCCATAGTAGAAGGTCTGAGAGGATAGCAGGCATTTATCAGGGGGTGGCCTTGGGACTCCTGCCACTCCCCCCACCTCAACCTCGATTCTAAAACGGTATAAAATTGTATAATATTAAGATTTAAAACGATTTTTTTCTGTATATTTAGATTTTAAAGCCCTCTCTTACTTTAAAATTAGCACGAATTCAGTGAGTTCATCATTGGTACATATTACCCTTAATTTTTTTTTTCTTTTAGGACTCATAAGGAAGATAAGTATTTTTTATTATCCTTAATGGATATATATTTTTCTTTTTATCAACCTCATTAAAACCACCTACCCCATTCCCGGATGCAGCAAAAAATAAAAGGTGGGGCCAAGAGGCGCCATCGAGCTGAAAAAACGTAATATGGGGTTGGGGGTGGGGGTGGGGAAGAAAGAGACGGGATTTTCATTGCGGTGTAACATTTCCCCTTCGTTTAAAGGTTTTTAAAAAATTTCGTGAAATATGCACAAGGTTGTTAATTTTTGCCCTTCATTACTCGCACTGGCATTCTCACGGGGGAGGGTATTACTTACCCCCCTCCTCCTAGATTCAGCCCCGGAACTTACATTTCTCCTGTTTTGGAAGAAGGAATTGTTGCATTCCTTATGTTAGTTATTCTGCACTTTTTAAGATGTCACTTGACCTATGACTCTTAGAGATCGACCCTCATTAAATTCTCACCCCTCACCCCCAATTTTTTGTAGAATTACAGAGGAGGTATAATTTGAGGTCGCCTGTTACATTCCTAGACGTATGACAACGGAGTGACAGGACTGCTATATTTGCGATGCATGGCATTGCGTGACAGATTCGCGACTACAACGCAACTGCAAAGTGACTGGCAACAGGTAACACATCAAATACCTACAGAGTGGATGGTAAACAACAGGCTTTTACAGTTTTCATTGTGAACCTATTGTCTGGCACTGTATTTGCCCTTCACATCTGCCCACATGCGAGCACGTCTTCAGTGGTGTCGCCTCAGACAGAACTGAAACGAACAAGAGTGAAGTACCTCGGTGTTTAGCGACGAATCTCGTTTTTATCTTGGTCATCACGACGATAGACAACGTATTCGGTATCATCCAGGAGAAAGGAACGCCACCCAGTGCATGCGACATCTTCACAGAGCTCCAGCACCTAGTGTCTTGGTGTGGGGTGTCATTAGTTGGACATCTCGGTCAGAACTGGTCATCATAAGGGGATCTGTAACTGCCAAAATTTTGCAGCCAGTGGCTGTCCCCATTTGTTTAGCAGCAAGGAACCTTTTACCAACAAGTAATGCCTGTCCCCACACAGCCCGCATTAATTTGCAGTATCTACACGAGCAAAACGTTCAGGTATTACCATGGCCAGCATGCTCGCCGGACCTTTCACCTATTGAATACACGTCTGGGGCATGATGGGCCGACAGCTCCAACAACACCCAAGAGGTCGCCAACCATTGTCGCTGAAATGGAACAGCGAATTCTCGCTATTTGGCGTTCTATCGCTCAGGAGGACATTGTATAGGACTGTAGAGTCGGTCAAAAAAGTATCCGAACGCTACGGTTGATTACAGAATTCAGAAAAAATATCTGGCAACGATTTTTTTAGAAATTAGTGATCTGACTACCTTCGTGTCACGTGATTACAGAATTCAGGTAAAATATCTGGAGCGTGTACAGCAACTGTACACTCTCCAGTTACCGTTCACAGCAAACTGGAGCGTGTGCAGAAAATGCACACGCTCCAGTTTGCTGTGAACGGTAACTGCACACGCTCAATATTTCCGTGAGCGAGCCCACACGATCTAGTATCAAAATAATATGACCACCTACAGTCGGTCAAAAAAGTATCCGAACACTATGATTGTTACAGAATTTAGAAAAAATATCTGGCAACGTTTTTTTTAGAAATTAGTGATCTGGCTACCTTCGTGTACAATACACAAAGATTGCCAGATCATTAATTTCTAAAAAAATCGTTGCCATATATTTTTTCTGAATTCTTTAATCAACCATAGCGTTCGGATACTTTTTTGACCGACTGTACGATAGCCTTCCTCGCCGTGTTCATGAATGAATTGCTGAGCGGGGCGGTTCAACATCATGCTATTATACCACTTTACCGGATAGGTAAAGTGGTAATTTTCCATATTTTTTTTTGATAATGTAATCAATTGCACATCTCAGTGTGTGCTCACAGCTCCCTGCATTTCAATGAAATGGCATTAATTCTTCCAGGTGTTACAATTTTTTTTCCTGTAGTGTATTTAACAACTGCAATACCAGTGCTAAGAAGTCAAAAATTGTCAACTATTGAATGGATTATTTCCACAAACTTTTAAAATATAACCCCTTTATTAAATGATTTGAAATAATACTTGTTATTTAAGCTTCAATTAACTTCTGCGATTATTTCTTATGAATGGCAATTGTTATTGTTAAATATTCCTAATAGTTTAAATACTGAACGAATATTGTTGTAAATTGAATCCCGATTTAAATATATTTGACTGAGAGTTTAATTTATAATTAGTCTCATTTTTTTCCCATGAAAAACTCATTTAAAAAATTACGGAGCTTTGAATTTGATCGTTCATTGGCGAAATAAAACGGGGAATATTTGCTTTTTTCTGTTCCTGTTCTTCCATATTTATGTTGCATTGTTCGTTGTGCAATCAGACCTTTAATGCAACCCGGATCTATCTGAGTGACCCCTGTTCGGCATCTAGCACCAACTTCATCCAAAGATCGGATCACTGAGCATCATTCGAGTATAATTTTGAGCTTCATCTATTTCGGGAATTTCAATTTTCCTTTTCAGCGTTGTCAACAGAGAAATTAAGATTATACGAGGAATGCGCGTCTGCTGTTGGAGTCACCGTTTTTCCTTCTCGAGAAAAGGAAAATTTGCATCCAGCCAAGGGTGGAACGGGGTCGGAGGTTTTGTGTGGGAATGGCCACATTCTCTGCCTGTGCATCAGCCCATCAATCGATCAGTTTCTTCTCCTAGGCAGCTCGAAGGAATTCAATAAATATCTCATGCTTTGTTTCTCATAAAATAAACTAATTAATAACTCCTCAAGCATCTGCTTGGGGGCGGGGGTGGCTCAGTCGGTAGCGCGCCAGGCTCGTAATCTGTAGTTCCCAGGTTCGAGTCCCAGCTGGGTCAGCGTTGAGATTTATCTACGCAAATTCCCCGCCCTGCCCACGGTCAGTAGGGGACACCAATGGGCTTGGAAAGGCCGCCGTCCGTCGGATGGGACGTTAAGCCGTGGCCCCGTGTGCGGGAGAGCCATACCCTGTGCACGTTAAAGAACACGCTGGATGGCCTTGACGGGAGGCTACCATCTGTCTCCCAACAGCTGTTCCAGTGGGTCTCCCAACCTTCTCTGAGCCTTCGGGGTCCATGTGACCTAGCCATTTAGCCCATGGTGTGCAAAAAAAGTGCCGCTCAGAGGTAAAACAACCCAACCCAAGCATCTGCTTACCACAGAGGTCTGACAGGAGCATGTCAGTATTATACGCCTTATAGAACATCCATGAGGAAGACGGTTGGGTTGTTTTATCTCTGAGCGGCACTTTTTTGCACACCATGGGCTAAATGGCCAGGTCACATGGACCCCGAAGGTTCAGAGAAGGTTGGGGGAGGGGACCCACTGGAACAGCTGTTGGGGGCAGATGGTTGCCTCCCGTCAAGGCCATCCAGCGTGTTCTTTAACGTGCACAGGGTAAGGCTCTCCCGCACATGGGAGAGCTACGGCTTAACGTTCCATGCGACGGACGGCGGCCTTTCCAAGCCCATCGGTGTCCCCTACTGACCGTGGGCAGGGCGGGGAATTTTGAGGAGGTAAATCTCAACGCTGACCCAGCTGGGACTCGAACCTGGGAACTGCAGATTACGAGCCTGGCGCGCTACCGACTGAGCCACCATCGCCCTGAGGAAGACGGCAGTTTAGCAGAAGGGCAATACAAAATAAGAAACATCGATTGGAAAAAAAACAATTTTTATCTATGTCTGGAACATGAGTCTCTTTCAGCGAGGTAACAATACTAGAGATACGTAGCACTTCCTCCCTAGCGTTGGGCATAACAGCAGATAAGATTCAAGTCTTTAACGCTTGTCTGAAATTTTGCTGTAAGAAATCTTTTATTAATATACTCTCGGAGTTCTCAACGTGGGGTACGCGGTAAAATTTTTTGGAGTACGTCGTGAGAGCTCAAAAGTCGCTACATCTAGTAACAATAGAGGAAAAATAACCATTGTTATGCTATACTATAGTTTTATTTATCTATGCAAGGGGTAAGCCAATTACATACACATTTCCAAAGGGTACGTGAAGCATGAAAGGTTGATAACCACTGATATACTCATATCCTAGAAGAACATCACTAGCGTGTCTGCTGAGAAGCAGACCTACACCTTAGAGATACTGATTATCTTCCCTCCCTGAAAAGAGAAATTTAAGATTATTTTTAAGAATCTGACCTTTTTCTGTCCATCTGGTCTCTTTTAAGCCGAAAATATCTAAATTATAATGCTGGAATTCTTGTGTGAGGACATCAAGAGAATAAGCTCTGTGCAGAATCGTCACATTCCAACATTCCATTATAATACCTATGGAAAGAAAATGGTTAGTGGGATGTTTAAAGAAATTATATTTATTGAGAGAGGGAATGCCGACAATATCAACAATGAATACATATTCCTATTCAAACTGCCTGTAACTGTTACCGGAAAGAAAAAGGTGGGTTGGGTTGTTTTACCTCTGAGCGGCACTTTTTTGCACACCATGGGCTAAATGGCCAGGTCACATGGACCCCGAAGGCTCAGAGAAGGTTGGGGGAGGGGACCCACTGGAACAGCTGTTGGGAGACAGATGGTAGCCTCCCGTCAAGGCCATCCAGCGTGTTCTTTGATGTTCACAGGGTATGGCTCTCCCGCACACGGGGCCACGGCTTAACGTCCCATCCGACGGACGGCGGCCTTTCCAAGCCCATCGGTGTCACCTACTGACCGTGGGCAGGGCGGGGAATTTTGCGGAGATAAATCTCAAAGCTGACCCAGCTGGGACTCGAACCTGGGAACTACAGATTACGAGCCTGGCGCGCTACCGACTGAGCCAACCCCGCCCCAAGAAAAAGCTGTAAAATCATCAATGTAAGTGAGACCGAATATGGTACGGTCAACTTCCTCTTAAACTATTTTACTAGCTGAAATGACGTTGAAAAAATATAGTGAACCTACTAAATATGTTAGGTGAAAGAACTGATCTAAAAAAAAAATTGGGGGGGGGGGGAAGCTACGCAATCGAGTCAGAAAAAGGTAAAATAGTGGGCCAAGAGACTGGATTTTCATTGCAGTCCAACATTTCCCTTCGTTTTAGAGCTTTTAAAAGAATTTCATGAATAATGCCTGAAATTTGCACAAGTTTAATTTTTTTTCCCCTCTGTTACTCTTGCTAGCATTCTCAATGGGGGAGGGGCGAATTTCAGAATTCTTTTTAAAATGAACACTAAGCCAAGGGGAAAATATATAGCGTTCTTTGGAGAGAATAATTCAAAGGGTCAAGAAAAAAAATAAAAACATTTATGATAATTATAGGTGTAGCAAAATTCAATATCACTCTTCCCTTAGTGAAACATAACTTTGATTTTTTTTTATGTTTGTTTTCTTTTCAGATCCATATCATTTATTTTTACTTATTAATGTAAAAAAAAATTTTTACTGTACATGTAGTTTCGAATAATATGTTTCGTTTTTTCCTTTATTTTGTTTTCGAGCATCCTTATTTATATTATAGTGCGATTACTATATACCGAAATATTTCTACCCTTAGTTATTGATTTCTTTTCCACTTCCCTCCCCCCGAATTTTTTTGCCTATGCCAATGTCCTTAAACCAATATGCTTCGACAATTTTCATTTAGCCCCCCCCCCCTCCTTTCTGTTTTTTCCACGAGGGGGGGGGCGGTTCCTGAAGAATTAATAACCGGAACGGAGACAAAATAAAAACTTAATTTACATATTTTGCAAGTTTTTTTAAAAGACCACTTGAAAAAAAAACATGTAGTTCATTTCGCGAGAATTTCTGAAACAAAATTCTTGAAAAACGTTCCAGTTCAATCAATTTGCTATCCCTCTTCCCCAAAATTAAAAAAAAAAATCCAAACATTGAAAAACGTTATTGCCCTTTATTAGGAGATAAATATAATGAGAACTAGTAGTGTGGAACTAATTTGTCATAAAAAGATAATATTCGATTTATTGAATATAATTCAAAAAACTTTCCGTGCAGTTAATGATATATAAATAAATAAAAAAAATAATAAATACCCCCTCAAGCAGCTGCTTGCCACAGAGGTCTGACAGGAGCCTGTCAGTTTATATGCCACAGTAGAAGGTCTGAGAGGATGGCAGGACCTCAGCAGAAAAACAACACGAACATTCATGCCTTACCCGGGACTCGAACCCGGGTCCTTTAGATCAGTAGCCAAGCGCGCTAACCACTCGGCCATAAAAATATAACATCTTTAAATCATTAATTCACTTTCGTATATGAATACGACTACATTTATAATCTTTATCTGTGATCTTGTACCGATTTGGAAAGATACGGTACACTAATAATTAAAAAAAAAAGTCACATTAATTTTTATACTCGATCTTTCGATTTAATGTTTAAAATTTAAGGGCATTTAAGCTCTTTCACTAAGTGATAAAGTATTCCCCTGTAGAAGGTTAATTTTATTTGCAGCATTCAAACGCAGAGTATCATCGAAGAACGTTTCGCTATCGTAAAAGCCTCTCTTTGCCTCCTTATCGAGTATCATGGTATGCGTTACCAGAGCTGTGGTCTCTTTGAAAAAGCACTTGGCCATCGATGGTAATATAAGAAGGAAAACTTCATAAACAATTTTCTTCTGAGCATACAAGCTATTTCGAATGGAATATGTAGGTCCACTAGAATCAGCAAATCTGTTTTAGTGCGAACAAACCTAAAGTGGGCAACAAGGAAGGAAGGACGGCAACAGATAAGGAAACGAAAACTGTATGGAAGGGTACATGATAACGAGATTATGTGGAAGAGAAAAATCATAATGAGATCATAAAGAAGGGTAAAGGATAATGAGGTGGAAGTGTAAATGATAATGAAATTATAAAGAAAAATAAGTCATAATGAGATCACAAGGAAGAGTAAAAGGAAATGAGGTGGAAGATTAAATGATAACGCGATTATGTAGAAGAGAAAAATCATAATGAGACCATAAGGAAGTGTAACCGATAATGAGGTAGAAGAGTAAATGATAACTAGATAATGTAAAAGAGTAAATCGTAATGAGATCATAAGGAAGAGTAAAAGATAATGAGGTGGAAGATCAAATAATAATGAGTTAAAAATGCAAATGATAATGAGATCGGATGAGAGTAAATTTTATAGATAAATAGTAGCGGATGGCGACAGTTTGGTGCCGTTGGATTAATTTCTTTTGGAAGCACCTTATACGCAAAATTTTTCAAAATTAAGCGCTAAAATAGATTTTATAAATCGTAGTTTCAGCAATTATACGATTTGGGGCATCGTATTTGCAAAAGCAAACTTGAAATAATACAAATCTTGTCTAAAGGAAAACCATTTAACCAATTTTTAATAGAAAATAAATTCTAGTTTAATTTTAAATGACTTTTTGTAATTACTAAATATAAACATATTAATAATTCGGATGAAGCCAGCAGTGCAAGTTTTGTATTCATAGTGGATATGCCAGTGAAGTACAGTCGCTCAAAAAAATATCCTTCGTGTCACGAGACACGAAGTTTGCCAGATCACTAATTTCTAAAAAAATCGTTCCCAGATATTTTTTCTGAATTCTGTAATCAACCATAGTGTTCGGATACTTTTTTGAGCGACTGTAGGTGGTCATATTATTTTGATACTAGGATCGTGTGGGCTCACTCACCGAAATATTGAGCGTGTGCAGTTACCGTTCACAGCAAAGTGGAGCGTGTGCAGTAACTGCACACGCTCCAGTTTGCTGTGAACGGTAACTGGAGCGTGTACAGTTGCTGTACACGCTCCAGATATTTTTCCTGAATTCTGTAATCAACCAAAGTGTTCGGATTTTTTTTGAGTGACTGTACTAACCTGTTTTATTTCCTCAATTTCACTCTGAATGCACAAAACTTTAACAAAATGAGGAGTTTTTTACCTGGATTCATATAAAGGGAAATCAGGGTTTGCCACGTGGATTTCCTAAAACTTCTAGAGATAGATCTTTGGATTGAAGCTCCAATAGCTCATCTATGAATACGCCTATGATGATGAAATGTAAATGATAACGAGATTATTTGGAAGGGTAAATGACAATAAGATTATGCGAAAGAATAAGCAAAAATTCAAATAAATGATAGAGCGAATGATAATGAGATTATGTGGTTTAATGATTATGAAATTTTATAACTAATTTAATGATAATGAAATTGCATGACTTAATGTTATTATTGTATGACTTACTGATAATGAATTAATGACAGATAACGAAATCTTATGGTAGAGTAAATAATACCGAAATAATGATTTTTTTTTTAATGCTAATGAGATTACATGGCAGAATCATTCTCATTTTTGTGTTATGTCGAAACGTTAATTTTTCGTTCTGTTCAATTTGTTTCGTCTTTTGAATGAGTTTAATTCATTTCCTTCGCATACTTCTCTTTGTAGCATCTCACATCTTCTAAAGTGATAATAGAAATTGAAATTCCAATGATATTGCGACTTTTGTTGTTAAAACGGTAGGAATTAAACAGTTCTTTTGGTTCGATACATTTAAAGTTTAATAGAAATATTTCAATTCTGAATAATTTTATTTCTGATTTAGTCCTTGTCGTCTCTATTTAAACACAAATAAAATAGCATTGTATATGTATGTAAACAGGCCCGAATCTATAAAAAAAATTTAAGACAATTGACTCAATCGTTCCAGAAAAATGTAAAAGTGGACCAAGAGACTGATTCCATTGCAGTATAACATTTTCCCCACCGTTTTAGATATCTTTAAAAAATATTTTGAAAATACGTGAAATATGCACATGTTTAATAATTTTTGTCTCCATTAATAGCATTCTCAAAGACTTTCGTTAACTTGCCTCCCCCCTCCCCCTCGATAATATGCAAACATGACTCGCCTCGTGCTCTGTCCCCCTCGATAATATGCAAACATGACTCGCCTCGTGCTCTGCTACCAGAGTGGTGCCTCTTACGATCTCATCCGTTTCCCTCGTGCAAATGTCTGCGACCGAGGGGAACAGAAATTCCTTCCAAAAGAGTCTTTTCATTCTCTCGTCCATTCTTCTCTCAGAAATGGCTTCCTTGTTACAGTGTCTTTTCCTGTTTCTTTTGCAATTAGTCACAAGATCTTCTTCATAGTTTGGTCTCCAAAAAGGCAAAAAGTCCTCTCTGCTAAAAAGAGGATTGATCACATTCTCTGTAAAAAAAATTGGATTGATCGCACTCTGTGTTCACTTCAAACTTTCAGAAGCGTGAGATGTTGGCAAGAAATGATAACTACCTTCAGAATGGAACAACAATTTTCCTAATGTTTCGTGACTTCAATATGAACTTCAGCCCACATATCCAAAATAAGGCAGTGGGAAAGCAGTAGCTTGTAATATATACTACCTCATAACGGTGCAGAGGTCTGCACCATTTATCCAATCTCCATCCAATTTCGGATGATTTCGTGCTTTACGGAGTCTTTCGCATAACTCATATTTCTGTCGTGAAACAAATTCAGTTACCAATGCTCTATTAGTTGTAGCATAATTTTTACTGACTCCTGAATATCATATCTGTTTTTCTTAACCAGTTCAGAGTATCTCTGAAATAATTTCAACCACTACCGCCATAAGAGTGCTTCCAACTGTCTGCGAAAGGCGATAGCTTCTTTCTTTCCTGAGAAATTTTTGTAACTTATGTTTGAATTCGCGCCAGGACTAATCCATACCTTGTTACGCCACTGTGGAATGGTTTAAGTTTCGGTTTAAGTTTTCGAATCTATGACTTCTTTGAGAAGAAAACTTTCTAAGACAAAAGCTTTCACTGATCCATTCTTTCCCTTGCACTAATTAATTTTCTCAATAACTTTACCTGTCAATGTTGTTCTCTTGGAAGAGTTCGAGATTCCATAAATTGACTGGCGTCCGCTGGGTTGGGTTGGGTTGTTTTACCTCTGAGCGGCACTTTTTTGCACACCAAGGGCTAAATGGCCAGGTCACATGGACCCCGAAGGCTCAGAGAAGGTTGGGGGAGGGGACCCACTGGAGCAGTAGTTGGGAAACAGATGGTAGCTCCAGTCAAGGCCATCCAGCGTGTTCTTTAACGTGCACGGGTATGGCTCTCCCGCACACGGGGCCACGGCTTAAATCCGACGGACGGCGGTCTTTCCAAGCCCATCGGTGTCCCCTACTGACCGTGGGCAAGGCGGGGAATTTTGCGGAGATAAATCTCAACGCTGACCCAGCTGGGACTCGAACCTGGGAATTACAGATTACGAGCCTGACGCGCTACCGACTGAGCTACCCCCGCCCCGCTGGCGTCCGCACTAACGAATTCCACCAAGTATTAAAATATTGATATTAACTGCAGTTCTAAACGTTCACCTTCGAGACAAGAGATGGAGCACTCGGGAGTGATAACACTGAAACCACTGGCTCATTCTACTTTTCCCACACTCGCCTCGTTCTGAATTTTCTTCTTTATTTTCTTTATTTTATTTTTCCTCCTCGGCGCATCACTTCTCCGATCTTTTCAGAATAGATCCGTAAACAATAATTCAATTGAGAAAAGATGGTTCTTTTCTGAACTTGACCCTGCCGGAGAGATTTGGACACGATTCTGGAGCCGAGCCACGCCTCGAGTCTCACGAGAGGTTTACAGACAACAGCTTTTGTTCCTCACAATGAGGTTTCGCTCGTGCAACTGAGCGAAGACCGGAAATGCAATGGAAGAGGATAAAGAGGAGCAAGCCACAATTGAAGCTGCATGTCGCCCCCTGAAAACGCCCTCCACTGTGCTAATCTCCCCCCCTCCTCCCATTTTTTTTTAGCTTAGTCATTGCGTTCAATTCGTTACACTTTCAACTTTGTACGCGCATTTCTTTTTTTCCTTTTTGCTGGGCGAATTCGGACACAGAACTGAGAGTCACTTCGAAACGATCTTTTCAAACCAACCAATGCCCGACGTTGTTTCGTAAGAGTCAACTTTTGCTTTTCATTAGTCCAAAAAAAGGAGTTGTTGTTGTCATACCAATCGTTTACTTATTTTTGATTTGGTTTCCAACAACACATTCAGAGATGCATTTTATGACTGATAACCAAAAACCTGGATCTGGAAAAGGCATTTAGAAAAGATAATAATGGGACAGGACTGAACTTGAACGGACCAGAATGCCGTTTCAGGTTATATTTTTGAACATAAATTATTCTCTCTAAATATCAGGTTTTTACTTGTTCCAGTTATTAAAATTCTCCAGAGGAAGAAAAGCCTCCTTTCCTCTTTCTCTCTTGTGGGGCAGGGGTGGCTCAGTCGGTAGCGCGCCAGGCTCGTAATCTGTAGTTCCCAGGGGTTCGAGTCCCAGCTGGGTCAGCGTTGAGATTTATCTCCGGAAAATTCCCCGCCCTGCCCACGGTCAGTAGGGGACACCGATGGGCTTGGAAAGGTCGCCGTCCGTCGGATGGGACGTTAAGCCGTGGCGCCGTGTGCGGGAGAGCCATATCCTGTGCACGTTAAAGAACACGCTGGATGGCCTTGACGGGAGGCTACCATCTGTCTCCCAACAGCTGTTCCAGTGGGTCCCCTCCCCCAACCTTCTCTGAGCCTTCGGGGTCCATGTGACCTGGCCATTTAGCCCATGGTGTGCAAAAAAGTGCCGCTCAGAGGTAAAACAACCCTCTTTCTCTCGAGGTCCTGCAATGGAGGAAAAATTCTCTCAAAGTAAGAAAAGTTTTATTTCTCCTAAATTCACCTTTAAAAATTTGAAATCATTTATTTTGAATTCATCTATCATTATGGAAGCAGAAACATTTCTTTAAAGGACACCGTTCTGGAAAAACTACATCCTAATTTCTGTCGTTAAAGCCCTCAAAGAACACAGAATAAGAAGACTTTCGAAAGCAAGGCGCTCAACTACATTTCCAAGAGATCCAAATGAGTTTATATCAAATTTTTCACAATCCAGTCAAAGCTAATGAATAGTTTCAAATTTACAACCTTATTTTTCAAATAAAAAGAAATTGCATCGTATTTATCTCCAACAATAAAACGTTTAATCAGTTTTTTTTCTCCAAACAGCATTGTTTAGTTAAAAACGCATTAGTTGTTGCTATAGTAACAAAATGCAATTGAAGATTACAGAGATTTCTTATTCTTTCCCTACTGCGTTCTTCCTATTGATCCATTTCCAATTATTTTAAACGATTATTTATGACTTTGTGGTTTAATTTAAACTATTTAAATGGATGCATTGAAAATGACCAAGATCCTTAAAATCTCCTTTTGCAGCATGCTTGCTTTCATCAGTGATTCTCAAACTTTTTTGGCTCACGGCACACTGTTTTTCGCCATGAATACTTTTCGACACATAAGTTGGCAACACTACTGCAGACTCGCGCATAAGCTAAAATAGTAGCCATTTCTGTGGAGTCGTTTTTAAACGCAGCGCTATTATGTTCAAGTTCTGACGTGTATTGAGGTTAGGTGCGCACTTCCTATGTGTTATGGGCATGTTTCCGGTTAATTTTCGTTTTAACGTCATGTTTTAATATGGACAAGTTTTTGATTAAAGAGAAAAAATCAAATGAACAATCGGTGACAGAAAGTAGCAACAAAATGTTTTGTAAAATATCCTTTTATCTGCAAACGAAAGGTTCTCAAAGGGTGTGTCGCGAAATTTCGGATGATACATCTGAAATTTCGAGACAGACCCTTTGAGAACCTTTTGTTTGGCTTAGATGCCATTCTTCTTCTTCTCACAAAGAAATTAATCTTTTCATTTGACTGTTCTTTTCCTAACCATCGAAGCCCCTCTCTTTCGCTGTTACGTACTTTTTCTGTTTGTACTGAATGGATGTAGAGGTAAAATTGTCTTTTGCCGTGTTCTGAAATTTAATTCGTGGAAAATTTTTTCTGATTATGTGAAAGTTACATTTGTTTATCGACATCTAAGGAAGATCAATTTATGTCAATACAACGGGAAAGTTTTTTGTATTGATTTCATTTTTGCGGTGTTTTTCAAACTGAGATAAAGCATTTAGTTACTAGAAGGCCAAGGAGATTTAGAGAAAGAAATAATAACACTTAAGACATAAAAACTAATGGTGAATCAGTTAATATCAGATCTCATTATGCGTTATCAAAAATACGCGATTTCAAAATGAAATAATATAAATATCAGAGTAGCATGCTTGCTTTTCCTTTATGTTTATTAAGCTCTTATAACTGTGAATTGTTAAAATTGAATTAGATGAAAACCTGTCAGGATCTTTTCTCTTCCAAATCTAAAGAGAATGATTCGAAACGGTTTTTAATGATCAGAAATAGGATTCATTCGGTTCCCATTTGAAGTAGAGCATGTGTTGGAACGATACCAATTCATCGACAGTGTTCGAGCGTGCGTGCACTTGATCCATCAACGCAACGGTGCAGGAACTTCCTGCAACACAAACTATAAAAATTAAAAATACTATTAGTACCTTTCTTTACGATCGGATTTTGCAAGATCATCCTTTTTTTACTAACAATGATAACTGAAAGAGAAGAGCTCAAATAATTCGGGACTGAGAAGTGTCAGATCTTTTTTTTACACTGCCATTCTTTCGCATTTATGTGCTGGTGAGCGCGTGTACCATGTCGTCAGTTATCTGCCACACGTGGCTGCTTCCATCTCGATGACATGGAAATCTCAGTCTGAGCTGTGGCCAAGAGAGCGATTCTGCTGTCCTCTCGTGTCAACCGACTTCTGTGTCAGTGCAGCGCTTGTGGCACCCTCGGCCACCAGAGCGCACACGAAATGTCATTGAACTGGCCTCTGCGCCTTCGTCGGCTGGAAGAAGAACCTCTGAGTCGTGTCGTTGCTGTGCGGTGTGTGGTGACAAATAATGGCGTGATCGCTTGAAAGGAAAGATCGACGACAAAGGAAGAGATTGATAGGTTTGCAGATACGAATCCCGAATCTCGTTCCGAAACGTCGATTCGCCAACGAAATTCAGAACGAAATCTGATAGATTCGATCTGAAGCGAGGATACATTGAAATGAAGTCATCTCGCTCTGAAGTCTCCTGGTGATCAAATCTGTCATTCAGATACCAAATTAATTCTGATGGGAATTTTGAAATCCGATTGCTTTTGTGTTTAAATCTCACAGACACATCCACTTTGCGTGGATTAACCGCGTTGGTTTTAAATACGAAACCAACATTGAAAGTGGTCAACTTTTGACCGATTTTTCACATTGTCTTGAGACAAAATGAAATCTCATGCGAGATGCAATCTGGAGGGAAAATAATCTGCAAGAGTAGCAGACGAGAAACAATAAAGGTAAATGGTTCAAAATTAAACTCTTTTGGGCAAAATGAACACGTTACACGTGCATGACATTTGTGTTGTTCAGCAGGGGATAAACACTGGCTGTCTGCGAAAAATAAATAGCACGAATTTTATGACTTACTATTTATAAAAACAACAGGATAAAGAAACCAAAAAATGCAAAAATTAAAGCAAGTAGCATGTGTATGAAGAACACTACTGGGCACTTGTAACATCCAATTGAAGCTGATATAAATGTCCCGGGTTGGGTTGTTTTACCTCTGAGCGGCACTTTTTTGCACACCATGGTCTAAATGGCCAGGTCACAAGGATACCGAAGGCTCAGAGAAGGTTGAGGGAGGGGACCCACTGGAACAGCTGTTGGGAGACAGACGGTAGCCTCCCGTCAAGGCCATCCAGCGTGTTCTTTAACGTGCACAGGGTATGGCTCTCCCGTACACGGGGCCATGGCTTAACGTCCCATCCGACGGACGGCGGCCTTTCCAAGCCCATCGGTGTCCCCTACTGACCGTGGGCAGGGCGGGGAGTTTTGCGGAGATAAATCTCAAAATATAAATGTCCCGTGTTCCAATTGTACAGAACGAACAAACGTGTTTGCAACTCTTTGTCTTTACCAACAGTTCCCCATAAGAAATAAATTTCCCTTAAGTTGTTCACTATTGTATACATTAATATTATTCGTGTATCGCAAGACACTCCTTTTTTCTCCCATCCGATCTTCTGCCCCGTGATCATTTCCATACCACAATGTATTTCCACTACCACTCTAATAGGTGCAGTCCCATTTTATGGCATACAGTAACTTAGGATGCAGAACTCGGTAACTTCTTAAATAAACTTTTAAAAAAAATGTGACTGAAGGTAATTTTGAAGATCTCAATCAAATCTAATTTAATCTTGATTTCCAACAATATGCCTTCAGTATTTAGAGTTACGGAAGCTGAAACATTTAGTAAGTTGGCTAGTTCTGCAAAAATATTCCAAAATTGGCGAAAATTAACATAATTATACATTAACGAACTGCCAAAAATACTCTTACATTTGGGGGTGGCTCAGTCGGTAGGGCGCCAGGCTCGTAAATTGTAGTTCCCAGGTTCGAGTCCCAGCTGGGTCAGCGTTGAGATTTATCTCCGCAAAATTCCCTGCCCTGCCCACGGCCAGTAGGGTACACCGATGGGCTTGGAAAGACCGCCGTCCGTCGGATGGGACGTTAAACCGTGGCTCGTGTGCGGGAGAGCCATACCCTGTGCACGTTAAAGAACACGCTTGACGGGAGGCTACCATCTGTCTCCCAACAGCTGTTCCAGTGAGTCCCCTCCCCCAACCTTCTCTGAGACTTCGGGGTCCTTGTGACCTGGCCATTTAGCCCATGGTGTGCAAAAAAGTGCCGTTCAGAGGTAAAACAACCCAACCCAACGCTTACAGTTGCTAATAAAGTTTAGTATAACTGTTATTGCTTTCGTTTCAACCTCTTTTTTCTTAACTTTTCAGAACAATTATTTAAAATGGCATTTGTTGCTATTAAATGTACCAATTGCCATTATTTTCTTAATACCGAACTGTGGAAAATCAAAATTAAAATAGACTTGATTAATATCTTTAAATTATCTTCTGTCACGTTTGTTCACAAAAATCACATTTAAAAAGTCACTGAGTTCTGTATCCGAGTTGATATTCCCATAACATGGAACTACCTTTGAATGAATGAGACGCTGAGTGTATATGTAATAAAAAAAAGTAGTTATTATATCTCCACAATGTCAGATCTGTGAAAAAATGTAAGTTTGGAAGTGGAGGGGAAAGGTATTAGTACAGTGGACTTCGTTCGTTTATCGGACGAATTGTCTATCCCCATATTTCCAATCTAAAAATGATCTGGAAAAAGAATTGTTTTTAAATAGCGATAACAATAAAGACGAAACTATGGACTCTTCAAGCGATGAATCTGTACAGTCGCTCAAAAAAGTATCCGAACACTACGGTTGATTACAGATTTCAAAAAAAAAATATCTGGCAACTTTTTTGGAAATTAGTGATCTGGCAACCTTCGTGTCACGTGATTACAGAATTCAGGAAAAATATCTGGAGCGTGTACAGCAACTGTACACGCTCCAGTTACCGTTCACAGCAAACTGGAGCGTGTACAGTTACTGCACACGCTCCAGTTTGCTGTGAACGGTAACTGCACACGCTCAATATTTCCGTGAGTGAGCCCACACGATCTAGTATCAAAATAATATGACCACCTACAGTCGCTCAAAAAAATATCCGAACACTTTGGTTGATTACAGAATTCAGAAAAAATATCTGGCAACTTTTTTTTTGGAAAATAGTGATCTGGCAACCTTCGTGTCACGTGACACGAAGGTTGCCAGATCACTATTTTCCAAAAAAAAGTTGCCAGATATTTTTTTTGAATTCTGTAATCAACCAAAGTGTTCGGATACTTTTTTGACCGACTGTACAACCGATGTTAACAAGACGGCGTCGTTGGAACTTATTTCTTGATACTGCCGATAGTGAATGAATGTTAAATAGTGAAGTACATATTTTTATTTTAATTAAAAGTTGAATAAAAATATTTTCCTCATATATCTTTAAATGTGCATATTATTTTTTTTGATAAACCTTTACATCTTTTAAAGCTGTCAGCTTCACTGTGCATATATAAACAACAGGTAAGTGTATATATTTTCTTTTCTAAACAAAAAAATCAAAAACTATGTCAAAATGTTAAATTTATCTTACGCGTAATACGGGACTGTTTATCGCGCTCTATAATTACTAGACGAGTACTAGACGCAATTTTTTCGTCGCGTTATACGAATTCGCGTTATAGGGGAGCGCGTTATACGGGAGTCCACTGTACTCATTACAAAAACTTCCCCCACTTCGCTATCTTTCATTTTGCACTTCATTAAAGCAATAGAAATGAGACGAAGAAAGTAAAAAATAAATAATGTAATCGCATTGCTTTCATTAGTATTTTCACATTTTAATCTTTTTGTTTTCAGTCATCTTCCCGCTCTCATCTCCCACCTACTTCTTGTTTCCTGAATTCTAGATCCGGCCATATTTTCCGGATGACTCCCAGGGAGAACATTATACACGCCAATAAAAAAAAAGATCAATTGAAGACTTAAACAACCTCGCTTCCTTCTAGAAATGGAGTGAATTGTTTTATCTCTAACCGGCACTTTTTTTCACACAATGACCTAATGGCCAATGGGCTAATGGCCAGGTCACAAGGATTCCAAAGACTCAAAGAAGGGATCGATTAAACAGCTATTAGGAGACAGACGGTAGTCTCCCTTCAAAGGTCATCCAGGGTGTTCTTTATCGTGCCCACAGTATGGCTCTCCCGCACACAGAGCCACCACTTAAAGTCCCATCCGACGACTTTTCAATTCCAGCTGTGCTCCTTTCTCAGCCAGGAAAGGATGGAGGCAAGAAGAGAAATTCTCAACTGAGGTACAGTAGGGAACCGAACCAAGGCATAGAAGGCGACTATTCCACCACCGTTCCTTTTCCTCCAGCTATACAATACGATTTATTAGTTACACTAAACAAAAATACGTATACAGTAACCAAAATTTCCTGGTCACGTGTCTGGTCTTTTCCTTAGTGATAAAAGATTCAAATAACTTAAACGCTTCACTAATGAAAGAGGCAACGAAACAACTTGCGAAACGGCAACTAAACAAATTTCCTCTTCTCAGTTGTTCTGCTGCGCAGTTGAGAAATAAGAAAGAAAAATCTCTTTCACATTCCTTGTGAGTGAAAACTTTACTGTTCGGTGGGTGACATTCTTTCTTTACGACCCATTGTGAAGATCGAAATGATCGACGTTTAAAAACAAAACTCCATTCTCTCGTTACTTGTTTGGACAGTTTACATTGTAATCTGCCCAATGCGAAGAGTCTGCTGAGGCCTCCGCTCACATCAGAGCTCATTTCATCTGATCAAAAGAAACTACTTCTCAGACTGGTTTTGTAAGATGCATTGCCACATTAAGGGTAATTAGCCATCTCAGAGGCTTATTATTCCCATTCTACGTAGAAATAGCTGTTACTGGTAAGACGAGTTTTTTTTTTCTGCGTATTATTGCCTTTCCAAATGAATTCCAAGAAAGTTATATAAATTATTTTTGAGATAAAAGTTGCATACTGAAATTTATATATCTAGTGATAGGGGGCGTCCACAGATTACGTAACACCATGAATTGATGGGGCTTGGATTAATGATACCGTTACATAATTTACGTTACGTTCGAATGCTATAATTATTTTTTCAATTAATATATTTTTTTTTATTTTAAATACATTTACTTCGTTTGCTTATTGCTGCATAAAAAATGACGATCCTTCCAAGAAGAAAAGCTTTAAATAAAGAGAGAGGGATGACACAAGAGTTACGTAGATGAAATATTGAAATTAAAATGAAGATAAAACACCATTATGTAATTTATGGAGGATGGGAGGATTTAGCTCTGAGTGGCACCTTTTTGGAATATTTAAAAGTCATTAATATCTTTTTGAAGCTGGTAAAATGATACATTTAGAAACATCAAATATGACAGAAATTCGCAATGATAGTTAAATATTTATTGTTCAAAATGTAATACTATGGAATTTCATACATGAAAACAACCACAAAAGGCCAGGGATATACACCGAAGAGCCAAAACATTATGACCAGCGCGTCTTTATGCAAATCGAAGTAACTGCACGTAAACGACGGCGCGTGCGAAGATCACGAAACGGTATGACTAACACCTGATACTGAGCTCTGTTAATCAGTGTTATTCTTATTCTTCAAATGGGGAAGGCAGCGGACTTAAGTGAGTTTGACAAAGGCCAAATTGTAATGGCCAGACGACTGGGTCAAAGCATTTCCAAGACGGCAAGGCTTGTGGATTGCTCACGGTCAGCACCTTCAAAAAGTGGTCCGAGGAAGGAAAAACCACGAACCTCCGGCAAGGTGTGGGCCGACCACTGCTCATCGATGCTAGAAGTGACCGAAGGCTATCCCGTATGGTACGAGCCAACAGAAGGGATACTTGGCGCAACTTGTCCGTAATTTGAATGCTGGTGACGGGAGTAATGTGTCACAACACACAGTACGTCGAACCCTGCTGAAAATGGGACTGCGTAGCCGCAGGCAGCTTGATGCCAATGCTAACCTCGGTTCACCATCGAAAGTATCTACAATGGGCACGCGAGCATCAAAACTGGACCTTGAATGATTGGAAGAAGGTCGTCTGATCCAATGAATCTCATTTCCTGTTGCACCATTTTAGCGGCCGGGTACGTGTGCGTCGTTTACCTGGGAAAGTGTTGGTACCAGGATGCATAATGGGACGAAAACAAGCCGGTGGAGGAGTGTAATGCTTTGGGCAATGTTCTGCTGGAAAACCCTGGGTCTAGTCATTCATGTGCAAGAAACTATGACGTCTGCCACCTACCTAAAACATCATTGCAGACCAGGTACATCCTTTCATGGCAACGGTATTCCCCTCTGGTAGTGCCTTTTCTCAGCAGGATAAATGCGCCATGCCACACTGCCCCGATTGTTCGAGAATATGTGTGAAACATGAGAAAGACTTCCAGGTATTGCCCTGGCCTAAACGTTTTCCATACATCAATCCAATCGAGCATCTGTGTTTTGTGTTGGAACAGCATATCCGATCTGCGGCGACTCAACCACGTAACGTAAAGAAGTTAAAGGATCTGCTGGTAACGTGTTGGTACCAGATAACCCAAGACACCTTTAGAAATCTTGTAGTGTCCATGCCTCGCTGGGAAAGAGCTGTTTTGGCAGCACTTGGAGGACCAACATCAGATTGGCAGGTGGTCATAATGTTTTGGCTCTTCGGTGTATAATTAAGATTTTTCGAGGAAAGAATTAGGCTTTTGGGTTGTTTTACCTCTGGGCGGCACTTTTTTTTTTTGCACACAGTGGGGTAAATGGCCAGGTCACAAGGGCTCAGAGGAGGTTGGAAAATAATCTAATCCTTCCGTCAAAGCCATCCAGAGTGATCTTTAACATGCACAGGGTATGACTCTCCAGCACACGGGACCACGGGTTAATGACTGACGGCGGCCTTTACAAGCCCATCGGTATCCTTTTCTCACTGAGGGCAGAGTGGGGGGGGTTGTTAGCGGATATAAATCTCAATGCTGGTGGACTCACACCTGGGACCTGCAGATTATGAGCCTGGCGCGCTATCGACCTAGCCAAAAACCGCCCAATTTATGGAGGACTCTTAACATTTCGAAATGTTTTTGTTAGCTTCACTGGTAGAGTACTTTTGTTTAACTGAGGTTAAATAATGACATTAACAATTAATTTTTTAAATGAAATATATCTCAAAGATGGTTTGATTCGATTTCTGCGTAAGAAATGGTTAAACCGACGATAGTCTATGAATATACGAAAAATAAATTTCACTCATCAAATACCCAAGTTAAATTTTTAATTTAAATAATTCTGATATTTGATTCTTCTTTTCATGAACATTTTCACTTTATAAAAGGTGAGCAGTTTCGATTTCAGAATTATTGCCTCAAGCATGCCAATCAGATGGCGCAAATCGCCATAATTCGGAGTGGAGTAACACAAGCTGTTAGTCAATAGAGCTGTTGTAAAATTATTATTTTTTGTGATTTTTTTAAGTTAATCAAACAGCCTTCTTACGAATTAAACAAAAACAATTCAAATAGGAAATTTATCAAATATGATCTTTTGTCTTGCATTTTTCTAACGACAGATTTCCTTTTTAGGTTTGAAAATGGGAAAAGATGATGACTGGATCCCGAGATGCGTCAAGTTCAGTGTGTTCTTCATGAACTCTCTTTACTGGGTAAGTCTAAGTTTTCCTGAAATATTTGATTAGATTTTCAGCAATATTCAAGTGATAAGCTGAGAATGCGGTCATAAACCAATACAAGCCTTGAATTAACGATGAAGCCATGTACAGAATTAGACAAAATGCAATGATATAATCTGCTGTGCTAAAACCTAATCAAGTCCCATAGAAGTCAGAAAAGAGCATTTGTCGTATAATGGTAAATGCCAGCCAGGTTTTACACATAATGCAGTACAGTCGATCAAGGTGAGTATATATATAAGGTGGCGCCACAAGGCTATGTTTTACCCATGGAGGTGGTTTTACCGGTATCCGGAAATTTGTTCGACGAAAATTTGTTCGAAACGTAAATTTGTTCGACGGAAACTTGTTCAATGGAAATTTGTTCGACGGAAACTTCTTCAACGGAAATTTGTTCGAAACGGAAACTTGTTCGACGGAATTTTGTTCGAAACGTAAATTTGTTCGACGGAAACTTGTTCAATTGAAATTTGTTCGACGGAAACTTCTTCAACGGAAATTTGTTCAAAACGGAAACTTGTTCGACGGAATTTTGTTCGAAACGTAAATTTGTTCGACGGAAACTTGTTCAATGGAAATTTGTTCGACGGAAACTTGTTCAATGGAAATTTGTTCGGAACGGAAACTTGTTCGACGGAATTTTGTTCGAAACGTATATTTGTTCGACGGAAACTTGTTCAATGGAAATTTGTTCGACGGAAACTTCTTCAACGGAAATTTGTTCGAAACGGAAACTTGTTCGACGGAATTGTTCGAAACGTAAATTTGTTCGACGGAAACTTGTTCAATGGAAATTTGTTCGACGAAAAGTTCTTCAACGGAAATTTGTTCGAAACGGAAACTTGTTCAACAGAATTTTGTTCGAAACGTATATTTGTTCGACGGAAACTTGTTCAATGGAAATTTGTTCGACGGAAACTTCTTCAACGGAAATTTGTTCGAAACGGAAACTTGTTCGACGGAATTGTTCGAAACGTAAATTTGTTCGACGGAAACTTGTTCAATGGAAATTTGTTCGACGAAAAGTTCTTCAACGGAAATTTGATCGAAACGGAAACTTGTTCAACGGAATTTTGTTCGAAAGACTGAGAGGCCGCTAGGGGATTGCTCCCCGTAGGTCATTAGCATTATAGGCCTTGTAGTTTGTCATTGAAGAACCTCTGGAAGGGGAGGTGGGGGGGGGAAACATGGGAATCGAAGAATGGCAGCTGAAAAAGATCATCGTTGTTGTTTAGATCTTTCCTTTTAAGTGTAAAGTGCACACCTTAGACCATAAATAGAATAGACAGAACATTGCTGCAATAACGCTGGGATCGAGGCGTAACCATCGAGTCACACGTTCTGACGTCACACGTCACACGTTCTGACGTCAGCATTCGTCGATCTAGCATCTTGACATCCCGTAGCTACTTGTGTGTTTGTTGGCGGGATTATTATCTTTAATTATTATCTGGTGTTCAACAAATGTATTTTTAAACAATTTTTGCAAGATAAAAAATGATTGTTTGTTACAGAATTTAGGAAATAAGAAAAAATGTCTTAGTGCCAAAAAGAGAAAGTTGTCTACCCTCAATAAATAGTATCCACAGAATTAACTGTTGGCTTTGATATTAATAGTTTTGTGACAAACAGTTTTTCTGGCATGTGGGATTTCAACCATATCTCTCTAGGTACATGCCACAGTGTTCTAAGGCCACTAAGCTAATAACTTATATTAGTGGAAAAAAGGCAGAGTCTGTTAGTTCAGTGGTCTTACACCACTGGCTTATATCTGGAAAGATGTATGCCTAAATGATTTGATCTTTCTTTACCAGGGTGCATACAATTATTTTTTTAACAATCGAAGATTGATTAGAGACTATTTTCTTTACATTTGGGAGGTTGAGCGATTTATTGTCAAATCTTTAGTCATAGATTTAAAGGTAGCTTTGTAAACCAAAATATATATGTGTGTGTGCTTGCAGTAAATTGTAGTTTCTAAAGTTTAGATGCACTTTTCCTGTTAGTTTATGAATATGTATCCCATCGGAAGGTTGTATCCATGTCCAAATATTATTCAAATTTAATGAGAGTTCAGAAAATAATACAGCTCAATATTCCTATTAATTCAGTCTAATCACTAAGAAAAAGTATTGAAATTAAATCATAACTAACTGAAATTGTTACATCTAAAGCTATTACAGTGTATCATTAATTTTTAGTTCACATTTGCCAATAAAATTGTTCTGAATAATTTTTGTGTGTTTTTTTCTCTTTTTAATAAAACACACTAATTTTCCATAGCAATTTATAGGTCACGATTATATTATTAATGGTACAAACAAGTGGATCAGTTACTGACAGCATTTATCGCGAAAAATATGTGAAGGAAATAATTTTATTTTTGTTAATATATAACCGAGTAATTATTTGCATTTAACTTTATTTTTAAACATATTGTGTCATTGTAATTATACGTGCAACCGATTATGACGCTCCTGGTAATTTATATGTCGTTCTACATGTTCAGAGAACGTTAAACGACGATTACATTTTGAGTCATCAATTTAGCACAATTAGAAATCAAGATCTACTTTAGTTCAACGTCTTCCTTATTTGAAGGCTTTTCATAGAAATATTACACTAATGTACATATATACAATATAATCATACTATGTCAATCAGTTTTGAGCACATTATCAAACAAAAATGCCCTTCCGATCTTATAAAAAAAAGTAAATGCTCGATTTGCGAAGGTAGTACTACGTACGCAGGAAGTACTGTAGATCCACAGGATGTGACGTCACTTTAGACTTCAAAGGCCTTGAGTCTCGAAGGTCACGATCGAGGTGTGTCAAGGGTGTGTCGTCATCGGAGACTCGTTCGTCACGTGACAGATGGCAAGAGTTAATCTCTACATAGCTTATTGCAAGGGGTTTGTACTTTTTTATTTCGATTTCCAGTACCAAATTATTATGATAAGTGTTATGATACGAACTCATTGGTAAATAAAATGCACGCAACATATCGGATGAAATCATTATTCAAAATGAAATGCAAGAAATAACCTCTTAGTAACATTTACAAATAAATGGTCATTGAATTCCGACTATTCCAGTTCGTGTCATATGAATAGGAAAGAAATTTTGAATTGCTTTCACTTCTAAAATACACTTTTCATGAAAAAATGTGACTGAAGATAATGAAATAATCTCACATCAAATATTTTTAAATATCGATTTTCAACATCATGCGTTCAGTATTTAAAGAGTTATGGAAGCAAAAACATTTGGAAAGTTAATCGTTCTGCAAAAAAAAAATTAACATAATAAATTTAGTATAGCGGTTATTGCCCTCATTTTAACTTGTTTTTTTAATAATTTATCAGAGCAATTAAATTTATATTGTTACTGTTAAGCATTCCAAGTTCTATACTCTATAAATACTTAATATGTTGAAAAGCGAGATTTAAATACGTAGATTTGACTGGACCTGTAAAATATTTTGAGTCATATTTTTCAATAAATATTTTATTTTAGAACCAATAGCTATTCTAAATTTCTCTCCCATTCACATAATATGCAATTTAAGGACTTGGGAAGTGTCATAGGCTATAAACAAATTAATCCCTACGCTTTCTTCCCCCGTAAAAAAGGGATTATGCGTCAAATGAAAGCTTGTGATATGGAGAAATGTACACAGGCTATAAATTCTCCCCACCTTCCAAAAAAAAAAAGAAGAAAATATGTGACGGATTGTTCTACTCGGAGCGAATCTAGGGGGTGGGAGCAAAGGGGCCATGTCCTTCCCCCTTCCAGAATGCTAGCAGGGGTAAAAGAAGCAAAAAATCATTTAATTATTTATATTTCATGCATTTTTCAAGAATTTTTTTAAAGACCTGTGAAACGGAGGACGAAACGTTATACTGCAATGAAAATCAAGTCTCTTGGCCCTCTGTTTACATTTTTCTGCCTTAATTTTGTTTCTTGTCCACCGCCAGACCCTTGTTTTTTTTTCTAGATCCCGGCCTGGCAAAGTGGGGAATGTTGTCAGTCATAAAAATATAACCCTCGCCCCCTTTCTTCCTCACTAAAAAAAAGGATATTTGATGAAAGTTACTATATCTTTCAAACGCAAAGGCCCACATTTAAGGGGTTAGGTGTCAAATGAAAGCTCATATGAGGACCGTTATTATGCACCCCACTATTCTACCCTCCCCTAAAAGGGAATAAAAATTTCGCGGGGGGTCGACCTTAAAGAGTTATATCTCAAATTAAAGCTTGTGACATCTTCAATGTCGTGGGCTTCTTCAAAGGTGACACCAAATAAAGGGGAAGAAAAATGTGGTCCTTATTTATTATGTTTATGATTTGCTTGCTACGCAAGATCGATCAAAATCGCTTGCTCCCGAGAACAAAAATAGAATTTTTTCCTCAGGCGAGAGTGGCTCGTGGAGAATGTGTGAAAAATACAGAAAACAATAAACGTTTGTTTTCCCAAAGAAATATGAAAAAGAAACAAGCGAAAGAGGGAGGAATATGAAACCTAGTATAAGAATGAATATGAAACCTAGTATTCAATTATGTGTGCTATTTTTTTTCCTTTCAGTTGTGGCCCCAATATGCTTTTTGCTTTAAACACTATTCCTCGAAAATCCTAAATTTGAAAAAAAAAATGCAAAAAATTTTGTCTGCTTCAAAATGTATTATGTAGCTCTGCTGTGCATCATCTTTCGATTTTTTCTTCTGTCTATTTCTTCTTCAAGAGGTTTCCCATTTCTATATCTCTCCATACCATCTCGATCTCTTTCTTATCAGTGCTCTCTCTAACATCTTTCTCTACTCCCATATTTAATTTTATCATTTTTTACATTCTTCTCTTCTGCGCACTTCTCCACAAATCCATTTCGACTGCTCTTACCTTAAAACATATATTTCTGTCAGTGTTCATCTGTCTACTCCATATGTAATACCCCCTCAAGCAGCTGCTTGCCACAGAGGTCTGACAGGAGCCTGTCAGTTTATATGCCACAGTAGAAGGTCTGAGAGGATGGCAGGACCTCAGCAGAAAAACAACACATACAACCATGCCTTATCCGGGGCTCGAACCCAGGTCCCTTAGATCAGTAGCCAAGCGCGCTAACCACTCGGTCATGGGATCTCTTAAATTCTTTCCTGATTATACCTCTATCCCATAAAACTGAATCTGTTGCGATCTTTCATATAATTCTTGAAATAACAATACTATTAAAATGCATTTTATTAAACAAGAAATAAGTGGTGGTTATCACAATATAAGAAAGCAGAAAAGTCGATATTACAGAGATGAGAAAGCATTTCCTGGGAAGTAAGAAATTTGTAGTTCTGCTACTGATTTTTACTCTACAAATTTCTATATTAATGAACTATTTAAATTAAGGATCCCTATTCACATTAAACTGAAGCAAGACAATGGAATAATAATATTAAACATATTCTTCTTTTCAAAAGCATCCTCACTATTTACTCCAGAATGATCTATTAAATGGTCTCAAAGATTATTTCATATTCGCAGGCATTTGAGCACCACATACTTTCGATTAATTTGCAATTCAGAATATTCTTTATGGAAATGTCAGAGGATGAAGAATGAAGTATGCTTAAGTAAAAATTCTCGTAGCATTGAGTCGATTGCCATCAGCGTATTCTGTTTGATTTCAGTTCCTTGGACTTTTCGCCGTGGGAGTCGGACTGCACGTGCACGTTGATCAGATGCAACCGATGTCCGATTTAGTGAACGTGGCAGTCAGCCCGGCCTGTCTCCTCATCACCTTGGGCAGCATGGTGTTTGCCACAGCCACCTTTGGATGTATTGGAGCCTTGAGGGAAAACCTCTGCCTCTTGCGCTCGGTAAAGTTTCCTTCCCTTTTTTAAATTCACATCGTTTGAATCAATATTTATTACCATTATAGTTTAAGACTATCGCTGTTTAATTAGCAGTTTTTTCATTCTCATTACGTTAGGTATTAAAGGAAAATAACACTCGCAAAACGTCTATATATTTTTTTTATTTTTAATCGTTTTTTTTTTATTTTATATTATTTCCTTTTGCTATTTTCCATCCAAATTTGATGGTAAATTTTTGTGTGTAATGTTTCTGTAAATGAGAATGGAAATAAAATATCACTTCTAAAACAATATATATATATACAGTCATGAAATAATAAGCTGAAAAAAAAATTTTTTTTTTCAGCTTATTATTTCATGAGTTCCATGTCTACAGAAAATATCCTGTGATTCTTTACTATTGATATACAGGGTGTCTCAAAAATATAGGTACAAACTTTTAGGGGAGGTAGATAACATCTAAAGGAATGAGAATTGCATAGGAACCCATAACAGGAAACGTCATGGGAAAGTGGTAGCAGAGGTACAAGATCTGAAAGGACACAAGACAGTGATTAATGGGAAAACATTTATTGGACATAATTATTACAAATGGCGTACTAGATGATACATTTCATAATGTTACAGCAGATGCTCGAAGTTTCCACCATGAGACGCGATGCATGCGCGACACCGACGGAGCATTGATTGCCGGACATGGTCGAACACACTTGGAGTTTCTTTGATAGTAGCAGCAGCGCAGACAAGCCTTGCCACGAGATCCATGTCAGACTCCACAGGCGATTCATACACGGTAGCTTTGAGGGCCCCGCACAGAAAGAAATCAACGCTCGTTAAATCAGGTGAGCGTGGGGTCCAGGCAACAGGTCCAGCACGACCAATCCATCGTTGCCCAAAAGACATGTTCAAATGCGCACGAACACATCTTCCATAATGGGGAGTCGCCCCATCATGTTGAAACCACATGTTGCGTCTCACATTTGCTGGAACATGGGCAAGTAAGCCTGGTAGAACCTGTTCCAGAAAGATCAGATACTTCGCGGAGGTCATGCGGGATGGTAAAAGGTATGGCCCGACTAAGCAGTCGCCGACCAAAACTACCCACACATTTACTGCGAAACGATGTTGTGCCGCATGGGTGCGCACACCGTGGGGGTCTCGTGAGCCCACAAATGCGCATTGTGCTGATTGAATACGCCATCCCGAGTGAAACTGGCCTCGTCAGTAAGCAAAACATAAGCTGGGAAATTCACATCTTGGGCACTTTCTTGGAGATACCACTGTGCGAAACGCACACGTGCAGGATGATCTGCGGGAGAAGTAACTGAACCCTTTGGACATGAAAGGGGTGTAAGGACTCGCAGTGCAAAACACGCTGTACACTGCAACGAGACACTCCTAAGGCAGAGGCAATGGCACGTGCTGGTACTAGGATTAGTCTCCACGGCATCCAACACACTTTCTTCCATGGCGGGAGTACGCGTCGATCGTGGCCTGCCCCACTTCTGCTACCTCTTAATGACCCATAATCGCACAAATTTTGATGCGCACGCGCAAACAAATGGTGGCCCGGTACATGTCTGTGTGGGAAGCGTTCTTGATACATTCGTTGAGCGGCTCGTCCGTTGGGTTGGGTTGTTTTACCTCTGAGCGGCACTTTTTTGCACACCATGGGCTAAATGGCCAGGTCACAAGGACCCCGAAGGCTCAGAGAAGGTTGGGGGAGGGGACCCACTGGAACAGCTGTTGGGAGACAGATGGTAGCCTCCCGTCAAGGCCATCCAGCGTGTTCTTTAACGTGCACAGGGTATGGCTCTCTCACACACGGGGTCACGGCTTAACGTCCCATCCGACGGACGGCGGCCTTTCCAAGCCCATCGGTGTCCCCTACTGACCGTGGGCAGGGCGGGAAATTTTTGCGGAGATAAATCTCGACGCTGACCTAGCTGGGACTCGAACCTGGGAACTGCAGATTACGAGCCTGGCGCGCTACCGACTGAGCCACCCCCGCCCCCTCGTCCGTTGCCCTCAGCTATTCCATACACTAAGTGCATGTCTGCAAGCTCCCTGTTCGAATACCTTTGCATGCTCTTCGTAAGCCGACTACCGTTCGAATAAAGAAATCCGAAATTTCCCCTCTAGCGCACTGATTAACAGCGCCGCCTATTGACTTACGGTGACGTTTCGATTATGGGTTCCTTGCAATTCTCATTTCTTTAGATGTTATCTACCTCCCCTAAAAGTATGTACCTATATTTTTGAGACACCCTGTATATACACTTTATATAGCACGAATGCAAACAATGCCGGATGAAAATTTCCCAGTTTACAGATTATAAATATACAAGCGCCCTTCCCCCAATCATTAATCTTTAAATTATATTAAACTTAGAGTTCGGTTAAAAATATATGATCCCCAAAACAAGTTTATATTGCTACAATTAGTGCTTTACTCGGGAGAATTAATTACTTTGGAGAATTAATAAGAATATTATGGTTCCAACTATGCGGGCCGCATTATTTAATTCTTAAAATTCTAGAAAGATGTGGAAATTTGCACAATTAATAAATAGGTTGTACAGAGGTCGCCTATTTGCTAAAAGCTTTAATTTTATCAACGGATATGCTAAAAAAATTAAAAATAATTAAATTAAATAATTCATTTAAAAACTAGCACAAACAGGGTAAACGAAAGAAATAAAATGATATTAAATTCGCATATTATTTCGGTGGCCAGGGACGCACTCGGGGGAAGGAGATTGCCCCCCGCCCCCGAAAATCCGGTCGTCATATGAAACCCCAAACTTGCATATTTGCTTTGATATCCAATATCATTTTAAACTTTCCGGTCAGGTAAGAATATTTCAGTAATTGAGAAACCCTACAAAAGTCTAATTTTTAGCCCCCCCGCTGTCGCAATTAAATTCTCGGATCTACCTCTCCCCGAGACAAAACTGTCGAACCCTTTACGAAACTAAATTTTCTGACCCCCCCCCCCCCCCCCACCCACCCACCTGAAACTAAATTCTCTGACCCAAGGGACCTTGGTGTAGTTAGGATGGACATGGATTGGGTTTTTTTTTTCTGTCTGTTGTCTTTCTGCTATGATCTCGACTTCCCCACAGACCGTATCTATGGCGTATTATATTAATATACTACTGTCAAATCAATCAGCTGCTAGAGGATTGATTTTTGTATTAATTTCCTTTAGTGACCCAGACAAACCATGTGGTTTTTGGGTTCACTCATATTTTTCTGTTATAAATTGTATATGATGATTTTCAATGATTTTTGTAGAACGAGCTAAAATTTTAAAGTTAGAGTTTCCATATCATTTCAGTATCGTTGAAAATTGAAATTTCGTTACATTTGATTAAGATCCTTATCTTTAGTCATATTTTTTCATAACGTTGTTAAGAAGTTCAGCTAGGAATCCGAGTCCCTGTTGATATAGCATACAGTAGATGGGTCTAATAAAGTGGCTACCAAGTGTATAGCTTCAATGAAGCAAACATAATAGAACATAACATCCATTATATTTAACCTCAGTTGAGCTTTTTTCGATAATCTCCGCCTGCCTCCGTGACAAAGGGTAAAATGACGGGCTTGGTAAAGAGCTCCACCCGTCAGTCAGGTGAGAAGTTTAGCATGGTCCAAGTGCAAAAGAGTCTTATCCTTTGCACGATCTTGATGTGAGGCAGCTGTCAGTCTGCCAAACAGTGTCCATGGACCCTCTTTCTCAGTTCTGAGATCTTTATGTCCACATGACTTGACCAACTAGCCCATTGTGTGCAAAAAAAAAAATGTGCTTCTCATAGGAAAACAAATCAGGCTACATCCTCTGTTCTTTAGGGTAGTGCTTCTCAAAGTGATGGTTTGGGCCCGATATTGATCCGAGAGCCATCAGTGGCTGGTCCGCAGAGAGCTGCCAGGAAAGAAAGGAATATGTTTATAGAAGTATAACATTTAATGTCAAAGCGCAAAGTACGTATGATCCAACACTCCAGATGACGTCATTTGTGCGGGGTGGGGAAAGTACCAGGAGGCACACATACCCTATTTCTTTAGTCAATACGTGGCGAGAAGGTCCAGGCTCGTGTGTGCCACACTATACCGGTCCCTGGCACACTAGAAACAAAATTGCCGGTCTTCCACGTCAAATAGTATGAGAAGCACGGCTTTAGGAAGCATGAGATCCACCAAAAGTATTACAAAAACAGCACCTTTTCTAAAGCAAACGAAAAAGGGAATCCCCCTTTCAAATGTTTTTCTTTCCATTTCAGTACCTCATTGCTCTGCTTTTCCTTCTGATGATCCACGTGATTCTTGGAGCCGTGTCCTTCCTCTACATCTTTACCGACACCAACGTTCGTGACAGCGCTGAGACGATCTTGCACAAGGCCCTAATAAACTACCGAGACGACGAAGCGTTAGCAGAGTATATCAATTACGTGCAGAGCTCGGTAAGTGAAAACTTTCTAATTCAGGTGAAGTGGTTTGTATCTCCGAACAACACTTATCTGTTGCCCAATGGGCTAAATAAACTCCTAGAGGTTTAGGAAGAAAACTTTCTGGAGGGATCAAGGGATAGGTGAGTGTCTTTCTCTAAGGACTACAATTGGAATGTAGAGGGTTATGACTCTCCAGTGCCGGGACCAAGGCCAACAGCCTTCCCAGGATGTTTTCCTTTCCCATTCAGGGCAAGATCTGAACAAGCGACAAAACTTCAATGCCAATACAGTTCGAACTCGACCTCACAGGTACCTCAGATTACGGGGTCTAGCCCTGAGTCACGTTTAGGAGTACTTCACTCCTGATGATGGTTGCTCAGAAACAGAAATTGGTAAATATTTTTTGTTTTTTAGCTGATATACCGAGCAAGGACGTATCCAGAGGGGGGTGGCGGTCCTGGGCCTTCCCCTCCCCCTGAAAATCCTGTTGTCTTATACTAAATCTCAAACTTGTCTATCTGCTTTTGAAATCCAAAAAAGTTGTCTTTGTATAATTTTACTCGAGCCCCATATTTTATGTCCGACACTAAAAGTGGACTAAAAAAAACAACTCTAAAATCTCATTCCATATAGAATATCAGTTAAACCTTTCCTGTTTAGTGGAATATTTTAGCAATTGAGAAATCCTACTCAAGTTTCATTCTCAGTTCTCATTCATTTTATTTCTCAGTCGTATTTTTTAGAATCCCCCCCTCCCGAAACTAAATCCTGGCTATGTGCTGATATCGATGTCCCAAGTCTGCAGTCTGACAGCACCTATGTATCACAATGTCATTGTAACTAGTGACAGCAGTCATAACTATTGACTTTGGAAGCAAGAAACTGTGCGAAAGTGGATTCTATTATGGGCATGATATCAATGCGAAACATCATGGCCGTCCAACTTGGGATCAATACCATAGCCTTATAAAAACTTAAAAGTAAACAATCAAAATAAAAATAGCATTAAGCAAATTATTTAATAAAAATGTTTTCGAACTATATTTGTTAGTCACATCTGTATACTTTTATAACTCTATATTGCATAATAAAAAAATAAAAAATAAATACCCCCTCAAGCAGCTGCTTGCCACAGAGGTCTGACAGGAGCCTGTTAGTTTATATGTCATAGTAGGAGGTCTGAGAGGATGGCAGGACCTCAGCAGAAAAACGACACACACATTCATGCCTTACCCGGGGCTCGAACCCGGTCCCTTAGATCAATAGCCAAGCGTGCTAACCACTCGGCCACGGGACGGCCATTGCATAATACTACTTATCTATTAGAAATGAATTAGGACTGAAAAGTTGGAGCCTGAATCATATTGATAATTACTTAGCCCAATTCCTCTTGAGCTCGGTTAAAGAGAAATATTTTTCTGAGGCATCGTCATTTATACAACTTTTTTTTTATTCTTCGTATTATGGACTATTACAAACTTTGAAACAATTATATTTGATAACAAAATTAAAATGTTATTCTATTTTGGAAAGAAAGATACTAAGAATAATTCGTAGAAACAGAAGAAATTTGAGTAACATAAACGCTGAGAGCGATTTATTAATGAGCGAATACCTAACAAAATAATCAAAGACTGAATAGTCTTATCTTTTAATTACTAAAGACTAATTCAGATGTTGAAATTATAAACAGAAAATTACATTTTTTAACCTTTTTCTTCACAATTGCAAAAAAAATTTAGAAACATAAATTATGACTGAGACCGAACTCATTCTTTAATATTTGTGAGCTGAATATTGTTAATAAAATGCGATTTTACCGGTAATTAAGAAAATTATTTTTATGAAAGGGAGTCAGTAAGAATAATGAAATATTTTCACAATTACTATAATTATTAACCACCAACTCTTTTGTCAAACTGAGTCATGATATTACTAGTTAATTTTCAGTTATTTTCCCAGCACTTTGTGTCATGCGATGAGCATTGTATCGGAATCTTCCAGTTCAGTCGTTTCATTTATTCTCAGCTGCAGTGTTGCGGAATTGGACGTGCGGGATACAAAGACTGGTCCCTTAACCCTTACTTCCGATGTGTTCCTTTCAATGAGAATCCAGAGAGATGCGGAGTTCCTGCTTCCTGCTGCAAGTTCTTGACGGTAAATCTCTAGTCCTCTCTCTTACCTGTATTGATTCCTGCAGAATTCTGTTATATATTATCTTTACTACATTAAGTACACATCGACTATAATTGAAAAACAAACTGCTCTTCCACTTGCCAACAGGTGTAAGAGAAACCTCTCAGAATAGTATGATATAGTTATTTGCGATAATCTAGTAGCGCTCTTGCGAATGAGTTGATTTTGTGATTCGAAAATCTGTGAGTTTTTTAAAAACCTAATAATGGGTTTCTATTAAGAATACTTAAAATAAAATCTGTAATAAAACAACCATTTTTAAGCACATTTTGAGTTGTATGCAGAGGAATGAAAATAATGTGATCGCTCCCTGTGGTGTCATCCCAACTGAGTAACAATCGGCTCTCCCCAAACGAAATTTTTATTTCACTATTATTTTTAATGAGCCCACACCTGGTCTAGTGATTAGCGTGCCTCACTACTAAACCAATGGGCATGTCCTTGTATGTTGTACTGTATGAGTAACAAGACAAGCCCAATAGAGCTTCTATGTTATCTCATTCCTCTGTGTAGGGGAGTACCTTCTCTTTATAAAACTAGAAGGAATCACATCTCCTCTAACACATATGAGAATCTCATTTTCAAAGAGAATGAAGTTTCCTTCACCTACTCTTTCACTCCTTAAAAGTTTTAATTTGAGCTAGCGAATGATGGGAAAAATACAAATAGTATTTTATTAGTAATTATTCAACATAAAAGTAATCGTCTTTTAATTCTTAAATTTAAAAAGTTGCATTTCCCACACTTGTCTCAGAAATCATCATCATTATCCTCAAGCAGCCATGGGCTACGGAGGTCCAACCAGACCATGCAATTTAGTTCTCCAAGCAAGTCTGTCCTGAGCTAAGCACGTAGATTTTATTGCTGTCAGTGGAATATCTCTTGAAAAACTACCACTAAATTTCAAATTTATATTATATACATATTATTTGAAAAATTCGTTAACACTTCTGTTGCTTCCATATTTAGTGATCTGTAGAGACTTATCTATTAAAACTACCTAAGTATTTGAAAAGCGCGGATTAAAATATTTCATTAGTACCAATTCAACTAAAAGAGAGGTTTCTATCACTTTCAATGTCTCCAATGAAAACTATATGACGTTCACATTCCACCACCGAAATTTCAAATTTCTATTATTAATACATCGTTGTAATGTTCGTTTAAAATTTTCAAATTTTTTCACCCTTAGAGGGCGCAACTATAGTGTTTGAAAGATTCCGAAAGTGTGATTCATAATATTGTATCAATTCCTATCTAACCCAAAAAATAATTTTTCATTTATCTCTAAATACAAACAATTATCTGCTAAAAAAAAAAATGTTTTCTCATTGTTGGCAATGAAAATTCCGTGACATTCACATTCCACCACCAAAATTTCAAATTTCTAGCATAAATACATCGTTTGCGTTCGATATCTACAGACAGACGTCAAAGCGAAACTATTATTTCGTTTTCTTTGAAAACGAGATAAAAAAAGAAAAAAATTACTGCGCTATCAAAAGAATTTCTGGAAATCACCTTTTTGAAGTTGATAAAGGAAAAAGCAACGACAAAGATTCTTTTTACGTGTATATTACCATATTTATCCGGCATTGCTGTGGTCTTTAACTCAAACTCTCTAAAATGTATAATAAATTACACTCTTCGTGTAGCTTTCATTTGACATATAGCTATTGGACATTGATGGACTTAAGAAGGCCGCCATCCATACGATGGAGCGTTACGCTGTGACTCTCTCTGCAAGTGAATCATGTATTGTGCCTATTATAAAACATGCTGATTGTTTCCATCAGTCTAGTGTAGTGTCTCTCAAACTTTTTTTACTCTGCGGCACACTGAATCTAAATTTTTTTTCCGCGGCACACTGAATCTAATTTTTTTCCCCGCGGCACACCTGAAAAAGAATTTTTGATTGTTACGTAAAAAGAGGAAAATTGAAGTTTCGTTAAATGCATTTTATTTAAAATTTAGATATGAACATATTTCAATGGGATGTATGAGCTTGCTTCTGCGAACAAATTTGCATTATTCTTGGCTCAAAAGCTTGATAAATACTTACAAGATCCCAGTTGATAAAATCTGAAAGATTTTTATTAAAGCACGTCGATAACACAAGTCAAGTCAAAATGAAATCTTTGGAATATCTAGTGTCAATTTGAAAATCTCTCGCGGCACACAGTTTGCGAGACACTGGTTTAGTGTGTCCCTTTCACTTATTCATCTCTGAGACCTTGTGACTTGCCCATTAATCCATTGTGCACAAAAAAATGCCACTCACAGAAAATGCAATTTAACTTTTCCCCCTGTTACTTAAAATATAATTTTATACCGGCTTTATTATTATTTTTTTTGGTATAGCAGCTGCTTGAGGGGGTATTTATTTTTTTTTTATTTATAATTTCCTTAGCTTTCTTCCACTTACTAAAGATCATTTGCTGTCCCTAAGGTTGGTCATTGTGGCTATAAAATAATCCCATTATCATGGATAATGTTAAAAGATAAAAAATATTTAAAATATCCAAATCAAGTGTCTTGTTATAATCAACACTAATAAGTTATTTCTCTTTTCTCCAGAATGAACCCATTAACTTAATGTGTGGCTATGGAACTACAAATGATTCAGTAAAGGCGGTAAGTAGACAACTGTGATGATTACACTGCAAATGAAATTCGGAACGCCTTAATTTTTTTCACAAAAAACAGCGTTGCAGAACTTTTTAAGTTTCTATCAAAACTGTTCAAATTTTACATTTTTGAATTATTACCTTTTTATTATTGCCGTAAAACGATTATTAACTTGACAGGCAAACTGCCGAAAATAAAATATAAAACCCTTATAAATAAAAATAAAGACATAAATTTTTCCTTTACATATTCTTCTAATACTAAATATAGACAAAAATTGCTGTTCGATATTATAAAAAGTGTGTTGCATACTTCATTTTTCTTTTTTTTTCAATTTTTGCAATGAAGCATTGCTTTCCATGACCGCTGGTTATTCATCTGGGACATTATCTGCAATTTCCCTTTACAATGAAAACATTCATTTTATAAAGCTTATTTCTATATTTATTAATTTGCTTATTACTAGATAAATTAATTTGTCCTCTAAATGTGTTATCTTTATCAGTAATTTCTGTTACAGAGTGAGGTCTCATCAATAGTTTACACCAAAGGGTGTGTAATGAAAATCGAGGAACTGTTGCAAAGTGCTGCCGTAGTGCTGGGAGTTGTGGCCTTCGGAGTTGCTGTCACTCTGGTGAGTTGGCCCTTTCAATTCAGCTACAGATTTTCTTCATAATGAGGCTCCTTTCCGTTTGCACATCTTCTCATCATATATCCGAGCTGAAACAAATTTCTACAGTAGCGAAGAGTGGCATTTTGAATTGAAAAAGGTTGATTGTATTGACCTCTGAGTGGCACTTTGGTTCACATCATGGGCTAAATGGCCAGGTCACAGGGACTATCTCGTATACCACTGCATAAGAAGAGTTTTAGCCTGAAATCGCTTCTGGTCAAACTATCATTAGCAGTTTCGAAACAATATGATAATGTGCATATACTTTTTTGAAATCCCTTAAATAGTGCAATAAATGAACCATATAGTGTGGTATTTATCTCCTTTAGTCCAAATTTTATAAAAAAAAGTTTTATTAAAAATAAAACCATTTAAACAGCATAACGCTCATACCTTCATTCAACAATGACGGCCATCGAGAAGGGATACATTCTAGATACTTTCTGTCACGACTTAAATCTGCAAGCTCTGTTGGTTTTTAAACAACTGAAAAAAGAATTTCTCATTCACTTCCATCACGAATTGAACTTCTGGTCTGTCACCAATCTTTATTATATCCAGTGTCATACTGAAAGGAAAGGGTGGGGGGAGGATTCTCTTGAAGGTTTAATATCGTATATTTCTTAAGGAGGCTCTTGAAAATCAGATTCAAAAATGTCAACTCTCATCCAATAGATTCTTATGGTACTCCACTGTTTATACTTATACTCAGGCCCGGGAAAATAAGAGGGAGGGGCATGTAACTGAAACTGGAAAAAAGTAAAAGGGGAGAAAAAATGGAATTCCATTGCAGTATAATACCCCCTTCCCCGTTTTAGGTCTTTAAAAAATTTCTTGAAAAAGGGATGAAATATACATAATCTTGATAATTTTTTGCCTCCATTACCCTTATTAGCATTCTCGAAGGGGGAGTGTCCGAAGCCCCCTTGCCTCTCCCCCAAGTCTGGCCCTACCTACATTATTATACAATAAGGATTGGGTTGTTTTACCTCTGAGCGGCACTTTTTTGCACACCAAGGGCTAAATGGCCAGGTCACATGGGCCCCGAAGGCTCAGAGAAGGTTGGGGGAGGGGACCCACTGGAATAGCTGTTGGGAGACACATGGTAGCCTCCCGTCAAGGCCATCCAGCGTGTTCTTTAACGTGCACAGGGTATGGCTCTCCCGCACACGGGGCCACGGCTTAACGTCCCATCAGACGGACGGCGGCCTTTCCAAGCCCATCGGTGTCCCCCACTGACCGTGGGCAGGGCGGGAATTTTGCGGAGATAAATCTCAACGCTGATCCAGCTGGGACTCGAACCTGGGAACTACAGATTACGAGCCTGGCGCGCTACCGACTGAGCCACCCCCGCCCCTTATACAATAAGGAAATTCGAAGACTGTTGTAAGAATATAAAAAATGTTACACATTAATTATGAACCCTTTTCAACTTTGATTTAGGTTTACATTCTATGTCATGATTTATGTCATTTAACCCTGTTGAGGGTTTGAATAAGTATATTTTTCAATTATAAGAATTATAAATGAAGCATATACGAGCTTTCATTTGACACCTAACTCGTAACTGTAGGCCCTCGTGTTCCGAAGATATAGTAGAACGACTTTCACATTTTCCGTTTTTTAGGGGAGAAGAAATCACGGGGCGGGAGTCAATTTTTCATAGCCTACGACATTCCCCACGTCAGAAGTTTCCATTTGACGTATAGCTTGTTATTTTCGGCATTTGCGTTCTAGAGATATATATGATTTTCTTATATCCCCTTCTTTAGGGGGGAAGAAAGCATGGGTGTCAATTTTTTATAGCCTATGACACTCCCCGCGTCACAAGCTTTCATTTGGCACATAAATCATTAACTTTCTCTATCGCGTTCGAATAATGGAACAATGTTTTGTCAAATCCCCAAACCGACTGACAAATGTCAAAGCCAAAATAAATATATATTAAAAAAATTAAAAAAAACTATCTTCCTGAAGGGCCCTAAAGTAGAAAATAAACCTAAAGCTATGTCGATGATAGAATCAGTCACTGAGTTCGTATTCACTTCAAAGGAAGATAGGGCGCCGGCAATCTTGTCGAGTTGGTCAATCGGCGCCCTATCTTCCTTCGAAGCGAATACGAACTCAGTGACTGATTCTATCATCGACATAGCTTTAGGTTTATTTTCTACTTTTTAGGGTCCTATAGGAAGATATGTATTTTTGAAATTTTTTTAATTTATATTTATTTTTTGCTGTCACTAAAAACCTTTACCTTCAAAAACTTGATATATGACTCATAAACATCAAGCAGATTTAGCCCTCTTTTGGAGTCATTTGAGGTAGCCCACGACATTGGAGATGTCACAAGCTTCAAACACTCCCCTCAAGCTTTCATTTGGAACACAAATCATTAAATTTCTCCATCGCGTTCGAAAGATATGGTGGAACAGCGTTTTGTCAAATCCACAAACCGACGAATGTCAAAGCCAAAAGCAATAGGAAGATGGTAAAAATGGAAGCTCATCTTCGAGTTGAAGTTTACGGAAACGTGTTTGAAATGGTTCCATGCTTGCAGAGTGCAAAGGGCTCTGTAGACGAAGGATCAAAATATGTCCAAAGATTCAATAACAAAAACATGATCAGAACAGTGCAGTGCTGTTTCATTAGATTGCTGCTATTTTTCTCAATCACACCCAAACTTGTGTGTAGTCCTTGCTAGTGGCGTACCCAAAAAGTTCCAGTTGAGAACAGGTGAGGTATTTAAGTATAATGGTGGACTGACATTTTTGTGTCTGATTTTCAGGTACTGCCTTAAAAAATATAAATTATTCAAGTCCCCAAAGGGGATGGGGGTTATAACCTCAGAATTTTACCTGGAACAGGAAGTAGGTTGACACCCATATAGTTATCACAAGAATTGCAATCACCTTTTTTAGTAATTTCATCTACCTCTGGGGATTTATGTCGTTTCAGTTTACAAACAGCCAAAATAACTTCAGTGTTTTAGGGCATACATTAAAGCTAGTAATGCATCTATCATCATTAAAAAGAATGGGAGTAGAACTAACCACATTGTTTAGAACATCACTGAAATGCTCAGCCCACCTAGCCATGACAGAATCCTCACCTTCTATAACCTTACCTTGTTTATCCTTCAATCCCTGTATACCTGTCCGTTTTCTACCACACAAAACATTAACTATCTGATACAGCTCTCTCCTGTTGCGCTGTCTAACTGCTTCCTCGGCTTTGTCAGCCAAACCATCAAGCCAAAGATTCTTATCAGCAGCTAACTGACCTTTTACACGTTTATTAAGTTCTCTGTAATGCTTTCTATTAGGACTAGTAGGGTATTGATTAAGGACATTCCTGCAGTTCTTTCTTTCCGAAATAAGCTCAAGTGCCTTATCACTCAGATAATTCTGTCTCTTCTGCTCTTTTTTTCCTAAAAGAGTACTGTTAGTGTCCAAAAAAGCCTGTTTAAAACGGCCCCATTCTTCCTCAACTTCAGTAGTAAGCAAACCATGACTGCCATAATGGCTAAGTAACCTATCATGGTAAGCTTTAGCTATAACAAGGTCTTTCAGAGCTTCAGTATTAAAGGTAATTTTTTTAAATTTAGCACAACACTTTTTAAGTTTAAGTTGCAAGACACTTTTAACAAGGTAATGGTCAGATCCAATTTTAGCTCTCCTATATGCCCTAGTATTCCTAACAGAACTAGCCCATTTGCTGTTAATTAATATATAATCAATCATATTCTTATGCAACCCATCAGGTGAAACCCATGTGTATTTATGTATGTTGCGGTGTTTGTAATATGTGTTAGTTATTCTGAAACCATTGAGTTTACTTACCTGTAGGAGACGTTGCCCATTGCCGTTGCAGCTACCAATACCAAAAGGGCCTATCACCCCTCCCCAAAGGTCAGAATCAGTACCAACTTTGGCACTGAAGTCACCAAGAACATCTCCTTTCTTGACAGAATTCAAAATATCCTGAAGTTGTCCGTAAAACCTATCCTTCTCATCCTCGGTGGGGGCATAACAGCAGATAACATTCAAGTCTTTAATGCTTGCCTGAAATTTTGCTGTAAGAAACCTTTCAGTAATGCACTCATATCCTAGAAGAGCATCACTAGCACGTCTGCTGAGCAGCAGACCGACGCCTTGGTGATGCTTTCCATCCTCCCTCCCTGTAAAGAGAAATTTAAAGTTATTTTTAAGTATCTCACCTTTACCTGTCCATCTGGTCTCTTGCAAGCCTATGATATCTAGATTATAGCGCTGGAATTCCTGCGTAAGGACATCAAGAGAATAATCTCTATGTAATGTCCTCACGTTCCCCGTTCCTGCAGAGAGAAAAAGATTAGTAAGATTTTTAAAGAAACTAGGTTTATTGAGATAGGTAGGGCCAATAATATCAAACAGCCCCCTGATCGCAGGCATGGGGCAAAGACCTGTTCCTCCTCCGCTAAAGGCTGAAGTCACCGATGCTGGTATGGCCTGCCTGAGACACATTACTTCAGTTTAGGCTTGACGATGCCCAACTAGCTAAATAAGGTTCAGGTACCTGCGATGGCCTCTGATTAGGATTATCCACCAGCTGATATAAGGTATCCCATGCCTCTGTTCACTTAGGGCTGGCAACCCAGAAGCAAAGAGAAAACACAGCGGCAGATTTTCCCTCAACAGAGGCCCATCAGTGCAGCAAGTTCAAGATCCATAATCATACTCAAATCCATAAACGTCTAGTCTAGTAGATATAAATGGTCAGCACCAGGACCCTGTGAAGTTGACCACTCCTCAGCAGGGTTGAAAAAAAAAAGAAAAAAGTGGACATAGATGACCAGATCAGTAGGCCATACTGAACTGGCAGCCCTCCCCTTCCGTTCCCTTCCACAAGAGGATATCTCTTTTGAAAGGTACTAACGGCCTGCACCACGAGAAGGTGGGGTCGGACATTAGGTGCTAGACCTGGTCGGTTCTGTGCATCATCACTAGGGATTGGTACACAGCTCTCCTTCCAGTTTATGCCTAGCTTAGAAAGTGCCTTTTATATCGACGGTTCATTTACATGTTTGGAATCTCTGGAGGTTTTAATATTAATTTCCCTATTCACCAAATCATATCGTATAGATAACTCAATTTAATTTTTAATATATTAATTATATATAATTTTAATATTTATATATTATTAATTTAATTAATTATATATTATTTTAATATATAAATAATTAAATTTTCAAAATATTAAGGAAAACCGATTAATTTTGGTACTTGAATATATAATAAAATATAATGAAAAAAAACATATAAAAGAGCATCTAAGGTGAGGATTCTGTTATGGCTAGGTGGGCTGAGCATTTCAGTGATGTTCTAAACAATGTGGTTAATTCTACTCCCATTGTTTGCAGTGATGATAGATGCATTGTTGGCTTTAATGTTGGCCCTATAACACAATCTGAAGTTATTTTGGCTGTTTCTAAACTTAAACTTCATAAATCCCCAGGGGTAGATGAAATTACTACAGAAATGCTTAGAGCTGGGAATGTTTCGGTTACCACTTGGATGACTGAAATTTTGAATAACTTTTATGATAAAGGCATGGTTCCTAAAGATTTTACCAGAGCTATTATTATCCCTATTTTCAAAAAAGGTGATCGCAGTTCTTGTGATAACTATAGGGGTATCAGCCTACTCTCTGTTCCAGGTAAAGTTCTTTCCATGATTGTGCTTAATAGAATTAAGAATCTGGTTGACAGGCAATTGCGTGATGAGCAATGTGGATTCAGAAGTGGTAGGGGATGTGTGGATCAGATATTTTCACTTAGACAGATTCTTGAGAAATGTTTAGAGTTTCAGAAACCTTTGGTTGCTAGCTTTGTCGATTTCAAAAAGGCTTTTGACTCTGTTGATCGTCATAATTTGTGGTTGATTGTGAGATCATGTGGTATACCAGACAAGTTAGTTAACATAATGAAAGCTCTCTATAATAAACACTGAGTCGTGTGTGAGAGTTGATAAGGCTTGTAGCAATTGGTTTAGCATTACTTCTGGTGTTCGACAAGGGTGCATTTTGTCTCCTTTTCTCTTTAGCTTGGTTATTGATTATGTTATGCGAAATTCACTTCAAGGGAAAGCTTTTGGCCTTAAATGGGCTGGAGATACGAAAATTTCTGATTTAGATTATGCTGATGATTTAGCCCTTTTGGCAAATGATGTTGATGAGATGAACTCTTTCATTCGAACTGTTGATGAGACTGGTAGTAGAGTATGTTTGGTTATAAACAGAGAGAAAACTAAAGTGATGAAAATTGGTCAGGCAGGCTGTGATTCAGTTAATCTGAATGGTTGCAGTCTTGAGCAGGTGTCACAGTTTAATTACCTTGGGAGCTACGTAACAGATACTGGTGATGTGCGGCATGAGATTAACAGACGAATAGGTATTGCTGCCGGGACTTTTAAGAATCTATGGAGATTGTGGAGAAATAGGCGTATACACCTAAAGACTAAAATTAGACTGTATAATAGTTTGGTTCTTTCTAGGGTTAGTTATGGTAGTGAAACTTGGACGCTGTGTAAACAAGATAACAGGAAACTAGATGCTTTTGATTCTAGATGCTTACGCAGTATCTTGGGTATTAGGTGGTTTAACTTTGTAACTAATGATGAGGTTAGGCAAAGGAGTCTGCAACCTCCTTTAAACAGCATATTGTGCAGAGAGAGACTCCGCTGGTTTGGAAATGTTGCCCGTATGGATAATTATAGATTGGCGAATAGGGTTATGAACAGTGTGCCTAGAGGCCTCAGAAGGAGGGGGTAACCTAGGATGCGGTGGGCAGACAATGTCAAACAGGACCTTGTTAGAATTGGTGTACAGTGGCCGGATGCAGCAGATGTAGCTCAGGACAGATATGCTTGGAGAATTAAACTGCGCGGTCTGGTTGGACCTCCGTAGCCCATGGCTGCTTGAGGATGATGATGATGATGATGAGTTTCATTTTTAGCTCGTTTCTAAAACCAAGCTATAATTTTCAATTTGTGGTCCGTCTGTAGACATTCAACGCTTTTGTATACTTTAAGAGATAAATAAAAAAATATTTGAGTTGGATGGAAATTAGTGAAAATTTTAATTTTAGAGATAAATGAAATTTTTGTTTTTTGGATTGATCCTATGAAATAATTAGGATTTTGAATTTTCCGAATCTCCCAAATTTGATCTCCGGCATTTAGGGGCACCAAATTTGAGAACTTTGGAAAAACTTGAACTATTACGAACTATTTATTTACTAATGCCAGTTTAATAATACAGTATGTTCAAAAGAAATTCATTCTTTTGAACATATATGGAAATTATTGGAATGAACAATTATTTTTTACAGATCACATTGAGAAAATATTGGTATGACACATTCAAAAAACCATTTGTCTTCAACAATCGCATTAAAAGAAGATGAATTTCAGTACAGTAGATCGCAGTGATTGTGATCACTGGTTATTAAAATCGGCCACTTTATAGAATATCTGAGAACGGATTAAAAAAATCAAAATGCACTATATTTTCGTCGTTTATTAGAATCACGTTTTCGGTTATTAGAATCAGATTGCTCTAATTCTTATTTTTAAAGAAAGTTAATATTTGGCAAAATACGTTTTTATAAATATGTCAAGGTCAAAGAAACAAATATTTCGGTAGCATTCAGTGGGTTGCGAAATAAAAGGGGATTTAAGCCCTGACATACGTGCACTCTTTGCTCTCAGGCCACTTCTTAAATTCATCAGAAAAATCCCTTCTTAGTGATGTCAGGCGAATGACAGATGGACAATAACAGCCAAGGAATATTCTTTGGTCGTAGCTTTGGGACAGTGCAGCAAGTTGGAGTTCTGGTAAGGTGAAATTACAATATTTTCACTTTCTATATACATATTTTATGTAAAATTTTACCACCCTGTAGATGCTATTCTTAGGATTTTCACTTATTATCATCGCTGCTTAATAGAATCAAAATATGATTTCCCAAAGTGATCGAAATAACCGACACCTACCGTATAATGTTTCAGACAATCACAAATGATATGATGAATAGATGCCACACAAATGGAAATTTCTTCCTAACTGAATAACTCTATTGGTTTTTATGTCAGATATTTGTAACATGGACTTTTTCACACATGAAGAAATACAACAGTGTACAATATTAAATTGCACAAACTTTCATGGTGTTCTTTGACTAAAGGGCGAAACTGCCACTGGTATAGGAAGTGCAATGCATTGGGGCCCTTCAAAGCTGAAGGCCACCAGTGTTATACAATACGATAGGGGCCTGCTTGATTATTTTGCATTTCCTTACAAATTGTTGTGTATTTCCTTTAAACATAAGTTTATTCAAAAGATTTTTCTGTAAACACTTTTCATAAAATAAAAGTTTGAATAAATTACTGCACAGAGGTCAGCACTGAACTGTTAACTGTTTGGAAAAATTCGCTCTCAGACATTGAGGGTTTAATAATTTACATTGCTTTACTTAAAATGTTTCTAACTTCAGTATTGGTCAAATAGAAAACCTAGAGATTTGATAATTCGTTCGATTTGTGAGGGTAATACAAAGATCTACATTAATATACATACATACAAAATCTTCATGCAACCATGGGCTACGGAGGTCCAACCAGACTGTAATTTAGTCCTTCACATCTATCCTGAGCTACAGTGCTGCATTGGCCCACCAATTTAGCTACTCTAGGTCAATTCTAGCAAGGTCGTGTTTGACATTGTCTGCCCACTGCATCCTAGGCTTTCCTCTTTTTCTGAAGCCTTTAGGCACACTTTAAACCAAGTCTCACTCTGCACAATACGCTGCTCAAATGAGGCTGACTCCTTCACCTGAGATTATTATTTATAAAATCAAACCACCTAATGCCCAAGATACTGTGTAAGCATCAAGAATCAAAAGCATCCTGTTATCTTGTTTACAAAGCTTCTAAGTTTCACTACCATAACTAATCCTAGAAAGAACCAAACTATTATTATCTAATTTTAGTCTTTAGGTGTATATGCCTATTTTTCCACACTCTCCATAGAATCTTAAAAGTCCCTGCAGCAATCCCTATTCTTTTCTTTATCTCATGCTGCACATCACCAGTATCAGTTAAACAGCTCCCTAGATAACTGAGACACTTGTTGAAGGGCACAACCGTTCCAAGCAACTGAAGCACCACCTGCCTGACCAATTTTCATCACTTTAGTTTCTTCTCTGTTTATCCCCAACTTACTCGTTAAAATCAATCTCACCAAAAGCCCTAATGAAAGAATTTATCTCGTCAGCTTCGTTAGCAAATAGTGCCAAATCATCAGAATAATTTAAATCGGAAATTCCCAAATCTCTAGACCATTTCAGACCCCAATCTCCCATCTGCAGCGAATTCCGCATAGCATGATCAATAACTAAAGAGAAAGGGAGACAAAATGCCTTGTGAATCTCAGTAGCAATTCTAAACCAATTGCTAGAAGCTTTAACAACTATCACATGACTTAATATTATTATAGAGAGCCATCATTAATTCTCCCTGGTACGAAAGTTCACACAATTCACAAGTTATGCATCTTTAAGTTGTTAGAAGCTGAATATTAGACATATAATTTTTAGAGTTTATTATTGTTACATCCTGACCAGTTCCAATTTCTTTACAGCTGTGTGGAGTGTTGCTGTCAGCACGCATGATCAGCTGCCTGGAAGATCATATGAAGGAATACTTAAAAGAAGCTGTACGATTTTATTATCCCACGCAAAATGACCATCATATCCGTCGAGGCCATATCTACCACATCAAAACTCCAACGACAACTGATGTCAAACGCTCGGTTGCAGACTCTTGACTGTTTCCGAAAAGTTTTCAGTCGTCAGACATGGTGCTATGAAAGGATAATCAAGAGAGACATTTTCAAGACTCTCTTTGAATTGCGGAAAAAGATTAATCCAAAGAACGCCATTTTCTAAACAGAGCTTTCTCTATTAAATGTCATACTACGTATCTTTCTTCCAGCTCACACGAATCATTTGAGAAACCAACTTTACATTTTTCTCGCACCTAGCCAGAATAGCTAATTGTGAAGTTTTCATATCTTGTAAACATTAGAAGGTACTCAAGTATAAAAAGCCTGTAGTGCAATTTAAAGTCAGATAATTGCTAGTAATGATAATAAGTGACGAAATGTGAACGCCAACGTATCACTGGCATTCTAAATGTCATCGCCTAAATGTTTTAGGATAATGATATAATTTAACCACGAAGATAGTTTTTTAATGCTTTTTAAATGCCAGAAAAATTTGATTGGTAAAAAAATTCAAATAACAGGCATGTTATATGAGTGACAGCGAATTAAGGATCGTCATTTCGTCAAAATAAAAAACAAAATCACTGAAGAACATTTACTCATTCATTTCCATGTAAATACTAAAATAAAAAAAGTCCCTCCCATATTCTTTCAGTTTGAAAATTTGCACTCTCAGCTTAAGCAATTAAAACTCTCCTTCTAAGAGGGAAAAACAAAATATAAAAAGAATCAGTTGAGTGAAGCTGGGACCTACTATTCATTGTTTTTGGTCCACCAGTTGCCAGCGTTAGGACAAATAAACTTTAGCTAGTTATGTAGGATACTTGTTAGTTGTGTTAGAATGGTCAGTACGAGTATACTACCAGCCTAATGGATTTATGCATGTACAAATTGTTACGAGTTCATTGGTATGTTCTTTACTTTCTAAGTAGCACATCTTTAAGCACAGTGGGCTAAGTGGCACAGTAAGCTAAGCACAAAATCTACAAGACTCAAATAAAAATGAAAAGAACACACACTAGATAACAGTTACAGGTAGAGACAAACTTCTGTGAAAACTATTCAGCACTTTCTGGAACGTGGAAAGTTATAGACTGACCTTTGGTTTAATGCAGCATGAAAACTACAAGAACCTGCTATACGATGGATGGCAGCATTTTACAGCTGCACAGCTGCCTTTTTTGTTCATGAAGGAGGGAGCAACTAAGGAAAATCGAAATGCTCAGAAAAGCACAAGGTTGAAACTCAGAATATGAACCAGAATTAATCTGCATGTCCATTGGAGGAAGTTGTAATCATTGTAAATATAAAAAAAGAAAAAATGAAAGGATATTGATAATCTGCATATGGGTGTCAAAATATACAATAAAAAATGAATAAATAAATTTTAAAATAATATACAATTGCCGCTTTGATGGCGACTGATACTGCAACTGCCAGAGTCCAGAGAACTGTTTGTGAGCTCTAATTGAGGCAGAGTTCGGGCTTAGTGAAGTAAGTCCTTGTATGAGACCTGAACAAACTAGTTGTTTTTAGGACCCTTCTCCGTTCGATATGTTGCAAATAAAATAAAAACAAACATGCAGATTGTCAGAAATGCAGAAAGCCAGTGGATAAATCCACTGGCTTTCCGCATTAGATTCATAACTTAATCGATTCATCAGATTCAATAACTTAAGGAACAAGATCAGCGACAGCATCTGCTTTTTATAGTAAAAATAACTGGTCCCACAGAACAAAATAATCCATTTGATGAAAGATCAAAGCACCAAAATATAGGTACTTTGCTTTCCATCTATTTATCATCATCCTCCTCCTTCTCAAGCAGCCATGAGTTATGGAAGTCCAATCAGATTGTGAAATTTAGTTCTTCAAACACGTCTGCCCTGAGCTACATCTGCTACACCTGGCCACTGTAGCCTAATTCTGACATTGTCTGCCCGCCGCATCCTAGGCCTCTCCCTCTTTCTGAGTCCTTTAGGACACTATTCATAACCCTATTCGCTAATCTATTATTATCCATAAGGGCAACATGGCCAAACCAATGGAGTCTCTCTCTGCACAATATGTTACTTAAAGGACGTTGCAAACTCCTTCGCCTAACCTCATCATTACTTACAAAGTTGAACCACCTAATGCTCAAGATACTGCGTAAGCATCTAGAAGCAAAAGCCTCTAGTTTCCTGCTATCTCGTTTACATAGCGTCCAGATTTCGCTATCACAACTAACCTTAGAAAGGACCAAACTATTATACAGCCTAATTTTGGTCTTTAAGTGTACACGCCTATTTTCCGAAATTCTCCAAAGATTCTTAATGGTCCCAGCAGCAATCCCTATTCTCTTTATCTCATGCCGCACATCAGTATCTGTTAAACATATACTCGCTCAAGACTGCAACCATTCAGATTAACTGAAACACAGCCTTCCTGACCTACTTTAATCACTTTAGTTTTCTCTCTGTTTATCATCAAACTTGCTGTACTACCCGTCTCATCAACAGCTCTAACAAACGAATTCATATCATCATTTACCAAAAGGGCCAAATCATCAGCATAATCTAATCAGAAATTTTCATATCTCTAGACTAGTGGTTCTCAACATGTGGTACGCTGTGAGAGCTCAAAAGTTTCTAGATATAGTAACAAAGTGAGTGTTTTATTTTATTCCCATTGTTATACTATAACTATAGTTTTATCTATCAATACAAGGGGTACGCCAGTTACATACACATTTCCAGGGGGTACGTGAAGCATAAAAGGTTGAGAACCACTGATATATATGTTTTATTTTATTCCCATTGTTATACTATAACTATAGTTTTATCTATCTATACAAAGGGTACGCCAGTTACATACACATTTCCAGGGGGTATGTGAAGCATAAAAGGTTGAGAATCACTGATATATATGTTTTATTTTATTCCCATTGTTATACTATAACTATAGTTTTATCTATCTATACAAGGGGTACGCCAGTTACATACACATTTCCAGGTGATACGTGAAGCATAAAAGGTTGAGAATCACTGATATATATGTTTTAATTTATTCCCATTGTTATACTATAACTATAGTTTTATCTATCTATACAAGGGGTACGCCAGTTACATACAGATTTCCTGGGGGTACGTGAAGCATAAAAGGTTGAGAACCACTGATATATATGTTTTATTTTATTCCCATTGTTATACTATAACTATAGTTTTATCTATCTATACAAGGGGTACGCCAGTTACATACACATTTCCAGGGGTACGTGAAGCATAAAAGGTTGAGAATCACTGATATATATGTTTTATTTCATTCCCATTGTTATACTATAACTATAGTTTTATCTATCTCTACAAGGGGTACGCCAGTTACATACACATTTCCAGGGGGTACGTGAAGCATAAAAGTTGAGAACCATTGATATATATGTTTTAATTTATTCCCATTGTTATACTATAACTATAGTTTTATCTATCTATACAAGGGGTACGCCAGTTACATACAGATTTCCTGGGGGTACGTGAAGCATAAAAGGTTGAGAACCACTGATATATATGTTTTATTTTATTCCCATTGTTATACTATAACTATAGTTTTATCTATCTATACAAGGGGTACGCCAGTTACATACACATTTCCAGGGGTACGTGAAGCATAAAAGGTTGAGAATCACTGATATATATGTTTTATTTCATTCCCATTGTTATACTATAACTATAGTTTTATCTATCTCTACAAGGGGTACGCCAGTTACATACACATTTCCAGGGGGTACGTGAAGCATAAAAGTTGAGAACCATTGATATATATGTTTTATTTTATTCCCATTGTTATACTATAACAATAGTTTTATCTATCTATATAAGGGGTACTCCAGTTACATACACATTTCCAGGGGGTACGTGAAGCATAAAAGGTTGAGAACCACTGATATATATGTTTTATTTTATTCCCATTGTTATACTATAACTATAGTTTTATCATCTATACAAGGGATACACCAGTTACATACACATTTCCAGGGGGTACGTGAAGCATAAAAGGTTGAGAACCACTGATATATATGTTTTATTTTATTCCCATTGTTATCTCTAACTATAGTTTTATCTATCTATACAAGGGGTACGCCAGTTACATACACATTTCCAGGGGGTACGTGAAGCATAAAAGGTTGAGAACCACTGCTCTAGACTATTAAGTCCAAAATCTTTCCCTTGCAGAGAATTTCGCATAACATAATCAATAACGAAAGAGGAAAGGAGACAAAATGCACATTTGTCGAATATCAGAAGCAATGCTAAACCAATTGTTACATGCTTTATCAACTCTCATACTTGGCTCAGTGTTACTATAAAAAGCTTTCATTATGTAACTAACTCGACTTGTATGCCATAAGATCTCACGATCAACCACAAATTATGATGGTCAACAGAGTCAAAAGCCTTTTTCAAATCTACAAAGCTGTAACCCAGTGGTGAAGAGTGATATTTTGAGTAGGGGAAGCAATTAACAAAAGCATTACTGCAATTAATCTAAAGACGGTTCCACTACTCTCTGCTTTCGAATAATTGAACCAGAACGGCGTTCCACTACTCGATGTTTCCGAATCACTGAAACAGAACCCGTTCCGCTACTAAATATTTTTGAATCATTGAACCGGAACGGCGTTCCGGTACTTGATGTTACCAAATCATTTACCTTTTTAAATCACATGTTAGTATATACAGTCTAGTAGCGAAGTAGGGGTGGGAGCTGAGAATGCAACTCCCCCCCCCCATCATTGTGGAAAGTTATTTTTAACAAACTGTTCATCGGCGCTCCGACAGCCGGGTGGTTAGAGGCTACTAACTTTAGGAACCTGGGTTCAAGCCTCGGCTATAATTCATGAATATTTTCTTTCTGCTGAAGTCTCGCCTTTCTCATCAAATCTTCTCTATCGCATATTGTACTGACATGCTCCTGTCAGATTTCTGGGGCAAGTAGCTGTTTGAGGGGAAATTTGTTTGTACATTAACTGGTATTAATAAAAATGTTAAAAGAAATTTTTCAAAAACCCATACTTCAAAAAAGTAGAACTGACAGAGAATTAATTTGATTCTCATTTAATTTAGCCTAAATTAAATCTCATAAATTTAATACATTGAAGTACTGTGCAAAAGCATTATCATGTCGATAATGTTGAATAAACTTGTATTACGTAAATATTAAAAAAGCCAAAGCAATTTTTGAATGATTGAAAAACCATTATTATTCATAAGATTATATGTATTTAATGTTTTACAAATTTCACCCACTTGCTTTTTTTGCCCCGTAGCCGAGCGTTTAGCCTATTGTTGAAAGGGGCTTGGGTTCGAGGCAGGTTAAGGCATGAATGTTTGTGTTGTTTTTCTGCTGAGGTCCCGCCATCCTCCAGTTTGTCCTCTGTGACAAACAGCTGCTTGAGATGAATATTTATCTTTATTTTTTCAGACAGGGCCGAATTTGCACCTCATGCTTCTCTAGGCACACGAAGTGGTAGTCCGCCGTTGTCAACAATACTTCTTTTATTCACAACCACGAAGAATGGAAATAATGTAAAAATATAAATGAATGTAGAAATTGCAATGATAACAGAGTTTTGTTAATAAATAGTGAAATTATTATAATAAATATTATGGATAACGTACGACTTGCTGTATTCAATATGGAGTAATATTGCACAATCACATTATCAATTTAAATTTCAAAAAATATTTCCACGCTTTAGCACTCTGAAAATGATTAAATTACATTTAATTATCAAAAATATTACGACACTTTCATATTGTGCGAAAATGTATTCGAATCTCCCTAACTTTGTATTAAGCTTTTGCAGCAAAATTTTGCAAGAAATGGAAATTCAAAAAGTATTTAAAGGAACTTTACTCGTAAGAATTTACCTTAAAATTATAACAAACCGTTTACTAAAATAAATGTAATAAGTTTGAATAAAGGTTTTCACTTTGCATCAGTTTTCAGTGTTTAGGACGAATATAACAGCAGTATTAGCTGTCAAATATTTCAGCTTCAACAACTCTTTTAAATAATAAATTAAAATTTTCTAAAATTTAATAAATTTGATTGAGATTTATAATTTATTTTCTGCAACATTTTTCTGTAAGAAAAAGCTTATTTTCAAAGTTAGGGAGCTTTGAATATGGTTTTGTTTTCAAGTAACATAGAAGTATCCCAATACGTTTGGAAACAGAATGTATAGCCTCACAATTCGAATTCTTTTAAGATTTTTCGATTAAGAGAGAAAGAGTACTTTGAAAAGAGAGTACTTGCTCTCCATGGACTCTTGCAGGTTGTTAAAATTGAAAAGACACAATTTTATTTTTACTTAAATAAACAAATTGTAGCATTTACAAGATGGTGCCGCGTTATGTTGGCACCCTTACGCTAGTGTCTAACGTGCCTAATGGGAACTAAGGGCCTTGCTGCAGTCATCTACTTTAGTTGTTGGGTTGTTTTACCTCTGAGCGGCACTTTTTTGCACACCATGGGCTAAATGGCCAGGTCACATGGACTCCACAGGCTCAGAGAAGGTTGGGGGAGGGGACCCACTAGAACAGCTGTTGGGAGACCATCTACTTTAGTAGCCTTGACATAAACTAGTTTGAAGATTAATATATTACGCATTCTTGTTCGCTATTGCCATCCCATGACAAAGTGGTTAGCGCGATTGGCTACTGATCAACGGGACCTGGGTTCGAGTCCCGGGTAAGGCATGTATGTTTGTATTGTCTTTCTGCTGAGGTCCCGCCATCCTCCCTATATTCACGAGATTTCGAGTTCACAATACTTTATCATTGCAATGGCCAATAAGGGCCTCTGTCACCGACTAAGCTTTTTTTTTCATTATTTTTTTCAAATTTTTTCAAATTTTCAAACATTAGCAAAATAATATAATTTGACCCTAAACAATCATTTCGGAACATTGCCAGAATTTTTCATAGGAACTTTTTTCTTTACTTTTATTTATTTCAATATTTCCGTTCCTTATTTCTCAGTTTGTATTTAGAATTTGCATCACAGTTTAAATTAATGTTGAATTCAAACCTTCATTCCAGTGGTTCTCAACATTTTATGCTTCACGTACCGCCTGGAAATGTGTATGTAACTGGCATATCCCTTGTATAGATGGATAAAACTATATAGTATAATAATGGAAAAAAAATAAAACATATATATATAACACATATCTAACGACTTCTGAGCTCTCACGGCGTACCGCAAAAAATTTTACCGCATACCCAACGTTGAGAACCCCTACAGTATTCTATTACAGGCAAAGAATTGAATTTTAAGACAATACGATGTGGCTTATGTTGAGGGATGTGGTTCTGGAAAACATCGGTGTAAGCAAACCTTGTTTGAATAGGAAATGTGGGATCATCAAGATCCCCCAATTTCATACATATGTTTTAAAAAAATTGCTAAATTCCTATCGCGACCTGCAATATGTTCACTGAATATATAAATTCGTGAATACTGACGAAAGCTAAACGACGTACAATTCTGCTTTATAGATTTGTTAAGGGCCCTAAAATGTCAGTTTTGCCTTCAAGTCTAACGGCCAGTTTCAGGACTGAGCAGTTAGGCACACAAGTTAGTCTGTCTTCTATGTGAATGGTTTTAGGTATGGTGAGTCTTGATGAACTGTATTTCATTGCAAATTAGGGAATGTAAAATTATATAGTTTACTAATGATTTGTGTTATAATTAATAATATTAGGTGTGCCCATATGAGATATAAAATCGGCCCTGTTTAAAAACTAAACTCATAGGAACATTCTGATCGACAAGAAACATTATCATATTACCATAATTTAGGTACATAAACGTCATCTGTACCAGTATCAAACAACCTAAATTTCACAACTTTCTTCTGCTCTTTTCAGAAAGAGCCTCACAGATTATTAAAAAAAACAGTAAATAATAATTGAACCATATCACTACCTATATTTTGTTTTCAAATATATTAATACGTATTTACATAACTTTCCAATTTCAAATTTTCTGAATTTTCGTACATTTATCTTATCTTTTCAAACTTTTTTAATGCATTTAATGATACTTATATGAATGTAGCGCAATACAGTAGGCACCCGCTTAATGTCATTAATTTGTTCTATAAAACACGAACTTAAGCGAAAAACATCAAACTTATCGATGTGAGTGAAATGTATCACAATATAAGCTCACTGGACAAAAAATTAGTCACCCCTGGATGAATGTCACCTAATAGTGCATAACGCTTCCATGCGACCGAAGAACAGCCGAAATCCTCTCTGGAATGAATGCCACCAGTGTGCGGAGTGGTGCACATCAATATTCATCCACTCTTTCATCAGCAAATGCTGCAGTTAGGCCAGATGGCTGGGACAGCGCTTCACTCATTGCCCCAAATCGTCTCTCATATTATTCTCTCTGGAATGAATGCCACCAGTGTGCGGATGTAGTGCACATCAATATTCATCCACTCTTTCATCAGCAAATGCTGCAGTTAGGCCAGATGGCTGGGACAGCGCTTCACTCATTGCCCCAAATAGTCTCTCATATTATTCTCTCTGGAATGAATGCCACCAGTGTGCGGATGTAGTGCACATCAATATTCATCCACTCTTTCATCAGCAAATGCTGCAGTTAGGCCAGATGACTGGGACAGCGCTTCACTCATTGCCCCAAATAGTCTCTCATATTATTCTCTCTGGAATGAATGCCACCAGTGTGCGGATGTAGTGCACATCAATATTCATCCACTCTTTCATCAGCAAATGCTGCAGTTAGGCGAGATGGCTGGGACAGCGCTTTACTCATTGCCCCAAATAGTCTCTCATATTATTCTCTCTGGAATGAATGCCACCAGTGTGCGGATGTAGTGCACATCAATATTCATCCACTCTTTCATCAGCAAATGCTGCAGTTAGGCCAGATGGCTGGGACAGCGCTTCACTCATTGCCCCAAATAGTCTCTCATATTATTCTCTCTGGAATGAATGCCACCAGTGTGCGGATGTAGTGCACATCAATATTCATCCACTCTTTCATCAGCAAATGCTGCAGTTAGGCCAGATGGCTGGGACAGCGCTTCACTCATTGCCCCAAATAGTCTCTCATATTATTCTCTCTGGAATGAATGCCACCAGTGTGCGGATGTAGTGCACATCAATATTCATCCACTCTTTCATCAGCAAATGCTGCAGTTAGGCCAGATGACTGGGACAGCGCTTCACTCATTGCCCCAAATAGTCTCTCATATTATTCTCTCTGGAATGAATGCCACCAGTGTGCGGATGTAGTGCACATCAATATTCATCCACTCTTTCATCAGCAAATGCTGCAGTTAGGCCAGATGGCTGGGACAGCGCTTCACTCATTGCCCCAAATAGTCTCTCATATTATTCTCTCTGGAATGAATGCCACCAGTGTGCGGATGTAGTGCACATCAATATTCATCCACTCTTTCATCAGCAAATGCTGCAGTTAGGCCAGATGGCTGGGACAGCGCTTCACTCATTGCCCCAAATAGTCTCTCATATTATTCTCTCTGGAATGAATGCCACCAGTGTGCGGATGTAGTGCACATCAATATTCATCCACTCTTTCATCAGCAAATGCTGCAGTTAGGCCAGATGGCTGGGACAGCGCTTCACTCATTGCCCCAAATAGTCTCTCATATTATTCTCTCTGGAATGAATGCCACCAGTGTGCGGATGTAGTGCACATCAATATTCATCCACTCTTTCATCAGCAAATGCTGCAGTTAGGCCAGATGGCTGGGACAGCGCTTCACTCATTGCCCCAAATAGTCTCTCATACTATTCTCTCTGGAATGAATGCCATCAATGTGCGGATGTAGTGCACATCAATATTCATCCACTCTTTCATCAGCAAATGCTGTAGTTAGGCCAGATGACTGGGACAGCGCTTCACTCATTGCCCCAAATAGTCTCTCATATTATTCTCTCTGGAATGAATGCCACCAGTGTGCGGATGTAGTGCACATCAATATTCATCCACTCTTTCATCAGCAAATGCTGCAGTTAGGCCAGATGGCTGGGACAGCGCTTCACTCATTGCCCCAAATAGACTCTCATACTATTCTCTCTGGAATGAATGCCATCAGTGTGCGGATGTAGTGCACATCAATATTCATCCACTCTTTCATCAGCAAATGCTGTAGTTAGGCCAGATGACTGGGACAGCGCTTCACTCAATGCCCCAAATAGTCTCTCATATTATTCTCTCTGGAATGAATGCCACCAGTGTGCGGATGTAGTGCACATCAATATTCATCCACTCTTTCATCAGCAAATGCTGCAGTTAGGCCAGATGGCTGGGACAGCGCTTCACTCATTGCCCCAAATAGTCTCTCATATTATTCTCTCTGGAATGAATGCCACCAGTGTGCGGATGTAGTGCACATCAATATTCATCCACTCTTTCATCAGCAAATGCTGCAGTTAGGCCAGATGGCTGGGACAGCGCTTCACTCATTGCCCCAAATAGTCTCTCATATTATTCTCTCTGGAATGAATGCCACCAGTGTGCGGATGTAGTGCACATCAATATTCATCCACTCTTTCATCAGCAAATGCTGCAGTTAGGCCAGATGGCTGGGACAGCGCTTCACTCATTGCCCCAAATAGTCTCTCATATTATTCTCTCTGGAATGAATGCCACCAGTGTGCGGATGTAGTGCACATCAATATTCATCCACTCTTTCATCAGCAAATGCTGCAGTTAGGCCAGATGGCTGGGACAGCGCTTCACTCATTGCCCCAAATAGTCTCTCATACTATTCTCTCTGGAATGAATGCCACCAGTGTGCGGATGTAGTGCACATCAATATTCATCCACTCTTTCATCAGCAAATGCTGTAGTTAGGCCAGATGACTGGGACAGCGCTTCACTCATTGCCCCAAATAGTCTCTCATATTATTCTCTCTGGAATGAATGCCACCAGTGTGCGGATGTAGTGCACATCAATATTCATCCACTCTTTCATCAGCAAATGCTGCAGTTAGGCCAGATGGCTGGGACAGCTCTTCACTCATTGCCCCAAATAGTCTCTCATATTATTCTCTCTGGAATGAATGCCACCAGTGTGCGGATGTAGTGCACATCAATATTCATCCACTCTTTCATCAGCAAATGCTGCAGTTAGGCCAGATGGCTGGGACAGCGCTTCACTCATTGCCCCAAATAGTCTCTCATATTATTCTCTCTGGAATGAATGCCACCAGTGTGCGGATGTAGTGCACATCAATATTCATCCACTCTTTCATCAGCAAATGCTGCAGTTAGGCCAGATGGCTGGGACAGCGCTTCACTCATTGCCCCAAATAGTCTCTCATATTATTCTCTCTGGAATTAATGCCACCAGTGTGCGGATGTAGTGCATATCAATATTCATCCACTCTTTCATCAGCAAATGCTGCAGTTAGGCCAGATGGCTGGGACAGCGCTTCACTCATTGCCCCAAATAGTCTCTCATATTATTCTCTCTGGAATGAATGCCACCAGTGTGCGGATGTAGTGCACATCAATATTCATCCACTCTTTCATCAGCAAATGCTGCAGTTAGGCCAGATGGCTGGGACAGCGCTTCACTCATTGCCCCAAATAGTCTCTCATATTATTCTCTCTGGAATGAATGCCACCAGTGTACGGATGTAGTGCACATCAATATTCATCCACTCTTTCATCAGCAAATGCTGCAGTTAGGCCAGATGGCTGGGACAGCGCTTCACTCATTGCCCCAAATAGTCTCTCATATTATTCTCTCTGGAATGAATGCCACCAGTGTACGGATGTAGTGCACATCAATATTCATCCACTCTTTCATCAGCAAATGCTGCAGTTAGGCCAGATGGCTGGGACAGCGCTTCACTCATTGCCCCAAATAGTTTCTCATATTATTCTCTCTGGAATGAATGCCTTCAGTGTGCGGATGTAGTGCACATCAATATTCATCCACTCTTTCATCAGCAAATGCTGCAGTTAGGCCAGATGGCTGGGACAGCGCTTCACTCATTGCCCCAAATAGTCTCTCATATTATTCTCTCTGGAATGAATGCCACCAGTGTGCGGATGTAGTGCACATCAATATTCATCCACTCTTTCATCAGCAAATGCTGCAGTTAGGCCAGATGGCTGGGACAGCGCTTCACTCATTGCCCCAAATAGTCTCTCATATTATTCTCTCTGGAATGAATGCCACCAGTGTACGGATGTAGTGCACATCAATATTCATCCACTCTTTCATCAGCAAATGCTGCAGTTAGGCCAGATGGCTGGGACAGCGCTTCACTCATTGCCCCAAATAGTCTCTCATATTATTCTCTCTGGAATGAATGCCACCAGTGTACGGATGTAGTGCACATCAATATTCATCCACTCTTTCATCAGCAAATGCTGCAGTTAGGCCAGATGGCTGGGACAGCGCTTCACTCATTGCCCCAAATAGTTTCTCATATTATTCTCTCTGGAATGAATGCCATCAGTGTGCGGATGTAGTGCACATCAATATTCATCCACTCTTTCATCAGCAAATGCTGCAGTTAGGCCAGATGGCTGGGACAGCGCTTCACTCATTGCCCCAAATAGTCTCGCAAGTTTTCTATGGGATTCAAATCCAGGGATTTGGCAGGCTAGTCGAGATGTTCGTCATGCCACTTCGAGACCTGTGCACGCGACAACTGTTATCTTGGAAGACTGGGTATCCTTCTGGTGTTCAATGTGGAGATGCTGCACAAAAGGCAACATGTGATCATCCATTAGCTCCATATAGACCATAGATTCCCAACGGGGGCGACACCGCCCCCCAGTGGGCGCTGGAGCCTTCCATGATGGCGGTATTATGAATTTTAATAGATAAATAAACAGATAAATTAGGTACAGGTAATATGCAACAATATTTTAATTCATATAAAATTAATTATTATGGACTAGGGGGACGTTGAAATTTTTGTTCTCTTCTAAAGGGGCGATGGTCCAGAAAAGGTTGGGAATCACTGATATAGACCTTCTGGTTCAAGTGTGACATCACTGCAACCAAACGACCCACTTCCCCATATGAAACACCCCAGAACAACATAAAGCCTCTTCCAGCTTGAACAGAACCTTGCACATAGTCTGCACAGAAAGCTTCACGCAGTTTAAGATGTACCCATCGCCTCACATCATTCGAGTACAAACAAAAATGTAACTCATCCGACCAGATCACACTCTTCCAAGAGTCGACAGTCCACTCTTTGTGGTGCCTTGCCCGCTGTAGCCATGCAGCCTTGTGCAGAGCTGTTAATATGGGTCTCTTCCACAGTACTTCTCCAGATATCCATGGCATGCAGTTCCCTTTGGAGTGTTCATTCAGAAACGGTTTGTTGTAGGCCTGCATTGACTGACTGGAGCAATTCCTGCCTCATTACAAAGCGGTTTGCCCTAACAGTGCGTGACACACTGCGGTGGTCCCTATTGGTGAGCACAGTCTTTCTGCCGCAGTTCTGGCGATGATTAGTGGTGGACTGCGATATCACTGCTGGAAGACACTTTGGACAGTACATTCCAACACACCTGCAAAGGCAGCAACTTTTTGTACACTATGCCCTTTGGCTCGGCCAAATGCAACACCTTTTTGCCACTCATTCACATCTTTGGCGCGACCCATGTTTCACAGAGGCACACAACCACTTCTTGTCACTGTATGAACCCCATAACGCACGGCACAGCTATTTGTAGGATGCGTTTATTACTGTTGCACCCTCTGTTGCTGTCGAACGGATGTAACCCTCTTACAACGAGAGATGACTAATTTTTTTTGTCTGGTGAGCTTATTTCACAGTATACTAACAGAATGTAGCCTCGACAAATTGTTGTATTAGTACTCGTATATTACGCTAATTACAAAATATTTTAATTTTTATGTATATTTTCTATTATACCTATAGTAATAATAACATTATCTTTAGTTATTATAGTAATGCAAACAGTAATACGTAGTTAAGAAGTTATAAAATACTTCAGGAAATGTGAATTGGAAGAATTAAGCTGAAAGACATCAGAATATGATAGAATACAGCTTCCGTTTACATACGTTCAATGGTACACCACTACCATCAATATATTCGAAATTCATATAATTTGGAATAAGCCAGACATAGGGCAATAAAGCAGAATTCCACATCATTTATTCAAAAAATAAATGAAATAATTACACTCTCATTGAATTCTGTGGATTGAATATGGAAGATGTAACTGCCGCTGTAAGATACGATAACCAATGCAATAGCAAGAAAGCGAGTACCTTCATACACTCCTAGCTCGACTATCCTAGCAAATTGGTGCTTCTGTTAATTATACCATATAATATAGCAGAAAAATACCAAGATTATTATATAAATGTAAACTTTATGTTAGAATAAACATTCATGTTATGAAAATACTTTTACTTTTATGACAAAACATTTAAATATATTTAATTTATATTTCTTATATTTTTAATGAGAATTTTAAGAGAACTATTGCCTCCCTTGCTTCCATGGATGCTTCGTCACTGTAGTAACCACAAGTTTCTGATACTTTAAACACAGGGCCAGCTTAAGGCACAATCGAGCGGTGAGACATTTATGGGGCACATTTATGCACCCAAAATTCATCAATTTATTGTAATCTTAGTTAAATGATGTGCATCGAAAAATCTTGCACAGGGTGCTGATAGGCCTGGAGCCAGCTGGTCTAAAAATTTCCCAAAAATATGCCTAAGGGAAAAATCTGATCTACACATCCCCTACAACTTCCAAATCCACACTGCTCATCACTAATTGACTGTCAACCAGATTCTTAATTCTATTAAGCATAATCATACAAAGAACTTTACCTGGAACAGAAAGTTGGCTGATACCCCTACAGTTATCACAAGAACATCGATCACTTTTTTTAAAAATAGGGATAATAGCTCTGGTAAAATTCTTAGGAACAAAGCCTTTATCATAAAAGATATTCAAAATTACAGTCATCCATGTGGCAATCGAAACATTTCCAGTTCTAAACATTTCTTAGTAATTTCATCTATTCCTGGGAATTTATATAGTTTAAGTTTAGAAATAGCCAAAATAATTTCAGACTGTGTTATAGGGACAGGAGCATAGCAAAGGACTATGGTTGGGGGAGAGGAGATATCAAAAATTTTCCAACTCGAAATTCAAATTTTGCCAACTGAGCAAACTTACCAGATTTTCGCTGGGTGGGGGTGGGGGGGGGGGGTGGGGGGGGATTGGGGCAATTTTCACAAATCTCCTGCATTTTGCCATTTGACTTCCAATTTTCCCAACTAATCGTAATTTGACATATATCTTACAATTTTGCCAACTACCCATTATTATTTCACAGACATAATTCCAATATTTACATCTCGTCTGAATTGCAGCAAGTCAGTGTGAATTTTATTTTCCCTCGATTTGGCCAACTCTCCTTAATTTCACGAAACTAATCCCAATCTTTACATTTGTCCTAAATTTGCCAAATCACTTCAAACTTTTCAAACACTCAAAGGTTTTGCCAAGCTTTCTCGATTTCAGTCAACTATCCTAAATTTCACAAACCCAATCCCAATTATCACAACTCGCCCGCATTTTCCAAGTGGATTCGAATTTTGCCAACTGCTCTACATTTTGTTAAGTTTCTTCAATTTGTCTTACACTCCTTAATTTCACAAAACAAATCTTAATTTTCACAACTCTCCTATATTTTACCAAGTGCATTCGAATTTTGCCAACTACTCTAGATTTTGCCAACTTGCCGTAATTTTACAGAAAAAAATCGCAATTTTTACATCTTCTCTGAATTTGCCAAGTCACTTCGAATTTTATCAACTCTCCTTCATTGCACAAGGCACAAATTTCACAACTCCCCTGTATTTTACCAAGTGGCTTCGAATTTTGCCAACTCCCCTAGATTTTGCCCAGAGTTCTTGGTTTTTCCAACTCTCCTTAATTTCACAAAAACAATTCCAATTTTCACAAATCGCCCATATTTTACCAAGGGGATTCGAATTTTGCCAACTGCCCTAGATTTTGCCAAGTTTCCTCGATTTTTGCCATCTCGCCAAAATTTTACAGAAAAAAAAATCCCAATTTTACATCACATCTGATTCTTGCAAAGCCACTCTGAATTTTGCCAACTCCCCCAAGATTTGCCAACTCTCCTGGATATTGCGAAGCTGCCTCGATTTTGCCAACACGCCATAATTTTACAGAAAAAAGATTGCAATTTTTACATCTCACCTGAATTTTGTCAACTCCCCACGATTTTGCCAACTGCCCCTAGTTTTTCAAACTTCCACTAGATTTTGTCAACCCCCTAAGTTTTGCCAACTCTCCATAATTTTACAGGATAAAATCCAAATTTTCACATCTCACCTGAATTTTGCCAACTCGCCATAATTTTACAAAAAAATCCTAATATTTACATCTCACCTTATTTTTGCCAACTCCCCAAGATTTTGCCAAGTTATCCCGATTTTGCCAACATACCTGTATTTTATTAAGTGGCTTCAAATTTTGCCAACTGCTCTAAATTTTGCCGTCTCTCCATTTTCCAAGCTACCTTAGATTTGCCAAGTTGCCTCGATTTGGACAACTCCGCTTAATTTTACAAAAAAAAATTACACATTTTCACAACTCACCTAGATTTTACGAAGTCGCTTCGAATTTTGCCAACTCCGAGTTACTTTGGGGGAGAGTCTCCCCCCCCATGGCTACCATTAAAGCATTTATCGCCATTACAAACAATGGGAGTAGAACTAACCACATTGTTTAGAACAATGGTTCTCAACCTTTTATGCTTCATGTACCCCCCTGGAAATGTGTATGTAATTGGGGTATTCCTTGTGTAGATGGATAAAATTATAGTTACTCCTCTATATACAAACTTCTCCTATAACAATGGGAATAAAATAAAACATATATAGACACACACACATTAAATTTTGTATTCATAAATTACATATATTGATAAACACAAAATATTACATTTTTACACAGCAGTGTTGCCAACTTAGCGACTTTGTTACTAGATCTAGCAACTTTTGAGCTCTCACGGCATACACCCAAGGGGTACGCATACCTCACGTTTAAAACGTCACTCAAATGCTCAGCCTACCTGGCCATGACAGAATCCTCACCTTCTATAACTTTGTTTATCCTTCAATCCCTGTACTTTTTCTACCACACAAAACATAAAAAATTATCTGGTACAGTTCTCTACTGTTGTGCTAACTGCTTCCTCGACTTTGTCAGCCAAGCCATCAAGCCAAAGATTCATATTAACAGCTAACTGATCCTTTACACGTTTATTAAGCTCTCTGTAATACTTTCTATTCGGACTAGTAGGGCATTGATTAAGGATATTCCAGCAGTTCGTTCTTTCTGAAATAAGCTCAAGTGAGAAAAACCAAAATAAGCTTAAGTTTAGAAATAGCCAAAATAACTACAGACTATGATATAGGGCCAACATTAAGGCCAGAAATGCATTTATCATCATTGCAAACAATGGGAGTCAATATCAAGAAAACCAATATTTTTTTCTTTCAGCTTCAAATTCTCCCCGCCTGACACAAACATTAAAATTAATAACACCCATATTACAGTTTCCACTTCCATGACATACTTAGGTATGATGATAGATAATAATCTTGACTTTGGAATTCACATTAATAAAACCGTCGCTTCAGCTTCTAAAAGAACTTATTGAGGTACATTCGAAATTACATATCCTCCTATGCCCCAATGTTCAACAAAATTTACATCCTTCTGAAAACTCGAATACTGTGCTTCCTCTTATTGGTATTAATAAAAAGAACTCTAATAAATTAGAAAATGTTCAAAATGAAGCTCTCAAAAAAAGGAAGCTGCAGTTTATTACCCTTGTTCACAACACTATTTATAACAAGTCTCATTCCCTTCATTCGATTCTTACACCCTATATTCGATTACGACATTGCCACATCCTTTGCTCTGACAATAAAATGTTTTCTACTCCCAAGATTTTCAAAGCTAAGTATGGTAAAATTTCTTTTGCCTTTCAAGCAGAGCCGGCACGAGGTGAGTTCAGCGCGTTCCCTGGAACCTGGCCCTGTGTTTTAAAAGGTCCACAAAAGCTCATCGTAAAAAATGATGCCAGTTTCCTATCTTTAACACAGACACAATGTATCCTCATTCCTCTAGCTCCACGTACCACCACCACAGTGCATATGTTATTTTCCAAGCCCAATAGTAAATCCAATTGCAGAATCCGCTATTTGATGACTAACTATTCTTTCAATAGAAAGCGAAATCGGTCAATTTTGATGATGTAAAGATTTTGTGGCAAAAAAAAATTATGTAATATTTATAATACACTCGGTGTTCCTATAAGTTAGATGTAGATATGTACAGCACTTTTACTTTCCAAGCCCATCAGTGTCCCCTACTGACCATGGGCAGGGCGGTAAGTTTTGCGGAGCTAAATCTCAACGCTGACCCAGCTGGGACTAAAACCTGGAAACTGCAGATTATGAGCCTGGCATGCTACTGACTGAGCCACCCCCGTCCCAAAAACCTGAAAAACTCAGGTTTTGATGGTTAGAGAATGTATGTTTAAATAAATTCTGTAAACTAAATCTAACATGGAATATAATTTTAAGGTGATGTCAAACAATATGAAATAGAAATGGAAAGCAGAAAAATATCAAGTAAAATAACTTATATAATATGAAAACAAAAATTGGAATTTCCCCCCACCCTTTTCCCACTGACTACAGTACAGGACTTCTACATGCTAAAAAACATATGCAATATCACTAGAAAGAATGCTTTTTTTTTTTCAAAGTTGGTTTCAAGTATGGGTTTATATTCAACTTCAAATCGTTTACCATATAATCCCCCCCCTAAAAAAATCTAATTTTAATATCACAAAAAAAACTTAACAGATGAGAACATTAATTTATCATGTGGTGAAAGATTTATGTCAACTATCAATTTGGCACAGTTCAAACAATCTCAAATGGTTAATTTGATTTTAAGAAATTCCATAAATTGGAAGCAGATAGAATGTGTTGAGTCAGAGATCCTTTAGATATAAATTAAAAAACTTCTAAAGTACGAAAGGTTTATTATACCCTTCATTAAAATTAGTAAAAATCAATCTTAAATTTTTCAAATTACTAGTATAAAACCAGTTTTATATGGTCATTTACTTTATTTCCAAACCTCTAAACTTGCAAATCGTATTCTTAGACAACAAAGAAGTGATAGAAATTAAAATGTGTCATAGAACTTTATTTTTTGGAAAAAAACAATCATGAAGAAACTATACTGGTTTCCATAAATTAAGGAAAATCCCTATGTTAAGTCAATGGGAAGCTAATATTGAAGCTCTATAAACTTCTAAAATAAGTTTTTTCTGTTTAAAAAATGTGATTGCAGATAAAGATCTCAATCAAATAAATCAATATCTCGATTTTCAACAGTATTGTTCAGTACTTAATGAGTTATGGAAGTTTGAATATTTAACAACAGCAATGCCAGTTTTAAGAAACTTATATAAAACTGAAGAATAGTGAAAAAATTCTTACACTAAGTTCTAAAATACAAACTTATTTTATTAAACACTTTGATACAATATTTATTACTAAGTTTTAATTAACTTCTGAAGTCAATTTTTGTGGCTGGCAAATTCGTGTAACCCAAAATGTAAATGATTATTATTTCACACCTACTGAACAGAAATTAAATACCGATTCTAACATTAGCAACCCAGCAGTCACTAACATATGCGACACTGTTTAGTTCTCATGCTATCAGTTATTTGTTGGTGACGTGTACCATTTGTCCACAGTGAAATTTTCAACTTCCATAACTCATTAAATACTGAACGAATATTGTTGAAAATGAGACATTGATTTATTTGATTGAGATCTTTATCTGCAATCACATTTTTCAAAACGAAAAAGCTTATTTTTCAAGTTATAGAGCTTTGATGTTAGCTTCCCATTGACTTAACATAGGGATTTTGCTTCTCATTGACTAAACATAGGGATTTTCCTTCCCGCTGACTTAACATAGGGATTTTCTTTAATTTATGGAAACCAATGTACATACACTGCATGGCAAAACTATAATGAACACCTAATAAAAATAAATAAAATAAATACCCCCTCAAGCAGCTGCTTGCTACAGAGGTCTGACAGGAGCCTGTCAGTTTATATGCCACAGTAGAAGGTCTGAGAGGATGGCAGGGCCTACTTAATACTTTTTTTGTATGTATCATGGTACAGTTTCCAAATTTCAACGTTTTCAATTCTCTGAACATAGTTTTCATTGAAACTGGTTTTAAATACTGCTAGCGGTGGCCGAGTGGTTAGTATGCTTGGCTACTATTCTAAGGGACCTGGGTTCGAGCCCTGGGTAAGGCATGGATGTATGTGTCGTTCTTCTGCTGAGGCCCTGCCATCCCCTCAGACCTTCTACTATGGCATATAAACTGACAGGCTCCTGTCAGACCTCTGTGGCAAGCAGCTGCTTGAGAGGGTTTTTTTTTTTTTATTTATAGCAGTCATCTCTCTCAGTTGATCAACTGTAAAGCTTAGTTTTGCCATACAGTTCTTGACAACAAACACCTGTCCTTTTCCTTCCATCTGCAACAATTGGCAGTTGTTTTTTTAGACTTCCCATTCTCCATACATTTGGGATATTGTGCCTCTGTTATTTCATCACCTCCACTATGAATGCTCTTGTCAATCGTGTTCCAATGATGAGCTCCCTTTCGAAGTCAGACAGTGACAAAAGACAGTTGAAAGACAAAGTCAAGTGTGACCCATGTCACACTTGACTTTGCTTTCCATCATGCCTTTAAGGCTTTTTCTGGACTTCATAGTGATGTAGAATCCTTATATCAGTAAAAACTCTGCATACATTGCCATGTTTCATGGTACTTCATGCATGATGCAGTTTTTACAGGCAGTGTATAACTGCCTGTAATCATTAGTTACATTGCCCAATCAATGACATGTAGCCAGAAAATTTTTGTAGGGAAAGAGGACACATCTCTCACATACTATAGTACATACATTATACAAAAATATTTCAGTTTTGTATTATTTTGTTCAGGACTTAATAAATGGCCTTTACCTATTTGTTGGTAATCACTATACTTTTGGAAAATTTAGCCTTTCATTCTCACTAATCAAAAAAAAAAGGCACTCAAAATTAATGGGGTTTTTTTTTTCATAAATCAAAACTATGTTATATAATCATAACAAATTGGTTGGGGAATTAAGCTGAAAGCAAACATGAGATTAAACTTTTTAGCAATAATTTAACCTTTACAACATTGTTACATTCTCTATGTATGGATTTTTGGCCCAGGGTTTCTCTTATGAATGAGGTTTCCAAACCCATCAGTGTCTCCTTCCTTACATAAAGTAATAATTTAATCACTATCTATATCAACTGTGATGAAGAGAAAACTTGATTAAAAATTACAACAGCAACAAATGGGTACAAAGAACAGCCACTTTGTAAAGGACTGGTATACAGAAGTTGCAGCAAATTTATAATAGTGCCAAGTGCCACGTAACATCATTAACCATCAGGCAAAATGGTCAATGCATCAACAAAATGCAAACAGTGGTGGAGATAATTGTCCCCAACCAACTCAAGCCAAAACCTTCAAAGAACAACAGAAGTGATCATGTGCAACCTGTACCTGTGCCAGCAGATTCACCATCAAGTTCTTCACTCAACAACTGGGAAATATGGTTCCTTTATTCTATAATAATTATATAGCCCCTTTGCATGAAAATAATATAATATATTATATATTTTCATGCAAAATATATATATAATATATTATATGATATATATATAATATATTATATAGCCCCTTTGCATGAAAAAGGAGAGCAGTTTCAACAGAACCAATGAAGCGTATCATCTTTCGAGCATAATAGTTGTAACTGAGTGGTTATTAGTTCAACTATAGTTAAACAGATGTGTAATGCAGTCCTTTCGACTTTATTTTTTAACTTTGATTGTACAGCAATTAATTGTGATGAATTAAATTTATCAAATTAGCTGTGAGTTATATTTTATAAATATAAATATAAAAAATGAGTTTCAAACTACTTTTTAAATTGAAATAACATATTAAAGTGCATTTATCAGAGGATTTTTTTTTTATTTTTCTTTTGCAAACAGATATCCCAAAAGGATTTAAAAATAATGAAATGAAATATTTCATTAAACTGAAGTTTTTTGCAATGGGGTTTTGCTTTATAAACAATATTTAAATGAAATGTTATAACTTTAATGCACGTAATACATTTTTTATTTGGATTCCCTTCAATTTTTCAGAATATAAAGCTAAAATTCAGGAACATCAAAACTATATCAAGTCCTGCATCTAAATTTTCCTACACTTTGTGCCAGGGAACTTGTTTATCAGTAGAATTTCCAGCTGATTACTAATTCTTATGAAACAAAACTGCCTTAAAAGTTGTTAAATATAATGTTTCCAGTGAATTCTTCTTTCATTCTTTCCTTCAGCACAATAGGGCAGTGGGAAGCAGGATGCTTTGGAATTTTTGTTTTGCAGCTTACTGTGTGCTAATGTTATTTCTTTAAAATAATCAAGTCATTTTGAAGTCAAATTTAATATGTCTTTCAAAAAGAAATAAAAAAGCCCTACAACTTCTCAACAAAGAGAACAACAGAGTTCATCACCAACGCCCACCCTTCTTCTTCTTCTTTTTCTGTGTTAGCTGAGGTCGCTGCTGACGGGGACCCTGAGGATTGGGTGAAGCCTGAGCTGTTGCTGAAGCAGCTGGTGATGGCATATTAGTTGTTCCTGGACGAGGGGATGTCATACTGATCTTACCACTATCCCTATGCACAAAAACACAATGATCTTTTATTGCTTGATAAATTAAATACAGATATTTTGCATTTCAAGAAATTGAACAATAATAGAAAAATTATTTTCTCACGAAGAAAAACTCATCACCACAGACAGGTGATCATTATGTGTGAAAAGACTATGGACTAACCAAATGACTGGAAAATTCTGTCACTGAAGGTCGCAATATGAATTATGTCTCTGCCATCAGCTAACACACTGAATTGGTGGAAGATTACACTATTTGAAATGTAAAATACCATAACAGATTGGCCAGTTAGCATTTTATGGTGCATGAACAACTAAAGCTATAATGCACCATACAAAAGCAAAGGAAAACCTAAAAGAGATGAAACCCACAATCATAGGTTAAAAGTCAACACCAAAAAGCCAATAATAAACGAAACATGTAAAAGGCAAAATCAACAAATATAAAGTGCATGAACAACAATCAAAACAAAAGCACACATATAAAATTTTAGTTGATTTATTTGGCATTGTTTAGATCTTAATATAAAATAAATGATACATCCAACATAGCTATCTTCCATTTTACATAAAATTGAATAAGACTCCAGATTTTCTTCCATTTCTTTTGGAAGGCAGAAAGTAAGGGACATAATTTGAGCTAGCCCATAACATTAATATAAGTAGCTTTTGTTTCAGATATAACTCATTAGGCTCTGCAATGGTTTATGCAATTCTCCCTGGTTTTGGGGTGAGGAAGTTTATAGGTTCCTTGAATCTTATTAACTAGTATCTTGAATAATATCATCATAATCAGGATTTAGTTTAAAAAAAAAACATAAGATGTAGAAACACTGTCATGATCATCTACAGTTAGCTCAATCCAAGCATTTGCATAAGCAACATAGTAACCATTAACAATATTTATATAGATTTGTAGCAAAAAATACTTCAGGTTTGAAATCAGCATCTATTAAAGATAAGGGCTTGTGTTTTTATGCAATACAGAGTGTCAAGAAGGAAATCCTTTTGTGAAATTTCGAACCAAGCATTCAAATATTTGGGAAGTTATGAAAGGTTCAATAGTATCAACTAAAAGTTAAATATAAACTGTTCATTACTTCAATCTACTGAATAATCAATCATTACATCATTAATCAGCAAGTCTCATGAGAACATGGCCTAATAGTTACACCAATGCACATTGTTGTACCCAGTTGGAAATAACACCTATTATTATTGTACCCTATTATTAAGAACTCATTATACTTGCTTATCATATTAATCTTTTTACGTTTGTGTGTGGGGGGAGATTAATTTTATGTAGTACAAATCCTTATGTTGAACTAAGTTACAATGACATCAAGCTGTATACCAAATTTGGAGGTCCTAGCTTTTGCTGTTTAGGAGGAGTTCTTGAACAAACAGACAGAGAGATTAATTTTCTAAAATGCATAGTAGATGATAAAATCAACCCAGATATTAATTACCCAGATAAAAATCAGACATAAAAAAAAACCAAATAGTAAAATTAAATTCTGTTCAAAAAAAGCAGTAAAATGTAAAACTTGAAAAATGGGTTAAAAATGAATGATCAGTTAAAATGTATCCAAGTGTAAAGAGTCAGGTGTAAAATCGCAACTAAAATATGAAGTTTGGTACTAAAACATGGATCACAAAACTTGTACATAGGTTGATCATCTGCCTGAAGAAGAAAAGAATGTATTTTGAGCTAGGCAGAGCCAAGTCAGTACAACTTCCTTCTTATAATTCCTTAAGATATTAAAAGAAGAAGACTGCCATGGCTTGACAACAGGCTTGCTGTGGAGCAGTTTATTGTTAATCTGTTTCAACCAAGATCATAAACCTTGAAAAGGTCACTTGTCAAAAAACTCTTTTAATAAGGGTTAATAAGGGAAATAAAGGATTAACGTAAGACTTCTTCACTACCATTAGAAAATTCCGAAAATCGGTTCAATATCAAAACTTTTACTAAAGGAGGTGAATTTCAGTTTGCCCCTGAAAATTTGCATTTTTAGTGGCAGAAAGAAAATTAATACTATAACTGAGTTTGACCGAAAAGTGCGTTAGAACAAGATGTTATCTATATGTACAAAATAGAAAGTCTGTCTGTCTGTCTCTTCAACATCTCCTCATAGACTGTCAAAGCAAGGACCACCAAACTTCATCTACAGCTTCATCTCACTGTAACTTGGTGCACTAGCAGGGTTTTGACCCAAAAAATTAAGCCCACCCCTAAAAGTTGATCACGAAATGTCTGTCCATGAAAACTTACTGAATTGATAATGTACTACATCATTCATAACTTTTGATTTTCTGTTCATAAGGTAGGCAATGACAGTGCCCCCAGAAATTTCAGATATTTGTGGCAAGTTCAAATCTGACCCACTGCAGCTGGGAATCCGATATTGGAACCCTGTGTGGCAAGAACTAAATGGGATCACTACATCAAATTTGGGACTGAATGGTCCAGTACTTGTGGAATTACAGGGAGCAGAAAGCTTCCCCACTGGGAAATCACCCCAGAAAGAGTGTAGGGGCACCTGATACAAATGTGCTTGCTATTCTAAGTCATTATATTGAGGGCTGAGTGACCATGCAATTTTTGTAGCATACAGCATTAAATAGCATTTAATAGGGACTATGGCATTATAACTGAGATGACTAAACTGAAGTAATAATTTCAAAGTTCTATGGCTCAGGAAAATCATTTCAAAACAATTATTCAAAAGATAATTATTTTCAAAAATTTCAAGAAATTCTAATGATACAAAAATGTATTTTGCAATATAACTATGCAACCAAGACAACAGATTTTTAATATACACTGAATGTACAAATTATTATATACACTTACCAAACAATCTGTTGCTTCACCTTTTGCCTCACAACAGCAGCCAGACATCTTAATGAGGTGTTGAAAATGCAGTGGTGTTGCTGCCCATAAAGTGAGGATCATCTATCATAGAGCATACATAGTTGCCAGTGGGGGTTGGCAGGCTTGAACAGATCTTTCCAATTTATCCCACAAATTCTCAATAAGTTGAGGTCCAGCAATCAAGGGGGCTATTCAAGTGTGGCAAACTCACCTGAATGCTTATGGAGCCAATTGGTCACCACTTGGGAAGTATGCGGTGTGGCATTGTCCTGTTGATGGCATCATGGTCAGGAAAGAGAATCAGTGCGAATGGGTGTAGATGGTTTGCAAGGATGTTCATGTCTTGTGCCAGTGACAGAGGTCTCAATGGGTATGAGGGCCCTAAGCAAGCCCATGTAAATGTACTCCGAACTGTTATGTACTCGAACTGGGTCCATCGTATTCATGTTGTTTATGCCACACATGTACCCTCCCATCGGCATGATAGAGTTGAAACAGTGATTCATCAGACCAGATGATGTTTCCAGTCCTCCACACTCCAGTTGTGATAGGCCTTTTCAAACTGCAGCTTAATCTTTTGGTGCCTTGCAGCCAACAAGGGGACACGATGTGGATGTCGACTGACAAAGCCTATTTTTTCCATGGTATGAGTCTCTGTGCATAAACTTTTAGACAAGCCCTCATTCAATTCCAAAGTTATCTGCTCCACAGTAGCCATGTGATTCCTTGCAATGGTGCAGGATAGTCTGTGCTCAACACAATTGCACGTTTACATCCACATTTCTCCCACTGGTTGCAAGTTTTGCGGTATTTCAGTAGTCTTGGTATACAAGTCCAATGATCTAACATGGAAATCCCAACAATTCAGCAGTTGCGGTGATTGAACATCCAGCCTTCACACTTACTATCTGGCCATGGTCAAACTCACTTACATCACTGCCTTTACCCGTGATTACTTTTCTGTTACTGGTTTCCAATGAGTAGAGACCTGCTCTATTTATAGGCATTGCCAGTTCAGCATCCCACATGAGTGGACACAACTTCTGCTTTGCATATTGTTATTGAGGTGTAAAAAATAATTTGTCCATTCAGTTTAGTATAAGGTGGGCCAAAATGAATCACCCCATTTGGTTTGCTTATAACTTTTAAAATACTGAATAAAAAAAATTTAAATTGTGTAAGAAATTTTAATTCATTAAATTTTATAAAACTCAATCGTGAAAAAATGTCACTTAAATGGCCACTATCACTGCACTCACAAATTTTTGCCCTTTCAATGGTATTTTCTATCAGTTTTTAAGAACTTCAGATAACTTCTTTGAGAATTTCTTCTTGAAATATTCATTCAGTTCCTGTAAGCTGCATGGCTTGTTATCATAAACACATTCTTTAAGTAGACCCATGAAAAAAAGTTTGGTGCAGTTAAATCTGATGATCACACCACCTAATTTAAATAACCAAATCTGGAGATTACACAATTCAGAAAAAGTTCTCTTAATAGCACTGTTTCTCTCACTGTATGGACTGTAGCCCATCTTGCTGGAACCACATTTGGCAATGACCAAGCTACTCCATTTGAGGTACAAAAAAGTTATAGATCATTAATCTGTAACATTCTCCATCAACTGTAACAGGATTACCAGCTCTGTCTTCAAAAAAGTAGAGTCCAATCGCTTTTTCAGTGGTAATGCCACAACAAACTGTTACACAAAGTAGATGTAGTGGTCTCTAATGAACAATTCTAGGAATATGAGAACCCTAGAACCTACTGTTTAGTATATTCATGAAGCCAATGATGTCTAAATGAGCTTTGTTGGTCACCATAATTTTTTCAGAAAAAGCATCGATTGAATTCACAAGATTTATGAACAGATGGCAATATTCTTATTGCAATTCATTGTCCATTGGATGCAATTCTTGCAGCAGCTGTTTCTTGTACAAGAAAAGATTCAAGTCCAGTCAATATTTGCAACTGAGATGTTTGTGGGATCCCAACTGAGTGGAGCACCTTCTTGTTGGTTTCTGGACTCTCATACTTTTGCTTGCGAGCTGAATATTTTCCATGGAACAATTTGCTCACAGTCAACCACGATTCTTTTCATCTGTAATTGTGCTTGTTACCTAAAATTGACTAACCAATTGTTGAACAGTTTGTGCAGTTGGCACATTTGAGTTTCAAACTGCTTGTGAAATTTTCTTTCAGTCAATATAATTGACAAATTGTTTTTGATGTAAATCCTGACAAATGCTGCATATTGTTGAAGTGTATAACTGTTGCTTATAAAATTTTTCATGTTTCTACCATTCATATTGCAAAAAAAATATTATACATGTATTTCAAATGGGATGATTTCTTTTGGCCCACCCTAGAAGAGAAACTCATGCAAGCAAATTTTAATTCATAAAATTTTATACAACTCAGTTGTGAAAACATACATTACTTAAATGGCCATCATTGCATTCACAAATTCTTGCCCTTTCGATAGCATTTTTATCAGTCTTTGAGAACTTCTTTGAGAATTGCTTGGAATATTCATTCAGTGTCTGTAAGCTGCATGGTTTGTTACCATGACTAATTTCCATAATACATTAGTCAAATGTGAAAAAAGTCATCAAGCCATCTGTTTGAATCTGGGAAACAGATATATTATTTTCTACCTTTAAAAGAGACTGAAAGACTGAAAACCAGCAATTCCCTTACTAGAGAAGTGTTCTTGAACTAGGGTTCCACAATTATTTTTATTTTAGTTTATAGAAACATGCAGATTAGCCCGTTCGCTAACGAATACTTTTACACTAAACATGTCCAGAATTACTATTTTATGAAACAGAATTTCACCCAATTACTATTTTTATGAAATGAAATTATGCCTATATGCAATTTCACTTATTTTTTTTATTCAATCAGGATAAAACTGTTAAATAAAAAACATATTTTAGTTTTTTTTGTTTTTTTATATTTAAAAGTTTTTTTGGTGTGTAACACTTCAAAACACTCAAGAAAGTGGAGGACAACAAAACACTTCTTATAGACCAGCTCTTGCTTTTTTCTTACAAAGGCCATCATCAATCAGATGGGCATTAAACGGTGGCCATCTGTACAGGAGAGCAATATCCAATATACGTTTAAGAATACACTAGATGGCCTTAACGAGTGGTTTCGATCTGTTTTCTAACAGCTCTCCAGTGGGTCCCCATCCCCAGCCTTCTCTTTGTCCTTAGGATCCTTGTGAGCCATTTAGCCCATAGTGTGCATAAAAGTGCTGCTCAGAGGTAAAAAAAAACAACTCTATTTCTTTCTTGCTTTGCACAATACATAGTCTCGGGATGGATTCTTCTTTTTGGGGTTGGGACAAATGGATCTTATAAAATGGATCCCCATGCTGACCGTAGTCTTGCTGTAGATATTCCAGATGTTACTGACTTTTATAACATAATTGCAATTGATATACTTCATAAAAACAATCCTTGTAAGTAACAGCTTATCTTTCATCTGCACAACAGTCTCTGACACTGACAAGACTGCAACGGCTTATCTTTCATCTGCACAACAGTCTCTGACACAACATCTATTAAAAGAGAGGGGAAAATTCGAAGCAATAGTTACAGCTGCCTTGGCTAGCTGTATATGAATGGGCTTCATTGTCTCAGCCAGATGAGAGCTAGCTTTGTAAGACAATGGGTTAAGATCTTTGCAAATCTATGTAATAAAAGCATCGATACACTACAAACTTAAAATTAATAATCTAAAGTTTTGTGGGCATTACATTTTCATTTTGAACTATGTAGAAGATTTTGATTGCACACTTATTATTTACATATTCCTAGATTAGTATATGACACATAACATTTTTAAGATAATGTTCAACTAAAAATAAAAACTTGAAAAAAATTATGAAAATTATAATTAAAAAATCTCAAAAACAGTTCATAAATTTAGTATATGTTTTTAAATATTTATTCCATTAATAAAGTACATAAATAGCTAAACATGATTATTTGAGAGCTAATTATCACAGAGAACTTATGTTTCAAATAGACCTTCTTTATACAGTTATTAATATAGAGATAAAAATATTGTTTCATGATGTCAGATAAATGTTAAAGAATTAATGACAATGCAATGGGTGTCTATTTAAATATTAGATTGTTAAAAAATCATGTCATTGGGAAAAACCTTTAAAATTGCAAAATATTTAATGTCTTCAAATGTGAAAAAAAAGGTATTTAACAAAATATTATAACTTATTTACTTTTATGCTATAAATATTGGACTACTTACTCAACACCAGCAATGGCACCTTGAGTTCCCTTTCCTAATTAACACAAAGAAAATTTTATTCAGTTAAACATTAAATTATGGTAAAATAAGTTCTTTATTGCATTTAATACATTACAGTTAAAATATATATACTTCTCTTTCTATAGTTTAAATTAAATTAATGAACCAAGTAAAACAGAAGGTAAATAAAATGTGTTGGTCTGCTTTAAAGCAGTTGAATGGATGAATAAAAACTTTGGTTTTCTACAAGTTCACTCTTTTACTCCCCATAAATTCAAACAATGTTGCTCACTTATGCTAGAGGCACCATAAGTGGGGATTATATACATATATATGTTGTTTATACATCCACTGACTACTTTTTAATCTGAAGTAGATACTAATAAAATGGATGTCAATAAAAAGAAGCATTTCCTAAAGAGATGAGTAAAACATAACTTTTGTACCATTTACTATTCATCTAGTATACCTGATTACATATCAGCTAATGTCTGAAATGGCTGATGCTGCTATTATCTTATTTAACTGATTTTAATGTTGATATTACCTGGCTGAAATGTCACCAATGTCAACTTTAACTGGGAAATGCTGGCAAAATTTATTCCAAGTGGTTTCTGTTTGCATTTCTATCAAAAAGATGAAAATGAGATTCCCTCCATGCTATTAATTAACCAAACACACTAATAATTGAGCGCATTAAAATAAAACTACAGAGCCCTGTGAGAATCCACAAAGAAAAAATGGAAAGCAAATAATGCACTAAACATGGAAGTAATGCAAAAAATAGTAATTACAACATACAAAAGAAATACATTTCTGGCATAAGGGTTTGGTGACTTTTCTTTTCTAGCCTGCAGTCAAAGAATGTGACAATTATGAATAACATTTCTTTATCAATCCATACAACTGTAACATAAAAAAAATGTAAAGTAAAATATGTAAAGTTGAAAGTTGTCATTGAGCAATAAAATCATTAACTTTTTCCTTCAAACTATTTGCATATTAAAAGTTTTTCGGAGCAAACTCAAAAGCTTTCTGGAGCAGGGACAATGCTCTGTCTTCAGTGAAATGGAACTATATGGTGACATTAGAGCTGTTAAGAACTTCTTTCCACATATCATGAAGGGTGATTCCAGGGTCTCCGTTGCAGGTAGGTACAGGCAAGGTCATTATTTCAATAGCCTCATGGACAATGGTTTCGTAGTAAGTGGATGCAAGTGCTAGCAGTGTGGTGTGCTCCCAGTCTACGATAGCTATGTGTTGTTATGCCAGCTAGGCAGCAGCAGTTGTTAGCCTATTTTGGGTGACATCTATCTGATGCTCTGTGATCTTCTCCTGTATAGAACATGTGGTTTTTTCCGATATAGTAAACAACAGAATTATCTGGTAAATTAGTGTCTACTTGATGTAATCTCTGTGTTCCCATCCACTCCAGTTTCTGATGCCATTATGTTATTTTGGACAAATATCATTGAAGCACAGAAATTTTCCTCTTCTAAAATCAATCAATTCATGAAGCACTAAAACTAGTCACCAAAAATAATTATTTCCAGTTCAGCAACAAAATCTACAGGCAGGACTCAGGGGACCCCATGGGCACACCCCTTTCTGGCATTCTGTCCATGATTGTCCTTCAAGACCTCAAAACAAAATTATTAAACTCAGCTGGAATTTTACCTGTCTTCTGGTGGCAAAATTTCACTTGTCTTCCGGTGCCCCTATGTTGACAATATATTTTTTATTTGGAATGGCAGCAATGAGCAATTAAACTGCCTCATTGATAGAGCCAACAGTATCTATCCTACAATACATTTCACAAAGGAGAAAAACAGCAATGCATCCCCTATTTAGATGTTTTTAACAAAAAAAGATGACATAGGAGCCTTGACAATATCAATATACCGAAAGTCTACCTACATATTCTCCATCATACACATGTATTCATGCACCCATGGGTGTACAAAATTGCAGCCTTCTATTCTCTCACCCACCCTTCACCGTATCATCAAATGAGCATTTGCTTAAAAAAGAAATTCAAAACATTCAATCCATTTCTGCATCCCATGGCTTCCACCCAAAAGTAATAGAAAAGCTAATCAATAAGTATAGAAATGACAACAGAAGAGATTTGGCTCTCCTGCCAGTCATCAATTCCAAATGGGCAACCTTTGCCAGATTTATATCCCATGTTCCTGTGAGGCTCAGTCCACAAATTACTCAGAGCACATAAAATCAAGACTGTTTTCTGCCCAGCTCCAAATCTGAAGAAAAATATAAAAAGGGCCAGAGACAAATTCAGCCTTCTTAAAGAATTGGGTGTATACAGATTCCTGTGTAATTCTGTTGTTTACTATATTGAAAAAACCATGCATTCTCTACAGGAGAGATTCATAGAGCATCAGACAGATGTCAGCCAAAATAGGCTAATGACTGGTGCTGCTCAGCTGGCAATACAATATGCAGCTATCATAGATTGGGAGCACACCACACTACTAGCATGTGCATCCATTTACTATAGAACTATCATTCATGAGGCTATTGAAATAAGAATCTCACTCATCCCAACCTGCAACAGAGACACTGGAATGACCATTCACAACATATTGAAAGAAGTTCTTAACAGTCCTAATGTCACCACATAGAGTCATTTCACTGAAGACAGAGTGTTGCCCTTGCTCTGAAAAGCTTCTATGTTTGCTCCTAAAAACTTTTAATATGCAAATAATTTGAAGGATAAACTTAAGAACTTTATTGATCAATGACAGAGAACTTTAAGTTATTTTAAACATATCCAAGTACCTAAAAATGTTCACTAATTAAAAAAAAATTAACATAACTATTGTTACTATAACTACTCAAAAAAACTAACATTTATTGAAAACCTACACCAAATGGAATACAACTGATAAACTGGATCTATAAATAAACTAATTTGTTTGGACGGAAGATAGGGCTCAAGCTCAACATTCTAGGGCTGTTATGAATATAGATGATGATGTTGGTTGGAATGGAGGTAGGACGTTGGTAGTGGCATCTACAGAAATTTCTGCAGAGGGAACCTCTGAAAGAGCACCATTGTTATTTTTTTTAAATATTGGGCATGGCTTCTAGAATACATTTAATCATATCTAGTATCAAGCCAATATAGGATGATTTACGTGTTTCTAATATTAATTTCTTTTTATTCAAATGCAATTCAAAAAAAATTTAGTCATTTGTCCCGTGGTCAAGTGATTAGCATGCTTAGCTACTGATCAAAGGGACCTGGGTTCGAGCCCCAGTAAGGAATGGATGTTTGCGTCGTTTTTCTGCTGAGGTCTCGCCATCTTCACAGACATAATTAAGATAAATAAAGCCAATAAATTGAACACCTCCCTCATCACCTTGGATGTGATGGGAGCATTTGATAATGTCTGGTGGCCTGCAATCCTAGGCAGGCTTAAAGATTGTTCCTGTTCCAGGAACATATTCAATCTAGTATCCAATTATCTCAGTGAGAGAATGGTCACTTTTTCCTATGCCAGTGGTCTCAAAGAACTTGGACAGGGGCTGCCCACAAGGTTTGTGCAGTGGCCCATTTCTCTGGAACTTAGTTGCAAACACGGCTCTGGAATTTACCCTACTCGAGGGTGTCTGGCTCTAGGCCTAGGCAGACAACATGCTGCTTATTATATCGGCCTCCTCCAGAGAGAGACTTGATATTGCCAGCAATGCAGCATTGTTGGTGCTCGAAAGATGGAGTCTTCGCTACAAGCTTGGGTTCAGCTGTACAAAGACTACATCAATGACTGTAGCTAAAGCGGGTGTCCTCAACAAGAGTACCCAATTTTCAAACTGAATGGCAATCCATCAGCCACATGACTGTCAAATACTTGGAGATCACTGGATGAGAGGATGAGCTGGATCCTGCACCTACAGGACCTAAAGATTAAGTGCACCAATGTTATGTGAAACTTGGGTGTATGGCTTGCATCTTGTGTGGAGGTTCTCAAAGAAATTTATTTAAGGGGGACAGAGAGGATCCTGACATATGGAGCAGGTGCCTGGTGGCACCAGACAGACCACTCTGTTATGTTCAGAAAGCTGCTCGCAGCCCAGAGACCAGATTTAGTGTGAATCACCAGGGCTTATAGGACCACATCTATGGATACGCTCCTGGTGATAGCAGGAATCCTGTCTCTGTATTTAACAGTTGGCAAAGAAGCGACCATATTCAGAGTTCTGCAGGCCAGGGAAAAGGCAACATTCCTTGGATTCCAGTATGATCCCGAGGTCTATGAGACAATACTGCTAGGTAGGATATTCATCCCACCAAGAGACTGAGTGTGCCATGGTCCATGGAGTTACCATCAGGTCATGGAGTTGAAGTCTACACAGACGGTTCCAAGAGTGAGAATGACATGGGCTTAGCCTACACGGTCTACAATCAAGGGTCAAAGTGTATGACTATAAGAGGAAGGTCTCTGCAAATGACTCAGCCTTACAGGCAGAGCTGCTTGCTGTCAGAGAGGCCCTTAAATGGGCCCTCAATGAAGCAGTCATTACAATGACATCCGGCTGTATACTGACAGCTGGGCAGTCCTGCAATTGCTTGAGGATGCAAACAACAGGCATCAAATGGTTAACGAGGTCAAGCACCTCCTGGGTATGGAGAACATGACCAGTATCTCTTTCTTCTGGATCAAGGTATATGTAGGTCATGAGGGGAATGAGTGGGTAGACCAACTGACCCACTCAGCAGGTACTGACACCCAACCTGAGATAGTGGTTAACACTTCTAAAACTACCCTGAAGTCTATTTTAGGTCACAGAGTTATGGACAAGTAGTAGAGGCTCTGGGACACAACCGAGAATGGTCTTCAAACAAAGACATTCTTACAAAGGGGTCAGTCTGTCCTTGATGTCCTCGGACCACTACCTCATGCAAGTACTGACAGGTCATGGGAACTTCCCAGTATATCTGGAGCATTTCAAGATCTCTAACCACAGTTACAGCAACTGTGGGGCTCTAGATGCAGACATTGGGCACTACATTACCTGGTGCCCGATCATGGAAGGGTTCACTAACGAACTTAGAAGTTCCCAAGCGATCAGAGAGGTAGCAGGCGAGACAACCACTGTGTCCATTAGGAGTGCTCAAGTCAGGACACACCTGAGGGATATGGGCTGGCTCGTCTGCCGGCTCCGGGGTTTGCTCCTTTGAGACCGAAGCTGCTTTCGTTCTTCCACTTATCTTCCACGTTCTTCTAGCAGGGGCTGCGCTCCCCACCTCTTTTAACGCCACCCATACTCCAAGTCCCTATTGGTCTCCTCTAAGACAAACCTTCATCTTCCACTTCCAGGCTTCTCATTGCTGCTCAGTGTCTTGAAGACGGAGCACCAGTTTTCTCCCCAGGTGGGGCGGGTCCTTCAGGACCCCCCCCCCCCCCCCATTTATAAGACCTTCTACTATGGTGTATTATACTGAGAGGTTCCTGTCAGACATCTGTGGCAAGCAGCTGCTTGAGGGGGTATTTATTTTTAATTTTATCAAGTCTTATAATACAAACCAGAAAAACAAGTAATCTTACATTTTTCCTAATAACTTTTAAAAAATTCACATCCCCCACCCACCCACCCCCAACATCTATGGATGTCAGGGTGATTTAATTGGTTATTATTTCAGGTTTCTGCTTTTATATAATACCAGTTATTTCCTGCCAAACGTTTACCATGAAAAGCAAAATCTCTTTTTTTTGTGTACCTACTATAATGATTCATAAGTAAGGAGGCCAAATTATTTTTGTATGTGGGTAGCCAACTTTCTAGGTGCATTACTGAATTCATCCATTACATCAGTATATTACATAAGGGACTGGTGCCAATATTTACCAGTAGCCAGCTTTCTCCATAGAATAGTGTATTTATGGAAGATAGTTCCCCAACATTGCTTTTGCAACAAAAAACTGACATGACAATGATTGCACCATTAATATTTTATGGCCAAGGCAATTATTTGCATGAACACAATTAACATTTACAGTATCAGATTTCTCAAACAGAGCTCACTCTGGTGGCTGAATTAATTTTGAAGTGTTTTCAGAAAATAAAATAAACAACTTTCTCTTCCTAAAGTAACAAATACAAATAGATCATGTTATATACCAAAAGGAAGAGCATTTAATTGTGATTAATTGAAAAAATAAAAAAAAAGATAGGGGTAGAGTTTTACAATTAAAAAAATGCAAAATTTATTGCATCTTTTTTAACTTCAGTAAAATTTAAAAATTAATGCTGCCACCTTTTCTAAATTATTTCATTATTCTTTATTACTATAAATAGTACTGCCACAAAAAATTACTTTGCATTAAGAACAAGAAAATAAATAAAACTGTAAAAACTGATAAAGAACTGTAAAACTATTGAATAGAAATATTTCAAAAGCATTTAAAGTTTAATTGAAGCACTGAAATTGAGAATGAATTGTTTTGGGATTGAGTTGCATAACAGCTACAGAAAAGTTTAGTTTACAATAGCAGCAAAATTTTCAGTTAAAAATCACAATTTTTGTAATGTTAATATTTTTATTTAAAACTTAATTAAAAATAGCACTAAAGTAAGTCCTACCTTTTAAAAGTAGAATTTGCTATCATAATGCATAAACCAATGTTGAGACCAATGTTTTAAGGCAAGAAATTTCTGAGGTATTCTTATGTATAACTTAGTAGAGTTTCATTTTTTCATGACTTTATCTCATTGAGATATTTCTGTAGTTTAAAAACAGCTATCATTCATTTTAATTACAGTATATATTTGAGGAGAAATAAAAAAATTTAAAAACAACAAAATAAAAAAAAGACTTATTTTTACAAATGAAAGTACTGACCAAAAGTAATGTTCCTAGTTGCTAGATGATGCAATGTTCTGTAGTAATAAAAATCGAAATCTCATATTAAAAGAAAGCATAAAAACTTTGTTAGATGGAAAAGTAGATAGAGGCTTTGAAACCAAAGTCAATCAATATATGGGTTGGGTTGTTTTACCTCTGAGCAGCACATTTTTGCACACCATGGGATAAATGGCCAGGTCACATGGACCCTGAAGGCTTAGAGAAGGTTAGGGGAGGTGACCCACTGGAACAGCTGTTGGGAGACAGATGGTGGCCTCCAGTCAAGACCATCCATTGTGTTCTTTAACATGCACAGGGTATGGCTCTCCTGCACACGAGGCACACGGCTTAATGTCCAATCCGATGGATGGCAGCCTTTCCAAGTCCATCAGTGTCCCATACTGACTGTGGGCAGGATGGATACAATCAATATATATATATGATACAGTAGAGGAAAGACATAAACTAATGTGTCACTGCTTCATGTAACTTATGGTGACTTCAGCAGTGAATGTGATGCTATATAGATAAAAATGGGTTACTTTTAGACTTCATTATTATTTTTTCAACCAGACTCAACAGATAAAATATGTATCATAAATTTAAATATCATTTTCGACATTAGAAAGGATAAAAGAATTGCTGATTTCTATTTGAGAAATATTAGTCTTGTACTACAAAAGCAATTTTTTTTCAACATCACTAGAATTCGAAAGATGAAAATGATACATCAGGCTTCAACACAGAAAAGACTATTGTTGATCATGCTGTGCACAAATAACCAGACAAACACATCTTCAAGATGCCCTAATAATGGTTCTGCAGAAGAATAAGATATACTGCAACCTTACATTGAAAGTCAACCTACATATTATTGAACTGCATGAGGCACAAGGAAGGCACTAGTTCTAATAATGATATTAATCGCAAATATATGTAATGTACAGCATTGATCAATAAACAGGTATTTTTCAAATGTATTGCAAATCATAGGTATCTATCTACTTTATGACAGGTCTCTACTGGTCTCTTTTCAAATGTATTGCAAATCATAGGTATCTATCTACTTTATGACAGGTAGCATATTAATCTTAGTTTGGGAAAGCATAAAAATCAAAAATGTTTAAATTATCAATGATTAAAATAAAAACTTACCAATGGCTGCTCCTCTTTTATCTTTGCGTTTCTTAAAAGTAGACCGTTCCCTTTTGGCTAACCACCTTTCAGGATCAGGATCAACATTAGGGTCATAATTCTTAGGCACCTTCCCTTTAATTAAGAGAGAAAAAAAATTGAATAAATCAATTCTAATACATATTTTGCATCAGAGATTCAATATAGACAGGGGTGGGAATCAATGGTTCATAAACTACATACCACAAATGCTTGAGACATTTAAAAAAGTACTATATCTGTCAAGTTAGGATTTTGAAGAACATATGGAAAAAATTGATTCTCTAAAAGGTCAACGCTCTGCAACTAAATGATGTTATTTAGTAATGTCCTAGTTATATGGCCAATTACGCCTAAGAGAACTTAGAAAAGCAATTTTTCATGAAAGTGAATACCATAATAAAACCAAAACGAACAATACCGAATGTACTCTTGTGAACATAGAAAGAAATGCAGCTTTAACTTTGTCTTATTGAGATGTTTCTGTTAAATGTCACTGCACTTTTCATTAGTCATTTTGCTTTTTATTACTAAATTTACCTGGATATATAAAAATATAACTCATTTCATCAGCATTTTTTTTTCAAACTCAGCAGCATATACATTTAAAACCTTTATTAAACAGACTATACACAAGGGCACCAACAGAAGAAGAAGAGGTGTTGTTTATAGCTTTATGGTGCAAGGACAACAAGGCCATTTGTGACAAACAAAGAAGAGAGGGGGGGGGGGGGGATAAGAGAGGCAGCTGTTCTCCTGGAAAACTTTATTGAAAAATTAATGCATGTTAAATAATATCAGGTGTAAAAAAAATAATGTTTTTTCTCTCTTTAAAGAGTCCATCTGGTCTCTTGCAAGCTGAGAATATCGATATTTTAATGGTGGAATTTATGTGTGAGGACATCAAGGGAATAATCTCTGTGCAGAGTCCTCACAGCCAATGGCAGTACCAAGCTGAAAACACCAGTTCTCGTCCGATCACCAAAGTTAAGCAGCTTTGGGCGTGGTCAATACCTGGGAGGGTGACCACCTGGGAACACCGCATGCAGTTGGCAAAAAATCTGCTGAGGACCCGCCATCCTCACAGATCCCTCTACTATGACATATTAAACTGACAGGCTCCTGTCAGACCTCTGTAGCAAGCAGCTGCTTGAGGAGGCATTTAATTATTTTTTAAGAGTCCTCACATTCCAACTACCTATGGAGTGGGATGTTAAAAGAAACTATGTTTATTGAGAGAGAGAACACTGACATTATCACAGACATGGGGCAAAGACTCATTCCCCCACTACTAAAGGCTGAAGCTATTTACACTCGAAGACTTCCTCCAATGTAGGATTTGATGATGCCCATAGAAGCAAGAGTTCAGGTGCCTGCGATGACCTCTGCTCAGAATTATTCACCAGCTGATAAAACATATCCTGTGAATCTATTCAATTGGGGCTGTCAACCCACAAACAAACAGAAAACACAGAGGAAGATTTTATTTCCACAGAAGCCCATCAGCGCAACATATTCAGGATCCATAACCAAGCTTAGAGCCATTATTCTGTTTGGGTTGGTGTATATTGTCAGCACCAGGACCCTGTGTGGTTGACCACTCCTCAGCAGGGAAGAAAAAAAGAAGAAAAGTAGCCTTAGTTGTCCAGATCAGTAGGTCACACTGATCTGGTCACCCTCTTTTTCTGTTCCCTTCTACAAGAGAGTATCTCTTTTGAAAGATACCAATAGCCTGCACACAAGAAGGTGGAGTTGGACATTATGTGCTAGGCCTGGGGCAGTTCTATGCATCATCACAGGGAATTGGTGCATAGTTCTCCTCCAGTGACTACCTAACTACCATTTAAGACAGATAACCAGTAAGTAATTCGATACAATGAAAAGCTATTATACTGTAATTTACACACCTTAAGTAATTTGGTACTACTCATGGCGCTATCTAGCGAGTTAGTACCATAAACTGTAGATGTACCTACACATGATTACTAGTTATTAGCAATTAAAATATATTTACATAACATAAAATACAGTCTTGGCACCTTACGAGTCCCGATCAGTTATGAGAGAAAACGAATTAGCCTTTCCATTCAAGCAATCTGAGTTTAACGATGATCATTTTATCGTACTCATTAACTGATTATGAGTTCAATTTCCTATCTCATAAGATATGAAATATGTTAAAAAGCTTAATCAGTTTAGTTACATTTTAGGCATGCATGTTTCTTCATATTAATGAAATTTAACTTAATCGCTAACAATCAACAATATGTAGCAAGCATCATCCAATGATGCAGGTATAGTGGTCTGAAACATTAATGATTAACAATAGATATATATTGCAAAAGTTAACATTTAGAATACAGAACGAATAGCAAACGATTATTACGCCCCTTTCTCCAATTTTTTTTTACATAGTGCTTGGATAGCAGTAGCAAGCTTCATATGCAGCACAGGAAATGGTGCTCATCACTGCAGCCAACTGAACTGCATCCATATGTTTCACCTAGATATAATCCCATGGAACCAGCAGAAGAGTTGTGATATTAACAGAAATTAACTTAATTGCTAATAATTAATATTCAATACGTAGGCATCATCCCCTGATCAATAATAGATCAATCAATATATTTCAAAAATTAGAATTACAATACATCAGAAATAACAAATGTTATTGCGATTTTTCTTTTTCAAAAGCAATGGCAGCTTGTTATGTGGCATTGGAAGCAGTGGCTTACCATAGACAAGTTACTGCACCATAAGTTTTTAATATTAATTAAAGCTAACCTAATAGCTAATTATTAATAAATAACAATCAATGAAAAATATCATTAATCAATTAAAAATGACTAATAGCTTCTGAGCAGCATTTTCACACAGATTGGACATACAACAATCATACATGCCTCTTGTGCCAGGTAAGAAGTTATGGTGAAATAAAAGTGACATCAACCAACAAATGACAAGCAAAATGCAATATGAAGATAAATAACATAACAGTAAGGAACATAAAGTGCATAATTTATTATAATTAAAAGTGCCTCAACTCTAGTAAAAGAAAAAGTTTAATCCCTTTTTTTCTGCAGCTTTAAGTACTTACCTGACTACAACAAATGTTATTGCAACACTTTTTTTAAAAGTGCTTATATTGTTAATCATTTGTTATTGCCTACTACATATTGTTGATTATTAGCGATAAAGTTAAATTTCGCTAACATGAAGCATGCACAACAAAAATGTAATTAAACTGATTTAAGCTTTTTGTCACCCAATAGTCAAACCCAGATAACAATAGATATATGCATGAAACACATTCTAGCTGCAATGTCAATCATGGCCTACAGATAAGGGAATGGTCAGCTGGAATCATAGATCTTCTCTGATTGGTGCAGAGGTGATCCCACAAGCAAGCACAGATTAGGGAGTGGTGATAGAACTGCACCTCTAGTACAAGTATAATAAAAAGCTAAATCGGATACAACTATTCCCTTTCATTATCATTCTCCTATTAGTAAATGGGCAAAAATATTGTACAATTTGGAGGCAGATTTTCGTTAGTGTGAAACTGAAAAACCTAAAATTGGTTTTTCAAAGACAAAATCGGATTTTTAGATTTTAAACCAAAAATCGGAGTAGTTGGCAGCTCTGCATGGCATATGTCACAAGGTTGGTATATATATATATGGTGTATGTATTATGTGCTTCATTTCATGATGAGGTACAACCATGAGTGCATAGGCTTCGGTTAAAGTGGATCATGGAGACAGGCCAGTTACATGTAATTTTTCTGTATGAGCAAACTAGGACATTCCACAGGTATAGTGGCCCAAAACATTAATGTGGCATTTTGGTAGGGTACAGTGAATGAACGTACCATATACTGAAGGTTTGTAAAATTCCAAGCAGGAGACATGAACCTTGAAAATTAGCCTTGTGGGCATCCTATCTCCTCATCTGTTCCATTCTCCTCCTCTGTTCCATCCTCATCTCTCCCCATATCTCCTCATCTGTTATAGCTATTGTACAAGTAGCTGTAACAGATGAGGAAGTGAAGAATATCATGGAAGCTGACCCACGGCAAAGTGTCCATGAGATCGTGGTGAAATGTGTGCATCATTCAATGGTTGTCTGACCCCTTGCGGCCCTGAGGAAGGTGAAAAAGCTGGATATTTGGGTGCCACACAAATTGACAGCAGCCAACAGGACATGCCATCTGGAGGTGTGCATTTCCCTCACTGGCATGAACAAACAGGATGGAATCCTACATCAGATTGTAATCTGCGATGAAAAGTGGGTCCTCTACAACAATTGCCACCAATCAGCACAACAGTTGGACACCATGGAGCCACTAAAACAATGCCCAAAGCCACCCTTACACCTGTGGAATGCTAGTTTTCATATGGTGATCTGCTGCTGCTGGTGTGATCCATCGTTTTCTCCAACCAGGTGAGACCATCAATTTGGACTGCTATTGTGCTGAAATGCTGCAGATGTATGGAAAGCTCCATACCAAACAGCCAGTTTTGATCAACAAGCATGGAGTCCTCCTGTTGCACGACAATGTCTGCCTGCATGACCCACAAAGGAACGTCCAACAAATCCACCAGTTGGACTATGAAACACTGCAGCACCTTGCATATTCCCCTGACCTTGCTCCCACATATTATTACCTTTTCCATCATCTGGGCCATTTTCTGGCAAAGAAGACCTTCCCAAATGACCGAGCTGTGTGTCCAGCCTTTGCCACCTTTTCTGCCTCACACACTCCAGAGTTTTATCACTGTGGGATCCACAGTCTCGTAACCCATTGGCAGAAATGCATCGATGTGGGGGGAACTACTGACTTCAGACACTTTTCATTTCATGTGCACCAACCCAATAAGAGGAAAAATAAAAGTATGAGGAAACTCACAAACCTGTACCCAGACATGGGCAAGGTCCTCACCACACTGCACAGCTGGCCCTAGTAGGTCTGGTCCACCAACCATTGATCCTGGGGGATTACCCCAGGACCTCCTGTTGACCTCAAGCAGAGGTCAAAACAGGGTCCCTCAAAGGGCTGCCCAGCTCCATGACAAACAGACTCCACAATGGCAAGACAGGCCAAATGGACCTTGCCAGTCATGAAATGAGAACAGAAAGTACCTGTGAGCAACTACCAAGATCCTTTTCAGGGGCATGGGTAGCAGGCAAGCACACAGATTCAGGAACCTGTGAAGGTACCCAAACCAATGGAAACTTCACGGGGTGGTTCCCTCCTCATGGACAGGAGCTCACATCAACTTGATGCAAGCTCCTGTACATAGTGAGGGAGTCATCTGTCATTCACATTTATTACATTGGGGCTTTTCACTCCAATATAATAAATATGAATTGAAAAATCATGCTTGAAGATATTTACTGTTACAGTTATACTTAATGCTTGTACTGTTCAAAACTGAAGAATGAAGACCTTACCTTTTTTCTTTTTCCTCTTCTTTTTCTGTATTAACCCATCACTTGTCTCTGATTTGACAGCAGGAGATGGTTCTGTTTTTGACCCTTTCTTTACATATTTGGCTCCCATTGTCCAGCTTGTAGTTTCCAAACTGTCCACATCAATTTTCTGGCATATTTCAGACAGTGGTGGAAGTTCTTTACTTACTCTGAATATTTGGTTAATGCGATATAATTTTTATACAGCAAAAATTCAGACTATATTACAACTTGTTGAATTACAAATTTTTGAAATATAACAAACTTAACATTTCTGAGAATGTTAAGTTTATATAAGAAATAAATACACCGAAGAGCCAAAACATTATGACCACCTGCCTAATATGATGTTGGTCCTTCACATACTGCCAAAACAGCTCTTACCTGGCAAGGCATAGACCCTACAAGATTTATAAAGGTCTCTTGTGGTATCTGGTACCAACACATTACCAGCAGATCCTTTAACTCTTGTACATTACATGGTTGAGTCGCCGCAGATTGGATATGCTGTTCCAACACAAGCCACAGATGCTCGATTAGATTGATGTCTGGGAATTTGGACGTCAGGGCAATACCTGGAAGTCTTCCTCATGTTATGCAAACCATTCTCAAACAATCCAGAATGTGGCATGGCACATTATCCTGCTGAAAAAAGGCACTACTAGAGGGGAATACCATTGTCATGAAAGGATGTACCTGGTCTGTAATGGTTTTAGGTAGGTGGTAGACATCCTAGTTTCCTGCACATGAATGATTGGACCCAGAGTTCCCCAGCAGAACATTGCCCAAAGCATTACACTTTCTCCACCAGCTTGTTTTCATCCTACGGCGCATCCTGGTGGCAACACTTCCACAGGTAAACAATGCACATGTACCTAGCCATCCACATGGTGCAACAGAAAACAAAATTCATCAGACTATTTCCAATCATTCAAGGTCGTTTTGATGCTCGCGTGTCCATTGTAGGTGCTTTCGATGGTGAACCGGGGTTAGAATGGGCACTCAGAGCAGCCTGCGGCTATGCAGCCCCATTTTCACCAGGGTTTGATGTACTGTGTTTTGTGACATATTACTCCCATCACCAGCGATCACATTACAGGCAAGATGCACCACAGTATCCCTTCTGTTGGCTCGTACCATATGGGATAGCCTTCATTCACCTCTAGCATTGATGAGTATTGGTCGGACCCACCTTGTCGACGGTTCCTGGTTTTTCCCTCCTCCTTTTTGAAGGTACCAACCACGGCTGACCGTGAGCACCCCACATGCCTTGCCGTCTCGGAAATGCTCTGATCCAGTTGTCTGACCAATACAATTTGACCTTTGTCAAACTCACTTAAGTTCGCTGCCTTTCCCACCTGAAGAACAAGAATAATACTGATTAACAGAGCTCAGTATCAGGTGTTATATATACTGTTTCATGATCTTCACACGCACCATCATTTACCTGCAGTTGCTTTGATTTGCATAAAGATGCGCTGGTCATAATGTTTTGGCTCTTCGGTGTACATACCAATATTATATTTATTATTTCAATTTTGTTTCCTTCAGTATATATAATGCAAAAAATTAATACACGAATCCACAATATAGGTATTAGTTATCAGAATGGAACACTGGGATATAAAAGGTGGAAAAAGAAGCCATCTAACGCTAAAACTTAAATCATCTAAATCAATCTAAATCGAAGTAGTTGGCAGCTCTGAAAACTGCAGTCTGGTTGGACTTGTGGAAAGCCCTTGGCTGTGGAGAAGTGTGTATGTGCATGCATGCAACTTGCATGTATATATGTACTACTGCATAGGAAATCAAAGATTAAAATTAATGAACATTGCTACTTTGATTACAAGTAATTTCTATCTTGCTCATTATTCTTTTAAATTTTGTGCTATTTATCCTACAATAAATATTCCTTATGAATTGTGTTTCAGCAGAAAACTAAATGATACACTATCTTAGAGTGAAGTTTGTTTGAAAGTATCAAGAAGAATTAGCATTTGTATGTTTGTCATATTTTATCTAAAATTTAATTTTTTACCTTAGACTTTAATTTAAAAAAATTAAAATAATGTTATTTAAACCCTTCAGTTACTATAAATAATTTTATTAATTTACTATTTATTGTTTATACCAGTAATAATGTTTATTTAATAATATTATATAGTTTATAGTTACTATTTATTGATTACTTCAGTATTACTTTACAAATTTTATAACAAATGAAAAAATTACTGTTTTTAAGGAATTCTGCTGCATCTCCAATCACAAAGCTTTAAAAATGTGCAATGAATAAGTCTTATCCAAAACATTAGCTCTCATAAGTTAACAAAAAACACACCTAAACAGAGCAACAATAAGATAACTGCATGTATAAGGTTAATTTCTAAAATATATTTACACACATTACTATTGATACAATTCTAAAATTCCATTATGTTAGTCCATGCAGCTTGATGCTAATGCTTTGCTGTCAAATAAGAATAAAATCACAGTTCACATATTTTCCATATTTTGATAAGAATTATAAGTTTTTTTAGATGACACAGTCCACTGAATACTGTATCTTCTATTGGCAGTATCATAATATATAATAGTGGTATCTGAGCAAATAACCAAATGGGCAGGCAGACACCATCATGTGTTTCTTCTACAGTATACTGACATCAGCACACACTCTCATTGCCAGTGACTTCATTTCTGAGCAAGTCACTGAGAAAGTTTCATTTCCATTTCAACAGATTTAAGCACCTTGCAATTCCTCATATGCTTGACCTAATATTCCCAAATTTGACATGTGGGTTCCCTGCATGACAATGTGTTGGGTTAAAAATTCAAACCTGTCATGGGATGGGATTTACAACCTCAGATATCTTTGTGAATGCTGAGTATGTGGTAACATTGAGTGATGCTGCCTTTGCTATAGCTTTCTTGGCTTCAGTTATGAACATTATTGATGAAGCAAGGAGGAGAAATTCACAACAAACTTTTGGTAGGCTGTAGATAGTAAAACAATATGCATTGGAGCAGTAAGCAATAGATTGTTCGCTGCAATGTTATTGTTCTTCAGATAAAGGGTAAAAAACGAAATGAATTTAACACTGTGAAAAGTATCCTCAGCCAGATGTAAGCATAGAGTCAGTACCATTGAAATGTAGTTTAATTATCTAGAATTAACAGCACATGGGCACAAATTCACACTTATCTTAAATTGCACTCTGGTCACTGATAGCATAACTACTTATATAATCTGGATATTAATGTGGCTAGTTTTTGCACAATTTCAATATGGTAATTATCAAAGATTATGTAATGTGAGCTGGTGCAAGTTACATGCACTGAAAGCACAATTTATTATACACACAGTACCCCTCCACAAACCTGAACCTGCACCTCTACAATAATGCAGCCAGCTGAAACCCCTTATGGACTATAAATAGTTCAGATTTACCTGCTGTATAGCATACCTATGACTCCTACTATGGATATACACTATGACCTGAGCGAGTTCTATCGTGGGCTGGTAGTCACTGCGGGAAGATGAGGTGCTCAATATCCACAACTGCAGAATGTGTGGGATTTTCGCATGTGATGATGGCTACATCAAAACCCACAGCTGCAGGGGGAAATGTGTGCTCCTCTCCCATATTCTAATGCCAGAACACAGTACAGATAATGTCAGCATTCAATGACAGAGCTACCAATTATGAGGCTACAGGGGGTGAAGGACCATGAAAAACTGGAAACAAGTAGCTTGGTCTGAAGAATCGAGGTTCCAACTATAACACACTGACAGGAGATTGTGCATGCAGCATAGACCACGAGACTATGAACCCCAACTGTGAAGTTGGAGTGTTACAGGCCAGTGGAGGTGATGTAATGTTCTGGGGCATGTTTACATGGGTCACCTTGTGGCCCCTTGTAGCTATTAAGACCATTATCATCATACAAGGCTAAATTGATGTACTTGCCAACCACCTACACCTATTCATGGCTATCCATTTTCCATAGCAGGATGCCTTTTTTTAACAAGATAATGCCCCATCTTATCACTCCCATTTAGCAAAGGATTGGTTGGAGGAGCCTAGTAGTGAGTTCACAACCCTCAATTGGCCCTCTCACTCTCTCATTTTTGAACTCTATTGAGGCATCTGCGGGAAGAAGTGGAGTGATGCATTCAAGCCTAAAACCCACCGCCAGCAAATTCTAACGCTTTATGAATGGCTGTTCTGGAATCAAGGGCTGCAATACCACCCAAACATTTCCAATACCTAGTAAAAGTCTATAAGGAATAATAAATTGTACTTTCAGTATATATATATATAAAGCATACTGTAACAATATGAATTATCTAGGCTGTAGAGTGAGATGATGAGAGCATATGAAATCTTAATTGAATTTTACATTTTTGCCTTTTTGTAAAATGCACTGCTATTTCAGGGAACTGTTCACCTGCTACGACATATATTGAATTATATTGATTGTCAGTTAATAGAAGATCCAGTACAGGAAGTCTGTGTCCTCTACAAAAGTTGTCAGTTTATTTATCAAAAGACTGAATAATATAAACTTATGTTTATGATATAGAATGGCATTAACATCAAACAGTATACATTAATATTCCACAGCATGCACTAACATTATGGAATGCTGAGATATTTTCGATATATGAAAGAAATTGTTAACCCATATTCTAGAAATATTTCTTCTATTTTTTTCACTGACCACATAATGATTTCTGAATTTAACTGTATCTTTTTGTATGTGAAAGAAGTTACCAAATTATTTCTGCATTAATTTTATCAAACTTTGAGTTAATAACAATTTAGGTAATGGTTAGCGCGCTTGGCTACTGATCTACGGGACCTGGGTTCGAGCCCCGGGTAAGGCATGGATGTTCGTGTTGGTTTTCTGCTGAGGTCCTGCCATCCTCTCAGACCTTCTACTATGGCATATAAACTGACAGGCTCCTGTCAGACCTCTGTGGCAAGCAGCTGCTTGAGGGGGTATTTATTTTTATTTACTTATAACCATTGTACGTTGCTTCCTTTCTCAGATCTTAAAGTTTATTGCATACATTTTTAAGCCTATTTTTGCACATAAAAATAAATGATACCTTTACTTCCTGACTTTAAACTTCTGTTTCTTACACTGACTTAAAAACCAACAAAAGCTGATATAAAACTTCTTTATTCTTTTCAGATTTCAGAAGTCTAAGACAAATAATTATAAAATATAAATAAATAGTAAATTGACATGTAAGAGAACAACAAAGATTTTTTTAATGGTATTTCATGAATTAATTTTTAATGTTTAAGAACAATGACTAAAAATTAATCCATTCTATTTGAAAACAGATTGAAAGCTACTAAAGGATACTCTTTAGCTTTCTTTGGATCAAACTGTGAATATGCAGATATTAACTGAGCAAGAGTTTTAGGATCATGAGGGTTAGCACTGGAAAAATAAGTAAATTCAATTCATATTTAACTAGGTAGTATATTATTATATAAACACAATAATTTCACAATTTTTTCAAATAAACAAATTTAAAGTAGCTTAAACTTTTTCGAAATCAGTAACAAGTTTTACAAACTTACTTTTTTGATACACTTGTAGGTTCACCATTATCAGTCCTATTTGCTGATGTAATAATGAGAGGCATTTATGAAGGTTGATTGAAAATAAAAATACACAATCTGTATAGAACAGGGAAATTCACAACCCTCGGTTGATTTTATCAAATATTTTTTACCATTATTAAGCTGTCCTTAATCCACAGGATAAAGATGGGTGTAGAGGAAATAATGTCTTGGCCAGGTGGGATCTGAACCCACATCCTCCTGATGACATGTCAGGTACTGTGTCAGGTGATTGTTCACAAAAAAAAAAGGATCACCCAGGAGCTCTTGTGACATGTTGTCATGTGCCTGTGGCTAGGAAGGCTATGTGGAGATGAGTTTGGGTGCAGCTGTAACTTTTCACTATTCAACTGCTCAAATCTTCTACTATTAGAAAATTAATGAGAAATGAATGCAACTGTTTATAGAAAACAAACTTATCAGCAGTCTTATTCCATTTAATTTTTCTTCCTAAAACATAGAATTTCAACATGAACACCTTTCAAGTTTTTGACATTTCAACCCTGTAACTACATTTTTTCTAAATGGGGAACTCAAAAAGATATATGCATAACACAAAATTCTGGTTATCCATTGCATTTTGCCAATGTAATATTTCAAACAGTAGAAAAACATTCAAACAATTCAATCACCCATGAAAACATTTATGTCATAAAACATTATACTTTAGCTTATCATATTTACCTTCAGTAAACAATACTGTAAATATCACAAAGAAAGTCTACAATCGCAATTTTCCAATAAAAGCAAATAATATTTTTGATATTATAAAAAAAAGTTGAGATATATCTGATATTACAATCTCTATCAAATAACAATGAAAGATCTAAATTTTAATTCTGAACCACAGGTATTATTTTATGTTGTTCAAAATCAATACACACATCTTGAATGAAAGAATGCAAGAGTATAAATCAGCACTGAAAAAAATAATCCTACATGTTTATCTAGGTTGTAAGAAGATATAATTCACTTGGCATGGTGTTACATGATACTTTTATCCTGAGAAAAGGATTGCACTTGAGCACCACTGATCTAATACCACCTGGCAAATATCAGCAATGTTTTATTGTCTTGACAACATGTTTCTGCTGTCCCTTCTGGATCATGCAAACAGGTGAATGCAAGAAAATATGAAAGAATAGAACATAATGAAGTGCATGTAGATTCATCTTTGCCTTAACTAAATAAGATTTCAAAATAATGATAGTAACGCTCTTGTAAGAAGTCAAATTTATTATAACACTTGAATTTATAGGGCATTTGCAAAAGCTGTTTGGAAGTGTAAGGCACTGTTCTAATTTTATTTCTAACTCTAGTGCTGTTAGTGTTGTAATCCTAATATATTAACAACCATTTTCAATTGCAATTTTATTATACAATTATTTTTAACATGAAACACATTTAGGAGATTCATCTTTTTAAGTTAGTGAAAGAAGGAGCAAGTACACTTCTATGTACTTATATTTGCTCCATTATTAATTAGTATTTATACTGTTAATTATTTTCTATAATTTTGTGTGTTCTTTTTAACAATTAGTTCAACTAGACCAATGAATGTCACCCAGGAAGATGAAAATGTTCTTAATAACTGTTTTTGGAACTGGTTTTTTTCTAGTGTGCAAAAAAAAAAACGAGAATTGCTTACCACTGCTATATGAAAATTTATGAAGACAAAATGAAACAGGTCGAGGTTCATAATTTAGCCTTCCTAGTAAAAAATTCTGATCCTAAGAAAGACAAATCAACCTTAGGCAGCAGTCAAACTTCACCATATAATCTCTCAATCCACACTCTTGAAGATCCTGTAGGTGATTCAGACTACAATGAGTCTATAGATCTTCCAAATTTCTCTCCAACCAATAACTTCCACAATTATCATTCTTCCCTCATGACCAGAATATTAAGGAGTTGACATGGAGTTAAAGAATATGGTACATGAAAGATTGACATGACATACAATCTTTCAATAGTTCTTTGGTAAATGTAGACGAATAGTAGAAAATCTTTTTTTTTATATCTTAACCATTTGTTTACTTTAAATACATATTATTATAATTAATTAATGAGCCATATATGCAATTATTTTGAATGTTTTAAATAAAATACATTCAAAGATGTGCAAATATATTTATTTTAAGAATAGACATATTAAATTTTTCACTTGGAATGCTCTACACCATTATTACATAGGTATTTAAGAGAAAAAGTGTTTCAAAATATGCTTTTTAAAATGCAGTTATGTTTTTGCCGAAGACATTACTGACATATATCAAGGACTATCCATACAGTGTTTTAGAAACATGTACAGACACTTCTAGAAGCAGAAAGGGAAGTATCCAATGAAGGCAAAAATGCATTCATTGGATACTTCCTTTTCTGTGTAGCACCACAAACATGTCATTATGGAGTTAGCATGCCTATTACACACTCAATAATACACACAAATAGTAGAAAACTCAGCCCGTATGGATTACTTGCCTTTAGATATTGGGAAAACAGACACTATGCAAATGTTGAATTAACTGTTAATACCTATGATTACACATCAGTACTACTCTAAATAATTTGCAAGTGATTTAATGGAACTGCAGTATCTGCATTGCAAATGAATAATCCACATGTATGGTTTTCTATTATTTGAGGGACAATAAAAAAAATGAGTACCATCTCCATAATGATGTGTTTGCACCACTATGTTCATTTTATATATGTGACTATTTGGACAGTCTCCTGCCAGTCCTAGAACATATTTAAAAAACATTCTTTTATGGCTCAACAGGAAAGATAATAAATACACACTTCATAACTCAAATCAATTCAGCTGTTTTTTCAGTTTAATACTGACTTTAACAAAATATATGTTGCAGTCTGCTAAAGTTAAATCAGTGTTATTTTTACCTTCTTAATTCCTCTAACAATTTTGATGCATCTTCTGGGTGTCCATTCTTTAAATACAGTCTGGCACTTTCTCTAACAAGAGTTCCTAATGCTGAACTTTTGGGCTGTAAAATAAAAAGAAATATTACTTTTAAAATATTTAACATTATAATTTATTAGTAAAAATACTGTTTTTTCATCATCTTATAGTTTTTTGGTAGCTACATATCCTAAAACAGAAATATTTAATGATTCATCTAACACTATCTGCAAAAAAAAAATTATGTACAAGCCAAAATAATAGACTATTTTGAAAATAATGAGATTTTTTACTACAACATAAAGATTAACAAAATATTATAAAATGCTTACTATTCCCAGTCATTCATTTTTCACAATCTTTTCAAAAATGACTGGTGACTTCTAAATTGAATCAGTGTAGATTTAATGCATATAGTAACTAATTTGGTTTTAACAAAAAAAAATTAAGAATAGAGAATATGAGCAAAAAAAATAGAGACATTACAAAGAGTAACTAGAATATAATAAAGAATATATCTATATATAGGCCCAGATCTAGAAAAAAAAATATGGCGGGGGAGATACAATCAAGCTGAATAAAAATAAAAGGGGAAGGACCAAGAGACTGAATTTCCATTTAAGTGTCCAGTTTTTCCATTTAATGAAAAATGAATGAAATATGCAAAAGTTTAATCATTTTTGGCCTCCATTATCCTTAACATTCTCAAGGGTGAGAAGGGGACTTCTCTCCCACTCCAGATTCTGCCCTTTCTATATATGTGCACTGAAAAACAATATGGAAATCTTTGTCTGATATCTTTGCCAACACTTTTCGTCAAATTACAGCATATACATGAAGGGGTAATAATTCCATCAGGTATAGATTCAGTTTAACCAATCCTCAAGAACATTAAATGGCCATAGGCATTGTATTCGGGGAACAGGAATAAAGGGACTGAATAGCTCTCTCTAATATTCTTAACTAGAATGAAATTCATGGACTGACGGACTAAGCAGGTTCTGAAATTTCTATTCTTTGAACTCTGCACATACAATTCTGGCAAGGTGGACCATCATGCATTATGACATTCACCACTTCCAGCAGATCATTAGGTTAACTTCTGGCACACAGTTAATTCACACACAGTTAATATGGGCAGGTCACAAGGACCCAGAGAAGGATGGAGGGAGCCAATTGCAGAGCTGTTAGGAGACAGATGGTAGCCTCCCATCAGGGCCATCCAGCATGTTCTTTAACATGCACAGGGTATAGCTCTCATGCACACAGGCCACAGCATATTCTAAAGTAATTTTGCTTAAGTATACCAGTGATTAAAATTATATTCTTTTGAAAATTCATAACTTTTAAAAAAAAGCAATATGCTGTTGCAAGATTGATATATTCCATTCAATAATTTCTTTCAAGTCCTTTTGTCATGAGGTTAGATCAGGGGTTAGCAAAGTGGAGTTCCTAGAAAGATTTTCAGGGGTCCATAGTTTATTCCCATGAGTTTATTCCCATAGTTTATTCCCATATATTTTTGCCCAAACTGATGTTAAATATGAGAGAAAAAAATACTTACTTGACCCTTAAATAAAATAATCAGAATGAAATCCCATTATATTATTTAAAATGTTTTGTTTTGTAGATTTATTTTAATTTTTATACCTAAAATACACAAAAATAACATAAAATAAACAAGAATCATTGTTTCAAATTGATTTTATACTACAGTAGCACAAAGTCAAGGTTGGATGAGGTGAATTTCACCTCTGAATACCTGTTTACAGGTTAATCAGCTGTACCATTAATCATTCTCATTAACTAATATTTCATTGTGTGACAATAATATAACCACCCATACAAAATCAACACTATGCATTGTTTAACGTGGGATCCTCAGCTCTTATAAAAAGACTTAGGAATGCCTGCCATGAAGCTTCGGAAACTACTGTATAAAATATTCAAGTATACACCAAGTAAGAAATATAGTAATGACTCAAGAAAAAGCACATTTGTTGTATGGCCTGTAGAGACACAAAAAAATCACTGAATACATAATTCTCAGACACATATGAGAATTCCCCTCATCAATGGCAATTTATATATAGATATACAAGTTTTTATGTGCTGGTTGTGAACTTTTAATACTATGAGAAATTGGTCATTGTGACCTTCACAAATGATGCCCACAAAGTTGAGATAATCCAAAAAGTTGCAGTCCCACAATGGCCCAAAATGACAAAATGCTAAAGGAGCTCAGTGAGTACTTCTCATTGGAGTAATTCAAGCAAGCTGAGGATGATCAGCTTGAGGATGATCAGCTTGAGGATGATCAAGATATCACATAGTAATGAATAAATGAAAAAATAAGTGAATTATTTCCAAAGCAGTTGCTTGGCCATATCAAACCTCACAGTGTCAACAACTGTTTTGAATGTTTAAATATTTGTCAAATGATAAAAAATGATGTGTACAATGTGGTGATAATGACTCAAAGTAACAAGAGTAGCACCCAAGACTAAAATCTCATTAAAATTGGCTAACTGAATGCAATTAGAGTAGAACCTTATAAATCTGGCATTCAAAAATCTAGAATTATTAAGAGTCCAGCATTTTTTCAAAAGTATGTTTTTTTTAATTTTTTGTAAACTATTCTGCTATGGAATGGTGAATGCACTGCTTCATATCAAAATTCACAAATTCTAGAACCAATTTTCAGGAAGCCAATCAAGATACATCCAGTTATCAGCTGAACCAATATATGTAAATACATTTACAAAATAGTTTCTAAGTTTTGGCATAAATTTTGGATTTTATTACATATTTTTTTTACTTACAGGCTGTGATACAGTGTGAAGGTAGCAGTGGCATAGACAAGGGATGTAAGAGAAACACTACAAATACATACATTATGATTTATTTAACACTTTGCCATCAGGAAATGTTAGATATTTGTAAGATTGCAGCAGCATACAAGTGCATCTAAATATGTAGTGTAATGTAATCCATCTGTAATGGTCAGGCGGTGAAACAGGGTGTGTTTCTCAGAATGATGCATTAATATTTTGCATAATTATTTACATAATTTACATATTATATAAATATTTTTTAAATTTCTGGTGCAATTTCTGATTAAATTTGAAATACATTATATAGATTACAAAAAGCTTTCTTTTGTTTTATCCCACAATAGTCTGATTTGCCCCTGGATACTTACACTATATGCTTCCAAATATTATACACTTTCGAAAAACCAGAATTTTCTAAAATCCAACTTGTGTAGGTCTAAAGGATTCTGGATTTACAAAGGTTCTATTATATTTTGAAAATTTCAAATTATTTTCTTTTATTAAAAGTAAATTAGGTTTAGGAAACAGCAGAAATAGTTAATTTCACCATATTAAAATACCAAAATGCTTTATGGTTGAAAAAGCCCCCCCCCCCCCTATTTAGTAATAGGGCTAAAAATATCACTTAATACAATATTCCCCATTACAATACCTTGCTCTTTCTATACCAGGATATGGCTTCTTTAAGAACAGCACTCGCAGAATCATTGTCTTCTAAACTCAAATACAGAGTTACCAATGCAGATATCTAAGTGACAGAAATGTACAAGAATAGACACTATCAAAACTTAATTTCAGTGCTACAAAAAAAGTAGAAAATTACTTAATTCCTACATGATATGCAAAAAGAATTCCTTATACAGTACTATGTATTTCTGAAAAACAAACTGAAGTATTTATTTTTAATACACAGTGGTATTTAATTCAAAGTGCCTTAAAAACTTTACTTAAGACTAACTTTAAATAAACTGTGAATGACCTTAATATTACAATGAACTCAGCAGTTTACATTAAAAAAAAACTGTTCAAGATTTAGCAGTTCACATCAAATGTGAAATATTAAGTAATAAAAAGTGAAAGTATTCTTTTAACCTTTACAGTGGCAAGTCTGAAAAACTGAATTGTACTAGGTGGCCACTTTTTTTTCAACTATGTTCAGCCAAAAAAGGAAAAATTTTAAACTTGTTGTCAAATAACTAATGAAAGGAAACAGGGGATATTACATACCAAATAAGCAGCTTTAATTCTAGATTTTATAAAAAATAAAATATTTAACAAAAATGATGATATTAATTTTAATAAGATTTTTTCAGAGTGATATATAAAAAAAAATTGTCTGGCAAAGCAAATAAAAATTCATTTAAAAAACAAATAAATAACCAAAATAATGATAATACATATTAAGAGAAAGGAAATTTCTTCCTGAATAACAGATAAGTTAATTTTTACCTCAAACAAGAAATTTTCATTCCTATAATATTTTTTTTCTCTCAATGATAAATTTGGAAAAAAGTATGTATTTTTGTCAACTATGTTTAACTTAAATTTAGAATTTTTCTGCCAAAAAAAGCAGCAGAAATAGATCATGTTATGCATCAAAGAAAAAGCATTTAATTGTGGTGAATAAAACAGCAAAATTTAAAAGAAAAAGGTAGCTAAAATTTTATAAGTTTTTAAAAAAAATAATATATCTAAAATTAAGAGTTTTACTCTTTTATTTCCATTTTAATTTCAGTGAGCTTTAAAAAATAAATTACTTTTGCCATATTTTCTAAAATACAAGTATACCTCATTTAGCATCCCTGGAAATGGGAGCGCTATATGGGGTTGCCATAGTGTAGTCCCTATGGAGATGAGTTCCCAAAATCATACTTTATTACCTATGATCAACATATTAGGGGTTTATACTTAAACATAAAGCAAACGATAAACATTATTTTATAAATAAATTCTGTATTGTCAAATGAATAATAGTGAAAGAAAAATTTAATAAATATAAAGTGTACAGTACTTGCAAGTGCATGGTCAACTCCAGAGATAGTGAATTTAGCAGTGTTGGGAGCCAAGACAGGAATTACTGTCAAGAAGACAGTGCATATGTATGTATGTTTTAGTATTGTAATTGACTTATATATATATCTCTCTTTTTTTATTAAATCATTTCTGAGAAGAACAGTGCTATACAGTGCAGAGCTAAATGAGGTATGCCTGTATTTCACTATTTTAATATAAATAATTAAGAATATTTTCATTATTCTTAAATCATTTATTTAGATTTTTCTAAAATTTTCAGTCATTTATGTGAACAACAAATAATGCATAGGCTTGAAATTTTGGCAATCAGCCACAAACTTTCAAACCATGTCAGAAGTACCAAAAAATTTTTGTTTCAAAAACAAAATAATTTATATAATATTTGAAAAATATACAACTAAAGAGAACAGAAGAAATAAAAGAAAGTAAAGAAAAATATTTCAAACAAAAAATTTTACTTTAACCACTGAGATTAAGATTGAATCATTCCAGATCAATTTGCATTAAATACTGCTAAGGTAAAAACCATAAAATCGAGGGGAAAAAAATTGTCAACTGCTGTGTTAAAATTGTAGACTGATTCACCAAACTCATTTTCTTTTATATGAGATTCTACAGTAGAATATATATGTATATAATTTTATTTCTTTCACTTTTTATTCACTTATTTATTCAGATGTGATCGATGAATTTGATGATGAAATCAAGAAAATTGCAATTAAAATAATTATTTTCCTTTAAAAATACATTACATATCTGAAATATTAACAAATATAAAAAATTTTCAAAAAAATATAAAATTTATTAAAATTATAAAAAAATATAAAAACATTACTGCTATACCATATTCATTTTCATTATTATTTATTTCAATAAAAAAATTAGGGTGCCAAAAAGAAAACCTTGCAAGAAAGGCTAGTTATGGTTCTGGGTGTAATGTGTATAATAAATTGTCCTTTCAGTGTATAAAGTGACCAGATTTTCAAAACTGAAAAATGGGACATTTTAGTTATTGTCTCATGATGTGGAGGTAAAAGTGGGACACTTCACACAAGTTTCAAATAATCATGTAAAAGTTGTCATATTCTTTAACTGAAAAATATGGGAGCATTTTCATTGTGTAGTTTTGAGTGTAAATTCCCACCCTCAAGTACTCAATAAAAATATTATTTTAATTGCAATATCAGGTTTGGTTATTTTAACCTCAGCATCATTTTTCACTACATAAAAGGTTAGATGGCCAGTTCATAAAGAACCAAAAGTTTGGTGGAAGATCTGGAAAGCTGTTTTGAAATACAGGATATGGCCCTCCTACTCATGGAATTAAACATACCATTTGATGGATGGTGGCCTGTCCAAGTCTATTGGTATCACCATTCTCACTCAGAGCAATGAAAAGGCAAAGGAAAAAGTGGAACAAACAACACAATAGCTGTACTTTATCATGTTTGTTCCACTTTTCCTTGAACTCAAAATGCAGTGACACTAAATTTCAACTTTGATATAGATAAAGAACACTGTACTGCATGATGAAAGTTGTGACTACTTAAACAGGTCACTTCCATTCACTGACAGTATTCTTGTTCAAAAATTAACATATTCAGAAAAATATTTTGTAGAGATATAAAAATTACAATATATGATTAAAGTCCTAACTGTAGACTAATGGATTATTCAAAACTCATTAGGTTCAAATCATACCTATCAACAGGTTACTTTTAACTGCTTTTAGCATTAGACAATTTACAACATTTTATACAACTTACAAGCTTAACAATCTTTGGATAATATAACTAAGCCATCTAAGCAGTTTTTTTAGTTTTGTAACATAAAAAAACTGACATAATTTTTTTTTTAATTCCTAATATTATTAATTCCAGGTTATATTATTTATCTATCATCAGGTTACATTATTTATTTATCTTTAGAGATTATATGAAAAATATGATTTTTAAAAAACCAACAAATTCTTGCACTTAATAAGCAAACATTTCGTATGGTTTAAAAACTGATATGCAATAGCCAATATTGTACTAAAAAAGATCTCATAAATAGCTTACTTGGCATTAAGGGGTCTGGCAAGAGACCATCAGCATTTATTGCCATAATTTCTGTATTAAATTTTGTCAAAGAGGCAACTTATGCTACTGTCCATGTCCTATCTGGGATTTGAACCTTTGTACTGTATGCTCCACAGCTAACCATGTTAACTACTCAGTCACTGGGATGGCAGCATTATTATAATATTGTTGCGGATCACAAAAATGGATAGCCACTGAGCGTGAGTATTAAAAGCTATATTTCAAAACCAAATTCAATACAAGGTAAATTGTTACAAAGGAAATATGGATGAAGTATCTTATTAACAAATCAACTATTAACATGCACAAGTCATCAATCTTCCTGCGTAGAGCACACAATATCAGCTCTGTGTATTTTACTAAATACTACCTTTTACTTGATTTACCAGGTCACCCGAAGATCTTCACTCGTAAACCAATTCTCGTCCTGTGCTAATAACTTTTCACACACTAGCCGAACAAAAAGACAGTCCGTGTAGACATTCGAAGTTAGCCATAAAAGTTCCCACTTTTATACTTCCGCGTATACACAACACATCAAGTTTCTTCTTGATACTTAACGATAAAAGATCCCACTTTTATCCTTCCGCGTATACACAACACATCAAGTTACTTCTTGACACTTACACGCACTGTCTCAGAACAGCTCACCATCCATTTTCGAACTCACCGACCGTTACAACACACAACGACCGTTACAATACAAAAATGACCGTTAACGCTCCACTCTTCTTCTCCAAATTCTCCCAACGTTCTTATTCGTTGGCTGAAACTTTTTGCTTTCGGTTGCCAGATTCCTTCTGTCGTAACACTGCCCCCTTCCTAGGTCTTGTTCGTCCCGAACAATTCTGGATTCCAAAGTTTCTTCAGTTCTTCGATGAAACGGGGCCAAATGATCCACGTGAACCACCTTGCACTTTGTAGCTGGACATCGACGAATGCGATATACCACGTCTGTGTCAAAATGAAAGTGAATCTCATTATGACGTAGATTTCTTTTCTGACTGAAGCCTCGTCCACAAACATAATACGTGTAAGGCCTATAGCCCTTGTGAACACGTTTATGTCTCTGCAGGGAGAAGAATCGACTAAGAGTTTTCGTGCAAAACCTGTAAAAAGTTTTCTTCTTTGTCGAAAGTTTTCTTCTTTGGATTTTTACTTCTATCAACAGTAACAAGGAATGAAAGTCATTAGTGACATAAAATCTAGGGAGAATTTTCATCCTGCAATCTGACCCTTTTGTCAGTTGACTTTCACTTAATTCAGAACTGTCGTGATGAACCTTCAGCCATATTTCATCCGATTCAATTTGATCCCCAAGGTGCTTCACAATTATAATATCAGCTCCATAATTCTTTTTAGCGCTTCGGTCCATCTCCTCCTTCCATACTCTTGCTAGAACTGCAGCTTCTAATCCGACAACCTTACCTGTTTCTCCTGTATAAGTGAAATCAGTGATGTGTCGGGCTGCTAGCAATATTTTTTCTGTTTTACCTTCACATAGCCAGCTTGCAACATCTTCAGATACTCCTTGTTCTATTAACATGTTACGAAACTTGTTCAAAGCATTGCCGTTATGCAGAACCTTACGGACACGTGATGCTTCATCTACCCTATTATCCACAATGTTCACCAAACGCAGTTCTCCTCCTAACTCTTCGACGAGCTCTTGCAGTTCCAAGGATCCGTTACCAAGGAAACACTGAACAGCTTCCATCACTTCCAGAGAGTTGTCAACAGAGTTTTCAAGAGGTGAATCCATGTTGCTGATAACAGCTGAACAACTCAAACTCTTCATTCCACGAGCTTGTGATGCTGCAACCACTTTCTTAACTAAATCAACAGCAACATCTTCTGTACTGATGAGATCAATAGCTCCTTTTCCGAATTCAACATCATAAACCAAAGCACACACTCCTTCAGCCAGCTTTTTGGACACAATTGAGCATATCATTAGAGGAACGCTATCTATGGTAGCCATCAGATCCTTGCAGCGGTAAATCTCCTTATCTGTTGGCACCAGCTCCTCTGTCTGTCCTACGATGCAGCATCCGACGTGTTCCATCATCTGCTCGATTTTATCTTTAGTGCAGTCGACTGTGAAGCCAAGGATGGATTCCAATTTGTCCAGAGTATCTCCCGTCAATTGGAGAGCACAACCGGAGATCATAGGGACCTTGAGACCTAAAGCAGCAAGTGCAGGAGCCAAGACAAGACTCACTTTGTTGCCGACACCTCCTGTGCTGTTTTTATCTACCATCCGATGGCGCCACTCGAGTCTCCAACAAAACACATGACCCGAGGAGGTCATATTTGCTGTTTCTTCCGAATTCACTTTCTTGGAGCTCTCATTGTAATTAGCCAGGGAAATATCAGTCATGATTGCCAAATTGTTCATTCTGGAGATCAGCGACGAGTTTTGTAACATGATATTGTCCACTTTAGAGCTCCTGAAGTCGTGATAAAACTTTTCTATATCCTTATAATCCAAATGGTTATAATGTCCAAATCTGCGCATTGACTGTTCAGAAAAGAAATTCAGCATGGCTACGTTGAGATTATCTGAGGGCTTCACTTCTCTCTGATCGTAACTCTGAGGCTTAGTTTCATCCAGAAAGTTACTGTTATCCGAGCACAATTTATTACTCATAGAAAAAGGAATATCTAAGTCAGTCTTTGAAGTACTGTCTCTGCCTGAAGCTCCTTTACCAGCATCACCTGTTACGCTTCTAAGCCATTCTTCGGAATTCTTCTTTCTTAAATCCCCACTTTCTATAAACGATTCGAGTGTGGCTATATGCTTCGGTAAAATCTCTCCGACTTCCCCGGTAACGTCGAATGGCACTTTGTATCCATGATGAATGGACGCCTCTTCTTTACTCGGACCACTCTGCGAAACGTAAACTCTGTTTCGTTCCCCCTCATTACCACTCGTTACTCTGCCTTTGCGATAATTGTCCATGACACATTTTGCTGACGGCGAGGAATAGAATACCTTTCGTGTGGATCTCTCTTCAGATCGTGCCAGACTTGTATACCTAGGTATTTTGAAGTGCAAAGCGTGCTGTATAGTCTCACAGCTCTCTGATCTGTGTGATTGTTCTTCACAGTTCCTAGACATGTCACCAGCGACATAGACACTCTGCCATGCATCACCAGTAGTTGCGTGGTCAAAGGCATTATCTGCGCTATCTCTACGATTCTTGATTTCCAGTAGCAGATCCACATTTTTATATGCGTTGCCTTTCTCTTTTTCTTTTCCATGTTTACAATCTAACTTAACACTATCAAGATCATCTTTTTCACTGACAAATTCAACATTTAAACTATTGCATTGTCTATTGAGTTCGGTTTTATGATCCTTGAAGTGATCAATAATCTTACCAACTCGAGAAGCCACTTCAGCTCTCATCTCAGTATTTTGTGCGGCCATTTCGGCTTTCAAGTCACCTATTTTATCGCTTTGGGCGGCTATATCACCTTTAATCTCAGTTTTTTGTGCGGCCAGGTCACCTATTTTGTTAGCCATATCGGCTTTCAAGTCATTATTTTGACTTTTAATGTCATTCATCTGTGTAGCCATATCGGCTTTCATATCAGTCATCAGCGTAGTCATATCGGCTTTGAAGCTATTTATCAACTTTACTAATTCATCCATACTTCTAGTTAACGGCATTCAATTAATTAATCCCACTTCTGACACCAAATGTTGCGGATCACAAAAATGGATAGCCACTGAGCGTGAGTATTAAAAGCTATATTTCAAAACCAAATTCAATACAAGGTAAATTGTTACAAAGGAAATATGGATGAAGTATCTTATTAACAAATCAACTATTAACATGCACAAGTCATCAATCTTCCTGCGTAGAGCACACAATATCAGCTCTGTGTATTTTACTAAATACTACCTTTTACTTGATTTACCAGGTCACCCGAAGATCTTCACTCGTAAACCAATTCTCGTCCTGTGCTAATAACTTTTCACACACTAGCCGAACAAAAAGACAGTCCGTGTAGACATTCGAAGTCAGCCATAAAAGTTCCCACTTTTATACTTCCGCGTATACACAACACATCAAGTTTCTTCTTGATACTTAACGATAAAAGATCCCACTTTTATCCTTCCGCGTATACACAACACATCAAGTTACTTCTTGACACTTACGCGCACTGTCTCAGAACAGCTCACCGTCCATTTTCGAACTCACCGACCGTTACAACACACAACGACCGTTACAATACAAAAATGACCGTTAACGCTCCACTCTTCTTCTCCAAATTCTCCCAACGTTCTTATTCGTTGGCTGAAACTTTTTGCTTTCGGTTGCCAGATTCCTTCTGTCGTAACAATATATATATGCCTGGCTAAAAATTTTAAGAAATGTGTATTATATTTCATAACTGTGATGCAAAGTAAAGTCAAATGTCATTATGTGATCCCTAAGTTGTTTTAAATACAAACAGAAGAACCATTGGTCAACACTCAACCACAAGATGAAAATGGCATATGATGTAACTGACTTCCAAAAAGGTATTACTGTTGCTGCTCAACAAGGTTGGTACAACCATAGCCAAAACTATGGAAATCACAGGACTAATCAAGGCTACCATCTCTAAAATGTATATAAGATTGTTAGCAAATGGAGTTTTAAACCTGAGAGGTGTAATTAATCGTGGTACACACTGCATGTGAGGTCAAATTGACATTCAGCTGCACATGAAATAAACACTGCTTTTAACATAGGTCAACCCATATAAACTTAAACAATACACAAGAATTTGGAAATTTGTTCATTTGGCAAAGCTTTTGTGATGTCAGGAGAGGCATAAGTGGACTGTAGAGGACTGGGAAAAGGTTATGTGATCAGATGAATCACAATATTGTTCTTTCATACAGATGGCAGAGCTAGAGTGCAACAACAATTACATGAAGTAATGGACCCCATATGTGTCATATCTCCACTGTACAAGTTGCTAGATGGGAGAGACATAAGGAATGTTTGCATGGATTAGATTCACTAATATTTCATATGCGACATATAGGACAAAAAAGAAATCTAGAAGCTACTCCTAGTTTTTACAGGCCTTCTCATACAAGGATATGCCCCACTACGACTGAAGTCACTGCTGACCACTGCCTCAGTTAGAGCTAACACAGCACACAAAGTTTGCCTCACAGGAACAGTCACTAGCTCCCTAACCAAGGCAGTTAGGGGTTAAGGCAGTTAAGGGTTGACAAAATCCTATAAAATATTTAAACAGCATATGAAACACGCTAATGTATGCAAAATTTCTTACTGATGTCTGCATTCAATATCACAATGAAGTCCTATAAATGCTGTAAAGGCATGGTGGAAAGCAAAGTCAATTGCAACTGGGATAAAAAGGCTAATCTGACCGACTTCAAAAGGGGGCTCCTTGTAGGAGCACGATGGACAGGAGCATCCATAACGAAGGTGATGAAACTCAACAGAAAATCATAGGACACAATATCCCAAGGGTATGGAGAATGGGAAGTGTAAAAAAGAATCTGCCAATCATGGCAGAATTTAAAATTTATGATAAATTTATGAATAAATTATATGAGTGTACATTCTGCTCATTTTTTTCTTTTTTTTCCTGGGATGGACAGTTCCAGGATAATAACGCAAAAGTCCATTATATGAAATCTGTCTATGAGTACTTTGAGGAATATGATGGAACATTCATTAATCTATTCTGGCCACTCCAATCACCTGATCTGAACCCCATTGAAAATTTGTGGGGATGCACTACACTGCTCTGAATCCTGAAAGAACTACATGCTGCTTTGCAACAGGAATGGCTTAACATTAAACCAGACATCTTTCAAACACTCATCAAATCTATTCCAAGACAAATTCAAGCTGTTTTGAAGGTACATGAAGGTTTTACACAATCTTCAAACAAGAATTCCTAAATTTTTGGTCACACAGTATATCTAAAACAAACACATCAATAAAGCTCTTAAAACTATAATGCATTTTTTTACTAACACTCTAACTACAACTCACCACACCAGGCTTATATGAAATATCTCCCATGGAACGCAAAGTATCACAAGCTTGACTCACATGGCCCTGAGTGAGAAGTAACTGTGCAAGTGTAAAAGAAAGGTCTACTGATTGTTCAGGATGAGATGCTGCAAATTCCTAGATAAAGAAACAAATGAATTTAATTTCAACACTGTTTAAAGTAGGGTCATTCCATGTCAATTGAACCAGGCCAGTTCACCACCCATCACAGATTTCAACGATCTTTGGCATAAATGTTAGTACACATAAAATGTCTAATTGTCCAAAATATTTTGAGTCAAAAAAATTTTGTAAGGAGTTATAATCGTTTAACCTAAGAGGAAAATACACAAATTGCAATTGTAATTAAAGTTTTTTTCTTTTCCAAGCTTGGTGTAAGACCAAACTTGGTGTACTGATGTAGATTTGCCTTATTAATCATAAAAAATCGAATTTGAAAAATTTAATACAATTTTGAAACAAAATTGAAAAAACTGAAAATTTTAAAATGTGAAAAAAAGTGATATGCCCCCCCCCCCATATATAAAAAATTAAAACTGACATATGTTGTACATTATACTCCATATAAACGTTGTACAAAATTTGGAGTATGGTTGCTATTGATAAACATTCGTATCCTTGTTTTACAAATGAGCAAACCAAAAAACAATATTTAGAGGGAACAAATTTAACAAATACAAATGTTGAGTGATACATAGGTGACCAGATTGCAATCGGTAAAAACCAGGACATTTATTAAATGTTCTGACTTCAGTTCGTAAAACTTGAAAATGGTAAATTATGCTTTATTTTTGGTCAAACTGTTCTATAACAATTAAGGGAAAAAAAATTATTCCGAAATGTGAAAACTGATGGTGTATCTATGCGGGTGCTGGATGCTTTAATCCAATAACATAAATTGTAATTGTTTTCATTTACTAGATTTCAAAAATTAATACACTTGGCACTTCTAAAACACATTAAAATATAAAATCCATTCTCTTGATCATTATGCCAGAAACTTAGCTCTTTTCAGTCTAAATGATTATATATTCTAATTATTTATGACTAAATACTTTATTATCAAAGTATTTTACGATAATATTTATTTCATCAGCAATGAATATGACTTCATTAAAATGAACTAAATTCAAACTTGCGTATGTGCAATTTTTTCTACATCTTTGCTTATTTGGACTACATTAACCTATTAAGCACTTCATTTTATTATAGAACAATTGATCTAAAAAAGAATAATTTACCGTTTTCAAGTTATACGAACTGAAGTCAGAACATTTAATAACATGTCCTGGTTTTCATCAATTGCAATCTGGTCATTCTATGTATCACTCAACATTTATTTTGCTAAATTTATTCCATCTAAATATTGGGGTTTTTTTCATTTGCTCTTCTGTAAAAAAGGATATGAACTTTTATCAATAGCAGCATTATAGCTGTAAATAGCAGCCGAATGCTAGTTGGAGTGGTTGGAGTTACAAAGTCAGACTTTAGTGCAAGCAGCAATGTTGGCCTCGAAGCAGTAAACACATCGGTAGCCTCTCTTTGCACAAGAGCATCAGTGCAGTCCCCTGTAGTGCAACATTAGTGATAACAATGGTAAAAAGTCAATATTTTTTTTCTCATTATCAAAAAAATGACCATATTTCAAATTTTGTACAATGTTTATATGGAGTATAATGTACAACATAAGTAAGTTTTAATTTTTTTTATATATGACGCCACATCGCTTTTTTTTTTTACATTTTAAAATTTTCAGTTTTTTCAACTTTTTTCCAAAATTGTATTAAATTTTTTGAATTCGTTTTTTTAATGAATTAATAAGGCAAATCTACATCAGTACACTAAGTTTGGTCTGCTCATCTACCATAGAAACAAAGAAAAGAAAAACCTTTAGTCACAATCGCAATTTGTATATTTTCCCCTTAGGTTAAACGATTATAACTCCTTACAAAAATTTTTTTGATTCAAAATATTTCGGCCAATTAGACATCTTATGTGCACCAACATTTATGCCAAAGATCATTGAAATCTGTGATGGATGGTGAACTTTTTCCAAAATTTTGGTTGATTTGATGTGGAATGACCTAGTAATACACATGTAAAGGTTATATAAATATTACATATATCTCTTTATAAAAATTCCCTTTGATATTTCTGTTCAATGCATTCATTTTATACAAAATAAATGGGAAATACTAGATATTTGTCATTTAGACTAGTCTTAATTGGCAGAACTGTGGAAATACACCATGAACCAACAATGCAAAGAAATTGAAATCTTAAATACTTTGCATGAGGATGGCCTTGCAAGATTTTGGGTTGTTTTACCTCTGGGCAGCACTTTTTTTTTTTGCACACAATGGTCCAAATGGTCAGGTTACAAGGACACCAGGGGCTCAGAGAAGATTGGAGGGAGGAACCCACTGGACAGCTGTTAGGAGACAAGTGGTAGCCTCCTGTCAAAGCCATCCAGCATATTCTTTAATGTTCACAGGGAATGATCTCCTGATGAACAGTGGTCTTTCCAAGTCCATCAATATCCCTACTGACTGAGGACAGGGAGGGGAGTTTTGTGGAGAGAAATCTCAACACTGGCCCAGCTGGGACTCAAACAGGGGAACCACAGATTACAAGTCTGACATACTACCAACTGAACAACCCCAGGCCTTACAAGAAGTTGCATATCAAGTTGGCTGGTTGTTTGGGGTTTTATGATGCAAAGGCAACTAAGACCATATTGCACCAAACAAGATTACTGGTAAAGAAATTATGGAAACCCACAACCAAAGTCAAAAGCAAGACATAAAAGTGGCAAAAAATATCAAAAGCCAATAAAATGGCAATGTAAAAACGACATATATATGTAAAACATAGAAACCAACAACAGGTGTAGAGGGCCCATATAAAAAAATAACAAGTATAAAAGGTTATAAACAGTTAAAATAACCACAATAGCATAAAAAGTTGAAAACTGGGACTAAAACTGAATCATCGTATAAAAGATGTCCAAGTGTAAGGGAAAATGCAACGAACTAAAATAGAAATGACATTCACAATTAAAAGCTTCAGTCTAGTAAAATATGTTTGATTATTAAAATGGTGTCACAAAACTTGCACTTAGGTTTGTTGTCTGGCCATAAAGAAATGAATGACCTAAATAAAACTGAGCAAGTACAGCTTCCTCAGTGTGATTCCTGTGGAACAGGATTGCCATGGTTTGATAATAGGCTTGATCTCAAAGAGTTTGTTTGTAATCTGTTCCAACCATGATCATTGCCACTGGCCTGGAGCTTGGAGGAAAAACACTGCTGGAAATCCATGTATGGAACCAGCAGTGGAGAGTCAGACAAGGGTGAGGGAGACTTGGGAGCAGTATCTGCCAAGTCATTAACAGCAGTATCTGCCAAATCATTGACCCTGATCTTGACATGACTGGGCAACCCCACAGGAGAGAAGGGTGGTTGTGGTTGTCACACAATGGAGCTGCTGGCAGATCTCAGAGAGAACAGGGTGAGTCCCAGCCTCACCAAGATCAAAGCCTGTAGCAAGTTAAGCGAGTCAGTGTAAAGCATACATTGACAATGATGTTTAGCCACTATGTGGTCCAAGGCCAGACTGATAGCATACAATTCTGCAATGAAGATGGAACACTGCAGTGGGATCTGGTCTGCAATGATAATATCACAGCAGGCCAGAGTTGATCTCACAGATGTGCTGGATTTCAAGCTGTCAGTTAAGATGTCAAGAAGTCAAGATGCTTGGCATGATGGCTGGCAAAAAGTTGCTGGTATACATATTTGGGTGTAAAGGTTTTCCCCTTCCTGCAAATGAAAAAGTCACAAGAAAGCAAAAGAGTGAGCCACTGTGGAAGTGGCATGGCTGTCGACTGGGAAATGCTATTGAGACTGATGTTGAGCCTTGGACACACAAACCAAAAGGATGAATGGCAGTCAAGTGATTTGTGTAAAGCATTTCCCACTGAGGACTTAAAATGAAGTCCCAATTCAGATGGCCTGGCATTTATCACAATTTTGCTAAAGACAGGGGACAAATGTTGATGGTGAATAGATAAAGTTGATTTGTTGGTCTCAACATAAAGACTCTGGACCAGTGAAGTGCAGAAAGCCTCCATGCAAACATGGAGGGCCTGATGGTGAAGAGGGTAAACATCACCGCTGAATCCTGGGCAGAATCATACACCTGGGATCTGTGGTACAGTTTCAACTAGACAAGTGTAGCAAAGAACATTGGTCTGCTTCTCATGAGAGGGAAGATAGGACCTTGAGGATGTTCAATGCCCATGTGTACTTGGACCTGAGAAGAAGGATTTGGGTTGTGTTGTTTTACCTCTGAGCGGCACTTTTTTGCACACCATGGGCTAAATGGCCAGGTCACATGGACCCCGAAGGCTCAGAGAAGGTTGGGAGAGGGAACCCACTGGAACAGCTGTTGGGAGACAGATGGTAGCCTCCCATCAAAGCCATCCAGCGTGTTCTTTAACGTGCACAGGGTATGGCTCTCCCACACACGGGGCCACAGCTTAACATCCCATCCGATGGACGGCGGCCTTTCCAAGCACATACAACGGTGTCCCCTACTGACCGTGGGCAGGGCGGGGAATTTTGCGGAGATAAATCTCAACACTGACCCAGCTGGGACTCGAACCTGGGAACTACAGATTACGAGCCTGGCACGCTACCGACTGAGCCCCCCCCCCCCCCCCTGAGAAGAAGGATGTGTGGTAAAAAGTTCAATTTCCTGTTGAAGATGAGACTGAGAAACTTGGTTTCTGCCACAACTGGAATGATGGTAGTCCCAAGCCACGGGGTCCAGATGAAGATTATGCTTGCAGCAAAAGTGCACACACGCAGTCTTCTGTGGGGAGAACCAAAAATCCATTGGCAGTCACTGAAACCAAAAGATTGTTCAGGGCACTTTGCAGTTGTCATTCAATGATCCTCATGCTCAAAGAGCAAAAAATGATAAAATTGTCAACATAGAGGACATTTTCAACAGTAGGAGGAAGTTGTCGTATTATAGAATTCATCTTCAAAGTGAAAAATGTAGCATTTAAGATGCAGCTTTGTGAGACCCCATATTCTTGTGGGAAAGGCCACAAAAGAGTGTGGTTGACATGTACACAAAAAGTACAGGAAGACAGAAAGTTGGAAATGACAATAAGCATATGACCTCTCAAACAGAAAGCATTGAGGTCACAAAGAATGGCAAATCTCCATGCCGTGTCATACACTTTTTCGATGTCAAAGAATATTGACACCAGGTACTCTGTACATAAAAAAGAATTCCTGATTGCTGATTCAAAGCAGATCAGGTGGTCAAAAGGTAGACCATTGCCTGTGAAAGCCACAATGGGTATTGGAAAGAAAGTTGTAATGTTCTAAATACCAGACAAGTCTGGCATTTATCAGTCTTTTCCACAATCTTGCACACACAGCTTGTCAAAGCAATGGGACAGTAATCAGAAGGAATCTTGGGACCCTTGCTTTGGGAAAGCCAAGACAATGCCCTCCCACCAAGAGTCCATTAACTGCTCCTCAAGAAAAATACAGTTGAAAAGTTGGAGCAACCGATCCTTACTCAATGGTGAAAGATGTTGGAGCATGGCATAATGGACACTGCTTGGCCCAAAAGCAGATACAGAAGTCCAGGATCAATAATGAGTGGGACATGAAGTTCTCATCCATCTTCCAGACTTTATTCCACACGACCTTAAAAGCGGGTGATCAAAGATGTATATTTGGTCCAAAAGTCCTTCTGGCAGCAGATGAAATGGGCTTTTGCCCTGGCATGCATGAAAGCTTCGAAGTTGGAGGATAATGGATATCTCCAAAACACCATCCAAGCCTTGTTCTGAGCCTTACTACAGCAGTTGGGATTCCCCCAACTTTGGAATGTTTCCATGGCTTTGGAAATTATGGTAACTGGGTCAAGGTATGAGGAATGGTCGAGGCAACTTCGTGAATGATACAGTCTGTCATCTCCACCATTGCAACATTTATTGGCTCCTGGCTGACTGAGTGTACATCAAACTTACAAAGGAGTTCAAAGCCACAGTCCAATCAAGCCTCCACCATGATATGCATGAAGGTCACAAGCCCCCACCCCTATGAGAGATGATACATATCATGGGAGGTGATTACTTCCATAAGGATTGTCCTCAATCTCCCGTGTAGAGTAGAAGGAGGAACAGATGGTGAGATCAATGGCAGGGGTTGTATGTATGGGTTGGGAATGAGAGCAAATAGTGACACCTGCTTTCAACAAGGATAGTGAAGGATCCAAGAGACATTGCTTGAGGACCCCCAGCTCTCCCATTTGTGTCAGTATTGTCCCAAAGAAGATTGTGCCTGTTGAAGTCCCCCATGATTGGAAGGGGGGGGGGGTGGCAGCTGTGAGATGAGATCATCACAATCTTCCCAGAAGATAATACTTCTGGGTGGTAGATAGACAGAGCAGACAGTCAACAAAAATCTCCTTTCACTTTAGAGGCAGATGGCTACCACCTCTAAAGTGGTGGTGAGGGGAACAATCTGGAATGCAAAATGGTGTTTATGAGGATGGTGACACTCCCACGAGATGGTCCATCTTCATCCGTCCCAACACAGATGAGCATTTAAGACCCTGTGAAGGTAACTGAACTAGCAGAACCTTCACAGGGTGGACATGAGCTCGCACCAAGGGGTACTAAGTTAGGGGAGGGTTATAGCCAAACCCATCTTTCCACTCTGAGAGCTTAAATAACATATATTTTAAGTCCCTTAAATTTAGAGACTCAAAATGCTAACCCCTCCCATTAAATTCAAACCCCCTCCCTTACTCCACTGAAAATTTCTGTGGATTCTTCCTTTGAAATTCCACTGTTTGCATAGCAGGTGATACACTTAGACTTACAACAGCCTAAAACTTTCCAGAATACCTTCCACCAGCACAAAATCAGAGAGAACCTAGAAGATGTGCTGTTTATTATTCCAAAACAGTATGGGGGAGGGGAGAGTCACAAGGATACGAGGAACTGATGCCTTATGTATGGCTCCATGTTTCAAAGCTATAATACAATGCCCAATTTTTTTAAAATTTATATAATAAATTTTGCTTGTTAAATTTGACAGTTTTCTATGAAAAATTTGCACTGAACTAATAAATTCTTATATTTGTATTTCTAATAATTTTAGATTATAGATTAGATTACATTTAGATTATAATTACAGATAAGTTTACTAAACAGAATAAGAAAATGAAATCCAGGATAAAAACAATGTTTGACCCTATATTTAGAGAACAAAATGCTCAAGGGGTTATAGAAAATTAATGTATTGCAGGAAAAGATCCATAATTTAAATGGCATTTTGTATAACATGTATCATGGTTGTCCATGTTATACAGGCATCCCTTGCATTAAATAAATAGCAATTAATAAAATGAGCTTGCTTCATTTTTTATGAACTATTTTACTGTTAACTACCTATAAGAATGACATGTTACCATGGCATGTAAAACCATATTTAATGAATAAGACCCATCATTTATGTTATGAATATTTTTACTTATATTGAAAATTTTTCATTACTTTCATTTGAAAATAAGAGAGCTATTTTTTTTTTCATCTTTTTTCAGCATTAACTTCTCAAATTTATACACCTCAGGCTGGGAAGTTTTAAAGAATAATTTATTGAATATGTTCTAATTTTAAGTTTTGCCATTAAAACTTATGCTGTTGAATCTACAAAAATGCATTTCACCAAACCTGCATATTTGGCCAAAAATGCCTAGCAGAGCAATTAGTATGACAAAAGGAACTGAAATTTTTTTAAAATATAAAATTTCTAACTAATATATATATTAAAAATTAACTTTTAATAGCTCCTAATGTTAATTTCCCTTTTAAGACAGCTAATTAGATTACCAATTCAAAAACTCAATTTTTATAAGAAAAGAAATATTATTTTTAATTAAACTGGGAGTAATTTCATAACAAGTATTATGAAATTTTAATTTTTAAGTGAGAATTTTACCATTATAAAGTTAAACTTTTCTGTAGCAGTACTAATGCAAATTGATCTGGAAAGGTTTGATCTCAATATCAGTGATTAAATTGAATTTCATAGGCTTTGAAATATTTTAATTTTTTCACAGCTCTTTACTTCTTATATATTTTTCAACTTTTATTTAATCTTTTGTTGGAAGCAAAATAAATTTTTGTGGCACTATTACCAGAGTCTGAGAGTTTGCCATTGCATTACATGTTGTTTACATAAACGATTGAAAATAAACATAAATGATTATATAATAATAAATATATGATTAAAATAAATAATAATGTATTGAAATGACTGAATGAATATAATGATCGAAATAAATAAAGGATTTAAGTGATAATAAAAAATATTATGAATTATTTATATTAAAGTAATGAACTACTTTAGAGATGATAAAAAAATTAATGTTTAAAAAATTTTACTGAAGTTAAATTGAAAAAAAATACAAAAAATTTAGCAGGTTTTTTTCTTACATATTGCTTATAAAATACTAAAAACTTTTTTTTTCACCACTTTAAGAATCACAATTAAATGCTCTTTCTTTTTGTATATAATATTATCTACTTCTCTTGACTGGTTATTTGAGAAAAAAATTCTAAAGTTCAGTTTCTTTTTTGATTGAGCCTAGTTGATGAAAAGCCTGGATCTTTCTCAAAGTGCATTATTAAAAATGAAATTAGGAAAAAAAAATTCTATTCAATGTATTATTGGGTTATTTTACCTCTGAGCAACACCTTTTTTCACACAATGTGCTAAATGGTCAGGTCACAAGGACCCCGAGGGCTCAGAGAAGGTTGGGGGGAACATTTGGAGTAAACATTTTAAAGAACAGGTTGGATGGCCTAGATATGGGACAGATGATAGCCTCCTGTCAAGGCCATCCAACGTGTTCTTTAACGTGTACAGGTATGGCTCTCCTGCACATGGGGTCAGAGCTTAACATCCCATCCGAAGGACAGCGGCCTTCCCAAGCCCATCGGTGTCCCTTACTGATCAGGGGTAAGGCAGGGCTTTTCATCAACTAGGCTCAATCAAATAAGAAACTGAACTTTAGAATTTTTTTCTCAAATAACCAGTCAAGAGAAGTATATCATATTATATACCAAAAGAAAGAGCATTTAATTGTGATTCATAAAGAGGAGATAAATCACAACACTGGCCCAACTGGGACTCAAACCTGGGAACTGTAGATTATGAGTCTGGCATGCTATCGACTGAGCCACACCCACCCCTTCTATTCAACATAGTAAAAATATTTTAATGTTTTTTTTTTTATGAATTCCTATTTGACTTGCCCCAGATTATATTTTTTATTACACCACTCTGATAACACCTTATTTAAAACCCATCTATCTATACATAATCCTCATGCAGTCATGGGCTATGGAGGTCCAACAAAAGTGCACATTTACCTGAGCAGTAGCAGAATTAGCCCACAGTGAGATTAGGACAATTCTAGTAAGGCCCTGTTTGATACTGTCTACCAAATCCTAGGTATCCCTTTCTCTTGGAGCATTTTAGTACTGTTCATAACCCTATTCATACACTTCTAAAGTTCACTAAATATTTTATTTTCATAAAATCCAGAATTAAATCATGTTTAATTGGTATATAATTTTATGTGCACAATTTCCTATCATTAACTATTTGGCAAAAGACTTCTAAAATTATTTTTTTTTTCCGAATGAACATTTATGAAATAAAAACCTAACCACCAGGTGCAATTCAGTTTTTCAGGTCTAGAATTGTAAGTTTAATAAAGCTTTCTATTTTCCTAAAATTATAACATTAATAAAATCACTTAAAAATAGAGAAACATATTCTTTACCTTCAAGACATCAACAGCTTTTTGGACTTGTTTTTCTCTACAATGTAAAGCTGCTTGTAACAGAGCTGCATCTGCAGCACTTGCAGGAAAAATTTTAGTCAACTGTTGCACATGGCGTCGACACTGGTCTGCCTGATTGGTATGAAGAAGAAGCAGACAGTGATTTACTGCTACTGCCTGCCGTTGGCTCAGAGTTAGTTTAGTCTCTAATCCTTCTGTAGTGGCTGTCTTAATCTTTTTCTTTGAATCAAATACGTTCTGATCCTGTAGAAAAGTAGCTGTTATAAATTAAAAACTCTGGATTTAATTATGCATTTCAATTTAACTACAACAAATTATCTATTTGGTCAAAAAATATTTTTAACACTTAAAGTGGGAAATCTACCAACATTGCATTAAAGACACCTATACCAATAAAGTTCTCACACAAATTCCAAATTTTAAAACTGTAGAAAACTGAAAATGCATAGTACTTAATATACCAGAAAATATTATTTTACAGCTTCCTCCATAGTCATCCCAAATCACTGTAGTTACACAAAACAAAATTAATAATTTGCTGTGCAATATTTTTTGAATTATTCTGCAATTTTCTACTTATATTACTAACATAATAAATTATCAGGTAACCAAATAAGTTCATGCTGTTTTATGGTGTTATCATTTCAACAAAAAGTACATAAGCCAATTGCAAGTGGTGTGCATGCGTCGATACACAGTCAAAAGCACATGGCATGCTGGGTCAGTTGATGGGAAGCAAACGTGAAAAGCAGTTCACCAAATTGGGAAGGGTGACAAAAACATTTGTTTGCATTTCGATGACCTAGAAAAGTCTGGAAGCTGAGCAAATGGGTTCCACATGAACTGACTGCTGAAAACAAACTCCAGTGGCTTACGATCTGCTCATCCCTGCTTTCACACAAGAATGGACCATTTTTGGACAGGATGTTGGTGTGCGATGAAAAATAGATTGTCTATAGGAATACCAAATGTCGTATCATTGGTTGTCATCCAGTGAACCTGTCTGCATGAAAGACCAAGATCCACTAACAGAAAATTCTGTTTTGTGTCTGGTGGACTATAGCTGGTATCGTCCATTATGAGCTTCTGGCCACTGGTCAAAAAATCATGGTGGATGTCTACTCAGAACAGCTATGAGTTGCAGATGCACTGCCCCAAAAATAGCATGCACTTGCTCATCACAAAGGTGTTGTGGTCCTTCAGAACAATGCTCAACCTCACACAACATGAGTGACCCGAGACAAGCTCTACAGCCTTGGTTGGGGAATTCTACCCCACCCTCTGTATTCCCCAGATATCATGCCATCTAACTACCATCGTTTCTTGGTGCTGGACAATCACATGCACAACCGACAATTTTGAAACCAAGAAACACTGGAAACACAGTTGGCTGCTTTCTTTACTTCTAAACATCAGTTCTATCGGAGTGACATTTATAAACTTGTATCTCATTGGGAAAAGGTTATAGATTGTGCTGGTGTTTACTTTCCTGAATAAAATATCTTTATTCACTTTTTACATGATTTAAATTTACCCTTAAAAACAGCACAAGCCTTTTTGGTTACCTGATACATATTGCATATACACGCATATAAAATCATAAAACAGCAATGATCTACAGAAGTGCAACCATACTGTGCAATGCAGTTCTCCAAACACATCTGCCCTGAGCTACAATTGTTGCATTTGGCCTCAGCAGGTCAATTCTAATGTAACAATAATAAAAAATTAATAATACACAATTGTTGGCTGGGTGTACAATTAAAAAATTAGTTTTGAGATCGGCTAGTATCACTCATTAATGTACATAGTTAAATTGCTTTAGAGTGCAATTTTCTTATGACAGATACTTTTTGCTCAGATAGTATTTGCAAAAAAAGCCATTTTCTTACAAAAAGTGATTTAACTTTTTATTCTTCAAGTTCCTTTTTTTTCACTACATTAAAAAAAATCCTATTAAAATTAATATTTCTAAATTTGTTTAGATTTTTTATTTTCATAAAATTTAGAATTAAATTTTGTTTAATTTGGTATATAACATAACTATTTCTGTTGATTGGTTATTTGTTAAAAAAAATTCTAAAGTTGACTTATTTGACTCAAAACAGCTAATGAAAAGCTGGGACTTTTCTCATAGTAGCAAGAAAAAAATTACAAAAGGAGAATAATTTTTTGTTTCAAGTAAAATTTTATTTTAATATTATTCAGAAATAAATAACCTTTCTATTCATATGCAATATAATTTTGTCTATTATTTTTTAATAAATTTTATTTGCAATGTCAGATTCTTTTTTTTACTACATCACTCTTAAAAAACAACCCTATTTAAACTCATTGATTTTTTTCATTAAATATTTTATTTTCATAAAATCTGGAATTAAATGTTGATTAATTTGGCATGTAATAAGCCATAATACCTTCCATTAGTTAGTTGCCAAAAAAAGTAGTAAAGTTAATTTTTATTTGGCTCAGGATAGTGAAAAAGTAGCTTGGCTTTGGATGTAAAACAGTTTTTCACGCTGGACTCTGGAAGGGTTAAATAGCAACTCTGATGATATTGTGAAGTAAATTTTAATTAATATTCATCTGTGAGGTCATCCTGGCTGGTGGTACTATGCAGTAAGCCCACATTTACAACCCCATCATTAGTAACTGAAGATGGATCATTTAGTTAAGAACTTAAATTGGAGTTAAATTATATATAATGACAAACTTGAGACAAAAACAGATGCCAGCCTTACTTCCGACGTCACTTTGCTTGTCACTTGTACAGCTGCTCAGGATCATCTATGGTGAGCGTCCAACAGTAGTCAGCCAACATTGAAGTGGACCAGTTTCCCTGGTATCATTTCTCCATAGTTGCAATGTCCTGGTAAAAACGTTTGCCGTGCTCATCACTAACCATGCCGCAGTTGTTGGGGAAGAAATCTAAGTGGGAATGGAGAAAGTGGATCTTTAAGGGCATATTGCAGCCACGTTTGTGATACAGAGACAACGTGTCTTTAACCAATTTCTTGTAGTTGTCTGCCTTGACATTCCCAAGGAATTTAATTGACACCAGAAGAAATGTGTCCCAAGCCTTTTTCTTGTCACACTGAAGCAGATTGTCGAATATCTGGTCTCTGAACAGCTCATGGATCTGAGGACCAACAAAAATTCCCTCTTTAATTTTTGCTTCACTGAGGGAAATTGGAGTCAAGTGCTTGAAAGCTGATGAAGTCCAGTCCATGGTTTTTACGAAGTGCCAGTACTGGGTATTTCACATTCTTCTCTACAACCTTCAGAGATTTCCTCTGAGGCCAGTTTCTCTTCACGTAGTGCAAAGTCTTTGCTCGGCTGTCCCATTCACATAAGAAACAGCACTACTTCGTATATCCCAACTGCAGACCCATCAACAGCGCCACTACCTTCAAGTCACAGCAGAAATGCCAGCCATACTTGCTGTATTGAAGACAGTTCAACAGCTGTTTCAGGTTGTCATAGGTTTCTTTCATGTAGACAGCGTGTCCAACCGGAATGGATGGAAGTCGATTTCCATTATGCAGCAACACCACCTTGAGACTCAATTTCAAGGAGTCTATGAATAATCACCATTCTTGAGGGTCATGTTTGATTTCTAGGACATTCATCAGGCCATCTACATTGGAGCAGAACACAAGGTCATCTTCCTTTCTGAAGTAAGGTGCAAACTGCTCATGATGGTTGATTGGTTGTTTAGGGTTTAATGGCGCATTAGCAACTAAGGCTATAATGCGCCAAACGAATGTCCAAGATGTAAAAAGATAAAAGTCATGGAACCCTCAACCAATTTTTAAAAATAAACTAGGAATTTAACGAGACAAATGTAGAATAATAAAATAACAAGCAGTGAATAACAATAAACAAATGTAGAAATATTTTGTAAAAATAAAAGTAACCAGGTGTAAACAATCAGTAGAGTAAAATTATAGACGAGTAAAATAACTTGTAAATTGTAAAAATTGAAAGACAGCGTTAAAACAACAATGATCAGCTAACAAATGTCCGAGTGTAAGGGGCTCGGACGTAAAATCATGAAAATTAAAAAACAAACGCCGTTCAAAGTTAAAACATGGACACGATATTAAAATGTGTTTGATGGTTAAAATGGTATCACAAAACTCACACTTAGGTACGTCGTCCGCCCGTAAGAGAAACGAATGAGTAATAAACGAATGACCTAAGCGGAGCCGAGCAAGTACAACTTCCTCCTTGCGATTCCTGCGGTAACAAGACTGCCATGGTTTGATGATAGGTTTGATCTCAAAGAGCTTGTTCGTAAGCTGTTCTGACCAAGATCTCTGCCACCGTGCCCGGAGCTCGATGGTAAAACGCTGCCGGAAATCCAGATATGGAACCGGCAACGGAGAGTCGGACAGGGGTGTGGCTGACCTGGCAGCAGAATCTGCCAGATCATTACCCCTGATTCCGACGTGACCGGGCACCCAACAGAAATGGATGGTGGTGGTGGCTGCCAGACGATGTAGCTGCTGGCGGATCTTAGTAAGAACAGGGTGAGGCCGATGCCTCACCGAGATCAAAGCCTGTAGCGAGCTAAGCGAGTCAGTGTAAAGCACACACCGACGATGATGCTTAGTCGCCATGTGGTCCAAGGCGAGGCTGATAGCGTGCAACTCTGCAGTGAAGATGGAACACTGCAGTGGGATCTGGTCTGCAATGATTACATCACAGCAGACCATGGCTGATCCCACCGATGTGCCGGACTTCGAGCCATCTGTGAAGACAGGCAAGAAGTCCGGGTACTCAGCATGATGGCTGGCAAAGAGTTGCTGGTACACACAGTCGGGTGTAAAGGCCTTCCCCGTCCTGCACAGGGAAAAATCGCAGGAAGGGGAAACAGCGAGCCATGGTGGAAGTGGCTCAGCTGTCGACTGTGCAACGCTATCGAGACTGGTGTTGATGTCTCTGAGGTAGCCTCGGACACGCAAACCAAAAGGACGAATGGCAGTCGGCCGATTATTGTAAAGCATTTCCCACTTCGGACTGAAAACGCAGTCCCAAGTGGGATGGCCAGGCAGGGATCACAATTTAGAAGCATATTGTAGGGACAACTGCTGACGGCGAAGAGATAAAGAAGGTTCGTCGGTCTCAACGTAAAGACTCTGGACCGGTGAAGTGCGGAAGGCTCCCGTGCAAACACGGAGGGCCTGATGATGGAGGGGGTCCAGCACCTTCACCACCGAATCCCGGGCCGAGTCGTACACCTGGGATCCGTAGTCCAGTTTCGATCGGACAAGCGCACGGTACAGGCGGAGCAAAGAACATCGGTCCGCCCCCCAAGAGAGGGAGGAGAGGACCTTCATGATGTTCAATGCCCGCGTGCACTTGGACCTGAGATGACGTATGTGAGGTAAAAAGGTCAATTTCCGATCGAATATGAGACCGAGAAACTTGGTCTCTGCCACAACTGGAATGATGTGACCCTGGAGCCGCAGCTCGGGATCCAGATGAAGATTACGCTTGTGGCAAAAGTGCACACAAGCGGTCTTCTGTGGGGAGAACCGAAACCCGTTTGCCGTCGCCCAAACCGATAGATTGTTCAGGGCAATTTGCAGTTGTCTTTCAATGACCCTCATGCTTGACGAAGAGCAAAAGATGCTAAAGTCATCAACATAGAGGGCATTGCCTACTGATGGAGGAAGTTGTCTAGTAATTGAATTAATCTTGACAGCGAAAAGCGTAACACTCAGAACGCAGCCTTGTGGCACCCCCTGTTCTTGGGGGTACGGCCGCGACAGAGTGTTACCGACACGGACACGAAAAGAGCGTGTCAATAAGAAGTTGGAGATGAAGATCGGCATGTGACCTCTTAAGCCGAAACTGTGGAGGTCACATAGAATGCCGAATCTCCAAGCCGTGTCGTAAGCTTTTTCGATGTCGAAGAAAATTGACACCAGGTGCTCTCTACGTAAAAATGAGTTTCTGATAGCCGATTCGAGGCGTATCAGATGGTCAAGAGTTGACCGTTGCCTGCGAAAGCCACACTGGGTGTTGGAAAGAAGGTTGTGATGTTCTAAATACCAGATGAGTCTGGCATTTACCATTCTTTCCAACACCTTGCACACGCAGCTCGTCAATGCGATGGGACGATAATTGGAAGGAATCTTGGGATCTTTGCCTGGCTTGGGGAAGGCCAAGACGATGGCCTCCCGCCAGGAGTCCGGAAACTGCTCCTCGAGAAAAATGCGATTGAAGAGATGGAGCAGCCGATCCTTACTCGATGGTGAAAGATTTTGGAGCATGGCATAATGGACATTGTCTGGCCCGACAGCAGATGCACGAGAAGTGTGCAGAACAAGGCGAAGCTCCTCCGCTGTGAATGGCCTGTTGTAAGGCTCCAGGCCATTCGAGTGGAAAGACAGCGGAGAGCGCTCCGCCCTGCCCTTCTGGGCCAGAAACTCGGGGGAGTAAGAGGAAGATGAAGAGATGGAAGAGAAAGACTCCCCCAGAGTGTTGGCAATTGCTTTGGGATCAGCAATTGCCTGTCCATTGTGCTCCAGGATCGATAACGAGTGGGATGTGTAGTTCCCACTCATCTTCCGGACTTTATCCCACACGACTTTAGAACTAGTCGTGCAGGTGATGGATGACGTATACTTGATCCAAGATTCCTTCTGGCTCTGGCGTCGGACGAAACGTGCTTTCGCCCTGGCGCGTTTGAAATTTTCAAGGTTGGGGGACGTCGGATATCTCCGAAACACCCCCCAAGCCTTGTTCTGAACCTTACGAGCTGCGGTGCATTCTGGATTCCACCACGGTTTCGGAAAGCGAGGAAACCGTGTAGAAGTTTGAGGAATTGTTGATGCAGCTGCATCTACGATACAGTCCGTTATCTCCGCTACTGCAACATTGATTGGCTCCTGGCTGACAGAGTGGTCATCGAGCTCTGAGAGCAGCTCGAAACCACCCCAGTCAGCGCGATCGAGCCTCCACCGTGAGACGCGTGAAGGGCTGCAAGGCCCCCCACGGAAGATGGTGCACACCACGGGGAGGTGATCGCTTCCATGAGGGTTGTCCTCGACCTCCCATGTAAAGAGTGGAAGGATCGAGGAGGAGCAGATGGTGAGGTCAATGGCAGTGAAAGAGCGGGTTGGGGAGTGAAAGTAAGTACTGACACCAGTGTTCAACAGGGAGAGAGAAGGATCCAGGAGCCACTGTTCCAGGACCCCGCCCCTCCCGTTGGTGTCAGCACTGTCCCAAAGTGGACTGTGTCCGTTGAGGTCCCCCATAATGAGAAAGGGGGACGGCAGCTGCGAGACGAGATCATCAAGGTCTTCCTGGAAGACGATGCTCTCAGGTGGAAGATATACAGAGCAGACAGTCAGCGAGAACCCCACGAAGAGACGGATGGCTACCGCCTCCAAGTTGGTGGTGAGGGGTACAACCTGGAATGGAGAATGGTTGCTCACGAGGATGGCGACACCCCCGCGAGCTGGACCATCTCCATCCCGGTCCCGGCGAACCAGTGAAAAGTGCCGGAACGTGGGATCTGTGACTGGCTGCAAGTATGTCTCCTGCAGGCACACACAGATGGGCTGGTGTGCCTGAAGGAGGGCCTTGATGTCGTCAAGATTCCTCTGGAATCCACGACAATTCCGTTGTAGGAGTGTGGCCATCTCAGGACTTAGAAGAGTGGGCGGACGACGTGTTTCTATTCAACTTAACCGCCGCAGAGGACGGTTTAGTGAATAGGGGGCGGTCGGTATCCATGTCCTCGGAATCGTCCGAGGGGCATGGATCGGTGACCGCCCTTTGTGGTGCTGTTATTTTCTTTTTTGGCCCCGGTGGGGGCCCCTTCGGTTTGGAAGGTCTTGCTGTCTGAGGACGGGAGGGAGGAGGCCTTCCGGTGGAGGTGGAAGGCTGAACTGCAGGAATTTAAACCGGGGTTGATGTCGAAGTCGACACCACCCTCGGTCTCGCCTGCGTGAGGAGGTACTTCGCAGCTGGCGAGAAAGACTCAGTAGGTGGTACACTGATGTCAGTCTGCACCGCAACCGAAGTCATTGGAACGATGGGCTTTCCAATGACTGCACTGGCATAGGAAACCTTGCCAGGTGGGGCGGGCGGTGCAGCAAGCTTTCTCGCCTCAGCATACGAGATGTTATTCACGACTTTGAGACATTGTACCTCCTTTTCCTCCTTCCACTTCGGACAGTCGCGGGAGTACGCCGGATGTTTGCCACTGCAGTTCACACAGCATGCCTTTTCTGCTGTGCAGTCAGGATCGAGATGATCCTTACTGCCACAGCGAGCACAGGTGGGCTTGCCCCTGCATGCTATGCGGGCATGACCGTATATCTGACACTGAAAACAGCGCAGAGGGTTCGGTATATACGGCCGTACCTCACAATGTAAATAACCTGCCTTGATGGAAGAAGGCAGGCATGGCGTGTTGAATGTAACAATCAGCACCCTGGTGGGTGTCAATTTCCCATCACAGCGTGTCGAAACCCGGTGGACCGCTGTTACTCTTTGAGGTGTGAGCTCTGAGAGGATTTCCTCCTCAGTGACTTTGAGGAGGCCCCACTCGGTGATCACACCCCGAGAGGAATTCAAAGTTTTATGGGGAGTGACTTCGACAGCCACCCCACCAATTTCTTTGACTTTCAGGAGCAGTTCCGAGTGTTTGGAACAAGCGGTCTCAACTTGTAAGTCGCCAGATCGTAAGCGCTTTACGGATTTCGGTTCTACCGCAAGACCTTTCAAACCTTTATTCACAAAAAAAGGGGACATGTCCCCAAGCACCTGATCACCCATGGAGTGGATGATCAGGAACTTTGGGAACGAAGACACAGACAAAGAAGACGACGGCAGAGATAACTTAGACAACGAGGAAGATGGGGGCTCATGTCGAGCCCTCTTGTTGGCGGCGATCGTATTATTTTCTTCATTCTCTCTCATGGTTTGTTTTGTGTGGTTCAGTGCCCGCTGTCCCCACCCTCCACGGAGCCCAACAAGGGGACGCCCAGTCGGGCGCCAGGGCTACGCAGGCACTATACCCACACAGACAGTGAGCCAAGCCCTCACAAATAAATAGAAAGAAAATAAAAAGAGAAATGTGCAGAACAAAAACGTTCTACACAAATGAAACAAAGCGCAAAAATAAGAATATTGTGACTGCCAAACTGGCTGCACAAAGAAAGGATAACGACAAAAGGAAAATAATCTGTGAGGAAACTTGTAAACCTGTACCCGGACCGTGGGCAAGGTTACTCACCGCTCTGCATGGTTGACCCTAGCAGGACCTGCCCACCAGCCGATTGCTCCTGGGGGGGCCACCCCAGGAGCTCCCGTTTACCGGAAGCAGAGGCCAAAGCAGTGTATAGCAGAGGCCCCGGAATCCGCTGCCCAGACCCGCGACAGACAGGCTCCCCAATGGCAAGACAGCCAATGGGGACCACGCCAGTCATGAGCTGAGGAGAGAAGACGGGGACCCCCGAGCAACTACCAGGATCCTCCTTTCCCGGGACACGGGTCTCCGCGCACGGCAAACACGTGGGCGAGCGTTTAGGACCCTGCGAAGGTAACCGAGCCAGCGGAACCTTCACAGGGTGGTCCCCCTCACCGCGTACAAGCGCTCACACCGAGGGGGACTGTTCATGATGAGTTCAAAACAAAGTCACTCAGACATTTTTCTTGAGAAGATTCCATTGTTTAAATCTCGATCGAAGTAACCCTGCTTTGGCCTTGGACAGCTCCAGATGGCGAACAAGATCGTTCATTTCTTCTTCGGTGAGAATATGTGGTGCAGATGACGCACTGTGGCAGATGTATGAATCATTATTAAACACTGAAGGCTGCGGAGAGCCCGATGTCGGCTTGCCTCCCTCCTCATCGTCTGAATTGAAGGAAAATTCTTTTGGAGGTTCAGGAATGGGAAGGCCTTCCCCATGTGGAACTGGTTGGAGAGCAGATTGTATATTCAGCTACTCTATTGTCCACTTATTTTTCCTTGTGATGTCTCCAGAAACAGATGGAACAATGAAGAAGTAGCAGTCATTTGCATGATTGCTTGGCTCTCTCCAAACCATAGGAACAGCAAACAGCATCGCCACTTTTTTGCCTTTCAGCCACTTCAGAAGATTTTTTGCACACATACTGCAGCATATGTGTGGGGCCCAGGCCTTGTCTTTGTCCTGGTCCACATCTTGCTTCCAATAGAAAACTCATACGCCGCTTTCACTATTTGAGTGATGGCCCTTTTCTGGCTTGCAAACATCACTTCCCCGCAAATGTAACAAAATTTATCTGCACTATTAACACAGTTATGAGGCATCACTACTGCTGGATTAAAACTGCAAGGATCATTTGTATTGTACTTATGACTCAGGGGTAAATGGGAATCACTCAAAAGACTTGCTCACCCTACGAGACATCACTTACAACTAACGATTGCATCATCTTTTGTCCGCGATCGTAAAGCCATGATGTCATGACTCAACTATTGTCTCAGTCTCTCCTAAACAAGAGCCAATTGACAAATTTTATTGTCAATTTTGTGTTCAACACCTCGAAATTTGTAAAGATTGGCTATTTTCATTTCAAAGCCTTTTTTATGTATTGCCCAGTGTAATCAAGGCATGATGAAAATATTCTGATTATTGGTTATTAATTATTACTAATTAATAGAATATTGAGAAAACAAAACACTTTGGAACTTACAGATAAGCTAACCCAGATAGCAACAAATATGCATGATATCTATTCCCATAGCAATGCTAAGCATGACCCACAAATTAAGAAGTTCATAATCTGACCTGTGTCAACCTTAAAGTTTCAAGGTATAGGGGTATTAAGATAGCTAAGTCAGATGGCCTGGAAACATATTCAAATTATATTAGCTACAAAAAAAGTGATTCTTAAATATAATTAAAACACTACTAAGTAATTAGATGATTTTTTTCTCTCAAAGCTAATATAGATTATAATCAAAAGCATTAAAAAGACCTTCTTGCTCAAAAATTAATTTAAAATAATTTAAAATTCTCTGTCATTGAGCAATAAAATTTTAGAGTTTATCCTTCAAACTATTTGCATGTTGAAAGTTCTTAGGAGAAAACTCTCAGAAACTTTTCGGAGCAAAGACAGCGCTCCATCTTCAGTGAAGTGATGCTGAGAATTTTAAATTATTTTAAATTATTTTAAAATAGGGGTATTAAGTATTCTGATTTGCAATTAGTTGCCCATAGAAGAATAGAAGATAGATTCAAGTTAAATACACTAATTTAGATACAGTCAAAGCTTCAACTCTCTAAAACAATTTAGCTAGTTTTTTGCCTGGTGTTGTCTGGAAACGGTCAGCTGAAATCTTATACTTGTCTATACACTCCCTTTGACCTGCAGAGAATTAATACTGGCAAGCCCACAGTGAAGCACAGATTAGATAATGGGTACGGATGTGCTTTAATGAAAAGAGCTAAAATGTAAACAATTCTTTCCTTTATTTACCATTCTCCTTTTGGAAAATGTACAAAATATTGCAAAATTTGAGAGGAGATTTTCTTTAAAAATAAAGGGACACTGAAAAAATGCAAAATTCAAATTTTTGAATTTCAAACCAAATTTTGGAAAAAAATTAAAGCAGTTGGAAGTTTTGCAAAAATTACTGTTTGCATTCTATGACTCATTTATAATCATTAAGATATTATTATGAAGTCCTGGATCTAGAAAATAATGGGTGGGAGGGGGCTCTAAATTGAGTCAGAGTGAATTGGATTGCCATTCCAGTATAAGTTTTTCCCTCCATTTTAGTGATCTTTAATAAATTTCTTGAAAAACATACTTAATAGGCATTTAATTTTTTTTTTACCTCTGTTCTGGAGGTAAAATGTCATTTGCATTCTCAAGAGAGGAGCTTGTCCCTCACTTCCTAGATCCAGTCCTGTTATTACACAGTTTAAATAATGAAAAACACTAATGTGGAATATAAAGGAGAAAAACACAAAATTTCATTTCCATTTCTGGCTTACCTTATTAATGGTAATAATATTGTTAGATGCAACTGCAGCTACAGCTAAGTCAGATGGCCTGGAAACATATTCAAATTATATTAGCTACAAAAAAAGTGATTCTTAAATATAATTAAAACACTACTAAGTAATTAGATGATTTTTTTTCTCTCAAAGCTAATATAGATTATAATCAAAAGCATTAATGCAATGTGATGCTTTGCTACAGACCAAAACCTTTTAGAAATACTGTAATCAGCATCATCTGATTCCAGTTTGCTAAACAAAGTTATCATAGTGGATATAGTCAGAGTCAGGGCCTCTAATTATAAGCACAAATATATTCCCACTGCATAACTTTAATAAAGAATGCTATAAAAATACAAAATAAGCTGTTTTAGTGCTGCTTACTTCAAATTCTTTTATCAAAATCTAAATGAATGTGATATATTAATTTTTATCAAGTTAGCATTTAACATTCAGTAATTATTAGAGGTCTGTAAATGGTAGCTAGGTAGTCACTGGAAGGAGACCTATGCACCAGTCCCCTGTGATGATGCTTAGAATTGGCCAGGCCTAGCACCTAATGTCCGACCCTGCCTTCTCATGATGCAGATATTAGTACTTTTCAAAAGAGATCCTCTCTTGTGGAAGGGAATGGAAAGGGAGGGCTTCCAGATTAGAGTGGCCTACTGATTTGGACAACTATGGCTACTTCTTTTTTTTCTACCTTGCTGAGGAGTGATCAACCACACAGGGTCCCGATTCTGACCATATTAACTTACTGGACTGCATAAAGGCTCTAAACTTGATTATGGATCCTGAATTTGCTGCACTGATGGGCTTCTGTGGAGGGAAAATCTATTGCTGTATTTTTTGTTTGTTTTTAGGCTGACAGTCCTAACTGAATAGATTAACAGGATACGTTTAATCAGCTGGAGGATAATCCTGAGCAGAAGTTATTGCAGGCACCTGAACTCTTGCTTTTACAATCAGCATCAAATTCTACATTGGAGGAAGTCTTCCAGTGTATATGGCTTCAGCCTTTAGTGGTGGGGAATGGGTCTTTGCCCCATGTCTGCGATTAGGGGGCTGTTTGATACTGTCAGCATTCCCTCTCTCAATAACATAATTTCTTTAAACATCCCACTAACCATTTTCTCTCCATAGGTAGTTGGAATGTGAAGACACTGCACAGAGATTATTCTCTTGATGTCCTCACACAAGAATTCCACCATTAGAATTTAAATAGTCTTGGCTTGCAAGAGACCAGATGGACAAACAAACATCAGATTCTAAAATATAATCTTAAATTCCTCTTTTCAGGGAGGGAAGATAACAAGCATCTGCAAGGTGTGGATCTGCTTCTCAGCAGACATGCTAGTGATGCTCTTCTAAGATATATGTGCATTAATGAAAGGTTTCTTACAGGAAATTTTCAGATAAGCATTAAAGACTGAATGATATCTGCTGTTATGTCACCACTGAGGATTCCAATGAGGATGAGAAGAATAGGTTTTACGGACAACTTCAGGATATTTTGAATTCTGTCAAGAAAGGAGATATTACCCTTGTTCTAGGTGACTTCAATGCCAAAGATGGTACTGACTCTGACCTTTGGGGAGGGGTGATAGGCCCTTTTGGTATTGGTAGCTGCAATGGCAACTGGCAATGTCTCCTACAGTAAGTAAACTCAATGGTTTCAGAATAACACTTATTACAAACACCGCGACATACATAAGTACACATGGGTTTCACCTGATGGGCTGCATAAGAATATGATTGATTATATATTAATTAACAGCAAATGGGCTAGTTCTGTTAGGAATACCAGGGCATATAGGAGAGCTGAAATTGGATCTGACCATTACCTTGTTAAAAAGTGTCTTGCAACTTAAACTTAAAAAGTGTTATGCTAAATTTAAAAAATTTACCTTTAATACTGAAGCTCTGAAAGACCTTGTTATAGCTAAAGCTTACCATGATAGGTTACTTAGCCATTATGGCAGTCATGGTTTGCTTACTACTGAAGTTGAGGAAGAATGGGGCCATTTTAAACAGGCTTTTTTGGACACTAACAGTATTCTTTTAGGAAAAAAAGAGCAGAAGAGACAGAATTATCTGAGTGATAAGGCACTTGAGCTTATTTCGGAAAGAAAGAACTGCAGGAATGTCCTTAATCAATACCATACTAGTCATAATAGAAAGCATTACAGAGAACTTAATAAAAGTGTAAAGGATCAGTTAGCTGCTGATAAGAATCTTTAGCTCGATGGCTTGGCTGACAAAGCCAAGAAAGCAGTTAACCATGTTAGAGATTAACCATATTAGAAATAAGTTAGAGAGCACAACAGCAGAGAGCTGTACCAGATAGTTAATGTTTTGTATGGTAGAAAATGGACAGGTATATAGGGATTGAAGGATAAACAAGGTAAAGTTATAGAAGATGGAGATTCTGTCATGGCTAAGGTAGACCAAGCATTTCAGTGATATTCTAAGCAATGTGGTTAGTTCTACTCCCATTGTTTGTAATGATGATAGATGCATTACTGGCTTTAATGTTGGCCTTATAACACAGTCTGAAGTTATTTCTATACTGTATATATATATATTGGGCTATTTCTATACTTAAACTACATAAATCCCCAGTGGTAAATGTAATTACTAGGAAACAGTTAGAGCAGGGAATCTTTTGGTTACCACATGGATGAATATTTTGAATATCTTTTATGATAAAGGAGTTGCTCCTAAGGATTTTACCAGAGATATTATTATCCCAATTTTAAAAAGTGATCACAGTTCTTGTGATAACTATAGGGGTATCAACCTATTTTCTGTTCCAGGTAAAGTCCTGTGCATGATTCTGCTCAAGCACAATCATGCATTACCCTTGAGTAAACATCTCAATTTAATTATTTTAGGACCTATGTAGCAGATATTGGTGATGTGCAGAATGAGATTAACAGATGAATAGAGATTGCTGCCATTTTAGGAATCTATGGAGAGTGTGGAGAAATAAGCATATATAACCTAAAGAGTAAAATTACTGTATAAGAGTTTGGTTCTTTCTAGGGTTAGTTATGGCAGTGAAACTTGGACGCTTTATAAAGAAGATAATGGGAAACTTGATGCTTTTGATTCTAGATGCTTACGCAGTAACTTGGGCATTAGGCAGTTCAACTTTGTAAGTTGGGTTGTTTTACCTCTGAGCGGCACTTTTTTGCACACCATGGGCTAAATGGCCAGGTCACATGGACCCCGAAGGCTCAGAGAAGGTTGGGGGAGGGGACCCACTGGAACAGCTGTTGGGAGACAGATGGTAGCCTCCCGTCAAGACCATCCAGCGTGTTCTTTAACGTGCACAGGGTATGGCTCTCCCGCACATGGGGCCACGGCTTAAAGTCCCATCCGACGGACAGCAGCCTTTCCAAGCCCATCAGTGTCCCCTACTGACCGTGGGCAGGGCAGGGAATTTTGCGGAGATAAATCTCAATGCTGACCCAGCTGGGACTCGAACCTGGGAACTACAGATTACGAGCCTGGCACACTACCGACTGAGCCACCCCCGCCCCAACTTTGCAAGTAATGATGAGGTTAGGCAAAGGAGTCTGTAACCTCCTTTAAGCAGCATATTGTGAAGAGAGAGACTCCATTGGTTTGGCCATGTTGCCCGTATGGATAATTATGGATTAGAGAATAAGGTTATGAACAGTGTGCCTAAAGGCCTCAGAGAGAGGGGGAGACCTGGGATGCGATGGGAAGACAATGTTAAACGGGACCTTGTTAGAATTGGTGTGCAGTGTCCAGATGCAGCAGATGTAGCTCAGGACAGATATGCTTGGAGAACTAAATTGCATTCTGGTTGGACCTCCATAGACAATGGCTGTTTGAGGATGATGATGATGATGAATTATTAGAAATAAATAAAATTTAAGTGTTACTTGCTTTAAACAATAATTTAATGATTTATTAATTATATTTTGTTAAAAATCCATTTTCATGGATCAATATATAAGTTTAATACTTTTCTTCACCTATGTTCTGATTACTAGCATTCTCATGGGATGGAGTACTTTTGCTCCCTCTCTTCCTAGATCCAGCTGTGTTATTATGTAGTTTAAATACTGAAAAACTCTAACATGGGGAGAAAAGGAGAAAAATACACTCCATTTGCATTTGTGGCTTACCTTATTAATGAAATAATATTGTTAGATATCAATGCAGTATCTAGATAATAATACAGATAATAAATATATAAAAACTAATTTGCATTGTTTGGTGCTTTCAAAGTTGCATGCAGAAATTCAGTCTAAATCAAATGCAAAAGATTTATTGCGATATTTTCAATCATTTCTATTTCACTTTTATGTTACATATTTCATAATGTTAAAATACACCGACCTCATTTTGCTTCATGGTTAAGTACCTGAAAATCATGAATCAAACTGAAATGATGCAAATTGATATATTATTTCTCATAAGAAATAACTAAAATACTTGATATAAGTTCTGGCGCTACAATGATCCCTATTTAAATACTTAACAAATCCAAATTTTACCCCCATGCAATTAAATATTTAAGCAGTAATAATAATTAATATAAGAGAAAATAATGCGATATAGAATTGAAAAATACATAATAATTTATATATATTATAAAATATGCATGAAAAATTTATTTTAAAATAGCATTAAATAATAAATGTTAATAATAATAAACATTTTCATGCTATAGCTTGAGAAGTTGGAGAGCTTTGGTGGTTACTCCAACCCAATGATTCCCAACCATTTTGGGCAGATCACCCCCTTTACAAAAGGTTATTTTTCCAATTTCCCTCTTCATGGAAATAATTTTTCCTGTAGTTGAAAAAATATTTGCCAGATATACAAATTTATAGCTATTTCAATCCATGAATTTGAAAAGATTTTGCCAAAATAAACATGCATAATTATGCTAATGTAAGTATTCGATATTCTATTTATTTCCTCAAAAATTTTCAATAAAAGACCCCTATAAATTTCAACATTGCCATCCAGTGGCACACTCAGAGGGAGGGCCAAGGGGCCCTGGCACCCCCCAAAGGAAAAGGGAAAAAAAACACTAGAAAATTTTCCAAAAATATTTTCCTAATTAAAATTAATTTTTTATAATTATGTTGTGTCATGTCTTCTATTTCTATACTACTTATGAATTAGCGGTCACATAAGGTGGGAATACCCTATAGCTCTTGGGAATCACGGCCGCTGTGAACACAAGGCGAATGAATTGGGTGGACCGAGGACTACTTCATTTGCCCTAGCCGGGCCAGCGGGTCCCTCGACCCCCCCCCCCCCAAATATTAAATCCTGAGTGCGTCACTGCTGTCATTGCTCTAACCAAAGTAACAATGTGTGCAGCAACCAAATCAACAGACTGTTGGGGTGGTGGAACAAGAATCTGCACAGTCTGATGAACAGCCTTCCTTCCCATCTCCATAAACTAGCAGTTTCAGATACAATGGATATTAACAACAAACGACAAGAACAAAATTTTTGTGGTTTGCAAAAAAATAGTTTTTTTACTTTTGTCCCAATATTTTTCGTTTTTGCAACACTGTTCCACAGTAGCCTAGCAGATGATGAGGGACCAATGCTGCAGAGTTGCACTGCAGATATATTTGCTGTGTAAGAAATTATGCACTACAAAATTTTAGCAACATGAACAGAAAATGAGTCATAATTTTCTAAAGACACAAATATGAATTCATGCATAATGAGGCCTTGATTTGCATGCAATATCAATGCATAACAGCTTATGAATATAACAGAATCATAAAAAAAGATGCATACTACTTTAAAATATAAAAACATTATTAAAATGATTTACTTCACCTACAACAAATATTAATTCATTGATTAAAACAAAAATGTTTTACCTTTGTTTCAAAACTTGATTGTATATTTTCATAGCTCTATCAGATTTTGCTTGCATCTGCAATGCATAGCCAAGCTGTGCCCTGAAACATTATAAATGCAATAATTAGTAATAAGTTCAAAGCAAATATTTTTTTAAAATGGATATTATTTTTAATATTACGTACTATAATTAATTCTAAATTTATATTATAATTAACTTAGATGATTCATTTTATTTCCAATTCTTTAAAATGACCTAATTGTTAAAATTTTCAAAAAAAAATTCAGCACTTTAGTTATTACTTCTTTATTGATTTAACTTCAAATTCATATTAACCTATAAGAACAATTATAATGTTCAAAAATAATCTGTAATTTTTATGCTTGGACATTTTTATCTATAAACTCTTTCATCACTATTAATATCTTTGGGTATATAGTTTTTATGTGAATTTGGAATTAAATTAGCAAAGAAATGATGGTTAAACTTTATTATAGAACAATGATAGAATTTACTTTAAAAATAGTCTGAAAATAGAGTTTGCAGTGTTTAGTTAGTGGCAATGCCCTCTACAGGTTCCTCTGTTCATATACAGTGTACTAAACTCATCACAAAAATAAAATCATCTACAGTACACAGGAAAGCTCAGAAATGCCATAGAAAACCGATGCCAGATCCCTCAAAGCTGCAAAATGATTCATGGTTCTAAACTATGTTCTACTATAGGTAGGAACATTATTAATAATTAGTTGAAAAAAGTTGTCCTAAGTGGGAATAGAACCCATGCCTCCCAGAGCATGCCGAGCATCCTGACCGACGGACAATCAGAAACTGAAAATCTTTTCAACAAGTGACATTATATGCATTCCCACATTCTTTGCTGATTCACCATTGGCCCATCTATTGGCAGGGAATGGGGTAGCCAAGCTGCCACATTTGATGGTGGTAATATCTGTCACTCATACTCACAGCATTATATCAGTAATTCAGCAATAAAGTATCACAGGAAAAAGTCCTGTAGACAAGAAACACTTGATATAATTGTTGAAAAAAAAATGTTGTCCTGAGTAGGAATTGAAACCATGCCTTCCAAAAGCATGCTGACCACTTGATCTTCAGAAACTGACAATCTTTTCAACGAATGACATTATATGTATTCCTGCAAATTTTTGCTGATTCGCCATTGGCGCCATCTATTGACAGGGTAGGAATTTTTTCAAAGAATTATTTAAAATGTTTCTTGTTCTACAGGACTTTTTCCTGTGATACTTTAATACTGAAGAAACTTTATTTCTTAGAGCAATGTGGGGTGGGACAGGGGGAACTTGCATACCAAATTTGGGACTGTCAATCAAGCATCTGGGTAACCACAGGGGAACTAAAATCTTCTAAAACATAAATAAAAGTCTTAACAATCTGCAGAGTAATTATGCCATTACCAACAATGAGCACACATTGGTGAAGAACAGACATCATCATGCCATAGAAAAACGTGTATTCTCAACTGGTGTTTGCGTATACATACTTGTCTACCTGTTTGCCTATCTACATTAAATATTTATACTAGATTCTATTGATCAAGTGTCAACTATTAAGTAATTATAAAAAGTAATTAAATTAAGTAATTATGTCAACTATTAAGTAATTATAAACTCTCTACAAGAGACTCTTTATATTGCACAAATAAGATTTTGGAAAAAAAAACTACGTTAAACCCTATTTACTTAAAACTGATATGCCACGTACTTAAATATGTGATAAAACACACAAATAATGGAAATAGTATACCAGTTGGTGGTCAGAATACTCTCAAGGAAAATCAGAAGTGTAAAAATCAATCCGACACCACAGTGTTTGGCACTTATGCAGTATGATTACAAATACAGGCCACAGCAGATTTCACCAAATGTAATTCTGCCTTCTACCATTGGTAGCTTAACAAAAGCAGTACTCATCATTGAAAACTACATACCAACATTGCTCTTATTAGTTGACTTTATCTCTGGACCACTTTAGTCATTATCAACATTACAAGAAGTAATCAAGTAATCAAAGCAATGGGCAACAACAATTTTCTGTAGGTTCCATGATCCAGGTTTATCAAAGCTAGAGATGATGTTCTGAATCCAGTTAACCTTAATGACTTCCAAAGTTAGCCAACAGACTTGTTGGTTCTCATATTCCAACATAAGGGTGATTTAGATTAAGAATTTCTTCCTAGTGCAACCATTGGTGAATTTTCAACTTAATATCCTTAATTCCACATAGTAAACAATTCATGAACTGATTATCATCTGATCTCAGAGAGACGACTTATTCATCCTCTTTCAAATTCACTCAGTTATGTATACTGTGCCTGTTCATACTGCTTGGGCCTTTCCAACAACTTAAGCAATTTGTTCAACAATACATATATTGTCATACTAAGAAGTACCTGAACATATTGATGTAATAGTAGAATAATTAAAAATAATTAAAATAAGGCCTAATAGTAGAATAATTAAAAAGGATACTTGCCACACAAAAAAAGGAACAACTGCCCTCTAGTCATATAACACATAAATAGATTAAACAAACTCGACTATTCAACATTTACTAATAAATCAGCACTTTGACATCGATTCACATTTTAGAGGAAAAATTGTCTAACATGACATGTTATCAGGAGGTTGTGGGTTCGTATCCCATCTGGCTCAAGACAATTTTTCCTCTAAAATGTGAATCGACATCAAAGTGCTGATTTATTAGTACATATAACACATTATGCCTTTTCACATTTGGGCAGTATTTTTAAAAAATCATTTAACAAAAATACATGCAAACTTTTAGACAAATCTATTCAGTTTTTCAGAGTGGGGAAATTTTATTGAAGCAGTATATGAAATCAAAAAATACTGACGTTATAACATATATAATCTGTTAGATACATCAAGTTCAAATATTCTTTCTTCAGACAGCAGCTAAAATGCTAAAGTAGAGAAATGTGCATAAAAATTTGTATATCACGGTGCTATAGTAATTGCCACATTACTAGATCTGGAGCAGAGTCTCCATATTCCAAAGTAACTTTGTCATAAGAAAGAAACCACATTTATAGTTAATTATAAAAGTACTATTCCAGACTATAATCTAATTATTAAAAAATACAACTGACCAACCAATATTTGTATTACATAATGAAAACCTATTATGCAGAACATTTGTAACAAATAATTAGAAATAAAAAATAGGACCATTTATTAGTTTCAAATGTAACAAATTGCTACAAAAAAGCTTAAAATAATTCAAGCAAAATTTTAACACTTAGCCAACTTAACACAGCCAGTGAAAACATTATCCAGTTGATTTTGAAACAATTTCAATTGTCTTTCCTGTTTTTAAGCATATAAGATGGTGCATTTCTTTCCCCTCAAATGTTTTTTTTACAATCAATTCTATCAAATGCAATAAAGAAAAATAGGGAATATCAATAAAGCATTACTCAATCCCAGATCCATATCCTCTTAAATGAAATTTAATAGAAAAATTACCCAAATTCTCTATTCACAAATAGACATAATAAATTGACTCATATCTGGCACTGAATATGCTATTAGTAAAGTGACTAACAGATTTCTAGTTTTAGTAGCTAGTAAATTCAAATCACAGTTAAACTTCCAATCTTTTTACTTTCTAAATTAATATTTCAATCAGCAGGTAAATTTTTAGAAATACCAATAACCAAAACTGTTTCCTTTATTTCACACCTAATAATTCCCAACTCTCCTTCAATTTCTTCTTCAGGAACATCATCTTCCTCTAGTGTTTTCTTACACAGTTCTACAAATAAAAACAAAAAGTATAGTAATATATCATCCACTTATGATAAGTAATAACTGTAAATGCATTACATCTTAAAAAACACAATTGTTATCTAATAAGATCATAATTTACCTTTTTCTGTCTGTTGTAAGTTTATAGTCTTACATAAACTTATTCAAATCAGTTTTCTGCTTTAATCTTTATAAATTTTCTTAAGATATTACAAAAATAAAAGAGTTGTTAAAGCTTTAGTATTTTAAAAAGTCTTATAGTAATGAAATTATTTTCAAGGTTAAAACTTTATTTCCAATTGATACTTAAAAAATTATGTACTGAATTTCACAGCTTAAAGCACTGTTTCTCAGCATTTTCATGCTCATGACATCCCATAGCAGTCAAAAATAATTAACAGCACCCCAGTAGTTAAATTTTAAAGGTATTAATATTAAATTTGTGTGTCTCATACAAAATCTTTTAATTATCACATTATTTCTAGTTTTCTTTTGTATGATAATAGGATTTCCACCATGGCACCGCAGGTGAGAATCACTACCTTAAAAAATAATGCTATTTGCAGGTGCTGAATGATATGAGGGCAGGGTTTGCTCAGTCAATAATGCATCAGGCTTGTAATCTGCAGTTCCCAGTTTCAAGTTCACCTGTCCAGTGTTGAGATTTATCTCTGCTAATCCCCCACCCTGCTTTCTCAAAATGGGGTCACCAATGGGCTTAGAAATCCATGGGATGGGATATAAAGCAGTGGCCCTATGTGCAGGAGTGCTTTATCCTGTACATGCTAAAGAACACATTTGATTACCATGACAGGAGGCTGCCATATAGCACTTTTTCACAACATATGTGAGTATTAATAAGAACTTTAAACTCAGATAAGTATCAATAAATCCTGTACTTAGAACTTTACATTATAAAAGTGATATTGTACTACAAAATGCAAGCTAATACTACTACATGTCGTAAGTTGCAACGATATACATCAGAAAGCCCTAGAAACCCTTAAATATGCTTATGAGCATTAACTAAAGGCATTTGAAAAGCTATTTTAACAGTGTAGATTGTGATTAAATCATTTAGCTTTTTCAAAGTATACAACTGAGAGAAAAAAATTACAGAATAATCTTCCTTTTTGAAGTAAATATTTATTTCCCTCCTATTCAGAAAAAAAATTTATTTTCTATTTGTATGCATGATAACTATTTTGTTCCACAAGTGCTGTTTTAAATGATTTTTTTTTACTATGTGAGGGAATGACAAGGATGAATAAATGAGTCATCAAACTTATCAATGACAAAAATATTACAATATCAAACTTGTGGTTTTTCTGTATTCTTTTTTTTCCTAAGAAGCATATTAGATAAATGAATGACAACTAAAGAAAACATATTATGTATATAACAAAATGATTACATAACAAAATCAATGAAGTGTCACCTTCAGCAGCCTTCAACTTCTCAATTGCCTTTGAAAAATGTCCTTGGCCCAAAAGAATACAAGCCATATTATAGCATAATTCATATGTATGTTCCCTTAGTTGAGGAGCATTTTTTAACTAAAATAAAAATAAACATATTTAATTGTTAAAATATATGAAAAAAGAAAATTCATAAGAAATACAACTATACAATAGTAATATTATTAATTAGTAGTACAAACTCCTTTTTGACCACTAGTCAATAAAACACAAGACCCTACAATCAACTTAGAAAGGGAATTATTTAAAACCCTTCAACCGTTATTCCCCCACAAAATATACAATATGTATATTTTGTGGGGGTTTTGTGGGGGGAATAATGGTTGAATGGTTTGTGGCCTACAGCTAATATCAAATTTGAAACAGTTATATATTACTCTGGATATTAGACCTTATCTTATTTGGTGTAGTCTCTCCAGTAGCTGACTTGGCATGGCCATTTCAATCATCAAAGAAATACTACAACTGATGCAAAAATTTTGAAACATAGAACATATGGGAATAATGCAAGCTGTCAAACTGGTTATGCCAATAACTTTTTTCAAGTGCACAACCAACTTTTTCAGCAGACAAAAGGAATAGCCATGGGAAGCCCATTATCAGGACTACTAGCCAATATTACCCTCAGATTTATCAAGAAAAACATCATGACGAAGTATGCATAACCCCCTCCTCTATTATGGTTATTAAGTCAAAACTATTCTCCTCATAACTACTACTATAAATCAACAAATAGAAGAAATGATTCAGCAATTTAATGCAGTGTTATCCATCATTAAATTCAACTATGAACTCAAGCAAAAATAACACCTACCATTGAAACTAGTCTGTACAGGAAAGTAATGTACAAACCAGCAATAATAGCACTGGATTCTAATCATCCACCATCAGTCAAGGAAGCCTTTTTAAATACACAATTTAACAGAGCATATCATTACTCCTCCACAAAACATTTCTTCATCATCATCATCCTCAAGCAGCCATGGGCTATAGAGGTCCAACCACATTGTGCAATTTAGTTTTCCGATTGTGCAATTTAGTTTTCCAAGATATCTGTCCTGAGCTACACCTGCTGCATCAAGCCACTGTACACCAATTCTAACAAGGCCCTGTTTGACACTGTCTGTCTATTGCATCCTAGGTCTCCCCTTCTTTCTGAGACCTTCAGGCACACTGTTCATAACCCTATTCGCTAATCTATAAATATGCATATGGGCAACATGATCAAACCAATGGAGTCTCTCTCAGCACAATATGCTGCTCAAAGGATATTGCAGACTTCTCTGCCTAACCTCATCATTACTTACAAAGTTAAACCACCTAATGCCTAGATACTGTGTAAGCATCTAGAATCAAAAGCATCCAAGTTTCACTACCATAACTAACTGTAGAAAGAACCAAACTATTATACAGTCTAATTTTAGTCTTTAGGTGTACACACCTATTTCTCCACACTCTTCATAGATTCTTAAAAATCCTGGCAGCAATCCCTATTCATCTGTTATTTGCTCATGCTACACATCACCAGTTCTATTACATAGCTCCCAAGGTAATTAAACTGAGACACCTGATCAAGAATGGAACAATTCACATTAACTGAACCACAGCCAGCCTGACCAATTTTCATACCCTTAGTTTTCTTTCTGTTTATCACCAAACCTACTCTACTACCAGTCTCATCAACAGCTCGAATGAAAGAGTTTATCTCATCAACATAATCTAAATCAGAAATTTTCAGATCTCCAGACCATTTAAGGCCAAAATCTTTCCCTTGCAGTGAATTCTGCATGATATAATCAATAACCAAATTAAAGAGAAAAGGAGATAAAACACACCCTTGTCGAACAACAGAAGTAATGTTAAAACAATTGCTACAAGCCTTACCAATGCTCACACACAACTCAGTGTTATTATAGAGAGACTTCTTACAAGAAATTAAATATATTTATCAAATTGCTCATGAAGCAGAATACACTCAAACTTATTTAAGAAAAATCCATAACAGGATTAAAAATAAAGTTCAAAACCACCACCTCAACAAAGAATAATACAAAAGTACTCATGTTCTATACCCTTTGTACCTCCTATTCATAATCATTTAAATCATAGAATAGGACCTATGGCATTAAAGTCTCATACAGAATAAATAACACGATTCTGCAAAATATCAAAAATGAGACAGAATCATGCCCTCAGGAGGAGGTTATTCTATTCCCTTATTGCCACCATCTCAAACAACAATAAATACCTCCAGCCAAAAAAAAGAAGAGGAATTCATAGATCAAACTTACAGACAACTAGAAGAGAGAATAAAAGAACACAAAAGAAATATCGAAAAGCAGCAGAATATAACAGCAATAGCTTCGAAAGTTATTACATAAAACTCAGTTTAACCAAGCTGAAAATATCTCTGCTCCACTCATCTTTAAAAACTAGAAGTCATGGAGAACTTAATAATGTATATACAGAGAAAAGAGTTTAATTTCATCCATAGGTTTAATTTCATCCACCTATAAAATAATATTTAAAGACCACCAATTAAAAAACGTAAGCTTTTTTTCCCTCACAACCCCCCCCCCCCCCCCCAAGCATTACTCACCCAACTGAAACAATCCCCACCACTGTTAAGGTCAGAATTCCATCAACAGTGATAAGACCACTCTGCTGATAAAAAGGTTTAAATGACAAAAATTGAAAGATCCTTTATTATTAAGAACTGTTTACAAATATATTTCGCATGCAAAGTAGTCAACTATTGTTGCATTTTTTTTACAGGCATAGCACAGTAATTCTCCACATCGTCCATAGATCCCAATAGCAATCACTGTTCATTAATTTATCTCATGCTGCACATCACCAGTATCGGTAACATAACTTCAAAGATAATTTAACTGAGACACTTGATCAATGGTGCCACCATTTAGATTAACTGAACCACAACCTGCCTGACAGATTCTCATCACTTCAGCTTTCTCTCTGTTTATCACCAAACCTGAGTACAATCTAAATCAGAAATTTTCAAATCTTTAGACAACTTAAGGCCAAATCTTCCTCTTGCAGAGAATTTCACATAGCATAATCAATAGCCAAACTAAAGAGAAAAAGAGACAAAGTGCATTCTTGTCAAACTCTACTAGCAATGCTAAACCAATTGTTACAAGTTTTACCAACTCTCACACATGATTAAGTGTTATTATAGAGCGCTTCCATTATGCTAACTTGTCAGGTGTTCATATCTAATGATCAACCACATATTATGTTTGTTAACAGAGTCAAAAGCCTTTTTTGAAAGCTACAAAGCTAGGAACCAAAGGTTTTGGAAACTATTTCTCAAATGTCTGCCTAAGTGAAAAAAATCTAATTAATAAATCCCCCTATCACTTATGAATCTACACTGTTCATCACGCCATTGTCCATCAACCAAGTTAATTCTATTACACACAATCATGCAAAGAACTTTATCTGGAACAGAAAGAGGATAATAACCTAGAATTATTGCAAGAATTGTAATCACCTATTTTCAAAATTGGGATAATAATAGCTCAAGTAAAATCTTTAAGAATAATGGCTTTATCAAAAACAATGTTCGAAATTTTAGTCAGCTGTTTGATAACAAAAACACTCCCAGCTCTAAGCATTTCAGTTTAGATTTGACGATGACCAACATAGATTTGACGATGATCATAGAAGCATGGGTTCATGTACTTGTGATAGCCTCTGATCAGGATTATTCACTAGCTGATAAAGCATATCCTGTGCATCTATTCACTCAGGGCTGTCAACCCACAAATAGAAAACACATAATATTTTCTCTTAACAGAAGCACACCAGTGCAGCAAATTCAGGATCCATAATCAAGCTCAGAGCCATTATTCCATTCAGGTTGGTATATGTGGTTATCACCAGAAGCCTTTGTGGTTGACCACTGCAGCAACAGGATAGAGAAAAAAAGAAGTAGACATAGTAGGCCAGATCAATAGTTCATACTCATCTGGCAGCCCTCTCCTTCTGCTCTTTTTCACAAGAGAGTACCTCTTTTGAAAGATACTAACTGCCTGCCCATGGGAAGGCAGGGTTAGACCTAGTTAATTCTGTGCATCATCACAAGGAACTGGTGCATAGCTCTCCTTCCAGTGAATACCTAGCTACCATGATGCCATAATTCCATATTATTTCCTTTCATTAAAAAAAATGCAGCTTTAAACCACTATAAATATATCTATTTCAATAATTCCTTCTTTCCCCAAATGTAGAACTCAGAATCAGCTAACAGATATAATTAATGTTTTACACTTACTTGACTAAAAGATTATTTTCATTTTGAAAATTCGAATGCATTTCAATGGGGGGGGGATGCACAATCAGTTTGACAAACAAAAATGAATAACTATAATTTTTATATTACAAGTTACTCCCGTTTAATGCAGATTAGCTAAAATGCAGTTTCTCCAACCCATTTCGTTTTGCAAAACATCTTTAAAAAGCTTTGAAATGTTTACATAGATAAATACATGTAAATATTTGGTGCATCCGTCTATACAGTTGTTGTGACTTAAAAATAAATATTTTATAGAATTTATAATTTTTACAGAAGTTAGTCATAGCTTTACCCAGTTCATCAATGAGGCAGCACCACCAGCTTCTCGTTTAATGCGATTCCATTGGTGACTTTTTCTGACTTGAAAACCACAAAAACTAAATAATTTAATTGCACTAATTAGCAACACCAGTTATTAGTGTTGCTAATTATTTTTCTAATTATCTATGTTTATTTTTCTAAGATAATGCTATAAACAAATATTATGCACAGACACAAGCACAGCAAACCACCCTAGATTCTTTCCTTATTAAGAGATAAATTTGCAAAATTAACTAATTGATCACATATGTACACATTTCTGTAATTATTTATATATTTATGTAATTGTTTAATAAAAACTATGAATTATAATTATTTTTGTTGAAATCCATCCATTACAATACAAAGAATATCAAAAGAGATCAATACGACATGCAAAACACAAGCACATAAAAATACTGCCATTTAACATGGGAATTTGTTTAACACAGTTCTCCCTGGAAAGCATCTCCCACATTAAAACAGGGGTTACCTTTTATATACTCAAATAAAAAGTTTGAAGGTTTCAAAATTTTTTGAAAAGCTTTAATAAAGCTAAACTACAAAATATTTTCATTCACCAAAAATTTATGTATTAAAAAATAAAGTTACTAACCTCTTTTCCTTTTTCAATATACAAACTAGCAATAACAGCTGCAAGGTTGGTTTCCCTTTCTTCTTCATAATCATCCTACAAACCCATCTTTTAATTAAATTTAACACATACACTTAAAAATTTAATGCACACATAAAGATTACACTGCTCATCAAAAAATAAACACAGATCATTAAAACATTGGCAGAAAATAATGGTTCAAGCAAAATATTTTAAACATACCTAGGTCATTTAATGTGTGGGTTGGAAAAATAAATATGCAAAACCCATAACATCATTGAAAAATAGCTACTTTATTAATTTAATTGTAAAATAACTACTTTATAAAAGAAGTACTTTCATAGATGCTTGATCACCTCAAACTGAAATGCTACATTGCTACTCTGGAATAGCCGATTGATTCATAATGCCTAAAAGAAAATGTTTAGATGACTTAAAACAATGGAGAGCTATTGGAAGGTTGGAGACAAGTTAATCATGGAGGTGGCCATATTCTTGGTATCCACCATTCTGTTATCTCAAGGCCATGGCAGCAATTCTAAATAACATGAACAGTTCTCAGAAAACATATTCAAGGGCACCTAGCATTACAACCCTTCAAGATAATTGCTATTATGGACTACTGTCACAATGGAACAGCAAAGTAACTGCATCATCTCTGCCTTCAGACCTTATTACAGCCACAGGTAAACAAGTATCTGTCCTACATGTGACCAGAGGCCTTCAAAGGCCAGATTCTATGCCTGTTAACACATTGCATAACCTTTAACCTCCAGACAAGACAGCCCCACTTGAAATAGTGTCATAATCATATAGACGACCCAACAACAATGGATTCAGTCCTCTTCACAGACAATTCTACATTTTCTCTACAATCAGATAAAGTTGTTGGGTTGGATTGTTTTACCTCTGAGTGGCACTGTTTTGAACACAATAGGCTAAATGGCCAGGTCATAAGGACCCCAAAGGCTCAGAAAAGGTTAGGGGAGGGGACCCATTGAACAGCTGTTGGGAGACAGATGATAGCCTCCTGCCAAGGCCATTCAGCATGTTCTTTAACATGCACAGGGTATGGCTCTCCTGCACACAGGGCCATGGCTTAACATCCCATTCGACATATGGCAGCCTTTCCAAGCCCATTGGTGTCCCCTATTGAACGTGGAGAGGGTAGGGAGTTTTGTGGAATTAAATCTCAACCCTAACCCAGCTGGGACTCGAATGTGAGAATTGTAGATTATGAGCCTGACACACTACTGACTGAGCCACCCCCACCCCAATCAGATAAGAGACCTATACTAATGGAGAGAAGTGGAAACCCACAACCAGAAAAGCATTGCTAAAAAGTTTATTTGGTGGTGGAGGTCTGACATATGAGTTGAGTTTTCATTGGCTGGCTATACTAACATTCATGTATTTGATGGAGGTTCTCTGAATACTCAATATATTAGGTTTTGGTTTAATAAAGGTAACTGCAATCAATGTTAACCAATTTAAAGTCTTAAAATTAGTGGAAAAAAGATGAACTGGCATTAGTTCAATGGTAGAATACTCTGGCATGTTTCTGGAGTGATGCGGGTTCAAGTCCTGTATGTCAGTGAAATTTTTCCCACAAAATATATATTGACATATTGACATTAAAAAGTCAACAGGTAACTCTGTGATTGTCATCTATGCTTAATTAATTGTCTTCTATTCCGTCAATTTTAAAAAGTTGTTTTTCCCACCCTTATGGGAAAAGGGGGCAGAATGCTGCTGTCAGAATATCTCTTGACACTTTACCACTCAAATTATAATTTTCTACCATAAACAGATCACTTGCAAGAGATTGATCAGCAACCAATAGTTCAGTGGTCAGAACACCTAACATGTCATCAGGAGATCATGGATTCAGATCCCACTTGGCTCAAGACAATTTTTTCCCCTACACCCTCTTCTCCTGTCACTTAAAAAACAGCTTAATAGTAGATGAATATTCATCAAAAAAAAAATTTTTTTTTTTGTTGTACTAAAAATGGGTAAATGTCCTCAGCCTCTCATTTCAGATTCTGTTGAGATATACATACAACCTGGACATGGGAAGGGTTAAAAAAGCCACGAAAAAAAGTCCAAAAGATGCAGTACATCATTACAGACTTCCTTATGGAACAGCCAGAATTGCTCAAGATTGCTAAATGTTGCTAATTTCATGTTGGGACAAATGTCTCAATAAACATGTCGAATTTGAACAGACTAATAAATGATTTAATCTTTATTTCTGACTTATCCACTTTTCATTTGAATGACGCTTATACATAATTAGATTATTTTTAACTTCAATGAAATCAATGCCCTACCTCTGAATTCTTGATTAAATCTCTGTAGGCATCAAAACATTCCTCATAATGTTCTAACCGGTACAACTGAAAAATAACATATTTCACTACAAAATGGAAGCATATTAATGAAATTTGTAAGGCATTGAAATAAAAACAATACTGATTCATTTCACAAAACTGATTAAAACAAATTGATTTTATTGAGCACACCTACATATATATATATGGACAAGTTTACAGACTGAACATATATCAATGTAGAAGATGAATATATGAGAAAAATATTAAATGCTATATTTTAAAATTGGAGTTTCTTAACATTTTTTATATTAGATTAACAACTCTTCACATTGATACTTATGCATCATACACATGCAGATTTCAATGTCTCATATAATATTCCATTCTGCTAACTCTACAAGTTGCATACTGCAGATTTTATGTTATTAGCACCCCAGAACAATTTCATTTTGTTATATAACAAAATCTATTATCAATAATTACTATAATCAATATTATATATTACAGTTAGTAAGCAGTTAAATATACTCATACAACAGACATTTGATCAATCTCTTAATCTCTATTTCTACATACCATTGAGAGGAAAGTTTTACAAGAAACATTGATAGGTTTTTTCTGATACTGACTAGCAAAAAATTAACGTTTGTCATTAGTAATATATATTTAAATTTTTTTTTTTTAGATTTTCCATCAATAGCAATGAAAAATAAAATTAGACATGTATATAACTTTAAGCAATTATCTACAAATAAAAGCCATTTTTATTTTATATGGATGTCTGTCATGTTATTTTTTCAAAAGTTATTCTGCATATAAGACATTTCAAACATATTAATTCATAAATATTTTTGTTGACCCAATTTAAACTATTTCAAAATAGAATGATAATATCAACCCTTCCAGCATCCCACCTGAAAAACTGGCCCCAGCTATATTTTCACTATGATCAGTCAAAAATAAATTAACTTTAGAACTTTTAGACAATAACTAATGAAAGGAATTATGGTGTTATATGTCAAATTAATAAGGATTTATATTCTGGATTTTTCTGAAAATAAATGTTTTACAAAAAAGATGACTAGTTTTATTTTAATGGGGCAATTTTAGAGTCATGTAGTAAAAAACTGCATCTGGCAATGAATATATAAATATATTTAAAAACACTAATAGAAAAAATTATAATGCATATGAATAGAAAGGCTGTTTGTTCCTGAATAACAAAAAAGAAATTACAGTGGACCCCCGATATAACGCGCATGTCGGGCGGGAAACAACACCTGCGTTATAAGGTGAACCGCGTTATACCGAGCGGCGCGGTGGCGACACAATAAATTTCACACTGTAAGATTTTCTTTTACTCATCATGCATACAATAATTAAACACTATTCAAAATACATGCAGGAACTCAATACATACACAATTACTCAATACGCAGTAACAATAAAATGTAATACTCACTAACACCGCACGGACCTGTATAAACATGTTTGAACTTATCGCGAACATCGCCCGCGCTATAACCGAGTGCGCGGTATAGCGAACAGCGCTATAAAGAAGGTGCACTGTACTTCAAACAAGAATACTACTGTTCTTTACAATTTTTTTTCTCGGTAACATACTTTGAGAAAAGTCTAGGCTTTTTGCCAAATATGCTGAATCATATAAACAAGTCAACTTTAGAATTTAGAAAAAAACAACCAATCAATCAAAATAATAAATAAAATAAATACCCCCTCAAGCAGCTGCTTGCCACAGAGGTCTGACAGGAGCCTGTCAGTTTATATGCCACAGTAGAAGATCTGAGAGGATGGCAGGACCTCAGCAGAAAAACGACATGAACATCCATGCCTTATCCAGGGCTCAAACCCAAGTCCCTTAGATCAGCAGTCAAGCGCACTAACCACTCGGCCACGGGACGGCTTCATCAATCAAACTAGGTCATGTATATACCAAATCAAACAGAATTTAATTCTGATGATAATGGTATGGGGAATGCTTTCCTGGAACACATTAGGCCCCCTGATACCCACTGAAGGACATCTGAACACCACGGTGTACTTGAACTGATATGATGCTGACCAAGTTCATCCCTTCATGGCTACAGTTTATCCACCCGCTGATGGACACATTCAGCATAATAATGCACCTGCTCACAAAGCACATATCACCACCAAATGGTTCCAGAACATGTCGACAAGTTTTTCTTGCTTCATTGGTCTGCACAGTACCCAGATCTAAACTCTATCGAGCATCTTTGGGATGAGGTGGTAAGGGCTGTTCGCAGTGACTCTGTGCCACTGTCCAATTGCAGCAACATTGTGTGACATAATCATTTTCACATGGTACAACATTCCTGCACAATGCATCCACCATCTTGTAAGTTCCATGCCCCAATAAATTCAGGCTGTTCTGAAGGCCAAAGGAGGCACAACACACTACTAGGTAGGTATACCTAATAAACTGGCATCTCAGTGTATGTATATTAATCAATAATATTGTCCATCTGCATTTATAACTTTTACCCATCCACTAGATAGTACATTATTTGCTTTTCAAAAATATTTTGGATAAAAAAATACTCTATATGCTGTTTTACATCCTCCAAATTTTTTTCATTTAATGAATTTCAAAGCAACTTGAACAGATAGTAGTCAGAAGCAATATCTGGAGAATAACAGGATAACTTAGCAGTTCTCTTAATTTTTGCTGTGTCCTGATTGTGACCTAGGGAAAAGCATTATCTTGCTAAAAAAAACTGCACCCTTTCAGTTTCATATTAATTTTTTATTTCAAATTGTTTAAATGAAAATATTACTTTGAAATGATGGTTTCATTTGGTTAATGAAGTTCAAAATAAAGGATTTCTTTATAATCCTACAAAATACATAACATCATTTTATTTTTGGTATAACTGGTGCTTAACTATTTGAAGAGGGGGGTCCACTCATCAGGGCTGGATCTCCAGAAGTGTTGCAAGGCAGCAAGGAGGCTCCCACCAACAATATTAGTAAAGGTAATGGAAGCTAAAATTATAAAACTTATGTATATTTTGTACATTTCTCAAGAAATCATTTTATTTAACCTTTACTTATACAGCCTAAAAAACTGATTTACATCCTGGGGTCCAGCTATTTTTTCACTCTGATCAGCCAAAAAAAATTAACTTTAGAACTTCTTTTGCCAAATACCTAATGAAACGAATTATGGCATGTTATACACCAAATTAATCAGCAATTAATTCTGGATTTTCTGAAACTATAATACTTAACAAAAAAGATTACTAGTTTTATTTTAATAGGACTTTTTTCGAGTCATATAGTAAAAAAATGCATCTGGCAACACAAATAAAAATTTATTTAACAGATATGATTGTAATGCACATGAATAGAGAGCTTATTTCTTAATAACACAAAAATCAATTTTTACTTAAAAAATGAAAATTACCCCCTTTTCAGAATTTTTTTGCTGGTACTATACTTTGAGAAAAGTTCAGGCTTTTAGCCAATTGTTCTGAGTCAGATAAACAAGTCAACTTTAGAATTTAAAAAGAAAATAATCAATCAACAGAAACAGGTCATGTTATATGCCAAGCTAAACAGAATTTAATTACAAATTTAATGAAAATAAATAATTTAAACAAATTTACAAGCATATTGATTTTAATAAGCTGTTTTCAATGTGACATGGGGAAAAAATAGATCAGACTATATAATTAAGGCTTAATTTTGGAAAACCTGATGAAAAAAATAGTTAAAATTATATATTAATCAAAAGGAAATTTCCTCCTGAATAATATGATATTTAACCTGGAACACATTTTTTTATTTTTTTTAATGATTCTTTTCAGTATCATATATTTTAAACATGGTCAGTGTTACACAAAGTGACTTGGATTCTGACATTCATGGGATTTTTTCTGAAGTGGTTATGAAATAGAAAAAAACATTCTTGGCTGCCTTTTTTACTAAACATCATGAATTTTTTTCTTTGAGTGTTGAAGTTTGGCGATCTTGGCTAAGTGCAGAATGGTATGCGCACCAAAGCAAAAAAAAAACGTAACATTATATCATCACAGTGGCTGTCAGGCTAGAGGCCTTTTTAAATTTTTTTTTGTTCGGGTCTTGTATGTTATTTTGGATTTCACCAAAATGGGCATATGCTACGTGGGAGGCCCTCTGTCCCAGCATCTGGAGAGTTAATGGAAGTAGCAGTGCCCGGAGGGGACGGAGGTCACCCCACTGCTGGCGGACGCCCCAGATGGTCGGGCGGAGAGAGAAAGAGAAAGGGTTGGCAACGAGGAAGACAGAGCCAGTCGAGGAACGAAAGCGTGCAGACGAAAAATGGTAAAGCTGGGAAATGCCGACTGGTAATAACGGCATTGGGCTCTGTGGATACAGCTGAACAGGCATAGTAAGCTGGTGTTGTTGTAATCTATGTAATTGAGCATATGTCCTTGTCCATCAAGCATGTTTGGAAGGTTAAATAAATATTTGTTATTTTAAAGTAAAGGCTGAAGTTGAACCAATTTATTGGGGAGGAGCCTCAGTATTGAGTCTCTGCAATTGTGATAAAACCGTTGATTTTTGTTCCAAAAAACTCTTTCACCCGTCGCGTATTGCGATCGAACCGAGGGGACATTCCTAAGTGGTCCCAATAGACAAACAAACGAAGAAGCAACATCACAGTGGCACAGTCAAGATACTGGGGGGGGGGGGGGGGGGGGCATAAATCGTTCAATGTAAACATACTCAATTTAAAAAACGAAATTTTTCTGGGAGGGATTAAACGTTCACAATGAGTTTAGGGGGGATGAAAACTTTTCCTGAAATTGCCCTCCCATGAGGACTGATTTCCGGCCAAGAAAGTCTATTTTGCTTCCATTATCCAAGACATCATTCATTTTCAGAAAATGATACAAGCTCAAAGTTTTTTTACTAAACAACCAAGAAATAAAATATATATATAACCTAATGGGATGTTAAATAAAATATCCGCAACAACTTTTAAGCCACCCATCTGATGTAGCATAACTCAGAAAGATTGAAAGATTAGCCAATGGAAAAATCGATAATTTACAGAAATAAAGTAGATCTACAGAAAAAGTGCCATTTCTCCCTATAGTATTGAAAAGATCCTATTTCTCATCTCCCATTAAAATTATTTCCAAAAAGGTTGTTTTCATACAGCTAAACAAAGAATCACTTATGGTAACTTGAACCATCTGATATTTTGCTGTAAAAATATAAGAGACCCATACATCGTAAGTCTCCATCACTTTGAAATGATAATCAGTTGTTCTAGACACATGAAACTGTTCTGCAAGTTCCCATATAATCAATCTTGGATAATTCTGGACTACTAAATGAATTTCATCATCAGAGGGCCATCCAGAACAGAGGTAGGCCTTCTAAGCTAAAATTCCCTTCCCAAAATTTCTTGAAACACTTTTATAACATATTCAAATGGTGACAGCACAATTTCCATACATACCACAAATACTTTTGGTTGTTTCTATTGTAGTTAATCTCTTTTTATGCTCATACAACATTATACCTCTCATTACTGAATAAAAATGAAACAAGGTTATGATATTTCAGTCCTTTCAAGAATCAAACCACCACCTTAAATACACTGAGTGTTCAATGAATTAAGACCACCTAAATAATATCGTGTTGTGGCACCTTTTGCACAGATAATGACCTACAGCTGCCTTAGCATTGATTCCACTACATGTCAGAACATTGAAAAGGGTCTGTAACCATGCAGTCTGCAAGGCATCCTAATGTCCCTGAATGGAGGACAGTGGCAGATCTCTACATCTCATATCATGTTTCAGAGTGTGCCACAACTGTTCAATGGAATTGATATCCAGTGAATTTGGTGGCCAGGAAAGATGGCTGATGTCAGCTGTAATTCCTTGGTCCACTCTTATAGAGTCTGGGCTTGGTAACACAGTGTATTATCATTCTTGAAGATTCCATCCCTGTCCAAGAACAGGTGCAACATAGCAGAATTCATATGGTCTGATAAGAGATGCTGGTAGCCCAGACCTATTACATGTTGGTCCACATACACTAAAGCACCTAATTCAGACCAGCAAAATGTATCATGATACCACAGCCACAACAGTGTACAGTTTGTTGACTCATCATTGTTTGTGCCATACATGAAGGTGTCCATTTATATGGTACAACAAACATTTTGACCTGTGGCACCAGCACATTTTTCTAGTCCTCGACTGTCCAACCAGCATGCTGCTGATGATAATGATCTCCAGTCAGGAGTAGATGTTTGTGGGTCTTTGGGTCTGGAACTCCATATGTAAGAGAGTACAGTGTATCATCATCTGGGATATTCTACTTGTACTCCTCACATTAAACTGCAAAGTCAACTGTGCCTTTGTGACCTGTAGTTGAGTGCATATGAGGCACTGCACCCTTTGCTCTCTCCTTTGTGTTCCACCTTGTGTACTCTTTGACAGTTTCATCAGCAGGCAACCACCTGTTTGGTACCATTTCATGAAAAATTTAACCACTGTATATTTTGAACAACAAACATGGCATGCCATATCTGAGATTGGGGCACTTCACACCTGAGCCCAAATTATTATTCTATTTTGAAACTCTGTGATATCTGTAACTTTTCCCATGACTGCAATGTTCACACTCTGGCTTGCATTCCCATATCTCTGACTAACTGAGCTGATGTGCAGTGCTGCATGATCCTTTATACTGAGGTCTACTGGAATTGTTCCATTCTGGATGGAAGTGGTCACAATTCAATGATCATTAAATGTTTATACTACACACTTTTCAAAATAACATCCCTGGTGTTCAAAGCCCCTGGTTCATCAAAAACTGAAATATCAACAGGGATACTGGACTTAAATACACCACCTACACTGAAAACACCTCTTTAGAATTCTTCAAATCTAAGTCCAACAATCAACTCAGATGCTGTACATGCATTGCTATTCAGCAATAACGGAAATTTTTTCCAAATTTATCTGCAACAAAACCATTTGATCTTATATAAAGCATTTCATCATGTCTTTCACTTTTAATTTCATGTTAAATAAAAAAAAAAAAATTGCAACTTACTACTTGTGCAGCAAGTTCTTTAACCTTTGGGCTAGGATTAGATATATCTTTTAAGGTAGTCCATGCTTCTTGAATTCTATTCAGTCGATATAAGCAGTAAGCTCTTTCAAATTGCATGCCACTAAAAAAAAGATAGATTTTTGTAAGATAAATATCATATTATAAATTATTTAGCTTTTTATCTCACATTGAAATCAATTATATATAAAAACTATTCTTCCATACTTAGAAGTTAAAACATTTATATCTTAAGCTCTATTAATACTTTTTTTTCAATTATTTGCTCATTATTTTTTTATCATAGTACCAAAATAAAGGTCTCTCTGTTTATTATTCTTTGATCAAAGTATCAAAATAATATACCTCTCTTAAAGTCAGTATTATACTAAACCAATTCTAATAATGAAAATGTATATGGAAATGGATTATAATGATGGTATTTGAAGAATCTAAATTTAGGCTGTATAGGGGAATGGCTCTTAGGGCCCAGTTGCTCTCAAAATTTTAAAACTGTAAAAATATTACAATTTTGTACTTGCATTTAATTGCTTCCAGCCCATTTATTATGAAGGTTGTTCAAAATGTTCTTGTTATGTCCGTAGATTTGCACTCATTCCTCCAAAGTTAATGAACTATGACTTGTTTGAAAGCTTGTCCAAACTTATCATTACATGTTAAAAACAAAGGGCATATCATTATCTCTCTTCACTGGCAATGCATAAAGATTGGTCTATGAAATCTGTGCATTGTTGCTATGGGGCCTACTAAAGATGAGGAAAGATTTTACATTTTCACAAGGATGCAGCTTGGAAACGACACAAAAATATTAATGCAAATTTATCACAACTATGTGGGGAGTGGTTGTTCACATGGCACTATCATGGGATGGATGTGCAAATTCAGAGGAAGGCAGAACTTTGAAGAGTGGAGCCATTCAATACTAAGTTTAGATATCAATGTATCAACTAGCAGTGTGGAAAAAATTATTCATCAACATTTAAAGTTCTGAAAGATCTGTGGCAAATGGGTATCCCACAAACTGACAGAACAACAAAAAAGGGCTGGAATCAACTAGCACAAAGAGGTGCTGGCAATGTTTGAACCTAGTGAACCCAAACAGTTAGTATACATTGTCACATGTGATGAAACATGGTTTTATATTATACAACTCCCAGAAAGATCGACAACTATATTTGGGTTGTGGATGATGAACCGAGTTCCCAAATCCTCCGACAAGATTTTCACTCAAGGAAGAGGATGTTCACAATTTTTTTCAATTCCCAAGGAGTGGTTGTCGTGGACACCTTACCTGAAAAAACGACTATAAATGGCCAATACTACACCAACATTGTTTTGCCCAAAATGGTTAAGGAGATGAAGGAGCAGTGTCCAACAACAGGCATGCCAAGGGTCCTCCTCCTTCAGAAAATGTCAATGCTCACAAAATCCAATAAGTTACATCTACCTGGAGCAGAAAAAAATCAAACAGCTATTCTATCCTGCATATTCACTCAATCTTGCACCATGTGATTTTTGGTTGTTTCCAAAAATTAAAAAGGAATTTGTTAGGAAACCTTTTTCAAGGGTACAAGACCTTGGAAAATGCATTCATTCAGAGTTGAAGAGTATTCCCCAACAAGAGTACCACCAAGTATTCCAGAATTGGCGCAGAGATGTCTGCTACTTTGCATAGATGCTGGAGGGGAGTACTTTCATCATCATCATCATCATCCTCAAGCAGCCATGGGCTACGGAGGTCCAACCAGACCATGCAATTTAGTTCTCCAAGCAAGTCTATCCTGAGCTACATCTACTGCATCTGGCCACTGCACACCAATTCTAACAAGGTCCTGTTTGATATTGTCTGCCCACCGCATCCTAGGTCTCCCCTTCTTTCTGAGGCCTTTAGGCACATGTTCATAACCCTATTCGCCAATCTATAATTATTCATACGGGCAACATGGCCAAACCAACGGAGTCTCTCTCTGCACAATATGATGCTTAAAGGAGGTTTCAAACTCCTTTGCCTAACACCTCATCATTAGTTACAAAGTTGAACCACCTAATGCCCAAGATACTGCGTAAGCATCTGGAATCAAAAGCATTTAGTTTCCTGTTATCCTGTTTACAAATTGTCCAAGTTTCACTACCATAACTAACCCTAGAAAGAACCAAACTATTATACAGTCTAATTTTAGTCTTTAGGTGTATACGCCTATTTCTCCACACTCTCCATAGATTCTGAAAAGTCCCGGCAGCAATCCCTATTCGTCTGTTAATCTCATGCCGCACATCACCATTATCTGTTACATAGCTCCCAAGATAATTAAACTGTGACACCTGCTCAAGACTGCAACCATTCAGATTAACTAAATCACAGCCTGCCTGACCAATTTTCATCACTTTAGTTTTCTCTTTGTTTATAACCAAACCTACTCTACTACCAGTCTCATCAACAGCTCGAATGAAAGAGTTCATCTCATCAACATCATTTGCCAAAAGGGCTAAATCATCAGCATAATCTAAATCAGAAATTTTCCTATCTCCAGCCCATTTAAGGCCAAAATCTTTCCCTTGAAGTGAATTTTGCATAACATAATCAGTAACCAAACTAAAGAGAAAAGGAGACAAAATGCACCCTTGTCGAACACCAGAAGTAATGCTAAACCAATTGCTACAAGCCTTACCAACTCTCACACACGACTCAGTGTTATTATAGAGAGCTTTCATTATGTTAACTAACTTGTCTGGTATACCATATGATTTCACAATCAACCACAAATTATGACGATCAACAGAGTCAAAAGCCTTTTTGAAATCAACAAAGCTAGCAACCAAAGGTTTCTGAAACTCTAAACATTTCTCAAGAATCTGCCTAAGTGAAAATATCTGATCCACACATCCCCTACCACTTCTGAATCCACATTGCTCATTAAGCAATTGACTGTCAACCAGATTCTTAATTCTATTAAGCACAATCATGGAAAGAACTTTACCTGGAACAGAGAGTAGGCTAATACCCCTATAGTTATCACAAGAACTGTGATCACCTTTTTTGAAAAATAGGGATAACAATAGCTCTGGTAAAATCCTTAGGAACCATGCCTTTATCATAAAAGATATTCAGAATTTCAGTCATCCAAGTGGTAACCGAAACATTTCCAGCTCTAAGCATTTCTGTAGTAATTTCATCTACCCCTGGGGATTTATGAAGTTTAAGTTTAGAAACAGCCAAAATAACTTCGGATTGTGTTATAGGGCCAACATTAAAGCCACCAATGCATCTATCATCATTGCAAACAATGGGAATAGAACTAACCACATTGTTTAGAACATCACTGAAATGCTCAGCCCACCTAGCCATGACAGAATCCTCACCTTCTATAACCTTACCTTGTTTATCCTTCAATCCCTGTATACCTGTCCGTTTTCTACCACACAAAACATTAACTATCTGGTACAGCTCTCTGCTGTTGTGCTGTCTAACTGCTTCCTCGGCTTTGTCAGCCAAATCATCAAGCCAAAGATTCTTATCAGCAGCTAACTGATCTTTTACACGTTTATTAAGTTCTCTGTAATGCTTTCTATTAGGACTAGTAGGGTATTGATTAAGGACATTCCTGCAGTTCTTTCTTTCTGAAATAAGCTCAAGTGCCTTATCACTCAGATAATTCTGCCTCTTCTGCTCCTTTTTTCCTAAAAGAGTACTATTAGTGTCCAAAAAAGCCTGTTTAAAATGATCCCATTCTTCCTCAACTTCAGTGGTAAGCATACCATGACTGTCATAATGACTAAGTAACCTATCATGGTAAGCTTTGGCTATAACTGGGTCTTTCAGAGCTTCAGTATTAAAAGCAAATTTTTTAACCCTAGCACAACACTTTTTAAGTTTAAGTTGCAAGACACTTTTAACTAGGTAATGGTCAGATCCAAGGGAGTACTTTAAAGGACAGTAAAAGTTTCATTGAGGTAAGTGGAATGGTTTTTGTTCTGCAGATGCATGTCAACAACTTTTTGAATGCCCTTATAATTATTATACATAATTATATACTTTTCAAATAGCAAATAAAAAAATTGCACCTATGCATTTATATATATTGAGGATTTTTATGCCATCTTCATACCACTGTTTCTAATTTTACAAAACATCCAAGAATACCATTCCAGCATATATTTCCCGTCATATTTGTGGTCTTTATTTATATATCTCATTTTTTTTTTCTTTGAAAAATGTATAATATATATGTTTAATTTTTTCCCACTTCCATTCGTTCTATTTATAATTAGTTAGTAACATTCTCAGTTCTATTTATAATTTATACTTTCATTCCTTTATCAAATATGTCCCTTAAACTGTAGAAACAGAGTTTTTTGTTGTTGCTGCTATTACTCAAACACAAATTTGAGCAGAACTTCCTTTGCAATTCCCAGGTTTGAATTTCACCTGTCACAACTGACAGACTCCTCTCAGACCTCTGTGGCAAGCAAATGCTTGAAGGGAGATAAATGTACTTGCTATAAATGCAGCCTGCACCACAATTTCTTTCTTTTCTTGTAGCTGGCTACAATTTGAGCCCAGGCTATTATTTAGGTTTGTGGCATTTAATATATCATATATGTGATATGGAGTTAGAATGAATGGTGAAGATATTGTGAGAAACATTTTATTAAAACATATAAGACATAATATCAACTCAACAGGAATTAATTTCATTGGGCATCTGAAGGGTGGTAGGGGATGCAACAGAAACTGATGATCAATGGGACAGTCTCACAGATTTCAAGAAGCCTGGTAACTATTAACAAATTCTGTGCTATTACCCAGCTACAATTCAAACACATATTACTACTTAGGCCCAGTGTTTAATATGTGATACATGTTATATTAAAATTAAAGTAAGTTTTGGGGAAGGGGAAGATGGGGATTCTAATAGAATTCGCATGGAACACAAAAAAACAAAAAAAAGTTTGGAAAGCAGTTTTAGTGCAAATTCTAATGTTATAAAATATTTAGTACAATAAATGGCCAGTTGATATTTAACTTGATCAAACTGATCAATGGTCAACAATCAATGATCAAATCAAAAAACAGAGAGGCAAATATATCAAATAACAACTTTACCTTTTCAGATTACAATAAATGCAAGATAAATTTTTTTGACCTGAATATAAACTGTTTTGTAAGTTTTCATATTAAGATTGTCTTTATTACTCACAGGTAGGAATGTTACTATGTTACTCATGGGTAGTATTTCTAGTAATTAAATACAGCATTTTGCATAAATGTTTACATATCATGGTGCAGTATATTTCAACCACTAGTGTCAAATATTTTTGTCCTCACACACTTTTTGGTAAAAAAGAATCAAATGAATCATTTAATATCTATTTCAATATGACCTTCTAAAATCTGTTTTCCCCACCTTGTATAATTGCATAATATACATTTGACATTTTTTCTCAAAATTTACATAAATTGTATTTTTTTAAATCAAATTATTACATTCACAGCAACTGTTTATTTTAATGTATAAAGTGTACAATTTAACTTTAATAACAATTCTAATGAAATAATCAATCGATACTAAATACACAAAGTTACCTGTTGACACAGATGTCAAGAAATAGTTTTGTGGGGAAAATTAGTTTTGCCCTTGCATCGGACTCAAACACATCTCTCGAGATTAATGTCACAGTTCTAACCACTAAACTAGCATTGGCTCAGTCATTTATCCATTAATGTGAATTATAAAACTACCCAAATTTGCTGCCCATGACACCATCTTCAGGGAAGACAACTTTTTTCAATATTGCTCTGAATAAGATGCAAATAAGAAAATCACTCAAGCTCAAAGCATTATGAATGAAATAATAATTCAATAGAAAATGCACAGTTACCTATTGACACAAAGATCAATGAATAGTTTTGTGGAAAATACATGTTTCACTGGTGTGTGGGACTCGAACCCACATCTCTCTAGATTCATGCCCGAGTGCTCTAACCACTAAACTAGCATTGGCTCAGTCATTTACCCTTAATGTGACTTATAAATCTATCAAACTTGTTGCCCGTGACACCATCTGTGAACAGAAAAGCAACTTCTTTTTTCAATTTTCACTGAGTAAGATGTAAATAAGAAAGTGGCCTATACCAGCGCTGTCCAACTAATGACCCGCACAAGGATTTTTGTGGCTTGTGAACAAAATCAAGTTTTTATTTGAAATTTTGAAAAAACATCTGTAATCCACCTTATAATTTTTGTCAACTTATATTACTTTACTTGATATGCAATCTTCAACTTACTCATTCTATAAAGTTTACAAAACATTCTTAAGCCAATCGGCAAACTTCTGAAACATTTTAAGAGCGGTGCGGCATCATCAAACAAATGTTTTTATGAAGCTGAAGTAATAAGGAGAATCTAAAGCCACCTTAAGCAAAGTTTAAATTTATTCAGTAATCCATTAAATATTAATATTAGCACCATAGATCCTAAATATCAAATGGAATTATGTGACCTTCAGACCGACCCAATTATTGCACCTAATAGAGAAACTGAAATAGAATTGTTCAAACTTTTACCTAAAGAAAAATATCCAAAAATGAAAGATTTTGGACTCCAAATAATTTCTACATTCAGAAATACATATATCTGTGAGCAGCATTTTCTGATATGAAATATATAAAATCAAGATACAGAAACTGCTTGAAAGACTCTACACTTGAACATATACTTCGGCTCGCAACAACAAATATCGATATGGACATAAAATAAATTATTGCCCAATGACTACAGCCCAATGCTCCCATTAAATTTATTAAATATTTGATAAGGTTTAGAACCATCTCATGGCCGAGTGGTTAGCGAGCTTGGCTAGTGATAAAGACCTGGGTTCAAGCCCCGGGTAAGGCATGGATGTGTATGTTGTTTTTCTGCTGAGGTCCTGCCATCCTCACAGACCTTCTACTATGGCATATAAACTGACAAGCTCCTGCCAGACCTCTGTGGCAAGTAGCTGCTTGAAGGGGTATTTTTTTTTAGAAAATTTATATTGGCTTATTATTTCTTATTATTTTTCATAAAAATAAAATAATTTTTTGAGGTTTATTATTTATTATTATTTTTTATAAAAAATAAAATAATTTTTGAGGTTTATTATTACTTATTATTTTTTGAATAAATAAAATAATTTTTTGAGGTAACATGAACTGACTTTTCAAATATCTATCCTCTTCTTTTTTTTTAGCCTGCAGTCTTAGAGAAGTTGGGCAGCAACAGCACTGGTCTATACATTGAGTTTGCAAGTAGCATATTGTCTTTATTCAGGATAAAAGACACAATATTAATATAAAAGACGATGATCAATATGTGGTCTTAACTCTCAATGTCAATTTCTTAAAGTTGCCCATTATGAAAAACAGTCTCTTTGTTACAATATAAGTATATTATGATTAAAGTAACAAGAGAGGAAGAAATTAGAAGAAAATGCAAATATGTATAATAAGAGTCTGTGCAGTTTTTATTCAAGGTAGATTGTACCTATATAGTTGAATTGTGCACCACTGTGTTACTTCTACAAAAAGATATGACTTTCTGATGAACAAAAGAAATGAGAAATAATATGTATTTAAAATTGGTATTGCTACAATTGCACTTATATAGGACAATGCAAAAAAAAAATTACTTTCCATGCTTCTCTAAAATTTTCAAAGCTTCTTGAAATTGTGATAAGTGAATCAAACAAACTGCTTTACATTGGTAAGCCTTTTGGTCCTCAGTTGCTTCTTGCAAAACTGTAAAATAATAAGAATATTGCTAGTTAAAACTGTAATTTAATATTATAATCAAATATTTTAACATTAATACTTAAAATTGTACCATCTCAATGGTCGAGCAGTTACTGTTTGGCTGTGGAATAAAGTGACTTGGGTTCAAATCCCAGAGAAGGTGCAAATGTTTGTGCTCTTTAGATTGAAGTCTTGTCTTTCTCATAGGTCTTCTCCATGGCATATTATACTAACACTCTTCTATGAAACCTTAGCAAGTATGCAAAAAAAACTAAGAACATTAAAAAAATAATTTTCAGTTCAGATTGATTATTAATTGTAAAATATTACAATATTTCCATTTATAATTACATGTAACACTTAAATAGGGCACGTTTATCAGTCATTCCCTAGCAATGACAGTTGCATATGTTGTATAACATCTACAGCACAGTGAAGCATTATACCTGTTAGATACATGCCTAATATGCAATCTTAAAAACAAGTCAATAGTTAAAATTAAAATTATTTAAAATTATTAAAGCTGTATTTGGTCTTGAAAAAGCTCTTTATGTCAATTTCAATTATCCAAGAAGAGATGAAGAAAAATCGGACAAGAAATCCCCTAAAAACATACGAAGAGCATAACAACAATGGACCATCCTCCAAAGTAGAGAACCTGACTTGTTTTTGTGGAGCATATCTATGTACAAAAAGGCTTGCAGTTAGGATCAATTTCTAAGAACCTTCTCTGTCCTATGAGCAGCAAATGAAAACATCAAAACAATGGCTGAACTTCAAAGAGGTTTTTTTTTTGTCATGAATGAACAATGCATTAGTTCATCTTGCTTGTTTCTTTAAATCAAATATGTAATTTTAATCCTTACAGTGTCCAGGTCATATTTATACATTGACAGAATTTAAAATGAGAAGCTGAGGACATACAGGGGTTTATTAAAATAATAGAAACATAATGTTTGTGGAGAACATTTTATTAACAAACTGTAGGCCAACCTAGGGCATTCAGAACAGATGCAATTCGACGTGGAATAGACTTATACAAGTCATGCACATATGGTAATGGAATGTGAGACCATTCTTCCCATAAAATATGGCCAAACTGTGCCAGTGATGCTGGAGGTGGAAAGTGTGATCTGACCTTGTGTTCCAGATATTCCCACAAATGTTCAATAATATTGATGTCTGAGATTGAGGTGGCCAGGGTAGCTGCTGTACCTCATCATCATGCTCTGCAAACCACAACTTAACATGTTTTGCACAATGCACAGGTGCATTATCTGCTTGAAAACAGGGATGGTCATTAGGGAACAATGTCTACAACATTGGGTGCAGGTGGTCCTTGAGAACGGATTTGTATGTTGCAGATGTGACACAACTCTGCAGAATAACTAATGGCCCTAAGGAATACCATGATATGGCACCCAACAGTATCAGGGACCTACCTCCATGCTTCACAGTCAGAACCAAACTGTCGGGGTGGTACGCTTCTGCAGGTTTTCGCCAGACACACACTCTACCAATGATGGGAAACAATGAATAGCACAATTCATCAAACCTGATGACATGTTGTCAGTTTTTAGGATCCTAATTTTATGTGCTTTGCACCATCTTACACGTTTTATTGCATTGATTTTGATAATCAGAGGTTTGTGGATTGCAGCAAGGTGAAGTAAATAATAATATCAGTACAATGAAGTTTCCGACAAACTGTTATGACAGAAATGAGATCATTCCGACTGGTGTTCAACTCTGCTGCTATTTGCAGTGCTGTGGTCTTGTGCTTCTGTTGTACAATCCGTGCCATTGTTTGCCTATCCCTATCTGACGACTTCATATAGTGTCCACAATTTGCACATTTGGAGGCAATGCCCTGTCCATTTTAATAGGTAGTCATAATCAATACAGTTCCTCATGTTACACCTACTATTTCTGCCATTCTGGTTACTGAGGCTCCTGCAAGATGCACACCAATGATCATGTCTTTTTGGCATGGAGGTCACTGAGATCTAACAATTGTTGACAATTACACTACAACAGCTGTTTCACCTGCACTTGTCGCACTGCTAAGTGATAGCTGACATCGTATTTCTCCCCTTTAAATACCTCACATCATTGGTGATGTCGTCCCTGAGATATGCATACGGTGTATTGCATGTACTCCAGTCACCATTGGTGTTTCCATTATTTTGATAAACCCCTGTATTTAGTTTTTAATACAATAAAAAAAATTTAATTTTTTAAAAATATAAATTGGCATTTGAAAATTTTCTTATATATATCTCACAAAAATACATTATTTATGCTTGAAAAATAATTCTTTCTTCATTTGATGCAATTTTATTAAACTAGCATATAAAATAATTTGTTAAGTCATCTGATTACCATTCCTTAGTCTTGATATATGGTATTGCCGATCTATTTGTTATAATTACTCTGTGCTGAAGCAAATCCTTGATTTAAGCTCACAAGTTTGATTTGAACTATTATCAACAAATTTTTCCTCAAAGTTTCAAAAAACTCCTGAAAATTAATTTTAAAAAATGCAATTTTTAAAAATGGATGATTTTGGAAGTAAATATGAAGTATGTACCTCCATTTTTTTTTTTACTGTTTTATATTCTTTTCTGCCTAAAACCTATTTTAATATCCTTAGAAGTATTTTTATGATTTATATCATTCATCCAAGCATTTTATGCATCATTCCCACTCCTCAAATTGGAACTATAACTAAAAACAGAGCCTTCTTAGTCTTCAACACTGGATGCAGTTGCAACTAGGTCATGGCTCACATGCACAATCTCCATTCTGTGTGTTATAACTGGCTCCATTAATAAATAGTTTACAGTGTTGTTCTGTATATCAGATATACAATAAAAACTTCAAAATTTAAAAACATATGGTATGTTTGCTACAATAAGTCAAGGGAACAGTACACTTGTTGTTAAAGGCAATCAGTGCCCTCTAGTGGAAGAAACTTTGTTGAGAATGAACATGCTTTTTTCACAAATCAACAGGCAGTGCTCCAGTCAATGCCATACAGCGTGTTCCATAATGTGCACAAGGGTGACACCTTAATGTCCCATCTAACGGATGGTGACCTTTACAAGCCCATCGGTGTGGACAGGGTGAGGAGCTTTGTGATAAATTTCAATGCTGACCCAGCAGGGATTCGAACCTGGGAACTTCAGATTACGAACCTGGTGCACTACAAACTTGGTCACCCCTACCCCACTTGTTTAGTAAATCTGTGTAAAAATAGCTCTAGTAAAATCCTTAAAAACATTTTTATGATAAAAAAATATTCAAAATTTCAGACAGCCATGTGACAATAAAAAATTCTTCCTAGTTTTGGCCCGTGTAGTGTTTACGGTCCTCAGCCGATAGATGGTATTGCTCAAGTGGCGTGTGACGTCGAAGTGTAAAGTATGATGTCGATTTGTAAAGTATGACGTAGAAACGTAACTGTTGGTTGTTGGTGGCCTATGGCTCTTTTATTTGTTTCTTTTGGGTGGGTAATGTAGAATCACATGTTATGTGTGTGATTTGACGAGAGTGTGAAGTTACGTTTAGTTTTTTCCGCCATTTTTTCTTGACTTTAGATAACATACCTATATGGTTAGAGGTAAGTTCATGCGTATTATATATTTAATAGGGGGGGGGGGGTTCAGTGATAGGTAGGATATGAATAATTAACATGTTCTAACTTTTTTTTTGAAAATTGGTTAGGATATGGTTTATAATTAGTTATTAAAGATATTTTGGGGCCCTTGTAGTGGGGGAGTATGCTTGAGGGAAAGAATGAAGTTTTTGCGTGTGGGATTGAAAATGGCGATAGTAAAGAACACATGTATTTCGTTAGAATAGTTTGGGGGTGAATTGAATGTTTTTTAGTAGTTACGTGTAGTATGGTAATTATTAATGTATTACTATAGTGATTTATTAATTTTGTTGTATATTTAGGAGTCCTTTAAATTTAGTTATATGATTTATTTTTAATATGTGGAAGCGTCTGGCAACTTTTTGATGCAGTAATTCTGGGTATTGTAGAATTGTGAGTGTGTGAAAAAAAGGGCAGTTTTTGATGGAGTCAGGAAAGAATAAAAAATTTAGAGGTGGGGTGAGAGTGGCGGAGTCGGTAGCGTGCCAGGCTTGTAATCTGTAGTTCCAAGGTTAGAGTCCGAGCTATGTCAGCGTTTAGATTTATCTCGGCAAATTTTCAAACTCGGCTCATAGTAGGGGACACCGATGGGCTTGGAAAGGCTGCCGTCCGTTAGGATGTTAAGCCGTGGCCCTGTGTGTGGGAGAGTTACTCTGTGTACGTTAAAGAACACACTGGATGGCCTTGACAAGAAGTTACTGTCTCCCAACAGCTGTTCTAGTGGGTCCCGTACCTTCTGTGAGCCTTCGGGGTTCATGTGATCTCGCCATTTAGCCCATGGTGTGGGAAAAAAGTGGGGGCTCAGAGGTAAAATGACAATGTAATTTAGAGGAGGGTTATTTGAGCAGTCAGATTTTTGTTTTGGGGCTTTTTTTTATAATTCAGTCGGCGGTGCACTGTTTCCGATTTTCATGTTTTTTGGTTTGTGTTGTCTTGGAGGACATTATTTAGTTTTGGGGCTTTTTTATAATTCGGTCGCCGGTGCAGTTTCCGATTTTCATGGTTTTCCGTTGTGTGTTGCCTTGGAGGACATTATTTAGTTTTGGGGCTTTTTTATAATTCGGTTGCCGGTGCACTGTTTCCGATTTTCATGTTTTTTGGTTTGTGTTGTCTTGGAGGACATTATTTAGTCTTGGGGCTTTTTTTATAATTCGGTCGGCAGTGTATTGTGTTTTGAAAAGAGGGGAGGGGTAATGGTGGAAGCGGTTTACTTGTATGTAGGAAGGCAATCGTTTTATTTTTTGTTGGATTTGGCACTTTTATGAGCTTTCATTCTGTAATTGACGGTTACGAGGTTTTTTTTGCGGTAATTTAATATTTTTTACGTTTGTTTGGGTTTGTTACTATGGTTACGGTGCGTTGCGTTTGACGTAAACTCTGGTTTTTCGTTACTATGGTAACGAAAAAAACAATCTTTTTTCTAGAAACCCCTGTTTGGGTTAGGGTCTCGGGAGTTGTGGGAATCAACTAAAAGGGCCGTTTTGTTACGTTGCGTCAAAAAACAAAATGGCGGCTGAGGACCGTGAACTGTACTACTGCCCTAGTTTTAAATATTTCAGTAATACTTTCACTTATCCCTGGAAAATAATGCAATTTTAATTTTGGGACAGCGAAACTACAAATTTACAAGACCAATATTAAAGTAAGTAAAGGTCCTATTTTCATTACAGAAAAAGAATATAAAATTAATTTTAAAAATAAGAAATGATAGCGAAAACAGATAAATAGTAGTCAGAAATCGGAGAAATTTTTCAATACATTGGTAACAGATTGTACCTACTGATAATCACAGTAGATCGTTTCTTGACCTTTCGTTGACAAAACTTAATAATGAATTTAAAATATGTTCAAAATTTATACTTACTTTTATTAACAGTTTTGAGCGCTCTATCGTATTCTCCGCTTTGACCACATCTATTTAATTCAGAATATAAGGATGGCAAATTCGTCAGCGTGGCAGCCATATTGATATCTACACACGGATACGGTTTACTCTGTGATTGGCAGCTAGCATTACCTTGAGGGAAAACTCGAAATTAAACGTCATGTTTTGTCGTCCCTCGGATGATTTAGCGTGCGTAGCTGAATGGTATTGCACGGTACTTATGGATTCCGGAAAATAGTAGGGTAGTATTTGATACAGATTTCAGTGTTCCTGATTGGAAGCAATTTAAAAAACGCCTAAAACAGAAGTAGGTTTTTAAAAAAAAAAAAAGTTGTAATTTCGCTTTGTTGTCTGTCCTTCTGTAGACATCGAACTTTTTGGTTTATACAGATAAATAAAAAATTATTTTTGTGTTAGATAGGTATTAATGATATATTACGATTTGCATTTTTCGAATCTCCCAAAAGTTATTACTGCATCCTCTAACGGTGGAAAAATTTGAAATATTCAAAATATCAAACGAATATTCCAAACGATGTAGTTATGTTAGAAGTTTGAAATTTTGGTGTTGAAATGTGAAGGTTACGAAGTTACCATTGGCAACAATCACTTGACCCTTTAGACCCAGGGGAGGGGGGATGAATACAACTTGCTTTGTTTTAACAGAAAAGTGTATGATTTAGAGATAAATTAAAAATTCTTTTTGGATTGGACAAGTATTGATGAAAAATTACAATTTGCATTTTGCGAATTTCCCGAAACTTATAATTAAGCCTCCTAAAGGTGGAAAGAAGTGAAAAAAATCCCAAAATTTAAAACGAATATTGCAAACGATGAAGTTATGCTAGAAATTTGAAATTTTGGTCGTGGAATGTCACAGTCTTGAAAATTCCATTGACAACAATGAGTTGACCTTAAGCCCAAGATAGGTAAGAAACGGAACGGTTTTGTTTTAAGAGATAATTGGAAATCTCTTTTTTAGTTGGTTGCTAATGAAATGTAATTCGCATTTTCAACATTAGTTTTAATTTATATCTTTAGAGATCACTAAATATCGAAACTGCAAAACTTTTAACGAATGTTTCAAGTGATCTGTTTATGGTAGAAATTCCACTGACAGCAATTATTTGCCCACTATTTTCATAGAAATGAGAGAAAAGCAAGTTTTTACATTTAAGAACTAAAAGACAAATACATTTTATGTTTTATATTACTAATAAAATACTACTATGTGCATTTTCCCCATCATACATTAAAAAATAAATAACCCCTCAAACAGCTGCTTGTACAGAGGTCTGACAGGAGTCTGTTAGTTTATATGCCATAGTAGGTCCATGAGTATGGCGGGACCTCAGCAGAAAAACAACATGAACATTCATAATTAAAACTCATAAGGATTGAAAAAGTAGGCAAAGGAAAATTATTTTACACCTTTAGTACCTTCTGACAGTGAAAATTCGAACTACTGTATAATTGAGAAAATAAACCTGTACCTGTAATGTGCAAAAAAAGTTTTTCATTTATCTCTTAAAGCAGAAAAGCTGTATTTTACCAACGGGACAAATCATTACTATTTGGGTAAACCACTTGACCATTACACTCTATGACCAAAAATTTAAGTTTCTAACAAAACTCTGCTGAGAAATGGTCAACCTTACTGATGCTGAGTAGACTGGATTGGTTTATGGCTTTGAGTTTGATTATGGATCTTGGACTTGCTGCATTAGTGGGCTTCTGTTGAAGGAAAATCTGCGGCTGTGGCTCTGTTTGCCTGTGGGTTGCCAGCACTAAGTGAACAAAAGCACAGAATACATTATAGCAGCTGGTGGATAATCCTGTTCAGAGATCATTGCAGATATCTGAACTCTCACTTAGCTAGTTGGGCATCAACAATTCTACACTGCAATAATGCACCTCAAGCAGGTCAGTTTCTATCTCGATTCGGTCCTTGAAAAGGTTCACTTGAAAAGGTGGTGTCTGAAGTTCCTACCAGTATGGAGGCTTCAGCCTTTAGCGGTGGGGAACAGGTCTTTGTCCGATGCCTACAATTAGAGGCTGTTTGATATTGTTAGCGCTGTCTCTCTCAAGAAACATAGTTTGTTTAAAAATCATAATGATTATTTTCTCTCTGTAGGTACATGGAACATGAGGACATGCATTGAGATTATTCTGTTGAGGTCCTCACAGAGGATTTGCAGCTTTATGATTTAGATATTCTATGAATGCAAGAAACCAGATGGACAGGAAAAGGTCAGATGCTTAAAAATAATTTTAAATTTCTCTTTTCAAGGAGGGAGGATAGAAAGCATCTCCAAGATGTAGATTTGCTTCTCAGCAGACATGCCAGTGATACTCTTCTGGATTTCGGTTGGGTTGTTTTACCTCTGAGAGGCACTTTTTTGCACACCATGTGCTAAATGGCCACGTCACATGGACCCCGAAGGCTCAGAGAATGTTGGGGAAAGGAACCCACTGGAATAGCTGTTGGGAGACAGATGGTCCCCTCCCGTCAAGGCCATCCAGAGTGTTCTTTAACGTGCACAGGGTATGGCTCTCCTGCACACGGAGCCACAGCTTAACGTCCCATCTAATGGACAGCGGTCTTTCCAAGCCCATCGGTGTCCCCTACTGACCTTGGGTAGGGCAGGGAGTTTTGTAGAGATAAATCTTAATGCTGACCAAGCTGGGACTCGAACCTGGGAACTACAGATTGCAAGCCTGGCGTGCTACCGACTGAGTCACTACCGTCCCATGCTCTTCTAGAATATGACTGCATTAATAAAAGATTTCTTGCACCTAAATTTAAAACAAAAATTAAAAACTCGAATGTCATCTGTTGTTACACACCCACAAAGTACTTTGATGAGAATAAGATAGATTTTAAAGCAACTTCAGGATATTTTGAATTCTGTGAAGGAGATATTTCTCTTGTGCTAGGTGACTTCAGTGCTAAAGTTGGCACTCACTCTGACCTTTGGGCTGCAGTGTTAGATCCCTTTGGCGTTGGTAGTTCCAACAGCAATGGGGAACGTCCCCTACAGATAAATAAATTTTATGGTATGTGAATAAGGAACAATGCATATTATTTGGTTGGCCATAATTTGTTAATAGCTGCTGTAATGCAAAGTTGATGTGTTACGCTTGTAAACACCCAATTAAAGCTAAAACGATGGTTGAGTTGTTTTACTTCTGTATTTTGTGTATAGCACTTTTTGCACACAATGGGCTAATGGCCAAGCCACAAGGATCCCATTTTGATAGGACAGGTCCTTGACAGGAAAGCTATTGAGAGGAGGCAGATGGGAGCTTTCCTTCCATCAAAACCATCCAGCATGTTTTTTAATGTGCACAGTTGGCCACAGCTTAATGTCCCTTTGTCACCAGAACAAAGAAAGTTTTAGCGGAGATCAATCTGAAAGCAAGGCTCAGGTGGGATTAGAACCTGGGAACTGCAGATTATTAGCCTGGCACCTCTGTGTAACTCCCCGCTCTGCCCTCGTCAGAAGGGGACACCAATGACTTGGAAAAGCCTGCTGTCATCAGAGCAAACATTAAGCTGTGATTCCGTGTGGGGAGAACCATACAAAATGCACGTTAAAGAACACACAGGATAGCCTTGACACGAGGCTACCATCTGTCTCCTAACAGATATCCAACGGATCCCCTTCCCCCCCCCCCACCTTCTGGATCTCTGTGACCTGGCCTATTGCATGAAAAAAAAATGCCCCTCAGATTTAAAACAACACAACCCTTACGAGCCTGGATCACTACCAAATGAGAAAACCTGTGCCCTACTGATATGATACTACACATAATATCCATTATACAAATGACAATGGATATTCACTGCTAATCTTATGAATATATTCTGAGATTGTGGTTATGTGGGTAAGGTCATTTCCATTTACCACTCTGCCACTGATGTAATTCTTATTAGATTACCATCATATTTAGAATTGAGTTTACTGTGAGATTGAATGATGTACCTAATAAATTAGTTGGCATAATGGCTCTTTAGAATAATGCTGTCATGCATGAGTTGGTAAAGCCTAGATTGATTATTTCAGCATTACTAGAGTTCAACATGTCTGCATTTTGTTCCCTTTTGTCTATGTTACGAGGAATTCATTTCAAAGACTGGAGCCCAACGACCTAGAATGCACAGACTGCTCGTATCACTGCTTTCAATACCACCACTGCGTGATTTTGGGAAACTCCGCATCCATGACACTTTAGTTCAACTCGATGGGGGTCGCGTTTGAGCTCCACAGGATAATGTCTCTCTTTTACTTCAATATCTCATTTTATTTTGGTTTATAAAATACTTCAAATTCTCAGCCAATATCTAATTGCTGCTGTGCAATTAATTTTTCAATAGATATAAAAAGGGATATGAATTTACGCTTCATGAGTATTTAAAAAACAATTAATAACTGCTTCCAGAACATATATGAGAATCAATAGTTCGCTTATCTTGAAAATTTTTGTTCATCAATTTAGTTTTTTAGATTTGGGTTACAAAATGAAGAATTGTGTCAAAAATGAACACTGCAATAATACCAATAAATTGGACCTCAGTAAAAAAACAAATAATTCTTCTGTGCATTTCAAACCTGAATACTTTGGACTCATCAATAAATCCATAAACACACAACATTGACAGTTTTTTGAATATTTTATCACGAAAATGAAAGAGCAAAAATCAAAAATACAAAATATAATTTAATAATCAGTATAAAATAAAAATTAAAAAAATAATAAATCAAAATATTTTTATTGGGTTTAATTAGTATAACATAGAAAGTTTAATATGACCCACAATTAATAGAAAGTAGCACATTAACATTTAGGAATTTTTCAACAGTTGATTCCAATGAGAAAATAAATATAAAGGGGAAGGTGAATGCTAAACGACTTATTTTCTTTTCTCAGTCGTCTTCGAAAAAATCGCATTATATGTTTTCCTTTTTTTTACCCACTAGCATTCTAGTTATTAAAATTCTCTGGGGGGTGTGCTTAACTCAAAAGCTTCGGTTTAATTTTCTAAATAATTTAATTTCTTTTTGAACTTATTTTTTTAAATGAACGAATCGAAAATATGTTGAATTCAGTGTGGCATTTGCCATTGCAGCGACATTATGGTTACACTGTCTCCACTGGTGTCAAGCGAGGCAACACTGATTAAGGAATGGAGGCGAGTGTTGTTCACCGACGAGTCCCGATTCTGTTTCAGCTTCCCAGATGGCCCAGATTCCCACCAAGGTACAATGGTATGGGGTGCCATCATATATGGTGGCAGGACACCTGTGCTCTATGTTTCTGGCATGCTAACAGTGATATGTTACATCAATTGCATCGTTAATCCTGTGCCATATCCCTTCCTTACCAAAATGCATGCACTGATTCTGCAACAGGACAATGCCACCCCATACATTGCATGTGTAACGATGGACACACCTCTCAATAATTGGGGTGGAGGGCAGGTCCCAAAAGACCCCCAACCCCATGGGGAAAAGGTCGTATTCTGTCTTTCGACACTACACGAGATGGCACGAGAAGCCTGGAAGTAGATGGTTTGTTTCAGAGGAGACAAGTAGGGACTTTGGAGTATGGGTGGTGTTAAAGGGGTGCGGAGCACAGCCCAGTGTAACGATGGAGTCTTCAAAATGTAGACATTCTCTAATGGTTGCTTAGTCCCCGGACTTGTCGCCCATTGAGCATGTGTGGGACCTTAAGGGTCGCTGCCTCCCTCTGCAGCATACCTGGTAGTTGTGTGCCCAATAGGAGGGTGTTTGGAATGCCATATTCAGGACACCATAAACCATCTGATTGATGGTATGCCGAGGCGTCTAGAGCAGTGATTCCCAACCTTTTCTGGACCATCGTCCCCTTTAGAAGAGAACAAAAATTTCAATGCCCCCCCAGTCCATAATAGTTAATTTGATATGAAATATTAAAATATTGTTGCATATTATCTGTACCTAATTTATATGTTTATTTATCTATTAAAAATCATAAAGCAGAAATTAATAAAACGACAACCAAATCTACAATAGAATTGTTTATTAAAATTTTAAAAATAAACACAGAATCAATAAGAAATAAAAAATATTGAGATAAACACAAAGTTAATAATAAATAAAAAATTAATGAGATGGTTGAGGCTGGTGGAGTGTTAACAATTTGTTAATGTCGGGTTCCAATTTCGTTAACATCAATCGCAGATCGCCACGTTCAGTGATGTGTAGTCTGTTCCTCTTCTTTGACAGTAAATTAGCTACTGCACTGAATCCACGCTCAGCCATATAGGACGAAGGAAATGCGATTAAAAACTTCTGTACTATTGCCCACAATCCAGGGTAGAGCTGGTATTGATTTTTGAAGCCAGAACTCTTGGTATCCATGTTTGAATTTTACTTTGAGTGCTTCGTTAGTCGTGAGTTCTAAGAGTTCCTCTTCCAAATTTGATGATTCTTCAGTATCTGTGTTTGCGAAAGGATCTAAAACCCAACTCGGTATATATGTACCAACTCGGTATATACAGGGTGATTCAGAATTCATCATCAATATTTAGTGGGGAGGAAGGGAATAAGAAAAGAAAGAGATTTCACATAGGAAAGTATGGGGGCAGAAGAACGCATGGTGGTATAGAGGGCGCTGTGTGTACACACCTCTCATACAGAAGCACAGCTGTTTAACGCGTGCAGTCGTCATTCGACAAGGTGAATTTGCAGAAGTAACATGAACCGGTATACGTGGAATGAATGTGCAGATATGCATGTAACTTACGGTGCGGCAGGAGAAAGATGTCTTCGAGCCAGGCAATTGTATGCAGCGCGCTTCCCAAACAGCCGTGTGCCACAGCATCAAATGTTTTCACGTATTCATCGCCAACTGCGTGAAACAGGATCGTTTGCTGCTAGTAATGTTAATCGAGGGAGGCGCAGATCGGCACGGACAGTAGCAGTAGAGGAAGCTGTCCTACAGGAAATCGAGGAACAACCTGGTGCTAGCACACGAGGTATGGCTAGGCAGTTTGGAATTTCGCAAGCAACAGCGTGGCGGATATTACACGATGAAGGGTTACATCCGTTTCATCTGCAAAGAGTGCAATTATTGGCAGCAGACGACCATCCCAAGCGTGTTATTTTTTGTCAGTGGTTCATGCAGAGAACAGCCGTTGATCCCAATTTCCCAACGTATGTTCTTTTCACCGATGAGGCATTGTTCACTCGAGAGGGTGTCTTCAACACACACAATTGGCATGTGTGGACTCATCAGAACCCACACGGTACAAGACCTGGAGCTGCGCAACAACGTTTTGCTGTCAATGTGTGGACTGGGATTGTCGGTGACTGTTTGTTGGGCCCGTATTTACTACCATCCCGTTTGGACGGTGCCAAGTACCTAACATCTCTTCAGACTGTGTTACCGGATCTTCTGAACGAGGTTCCTGATGGTAGTCTCCGGCGAATGTGGTCCAGCATGACGGCGCTCCTGCACATTTCGCAAATGCTGTGCGTGCTTACCTACGCAGACAGTTTGGTGGTCAATGGATTGCCCGCGGTGGACCGGTTTCTTGGCCACCACGTTCACCGGATTTATCTCCAATCGATTTCTTTGTATGGGGTGCTATGAAAAACATGATGTACGAGACCCCTGTTGATAGTGCTATGGATCTTGTAGCACGCATATCAGTTGCTGCCTCAAACATCCGGGAAATGCCAGGCATCTTCCACAGGGTCCGGCTGTCCATGCAACGCCGTTGTGAGTCATGCATTCTAGCACATGGTCGGCAGTTCGAGCACCTCTTGTAAGTCTGTACAACCAATGCAAAGAAATGCTACATGTAAGATAATAAATGTTTTTTCCTTACCACTTCCTTCTTATGTGTTCTTTCCATCATTGAACTGGGGTCATTTTGCCCTACTACATGGCATATGCGCCCATGCTTTCCTATGTGAAATCTCCTTCGTTTCTTATTACCTACCTCCCCACCAAATATTGATGATGAATTCTGAATCACCCTGTATGTATGCTTGTATCTTGGAAACGCTCCGTAAAATCAACATGAAGAACTTCCAAGTGTTGGCAGTAAGTAAATCTTCCGGTTTTGCAGAGACTCCTGATAATGTGGGAAAGTGGTTGTATTCACCTCTACCCAGATTTCGTTTGAATAGAAGAAGTTTTCCCGCAAAAGCAGCTATGACGCTTTTTGTTTTAATTAAATTTAACTCATCACCTTGCAATTGTAAATTAACTTGATTAAATATTTTAAACAGGTCTGTCAAATAAGCGATGTCATTTTTTGACGTAATCAGGTTTTCGCGCAATTTTTCGTCTCTGTATTCAAGAAAGTCCAGTACTGAGTCAAATAGATTGAAAAAACGATTCAGACAAACACCTTTAGAGAGCCAACGTACTTCTGTGTCAGCAGCAAGTGATTGTAATCTTCATCATTTTCATTACAAAGCTTACCAAATAATCGGTCATTCAATGAATTGCTTCTAATCTTATTGATTGCTTTAATAACGTAATGGAGCGACGTATGTAGACGTTCATTCAAATTTTTTGCAACCAAATGCTGACGATGAATAATACAATGTACAGCGAGTACATTTGGTACTGCTTGTTTCAAATGCGCTATGAAACCCTTATTGACGCCCTGTCATTGCTGGAGCACCATCAGTAGCAGCAGACAAAATATTGCAAATAGGAATTTCTTTCTCTTGAAAAAACTTTTGCATGGTATTAAATATAGATTCTCCCTTTGTATCAGATTCCAAATTTTTAGCAAATAATAACTCTTCATGAATTTTTTCTTCTTTTATAAATCGTACGTATGATAAGAGTAGAGCTTTCATTTGGTAGAGTTGATTCATCGAGTTGAATTTGCAAGTCTTTAAGTAATCACATAATGATATTTCAACGTCTTTTGCCATTTCATCTATTCTTCTTTGCACTGAATTATTACTGAGAGGAATTTTTTTGATGATATCTGACGGTGTTTTATGATGAAGAACAGTTTTTAATATCTCTTTGACTGCCGGCAAAATTAATTCCTCGCCAATTGTGTGTGGTTTTCCTGCTTTTGCGATTAACAATGAAACGTTATATGAGGCTCGTAGTCCATCATCATCTTGTTTAGAAGACGACGCAAAAAGGTTTCACATAATTGGCTGTTTTAAATATTGCTTTTCCAGTTCTTGAAAATAGGATAAATCTTTGTTCTTCTTATCAGCATGCATTTTATTTAAATGCTCTTGTAGCCTAGAAGGTTTCATAGCTTCATTTGAAAAAACTTTTCGGCAAATTAAACACATAGGTAATGATTGGTTTGTAGGAGAGTACGTAAATCCATATTTCAAATACTCAATACTGTACTGCCGGCATTTCTTTTTAGATGTAGATTCAGACATTTTCAAATACAAATTAACTTCTCAACAGATTTATAGATAGTTATAAAAATGTTTATAATGACTTCTAACACTTATCACTCACGACTATTTATCACGGCGAAGCACATAAAAATAATAAAACATTCCTAGAGCTATTGCTTTTCTAAATTTGATTTTGTGCACGCATTAACTTGTATGTTTGCGATGCCGGCGCACTTGCTCCGTAAACAAGTCATTTCAAGCTCCCATATTCTTGTCGGAACATGTTAAATTGCATGAACTGCGTGTTTGCCTACCAACTTGCAAGGACTTGTCACCGTCAATCTATTCTAAACTAAAACAAATTAGGTATAGGTATACCTAATGCTAATTTAAAAATGCTTATTAACGCGATAACAATAAGATAATTTACATAGCTAGATAAAATATTTATTCATGAAAACAGGTATTTTCAAAGTATTTTATTATATTAAAAAAAATAATTATAAAAAAATATTAAATATAATAGATTTATTATTATTGCATCAAGGTTGAATTGCCTATCAGGACGGACACACATGTCCAACATAATAAGCCTGATATAGTAGTGCATGGATAAGGTATTGAATGAGATTACAATTACTGAAGTAGGAATAACATCTCAGGATAACCTGCAGACAGTATAGGTTGAAAAGAAGAGGAAGTATGATCTGCTGGCTAATGAGTTGAGCCTAATTCACAAGTGTAATGTTAATATTATACCTTATGTTCTGACGTGGGATGGTATTGTAACTACGTACCATAAAGCATACTCAAAGCGACTTGGAGTGGGAAAACATATTGAAGCTTATATTCAATATGTGATCTTGAAGAGAACTTTTGAGAGCATCTCAGTCGACTTCAGACGTACCAGTACGCGGTAGCAGGGAACTTATTGTCCAAGCTGCAGTTGAAAAGCTGTACATGACGGATGAGGTAGTGGATGACCAGAATCACCAGGAAGACACCACAGAATAGAAGAGATAAAAAGGTTGTCACAGAAAATTCCATTATATTTATTTATTTATTTTACCGCCCCTCTTGACTGCCTCAACGCCCCCCATTTGCCTCTGGATCCGCTACCGCCCCCATGGAAGGCTACAGTGCCCACTGGGGGGTGGTATCGCCCCCGTTGGGAATCTATGGTCTAGAGGCTTGTATAACCGCCTGAGGTGGGCGTACTATATACTGATGAATCTCCAATAAAGGCACATACCTTGGTTTCTCACGTTACGTATTTTGATCATTTGTACATCTACCCTCATAGCTTCCATCCTCAGTTTCTGGTATGTACATCACTTCCTTCGCGATGTTGCGATTTCTACTTTGAGCAGTGTATATATTATCCTAAAAAAACTTTTGCAACCAGTGAGCTAGAGCAACCTAGCTTTCAGACACTCACTGCAACGGTAAGGAATTCTATCAACGTTAACCAGGTCATTGTATACTCAAATGAACATGGACACAGAGCCCTTCAAATTGTCTTGCAATGGCCACCATATGAGCAGACTATGCATTTTATGTCGTTGCATGGGCCTCAGGTCTAGAAGTGGTTCTCAAGTGCGTCACCAAAAAATTTCAATTGAAAAAGTAATGTTAGATTTATTATATTCTGCGCAAAAAGAACATTTTCAAACAGGTGCATCAGTATATATTCAGGGAGTCATCATCAGATAAATAAAACAAAATGTGTGTCAATACTTAAGTGGGGCAGGGATGTCTCAATCGGTGGTGCACCAGGCTGCAGTTCCCAGATTCGAGTCCTAGCTGGGCCAGCATTGCGATTTATATATGCAAAACTCCTCGCCCTGCCCACAGTCATAGAGTACAATGATGGGCTTGGAAAGGCCATCGTCATTCAGATGGGACGTTAAGCCATGGTCCTGTGGGAAGGAGAGCGATGCCCTGTGCACATTAAAGAATAACCAGGATGGTCTCCACAACAGTATTTTGTCTCCCAACAGTTGTTCCAGTGGGTTCCCCCCGCCCCAACCTTCCCTAAGCCTTAGGGGTCCTTGCAACCTGGCCATTTAGTCCACTGTAATGAAAAAAAAGTGACAAAGGTAAAACAACCCAACCCAACACTTAAGTCAAAAACCAAGAAAACAGATTTTGCATGAGTACTTAGGGAGACCTTAAGGTGTGTACCAAGAGGGCATTTTTCCCACAATTGTTTTCCACGACAACTCATTATTTAAAAAAAAAAACTAAAAACATCCATGGTGATGTCACCGTTACATCACTGAGGTGTTAGAGCCTGTGGTCGTACCTTATCTTCAGGGGCTCTCTGGTGCCGTTTACCAACAGGACAATGTCCGATCACGTGGCATGCATCGTTCAACAATTCCTGCATAGTCACCATGTGACATTTCTGCCTTGGCCTGCGCGTTCACCGGAGTTGTCCCCAATTGAACATGTCTGGTCCATGATCTCACACACCAGGCAGCTGCAACAGATGAACTTTGGCTACGTATCGAAAACTGCATGGCCTGGCGACATTCCCCAAACACACATCAGTCTTATCCTCTCAATGCCGGACCGTGTAGCAGTGGTTATTGCCGCTCATGGTGGCTATAACACAATGTACTGATTTCTTTGTATTTCACAAGTCTGGCCGAGTTGTATTTGATCCTTGTAACATAAGCTACGTATTCACTAAATATGGTCATCTCGTCTTTCCTGATGTTGCACTTTTAATGACCAGCAGTGTAGTTGCCTTCAATTAGATTATTGTTTGGGCATTTATTAAGTGTAGAAAGAGGGGTTTTCTTTAGTGATAGTTGACAGTGAAATCTTGATGACATCATACATTTTCAATGTTCTAAGTGAACAAATAAGATTTTCTGTATAGCATTATGAATATTTTGATACATATCTTGAAACATGTAATAATGTGGAGAATTTTATGTATCTGTTAGTTTTATTATAAAAGCCTTTTCTTCAACTAGTCTCTACTGTGCTATCGACTTTGGTCAGAAAGAGGACACCGAAGGGCTTGGAAAACCCATGATATGCAACTATTTGGAAAGTGCGCTGGTTAGATAATGGCCAGATAATGGTTAGACGAAGCATAAAATCATCTACATAGAAGTTTGGCCCTTTCTAAAATTAGTTATGGTAGTGAAACTTGGGCCTTTTGTAAACAGGAAAACTGGCCTTTTATTCTATCTAGTTGCTTTATGCAGTTATCTTAATATAGTTTTAGTAACAATATTAGTCGAAGTCATCAACTACCATGCTGTATAGGATATTCTGCGATGGTTTGGCAATGTTTTAGATCAGCTAATGAAGAATCGTATCAAGACCCCACTCGATACCCATACCTAGAATGCGACGTGTTTGCAGGGCGTCAGAAGTAGCTCAGATTTCTGGCTAAACCTCTTTAGACACTGCCGAGAGAATGTGGTCAGTGTTATTAATCATTTTTTTTTTCCAAGTTCTAGATCAGCGTTTTCAAACTGCGGTTCGCAACGCATTAGTGGGTTGCAACAAGCATTTAAAAAAAAAAAATGAAATAGAAAATACCAGTCTGGGCCATGGTCAGAATAGTTTGAAAAATGCTGTTCTAGATAACCAAAATGTTCTATTTAGCTTCTCCTAGATTCTCATACACCAGGTACATAGCTCAATTTTCCTGACGACCAAGCCTAAAACTGAACATTTATTCACTATAATATTTACGCATTTGAAATTGCTTTTTGAGAGTGCACAGAATCTTGTCTATTGCTAGTCAATGGAAGTCTGTTTTGCCTACTCCTAAACTATTTCTTTCTAGCGTACGCAAGGGAACTTGAACTGCTGCCATGCGAGGTCGGGGATGAGGTGTGTCTATATGGCGCATTCTTGCCCCCGACTCTAGATAGTCACGGCTTCCCATTAACTTGGTAGTGTCGTCAGACGGAACCGGGGATTGCCGTGGTTGCGTAACATCTGCAACAAACAGTACAATTCCTTTTATATTTCACACTTGCAAGAGAACAAAACATACATTAAACTTTCAATTTATGCATTTCTGTAAAAACGGTTGCAAATTTAATACCCCCCCCCCCCACACACACAAACACCTGAACCTTCCGCACTTCGTGCCCTTCAGTTAACCTTGGTCATGTAACAAAATCTTGGTTTATTCTTGAGGATTATCCTCTTTTAAGGTCTTCAGTTGGCAGCACTAGGCATTTTAACAAAATTCCCAAACTCAAACACTGAATTCTATAAACAACAAAAGATAGTTTATTTAAACATGAAAATGAACTACATAATGATGATGAACTTCAAATGAAAGAACTCCAAATAGGCATACTGCTTTTATGCCGGTTATCATAGGTGTCAGCCAACTCTGTCGAGTGCTTCCAGCAGTACAATGCTGTTTCCTCTCACTACCTACATAAGAAAAAAAAAAGGCATGTCAGTTCAACCATAAGACATATATTTTTCTTATAAACATGAAACACTTATGCACTAAATCACAACTGTTTTCAGTCATTTTCAGAAACGTGGTCGCTGACCGCAAAGCAAGCTTATTGAATGCACACAAGAGCCCCCCCCCCACACACAAACACACACAGCGATTTATACACTGAAGAGCCAAAACATTATGACCACCTACATAACATGATGCTGGATCTCCAAGTGCACCAAAACAGCTTTAACCCGGGAATACGTGGATCCTACCACATTTCTAAAGGTGTCATCTGGTACCAACAGGTTACCAGCAGATCCTTTAACTCTTGTAAGTTATGTGGTTGAGTTACCACAGATCGGATATGCTGTTCCAACACAAACCACAGATGCTCAATTGGATTTATGTCTGGGGAATTTGGAGGCCAGGGCAATATCTGGAAGTCTTCCTCATGTTCTGCAAATTATTCTCGAACAGTCCAGGCAGTGTAACATGGCACATTATCCTGTTGAAAGAAGGCATTACTAGAGGGGAATGCCATTGCCATGAAAGGATGTACTTGGTCTGTAATGATGTTTTGGTAGGTGGTAGACATCATAGTTTCCTGCACATGAACGATTGAATCCAGGGTTTCCCAGCAGAATATTGCCCAAAGAATTACACTTCCTCCACCGGTTTGTTTTCGTCCTACAGTGCATTCTGGTGCCAACACTACCCCAGGTAAATGACACATGTACCTGGCCGTCCACTGGTGCAACAGGAAACAAGATTCATCAGACCAGATGACCTTCTTCAAATCATCCAAAGTCCAATTTTGACCTTGCGTGCCCATTGATTGCACTTTCGACAGTGATCCAAGGTTAGAATAGGCACTCAGAGCAGCTTGCGGCTACATAGCACCATTTTCAGCAGGGTTTGATGTACTATGTGCTGACACACCACTCCCGTCACCAGCATTCAAATTGTGCCATAGAATCCCTTCTGTTGGTTGTACCATATGGGATAGCCTTTGCTCGTCTAGCATCGATGAGCTGAGGTCAGCCAATACCTTTCCGGCAGTTTATGGTTTATCCTTCCTCGGATCACATTTTGAAGGTACTAACCACAGCTGACAGTAAGCACCCCACTAGCATTGCTATCTGGGAAATGCTCTGATCCAGTCATCTGGCCATTACAATTTGGCCTTTGTCATACTCACTTAAGTTCACTGCCTTTCCCATCTGCAGAACAAGAATAACACTGATTAACAGAGCTCAGTATCAGGTATTATACCTTTTCATTACCTTCATTTTTGACCTTTCATATTTCAGCAAGCGAGGGATGGCTTTATCGCTGGAAGAAATGGCATGGTGTTCACTACCTTGGTGTTTGTGGTGAGAAATTGTCAGCTGATCCTTTAGCAGCAAAGGAATTTTCAGAAAAACTTTTAGTGTTTATTGAAGAAGGCCTATGCACAGAACAAATTTGCAATGAAGATGAGACTGGGTTAAATTTAAAACTTTTTTCAACGAAAACATTTGTGATAGCACAAGAAACCTCAGCATCAGGATTTAAAACAAACAATCACTGTGGCTGTGTGTACAAATGTCGCAGGTATGCACAAACTTACTCTTTTTGCAATTGGGAAATAAGCAAAACCCCGAGAATTCAAGTATTTAAATTTAGCTGCTCTGCCAGTTTACTACAAAGCTCAAAAGTTTGCTTGGATAAACTCGTATTTGTTTAAAGACTTTAATTTCAATTCTTTACAGAATTTGTTCCAAAAGTAAAAAACTACGTGACAAGTATTAAAATGCCTGTAAAGGCCCTACTCATTCTCAACAATGCCCCAATACACCCAAGTGAACTCATTTCTGACGATATAAAAGCCATATTTTTGCCACCGAATGTAACATCTTTAGTGCAACCAATGGATCAAGGCGTGCTTGTAAGTTTAAAAAGGCGATACAGGAGAAAGGTTCTTTCAGAAATTCTACAGCAAACCAAAAATGATGGAATAGGACTTTTAAATGCTTTGAAAACAATAAATATCAAAGATGTGATTTACATGTTGGCAACAGCAAAGTACCAAAGACGACAACATGAAAGCATTGAATGAACCTGCGCCTGCCGAAGATATGACAATATTTCACTGCTTAATTACTTTAAACTGCTGCATGGATGTGACACACTTGAAGATGACATTGAAAAATGGTTAAAAGGTGATGAACATTTAGAAAATGAAACACTCAATGATGACAAAATTATCAATGCAACCTGCCAAAAAGGGAATGGAGAAGCAGAGAATGAAGAGGAAGAAGGGAAAATATATATATATATATTTAATATATATTATTATTTATATATATATTTATATATTCCATATCAAAGGAAAAGAAGCTTTTGATGTTGCAGTAAGATACATTGAACAACAGGCCTCATCTGCGATTGATGTGATGTTCATTAAAAAATGGCAAGATTTTGCAGGTAAAAAAGTGTTATGTTCAAAGAAACAAAGGAAAATCACGGACTTTTCAGGCGAGTGCGAGTAAATTGTTAATATTGTACAACAAATTACTACTTAAAATAGAATACAGTTAGTATTTTTGTCATTTGCCGTTTTCGTTTATTTTCCAACACAATTTTCGGATTAACCAGCCTTTCGTTCATCCAGCCAGGGGTCTGGCCCTTACGGGTTGGATAAGAGGAAGTGTACTGTATATACTTTGAGATATATGTAAAACAAAATTTCAACCAAAATTTAGTTTTTAAAATTGAAGTTTCATTTGTTGTGTTAGTAGTAGCACTGACCAGCACCTATGCTACCAATCTGCAGAAATTTTAACACACACACTACATTGTTGATGACATTTTATGACTTAATAGTGCATGCCTAAAGGTTTATGGAAAAGAGTCATACATAAAACCAATTAGGTGGACAACATCAACAGGACCTATGGTGGTCAAAGCCACCAGTTATTGCTTAGGAATGAAGGGTTTGGAGAACCCAGGTTATGAATTGGGTGCAGTATACTTCACTTAATGAAAAATACTATTTTTTTACCCTTAATTAAAATAAACACTAAATATAGCATGTATGCATTGTAATGGCTTGAACAGTATCTCAGACTACAATTTCTTGCTTGTATTTAGCTAAAATTTTAGTCCAGGCTACAAATTAAAATTACCTGAGTCCCATTCAATTATTGCAGAGCTTTTTAAATAATTTATTGACATGTGATTACATGAATTTCACAGGACATAAGATGTTTGGTAGCAACACAAGACAAATTGATGCTCAGTGAGACAGTCCCAAGGATTCTGGGATGTCTGGCATCCTTGTCAGACCAGGTCATTATTTACATGTGTGCATGCATAGCATGTTGTTCGGTACAAGAAAAACACCAATATTGGTGATGCAAACAGCATAAAATTCACATTTCAAGAATGAAACTTGTATATTTACATACTAACAGAATTGCCTTCCTGGTGTTGCTCAGGCCTACACATAATGACTCAGAGTAGAAAGCTTCCATACAGTGCATATTTCGAATGGGTATGCAGACACTAGTCTATGTGAAGGATGATGTCAGTAGTTGAAGTTTTTGGCTCCTGCAATTCTGCAGATGCCTGACCAATCAGCTCCTGATGTAGTATGGTTGTCCCACTTGTGTCTTTCTCTGTAGGGTTTACAGATTGGGTTTATAGCTGCAGTGGGGCAGGATTAAACCTACAGCAAGTGTTCAAAATCTCTGGGAGCAATACTGTTAGCTTATGAATGGAGAATATATTATTGAAGGGAAAAGTTATCAATGGACAGGTGTTTCATGCTCAACTTATGAGGAAAGTTTAATTTTACAGGGTGGAAAACCTTACGATGCACTAAGTTACAATGAAATGTAGCTATATACGAAATCGGATGATCCTAGCTCTTACCATTTAGGAGGTTTTATCAAACAAACTCTAAAATATATAATAGATTTTCACTTGAACTTACAAAATGAACTATAACAAATGTTATAACCTGGAATTTGTAAAAGAAACTATAAATGAGCTTATGTTATTTCAAAACATTGTGACAGTTTCCTTACTGAACAGGTTCCATTCGAATCACTGTGCTGTGGAAACTTTCAGTGATTACTGGCTAAAATAGCAGCCATTAAGAATTAATACTCTGTGTCTAATGTAAGCCTTTGTGCAACAAAAAATATTGTGATGTCTACGGGAGAGAATTTGGTAAATCAGGTTTGCACAACTCAGGGAGTGTATTTTGTTTGGACCTCTTGGGTCTATGGCTATTACATAATTATGTGTTATAATTAATTATCCTTTGTAAAATTATAGAAAAATGTTTTCAGGAAAGTCAGCCATTCTGCAGTAATTTGTCTAACAATTATCCTTACCTAGGCAAACCCTAAGAAAAAATCCACTATGGAATGACTGAATATTCCTTTGAAATAGAGCAATATGTGATTGTATTCAAATGAATAAGTTTTCCTTAAAAGTTTTACCTTAATTTCATTGCACTTTAAATTTTTTTTTTACTTTAAAGAAAATAAGTCCTTTTAGATTTTAGAAATTCGATGTAGAAGATTAGATACTTTGCTTTTGATATCTTTAAAGTGGCAAACTGAAAAAAACATTAAAACAAATAAAATTTATGATACCTGTTTTTAATTTTATGTTGATTCTAATCCCCCTGCAAAGAACAACTTTATTTTTACTGAAAGCTGGTTTACTAACTTTCAAAAAACCGTAATTTTACTTACTCAACAGAAGCAAAATTGTTTTAAGTTTTGAATGTGTGTATTTATATTTTTGCAAAATTTTATACAGCAAATTTGCATATGAATAAACCTTTAAATATTAAATATAATCTGCATGTCTAAAAGATAAAACAATTTTAGACAAAGTAAACTTTTCTTTAAGCTTTGTATTGAAAGTTCTGCAAATAAATCAGCATAACTAACCACCATTCCAATGTTATGCTTTTCTCCACCTTTCGCTTCTTCAACTGCTTCATCAATTACTAAATTCATAAATGGGTCGAATCCACGGAGAATGCCAGTCACATGTCTTCCTCCATTCAATTTTACTGCAAGAAATTGCTTAGTATATTTAAAAGAACATTGAATTTTCATATGGAATAAATGTAATAAAATGCCATAATGGGATTAATAAAATACAACAGCTTTCTAAACAATATAATCATAAAATATCAGTATACAGCATGAGCATCAATGTGGTGGAAGCAAATAGGGTAGTTGCCCTTCCCCCTGGAAAAAAAATTATCAAAAAATTAATTTATGTTGAATATCAGGTGTACCAAAAATTAATGTTTTATTTCTAACAAAATATAATCTTTCTTATGTATATGCTTTTGTTTTTGGAAGCATGTCATTTATTTTTATTAATATGAATAAATTTTTTTACATAAGAAGTTTCAGCTGGAGTACCATTACTGTTGTGCACGGTTAAGCTGCATGCTGACTGCGTTAGTTCTGTCTACACATTTTAAGTACATGTCAATTTGGGAATTTACCTAAAACAAAATAGTGCCAGCTGCTTTTTTTTTTTTACATACTGAACAAGCCCACTAAAGTTACCACAAAACACAATTTAACCTTGCTTGTTATGGGCCTAAATACTCTGGAATATGCTTTCGTTATTTATACCACAATATTCTTTGCCCCAGCTGTAGGGAAGAAGTTAGTCTAAAAAATAAAGTTAGAAACACAGCATGAGGTTCAAGATTTAGTTAAGGTTCACTATAACGTTATGGGTAAAAGTACGTATATATGGCAGCTGTTGATGTTGTAAAGTATCCAAAGGATTTCTTGCAGAGGGATAAAAGAAAGCTGCTGCTAAATAAGCAGGGAAACTGGTCATGTGCCTCTCATGCATACAACAACCATCAAATGAAGAGAACCGAAAGCTTACTTGACCACAACGCCAATGCATTGAAGTCAACTCTAAGTGTTTCTTTTATCAACTGCAAGAAATCCATTAGAAACTTTAACAACACCAACAGCTGCCATACATACATACTTTTATCTACAACATTATAGTGAACCTTTACAAACTCTTGAGTAAGTCTAAAGATTCTGACTTTACTAATAAAATTTTTTCAAAATAGCAAATCAATCACAAAAGTTTTTTCACAAGCAATTTGCCAAAGAAAAACATTCAGACAATTTAATCTGCTATATTTACACTTAACTCTGCAATGCTTACATGTAAACTACTTATGTATTTACAACTATAAGTAAAAATAAGAACTGTTAACTGTAGATCTACATTGCAAACATCTTTTGAAATTTTAAAATTCTTCAGATTCTCCTAATGCTAGAATGTTACTGCAAACAATTTTTTTTTTGCATAAAACAGCAAAACATGCCATCCTGCTTACATCTACATTTGCTGCTGCAATATTTTTGCAGCCATAGCTTATGATGCTTAATAAATCCTTTGGTGCTGGAGATAATTCATTAGAAATTGGAAAAATACCATTATTGAGGCTGCATTCATTTCACCAGTGAAAGACTGCTTACAGCCCTCTTTTGAACCAGAAAATAAATTTGAAAATAACATGCCGCTGAAATTATAAGTGTAGGGCTAGGTAATTCAGAAAATGCTGATGTTTCATTTTAACTCTAAGTGTCCATAACATGATTATTAATCCTTCCAGGGCCCTGCCTAAAAACCTTGTTTACATCCAGAGGCCAAGATATTTTTTTTTCACTTTGATTTGCCAAAGGAAATTAACTTTAGAAATTTTTTGACAAATAACTAATGAAATGCGATCCCACAGCCACGTGGTTAGCACTCCTGGCTACTGATAAAAGGGACCTGGGCTCATGCCTAGATAAGGCATGAATGTTTGTGTTGTTTTTCTGCTGAGGTCCAGCCATCCTTACAAGACCTACTATGGCAAGTTAAACCAACAGGCTTCTGTCAGACCTCTGTGGCAAGCAGCTGCTTGAGGAGGTATTAATTTTTTTATAACTAATGAAAGGAATTATGGCATGTTATATGACAAATTAATCAGAATTTAATTCTAGATTTTTCTGAAAATAAAATATTTTACATAAAAGATGACTAAAAATAAAATTAGAGTCATATAGTAAAAAAATGCATCTGGCAATGCCATTAAAAATTTACTTAAAAAACAAAACAATAGACAGAAAAAACTATAATGCATGAAAAAGTTATTTGTTTCTGAATAACAAAAAAAATACTTCAAACAGGAAAATTGCTGTTTTTTTTATATAATTTCTTTCTTGGTACCATATTTTGCAAAAAATCGAGGCTTTTTGTCAACTGTGCTCTCATATAAACAAGTCCAAATTAGAATTAAAAAAAAAATAACCAATCAACTGAATAAATTATATATTAATCAAAAGGAAATTTCTTCCCGAATATTATAATATTTACTTAAAACATGATTTACATTTCTTTTAACGATTCTTTTCATATTTTAAAACATGGGACAATGTTATACAAGGTGACTTGCACTGCTCACATTAATGGCAATTTTGTCAATTTTTTTTAAATGGAGAAACACTTTCTTAGCTTTTTTTTTTTTAAATAGTAAGCATTATAAATTTTTTCTTTGGCTGCTGAATTTTGGTGATGTTGAGTAAGTGCTAAAAATTTAGTGTACTTAAAAAGAAATCTCTATCATCAGAATGGTACAGCCAAGATATTGAAAGGGTGGTGGTGGTTAAATCTTTTTTAAAATATTCATTATAAACTTTAAAACTCATAATTTAAAGGGAAAAAATCATGGGGGGGGGGGAGTAAAATACCCTCAGTATTCGAGGAAAGGGGGGGGGGGGGTAAAAATACTCCAAAATGGCCCTCCCACATGAGGACAAATTTCCGTGTCAAGGAAGTTCGTTTTGTTTCCATATTATTAAGACATCATTCATTTTCAGGAAACAATACAAGATAAATTTTTTTTTACTGAAAAAGAAATAATAAAAAAATTAATATATAACCTAATGCGATGTTAAATAAAATATCCACAGCCACAAGCTGGCCATCCAATGCAGCAGAAGTCCGAAAAATTGATAATCAATCAACCGAAAGATCAATAATTCACAAAAATAAAGTAAATCTACATAAAAGCTAAGATTTAATTTATTATAAAACAGGAAATAAAATAATTACATTATAAAGAGAGTTTATATCCAATTTATTGGGAGGAAGTATTCAGACTAAACAACTTGCGATGCATCCATTTACTGATGGCTCTTACCACTTGCTCATGTGACAAGCAGTTAAATCACCTGAGACTTCCTTCTCTCCTGTGAAGCCATGTATTGCAGCCAGTCTTCAAGAAGTTTTGGCTATGAAGACATTTTTTAATTACAGTTTTGATTTGAAGAGCATTTGGGTTGGGTTGTTTTACCTCTGAGCGACACTTTTTTGCACACCATGGGCTAAATGGCCAGGTCACATGGACCCCGAAGGCTCAGAGAAGGTTGGGGGAGGGGACCCACTGGAACAGCTGTTGGGAGACAGATTGTAGCCTCCCGTCAAGGCCATCCAGCGTGTTCTTTAACGTGCACAGGGTATGGCTCTCCCACACGCTGGGCCACGGCTTAACGTCCCATCCGACGGATGGCGGCCTTTCCAAGCCCATCGGTGTCCCCTACTGACCGTGGGCAGGGCGGGGAATTTTGCGGAGATAAATCTCAATGCTGACCCAGCTGGGACTCGAACCTGGGAACTACAGATTACGAGCCTGATGTGCTACCGACTGAGCCACCACCGCCCTCGATTTGAAGAGCAGGAAAGGTGCATAGAATGCTGGTATAAATGATAAAAATGATAGAAATAAATATAGAAAAATAATGAAATAAGTCTAAAGCAGAAAATAGTGTAAAATGGAAAAAAAAAGGTACATACTTTGTAATTAATTCCAATATCTTCCATTTTTAAAAATAGCAGTTTTTTTTTTTTAATTTTCAGGAGATTTTGGAAACCAAGGAAAATTTTATTGATAACAGTTCAAATCAAACTTGTGGGCTTAAAATCAGGGGATTGCTTCAGCAAAGAGTAAGGTTAACAAACAAAATTGACAGTACCATATAGTGCTTCTAAAAAATGGCAATCAGATGGCTTTAACAAATTATTTATATTGTAGTTTAAATATGCATCAAATAAAAAAAGAAAATATATTTCAAACTTCAATTACATATTTTAAAAAGATAGATGTAAAACAATTTTAAAATGAAAATTTCTATTTTTAAAAAAATTCAGAGTTTTTTGGTTTTACTAACAAACACAGATGCCTTGGGACTTTCATTTCGGATTCTGGAAGGAAAACACTGAAAGGCATATCATATACATTTTTTTTTTGTGTATTACTGGTGGACTTGATCTAAATGTTATCAGCAAGTTTAAAAATGTTGGATTGTGTGTTTAGCATCAATACATGCTAAACACAAAATGTACTTTGCTTGTGCCAAGTGAGGCATCTGCCTTAAATGCAAATCAAATGCAGGGTACAATTTTTAATCATTACATGGCCAGTTTTACTATTTGCAAAAACTATTTTGACAGGTTGCAAAAATAACCATCTCAGTTGCGAACATCTTCCTTTGCTTGTTCCAGGTGAAAAATTGTCTAAACATGGCCCTGTTTGTTGAAATACCATATGCCTCACAACAATTCTTTGATACCTTGGAAACATTACAATGTACCAAAGAGTGCATATGAAAACAAATATTAAAACTTTTTTTGATTATAGGTTTTATGGATGTAGCCAAGGGACTAGGTTTAAAGTAAAATTACTATGTTAAGTTGTATATGTGGTTAATCAATGCTGTTGATATTATACATATAGATCAATATTCCCTATAAGCTGCACAGATCTTTCCACACACAAAAGTTGACAAATAATAGACCCATGCATCAGAATTGTTTTCTGAAAGCACTCTTGAAAAATCTGATATAACGTTGATTTAGACATTATATGACACTGATCTATTTTTGCCTGAAGGTTAAGGAGGCAATGACTTTCAAATAAGTGCATGGCATTTTACTGATTAATACCCATTTAAAATTAACAGGAAAGATAAGTGTTTTCTCCAGGTTAAAAAAAAAAGGTTAACTTATTTTTATGTTTATGGTTAAACACATTTCTACTACTAATGTCAATTTGATTTTTTAAAAGACCAACATGAAAAGGTTGTAGAAAATTGAGAATGCATTAAAGTACTTACATGCTCAGGGTCTCCAATTACAATGAGTTATCCAATTACTCCATTTACAATGAGCCTGACTTAAGAGGCTTGAAACAGCACACCTGATATTTAAGGTATTTGCCATAAAGTTGTATTATTGGAGTCTCTGTGAAAAAAACTGTTTCAGTGTGTTCTTTTGTGTTGCTCAATTTGCATAGTTTTTGCAGGATAAGTTGTCAATGTTGCAGACTGTATAAAAGCTCATTTCATGGGGAACGGGTTCGTGTCTGGTACATGTATTTCAAAACATGGATTGAACTATCATCTCATTGTACTAAATGGCCATGAAGTTTGAAATCTTAGTTGTGCCATTACTGTAATCAAGGGTTTAAAGTGACTGAAGTAGTCTGAAAAATAAATGAAGTCGAAGGTGCTAAGGTCACTTGGACAGCGCAAATCTGGTTCAAGAAGTTTGCGGCTGCAAACATGAGCTTGGAGAGGAAGAAAAGTTCAAGTTCAAGAAGGCCCTCTATGGTTGATTTGGCTGTTGAAGAGAATCCAACAACCAGCATGCACAAATTATTGGCGAAATTGGGAATTTCCAAATTCACCATCGCTGATCACCTGTACAAGCTCGAAAAAGTCCACAGAAGCTGGCCTGAAGTGTCATTAATTAACACCAGCTCAGGCTCAGCAATGCAACAAAGTCTGCAAGGAACTGCTCAAGAATCCACATGACACTTAGTTCATCAAGCAGACAGTAGTTGGATCAGATGTACAATGAACTGAAGCAATGGTAGCCTGCTTTGGTCAACCAAAAGGTGGATGCTCCTTCAAGAGGATGTCAGCCACATACTACCATTTGGACCCAGGTGGCACAAATTCAGGGAAATCGAGCTCCTGACCTCGCACCTTCAGATTATCATGCAGTGACACATTTTCCCCGTGGTAGGCATTCACTGATTTCGACGAGTTTGGATATGGATCAAGAGTTCTTCGCCTCTAAGCCAAAGGCACGATACTGAGCTGGGATTGAACACTAAAAAGATGGGTACAAACTCTTGAAAGCAATGGCACATACTTTGAAATACAAGTATTGATTGTTATATGGTTCTGAGCAGGTACATTTCTGTCATAAATGGAATTTTTTTTCTAGACACCCCAATAATTGCCAGCGATAAGAGAAATTTGGAAAAAAAAAACCTACCAGCCAGCAGTTTTCACAAGCCAGAGCAAAGTTATAGATTAATATACAAAAGAGGGGGGTAAAATTTCCACTCTTACCTACATTAAAAAGCTAAAGCACTGATTTTAACTAGGGGAGGGGGGGGGGGGGAGGCTGCCCCAAAATAATTTAATCACTAAATTGGCTGAGACCATAAATGGAATTAATGACAGCATTATCGGTGAAAGTTTATATTCTTTCTCCTGCAAATATTTCACTGTTAAATTTCCTAGCTATGAAACATGGTCAGCCAAAATAAAAAATAAAAAAAAACAGGTTTATTCCCTTTATACATTATTAGAATAATTGTACTCTAATGGAAAATACAATGTTAACAGGGTATTCATAAAAAGTTATATTTGGTTGGTTTTCAACAAATATGACATTTCATGCAACTTTACTTACAAACACCTGACAAAAATCGGTGTTCCAACTACTGAAATTAATTATTCTTTTAAGCTTAGGTGTCTAAAGCCATTTACCCATTTTTTCAAAGGTAATTATTTAGTATAACTTCTCCTGCCACCATTTTTTTTTATCCAAAAGTAACCACACGGAAGTAGATCCTTTTCCACCTATAATCTCAAAATCAAGTACAACAGTGCTATGTAGAGATTGGTTTTCATAATAAAAAAAAAATTTTTTTTTGGTGTTAGAAGTGTTTTATCCAAATGGATTATTTAAAGTCCAAGGGATTTTTTTACTGCAGATCAACAGCACTTTTTTTTTTTAATTTTGCTAAGGTATGCTTACTTTTGTTTTATGGTGTTAACCCTTCCCAGGTCAAGGGCATCTACAGATGTATTTTGTACAACACATGAAACATGTTTTTTTTTAAATTGCTCTTTTAAAATTTTCTTACATATATCTTTTAAAAATACAAAATTCAAGCTTGAAAAATAAATAATATTTTCTTTTTCTATTTGATGCATATTTTATTAAACTACAATATAAATAATTCAATAAAGCCATCTGATTGCCATATTTTAGAAACACTATATGGTATTGCCAATTTTTTAATGTTACTCTGTATTAAAACAATCACCTGATTTAAGCTCACAAGTTAGATTTGAACTATTATCAACATATTTTTCTGTAAATTTTTGAAAATCTAAAAATTAACAGAAAAATTTTTAAAAATGGAAGATTTTGGAAGTAATTATGAAATATGTACCTTTTTTTGGTATATCATTGTAAAAAGTGTTATTAAAATTAATATGTTACTACAATGTTCATAATTTACTTCAATAAAATCTCTAATTTGGTATATAACATGACCTATTCCTGTTGATTAGTTATTTATTAAAAATATTGTAAAGTTGACTTGTTTACTGGACTCTGCAACAAGCCTGGACTATTTTTTTGTTATTCAGAAATAAATAGCCTTTCTATTCATGTGCATTATAATCATTTCTGTCTATTAGCATTATTTAAATAATTTTTTGTGTTGCCAGATGCATTTTTTTACTGCATGACTCTAAAAAAGTCCTATTGAAATAAAACTAGTTGTTTTTTTTTTGTTAAATATTTTATTTTCAGAAAATCCAGAATTAAATGCTAATTAATTTGGCATATAACATGCCATAGTTCATTTCATTAGTTATTTGGCAAAAAAGTTCTAAAGTTATTTTTTTTGCCTGATCAGAATGAAAAAATAGCTGGACCTGGGAAGGGTTAAGAATTAAAATAACTTTAAAGACTATTTTATCATGGGAGAAGATATTTGTTACATAAAATGATAAATTTTACACTATGGCTCAAGTTCTGCATATATACCCCCATTGATTGATAGTAGGTTTTCCAAAAAGGTACACTCAAGATATTATGAGCAATTTTTTTATTCCACACTTTACTACTTCACTCCTGTACCTTATATTTTTTGATGGCTTTTTACAATATGGCCGACAGATTCATGTGGAACAAGAATTAATGATTGTAGAAGTAAATATTTATAAAGTTTTGATATAAACTTATTAACAGTACATATTCCACATTGGCCTGTTCAAAACAAAATGTGAAAAAATGGCAACCAAGCAGAATAATGATTATTTATAATCAATTTCTTGATAATATTCAGAAAAAAAATTATAAATTCTCATTTCACATGAATCCACCATCACATTACAAAAAAAGTCACAAAATATATATGGTCAGAGAGAGTGAATCAATAAAATGTTACTTTACATATAGCTATGAATACAATTAACAAAAGTAATTACCCTTTAAAAATTAGTACCAATTTCATTCTAATTTGGTATTTAACCCTTTAACGCCCAGAACGGTCGAGATTTTGAAGTGGACTAGTCCGAATAGTGCTTTTTCTTTGTCTTTACTGCCCTCTACCTTTTCTCAGATTTCTTGGGCATTAAAGGGTTAATATGACCTAACATATGTGATAGTCACTGCAGAATAACATTCTAATGTTCATTTGTTTTTTCTGCTGAAAATAATGATCTTACCACAATTCCATACATTAAGAAAAAACTGATTCTAAGGATTAATATATAACTTAATCCTTAGGTTGAAGTATTGGCAATATAAAATACTACAATGAACTTCTGTTTTTATCTAACCTGATGTAAAATATAAGAACATAAAATTTCTTTGATCAAGCTGTGTACCAGTAGAAAGTGCTATTATGAAAAACACCAGATAGGATTTCTTCTTTTACATTTTAATTCTAATACATCTTCATTAGGAAAAATCAGTTGAAAAAAATTGGTTGTCTTCTAGAAGACCTAGGTTCATATCCCAGTCAGGAAAACTAATTTTTTTTCAAGTGTTCCTTGTCTACAGGACTTTTCCTGTGGTAATTTATTACTGAATATCTTCAACTATTTCACACATTCAAAAGCTGTAGCAATGCCTGTTTGAAAAGTTTATTTTTATTTTGTTTGAACAAAAATTTTAAGATATTTTTTGCATCAAACCAGGTCATAAACAGTGAAATGAAGAACACAATTTAGAAAAAAAGTGTTTCAGATAAAAAATGAAAGCTTTTTACTTACAGTGCATCTTCTTATCCATGTACCTAATTAACATAAAAATAAAATACCTTTAATAATTGTACCTCATTATTTTGCAAAACATGAAAAAAATAGATACTAGATGAATTAAAATTCAGAAGTTATAAATATAATAAAAATTCTTAACCATTACAGTGGTGTAAGACATCTTTCCTTAATAGGAACACCCTTATAAAAGTTCCACAGACCCTGTTGATTGATTTTTCAAAAAACACGTGGTAACAAAATTATGACAGTTTTTGATTCCACACTATACCATTTCATTTCCTTTGTGACTTTTTTCATAATGTGACAGATTCCTATGAAACAAGAATTCATGAATAAATAATAAAAATAAATAACCCCTCAAGCAGCTGTTTGCCACAGAAGTCTGACAGGAGCCTATCAGTTTAATGTGCCATAGTAGATCTGTGTGAGGATGGCAGTACCTCAGCAGGAAAACAACACAAACATCCATGCCTTACCCAAGTCCCTTTGATCTGTAGCCAAGTGTGCCAACCATATAGCCATGGGATGGTGTTTTGGTTGTTTTACATCTGAGCGGCACTTTTTTTGCACACCATAAGCTAAATGGCCAGGTCACATGGACCCCGAAGGCTCAGAGAAGGTTGGGGGAGGGGACCCACTGGAACAGCTGTTGGGAGACAGATGGTAGCCTCCCATCAAGGCCATCCAGCGTTCTTTAACGTGCACAGGGTATGGCTTTCCTGCACACTGGGCCACAGCTTAACATCCCATCCAACAGACGGCAGCCTTTCCAAGCCCATCAGTGTCCCCTACTGACAGTGGGCAGGGAATTCCATGGAATGGTGAATTTATGAATGTATGATTAAATATTTATAAAATTTTATTAACAGAGTATATATTTTACATCATTGTTCAAAAGGGCCTATCCAGGACATGCTAACAGATAGTTCAGTTTTTATAATTATTTTACGATAAATATTTAAAAGTGTATGATATGAGAATTCATGACTCACAATCAATATTTATAAAATTTTATTATAATCTTATTAACACATGCTGACCATTACTAGCCAGTGCAAGCAAGGAGATTAATAAATTTTATAACAATTTTAAAATAAATATTCAAAGTACAATTAGGCATTCTTATTTCAAATGAATCAGTTGCCTGCATTATTAAAAAAAACTCCAAAAAAATATAAGGTCACAGAGGTAATGAATTAGTAAAGTAGGAATAATAATAAAAAAAATTGCTCAGAGTATAACATTTCCCCCTTTTGTTTCAGAAGTTTTGAAAACAATTCTTGAAAAATGCACAAAATATGCCAAAGTTTACTAATTTTTTAGCCTCCATTAACCTCACTAACAATTCTAAAAAGGGGAAGCGTATACCCTCTAAATCTGGCCTGGTTCTCTCATATTATTTATTTTTCGGGGACTTAAGTGTGGATTTAAAATTTGTTGTTTAGTGATATGCTGTCTCTGATGAAATAATTTTTCAGAGCTTTACCCCCAAGTGTGGAATGGACATTTATTGTTAGTGATAAGCACTGTTTAAAAACTGTTTCACTTTGCATTGTTGTGCTAAGTGTTCATTATTCAGTGATATGCATAGTTAATCCAAGATATTTTTACTCGTATTTTTACATGCAAAGCAAAAATTTTACATTTAATTAAAAACAGGTGTTTATAATTATATTATATTTGGTGTATTCTCATACAATGCCTCATCACCTCGTAATACAAGTTAGGTCATTATCGGTAAAACTTGGTTGCATATTCTTGGAAATGTGCTATTTTTCATTAATTTATATATTTAATGCTTTCTTTATACACACACACACACCGGCCACTGAATAAGAAATCCTTATGCAGATGTACGTAAATGTCACTTGCACAGTGTATATGCAAAATATCTGGTCACATGCATTACCATGTGATGTATGAAACTATTTAAGACTGCTGCTCATCAGTAGTGTTGATCACAATGGGAAAACAAAGGATCTTTCGGGGTTCGACAAAGGGCTTATTGTGGGTGCAGGTCTGGCTGTAGCAACGATTTTAAAACAACATAGCTGATTGGTTTCTCAAAAGGTGAATATCTCAGGTTTTTAATCAGTGGAAAAATAACCCACATTGCTTGCCTACGGTACAACCACAATCTGTCAGGAATGATAGTCATCGTCTGAGAAGGCTTGTACAGAGAAACATGACTTCCTGTGTACAACAATTGACTGAAGCATCCAATGAAGACTGTTCCTGACCCATATCTCAGCAAACTATGTGCAGGGAATTGAAGAGGATCAGTATTAGCAGTCACATGTCTAAATGAAAACCACTGATTTCTGCAATGAATTGGAAAGTTTGTCTACAGTGGTATCAGGAACACCAAGACTGGTCACTGGAAGTCATGTGGTCTGACAAGTCGCAATACACCTTGTTCTGTACTGACAGTAGGCAGAGAGTTTGACGGGAGCTCCATAAAGCAAAGGGCCCAGTTTGCCTTGCAAACAAACTTGTAAACATGACACCGCCTCCAGGTTCTGGAGGCAGTATCATGGTGTGGGGCACATTCTGTTAGTATGGAATGGGTTCCTTGATATTGCTGGAAGATTGGGTGTTCTCCAAGGATTATCTGAATATTGTTGCCGATCAAGTCCATCCTGCAATATTGACCTTTTATCCAGCAAGTGACGGCTGTTTCATGGACAACGCTATGTCCATCAGACAAGATGTGTTCAGCAACTTCTACAATCTCCTCTGGCCACCACAAAGCCTGGATCTGAACCACATTGACATGTTATAAAAACAGATCCAGGAGCAAAGTCCACTTCCATCAAATCTAAGCCAGTTAAAGGACTGTCTGGTGAATGCCTGGTATACTGGAGATGTAATGGCACTCCAACACCTTGTGAAATCTATGCCAAACCGCATATGTGCTATAATTCAGGAGGAGGTCCAACTCGGTATTGAATCCAGGTTTCTAATTCAGTGACTGGTGTGTGTTTTCATAATAGTCTGTTCTTTTGTGTCTTTCATTGTTCTCCTCTTGGTGAATCTCTTTCTCTGTGAAGTTTTTCAGTTTTTTTTTTTATCATGCCGAACTGTGCAGTAGCAAAGTACAAGAGTAATCCTTCAAAGAATAAGAAAAACAATGTTTCATATACATTCCAATTAAAAAAATAAATAAATACCCCCTCAAGCAGCTGCTTGCCACAGAGGTCTGACAGGAGCCCGTCAGTTTATATGCCATAGTAGAAGGTCTATGAGGCTGGCAGGACCTCAGCAGAAAAACAACACGAACATCCATGCCTTACCCGGGGCTCGAACCCAGGTCCCTTAGATCAGTAGCCAAGCGCGCTAACCACTCAGCCATGGGACGGCTACATTCCAATTAGAAGCAAAAATTAGTATTAAGTGGGTGCTGCAGTGTCGATGTGAAGATAAATTTGATCTGCACATGCCAAGATATGCGATAAACATTTTTCAGATGCCTGTTCAGATCGATTAATTGCCTGTAAGATTTGTGAAGCAAACTCTTAGGACTACCTATTAAACCTAAACTAAATAATAATGTCATTAATTTTTTTTGAAGTCTGTCATATAAACAATTCAGTTTTGTTACCATAGCCGATTCTACTCCAACTAAATGATTGTTATCTTGAGAAAGAACAAAATGATTGTTGGAAAGAGAAACCGATCACCCTGAAAACTACAATAGTGTACCCAATAAAAAAGTAGCATTATCTCAGCTAACTGATAATTTCAATATCTTAGCTTATATTGTACTGTTTCAGGAGAATAAAACTTATCTCAGTACATCATAGTCTATGAATTAGAAAATTACAGCAGCAGTTTCAAATTGCTATTAAAAACTAAATAAACCACAGGGAAAATATCTGCATTGCAAACAAGATTAAGATCAAAGCGAAAGCAGTGGAATAAACATAAACAGAAATTGATAAAGCAGAATAAAAAATTCTAAAAATTTCAGAATTAAACAAAAACAGTGGAATAAACATAAATAGAAATCGATAAAGCAGAATAAAAAGTATAAAATTTTCAGAATTAATCATAACAAGGAAAAGAAGCAGACTTTTCGTTGGATAACTCCAGGAAAAATTTTCTAAGTAAACTGATATAATAAGTTTTCTAAGTAAACATCATCATCCTCCTCCTCAAGTAGCCATGGGTTACAAAGGTCCAACCAGACCATGCAGTTTAATTCTCCAAGTATATGTCCTGAGCTACATCTGCTGCATCCGGCCACTGCACACCAATTTTAACAAGGTCCTGTTTGATATTGCCTGTCCACCACATCCTAGGTCTCCCCCTATTTCTAAGGCCTTTAGGCACACAGTTCATAACCCTATTCGCCAATCTATAATTATCCATATGGGCAACATGGCCAAACCAGCAAAGTCTCTCTCTGCACAATATGCTGCTTAAAGGAGGTTGCAAACTCCTTTGCCTAACCTCATCATTAGTTACAAAGTTAAACCCCCTAATACCCAAGATACTGCGTAAGCATCTAGTTTCCTGTTATTCTGTTTACACAGCGTCCAAGTTTCACTACCATAACTAACCCTAGAAAGAATCAAACTATTATACAGTCTAATTTTAGTTTTTAGATGTATACGCCTATTTCTCCACACTCTCCATAAATTCTTAAAAGTCCTGGCAGCAATCCCTATTCATCTGTTAATCTCATGCCGCACATCACCAATATCTGTTACTTAGCTTCCAAGATAATCCCAGGTCACATTAAATGTTTTCCTGGAAGGGAAGAAATTTAAACCATTACTCATACATACATACATACATACAAAATCCTCATGCAGTCATGGGCTACGGAGGTCCAGCCAGATCGTGTAATTTTCCTCTCCAGATGTGTCTCTTTTGAGCTACAGCTCCTGCATTTGGATATGCTAGGCCAATTCTAGTAAGGCCCTGTTTGACATTGTGTGCCCATCACATCCTAGGTCTTCTTTTTCTAGCACCCTTAGGCACACTGTTCATAATCCTCTTTGTCAATCTGCAGCTATACAAATGGGCAACATGGCCAAACCAATGCGGTCTCACTCTGCACAATATGCTGCTCAAAGGAGGTTGACGACTCCTTCTAACCTCATTATTACTTACAAAGTCAAACCACTTAATGCCCAAGATACTGCGCAATCGTCTAGAATCAAAGACATCAAGTTTCTTGTTATCCTCCTTACAAAGGGTTCATGTTTCGCTACCATAACTAACCTTAGAAAGAACCAAACTATTATACAGCCTAATTTTAGTCTTTAGGTGTATACGCCTATTTTTCCATACTCTCCACAGATTCTTAAAAGTCCCAGTGGCAATCCCTATTCTTCTATTATCTCATGCCGCTCATCACCAGCATCTGTTACATATATCTCCCAAGATAAGTAAACTGAGACACTTGCTCAATAGTACAGCCATTCAAAGTAACTGAAGCACCATCTACCTGACCAATTTTCATAACTAGTTTTTTCTCTGCTTATCACCAAACCTACTCTATTACCAGTCTCATCAACAGCCCTAATGAACAAATTCATCTAATCAAAACCAGTAGCCAACTGATTTAAATCATCTGCATAATCTAAATCAGAAATTTTGAAATCTCTAGACCATTCAAGGCCAAAATTTTTCCCTTGCAAAGCATTTCACATTACATAATCAATAACTCAACTAAAAGAGAAAAGGAGACAAAATGCACCCTTGTCTAACTACTCTAGCAATGCTAAACCAATCGCTTGCAAGATGTACCAACTCACAGGACTCAGTGTTATTATAGAGAGCTCTCATTACACTAACTTATCAGATATTCCATATGATCTAACAATCAACCACAAATTATGTCGATCAACAGAGTCACCACTTCTGAATCCACAATGTTCATCATGCAGTTGTTCATCAACCAAATTCTTAATTCTATTAAGTAAAATCATGCAAAGAACTTTACCTGGAACAGAAAGTAAACTAATTCCCCTATAATTATCACAAGAACTACGATCGCCTTTTTTAAAAATTGGGACAATGATAGCTGTAGTAAAATCCTTAGGAACAACAACTTTATCATAAAAAATATTCAAAATTTCAGTCAGCCATGTGACAACACAAATGTTCCCAGCTCTAAACATTTCGGTGGTGATTTCATCCACCCCTGGAGATTTATGCAGTTTTAATTTAGAGATGGCCAATGCGACTTCGGAATGTAATATAGGGCCATCATAAAAGCAAGTAATGCACCTATCCTCATTACAAACAATGGGAGTAGAAATAATCAAATTATTTAGAACATCTCTGAAACGTTCAGCCCACCTAGCCATCACAGAATCATCACCTTCAATGACCTTACCATATTTATCCCTCAATTCCTGTGTATCTGTCTGTTTCTTCCCACATAAAACATTAACAATCTGGTACAACCCCCTGCTTCCTCTGCTTTGTCAGTCAAGCTATCAAGACAGATTCTTATCAGCTGTTAACTGATCTTTTAAATGTCTATTAAACTTGTTATAATGCCTGCTGTTAGGACTAGCAGGGTGTTGATTCATATTAATCCTGCACTTCCTTCTTTCAGAAATAAGTTCCATAGCCTTATCACTCAAATAATTTTGTTTCCTCTGTTCCCTTTCACCCAAAAGATTACTGTTGGTTTCAAGAAAAGCCTGTTCAAACTGATCCCATTCTTCTTCAACTTCAGCAGTAAGAAACCACGATTGTCATAATGATTAAGTAGCCTATCATGGTATTCTTTGCCTATATCTGGATCTTTCAGACCTTCAGTGTTGAAGGTAATTTTCTTAACCTTAGCACATTTCTTAAGCTTCAGCTGCGAGACACTTTTGACCAGGAAATGGTCAGACACAATTTTGACTCCCCTGTATGATCTGGTATTCCCAACTGAACTGGCCCATTTGCTGTAAATTAAAATATAATTTATCACATTCCTGTGCAACCCATCACGGGAAATCCATATATATTTATAAATGTCCCGATGTTTGTAGTATGTGTTAGTTATTCATAAACCATTAAGTTTACTTACCTGTAGGAGACGTTCACCATTGCCATTGGAACTACCAATGCCAAAGGGACCTAGAACTCCTGCCCAAAGGTCAGAGTCAGTACCAACTTCAGCATTGAAGTCACCTAGCACAAGATAAATATCTCCTTTCTTCACAGAATTCAAAATATCCTGAAGCTGGCTGTAAAACGTATCCTTCTTATTCTCATCAGAGTCCTCTGTGGGGGCATAACAGATGACATTCTGGTCTTTAATTTTTGTTTTAAATTTTGCTCTAAGAAATATTTTATTAATGCAGTGAATAACCTAGAAGAGAATCACTGGTGTTCTGCTGAGAAGAAAACCTACACCTTGGAGATGCTTTCCATTCTTCCATCCTGAAAGAGAAATTTAAAGTTATTTTTAAGTATCTCACCTTTACCTGTCCATCTGGTCTCGTGAAAGCTTATCTAGGTTATAGCGACGGAAGATGGCAAAAAAATACATTTTTATTATTTTCATTGCATTCCAATTTCTTATGACATTGCAGCCAATCACACGGAGTCGCATGAGGCACACTATAAAATGTGATGTCTTCACTGTAATCACTTAAAGGATCCATGGGTATCTGCAAGGACCAAGGTTTGCTAGTGACTCTTTTACCAAAACGGCAGTAATGCCGCTGCTGCATTAAGTGAATATCGTCATATGAAAGATATAAGGAAAGGACCTTTCTTATAAATGGACTGAATATGATACAGAAATTTGAAGAAACAGGTGAGTTGGGTGTGCTCCTGGTAGAGGCCAGCAGCTTGTTGCAGAAAGCAATGTGGAAGACATCGCACTTACTGTTGCAGAAATCCAGTTGCAATCAGAGCTATCTGTAGTTAGTGAGAGACAGGTATCATCCCCCAGCAACTGCAACTTCCGTGGTCAACTATCCGTAAAATTATACAGTCCATCTTGATATGGTATCCTTATAAAATTCATAGGGTGCAGCAGCTGCAACCACGTGACCCTGAACAGTGCACCGACTTCGATTTGTAATTTCTGGCAAGGATGCAGCTCAACATGTGGCCTTCTCGAATGTCTTACGGAACAATGAGGCACATTTTTCCATACATGGAGCAATGAATACACACAGCTGCTGAATATGGGGACCTACACATCCGCATGCTGTGCCCCTACACTCCAACTATGTAACTGTATGGTGCAGGTTTACCACAAACTTTATAATCGGATGATTTTTCATTGAGATCATGCCTCAAGACTCCGTGTGTCGATTGGTGAATGGATTACATTACACAGATCTTCTCCGCTGCAAAATTATTTTGGTTTTGCAAGAAAGAAATTGCTTAGACTCCATAGCCTTCATGCAGGGTGGGGCGCCATCCAATACTGCATGTATGACAATGCAATTGTTGCGTACCAAATTTGGTGAGGACAGAATAATTTCTTGAATGTTTTCCAATGCTTGGCCACCTCATTCCCCTGACCTAAACCCATGCAATTTTGGTTATGGGGTTATTTGAAAAGCAGAGTCTAACAAGGCAATGTTGAATCGCTTGCTGAATTGAAGGCAAGAATAACACAGCATGTTGCAGTCATTCTCCGAGACATATTTCAAGCAACTGTGAACCATGTCATATTACGTTTCCATCACAATTTTCATGCGAATGGTTCACATATTGAGAATCTCGATTTGTAAAATAAAGGTTATGTTTGTTCATCTTGCCATTTTCTTTATTTTAGCGCACTGACACCACCTGGTGGCACTAAATTTTTTTATTTGAAATTCTCTATCCCATATTCTTATTAAGGTATCCACCACTTTTCACTGTGATCTGTCAAGTAGATCCTTCTTTACATCACCCTGAGTACTGCCAGTTTAATTATAACCAACCTGTATGTATGTATGCATATATAGAGTATATACAATGCATAAAACTAACCCAGGTGTAAAAGACCTAGGTCAGACAGCAAATAAACAACAAATCCATAAAATCACAACCTGGTAAAATAACCTGTATACTGTAAAAAGCAAAAATTGGAGGTAAAAATGTATTATGAGATAAAAGATGTCGAGTGTAATGGCTTGGATGTAAAATGAAAAGTAAACTACAAATGATGTTTAAGGTTTAAACAAGGGCACCGAATTAAAATATGTTTGATAGTTAAAACAGTGTCACTAAACTCGCACTTAGGATCGTCGTCCACCTGAAGAAGAGTGTGTAATAAACAAATGACCTAAGGCAATGAAAGAGTTCATCTCATCATTTGCTAAAAGAGATGAATCATCAGTATAATCTAAATCAAAAATTTTCAGATCTCCAGACCATTGAAGGTCAAAATCTTTCCCTTGCAGTGAATTCTGCATAATATAATCAATAACCAAAATAAGGAAAAAAGGAGACAAAATGCACCCTTGCCAAACACCAGAAGCAATGTTAAACCAATTGCTATAAGTCTTACCAACTCTCCCACACGATTCAATGTTATTATAGAGAGCGTTCATTATGTTAACTAACTTGCCAGATATGCCACATGATCTCACAATCAACCATAAATTATGATGATCAACATAGTCAAAAGCCTGTTTGAAATCAGAAAAGCTACATAGCAATTACGGTTTCTAAAACTCAAAATATTTCTCACAAATTTGCCTAAATGAAAAAATCTGATCAATACATCCCCTACCACTTCTGAATCCACACTGCTCATCATGCAGTTGTACATCAATCATATTCTTACTCTATTAAGCACCATTATGTTAAGAATTTAACTTGAACTTACCCTGAACTAAATGGCATCACAGGCAACTAGCTAAAAATAATTCTGTAGTATTAATGCACTTTGCAGTATATTTTATGGGTATTATGAATATAGGTACTGAGGTAGTTCAGGGGTTAGAAATCATGGTAAATTAGGGTATTTTGGATATCCAAACTTAGATCAGAAAGCACCTTTCGAAATTAAAATAAGTTATGGAATAAGAAGCATTTTTGTAAGGGATTCTTTTGTTGTCATAATGTTAAGTCTATGGAGCTGAGAGTACAGTGAATCTGTAGAGGGGTAGGGATATGAAGTAACATGTATTGTGGCATATGAATAGAATTTGGTGATAGATAACTGTAATTCTGAAATGTGGTGGAATTTTATTTGTTTGAAAGGTATTGTGGGAAGTTTGATACATAATTGTATTTCTTGCTTTTTGGATTTCAATACAAAAAAATTGGTTCTTTAAAAGTGATGCTCTGGCAACCTTATGTTCACTACTGAAGTAATTATTTACTTTTGTTTTTTTTAAATGGTGGATCAAATGTTTTATTGTTTACAGTTGTGCTTTGTGTTGTCATTTAGTATTTTTTCTGTGGTATAACTACTGTTCGTAGACAAAAAACATCTCGATTGTGAGATTATGATCAATAAAAACCACTTTGAAAAACAAAATAGCAGCAACCAGTACTTCTGCGGAAAATTACTGGCATTTGCCACATTCTTGGAAGTCTTGCAAGCACTGTTTTTTAACTTAATTTTAAATGAATGAAATGGGGACATCAGCAGCTCAAGGTTCAATAATATAGAATGATAATAGCACTTTACATGAACAGGCAGATATAATTTCATAGAACAAATACATCAGTCCAGAGTAATTTACAGGTAATTTTCGTGACAAATATTGAAGTTAACAATAAGAAATAAAAGATCCTATGCTCCTAACTTATTACACTGAAAACACACTTTCACATTTTAATTTTTTCATTTACCTTATACGCAACATAACATTAATGTTATAAACTAAAATAAATACTAACCTTTTAAGCTCAGGTGGATGTGCTTTACTCATTTTTCTTTTTTCCTCTTCTCACACAAAAAGAAAACACACAAAGAAACTTCCAAAACGGTTAAATAGAATGTCATGTAGCACGAGACCTCAAACTCCAACCGCTACAATGATTGCAACGATTACGGTTTTGCATTTTTCAGAATTATCTATATTACACACAGTAGCTATACGAAGCCGTTCTATGGCCGAGTGGTTAGCGCGCTTGGCTACTGATCTAAGGGACCTGGGTTCGAGTCACGGGTAGGGCATGGCTGTTTGTGTCGTTTTTCTGCTGAGGGCCTGCCATCCTCTCAGACCTTCTATTATGGCTACTAAATAAATAAATAAAATACCCCCTCAAGCAGCTGCTTGCCACAGAGGTCTAACAGGAGCCTGTCAGTTTATATGCCATAGTAGAAGATCTGTGAGGATGGCAGGACCTCATCAGAAAAACTAACTGACAGGCTCCTGTCAGACCTCTGTGGCAAGCAGCTGCTTGAGGGGGTATTTATTTATTTTTTATTTAGCTCTACCAAAGCTACATCACATACAGATTAATACGAGTCTTTCCTTAATTATTAGTGTACTTACGTTTCCAAATGTGTAGCAGATCATAGATATAGTTTAAAAATGTAGTCGTACTCACATGCGAAAGTGAATTAATCATTTAAACATGTTATTTTATCATGGATTGCACAGATATTTTCTCTTCAGTAAATGATAAATTATCTTTTCATGACAATTTAGTCTCAAACTGCTAGTTTTCATTCATATATATATCTCCTAATTCCCTAATAAAGAACAATATTTTTGTGTGTGTATTTAATTTTGAGGGAGGGGGTAGCAAAGGGATCGAACAGTATTCAAGGTTCAAGGTGTTGTAAGTTCATGGTGAAATTAACCTCCAATAAGGGGCTCTCTACACCAGTCACAAAGAAGGGCGAGATAGCGGAGGCAGGAGAAACTGCCTCTCACCTATCTGTCGAAGCTAATAAGAGTACTAATCTCGAGAAAGAAAGAAAGAAAACATTAGACCTCGCAGAAAAGACCAATGTTCTGAAAGAAATTAGTGACCAGTCGGTAGCGTGTTTGCTGCAGCTTCACATTGTGGTGATTACCAAGTAGGGAGGTGATGGAGTAGTCGGTGGTTCCATTAGCATGTAGCTCCCGAACAAAGCGTCTCTTTGGATATTGTTGTAGTGGGAGCAGAGCAGAAAGTGGGATACAGTCTCAGGTGTGCTGCAAGTGGCACAGTTAGGACTGTAAGCTATGCGGAGAGTGTGATGTGTAGAGTTGTTGTAGATCACACTAATTCGGAAACGATTAAGGAGGGTCTCCTCAGATCGGCGAAGGTTACCAAGGTCAGGGACAGTGGGAGAAGGTGTAAACTGGAAGGAGAGCTGTGTACCAATCCCTAGTGGTGATGCACAGAACCGGCCAGGTTTAGCACCTAATGTCCGACCCCGCCTTCTCGTGGTGCAGGCCGTTAGTACCTTTCAAAAGAGATATCCTCTTGTGGAAGGGAACGGAAGGGGAGGGCTGCCAGTTCAGTATGGCCTACTGATCTGGTCATCTATGGCCACTTTTTTCCTTTTTTTTCAACCCTGCTGAGGAGTGGTCAACTTCACAGGGTCCTGGTGCTGACCATTTATACCTACTAGACTGGACTTGTTTATGGATTTGAGCTTGATTATGGATTCTGGACTTGCTGCACTGGTGGGCCTCTGTTGAGGGAGAGTCTGCCGGTGTCTCAGGCAGGCCATATGGCTCTTGAAAAAGTCCACTTGAAGAGATGGTGCCTGAAGTTCCTACCATCATCGGTGACTTCAGCCTTTAGCGGAGGAGGAACAGGTCTTTGCCCCATGCCTGCGATCAGGGAGCTGTTCGTTATTGTTGGCCCTACCAATCTCAATAAACCTAATTTCTTTAAAAATCCTACTAATCATTTTCTCTCTGCAGGAACGTGGAACGTGAGGACATTATATAGAGATTATTCTCTTGATGTTCTCATGCAGGAATTCCAACGCTATAACCTAGATATTCTAGGCTTGCAAGAGACCAGATGGACAGGTAAAGGTGAGATACTTAAAAATAACTTTAAATTTCTCTTTACAGGGAGGGAGGATGGAAAGCATCACCAAGGCGTGGGTCTGCTGCTCAGCAGACATGCTAGTGTTGCTCTTCTAGGATATGAGTGCATTAATGAAAGGTTTCTTACAGCAAAATTTCAGACAAGCATTAAAGACTTGAATATTATCTGCTGTTATGCCCCCACTGAGGATTCTGATGAGGATGAGAAGGATAGGTTTTACGGACAACTTCAGGATATTTTGAATTCTGTCAAGAAAGGAGATATTACCCTTGTTCTTGGTGACTTCAATGCCAAAGTTGGTACCGACTCTGACCTTTGGGGAGGAGTAATAGGCCCTTTTGGTATTGGTAGCTGCAATGGCAATGGGCAACGTCTCCTACAGGTAAGTAAACTCAATGGTTTCAGAATAACTAACACATATTACAAACACCGCGACATACATAAATACACATGGGTTTCGCCTGATGGGCTGCATAGGAATATGATTGATTATATATTAATTAACAGCAAATGGGCTAGTTCTGTTAGAAATACCAGGGCATATAGGGGAGCTGAAATTGGATCTGACCATTACCTTGTTAAAAGTGTCTTGCAACTTAAACTTAAAAAGTGTTGTGCTAGGGTTAAAAAAGTTGCTTTTAATACTGATGCTCTAAAAGACCCAGTTATAGCCAAAGCTTACCATGATAGGTTACTTAGTCATTATGACAGTCATGGTTTGCTTAATACTGAAGTTGAGGAAGAATGGGGCCATTTTAAACAGGCTTTTTTGGAAACTAACAGTACTCTTTTAGGAAAAAAAGGAGCAGAGGAGGCATAATTATTTAAGTGATAAGGCAATTGAGCTTATTTCAGAAAGAAGGAACTGCAGGAATGTCCTTAATCAGTACCCTACTAGTCCTAATAGAAAAGATTACAGAGAGCTTAATAAACGTGTAAAGGATCAGTTAGCTACTGATAAAAATCTTTGGCTTGATAGCTTGGCTGACAAAGCTGAGGTAGCAGTTAGACAGCACAACAGCAGAGAGCTGTACCAGATAGTTAATGTTTTATGTGGTAGAAAACGGACAGGCATTGAAGGATAAACAAGGTAAGGTTATAGAAGGTGAGAATTCTGTCATGGCTAGGTGGGCTGAGCATTTCAGTGATGTTCTAAACAATGTGGTTAGTTCTACTCCCATTGTTTGTATTAGTGATAGATGCATTGGCAGCTTTAATGTTGGCCCTATAACACAATCTGAAGTTAGTTTGGCTATCTCTAAACTTAAACTTCATAAATCCCCAGGGGTAGATGAAATTACTACAGAAATGCTCAGAGCTGGGAATGTTTTGGTTACCACTTGGATGACTGAAATTTTGAATAACTTTTATGATAAAGGCATGGTTCCTAAAGATTTTACCAGAGCTATTATTATCCCTATTTTCAAAAAAGGTGATCGCAGTTCTTGTGATAACTATAGGGGTATCAGCTTACTCTCTGTTCCAGGTAAAGTTCTTTCCATGATTGTGCTTAATAGAATTAAGAATCTGGTTGACAGGCAATTGCGTGATGAGCAATGTGGATTCAGAAGTGGTAGGGGATGTGTAGATCAGATATTTTCACTTAGGCAGATTCTTGAGAAATGTTTAGAGTTTCAGAAACCTTTGGTTGCTAGCTTTGTTGATTTCAAAAAGGCTTTCGACTCTGTTGATCGTCATAATTTGTGGTTGATTGTGAGATCATATGGTATACCAGACAAGTTAGTTAACATAATGAAAGCTCTCTATAATAACACTGAGTCATGTGTGAGAGTTGGTAAGTCTTGTAGCAATTGGTTTAGCATTACGTCTGGTGTTCGACAAGGGTGCATTTTGTCTCCTTTTCTCTTTAGTTTGGTTATTGATTATGTTATGCGAAATTCGCTTCGAGGAAAAGATTTTGGCCTTAAATGGGCTGGAGATACGAAAATTTCTGATTTAGATTATGCTGATGATTTAGCCCTTTTGGCAAATGATGTTGATGAGATGAACTCTTTCATTCGAGCTGTTGATGAGACTGGTAGTAGAGTAGGTTTGGTTGTAAACAGAGAGAAAACTAAAGTGATGAAAATTGGTCAGGCAGGTTGTGATTCAGTTAATCTGAATGGTTGCAGTCTTGAGCAGGTGTCACAATTTAATTACCTTGGGAGCTATGTAACTGATACTGGTGATGTGCGGCATGAGATTAACAGACGAATAGGTATTGCTGCCGGGACTTTTCAGAATCTATGGAGATTGTGGAGAAATAGGCGTATACACCTAAAGACTAAAATTAGACTGTATAATAGTTTGGTTCTTTCTAGGGTTAGTTATGGTAGTGAAACTTGGACGCTGTGTAAACAAGATAACAGGAAACTAGATGCTTTTGATTCTAGATGCTTACGCAGTATCTTGGGTATTAGGTGGTTTAACTTTGTAACTAATGATGAGGTTAGGCAAAGTAGTTTGCAACCTCCTTTAAGCAGCATATTGTGCAGAGAGAGACTCCGCTGGTTTGGCCATGTTGTCCGTATGGATAATTATAGATTGGCGAATAGGGTTATGAACAGTGTGCCTAGAGGCCTCAGAAGAAGGGGGAGACCTAGGATGCGGTGGGCAGACAATGTCAAACGGGACCTTGTTGAAATTGGTGTGCAGTGGCCGGATGCAGCAGATGTAGCTCAGGACAGATATGCTTGGAGAATTAAACTGCGTGGTCTGGTTGGACCTCCGTAGCCCATGGCTGCTTGAGGATGATGATGATGATGATGGTGTCCCTCTGCCACTGGGCAAGATGATGCTGGCTCATTAGTTGTGAGACAGAATTCTTGCAGTTGCTGAGAGAGGGTAATTTATTACATACCTCTGACTCTCCAGAGTTTCCTTCATGGTGCTATCAGTGAACTCATTGCCAGGTATCCCTATGTGGGAGGGGATCCACTGGGAATGAGCCGTGATTCCGTCAGAAGTAACATTGGAGCAAGTCTCCATGATCTTCTGAATGAGGAAGGGGTTGCAGCTCTTGCTGTCTCGCTTCTGGAGAGACAGCAAGAGTTGCCAGTCTTTGAACACTGAAATTGAATAACTGCATTCATGATTGTGGATAATTCATATGTGTGTGTGCATATATTCAGTAGTTAATTTTCACAGATGTCCTGTAGACATGGGACTCATGAAATAGATAGTCAGGTTTGTTGGAATATTTTGACTAGGTGTTTGAGATGATGACTTCCTTTAGTTTTCATATAATATTTTGAGTTGAAGTAAAAATAAGATTTCTAGGGGGGGGGGGGGAATATTTTGTAAGGTATTGTAGAGCAACAGGTTTACTTTCATCAGTTGCTCTATGGTAGTCATAGATATATGAGTGCATTTCATTGCATCTGATTCAAAATTGTTTTTAATTTCAATGTAATGTGTGATTAATATTATCAACAGGTTTATGAATATGTAAATGCTGACCTATATATCTTCATAACAGTGCTTATAGACAGGTACTACACATTAGTGTAAAGCATTGTGTGTTTATGATTTGTCAGATATGTGCTCTGATAATTCATATGGGAATTGCTGCTTGGTCACTGGTGAAAATATTATTTTTATCAATTTTGGTTTGGTTTCTCTTTCCTTGAGCTCAAATGCTAGTAGTCATTTAAAGTGTTTACTTGATGGAGGAATTTTAAGTAGAAAATAATAGATTCCTGCAATGCATCTAGAGGAAATACATGCTTGAGAATAATCCATTAGTGTGTGTTTTTTTAGATTAGTCATATATGGTAAGGGGAATTGCCTTTAGTTTTGATGACATGAGTTTGAATAGCTCTGGCTAGAAAAAAATATTTTGCAAGGTATTGTAGAGCAAGAGGTTTACTTTCATCAATTCCTCTATGGTAGTCATAGATATATAAGATTACATTTAATTTCATTTGATTCAAAATAGTTTTTCATTTCAATATAATGTGCCTTTGATATTATAAAAGAGGTGTATGCAGCAGATGTAAATGCTGAACTTTAAATCTTTATAATAGCGGTTTAGAAAAAAAATTGTGTTTATGATTTGTGTTGAAGATGTGTATCCAATATCAAGTTTAATTTTATGGCAATAAGCCTTTTATATAATCCAGTGAATGATGGTATGTTGGGTGGGAAATCAGTCAGTTCTAAAAATTGTATTTTCTGGTATTAATCAGGTGAGTAGTATTTATATGTAACTATCATGTGTCAAGAGGATAAAATGCGTTTTTTGAATTATATCTTTTTTGTACATATGTTTTAATGTGGTAATAAAATTATTTATAGAAATTATAATTGTTCTTTCTATTTGAAATGGTAACGTTTAGAAGTGGTGATAACTTAAAAAGATCGGAAAATATTTAAAGCGATAAAATTTGTTAATAGTAGTAAATAGTAAAAAAATGTTAAAGTAAACCTCGCGTTATATAGTTTAAAAAAAATTCCGGTGAGAGTCACTATCATACAGTTAACAAGCGAAGTGCTCATGACGAGATGAACGTGGGTCTAACTAGCGTGACGTCATGGAGTCTGTTGGATGGCTTTCTCTTGTAGGAGGTTTTGACTCAGCACGATGGCTGGCAAAGAGTTACCAGTACACATAGTCAGGTGTAAAGGCCTTCCCCGTCCTGCACAGGAAGGGGAAACAGCAAACCACGGTGGAAGTGGCAGCTGTTGACTGTGCGACACTATTGAGACTGATGTTGATGTCTCTGAGGTAGTCTTGGACTCACAAACCAAAAGGATGAATGACAGTCGGTCGATTAGTGTAAAGCATTTCTCACTTTGAACTAAAAACGCAGTCCCAAGTGGGATGGCCAGGCAGGGATCACAATTTAGATGCATATTGTAGGGACAACTGCTGACAGCAAAGAGATAGAGATGGTTCATCAGTCTCAACATAAAGACTCTGGAACTGGTGATGGGCGGAAGGCTCCCGTGCAAACACAGAGGGCCTGATGATAAAGGTGGTCCAGCACCTTCACCACTGAATCCCAGGCGGAGTCGTACACCTGGGATCCATAATCGTTTCGACCGAACAAATACACGGTACAGGCAGAGCAGAGGACATCAGTCAGCTCCCCAGGAGAGAGAGGACCTTGATGATGTTCAATGCTCGCGTGACTTGGACCTGAGATGACATATGTGTGGTAAAATGGTCAATTTACAATCAAAGATGAGACTGAGAAACTTAGTCTCCGCCACAACTGGAATGTTAACCTCCGAGCCGTAGTTCAGGATTCAGATGAAGATTACGCTTGTGGCAAAAGTGCACACAAGCGGTCTTCTGTGGGGAGAACCAAAACCCGTTTGCCGCCGCCGAAAGCAAAAAATTGTTCAGTGCAATTTGCAGTTGTCTTTCAATGACCTTCATGCTGCAAAGAGCAAAAGATGCTGAAATCGTCAACATAGAGGGCATTACCTACAGATGGAGAAAGTTTTCTAGTAATAGAATTAATCTTGACAGCAAAAAGCATAACACAGCCTTGTGGTACCCCCTTTCTTGGGGGTACGGCCACGACAGTGTTGCCGACAAGGACACGAAAAGAACGTTTCGACAAGAAGTTGGAGATAAAGATCGGCATGTGACCTCAAGCCGAAGCTATGGAGGTCGCGAAGAACGCCAAATTTCCAAGCCATGTCATATGGTTTTTCAATGCTGAAGAAAATTGACACCAGGTGTTCTCTACGGAAAAATGAATTTTTGATAGCCGTTTCAAGGCATATCAGATGGTCAAGAGTTGACCATTCATTGCCTGTGAAAGCTACACTGGGTGTTTGAAAGAAGGTTGTGGTGTTCTAAATACCAATGGTGCTTAAATTCTAAATGAGTCTGGCATTTACCATTCTTTCCAACACCTTGAGCACGCAGCTTGTCAAAGCAATGGGACGATAATTAGAAGGAATCCTATCCAGTCTTCGGGAAGGCCAAGACGATGGCCTCTTGCCAGGAGTCTGGAAACTGCTCCTCGAGGAAAATGCGATTGAAAAGAGAGAGCAGCCAATCCTTACTCGATGGTGAGAGATGTTGGAGCATGGCATAATGGACATTATCTGGCCCGACAGCAGATGCACGAGAGGTGTGCTGAGCAAGGCAAAGTTCCTCCGCTGTGAATTGCCTTTTGTAAGGCTCCAGGCCATTGGAGTGGAAGGACATCGGAGAGCGTTCTGCCCTGCTCTTCTGGGCCAGAAACTCTGGAGAGTAGAAAAACGATGAGATGATGGAGGAGAATGGAGCCTGAGAACTCAGAGGTTTGGGGATCCACTGGGCAGACAGACGGTAGCCTCCTATCAAGTGTGTTCTTTAAAATGCATACGGTTTGCTTTCTTGTGCATGGGGCCATGGCTTAACATGCCATCGTGTCTGCTACTGACAGAACAGGGTTTTTGCAGATAAAAATCTCAACAGTGGCCCAGCTGGGGCTCGAACTTAAGAACTACAGATTACAAGCCTGGCGTGCTACCAGCCCACTCCTTCATTTTGCGAATTTTATACCGTTTAAAAGTGGTATTTCCAATTAATGGATGAATAGGAAATGCAAATAGATTATTTTATTGATATTTATACATCATAAAAATAATTTGTCCCTTAAAATCAAATATATGGTTTTTTCTATACCCTGTGGGAAAATTCATTGCTGCCAATGTAATATATCTTAACACTACTAACGAAATTTCATATTTATACTACTAATATGCGTTTAAACTTTCAGATTTAGCACCCTGTAACGATCAAAATTAAAACTACCTGAAAAATGAAAATCATATTTCATTAGTACCTATCCAACTCAAAAACACTTTTTTTCTTAAGTAAGTTTCCTACTACCTTTACAGCTAAGCGTTGGGAAGGGGGATTATTGCTATTGATGCATCATTCACTCACGACAAGCACTCCAGAATCAAAATTTCTAGCATACATTCATCGTTTGCAATATTTGTCAAGATTTTTAATTTGCAGCTTTTTTTACTGTTATGTGTAATTAAAATTTCGGGGAGATTCGGAAAGTTCGATTTTGTAATATTTTATCAATGCCATTAAACTAAAAAAATGTCGCTTTTTAATTTTTTTTTTACCCCTTACGCAGCTGCCTGCTATAGAAATTTGAATGGAACTTGTCAATAATTGGCCACAGAGAAGACCTGTAAGGAGGTCGTCACTCGGCAGAAAAACAAGAAATACTTTAAACGTTATCAAAGGCTCCAACCAGTTTATCTGTAGAGAAGCACACGAAACATGGTCGAGACTAAATCATAGAGTACAACTTTCTAGAAAGTCACTGTTGGAGAATGCGCAGGATCTAGGGTGGGTAGGTAGTGCTACCCACTTTCAGAATGCTAATGAAAGTATTTATTAAAAGCAAAAATTATTCAGAATTTTTTTAGACCTGTAAAACGGAGGGGGAAAATGTTATACTGCATTGGAAATTGTCTCTTGCAGCCCCCACCCACCAGTCGAATTTTTTTTTTTTGATTTTGATATCTTAGCCTAATTACTTATAAAGTCTAGACAGCATAAGAATCACACGAAAATTTCGTGTAGATAAGACCCCCCCCCCCAAAAAAAAAATTAATTAAATCTGCCCAGTTTCATGCTATCTGGATTAAAATAAATACCCCCTCAAGCAGCTGCTTGTCACAGAGGTCTGACAGGAGCCTGTCAGTTTATATGCCATAGTAGAAGGTCTGTGAGGATGGCAGGACCTCAGCAGAAAAACTACACACACATCCATGCCTTACCCGGGGCTCGAACCCAGGTCCCTTGGATCAGTAGCCAAGCGCGCTAACCACTCGACTCGTTAAAAAAGGATGCCTTTGTGCCGTAAAACACAAAACAACCACTATCACAAAAGGCAGAGTCCGTATTTTGACTTTACTGAATTTTTCCAAACTTTTTTTTTAACATACAGAAAATTTTTATTAATAATACGTAGAAAACAATCCTCGACATACCGAGTTTTCGCTTATACGAGATGCAAATATCAGTACCAGTTTCTCAACTTATGAGCCAATTTTCGCTTATACGAGCTTCTTCCTCTCGCACAAGCATCGATTTGCGGATAGTAGAGTTCGTATAAGCGAAAATTTGTTTAACTTGAAAAGAGGAAAATGCTCATACCAGTAAATTCAGTTTAGTTTGTGAAAAAGTAGCTACCAATGCACGAATTTACTCTTTTTAATATGCAATTGTTATACTCACAAGGATGGAACTAATATTTACGAATTTCCCATAAAACCTGAATGATTTAACCATTGTTTATGCACAAGCTAATGACTAAGAACGTCATTTACAGTAATTAACCACTAGTGTAATATTTATTATATTCAAGTAGGGTTCCGTTTTATATGACCGTCACCCACAGTGAGTCACTGGCATCCCTGGGGATCTACTGTGGTCGATTTTATTTTAGGAAGTGGCAGTGTATTCCCCGCACCATCTAATAATTTAGTCTAGTTTCGCCTATGCATTGGAAGTAATGGAAAATTAAGTTGCGTTTACCTGTTTTCGATTTACATAGATTTGGAGGAAAGAATTAAGCTCGTAAACCATGGGATTGCTGTACATCATATGGGCTTTGAATTATCATATATATACGCATATTTCAACAAGCTCTGAAATTTGTCAAATCCTTTAGCGTGCTTGAATTTGTGAAAATAAATATGTACATATACGATAAGCTTTGATTAGAAAGCAATGTTAACATGAGTTTTTACGATATATTAATATTCTTTCAAGTGAAAAATTGACATTAGTATTGAAAATTAAAGCCGACTTTCGGTCACTGTAGCTTGTTATACATAACCCTCTTTTGTATAAATCGTTTATTGCCCATCTCCATTTTTAATGTAAACTTAGGCTATTTCCAAGTAAAAAGGAGTCAGGCAGTCAGTGCTTTTGATACAGAGAAGTGCAACCGATTGCATTCGAAGTAGGTTTGTTCTAGCCGCTGGGTGACTATAGATGGATAGGGCATAAAACTGCTTTTCAGTTTAAAGCAGTTTGTTAAAGAGACACTACTTAATCTCATAGTAACAATAAGAATGCTCTTGTTTCCACTCTGTACTAAAGTGGAGTTAGGCAATTTTTTCGTAATGAATCATTTCATCAGTATATCTGAATATTACGAAAGTATTTCACAACCACCACCCTTTCCAAAATACTGCTACGCTACTGATACCACTGAATTAGTATAATGCAATAATAAAATTGTCCGCCCCTCCTCTACTAAAAATAAAAAATTTAAGAAAATGTCATTGTCAAAATATCCCCCTCCCCGACGTGGTGGGTGGCGGCTTGAGGGCCCCATCAGGTTGAAGGCTCTGCTGACCGGTTTGGGACCTGATTGGACAGGCTAAGACCTCAAACTTAGGGTAGTTGTAAGGAGCCCTGCTGACTGACTTGGTCCGTGAGATCGGACAGGACCTCAAAAAATTGGGCCGGACTAAGAGTTCCCACCACGGGAGCAGAGTCAACTTGGATCTACATATTCCTTGTTTGTGGCTAACCGTGGAATAGACTAAAATCCAGGTTTTGCAACGGCGGCGCCGTGGGTTGAGCTTTACTTCTATAGTACTGTTCACCCTAGACTGTCGTGGGCTGTGCATTTACCTATATGGTATTGTATGTCCCCGACCTTTAGATAGTGGTCAAAGTGGCATTACCCTATTTTATACTGGTAGTGCTTTAGGCGGAACCAGTGGGTCTTGTCATTCAGAATATTTACCTGTCATCTTATACAAAATTTCAAACTTGTCTACCTGCCTTGAATTTCAAAAGAATTGTCTTTGTAACCTGTAATATGTACCTCTATACCACTCGAATAATGTTCACATCCCTTACACCCTCATTGCCACAGAATACAAATATTTGTCTATTAAATGCAATGGTTTTATGGCTAATCGTATGTGATTTTTTTGGCTAAATATTTAAATGAGTTCCAAGAAACAAAAAAGATGAGGAATTTCAAATTAAAACAGTATTTCTTGCTAAGTTTAAGAGATTTACTTATGAACAAGTTATAGTAATTAACTAATTACTAACTAGTACTATTAACAAAAACGATGGTGAAAAAGTAATTAAAAACCAAAGTGCTTTTCCAAAAAACTAATAACTTTTACATAATTGTGAGAACTGATATCAATTAAAAGGTAACAGGTGAAACATTGAAATGAATAACTTGCTGCACACCAATCAACAAATGCTACTACCAAATACTAGTGCCAGACTTAAAACCAGCTTATTTGTTATTTAAGATAATAGAAATTAAATGTACAATATTTGTAATGCCCAAGCATTTTCAGTTCGCAGCTATGACTGTAAACCCTAAATCATTTTGAACAAAAATATTCTTTCCAATTCATAGGAGATTGTTTTGTTCCAGTTTTAATTTCTATAAAGCATTTAAACTGCACCTCAGCAATTTTTTTTTCATTTGCAAACCTTGAATACCAAAGGAAAAATATTTTAAGTTATATTATAAGGTAAAAAATTTGATGACTAGACACTGTTGTTGGTTGTTGCATCTTTAGTGATTGACACCTGGATATTTTACAAACAGTTTTTACACACTTCATAACACTTTGACAATTCAAGTAATGGATAGAACAGGGTTATTTCAGCACAGGTTTCTTTGGTTATATAGGGGCATACTGAATAAAACAATGTTTTCTACCACTCCACTAGTTAGAGTTTATATATCTTATGCATTCTGCAACATTAAATATACAATGAAGAGCCAAAACATTATCACCAGCATGTCTTTATGCAAATTGAAGCAACTGCAGGTAAATGATGGCGCACACATGAAGGTCATGTAATGGTATAACACCTGATACCGAGTTCTGTTAATCAGCATTATTCTTGTTCTTCAAACGGGAAAGGCAGCAGACTTAAGCGAGTCTGACAAAGGCCAAACTGTAATGGAGAGATGACCAGGTCGGAGCATTTCTGAGATGGCAAGGCTTGTGGGTGCTCACAGTCAGTCATGGTTAGTACCTTCAAAAAGTGGCCTGAGGAGGGAAAAATCACAAACTGACGGCAAGGTGTGGGGCTGTTCATGGCTCATCAATGGCAAAGGTGAGCCAAGGCTATCCTGTATTATGGTACGAGCCAACAGAAGGGATACTGTGGCGCAACTCGCCCGTAATTTGAATGCTGGTGACAAGAGTAATGTGTCACAACACACAGTACATCGAATCCTGGAATGGGGTTTGGCTTATGTGACGGCATTGTTATTGGTTTTCATATGCTGCTACATGCCAGGCATGCAATCTGCAGTTTCCAGGTTCAAGTTCCAAATGTGCCAGCATTGAGATTTATTTCCTCTATCCCCGCCCTACCTTCAGTGAGAGAGCCTGCCAAACACACGATAGGGCATTAAGCCATAAACCATACATGTTAAAGAACATGCTGGATGGCCTAGATGGGAGGCTTCGTCTTCTAACAGCTGTCCAGTGGCTCTCTTCCTCAACCATCTCTCCCTGCCTTTCAATTTTGTATATTCATTATTTGTAGGATATTTGTGAATAACAATTTTAATATAACTAATATCTGCAAGATTTGAAAAGTTTGTTTATTGAACAGAAAGGTTCTAAACACATTTATAGCCAAACGATCTTTAAAACATGTTTATAACACTGCTCATCAATTTACAAGGTATGTTTTTTTAACGCACCAAACGTTCAATATAAAGCTCCAATATCAAATATTCATGGTTCTACAAATGTAAAGTTATATTTTTTAAAGTAAAGAAACAGAAATTGTTTTTCACCAAGCCTATAATGAAATGTTTTAATAATTATGGGATTCATGTTGTAATGACACAATTGTGCACTAACAGCAGATTTCAGTATTATGATGGAAATTCCACGGTAGAAGAAATGCAATAAAAATGTCTGACAAAAAACGAAAACTCCACTTAATTTATGAGTTAAAAATCCCATAAACTGCTTTTATCAATCTCAATATGTTTAATAACTGAATCTTTGAATTTTTGATAAAAATAGGAAATATATATTTTAAAATTTTGCCTGTTAGGTTTAACAATTGGATGCACTAGGTTGAATTGTTTTACCTCTGAGTAGCACTCTTTTCTTCATAATTGGCTAAATGGTCAGGTCACAAGAACACTAATGGCTCAAAGCTGGGAAGAAGAGGACCCACTAGACAGCTGTTAGAGATAGATGGAAGCCAGCATGTTCTTTATTATGCAGAGGGTATGCCTCTCCTACATGTGGCATGGCTTCGCATCTCACATGAAGGACAACAGCCTTCCAAGCCCTTCAATTTCTTTTCTCAATGAGGGCAGAGGGGTGTAATAGAGAAAACCTTAATGCAGGCAGAGTTGGAACTCAACTTCATGTAATTAATGCACAGAAGATATTAATATAAATGTTTATACCTAATAATAAGGTATACTTTCACACTGCATTCTATATTTTATTCAAATATTCCCTGGTATTCTCATAAACCCATTTAATGGTGCCAAGTTGACACACAACAAGATCAACACTGTGGATATTGTTAGCATACATTAAGAGCAAATAGATTTCATATGAGGCAACTGACAAACTATATTCTGATGTTGCAATCTGTAAATCCAGGAAAGTACCATTGATTATACAAGAATAGAAATTTTATACATTACATTATATTGGAAGCAGTGTTGTTTCTGTTGAATAAATTTTGGCAGACTAGTCAATAACTACTGCATATTTCTGCAGTGGATATATGATGTTTCTAAGTATTATTTGTTGAGCCTTTTTGAGGTCAATTAGATTTAGAGGAGAATGTGATAGCATCCATGACTTCAAATTCTTCATTATTGATTATCAAGATGAATCAACAGAGAACCTAATGCAGCTCTTTCCCCTCTACACAAAATGCAGAAGTATGAATTACTTATTACACAATCAAAGATGCAACAGAAACTTCTCCTCGTAACTCTTAAACTTGAAAATATGTCACCAAGGTAAAGCTGTGATTGTCACCTATGTTTAAATCATTAATAAAGCTAAATAGTGTGAAGAGACTTTATTATTTCCATCTTGCTCAGCACAATATAAAAAGAAATAGTTGCCGCCCTTTGATCACAGATGGCGCCGAAAAGCATCAGTGAAAAGTTAAATCTTAAATTAGTGGGGAAAAAAAGATAAGCCAGCGTTAGTTCAATCGGTAAGAATACTTGGGCATGTTTCTGGAGAGATGCAGGTTGAAGTCCCATATGTGGGTGAATTTTTTTCTACAAAATATTCATTGAGGTAAATATCAGAATATAAAAAACACCTGCAAACTTTTTTCACAGAGGTTGTATCTTTGGACCCCATAACATTTTAGATATATAAGACTTCTTGCTAGAAAGTAGCAAATGCAAAAAAACACAAAGGAATTTTATTTAGATGTGGAATTTATCAATTTTATTAATTAAGAACAGATGCAAGTACTTCAATTTCTTTCAGATATAATTTTCAACACTTATGATATATTAGAGATAAAAATATCGGCTGAACAGCTTTCACAGCAGTTTCTAAAAATGAATATTTAACTTTCAGATGATACAAGGAGTAAAAATAAAAGGGTTTTTTTTTGTTTATAATGAGCATACACAAAGGTAAGAAATAAAAAATTGAAAAAACAAAACAAAAACTCTTTCACATAATTGAAGTTTCAACAAATCAAATATGAATTATCACAAGTAAATTTCGATAGTTTATTTTTCATCCTATAGGAATAGGGCATGTAACTTTCATAACAGGATGATCCATTACAGACTAACCTTAAGTGCACTTGGTTCACTATTTCGTTTAATTTTCTACCTACTTCTTGACGTTTTTCCTTTGCCTCATTCTTCCACTTCGAGTATGAGGCACAGACCCAGATACCTAAAAATGCAACAAGAGTTATTAAAACATTATATGTAATATCCCAGATCTAATGTAATGCAATTTAGTTTTATAGTTTCAAAAGAACTATAAAACTTCAGACCAAAAACTAGTAAAACTTAAGTTTGATTTGCCTTTAATGATCATTGGTATCTAACACAATTTAATCAAATTATAACTTGGCATAACTGGAAGGACAACTGTGCACCTATTACCCTGTGATAATGCATAGAATCAGCCAGACAAATGACAAGTACCTCTTCACGCTTCTTGGGTGCAGGCTGTTAGTACTTTCAGGGAGATATTCTTTCATCTGAAGAGGAATGGAAGAAGGATGACAGATCAGTTTGCCTTACTGATATGTACTTCTTGTGACAATTTTACTTTTTCCCAACTCTGTTGAGGAATGGTCAGATTTACAATATCTTGATGCTGACCACTAAACCAATTGGCCTGTCTAGTTGATTGTGGATCCTGAACTTATTTGCACTGGTGAGCCTCTGTTGAATGAGAATCTATCACTGTCTTTTATGTTTCATGCTGCTGCCCTAACTGAAGAGATATACAGGGATATTTTATATCAGCTGGTAGTTGACCTGGATCAGAAGCCATCACAGGTAAAATTTGAACCTTTGAAACTAGTTTTGGTATACTGATGCTAAACTGGAAAAATGTGTTTCAGATGCCAGCTTGCGTGTGCTTGAAAGAGTAATGAATTTTGATGGAAAAGAACTCCATTGGTTGAGTTCCTATCAACATGATGGCTTCAGATTCTAGAAGATAGGAAATGAGCATGTCTGAAATTAAGGGACTGATTTTGCTGGCCATACCTCTCTCAATAAATACAGTTTTCTTTTCACAGCTACCTGAACATGAGGATTCTTAAAAGAAATCATTTTCTGGATTTTCTCACAAAGGAATTACAACTATATAACCTGGACATTTTAGACTTGTAAGAAACCAAATGGACAAAGTCAGATACTGAGAAACAATCTTAAACTTCTCTTTTCATGATGTGATGATAGCAAACACATTTAAGGTGTAGCCTATGCTTTTCAGTAGGAATAGCAATAATTCTCTTTTAGGGTATGACTGCATTAATGAACAATTTCTTACAACAAAATTTAAAACAGGGATTAAGGATAAACATTATCTATTGATATGTCCCCACTGAGGTCTTGGGTGAGAACAAGATAGATTTTAGGGACAACTTTAGGATATTTTGAATTCTGCCAAAGTTGGTACTAGGTTCTGGGTAAAACAGAGCATTGGAGACAGTAATTTCAGTGATAAGGCAATGCAGTTTATTTCTGAAAAAAAAAAATCAGTACAGGGCTAAGTTGAAATATCTTTCTAATCTTAACAGATAGCATCACAGAAAGCGTAATAAATATATAAATCAACAGTTGGAAGCTGCAAAGAATCTTTGGTTTGATAGCTTGGCTGACAAAATACCTAAAGAACACATCATCATCATCCTCAAGCAGCCATGGGCTATGGAGTTCCAACCAGACAGTGCAATTTAGTTCTCCAAGCAAGTCTGTCCTGAGCTACATCTGCTGCATCTGGCCACTGCACACCAATTCTAATAAGGTCCTGTTTAACATTGTCTGCCCCCCCCCCCCGCATCCTTGGTCTCCCCCTCTTTCTGAAGCCTTTAGGCACACTGTTCATAACCCTATTTGCCAATCTATAATTATCCATATGGGCAACATGGTCAAACCAACGGAGTCTCTCTCTGCACAATATGCTGCTTAAAGGAGGTTGCCGACTCCTTTGCCTAACTTCATCATTAGTTACAAAGTTGAACCACTTAATGCCAAGATACCGTGTAAGCATTAAGAATCAAAAGCATCAAGTTTCCTGTTATCTTGTTTACAAAGTGTCCAAGTTTCACTGCCATAACTAACTAGAAAGAACCAAACTATTATAGTCTAATTTAGCCTTTAGGTGTAAACGCCTATTTCTCCACACTCTCCATAGATTCTGAAAAGTTCCGACAGCAATCCCTATCCCCTATCCGTCTGTTAATCTCATGCCACACATCACCAGTATCTGTTACATAGCTCCCAAGATAATTAAACTGTGACAACTGTTCAAGATTGCAACTATTCAGATTAAATGAATCACAGCCTGTCTGACCAATTTTCACCACTTTAGTTTTCTCTCTGTTTATAACCAAACCTACTCTACTACCAGTTTCATCAACAGCTCAAATGAAAGAGTTCATCTCATCAACATCATTTGCCCAAAAGGGCTAAATCATCAGCATAATCTAAATCAGAAACTTTCGTATCTTAGTCCATTTAAGGTCAAAATCTTTCCCTTGAAGTGAATTTCGCATAACATAATCAATAACCAAGCTAAAGAGAAAAGGAGACAAAATGCACCCTTGTCGAACACCAGAAGTAATGCTAAACCAATTGCTACAAGCTTTACCAATTCTCGCACACGACTCAGTGTTATTATAGAGAGCTTTCATAATGTTAACTAACTTGTCTGGTATACCATATGATCTGACAATCAACCACAAATTATGACGATCAACAGAGTTGAAAGCCTTTTTGAAATCAACAAAGCTAGCAACCAAAGGTTTCTGAAACTCTAAACATTTCTCAAGAATCTGCCTAAGTGAAAATATCTGATCTACACATCCCCTACCACTTCTGAATCCACATTGCTCATCACGCAATTGACTGTCAACCAGATTCTTAATTCTATTAAGCACAATCATGGAACAGAGAGTGGGCTGATACCCCTATAGTTATCACAAGAACTGCGATCACCTTTTTTGAAAATAGGGATAACAATAGCTCTGGTAAAATCCTTAGGAACCATGCCTTTATCATAAAAGATATTCAGAAGTTCAGTCATCCAAGTGGTAACCGAAACATTTCCAGCTCTAAGCATTTCTGTACTAATTTCATCTACCCCTGGGGATTTATGAAGTTTAAGTTTAGAAATAGCCAAAAAAAATTCAGACTGTGTTATAGGGCCAACATTAAAGCCACCAATGCATCTATCATCATTACAAACAATGGGAGTAGAACTAACCGCATTGTTCAGAATATCACTGAAATGCTCAGCCCACCTAGCCATGACAGAATCCTCACCTTCTATAACCTTACCCTGTTTATCCTTCAATCCCTGTATACCTGTCCGTTTTCTATCACACAAAACATTAACTATCTGGTACAGCTCTCTGCTGTTATGCTGTCTGCTTCCTTGGCTTTGTCAGCCAAACCATCAAGCCAAAGATTCTTATCAGCAGCTAACTGATCCTTTACACATTTATTAAGCTCTCTGTAATGCTTTCTATTAGTACTAGTAGGGTATTGATTAAGGACATTCCTGCACTTGCTTCTTTCTGATTTTAAAAAGCCTTTTTCAATGCGATATGGTGAAAAAAAGATCGTACTATACAATTAAGGCTTCATTTTGGAAAATCTGCTGAATAAAAATAGTTAAATTATATATTTATCGAAAGGAAATTTCCTCCCGAATAATATAATATTCAACCTGAAATATGATTTTTATTTCTTTTAATGATTCTTTTCAGTATCCTATATTTTAAACACGACCAGCGTTATACAACGTGACTTGGACTTCTCACGTTCACAGAATTTTCTGAACTGGTTATGAAATAGAAAAAAACTTCCTAGGCTGTTTTTTTCACTAAATTTTAGGAATTTTTTCTTTGAGTGTTGAATTTCGACGATCTTGGCTAACTGCAGAAAGGTCTGTTCACCAAGGACCAGCCCTTCCCGAAAATGCCCTCCCAAATGATGGACGATTTCCGTAGCAAGGAAGTCTATTTGCTTCCGTATCCAAGACATTCATTTTCAGGAAACGGTACAAGCTCAAAGTTTTTTTACTAAAAAAAAACAAGAAATAATAAAATAAAAATTACACATAACCTAATGGAATGTTAAATAAAATATCTGCAACAACTTTTAACCAGCCTCCGATCTAGCGTATCTCAGAAGGATCATAAAATCAGCTGATCGTAAGATCACTAACGGAAGTAAATTTGCTTTCGTATCCAAAAACCAATTTATTTTCAGAAAACGATACTAGATCAAAGTTTTTCTGTAAAAGTAATAAATAATAAAATAAAAATTAACATATAGTTAAATGTGATGTTAACATATATGCAACAAGTTGTAGGTCGGCCATACGGTATAATATAACTATGAAAAAAAAAAAAAATCAATACTTATCGATCGGCCGAAAGATCATTAATTTCCGAACATAAATCTAATAAAATGAAAACTAACTGAGGTTTAAATATAAAAAAAAAATACTAACCACAGCGACTAACTTGACGAAGAGTATCCAATATGCTGGACCAAAACTGTAACAACAACACAAGCAATGGAGATTGCATCAGCCATCTGTGTCTTGTTTGCCTCAGTGAAGCATAATTAATTATATGCAGGTGCAAACAGAATTTCTAAGAAGGATGTGTTACTTTTAGTTTCGATTTGAAGGTGGAAAAGATGCATAGAATGCTGGGAAAAATGATAAAAATAACTTGGGAATACTGACTAGGTTTTTGACAGAAAGAGTGTGAAACGGGGAAAAAAAAATGGCAGTACCTATTTTGTAATTACTTCCAAAATCTATGGTTTACAAAAATATTTTTTTTTTTGTTAATTTTTAGGAGATTTTCGAAAATTTAGGAAAAAAATTGCTGATAATAGCTCAAATCAAACTTGTTGAGCTTAAATCAGAAGGTTGGTTCAGCAAATAGAAACGTTAACAAGCAAATCGGCAATATCGTTTAGTGCTTCTAAAAATTGGCAATCAGATGGCTTTATAAAATTATTTATATTGTAGTTTAGTAAAATATGCATTAAATCAAAAAAAATTATTTTTGAAGCCTGAATTATATATTTTTATAAGATATACAAATAAAAAAATTACAATGGCAAGTTTTATTTAAAAAAAAAAAATCGATATATCCTGCCATCTTCTCAGATCTTCTACTGTGGCATATAAACTGACAGCTCCTGTCAGACCTCTGTGGCAAGCAACTGCTTGAGGGGGTATATTTTTTTTTAAGACCGTATGCATACGCCATCGACACTCGCACTTTAGATTCTCCGTATGTGTACATACGAGCTAGACCCTGGAAGAGTTAAAGGTAAAAATTTTAACCCTAGCACAACACTTTTTAAGTTTAAGTTGCAAGACACTTTTAACAAGATAATGGTCAGATCCAATTTCAGCTCCCCTATATGACCTGGTATTACTAAGAAAACTAGCCCATTTGCTGTTAATTAATATCTAATCAATCATATTCTTATGCAGCCCATCAGGTGAAACCCATGTGTACTTATGTATGTCGCGGTGTTTGTAATAAGTGTTAGTTATTTTGAAACCATTGAGTGTACTTACCTGTAGGAGACAATGCCATTGCAGCTACCAATACCAAAAGGGCCTATTACACCTCCCCAAAGGTTAGAGTCAGTACCAACTTTAGCATTAAAGTCACCTAGAACAAGGGTAATATCTCCTTTCCTGACAGAATTCAAAATATCCTGAAGTTGTCCGTAAAACCTATCCTTCTCATCTTCATCGGCATCCTCAGTGGGGGCATAACAGCAGATAACATTCAAGTCTTTAATGCTTGTCTGAAATTTTCCTGTAAGAAACCTTTCATTAATGCACTCATATCCTACAAGAGCATCACTAGCGTGTCTGCTGAGAAGCAGACCCACGCCTTAGTGATGCTTATTGTCGTCCCTCCCTGAAAAGAGAAATTTAAGATTATTTTTAAGAATCTGACCTTTATCTGTCCATCTGGTCTCTTGCAAGCCGAGAATATCTAAATTATAATGGTGGAATTCTTGTGTGAGGACATCAAGAGAAAAAGCTCTGTGCAGAGTCCTCACATTCCAACTACCTATGGAGAGAAAATGGTTAGTGGGATGTTTAAAAAAACTATGTTTATTGAGAGAGGGAATGGCGACAATATCAAACAGCCCCCTAATCGCAGACATGGGGCAAAGACCCGTTCCCCCACCACTAAAGGCTGAAGCCATCTACACTGGAAGACTTCCTCCAATGTAGAATTTGACGATGCCAATAGAAGCAAAGATTCAGGTGCCTGCGATGACTTCTGCTCAGGATTATCCACCAGCTGATAAACATATCCTGTGAATCTATTCACTTGGGGCTGTCAACCCACAAACAAACAGAAAACACAGCGGAAGATTTTCCCTCCACAGAAGCCCACCAGTGCAGCAAAATCAGGATCCATAATCAAGCTCAGAGCCATATATCTATCTAGTCCAGTGGGTTTATATATTCAGCACCAGGACCCTGAGTGGTCAACCACACCTCAGCAGGGTAGAAAAAAAAGAAAAGTAGCCATAGTTGTCCAGATCAGTAGGCCACACTAATCTGGCAGCCCTCCCCTTCCGTTCACTTCCACAAGAGAGTATCTCTTTTGAAAGGTACTAGCGGTCTTCATCACGAGAAGGTGGTGTCGGACATTAGGTGCTAGGCCTGGTCGGTTCTATGCATCATCACAGGAGATCGATGCATAGCTCTCCTTCCAGTGACTACCTAGCTACCATTTACAGACCTACAGTGGTATTAGTAAACATTTTGTGTGGAGAAAAATCAGAATAACATGCAGGGTTTGGCTTAGTTGTTTGGGGTTTTATGGCACAAGAGCAGAGAGGGTAATATTGTGCCAAACAATGATAAAGGGGTAAAAAAACAACCCAACTGAAATGCTAGAATTTGGAAGGCATGACCAAGAACAAGGATGCATTCTAGAAGTCCCCAAGCTTTCATACCCCGTTTCTCCACCACATGATTCTGGATAAATTACACCACAGATATCTAGAAGTTTTTAAAATGAAAGCACTAAGTCAAAGCTATGTTTAGTGGCCTAAAATAGATAGTGACAGAGAAGAAATTATAAGAAACTGTTGTTCCTTGTGCAAGAATAGGAAAGCATCTTCCAAAAGGAACTCTGCATCCATAAGAATTTTCAATTGGCTCATGGTAACATACACTGAAGCCAAAACATTATCACCACCTGCCTAATATGATGTTGGTCCTTCATGTGCCACCAAAACCTCTCTTACTCGGTGAGGCATGGATGCTACAAGATTTTTAAAAGTATTTTGTGGTATCTGGTACCAACACATCATCAGCAGATACTTTAACTCTTTAAGTTAGCTGGTTGAGCCACCACAGATTGGATATGCTGTTCCAACACAAACCACAAATACTCAATTGGATTGATATCTGGGGAATCTGAAGGCCAGGGCAATACCTGAAAGTCTGCCTCATTCTGCGAACCATTCTCGAACAATCCAGGCAGAGTTTTATGGCACATTATCCTGTTGAAAGAAGGCACTACTAGAGGGTAATACCGTTGCCATGAAAACCATGAAAAAGATGTTTCTGTTGACTCGTACAATATATGGGATAGCCTTCACTCACCTCTAGCATAAATGAGTCATGGTTGGTCCACAACTTGTCGGCAGTTCATGGTTTCCCCCCCCCCCCCCCCTTGGACCACTTTTTGAAGGTACTAACCATGACTGACTGTGAGCACCCCACAAGCCTTGTCATCTTGGAAATACCCTTATCCAGTCATCTGGCCATTACAATTTGGCCTTTGTCAAACTCACTTAAGTCTGCTTCTTTTCCCACTTGATGAACAAGAATAACACTGATTAACAGAGCTCAGTATCAGGTGTTATTTATACCATTTCATGACCTTCACACATGCCATTGTTTACCTCCTGTTGCTTTGATTTCCATAAAGATGCACTGGTCATAATGTTTTGGCTCTTCGGTGTATATGTGTATGGGGAAAAATATTCCTAATATATATGTTGACGCTATTCAAAGTGGCTGGAAGTAGTTATACATACTTAACTGCACTAGTACAAAGAAAATTACTGATGCTCTATAAAAGATATTTGCAAGACATGGATTGCCAATCAAATTAGTTAGTGATGATGGACCACAATTAACTCCTTATGAATTCAAGACATTTTGACAAAAGAATGGAATTTATCATAAACTGATAGTTCCAATCATCCTGATGCAAATGGCCCAACTGAATACTTTGCATACATAGTCAATAATGAATTATGCAAATCTATCATAAAACCAGGATGACTGAACTTAAAATTTGCATTCTCACTGAAATATACATAGTTTCAACAAATTAAGGAGCAACTTGAAAACCATTTGGATTTGTTGCACATCAGTTGAAAGATAGGTGTATATAAACACTGTATAAAAGAGTAACAGTTAAAAAATGGAATACATGTTTAATTCCAAAAATTATATACAAATACAGACAAATGGTAAAAAGGTGAAGGTCAACTGAGATAACCCAAGTGAATAATCTGGAATGTGGTTACCTTTTATTGCTTTGCAGGTTTTGCAACATGTCTCATGCTGTTGAAAAGACTGTTCAACAGTGCTGTGGATAGCAATCTCCACTGCTACTCCAAAGCTCTTGAAGGCTTGCAGGAGTGAGATTTAGGTCAGCAATCAATCTCCTGAAAGCATCCCATGCATATTCTTAGGTCAGACACAAGGGTGGCCACTAAATAGGGTCAATACTGCTCTCCTCCAAATACCGATTGACAAGGTGATAACACTTGCCCGCACCATTGTCAACTTGTAGGAGGAAGATAACACTTATTGCATCCACATGTGGTCACAAAACGGGGTCCAAGATTACATCCCTATACATCTGCATATAGATATCCCTCCCCAAACAACATGATAACATATCCCTGGAGGGCAAATCTTGATCCATCTGTGAAGAGCACTGATCACCATTGCTCCTGGGTCCAGTTGACATGATGGTTGCACTAGTTTAAATAGCCTTTCCTATGGCATCGGGTCAGGGGCATGCAACCATTGACCACTATTGTACAGGCACAAAGTCTTCAGCATAGGGTGGTAGTGAATATCGCTGCTGTGAAGTCTGATCGGAGTTGACATCCTTTTCTTCCAGGCATATAATACCATATAGTGGTCCTCCTTTGGAGTTGCTGCCTATCATCATCTACTATTGAATTGTCTGGATGCAATCTGCCCTTGTTAGAATCTCTGCCCAAGTCTATACACCAATGAACAACTCACATTAAGCTATCTAGTAACACTGCTTCACTTTGACCAATAGTTCACCACCATGTTTCTTCTATTAAATGATGTCTGTTAGACATACATAATAAATCTGCTATTTAAAAAGCTCTACAAAAGCCTACTGCTCACTTCTCAGAACTCGAGAACAGCTTCAAAACACCTGCTTTATATGCTCAATACATTTACTTACTGTTAATTTATGGAAACCAGTGCAGGAAAACTATAAATTTTATTACCTGAGTTAGTCCTCTATAGTCAACTATAAGCTGGAGACACAATAACATAAGCCAGAAATTATAATAAATACAACTGTTGGAAGTTTGAAAAAGCAGTGCATTGTGAAAGCAAATTAATGGGCAAGTGCCGAAGGCAAATTATTTGAATGCCACATTGACCAAATGTGGAAGTGTGGAGAGATCATACTATCATCATACAAGGAATGATTCATTATACAAACCAAAGATGTTTATACCTGACCTGAACAACCTACCACTACAACAGTGAATACTACTGTATAAGTAATACAGTTAGTATTGCTTATACAAATGAGTAATTGTGACATACTGAATACAAAGGATACTGCTGTTGTGTCTACGCATGTGAGAGTACAGTATCATTTTGTAGAAGTTCTAGAAGAAAACCTGTAGAATGATTGAACTTGTAACTTTCTGATTGAGGATTATTATGTAAAGATTATTATTATTATGCATCTAGCAATAGTGGTAAAAAGTAGAAGAGAATTGTGTTACATGTCAAGCAGTGCTTTTATAAGAATTGTACATTAAGTATAAAATATTTCTATAATTAGACAATAAATACTATGTATTAAGTTTGATAAGTGTCAAGTCATTTTATGGTAAATTTACAATGAAATTGTATTTATTAGTGTTGCAATTTCTACAGATTTTATTTAAAATGTTCTAATATATATGAAGCAGCCATTACATTAGAGGCTGTCAACCATGCCATACTTTGCCTCAGTCACCAATATAAATTGATATTGCTACAAACTTACTAATACTTCCTATCCAGCTACCTCAGTTACAACAGGCAAGACATATCAGATACTAAAGCCCACTACACACTTTTCCCTTTTATGGCCACACCAATGCCAACCTCCATCCCAATTGCTGGCATGTGAGCACTAATTGATTTGCCTCTGCACTGGAGATTTCTGCTTTCATTCCAAATGCCACACAATCACCTCACTGTGCATGAGCTTATCAATCGAAGACATCATGAGATTCTGCTTCAACCCTCAAACACCCCTTAAGGCTATGGAAAGGATGGGCAGGGAGAATAGAGGTGGTTGGAATTCCAACAGGTATGGAACTCCAAATTTCCCCAACATGCCACAATGTTCACAACAATAAGCTCATTAGAGGTAATTTGAGAGGATTAAGAACAATTATATGAGCCACTTATGGAATGGAATGTAAGGGAAAAGTGTGTGTGGAGGGCCCTATACCCTTTCATTAGGCTTGTTGATGGGACTGGTAATAGCATAGTTTGAGATTAACACAGAGAAAACTAAAGTGATGAAAATTGGTCAGACAAGTTGTGCTTCAGTTCTTTCGAACGGCTGCATCCTTAGACAAGTTCTCAGCTTAATTATCTAAGTAGATGTGTAAGAGATATTGGTGATGTGTGATATGATTAACAGAATAGGGAGTGATGCTGGACTTTTAAGAATTTGTAGAGATTGTGGAAAAATAGGCAAATACAGTATTAACCTTTACAGGAACAAAAAAAATTTTCTTTAAAAAAAGAAACTCAACTTCTGAGCCTAATTATGAAGCAACTAATGAATGAAATAGTTCATATTACTTATCAAAAGGACATTTAATTCTGAAAAAATAAATAAAAGGAAAAAATGTTAGATAAGCATAATATGAGGGGCATTAAAAAAATTCTTGACATGTATCTGCAGAACAAAAACCATTTCACTTACCCCAACAAAACTTTTATGTCCTTCAGAGTACTGTCCTCCAGCATCTATGCAAAGTTGCAGATATGGCAATTCTGGAATCCATGAAGGCACTCCTGTTGGGGAATACTCCACAAGTATTTTGCCAGGTATTGCACCCTTGAAAAAGGCTTCCCAGAAAGTTCTGTTTTAATATTTGTGAACAACAAAAAATTGCATGGTACATGATTGTGTGAATATGCAGGAAGGTTTAATTTTTTTTCTGCTCCAAATAGGCTGTAACTTGCCAGGTTTTGTGAATGCTGTCATTGTCATGAAGAAGAACCCTTGACACACCTGTTGTTGGACGCTTTCATCTCCATAATCATTTTGGGAAAAACAATGTTGCTGTAGTATTGGCCATTTACAGTCATTTTTTTTTCAGGTAAGATGTGCACAGCTATCACTCCTTAGTAATTGACAAATATTGTAAACATCCTTTCCTTGAACAAAAGTCTTATCAGAGGATTTAAGGACGTAGTTCATCTTCTGCAACCCATAGTTGTTGATCTTGCTGGTAGTAGTATGATAATAAAACCATGTCTTGTTACCTGTGACAATGTCTGTTAACCATTTGGGGCTACTAGGTTCAAACACTGCCAGCATCTCCTTGCACAAGTCAACTCTAGCCCTTAAAAAATAATCTTAAATTTCGCTTTTCAGGGAGGGACGACAATAAGCATCACCAAGGCGTAGGTCTGCTTCTCAGCAGACACGCTAGTGATGCTCTTCTAGGATACGAGTGCATTAATGAAAGGTTTCTTGCAGCAAAATTTCAGACAAGCGTTAAAGACTTGAATGTTATCTGCTGTTATGCCCCCACTGAGGATGCCGATGAGGATGAGAAGGATAGGTTTTATGAACAACTTCAGGATATTTTGAATTCTGTCAAGAAAGGAGATATTACCCTTGTTCTTGTTGACTTGAATGCCAAAGTTGGTACTGACTCTAACCTTTGGGGAGGAGTAATAGGCCCTTTTGGTATTGGTAGCTGCAATGGCAATGGGCAACGTCTCCTACAGGTAAGTAAACTCAATGGATTCAGAATAACTAACACTTATTACAAACACCGCGACATACATAAGTACACATGGGTTTCACCTGATGGGCTGCATAAGAATATGATTGATTACATATTAATTAACAGCAAATGGGCTAGTTCTGTTAGGAATACCAGGGCATATAGGGGAGCTGAAATTGGATCTGACCATTACCTTGTTAAAAGTGTGTTGCAACTTAAACTTAAAAAGTGTTGTGCTAGGGTTAAAAAATTTACTTTTAATACTGAAGCTCTGAAAGATCCAGTTATAGCCAAAGCTTACCATGATAGGTTACTTAGTCATTATGACAGTCATGGTTTGCTTACTACTGAAGTTGAGGAAGAATGGGATCATTTCAAACAAGTTTTTTGGACACTAACAGTACTCTTTTAGGAAAAAAGGAGCAGAAGAGGCAGAATTATCTGAATGATAAGGCACTTGAGCTTATTTTGGAAAGAAAGAACTGCAGGAATGTCTTTAATCAATACCCTACTAGTCCTAATAGAAACATTACAGAGAACTTAATAAACATGAAAAAAAAATCAGTTAGCTGCTGATAAGAATCTTTGGTTTGGTAGTTTGGCTGACAAAGCCGAGGAAGCAGTTAGACAGCACAACAGCAGAGAGCTGTACCAGATAGTTAATGTTTTCTGTGGTAGAAAACGGACAGGTATACAAGGATTGAAGGATAAACAAGGTAAGGTTATAGAAGGGGAGGATTCTGTCATGGCTAGGTGGGCTGAGCATTTCAGTGATGTTCTAAACAATGTAGTTAGTTCTACTCCCATTGTTTGCAATGATGATAGATGCATTGGTGGCTTTAATGTTGGCCCTATAACACAATCTGAAGTTATTTTGGCTATCTCTAAACTTAAACTTCATAAATCCCCAGGGGTAGATGAAATTACTACCAAAATGCTTAGAGCTGGGAATGTTTCGGTTACCACTTGGATGACTGAAATTTTGAATATCTTTTATGATAAAGGCATGGTTCCTAAGGATTTTACCAGAGCTATTGTTATCCCTATTTTCAAAAAAGGTGATCGCAGTTCTTGTGATAACTATAGGGGTATCAGCCTACTCTCTGTTCCAGATAAAGTTCTTTGCATAATTGTGCTTAATAGAATTAAGAATCTGGTTGACAGTCAATTGCGTGATGAGCAATGTGGATTCAGAAGTGGTATGGGATGTGTGGATCAGATATTTTCAATTAGGTAGATTGTTGAGAAATGTTTAGAGTTTCAGAAACCTTTGGTTGCTAGCTTTGTTGATTTCAAAAAGGCTTTCGACTCTGTTGATCGTCATAATTTGTGGTTGATTGTGAGATCATATGGTATACCTGACAAGTTAGTTAACATAATGAAAGCTCTCTATAATAACACTGAGTCGTGTGTGAGAGTTGGTAAGGCTTGTAGCAATTGGTTTAGCATTACTTCTGGTGTTTGACAAGGGTGCATTTTGTCTCCTTTTCTCTTTAGCTTGGTTATTGATTATGTTATGCGAAATTCACTTCAAGGGAAAGATTTTGACCTTAAATGAACTGGAGATACTAAAATTTCTGATATAGATTATGCTGATGATTTAGCCCTTTTTGCAAATGATGTTGATGAGATAAACCCTTTCAATCGAGCTGTTGATGAGACTGGTAGTAGAGTAGGTTTGGTTATAAACAGAGAGAAAACTAAAGTGATGAAAATTGGTCAGGCAGGCTGTGATTCAGTTAATCTGAATGGTTGCAGTCTTGAGCAGGTGTCACAGTTTAATTATCTTGGGAGCTATGTAACAGATACTGGTGATGTGCGGCATGAGATTAACAGACGAATTAGGATTGCTGCCGGAACTTTTAAGAACCTATGGAGAGTGTGGTGAAATAGGCGTATACACCTAAAGACTAAAATTAGACTGTATAATAGTTTGGTTCTTTCTAGGGTTAGTTATGGTAGTGAAACTTGGACACTTTGTAAACAAGATAACAGGAAACTAGATGCTTTTGATTCCAGATGCTTATGCAGTATCTTGGGCTTTAGGTGGTTCAACTTTGTAACTAATGATGAGGTTAGGCAAAGGAGTTTGCAACCTCCTTTAAGCAGCATATTGTGCAGAGAGAGACTCTGTTGGTTTGGCCATGTTGCCCGTATGAATAATTATAGATTGGCAAATAGGGTTATGAACAGTGTGCCTAAAGGCCTCAGAAAGAGGGGGAGACCTAGGATGCGGTGGGCTGACAATGTCAAACAGGACCTTGTTAGAATTGGTGTGCAGTGGCCAGATGCAGTAGATGTAGCTCAGGATAGACTTGCTTGGAGAACTAAATTGCATGGTCTGGTTGGACCTCCGTAGCCCATGGCTGCTTGAGGATGATGATGACGATGAGTTCACAAAGAGCAGCAATGGTTTTCTCACTCCCAGACTCCTTCAGCCTTTCCGCATGAGGTCAGTCTTCGAAGCTCTGCCGTCCTCTGAATTTGCGCATTCATCCTGTAACAGTGCCATATGAACAGGCATGATCCCCATATACTTGTGATAAATCTGCATGAATTTCCCACCCCCTTATCCCCAAATTGACCATTGTAAAAATGCAAAATCTTTCCCCCATCTTTAGTAGGTTCCATAGCAACAATACACATATTTCACAGACCCAATTTTATGCACCACCAGCAAAGAGAGAAATGATGATACAGCCTTTGTTTCCAGTTTTTAACATGTAATGACAAATTTAGACAAGCTTTCAAACAAATCAAAGCTCGTTAACTTCAGAGGAATGAGTGAAAATCTACAGACACGTCAAGAACTTTTTTGAATGACCTCCATAAAAGCATGTTGCAGGTTCATTTTTATAGATTTTTGAAAACTGATTAGCTTCAGACACTTTAAGGTTAATAGTTTAGTTCTATCTAAAGTTCATGGCAAAAAAATTTATTACTTTGGCTCTGTCTCTTTTCTGAGATTTGGAATAAAAATGACAAAAAAAATGTTGAATCCCAATATTGTGGAAGATTATTGTTTGAGAGTAATGTGATTTGTTTGAAACTTTAAGGACTAATTTTAAGCTTCATGTAACAGTTTGTGAATGGTCTTATGTTTCATATTTCAAGATTTATGGCTAACAGTACAAACTCATTAAGATTAAATTTTTTGGTCATTCTAGGTAAATGTTTTTTTTCCCTTTGGTCAGAATGGTTAAGCTGTCAAAAACATTTCTGACATTCAATTACTTTAAGCTACTAAGGGATATATATATATATATTAAAACAAGATCAAATTGAGCATCAGTCACCAACTGAATGAATTTCCTTTACAATTTCTTTAAATTTTAATCTAAAGTTTCAGAAAATTTTCGAAATTTAAGCGATGTTGCTTTAAATCTATTTAAACTTTTAAAGGCTTTGAAATTAAATCTAATGATCCAATTTGAGAACAGGTGAATAACACTTCAAGTTTATTTTCCTATATCATCATTACGAATTCACTGAATATGACTTTTTAAGAATCAGAAATGTTCCCATTGTCAGTCTGTGCAGGGAACACTATTTTCAGCTAAAATAAGTGGAAAGGAATCTTGAATTATAATAAATGCATACTCTTTATCTCATATCACCATTACTACTGAATACTTTCATTTCATAAGTTTAAATCATTGTTAAATTAGGTAAATTTCTTAATATAAAATGAACATGGAGTGAAAAATTTTATATCAGTATAACAACATTCTACAGTTATATCTGAAATTCATACTTCACTATAGGAACTTTTCTTTGGAGAGGGACGACTTTTAATTACTTTCAGTGGACGGGAGTCAACTGATGCCTGAAATGTGTCATCATCAGACCAAACATCTGAGTCTTCATGCATTGTATTTGATCTACAAATAAATCCTACTATATTACTATGTATTTTTTTAAATCAAAATAAACACTTGCACAAATAAAAAAAAATACACTGCAAAATTAAAATTGCATTAGTATCTACTAATTTTCATACATTGTTTCAATAATATTTCTTTATAATCTATGACACTTTTCACACCACAAGATTTCATTTAATATATAACTTGTTACAATGTGCTGCAACATTGCAGAAAAATAGATTACAACCTCAATCCAACTTTTTGGTGGTGGTGGGTGACCTTCTGCTGGGGATGGAACAGATTTCATATAGCCTAAGATATTTCCCATGCGTAAGCTTTCACTTATTACATAATTCATTGTAATCAGCTCTGGAATTGATAAAATATGGTGAACAACCACTTTGAGAACAACAACTTCAGCCTGGTGTTGAAATCAGCTGTTAGATGTTCAGTGTTGACTATGATGACTTCTCCAAAACACAAGTCCTTTTTTAGCACAACATGCTATTCCATTGTTAAAGGGCATTAAGTTGAAATACACAGAAGAGTAGAGGAAAACCTGCAGTATTCTCAGGATGAATGATAGTAATGATCGTAGCAAACGTTTTGTAGTTTCCTGAGATGGATGATATCAGCCATTGTTGTGGTTATATATGCAGACTTAAATCCACTTCATGGAATTTTTAATCTCTTTTCTTTTCTACCTGTGAGATATTGCTCTTTCATGCTGTCACTGGTAAAGTCTAACATAAATTTGCACATCTCTCGAGTTTTATGAAAATATAAAAAAAATCTCTTATTAAAAACTTTAAAACATTAATGCCCTATGCATTTCAAAGTTAAAACCTTAAAAGTGCAGGCTCCATGATGCAAGGGAGCGATGCGTTTCACCAAGTTTCAACTACTTGGCTTCCTAAGGCTCAATGTAAATGACCGAGTTCCCTGCCTTTATATCTGTCTCGCTATTACGTCATGAATCTTATGTCATAATTATTTTTTCTCATAAATATAAATAATTGTTGCAATGGTGTTTATCGCTGAAGTCTTCTTTAAATGTCGGCAATCTCAATTGGTCTCTCTTAAAACTTAAGTTTTTACCGAGTTGTAAACGGGGTAAAATAACACCTAAATCATTAACTATAAATGTGAAAAATATAAAGGTTTTCTACATCATATACTAGAAATGGCAGAAACTAAATTGCTTAATATGGAAATACAAAAATTGCATCAGGATATTGTAATATTAGAAAAGAAAACTTACATGGAATACTTTAAATCAACTGTTAAAATTGATGGGATGTACATGCATAATTTAATGAGTAAATTTTTTTTATATTGAATAGGTGTACACAAGGTATCCAAAATAATCATAATCACAAATTACATAAAGTCCAGTAAAGAAACAATCAACAAAAAATAAAAGTTGGGAGGACAAAATTACTCTAACAAATTCATTAATTTGCCATCAGTAAGTCTTGATAAGAATCAAGAAAACATCTTAAATCTGGGTGCCAAATTTGCATTTAGGACTCCACTTTCTCCATTGCATTAAATTGTTCCCCAATTAGAGCAAAGAAAGGTTCCTTATACAGAAAAAGTGATATTTAAAATATATAGGGCAATTAAATATCAAGAACAAATTCCCCAACAGGAAAATCACAGTAAAAACTGTAAAATATTGAACAGATTAAAAACACATCCAGATGTTAAAATACGGTTAGCGGATAAAACCACTAATAGATGTAATAATAGATGTGTTAGAATAGTTGGTAATAGATGTAATAATAGATGTGTCGGAATAGTTGGAAAAGACAAACATAATGTTAAATTAATTGAAATGTAGAGAAATTGTAATGCTCCAAAGATTAACCTTCTCATGTTGGACCTTTTGTCTGATCCAAAATAAATTTAAACTCTGGATAGCTTATCGGGTGTCATGTAATATTAACATGCCATATAAAGTTGAAATAGGGTTTGTTATGTATATAGTGTTACTTATTGAGTAAGAATTCAAAAAAGATTGTCAAATTGTTAAATTTAAATCTAATCGAAAATCAATTAACATTGCTGAAAAGAAAAACAGCAAAAGTCAAATATAGATAACAAAATTCATTTACAAAAAATTCCAGATTCACTATAAATACTGATGAATATAAAAGTCGGAATAACTAAAAAAACTCCATCTCTAAATATGACTTAAAAAAAAAAACTTGACTACTAACTTCCTCCTCCTTCACCCCCCCCCCCCCTTCCTACTAATATCTCTTATCACTAGACTACTAACTTGATACCAACTCCTACAGAGTCTGTGACTTAACGTCACTTAGTATAACATGCAGTGTACAACTGACACTGTGTGTTGCATGCCAGGTAAAATATTTGCATAATCTGATGATTGTGCACTTGCACTGACTATGATGCAAGAGAGTGTGTCCCCTAAACGTGCACACTAGCGGCTGTCAATCAAAAGTCGGAGTTGCACATGTGCAACTTTTTTAGCAGATCAGAAGAGAGAAATGTAGTAAGTTCAAATGAAATAAATCCCCAAAATGATAAATATAACATAAATAAAGTAAAATTGGTTAAGGAAAAGTAAAAGAGAATGGGTGGACCATCACAAAATGAAATCAAATCCCAACACATATAATATGTTTTACAAACATTATGTAGATTAAAAATGACTCCTTATTGCCAGAAGAATTGCCAAAGACACATATAGCTCCCATGCACCTTGTGATACAGCAGCTCTTTGTAAAAATTAAATAGGTCATTCATTCTGTCCATTTGTTTCTAAAAGAATGTCACCCACCTTTAATAACGTTTTTTTTTTTGCTCCATATTATCCACCAACCAAATGAACTCAATTAATTCTTCATAGAAAGTTTTAGAGAAGCAATTAGAAGAGCTCAGGTGTCGCTAGAAATAGCAATGCAGTCATCAGATGTCATATCGCTGTATCTTAATACACCTGTGCTGGATACAGCAATCTGACTCAAATCAACATGGTTTGAGGTTGTGAGACCCATGGCAAACAGAGTACTTTAGTGTGCATGACACCCCGGACCTCACAACAAAAACCAATTACTTTCAAGTCATGTGTCAGACATGGGTACAACCCAAGGATGTGCCAATGAGCTCCCCCATTGTTTGGCCTCATGGCTGAGGCCATGATGTGCCATGTTGAAACTGAGGCATCAACAAGTTGGAATGTAAACTGCTGTTGTACATCCATTACATCCATTACATCCATGATATTTTAATTTTCTGGAATTATGATATGGCAGAATGACAAATTATAAGAAATTTTCAGTAATATTTTACTAACTATAAAATTTACTCACTCCTTAATGTAACTCACTGACGTAATCCTTCAGTGTTAGAGGGCGCTGACAGAAATATCAATGAAGCTGGTACATAAATGAATGGAAAAAAGTGCGAACATGCTTATTTCTAGGTGCTCAAAGTTGCAACCAGCAACAGCATTGCATGCCTGACAGAGTCAAAGCACTGACTGTCGTAAATGTTGAAAGATTCCCAGAATTTCACAAACAGTTGCAGCGGCCACAACGATTCTTGCGACCAGGTCTTCATCTGAGTCAATGGTAGTCTCATACATGAGGTTCTTCATGTGTCCCCAGAAGAAGAAATCAATACATGTTAAATTGCATGATCTTGGTGGCCAGGCAACGGGTCCACTCTGGACTATCCATCGGCCCCCAAAAGTGGAGTTCAGATAATCCTGCCATCATTGATGAAGTGTGCTAGCACCCCATCGTTTTGAAACCACATTCATCTGCGAATAGCCACGGGAAAGAAGAGTCTTCAAGAAATACCCAATAAATCTGCTTGTTGAGTCGGGAAGGCAGCAGAGGTATGGCCCAATCAAAATGTCATGGACAATACCTGCCAAACATTGATGGCAAATTGTTGTTGATGACCATGCGCCATTGTGACATGTGGATTTTCGTGTGCCCAAATGTGAGAATTGTGCACATTAAACACACCTTCATGTGTGAAAGATGAGGCCTCATCTGTGAAGAGCACGAGTCGATAAATCAGGCTGCACTGCAGTCTGCTGCAGAAACCAGCACACGAATTCCATACTAAGAGGGTAATTCTGAGTTGCAATATCTGGACTCTCTGACGATGGAATGGATGCGACTGCTACTCATGCAACACTCTCCACATGAGAGCATGGTTCACACTGAGGCTATGTGTAACAGCTCACATGGTTGTGAAAGGTATGTCCTCAATTTACCATAGGATCTCTTCTTCCATGTCAGGAGTGTGCGTGGTTCTCTCCCAAACAGTATCATGCATGTTTGCATGGAATGTTACAATTTCTCCCAGTTGCCAGTGCAAATGCACAAATGTTTGATGGTTTGGCACAATTCTATTTGGGAAGTGCTGTCGGTACAACCTCACAGTAGCTCTTCTATTTACATTGGCAATCCCCATACACCAGATGCACATCAGCCATCTCAGCAGTCATGAAACACTCCATGTTACACACAATGTGCCTGATTTATGAATGCCGATGGCAAACGAAGTCCATTCCCACTTTGTCCCTCTAGCCAATTGCAGCACCCCCTAGCACTGAAGGGTTACATCAGTGAAATATATTCATAAATGAAAAAGGTTTGTCTTGTTGTTCCCTATCTCCCATTGAAATTTGTACAGTTTTGAAACACCCTGTATATTAAATGAAAGGAGTCAAACCGGATGTACAACATTTGTTTACAGAATGCAACATGCACCCTCAATATAATATAAGCAAATTCAACACATCCATATAAACATAACGCAGCAGCTGCATTAAACTCTTATTTATATCAACATATCGATATTGTAATAGAGAGGACTTAATGAGAAATGAAATTACATATATAAAATAGCTCAACTTTTCAATAGCAATTCCATATATACTGAAATTTATGGAGACCATCCAACATTTATTAAGATCCTGTAACATAAAATTCCCTGTCACAATTACAACAAGTATTAAACATTTAGTTGTTAATGATAGAGACCAAATTAAACCTTTGGAGCAGTATATAAAATTATATGACCCTAATAGAGTTACAAATAATAAAAAAAAATTATATAGGCCAAATGTACAGAATACTAGAAATGAGAATACAAGAACATATGGAGGATTTAAATAAGAATAAATTAAAAACAGTCTTAACTAAACCCTGTGCATGTTAAAGAACATGTTAGAAGGGCCCTGAAGGAGGCTTCCATCTGTCTTCTAACAGCTGTCAAAGTGAGTCCCCTTGCCCCAACCATATGTGAGCCCACAGTGTGCAAAAAGGTGCCACTCAGAAGTGAAACAACTCAACCCAGTATTAACAGAAATATCTCCCTCAGATGCATCTTCAATGTGGTAGAAATAAATCAACATATATGTCAAAATAAAGCTACATTTGTACAGAAAACAAAAAAAATTTAAAGTTGAGCATTAAATTTTTTAAATATTTAATTCATATAGCTAATATTAATGTTACTTACTGAGATGTTTTATCTTGAGAAAGACTTCGACTTTTAGAAAGCTGATAAATTTCTCTATTTGCATCTAAATCTTCAGTATCAAGAGATAATATGTCAAATTCTCCATCTATACATAAAATAATCTGATATTACATATGGTACTTTCAAAAACAGTGACAATGTATTACACTCATACCTCTAACAATTTTACAACTTTTTTTCATTAAATATTCAGGCCCTAACCTGATAAAATGTTAAAATGAAGCACAAACTAATGATGAGGTTAGGCAAAGGAGTTGGCAACCTCCTTTAAGCAGCATATTGTACAAAGAGAGACTCCGCTGGTTTGGCCATGTTGCCCGTATGGATAATAATGGATTGCTGAATAGGGTTATGAAAGTGTGCCTAAAGGCCTCAGAAAGAGGGGGAGACCTAGGATGCAGTGGGCAGAAAATGTCAAACAGGACCTTATTAGAATTGGTGTGCAGTGGCCAGATGCAACAGATGTAGTTCAGGACAGACTTGCTTGGAGAACTAAATTGTACGGTCTGGTTGGACCTCCGTAGCCCATGGCTACTTGATGATGATGATGAATGTGCCATATTTTCCATTTATTCCTAGACACTGCAAGGTGATGGCTAAGGTGAGAGATTTTATCTTAGTGGCACCTGGTATGAATTCACCATATCAGTTTTTTGTTGATAATCAAATGGTGGTCATTGATCTTTTCAATGGCAGGAGACACTTATTAGGCTTACGTGTCCATCAAAAGTGGTGAGGAACTAGGCAGATTAAGCCAAGTGCCATGGTAAAAAGGCTAGAAGATGCTTTGGTGTGAACCAGGTTCTGTATGCAGTTTGTAGGGGAAAAGAAATTTGAGAGCATATGTATATCGAAAGCTGAGAGAAAACTATTCAAGGTCAAGAATGGTTGGGGGGGGGGGAGGAGAAGAATACAAAACCCAAGTTATGAGATTTGACAATAGTCTGATAATACAATTAGGGTAGTTTAGCATGAAATGTAACTGTTAGCTATTTAAGCCTGCCATATTGCTTGGTACTTGTATGTGATTAAATTGTTCAATGTTTCAACCATACTTATGTGTGGAAAAGTGATTTTTTTCCCTTCCTATCAAATAATTCTCTTCTGTAGATTTTTCTGTCAATAAATTTCTTCTAACACACCTAATGAGGATTTTATCATAACAAATCATTGAGGACCAATGAAAGGAACTTCAATATGTGACCAATCATTGTGGAGTGTTCACTCTCTTTGATATAGATACAGCAGGGGATTCATTGCACCTAACCAACTCAATAATTAATGCAATTGGCAGCAGTATCCATATATAGGGTATGGATCTCCAGCTAAAGGGGCATGGCTTTACATCTCATCAGATGGAGGGCAGCCTTTCCAAGCACATCAGTGTTCCCTTTTTGATCAAGGGCAAGGTGGGTTATTTACAAGAGATAAATCTTGATGCTTGCCTAGGTGGGATTTGACCCTTGGAACTAGATTACAACCCTGATGTGCTACTGACTGAGCCAACCCACACCTCCCTGCAATTGGACAGTACATATCAGGGGTGGCCAAGCATTCTAACACTGAGAGCTACACACAGGATTCTTAAAGCAACAGAAAACCATATTCAAAACTCTTTAAATTGTCTGGAGCTGCACTTTTAAATTTGAAAATGACTAATTTATAAAGGCTATTTGTTATCATACTTGTAGATTATTGTTATTTTCATTTAAAATTAGCTTTCGTGAAATGTTATCATTTTTATTGCCATTTGTAACTGCACTGAACAAAAAAAAAAGTATTGCTCTAATGGAAAATTTCTATTTTGAAATAAAAAAGAAACAAAAAGTTATTTATATAAATCATCATCATCAAGCAGTCATAGGCTATGGAGGTCCAACCAGACCATGCAATTTAGTTCTCCAAGCATATCTGTCCTGACATCTGATTACTGCACACCAATTCTAACCTGTTTGACATTGTCTGCTCTGCCGCATTCTAGGTCTCCCCCACTTTCTGAAGCCTTTAAACACATTCTTCATAATCCTATTCACTAATCTATAATTATCCATACAGGCAACATGGCCAAACTAATAGAATCTCTCTCTGCATAATATACTGCTTAAAGGAGGTTGCAGACTCCTTTGTCTAACCTCATCATTACTTACAGAGTTGAACCACCCAATGCCCAATATAGTGCATAAGCATCTAGAATCAAAAGCATCAAGTTTCTTGTTATCTTGTTCACAAAGTATCAAAATTTCACTACCATAACTAACCCTAGAAAGAACCAAACTATTCTACAATCTAATTTTAGTCTTTAGGTGTATAAGTCTATTTCTCCACACTATCCATAGATTCTTAAAAGTCCCCAGCACCAATCCCTATTTGCCTGTTAATCTAATGCTGAATATCACCAGTATATGTTACATAGCTCCCAAGATAATTAAATTGAGACACCTGCTCAAGAGTGCAATCATTCAGATTAACTGAACCACAACCTGATTGACCAATTTTCACCACTTTCGTTTTCTCTTTATTTATAACCAAACCTACTCTACCAGTCTCATCAACAACTTGAATGAAAGAGTTCACCTGATCAACATCATTTGCCAAAAGGGCTAAATCATCACCATAATCTAAATCAGAAATTTTCATATCACCAGACCATTTAAGGCCAAAATCTTTCCCTGCCAGTGAATTTCACATAACATTATCAATAACCAACAAAAAGAGAAAAGAGGACAAAATGCATCTTTGTCGAACACCAGAAAATGCTAAACCAATTGCTACAAGCCTTCCATTACAACACACGACTCAATGTAAATTATAGAGAGCTTTCATTATGTTACTAATTTGTCTGGTATACCCATACAATCTCACAATCAACCACAAATTATGATGATAAACAGAGTCAAAAGGCTTTTTGAAATCAACAAAGCTAGCAACCAAAGGTTTCTGAAACTCTAAACATTTCTCAAGAATCTGCCTAAGTGAAAATATCTGATCTACCCATCCTCTACCACTTCTGAATCCATATTGCTCATCACACAATTGCCTACCAATCATATTCTTAATTCTATTAAGCACAATCATGCAAAGAATTTTACCTGGAACAGGAAGTAGGTTGACACCCCTATAGTTATCACAAGATTTGCAATCACCTTTTTAAGTAATTTCATCTACCTCTGGGGATTTATGTCGTTTCAGTTTACAAACAGCCAAAATAACTTCAGTGTTTTAGGGCATACATTAAAGCTAGTAATGCATCTATCATCATTACAAAGAATGGGAGTAGAACTAACCACATTGTTTAGAACATCACTGAAATGCTCAGCCCACCTAGCCATGACAGAATCCTCACCTTCTATAACCTTACCTTGTTTATCCTTCAATCCCTGTATACCTGTCCGTTTTCTACCACACAAAACATTAACTATCTGATACAGCTCTCTCCTGTTGCGCTGTCTAACTGCTTCCTCGGCTTTGTCAGCCAAACCATCAAGCCAAAGATTCTTATCAGCAGCTAAATGACCTTTTACACGTTTATTAAGTTCTCTGTAATGCTTTCTATTAGGACTAGTAGGGTATTGATTAAGGACATTACTACAGTTCTTTCTTTCCGAAATAAGCTCAAGTGCCTTATCACTCAGATAATTCTGTCTCTTCTGCTCTTTTTTTCCTAAAAGAGTACTGTTAGTGTCCAAAAAAGCCTGTTTAAAACGGCCCCATTCTTCCTCAACTTCAGTAGTAAGCAAACCATGACTGCCATAATGGCTAAGTAACCTATCATGGTAAGCTTTAGCTATAACAAGGTCTTTCAGAGCTTCAGTATTAAAGGTAAATTTTTTAAATTCAGCACAACACTTTTTAAGTTTAAGTTGCAAGACACTTTTAACAAGGTAATGGTCAGATCCAATTTCAGCTCTCCTATATGCCCTAGTATTCCTAACAGAACTAGCCCATTTGCTGTTAATTAATATATAATCAATCATATTCTTATGCAACCCATCAGGTGAAACCCATGTGTATTTATGTATGTTGCGGTGTTTGTAATATGTGTTAGTTATTCTGAAACCATTGAGTTTACTTACCTGTAGGAGACGTTGCCCATTGCCATTGCAGCTACCAATACCAAAAGGGCCTATCACCCCTCCCCAAAGGTCAGAATCAGTACCAACTTTGGCACTGAAGTCACCAAGAACATCTCCTTTCTTGACAGAATTCAAAATATCCTGAAGTTGTCCGTAAAACCTATACTTCTCATCCTCGGTGGGGGCATAACAGCAGATAACATTCAAGTCTTTAATGCTTGCCTGAAATTTTGCTGTAAGAAACCTTTCAGTAATGTGCTCATATCCTAGAAGAACATCACTAGTGTGTCTGCTGAGAAGCTTATTAATCTTCCCTCCCTGAAAAGAGAAATTTAAGATCATTTTTAAGAATCTGATGTTTGTCTGTCCATCTGGTCTCTTGCAAGCCAAGAATACCTAAATTCCAATGGTGGAATTCTTGTGTGAAGACATCAAGAGAAAAATCTCTGTGCAGAGTCCTCACATTCCAACTACCTATGGAGAGAAAATGGTTAGTGAGATGTTTAAAGAAACTATGTTTATTGAGAGAGGTAATACCGACAATATCAAACAGCCCTGTATCGCAGGCATGGACAAAGACCTGTTCCCCCACCACTAAAGACTGAAGTCATCTAGACTGGAAGACTTCCTCCAATGTAAAATTTGACAACATTCATAGAAGCAGGATTCATGTGCTTGCAATGACCTCTGCTCAGGATTATTCACCAGCTGACAAAACATATACTGTGAATCTATTTACTTGTGGCTGTCAACCAATAGAAAACACTGCAGAAGATTTTACTTCCATAGAAGCCCATCAGTGCAGCAAATTCAGGATCCGTAATCAAACTCAGAACCATTATTCTGTTCAGGTTAGTGTATATGGTCAGCACCAGGACCTTATATGGTTGACCATTCCTCAGAAGAGTAGAAAAAAAGTAGCTATAGTTGTGCAGATGAGTAGGCTACACTAATCTGGCAGCCCTCCCCTTCCATTCACTTCCACAAGAGAGTATATCTCTTTTGGAAGGTACTAACTGCATTATGAGAAGGCAGGACTGGACATTAGGTGCTATGCCTGGTGCATAACTTTCCTTCCAGTGACTACCTAGCTAACATTTGGAGACTATTTATATATAATAATGTAAAAAATATACATCAAGTGATCACTGAATTATAACCATCTACCTAATATCATGTTGGGCTACCGTGAGTAATAGGTAATAGCTGTCTTTGCATCCATTTCATTCGATATCTGAAGATAGAAGGGATCTGTAGCTAGGCAGTATGCAATGCATCCTACAGTCATCACGTAGGATGAAGTGACTGAATGGAAGACAGTGACAGATCTTCTATACTTCTCACATCATGTTCCAGAGAGGTTCCACAAATGTTTGATGGGTGATATCTGGTGAATTCGATGGCCAGGAAAGAAGGGTGATGTACCACTCCTGTACAATTGGGGCCCTATGACATAGCTCATTATCATCCTTGAAGATTTCTTTCCTGTCTGGAAACAGGTGCAACATACAGAGGGCATATCAGAGATGAGTTTCAGTTGAAAATAGAACACACAAATTTGGGTTCAGAATAACTTAAATTTCATATATTTCTTAGATGTAAAAAAATACATAAAAATATTTTAGATTATAATTTCAACCTTTTAATTAGTCTTTAAAAATAAGCATCATGTGGCTTATGATGGGCTAGTTCTGTTAGGAATACCAGGTCATATAGGGGAACTGAAATTGGATCTGACCATTACCTTGTTAAAAGTGTCTTGCAACTTAAAACTTAAAAAGTGTTGTACTAAGGTTTAAAAATTTACCTTTAATTCTGAAGCTCTGAAAGACCCAGTTACAGCTAACGCTTACCATGATAGATTACTTAGTCATTATGACAGTCATGGTTTGCTTACTACTAGTTGAGGAAGAATGGGACCGTTTAAACAGATTTTTCTTGAAACAAACAATACTCTTTTAGGAAAAAAGGAGCAGAGGAGGCAGAATTATATGAGTGATAAGGCACTTGAGCTTATTTCGGAAAGAAAGAACTGCAGGAATGTCCTTAATAAATACCATACTAGTCCTAATAGAAAGCATTACAGAGAACTTAATAAATGTGTAAAAGATCAGTTAGCTGCTGATAAGAATCTTTGGCTTGATGGTTTGGCTGACAAAGCCGAGGAAACAGTTAGACAGCGCAACAGGAGAGAGCTGTATCAGATAGTTAATGTTTTGTGTGGTAGAAAACGGACAGGTATACAGGTATTGAAGGATAAACAAGGTAATGTTATATAAGGGGAGGAATTTGTCATGACTAGGCGGGTTGAGCATTTCAGTGATGTTCTAAACAATGTGGTTAGTTCTACTCCCATTCTTTGTAATGATGATAGATGCATTACTAGCTTTAATGTATGCCCTAAAACACTGAAGTTATTTAGGCAGTTTGTAAACTGAAACGACATAAATCCCCAGGGGTAGATGAAATTACTACAGAAATGCTCAGAGCTGGGAATGTTTTGGTTACCACTTGGATGACTGAAATTTTGAATAACTTTTATGATAAAGGCATGGTTTCTAAAGATTTTATCAGAGCTATTATTATCCTTATTTTCAAAAAAGGTGATCACAGTTCTTGTGATAACTACAGGGGTATCACCCTACTCTCTGTTCCAGGGAAAGTTCTTTCCATGATTATGCTCAATAGAATTAAGAATCTGGTTGACAGTCAATTGCGTGATGAGCAATGTGGATTCAGAAGTGAGTTGGGTTGTTTTACCTCTGAGCAGCACTTTTTTGCACACCATGGGCTAAATGGCCAGGTCACATGGACCCCGAAGGCTCAGAGAAGGTTGGGGGGAGGGGACCCACTGGAACAGCTGTTGGGAGACAGATGGTAGCCTCCTGTCAAGGCCATCCAGCGTGTTCTTTAACGTGCACAGGGTATGGCTCTCTCACACGCTGGGCCACGGCTTAATGTCCCATCCGATGGACAGTGGCCTTTCCAAGCCCATCGGTGTCCCCTACTGACCGTGGGCAGGGCGGGGAATTTTGCGGAGATAATTCAAAAGTGGTAGGGGATGTGTGGATCAGATATTTTCACTTAGGCAGATTCTTGAGAAATATTTAGAGTTTCAGAAACCTTTGGTTGCTAGCTTTGTTAATTTCAAAAAAAGGCTTTCGACTCTGTTGATCGACATAATTTGTGGTTGATTGTGAGATCATATGGTATACCTGACAAGTTAGTTAACATAATGAAAGCTCTCTATAATAACACTGAGTTGTGAGTGAGAGTTGGTAAGGCTTGTAGCAATTGGTTTAGCATTACTTCTGGTGTTCGACAAGGGTGCATTTTGTCTCCTTTTCTCTTTAGTTTGGTTACTGATTATGTTATGCAAAATTCACTTCAAGGGAAAGATTTTGACCTTAAATGGACTGAGATACGAAAGTTTCTGATTTAGATTATGCTGATGATTTAGCCCTTTTGGCAAATGATGTTGATGAGATGAACTCTTTCATTCGAGCTGTTGATGAAACTGGTAGTAGAGTAGGTTTGGTTATAAACAGAGAGAAAACTAAAGTGATGAAAATTGGTCAGACAGGCTGTGATTCAGTTACTCTGAATGGTTGCAGTCTTGAGCAGGTGTCACAGTTTAATTATCTTGGGAGCTATGTAACAGATACTGGTGATGTGCGGCATGAGATTAACAGACGAATTAGGATTGCTGCTGGGACTTTTAAGAATCTATGGAGAGAGTGGAGAAATAGGCGTATACACCTAAAGACTAAAATTAGACTGTATAAGTTTGGTTCTTTCTAGGGTTAGTTATGGTAGTGAAACTTGGAAGCTGTGTAAACAAGATAACAGGAAACTAGATTCTTTTGATTCTAGATGCTTACATAGTATTTTTTGTATTAGGTGGTTTAACTTTGTAACTAATGACGAGGTTAGGCAAAGGAGTCTGCAACCTCCTTTAAGCAGCATATTGTGCAGAGAGAGACTCCGCTGGTTTGGCCATGTTGCCCGTATGGATAATTATAGATTGGCGAACAGGGTTATGAACAGTGTGCCTAAAGGCCTCAGAAAGAGGGGGAAACCTAGGATGCAGTGGAGCAGCCAATGTCAAACAGGACCTTGTTAGAATTGGCGTGCAGTGGCCAGATGTAATAGATGTAGCTCAGGACAGACTTGCTTGGAGAAATAAATTGCACTGTCTGGTTGGACCTCCGTACCCATGGCTGCTTGAGGATGATGGTGATGATGATCTTCAATAAATGAGTAGCTTTGCATTTTTTAATGGTGTTATCCATGAACTTTCAGTTTCTACCAGTGTTTGTCTAATATTTCTCATTCCAAATAGCATTAACTTTTTTTATTTTGTCATAAAATAATTAATAATATAAAAATAAAATTATTTATAACATGCATTTCTATATATATATATGCTTTATTATGCGTTAGAGATAGTTTTCCCCAAATTAGGTTTGGACTCAGTGATTGCTTAAATAGTTCAGACTAGGGTGGACTTGGGCTCAATACTTCAATTCATTTCAAGCTCAAAAATTGAGCTTGAACTCATCTGTAGTTAACATGGTATGATGAGAGTTACAAGTAGTCTAGGCCTGTTACTTGTCAGTCCATATGTCAGGGATCCTAATTCGGACCAGCAAAACATACCTCTTATCATGATACCACTATCTTGGACAGTGGATACATTGCATGAAAAGTGCATTGACTCACATTGTTTGTGCCATACACAAAGTTTCTGTCTGTGTACTGCAGCAAAAAAATTTGACTCGTTGGACCAGCCTACTTTTTTCCACTCCTTGACTCTTCAACTAGCATGCTGCTGATGACTGTGACCTCCACTGATAAATAGGAATCTTATAGGTCTTTGGATCCAGAACACCATATGTACAAGACTGTGTCACATTATCATTTAGGATATTCTGCTTATACTCTCACACATTGTACTGTAGTATCAACTGAGTTAGCATGACCTGTTGTTGGCTGCATACAAGGCATTGCACTTTGCTCCCTACAAGCATCCTTCTTGCACACTCCTTGACAGTTTTATTGAGGAACTGACTTCACCTATTTAGCACCATTTTGTAAACACCTTAGCCACTGTGCTATGAGATGTGTTGTTTTTGAGACTGATGCACCAACACCTGAGCACCAACTATCATGTCTTTTTGGAACTTCATGAAATTCATAACTTATCCCATTACTGCAAGGTTCATACTCTGGCTTGCATAACCATATCGCTGACTACAATGAACTTGCATTTGGCACTGTAGTTCTTCACACTCAGCTCTACTGGGTTTGTTACATCCTGGATGGGGGTAGCTATAAGTCAACAATCACTCATTTTATATATATAATGCAAAAAGCATATCATAATAAACTCTCAGTATGCAATAGCTATGAATCTCAGATCTATCAATATTAAAAAAGGGAAAATCATTTTCCAAAAATCTGTTTTTCTCTTAAGCAAATATCATTTATGAGATGTAAGCATACTTCCTGGAAGCTGCTCATGAGCAGGTTCTTGTGACTTGGCTAAATGACCAGGTCACAAGAATCCCGAAGGCTCAGAATAGGTTGGGGGGAGGGGAACCCACTGCATAGCTATTAAGAGACAGATAGTAGTCTACTGTCTCAAAGCCATCCAGTATGTTCTTTAACGTGCACAGAGTATGGCTCTCTTACACACGGTCCACATCTTTATATCCCATCTGAAAGATGGCAAGCCCATCAGTGTCCTCTACTGACTGAGGGCATGGCAGGGATTTTTTGTGAAGATAAATCTCAATGATGGCTCAAGTGGGATTCGTACCTAGGAACTGCAGAGATAAGCCTGGCACATTACCGACCAACCATTTCATCAATCAGAAATAGTTTGTCTTTATGATTTGAGGAGGTTATTTGATGATTATGTGTAATATATAAAAAGAAAACATTATTTTAAAAATTAATTAACCTATACCATCCTAGTTGTTAGATTGTTTGGCTATTGATCAAAATGACCAAAATTTGAGCCCTGGATAAGGAATGGATGCTTTCTTTCTTGTGTTGTCCTTCTGCTGTGATCTAGTCTACCTCACAGATCTTCTGAATGGCATTTTACACTGACAAGCTGTATCAGACCTCTGTGGCAAGCAGTTGCTTAAGGGATAATTTTTTAATCATGGCACATATAAAATTAAACAAGTGTGACACAGTAAACAAGACTAAAATTATGATTTTATCATACTAACCTTGTTTAAATATATATTAATGTCAATTTAAGTAGGCAGTAAGTGCAGATATTGTCAGGGATAGAGTGACATAAGTACAAAACTTATGCAGCAGTATTATATTTTAATCCCTTAGCTGAAGATAATGGTCCATACCATGCAAAGTATAGAAGTGTCTCTGATGCTGTCTATTCACTGTCAGTAAAGATAAGCAATGCATCTGTCAGCAAATATAAGCAATGTCATAGATCTGCATAAAGTCAAGAAGTGGAATAAAATTGACAAGGCTCAATCCACACTTTTAAACAAATCTCAGCATTCCAAGCAATTTTTAACCTTTAAAGAGCTGGAAGTTAATTGATCAGTTTCAAAAATCACTACAAATGAACTTGCAATATGCTTACCTACCATTCCCTCCCTTTTTTTTTTCATATTTTAGTTCAGAATTAAATTAACACCTTTTTTGATTTACTCCTCATACTACAAAACCCTTTAAAACTAATACATACATGTGATTCATATATTTGGCAGACTTCTATGTTTCCATTACAGTTAAAAGAACATCAAACTGAAATCAAAATTCAAAACCAACTACAGCTTGGCTCAAACCACCATTGATCATAAAACCAACCTTTGAAATAGCAAAATTAGTGCCTCTCCTACCAAATTTCAATTCAATTACACAGAAAGTTAATTCATTTATACCAACTGCAACTGTGCAAAACTGACATCATACCACTACTTTTCACATGGAATCTCCTGTTGGAGTCACAAGACCATAATTTGCATGGATCATTATCTGGCAGTCATCCATAGAGGCAAACTGCCTGCACATATAAGGTTCCTCGACCTGCATTCCCTACCAGATGAAGCTGCTATTCTGTCTTGCTGCAAATCACAATCACTGTATTTTAATGTTTACTTTATTTATCTAAGTTAATGTTAAAGATTTCAAAGAATTTTTACTTGAACCTATAGTATATGGCAACAGTACAACGTCTACATCACCGCTGTCAAGATTGCTTTCTGCAAAAGTTATGTACAAAAGTTTGAACTGCTACTCCTGTAAGTCTTCATCACAATAAGCCAGTTTAGTGAACTGACATAAGATCATCAATAAAGAACTCATCCCCTACAAAAATTTATCTGGCACAAGTAAAAAGGGACACCTCAACATATTGAGACACATGCCACACTGCAATTTATTCAACTTGACAATAGTATTCTGCTTCTGGACTTTCTGCAGATCTGTGAACTAGCAATGCATCACTCATCTTTAGCAATAGTGAATAGATTGTTTCAGACTCCCCCCCCCCCCCCCTATGTACCTTGCAAGCTATGCACCATTATCTTCAGCTAATGGATTGTGATACTGCCTCATATTTGGCATATATGTCACTCTATCCTTGACAATATTTGTACTTACTACCTACTTAAAATCAGGGTTAATGTCTATATTTAATCATAGTGTGGTAAACTCATATACGTTATGGCATATATAATCTGAAAAGTTAAAAACACATATTTCATCATAGGGATGAAATTAAAATTAGATCTTTTCTTTCAGCTATACTTTTCTACTGCTATAGAAAACTTAATTCACCTCAGAATAATTATATATATTATATATAAAACAAAGCTTTGAAACACAAAGTGTTTTACTTTTCAAATAACATAGAAGTGTTTTGAACACTATGTTATATTGTTAAAGAGTTATGGAGGTATCTATCTATGTTAAAGAGTTATGGAGGCAAAAACATTTAACAGCACTGTTGCTGGTCATAAGAATTTACACAAAAAGTTACAAACAGTAATTGTTAAAAAAATCATTTACTAAAATAGATATAATTTTATAAGTCTTGGCAATGATTCTTACATTTTTTGTTTATTTTGAAGAAGTGTTTCGGATGATAATAATAGCAATGTGTTGTCAAATGTTCTATTTTCAATAACTCTTTAAATATTGTGAATACTGTCAAAAATAAAATTCAGAGAGATCTCAACAAAATCTTACTTTTAAAATTATAGAGATTTGAATGCGACTTTCTACTTAAATATGATAGAAGTGGTGAACACTTTTGTTAATAGAGTGTGCCTATTGGTTTGCATACCAATTATACATTTTTACATGTTATCAGTCATGTACTGTATAAAGTAATAAAAATATAAATGAATTAAAAAAAATACCCATCTTCCTATAGGGCTCTAAAAAATTAAACCATATTGATAATATAATCAACCAATGAATTCGTATTCACTTCATAGGAAGATAGGGTGCCGGCAATCTTGTTGTACAGGTAAATTGGCACCCTATCTTCCTTTGAAGTGAATATGGATTTCAATGACTGATTGCACCATTGATATGCTTCAGGTTTATTTTCTACTTTTTAGGGCCCAATAGGAAGATAGTTATTTAAAAATTTTTTTTAATTTATTAATATTTTTTTGGTCCCTAAAAACACCTACCCTCAAAAACTCATACACATCGAGCACATTTACCCCCCTTTTGGTTTCAGGTTTGAGGTAACCCACGACATTGGAGATGTCACAAGCTTTGAGATAAAACTCATTATAGTCAAATCCTGTGAAAATCTGCCCCCCTTTTATCAAGGGGAGAAGTGGGGGCAAAATTCAAAATAGGTTATGACCATTGTTATACAAACTTTCAATTGATACCTGACTCATAATTGTAGGCCCTTGTATTCTGTAGATATAGAAGAATGACTTTCACATTTCCCATTTATTAGGGGGAGGGGTAAATTTTTCATAGCCTATGATACTCTCTGCTTCTCAAGCTTTCATTTAGCATGTAACTTGTTATTTTCTGCACTTGCATTCAGGAGGTTATGGTCAATTTTTCATAGCCTACGACACTCCCCACATCAGAAGCTTTCATTCAACGTATAGCTCATTATTTTTGGCATTTGTCCTGGAGAGAAAGCTTAAGAATAGTTTTCACATTTCCCCTTTTTTTAGGAGGGAAGAAAGCATGGGGGTCAATTTTTTTTTGCCTATGACACTCCCTGTGCCACAAGCTTTATTTGGTACACAAATCATTAAGTTTCTCCATCATGTTCAAAAGATATGGTGGAACATTTGGTCAAATCCACAGACCGACTAACCGACAAATATCAAAACCAAAAGCAATAGTAAGATAGTGCAATTTGTTAGACATTTCTTATTTCTATGCTGTTTATACAATGCTTACCAAACTGTTGTGCTAAAATGCATAAAAGCTTGAATATATATATATAGCAGATTTTGAATTTTTACATCAATATTTCAAAAATTGTCAGATATATTTTCATATTTGGGTTGTAGAAGCAAAAATTGCTTCCAAAAATAATAATATGATGTGTTAGGGGAAAACATGAAAGTGAATACTTCATTTGGAGTTCAAAATGTATTAATGGTTTTGTCCTTTTTTTAAACTGTAATATTTGGAATCAAAATATACTTAAAATAAAAAATTATTTACCTAAAGTATCAATTGCAACTTGATTTCTCTGTACAGGTGGCATTTCAGATTGTAATTGAATACCTTCTTGTGAAAGCTCAACAATTTTCGGCAGATGACTAATCATAGTAATTTGACCCTAAAAACAAGTAAAAGCATTTTATTCTACAGAAAATAAAATGAGATAAAAAATTATAATATACATGTAAATAGCCTTTAAACTTTGAGCAAGCTTTAGTTGAAAAATTACATATTTGGCAGATGTGGAAATCAAACTCAAGACTTCCTGATAACATATCTGATGCTCTTATCAACAATCCTGGCCTTTCAATCTTAGGCTAATGGGATACTACGAATACACAGTTGTATCAGAATATGACCACCTATGGGAATAACCACCCTTGGCCTGGATGACAACAGCGAGATGGCATGGCATGGATGCAGTGAGGCCCTGGAAGGTTGCCAGAGGCATACATGTCCATTCAGACTCCAGCAGAGCACGGAGGTTCCGAAGATGACGTGGTTGTGGGTCTGCATGTTGAACCTGTCGATCCAAATGGTCCCACAAGTGCTCTATGGGATTAAGGTTGGGTGATTTCACCAGTCAAAGGAGAACGAACATCGCTGTCAAGTTCCTGGAATCAGTCACGCACCATCTTAGTGACATGGCAGGGCACCTTGTAGACATCATCACCACCAGGTCTGTTTGTAGACATCATCACCACCAGGGTAAACATCCAACATGAAGAGATGCATGTGGTCAGTGAGGATGGACAGGTAGACATTGGCATTCAGGGACCTATCCAGTGGTCCCATGTCATACCAGGAAAACATCCTCCAGACATGCACACTGCCGGCCTGTACTTGACCGACAAGCGTGTCCAGGTGTTGGTTTTCATGTGTCTGATGCTGTATCTGTCCCAGCCTGTCACTTCTGTGGAGCAGAAACCTTGATTCATTGGAGTAGGCAACCTTTTTCCCCTTTTTCACTGCTCAATGACGGTAGTCCTGTGTGAATTGCAGGCATTGTTGCCGATGGACCTTGGTTGACATGGGTGCTTTTATGCAGCATCGACTCCGGACACCCATGCGTAACAGGGTTCGCTCTACTGTTATTGGGGACATGTACCTGGGTGCCCCAGTGTTCATTTGAGTGGTCAATCGCTGTACTGTTGCGCATTGATTGCCCTTTACCAGTCGACAGAGGTGACGTTCTCCTTTGTAGTCGATGGCCTCATTCCTTTTTGAACGTACATCAAATCAATACCTCTGCCCATGGTGCTCACGTTACGCACTATGGCTATCTGTCCTGGCTGGCCACTTATATCTTTCTGTGGTTGACCTTGTCATGTGCACTCTGAAGCGCCAGGGAGGGTACACCGTGATTCCGTAGGTGGTCATATTATTCTGATATGACTGTGTATATTACGCTGATACGATTGTATATCACAATGATTGCACCATCTATTGATAGGAAATAAGACCTATCTGATGGCCAGAGAAAAAATGGTATTTTTAGAATAAAACACACAAATTCAGCATTATTAGTGAGAAATTCAATAATAGTAACTCACAGTTATTATTACTGAGTGTCCAACTAATAATTAAAAATCCATAAGTTTAGACAAATGACTACTTTTGTGTTTTCCAAAATAAATGCCTTTTTTGGTGCTTCACTCTGCCTTCTTTTTGTTATTTTTGCACATCTGTTTCAAGTTAAAAAAACAAAACTGAGAACTGTGTTTTGATGTCCTCTTCAATGGCACCCATATTGTTTGATGTCCAGTGAATTAAGATGGAGATAGAGAGGTCAGATGAGTGTATGATAGATTCTTGAGACATTAAACTACATTATGGAGATAGCTGATAAGAACAGATTTGTATGGAGGTAAACTGTGAATGCATTGCAGCTGGATGGTTGAGGCAATAATCTTGAAGCTATTATGTGGTTTAGAATATTTTCAGTAGGCTTCCCCTTTCACTGCAACATTAATTTCAGACCTTATGTGTGACTTGTTTTTAAAAATGCTTCTCTTTATGAAGCAGAGCGACATAATGACTAAAGGGAATTTCAATTCATGCTATCAATGGATGGAACAGTGGTACACTGATGACAAAATAAAGCACAAATAACATGTCACAATTTTGAAAAGTTTATGTAATTTGGATAAACATGGGATAAACATATACTCACAAGAAACAAAAATTCAAAATGTTTCACCTATTCAAAAAAAAAAAAAAATTCAGTACAAAAGTTCATATTACAACTTGTAATATACGAGACAAAAGTATAAGGACCTTTAATTTTGGTAATAGATTAAATAATAATAGTTGCCACCTTGTTACCAATCACATAAAACATGCATTCTGGCATTGGATTAACCAACGTATAAAGGCATTCACAGGCGATTTTCTTCCTTGAGTGCAATATTACAGATTTTGAGACTTGAATGTTTTGGAAATGCCATCCAAGTTCATATACATAACTGACAGGCTGAATGAACCCAAACATTTTCTATTGGGTTAAGATCTAACAATCTTGCTAGTCAATTAGAATTGAACTTTATGTTCTTGAAACCATTGTTTCAAACAGTTTGATGTACTGCATGGAGCATGATGTTGCTGAAATTGCTATTGTTCCCCACCAAGAAGTCACCACAAGAAACCAACTGTTTAGATAATAATTCAACATACTCCACTGAATTTAGCATATTCAGAACAGAGAATAAGTGTTTGCTTGAGCAAATATTCCATTCTATACCACCACAGAGACACTTTCCATTTGTCTGCTAATCAGGATCTGTTTAGATTTTTTCATGATGTCAAGTCTGTTCTCCATTCTCACTATCCTTCTAACCAATTGCAGCATTGCCAAATAGTGCCCTCTAGCACTGAAGGATTACGTCAGTGGACATACATTCATGGACAAAAAAAGTTTGTCTTGATGTTCCCTATCTCCCATTGAAATTTATACAGAGTTTTGAAACACGCTGTATATACATTTTGATCCATAAATATAATAGGCTAGGTTGTTTTACCTCTAAGTAGCACATTTTTTCCCACAATGGTCTAGATGGCCAGGTCGCAAAGATCCCAAGGTCTCATAGAAGATTGTCTCCTAACAGCAGTCTGGTGGGTAGACAACCCACCAGTTAGCTGTTAGGAGACAGATGGTAGTTTCCCGTCAAGGCCATCCAGCATGTTCTTTAACATGCACAGGGTATGGCCCTCCCACACAAGGAGTTGTGGCTTTATGTCCTATCTGATGGACGACTACCTTTTTAAGCCCATTGGTATCCTCTACTGACCAAGGGCAGGGTGATGGTTTTGCAGAGATAAATTGCAATGTCTACACAGATGGGACTCAAACCTGTGAATGGCAGATTACACCTCTGGCACGCTTATCAGCTCAGCCATACCCGTCCCAAAGTAACAGGCCAGAAACAATTCTAACAAATATTGGGTGATAAAGAATGGGCTATTTCTGTCTGAAACATTTATTTCAACAAACTAAAATAGTACAGAGTATTATTTTCTCCCACACAATTCTAGGGTTTAAAAAGCAAAATAATCTAGGCAACAAACCCTTCGAAGAGTTTTTGCTAATACAGCAAGTATGTAGTTAAAACCATGAGTTCCTGTTTGAAGAGCAACAGCATAGCCTTGGTCCCATATTCTTGCAATATATTGATCAATTTTCTGAAAAACATATATATATATTGTTAAAACAAAAGACTTTTATTCTTGTGCTAAAAACAAGTACTTAGCTAATATTGTATATAATAGTGTAAGAATACTATTTGCAGAATTTAGCAAATGTGTTTAAAACATAAAATTAAGCAATTAATAATCAAAGCCCAATAAATATATACTTGCAGGGGTGTAACAATTATTCCCTGTCTGGGAGGAAAGGTATATGAATTATACGAGTCCATCAAGTTAAAAGCCAACACTGTTTGGCTTTTAAGGACTTTCATGAGGACCTTGGATATTTTCATTTAATCACTGTATATTGTAGCAACATACCAATGGTACTCTATTGAAATCACATGGCAAACAAATATAAGAGTGGTATACATATTTAATTCTGGAAAAATATTAATTTTATATATTTTTAGCTTTATTAATCATGCACGAGTTAAAAATAATACATTTTGTACCTAATAAAAATCCAATAAACTTGTATGTGGTTTCACTGCTTGATATTATAAAGATATATTCTACAAAAAGTATGGTGTTAGAACATTGAACCACTAACAGTATAAGTATTAACATGTTTGCCTAAGGTGACTGCTATCTCAGTTCCAGAGTAATGTCCTGATATCACAAAACGTTTTAATGACTGGATTATTATACACCTTAGTTGTTGTTTGGGGTTTTATGGTACATTAGCAACATATACACTTTAGTTCTATATCCATATATACTAGACAATACATAAAATAATACTCATATAAATCAAATAATTCCTGTAACATTCTATTTGAAACCTTCAACACGTGTGATGTTAATAAAGTATTAATAATCAGTGTACTAAAATAAAAAGATTTAAATCTCTAAAAAAAAACATAAAGTTATTAAACAAATATAAAATACTATATATTTATAAATATTCATATTAATTTAAAAACTAAGGTCTTAAGCTTTTATATGCTAGCATTAGCAGTGCAGAACAGAAAAAAAAAGCTACATATACCCCTCTAATAGCTTCAGTAATAATATGCAGTGAACTTTGTGCTGTAAGTGACAAAAATGCTTATGTCATAAATTGTTGAATAAGATGTACGAGTCCCTTAATAAAGAAGCTGCTCTAAGGTGAAAACCACATTCCAACCGAAATGGTCAAGTTCTTATCAACTCATAAGTTCTGCTATGTGAAACCATAATCCATATTCCTTTGTACACAATATACATGTTCTATCTTGGATGTGCAAAGTACCAGCTACGGACTATCAACACCAGGTAAGATTCCCATTTGTTATAAGTGCAGACTAATACTGCACTTAACCACTTTCCCCATTACTACATGAATTTAAAATGGTTAACTCTCCTATTACTAGAGATTACAATCAAAAAATAAGTTAATGCCAAATCTATAACAACAATAGTAATAGGAGATTATTAATTAAAAATAGCATTAAAAAATCCTATCATTTAAAATTTAATTTTTTGTTACAATGTCCCTAATCAGATGTCTCCTAAAGTAGTTACTATTTTAAGTCACGTATGCCTAATAATTAAATTTTTAGTCAAGCTTCAAATATTCTTTCTAATTGCAGTATATATTTGAGAAGAAATATAAATAATTTTAGAAGCAGTAAAATCGATATACCTCTCCTAAATTTGAGAAAAGTTGCAACTGATCTGAATCAGTTGTGATTTTTCAGTCAAACCATTTTATCAGCAAAATAAACCACAAAAACATTTTGGTACTTTCTGAATGCAGTATAAATATTTGATCTGTGCAGCCTAACATGGGCACTAAGTTTGAAACCAAAATCAGATGTTTGCCAATTGATATCATGCTTCTATGGCATTGCCGATCACATGATAAAAATAAAATTGACTTCTCTCTTCATATTCCTTTTGTAAAAGATATCTAATAATAGATTAAAATAATTTAGAAACACTAAAATAGTTTTTAATCTCAAAATATACTAAAATGGTGCAAAAAACATATACAGCTGTATTTTCAGGCAAATCACTGAAAATCTCCAATTAAAAAATGTTCCCTTGGCACCTGACTTCATTTTATTGAGAACACAGATAGTTGGATGTTTACTAAATAACTCAATTAATTCACTGGTGTTCTCAGCCAGCTAGTGTCAGCCCTTGTTAACATGTATTGTCAATGATTGGGAAGATTCAAGTGTAAGAGTGTTCAATAAACTTCCACAGTGGTATTTTAAATGTGGTTTCTCCTAGAAAAATGGTTGTTTGTAAGAATTATGTAGGCCAGGCTCCCAAAGTATTCGATTGTTTACCTAATAACATAAAGAATGCAAGAAGTTGTACCATTTTTAATTAATTATGAAGTGGTACTCTGTAAAATGTAGAAAATCTATTATAATGATTACTCCTTGCTTGATTGTAGCGCTTAATATACATTTCAGTCATAATAATGTTAGCATTGTTCCTACAAACTATTTCATGTTTTCAAATTTAATATCTCACTGACAAGGTTTGGCACATGTGGAGTTTTGCATTTTACACTTTCAAAATTGTCTAGTAGTTGGAAAAGAAAAACACTATTCTTTGTATTGTTATAACCTTTAAAGTACATGCTTCTAATGTAACAAAAGTGTGAAATAAATATGAATTTGATTGTTATATTTCTCAGTTATTTTGTTGCACTATCATGGGTGGTATGGTTGTTTTGTTTCCCTGTGATGTGTGACCCCCCCCCCCCTTTTACCCGGTTGTGAGCTCTGGTCTAAATGTCGACATGGTCCAGGTTCGCCTGATGTGTGGAATGTAGTTACATAACGAGTTTATTTGTTCCTTCTAAGCAATAGTTTCCAGGCTGAAGTGGTGCTATTATGTCTGTGTTGCAATTCCTATTGATGTAGATGAGGAGGTCTTCCATTATTTTCACCTGGTACCTAATGGGTGGAGAACTTATTATTTTAACCACGTCAAACTGTGGAGAAGTTTCTTTAGTCATAATTGTTTGCGCGAGGGCTGTGAGTTGCGGTTTGTTTCAGAAATCCCGCTGGTGCTCCTTCAGGTGAATTTCAAAGTTTTGCTAATATATCTGTTCTTTTCTTGCAGTACTTTGTTTGGGTCACTTAATGGTATCAAATAAATTCTGCCAGCAGGTTTTCATAGGTCATGATCTTTCCTTACTAAGTTGGAGATAGTATTTCTGACTGATATGGGTATTTTGAACTTGTATTGCTTCATGATGCTGCTGAGGGTGTTCAATATGCAGAGTATGTATACTTAATCTATCTTTAATTCAGCACACAGTGCTGAATTAACACACAGTGCACACAGCACACAGTACACACTTAATCTAATATATTAGATTAACTGAACAGACTGATTAGGGACATTGTAACAAAAAATTAAATTTTAAATGATAGGATTTTTTAATGCTATTTTTAATTAATATATTTTTTAATAATAGCCCTTTAAAATTATAATTTTTTTAGTTACCTTGAAATGTTTATCTTACATATATATATATAAATAAAAAAGTTTAATATTTTTAAACACTTTTTTTATGGTATTAAAGACAGAGTTTATGATTCATGAATCTGATTTTCAAAGTCATGGTAGCATGAAGTTTAAGAGTCATTTATACACCATACCATTTATGCCATCAATATCAGGCATTGTTGTCACCTTGCAACAATCTGTATAAATCTATATATTTGCTTTCAAATAAGACTTGATTATATAGCACTAAGTTTACAGCATGTTAACAATTGCAGCTGATACAGTGGTATGTGTGTCATTCTCTTTCTGTTGTCCACTGCTACCATATAAAGGATTATCACAACGTTTTCAAACTAGTGATATAAATTTTTTATAACAATGTTTTTTACAGTTAAATTTTTTAACTGCCGATATTATACTGTCAGGGAAGTAATCACTCTTAGTTTAACATCAATATCAATTACAGAGGAAAAACTGTCTTAAGCCAAGCAGAATACAAACCCACGACCTCCTGATAATTGTGCACTGCACGTAGGGAAGTTCATAACATCAATTAGAGGAGATCTTGATTAGCAGCTGGTAGTTCAGTAGTCAGAGCACCTGACAGGTTATCAGGAGGCCATGGGTTTGTATCCTGCCTAGCTCAAGCCAATATTTCCCCTGCATATGATATTGGCATTAAACTGATTGATTACTTATCTGACAGTTGAACAAAAAAAATTCCTCAATTTATTAAAAGATGTTATAATTTCAATTTTTTGGAAAATATATAATGTAATGTTTTCTGCATGTGTATAAACAGTCAAGGATCCCAAGAATAAATAAACAAGAGTTTTGGGAAAGGGGACATACTGAATGGCTGACAGGAGGTAATAGGGGATACTCCAAGTACACAGTTAATTCAAAATAATCTGCACAAATAGTTCATTGTTCAATATTATATGATTTGAAAAAAAAATACTATACCATTAATAAACTGTCATTTTACTCACAACTTAAAATTCAGAATAAAATGTCATGGATATTTTTTTTTTGCAGTAAATTTATTTCCAATTATCAAATTCCTAGATAATATGTCAGAAGTATACAGAATTGGGGTAGGGGTAATAACAATGTCACAAAGTTGAGTTGGTGAGTGAGATGCATTGCCTAAGTCAGGGGCATTCAAACTTTTTCATTGGCAGGCCATTTTTCGATAATAAAGTCAATAACATGGGAAGGGGCATGAATGAATTTATATTAATTATATAAGACGAAAATATCAAATGATAGATCAACTTTACTTTTGGTACAATTATTGGGAACCATAAATAAGTAGCTAACTATAATGCTCAGACTCAATTTAGCTTTTCTAGTTTCCTGTAAGAATAAACATAAACTGCTTGAAATTTAATCATGGAAAATAAAATATTAATAACAATTTACATTTACTGGCAGACCAGACAAATCAGCTTCAAATGGGCTGTAGGTTCCATGTCCCTGATCTACTCTATTAGGGAGGTATGATTTGGTTAGAGCAATGTTTCCCAACCATGTTCTATGAAAAAAAAATCTCATTAAAAAGTACCAAAAAAATAGGAGAAATGAAGTTTCAATCATTTTATGTGCAATATGCCACTATAACATCATTTTTAATGACCCATGTTGTTACATCAGTGTATTCCAAATAAAAAAAGTGTTCAATGGTTAAATATGTTTCAGATCTCCTGGTTTAGAGAAATGCTCATTAGTAATAAAAATTTAAATTTATATATTACCAAAATTATTTTTTTCACTTTCTCTAAAAATTATAATAAAAAATTAAAAATATAAAAAAAGATATAATTTTCTAAAGCAATATAGTTTTTTTAATTTGTCTAAATACTTGTGATGATAGAAAAATACTACTCTTTTAAAAAATTCATTACTTTTAAATGCTTTATGCTTTAATAAATAAATTTAAAATATGCTTGTCTTACCTGTTCATGTTGATTGAGTTGAGGATGAACAATTCTCTTGTACACAAAACTTGAGCCTTTCGTCGCTGGACACGTTAACCACAGCACAAATAAAATTTTTAATTCATAATAAAAGGGAAGCCTTACAGAAATAAAGGGAGCAAATAAATATAAGAGCTTCAAAAATATAAAAAACACAGTTATATAAAGGAATAAAGAAGTTAGCTGTGGATAAGTGATGGAGTTTCTGAAAATATGAAATACTTTGATAATTTTTTAAAGATATTTTTTTAAAGTTACTATCAACTAAAATAATCAAAAATACATAATATATGCAACATGAGAAACTTAACTTCTTTGATAAAGTTTCACATTATGAACAACTAATTTAATCTATCATTTACACATAAAATCAACTATTTATTTAATGTATGAGAACTGATATGTTATTAATCCCATATAATTTTGTTCTATTAATCCTTAATGTGCTGAAGATTTTTACATGAATCTAGTACTTCTTTGCCATGCAGGCAGAATGTGCTATTATTTTCCTAAATTTTATACCTTTTCCTTTGATGCATATCACAAATTTTTAAAACATAAATCAGCCAAAGGAGCAATTCACTAGTAGAGGAAGTTCATTGTAAATTAATTTGTTCGAGTGGTTAGCACGCTTGGCTACTGATCTAAGGGACCTGGGTTCAAGCTCCGGATAAGGCACGGATGTTTGTGTCATTTTTCTGCTGAAGTCCCATCATCCTCAGACCTACTATGGCATATAAACTGACAGGCTCCTGTCAGATCTCTGTGCCAAGCAGCTACTTGAGGGGGTATTTATTTATTTATTAATTCACCACACAAAGCTGAATCTGGGAGGGGGTAATAGCAAAAATAGACAAAAAAAAAAATACTAAGTTTGCATATTTCATGCAGTTTTTAAGAAATTTTTAGACCTCTAAAATGAAGGGGGAGGGAAATATTATACTGCAATGGAAATCCAGTCTCTTGCACCCCCTCTCCCCCATTTTTCCCTAGCTTGACTGAGCTTCTTGCTCCCCCCCCCCCCACAAACTTTTTTCAAGACCTGGGTCTGTTGACACATATTAATGTTTGCTATTATTTAAAAGTCTCACAGATGCAGGATTCTAGTATGGAATTTCTTCATTCAAAGCCATATAAAAATGTTTTGACCAATGCAGTTGCATATACTCAATAAGAAAATTATCTATAAAAGTGGGGAGGATAGAGTTAAACATTTTTCCCTGGATATTTAAGAAAATAACAATTATGCAAATAAATGTTTGCAGGAAACAAGCTTGCATATTAAAATGCAGCATTCCAACTTTTCTGTCACAGATCAAAGATAGTTTTTAGAAAAAAGATATAGTGATTAAAGTGCCCTATTCAAATAACAGATTAAATTATTACATACAAAAAGACCTAAAATTATTGCCCTATTACAAGCAATTACTCATGTAATGTAGATAGGACCCCCAAAGAAATAAATGTAGATAGGATCCCCAAAGAAATAAGCAGCATAAATAATTCAGCTCCAGAGGAAAATACAATGAACTATTTGCACAGAATTTCGCAATGAAAGTGAAATATGCATAACGCTTAGAGTATAATTCCATGTAGTATATCTATTCTAATAAAAAGCTTCATACAAAACAGAAGATATCAAGTTGTTTAATTCCTGAGCTCAAGTAACATCAGGTGAAAAACGTAGCAAGCAAGATGCACATTGCTGCTCTAATGTCTGTAAACCAACAGATGGAATATCTCGTGAATAATGAGGAGAATCTCATTGACTTGGACACTATAAAAATCATTTAAATCCTCAATAGATAGGGTGTATATATAACCTAGTTTTAGAGAATTGTTCCAGTATCCCGAAAAATTGTCAGGATGTCCATATCTCCCATTTTTTTGTGATGATATACAGTCAGCTCTCAATTTAAGTGGATTCAATTAATGCATTTTTGGAAAAAAAAAATCAGTCACAGTATTTACGACTTTTTTTTAAAACTTATATTGACATCATTTTCATGTGAAATTATACAGTTTGCACTGAGCATCAAACATTCAGTGCATGCTAGCTATGTAGTTGTATGTTTCAGTGAAGTATGAGCTTTAGCTTTATGCAAGCATAGTGCCTGATTAGATGTGCTATGAAAATACGAATTAGATGTGCTATGAAAAACAGCTACCAGTAACTCTCCAATATGCTCCCAGCAACAATAAAAGTCACATCTCTGTGAGACATAAGGTTACTATCAATCTATGCAGAATAACTATATAATCTGCACTTGAAGTGAACATATTATTGCTCCATCCACTTAAATATTTTCCATTACACATGTGGTGTCATGCCTATTGCTCCATTATACAACTGCCTTAGCTAGATTTTGTTAAATTTTCTATAGGTTACACTAATGAGAAGAAATGCTCCATAACTGAAGACAGAAATTGGAACCATAACTGTTCCAGTTTCAGCTTTCTGAAATTCAGACATTTACTGAAATGTCCTGCTTTTTATCAGCAAAAATCTGGACACCCTATCAACAGAGGATCTGAGTTTCAGGTAATGTAGGGCAGCACTGACACTTGAGGCAAACAAAACCTGAAAATTCACTTATTGCTGAGTATATGGTTCTCATAACCTACCTTCAAAATTTCCGATGTTCAAAAGCCCAACAATTCTTGAGATATTAATCTCAAAAATGGCCAAGGTTTCTTTATAATCTCCCATTATATATGTAAAAAATAAATTAAATGTAGTAAAACATAAAATATAAAATACAAAACGGTAAAAAGGAACATAGTTAATTAGAAAAAAATTCTAACATTAAATGACAATAGGAAACATTAAAATAAAAGTATTGACATATATTTGTATATGGAACCAGAAGTGATATCTTAGACAAGGACAGATTTTTAACAGTTTGCCAAGTCAGTGGCTCTGATGTTAAATATAGTTTGGTAGCCCACAATCCTTACATACTAAAAAAAGCAAAACTGTAAGTAGCAAGATAGTGGAATGTCTGGCAAACCCTGAAAAGTATAAGATGAAGATGGAATCTCACAAAATCTAAGCATGTAGCAAATGAATCAGTTTTAAATATTGTATATTTTCTAATGTTGCTACCATATAAATATTTACTTACCAAAATGCTATAAATAAATCAGCCAGCATTTCTACAAAAGTAAACATAGCAAACACAATCCAGTACATCATCCATTTTACCTGAAATGCATATAAATAAATAGTAAATAATAAAACAAATTATTAAAATTTTTTAAAGGGAATTTTAGGAAAATGTATGATTATATTTTCTATGAAAAGTACATTACTTACACTGAGATGCCAGTTTATTAGGTATACCTATCTAGTAGCATGTTGTGCCTCCTTTGGTCTTCAGAACAGCCTGAATTCGAAAGGGCCTGGAGATTACAAGATGATCGATGAATTGTGCAAGAATGTTGTACCATGCAGAAATGACTGTTTTGCACAGTTGATCCAAACTGGAAGGTGACATAGTCTCACTGTGAACAGCCCTTACCACCTCATCCCAAAGATGCTCAATAGGGTTTAGATCTGGGGACTGTGTAGGCCAATGAAACAAGGAAAATTCATTGGCATGTTCCTGAAACCATTCAGTGTGCCTTGTGAATAGGTGCATTATCATGCTGAACGTGTCTATTCCAGTGATGATAAACTGCAGTCATGAAGGGATGAACTTAATCTGCAAAGATGTTGAAATACACTGTGGCATTTAGATGTCCTTCAATGGGTATCAGGGGACCTAATGTGTGCCAGGAAAACATTCCCCACACCATCACCAATGTATTGTTGACACAACAAAATGGTTCCATGGCCTCATGTTGTTTGTGCCAAATTCTGATCCTTCCATCAGTATGATGCAAAAGGAGCTTTGATTCATCCAACCAGGCTACCCTTTTCCTGTCTTCAACATAACAAACTGGTATCTCAGTGTACATTCTATTTCAATCCTTATTCATGTTATATTGTTTCAATTACAAATACAGGTAGCAATTATCAAAATATAATGCCCCTCACTCATATAAGCAATATAAGAAAAAAATAGCCACTAATTTTTAAGGAAAGGAAAAGGTCTAAGTGTCATGTATATGTCTACTCAACATGGAATATAATCTTCAGAAACTGTAGACATGTCTGTCTATCAAAGAAATTAGGACAGGGGTTGAATCAGTAGTGTGCCAGACTCATAATCTGCAGTTCCCAGGTTCAAGTCCCATCTGTACCAGCATTGAGTTTATCTCTGCTAAACCACCATCCTGCCCTCATTGAGAAAGGAGATGATGATGGGCTTCCATCAAATGAAATGTAAAGATCATTCATGTGAAGAAGATTCATACCCTGGGCATGTTAAAGAATGATATCTAGTTGCATAAGGCATATCCCCCTCCCAAAAGATAATTTATTGTTAATGTCTTTTAACAGCTGTTCAGTGGGCCCCCTTTCTCCAACTTTCTCTGGTATTGGGGTTCTTGTGACCTGAATATTTAGCCCACTGTGTGCAAAAAATTATTATAACTGGACACCCTATCAACAGCTATTCAGTGTGCCCTGTACAAACACCAGACATACGTGAGTGATAGCTAATCACTCCCCACACCATGATGACCAGTGTGACAAATTCCATTGTCAATGGAATTTGGTGGTCTGCGATGATGGTCCAAGGGATGTTGAGAACCCTGGGGGATCTCAACACATTTTTTTTGGTTAAAAGGGGTTAGAGGAACAAAAAATGTTAGCAACCACTGCACTACACTGTCCTACCAAATAATTGGAGAATTTTCATGCTATATCAATCTAACTTCAAAATTCTAACTTCTAAAATATGCATTTAATGAAAAAATGTGATGGATGATACAGATCATATCAATTTAAAGAGTTATTGAAGTTGGAATACATTGGCGGAAATTGAAAAAAGAACACCCAGAAGGAATTCCTTTTGGAACATCATATTACAATATGTTAATAGTTAAGGGTAGCAGAAACTGGATTGAAAGATCCAAGATTGAAAGTCTTTGGATGAAATAATGACATCACTGAGGACGATAATGTGTAAATGTATGCAGCGCATATTTAAGGACTAGAGCGTGGAGAAAGAAGTTATTCATCTTGTGTTGTGTTGTTCAGTGCTCTTTGAAGAAGCTACCATGCCTGGGCAACGCAGATGCACAACATTTGTTCAATTAGCGAAGTTTGAGCGAGGGCGTATAGTGGGTCTTTGGGAAGCAGGTTGGTCTTTTCATCAAATTGCACAACGTTTTGGATGAGAGGTATCAGCAGTGGTATGATGGTGACATCAATGATCAGAAGAGCATTCACACACTCACAGATGCAGTTCCAGGCAACACAGAGTTACGGATGCATGAGAGGATCGGCGTATCAGGAAAGCAGTGGTGGCAGAGCAGATGTCTATGGCATAACAAATTCGATCCTCTGTCATACCAAGGGTGTCTACAAGAATGATATGCAATTGTCTTTTGGAAGCAGGGCTATGGGCACTGTTACCACTGTCAAGCATGTTTGCAATGGTGTCAAGAACGAGTTCAATGGAGGGAAGAATGGCAGTCTGTGGTCTTCAGTGATGGAAGCTGATTCTGCTTAGGAGCATCTGATGGTCGTTTACGCATCTGAAGGCGACATGGTGAACAGCTTCTTCCACTGTGCATCTGCCAGCAACACACAGGGTCCACACTGGTCATCATGGTGTGGGGAGTGATTAGCTATCACTCACGTATGTCTGGTGTTTGTACAGGGTACACTGAATAGCAATACGTATGTCAGTGACATCATGCAGCTTTCCTGCCATATTTGAGTGTAATCCCAAATGCAATATTCCAGCAGGATAATGCCCGCCCACACTCCACCTGGGCAACTCAACATGTTCTTCAGGCAGTGCACCAACTCCCTTGGCCAGCATGCTCTCCGGACTTGTCTCCAATCGAACATGTCTGGGACTGGATCGGACAAAGACTCCTTTGCAGATCACGGCAGGCAATGACCATCACTGAATTACGCATCCAAGTTGAAAGCACATGTAATGGTATCCCCCAGCGAGTTATCCAGCATTTTCGCGACCAAATGTGTGCCAGATTGGAAGCTTATATTGCTGCTCGAGAAGGTTCAACACCTTAGTAAAATGTGCCTTCTGTAAAATGTAATACTCATTAAAAGGTAAAATAAACATCGAATCACTTCACATGTGTGATCACTGTCCTTTCTCAACAAGTTGTTTCTATTAAACAAATCTCATAGAGTACACTTCAATTGTTAATGGTGTTTTTTTTTTCAATTTCCGCCAGTGTATTTTATAACAGTAATCTAATAAAAAAAAATACCCCCTCAAGCAGCTGCTTGCCACAGAGTTCTGACAGGAGCCTGTCAATTTATATGCCATAGTAGAAGGTCTGTGATGATGGCAGGACCTCAACAGAAAAGGTCCTACACAAACGCCCATGCCTTATCCAGGGGCTTGAACCCATGTCCATTAGATCAGTAGCCAAGCACACTAACCACTTGGCCATGGGATGGCTGAGTAATCTAATATTGGTCTGTAAATGGTAGTCACTGGAAGGAGAGCTATGACTGTGATGATGCACAGAACTGACCAGGCCTAGTAACTTTCAAAAGAGATACTTTCCAGTGAAGGGAACAGAAGGGGAGGGCTGCCAGATCAATGTGGTCTACTGATCTGGACTATTATGACTACTTTTTTTTTTCACTATCCTGCTGAGGAGTGATCAACCACACAGGGTCTTGATGCTAACCATATGCACCAACTGGAATTAAATAATGCTCTGAGGTCGATTAAGGATCCTGAAATGCTGCACTAGTGGGTTTCTGTTGAGGGAGAATCTTCTGCTGTGTTTTCTGTTTGTGGGTTGACAGCCCCAAGTAATAGATTCACAGGATACATTTTATCAGCTGGTGAATAATCTTGATCCGAGGTCATCACAGGTACCTGAACTCTTGCTTCTACAGGTATCAAACCTGCATTGCAGGAAGCCTTCAAGTGTAGATTGCTTCAGCCTTTAATAGTGGGAGAACAAGTCTTTGCCTCATGCCTGCAATTAAGGGGCTGTTTGATATTGTCATCATTCCCTCTCTCAATAAACAGTTTCTTTAAACATCCCAAGAACCATTTTCTCCCCATAGGTAGTTGGAATGTGAGGATTCTACAAAGAGATTACTCTCTTGATGTCCTCACACAAGATTCCACCATTATAATATATTCTCGACTTGCAAGAGACCACATGGACATATAAAGGTAAGATTCTTAAAAATAATCCTAAATTTCTCTTTTCATGGAGGAAAACTTAATGGTTTGAGAATAACTACTGCAACATACATAAGCACATATGGGTTTCACCAGATGGGTTGCATAAGAATATGATTGATTATATATTAATTAACAGCAAATGGGCTAGTTCTGTTAGGAATTCTAGGTCATATAGGGGAGCTGAAACTGAATCTCACTATTACCTTGTTAAAAGTGTCTTGCAAATTAAAAAGTGTTGTAAGGTTAAAATGCTACTTTTAACACTGAAGCTCGGAAAGACCCAGTTGTAGCTACAGCTTACCATATGTTACTTTTCGTGAAACTAATAGTACTCTTTTAGATAAAATGAGCAGAGGAGGCAAAATTATTTGAGTGATGAGGCACTTGAGCTTACTTGAGAGCACTTGAGAAAGAAAGAACTGCTGGAATGTCCTTAATCAATACTCTAGTAATCTTAATAGAAAGCATTACAAAGAACTTAATATGTGTGTAAAGGATCAGTTAGCAGCTGATAAGAATCTTTGACTTGATGGCTTGGCTGAAATTTTAAATATCTTTTATGACAAAGGCATTGTTCCTAAGGAGAGCTATTATTATCACTATTTTTTTAAAAAGGTGATCGCAGTTCTTGTGATAGCTATAGGTGTATCATCCTACTTTCTGTTCCAGGTAGGTAAAGTTCTTTGCATGATTGTGATTAATAGAATTAACAACCTGGTTGAAGGACAATTACATAATGAGCAGTGTGGATTCAGAAGTGGTAGGGGATGTGTAAATAAGAATTTTTTCACTTAGGTAGATTCTCCAGAAATGTTTAGAGTTTCAGAAATATGTGGTTACCAGCTTTGTAGATTTCAAAAAGGATTTTGACTCTGTTGATTGTCATAATTTGTGGTTGATCTTTGGATTGTATGGCACACCTATCAAATTAGTCAACATAATGAAAGCTCTGTATAATGGCACTGTCATGTGTGAGAGTTGGTAAAGCTTGTAGCAATTGGTTTAGCATTGTTCCTGGTGTTCGACAAGGGTGAGTTTTGTCTACTTTTCTCTTTGGTTATTGATTATGTTATGTAAAATTCACTGTAAGGGAAAGATTTTGGCCTTAAGTGGTCTGGAGATCTGAAAATTTCTGATTTAGCCATTTTGGCAAATGATACTGATGAGATCAACTCTTTTATTCAAACTGTTGATGAGACTGGTAGTAGAGTAGGTTTGGTTATAAACAGAGAGAAACAAGTGATGAAAATTGGTCAGGTAGGCTGTGGCTCAGTTAATCTGAATTGTTCTACTCTTGAACAGGTATCTCAGTTAATTATCTTGGAAACTGTGTAACAGACGCTAGTGACATGCAGCATGAGATTAACAGACGAATAGGGACTGCTGCCAGGACTTTCAAAATCTATGGTGTGTGTGGAGAAAGAGGTGTATATACCTAAAGACAAAATTTAGACTGTATAACAGTTTGGCTCTTTCTAGAGTTAGTTATGGTAGTGAACTTGGAAGCTTTGTAAAGAAGATAACAGGAAATTTTATGCTTTTAATTCTAAATGCTTACACAGTATCATGAGCATTTGGTAGTTCAACTTTGTAAGTAATGATGAGATTTGACAAACTCCTTTAAGCAGCATATTGTGCAGAGAGAGACTGTTGGTTTGGCCATGTTGCCTGTATGCAAAATTATAGATTAAGTGAACAGGGTTACGAATTGTGTATCTAAAGGCCTCAGAAAGAGGAGGAGACCTATGATGCAGTGGGCAGACAATGTGAAACAGGATCTTGTTTGAATTGGTGTACAGTGGCCAGATGCAGCAGATGTAGCTCAGGACAGATATGCTTGGAGAAAAAATTGCACGTTTGGTTGGACATCTATAGCCCATGGCTAGTTGAGGATGATAATGATGATTGTCAGTTTTACAACAGACCCATCTGCCAAAAATCAACTTGTGCAGATTACATCAATATAGGAACATTTACGTTCCTATCATCATCATCATCCTCAAGCAGCCATGGGCTATGGAGGTCCAACCAGACTGTGCAGTTTAATTCTCCAAGCATATCTGTCCTGAGCTACATCTGCTGCATCCGGCCACTGCACACCAATTTTAACAAGGTCCTGTTTGATATTGTTTGCCCACTGCATCCTAGGTCTCCCCCTCTTTCTGAGGCCTTAAGGCACACTGTTCATAACCCTATTTGCCAATCTATAATTATCCATACACCAGCAGAGTCTTTCTCTGCGCAATACACTGATTAAAGGAGGTTGCAAACTCCTTTGCCTAACCTCCTCATTAGTTACAAAGTTGAATCACTTAATGCCCAAGATACCGCATAAGCATCTAGTTTCCTGTTATCTCGTTTACAAAGCGTCCAAGTTTCACTACTATAACTAACCCTAGAAAGAACCAAACTATTATACAGTCTAATTTTAGTCTTTAGGTGTATACGCCTATTTCTCCACTCTCTCCATAGATTCTTAAAAGTCCCAGCAGCAATCCTAATTCGTCTGTTAATCTCATGCCGCACATCACCAGTATCTGTTACATAGCTCCCAAGATAATTAAACTGTGACACCTGCTCAAGACTGCAACCATTCAGATTAACTGAATCACAGCCTGCCTGACCAATTTTCATCACTTTAGTTTTCTTTCTGTTTATAACCAAACCTACTCTACTACCAGTTTCATCAACAGCTCGAATGAAAGAGTTCATCTCATCAACATCATTTGCGAAAAGGGCTAAATCATCAGCATAATCTAAATCAGAAACTTTCATATCTCAGTCCATTTAAGGTCAAAATCTTTCCCTTGAAGTGAATTTTGCATAACATAATCAGTAACCAAACTAAAGAGAAAAGGAGACAAAATGCACCCTTGTCGAACAACAGAAGTAATGCTAAACCAATTGCTACAAGCCTTACCAACTCTCACACATGACTCAGTGTTATTATAGAGAGCTTTCATAATGTTAACTAACTTGTCTGGTATACCATATGATCTCACAATCAACCACAAATTATGACGATCAACAGAGTCGAAAGCCTTTTCGAAATCAACAAAGCTAGCAACCAAAGGTTTCTGAAACTCTAAACATTTCTCAAGAATCTGCCTAAGTGAAAATATCTGATCCACACATCCCCTACCGCTTCTGAATCCACATTGCTCATCACGCAATTGACTGTCAACCAGATTCTTAATTCTATTAAGCACAATCATGGAAAGAACTTTACCTGGAACAGAGAGTAGGCTGATACCCCTATAGTTATCACAAGAACTGCGATCACCTTTTTTGAAAATAGGGATAATACCTCTGGTAAAATCCTTAGGAACCATGCCTTTATCATAAAAGATATTCAAAATTTCAGTCATCCAAGTGGTAACCGAAACATTCCCAGCTCTAAGCATTTCTGTAGTAATTTCATCTACCCCCTGGGGATTTATGAAGTTTAAGTTTAGAAACAGCCGAAATAACTTCAGATTGTGTTATAGGGCCAACATTAAAGCCACCAATGCACCTATCATCATTGCAAACAATGGGAATAGAACTAATCGCATTGTTTACAATATCACTGAAATGCTCAGCCCACCTAGCCATGACAGAATCCTCACCTTCTATAACCTTACCTTGTTTATCCTTCAATCCCTGTATACCTGTTCGTTTTCTACCATACAAAACATTAACTATCTGGTACAGCTCTCTGCTGTTGTGCTGTCTAACTGCTTCTTCGGCTCTGTCAGTGAAGCCATCAAGCCAAAGATTCTTATCAGCAGCTAACTGATCCTTTACACATTTATTAAGTTCTCTGTAATGCTTTCTATTAGGACTAGTAGGGTATTGATTAAGGACATTCCTGCAGTTCTTTCTTTCTGAAATAAGCTCAAGTGCCTTATCACTCAGATAATTCTGCCTCCTCTGCTCCTTTTTTCTTAAAAGAGTACTGTTAGTTTCCAAAAAAGCCTGTTTAAAATGATCCCATTCTTCCGCAACTTCAGTAGTATGCATACCATGACTGTCATAATGACTAAGTAACCTATCATGGTAAGCTTTGGCTATAACTGGGTCTTTCAGAGCTTCAGTATTAAAAGTAAATTTTTTAACCCTAGTACAACACTTTTTAAGTTTAAGTTGCAAGACACTTTTAACAAGGTAATGGTGAGATCCAATTTCAGCTCCCCTATTCCTATATTGATGTAATATATTAGTATATAATATATAAGCTAGACTTGATGGCTACCTCCATGCCTGCAGTCACATTGCTGAAATATTCCAATTATGGTATGTTGTTGTATTTTATTAAATCATGGGATTACAATAATAATAAAACAGATCCATTCTGCAGAAATTGCTCTGGTTTTAAATGTTAAACTTTCAACATTATTGCTTTTCCAATAACATACTTTTTCCCCAATTAAAGTTTTTACAATTTAACTGTTTTGCAAATTATACTTAAGTACGGTATTCTTTAAAATAACATTTTTAACGAGATTTTATTTTTATAAGAGATGTTTTTTGAATAAAAATTTATCACAGTCTTTAACTTTTATTTTGCTTTTTGCCCTTAATCTATTGGACTACCTTTATCCCATACAACAGTAAAGTGGATCAATAGTTTTTCTGTATATGCACTTTTCACACAATAAAGAAGAAAGCTATTTCTTTCATATTTCCAAGAACAAAATTATGTACAAAATGAGGTTTCAGGAATTTAAAGTGTTAAAAGCATATAATTCAATGAAGTAGTTTACATACATATTCTTTTACATTCTTTGTCTTCACAGCTTTATAAGATGCATATGCTGGATACAGTGTTCCAAACACTAAACTATGAGCAAATGAAAAAAAAAAGCACATTAGCAACTTCAAAAATTATATAAATTTTTCTTCTAAGACTGCAAGAAATCTAAATTATATATATACAAAAACATTTGTCAGGCAGTAGTAGAAACATTGATATTTTGCTACATATTATTGAATTCACTATTAGATTTTAGATTATAAATCCAACTATTAGTTTAGTATATATCCAACTTTTAAAGAGCATGAAACATCTCTTTATTACAATGCATATTAAATTGCTTTACTTTTCAATGTCAGACAACTTTCAGAGAGCATCCTTACATTTCTTTAGTGACAGCGGAAAAATTTCCTTAACCCTTCCCAGGTCAAGGGCATCTATAAATGTTTTTGTACTACACATGAAACTTCGATTTAAAAAAAAAAAATTGCCTTTAAAAATCTTCTTATATATATATCTTTTAAAAATACATAATTTAAGCTGAAAAAAATATATTTTGTTTTTTCATTTGATGCATATTTTATTAAACTACAATATAACTCAGGACAGATATGCTTGGAGAATTAAACTGCGTGGTCTGGTTGGACCTCCGTAGCCCATGGCTGCTTGAGGATGATGATGATGATGATAACTAATTCAATAAAGCTATCCGATTGTCATATTTCAGAACACTATAAGGTATTGCCGATTTGTTTGTTAACACTCTGTATTGAAGCAATCACCTGATTTAGTCTCACAAGTTTAATTTGAACTATTATCAACATATTTTTCCTTAAATTTTTGAAAATCTAAAAATTAACAAAAAAAAAACTGCTATTTTTAAAAACAGATTTTGGAAGTAATTATGAAATAAGTACCTATTTTTTTTTCAGTATATCACTGTAAAAAGTGTTATTAAAATTAATATGTTACTACAGCATTCATATTTTTTACTACAATAAAATTCATAATTAAATTCTCCTTAATTAATTTGGTATATAACAACCTATTTCTGTTCATTAATTATTTATTAAAAATATTCTAAAGTTGACTTGTTTATCGGACTCTGCAACAAGCCTGGAATGGAGAAAAAAATTACAAAATGGAAGAAATATTTACTTTAAACAAGAATTTTTTTTTTCATTATTCAGAAATAAACAGTGTTTCTATTCATGCGCATTATAATCAATTCTGTCTATTAGTTAGTGTTTATTTAAATAAATTTTTATTTGTGATGTTAGTTAACAAATAGTGTTTTTTAAAAATTTTTACTGTTTTTTTAAATAAATTTTTATTTGTGATGCCAGATGCATTTTCTTACTACATGCTCTTAAAAAGTCCTATTAAAACAAAAATTAGTTGTCTTTTTTGTTAAATATTTTATTTTCAAAAAGTTCAGAATTAAATGCTGATTAATATGGCATATAACATGCTATAATTCCTTTCATTAATTATTTGGTAAAAAAAATTTTGAAGTTAAATTTTTTTCCTGATCAGAGTGAAAAAATAGTTGGCTATCTTTTTTTCCACACAAATAGCCAGGACCACAGCAAGGGCTCAGAAAGGTGACCCACTGTAGAGCTGTTACGAGACAGACAGAAGCCTCTGATCCAGGCCATCCAGTGTGTTTTTAATGCGCATATGGTATGGGGCCATGGTTAATGTATTATCCAATGAATGGCAGCTTTTCCAAGCCCACTGGTGTTCCCTTTCTGAACAAAGGTAGAGAGTGGAGGTTTTAGTACAGATAAATTTTAATGCTGGCTCAGGTGGAACTTGAAGATGTCAAAGGTATCAAAAGTTTAAAGTTGTTTATACAATTAGGTAACAATTAGGTTGGTAAGAAGAAGGAACAAGTTGCTAAATTTCTGTTTTAAGAAATCTTGTGCTACTTAACATTACTTGGAGTATGAATTGATATTAGATTTCCAGTGTTCTAATATTGTTTTCAGTTACTTAATTGTTATTAATTAATTATTTACTTAACTGAGGAGAGTGAAGATTTCTTAGTTTCATAATATTCAATACTCTTAATAAAAGTAGTTCAACTATTTTGGTGATCAATATATTCTAGTTGACCTTAATTTGTATTCTTTTATTTAATCTTTATTCCAGTACATATAAAAAGTATTAGTTTCAAACAATACTAAGAAAATGGTAGAATGGAACATGTGAATCCAGAAAAGAAGAAAAATTTAAGATATTTAAAGTTCAGAATCAAGGATGATATCCAATTTTCAGATACCAATTTAAATTCACACAACTGATGAACTTTTTTTATTCAGTAATAAAGATGCATATTAAACAGTTTGACAAAATAAAAATATTCTGACAAGAATGTAAATCCTAAAATTACCAATATTTAAAAATACTCACTTGTATTATTTTTAATTGTTTAATCTATAAGGTAAAAAAAATTAAAACATTTTGATGCTACCTAAAATGGCATGGAATTTTTTAGCTAACTGTACTCATAAAAACAAACCCTTTTTCATTATGTTACATGGACTACTTTGGTAATTATTGCTTATGCTGACATGATTTATTTACCCCTTAAAATGGAAGACTCTTGGCACAATTCATGTACAGAGTTGCAGTAAAATAATTAGACCATAATGCTACCTAACCACATTGGCAACAAATCCTTGGCAAGGTTCAAAATTCAAAAGTTCCAATATTACATATATGAATGAACTGACAGATTTCAATAATATTATAGTAATGTAAACAATAGATACTGTCTCTGCTGCTTCACAGCCTTAATGTCAGTTTTCTGTTAGGCCTCAACCAGCACACAAAGGTGGCTTTTGGTGCCATCCATACGATGTAATGAACAATCCACAAGAATTAATTAATGGATGTAAATAGTTTGCATAACATGTCAAAAGAAGGATAGTTTAATTCTGAATAAAATACAAAAATCAAAACAAAAAAAAAAAATGGTAGTAAGCATAAAATTTGCAGGGGTTTGAAAAAAATTGTTTTAAACTGAAAGGGTTAATCAGGTTATTTTACTAATTGGTATGAAGCATCTTATTTCTTCACTTTAGGGTGGCAATTCATATATAATGCAAAAAAGGAGATGGCCAACAGCACAGAAATCCAAGATCCAATACTGAAAATCATAAGTACATATTTTATCAGCTTAGATCTGAGGTGGCAAACCTGTAACATGCCTCATTTTTTTGCTTTTCAAAATTTAATTTCATTCTAAGTGGCATGCGACACATATCAAACATTACATAGCATGTTTGAATTGACTAGACTCACGGCTATTCTGATATCATTTAATATTCACGATTTTTTCATCAAGGTCTTTAATAATTTAATATGTAACTACAACTTAAAAATAATGAATATTAAATTAAATGACAGCATGTTGCAGAAAAAGGTTGGTCACCCCTAGTTTAGATGGTTAGCAGCAAGACCTTGTGCTCACCATTTCTCTAAAGGGAGGGAATATCATTTTTGAAAGACATTAATAGCATGCACCATGAAAAGGCAGGTTGGACTTTAGTTATGGTTGACTAGTTCTATATACATAACCACAGATGGAAACATTCCTGTAAATCCTACAAGACAACCAAAAAATTTTTGTAAATAGGAATGTGGATTTTAAGTAAGATAGACAGGACAAATAACTACTAATTCATATAATAAAAAGATGTCAGCGGTATTGCTGGATTGTATTATAAATCTGGTTCAGCTCAAAAGATGCCTAATCAACAATATTTTTCAGAAATGCTGCTGTCATATCTGCTTAATCCAAGAAAAGTACCGATTACTGGAAAGTTCAAGGGCAGTTCTAAGTTGTTTTCAGTACTCTTAACGTTCAGTGCAACTGGATGATAACAGCAATATTGAAACTAATATAAACATTTGATGTATTGTCCATTGCTTCTAGTTGCTGGAAGGGTTGTGAAAATGTGTATCACATATGGTGGATGTCAACCATATTTAAGGAGAATTCCCCCTAGGAGAATAATGAATAACTAAGTCAAAGGCAAGAAAAAATGTATGGATATATATGTTGCCAAAACAGATATCACACTATTTGGAGAAAATAACCTGTGGAAAAAAATACACCAGAATGGTGTTTAGACATTTGAATCCCATCAAACCATTTTTTTCTATATCCATGTCTAATAAATGGTGCTAATGATTAATAATACAGACTGAATGAAGACAATCAAACAGCAAGAGAAATTACTGATATTCTTTTCACAAATATCATTTAGTGTTATGTGACTCCCATATACAGCTACATTTTTTCCACAGTAAACTGAATTTCTCTAAATCTTTTTGTTAGTGTGCTTGTCTACTGATCAAAGGGACCAGAGTTTCAACTTTGGATAAGGTATGGATGTTTCTTTTCTGTGTTGTCTTTCAGTTCTCTTGCCTTCCTCACAGATCCTCTATGGCATATTAAACTGACAGGGTTCCTGTCAGATCTCTGTGACACACAGCTGCTTGAGGGGTAATTTATTTATTTAAACTGAAGTCTGTTATCGGTAGTATAAATGATGAAAGTGTGACCATTGCAAAAGCAATGGATTAGGAAGAATTAAATTTTATTACTGATGTTCATATCTTATGATTCCAGGAGTGTTCCATCAAGATTTTTCACATTCACACGATGCCTAAAGTTTAGACATCAAATAATATCAGTCAGGGGTGTCAAGTGTTGCTCAATTGGATTACCTCACACTCTGGAATTTTCAGCAATAAAAAAGCTGATCATACAGTTCATGAAGGTCTTAATATCCGCATGCCCAAACCTTTATGAATTCATTCATGCACAATAAGAAATGTAAATAATCTTTCATTAAGATCTGGCCTTTCAAATGGACAGAAGTCAAACATAATAAATTTAAATACAAAATAAAATCTAACCCTACCTATTGAGTTATGTTAAAGTACTATTCACGGACTTAGATCTGAATATGTTAACCTCAGAACTACCTTGCTAAAAGAGAAAATAGTGGATTCTCGAAATTAAAACAATTGTAATATCCCAGAGGTGAAAGAACACTTCTTTTAACATTGCATCAATTATATAAACCTCAAAAAATATCCTTTAACAGTATTATTTCATGTGGAGGCAATATCACTCTCCTTTATGCTTATTCCCATTGGAAATGAATGAGACAGAAAAGTTCATTTCATGGCTCCTGCAGACATAAAAACTTTGGTAGAATTCAATAGTTTACCCCTATTATGAGCTCTGATTGCTTCATGTTTTCTGATTTTGTTGAACCCTGAAGTTTTTCTTTCCTCTTGTGTGGAATTTCCATCACATTACAATCTTGTCAGATTCCTTTTGTTGGTGATATATGAACATTTCATTCTATTTCTAAACATCTATTGCATCACACCAATGTAAGCGAGGTTGCATATCTGAAGTAGATAAAGCAGTTAAGTATTTTACACACAAGAGGCACTTTGTGTACACAATGAGCTAAATGGCCATCAAAAAGCTCCCACAAATGTTGGGTAGGGGAAGAAACCCACTGAACAGCTGTTAGAAGACTGATAGAAGATTCCCACCAAAGCCATCCAATGTGTTCTTTAAGGTGGATAAAATATGGCTTTCCTCAACAAGGACCATAGATCAGCATCTACGTGACGGATATCAGTCTTTCCTACCCATTGGCGTCCTCATTTTCATAAGGACAGAGCTGGAGTGGTGCAGAAAATCTTAATTCAGACACAATGGGGAGTGGACTCTGGGAATATCAGATACAAACCTTGGCATGCTACCAATCAAATCGACCCTCACCTCATAAAGAATGTGAACTACTTGTTAACAGTCCAAATTAAGGAAACAATAAAAAAAATAACATTTTCTGGTTGAGAAATACCGGGTAAGGTGGATATAAAATGGATTCAAGAAGGAATTTCATTATTCAAATGCACTAACAAACTCTATACATTGTTTTTCACATTAACAGGTACTGCAATTAAAATATAGGTAAAGGTCCAATGAACTTCAAAATTGGTGACAATACTGTAATAATAGAATTATACTAAGAGTTCTTAAATCCAAAAATACTTAATATGCAGAAAGTGATAAATATGATGGTAAAGAGGTAATTTCTCATCTTTAGAGAAATTTTGGCATTCTGCAATTATTTATATATTTAAAAACGAGTATATGCATAAAAATTTTCTATAGACGAAACTATAATGGCTAAAGGGTAGTTTTATCTTTGGTGACAAGCCTTTACAATAATTAATTTATAGAACACAACTATACATCATGAATGGACTGTATGTCATAACAAAAAAAAATCACTTCATTCGTTGAAATAGAACAAAACGTGGACTAAGATTCCAAACAAAGAAAATTCCTTTGTGTGAAAAAACCTAGTTCTACGAAAGGTTACTCACAGGATAAGTCTTGATAGCAGATACGACACCATATTCGTTCTTTAAGCGTACTGAACACTATTGCATATCCGTAGTCAAAATTGTTTATTTTTCACACAACACATACCTTGACTTCCAACCTACAGTACTAAACTCTACCTCAGCTGTTTCTTGAGTTTCTTCACCGCGTGACACCTTTAGTTGTCATGAGTCTCAGTTCGACTAATATGATTGGTCTAATTCGAAGTCTTACCTTCTCATTGGCCAGCCCAGATATTGTTGACTATTGCATGTTCACGTGTTTCTTGAACTATTTTAAACATACCTTGGATGGCGCAAGTATAAGGCTGCTAGATGGCAACGTACAGTTGACGTAAGAAGATTCTTACGCCTTGGTCAACCGGCACAGGTTTATCGAATAGGCCTATTTTAGGCTGTAAGGCAATGTCGAGTAATAATTTGTTAGTAAAAGGTTATTAGCTTTGGGAGGTCATGAGATATAAATATAGGGAAGAGCTACCTGGAAAACGTTTCCTGTGTGTGAGTTCGTGCACAAAAACTCAGTTATCGAAAATTTCGAACTGGAAGTGGCGTGTTGGCATAATTCGAGCATCATCTCATAAAGATCCTGCACATCCTGAACTGTCGGTAAGCAATAAAATATAAGTATATAAAATATACACCCCATAATGTCCTATAGTTAAATACAAATAAAACTGATAAAATTCATTGTTGTAGAATATTGGATTTGAAATGTGATTAAAATTATAATTTGAGATATACGAATGCTTAAGGGTTTAGCCTTTCGTACACAATTAATTATAGTATAATTAATATTAGTATATTTTATTTCTTTAAAAATGTTTTTTGGAAAGATACAGATATTTTCTGATAAATGCTTAATAATTGATTTTTTTTTAAGATACTATTGTATAAAATTAAAAATAAATATTAATCTCTAATACAAGGCGGAATTGAATATATATTTGTAAAATACTCTTTTCCTTTAGAAATGTAATTTATATGTTTGAAAATAATCATATTAGTAATTAGCTCTTTAAATTTATGTATATATAAGTAAATTACAAATATTTCATTGAAAAACAAAGTAAATATTAAGAAAATATTTGTTGTATATATGTATATTATTTTTACTGTTGACGTCAGAAGTAGCTTCTCACAATGTATAGCTGAACAAAAAGTAAAATGTGTGCATTTAAGACCTCACTGGCAAATGATCTTTCGGACAGTGTGATTGTGAAATTAATATGTTGCTGCTGAAGTGCCAAACTAATAAACTAGCTTGCTTGCTTTACGTCACTGTAATTGGGAGGTCCTTTTCCAGACTTTCCCACTTGGGATGTAGTGGTCATATATATTTTGGATTTTTTTTTATACCTTTTCCTTTAAAAAACTCTTTTAAAGAAAACAGTTTTTTTTATAGATATATTTTTTAGTAATTTAATTTTTTTTCATCTTTTTTTATATATATATATTTATATTTTAAACCATATATTTGTCTCTTGGAGGAAGTCAAGCAAAAAACGAAAAATTTTTAATTGAATAGAAAAAATGGGAAAGTTTAAATTGGAATTAAGTAATCATTAAAACAAAAAAATAAATACCCCCTCAAGCAGCTGCTTGCCACAGAGGTCTGACAGGAGCCTGTCAGTTTATATGCCAGAGTAGAAGGTCTGAGAGGATGGCAGGCCCTCAGCATAAGAGAAACGACACAAACAGCCATGCCTTACCCGGGGCTCAAACCCAGGTCCCTTAGATCAGTAGCCAAGCGTGGAATTAAAGTAAAATCATTAATTCCAATGCTTTCAAGATTTTTAAAAAATTTGCTTCTTTGAGAATAAAATTTTTCACAGTTTAATATAATATGGGTAGAATTTTCAATTAGATTACATTGTGTACAATTTGGAGTATCACTTATTTTTAAAAAGAACTTAGATTTATTTAAATAATGGCATCTGTTCTTAAACGTAAAATAACTTTAATTTCTTGTCTATTAAAAGGAAGATTTAAAGGATAATTAATTTATTAGAAAGAAAAAATCTAGAGTTTGGTTTAAGAAATGAATTTAGTTGAAAAATTTTTTCAGAAATGGAGAATTCTAAGTTTTTTTTATCTCTTTTTTGGTTCTAATATAAAAATTATGTATGGGAGTACATGTATTAAGTTCATGGGTAGATTTTGCAGTTTTATCAACTTCCTCATTTTCTTTAATTCCCTAATAAACTAGCAGTGGTTCTCAACCTTTTATACATCACGTACTCCCTGGAAATGTGTATGTAACTGACGTACCCCTTGTATAGATAGATAAAACTATAGTTATAGTATAACAATGGTTATTTTGACTTTGTTACTAGATCTAGCGACTTTTGAGCTCTCATGGCGTTCCCCAAAAAATTTTACCGCGTACCCCTGTTGAGAACCCCTAAATTAGAGAAAGCAGCAGTAATTATTTTTCTCTGTTTTTAACCACACCCTTTATTGATATTTTTCCTTTCGTCGTATTGTTGTCCTAGTGGGTAATAGAGAAGTTGATGAAGTATGGGTTCAAACTGCTAAATGTCGAGCTTCTATGGTTTATTTTTTTTATGCTTAGGATTCACAAAATGTTTTACTTTTAAATACTCAAAGGACCCATTTTGATATGCCACTAGTACATCGTTTTTAACGGTGAATTTATGCGCAATCCACTTGGGTTAGTTAACCCGCTGTGCAGAAAGCGATTCCGAGATAAGTTTGTACTACTCGATAAAAACATCACGCTACAAACAAGGCGACAATGATGGTAATTTATTTCTATTTCGATGTACTAATTACCACTGGCGTTGGACAAGAAAAACCAAGGGATATCATATTTTAAAATGTTATTCATGGGTAAAATCATATTCACTGATAAATACATCTCCCTCAACTGTTATTTATTTGTCGACTTTTACTTGTAGAGAAGTATAACAGAAACCAATGATTTCTGGCAAACACAGAATGCTCATTATCAAACAAATGTTTCATTTTCCAACTTTAGATATCTCTAACGGTGGCATTTTTGAAGAAACCCTCAAATTCGCCAATAATTAACGACCATAGCTGCAGTAAGGTTGATAATGTATAAAAAGACTTATTTTTCAACAAGATGAGCTTCAGTTTCTTTTTAAATAACATTAACCATTAACAGTTAAGAGCAGACCTGGAGAAAGGGGCGGGTAGATGCCCAAGTTCGCTCCAGGCGGCAAAATACTTGACAACATGACTAAGTGGTGGGAGGATAATGGTACGATTCATTTGGGAGTTTAAATCCAGGATAGTCTGATGACTGCAGAGTTAAAAATAATTTTAAAATAAAAAGTTTTATTACTTTCATAGCGGATAATCGAACTTTTCCTTTCATTGATACTAAACACATTAAAAATTGTTGACTGATTTTATACTCCAAAAGTATAGAAATATCTGGATGATCTAATCCTAAAGTCAGTCAAATATTTAAATATTTCTTAATCACTTAATGTAAAATAGGTCCCCCCAATAAAAAAAGTTATTCTGCATTCAAATTATATAATGGGGTATGAAACAATAATTTAGTACAAGATAAGCAGCACTAAAACTGCCAACTAAGTAATGAACACGAACAAACTTACAAATGAGGAATTCGGCGGTTATCACTAAGATCGTATTAAGATAATGGCCGGGGTTCACACCTTCAAGGAAGGTCTCACTTTTAAGGAGGAAAATATTTAAATTTTTTGAGGAAGAAGCAAGGAGATGAAGGAGTGACAAATTTGAAGGTCATGATAGTTTAGACCCCCCCCCCCCGCATGAATCTCTCTTATCTCTATAACAATACTTAATATTATTATCCTGTCGCTCGACCTTAAATAAGACTAGCTTCCGACTCCTTATAATTTAATATTTTTTAGCCATGTAAAAATATTGTCATGGTTTTTGTAATCCTTGAGTGAAATTGTACATGCAATTTAGAAAATGAAGAATAAATAATAATAAGTAAAATATTACATTTCGTACATCTCTCAAATATTTTTTCTCTCATAACAAAAAATGCATTTTTTATTATTTTGCGGGTAGTTGCTTATACGTCAAATTTGTCCCTGTCTGTTATATGGCACTGATATAGGGAGGGGGAGGGGACTTATTTTTAGATTTGGCCGTGGCCCAAAAAATTCTAATCTGTCGCTGTTTGTCAGATATCATGAAGAATTGAAGGGGGCTAATGAAGATTAGCCCGAATACGTCCCTAAAACCTGGCTCAATGACAAACAAAGTGCGACTAGACAGTGAATGGCTTGGGCTACGTCATGATTCCCCAGATGTAAGGGCAAGTTCCAAACCGCCCGAATGGACCTCCATATCCGCTCCCAATGCGTGTATCAGTCAAGACCAAGGAGAGCAAATCGAGACAAGTCCCAGCTGTCTCCTGATGACATACGGCCTTCATGTAATAGAGCTAACCTAAATAGATGTAAACCTATCATAATTTCTTAAATTTTTCGTTTTCTATGAAATTCTTAATGGATTTTTTTATTGCAAGTAATAAATTAAATTTTAGAAAAATTCTAAAATTTCTTTGGGGATAAGCTTCAGAAGCCTCAACGATGCGACGCCACTGCTAATTACTTTATTCTATGTCTACTGACTAGTATTATCATAAGCATTAGTTCGACACTTATGAGGAATGGGTAGTTTTAGTTCCTTCAGTCATGTGAGTGGTCGCGTTTGCACTATCAGAAAGCAGGAGAAAAAGTTTTATTAAAAAGCTTAGCTTTGTGTATTAAATATGGTGATTGAGTATCAAATATTTGTTATTCTAAGCGATTTCCCTTGCTTCCGATGCATCGTTTATGTTGTGCAAAAATCTAAAATGAGTCTGAAAACATCACATATAATAATACCCAAGTGTCGTTCTGTCATATTTTAACATGAGCCTTTCACACTTTCAAATTCAGTGTATAATAGCGTGTTAACCAACTTTTTTTTAAACCGTGAAGTATATTTTTTTCAGGAAAATTTTTCGGAGGCAAAAATAATGCCTTCGTAATACTAACCGAAGAAAGTAGTATTGATACCCTGATGGAGAATTAAAAAAAGAAAGATGTTATGTATTTTTAACTCAATAACACAGAAAGTCAGAAATAAATAAAAGTAAAAGAGTTAAACTAAAGCTGATTTTGGAACACTCTGTCGAAAATTTAAGTTTTCTCTAAAGACAATCAAATCGTTCTCGATCACGTGACTCGCACATTTTAATTAAGAATAGTATCTCCTGTCAGACCTCTGTGGCAAGCAGCTGCTTGAGGGGGATTATTTATTTTTTATATTTAGACGAAATTTTGTTTTTCTGAACAGTTTTAGAGGAAAGAATTGCTTTCCGAAATCGAGGGATGGATGTAGTTTTTCCCCCGCTATCCTTGGGCAAAATGGAAACGTTGAAAGAATTAATAGACCCTCGTTTATTCATCGGTATTACGTTTGTGCAAAATACAGCGAATATAATTTTTTGGTTGTTTCTACTATGGCATATAAACTGACAGGCTCCTGTCAGACCTCTGTGGCAAGCAGCTGCTTGAGGGGGTATTTATTATTTTATTATTTTTTTTATATATATTTTTTTACTTAATAGCATACACAGCATATAATTTATAATATTCGGTAATATTTAAAATTCAAATTATCATTTTAAAATTTTTAACTTTTCTTTTTATTTTATCTTGTTTTCAAATAAAACGGGGGCGGGGTGGGTCAGTCGGTAGCATGCCAGGCTCGTAATCTGTAGTTCCCAGGTTCGAGTCCCAGCTGGGTCAGCGTTGAGATTTATCTCCGCAAAATTCCCCGCCCTGCCCACGGTCAGTAGGGGACACCGATGGGCTTGGAAAGGCCGCCGTCCGTCGGATGGGACGTTAAGCCGTGGCCCCGTGTGCGAGAGAGCCATACCCTGTGCACGTTAAAGAACACGCTGGATGACCTTGACGGCAAAGAAGGTCTAAGGAGAAGAAGGCTAGCTTCGCACAAGCGTAAGTGGCGCCGTTCTGCGGAATTTTACCGAAGCTGAACGTGGCAAATTGATGTGCATGCACAAAAACAACTGTAAGGGGCGATCTACGCAATCATTTTTAGTCCACTGCAGCTATGGTTTGTCTTCCTATTGGTATATTTATTGCGATTTTATCAGTGTTTCAACCTGTCTAACACCCATGACTGTTTGGCATAGTGATAGCTGACCCTAAAGTTATTCAATGAGTATTTTATCCCGTTCAGGAGTATATTTTACGATACCTGGAAAAGCCGTTGTATGTTTATTTTGAGTAATTTTGCAGAATTTTTAAAATTAATACATTTAATCATCTTGCGAACATGTAAGTCAATGTATGTTGCAGTTTTGTGTTCCCTGGAGCATATCGACATATATAAGTGTCTGCAGTTTGTTCTAATAGTAATTTTTTATGGTTGATACGAGAAGTGCCTGCTGCCATCTATTGACAGTTTATACAAGTAAGAAACTCAATGTGACTTTAATTGAAAATATCCTAAATTCTATAAAATATAATTAAACAAAACATGTTGTCTCGCATTAAGCCATAAATTTCAATTTATCATAATATATTAAATATAGTAGAATGTTCAAAATATTAAAATTTTTATGTTGAGCATAGCTACTACTTGTTTTATAAAATGGGATTTTATTAAGGAAAATAATTTTAACTAATCTTTGTGAAAAGAAAAATCATGATGATAAAATTTAAGAAATGAACACTGTCAAAATGTATGTAAAATTAGTGACGTGGTGTAAGCCATTGAAAACCTTGCTGGGCGGTGGAAAAATAACGCAAGGAACTGGCTCCTCTCCCTGGCTAGGTGGCTTCACTGCAATACACGAATTTGCCATGTTTAGAGGGCGCTGAGTCAAAAAGTTTACATTACGTCTATGGAAGCTAGCTCTCTTCTCCCTTAGACACTCCTTGTTGACGGGAGGCTACCATCTGTCTCCCAACAGCTGTTCCAGTGGGTCCCCTCCCCCAACCTTCTCTGAGCCTTCGGGGTCCATGTGACCTGGCCATTTAGCCCATGGTGTGCAGAAAATGTCGCTCAGAGGTAAAACAACCCAACCCAACTCAAATAAAACGAGGTAATAGTTTCGCTTTCTCGTCTTGCTGTCCGTCTGTAGATACCGAACTTTTTTGTTTACAGAGATAAATTAAAAATTCTTTTTATGTTGGATAGGTATTGATGAAATATTATGATATGCACTCTCCGAATCTCTAAAGCTGTAATTACGCCCTCTAGCGGTGAGAAAAAGTTGAAAATTCAAAAATTTCAAACGAATATTGCAAGCGATGTATTTATGCTAGAAATTTGAAATTTTGGTGGTGGAATGTGAAGGTCACTAAGTTTCTATTGCCAACAATGAGTTGACCCCTTAGACCCAGAGGGGGTGGGAAAACACCTTTTTAGAAGATAATTGTTTGTTTTTAGAGATAAATGAAAAATTCTTTTGGAGTTAGGTAGGAATTGATGAAATATTATGATTCACACGTTTTAAATCTTCCGAAAACTGTAATTGCTTTATTTCTAATAATTTTTCTTAAATTCTCTAACGGTGGAAAAATTTGCAAATTCCAAAATTTCAAACAAATATTGCAAACGACGTATTTAAGTTAGAAATTTTGGTGGTGGAATGTGAACGCCATCATGTGACCTCTTAGATCCAGTGGGGGTGGAAAAAGACAATTTTTTTGTTTAAGCAGATAATTTAGAGATAAATGAAAAAAATCTTTTATAGAGTTAGATAGGGATTGATAAAATATTATGATTCGCACTTTCGGAATCTTTCGAGCACAATAATTGCGCCCTCTAACGGTGAAAATGATTGAAAATTCTAAAATTCCAACGAATATTGCAATGATGTATTTAATGATAGAAATATGAAATTTTGGTGATGGAATGTGAACGTCATAAAGTTTCCATTGGAAACAATGAAATTGATAATTACAAAACTCTTTTTTAATTTGATTGGTACTAATGAAATATTATAATTGGCATTTTTCAAATACTTAGTAGTTTTAATATATATATCTTAACAGATCGCGGAAATGATGAAACGGCAGAGCTGTTATCGAGTTTTACAAATATGCATAAAATAGAAATTTGAAAAATTAGTGGTAGTTAAGAGATATTCCACTGACAGCAATATTCTATTTACTTTTGTGAGAGAGATGCGGGAAATGCAACTTTTTAGATATAAGAATTAAAAGACGAATACTTCTATTTTATATAATTACCAAAGAAATACTATTTGCATTTTTCCCATCATCCGTTAGCTCAAATTAAAACTTTTAAGGAATGAAACAGTAGGTAAAGGCAGAAACTTCTTTCTCTTTGAAAACGAGATTCTCATATGCGCTAGAAGTAATATGCGTTCTTCTAGTTTTTTTTTTCTTTCAAAGTAATAGGACGCTTCCACGTTGTTTGAATGGAAAGCTATATCTAATGCTTTGGAACTTTAAGCCCTTTGTAGCAAAACGTCACAGGAAATAATTTGAAAATCTTAAAAATTTCCCCAAATCTCGTTTTTGAGCAATATTTGTGCACTACTTAAAGAGTTTCCCGTTCTGGAAACAAAAGCATTTAACAGCGTTTTGTTAGCAGTAAGAATTTATTGCAAAATTAATAACAAACCGTTTACTAAAGTAAATGTTATTTTAGAAGTAGTTATTTTTTTTCAGTTTCCATCAATATACAATATTTTGAATGAGCCTAACAGCAGCGTCTGTTGTCAAGTATTACAGGTTCAATAACTTTTTAATATTAATATTAATTATTATTCCCTGTCTTAAAATAGAGATTGTTAAATATGTGATCTATACTTTATCCCCTGTGATATTTTTCTGTAAAAGGCTTATTTTTAAAGTTATGGAGCTCAAAATGTGATGGAAGTATCCCAATACATATGATAACATAATGTGTATTCTCATAATCCATGTCCTTTAAATGTCAGTTGGCATGAGAAAGAGTTCTTTCAATCGCTTTTGAGCCATGGATATTTGAAATCAGTTTTTTATTTCTTCGGAGAATTTAAAAGGACATAATTTTGATGATACTTAAATAAACAAAAGTTAATACTTGAATTCTGGCGCCCCAGTTAGGTTGGCGCTCCTAACGTGTCTTATGAGAATCGAACCTTGAGCACCATTTTATGACAAGAATAGATGTTTATTTATTACAAAAATAAGGTAATACAAATGTGTTAAAACTAATAAAATAACGTAAAATTCCTTTAATGAGCTTGGCTTTCATGGCGATGATGAAACCTATATGATCAAGGCCGGCGTGAAGACGGTGGGAAAAAATACCACAGGCCTGACCCGCGATCAGAGAGGCCCGCGCTTCTCAGGGAATTGATATCGAATTACCCGTTATCCCTTTTATAGCATAGACCCTGAAATGCTGAAGGTATTTTCAGGGAAAGAACCATTACTCTAGTGAGCTTTTCATAGCTACAACACTGATAGCAATGGAAACTCTATCTCAAGAAATTCAAGAGGCATTTGAGGTGAGAGTTTACGTGGGATAGCCATTACTGATAATATTATCTTCCGTCATTTTCTTATTTTTAAATACTTACCTTTTTGTAAATTTATGACGAATTTGATTTCCAAACATCTATACTTTATCGGACGACAATGCAGCCCATGCGACGGTAAACTGTACTTTGTCTCACAAAAATACTCGTCGACTCCGGATATCATGAGAATGAAAAGTATGGTTCTTGAGGTAGGTATTAGAAACCCAAGCTGCACTTGTATATTAACATAAGCAGAAACATTAATTGGTATCCAGGAAAATTTGCGCTTTTATGTGATGAAGGAAAACAGTCGGGAGAGTAAAAAAAAGTAAAAAATATGGAGCATCGTGGCAATTTATTTTATCTCGGATGTAAGATGAGACATGCGCCCCCCCCCTCCTCCATTACAAGTTTCTGGGTATACCATTGTGCTTGCGCAAAGTAATGTTTCGTGAAACCTAAGTGATTAGCACTGAAACTTAATCCGGAGAATCCGATATTCGACTTCAATGCAGATTTGTAATAGAGCAGCTGGCTGTATCGGGATTTTATGACCTCCCAGCAACTAAGGCTAAAGGGCATGAAACAAGAAAATGGGGGTGAAACAGGTTAAAAAAGATGAAATATTAGCTGAGATGTATTGTTTTTAAAGGCAGAAGCTAGAAAGTGAATAAACGAGGAAAATAGATATTGTTTCAAGATAAAGATAGAGATTGCATAAAAAACAAAGGTAGAACAACAATGATATAGATCGGCATAGAATGATGAAACATCTTCTGGTGTAAAGGCATATGTAAAAATCAAGAACGATAAAATACCAATGGAATAAAGTTAAATGCTTCTAAAATATACAAAATGCACGAAACCGCGAATACCTGCTACAAAATATTTCCCTCGAATAATGAAATCCTATTGTATTTTTCAGTGATAGGTGCACACTGGACAAAAGAAAATAACTAATTATATCCACAATGCTCGCAACCTTAACTTATCACTTATGAGGTTTTTAGAAAAAAATCGAAAACGAAAGACAAAAATTTGATTTTTTAAGTAAATATTAATTTTTCGATGAAGATGACTAAATTATGCACTTTAGAACACAGTAGTTTTTAGGTAATAAATTTTGTTTTATATTTTGATAATAATCACGTTTCTATGACTCCATCCATCTTTTAAATAAAAGTTTCCTGAAACATACTTTTTTGAATATTCAAAAGTAAAAGAGAAAAAAAAAATCTCCCTTTTTGTGTACCGCAGGCTTGGATTTAGAAAATAATTTTCAGGAAAGATAGAGGAAGTCACTGAATTGAACCCAATGAATCGGAATGCCTTTCCAGCAGGCTCGTATTTTCCATTAGTAACGTTAGGCACTAGTCTTGCTGCAGTTTGTTTATTTAAGAAACAATAAAATTTACCCCTTTTATTTAAACTGCTGGTTATTTTAACCATTGAGAGATTACTCTCTTTTCAAAGTACTCTCTCTCCTTACAATCGAAAATAACTCTTAAAAAATAGGGATTCTGAGGCTATACACTATATTACCAAGCGTATTGGGAAACTTCCATTTTATGTGAAAACAAAATGACATTCAAAGCTCTCTAACACTTGAAAATAAGCTTTTTTTTTTGCAGAAAAATGTTCCAGAAGATAAATTATAGATCTCAATCAAATTTATCCAAATTTCGATTTTAGAAAATATTAATTTATTATTTAAAAAGTTGAAGCTGAAATATTCGGCAATAGATGCGATTGTTTTGCTTGTCCTCAATACTTTTTCAAAACTGATGCAAAGTGAAACACGTTACCCAAACTTTTAAAATTACATTTATTTCACTAAACGATTTGTTATAAGTGTAATGTAAATTCTTACGCATAGCAACACTGATGTGAAATATTTGATTTTTCAAGACTCTTTAAATAGTAAACAAATATTGCTTAAAATTTAGATTTGGAGAATTTTTTAGATTTTTCTATTTCTTGTAACATTTTGCTACAAAACTCTTCATTGAGAGTTAGTGGGCTTTGAATGGTTTTCCATTGGCACAACATGGAAGTTTCCCAATGCTTTTGATAATTTAATCTAATTTGTTCAATCCCAAAGCAAAAAAAAAAGCGAGGAAATCAAATGTTTAAATTTTAAATGAATAATTTGATTTTTTAAATATTATTGCAAGTATTATATACAATACAAGGTTATATATACAATACAAGGATATCTCACGTAACCTTTCCCCTCAACTCTCTCCTTTTTTTCTTGAGCTAGAGTTTCTAATGTTATCATCATTTTATAGCTATGTATTTAGAAATTATGCAGAAAAGTTTCCTTATATGCTATCCATTATATTAATTTTGATATTTATTGACAAAACTCTATTACTTATCATTAAAATTCCTATATCCATTTCGATTACATTATTCCCTTCTTAGTTGTAAAAGAATAGTTCATAAGTGTAATCGAAATAACCACTGTGCAATACCACTTCACGTGCCTAGGTGTAATCCTGGCCTGTGTTCTAGTATATATTTTTTCCCTCGTTTTAGTTGCCTTTAGAAAAATTGCTTCTAAAATATGCCTAGTGTATATATTCTTGCTTATAACCCGCCAAAGGTATAATGGAAAATGTATTTCTCCTATCCATTGTTGGCTTTCACAATTCCCGGTAAAGGTTTGATGCGGAACATGTTTCTGCATTACTAACTTTTAGATTTCCAGCCAAAAGTATGGAGGTGAGGGGTGGGAAATCTCCATTCATTTCCAGACAAAAATCTGGACAATTCCAGACACCGATAGACATGTGTTTCTTGCACTTGCATGTCCCGGCACGTCTATGGTGACGTCATTGGCGTCGACAGATTTCGATGCCCTGTGAATTCAAGGCCGGCGCGTATTTTTGTAGGGCCTAGTGCAACTTGCCGTCGCGGGGCCTCCTTGTCATCTGATAAAGCTTAAAAGGTTAGAAATTAAATCAGCATAAACACATAAAAGTTTTTTTTAAAATAAAGCTGAGGAATTTTCGAAAATCGTGGAAGATAATTAACAATACCAGGATATCTCACGTAGCCTTTCCCCTCAACTCTCCTTTTTTTTCTTGAGCTAGAGTTTCTAATGTTATCATCATTTTATAGCTATGTATTTATAAATTATGCGGAAAAGTTCCCTTTTATGTCATTTTCGAAAAATGAGCTATTGTTTCCCTGTGTCGCCCGTTTTTCGGTAAACATTCAACTTTTTATTTTTAGAGATAAAAAAATTCTTTTTGGGTTTGATAGTTACTAATGTAATATTAGGATTCGACTTTTCAGAATCTTCCAATAGTTTTAATTTCGACCATTAGAGGGAGTTAAATTTGGAAAATGCCAAAGCCCTTTAAGGGCTATTGCAAAATATCTGTTCGTATTAGAAATTTGAAATTTGGGTGATAGAGAGGTCAAGGGATTTCCACCGACCCCAGTGAATTGACCCTTACCCTTGGGTGGGTGGGAAAACGCAACTTTTTGTTTTAAAAGTTAAATGAAGAATGTTTTCTGGGTTGGATAGGTACTAAATAATACTATTTAACTTTTCTGAATCATCCTTTTGTTCAAATTTCCATCGTTAAAGAACTCTAAAGTCAAAGAATAAAACTCTTCATTCTCTTTGAAAGCGAACATCCCATATACGTTAGAGATAATGTGTAGTCTTCTACACCAGTGATTCCCAACTTTTCTGTTCCGCGAACCCCTTTCAACCAAAAAATGTGTTGCGAACCCCAGGGTAATAATGACTAAAAAAAATCTCCAAATTAAAATTTACATTATATAATTATAATTATAAAATGTAAAATTTTACTACCTATAATTATGAAAGCTCTAAAATTTAGAGTCTTGAAGAAAAATATATTTATAACATAATTGGACAATTCTTTACTTGCTTAAGAAATGAAGCAGGCAGCACCGCAATTAGACCAATGATCATTGGGGACAGGTTCTCTTTTTGGATGAATCACGAAATAGCTTAAGTAATGATTCTCGGCGCCAATGCATCTGGAGATAGGGTGGAACACGTTATCACGTTCTGAATATCATGGAAAGGAACCGTTGTGGCGGGAGTGGTTTGTTGGTCTCGAGAATCTCGTATATCAGACTTTTTTGAGACGTGTTGGGCCAGAATTCATTATTATGGATGATATCGCTCGTCCACATAGAGCTCAGATAGTGGAGTAATGCCATGAAAGTGAAGATGTCCAGAGAATGCAGGTCTCCAGACCTATCCCATTGAACATGCATGGGATGCTTTGGGAAGGCGAGTTGCAAGTCGACAGCCCCCTCCATGGACCTTCATGAACTGAGAAATGCTCTTTTATAGAAGTGTGGGATTTTCTACCTTCTGCATTGTTGGATAACCTTATCAAAAGTGTGAGAGCTCGTTGTGCAAGCTTTATTTGCCTTTAGGGGTAATCATACTCCTAACCAAATCACGTTAACTTCAATATCTGCCGTGATCTATAATTTTTCAAAATTGGAAAATTTTCCGATATAATCTTTGATTGGAAATTTAATTTTATAATTGGACAAGTATTCTGATATGCCCTTTATTTCAAATATAAATGTTAATATATGTGATATTAAATATCCTCTGAAACTTGCGTTTGATTCTAAAAAGGATTTGAGATATTTGTATTTTTGTTCAACTTTCTTAAATTATGAACTGCAGTGTATAACACTCCAGAAACAGGAAATGAAGTATTTTTAAATCCAGTTAATATGATTTTCTCTCGTTCTTAATTAACTGACAAAATTGCTGAAAAAAATTACTTATTGGCAGATGTAAATAGAAAAATATGAGGCTTAAGTTTTGTTTTCATCTTCAAATGTCTTTCTGCTGAGGTCTCCCCTTCCTCAAGCCTTTTTTTTTTTATATAGTGTATTATACTGTTAGTGCCGTCCCATGGTTGAGTGGTTAGCGCACTTGGCTACTGATATAAGGGACCTGGGTTCTGGTCCCGGGTAAGGCATGAATGTTGTGATGTTTTTTTGCTGAGGTCCCGCCATCATCACAGATCTTCTATGGAGTATAAACTGACAAGCTCCTGTCAGACCTCTATGGCAAGCAGCTACTTGAGGGGGTATTTATATTTATTTTTTATTTTATTATACTGATAGGCTCCTGTCAGACCTCTGTGGTAAGCAACTGCTTAAGGTGGTCACTGTCACCTTTAGCAGACCTCTGTGGTAAGCAACTGCTTAAGGTGGTCACTGTCACCTTTAGCTGACCTCTGTGGTAAGCAAACTGCTTTTTATTTTTCAAATGTCACTCAGACTTATATCATTTTCATAAAAACTCATTTTATACAATACACAAAAGAGGCAGTTCTCAGGGCCCACCGTAAGAGGAAACGAAATTTTTAAAAATGAATATACAATTTTAGAGAAAAAATGTTTTTGTGAGAAAAATATATTTTTCTTTTGTTTTATTGACTTAAGTTTTATATCACTATGAATGTAGTTTATCAAATTGCACGGCATTTTCTTGAATGCAAGGTAATGGAATGGTGGCCACTAGATGATACTTTTCTCAGGTTCCACAAGTGCCTTGTTTCCACACGTAGTAGAACTGCGGTTAAAACGCGATGAAAATGCTTTTGCAATGCTGTTATAGGGCAAATAAGCAATAATCGGTGCGTGAGCCAGCTATGAATTTGATTCCCGTTCTAGTCGCACTTCGAGTTTTATCGTCCTACTTCTACTCTTAAATTTACCTTTTCATTTATGAGCTATGGCAAGGACGGACAAGTGGAACAAATGCAACCGTGGATTTGTACAAATCAGCGGTTTTATGTGTAGCTAGTAAAGTCTGTGCGCTGTTAAGAAATGATTCTAAGTTATATCCTAACACATTCTTTAAACCAATATTGCAATATAAAACGTTAGATAAATAATATACAGAAGTTTAGCTATTTCAGATTCAACTTTTTATATCGAAAAAATTACTTCTCCTCCCATTGAATAATTCCTGATTAACCCCATGCTTTCTAATTTACGTGTCAATTTTCTCGGAGAGCATATTGAAGATGCTACGCTTTCTGTTGAATTATAAATTTGCTCCTTAAAATTATAAATTTTATATTTTACAAAATTTTAAAATTCTGTTTTTTCTTGAACATTATATAAGAGAAGAGAAGGATAAGTTTTTGTTGTATATTTTTTCCTACTTAAATAGTAAAAAAACTACATAATAGTACTACATACATGTACTATAAAATAGTACATAAATGTTCGTACCACAAAAAACTCAGTTTCGAAAATAAAATGGACTAGTGCCGTTTTAAAAATAAATTGTTCATTTACGCTTCCTTTTTATGGTAGACGGCTGGGATTGGTTTCATGGGAGGTATATTCAGCAATAGGTATGGGCCAACCCATCCACCGACCTTGAAGCGAGGTCCATAGGGACCTAATGCATTAATGCCACATTTGTAGAAAATTGAGTGAGGAGTGACCGTCAGACATCACATCTTGACCAAAGCAGATCTTTGCAGGAAGATCAAATCCTGGCACAGTCACGGATTTCCTTATATGGGGCCTGATAAATTTTGATCGATAACCTCTATTAATTAACTGAGCGTTTTGTTTAAACTTATGTCGCATACAGACTGCTCTAAATATTTCACGACTATATTTGTTTCAAAAAACTGAATGTACGAAATTGTAGACATACTTATAACCACTATTTTTTTTAGCAGTATTACTCAGAGGTCAAAGAGAGTGTATATAATATTAATATTATGGCAAATCGGGAAGAAGGTAATTTTGCTTCGTTGCGTGTTTAATCTTCAAAGATCTGATAAAATTATCTAGATGTTATTTGTGGATGCAGAAATGCTTCGCTCTTTGTTCTGTATTATGACATTTTATGCTTTTTGACGAATAATGTTTCACACTTTTTTGTAAGTAAAAGAAATTATATTGTTATTTATTAGTTAAAATTTTACTGTCCATCGGTCTTGTCTAACTTTTGCTATTGGCTGGCGGAATTTAGAACACGGTTGAGTCTTAAAGGGCGTTTTAATCTTGGTTGATATTGTAAGAGAAACCAGTACTAGTTTAGAATCGTTTCTAGAGTTTTACATCTTTTGTATAATTTTTATCGAAAAAGAAATAACTGATATAGCCTAAATAACAGCGAAATTGACTGTAGTGTGTATCATCCAGATGTCACTGTTATCTCCAGTTAGTCTATCTCCCAGTGAATTATTCTCACAGGTCATATCTGTGTCATTTTACATAGACTATTTTTTTTACCTCTTAAGACCTTCGTGATCAATGGCTACCGAAGAAAAATATTTATTCTATTATAAAAGTCTAATGAATTGTTTGAGTTACAAGAATCTCGTGGAAGAAAAAGCAAAAGGCACTGAACGGAGTAAGTGAAGTAACTGTACACCGAACGAGCACGTTCGCCAGCAATTTACCGCAGTGTGCTAAAAATGGACACTTGCACGTGCCTATATTATTTCATTTCCGATTAGGGATGTACTTTAAATGCGCTTTTGTCATCAACGTGCTGTCCAGAAAGAAAATGAGGACTTCATTGCTTAGTCAGTGAAGAAAACAATTGAAAATTTCTCGCATCTGGAAACATTTTGTTAAAAAAATGTCTCTTGTGAAAATTTAAGGATCATAATTGTCAAATTTTTCTTTGGCTTCCAACAGTATTCGATCAATATTTGAAATTATGAATGTTAAAGTTATATCAACATGTCACTCGCACTGACCCGGAGAAGTTTGCGAGTCGCAGCATTTCAATTTTGTTCTACAATCTAAAAATATACAAAGCAATTATAACGTATTCTAAAAAGAATCCTGGCGAATCTTTACCTCAAGTATTTTTTCGAAATGTCTTAAATTTCTTGAGTAATTAAATAGTGTTTAATTTGTAAAGCTATCTTCAAAGTTTCATTCCTATTAGAATAAATTTGAACGTGCTTTTGATTAGAGAACATTTTTTGGGAAAAAATATTAAATTATGATACAAGAAAAAAAATTTACCCCGGAAAATATCGGAATGTCCCGAAGATTCTGTCCCTAACCAGAAGTCTCTGCATCGAATAATATGAGTTAGCACCTCTCCCCTCCCTCCAAGCTTTAAAAGAGCCAAAGGGCAAACCTTGTTCCCCTCGGTTTGGAAGATGTGCTGCACTTTGACGAGCTGTAATGTAACCTTTGCTATGTGATTAGTGTGACGATGTCTTCGTTCTTCATTTTAAAACGCTCCGAATCTAAAACTTAAAATCACACTTTACCTGTAACTTTTTAAGACAAAATTTGGCAGCTAATCTAGGCCTTTGAAACTACTTCTTGTCTATAATCGTAGCTCTTTAACAATAAGCAGTAAGGTGGTGACAGATTTTGGTTTATCAAATAGTGACTTGAGAAACACTTCTCTTCCTATTGCGTAAATAGTATTATAATTTTAGAAAGATAAAAGCAGTTGTCGCGTGTCCGTTAGGGCACTTGGTGCACTGCCCTACCAAAAACACAAAGTAATATTTAACAAATTTGAAGTGTAATATTTATTATTTGTCATGTTAAAAAAATTGAAGAATTTTTATTTCCGTTATGTAATCATTATTTGTCATATTGTGAGCACTTTCATTCTTAGTGTTGAATTTTGGCATTTGTGTCCATAGTTTTCTTTCGTTTCTACAACAGTATAGTCACTCCTGAAAATTTTAATCGTTTAACATTTGCCTCTGGCGATTACAATCATGCTCCCTGTCACTTGATTACCGCTTGCGAACAATCAAGTGATTTATTCCAGATTGAATCTTTCTACAACGTAGTCAAAATAATTCCATTGCAGTATTGTCAATTCATAAGTTCTTCAACAAATTTGTTTTAAATGTAAAACATTCCGTAGTATATAAAAGGAGTAAAGCAAAAGTCTTTTAACATAGAGTTCGCAGCGTAATCAAATATTTTAAAGTATACCTGCCGGTTACATTGCATGATGAGTTTTAATGATATTACACTTTAATAACAATAATAAATTCATTTTTCCACGTACAACAGAACGATGAGTTAAATGGAAATAGAGTTAAAATGCATCTAAATAATTTAGGTGAAAATGTTAACTAAAATGAGCAGAGTTCATATATAAGTGTGCTCCCAGAATATTTTCTAAAAATATGATTATATTGGCAGTGAACATATCAAGTAACATATTTTTTTTTAAAAGCATAATCATCATCATCCTCAAGCAGCCATGGGCTACAGAGGTCCAACCAACCCTGCAATTTAGTTCTCCAAGCATATCTGTCCTGAGCTACATCTGCTGCATTTGGCCACTGCACACCAATTCTAACAAAGTCCTGTTTGACATTGTCTGCCCACCGCATCCTAGGACTTCCCCTCTTTCTGAAGTCTTTAGGCACACTGTTCATAACCCTATTTGCTAATCTATAATTATTCATACGGGCAACATGGCAAAACCAACGGAGTCTCTCTATGCACAATATACTGGTCAGGAGAGGTTGCCGACTCATTTGCCTAACCTCTTCATTACTTACAAAGTTGAATCACCTAATACCCAAGATTCTGCATAAGCATCTAGAATCAAAAGCATCGTTTCCTATTATCTTGTTTACAAAAAATTATTATAATGCAAGTTTCACTACCATAACTAACCCTAGAAAGAACCAAACTATTATACAGTCTAATTTTAGTCTTTAAGTGTATACGCCTATTTCTCCACACTCTCCAAAGATTCTTAAAAGTTCCGGCAGCAATCCCTATTCGTCTGTTAATCTCATGCCACACATCACCAGTATATGTTACATAGCTCCCAAGATAATTAAACTGTTACACATTCTCAAGACTGCAGCCATTCAGATTAACTGAATCACAGCCTGCCTGACCAATTTTCATCACTTTAGTTTTCTCTCTGTTTATAACTAAACCTACTCTACTATCAGTTTCATCAACAACTCGAATGAAAGAGTTCATCTCATCAACATCATTTGCCAAAGGGGCTAAATCATCAGCATAATCTAAATCAGAAATTTTCGTATCTCCACACCATTCAAGGCCAAAATCTTTCACTCGCAGTGAAAAATAAAGTAAAAAATGATAAAAAAAACTTCCGGAAACTTCTGATGTTGCCCATAATGACATTTATACTTATTTATTTATTTATTTATTTATTGTTACCAATGCAATACCTAATGACCTTCACATTCTACCACCAAAATTTTGAATTTCTAGCATAAATACATCGTTGTCTACCGTTAGAGGGCGCAATTTAAATATTTCGGAGATTCGGAAAGTGCGAATCATAATACTTGATGAATATTTATCCATTTCAAAAGGAATTTTTAATTTTTCTCAAAAATACAAGGAATACCTCTTATTAAAAAAAAGTTGCAATTTCTGACTCCCTGGGGGCAAATTATTGTTGTCAGTGAAAACCTCTTGACCCTCACCATCGAAATTTCGAGCATAATTATATCTGTTGCAATATTCATTTAAAGTTTAACAGCTTTCCACTGTTGCCATATTGAAAACGTTTGGGCCATTCGATTAGTGCCGATCATAATATTTCATCAATACCTATCGAAAAAAATTTATCTTTTAAAAAATTTCTTATTAAATGCACAAAACAAGTGGAAGGCAATAGTCAGATGTAGTAATAGTTATTTGAAAACTAGCTACTCAAAGCAAATTATTGGGCGGAAGTTTTGTAGGTGGCGTATTTATTTATTTATTGAACTTGACACAACACTGGGAAATTGATTTTCACTCTTTCCCAATACAAAGTTAGCAAAATACAAAAGGAGAAGATATGTTTACAATAAATGAAAAGACAAGTATTACAAAATGTATCTCAATTAGAAAAGTCTCTTTTTAAATTAAAAGATAAAAACAATGTGGTTATAGTAGAAGGAGTAATTACAAAATAACGTACAGACATAATAGCATATTACAATGTAGCATAATATAACATAGTAGATGATGTTTTGAATTTAAACAATAAATTTATATACGGGTTCCAAGTTCGGTAGAATATAAAAAGTTATCGAGAATCTTAAAAATTTTAAATCTAATATTTAAGTTTAGGTGATTTAATAAGATTTCGGTAGAACGATCGTTAATATTAATATTTTTTAGAGATTGAGTATTTGTATTTTGCATATACGCTGCGCAAGTGACGTTTACGTACATCTGCATAAAGGTTTCTAATTCAGTGGCCGGTGTGTGTACTTTAGCTGTTCTCTCCCCGCTGTGACGTCATGGAGCACGCCTTGATTGTCACTACCTGATTGAACGTGCACTGCGGTTGCAGCTGCTGCATTGTGTCCACCTGATAAACGTGATTTCCAATAAACTACTGGTCGTAAACGTAGTGGAATAAATATTAATAGTAATCTTCATAAAGACCTTAAATTAACTGGGCTGTAATAAAGGCATAAAAGTGACGGAACTATTTACCGGAGGGTAATATATTTACCGGAGGGTAATCCTACATCCCTCCTTTCTAGACAACAGCAATAGGAGCGTAAAAGTCCCTTTCTTATTAAATAAGGATTTTTCTCTGCATGTTAAAAGGGAAGAGCAGGTACATAAATTGATATATTTTCTATTTAAATTGGTTTCCCACGGCTTTCTATCACTCTTTGATTTGTCTTATATTAAGTAATGGGTATGCAAACGAGGCAGCCCCCCACCCTGGGGAGCAAGAACTTTTGTGTTTTTTATAAAAACAATACGGAAAATATTTTTCATAAAAGGTATAATATCTTAAAAATGTTTAGAACTTTATTAACAAAATGTGTTTAACGCACGGTAGTTATACGTATGGCAACATATGGCAATACGTATATATTATACTGACAGCCTCCTGTCAGACCTTTGTGACAAGCAGCTTCTTGAGGTGGCATTTTGTATTTTTTTTATTTTTACGTTCTTAAAAAGTTGGCCGTAAAATAATTTTGTATAACGCCCCTCCCACTGAATCCCATTATGTAATGTTATATGCATCCTTACAGAAATATTTTCAGATCCGAAACTTCACAGAAATATAATATTTGATCTTTTTAAACACTTAATAAAAATTTAGTTGAATAGGTAAATCGGCGCCCTATCTTCCTTTGAAGTGAATACGAACTCAGTGACTGATTGCACCATCGGTATGCTTGTCCACTGATCTGGGCTCCAGAAGAGCTCAAAAAGCACCATGTTATACGTAATTTTTAAAAGCAGTTGAAAATCATCTGTTGAAAACATAACATCTTGAAACTAGGGTATGAGACAACAGCAAAAGGGGAAATCTTGATTAGTGGTCAATAGCTCAGCTGTCAGAGCACCTGATATGTTATCAGAAGGTCGTGGATTCGGATCTCACGTAGCAGGAGACAATTTTCTCCCTATACCCAGTGTTAGCGGAATATAACAGCGAAGATCAATGGCCTCAAATAAAGTTTCCTAACTGTTATTTTCCAAACTTGCTGTGGGGCTCTTGGTCTAAATTTTACCTTCGTACACGATAATGCCTGTTCCCATAGGACTTATGTGGTTCACAATTTCCCTAAAAGTGACGTGCGAAACCCGGCAAGCAACTGCCTATCTAGAGCAGAAAAAAATCGAACAGCTACCCCATCCTGCATATTCGCTCGATCTCCACCATGCGATTTTTGGTTGTTTCTAAATATTAAAATGGAACTTGCTGGGAAGCCCTTTTCAAGGGTATAAGACTTTGCAAAATGCGTTCATTCAGAATTGCAGAGCATTCCCCAAGTAGACTTCTGCACGTAGACTTCTGCAACTTTGCATAGATACTGTAGGGGAGTACTTTGAAGGACAGGAAAAATTTTGTTGAGGTAAGCAAAATGGTTTTTGTTCTGCAGATGCGTATCAAGAACTTTTCTGAACGCCCCGCCCCTCATGCACACTATGGAGTTATATTGGCTTCTAGGAGTACTTAAGGCAGGGGCGTCGCCATGGGGGGGATGGGGGGAGGCATCCCCCCAAAGTAACTCGGAGTTAGCAAACTTCGAAACGACTTCGTAAAATATACGTGAGTTGTGAAAATTTGTAATTTTTTTATGGAAAATTAAGAGGAGTGGTCAAAATCTAAGGCAGTTTGGAAAATGGAGAGACGGCAAAATTTAGAGCAGTTGGCAAAATTCAAATCCACTTAGTAAAAACAGGTGAGTTGACAAAATCTTAGGGAGTTGGCAAAATTCGGAGTGACTTGGTAAAATCTTGGGGAGTTGGCAAAATCGGGATAACTTGGCAAAATCTTGGGGAGTTGGCAAAATTCGGAGTGACTTGGTAAAATCTTGGGGAGTTGGCAAAATCGGGATAACTTGGCAAAATCTTGGGGAGTTGACAAAATTCGGAGTGACTTGACAAAATCGTGGGGAGTTGGCAAAATTCAGGTGAGATGTAAAAATTAGGATTTTTCTGTAAAATTATGGCGAGTTGGCAAAACTTAGGGAGTTGGCAAAATCTAGGGACAGTTGACAAAATTCGGAGTGACTTGGCAAAATCGTAGGGAGTTGGCAAAATTCAGGTGAGATGTAAAAATTTGGATTTTTTTTCTGTAAAATTATGGCGAGTTAGCAAAATCTAGGAGAGTTGGCAAAACTTAGGAAGTTGGCAAAAACTAGGGTCATCATCATTATCATCATCCTCAAGCAGCCATGGGCTACGGAGGTCCAACCAGACCGTGCAGTTTAGTACTCCAAGCAAGTCTGTCCTGAGCTACATCTACTGCATCTGGCCACTGCACACCAATTCTAACAAGGTCCTGTTTGACATTGGCTGCTCCACCGCATCCTAGGTCTCCCCCTCTTTCTGAGGCCTTTAGGCACATTGTTCATAACCCTGTTCGCCAATCTATAATTATTCATACGGGCAACATGGCCAAACCAACTGAGTCTCTCTCTGCACAATATGCTGCTAAAAGGAGGTTGCAAACTCCTTTGCCTAACCTCATCATTAGTTACAAAGTTGAACCACCTAATGCCCAAGATACTGCGTAAGCATCTGGAATCAAAAGCATGTAGTTTCCTGTTATCTTGTTTACAAAGTGTCCCAAGTTTCACTACTATAACTAACCCTAGAAAGAACCAAACTATTATACAGCCTAATTTTAGTCTTTAGGTGTATACGCCTATTTCTCCACACTCGCCATATATTCTTAAAAGTCCCGGCAGCAATCCCTATTCGTCTGTTAATCTCATGCCGCACATCACCATTATCTGTTACATAACTCCCAAGATAATTAAACTGAGACACCTGCTCAAGACTGCAACCATTCAGATTAACTGAATCACAGCCTGCCTGACCAATTTTCATCACTTTAGTTTTCTCTCTGTTTACAACCAAACCTACTCTACTACCAGTCTCATCAACAGCTCGAATGAAAGAGTTCATCTCATCAACATCATTTGCCAAAAGGGCTAAATCATCAGCATAATCTAAATCAGAAATTTTCGTATCTCCAGACCATTTAAGGCCAAAATCTTTCCTTCGAAGTGAATTTCGCATAACGTAATCAATAATCAAGCTAAAGAGAAAAGGAGACAAAATGCACCCTTGTCGAATACCAGAAGTAATGCTGAAACAATTGCTACAAGCCTTACCAACTCTCACACACGACTCAGTGTTATTACAGAGAGCTTTCATTATGTTAACTAACTTGTCAGGTATACCATATGATTGCACAATCAACCACAAATTATGACGATCAACAAAGTGGAAAGCCTTTTGAAATCAACAAAGCTAGCAACCACAGGTTTCTGAAACTCTTAACATTTCTCAAGAATCTGCCTAAGTGAAAATAACTGATCCACACATTCCCTACCACTTCTGAATCCACATTGCTCATCACGCAATTGACTACTAGGGTCAATTGGCAAAATTCGGAGTGACTTGGCAAAATCGTGGAGAGTTGACAAAATTCAGGTGAGATGTAAAAATTGCAGTCTTTTTTTCTGTAAAATTATGGCGTGTTGGCAAAATCGAGGCAGCTTCGCAATATCTAGGAGAGTTGGAAAATCTTGGGGGAGTTGGCAAAATTCAGAGTGGCTTTACAAAAATCAGGTGTGATGTAAAATTGTGGCGAGATGGCAAAATCTAGGGCAGTTGGCAAAATTCTAATCCACTTGGTAAAATACGGGCGATTTGTGAAAATTAGGATTGTTTTTGTGAAATTAAGGACAGTTTATAAAATCGAGAAAACTTTGCAAAATCTAGGGAAGTTGGCAAAACTGGAAACCACTTGGTAAAGTACAGGTGAGTTGTAAAAATTGGGATTGGTTGTGGGAAATTAAGGAGAGTTGGAAAAACCAAGAATTCTTGGCAAAATCTAGGGGAGTTGGCAAAATTCGAAGCCACTTGGTAAAATACAGGGGAGTTGTGAAAATTGTGCATTTCTTTTGCAATTAAGGAGAGTTGATAAAATTCGAAGTGGCTTGGCAAATTCAGGGAAGATGTAAAAAGTGCGATTTTTTCTGTAAAATTACGGCGAGGTGGCCAAATCTAGAGTAGTTGGCAAAATTCGAATGCACTTGGTAAAATATAGGCAAGTTGTGGAAATTAAGATTTTTTTGTGAAATGAAGGAGTGTTTGATAAATTGCGGAAACTTAACAGAATGTAGGGCAGTTGGCAAAATCAAAATCCACTTGGAAAATACGGGCGAGTTGTGGTAATTGGGATTGGTTTTGTGAAATTCAGGATAGTTGACTAAAATCACTTCAAACTCCCCAAGATTTTGCGATTTTAGTCAACTATCCTGAATTTTACAAACCCAATCCCAATTTTCACAAATCGCCCGTATTTTCCAAGTGGATTTGAATTTTGCCAACTGCCCTACATTCTGTTAAGTTTCCGCAATTTATCCAACACTCCTTCATTTCACAAAACAAATCTCAATTTTCACATCTCGCCGCAATTTTACAGAAAAAATTGCACTTTTTACATCTTTCCTGAAATTGCCAAGCCACTTCGAATTTTATCAACTCTTTTTAATTGCACAAGAAAGGCACAATTTTCACAACTCCTCTGTATTTTACCAAGTGACTTCCAATTTTGCCAACTACCCTAGATTTTGCCAAAAGTTCTTGGTTTTTCCAACTCTTCTTAATTTCACAAAACCAATCCCAATTTTTACAAGTCACCTGTACTTTACCAAGTGGTTTCCAGTTTTGTCAACTTCCCTAGATTTTGCCAAGTTTTCTCGATTTTGTTAACTCTCCTTAATTTCACAAAAACAATCCTTTTTTTTACAAATCGCCCGTATTTTACCAAGTGAATTCGAATTTTGCCAACTGCCCTAGATTTTGCCATCTCACCACAATTTTACAGAAAAAAATCCCAATTTTACATCACACCTGATTTTTGTAAAGCGACTCTGAATTTTGCCAACTCCCCCAAGATTTTCCAACTCTCCTAGATATTGCGAAGCTGCCTCGATTTTGCCAACACGCCATAATTTTACAGAAAAAAAGACTGCAATTTTTACATCTCACCTGAATTTTGTCAACTCTCCACGATTTTGCCAAGTCACTCCGAATTTTGCCAACTGACCCTAGTTTTTGCCAATTCCCTAAGTTTTGCCAACTCGCCATAATTTTGTAGAAAAAAAATCCAAATTTTCAGATTTCATCTGAATTTTGCCAACTCGCCATAATTTTACAGAAAAAAATCCTAATTTTTACATCTCACCTGAATTTTGCCAACTCGCCATAATTTACAGAAAAAAATCCTAATTTTTACATCTCACCTGAATTTGGCCAATTCGCCATATTTACAGAAAAAAATCCTAATTTTTACATCTCACCTGAATTTTGCCAAGTCACTCCGAATTTTGTCAACTCCCCAAGATTTTGTCAAGTCACTCCGAATTTTGCCAACTCACCTGTTTTTACTAAGTGGCTTTGAATTTTGCCAACTGCTCTAAATTTTGCCGTCTCTCCATTTTCCAAACTGCCTTAGATTTGCCAAGTTGCCTCGAATTTGACAACTCCCCTTAATTTTCCAAAAAAAAAAAATTGGGGAGTTTGAAAGTTTGAAGTGATTTGGCAAATTTAGGACAGATGTAAAGATTGGGATTAGTTTCGTGAAATTAAGGAGATTTGAACAAATCAAGGCAAAATTCATACTGATTTGCTAGAATTCAGACGTTCAGACGAAATGTAAATATTGGAAGTATTTCTGAGAAATTATGGCTAGTTGGCAAAATTGGAAGTGAAATTGCAAATTACGGGAAGTTGGGCAGAATTGGAAGTCAAATGGCAAAATGTAGGAGAGACTTGAAAATTGACGCCCCCCCCCCCCCCCACGGAACGGAGCGGAAATCTAAGCAAGTTTGCTCAGTTGACAAATTTTGCCAAAATTTTGGACTTCTTCCCCCCCCCCCCCAACCATAGTCCTTCGCTACGTCCCTGACTTAAGGTATATTACTTTACGCGGAACATCTGATGAAATTTTCTCAAAAAGTTAGGTATGTTCATAATATTTGTTTATTATTGCATTCTTGGGAAAAAGATTCAGGGAACCGAATTAAATGTAATTTTTCCAGAATGTATAACGCGATAATTTCTGTAAAACATATGAATAATGATTATGCACACAAAACCTAAACTTACTGCGAATTTTGAACATGCATTCCCGAACAAATTTATTTTAAAAGTTTCGTCAGCGAAAGTTTTACTGTCTGGCAGATACAACCAGTTTAAGCCATGGTGCTGTGTGCATGAGAGCATACTCTGTGCACATTAAAGAACACGCTGGATGGCCTTGACAGGAGGCTATCATCTGTCTCCCAACAGCTGTCTAGTGCAGGCATGGCCAACATACGGCCCGCGGGCCGGATCCGGCCCGCGTAATGAATTTATGTGGCCCGCGAACAATTTTTCAATATTAACATTTAACTTCTAGTAATTAATCGAATGAATTCTCGATACTTCTATATTTTTTAAAAAAGATTCCGTTATAAAGAATTAAAACTTTTATACTCATCTGCACTCGATGTTCAAGCGACGTTGCCAGCAGGCGAGTAAAATATTTTTGCATAGTGCAAAAATATTTTAAAAATCGATCATGTTACAAATGTAGTTGTGAAATTAGTGAATTTCCTACGATCAAAAGGATTAAATCACAGGCAATTTATTGATCTCCTTGAAGAACTAAATACCAGTCATTTAGATGTACTATATCACAATAAAATCCGTTGGTTAAGTTTGGGAAAAGTTTTAAGACGTGTGTGGGACCTTCAAGAGGAAATAAAAATATTTTTAATGCTTAAAGAAAATGAGGATTTTCCTGAATTATTAGATCCAAATTGGATTTGTGATTTAGCAATTTCTTTGGATATTCTCACACATTTGAACAAATTTAACACATGTATACAAGGAAAAAATTTATTTGCTCATGATTTAATGCAAAAATTAAGAGCTTTTAAAATGAAGCTTAGCCTTTTTTCTACAATTCTGGCTGAATGTAAATTTGATCATTTTCCAACGTTACAGACCATATCTTTAAATATTTTAAAAGAAAAGGTTAAAACATTTAATAAAAACATCCTTGCACTAATGACAGATTTCGAGCAGAGATTCGATTGCTTCAAAAATATTGATAAAATTTTATTTATTATCCGAAATCCATTTTCTGTACAAGTTGATGACGTTCCTGTTGATATACAATTAGAAATAATAAATTTACAATGTGATGAATTATTACATGAGAAATATCGAGAAGAGCAAGAAAATTTGTGTAATTTTTATAAGCAATTGAATAATGAAAAATATGGAAATTTAAAAAAACTTGCCAAGACGTATTTAGTAATCTTTAGCTCAACTTATATTTGTGAACAAACCTTTTCTTTAATGAATCTAAATAAAAGTACAACAAGATCAAGATTGAATGATTTACATTTGGAGGCTGTGTTAAGAATAGCTACTACAAGTATAGAACCAGATATTAAAAAAATAATAAGCGATGCAAACCGCCTCAACACGTCGCATTAATTATTATGTTAATTTGTTGTATTGATTTACTTACAATTATTCATAAACAAATTTCATAATAAAATTTTGTTTACTTAAAGAAATAAGTGTTTTGCTTAACATTTTTCAATTTTAATATTTCGTCCGGCCCGTGAAAATATTTTTTTTCCAATCCGGCCCGTGAAAATATTTTTTTTTCGAATCCGGCCCGGGGACAAAAACAGTTGGCCATGCCTGGTCTAGTGGGTCCCCTGCGCCAAACATTCTCCGAGCCCTTGGGGTCCTTGTGACCTGGCTATTTAGCCCATTGTGTGCAAAAAATGCCGTTCAGAGGTAAAACAACCCAACAACAACGAAATGTTTAAAAATTTGAAATGTGGGTGGTAGAATGTTATGGTCAAGGGTCAATGTTTGAGCATCGCAAATAATTTCTAAAACACGCAATATGAATATTCATATTTGTGTAGATCATTTCTATTTCCGTAGAATAAGCGATGGGGAGGTGAAAATCTACTTGTTAAATATTTGCTTTATTTTAATGTTCCAATTTTTACTTTTTTCATTTCTCCAGTTTTTCTGTTTCTACATATTTATGAAATGGTTGAATAACGGAAAATTCAGATTTTATTGCAATGCAAAAGCCCAGTATAGCGTCCAGGCTTACGAGATGCAGTCACCCATTTACTAGGGGAGCGAATTTTCTTGCGCTGCCTGTTACATTCAAAGCTAGGAAAAAAATTAAAACAATATAATACTTCCGAGGGAAATATCATCAACTTTTGTCTTTGAATACAGTATCATTAATTTCGTTGCGTGATCAATTTTAATTCACATAAATACAGGGGAAAAAATTATTAGCCGTCTCCCTCCGACATCAGTATATTCCTTTTTCTCTGGCTTGTGGAAAAAAAAAACGCTACCTATCAGGTTTTTACGATACCACTCACCCATAGTATACCGGTGGGAGTTGGTAGTTAATCCATAGAAAATAATTCATGGATGTCGAGTGTGCATGAATAACTTCGAAACATCCATTCATAAAAGCCATTCAAGAATTGCCAAAAGTGCACGAGTTGGCTAACAACAATTTCAATGTTAGTACAACCTATTCCATAATTGTCGTTTCACTCTAATAACTAAATATCCAATTCATAGAATAGGTATGAGGAATAAATCGACATGGTCCAAACGAGGCACTTGGTTTCCAGTTAAACCTCCAAATTAAGAGGCAAACTCTCGATTACCCAGCCTAATGAAGGAGAAGGGATATAAGGATAATTCAAAAACACGGTTAACACGAAATAAGTGAGAAAAAACAAAGATATATCTAGACATATCTAAGAAAAATGGTAGTTTTTCTTTTTCTTCGGTTTGTGGACATGTCATAACAGTTGTTCCAACATATCTTTCGAACGCGACGGACAAACTTAATGATTTATATGTCAAATGAAAGCTTGTGATGGGGATGGGGGGGGGCGTACTATCTTCATTCGCTATAAAAAATTCACCCCCATGCTTCTCCGCTAAAAAAAAGGAAATATGAAAACGATTATTCCGCTATATCTCTTTCTCTATCGAAAGCGAGTGCAGAAATTAATAGGTTATGCGTCAAATGAAACCTATGAACAGCACAGAACGCTATGTGTTAACCTTTTTAATACACTTAGTAACCCAAACATATTTCATTTAGTGTGCCACAAGATAAGCATTAAAGATTTTAATGTTATCTGCTGTTACGCCCCCACTGAGGATGAGGATGAGAAGGATAGGTTTTACGGACAACTTCAGGATATTTTGAATTCTGTCAAGAAAGGGGATATTACCCTTGTTCTAGTGACTTTAGTGCCAAAGTTGGTATTGGCTCTGACCTTTGGGGAGGAGTAATAGGCCCTTTTGGTATTGGTAGCTGCAGTGGCAATGGGCAACATCTCCTACAGGTAAGTAAACTCAATGGATTCAGAATAACTAACACATTACAAACACCGCGACATATATAAGTACACATGGGTTTCACCCGATGGGCTGCATAAGAATATGATTGATTATATATTAATTAACAGCAAATGGGCTAATTCTTTTAGGAATACCAGGTCTTATATGGTAGCTGAAATATCTGACCATTACCTTGTTAAAAGTGTTTTGCAAATTAAACTTAAAAAGTGTTGTGCTAGGGTTAAAAATTTTACCTTTAATACTGAAGCTTTTAAAGACCAGTTATAGCTAAAGCTTACCATGATAGGTTACTTAGTCATTATGACAGTCATGGTTTGCTTATTACTGAAGTTGAGGGAGAATGGGGCCGTTTTAAACAGGCTTTTTTGGAAACTAACAGTATTCTTTTAGGAAAAAAGGAGCAGAGGAGGCAGAATTATTTGTGTGATAAGGCACTTGAGCCTTATTTTAGATAGAAAGAACTGCAGGAATGTCCTTAATCAATCATCATCATCATCATCATCATCCTCAAGCAGCCATGGGCTACGGAGGTCCAACCAGACCGTGCAATTTAGTTCTCCAAGCAAGTCTATCCTGAGCTACATCTACTGCATCTGGCCACTGCACACCAATTCCAACAAGGTCCTGTTTGACATTGTCTGCCCACCGCATCCTAGGTCTTCCCCTCTTTCTGAGGCCTTTAGGCACACTGTTCATAACCCTGTTCGCCAATCTATAATTATCCATATGGGCAACATGGCCAAACCAGCGGAGTCTCTCTCTGCACAATATGCTGCTGAAAGGAGGTTGCAGACTCCTTTGCCTAATCTCATCATTAGTTACAAAGTTGAACCACCTAATGCCCAAGATACTGCGTAAGCATCTGGAATCAAAAGCATCTAGTTTCCTGTTATCTTGTTTACAAAGTGTCCAAGTTTCACTACCATAACTAACCCTAGAAAGAACCAAACTATTATACAGTCTAATTTTAGTCTTTAGGTGTATACGCCGATTTCTCCACACTCTCCATAGATTCTTAAAAGTCCCGGCAGCAATCCCTATTCGTCTGTTAATCTCATGCTGCACGTCACCATTATCTGTTACATAGCTCCCAAGATAATTAAACTGTGACACCTTCTCAAGACTGCAACCATTCAGATTAACTGAATCACAGCCTGCCTGACCAATTTTCATCACTTTAGTTTTCTCTCTGTTTATAACCAAACCAACTCTACTACCAGTCTCATCAACAGCTCGAATGAAAGAGTTCATCTCATCAACATCATTTGCCAAAAGGGCTAAATCATCAGCATAATCTAAATCAGAAATTTTCGTATCTCCAGCCCATTTAAGGCCAAAATCTTTCCCTTGAAGTGAATTTCGCATAACATAATCAATAACCAAGCTAAAGAGAAAAGGAGACAAAATGCACCCTTGTCGAACACCAGAAGTAATGCTAAACCAATTGCTACAAGCCTTACCAACTCTCACACACGACTCAGTGTTATTATAGAGAGCTTTCATAATGTTAACTAACTTGTCTGGTATACCATATGATCTCACAATCAACCACAAATTATGACGATCAACAGAGTCGAAAGCCTTTTTGAAATCAACAAAGCTAGCAACCAAAGGTTTCTGAAACTCTAAACATTTCTCAAGAATCTGCCTAAGTGAAAATATCTGATCCACACATCCCCTACCACTTCTGAATCCACATTGCTCATCACGCAATTGACTGTCAACCAGATTCTTAATTCTATTAAGCACAATCATGGAAAGAACTTTACCTGGAACAGAGAGTAGGCTGATACCCCTATAGTTATCACAAGAACTGCGATCACCTTTTTTGAAAATAGGGATAACAATAGCTCTGGTAAAATCCTTTGGAACCATGCCTTTATCATAAAAGAGATTCAGAATTTCAGTCATCCAAGTGGTAACCGAAACATTCCCAGCTCTAAGCATTTCCGTAGTAATTTCATCTACCCCTGGGGATTTATGAAGTTTAAGTTTAGAAACAGCCAAAATAACTTCAGATTGTGTTATAGGGCCAACATTAAAGCCACCAATGCATCTATCATCATTGCAAACAATGGGAGTAGAACTAACTACATTGTTTAGAACATCACTGAAATGCTCAGCCCACCTAGCCATGACAGAATCCTCCCCTATTATAACCTTACCTTGTTTATCCTTCAATCCTTGTATGCCTGTCCGTTTTCTACCACACAAAACATTAACTATCTGGTACAGCTCTCTGCTGTTGTGCTGTCTAACTGCTTCCTCGGCTTTGTCAGCCAAACCATCAAGCCAAAGATTTTATCAGCAGCTAACTGATCCTTTACAAGCTTATTAAGGTCTCTGTAATGCTTTCTATTAGGACTAGTAGGGTATTGATTAAGGGCATTCCTGCAGTTCTTTCTTTCCGAAATAAGCTCAAGTGCCTTATCACTCAGATAATTTTGCCTCTTCTGCTCCTTTTTTCCTAAAAGAGTACTGTTAGTGTCCAAAAAAGCCTGTTTAAAATGATCCCATTCTTCCTCAACTTCAGTAGTAAGCAAACCATGACTGTCATAATGACTAAGTAACCTATCATGGTAAGCTTTGGCTATAACTGGATCTTTCAGAGCTTCAGTATTAAAAGTAAATTTTTTAACCCTAGCACAACACTTTTTAAGTTTAAGTTGCAACACACTTTTAACAAGGTAATGGTCAGATCCAATTTCAGCTCCCCTATATGCCCTGGTATTCCTAACAGAACTGGCCCATTTGCTGTTAATTAATATGTAATCAATCATATTCTTATGCAGCCCATCAGGTGAAACCCATGTGTACTTATGTATGTCGCGGTGTTTGTAATAAGTGTTAGTTATTCTGAATCCATTGAGTTTACTTACCTGTAGGAGACGTTGCCCATTGCCATTGCAGCTACCAATACCAAAAGGGCCTATTACTCCTCCCCAAAGGTCAGAGTCAGTACCAACTTTGGCATTGAAGTCACCAAGAACAAGGGTAATATCTCCTTTCTTGACAGAATTCAAAATATCCTGAAGTTGTCCATAAAACCTATCCTTCTCATCCTCATCGGCATCCTCAGTGGGGGCATAACAGCAGATAACATTCAAGTCTTTAACGCTTGTCTGAAATTTTGCTGTAAGAAACCTTTCATTAATGCACTCATATCCTAGAAGAGCATCGCTAGCGTGTCTGCTGAGAAGCAGACCCACGCCTTGGTGATGCTTATTGTCGTCCCTCCCTGAAAACAGAAATTTAAGATTATTTTTAAGAATCTGACCTTTATCGGTCCATCTGGTCTCTTGCAAGCCGAGAATATCTAAATTATAACGGTGGAATTCTTGTGTGAGGACATCAAGAGAAAAAGCTCTGTGCAGAGTCCTCACATTCCAACTACCTATGGAGAGAAAATGGTTAGTGGGATGTTTAAAGAAACTATGTTTATTGAGAGAGGGAATGCCGACAATATCAAACAGCCCCCTAATCGCAGACATGGGGCAAAGACCCGTTCCCCCACTACTAAAGGCTGAAGCCATCTACACTGAAAGACTTCCTCCAATGTAGAATCTGACGATGCCAATAGAAGCAAAGAGTTCAGGTGCCTGCGATGACTTCTGCTCAGGATTATCCACCAGCTGATAAACATATCCTGTGAATCTATTCACTTGGGGCTGTCAACCCACAAACAAAAAGAAAACACAGCGGAAGATTTTCCCTCCACAGAAGCCCACCAGTGCAGCAAAATCAGGATCCATAATCAAGCTCAGAGCCATATATCTGTCCAGTCCGGTAGGTTTATATGGTCAGCACCAGGACCCTGTGTGGTTGACCACTCCTCAGCAGGGTAGAAAAAAAAGAAAAGTAGCCATAGTTGTCCAGATCAGTAGGCCACACTAATCTGGCAGCCCTCCCCTTCCGTTCACTTCCACAAGAGAGTATCTCTTTTGAAAGTTACTAACGGTCCGCACCACGAGCTACTAGAAAGCATTACAGGGAGCTTAATAAACATGTAAAGGATCTATTATTTGCTGATAAGAATCTTTGGCTTGATGACTTAGCTGACAAAGCCGACGAAGCAGTTAGACAGCACAACAGCAGAGACCTATACCATTTAATTTTTTGTGTGGTAGAAAACGGAAAGGCATACAGGGATTGAAGGATAAACAAGGTAATCATGGCTAGGTGAGCTGAGCATTTCATTGATGTTCTAAACAATGTGGTTCTACTCCCATTGTTTGTAATGATGATAGATGCATTACTGGCTTTAATATGGCACTATAACACAATCTGAAGGGGTAGAAGAAATTAGTACTCGAATGCTTAGAACTGGGAATATTTCGGTTACCACATGGATAACTGAAATTTTGAATATCTTTTATGATAAAGGCATGGTTCATAAGGATTTTACTAGAGCTATTATTATCACAATTTTTAAAAAGGTGATCGCAGTTCTTGTGATAACTATAGGGGTATCAGATTACTTTCTATTCCAGGTAAAGTTCTTTGCATTATTGTGTTTAATAGAAATAAGAATCTGGTTGACAGGCAATTGCTTGATGAGCAATGTGGATTCAGAAGTGGTGGGGATGTGTAGATCAGATATGTTCTCTTAGGCAGATTCTTGAAAAATGCTTAGAGTTTCAGAAACCTTTGGTTGCTAGCTTTGTTGATTTCAAAAAGGCTTTCGATTCTGTTGATCGTCATAATTTGTGGTTGATTGTGCAATCATATGGTATACCTGACAAGTTAGTTAACATAATGAAAGCTCTCTGTAATAACACTGAGTCGTGTGTGAGAATTGGTAAGGCTTGTAACAATTGGTTTAGCATTACTTCTGGTATTCGACAAGGGTGCATTTTGTCTCCTTTTCTCTTTAGCTTGGTTATTGATTACGTTATGCGAAATTCACTTCGAAGGAAAGATTTTGGCCTTAAATGGGCTGGAGATACGAAAATTTCTGATTTAGATTATGCTGATGATTTAGCCCTTTTGGCGAATGATGTTGATGAGATGAACTCTTTCATTCGAGCTGTTGATGAGACTGGTAGTAGAGTAGGTTTGGTAATAAACAGAGAGAAAACTAAAGTGATGAAAATTGGTCAGGCAGGCTGTGATTCAGTTCATCTGAATGGTTGCAGTCTTGAGCAGGTGTCTCAGTTTAATTATCTTGGGAGCTATGTAACATATACTGGTGATGTGCAGCATTAGATTAACGGCGAATAGGGATTGGTGCCGGGGACTTTTAAGAATCTATGGAGATTGTGGAGAAATAGGCATATACACCTAAAGACAAAAATTAGACTATAATAGTTTGGTTCTTTCTAGGGTTAGTTATGGTAGTGAAACTTTGACACTGTGCAAACAAGATAACAGGAAACTAGGTGCTTTTGATTCTAGTTGCTTACGTAGTATCTTGGGCATTAGGTGGTTTAACTTTGTAACTAATGATGAGGTTAGGCAAAGGAGTCTGCAACCTCCTTTCAGCAGCATATTGTGCAGAGAGAGACTCCGCTGGTTTGGCCATGTTGCCCATATGGATAATTATAGATTGGCGAACAGGGTTATGAACAGTGTGCCTAAAGGCCTCAGAAAGAGGGGAAGACCTAGGATGCGGTGGGCAGACAGTGTCAAACAGGACCTTATTAGAATTGGTGTGCAGTGGCCAGACAGTGTCAAACAGGACCTTATTAGAATTGGTGTGCAGTGGCCAGAAGTAGTAGATGTAGCTCAGGACAGACTTGCTTGGAGAAGTAAATTGCACGGTCTGGTTGGACCTCCGTAGCCCATTGCTGCTTGAGGATGATGATGATGAATGATGACGATGAAGTGGGGAGTGTCATATGAATAAAAGAACTGACCCCGCCATGTTTTCTTTCCCGCATAAAAGAGGGGAATTATGAAAATGATTGTTCCGCTTCGGAATGCAAGGGTCAAATTTAATAAGTTTTATATCAAATGAAAGCTTGTAACATGGGGAATGTTGTGTGCAATAAAAATATACCCACTTGATTTTTCCCCACTAAAAAGGGGAAGTATGAAAGTCGTTCTCTATTATATCTTACGAATTCGAGCGTCTACAGTTATGAGTTAGGTGTCAAATGAAAGTTTATATGAAGACCGTCGTAGACTACTTCGAATTATGCCACCCAATCATTCTCTCCTCCCTCCAAAAGGAGACGGAAAAATAAAGGGGTCGACCTTAACGAGTTATATCTCAAATTAAAGCTCGTGATGTCTCCAATATTAAGAGCTACCTCAAATAGGACTTCAAAAAAAGGGGGAGGAAAAACATAGTCGATGTTTATGAGTCGTATATCAAATAGAAGTTTCTGAATGTAGGTGCTCTTAGTGGCAAAGGAAAAAAATATAAATAAATTAAAAAAAAAATTAAAAACTCTCTATCTTCCTATATTCGCCCAAACAAGTAGAAAATAAACCCAAAATATATCGATGGTGCAGTCGGTCATTAAATTCGTATTCACTTGAAAGGAAGATAGGGCGACGATTTACCTACTCGACAAGATTGCCGGCTCTCTATCTTCCTTTGAAGTAAATACGAATTAATTGACTGATTGCACCATCAATATGCTTTAGTTTTATTTTCTACTTTTTAGGGTGCATGGAAGAAGATAGGTATTTTTCAGTTTTTTTTTTTATTTATTTATATTTTTGCCATTTTATCTACTGCTAAGCCTAGAGGATTATTGTTGTAACATTTGTGGTAATCGATAACACTAAACAACGAATTGAAACTATTTTTTATAACATTGGTCAAATAGGATGATTTTAACTGATTTTGGAGTGCTGAATTCAAATATGGCTGTGAAAATATGTAGCACGTAGTTTTTTTTTTATTACGGATTGATATATTTCAAATTTCAATGAATATGCATATCTGAGAAATGAAAATAAATGTGACTATTTTATTAAATTGCAATTTAAAACTCATTAATTAATTACATGATTACAATGAAAAGAATTAGAAACATCATAGTCATAGACCACTGAATATAAAGTAACAAATGAAATAATATTGAAATGCAAAATAAGAAAACATGGGTAAGGATCTTTTACACTTACAAGAAGTTCATTTTTGTCTTTTATGTGCTGAGGTACCTTCCTTCTGCAAGAACCAGCAGTATGTTACCCATCATTGCTGGGTCCCACCTGCCTTGGTATCTCTCCTCCATAATTCGGATAACCTGGTGAAATCTTTCCCCTTGCTCATCACTTACAGCTGCTAAGTTCTCGGGAAAGAAGTCAAGATGCAAGTGTAAGAATTGGATCTTCAAAGACATTCGGCAGCCAAGATTTTCATAGTTTTTGAGAAGATCTTGAATGAGCTGATGGTAGTTTTCCTCTTTGTGATTCCCCAGAAAACCGTGGACCATAGACGTGAAGGATTTCCATGCAGCGCGCTCCTTCATATTCAGTTTTTCTTCGAAGACTGTATCGTTCAGTTGCTTCCTGATCTGAGGACAAACAAAGATACTTTCTTTGAGTTTGACATGACTTAGTTGGAAATTTTTCCTTCAAGTGCAAAAACCCTTACCAGTTTTGACCATAACCTTTGCAAAGTTTTTCATAAGCTCCAGTTTCATGTATAGTGGTGGGAGCAGAACATCAAAGGGGTCAACTAGAGGTTTATACCTCACGTTACTTTTTCCAGGAATAAAGCATCTCTTTTGGGCCAGTCTTTTGTAGTGTTCCTTTCTGGCCATACTGTCCCACAAACACAGAAAACAGCAAAATTTTGTGAAACCTCCTTGAAACCCGAGCAAGAGAGATATAACTTTTAGGTCACCACATATTGTCCACTTAAAATGGTTATATTTTATAGCAGTGAGTATTTTTTCCATGCTTTCATAAGTTTCCTTCATTTCCACAGTGTGTGTCACTGGAATGGAAGGTTTTTGGTTTACTTTGGGCAAAAGGACAGTTTTAAGTTGAATTTTGACGAATTTATGAATAAACGCCATTCCTTAGGGTCTTAAGTTGTTCCAATTCCTTCCATCAGTCTGAAATATCTGTGCAGAAACACAAACCATCTTGCATCTCATAATAAGCAGATAAAGCCAAATTTCTCTTTCTGAACAGAGAAGCTAGTACCCTTGGCCAGAAGATTCCACTCTTGAAGTCTCGACGCTAAAGCCTCAGCTTGTTGTTTGGAAAGTCTTAGGTCTCGAACAAAATCATTTAGTTCATTTTGCTGAATTAGATGAGGCTCGTCAACCTTTTCAGGGGTGTATGTAGGATCAAGATCTATATGTGCCTCAAAATCTTCCTCTGATGAATGTGAATCCATCTCCTCCCAGTTGGTTGGAGGTGCTCGTATAGGAAGATCTCCACGAGGAACTGGCCTTATGGCTGAAGTCATATTTGGATATTGTATTTTGCTTTTTTTTTTTGAAAAGCCCGACACTTTAGTTAAACAAAAATGGCAATCATGCAAGTGATTAGTTGGCTCACCTCAAATCATTGGAACTGCAAAGGGCATGGATTTTATCTTACCTTTCAACCATTCACTCAGGCCAACAAAGTACTAAATGCAGCACACATGTGGAGCCCGTGTTTTGTCCTGATCTCCAACATGACATCCAAAATACAGGTTATAGGCTTTCTTCACAATCTTTGTCAAAGAACGACCCTGGGATTTTAAAATATAATTTACACACATAACGAAACTTATCTGGCACATTAACACATCCGCGACGCTGCCTTTGTGTCATTTAAACACCAAAATTCACTCTTCAACGTACAGCACATGTTTCTCCTATAATGAAAACAACAAGAATGGTGGTCTGAGATTAGGTTACTGTTACACGTTTTCTCCTACTTGGCAATCAAGTACATATTGCCAACCACAAAAAGTAAAATTTGTAGTATCCTCCCAGTTGCTTGGAGGTGTTGGTATAGGAAGATCTTAATAGGAGTCAAAATGACCAATAACATAAAAATGTGACGCGCTAGCCATTTTTTAAGGCCAGATCTGAAATCAGCACCTGAAAAATAGTTAAAGACAGCTACAATTGTTCATGTTATAAAAACCTTGTAAACCAGTGTAATTGGCGATATTAAGAATTCATCAAGTTACTTCTTTGTTGAAAGAACTAGAACCATGTGACATGTTAGGTACAATTTCGAATCTAGTGCACTATTGAGCGTTCTTTTACTACTGGAAAGAAAGGAGCTTTTCTTAGTCGTGAAGGAAGAGTTGTCTTGATAAGAGTAAGTCGCACTTACACGCTTCACTGAAATCCACCGGCATCGTGATCGCAGAAGCATGTTTTATTTTTTCAGAGAACGTTTTACTGCACCTAGTCATGTTTGTGAGTATGATTTTTAATGATGGATGAACGGCCATTAAGGTCAGTCGCCATAGCTAAGACATCGCGTAAGCAGACATTTAAAAAACGCCAAGTAAGAAACAGAAAAGAGGAAAAAGAAACGTATTATCTTTTGGTAGGAATTGTGATTTTATAGTCTACAGTTTTTACCCCCAACGCTGTGACTAGTAAAGACCATAATCACTAACTACCGCGTTTCTGGGAGATCCAGATAGCAGGAAAATAATCTATAGTTGCACTGCAATTGTTTGCGTACATTGATTTGCCCACTGTTTTCGTGAAACCGTTCTGTAGTTGTCTAGACTAGAATTGCTCGTCATTGTGACTTATTCTTTTTTCATTGCGCGCATTCGTGATATATACATAAATGTTTTTTTTCTCTTTGTTTATTGAAAAGATTTTCGAAAGTAAATTTTCGAAGGTATTCGAAAAGTCTGGGTAAACTTATTATACCCTGATTTGAAGCGTTTATATTGATATCACATTTGTTAGCAAGATTTGCAGTGTTAGGAAATAAAGAGTTTTATACGTAATTTACGTAATCGAAGCCATCCATTTAGACCAAGCATATATCTTGCTGACTGCAGCAGACTCAGGTCTTGTTTAGTGATTTAACAGGAGAGAAGAAACAGAGCGTGGCCCTTTTTGGCCTGGTTCAGCGCCTCCATTCAAAGTGGTTGGGCGGTGTTGGTTTGAAACACAGCTACGTGAAGTTGTGTTTATGCGAATCGACGTGAAAAATTTGAAATGAAAGAGTCAAATGATGAGAGAAAGATTTAGATGCAAAAGATGTGGAAGTCTGTTACAGGCAGTAGTATCACACAACTAAAGAAAGTAGGAAAGTTAATGGCAGAAACTTTAGCTGCGGTTTCAGAAATCTGATTTCAGATTTTTTTGTGTTAACCTTGGCATTCTAGTTTGATTTCTTGCGGATTGGCTCAAGGTGTTCTAGTTATTGATTGTGCAACCTTACTAGCTAACCTGCTTATCACAGCCGTTTCAAAAATCAACATGTGATTTTGAATTTTTATTTTGGCATCACATTTTTTGTAGCTCTTTAGAGTTTATGCTTATATTTCAATGAAAAAAAATGTGCTTACAAAATTGTAAAAAAAAAATGTGCTACAATAAAAACAAGTAACAAGAAAAATTATTTACTTCAAAGGAAAATAAGACCTATTTAAAGTCAATTAGCGATACTTACGATGCTAAATTAACCGTGCTCAGTATTGGTTATTATGGTATATATTGATTATTGAAAGGGCGAACGCTATATCTGTTATTCTAAGTATTGATTCTGAAGTTAAAAATTGATTATTTAAAATTGTTAAAAATATTTGAAAGAGTTGGGGAGGGGGATAAGAATTAAAATGGAAAAATTAACCACTTTGTATTCACATACAGGCTAACTTTCCCAAATGCTGACTTGTAAAGGTTCTTTAGAGAATTGGTTTTAACTAGCTTCAAAGGCACTGTATTTATTTTTTGTAGCAAATCCTGAAAGGTAATCTCTTGCGCCATAAAACTACAAACAGCAAACCAACTGAAAGGAAATAAAGCTGATAAGTTGCAGATGAATTATTTATCAGAAATCATAGTGTTTCCCTTATTTATGTCGTTGACGGTTTTGGTATTGCCTCGTGAGGATAAAGTTTGAGTTATATCATTAAATTCTTCCCTCTCTTCTGCACAAACACCATATTCTGAGAATTTTGTACCAAATTTGTTTCCGAAATGCATTGATAGGTAGTTGAAAAGTAATTTTGCAAAATTCACAAATAATTTGTAATTTTTGTTATTTTGCAGGTGTTGCTGGAGTTTGATGATGAAGATTGGAAGGCCCGACGTTGGGTCCGTGTGTACGACAGCACTTTCCTTCTCTTTTTAGTTGAATATACGTTGGTCTGGGCACCGTCCAGCTCTGCCGGTATCAGAGGTTTACTCCTGCCAGCACTAGTAAGTTGATAATGGCCTTGCTACAAATATAAATAAAAATAAATAAATAAATAAATAAATACCCCCTCCAACAGCTGCTTGCCACAGAGGTCTGACAGGAAATATAACAATCATAAATGATTAAAGCACAAAGAAGGTTGAATAAATAATGAATGAGAAAAAAGCTGAGTAGAATTGAAAGCTGAATAGTTTAAACTTGTGTTCAGCTTTTTTAAATCATAAACAAATTACTGTAAGTAAGAGATTAAATATTGTTTTTAAGGGTAAATATCGTTTGTTATCTAATGATCAAATCACATCATCGCCGTTGGTATTTAGCATCACTTATTTACTACTAGGAGAAGTAGATTTAGTGTTTTTGGTATACAATTATCAAATTTCAGGATCCCTGAGAACTGTTTTGTTACATTTAATATCAGATGGGCTTTTTACTTTTTTTCGTTTATTTTTAATCTTTATTCAAATACGAACTTTTGCTGTTGCATGAAAAATGCAGCAATCGTAAGAGTACACTCGAGTATAATGAAATGAACTATACACTATTACAATTTAAAGAAAAACTCATCCAAACAATATAAATTGCTTAACAAAAATATTGAAGTAATGATTACATATGTATTCATTCACACCTAGAACTAATGAATTTTCCCTGCCACTTACTAGCATTTCGTTGCAAGAGTGTTAAATGTGTCTATCCTATCCCACTAGCCCTAAACTCACAACCCACAAACGTTTGTTCAAATTCGGTTTCTCTGTTTTTGTAGAGAAAATGCTAAAAAAAAAAACAATAAAAAAAGATAGAAAAAGAAAAATCTAAAAGTATATATATATAAATATAAAATGTTTTCAACAAAAAAAAGATCAATCTTTTTTCGTCTACCAGAGTCAGTTGCTTGAAAGAAAAAAAAATCCTTGGGACTGATCTTGGAAGGCCACTAACATTGAGTTTGGAACTTCTCACTTGATCCCATGGAGTAGGAATAATTTTGTCTGAATACTCTGAAACCTCGCCGAACACAACCATATTGCTTCTATTTGTAAGCGTACGTGTATTGTTTGTACTATTTGTAAGCGTTATTAGCATAGCGTGTGCTGTGGTAATAAACGACAACGTGTGTTATAAAAATGAGAACGGTATAGTAGATGGCTGCACAAACAAATCTGTAAAAACGACATTGTGAAGGGGATATTTCATCCGTAAACAGCTTTGTAAACGTTTCTTTAGGGTTTTTTGAATATTTCCACTTAAGGGACATTTTCAAATCTAGGGCTGTTTTGGGATGTTGAAATATAAAAAATAAAAAAGCTCTGATAAATGGGGCAAAAAAAAGTATTTTGTGAACAATAGAGGCACACTGGCTATGTATATAAGACTTTATAAATAGATTTTTTTTTTCGGATTTTTGCTCTATTTCTCCCGATTTTTTAATCCCGAACAAGAGATTTAATATTCGGGTTATATATAACCCCGAGAAAACCCGGAACAGAAAATATACATTTCCTAACACACTAGTTTGCATGAATTAAGAACAACCCTATGTTATGTCTGGAAAGCTAACGTCAAAGTTCTATAGCTTCTAAAATAGGTTTTTTTTTGTTTCGAAAAATGCGATTGCAGATAAAGGTCTCAATCAGATATATCAATATCTCGATTTTCAACAATAATCCTTCAGTATTTAATGAGTTATGGAAGTTTGAATATTTAACAACAGCAATTCCAGTCTTAAAAAACGTATGCAAACTGATGAATAGTAAAAGAATTCTTTACACAAACTTCCAAAATACACACTTATTTTATTAAACGCTTTGATACAATATTTATTACTAAGTTCTAATTAATTTCTGAAGTCAATTTATCTGACGTTGCTTTCTTGAATTTTCAAACTTCCATAGCTCATTAAATACCTACCGAATATTGTTGCAAATCGAGTTATTGATATATTCAATTGAGATCTTTATCTGTTTTAAATTGAAAAAATGTTTTAGGAGTTATGGAGTTAGGAGTTATGTTTCGACGTTAGTTTCCCATTGACATAGCATAGGGTTGTTCCTTAATCTTTGTAAACCAATATAGTTCGTTGCATTTTTTTTTCTAAAAAAAAAAAAATTAAATTAGTATACTGTCATTTCTTTGAGTTTGTCATTTGTGAACACTACATAGGCAGAGACAAAGATTAAGAGAACGAATTATTATTATGAATTATTTTATGATATGTGGCTGGGCATGCCCACTACTAATGCGAGATGCGGGATTCCACTTGACATTAGATCAGTGATGGGAAAACCAGCTACGGCTGGCGGAGACATTTTATCCGGCCCGCTAAGATTCTCATAGAAATATCTCATATAAAATTCTCATAAAATAGCAATTATATTCATGTGACAAACCATGGTTTACTAGCGTGACCCGACTGTGATTATCTCACATTAGTATGGAGAATATGGTTTCGAAATAATTAGTTGAAAAATAATTGGTTATTCTGAGTTGGATACGCACGTCTCCCAGAAGCATGCCAGGTATCTTACCGCTAGACCACCAGAAATTAACCATTTCTTCAACAATGGAATTACTGAAAATGGTCTCGTTTAGACAGAGATGAAATCATTACAAATGAAATTTTGGTTTATGTTTTAATATTAAAAGTGTGTAACATTAAAATAATAAACCAACAATATAAGTAATTATGCTTTGCTTATTATTCTGTAAAATAAAATGCTGCCCGTTATATTTTGAAAAGTAACTGATTTGTCCCCTCCCATATGATTTCAGTTTGAGACCCTTGCCATAGATGAAAATTTTTCATGGTGACATTTGTTTCTTTCAATTGCACATATAGGACAGAGAAAAATCAATAAGCTACTCCTTACTTTTACAGACCTCATACAAGGACATTCCTTACTAAGACCAAAGTCACTGCTGATAACTGCAACAGTTAGAACCAACATAAAATTTGCCTTGCGCAGACAGTCACTAGGTCCCCAACCATTATGCCAGTTAAGGCATGATTTTCACAGTTAATTCAGCATATTTGGCTTTTAAATATACACTTTTCATGTTATTTCTTTCATGTTATCACAGAGTAAATCTCTTTACCCTTTTTTCACAAATTTTCAGTTTCATGTAATTGATTACATGTAAATTAACTGTTCTACGGAGGTGGCAAATGTAATAAACACTACCGAAAATTAAGATTTGCTCTTAAAAAATCCAGAATACTATAGGAGACTTTCCCATCTTTCCACTGTAACTACCAAAGCTAAAAGTTCCTATCACTCCTGCCCAAAGGTGAAGTCAGAATCAATGCAAACTTTGGCATTGAAGTGACCCAGCACAAGAGTAAGATTTCCTTTCTTGGCAGAATCTAAACATCTCGAAGTTGTCCGTAAAAGAAATCTTTCTCGTTCTCAACCGAATATTTAGTGAGAGCATAGCAATAAATAAGCCTCACTATAAACTTTGTGACCAATAACTTGATCAGATTAGAGTTCCCATAAATGACGTGCTGAAGGGATTAGAGGTCCACACAAATGACGAAAGATAGCATGTTGAAAATCACTTTTTCAGGACATGGAAAACGTGTTCATAATCAAATATCTCGAGAAAACGTTTTCCATGATCACAATCAAAGGTGTACGCAGAAAGTTATTGGGGGGGGGGGGGGTACCATGTTATTATAGTGTCTGATATTCGGCGACTACCTCAGAAAATGCACTTATTCAAGATTTCAAAGGGTAAGAGATTGTGACCCAACAATTCCCCTCCTCTTGGGTACGACATTGATTACAGTAATTTCTCCGTACTCGGTGTGTGAAAATAAAAACCTGTGTTGCATTTCTGATAGTATTTTTTGTCTCCGATAGATGGCGATACTATGTAGAATGATATTTGTGACAATGTTGACAGTTTAGTTATTATTATGCTCGTAAAAGGTCAAAAGTTGAATAACAGTGGACTCATGCACATAAGAAAATAAAAGTAAATATTAATAAATATACAAAAGTGTTATAGGAGAAATATATACTTATAACATAGGTAGAAAAAATGAACACTATGAATAAAAAGTTTGAAATGAGGAAATAAAATCCTGCATTGTGATTTAAAATTATTTAGGAATTTAAATTTTTACAAATTAATAAGGTTGAAAACTAACCACTGCAAAATCCTCAGTGTTTTAGATTTAGAGAAACTCTAAAAAACAAAGGATTTTTGTTAGGTAGGCTTTCCTGATAGCACAAGGCCCGTTGAAATTTAATAGCTCGCTGCAGTTTGCCATAAAAATAATAATAAACAAATACCCCCTCAAGCAGCTGCTTGCCACAGACGTCTGACAGGAGCCTGTCAATTTATATGCCATAGTAGAAGGTCTGTGAGGATGGCAGGACCTCAGCAGAAAAACAACAGAAACATCCGTGCCTTATCTGTGGCTTGAAGTCAGGTCCCTTAGATCAGTAGCCAAGCGGTCAAGAAAATGCAACCAGTTTCGTTTTACACGATTATGTACTCGATTCTATACAATGCGGATATAGATTTTTATGATTATGTAAATATAAGTGGTGTAACGTAACTGTAATGGTGCAGAGGATGCGAACGCACTCGTTCCCAAGCAGGATAGGGGTACATACATAGAGTTGCCAGTATTCCAAAAGGTGGACAAAATAGCTAGAAATTGAATCAAGGGAAGACAAGTTTTCAATTTGTGAAATAATATAAAAAAACGTTTTTATTATGTTTATTTCAAGTACCGACTAGTTCTCTCATAAAAAGGTTGGGTTGCGTTGTTTACCTCTGAGCGGCACTTTTTCTGCACACAATGGGCTAAATGGCTAGGTCACAAGGACCCAGAGGAAGGTTCTAACTGGTCAGTTGTTAGGAAGACAACCTTCCAGCATATTCTTTAATTTGCACATGGTATGGCTCTCCCTCACACGGGACCACAGCTTAGCTACCCATACGACTGACAGCGGCCTTTCCAGGCCCATCGGTGCCCCCCTATTCCCCGAGGACAGGTAGTTTTTCGGAGATAAATCTCAACGACTGGCCCTGTTGTGACTTGAACCTGGGAACTAGCAGAGTACGAGCCTGGCGTGCTACCAACTGAGCCACAGCCACTTCCACCCTTTTACAAAAAGGCATAACACTTATTCACTACATCTTAAAATATATGGCATGCCGATTTTTATTCATACTTCATAAGCAATTAAGATTTGTTTGTTCTTCACTGACATAGTGGTTAAGGAGCTTCAACAAGCAGACTTCGTGTGCTTATGTTAACTCTGACTGATATAATGGTCAACATTGACTTCGGTCTCGATAAGGCATGACCTTGTCTGAAAAGACATAAACACTGAGTTGGCTCAGTCAATAGCGCACTAGGCTCATAATCCATAGTTCCCAAGTTCGAGTCCCACCTGAGCCAGAATTGAGATTTATCTCCGCCAAACACCCTGCCCTCGGCCAGGAAAGGAACACCAGTGGGCTTGGAAAGGCTGCAATCTGTCGGATGGGACGTAAAGTTGTGGAGAGCCATACCCTATGCACATTAAAGAACATGCTGAATGGCTTTGACGAGAGTCTGCCATCTGTCTCGTAACAGCTGCCCGTGTGTCCCCTTCCCCTAACCTTCTCTGAACCCTTGTGACCTGACCATTTAGCTCTTTGTGTGCAAAAAAAAAGTGCCGCTCAGAGCTACAACAATGAAAGATTACTATTTCACTCATTATTAGAGAATTTATTATTATCAACAAAAACACTTCAATTAGTGAAAGATAGATAGCCGTAATGCATTATTTTGCACATGGTTCAAAACGACCCCTATTATAAAAAGTAAAGATTAATGGGGAAAAAATTGCACATCTTACAAATTTGGTTCGCAAGCAAAAGCGCTTTTTCTTTGCTCGTTTGCAAAACACGAACTACTGTTTTCACTTTGTCGTCAGTCCGTCTATCATCTCCCCATAATTCAATTTTTTTTCACTTTTAGAGATAAATGAAAAATCCTTTTTGATTCAGATAAGTGCTAAAGAAATAATTAGGGTTTGTATTTTCCGAATCTCCCAATAGGTTTTTTAATATGGAAAATTGCAAAATTTAAACGAATGTTGTAAACGATCTATTCATGTTTAGAAATTTGAAATGCGGGTCAGTATATTCCATTCGTCTCGTAACAGCTTCCAGTGGGTCCCTTCCCCCAAGCTTCTCTGAGCCCTTAGGGTCCTTGTGACAGAATTTAATGGCAAAATTTAATGTTAAATTAATTTTGCATACGTGCATGCACGCGCGCGCCGCACACACACAAACATACAATTAACACATGTACAGAGACGAACATGAAGCATGTATATGGAAGTGACGAACATGAAACATGTATATGGAAGTATGTGACAAAAATATATATATGTGAAGAGAGACAAAAACTTAGTCAATCGCATTGATGTATACATAGAGACATACTCTTAGAAAGACATCAAATGAATATGTATAATACCTTACATCTCTTAACCACAGATATAAACATGCATATATCCGTATTTTGCATAAGATCAGAGAAACTCTCACATTCTCGTACATACATAATCTTTACATAGTCATAAACCTATGAATATGCAATATTAAACAGGATTTTTATTCTGCTTGAAAGTAATAACAGCTATTCAGATTATCTTCCGTTTACTCGAATCAGACTTAAAGTGAATGCAGTCAACATACTATAATTGCTTATTGTGAAAGAATGACTGTTCATGCTATTGTATTAATTTATAAACAGCCAAACTTTCAAAAGACAATTTCTATTGAAGGTCTGATCAAATGATTTGGAATGATTGATTACATTCTTTAGACAATGATTTTTCTAATCCCTAGTACATGAATACATCATGATTAAGATTTATCTGGTAAAGACGTATTTTTACAGGTTTACTTTTTCCCTCAAGATGGCGCAAGTTAAATGTCCTAACCGATCCTTATTTATCGCTTTTTAACTGTTGCATCATCTTCTTTGAAAGTTCTATCTTTTAGCATTTCTGTGAAAAATTCTCGGACTGTATGTCATCTTCTGTATTAACAAAAACACACCCGTTTTGTTCGTTACGAAACATCTGACAGAAAACGTAACTTAAGACGTAACGTAAGACAGTCGTGTTCAAAAAGATTCAAATGCGTTGAAGAAAAATCCTTACACCTGCAGAAATGGGGATATTCAAGTTAGATCAGTGGTGAAATATTTTGCATAACCACCTTTCGAACAAAAAATGCTTCTTTGAAACTCGTCGAAAAAACTAATTTCACACATACAAGTTCCAACACTCCGAAAAACATAAGTAGGACTCACATGCAAGGCACTTGCATGAAAATTATCCAAACTGGTTCATACTTACAAATAAAATGTTACACACAGTGTGTATATTTCACCCTTGTTCAGAAAAGTGAATATTTGATTTACATACAACTGAAAAGTTACATGTAATTTTCACATGCTTGCACGAAAAGTGAATGTTTGCAGGAAAAATAACGTTGCTGACTTACATCTCACTAGAAATGAACGTTGTTGTAAGAAATTGTGACATTAACACCCTAATACTTAAAAAAAATGAATACTTGTGGTTAAACTATTGTTACTATTATACTTCGCACGTGCACATACTTGTAATAAACAGGGAAAAAGTTTCGAACGTAAAGAAACATACATTCTAATGCCCTCCTGTATGATCGACGTTTCTCCTTGCTGCCTTTCAAGCTGACACAGGGCGCCCGCTGTTGGGCTGACCCGGATTGTGTATCGTAGCTGTTTTGAGGAGAATGTTTCTCCGATGAATGCTTACTGTTAAGTTACGTTTTTGATATTTTTTCTTTTAATGTGAGAATGCGGGTAGGGTGCTTTCCTTTCGCTTTCCTATCGCTTCTCTTTCTTTTTCAATCTTCCTTACTTCTGTAATGTGGAGATTGATTGTCTTGATGAGTTTTTGAAGTGTGAAATAACCGTTGAAAGACAGCGCTTTATGCTTTAGGTCCGGAAAACGGTTGAAGTTACGAGAATTCCTCAGTGTAATTGTATAATACCTCAAGCAAAGTATTGTGTAGTCGATCGATTCTAGGAGCCCTCTCCATCAGAATTGAGAAGCATTTAGTACATACTAATGGAATTTACTGGAGTAATGCTACTTTCTATAGGTAGTGTTATTTCAGATTTTAAATTTCCAAACAAGTGAAACACATATGGGAATACATAACATTATCAAAAAACCTGTCCTTGCCGGAAAAACAAATACTTTCACACTTATAAAACATAGTGCCACTTGTTCTAAGAATTCCACACCGGTGCAGGAAAAATAATCATTTTGACACTTACACAAACATAGTGCACTTACTTGTTCTAAGAATTCCACACTAGTATAGAAAATATATATTCTCATGCAGGAAAAATAACTAAACCCATTCTTAGATATGAAATGCGCGTGTTACATTTCCTCGTGTAGTGAAACACCTAATTTCAGCCATGTCATGACTTTTTAGTTCAAATCTTAATTACATATTGTCTATGGGAACTGCATCGTTCATTGACCAGGTTTTGTTTTTTAGCAGAGTGCATGGTCATATCGCTACTGTGAGAAAGATCGCCCCCCTGCGCCATTTTTGCATCGAAGTCACCACTGGAACTGTCCCGCAGAAAGTGTACATTATCTTGGTTATTGGTTGGAAAAAATAAAAGTAGTTGAAACTTAAGTGATGGAAATGAGATACCCCTGAATGTCATTTGAAAATTCGTAGATGTTAGTGCCTGTTAACACTATAGCCACCTAACAAATGATTGAAATTTTCACACATTCTATTATTCTGTGAAACTCGTATTAAATGATACTTTTTCGTTTTTCCATTTTTTACACTGATTTTTTGTGACATCGGTACCGTTTTGTAAAATACGTCACACATTTCTTATGGCATTACCAATTTTCTGTCAGTGCTCCTTCCAACAGTGATTTTCTCTTTCTAATGTACTATATTTCCTTTTGGAGACAAACTATATTGTCCCTGTAACGGCTACATGCTGTCTTGAATTGTGATGAACAGTATAGAGGGCATTTAAAATTAGCTGACCACATGGTGCTTTTGCAGACCGTGAACTGTTGTGTCGTTAAGCCGAAAAGATCCCACTGAAGATAAGACGGCAGCATACGCTAGCTTCCGTTGACCTATCCGATAAAGTGCTGCATTTTGTCATGAAACGAATAATTATTTCACTTTGTCATTAGAGTTGAAAAGATTCTTGAGGAAAATAAAAGTCATGGAGCGGGGCAGCTCTTCCAATGAGCCAAGGATTTAGATAAACACATCGAAGGGCTGTTCCATAGGTCAGCGTGCAGGTGCCCCATGACCTGTGAGTTGTCACTAGATGGGTTGCCAGTTCGTGCGTGCGCTCCTCTCTCTGCCATTTCTGCAGATAAGCGAATAGGTAGTGTTAAATTTTAAGAAGTGGGAGAGCATATGGCGGGAATTTTCCTATTTTTTTAAGAAGGGTATTTCTGGACTTGGGGTGTTTCACACCGAGTGACTCTTAGTTTGTAAAGACATTATTTTTTGTCTGTCGCTTATATCCAATGTAAGCTCTAGTAGCCTAGTATTTGTTAAAACTAATATCCCCTACTCCATTAACATACATTCATGTTGTACTTGGATGTAGAACTAAAGTTAGATGTTTTACACACCGTAAACAGAAACGCAAGGGTACCCGCAACGTATGAATTGTTTTCTACTTTTAGCATTGCTTACTTTCTATAACATTCAACCGCGTACAAAAATTCTTTACAGAATTATTTTTTACCCTATGAAAGACAACTGACCTTGTAAAGCATAACGAACACGCGTATAATACTAACGACGGTCGCAACGCGAAATAAAATTTCATCAATGTAATGAGTCATTGGTTTTGTGATCACACGTTCGCCGGTAAACGGGGGAAAAGATGATTTTTTAAAACTGTGTGAGCGTTTACAATTGCAGATATTTTAAAAAATGATATCTCACTTCCAAATAATTAGCTGATTTTTCTTCGGAGGAAGAAATAATATTTTGTTATCGATTGTTACTGAGTAACGTTACTTCCTAGGAAAGAGTAATATTTTGCATAAGTGAATCATGTACTGAGGATACAGCGGTAATAAGTATTAGGAATAAAAAGTTTAAACTTGTGACCCAGTCGCGTAACAGATATACGGGAATTAAAAAGAGTTTGTTTATTTACAAAATAGCTGATCTATCATAAAGGGGAGACGGGATGTTTCGATAAGAGGATGGAAAATTATTTCCAAAACATTATTTCCATACCGTATCTCCTGTGATGGGCCTGAAACAAAGGAGGGTAGAATTGGGGGTCACAAAGCAGTTTAGTCAGAAGGGCTGTCAATGAGTGACATCTCTGGACTTAGAAAAATTTCGAGATGTGTCCGAAAACTACGATCAAGAGTATGAGTGGGTTTTCTGCAAATTGTGGTCTCGAGTACGGGTGAGGTACCGAACGCTTGTTGTGAAATTCACGCCGTTGGACATAGAATTATATGAAGGTCGAATTCGAAAAATATGGGACCTTGTAATTATTTTTGAGAATTGCATTAGCCATTCTGAGAGAGGGTGTCACCGAAAGTTTAGTTGATCTTTGCAATTATTTTTAAGGATAGTGTCAGCCATTCTGAGAGGTTAGTCGGCCGAGGGGGATTTTGATAAACGTTTAATAAAGGTTTTAATTAAGGTTTTTTAACGTTTAATTAAGGCATATTAATAAGGGTTTTTTTAATGAGGGGGTGCGTATTAATAAAGGGGACGTCAGTTTTGATAAGTGTTTAATTAATAAGGAATAAAAATAAAAATTCGCAATAAATACAGGAAATATACAACTACCATGTTAAAATATAAAAATATTTGGGAGTTGATTTATAAGACCTAAAAATCTCGTGTTCATTTACGAGGAAATAAAAATTCGGAGTTTTTTATAAAGGGGGACGGAACTTTTGATAGTGGATTAATTAACGAGGGTGTGGCAGTTTTGAAAGTGTTTTTAATAAAGGGGAGGTATTTTTTGATAAGGGGGGGTGCAACTTTTGATAACGGATTAATTAACAAGGGTGTGGCAGTTTTGATAGGGTTTTTGTTAAGGGGTTTTTTTTAATGAGGGGGAGTCAAAAATTGGATTAAAATAGAGTGGTTACTAGTGTATAGTACTTATGGTGTACACTAGATGGCGCCAAGGGTTTTTAATAAAGGGGGCGGAACTTTTGATAAGGGTTTTTTTAATTTGGGGGAGTCAAAAAATGGGAGTTGGAAAAATTTCGATTAAAATAGAGTAAATTATAACAGCATCCTCCAGAGCTAAACTGGAAGTTGCTGGCAACGTGGCAATTAAAATACTAGAAGGATGGTGTCTTCGCAATAAGCTTGGGTTCAGCGTTGCGAAAACAACATCAGTGACTATTGCAAAAGAGGGTGTCCTCAAGAAGAGGTACCCTATTTTTAATCTAAAAGGCGAAAACATCCTCCATATGACGACTTTAAAGTACTTGGGGCTCACTCTGGATGAGAGGATGAGCTGGATCCCGCACCTGCAGGACTTGAAAGCTAAATGCACCAATGTTATGTGCAAGCTGGGGCGTATGGCTCGCATCTCATGGGGACTTAGAAGCGAGGTCCTCAAGGAAATTTATCTAAGGGGAATGGAGCCCGATGGACCACTCCATAATGTGTAGAAAGCTGCTCGCAGCCCAACGACCGGCTTTACTGCGAATCACCAGGGCCTACAGGACAACATCTACGGATGCCCTCCTGGTGCTCGCAGGGATCCCTCCACTATTTTTGATGGTCGGTAAAGAAGCGACCATATTTAGAGTCCTGCAGGCTAAGGAAAAAGCAACATTCCTCGGAGTCCAGTATGACCCTGAGGATTGCGAGGTAAATACCGCTAAGTGGGATCTACATCCCACAAGGAGACTATGTGTGCCCTGGTCCACGGAGTTACCATCAGGTACAGATATTGAAATATACACCGACGGTTCCAAGAGCGAGGAGGGTGTGGACTTAGCCTTCACTGTCTTCAATCAAGGGGCCAAAGTATATGATTTTCAGAGGAAGGTTTCTAATAATGGCTCAGCCTTCCAAGCAGAGCTGCTCGCTATCAGAGAGGCCCTTAGCTGGGCCCTCAATGACGGTGGTCTGGACAACGACATACGGCTGTACACGGACAGCCAGGCAGCTCTGCATGCACTTGAAGATGCAAACAACAGGCATCAGATTGTGAAGGAGATCAAGTGCATCCTGGGCAATCAGAGCATGCCCAGAGTTTCCTTCTCCTGGATCAAGGCGCACTTAGGGCATGAAGGGAATGAGCGGGCCAACCAACTGGCTCGTTCCGCAGGTAATAACACTCAACCTGAGATAGCGGTAAAGACTTCAAAAACTACCCTGAAGTCTATAATTAGCCAAGGTACCATTAAGGAGTGGCAGAGGCTCTGGGATACGACTGAGAATGGTCTTCAAACAAAGACATTCTTGAAAAGGGTCAGTCTATCTTTGATGTCCTCTGACCACTATTTGACGCAGGTCCTAACAAGACATGGGAGTTTCCCCAAATACCTGGAGCGGTTTAAAATCTCTGCCCACAGTTGCTGCAGCTGTGGGGCTCCAGACGCAGATGTCGGGCACTACATCCTCAGGTGTCCGATTACAGAAGGGTTCGCTAACGAACTCAGGGACTCCCAAGCGATCAATGAGGTAGCAGGCGAATTGGTCTCACTGTCCATTGAGAGTGCCCATGTCAGGGCACACTTGAGGGACATAGGCTGGCTCGTCTGCCAGCTCCGGGACTCACTTTGAGGTCCGTAGCTGCTTTCTCTCTCTTATTTTCCAACTTTCCTCCCGGGCTGCACTCAGCACCCCCTTTAACACCACCCATACTCCAAGTCCCTACTGGTCTCCTCTGAGACAAACCTCATCTTCTACTTCCAGGCTTCTCTTTGCTATGCACGTGTAGTGTCGTGAGACGGAGCACGTGCTTTCACCATGGGGAGTGGGTCCTTCGGGACCCACTCCCCACCCCGTATTAAAGTACTCATTATATACACTAGTTGGCGCTACCAAAAATCAAAGGGCTTTTCAGGGGGGGCTAAAAATACAAGTGGGTCAACCAGGGATTCTTTATGAATTATTAATTATGAATATTACTAAGGGGGCGTGTTCAGTGACGTCATATCACGTGACCTGAATGGGTGTGGTCAGTGACGTCATAGAGGAAAGCACTGGCGGGGGTTGCGTATTCTGGGACTAAACTACTCATGTTAATGATATTATTAATATTTCGAATAATTCTCCTCCGATATTATTTGCAGACGATACTAGTATATTTTATACAACTAAAACTATTGATAACTTAATTGATATCGTTAATAATGATTTAAAAATTTATGCAAAATGATTTAGAGCTAATAAACTCCAGTTAATTATTGGACAAACTAAATATATTTTGTTTGACCCAACTGTAAAAACTCCAAATCTTTACCTACAAGAAATACTCATTGATGAATCGAAAGAAGGTCGAAATCGAAAGAGTTAACAAAATTAAATTCTTAGGAGTATGGCTTACTGGCAACTTAAAATGGAATGAACACGTTACGTACATTAGGGGAAAAAAATCCAGAAGTATTGGCTATATTAAATGCTATAGATTCATGTTTCCTTTTCGAATTAAATTGCAACCATTATTTATCCTCATCTACATTATTGCATTTTAATATGGGGTAACACAAGTAATTAGAATATTAATAAACTACTATATCTTCGGTCTGTAAATGGTAGCTAGGCATAAACTGGAAGGAGAACTGTGTACCAATCCCCAGTGATGATGCACAGAACCGGCCAGGTCTAGCGCCTAATGTCTGACCCCCACCTTCTCGTGATGCAGGCCGTTAGTACCTTTCAAAAGAGATATTCTGTTTTGGAAGGGAACGGAAGTGGAGGGCTGCCAGTTCAGTATGGCCTACTGATCTGGTCATCTATGGCCACTTTTTTTCTTTTTTTTCAACCCTGCTGAGGAGTGGTCAATTTCACAGGGTCCTGGTGCTCACTAGACTGGATATATATTATACCTACTAGACTGGACTTGTTTATGGATTTGAGCTTGATTATGGATCCTGGACTTGCTGCACTGGTGGGCCTCTGTTGAGGGAGAATCTGCCACTGTGTTTTCTGTTTGCCTCTGGGTTGCCAGCCTTAAGTGAACAGAGGCCTTATATCAGCTGGTGGATAATCCTAATCAGAGGCCATCGTGGGTATCTGAACCTTACTTAGCTAGTTCGGCATCGTCAAGCCTAAACTGGAGTAATGTGTCTCAGGCAGGCCATATGGCTCTAGAAAAAGTCCACTTGAAAAGGTAGTGCCTGAAGTTCCTACCAGCATCAGTGACTTCAGCCTTTAGCGGAGGAGGAACAGGTCTTTGTCCCATGCCTGCGATCAGGGGGCTGTTTGATATTGTTGGCCCTACCTATCTCAATAAACCTTGTTTCTTTAAAAATCCTACTAATCATTTTCTCTCTGCAGGAACGTGAAGACATTATATAGAGATTATTCTCTTGATGTCCTCACACAAAGATATTTGTGGCCCACGAACAAAATCAAGTTTTTACTTGAAATTTTGAATAAATATCTGTAATCCACCTTATAATTTTTTGCCAACTTATATTACTTTACTTGATATGCAATCTTCAACTTACTCATTCTATTTGCAATTATTATTGCATTATTTCAACTTACTCATTCTATTCTTATTGCCCAACAACTACGGCCACAATGCTCCCATTAAATTTATAAATGTTTGATAAGGTTTATAAAATTTATATTAATTTATTATTATTTATTATTTTTCTTATGAATAAAATAATTTTTTGAGGTGACATGAACTGACTTTTCAATTACCTATCATGTCCTATCGTTTTATTTGGTTCGCGAAATATTGGCGAAAAAAAAATGGCCCACGGTCTTAGAGAAGTTGGACAGCACTGGTCTAGAGATTTCAAAATTTCTGATTTCGATTATGCAAATGATTTTGCCTTATTGGCTACTGATGTTGATGAGATGAATTCATTCATTAGGGCTGTTAATGAGACTCGTAATATAGTAAGTTTGGTGATAAACAGAGAAGAAACTAAAGTGATGAAAATTGGTCAGGCAGATGGTGCTTCAGTTGCTTTGAATGGCTGTACTATTGAGCAAATGTCTCAGTTTAATTATCTTGGGAGCTACGTAGCAGATACTGGTGATGTGCGGCATGAGATAAATAGAAGAATAGGGATTGCCGCTATGACTTTTAAGAGTCAATGGAGAGTATGGAAAAATAGGCGTATACACCTAAAGACTAAAATTAGGTTGTATAATAGTTTGGTTCTTTCTAAGGTTAGTTATGGTAGCGAGACATGGACACTTTGTAAGCAGGATAATAAGAAACTTGATATCTTTGATTCTAGATGAATACGCAGTATCTTGGGCATTAGGTGGTTTGACTTTGTAAGCAATAATAAAGTTAGAAGGAGTCATGAACCTGCTTTGAGCAGCATATTGTGCAGAGAGAGACTGTGTTGGTTTGGCCATGTTGCCCGTATGCGTAGATGCATATTGGCAAAGAGGATTATGAACAGTGTACCTAAAGGTATCAGAAAAGTGGGGGTGACCTAGGATGCGATGGGCAGACAATGCCAAACAGGACCTTGCTAGAATTAACCTAGAGTGCCCAAATGCAGCAGCTGTAGCTGAAAAGAGACACGTCTAAAGAGGAAAATTACACCGTCTGGTTGGACCTCCGTAGCCCATGGCTGCATGAGGATTTTGTGATTTTTTGATCTATCTATCTGGCTGTCTGTCTGCCTGCCTGCCTGTCTGTCTGTCTGTCTGCAAAAAACCTTCGTGAGAACTTTGTATTAACTAAACTTTAATGAACATACTAAATAATTTTTTGGAAAAGCCAAAATTCTGCAAATTCCGGATCTGTCTACAAAAAATCTTCGTGAGAACTTTGTATTAACTAAACTTTAATGAACATACTAAATAATTTTTTGGAAAAGCCAAAATTCTGCAAATTCCGGATCAATACAAATAAATTAAATATAGCATCATTTCTGTTCTGTACTATTAGATTAAGAAAATACGATATCAATTTCCAAAGGAAGTGTTATCATTACCTAAGTCGACAGCAACTTGACCTAGAATTCCCATTGTGCAGAAAAATTACGGACAGGCATCACTAACCTTTCAGGGAACAAATTACGCAACAGGCATCACTAACCTTTCAGGGAGCGAAAGTTTGGGATATTTTAGATAATAATTTGAAAGAAGCTGAAAAGTATTCGTCATTCAAATGTAGTTTATTAACTACTTTAACTCATTAATATTTTTGAATGCTTAAAATGCTGGTGTATCATACAGTAGATATTTGTCAAAAGTTTATGATTTAATGTAATTTAGTTAATGGGCTCAGTCTTTTCAAATTCTGTATTGAAATTTTTTAACTGAGTGACCCATTTCTGTTTTATGTGAATTGTATTATATTAACTAGCATAACATCTTTGTATTTCAAAATAAAATGGAAATAAAAATTATTATTATTACATTAACGATGAATATTTTTCGTGATCAAAAACAAATGGGCGAAAATTTAATCTGAGCTAGTCTGAATTAGTGCAAATAAAATTCAAAATAGTGTTGCATTAATATTTATTATTACTGATTACATTATTATTGATTCTTAATGCTTATTATTATGCTTACTTATCTTAATACTCACATTAATGTTTATTATTACTGAAATTTGAGATGAATTTGTAAAAGTAAAACTTTCAATCAGTTTTTTTTATAACAAGGTTTTTTTTTGAACCTATCCTCTCCCCCCCCCCCTCCAATAAGTGGTTAGTTTCGATTTCAACAATTTCGATTTACACGTTGATTATCCGGAACTTGACTACCGTATAAATCGAGGGATGGGTGTCTTTCCTTCTTTTTCTTAACAAGTGAACATGAAATGTATTTCTAAAACTTGTAGTCGGAATACCTTGAAATACCGGTGGCTTAAAATAAATAAATAAATAAATAAATGTTAACAATTTATTTAAATCTTTTGCAATATTTTGACAATTATTGTTGAATTCGATTATATTGTTTAATTCGATATATTGTTTAATTCGATATAATTGATTGTATGGGACCATATTATAACATATCACTCGTGGCCGAGTGTTTAGTGCTCTTGGCTACTGATCTAAGGGACCTGGGTTCGAGCCCCGGGTGAGGCATGGATGTTTGTGTGTGTTGTTTTACTGCTGAGGTCCTGCCATCCTCACAGACCTTCTACTATGGCGTATAAACTGACAGACTCCTGTCAGACTTCTGTGAAAAGCAGCTGATTGAGGGGGTATTATTTAATAATTACAAATAACCCGTAATTAATCGTTTGTTAAAATGAAAGTGATTTGAAAATTAGTGTTAGTGTTTCTTTCAGTTTTGTAAAAACGTAATATTAAAGTCTACTGTTAAGTATTCCAACAACTCTTTAAATATTAGAGGAATATTAATGAAAATCGAGATTTCGAGAGATTTTAGTGCCATCTTCTGTTTATCTCCAATGACTATTTTTTTATATATAAAGCTTATTTTGAATGTTAGGGAGCTTTGAATGTGGCTTTCCATTCACGTAACATGGAAGTGTCCCAGTAGTTTCATAATAAAGTGTAGGTTTATTAAGGGGGAAGCTATTAATGAAGCCTTTGCCAGTGTACAGGGGAAATATATAACTAACTTAGAAATAAAAACTCTCGTAGTGTAGCAATTTATTCACGTCAAATTTACGAGTATCTCTTGAATTCCTATTTTTAGTAGAAATTCTTACTTTTTTAAAGGGATTCCTATATGGATTCTTACTTCTTTTTTTTAAATAGGGATTCCTATATGGATTCTTACTTTTTACTATTTCCACAAGGTTTCATTCTACAAAGGTTGAGACGTGGTGGTTTAATTGATGTACAATAAATCCTTGTTCGTCAAAGTTACATTCCTCAGAACAGTTCCTCAGATTTTCATCAACGGCAGTATTTAAATGAGGGATATTATCTTTAGGTCTGACAAATGGTATAATAAGAATTTATTTATACTAATTTTTAAGTGCGATTTATCACGATATAATATTTTTTATTGAAGCTTGTAATTTTTTTAACCTTTGGAAATGTTCTTGTTTCAGACCAGAGTCAAATTATCAAAATAGATTAAAAATTTGTCATTTTTATTAATATTTTCTGGGAAATCATATAGATCTGTATGTGTTAAAATGACAGATAATGCCGGTGATTAATTAACGAAGCGATGAACAACGAGGACTTACTGTGTTTAAATACTACTTCGAAATAACTTGTCGACCACTTGTTTTGTGTATTTATCTGTGTTATTACTCTTTTATAATGTGCAGTTTTAGCTGGTTAAAATAGTATGCTGAATTGGCAATTTGTTGATTCCTTTGGCCAATTTGTTGATTCTTTTTTTATTGCAATTATAAGTTTTGCTGGGTGATAAAATGGCCTGTGTATGTATCGATTCTGAAGCCTTACCGCAGAGGTTCTCAAACTATTTGATAACCCTAAAATAGCAGATATATTTATGTGACCCCCTAAGATGATAAATAAATTATGCGCCCCTTCTCTCTTCCATATAATGAAGACTTATATAGTTATATGTAGGATAAAATAAAGAAATTTATCGTTTTTGTATTTAACACAAAAAATATCTGTCACGAACAAGGCCGGATTTACACTTCACATGCCCATAGGCTTACGAAGTGGTAATGTGCCCTTATGCACAGTAGTTTTTTTTCATTTCTTATTTTAAAAAAAAAAAATTTTTTTTTGCTTTCCCAACCATGAAGAAAGTAAACAGTGTAATTGAATTTCATGTAGGAATATTAATAAGTTTATTAACGTAATGAGTAATGGAGTTTCATGTAGGGATATTAATAAGTGTGTTAACAATAATACACAATGTTGTTAATAAATAATAAAACTAATGTAATAAATTAATATTATACATAGCATATAACTTGTAATATGCAGTAACAATGGATAATCAAATTATTAATTTTAAATTAAAATATTTTTCTTCCTCACTTTTCTGCTCTGGGAATGAAAAATTTGCGCTAAATTATCAAAAGTATTGGAACATTTCCATGTTGTGTGAATAGAAAACTATTCAAACTCCCTAACTTTCAATTGAGTGTTTTGTAGCAAAAGATCATAAGAATTTGAAAATTTAAAAACATTCCCCAAGTCTAGATTCTGATTAATATTTGTCTGCTATTTAAAGAATTCTGGAAGCTGAAACATTTAACATCAGTGTTGCTACACGTAAGAATTTACCGTAAAGTTAAAATAGATCGTTTACTGAAATAAATGTAACTTTAAAAGTTTAATAATATTTTTCACTTTGCATCAATTTTGACCATTGTTTAGGACAAGCAAATCAGTAGCATTTGCTGTCAAATATTTCAGCCTGAATAAGTCTTTAAATATTAAACAAATATATTCTAAAATCGAAATTTGGACAAATTTGATTATATCCACAATTTAGTAACTTGTGCAATATTTTTCTGTAAAAGAACTTATTTTCAAAGTTCGGGGTTTTGAATATAGTTTTCGGCAATACAGTTTATTGCCTTACAATCCATATTCTTTTAAAAGTTTGTTTTTCGATTGTCAGGAGAGAGAGTATTTGGAAATAGAGTAATCATTCTCCATGGATACTTGTAACTAGATAAAATTAAAAAGACATATTAGACATATTTGTTGTAACTTAAATAAACAAATTGTAGCATTTAAATGACGGCGCCCCTAAGCTAATGCCTAAGTGCCTAATGGGATATTCGTGCCTGCTCATTAAATGATCTTTTTTACATTATGATTACTTAAATATTATCACTTACAGTTTCACAATTTTCACTGAAAGTACTATCAAATATGACTGTTAGAACTCTGCCACCCTCTTCGCATCTGCCCCCTTACTCCTCAGTTTGAGAACCTCTGCCTTTTTTGTAAGCTCTTTTATGTGTCTACCCTGAAATGTTACCGCTTTTAAACGAGATTGAAAACAACACAGAAAAAATTCTCTTCGTATTTCGAAAGACCAAAATTGATTAAACTACCTGTTTCAAAAAAAAATAGCTTCGTTCGATTTGTTTCTTATAGCAGACGATCGAATCGGATGATTTTTCTTCAGAGTTCTCGTTTTTTGTCAATAAGAGCTCCAAGGTGTCTTCCGAATTAGAATAATCTCCAGCTTCTATTGACATGCTGAACATGGCGTGTTCACATTCTGCGACTCCCGCGTTCTCTATTCTCAAGAACCGGGGTTAGTAATCGCTGTACTCAGCAATCCGCGATACTCGAAACGACAAAAAGAGGCAAAAATTCCACATCCAAGATATCTTTCGTTAATCCTTCATTCGCCTCTTGGAAAAGGAAGAACGGAGAAATATAAATATTGATTTCAGCTTCGGCCACTCTCCTGGGAATTCCGGTTGTCATGGAAACGATCTGCAGACGTAATACATTAAATCCTGCATAATATGTATCGATTTTTTTAAAAACGTAGAATGGAAAATGAATACGAGTAAAGCACACTTCCTCCCATTCTACGCTTTTGCGAAACGCCCTCTTGGCGATTTCATATTCAAGAATATGGATGATCATCACCTAGATTCTCGAATATCAAATCGCCAAGAGGAAGATGAAGTAGAGACCTGAAGAGTAAAGATGGTTATTGTGTTAGATACCATTTGGAAAAGAACAAATTCTTCTATTTTTTCGTTTTTTTACAGGGTGCTATTAATTTGCTTCAAAAAAACCCTTCAAAAGTTTTTGTTTTGGCCACAATGAAGGTACTGGAGACGAAGTCGGCAGGAAAGCATGACAAGACCCACACATGTTACGTCGGTGCATTTGGTTACGTAGAGTAATTGTTTGGAAACTTTTGAAGTTGCGAAACCCCTTTTGTGTATTTTATTAGTCCATGGAACGCGAGACTAAATCCCACCTGTTCAATTTTGTAAATATTAATTTGATCTGTTGATTTTTAGTTATGCAGTCCAATGCAGTTTATACACTAAAAACAAAACAAATGTAAACAAACTTAAAGACAAATAAAAGTATACTTATAATAATTTATTTTCCATTATCAAATTTTGCATCACAGAACCTTACAGCGGATGCAGAGCATTGTATGGAAATTTAGAAACACACTTAAAGACAAATAAAAGTATACTTATAGTAATTTATTTTCCATTATCAATTGCATCACAGAACCTTACAGCGGATGCAGAGCATTTTATGGAAATTTAGACCTAATAGATTTTAATTTTTTATTTCAAAAGGAATTTATTTATATGTGCAGCTAACAGAAGCATGATCAGTTTACCAACGGCTGTTTGATATCATCTCACTCATTATTTCAAAGTTTTTTGAATATTAAATTAGAGTTGAAGAAATATTCTCACGAAACAACATTTTTCCCCTAAATAAGCTTTTGTGGCGATAAAACGAATACCGAATATTGAAATATTATTCTAGAATTGACATTTTTGCAAAAGTTTTGTATAGTGTATATACGTAAAACTTCAACTATATGTATATATCACGTCCCTGACAGTGCATCACATAAATTGATTGTTGCCAAGTGAATGTTTTGAATATAATTTGAATTATTCGGCTAGTAGTTATGTAATATTATTTACCACACAGTTTTACTCACCGTTGCTTCAACTAAAAGAAAAATAATACTTTTTACAGTCATTCAATCATGGACGTTGGCAGGAAGGGAGGAACTGTAAAACCCCTGGGAAATTTGATCAAAAAATTAATTTAAGATGAATAATAATATAGATGTACAAAAAAAATTAATATTTTCCTTATTTTGCGAAATGTAATCTTGAATTTTTGAAATATTTTCTTTCGTTTTCAGAAGCGTATCACTTATATTTATTTATTAATATGTAAAACTATTTTGCATGTATTTTCATAAGTTTCCCTTTTTTCGTTTTATTTTAGGGCATTATTAGTTGCATTATGATTTCTTAACTGTGCTCATTAATGAACGGTTCCACTTAAATATTTCTATCTTGAAACATTAATTTGCTTTTTACCCCTCCCTGAAAATCATTTGCCCCCTCCCCCAAAACCATTCCTCCATACCTCTGAAATTTTTTTCCCGACACCGATGAATTCAGGGTTTATTGACTTTTTCAGCTGTAATTAAGTGAGCTGAATTCTAATCCATCCGTGATCGAGACACTTGGTTTATATCGTTTCCCAATTAGGAATTGACACCCATGTAAGTATTGTTTATTTAGCTTATGGTGAGTTGATTATTGAATTCTTTGAGTCTGTTTAATATGAGATTACGAGGCTCAGTCAGTGGCCTGCCAGGCTTGTAACCCGAGATCGTAAGCTCGATTCCCAACTCTGCTAAACATTGCGATTTTAATTGTTTGCTGGCGTCCTTTGTTCGGAATGAAAGGGGCAATTTACTTACTTGTAAAGGGCACCGTTCGTCTTATGAGATGTTAAGCTGCAGTTCTATGTGCAGGCGTGTTATATTAGATGCGCTTAAAGAATTTTTCTTGATGGCTTTTATGGAATGTCCTTCATTTCTAATGGTTGTGTAATATCTTTTTAATCCTCCTAACCTGATATGTAAATTTTATAGCTTGAGTGATATTTACTGCACAGAAAAAGGAAATGTTGCTCAGGAGTATAACAACCCAATGAACTCAGACATCTGTAAAAGACATATTTGTTTTTTTTAATATTGGAAATATTTTGTGGACAAGCTAAATAGGAAGAGATAATTATGATATAAAACTTGATTGACCAGAAATGCCTTTAATCAAAAGTGGCAGTACCATAAGAATAGATTATGGCCTTTTTTTTTCCTATCTAATTTAGACAATAATCGGCATGTACTAAATAATTCCGTTATGAAATAAGATGTACATCTGTAAATTAAATGTTTTGCGTGGCTCGTAGATGAATACCATCTATGATCTGAAGTTTATAAGAAACATAACCCATGGTACTGCAGCACAAATGAGAATTTAAAAATTTCGTATGCTCAGAAAAATTGTTTAAGGTCTAGAGGATACAAAGAGATACCAGCAAACCATTTTTTCCTAAGTCTCTTCTGACATTTTTCTCTGTCAAGAGAACTATTCGTTGCGATTTATTAGAACAGTATTTTGCTATTCAATGAATTAAATAGGTGGCTATTTTTTTTAATCATACCTTAAAATTAAAAAATATTTATTACTCGTATAATAGCTTCTGCGGTCCCTAAATTGCGTGAATAATTCTCCAATAATCATAATTGACAGCTTCTTTATTTTTAAGGTCACATCCAAGCTTCTTGCATTTCAATTCGCACTGTTAATATCTGATTACTAGCAACAACTCGCAGAAAAAATTCGATCTCTGTAATTTTCTCCGTTGACAATTTCTCTGTTCATAGAACTTGAAATAAACTCATAAGCAATCACAGAAATGAAATTATTTATTGTATATAGGAAAGCTCACAAATCGATGCCAGATCGTCTACATGCAACGTCATTCGATGTTCTAAACTATTCTATTACACTGGTCAACACACAAAAAGGCTTTGGAATGAAAATAGCCAATCTTTACTAATTTCCAGGTGCTGAACACGAAAATGACAATAAAAGTTATCGATTAGATATTGTTTAGGAGTGACAGAGATGGTCATGTATAAACGATTCAGTCCGCATTGAGTACATAGGTAACCATTTCGCAGTGCTGTATTTTAAACTCCAGATTGCAACATATTGCGTTGTATTGCATCAACCCGCCATATACACAACCCCCGGAAGTATTGCATCATTGTCTGATGCAATAGAGTTGAGTCATGACATCGCGGCTTGACGGTCGCGGACAAAAGATGATGCAATTGTTAGTTGTAAATGACGCTCGTAGGATGAGCAAGTCTTTTGAGCGACTCCCATATACCCCTTAGTCATAAGTACAACACAAGTGATCCTTGCGGGGCGGGGGTGTCTCAGTCTGTAGCGCGCCAGGCTCGTAATCTGCAGTTCCCAGGTTCGAGTCCCAGCTAGGTCAGCGTTGAGATTTATCTCCGCAAAATTCCCCGCCCTGCCTACGGTAAGTAGGGGACACTGATGGGCTTGGAAAGGCCGCCCTCCGTCGGATGGGACATTAAGCCGTGGCACCGTTTGCGGGAGAGCCATACCCTGTGCACGTTAAAGAACACGCTGGATGGCCTTGATGGGAGGCTACCATCTGTCTCCCAACAGCTGTTCCAGTCGGTCTCCCCCAACCTTCTCTGGGCCTTCGGGATCCATGTGACCTGGCCATTTAGCTCATGGTGTGCAAAAAAGTGCCACTCAGAGGTAAAACAACCGAACCCAAAAGTGATCCTTGCAGTTTTAATTCAGCAGTAATGATGCCTCGTAACTGGGTTAATAGTGCAGATATATTTTGTTACATTTGCGGGGAAGTAACGTTTGGAAGCCAGAAAAGGGCCATCACTCCAATAGTGAAAGCGGCATTTGAGTTTTATTTTGGATGCAAGATTGGGGACCAGGACAAGGCCTGGGCTTCACACATATGCTGCAGTATGTGTGCAATAAATCTTCTGAAGTGGCCGAAAGGCGCAAAAGTGGCGATGCCGTTTGCTGTTCCTATGGTTTGGAGAGAGCCAAGCAATCATGCAAATGACTGCTACTTCTGCATGGTTCTCCTGTTTCTGGAGGCATCACAAGGAAAAAGAAGTGGACAATAGTGTACCCGAATATACAATCTGCTCTCCTATCAGTTCCACATGGTGAAGGCCTTCTCATTCCCGAACCTCCAAACGAATTTTCCATCGATTCAGACAATGAGGAGGGAAGCGAACCGGCATCGAGTTCTCTGCAGCCTTCGGTGTCTAATGATGATCCATATGTCTGCCATGGTGCATCATTTGCTCCACATAGTCTCACCAAAGAAGAAATGAACGATCTTGTTCACGATCTAGAGCTGTCCAAGACCAAAGCAGAGTTATTTGGATCAAGACTTAAACAATGGAATCTTCTCAAGAAAATTGTTCGTGTGACTCGTTTCGAACTCGTCATGGGCAGTTTGCGCCTTACTTCAGAAAGGAAGATGACCTTGTGTTCTGCTCCAATATAGATGGCCTGATGAATGCCCTCGGAATCAAACATGACCCTCAAGAATGGCGACTATTCACAGATTCCTCGAAATTGAGTCTCAAGGTGGTGTTGCTGCATAATTGAAATCGACTTCCATCCATTCTGGTCGGACACACTGTCTACATGAAAGAAACCTACATGAACCTAAAACAGCTGTTTAACTGTTGTGACTTGAAGGTAGTGGCTCTGTTGATGGGTTTGCAGCTGGGAATACGAAGTAGTTCTGTTTCTTATGTGAATGGGACAGTTGAGCAAAGACATTGCACTACGTGAAGAGAAACTGGCCTCAGAGGAAATCTCTGAAGGTCGGAGAGGAGAATGTGGAACACCCAGCAATGGCAGAAACGTACAAAATCTTGCTACCATCCCTACTCATCAAACTGGGTGTGATGAAAAACTTCGTAAAAGCCATGGACCGGACTGCATCAGCTTTCAAGTACTTGACTGACAAATTTCCTCAACTCAGCAAAGCGAAAATTAAAGAGGGAATTTAGTGGGTCCTCAGATCCGCGAGCTGTTCAGAGACCAGATGTTCGACAACCAGCTTCAGAGTGACGAGAAAAACGCTTGGGAAGCGTTTCGTCTGATGTCAACTAAATTCCTCGGGAATGTCAGAGTAAACAACTACAAGAAACTGGTTAAAAACATGTTGTTTCAGTATCACAAACGTGGCTGCAATATGTCCTTAAAGATTCACTTTCTCCATTCCCACTTAGATTTCTTCCCCGACAACTGTGACATGGTTAGTGATGAGCACGGTGAACGTTTTCACCAGGACATTGCAACGATGGAGAAACGATACCAGGGAAACTGGTCCACTTCAATGTTGGCTGACTATTGTTGGATGCTCTCCAGAGATGATCCTTAGCAGCTGTACAAGCTACGGGCAAAGCGACGTCGGAAGTAGAAGCGTAGTTTTACCGATACATTTTATATGTACGTATTACTCTATTATATTATAAAAACTATTGCGTATTTCTCAGAAATCGTAGCCATTTTTGCATTTTTATTGTCATATTCGTGTTCAGAACCTTGAAATCTATAAGAAATGGCTACTTTATCTCAGAGGTATGACTTTTATGAAAATTTAATGCGCAGTATTATAGATAGGAACTCGAATTTTAATGCAAAACGGGGTGGCATAAGCAATCTCGATCTGCCCTCTGTCAAATGCATCTAATCCCGTGCCATTCCCATTACGTTTCTCACGTAATGGGAATGGCACGGGATTCACCAGTGTACGAAATTTGTGCACCAGTGTTCGAAATTCATTCATTCACCAGTGTACGAAATTTGGAACCGGTCGGTAAATTATTTGGGGAATTACCTGAGTGCCGAAATCTTTTAAAACAAAACTCAGCATTTTGTTTAGTAATTAAGCCATTGCCAACAATGAGCTAACCACGCAGGAGCTGGAGTTAACGTCAGCATGCGATGGAAGGAAGACAGGCATTGTGAACTATTGCCCGCCCGGCCTGAAACGCTATAGTTCACATTACATGTTTCTCGTATGAAATATTAAGGCTCAATATTGGTTAATCTTTGCAGTCATAATTCTAGAAACTTGCTTTAGTTATTCAGTACGTAAGTGCCATGTTAAAATGTTTTGAATAATTTATTATCTGCTTTAATAGTGCAGTAATAATTTTCATATAAATACGGTACATTCTCCATTATACACTGAAGTGCCATTGAATTAGGAATAGGAGACGTTATCCAAATTCAGCCCCGCATTTGCGCGCATGCGTGGCTGAAACTCTGATCATATATATAGCTGTCAGCTTTGGCTTCCCCTAGCATTCGTCGTGAGAAACGTAATGGGAATGGCACGGGATTTAGATGCATTTGACAGAGGGCAGATCGCAGGTGCCCGATGGATGAGACACTCGATCTCCGAAATTGTCAATGAACTTGGATTTTTTTGTACAACAGTTTCAAGAGTGTTCCGGGAATATGAAAATTCCGGCAAAAAAAACAAGCACTTGGACAAACTGCAAAGGACAACCAGCCTTGAATGATCATGGGCTTTGCTGTCTGACCTGCATCGTACGGACCGATAGAGGCCAGACATTATCGGAAATCACCTCCCATCTGAACGCGGGTTCCAGATGGGAAGTCAGTGCATGGACCGTGCAACGCTCACTTCATCGTCTCGAATTTGGGAGCCGCCAACCTACGAGACTGGGCTCAACACCTTGCCTGGACTAAAAAGCATTGAAACTGAACCATCGAAAATTGGCAATGGATAGCCTGGAGTGATGAATCCCGATTTAAACTTCCTCACGCCTATGGGAGACTGAGGGTATGGCACCAATCCCATGAAACTATGGATCCTGCATGTCAGGTCGAAACAGTGCAAGCTGGTGGTGGCTCAGTGATGACCTGGGTGTCTTCAGTTGCACGTCTGTAGGACCTTTGGTACGTGCACCAATGACTCTCAATGCATCCCGGTATGTAGAACTCCTGGCTGACCATTTACACCCACTTATGGCCATCATACATCCCAATGGAGATGGCGTCTACCAGCAAGACAACTATTTATCTCACAGGTCCAGATTGGCTACTGCATGGTTGCAGGAGCATTCTGCTGATTTTGAAATAATGAATTGGCTACCTAGAAGCCCAGATTTAAATCCCATCTGAAATCTTTGGGATACCGTTTAGCAGAGTGTTCGGGCCCGTGTCCCATCAGCGACGACCTTGAGAGAATTGTGGACAGCTCTGGAGGATGCATGGGTACCATACCTGTGGAACATTTACGCAAGCTTATGGAGTCCTTGCCTCGTCGTGTGACGGCCGTTATCAGGGCCAGAGGGAGTCCAACACGTTACTATGTTGCTATCCCTAATTCAGTGGCACTTCAGTGTAGGTAGTTGGGCTATCTGGTTAGCTACTTAATAGTGACGCAGTCCGAAGAGTCTTGCAAACAAAAAGAAAAAAATTAAAAACAAAGCATTGAACAAAGCAAAAAACGAAGGTTTAAAATTTGTATTTTTTATTTATTATGCAGATTTTAAACGTTATTATTTATAAAATCTGTTTTTCAACTTTATTTCTTTTTTCTCACTTAGTAAATAATTCCAAAATATTGAGAATGTCCATGTTAGGTCAATAGGAATTAATTTCGAAGCTCTATAACTTCTAAAATATGCATCTAATGGAAAAACTGACTGGAGATAAATTATAGGTCATAATCTAATCTATTTAGATTTCAAGTTTTCAGCAATATTCAGTCAGTATTTGAAGAGTTATAGAAATTGGAATATTTAAAAATAAATTATCTTGGTTTTTAAAAATAATTCATAATTGTCTTCCCAAACTTCTAAAATGTATACTTATTCTATTAAATGGTTTGAAATCATACTTGTTAACTCTTATTTTTTTTTTTGTTTTATTTCTGAGGTAATGTCCTACGACGCATTACTGCTATGAAATATTCCAGCTTCCATAACTCTTTAAATGCTGAACAAGTATTGTTGAAAATCGATTTAAATCGATTCAATTATGATCTTGAATATATCTTCAGTCACATTTTCCCATTAAATGCCTATTGTAGAAATTATAGAACTTCGAAGTTAGGTTCTCATTGACATAAGATGAAATTTCTCTAATATTTTGGTAGGTCAGTGCATATATACTAAGCCTTTTCAGTGTATTATCCCCGTTTCACCCTATACGTCTTAAGGAGGAAAGTAGCTCCTCCATTACTTTCGATAATCGAGAGTGTACTGTGTTTGCTATCATAAATGCAACTTTAATTCTTTTAGAAATATGACTGAAAACATAAAATATTTAAGCATCGAATTGAATTTGTATACTGCAGAACTTCCTGGCTCTTGTGGATAAAGTTAATCTAGATATACATCATCTGAAGCCGGTGGAGTTCGTCAGAGGGAGGGAGCTGGGATTTGTAAATATAGCTCATCTTCAGGTAAGATATAAAATATTTTTATTAACGATGTTTCCAAGAATTCTGTGAATGTATATGGAAAAAAGATTTTTTATCCAAAATTATTTGTTTGTAAAATTCTTTGTTGTACAAATACATAAATGCACCTACGGACAGGTATGCAGGGATTGAAGGATAAACAAGGTAAGGTTATAGAAGGTGAGGATTCTGTCATGGCTAGGTGGGCTGCGCATTTCAGTGATATTCTAAACAATGCGGTTAGTTCTATTCCCATTGTATGCAATGATGATAGATGCATTGGTGGCTTTAATGTTGGCCCTATAACACAATCTGAAGTTATTTTGGCTGTTTCTAAACTTAAACTTCATAAATCCCCAGGGGTAGATGAAATTACTACAGAAATGCTTAGAGCTGGGAATGTTTCGGTTACCACTTGGATGACTGAACTTCTGAATATCTTTTATGATAAAGGCATGGTTCCTAAGGATTTTACCAGAGCTATTGTTATCCCTATTTTCAAAAAAGGTGATCGCAGTTATTGTGATAACTATAGGGGTATCAGCCTACTCTCTGTTCCAGGGAAAATTCTTTGCATGATTGTGCTTAATAGAATTAAGAATCTGGTTGACAGTCAATTGCGTGATGAGCAATGTGGATTCAGAAGTGGTAGGGGATGTGTGGATCAGATATTTTCACTTAGGCAGATTCTTGAGAAATGTTTAGAGTTTCAGAAACCTTTGGTTGCTAGCTTTGTTAATTTCAAAAAGGCTTTCGACTCTGTTGATCGCCATAATTTGTGGTTGATTGTGAGATCATATGGTATACCTGCAAGTTAGTTAACATAATGAAAGCTCTCTATAATAACACTGAATCGTGTGTGAGAGTTGGTAAGGCTTGTAGCAATTGGTTTAGCATTGCTTCTGGTGTTCGACAAGGGTGCATTTTGTCTCCTTTTCTCTTTAGTTTGGTTATTGATTATGTTATGTGAAATTCACTTCAAGGGAAAGATTTTGGCCTTAAATGGGCTGGAGATACGAAAATTTCTAATTTAGATTATGCTGATGATTTAGCCCTTTTGGCAAATGATGTTGATGAGATGAACTCTTTCATTCGAGCTGTTGATGAGACTGGTAGTAGAGTAGGTTTGGTTATAAACGGAGAGAAAACTAAAGTGATGAAAATTGGTCAGGCAGGCTGTGATTCAGTTAATCTGAATGGTTGCAGTCTTGAGCATGTGTCACAGTTTAATTATCTTGGGAGCTATGTAAGAGATAATGGTGATATGCGGCATGAGATTAACAGACGAATAGGGATTGCTGCCGGGACTTTTAAGAATCTAGGGAGAGTGTGGAGAAATAGGCGTATACACCTAAAGACTAAAATTAAACTGTATAATAGTTTGGTTCTTTCTAGGGTTAGTTATGGTAGTGAAACTTGGACACTTTGTAAACAAGATAACAGGAAACTAAATGCTTTTGATTCCAGATGCTTGCGCAGTATCTTGGGCATTAGGTGGTTCAACTTTGTAACTAATGATGAGGTTAGGCAAAGGAGTTTGCAACCTCCTTTAAGCAGCATATTGTGCAGAGAGAGACTCCGTTGGTTTGGCCATGTTGCCCGTATGAATAGTTATAGATTGGCGAATAGGGTTATGAACAGTGTGCCTAAAGGCCTCAGAAAGAAGGGGAGACCTAGGATGCGGTGGGCAGACAATGTCAAACAGGACCTTGTTAGAATTGGTGTGCAGTGGCCAGATGCAGTAGATGTAGCTCAGGATAGACTTGTTTGGAGAACTAAACTGCACGGTCTGGTTGGACTTCCTTAGCCCATGGCTGCTTGAGGATGATGATGATGAACGTTATAAATGGGGTAGTTGTCATGTCCTCCCAATTTTATGTTTATTTATTTATTGATATATTTTTGTTGTATTTTATTATTGTATATATTTTTATGTCTTCTTGGAAATGTTTGTGCTGGTATGACTCACTGTTGTTTGTTTTTCGGGTTTAAAGTGCTGCGTGCAAGCGGTGATAAATGCCAGCAGTTGTTTATGGCTGTAAATGACTATCCTAGAGCGCTAGTGCAGCAAGGAGGCTAGAGAAGGGAAATTGAAGGATTAGTTTTGGCGTGATCTTTCGAACAAGAGGAAGTCGTTTGGATACGCCAGAAGGACGCCGTCATACTCAAAAGAAACCCTTGAAGTTAGGGTGCGATTCCAAAGGGGAATCGAGATTCTTGTGTGAATCTGTTTTATTCTTGTGGATTCAGAAGGAACCACAGTGTAGGCAAAGGTTGGTTATCCTTTCGCCGAGTTTTGAGGTCTGTGAAGTGAGGATTCGCAAAGCGTGCTGTTCTCCACTTCATTATATTGTCCTTTGCAGCAGTGAAGCAGCAAAGGCCCACAGAGTGGAGGGCATTCCCAGCACGTAGCTGTATATATTATAAATAAAACTGTGTGGTCCCTATCTAATTCTCGTGCAATAATTAATGAACTGTTGTTATTCATCATTCAACACCAGTTTCTTCAAAGGCGTGCAGTGGCACGGGCCTAAAAACCTGCGAACCTGTAATTTCACCGAAGTGAGGGTGAAGTAATTATTAAGCAACAATCGCATCGTCCTCCGGCGGCCACGACGTTTGGCTCGGTCTCCATAGATCGGAGTAGGGAGGACATCACATCTGGCCCAGTCGGACAGGATCCGAACCCCGGTCATCACATCTGACTTAGTCCGACAGGAAAAGATCTTTTTTGAGTCACGACAGTAGTTTATTATTTTTATGAGAAAAATTAAATACATATTTGTATTTACTTATTCCATTAAATTTATTAATATATATTTGTTGTGCATATGTTATTTGTATGCCTTTAATTTGTCTGACTTGGTTAAATTGGCCTCATCTTTCCTAACAGAACACCTATGTATAGCGGACACTTTATTCCGCCCAACTGGTGTCCGCTTTAGCGAGATTTTACTGTATATATATATTAAGAACCCATTTCGAGATCTAGGATATTTGAACACCAAATACATACTAAAATTTTAATATAACAACCGAAAAGTTACTTTGCACCAACGGGCAGAATGAGTATAGGAATTTGGGGCTCGATTAACACCTCCTTAACAGAAGGCCATTATACCAAGTTGCGACGTCACCATAGGTAGTCTTATGATCTAAACAATTCTTAATATTTAATTCTATTGTTATTTATGGTATACTTTTATACTAATATTTATTTATGAATCAATCTTATTTAGAAGGAAATTATTTTGTATTTATTAGTATTATCTCATTGTTTGTGACTATCATTGGTGATATAGTACATGCCTGATGATATTAATGAAAACTACTTGATGGAATGGAGCATTTAGATGTTTGCTAATTATTCCACCTTTGAGATTTTGCCTGTATTTCGGAGCTAATGAATTGTTTTTCTGATACATATGCTAGAAAAAACATACCAGTAAAAATGATAGAAATAAAAAGTTAGAAATTATGTATGCAATGATGTTTTTTTTATATAAATTTTGAAACATTTCTTATATAGTAGTTTTAATTCTTTCAATTAGAGTAATTTCTTTTAAAGAGTGCATAAAACACAAAAAGTATAAATTAATGTACATTGTCAAATTCAAATATTGATCCCTCCAAATATCTGGTTGAATTTTTGAACCCCACAAAATATCAAGTTCGAATTTTGAGCGCCTCCCCCGAAGACATAAAGAGCTGTAGTAAACCATTTCGAATTTTGCCCCACCATTTAAAGGAATTTTGCCCCCCCTTATCCCACCTGATAAGGGGGAGCCCCCCCCTTATCAGAGGAAGATTTTCGCGGCGGTAGACCTTAACGAGTTATATCTCAAATTAAAGCTTGTGACGCTTCCGTCATGGGATGGGGCGGGGGTGGCTCAGTCGGTAGCGCGCCAGGCTCGTAATCTGTAGTTCCCAGGTTCGAGTCCCAGCTGGGATTTGCGTTGAGAATTATCTTCCGCGTAATCTCAACGCTTTGAGCGTTGAGATTACGCGGATTTATCTCCGCAAAATTCCCCGCCCTGCCCACGGTCAGTAGGGGACACCGACGGGCTTGGAAAGGCCGCCGTCCGTCGGATGGGACGTTAAGCCGTGGCCCCGTGTGCGGGAGAGCCATACCCTGTGCACGTTAAAGAACACGCTAGATGGCCTTGACGGGAGGCTACCATCTGTCTCCCAACAGCTGTTCCAGTGGGTCCCCTCCCCCAACCTTCTCTGAGCCTTCGGGGTCCGTGTGACCTGGCCATTTAGCCCATGGTGTGCAAAAAAGTGCCGCTCAGAGGTAAAACAACCCAACCCATCATGGGCTACCTCAAACACGACTCCAAAAGGAAGGAAAAATTGAGCCCCTCCCCCCTTTCCAAGACATAATGTTTGATTCTTGAGCCTTCTATTTACATAAAGTACAATATTTAGCCTCATGAATTTCTAGTTCCCATTTTGACACATACCGCGCAAACATGAATTATATCCTCACTTAACGGGCATGCTCTATACTTTTATCTCTCGTTGATCATTCTCGTTCACTGGAAGCTGCTTTAGGATCACACGTAAGAATGCTTTTCATTTCTGCAATAGTGGGCGTTTCGCCAGCATTATCCTCAGTAAAATAACGAAGTGCGCAGTGCTGCACTCTAAGATTCTGTTCGTTCGCCAAGCCTTTATCGAATGACCTCCTGTGGCTTGTTAACCCACAAATAGAAATCCTCTGCAGCTGTGAGTGTTTCTTTGCCCTTGTCTTTGCTTTGCTCTTCGAAAAGGACGCAGGAAGCGATGGCTTAAACTTGGGTAAATAAACTGCGTTCTGTTTGGTGAAGGCATTCCTGGGAAAGAGTACATTCAACCGAGTTACAGTACGAACTGGAAACGTCTGGAATTCTTTTTCCCCGCTGTTTGAGAACTACGAGTACTCAGGCAGAGGGCCAAAACGTTTATCAGACATAGGCTAAATCTAAACATTGAAATCACAGAGCTGAAAATTATATATACCCGAAGAGCCAGACCTTTGATTCAGCTGCAGATTTTGGTCTCAGTTTGCCCCAAAACAATTGAGATTTGTCGTCCAGTATATTCTTTTACATTATTTAAAAAAATATGTTTATTTAAAAAAAGTTTCTGTCGGGACAATTAATCAATGATGTTGTTTTAAATTTTATTTCTTTATATGGAGTTTTTTTTTTCCTTATACAGATATGCAGACTGCTCTGTGGGTTTTTTGTTTCACATAATCTCTGTATAACTAATACGAATAAGAATATTATTATTCAAAAACAAATCTTTACTAAAAATGCAAAATGGTTTGAAACAGCAGTTTACTGATCTTTAAATCACACTTGGCAAGCTTAGTCCATCGCTTCGTGTAGTTTATGCCACACAAACACACATCTTCCCATCGACGTGATAGAGTTGAAACAGTAATTCATCAGACCAGATGTGTTTCCAGTTCTCACACTCCAGTTGCAATAGGCCTTTGCAAACTGCAGCCTAATCTTTCGGTGCCTTGCAGTCAACAAGGTGACAATATGTGGACGTCGACTGCCTTAGCCTATTTTTTCTATGGTACCATAGATAGTCTTTGTGCATAAGCTTTAATTCCGACGTTATCTGCCACGGTAGCTATGCAACTTCCTGTAATAATGCAGGACAGTCTCCACTCACATTGAGAGTCAATTGAACGTTTACATCCACATTTCTCCCACTGGTTAGAAGTTTTGTTATATTTCATGTAGTCTTGGTATACACGTGCGATGGTCTGACATGGAAATCCCAACAGTTTAGCAGTTGCGGTGATTGAACACTGGCTTTCTTGGCACCTAGTATCTGGTCACGGTCAAACTCACTTAGATCGCTCGTTTTCAACACGTAGAGATCTACTCTATTTATTGCCAGTGTCAGCGTCTGACGTGACTTGACGCCATACTTCTGCTTTGCATATTGTTATCCGGGTATGTATAATAATTTGTCTATTCAGTGTATCAAGACTACAGGGAAGATGTTCCAGGTGTCCCCCAATATATCTGTTCAGCGTTGTTATTGTTACTTGTGCAATATGGAGATGTTGTTGTGGATCAAAACAACCGTTTTATTGAGGTTTTTTGCACCTCCCCACCCCTCGGCATTAGGGGCTACCGGGAATAATTGCAACTAGCCCTTATGACTGGAAATCGTGACCAGCCTACGCCAGTCAAACCTCTTTTGCTTGACCTTGTGGCAGCTTTTAAGCAGTCAGAGAAACGGAACAGGGGACACCCTCTGGGCTAATGTATGCTAGCTCGTTATCCAATCTCATCCCTTCTCTTCATAATGCTCTCATGTAGCTTTCAGGAGCAACCGCTGTGGGCGAGAGAACACCTTGGGAAGAGTGGATGGGAGGCATAAGTTAATCATGTTTAAATGTACAGTTGAAAGTTCTGTTTTATATTGTACTGCTTGAGGGGGTATTTATTTATTTTTTTTTTATAAAATATTTCATAGTTTCTTTCATCAATATATTATTTTTATTTCTCGGACTTTGACCTTCTGAGGCCCTAAACTATAGCTAAATCAAGAGACCCTAAGCTATGGCTAAATCAAGAGGCCCTAAGCTATGGCTAAATCAAGAGCCCTAAGCTGTGGCTAAATCAAGAGCCCTAACTATGGCTAAAATCAAGAGACCCTAAACTATGGCAATTTAAGAGGTCCTAAATTATGGCATATTTTAAGAGGCCTTACGCTATGACAAGTTTGAAACCCTAAAAATCAGAAAGTCGAAATGTATATTTATTATTCTGATTCTAGGAAAGATTAAAAAATAAGCATGAAACTAATGTGGTGAAAATATTACATTGCAATTGGTATACAATGAAGACTGTGTAAAGCTAAGATGAATTGTGTTTGCAATAGATTAATTTGAATGTAAATGAAAATTTCGCTTGATATAATAAAATAAGAAATGCATTTTTTTTAGGACCTTATATCGTGAGGCCCTAAGCTGTAGATTAGTTAGTTAGCTTATACATAAGTCCGGTCCTGCTTTGAATAATGAATAAAGTTGACTATTTTTGGAACACCTATAATAGGTTATTAGAGTTCTCAAACTTTTTGACACTACGACCCCCTAGAATTGTAATATATATATGCGACCCCTCAGAATTGAAATAAATTTATACAACTCCATAGAATGGCAGAAAAAATTATGCGATCTTTTCCTAACAATCCAGAGCTTAGATATTTGCGAAAAAGAAAATCACCAAAAATACTTTGGGTTGCTGTTTTACCTCTGAGCTTCACTTTTTTTCCACACAATGTGCTAAATGGCCAAGTCATAAGGACCCCGATGGCTCAGAGAAGGTTGGGGGAAGGGGTCCCACTGGATAATTGGTACTCTTCTGTCAAGTCAAGGCCATCCAGCGTGTTCTTTAACGTGAACAGAGTATGGCTTTCCTGCACACGGGCCACAGCGTACGGTGGCCTTTCCAAGCTCATTGATGTCCCCCTACTGACCGAGGACAGGGTGGGGAGGTTTGCGGAGATAAATCTCAACGCTGGCCCAGCTGGGATTCGAACGTGGGAACTGCAGATTGAGCCTGGAGCGCTACTGACAGCCATCCCCACCCAACACTAAAAGTACTACCAAATATAAAACTATCAGAGTTTTACGAATCCCCTTTCAAACTTCTCGCGATCCACAATTTGAGAATCACTGGGTTAAGCGATCAGTAAAAACTGCAGTGAAAGCTTTAAGAGTAGGGCACCATGGGCGTTGGCAGAAATTTTTTCTAGGTGGGCAAAGAGTATATCAGTGTTTCAAGGGAAAGATATTTAAATTACGCCATTCATTAATAAGCATAGTTTTGCTACAGCACACCAAATGATAGCAGAAGTAGCGTCGTACGCGAGTTTCCAGTTTGAGTTTCTGATCTTGATATTTTTCTGTTTTCCTTTTCGGGATGGACATTTTGCCTGGAATTTAATAGTATTATATAAAGTTTGGCTGTTAGCTGGTAAATAAAGACACAGAATTAAAAATATTTTCATAGACTAAATAAGTATATAAATTGGTTTGGCAAGATTTTATGAAACAATTATTATTGTAGTATTAAACATCCTTAGTTATCAATTAATCGTATCTATATATTAATTATGTTAGTTTTTTTTAATCATCACATACACATTTTATTGTTTAATTTTAAAATCTGACACTTTTGTTTTATTTTAGGGAAATGACTTGAATGACTCTGAACGAGGACAGGAATTTTTGGAAGTTCAACAATGGAACAGTTTTCAAGAAAGTCAGATGACACTGATAGATTCGCCATCAAAGGTGATTGGCAATCGAGTCCAAGTGTATCGCATAGCAGGAGCCGTACAGTGGTACACGGCATTCATTTCATCGTGCAGCCAGGAAAACAAGGTAGGAATCAATATACACTATTTTCATTCTAACACGTACGCTATTCTTATAGGAGTAATTATCGATACTGTATTTATCTACAGGAGTTTATCAAAATGATGGAAACATCGATGGCGACGAGAATACGCAATGCGCCGTATTCCTATCACAGGGATGACGATGGACGATGGAGAAGTATGATGTCGGCCATCATGTAGCAGTGCTACAGGCGCAGGTGAAACAGCTGCAGTGGCGAAGCTTCCACGGAAGCAAAGGAAGCAATGGTTCTCTTAAAATTCTCATTAAAATAAGAAATGTAAATTAAATATATTTCAACTTTTTGACATAAAAGTATTTTCTTAACTTTAAAAAGTTATTCTAACATAATTTTTACATTTATTTAATATTCTTCGAGTTTCTCTGTTATATTATACTGCATAATTTAACAGAAGCACCAGTTTGCCAGTCTAGTTGAGCTGAGAGTGTATGAAGAACCTCGCTTCCATTGCTCCTGCATTGTACATCGTATTGCACAACGGAAGTCTCATTTTTCCGTATGCAACCAGTAGAAATGTTTGTTATGAACTCAACTTGTCGCTTTTCAGAATTTCATCATTTCCTACTTTTCCGACTAACCGCTAAAGTGTTCGCACTGTCATTACTTTCTGCTGTTATTGGCAGAAGAGTTAAGAGACGCCCAGGTCATCAAGATAAGTGTAATTATTTTTAAACTCTTTTTTAGGAATATGTAATCATTCTCTATCCTTAACTTGCCCGGCTTTCACTGATTCCAACTTATAAGAGAATTTCTTTTTTTAATGCATTATCGACCAAAGTTAATCGTACGTTTTGCCATTCAGATATCATCTAAGCTTAATTTGCTCAGCAGATAAACTCTATTACTACGTTTTACTGTTCTCATCATTACCGTAATATACCCCCTCAAGCAGCTGCTTGCCACAGAGGTCTGACAGGAGTCTGTCAGTAATAACTAGAAATATTTTAATTACTGCTATAGGTATAATATAAAACATAAAAGTTATTGAAACTTTTTTGTGTGAACAAAGTGGAGTAACTAATGTTACAATTCGTTAAGGCTATACTCAGAATAATATGAAAAATATAACGTGTCACATCAAGATTATAACCAATGTATTATCATTCGCCAAGCTTAATGTTATATCGCTGTACCACTGTATTACACTACATTCAAATATATGTAATTAGATGCATTGAAAATTTTTGGAGTGTATACAAGCATATGGTACACGCATTGTATACATGCATTGTAACTTGAAAATTATGTAAATAATCGTTGAAATATTTGAAACGGACTACAGACAGTGCTCTGATACAAATTCATTAACAACTGGATCTGTACAAATGCAATTTTTATTTTACTTATATTTTAACGTAGAAGCCACGAAATGCATCTATCGAATATTTTCATGTAAACTATCAGCTTTCAACTACGCCGACATAATTCTTCAAAGTGACATGTGCCCGCACGCTGACTGATACCGGAAGTGATTGCCAGATATTAAGTTTGTGTACAAACTTTTGCTCCTAAAGTAACAAATTCATAACACAGAATTCTGCATAGTTTCGCCTTGTTTCAGTGTTCGGTAATTCTCCCTAATCGCTACTCGGGTCGCTTAAAGCGCGTGATGAAACGATTAAAGCGGCTAAATTACACATTATTCTGTGTTGACAATACTTGCCGAAAACGCTGAATTTCCTAGTATTTATCGTTTAATCGTTTATGCATGTTCACTGTAATGACAGTTATTTCATTGAACAGCTATTCGCCGTCCGTATTATTAAAAAAACGCTATAAGAAATAAAGTATATTATTCTGGGTTTTTTTTTTATATAATCCCGTGAACTGTACCTTAGAAATACAAAAAACGATAGGAATTCCAAAAAATACGCTTCAGATGCTACCTGGTGATGACAGTCATTTTATTAATTTTCATCGCCGTCAGGTTATATGCCAAAGGTGGGCAAATTGCGGCTCCCGAGACAAAATGGCTATTGGGTTTCATTGACAATTTTCCTAAAATTTTATATTAACCCTTTGAGATCCGGGAGAGGAAACAGTACGCCTCTCGTAGACCCGAGTGATATAATATTAAGAAGTATACCATTGAAATCGCCGTTTTCAATAGATTACGAAGAAAACGAAAACATAACCAAAACTTGTTTTAAAGAAGTACGGATGATGCAACTGGACTCTGCGTCTTCACACTTCATGTTCACAAGTTACACGCTTGCGGCGGTAGCGGAACATAACTAGTGCAGTGGAGTGTAGATAAGTACTTTTGTGATTAATAATTACTTAAGATTGTTTTTAGTTAAAGTTATAAAACCTTTGTTTAAAATGACTGAACAACAGAAGAGTATGAAACGGAAATACGAACAAGAAAAGAGAGTGTTTAACCAATAATGGGAGGACGATTTTGCTTTTACTGTTAAGAGTGTAAAGGCTCTGTGCCTTATCTATCATACAGTCATCAGCCACTTTAAAGCCAGTAATTTAAAGCGTCACAATGAATCTAACAACAAAAAAGTTGCATCTCAATTTCCTCCTGAATCAGAACTGCGAAAAAATAAGGTAAAATTATTGAAATTTCATTTAGTCACTCAACATATTAGCCTATTTTTCCCTCCGAAATCAAAGTGATTTGGCTCGAAGTAAATTATCTTACAGTCATGGAAAATTTGTAAAAAAGATTAGTGATGTGATTGCAATTGTCGTTCCAGAGAACTTAAAACAGGCAATAGAAAAAATTCCTATCTCCGCCGCACTGTTGAAAGACGTATTTCTGAAATTAGTTCTAAAATCGTATGTTTACTGCAGAGTGATCTAAAAGTTGCGTTGCTTTCAGCTTAGCATTGGATGAATCTACAGACATTCAAGATATTCCTCAGCTAGCTATATTTGTTCGCTATGTTTCAAACGATGGAAATGTAAAAGAAGAATTCTTAGACCTTAACGAAAAAACTTAGCTTAAAGGAAACCACGAAAGGTATTGACATAAAAAATGCACTTAACAAAGCGTTATTAAATAAATGCTCGACTACCACTGCATAAACTTGTTAGCATTGCAACAGTCGGAGCACCAGATCTGGTAAGTCAAAATACTGGCCTAATTGGGCATTTGACACATGATCTCAATTATCCTGAATGCCTCTTTATTCATTGTATCATCCACCATGAGCATTTAGTAAGCAAACACTTTAAGTTCAACAATGCCAGAAATTGCGTTTCAGAAATTGTGAATTTCATTCGGACAAGTGCAAAAACACACCGTGAATTTAGAAATTTTGTTGAGGAGCTGGAGCTTGAAGAAAAGCCAAGTGACGTTTCATTCTACTGAATTGTAAGATGGCTACCAACTACCAAGCTTTTGAATAAGTTTGTTGATCTTTTAGAACCAATCATTGCATCCATGAAAGAAAAGAAAAAGAACTATCCACAACTAAAAGATCACGAATGGGTACAGGATCTGATGTTCTTTACAGATGTAATGCAACACCTCCAATATTTAAATCTGTCATTTCAAGGAAGGAACGAAGTTATTACAAAACTTGCTCAATCAGTTTTCAGAATAAAATAAAGCTTTTTCAAAGATATCCGGCAAACAAAGAAATTTGACCAGTTTCCCAACCTTAAATTAAGAAATATAATTAATTTTCCTGATGTTGAAATTAAAGACAGTAAATTGAAACAATACGAAGGAAACTTAGAAACACTTTATAATGATTTTGAGAACAAGTTTAAGAAACTAAAATAGCTAAAGCCATGCTTTGAATTTCCTGTGAATCCTTTTTTGATTGATGTCATCAACGATGGATGTCCTGTTGTTGCACCTTTTGCCTCGGATGTTGCTTCAATAGAAACAGAACTTATTGAGCTGCAGGAAGATGTGGGTTTGAAGGTAGTACTTAAAAGTTCTTCTCTGACTGACATTTGGAAACAAATCCCAGAAGCAAAGTATCCCAATCTTCAGAAAAATGGCTTCCGACTACTCTCTGTTTTTGGGACAACTTACTGCTGTGAATCTCTCTTCTCTGTAATGAAATTTGTCAAGTCAAAACATCGTGCTATCCTCACTAACAGTCACCTCACTGAGCTTCTTGGAACAGCTTTGACATCCTACCAGCCAGATTTTAAACTATTAACTGCCAAAATGAAGACTCAGTCAAAGTCTTCAACGAGCAGAGATTAAACATATTCTGCTTTGGTGAGAAAGACTAATATATAGTTGTATTTTTATTATTTATAAATACAATTTTAAAATAATATTTTCTGTGGCTCTTGAACATTCAAAAATGTATGAAAAATACATTTTTATATAAATACATACATCAGGGCTACAAAATACCTATCTAGGGCATAATATGCTCTTTAGCCCTTGAATATTTCTGAAAAATACAAATACAGTGTTTTTGAAAACGAACTGTTAAAAACACGGCTGGAAATCGTGAAACATTAAATGCATGTAATTTTATTATTAATTTCGGTTTTTGCATTCAAGCCACAGTTCTTTTGGCTAGTTTAGTAGTTTTCACTCAAGTTATAATTCGTTCGACTTTTACTGTTTTGCTTTAATATGTTAATATAATAATGTTTTACCATAAATCTTTTGGCTTATTTTTATTTATTCATGATTGAGTTTATTCAACGTTAACAACGTTTGGTGCTTTTGCACAGTGGTTCCATGTATTACATTTAAAAGATTGAATTAAAGCTAAATAAAATAAGAATAAAATTAATTTTCTGCCATTTCTACTTAATTTTGGAACGGCCACACTGTAAGCTATACAATGAAAAGATTTGTATCCATCTCGCTAGCTATGAGTTCGGGTTCGAACTTTGTAGAGCTGAGCCCGATTCTGGCCGGAAACAAGCTTTTGAATAATGGGCTTTTGAATATTCATTTGAGTATATACGTTTTATGATGCATCTGAAATATTTTTTTCCCAAAGAGGGATCAGGCGGGCGTGGACTCGAAAAACTGACCCCGAAAATCATTTCCACTCCTCACTAACAGTCTTCTTTCATGTTATGCTTATATTTCTCTGACTTCCAAATCAGAAGTCGACAGAATAGCTTTTGCGTTTCGGCAATGGTTCGGGAATAGTTTAATTTGTAGCGCACCAGACTAGTATTCTGACGATCCCAGTCTCAAGTCCCAATTATGAATTTTTTCCGTTAATCCTCAAGTAACTCGGCGAGAAAGGGAACACGGATAGGCTCGGAAAAACTGCCGTCCATCGGATGAGGCGTTAAGTCGTGACTTCGTGTTTAGAGGTTAGGTTGTTTTTCCTCTGAGTGGCACTTCGTTTGCACACAATGGGGCAAATGGCTAAGTCATAAGGACTCCTAAAGTTCAGAGAAGGTTGGGAGCAGGGGACCCACTGGGCAGTTTTTAGGAGACAGATGGTAGCATCCAGTCAAGGCCATCCAGTGTGCACTTTAACGGGCACAGGGTATGGGTCTCTCGCACACACGATGCCCTGGCTAAACATCCCATCCGACAGATGGCGGCTTTTCCAAGCCCATCGGTGTCCTCTACTGACCGAGGAAGAGCATGGCATTTGTCGGAGATAAATCGCAACTCTGTCCCAGGTGGAAGTCGAACCTGGGACTGCAGATTACAAGCCAGGTGCGCTACCAACTGAGCCAGCCCCGTCTCTGTATTCAGGATAGCCAAGTACATTGAAAGACACGCTAGATGATTTAAAAGAGACTGCCACCTGTCTCTTAACAGTTGTCCATTGGACCCCCCCCCCCCCTTCCGTTTCTGGACTCTGGGCCCAGAGGGGCATCCCTGAGACTGACCTGATCTATAGCTCACTGTGTATGCAAAAGTGCCATTCAGAGGTAATGCGTTTTAAAACTGGCATAGTAATTTCGCATCTTACACACAAGGTCTGTTTATAGAATTCAATATTGGAAGGAGAAATTAGAAATTTTTTTCATAATGCATTTATTCAAGCGCAAACACATTATCAATTAAATGAAAATAATAAGAATGAAATTTAGGAATTATACATAATTCTTTCATACACAATTAGTGGCATACCTAAAACTAGCCGAAATATTTGTAATTGTTAGGTTTTTTTTTTTTAATTTTGCTGGTATTTTTATTAATGCCAGTTAATGAACAAAATGAATTTAGCATAATTTAACATAATGAAATAAATGAATAAATACCCCTGAAGCAGCTGCTTGTCAGAGGTCTGACAGGAGCCTGTCCATTTGATACGCCATAGTAGAAGGTCTGTGAGGATGGCGGGACCTCAGCAACATAATGAAAGCTCTCTGTAATAACACCGAGTCATGTGTGCGAGGTGGTAAAACTTGTATCAATTGGTTAGCATTGCTTCTGATGTACGAGAAAGGTGCATTTTGTCACCTTTCTTCTTTGGTTACCGATTATATTATCGAAATTCACTTCAGGGAAAGATTTTGGGCTTAAATGGTTTAGAGATCTGAAAATTTCTGATTTAGCTTATGCTGATGATTTAGCGCTTTTGGCAAATGATGTTGATGAAATGAACTCTTTCATTCGAGCTGTTGATGAGACTTGTAGTAGCGTAGGTTTGGTTATAAAGAGAGATAAAACTAAAATGATGAAAATTGGTCAGGCAAGCTGTGATTCAGTTAATCTGAATGGTTGCAGTCTTGAGCAGATGTCACAGTTTAATTATCTTGGGAGCTATGTAACAGATTCTGGTGATATGCGGCATGAGATTAACAGACGAATAGGGATTGCTGCTGGGACTTTTAAGAATTTATGGAGATGTGGAGAAATAGGCTTATACACCTAAAGACTGAAATTAGACTGTATAATAGTTTGGTTCTTTCTAGGGTTAGTCATGGTAGTGAAACTTGGACGCTGTGTAAACAAGATAACAGGAAACTAGATGCTTACGTAGTATCTTGGGTATTAGGTGGTTTAACTTTGTAACTAATGATGAGATTAGGCAAAGGAGTCTGCAACCTTCTTTAAGCAGCATATTGTGCAGAGAGAGATTCCGCTGGTTTGGCCATGTTCCCTGTATGGATAATTATAGATTAGCAAATTGGGTTATGAACAGTGTGCCTAAAGGCCTCAGAAAAAGGAGGAGACCTTGGATGCGGTGGACAGACAATGTCAAACAAGACCTTGTTAAAATTGGTGTGCAGTGGCCAGATGCAGCAGATGTAGATCAGTAGAGAGGTGTTTGGAGAACTAAATGGCACAATCTGGGTGGATCTCATTAGCCCATGGTTGCCTGAGGATGATTATCATGATGAATAAAAAATAAATAAAATACCCCTCAAAACCTTGCCACATAAATCTTACAGGAGACTGTCTGCATAGTATCCGTGTCTTTTGCGCAGGGCATGAACTCAGTTTGGTCCTAAGATCAATAGCCAAACAAGCTAACTACTCGGCCACAAGACGCTGATGAATATATGATTTCTTAAAAATAAATTTTCTGAATGAGGGGAAGATTGCACCTTTAGTCCCCCTCCTATTCTTCATTACAGTGATATAACTCATAGTTATATATATATACACACAGTCGTATCAGAATAATATGATCACCTACCTAATAATGGGAATAATCACCCTTGGCCCGGATGACAGCGGCGAGACGGCGTGGCATGGACGCAATGAGGCCCTGGAAGGTTGCCAAAGGCACACGTGCCCATTCGGGCTCCAGCAGAGCATGGAGGTTCCGGAGATGATGTGGTTGTGGGTCTGCACGCTGAACCTGTCAATCCAAATGGTCCCACAATTGCTCTACGGGATTGAGGTCAGGACGATTTCGCCAGCCAAGGGAGAACGGAAACATTGCTTTCATTTTCCTGAAACCAGTCACGCACCACCTTAGCAACATCGCAGACCGCATTGTCCTATTGGTAGACACCATCACCACTAGGGTAAACGTCCATCATGAAAGGATTCATGTGATCAGCGAGGATGGATAGCCATTGGCATTCAGGGACCCATCCAGTGGTACCAGCTGTCCCATGTCATATCAGGAAAACATCTCACAGACATGCACACTGCCGGCCTGTACTTGACTGACAAGCGTTTCCAGGTTCTCATGTGTCTGATGCTGTATCTGCCAGGACCTGTCACTTCTGTGGAGTAGAAACCTTGATTCGTCAGAGAAGGCAACCTTTTTCCACTCTTCCACTGTCCAATGACAGTAGTCCCGTGCGAACTGCAGGTGTCGTTTCCGATAGATTTTGGTTAACATGGGAGCCTTTATGCAATGTCGACTCTGGAGACCCATGCATAACAGGGTTCGCTCTACTGTTATCGGGGACACATACCTGGGTGCCCCAGCGTTCATTTGAGTGGTCAATTGCTGTACTGTTGTGTGTCGATTGCCCTTTACCAGTCGACAGAGGCGACGTTCTCCTCTGGGGTCAGTGACCTATGGGGCTCCACAGTTATGACGTCTGGAGGTACTCGGTGTGCCAGCAGTTCATTCTTAGTACACCCTTACTACAGCACCTCGCGAAAAGCCCATGAAGTCTGCTGTTTCCAAGATGCTTCCACACTTGGCGCGGTAGTGTGATTGAACTTTTTGAACGTACATCAAATCAATACCTCTGCCCATTATGCTCACGTTATGCATTATGGATCATCTGTCCTGGCTGGCCACTTATATCTCCGTGTGGTCGACTTTGTCATGTGCAGTTTGTGACGTGCCTGGGCGGGTACACTGTGATTTCGTGGGTGGTCATATTATTCTGATACGACGGTGTATATTTGTATATACAGTGATGGTAAAATATGAAATTTTTGCACGTATTATTCTATAGTTCACACGATCATTCTGTAGTTTTACAGTATATAGCATTTTTGTTAAAATATTTCTTCTTACAGTTGCAGTAAAATGTTTTATTACTGAATGCTGTTTTTGCCATGTTAAATGGGCAAGAAGATTTTATAAGTATTTATTTCGGGACGCTAGCCCAGTGGCAAAGAGATTTGTGTGCCTGGTTGTCGAACAAAAAGATCTGCATTGAATCCCAGTAGTCATGTATGAGTTGGTAAACCTTAGTGATTGAGTCAGCAGTACAAGTGTAGTTGGATGAGACTGCATTTTATCGCCTTTCCGATATTTAGCTTGCTGATCGATTACGTAATATGGAAAACTTTGCAAGGGAGAGACTGAAGCCATAGATGGCTTAGCGAACTGAAAATATCTAATTTGATCATGTGTGGACGCCTTCGAGTAAAACAATATCTGTACAGCTAGATAGAATTTCTGGCTCAAATTTCCGAGCTTATTCTCGGAACTAAAGATTACCATTATAAACGGTAAGGGAAATTCATTAATGAGAGAAAGAATACTTTAAAAATTGTCAAAAGCTGAACAGTTCTTATTAATATTATTTATTAAATGCTCGTAAAAAACTGTAAATCATAATCAAAAAAGATTTTTTTTTCTCAGACTTTTAGGTGAACTTTGAAAATTTAAATTTGTGACTGAGCTCGAATGCGTATGAACTCATCTCCACTCATATATTAATATCTTCAAATAGTAACATCTTTCCCTGGAGATAAGTGGACAAACTCCTCTTCATTACCAGCATGAATTAAAAAAATATATATCATTATATCTTGTGTCATTAATTTCACCCCAGTACCGGATTTCGTGAGATCTGTTTGTCGTAATCCATTGGCGCAGAGCTGCTCAAACTATTAGGGCCAGCACAAGCTATCCAGAGTGTTTGAGCAGGGCTTTTTTTTAGCAGCATTTTTTAATAGATATAAATTTAATGCTATATGATAGAATCATCGTTGTCAATCACACGATAGAGAAGTTAATGACAGACAGAAGAGAAATAGAATCGTAATTCTTGAAAGTACACCTCCCTACCAAAATATTAGAGAATTTCCATGTTATGTCAATGGAAAACCGATTTCAGAGCTCTATAATTTCTAAAATATACATTTAATGGAATAATGTGACTGAAGGTAAAAGATGATAATCAAATCTCTCATTTTGGCAATATTTGTTCTGTATTTAGAGTTATGAAAGCTGGATTATAATTTTCTTGCTTTATTAAAATCATTCATTATTGTCTATATTGAAATAATCATTACGCAAGCGTCTGCGTCTGAAATGTATATTTATTTTATTCAGTGGTGTGAAACAATACTTATTATTTAAGTTTTAATTTCTGAGGGTTTGGTTGTTTTCTGAAGGTTGTATTGTTTCTGAGGATTGGGTTGTCTTGTCAGCTAAAAAAAGTAGTCACTGAGTGGAACTTTTTGCACACAATGGGATAAATGGCCAGGTCCCAAGGGCTTAGAAGGCAGATTAAAGCCTCCCATCAAGACCATCCAGTGTGTTCTTTAGCGTGCACTTGTTATAGCTGCGTGCACATGGTATGGCTCTCCTGCACATATTATTACCATTATAAACGGCTTTATTCCCTGTCCGACGGACATTTACCTTCACTAAGCCCATCTGCGTTCCTTTTCTGACTGAGGGCAGGTTGAGGTATAGCGGAGATGGGACTCGCACCTAGGAACTGCAGATTATGAGCCTGGCAAGCTATCAACTGAGCTACCCCCTCAATTTCTGAGGTTTTAAATACACTATAATGTCAAATACGTGCTAAAGGCATTGCACACTCTTCGCAGGTCATTCGCTCACCATTTTGTTTGCCAGCTAATGTTAACCTTTTTTTCTATAACCCCTTCAGATTCTTACGTCCGTGCAGTACCGGACGGTCATTGGACATTCGACTGAGTCGATCGACTTGACATTAAAATAATTTACCTCCATATAAGTCACAATTCTGCATGCAAATCGTCCGGTCAATCCGCCCATTCTTTCTGTGTGGGGCAATTACAATGACGAGTAGTATATGAAAAAATTCGGTTCTTATGTGATTGATGGGGCGAACCGACGTTCAGGTTTCTAACAAGGGCCTTAAATGGCATCACATGTAAAGTTAAAATACTAGGGTAGGAGAATCGTTAAATGAAACCTTTCTGTAAAAATCAAAGCTATTTAAACTTGAACCCAAAAGTTATTAAATTGACGCAAGACCAAAGATGAATAACTAGGGCTCCTATTATATTTAAAACGAAAAAAATGACATTGGAGATTTTTAATTGCAGTATAAATTAGAAGTGATTTAAACATGATTTGAAACGCAAGTGAATCCATGTACAGTTTATTAAAAAAATATCATTGCAAAAGTACATTGTGAATTACTATGCTTTTAAATGAGTCTGACAGCAGATAATTTGTAATGAGCTGGATTTTTTCCTTCCAGGAATTGCGTGTTACAGATGACACCGTGCTTGAAGATCATCTTGTGAATCCATGTCTGGTGCAGATGATGCTCATTGAGAGCAGAGGTAACATAATTTGTTTTATCGTTATATTGTAATGTAAAATTGTATTTTTCAACGAAATTTTAATACTGAAACAATTTCAATCGAAAAAGTTTCGTCACCTGAATAAATACTGTAAAATAACAAGAATAACATATCGCCTTTTGCGAATATGGGCTGCTCGTTTTCAACGAGAATGAAATTGTCTATTTTCCACCTTTAGCACTATCTAACAGTGTAAATTAGAACTATTGGATGATTGGGAAAATGAAAATAATGATATTATATTAGTATAATATTATTTATCCTATAAAACACAATATCAATTTTTAATTTATTTTTTCAAGAAAATAAGTAGCGATGGGAGCTATCCATGTTTTTTGAAAAAACAATCGATGCTTTCGATTTTGTATTATCGATAATTTTTCAAGTGTTGTCAACATAAAATTAAAATATTATTTTTTTTACTTTTTTTTACCTTATTTTTTTAAACTTTGAATATTATATTAAAGTAAAATATATTAAATGCCTCTTGACCATGCTGGGCATGTGTACTAACCTGGAAAGTGCCTTCTAAACCTGAGTCGTCAATTAAAGTCAAGTAGATTCCAATGACAAATTCTATGGTAATATGGTATAATTCGTAAAGCCACCATTAGTTCAAATTTTCACTACTAAAAGACCTAACCTTAGAAAATAATTAAATTCTATTACCTTTGAAAACGAATATTTCATATTAGCTGAAGACAATTGGACTTTCTAAATTATCTTTGATAATATACTGTTTTAATTTTAATAGAAACTTTACCTATCGTTTAACATAAGAATTTTTTTCAGCATCTAGTTAACATGAAAGGTTGAATTGTTTTACCTCAGAGCGGCACTTTTGTGTACACAATGGGCTAAGCGGCCAAGTCACAAGGATGCCAAGGGCTCAAAGCCAGGTAGAGTAAAGGGACTTACAATTGTTAGATAACACGCCAGGCTCGTAATCTGCAGTTCCCAGTCCGAGTCCTAATTGCATTAACATTAAGATTTCAACTGAATGGACAAATTATTATATACACCCCGATAACAATAGGAAAAGAGGAAGTATCGCGTCCATGGGACGCTGAAATTGGCAATGCCTATAAATAGAGCAGGTCTCTATGCATTGGAAACCAGTCACCAGTCACGGAAAAGCAATCATGGGTAAAGGCAGTGACATGAGTTTGACCATGGCTAGCTAGTAGGTGCGAGGAAGGCTAGTTGTTCAAGCACCACAACTGCTGAACTGTTGTGAACGAATCAACTGTTGGGATTTCAATGTCAGACTTCTGTGGGTGTATATCAAGACTGTGTGAAATACAGCAAATTTTCAACCAGCGGGAGAAATGTGAACATAAATGTGCAATTCAAGTGAGTTTACCATACTCGAATGGCTCCCACAATTGCTGAATCTCCATTGAGAATTTGTGGGACGAATTGGAAAAATCTGTTCGAGCCCGCCAACCCCCACTGGTAACTGTGGATGCTCTATGACAGGCAGTCCTTGCATCATGGGCAGCAATACCATCTCCGTGTTTTCAACATCTCATTGAGTCCTTACCAAACGTCTGGCTGATGTTTTGAGGGCAAAAGTGGAGCAACAGGTTATTAGGTAGGTGCATATAGTAATTTGTCCATTCAGTTTAGTTCCTTGATTGATATTCTACTCTTGATTTATTAAAAAAGCTCTGTCAAGCAGCTACTTACCGCAAGAGGTTTGATAGGAGTCTGTCAGTTAGTATGGCATAGAGGCAGATCTGTGAGGAAGGCGAGACCTCAGCAGAAAAAACAATACAGATAAAGAAATATCCATACTATACCCAGGGCTCAAACCCAAGTCCTTTGATCTGTAGCCTAGCACAGTAACTATTTGGGATTTTGCAATTCACTATTAAAATCTCTGCGTATGTCACCATACTCAAATAAGCAATAACAGTTTTACTGTAGAATAATCTTAATGCATTTTTACAGGGACTATGACAACTAGTGTTGTGGTCATGAGGGAGATGCAGTTTCTTTCTTCTGATCACATCTAATTATGTATGCTGTGCTGAACGCGCCAAATGTCGTGTTTGGCCAGATGATGAACGATTAACTGCTATATAGTAGATGATGATCAATTAGTCCCTTAATTACATTCACCATTACTTAGGTGAAATCACAGGTTTGTGGGTAGTTACACCCATACCGACATAGCCTCAAACTTGCTGTACCAAGTGATGTGTTGAAAAGTGTCCAACAATTCAAGCATGAGAGTAGTATATGGATGACACAGTTTATTTACATTTATATACAATTACGTGCTGGGGATGCACTCGATTCCATGGGCCTTTGCTGCTGCAAACAATCATGCAAAGAAGTGAAGATCTGTGCTTTGCAGATTCTTGCTTTACTGACCTCAAACTTGGCCAAAAGATATTCAGTCGTTGTTTACAACCTGGTTCACACAGAACCGTAACTCAGTTCACACAGAACTTAACCCTGGTTCACACAGAACCGTAACTCAGTTCACACAGAACTTAACCCTGGTTCACATAGAACTGTATCTTGGTTTACACAGAGGGTAAACTGAACTTTCTCCTTAAGGGTTTTGTTTTTGAGCAAGAGCAGCATCCCTTGATGCATGTTCAAACGTCCTTCCAATTTGATAGTGACTCTAGGGCTGTTGTTCACTATTGCTACACTCGTGCCAGAGGCTAGTCATAAATAGTTGTAAAAGTGCTTTTTGACATGTGAAAATACACAGTCAGCCAGCTCAGACCCAAAACTAACATCTCATGAGTCACATCCCATCTCAGCACTTCCAAAAACACACTTAATACAGATATATATTTCAACAACAAAAATACAATAAAAGTACAATAATAAATGAAAATAAATAAATTAGAGAGACATGACACATCTCCCTCTAAGAGTTTTATCAGTGATTATCAAACTTATAAAACTCATGCCTTTTTTCACTCTGTAATGTTCAATGACACCCAGCTTGTCTGGTGAACAATGTCCTCACCAGAAGACTGTCCAGTTAATTTACTTGGAGTGCACCAAACGTCACTATCACTCAGAAGTAATTAACTGCAGTTCACTTCTTGAGTGTCCATAGACTTGATGACCTTCATTGTTCTAACAGAGCATCTCCTCACTGTGGGTCAGGTGAATTCCATCCCTTCTCATTTTCACACCCTTTTTGAGTTGCCATCTCACCCCTTTCCATTGCACCCCATAACCTAATTATCACCCCAAGGAGTTTTCTTAACGACAGAGTGCTGTTGGATAGAGTGAACCCCGGTTGTTAATAAATTTGTATCAGAGCACTGCCTGTAGGTCGTTTCAAATATTTCAACGATTATTTATATAACTTACGAGTTTTAAACTTTCTTTCACACGATTTTATTACACTTTCAAAACTTTTCAATGCATCTAATTGTATATATTTGAATGTAGTACAATACAGTGGGTAGAGCAATATCTTACCCCTTTAGACTACAAGCAAAAAAGTTAATGTTTGAAAAGAGTTCACTCATGGTCTACGGATAAGTTTCGGATAAGTTTCGGACATCATTCATGAGTCCAGGCCCCTACTCCTCACAAACATCTCACGTTTCATGATATTTAATGTTTCCAAAGCAAGAGTTCGTATTTTGAGGATGTATCACCTGTCGATATCCCAGCAAACCCAATAAAATGTCCTTCGACCTGCATAACTGCTCTTGGAAGTAAATGAAGCAGAGAGGGGATCAAAAAAGGACAGCTTTTCTCTATCGGTTTGTGATTCTCCTTTAGAAGAATTTCTCCTGCGCTACAGGTTTAGAGGGTAAAGTTGGCTTTTCTGCATTGACTTAATGGATGTTGCCAACGAAAGTGTTGTAATTGATAAATTTCAGGATCTTAAGGATTGGGACATCCCATGTTGCTGTGAAGAGGGCTTGAAAATATGGGAGGCACTAATCCATGGGTTTGTGATCACCTTTATAGGGGGCTTTCCAAAACTGTGGGTTTGGCAACACAACAAGACACGTATAAGAACACGTGTGTTGTTTTATGTTTAAATTTGATCAGAAAATAAGTTTTATGTTCAAAAAAATTTCCTATCGAACGCGTATTTTGCACACTAAAACGTTAATTCTATGTTATCTCTATGGAAGTAAAATTCGTTCCTTACAGTAATTTTTGTTCATTTTAATTTTGTAAAAAAAAATAAATAAATACCCCCTCAAGCAGCTGCTTGCCACAGAGGTTTGACAGGAGCCTGTCAGTTTATATGCCATAGTAGAAGGTCTGTGAGGATAGCAAGACCTCAGCAGAAAAACGATACATACATCCATGCCTTACCCGGCGCTATCTTAAATTCTGTTCATATTTATTCAAAGTAAAACACAAATTAAGGTTTTGGTTTAAAAATTTTGCTGTTCTACAATAAAAAAAAAATTTTCCTTCATGTTAAGTGATTGATCAACTCAGATGCTATTTGCGTTGCTCAAAATAGGAAGCATACACTACAGATGATTAGTATCTGTTTATCCCAACAACGGCTTCACTTTTCGGCGATGGGACCGTCGAAAGTGGGAGGCAAAGGGGCTTGACTCAAGGCCAGTTAGATTTCAAGAATAGAATCATAGGCCGGATATTTCCTTCCCACGGTTGAGTCCCTATATGGAAGAGTCCACTTCAGCTAATAATAACAGGGAGAAGGGTCCCTCCATGCATAGTGGACTCATCAACTAATACGATGTAAGAATGCCATGATGAGCTTGACTTGACACGTTTTTCTGAAGGGCTGTATGACTCATGGTCAGATTCCTGAATTTTCTACACTTTTTTCTATGGCATAAATCAATTGGTAGAACTTTGTAGTTCGCATATTGGGATAGTTTATTTCCTAAAAGCATTTCTCGGAAATACGTCGTTGGGTTGGGTTGTTTTACCTCTGAGCGGCACTTTTTTGCACACCAAGGGCTAAATGGCTAGGTCACATGAACCCCGAAGGCTCAGAGAAGGTTGGGGGAGGGAACCCACTGGAACAGCTGTTGGGAGACATGGTAGCCTCCCGTCAAGGCCATCCAGCGTGTTCTTTAACGTGCACAGGGTATGGCTCTCCCGCACACGGGGCCACGGCTTAACGTCCCATCTGACGGATGCAGTCTTTCCAAGTCCATCAGTGTCCCCTACTGACCGTGGGCAGGGCGGGGAATTTTGCGGAGATAAATCTCAACGCTGACCCAGCTGGGACTCGAACCTGGGAACTACAGATTACGAGCCTGGCGCGCTACCGACTGAGCCACCCCCGCCCCAAAATACGTCGTTCATTATTCAGAGCAAGATATGCAATTCCATGTTTTTAAATATTTATTTCAAAATTACACCTCTAAATATTATTCAGAGTGACAGTATACTTTTTAGCTGTCAGATTGTAAAAATAATTCTTTTACCATCCATCGTGGTCCATTGCGAGACAGAAGAGTGAGATACAAAGTTGCAATACGAGAATAAAATGTGGGAAGAAGTTATAAATTTCTAAATTCGATATACAAGGATTAAAAAAATTTGGTACAGTCACAGCAAGGAGTTTAGTTCCCTATGTGATGTTTCAAAACATTTAGTTTTGCGATGTTCTTCAATAAAATATGAAGAATGAAAGTAAAAATGTGCAAAGAGGCTATAAATTTCGATATGCAATTTACAAGGAATAAAAATTAATTAAAACTATTTATTCCTAAGTTAAATGTGATTTACAAGGAATAAAAAAAATTAACCTCTGACCGAGCCAGAAATATAGTTCCCTATGTGATGTTTCAAAACGTTTATTTTTGCGATGTTCTTGCGTAAAATGTGAAGGATAAAAATAAAAATGTGCGAAGAGGTTATAAATTTATTTTTGAATGCGATTTAGAAGGAATAAAAATGGAATAAAAATTCATTAAAATAATTTTTTCCTAAGTTAAACGTGATTTTTCAGGAATAAAAAATTTGTTTTTTCTTTTTTTCAAGATCAGCCATTGTATCGGACGTTAGTCGAATAAGTACTCATGATGGTGTAGTTGATAAGGGCGTTAGGCACACTGATAAGTGTGAGGTTGCAGGATCGAGCCTAGCCGTCTTATAAAGAGTGCGCTGCACTGCAGTACTTTGCAAAAAGAGCCGGACAAGTCTGGACATGATGATTGCATCATGTTTCAAGGACTTTCTGTATTTTAGTATTAGGGTGATGTGAGAAAAATGGATGATGCCACCAAAAGTTTAGTTGGACTTGGTAAATTTCAGAATTAGTTGCCAACGAGTTTGGTTGATGATGCAATCGTGAGAATATTTCGAGGGTGATGACGTCAGATTTGAAGATGGAGGGCTTGGGACTTAGAATAATTTCGAGGTTTTGCTTCCGATGGGTTATGACATCAGATTACAAAATGGCGGACGAACGGCAAAATCGGAGGACTTTGTGGTGTGAAGGTGATGACGTCAGAATTCAAAATGGCGGCCGAACAGAAAAATCGGGGACTTTCCGTAACCGGAAGTGATGTCATAGGTGTGTGTTTGACCGGGAGTGGCTGTAACGCGTGTCCTTGGGGTCTTTTCAAGGTCAAAACCGGACAGGTTGGGCACCACTACTGAAGTTGTTTAAAAAACACATCGTAGTCGATGTTTATATGGATCCTCTTTAATCTGACGTGGAATATGACTTGTCTTTGTAAACAAATCTATTTCTTAATGAAACAATCCAAAATTAAACGATAGCGCTTTAGGAAACCAATGGAGTAACTATTTAGATCTTCCTTTCTGATTCTTAATTTAACAAAGGGATCAAGTCTACTAATACCACCCATTCTAAATGAATCAAATGGGATGAAAGAACGCACTACAGGAAACAGCTCTGTAGGGATATTTGCATTTTCACTAATCTGACTCTCGATAAAACGTATTTTCTAACAGTCATTTTATTCTACAAGAAATAATGAGAAATCGAACAAATTCATTACACGATACCGAAACAGCCATTATTTTTTGTCGATTTCACTAATCCGACCTCATTTAAATGGATTTTTATATTTCAGTTCCTTTCTGTTCCTTCTAAATGAAGCACCTCCAATATTTATGTTTGTTCTCAATAATCCGACTCTGGTTATAACGAATTTTTATATTTCTATTTAATTCTTTTCCTTCTAAATGGAACAATCAGAAATCAAAGAAATTCATACAGGGAACTGAAACGTCCAATATTTGCGTATGTTCTCGATTATCCGACTCTTGTTAAAATGGACTTTTTATTTTTCTATTCATTTCCGCTCCTTGTACAGGAAATAATTGAAAAATCAAAGGAATTCATACAGGAAACTGGAACAGACAATATTTCCATCTAGATAATCCGGCTCTGATTAAAACAGATATTTATATTTATATTCATTTCCTCTCCTTCTAAATGAACAATTGGAAATGAAAGTAATTCATATAGGGAACTGACAGCTAATATTATCTCTGTTCTGAATAATCTGACTCTAGTTTAAATGGATTTTTATATTTTTGTTCATTTATGCTCCTCCTGAAACATGCGAACGGAAATCAAAGGAAAAACTAGAATAGGAGATATCTACATCTCTTCTCGATAATCTGACTCTGGTTATCATGGTTATTTCTATTCTTTTTTGTTCCTACTGATCGAAACAATCGAAAATCAATGGAACTCATTTAGAGAAATAAAACATCTCGTATTTACAGCTGTTCTCGATAATTTGACTCTGGTTACAACGTATTTTAAAGTTTGTATTCATTTCTGCTCTTTCTAAACGAAAGAATAGAAAATCAAAACTTTTCATACAGGAGACTGAAACAACCCATGTTAACATCTCGTTAATCTGACTCTGATTAATACGAATTTTTCTATTTCCATTTCTTTTAAATTAAGCAAACGGAACTCAAAGAAAGTGATAAGGAAAATCTAATCCCTTAAGACCATTAGTATGCTCACTAATCCGATATTCAATAAAGCGAATTGTCCTGCCATCAATAATGGTAATGAATAAATTTTTAAGTAACTATATAAAATAATGTTATTTTGTAACACATTTTATTCACAAACGAATGACATGTTAAAATAATCGTTTAAAACTGTGGAGCTAGGGCAGTTATATTCAGGACTTTCAACGCAATAACAGAAGCACGGAGGCTAACCTCATGGCTCCGACTCTTGAGGCTAAGAAATGTCTGACCTCCAAGAGACCACTTGCAGCTGTCTTCCTAGACCTGCAGGGGACATTTGATGGGTTTGGCATGACGGACTTCTTTGCAAGCTCTATAAGCTAGGACTAGCTGGAAATATCATGAAATTCATCCACTTCATCACTAAACATAAAACAATCCAAATTGAACTAGGAAAAGCTTTATCTAATCCTGCTAATTTACAACATGGCATCATTCAGGGGAATTTTGAGTCCAACATTATTTAATTTATACCTTTATGATCTACCAGCATATATTGACTGTCTCAACATACCTGATGCCTCATTTTCCTTATTTGCTGATGATATTGCCCTGTGGAGCAGTGACATATTACATTGCCGCAACAAATTTAAAATTCAAAATATATTGAGCCATATGGAAAAATACTGTGACCAGTGGAAAATAAAAATCGCACCTGACAAGTCAACTATTCTTCCCTTCTACAGACCTTACACTAAGAAAATACCAACATATCAAATAAAAATAAACAATCAAGTTATACAGCAAGTCAAGGAAAAAAATTCCTTGGTATAATTATTGACTTCACTCACCTGGACCCCCACATATTAACCACATTATTGAAAAGGGGAAAAAACAATTGCAGCTTATTAAATGCCTGGGCAGCACCACACGGGGAGTCATCCAGCAAATCTTCTCAAATTGTATAATGTCATCATCAAACCAAAAATGGACTATGGCATATTAGTAATGTCCAATGTCTCCAAGAGTAACATAAAAAAAATTGGAGACTCTTCAAAACAACTGCTTGAGGGCATGCACAGATATGATCACAAGTAGTTCTGTATTATCTATCCTGGCTGAAACTGATGCTGCTAAATTCACCATGAGACAACAAACACAATTAATTAAATACTATGCTAGAATAACAATAAAGCATAATTCTCACCACATTAAAAAGAAAATAGATAGCGAAATAAATAACAGTATTGCAACAGAGGTAAGAAACCATCCCATGTACAATGAAATAAAAAAATACCAACCACAGTATCCTCTATACCCCCCCCCCCCCTTAGAAGTATCATAGACCCAAAATAAAACTCTACCTAGAAAGCATCAATAAAAAAAGTGATCACTCCATAGAAGAGATTCAAAACTGAACACATATGGAAATCAAAGAAAAATATCCTCAACACAAACAGATATGCACAGATGGCTGATACAATCCAGAGACAAAACAAGCTAGTGGAGCATATTATATTCCTGAAGAAAACTACAAGAAAATTTTCATAATGAAGAATGACTCTACAATCATCATAGCTGAATTAGTAGCCATCCATTCATAGCTGAATTAGTAGCCATCCTTTCTGACAACAAATCAGCCCTGGAATCACTTAACCACTCATGCTGAGTATACCATACATCCTTAAGTAATAAATGAAATTTATACAGATATCCACCTTCTGAGCATCAAAAATAAAAACCAATACGTACTTCTTACAATGGATACCCAGCCATTCAGGCATCCTTGGAAATGAAATTGCTGACCAAATGGCCAAAGATAACATCAACTTCAGCAAAATTATTAACATTCCCACTCATCAGATAATGATTACCAGCAAAATCAAAGAACATCTCCAAGAATCAAAGAAGATAACTTCACCTCCACTTCAAGCAATGAATTCAACTATAGAAGAAATCTTGAGAATAAAATAACAAATATTAAGCCCAACTATCTTAACAGAAAATAGTAATAACTAGACTTAGAATTGGACATTGCCTCCTCAATAATACAAGTTCAAAAGAATAAATTCTCCTAACTGCAGTCAATGTAACAGCAGAGAGAATATAGCCCATGTTTTATTAAATTGCCCAAGATACCAAGAAGAAAGAAACTTGTTGTTCTCACATTTAAATAATTTACAGATCTCAGAGATGACCCTTCAAAATCTATTGGTCAATCCAGATAATCAGAAAAGAATTAAAATATTCAAAAAATTATTCAATTTTTATACGACAGTCAACTTCTTCATAGAATCTAAGAAGTATTAATCCTATTCTGATGGACATACTATTTTAAAGAACGCTAGATTTACTTTGTACATGAGGCTTTTAAAAAATGATATCTGCAATTCATTCATATTCACAAAGTGCTTCAATAAGTTTTGTTCTTGATCACCTTTTCCAGGTCATTCTTGTTTCATCCTGCATCCTACAGAATTTCATTGAAGAGGAAGTACCAAGAAAATCCACGTACAAAATGTAACCTAAGTAGAATAAAAAAAATATATATAAGATTTAGGAAGGCACCAACAGCTGAGTCTTTTCCAGTCTCCCTTGGAGGCGGACCTCTTTGTTCCGCTTCGGCCACGATTGTTTAATTCCGTCCTTCTTCAACTCCTCTTATATCCCATGCCTTTCGATCAAGCCTTCAACCATCCTCATATCGCTCTGTGTGGACTCCTAACTGCTACAGTTATGGGTTTGTTAGCCACGCCTAGTGGCGAGAGATAAATCCGAGGACAAGTCGAGAGAAAGAAAGCTTATCTCAAACGATTTTCGGCCAGAATGATAATTGTGTTCCTTAGCACTTATATTTGTGAACGAACATTTTCTCGAATGAATTTTATTATAGTCAAATTTTGATCATAAATGACAAAGGAACATTTGAATTCAACAATAAGGACTAGTAGTACTTGATTTGAAATTGATTTTACTTAATTGGCAAAAAATATTAAAATATATGAAGTCTCTCATTAATATCTTTAGAGAATTTTTTTATTTAAGAGTTTTTGGTAATTTTTCACTTAATTCAATATTATTTTTATTTGAGATATAAATAATCATAAAATATGCATATAGAAATAAATATTTTTACAATAATTACTCGACATATAAATAAAAAAATTACTGTTTACTGTACATATTGAGGCTTTGGGTTGGGTTGTTTTACCTCTGAGCGGCACTTTTTTGCACACCATGGGCTAAATGGCCAGGTCACATGGACCCCGAAGGCTCAGAGAAGGTTGGGGGAGGGGACCCACTGGAACAGCTGTTGGACGACAGATGGTAGCCTCCCGTCAAGGCCATCCAGCGTGTTCTTTAACGTGCACAGGGTATGGCTCTCCCGCACACGGGGCCACGGCTTAACGCCCCATCCGATGGACGGCGGCCTTTCCAAGACCATCGGTGTCCCAACCGTGGGAAGGGCGGGGAATTTTGCGGAGATAAATCTCAACGCTGACCCAGCTGGGACTCGAACCTGGGAACTACAGATTACGAGCCTGGCGCGCAACCGACTGAGCCACTCCCGCCCCATATATTAAGGATAAAACCTCTATATATGAGGCTAATCCCTCTACTGTGGCCCACTTTTAAATTCAACGGTACTGATATAGCCACTTACAAGTTCCACAGTACTAATATGACTCACATTCAAATTCCATAGTTCTAATCTGGCCCACTTAGAAATTCACAGTCAGATATCAGCTGTTTTAGTTTCGTCTAAGAGTTCTGTTGCTTTCCGATTGTTTCGTGTAGAAGAAACAAAAGTGAATAAATGTATAAATATCCGTTTTAACTGGAGTCGGATTATCGAAAACATATGTAAATGTCAGCCATTTAAGTTTCGCCTATGAATTAATTTAATTTCCGATTGTTTATTTAGAAGGAGTAGAAATTGAATAGAAATATTAAAATCCGTTTTATTCAGAGTCAGATTATCGAGAACAGATGTAAATATCGGCTATTTCAGTTTTCTGTATGCGTTATTTTGATTTCCAATTGTTCCCTGTAGAAGGAGCAGTTATGAATGGAAATATAAAAATCCATTTCAACAAGAGTCAGATTATCGAGGACAGATGATAATATGGGCTGTTTCAATTCCCTGATAGTTTTTCATTTCCTTTAGCATCTTTTAGGAGGAGCAGAAACGAATAGAATTATAAAAATCTGTTTTAACCAGACCGCAATAGCATATATGAACTGGTTCAGTTTACTTTATGAAATACTTTTATCTCCGATTGTTTCGATTGCTCCCATATTTTAATCGTTTGCATATCTCGGTGCAACTCAGCCGCCTGCCGATTTGCATGCATTTCCGATCATTCCATCAGGGTGTTGCAATTTCATTGTTACAGAGTGTCAAATGTAATACTTGATGAAAAAGTACTATGTCCGCCTTTTCGACCCAATAATTGTAGTTTCAAGCCGTCCTGTGGCCGAGTGGTTAGCGCGCTTGGTTTCTGATCTACGGGACCTGGGTTCGAGCCCCGGGTAAGGCATGGATATGTGTGTTGTTTTTCTGCTGAGGTCCTGCCATCCTCTCAGATCTTCTACTGTGGCATATAAACTGACAGGCTCCAGTCAGACCTCTGTGGCAAGCAGCTGCTTGAGGGGGTATTTTTTTTTTATTATTATTTTTTTAATTGTAGTTTCAGCTTGGTTTCAGCATATATTTTAAGGTTTTGTTTTATTTTCGTTGTAAAGTGAAATATAATTCACATCTTAGATTACAGTCTGAATTATTTAAGTTTGTTATGTACTCTATATATATTTCAAAATATGGTCAGTTTTGAACAGTTAGGTTTAAAATTTTTTCATATATTATCACGTCTGCAGGGCTTTTTAAATAATACACATGAGACAGTCTTATGAAACTATGTAAGGAGGAGTATCAGTAGTTGATCTTTTTTTTGCAATCTAAACAAACTACACGAGGCAGCATACGATTATAATTATGATGAATTATGATAAGCATAAATATAATAAATATTGAATTAAATTTTCCTTATTGCGTTTTAAAAAAATTTCCTTCTTGATATTTTTGCCATCGCACATATATGGAGGAACCCTGCAATAGTTGCCATCGCAGTATTCGCCGTATCTGCTCTGAAATAGGCATAGCAGATGTAGCATGCAAAATAATAAAAATGAATTTAAATTTTGTTGATCGGACAGGGGATCGAGATTTTTTATGTCAAGCTGTAATCTGAATTAAGTCGCGCAAAAGTCAGCTTTCTTTTCACTTCCCAATTCAATATTGAATTTCTTGGTTGAACCAATTCAAAAGCATCCAGTTATACAATATATATTAATCTTCAATTAACTGAATATCCAATACAAGGTCGAACTTACGTATAAGCTAACTACGCTACAACCTAAGGCCTTACGATATGAGGGGCATCAAAGAAATGTATTTCAAGTTTTATTGCATTACGGAAAAATTTTTTAATATTTAATCTGTCTTTGCTTACCAATGCTAGAAAAATGCTTTCACGACATCAATTTCGTGTTTATTTTTCCATGTCCCTCTCAATCAGAATAATTACGTATATATTTTGACTTTCGAATTTTTGAGGCCTCTTAAATTTGAATTGTTTGGTGCCTCAGAAAGTCAAAGTCCGGCTCTGCAGTTATAGCTTTAGTTATTATGTGTCTGGCATACATTGATTAATAATTACGAAATTAGATGTTTGATGTTTCACTTTCAAACCGCAATATCGGATTAGGGAAGAACGAAAACAGTTTTCTTCTCGTCTTTTTGGCAAATCACTACATCAGCTTCTTGTGCACACACAGTACGTGGGAAAAAACTGCCGCAACTGGAGCTGCTTCTCGCTTCTGGTTGGCTGAGGATCACTGCTGGTCGCGGTTGAGCCCACTATGCCTCTGTGGGGTGAAAGGCATTTCTCTGCAGCCGTCAACGGATGTATTTCGCGTTCCCATTCTGAGCTGGGAGCCCTGAGTTCCTGATCTCTTTGTTTGCTTCTTCTGTAGTCTTCGGAGCAATAGCTTTTGGTTACTGACCTTCGTTCTACGGGCGAAGTCGCTCACAACCTGATCGGCTTGCTAGTGGAATGGACTCTAGACTGGGGAAGATAGCAGCACTTCCTACTGTGGATGGATAAGCGCTCTGGGAGAGGCTCTTCATGTCAATATACGTGCCAGATGTTTGTTACTGAATGCGCTACCCGTTTCACTGCTGCGGTGAGCTGACGAATTGAATGCGAATCTATATTCATTTAAACTCAGTTCATTGTCAACGGGTATAAGATGTGGTATTAACGCAGCATTTTTGGATTTACCTTTCGCATTTCAAATTGATGCTTTGTGCTCACCGCTGTATTGTAGGAAGGTGAGTTCACAAATTTAATAATATGAATGGAATATTTGAAGATTTTATTAAGTATTGATTAGCGAATTGAGAAACCAATTTGCATTCCGTTATGAGCTCCAACTGATGTAGAAAAATCTTTTGGGATTTAATATTAGAATAAATTTTTTTATATTCTTTCGTAATAATTTTGTAACACTAAATTGTTTTTTCAATAGCTTTATAATGCGTAGTTGTAAGTCAGTAATTTGTTGAATTAAATGATGGGTATAAATCGTGGGTTGTTAATCTAAGAAATGGCTGATAATCAGTAAAATAAATGGTTCAAGAACACAAAAATTATCGTAGAATCAGGAAAAACGAAACAGAAACGTAAAGTAATATAGTACATCAGTGGTGGTCATAAGGAGGGGGCCATAGTTCCCTACAAAAATTTCTAAGTGTTGTTTTTTTAACTGCCAGTGATATTTGCATTCCTGAATGTCTTACTTAACAGGGCTGGATTTGGTTACCATCTCTTTCCCAGGAAAGAAAACGACTCCCTTTACTTCCTGGAGGCAAAATGACAAACTGCTAGAAAGGATCTCGATTACTAAATAATACATTTGTGAAATTAAGAATATCGCTTTTAGAATACAAATCCTTCATACTTCCCTAAATGGCCCCCTACAGACTTGAGACTTATAATCGCCTCTGACACAAATTATACAAAATTGAAATTTAAAGGAAATAAAATTAATAAAATTTCTGAGCATATCCAAGGTGTCTTAATATACTCGGATTCATAAAAATATATATTAATATTACTACATATATAAAGCTTTTCGTTCCATAAAAAATATAATTGGTTAATTTTTAGCTAGTTTCACTTTCGTATGTGTTGAAGTGGCATAGGAATTTGTTTTTGAGTGAGTAATCGATATAAATTTCGTGAACTTGCTACTGATCCGCTGCCCCCACCGGTCTTACCTAAACGCCATTTACTCTGACAGAAATTTCTGATCTAGTCAAGTGTAATACAGAAGTGATGAGTAAAAAATAGTTAAATTTCTGCCTTCTTGCATCTAATATATACAGATTAATGGTTTTATGAATTAAATAATTGAATATTTATTTTGTTATGAACTAAATAAAAACAGTGGATACAATTCTCAAGGTTCTCTATGAAAGCTTTTGCATAAAGCTTATTTAAAATGAGAAAAGTCAAAACAGATATTTTAATCTAATCACGATCATTGTATTCAAGTGCAATGAAGAAGCTGGTTACTCTTGACACTTAGAGACAAATGCAAATTAATGTTAAAATGAATATCTTTATAAAAATTTATTATATTTTAATGTTACTATTAGGTGGTATCACCAGTAATTAAATTACTAGAGTTGTAGAGCCAAAGCAAATCATGCATGCAATCTTCAATTAACTGAATATCCAATCAGGTTGCAATCGTATTTCTAACAGTTTTATTCTATCCTGAACAATAGCTGCCGCATTGAGACATTATTTAATAGGACGAGTTTAATAAGTTATTTTTTCTGTCATTGTCCTCATATTTCATATTAATAAATATAGTAAATAACATGATACTATCACATGCATGCCCTACTTTACAGGTATATCCAATCCTAGTGTATTAATTCTGATATTCTATTAGCAATGCATCATTTATTGTAATTCAGTAGTATGGGCTAAATTTCCAGGTTATTTATGATAAGACTCAAGGAAGCTGAAAGAAACCCACTGGATAATTCTTAACCTGATGTTCCAGGTTCTGGTCTTCACTATTCCTGCATTAATATTTCTTTGCTAACCCCGATGCATCCCTTGGTGAGAAAAGCTGCACTGGTCTATAAGGCCGGCGCTAGCTATTTTGCCGCCCGGAGCGAACCTGGATATCTGCTGCCACTTTCCAAGTCTGCTTTTAGATAATTTTAGATAATAATGATTAATTTAACTAAATTTAATGTCATTTTTGAAAGCAATCGAAAATCTCTGTTGAAAAATAATTCCTACTTCGGCCAACCTTACTGCAGCTATAGTTATTAGTTTTTTTAAAAATTTGCCGCTCCCCCCCTCACAAAATAAGAAATTATCGCACCTGTTGTACATGCAATAGTGCCGCCCTTGCTAGTAGACTTGAAAAGGCTGCAGTCTCGGATGTTATGCCATGGCCTGCGTTCAGGAGAGCTATACCTGGTCATAGGTTAATATAACTAAGTAAAGATAAGACACCCCCATAGGTTGCATGGTGGCAGTCACCTAGAGGTCCTGTATAGTTAGAATCTATCATTCTTCGTAAACTAGACCTATTTGTAAAGGGGGCCTCGGCCCCCTTATCATCAGGTCCACAAGATAGGGTCGTCGGTGAGTGCTAGTGTATGTTAGATGATTTAGAATTTAGTTGCTAGTGGGAGGCTACAGGAAGTTGCAGGTCGTCCAACATCTAAAAGTGGTCCATAGGTGGTAGAAAGTCGTAAAAGTAGAGGAAGGGAGAGCTGTGAAGTGGGGGCAAAGTTTAGAGGCTGGCCCGGTGATTCTCGGTGATTCACTGCCATTGGTTGATTGAGTCACGTGGTTTATGGACGTCATGTTTTGTCGTACCGAGAGACGAAAGCCTATGCTTTAGTGTGTGTATTTAGTTAAAACTTCTCAGTTGTAATTTTATGGATTTCTACCGCTTTTTTGCGTGTAAAATCTTCCACATTTTATCAATGCCTCACTGCATTGCATTTGGGTGTAAAAATTCCACTCATAGAAAAAAATTAATGAATTTTTTTTGCGAGAAACTCCGTCAGAACATGGCAATGGGCTGCAAAAGTGAAATGAGCGAACTGAAAACCAACAAATAATTTCTTTTAAGGTTCGTTTGAAAAACAAACGAGCTAATGTTTCCACTTTGTCGTCTGCTTATGCCAATATTTGTTCGTCTGTCTATCCGCCTGTCTTTCCACCTGTCTGTCCGTCTATAGACAATCAACTTTTTTACTTTTAGAGATAAATGAAAAAATCTTTTTGGGTTGGATAGGTGTCGGAGAAATATTGCGATTCTCAATTTTGAAATCTTCCAATAGCTTTTAATAGTGCCCTCTAGCGGTGGAAAATACAAAATTTTAAAAGAATATTGCAAACAAAGTATTTACATAAAAAATCCGAAATTTTGGTAGTAGAGTGTTATGGTCAGAAGGTTTACAATGACAACAAGGCTTTACCCTCTTAACCAAGAGGGGGTGCGAAAATGAAACCTTTTTAAGACATAAACGGAACAATCTCTTGTATTTTTTGGGGTTTTACAGGTAGCAACAAAATATTAATATTGACATTTTTCGAATTCCCATCAGTTGGAATTTCCACTGTTAGAAAGTGCTAAAGGCTCTAAATAAAAACTCGAAAGGCGGCGGAAAAAAGCTGAAAAATACCAAATCTTTAAACGAATATTGCAAACGATCTATTTATGCTAGAAACTGAATTTTTTGGCAATAGAGTGTAATGGTTAAGTGGTTTACATTAATAGTAATGATTTGTCCCGTTATAAACAAGGGGATGTTGGTAAAAAGCAACTTTTCTGTTTTAAGGGATAAATGAAAAAACATTTTTTGTGTTTTACAGGTACTAATTATATATTGGTTTTTTCCCCAATTATGCAATAGTTCAAATTTCCACTGTTAGAAGGTACTAAATGTGTAAAATAACTAGAAGAACGCATATCGCCTCTAGCGCATAAGGGAATCTCGTTTTCAAAGAGAGAAATTCTTCTTTTGCCTACTTTTACACTCCTTAAAAGTTATAATTATGAACGTTCATTTTGTTTTTTTGCTGAGATTCCGCCATCCTCATGGACTTTCTACTGTGATGCTACAGAGGTCTAACAGGAGACTATCAGACCTCTGCAGCAAGCAGCTGCTTGAAGGGAATTTATTTTTTAATGTATGATGGGGGTGGTGGAATGCACATAGTAGTATTTTCTTAGCAATTATATAACATCAAAAGTATTTATCTTTTAGTTCTTAAATTTAAATGTTTCTTTTCTTTCACTCCGCTGAAAATAATGGACAGATAATTCTGTCAATGGAAATTCTACCATAAGTGAACGCAACTGCCGAAATTTCTACCATAAATAGATCAATTGAAACATTCGTTAAAAGTTTTGTTGTTTGGATATTTAGTGATTCCTATTGATATAAATTAATTAATACTACCTTTGAAAATCCGAATTATATTTCATTAGTTCCAACTAAAAAAAGATATTTACAATTATCTCTTAAAACAAAACCGTTCTGTTTCCTACGTACCTTGGGCCTAGGGGTCAACTCATTGCTATCAATGGAATCTTCAAGACTGTACATTCCACGACCAAAATTTCAAATTTCTAGCATCATTTGCAATATTCTTTTAAAATTTTTGGACTTTCGATTTTTTTCCTCCATTAGAGGGCACAATAATAGCTTTAGCAATATTCGGAAGATTCAAATTGTAATATTTTATCAATACCTGTCCAACCCAAAAAAATTTTTCATTTCTCCCTAAAACAATACAATTTTCTGTTAAAACAAGAAATTTCACCCCCCCCCCTCCCCTGGGTCTAAAGGGTCAAATGATTGTTACCAATGGTAACTTCGTAACCTTCACATTTCAACACCAAAATTTCAAATTTCTAAATTAACTACATCGTTTTGAATATTCGTTTGATATTTTTGAATTTTCAAAAAAATTTCAAAAATTTCCACCATTAGAGGGCGCAGTTGTAATTTTTGGGAGATTCGAAAAATGCGAATTTTTTTACATAACTGTATAAACAAAAAAGATCGAGGACAGTCGACAAAGCGAAATTATGATTTTTTTTTTAAAGTCCTAAATTTACTTTTCCTTTTTAGCCGTTTTCTATAAATGCTTCGAATCATAAACACTGAAATCTGTATCAAATATTATCCTACCTTTTTAGGAATCCATAAGTATCCGTGCAATAGCATGCAGCTTTGCAGGCCAAACAATCCGAGCGACGACAAAACATGGCGTCCAATTTTGAGATGCCCAACCTCTATCTATATAGGGCCTCTAGCAGTTACCGAGTTTTCAGTGCCACTATGTAAAAAAAATAATACCCCCTCAAGCAGCTGCTTGCCACAGAGGTCTGACAGGAGCCTGCCAGTTTATATGCCTTAGTAGAAGGTCTGAGAGGATGGCAGGACCTCAGCAGAAAAACGACACATACATCCATGCCTTACCCGGGGCTCGAACCCAGGTCCCTTAGATCAGTAGCCAAGCTAACCACTCGGCACACCAGCAGAAACTAACATAGTCTCTAATACGCATGCGCACCATGGACTCTTCTGATTCCGAATCTGTAGGCGTAATGTTAAGCAGTTGATGGCAGCGTCATTGCAATTTCTTTTTGAAGGTTAAATTTTTGCTGTCTTCAGTTCTTTTGAAAACGAAACTTGGCAAGTTATGCCACATCGAATATTTGAAAATATTTCACGTTAAAGGGAAAGAAAAAAAGTAAACGGTTAGCCACACTCGGTATCGAACCAGGGACCTCTACCTTAAAAATTGAGAGGCTTACCATTACAATACCAATTGCTTGATGGAAGTGTTAAAACTATATACTAAGATTTATTATAGGACAAATGTGCAGTACAAATATTTTCGTATTATGTTTGATAATGTAATAAGATCGATTATGCATGCCAACTGAAAAGCTTTATAAAGCAACTAATTGATAGCATTATTTTGTTTCTTGCTATTTCAACACTTCACGGCAACTTAACACAATGGGTTTATTGCCGCTATGAGCATTCTGTGGCTATTCAATGTAATTGCATTATCGTGCGATTAGTACTATAAACGTAGCCATCTTTTAATCTATCACAACATATTTAAAAATTAACCTTGAAGATATTCCTTGCCTACGAAAACAAAAAAGTCGCAAGTGAACGAGCGCGTTTCGCAGATGCATGTCAAGAATTTTTTTAACGCCCCTCGTAAATTATTCATCCGGCTGTTTCCTGTATTCTGTTGCTGTACTGGTTTGGTTTAGCTTTGCTCTAACCATTTCAGGGTTGGGTTGTTTTACCTCTGAGCGGCGCTTTTTTGCACATCATGGGCTAAATGGCCAGGTCACATGGACCCCGAAGGCTCAGAGAAGTTTGGGGGAAGGGACCCACTGGAACAGCTGTTGGGAGACAGATAGTAGCCTCCCGTCAAGGCCATCCAGCGTGTTCTTTAACGTGCAGAGGGTATGGCTCTCCCACACACGGGGCCACGACTTAACGTCCCATCCGACGGACGGCGGCCTTTCCAAGCCCATCTGTGTCCCCTACTGACGGTGGTCAGGGCGGTGAGTTTTGCGGAGAGAAATCTCAACGCTGACCCATCTGGAACTCGAACCTGGAAACTGCAGATTACGAGCCTGGCGCGCTACCGACTGAGCCATCCCCGCTCCCACCATTTCAGGAAAGACTGGTGAAAGTTATTTACACCTGTTTAAATACGGTTATTTCTTACTTAAAGACATGTTTCAGGGTTAAGCTAGAATCTTATAGTATTGAATAAACAGGTGTGAATTTCCACGTCTTAGCTCAAGTGGTTGGAGCAATTATTGTATAATCAGGAAACCAAGAGAAGGATGGATTTTTCCCACTTGCCTAGTGTTTGAAGTGAGTACAATTAGTTTTATTTTTTTCTATAATTGCATGCTAAACTGCATTTTTAATGAAATGATGAAAAAATATGTTCTGTAAGTTATTATGAAACTCGATAACACGTTTTTGTGATTAGATTCTTCGTTCTGTACTTAAATGCACACGAAATGGAAGTTCGTTTAATAAAGTTTTCAGGAGAATTTCAGACACCGGTCGATTTCTCATACTGCCTATAACGTTTACTGTCGCTTTCATAAATTTATTTTTTGTTAAGGCAGTTCGGACTAGGCCCGGATCTAGAAAAAAAAAAAAAACCAGGGGAGGGGCAAGAGACTAGATTTCCAGTGCAGTGTAACATTTTGCCCTCCTTTTTACAGGGTTAAAAATTTCTTGAAAAATGCATGAAATACGAGGGGGGTTCAAGAAGTTCATGACATGCAGTTGCATAGCGAAAACCATTGCATTTACCTCAACAAAACTTTTACTGTCCTACAAAATACTCCCCCTCCAGCATTTATGCAAAGTTGCAGACGTCTGCACCAATTCTGGAACGGTTGGTTGTATTCCTGTTAGGGAATACTCCGCAACTCTGAATGAACTCATTTTGCAAGGACGGAAAAAAACCCTTGAAAACGGCTTCCCACCAAGTTCTTTTTTAATTTTTGGAAACAGCAAAAAATCGCATGGTGCAAAAGCTGGTGAATATGCAGGATTGGGTAGCTGTTTGATATTTTTCTGTTCCAGATAACCCGTTAAGTTTTCTGGTTTTGTGAGCACTTGGCATTGTCATGAAGAAGGAGAACCCTTGATACGCCTGTTGGACGCTGCTCTTTGATCTCCTTAACCAGGAGCCTGTCAGTTTATACGACATAATAGAAGTTCTGTGAGAATGGCGGGACCTCAGCAGAAAAACAACACAGCATCCATGCCTTACCCGGGGCATGAACCCAGGTCCCTTACTAATCGATTATTTAATAATCTAGATACTTTCTAACTGCTTGTTATTTGGTCTTTGGAGTACTGAAAGCGTTAGGGGTTTGCCTTCCCTGGAAATAAATTGGCTGACTGTTGGAATGAGAAAATAAAACACTTTGAAGACTCTCTTGGGAAAAACAATGTTGGTGTAATATTGACCATTGATAGTCAATTTTTAAGGTAAGATGTCCACGGCTACCATTCCTTGGTAATTGAAAAAAATTGTGAGCATCCTCTTCCTTGAGCGAAAGTCTTGTCTGAGGATTTGGGGACGCGGTTCATCTTCCGCAACCTAAACATAATTGTCAATTTTTCTGGGAGTTGTATAGTAATAAAACTGCGCCTCGTCACCTGGATAATGTTTGTTAACCGTTTGGGGCCACTATGTTCAAACCTTTCCAGCATCTCCTTGCCCGAGTCTACTCTAACCTTTATTATAATTTATATAATTTTAATTAAATTTATATAATTTAATTACAGTATTATAATTATTAGGCCGTCCCGTGGCCGAGTGGTTAGCACGCTTGGCTACTGATCTAAGGGACCTGGGTTCGAGCCCCGGAATTAGGCATGGATGTGTGTGTCGTTTTTCTGCTGAGGTCCTGCCATCCTCTCAGATCTCCTACTGTGGCATATAAACTGACAGGCTCCTGTCAGACCTCTGTGGCAAACAGCTGCTTGAGGGGGTATTTATTTATTTTATTTATTATAATTATTATAACTTATTACCTGAACGGTGATGTGTGGGTTTTCCTTAACGAGTTCACGAAGAGCAGCGATAATTCTCTCGTTCACAGCCTCCTTCGGTTTTTCAGCACGAGAGAGGCCTTCGAAGCTCTTCCGTCCTTCTCCGAATGTGCTCATTCATCCCATAAGAGTACCATATGAACAGGCATGATCAGTGGCGGTCATAAGGGGGGGGGGGGACTTGGCCACCTCCTAGAAAGACTTGAAAGTGTTTTATTTTCTCATTCCAACAGTCAGCCAATTTATTTCCCGGGAAGGCAAACCCCTGACGTTTTCAATATTCCAAAGGCCAAATGACAAGCAGTTAGAAAGTATCTAGATTATTAAATAATCCATTAGTAAGAGACCTGGGTTCGAGTCCCGGGTAAAGCATGGATGTTGTGTTGTTTTTCTGTTGAGGTCCCACCATCCTCACAGAACTTCTACTATGGCGTATAAACTGACAGGCTCCTGTCAGACCTCTGTGGCAAGCAGCTGCTTGAGGGGGTATTTACTTATTTTTATTTTTATAAAGTGAAACTGTTATTTATGGACTACAAAATCCTGCATACGCCTCTAAATGGCCCCCTCTAGGCTTATGACCGCCCCTGGGCATGATCTCCATGTAGTGATAAATCGGCACGAATTTATTTTTGCGTTATCCACAAGCTACATCCTTGTGAAAATATATAAGAATCTTTCGCCGTCTTTAATAGGCTCCATAGCAACAACGCACAAATTTCGCAGACCGAACTTTATGCGCCGCCAGCGAATAGAGAAATGATGATATTACCTTTGTCTTTAACACATAGTAGCAATATTTGACAAGCTTTCACACAAATCGTAGCTCGTTAACTTCGGAAGAACGGGTGAAAATCTACAGACTCAAGAACTTTTGAAATCCCTCCGTATAAATACGTTTAATAATTTTTTGCCTCTATTACCGTTGCTAGCGGTCTGAAATGATAGGAGGCATGTGCCCCCCCCCCCCCCCCCTTGCCGCCTCCCCTCATAGATCCGACCCTGGCTTGGACTATAAGCTTTTTGATAGAAATAAAACATGGGAAGTTGAAGTCAGTTATGTAACAATCATAATAAGGCAAAAATCGAACTTTCATCTTTTGTGCATCCAGAAACCAACAGAATTTGTTGGTTTCGAAAGCTGAATAAGGCAAGTCACTTGAATAACTTTTTGTAAGCAAGGCCAAGTCAATTTTACTTGTTTTCATGTTTAAAATAAATAATAAATACCCCCTCAAGCAGCTGCTTGCCACAGAGAGGTCTGACAGGAGCTGTCAGTTTATATGCCACAGTAGAAGATCTGAGAGGATGGCAGGACCTCAGCAGAAAACAACACGAACATCCATGCCTTACCCGGGGCTCGAACCCAGGTCCCGTAGATCAGTAGCCAAGCGCGCTAACCACTCGGCCAAGATGCTTCAATTTCTTTATTTTTTTTTACCATTTTCTTTACCCATAAGGCATATTTTTTTTACCATTTTCTTTACCCATAGGGCATTCTCTTCCGTTTGAAAATTCCCTTCGGCCTGCCAAACATTTAAATAAAGTGCTAAAAAGCTGCTAACAAAATTAAACTTTTGCATTGCCAAAATAATATATTTTTCGTATAGATCACAAGTAATATAAAACTAACTCTTGTTACTTAATAACAAGTGTGAAAATGTTGTAGTAGTGTAATTGATTTGAATCACGTGAATGTAAAATCAATTTGAATTTAGTCTTTATAAAAAATGTGGACACCAAAAAAATTAACAAACACAAATTATAGGAACATAATATGTTGGTTACTAATTCTTCCGATAATAATAAGATTTAAAAAATCTAAAAGTTTATGCAAACTTGCTTTAAGCAAAATGCTTTCTAAACTAAATGGAAAGTGGATCTACCGTTTGGAGATTCTAACCACTGCTTTGTGCATTATTATGCTTCATGAGAAACGGCAGCTTAAGGCTCTACCATCGCATCTAGGGCTGCTGCAAGATCAGGAAATCCTTCTCGGTGGTATGGAAGGAAATGGAATGGTGATAAGTATTCGGGTTGTTTGTGACAGAAACACGTCACTTCAAGATTTTATATGTACTAGTTAAACCCACTCCAAAAAAGCGCTAAAGTTATTAATGACTGCGAATACTATCAATCTATCAATACGAAATGTATAAAATATATAAATACTCCAAAATGACGCGAAATGTATTGATAAGTTCATTCACAGCTTTCAATCACCCCATCACAATTAAATCCCTCCAAACGTATGTCCATTGATAACTTCATTTCCAGCTTTCCACACGTACTTTTCACAAGGGAGGTGACAGTAGCGCCCCAGAAATTTCGGATACTTTTCGAGTGATTATTCGCGACCCATGGCAACTAGGAACCAGATATATTACTCCAACAGAACTAAATGGATCACCCCACCAAATTTCGGACCGATCACTCAAGTACCCGGGAAACTGCCAATCCGCTCACTCGTTCGTATCTTCGGTCAGAATCACTCCGATATATAATACGACGATGATGATTATTCACCGGAGTTTATAGAGACGGTGCACGTCAATATTGCCTTTTCTTTGGAATATCCTTGCTGACTGATTTTGATCACTGTTGATATTCCTCCCCCGTCTCAGAGCAGTGTTCTTTGTAAATAGATTTTCCGGAAATTGGCTGATACAAGTTTATTTGACCTTCTCAACATTGAATGTCAAATCATACAGTCTCCGGAGATAGTTCATCGAGCGTGTTCTCTATTCTTGAAATATCCACCTATATCGGCCCCTCGCGCATGTTCTTAATCACGGAGACAGGAAATAATTGCAGGTAATATTTTCCTGTATTAAAATTTCGTTATTTTACTTGGTGTTTGGTGATTATAATACACAAGATTGAGTTTTTGAGTGTGTACAATAATATAGTTTACCCATACATTGTTTTCCCTGGGAAAGGACTTGAAAAAAAAAAAACGTTCGTATGATGTAATTATGTATTGGTGATGTGGGAAGTACTGGAATGGTTTTTTTTCTTTCATAAATGCAGGGAAATAAGAGAGTTATTTTCTTCTTTAGCAAAACACTTTCCAAACTAGAGTAGAAACTATTGTTACTAAATAGAAACGCTAAGCAATGGAAACTTTTCGCTATTGCACGTATGAACATGTATTCTGACTTTATATTGCTGGTGAGAGACATGATTGAATTGGGTTGTTATTACTGTTAAGCAGCGTTCCACAACTTGTGCTGAAGTCCAAAGCTCGTGTGCACGTGATTGCTTATCTTTTGTTATACCATTTATCTAAGAGCTAATGTCTCCACGCGGCATATGGGGCCGGGGTGGATCAGTCAGGATAGCTTGAGGGTCGTAATCTGTAGTACCAGATTCGAGTCCAACCTGGACTAGCGCTGAGATTTATCTCCGCAAAACTCCATGCTTTCGGTCAGTAAGGGACACTGATGGGCTTGGTAAAGGCCTCTGTCTGTCGGATGGGACGTTAAGTCGTGGTTCCGTGTGCAGGAGAGCCATACTCTGTGCACGCTATAGGACACGCCGGATGCCCTCGATGGGAGGCTATCATCTGTCTTCTAACAGCTGTCCAGTGGGACTCCTTCCACCAACCTTCTTGTGGTCCTTGTGAACTGGTCATTTAGCTCATTGTCTGCAAAAAAAGTGTCGCTCAGAGTTGAAACAACGCAACTCAATTTCTTTGTAGCCCACAATTTTAGTATTTTTCGTCTATAATTCCATGTGGTTCCTTAATGTCTTTCATCTTTATTCATAGATTATAAAAACGTATACTTAATGTCTGAAAAAATAATATTAGAAAAGTGTGTAAAAACAGTGTTCGAAACTAATGTTCGAAAAGTGTTAAATTAAGATTCCAAACGATAAAGTATAAAGTAGGAAGAAAAAAAATAAAGCTGTTCGAAATCGGGTTTCATTGTAGTTAAGAACTTTTTAACGCAGTAGAGCAGTGTCTCGCAAACTGTGTGCCGCGAGAGATTTTCATATTGACACTAGATCTTCCAAAGATTTCATTTTGACTTGACTTGTGTTATCGACGTGCTTTAATAAAAATCTTTGAGATTTTATCAACTGGGATCTTGTAAGTATTTATCAAGCTTTTGAGCCAAGAATAATGCAAATTTGTTCGCAGAAGCAAGCTTATACATCCCATTGAAATATGTTCATATCTAAATTTTAAATAAAATGCATTTAACGAAACTTCAATTTTCCTCTTTTTACGCAACCATCAAAAATTCTTTTTTAGGTGTGCCGCGGAAAAAAAAAATTTGGATTCAGTGTGCCGCAGAGTAAAAAGGTTTGCGAGGCACTGCAGTAGAGGGTGGTATACAGGGTAAACCCGTGTATGAAATTTGGGACCGCTGAGTCAGCAATTTAATTTACGGGGGATCGAAGTCTTGTTAAAGCATTCAGCTACTTTTCAACAGTTTATATATGACTCCCACTTCTGTCGGAACTCTGCTAAGCGCTTTGTGCACATGCATTGTCGAAGGCGTTTTCCTGGAAGAAAAACTGTTCCTCATATTTTTGGATAAAAAAATTATTTGGACTCGAATGAATTATATATTACCTTCATTATACATATATATATATAATTCAGTTATAAATTAAACCACATAGTTCAAGTATACCATGAAATTAGCAGCAATTCATTATATCATAATTATGTGATAGTTAACAATTCAGTTATACCAAAAAAATTTAGTAAAATCAGTTAATATAATTTAATGTTTTGAGTTTGGTATCAATTTCGAATGTACATACACACTGAGTGATCATTGAATTATGACCACACCATCCCAGTTTACTTTTTTTTGTTAAATTTTTGTAATATTCGTTTACTTTTTTTTTGATAAATTTTTTAAAACACATTACTGCTGTTAAATGTTTCATCAATCAATCAATCAATCAATCATCATCCTCAAGCAGCCATGGGCTACGGAGGTCCAACCAGACTGTGGCATACTAGACCGAGCATATCTGTCCAGAGCTATATCTGCTGCATTTGGCCACTGCACACCAATTCTAATAAAGTCTTGTTTGACATTGTATGTCCACCGCATCCTAGGTCTTCCCCTCTTTCTGAGGCCTTTAGGCACACTGTTCATAACCCTATTCATCAATCTATAATTATCCATTACTAAGATATTAGATGTACTTGTTGAAGAATGATTAATGTAGTGTTGAGAAACATTGCTCTGTAAAGCAATATAATCTTAATTGCTCTTACGTCGTAAATCTCCAAATTGCTTCGTGATACAGTAAAGGAAAACGCAATTTCCAATTGTGCCATAACACCTCTCACGTTTTACTCGACTCTAGAACCCATCTATATACATTATGTTTGAAAATCATGGCCAACTTCTTTTTCGAAGTAATGCCACCTTCCATGCACAAAGTATGGAGAAACTTAAACTTCACTGGCTTCTCCTAGATTTGTATACGACAGAAAAAAAAGTTTTTAATTTACAAGGATTAGACGAAATTTTTAATTTATATATCTTGTTATGCAGACAAATAAATAAATACCTCCTCAAGCAGCTGCTTGCTACAGAGGTCTGACAGGAGCCTGTCAGTTTAATACGCCATAGTACAGGGATCTGTGAATATGGCGGGTCCTCAGCAGATTTTTAAATAAATGTGATAGCGTATTTGAAATTATTAACTAATTCCGAAAGAAATAATGCTATATCTACGAGTCTTAATTGTTGTGAACTTCGAAGCTTTCCCATTTATTGCTTTTAACGCTAAATTAACCTTATTTAATAACATACATTGCTTGATGTATGAACTGACGGAGGCTTTGAAATAATGACTTGTTGAGACGAATCATTATAGTCTTGATGGGATTAGCGTTTTGTTTTCCCTTGACATGCCTAGCAGTTCCCAAGGAACCTGTTCGCCGTTGGGTGCATGTAGGATGTCGCATAGCAATACGGCTTACCTTTCCTGTTTGCCGAGACTAGTTCAGAGCCCTCGAAGTTGTCGAAATTTTTACAAGGACAGTATCCCATAGATTCAAACAACATGCATTGAGAGCATTCGCAACAAATTGATGCTTGTTATGACGTCCGTATACTTAATGTACAATATTACTTTTACCGTAAAATGCACCAGTTGGAAAAATCTATAGCGTAGGTAAAATCTCAGCAGATTTGTTTTTATAAGTGAATTTAATACTATACAAATAAGTGTTTTGTATCAAAATTCCCACGTTTTAATTCATAAATATTTTTACTGCTTCAATTGATTTGTTTCCTTTGTATAATATATCAACCTCTTTTCTTCCTCCATTGTCAGATTTGTTATTTATACATTAATCATACATTAGTTGGTTATTTTGCAGTTTTTTAGGTTACTGTGGAAACTATAGGTTCCAGTATAAACTGCGTCCTTTCCCACTTAACAAAGTGCAAAATAACCAAAGTCTAAATGCAGCCCTGCGTTGGACAGGTATAAAGCAATGTTTCGATAACTTTGAAGAAATATGACCATTTGTATTTTTACGGGTACTCTACTAGTATAAGTAAATATATGATACCTGACTAATAGTACAAGGGTTAGACTTTGGTTATTTTGCGCTTTGTTAGCTGGGAAAGGACGTAGCTTAAACTAGAACCTATAGTGTCCACGATAACCCAAACTGCAAAATAACCCTGTAATTGATTTTTTTTTTTGCCTCTGAGTGGTATCTGTTCTCAAAATGGGCTAAATGGCCAGATCACAAGGACCCCAAGGCTCGGAGATTGTTTGGGGAAGGAGAGCCACTGTGCAGCTGTTAGGAGACATGGTGACCTCCCGTCAAGACAGTGCAGTGTGTTCTTTAAAGTGCACAGATTATAGCTCTCATGTAGGCGGGCTCACGGCTTTACCAACCATCTGACGGACTGCGGTTTTTACAACCTCATCGATCTTTCTGACCAATGGATGAGTGGGGACGTAGTGTAGATAAATATCAACGCTGGCACAGTTGGGACTCGAAACTACCGACTGAGCCAACCCCCCTCTCCTTTTCTTCATGGGCCACCGGCTTGGGGCAGGGCTTTTCTTTTTTCTTTCCATTGAAAATAACACTAATATTAAAACGATTCCATCTATATTCTCCCAACCAGAGCCGGCTTTCGTGGCGCATATGGCAAAAAAATGTCAGAAATACGCCTATTTATAGTTAAAATATCAAATTTGAAAAATTAAAGTGCACTTTTTAATAGAATCCCCCTTTAAAAGTAAAGTGTTTTTGACATCATCAAAATGTGTTTCTTCAAATAAAAGCACTTTCAAAGAATAAAAATGATACGAGAAAGTTTTTTCTTAGCTCATTTTCAAAATGAAATGAACTAATATTTTCACTCTGTTTGTATAATATTTTCATTCCTTTTTATAAGCGATGTAGTTATGCTAGAATTTTTGTCAGTTTAGTGATGAAATGGTTCCACTAAATATATCACTCATGACCAAAGTTTACATTGACAACTTATTTGATGATTGACCCCTTACCTCAGAAAAATGAAAATTGAAAGATGATAGACATTAGTAACAACTTGTTTAAGAGATAATTGTTTTTAGAGATAAATTAAAAATTCTTTATGTGTTGGATAAGTATTGATGAACCGGTAACATTCTCACTTTCAGAATCTGCTACGTATTAATTGCGCTGTGTAATGGTGGAAAAAATTGAATATTCCAAAATATAAACGAATATTGCTAACCTTCAATTTTGGTTAGAAATTTGACATTTTTGGTGGTGGTGTGTGTGATTATCAAGAGATCTCGATTGACAGCAAAGATTCGCTTCTTCGCGTGGTGAGAGAAACGCAATCTGTTGTTTTAAGATAAAAATTAAAAAATATTTTTGAAATATGTGAATCCATAATAATTAAATATTACGATTCACATATTTCAAATCTTCCAAAAGCATTTAATTTACATCGATATAGGGTGCTAAATGTTTAAAATGTAAAACTTTAATATTACTAACGATTATGTTTTCTTAATCTAATATCTCCACAAACGAGCTTTGGCTCATGTGGAGTTTTGAATTTTACACTTTTAAAATTGTGTATTTACTTTGGAAAAGAAAAACATTTATTCCTTTTGTTATTATAAGTTTTAAATTACATGTTTGTAATGTATCAAAAGTTTGAAATAAATTTGAATTTTGATATATTTATGCCAGAAATTTGAAATTCTGTGGTAAAATGTGACGGTGAAGAATGGATAACATACTATAAGCGAATTTTTTTTTCTTATTTTACATGTGTTTTAACTAAATTATTATTAGTTAAAATTCGACCACTTCTTATTTTTTTAAGAAGTTAGAAATTTAATTTAAAAATTTTCAAAATTATTTAATATAGTAGTAAAATTTTTATTTTATATCAATTTAAATTAAACAGCTTAAGTAAAAAAGTAATACTTGAAACTAAATAATTTTGTAGTTAAATTTTAATGAATGAAGTCACTCAATATATATATATATTCCCTAAGTTTAATTTTTTTCCATTTGATTTTACTATCTAAATAGACCTCAGCTGTCCGGACCGCTATTAGCTAATAGGTGATGATAAGTAGAGCACTGGATGGATAACAAAGTTACATATCTTCAGAAAATCTTTATCAGCATCCACGTATATTAGCTACTTAACTGTTGAGATTAATATCTGTTATTTATGATTTTTGTCTATTAATTAATAATTTTTGTCTATTAATTAATAATTATAATTCTTGAAATTGATTTTAAATTTACTTTTATATTGTTAATCTGTATGTAGTAAAATAATTTAGTCAACCTTTGAATTGTTTATATGTTTATTAAATTTTTAAAAAAAATTCTAACGACATTAAACTTTCGTAAATACTCAAGGTCCTATACTTTATTAAATATACATTAGAAGAAAAAAAAATACTTAGCTGAAATTTTTCAAATTATTCTGAGTTAATTTTGATTTTTTTTAAATGCAGTTATTTGCGTTTATGAAAGGACACTCCTTTCCATTACCAAGCACTTACATTTCTTGTTACATTTCACTATGTAAATTTCGTGATCTCCAAGACGGAAATTTTCAGTTTTGAATCTAGTTTTTTACACAACGCTCTTTTTTTTTTAACTTATATTTTGTTTTGTCTGCAAAACGATCGCTTTTGTCACAAAAAAATAAATTTTTATTCCTTTTAAAGTGAATATTATCATTGAATTTTCAAAAAATATTTTTTCGTTACCTCGAGTAGATTATTTTTATTGATGTCAGCCATCAATAATGCAGTAATGTTTGCCTACGTTCTTGCAGATCTTATCATATCCACGTTAACATACATCAATATTTTCCCCTGGATTTTATTCGCTGTCCACGTTAAACATTAATCATTTGTCAGCGGAGCGCCTTTAAATGGGGATATCTGCATCCGCCAAATGGATTTAATGATAAGTATAGAGTGACAAAACGCAACTGTTTAATTTTAAGAGATAAATAAGGTTTTTGTGTTGTCTAGGGATAATAATATATATTTCTATTTGCATTTTCCCAATCCATCCATTAGTAATAATTACTACTGTTAAAGGAATATTCAGAAAATTAAAAACTTAATTTTCTTCGAAAATGAGCAACCTATATTTGCCAGAGGCGATATCTTATACTTTTAGTTGATATATTTATATATAAATAAAGGTAATGTGGCCGAGTGGTTAGCGCGCTTGGCTACTTGATCTAAGGGACCTGGGTTCGAACCCCGGGTAAGGCATGGATGTATGTGTCGTTTTTCTGCTGAGGTCCTGCCATCCTCACAGACCTACTATGGCATATAAACTGACAGGCTCCTGTCAGACCTCTATGGCAAGCAGCAGCTTGAGGGAGTATTTTTTTTAAAGGTAATGTGCGGAAATGTCATTTGGTGCCTAACTCTCATGGTACCTATGGCCGGAGTCATATTGGCGATAGCATAGATACCGCTTTGTCCCCAACCTTCCTTGGGACTAATGAAATACATCTCGCACTACAGTGGCCGAACCCGTCACGAGTCCTGTCATATTCGAAGATTCTGTCAAAATCAAAAAACGGGGGCACACACCGCCATTAGGCATGGTGCATTGCACCGTCTGCACCAATGGTAGTTTTACCCCTGCCCCCCTCTCCCCACCTTGGGAATCGTAAATTCTTATATTAGCTACTCATCCTCAGTTGGCATTCCTGTACCGAACAGGCATGTTCATGATACGTTACAGCCTGAAATTATTCTCATCGTATTGCCATTTTACGTCCATACAAGATTTGATTCAGATTAAACTAGACATGACTATTCAATTAAATTTTCAGTCGGGGCAGTACAGTAATAATAATTGGTTTTTTCGAATGAAATGAGCTAGAAAACTTTTAGAACTTTTCGAATGGAACGAACTGGAAATTGAGCAAATTAAGTAAATTTTTTTCATTACATCTAGTAAATACGAATCTGTTAAGGAAATTTTATTAGAAAGGCAGTTACGTATAAAAATGACCTTAAAATACGAAAACCTTTGATTTGAGAATCAGAACTTTTTGTAGGTTCACTACAAATAATGATGGGGAACAATTCTTTGAAAGTTTGAAAAGTAGTATGCATGTGCAACATAGTTGCAAGTGTAAATGATAAAATTATAACAGAAATAAAGACACAATGCAGCAAAGGCATGGATAATACAACAGGTCAGTGTTTGATGGTGAGTGTAAGATAAATTCTGTCGGGGTTTACCAAATAAACCTTGAAGTTTGTGGAATTATAAATAACGTTAGGGGAATGAATTTGACCAATATGAGATAGTAGAACTCTGTGAGGCTGACTGATCACTGATCGATTTGTGACATCGTCACTTGATTTGACTGAGATGCCAAAACAATCGAGCTGGCACCAGTGTGTGCAGAGAAGCACTGACAACTGTTCATCAGTCTCTGGAGCTTCTAGACCAGGCCTTGGGAAAACTTTGTGGAAACTGAAATGGAAGAGCGGTCGCCAAAGAAGTATATATAATCAATAAGATATGTTAACCAACGCAAAAAAAAATCTAAATCGAAACATAAACAATGCAATTTTATTGAAATTGCTCTGTGGACCTCTGTGGACTCCTGTCAGACCTCTGTGGCAAGCAGCTGCTTGAGGGGGTATTTATTTTTTATTTTTATTTAATAATTTTAATGAGAATTCACTTCACCGAAGTTGGATTTCTTGCCCTTTATACGTTCTTTTTCTCTTTAAAACTTTTGTTTATTTGTCATCAGTAGCTGACGGGCCGCATAAAAGAGGTGACGGGCCATAGTTTGCCTAGGTTTGTTCTAGACATGCAGTGAAATGTAAAGATTGTCAGATCTAATAGCAAGTAGTAGTAATGGATTCTTTTTTAGGTTTAAATAGGATTAGGAGTTCCAAAATTCTAATAATATAGCAACCAGTATCTTTCAGATGTAATCTAATACTGTTAACTGTTCTCTGTAAAACTTCTCTTATAACGCCAGTAGGTTTTCTTAAGATATTGAACGATATAAGTGTATTTTTTTTTTTGGTAGTGTAACGTTCACCTATTAGTACAATGCAAATTGCCGTTTTAGTAGTTTCACAAAAAGAAATCTCGAGTTTAATATTTGTGTAATTATGTTGGCCAAGACCAACGTAACCAATTTATCCTAGGAGCCATTAAAAGTAATGTGTTTATGAAATAAATTTTTAAAATTTCAACAGATCTTAAAAAATATCGAAAGTTAGTCTTAGTATAAAAGGCCTATGTATATAGATCATTTTTATGAGTTTTATAACCTAATGAAACTTTTTTATGCAATTCTGAATTGTAAACAAAAGTGTTAACAAAAAATTTCCTTTCTAAATCGTAACAGCCACATGGACAGTTTCATATTAACCTGAAAAACAAAGTCATTGGGGTACAGGGCTTATGTTACCATCCCCATAAAATTTTGAAATGGGCAGCAGATTATATACTTAAAAGAAAAATAATTCTTTTACTTTTCATTCTCTTCTCCTCCCATGTTAAAAATTTTTTTCTTAACACAAAAATGTAAAAACCTCTTCCTATGCATGTTGGCATGAAGTGTGCTGAAATGTTTTTATTTCAAAGGAAAGAAACAAAATGCAAATTGAAGGAAAAAATTTATATATTACGACAGTTTTTATTGGTACGTGTACCAGTTAACATTTTACATTTCGCACTATAATTATTATGCTAATTTCAACCCCCTGTTTGGCAAGCATACAAGCAAATGTTTTCTTTTAGAATAAAATGCACTGTTTATAATCAATTAAATTATGAATCTGTATTACGTGAATATGATATCTTGATATCTAGTGTATAGTAGAAGTTCGTGTACAGGTATTCCTCGACTGAATGCGAATATTATGTTAAACCAATATTACATGAATGCTGATACAAACTATCACGAGTGGGCAATACATCTCCCTCACAATATCTCCTCGTTAATTTTTAGTGAAGACTAATAGTTATTGAAATGATGGCCAATGCAAGAAAAAAATGTAATTCATAAATAACTAAATCGAATGGAATTAAAATTAATTGAATCGATTGCTGAGGTCTACTACTTATGCTCTCTGGGCCAAGATCTTAGCAGAGGCTTTTCAGCACATTGACACTGACATGGTGGTATATAATGAGAACGGTCTTCACTGGCAGAGAAGTTTATAGGTAGTATGGATGTTGGTGTTTCTCCTATGAGGTCCCGCCATCCTCACAGACCTAATGACAATAATAAACAGATATTATATAAATAGAGAGATACGTCATATAAACAGACAGGTTGCTTTCAGACCTCTGTGGCAAGCAGCTGCTTGAGGTATATATTTTTTATTTTTAAGGGAATTGCAAAACCTCGTGGCTTGTTCTAAATGGGTCTACAAAGAGAAGAAGCGTTCCTTAAACAAATTCTCTGAACGTGGGACAAAACCATCAACTGATAATGATTCACAGCCATCAACTTCATTGAGGAAACATATTCGACAAATAATTGATTCAGTTTTCATGGAATCTCTATTTCAGCCTCCATTTATAACATTATTGTTATCTGGGAAATAATTCGGGTTATGCGACAACCCTTTGGAAGCAACTAAATAATAATAAAACATAAGGGATACCTGTACTGATTTTTTTACATATTTTCTTTAAATACTACCTGAAACGCTAAATAAAACTCTAAATTGTGGAAGTATCTAAGTAATATTTCAACCAAAATATTTTATATGCGTTTTAGTGTAAAAGAATAGTGTTCCAAACATAAATTCGTCATACCCAAATAGAATAATCCAAGTTTCCTTGCAAATGAACCTGAATTTCCCTCTCTTTTTCTCAGTTGCAGAATTCTTGCTGTTGTTGAAGGTAAATAAATTTTTTGAAACAACTGTTCTTCCTTTCGACACTGAAGCATTTTTGGATATTGCAAAATATCTTCTGTTTTGTAAAACATGATGCAATATATATTGTGGCTACTTAGCCAACAGTCTTTTTGTCACATTGTATGGTGTGAACTGCAAGAAACCTACACAAAGTTTTAATAGCAATTCTAAAAGCACAGACATCGGGAAACAAATTCAGATCCTTACCTAACATTTTTTTGTAAATCATTTCATAAACCTAATTTATTTCAGCTATTTTTATACTGTCTGAATATCGCATAAAATTACATTGTACATAAGTGTCAATGACATGCTTCATGGGAATATCTAAAAGTTAAATTATTAAGAAAATCTTTTAAAAAATATTTTACAAAATTTTATTGCCATCTCTGTTTTATTATCATCATTGTTCTCAAATTTTATTTCCAGTTGCACTCTACTATCAATACTATCAAATAATTCGTTTGATAAATTTTGATGGGACTTTAGCTTGCTATGATTTGTTGTCTCCTTGTTACATTTTACATGAAACTGATTTATTTGGTAAAAAAATTTTCAAACATATAGTTTTATAATTCCTGCTTCATATTTTTTACAGGAAGAAACTGGCAAGATAATCTAAGGAACCGAAATATTGAAAAGCAGGAAGAAGTGAAAGCAACAGATCACAAAAATCTAGTCAGAAATAACAAATTCAGGAAAGAATGCTCAAAGGCTATAAGTGTTGATGGGCAGAATTTTTGTAGGAAGAGATCTGTAGACATAAGCACACAAAAGCAACTAAATATTGAACCAGTGCAAGAGGAGTGCCAACTTTCAAAAAGAAATGCACTCATTCTGTCCAAAGACACTGAAAGATGGACAGGTGAATTGAAAAAAGAAAGTGTGAAACATACTAATAATGTTGGTGATAACACAAACCAGAGAAACACAGGTTTAAATTCCACTTATAGTTCGAATAGGAACAATTTACATATTTCATTATCTGATCAGCCAAATAATATAAAATATTTTAAAGAAGAACATGGTGAATATTTCATTGTACATGAAAAGGAAACTTTAAAAGAAGCAAAACAGTCTGATTTCTTAAATTCTTCAATAAAAGCAGAAGCTCAAAGTCCGAACTCAGCATTTTCTGATTTTGAGACTGTAAAGTTGGTAGATGAAAAATTTATACATCAGACAGTTATACAAACTTATGAAAGTATTTTAAATAAAATAACTGAATGTGAATTACCTTTTAGGGCCAAAACTGCACACCAAGATTTATTTATAAAGGGAGAACCAAACAAGGGTGACTGTAAAAGAACTGAAATAGTTACCCAATCTTTGCCAGAACCATCCGTCAATAAGTGCATAAATTCTACAGCTAGTTATAAACATTCAAAAACCCAAAAAGAATTAAATCGAAATTGCAAGAAATTTTCTGCAAATTCCACACAAGGTGATGTAATAAATCTCCAGACTCGTAATCAACAGAATAGCCATGGAAAGAATCTTAGCATAAAGGTAAACAAAAAGTTTAGTGATTCTCTAATCACCAGATCGACTTCGTTAACGTCAATAGACAAAAAATTTAGCTTGCCTAAAATTAAAAATATAGACTATTTAGACATAGAATATCCGATTTATTCAGAAACCAAAAATAAAAAGTGCAGTAATTATATAAGTGATTTGACGATTAAAAAAGAAAGCACTGATATTCCTAAGGATAAAAAAAATTCCTCTCTTTGTACTGACATCATCGTGAACGAAAACGTTGGTGTAGATACAAAAATTTCTGATTTCCAGGCAGCTATTAATTTACCTAAAGTGCCAATCAGTAATAAATCTAGTTCTCTCATAAATGAAAGCTCACATATTTCAACTAAACTTTCTAGTTATTTTAAAGAATATGAGCTGTTTGGTTCAACAAATGTGAATAAAAAGCTGAAAAATGGATGTGTCATAAAAAATAATAAACGTGAATTGAAAATTGATACATTAGCAGGTTTGGCATCAAAAGCAAAAAAGATTGTTACATCTCAAAAAGGCAATGAAGAAATTTTTTCATCAGATCATCCATCAGTGAGTATTGAGGTTTCTGAGAACGTTATTGCTCGATGCTCTGTTATCCAATCTGTTTCAGATTGCATTGCTAAACTTAAAGAAACGTGCGCCTCAGAATTAGATATTAAAGTAAAGAGGGAGTGTTCTGAGAACACAGACCATTGTGAACAGGTTGTTGCTACGAGTGACAGTACTAAGAGAAAGCAAGGGGACGCAATTGCAAAGACTGAAATTGCAGTATCAACCACCACAAACCTTACTCCAATGCATCCTTCAAGATTAGGCCCTAATAACAGAGCAACTTCTGGGATGTATTCAGGGATTACCCAGGAGGTCCAAAACCACAGGAGTGGTTTACCACCAACTCATGTTCCTCCATTTGGGATAAGCTCTACTCAGCTTTTCAGACCCCACCATATTCCATCCGCACCAAGTGGTAGCAGGCAAATATCTCCGTTAGAGCAGCGCATTTTACACTCTCAACCTTACCGAAATTTCATTCCTCGGCACGGTGTAGTTCTGCCTCACTATGGTGTAGAAGCTATGTGGCACCAGAAGTATCAACATATGGGAACTCCACCTTCCAACCACTGGGGAAACGCACAGTACCATGAGGATCTAAGAAGAAAGAAGGAAAGAATGACGGTTCGTGATTTAGAGAAAAGAAGCAGATTTGACAGGTGAGTTAAAAGTGCATTATACAAGCATGTTAAGAATAAATAAATGCAATCTACAGTTTTTCGAAAAAGTAGATACACGATGAAAAACTATTTCTTAATGAGAAAAAATGTACCATTAAGGTTAAAAACCAACAAAGTACTCATGGACGTCAGCTGGGAATAACAAACTGAACATTTCCTTGCCTTTAATATTCGAAAACATTATTTTAAATATAGATTAACTGATTGAAATAACCATTTTTCTCTGGGTTTGTAATTGTGGCATTTGTTTATTTTCAGAAAGCTTAATAAAACACAAGTCAAAAAAGTAATCCCAGTTAATGGAAACTGAAAAGGCTAAAAACCTAATCACCTTAAGGTGCTTAGGATAGCATTTAGTAATTTTAATTCATGTAGATTAAATAGGGCTTGCTGTTCTTGTTTTATAAAATGGACATACGAATGGTGATGCATACATGGAAGCTAGATAAGTTATGTTCCCTTTACAATTCAGTATCCCTAATATAAAAAAAAATATGTTCCCTAATATAAAAAATATATATGTTCTCTAATATAAAAAAATGCAGGGTGTCACAAAAATATAGGTACAAACTTTTAGGGGAGGTAGATAATATCTAAAGGAATGAGAATTGCATAGGAACCCATAACCGGAAACATCATGGGAAAGTGGTAGCAGAGGTTGGGTTGGGTTGTTTTACCTCTGAGCGGCACTTTTTTGCACACCATGGACTAAATGGCCAGGTCACATGGACCCCGAAGGCTCAGAGAAGGTTGGGGGAGGGACCCACTGGAACAGCTGTTGGGAGACAGATGGTAGCCTCCCATCAAGGCCATCCAGAGTGTTCTTTAACGTGCACAGGGTATGGCTCTCCTGCATACGGGGCCACTGCTTAACGTCCCATCCGACGGACGGTGGCCTTTCCAAGCCCATCGGTGTCCCCTACTGACCGTGGGCAGGGCGGGGAATTTTGCGGAGATAAATCTCAACGCTGACCCAGCTGGGACTCGAACCTGGGAACTACAGATTACGAGCCTGGCGTGCTACCGACTGAGCCACCCCCGCCCCTCAGTAGCAGAGGTATAAGATCTGAAAGGACACAAGACAGTGATTAATGGGAAAACATTTATTGGACATAATTATTACAAATGGCGTACTATATGATACATTTCATAATGTTACAGCAGATACTCGAAGTTTCCACCATGAGACGCGATGCATGCATGACAAAAACGGAGCATTGATTGCCGGACACGGTCGAACACACCTGGAGTTTCTTTAATAGCGGCAGCAACGCAGACGAGCCTTGCCACGAGATCCATGTCAGACTCCACAGGCGATTCATACACGGTAGCTTTGAGGGCCCCCCACAGAAAGAAATCAACGCTCTTTAAATCAGGTGAGCATGGGGGCCAGGCAACTGGTCCAGCACGCCCAATCCATCGTTGCCCAAAAGACATGTTCAAATGCGCACGAACACACAACATGATGGGGAGGTGCCCCATCATGTTGAAACCACATGTTGCATCTCACATTTGCTGGAGCATGGACAAGTAAGTCTGGTAGAACCTGTTCCAGAAAGATCAGATACTTCGCAGAGGTCATGCGGGATGGTAAAAGGTATGGCCCGACTAAGCAGTCGCTGACCAAACCTGCCCACACATTAACTGCGAAACGATGTTGTGCCACGTGGGTGCGCACACTGTGGGGGTTTTCGTGAGCCCACAAATGCACATTTTGTTGATTGAATACGCCATCCTGAGTGAAACTGGCCTCATCAGTAAACAAGACATAAGCTGGGAAATTCACATCTTGGGCACTTTCTTGGAGATACCACTACGCAAAACGCACACATGCAGGATGATATGCGGGGAGAAGTAACAACCCTTTGGAGATGAAAGGGCTGTAAGGACTCGCCGTGCAAAACACGCTATACACTGCAACAAGACACTTCTAAGGCAGAGGCAACGGCACGTGTGCTGCTACTAGGATTAGTCTCCACAGCATTCAGCACACTTTCTTCCATGGCAGGAGTATGCATCGATCATGGCCTGCCCTCACTTCTGCTACCTCTTAATGACCCATAATCGCACAAATTTTTATTCTCACGCGCAAACAAAAGTGGCCCAGTACATGTCTGTGTGGGAAGCGTTCTTGATACGTTCGTTGAGTCCCTCAGCTATTTCATACACTAAGTGCATGTCTGCCAGCTCCCTGTTCAAATACCTTTGCATGCTCTTCGTAAGCCGACTACCTCTCGAATGAGAAATTCCGAAATTTACCCTCTAGCGCACTGATTGTGCCTATTGACTTACGGTGACGTTTCCAGTAACGGGTTCCTATGCAATTCTCATTCCTTTAGATGTTATCTACCTCCCCTAAAAGTTTGTACCAATATTTTTGAGACACCCTGTATAGTAGGATTTCTCCGATCTCAGGGATTATGTTCCTGAAGATTTCCGCGAATGGAAAATATCGCAAGACTGCAGACCTGTTGGAAGAGTAGGATTAAGGACTAGCTATAATAGCAGCTGCTTGAGGGGGTATTTATTTTATTTTATTTATAATATTACTTATATTCAGCAATGTGCATCACAAGAGAGGGTGTAATATAAATTTCACTGTACATTTCAACTTATACCAAAAAGCCCTAAAAAAAGGTGTTTATAATTGTAAACAAGTAATGTGAAAAAAAAAGTTGTTTGCAACATTAAACGTGTAAATAAATACAGGAATACCCCATTTAATGCTGGAAATGCGCTCCTGAAACGGGAGCGCTAACTGATTCAACATTATGCAAGATCATTTTAATAGAATACTTATGGAAATGCGTTTCTAAAATTATTATCTTTTTTCAAAATATTGGGGTTTTATTGAGTCATAAAACAATATTACAAATAGTAAACGTGATTTTATAAAACAAACTGGCCAAATATATTTATGATTCTTAATTTATTAAAATTTGCGTAAATGTTATTTTTATGTAGGTCACTACCATAATCGACAACTTTGTGCCATGGCGAAACTGTTACTATTGAATAAAGGAGGGCAGAGTTCATGTATTTTTTTTGCCGATAAATAACGCTGGTAGCGTTGCATAAAAGTGAGTGATAATAAATGCCGGTCGAATTTTAAAATATTTTTGAAGTAGGGGAATGTTTTCTGTTTATTCCACTAATGCAATTTCGCTCGTATTTTGGAGCTAGTGTATAATTTTCCAGCACACATGTTAGAAAAACAGAACTAGCGGCCAAAATATAGTCCAACAGTCAGATTATGGAACTATTCTTTACCCATCATGCATCTGTGAAGAATATATAATGTCACAAAGAATATATAAGACATGGGGAGAGTTCTATAGAATTAATGTAAAACGTGCTTCTGAAAGTCTGCTCCTCAGCATTATTGTTTGAACCCTAAAGTGGAAATGGCCATAAAAGTGCGCAATTGGCAATTTTGACTACTATTTTCATATTCTTTAGCAGGAAATGAATTTACAATTGTTTTCCAAGGAATCCACATCATATGTGGTTCCTCTTTACTTATGGACTACTATTTACTTTACGCCTGAGTTTAAAATTTTCTATAGACCGTAAAGTTTATATGGGAGAATGTTGATTTTTTTTAAATGTATTTCAATTATTTTATATTTTAGGAAACAATATTAAAAGTGGTAGCTTTTGAGATTACATATACGTTTGTAAATGAATGAGTGAACCTAAACGTTTTTTTATTATTTTATATTTCTAGATTTTGAAAAATACTAAATACGCAAACCCCTGAAAGTCATTTTTTTTAGCATTACTGTTTGAACCATCATGTGAAATTTAACATAAGAAGACATCCTTTATGCTTTTGCTCGCTGTCCCTATGCGTTCTTCAACTGGTAACATGTCTGGTTAATTTTAAGTTTTGAAATGTGTTAGATTCTTGCTAATTTATCCAAGTAATATCATGTCAAAAGTATTCATTTATTATTTCGTTTTCAGAAAAAACGAGCTAATACTTTCAATTTGTCGTCTGCCTGGTTCATTGTAGACATTCAACATCTTTGTTTTCAGAGATAAATTTCCTTTTGGGATAGATAGGTATTGATGAAATATTACGATTCGCACTTTCCGAATCTCCCAAAAGTTATAATTGCACCCACTAACGGTTCAAAATTTTAAACTAATATTGCAAGCGATGTAATTGTGTTAGAAATTCGAATTTTGGTGTTGAAATGTGAAGGTTATGAAGTTTTCATTCGATAGCAGTAATTTTTCACCTTTACCACAGGGGAGTGGGAAAACGCAATTTTTTTTTTGTTTTAAGAGGTAAATTAAAAATACTTTTTTGGGTTAGATGTACATAGTCATTGATGAAATATTACGTTTCACACTTTTCAAAGCTTCTAAAAGTTTTAATTGCCTCCTCTAACGGTGGAACTTTTTGAAAATTTCACAAATTTAAACGAAAAATGCAAATTATTTATTTGGGTTATAAATTTGATATTTTAGTGGTGGAGTGTAAATGATCAAAGGGTTTACATTAGTAGCAACAATTTCTTCCTTCACCTTGGGGAGGGAGAGATTAATGAAAAATTCACTTTGAATTGGGATGGATACTAACGAAATATGGTGATTCATACCTTTCAAATCCTCCAAAAGACTATAATTTACATCGTAGAAGGGCGATAAATATAGAAAATGTAAAATTTGAAGTAATATTGCAAATGATATACTTATGCCAAAAATTAGAAATTCTGCTGGTAAATCAAGAACAGATATTCTGGTAATTTGATAACAGAAGTATAATTTACATTTATGTATATTTAAATTACTGTTGTCAAAATTCAACCAGTTGCTCTTTATTTTTAAAAAGTTAATACTTAATTTAAAAATTTTAAATAATATTTTAATATGGTAATAATAAATTTTATTTTGTTTTATATACACTGACTGATTTAACCCTAGGGGATGAGGAAACGCAACTTTTCCGTTTTTAGGGAGATGATAAATTCTTTTTGCATTGTATAGAGCTAATAATATATTACTACTAGAAATTAAACAGTGTATCTGGCACCTCTTGATTTCCAGCCTGTCACTACGACTCCTATTTGACCTCCATTGTGACACCCGGTCTGAAAATCATTCTCTTTTCTGAGTTTTACATCTGAAAATAGCCCCATTCGCCAATATTTAGCTTTCCATCGCCGGAGGTCAAATTGCAGATTTTCCTGAGATCTACGATTCGGATTACCCTTAGGTGCAAAATTTCGAACTCTACCATATCTGCATCATACTTAGAATTAGCACTGATCCCCCGTCAGTCAGTCATTAATCGCTCACAATCGTCTATAGATATATATCAGATGTACATTTTCCAATCACCCTTAGTAGGAATTAATACTGTTAAAGGGTGGAAAATAAAAATCTTTATTTTCTTTTAAAACAAGCACCCCATATTCGTCAGAGACGACTTTTTTTTTATTTGCAACGTATAATGCTGTTCCTGGTTAAGTGGTTTAGCATGCTTTGCCACTGATCAAAGGGACCTGGGTTTGAGCCTCAGATAAGGCATGGATGTTTGTGTTGTCTTTCCGCTGAGGTCTCGCCTTTCTAAACTGACAGGCTCTTATCAGATCTCTGTGTCAAGCAGCTACTTGAGAGGGTATTTATTTTTATAGGACAGAAAAGGGTCCTAGAAACTACTCCTAGTTTGTACAAGGACATGCCTGTCATGCCTGTCACTGCTTGAATCAGAGCTAACATTACATGAACAACCATGCTAATTCGGGACTCAAACCTGAAACCCGGCAGTTGCAGTGTCACAGTGAACCACCGAGATTTTCAAGCAGCTGCTTGAAGAGGTATTTACTATGTAATTCAATTAAATTTGATAATATAATTGAATTAAACTTGATAATATAAACGAATTATTGTGAATAGTTTTACTGGTTTCGGAAAGAGTAATAGTACTAACGGTAATCATTTTGCTTTGAAAATTGTTCATGCCATAGTTTGAATAACAATATTGTTGAAATTCACGCAGATTGAGTAATTGTTATTGACGCATTAGTTTTTAACAGGTAAGTAGCAAATAATACGAAGCTTACATTTTGAAGGAAATTTTATTACTATTGGTATGGATGTATGTGTTGTCTTTCTGCTGAGGGCCCGCCATCTTCACAGACCTATTATGGCATATAAACTGACAGTCTCCTGTCAGACCTCTGTGGCAAGCAGCTGCTTGAGTGGGTATTTATTTATTTATTTATTTATTTATTTTTATTCACGCTTCAACTAATAATGTCTCTAAAATGTTATTCACACCATTTACAACAAAATGATCGATGAAGGTCGTTTTCGAAACATGCTGCAAAACGCTGAATAAATCAGGTCTTAATTGAAATAATTAGTTGAAAAAATTGGTTTTCCTGAGTGGGAGTAGGATAATCATATGTCCTCTAAAAAGAGGACATGTCCTCCTTTTGTATCTCGTGTCCTCCAAGATTTTTGAAAAAACATGAAATATCCTCCTTTTTGTATTTTCCTTTTTTAAAATTTCTTGAACCATTCTAACAAATAGAATATAATTTACTGTTAACTATGAAATTCAAGTTGTGAATCCTAAGTTAATTCTCTTATTGTAAAAGTTACTATTTTCTGTAATCTCAATATGTACAATTTACATGCCAGATTGAAAAAAGTGCGGGCTTTAGAAAATTGCATAAAATTCTGCTTCCGTCCTCCGATAGTTGGAGCTATGAAAGTTGACAGCAGTTTTATTTGCAACATAAAAAGCCAGCGAAGGAATTAAGGAACTACTGGTTTTTAAAATCTTCTCGTATAAGAGCGTATCCTAGCAAGACAGAAGTCACTGCTGACCTACTACCTCAGTTAGCCTCCTGCAACAGCAGATGGCTTGATTGCTTATCAAGTATGAATAAAAATCGGCACGCCATGTATTTTGGAGTATACTGAATAATTAGAATTAAACCTTTCTCTGACTAAACTGTTAATCTGTACTTGAAATAAAACTTGGTAGGAAAAAACTTAGTTTATTTCACAAATTGAAAGCATGTTCTCCTTTTGTCCTCCGTTTCTGCCTTTTCTGTCGTCCTTTAGAACACTGGCATCTGGTAACACTAGGTGCGAGTGTTAAAATGGAGAGGGTGTAGCTGTGATATTCTCCCAAATGGGATGCAGTTTACTCTGAGCTTTGTTGCCTGTTTTCAGTGACTGCAGAAAATTCAAGATGAAAAAAAAGATTAACGATTGGCACTTTATCCCAGAAAATTAAAGATTACGAAGGAAGTTGCAAGTTCTTTTCACACAGAAGTTTTCTATATCAAAGAATTTTGGAAAGCAAATAAATGCTTGTGAAGATTTAGAAAAGCGTCAGACAAGAGCATAATTTTTCGTGTAAAGTTGCCGAACTGCTCATCAAAATAACAGTAAAATTTTCAAACAATTCGATTGTTTTCAAAGAACATAAAGAGAATTTCAGTGAAATGATACTGGAAGCTTTTTATCCGATGTGAAATTATTGGTAGAATAGGACGATATTATGAGACAAGTATTGAGTTTGTCGTCTGGTTGAACAAAATTTCTAAGTTCTCATATTCAAAATGTGTAAATATAGTGTTGAATGATTAAAAGAACAACTGCTTGATGATAGCTCGATTTTCCTCTATAATTGTAAATATGATACAAGCTATATCAAAGATGGCTCAGCTAAGTATAATATACAGATATTTGGAAGAATAATGATAATGAAATTAAACCACGAAACTAAGAACTGAAGAAACTTTTCTTGGCTTAATTCATTTGACTGATAGCTGCTGATATTACTTCGACTGCGTACAACGTATTAGAAACTCAAGATTTGGAATTCTTAAAATATTGAGGTCAAGGGTATGATATGATAACACAGTGAGCTGTGTTTATTTTGAGGTGAAAATATGAATCGAATGCATTTATACACTGGTTTCCATAAATTAAGGAACAACCCTATGTTATGTCAATGGGAAGCTAATGTCGAAGCTCTATAATTTCTGAAATAAGTGTTTTTATTTTGAAAAATCGATAGCAGGTAAAGATCTCAATCATGATCTAGATTTTCAATAATATTCTTTCAGTATTTAATTATGTATAGTTATGTAAATTTGAATATTGAACAACAGAAATGCAAAATTGATGAATAGTGAAAGAATTCTTACACAAACTTATAAAATACACACTTATTTTATTAAGCACTTTGATACAATACTTATTGCTAAGTTTTAATTAACTTCTGACGTCAACTTTTGTGACTGGCATTGCTGTGTTAAATATTCAAACTTCCATAACTCATCAAGTACTGAACGAATATTGTTGAAAATAGGGATGCTGATATATTTAATTAAGATCTTTATCTGCTATCATATTTTTCAAAATAAAGGAAATATTTTATAGGTTATAGAGCTTCGACTTTAGTTTCCAAAATAGTTCCTTAATTTATGGAAATCACTCACAAAATCAACTTGATAGTGAATGATGCAGTTAATGGTGTCAAAAAGATAACCAATTATTACGCGTCCAAAGTATCTATGTTTGGTTATATTTTCAATCGTTGGGATCTGCTATCTTCGTTTAGTATCGAATCAGGCATTACTCTGAATAAAATTGAATCCAACACCATAGGCTGGTCGTTTATCATTGTTACAACTACGAAACAAAGCAATTCGGAAGTTTTGAAAGCACTAAACAAAATCATCTTGGAAAGTACAAAAGAAGACGAAAAAAGAGGAAAAGTAAGGATAAATAACAATATGAAAAATTTTGAATTCATTTGTTCTTTCGAGCATGAAATTTGACATTCACGTTGTTACAACGAAAGGATTTGGACATTGCTCAAGCAGCATTACAACTAGAAACGTCCTACCTACATCACTCACTGTGAAACACCTTCGAAATTCGAAGTGATGTTAGAGGAGGCGAAAGAAGTTAAAAAACAGAATACTCCAATTGAATGTGAAAGAAGAACCGACACACGGAAATTTTACTACCATCTTACGGAAGACCATCCATCGATACGAAATAATAATGCACCAAAAAGGAAATGAAATGCACCAAAAATTTCAAATATACTTCTGACGATCAGTTGATATGTACTTAGTTAATCAGCTCCAGAATCGCCTCGAAGAGATTTCTATTTTTTTCTCCTTTTTCCTAATCTATATTTATTGTCGGGAATAAAATATGGGACTAAAATAAAATTATACAAAGACAAAACTGTTTTGGATTTCAAAGCAGGTACACGAGTTTGAGATTTAATATAAGATGGCAGGATTTTCGGAGAGGGTTCCTGAAACCCCCCTCCTTCTCTTGATACGTCATTGCTCTCCATCCTTCATCCTCCTCCTCAAGCAGACATGGGCTACGGAGGTCCGACCAGACCATACAGTTTAATTCTCCAAGCATATCTGTCCTGAGCTACATCTGCTGCATCCGGCCACTGAACACCAATTCTAACAAGGTCCTGTTTAACATTATCTGCCCACTGCATCCTAGGTCTCCCCCTCCTTCTGAGGCCTCTAGGCACACAGTTCATAACCCTATAGCCAATCTATAATTATCCATATGGGCAACATGACCAAACCAGCGGAGTCTCTCTTTGCACAATACGCTGCTTAAAGAAGGTTGCAGACTCCTTTGCCTAACCTCATCATTAGTTACAAAGTTAAACCACCTAATACCCAAGATACTGCGTAAGCATCTGGAATCAAAAGCATCTAGTTTCCTGTTATCTTGTTTACACAGTGTCCAAGTTTCATTACCGTAACTAACCCTAGAAAGAACCAAACTATTATACAGTCTAATTTTAGTCTTTAGGTGTATACTCCTATTTCTCCACACTCTCCATAGATTCTTAAAAGTCCCGGCAGCAATCCCTATTCGTCTGTTAATCTTATGCCGCACATCACCATTATCTGTTACATAGCTCCCAAGATAATTAAACTGTGACACCTGCTCAAGACTGCAACCATTCAGATTAACTGAATCACAGCCTGCCTGACCAATTTTCATCACTTTAGTTTTCTCTCTGTTTATAACAAAACCTACTCTACTACCAGTCACATCAGCAGCTCGAATGAAAGAGTTCATCTCATCAACATCATTTGCCAAAAGGGCTAAATTATCAGCATAATCTAAATTAGAAATTTTCGTATCTCCAGCCCATTTAAGGCCAAAATCTTTCCCTTGAAGTGAATTTCACATAACATAATCAACAACCAAGCCGTCCCGTGGCCGAGTGGTCAGCGCGCTTCGCTACTGAACTAAGGGACCTGGGTTCGAGACCCGGATAAGGCATGGACGTTTGTGTTGTTTTTCTGCTGAGGTCCTGCCATCCTCACAGACCTTCTACTATGGCATATAAACTGACAGGTTCCTGTCAGACCTCTGTGGCAAGCAGCTGCTTGAGGGGGTATTTTTTTTTATAATCAACAACCAAACTAAAGAGAAAAGGAGATAAAATGCACCCTTGTCGAACACCAGAAGCAATGCTAAACCAATTGCTACAAGCCTTACCAACTCTCACACACGACTCAGTGTTATTATAGAGAGCTTTCATTATGTTAACTAACTTGCAGGTATACCATATGATCTCACAATCAACCACAAATTATGGCGATCAACAGAGTCGAAAGCCTTTTTGAAATTAACAAAGCTAGCAACCAAAGGTTTCTGAAACTCTAAACATTTCTCAAGAATCTGCCTAAGTGAAAATATCTGATCCACACATCCCCTACCACTTCTGAATCCACATTGCTCATCACGCAATTGACTGTTAACCAGATTCTTAATTCTATTAAGCACAATCATGCAAAGAACTTTCCCTGGAACAGAGAGTAGGCTGATACCCATATAGTTATCACAAGAACTGCGATCACCTTTTTTGAAAATAGGGATGATAATAATAGCTCTGGTAAAATCTTTAGGAACCATGCTTTTATCATAAAAGTTATTCAAAATTTCAGTCATCCAAGTGGTAACTGAAACATTCCCAGCTCTGAGCATTTCTGTAGTAATTTCATCTACCCCTGGGGATTTATGAAGTTTAAGTTTAGAGATAGCTAAAAGAACTTCAGATTGTGTTATAGGGCCAAATTAAAGCTGCCAATGCACCTATCATCATTACAAACAATGGGAGTAGAACTAACCACATTGTTTAGAACATCACTGAAATGCTCTGCTCACCTAGCCATGACAGAATCCTCACCTTCTATAACCTTACCTTGTTTATCCTTCAATCCCTGTATACCTGTTCGTTTTCTACCACACAAAACATTAACTATCTGGTACAGCTCTCTGCTGTTGTGCTGTTTAACTGCTTCCTCAGCTTTGACAGCCAAGCCTTCAAGCCAAAGATTCTTATCGGCAGCTAATTGTTCCTTTACACGTTTATTAAGCTCTCTGTAATGCTTTCTATTAGGACTAGTAGGGTATTCATTAAGGACATTCCTGCAGTTCTTTCTTTCTGAAATAAGCTCAAGTGCCTTATCGCTCAAATAATTCTGCTTCCTCTGCTCCTTTTTTCCTAAAAGAGTACTGTTAGTTTCCAAAAAAGCGTGTTTAAAACGGCCCCATTCTTCCTCAACTTTAGTAGTAAGCAAACCATGACTGTCATAATGACTAAGTAACTATCATGGTAAGCTTTAGCTGTAACTGGGTCTTTCAGTGCATCAGTATTAAAGGTAAATTTTTTAACCCTAGCACAACACTTTTTAAGTTTAAGTTGCAAGACACTTTTAACAAGGTAATGGTCTAATCCAATTTCAGCTCCCCTATATGACCTGATATTCCTAATAGAACTAGCCCATTTGCTGTTAATTAATATCAATCATATTCTTATGCAGCCCATCAGGTGAAACCCATGTGTACTTATGTATGTCGCGGTGTTTGTAATAAGTGTTAGTTATTCTGAATCCATTGAATTTACTTACATGTAGGAGACGTTGCCCATTACTATTGCAGCTACCAATACCAAAAGGGCCTATTACTCCTCCCCAAAGGTCAGAGTCAGTACCAACTTTCGCATTGAAGTCATCTAGAACATGGGTAATATCTCCTTTTTTGACAGAATTCAAAATATCCTGTAGTTGTCCGTAAAACCTCTCGTTCTCATCCTCATTGGCATACTTGGTGGGGGGCATAACAGCAGATAACATTCAAGGCTTTAACGCTTGTCTGAAATTTTGCAGTAAGAAACCTTTCATTAATGCACTCATATTCTAGAAGAGCATCACTTTCGTGTCTGCTGAGAAGCAGACCCACGCCTTGTTAATCTTATTGTCGTCCCTCCCTGAAAAAAAAGAGAAATTTAATTGTTTTTAAGAATCTGACTTTTATCTGTCCGTCTGGTCTCTTGCCAGCCTAGAATATCTAGGTTATAGCGCTGGAATTCATGCGTGAGGACATCAAGAGAATAATCTCTATGTAATGTTCTTCTGTTCCACGTTCCTGCAGAGAGAAAATGATTAGTAGGATTTTTAAAGAAACTAGTTTATTGAGATAGGTAGGGCCAACAAAATGAAACAGCCCCCTGATCGCAGACATGGGGCAAAGACCTGTTCCTCCTCCGCTAAAGGCTGAAGTCACCGATGCTGGTAAGAACTTCAGGCACCACCTTTTCAAGTGGACTTTTTCAAGAGCCATATGGCCTGCCTGAGACACATTACTCCAGTTTAGGCTTGACAATGCCCAACTAGCTAAGTAAGGTTCAGGTACCTGCGATGGCCTCTGATTAGGATTATCCACCAGCTGATATAAGGTATCCCATGCCTCTGTTCACTTAGGGCTGGCAACCCAGAAGCAAACAGAAAACACAGCGGCAGATTCTCCCTCAGCAGAGGCCCACCAGTGCAGCAAGTCCAGGATCCATAATCAAGCTCAAATCCATAAACAAGTCCAGTCTAGTAGGTATAAATGGTCAGCATCAGGACCCTGTGAAATTGACCACTCCTCAGCAGGGTTGAAAAAAAAGAAAAAAAGTGGCCATAGATGACCAGATCAGTAGGCCATACTGAACAGGCAGCCCTCCACTTCCGTTCCCTTCCAAAACAGAATATCTCTTTCGAAAGGTACTAACGGCGTGCATCACGAGAAGGTGGGGTCAGACACTAGGTGCTAGACCTGGCCGGTTCTGTGCATCATCACTGGGGATTGGTACACAGCTCTCCTTCCAGTTTATGTCTAGCTACCATTCAGATTTCTGTCGGCAAGCAAGTAGTTTGTTCCCAACGCCCCCTATGATGTAACCGACCACGCCCCTTTATTAATATTCATAATTAAAAAAAACCCTTTTTTAATTCGTGGCGCCATCTGGTGACTATGAGAAGTACTATTTTCGGAAAAACCCCTATTTTAGCTCTAATTTCTCGATTTTTGACCCCCCTTTATAAAAAATTCCTCTCCCCTTATTAAACAAAAAACCTGGCGCCATCTGGTGACTATGATGAGTACTATTTTTGGAAAAAACCCTATTTTAGCTCTAATTTCCCGATTTTTGACTACCCCAGCTATATTTTAAGCCCTTCTTCTCGATTTTACTTTATTTCAAACCCCCCGGTTGACCCACCTATATTTTAAGCCCCCCTTAATCTCCGAATAAGGTTCTAACCAACTTTGGGACGGTAACGATCGGCTGATGCAAGCCTCGGAATAATTGCATGGTTGGCAACCTCACACAGAAAGGGATGATACAAGTCTCTAAATAAAACTTTCGTTAACGGTCACTCACAGAAAATCAACTCCCAAAGTTGTATTACCCATTTTTACTCCTTATTAATTAAACACTCGTTAAAAACCTCCCTTACCTTTATTAAAATTCAAAACTCACCTCTATTAAACTCCCTTGGTATTCATCTGAAATTTTCCAAGTCCGTTAATCAATTCCCTAGTAATTAAAACCCTTTATTAAAACTCAAAAGTTCACCAAACTCCTTTGGTATTAATTTGAAATTTTCCAAGTCCGCTAATCAATTCCCTAGTAATTAAAACCCTTTATTAAAAATCAAAAGTTCACTCTCGCCAACCTCCTTTGCTAGTCATATTCATTTCGCCAAGTCCGCTAATCAACTCCCTAGTAATTAACTACTTATCCCTAGTAATCAACTCCCTAGTAATTAAACACTTATCAAAATTCCGTTTTATTAAAAATAAAAAGTTACCTCTATTAAAACTCCTTTGGTATTCATCTGAAATTTTCCAAGTCCACTAATCAACCCTCTAGTAATTAAACACTTATCAAAATTCACTCCCCTTTCTCTCCCGAGGGCAAGGTAAGAGGGTACAGAAATTAATCTCAACCCTGGCATAGTTGAGACTCAAGATGTCAGTTCGAATCCCACTTGCGGCAAAACCAATTTTTTTCAGCTTACTATTACATGAGTCCCATGTCTACAGGACATCTGTGATAATTTACTACTGAATTATTGATTTAACGACATGAGCATGAGTGGCAAATATTAAATTCCATCATATGAGGCAACTTAGTTGTCCGTTTCCCCGACATAAATGGAGACACCGGTGAATCAAATGAAAAATGCGGAAGTTTAAATATTATTAGCCGTTGATGGTGTAGTGGTTAGCATACTGGCATGTTGCTAGGAGATGTGGGTTCGAATCCCACTCACAGCAAAAGCCAATTTTTTTTCAGCTTACTATGTCATGAGTCCCATGTCTACAGGACATCTGTGATACTTTACTAATGAATCGTAATACTAGTCTGGCGAGCTACAAACCGATTCATATGATGAAACTCATGGGTTATTCCAATCACTTTTTGACTGGCAAGTCACTAAGAAAGTAATCAAAAGAGAGATCTAATAAAAAGCTTGTAAATCAGTAGTAAAGAATCACAAGATATGTCCTGTAGACATGGAACTCATGAAATAATAAGCTGAAAAAAATTGGTTTGCTATGAGTGGGATTCGAACCCACATGTTTCCTGGAGACGTGGGTTCCCATCCCACTCATGGCAAAACCAATTTTTTTCAGCTTATTATTTCATGAGTTCCATGTCTACAGGACATATCCTGTGATTCTTTACTACTGATTTATTGATTTAACGCCATGAGCGTGAGTGACAAATATTAATTCCTTCTTTATGAGGCAACAGAGTTGTCCACTTCCCAGATAGATGGCGCCACTGTGCGAATCAAACAAAAAATAAAGGAAAGTTTATAAGGTCACACAAGCTGGAAAAGGTTAGCCATTGGTGTTGTAGTGGTAGCATAACAGGCATGTTTCCTGGAGACGTGGGTTCGAATCCCACTCATGGCAAAACTAATTTTTTTCAGCTTATTATTTCAAGCTTATAAATGTTTGTATTGAATAGATTTGAGTTGAACCATTTCAAAATAAAGTAGAATTGACAAAGAATTAATTTTCTCATTTAATTTCCCTTAAATTCAATTTTCTAAATTTAATACATTGCACTACTGTGCAAAAGCACCATTATGGCGTTAATGCTGACTAAACTTGTATTTTAAGTAAATAGTAAAAAAAAAGCCAAAAGTATTATGAATTGATTGCAAAAGCCAGAGTTAATGATGAAATTATAGATATTTAATGTTTTGCATAGTTCTTTTTAGAAAACATTCCGTTTTTGTGTATTTTAGAATTTTTCAAGGGCCACAGAGTATATTTCTTATGCTGCAGACAGCTACATTAGTGGCCTTGATGTAAACAAAAGATTTCGAAATTAACATAATATACATACTTGTTCCCAGCGGCATAGCTATTGGGGAGAGGCTCTCCCCAAAGTAACTCGGAGTTGGCAAAATTCGAAGCGATTTCGTAAAATCTAGGGTGAGTTGTGAAAATTTGTAATCATTTTTTTTGTAAAATTAAGGGGGGGTTAGCAAAATCTAGACAATTTGGAAAAATCTTGGGGAGTTGGCAAAATTCGGAGTGACTTTGCAAAAATCAGGTGAGATGTAAAAATTTGGATTTCTTTCTGTAAAATTGTGGCGATTTGGCAAAATCGAGGAAACTTGGCATAATCTAGGGCAGTTGGCAAAATTCGAGTCCACTTAGTAAAATACGGTCGAGTTGTGAAAATTGGGATTGTTTTTGTGAAATTAAGGAAAGTTAACAAAAAACGAGAAAACTTGGCAAAATTTTGAGGAGTTTGAAAAATTTGAAGTGATTTGACAAATTCAGCATAGATAAAAAAATTGGGATTGTTTTTTCAAAATTAAGGAGAGGTGTCAAAATCGAGGCAACTTGGTAAAATGTTGGTGAGTTGTGGAAATTCAGATTGGTTTTATGAAATTAAGGAGAGTTGGCAAAATCGAGAACTCTTGGCCAAGTATAGGGTATTGGCAAAATTCGAATCCATTTGGTAAAATACAGGTGAATTATGAAAATTGAGATTGGTTTTGTGAAATTAAAGAGCGTTGGCCAAATCGAGACAACTTAGCAAAATCTTGGGGAGTTTGAAAAATTTAAAGTGACTTGACAAATTTAGAAGAGATGTAAAGATTGGGATTGGTTTTATGAAATTAAGGAGAGTTTGCCAAATCAAGGGGAGTTGGAAAATTTCACACTGACTTGCTACAATTCAGGCGAGATGTAAATATTGGGATTATTTCTGTGAAATTATGGCTAGTTAGAAAAATTGGAAGTTGCATGACAAAATGAGGAGAGTTGCGAAAATTGCCTCAAACATTTCCTTCCCCCACCGAGCGAAAACTAAGTACGAATCTGACAGAGACATTTTCTCAGTTGGCAAAATTTGATTTTCGAGCTGGAAAATTTTGGATTTCTCCCCCCCTCTCCCCCAACCATAGTCCTTCGCTACGCCCCTGCTTGTCCCCTAGGTTCGAGAGATGAGAGTGAACAACAGTTGATTTACCATTACAGTGGTGTATGCAGGCCCATTACCGACTAAACTTTTTTGTTCATTAATATATTTTTAGCCGTCCCGTGGCCGAGTGGTTAGCACGCTTGGCTATTGATATAAGGGACCTGGGTTCGAGCCCCGGGTAAGGCATGGATGTATGTGTCGTTTTTCTGCTGAGGTCCTGCCATCCTCTCAGACCTTCTACTGTGGCATATAAACTGACAGGCTCCTGTCAGACCTCTGTGGCAAGCAGCTGCTTGAGGGGGTATTTATTTTTTTTTTAAATATATTTTTGAATTTGAATCATACTAGGTGAATGCCTATACAAAATTCCTTGAGAAACATTAATAAAAAAAACTGTATAATTTAATTCTAAACAATTATTTCTGAAACGTGGCAGAATTTTTCATATGAACTATTTTAAACTTTCCTCCATATCAATATTTCTGGCCTTTATTTCTCAATTGGTATTTAGAATTTGCATCATAGTTTAAACTAATTTCGAGTTCGAACCTGTATTCTATTATAGGTAAATAGATGGATTTTTAAGAAAATACGATATGGCTTATGCTAAGCGATGCGTTCCTGGAAAACATTGATCTAAGCAAATTTGTTTGAATAGGAAATGTAGCATACTCCAGGCCCACCATTATGTTTCTATGTTTTAAAAAAAAATTGTTGATTAAATCACTATAGTGATGTACAATATGTTCACTCAAAAGTAATTCGTGAATACTCAAGAAAGCGAAACGATGCACAATTCTGCGTTATAAATTTGTTACATTATGAACAAAATTTTCCACAAACGTAATATCTGGCAATCACTTCCGGTATCAGCCAGCGCATGACACATTTTATTTATAAGAACTAAGTCGACTAGTTGAAAGCTGATTATTACTCACGAATTACCTAAATGCGTTTCATGTTTTTCTACGTTTACGTAATGGTACAATAAAAAATTGCATTTGTACAGACTCAGTTGTTAATAAATTTCGTCTTAAAATATTAGTCTACTGCGTCTGCTAAAATGCAAAAATTTTGATTAATTTTCCTCCCCCCCCCACCGAGCAAGTTTGCAAAGGCCCAATAAGAGTCGAAAGAATTTTACTCAATCTGATCATAATAACTTTTGCAAAATTCTTATAATCACTGTTAAAACAGAAATGGGTCTCCAATCATTAACTGAGGAATTATTTCCATCTGATCGTTTACCTAAAAGTGCAATTTTTATTATTTTTTTTATGTTCTTAGATATTAGGGGGAACAGGGGAGAAAGAATCATATTCCTTTCTATATGCCGAAAATTCCAAGCACAATATATAACATGAGTATGATGGTCTAATTTGATTATTAGCAGGGGCGTAGTGAAGGACTATGGTTGGGCTGGGGGGAGAAATCAAAAATTTTCCAACTCGAGAATCAGATTTTGCCAGCTGAGCAAATAATGTCTCTGTCTGGTTCGTACCTAGATTTTCGCTCCGTGAGGTAGGGGGGGGGGGGGGGGTTGAGGCAATTTTCACAACTCTCCTGCATTTTGCCATTTGACTTCTAATTTTGATAACTAGCCATAATTTCACAGAAATAATCTCAATATTTACATCTCGTCTGAATTGTTGCAAATCAGTGTGAATTTTCCCTTGATTTGTCCAACTCTCCTTAATTTTACAAAACCAATCCCAATCTTTACATCTCTCCTAAATTTGCCAAAACACTTCAAAATTTTCAACTTCCCAAGATTTTGCCAAGTTTTCTCGATTCTGTCAACTCTTCTTAATTTCACAAACCCAATCCTAATTATCACAACTTGCCCGTATTTTCCAAGTGATTCGAATTTTGCCAACTGCCCTACATGTTGCTATACTTCCTCGATTTGTCCAACACTCCTTAATTTCACAAAACAAATCCCAATTTTAACAAATCGCCAATATTTTACCAAGAGGATTCGAATTTTTGCCAACTCGCCGTAATTTTACAGAAAAAATCGCAATTTTTACATCTTCTCTGAATTTACCAAGTTACTTCGCCAAACGCTGAAGTCACCGATGCTGGGGGGCGGGGGTGGCTCAGTCGGTAGCGCGTCAGGCTCGTAATCTGTACTTCCCAGGTTCGAGTCCCAGCTGGGTCGGCGTTGAGATTTATCTCCGCAAAATTCCCCGCCGTGCCCACGGTCAGTAGGGGACACCCATGGGCTTGGAAAGGCCGCCGTCCGTCGGATGGGACGTTAAGCCGTGGCCCCGTGTGCGGGAGAGCCATACCCTGTGCACGTTAAAGAACACGCTGGATGGCCTTGACGGGAGACTACCATCTGTCTCCCAACAGCTGTTCCAGTGGGTCCCCTCCCCCAACCTTCTCTGAGCCTTCGGGGTCCATGTGACCTGGCCATTTAGCCCATTGTGTGCAAAAAAAGTGCCGCTCAGAGGTAAAACAACCCAACACCGATGCTGGTAGGAATTTCAGGCACCACCTTTTCAAGTGGAATTTTTTCAAAAGCCATATGGCTTGCCTGAGACACAATACTCCAATTTACGATTGACGATGCCCAACTAGCTAAGTGAGGTTCAGGTACCTGCGATGGTTTCTGATCAGGATTATCCACCAGCTGATATAAAGTATCCCATGCATCTGTTAACTTAGGGTTGGCAACCCAGAAGAAAACAGAAAACACAGCCGCAGATTCTTCCTCAACAGAGGCCCACCAGTGCAGCAAGTCCAGGATCCATAATCAAGCTCAAATCCATAAACAAGTCCAGTCTAGTAGGTATAAATGGTCAGCATCAGGACCCTGTGAAATTGACCACTCCTCAGCAGGTTTGAAAAAAAAAAAAGAAAAAAGTGGCCATAGATGACCAGATCAGTAGGCCATACTGAACAGACAGCCCTCCACTTCCGTTCCCTTCAAAAACAGAATATCTCTTTCGAAAGGTACTAACGGCGTGCATCACGAGAAGGTGGGGTCAGACATTAGGCGCTAGACCTGGACGGTTCTTTGCATCATCACTGGGGATTGGTACACAGCTCTCCTTCCAGTTTATAACCTAGTTACCTACCATTTACAGACCATTATACTAATATTTATGTTTATTTATAAATATACCACATTATTTATTTAGGATATACGTTATTCGTATATATTAGTATTATAATAATTTCTAATAAATAAAAATAATTTTTCATATGAATGAGGTACATTTATAAATAAACATTATTATAAATAGTTACCCGCAGTAAAATTAGGAATAAATTTCTAAGAATTTTTCTTGACATAGGACTACTTACGAGACGTCATAAATTGGTCCATCGGCTTTCTGTTATGGGAGGTGTTGGGGCAACCTATTCGAGTCTCTTCAACTTTGAAACAACTGAGAACTCGAGTTCGTTGGGCAGGTAGCAGTAACAGATATTTTAAATACGTAAAATCATGGATGTGTGTGTCGTTTTTCTGCTGAGGTCCTGCCATCCTCTCAGATTTCCTACTGTGGCATATAAACTGACAGGCTCCTGTCAGACCTCTGTGGCAAGCAGCTGCTTGAGGGGGTATTTTATTTTTTTTTTATTTAAAATTTTCATGATTGTATTAAAATTGTGAAGTAATAATTCCCGTAGCTTGTAATCTAAATGTTTATAAATTAAAAATTAGAACACAGAATATTTTTAAATCTCTTTAATGCTGGGATTTTTTCATTTATTCAAGTGGAAAGAAGAAATAGCAAGGGAAAACATTTTAAAGGTTTGAGGTATACTCCGCTCCACTGAAAGCAACGTCATAGTTCGATAGAGACTCTCAGCTCTGATTGGTTGACATAAACAGTGTGCCGTGTGCATCGTGTTGTCCTGTGCATTGTGCAGTAAAACCTCGAAGTCGGTGGAGTGTAGTTGTTTCGATACGTTAAGCTTTATGTTTTAAAATCGTAGTAATATATTGTACAATAATGAAAAAAAGGAACAGAATATTAGTTTCTCTTTGGTGAGTTTCACTTAAATAGTTTTATTTTGTGTTTTTGATTCTTAAGCCTTTTAGATTCACGCCAGAAGTATCCTGCAATGGGTAGGAAATAAGTTCATTACAGTCGCCAAGCGATTTGCGTATAACAAAGCTATAGGAAACGAAATAGATTGTGCACGAATATAATTAATGTTCACTCATTATTAAAACTGCATATTAACGAAGTAGGAGTTTCGGGTTCCGGAATAAAAAAAAAGTGAAATGTACATAAACGTTTGTATAAATAAAAGATACAAACATACCAGTTAGTACTAAGCCTAAAGATTTCCGAAACTTGCTTCTTGTATCGGATCGTAACTATGATTTTACTTGGAAGCTGGATATTTTTGCCGGTAAGCCCTGCTGACTTATTAATTGCTGTAATATACATATGGCATAAAATTAAGTGAGTTCATATTAACTTCTTATAATAAAACTATTGATGAGTGGTAAAGAATGTAGCTTCCTTTTATTACCTATCTTTTTATAATCCTTTTTTATACGTAATATGTTATATTTGAAAAAATTTTATGTTTTAAAATATTATTTTTGCAGCAATAATAAACAGTTCGTGTTTGCTTTCTGACGAGAAATTATTTAATGGTTTCTTAATGCGTATTGTTGGATATGTATGGTGTAACGACTGATTTAAGAAACTTGTTTATTTTCAAGACCACCAGGAGGATAAAAAAATATTTTATGTTTGTGAATATTGATTTTCCTGTTATTGCAAATGTAATTGCAAGGAATTATCTTGATAAAGAGTAAAGGTACTCAGGCAGCTTACTTGCCCCAGACTACCATTGAGAATATCTATAAATTTAATAGCTGTATAACACTGTATAAGATATATAAATGAAACGTATCAGAAGTAAGGCAGTATACTCCAACAGTAATGGTAACAAAATAAACAGTAATGGTTTACCATATATCCTGATAGGCCATTGTTACCATTACTGCCTTCTATGTTTTATTTATATATCTTATACAGTTTTGTTAAATTTATGATACATACTCTATGATTTTATTGTTGAGAATATCTGAAAAAGGTGAAATGATCACAAAGAAAACTTCTTGCCTTAATCTGTTATTGAAACCCATATACTTTTGATCTGCACCTACAACCACTTGAGCACTAGGACTTGAAGTGTAGCAAAAATGTAAAAGAGACTTGGTATTATACTCTGTTAATCAAGAGATGGCAGCAATCTCTTTATCTCTACAAAACACAGCTCCTTTACTTGACTTGTTTCTATATATTACATTAAATAATTATAGATTATTACTTTGCAAACTTTTGGTTTCATATGTTTAACTTACTACACCTTTAACTTACTACAGTGAAACATTTTATGACAATTCTATGAAATATAATGATTTATTTTTAATTTAATCTTTTCAGAGGCTTATCTTTCTATATATTAAACTGTGTATTACAGAAAACATTTACCATTCCCTATGTGATATGCATGCAGTCCATATTTTTTTAAAAGTGGAAGTAATGGACCATTTTCTACCAGGAGTAATTTTGCCTATATTTTGGCACTAGTATAGATAGGGCTTTTCCAGCATATGTTTTAGAAAAACTAAATAGTGCTGAAATAGAGGCAAAATCACCCTGCAGAATAAATGGCAAACATTCTAAATACTTCAGTCCATTACTTAACTTTTGTCAAAATTGGTAGACATGCATATCATATAGGCACCATCTTTACTAAGCCTGCAGCAATGTTTTTAAAGTGATAACATATGTTTTTTATTCCACTCCTTAATTAAAAAATTGTTAATCCTTAAAATGAGTTATAGTTGTACAAAATTAGTTTAAAAGATATTTTTTATTTAAGCTTCAACATACTGGATATGCAGTGTAAATACAGCTTCCAGAATTACATTTTAGGAGTAACCTAATTGCTTAAGCAGTTAAATTGCAATGCTAATAAAAAGCAGAAACTAATTTTTACACCGGAATACATCCCATGCAAATGAAGTTTAGATGATATTGAAGTTGTTTGCTTGATAATAATTATGGCTTGCCACGATATCACTATTTGAAAGGTCATCCCAATAACTGAGTAGTTATCATGCTTGACTACTATAGAGAACCAGGTTCAAGCACCAGATAAGGAAGGATATTTTGTTTTTTGTTGTCTTTCTGCTGAGTTCTCACCTTCTTTCTAGATTTTCTTTATGGCATATTCACTGATGGGCTCCTGTCAGACTTTTGTGGAATGCAGCTGCATGATGGGTAATTTATATTTGAGACTGAAAACAAACAATTCATTTGTCTGATGAAATTGCAGATGAAAGTATTCAGCAAAATTAACTCTAAATCCAAATGTGAATATTTTCAAAATATACTATTCCATAATTTTCATACTTTAAACTGTAAGATATAAGATGAAACATAGAAAGAAAACAATTTCATAATACTACCTTAGTAATACAGAAACAGATTTAGATCCCTCCAACAGGTTTAGAATTGCATTGTGCTATTTATGATTAATTCCCCTTATTTTCATGAAACAAAGAAGTACACCCATCTCTTAGTTTACAAGCATTCACTTTACAAATTTTTATAATAACAAAATGAATTTATATAAATTTTTGGTATATGAAGAACATTTTGCGATAATGAAGAGAATGTCGAGTTCGAAAATATTTGGTACACAGTATCAGTCGTGTTCTAAACAGTACACCAATATAAATGTATTGGAAATTTTATATACTTTCTAAATATTAAAATAAAAAATATGAAGTTTCAAGTTATGGCAGAAAAATGTAGAAAATGATAAAAGCTACAAATGTTTTATACAAATTAGAAATGGTAACTATGTTAGTACCAAAATTTAATTTAAAATAATGAAAAATTGCAAAAAGTGACATTAAGCAAAAAAATTCTTTCTGGCATTAATATTTTATTGGCTATCCTTTATTTTTAAAATTGAGACTGCATCTTTTGGACATATGCACAAGTTTTTCATATAACTTATTTTCCACTATATAGTTCTAGGCATGGATTAGCCTTCTGGTTAATTCATGCTTAACCCTTGAACGCCCAGAATGGCAGAGTTTTTGAAATGGACTAGTCCGAATAGTGCTATTTCTTTGTCTTTACTACCCTCTACCTTTTTCCCAGATTTCTTGGGCGTTAAAGGGTTAATTGTAGAATGCTTCTTAAAAACAGTTTGAGATTTGCCACAAATTCTGTATAGAGTTCAAGCCTGGAGGTTGAACAAACCAATCATTGAGATTTTCTCTTGTAATGTTCTTGCTCATTGACAAATAACATTGTCATTCTGAAATAGAAAATCTCCATTTGGAAATTTTTCTCTTAATGTTTAGTAATATTTCAATGCTGATAAGGAATAGGTAGCAGCCTATTCTGAAAAACACATATTTTTGTCTATTTATAGTCCCAATTAACAACAAATAAGAGACTGACTCCTGAAGGAATAAATGAATATCCTCTGAAGCTGCTGCTTTCCACAGTGGTTTGACAGGAGCCTGTCAGTTTAATATGCCATAGAGATCTGTGAGGAAGGCAAGACTTCCCATTACAGATATTGGGTCCTTAATTATTTGTGTCAGAGAGTGTCTTAAACTTATTACCTATTATATGTATTATATAATATCTAGATATCCTTAGAATATCTTAACACATACATTTGGTTAAATATTTCATTTTGTTCTGCTATATTTTGTACAGTTTGGAAACACATCCATGTAGATCAGACGTGTCCAACTCGTGGGCAGCCCACAAAATCGTAAAGTTTACATGTTTACGACATAAGCTTTCAACGTGGTTATGTGATTTTCAGCGAGTTTTTGATACCCCATTAGTTTTATGTTGCCCTGTTTTTAATTTTATAATGAAAAACATAAGAAAATAAATGAAGTTTTATTATTCATATGCATTACTAGATTACATATTTTATGTGTGGCCCAAAACAATTCTTCTTCACTCAATGTGGCCCAGGGAAGTCAAAATGTTGGACATGCCTGATGTAGATAAACTTTAGGTTTTTACCATTGTCAGACATGTGAATCACTCATGACCCATACTGCTGGATTTCACATAATGGGCAAGCACTCATTGTTTCAAATGTTGCATTGCTGCCAGACATCACATGACTCATATTGTTCCAAATGTTGTCTTCCTCAATCATTGGTATTTAGTGTATTGTGTTTGTAATATGCTTGTGTATCAACATACTGTATATCAACAATAATGTATCAACAACTGTAAGAATACTAGGAGTGGTCCAAAAATAAGTTTACAAGGCACATAATGTTGTTACAACTGGTCCTAGACTGATCGAAAGGGTGGGGCCAGTCAGTAGCACGTCAGGCACGTAATCTGTAGTTCTCAGGTTTGAGTCCCAGCTGGGTCAGTGTTGATATTTATCTCCACAAAAGTCCCTGTATTGCCCATGGTCAGTAGGGGGATACCGATGGGCTTGGAAAGGCTACCATCCTTTCAGATGAGACATTAAGCCATGGTCCCATGTGCAGGAGAGCCATACCGTGTGCATGTTAAAGAACAAGCTGGATGGCCTTGACAGGAAGCTGCTGTCTCTTTCCCAACATCTGGCCAGTGGGTCCCCTCCCTCAACCTTCTCTGAGCCTTTGGGGTCTTTGTGTCCTAACCATTTAGCCCATTGTGTGCAAAAAAATGTTTCTCAGAGGTAAAAAACCCAGATTCATCAATGTTGATCAATGAACAACCATGATTGATCTTACCCAGATGAACAACCCAGATTGATCTTATGTTGCAAGGTAATTGGTCATTCTCAGTTTACCATAATGTGTTGAAATTCATCACTTTGCACAGCGCATTTAATGACAGCCATCAGTTAAGTAAACATGGCAACTTGAACACTTGTCCAGGCACTAGGTCCAGGTAGTAATTTGAATTTTGAACTCAAAGAATGTGTATGCAGCAGAAATACATCAGCTGGTTGAAGTTTATGCAAACGATCTGATGAGTAGGCAGAGTGTGGCAAAGTGGTGTGCACACTGTAGAACCAGACGAGTTAATACAGATAATTGTGAGAAAAGTGGCAGATCCACAACAGCAAGAACACCAGACAAGATGCATGTAAGAAATGCAATTTTTGAAAACAGAAGAATTGCTGTGAATGAACTGCCACATCACTTGAGTCTGTCATATCAAACAATTGTCAGGATCATTCAGGGGTTAGGATTCCACAAGGTGTGTGCACAATGGGTGCTGCGAGCATTATCGGAAGACCACAAGTTGCAAAGGATGGCTTGTGCCCTGTCATTCCTGAAAAAAATATGCTCTTAGTGGCCAAATTTTCTCAAGTTCATTGTCACTGGAGACAACACATGGGTTCATCACCATACCCTGGAGATGAAACACATGCATGGAATGGAAACATTGGTCCCTGCGATCAGAGAAGTTTTAAGATTGAGAAGTCTGCTGGCAAATTGATGACAACCCTGTTTTGAAACCATACAACTGGTCCAACTGGTCGAGTAAAAGTATAAAGGTGTGATGTTGGTAGACTTCATGCAACAGGGAACAACAATTAATGCAGCTGCATACTGCCATTAAACAAAAATGCCTTGGGCTGCTTACAAAAGGTGTTTTCCTTTTGCACACTCACACTGTGGAAACATAATGACAACTCCTGTATTGCTTCCAATGGGGAATCTTGGAATATCTGGCATACAGCCCTGATGATGATAGCTGTGATACTTTAGTAAAAATTGCAGGACGCTGACTTCAACAGAGAATTGAAAATCTAATGCCACAATATAATAAATGCCTAAATCATGGTGTTTTTCTCAAAGTTTTCTTTTCCTAAGCAAAACCTGCTTAGCTTTAATTATCCTTTGAAATGAACTTATGTCAAAAATACATTGTATTTAAGTGCCATTTGACTTAGGTGGTTTTTCAACTTGCACAGAAACCTTCAGAACAAATTAATCACATAAGTCGAGAACTTACTGTATCTCTGTTAGTATAAAATATAAAGAATGCAACACTTCTAAACAACATAATTTTAATAAATCATGAATAATATGTACTGACAGTTTTAACAAGGAACAGAAAAATATCTTGTTCATACTGTTTGATTTCATCTGTCATATTGGAAAAATAAAACGGGGGCAAAAGTCAGTGAAACAAAATAATACTATTAAGTCATTTAATAATCATTTTTTTAAAGGCATGCTCAGCTGTATTGATAACAACAGAATAAGGAATTTTCTGATATCACTTTCAATTGTTAACAATACTAAGTTTCTTCTCTTCTGTCTGGACTTGCTGGTAGTTCTATATAGGTTTTTTTTTTTTATCAGTTTCAGTTTTTAAAAACTTCTTTCACCATTCATAACAGTTATTGGTAGTGCTAACAGAATTCACAACACAATTGTAGTGTTTGGAATGATATCTATTAGGGCATAATGATATAGTTTAGAACATCTTTCAAAACCTAGCTTCATTTTTGCCAACAAAAATTATGCTAGGTTTTGAAGTTTAGTTTTTTAACTCATTTCCATCATCTCCATCAGATAGTGCAATATGAATGTTTCAGCAGTGATTTAGAACTCTTTCTGGATCAGTTTCTTGAATTTCACATACATTATACAGTATACTACTAGGCCCTTGATTTACGCTAAAGTTAGGTTCCTGAAAATGCCAGCGTATATCGAATTCACACAATATAATGCATAAATTTTAATATTTTGAACATAATACATACCTTAGTATAATATAAATAGGTAGGCATTATTGATGAGAAGAAGGTCCTGGTTGTGGGTCATCAAGATCGACTGGATCATCTTCTGCCATCTTTGGATCAGTTAAAGGCTTTTCAGATTTCTTTTTAAAATAAGAAATGAGGGTTGTTTGCATTGCTTGACACCTCCTTTCCTGCAAAAAAGGGTAGTAAGGCTGCAACCCTGCATTGATTCCTTTCCTAATAAAACAGCTTCATTCCCAGTCAGGTGCGATGCCACCTAGCCTCTGCAGGTACCTAGCAATCCCAGCTAGAATATCCTGCAAGTCATGGGACTAGACTTGAAAACCTTTGAGACATATTGAGTCCCCGCCCAATAGCGCTGCCAATGACTTTTTTGTTGGCAGCATCATGGATAGAATTTTTTAGGGGAACTAAGGTAATTGCTAGAAAGTTCTTCTCACACTGGTGGATATTCAAATCAGCGTAAATCAAGGCCTGTGTATTTGGAAAATATTGCTGTAAGTTTAATGCTGTAAACTGATTTTTTTTTTAATTATCACCAGACAAAATATTAGTTTCTTGTTGAATTTAATGATTAACTAAAGCAAAATTTCTGAGCTACTGGATTATTTTTGATAACAGTAATAATAATAATGCAACTGAAACTTAATGCTATTTTATCCAAAATTTTATCATCTCAGAAATGGTGCTGTAGCTTTGCATATCAGACTGGCCCTTTGGGAGTATGTTGGCATGGTGTTGGATATCTTATATATTTCATTAGTATATGCCTTGTAAATGTCAGCACTATGATGTGAAACTATATAAACTCTGTCTTTTAGATGGTTATATATACAATGTTGAGGTCTGTCAAAAAAAAACCCCTGCAAACTCAACTGATAGAGGGTGTATCCATACTCGTGTTATGAGACTAATGTGGACCCTTCTATTCAAAGGTTATATTTTTATACAAGTGGACTTTTAACCACTCAGGGGTAAAATAACCCCTCTCTCCCATTCCAGTTTTAGAATGATGCCCATTAATAATAGCATTCACAATGTGAAGGTTTAAATGAAAAGAAATCCATTACCCTAACAATTCAAAAGCATGCCTTTGGACATTTTGAACATCAATGGTTTCTACTGGAGTGGCAACTTTAAAGTTGTGAAGCCCTAGACAAAAGTCATACATAAGACCCCTTAACATAGTACATAATACATTTGATTTGTTACAAGTAAATAGTGTGAGGCCCTAGATGTTCACCAAGTTCACATTATCATAGTCTCCTCTGCCATACTGTACACTTTGTAATCCCAATGATGGGCTGATCCTTTCTGTTTTACCCAATATCTCACTGCATGTACGGCACCACATTGAATGTGTAATGAAATTCAGGCCATTGTAGCCCATGTAATGACTAACTGGAAGCAATTTCAAGTCATCTGTTTTTCTAATGTAAGAAAATTGCTCAAAGAAGACTTCTACAATGAATGAGTATATATGCTATTATTACAGATAACAATCCAGATGGTTCTGGAAAATAGTAAGGTAGAATTAATATAATAAATAAAAATAAAATAAATACCCCCTCAAGCAGCTGCTTGCCACAGAGGTCTGACAGGAGCCTGTCAGTTTATATGCCACAGTAGAAGATCTGAGAGGATGGCAGGACCTCAGCAGAAAAACAACACGAACATCCATGCCTTACCCGGGGCTCGAACCCAGGTCCCGTAGATCAGTAGCCAAGCGCGCTAACCACTCGGCCATATAGACTGAAATTATTAACATCTGATGCCAATTAATAGCTATTAACTATATACAATGTGGAATAGAAAATGGTGTTTTGGGTGTTGGAGAAAAGTGTCTTGCTGATCAGGCAGAGAGTACTCTTATAAAGCTTTCCCTGTTGCAGTGTTTGATGATAGCTGACAACCCATTAAACCACAAGAGCAGTTGGATCTCACCTTACTGTATGAAATTCATTTACTTATGTGTATTTTAGATTAAGGTTTATGATAAATTTCAAGAAATAGTGAAAGAATTAAAAAAGGTTTAAATGAAACTTTTTAATGACCCTTTTACATTGCTCTTCTTTATTGCTTATAGTAAAGTCTATTAATTACTTGTATAACATTATGAATATATGTTATACTTAGGGATGGCAGCAACAGGAGGGTCTGGGCAGCAAGATATTAAAATTAAGACTTTCCTGTATGTGAACAGTTACACTTGTTTGCTATCATTTTGACAGTTATATATATGTGACCTAATGAGGTCAAGGGTAGCTTCTCAGAAAAATGCACCAACTATGCTACAGAGTTAAATGTAATGTCAGTATTGTAATGCGAGTTTTGTTGCAAATGAAAGTTATAACTTTCTCAAAAAGTAACTGGTAAGTGAGAAAGTGTTAAATAATAAAAAATAAATTCCCTCAAGCAACTGCTTGCCACAAAATTTTAGGATTAATGCAGAGTTAAATCAAGATAGTAAATTCTGTGAAAGTGTATCTGTGAAGTAATCCTCTTTATTATGAATCTTTTTGCATGTATAATTATTTTTAAAGGACTTTCTAGTTTGCATAAAATATTTTTATTAAATTTTGTTAGTTTTACCCCTTCAGTGGTATGCCCAGGAAATTTTCAGGTTTATGGCCTGCATATTATAAGATGAATATGTTTCTATACAATATTCAAATAAATTGAAGCATTTTATAGTTTTAATAAATATTATTTTAAGTCATAATTATTTTATATAATATTATTCTTAATTGTAATTATTTCATTAAAGAACTTTTGAAAATAGCACAGTTTTATAAACAAAAAAAAAAGGGTTCAAAAACTGCTTTGGTAGCACCTAAAAGAGCATACCACTGAAGGGGTTAAAAGCTTGTTCTTAACATAATCATTTTTTCATTTATGGTTCAAACTAACATTTCAGAGTGAAGCATAATGAAAAGGAATTATATGAAAAAACACAGAAGTCAAGTCACCACATAGGAAAAAAAGAAGGTACAAGTGCCAAATCTGAAAAAGCAGTTATAGAAAAAAAACCTGAAATTTCTACAAAATCTTATGTGAAAGTAAGGCAATAGTGTGTATTATTTTAATATTTGTGTGAAATTGATTATCTCATTCTATTAATTTGTAGCTCTGAAAATTAATGATTATATTAAATCTACACTTGTCAAAATTAAAGCATGCAGCACCAAAATATCGAATGGTATCACTAATAAGAAATTATTAATGAAATTAGGCAGGAAGGTGCAATTATGAGGTTTTCAAAATGCAGTTATGACACCAAAATGTGAATGCGAAAGAATGCAACATGGGATGGGAAAAGCACCTGAAAATAATTGTGGAAGCAGAATACAAAATGGATCATCAATAAATCTGCTGCCTGTGAACAGCAGTTCAAGTGTACTTTCAAGTTGGTAGAATCATTTTATGAGGATATATGAATCAACACTGATTCCAAAGACTTGTAGGGCAGTGGGGTCCAAATGTTGATTAAAGCATTCTATGTGTATCATTAGTTCAGGGAAGAGGCTGAAGGGCTGCTAGCTTACCTGTCTCCTTAACCCTTCCCAGGTCCAGATATTTTTTTCACTCTGATATGGCAAAAAAAAACTACTTTATAACTATTTTGCCAAATAACTAATGAAAGGAATTATGGCAAGTTATATGCCAAATTAGTTAGCATTTAATTCTGGATTTTCTAAAAGATATAATATTTAACGAAAAAAGACGTTTTATTTTAATAGGACTTTTTTTTAGAGTCATGTAGTGAAAAAAATGCACCTGACAACACAAAAGTTAAAAAAACACTAATAAACAGAAATGCAGAAACTAACATAGGTTCAGAGCTTTCTTGCCTGAGGCTTTGGTTTAATGATCTGTAAACCATGAATCTTTGGGTATAGAGTTCACCATTGTGAAGCCTTCTGATTGTATTTAAGACTTAAACCCACCTTCCTATGGCTACAATAAGGTCTCAGTGCAGAGCTGTAGCAGTCCCATGTCTCTTGGCCTATAATCTGATGTAGCAGTAATCTTGGGTTATAACCAGGTACACCCTTGACCAGAGATGACAACTTCTGCTTGTCTGAAATTGCCTTCAGAGCCTTGAAATAATTAGAGTATTGGACACCAAAGAATCTGGAACAGATGTTCCTGCCTTCGACTTCCCTGTAGCCCTCCATCATTCCCAGTCCTCTAGGTGTTTCTTTCACATACTGATATAATCTACATTATGAAATAAAGTATTATAGATTTTTGCACTGAAATGGTCCAGCCCCACAGAGGTCTCACAGGAGCCTGTCAGTTTATACACCATAATATATAGACTCCTTCATTTTTACATAGTTGTAGATATCACACTGAATTTTTATATTGATATGCAGTATCAACATTGTTATACATGAATACCCATTGTTTTTCTTTCAGGCCAGTTTTGTGTTCTGGATGTTTATGTAATCTGTGCTTAATTTTGGCAATGAGTATGGAAAGTGACTAAACCCAGACCTGATTGATAAGCATGATGAAATTATCCTTTTTTTTAAAGTTAAAAGGTGTTATAAAATTTAATATTATATAGCACTAGTTAATGATTATATAATCCAGTAGTAATGCCACAGGGCTTCTATAAATTTCTCTGCAGGTATCGAGTATGCTTAAATTGTATATACTTTTTTTCGTGATTAAGACTAAATGAGCCTGATAACAATTAAACAAATGATTTTATGTGCAGCCATTTGCCATGAGTCTGAAATGTTCCTGTCAGTACAGTATTTACGACAGATAGCAATTCGTATTTGAGCATTAAATTATTAATGAAACCTTAATATTATATGGCTGCCATAGATTGTTTTGAATAACCTCATCAGTGTAGCTGTCCCTGATAGTGGCATGATTATATTAGTATTATAAAATTATACAATTAAAAAAATGTTTAAATTAATTCCATGTCAAAAGAGGATAAGGGTATGCTAAGAGCACAGAGGAGGAGGATACAGATTGTTATCTCTCATAGGCTGCTATGTTAACCAGTAATCGCAGTAGATTCCCATAGAGCAGCACCTCGAACATTTCAATCAGGAAACTGTCACGTGACTGTTACCATGGTAGCCTAAGGCTCAACAACAAATGGCAGCCAGCAAACTGTTGGTGCTGGAACTTCAATGACAAACACTTGGAGAAGAGAAATTGCTTGTGTCGAAAACTTCCTCATAGAGTTTCACAATATACTTCAACGAAAGAAACTTATCAAAACAATAAACAATTACTATTTATTTTGCAAAAAAAATTTTCGTCAACATATGGGACTTAACCTGCATCTCTGCAGAAACATGCCAGAGTATTCTCCCAGTTGAACTAATGCCAGCTCGTCTTTTTTCCACTAATTTTAAGACTTAACTCTATCACCGAGATTAAATCATTAATAATGCTAAATAGCATGATGAGACTGTTATTTATTTCCATCTCACTCTGTGCAATATAAAGGTAATAGTTGCCACCTGAGATCATAGATGGTGCCAATGGTTGGCCCGAAAATCTCAGTAATAGAGTTTAGTCTTAAAATTAGTGGAAAAAAGACGAGCTGGCGTTAGTTCAACTGGGAGAATACTCTGACATGTTTCTGGAAAGATGCAGGTTCGAGTCCCGTATATCGGCAAAAAAATTCCGCAAAATATTTATTGATTTATCAACGCCAAAAGAGCAGCAGGTAACGCTGTGATAAACAATTTGTCATATATGTTGACATTAACACTGACACTAACATTTGAATTTCCATGATGCTGCCAAAAGGTGTCATGTTCACATGCATTCGCAGAGATGATGACGTTTTAGATCCAAATCGAATTGTGTGGAGCACTGCTCAAAAACGACGAGTTAACACTCTGTATCCTCCTCCTCTGTGGCTAAGAGTAGGGAAAAATTATCAACATTTTTTTCTTAAATAAGCATTTGTTTTTTAAAGTATGTTCTTAGTAAACACCAAAATTACTTAATAGATTTATGAAGTTAAAAATGTATTGCTAGAGAAGCATCACTTACTGCATCCTGTGATGCACATAATAAAAATTTTCAAAGTTGTGTAACATGTGATAAAATTATTAATTTATATTATATGTATCAACTACTCTACATAATGTGTATATATCTTTATTGTTGATTACATTTTAGGAGAACAGTAACCACAAGCCATTACCCAGTCCATCAAATCAGTCAGAACCTGCAGCAGACAGCAGAAAAAAAGATTTACTTCCTGTCTGCACTACTACTAGTTCTTCCAGCCATGGAGGAGAAGCTAAAAGTCTTGTCAATAAACTAAGGTGAATATTAGAGCTTAATATCTAAGTATGTTATAGTCAATATGCTGGTTTGAATTTAAAAACATTAAAATCATATATTTGTAACAATTTCACCACTCTATTATGCCAAAAGTACACTGGTTCGCATAAATTAAGGAAAACTCAGAAAAATTATGATAAACAACAAACTTTATGAATGATTTTAATGAAATTTGATGAACCATAAATTACAATGCTAGCTTCAAAATGACATAAAATATTTTACACTAGAAACATTTTTTGTCAAAAAATAACATTTACAGGAACTTGTCCAAAAATGACATGTCAGAATGCAATGGGCAAAGTTCTTTAATAAGGAGTGTGGTCACCCCTTACAGTGATGTTTATGCTATTTATGATGTGAATCAGCTCAGTAGGGAGTAACAACCATTGTTCCTATAAAGCAATAATAAGCTCCCCCTTTGTTTCAGTTGGTGGGTTGAAGGCAGCAACACTTCTCCCTAGAACATACCATACATGCTCAATCAGATTTAGGTCGGAAGATCGAGCTGGCCACTCCATGTGCATAATGGTCTCCTCTTGAAGGTTTTGTTCCACTAGTCGATCTCTGTGTGGACAAATGTTATTGTCTTGTAAGATGAATGTTTCACCTATTGCACCAGCATAAGGACATACATAAGGGTCCAGGATGTCACCTCTATACCTTTGAACATTGAGGTTCCCACTTGTGAACACCTAGAGGTCTGCGTCCACCTAAGGAAATGCCACCCCAAACACACATGCTAACTCTGCTGTAACTGTCTCTTTGACGGATGTTACTTGGTTGATAGTGGGTACCTTGTTCTCTCCTTATCAAACAATGTCCAGAATCACTCTGCAACAATATCTGGACTTGTCTGTGAAGAGTACTGACCTCTATTGCTCTTCTGTCCAATTAACATGTGTGCGTTCCCACTTCAACCGCTCTATCTGTAAGGAGGGGTATACAAATTTCTGGTCTTCTAGCATACAGACCTCCCTCATGAATCCTTCTACACTTAGTAGAAGCTGATGCAACCCTCCCAGTGGCTGCTGCAAGAGAGGATCGTAGGTAAGAGGGAGCAGACCTCCTCTCCTTCATGCTGTTAATCACAGACATCGGTCTTGTACAGCAGTCATAACTTTAGCCCTTCCTCGGCTAAATCTCTGAGACACGGAATCTGTGCTAAGAAATTGATTCCCCAGTCTATGGACCACAGAAGGACTCACATTCAGCCACATCTGACTGACTTTGGCCTGCTTCGAGCTGGCCAATAGCTCTCCACCAGTTCATTTGGCAAATGATGTCTCGAGGTCATTCCTAAAAAATGGCTATTTTGAATTTCTTTACTCACATTTACAACACAAATAACGATCCACTCCAAAACACCCGTTTCTGATTACCCAAATTGACGCAGCCTAGACTAATTTGCATATGATATGCTCACTCTGCATTACTTTACTGGTTACATGAATAAGTTTGGTGAGGATCACAATTTTATGGTGAATTATCACGATTTTTCTCCTTTTTCCTTAATTTATTGAAACCAGTGTAATTCTAGATCACTGATTTTAAGTGGGAGGAGTTCACTGGTGTAATATTTGAACTCACTGTAATGATCAGATTTATTTTAGTGTTTTCAGGAAATGAAAAATAATGAGTTTTAGAACCTCATCTTTCATTTATTTAGATTTTTCTAAAATTTTTAGTCATTTTCTGCATATAATACATAATTCATATATGCTTAGACTTTTGACAATTGCAAATTCTAAGCCTAAAAAAAGAGTGTCATAAAAAAATTTGCTTTAAAAACAAGATAATTTTAATAAAAACTGAAAAAATATATCAGAAATGTAATAAAGATCTATGAAAAAAAAATTTCAGTAGAAATGTTCCAAAGCATTTAAAGTTTAATTTAAATTTGTTTTTTTTAATCATTTTAGTATAAAGCTGCATAACTGCTATAAAAAAAAATGTTGAAGTTTGAAATTCCAATTGAAATTTTGGTTAAAAATTATAATTTCCTAACTTTAATTAGTTTATATGGTTGAAATGTAATTAAAAGTAAGACAAGTACTACGTTTTAAAAATCATGCTTTGAGGGCTAATTGCTTAATCCTACCATTCTCCCAATATCCACTATTAGAGATCACTAGCTGTTTTGTTTTCAGTTGTTTTAAATTATTGTTTTATAATTGCAGTATACATTTGAGAAGAAACAAAAAAAAATTTTAGAAGCATTAGAGTGAAAAAAAGTCTTTAAAATTGAAAGTCTGTTAAAATATTGACCGAAAGCCAATGTACATAGTTCCCAGATGACATAATTTCCAGTAGTAATAAAATCAATATTTTAAAAGTTTAGAAAGCATTACAACTCTGCCAGAAGACTGGAAATCACAACCAGTTGATAATTTGCATATGGGACAACAGAATGAAAGCATTAACTAAATCGTCACTACTTGATGCTATTTACAGTGACTGAACTTGCACATACATTCACTGCAGACTCAAGTACATTTATTTTTAAACTATCATAATTTTTTAACTAGAATTAACAGGTAAAATATTTCTTCAATTGGGTGGATTTCTTTGGGTGGCAAAGCAGAGGAAACAGCAAGACAACATAACAGCAGAGAATAGTTAATGATTTGTGTGGGGAAAAAATGGACAGGTATACAGGAATTGAAGGATAAACACTGTAAAGTTATTGAAGGTGAGAATTCTGTTATGGATAGATGAGCTGAGCATTTTAGTGATGTTCTAAACAATGTGGTTAGTTCTACTCCCATTGTTTGTAATGATGATAGATGCATTACTTACTGGCTTTAATGTTGGCCCTACACCACAGTCTGAAGTTATTTTGGCTAGTTCTAAACTTAACCCTTTGCACCTGAGGGTGCCGCAGTGGCGCCATCTTGATTTCATCGTAAAACTCTCGCACCATAGCAGCGACGCTACGATCAGTCTGGCGCTAATGTCCAAGCAGATAGTTGTGTGTTGTATCTGTGCTCCATATTATTTGTGATCATAATTTTTACCCATAAACATGGCAGATAACAAGGAGAAAATAAATACTAGTGGTAGAAGTTATAGCTTAATTCATAGCAGTAACAATGAATTTGTTTTCAGCAACTGTGATGAAAGCAGAAAACACGTTAAAAAATTATAAGTTTTTTTTTTTTGTATTTGATTTTATTTTTTGCAAATCACTGTTATTTTGTTTGTTAAATATGTCTAAAGGGTCCTTATCAATAAAAAAAAGTTTTTGCAGGCAAGTATTTTGATAATATTTGTTAGCACACTAGGCTACTGATCTAAGGGACCTGGGTTCGAGCCCCAGGTAAGGCATGGATGTATGTGTTGTTTTTCTCCTAAGGTCCTGCCATCCTCACATCTTTTTCTGTGGCAAGCAGCTGCTTGAAGGGGGTATTTATTTATTTATTAATATGAAAAAGCTATTTTTTACCAATATTTCTTCAACTAATTGGTAACACCTATAAAAAAAAACTTCAAATGCAAATGGTTAAACTGCATAAATCCCCAGGAGTAGATGAAATTACTGCTGAAATGCCTACAGCTGGCAATGTTTCTGTTATTATATGGCTGACTGAAATTTTGAATATTTTTTTATGATAAAGGCATTGTTCCTAAAGATTTTACCAGAGCTATTTATTCAGTTCTTGTGATAACCATAGGGGGTATCAGCCTGCTTTCTCCTCCAGGTAAAGTTCTTTGAATGATTGTGTTTAATAGAATTAAGAATCTGGTTGACAGACAACTGCATGATGAGCAGTGTGGATTCAGAATTGGTAGGGGATGTATTGATCAGATTATTTCATTTAGGCAGATTCTTGGGAAAGCTAAAATTTTAGAATTTAGCTCATATTTAATGATTCTTGAGAATAATAAATATTGAGATAAACTCAGATAAACTCGACAGTTCAACATCCAATCCAATAATAAATACATTTTCAATTTTACATCATTTTCAATTTTAGAGGAAATGACATTTTGAGAGGAATGACATATTTGACATCATTTTCAATTTTAGAGGAAAATTTTTCTGAGCCGGGTGGAATATGAACCCACGACCTCCGTCAGGTGCTCTGGACCACTGAGCTACCGGCCGCCGATCAAGATTTCCGCTAATTAATGCTACGAACATTCCCTTTTATGTCACATGTAGGTGGTATTTTAGGCAATTTTTAGCCCTATCGGCTTTTTATTTTCCAATAGATGGAAAGCATGCCTTACAAGTATGCTAATGATAATGAATATTGAGATAAACTTGACAGTTCAACATCCAGTAATAAATGGACACTTTTGACGTCAATTTCAATTTTAGAGGAAAAATTGTCTGAGCTGGGTGGGATATGAACCCAAGACCTCCTGATAACATGTCAGGTGCTCTGGACCACTGAGATACTGGCCACCGATCAAGATTTCCTCTAATTAATGCTATGAACATTCCCTTTTATGTCACATATAGGCGTTATTTTAGGCAATTTTTCGCATAAAAGGGAATGTTCATAACATTAATTAGATGAAATCTTGATCGGCAGCTGGTAGCTCAGTGGTCCAGAGCACGTGAATGTTATCAGGAGGTCGTGGGTTCATATCCCACCCGGCTCAGATAATTTTTCCTCTAAAATTGAAAACAACGTCAAAAGTGCCTATTTATTACTGGATGTTGAACTGTCAAGTTTATCTCAATATTTATTATCATTAGCATACTTGTAAGGCATGCTTTCCATCTATTGGCAAATAAAAAGCCGCTAGGGCTAAAAATTGCCTAAAATAACGCATACATGTGACATAAAAGGGAATGTTCATAGCATTAATTAGAGGAAATCTTGATCAGCGGCCGATAGCTCAGTGGTTCAGAGCACCTGACATGTTATCAGGAGGTCTTGGGTTCATATCCCACCCGGCTCAGACAATTTTTCCTCTAAAATTGAAATCGACATCAAAAGTGCCTATTTATTACTGGATTCTTGAGAAAGCTAAATTTTAGAATTTAGCTCATTTAGAATGATTCTTGAGAAATGTTTAGAGTTTCAGAAACCTTTGGTCACTAGCTTTAAAGATTTCAAAAAAAAGCTTTTGAGGGCTTTTGACTCTGTTGATTATCATAATTTGTGATTGGTTGTGTAATCGTGTAGCATACCAGACAAGCTAGTTAACACAATGAAAGTTCTCTATATATAATAACACTGTATTGTGTGAGAGTTAGTAAGGCTTGTAGCCATTAATAGGTTTAGTATAGTTTTTGCTGTTGGACAAGGGTGCATTTTGTTTCCTTTTCTCTCTAGTTTGGTTATTGATTTTGTTATGTTGAATTCACTGCAAATGGAAGATTTTGGGCTTAAATGGTCTATAGATTTGAAAATTTTCAATTTAATATTCTGATTATTTGGCTCTTTTGGCAAATAATATTGATAAGATGAACTCTTTTATTAGAACTGTTGATGACACAGTAGTGTAGTAGGTTTGGTGATAAACAGAAGGAAAACTAAAGTGATAAAAATTGATCAGGTCGACTGTGGTTCAATTAAACTGAATGGTTGCACTCTTGAGCAAGTGTCCCAGATTAATTATCATGGGAGCCATGTAACAGATAATGGTGATGTGTGGCATAGATTAACAGATGAATAGGTATTGTTGCTGGGACTTTTAAGAATCTATGGAGAGTGTGAAGAAATAGGCGTATACACCTAAAGACTAAAATTACACTGTATAATAGTTTGGTTCTTTCTAGAGTTAGTTATGATAGGGAAACTTGGACCCTTTGTAAACAAGGTAATGGGAAACTTGATGTTTTTGATTCTAGATGCTTACACAGTATTTTGGGCATACGTGGTTTAACTTTGTAAGTAATAATGAGGTTAGGCAAAGGAGTCAGCAGCATATTGTGCAGAGAGAGACTGTTAGTTTGGCCATGTTTCCCATATGGATAATTATAAATTGGCGAATAGGGTTATGAACAGTGTGCTTAAAGCCCTCTGAAAGAGGGGGAGACCTAGGATGTGATGGGCAGACAATGTCAAACAGGACCTTGTTAGAATTGGTGTGCAGTGGCCAGATGCAGCAGATGTAGCTCAGGACAGACTTGCTTGGAGAACTAAATTGCACTGTCTGGTTGGACCTCTGTAACACATGGCTGCTTGAGGATGATGATGTATATAATCAGCACCAGGACCTAATGTGGTTGACCACTCTTCATCAAGATAGGAAAAAAATAAACATAGCCATAGTAGTCTAGATCAGTAATCTACACTAATCTGGTAGCCATCCCCTTCCGATCCCTTCCACAAGAGAGTATCTCTTTTGAAAGGTGCTAACAGTCTTCACCACGAGAAGGTGGGGTCAGACATTAGGTGGCCAGTTCTAGTATCATCACAGGGGATTGGTGCATAGCTCTCTTTCCAGTGACATTTACAGATCACCCCATTTGTATAATTATGTAAAATAACATTTTAAAGTCCAATTTCCCCCTGGGTTTTTAAAATGAAATATTGCCATGTAAAATTTTGGTTTCTGAAAGGGGAAGTGTGAGCATCAGTGTATCACCTCCCACCAGTTGCAAAAGTTGCTTGCTGTGGAATCTTCAATATAAAATCAGAAAATTTCAGAAATTTTAATTTGCAGCAATTTGAGAAGTTTAAATTTTTGTTTGATTTGCAAATTCAAAAATGAGACTATATAAATATAAGGAGAACCTCTTCTTTTAGTTTCACTTAATATAATAGGTGAACCTTTTGATTTGAACCCAGTTCCTTTACACTTATTAGTAAACAAGATTAATATTCTACCAGCTTTCTCTGTAATAATTCACCCCTAAATAAAGCATATAAAACAAAATGATAAGCATGCAACATCAAATTCATACAATTAATCACATTGCATAGTTTTCCTGTAGTGCTGTTAGTATCTGTTTTGGCACTCAAAAAATGGGTTATGCTACAGAAAGATGTGGAAAGCACTGCATTATTAGTAATTAATAGTAAATTTTGTATTAATAAAAGAATTGCTATATCATTAACTACTTGTTATGTACCCAGTTTAATCTAGTGAAATCCACTCAGTTCTAACTAGTTGACAAAATTCTGACTTTAGATATGAAATAGACTATCAAATATCAGCTACTTTGTGTTGCCATATGCCTTTCTACAAGTCAGTGAGAATATTGAAAAAATATATCTCATGCTTATTACACAATTTCATCATTATCCCACTTGCTGTTACTCAGTCATGTCACAATACATTTAATTGTATTTGCTAAAAACCATTTTGAATTGCATACACTTTTGTCCACTGTCCTTTAATTTTGAGTACCATAGTTATATTATTAATGTTAGTAGTGCTAGCTACGCCTTACACATTAAGAGAAATGCAAGAAAGTATTTTGTAAATATTGCTGAATCTGCACCAAATTAATGGGGCTAAGGATTTAAACCTAAGAAACAGAGAAATATAACAAGATATTGTATTATTAACTTTGAATAATGGTATACTGGTTAGCATATGTGAATACTGAACAGTGGATCTGTCTTTGTTGAAGGTTGTTTGTGTAAAAAGCTTGGTTGAGTGTGAAACTTATAGATTGTCCCACCTTCTTTGTCATCCAGTTTCAGTTCCTTTAAAATTTTGTACAAAAATGTTTGACAATTGTAGAGTTTGCAGTACAAATTTTAGTTAAGCAAATATATCATTTCTATGACTTCTTTGCATAACGAGTTGGTTAAAAGTGTGACATTATTTCAGTTTTTTTTTTTTCGAAACAGTTCTGCATAGATGCATATTTTATGTTAAGAAAAAAACAAACTTTCCATTGCTATCCTGAAGTGTTTTATATATTTTAAAGAAGACTCTTGTCTCGAATCTTTTCCCTCTTGTAAAATTTGGTTCTTGGGACAAATGATATTTTATTTTTCAAAGAGTATTAGTAATTTTTAGTTTAGCAATTTCTAGTTTCATTTGTTTAATTTTTCAATACATACATATTGTTTAAGATATCAAAAAATAACTCCTTATTTGTAGAATATGAATTTATGTTTCATTAATTATTGTTATGAAGTAAATACTTTTTTATTTTAGGTCCATCCCTGAAAAAAATAAAAGTAGTGGGTGTACCGTGAATTCAGCAGATAAAAAAAATGAACAGGTGCTACCAACATCTTGTTCTGTTTCTGGAACAGAATCATTAGATGCTCAGGTAAGCTTTTCTTATTTATATTTAATACTTGGTAATATAGGTAAATTGCTTCACAATTCAACATAAAGAATCTGAAAGTAGTATTTAGCAGTGCTATTACCTTATATCATGCATTGTACTTATTCGTAATACTAATGATGCAAGTTCAACTTTACCAAAATATGAATGCAGTAATTACTTTTTTTTAAAAGTACAGATAAGGATCAAGTTGTTTGTAAACACATGACATACTATAATGTTTAAGTAAGTAAACTCGACATGCTCTTCAAGATGCAGGTAAATAAAAAAAAAACTAATGCTGTTGACTGCCACATACGTGATTATAGTTGACATGTATCATTAATTGCAGATAGAGGGGTAAGGATGTAAGAGGCATACATAAGTTTTTCACTTAAGTATGAATCCAATGTATCTTGCCAGCATTTTATCCAATACTGTAATTTGTTTTTCTTTGTGTTGATCTTTCTGATATTGTTTTTCATGTGTGGCTCTCTTAATTTCGATTTTTGCTCTGTGACTACTGACTAGTGTCCTATTGTGTTAATTTTCATTTTCTATTGGAATCTTATAAATTTAATTTTTTTTCACATAAGTATTTGTTAAATTCTATATATATATAGGTAATATGTGTATTCAATATGGATGGATTTTTCATAAATTGCTGTGTGCTGGTGTGTTCCTCATTAACATTTGAATCATTAGCAACAATTTGAAAATAAATTGCCTCTCCTGAAATTTAGATGGCACAACCACCACATTCAGTAAAGAAAAATTTATAGGTTACATTGTGGAACTAAATTATTGTCTGATGCATGGTTTAACAGTTAGTGATCTGGATCTGAGAGTTGTGGGTTTGATTCCCACCATATCAGCAATAATTTTTTTCATGTAGATCTTTGTTGAATTTTATATCTACAGGTAATCTATGTATTTAATATAAATAGGATATTCTGTAGCTTATAATGACTTTGTGCTTAGGTTTATAATATGAAAGCTTTTATAAACCTAAGCACAAAAAAATTAAATCTACACAAATAGGCAGACATTAGTATATGATAGCAAAGCTTTATAACACTATACAAAATGCAGACATTAAACCTTACCACTGTCACATTATTGTAAAATTAATGCTATAGTTTCTCAGACACCTACTGAATTATGTGGGGATTTGGTGATATTTGTTATCAAAATAAATATGAAACTTTGTGTTCAGACCTACTCGATCATGACTGGTAAAATACAGGTATTTGGCAATTTTTGGAAATAGCGAATATGAAGTATTATTTAAATTAATCTCAAAGTTTCACACAAGTTTGTAGCATGAAATTATGGTGGTGGTGGTGGTGGTGGTGGTGGTGGTTGGGGGGGTTAATGCTTTTTTGCTCTCAAAAATAGTTATTCTTAATTTAAGAAATGTTGAATAGTGTTTCTCATCATTGTTGTTATTTGTGTGAAATTGCTTTGAAAATTTCTCTCTGAGCTAATAACATATATAATTCATCATCCATGTCAGGTCACTTAATGCAGTCATGAAACACACTACTGCACAAAAGGGGGCAGGGGTGGCTTAGCCGGTAGCATGCCAGACTCGTAATCTGTGGTTCCCATGTTTGAAACCTAGTTGGCCAGCATTAAGATTTATGTCCGTTAAACTTCCTGCCCTGCCCACAGTCGGTAGGGGGACACTGATAGGCTTGGAAAGGCCACCATCCATCCGATGGAATGTAAAGTTGTGGCCCCATGTACGGAGTGCCATATTCTGTGCATGTTAAAGAACACGCTTGATGGGAGGCTACCATCTGTCACCCGACAGCTGTTCCAGTGGATCCCCTCCCCCAACCTTCTCTGAACCTTTGGGGTCCTTATGACCTGACCATTTAGTCCATTCTGTGTAAAAAGTCTGCTCAGAGGTAAAACAACCCAACTGCACAAAAGTCTTAATATGCCTTAGTATGAATTTCCCCATTTTAACATGCCATTCTTTTTTTAAATGCACATTAAAATATACCAATCACCATCTGCTTGGGGTGGTGGTGGCTCAGTCGTAATCTGCTATTCCCAGCCGGGTCAGTAGGGGACACCGGGGGGCTTGGAAAGACCACCTTCCATCAGATGGGATGTTAAGCAATGGCCCCATATACAAGAGAGCCATACCCTGTGCATATTAAAAGACACACTGGATACTCTTGACAGGAGGCTACCATCTGTCTCCCAACAGCTGTTCCAGGGGTCCCCTCCCCCAACCTTCTGAGCCTTTGGGGTCCTTGTGACCTGACCATTTAGTCCATTCTGTGCAAAAACAGTCTGCTCAGAGGTAAAACAACCCAACAGTTGCTTAGTGATGTCTTTTTGCTGTTTTCATTTTTGTAGTTTTTCAGGGGTCACATTTTTTTCTGTTCTTCTATATATGGTGTCTGTATTTTATGTGTCTGTGCAATTTATTTCAAAGCCATGGTGGGTGTATTTAATAGCATAATGATTGAAAATGAATTTATTTCTTCTAGCATTCTAAGAGTAAAGCAGAAAACATCAAAATAAATACTTGTGAATCATCAAACTCAGGATCCATAATTGAAAGTGCTGTATCAACAACAGCATCATGCTCTCAGTCATCACAAGAAACCAAGTTTAGCCTTTATGGATATCAACCATTCTTACATACATACATAACTGCAGCTGAACTTAAAGCAAATGATATTACTAAAACATTAACAGTGTAAGCATGTTCTTTTTCTTTGTGTAAAAATTTTATATATATTTTTAATGCATTTTGAAGTAATCTAATTTTTTCTAAATAACCTCTTACTATTGTTTTATGTATTAATCTTATTGATCATATAGAGCTGAAATAATGATATGTCCACCAAGGACAATTTACTGATTTGATTAACAATTACAGTATTTTGGAATGTACTGCTCTCCAATATACAGTTTGTCACATACGTTTAAACTGTTTTTGCTGAAACAAAAGTTAGCTTTTAAGGGAGTGTTTGCTGTATTGACTTCTTTGTAAATTTGTTTATAAATAAGTTATTTAATTATTTTATAAAAGTTTTATAAATTAATTATGTAATTTGTGCATGTATGCAGGTAAAAGTGAATGCACAGAGTTAGTGATCTGTATCCATAGCATTTTTAATTTACTATTGATTTTTTAAGAGTTCTTGTTTAGCATTTTACAGCCACACCAGCATTGTCAAGTCATACAAAACTGTTGACATTAGTAAAGAAGGAGCTTTTTTTTTTTGGATTAAAACTTATAATTAGGGTGTGAGAGTCCACATCAATGGTGATGAATGAGAAGAGCAAAAAGTTTAAATAAGTCACCTATTAGAAGGTTTGAAAATGAGTAGATTGAAAGAAATGAATGGTCTGATTGAGGGCAAGTTGAGATTGATCACATTATCCATCTACAAGTTTACTACTCTCAGTCAGAATTTGTTAAGTTCATATTCTGTCTTAAAAATTATGCAGGAAAATACATTTTTTGATTAATTCAACCCACTTAGCTGTATGTTTTCATATAGTGAAAATCTTTTCACTTGCAAAGAATTTTGCATAACGTAATTAATAACCAAACTAAAAAGGAGACAGAAATGCACCCTTGTCCAACTCCACTAGCAATACTAAACCAATCGCTATGAGCCTTACCAACTCTCACACACAGCTCGGTGTTGTTATAGAGAGCTTTCATTATTTTAACAAATTTACCAGGTATTCCATATGATCTAACCATCAACCACAAATTATGTCAACAGAGTCGAAAACCTTTTTGAAATCTATAAAGCTAGTAACCACAGGTTTCTGAACCTCTAAACATTTCTCAAAATCCAAGTGAAATTTTATTTGATAATACATCCCCTATCACTTCTAAATCCAGACTGTTCATCACACAATTCTCCATCAACCAAATTCTTAATTCTATTAAGTATAATCATGCAAAGAACTTTACCTGGAACAGAAGGTAAACTAATTTCCCTATAATTATCACCAGAACTATTATCATCTTTTTTAAAAATCAGGATAATAATAGCTCTAGTAAAATCCTTAGGAATTTTCAGTCAGCCATGTGACAACACAAATGATAAGTGATTTCATCTACCCCTGAGAATTTCTGCAGTTTTAATTTAGAGATAGCCAAAGCAACTTTAGTATGTGATGTAGTGCCAACATTAAACTCTTTAATTTCTCACAAATAATTTAGTGTACAATAAATTGATCATGTAAGCTATGCCACTATAACCCAGTAGAGCACAATGAGTATCACAAGATACATAACATCCTAATTGCAACCATTACTTGTCTACCCCTCTATTAGGTTAAGACACTATTTTAACAATCACAAAAACTAGAAGTCGGTAAGTACTCTTATCTTATATCAGTAAGTACCTTTAACTTATACTCTTAAAGGATCCCAGTGTAGTATATAACAAAGGATTTATTTACCACATTTTGTGTTAACGACACAAACATGATGTTTTGTGCGACATTATATCTGCCCAATTGGTCAACAGCAACCGATGCAGTTTTACCAACCTTCTACACAAATGTGGTAAATAAATCCTTTGTTATATACTACACTGGGATCTTTTAAGAGTATAAATTAAAGGTTATACCTTAGTTGGTAGTGTTAACCGTGTAACAACTTAATAAGAGTACTTACTGACTTCTAGTTTTTGTGATTGCTAAAATAGTGTCTTAACCTAATAGAGGGATAGACAAGTAATGGTCGCAATTAGGATGTTAAGATACGTATCTTATGTGATACTCATTGCGCTCTACTGGGTTATAGAGGCATAGCTTACATGATCAGTTTATTGTACAGTAAATTATTCGTGAGAAATTATAGAGTTTTATCCTACTATGCTATTTTAATATTTAAATAGCCGACATTAAAGCCAGTAATGCATCTATCATCATTACAAAAAAAAGGGAATAGGAATACATTGTTTAGAACTTCTCTGAAATACTCAGCCCACCTAGCCATCACAGAAACCTCACCTTCAACCACCTTACCATGTTTATCTGTCAGTTCCTGTGTACCTGTTTCTACTCACACAAAACGTTAACTATCTGGTACAACCCCCTGCTGTTGTACTGTCTGCTTCCTCTGTTCTGTCATCAAGCCAAAGATACTTATCAGCTGTTAACTGATCCTTTACCCATTTATTAAGCTCATTGTAATGCCTTCTGTTAGGACTAGTAGGGTATTGATTCAAAATTACCAAAAAAAAGATTCAGTTTTACCCAAAAGAATACCGTTGGTTTCAAGAAAAGCCTGTTTAAACTGATCCCATTCTTTCTCAACTTCAGCAATAAGCAAGCCACGATTGTCATAATGACTTAAGTAGCCTATCATGGTATGCTTTGGCTGTATCTGGATTTTTCAGACCTTCAGTGAAGGTAATTTTCTTAACCTTAGCACAACATTTCCTAAGCTTCAGCTGCAAGACACTTTTGACCAGTTAATGGTCAGACCCAATTTCGGCTCCCCTGTATGATCTGGAATTCCTAACTGAACTGGCCCATTTGCTGTTAATTAAAATATAATTTGTCATATTCCTGTGCAACCCATCAGGTGAAACCCACTTATATTTATAAATGTCCCAGTGTTTGTAGTATGTATTAGTTATTCGCAAACCATTAAGTTTACTTACCTGTAGGAGACGTTCCCCGTTGCCATTAGAACTACCAATGCCAAAGGGACCTAAAACTCCTGCCCAAAGGTCAGAGTCAGTACCAACTTTAGCATTGTTGAAGTCACCTAGCACAAGAGAAATATCTCCATAGAATTGAAAATATCCTGAAGTTATCTGTAAAACTTCTCCTTCTCATCAAAGTCCTCTGTAGTGGCATGTCAACAGATGACATTCAAGTCTTTAATTTTTGTTTTAAATTTTGCTTTCAGAAATCTTTCTTAATGCAGTCATATTCTAGAAGATCATTACTGGTGTGTGCTGAGAAGCAAACTGAGGATGGAAAGAATCTCCAAAGTGTCTCTCCCTGAAAAGAGAAATTTAAAATTGTTTAAATATCTCACCTTTACCTGTCCATCTGGTCTCTTGCAAGCCTAGAATAACTAGGTTATAACACTGGAATTTTTGTGTGAGAATGTCAAGAGAATAATCTCTTTGTAATGCTCTCATGTTCCATGTACCTGCAGAGAAAAAATTATTGGTAGAAGTTTTAAAGAAACTAAGTTTATTGAGAGAGGGCCAATAATATCAAACAGCTCTTTAAATGCATGGCATGGAGCAAAAACCTGTTCCCCACCTCTAAAGCCTGAATCCATTCATGCTAGTAGGAACTTCAGACACCACCTTTTCAAGTAGATCTTTTAAAAAAACTAGAAACTGTTCTGGCTGAGACACATTATTCCAGTGTAGGATTTGCAATCCCCAACTAGCTAAGTTAGGATTCAGGTGTCTACGATGGCCTCTGATCAGGGTTTTCCACCATCTGATATAAGGTATCCTGTGCCTTCTGTTCACCTGAGGCTGGCAACCCACAGGCAAACAGAAAAGAAGTAGCAGATTTTCCCTCAATAGATGCCCACCAATGCAACAAGTCCAGTAACCATAATCAAGCTCAAAGCCATAATCCATTCCAGTCTAGTAGGTATAAATGGTCAGCACCAGGACCCTGTGAGGTTTACCACTCCTCAGCAGAGCAGAAAAGCAAAAGAAGTGGCCATTGATGACCAGATCAGTAGGACACTGATCTGGCAGCCCTCCCCCTTCAGTTCCCTTCCAAAAGAGAATATCTGTTTTGAAAGATAGTAACAGCTTGCACTATGAGAAGGTGGGGTTGGACCTTAGGTGCTAGGCCTGGCCAGTTCTGTGCATCATCACTGGGGATTGGTACACCATCTCTTTCCAGTTTATGCCTAGCTACTATTTACAGACCACCTAATAATATGAAGATATCTTTTAAATTATATAAATAATATTCTGCTGTGTGAACTTTATGTTTACTTCGTTAAAATTAAGAAGATGGTGTCATCAGACAAGATATGATGTGGAATTAGATTATTTTGCTGCATTATATATTACTATAATAGCACACCACCCACCAAAAGTTTGGCAGAAAGGAAATTAATTTATCCTCCAGCAGATTTATTTCCATTGACAACTTTTTTGCTCACATTTTATAGTTAGAAAGCCATTGCAGAGCAATGCCAGATCTGCCACTTTCACAAAGTCATTCTAGGTTCTAAATCCCATGCCATGACAGACAAGGAATTTATTTCTTAACCCAATATAACAGATAAAACTGTTTCAAAAGTTTGCATACTAATTAGTTGTCAGTGCATGTAGTGATATTAGCATGCTGTTGAAGACTCTCTACCAATGTCCATTCACTCTTTCAGAACCACTCTTATTTATTACAGTGATAATTGATAATCTGGCCAGAATTTGGGAACAAATGGAATGAAGGAACAAATAATGACTGGATGTAGAATATATGCTAAAGTTTAATTGCATAAATATGAATGAGACAAAGTTGTTACTAGTATAAAAGGGTTTAATGTGATTCACTGCCAAATGCACAAAAGATTCTGCTAGTTCATGATTAATTACAAAATCAGATAGTATTTTTTTAATTGAAAAGTGGCTTTATTTTGAGTTTAAAAGTAAAGAATCATCTATTGGCAGCAGATCATAACTCAAAATCAACTGATAGTTTTAATTTTTCAATGTTGATATTCATACCTGCATTAATGAGGTTTTTTGTTTCTACCCTCTGAATTAATGAGGTTTTTTGGTAGTTTAAAATTAAGTTCAGAGACCATTCTTTGTTCCTCCATTTAATTAGCAGTTTGTCATTTCGTAGTGAAATTTTTTTAATTTCTTTTAAAAATGTTAACTATCATGAATAGATGAAGCATTTTTTTTTTGCAGTGTATTTGATTAAACCAGATGTGTTTTATCATTTCAACTTGCTAATGAAAAATAGTTTTTTTTTTCAAAATAAGAAATAGTTAATAATAGATTACTGTAGTTATGTTTTGAAAGTGTATGCGTTGCTGAAGTGTATAGCTACAGGTAAATATTAATAAATAATTATATGGATTTTATATTGTTTTTTATATTAAATAACTGAGGAACAAGAAAAATTGATACTGTCATAAAAAATTGAAAAATGAAACCTGATATGCTATTATACATGATCTGTGTTGCATAAATACAAAAAATTTAGTTATGTCTTTTTTTTTAATTTCAGTAATCAATCTTCTGCTCCAGGAAGTCCACAACTAAAAGAAAAAGGAAGAAATGGACAAATGCTTTCAAGTCATAGCCAAGTCAATAGCCCTGCTAGTGATCCACCACCTCTTTCACCAAAAATACCAATCTGTGATAATGAAGCTGCACTTTTATCATTTAATGAAGTAAGAACTTCCAAGTCCTGCGACCTTGCTCCTGGTCCAGTTGCTGCTGCACAGTCTTATAATCAGCCAACCAGCATTAAACATTCAGCTTCAGATTCTCAAGATAAAAATAGCATTCCTGAAGAAAAATCTTGTCAGTCAGATAATCCTTTGGCATGTTTGTCAAATCTTGTATCAACAACATCTAATAGCATTACTGAAACTTTTCTTACACATAGTGTAGCTGAAAGTGATTTTGGGACTCATCCTTCTGTTTCTTTAGAATGCAAAGTTTCTCCAACTCAGAAAGATTCATATAGCACAAAGCAGTCTACTTCAAGGAACTCGCCTTGTCAAATTAATACATCTCAGTTTCTAGAACATAATAAAACAGTTGGCTCTCCATTAGGAACTTCACAGTTTCAAAGGAGTACACCACCACTGCTTGAAGCCCATAGTGGATGCCTTAGTTTTAGTCATCGATCTCCATCTCCTGCTCATACAAGTACAGCATCTCTTGGTCAGATATCTTCTAATCTTAGTTCTGGTTGCCAGAGTCCAGCACATCAATCATCTCATCGATATAGCCCTGTTGTTTCACTCTTTAAATGTGATTCTTCCATTCTAGGTCAGACTCAACCTTTAAACTTACAGACAATTTCCAATACAGCTGGGAAGCATAAGAATACTGATGACATTTTAATAAATTCAAAACGCCCAAGATCTTTAGATTCTTCATTACAACCTCCTTGTTTGCAACCAGAAATGAAAGAATCCACCAATATTGGTAAAATGGCAAATGCATCACCTGCAAATTCTGATTCTTCAAAGATGATAACTACTACACTTTCTCCTGTTAACTCAAGTTGTACATCCAGATTTCCTCTCACTCTGCCTTTAAAAGTGATGACCACTGTGACTCCTGATGTCAGTGATCCTAATTCCCCTAATCAAATTCCTAAATCTGAAAAAAATGGTGGTTCTTTAGAATCTTTGCAAGAACAATCAGATATTCAAACTCCAGTATCTAACACAAATTGCAATACATCTGGTTTCTTAGATTCTTTTCGATCATTTGTTTCTTCAGCACAGAGTCGTCCAGTTACACCACAAAAGAAATCTCGCCATAGGAAGCGAATCAAATCCTCATCACCACCTCCTGATGACCTCAGCCAGTCATCATCAGCATCATTGTCAAATAATGGTACTCCACAGCATAAAGGCACTGCTAGTTCTGTCTTAAGTGGTAGTAGTGGTCCTCACGATTCTTCTGATGAAGCTCGAGCAACACCAAGTCCTGCACCCAGTACAGGAACAGTGTTTAGTGGTAGTAGTGCTTCGAGTGGTACTGGGCATACAAAACTAAAGAAAACATGGCTTCAAAGGCATTCAGAAACTGAAGATATAAAACAGCACAAAAGTAAAGCACAACTGGAACAGTCATCTGAAATAGATTTGCATTATAAGATTGATCAGGAAAGACATTTTAAGCACAGGCGAGCTAAAGCTATTTGTACAGATAAGTTGGCCTCAAAAAGTCATAAGAAAAATGATAATAAAGAAGAAAATTTCCAAGATAGTGATACATCTTCATCAGCATCTGAATCAATTAGAGTAAAGAGGAAAAAGCAGATCCGGAGAAAGAATTGTGTAGCTGCTAAAGAAAGCAGTGCTAATAACTGTAGACATTTTGGAGCAAACAGTGAAACACAGAGTGACTATACAGAGGAAAGTAGTTTTAGTAGTAAAAAAGATGAAGATAAGAGGTACTTGTGCGATCGTGTTAGTCGCCGAGGTGGAAAAGCAAAAAAGAGAGGAAGACCAACTTTTACTCACAAGAAGAAGATTGGTAATTTTTATATATATATAATATTGATTTATCTGTAGAATATATTTAACTGTTGTATATTTCCCCTATTGGAAATTCATGTAGTAGTATAACTAATTAGTAATAATGGAACCTGGTGTATGTAGGTATAAATTAAAATTTATTGCAATAAACACAATATTAAGCATTAAAAATAACATGATACCCTGTACAAGATAAAATTGCCACATATGATATGCATTAAATTTTTTATAATGAACCTAATGCATTTTTTTTATCAAATGATAAAAAAAACTCACCTCGTCAAACTAATATGTCTCAGTTTCTAGAATGTATAAAACAGTTGGCTCTCTACTAGGAATTTCACATTTTCAAACAACATGTACACCACCAGTGTTTGAAGCCTATGGTGGATGCTTTAGTTTTAGTCATCAATCTCCATCTTCTGCTCATATACCTCACATTCTACTATGACCTTTCGGGAGGGGTGAAAGTCCCTTTGGTATTGATAGCTGCAGTGGCAATGGGCAACATCTACAGATTCTGGTTAACAGACATTAAAAATCTGGCTGACAGGCAATTGTGTGATAAACAATGTGGATTCAGAAGTGATAGGGGTTGTACAGATCAGATATTTTCATTCATGCAAATACTTGGAAAATGTTTAGAGTTTCAGAAACTTTTGTTTACTACCTTTGTTAATTTCAAAAAGGCCTTAGACTCTGTTGATTGTCATAATTTGTGGTTGATTGTGAGATCATATGATATACCAGACAAGTTAGTTAACATAATGAAAGCTCTCTATAATAACACAGTCGTGTGTGAGAGTTGGTAAGGCTTGTAGCAATTGGTTTAGCATTACTTCTGGTGTTTGACAAGGGTGCATTTTGTCTCCTTTTCTCTTTAGCTTGGTTATTGATTATGTTATGCGAAATTCACTTCAAGGGAAAGATTTTGGCCTTAAATGGACTGGAGATACAAAAATTTCTGATTTAGATTATGCTGATGATTTAGCCCTTTTGGCGAATGATGTTGATGAGATGAACTCTTTCATTCGAGCTGTTGATGAGACTGGTAGTAGAGTAGGTGTGATTATAAACAGAAAACTGAAAGTGATGAAATTTTGTCAAGCAGGCTGTGATTCAGTTAATTTGAATGGTTGCAGTCTTGAGCAGGTGTCATGCAGGTTTAATTATCTTGGGAGCTATGTAATAAATGCTGGTGATGTGTGGCATTAGATTAACAGATGAATAAGGATTGCTGCTGGGGCTTTTAAGAATCTACAGTGTGTGTGGAGAAATATGCATTTAGACCTAAAGACTAAAATTAGACTGTATAATAGTTTGGTTCTTTCTAGGGTTAGTTATGGTAGTGAAACTTGGAAGCTGTGTAAACAAGATAACAGGAAACTTGATGCTGTTGGTTCTAGATCTTGTGCAGTATCTTGGGCATTAGGTGGTTCAAATTTGTAAGTAATGATGAGGTTAGGCAAAGGAGTTAGCAACCTCCTTGAGTAGTGTATTGTGCAGAAGGAGACTTTTGGTTTGGCCATGTTGCCTCTATGGACAATTACAAATTAGCGACTAAGGTTATGAATAACATACCTAAAGGCCTCTTTACTATTTTTTCCACTTGATCTTTAGTAAAAATTTCAAAAACACATTTTTCCCCATTCTACATTATTTCATTATTCTAATATAAACAGTTCATAATATTTATATTATTGCTGAAATCTCTTTTTTCCCTCAATTATTTAGTCATTTATGCATATAATACATATTTTAGATTTTTGATGATTGGGAAACTCTTAAGCCTAAGAAAAGCAGGGTCATGAAAAAAAATTATTTTGCTTTAAAAACAATATAATTTAATGAAATTGAAAAATATATCAGAAAAGTGATAAAGTGGTATGAAAAAAATTCAATAAAATGTTTCAAAGCATTTAAAGTATAACTGAAGCATTGAATTTGAGATGAATAGCTTTATTACGAAGCTGCATTAACTTCTGTATAAAAGTTTAATTCTAAAATTCCTGCAGAAATTTTGGCTAAAAGTGCAATTTCCTGACCTTAATTAGTTTATTTGGTTGAAATTTAAAAGTATTGATAAAGTCCTACCATTTAAAAACTGCATTTGAGTAATCCTAATTCTCTTTGGACTACTGCCATTACAAATCACTAGCAGATTTCTTTTTCAGTTGTTTCAAATTAATTACTGTTTATAATCACAATATCTATTTAAGAAGCAATGAAAAATAATTTTAGAAGCATTAAAGTAAATAAAAAAGTCATTAAAATTAAAAGTCACTGAATATTGATCGAAAGCCGATGTTCATAGTTCCTGGATGATGGCAATTTCTGGTTGTAATAAAATCAATATATTTACATTAAAAGTTTAAAAAGCATTACAACTCTAGTAGAGCTGTAAGTAGCACTAAATACAGGGATAACACAACCAATCAATCTACATATGGTACGGCAGAATAAAGGCATCAACTAAATCATCTCTGCTTGATGCTGTTTACGGTGACAGCATATGCATACGTTCACTGCAGACTCAAATAGATTTATTTTTAAACTTTATCATAATTTTTTTCGAGCTGAATCAAGGTAAAAAAATGTAGATCATAGATGCAAATGTTATTTTCAATATTTGGTTGGTAACAGTTGAAAAAAAAATTGGAATTTTTTTTTCACAATCTTGTACTATGGGAGCAAAACTTGCGTGTTGCTAAAGAGAACCCTGTGAGTCGGGGTCCTCTTTAGTGAAGCCTTCTGTAAAGTTTTCTCAAAATTTTCCTCCCAGTGCCTGCAGAAAGCTCCAGAGTTACCCATCTGACATTACAATATCGAACTGCACTGTTGTGTCAGCCTTGAACAACCTTGAACTTTGTCTATGGCTAACATCCTGTCTGTTAGAACTGTCTCCAAAGTCTTGAAAGCACAGATTTGGGAGATGTGCTTGGGTCATGCCTCTGATGAGTGCACACTCTAGAACTTAGAAAGGCTACTCTCCACAATCTAGATGTTTTCTGTGATCTTGTGTGCAAGTGAGCTACACTTGTTAACTCTTCATGTCCACGTCATCTGTATATTCACAGAATCCGAAATGAGAGGCCAAGGACATATGTATATGTTTTTAGTACAGCAAAATAAAAAATGCCATTGTAATTTTTTCCCTTTCATCCATTCCTCTTGCATTAACATTCCTCCTTGCTGAAGCAACCTTCAGGTTTGACTTGAACTATTATCAACAAATTTCTCCTTAAATTTTTGAAAATCTCTTAAGAATTAACAAAAAAACTGATATTTTTAAAATAGTAGATTTTAAAAGTAATTACAAAGTACATACCTCCATTTTTTTTTTCTGTTTCACACACTATTCTGTCATAAACTTATTTCAATATTCCCAAAATTATTTTTATAATTTTTTCTCAGCATATTTATGCATCTTTCCCACTCTTAAAATTGAAACTGGAAGTAAAAATATCCTTCTTAGAAATTCTGGGTGCAGCTGCACCTAATTACGTTATGGCTCATTGAGGGAAACGGGCAGATTGCTGACACATGCTACCTCCATTCATGTGCTATAAGTGGCTCCCATATTATTTACAGCTTTGGTCTAGCATATTAGATACCCTTTTTAAAGTTAGTATGTGCATTTTTGTATTTAAACCTAGTTTTGACTTCAATAGATTCATTTTCGTAAATTAGCGATCATTTGGCTGATTGATAAATATTGATTTTCCATAGTTATGCTACATCGAATGGCCAGCCTACAACTTGTTGCTATGGATATTTTAACATTGCATTAGGCTATAGGTTAATTTTTATTATTTATTACTTTTCCAGTAAAACTTTGATCTGGTATCATTTTCTGAAAATAAATGAGGTCTTGGATATGGAAGCAAATTCATTTCTGTAGATTTATTTCATAATTTAGCGATCTTTCGGTCAGCTGATTTATCGATCTTTCTGAGTTATGCAATGTCGGAGGCCAGCTTAAAAGTTATTGTGGATATTTTATTTAACATCCCATTAGGTTATATGTAATTTTTCTTTTATTATTTCTTGTTTTTTTTTTGTAAAAAAAATTTTGAGCTTGTACCATTTTCTGAAAAATTAATGTTTTCGATATGGAAGCAAAATAGACTTCCTTGCTATGGAAATCAGCTGTCATGTGGGAGGACAATTTTGGGAAGGCTTCCCCTTCGCTAAACTAACTGTGAACATTTCAAACCCTCCCCCTCTAGAAATATTTTTAATTTCAAGTTTTTAAGTTTGTACTGAATGATTTTAAAGGCACCCCCCCCCCCTTCCCTCAGTACTTTGGCTATGCCACACAGATGATATAACACTTTTTTTTTTGCTTTGGTGCACAAACCATTCTGCACTTAGCAAAGATTGACAAACTTCAACACCCAAAGAAAAACAATTCATAATGTTTATTAAAAAAAGGCAGCCAGGGAAGTTTTTTTCCATTTCATAACCACTTCAGATAAAAAAACATGAATGTGATAATCCAAGTCACTTTGTATAACACTGGCCATGTTTAAAATATACAATACTGGAAAGAATCATTAAATGAAATAAAAATTGCATTTCAGGTTGAATATTATTCGGGAGGAAATTTCCTTTTGATTAATATATAATTTAACTATTTTTATTCATTAGTTTTCCATAATGAAGCCTTAATTGTATAGTGTTATTTTTTTTTACCATATCACATTGAAAAAGGCTTATTAAAAAAATATATACTTGTAAATTTTTTTATATTTATTTTCATAAATTTCGTAAATTCTGTTTAATTTGGTATGTAACATGACCTATTTCCATTGATTGGTTATTTTTGAAAAAAATTCTAAAGTTGGCTTGTTTGACTCAGCACAATTGGCTAAAAGTCTGGAATTTTCTCAAAGTATGGTACCGAGAAAAGAATTACAAAACGAGAGAAATATTTACTTCAAACCAGAAAAAAAAATTTTTTCGTTATTCAGAAATAGCCCTTCTATTCATGTGCATTATAATCATTTCTATCAGTGCTTTATAAATAAATTTTATTTGTTTTGCCAGATGCATTTTTTACTACATGACTCCAAAAAAGTCCTATTAAAATAAAACTTGTCTTTTTGGTTAAATATTTTATTTTCAGAAAATCCAGAATTAAATGCTGATTAATTTGGTGTATAACATGCCATAATTCCTTTTATTAGTTATTTGGTAAAAACGTTCTAAAGTTTATTTTTTGGCTGAGCATAGGGAGAAAATAGCTTGTCCTCTGGATGAAACTAGTTTTTTCAGGCTGGACACTGGAAGGGTTAAGGAGTCTCCACTTTATGCCTGCTGCTCATCAGGTAATCTTATTTGTCAGGGTACATGCAGTTACCTAATCATCTCTAGGCAGATATGCTACAAAGACAGAATATGCTATTATATCAGTTTGTCACAAGTTATGGATATTAACCCATTTTTACCTATCTCCCTGTTCCTTTTTGCTTGTCATTTGTTGGTTTGTCAGTTTGTGTGCTTGTCAAAACAGTTGTTCCACCATATCTTTCAAATGCAACAGGCAAATTTTGTGATTTATGTGTCAAATGAAAGCTTTTGACGTGGGCCGTGTCATTTCTCCAGATAAGGGGGAAATTGTGAAGGGTTGTTCTACTATATCTTTTGAATGCAAGAGCCGAATGTAACAAGTTGTATGTCAAATGAAAGTTTGTGACATGGGGAGTGTTATGGATTATCAAAAATTCCCCCCCCCTGCTTTCTTCCCCCATAAAAAAGGAGATGTGAAGTCATTATACTATATCTTCCAAATGTGGGGGCTTACAGTTATGAGTTAGGTGTCAAATGAAAGCTCATGTGAGGCCTTTTGTATATTACTTCTAATTATGCCCCCATCTACCACCCCACCCCCCTTCATGAAGGAGACAAATTTCACAGGGGTCAACCTTAATGAATTATATCTCAAATCAATTGGAAATTAACTGGAATGCTGTTCCAGTATCAACTTTTTCCCCTTTATATATGTAATCTTTAGCAGATATCTTGAAAAAAAAAAATAAGGGATGTATATATGCATGTGTTTTAGATTATTTTTTTTTGCTTCTGTTCTAGTTGCTAACATTTTTAAGAGGGAGTGGGTACGCTGAATCTGGCCCTGATCCACAGCAAACAATATTTTCCTATTTGACCTGATGCCAAAAAAGTTTATCTGACCCTAGCCTATAATATGAAAAAGGAAAAACTAGTGGCATGTATTTTTGCATTTATGACTAGATTAGAAAATTATCAGAATAGTTCAAGGTGGGCTTGGGTTTGAAAATTTAAGCCCAAATTTTTCTAGCATGAAGTAAAAAGAAATTGATAGGGAAACACTTTTATATTCGGTGTAAAGTGGGGGGGAGGATATATTTTTTAAATGCCCATTAACAGTATTGTTAATAAACTGTTGATATAGGGAGTGTACATGGGGCTAATTTTATTTCTGCTAAAAGATCATTGAACCAGTTAAATTTTTGAAATTAAAAGTAAGAACTCAGAAATGGCCAATTTTTTTATTGATTTTCAAGACTTGGGATAAACAGTCCTAGAATCTACTCCTAGCACATACACAAATCTCATGCAAGGACATGCCCTCCTAAGATTGAAGCCACTGCTGACTACTACCTCACTTGGAACTAACACAATCAGAATGAATTTGAAATCAGTTCGGAAAGAAAACCAAGTTGGGAGATTTGAAAATTGAATGAATTACATTGTGCAGTACTAAACCTTTCCTCAGTTTTGTGCTAATTATAAACTTTTTACTAATATATGTTTAACAGTCTTTTTGTGTAAAAATATATATGCTATTTCTAGGAAAAAAGCCAGCAATAAATTTTCAGAAGAGGACTAGGAAGCCATTTCTTCAACATTGTCCTTGCTTTGAAATTGCCCCTAAATTGTCAAAATGCAGAGAATGTCGGATAGCTGCCTACAACCGAAACAAAAAGATTCAAAATTCATACTGTCGATTTCTGGCTTACAGAAAGTAAGTAGACTAGAAAGTTTCTGAACTAAAAAATCTTTGCTAATTATTTCCATTCAAAATATATTTTTAATTTTGACTGCACTTTTAAAAATAGTACTGATAGTCTCTTTAAATCAAAGGTATATAATTCAGAGTGATTCGATTGGGTAATAACTTGAGTACTTTAATCCTAAAACTTGAAGTTACTAATGTATCAGAATATGAATTTTACACATTTGAGCTTTGGTATATTTTCAGTAAGCCAATACCTAGTTTCTGTTGGGAAGTGTTTTGGAAAATGCAACTCAAAATTAAATAGCAAAAATTAGATTTGTATTTTCCATAAGAAATGTTTTTGTATTCCCCCTAAGATAAATTCTGGCACTCCAGTACTCTGTTATTTAATCCCAACATACAATTAAATAATGGAGTATAATGCTAGGAAATTGAGAAAAATATATGTAATAGAATTGCAGGTAAAAATGTATGTACCATAACAAGTTAAAAATAGCATGAATATAAACTATAAGAATCTAAATGGTAGCTAGGTATACACTGGAAGGAGAGCTATGTACCAATCCTGGTGATGATGCACAGAAACAGCCAGGCCAAATGCCTGATTTCCAACCTCACCTCATAGTGCAAGCTATTAGTATCTTTCAAAAGGAGTATTTCTTCTGGGAAGGAATGGAAAGAAAGAGCTGCCAGACAAGTGTGGCCTACTGATCTAGCCATATATCATCACTTGTTTTTTTTTTCTGCCCTGTTGAGGAGTGGTGACCATTTATACCCACTGGACTGCAATGGTTTATGGCATTTATCTTGATTATGGATCCTAGACTTGCTGCAGTGGTTAGCCTCTGTTGAGGGAAAATTTTCTGTTTGATATGGCAAAAATGTTTTGACAATGTTTTAACTATGGCAAAAATAAGCAGAGGCACAGGGATACCTTATATCAGCTGGTGGATAATCCTGATATGACGCCATCGCAGGTACCTGAACCCTTTAGCTAGTTGGGCATTGCCAATCATACTGTAAAGCTCCAAAGATTATTAACTTTTCAAGTTGAACCTTTCGTCTGATCCAAATTTATTCAAAATTCTGGATAGCTTTGTCAGGTGCCAGGCAATTTTACTTTCCAAATAAAGTTGAAATAGGGTTCGTTATGTATATAGTGTTACTAAACAAGTAAGAATTCAAAAAAGATTGTCAAGTTTAATTAAAGTTTAAATCTAATCAATTAACTCTGCTCAAGAGAAGTTTATTTCCAAAAATTTCAATGACTCACCAAATTCAATACAAAGTTGGAGTACTATAACAACTCGCATCTATCTAAAGTGACATCATCTCAACATCCACTAACTGTCAATTCTGATCTCTACTAACTATACTGTCAATTCTACCTCTGACTCTGTGACCTAACTTCACTTAGTTATAACATGCTGTGTTCAAATCCTGCATGTCTCTTGCATGCCGGGAAAACATTTGAATAATCTGACTATCGCGCTAGCTATGACACAAGAGGGATCGTGTCCTACACGTGCACATTAGCAGCTGACAATCAAAAGATTGGAGTTGCGCATGTGCAACTCCTACAACTTGGAAATGAGAATTGCGATGTCCAAAAAAAATATAATCCCCAAAATGATAAATATAACATAAATAAAGTAAAAGTGAATGGGTGGATCATCACAATACCCTGGAGTAATGTGACTCGAGCAGATCAGTTTCTATCTGGATTCTGGTTCTTGAACAGATCTCTTGTAAAGGTGGTGCCTAATAGCATTCACAGCCATTTTCTTTGCCCACTGTTCTGGGTTCAAAAAATTAATCTGAAATCTTCTACTCTGCCTTTTCTAAATAAATTTTCCTGTAGCAGCTGATGTTACTTGCTATTGCTTTAGTAACTATGAAGCTCTATTCTCTATATGACTAATTATCATTGACAATGTTCGTACCTTCAGTGACTAAAGAAATTTTGACATCTTTCTGGGTTTTGAGATTTATCTCCGCAAAATTCCCTGTCCTGCCCACGGTCAGTAGGAGACACCAATGGGCTTGGAAAGGCCGCCATCCGTCGTATGGGACGTTAAGCCATGGCCCCGTGTACAGGAGAGCCATACCCTGTGCACGTTAAAGAACACGCTGGATGGCCTTGACGGGAGGCTACCATCTGTCTCCCAACAGCTGTTCCAGGGGGTCCCCTCCCCCAACCTTCTCTGAGCCTTCAGGGTCCATGTGACCTGGCCATTTAGCCCATGGTGTGCAAAAAAGTGCCGCTCAGAGGTAAAACAACCCAACTTTCTGGGTGGCATCATTTTTGGGTGAGAGTGATAAAACAGTTTGCTTAATCTATTCTCTGCATGTCAGGTGACAGCAAGTCTGTTAACTCTTCACTACAAGAGATCAGTAACTAATCAGTATCTACTTTTTCCTCTTAAAGCCAGTTTTACTAGCTAAGTTGACACTATCTTTATATGCAGCTGGCAAGTTTTCAGTTCGCTCTTTAAATCCATCAAAATTATATACACATTCTGGCCATATCAAAATATGCCAAATGTGATTCATATTCTTGGTATAGCTCTCCATGTATTAGCAATATTGTTGCATGGCCTTCAAAATATTATAGGTACATCGAATAGTGCTTAATATATGACTTACCTTCCCTGTCAGTAGTGGCAAGAAGCTGGGAGAAGGCATGTCAGAGATTGTAATATTTAAGAATAGAAATTACATCTAGCTAGATCAAGGATGTGGTGGCAGGAAAGTGAATGTGATGTTCTATATAACAAGTCCTCTAGGTTGACTGTATGACCTCAGCATTATCTGTCAGTATCAAAATACTGAACAGGAATGTCTTAGATCAGTGGTTCCCAACCTGTGGTCACCTAACCCCTAGGAATCTGTAATCTAATTTTAGTATTTTCAATAGCTCTAATGGGTTGTTCACCTCTGAGCAGCACTTTTTTTGCACACAACAGATTAAATGACTAGTCCACAAGGATCAGTAGGACTCGGAGAAGGTTGGGGGAGAGCACCCACTGGACTACTGTGTGGAGACGTGGTAGCCTCCCATCAATGCCATCCATTATGTTCTTTAATGTGCACAGGGTATGGCTCTCCCATACATGGGCCAAGACTGCAGTGACCTTTCCAAGCCTATCAGTGTCCCCTACTGACCGACGGCAGGGTGGGGGTTTTGTGGAGACAAATCTCAATACTGATCCAAGTGGGACTCGAACCTGGGAACTGCAGATTAAGAGTCTGGCATGTTACCATCTGAGTCACTCCTGCCCCAATAGCTCTAATAGAAATTGTACATTTACCATAATTGCATAACTGCATCAAGTTTTATTGCTTTTGACTGGAATTATATGTCAATTCAGTATAGTAACACTATCTCTCTATGCTGATCGCAAGCTGTAATTGGCTGTTGATGACATAAAATTTCTGGTGTATTGAATTTCTCCACTCAGATGTTAGATTGAAATTACAAATAGCCATTAAATGAGCAGCAGTTCAAGAGCTAGAAATATAACCCAATGTTGGGCTTTAAAATAATCCTCATTATGAGGATCTATGTTTTAGTTAAGCAAAAAGGCTCTGCAGAAAGAGTGAGACTTTGTAAAGGTTATGCAGAAAGAGTGAGACTTTGTAAAGGTTATGCAGAAAGAATGAGACTTCATAGGAAGTCCATGGCAGCAAAAAGGTGCATAGATATGTGTCTACTGGCACAGATAATCTATTACTGAAATTAAGATACTGTGCCTTATCTGTCTGCCACATTACTTGAAGATGTTCCACAAACAGGAGCATGTGTCTCTCCCAGCCTTACCACAAAGAAGCGTGGGCGCTATGAAATTGTCTGTGGCAACTATGAAGCCAGATGCAGATTTATTTTATATGTATGTCATGGTTGGCATGATTTCCAAGAGTTATATGTCTTCCACGTTCATCACTTCTATTTTACAATAACCACCCTCTTCAATCAATACCTCCTCAATCAGATTTGAACAAAGCTATTTAAATCTCAATTTTCAACAATTTTTGTTCAGTACTTAAAGTTATGGAAGTTTCAGTATATAACAATAGCAATTTCAATCTTAGGATTTCAGAATTTAATTAAAGTTTGAATTGAATAATAAGCATTGTTTCAAACCAACCTCAATCTAAAGTTTTTTTCAAATTTCCCTTTCAAAAATTAGGCATTTTTTTATCGCTATGTTTCAAACCATTGGACCATCCGATGTCTTTTCCAGATAAAGTAAATTTTTTGACAATTTTTTAGGATGCAATGTGCTTTTTGTTCTTTACTATCACTGAAAAAATATAATGTTAAGAAAGTCTGATAGTTTAATAGGAGGGTATTAGTAGAAAATATCCTTACCTATAAATTGTACTGTAATATAAAGTTAAGTATATATATAATAGGAAACAAGGAGCTGTGAAATTTTTATGAAAATGTCTATGCCAACTTATTTATTGTGAATGGTATGTTTTGTCATAGTGTCACACAGTCCAATGTTAGTTTTTGCAATAAAATCTTGTCTCTACTATTTTCCCCTCTCTTAGAGCAACAATACAGGTAAATGTAAGCTTTCTTCATCATATAAAATACATAATTTTGATGCAAAAGCAAAACAATCATTGAAAAATAACACTTCGTAAACTGTGCTGATCTTTACTCTATCAACTAAACAGAATCAAACAAAAATTTAAACAACTCTAAGAAGGATGAGAAATAGTCATCTGGCCAGGAGCTCTCTTAAAATTCATCTCTTAAAATAGTATGAAACATCACTCAGTTTTGCCTGAGTCAAGCTTAGACACTGCATTTTTGGAACTAAATAATTTCATGAGCCCAATTTTGGCAGAACACAACAGTTGTTAATAAAATAATTGTATATTTTAGAAGTTTGTGTAAATAATTCTTTTGATATTGCAAATTTTATGTAATTTTTTTTAAAGATGCATTGCTGCTGTTAATATTCAAACTTCCATAACTAAATCTGAGTGAGCATTGTTGAAAATTGAGGTTTGGATAGATTTAACTGAGATCTTTAGTTTATCTTCAGTCACATTCCATAGAATATAGCTTTAAAGCTAACTTTCCTTTGACATAACATGGAAATTCTCTAATAATTTGATAGCCCTCTATCTAAACATTGAAATTAGAATTAAGAAACCGGAAGTGGTGGTTTGAAAGCTGGCTTCCATACTTGACCAACAAACCTCATCTCTTACAGACAGGCACATAATTCCTCAAATTGTCATAGGCTGCATAGATTCAGGCAGACTGCAACTTAGTTCTCCCAGATTTGTCAGTTGTGACAACAGTCTAACATTCATTCGGCTTCACTGGTGTGAGGTAATACAAATCCAGTTTGCCGTACAGATTCATGATCTCACTTCTGCATGGAAACTAATGTTGAATAATTTTCCAGTTCAGGCTAATTTCCTATTCTTACATACAAACTTTTCCCATTTCTGTTAATTTTTAAATCTCACCACCACTACACCTACTGGCTAGCGAGCAAAGTTTGCTAGCCCCTTTCCACTCACCATATTTGCCTACTGATTTCGGGGGCGGGGGTGGCTCAGTCGGTAGCGCGCCAGGCTCGTAATCTGTAGTTCCCAGGTTCAAGTCCCAACTGGGTCAGCGTTGAGATTTATCGTCGCAAAATTCCCCGCCCTGCCTACGGTCAGTAGGGGACACCGATGGGCTTGGAAAGGCCGCCGTCCGTCGGATGGGACGTTAAGCCATGGCCCCGTGTATGGGAGAGACATACCCTGTGCACGTTAAAGAACACGCTGGATGGCCTTGACGGGGGGCTACCATCTGTCTCCCAACAGCTGTTCCAGTGGGTCCCCACCCCCAACTTTCTCTGAGCCTTCGGGGTCCATGTGACCTGGCCATTTAGCCCATGGTGTGCAAAAAAGTGCCGCTCAGAGGTAAAACAACCCAACCTACTGATTTTGCCCACACACTTTTGACACCCGCAACGTACTTTTGCCCCCACACTTTTGACATATAATATAAAGGGAGTTGCAGGCCACTGTAAACCAATGTGATACCACTGCACCAAGTCCTTTTTAAAAATTTGCCATGAGGGTGAAAATTGGGCTCTTGTCTTAGCGAGATAATAGGAGGTTTGATATTATGAAATATAAGTATATGGTATTATGTAGTTTAATTTTAAGAATAATGAGAAGTTTAGACTGAGTTACCAAGCACCTTTTAAACAGTATTTTTTTTTTGTAGAGAAAGATTATAATGGTTTGGCCTAAATGGAGAATGACAGATTAGTAAATAGGGCTATGAGTGTTGTTATTAAGAGGAGTTGGCCATAAATGAGATGAGGTAATCACACATTATCTCATTGGAATATGCATCAGTCTCTCAATGCAATAGTTGTTGTTAAGAATAGTCGTGTTTGAGAACAGAATTGCAGTCTGATTACTCCGTAGCCTTTGGTTGCTTGTGGATTCTCTAAATATAGATAACATTCATCAACTTACTGTTTACAACATCTGTTGCAATCATTGAATCAAATGAAATTTAAACTTTAATGTTTAAGATGCTCTTTTTTCTTTTATGTATGCAACTATTTTTAGATTGCACTGCAATTCCATAGGACAATTTTTTTCACAATTTGCTATTCTCCAATCTGCACAACAGAGGGGAAAAAAATTAATGAATAGATTGCAAATATTTTGATTACAACTTCCTCCAAACTCCACTGTATGTGTTAAATTCGCTTCTAAAATAACCTAATAAAGTACTTAAAAGGGTTCTCAAAAGCTTGGACAGTACTAGATTATAAGGCTAGAAAGTTTCCTTTAGCTGTCAAAAAACTGCTTTATATAGTTATAAGTAATGGCAATAAGTTTTTTTTTTATGTGAGCATACCTATGCAGCTACTTGAAAGAAATTTTTAAATATCACAATACTATTAAAAAAACTAAAATTATGTATTTTCCCCTTCTCATTTCAATTAGTTTTATTTTTATTTTAGCATGTCATTTATTGAGCTTGCTTATTGTTTTACTTCTTTTGCATTAGACAAAAAATTGTTTCATAACATAAATAATTATATTTAGGTTATATTACACCAAGAATGGCACAGTTCTTAATGCTGGTTTCTCAGAGCCATCAGATGCAAAAGATGATGACTTAAAGTTATGGCTACCTTCTCAGGACAATCCACCAGATGATCTAAATGTTGAAACATCTAAAGCTCTTTTGGGTCATGTAGGAGACCGGTTTTGTGATCTTATAGAGCAAGAAAAGGAAGCATTGTCATTACACATTGGCAAAGGTAATATTTTTGACTAATCAAGTATGTGAGACAATGTAAGAAATTATTTTAAAATGTAAAACTTTTTTGTACACTGTAAATAGATGTATTTTAATAGGAACCTTTAAGTCACCTTTTGAAGTGTTTCTGTGATAGATGTACATGACTTTGACAGTAATAATAAAAAACAACCTTTTGCATTGAAAATAATTTAAACCTGATAAAATAATTCTCCACCTTCCCCTCTCCACTAAATTAATATTAATAATTTTATTCCACCATATATTATATATGCATATACACTGAAGGGCCATTGAATTAGGGATAGGAAATGTTATCTAAATTCAGTCCCGCATTTGCATGCATGCTGAAACTCTGGTCATATTTAGCTGTCAGCTTTGGCTTCCCCAAGCATTCGTTGTGAGAAGTGTAATGGGAAATGTGTGGAATTTAGATGCATTTGACAGAGGGCAGATCGTAGGTGCCTGACGGATGGGACACTCTATCTCCAAAATTGTCAGTGAACTTAATTTTCTTGTACGACAGTTTCAAGAGTGTTCTGGGAATATGAAAATTCCAGCAAAAAAACAAGCACCTAGACAAACTGCAAAGGACAACCAGCCTTGAAGCGCCGTGGGCTTCACCATCTGACCTGCATTATACAGACCGATAGGGGCCAGACATTATCTGAAGTCACCTCCCATCTGAACACAGATTCCAGCTGGGAAGTCAGTGCACGGACTGTGCAATGCTCACTTCGTCTTGGCTTCGGGAGCTGCCAACCTACAAGAGTCCCACTTCTAACAGCATGACACCTGGCTCAATGCCTTGCCTGGGCTAAAGAATGTTAAAACTGGACCATCGAAAATTGGCAGTGGATAGATAGCCTGGAGTTATGAATCCCAATTTAAACTTCATCGTGCCAATGGGAGACTGAGGGTATGGTGCCAACACCATGAAGCCATGGATCCTGCATGTCAGGTCAGAACAGTACAAGTAGGTGGTGGCTCAGTGATGGCCTGGGGTGTCTTCAGTTGGACATCTGTGGGACCTTTGGTATGTGTACCGATGATTCTCAATGCATCCCAGTACATAGAATTCATGGCTGACCATTTACACCCATTTATGGCCATCATGCATCCCAATGGAAATGGCATCTACCATCAAGACAACTGTTCGTCTCATAGGTCTAGGTTGGCTATTGCATGGTTGCAGGAGCATTCTGCTGGCTTTGAAATAATGAATTGGCCACCTAGAAGCCCAGATTTAAATCCCATCGAAAATCTTTGGGATACCGTCAAGCAGAGTGTTTGGGCCTGTGTCCCATCAGCGATGACCTTGAGAGAATTGTGGACAGCTCTGGAGGATGTGTGGGTCACCATACCTATGGAACATTTATGCAAGCTTGTGGAGTCCTTGCCTCATCGTGTGATAGCTGTTATCAGGGTCAGAGGAGGTCCAACAAGTTACTAGATTTCTATCCCTAATTCAATGGCACTTCAGTGTATAAGAATATAGTTAATACAATAAAATATATCTAAGCTTTAGAATATACTAAGTTATAGTTATTACACTGTAAGCTAATTGTTTGAGGATGATGTTTACAAATTGCTGAGGATGATGTATTGAGTACACTGAAAGATCTTCAATGAAGATGGGTTGCAAAACCATAATTGTTTTATGGTTTTGCAACCCATCTTCATTGAAGATCTTTCAGTGTACTCAATACATCATCCTCAGCAATTTGTATTCCATTAACTCTTATAGTGCTAGGATCAATTAGATCAATGCCAGGAAAATTTACATAAATTGTCAGGATTGATCCTCTGTATAGATAGCATGAATGAATAGATCAAAGTTGAAATTATTACCAATCTCAATAACAATTTTGAAGGCCATATACAGGTGACTTACTTCAACTGACACTTGAAGTCTGACCATCATCTATGCTCAACCACAAATTAAATGCCCTGAATTAAATTAGGGGTGGGGGTGGCTCAGTCGGTAGCGCGCCAGGCTCGTAATCTGTAGTTCCCAGGTTCGAGTCCCAGCTGGGTCAGCGTTGAGATTTATCTCTGCAAAATTCCCCGCCCTGCCCACGGTCAGTAGGGGACACCGATGGGCTTGGAAAGGCCGCCGTCTGTCGGATGGGACGTTAAGCCGTGGCCCCGTGTGCGGGAGAGACATACCCTGTGCACGTTAAAGAACATGCTGGATGGCCTTGACGGGAGGCTACCATCTGTCTCCCAACAGCTGTTCCAGTGGGTCCCCACCCCCAACCTTCTCTGAGCCTTCGGGGTCCATGTGACCTGGCCATTTAGCCCATGGTGTGCAAAAAAGTGCCGCTCAGAGGTAAAACAACCCAAACAACTGAATTAAATTATTTTACGACTTAAAATCAGTAGTGCTCAGTTTAAAAAATGAAAATTGAGAGGATTTCATTGGAAATATAAACGTAAAAAGAGGTTTGACTTTAAACTTATAATGAACTAGGATAAAATATTAAACTAGTTACTTCTTTGACATATTTAGGATAAGTATTCGCCAAACCAATGCAAAATTTAAAAAAAAATTCTTGCAAAAAAGAAATAATAAATTTGCTTGTAGAAGGATATCAGGCAACAGTAGAATGTAAAATCAAGAAATTTCATTTGGTGCTTATAGCAGGACATCAGACAAATACAATAGTAACTAATTTGATGTATTTTATTCAGTAACATTTATATTAGCACTTGTGAAAACGCAACTCTATAATTGTGAACAAATATTTTGAAACAGTTTTTCTTACAATTAAATGTTTATTTTATGGCCAAAATGCAACATAGATGCATAAAAATGACAGAAAAATATTAAAATTCTTCTAAAAAATTTAATAATTTATGGTGATTCCTTAGAGACAACTTATAAAGCTTATCATAGTGTTCATCTTATGTGTTGTTACTTTTGGATTGCAGTTATAGTGGAGGCTTATATGAATTTCCTCATACATTGTGAAATAATGCAGCAGAAGTAGCTCAGGATAGATGTATTAGGAGAACTAGATTGCACAATCTGGTTGGACCTCCATAGCCCATGGCTGCTTGAGGAGGATGAAGTGAAGAATTGCATTGTAGTACAAATGCACAAGATGCTATTCAGTTTGTGGTGTACTTTTATTCCAAACAACCATTGATGTGGCAGTTGTTAATGCTTATATAAAATATCATCCGTAGAACTAATAAAGCTACTATTAAAGCATGCTGTTGATTATATAGCTCTGTCTGGGTAAGCCTAGGGATGGGGGTTGGCTCAGTTGGTAACTTGCCAGGCTTTTTATTTCCATCCAGAGCTTTGATGCTGAGAATCTGTTTATTGAATTCCATATCTACAGGTAATCTGTGTATTTAATATTAAAAGTTTTTCATAAATAATGCATAAGCATGAAGCGACATCCTCATTAACATCTGAATCATTAGCAACAAGGAAAATGTTTCCACTCCTGAAGTACAGACGGTGCAACTGCCACATTCAGTGAAAGGTTTATAGGTCACATCGTGGAAGTAAATTATCGTCTGATGTGTAGTATAATGGTAGAGTGCTGTGGCATTTATCTGGAGAGTTGCGGGTTCAATTCCTGCCACGATGGCAATAATTTTTTTGCATGCATATTATTTGAATTCTATATCTACAAGTTATCGCCGTCCCGTGGCCGAGTGGTTAGCACGCTTGGCTACTGATCTACGGGACCTGGGTTCGAGCCCCGGGTAAGGCATGGATGTTCGTGTTGTTTTCTGCTGAGGTCCTGCCATCCTCTCAGATCTTCTACTGTGGCATATAAACTGACAGGCTCCTGTCAGACCTCTGTGGCAAGCAGCTGCTTGAGGGGGTATTTATTTTTTATTTATTTATATCTACAAGTTATCTGTGTATTTAATATTGAAGGACTTGCCTAATTACTACAGTGTAATTTGGTGTTTCCATGTTTAATTTTTATTCACTAACTCCCACTTTTCCCTCAATCAGAAAGGGGGAAAGTGGTACTAATAAGCTTGGAAAAACTATCTGTTGGAATGGACATAAACACTTGGTTCCATATTCAGGACAACCACATTCTGTACACATTAAAGAACATGCTAGATGCCCTTAATCAGCCTTCTCTAAGACCTTGGTGCTCTTGTGATTTGGCCCTGTACATATTTAAAAAAAAATGCTGGATGATCTTGCACAACCTTCTCTAAGCTATTGGATTCCCTGTAACTTGGCCATTTAACCTATTGTGTGCAGAAATATTCTACTCAGAAGTAAATAACTAGACCAGTAAAACCTAGTTTTAAAAACTAATCCACAAATAATGTAAAAAAAAAAGTAGAAAGTGCTATCATATTTGATAACTGATAACTATTCTGAGGATTCAATATTAAATCTCTTTTTGATATTGCATCAACATGGAAGCTTTTTCTTTCCAACCCTACCCACTGTCAGTAGGGGACACTGATGGGCTTGGAAAGGATGTCATCCGTCGGATGGGATGTTAAGCCATGGCTCAGTGTGTGGGAGAGCAATACCCTGTGCGCGTTAAAGAACACGCTGGGTGACTTTGACAGGAGGTTACCATCTGTCTCCCAACAGCTGTTCCAGTGGGTCCCCTCCCCCAACTTGCCCATGGTGTGCAAAAAAGTGCCGCTCAGGTAAAACAACCCAACTCATCATAAAAGATGAACTGTTACACTATTAGTAAGTATCATACCATGTTCGAATTCTTACGATGTTTAGGTTGATATTCTTTGCTAATCCTTGCTCTATACTTGATAAGAAAGGAGATACCCATTGGGCTTAGAAAGGCTGTCATACTTCAGTTGGAACATTAAGCTGTGGCCCTTTATTCAGGAAAGATATAACCTGTTAATGTTAAAAGAACATTTTGAACAGCCTTAATGAGAACCTTTCTTCTATCTTTTAACAGCAAACCTGGATCCCCTGATTCAGCCTATTTTGTGCAAAATAAAAAGTGTGGCTGAAAGGCACCAAACCATCACTACTGAGAACATAATCCTCATTGGATGATATATTGTAATCAGAATGATCAATATCATTGGGTAAATCCACCTTTCTTCCTCACATATGTGCATTTTGTAAGAAAGAACTGCACATATATATATTCAACCATAAAATACTGTAATATTGTTCACAAACACAGTTCCAAGTGTTTACTTTGACATTGATGGATATCAAAGCACATAGGAATACATCTGTACACTTGAATGGCTAACTGCCAAATGTAGAGCTGTTGGTAATCTCTGTGCAGTGCTGCAAATCTGATTGCAGGTGCTGCCAGAAATCACTAATTTGCTTGTGCTGTGGGAAATCATTACTGGAATAAAACGTGAAACAATTTTCTTTAGATGCCACAGATGCACACAGAAACCCTAACAGCTGTACTAACTTTTATATTTCATATCATAAATAGAATACATAAAAGGTAAATCAAAATACTTTGTGCTGTTTTTCTCTTTGAACATTATCAAGTTTTTATGATGAGCAGAAATTTATAGATAGAATTTATTGGCTACATAGACAGAAATTTAAGCAGGGTTCCCAACCTACTGCAGCACAAACAAATGTGCAGAAGTACTAGTTTATCAGTCCTATCCCAGATTTAGTGTGACAGGCATATTTTGAAAAATGCTATAAAACCTTATTGTAAAAGGATCCCGACAAATGTGCCAACATTGTTCTGAAGCTTTCTAAGAATGAATCTATTTCATCCCTCTTATTCAACAAGCAGAGGATAATATTATCTCTTACATAAGAAAGTAAAACAGAAATTCTGATTAAGATTTAAATAACACAAAAAGGATATCAAATTTTGTAAACCTGATGTGACATTAGCTACAAATGTTGGTGGAGGAAATTCCCCCAAGTTTTTTGACAGTAAAATATCAAAGTTCCCCCAGTGGAGTATCAACTTGCAATTGTAGAAATATTATATCTTTATGAAAATAGAAAACCTGTATTAATGATGACATTTTTCAACCATCTGTTTCATTAGAGAATTAATAGATAATAATAAACAATGTCAAACATCTGACCTGATGCTAGAAAATTGCTACTTCTAGTACTATCATATTGCCAGTCCTTTGTGCCACCCTGAACTTGACATGGACTGTATTGCATGGCTTTCACTATGGAGATATATGCAGTTGATAAATTCTCACTGTAAACTCTCAGATAAAGCACTGATGATGTTTGAAGATAAAGCAAAAGGCATTGTGCTATTTAATCTTTTGTGTATTTCATTCATGCTGTTAAAAGTTAGTATATCCAGTAGTGTTTGTGCCATCTGAACAAAACGTGCTTGGTGAAGTATTCTAGCAGTAAGCTCTCACAGCACCAGCAAATTAGTCTTAACTGCCAGTGCCTTAATTAGGAAGTCGGTAGCAGCACCTACAGATTTCGATCAGCTTTACATTCGGCAGTCAACTATTCAAGTATGCAATGATATTCCCAGTTGCATCATTATTCCATAATTGTCAAGATAAAGGTAACATTTGGAACTAGGTTAGTGAACAATATTTTATGGTTGTATGTATTTTACTCTGACTTATTAATTTATATATTCATCTAAAAAGAAACTATATACATATAGTGAAACTAAATAACAAGTATAAAATACCATCATTGATATTCTTGAATTATGATAGTTTGTAAAACATTAAAATTTTCAAAACCTTGATTAGTACATTATTAAGTAAATAGTTTTAAATCAGAAAGTTAGTTACTTTATTACTTTAATGTTAAATGAAGAGAATATACTCTCTTAACCAAGTGGTTAGCATGCTTTGCTAATAATCAAAGGGACCTGGGTTCTAGCCCTGGGTAAGGCATGGATGTTTGCAATGTCTTTCTGCTGTGGTCTTGCATTCCTCACATATCTTCTCTATGGTGTATTATACTGACAGGCTCCTGTCAAACCTCTGTGGCAAGCAATTGCTTGAGGGATAATTTCAAAATTTAAATAAAGAAAATTGCATATATAAATGCCTGATTCCATTGACAAAGCATAAACATGCAAAGCATTTTTTACTATAAAAACCTTGTTCAAGTGCAAAATTTTTTGCTGTATTAGTTTTATTATTGCTATAAAGAACATTAACTAACTTATATTTAGAACTTGAATAAAACAAAGCTACATAATACGATAAAAAGTAATAAATATGCAGGATTAATAACAGTTTTAAGCAGAAAATTTAATTTATACTGATATCAGTTTTTTTTTCATGCTGTTTTCAAATTAGGATGCAATCTGAAAGATTAGTTTTTACAAAATGTAAAAAAATGCTAAGCATAACTTTCAAATCTTTCACAGCATCAGTATTAAAGGCAATTCTGTTAAGTCTTTATGCAACATTGCTTAAGCTGTGTAATATTCCCACTATAAATCCTAGTGTTTCTAACAGATTTAACTCATTTACTATTACTACATAATCATATTCATCTGCAATCCATCGGTTGAAACACAGTGTATTTATACATATGTAGGTGTTGTAGTAAGCATTAGTTATTTTGAAACTATTAAGTTTACTCATAAGAGACATTCTCTTTTGCTATTGCAGTTACTGGTTGCCAAAAGGACATATTACTCCAATCCAAAGTCAGAACTTAGACATTGACATTACCCAAATGAATTCTGTCAGGAAATGAAACTAATATCTTGTTTCCTGACAGAATTTGAAATGGTTTTAAAACTGTCCTTTTTAACTACACTAATCATCAATGGTAGCATAAGAGCAAATAACATTAATATCTTTAATTCCTGTTTTAAATATAAGAAATCTTTCTTTAATGCAATTATATTGTAAAGGATCATTATTGACATTTCTGTAATGGAATAATTCTGCACCATGATTAAGCTTGTCATCATCATGAGCTGAAAATAGAAACTTAAGATTATTTTTATTATCTTACTGACCTGTATAGGTGGGATATATTCACTTTGACTTTTATCGATCATAGTTAAATGGTAAAAGAATTAACCAATAATAATTATATTACCCTTTATCTATTAAGGATGATTTTCAAAAATATAATTATCCTACTATGGGAAATGGATAGCTGCAAATGGTGGGTGTAGATGGTCAGCGAGTACATCAACATAGTTTTGTGCAGTGATGGTGGCCTCAATAGGTACAAGGGGCCCCAAGGAGGCCCACATAAACATGCTCCAGAATATTACACCACCCCCCACTCCATGGTCTCATGTGGTCTACTTCAAAGTTCAGCTTCTCATTGGCATGTTGTAATTGGAACCTCAATTCGTTGGACCAAGCTACTGATTTTCAGTCTTTCGCAGTCTATTGACATTGTTCCTTCACCCACAAGATAACATTTTCTCAAGATGCAGGATAGTATTTTTCAATTACTATTCCTTTTTTTAAAAATAGGTGTTACAAACTTGCTACTGAAAAACTATTAACCAGTTTCTCATTCTCTATAAGATTTTTGAGATAATTTTTAAGACAGAATTTCCTAATTCTTTATGGAATTTAAATTGAGTTCTTCAAAACAATTCAGCTTTTAAGAAAGGTATGGTGATAAGGTTGCTATTTTAGAACTAATATAGTTTATTTACAATGAGTTTAATTTGAATTATAAATTTGTATCTCCTTTTCTAGATATTAAAAAGCATTTGCTTTTGATTCATGATTTATTTGGGAAAACGAAGTTTGAGATTAAGAGTCTGTATATTTTGTTGGCTTCTGAGTTTAATTTTCTTTGTTAAAATGCAAAAGGAAAAATTAATTCCTTGAATAATGAATTTGTGAATAAATATTCAGTTCCAATGATGCATTGTAACTGATGGTGTGCAGTTTGAACATATGATATTGTAAGGTAAATGTTACAAAAGGGACTTGACCAGTATAGTTCTCAGGCTCAGAAATAAATGAATAATATGTGTTTACATTTTATTGTTTACATATACATAAGTAGATCACTTAATTCATGGACTGCCATTGCCTACAATTAGTAGCTTTTTAATATGAGTTGAAACATGTTGTGATATAGTTGCAGGTAGCAGCAGAACAGTGGTCTTCAAAACCTTGTTTTGAAGACCACTGTTCTGTTCTGAAAATTCAGTTTCCCTTTTTCTCAGTTTGGAAGGTGTTCAGATTTGAGTGATTTTTTTTTTTTTTCAGGGCTGTTGCTGATCTGGAACTGCACAGTGGTATGTGATACATTACCATGTTTGGCAGGTTTTAAGTGGTGCACAGACAGTTGCAGAAATGACTGAAGTGTATAGAGAACAGTGTTTGGTTTCCCATATTTCAAGTGCAATTTTCAGGTGGCACATACACTTCGCAGAGGGGTGCAATTCCATGAGGGACAAACCAAGATTTGGGCAACCATTACAGAGAACTATTCTCCAGAGTTATTTCTATAACTGTGCACCACTTAAGCCTTAACGAACACAGTAATGTATCATTACTGCTGCTCAGTTTCCAGATCAGCCATAGCCTGAAAACATACACACACAAAGAGAACACCTTCCAAAGGAAGAAAACAACAGAGATTTATCACCATATACCTCTGCTGTTACTTGCGACCATATTGCAATGTGTTTTGACTTGCACATGCTGCTAATTGTTGGCAGTGACAGTCCATGAGTTAAATGATCCACTGTCCTACATAGTTAAATGATCCACTGTCCTACATAGACTGACCACTGAGTTTTATTAACAAAGGTTACACTTGGTATTTTAAATATTGAAATGTATTTTTTTAGGTAATAAAAAGTATGAAAGGAACTGAGTTGCAGCTGTTTAGAAAACTTTTGAACAATGTTTTTCTCAACAGGAAATGTTTATTGAAAGAAATTGGGACCCATAAAATAATTGCTAAGTATTATAATGTATGTGGCAAGTAGATTGAAAGATTTAAATTTGAAGACTTTCATTTTGAAGAAATAAAAGATCACCACTATGATAGAACATTGAAGATCAGTTTTAAGAAATTTGGTTTCCTTTTAATTTTTGTTTGATTTGTGTTAATTTAAATGCTAATTGCAATGCATTATAAAGATCAGATTGAGTTGGTAGTTAAAATGTTATTTAGTTGCCAGTAATATTTTTAGGTGATATAAATAGTAATTTCTTATCCATAAATGTAAAATACTTGTTTATCTTTTCATGTCATCAAAATTGGTTTTCTTCTGCTTATGAGGTTAATTAACTTCTGACATTTTAAAGTTTTTTTTTTTTGTTGCCATCTGTTTTTTTACCTGCACTATATAAGAGATCTGAAGAAAAGTTATATAAGAGATCTGAAGAAAAGTTAGTTCCTTGCTATTAAAAATTGCCATCCCAGTGACCTGAATGGTCAGCATGCTTAATTATGGCACAGGGATTATTATTATATGTGCATATAATTATTATATGCACAGGGATTGGGGTTTAATCCCTGGATAAGGCATGAATGTTTCTTTTCATGTGTTGACTTTCTGTTGAGGTCTTGCCTTCCTTGCAGATTTTCTCTGTGTATTATATTGAAAGACTTGTCGGACTTTTTTTTTGGCAAGCAAGTGCTTAAAGGGTAAATTTTTTGCTTAAAATATGTACTACTTTAATACTTTTTATCAATGTGTGAAGTTAGTTGCTGATGCACATGAATTTTCAAACGGCCATCTTTCATTCTTTTTTTAGCATTTAATTGTCAAAGCTGTGAAAATTAATTCCATCTCTTTTTCTCATAATGATTTTTTTTTTTCTTAGACACAACTATTACATGGAAAAGAATTGTTCAGGGAGTAAGAGAAATGTGTGATGTATGTGACACAACATTATTTAATCTCCACTGGGTTTGCAATAAATGTGGATTTGCTGTTTGCATTGATTGTTATAAAGGAAGAAAACAAGGCATTGTCAGAGGTATTTATAGATTTTCATTGCAAAATAGTATACTGCTCTATAAAATACTCAGTTTGTTGAGGAAGTTTGTATTATTGTTCTGTAGTAAAATATTAGGGAAATGCATAGTCTAAATATTTTGATCGAATAACTCCAGTCATACTGGATCTTTTGTTTTTTGCCACTAGTGTGTTTTAATAACTTTTCAATGGTTGTAAGGATCATTTTCATTTTATAAATTCTTTATATAGATGTTTGTGTCAAATTCAAAAAAGAACTAAATCTGTTTCTTTGTAACAAAAAAGAAAAATGACAGATGATTGAGTGACACACAACCAGCCAATAATTAATAAGCAAAATTGGTTAAACAACTTTTTTATGGCATTACTTTGTTTCTAACAAATGTTTCATGTAGTCATCAGTGCTACTGAGTACTGCCAGTAAACAGGTTGATAAACAAAATAGTGGTTCAATGTGTAAATGTACCCAGATAAAAATAAGAGTTCAAAGTTCCAGTTTATTACTAAAAATAATAAGTTCTTAGAGATTTTTGTTACAAAGAAAAAGATTTAGTTCTTAATTAAAAGATTAAATTAAACTTTCCAAAAAACATGGAGTTTCCCAGGATCTAAAATAGTTTATATTAATTAAAATGTTTGAATTGCTATTTTTGGTATTGCGTATCTGTTATAATGGTATCTGAAAAATAATGGCAGGGTTTTGAGAATCACTGTGTAGGAAAATAATATACATATTAAAGAAAGTAATATTTTAATTCAAAGCATATCTCGTATAGTTTTGAACATAATTAGTGAATTTCCACGTGTACTGTTTGTGACCTTGCATGCCATCCATTTGATATTCCACTTCTTGCCATACACTCTGCAGCATATCTCTTGTTACTTGCTCGGTTATTCCTCTTATTCTGGCTTTCAAATGATTCTGGATGTGAATTTTGTCCATGTAAATATAAATCTTTATAAAGCCCCACAAGGAAAAAAGGGGGGTCAAATCCAGAGCTCCTTGGTGGCCATAGAATCAGACCACCCCTGCCAAACCATTTATCAGTAAATGTTGCACTAAGAACTTCTGTAACATCTCTTGATAAATGTTGTGGTGCACTATCATGGCTTCCTGTGTAACTGTTTTGAGTTGGGAAATGTAAAGTTGCAGCACTTGATGTATTTGGGGGTAGCGCTTTACGAAACCCCACCATTATTTGTCAGAGACTGAGGGATCAAGACTGTGTGATCAAGAATTCCTAAATGATAAGAACTAGGGCCACCAAATTCATTATAACATAAGCATAGTAATAAATTGTATGAACTAGGATCCCCAAAATTTCAACCCCTACCCCACCCTCAATAAAATGATCCTCCCATAAAAATGGTAACTATTCCAAAATAAGATTTGATCACACTTAACACTGTCTAAATATGAAACAGTCACCAGATTTAATTGATGGTATTGACAGATACTGTAGGGCACAGAGTAACATAGATACCTGTTATGGCAGTATCACAGTCTATTATAACCTGAAAATGGTGCACACCTTGCTTGATATGCAAACAGAATGCAATAGAATAGTCTCTCTTGATAATGATAGACAAAACATTGCTGCAAAATAATCATTTGTTTTTAGTCCAAACTTTACTGAAGGACTGAGGTGAAGAGATCCCACTAAAGCAATGAATATATAGATGAACTTACCATATCTCTCCATATAACTCCATTACCATATGCCTCCATCTCACCTGCCATTACCACAATCCATCAGTGAACTGAAAGGTAGGATTGCTATTACCCAACTAATTCCAGATATTCTTTGTAGAGTATGGGAGGAAATTCAATTTCACTGGGATGCCTGCCTGCCACATTGCCTCTGGTATCACATTGAGCATCTCTGTATGTTTTTTTTTTACATTAACTGACATTTACAGCAATTATAAATGTTCAAGAAATAATTTTGTTGCAAAAATGAGTTTTGCTGTGATTCTCCCATTTGCTTCCAGGTATTCTCACCACTCAACTGTCAATGTACATATGATCTAATTCATTCTATAAACTAATTATGACTAAATCTTCCAGATCTGTCACTTTCTGCACCATCTATAATGTTGAACGGTAACATTTTAATATTGCTCAGAATTAGATGTAAATTGGAAGTCACTCATGATAAAACATTAATAATGTAATAATCAATTAATAACTACACCAATTACCTGGATATAAACTTCAAGAAATAATTTTACTGAAAAAATTAGTTTTGGTAGTTTAGTGGTGAGAATAAATTGAATGTAACTGGGAGACATGGGTGTGAGTCCCACTCACAGCAAACCTAATTTTTTCAGCAAAATTACTTCTTGAATTCTGTGTCAACAGATAATCTGTGTATTTACTATTGATTATTTCATTAACAATATTTTAGTGTAAGTGACTTCTAATTTGCTTCTAATTCTGAGCAATATTAAAAGGTTATTCCCAATTGTAGATGGCATCATTGGCGACAAAATCTGGAAGATTTAAAGTCAAAATTAACTGATAAAATGAACTATTGATAGAAGACTGTTTGAATACCACTCATGGCAAAATTATTTCTTGAAAGTTCCGCTTTAAATTATTTACAAATTAATCAAAAGTTAGAAAGTGCTTAAGAAGATATAAAATAATTTTGTTCATCTTGGAAGGTTTTAAAACAAAAATTGAAATATAATAGACATTCCCACACTCTATTGTAACAACCAATGTACCTTATTTAAAATATGTTCTTTAAATTTCCTATTTTATATGTTTATTTCAGAAGATGAAGATAGCTTGCCAAAAGACAGAGATGAATACCAGTGGCTTTTGTGTTCTGGCCGCCAACCTCATGAACAGGAAAAACTGATAATGACACAAATAATTGCTGGATCAGCTTTATGGGATATGGGTAAAACATTACATAAAGTGCGAGAAATGTGGAAAATTCCATCCTATTGCAAGTGTATACCTAGGGAGGAAGATGAATCTGGTAGTAAATACTTCTCCAATGGAATATGTAAAGTAAGAAAATCTAGCATTTGTGTGCTAAATGCAATTAAGTGTTTGTGCTTAAATAATATGCTAATGTCTGAAAATATAGCTCTTTTTGCTTCAAACTCAATGTCTCAGAATGCAATTAACTGTTTCCAGTTTTTAACATATTAATGGGACATCTTCACAGCCTCATTAAGGGTGATACTTCTCATATTTGGAGAATCCATTCAAGTTAAAACTTGAATTAAATTCCATGGAAGTTATACTGTTATATTAAGTATTCTGAAACTAGTACCTGTGCTTTTCACTGAAACTGCCCCCCCCCCCCCCCAATACATAATGCTAAATTTATAAATTTCTATTAATATGCATTAACTGCCGATCAAATTAGGATATAAATAAAGGTTGTATTTTTACTTATACAGCCCTTGTTTTCCCATTGCATTACTTAACACTTATCTTTGAACAGCTTATCCTTGCTGTACCTTTTCACCATACATAAGAGTACATTTTATCTCTATTGAACTATATTAAATATACTCAAAAACAACTGGACAATTTAAATGAAATAAAGAAATAATTTATTATAAGACTGATCATATTGTGATTTTTTTGTATAAACAAGAATACACAAAAAAAAAATTTAACCAAGTAATATTAAAATTAAAGTGTACAACTTTAAAGTGTGACTCTCATCCTCTTACCAAATTAGCAGCTTTAAAAATAGACTTTTTTATTTTAACCCTCAGCCCACGTAAAAAAAAGTATTCCCCTATATGTATTGTACTACAGAGCTGCCAACTACTGTTTTTGGATTTTATCCTAATTTTGGTTAAAAAAAAACGAATTTTGTGTTTTTGCCCTTTTTTTTAAAGAAAATCCTTACCAAAATTTACAATATTTTCCAAAGGGAAGAATTGTTCCCATTTTGCTCTTTTACTTCACTAAAGGTAGACCTCTATCTCCACTTCCTAATCTGTTCTTGACTGTGGGCTCATCTACATATATATGCCTTGCAAGTCAAAGGAGGTCTACAAGACTTTAGTTGACCTTTTCCAGGTAGAACCAGCCAAGATTGCACCTAAATTCTTTTACAGAGCTGAAAGATGTATATTGTATCTAAGTGGGTGTATACAACTTGGACCTATCCCTTAATGCTTCCTGCTCTGGACAACTAATTACAAGTCAGATTTCTGAGATGAAGGTCACACTCACAGATTTGGGAAGTTTTCTAATCTGTAGGTAATGCTTGGCAATGCAACAACAGCAATGCAGCAATGCAGTGGGTTTCATGCATGTCTATCATTATTTGGGTTGATATATCTGCGGTTCATGCAATTTTTGTTTATTGCTGTAGTATTAATTTATGAAATATATCTATTAATTGTTTCTTAATCTATAAATGATTTAGGTTAAATTTCATTAATATCTAAAAGTACACTTGCCATCAATTTTGGTCATGTGTGCTGCATCCATCACTTCCTGTGTCATATGTAAAGATGCTACTGCCAGTGGTCCAAGCCCGTTCTTAAAAAAACATTGGACACAGAAGTGAAACCAAATTTGTTGCTATTCTCTCTGTATTGTAATGTTAATTTTTGCAATATATTGATTCATCTACTATTAATCATTGAAAATGATACCTATGTAACTATAATATATAATTAAGTAAAATTTCATTAATATCAAATATGCATGCCACAATTTAATGTACTGCAAAAATGTAAATAAACATGTGAGATATAAAATTTAATTTCTCCTGATAATTAACAAAATACTACTGTTTTTAAAAAATGGAAGATTTTGGGAGTAATTATGAAATGTGTACCTATTTTTTCAGTATACCACTGTAAAAAATGTTATTAAAATTAATATATTGCTACAGTGTTCATATTTATTATTTTAATAAAATTCAGAATTCTCTTTAATTTGGTATATAACATGACCTATTTCTGTTGATTAGTTATTTATTAAAAATATTCCAAAGTTGCCTTGTTTATTGGACTCTGCAACAAGCCAGGACTTTTCTCAAAATATGGTATGGAAAAGAAAATTACAAAACAGAAGAAATGTTTAAACAAGAATTTTTTTATTCAGAAATAGCCTTTCTATTCATGTGCATTATAGTCATTTCTGAATATTAGTGTTTTTTAAATAAATTTTTATTTGTGTTGCCAGATGCATCCTATTAAAATGAAACTGTCATCTTTTTTGTTAAAAATTTCATTTTCAGAAAATACAGAATTAAATGCTGATTAATTTGGCATATAACATGCCATAATTCCTTTTATTAGTTATTTGGCAAAAAAAGTTCTAAAGTTTTTTTTTTGCCTGATCAGAATGAAAAAATAGCTGAAGCTGGGAAAGGTTAACTAGTGTGTTGGTTGAAACATTGGACAACCAGTAGTTCTTTTAACATCAGAACCCAAGTAGGCTCTTTTGAGTGCTAACAAAACTAGTGTTTGAGACTTACATGAGTTTAGTATAGGTGATGCCCTAAAATCAATGGTCATAGTATAAAGTCTTCTAATCAGGATCTTAAGCATTTGTTCATTTGGTGCTGGCAAACTACAAATAAACTAGAAGAATAACATATTGCCTTTGGCAAATATGAATGTTCATATACAAAGAGAATGAAGCTCATCATTTTTCAACTTTTGGGCCACTAATTGTAGAAATTTGAACTAATGGATGGTTTGTAAAAGGCAAATAGTAATATTTCGTTAGTACCTATCCAACCCAAATTTTTTTTTCATTTATCTCTTTTAAAGACTCATTTTACCCTACCCTTTCCTTTTTACCCCCATTGGGGGAAGCAAGTAATTGTTGTCAGTGTAAACCCTTTGACCACTGCACTCTACCACCCAAATTTCAGATTTCTAGCATGAATAGATCATTTACATTAATTATTAAAAATTTTGCCATTTCCCAACTTTAGGTCCCTCTGATGGTAGTAATTGAAACTATTGATAGATTTAGAAAATGATAGGTACTAAATGAAATACTAGATTTATCTAAGTGTACCTAAAGATCTCAGAAAAAGGGGTAACCTAGACTGCCATGGGTAGACATGCCAAACAGAACTTTGCTAGAATTAGCCTACAATGGCTAAATACAGCAGCTGCAACTCAGAACAAACATGTTTGGTGGTCTAAATTATACAATCTGCTTGGGTCTCCATAGCTGCACAAGGATTTTGTGTCATATATGTCTACCTGCATACACTGTTAATTTACTTCCCCTGGCAAAAAAGCAACTTATTTAAAAATATTTATCATTCTATACAATACCATGAAAATAAAATGCTACCACAAACAGTATCAAACAAATATAGGGCACTTAGAAAAATAAGTTACATGCATATCATCTAAATATACCTGATCGTTTAAATTCCCTTTATCAAGCTTCTAGAAGCATAGTTTGGTTATTTTAAATGTAGTATAAATTTATAAAATTATGTTTTTAAAAAGTATAGCTTCTTTATCAACTTGTATTTTTAACCCTTATGCTGTCAAAGTTTCTGGTATGTCATGAATGAAGCCTGCATATTTGCCAATTAATGCAACCAAAGAAATATAATTTTATATTAAATGTAAAATTTCAAGATAACTTTTATATGTATATTAAAAATAGGCATTCAGAGCTCTGAAATAATACTAATCTTTTCAATTTGTTCCTCAATTTTTTCCTCAATTTGATGTGTCAAAAAGTAATGAATAATTTGATTCTTCAAACTGCCATTGAGTCCAAATGACATCATTTGCACAGCTTATATTTTTGTGTGCTTTGTACACAGCTGCAATGTGTGCAGGTAGACATATATGACACAACTTACTGCCAGCTGCAATGTGTTATATATTAAAGTAATTATATAATTTAGAAATGAATTAATGAGTTATTATCTACCTGTAAATGCTATGAGGCATGCCCCTTTTGTTTTATTTTCTGTGGACCACTTTTATTTATTACATAGGTAGTAAATATAACACTTATTGTATTATTATTTCCATTTAATTATTTAACCCTTTGTGTTTCCACTACACTTAGCAGATTTCAAGCCAATGCAAATTACACAGAATTGAAAGTAATACACTAAAATCAAGAAAAACATGTAAGAATAACCTATTAGCATGCATCCAGAACTTCAAAATTTTAATGTAGATATATTCGTACAAGAATTCAGAATTTCATTGTTGAACAGTCAATCACAAAGAAACACTAGTGAAAAACTGAAGTATCAGATGTAACAGGGATATGATAATTTAAATGCTGAAATCTATATGCTAATTGTATCTTGGTGCATGATTTTTTCATAAGTTTTTAAAATTTTCAAAATCCAGGAGTCATTACTTCATGTTTATAAAATGCATTTTTTTTTTCTCTTTCAGCAACTAATGAGTGCTGTTACCAAGTGCTTCAGTACAGATAAAGCTGTCCATATGAATAGTTACTCAGGTTCCATTCATTGCACTCAGAGGGCACCAAAAAGAGCAACTAATGGTGTATCTGGCTTTTTAAGAAACAATGCAGATCTTAAGGAGTTCAACTCTGAGATTGGTGATTCAGCTTTGCGATGGTTAGCTGATGTTGCTCTTAAAACCTCTGGGACTCTTGAAAATGAAAATAGCTTAGAAAATGATACTAAATCTCAAAAGCATTTCACAAACTGTTACGATAGTTGTGATGATAATAGTGCTTTGAGAGAGTTGCTTATACAGAAACCTGATAAGGAAAGAAATGGTGGATATCCTGCACCAAGAAAGAGCCTATGTAGCACTTTAGATGATGTTATAGCATGTGTAATTGAGCAAAATGTTGGAAAGGGGAAATCAGAAGAAGAAGCTAAGCTGATTCATTTCAGCCGTAGGTATCCACAGCCAAGAAGTGGTCATGATCCTCTTCCTATTCGTATATGCACATTAACAGAGAGCACTATTATGTATCCAGATGTTCCTCACTCTTGGTTATGTAACGGTAGATTGTTGCTTCTCCATGAACCACATAATGACAAAAACTTGAAATTATTTCAAGAGCAGTGGAAAAGAGGACAGGTAAATGTGTTTTCTTATTATGGTAAATTTATAACTGTAATGTCAGTTTTGCACTTCGTAAATTTATTTTGCAATTACTGTGTGAATGACATGTTAGATTTTCTTTTAACACTAATCTATAGGTATGACTTTGATCTATCATATGTAAAATTTATCATCATTTAATACACTGAGATGCTAGTTTATTGGGTACACCACACCTCATCACAAATGGTTTATTCCAACATGTAAAATTATACTGCACACCACAGTCATATGACTGTGGTGTGCAGTATAAATCAGGCCGACCAGCTCTTTAAGCATCAGAGTTGGATTGAGCTTCAGAATGAGCAAAATGAGTGGCCTTGAGCAGCTTTGAATGTGGCACAGTAGTTGGTGCTAGGCACGCCAGTTCTAGCATCTCCCAAATGGCCATTCTCCTGGGCTTTTCACCACAACTGTTTCAAGGGTTTGCCAAGAATGGTGCAAAAAGCAAAAAATTACCAATGATTGGCAACCCTGTGCACAAAAACAACTTGTGGATCAAAGGGGTCAAAGGAGACTGACAAGAATCGTGCAGGTGAACAGATGAGACACAACCAGGCAAATCAAAGCGGAATTAAACATTGATGTGCAGAAGGTCATCTCTGCACCATGTAAGCTTTTGTAAAAGCTAGGAGTAGCTTCTAGGATTCTTCTCTGTCCTATATGTCGCAAATCAAAAATGTCACAAAAATGTATCAGACTTTGTCACCAATGGGCTACAGCAGTCACTGACCATGTCTAGTGCAGATGTCAGCAAAGAACACGAAAGCATGTCATCAGTGGGCTTGGTAGCATCAGCACTGGACCATTGAGGACCGGAAAAAATTGGCCTAGTTGGATGAATCAAGATTTCTTTTGTATCATGCTTATGGAAAGATCAGAATTTGGCACAAGCAACATGAGGCCATAAAGCCATCTTGTCTGGTATCAACAGTACAGGCCAGTGATATTGATGTGGGGAATGTTTTCCTGGTACACATTAGGCCCCCTGATACCCATTGAAAGACACCTGAACATCACATTGTATTTGAACATTTTTGCTGACCAAATTCATTCCATCATAGCTACAGTTTATCCTCACTCGGATGGACACATTCAGCTTGATAATACACCTGCTCACAAGGCACATCTCATCATCAATGGTTCCAGCAATATGCCAATTAGTTTTCCTTTCTTCATTGGCCTTCACAATCCCCAGATCTAAACCCTATCGAGCATCTTTGTGATGAGGTAGTAAGGGCTGTTCAGTGTGTCATCATCCAATTTGCAGCAACAGTTTTCTTCATGGTACAACATTCCTGCACAACACATCCAGCATCTTCTAAATTCCATGCCTTGATGAATTTGGGACAAAGTTTTGAAGGCCAAAGGAGGCACAACATGCTACTATGTAGATATATCTAATAAACTGGCATCTCAGTGTATATGATAATATGAATTTATAAAATGAGAGAGTTTAGTGCATTATTTCAGGATGGTATATTTTCTTTTTTTCTATATTTTACAGCCTATATTAGTAGCAAAAGTGAGTGAAAGATTAAATATGTCACTGTGGCATCCAGATGGTTTCTGTAGAGATTTTGGTGAAATACGAAATGACCTTGTTAATTGCAAGACTGGTTCTATATTACCTAATTTGCCCATGCGCAAATTCTGGGAAGGCTTCGAAAACTTCAGCAGTAAGTTATTTCTATTTTTACTTAGGAAGTAAAAATGAAGTAATTGATTTCCAAAAAAAATGTTTTTTCCTATAAGTTTGACTATATCTGACCTGAGTTACTAATGAAGCTTGATGATTAAACCTAAATAAATAGAGTTAGCTCTTGTTTCCATTTTGTTACAGCTATCAAAAAAAAATAAAGTTTTCAAAAGCTTTTTTCAGAAGTAATTCTGTTCATTGTTTAATTTGTTAATTATGTGCATTTATAATTGTCAAGCAGACAGGTGCTACTGGGATTGAACCAGATTGTAATTTACATAGTTTTCCATATATGTCTATCCCGAGCTACTAATGACCAATTCTAACAAGATCCTGTTTGAATATTGTTCATCTGCTGTATTCTAGGTTTCCCTATTTTTCTGAAGCCTTTAGATATACTGTTCATAGTGCTGATTGCTAATCTGTACTTCTGCATGTGATGGGCAACATGGCAGTCTCTACCTAAACAAGATGTTGCTCAATGGGGGTTCACTTTTTCATCTTGCCATTGTTTCAAACCATCTAATATCCAAGATGAAAATGTAAACCATATAGAATCAAAAATATCACATTTCCAATTATCTTGCATACAAAGTGTCCACATTTCACTACCATGGCAAACTTAAGATCTAAACTAATGTGTAACCTCATTTTAGTCCAGAGCTACAAGTCCATTTTTTTACAATTTCTGCAGATTCTTGAAAATTCTAACAGCAGTGCCTATTGTGTTTATCATGTTGCTCATCACCAATATCTGTTACACAACTCCTGAGATAACACAACTGAAAAACTTATTCAGGAACAAAGCCATTAAAATAACTAAAACACTACCCACCTCCCAGTTTTCATCATTAATTTTATCTCTATCACCAAATATGCCCTATTATCAGCTTCATAAATAGGTTTAATGAAAGAGTTCAGCTTGTCAACATATTTGCCAAAAGTGCCAAATCATCAACATTAATTAAGGCAGATATTCCTAGATCATAATCTCTGATCTCTAGATCAGTCTTTCCCTTGCAATGAATTCTTCATAGGGAAATCAGTGACCAAACTAATAAAGAAAAGGTAGAAAATTTCAGCTAAATAGTAATGCCCATGTTGTTAAGTGTTAAATAGTAATACTCAAGTAGCTTAATTTTAAATATGAATCATTAAAGTAAGAGGCATGAAAGTCCTATTTGATTGACCAAGACCCCAGTAGAGTATATGAATATGCTAAATACTTGGAGTCAGTGTTGTGATTTTAATACTTTATTCAAAGTAATTAGTGACAGTATGCCATATATAATTTGTATTTGGGTACATTTTTTGTGGCTCTATCCCCAGTTGCAATTATTTGTAGACCACTGTAACCCGTAACATATATTTAACTTATTGGTTTTAGTCAGTATGAAAAATTCACTAATGCTTTGTTCTTTAAAAACTTATGCACAACTGCTTTATAGTAAGTCATATTAATTGGTGAAACTTTTGAGTTTATTTGCAGAATTTGAGTAATAAATAACTTTAAATATAATTTTATAGTTTCTTAATGTTTTTAATAACTACATTTAATCAAATGTAATGAGTTTATTATTAGTCAACATGTATTTTTAATGCAAGGTTAAATGCTCGCTTCATAACTAGTTAAAGAGAATAATTATAAATAGATGTTGTTTTTTTCTTGCAAATGAAAATGACTTTTTTTAATTTTGATTTTCCATATATCAGTACAAATATAAATATGTAAAAATATTCAAAATATGTTAACTTTATTTTTCAAAGACTTTTCAGGCATTTATAAATACAAATAATGTGCAAAATCATCTCTGAAATATTTTTTACTGGTGGATAGCAAGCATTGTGCACAATTCAGTTGTACCATTGGCTTTATGTTTCATCAACAATTAGGCACACAATGTTATACAGAGTAATGTACTGTTCTGAATCAACACTATTTACTGGTGCCATATTCATTGAACGGCTGCTTTAGCGAATTCAAGGTAACTGCATTTCATGGCCAAAGTAGTTTGAAGTATATTTGATTTTTCACTCTTCGATTTGTTTGATTGATTTGCTGTGAAAATTCTGATAGCTATCTACTGCATCAGTTTCATTGCAAGTTCAGAATGTTATTTGTACTTCTCAGTAAGGAAGAAATATCAACCTTTTCTTTGCTGCCAGTAGTGAATAGGTTAAACTTCAGATTTCTTTATAAGTTATTAGCTTGATTACTTCCTTTTTTTTTAAATGACCAACCATTTTTTTTAAGCTTCTTCAAGCATAATTTTTAATGATTTTTACTTCTGATCACAGGTGTTGCTTAAATCACTCCTACTCTCAGGCCCAAAACATCCCTTCAAAGTGATGAGTCAAAAGTTGATTTTAACTTACCCACAATATGCAAAATTATACATGGATCCTTTTGCATATTGTGATTTATAATGATGCTCATATTGTATGTGATTCTGCAGCGAATTTCATTTGAACTTGAATTGTTATTGACAGACCTTCATCCTCCAGTTACCTAAAGTTTATATCAAAGTGCTCTGCTGGAGTTCTTAAATTGCAAATTTTTTAAAAAGCGTCAATGTTAATATCTAAACATGCCACTGCTTGAAATCAAGAGTTCCATCTTGTAATCACAGGAAATGGAAAGAAATTAGTTTTCAAATTAGGAATAACTCAGTTTTCAAATGTCAGCAATATTAATTACACTGAGAGGACTACAAAGTAACCAATGCAAAAGATGAAACTGATAACTTTCACAAACTCGTTTCACCACACAACTCTCTGGATAGACTTTGCTGTTGTGCTGTTAAATTTGTGCCAGCTCACTTACATTTAACACATTCGTCTCCCTCTCTAAACCTTTTAATCTGCACCACAAAAGACAGCTACAAATGTTAATCTATCGCCTCCTTGTGCATTAACTACATAATGGATTATGCCACTCCTACATTGTTTAGTCCATGTTTAACCCTTCCAGTGTTCAGCCTGAAAAAATTAATTAGCAGTTAATTCCTGATTTTCTGAAAATAAAATATTTAACAAAAAAACAGGTTTTATTTTAATGGAAATTTTTGGAGTCGTTCAGTAAAAAAATGCATCTGGCAACACAAATAAAATTTATTTAAAAAGCACTGATAGAAATGATTATAATGCACATGAATAGAAGGGCTATTTATTTCTGAATAACAAAAAAATTTTCTTGTTTAAAGTAAATATTTTTTCCGTTTTGTAATATTTTTTTTCTCCATACCATACTTTGAGAAAAGTCCAGGCTTGTTGCAGAGTCTAATAAAATAAATCAACAGAAATAGGTCATGTTATATGCCAAATTAAAGAGAATTTAATTCTGAATTTTATTAAAGTAAAAAAATTTAACATTGTAGAAATAGATTAATTTTAGTAAGACTTTTTACAGTGGTGTAACAAAAAATTGGGTACATATTTCATAATTACTTCCAAAATCTTCCATTTTTAAAAATAGCAGTATTTTGTTAATTATCAGGAGATTTTAGAAATTAATTGGCATTACCTATGGATGTTATAGTTTAATAAATATGCATGAAATGGAAAGGAAAATATTATTTATCAAGCCTGAATTATATATTTTTATAAGACGTATAAAAATTTTAAAACTTAATTTTTAAAAAATAGACGTTTCGTTTTATAATTTTGCGAACATACAAGATGTCCTAGACACTGGGAGGGTTAAGGAGAGTTTGGCATGGATGATCTGCTGTGGATTGAGGAACATAGTTTCCATTTACAAAGTGGCATTTCAAGGAAATGCAAAATACATGGTACTCATGAGTAACTACACTCATACTCATGAGTAATACACTCAGGTGCTATATTTATTAGTAATACACTCATCATGACATCCAGGATGTCAACCTTCCCACTCCAAATTGCTTTCCCCTCTTTGGACTTAGGATTTTTACAGAGTTATGGAAAGTGCCACAAACTTCCAGCTGACCTCTAACATTGCTGATCCCAAAAAAATTGGGGGGGGAGTGTAGAATCTTACAGTAGCCTCATGTTCAAGCAAATGATATGACATTGTGTCACTTGGATCATTGCTTCTGAATTTGGATAAGATTGAGAAACACTGTCTTCTGTCGTAAATTTTTTTTTTGGGGGGGGGATCATACTTTGTTGTCGGAAATGTAGTTTATCGCAAATATCTGTTGATTTTGCATTTTGTTGCAATTAGCTTTATATTGGCTTCAATCTACTTTGGATGGTGAAAAATTGATAAATAATTAATTTCCAAACAATTTCATTTTTATCACAAAAGTGAAAGGAAAAAAATGTACCCCTAATTATAAAAATCTATTAAAGTGGTTAGGACAGGTTTTTTGGCTGTTATAATATTATTTTGTCAAAAAACAAAGTTGCCTAGTGTGAATAGAATATAATATTGTGAATAGTATAAATATGACAAAAATATTTCAACTTTAGACTTCAGTATCTAATGTCTCGTTGATGATGAATCCACTTGGGTGTAATGTATGATCATGAATCCAGTTGATGTAAGTACACATGAAAAGCCTATTAGGTTGGTCAGTACTCCAATAGAGTAAACAAAATAGTTCACATTTATTAATTTGATGTCATGAAATTAGAATATTTCCAAAATAAAATAATTTTTATTGTTTTGAATATTAAGTTATGTGTAATAAAAAAAAAAAACTTTTGTATTGACAGAGAGGATGAAGGATGAATATGGTGAATACATGCTATTGAAGTTAAAAGATTGGCCTCCTGGTGAAGATTTTAGTGAAATGTTACCTTTGAGGTTTCAGGATTTGATGAGTGGACTTCCTTTACCTCAGTACACTCATCGAGATGGTATTCTGAACCTTGCTGGGAGATTACCTTCTTGCTTTGTTAGACCTGATTTGGGACCTAAAATGTACAATGCATATGGTAAGAAAGTTTTTCCTTACTAATATTGTTATGACTATCCAAGTGACAATGTAATTTCAAAAGAGAACAAGATTTAAATAAATTATGCTTTCAAGTCATTACACAGTTACATACTTTTATTAATACAAAAAGCAGTTCCTATTGACTAAATACATGAATGTATTGTAATAGTCTAAAACAGTCCTCTCTCAGGACAACTAGTTTTTTTCAACTAATTATTTCAAGTGTTTAATACCTATCTGCAATAGTTAAGCATCATATAATTTTATTTTGTACAGTACTTAACTGTTTTAGATTATTATAGTAATACCTTCCCACTTCCATCTAGATGCCTTTTCATTTTTGTCATCAAGTGTTATAATAGAAATTCCCAACAAACAAAATTGCACTTCCATGATTAAAGCAACATATAAAATTAGAATTAGAGGAAAAGAATTTTTTTTGTTTTGTTTTTGTCGTTACATGCAATAATAGAAATGGCAACAAACAAGAGCATGCTTCTATGATTAAAGCAGCATGTAAAAATTTTGAATTATCATTCATTGTTTTTACCTTTTATTCAAGAAATTTAGACTAAACAAAAGAAGTTCTTGAAACCTCTAATTACCAACACTGCAAGTCCAGAACTTCTGTGGTGAAACTACTACTGTGGTTTAGCAGGGAACTGTTTTAATCCTTATACAGTATTGCAGCTATTTTACAGCACATCTGCCATGTGAAAAGTGTTATTTGCTCCTGTGGTTCACTTTATCTTTTCTCCTGATTTGAACTCTATGATGCATTTGCACTGCAGCTAAATATAATAAATACCTATCTACTGAAATACTCAAAAGTAGACTGTTTTGTTAAATTTGATTCCTATTCTATTAGAGTACCAAGAGATGCTTTTATGTAAAAAAGAATTCAGGTGCATTTACTGTAATATTGCATTTACCCCTTTTTTGTATAGTTTTTTCAGTGAAGTTATGATAAATCTACTGAAAGTTTCTATGTACACAAAGATACACCGAAGAGCCAAAACATTATGACCACCTGCCTAATATGATGTTGGTCCTCTATGTGCCACCAAAACAACTCTTACCCGGCAAGTCACGAACGCTACAAGATTTCTAAAAGTGTTGTGGTATTTGGTACCAACACGTTACCAGCAGATCCTTTAATTCTTGTAAGTTACAAGGTTGAGCCGTCGCAGATCGGATATGCTATTCCAACACAAACCACAGATGCTCAATTGGATTGATGTCTGGGGAATTTGAGACCAGGCAATACTTCGAAGTCTTCCTCATGTTCTATGAACCATTCTCGAACAATCTGGGCAGTGTGGCACGACGCGTTATCCTGCTCAAAGAAGGCACTATTAGAGGGGAATACTGTTACCATGAAAGGATGTACCTGTTCTGAAATTATGTTTAGGTAGGTGGTAGACATCATAGTTTCCTGCACATGAATGAACTGGACTCTGGGTTTCCCAGCAGAACATTGCCCAAAGCATTACACTTCCTCCACCGGCTTCTTTTCATCTCACAGTGCATCCTGATGTCAACACTTCCCTAGGAAAACGACGCACACGTACCTGGACATCCATATGGTGCAACAGGAAACAAGATTCATCGGACCAAATGACCCTTCAATCATTCAAGATCCAGTTTTGATGCTCGTGTGCCCATTGTAGGCACTTTCAACGCTGAGCCAAGGTTAGCATGGGCACCCGGAGCAGCCTGCAGCTATGCAGCCCCATTTTCAGCAGGGTTCAATATACTGTGTGTTGTGGCACATTACTCCCATCACCAGCATTCAAATTTGAACGAGTTGCGCCACAGTATCCCTTCTGTTGGCTAGTACCATACGGAATAGCTTACGTTTACCTCTAGCATCGATGAGCCATGGTCGGCCCACACCTTGCCTATGGTTTGTGGTGTTTTCCCTCCTTGGGCCCCTTTTTGAAGATAGTAACCATGGCTGATTGTGGGCACCCCATAAGCCTTGCCATCTCAGAAATGTTTTGACCCAGTTGTCTGGCCGTTACAATTTGGCCTTTGTCAAACTCACTTAAGTCTGCTGCCTTATCTGAAGAACAGGAATAACTCTGATTAACAGAGCTCGGCATCAGGTGTTATTTATACCATTTCATGACCTTCTCGTGCTCTCATTTACCTCCAGTTGCTTCAATTTGCATAAAGACATGCTGGTTGACAGACATATGGTCATAATGTTTGGCTCTTCGGTGTAGTTTCGCTACTAATTTTGATCACTTTATTAAGGCAACAGAAAATTTTGTGTCCTAGTATTTTTAATTTTTGTAACACTACTATAATACATTTAATCTTAAATTTCATTGATACCAGTAATTGTCTTCTACACATCATTGTGTTTCTGAACTGAATAACATTTATATGCTACGCATTTTATCAGTCAAAACAATTTTTGGGATAAGATTAAAATAATACTTGAAAAGTTTTTTCATCACTTAATTTACCTTTATTTTAATGATAATTTGCTGGTCTGTTTTTCTTAACTACCTTGCAAATTACTAAATTTTGAATAATGTTAAGATGAAAATGTAGTGAATTATTAATTCATCTAGATTAGTATTTATTCATAGTCAACAAATAAGAAATGTAGGTTTTAATTAACTTTAAATTATTTTCAAGCAATAAATTTCTACATTTAAATTTTTTAAAATCAGGATCAGCTTTATACCCTACAAAAGGAACCACTAATCTACATTTAGACATCAGTGATGCAGTTAATGTGATGGTTTATGTAGGCATTCCTTATGATGGTAAAGATGAAGATCATATACAAGGTAATAATATATGTTCATTTTATATTAATATGAGAATAAATTTTTGCTGTGTAATATTTATTTTTAACTAATGATATTTAAAAACTTGCATATTTGAACTAGTATATTTTGTAACATATTTCCATTAGAAAGAATTCAGGAATTGATGCAATTACAATGTTTTCAGCTTTTGCAAACATATAAGCATTTTATATTTAATTTTTTTAAATTTTACATTTATAAATAGTGTTTCCCAAACAAAATCCCCCTTGGTGTTCTACAAAATTGAAACTCAGTATGTTACAAAGTTGAAAATATGGTGCACATAAATTGCCTTCCTCACAGACTTTCCCTATACATATATATGCTTGTAAACTGACAGGCTCCTGTCTGACCTCTGGCAAGCAGCTGCTTGAAGGGGTGTTTTTTTTTAAATATCTATAAACACTTGTGGAGCACAAATCCAACATTTGAATTCAGACTCTTCACCAATGCAGCTGAACATATCGCAAACTACAGAACCTCCATTTTAAATCAATCATTCATGAATTTTGATTTTCAAGAGAAAGAAAATTGTGAGCCCACCATTCAATCCACAATTCGATTATTTCACCACTCATATATACTGGTTTCCATAAATTAAGGAAAAATCCCTATGTTAAGTCAATGGGAAGCTAATGTCAAAGCTCTAAAACTTCTAAAATAAGTTTTTTTTTTTGTTTTAAAAAATGTGATTGCAGATAAAGATCTCAAATCACTATTTCTATTTCCAACAATATTCGTTCAGTATTTAAAGAGTTACGGATATTTGAATATTTAGGGACAATAATACCAGTCACAAAAAATGACTTCAGAAGTTAATTAAAACTTAGTAATACATATTATATCAAAGTGTTTAATAATGTAAGTTTGTATTTTAGAACTTTGTGTAAAGAATTATTTCACTATTCTTCAATTTTGTATAAGTTTCTTAAAACTGGCATTGCTGTTGTTAAAATATTCAAACTTCCATAACTCACTAAATACGAATATTGCAATTATTGTTGAAAATTGAGATATTGATTTATTTTATTAATCTTTATCTGCAATCATATATTTCAAAACAAAAAAAAAACTTATTTTAGAAGTTATAGATCTTTGACGTTAGCTTCCCATTGACTTAACATAGGGATTTTTCTTAATTTATGGAAGCCAGTGTACATCTAGTGGTGACCAGTAATAAATTATCTGTAGTAAGATAGCAAGATGTTCATTTTAATGAGTGTGTCAGCCAATACTACAAGTATGAATGAAGGATCTTCAAGAACTGGTAACAATTTTCTTGTAAATTTTTAAATAATTATAACTTTAAGGATTTAAAGTTATTGATTTTCTCAACTTATTGGCCAGTATATTTGTCATCCCACTTATTTTAAAATAAGGCAATGGAATGATAATGTTTAAGCTGAGTATTCTAACTTTGATGTAGCCTCTTAACTAAGTTCTCCTTTTATACAGTGATTTTTAGTATATTAAATTTTAGACTTTTTTATCTAATAATGAGGAGGCTAAATATGCTTATTTATATTTTTGCAGTGTGTGTTCTTTTTGATATAAACATAAACAGCAGAACTAATGTATACGGCTATGTATAAATCATGACAATGGTGACCAACAGTGTTATTTTATGGACTAATAGTGTTATTTTGTTACCATTTCTGTGGACAGAGTATATGAGCAACAATGTGAGCTTAAGCTAATTTAGGTTATTGCAGCATTTTTACAGTGAATTGTGTAATTGAATTTATTAAGTTACAATCAATGGTGACTCTTGGCATAGGTCATGGAAAGTGGTGGCTTGTGGCATTCAATGCTGAAATCTGTGGCTTGCATACTTTGATATTATTAAAATTTAATCACTAATATTTACTAATCAGTATGTATATGTATTCATAGATAAGCCAAATTTGAAATCTTCTACTGTGGCATATAAACTGACAGGCTCCTGTCAGACCTCTGTGGCAAGCAGCTGCTTGAGGGGGTATTTATTTATTTATTTTTAACAACACTATAGCTGGATGATCTGTACATATGCCAACCCAAATAACAATAGACATGCTTATGATATCATTGCCATTACATTGCCAATCATGACCCACAGATTCAGAAAGTTTCATAAATCTGTGAGGGACCTCTCTCACACACATGCTGAAGCTACAAAGAATGGGATTCTAAGTAATCCAATTTGCAGTTAGATTGTTCAAAGTGGGGAGAATGGGAGGTTAGATCGAAATATTTATACACTTATTTAGATATAAATTTCTGTCATTCAACTCTGTAAAACAATTTTGCTTGACCTGTGTTCTATCTGTAATGGCCATCAAGTATTATATAGACTCCCCCTGAAATGCAGGGAGTGTGTAGAAGAACCAACAGATTAGGAAGCAGGGATAGAGATGAGTTTTAGAGCAGTAAATTAGCTAAAATGGAAACAGTTCTTCCCTTTTATTGTCATTTTGATTTTGTAAATAGGAGAAAATACTTTAGAATTTAGGAGCAGATTTTCTAAGAAATGAGCAAAACTGCATAATGCAAAATTTGGATTTTCAATGACCAATTTGATTTTTAAATTAAATTTTGAGTAAAATCAAAAAAAAAATAGCAGTTGGCAGCTCTATATTTAAAAAGTTTGAGCCTTAAAGACTACAGGTAATCCCCGTTCATTGCGAAGGATACGTTCTGGACATGGTCGCGATAAGCGAAATTTCGCAATCAACGGGGGGTTTAAAAAAAATCATTTTAAAATTCGAAAAAACACTTTATTAATAATTATTAATAACAAAAAAAAAGTCTTACATAACATAATTCATTCATTTTGTTCTGCATTGCAAAAAGGAATCTAGATTCCCTTGTTTGGCCTCTCTACTTTTTTATTATGCAAAATTTGCTGATAACTGTCAAATAATCCATTACAACCACACACATTTACAGCACTGACTCACTAGTAATCTTCGTCATTTTGTTCTAACAACTCCATGCATTGATTGGGAAGAGAAAGGGCCTTTTCAATGATTTTGGCACTTAACTTTCGCACGGGAACAGTTTCCGAGACATCATTTTCTTGGGACGTAGTATGGCAGTCCATTTCCTGCAGCTCTTCATTAGTTAAGGGTTCGCTGTGTGATTTTAACAAAGTCTGAATATCATCTACATCAACAACTTCGATGCCTCCGGAAGTGGCTATAAGACTAATCTCTTCAATGACATTTTGAATATCATTTTCATAATTGATGTGATCTTCAACAATTTCTCTGAGCAACCTTTTCCAAACACCCTTCATACATGACTGGGTGACTTCATTCCATGCTTCGTTGATGTTTCTGATAGCTTTCATGATATTAAATTGTTTCCACCAAACCCGCATGGCATCTCTACCATTTCCATCAGTTTCTTCAATGAGTTGGTGCATCGTTTTTCTTAAATAATAGGCTTTGAATGCTGCTATTGCACTGTAAGATGGAAGTGGTATTCGGAGGTAAGAATACCACTTCAACGGGAAAATCAGTTCCACAGGATGTCCCGGCGCATTGTACAACACCAAAAGAGCTTGAGGTTCAACTCCAATATCCTCGCAATATTTTTTTTATTGCTGGGCAGAAACAAGTTTTAAACCAGTCCATAAATAAATTTTGTGTCATCCAAGCCTTAGGGTTACTTCACCAAAAAACTGGTAAATTGTTTTTAGAATAACCTTTCATGGTACGAGGAGTTTCTGATGGATAAATCAACAATGGTTTCAGTTTTAAATCTCCAGATGCATTTCCGCCAAGAAGAATTGTTAGACGATCCTTGGCTGCCTTAAATCCAGAAGCAGTCTTCTCTTCTATGGTAATAAACGTACATGTTGGCATTTGTTTCCAATAGAGTCCTGTCTCATCTACATTAAAAATTAAATTTGGTGGATAATTTCCCCTTTCCACAATTTCACGGAACTCCATTGGATATTTTTCAGCTGATTCTACGTCTGCACTAGCCGATTCACCAATCATTTTAAGGCTATGCAAGTTTGATCGTTTTCTAAACCGATCAAACCAACCTTTGCTTGCTTTAAAAACTTCTCCTCCATGTTGAGATTTTAAATGATCCCAAAGACTAAGTTATTTATTCATTATGATTTGGGTACTCACAGGCATGTGGTGTTGATTTAGGTCCTCTATCCATTTGCTTAATAAATTTTCCATTTCTGTCATCAAAAAACTTCTGGTTCGTGAAACTTTCATTGCTATAATTGGAGTAGCACTTTCGCCAGCCATTTTAATTTTTTTGTCTTTTTGTTGCACAATTGATCGCACTGTAGACTCAGGCAATTTGAAATCCCTTCCTACAACTGTAAATTTACCACCACTTTATATCCTTTCTATAATTTTTAGTTTCTTTTCTAAAGTCACTACATTGCGAATTTTCGTAACCGATTTTTCACATTGTCTTTTTGACATTTTAAAAATTACGAAGGGATAAAAAAAATATGTAGTCAATTTAATTAGCTTGCGTTTGACACTGCAGCTAAGATTACACTGAAGGATAGACCCAAATGATGCACTGGTTCAACCGTACCAGGCACCAGCGTCGTTCTTTTGTCTCACCCATGCTCGCAACTTTACGTTATGTACATGTGTATGATGTGATTGAGCAAGAAAGAAAGTTAGCGCACACGTGCAACCATTCATTTTGACTTTTCCTCGCATGTTTCAAAGCCACACAAGTGCCGAGACAAAAAAAAGATCGCGATATAACGAATCCGCACTCGCTGGGTTCGCAATGAACGGGGGGGGGGGGGGGGGGGGGGGGTACTGTACATCCTGTACATCCTTGAATACATTTTTTTTTTTCAGTTTTGCATTTTTTTCCCTTGAAAAAGTTCTTGACAAAAAAATTATGTAATGAATTGTCTTTATTTTCTACTCAGTTTTAAACTTTGAAGTCTCAACTAACACCTTTTGGGAAAGAATAATCTTTAGGGGAAAAATTGTTTTGTTAATAGAGAAAATCTTGAATGGTGGTTGGCAGCCCAATGATAAAACATTTGATGTATAGTCAGGAGAAGTGGGTCTAGTTCAAATAAATTGTCTTTCAAGAAAGGAAAGTGGGGGCATGCCACTCCACCCCTGTTCATATGTTATGTTTGCATCTTCAGCTTGCTTTATAGTACAGTTTTATTTCCTTTAAACCTGTTTCTATAAAAAAAATCGTAATTTTTCCCCCCATCATTTTAGAGGCTTTGAAAGCTATTGATGAAGGTGGCTGTGACTCTTTAATGAGGAGAAGAGTGAGAGAGAGGGGTGTAAGGCCTGGTGCATTATGGCACATATACAATGCTAGAGATGCTGATAAAATCAGGGACCTGTTGAACAAAGTAAGTAATTAGTATTATTTTACCAAAATGAACTTTTTTTTTTAGTAATGAAAATGTGCTTTTTTATATAAAAAAAAAAAATCAATGTAAAACCTGTATAAAGTATTTTTTTCTTCGATTGGCTTACACTAATTTGAATGATCGCTGATTTCTAAACAAGATAAGTATATATAGTTTCTGCCTTAGCATTTAATTGGAATGTTTTGAATGCACAGATTTTAAGGTTTAGTTTTAGCTTTAATTTAGGTACATAACATATAGTGCTCAATAATAAGTTTCACTTATAATTAATATTTTACAATAATACTTTTAACATGTTTCTTGATCAACTTCCGAAAAAATTTAATATCACACAATAATGCTGTTTAACATTAATAATTCACAACTCTTTAAAATTCTTAAAACGTCAAGTAGAGAGGAGTGCTTAACATTCATTAAAAATGAAATACAGAGGATTGCCCAATAGGCCTAACCATTCTGAAATTTCAATTTCTAAATTAATACCTTGCAATAAGATTCAACTCTCCAACTTACGAAGATGTACATGCAAATGAAATTCATACGCCTTTTTCCTAATGGTATCTTCATATATGTTCAATTCTTTAACACACATTTTCATATCAGTTTATGATATAATGTAAAAGTACTTAAGGTAGATGTAAAAGTGTATACCAAATTCACATCATGATTCCAAACAGATAAATGTTTCTTTCAATGTAGTCTCATATTTTCTTGACATATGCCTGTTGCATTCAGTAACAGGTATGATGGTACAAGATGTTTTATGACAATTCTTTGCCTTAATGGAACTGTCATTGGAATGCCTATCTCTTTATCTTGATCAATAAGATTACTAATGTAAGCTGACTTTACAATTATGTGTCATAAAGCAACAAAAGAACAATGCTGCAATATTTATTTGTGTTAATATAGATTAATATTGATTCCATTAATTTGATTGCAGGAGCAATAACAGCTCTAATAAGAAATAATCCCAGTGTATAATTAATAAGAAGCAAAAATTTCTGTAATAATGCTGATATAAGTTAGCATTGTGCAAAAGGTGGTTTTAAATTGCGAACAAATGATGAGTGCAAAGTCAATAAATAACAAGGATTGAATTAAGGAAAGAAATTAAAATTTTCAATCCATATTTCACTTCATTGAACATTTTAGGGGTAAACTTCCTTTGGCAGAGCAGTATGCTAAGCCTCAGGATATCTGTATAACTCAGTAGAACAAGTTAGTACTTCCCCCAGTACGGGGGAGAAACGATCGAGCCACAAGGGCTGACCTTGACCCCGGAGGGTCGGTAGATCTCCAGGCAGTCGAGAAGCAGGCTGTTGCGGAACATATCCATATCTTGATTGTATAAGGCACACTTGAAGATTTTTAGTAGATGGAACACAAAAATGCAATACTTGATGGTAATGAAGAAACTTGCACACTAAAAAAACACAATGCTGGTAACAAAAATAAATGCACACAGGAAATATAGAATATTGATTTTAAATATACATATATACACCGATCAGTCAAAACATTAAAACCACCTACCTAATATGATGTAGGTCCTCCTCTCACTGCCAAAAGAGCTATCACCCAATGAGACATAGATTCAACGAGATGTTGATAGGTGTCGCTTGATATTTGGTACCATGACTGCAACAGAAGATCCTGTTAATTACATTGTTGGGGTGATGCTGCTCGTATCCGTTTCTCCAAATCAAACCACAAATGCTCGATAGGATTCATGTCCGGTGAATTTGGGGGCCATGACAATAAATGGAATTCCTCATCATGTTCTAGGATCCATTCTTGAACCTTCTTCACAGTGTGACATGGGGCATTGTCTTGTTGAAAGATACCATCTCTGCCAGGGAATACAGTCGCCATAAAGGGGTGTACTTGGTCAGCCACGATGTTCAGGTAGGTGACAGCTGTCAGAGTTTGCTCTACAGGGATAATTGGTCCAAGTGTTCACCAAGAAAATATTGCCCAGACCACACTCCCTCCAGCCATCTGGATTTGTCCCACAGTGCATCCATGGGTAAACATCGCACACGAGCTTGTCTGTCCACATGGTGTAACAGAAAACTGGATTTGTCTGACCATGCGACCCTCTTCCGATGATTACATGTCCACTGCAAGTATTTGACAGTGGTGAATGGCTGTGAGCATGCAATTTAACACGAGTTTCTTTAAGCCTTTCCAGTGGCTAAGCAGTTAGCGTGCTTGGCTATTGATCAAAGTATCTTTGTGAGCCTTGGATCATTGTCAAACATGATCTTAATGTGAAGGAAAATGCAATATATTTTGGGAATAAATTTTATTTTCTATTGCTCTGTGTCTTAACATTCTTTTAAATATGGAAAGAAATTCAAATTTTTGAATAAAATACTCTGATCTTTCATTTTCTAAAATGCATCAGTAGCATTGATTTGCTCTTAAAGCTTATTCAAAAAGTTTAGATTAATTAAGAATTTTTTTAACAAATAAGTGCTTCTGAATGCATTTTTGAGAACTTTTTTTATTAAAATTAAGGTTGCAATAGAGCGAGGTGAAAAACTTGAAGCTCATCATGATCCAATCCATGATCAAAGCTGGTACCTTGATGAAGAACTTAGAGAACGTCTGTATCAAGAATATGGTGTAGAGGGTTATGCAATAGCTCAGTGCCTCGGTGATGCAGTTTTTATTCCAGCTGGTGCACCACATCAAGTAAGTAACTTTATATCTAACTCTGAAGTAGTGTATTTTGTTTTAAATAAAAGTTTTCTGAATTTCAAATATTTCATATTCACAATAAGAAACGAAGTATAAAATTTAAATATTCAAAATCACAAATGAGCTAGATTCAATTTTAAATAATTACATCTAAAGAAGATAAGTATATATTACTGTTACCTGCATATGTTAATTTAATCATTAACATGTGAAAACTAATATAATTAAGATTCAAAAATAACATGTTAGTTAACTGTGAAAAGCATACTTCTGTGTATTGAGGTGCATATGTCTTGATACTTGGTTACATTTAAATCAAGGGTGGGCAACCTTTAACTTAAAAGCCATATATCTAGCTCACTGTATATTTTCTGCTCACTAAAGCATTTAAATAGATTTGAAATCTGGCTGTGAGGCAAACATTTAACACTCTTATGTTATGAATTTAAAAAATACTGCTGTACAGCCTTTTGAAATTTGACAGTTGGAAACTGAAAATTCAAAATGGACTGAAAAGAATGGGGGGGGGGGGGGGTCTTTACAAGTTTCCTATTTAAACCTTACTATGTATAGTCTTGAAGTTTTAATGCAAATTTTCGAAATTCAATAATGTTCTCATATCCTCCCCCACTCCTTAAAGAAGTAAAAGAAAAGTGGTTTTAAACATTCACTCAGGTTCTGAGAAATATGGGACTACTTTGGTCCTAAGTTATAATAATGAAGCTTAAACCCTTTGTAAGTCTGATGCCTTTGATTCCAGCTTATGCAGGATCTTGGGGGGGGGGGGGGGGGGGCTCAGTCGGTAGTGCACCAGGCTCATAATCTGTAGTTCCCAGGTTCGAGTCCCAGCTGGGTCAGCGTTGAGATTTATCTCCGCAAAATTCCCTGCCCTGCCCACGGTCAGTAGGGGACACTGATGGGCTTGGAAAGGCCGCCATCCGTCGGATGGGACGTTAAGCCGTGGCCCCATGTGCAGGAGAGCCATACCCTGTGCATGTTAACACGCTGGATGGCCTTGACGGGAGGCTACCATCTGTCTCCCAACAGCTCTGAGCCTTCGGGGTCCATGTGACCTGGCCATTTAGCCCATGGTGTGCAAAAAAGTGCCGCTCAGTGGTAAAACTATCCTATCTATCCAGGATCTTGGGCATAGGTGGTTTGACTTTATAAGTAATGATGATGTTAGGCAAAGTAGTCTGCGATCAGCTTTGAGTAGTATGTTGAGCAGAGAGACTGTTGATTTGGCCATGTTGCTCCTATGCATTGTATTTTAATGCTTTCAAAAAAATTAGAAATTACCAATTTTAAAACCAAAGAGGGAATAAGTGGAATTTTTAGCAAGGTCTGGTTTTATCTATCAGTTTTGTTTTTGTCATATGTTGCATATGAATTAAATTTATTGCTTCATATATCTCTATTCACAATTTAATAATATATTATAATTTTAGGTTCGTAACCTACACAGCTGTGTAAAAGTTGCAGAAGATTTTGTCTCCCCAGAAAATATTGCTCACTGTTTTCAGTTGACCCAAGAGTTCAGAAATTTGTCTGATACCCATACTAACCATGAAGATAAACTACAGGTAATTGTATTTAAAATTATTTTCATTTTACATTATAATGGCATATTTGGCAGTGTCACTCGTATGAGGAAAAAAGTGCAGATGCATTAAATGTATAGTTTTGCTGGTTCTTTGTAACATGCACAAGTATATTCATATGAAAATAAGTATTCTGAAAATGCTCATGTATTATTTTCAAAATGACTAATTGTGGTTTGACGATGTTTTGCATTTACATGTAACATATCCAGCAGTTTTTAGAATGTGTATCTGCATGTGTTAGTGAGCAGTTAGTTCATAGATTTTTAGTTTCTGATTCAATTTGTGCTTATAAATCTAAGATTTATATTTTCATTAAGTAAAAAGGTAATATTGAATTTAATTTCTGTGAAAACCCTTTTCTGAGAGCAAAAATTGTTTGATTATCATAGAACTATAAAATTATTGAATTTATTCAAACAACATCCTTACACTGTCATAAATCAAAAGCGACCTATTCATAACATATATTTACAATTTTAAAGGAATGAATTATCACAACAATCACATGAATCAAAAATAGGAAAAGAAAAAAATGCATATGTATAACCAAGGCTCAGTATCGACCATTCTCGTTACAGAAATATTGCAAATTTAATCCTAATTGACAACAATAATTTTAAATTATAAATCAATTATTACCATCCTGAGAAATATATTATTTTGCATACTTAAAACATGCTTCAATATCAATAATATTACCTATATATATTATTTTTTTTAACAGATAAATAATGAAGTTTTGTCCTTCAATTCCTGTGAAAATTTATTATTTTTGCAGTAATGTTTTGAAAGTCTTACAATAAATTGCTTTATATGATATTGTTCTTCTACCTAATCCATATGCCACCGGCTGAAAATCAAACAAGTATATTTTGCTTAGTAATCAATAAACATTTCTTCATAAAAACTACCTTAATGGCGTAATGCTCAACCATTTATATCACATCATGGCCGAGTGGTTAGCGCGCTTGGCTACTGATCTAAGGGACCTGGGTTCGAGCCCCAGGTAAGGCATGGCTGTTTGTGTCGTTTTTCTGCTGAGGGCCTGCCATCCTCACAGACCTTCTACTATGGCATATAAACTGACAGGCTCCTGTCAGACCTCTGTTGCAAGCAGCTGCTTGAGAGGGTATTTATTATATTTTTTTATGGGCAACATGTAGTCACATGTGGCCTGCGAATATTGCCGTGCAGATTTATCTCTTGTGCTTAAAGTACTTTGTGGAATACCAATTTTTGTTCCTTTCCCAATTTACCTTTTTATTGTTTTTAAAAGTGTTCTTTAACATCCTAAATTTAATTTACAACATCGATCCACATGACAGACTTTGCGCATAAGGGTAGATTGGGTTTTTATCTTGTTTCAAAGAAAATGAGATAATAGTTTCACTTTGTCTCTGTCTGTAGACATTGAACTTTTTTATTTAAATCTGCCAATAACTATAATTGCACCCTCTAATGGTGGAAAATTTTGGTTGTGGAATGTGAATGTCATGTTTCCATTGGACCCAGGGGAGGGGGGGTGCAGATAATTGTTTGTATATAGATATAAATGAAAAAAAACTCTAGGATTAGATAGGAATTGATAAAATATTATGATTCGCATTTTTGGAATCTTTTGAACACTATAATTGTGTCCTCTAATGGTCAAAAAGATTGAAAATTTCAAACTAATATTGCAATGGTGTATTAATGATAAGAAATATGAAATTTTGGTGGTGGAATGTGAATGTCATGAAGTTTTGATTGGGAACAATGAAAATGATAATTAGAAAACTCTTTTAGTTTGATTGGTACTAATGAAACATTATAATTTGCATTTTTCAAATACTTAGTAGTTTTAATATATATATCTCTTTACAAATCACTAAATATGAAACAGCAGAGTTATCGTGTTTTACAAATAATATACAAAGAATGCAAATTTGAAAAATTAGTGGTAGTTTTTAAGAAAATATTCAGCTTTTCTGAGAGAGGTCTGGGAAATGCAACTTTTTAGAATTAAGAGTTAAAAGACGAATATTTTTTATGTTGTATGATTACTAATAAGCTACTATTTGCATTTTCCCCCATCATCCACTAGTTCAAATTAAAACTTTTAAGGAATCAAACGGGTAAAGCAAAATTTTCATTTTCTTTGAAAACAAGATTCTCGTATGTGCCAGAGGTGATATGCGTTCTAGTTTGAATGTACTCTTTAGCTCCTGATTAAAGAGCTCAGTTCTCACTCAAATAGACACTACATCAGTAAGCATTTTAATTATGAAAGTTTCCAAAATCGTCATAGAAGAAACATTTCAGAAACTTATAGTGCATTAAATGCTCAAAAAATTTTTTTTTACCCAAAGGTCTCAAGACTCCAATATTATTATGCAATCAAGTTTTGTTATTAGTGAGAAAATTGCAAAAGATTTTAAAAATTATTCTGATGGCGAATTTGTAAAGGAGTGCCTGCAAATGGTTTTTGGTATGTTTTAGTCGAGAGAGAGAAAATTATAATGTAAGTTTATCCCACTGAATCTTAATTAGCTGTATCAATGATCTTGCTGCCATTGTACAAAATACCTTTAAAGAGCTTGCAACCAAATTTTAATATTTTTCTTTGTCTCTTGATGAAAGTACTGACGTTTGTAATGCAGCTTGGTTGGGTTGGGTTGTTTTACCTCTGAGCAGCACGTTTTTGCACACCATGGGCCAAATGGCCAGGTCACAAGGACCCCAAAGGCTCAGAGAAGGTTGGGGGAGGGGGCCCACTGGGACAGCTGTTGGGAGACAGATGGTAGCCTCCCGTCAAGGCCATCCAACATGTTCTTTAACGCGCGCAGGGTGTGGCTCTCCCACACATAGGGCCATGGCTTAACGGTCCCATCCGACAGACGGCTGCCTTTCCAAGCCCATCAGTGTCCCCTACTGACCGTGGGCAGGGTGGAGAGTTTTGCGGAGACAAATCTCAATGCTGGGGTCCGTTAATACCAATTGCACAGAGCCCATCTCTGCACTGGAGAATGGGGGGTGGGGGACATAATTCATAGCTTGTCATGGTACAGACTCTCTGTGGTAACTGCGAGCTCCAAAGACAGTTGATGTGTTATCAGTTTCCAATGTCATAGTGCAGTTAGAGCCAAATTGTTGTCATGTCATCATCATCATCATCCTCAAGCAGCCATGGACTACGGAGGTCCAACCAGACCGTGCAATTTAGTTCTCCAAGCAAGTCTATCCTGAGCTACATCTACTGCATCTGGCCACTGCACACCAATTCTAACAAAGTCCTGTTTGACATTGTCTGCCACCGCATCCTAGGCTCCCTCTTTCTGGGGCATTTAGGCACACTGTTCATAACCCTATTCACCAATCTATAATTATCCATACAGGCAACATGGCCAAACCAGTGGAATCTCTCTCTGCACAATATGCTGCTTAAAGGAGATTGCAGACTCCTTTGCCTAACCTCATCATTAGTTACATAGTTGAACCACCTAATGCCCAAGATACTGCGTAAGCATCTAGTTTCCTGTTATCATGTTTACAAAGTGTCTTAAGTTTCACTACTATAACTAACCCTAGAAAGAACCAAACTATTATACAGTCTAATTTTAGTCTTTAGGTGTATACGCCTACTTCTCCACACTCTCCCTAGATTCTTAAAAGTCCCGGCAGCAATCCCTATTCGTCTGTTAATCTCATGCCGCACATCACCAGTATCTGTTACATAGCTCCCAAGATAATTAAACTGTGACACCTGCTCAAGACTGCAACCATTCAGATTAACTGAATCACAGCCTGCCTGACCAATTTTCATCACTTTGGTTTTTTCTCTGTTTATAACCAAACCTACTCTACTACCAGTTTCATCAACAGCTCGAATGAAAGAGTTCATATCATCAACATCATTTGTCAAAAGGGATAAATCATCAGCATAATATAAGTCAGAAATATTCGTATCTCCAGCCCATTTAAGGCCAAAATCTTTCCCTTGAAGTGAATTTCGCATAACATAATCAATAACCAAGCTAAAGAGAAAAGGAGACAAAATGCACCCTTGTCGAACACCAGAAGTAATGCTAAACCAATTGCTACAAGCCTTACCAACTCTCACACACGACTCAGTGTTATTATAGAGAGCTTTCATAATGTTAACTAACTTGTCTGGTATACCATATGATCTCACAATCAACCACAAATTATGACGATCAACAGAGTCGAAAGCCTTTTTGAAATCAACAAAGCTAGCAACCAAAGGTTCTGAAACTCTAAACATTTCTCAAGAATCTGCCTAAATGAAAATATCTGATCCACACATCCCCACCACTTCTGAATCCACATTGCTCATGACGCAATTGACTGTCAACCAGATTCTTAATTCTATTAAGCACAATCATGGAAAGAACTTTACTGGAACAGAGAGTAGGCTGATACCCCTATAGTTATCACAAGAACTGCGATCACCTTTTTTGAAAATAGGGATAACAATAGCTCTGGTAAAATCCTTAGGAACCATGCCTTTATCATAAAAGATATTCAGAATTTCAGTCATCCAAGTGGTAACCGAAACATTCCCAGCTCTAAGCATTTCCGTAGTAATTTCATCTACCCCTGGGGATTTATGAAGTTTAAGTTTAGAAACAGCCAAAATAACTTCAGATTGTGTTATAGGGCCAACATTAAAGCCACCAATGCATCTATCATCATTGCAAACAATGGGAGTAGAACTAACTACATTGTTTAGAACACTGAAATGCTCAGCCCACCTAGCCATGACAGAATCCTCCCCTTCTATAACCTTACCTTGTTTATCCTTCAATCCTTGTATGCCTGTCCGTTTTCTACCACACAAAACATTAACTATCTGGTACAGCTCTCTGCTGTTGTGCTGTCTAACTGCTTCCTCGGTTTTGTCAGCCAAACCATCAAGCCAAAGATTCTTATCAGCAGCTAACTGATCCTTTACAAGTTTATTAAGGTCTATGTAATGCTTTCTATTAGGACTAGTAGGGTATTGATTAAGGGCATTCCTGCAGTTCTTTCTTTCCGAAATAAGCTCAAGTGCCTTATCACTCAGATAATTTTGCCTCTTCTGCTCCTTTTTTCCTAAAAGAGTACTGTTAGTGTCCAAAAAAGCCTGTTTAAAATGATCCCATTCTTCCTCAACTTCAGTAGTAAGCAAACCATGACTGTCATAATGACTAAGTAACCTATCATGGTAAGCTTTGGCTATAACTGAATCTTTAAGAGCTTCAGTATTAAAAGTAAATTTTTCAACCCTAGCACAACACTTTTTAAGTTTAAGTTGCAACACACTTTTAACAAGGTAATGATCAGATCCAATTTCAGCTCCCCTATATGCCCTGGTATTCCTAACAGAACTAGCCCATTTGCTGTTAATTAATATGTAATCAATCATATTCTTGTGCAGCCCATCAGGTGAAACCCAAGTGTACTTATGTATGTCACGGTGTTTGTAATATGTGTTAGTTATTCTGAATCCATTGAGTTTACTTACCTGTAGGAGACGTTGCCCATTGCCATTGCAGCTACCAATACCAAAAGGGCCTATTACTCCTCCCCAAAGGTCAGAGTCAGTACCAACTTTGGCATTGAAGTCACCAAGAACAAGGGTAATATCTCCTTTCTTGACAGAATTCAAAATATCCTGAAGTTGTTCATAAAACCTATCCTTCTCATCCTCATCGGCATCCTCAGTGGGGGCATAACAGCAGATAACATTCAAGTCTTTAATGCTTGTCTGAAATTTTGCTCTAAGAAACCTTTCATTAATGCACTCATATCCTAGAAGAGCATCGCTAGCGTGTCTCCTGAGAAGCAGACCCACGCCTTGGTGATGCTTATTGTCGTCCCTCCCTGAAAAGAGAAATTTAAGATTATTTTTAAGAATCTGACCTTTATCTGTCCATCTGGTCTCTTGCAAGCCGAGAATATCTAAATTATAACGGTGGAATTCTTGTGTGAGGACATCAAGAGAAAAAGCTCTGTGCAGAGTCCTCACATTCCAACTACCTATGGAGAGAAAATGGTTAGTGGGATGTTTAAAGAAACTATGTTTATTGAGAGAGGGAATGCCGACAATATCAAACAGCCCCCTAATCGCAGACATGGGGCAAAGACCCATTCTCCCACTACTAAAGGCTGAAGCCATCTACACTGGAAGACTTCCTCCAATGTAGAATTTGACGATGTCAATAGAAGAAAAGAGTTCAGGTGCCTGCGATGACTTCTGCTCAGGATTATCCACCAGCTGATAAACATATCCTGTGAATCTATTCACTTTGGGGCTGTCAACCCACAAACAAATAGAAAACACAGCTGAAGATTTTCCCTCCACAGAAGCCCACCAGTGCAGCAAAATCAGGATCCATAATCAAGCTCAGAGCATCTGTCCAGTCCAGTGGGTTTATATGGTCAGCACCAGGACCCTGTGTGGTTGACCACTCTTCAGCAGGGTAGAAAAAAAAGAAAAGTAGCCATAGTTGTCCAGATCAGTAGGCCACACTAATCTGGCAGCCCTTCCCTTCACTTCCACAAGAGAGTATCTCTTTTGAAAGTTACTAACGGTCCGCACCACGAGAAGGCGAGGTCAGACATTAGGTGCTAGGCCTGGCTGGTTCTATGCATCATCACAGGGGATTGGTGCATAGCTCTCCTTCCAGTGACTACCTAGCTACCATTTACAGACCACATGTACATGAGTTAAACTCACTAGGAAGAGTCGCAGAATATTTTCCCTTCCAGCTCTCTTTGGCTGACCTTGCATAGGTGTTTGGAATATATCTCCTGTCTCCATAATTGGAAAGTCACATTTGGGAAGATATTCAGACCTTGCAGATTCCTACAATTAGTGTGCTTCCAACCAACCAACCCCTCTCTATCACACTGAATCATGCATACTGTCTATCTGCATCATTTGAATGGCAACCATTCTTCAACAGTGCATAATTTTCATTCTGCAATGAACTAGGTGCAGCATAGTCACACCACTTATTTTAACACCACCCTTATTTACTTATTCTGTGGCAACATTTCAGTTTCACACAAGGTATGTGTCCTTACTCAAATATGTTATTTTTGTCCATGAGTCTACAAGATCTGCATATTCATCCAACATGGCATGTAAGCCGTTTTGTAAAACATGGTTGTATTTTAAATTACCTATGTTACTGTAACTAGTAAGTTTTTGTAATGTGTATAAAGAATTTTACATTTTAATTAACATCACTGCATTACTCAGACTGGCGATTATGTAGCAAACTAAGGGCATAGACCCTTGAACTGATCCCAAGTAATAATGCAATAAAGCAAAGAAAGGGATGTTTCATAATTTCAAATTTCACGATTGCCATAGCAAATGTCACATGATTTTTGGTAAAAATACATATTTATGTAGAATTTGTTACAAAATACCTGCCTATATGCTAGATTTTGTATAACGTGAAATTTATTTATTTTTTACTTTTTATTTCAGATAAAGAATATCATATATCACGTTGTAAGAGATGCCCTTGCCCATCTTTTAGCTGCCAACCATGAAACTGGTGTCTAGCAACATTGCAGCAGATGCCTAAGATTTCAGCTAATGATCTCATTCCCTGCTCTCTGTGATATGTACCACAACCATAACAGTTAAACCAAATGTAACTGTTGGACAATATGTGTAGCATTGAATTTTTATGCAGAATAAATGTAGGCTGTAGAGTGGTTAAAAAAAATACACAGAGCTGTTGCAATAGTAATGAAGATCACTTTGCACTTCTTGTGGAATGCGAGAAATTCTATAAGAACTTTATTGAGCTGATATTGATGTTTGATGTACAGCAATATTTAAAAATTTCAAAATGCATGAATGAAGTTTGGCATTGTCAACTGATAAACTTTAATTTTGGGAATGTGTCCAATACTGTTGTCCCTAAGAAAAGGATTTTAACAATGCCTTTTTTTTAAATGACATTATCAGTGTGGCATTTTATTTCACAAAAGCCACTTTATTTTTCTTCTTTCTTTAGCCACTTCAATGAAAAAGAAAATTGTTCTATAAATGAAGATTGTTTCTGTCGTTTTTAAGTCTTGATTTTATAGTTGAAGTCTTCAACCATTATTAAAATTTCATGCAAAGATAGTGTATAGAGCTAAATTTAAGAAAAAAATATTTTAACATTTTTCTTTATTTCTAAATTGTAGAAATATAGCTTTAAAAAAAACCCAGATATTTTGTTTATATACTTAAATTAAGCAGAAATATTTTTATTTTATGCAATGTTGATTTATGTAAAAAGAAAAAATATGGCATATAAATGTAAAACTGATTCCCATTGGGCTGGATTTGACATCATAATTTGTATATATTTCATAAGAATATTTTTGTATTTGAGCTTTCCATCTGTACTTTAAATCATTTTTCTGGTTCTATTTTCGAGAATTGTAGAGTATGTTAATGGTTCATAAATAAAGCGTTTTTCCATTATGATTCAAGAGGTGTCAGTTCAAAGTTGGTGTCAATCGGAAACCAACCCAGAGGAGGTAAGGACTTATAAAAATTTATGTCCTTACTCTTTCCCCCAAAAAAATATAAATAAAAATCTGTCTTATACTAAATATCATATTTGTCTGCCTGTTTTGAAATTCAAAACAGTTGTCTTTGTATAATTTTATTTTAGCCTCATTTATGTCCAGCACTAAAAATAGATTTAAAAAAAACTATAAAATCGTATTCAATATAGAATATCACTTTAACCTTTCCCGTTATGTGAAATATTTTAGCAATTGGGAAACCCTACTCAAGTCCTATTCTCAGTTCTTATTGGGTACGTGTCTGGTGTCAATCATTTGTTATACAACACATATTACTAGATTGTAACTGGGAAATAGGCATCAGATAATCCTGATGTTTTGCAAAACTATTAAAAAGCCTAATTTATAGAAAGGTACATAATTTGGAAAAATGTGGAATCAACTTGAACAGTCATTGGTAGTACTGAATGATTAGTTATTACATTATCTGGTGACTATTCAATCGAAAGGAATAAAGAAATTTTACTTTTTCTATAATTTTAGGAACAAGCTATCTGGATCTATAGATTCAAGTATGGGATGAGCAGAAGTAAAAGTCTCGCGCGCCTCCATTACAAAATGAATGTTTTGTGTTTGAGATATCAATGGGCAATGTTATCTCGAAATATTTTGATATTAAATATCAGTAGATGTAGCCGACGTTGCAGAATTTATATATGTTAATGTTATTTTTTCTTCATTATACCTTACATTCTTACTATATAACCCTTTTTTTACAGCTTAGGATCAAGTAATTTATTATACCGATATACAAAATTATGGTACGAAAATATTTGAAAAGTTTTTTGATTTAGAAATTTCATATCGTGCGATACTTCAAATCATTACCACTCCTTTAATAACCTAAAAGAGGGGGATAAAATTTTCAGGGGAAGATGGGTAGTAGACTAATGATTTTTAGGCCAAACGAAAAACTGCAGTCTCCCCCTTCTTTTACGGTATTAAAGGAGTGGCCATGATATTCCCGACCAGAGGCGTAGCTAGGCTTTTGGCGCCCTTGGCAAATTTGTAATTATCCGCCCCTGTTCAGTTATTGATAAAAAAAATGTTATTTATATTATATATATTGTCATTATTTTAATTATTACATGAATAAATATTAATTGCTAAAGAAATTGCAATTTTTAAAGTATTTTAATTTTTCCTACTTTATTGTTGGCAAAATCATCAAAATTAATTTTTTTGACTCGGTTCTCGCTCGATTGATAGCAAAAACAAAGTGATATACGCACCTGCCCTCATGTTGATCTGGGGGGGGGGGGGGGAGGGCTCAGTCGGTAGCGCGCCAGACTCGTAATATGTAGTTCTCAGATTCGACTCCAAGCTGGGTCAGCGTTGAGACATTTCGGCAAAACTCCCCTCCCTGCCCACGGTCAGTAGGGGACACCGACTGGCTTGGAAAGGCCGCCGTCCGTCGGATGGGACGTTAAAGCCGTGACCCGTGTGCTGGAAAGCATACCCTGTGCACGTTAAAGAACACGCTGGATATCCTTGACGGGAGGCTACCATCTGTCTCCCAACAGCTGTTCCAGTGAGTCCCCTCCCCAACCTTCTCTGAGCCTTCGGGGTCCTTGTAACTTGGCCATGGTGTGTAAAAAAAAGTGCTGCTCAGAGGTAAAATAACCCAACTCATGATGATGATAAACAATTCCGGGGTTTATGAACATAGTAATTCAATACAATGTACAAATTATGAACTCCCGGTCAAAGAAAAAGACCTATGTAACGAAATTTTGTAACGGCATGATTTGCAAAATCAATATGAGCAGTTAAAAATTGCGCCCCAAACTGTTTTCGGCCTGCGCGGTACAGGGGGGGGGGGGGGTACTCCTTTCAAGTAATAAATGTTGGATTTTTTTATTTTACGCCGATAAAAGGAAAAAAATATTTTTGTAGGAAATAACGAAAATACAATACGTTCTCTTGATCATACGATGTATAAACAATACGTAGTCAACGAACTACGGGCGGCTAATCATTCGATTTTATTTTGCACATAAACGTAGGATATCGTGGAACTGCTCGTGCCGCTCCAGCACATCCGTGTGATTCCTTCGCCCTTGGCAACTGCCCCGATGCCAACACGTTCCTATGCCTCTGTTCCCGACATCGGAAGTTTCTAAACCGAAAAAAAGATATTGCCTCCAGAAAATCGAATTTTTCAAATATTTTCGTACCGTAATTTTGTACATCGGTCTAATAAATTATTTGATCCTAACTTTGTAAACAAGATAACAGGAAACTAGATGCTTTCGATTCCAGATGCTTGCACAGTGTCTTGGTCATTAGGTGATTCAACTTTGTAACTAATGATGAGGTTAGGCAAAGGAGTTTGCAACCTCCTTTAAGCATCATATTGTGCAGAGAGAGACTCCGTTGGTTTGGCCATGTTGCCCGTATGAATAATTATAGATTGGCGAATAAGGTTATGCACAGTGCCTAAAGGCCTCAGAAAGAAGGGGAGACCTAGGATGCGGTGGAGCAACCAATGTCAAACAGAACCTTGTTGGAATTGGTGTGCTGTGGCTGGATGCAGTAGATGTAGCTCAGGACAGACTTCTTGGAAAACTAAATTGCACGGTCTGGTTGGACCTCCGTAGCCCATGGCTGCTTGAGGAGGAGGATGTAAAAAGAAGGGTTATGTATTAAAAATTTAAGGTATAAAGAAATAACATTTATTAACAGATATTTCTGAATATAATAATATTCATTAACACAAATTTCATATACAATGTTCTCCCAGCACTCCCACGGACTTAAAAATTTTATGTCCTTGCGAGTGCTGGGAAAACGTATATGAAACTTGTATTAATGAATATTATCCTTTCAAGTAATATATGTTGATTGTTTTTTCTTCTGAAAATTTCATATACTGAAATATGTATAGGACTCGCCATAGGTTTATGCATCTCCCCCCCCACCACCACATCTAAACCCTAATAAAAGCATGTGGTGGATCCGGGGGGACCAAACCCCACCCCTAGAGCCAGAAAGAAAATTGTGAAAAAGTTGATTCACATTTACCAATCTATTGATTGCATTATGTATACGGTCGTGGTGCACCAAACTTCGATCAGACAAATATCTTGGGATCAACAAATAACGATCAAGAGGCATGATGGAATTTGTTATTTGATTTCCCAAAACAGGATTATCAGAAAAATAATCTTTTAAGCGCGGAAGTTATGAAATTCTCGTAACGAAATATGAAAATTGGGTACTTTTATAGCGGCCTTAGCGAGAAAGGGGAATTGGCGCTGTTCCGTCTAAAGTTGTAGTGGCTTTTTTTATATACTGCTGATAGGCAGTGAATTATTTACAATAATTCATGATTTTAGGTAAGGCAATTACTTTGTTCTGGGGCTTTTATATGCTGTGTGATCGGTGGTGAAATGTTTACAGTAAATGCCGAAAGTTCTCCCAGTAATAACAAACAATCGTACTACTAGCACTGAAGAGACCATATGATGAGAATATGTCGAGTTAAAAATATAATGAATTGCATATATCATTATACAATGAATTTCAGTATCATCCAATTAGCATAAATAATTAAGTACTGATGTGCAATGCAAAAAAAGCTCTCGGAACTAAATAATCCCATCTGTGATACCAAGCTTAAAAAACATGAATTATCATAAACAAACGAATTATTGTAAATAATTCATGTTTTTAGACATGAATTATTACAATATTTTTAAACACGAATTATTGTAAATCACTGCCTATCAGCAGTATATAAAAAAAAGCCACTACAATTTGCAACGCGCCAATTCCCCTTTCTCACCAAGGCCGCTATGAAAGGGAAGTGCCGGAAATTGTATACATTCTTTAATATTATCGATAGGGTTCGAATTTAAATTGGGATTTGCTTCTATTTAGATTTCTATTAGACAAGTCCAACCCAAACTTATTGGGGCAGGGTGGCTCAGTCGGTAGTGCGCCAAGCTCGTAATCTGTAGTTCCCAAGTTCGAGTCCCAGCTGGGTCAGCGTCGAGATTTATCTCCGCAAAATTCCCTGCCTAAGGTCAGTAAGGCCGCCGTCCGTCGGATGGACGTTAAGCCATGTCCCCGTGTGAGGGAGAGCCATACCCTGTGCACGTTAAAGAACACGCTGGATGGCCTTGACGGGAGGCTACCATCTGTCTCCCAACAGCTGTTCCAGTGGGTCCCCAACCCTTGAGCCTTCGGGTCCATGTGACCTTGCCATTTAGCCCATGGTGTGCAGAAAAGTGCCACTCGGAGGTAAAACAACCCAAACATTGAAGAGGCATATTGCTAAGAAAAAAAATTTACACAAAAGTTAAAAGTGATATGTCAGTATCACTTGTGACATTCGTTTTTTTTTTCAGCTTTCATCTATTTACTCTCGGGGTAAAAGATTATTAGCATGCTGTGTAAACTCTCCTGGGCCATGCTACTTCTTAAATAGTTTTTTTTACCATTTTGAACTTCGCAGCAGTAGCGCCGGGAATGGCCAAAATAATAAAGTGTTACTCAGGAAAGCTACGTGATAGGAAGCGATTTATTACACTCAACAAAGTCGCAAATTCACTGATCGAGGTTGCCTTTTGGATTTCATCTGAGAGATTATCGCATACTGAGAATCTTTTGAAAATGACTCGGGAATGCCTCTTTTTGCATTTTTGTGTAAACTCTACCTTTTCGCAAAAGATTTGTATCTCATAAGCTTTGCAAGGATCTAGGTGCAAAGCATTAAAGTTTGAAACAATCAAAAATGAAAACCATTGGATCGATATGTAGGTTGATTTATGATTATATCCAACAAAAAATTAATCCGAAACAAACTCGGGATCTTTAACCGTACATCTTCAGAGAGTTCATAAAAATGTATTTCACCTTTCTGTGGCGAGTCGGGGAAATTTAGAATGAAAGCCGATTCGTCGCAGTGTTTTATTTCATCCTTAAAAATTTTCCGATAAATTTGAAGTTCACTTTTTAAGCGTTTTGAAGCATCTGTCAGGTCGATTGCTTTTGACAAGTGTTTTAGACTGTTGATGGAGTGTAAAATCTTGAAATACCAGGAGACGAAATTATAGTTTATAAGAAGTTTAATCAGTACTTCCGCCCGCTTTCTGTCAGCTGATTCGGAACTCAACAGAATAGCAATTTTGTCGGGGCTTTTTGAACGTCAACAAATTGTTTCGCGACATCTGTCCAGCTTCGTCGCGGCCGCGCCGAGATTTGAAATTAAACTTTCAAATTGTATTACAAAGCCTGCATTGCTGTTCCATTCTTTATTTTGCGTGTTTCCGTGAGCTTCCAGTGTTTTATTTTCAAAATCATTTTTTCCTCGCTAATGTCTGGCATTTTGCCGTCTCTGCCACCCTGTAGATACACATCTGGTATTAGCTGCGGGAAGCGTCATAGTGAACAAAATATGAAGTACGCGAAGAATGTTCGACTTCAATTGACAGTGCATCGGTTACGACGACTAGTTCTTGCATATTTAATAATGTATCTGACAGGAATGGTGTAGGTAAATATAATGACTCACTTTCTTGATAACAATATAAGGTGTGAGATTGATAATCAGAAATAGATTTGAGATAAATATGTATAGAAAAACTTGCAATATTTGTTTTATTCATAACAAGGATTTTTTCATATGTTAGTTTCGATTTATACAGTAATATCCCAGAACCTATCTACCGCGTAAATCGAGAGATGGGCACAAAAGCATTTTAATAAAATTCCACCCAAAACACAGAATTTAGAAAAAGAAAACTAGGTCTTTTGGCGGAAAAACAGCCTAAAGTTGCGAAATCCAATTTTTCGCCAGGGACCTCTTAATTCGAAAATATTTTCCTACCTCCATGATTGGGTTGTTTTACCTCTGAGCAGCACTTTTTTGCACACCATGGGCTAAATGGCCAGGTCACATGGACCCTGCAGGCTCAGAGAAGGTTGAGGGAGGGGACCCACTGGAACAGCTGTTGGGAGATAGATGGTAGCCTCCCGTCAAGGCCATCCAGCGTGTTCTTTAACGTGCACAGGGTATGGCTCTCCCACACACGTGGCCACGGCTTAACGTCCCATCCGACGGACGGCGGTCTTTTCAAGCCCATCGGTGTCCCCTACTGACCGTGGGTAGGGCGGGGAAATTTTGCGGAGATAAATCTCAACGCTGACCCAGCTGGGACTCGAACCTGGGAACTACAGATTACGAGCCTGGCACGCTACCGGCTGAGCCACCCCGCCCCCTTACCTCCATGGTAGTACTATCTTTAATAGTGGAGCATCGAGTGTTGCCATTCAATTTACTGTAGTTGTTCAAAAATTTGCATTGCTTGGACCAATTTTCTCTGATTTAGTTTTAGTCGTATTTCTTTTTAAGTGTGAAACAGAGTTGCATTGCGATATCAGAATACTCCAATCAGAGAATAGAAATTATTGAACAAGACAATTTCGTTTGTAAACATTTTGTATACTATTTAAACCTTACCAAGTCCATCCGTATTCCCTGTCTTACCAAGTTCAGAGTAGGGATTAGCGGAGAAAATCGCAGTATAGGCATAGTTGAGATGATTGTTACTGTCGACCCCCGAGTTTAGTGTACTGCACTGCGTTAGTTTTGTCACCCTATGAACTGAGAACAACGAAAAAAATTTAAAATAGGCAAAATGTGAAATAATTTCAGAAATGTTTCTTAAAGGATATTTTGCCGCCTTGTGGATTGTGGCGCTAGGGCGAGTGCCCCTTCCCCTAGTTATGCCACTGAAGATTAGGAGTGTGGGTCATTACCAACAACGATATTTCCTTCAGTCTCAGAGTTGGTTTCATTGTATGGTATACTGGCCCCACGAGTTTAAAAGCTCACGAGCTGCCACTGTGATTAGGACTTGAAAATTTATTTAATCCAATCCTGTTAGTTGTGTGCAGCCATTAACGGATATCTTGCGATATACAACATATGTCTGCAGGTCTCGAACCAGAGGGGCGCTCCATCCTCCCATTCCTCTTAGGGGCGGGGGTGGCTCAGTCGCTAGCGCGCCAGGCTCGTAATCTGCAGTTCCCATGTTAGAGTCCCAGCTGGGCCAGCATTGAGATTTATCTCTATAAATCTCCCCGCCCTGCCCACGGTCAGTAGGGGACACTGATGGGCTTGGAAAGGTCACTGTCCGTCGGATAGGGCATAAAGCGATGGCCCCGTGTGCGGGAGAACCATACCCTGTGCATGGTAAAGAACACAATGGATGGTTGACGTGAGATCTGTCTCCCAACAACTGTTCCATTGGGTACCCTTCCCCAACCTTCTCCGAGGCTTCGGGGTCTTTGTGACCTGGCCATTTAGCCCATTGTGTGCAAAAAAGTGCCACACAGGGGTAAAACAACCAACCAAAATCAACTCCTCTTAAGCCCAAACTGTTCTACTTAATAATACAAAGATTCCTTTTAGGTTCAAGATGACGATGCAACAATTTGTCACTATCATAGGCTCAGGTCCAGTTCTTTTTTTTAATAAAAATCCAGAGCAAATTTTTTCAGAACACCATAGGGAGTTTTGTTTACATATCAACAGAAAAGTACTTGGAGTAAAAGGAAAGTTAACAATTTTTCAAACCTAATTACAGTTTAAGAATAAAACTTGTTTCAATGACATTACTATAAAAAAAATTATTACAATTACACCACTTGAGAAAACCAGGAAATTAAATCCTATCTCAAAGAAATTTTCTCATCAAAGATATTTAGAAATAAAAATTAACAATAATCAAATTCTATTATATATATCGCATTCCTTTAAAATCTAACCTATGTTTTATTTTTTTATGTTTCACTTTCTAAAACGGAGTTCAAATGGAATTCCTGTATTCTAACAATTCTTAAAGAAACTAGTTGTCCCCAAATTTAGTGTTCAATATGATTTTTGCTTCTGAATTACAATGATCAAATAAATTATCTGCTTTCTTCATTTTAAAAAGTTTGTCCTTTAGAGTACAATCAATTCTTATTCTGTTAATTTTAATAACGTCCGATTTTAGGAAGGTGAAATTGATAACTTTAGGATTTACAAACCTCTATGATCGGTTAAGAAAGTGTGGAAGTCAAAATATCTTTGTAGCTTTTCTTTTTGGTAGACTTTAACTTTCAATTTTACCAAGTTTAAATATGTTGGAGTTGATTCCGTAATTTGTTCTTTTAAGTGCTTCCTTAGCCTCGATATCAATAAATTCATTGGACTACAAGTCAACTTGACTTGGAACCCATTACATGACAATATTGTTTCCTTTCTTTAGGTTTTCGAAGTTTCCCAGATTTTTTGAATATAAAGCATTATGTTGCAGAAGCAAAATCAGAATGACCATAACCTTTCAAAATTTAAAAGACCAAAAAGGTGCAGTACTAATAATGTTCTGCTGTTAAGATATTAAATTCGAAGCTTTCAAAATAGTTTTACTAATATTAGAAGAGAAAAAAAGCTGATGATCAACAAGTTTTAAAATGAAATAAATTTTACGCTCTTTTTGATGCAACCAAAATTTAATGCTCGAAATTTTAGCACCCTAGGCTGCAGTCCACTTAGCCTGGTTAATCAGGTAGTAACCGTTACGTCATTAATTCAAAGAAAAAATACATCGAAAACTTGAGTAGAATTATAATAGTTTATTACAACAAATGTACATATATGACTGAAAGCAAAACTCATTCTATACACATAATTGTCCGAAACTAGCCCAATAGCTTCAGATAGAATATTTTATAAATATTTGGCAGTAAAAACTACGTAGAATGTTTTGAAAGGTGCAAATGTAGTCTTAATTTACATAACGTTTTGATGCAGCTAGAAAACATTCAGTTCTTAGTTTATCAAAAGGAAACTATCAAGAATTTCACAATGACGATTTTATGTGCACAATTACATTCAATTTTGCCTATACTGAAATTAGTAATTCTCATTAAACTGTTGTATTTAGGATTCTAGGTATCATTTAACAGCTTGACACCGTAAGTTTATCGAACACAATCGAGCAAGACAAAACTAGTAAACAATTGACATAACATTCAATTGGTGTAAATGCTAAAAATATCACACTAAAAACTTTCTCTTTACAAACTTTTGTCTATTTTGTTTACTAAAAGAAAACCGTGTGCGTTCAGCATTAATCGTCAAACTTATATTTACAACATTTATTATTAACAAAAGACAATAATAATTTAAGATTTACTTCAACTACCTTTACAAATCTTGAAACGCCCGGATCCTATACTTTTTAATGATCTTCAATGATCTTCAGATAAGATTGTTCTTACAAACATTTCTTTAGACGTAAAGCGTAACTTTTTTTGTAAAATCATGTTGCCTGAAATATCGATTCATACGATATCGGCCAGTGCTGGAACTAACGTCTGGTTATATTTTTCTGTTTCCAAAATTAAATATCAGGCATTCGGTTTGCTATTCCAAACTTTTGTTACCGCGGCGCTCCAACTTTTTTTGTACATTATTATGCTTCTGCATATGGAAACTAATTCATATCGCTAGGAAACGTTGTTACTGCGTCATAAAAGGCACGCGCTACGTAGTCAACATTGTAATCATTCAGTCCACAAATGTTGATTCGACCAGCTTTAGGCAGATAGATGTGGTAATGCTGGACCAGAAATTGCACCTGTTGTTCTGAAAGATAATAGATTTCGTTTCAGAATAAGCCAGTAAATATTTGTTAAATAGAACTATAACTATTAAAATTGCACACATAGAACACGTTTAGGAAATGAGTAAAATTCGTTATAATCCAACTTAGGTTTCGTTTTGAGGGGATCGATAAGTGCCTTCGAGTTCCCTTTTTTGCTATGAAATTCAGTACTTTACTGAAGTGCAGTACCTGAACTAGAATGGGGTGAGCTAGGCCCCGGGTCAAAATTATGAATGGTGCACTAATGTTTTTTTTTTTAAAGACGGAAAAAATCTAGAAACTCCATATGGCTTAACCTCATTTCTCATAGAACCATGCCTACCAGGAGTCGAACTCAGAGCCTGGCAGTTCAGTGTCACCACTGTGTCATAGAGGCGGTAAAAGATTAAAAAAACAAACTACCAAACGAAAGCATTTACCTATTTAAAATTAAGAATTTATTGGTGCTTCTTTATTTCATTTTGCAGCATATATAACAAATAAGATTATTTCATAAATATAAGAATTTAAAAATGTAATACTTTCAAATATTTTATCATTTTTTTTAACAAACTGATATTTGCGATTTTTTTATGATTTTTATTTCAGAGGTAATTTTAATTTTCATGGGTGAGGGGAGGAGGGGGGTTAATTAAAAAGACTTTTCCCAAGTCATGAGAATACCTATTTCCGACACTGATGAAAGGTGAAATTTGGGTCTATATTAAGCACTGCCATATGAATGTGGTTTATTCGCATCAAAAGGGCTATTATCCGTAGACTGCCTACAGAATTGTATCTCTATTACAGGAAATTCAGTTGATTGGCTTTTCTATTCAAATTCGATTTCTAGCAGGCGCGTCCAACTCTTGACTCAATGCTAAGAACTTGACCCTCATAAATCAAATCCTCAACGTACTGAATATAGCTCATTTATTTTTCCAATTTTTTGGTTGGTTGTTTTTACCTCTGAGCGACACTTTTTTTTGCACACAATGGGCTAAATGGCCAGGTCACAAGGACCTTGAAGTCTCAGAGAAGATTGGGGGAGGGGGACCCACTTGAACGGCTGTTGGGAGACATGGTAGGCCATCCAGTGTGTTCTTTAACGTGCACAGGGTATGGCTCTCCCGCACATGGGACCACGGCTTGACGTCCCATCCGACGGACGTAGACCTTTCCAAGCCTATCGGTGTCCTCTACTGACCATGGGCAGGGTTGATAAATCTCAACGCTGACTCAGCTGGGACTTGAACCTGGGAACTGCAGATTACGAGCCTGGCGCGCTACAAATCGCCCCCCAATTTTTGGCGAAATATTTTTAGATGCATAAGGAAACGATTTTTCCAAGTCATAGTATTCATTAAAATAATGTTTTTGTGTTTGAAATCAAGATATTGTTCCGATTCCTTAAAAATATTTTCCTAATTATTACTCATTTGAAATGTACAGTATATTTCAGTTTGTTTGTTTTTTGAAGTAGAAAAATTTTCCTGCTTCTCTTTAAGAATAGTTATTTCCTAGTGGTTCTCCAGTAAGTTTGGGTTAGAAACTACTGCCTTACACCGGTGATTCTACACCGGTGATTCCCAGCCTTTTCGTGCTAAGGACCCCTTATGTAGTCTAACTCCTCATATCCTCTTTTCATCATTACCCGATATTTTCTCGCAATGAGGACGCCCTAAAAGTCCCAAGAATGGGTTATATCCGCTATTTATTTATTGACGATTCTGAATTTGAATCTAAACATTTCAATGGAGAAATTGGATGCTCCGACAGATTCTGAAGTCATCGACAGCCAATTTCATCTTGTGATCAGCATGAGACAGTCATGAAGAATTGACATAATTCCAGACAAAAATCAATAATGCCATTTCGCAATCGCTGTAAATGTACCGTTTCCGTTAGAGCTTTCTAAAATATTGAAAATAGCTCTTGGACCGCCCTCCCCTTTACCACATTTGGGGGTCAGAGGTTGTAAACCACTTATCTACACAGTAACTGGTCTGATGTTATGGGCTTCGAAATATCTCATTCTCAGGGGGAGAGGGGGGGGGGGGCTCTAATTTCTCGAGAATCGCCTCTTCGGTATTGACACTTAACAGCCAATTTCCAGCAGTGTGAATAGGTTAGTGGATGAAACTTATTATCATCAAATTTTGACAATAAGCACATCATATGAAACTGATGTAATAGAAAACGTTCAAATTTCTGGTGAACTTTTTCCGAACCTTATTTTTTAAGTCTGAATTGCAATGTCAAATTTACTTTTTTTTTTTTCAGTTTTCAATGCGGAAAAACCGTGGATTATTAAGAATACAGAAAAAAGGATTTTTCAAAATTCAAGAACTGCAAAATTACAATCGATCAGCTTCTACCTATTCGATAATTACCTGTTAATCCTGTAAAGCAAAACATTCCAATTTGTCTGGTGATGTGGTCCCATGATCCTGGGGCACCGAGTTCTTGCAATTTGGTCCTCAGGGCCCATCTCATCCTTTTGATCCTTATGGAAATAGTCTTCATTTCATTCTTCCTGTTCAGAAATAACATCCGGTTCAGTTATTGATATCTCATTAATTAAATTCAGTACAAGGTCAGAGTTTTCAGAATTTTCATTTTAGTAGCCGAAGTTTGTCTCTATATAGTAACTGGAGAAAAGTTTGAATTTCAAATAATGAAAGTTTAAAGAGTACTTTTTTTTTTCAAATTTATTTCCAGTAATTTAATAAATTTTTTTAAACTCACTATTGTTTCAGCTTATTTAAAACGATAAACATTTTGAATTATAGAAAAAAAGTGGAATTTAGTTATTCTTTAAATTGCAGTATTATATATACCTCTTGAATTAAACGAAATTTTATTTAAAACATTTTTAGTTTTAAAAGTAAAATTGATTCTCTAATCATTGAGCTTGCAACATTGGTTCTGTATTAAAGAGTTTTGCTTAATTTTATAAAATCAGGCCAATGGAATACGATTAAGATAGGGTTCAGTGCAGGTATCGGATATCCACTTTCATCCAGGAATGACTCTCACAGTTAACATTGAGAGCAAAAACTGAAAAGGTATTTTCAAGTAATGAGCCTCGGCTACTTAACTCACCAGTCGTCAATGAGTTTGCTGTCATTCAGAATCCTGGTGGCAATACCAGCTCCGTGGCGAGGTGGGTTGCAATAGTTGCCTCGAATCATCATCGTTATATGAGAACGGACGTTGGGGATCACTTTCTGATCTCTGAAGACAAGAGTTAAGTTGCCGACACGTTCACCTAAAGAAAAAAGGGGAAGAAAATCATCATCGGAACTGGTTATGCACAGAAAAGGTTTATCACAAAACCAATAAAATTTCCCTTTGTATATAAAACATTTGTGTGCCGAAATATTAATAATTACACTGCTAACGTAGAAACTTCAATTTGCGAGCTCCAATTACAAAGTAACCACATTATAAGAATCACTTTGAAAATTAAATTTTCGAGAAAATGTTTATAAGGAGAGGACAGCAGTAATAGCGAAAGTGATGCCTACTATTTTAGGTTAAAAGTACAGTCGTGTGCGTTTAGCTGCCAATTTATATTTGCGCTTCAGATATAAAACAGTCGCTTCCATCCGGGAATTGGTCGCATATTCTGTTGCTTGTTCAACAATTTCCGCGAAGATTCTTTTGATTTGTTAGAGTGTAGATATGCTGAGATTTCAAAAATGTTTCATTACAAATGCTCGAATTTTTTAACTGCAAATTGGCTTAAAAAGATTCATGCGATTGCCCCGAATGCGCTACCCACTCAACCAAAGTACAAATTGAGTAACGCTCTACGATACAACGATCATTGGGACAAGGGTTCGAGCTCTCGATACAACACGAATCTCTCTTTTCTTGCGCCTTCTGAGGTTTCACCTTCCTCAAGATCACTAGGATCAGGGGAATGATCCCTCCCCCCTCTTGCGAATGCTACTAAGGTTGATGAAGGCCAAACATTATCAAACTTTTGCATATTTCTCGCATTTTAAATTTAAAAAAAAAAGCTCTAAAAACGAAGGGAAAAATGTTACACTGCAATTGAAATCCATCTCTTCCCCCTCCCCCTTTTTTTTGTTCTAGATCGGGTCTGCTGGGGTCTATTGTGCCGACAGATTCCTGTCAAATATTCTGTCAGCTGTTTGAGGTGTAATATTTTTTTTTCGGGGAGAGGGGGTATAAATGATGCAAACTGAGCATATATAATTCTGCATTTTATCTTAATCTTCCGATAGCTTAGCAAGATGCGAAAAGGGGGATAATACGGCAAGTTGGCATACTTAGGAGAAATAGGCGCAACAAGGATGGACAATCTCAATGTTCCAATAACCGTCGAAGTGGCCCACAGCTAAAGGCAGGTTTTTTTTTAAGTTTCCTTTAATGGAACTCGCATTACCCAGAAGGGAAACGAATCAATACTCGGGTGTTGAAAGTGTTTCAGATTGTTTGCTTCCAAATACCAATTACGTGTTATGGCTGCCAGCTACGAAAATGAGAATTACCACTTGAGCAATCTGTTGGCCGACTGCCAAAGGTGGAGAAATAAGCACGAGCTGTGAATAGAATCGGTTTGAAAGCAATTAGAGGTTACAAGCTTCGTAATTTAATAAAATACTACGCAATTCGCAACCTCATTGATTTACTTTCACTTCTATATGAGGAAAAAAGACGCTCGCCAAAAGAATATTTTGCTCTTGGTGAAAAATTTGCGTCAAGATTCAATCGGTGCGAGTGATAAGTTAGGGGGATTTAATACACTCGTGCATGAAATAACAAAATCCGGTGAAAATATTGCTTTTCTGCTCCGTTATCTTTAAACATTATAATTGCATAAATTATGTATTATAGCTCTGTAACAGAAGCCAGATTCGCTGACCTTTTTACATCGCAATGGCTATGCCCTTACACGAGACAACCTGGACGTGTCCTGCGGAATTACTTTCGACTTTGTACTTCGCTTAACACGATTCATCAGTGGCAATTGGGGAAGCAAGGGGAGACTATACGCCTGCGCAGTTAAAGCTTCAACAGTTTCTCGCAGGTCACGATTTGATTGACAAGGGATTGAAGAGGTCATTGACCAATGACCTTTAGTAACTGCCGAAATATCATCTGTCGTCTTATAGTCTCCCTAGTTGCATTCAGGTTAACGCCACTGTTTCAATCCTTTCTAATTTAGGAAAACCATCGAAAACTAAAATTGTTTCCATTCCTAACATTCCTCAACCACTGATACCAGTTTGCTTGCTTTTCAAGAGGGCCTAAATGCATTTTTAAACTATTCCAATTGAATTCGAAATTAGGATTTTACGGAGCGACCGACCAACCATAACGTTCAAAATGAAAGCTCATTTCGGATCATCATTGCCTGCATGGCATCTTCTCATTATCACCAAGAAATCATCCCGCCACCCTGATTTATGAGAGCAATCGATTTACTGCATGGCGAAGAATCGGAAGATTTATGGACCGACTTTATTATGAGACACGATGAGAAACTCGAGCGCCACCTTAAGTAATAGAAAGATAACCGTGAAATAAACTGAAGAACGGTTGGGTTGTTTTACCTCTGAGCGGCACTTTTTTGCACACCATGGGCTAAATGGCCAGGTCACATGGACCCCGAAGGTTCAGAGAAGGTTGGGGGAGGGGACCCACTGTTGGGAGACAAGATGGTAGCCTCCCGTCAAGGCCATCCAGCGTGTTCTTTAACGTGCACAGGGTATGGCTCTCCCGCACAGGGGTCACGGCTTAACGTCCCATCCGACGGACGGCGGCCTTTCCAAGCCCATCGTTGTCCCCTACTGACCGTGGGCAAGGCGGGGAATTTTGCGGAGATAAATCTCAACGCTGACCCAGCTGGGACTCGAACCTGGGAACTACAGATTACGAGCCTGGCGCGCTACCGACTGAGCCACCCCCCGCCCCCTGAAGAACGGAAAAGTGTTCATCAAAAATGGAAGATATATTACGATCTTGTGCGAACACAACTAAACCAGTTTAGTTCTTTATGTATGGTGGAGAGTCTATTTTCCCAGCGGTAATGTTCCGTGGCCGAGTGGTTAGCACGCTTGGCTACTGATCTAAGGGACCTGGGTTCGAGCCCCGGAATTAGGCATGGATGTGTGTGTCGTTTTTCTGCTAAGGTCTTGCCATCCTCTCAGATCTCCTACTGCGGCATATAAACTGACAGGCTCCTGTCAGACCTCTGTGGCAAGCAGCTGCTTGAGGGGGTATTTATTTATTTATTTAATATTATTAACAAATAGAGAAAGAGTACTTACTGTAGAGCCCCATGTTTTTGGAGAAGGACTGAGCACAGAGAAGCTCAAAACCTCTGGAAACGAAGTATCGAACAGGCCAAGAATCTGTATCGAGATCTCCTGAAGCAATTCCTTGGTAAGCACAGTCGAAGAAAGGGAACAGATTGCGTTCCTAAAGGAGAAACAAATTACAGAAGGGTCTTAATATTTCTAATGTAATACTAAGCACAAAAAACACTAAAGTTGCTTTATACCAAATTGTCCTTTTTTCTCTCTCTCTCTAGGTTCGGCTTTTTATTAAATTGAAATGAAACAATTCGTTAAGAATAAAATGCGCTGAGATTGAGGATATTTATAGAATTAGGTAAATTTTGAAATTGAATTTGCCCGAATGTAATGAGCAATTGATTTTTAGGGAAATAAACGAAAAATCCTTATTAGGGCTATAAGGTAAAAATGAGTTGATGCAATTACAATAGCTATTAAATTTTTATGCCTCTTAATTCACACGAACATAATGTTTCCGAATTAACAGGATTTTTTTTAAAATTCTTTTCGTATTCCAGTGGTGAATAATAAAGGTAATGTATTAAGATAGGAATTACTTTTCACCATTTGTTATACTCTAATGGCCGAGTGGTTAGCGCGCTTGGCTACTGATCTAAGGGACCTGGGTTCGAGCCCCGGGTAAGGCATGGTTGTGTGTATTGTTTTTCTGCTGAGGTCCTGCCATCCTCTCAGACCTTCTACTCTGGCATATAAACTGACAGGCTCCTGTCAGACCTCTGTGGAAAGCAGCTGCTTGAGGGGGTATTTATTTTAGTTATAAGTTGCCTAAGAGAAAAGTTCGTGCAGACCAGCCTGTAGATCAAAATGATGCATTAAGGCTAATTCCTTCACGTGCGTGCATATTGCAATAAATGACTGTCCCCTACCAATCATCTAACAGCATCATTCTGAGGATTCCAGATGCTTAAGATTGCAATGAGGCTATGTGGAAATGGATCTTACCTCCATGACATCAGCGATCCTCATCCATTGCTCTCTGGTGGGGTCCGTTCCTGTTGGGTTGTGAGCACAGACGTGAAGGATCACCACAGAATACTGGGGGGCGTCCTAAAAGGAAAAGAAAAGGTTAGCTTCAAAATACGAAGGGAAAAAAAGGGATTGAGCATTGCAAAAATGTGAAAAGAATTTTGCCTACAAAAATTTTGTAATATTTGCTTTGATATTTAGCACGTGTCTGTTCTAGAAACGAGTCACTGAGCCCAAGTCCTGGCCAGGGCAGGGAAATTAAATATGCGTAAAATTTTAAGTGATTTGTCTAAAATATAATTACAATCTATTTAATTTGGAATAGCACACGATACAATAATTTACTTACAGAGTTCATTAATTTATTTTAAAATATTTAATAATATGTATTGAAATTAAAAGAACTACTAGAAGAATTTTAAAAAGATCAAACTTTAATTAAACACCTACATATTTAAATATTACTTCTGTTAGTTCATTGTGAGAGGGGGGGGACATTGTCCGGACGGCTCGGACATAAAAAATACTATTACTTCACAAGAATTTGAAATTTTAAAGTTTGCTACTCTTCCTAAATGACTTACCCTAAGATCATCGAGAAGTCCTTCGATGTCGAGGCATTTCTTCATCGAGTGCCAATAGCGATAGATCCTACAAATGGCAAACCCAGCATAAGGAAAGACAAGATGGTGGCTGGCTGCAATCGAAGAGGAAAAGATATTAATCAACTGCTAGGAAAAGGAAAGCTTATCTAACATTTGAGCTTCTATTGGTCAGAATAACGAAACATTGGAACGGAAATTACGAAATCTTATTTCTTTATTTACAAACTATAAATATTACCAGACTTTTGTAATTTTATATGGAATTAAGAGTTGCCCGTTTTACCTTATATAGTCAAGCGATTCTTATACCCAGTCAGTTGTTATCTTAACTGACGATTTTGAATTTCTGCAAACTTTATATAACTTGGCCAAGTTTATATTTGCTGATCTCGCAAATCGTTGAAACTGGTAGCTGGATGTAGAACACCAGACGAACACCCGATGCCTAAATCTAGACTTACTCTTGACCCTGAATCCTTGCCTTCCACTCATCGCCCTCCTCAAAAAATGCTGAAGGAGTTCTTTGAATTCTGCGGTCTCATTCTTGTACAAAAATTATCAAAAAGTCGGTATTTTTATTCATCTTCTGAAACAGATAAAGATCTGGGGAACAACCGACAATAAATTCGAAGGTTCAGAGGAAATAGGTCCGTAAACCAAGCTTTTGAACTCGCTACGAGTGCTCTGCGAAATCTCAAAAAGTGTTATTTGCTAATTCTTAAGAATATATGGTATTAGGGTTTATGTTTTTAATATTATATGAGGCTGAAATAAACAGCTTTTTTTTATCTTGTAATTCCATCAAAAAAACCATCTGTTTCAGCTACCATAAGATTAAAGAAATCCAACTTACGCCAGCAGGGGTCAGCCATGTAAAAGATCTTCAGCTTTGCACATTTAACGAGGAAATCTGCTCCAACTCTCAAAGCTCCAGTTCCTCCCACTGTCTGCACACCAAAAGCCTAGGGAAGGGGGGGTGGGGGGGAGAACAGAATGAAATTTAAGATGGCTGCATACTTAGAAAAGAAGTCTGACTTGTGCTATTGAAAACATTGGGAAAAAATAATTACAGTCGGATAAGTTTCAAAGTTTAGAATTGTAAATATGTAAAATAAAATATGCGGAATTTGCTCTATGTAAATTTTGCTGGTTTGAAGATCAGTCCTTAAAGAAGCTGCACGAAATGTTGCTCTTAAGATAACTCTTACACTTCTCTGCCGATGCATGTTAATCTGGATTAGTAATTGATAAATCTCGGTAACTGCAGTGGTGCTTTTCACAAATGGGATTTCTCGTGCGATATCCTTACCGATCACGACAATCAACGAAGGAGGAGCGGCAATTGGAAAATCACGAAGTTAAATTAAGAAAATGCTAATATTTTGGGCAGCTACACATCCCATAGAGTGAAATGTCCATATTTCACCTGGCATTGTCTAATGAGGCCGGATCTAGGGGGGGACAGCAAAGGGCTCCCCACTTTCAGAACACAACCGGAACGAAGGCAGAAATATGAAACGTATATATTACACATATTTAATTAAAAAATTTTGAATGACCACTGAAATGGAGAGAAAAACTATTTGCCAAACGGTGTTCCGTCTCGACGGTCACTTGGGCTCCACGCCCCCACCCCCGATCTTTAAATTTATTTTCCAGATCCGGATATTAAGATGTATAACAATCATTTAGCCACAATTTTCAGAGAGGATCACTTTTCAGACTAGCTGATCTTAAATTCTTTATATATCGGAGGATGACGTCAATTAACTTATTCATTTCCTAAAGTAATCTCGTCCTCCCACAAAACGATTTCATTGGTTGTCATACTGTGCATTTTTGGATAAGAATTTTAAACACTTCAAAATGAGTTAATTCGATTAAGATTATATCGACGTTTCTTCAAGAGTGTCAATGTGGGTCATCAACTAATTATGGCTCGATTGCAGAGATCTTGTTGAAGCAGTCACTCTGCGAAACAATCCCTTTCGGTTCTTCAGCGGAATCTGTGTAACCTTGGTTTCAGCTTCAAGTCGAATATCGAGAGTCAAGGTGAAGTTTTCCCTCCTCCAGCAATTTGTTTCGACTCTTATGTAACTGAAAGGAAATCAAAATGAGGTCACTGACCCATTTCTGTGCAGAGAAAGTGTCGAAGAGCAACAGGACTTCACGTGCGACTTGACGTGGCCTTAACCCTTTCCTATCGCACACAATGCTGCCAGATCTAGGTGTTCGAATAGATCTTCAGAATAGAATTAGAAATTACGCACTTGTAAAAATGCAAAAATAATTTCATAATAATCACAATTCCTCCTCAAGCAACTGCTTATCGGAGAGACGCCATAGAGAAGGTCTGCGCCGAAGGGAGAGACCTCGGCAGAAAGACAACACAAGAAAATATCCATGCCTTTATCAGGGATCGAACCTAGGTCCCTTTGATAAGTAGACAAGCACACTACCACTCGGCCACCGGGACGGTCGAAAGTACAATTAGTGGAAATTTATTCTAATATAATTCAACTGCTGACAACGATAGTTATGAAATTTTTTTTAAATTATCCATTTTTATGTTTTTCATCCCGTACTTTCATTAACGTTTTAACTGTTCTAGTCATCTAGTGCTGTGCGCGGCTTTTGATGAATTTGGACTAGCACATAGCAACAGAAGAGTTGACACTTTTGAGCGACACTGATTTTGCACATAATGGGCTAAATGGCCAGGTCACAAGGACCCTAAGGGCTCAGAGAAGGTTGGGGGAGAATGCGACCCACTGAACAGCTGTTAGGAGACGTATGGACGCCTACAGTCAAGGCGTCAAGAGTGTTCTCTCACGTGCGCAGGGAACCACGGCTTAACGTCCCATTCGACGGACGGTATCATTTCTAATCCCCATCTCGTGTCTCCTTTATGATCGAGGGCGGGGGTGGGGGGGGGGGGGGGTTAGCGGAGATAAATCTCAAAGCTGGCACAAATGGGATTCGAACTTGGGAGTCTGGTGCGCTACGACAGAGTCAACTATCGACTCCCGACGTATCAGTTCGAGAGTTCCCCTTTATTAAAATGATAATTTTAAGATTTCACCTGCACAACCAGGGTTAGGTAACGAAACACCTGCTAGTCATGGATCAATAGAACTTGCTCTTTTGAATTTATTTATGCAAATGCTTTATTTGCCAGATCATCGAGTTGCTGTCCGATCAATCGATTCCTAGTGCTCAGCAAGACTGAACGATATATATCCGAAATGAAGGAGAAGAATATCATTTAGCATGTTTTACTTTCAAGTGATAGAGCGATTGGTTCGGCCATTTTGTTTAGAAGAGGCGGATTTAATCCGCCTTCGAACACGAGACGAGCTTTTGTGCAAGAAATTTAGGAATTGAAAAGAGAAATGATCCATGGCAGCTGATCTCGAGTTATCCTGGAACAAACGAACGCTGAAAGATCAAATGTAATTGGAAACTGCTTTGGGGAATTATTTTCGGCCCTCTGGACTCGAAGTGTCTTCTGCCTGAAGCTTTACGTCATCATACCGCTTACAGGAAACGGAAATGGTCTGCATCCATCCATTCTCGTCTGCTAAAGATATCATCACTTTGGAACTTGGTAAAGGCTCTGCGGGCCACGTGTTCGTATCGGTCATCTCCAATACGGGAATTACTTCAGGAACTGTTGAAACCGATAATAAACTACGTAGAGAAAGGGCCGCGAAACAAAAAGATCCCATTCATTTGGAAGGAAGAGATGCGAATCGAGTGCTTACCCTGTTCTGCTTGAGAGCGATGCTCTCGTGTCCCAGGAGGAGTTTCGTGGCTGCAGTGCTGAGCTCCTCGATTCCCAATTGGCCCAAGTACTCGTGGCTGAGATTGCTGCCGGAAGTGATTTCCTCTTCCACCTTTCTGACGACTGGGAGGACCCAAGGACGTCCCTCGCCATCTCTGTACGCTGCAGAAAGAAAAAGAAATGCATTTTAGAGAGCGGCCAATCACATCTTGGTAAGTTACTAACGTCTATTTTTAAAACAATACATTCTGTGGGATATGTCTACACCAGAAGAAAATTCTAAATGAGTTCAACAGAATTTTTAGCTAGTTTTTGGAACGTGAGCACAATTGTTTTCCCCTTTGTCGTCTATCGCTTGGCAGACGATCTTTTTATCTTTTAAGTGGTGAATTAAAAAGAAAATAGGTTAAAGGAGCACCAGTAAGCTCGTGGTCAAGTGGTTAGCGCGCTGGGCTGCTGATGTAAAGGACCTGGGTTCGAGCCCCGGATGAGGTATGGTCATTTGTGTCGTTTTTCTGCTGAGGTCCTGCCATCCCCACAGACCTTCTACTCTGGCATATAAGCTGACAGGCTCCTGTCAGACCTCTGTGGCAAGCAGCTGTTTGAGGGGGTATTTATTTATTACTCAAATATCATTATCTACATTTTTTTCGAATCTTCTATTAGATTGTGTTTCCACTGTTAGAGGACGCTAAATTTTTAAAAAGGGAGACCGAGTGTTTCCTATTCTCCAGATCCCTTTTCTCTTCCCAATGTTCTCAGGTTACCCTGAAGAGCAGTCTGCCTCCATCAGCATCGATCCACGCAGAAGACAGTTTCTCAGCCCGTATTCCGCCTTCCACAGGTGATGTTCGTTGGCAGCCATAAAAAAAAAAATCACAGAAAATTATGAAAAAATATTCTGACTTAATGAATGTTGCGAACAACGGGGATAAGACCTCAGAGACGACCCATTCATATCGTATCTGAGATTTGAATTCACGTCCATTAGTTCCACTGATCGCCATACTACCGGACAGTGGCGTTGCCAAGAGGGTTGGGTTGTAATGACCCCTTTTGAGAACTTCATCAATTGCAGATGCTTCTAAGGCAGTTCTCGAAAATCAGACTCAAGTCAAACATGACAATCCCCCCTTCAATTGGGGCGGGGGTGGCTCAGTCGGTAGCGCGCCAGGCTCGTAATCTGTAGTTCCCAGGTTCGAGTCCCAGCTGGGTAAGCGTCGAGATTTATCTTCGCAAAACTCCCCGCCCTGCCTACGGTCAGTAGGGGACACCGATGGGCTTGGAAAGGCCGCCGTCCGTCGGATGGGACGTTAAGCCGTGGCCCCGTGTGCGGGAGAGCCATACCCTGTGCACGTTAAAGAACACGCTGGATGGCCTTGACGGGAGGCTACCATCTGTCTCCCAACAGCTGTTCCAGTGGGTCCCCTCCCCCAACCTTCTCTGAGCCTTCGGAGTCCATGTGACCTGGCCATTTAGCCCAAGGTGTACAAAAAAGTGCCGCTCAGAGGTAAAACAATCCAATCCAAACCCCCCTTCAAATGGATGTTTTGGGTACTTTACTGAAACTGGGGCTGCTTATAAATTTTGCTAAAAAATATTCTTTGCTAATGCCAGGCGTGGCAGTGGCAAAATCAGTTCTGCCATATTAAGATAAGAGACAAGGTAACATTGACAAACAGAGATTTGTGGTTCGGTCTTTTTCAAAATATGTTGGTGACGAAATAGTAGACCATTTCAAGTGCACCAATTTCATCTACTTTTAAATATTCTGGTGACTTTCTGTAACATTGACGAAATTTGGATCCCTCTGCACGAGTTAGTTTTTTAATTGAAAACAAGTCAACAGCTGTTTTTTAGAAATTTCCATTTCCAACGGAGAAATTTTGGTGTAAAAATAAAGTCAACAGCAGAAAACAGAAAAGGAAAATGTGCTTGTTACGTGGATCGAATCGATTTGGACCTTAAGGGTTAAAATATTGATTTATTATCTCCGCTTTTCCTAATTTTTGAACGCTCATTGTATTAATGAGGCATCTCTATAAAGTAAGAGCTTCACCATCGCGGATCTCTCCACAAAAATTCCCCGCCCTGCCCACGGTCAGTAGGGGACACCGATGGGCTTGGAAAGGCCGCCGTCCGTCGGATGGGACGTTAAGCCGTGGCCCCGTGTGCGGGAGAACTATACCTTGTGCACGTTAAAGAACACGCTGGATGGCCTTGACGGAAGGCTACCATCTGTCTCCCAACAGCTGTTCCAGTGGGTCCCCTCCCCCAACCTTCTCTGAGCCTTCGGGGTCCATGTGACCTGGCCATTTAGCCCATGGTGTGCAAAAAAAGTGCCGCTCAGAGGTAAAACAACCCAACCCATCGCGGATCCTGCAGCTAGAATAAGATCTTTTTGCATGTTCGTTAAGTAGGTCGAGTCGAAGCAAACAAGGGCCACGACAGCCGCACCTTTGACCTCCATGCACACTTTTCGCCCACCGATCTCATAACTGGGGCTTTTAGGGTTCAGCGAGATGTTCGGCTCCCTCTTTACACCCAGCAAGCGACGTTACTAAGGTTTCCTGTTTGGCAAATCATCAAGTCACAAGAGCGCCAAAATCTCGGGGAATTATGAACTTAAGCTGCAGCCACTGAAGTTGCAAAATTTTTAGGGCTTCTGGGTAAATAGAAGAAAAACGTTTTGGCTGAGCTAATTTAAATGTTGGTCAAATGTAAACTTTTATTACAGAGAAAGAGAATAAAGGAGAATTGGTTAAGAGGAGAAATCCAAGGGAGAAAATAAAATTTCTGTTTTAACGTCATGGTTGATGCTCGCATATGATAATTAGGATCACGCGCTGGGATCTAGAACATAAAATAGGGGGATCCTGGATTTCAATTGTTGCAGTGTAACATTTTCCCTCTCGGTTTTAAAGATTTAAAAACTTCCTTGAAAAATGCATAGAATGTGCAGATTTTTAAATCATTTTTGGCCACCATTATCCTTTCTAGCATTCTGAGGTGTGTGTGTGTGTGGGGAGGGGGGGAGGGGGCTCCTTCCCAGATCGACCTCCGATCGGGATCCATCCATAAAAAAAAAAAAATCCAGATGTTACGATTATGCCATTACTCTAAAGTTTTATTTCACGGATACTGTATTTTTAAATCCAGTTTTCATTAATGCCGAAATTTACCCGATGCAAGAGGATCTACTTTTCATTCTGTTGGGGGGGGGGGGGGGCAGATTAGCATTCTAAAGCAGAAAAATCACCAGATTCACTTCTCAGTGTGGGGCTGAATTGGCAGATAGCAAAAATAAGGGTTTAAAGAAAGAAGTGACTATGAAAGTTGCAGGGGGGGGGGGGGGGCTACAGACACTGCAAGTTAAAATTGGGGTGTGCCAGTTTTCATTTTCACGTGCGGGCGAATTTTCGTGGATGTAAAATGCAGGATGAAAGTCACTAAACTAATAATGCTGAATGTAATGAAGGTGACTGATCACCACTGGGTGCTGACGAAATTCAATGAGATTGGGTACGATAGGAATAGTTCAAAGGGAGGGGGGGGGGAGGAGCAGGAGAAGTAAGGAACTGACAGATAAAATATTATTAAATGTTTCTGAAGCATTTTCCATCTTAACTATATTAATCATCATGCACTGTAATGAGAATTATTCACAAATACAGAAGTTTTGTACCGTTCTCCATTACGGCACTAAAATTTAAAAAAAGTTTTTCTTTTTTCGAAAGTTATTTTTCTTCCTTCAGTAAATTTATTTTTTTTTTCCGTCTGTCTCTGTTGGCATTGTCGAAATATATTTTCATGAGGGCTGAGAGGAAGAAAGGGTTATACCTGGAGGGTGGCATGAAATAAGAGTCATTTCAATGATTCGTACAATTAGCCTTAATAAAAATATGAAACCTCAGGTGGCACTGGCCAGGGTGTGCTGAAATCAATTAGCAACGGACTCGCAATGGAAGTAAAAGTTATAAGGGGAAGGGGGTGGTCCAAAATGAACTCGCCTAGTACATTTTCATTGCTCTGAACGAGTGTCCATTACGTAACTTTTATGATGACTGACAGCCGAAAGAAATGGACGGATATTGAAATGGTTCGAAAGTTTGCAAAGAGAGAAAGGGGGAAAGAAATTACTTTCGGTTTTTAACAGTTCCCTCGCCGAACCATCACGCAGACGTTTCGCAACAATTCTCTCCCCCCCCCCCCCGCCACAATGAAATATGCTCAATTTCAACGCTCCCTTTTGGGAACTGCGCTACGTGAATAGAAAAATAAATGCCAACGAAAGTGAACTGACGACACCAATATGAAGCGGTTGAACATATTTTGAGCCGAGATTCGGCAACTATTCCGAGCCACGTGGACCCGTTCTGGCTCAAGTGCACGCGACAGTTGCTTTGTCCTCGAGCGATGGATCGGTCTCCAATTAGCCACAACCAACCACCGAGGTAAAAATCAAAAGCAGACTCCGTTCCGATTAAGACACGTTAACACACTTTCGCAGAATCTAGCGCAGGAGGATTGGGGGCCAGGCCAAACGGCAAAGCGCGAGGGCTCACACCCAGAAGAACACCACGGAGAACTGTCGCCTGGCAACTGGCGCATTGTTAGCATTCAGGTGGCGGACAATCCGTTTCTCCAAATAGACTTTCATAATTAATGGAAGTCAATTAAGTGCTGAGGTAGAATGAAAACAAAGACTGGTTATTTCTAAAAGGGGTAAAGGAATCGGTGAAAGGGGACAGAAGGGGAGCAACAGATAGCTGGACGGACAGAGCCGCAATGAGTCGCTGAAAGGGATCGAGTTTTGAGAGGGAAACTTTTGCTCTTTAGAGCAAGGTGGAGGAGGAAATGATCTGGACTCAATGATAAATATTCGATGGGAACGTAATATATTCATAATTCAGAAGGTTAAATAGATATCGAGGTACAAATACAAAATTTAAGTTTTTATTAATTTGGTAATCGATTTGCTAAATATATTAGATAATGTAGAAATAAAGTTTATGTGGAAACGAAATCCTGAGAAGGATCAGGATAATGATGGCAACGAGGGATGACAGGGGAGAAAAAAAATAAAACAATCTCGTGCAGTCATGATGAGGGAAAAGAAAGGAATGCAATTGTCACTTTTACATTATTTTGACGTCACACGATGACTGAGGTCTCGAATATTAAAGAAAGATTTTGTAAAGAGCGATTTCTCGTCTCGTCCTTTAACAATCCCTTTCAGTCCAAGTTGCAAAAAATTTGTGACCAGATGACCAAGATCACGTGTGATCATTAAACGAAGGAATTGCTTTTTAGAAATCATCACGATGATCTGTCTGGGGGAAAACTTTCGAATGGAGGATTTAGTAGAGAAGTTTGGAGGAAGAAAAAATTTGCTCTCTTTCCAAAAGTTTGGCTGCTCATAATCATTATCCTACTTTGTTAAACTACGCACATTTTTTTTTACTACGTAGGTTAAAAACGTTAATTTATTCAGAAATTGTAAAAAAAATACAAATAGAGGTGAAAACGGAACGAAATTTAAAAACTGTTTGAAAACTTATTAATTTTATCAAAACTTGAGTAGAGAGGTCGTCCGCTGCAGAGCATTGTCTGCAACGGAATGTGGGAAAAAAAACTCGTCATTTATAATTAACATGATTAAAACGAATAGTCTCTGTAAACAATCTGATCACAGCTTCCCTTTACACATCTATTTTATAATTTTTGACCCGTCCCTTCATAGGAAATCGACTTCCGTGAACGTCCTTAGCGATAAATTTCCATTTCGGAAGATGGAAGTGAATGTGAAACGATCCCTTACCTCCAATGGTGAGATCCACTTTCTCGGGGAACTTGTCGTCGTGGTAGGCCTTGTGCAGAGCAAAGATTTCGACGGGAGGAGCGGGATCGACGGTGGAGAAGAGAGAATTGTCGCTCTCTCGGACATCAGGGTGACCGTTCTGATAAGGGTAGATCGTGATGTGCCCGGACATGGTAGGATTTTTTTGGGTCGCAGAATCGATGAATTCGACGCGTCGACTCGCTTCGTCGCTGAGATTTTTCTGATGCTCTGCAGTGCCGCACGTGCTCATTTATCCATGTGCGGCCAGAGCGTGCTCTAACGTCACCCGGGGCACACGAGCATCTGACGTCAGAGGATTTCCCGACGATGAGTGGTCGGTTCGACTTTAGGCGCGTGTCGGCAGCGAACGACGCGAAGTGGATGCACAACCTTCTGGGAAATGTCGTTCGCATCAGAAGGAGGAACAAGTCCCTCTTCTGACGTCGTTTCTCTTGCAAGGCCATTGTCCGTTGTCGACGACGTCACAGGGACCAAGGCAACACAACCTAACGGGCCATCGTGCTCTATGGCGAGCTTTAATGTTGGCAGTTTTTTTCTTCGCTTTGTTTACCTTCCGCTTTCGCTCACCTTGGGATCGACTACGTCACGAATGAGTCCGAGAGCGGTTTACTATCTCCGGACTTGCGATCATCATTAAGATCATCATCATCCAAATGGCGTCTTTTGTGAGAATCGAGATTCCGATTAACGGTATCCATGTAAAATGAAGCGATGAGATCTGGACCAAGTTGGACATAATCGTTCTAATGCTCAGTTGGCAGTTTTTTAAAATTAAGAAACTTTTTTTGTAAGGGAAAATTTGATTTAGATCGCTTTACCTCTGAGTGGCACTTTTTTTGCACACAATGGGCTCAAGGTCACAAGGGAACTCAAGGGCTCCGAAATGATTGGAGGAAGGCGACCCGTTGTGTGGCTGTAAGAAGAAAGACAGACGCCTCCCACATCAAGGGTATCCAGGGTGTTAACGTGGACAGGGTATGGATCTCCTGCACCTGAGACACAGCATAAAGTCACATTCGATGGACGTCGTCCTTTTCAAGCCCATAGCTGTCCCCTTACTCATTGAGATAATAGAGATAAATCAGAACGCTGGCACAGGACTCGAACCTGGGAACTGCGGATTACCAGACTGGCACGCTACCGATTGCGCCCCCCCCCGCCCCATTTCATTTGTCATTTCTTACCACTCAAAACGTTAATATCAAGGAGAATAATATTTTTTTTCTGGGGGTGGGGGGAGTTTTTAAATTAGCACTTATTTGCAGCATAAATTATGGAAATGAAATAGTTGTCTTATTTTATTTCTGAACAGCATATTTTGCTTTTTAATGAGTTGTTGTTGAGGTCACAAAGGCCCCCAAGGCTCAGAACAGAAGGAATGAGGGCGTGCGCATACAAACGATACAATGTTCTCCGAGAAGTGATTTCCTAACAAGGAACAAGAAATCGTGACGTGCACTACGAAGCGATCTCCGACATTGCGAAAGAATCCGATTCAGAAATCGCTAACTTTTTAAATAATCTTTTTTTTTACTAACAACTTTTTTTAGGAACAAAAATGAAGCTGAAGGTAAATTAATGATCTCTTTAAAAAACCATTTGAATCTCGATTTTTTCAAAAATATTCGTTCGATGTGTAAAGATAAGGAAAATACATTTGAAAACAGCTTGTTCAAAAAAAAAGTCATTCAAACTTGTTTACAACTGATACAATCACTACGCAAATTGGTAAAACTAAGTTTGTATTAAATATTATTATAATTTTTATCGTTTTCATTTCCATTTGTTCGAATTAACTCTTCAGATTAATTATTTTAACTGACTAAATATTCCAGCTTTGCTAACTTTTTTTAGTAAATAAAAATAAATCAAGCAGCTGCTTGCCCCAGAGGTCTGACAGGAAGGAACCTGTCAGTTGGTTGCATAATAGAGGATGAGATCGTGAGGAAGGCGAGACCTCAGCAGAAAAATAACACAAGCATCCATACCTTACCCGAGGCTCGAACCCAGGCCCTTTGATCAGTAGCCAAGCGCGCTAACCATTTGTCCATACTGAACGAATAATGTTGAAAATCGCGATTAGGATTTTTAGCGAGTTAATTATTGGATCCTTGTAAAAGTTAGCGTATTAATTGGATCCTTGTAAAATGAAGCGATGAGATCTGATCAAATTGGAACATAATCGTTGGATTGGATTGTTTTACCTCTGAGCGGCACTTTTTTGCACACCATGGGCTAAATGGCCAGGTCACAAGGACCCCGAAGGCTCAGAGAAGGTTGGGGGAGGGGACCCATTGGAACAGTTGTTGGGAGGCAGATGGTAGCCTCTAGTCAAGGCCATCCAGCGTGTTCTTTAACGTGCACGGGGTATTTCTCTCCCGCACACGGGGCCACGGCTTAACGTCCCATCCGACGGACGGCGGCCTTTCCAAGCCCATCGGTGTCCCCTACTGACCGTAGGCAGGGCGGGGAGTTTTGCGGAAATAAATCTCAACGCTTACCCAGCTGGGACTCGAACCTAGGAACTACAGATTACGAGCCTGGCGCGCTACCGACTGAGCCATCCCCGCCCCAGGAACATAGTCGTTCATATGTTCATATCGCCTTTTTCCATTAAAGATTATCCGGGACTTCTTTAACGGATTCTGAGGATCTGAATGACTATTCACATCACATGGCTCTCATCCTAACAAATTGACTACTGAGAGTATTTACAAAGTAGCACAGCAATGAAGGATTCTAACCGATAGTTATAAATCGAAAGTTTCGAATCCTATTTTCCTACTAAGGTACTAAGGGCCTGCACCAGAAGAAGACGGATCCGAAGTTGTTGCCATTTGCGTAGAGGCCTTATGAAAGTCATAAGAAGCAAATAAGAATTATTTTACCTGTATTTAATTTCGTCCTCCTTCTACTGACTTTTAGAAAGGCGATTCCCGTGAATGCGTTTCGTATCATCGTATGCTAAAATCAATATCAAAACAAAAATCAAAATTGAAGAGAATCGGCTGTTAATAAATTCGGATGACATCTCTGTTCCTTGCACAAGATTCAACCATGCTTCATTGCTCAAGTCCCAGTCAAATATTCGTAAATAATATTACCCCAACTGCTGTACAGTTAAACAAACTTTACTAATTGATTTTTCATTCTATGATAACAATTAAAGTAATTTAAATATAAAATCAAATGGTGGGCAGTGTTCAATTGGGAAGGGTGGGGGGGGGGGTTAGGGGGTTCATTGATCGTATAAAGTTTGCGAACTACTGGTATATGCAGTATGTTTCCAAAAACAACTGTTCATTAAAATAAAGCTTGTATTTCTTGGCAATCTTTCACCTTATAGGATTATGTCCATTATTTTCCTATGACAGAAGTTTCTAACCACTGGAAGATCGCATCACGGGTAGGCACCTATCTACCAGCAGCATTATGGGAAATAATTCATATACATTATACAACTTCAATACATACAATACAACAAGACAGCTTCAATACATATATATATAGGAAATGACATATCTGAAGTTTGTATGTACTTCCGAAATGATAGGATTTTTGAAGTACAAATCTGCAACTAAGAATTGAACTGTCAAAGTCCAAAAGCATAAATAACATTGTAATATGGTTGCATATTACTTTTAGCACAATAATTTGGTTTATATGGTACATATAAGAGAGAGATATATATTGATCTTTTAACTGCACTGGTTTCCACAAATTAAAGAAAATCCCTATGTTAAGTCAGTGGGAAGCTAACGTCAATGCTCTAAAAAAAATAAAATAAATACCCCTTCAAGCAGCTGCTTGCCACAGAGGTCTGACAGGAGCCTGTCAGTATATGCCATAGTAGTTTTGTTTTGAAAAATGTGATTGCAGATAAAGATCTCAATCAAATAAATCAATATCTCGATTTTCAACAATATTTCGTTTAGTATTTAATGAGTTATGGAAGTTTGAATATTTAACGATAACAACCACAAAAATTGACTAAAACTCAGTATTAAGTATTGCATCAAAGTGTTTAATAAAATAAGTTTGTATTTTAGAACTTTGTGTAAAGAATTCTTTCACTATTCTTCAGTTTTGTATAAGTTTCTTAAGACTGGCATTGCTGTTGTTAAATATTCAAACTTCCACAACTCATTAAATACTGAACGAATATTGTTGAAAATCGAGATATTGATTCATTTGATTGAGATCTTTATCTGCAATCACATTTTTCAAAACAAAAAACTTATTTTAGAAGTTATAGAGCTTCGACGTTGCTTCCCATTATTGACTTAACATAGGGATTTTCCTTAATTTAAGGAAACCAGTGTAAGTTCTCAGCAGTCTGCACTTTTGTGTGTTGCAGAATTTTCTTAGGTAATGGGGAGATGATCCTTCTACGGACATTCAACGGAAGGCATCTGAGATGGGCAAACGGGATTTAAGCATCAGAGCCGGATGTAGGTTGGAGGCGGGAGGGGGGGGAGAATCTACAGCAAAAAATTATAAAATTTATTTATATCTGATACGTTATTCAATAAATTTTTAAATACCTGTAAAAAAGAGGGAAAATGTTATATTGCATTGGATATCTAGTGCCTTGCTCCCCCTTTACATTTTTCAGGCTCGATTTCGTCTCTTACTCCCCCCCCCCCCTCTCCCTCGATATTTTTCCAGATCCGGGCCTGTGTAGGATGATGCATCTCAGGTTATTAATGATTTCCGAATCAGATGATACCCGATCTCCGACATTTCTCATTTACTAGTGCTGTGGCCTGAAACGGAGAAGCTCCTGTCAGACTACGTGACAAGTAACTGCTTGAAGAGAAATTTAAATTAAAAAAAAAAACTAAAATAATTTTGCATTTTCTGTCTTTTCTGATCACTTTGGATGATCTCATGTGTCATTACTGTTCTTCACTTCTCAAGTGTTTCTGAATTCCGCATGGTCAACGAGCCACGCCGCCATATTGCAGTTTTCTCTGCATTGATGATCGCTGTGTTTTTGCAATGTGTGCATGGGGTCATCAAGGAAAAAAGTCGGATTTCCAAATTGTTGCAGCGACTGTTTCGTCATCATTTCGTGGAAGCGTCGGCACTTCCACGAAATCGAAGTGCATTCTGGTAAAACGTTTCTTCAGCGCTAAAATTCCATCATCCACATCGTCGCTGAAATTCCCGTGACGTCAGGGGCGTATCTATGGGGTGGGGGGAGACTCCCCTCAAAGAAACTCGGAGTTGGCGAAATTCGAAGGGACTTCGTAAAATCCAGGTGAGTTGGGAAAATTTGTAATCTTTTTTTTTGTAAAATTAAGGAGAGTTAGAAAAATCTAGCCAAGTTGGCAAAATCTAGGACAGGTGGGAAAATCGAGACGGCAAAATCTAGAGCAGTTGACAAAATTCGAAGCCACTTAGTAAAATACAGTGAGTTGGCAAAATTGGCACAACTTGGCAAAATTCGGAGTGACTTGGTAAATTCTTGGGGAGTTAGCAAAATTCGGAGTGACTTGGCAAAATCATTGGGAGTTGGCAAAATTCGGAAAGACTTCGCAAAATCATGGGGACATGGCAAGATTCAGGTGAGATGTAAAAATTGGGATTTTTTTTATGTAAAATTATGACGAGTTGGCAAAATCTAGGGCAATCTGCAAAATTCGAATCCACTTGAAAAAAAAATACGGGCGAGTTGTGAAAATTGGGATTGTTTTTGCGAAATTCAGGAGAGTTGACAAAATCAAGAAAACGTGACAAAATTTTGGGGAGTTTGAAAAATTTGCAGTGATTTGGCAAATTAAGGAGAGATATAAAAATTGTGATTGTTTTTGTAAAATTAATGAGAGGTGGCAAAATCGGGGCAACTTGGAAAAATCTAAGGGAGTTGGCAAAATGCAGGTGAGTTGTGAAAATTGGGATTGGTTTTATGAAATTAAGGAGAGTTGGCAAAAATCTGGGGAGTTGGCAAAATCTAGGGCAATTGGAATCCACTTGGAAAATATAGTCAAGTTGTGAAAATTGGGATTAGTTTTGTGAAATTAAAGAGAGTTGGCCAAATCGAGACAACTTGGCAAAATTTTTGGGGAGTTTGAAACATTTAAAGTGACTTGACAAATTTAGAAGAGATGTAAAGATTGGGATTGGTTTTGTGAAATTAAGGAGAGTTTGCCAAATCAAGGGGAGTTGGAAAATTTCACACTGACTTGCTACAATTCAGGCGAGATGTAAATATTGGGATTATTTCTGTGAAATTATGGCTAGTTAGAAAAACTGGAAGTTTCATGACAAAATGAGGAGAGTTGCGAAAATTGCCCCACGGAGCGAAAACTAGGTACGAACCTGACAAGAGACGTTATTTTCTCAGTTGGCAAAATTTGATTTTCGAGTTGGAAAATTTTCCATTTCTCTCCCCCCCCCCACACACACAACATCCACAAGTCCTTAGCTATGCCCCTGCGTGACGTTGTGGGATTTGAAAAGTCACAACTGTGTTTATATTCTATTTAGTCGAAATGTATTAAAAAGGTTTTTCGGGTTAAAAAGAAAACTCCAATGGGGGGGGGGGGGGGGGAATTATTGAGCAGAAAATTTCCGTTTGAAATTCGTTTCAAAAACGGGTGGGTAAAATTAATAATCGAATATTTCTTTCTGTAATTCAGGCAGAACTCAGATTTAAATAAATTCAGATTTTCAGGTATTAGATAATAATTTTATTTACATACAATAACTATGCATTGCCAATGTCTCTTCAGCGAGATTATTTCTGTACAAACTCTTCCGTCTAATTCTTTTAAATTCATAACACACATTCATTTGCAAATGATGTTTGGAACGTATTTACAATGCTTTTAATGTATCTTCGATGTTCTTACTCTGATTTTTCCTATGTTTTGGTATTATTCAGTATATCAGGAACTTGGTATTCTGGAACCAATTAATTCGTTGTAGCGAGAACTGCTTATGCTAATCTAATGCAGTGGTGGGGAAACTTTTCCGAGTACGGGCCACTTGGAACAAATTCTGAAGTTCGGCGAGCCAAAAAATGCTGTCATCTGTCGATCGTGGCAAGAAATACTAATAAAACAACACGAGCTTCGAATTTCCAGCAATATCGGCAACTCGCAATCAACAGAAATCATGGTACGGTTAGCTGTTCGTAAAAATTCTCAAAAACAAAATACAACTTCAATTCAGACGCTATTTCTATGAGAATCTTAGCGGGCCGGATAAAATGTCTCCGCCAGCCGTAGCTGGTTTTCCCATCACTGATCTAATGTCAAGTGGAATCCCGCATCTCGCATTAGTAGTGGGCATGCCCAGCCACATATCATAAAATAATTCATAATAATAATTCGTTCTCTTAATCTTTGTCTCTGCCTATGTAGTGTTCACAAATGACAAACTCAAAGAAATGACAGTATACTATTTTAATCTTTTGTTATAGTCAAAAATATTTTATTATACGAAAAAAAAGCAACAAACTATTAAGAAATACAATTTTTCTGTTTTTTTTTTAACTCGAATATTAAATCTCTTGTTCGAAGGATGAATATCGAATGAAACCGTGTAAAAGAAGGTAAAAAATCATATCCTATCTGTAATATAATTTTGTGGAGAAAGTCCGCAGACTTCGATAGGGTACGATAGTAACAAAAAGTCAGGGTAGTACAAAGAGACTGGGAAACATTGAAGTAAGAAAATGGATGTTTCTTTTAAGTATTGTCTTTCTGATGAACTGTTGTTTTCATCTCAAACTCCTGTCAGATCTCTCTGGTAAATGGTTGGGCCCGAATTCGTAGTCGATGTCTATGAAACCATTTCCTCATATGCAATAGACTGATTCAGGGGCGAAGACGATGATTTTGAAAGCATAAAATATACTCATTGATATAAGCCAGCAAAAATAAACGTTGATTGTTTTAGAAAGACATAAAAAAATGAAAGAAATTTTGTGCTTTTTGTGTAAAAAATTCATCTGATTTCAAGGAGAGTGTCACTCTTAGTTCAACGTCGAAATCAGTTTCAGAGGAAAAATTGTCTTGAGCCGGGTGGGATACGATCCCAAGACCCCCTGATGACATGTCGGTGGATTCGTCTTCCACCCGGCTCGAGACAATTTTCCCTCTGGAACTGATTTCGACGTTGAACTAAGAGTGACACACTCTCTCCACGACAGTTCAACGAAAACGTCCAGAAATTTCTTCAATTTATTCATCTGGTTTACTTCAAAATTTTTTAGAAAAGAGAAATTCATTTCAAAAAACAAAAGGAATAAAAAACTGATTAGACTTGTCATTCTGGACTTTCCGATTTTCCTGTTCAACAAGGACTCGCTATCTTTGCAAGTAAAAGGCTCTGGTGACAGTAAATGGGGTTTTTTTTGTGAAAAATTGTCTTTGCTCAGCGAGTGTCAAACATCACCTCAAGAGCCGAATACAAATTCTGACAGATCGACTCTGTAACAACCTTGCGATAACAACACGACACTAAACAAACAAGGCAGGATTTCATTTATATAACTGGCGACCTAATTTCTTCAAGAGTGGCGGGGGAAGAAATCAGAGGAGCAGCAGGCGTTTGACCTCGCAGATAATTTTTTATCATTTTAAATGAGGCATATTAAGCAAATGAAAGCCGCAATTAGGAATTGTCGTTAGCGAGCTCTGTTTTTTTCTTCACGTTAAGAAAAACAATGTTTTATTGCATTTTTATCGGCAAATTAAACTTTGCAGACTATTACATAGATCAAATACGTTTAATTCGTAAAAATATCATATAAATACTAATCTTTCAAAATAAAGTATTAAGTGTTGGTACAAATCCTTAATTACTAATTCATATTCAGTTCATAAATATCCTTCTTTCAAATTTCGTTTTCAAATTCTACAGATTACGTCTGCATTAACGATGAGTATTATTCGTGACCAAAAAGAAATGAATGCACTCGCAACTAATTTGGAATTTGCAACTCAAAACGTTTTAAAAAAAAAGGTGGTAAGATAAAGCCATGTTAACCTGAGGCGATGCTTCTGGGAACAGGGATTTAAAATAGGACGATATTCCCTCACCATTATCATATGAAATATATTCCTCCGCTTGGAGTTAATAGCCCGTAAGATCAACGGAAGACATCAGCAGATGGTGACTTGCGCAAAAAGTCCAGGATTCGTTCATTCTAATCAAACAAGTAGACGCTTCATGTGGTTTTAATGGTCAGCCTTGTGGATTGTCTGAGAAAAAAGGTAAGAGATCTAGAAAAAACAAAGGAAGATTATTTGTTTTTGGTGATAAAAATAAATAGTTTAAAAAGAAAAGTGGGGAGGAAGCTACGCGATCGAGTCGGAAAAAGGGAAAAGGAGGGCCAAAGAGACCGGATTTCCATTGAAATGTAACGTTTTCCTCTTCGTTTCGGAGGTTTTAAAAAATTTGCATGAAAAATGCGTGAAATATGCAGAAGTTGAAACATTTTTAGCTTCCCCTTACTAGCATTCTCAGAAGGAGGGGTGGAGGGGGGCCTCCCCCTAGATCTGAGCCTGACTGAGAGTGTCGATGCTTCAGCACAGTCCCTACCCTCGTCATGACATGCCAGCATTTTGTTACCGAAGAACCCATCATTACGCTACAGAAAAGCTTTTTGTTCATTGATCTAAGAAAAGGGTGACCGATGGACTTGGTATGGTCGTCATCCGTCCGATCAGACATTAAACCTTCGCCTTGACGGAAGACTTCTATCTGTGTCTTAACAGCCGTTCAAAGATCCCCTACACAACTATGAAATCTATGGTTTCTTTGTGACCTTTCCAATTAGCCCATTGTGTCCACACCAACCGATCAGGTGTAAATCAACGACAAGCATCCATTAAATGGCCTTGATGCTTGAGAGCGTTTGAAGTCAGCCTCGGAATACGGAAATGAAAAGAATATGCAGAAGAGAAAGGCGCCGAACGTAACTAGCCGGGAAGTTGTAAGTGACGTCAGTTACATTCAGTAGGCTGTCCTTCTCGACTTGATGTAAGGACGCTGACACATGTCGTCGGAACACGAAGAACCTTGGAGCAGTTCATAACAGATCGAAAGGAATGTAAACATTGAAATCCTTGAGAGCACTTTGAAAGGTTTTCCATCATGTTCTCCCTGGGTATGTAGAGGAAATGGTTATTTTTGAATGCGGGACGGAAATTTAGAATTTCTCTTCCAGCAAATAACCAATGAATGTGTTAAAAAAAGCGTTGGAATGATATAAATTTCTTGTTATACATATAGTTATCTCCAATAGGGAAATACATATATATAATAAAAAGGTAAAAATTGCATGATGCACTGAAATTATACAGAAAAATTGTAAATATAGTAATTTACAATAAAATCCCATATACAAAAATGCTATACACGAAACCTACATACTAAAATTACGCGTTTATGAAAACTTAACCATTATCTCTAAGATAAAAACAGAAACTTAGCAAATTTTGAGTTGAGGCTCAATTTTCCGAGCCCAAAGATATTGCGGCCGAGTGTTCTCGAGCCAGAACGAATTCGACAATCGTTGAGCTTGCGGCTGCTTGAGTAATCGTCGCTCGATTTTTAGGAAAACGTTCTCTGATACATCACATGACATATAGAGAAATGCACGTCGCGAATCATTTATATTATTCTTACAAATCTTAGTCATTTTGTGATAAAATGAAATTGTTGCTGCTTTTGTAACGAAAAATATTCGAATATTAGTAGAAACAGAGATTTCGTGGGATAATGTCGTTTTAGAGAAAATGAGTATCAGCCATTGATTTATTAAAAATAGAGAATATGTAAAAAAATAAATTCAGAAGCATCACGATACTTATTTTTGTTTACGAAAGACTGATTTTTAAAGGTTGAAATTATAATCAAAATATATTTATGTAAAATGTTATGCGCTGATTTTACATCAGGCATAACGATTCATTTTTTTTAAAATTAAATTCTTATTGGATTGAGATTTTTGTTTTTCTCCAACACAAAGGGAACAGACTAACAGGGTGGACATAGCAGAAGTGGGCGGAAGTCGCAGCTGCACCGAGGGCCACACACACGGAACACCCAGCGCCAGATCTCATGACATTCGATATCACACAGCACAGCGCCCCCGTGGGTGGATGGCAGGCGGAATCACATTTTCTTCTCTTGCAGTGAACGTCCGGCTGGGGGTGCGAAGGTCTGCTGACAGCTTTAGTGCCGATTTCACACGAGAAGCTGTGTTCGCCCCGTAGCAAATGCAGATGCAGAGCTGGACAACCTTGTCCAGTGTTGTAGCAACGAACGAGGGATCCCGTTTTTCCCAGGCGACAATGTCAACCTCACAGACCCCCTGGGGAGAATTTATCACTTTAAGTTCCTCTGCAGATGCTACAGATGGTTTGCACATACCATTTTCATGGGAAATCAAGGGAGAAGAGACGTGGGAAAATTGTAGCGAGGAGCAGAGAGGACTGAGATTTTGAAGAGAGCAGTTGGACTCTAGATTTGGAACAGGGCAGACGAAACGTTTAGTATGTAGGTTTCGAATCAATGGCTGATACAGGAGATTTTAGAGAGAGCAGTTGGACGGGACGGCCAGAGCTCGGGGTGAGCCCGATTCAGTATCGGAGATTGGAATCAGTGGAAATGAGTGCAGGACTTTGAATAAACAGCCGTGTGCTTTGATGCGTTAACGCAAGGACTTCCCATGAATGAGTGGCTCCCTAAAATGAGAAGCAGAGAGACGAGAATTTGCTTCCGAAGCGCCTACCAGTAAAGGACACCCTCTCCTTCCCAACATTCCTACGATGATGCAGTAGACCGCCTCTCTTCGCCACAGCCAAATTACCCCACAGCGGAGATGAAGGTCAACAGAGGCCCGTCTACCTATCAGCCACAGTGCGACGGAGATGTCATCGGCTAAAGCGACGAACTAAGGAGATGATCCCCACCCGATGCTGGAGTGACGACGACCTGGCCGTAATCCGATGCAGCTGACGGAGGAGCTGAGCACTTAGAACGGTACGATTATCCTTCCTTTAGTTGCTTACCCTTCCTTTCACTAGAAGTTGCTATCCTTAATTTTAGAGTTAATTGTAAAAGGGTTCCATAGTCCGTTTAATTCTTTAAGTTCCTTTTTTAAGTTCACGATAGATGATTGATTCTTAGAAGATTAATTGTTTTGCCTGTACTGTTAGATATTTTGTTTCAATAAATATTGTTATTCTTTTATGTTTCCATAAACCTGAGTTGTGCATCATCATTGGATTTCCTTAATAAAAACGTCTTCCCCTAAGGAGACGGCCTGGGATTTTTGCGGCCCGCATTGTCTAATTAAGGGGATAATCCGTAATTGGGAGGGGCGGGGGTGGCTCAGTCGGTAGCGCGCCAGGCTCGTAATCTGTAGTTCCCAGGTTCGAGTCCCTGCTGGGTCAGCTTTGAGATTTATCTCCGCAAAATTCCCCGCCCTGCCCACGGTCAATAGGGGACACCGATGGGCTTGGAAAGGCCGCCGTCCGTCGGATGGGACGTGAAGCCGTGGCCCCATGTGCGGGAGAGCCATACCCTGTGCACGTTAAAGAACATGCCGGATGGCCTTGACGGGAGGCTACCATCTGTCTCCCAACAGCTGTTCCAGTGAGTCCCCTCCCCCCAACCTTCTCTGAGCCTTCGGGGTCCATGTGACCTGGCCATTTAGCCCATGGTGTGCAAAAAAGTGCCGCTCAGAGGTAAAACAACCCAACCCGTAGTTGGGCAATGTGGAAAACACAACGCCACAGATTTAAATTTGCATATTTCTACTTAGAAAGAGAATAGTGCTTGCAACCGCGAGGTGCGCACAACAAAAATTTTGCTATTTTTTTTACAATTAGAAGAAAATTTGAAATTTTAATTATTCTGATCGTGATCGCGATGTTGTCTGTGCTATTTTGAGTCCCAGCCCGAAATCATCTCGGTAACATATGCAATGAAATAAAATGGCATTAAAATTGAATGAAAAAAATAAATTCTGATATGAACATAAAAATATTGGCGACTGATTCTGTAAGAGTTTCATGTGTCCAGGACACGTGGGCTTAGGCAGAAATTCTTTAGAGGGGTGGGAGAATAGTTTCAGGGCGAAGCTAAATTTTTTGAGAGGGGGGGAGGAACAAAAAATAAGTGCTTTAGCATATAAATATTTATGTAGAGCCGTTCATTAATGATTGCTTTGGCGAATGGGGTAATCGTGCATCCATCGTTTCATAATGTAACTATTGATGCCCGAAAACAAAACGAAAAAAAAAAGAACTTCTTATTAAAAATCAATGTAAAAATTATTTTTGATATTAATAAATAATTTTTTTTATTTTCACTTCTAGAACTGACCGTTGGTTTCAGTTTCTTGTTGGTGACGTATTCGACACGAGGGCCAACATGCTTCTGAGGCAAACGGGTTCCTCGGCTCTTGTTGCCAAGGGACGAAATTGAAAGCAGACGGCACCACGAGCGTGCCACTATTTCGCTACTGCCATCTGGATAAATATTCAGGACCTGATAAAAATAAAAAAACAAACCTGTAAATGATAATTTTGAAGTGAACGAAAGAGATTGGGTTTTTCTACCTATGAACGAAGTTTTCAGGGAGAAGATCAGAGGGGCCATTGACCTGGGCTTCAAACTCAAAGGGAGTTTTAAATTTAGACACTTGTCAATTTTTTTATATTAGCTCCAACAGTAAAAGGTATGATTTTTTTAGTTGACAAGTCTCGGATAACGAACGGCTATTTCTTTCTAGTGCTCTTTCTCTCTGAGGTCTCACCTCACACGCCCTCTGTGGCATATTATGTTAGAAAGCTCTTGTCGGCCCTCTGTAATAAAAATAAAATAAATACCCCCTCAAGCAGCTGCTTACCACAGAGGTCTGACAGGAGCCTGTCAGTATATATACCAGAGTAGAAGGTCTGAGAGGATGGCACGACCTCAGCAGAAAAACGACACATACATCCATGCCTTATCCGGGGCTCGAACCCAGGTCCCTTAGATCAGTAGCCAAGCGTGCTAACCACTCGTGTGGAAGCTTTAAAAGTAAAACTTTTATAGAGATTTTTTTTTTCAATTTTAAATTAAAGCGTATTTTATTATTTTGATTATTATTTTATTTATTATTTGAGTGGATATTTTATTTTTGGTAGGGACCTCAAAAGGTGGAAAGGACCCTGGCCTCTGCACCTGTGAGAAACCCTTATCACCAGGATGGCCATTGGCCTCGAGGCCAATATAAATAACAACAGTAGGCCAAAAGGGACAGGAGAACGGATAGCTAGACAACTCTTTAAATATTTGGAACAAGCTCTGGTGGCCAGATCTGAACCAAAGTGTTAGAACTCTACTACAAAAGTCGGCTGTTATGCACGAACACCAATGCATGTGTTATATTGGTTCGTTGACGTCATATGGCGAAGGAATTACGATATAAGAACACTTGAGTTTGACTTCTACACAATGGTCTCCTCTGAATGGTCAAGGTTTAGAGATTAACCCAATCAATTATAGTCTGGAGAAAAGTTTTTGGACTGTTGTATCGACGAAAAGTGGTACATGGAGTAGGGTTGTTTTACCTCTGAGCGGCACTTTTTTAACACAATCGGCTAAATGGCCAGGTCACAAGGACCCTAATGGCTCGGGAGAAGGGGATCCACTAGACAGCTGTTAGGAGACAGATCTCTTTTTCATGCAGAATGTTCTTTAACATGCGCAGGGGAGAGAAACCCTCTGCACACGGAGAAACGGCGTAACGTCCACTCTGACGAATGTCTGCCTTTCCAAGTGGCTCCGTGTCCCCTTTCTCAGCAAAGGTAGGGTTGGAGTTAGCGAGATTAATATCAATATTAACACAGTCGTGAGTCGAACCTAGGAGTTGCGGATTAGGAACCTGGAGTGCTACCGACTGAGACACTCCCACCCCTATGGAGGGGGAGTATGGGTATAATGGTGTGGGGTAGCATCTCTATCAATGGGCGTACAGGCCTCTGGTATTTTAAGGTAGCATGAATGGAAACGGATATCAGGACTACATCCTCGATTAATATGCGAGGCCATGCACTTGAGCGATCGACGGTTCATTAGTCTCAATGGATGGTAATGCGTTGTCACATGAACACTTAGACAGTTCTATTTATGAAAGGCACACGCACTGTTATAAGGTAGTTCATTTCATTTATTTCTTTTGGAAATACCCACAATACCTTGTTCAATGTTTTGCCCATTATCTTCCTCTGTTGCTTTTCGCTCGTCATTTGTCGGTTTGTGAATTTCTCAAAACATATCTTCCGAAAGCGAAGAACAAACTTAATGATTTATGTGTCAAGTGAAAGCTTTTGACGCTGTAAAAAAAAAAAATCCTCCCCCCTTTCCCCCGGATTTAGGCATGGATGTGTGTGTGTCGTTTTTCTGCTGAGGTCCTGCCATCCTCTCAGATCTCCTACTGTGGCATATAAACTGACAGGCTCCTGTCAGACCTCTGTGGCAAGCAGCTGCTTGAGGGGGTATTTATTTTATTTTTTTATTTTCATGCTTTCTCCCCCACTAAAAAAAAGAGAAATATGAAAACGATTGTTCTTCTATATCTTCGGAATGCAAGTACCGAAAGCAACAAGCTGTGCCTCAAATGAAATATCACGAGACAGGGAGTATTACAGACTATACAAAATTCACTCTCCATGCTTCCTTGCCCCCCCCCCCCCAAAAAAAAGGATAAATATGGAAACGATTGTTTCGCTATGTCTTCGGAACTCAGCGAGTTACAGGAGTTTATCAAAATAATGGAAACACCGACGGCGACTGGAGTACACGCAATGAGCCATATGCACATCACAGGGACGACGTCACCCGTGATGTGAGGTATATAAATGGGAGAAGTGCGATGTCGGCTATCACGTAGCAGTGCCACAGGTGAAACATCTGACATCAACAATGTCAGATGTCAGTGACCTCCAAAAAGGAATAATAATTGATGCGCGTCTTGCAGGAGCTTCATGAACCAGAACGGCGGAAATAGCAGGTGCAACACGAGGAACTATATTGAAGATTATGACTACCTATCAAAAAGGAGAGGGCGTTGCCACCAAACGTGCAAATTCTGGACGCCATACGAAGTTGTCAGATAGGGATAGGTGAACGTTGGCGCGGATTGTACAATGGAAGCACAAGACCGCAGCAACTCAAATAGCAGCAGAGTTGAACACCAGTCGGAATGACCCCGTTTCCATCATAACAGTTCGTCGGGAACTTCATCCTGCCGGTATTTATGGCTGTGCTGCAATCCAGAAGCCTCTCATTACCAACATCAAGGCAACAAAACGTGTAAGGGGGCGCAAAGCACGTGAAAACTGGGATGCTAAAGACTGGCAACGTGTCATCTGGTTTCATGAATCGTGCTACACATTGTTTCCCACTACTGCGGAGGCGTACCCCATCCCGACTGTTTGGTTACGACTGTGAAGCATGGAGGTGGATCCTTGATGCTGTGGGGTGTCGTACCATGGCATTCATTAGAGCCAGTAGTTTTTCTGCAAGACTGTGTCCATCCGGAACGTACGAACCCATTCTCTGGAATCACCTGCACCCAATGTTGCGGGCACTGTGCCCTAATGATCGTCCCTGGTTTCAAACAGATAATGCACCCGTGCATTGTGCAAAACGTATTAAGTTGTGGTTTATAGAGCATGAGGATGAGGTACAGCAGCTACCTCATCCTAACACTAACTGAACGTTTGTGGAAATATCTGGAAGGTCAGATCACACTTTCCACCTCCAGTATCACTGGCACAGTTTGGCCATATTTTACGGGAAGAATGGCCCCACATTCCATTACCGTATGTGCGTGACTTGTATAAGTCTATTCCACGTCGAATTGCGTCTGTTCTGAACGCCCGAGGTGGGCCTACAACTTATTAATAAAATATTCTCCACAAACCGTACGTGTTTCCATTATTTTGATAAACCTTTGTAAGTGTCAAATCAAAGCTCATATGAGGACTCTCGTGGACTGTTTCGAATTCCCCCCCCCCCCGCCATTTTCCCCCCACAAAATTCAACCCGCCTCTCCCGAAAACTTGTTCCGCTGCTGCCAAAAGATTCGTCCCTGGTCTCTCTCTCTCCTGCAGATAATTTTACACCTTAGGCTTTCTTGTACATCTACTGCGTCTGCTTCGTCCTAGGCCTACTTTACACTCGTTCGTTTGATCTCCTTGAGGCTGCAGCGGCAGCGCCTCAGAGGAGCGAGTGTGCCTCGGATGACGATGACCTTGCTTGAAATTACCTCCCTCGAGACACGAGAAGCTTTCCTTTAGCGAAAGGTGTCGATTATTGAAATGCAAAGGAATGACGACAGCGAGCCGACTGGCTACTATTGTGACGTCAGGAAGTTTCTGTTGTGAATATTCCTGACGAAGTTTCTCATAATATCGCTTGTCATTTGCATAATTGCGTTCTTGAGCATTTGCTTACGATGCTCAGAAAAGGAGGATTCTCTGTTTACGTCATAGAGAGAATCAACAATGAAGAACGTCGCTACCGTACGTTCAAGCAGTGCCAAATTTTTTTAGGGGCTGCAAATTTGCGAACAAACTAAGGACCGTATAACTACAGTAAGGCTGACAGGAAGTAGTAGGGCCTCTTTTTCAAAAGATGATTTTCGATTGCTTTAGAAAATGACACGAGAATTAGCTAATTAATCTTGAATATCTAATCTCAGACTTGGAGAAAGGAGAGACTTAGTCCAAGTTCGCTGCGGGCGCCCTAAGCTCTGACAAGTTTATCATGATCATCATCCTCAAGCAGCCATGGGCTACGGAGGTCCAACCAGACCACGCAGTTTAATTCTCCAAGCATATCTGTCCTGAGCTACATCTGCTGCATCCGGCCACTGCACAACAATTCTAACAAGGCCACTGCACAATTCATCCGGCCACTGCACAACAATTCTAAAGCAATCGAAAATCATCTTTTGAAAAAGAGGCCCTACGAAAAAGAGGCCTTTTGAAAGAGAGGTCCTGTCTGACATTGTCTGCCCACTGCATCCTAGGTCTCCCCTTCTTTCTGAGGCCTCTACTAGGAACACTGAGGCACTCTCTTCTAGGCACTCTCTTCTAGGCACACTGTTCATAAAAAAAAATAATTTCATTTTTGACAAGTTTAAGAGGCCCAAAAAATTTTAAAAGTCGAAATAAGTTTCATATTTATTATTCTGATTGGAGGGAACATTAAAACATAAATAGGAAATTAATGTGGTGAAAACATTATACTGACCTTGGTATACAATAATGACTGTAAACTTGAGATGAGCCGTCCCGTGGCCGAGTGGTTAGCACGCTTGGCTACTGATCTAAGGGACCTGGGTTTGAGCCCCGGGTAAGGCATGGCTGTTTGTGTCGTTTTTCTGCTGAGGTCCTGCCATCCTCTCAGACCTTCTATTCTGGCATATAAACTGACAGGCTCCTGTCAGACCTCTGTGGCCAGCAGCTGCTTGAGGGGGTATTTATTTTATTTTTATTATTAAACTTGAGATGAACAGTGTTTGTACAATAGATTAATTTGAATATAAAAAAAATTCGTGGCAGTAAACCAAAATTTTTGAGGCCCTTCATAATCGTAAGGCCCTAAGCTGTAGCTTAGTTAGCTTATGCTTAAGTCCGGCCCTGGTCGGTCCTATCAGCAATACGAAAACGAATGGGAGGATTGGAGCCTGGCGGTCCAGAAAGAAAATAGTATGGGCAGGCCTCATCAGTATTCAAACGGAGTGGAATTAATAGCTCATCCAGGAATGTGGAGGTGGGTTACATATGCACCCCCCCCCCCCACACACACACACACTTTTATTAAATAAGCATATTTTCGTCGCATATTCTGACGACATGTTGAGTAGTATCATCCAAAACAGGATCTGGGGGGGGCAGGGTTCTAAAATGAAGTACCCCCCACTTCAGAATGATAGTAATAGGAACGTAGACGATAAAATATTAAATATTTATATATTAAATGCATTTTTCAAAATATATATATATATAAATAAATAGATATTAAAGGCAATTAAAACGGAAGAAAGTTTATATAATAGTTAAATGGATTCGTTATTGGTTAGTAGAAATTAGTTAAATTATTCGTTCATGAAAAGGGAATGTTTGGAATTATTAAATTTCTGGTCGCGTTTAAAAGCTTGTTTTTATTTTTAAATATAAAATTTCCCTCGTCACTTTTGTCAATAAACTAAAGATCCCCCTTCCCCGCATCGCTACCCCCCCCCCCCCTCCCCCGTCATCTGAATATCCTCCGCTTCCTCAATTATTTTTCTCGCCACTGAACGGAACACATCTGAATGCACTTCCTCTAAAGTGAAACATTTGTGAATATATACAGTACCCCCTTTTTTTTTTCCTGAAGAAATATTAACCGGTATATTCTACAAATAAATGTGGATGAGGCGAAGAGATACCTGAAATAGGAGATATTCACCGGTCCAGCTGTTGTGTTAAGTGGTAAGTGTATCTGCCGAAATAAAACCTTGAATACATTTATATCATCACAAGAATAATACGCAAGTTTAACATTTTACTCAATCACCTGAAGAATTTTGAAGGCTTAACCTCTTTGTAAATTCGGCTCTGCATAAATTATTAGAGGAAGAGAGTGTTACTTATAACATCGTTTGCATAAATAATTAGCAGAAGAGATGGCCACCTATTATTTCGTTTCCATAAATTAGGTTTGTTGAGTGGCTAAACAAATTTTATTTGGCTGCGACTCTGGCTACTGGCTAAACTGGCTAAATGGATCCTTCAATCTTACGCTTATATGATTTAAATATTAATGCAGATAATTAATGTACTCTGTGTTGTGACACATTAATGCTATTAAATGCAGATAATATACAGGCTCGCGTAAAAATATATATCATAGTTTTTTCATTTAATTTCTACTCATATGCTTGGGTCTGTCGGCAATTGTACTCTTTGTTTGCCAGATGTTACGGCAACCACGGCAATCCCCGGTTCCGCCTTTCGACACTACCAAGTGAATGGAAAGCCGCGACTATCTATAGTCGGGGGAAAGGCCACACCATATAGATGCATCTCATCCCCGACCTCGTATGGCGAGCAGTCCTATAAAAGAAAAGCTCATCCATCGGTCAAAACCTGGAAATTTACTCTGTTCCCCTGTTAGCCATGAACAAGGATATATAGATCCAAGCTCGATCGGCACCCGGGGTGGAGACTCTTAGTGGGACCCAGACTGTGAAAAGGGCCCTTGCCTAATAGGGGACCAAATCCGTTCTGCAGGGCCCAGTGTTACTTCAATTTTCAGACCCTTTTCGTATTCAAAAAATTAAAAAAGAATTCTGATGACCTTTCACGATCTTGTTGAACAACACGCTATCCTCATTAAAGTAACCATATGAAGTTGAATTTAGCATAATAGGCTAAATGGCCAAGTCACAAGGATCCCAAAGGTTTAGGTCAGGGTGAAAAGGAGCCCCACAGAACAATTATTAGGAGACAGATGGGAGCCTCCCTTCCAGGCCATCCGGAGAATTTTTTAATTGCACTTCTGTCTACGATAACTAATTTTCGAAAACTCTTGTTTTCTCAATAGTACCGATTGAATACAGTTTTGCAACCCAACAGCAAAATGATTCAGTAAAATGTACGATAACCGTGTCATTTTCTCAGCAAACACAACTTTCCACATTTTTTCCCACAGACCGACATTTTCGCATAAATTTACTCTCATCTCCCGACACATCTCCCTTAGTTTAACATGGGGCTTCGTCGAATTAACGTCGTTCCAGATTGGGTTGCTTTACCTCTGAGCGGCACTTTTTTGCACACCATGAGCTAAATGGCCAGGTCACATGGACCCCGAAGGCTCAGAGAAGGTTGGGGGAGGGAACCCACTGGAACAGCTGTTGGGAGACAGATGGTAGCCTCCCGTCAAGGCCATCCAGCGTGTTCTTTAACGTGCACAGGGTATGGCTCTCCTGCACACGGAGCCACGGCTTAACGTCCCATCCGACGGACGGCGGCCTTTTCAAGCCCATCGGTGTCCCCTACTGACCGTGGGCAGGGCGGGGAATTTTGTGGGGATAAATCTCAACGCTGACCCAGCTGGGACTCGAACCTGGGAACTACAGATTACGAGCCTGGCGCGCTACCGACTGAGCCACCCCCGCCGTTCCAGGACCCCCAAGTCCCTTACTACTATACGGAGTGAAGCGTTAACGTCGCACCTTTTGGAGGATGCCTCAATGATGTCCCCTTTCTTGCTGAAAGCTCTCAGCGCAGTCGCAGTGGGGATTTCGGATTCGGAGTCGCTGTCCAGAATTGTTTATAAACGAAAGAATGACCGTTTATGTCGCAGACAGGGTCAAACGACGCAAGGTTGCCGATTTCTTAGCCTCCTCTATGTCGAGGCAGAAGAGCTTCAACGTTTCCGTCGTCGAAGTCTGGAGATTTTGAGAATGATTTGGGGGGGGGGGGAGACTAATGATTTTTCAAGAGATTTGAGTTTCTGTCAATTCCAGTTTTTGTAAATTATTTATGTTCTTCTATTTTTGAGTGACCTTCGATGTCGGTAACTTTCAAATTCCAACAATTAATTTATTGATCAGGAACGGGAAAATAACTAGTATTTGCGAGCTTTCTATTATATCCATAATTTTTCAAAAAATAATTTATGCAACTCTTAATAACTTTTGAACAAAACTTAATCAGCCTGTTTTTCAAAGTGATAAAATACAGATGTCATAACTCATCTGACAAAATCAGTTCTTTGGGTTATGACGAAAAGTTCTTTCACCACCTAGGCACAAATTTCACTAAAACATTTAAATGATAATTAGCACCTGTGTACATAATGAACAACACAGGTGTTATATACTAAAGAATTCAAATTTTAATGGCTGTAATTTAGTCCTCTAAACACGTTTGTTCTGAGCTATAGCTGCTGCGTTTGGCCACTGTAGACCAACTCTAGCAAGGTTCTGTTTCACATTGTCTGTGCATCGTATCCTAGATCTCCCCCTCTTTCCGAGGCTTTTAGGACACTATTCATTTCCCTATTTGCTAATACGTAGTCACACAAACCATCCAATCACGATATTTGGCACTTAACTACACCGAAGAGCCAAAATATTATGACCAGTGCGTCTTTATGCAAATCGATGCAACTGCACGTAAACCATGGCGCATGTGAAGGTCATGAAACGGTATAAATAACACCTGATACTGAGTTCTATTGATCAGTGTTATTGTTGTTCTTCAGATGGAAAAGGCAGCGGACAAATTAGTTTGACAAAGGCCAAATTGTAATGGCCAGACGACTGGGTCAAAACATTTCCGAGACGGCAAGGCTTGTGGGGTGCTCACGGTTAGCCATGGTTAGTACCTTCAAAGTCCGAGGAGGGAAAACCACGAATCGCCAGCAAGGTGTGGGCCGACCACAGCTCATCGATGGTATAGGTGAGCCAAGGCATCCCATATGAACAAGCCAACAGAAGGGATACTGGCGCAACTCGCCCGTAATTTGAATGCTGGTGACGGGAGTAATGTCTCACAACACACAGTACATCGAACCCTGCTGAAAATGGAGCTGCATAGCTGTAGGCAGCTCCAAGTGCCCATGCTTTGGAGCATTGGCACTAAAAGCATTATTTTGGCTTTGGAGCATTGGCACTAAAGGCATTATTTTGGGTTATGACGAAAAGTTCACCGTCGAAAGCTCCTACAATGGGCACACGAGCATCAAAACTGGACCTTGAATGATTGGAAGAAGGTTGTCTGGTACGATGAATCTCGTTTCCTGTTGCACCATATGGACGCCTGGATATGTGTGCGTCGTTTACCAGGGAAAGTGTTGGCACCAGGATGCACCATGGGATGAAAACAAGGCGGTGGAGGAAGTGCAATGCTATGGGCAATGTTCTGCTGGGAAACTCTACGTGCAGTTCATTCATGTGCAGGAAACTATGATGTCTACCACCTACCTAAACATAATTGCAGACCAGTACATCCTTTCAAGGCAACCGTATACCCCTCTAGTAGTGCCTTCTTTCAACAGGATAATGCGCCATGCCACACTACCCGGATTGTTCGAAAATGGTTCGCGGAACGTGAGGAAGACTTATAGGTATTGCCCTGGCCTCCAAATTCCCCAGACATCAAACGAATCGAGCATCTGTGGTTTCTGTTGGAACAACATATCCGATCTGCGGCGGCTCAACCACGTAACTAATAGTAGTAGTAGCAATCGTATCTTGGGAATCTTCTGTCGATAGAGGAATCGCAAACTTCCCCAGTTGATTTAAAGGATCTGCTGGTAACGCGTTGGTACCAGATACCACAAGACACTTTCAGCAATCTTGCAGCGTTCATGCCTCGCCGGGTAAGATCTGTTTTGGTGGACCAACATCATATTAAGCAGGTGTTCATAATGTTTTGGCTCTTCAGTGTATATTATATTACTTTGGTTTCAACTTATACTAAGTATATGAAACGTGGAGGGGTGTGATGACCCCTTGGTTACAATTGTAGTGATAATATTTGTATTTGATGTTTTGATGTTTGCTTTTGTGTATTATTTTTTGTACTTTATTTTATTTGAAAATCAAGGTACTATTATTATTCATGTGATGAAAATCTTTAAGAAGGCGTTAGGAATAGATGCAAAACCAATAAAGGCAATTTTCCAATAAGAATCCCATTTGTTATTCTTTAATTTTACATCGTTCATTTTGATAATTTAAACGTTACTTTGAAACTCCCCCCCCCCCCCCTCCCATGATGCTTCTTGATTTACCTTCTCACTTATCAGTCCGAAGCGAAACTGCCTTTTAATGAAATTCAATGCTTAGACAAAGATTATCAGATCTTGCATACTGATCTTTATTATAATTAGAGTGAAGTCCTTCATAATTCGAACAGCTTTGTTAATGTTAGCAAATCAATTTCCAATCTTATTCGTGTATGTATATTTCTTTATCATTGGCAAGAATCTTCCAGAATATTAATACTGACCTGCTCCTCGTGCAACGTAATTGCCACGCCTCCAAACGAAATCTTGTCTCCTCGACAGTCTTGTGGTTTTTTTTCACTGCAACTTGTCAAGTCCAGTTTACATTGTGAGCTCTGTGCTGAATAGCAATTGTTTGCGATCGAATCTGAAACCGGTTCCTGCGATCCCAATACCCAAGGTAGTCGCCCCACAGTAGTCACGTCGTGTGCCTTTAAAGATAGGCAGATCACTTTTGGGTTCAAATATTCTTTTTGTGTTGTTAGTGCATCCAAGGAATCGCTGAGGACACTTGGAAGGAAACTGATGCGGTCTTTCGAACCACCCTCTGACGTCATCTGCTGAAGAGTCTGCCATTCCGAAGTCAACATTGTCTCTCCGAACTAAACAGAAAGTTAAAGTTAAGGAACTGAAATCCTTCCCATTGCTTTATGTGAAGGAACTGAAATCCTTCCCATTGCTTTATGTTAAGGAACTGAAATCCTTCCCATTGCTTTATGTTAAGGAACTGAAATCCTTCCCATTGCTTTATGTTAAGGAACTGAAATCCTTCCCATTGCTTTATGTTAAGGAACTGAAATCCTTCCCATTGCTTTATGTTAAGGAAGTGAAATCCTTCCCATTGCTTTATGTTAAGGAAGTGAAATCCTTCCCATTGCTTTATGTGAAGGAACTGAAATCCTTCCCATTGCTTTATGTTAAGGAACTGAAATCCTTCCCATTGCTTTATGTGAAGCACAGAAAGAGAATCTTTATTCCAAAATGTAATACAAATACAATTCGTATATTTCCTAGCGATGAATTCGGACCCGGGCTTTATCGCAAAAAAAATAATTTAAATTTACAATTTTTCGCGCAGTTGCAAAAAAAAATTAGTAAAAAAACATAAAGTGAATAAATTTCTTTTGTTACAGCATCAACCTTCTAACTAATTAAAAATAACACTTCAGCCTTAGATTATTTTCGGGTATTTTCTCTTTTATTAATGAATCGCTCTCAACGCTTGTAATGATGATACTCAAAAAATTTTCGTTTTCTACGAATTATTTCTTGCATTTTTAGTTCCAAACAACATTACGATTTAAATTTTATCATGTAATATTTATAATTTTTTTAAAGTTCTCAATAGACTACAATATGAAGATTTAAAAAATGGTTTAAACGGTATGCGTTTTTATATATACATATATTCTATGTATCAGATAATTTTTTTACGTAATTGGGCCCGGGCTCAAAAATTTGAGTTCGAAGTCATCTATTCATATCGGCAAGGCACAGTCAGATATCTGTCTATTTACATTCTGTAATAAGTACATTCATTTAGATTTGATTCATTTATAGAAGGCATGGAATGTTAATGTAATTATTAACAACATTTCTTAAACGCGTTTGCGTCTCGATGCAAATAGGTTTAAAAAAAATCCTAAACTTTGTTTTTATATTCTTCACTTCTCTCTATCTGTTACTTCCCATTCTTTTCATTTCTCTGAAATTTCTTCCTTTTTAACATTCATTTCTCTCTCTCCTATATTTCCACGATGCATGTCTTTAGCTTTCAGTTTTTTTTTTAAGGATTTTTTTTTCCTCTCGTATAGAGGAGATGCCATTCACCGGAGGTGTCGAATTCTCTTTTGTATAATGCAGAAGAAATATTTAAAATTTCTCAAACAAATGTCATTTTGTTATGTGAAGAATTGTCACGTAAACAGTAATATTTATAATTTTTTTAAAGTTCTCAATAGACTACAATATGAAGATTTAAAAAATGGTCACAAATATCCAGCCGTCCATCACACACCGTCCATCACACACCGTCCATCACATTGCGAACAGCATTTGTGGATTCACAATGTAAACTGGAACAGCATTCGATTATAAATATATTTCACAGATATACATTGTGCCAAATCCAGTTTACATTTATTAATGTTAATTAAATTAATGTTAATAATATAAATTATGTCAATGTGAAAATATAAAAATTATTCTTCTCGAAATCAGGGTCAAAATATGTGCTATTATCGACCCCACCGTTCCTTTGATGTTATCTCCAGAAGAACAGAAAGTAATAAATAACTTTTAAAATTTCCTGTCTTCCTATCAGAGTCCTAAAGAGTGAGAATAAAGAATAGAAATAAATCAAAACAGTTGATGATAAAATCTCGAATTTCATTTAAATTCATTTTGAAGGAAAGTAGAGCGCCCTCCATTCGAAAACAACAACAACAAACAAACAAAACATTTCTTATCTTCCTTTCAGATTCATAAGGGTTGCCAATTTTGTTCGATTATATTTTTTACTTTCTAGGGAACATAGATGATTCTATTTTAATTTCCCTTTAGTCCTTGCTATGTTCTTATAAGATCAGTTTGATTTTTCTGTCCCGTTTTAATTCGTTTCTGCCGTATTACGTTCTGCAGGGGAGCGGGGGGCTCAGTCGGTAGCGCGCCAGGCTCGTTATCTGTAGTTCCCAGGTTCGAGTCCCAGCTGGGTCAGCGTTGAGATTTATCTCCGCAAAATTCCCCCGCCCTGCCCACGGTCACCGATGGGCTTGAAAAGGCAGCCGTCCGTCGAATGGGACGTTAAGCCGTGGCCCCGTGTGCGGGAGAGCTATACCCTGTGCACGTTAAAGAACACGCTGGATGGCCTTGACGGGAGGCTACCATCTGTCTCCCAACAGCTGTTCCAGTGGGTCCCTTCCCCCAACCTTCTCTGAGCCTTCGGGGTCCATGTGACCTGGCCATTTAGCCCATGGTGTGCAAAAAAGTGCCGCTCAGAGGTAAAACAACCCAACCCAACGTTCTGGAGGAATTGCAGAACCCTAAAACAGAACCCACTTTTCAGGCGATAATCTCTCGCCGACTTCTTAATCGAATTGTTCGCAGGTTTCAGTCCTCGCTGTTCCTGCATTGAGATTTTTCTCCAGAAACTCTCGCTGATAAAAGAGAGCTCAATGCACTTGAAAAGGCCCCTGCCCCCCACAGTGTTGAGAACCGACAAAATGAGAAGTACGAACAGTCGATCGCCATTTTGCGAATCGTGTCTTATTGAAGCTAAACCTTCATTATGTTTGAAAATGTAAAATTTATTCCATTTAACTTATCGAAACTTTATTTTTTACTTCTAGGTTTCGAGGATGGAATGCTGTCTTTATTTCCCAATTCGTAAGGAGAGGAGCATGAAATAACAAAAAATTAAATAAATCATTCTAATGAAAACATTCATACGAAAATTACTTGGCAAATACTGATTATACTACTATCATTTTCAAATACTTTACAGACTGATGTATCAATAACTGTTATTTGAAGTTTTCGGGAAAATCGAATTTTGTTGTTTCAATTGTTCCCTTAAAAAAGTATCACAACAAAAATTTGAATTGCGTTAGCTCTTCCAGTTCATGCCATAATTATTTTGCAAATGTGAACTACTGCATATCGATACCAATTCGAAATATCCCTGACGCTCACTACAACAAATGCTGTTCCTAATTTCACGATAATCGGATGATCTCTACCCAAGTTAGTAATTTTGTTTAGACTGTGGACCGTCCATCATAGCGGAAGTTATATCATAGCACTGTGTTCTGGAGAGTCATTTCCTGTTCACGTTAAGTGACACTTCCTTGACGGAGGCTTCAGTCTATTCATTTTTAAACTTATTTAACTCCCACTTTATATTCTGGAGAAGAGGGACACCCCACTTGGGTTTGGAAAGGACTTCTTCCATCGGACGAAACGTTGTCATGGCCCCATGTGAGCAGGGTTGGGTTGTTTTACCCCTGAGCGGCACTTTTTTGGCACACAGTGGGCTAAATGGCAAGGTCACAAGGACGCCGAGAACTCAGAGAGGGATGGGGGAGGGGACCCACTGGACAGCTGTAGCCTCCCGTCAAGACAATCCAGCGTGTTTTTAACATGCACAGGGTATGGCTCTCCCACACACTTAACGTCCCATCCGACGATCGCCTACTGATGGTGGGCACGTTGGAGAGTTTTGTGGAAATAGCCCCCCCCCCCTCTCCCCCGCGTGAGCAGGAAAATTATCCTGTGCAACTAAAGAATGTTAGCTGAATGGATCCCACCTGCCTCCTAATAACTGCTCGGTGATTCCTCTTCGCCTTGATTCCATTATTGACCGTTTAAACGTGAATTTGCCCTTTAGCCTGTCGTATGCAAAAACAATGTCATTCAGTAGAACTACCGAATCCAATCTCACGAATTGAAATGAGGAGCTGCCAATTTAATACGCCATAGAGATCTGTGAGGAAGGCGAGACCTCAGAAGAAAGAGAACGCAAACATCTATTCTCTTATCCAGGGCTCGAATCCAGATCTCTTTGATCAGTAGCCAATCTTTCTTTAAGTTAGCACTAATTCCGATGGCAGTGGAGGTGTCAGATAATGACTGAGAATTCCTCTTCTTTATCACCACCATGGAATGCCTTTGACTATTCACGTTCTAATCTTAAATTTCTTCTTTTTAAACTTTTAAGTACCTTCAAAGGAAAAAATAGCGGTCCCACCTAGATTCTTATGAGAGGAAATTTCTATTTAAACATTATGATTGACGGTTATACACATATAATAAGATAATTGGGGTTAGTCTAGATATCTTCCGTACTGTAGTGAAGACGCCACAAAATGCAACTTCCAAATTCTGCCCAACTGGTAACGAAATAAGATGCGGGCCTCAGGCAAAGAATTTTGGGAAAGAGATTAATCTACGAAGAGGGTACCATTGTGATAATTGCCTAATGAATGTATCGTTGCACCTGAAGATGAAATGTGCGTCATCGTGCCACCCATCTACGTCATAGTCTGAATCTCTGTCATCCTGTTCACTGCAATTGGGGTCGTCATCTCCTCCCGTTCCTTCATCCCTCTGCCTCATCTTCGCCTCCTTCGAAGAAAGGTGAAGCAATTTTGCCGGAGGGAAGTCTTCCCAGCTCTGGGAAAGGGAGGAGCAGTCGCCACGATGAACTATGCTGCCTTAAAGAAATTCCCGTTCGAACTGGCTGTGACTGGTTCCAAACCTAAAACGCTTCTTCAGACGATTAAAAGGGATTTGTGAATGAAATGCTTTCAAAATAACTCATTGACTGGGGACCGATGCAAGTCTGAAGCGTAACAACACAGAGAGTGGTTGACAACGCAAACTCTGAAATATATGGTGAGTATAGTTCGAGCTGTGTAAAATTCTCAGTGGTTGAAAAAAATACAAAAGTCATTCAAATGAAACCTGCGAAAGTTAAATGAAAGCTGTTTAAACCAAAAGGGAAATATGCATGCTAATTTTCATGTCGTCATCATTACGTTAGATGCATTCCTCTAACGATGAACTGGATTCCTCTGGAGAAGAAGTTTCCTGATTGGTGATGGAGCCAACTCTTTCACCGCTGTTTTGATCTCTTCATTTCACGATCAGCGACATCCTCTTAGTGCGTCTTTCAAAAGGCAAAAAAAGGAGTGGCAGTCAGTGCAGGGGCTCCCTATTTTGGCGCCAAGAACGAACTTCGATATCTGAGACCTTTTTTTTTAAATGTGCTCTTAGCTATTAATAAATAAATAATAAATACCCCCTCAAGCAGCTGCTTGCCACAGAGGTCTGACAGGAGCCTGTCAGTTTATACGCCATAGTAGAAGGTAACTCATTTAAAAAAGAAACTGAAGTTCATCTTGTTCGAAAATAGTTTATACTAATCTCAGTCAACCTTTCACTAGCTATGCTCATTAGTTTATATGAAACTTCGCCATTTGATTCATTCGCACGACGACCGATGGGCTTGGAAGGACCGCCGTCCGTTGGATGGGACGTTAAGCCATGGTCCGTGCGCGGGAGAGAGCCATACGCTGTGTACGTTAACGAACACGCTGAATGGCCTTGACTGGAGGCTACCATCTGTCTCCCAACAGCTGTTCCAGTGGGTCCCCTCCCCCAACCTTCTCTGAGCCTTCGAACCCTGATGACCTGGCCATTTAGCCCATGGTGTGCAAAAAAAAAAAGTGCCGCTCGGAAGTAAAACAATCCAGCTCAACCTGCGTTCGCTCGGTCGGTGCGGACTTTCTTCTTCGGTCCAAGGAAGTTTGCTTTCTGATGCACCTAGTATTCATCAGCTGTTACTCTACATTCTCCTTCCAACTGATATCTTCCAAGAAGCTAAGAACTCGTCATTCCTTCAGTTCCTGAGTTAAAAGCCAAGGAATCCAACGAGTCTACGCTTTTCGAAACTGAACTCCTCCAGGACTGACATTCAATATCCCTGCAATTTTTCAATGGCGATGTGGGGGCATCATTGCCTTAGTTGTTTATGCGCCATAAAACCCCAAACAACCAGTCAATGGTAATGTGACGGTTTTTTCGCACGAGCTCCGCCATTATATTTTGTGATGTCACGACACGATGAGCTTGCCCAGACCGCTGAGTATCTTCAGCACATTCGATGCCAACACAAACTGAATTTATCCACCCACTCGTAGACTTGCCGTTGACTCATGCATCGTTCACCATACTGAGCTAACATTCTGCGGTTTTATTCCTTCAGTTTTCTGAACTCATCTCTAATTTGGTGCATAATTATAAGAGTGCCGCCATCTTTAAGACTGTTTACGAATAACGCCAGCAGATAAGAGGCAAATATTCAGTGTTGCCAACAGACTATATCCAATAATGTGATGCAATATTATAATTTTTTTGCACATTATGCATTTTTTAATGGCTTGACGATTTCATTTGAATGATCTTTGTGCAAAAAAAAATTGCTCAAATCATTGATTTTTTGTTTGTTTGTTTCTTGAGTTTCTTGGACAGAGTCTTAATGAGACCTAGAGGTTTTTATTTATATTTTTTTTTATATTTTTCAGAGATAATCTCTGAAAAATATCCAATGGAAAATTAATTTAAATGTTTTCAAAATTTGTTTTGACTCTGATGATTTGCTCTTTTGCAAGAGGCACGTATTCATTAGTCCATGAAAGAATCTTGGCAATGTGAATCATCATGCAATCGCCTGTTGGGGAAGAAGGAACACTTCATTAGAAATATAACATGAAATAATAGATGCATGAAATGCTTTCTGAAAGCTGTTATGAGCCAGCCATGCAGAAAGAAGAATTAAGTGACGCTTCATCAGAAAGACAGCGTAAGCATCCCTGCAGGTAGGAGAGGAGGGCATTCATGCAGAAACAGATCTTTAAAAGATGAGGAAGATTTCATCAGAAAGACAGGAGAAGCATCCATAAGAAAGAAGACCGAGAAATCGGGGAGGCTTTGTTGGAAAGTCCTGTGAGTGGATTTCGTTCCAATGACAACACGATCGTCTATAAGAAATGATTCCCGTTTCATTTTGTGTGTGGTTAGAATTTTATTTTGCATCACAGCGCCATCTTTCATTTGCTGTCTATTTTTAGTTAGTATGTTAATGGACTCGGCTTCGATGTTCGACATGAACATCTGATGAGGAAATGGCGGGACTCCGTCACCAGTTGATCCATTAGGAAAAATTCCCGATGCTCCTGTTTGGTGTGAGATTCAGCAATGGAAGTTCCAGGGTCCCGGAATAGATGATGGACATAGACTGCTCAAGATACGGTGGCAGGTAAACCCTCTTTTAGAGCTTGGATACTTGAAATTTCCAATAACAGAACCAAAACACTCTGCCTGTTCAGTGGGTTATTTCCGATTTCAAGAAACTGAAGCATTGCAGAAAGATAATTAAATCAATGATTCTCAACTGGAGTGTCGTGTCCAAAGTTAGTCCATGCCAGTAATCTTGTCGTTAGCTTACCTGACTACTAAACCAGCATATATGTCTCTGTGTATGTGCTGCATAAGAAAGCAGGGCAAGCCCAGTAGAGCTTGAAGATTATCTCCGTCCTTTGTAAAGGAAAATTCCTTCTTGCCTTAAAAAAATCGAAATATGTCGCGGAAATTTAAGAATAATAATTTAATAATAATATAATAATAATTTGTGTTTTTTTTTCAAATATTTTATTATGATTTTGCTTTTCTTTTTGTCAGATATTGAGCGTAATATGCGTTTTTGTTTAAATAAATTGAATTTTGAGTTAGTATAATAAAACAAAAGGTTTCCTTTTATTTCAGGTGTGTCTCGGTAAATGGACTCTTTAACAAGTGTGTTATCAAGAGAGAAAGGTTGCGAAACATTACACTGGACACTTTCTTCAGAAATACGTGGAATACTCTGAAATGCAGTCTTTGAAATCTGCAGCCCACGGAAAACGTCCTTTGAAATCTGCAGCCTCTTAGTGTTGGAAAACATCGGCTTGAAGATTAAAGGTAAAAGTTTTGAAATTCAACTTCAACAATTGACATAAAAGGAACAAGAGAAAAAAGTGACATAAAATTTAGCGTAAGAAAAATTCTCATAGTTTTAAGAACGCAGATTTATTATTTCCAGCAGGAGGCGTTGCGTTACTGTGTTTATCCGATGACGTCCTCAGTCAACTTCTCAGCTGTTTCACTTCCCTTCCGTCAACATGAATGGGCATCGGATGCGAATTCATTCTTAGTTCACGAGTCAGAGAACTCATCTGGTGTTAGGAAGGCCTCCGACTGGCACACAGCCAAAGGAACAGAAGGATCCTTTTGAATAATAATGATCGCCCCTTTTCAAAGCTCCGAGAGAGAGAAAAGAAAAAACTACTGATTGCGATTCCTGATGCAGAAGAAGTACTGATGCTGGATGAATACAAATGAGGCTTTCTCTCTGAAGTCCAAAGATGTCGCTTACTTCAAATGTCTTCAGATGTCGCTTACTTCAAATTCTTTTCTGGCCTCGATTAAAGATCACATTTCGTGTTTGTCTCTTCTGAGAAATTCTTCATTTGCATTTCAACGCTGTCTGCCCTCGTCTTTTACTGGCGATGGGGTTCTCATTTCTTATGAAATAAGGATAATTGAATTACGACCAGGCGAAGAATTTAATCCGATCACCAGAAGACAGTTGTGCTCCATGGGAGCGGGGAGGGGTCGGATCAGTCGGTAGCTGGTCAAACTCGTAATCTGATGTTCCCAGACTCGAGTCCCAACTGTATCAGGGTTCAGATTTCACTCCTCTAAGACTACACTCTGCTCTCGATGAAAAAATTCATCTGACCTGTTCAGTGATTTGTAAAGTTGCAGGTTCAGATACTCTTCTGGACCTGCAACTTTACAAGTGTACGGAGTGCGCATGTGCTGAAATACCGTGATGTGGCTCTATTTTTATTATAAGCATCGCGATTGCTTAATATTCAATAGTGTGTTATTTTGTTTTGTGCCCGCAGTCCATTCAATGGATAGGTGACAAATAATCGAAGTCTCAGACCTAGGTAGGGGAAAAAGATCCACTGGACAGCTGTTAAGAGATGGAAGCATCTTGTCAAAGGTTATCCAGCGTGTTCTCTGATGAACATAGCGTATGTTCTCATGTAGAGAGGTTAACGGTTTAGCATCGTTTCCAAGTCCATCTGGGGCGGGGGTGGCTCAGTCGGTAGCGCGCAGGCTCGTAATCTGCAGTTCCCAGGTTCGAGTCCCAGCTGGGTCAGCGTTGAGATTTATCTCCGCCTGCCCACGGTCAGTAGTGGACGCCGATGGGCTTGGAAAGGCCGCCGTCCGTCGGATGGGACGTTAAGCCGTGGCCCCGTGTGCGGGAGAGCCATACCCTGTGCACGTTAAAGAACACGCTGGATGGCCTTGACGGGAGGCTACCATCTGTCTCCCAACAGCTATTCCAGTGGGTCCCCTCCCCCAAGCTTCTCTGAGCCTTCGGGGTCCTTGTGACCTGGCCATTTAGCCCATGGTGTGCAAAAAAGCGCCGCTCAGAGGTAAAACAACCCAAGTCCATCTTTATTATCTTTCTCACCGAGAGCAGAGAATGGATCATAGAAGAAAATCTCAACTCAATCAACGCGAGGTTTTGAACTTCCTGCGCTATTGACTCAATGAACTTTCACCCTTGCTGATCATAACGGCTTTAGCATTTTTGAAATGATTTTTTTTTTTGCTTTGCCTTTCTACGATGCACTTTCTTTTATATCTGGAGACATGGAGCATAGACTTTTTGCTAGGGAGTAAGATTTTAGCGGAGTGTTAGTGCGAAAGATGCCATCGAGAAATTTTCGTGACCGTCTCGCGGATTTCGAGTTCCTGAATGAATGACGAGCATTGCAGTGAGAGAGCGCGGTGGAGCGTGGTCACGCAAATATGGCACGTGACCCATCTCGACCAAGTAGACGAGAAAGGGAACAGAGCACGTGACCAAGTGTGGCGGCGGTCTGCAGAATGATTTGCAGCTGGGCAGACGGGTGGCAGGGGGGCTCAAGAAAAGGTTGTTTGTGACACGGGTCAAACCATTTGCTCCCGAAACCAGAAAAGGGGAGCTCGTACGGGGCCGGGTCACCCGACAGAGTGTCTGCGATCTCGGCCAAAGACCCTGACAGAGTTAAAAATAAAATAAATAAATAAATACCCCCTCAAGCAGCTGCTTGCCACAGAGGTCTGACAGGAGACTGTTAGTTTATATGCCATAGTAGAAGGTCTGAGAGGATGGCAGGACCTCAGCAGAAAAACGACACAAACAGCCATGCCTTACCCGGGGCTTGAACCCAGGTCCCTTAGATCAGTAGCCAAGCGCGCTAACCACTCGGCCATGGGACGGCTAAATAAATAAATACCCCCTCAAGCATCTGCTTGCCACACAGGTCTGACAGGAGCCTGTCAGTTTATATGCCAAAGTAGAAGGTCTGAGAGGATGGCAGGACCTCAGCAGAAAAACGACACATACATCCATGCCTTACCCGGGGCTCGAACCCAGGTCCCGTAGATCAGTAGCCAAGCGCGCTAATCACTCAGCCACGGGATGGCCTTACAGAGTTAGTAAATAGAAATAATTAGCAAATCTTATTAAAGTGGAATCAAATAACAATAGGTTTTAGGAAAATTTAAAAAACAACAACAAAAGGCAATATTCAATCACTGACTTATTTGAAGTGATCTAAATAATATTCTTTTCTGCTAAAGTAGAAATTTCACTTTTTAATTCCCAATGAAATTATATTATTGAAACTAATTTATGAATAGCACCGTGTGGTTTATACAAGAATTAACATCATAATAAAAAGAAAAACTCTCGCTCTCATTATTCTATCGAGAAACACTTCAAAAATTTACTCCCAACTTCCTCAAAAATTAAACTAGAAGAGCACATATCGCCTCTGGCAAATATGGGAATCTCATTTTCAAAAAAAGAAGGAACTTTTTTTGTTTTCTTGCTTTTGCACATTTAAAAGTTTTAAATCGAACTAATAAATGAATGGGAAAATGCAAACAGCAGCATTTTATTATTTTATATTTAATTAGTACTTATAGAACGTAAAGAGTATTTGTCTTTTATTCCTTCAGTTTAAAAAGTTTCTTTTCCCTCTGAGAACCCCCCCCCCCCGATAGGGGACCACCTTGTCGTGGTGGTGGGGGGGGGGGGGCTTGAGGCCCAGCAACCGGTCGAAGACTCTGCTGACCGGTCTGATCCTCCGGTTGGACAGAGCCAAGACCAACCGAGGTCGAAGGCATCGCTGACCAGTTTAGTGGCCAGGTTGGACAGTGCCAAGACCTCAAAATCAGGTGCTCAGTGGAGCAGTTAAAGGGCCCTGCAGAACGGATTTGGTCCCCTATTAGGCAAGGGCCCTTTTCAAAGTCTGGGTCCCACTAAGAGTCTCCACCCCGGGTACCGATCGAGCTTGGATCTATATATCCTTGTTCATGGCTAACAGGGGAACAGAGTAAAATTCCAGGTTTTGACCGATGGATGAGCTTTTCTTTTATAGGACTGCTCGCCATACGAGGTCGGGGATGAGATGCATCTATATGGTGTGACCTTTCCCCCAACTATAGATAGTCGCGGCTTTCCATTCACTTGGCAGTGTCGAAAGGCGGAACCGGGGATTGCCGTGGTTGCTGTGTTGTGCATCAACAAGTAAAGTATTCCCTCTGAGAAGAGGTGGCGGATTGTTGCTCTCATTAGCACCAAGCCATCAAAAAAAAAAAAAAAATTATCCAATTATCTCTCAAAACGAAACAGTTGCTTTTCCCACCCACCCTTGGATAAAATGTCAACTCACTGTTACCAATTGAAGCTTCGTGACCATCACATTCCATCACCAAAATTTCGAATTTCTAGCATAAATACATCGTTTGCAATATTCGTTTAAAATTTAGCAATTTTCGAACTTTTCCACCGTCAGAGGGCGCAATTATAGCTCTTGGTAGATTTGGAAAGTGCGTATCTTGATATTTCATCCGTTCTTATCCAGAGGAAAATAATTTTTAATTTATGTCCAAAAACAAGAAAAGTTCAATGTTGACAGACGGACGGACAGGCAGACTACAAAGTGAAAACTCTTTCGTTTTCTTTAGCAAACAAGATAGAGTGTCTCAACTGAATCAGTTATTAAACAATCTTTTATTTCATATCTTATTGTAAAGCAGGGCTTCCCAAAGTTCTGAATCCGTCGAACCCTTGATGAGCTTAAGAGCTCGTCATGGACTCCTTAAGATGCCCTTTTTGCCTCTAAACCTGGGGCGAGGTGGCTCAGTCGGTAGCGCGCCAGGCTCGTAATCTGTAGTTCTCAGGTTCGAGTCCCATCTGGGTCAGCGTTGAGATTTATCTCCACAAAATTCCCGCCCTGCCCACGGTCAGTAGGGGACACCGATGGGCTTGGAAAGGCCGCCGTCCGTCGGATGGGATGTTAAATCGTGGCCCATGTGCAGGAGAGCTATACCCTGTGCACTTTAAAGAACACTCTGGATGACCTTGACAGGAGACTATCATCTGTCTCCCAACAGTTGTTCCAGTGGCTCCCCTCCCCCAACCTTCTCTGAGCCTTCGGAGTCCTTGTGACCTGGCCATTTAGCCCATGGTGTGCAAAAAAGTACCGCTCAGAGGTAAAACAACACAACTCAGCCTCTAAACCTCGTAAATTTCCAAAGATACTTTTGGAACCTTCAATGCTCCCTATCTCTTTATTCATCCCCTGTACAGTCCCATCGACCACTTTGGGAAACCTTGCTCTAAATCATAATGAAAGTTTTCTCCTGAAATACGTCATCGCAAAGTCCATTAAAGAATATATTTTATCGTAAGTGAAACTTCTCAAGTATCACAAAATACCTGTTGATGCAGTGATCTCCTTAAAAATCCTAATCCGAAATCTGGAGTCGTCGAGACAGGACAAACGGGATTGATAAGGGAAAATAAATATTTTATAAATATTATATATATAAATTATATACAACTTAAAATAAACTTTTTTTGCACTAAACTTCTTAATGTCATTTTCGACGCCTTATCGACCTCCTAGCTCGTTATTTCCACCCTCTCCCCCCCCCCCCCTCTGAACAGCCCATCAACCCCAAGAGGTCTATATAGACCAATTTAGGGAAACCCTGTTCCAAATCACGTTGTACAGTCGCTCAAAAAAAATTGTTGCTCTCATTATGTATTTTTTTAGAAATTAGTGATCTGGCAACCTTCGTGTAACGAAGGTTGCCAGATCACTGATTTCTAAAAAAATCGTTGCCTGATCTTTTTTCTGAATTTTTGTTGCCTTTTCTTTTTTCTGTAATCAACCATTAGTGTTCGGATACTTTTTTGAGCGACTGTACAAAAATCAGCATTTTGTATAAATTTAATTCTGAAATTTCGATTCATTAAAATGGCTGATCGCCAGGGATCTTTTCATTTGCTCTTTGCCCGTCTTAGGAAAAGGTAAACTACTCTTAGTTTAAACAATTATTTTTGAAGAAATCATTTCCCCTCCTGTAAAACCAGTTGTCTTGCAAAGAATTCTTTCTCCCAAGTTTATAAACTTCATTGGCACGCTTATGAAGTGGCCGGCAGTTGATCGATTTAATCTCCGGACACTTTGACCCAGATTGCCAGAAACTTTCTCTCCATTGCGCAACTAATTGTGGTGCAGAATTAAGTGTAACGATTTAAGAACACAGAGAAACAGTTTTTCAAGCAATGGCTCAATAACGAGGGCAGAATTTAATGATCGGTAAAGCACGCCATTTTTTTCAACTTTTTTTAAGAACTGCGCATGAATCTGTTCGTGTCAGTGTGAGCGTGCATTCGCTTTACACCTAGAAACATGTACCGGCATCGAAAAAGGTTATTGCAAAGAAAAAAAAAATATCAAATTGTTATTTCTTACGCGATGTCATTAATTTATCGTTAGCATACAGCTGATGGCATACTGAAAAAAACAACAACCCTATATTGAAATGAATTTGAATGACACCGAATTTTTTCCCTTCGCTTCAGATGGGAAGGAATAAAGAGCACAAGATTACAATGATGCATTTCGGTCAAGGTTTAACCGCAGAAAATGAAAGAGATGTGTAACAAATTCACACGATAATTTTAAAGTTTTTTTGGTTCCTTTTTGGCTCATTTTCGAAAAGAAAAGATCCGCTACTTTCATTTGTCGTCTGTGAACAATCACTTTTGTTTGTTTCTAGAGCAAAATCAAAAATTCTTTTTCAGCTCTATTATTAATGAAAGTCTCAATTTCAATTTTTCTATCAAATTTTTACAGCGCCCTCTAATAGTGGGAAAAAATGGGAAATGCGAAAACTTTAAACAAATATTGCTAGCTATCTATTTACGTTGCAAATTTTAAATTTTGAGTACATGGATTGTACAAAATTGGACTTTTTAAACTGGTTTTGTATAGAAATGTCACTTTTTGAAATATGGGTTTCTATATAAAAAAGGGGACCTTTTAAACTGTGGGTTTGTGAAAATCGGAATTTTCGAAATGTGGTTTTGTATGAGGAAAAAAAAAAAGAATTTTTAAACTGTAGGTTTGTAAAAAAATTGGACTTTTCAAAATGGGGTTTCAAAAAATGAGACTTTAAATGTGGTTTTGTATAAAAGAGGAACTTTTTTAACTGGGTTTGTAAAAGGAGACTTTTTCCAGTGTGACTTTGCATAAAAAAAGGACTTTCTTTAGTTTGGAATTGTAAAAGGGAATTTTTGAAATGTGGTTTTGTATAAAAATGAGAAACGTTTTGTAGTGTGGATTTGTAAAAAATGAGACTTTTTTAAAAGTGGTTTTTTATATATATATAAAAAAAGGTTTCTTTAAACTGTAAAAAATGAGATTTTTTAATGTGGTTTTATTAAAAAGGGACTCTTTGCAATGTGTGTTTGTAAAAAATTGACTTTTTGAAATGTGGTTTTGCATTAAAAGAAGAAGTTTTCAATTGGTTTGTAAAGAAATGACAATTTTTGTAACGTGGTTTTGCATAAAAAATTGACTTTTCAAAATATGGTTTTTGTGGTTTTGTTTTCCAACCCACCCGTCTGAAGAAAGAAAGCAGTGGCTCTAAATTGTGCAGGTTGTTGCTATCAATTTTGACATTGGGTTGTTTTACCTCTGAGCGGCACTTTTTTACACACCATGGCTAAATGATCAGGGGTTGTTTTACATCTGAGCGGCACTTTTTTGCACACCATGGGCTAAATGACCAGGTCACATGGACCCCGAAGGCTCAGAGAAGGTTGGGGGAGGGGACCCACTGGAACAGCTGTTGGGAGACAGATGGTAGCCTCCCATCATGGCCATCCAGCATGTTCTTTAACGTGCACAGGGTATGGCTCTCCCGCACACGGTGCAACGGCTTAACGTTCCGTCCGACGGCCTTTCCAAGCCCATCAGTGTCCCCTACTGACTGTGGGCAGAGCGAGGAATTTTGCGGAGATAAATCTCAACGCTGACCCAGCTGGGACTCGAACCTGTGAACTGCAGATTACGAACCTGGTACGCTACCTACTGAGCCACCACCGCCCCAGTTTTGACATTACCACCGAAGTTTCAGATTTCAAAACCGTAAATAGATCACTTGCAATACTCATTAAAAGTTTCCCCGTTTCCATATTTCGTGAACTCTAACGATACAAAATAAAATTACTAAGGATTTGAAAAATGCGCATTATATTTCATTAGTACCAATCGAACTGAAAATTTTCCAATTATCTCTTAAAATAAAATAGTTGCGTTTCCCCACTCACCCCTGTGTCTAAGGGGTCAACTCATTGTTGACAATGGAAACCCCCATGACTTTCACGTTCCACCACCAAAATTTCTAGCATAAATACATCGTTTGCAATATTGATATAAAATTTTGGAATTTTCAACTTTTCCCACCGTTAGAAGGCATAGTAATAGCGTTTGGGAGATTAGGAATATGCGAATTGTAATACATATTTCATCAATATCTAACCAACCCAAAAACAATTTTAAATTTATCTCTATAAACTTGATATATCTATAAACTTCGATGTCTACAAACGGACAGGTGACAAAGTGAATACATTATTTTCCAATTTTAAATGAGACTTTCACATTAGTTGGTTGTTTTACCTCTGAGCGGCACTTTTTTTGCACACAATGGGCTAAATGGCCAGGTCACACGGACCCCGAAAGCTCAGAGAAGGCTGTGGGAGGAGACCCACGGGAGCAGCTGTTGGGAAACAGATGGTAGCCTCCCGTCAAGGCCATCCAACGTGTTCTTTAACGTGCACAGGGTATGGCTCTCCCGCACACGGGGCCATGGCTTAATGTCCCATCCGACGGACAGCGGCCTTTCCAAGCCCATCGGTGTCCCCTACTGACCGTGGGCAGGGCGGAGAATTTTGCGGAGATAAATCTCAATGCTGACCCAGCTGGGTCTCGAACCTGGGAACTACAGATTACGAGCCTGACGCGCTACCGACTGAGCCACCCCCGCCCCACACATTAGTTGCGAGAGTCACAGTTGGCACACATGACAATGATACTTCAGTCACTATGAGATCCAGAGCAACACTGATTGTACTGGACAACTCAAGGCCTTTCAGAGTGTTCTTTAAAGTGCACATGGGAGGACTTCATTCTCAATGCCTTATGGTTCATTCCCAATGCCCTGATCTTTGTGCACGTGCACAGAAATCAGGGCTTTCCTGTACACAGGACCACGGCTTTGTGTCTCATCCAATGGATAGTGGCTTTCCAAGCCCATCAGTGCTGCCTACTGACCAAGGATAGGGTGGGGAGTTTTGCTGAGATAAATCTCTGTCCCAGATGGGACTCGAACCTCGGAACTTCAGATTACAAGCCTGGCACGCTACTGACTGAGCCATTTCGAACCAGAAAACAACGAGCGTAAAATACCCATCTATAAAAGCAAAAATCAACAAATGTAAAAGTTCGCATCCACGGAAGACAAGAATCAATAAGTGTAATACCTATTAACCAAAAACAGTAACAATAAACATATGCAGAAAACAATGAAAAAAGAGAAAGAAGTCTAAATCTGAAGAGGATTAAATAAAAATTCCAATCGATTGAAATAGTCGGTATACACATTGGAAAACGGGCGGTAAATATGAATGACGAACTAAAAGATGTCCAAGTTGGTAACAAAGCTGTATCATCATCAAAACTGTCCATTGCTTTCGATAACATCTATATACACTATATGCAAATGTATTCGGACACCTCTCATCCACAATCTCCCAGTAATAGGAAAGGAATTAATATCTCATTGGTTCACCATTTACTGCTCTCACAGCCTCCACTCTGCAGGAAAGGCTTCCCACTAGATTTTGGTATGTTGTTGCGGGAATTACCTGCCATTCTGCCAGAAGAGCATTAGTGAGGCTGGTCATTAGTTCGGCCTGTGTCACAGTCGGCATTCCAATTCACTCCAAAGGTATTCCATGGGGTTGAGATCATGGCTCTGTGCAGGCCAGGCATAAATTTTAAATTTGTCAATCACATATATCTCATCAAACCATTTCTGCAAGGTCCTCGCTTTGTGGATGGGGGCACTGTCATTGGTACAGGAAAGTCTTTACCGAACTTTAGCCATAAAGGGCTGTTTTTCATGCCTCTTCCACCAAACTTTACAGTTGGCACAACACAGTCTGGCAGGGAGCGTTCACCTCGCATCATCCACACCCAGACTCATCCATCAGACTGCCAGATGGTGAAGCATGATTCTTCATTCCAGAGAACGCAGTTCTACTGCTCAAGAAAAAATTGGCGCCATACTTTACACCACTCCAATCGATGCTTGGTGTTGATCTTGATGAATGTTAGGCTTGTGTGCGGTTGCTCGGCCATGGAAACCAATTTCCTGCAACTCGTGATGCTGTTTTGGTGCTGACGTTGCTTCCAGAGGCATTTTGGAAATCAACGGCGAGTATTGCAACCGAGGACAAACGATTTTGCCGCACTATCTGCTTCAGCACTCGGCGGTCCCGCTAGTCATTTTATGTGGCCTACCGGGTCACGATTGAACTTTGCACTGCTAGGCGTTTCCACTTCACAATAACATTACTTACAGTTGATCAGGATAGCTACAACAGGGCCGAAATGTCCCGAACTGACTTGCTGCTAAGGTGGCATCCTATGGCCGTGCCACGTTAAAAGTGTTTTAGCTCTGCGAACACTTCTTACAAGAGAGGTGTTGGCTTCGCCGTACGGCCCATTCTCCTGTTCATGCATGTCTACAGTACAGTCGACGGGGTGTAGCATAGAGGCAGTCTGCCTCACGGCGCCTGTGATGGTCCACCCATTCACTTTTCCTTAATTTACGTTATATTTATCATTTTGGGGATTATTTCATTTTGTGGACATTGCAATCCTCGTTCCGAGCGTAGGAGTTGCGGATGCGCAACTCCGACCTTTTGAGGGGCGATATTTAATTGTTTGCCTCAGGGCGAGATCTAATCTGGTGACGGCCCTGCATGTCTATGATGTTTGACAGGCCACGTGCGTCCTTTTATACCTGTTTAGGCTGTGGCGTATATTGGCGAATCCACTGCTCAGAAAGGGTGTCCTAAATCTTTTGACCCGATAGTGCATCTTTCTTCATAGTTGTGAAAGTATCTTTCTTCATAGTTGTGAAAGTAAAAAAAAAAACCTTATACTAGCTGCCAACACTTCTTGTAACTAGGGATGCATAAGGTATAAATGCAGCCTTACTTACAGGTAGCCTTCGACTAAGGACATACCCATGGGGTTTTTGGATCATTCCGTCCATGGTTTCCAGCTCTGGACCCCCCTCCCCACAAATCCCAACATCTTTTACGAATTCTCGAACTTGTCTACCTACTTTAAAATCCGAAACGCAAGGTGTCTTGGTATCATTTCATTTTAGCCCCATTTTATATGGCTGACACTAAAAATTGATTTAAAATATAAAAAAAAAACCTAAACGTAGAAAAAAATCTCAAGCATCTTCTTTCCACAGAAAACTTACAGGAGCCTGTCAATTTAATTTGCTGTAAAGATCTGCGAGAAATGTGGGACCTCAGCAGAAAGACAGTACAAACATCCAAGCCTTACCCAGTTCCCTTTGATCAGTAGCCGCGCATGCTAACCACGGGAAACAACTATAAAATGTTATTTAATATAGAATATTATTTTAAGCTTTCGTGTTTGGTAGAGTATATTAGTAACCGGGAAACCCTACTGTCTTGGACACACAGACCAAAAGGACGAACGGCATTCAGGCAATGATTGTAAAATATCTCCCAATTGAGGCAAAAAAGCAGAACGTAATGAGATTTCCAAGTAGAAGTTGCAATTTGCAAACTACTGGAAGTACAAATGCTGACGGCAAAGAGATGAATGCTTATCAGGCTAAGCATTCATCTCTTTCGCCGCCAGGTTTCGGGATGAGAGGATGCAACATCCTCACCGACGAATCCTGGGATGTTGCGTATACCTGGCAAAGAATTTGTACCTGGGGTCCACAGATCAGTTTTACCGGACAAGTGCACAGGGTAAACTTGAGATGATGTATGTGTGGTAAAGAGGTGAATTTCTGATCAAAGATGAGATCGAAAATCTTTACCTAAAGTGAGGTTGCAGCTTTGGGTTCAGACGAGGATTACTCTTGTGGCAAAAGTGTACCCAAGTGGTCTTCTTTGGAATGTTTGCAGTTGCTTCATGTCCTTCTATGAAAGAACTAAAATTATCAACATAGAGAGTATTGTCTAGAGTCGGAGGTCTGTGTAGTAATAGAATTTAGTTTAAGTCAAAATCATATCACTCAAGACGCGGCTTTCAGAATCCTAATGAACAGATTTCATAGATGACTTTCAGAGGAAAGACTGACTGAATATTGCCATTATGAACACGAAAAAAAATAACACCGATTAAAAAGCCAAAGGCACAAAGGACGTGAAGTATGGGCATCGACGGGAATTTTTTCCGGGGGGGGGGGGGGAACAATCAATGTTCTAAGATATTGTTGCGGATTACAAAAATGGATAGCCACTGAGCGTGAGTATTAAAAGCTATATTTCAAAACCAAATTCAATACAAGGTAAATTGTTACAAAGGAAATATGGATGAAGTATCTTATTAACAAATCAACTATTAACATGCACAAATCATCAATCTTCCTGCGTAGAGCACACAACATCAGCTCTGTGTATTTTACTAAATACTACCTTTTACTTGATTTACCAGGTCACCCGAAGATCTTCACTCGTAAACCAATTCTCGTCCTGTGCTAATAACTTTTCACACACTAGCCGAACAAAAAGACAGTCCGTGTAGACATTCGAAGTTAGCCATAAAAGTTCCCACTTTTATACTTCCGCGTATACACAACACATCAAGTTACTTCTTGATACTTAACGATAAAAGATCCCACTTTTATCCTTCCGCGTATACACAACACATCAAGTTACTTCTTGATACTTACGCGCACTGTCTCAGAACAGCTCACCGTCCATTTTCGAACTCACCGACCGTTACAACACAACGACCGTTACAATACAAAACCGTTAACGCTCCACTCTTCTTCTCCAAATTCTCCCAACGTTCTTATTCGTTGGCTGAAACTTTGCTTTCGGTTGCCAGATTCTTCTGTCGTAACACTGCCCCCTTCCTAGGTCTTGTTCGTCCCGAACAATTCTGGATTCCAAAGCTTCTTCAGTTCTTCGATGAAACGGGGCCAAACGATCCACGTGAACCACCTTGCTCTTTGTAGCTGGACGTCGACGAATGCGATATTCCACGTCTGTGTCAAAATGAAAGCGAATCTCATTATGACTTAGATTTCTTTTCTGACTGAAGCCTCGTCCACAAATATAATACGTGTAAGGCCTATAGCCCTTGTGAACACGTTTATGTCTCCGCAGGGAGAAGAATCGACTAAGAGTTTTCGTGCAAAACCTGTAAAAAGTTTTCTTCTTTGTCGAAAGTTTTCTTCTTTGGATTTTTACTTCTATCAACAGTAACAAGGAATGAAAGTCATTAGTGACATAAAATCTAGGGAGGAGTTTCATCCTCCAGTCTGACCCTTTTGTCAGTTGACTTTCATTTAATTCAGAACTGTCGTGATGAACCTTCAGCCATATTTCACCTGATTCAATTTGATCCCCAAGGTGCTTCACAATTATATCAGCTCCATAATTCTTTTTAGCTCTTCGGTCCATCTCCTCCTTCCATACTCTTGCTAGAACTGCAGCTTCTAATCCGACAACCTTACCTGTTTCTCCTGTATAAGTGAAATCAGTGATGTGTCGGGCTGCTAGCAATATTTTTTCTGTTTTACCTTCACATAGCCAGCTTGCAACATCTTCAGATACTCCTTGTTCTATTAACATGTTACGAAACTTGTTCAAAGCATTGCCGTTATGCAGAACCTTACGGACACGTGATGCTTCATCTACCCTATTATCCACAATGTTCACCAAACGCAGTTCTCCTAACTCTTCGACGAGCTCTTGCAGTTCCAAGGATCCGTTACCAAGGAAACACTGAACAGCTTCCATCACTTCCAGAGAGTTGTCAACAGAGTTTTCAAGAGGTGAATCCATGTTGCTGATAACAGCTGAACAACTCAAACTCTCCATTCCACGAGCTTGTGATGCTGCAACCACTTTCTTAACTAAATCAACAGCAACATCTTCTGTACTGATGAGATCAATAGCTCCTTTTCCGAATTCAACATCATAAACCAAAGCACACACTCCTTCAGCCAGCTTTTTGGACACAATTGAGCATATCATTAGAGGAACGCTATCTATGGTAGCCATCAGATCCTTGCAGCGGTAAATCTCCTTATCTGTTGGCACCAGCTCCTCTGTCTGTCCTACGATGCAGCATCCGACGTCTTCCATCATCTGCTCGATTTTATCTTTAGTGCAATCGACTGTGAAGCCAAGGATGGATTCCAATTTGTCCAGAGTATCTCCCGTCAATTGGAGAGCACGACCGGAGATCATAGGGACCTTGAGACCTAAAGCAGCAAGTGCAGGAGCCAAGACAAGACTCACTTTGTTGCCGACACCTCCTGTGCTGTTTTTATCTACCATCCGATGGCGCCACTCGGGTCTCCAGCAAAACACATGACCCGAGGAGGTCATATTTGCTGTTTCTTCCGAATTCACTTTCTTGGAGCTCTCATTGTAATTAGCCAGGGAAATATCAGTCATGATTGCCAAATTGTTCATTCTGGAGATCAGCGACGAGTTCTGTAACATGATATTGTCCACTTTAGAGCTCTTGTAGTCGTGATAAAACTTTTCTATATCCTTATAATCTAAATGGTTATAATGTCCAAATCTGCACATTGACTGTTCAGAAAAGAAATTCAGCATGGTTTCGTTGAGATTGTCTGAGGGCTTTACTTCTCTCTGATCGTAACTCTGAGGCTTAGTTTCATCCAGAAAGTTAGTCTTTGAAGTACTGTCTCTGCCTGAAGCTCTTTTACTAGCATCACCTGTTATGCTTCTAAGCCATCCTTCGGAATTCCTCTTCCTTAAATCCCCATTTTCTATAAACGATTCGAGTGTGGCTATATGCTTCGGAAAAATCTCTCCGACTTCCGCGGTAAAGTCGAATGGCACTTTGTATCTATGATGAATGGACGCCTCTTCTTTACTCGGACCACTCTGCGAAACGTAAACTCTGTTTCGTTCCCCTTCATTACCACTCGTTACTCTGCCTTTGCGATAATTGTCCATGACGCATTTTGCTGAGAGCGAGGAATAGAATACCTTTCGTGTGGATCTCTCTTCAGATCGTGCCAGACTTGTATACCTAGGTATTTTGAAGTGCAAAGCGTACTGTATAGTCTCGCAGCTCTCTGATCTGTGTGATTGTTCTTCACAGTTCCTAGACATGTCACCAGCGATATAGACACTCTGCCATGCATTGCCAGTAGTTGCGTGGTCAAAGGCATTATCTGCGCTATCTCTACGATTCTTGATTTCCAGTAGCAGATCCACATTTTTATATGCGTTGCCTTTCTCTTTTCCATGTTTACAATCTAACTTAACACTATCAAGATCATCTTTTTCACTGACAAATTCAACATTTAAACTATTGCATTGTCTATTGAGTTCGGTTTTATGATCCTTGAAGTGATCAATAATCTTACCAACTTGAGAAGCCACTTCAGCTCTCATCTCAGTATTTTGTGCGGCCATTTCGGCTTTCAAATCATCTATTTTATCGCTTTGGGCAGCTATATCACCTTTAATCTCAGTATTTTGCGCGGCCATTTCGGCTTTCAAATCATCTATTTTATCGCTTTGGGCAGCTATATCACCTTTAATCTCAGTATTTTGCGCGGCCATTTCGGCTTTCAAGTCATCTATTTTATCGCTTTGGGCAGCTATATCACCTTTAATCTCAGTTTTTTGTGCGGCCAGGTCACCTATTTTGTTAGCCATATCTGCTTTCAAGTCAGTCATCAGCGTAGTCATATCGGCTTTGAAGCTATTTATCAACTTTACTAATTCATCCATACTTCTAGTTAAAGGCATTCAATTAAATAATTATAATCCCACTTCTGACACCAAATGTTGCGGATTACAAAAATGGATAGCCACTGAGCGTGAGTATTAAAAGCTATATTTCAAAACCAAATTCAATACAAGGTAAATTGTTACAAAGGAAATATGGATGAAGTATCTTATTAACAAATCAACTATTAACATGCACAAATCATCAATCTTCCTGCGTAGAGCACACAACATCAGCTCTGTGTATTTTACTAAATACTACCTTTTACTTGATTTACCAGGTCACCCGAAGATCTTCACTCGTAAACCAATTCTCGTCCTGTGCTAATAACTTTTCACACACTAGCCGAACAAAAAGACAGTCCGTGTAGACATTCGAAGTTAGCCATAAAAGTTCCCACTTTTATACTTCCGCGTATACACAACACATCAAGTTACTTCTTGATACTTACGCGCACTGTCTCAGAACAGCTCACCGTCCATTTTCGAACTCACCGACCGTTACAATACAAAACCGTTAACGCTCCACTCTTCTTCTCCAAATTCTCCCAACGTTCTTATTCGTTGGCTGAAACTTTGCTTTCGGTTGCCAGATTCTTCTGTCGTAACAATATAAATATTTAGGTCAAGCCGTTTATTAACGAGTGCAGTTGCCAATATAACAATCCTGAATATATTGAAGCGAAATAGAACATATGGAAACGTAACCGTTTTACTACGAGATACAGTACGTCATTTATTATTTGGTATTTGAAGAATGTCAAAACTAGTCATTAGTTAGTTAGCCTACTAGTATTTCAAATAACTAACCATTTTCAAGTTACTGATGTAAAGGAATTGCATCAGTTATTAAATCAGTTCATTTATTGTCTTTGCTTATTACGAAGTCACGCACGGTATCAATACTGCTAAGAATCTATAATAATATCATATTATAATACAACTAAGGTTGCTCGAAAACAAAATGAAAAATGAGTCTGGTTTTACCTCTGAGAGGCACTTTTGTGCACACAATGGGCTAAATGACTAGGTCATAAGAACCCAAAGGACTCAGAGTTAGGTATGGGTTTCAATTATCTTATCAAAAGTTAGAGGAATCCATCGGACAAGTGTTATGCGACAGATGGAAGCCTCCCTTCAAGACCATCCAGCATGTTCTTTAATAAGTGCAAGGTGTGGCTCTCCTGCACACGGAGATGTTATGAAAGACTTATCAGACGCCCTCAAAGTTATCTGCTGACTAGACTTTATTTAATGCATATTTAAATGAAAAATGCAAAAATTTAATGACAGTCACTCCAGTAATGGTAATTTTTTCTCTTCAAACTGTGTGAACTTACATTGGCATTTTGAAACATAGATATAAATTTTTAAAATTACCGCAGGGCCACATGTTGGGGATCCCAATTCTCCACTATGATATCTCACGAACTGACAAAGTACGAAGAAAATTCCTTCATTGCAATATGGAAGGTATAGTTTTCAGTACACTGGCACTTATTGACACTGCAAACAGGTCTTCACACTCATCACCAAAGCCGAAGATTTTGTAGCACTTTTCTAGCTGAAAATGCACAGCCAAGTTTAAGTCAACAGCAAACAAGAAAGAAGGGTTGAATATTGATTGTAAAAATCTGTAGATTTCAGCTTTGCTATTTTGTTGTGATTGACAGGTTTGGTTTACTAAAACTGGTATTAAACTTTAAATCTGATCGATATTTTTTGCATCGTTGGCTTTATTTTGCAACAGAGTGCATTTTTTAAAAATCTTATCATCAGCAATATATTACAGGATCACAGTAGTACCAGTAAAAAATATAATTGTCTTAACATTACATTACTAAAAATCAAAAACAATTAAATTGTCTATAAACATAGCTTGTGAGAATGCAATGGACTTAGTTTTAAGAGCTATTTATACGATTTCAAAGAAAAACACAAACAATATGATTGAAAGCATTTATGACTTGTATACTTTGTATGTACAATAAATGAAATATAAAATACATCTGCGACTCATTATTTACATCAAAGTGGCCTCCAATCAGACCAAGGCCTTGCATTCTGTAGAAAGCACTTTGTGACAGATGTAGAAATGAAGGACTTTTATAAGTGACTAGAGCAAAGGCTCGGGCTCAAGTCTCTGGCTGGCAAACAGGACAACGTTAAATGCATTGCATTTGTTACTTACACAAAACCATTAGCCTTAACTAGAGTTAAGAGTACAAAAATACTGAAGATGTTCGAATTTTTCTTTTTCAGCACTTTAGAGATCACAGTTGGTCTAGCCAAGGCATAACATTCCACTTGAAATTAACCTTTCAAAATATAAGGGCAGTATAAAATATGAAGATAATCCATTCTTTGGTAGAAAAGCAAAATATTCTCTATTATGAAAAAACTGAACTTCGTTTTGTGTTCCAAAGTGGAAATATTGATACATTTAAGATATCAAATGCAGATAGCAATTAGAAACAATTTCAAATCAAATATTCTTTTAATTGTAGCCTTTTCTGTTTAAATGTAAAACTCACTGGTAGATGCATTAATACTTCAAGAATAAATTTTCTGATAAACAAACTTAGCATTAACAATTGTAACAGAAAATTTATGTAATTGTTACAATAAAAGTTGTCAACATCACATTTTAGTGATAGTTTAAAATACCAATGGATGCTGTAAAAGTAAAGAGTAAGTAAGTAAAAGTAAAAGTAAAGAGTATTTTGGTAACTATTATTTTTATAATTTAAGTAACTATTATTTTTGTTTATACTGAATATTTTAAACAATTATCTGAGACATGAAAATTATTAACTTGCTTTATGTAATTAGATTACATCAAGCTGTATTCTTCAAAAGATATTAGTTCACGTTGATAATTCTCAATAGTCCATTTTTCGAAATTACTGCAACTCTTCTTCAAGTTTGAATAAGTTGCCCTTCTATGATGCTAGTTAATTTTATTGTCCATATTCATTTAAATGTCTTTTTTTTTTTTGCATATGCCAATTACATAACGATAGACCAGACCAAAAAGGCCATTTATCTCAAATAAACAGAATAGTTAAGGGCAGAATAAAATAAATTAGCATGTAATTATCAGAAATTCTCGCAATGTTTTTTTTTCTACTTAAATCTAAAAAAAACCCAGAAATATAGTCAGTCCATCCCTGCAACTAAGGTAAAAAATGCTATGTGATTTTTGTGCTCTTCCATGTAGTTCTTTTTCAACTTTGGCACTCTAAGTGTTAAAATGGTTATTTTTATTGGAATTCACGTGTAAAAAAACTTATATGTAGAAATAATATTCATCAGTTGATGTCAGTAAGTTAAAACTACTATGGGAACCAAATACATCTAAGAATGTTATGTGTCAGGTCATGAAACTTAGAAACATTTTTGCCACAAATATGAGGTATACCACAAATTTTAGTGTTTAATGAAACTAGAAAAATTTAAGTGGCTTTTAAGAATTATGAATATATCATTTGTCTATGTATTCATCTGCATATTAATGTTGTTAGTCCTCTATACCAGAAGTTACTTGTTGTACCTTTGGCAATGAATGCATCGTTTCCTACACTTCATTTGAGTTTCACTTTCATCTATCTATATATTCTTCAAAGGTTTAAACAGGTGACAATCACTTGGTGTCAGGTCTCATTTATGTGGTAAATGTGTGGAAAGACTTCGAATTCCATGATTATTGACATAGTTCCTACAATGTTCAGTTGGTTCAGGTACCCTATATATAGTACAGAATACTAGATTTTGATCACTTCACAGAATTTGTAAGAAGTAAAAGCTCATAAAGCACCTTAAGCTCTAGCTTCTTTTAGATGTCATTTAATTGTATTCTTTGTGTATATTCAAGAAGATAAATTTAAAATAAAGCATCATGTTTTTCATATGTTCCTTGCTCATAGGGGCTGGGAGTTGGTTCATTTAATAGTGACAGGCTCACAACCTGATGTTCCCAGGTTTGAGTCTTCTCCACTAACCCTCTCTTCACCCTCAGTGAGAATGGAGACACTGATGAGCTTAGAATGGCTGTCATCTGTTGGATAAGATGTTAAGATATAACTCCATGTGCAAGAGAGCCATATTGTGTGTATGCTAAAGAACATGCTGGAATAGCCTTACAAGAGCCTCTCATCTATCTCCTAATACTTGTCCAATGGATTCCTCCCCAAACCAGTTCTTTCAGAGGTTTTTCTATTTGGCCATTTAGCTTATTGTGTGCACAAAAATTCCACTCAGAAGTAAAACAACCCAACCCTTACAGAGTATCAGTTTGTAACATTGGATCAGTAGAAATTTGATATTAAGGTAGCTCAACCAATTCAAAGTTGGTGAACTATAAATAGCAATTAATAAAATGTTGCAAAAATATAGCAATGTCCCATTCAATGAATGGCAGTCTTTTCAAGTTCATTGGTGTCCTTTCTGACCTAGGGCAGAGTGGGAATTACTGGAGAAAATCTCAATACAGTCATAACGGAGAATTGATAAAAGCTATAAATGTTTTTGTGGAAAAAAGTTTTGCCGACATGTGGGATTCGAACTCATGTCTCGCCAGAAACAAAAGCCTCTCTCTTACCAAAGCTTCTAGGTAACTACAAAAATATAGCAATTTGACATGTTACATGTACTACTCATCTTGCTTTTTTAACCACATTAATGCGATACTATGTGTTATGCTGATAAATGTGGTTATGTCTTGAAATTGACCTTTCTTATTAAATCAACTTGCCACACTTAGAAAGTCTATTCTAAAATCTTTCAGCAGCTATAAAGGTAGTATACCACCTTTATATCTTTTCTATACAAACTGCATGCTAAAAATTCAAATTACATAAATATGACCAAGTGCTAAATCTTATAGTTATTAAATGTCATGTACTTTCTCTAATGTTGTGTTTCTTCTATTTCATAGGAGTTGAATTATGCTGCTTACCTCTGCATGGTACTTTTATGCATCCAATTGGCTAAATGGTCAGAGTTGGGTAGGTGAAGAGTATTCATTGAACAGCTGTTGGGAGACAAATGGAAGCCTCCTGTCAATACCATTCAGTACATTCTTTAATGTATCAAGGTTATGGCTCTCCTGCACACAGGGCCAGCTTAATGTCCCATTCAATGAATGGAAGCCTTTTCAAGTTCATTAGTGTCTTTTCTGACCTAGCTAGGGCAGAGTGGGAATTATTGGAGAAAATCTCAATACAGTCATAATGGAGACTTGAACCTGAGAACATCAGATTACAAATGGGTGCACTCCAACTGGATCAACCCGTCTCTAATTTCAAAGGAGTTCTATGTTAATTTCCAACACTATGAAGACAATCACTTTGTATTAAGTTTGGTTTAAGAACCTTGATTATGCAGGAATTTTGAATTTACTTTAAGCAATGAACACTTATTATTGAATTTAGAAGCATTTTTGGATGATGGATTGAAATTTATAAACTATATAGTCTTCATTTTCCAATAAATAAAAAGGAATTATGGACTATTCTGCACAGCAGAAATTATCAACTGAATTAACACATGAATTGTAACTTTTGATAAATGTGGTGGCAATACTTGTACATCTTATCAATATATATATATAATGAAATTATTTTGTTTGCACATTATTTATAATCATTTGTACTTTACTTTTTAGAACTGTTTTTTAAAAAAATATTGTGAATGCATATACTTAAATACTACAATTGATATTGAAATAAAAAATTAAATAACATGTCAGAATATTTAAGGCAGTTATTTAAAGTTATTAAATTAGTTAAAAATTTATGATTATTGACAATTTTTTGCAAGTTTTATGACTCAGTCTTTCACTTACAATGGGTAATGGCCATTTATATATTTGTATATTAAGTCCTGAACTGTTTTATTATTTGTTTCAGTAATTAACATAAATTAAATATTGAACATTACAAAAGATATTAAGTAACTAATAATATATTCCATTTGTGACAATGTGAAAGATACTGTATTGATACAAAGTGTACTAGTTACAAAACTGGTTCTTTTTATGATTGAAATTGTGTTTGAAACATTTGACCTCTCATTAATAGATTTTTAAAACAACTAACTTTTCTCTATTGTGCAGAGTAATAAAAATTACATATTTTTCTATTATTATTATCTATATTTTTAATTCAATGCTGCATTTTAAAGATTATATTCTTATCTCAGAGTTCAGTAATGAAATTACTAAGGTAAATCTTAAATTATTTTACATCAATTGAAAAAATGCATTTAGCCAGCCAGTACTTTAGAGTAAGCTACATTTATCATAAACAGGGTGCAAAAATTTTTTTTAAATTGCTTTTAACACCAAATTTTAATGTAATATCCACTGCTATAGGGCAATTCACTGCAAATTCATTATAATTTATTTATCATGTTAATATTCAAAGTGCTCCAATTATTCATGGAGGATTCCTTGTGTGGTTTAATTTTTTAGTTCAACAATATTGCTAATATACACCATATTATACTACAGCTTTTAGCTAGCAATTAATCTGTAAAACATATTACAGAAAATCATAGTTGATTACCATGATTAACACTTTACTGTACTTTCCATAACTTATTTTTATCACTGCATCATTTGCCTCTACTATAATATGGTCCACATTATTTCATAAGAATACTTGATGCAGATGCCTTTGGTAGTTACAAAGTACAAACAGCATAAAATTATTTACATAGACTAGTTCATCTAGTCTTACACACTTCATAAGGTCTGTACAAAATATTTTCCTACATTATAATAAATATTATACTTGTGGATCACCAGGTCTTGGTGGCAAAGGCCTTGATTTGAATGGTGGCCTCATTATTGAAGAATTTCCAATTTCAGAAGTTTTCTGATTTTCAAACTTTTGAGCTAAAGATGCTACTAGTGATGTTTGTCCTGTCCTTACTATGCGTGGGAACACTGGTTTTGATAAAGTGCTTGAACCACCATTACAGTTAAAATTTTCTTTGTCATTTAATTTATTATTAGTGAGTGAAGTGGCTGAATTCTGAACTGGATCATTTGTTGGTCTTTGAACAGAGGATGGCACATGTTTGCAGTCACTTGCACTATTGTTTGTTTCAGAATGGTGAACAAAAGCCAGTGGTGTGTCAGAAAAATCAAGAGTTTGACAATCATCATAATAAGTAGAACTAGGTGTGGCTGAGCGATCAGGCTCATTAGCAGTAATTCCAATATCTTCATAGTTGCAGTAAAGGGAATCTGGTTGCAAAGTTGTTGGAGAATTAACTTTTGGAGGAGGTGGCCTTGGTGGAGGACAATTTGGCCTTGAATTTGAGATGCTCAGTGGTCGAGCATTGGTTTCATTTGAAGTTCTAAGGCTTGATGTTCGCACAAGACTTGGTATAATGGAAGTTGCTGGTGTCCAAGAAGGAGTTCTCTGAGGAGCAGCATCAGGTCTTGGTGGTGCTGGACGCACAGGGATAGGCTTGGTTGTCTGTACAGCATTTTGTGTTGAGCTCTGAGGTATAGGTGCAGATATTTCAATGTTACGCAAACTGGCACGATCCAAATTGTTTTTTGTTGCCCTTCGTGGTAAAGTTGACATTGTTGTACTAGGAACGACAGATGGAGCTGAATTCTGCTGGGGAATGGGAGCAGATATCTCCAATGTGCGTAAGCTATTCCTATCAAAGTTAAATTTTGATGGTGGTTGAGTTTTTCTCTGAGTGGCTTGCTTTGCTCGAGATCTGTAAAAAAAATAAATTAGTAGTTAAACATTTAGAGTTTAGCAGGTGTATGGCACACCACTAAAAATATACTTATAATCTACAAGAGAAAAAATTTTCAAATGGCTAGAAACTTAATAATATGAATAATGCTAAGTTAATGTTTTTACACATATATTATTATACACAGCTTATAAAATTATATGTACTTTCTATGGTCATAGGTAATGGCAGGAATTACTCCTGGGGGGGGGGGGGGGGGGGGAAGGAGGCAAGTTTTGTTTTCAGTGCAAAAATCTGAAATTGCAATAAGCAAAATTGTGTATATTATCTAAAATATTGTATTTATTCTTTGCAAGGTTAAGGAATTTGTTAGGTTCTACTTAAGAGTTTTTCACTCTAATCATTCATAAACTTTAATGGCTAAATAAAAAAAATCCCTTTATTATGCATATTACAGTAATGACAACAAAGATGAGAAATTTTACATTAAATTTGGCATTTTTTGGTCCTTTTCTACAGTTTTTTTGGCATAATTTAGAGGAAAGAAATTGGCAACATCAATCCTTATTTATATTACCAAGCGCTTCCAGTTTCCATGCTTTACCACAGAAATTTCGTTAAAGGGAGTCATTTTGACCCACTGTGGTTTCAAATGATATTTTTTGAAAGAATTTGTGAATGACATAAATTATCATACAATAAAAAGACTTAAACAATATATTAGAAAAGGTAACATTTTTAATCAACTAATTTACCCAAGATTTCAAAATAGAGTTATCATCTAATAATTAAATGAGAATTTCTTGATACTCTGTTTTCTACAAAAACAAATGCTACCAACTGAAACCAAGCATAACTAAAATTAATTTTTAAAGCAACTATATGTAACTATTTTGGGAATTTTTTTTTTTATCCTCAGCTGTATATTTTTTCTTGAATATTCAATATACAGAAAAAATAAGCACCTAATAAAATATGCTTAAATTACTTTTGCCAAACAAATGAAAATGTAAAATATGCACTTTTGAGGCAACAGCTAATTTTTTTAACAATATTAGAAAAAAATCTAAATTCAGATAGCTAAATTGTGAGTCAAAATGACAGCCCCATTCATCCATTAATGCAAAGGTTAACATCCTATTCTTAAATGAATTATTTTCTTTTTAGTAAAGTGGATAGCTGATTGGGCTAGTAAGCTAATGACTTGGGTTCAATCTCCAAGATTATCAATCCCATGATTCTTTCGGCAAAAAATGCTGAAATATATTGCAAAAAAATTTCTGATCACTTGGTCAATTACCAAAAATAAATACAATTACGTGAAGTTTAAAAAATAAATTCAAATTATAAGTTGTACACTCAACCCTATATATCAGCTTGATATACAGATGAAACATAATATAGCTTAGCTACATCAGTAAGCAGTGGTATTTAACATGGGATATGAAGTGAGAAAGATAAACCCCAGAAGGGTATATATATCTGAAAAAACTAGTTGAAGTTACCATCCAAAATGCTGACTTCAAAAAAGTCTAAACTACATAGTTAGAACTTTCCCTGAATGGATAATCAAACTTTCCCTCCAGAGTGAAGCTCATCCTGATAACACTATAATACAAGAAATTCGATACTGAATTCAAATTATGGATCAATTATAAATATTTCATTAAAAAAAATGTGAGTCCAAATGACAGCCCCATTCATCCAGTTAACATCCTATTCTTAAATGAATTACAATTAAGTAAAAATTGAATTGGATGTGTTTGGCTCTAGATGACAGCTTGATACAAGATGTAATTACATATACTTTATAACCCAGAAGTAGTATAAATCTCTCCTCTTTAAAAAAAAAAAAGTTTTGGACCATTTTTCCTTTTCATAAAAATTTCTTCAAAAAAAAAATTCTTTCATAAAAATTTCTTCATAAAAATATTCTCAGAAAATGTGCATTTATGTTTATCTTGACCTAGAAAAATTTATTTTCCGTTTTTTGAATTGTCTGCACGTATCTGAGAAAAAGTTGAATAAGTTTTGTCAAGTTTTGAACTTTTGTAATACAAATTGATCACTATTATGCAATGTACTGTTTAAAGATTGAAATCACATTTAAAATTTTACACACATATAGGTAAAAATTTAGAAAAGGTGCTTTAAAAATATATCAATCACTTAATTTTTAAGCAAAGTAAAAGCTTCTCAGTGGCATCAGGTCACTAAAACTTTCTCTGGAGCTAGTGCATTTTAAAATGCTATTTTAGGTCCTTCCAATGAGCAGAATAACTGGTTATTCCATTGTGTTAAAGTAGTAGCAGAACTAACTGAAATGATATTCCAGCAAAAATTACATTAGAGTTTTAAAAATTCAACTTTATCTTTCTTTCACTACCAGTTAGCCAAGGGTTTCATTGATATCAATCCATATTAAAAGATCTAGATTGAGTTTGATACCTCTGAATTATAAAAATACTTTTGGTAACCTGGTCTTAAAGTTTTCACTGCAAATTTTTCCTGATCACTTAATCTATTAAATGGATGTTCCAATATAAAAAGCTATTAATTCATATAGAAGTAACAAAATTATACATTGATGAAGAAACTATAAAATAATTTACCACAAAATAAAACATAATGGAACTGTCAATTGTATATTTATAGCACGAATAAGCTATACTTTTCCCATAGATATCCTCTTGCTCATCATTGCAGCTTCTGATTGCAACAGAAGTGCCTTATCTGTGCACAAGAGCATGGTCAAGCGAAGAGACACAATTGCAAAATAAGCTAACATAAATTAGCTCAGACATTGTCCCCTGTCCCAGTTATGTTGGTGCTGAAAGCTGCCACAAAGTCAAGCACAGGAGGGGTAATTGGCATGGGCTATGTTACTATTTCTTGGTCATAAGAGCTAGTTGCAAGTATTCCCAAATGACCTTTCCTGCTCAGTGTCAAGAGCAAAACGTAAAATGAGAGTAGCCATGTTAAGTTTTTCTGCTTATGAAAATTATAATTTAATGTCTGAACTAATGCTGTCATTAAATTTTCATTTTTAATCAAAATTTTAACACAGTTTTTGTATTCCAAATTAAAAGGGGAAACTTTAGAAATACCAGGTTTTAGAACTACTGAGGAGCCCTAAAGGACACAACACCATTTCTTTTCCACTTTTTTTTTTAACTCATTTACAAATGTTAAAAATTGTTGATCACTATTTTTTTATTTATTATCATCTTAGTTTATTTCTTAGAAATTTAAGAAAATATCCTAGCATATGATCTTCAATATGATATACATTGAATAAAAAAATTAAAACTAAGCAATCAATGAATTTCAGGTGTAGACAGTGGTTGGTTATCAGTTTATGAATCATGATAACATTTTTCGTTTCTAATTATTTGAAGAGTACTTAGGTTAAATTGCAAAAATTATAACTTACTTAATAGCAGCTTTGCGGGCTTTAGCAATCCACCAAGTTTTGAGATGTCGACGAAAATAGTAAATAGCTGCAGCAGTTAACATAACCAGTGGAATAAGACCCAAGAAGATTACATACATTGCTGCCACCAACAGATATCCAGCTGGAGAGGAATTGTAACGAAACAGGTGTTTAATAATTCTAATTTGTGTTTTACCTTTAAAAGTAATTGTTCTAATAATAACTGTAAAGCAATTTTAATACATATGTCTAACTTATTTAGAATAAGTGAAAATGCTAACTGTAACAAACAATACTATTATCTACAATTTTAATAAAATACATAATGCACTGAAGTTAATAGTAAATATTAAGAAATTACAAATAACAGTTGGTAAATGTTAACTCAGAATTATCAAGAAATAAATTATAAGATCCCAAGCCTCAACTTTGGAAATGGTGGCACAGTTCTATGTAAACTTGTAAGAAACTTCAATTTGTTGGCTATTAATCTCAGATACTAATATATAAGTTATCTCTTATGTTTGTAGTTTACAAACTGTGGGGCTGTGAAGTAATTTATTGCAGGTGGGTATGACACCTTTGCTGATAAGTAATGCATTTACTTTTTAATCCAGCATTATGTTTATCTTTACATGATGGATAAAGATAAAGAAATTCCACATTTGTGATATCCATGAAAGCAAGTGGAAAAATTGCAGTGAATGGGCAAAGTGGGAGTTGCAGGGGATGGATAAGTGTCTTTTGTTCCTGGAAGGGAGTAAAGGGACACTTGTTCCCACTCTGGGGAATTAAAAAAAACCTACATATTGTACATGCTAATCAACAAAAATCACAAACTGTAAATTGAAAGTCATTATAATATTAAAAAATGCAGGTTTTATTTGCAATATTTGTGTACCTCAAAAGATACATCAATGATAGGCTGATTTGAAAACAAACTTTCAATGCAGTGAAGATAATAACACAAAGCTAAAAAATTTAATAAAAGATAGAGATGCCAATATGTATATGCAACAATAATGAATGAAACTGGCAAACCCATTTTAAATTTGTTAACTTAGAATTCAATAGTGAAAATCCCAGACCTATGAGAATATGAAGTCGCATGAATAGGAACAAACTCATAGAGATCATTTTTAAACGATCAGAAGCATTTTATTCCTTATTTTCCATTTTTGGGGCAACAACAGGAAATAAGAGGACAATTTGGCATATCGAGAATGTTACAATACTGAGTGAATTAAACTACTGTTACTTCTAAGAATAGTTGTGTCCAGTTAGGAATGAAGTAAAAAAATACAGGGTGGGCAGAATGTATATAGATATTACATCCGTAATGTCACAGGTTCCAACCAAAGGGTTGCTAACTCAAACTGGATACCATGATCACATCACAAATCGTTGTATTGTAGGTATCATTTGCAAGGTTAAAAACAAAGCCAAAATTCATGGGTGGGAAAAATAGACTCTTTGCCTACTCTCCAAATTTTCAGGATGGGCAGCTACCCTCTTGCCCATCCACTTCACACACCACTGGTTGTGTCCAGACTATTCTGCAGGAATGACTGAAAAAATATTGCCTTGACCTTAAGACATTCAACTATAACAGCAATTTCATTTAGTACGGTCAGTATCTGATCCACATGAAATGTAATCTGAATATTGGGCAGGGAACCCTAAACCAGATTCTTGGCCTAGGGCAGTGTTTCCCAACCTGAGGTCCCCAGACCCCTAGAAGTCCACAAGGGGAGTGGGGGTCGGAGTGGGGGGTCCTGTGGAATTGCTTTGGCTGGAATTTTTCGATTCAGTATGTCAATACTGGTTATCTATGGCATTCACAAGCTATGATTGGCTGTTGATGACATAAAAGTTTTGGTGTATTGAATTTCTCCATTCAAATGCTTAGATTCAAATTGGAAAAATAAGCAATAAATGAAAAGCGTATAAAGAACTCAAGATATAAAGCACTCCTGAGATTTCTAAAGAATCCTCGTTACAAGGATCTATATTTTAGTTAAACACAATGTGTCAGGTACTGATGAAAAGCAGTTGTGCAGAAAGGGTTAGAATATTTAGGGGGCAACAAGAAGAATGAGACTTCATAAAAGGTCTGCAGAAAAAATGAGACTTTATAGGGATCTATGGTAGTAAAAAGGTTAATCCTTGGCTGTGTCTCAGAAATAGAGTTATACTCAGAGTGAAGCTATTGTTTTCCATTACAAACAGATCATGACTTTACCGTCTTCTCATAGCACTGAAGTTTTAAAAGAGCAGTCACGTGGATTAAGGTCTACTGGTTTCATAATTCTAAGAATCAACTACATATTATAATCTATTTTTTGCATTATAATTCAATTACAGAAACAGATTTTACTAATTATATATCAATGTCAATTATTTCTACTTCAGCAAAAATTGTTTAAAAATACATTTTTACTTAATGAAAATTAATTTGGTTTTGAAAAGAAAAAGAAGCAATTCAACTTTTATCACAATTTACAGATAAAGAGAATAAATAATTAAGTAAAGAAGATGATATCAATGTCCTTAAATCTCCAGAAAACTTTTGATATAATCAATCATTTCTTTTTTTAATTAAAATTTTTAAAAACTATGGAATTCAAGATGTTTTATTATAATTGTTCAGGAATTATTTATTAAACAGCTATACTATAATTAAAGTACACAATTTTTTTAATTAAAAAATATTTGTTTCATTCGAAATTCTGTAGCTCTTGGTTGTGGTTTCTTTACTGTTCTTAATATATATATATCAATGATCTATTATTTTAAATTTTTAAAAGAATTATTTTATCATATAAAGGACACTTTAAAAATAAATGGCAACAAACAATTTAAAATATTTAAGAAATTCATTTATATTATAATAATAGTACAAGATGGTTAAATCATAGCAAAACTATTTGAATAATAAAATTAAGTGGATCATAATAATACATTCCCCAACATTTAAATAAATATTTTTATTAAAACTCATAATGCATAAAAGAGTTTTGAAAAGAGTAATTTTTACTAATGATTTTGCATGTAATTGTTATAAATTTAAATGGGTACAACACATAAAATATATTGGTGCATTCACTGATAAATATTTTTGATCGAATATGCCTATCTCTAACCTATGTGAAATCTCAGATTAAAATTATACAAATATATTAAATAAAACATACAAATATATTAAATACAGAAACATACATTTTATTCTCCAAATTAATATATGAACCTATCATAACTTATGGTACAACAACTAATGGTGCAACAAATCTAACAAATACAAAAAAATTAAAGCTTTCAATCTATAAAAGTCTAAATAATAATAAAGACAAAACTGAAACAAAATTATCTAACTGAAATAGACAGATTGCATTATTATTGTATATTTGTTACGCCTATTATCATATAGAACCATATATATTTACAACATAATACTAAAAGGTTTTTGATAATACATTTAATAAGAAAATCAAAAAATAGCAAAGATACAAGATTAAAACCAGAAGTTAAAAAGTACCTAAATTCAAAATGTATTATGGAAGGTGTACCAGCAAGTATAAAATACCACACATCTTTAATTATTAATCAAATTATATATGTAGATACTTAAAGGAGATTTAAATTGAATTTAAAAGAATATCTTGAATAAAAATTGTATAACTTAATACATTTAGTTCCTTTTTTATTTCTTCTTTTTATTATAAAAAAATGGTATTTGAAAATGACATGCAATTGTATCTTAATGTAAACGTTTCATTTAATTACCTATAGATAAGCTAATTTAACTTTGTAGGTACAAAGTACATGGTATTGTATGTTCTTGTGAATCAGGGCTGGACCTGGGGGAGGGCAAGGGGGCATTCTTCCCACCCGTTCTAGAATGTTAGTAAGGGTAAAAAAGGTAAAAATTATGAAATTTATTTATATTTTGTGTATTTTTCAAGAAATTTTTTAAAGGCCTGTAAAACAAAGGGGGAAATATTATACTGCTTTAGAAATTTATGCCTTAACTGGCATAGTGGTTAGGGAGCTAGCCACTGTTCCAGCAAGGCAAACTTTGTGTGCTGTGTTAGCTCTAACTGATACAGTGGTCATCAGTGACTTTGGTAATAGTAGGGTATGTCCTTGTATGAGAAGGCCTGTAAAAGCTAGGAGTAGCTTCTAGGATTCTTCTCTATCCTATATCTCACAAATAATAAAAAAAAAAACAGTCTCTTGCCCCTTTTACATTTTTTCTCGCTTGATTGAGATTCTTCCCCCTCCCCTGATTTTTGTTCTAGATCTGGGCCTGTTACGAATAAAAGTGTTTTGAAACATATATATATATAAATTACACGCTCTTTATGACTACAATTTGAGACCAAATGCATGAAAAGCATATATTCTTTAATTTCCAACAGAATGCAATCAAAATTGATTAAATTCACTAGAAATCAATTTCTTTGTCTGCATTACCAAATGAGAAAACTCTTATGCACATAAGCTTGAAGAATTTTAATAAAGCTACTATATATGTAATAAATACAATATATCTAAATAGCACCATCCAAAATTTTCTTTTATGCATATATTTACTATACATTATTCAGACTGGTAAAATGAGCTTTAATAATAATATATTGATATAAATATTATTTACATATCAACAAACTTACAATTAGGATCAGAAGCAGGTCCACTGTTAACACTCCCTCCAGGACCAGGAGAATTACAATATGGAGGAGAATATCCAAGGTCACAGTGACAATTTCCTTTATTGTTGCATACCTAAAAAAAGAATTTAGCTAATAAACATGCTCTAGTTCAGTACAAGTACCTTAAACCTCAAAACACATAATACACTGCTCATCAAAAGTTAAGCATAGATCACCATAACGTGAGTAAAAATAGTTGTTGGAGATATATAAAAGATTTTTAACATGACTAGGTTATTTAGTTTGTAGAAAAGTTAGTAGTTTAAAAAAAACATGTAAATCCCAAAAACAATCTGAAATATATAAAATGTATACTTTATATAAAAGGAGCCAGTTGCTTTCATTGAAGCTTAATCATCTCAAATTGAAATGCTACATTGTCAGTCTGAAATAGCTGATTGCTTCATGATGCCTCAAAGAAAACGTTTGGACAATTCAAAACAGTGAAAGCTGTTGGAAGGCTGGAGGTAGTCAAACAATCACAGAGGTTATCACAAGGCTATAGCAACAATTTCAAATAACCAAACAGTAATCAGAAGACCTATTCTAGGATTACAGCCCTTAACATGACCACTACATTGGGTTACTATCTAGATGGAACAGGAGAGCAACAGTATCATCTCTGTGTTCAGCTTTATTGCAGCCACAGAAAGGTAGGTATCTGTCTTAACTGTGATCAGGTTTCCTAAAGCTAGACTCTATGCCCATGGACCTACTGAATGCATTTTTTTGACCTCAAGTCAAAGGGATGCATACAATGAAATACGTGAAATGGTGTCATGATCATTTAGCTTGGGCCCAAGAACAATAGAGCCATGTCCTATTCATGGACAAGGGTGCAAAGCTCGAAATGGGATTTTTAAACTAGCGGTATGGTAAAATACATCAATTCTAACCCCCCCCCCCCAAAAAAAAAAAAAAATAAAAAATAAAAAATAAATAAATTATGATTTACCCAAAATAACACTCAAAGTAGCAAGCCAAAGTGAAGGGTAACATGTCTGGGTTCGTTTCTATGGTGTATGTTATGCCAGATAAAGGTAGATTTTTCCCCCATCTTTAGATTAGTGGGACACTGTCCTATCATGTCCCACCCCATTTCTGCCACTGCAGGGGTGGCTCATCCTGATAGACAAACTATGCAATCTAGGGTGCCAAGTTAAATGGGGTCCCAAATTCGAAGGGGGAAAAATTTAAAAATATTTAAATGAAAAAACGTGAAAAGATGAAAAAAATACAAAAAAAAAGTCATGTTCTAACAGCACAGAGAATTTTTAATTCAAAGTATTTTATAAATACAAGCTAAAGGTCATTGAAGAATTTTCTTGTTTCTTGGAAATGGCAGTTTAAATAGGAGAGCATTCCTATTTAAACTGCTTATTTTTAAACTTTATTCAATGGTAATGGAAGTTAAAATAGGAGAGCATAATGGGCGATTCTGAATTTGTAATAATAAAAATCAAAATTAACATTTTTAATGTATTTTCATTTGAAATTGGACTGAAATATCATCTAGCTAACATGCACAGGTCTATTCTAAGAATTTCATGTCTGTTTGATCTCAGAAGCATTAGTTGGACTGATGGTTAGACAAACTAAAAATGAAACCACTGCCAAAGAAAAATGCTAGAAAATATTAATATGTAAAATAGTCAAAATGTTTCCCAGTGTACCAAAAAAAACATCCTAGAATAGCTCTTGAGGCTTGGGAATGGGGATGCCGATTGCATTGCTCACCTAGCATGCCAGTTGCTAGCAGCCAGATTAAGGCTGCTCCCACATTTTAATCATCAAAAAGCTGCAATTTGACCATTTTTTTGCACAGAAAAATTTTTATATCCTCTGAATAATACATTTTTTTATGAGATTACACATTTCAACAATCAATTATAAAATCTGACAAATATTTCAGACTTTTCAAGAACTGAATTACAGATATGCTACATTACCTGATACTCAAAGTTCTTTTGTGTGGTTGCCATATTACTATGCTTTTTCAAAATTTATATTTAATATTCCATTATTAAAATTTTCATCATCTTAATTTCACAACCTAGGAACTATTTTAAGCTCCTTAAATATTTCAGCAAAAGAGTTACCCCTTTTCACACTATAAGACATAAATGTGCCACTATTAGTTGGAATGCAATGCCTAAAAATTACCTATATTAGTGTTCCTCTAAACTAGAGGTTCTCAACGTGGGGTACGTGGTAAAATATTTTGGGGTAAGCTGTGAGAACTCAGAAGTTGCTAGATCTAGTAACAAAGTCAAAATAACCATTGTTATACAATAACTATAGTTTTATCTATCTATACAAGGGGTACACCAGTTACATACACATTTCCAGGAGGTACGTGAAGCATAAAAGGTTGAGAAACACTGCTCTAAACAATAATGTGCAGTGGATGCAAAAGTTGTATTACAGTATAACATTTTCTTTAAATTACAGAGTTAAAAAAAACGTCTTATAATCGAGACATATAGTCAAAAAACTCCCCATATCCACTCTATTGCACTTTGAGAAAAGTGGGGAAAGCTTACTGTGATTAGAGAACAAATATTTTTTACAATAAATGCACTAAAAATCAGCACTGGACTTAAATGGTAATTTTACAGTTTACTTCTTAAATATTTGATCATTGTAATTTTAGATATTTTAGAAAATAATTTGGACATGGCAAGTTGGACTAGTTTAATCTGAAATCAGTAAGGTTAGTTTTGTAATTGGACATGTTTAGTTTCGTTTCTGATTCACACTGTGACATTACAAGTTTTGCGATTCACTTTATTTTTCCTGCTTGACTTTGAACAGCTTAGGGACAATTTCTAACATTCTTCACAGATTCATTCCTGTCTTAATTCATTTTCTTCCAGTATACATGGCAAGTTTTGTGACAATATGATTTAATTGATCTGAATGTCCACAGTGATTCTTTCACCTGATGACAAATGATAATTTGGGAATGGTATATTTAAGCTTAGTAATTCTGGTAGTCATATGCTATTTTCCTTTTAGGGGCTTTAAACCAAAATGGCTTGGGAGTTCATGTATATTTTCACTGAACTTGGCATAATTAATTATATATCTCTTTTTACACCAGAATTGGAATAAAGCACAAGTTTTTCACTTTCAAGATAACAATATATCAGCTTTTCAAAGTGAAAGGTAAATATTTCTGTTTACTCTTCATTATTAATGACAGCTTGTACATAGTTGTCAGTATCTTTTTATCCCTGCATATATTATTTTATGGAACTTTTTCTAAATTCATATAATATGCATCTACTAGATTATATTGCTAGTCTAGATTTCATATTACAGTAAATTTCAAAGAATTTTTTATTTTACAAACTTAGAACTGCTAATAATATAATTCAAAATTTACACTTACCCCATTTCCACTGCAGTCATATGTGCAGTCAGTCTTCTGGATTGCACCAACAGGAGTACACTTTTGATTTACACAGGCCTAATAATTCATAAAAACAAATTTGACCATTCAAAAACAAGATACTAAAAACAGTAGCAAAAGATCTTACTGAAATATTTATATATTTTAAACAAATTGCCATTTATTGTCAATTCTAAAAGTCAAATTTAAATAAAATACTGAGCATTAGGTGTTCATTTATTTATATTTTTTCATGGCCAGTGATAGTTTTCATATTCAGCATTAAGTTTAAGGCTGGCCATCACAATGGTATTTATAAAGTTTTTATAAAAGGTATAGTTAATTAATGAAATGACTTCATTAATGAAATAACTCATCAGAGTTAACTCGACAGATATTCAGATCAATCAGCAGACACTTTTACGTCGATTTTAGTTTTTGAGGAAAAATTGTCTTGAGCCGGGTGGGATACGAACCCACGACCTCCTGATAACATGTCAGGTGCTCTGGACCACTAGCTACCGGCCGCCGATCAAGATTTCCTCTAACTAGCGCTATGAACATTCCTTCTATGTTTCCCGTTGGCGCTTTTGTCGACAATATTTCCAGCCACAAGCGGCACTTATATTGCCCAATAGATGAAAGCATATACGATAAGTATGCAGATATAGTTAATTAATGAAATGACTTCATTAATGAAATAACTCATCAGAGTTAACTCGACAGATATTCAGATCAATCAGCAGACACTTTTACGTCGATTTTAATTTTTGAGGAAAAATTGTCTTGAGCTGGGTGGGATATGAACCCACGACCTCCTGATAACATGTCAGGTGCTCTGGACCACTGAGCTACCGGCCGCCGATCAAGATTTCCTCTAACTAGCGCTATGAACATTCCTTCTATGTTTCCCGTTGGCACTTTTGTCGACAATATTTCCAGCCACAAGCGGCACTTATATTGCCCAATAGATGAAAGCATATACGACAGATAAATTTTCCTACAGATTCATCCTACAGATAAAACAATACTTGAGATTGTTCATCCTACTACTAGTCATCCTCCTCCTCCTCCTCCTCCTCCTCAAGCAGCCATGGGCTACGGAGGTCCAACCAGACCGTGCAATTTAGTTCTCCAAGCAAATCTATCCTGAGCTACATCTACTGCATCTGGCCACTGCACACCAATTCTAACAAGGTCCTGTTTGGAAACATTTTTTAAAACAGATAATGTCATTTGAATTTTTTTTACCTCTATTTTATAAAAGTAGATAATTCAAACTTCTGAAATAATACCTTTCTATTCTCATCATCATCATGGGTATGGAGGTCCAACCAGATTATGCAATTTAGTTCTCCAAACACCTCTCCTGAGCTACAGCTGCTGCATCTGGCGACTGTAGATCAGTTCTAAAGAGGTCCTATTTGGCATTATCTACCTACTGCATCCTAGGCTCCCCCCCTTTCTGAGGCCTTTAGGTGCACTGTTCATAACCCTATTTGCTAATCTATAGTTATATATATGAGCAACATGGCCAAGCCAACAGTCTCTCTCTTCATAATATGCTCCTCAAAAGAGGTTGCCAACTCCTTTGCCTAATCTCATTATTACTTACAAAATTGAACCACCTATTGCACAAGATACTGTGTAAGCATCTAGAATCAAAGGCAATCAAAATCATTCTATTCTATGCAGATTTTATTAAGATAAATAATTTTTCCAGTGTTCTCATCACCATTCCATAGATACAATATAGGGTAATGCCACGTTACATTTGCTTGCTATACTCCAGGTTGAAGCAACTCTCTGATTTAAGCTCACAATTTGAACTATTATCAACACATTCTTTCTTAAAGTTTTGAAATTCTCCCAAAAATTAACCAAAATCTTCTTGTTTTTAAATCAGAGGATTTTGGAAACAATTACCAAGTAATCTTTTTTCTTTCATTTTAATCTCTCATTTCTGTTTAAACTTATTTTGATATTTCTAGAAATATTTTTATAATTCATTCTAGCATTCAATGCATCCCTTCTCAGGACTGAAATCAAAACCACTTTATTTTCCTTCTACATGCAAATGAGATCACAGCAGAGTGCAAGGCACAGATCTCACTAATTGCTTATAAAAAAAATACTCCCTCAAGCAGATGCTTGCCATAGAGGTCTGATAGGAGCCAGTCAGTTTATATGCCATAGTAGAAGGTCTGTGAGGATGGCAGGACCTCAGTATAAAATCAACACAAACAACCATATCTTATCTGAGGCTCAAATCCAGGTCCCTTTGATCAGTAGCCAAGCATGCTAACCATTGGGCCACAGATTTGCTTATACATATGTGAATTGTGTGTGCTGTGGCTTGCATGTTGGTTTGTTTATAGCATTGGCCAAATTCTTCACATACTGGATATCATCTCCATTTGTTAGTTTTTATTTATACTTTTATAATTAAACTTTGTTTTTCTTCATGTAGATTTATTTTAATTTTATTTCCTCAGATTTATACATCTTTATTGATTTTTCGGGGTTATGCTATATTACTGGTTATGAAGAGGACATCTTAAAACTTGCTGCAAATATTTTTTTTTTGCCTTTGCACTAGGCTATATCTTAATTTTTTAAATTATTTCTTTGTTTTCCAGTCAGATACCTTCGATCTTTTACTGTTTCCTGAGAATGAATGAGGTTAAGCACATGGGAGAAAAAAGGATTTCCTGAGCATTGAAACCAATCCTCCTATAGTTGGAAAAGCAATTTCATTAAGGGTGCTAGAATTCTCCTCCCTCTTTTCCCCCACTATACTGAGAGCATTTTAAACCTTCTTCCTCTCTGTAAAAATTTTATTTTCAAAAATTTATTGTTTTTAGTTTATACTGAATGATTTTAAGAAAAGAGATACCTCCCCTCCCCCTTTCCCTCAATGTCTTGGCTGTGCCACTCTGAAGATATTTAACAATAATTAATAATCTCAGCATTACCTGTAGATGTTTAAACATCTATAAATCAATAAATGTTTTTGCGGAATTTTTTTTTACCAACATACGGGATTCGAACCTTCTTCTGGAGAGATGAGGGTTTGAATCTCGTATGTCAGGAAAAATTTTCCCACAAAAACATTTATTGAATATATTGCCTTTTTTTTTAAAGCCTTTGTCCAAACATTTTGGCACTTTGCAAAGATGCAACACCCAAAGGAAAAACACAATGCATAACGTTTAGTAAAAAAAACAGCTAGCCAGGGAAGTGCTCCTCCACTTCATAAGCAGGACAGAAAATCCCATGTTTGTGAGCAGTCCAAGTCACCTTGGTAACACTGGCCCATGTTTTAAAATATACAATACTGGAATGAATTATAAAAAGAAATAAAATTTAATCACCTAAGCTAATCAGATTAGGTTCGAATTTTTAGCTTTTTGTTCATTCAAAAGTCATACAGGACTTTATCTATGAGTTAACAGTTGAACCAGCTCTAAATAATCAATACATTACAGCTTATTTAAATTATTATCTTATGCATTCTTTACTCCATCACGAAGATTTGTTATACTTATCTAGCCAGCAAAATGGCAACAACAGCATTATCAATTGAATAAGTTTTGACTTCTGGTATGTATCAACAATGAGTAAAAAGTCACATTATTTAAACAAATAAATAAATAAATACACCTAAACAGTTGCTTTACCACTGAGGTCTGCTATGAGCCTGTCAATATAATTCATAATACATCAGAGAGATCTGTGATGAAGGTGAGAAAGAAGAAAGATAGAAAGATAATGCTTTTAGATATCAGAAGAAAGATAATGCTTTTCAATCAAATTTTTTATTTGCTTCCAAAATAGTTTTAAATTAAATTATTATATTATTTAGCTTTACTTCATTATTTAGTCTAAAATTGAAGGTTAAAAATATTTCCTTTGTTTTAAAATATTTTCCTCCCTCTCCTCAATTTCAAAGTAAAATTTCTTCAAGTGGACAATTAATAAAATTCACGCATTAATGATTTCCAGGAAATAAGTATATATGAAGCATTTCACAGCAGACATGAAAATTACAAACATTTAAAACTAACAAACTTCTGATTATATGTGGATGTATTACCTACATGAGTATAAATTATCCATGCTCATGTGGCACAAGCATTGTTTGAAGGTTGACAAACATAAAATATTTTAAAAAATAAATGGTTTTACATGCATGTAGTTTTTGCTCTTGCAAATGACTATCATTAATCAATTTAAGATTTTATATTAATTCACTATCTCTAGCTTTACTATATCAATCTGCTTGGTTATACTAAAATGAAAAACAAACAATTATAAAATTCCTGCATCACTCCAGCTGTATGTTACTATAATGCAGGGCCAGGCTTACACATAAACTAACTAAGCTACAGCTTAGGGTCTCATGATTTTGTATAATAAATAAATAAATAAATAAATAAATAAATAAATAAATAAATATTCCCTCAAGCAGCTGCTTGCCACAGAGGTCTGACAGGAGCGTGTCAGTTTATACGCAATAGTAGGTCTGTGAGGATGTCAGGACCTCAGCAGAAGACAACAACAAACATCAATGCCTTACCCAGGGCTCGAACCCAGGTTTTTTTTTATCGGTAGTCAAGTGTGTTAACCACTTGGCCACGGGCCTCAAAAATTTAAGTTTCCTGTGTCACGAAATTTTATATTAAAATTAATCTATTGTATACACACTGTTCATCTTAGCTTTAAACAAGTCATTATTGTAAACCAGTGCTAATATAATGTTTTCACCACATCAATTTCATATTTATTTTTTTATTGTTCCCTTCAATCAGAATTATAAATATATAACTTATTTCAACTTTCAAAACTTTGGGCCTCTTAAACTTATTGTAGCTTAGAGCCTCAAAAGATCAAAGTCCACTCTGCCTATATGTTATAACAATAAAAAAAAGTTTCTAATAATTTTATTGACAGTTGAGCTAATGCCACATCTACTACATCAAAGAAGCCAACTACAATGAAATCAGGATGCATATGACACTTTATATTGCTTCAGAAACAGTGCAAAACTGATTTCAGAACTACATTCATGATTAACTGTTATAAATGGGTTTGGATGTGGTCTTTTAAAATAAAATCTTTACATTTAGCTGATCTGATTTTCGTTTTAAATGTTGCTTCAATAATATGCATTTTCTTTAACATCACAAAAAAAAAAGGAAAAAGATGGCAGAAAAATATTAGCACAGAGAAAAAACAGAATTGCTTAAAATTGCATTTCAATTATCCATGCTTTCTGGTTATACGTGTATTCACTAGTTCATATTAGCATGGATAATCAGGAGTTTGCTGTACAATTAATAATACAATAAGAATCAACAATACCTTTCTATCACCACATTTTGCACCATTAGGAGCTAAACCAGGATCAGTGTTAAATAATCCAAGATCCACTATTGCTGAGCGACATGTAAAAATCTTGCCTCTCACATTGATAAAGGAACGAGCCAAAATGGCAGCAGATTCCATTCCAAACTCTAACCTCTCATTGAGATGGGTACAATGCAGCATTCCACACAAAACGTCACTGGAAGTTACAAAAATGTATGCATCAGAAGTGTGGTACTAAATTTATTGCACAATACAGATATGATAAATGTAAAATTAAATTCGTAATATAATTTAAATTCAAATCATTTCAGAATCTAATAAGAAAGTATCCATCTTAGATATTAACTATAAAAAAAGTGTAAATAATGCTATAAAATAACTTTTATAATTTTTAGAGTGACTAACTATAGACATTTAAGCTGTACTTAGAATAAATTTTTTCTCAACTTGCTAGAAAATGCTATCAACTATTTTAAATGGTATTATAATTCTATTCAAAGCTAAAATTATTAAAATCATAGTGTTTAAATTTAATTAGTTAATAAAAAATTCCGTATCATTGTACATTTAACACGGAATCCCTTTTTCTATAATACCAGTGACAATTTCAGATAAGTAATGATGAGAAACCTCTGTTTAAAATAGAAGTAATTTTAAATTGTTAAACATGCCAACATTACTGATCTACAATGGTTGCTACTTTCAACCAAACAAGATTCTATTTTAAATATATGATGATATACAATTTTTATTAAAGTAATTATTTCAATTTTACTAGGCTATTTTATTTTCAATAGTCTTTCCTATATTTCAACTGGAAGGGATAGGCATCATTTAGACTATGTGGAATTAACTTGAACAACTACTGATTAGTGTCTTTTCATATCAAATGAGGAAAAGCATAAACTTTCTAGATGAACTAGCATTTTAATACTATAAAAAAAACAGAGTATAGTAATAATAATCATATCTTAAACTTATAATAATGATAAAGTATATTAATTGTGATCAAATAGGGTCTATAAATGGTAGCTAGGTAGTCACTGAAAGGAGAGCTATGCACCAATCCCCTGTGATGATGCATAGAACCAGCCAGGCCTAGCACCTAATGTCTTACCCTGCCTTCTCGTGGTGCAGACCATTAGTACCTTTCAAAAGAGATACTCTCTTGTGGAAGTGAACGGAAGGGGAGGGCTGCCAGATTAGTTTGGCCTACTGATCTGGACAACTATGCCTACTTTTCTTTTTTTCTACCCTGCTGAGGAGTGGTCAACCACACAAGGTCCTGATGCTGACCATATAAACCCACTGGATCGGACAGATATATGGCTCTGAGCTTGATTATGGATCCTGATTTTGCTGCACTGGTGGGCTTCTGTGGAGGGAAAATCTTCCGCTGTGTTTCCTGTTTGTTTGTGGGTTGACAGCCCCAAGTGAATAGATTCACAGAATATGTTTATCAGCTGGTGGATAATCCTGAGCATAGGTCATCGCAGGCACCTGAACTCTTTGCTTCTACTGGCATCGTCAAATTCTACATTGGGGGAAGTCTTCCAATGTAGATGGCTTCAGCCTTTATTGGTGGGGGAATAGGTCTTTGCCCCATGTCTGCAATTAGGGGACTGTTCGATATTGTTGCCATTTCCTCTCTCAATAAACATAGTTTTTTCACATCCCCCTAACCATTTTCTCTCTATAGGTAGTTGGAATTTGAGGACCTGCACAGAGCATTTTCTCTTGATGTCCTCATACAAGAATTCCACCGTTATAATTTAGATATTCTCAGCTTGCAAGAAACCAGATGGACAGATAAAGGTCAGATTCTTAAAAAATAATCAAATTTCTCTTTTCAGGCAGGAATGATAATAAACATCACCAAGGCATGGGTCTGCTTCTCAGCAGACATGCTAGTGATGCTCTTCTAGGATATGAGTGCATTAATGAAAGGTTTCTTACAGCAAAATTTCAGACAAGCATTTAAGACTTGAATGTTATCTGCTGTTATGCCCCCACTGAGGATGCCGATGAGGATGAGAAGGATAGGTTTTACGGGCAACTACAGGATATTTTGAATTCTCTCAAGAAAGGAGATATTACCTTTGTCCTAGGTGACTTCAATGCCAAAGTTGGTACTGACTCTAACGTTTGGGGAGGGGTGATAGGCCCTTTTGATATTGGTAGCTGCAATGGCAATGGCCAAGTCTACTACTTAAAACTTAAAAAGTGTTGTGCTAGAGTTAAAAATTTTACCTTTAATACTGAAGCTCTGAAAAACCCAGTTATAGTTAAAGCTTACCATGATAGGTTACTTAGTCATTATGACAGTCATAGTTTGTTTACTACTGAAGTTGAGGAAGAATGGGACCATTTTAAACAGGCTTTTTTGGAAACTAACAGTATTCTTTTAGGGAAAAAGGAGCAGAGAAGACAGAATTATTTGAGTGATAAGGCACTTGAGCTTATTTCAGAAAGAAAGAACTGCAGGAATGTCCTTAATTAATACCCTACTAGTCCTAATAGAAAGCATTACAGAGAGCTTAATAAACGTGTAAAGGAGCAGTTAGCTGCTGATAAGAATCTTTGGCTTGATGGCTTGACTGACAAAGCTGAGGAAGCAGTTAGACAGCACAACAGCAGAGAGCTGTACTAGATAGCTAATGTTTCATGTGGTAGAAAAAGGACGGGTATACAGGGATTGAAGGATAAACAAGGTAAGGTTATAGAAGGTGAGGATTCTGTCATGGCTAGGTGGGCTGAGCATTTCAGTGATGTTCTAAACAATGTAGTTAGTTCTACTCCCATTGTTTGCAATGATGATAGATGCATTGGTGGCTTTAATGTTGGCCCTATAACACAATCTGAAGTTATTTTTACTATTTCTAAACTTAAACTTCATAAAACACCAGGGGTAGATGAAATTACTATGGAAATGCTTAGAGCTGGGAATGTTTCGGTTACCACTTGGATGACTGAAATTTTGAACATCTTTTATGATAAAGGCATGGTTCCTAAGGGTTTTACCAGAGGTATTATTATTCTTATTTTCAAAAAAGGTGATCTCAGTTCTTGTGATAACTATAGGGGTATCAGCCTACTCTCTGTTACAGGGAAAGTAATTTGAATGATTGTGCTCAATAGAATTAAGAATCTGGTTGACAAGCAATTGCATGATGAGCAATGAGGATTCGAAAGTGGTAGGGGATGTGTTGATCAGATATTTTCAATTAGGCAGATTCTTGAGAAATGTTTAGGGTTTCAGAAACCTTTGGTTGCTAGCTTTGTTGATTTCAAAAAGGCTTTCGACTCTGTTGATCATCATAATTTGTAGTTGATTGTGAGATCATATGGTATATCAGACAAGTTAGTTAACATAATGAAAGCTCTCTATAATAACACTGAGTCGTGTGTGAGAGTTGGTAAGTCTTGTAGCAATTTGTTTAGCATTACTTCTGGTGTTCGTCAAGGGTGCATTTTGTCTCCTTTTCTCTTTAGTTTGGTTACTGATTATGTTATGCGAAACTCACTTCAAGGGAAAGATTTTGGACTTAAATGGGCTGAAGATACGAAAATTTCTGATTTATATTATGCCGATGATTTAGCCCTTTTTGGCAAATGATGTTGATGAGATGAACTCTTTCATTCGAGCTGTTGATGAAACTGGTACTAGAGTAGGTTTGGTTATAAACAGAGAGAAAACTAAAGTGATGAAAATTGGTCAGGCAGGCTGTGATTCAGTTAATCTGAATGGTTGCAATCTTGAACAGGTGTCACAGTTTAATTATCTTGGCAGCTATGCAACTGATACTGATGATGAGTGGCATGAGATTAACAGATGGACAGGGATTGCTGCGGGGGCTTTTAAGAATCTATGGAGAGTGTGGAGAAATAGGCATATATACCTAAAGACTAAAATTAGACTGTATAATAGTTTGGTTCTTTCTAGGGTTAGTTACGGTAGTGAAACGTGGACACTTTGGGAATACGCAGTATCTTGGGCATTAGGTGGTACAACTTTGTAACTAATGATGAGGTTAGGCAAAGGAGTCGGTAACCTCCTTTAAGCAGCATATTGTGCAGAGAGAGATTCCGCTGGTTTGGTCATGTTGCGAATAATATAGATTGGCGAATAGGGTTATGAAGAGTGTGCCTAAAGGCTTCAGAAAGAGGGGGAAACCAAGGATGTGGTGGGCAGACAATGTCAAACAGGACCTTATTAGAATTGATGTGCAGTGGCCAGATGTAGCTCAGAACAGACTTGCTTGGAGAACCAAATTGCACGGTCTGGTCAGAAGTGAATGTGTTGAGTGAATACAAAGTGCATATACAGAGACAGTGGCATAACAACAATATAACCTCCCCCCCCCCCCCCCCGGGCACAATATTGAGTGTCCTTCTCTCTGATTCTATTTAATTCTAACAATAAAAAAATTAAAGATATCAGTTAATTTTCTAATTTTTTTTTTACTTTAAAATTTGAATTGTGTTATAAATATAGAAAGGGTAATAATATAGAAGTATAGAAAGAATTTCACAAGTAAAGAAAAAATTTTATAAGTACAGGGTGGTCATAAAATAAGTTTCCCTATTCCCAAATCTCTGGAGCTTGACAAATGGAGAGAGCACTGCAAAAATTGGTAGATAGCTTAATGACAACATGTGGAAGTGATTTAGAGAAGACAAAAAAATTAGTTCCAACTGTCAACACCAGGGGAAAAACAAGTACTTCAGGTATACTAATCATATTCATTTGTATAATAACTCATTTCCGATGCAAAAGATGTTGTATAAAAGTGGGAATGCCCACACCACAAGCAAACATCCACGTGGCTCTCACGAAGGAACACATGCTGCTAATCAAGTTATTCTATCAGAATATGAGCAATGCAAATGCCACACTGCGGGAATATAGCCATCTGAAAAGTCTGCAGAGAGGACCCCTGATGTCAGTAGTGTTAAGAAAAATGGTGAAGAAGCTCGAGGCAACTGGTGAATTGGGGGTGGCATCAGGAAGAGGATGATTACACATTACATGAGGTAATCATCCTCTTCCTGGTGGTGGATGAGGTGATGGTTGCCATACCAGCCCATGCCAGAAGTAACCTGAGGTCAGTCAGCAGTGCCAGTTGGACCTTCTGTGTGCAAAAATCCACAAAGTGCTATGGCATGTTGTGCAATGGTATCCATACAGAATCACATATGGTGCAGGGACTGCAAACATGTGACTTGCAACATCGCACCAATTTTTGCTCTCCAATTTCTGGCACAGCATGGCAATAAGCCTAATAGTGATTAAATGCTTATTAAATTTGATATTTCAGATTTAATTAAATTTATGATAACAGACTCAAAGTTAAAGCAATATAAATACTTACTCTTTGGCACAAGCTTTATATGTCTGATTTAGCCTGTTGTAGCCACAGTTACCATTTACATTGCCCTTGTGGTTTTGTTCATAACATCGCATATCAGACATTTTTCCTGTTTGGCCCCATAAAAGCTTGCATTGGTCAGCATGAGATCGACATTGTCCATCATAACAATAAGCCTGCAATATTAATGAAAGAAATATGTAGTTAAAATATTAATTTTTAGGAAATAAAAATTACAAAACAAAAATATTTATTCATAAATTATCAAAAATTAAATTACCAGATTTCCTATACCTATGAAGTGTAATAAAAGGTCGGTAAATGGTAGCTAGGTAGTCACTGGAAGGAGAGCTATGCAACAATCCCCTGTGATGATGCATAGAACCGGCCAGGCCTAGCACCTAATGTCCGACCTCGCCTTCTCCTGGTGCAGACCGTTAGTACCTTTCAAAAGAGATACTCTTTAGTGGAAGTGAATGGAAGGGGAGGGCTGCCAGATTAGTTTGGCCTACTGATCTGGACAACTATGCCTACTTTTCTTTTTTTCTACCCTGCTGAGGAGTGGTCAACCACACAGGGTCCTGGTGCTGACCATATAAACCCACTGGACAGGACAGATATATGGCTCTGAGCTTGATTATGGATCCTGATTTTGCTGCACTGGTGGGCTTCTGTGGAGGGAAAATCTTCCGCTGTGTTTTCTGTTTGTTTGTGGGTTGACAGCCCCAAGTGAATAGATTCACAGAATATGTTTATCAGCTGGTGGATAATCCTGAGCATAGGTCATCACAGGCACCTGAACTCTTTGCTTCTATTGGCATCGTCAAATTCTACATTGGAGGAGGTCTTCCAGTGTAGATGGCTTCAGCCTTTAGTAGTGGGGGAACGGGTCTTTGCCCCATGTCTGCGATTAGGGGGCTGTTTGATATTGTTGGCATTCCCTCTCTCAATAAACATAGTTTCTTTAAACATCCCACTAACCATTTTCTCTCCATAGGTAGTTGGAATGTGAGGACTCTGCACAGAGCTTTTTCTCTTGATGTCCTCACACAAGAATTCCACCATTATAACTTAGATATTCTCGGCTTGCAAGAGGCCAGATGAACGGATAAAGGTCAGATTCTTAAAAATAATCTTAAATTTCTCTTTTCAGGGAGGGACGACAATAAGCATCACCAAGGCGTGGGTCTGCTTCTCAGCAGACATGCTAGTGATGCTCTTGTAGGATATGAGTGCATTAATGAAAGGTTTCTTACAGCAAAATTTCAGACAAGCATTAAAGACTTGAATGTTATCTGCTGTTATGCCCCCCACTGAGTATGCCAATGAGGATGAGAAGAATAGGTTTTACGGACAACTACAGGATATTTTGAATTCTGTCAAGAAAGGAGATATTACCCATGTTCTAGATGACTTCAATGCCAAAGTTGGTACTGACTCTGACCTTTCGGGAGGAGTAATAGGCCCTTTGGTATTGGTAGCTGCAATGGTAATGAGCAACGTCTCCTACAAGTAAGTAAACTCAATGGTTTCAGAATAACTAACACTTATTACAAACAATGCTACATACATAAGTATACATGGGTTTCACCCGATGGGCTGCATAAGAATATGATTGATTATATATTAATTAACAGCAAATGGGCTAGTTCTGTTAGGAATACCAGGACATATAGGGGAGCTGAAATTGGTCTGACCATTACCTTATTAAAAGTGTCTTGCAACTTAAAACTTAAAAAGTGTTGTGCTCAAGTTAAAAAATTTACTTTTAATACTGAAGCTCTGAAAGACCCAGTTATAGCCAAAGCTTACCATGATAGGTTACTTAGTCATTATGATAGTCATGGTATGCTTACTACTGAAGTTGAGGAAGAATGGGATCATTTTAAACAGGCTTTTTTGGACACTAACAGTACTCTTTTAGGAAAAAAGGAGCAGAGGAGGCAGAATTATCTGAGTGATAAGGCACTTGAGCTTATTTCAGAAAGAAAGAACTGCAGGAATATCCTTAATCAATACCCTACTAGTCCTAATAGAAAGCATTACAGAGAACTTAATAAATGTGTAAAGGATCAGTTAGCTGCTGATAAGAATCTTTGGCTTGATGGTTTGGCTGACAGAGCTGAAGAAGCAGTTAGACAGCACAACAGCAGAGAGCTGTACCAGATAGTTAATGTTTTGTGTGGTAGAAAATGAACAGGTATACAGGGATTGAAGGATAAACAAGGTAAGGTTATAGAAGGTGAGGATTCTGTCATGGCTAGGTGGGCTGAGCATTTCAGTGATGTTCTAAACAATGTGGTTAGTTCTACTCCCATTGTTTGCAATGATGATTTATGCATTGGTGGCTGTGATGTTGGCCCTATAACACAATCTGAAGTTATTTTGGCTATTTCTAAACTTAAACTTCATAAAACCCCAGGGGTAGATGAAATTACTATGGAAATGCTTAGAGTTGGGAATGTTTCGGTTACCACTTGGATGACTGAAATTTTGAACATCTTTTATGATAAAGGCATGGTTCCTAATGATTTTACCAGAGGTATTATTATCCCTATTTTCAAAAAAGGTGATCGCAGTTCTTGTGATAACTATAGGGGTATCAGCATACTCTCTGTTCCAGGTAAAGTTCTTTCCCTGATTGTGCTTAATAGAATTAAGAATCTGATTGACAAGCAATTGTGTGATGAGCAATGTGGATTCAGAAGTGGTAGGGGATGCGAGACCTAGGATGCGGTAGACAATGTCAAACAGGACCTTATTAGCATTGGTGTGCAGTGGTTAGATGCAGTAGATGTAGCTCAGGACAGACATGCTTGGAGAACTAAATTGCACTGTCTGGTTGGAATTCAGTAGCCCATGACTGCTTGATGATGATGATGAAGCATGAAATGTATTTATTAAGTATTTAAAAAGTATGGAGATAAAAAATTTTCAAAATATGTTTTTGAAAAATTTGAAATATGGAAAGTCTATATTATACTAAAGAGAGGTAAAACTTATTAACTGCAAAATGGTGCAACTTTTTTTTTATTAATTATAGGTAATTGTCAAATGTTTCATAATGGGATTTGATTATGAGTTCTACTTTGGGAATAGCATTTGTGTATAAAATATGTATATATCATAAATATGAAATGCTGATTTTTACCAGTTTATCTATCTACAACACAAACTCATATAAAACATTTGTTTCTCTTGTTCCTTAGGATGAAATAGAATAGTACAGTTACTTACCTTTCCTCTTCCACATTCAACACCATTCTGACGGAATGTATCAACTGGACAAAATTCAGATGTCCCATCACAAAATTCTGGAAGATCACATTCTGAAACTGCTTCTCGACAAGGTGTTGAAATCTTCTTCACCTATAAAGATATAAAACATTGATTTTTTACACTGGTCTCTAAAAGTAAGCATAATTGAAAAAATGGATAAAATAAAAAAATACAGATGATAGAATGACTGTGGCATGTACAGGGCAGATGGAATAAGGAAGGAAGGAACAAATGCCCAATATAACTGACATAAAATACAGGATAAAAAAAAACAACTAAATGCTGGGTATGTGCCTGTCTGAGGCCTGTCAAAGTTCCAGAAAATGACATGAAATGGCATATGGCCTTGTGACATAATGCCACCAGACTAGTAAACCACTACCTCTGTAATGGTGCATTTCTCTGATGTATGAGGTAACAACAGGTTCTGGGTTCTCTCCAGATGACAACATGATGACTATCACTCTGTAAACTGCATCTGAATTCCCATAGAAAATAACATTGGCCCACTGGTTTTCATTCCAGCCTCTTCTCCCTGACAGAGTGAGTGCAATGCAAACTGTAGGTCATCTCACATAAAGTCCTGTCTCTAAACTGCTCATCCATGAGCTTCAGACAGGTCTATAGTGAGCTCTTTCACTGATGTGTCTATTATGTCTCACTGTTAGTACCACATAGTGATCATCCTGAGCCATTGTAAGTTGTAATCAACCCTGCATATGTAGAAACCATATATTTTCTGTCTCTTGGTACCTTCTCCACAGCCTTAACACCACGAATTGGTGCATACCTATTGCCCTGGCAACATTACTCTGTGTTCGGCCTGATTCCAACATTCCAATAGCTCGACCATGTGTAAGGATATCCATATGCTGTCTGTGTGACATATTGTTACAGCAATAAATTGGTTCGAACACAAACAGAATGAACTGGTGACAGAAATGAGGTTTTCCACATCAATCCTACTTGCTATACCATTACAGGTTTGCAGTTCTTATGCAAATTATATGTGGTCACATGCCATTGCATCATTACTCCCACTATCTTCATGAACTTTTTGTTGCTGCTTTTACTGATTCTTTGTTCAATATAGCTCATTTTATCAACTATGCTTAACTTTTGGACACCAGTGTAATTACATAAGTGGATCTACCTAAAATCAAAAATATTGCCATCTAATTTGTAATTATACAACTATAAAATATCTATTTAAGCAAAGAATGCTACACTCTGCTACTCAGTCTAAAATTTTTATAAGAATTTTCTTGATATTTTCAGTTCCCCCCAGTTCAAACCAGAAATTTTGACTCTTTTATTTGTCAACATTTTTTGTCTTACCAATTTGGAATATTACTCTTACTAATGCATAGTTCACAGGAGGTTTTTTTTGGATGTTAAATAAATATTAGTAGGTATTTGAATCAATCATATATTTCCATCTTTGTTCCTTTGCATTTTCGTATCAGTTAGCCTTCCATTTTGAGTTAGTGCTTTAATTCTGATGATCAGTGTATATTGCAAATATGGAACATATACATATAATAATCCATACAATTTTCATTTTTAATACATTGGCAAAAATCTTTTGGAAATTTTGAAAGGAAAACAATGAAAATGGAAATAACTAAATGAAAAATCTGCTATCTTTATTGAGAAAAATACCATAAATGACAAACACTGAACAAAAAAATTAATTTATCACCTGGCAATTTCTTATATCACAGCAACCACCCATAGCACAAGTAGCATTAGGAAACAACTGGCATGATGTAGCATTGCAACAATGGTTATCACAAAACTAAAAAATATATACATAAAATACTTATTATGATATGCAATATGGTACTGTTTGTCTTCATATCTTTCTGTACTCTATAAATACTTAAAATTGACTGTCAAATTAAAATCACTCTCTAAATTATATTTTTAGTAAAAGTATTATATAGCTTTACAAACTATTGTTCACAAATATAAACAGTGAAAAAATAAATTTCTGAAAAACTAGGAAATTAAACATATATTCTTCTATATACAAAAATAATACTGCTTTTCCATTTGAGCTGAAGCTAATATTTTAACAATTTCATTTGATCTTTAACAACATATAGATCAAATAAACAAAGCTGAATGAAACAAATCTCGAAATTATTATAAATTTAATGCTAGCATTATAAAATTTATATTAAATATAAAATAATTTACTCAATATAAAGTGTTATTTTATAAAAATAAAAAATTACAATAACATGTAATTTTTATTAGATACATAATATCAGATACACTGTATCAGATACATAAGACTATATCAGATATATAATAATTAATTTTAAATACAAAACAAAAATTCTTACATTTTAGATGCATGAACTGAAACAGTGGATTAGATATTTTAAGAAAGTATTTCTACAATAAACAGAGTGAGGTCACATCACTTCTGATTGACTGTGATTGAGTTTAGTGTGGCAATAATGCAGAATTATGGCAACAAAAAGAACTGCACCTCTTACACAGTAAGCTTTAAAAAAGAAATATTGGGTACAGCTTTCTCAAATAGGCTATATGATAGTTTTAAGGTTCTTATGGTAATTAATAATTTCAAATTTAAGATCATGATTAATGTAATACTCCATATATTACAAGTACTTGAAGTGGAAGTATGGTATACCACTATTACTCAATTTTGCATATCAGTATGCATTTTTTTTTCATAATCTAGTTACATTTTAAAAAGCAATTTCTTATACAGTCCTTAATCAAAGTATTACATATCTTAATCCTTACAGTGCCAGACCCGAAAAATTGAGCTGTACCAAGTAGCCAGGTTTTACGAAATCACACATCAAGCTATTTATTCACATTGTCAGCCAAAAAAATTATGTTAAAACCTTATTTGCCAAATAACTAATAAACAGAAATAGGTCATGTTATCTGCTAAATTAAACAGCATTTCATTCCATATTTTATAAAAATAAAATATTTAACAAAAATGAGAAAAATATTAATTTCAATAATTTTTTTCAGAGCAAAGTAAAATAGAGGATGTGGCAAGATAAACGAAAATTTATTATAAAAACTAATGAACAAAAATAATTATAATACATATGAGCAGATATTTCTGAATCAACAAAATCCTTTTCACTTCCATATCCAAGATCTTATTAATTCTCGGGAAAAGATAAACTACAATATATTTTCGGTTTCAAAATTAATATATAATAAAAAAATTACAAACAAACCTACAATGATGTAAAACCAAAATATATCAATGTAAATAAAAATGAAAGTTTGAGATGTATAAAAGTACTACCCCAGCAATTACAGATGTATCTGGCATATGTTTATTGAAGGCAGGACAGCACTAAAATGCACACAAGCAAGCCCATGTGTATCCAATTAGCTGGTCTTTGTTCACTCTGATTTTTTTTCGCTCTGACAGTATATTTCAGAACTTGAAATTAAAGAACTCTGTAATTTTAGTTTCATTCTTGAGAAATCAGGCAATAAATGATAAAAATGCTGTTAAAACATTGAAATAGATTTAAACCAGAAAAGAGAGTGTAAAAAGCACTTGTCCAAAATTCTCTTACTTTAAAAAATGATTTTTTATTAATTTTCATTTCAAAAATTTATGATAAATAAATTGGCAACAATTTAGATCACACGTGTGAGTTGAAATCAGAGATTTTCTTAAATGTGGGTTGGAAAGAGGATATTGTTGCATTTGAATGGTGATCAGAAAGTTGGAATTAATTTTTAACTTTAACACAAATGAATAGGCTATCTCAATAATCAGTCATCCTATGTTTGGGAGAAGGATAAAGACACAATTTTGTCAATAGCATTTTAACCCATTCCCTTCTGTGCTACTATATTGAGGGTCTCCCCCCCCACCCTGAAAATTTTTTATTTACAGTTTTACTTCTGAGTGGCACTATTTTTTGCACACAATGGGCTAAATAGTCAGGTCACAAGGACCCCAAAGGCTCAGAGAAGGTTGGGGGAGGGGACACACTGGTACAGCTTTTGGGAGACAGATGGTAGTCTCCTGTGAAGGCCATCCAGCATGTTCTTTAACCTGCACAGAGTATGATTCTCCTGCACATGGGGCCACAGCTTAACATCCCATCCAATAAACAGTGATCTTTCCAAGCCCATTGGTGTCCCCTACTAACCTGGGAAGGGCAGGGAATTTTGCAGAGATAAATCTCAACACCGACTCAGCTGGGAACTGCAGATTACGAGCATGGTGTGCTATCGAGTCACCCCTACCCTCCACCCCTGCACAATTGAAACTAGGTTCTATTTCTATTTATTATAGGTTTCTAAACTAGGTTGCTAAAGTATATATTAACCCTTTATGTGGGCATTTAAATGACCTGCTTCCCTCCATGAAATGGTTATTTAAACATGCAGGATGACAGTATTTTATTTGGTGTTTGCAGCAAGATAGTAAAGATTACTTCATATCTAAATATCTATATATTCTTTTGTCATAAAATAATGAAATGTATTTTCTTTGCAATTTTATGGAGAAAAACGATCATGAGTGTTACTAGATGTTGTCTATAACAGCTGCCATCTGGTTTCACAAGGAAGATTCATTATTGCAACACAAAGGGCTAATGCAAATCTTAGTGACTGACTCTTGAATTAAATTTTAGGGTAAAATTATTATTGAAATTAAAATATGCATTCTACACAAAACATTCTTTGTAACTCATTCTGGTGAGAACATGGTACAGAGAATATATAGCATTCTACACAAGAATTCTTCACAGAATATTCCATACATAAAATGAGACAGTAATAAAAAGAAAAAGAAAACTTCACAAATTGATAACTTTTACCTCTTTTAAACCACAATCACATTCTTCACCATCTTCTAGAAAACCATTACCACACACTGGGCCAATTATATCAGCTGGACGATTCCTTAAACAATAATCCATGCCTTGAGCATAAGCCAAATCCAGGTACTCTAGAGAACAGGAGGACCAATGGCGAGGACTTGTTGAACTAAATATGAAAAGTAATCAGAATCTTATCAAGTTAATCAATCAATCAATCTGTTTTCTGATTTCTGTAACTGAGGTATTCAAAACCATAAAATTTAAATCAACTCTTCATTATGAATACTATTTGGTATATATTTTATTGCACTGCTTTTACAAATTAAAACCTTGATCACAATTTTTTTTATTAAACTATATGTGCAAAATTTGAAGTGAAAATGGGCTAACAATCAGGTGTTGACTAGTATGACACCGGTATTGCCTCTGTGAAAGACCACAAAGACCCAAAAACTGCAGGAGTCACAGTTAATGATGTCTGCTGAAGAGGATATAAATACCTTCTATCAAGGAAATTTACTGTACCCAAGGATGCAGCTGTAGCAGAGAGGTCCAGGCCACTCTGCTACAGCTGCATCCTTGGGGGAAAAAAATGACAGTCTGCATCTGTCAATAATGTCTAAAGCCAATGCAAATAAGAACGAATTAGAAGAGTTTTATTTAAATACCAGTAAATTCATGACAAAGAGTTTTCAAACAAAAATGGAATATGATAATGGAGAAACATAATAACTATTTTTGGCCCTCTAACATCAATACATAATCATGACTGTATTATCCATGTTGCCAATCAGAGTAAGACAAAGAAATTTTGGAATAATAATACCCACTAATTCAAAAAGTCATTGTGATGTTTATGAACAGTCCAAAGAAGGCATTGAAAGTTAGCAAATATGTCTCCTCAAGGCATTGTAAACACATTTAACAGGATTTAGATCTGGATTGCACTAGGGATATATTCTGGAAGCTTGAAGGTGTGTTCTTCAAGATATTATGATACAAACTTTATTTAATGTGGCTGGCATTATTGCCCATTAAGAAGTACTTGCTAGTTGTACTCAACAATCACTTGCCACACAAGTTTGACAAGCGCTTGTCAGTATAATACAACAAAGAGATCTGTGAGGATGGTAACATCTAAACAGGAAAATAACATGCAAAGAATACTTATGCATAATCCAGGACTCAAACTCATTATCTTTGCAGCCAAGTCTGATATTTTCTTGGCCACTGGGTCAGACCACATATCTTCTATATAAAGCTTATATTATATTTAGTGTCATATTTTTTCATTCATTCCCATATTTAGTGTAATTTTCAATTTTTGTCGGTGGGTCAATGTTTTTTGCAGAGACTAATGAAAATAGTACAGTTAACTCATTAATATGATGCTTTCAAATATTTGATGGCTTCAAACACTGAAAAAAAAAATGGCCAAACTGGTTGAATACTGAAGAGTTGCCATTATGCAACCTTATATGCAATTAAATATTCAATAAAAAATAATAAATACCTCCTCAAGCAGCTGTGTGCCACAGAGATCTGATAGGAGCCTGCCAGTTTATATGCCATAGTAGAATGTTTGTGAGGATGGTGGGACATCAGCAGAAAAACAATATGAACTGCCATGCCTTACCCGGGGCTTGAACCCAGGTCCCCTAGAGTAATAAATACCTCCTCAAGTAATAAATACCTCCAGAGTGGTTATGCCAAGTGCACTAACCACTCTGCCATGGGATGACTAAATATTCAATACAATTGAATAATATGAGTGATTTTGCACAACATATAGCTTGACACTTTTTGTGCATTTATGGTAAAATATTCTAAGTTTCTAAATCATGAGTGTAAGGATACAAAATATTACTGGATCTGCCTTTAAAACAAAGGAGAATACTGGATCTGCCTTTTAAAATCATGAATTACCTTCAGATGGCATACACAAGCCCTATGTTTTAGCATATACATCATCATCCACAGGAATTTGACTAAAGGCATGTGGTAAAAATCAAAATAAACAAATGGAATCAGATCATGGAGAAAAGGGCAAAAGCAAAAAAAAATGTATATATGTTAAAATTTTGTAAATTTTCCTTTGTAATATTAAAAGCATAATATTTTTATTTCTTTCATGGTTTTAATGTTTTTTCCATATATGAACTTCTAGGAAGAGGTAAATGTCCTTTTCACTTCCACTTAAGGACATAAGGATGCCTTTGTACACAGAGTTCAATTCCTATCAGTAATTTCTCATAGTTGGGAATTATGAAAGGCTGACACTATTATGAGTGCAAAGCATATTGTGATCCAAGGGGGAATGAAAGAAAAATGATAATTTACACAGTATATGAACAATATAATAAAAGAGAAATGCAGCTCACTTCAGTTTTAAAGTACATTCTGCCATACCCTTGTCTGAGATGTATAAGCATGGTCTAGACCAGAGATCAGCAACCTTTCAGAGAGGTGAATTTTGGGCCTTCTTTATCTTAAACCAGAACATTTTGAGAGCCACAATACATATACAGGGTGTCCCTGAATTCATGGCCCAAACGTGAGTTGATGGTAGTACACACCGAACCCACCAATATTCGTCATAGAATATACGACCGCAAACGCAGTGAGGAGTCGCAAATGAAGGGCAGACAAAGAGGTTTCCAGAGGACATTTATTGGAGATCATTACAACAAATGCTCAAATGTCTGCCCACCAATGTTGATACAGGTGGCACAATGGCGGAGTAGTGATCGGTGTACCTGCTCATAAACACCAGGCTTGTTGCGCACATTGGCGGCTGAGAGTGCTGGGATTAGCCGATCCAGCGCTTTTAAGCCGTGCCGTCTCGTCTGCGCCCCCTACCGGCACCAGGCTGCATTTGCGGTCACATATTCTATGACGAATATTGATGGGTTCGGTGTGTACTACCATCCCCTCACATTTGGGCCATGAATTCAGGGACACCCTGTATATATAAATACACTCTCCTGTATATATATATAATTGGACATATCCTAGTGAGTTAAACTGAAAGCTATTTAACTAGGTTAGGTTGTTTTAGCTCTGAGCGGCACTTTTTTGCACACCATGGGCTAAATGGCCAGGTCACCAGGACCCTGAAGGCTCAGAAAAGGTTGGGGGAGGGGACCCACTGGAACAGCTGTTGGGAGACAGATGGTAGCCTTCCATCAAGGCCATCCAGCATGTTCTTTAACATGCACAGGGTATGGCTCTCCCACACATGGGGCCGGCTTAATGTCCCATCCAACGGACGATGGCCTTTCCAAGCTGATCAGTGTCCCCTGCTGATCATGGGAAGGGTGGGGGGTTCTGCAGAGATAAATCTCAATGCTCACCCAGCTGGGACTCGAACCTGGGAACTGCAGATTATGAGTCTAGTGCGCTATCGACTAAGTCATTCCCGCCCCTATTTAACTTGGTAAAAAATATCAAAAATACACATTGTGATAAATTCAAATAAAAATTGGCTCCACAGTAACACTGAGAAATATGGATAAAAAAAATTCACCAAACTTTTTACAAATTTTCAAGTGCCAGTAATTGCATACAGATCACAATACATACCCATTATCTGGTGAGGGATAGTGCTATCCATTAAGTGCATCACTGGTAGATTGATCCTTTGAAGATGGCAACACACATATCAAATGGCTGTCATGATGAAATGTTCTCTTAAATTGAGGCCACTTGCAGTCATCATTGATGAGTTAAGTAGCAATAATTTTTGTAGTTTAGTCAGTTCACCTTCTATCAACTCACCGAGGTAAGTTATTGATGTTATCAACATAATAACACATTGAAATGCCGATATTGTCTTCATTTCAGCCAGGAAAGCATTGTCACTAATGAATATTAGTAGAAGATGGTAAACAGTTCAGATGATATCTAAACTGACAGTTAAAATTATTACTACTGACATTACTACATTCAGAACATTGCAAGTTTAGTAATCATAATGTTCTTAAAAACAACCTGCCAAAATTGCCATCTAAAATCAAAAACACCTTTTATGCGTAACTTTTAGATTTTTTGAAAACATTTTTGTTTAATAATAACCATAAGGAAAAGATTTATTGATGTTGGCCAAGTTGAGCATTTCACAGCTCACAACTTGCATTGCTTCATCAGGCAACAAGGTTTGGTTTAACTCTGAGTGGCACTTTTTTGCACACAATGAGCTAAATGACCACATCACAAGGACTCTGAAAGCTCAGAGAAGGTTGGGGGAGGAGGCCCACTGAAACAGCTGTTGGGAGACAGATGGTAGCCTACCGTCAAGGCCATCCAGTGTTTTTTTAACATGCACAGGGTATGGGTCTCCCACACACGGGGGCACAGCTTAATGTCCCATCTGACAGATGGTGGTCTTTCCAACCAATCAGTGTCCCCTACTGACCATGGGCAGGGTGGGGAGTTTTGCAGAGATAAATCTCAACACTGATCATGCTGGGACTCAAACCTGGGAACTGGCGCTCAGGCAACAAGTGCTTATACATGAGTCAATCAGGCAAAACTACTAGGTGGTGGTGGTGGTGGTGGGGGGGGGGGGGGGCTACCATATAACCCAAGTAAATAACAATTGAAAATACTTCCATCAATATATTAACTATATCAGTACTTTGCATTTACAGCTCTGTTATATAATGCAAGTTTTTTTTTTTTGCTGTAAATCTGTATTTATGATTTGAATCCAAATTTGTATGATATTTGCATAATCAGATAAAGTCTTACCTTGAAGATGGTGCCATAATGCACTTATCATCAGGACACTGACATTCATCTGTATCATGCTCCATTCCAAAGTTGTGTCCAAGTTCATGAGCAACAGTTGTAGCTACCAAGCCTACAACATGGCTATGGTCCTATAATATAACACTTTAGTTAAATTGATTAAAAAATAATATGAAAATAAAATAACTTTAAGCATCAATTATTGCATATGCAAATGCTGGTGTTTACTGTTATTACTAAAAGAGTGTGAATATAAAGTTATTTCCAAAAACTAAATTATCTTGTAACCATATTTATTTTATGGCCATATTGAAACTAAATGTGAAACCTAATTTTGATAGAGAGTTTGCAATAAATTTCACAACCAATATATGGCTCTCACTATTTCACAAGAACCGTAAGTTAAATTGTGAAATATGTAATGCTCCAAAAATTCTTAACTTTTAAAGTTAGACCTTTTGTCTGATCCAAATTTATTCAAATTTCGGATAACTGTATCAGGCGCCAGGCAATAATAACTTGCAAAATAAAGTTGAAATAGGGTTCGTTAATGTATAATATCAGGCATTACTTATCGAGTAAGAATTCAAACAGGATTGTCAAGTTTAATTAAAGTTTAAATATAATCAAAAATCAACTAATGTTGCTCAAGAGAAATATAGCAACAAATTCAAAAGTTTCTATAACAAACAAAGTTTATTTCCAAAAAATTCAACTCATCAAACTCAATGGTAGATTACAAAAAAGTTGGAGTATCAGCAACTCACATCAATCTAAACAACACATACTGCATCTTCACTCTGTGACCCAACTTCACCACTCTCTAATAATCTGACTTAATGTCACTTAGTTATTACATGCATACAAGTCCGGCACGTCTATTGCATGCCGGGAAAGACATTTGCATAATATGACGATAGCGCTAGCTATGACGCAAGAGGGGTCGTGTCCTACACGTGCTTTAGTGATTAACAATCAAAAAGTCGGAGTTGTGCGTGCGCAACTCCTACGCTCGGAACGAGGATTGAGATCAGCCCCCCAAAATGATAAATATAATGTAAATAAAGCAAAACGATTAAGGAAAAGTAAAAGTGAATAGGTGGACCATCATAAATAGTTTTAGAACCAATTGTTAAAACTGTGCTATGCAAAAGTTTCTTAGAAATGTAAAAGAATGGAATAACTGTTAAAAAAAATAAAGAAATAATATTGAATTAAATATTTATTTCAATCTTTAAGTAATTAGAAAAGTAAAAAATATTGGTAACACTACTGTAATTAGTTCTACAAAAGCAGAATTAATCTTTTCATTGATGAATATTATTTGTAGTGTTAAAAAAAGCTTAACAATCAAGCATAATTCATATCTTATGACTATGAATTTGATTTCAAACTACTAAGTTTATGGAATCCAATACCAGTTTATATCACAGTTGAGAAATCATTGATGCTACAGATATCAGAGTTTGTAAAACAAATAGAAAAATATCGATGAAAATTGAGAATTTGGAATTCAGTTACTTAATTTTAATTAATTAAAATTACATACTAATTGATATTAGATTTTTATTTATACAGAAATAGAAAAGTTTATTTTTCAAAGCATTCAAATTTTTCATATTCATATTTTTCAAAACTTTTCTTGATTGTAAGTTTATGCATTAATTAAGAAAATTTTGTGTTGTGTTAGCTTTAACTGAGGAAGTGATCAGCAGTGGCTTCAGTCTTAGTAGTGCATTTCCTTGTATGAGAAAGCCTGCACAAACTAGTAGTTTCTAAGACCCTTTTCTATCCTATATGTTGCAAATAAAAGTGAAAAATTTTTTTTTTAATTTTGAGGAAGCAGTTGCAAAATTTTAACAGCTCACCACTGTTCATAACTTTAAAATTTTGATTAATTTCTAATTAGGAAGTGTTTAATGATTAGATATTCTTCCAGGAAATAAAAGCAGCAAAATACTAATTTTTAGTATGGAGTCAAAGAATTGTGAAACCTTATAGTTTTGAAAAGACCATACTAAAGTTAAAAAAACAATTGTAATATGATGTTGCATTTATTTGGTAAAAAGATGGAACACCTCCACACTACAGATTAAATGCACAACAGTTCCTGGATGAGAACTTTGAAGAATTGATTGGGTGACATGAAATAGTTGATTTGCCCAGCAAGATCATGTGACCTTGCTCCATGTGACTTTTCAATGTGGGATCATGACAGTGTATTCACTGAAACCAACTGATCTAAATCATATGAAATAGGTAATTAAGAAGAAGTTTCAAATTACGGGTAAACAACTGTGTAACATCATTTGTGATTCTGTTGCCAAATGCCATCTCACATGCATTGAACAAAATGGGAAACATTTTTAACAATTGAAATAACATCATGATATGTAAAAATGTAATATTAAATTAATATGCAATTATTAATAAAGTTATTACTTTATTAATTGTTAATGGATTATTCAGCATGATCTTGAAAAATTAAATTGAATAAATTATTTCTCAGTACACTGACATATGGCTTACCCTATATATTGGCATTACATTAATGCTGGCGACAGTGATTTAGGCATAATCTAAGCACACCCAGAGGCCCACTTATGGAGATCTCTTAGTTAAGCCTAACACTATAAGTTAAACAATCATTATGCCATCAATTTTTTCCCTACGATTCTGAGTATTGGCTATCATCTTGGGAAAAGGTTTTAAAAGCACAATTACAGACCACTGCAACTGGTTTAAGTAACAAAGCTTTCTAAAACAAATATTACATTTTTATAAATACTAACATTTAAAATACTGTGCACAGATATCTAAAAATAAAATACAAGAATATACACAGTCGTATCAGAATAATATGACCACCTACCATAGTATATGTATGGTAGGTGGTCATATTATTCTGATATGACTGTGTAATGTGTGTGTGGGTGTCAAATGTTTTAAGCAAAGGAAGACATCTGCTTACTTCTAAAATGCAATTCACTAATAAGTTAATCCACTACTAATTTCTTCAATTTATAAATGCTGTTTTTTATTCTTGATTTGAACATGTTCTGTTATTGACATACTTATCTCAAAAAGTGCTGTATATTTGCTACATCTGTTTCATGAAACATCAAAAAGAACTAATTCTATATATCCTTGCTATTTTTTACTGAGACAACTTCTATTTTTAATGTCTTTCTATTATGCACAAAATCAATATTCCATATTATTTATGCTAACTTATTTTACATAAAAATATGTACCATATTAACTCCTCCAGAGTATTCATATGTACAGATTGGACCTTTTAAAGCCTTTCCAACTACACCTCCATCAAATGTCATAGCCCTGAAAAAAGATCAAAAACCACATTAATGAATTGCTAAATGAAATGGATAAAATCGGCATATCAAAATTAACCTTTCAATAGCAATAATCCTTAAAAAAACTAGAGAATACGACAGTAAAAAGATATGCAATGGACTCACCCACACAATACTTTTTATTCATCCTTTATTGGCTATCTAGGCCAATAAAGGAGGGAACTTCATTGTCAATGACTGAAACATTTTTGGCTATTTTGGTCATTAAAACAAGGCTAGAACTATTTACATGCTGACATAATTGAAGGTACAGACTTGATTTTTGCTGAAAATGGAATGGAAAAGTGCATGGATTCTATTAGAGTTTTCATTTCTTTCAGTTGTTGTGAATTTACTTCAAACGATTGCCATAGATTTGTCAAAGAAGCTTTTGTCTGCATGTTCATCATCAACATATGATCAGCTAAGCTCTCTTTTACAATAGATTATTCAACAACATATTGTATTTAAAATTTCCTCAGTGTTGAAATAATTTTAAAACTATTAAAAGATTACAATAATCAAACATTTTTCAAATAGTTTAAAACTTTAGACACAAGGCAATACTTTACCAGTTTTACACTCACGTTATAAGTTGGGCATTGTCATTAGGATGTTCTTGAGCTAGACGTTCCCGTCGGTAATGTAAAAAATTAGTCAGCGTAGCATCACCATCTGGAGACAGTGTAATTTCATCATGGTCTGACCACACAATAACTCCCACTAAAGCAATGAAAATATTCAGTGGAGAATACAGCTGAAACAGAGAAAACCATACATCAATAATCAAACCAAAGGATTACGAGATTTACACAAAATAATTTTGAAAAGTTTGGAAATATAAATTGATATTTTTGTAAGTTGTTAACAGTAATAAATCCTGAAATTTTAAATGTCATTTGGACCATTTTTGATATTATGAAAGGTAAAAAGTTTAAATTGAAGCAAAATTGATGAAAAGTAGCCATTAATATATTGATAAAAATTACTTTTTGATGTTGAGTTAAATCTATGCCAATATTAATCACACTAAGAAAATAAATTTTGTAGAAATAAGAAAAAATGGTTTAGAAGTGGTGAGGGTGGCTTTGGACCTCCCTAAAAGCTGTCTTGTGACACCTTTTACCAGAAGGTGTAATAAACTCCTCATCGGGTAAAATTTGCTTTTGTAAAAAGTGTAGCTATTTTGTTGCAGAAATTAATAGATAATATAGACTAGGGCTATTCAATTGCATTTTCAAGTAGGCTAGATTTTTCGTTTTATGAATTTTGGGTCAATCTGCAGGAGAAAAGGGAAGACAAAAAGTATATGTGAGCCATAGGTGAAGAGAAAAAAAAATGTACATATTATTAGCATTTACATAATATGTTTCCTATTTTTCACCAATGTGTTTTCAACATATTTAAAAAAATACTTTATGCTTTTTCTCACATACTCTCTGTAAGCCACCATTCAGTAGCCCTGTATAAACAACAGAACCCTACTTCAATTCTTATTTAATAAGTCTGTAATAAAAATAGAGAAACATCAGTCATCAGCTCTAGAAAACGATTTTTGAAATGCTCAGCATACAAATGAGTTTAGATTGAAATTATTCATTATTATGTAAGTAAGATATTATATTATGCAAGTAAGAGGGGAGAGAACATGAGTTTCACTACAATTATTAGTGAAGAACATGATTTTTGTCAAAACTGGAAGTATATAACTGCTAAGCTATATACAATTGTAGAAAAAGTGTAACCTTTTATTACAAAAAACATTACATGAAAATTATAAACTACAGTTATGAGTGTAACATTATATTTATGAAGTCTTATAGAATTAGAAAATATACCATTACAAATAATTTAATTATATTAAAAAGCATATGTAAATTTATACTTACCCCATTCACAATGTTAGCTATCTGCTTGCTTCTTTCAAAAACGGCTGCTTTGCTTTGGTTGAATTCTTGAAACTGTAAAAACAAAAGAAAAAAAAATTAAATCAAAATAAGCCACAAAAAAATTACCCCTCAAGCAACCACTTACCACAGAAGTCTGACAAGGAGCCTGTCAGCAATAATATTCCATAAAGAAGACTTGAAAGGAAGGCAAGGCCCCAGAAGAAAGACAACAATAAAAAAAGAAAGATTCATGCCTTCTCCAGGACTCACACTCTTTTGATCTATAAATGCAAGCTACTCAATCACCAGGATAGTCTAAAATATGTTACACATTAATTAAATTTCAGGCAAAGATAGTAAAGAAATCTTATGCAATGATTAGCTTCTTTAGAAGAATGGTTGCGAGCATGTAAATTGTGAAGCAATTTTTGAAGGAATATTTACACTATTTCAACAGTTTACTCCAAATTGCAAAGAAGCCTCTGCAAGCTATCATTACTACATTTAATGTAATTGTGTTTGATTACTAAATGTGCAGCACCACTTTCACTTAGAATAGAGAAGTTTAAAAGATGTATGAAATACCTACTTCTGAATTCACCAAACAAATAAGGAAGTAAACATAAAATGATAACTGTATTAATATATCATTTAATTTGTATATCTGATATTTAAGCTTTTGTTGTTTAGTTAGTTCACAAAGCTAACTATTCAGCATGTGTGCAGAAAATGTTATTAAATCTGATTGTAGCAAATGTTAGATTTCTGTTTCCATAACAGAGGTTTGGAATTAAAACAAAAATGTGCACCATGCAACTTTTCAAAAGAAATGTAATTTTTTGTAATATATACAATATACTATTACAGCTAATAGAACTCAATAAATAAGAAAACATTTAAAACAAAACATTTTAAACGTGCTTTAAAATGAAACTAAAGTACCTGGTAATTAGTATTATCCTATTTGTGTATCATAAAAAAAACTAAAATAAGCCATTCTTAGTATTATCACTAGTAACTATTTGAACCATGGATGAATTAAAGTAACTTGTCTACTTGTGCACTGACACAGTCAGAATAATAACAATAGTAAAGTGTATGAGATAAATCTCTTAGTACAAATATGAAAAAAAAAACACTAAAAAGAAAATTAACCCTCTGCTTTATACAATATAGCATATTCAAACAAACTTTGTTTCACACAATATAGTAAAATGTTATGCAGTATTATAAAATTGACAATATGAAATTTTTTATGTGAATTCACTGTGAAATTATTAAGCAACAGTACTGATTGAGTGTCACCAGCTGTGCAAAACAGCAAAATTGTAAGCAATTTAAAAATATTAATTTCAGAGTTGAGAGTTCTGATCAAACACCTAGTACACCCACTAATTGGAATTTGTTATGTTGTTTTACCTCTGAGTGGCGCTTTTGTGTACACAATGGGCTAATCACAAGTGCTCAGAGAAGGTTTGGGGAAAGAGATCTACTGGATAGTCATTAAAGACATGAAAGACTCCTATTGAGGTCATCCAGCAATGTTATTTAATGTGCACAGGATATGGCTCTTGTGCACATGGTGCCATGATTTAATGCCCCATCTGAAAGATGGCAGCTTTTCCAAGCCCAATGATGTCCCCTGTCTTGCCAAGGATAGGGTAGGGTTGTTTTACCTCTGAGCAGCACTTTTTTGCACATTATGGGCTAAATGTCAGGTCACAAGGACCCTGAAGGCTCAGAGAAGGTTGGCAGAGGGGACCCTTTGGAACAGCTGTTGGGAGACAGATGGTAGCCTCCCATCAAGGCCATCCAGTGTGTTCTTTAACGTGCACAGGGTATGGCTTTCCGGCACATGGGATCATGGCTTAACATCACATCCAACAGACAGTGGCCTTTCCAAACCCATTGGTGTCCCTACTGACCGTGGGCAAGGCGGGGAGTTTTGTAGAGATAAATCTCAATGCTGACCCAGCTGGGACTCGAACCTGCGAACTGCAGATTACGAGCCTGGTGTGTTATGGAATGAGCCGCCCCTGCCCCTAAAAGTGAATGATCACCCAAGCAGTTAACATGTAGTTCTCATCTTGTGCTGGTCCAACAATGCACCCTTTGCATAGTTCAAGGCAGAAAAAAGAAATAATAGTAACAATAGTGTGTGTTTTTAAAAATCTGCTGCAATAGGGTTAAAATTATAAATGTAAGAAACACTTCACTGCTGTGACTTTCAGTTTATGAATATATATATTGACTATGAATTTATCACTAAGCATTTATTTTTATTTGATAATTTCTGTGCTTGATTGAAGACTGTACAGGTTTAATAATCTTCATTCAAATAAAGATATATATATAACAGTATTTTCTTATGCATCATTAAAAATGATAAAAATTTTACATTATGTGAAAATCATATTGTAATTTCATTATATTGATAATATAGATGATATGATTATATTTCTCTATTTAATTTCTTACCTGTTGTACTAACAGGTATTGAATATTTACAAAAATCAATAATTTTTTATGCCTTTAAATAAGCACAAAAATGTTTTACTAATTGGAATTTGTTATGTTGTTTTACCCCTGAGTTTTACCTCAGAGTCTTTTCTGCTGAGGTCCTGCCATCTTCACAGACCTTCTACTATGACATATAAATTGACAGACTCCTGTGAAATGTCTGTGGCAAGCAGCTGCTTGAGGGGATATTTATTTATTTTTACATAACTGATATAGGAGTTAGAAACTTAGTACTGTTCTAACAGGGGTATGCTTATGTTTTAGTTCTAACTCAGACATATTAAAACCGTTTTCTTAACAAAAAGCAAAGTTTCAATAAAAGAACAACAACTGAACCACAACATTAATGAATTATGCTGTTATAAAAATACTTGAAATAATACAACTTTAGTTTCATATACAATTATCTTGAAACATGAGCAAAACTTCTTGTATCTACAACTGTTGATTGAATCATTAGAGAAATAAACACATTCTAGTGCTAACATTTGTCTTGCAGTTGTTGAGAAGACTCCCAATAAAAATCTATCAAAAAAAGTATCACTCTTTGTTTAACATTGTTGTCAATTTTAGAGGAAAAAATAGCCTTGAGCTGGGTGGGATATGAACCCATGACCTCCTGATAACAAGTCAGGTGCTCTGACAGCTAAGCTACCAGATACTGATAAAGATATCCTCTAGTTGATGTTATGAACTTTCCATCTAGAGTACACAATTTTCAGTGTCTAAATAAAGCCCTGTCCCAGCTGCCCACAAACAGCATCAAGAAGCAGATGACAAGTATGTCATGAGTATACAATTGAATAAGGTGAAGAAATTTCTTGACATTTTTGTTCAACTGCCATGGAAGGCCAGTCAAATGTCAAAGATATCACTCTCAAGAGTCAGAGCACCTGACTGTTGAGAGATCATGGGTTCATATCCCACCTGGTTCAAGACTACTTTTCCTCTAAAATTGATATTGAGATTAAACTAAGAGTGATATTTTCCTTGACAGTTGAATAAAAATGTTGAGAAGGTTTTCAATTTATAACAAATATCTATGTATTCACAACTCATGCAGATAGGTTCATAACTTTATAATAAATAACTAGTAATGCTTATGTATTAATGTGTATTTTATTACTATGATTAACATGAATAAATACTTTAATTTTAAAAAAATTACAAATATGAACTACTTTTTAAATGCCAGTACCCAGCCATGAAAAAATATTAATACTCTAAAAACACTGTAGACACCTACAGTGTAAGTGTTTATAGAGTAATCATTCTTAATTTAATTCTGCATACTGTGTTTGTACCTTTGATTATTAATATTGTTACGACAGATGAATGAGCAACAGTGACTTCATGACATAACATGACTTGAACGCTCGTGTGTGCTTCTACGTGAGATTCAATTTAGCCAACGAATTAGAACTTAGAACGATTCGGAAGAATGAAAAAGATAGCGGTGCAATGTGTTAAGTTGTGAGATCTGAAAGGACATTCAGATGGTCTGAATCAGTGTGTGATAAGTGAAAATAAGAAGTATATTTATTAGTGTAAGCGCGGGTGTTTTGTTTTCTGTTGTTAGTAACAAAAGTTTAGTGAACTAGCACAGGACGAGAGATTGTTTATTTCTGAAGGTATTCAAGTGACATAGCAAACAAAGTGAAGAGGTAGTATTTTAGTAGAACAGACAGAGTTGGTGTTGTATGCTCTGTACAAAAAGGTTAATGACTTATGTATGATAGTAGTTAATTTTTTTATAAGATACTTCATCTATATTTTTGCAACAATTTGCATTGTATTGTAATTGGTTTGAAAACATAATTATTAATACTCATGCTCAGTGCCTATCCATTTTAAAATTCAGAACAATATTAATACTAACCTATATGCACTTAGCAGCTTATAAACTTGCTTTGTGAGATATGGGTTGCACATCCCTGCTATAATTGATGCAGAATTTGACAACTGTATTAATGGACATTTTTGTATGAGAAAACTTAAACAAACTTGTAGCAGCATTTTGTTTCCTCAGTACTATGTATAGGAAAGAAAGGTGCAAAAGAAAACAACATTACCTCTTTATTGTCATTAACAATAATTAGTTCCACAAAACGAGACTTGCTATTGCTTTTATAAGGATCCTGAAGAACAGTAGATCGTCTGTGCTGTAGAGAACAAAAAAAATATTTTCTTTGGAAATGTTTTTAATTTAAATTCAAATATATATTATAAAAGAAAAAATATCAATGCAGTTACCTTTCATATGAATTATAAAAGACAATGAAGATTTATAAATTAATGGGATTTAAATGAAATTCATGTCATCAAAAAATTTTACTGTACATTTTTGTGTATTAATAATGCTGGGGATAAAGCAGAAATTTTTACACTTTTTTTTCATCATTAATATTTTGAAATATATTAATTATTGATAACTAGCCAAGTATTACACAATCAAAAAACAAATTACCCTAGCTAACACTGGAGGGGCAGTAGTAGTTCAGTCTGTAGCATGCCAGGCTCATAATCTGCAGTTCCCAGGTTCGAGTCCTACCTGGGACTGCACATTGGATGGGGCATTAAGCCATCATCTCATGTACATCAGAGTCATACTCCGTGCACATTAAAAAACACACTGGATGGCCTTGATGGGAGACTACCATCTGTCTTCTAACAGCTGTCCAGTCTCCCCAACCTTCTCTGAGACCTTGTGGTCTTTGTGACTCCTCCATTTAGCCCACTGTGTGTAAAAATTTTACTCAGAGGTAAAACAACCAAATCCTAGTTAACAATGGATAAAATAGCTTAAAAAACTTCAAGTTATGGGAATTGGAAACATTATATGGAAATGACAATTAAGGCTTTAAACCAAGTAAAAACTGCTGGCACATCCATTAGAATATGTGGGTCACTTAAATGCTCCATAAAATCTCATACAAAGAAGAAAATGTCTATAGTCACATCTGTTCTAGTAGTTAGTATACCTGACTACTAAGACCAGAGGGGCATGTCCTTGTCTAACTGATTGCATGTTGTATGACAAAAAAGACAAGCTTAATATAACTTCTAGGTTATCTCCATCTCCATAGGTAATCATATCCTTTTTGTAGGGAAGTACTTTATTCCTTTTTTTAAAAAAAAATATGTATTTCTTACCTGCTACTTTGAGTGAACCAACCATATTTTATATTCATCATATATAAGTATATCAGTTATCCAGGAATATCCAGTATCATCATCCTTATCCTCAAGCAACCATGGGCTATGGAGGTCCAACCAGACTGTGCAATTTAGTTTGCCAAGCATATCTGTCCTAAGCTATATCTGCTACATCTGGCCACTGCATACCAATTCTAACAAGGTCGTGTTTGACAGTGTCTGCCCACCACATCCTAGGTCTTCCCCTCTTTCTGAGGCCTTTAGCACACTGTTCATATTTAGGCACACTGTTCACTAATCTATAATTATCCATATGGGCAACATGACCAAACCAACAGAGTCTCTCTCTGCACAATATGCTGATTATAGGAATCCTTTGCCTAACCTCATCATTACTTACAAAGTTGAACCACCTAATGCCCAAAATACTGCATAAGCATCTAGAATCAAAAGCATCAAGTTTCCTGTTATCTTGTTTACAAAACATCCAAGTTTCACTACCGTAATTAACCTTAGAGAGAACCGGACTATTATACAGTCCAATTTTAGTCTTTAGGTGTATACGCCTATTTTTCCACACTCTCCATAGATTCTTAAGTCCTGGCAGCAACCCCTATTTATCTGTTAATTGCAGGCCACAAATCACCAGTATCTGTTATACAGCTCCCAAGATAATTAAACTGAGACACCTTCTCAAGAGTGGAGCCAATCAGATTAACTGAACCCACAGCCTGAATGACCAATTTTCATCATTTTAGTGTTCTCTGTTTATAACCAAACTTACTCTACTACCAGTCCCAACAACAGCCCTAATGAAAGAGTTCATCTCATCAACATCCTTTACCAAAAGGGCTAAATCATCAGCATAATATAAATCAGAAATTTTCATATCTCCAGATCATTTAAAGCCAAAATCTTTCCATTGCAGTGAATTTTGCATAACATAATCAATAACCAAACTAAAGAGAAAAGGAGACAAAAATGCACTCTTGTCGAACACCAGAAGTAATGCTAAACCAATTGCTACAAGCTTACCAACTCTCACACACGACACAGTGTTATTATAGAGAGCTTTCATTATGTTAACTAACTTGTCAGGTATACCATATGATCTCACAATCAACCACAAATTATGATGATCAACAGAATCGAAAGCCTTTTTGAAATCAACAAAGCTAGCAACCAAAGGTTTCTGAAACTCTAAACATTTCTCTAGAATCTGCCTGAGTAAAAATATCTGATCTACACATCCTCTACCACTTCTGAATCCACATTGTTCATCATGCAATTGGCTGTCAACCAAATTCTTAATTCTATTAAGCACAATCATGCAAAGACCCTTACCTGGAACAAAAAGTAGGCTGATACCTCTACAGTTATCACAAGAACTGCGATCTATCATAAAATGCAAAATGAAACTCCAAAATATGAGAGAAGAACTATTACCTTAACATCTAATAAGATATGAATCATACTGCACAAATGCAATATACAAAATATTTTTGTAGCAGACAAAAAATATACAGTGCTCAATTTTGGAAATGTGCTCAAAGACAATTAGCTTAACTTTAAAGTATAAAACACAAATAAATGAAATAGTGTATGTACTCTATAATTTGCATTTGTGTGTTCCTCATAGTTGTCTATGATAGCTCTACAATTTTTTAGGAAATTTTTCAAGGGGTCTATGACAGGGCAATTAGAAAAGTAAATTTATTACTAGCATGTGGAATGTTTGAAAGGGTCCAAAGTTCAAAATTATTAATGATGGAAGGAATTTTTTTTATTAAAAGTGAAATATCTTTTCTTTGCTGCTGGTAAACTATTTAATTATGTTGTTAATAACTAAATACAAATAAAAAATTGCATCTCAAATCTTAATATTCAAAATTTTTTAACATTCTGGAATTTTTAGAAGGGAGGGGGAGAGGCAAGAGCCACATCCTAGCTACATGACTACTTACATGACATATAATTTGCAAAATACACAGCCCATTATGATGGTGTATGTAGTGAGGAATTTTCACTTTGAGGCTGGCAAAACTGTACTTAATTTCATGCACCAAATAGTGAATTAATTACATGAGACAATGCAGCATGGCAAACCAACTGGAAAAGTTGTCGAAGGAAGATGTTCGACAGCAGAGATTCATCACTGGCTAAAAGGAAGTATACGTAGATATTATGAGCTGGCAGAAAGTGTGGTAGAATATATAACTACACTCTGGCATTGAAACCCCAAAAACTTCTACCACAGTTGAAGAGGAATATTTTGAGATATTTTACAGCCGTATCATCTGCTTCTGCTGCAGCAGCACAACCTCAGAGGCAAAAGGTTTCAGACTCATGATGACATGGAAACAGCAATGAAGTGATGGTTAGAACAAGACATTGGCTTCTATTAACAGAGAATAACAAAAATTCTGCCCACACTCTGCTCAAACTTCATATGGGACTGTCTAAAAATAACATGATTTGCACAATGACCATATTATAGGTTCAATAAATCGCTTTGTGATTAAATGTACTTCTTGACTAACTCTCATAGTTCATCTTGAGGAATATATCAAAAAACATTTTAAATGGCAGCAAACACCCCAAGTTGTGAGCAACCGAGATATATACACTAAGTACTGCTGCATAACATCTGATACATATTCAATTAATGTCTGTGATATTGTACAGGTTTTATAAGATGGATTGCAGGAACTATGAACTCATCACCTGGAAAAGGGACAAAGACAATGCCATACTTTCACTTCCTATATGACATTTAGCAAATTCAGTTATGTTTTTATATATTTTCTAAAATCTGCTAACAGTGCTTTTTGGTGTTTAGCCCATGGGTAGCATCAACTTGCTCTTTCATCCTTGAGCATTTCAACTCCTACAAACACCTCTCTTTAAATGCCTTCATGCAATTTTTAAATAATGCAATGCAGTTTAGGTGCAACCAAACAATCACAATACCACTTAATTATATTTTTATAGCACACTGAACTACACACACTTTCAGGAATGCAAATTAGATCCACCCCATTCAATTATTCCCATGGAAAAGTTTTTCTAAGAATTTCTTTTGATACTCAAAAATATTTTTGATTTGTATATTTATTTTATTCAATGAAATGTCACAATATAACATATCTTTCTTTAAAGTTCTTGGAACATTTTGCACATAGTCCTCCAAGTACAATTATTGTACTGAAGACAGTCACGTGCTATTTCACGTGCTATTGTAATTTTAAAGTGTAACCTGCAGTTCAGTTAAAGGTGAAGGCTTTTAGCTGAGCTGAAGGCTAAAAGCCTTCCTTTTAACCATGTCAAAATACTGTATTTTGTTTTGCTTCTAAATAATTACTATTTGCTTTTAATATGTTTAATACTGGGTGGTGATGGCTCAGTCAGTAACATGATAGTCTCGTAATCTGCAGTTTCCAGGTTTGAGTGGATAGCTGTTAGGAGATAAATGAGGCCTCCTATTAAGGCCACCCAGCATGTCCCCTTCATGCAAATGGTAACATGCACATGAAGTTCTCCTTTAGATAGTGATGTGATAGTTGATGTTCCATTTAAAGGAAAGTGGCATCCATATTAGTAATAAAGAAAAAATGTTTATCAGGTTGTTAGCAAATTCAGTGCATTGATGAATTAACAGTAAAATTAAAGGCTTACATAATATTTAACATTTAATATTTAGACATGAATTTCTAGTACAATGGGTTAAAAATAATATATATTAATATATGTGTATTACCCTTTGTAACTCATCAAAAACTTGGGCTCTGATAGGAAATTTTCCAACATTGGACACTCCTGAAAAATTAATTTTTTCACACTGTACAACTACTTTGGAATACACATATTTCAAATATGGTATTAATTACAATGAAGTACAAGAAACAATAATATATCAAATAGTATGTAATAAACTGTAAAAAACTACAATTTTTAGCACCTTACTATTTCTTATTTTATCATAAGTATATTTAAAATAAATACAAAATATTAGCTGTTAGAAGTCAAGCTGCCAAAAAGGATTATCCTGGCAGACCACTAGTTTCTAAACGTATTCTCCTATGTATAAACTAGAAAAGGCCTTATTCAGTGAATTAAGCCAATTATATCTGGATACTAAATATACTGTGAAATCAACCATTCATTTTCTGATGTGCACTAAAGATATAAATTTAACTGAACATTGCTACGTGTTATCTCTAGATGTAGTTAACCTTTATTCAAACACTCCTACAGTTAAAGTGATTGAATTCCTAAAAAAGCAAGCTGAATCTTCAATTAAATATCAACAAAACCAAATCAAAGCAATAATTAATGCCTTGCATTTAATAATGAATAACAACTACTTTATATCTAATAATATAATATACCAACAAACTGAAGGCACTCTAATGGGTTCACCTTTATCAGGACTTTTATCTAACATAATTATGCAAGACATTTAACATCAAATAACAGCTAAAAGAGACTTGAAATCACTACTGTGGAAACATTACATTGAAGATATATTTGTTGTTTGGCAATATTCTACTGCTGCCTTAAATGTATTTCTCATAGAATTAAAATCAGGCCTACAACTCAATAAATTTTATTTTTACTTATGAAAATAACAAAACAGTTTTTTTTCTGGATATATTAATTCATTGCACTAACTCCAGTTTTCAAACCTCAGTTTATAGAAAACCATCATTTATCAACAACTTAATACCTTTCAACTCATCTCACAACAGATCTTCACTTATCTCTACCATGTTTGCATTATTCTACAGAGCCTATAAAGTTTGCAGCAACAAGTATTCTTTGAATAAAGAACTTTCCTTTATATATATATTCTCTATGTCAAGATGCAGGACATCCTCAGCAATTCATAAAGGGATTCACCTCTCCACCAGAAATAAAATCAACAACTTCTGTCTTCAAGACAACTCTTCTCCAGATCTAAAATATACCTCATCCATTTTACGTTTTCCAACCATGAACAATACCATCAAAAATATTATGAAAAAATATAATTATAAAGTGCCTACCAAACCTCCTACCACTGTATTATCTCTTGTAAAACAAGACCGAGTTACATATTCACTCACAGGTGGTGTATATCTTGTACCCATCACTTACCCTAAATTAGAATCTTGCAATCCTTCCAAACATCTTGGCTACTAAACAAAACAACTTACAAACTAAAATAACTCTCCAAGAAAGAAAGAATAAAGGAACATCAAAGAAATATCAAATTAATGCAAACTACTACAGCCCTTTCATCTACTGTTATTCTTGAAGGAGCTAAACCTCTATTCAACCAAGCTTTTATCATCAGCAGTCCTTCATCCATCTTCAAGTTATCGTTTACTGAAAATCTACTAATTTTTGTCAATAAAAACTGTTGTTGTAATATCGACCAAGTCCAATTAAATCCTGCATGGAATAATCTATTACAAAATTTTCCACAAAGTAATATGTCTTTGCCACAGTTATTAAACAAAAATTCATCAACCAGCCACAACTCCAACAATCACCAGCACCTCTCGTGACAGCTGACCTTGCATATCATTCTGCATGACTTGTGCCTCTCATCTCTGTACAACTATAATTTGAAGCAAAAGTTAGAACTTTGAAATTAGCTATATTTTATAATGTAATTTCTAGTCATTGTATAAATGATGATGTCCTAATAGTTAGGACAAAATCGATCACATCTTTTATATATTCTGTTGCACTATTTGACAATCAATTCATCTTTTAATTTTATACATCTTCAAGATTAGTGTACAAAAATTAGCAAGTATAAACTTCTAAAAAAGTTGTTTAGCCTTCCAATTATTTCATCTACTACACTATTCAACAAGAGACTGTGCAACATCGACAGATAAACCAACTATAGTGAAACAAACAAAGGGACTCTCATACATATTTGATGTGAAACAGTTTTGTGAGTTGATATCACAAGATAAAAATTACTACAAAATAGGTTTCAAATCAATCAGTGAAGGTGAGTGTTACCACCTATGTACTTTCCCTAATTTATGCTATTACTGCATTGAGAGATCAATATATGGAACTGGTTTGTGTGCTTGGCAGTGTCCTATTATGTTTGCTTTTTATAGCAACAAGTGGATGTCCTTGAGAACACAATTAGCAGACTCTATTGACTTATAACCACCAACCAGAAATAGCAAACAACATATTTAACTGAGACACCTAATCAAAACAACGGATTTTAAGTTTAAAGAAGCAAATAATAACGAATGTGGAAACTGCTCTCCATTGCATTGGTGCTGGACAACTCGTGTAACAACACTTATTCCAACAAAGAGGGAGAACAAGAGTTAACAAAACAATAGTGTACCCAAGAGGGGGTCTAACACCCTCCCCACCTTGAGGGCTTCAATATCATAATATTCTAAGGTAGTTTTCAAAAAAAAAAATTACAACAGAAACTTAAGTATGTCAAATGAGTTTTAAACAAGCCCAAGCCTTCACCATTGAAAATTCTGGGTAAACCACTGCAACAGAGTATTAGAGTGTAATAACAGAATTGGTTAAGTAAACTGAAAAAAGTATATTACATATAAAAAAATGTAGCTTGTAGTTAGTGAATGGGAAATTTTATTAAGTGCACTGGATGATTATATGATGTTTAAACAAATATTTTCAGAACTGGAGTTCTCTTATGTTTCTTTGTTACATAATTATCTTCTGCTGTAAATCTCTAGAACTTCTTACCAATGAGTTGGGTTACCTCTGAGCGGCACTTTTTTGAACACCGTGGGCTAAATGACCAGGTCACATGGACCCCGAAGGCTCAGAGAAGGTTGGGGGAGGGGACCCACTGGAACAGCTGTTGGGAGACAGATGGTAGACTCCCGTCAAGGCCATCCACAGCATGTTCTTTAATGTTCACAGGGTATGGCTCTCCCACACACAGTGCCACAGCTTAATGTCCCATCCGACGGACAGCGGCCTTTACCAAGCCCATCGGTGTCCCCTACTGACTGGGCAGGGTGGGGAAATTTGCAGAGATATCTCAGTGCTGACTCAGCTGGGACTCGAACCAAATCTCAACACTGGTCCAGCTGGGACTTGAACTTGGGAACTACAGATTATGAGCTGGCTCTTACCAACGAGATTTTTCAAGGAAGATGAAGATAGAATTCTTCTTCTTTAAATTTAATCAAGGACTCAGTGAAAGCTGTTTCTGAAAAGTAACTGGAGATAGCTGATGTCAAAAATTTGCCTTCTTTGTGTTTATTAATGTTTCAAAAATACGCCATTCATTAAATTATAATCGCAAATTAATTTCATTGAGTTTGTTAATACATAAAAAAATTTAAGATATCTCAGCACCAAAATTAATACAAATTAAAATTTAACTTCACAAGCTTAGTTTTACTGAGTAATTAAAATAATTTGACAATTGTACCATTAAGGGCATCTAATTTTCATCCCTGTGAACAGTTTTAATGTTCCATTGTTGCCTTGTTTGTGAACATTATTGTATTTACTGATTACAGTCAGTAATGGTTATTGGCTTAAAAGGTGACTGTTAATGTAACTTGAAACTGAGATTTAAAAATGGACATTATGACAACTGTTTAACATTCTTAATACTAATACGTTAGAATGTGAAAATTGTAGTTTTAAGCTACTCAATTTCTTCTATATTTTATAGTGAACTGTATTAACTCATCATGAAAGTAGGTAGCAAATTATGAGGAAAAAAATACTTGAAAAAAAAAATAACTTACCACATGTTAAGTTTTCAGGTTTGAAATCAGATGCTTTAAATACAAAATGACTGCTGTTGTCAGATGTCTTATCTGGTTCAATAAAATGGAGTTCTTCACCATCAAAAATAACCCCACTAGAATAAAATTTAAAAAATTCAAAGTGAGTAAGCGTACAATTAATAATTAACTGACAATAAAAATTTCTATAAGTATGTTATTTACAAAAGTAATATTGCTGAGAATGATTGAATAACTGGATGAGACTTTATTAAACTCATTTCTTGCCTGTCCAACGAGTTCACATGCTAAATCATATCATGTTAGCCAGTCCTTGGGATGAAATGTTTATGACATTTTGTCAGTTCCAATGAATCAAAACTTGTATTTAGGTGCTATATTAAAGTATTTTGGTGCATCCAGTCTGAACCTCATATATGGCATCTTAACAACTCATCTTCTATTAAGTAAAAATAGCTCATTCCTTTATTACTGAATAAATCTTGCAGGGGTTTAAATTTCAATAGAACTGCTTAGTAACTAGATGAAACCTAATAAATTTCGAAACTTAATATATCTTGTAAAATTAAGCTATAGATCAGTCTCCTATTTGTGATTTGATAGGTATAGGATGGGTGCTAGGAGACAGGCAAAGCGGATGATCTCCTAGGGAGCCACGGCACAGAGGGAGCCTAAAGTGCCCACATCTTTTATTAGATATGTATTTAAAAACATATATTTATAGTAGGCAAAATTTTTTTATAATATAAAATAATTGCAATTAGAATAGACAACCAGATTTTTTATAACTAAAAAATTTTCAGGACCTGAAGGGGAGAACCAAATTTTGTTTCACCCAGTATCATATTTACGTTGTGCTGGCCCTGGGTAGATAAGCTTTTCATATTAATGGAATGAAATCAGTCTTGACAGTTAGTGTTTGTTGGGCTTGAAACTTAGTCAATGATACATTCTGCTATTTTCCATCAACCATAATATTGTTTTTTTTCAGCAGCAGGATGTTGTATCATTGCACTAATGTTCCAATTTGCAAATAACTAAGCATATAAGCATAAGGCAAAATTAAAAATGTTAAATTTGATAGCAATGGTAAACAGCAGCAGACTTTTGTAACAAAGCTACAGCTACCAGGGATAATTGTTCCCTAGGTAATATCTATGGAGGTGTGAAATTCCAGTTTTCTTTAAGTAAGAAGTGAGTTATTTCATTCCCTTTTAAATAGAAACACAGGCATGCAAATTTAATGCATTTTTTTCATTTGATTTTATTTCCCATAACTTTATATTATCACTTTCCAGTCTGCTTTATATTAAGCAATATCTGGTAATATGTACATATATCATCATCATAATCCTCAAACAGCCATGGGCTACAGAAGTCTAACCAGATCGTGCAGTTTAATTCTCCAAGCATATCTGTTCTGAGCTACATTTGTTGCATCTGGCCACTGCACACCAATTCTAACAGGATCCTGTTTGACATTGTCTGCCCACCACATCCTAGGTCTCCCCCTCTTTCTGAGGCATAAGTATGAATTTAAATACAGCATAGCTTAAATTCAATAGTTTTTACATATTTTTTAATTCAATTGGTCAAACTACAAATGCTGACTATAAATGCACATGTTACCACAATTTAACAATACATCAATTTTAATATATATAAACAGTGGCATACACAGAAAATTCTAATGGGGTATTGACATTCTCGAGTCTCATTTCTAGGGACTGCTTCAAAAATATATACAAAGGTGAGGGGAGTATATCCCCTTCAGGGCTTAAATATTAACCCATAATCCTTCCTACACCACCAATACCCCTTGGATACCACTGTAAAGAAATGCAGAAAAGGTTTTACTCATTATTAATTTAAAAGTGAATAAAATTCTGAGCTTTCTTTTCACCCGTGGAAAAATTCCTAACTGCTCCCTAGTCAACTTAAACCATTTGGAGACTGAATGATATTTTAGCCCTTTTTGAGAAAAAGAAAACACAAATTTCTTACTGTTTTATGCTTACTACATTCAAATGATGTTCTGCGACATAATCAAGCATATTTTCAATTGAAAAGTTATAAACTGGCCTGTATAAATACTTTGAAAGCAAAATGCAAATTGTTTCAGTCATGCACTTTGTTAAGAAAAGTACCTGAATATTTTTATACATAAACTAAGCCCTGTTTGCCTTGTTCTGTTATAGGATACACCACTGGTTGAAAAATCTGGTTCTTTGACACTGTACTTTGTATTTTCATACTATGATGCCTATCGATTTGAAACCCATGTTTGGTACAACTTCAGCAAAAAGTATTCTACTCTGAAATGAGTTTACAGATCAAACATAACAGAAATCAAAATAACTCTAGTGGAAAACAGTTTCCAACTTGGTAAATGATGATATATAATAATGAGTATTTATGCTATGTATCCTGTCCTATTATAGCAATATGCAAGAAAAAAAATATGACAATGAATAAATGATGATAAAACTTGGGTAACAAAAAAAAAAAACGGGATAGAATATGATGAAAAATCCATCCATACACAAATTACCTGTAGAAATAAATTTCAACTATTATTAAAAACTCATGAAAAAAATTATCGCGGACACAGTGGAATCAAACCTGCAACTCTCTAGATACATGCCAGAGTGCTCTACCATTAAACCATGCATCAGGCGCTAAAATCGTCCAGAATAAAACCTATAAATCTTTCACTGAGATAAGGTGGAACCTTAGTATTGAGTGAATACTTCAATGAGGGATTGAACTTGAAACATAAATAATTAAAGTATCAATGTATTATTAACTGTTATGTTGCAACTGTAGAAAAATATATCACTTCAATATACAAAGATGGACTAATCAATAAATTACGCAACCTACCTAATTCCATTACATGTACTGATGGCTACCCAAGAGTTGTTATATCCAAGTAACTGACCCTGGTAATGGCAATGATTTCTTTCCTATTGAAATATGTGTATTTATTATATATTATGTAAAAACCATCATAATAAATAGAACAAAAATTTTTTAAATTACATTCTTGATTTTATTTCCAAATTTTATTTTTCATACATTTATCATAAAAAAATCCCCCTCATAATGCATTTAATGAGAAACTTTTACTGATAAACAATTTAATAAGCTAATATAGGCTAAAATATTTTAAAATTGTTTTAAGTGGCATCTTCATATTACTTCATTTAATATTAAATGGAAATAACAAAATGAGAAAACCCTTTGAAAAACAATTTCATATATGAAAGGTATGAATCACTCTTAACATCAATATCAGATTTAGAGGAAAAATTGTCTTGAGCCAGGTAAGATATGAACTCGACCTCCAGATGCTCTGATCACTGAGCTACAGGCTGCTGATCAAGATATCCTCTCTTTACTGATATTAACATTCTACCTACACTGCATAACTCAAATATCTGTCACTCGAAAGCTGAGTCTTCTCAGCCTGAAAATAACAATGCATATTATAAGCATAATCAATCAATTACTACCCAATCACAATATCTAAGGAATATCCATAAGATATCTAAGATGACTATATACGAATATCCATTAGCTATTTCTGACATCTTTTGGCTATATTCAGGATATTGTGGTTGTGTGGGTATAGGCGGTGGTGGCTCAATCAGTAGAACCAGGCTTGTAATCTACAGTTTCAAGTCCCACCTGGACCATCGTCGAGATTTATCTCTGCAAAACTCCCCACCCTGCCCTTGGTCAGTGGAGATACCAATGGCCTTGGAAAGGCCATCATCCACATCAGATGGAATGTAAAGCCATGGCCCCGTTTGCAGAAGAGTCATATCCTGTGCATGTTGAAGAACATGCTAGATGGACTTGATAGGAGGATACCATTCTTATACTTTTTTCTGTTTTGCTGTAATTTGGAAATCTTTTGACTAATAGTGTGAAGTCTTTTAATTTCCATTCATTTTCGTATTTCAGTAACGGAAAAAAAAAGATTTTAATAAACCGTCTATTTATTGAGCCATTGTGTGGTAATTCCCCCGAATCGCTTACTCCGGGTCGCTTATAACGGCTTTTAGCCGCCATTTTGTTTATTTATGTTGTGAGCTGATTTGTGTTGATTTCCGTTTTGGATACGGCTGATAGTTAAGCGACCCCGAGTAGCGATTCGGGAGAATTACCTGATATACTAATCACAAAGAACCTATTCACTACTTTCTAAAAATTGCGTCGTTTGTATCCTGGAGCCTAAATCGGTATTTTCTACATGTGGTCTTGTCTGAGTGTAAAAAGTCGTGTCATTCAACTGTGTACGTTATGTAACAGAAAAATCAAATGTCACCTGTTTCCAGAGATACTATTGGAGATTTGCCAATAAACCGCCGTCCGCATTATAAAAAAAAGAATGATTTCTTTCCTTCTGGAGGTCTTTTAATAACGCAGGAGGCGAAGTGTTGTAGAAATCAATGGCGTCCATGAAAGCATATAACATGGAGGCAATGAAAATTAATAAAATGGTCATCATCACCAGGTAGCATCTGAAGCGGTTTTTTTTATATTCCTACCGATTTTTGTATTTCTAAGATACAGGTCACGGGATTATATTAAAAAAAAAACAACAACAAATTTATATGCTTTATTTCCTTGTAGTGTTTTTTTTTGTATAATATGGAACGAGATAATTGCCATTATAGTGAACATGCATAAACGATTAAACAATAAACAGCAGGAAATTCAGCGTTTTCGGCGAGTATTGTCAACAATTAGAATAATGTGCAATTTAGCAGCTTTAGTCGTTCATCGAGAGCGTTTTAAGCGACCCTGAGTAGCGATTCGGGAGAATTACCCACGTTATTTCCCACTCGCTTTCTGACTTCCGCCCAGACGCTTAGGAAAACAAAATTTATATTTCTATGCATAAGTGGCGCTGCCTGGCGAATTCGCGCCAAACTGAAACTGTCAAATTCAAGTTTACACACAAAAAAGCGACTTTTAGAAGTTCTCGGTGATTTTAGAATAATATTAATGAAAATATATCAGTATGCCTGTTACCGCTAAAGTGCAGAAATCAGCTATTCTACAGATTATCTAGGTATTGTGCAGATTAACTAGGGTGATCCGTTAACGTGCGGAAAATTGTTTCATTTCTCAAATTACCTAGGTAATCTGCAAATTATCTGGATAATCTGCACATTACCTACTAGGCACTCGTTAAAGTGAAAATAAGATCTTTGCTGGAACAACAGGAACGTTTCTGTACGCTTAAATTAACATAATGTTATTTATCTAGTGTCCGAGAGTAGAGTTGAAACCAGGGTCATCCCTCTGTCAACATGAATCAGTCGTCCGAATTATAAAAGACGCCCCCAAAATGAGCAGGCCAAGTGAGAACGAATCATTTTAGTGATTCGTTATCAAGAATGAATCGCTTTACCGATTCGTTCTCACTTGGCCTCCGCTCATCCGGGGCGTTTTTTATAATGCGGACGAGTGAATCACGTGACACGAAGATTCATATTCAAGAGATTCACCACTATGAGAGAAACAAACTTTTGAACTTTAACGATACGGAAGCCGTTATGTGCACATTACCTAGGTAAAATGCGGAAAACTCTTGATTCCGCACGTTAACGGAGCAAATCAGTTAATCTGCAGATTAGCTAGGTAATGTGCACAATAACGGCTTTCGAGCTTTAGCGGTAACATGCATACTGAGTAACACATAGCTATAGTAAAGGGACATAGATAGCGCACTGCAACAACACAATGATCCCAGACTACCATTCTGCAGACTGACATTTTTGAGACAGGAAAAAAAAAAACCTCGTAATTCCAATTTATTGAGCTAGTTTGAATATTATTGCATTGGCATTGAAACAGAGATGTCTCGTCCAATGGTGCAGCTGCACCAGGGGCCTGAGCTCAGATAGGCACAAAAAATAAGAACAAATTTAATCTCTTTTTTTAATTAAAAGTATTAATAGCAAATGACTTTTTGTATGTCAGGTTTCAGAGAAGGGTGAATATTCGCAAAAGGAAAGAGGGTCCGCTGTGCAAAAGAAATAGCAAAGATAAATTAAACAACGCAGGTGATGTCTAGAAAACAGGATTTAACAAAAAGTACAAATATATATTTTGTCATGTGAGGTCCAGAGATTTATAGGTGTAGAAAATTAATTTAGATAGGAGGTATTAGTATTTCCTTCTGCAAGCTATCGTGAAATTCAAGAGTGACTTTTTGAAAGCTTGATTGCGATTGCTGACATCCAATATGTAATTTTATGTAAATGATATATTTCTCGTGAATAAACTATTGTGTTTCGCGCATAATGCTCTAGAATGTTTTTTCCCCCCTTCGGAAACTAACAGATGTTCATTCACACTAATCTTTATTTAATAAGTTAGTAAACATTTCCAAACAAATTTAATTTTTATCATGTATGTAAAGAATTATTCTATATTATCGATATATGTATATCTTTGAGAGTATCAAAATTATATCAGTACTTATTTCATATAATGGAGTGTATACATTTTTAATACAGACGTGAGTTATCAATGGTTAAATAGGCTGAATTCTGGAAAAAAATCTAATTATTCGTTATGATTACTAAAGATTCATATGAGAATCTTTAGAAATCTGGCAGGGATTAAATCGCTAATGAATATTTTCCTAATTAACATTTAAAAAGTGACTCAGTGAGGACCATAAACGTTTCAACCAGAACCCAAGCTAATTATGATACGCCCCTGCATTGCAATACATATCATGGCGGATAAATCAAGATAATACTGGAGCGAAAAAGTGTTTTTTCACTTCTTTTGCTCATTTGAATTTTAAGGATTCCATATTGCTTCTTATTTGAACTTCGAATGATGGAATTTAACGAAATATTTGATTCATAATATTTCTTTATTATGTTAAAGAGATGGGGAATGGATTAAATGCATCATTGTAGGCAGGGGAAATTATCAGCAAATGAAAAAATTTGGTATTCATACAACATATTTATTTCACTTTGGAAATGCTTTCAAAAGACATTCAGTATAAAGTAATAAGTATATTACATACAGGGGCGTAGCGAAGGACTATGGTTAGGGGGAGAGGGGGGGTAAAAATCAAAAATTTTCCAACTGAGCAAACTTTCTAGATTTTTGCTCGGGGGGGGGGGGGGCAATTTTCACAAATCGCCATTTTTTCACAAAATGCCCCCCCCCCATGGCTACGCCCCTGATTACATAGCTACTACAACTATTCTGTTTCTTCCATACAGTACGTTTTATCCTATATAAGTATGACGAAAATAAAAATGAATATCAGTAAAAATAAAAAAGGGAATTTTTTTTAAAAAGCCCAATATAATTTTGTTTTACTTCTGAGCGGCACTTTTTTTGCACACAATGGGCTAAATGGCCAGGTCACAAGGATTTCAAAGTCTCAGAGAAGGTTGGGAGAGGGGACCCACTGGAACGGCTGTTGGGAGACAGGTGGTAGCCTTTCGTCAAGGCCATCCAGTGTGTTCTTTAACGTGCACAGGGTATGGCTCTCCCACACACAGGGCCAGGGCTTAACGTCCCATCTGAAGGACAGTGGCCTTTAATAAGACCATGTGTCCCCTACTGACCGTGGCAGGGCAGAGAGTTTGCGGAGATAAATCTCAATGCTGACTCAGCTGGGACTCGAACCTGGGAACTGCAGATTACGAGCCTGGCACGCTACTGACTGAGCCATCCCGCCCCAAGCCAACACCTCCTAGAACCACCCTGTTGCCCAAGCACAATATAATGAGCATTGGTAAAAAGAAACGTTGCTTCCTTTCACAGCTCTACTGGAGCAATTAATGGAAGCATATAATTTTACTATTTGACAGAAACGAATAAGTTAATACGAACTAAATAACAGCCATTTTGGTGGCGAACTTGGCTCCCGGTTGTAAAATTTTGTCGCAAGTTGTCAGCAGGAAACAGCTAGTGGTGCACATCTCCTCCTCTGTGATTCCCTTTTACCATATCTATGGAATTACCTCTATTGAAATATAATAATCATTTCATAAGTATATTAGAATGAAGTGATCCAATTTGAAAGAAAAGATTCGGGACTTTTGAAAATCCAATTTGAAGTATAGGTAGTCCTCGATTTACAGAACCTCTTTATACGAAATTGCACAGAAATTATACCTGAACACCCAGCTTCGTTATACGACAAAAATTCAGCAGTTAAAGAAATTTTTCGGAAACAGGTTTTTTTTACTTTAAAGCTATAAATATAGGAATTAAGTCAAGGAAGTCGTTGTGGGCCTGGAGTGAAGACTCCCGAACTTTATTTTTTGATTGCCTAATTATCACCATTGATGTCTTTTCATCTGTGTTTATAGGTGATGCCACAGATTCATGGGTTGTTTTACCCATGCTTTGGTGTGCGTTAGTGGTGATGTGCTTTATAATAAATCAAATGTTCACTGCTGTACGTAAAGAACTGTAGTGAACGTTTATTTTCTATATACTATTATAAATGCTTTATTCTGTGCGCCTTAGCCGTGCTTAACACTTTGCTAACAAAGGAGATTACTATTAAAAGGCTTCATTAATCCACTTAGAGACTTTCTCCTAGCAGATCAATACAGACAGAAAGCTGTTCTTTTCGCCATACACATTCACTGAACCATGCAGAACTTTTCTTTTTTCATACAGAAATTTCTTGACTAACCAAACGATTAGATAATACTGAATGTTGTTTTATTTTCAACAGCATTGTGAGTAATGAGAATGAGGCAGAATCCTGTCCCTTTTAAAACAGGCATTCACTTGGCTACTCAATGACAAATAGTACATAGCAATCGAAAACAGAGTGAGCATTGAGAATGTTAAAATATTGTTGCAAATTTAAAATGGATGAGCACTTAGCGTGAGTATAAATAAGTATATTTTACAATACAAATTATAAAACAATGCAAATTATTACCAAAGCATGGATGAAATAAGTTAGAAATAAACTAAATACTATCGTACATAAAGTAATAACTTTTTCCTACAGAACAGTTAAAACCAGCTCTGTCTGCTCGACCAAAATATTGCTTCTCACTTTGATTGCCATGTCTCTTGGATACCTTTACTTCAGACGTAAACAATCCTTTTGTCACTGGATTTTACTCTAATAAAACTAAACAACCACCTGCGCACTCGCCACATAAAAATATCTCTTCTTTTTGACTATCGTGCACTGACCAAGGCTATTTTAAGCCTCCTTTCAGATCTCCACACTTTAGCATTGTAGTTTGTTATTCTTAATTTTCAGATCGGTTCTATGTTCCAATTCGTTTGTTACATAAATCTCACGCAGAAGCAGAAGCGAGGAGTTCATGTCACGTTTTCCATAAAGTCACTGCAGCACGTTCATCTGTCGTAACAATATTGTTGTTTTTCTTTTTGTTCAAATGTGATAAAAAGATATGTTTATATGAAGTTTTGGATCGAAAAAAAATTCTATAAAATTTCTGTCATTACATAATGAGATTCAATGGGGAAGTAGGATCCGTTATATGTGGAAATTCATTTAACAACCAACTGTTTAGAAACGTAACCCTTTCGTAAATCGAGGACTACTTACTTTGACTATAAATCTGCGGTAAAAAGCGGACATATTAATACAGGGTGTGGTCACCCTAATTTGCGAGCTCGCAATTGACGACTTTCATTTTAAAATTATAACCTCAATTTTCCAGTCACTTGCATTACCTAAGAAGAGTGGCATAACTCTGCCATTTGCCGCCCCAATACTCCTGTGCACTGCAGTGCGTCAGTTTTGTCTCCCTCTGAAGTGAGGGCATCAAAACGGGAAAAAATCCCCAAAATGGGCAAAAAAAAACTGCTATTTGGGGAATTTGGTTATTTGAAGCTTTCTGGCTATTTTGCAGCTCTCTGGATTGTGGTCCCCCCCCCCCCCCCCTAGTTACGCCACTGCTAACAACGAAAATGTTTTATTACAGTGGTGCCATTACCATCCTGTTAATAAAAGATCTGCTCATGATGTACAGTTATTATTTGAAAAATGTCTAAACACAAATTTTGAAGGCACTTCAGGATATTTATTCGTTGGAGACAAGCTTTTTAGGTATGGTACCGTTATTACTTAATTGTCTTTTTTTTTGTTTCTTCTTAAAATGCCACTTTTAAAAAAATATTTATTACATTAAAATTTAAAATCTGCAATTTATATGTGTAAGTATTATATTTCTTTCCTTTGGAAATGAAATTTTGTCTTGCTAACTTTGGTCAATGGATGCGAAAGTCTAATTGAGCAAATAGAAAGGGAAGACAATTCGCTCCATTATTATGATGCAATGGTTATACTGTGACATTTAGATGGTTCTGAAGTAGCACAGTTTACATTGTGTCTATAAAAGTTTTCATTCTTCTCACTTTTACACACTTGTCCTTTTACTGTGAGAACTGTCAAGTTATTGAACATGTCTAGCATTTACTTCTTGATTGCAAAAAGTATGAAAATGATAAGACTCTGAAAATTTGAATGAGAGATACCAAAATAATACCGACTTAAAATCGGGGCGGGGGTGGCTCAGTCGGTAGCGCGCCAGGCTCGTAATCTGTAGTTCCCAGGTTCGAGTCCCAGCTGGGTCAGCGTTGAGATTTATCTCCGCAAAATTCCCCGCCCTGCCCACGGTCAGTAGGGGACACCGATGGGCTTGGAAAGGCCGCTGTCCGTCGGATGGGACGTTAAGCCGTGGCCTCGTGTGTGGGAGAGCCATACCCTGTGCACGTTAAAGAACACGCTGGATGGCCTTGACGGGAGGCTACCATCTGTCTCCCAACAGCTGTTCCAGTGGGTCCCCTCCCCCAACCTTCTCTGAGCCTTCGGGGTCCATGTGACCTGCCCATTTAGCTCATGGTATGCAAAAAGTGCCGCTCAGAGGTAAAACAACCCAACCCGACTTAAAATCACTTCTGAATTTATGGAATAGCAAAACCTCGGTACAAATAAATGGAAAGTTCTCCATTCATTTAACTCTGTTGCAAGTTCTAACATAGAGAGACTGTCATAGTCTCATTCTGCCAAATATTCTCAAGTAAGAACACGCTGTCTGATACTTAACCTTTTCACGAGTGACTCTTGAGACTCCTGAGAAGGATGCATGGAACTTTATAACATATTACTTCACTGAATAATAAATGGCAATAACAAAACAGGAAGGATACTTTGTAAAACAATATCATAGGTATTAGGATTTTTTTTGTTTTGATTCCGGGTTTTAATTAATATTGTAATAGATTACTGATGAGCTGACCCTGGTTTAATACATATATATTTTACATTATAATAAACATTTTCAAAGGACTCTTACTGGCACTCTGCAACAAAATAGCAAAAAATGAATCTAATTTAAAACGAAAGATATAAGAAAGATTTTAATGAATTAACTTGATTTTTAATTCAATTTTAATTTGAAATATAAAAGTTAAATAGCTACAGACAGAAAAAGAGACATTAAAGTGGAAATGAATAGCTCGTATTGTTTTGAAAGAAAGAGTAAGAAAGAATGAAAGAATTTTAATATTTAGAACTTCATACTTACTATGAAAAAACTGTTCTTCAGACACTTACCTTTTTCATAGGTTGGTGTATTACATGCCTTCCGTTTTGATGATGCTTTTCAAAGTAATTTTCTGGTAAGAGCTCTTTATTCATTTGTAGATCTAAGATAAATTCCTTACCAAAAGCTACAAACCCTAACGTCACCTTCTCTTCATGACGAACCTTAAGAAGAAGAAAAAATTTAGAGTTAGAGAGTTATGATAACCTATAAAATGTCACAAATGTACTTTAGCTTATACCATAACGCATTTTCACGCACAAAAAATTGGATCTCTAAGAAATATTGATGCCATGAAGTGGCGTACTTAATATAGGGGGGATAAATTACTCAGAATCCCCCCCAGAATTTCAATACCATATATCTTTTAAGGTAGTCCTCGAAATGAGATTCAAATATTTAAACTATTATAACCCCCCCCCCCCCCCCCACCTTTCCTATTGGAAGTTTCTAGGTGCTTGGCTACTGATCAAAGGGACTGGGTTCGAGCTCTGGGTAAGGCTTGAATATTTGTGCTGTTTTTATGCTGAGGTCTCGTCTTCCTCACAGACCTTCTAATGTGGAGTATTAAACCGACAAGCTCCTGTCAGACCTCTGTGGCAAGCAGCTGCTTGAGGTTATTTTTTTTACTGATGCTATCTGAGAGCAGGATATCTGGTGAATGCATCATGTGCAGCTCAATAACAAAATATTTTTCCTTTCTTGATCATAAAAGAGAGAAACCTAGAATCTCCTCTGATTCATTCAAATTTTCTCACGCACAAACTTCTAATAAAATATTTTTGTCTCCATTTCGGATTCAAACCTCACTCTTATTGCACAGTAAGGAGACTTGGTTAATGAGGAAAACAACATGATAACTTTATGTTACAAAAAAAGAGGTTTATAAAATCGACGAATTTTAAATTTTTCTTTCCTTATTTTGCGACAGACTGAATTCTGCATTAACGATTTGATTTCGTTTCAGTAAATTATTGGCTATGACCATTTGTATGACATTTTCATAGCTACATTGCCATACTAACCTTGTTATTCATCTGATTTCAAATTCATCATTCCTGAATCCCTATATGTGCAAACCTCAGGTTAAGTATCATCAATGAACAAGATTCTTAGAGAAGGTATGCTATTTTTACAAGTAATCAAAATAAAAATGAAATAAATGCACTTCAAGCAGCTCGCTTGTCACAGAGGTCTGACAGGAGCCTTTCAGTTTAATTAGCCATAGAAAAGATCTGTGAGGAAGGATAGATCTCAGCAGAAAGACAACACAAACGCCCATGCCGTACCCGAGCTGGAAACCAGGTGCCTTTGATCAGTAGCCAAGCACGCTAACCATGCATACTATTATTTGACCTTATTACTTCTTGTACTGTCGCTCAAAAAAGTATCCGAACACTACGGTTGATTACAAAATTCAGAAAAAAATATCTGGCAACGATTTTTTTAGAAATTAGTGATCTGGCAACCTTCGTGACACGAAGGTTGCCAGATCACTAATTTCTAAAAAAATCGTTGCCAGATATTTTTTTCTGAATTTTGTAATCAACCGTAGTGTTCGGATACTTTTTTGAGCGACAGTACTCAGGGTTGCCACCTTGGAGTTTGAAAAATTTGTGACATTTTTCAAATGGCCTCTTTTTGGCATCGAAAAATACGGGATATTGAAAGTTTTTATGATGTATCAGATATTTTGAATCATTACCGTGGAAGTTTTGTTGTGACATTAGTAATTTTATTTTGAGCTCTATCTATTGGAAGAAAATCACTAAATAAGAGCACACGTTAAAAAAAGCGATTAGCGCAATAATAAAATCTGGTGCTTTTTGGCGCGTGTTTTCCTACAAATGATATCTTGCCTTCTTTAAGTGCATTCTCGAATCATCTCAGAAGTTTATGTTAATCCAGGAAATCAACGCGAAATAATAAGAAGACTTTTCGTTGTTCTCACATTTCGTGTTGACTTTTGGTATTCATTTCAAACATTTACATTCAACACGGCAACTTTCAAAAGGATATTAACGTATATTTGATTAAAAAAAACATCTAAAAATACAAAATTTGGGACAATTTGAGTCTCGAACGTTATCAGTGAGGGGCAGAAGATTAAAATTCGGTATGGGTGGCAAATCTCCTTCTATTACATGCTAATCCAAGAGTTAACTTGACCGGATAACAATATTCGACATTAGGCAACAAAAGGTAACAAAAATCATCTTTTTTTATCTGTCGATTACTGAGCATAAAGTGGTAACCAAAAGACGCAGCTGAACCTTCGACTTTAGAATTATCACATCTAAACGTTTCAGCACTTAAGAGGAAATCTCTTTGCATTGTTCGTGAGAGAATTGCAGATTTTTGGATTATTAATATCCCGACAAAAAAATAGATGACGAAGAAAACCAAGAGTACAACAAACTGTGCATTATCTATCGGTGGTTAACTATGCTGCTGTGGGAGAAGAGTGACTTGAAGAGTTCTCAAACATTAATCGAGCCCCGGATAAGGCATGGATATATGTGTTGTTTTTCTGCTGAGGTCCTGCCATCCTCTCAGACCCTTCTACTATGGCATATAAACTGGCAGGCTCCTGTCAGACCTCTGTGGCAAGCAGCTGCTTGAGGGGGTATTATTAATTAATTACAGGTATATTTTGAACAAACATAAAAAATGGATTAGGTAATTATTCATAAATAACATATAAATATAAATGCATTTAGTTTCTTATCGGCTAAATCACTCTTATTATAATTTAAGATTTTAAATGAATTCACTAAATTTACTAGCTCAATTTGCTTGCAGCAACATTAAGATGTAAAATAAGTAGTTTTAAATACTTTCATGATTCACAGTTCACTTCAGAGATAGATAAATATTATTTTCTCAAATGTAAAATGTATAAATGGTATGACATTATGATATTAATCAATTTATATATGAATGCATTATAATTCATAACAAAGTATGAAGTAATTAGACTAAATAATAATAGTTTTTTATGTTGCCAAAATAAAGTTATCAATGTATAATAATTTAAACACAAACGGAATATTATTTTTAAAAAGCGCTTATATTCTAAAAGTATTAAAACGTGATATATTTTATACTAATATAATAAGATCTTACAAGTTGATCATAGAAAACTAGCCAAATATGTTTAAAATAATATATAATATTTACTATCTTTAAATGCCATATTTTTGTATTCTTAATAAATTCCTTTTCATTCTTTATTAGTTTTCTTTTTTCTGGAAGAGCATTAAAGAATCTACCTTGCTAAATATATACAGTGTTTCTGTACTATTATTTTACGTGCAAAAATATTAATTAAGACCTGTAGAGAAGTATAGTGTCAAAAAATAAAGTGTCTATTTATCGACACGGATTGGCAATCAGAGAAGAAAGAAATTTGGACATTGCTAGGATAGACCAGGAAGAGGAAATTGGCAAGTAATGGATTTTCTTTTTAATTGTCACGTCCAGAGTTGTTTCAAGGTTGCGAAAGAGAAATATTCCGATTAGCTTGCCGCAGCTGTGATCGAATAATTGCTATTTAGACACCAGTTCAACCTCGGGCTACGAACTAATTTAAATATATTATTTTTCTTGTAATTGTGAAATAAAACAAGGAACAATTATTTTTGAGTATAAGTTCAACTTTTTAATCAGTCTTTAGGAATCAAAAGTGAGAATCCTTTGATTTTTTTCGATTTTTTTTCTTTCATTAACGAATAGTTCTTATCAGGTGCGTAGTTATGGGGGGCACCCCCCCCCCTCCTACCCCAAAGTTAATCGGAGTTGGCAAAATTCGAAACGACTTTACAAAATCAAAGTGAATTCTGGAAATTGGGATTTTTTTTAGTAAAATACAGGTGAGTTCTGAAAATTGAGATTGGTTTTATTAAATTAAGGAAAGTTAGCAAAATCTGGACAACTTGGTAAAATCTTGGAGAGTTAGCAAATTTCAGGTGAGAAGTAAAATTGGGGTTTTTTCTGTAAAATTATGGCGAGATGGCAAAATTTGAAGCCACTTGCTGAAATACAGGTGAGTTGCGAAAATTGGGATTGTTTTTGTGCAATTAAGTAGAGTTGACGAAATCGAGGAGAGTTGGCCAAATCGATGTAACTTGGCAAAATATAGAGCAGTTAGCAAAATTCGAAGCCACTTGGCGAAATGCAGGTGAGGTGCGAAAATTGGGACTGTTGGTGAAATCAATATACGTTGGCATAATGTAGGGAAGTTGCCCAAATTCGAAGTGGATAGGTAAAATTAACGTGAGATTTAAAATTTGGTAATTGTTTCGTATAAATCATGGCGATGTTGCAAAATGGAGACACTTGGTAAAAATGTGTGTAGCACCTCCCCACCCCCCACGGAGAGAAATTCTGGGTACGTCCCTTTTCTCAGTAGGCAAAAATTGATTTCCGAGTTGGAAAATTTTCGTTATCTCCCCCCCTCCCCAAACCATAGTTCTCCGATACACCCCTGGCTCTTAACATTTACTCAAGAATTTTCAGTTTCCACGAATTATTTCTAATATTTATTAGCCCGTATCTGGTCCTGTGGTCAGCGTATCTGACAACGAGCATGACCATATGAAAGTGTTTCTATGTTGTATGAGAAACTGCAAGCCCAATGGAACTTCCAGGTTATCTTCGTCCTTTGTGAAAAGGAGGTCCTCCTCCACCTCCTTTTTTTTTTATTTCCTTCAAAATAACTAGAATTTTGAATTTAGTCTTCAAATAATTATTATTATTTTTACAGTTTATAATGTTTTATAATACGAAGAATTAGAATATGATTTATCGGCATGCATTTGTGCATAAAGTTTTGCGATATGTGAAGAAATTTTTCCTACTGACCTTTGCTCGAAAATTCGAGCCAGAACACATCTCTATTAGACACGAATAATAAAAATATTATTATGAAATAAACGGATGGAAACTGAGCGTGAGTTAAAAAAAAGTAGTATTTAACAATTATAATTCTAAAATAATGTAATTTATTTTAAAAGTATGAATGAAAACATTTATATAAATATATAAATAAATACCCCCTCAAGCAGCTGCTGCCACAGAGGTCTGACAGGAGCCTGTCAGTTTATATGCCACAGTAGGAGATCTGAGAGGATGGCAAGACCTCAGCAGAAAAACGACACACACATCCATGCCTAATCCGGGGCTCGAACCCAGGTCCCTTAGATCAGTAGCCAAGCGTGCTAACCACTCGGCCACGGGACGGCACATTTATATAAACTCAACTAATATAAATCTACATCAGTATGAAAATAAATCTTCAAAAGAACTTAACATCTTGTTATTATTCTTACTATCTACACAAAAAGCACAATATAAGGCTTTTACATCAGTCGATATGTGGCACAATCATATTTGTGAGCAAACCTGCAATCTATCGAGAATAACCTTACCAATTCGTAAACAACTAAAGATAACTTTAGTTGTTTACGAATTGGTAAGGTTATTCTCGATAGATTGCAGGTTTGTTCACAAATATGATTGTGCCACATATCGACTGATGTAAAAGTTGAGATCAGCTCCATTTGTTCGACTAACATATGGACCTCCTCAGCCACATCTTTAAGTGTCCTAAACATCCTCCTGTTTCTTGCAGTCCGCTAACAGGATCAACACTAATAAACTTATTTAACAAACAAATAAAAACTTTTCTTCTTCTTACTACACCACACAGACTAAAACAAACTACGCTTTTCTTCACACTCCAATGCCTCTTAATTATAACAACTTATTCCTTATTTTTAAGTTAGTTTCGTTCGAAGTCGTTGGTGACGTAATTCTCACGCTGTAGTGACATCACATCACGGTTCATTGCAACACGTTTATCTGTCGTAACAAAATGTATTGTTGAAAAAAAATTTCTAAGCTTTTGGACAATTTGCATATAATATCTAACAATGAAACAAATACGAAGAAGAAATATAACATTCATAATCTACCCTTGCTATTATGACGGTAAATTATTTAAAGGTACCCATGAAACAAAGAGGACTGCTTTGCTTTGCTTGCGATTACTTTTCCACGCAGTTTTCCAAAAAAATTTCACATGCATGCACTGGGAAACAAAATAAAGCGTGTTTAACCTTGACCAACAGGTTTGTCCTTTGGCTCTGGTTTCAACATCACTAAGCATGACGTAAGAAGAACACTCGAAGGTCAGTGAAGTAAAGTCTAATTTTTGAGTGGCAGTGTACGTGAGGAGGGAAAGCTCACTAAGGCTGAGATTTCTTTGCTTAAAGACCGCAAATTCCTCGTCGAAATTTTGCTTAAATTCGTGTTACCCACTTAAAAGTAATGACAGCAAGAAATTCACCATACAATAAACTCTGCAGTATTTCTGCATCAGGGCATCTCTTTCATTACTTGTTTGTCTTATTCTGGCTATCAAATGAATCAGATCTCGAATTTTGTCCATGTAAACATAATTATTTACAAAGCACCACAAGAAATAATCGAGGGATGTCAAATCATGGCTCCTTGGTGTCCAAAGAATTGGACCACCCCTGCCAATCCATCTGTCAGGAAATGTTGTACTAAAAACTTCCGTAACGTTTCTTGAGAAATGTGGAGGGGCATTGATCGTGAGAGCGTATGCATCCAGACAAGTTAGTCAACATAATGAGTCTATAACAATATTGAGTCGTGTGGGAGAGTTGGTAAGGCTTAGGATTGCTTCTGGTGTTCGACAAGGGTGCATTTTGTCTCCTTTTCTCTTTGGTTATTGATTATGTTACGCGAAATTCAATGCTCTTTCTAGGGTTGGTTATGGTAGTGAAACTTGGACGTTGTGTAAACAACAGGAAACTAGATGCTTTTGTTTCTAGATGCTTACTCAGTATCTTGGGCATTAGGTGGTTCAACTTTGTAACTAATAATGAGGTTAGGCAAAGGAGTTTGCAACCTCCTTTAAGCAGCATATTGTACAGAGAGAGACTCCGTTGGTTTGGCCATGTTGCCCGTATGGATGACAAGGGTGCATTTTGTCTCCTTTTCTCTTTAGTTTGCTAAGCTATTGATTATGTTATAATATAGATTGGCAAATAGGGTTATGAACAGTGTGCCTAAAGGCTTCAGAAAGAGGGGGAGACCTAGGATGTGGTGGGCAGACAATGTCAAACAGGACCTTGTTAGAATTGGTGTGCAGTGGCCAGATGTAGCAGATATAGCTCAGGACAGATATGCTTGGTGAACTAAATTGCGCAGTCTGGTTGGACATCCATAGCCCATGGCTGCTTGAGGATGATGATGATGATCGTCTTGTCTGGTGGCCGCCCATGAAACTATTTGAGTGGAGGAATGTACAAGTACAAAATTCCATGTGATGCCTATTCTTGATTTGGGGAGAGTGCTTCCTAAAGCCCTACCATTATTTGTCGGACACCCGGTATTTCTATACATGACCCTGTATAGTAAGGTCAGAATCTTCTGGACCTGTAGTACCCGTGAGCGCTAATAAATAATCGAATACATTTCAGAAAACCAATCTACCAAGGTCGTGCTTGTTTATATCGCTTTTTTTTCTACTTTTGGGACAACACTTGCGAATATTATTTTTCTGAAGACCACTTCGGGCAGCATTAGATCAAGTTTAATGAAACAATGAACAATGCGTGTTGCAAACTACATGCCTGCAGCCTCAAGGAGTTCCCCCCCCCATCCTTAAGTACACATGTCGTTTGAAAGAAACTAATTCATAGCATCGATTGTTGCCATTAATTTGAAGTCACTTCAAGATAACTATGAATCCTTTAGGAAGAAATAACATCGAGTAACACAGAAGCAATCACAAGCCGGAAATAGAAATCCAGCTATTACGTGTCCTCCTGAGGCAAAATGTTTTAATGTAACCAATGACATCCGATTTAGAATCGCTTGTTCCTTAACGAGACTTGTGTCAAGTTAATATTTCAAGGACGACCAAGAGAAAATAACTACATCCTCATTATATATATCTCTCTTCAGGAGAGAAATATGTCTTTGAGCCATGGTTTCCGCCCCCCCCCCCCCCTCATACATTTTTAGAAATAAACGATGGCAGAACGATTGTGTGTTTGGCTGCGAAGTGGACCTGGGTTCAAATCTCGGATAAGGATGCTTTGATTGTTTTTCTGCTGCGGTCTCGCTGCCTCCCAGATCTTCTCTGTGGCACAATCAACTGAGAATCTCCCATCAGACTTCTGTGGTAAATTGGGGGCCTGAAAACAAATCATTCACATTGTAAAGATATCCTCCCCCCCCGTCCCCTAATTCCTCATGTCGATATTATGTATTGCATTGTTTTCGTAATAATAATCATCTTATAACTACGATTTCTTTTTCGTTCTGTTTCTCAGGAAAACTGAAAACAAAAAAAAATCAGAGTGTTACAGTTAATATGAAAGAAGTGTTTCACTTGGAGCTAATTTCGACGAAAGGGAGACCGGATGACTTATCGAGCTTTCTACCAAATGATTGAGATTGCTTGATACATTTCGAACTCTCTCTCAGACTGTCTCGGTGTAAAGGTCAATAGACGATGACGTCGTATCCAAAGAGAAAGCTGGATTCTGATTTCAGACTAATACTGGCTTTAGACAAACAACGAGCAACAGCTCACACAACATTTTTGGTGTTTACAGCTATAGTTCAACTTTATACACTTTTCAGCCTTAAACACCAGTTTTTTCATTCCTTTGACTTACTGGATACTAAAAATCAATTTGCAATACAAGGCATTTAAAAGACACCTTTTGTTAAGAGTCTTACTTATGTGTTTTAATTTATCGGATGAAGGTGATAATTTTTTTCTTGCTTTTATCAAAGGTCTCATCTGACCAGGACCGGATCTAAAGGGGGGGGGGGAGAAGGGACCTCCCCCCTACAGAATGATGGGGAGGAGGTCAGGCTAAAAAATGACATTAATTATATGTACAGTCGCTCAAAAAAGTGTCCGAACACTACGGTTGATTACTGAATTCAGAAAAAATATCTGGCAACGGATTTTTTTTTAGAAATTTTTTTAGCAACCTTCGTGTCATGTTGCACGTGACACGAAGTGTTGCTTTGCACTTCGTGTCACGTTTAGCGTAATACGAAGGTTGCTAAAAAAATTTCTAAAAAAAAATCGTTGCCAGATATTTTTTCTGAATTCTGTAATCAACCGTAGTGTTCGGATACTTTTTTAAGCTACTGTACTACCCGCATTTTCAAAAAATTTGTTAAAGACTACTAAAACGGAAGGAAAAAGTTTATACCGCAAACGTTCGTCTTCATTCCCACCCCCTTTATTTTTTTTCAGTTCCGTCCCTGCCTCAGACAAACTACGAGAGAACTCTCAAGAAACACTGAAGTTTTTCATGCACTTCTCTTCTTACAAAAGAAGCATTAGAAACTGAAAACATCTCAATATTAAATAATCAATGGCCTACCCAAGGGGTTGGGAGTGTTATAGCCCCTCTCCCGCCTTGGGGGCTTCAGTATTATATATTTTCCAGGGTAATCCTGGAAAATTAGAAAACTAAAGCAGTCAAACCCCCCCCCCCCCACCTCTCCAATTGGAAGTTTCTGGACATACTACTGAAACTGCCTGGGTGGCGAAATGGTATCCCATTGGTTCGCGATGACAATGCAGGTGACATCCCAGGTCTGTCATATAGCCTGCAGACTAAGCTAGATTTTTCCAAGGTCATTATAATAATATCAACAGATACGAATTTTAATACATTTTCCTCCGTACCCTGCAGGAGGTGACAATCCTATCCTTTTTTTTTACATTTATTTTGATTCTTCGGTCATCCTGAAGTTTACGTTGGAAATCTCCCTGAATTTGGAATCATTTCTCATATCGTTATTTATAACGCAGGAGCCTTTCGGTGCACGAGGAATAATTGATGCAATAGTCGTTATTGCTAGGATTTGCAGTATGGACTCCATCACATATTTATCGTAGGAATAGATCTAGACACTCGAGTTTATTTTACTTCCGCAACAATAATTATTGCTATCCCCACAGGAATCAAATTTTTCATTTGATTAGCTCACCCTACAGGAAACACTTAATTATAAACGCTTCACTTATACGAGCCCTGGATTTATTGTCTTATTTGTCATTGGCGGCTTGACCGGAAAAGTGTTACATAACTTATCTATTGATATTGTTTTACACAAAAGAAAAAACTCATTTGCGCAAGCGCCGAAACAAAAAACTGCTTCTTCGCAATCTCTACGTGATCATCATTTTGATTTCGAATGCTACTTTTTTATTCATCTGTGCAATTTGCTCTTTAGCGCTGACAAAACGATAATTTTTTTTCCTCGTTCCTTATTCACGCCTTCCTCTACCTGATAAGACGGGATGAGAATCCCAAGCAACGCCTTATTGCTAAATGAATTATCCACCCAGGAGCAAGACAGAAAAGAGGTTCGGGGAGGTCGCGATGACGCGCGTACCATCTTGCGTCACATGACTTGCAGATCAACCATTCGGGCGAAGCGGACGAGACGGAGAGAAGGCGGGAGCGCACGAGAACCACGCACGGCTCATTTTCAAAAACAAAGGAAATTTGCCACTGGATTTCTGAAAACTACCGAAATGATTATTGCTAAGAATTATTCCCACTGTTCACGTTTCTGCGGGACTTGTCGCTGGGGGCTGGAACTGAAAGCAGGTAAGCTAATGCAATAAATCATTCTTCCAAAATCTCTCACTCTCTTTATTAGAAGGAAAAGTCCCCCCCCCCACTTAGTTCCGTCCCTGTCGAGCAACTTTCTGCTCAACTTTTACGCATGCATTCAATTTCAGACTAATGTGAACATTGTGTTCAGCGCGCAGTGCAGTTCTGCACTAATACGACATGGTTGGCTAGTCATCGAACTAATTAATCGAACCATGCCCTAATTAATATTTGGGTTTATTAGCAGATCACCCTCGAAAGTTCGGCCCGGAGGGAAACGAATTTCTTCTCCGGTAGTCCTTAAACTCGGATATCGGATTCTAATATAGCGAGACAGAAATTTTCAACGCAACGCCGGGCAGCACGAGGAAGCCGAGGCAGATATTTTGGGCATCGTACGTTGCAACCTATTTAAGGTGAGGTCTTGAAATGGGACTAATGCACGAAACTATGCGGAATTGGTGATTCAAATTTTAAATGGAAGTGGACGATTATGCCAAAGGAAACGATGTGATCGTATTTAAAATATCATTAGTACATGTAAATATATTATTAACGTATAGTTTTATATTATTTAAAAAAAAATGAATACCCTTGCAACGTTGTTCGACGAAATTTTAAATAAAATTTTCATTTAAAATAAGAAACATCCAACCGTGTAAAAGTGAATCCGTATAAATGGAGGGATTACTATACTTATTTCATAGGGGGAGGAGGGAGGAGGAGGAACATCTCAGGCTGGAACCCATAAATGGAGGGATTACTATACTTATTTCATAGGGAGGGGGGGGGAGGAACATCTCAGGCTGGAACCCATAAATGGAGGGATTACTATACTTATTTCATAGGGAGGAGGGGAGGAGGAGGAGGAGGAACATCTCAGGCTGGAACCCATAAATGGAGGGATTACTATACTTATTTCATAGGGAGGGGGGGGGGGAGGAACATCTCAGGCTGGAACCCATAAATGGAGGGATTACTATATTTATTTCATAGGGAGGAGGGGAGGAGGAGGAGGAACATCTCAGGCTGGAACCCAGGTCCCTTTGATCAGTAGTCCCAAGCACGCTGACCACTCGGCCACAGGTTGCAAGTTTTTTTTCCCTGGGTTGTTTTACCTCTGAGCGGCACTTTTTTGCACACCATGGGATAAATGGCCAGGTCACATGGACCCCGAAGGCTCAGAGAAGGTTGGGGGAGGTGACCCACTGGAACACCTGTTGGGAGACAGATGGTAGCCTCCCGTCAAGGCCATCCAGCGTGTTCTTTAACGTGCATAGGGTATGGCTCTCCCGCACACGGAGCCACGGCTTAACGTCCCATCCGACGGACGGCGGCCTTTCCAAGCCCATCGGTGTCCCCTACTGACCGTGGGCAGGGCGGGGAATTTTTCGGAGATAAATCTCAACACTGACCCAGCTGGCACTCGAACCTGGGAACTACAGATTACGAGCCTGGCGCGCTACCGACTGAGCCACCCCGCCCCCTCCCCGCCCACGGTCAGTAGGGATCATCTATGATCCCTACTGACCGAAAAACCGCCGTCCGTCGGATGGGACGTTAAGCTATGGTCCCCTGTGAAGAAGAGCCATACCCTTTGCACGTTAAATAACACGCTGGATGGCTTTGACGGGAGGCGACCATCTGTCTCCCAACAGCTGTAACCAGTGAGTGCAAAAATGCGCCGCTCACAGGTAGAACTACCCAATTCATAATTTCTCATTCACAAAATTTTATCCGATGTGAAGCTTGGTTTTACAATTTCATCGTAGTATCCCTTGTTACTGGGCTGGTTTACTTCTGAGCGACATTATTGCACCCACAAAAAGCGAAATGGCCAGATCACAAAGACTCCGAGGGTTCAGAGGAGTTTGGGGAAAAGGGATCCAGTGAACAGCTGTTAGGAGAGAGAGATGGGATCTTCCCGTAAGGCATTCCAGCGTGTTCTTTAACGCTGGTATGACTATCCTGCACACGGTGTCAGGGCCAGTGGTGCACCCAGAGCGGGGCCAAAGGGCCCTGGCACCCCCCAAAGAAAAAGTAAAAAAAAAACACTAGAAAATTTTCCAAAAATCTTTTCCTAATTAAAATTCAATTTTTTATATTGATGTTGTGTCGTGTCTTCTATATCTATACTACTTATGAATTAGCGGTCACATAAGGTGGGAATACCCTATAGCTCTCCGCCATCACGGCCGCTGTGAACACAAGGCGAACGAATCAGGCGGACCGAGCGCTACTTCGTTTGCCCTAGCCGGGCCAGCGGGCCCCTCGTCGCCGCCACCCAAGATTAAATCCTGAGTGCGCCACTGGTCAGGGCCTAATGTCTCATCCGACGGACGGAATTTCTAAGCGCTTCCAAGCGCGTCGGAAATGCCCTCTGTTAGAAACGGGACACCGAAGCGCTTCGGTGTCCCGTTTCTAACCGAGGGCAGAGTGAGGGTTTAGAGGAGGTAAATTTCAACGCTGCCACAATTGGAAATCGAATCCCATTCATTGACTTATTACTTTTCAATGACAAAATATCAACTTCTTAAAACATTCGACGTTGATGAATTCGTTCTCTGAATTAATTACTGAGGACTATTGGAGCATTGGAACTAGGTGAGAAGAAAAAAAAAACGACGCAGCAGTTGACTATTGTAAAGAGTGTAATCCTTTCATTTTAAGAGCCAAATTCGTTCCTCTAAAACTTCTCGTAAGCGAAAACTCGTAAAACGAAAATTACTCTACAAACATGCAAAGTTCACCTTAATACGAAACAGAACACTACCTGAATGTGAAAAAAAAATACTAAATTACCGTGCGTAAATAACATTTTTAGTCATTAGTCTAGGCATTAACAATAGTTACATCATTATAGTTGTACAGAAAAATTCATAATCCTTATTATAAATATAAAAAAGTAAATTTATGCATTATTGGCCATTTTTTCTCAAGCTGAACTAAATCTTCGCTTGCACGATCTCCTTCTCTGAAACCGATGACTTGCGAGAGAAAGGAGCTCATATAAGCCTAGGCGTCCGCAGAAATTTTTCCAGGGGGTGGGGGGGGGGGTGAAAGCTTGGAGGCAAATATTTACATCAATAAATTTTTATTTAATTATTTAATTTTTTTAGGGTTTTTTTCACAAGTAGATTATAGAATACAGTATTGCATTAATACAAAAACACATACATAATGTATATAAATTAATTACGTTTAAATTGTTACGATTATAAAAAAAAAATCCCCCCTCAAGCAGCTGCTTGCCACAGAGGTCTGACAGGAGCCTGTCCGTTTATATGTCATAGTAGAAGGTCTGTGAGGATGGCAGGACCTCAGCAGAAAAACGACACAAACGTCCATGCTTTACCCAATTTGTGGATTTTTTTACTCGATCCCAGGGGGAAGGGAAAGTGCCCCGTTTGCCCCCCTCTGCGGACGCCCGTGAATATAAGCGAAAATTGGCTCGTGAATCGAAACACGGATATTGATTTCTGCATCTCCTGTGAGCGCAGATTCGTCAACCGATTGCTCATATATCGAAGGAGGAAATGTAAATTATTAAGCGCATGCGCTGTTTCGAATCGGAGCTACTCCCTTCCATTCCTAAGGCAGCAATTTCAAGCAGTTATTTTGCAATAACTTAGCTACAAGTACATGCAGTGGCGTACCAAGAAGCTTTAAATGTCTAATGAAGCAGAAATCCGAAGTGCTTGAGTCTCTGATTTTGGGGTTAGGCGACTTCCTTAGAAAATGTACGTTAATAAAGCCCTTTTAAAGGTGAGGGATTTGGGTTGGGTTGTTTTACCTCTGAGCGGCACTTTTTGCACACCATGGGCTAAATGGCTAGGTCACATGGACCCCGAAGGCTCAGAGAAGGTTGGGGGAGTGGACCCACTGGAACAGCTGTTGGGAGACAGATGGTAGTCTCCCGTCAAGGCCATCCAGCGTGTTCTTTAACGTGCACAGGGTATGGCTCTCCCGCACAAGAGGCCACGGCTTAACGTCCCATCCGACGGACGGCGGCCTTTCCAAGCCCATCGGTGTCCCCTATTGACCGTGGGCAGGGCGGGGAATTTTGCGGAGATAAATCTCAACGCTGACCCAGCTGGGACTCGAACCTGGGAACTACAGATTACAAGCCTGGCGCGCTACCGACTGAGCCACCCCCGCCCCAAAGGTGGGGGAATTATCCTCTCTTTTGGTACGCCACTGAATCCATGCTCTTATTTTGGTATTAAATTTGATGAAATTACGTTTGAAAATGATATTGAATTCTTTAGCCAATGCATTAATGTCGTACCTACTCACTCTGCTCTCTTTTAGAAAGGGGACATCGACGGTTTTGGAAAATCCGCTGTCCGTCGCATGGGGTGTTAAGTCGTGGTCCCATATGAAGATTATTGGATTGTTTTATCACTGAGCAGCACTTTCATACACCAGTGATCTACATAGACAGGTCACAAAGACCTCGAGTGCTGAGGTCGATAGCGGAAGAATCATTCATCAGTGCGACTTTTGAGTCTTCTGGACCAATTTAATCAAACTGAAATGTTATTTAGAGCATTCGAATTGCATCAGTGCTTCCAAACTATCGTCTGCCAACCTGCTTTGGTGCTTGTTTATAATGAAAATCATTAAAAAAATTTCAGAGTTGAATATTGAACCAAAAACCTTCAAGAGCCACTTTTAGAGTGCTCAGAACCGCATGCGACTCCGGACCCCTGATCTACTGTGACGTCACCAGTCATCCCGGAGGACCGCAGTGTTCCATCTTCAGAGCTGAGTTGCACCCTATCAGCCTTGCCTTAGACCATAGAGCGACTAACCACAATCTTGGGTGCGTGATCCACTGACTCGCTTATCTCGCTACTAACTTTGATCTTTGGGAAGGCCTTATCCTTGGGGAGGTTCTCTCCAAGATCCGGGCGGGGGTGGCTCAGTCGGTAGAGCGCCAGGCTCGTAATCTGTAGTTCCCAGGTTCGAGTCCCAGCTGGGTCAGCGTTGAGAATTATCTCCGCAAAATTCCCCGCCCTGCCCACGGTCAGTAGGGGACACCGGTGGGCTTGGAAAGGCCGCCGTCCGTCGGATGGGACGTTAAGCCGTGGCGCCGTGTGTGGGAGAGCCATACCCTGTGCACGTTAAAGAACACGCTGGATGGCCTTGACGGGAGGCTACCATCTGTCTCCCAACAGCTGTTCCAGTGGGTCCCCTTCCCCAACCTTCTCTGAGCCTTCGGGATCCATGTGACCTAGCCATTTAGCCCATGGTGTGCAAAAAAGTGCCGCTCAGAGGTAAAACAACCCAATGTCTTTGATTTTACGTTCTGTGTCTGTTTTTTAACTTTAGTTGCGGGTTCGACGACTTTTACTTTTTTATATAACCTTGTTTGGCGCAATATGGCCTTAGTTGTTATTCTGCCATAAAACTGCAACCAATCAACGTCCGCCGTGTGCAAGCGGAGGGCCACAAGGAAAGCACACTGAATGGCCTTGATTGGAGTTTCCATCTGTTCCCCAACAGCTGTCCAGTGGGTCCCCTTCTCTAATCCCTCGCGACTTGGCAACTCAGCCCTAGATGCGCAAAAAAAAAAATCCCTCTCAGAGGTAAAAGCAACACAATCTTCAATGAAACAGTTTTACGAGATCTTCCTTTTCCAATTTAATGTAAAACGTTGGTTGAATTTTGCTAGAATTTTCTCTCGTCTGCGATCATCCCCGCTGGCCTTGGAGAGATGAGGCGTGCTTGTCGGGGATTTGGAAGGATTGCAAAGTGACCTTTCGTTGAACTGTTGCCAGTTCCAGTGGCAATGGGGAGCATTGATGGCGCCTCGGTCTTTTCAAGTGCAAGTGAACGAGTGAGGTCGTAGTTGGAAGAAGGACAAATCGGCCCAAATCTGAAATGCTAATTGTAATTTCGCATAATGAACATATATAATTGCTTGCAACTACATAAAGAAATTAAGAGACATTCCTGAAATGAAATAACAACTTGTAACTAAGTGTACAGGTTTCAACTATTCTTTAATTTAGGAGTAGCATTCAAATTTTTGTAACAGAATCTCTAAAAATAAAATGAGACGTCTCGCTATCTGTGGCAGCCATAACTGATCAGGAAATCGTGCCAGACGCTTCAGACTTTCACAGAATGTTTCTTGTTGTCGACAGAGTTAAATCGAAATTACATTTGTAGAAAAGGGTCTTTCTACAAACAAAAAATATTTCCCATGCTATTCCTACAGATAACCCTAGTCGCAGCCCTAATTCATTGTTACCATTTACTGTTCCCTAACTCTGAACGTAAAAGAGATAACATTAAAATCTGCTGTCGTTGGCAGATCCCAACATTCCCAAAGACATAATCATATTAATGTGCCACATTGAAGATTTTTTAACCTAACGCGGGGTCGCACTGGGATAACCTGAGTACGAAGTTTTTTTTTTTTAAGAATATAATTTTTATTCATAAGAGAAAAGAATACAAATACATTTACAATTTGACCCGCAAAGCTAAATAGCTTATCTGCAGGAAAATGAATAAATTATATTAAACATAGGTCATTCAGCCACAAAAATGGTGTACATCAAATAAATCCACAAAACTCAACACAAAAAAATCGCTAACTAGAGTTCAGGACCGTTCGATGGGTTGGGTTGTTTTACCTCTGAGCGGCACTTTTTTGCACACCATGGGCTAAATGGCCAGGTCACATGGACCCCGAAGGCTCAGAGAAGGTTGGGGGAGGGGACCCACTGGAACAGCTGTTGGGAGACAGATGGTAGTCTCCCGTCAAGGCCATCCAGCGTGTTCTTTAACGTGCACATGGTATGGCTCTCCCGCACACGGGGCCACGGCTTAACGTCCCATCCGACGGACGGAGGCCTTTACAAGCCCATCGGTGTCCCCTACTGACCGTGGGCAGGGCGGGAATTTTGCAGAGATAAATCTCAACGCTGACCCAGCTGGGACTCGAACCTGGGAACTACGGATTACGAGCCTGGCGTGCTACCGACTGAGCCACCCCCGCCCACCGTTCGATGGAGTACGTAGGTTCTCCGCAGGAAAACAAAATCTATCGGCGAAGTAGAAAAAAAAATCTCGCTACTTTTTTGTCGAAGCGAAACCACGAGCTATGAGAGATCACGCTGAGAGGAAGTACTCAGAAAACTAACCTATAGTGAAGTGAAAATCGGAATATACAGATTACAAGTGGGACGCGGAGAGTGCTAAATAATAATAAAAGGAGATTTCTGTCTCTGTGCAGCCATAACTCGTTGCGAAATCATGCTAGACACTTCAAAATGTGGCAGTGTTTTTGGTTACTATCCAAGATGCTGTGGCATATTTCACGTGGAGATTCAAAAAAAAACAACAGGGGAGGGGGTGCTAAAAGCAAAAAATATTTATTATGCTATTCCTGTGGGTAATCGCTGCCAAATCTATTGTTGCCATTGCCGGCATAGATTTGAGTGCATTTAATTCGCAATAACTCTCGAACTGTTTCCTTGATCTTTGGTAGACTGATTCTTCATATAAAAGCGCGTAACATATTCAAAGATGAAAGAGATCCGCCGATTAGAACAAAAATCACATCGGCAATCATCTTAGCGGAATGCAAAATTCAATATGTGATTCGTTTAACTTTAAATGCTAAACCATTACAGATATTTGGAACTACTTTTTCTATCGTATACATATTTCGCTGTTTTCTGATCATTTCACCTGCTTCGATCAGTGGTTCTCAAAGGATGAGCCAAATAAAAAGAACATTTTGTTGCTTCTTTCTGCCACTGATTCGTCGTTTAATTTCTTCTCTTTAATCAAAAAAAGAAATAAATAAATATCTCCTCAAGCAGCTGTCTGCCACAGAGGTCTGACAGGAGCCTGTCAGTTTAATACGCCATAATAGAAGAGAAATGTGAGAATGGCGGGTCCTCAGCAGATACTTAATCATTATTAAGTCTTATATGTTTGAACCGAAATTAACATAAAACGTGCTCATAACATGTACAGCATATGCACTAACCTCAAGGTTCAAGGAGTTGTAAGAACGTGGTGATATTAGCCTCCAATGAGGGGCTCCCCACAGCACTAAACTCAATAATACACGTCAGAACTTGAACAAGAACAGCTATGCGTTTACAAAGGACTCCACAGAAATGGCTATTATTGAAGGCAAACTGCGCTTGCGCGTCTCCCATAGTATTGCCAACTTTAAATTTTATAGTCTGCCTTGTGTATTCACGGCGAAAAATAGTGTGCCGTGAGCTAGTCTGCTTTTTTTGTTCTTGCTAAAAACGTGTTCGTGCTGTTTTGTTCGTGCTGAAAACAATTCAAAATTTACACTTCCTTTTTAAGGGTTAAACGTGACGATATTTCGCTTGCGTTTAAATCCGGCTTCAAACTTTAAACCTTCCTGTGTGAAGGTATTTTCTGTACGCATCTACAACACTACATTAGGTCTACTATAAATGTTTCTGAAAAAAAAAAAATCGTACTACGGAAAAAATTTATCGCCGACACGGCGGGAATCGAACCCGCAACTCTCCAGATTCATGCCAGAGCGCGCTTGGTAGCGCGCTCTGGCATGAATCTGGAGAGTTGTGGATTCGATTCCCGCCGTGTCGGCGATAAAATTTTTTTCAGAAATATTAACTAATGTTGAAGTCTATTTCTACAAGTAATTTGTGTATTTACTATGAATGGATCGCACTACGAAATTTATTTTTTTTAATAAATGCGATAGCACCGCTGTTCATGTGAACTTCGTTTTTTTCAGCTGCTGTGCTCCAGATTTTGTTCCTTCAGAGTTGGGTGTTGTTATCTTCAGCAGTAAGCGATGGCTACTTTACCGCTGCTGTCTACGAACATGTACGACTTGGAGCATTGGAGTTACTTCCACCGGAAGAGATGATTGCCGAAAATCTCGAAGTTTACGCATTGGTCACCAAATTGGCTGCTGCCAAGGTAAGTGTCGCCATCTAGCGAATACGTTAGACAACTTTCTATTTCATGAAAATAGGAGACGGGATTCCTATGTTAATTAAAGTTAGGTGAAATCTCTATCAGGGAATCATTAACAATTTACACACAAGCAGATGTAGACTGAAGAACAATTTTGACCTGGTTTTGAAAAATGAACAAATGAGATTCGAATGGCTGGTTACCAGTTAACTTAAAATATATTTCTACATTGATTCGCAGAGGTACATTTCGAGTCGACATTACACTATCGGGTGAAAATAAAATTTCAATTTATCCTCAGTGAAATGAGTTGGGTTGTGTTGGGTTGTTTTACCTCTGAGCGGCACTTTTTTGCACACCATGGGCTAAATGGCCAGGTCACATGGACCCCGAAGGCTCAGAGAAGGTTGGGGGAGGGAACCAACTGGAACAGCTGTTGGGAGGCAGATGGTAGCCTCCCATCAAGGCCATCCAGAGAGTTCTTTAACATGCACAGGGTATGGCTCTCCCTCACTCGGGGCCACGGCTTAACGTCTCATCAGACGGACATCGGTGTCCCCTACTGACCGTGGGCAGGGCGGGGAATTTTGCGGAGATAAATCTCAACGCTGACCCAGCTGGGACTCGAACCTGGGAACTGCAGATTACGAGCCTGACGCGCTACCGACTGAGCAACCCCCGCCCCCTCAGTGAAATGAACAATACCGTGAATCATAATAGGAATTGTCAATATTTATGTCGCACGGGTGAAGAATTATTCGAAAGTTTTCTCCAGTGACGTAGCAAGGTGACGCAGGACCCTGGTGAGAGAAATAATTTAGAAAACATTTTTATTGTAATAAAAATACCTTTGTTTTATCGTTTTATTAATATAATTGTAAGGTGTACAGTCGCTCAAAAAAGTATCCGAACACTATGGTTGATTACAGAATTCAGGAAAAAATATCTGGCAACGATTTATTCAGAAATTAGTGATCTGGTGTCACGTGACACGAAGGTTGCCAGATCACTAATTTCTAAAAAAAAATCGTTCCCAGATATTTTTTCTGAATTCTGTAATCAACCCTAGTGTTCGGATACTTTTTTGAGCGACTGTAGGTGGTCATATTATTTTGATACTAGATCGTGTGGGCTCACTCACGGAAATATTGAGCGTGTGCAGTTACCGTTCACAGCAAACTGGAGCGTGTGCAGTAACTGCACACGCTCCAGTTTGCTGTGAACGGTAACTGGAGCGTGTACAGTTGCTGCACACGCTCCAGATATTTTTCCTGAATTCTGTAATCACGTGACACGATGGTTGCCAGATCACTAATTTCTAAAAAAAATCGTTGCCAGATATTTTTCCTGAATTCTGTAATCATCCATAGTGCTCGGATACTTTTTTGAGCGACTGTACACATAGAAATCACCAGATATCAAGCATGCTATTTTTTCAAAAAATCCTGCTTCGAGCTTTACTTTCCGGAAAACTTGTTTTTAAGTACTGAAGTGTCAAATTTAATAGCATGCTCCTAAAACAAAAAAAAAGTAGCACGTCGAGAACTTTTCGTTTTTTTGTTCGGCTCATTTCAACCCTATCTATTTTCTATGACCCTCGTTCTCATTAATTTTTTTTTCTAATTCTCTTACCTCTATTTTTGTCAAGGTGCTATGTCAAATTTTTTAAGCAGAGAATTTCTCTAAAAAATCCTCCTTCCGATGAGTGACCGATTGACACGCATCTTTTGTGTTCAACTGGAGATCTTCCCCAAGAGCTGCCATTGGTTGGATTTTGGCCCGAATCGTCCTTCAGCGTCCTTTTCATGATGATTGCGCAACTGTTCCCTTGCACCTGAGATAAAATCATTTATGCTCCTTTTGAAGTAACAATACAATTATTTTTTTTTCTGCAATTGTGAAGAAAAAAAAAAAATTTGCATCGGCCGGGAATCGAACCCGGGCCGCCCGCGTGGCAGGCGAGCATTCTACCACTGAACCACCGATGCTCTGTTGGCGGGCTCCTATAGAGAATGAAGAGAGTTGAGTTGTAGTAAAGTTTACTTCACTGATTAAAGTCTCCGACGCTGGAATGCCGGGCCTTTCGAAAGACAGCTTTTTTTGTATATATAATGAATTTTGCAGAAAAATTTTTGGGTTTGTTTCCATCATGGGATGGCCGAACACTTTAGAATGAGAGCGAGGTTGCTCAGAGGAGTCTTGTCAAGATTCTTCTTCATTCTCATAATTCTCTTCAAGAAGTATTTGCATATCATATATCAGACAAAAACGATGATAAAAATCTCTACGGCTTACAATTTTTTTATTAAATTTATTCAATGAAAAAAAAATCGAATTTTTCCGTTCTTCGACGATCTAATTAATATATTGAGAACATTCAATTTGGTGGTCTGTAAATGGTAGCTAGGTAGTCACTGGAAGGAGAGCTATGCACCAATCCCTTGTGATGATGCATAGAACCGGCCAGGCCTAGCACCTAATGTCCGACCCCGCCTTCTCGTGGTGCAGACCGTTAGTACCTTTCAAAAGAGATACTCTCTTGTGGAAGTGAACGGAAGGGGAGGGCTGCCAGATTAGTTTGGCCTACTGATCTGGACAACTATGGCTACTTTTCTTTTTTTTTACCCTGCTGAGGAGTGGTCAAACATAGGGTCCTGGTGCTGACCATATAAACCCATTGGACTGGACAGATATATGGCTCTGAGCTTGATTATGGATCCTGATTTTGCTGCACTGGTGGGCTTCTGTGGAGGGAAAATCTTCCGCTGTGTTTTCTGTTTGTTTGTGGGTTGACAGCCCCAAGTGAATAGATTCACAGGATATGTTTATCAGCTGGTGGATAATCCTGAGCAGAAGTCATCGCAGGCACCTGAACTCTTTGCTTCTATTGGCATCGTCAAATTCTACATTGGAGGAAGTCTTCCAGTGTAGATGGCCTCAGCCTTTAGAGGTGGGGGAACGTGTCTTTGCCCCATGTCTGCGATTAGGGGGCTGTTTGATATTGTCGGCATTCCCTCTCTCAATAAACATAGTTTCTTTAAACATCCTACTAACCATTTTCTCTCCATAGGTAGTTGGAATGTGAGGACTCTGCACAGAGCTTTTTCTCTTGATGTCCTCACTCAAGAATTCCACCATTATAATTTAGATATTCTCGGCTTGCAATAGACCAGATGGACAGATAAAGGTCTGATTCTTAAAAATAATCTTAAATTTCTCTTTTCAGGGAGGGACGACAATAAGCATCACCAAGTCGTGGGTCTGCTTCTCAGCAGACACGCTAGTCTAGCTGAGCAGACACGCTCTTCTAGGATATAAGTGCATTAATGAAAGTTTACTTGCAGCAAAATTTCAGACGATCATTAAAGACTTGAATGTTATCTGCTGTTATACCCCCACTGAGTATGCCAATGAGGATGAGAAGGATAGGTTTTATGGACAACTTCAGGATATTTTGAATACTGTCAAGAAAGGAGATATTACCCTTGTTCTAGGTGACTTCAATGCCAAAGTTAGTACTGACTCTGACCTTTGTGGAGGAGTAATAGGCCCTTTTGGTATTGGAAGCTGCAATGGCAATGGGCAACGTCTCCTACAGGTAAGTAAACTCAATGGATTCAGAATAACTAACACTTATTACAAACACCGCGACATACATAAGTACACATGGGGTTCACTCAATGGGCTGCGTAAGAATATGATTGATTATATATTAATTAACAGCAAATGGGCTAGTTCTGTTAGGAATACCAGGGCATATAGGGGAGCTGAAATTGAATCTGACCATTACCTTGTTAAAAGTGTCTTGCAACTTATACTTAAAAAGTATTGTGCTAGGGTTAAAAAATTTACTTTTAATACTTAAGCTCTGAAAGACCCAGTTATAGCTAAAGCTTACCATGATAAGTTACTTAATCATTATGACAGTTATGGTTTGATTACTACTGACATTGAGGAAGAATGGGATCATTTTAAACAGGTTTTTTTGGATACTAACAGTACTCTTTTAGGAAAAAGGAGTAGAGGAGACAGAATTATTTTACTGATAAGGCACTTGAGCTTATTTCAGAAAGAAAGAACTGCAGAAATGTCCTTAATCAATACCTTACTAGTCCTAATAGAAAGCATTACAGAGAACTTAATAAACGTGTAAAAGATCAGTTAGCTGCTGATAAGAATCTTTGGCTTGATGGTTTGGCTGACAAAGCTGAGAAAGCAGTTAGACAGCACAACAGCAGAGAGCTGTACCAGATAGTTAATGCTTCGTGTGGTAGAAAACGGACAGGTATACAGGGATTGAAGGATAAACAAGGTAAGGTTATAGAAGGTGAGGATTTTGTCATGGCTAGGTGGGCTCAGCATTTCAATGATGTTCTAAACAATGTAGTTAGTTCTACTCCCATTGTTTGCAATGATGATAGATGCATTGGTGGCTTTAATGTTGGCCCTATAACACAGTCTGAAGTTATTTTAGCTATTTCTAAACTTAAAATGCATATATCTCCAGGGCTAGATGAAATTAGTAAGGAAATGCTTCGAGCTGGGAATGTTTCGGTTACCACTTGGATGACTGAAATTCTGAATATCTTTTATGATAAAGGCATGGTTCCTAAGGCTTTTACCAGAACTATTATTATTCCTATTTTCAAAAATGGTGATCGCAATTCTTGTGATAACTATAGGGGTATCAGCCTACTCTCTGTCCAGGGAAAATTCTTTGCATGATTGTGCTTAATAGAATTAAGAATTTGGTTGACAAGCAGTTGCGTGATGAGCAATGTGGATTCAGAAGTGGTAGGGAATGTGTTGATCAGATATTTTCACTTAAGCAGATTCTTGAGAAATGTTTAGAGTTTCAGAAACCTTTGGTTCCTAGCTTTGTTGATTTCAAAAAGGCTTTCGACTCTGTTGATCGTCATAATTTGTGGTTGATTGTGAGATCATATGGTATACCAGACAAGTTAGTTAACGTAATGAAAGCTCTCTATAATAACACTGAGTCGTGTGTGAGAGTTGGTAAGACTTATAGCAATTGGTTTAGCATTACTTCTGGTGTTCGACAAGGGTGCATTTTGTCTCCTTTTCTCTTTAGCTTGGTTATTGATTATGTTATGCGAAATTCACTTCAAGGGAAAGATTTTGGCCTTAAATTGACTGGAGATACGAAAATTTCTGATTTAGATTATGCTGATGATTTTAGTCCTTTTGGCAAATGATGTTGATGAGATGAACTCTTTCATTCGAGCTGTTGATGAAACTGGTACTAGAGTAGGTTTGGTTGTAAACAGAGAGAAAACTAAAGTGATGAAAATTGGTCAGGCAGGCTGTGATTCAGTTCATCTGAATGGTTGCAGTCTTGAGCAGGTGTCACAGTTTAATTATCTTGGGAGCTATGTAACTGATAATGGTGATGTGAGGCATGAGATTAACAGACGAATAGGGATTGCTGCCGATACTTTTAAGAATCTATGGAGAGTGTGGAGAAATAGGCGTATACACCTAAAGATTAAAATTAGACTGTATAATAGTTTGATTCTTTCTAGGGTTAGTTATGGCAGTGAAACTTGGACACTTTGTAAACATGATAACAAAAAACTAGATGCTTACGCAGTATCTTGGGCATTAGGTGGTTCAACTTTGTAACTAATGATGAGGTTAGGCAAAGGAGTCTGCAACCTCCTTTAAGCAGCATATTGTGCAGAGAGAGACTCCGCTGGTTTGGCCATGTTGCCCGTATGGATATAGATTGACGAATAGGCGAAATAGAATCAGCCTACTCTCTGTTATAGATATATAGTATTGGCGAATAGGGTTATGAAACATAATATATTATTATTATTGGCGAATAGGGTTATGAAACATAATATATTATTATTATTGGCGAATAGATTATTGATTGTCGAATAGGATTAAGAACAGTGTGCCTAAAGGCCTCAGAAAGAAGGGGAGACCTAGGATGCGGTGGGCAGACAATGTCAAACAGGACCTTGTTAGAATTGGTGTGCAGTGGCCGGATGCAGCAGATGTAGCTCAGGACAGATATGCTTGGAGAATTAAACTGCACGGTCTGGTTGGACCTCCGTAGCCCATGGCTGCTTGAGGATGATGATGATTCAATTTGGTGATCCTGATTCAGTTTCGACAATTCAGCAGATCCGAATTCAATTCGTAAAGAGACAAGCCAGAGACGTTTGTTTACAACTATACTTTATTGCACGCTCTCTTGTCTACATAATGGAATATATTATCACGATTTTAAGTTCAGGTCTCTTTTAGAGTACAGAGGAATAAAGAATATTTCGAAATTTAAGAAGGATACGTGTCACTGAAATTTAAGGTTTGGGGAGAAGAGATCAACAATTTCACACAATGAGCTTAAATTTGTCGACTTTCAAGTGGGAAAATGTTCTTCGAAACCTTTTTTTCTTGTGGGTGGGAAGGGGGATCATATTAATTTTTGTGGCAGTTAGGAACAGAAGTGTGCTACTTTTGATTTTATTTTGAATCATTTTCGAAGTCCCGTTGGTCGAGTGGTTAACGTGCTCGGTTGAATATCCGAGGGGCCTAGGTAAGGCCTCGGTGTTTCTTCTCCCAGATCTTCTCTGTGGCATGGTCAAACTGATCAGGCTCCTCTCAGACCTTTGTGGCTCCTTGAGGGGGAATTTTTTTTTACATAAAGTTGCAAATGTTTGAAATTTCCTTCCACCAAAATAGTCCAGTTGTGTTTCTTAATCGCTTAAATGCGAGCTCTATGGCTGCAGTTGAAGTGTATCTTTAAAATATGATTACACTAAGAGAATTTTCCGATTTTTTGAATTATCTACCACTTTACATGGTTGTCTACTAAGAGTGACTGGGCTATGAATGCGAAGGCGTGAGAGCGGCAAGAGAGTGGCGCCCTCTTTTCCACTTCCTTCATCCCTCGACTCAGCCTCAAGAGGCTGCAACTTCATCCACTCCAAGTTGCCAGATTTATAGCCAGCATCAACACTATGTCACCATTTCAGCAACAGCAGTTTCCGCTTGTCCCCCCCACCCCGGACTAGAATTCCGACAACAGTCTGACAAAGAGCAGACCACTCGATGGGGAGGTGGGGGGGGGATGCATGGCGGAGCTTTGCTGCGAGATAGATAGCTGAGAGGGATAGCTTGGCTCACGAAGTTCAGTTGCTAAGTGACGATAGGATTACGTAACAAGCACACTTTAATTCATTACCAGTTTCTTTAACTTTAAAATTAACAGATAGTTCAGAATTTTTTTGGTCTAGTCGGTCCCAATTTTTTACTAATTTTAATGCATCGATATTAAAAAAGGGAAACCGGGAAAACTATTCCAGTTACAAAGGAATTTGAATGACTAACCCCATAACAAGAATTCGTAATATAATTTTCAAACATCAGCTGGGAATGGAATTTAATTGTACAAAAGCTCAAATTTTACAGCTGGGAAATTGTGCATCGACCACAAAACAGATATCAGAAAAATGTCAAAAATAAAGGGAAGGAAATTGGATCGATTTTTATAGATCTTGAGAAAGCATATGACAGTGTACCTAGGAAACTTCCACGGAAAGCTATGGAAGTAAATTGGTGTCAACAAATCACTTATTTATTCATATAGGTAATTTAAAACAGCCAAAAGTCTTCTTCAGGTAGGTTGTATGTCTTCAACATTGTTTAAATTCTTCCCAGAAGTCCTGAATCAATGGTCTAGGAAATGCAGAACCACCGGTTTACCCATTCAAAAAGATTTCCTGGTGATCAGGTTGTAATTACTCAAGATTGAAGATGCGAACTTCCTCTTTAGAAAGTTATTAGAAGAATACAGTAAATAGAGTTTTTTTTTTTTAATTTAAACAGAATTCTTGTGTACAAATAATATTTTATTAATTAATATAATTATTTTAAAGTTTGTATCAACCTATTACTACGAAGAATTAATAAAAATGATTTATCAATATGCATTTCTATGTAAATATTTTTCAACTGTGTTAGAATTTTTTCTCTAACAGGGCTGGAAGACCTGCGCCAAACTGATCCCTACATCTTCATAGCATGTGAAGTGGCAAAGCACTGAGAACACGAGACTTGGTTGGGAATTTTATCTCAGCATGAATTTCGAGGAGAAAACTCCTCATTGGAACTTCCCCCTCATGTAGCATTTATTTTCTCAACTAAATGTTGTAATTAGCCGCCCCGTGGCCAAGTGGCTAGCACGCTTGGAACTGATCTAAGGAACCTGGGTTCTGAGCCCCTGGTAAGGCATGGCTGTTCGTGTTGTTTTTCTGCTGAGGTCCCATTACCTTCATCAGACTTCCTACTATGGAGTATGGCAAGCAGCTGATTGAGAGGGTATTTTTTTTATATTTATGTTGTAATATTATAATCATTTAACTCTCCGCTGTTTTTGATTTAGCAAAGTAGAATGCAACCAAACATCCGGATAAATAATGCTCAAATAGAATATAAAACTTCCAGAAACGAGCAAAATGTAATAAAATCTGTCTCCTGTGATCTTTTAGCGATGCGTAAAGTCGGTCATTAACTTTGGACTTCTGACCTCCGCGGCAGCCTTCCCTCGTTCCGAGGGTCAAGAGTGCCGTCACATCAAGTTCACTTTCTCAGCTGTTGGCTAGAGAAGATGAGGGCATGCGTGGAAGGTGCGAGGATCTCTTCCCCCTTCTTTCTACAACTGGGCCGACAACGCAGAGGCCGACATCAAGTGCGATAAATGACCGAGTAAATATTTATGTACACCTTATCAGAAGTCGACGAAGTTCCAAAGCTGAGGCCGGAAACTCAGGCAAGTATAGACAAGCATCTACTTCGTCGTGTAGGGGCATTTAAGAATATCATACTTCCCACATGAAGACATCAAGAATGATGAAAGGGACGTATTTCAGGTGCAAGAAGTTTTTTTCCTTCTCTGAGGAAGAGTCTTTTAAACTTTCTCTCCCCCCCCCCAACCCATGGCATTTCTTTTCTATTTAGCGTCGCATCTTTCAGAGGTAAAACAACCCAACCCTGTGGATGGAGAGCGGAAATGATTCCGAAGAATTTGCTGTTGGTGGATTAAAAAGAGCCCCACAAGTGCACTCTTGATAACCAATGCATCTGTTTTGCGTATTTTATAAGCCTCAAGAAGTGAGAAATTTATTTACAGGAAATGCAGGTGATTTCCTTTAACAGTTCGGAACTGAGCCTTAACTGGAGCTTTGCAGGAATCGTCAGAGCAGACACCCAAACACTTTACTTTGAAATCTGAAGAGCTCTCTTAGAACCTTTTGATATTTCCTCATAAGAGATGATCATTTGAGAACCTTTCAGAAGGCTGAATACACACACTTATCGGAAGGTAATCTGAGATTAGCTATGCTTCAAGTTTTCGTGTGCCTCTCAGATGATGTTCCGAAGACAAATTAGGAGTGTTATTCATTAAGCTGATTAGTAGAGCTAGCTGCTGATCAGCACAGAACGCATTAATACGATGAAAAGTGATCTATTGATTCTCCGGAGTAGCTGTACAGTCGCTTAAAAAAGTATCCGAACACTATGGTTGATTACAGAATTCAGAAAAAATATCTGGCAACGATTTTTTTAGAAATTAGTGATCTGGCAACCTTCGTGTCACGTGATTACAGAATTCAGGATAAATATCTGGAGCGTGTACAGCAACTGTACACGCTCCAGTTACCGTTCACAGCAAACTGGAGCGTGTGCAGTAACTGCACACGCTCCAGTTTGCTGTGAACGGTAACTGCACACGCTCAATATTTCCGTGAGTGAGCCCACACGATCTAGTATCAAAATAATATGACCACCTACAGTCGCTCAAAAAAGTATCCGAACACTATGGTTGATTACAAAATTCATAAAAAATATCTGGCAACGATTTTTTTTAGAAATTAGTGATCTGGCAACCTTCGTGTCACGTGACACGAAGGTTGCCTTATCACTAATTTCTAAAAAAAATCGTTGCCAGATATTTTTTATGAATTCTGTAATCAACCATAGTGTTCGGATACTTTTTTGAGCGACTGTACCTTGCAATAAGTTTGCCTGCCGTTCACCTAGGGCTAAGAATTATGTACAAACTGAAATGAACAGATGGGAAATCTCACCTAGAAATTTTAAACGACTACAGAAAAGATGTGGGAGGAAAAGACGAAAATTAGAGATTTTCAACAGCATTTCGTTTTCGCTTTTAAATGGTAAAGAATAAATGAAATGTAGCATCCTTCTACTTAATACATTAGATGCACCTATCTTCAGCTTCATTTATAAAATTGGAAAGCGAATGGATATGTGCCTAAGTGAATTCCGTTTTTGACAGCAATTCAAACCTGAGTTCGAACTTATGTTCTACTGTAGATAACGATTTGAATTTTTAACGCTTCAACGAAGAGGATTTTTTGAGGCCCCGAAAAACAGCTGGCCCTGACTGCAAGCAAAGTTGACTTCGTGAATTCTTGTCTGAACCTAATGGTTATGAACTTCTTTCACAATGAAGGATTCACGAGACAAGGTTGCGTCAGGACATTCCAGAAGCTGAAAAATAACAGCAATTCTCTTTAAGAGTTGTTCATATATTGGTTGTACAGGAACAGTATAATGGGAGAGCAATCCGAGAGCGACTTCGAACAATGCTCAGGGGAAAAAAGTAGTCACCTAATGTCAGCTAGTTACTTTCAATGTCGCACGTTTTTCTTACTAGAGTATCGAGTTTCGATCAAAAGAAGTCTTCGAAAAGACTTCTGACATTGATGTGAAACGAAATGAAAAATAATTTGTCACAGCCTGCAAGAAGATACGAACCTCCCCCCCCCCCCCCCGAGTCATTGGGCTCGCGGAGTTGTCAAAAGTCCCATCGGATGTATCTGCAGGGTTTGCGAAGATGATCATAACGCAAAAGTTTGCTGTTCCAACAACAGCGCTATATTTTGAGCTGAAAAAGCACTCAATATTTTTTTTATAACCATTACAAAAAATATTATTTATTATGGTAATGTAGGGTTTATTAGTAACTTAATATTAAAATACTGTTCTGTCCCAGTTGGTAGAGAAAAAAAAAATAAATACCCCCTCAAGCAGAGCAGCTGCTTGCCACAGAAGTCTGACAGGAGCCTGTCAGTTTATATGCCAGAGTAAAAAGTCTGAGAGGATGGCAGGAAGAACGGACGCTAAACTGCAAATTTTAATCATCCTTGTACTACTTTTATTTGGACAAGGAGATGGTGAAAATATCTGATGTTCTCAAAAAAGATTGCTGACCACTGGTTTACAATAACAAACTAATCAGGCAAGAAACGTAATCAAAAATAAAAAAAAATAACCAGATACCAATGACAATTTCAAAATGACTCTACATTTCTTAATCGTTTAGTATTCGTTAATGGATGGACGTTAAACTGCCATCAACTGATTATAAAAACTTGATAAATGTGAAGAAAAATTCCGAAGCTATGTCCGGGTATTAGGGTTTAATTTGCCACACAGTTCAGGAATTACTAATACTCGCTATTGATTTTCAATAAAGCTGCGATTCAATTACTGGTTAGGAGGATATTTTTACCGCGTCATAGGCAATCCTCTTCAGTGCGAATTACATCACAATTTGCTCACAACCGTTGGAACAGCACCGCTGTTAACTATTTTCATTTACTTATGATCAGCTATTGCTAATTTGTGGCGACATAATTGGCATGCAAGATTAATGTGTCTAGCGGCAATGACATCGAGAAGCCACGAGAACTTGATTGGAAAATACTGAGGCCTTGAGAATATCATTACTTTTACTATTTCTCATTCATTACAAACTGATTGAAAAGCGTATTTTTTAATCGCAGGTTTATAGATTTGGATGCGAGAGTCTTAAAAGCCCTTTCATAAATTAAAAAATTAATTAATCAATCCTGAAGCAGCTGCTTGCCACAGAGGTCTGACAGAAGCTTATCAGTTTACACACCACTTAGGAAAGGTCTGTGAGGATGACAGGACCTCAGCTGAAAGACAACAAAACATTCACGCCTTATACCGGGCTCGAACCCAGGTCTCTTTGATCAGTAGCCAAGCGCGCAAACTACTCGGCCCATAAATTAAGGTATTGGAGAGGTTTTACTGACAATTAAATCAAATCAGTGATATCAGCAAAAAAAAAAAAACTATGCCCAGTAAGCTGAATGAAATTATTTTTAACGCCTGTAAACGACATTGAAAAAACATTCTATTATTGGTGTATTTTCTATATTTTGCAAAATCCAATTTTCTTCCTCTTACAGGGCGCAGATATTCTGGTGTTTCCTGAATATGGGATCTTGCCAAGCGGAAGAAACCGGAAAGCTCTCAGACCTCTTCTAGAGGAAGTGCCGGACCCTCAGAGAGGATTCTGGAACCCCTGTCTCCAAAAGAAAGAATTTCAGGACAGGCCCGTGCTGTTCAACCTCAGTTGCATGGCGCGTGAGCACGGTGTACTTCTGGTGGCCAACATGGGAGGCATTCAGCCTTGTAACAACGAGGAAGAAGAATGTCCGCCAGATGGAGCATTTCATTTCAACACCGATGTTGCTTTCGATCAGCAAGGCAGGCTCTTAGCACGTTACCACAAAATGCACTTATTCTTCGAGGTAGGGTTCGACATTCCTCCAAAACCAGAATACATTTCTTTCACGACAGATTTCGGAGTGTTTGGTCTTTTCACGTGCTTCGACATTCTCTTCTGGGATGCTGTGCAGCTGATCGAGAAGCACGGAGTAACGTCTGTGATTTTTCCTACCTGGTGGTACGATGAATTGCCTTTGCTGAGCAGCATCCAGATGCAAGAAGCGTGGGCCTTGATGCATCACGTTAATCTTCTGGCATCCAACATCCAGTATCCCACTTTTGGCTCACTGGGCAGTGGTATTTATTCGAGCCAGCATGGAGCGCTTACCTACACTCATAAACCAGACGGAAAGCCGAAACTTCTTCTGTCACGGTTACCGATCAGAACTTGCCTTTCCGCTGTCAATGAGTCCACTATCGACATGAAACCCTCCGTGGTGGAAGTAGCGGACATTCCAGTGGACTCTCATCTCCATATCAAGTATTACTACAAGCAAATAGACCTTGCAAATTATACTCTGGTGAAGCTGAAGAAACCTAAAGGACGCCTCAAAGCTTGCAACAATCAGTTATGTTGCACTCTCAGTTACGTTTCTGCGGTGGGTGACCTTTCCGAGAGCTATTTCTTGGCCGCATTCAACGGTACATTTAGTAGAAAAGGTGGCTACCGATGGTGCGAAGAGAGCTGCATGCTTGTACGATGCAATGCACAGAAGAGAAAACCTTGCGCCCGATTTCCCACTCAGGCAAAAACGAAATTCCTAGCTGTGGCTTTATCTGCAACATTCAGCACCCGATACGTGTATCCCAATGTGTTAGCCACGGATGTGCAACTCCTGCCCACCTCTCAGTGGAGTTATTCTGCTCAAGGCAATTCGAACACCATTTGGATCGAGCCATCCGAGGCCTCAGTTCCTTTCCTCGTTGTCGGTTTGTATGGCAGATGCTACGACAGGGATCCTCCATTTCAATAGAATTCAGAGGAATGCAAATGCCTTGAAGCATGGAGAAAATGTTTCTCCAAAAATTCAATGATGTCTGTGATTTCAAGAATTTATTTTAAATCTTTCCTTTTTATCCTTCCTTGAGAAATTCCTTAGTCATTTAGTTAAGTATCTAAACAGGGAGGCGCCCATGTGTAATTTATATATTTATTACAATGATATTGGCGTTTCAAGGGGTTTATATACCCTGTGCACGTTAAAGAACACGCTGAATGGCCTTGACGAAAGACTACCATCCGTCTCCAAACAGCTGTTCCAGTAGGTCCCCTCCCTCAACTTTCTCTTAGTCTTCGGGGTCCTTATGACCTGGCCATTTAGCCCATTGTGTGCAAAAAAGTGCTGCTCAGAGGTAAAACAACCTAACCCAAGGGATTTCGGAAATCTCAAAGCAAGGCTTATTTTATTTCAATCATGAGATTCATCGGTGATTCCTAACATTTAATGCAGATACCTATTGTCCTATTTCTGCAGAAGCGAGCAAATGAGGATTTTTTTTTCTACAGCAGATACTCAGGGCCTAGAAATGGTGAATGTAAAACCTTTGAAAAAAGTGAAAATTATTCAGAGCGCATTAATGAAACACATATCAGCACAGTCACGTTCCACATTTTTGTAACAAAACGTTATCAGTGTTCTTTCTGTCAGCATGATCTTAAAGATAACGAAAAAGAACAGATTAATTTTTTTTAACGATTCTTCGATTCAAAGTGGTCAAGTTTCCACTGTGACGACACAACTTCAACCAACACCTCCAAAAGGCTGGTGGGCCAAGTTATGACGTCTGAATTAGTAGACCTCTAATCTAGAAAATTCTTATATCTCTCTGTAATATTCCTACTGGTGTACTTTTGTACTAATATTTATATTAGGTTATTTATAAGTATACCATATTTAGAAGTTAAATAATTCGTATATATTGCATTATGAAAATTTCTAATAAATTTTCTTCTTAATAAGGTACATTTACATATTGTAGGGCACCAGTAATAAAATTAGAAATAAATATCTAAGAAAATTTCATACATTTGACGTCATCCCAAGTAGACATAGGACTACTTACGAGACGTGATAACTTGGTACCTCGGCCTTCTGTTATAGAAGGTGTTGCTTGAACCGACGATTGTGGTGCACTTGCTCTAAAAGAGGAACTGAATTAAACGAAAATAAGAATATATTTCAAAATTGATAAAGAAGAACTAAGTTTTTAAGACGAAGATTTCCATATCCATTTTTTTTAAGAATGTTTCGGATATGCCCCTAAACAGAAGAGAAACTATTGAAAAGTAAGACTTCCTGTGCATTGTAGAACAATGCTTCTCAAAGTGGCTGTCAGGTGACCGGTGCTGGTTCACGAGCTGCCAAGAAAGAAAGAAAGATATTTTCAGACGCATAACACTGATATGCGATTGCTTCTTCTCCATAATGGAATGTAATATTTTAAATAAAATTTATATAATTTTCCAATTTAATTTTCTTCAATACCCCAAAAGTTTGGAAATCCTTCACTGGTCCCTGAGACACTGGACAAATAAACAACTAACGGTTCTCTATACGGGACACTTTGAGAATGACTGCTGCAGAGGACGATTTCTATTGTGACATGTTGCACCCGAGAGAATTATTCCGTAGCTGAGTTGCCATCTTATTCTTCATCTCCTGATTCCCAAAGGAATCCGATTGGTTCTTTAGAGTATAAAATTTCATTTTCAAATGTCTACTGTTAAAAAATCTGTGGAAATAATTAAAGCAAATTAATCTTTCTATTTATTATGGAAATTTCAAAAAAGAAATCAAAAACAGTAAAGAGAAATGCTAAAAAAAAGGGGAAAACATTGATATGATATTTAATTAGAATTCTTCAGCTGCATTTCTATTATTATAGCAGTACGTACGGATATCATAAAAGTAATCAAATGTGTATTTTTGTTAGTATATTCTTACTCTTGTTCCTGTATTGTTAATAAAGTAAACGCATATCATTAGAAATGTTTGTTTTGTTTATATCTACGTAAAGCACTTAGCCAGAAATATTATCAGGAGTTGGGGAAGGGCCCAAAATGAAAATAATTCTGATTGGTGGGAAAAAAAATCGATATAGGTGTAATATTTTTATTTGCTGCTTATAAAGTATGAAATGACATAATGCAAAAATAAATGGGTTAAAATAACTAAATACACAAATGTCTTTAATCGTAATCTTCTGAACGTTTTGCCGTCTTAGAATTCCTTAGTGGGGGAGGACCATTCTCTGGCTATTGTAAATGCAAATTTATGAACTAATGCATTCTTAAAAATAATAAATACCTTCTCAAGCAGCTGCTTGCTACAGAGGTTTGACAGAAACCCGTCAGTTATGTGCCAAAGTAGAAAGTCTGTGAGGATGGCGGGACCTCAGCAGAAAGACAACACAAGCATCCATGTCTTAACTGTGGCTCGAACCCAGATCTCTTTGATCAGTAGCCAAGCGCGCTAACCACGGGACGTAATAAATTTTATAAAATAAATTTATGATAAAATTTATGAAGCTTTGAAATTTCCTTATTGTTTCAAATATTGAATAATAGAGTAAGACTGAATTTCCCAAGTCTTAGTCAAATTTCTACGTCATAAGTCAAATTCTTTGGGACAGCGATTCAAGATAGGGGTAGACTATCTGGAACTGCTGACCTGAAGGATCACCGCAGACATCCATTGCGCAGTCATCATCCACCAAAGGTATCAGCCATCGTCCACACACACACACCTATAAGAATGAATCTGATAAAGTACAAAGCGAAAGATGAACACTTCTTGATTCAAGGAGCGACCGTTGGATACGAGCGATGATCTTGATGCCACCAGTTGAACACGATCGATGATCGATTGATGAAGGCGAATACGAAAGACATTTCTGGCTAGATGAGAGTGTTATTCTTTTTATCAAATGATATGCGGAGAGTTGGGTTCAATTGGTTCAAGTGTCGTGATGTAGCAACTATTGCTGTCGGGATCATTAATGTTGGGTTGTTTTATATTTGGCCCTCTTACGCTCACAATTAGGGTAAATGACAAATCGCAAGGACCGGAAGGCTCAGAATTGGGTTGGGGAAGGGAGTCCAGTGGACAGCTATTTGAAGACAGGTAGAAGCCTCCAGAGGTTTTCCTTAATGTAGAGAAGAGTACAACTCTCGTGAACGGAACGACGACTTAAGCGTCCCACCCGACGGGTTGGGTTGGGTTGTTTTACCTCTGAGCGGCACTTTTTTGCACACCATGGGCTAAATGGCCAGGTCACGTGGACCCCAAAGGCTCAGAGAAGGTTGGGGGAGGGGACCCACTGGAACAGCTGTTGGGAGACAGATGGTAGCCTCCCGTCAAGGCCATCCAGCGTGTTTTTTAACGTGCACAGGGTATGGCTCTCCCGCACACGGGGCCACGGCTTAACGTCCCATCCGACGAACGGTGGCCTTTCCAAGCCCATCGGTGTCCGCTACTGATCGTGGGCAGGGCAGGGCAGGGAATTTTGCGGAGATAAATCTCAACGCTGACCCAGCTGGGACTCGAACCTGGGAAATACAGATTATGAGCCTGGCGCAATATCGACTGAGCTCCCCCCCCCCCCCCCCCCCGATGGACGGAGATCTTTCCTCACTAGAGGCAGTGTAGGATTAGAGGAGGAGGAGGAAATCTCCACCCAGACATAGTGGGGACTCGAATCTGGGAATAGGTTAGGAGCCCGGCACAAGCAATCTCCCACCCCGAAAGATGGAAAGAAGACTGACTGCACGGCAACGCTCGAGTGCCTAATAAAATAAACAACTAAATACCCCCTCAAGCAGCTGCTTGCCACAGAGGTCTGACAGGAGTCTATCAGTTTAGGTAGACTTAAAATTGTTTCTAAAAGGCTCCCTCAAGAGCTGGGCTACAGCAAAAAGTATTAAAATCGATAAATTTTTGTTTCATCCCAATCCGAAGGACTGGAATAATTTTCCAGGATTAGTAGAGATTCGCAAACTCATTGGTCTTATATCGGAAATTTGCACGTGATGTTCCTCTTAAAATACTTTCTGCAGACATCGTCCATGAAAGATGTAGGAATACTGACACTACGGCGTTTGTTAATGGTGGCCATGGACAGTGTTGCGTCGTCTTAATGTACTATTTGCAAATAGTAAAGAATACAAGCTCAGAATATTAATAAACCGCGATATTCCCTAACCAAATGTTACTTTTTGAATAAGTGAATCGTCAGTTATCCATTTCTCTTTGAAACTGATTGCTAATGAAATGATGAAAAAAATCATCACGATTGATTCTCTGTCAATGAGATAATTATCCTCAACCAATTCCATCTGCAAAGCAACGACCATAGACTCTGGGGGCGTTGGTGGCTCAGTTGGTAGCGCGCCAGGCTCGTAATCTGCAGTTCCCAGGTTCGAGTCACAGGTGGATCAGCGTTGAGATTTATCTCCGCAAAATTCCCCGCCCTGTCCACGGTCAATAGGGGACACCGATGGGCTTGGAAAGGCCGCCGTCCGTCGGATGGGACGTTAAGCCGTGGCTCCGTGTGTGGGAGAGCCATACCCTGTGCACGTTAAAGAACACGCTGGATGGCCTTGACGGGAGGCTACCATCTGTCTCCCAACAGCTGTTCCAGTGGGTCCCCTCCCCCAACCTTCTCTGAGCCTTCGGGGTCCATGTGACCTGGCCATTTAGCCCATTGGTGTGCAAAAAAGTGCCGCTCAGAGGTAAAACAACCCAACCCTTAGTTACATATTATGGGCGTAACATGGTCTTATCATTTTTATTTATGACAGCTTTTTCTAAACGTATTTTGCGGTTATCGTACCCAGCGGAACTTTTATTTCCTGAACAAACCTCAACAGGAGAAGCGAAGTCCATTAACGGAGTGACGAACAGGAAAACGAAGTTGGCAGAGCAATATTGAGCACCAGTTTCCTTTCTCTCTGCATCTCGTTTTGGGATATAAACCTAAAAATATTTGTTTTTCGTCACCTGGCCAACAAAGACTCTGAAGTGTCGGCCTCATTTTGAATCGCTGATGAGATCAATTCATTCAACATTTGAAACGATTCTTTGGGTTGGGTTGTTTTACCTCTGAGCGGCACTTTTTTGCACACCATGGGCTAAATGGCCAGGTCACATGGACCCCGAATGCTCAGAGAAGGTTGGGGGAGAGGACCCACTGGAACAGCTGTTGGGAGACAGACGGTAGCCTCCCGTCAAGGCCATCCAGCGTGTTCTTTAACGTGCACAGGGTATGGCTCTCCCACACACGGGGCCACGGCTTAACGTCCCATCCGACGGACGGCGGCCTTTCCAAGCCCATCGGTGTCCCCTACTGACCGTGGGCAGGGCGGAGAATTTTGCGGAGATAAATCTCAACGCTGACCCAGCTGGGACTCGAACCTGGGAAGTACAGATTACGAGCCTGGCGCGCTACCGACTGAGCCACCCCCGCCCAACGATTCTTTGTCAAGCAGATTTGTTAATGTTGTCATCAATTCTTCGGTCTAAGGGAAACCCAGAGATCGCTTTCGATACTTTCTTTCATGTTACCGGCCCCCAGGAGATGAATCCTTCTCGTATTCAGTTCAAAAGTTACGAAACTTCATTTCGCTGTACATAAAAAGTCGACAAATGCGTCAAACAAAAGGAATGTTTTTTTTTTGCTTACTGATGTCACTTATTATAAATTCTTGAATCCGGTTCTCGATTTCTAATTTCCTAATGTCGAACGTGCAAGCGCCAAATTCCGCGAAATGTGCAAGCGGCGGGAAAACCGGTTGAAGCGGATCACAACTCCCCCTCCCCCTGCGCCCCCTTTCCCACGATTTAGGAGAAGAGCAGAAGATTCAGCAACTAACATGCAAACAAAAAACTCTGGTAAAATTTTTAGGGTTGGGTTGTTTTACCTCTGAGCGGCACTTTTTTGCACACCATGGGCTAAATGGCCAGGTCACATGGACCCCGAAGGCTCAGAGAAGGTTGGGGGAGGGGACCCACTGGAACAGCTGTTGGGAGACAGACGGTAGCCTCCCGTCAAGGCCATCCAGCGTGTTCTTTAACGTGCACAGGGTATGGCTCTCCCGCACACGTGACCACGGCTTAGCGTTCCATCCGATGGACGGCGGCCTTTCCAAGCCCATCGGTGTCCCCTACTGACCGTGGGCACAGCGGGGAATTTTGCGGAGATAAATCTCAACGCTGACCCAGCTGGGACTCGAACCTGGGAACTAAAGATTACGAGCCTGGCGCGCTACCGACTGAGCCAACCCCGCCCCGAAGAGCAGGAGATTCAGCAACTAACCTGCAAACAAACGATCGGCAGTGTTCTCCGTGTGGAGTAGTTTCTTTTAGACGACGAAAATACTACTCGGATTATTTTATCTCCGATTTCTTAATAATTAATTCCAAATTCTGTTTAGTGATATTTCGAAATAGAGATCTGCAACAGATGTTTATCTTGTCAAATACATCACAAATAAGATATATACATCCTAGTACAAAATTATTTCCTCGCATCTAATGCAGGGCCTGGTGACCAAGTGGTTAGCGCGCTTGTCTACTGATCAAAGGGACCTGTGTTCTAGGGGCGGGGCTGTCTCGTTAGCGCGCCAGGCGCGTAATCTGCAATTCCAAGGTTCGAGTCCCAGCATTAAGATTTATCTTCGCAAAACTCCCTGCCCTTGGTCAGTAGGGGACACCGATGGGCTTCGATAGGTCGTCGTCCGTCGGATGAAACGTTAAGCCATGGCTCCGTGTGCGGGAGAGCCATACACTCTGCATGTTAAAGAACACGCTGGATTGTCTAGACGGGAGGCTACCATCTGTCTCCCAACAGCTGTTCCAGTGGGTCCCCTCCCCCAACCTTCTCTGAGCCTTCGGGGTCCTTGTGACCTGGCCATTTAGCCCATTGGGAGCAAAAATTGCCGCTAAGAGGGTTGGGTTGTTTTACCTCTGAGCGGCACTCAGAGGTAAAACAACCCCACCTCTGGGCTAAATGGCCAGGTCACCAGGACCCCGAAGGCTCAGAGAAGGTTGGGGGGAGGGGACTCACTGAAACAGCTGTTAGGAGACAGGTGATTGCCTCCCGTCAAGGCCATTCAGCGTGTTCTTTAACGTGCATAGGATATGGCTCTCCCGCACACGGGGGCCACGGCTTAACGTCCCATCCGACGGACGGCGGTCTTTCCAAGCCTATCGTGTCCCCTACTGACCGTGGGCAGTAGGGTCAGTCAACGCTGGGACTCGAACCTAGGAACTGCAGATTACAGCCTGGCGCGCTACCAACTGAGCCACCCCCGCCTCTCCGCTAAGAGGAAAACGAGACCGGGTGAATCATGGATGTTTATGTTGTTTTTCTGCTGAGTTATCGCTTTCCTCACAGATGTAGCCATTGCCGTATTAAGATAACAGCTGCTTGAGAGGTAATTTTTTTTATTATTTAATGCATGATTCGTATCTAGCTCCTTGATGTTACAGTTGAGTGCTAAGAAATACAATTTATTGACGTTTAATCGTTACTCCTCCAAGTCCCTTTTCAACTCAACCGATCCCTTGGTTGCAGATCGTTATATCCTTTTAAAATGCAATGAATATGGAGCGTGTGCAGTTACCGTTCACAGCAGCTGGAGCGGTTGCGGTTAATGTTCACAGCACATTGGAACGTGTGAGATCACAAAAACCTAGATCGTGTGGGTCCACTGAGAGAAATATTGAGCGTGTGCAGTTACCGTTCACAGCAAACTGGAGCGTGTGCAGTAACTGCACACGCTCCAGTTTGCTGTGAACGGTAACTGGAGCGTGTACAGGTGCTGTACACGCTCCAGATATTTTTCCTGAATTCTGTAATCACGTGACACAAAGGTTGCCAGATCACTAATTTCTAAAAAAATCGTTGCCAGATATTTTTTCTGAATTCTGTAATCAACCGTAGTGTTCGGATACTTTTTTGAGAGACTGTAGGTGGTCATATTATTTTGATTCTAGATCGTATGGGCTCACTCACGGAAATATTGAGCGTGTGCAGTTACCGTTCACAGCAACTGGAGCGTGTGCAGTAACTGCACACGCTCCAGTTTGCTGTGAACGGTAACTGGAGCGTGTACAGTTGCTGTACACGCTCCAGATATTTTTTCTGAATTCTGTAATCAACCATAGTGTTCGGATTACAAAAAATCAATTTCGAGGAACTTTTCAAAGTAATAGGAAAGGTCAGAGAGAGAAAGTTTCTCCGTGTGTTCAGAGTGTCCCCCGCTGACCTCCGAAGGCCAACGACAACAGGGAAGTGCATCTTGCGATCTGCCAGCCATTCGTTCGGGTGACGTCTCGCTTCTTCTGCGTGGCATGCACTTCGATGCTTCGAAATGGCGGCTGCCAAATATCCCTGAACATAAATTTGGAGTTTTGCACATAAGACGCGAAGTGAGGTGAAGCAACGAGGAAACAGGTTTTTAGTTTTTTGGGGGTCGCAATTGCTTGCTGCGAATCAAGTCGATCGACTCCTTAGGTGGGGAGGAGGAAGTTGAGGCTTTTTGAAGAGGAGGTAACGGGAATTTAATGATCGCTCTTAAGGCTATTTCAGCAATTGCTCCATCTGAATAGATGAACTCTTAATGAACGTCATTGTGGAAATACGAAATGAAGAGAGCATTTTGCGAACTGTGACGCTCAAGAGGTTGGGTTGTTTTACCTCTGAGCGGCACTTTTTTGCACACCATGGGCTAAATGGCCAGGTCACATGGACCCCGAAGGCTCGGAGAAGGTTGGGGGAGGAGAACCACTGGAACATCTGTTGTTGTTGTTGGGAGACAGATGGTAGCCTTCCGTCAAGGCCATCCAGCGTGTTCTTTAACGTGCACAGGGTATGGCTCTCCCACACACGGGACCACGGCTTAACGTCCCATCCGACGAACGGCGGCCTTTCCAAGCCCATCGGTGTCTCCTACTGACCGATGGGCAGGGCGGGGAGTGTTGCGGAGATAAGTCTCAACGCTGACCCAGCTGGGACTCGAACCTGGGACTACAGATTACGAGCCTGGCGCGCTACCGACTGAGCCACCCCCGCCCCAGCTCAAGAGGTCTCAAGGGCTCGACTGAGGGAGAGGAAGCGATCGGGTAACGATGACAGACCGATGAAGGACGGAATCTCCTTTCGCAAAGGGGCCGCGTTGTGTTGAATTGTATCCGTATTCAAATCACCTTGTTTAGGTAATAGAGATGACTCCTCCTCCTCCTCCGATTATTTCTAATAACTTTTCTTCCCCAAGGTCTAATCTTCTGAATTCAGCCATGAACTGAAATTCACGAGAAAAACTATTTGGGATATCCTTATGTCGTTATCAGGCAGATAGTTCTCTTAGGGTTGAGGGGGCGGTGGGGGGGGGGGGAGAACCAGCCGTCCCGTGGCCGAGTGGTTAGCGCGCTTGGCTACTGATCTAAGGGACCTGGGTTCGAGCCCCGGGTAAGGCATGGATGTATGTGACGTTTTTCTGCTGAGGTCCTACCATCCTCTCAGATCTCCTACTGTGGCATATAAACTGACAGGCTCCTGTCAGACCTCTGTGGCAAGCAGCTGCTTGAGGGGGTATTTATTTTATTTTATTTATTTATAGTAAGATCCGCTTGTTATCATTGGATAATCAGTTCCTCTCGTTCTAAAATGTTTTTGCTGGTAATGAACATTTCTCACGGAGCCGCTGGCGACTGCTGGCGGAACAGTTAATATCGAACGGATGGAACACAGAAGGATTTTTCATTCAATAAAGAAACCAAACTCAAAATAAGCAGAATGATGACACAATACTTAAGATCAGCGTCAAATATCTTTATAAAAAAAAAAAGACGATGGGATGAACTGAACTTCACCTCGTGCCCTTAGCATTATTGCTCAAACTGTGACCAAATGTTTAAATAAATGCAGTGCCGGGTGCGGCGGTGGCGGAAGGGGGGGGGGGGTAACTTGTAAGGGGAGCAAAATGTTAAATTAAACTTAAGAAAATTATGAATTACATTTGTCGCAAAATAAAAATGCAAACTTAGCTATAAAAATTTGATAGTTTTTTTTTTCAATTTACGTTTGTTGCTTCTTACAGTTGGAGTATTCTTGTCTCTCCTCCCCCCCCCCCTTCGGAGGGGGGATGAAGTGGGAAGGGGTGGCTCAGCCGTCAGTAGCGCGCCAGGCTCGTAATCCGAGGTTCCCAAATTTGAATCTCACTTGCGCCAGCATTGAGATTTATCTACGCTAAACGCCCCCCCCCCCCCCCCTTGCCATAAGTTAGAAAGTGCACACCGCTAAGCTTGGAAAGGCCGCCGTCCATGCACAGGCGTAAAGCCACGATCCAGTGTGTGGGAGAGCCATTGTCTATACACGTTAAAGAACACGCTGGATGGAACACGCTGGAACACGCTCTCTTAATAGCTGTCCAGTGAGTCCCCTTCCTCTAACCCTCTCTGAGCTCTTGGGAACTGGCCAGTTAACCGATTATGCGGAAAAAAATATCTGACAAAAGTAAAAGGAAAAACTTCCCTCGGGCTGAAGAAAAAAAGAGAGGGAAAAAGTCTGCCTTATGATGAAGCCAGAAGACATGAATCCTTTTCGTAGCCGAAGTAAATTTCTCAAAGAAATAAAATAATGCAATCTTTGCTGAAGATGCAAGAGAAACTTCTCAATCTCCTTTAAAAAAAAAATAAAAAGCAAATGTATGTTAACACGTTCACATTTTACAGCATTTATTTATGTAAAAAATAACAAAGAAATTATAAAAAAATTTAAAACAAAATCACATTTTTTTTATTATTATATTAATTTTTTAGGACACTTGGCACCGTTTTCCACAAACAAATCGTTATAATTTGGTTGAATGTCTTGAGCTGACGTAATTTTCAAAATTGACGATAGATGCTGATCAGTTAATAGACCCAGTATACGCGTAACGGACTTTGTACGCGTAGCGGACCCAGGTATACGGAAAGACACTTTGGGAAACCGATTCGCAGGTAAATAAGTGTAAAATTCTGGAATTACAACTGAGGTATATTTTTGCTTCAACAAAGAGTCGCATTGGATTTCCATTAATTCCATTTGTAAGTTATCATCAACAATTTCAATATCAATGGACAAAGTCAAAGTAAAAAGACGAAACTGTAATTCACAGTTTTTGAAATCAGAAAATCTATCAAACTCCGTTTCTAACAAGTTAATTTGGTGAGTATATTCTGCAAATTTCAATTCAGGTGATTTTAGCAACAGAGATTGGCAACTTTCAAAATCAGACAAGTTTTCTTTTTCTATTTGCTTTCGCCAAAGTAATGATTTTTGTTTGAAAATGTTAATATTATCAAATAGCGTGATAACAATGTGATTTTTTTTTTGACAAACTCACTAGATGAGAGTCAAGTGATACTAATCTAAGATTTTCTGATAAGCTCAATTATTAATTTTTTAATTTCAACTCTTAATCGAAGAGATGAGGTGTGTGTTAATGAACTAAATTCAGTCCAATGCATTAAAGTCTTGAATTACAAAACAAAATTGAACTTCAGCGGCTGCATGAAGACAGTCTGTTGTCTACTAAAGTCCATCACTACAATATGCACATGGAGAATGCCTGAGAGGAAGGCGAGACCAGCAGAACATTCGAAAGAAAAGATCCATCACTTAGCCAGGATTCAAAGTCACTCTGCTCCATGGACAAACGCGTTGCAGAAAAGTATCCTCATCTTAAACAGCAGCTGGGATAATATTGTCGGTCTTCATGATCGCAAACAAGTTGGGTTGTTTTACCTCTGAGCGGCACTTTTTTGCACACCATGGGCTAAATGGCCAGGTCACATGGACCCCGAAGGCTCAGAGAAGGTTGGGGGAGGGGACCCACTGGAACAGCTGTTGGGAGACAGACGGTAGCATCCCGTCAAGGCCATTCAGCGTGTTCTTTAACGTGCACAGGGTAAGGCTCTCCCGCACACGGGGCCACGGCTTAACGTCCCATCCGACGGAGGGCAGTCTTTCCCATCGGTGTCCCCTACTGACCGCGGGCAGGGCGGGGAATTTTGCGGAGATAAATCTCAACGCTGACCCAGCTGGGACTCGAACCTGGGAACTACAGATTACGAGCCTGGCGCGCTACCGACTGAGCCACCCCCGCCCCGGGATCGCAAACAAACTCAGTTGAAATTTAATGTGCCTCAGAGAAAAAGCAAGACGGTAAGAAAAGTTAGGTTAAAGGCCTGAGGAAATTAAGATCCTGCAGAAGAGAAAAACTTTGCCTGGCGTCCATCTGTGGCTATATCTGAAGAGTGAATGAAGATCGGCAGAGATGGCAACACCCTTTCTGTGAGTAGGGCAGCACGTCGAGCTGTCTGGCCGCCGGTGCAGTCGGCCCAGATACCGTCAGCAATTATTGTAGTGACTCATGGTGTATGCGACCTCGAGAAAGGTGAGGTCACAGTCTTCTTAGAGTCTTCACCTCCCTCTCGGGAGGGAACGGAGGGGAAGTACAGGTGAGGGGAGGAGGGAGGAGGGTCGCCCACTGAAGAGTTCCGAAGAGAGAGGGATGGCGGCCATTTAAAGCCATTTCCGGACCTCCCTAGGGGATGGCTTCAGATTCTTCTTATTGGTGTCGTTATTAATCGAAGAGATGAGTCAGATGGGACAGAATGCGTCGCTATGTCTGTTTGCGATGCAAATACAACGATGCTCCGCTTCATCAATTCTCGGTTAACTGGAATGAAGAGGAAAGGAAAAAGCGACTTCATAAAAATCACTTCTTCAGAGATGAATGCTAACTCTTTAAAAGACAACTCTCCTCTATTAGGAGCTCGTGGATTTTATTATTTTGAACCCTTTAAAACAAATTCTAGTGTTCTTCATCATTGTGTGTTAATGAACTAAAAACCTCTGCAAACCACACTTAAATATTCTAGAGGATGAATTTATTCGAAGGAAATTCGAAGGAAATTATTCGAGAGATTAATTTCCTTCATTCTCTCGTGACGACATCATTTTCTTTGAATTGGCTTGAAAGGAACTACCTTGTTCATTAGTGACGCAGAATCCTTACCCCCCTTTGGGTTAATGGAAATCTTTCCCATTGATGTTCGTCCTTCGTGCTCAGCGGGATTGAGAACCACGTGGGTTCGGGTGGTGCGCAGAGGTCATCTCGTGAAGGAAGAGTCCTCCCAACTGTCAGATCGGCGTTTCCTCGCAGCTGCCGGACCTTGACTCCTTGTTCGCCCTTCACCTGCCTCTTGCAGTCAACATTGCGATCAGCAGTAGTCCGCTTCTTCTGCAATTAAAGTGCCTCCACCTTCAATAACAAACATTTCAAGGTCCTTTTCATTCGCCCACTTACCCTGCAATAAATAAATCTCACTTGCGATATATTTCTCAGAATAATGGTTCACTATTCATCGTGTATTAGCGTTGAGATTTATCTCCGCAAAATTCCCCGCCCTGCCCACGGTCAGTAGGGGACACCGATGGGCTTGGAAAGGCCGCCGTCCGTCGGATGGGACGTTAAGCCGTGGCCCTGTGTGTGGGAGAGCCATACCCTGTGCACGTTAAAGAACACGCTGGATGGCCTTGGCGGGAGGCTACCATCTGTCTCCCAACAGCTATTCAAGTGGGTCCCCTCCCCCAACCTTCTCTGAGCCTTCGGGGTCCATGTGACCTGGTGCCCATGGTGTGCAAAAAAGTGCCGCTCAGAGGTAAAACAACCCAACCCATCATGTATTACAAGAGAGCCCAGATAGCTGTCATTAAAATGAAAGCACTTTTGAAGCAGAAAACTATTCAAATTTTCGTACTGCCAAATCGTCCCATGGCCGAGTGGTTAGCTCGCTCGGCTACTGATCTAAGGGACCTGGGTTCGAGCCCCAGGTAAGGCATGGATGTGTGTGTTGTTTTTCTGCTGAGGTCCTGCCATCCTCTCAGACCTATATAAATAAAATAAATATCCCCTCAAGCAGCTGCTTGCCACAGAGGTCTGACAGGAGCCTGTCAGTTTATATGTCATAGTAGAAGGTCTGAGAGGATGGCAGGCCCTCAGCAGAAAAACGGCACAAACAGCCATGCCTTACCCGAGGCTCGAACCCAGGTTCTACTATGGCATATAAACTGACAGACTCCTGTCAGACCTCTGTGGCAAGCAGCTCTTGAGGGGGTATATATTATTTTTTTTTTTATTAAATCGAAGAGTGTAAATATTTAAGAATTTAAAAAATTAAGTCATAGGCTGGGGACAATTTATAGCATAAACAATAGTTTTAAATTCATTTGTTGGAAAAGGAGTGTGTTAGACAACTTTATCTTTCTTATTATAAGCATATAGCTGATATATTATTGGGCAATATAGCCAGTGGTGTAGACAGAATTTTGGGAAGGTGTGGGAGTTGAAACATTTTCCTAAAGTTTTTGTTAATCAATGCACGACAGGAGCTATTTCCAATCTGCTGCAGAACCTCATTGGGCTCAAACTGCTTCAGCGGACGACTATTCGTTTCACCCAATGACAGTGAGCACTGGGTTTCGTCTGCTAAGAGGCGTGTCATGATGTCCTTCAAATGCTAATCATTTGACTTGGACATAACTTTTTTATGTCTGACGAGTGACTTCATCCACGAGGTGAATTTACCTTTACTCAAGGTAGGAGAGAATGGTAGAGACAATACTGCATCAGATGCTAAATCCCCTCCCCCTGGGGCAACACGTGGCAGTTACAAGGGATATAAAACTTTTATGAGGGAATTTTCACCCTGACGATATTAAACATTAAAGAATTAAGAAGTTTATGCTGCATACGCTGGGAATATTTAACTTCAATCATAAAGATATGCATTATATATAATACCTGACAGAGGTCAGTGAGGAAGGCAACACTAAGAAGAAACACAACACCAGGAAGGAAACGACTATGCCTCATCAGGGGCTCCATTCCAGGTCCCTTTGATCCATAGTCAAACACGGCCACTGGGACGACCACTGGGACGACAACTTCCACTGGGACGGCCACTGGGACGGCAACTTCCACTGGGACGACCACTTAGCCACTGGGATGACATCGTCCACTGGGACGACCACTTGGCCACTGGGACGACAACTTCCACTGGGACGACTGGGATGATTGGGACTGCCACTGGTACGACAACTTCCACTGGGACGACCACTTAGCCACTGGGACGACTGGGATGACCACTTGGCCACTGGGACGACCACTTGACCACTGGGACGACCACTTGACCACTGGGACGACGGGGACGGCCACTTGGCCACTGGGACAACTTCCAGTTATAAAAATAAATTACGCCTCGAGCAGCTGCTTTGCCGCAAAGGGCTGACGTCATTCAGAAGATCTATGAGGAAGTCTCACCTCAACAAGAAACAGAATAAGAAATAGGGCATTCTTGCACATTAGGGCTCGAACCCAGATCCCATTAATCAGCAGCGAAGCACACTAACCGTTCGACCACCGAGACAGTCAACCTTCAGTTACACTGCAATTAACTGCCGATGCCCTATGAGAGAGCTCAAATGTACTTTTACTTTTTTTTTCATTTTAAAACGAATTCTTATAAAGAGAACACTTCGTTTAGAATGGCTCATAATATAGTTGGATGCGCGAACTTTTTTTCTTGGTAGTAGAAAGTAGTTCAGAAATAAGTACTCATAAGTACTCGCTGTTCGTACTACAGTTCCTCTTTTGAAGTGGCTGAAAGTAAGGGAAGAGTCAAGCAAGTCACATTCATGACAATCTATACTTCCGATGAATGATGAAGAGGAATGTGCCATTCCAGCAGAAGGGGATTAGGGTGGCTATCTTTTTTGAGTTGGTGATAAAAACCGGACAGGCGAATTTCTAAATAATGCTGTTTCTTTTCATGGCCGTAATCAAGAAAATACAAATAAAAACTAATAAATTAAATACAAAACGAAGTCATTTGTTGTCAGTAAGAGATTAAGAATGGTTTGGCTCTGGGTCCACATCCCCCCCATCCCTATTTCCCCATTTCATTTACATCTCTGGTTTTTTGTTTTCATTGATGCCATCATTCAATTACTAAACCGCATTTAAAATCGTTGAAATAGGCTTCTAGAATCTTAATAACGGGAATTTAAATAAACTTAAAATATCTGGATTACCCTAGATCCAATCTTATCACGAAAGCCCCCCCCCCTCGCCTCCCCCCTCCTTTTTGTACGTCATTATTTGGTACCGAAAAGGAAATGACGTTCTTATCTTGAAATCGAATTATGTGTTCGGTCATTGGCCTAAAGCTTTGGCTGATCTTTTTTTCTCTTGAGTCAAAGAATTGTTAAGAGTTCAATATCGCCTGGAGCTACTAAAAAGGATTTTTTTTTTGTTAAGTCAGGATTCAAGGAAATCAAATATATTTCGATATCAGACAAAAGGAAAAAAGAAATATTGACTTTTAAGCCCTGAGAAGCAATCGAACGAAATAGAAGTTGGCTTGAAGGAAGAGGAAGTTGACCATTCGTTCGGTGGTAAAAATAAAATCACACTCATGTTTCCGTCTTAGGAGAAACGCAAACCATTTTTATTAGAAAATTCATTTTCTTTTTGAAGTGTAACATGCAATACCATTAAGCATGAATGTGAGATTTTTCATAAACGCACAAAAACAGGAAGCACATGAATAAAAAAAACAAGGTATAATCTCGTTTCGAACGAAATGGTAGACAACATTAATAAAAAATCGTGAAAAAATGTATACGTCTTTTTAGGTATCGCAGAAACATAGGAGTATTGCCCACTGCAATGCTAACACATAAATATTGAATATCTAGAGAGAAGAAATGTACAGTCGCTCAAATAAATATCCGAACACTATGGTTGATTACAGAATTCAGGAAAAATATCCGGCAATGTTTTTTTTTTTAGAAATTAGTGATCTGGCAACCTTCGTGTCACGTGACACGAAGGTTGCCAGATCGCTAATTTCTAAAAAAATCGTTTCCAGATATTTTTTCTGAATTCTGTAATCAACCATAGTGTTCGGATACCTTTTTGAGCGACTGTAGGTGGTCATATTATTTTGATACTAGATCGTGTGGGCTCACTCACGGAAATATTGAGCGTGTGCAGTTACCGTTCATAGCAAACTGGAGCGTGTGCAGTAACTGCACACGCTACAGTTTGCTGTGAACGGTAACTGGAGCGTGTACAGGTGCTGTACACGCTCCAGATATTTTTCCTGAATTCTGTAATCACGTGACACGAAGGTTGCCAGATCATTAATTTCTAAAAAAAATCGTTGCCAGATATTTTTCCAGAATTCTGTAATCAACCATAGTGTTCGGATATTTATTTGCGCGACTGTACTAAAAGGATTGACCTAGCGAATCAAAATAATATCCTTTCGTATCTCCTACAGTCTCCCTGATAATCCAACTTTCGGTAAATGAAAGTTTAGCGTAATCTCTCTTTCACTATTATTTTTAACGTACAATTATACGAAACACATTTAAAGGAAATCACCTTTTCTAAGATTCGGTTAAAGAATCAACAAACACAACGGCTTTCTTTATATAAACGTATTTGTCTCATTGCCAATAATTATTTATATCGCTAATTACTTTTTATTATTTCAAATTAACGTTTTCCGTCCTTCCAACAAAGGGATAGGCGACCCGGTTCAATGAAATCATTGCCAGTAAGCAACCGATACCGGACATGGAACCAGGCTCGTAATCTGCAGTTCCCAGGTTCGGATTGGATAACCTAATTCAGTCCCAGCTGTTCCAGGAGGACAGCTGGGACTGAATTAGTCCCAGCTGTTCCAGGAGGACCTCCTGCAGTTCCAGGAGGTATTGGATAACCCAATTCAGTCCCAGCTGGGTCAGCGTTGAGATTTATCCCCGCAAAACTTTCCGCCCTTCCCACGGTCAGTAGGGGACACCGATGGATTTGGAAAGGCCGCCGTCCGTCGGATGGGGCGTTAAGCCGTGGCTCCGTGTATGGGAGAGCCATACCCTGTGCACGTTAAAGAACACGCTGGATTGCCTTGACGGGAGGCTACCATCTGTCTCCCAACACCTGTTCCAGTGGTTCCCCTCCCCCAACCTTCTCTGAGTCTTCGGGGTCCTTGTGACCTGGCCATGGTGTGCAAAAAAGTGCCGCTCAGAGGTAAAACAACCCAACCCGAACATGGAAAAAATAAACTAAAAAAACTACTCAGATGTGCCCTGTAAAGGGGACTCAATGAAAAAGACAAGACTGGCACTTAGAGATGCTCTGTGTGTTATTTAAGGCCCACGTGATAACAGCTCTTTCGACATGGACCGCGGCTTAATACCTTTCGAAGGTCATCGGTATGACCTTTCTCTCCGAGAGTTAAGAGAAATGAGGCAACCTTTGCGATTAAAATCTTCGCAATTAGAGCAAAGGAAACTAATGCCAATTTGCACATTAAATATCTGGCCACTCCCCTAAATGCTCTTTCCAGAAGAAACATCAATTCCCACCGCATTTCCATTCCTTTAGCGAATTATGTTAATGGCTGCAATTCCGAAATTGGTTTCGTTCAAAAGGAACGCCAGCAACAGTAATTATTTGATGTCGACGCTTCGGAGCGAGTCGAGCCATGCCGCTGTTCCTGACCGCGCGACGACTCGAAACGCCTTGCGCCGGATCCATAAACACGGGGCGACATTTCCTGCAGGAGAGATACAACCAATAAAGATGGCGTCACCACAGCGATGTGTGTCGAAACAATGATTCATCAACATACGACACGAATTCGACTCCGCGGAGTGTTACTCATGCCCGACAGCGTCACTTGCTTTCACAGAATCTAGGGTTGCCACGCATGGCATCCCCTTGGCTGGTGACCGGTGTCTTTCAGCTGTTGAAGCCAAAGTATTGTTATGTCACTCTGTTACGGAATAACAGCTTAGCAACAACAAAGGGCAGAGTCACTGTTGACAATAAGAAAATATCTGCTGGTTTAAATTCTAAAATCGTTTCGTAACTTCTAAGCGAATTCGACAAGAAAACGGAAAAATAATCCATCGCTGCGGTGTTTGCTTGGGGGTCGCTTCGAACAATGCCATTTCGTAGAAAGGTGCATCCCTGGCGGCTTCGTCGTGTTGTATTACCCCATTCACCGAAGAGTTGAATCATCCCCGCCAATGAACGGACATGTGAGCGTCGTGATGGCAACGAATTCTCGTGTTATTGGCCTCGCGAAGGATAAACGACCACTTGAGTGGGAACAATTTGGCAATGCTGCGAAAGATATTTGGAAACGTCGGGAAAAAGAATCGGAAATGTAAGGCTGACATTGGATGTTGCGCTGGAACTTTTCAAATGGGTGCGTTGTTTTGGCTAACTGGCAAAAGTTAGATGGGTTGGGTTGTTGTTTGGGTTGTTTTACCTCTGAGCGGCACTTTTTTGCACACCATGGGCTAAATGGCCAGGTCACATGGACCCCGAAGGCTCAGAGAAGGTTGGGGGAGGGGACCCACTGGAACAGCTGTTGGGAGACAGATGGTAGCCTCCCGTCAAGGCTATCCAGCGTGTTCTTTAACGTGCACAGGGTATGGCTCTCCCGCACACGGGGCCACGGCTTAACGTCCCATCCGACGGACGGCGGCCTTTCCAAGCCCATCGGTGTCCCCTACTGACCGTGAGCAGGGCGGGGAATTGTGCGGAGATAAATCTCAACGCTGACCCAGCTGGGACTTGAACCTGGGAACTACAGATTACGAGCCTGGCGCGCTACCGACTGAGCCACCCCCGCCCCCAAGTTAGATGGGCTAAAGCGAAATGTTTCATCATAAAACATGGGATTGAGGGAGGGGGAGAGAGGCTCCTTGGACTCGGACACTCCACACTTCTAAGATGGCGAAATTTTTAGAAGATTAAGATTTAAGAAACGATTTTGGTTTTTGTGTGTATTTAATTATTATTAAGTCACTTATAATAACTGAGTTGTTTTGCCTCTGAGCGTCACCTTTTCATACGCCCTGGGCTAAATGACAAGGACCCCATGGGCTCAGATAAGGTTGGGGGAAGAGGACCTACTGGGCAGATGTTAGGAGACAGAAGCAAACCTCCCGCCAATGGGACGTGCACAGGAATGAACTCTGCTCCCCACGGGGCCACGGATTAACATCCCATCCGAAGAACGACGGTCTAGCCAAGCCCATCGATGTCCTCTTTTTGACCAAGGGGAGGAGGGGCAGAGGAGGTAATTCTAAATGTTGGCCCACGTGGGATTCGAACCTCGGAACTACAGATTCGATCCTGTCGAGCTTCCGACTGAGCCCTTCCCGTTCATTTCCGGTGTTGTCTTTCCGTTCAGATCTCACCTTCCTGACAAACCTTCTTTATTATACTAACAAGCGTCTGTTGGTCACCCATAACAAGAGATATATCAACGAAACATAATTTTTTTTTATCATTTTTTCCCAAAGGAAGACAACTGACACTCTTGCTTCCCCCCCCCCGATTCGTTTGCCATTTCCTCCCACTACTGTGACGTCATCTGATGACGTACGACAGGTACTGCCATCCACGATGCTTTGCAGATTATTTTAATTAAAATATTATTTCTACATCCAATTCATCCAAGATAATCCACGGTGTTAACAGCTGAGGTAGAGATGTTTCTTATTATAACTTAAGAGATAATTGCAGCTTAAAATGGGAAGGGAGTGGCTCAGACGATAGGGCCGTAGGTTCTTAATTTGCAGTTCCCTGGTTCGAGTCCCGGCTGGGCCAGCATGGGACTCAACCTGATGGTCAGATGCCAAGTGTGATAAGACAATTGGTGGAGGAGATGATTCCTTTAATGCATTCTTCCATGCAAGTGGAGCTGGAAAGCACGTACCCAGTGCTGTTGATGTTGATCTGGAGGAGATGATTCCTTTAATGCATTCTTCCATGCAAGTGGAGCTGGAAAGCACGTACCCAGTGCTGTTGATGTTGATCTGGAGGAGATGATTCCTTTAATGCATTCTTCCATGCAAGTGGAGCTGGAAAGCACGTACCCAGTGCTGTTGATGTTGATCTGGAGGAGATGATTCCTTTAATGCATTCATCCATGCAAGTGGAGCTGGAAAGCACGTACCCAGTGCTGTTGATGTTGATCTGGAGGAGATGATTCCTTTAATGCATTCTTCCATGCAAGTGGAGCTGGAAAGCACGTACCCAGTGCTGTTGATGTTGATCTGGAGGAGATGATTCCTTTAATGCATTCTTCCATGCAAGTGGAGCTGGAAAGCACGTACCCAGTGCTGTTGATGTTGATCTGGAGGAGATGATTCCTTTAATGCATTCTTCCATGCAAGTGGAGCTGGAAAGCACGTACCCAGTGCTGTTGATGTTGATCTGGAGGAGATGATTCCTTTAATGCATTCTTCCATGCAAGTGGAGCTGGAAAGCACGTACCCAGTGCTGTTGATGTTGATCTGGAGGAGATGATTCCTTTAATGCATTCTTCCATGCAAGTGGAGCTGGAAAGCACGTACCCAGTGCTGTTGATGTTGATCTCGAGCCAACTGTGGTTGATAAAGTTCGTACAGGTACTTATAGGCAGCTTTTTTATCCTGAGCAACTAATCACAAGAAGATGCTGCAAATAACTATGCCAGAGGGTGCTACCCAATTCTGCACCAAAATCCCCAGCCTGCCCTCGATCAGTAGGGGACACCGATGCGCTTGGAAAGGTCGCAGTCCGTCGGATGGGATATTAAACCGTGGCTCCGTGTACAAGGGAGCCATACTCTCTCACCTTAAAGAATACGATGGATGGCCTTGATGCGAGGCTTCCATCTGTCTTCTGTCCAGTGAATCCCCTTCCCCAACCTTCTCTGAGCCTTCGGGGTCCTTGTGACCTGTTCGTTTAATCCATCATTGCGTGCAAAAAAAGTGCCGCTCAGAGGTAAAACAACCCTTTATCTTAAAAACTTTTTCTCGCAATCTATCTTACTGATAAGCGTCACAACTTCAAACTTCAAAACACAACGATAGAGCATTTTTTGCGTATGATTTGAACAAAAAAAAAAATCATTGAAGTTTAGGAAAAATTATGAAAAATTCTCAGGTAAATTTTTACGGACTTCCAATGAAAATGTTGACTTTCGACTGATTCTTACGTATGATCGGTAATACGGTCGTTAACACCGACATAAATGTAAAGAGGATTTGCCTTTTTTAATGGGTGAAAGCAGACGTATAAATCCGATATAACCTACTCCGATGAGATGACGTCTAACGATATAATGGTTACTTTGTTAGAAAAGAGATGGAAACCTATGAAGACGATCCCGCGGGTTTTTCAGCTGCTGAGGATGGCTCTCCCGCATCCGGTGTGAATTGGGTTGGGTTGTTTTACCTCTGAGCGGCACTTTTTTGCACACCATGGGCTAAATGACCATATCACATGGACCCCAAGTTGGGTTGTTTTACCTCTGAGCGGCACTTTTTTGCACACCATGGGCTAAATGGCCAGGTCACAAGGACCCAGAAGGCTCAGAGAAGGTTGGGGGAGGGGACCCACTGGAACAGCTGTTGGGAGACAGATGGTAGCCTCCCGTCAAGGCCATCCAGCGTGTTCTTTAACGTGTACAGGGTATGGCTCTCCCATACACGCACACGGACCACGGCTTAACGTCCCATCCGACGGACGGTGACCTTTCCAAGCCCATCGGTGTCCCCTACTGACCGTGGGCAGGGCGGGGAATTTTGCGGAGATAAATCTCAACGCTGACCCAGCTGGGACTCGAACCTGGGAACTACAGATTACGAGCCTGGCGCGCTACCGACTGAGCCACCCCCGCCTCTTCTCTTTCTGAATCCCTATCTTAGTGGAAGGGGGGAGGACGACCACCCCTTCTTTTACGCCTTCAGACGCTACTGAAACAATGAACAACTACTGTATACACAAAGTAGAATTTTTTTTGGAAGTCATTTTTTCAGTGGTCATTCTGGAGTCCATTGCATCCCATCGCAGAGTATATTTATGATGTAATTAAAAAAATGTGATAATCGAGGATTAAGAGACATGACCTTGGAGACACGATTTAAATATATATAAGTCGTGTCTTTGGATTCGGAACCAACATTCTGGAAAAGGCACGGTAAGTTATTTTAGATTGGTGAAAAGCTGTTGCAATGAGCAAAAAATGTCTGTAAGCAATTTCCATTGCAATTTCTGGTAATAACTTAATGCTAAATAAAGCAAATCCTTTTTCGGTTGTCTTATTTTGAATTATTTGTAACGATCTTATAGACTTCTGCTTCGTCAGATCCATTTACGTGCAGACTTCGCCACAACCCCTGTGCCGAAGCGAGTTTCGGACGTGCGTGACCCTAGTGGCGTCGCATGACCACACCCACACGACCACCGAGCAGCAGAAGGAAAGAGAGAAACTTCTTACCTTGGCTGAGCGTACGTCTCGCTTTTCCCGAGCCTCTGTGTAAAAGGTGGGTTGGACGAGGGCGTGCCGGTAGAACTGGCTCCGGGCATCTGCAATAAGAGGCAAAGCGATGGTCAGGGTAAAGCAATCCCTTCGATTCCAAAGAGCAATAAAAAATATTCACCTAACACTATCAAAAAAAAGCATTAAGAAGTGGTCGAATTCAACTTTTGAAACTGAAATATTTATCCTAAGCATATTTGAACACAACAAATTCACAAGGAGTGTTGAAAGTATCTGTCGATTGGTAAATTCATCATTGTTAAATTAAAAAAAATTTTTTTTTTGATTTGCGACATATAGGACAGAGAAGAATCCTAGAAGCTACTCTTAGCTTAATACAGGCCTTCTCATACAAGGACATGCCCTACTACGACCGAAGTCACTGTTGACCACTGTCTTAGTTAGAGCTAACACAACACACAAAGTTTGCCTTGCTGGAACAGTCGCTAACTGCCTAACCACTATGCCAGTTAAGTACTCTGACATTAAATAACTAAGATTAATTGATAAAACTAAAACTTCTTTGTGGTAAGTATTTAACGAAATTCAGTTTATAGTGAAACGATTTTACTTTGACAGTCAGTGATTTAATCCCGAGGAAATATTACCTTTAAGTAATCATAAGTTCATCGACTGGTCTTAACGAAATTCTTTAACATCCCCTTCCACAACTTCTGGCTATGACAAGATCCTTGTGATTAGAGGCAGTGGCTTCCCAAGAAAGTTTCAATGTGGATGAAGGCGCTTAACATGCTTCATTCTAATGGCGGTGGAGGGTTGTCATGCTTTAAACTCTGATTTTCAGGAACTGCCTTAGAAAATGTGGGCTATTCGAACCCACAAGAGGGTTTAACCCCACCCAACCCTCCACGTGCTACGCTGGTCACAGGAAAAAGCCTCTTTTGTTGAAGAATTCAACACAATATACAACACATCATAAAGAAACGATTTAACAAAATTAGAAGTCATATATCATTTTTCAGTTTTTGTTTTGATCTTCCTATTTGTATCGAAAATGCTTTTTAATGAAAATAAAATTTAGACGAACCGAAGATAATTTTACGATCTTTACAATTTTTATACATACAAACACGTCTTATCCAGGTTTTCATGCAAGATCACGGATGCCAAAATACTGATGCATTGGAAATATTTTCGACAATCCGTACCCCGATGACACTTTGCGACTTGAGGAAAATGACGTCACTTTTCTTCTCTTGTTTCTGATGAAGGGAACGCGAAATTGGATGCCGATAAAGAGATGAACTCAGATATGGCGGCTATTTATTTTATAGCATCTCTTCCTACCATTTCTGTCTTTTTGTAAAATTTAATGCTATCTTTGGTCCATTTCTTTTCAACTGTTAAACATTAATCGTATCATCTTTTATCACAACAACGTTTGATAAAACACTGTTCTGGATTCTATTAGAAAAATCCAGAATTTTATTTCTAAATCCTTATTTTAATATTTAGAAATGGCTGCTATTGCTACGAAGGATGACTTCACGGCAAACTGCCTTTCAGATATTTGAATTCCGTCTGTAAAAATAGATCACTGGACAACTACCTAGCTATCGAGACTGCGTTTCAAGGATCTGGGTTATGGAATTTTATGTGTAAAGCTTACTAACCTTCTTCAACTTTTTTTTTGACTTAGGAAGATTACTTTCCCTGATTGGATTCATTATGACATTATCAAGTGTTAGTGATGTAAATAGTAAATTTTAAAATATTTAAGTTTTAAAAATGCTAATTAGAAACAGAAGTCCATTCTTGCGTGAATCTGCAGGTTCATTCGATCAAAGCTGTTTCGCTACCCAAAATCCTCTCATCTTATGCGCCGGAATTTCTGTGCGAATGACATCCCACTCCTTCCGTTGATTTAGTGATGCTGAATTCGGTTACCAAGTGCAGGCAGCGTAACTATGCGATGGAGCCACCACGTGATGCCAACGATCCCTGTTTGTCGTCGCTCCGAGAGTCGTGCAGATGGTAATTACAGCGTCACAAGAAAGGACGCTGCTACCGCCACATCAGAAAGATAAATCCGTTGCCTAGCAACAGCTTTCGTTCCGTGCAGCATCCACACCCACACGAGTCTGCCGGAGGCCAATACGTTGCTCTGTTGTGAGAGCACGCCTGTTGCTATGGCAATGGCAGACGGATGCTGAGGGAATGCGATCCGCCACTTTCGAGAGGAAGGTTAGTGGGGTGAGGTTCGAGAGAAGGACGCAGGTTCAACGGGACCGACCTCTTCATGCGCTCGCCATCATTTGTCACTGCCACCTATTGTTAGTCGCGTCACGTCTGCAACGTGGACTTCGTATTCAGTTTTCATCGAATTCTCTGCACTTGGTAATCTTTTCTTTCGTCTTGGGTAAATACTTGCCGCCTTCCTTACATTCTGAACGGACAATCCTGTTGCTTGAAAGCCGGATCCTTCAACACCAATCTCCAGCAGCCGAAATCGGGCTGCACCGAATCTGTTGGAAAGGAAAATTCATTTATTGCCAGATATTTTGACCTTTCCTGGATCAACAACAGGCAAACGTAAAAGCGAAACATTCATTTGGTAGGAAGATTTTCCGACTGTTTTGATCGCCAAAGTGATCTTGAAATGCCCTTTCAAGTCCGCAAAGAGACCACAATGCTCAGAAGAGGCTTTAGGGAGGGGATCCACTTTGGAGCACATCTAGAGAATTGAATGTCTTCGTCACCAACTCTTATTTGAAAAATAGAAACGAGGGTGAAAAAAACAATATAATTATACATATTGCAAGAATAGTGTCTTAAAAAGACCACTAGAACGGAAGGTAAAATATATGTATTGTACCATTAGGCGATATTTAAAAAAAATAAATATGATGTAGTGGCGTTCTGATCTGTTTCGATTGATTCCTCCCATTTTAGTTCACTCCCCCCCCCCCGCCATCGCTTAAATATATATTTGTAAGATTTAATTCTGATTCCACTGGACAGTTTTTTAGAAAGTAGAATGAGCTATCAGAACAATCCAGAGCATAGATCTGCAGCCTTTCTTAAAAGGAACACACCGAAGTTTCCGTTTAGAGACTTTTTTTAGAACACACCGAGTCTTCCAAATGAGAGACTTTTTTTTAAGAAGAACACACCGAATTTTCCAATGAGAGACTTTTTTTTTTAAGAACACACCGAGGCTTCCAATGAGAGACATTTTAAGAGGAACACACTGAGGCTTCCAATGAGAGACATTTTAAGAGGAACACACCGAGCCTTCCAATGAGAGACTTTTTTTTTAAAGAGGAACACACCGATGCTTCCAATGAGAGACATTTTAAGAGGAACACACAGAGTCTTCCAATGAGATACTTTTTTTAACAGGAACACACCGAGGCTCCCAATGAGAGACATTTTAAGAGGAACACACCGAGGTTTCCAATAAGAGACTTTTTTTAAGAGGAACACACCGAGGCTTCCAACGAGAGACATTTTAAGAGGATTGGATTGTTTTATCTCTGAGCGGCACTTTTTTTGCACACCATGGGCTAAATGGCCAGGTCACAAGGACCCCGAAGGCTCATAGAAGGTTGGGGGAGGGGATCCACTGGAACAGCTGTTGGGAGACAGATGGTAGCCTCCCGTCAAGGCCATCCAGCGTGTTCTTTAACGTGCACAAGGTCTCTCCCGCACACGGAGCCACGGCTTAACGTCCCATCCGACGGACGGCGGCCTTTCCAAGCCCATCGGTGTCCCCTACTGACCGTGGGCAGGGCGGGGAATTTTGCGGAGATAAGTCTCAACGCTGACCCAGCTGGGACTCGAACCCTGGAACATAATTTACGACGCCAGGCAGATTACGAGCCTGGCGCGCTACCGACTGAGCCACCCCCGCCCCCATTTTAAGAGGAACACACCGAGGCTTCCAATGAGAGACTTTTTTTTTTTTAAGAGGAACACACGGAACACGCCGAGGCTTCCAATGAGAGACATTTTAAGAGGAACACACCGAGTCTTCCAATGAGAGACTTTTTTAAGAGGAACACACCGAGGCTTCCAATGAGAGAAAGCACCGAGGTTTCCAATGAGAGACTTTTTTTTAAGAGGAATACACCGAGGTGTCCAATGAGAGATTTTTAAAGAGGAACACACCGAGGTTTCTATGAGAGACTGCCGATAAGAGGAAGTTACCGAGGTTTCCAATGAGAGACTTTTTTTTAAGAACACACCGAGGCTTCCAATGAGAGGCTTTTTTTCTAAGAAGAATACACCGAGGCTTCCAATGAGAGGCTTTTTTTCTAAGAAGAATACACTAAGGTTTCCAATGAGAGACTTTTTAAGAGGAACACAACGAGGTTTCCAATGAGAGACTTTTTTTTTTAAGAGGAATACACCGAGGTGTTCAATGAGAGAATTTTAAAGAGGAACACACCGAGGTTTCTATGAGACTGCCGATAAGAGGAAGTTACCGAGGTTTCCAATGAGAGACTTTTTATTTTAAGAGGAACACACCGAGGCTTCGAATGAGAGACTTTTTAGAGGAAGATATCGAGGCTCCAATGTGACACCTTCGTGTCTCGTGACACGAAGGTTGCCATATCGCTAATTTAAAAAAAAAAAATCGTTGCCAGATATTTTTTTCTGAATTCTATAATCAACCATAGTGTTCGGATATTTTTTGAGCGACTGTACAGGTTGGAGGATCGTCTCATACGAAACCTTAAACTTTTTAACCGATCGTACCAGTTTTGAAATTCAAAACAGTTGTCTTCGTATAATTTTACTTTAGCCCCATACTTATGTCCGACACTAAAAGACTAAAAAAAAACAATTGTAAAGTCTCATTCCATATAGAATATCATTTTAACCATTCCAGTTCAGTGGACTATTTTAGTAATTGGCATACCCTTTTCTCAAGTCTTATATTCTGAATCCCTTCCCCACGAAACTAAATTTTCTAAAAATCATTCTCTCTAAAAAAAGAAATCTTGAGTCGTTGCTCAAGTTAATAAAAGTTGGAAACCCAATTTTTGCTTTTTTATCATCATAAATTTGCAGGCTCTTAAATTTCAATATTTAAGCATTGTGGAAGAGAAAATTAAAAATCATTATATGTGAAGAATACAATAATATTCTGTCTTGTTTTTAAGGTATCTGCGTGTCATTAAAAAAAAAATACCCCCTCAAGCAGCTGCTTGCCACAGAGGTCTGACAGGAGCCTGTCAGTTTATATGCCATAGTAGAAGGTTTGTGAGGATGGCAGGACCTCAGCAGAAAAACAACACACACATCCATGCCTTACCCGGGGCTCGAACCCAGGTCCCTTAGATCGCAAAGCGTTAAACAGATTTTTCAAAATCCGGTATTATAGAACCTATTTTATGATAGTGTTTGTTAATACTTGCAAAAAATACGCTTCTTTTATTAAATGGTTTGAAAAATATTATTAATTTTAAAGTTTGGAGTAAATTTTGATGACTGGCATTGCTGCTATTAAATATTCATATGTGCATATTCCTTTATATACCGAAAGAATTCTGCAAAAATCGAAATTGAGATAGATTTGATTGAGATCTTGATCTCCAGTTATATTTGAGCATAAAATTTGAATTTGATTCTCTGTTCACATTCCATAGAAATTGTTTCAATCAAGTGGCCAATGAGAGCGCCTATTCAAATCTATGAGAAATCTATCTATTTCAAATCTATGTTTCTATTCAAATCGATGAGAAAAAAAACATTGCGGAAGTTCGCATTCCCCTAAATAGATGGCGCTGTGTGACAAAGGGAAAAAAATTACCCTTGGCGATTTCGCGAGGAAAGAGGATTTCGAAAAATTTCTTGCACTTGTTGTGTCAGAAACTTAAACGATGAAGAAAATATTTTCGCTGATGAAATTATTTTCTTCCGCCTTTGTTTACAGCCTGCTCATTTCACACTTTTTTATTTGCAACATTTTGGTTACTCAACTAGAAGGTTTCCGTTCTGTTGAAGAAATCAGAATGACTCAGTCATGCTCAAAGGTCAATGAACGGATATTCAGCAGAGGCTCAATGTTGTCAAGGTCGGGAAGTAAATATGCTTAAAGTACAATATAGAGTAAATAAATAAATAATAAATAAGATAAAAATAAATATCTCCTCAAGCAGCTGCTTGCTACAGAGGTCCGACAGGAGCCTGTCAGTTTAATACGTCATAGTAGAAGGTCTGTGAGGATGGCAGGCCCTCAGCAGAAAAACTACACAAACAAGCATGCCTTACCGGGGCTCGAACCCAGATTCTTTACACGAGTCTGACATTGAGAATTAATTGAATGAATTCATGGTTGTTTCAATTATCAACAATATCTTTAAAAAATAATAAAAGAGTTGGGTTGTTTTACCTCTGAGCGGCACTTTTTTGCACACCATGGGCTAAATGGCCAGGTCACATGGACCCCGAAGACTCAGAGAAGGTTGGGGGAGGGGACCCACTGGAACAGCTGTTGGGAGACAGATGGTAGCCTCCTGTCAAGGCCATCCAGCGTGTTCTTTAACGTGCACAGGGAATGGCTCTCCCACACACGGGGCCACGGCTTAACGTCCCATCCGACGGACGGCGGCCTTTCCAAGGCCATCGGTGTCCCCTACTGACCGTGGGCAGGGCGGGGAATTTTGCGGAGATAAATCTTAACGCTGACTCAGCTGGGACTCGAACCTGGGAACTACAGATTACGAGCCTGGCGCACTACCGACTGAGCCACCCCCGCCCCAATAATAAAAGAAATACCCCCTCAAGCAACTGCTTGCCATAGAGGTCTGGCAGGAGACTGTCATTTAATACACCATAGCAGGTCTGTGAGGAAGGCGAGACATCAGCAGAAAGACAAAACAAACATCCATGCCTTACCCGGGGCTCGAACCCAGACCCTTTTATCAGTAGCGAGCTAAACATTTCTAAAAATAAATGATTATCGGGAAAAGTTAAATTTCCCTTGAGGCAGTAGCTTTCTATGAAGCATAACTAGAATCATTTAAATATTCTGTCAGATAATTATGACTCTAGTGAACTAGCACGAACTAGGAGGGTCATGCCCCCTCTACTCTTCAAGATTCGAGTAAGGGAAAAGAAGAAAGTCTAGATGAAAAGAAGAAAGTCTGGATGGTTAAGATTTAAGAAACGAATTTTTGTTTGTATTATTTTAGTTTTGACCTTAGCCGTCCCATGGCCGAGTGGTTAGCGCGCTTGGCTACTGATCTAAGGGACCTGGGTTCGAGCCCCGGGTAAGGCATGGATGTATGTGTCGTTTTCCTGCTGAGGTCCTGCCATCCTCACAGACCTTCTACTATGGCATATAAACTGACAGGCTCCTGTCAGACCTCTGTGGCAAGCAGCTGCTTGAAGGGGTATTTTATTTATTATTTTATTTTATTTTTTGTTACATTCTCAAATACACTTGTTTCCATAAATTAAGGAAAATTCCTATGTTAAGTCAACGGGATGCTTACGTCAAAGCTCTATAATAAGTTTTTTTTTTGCTTTGAAATATGTGATTGCAGATAAAGATCTCAATCAAATAAATCTCGATTTTCAACAATATTCGTTCAGCATTTAATGAGTTATGTAAGTTTTAAATATTTAGCGATAACAATGCCAGCCACAAAAATTGACTTCAGAAGTTAATTAAAACTTATTAAACACTTTGATACAATAATTATTACTAAAATAAGTTTGTATTTCAGAAGTTTGTGTATAGAATTCTTTCACTATTCTTCAGTTTTGTATAAGTTTCTTAAGACTGGCATTGCTGTTGTTAAATATTCAAACTTCCATAATTCATTACTTAACGAATATTGTTGAAAATCGAGATACTGATTTATTTAAATAAGGTTTTTATCTGCAATCACATTTTTCAAAACAAAAAAAAAACTTCTTTTAGAAATTATAGATCTTTGACGTTAGCTTCCCATTGACTTAACATAAGGATTTTCCTTAATATTTAGAAATCAGTGTTTAAACATTCCCAGCAGAAATTAAGACTATTACACCTCTATCGCGTTTCTCCACCCCGACTTATTAAGCCCCCTCTCTCCCTTGCAGAAATATATTTTATGGCTATGTGTCTGCCAGTCAATGACGAAAGCAGCTGATCACTCCTTCAAGCAACATCAGAGCAGTTGGGGGTGCAAAACGAGGGAAGACAATTGGGGTGACTTCTCCCCACCCCTTTCCACACTCCTGCAATAAATTAAAAATAAATCTTTGCGAAATAATCCCCCCATTGTCTATCATATCACCCCGAATGAAGAAATGTGCAGTCTTAATCCGACATGCGTCAGAACATTGCCGGAAATTGATTCCGTTGTCTTTTGAATCGTATGCTGAAACTCTCCAGCTGAGAGTCCCATTGCTTCTTTTTCACATTCGCTTCAATTTTCATTTCGTTAATCCCTCATAGGCTATATTTTCTCCGCAACACCCTCGATGAGAAGGTTGGGTTGGGTTGTTTTACCTCTGAGCGGCACTTTTTTGCACACCATGGGCTAAATGGCCAGGTCACATGGACCCCGAAGGCTCAGAGAAGGTTGGGGGAGGGGACCCACTGGAACAGCTGTTGGGAGACAGATGGTAGCCTCCTGTCAAGGCCATCCAGCGTGTTCTTTAACGTGCACAGGGTATGTCTCTCCCGCACACGGGGCCACGGCTTAACGTCCCATCCGACGGACGGCGGCCTTTCCAAGCCCATTGGTGTCCCCTACTGACCGTGGGCAGGGCGGGGAATTTTGCGGAGATAAATCTCGACGCTGACCCAGCTGGGACTCGAACCTGGGAACTACAGATTACGAGCCTGGCGCGCTACCGACTGAGCCACCCCCGCCCATCGATGAGAAGGGACTCGCCGTCCTTCGAATTTATTACAAAATAAAGTTATTACAGAATCCTTAATTCGTCCTCGAGTACAGCCAAATTTGCATTGTAAAAAATGTATAAAAGTAATCAAAAAATTAAATGTTTCGTGTTGTTTAACGGATTTCGCTCACTTGGTTGATTTCACTTCTTTTTTTTATTTTACACTTTTTCTTTAATCGAAATTCTGTTACGCTTTGAGATGATTTAAAATCAACTGCAGCAAAAGATTCGTGTCATTAAGGAAAATCCATTTAGTTTTTTTATGTTTTTTTTTACACTTCGAAACAAAGTCTGCTGCCGCTAAATTAGTTCCCAGTATCAACGGAAAAAAAGCAAAGGAAGTAAAAAATCCCTTGCAAATGAGGATGCAACGAAGCCACAAGAAATATGATCCACCGGCAGTGTGCCCACAGATGGCACCCGCCACGGCCTTGGATGATGTCCTGGCAACCCTCCTCCTTCAGGCATCTCGTCCTCCATCGCACACAGCTGATAAAAAGGGATCGAGACCATCATCATCTTACGCCACGTGGTGGCCGTTCCTCAGAGGCAGAGCAATCAGGTCATTTTCTGGGTTTTGTCCTCTTCATTTCCAAGCGACAAACTCAACGGTGGATTAGTTCCATTTGAGGTGGCATACTGACCAACAGCGACACCTGGGAGCTGAAGGATTACAACAGCTAGTGTTGGTCAGATACGATAAAAAGCATCCAAAATAGCAAAACGCAAAAAAATAAACTCTGAGGTAAAATCTCCATTGACGATGAGTTGCGCATGACGAATAAAAAAGATTCTACCGATTCCACTGTATTGAAGAGGACAGACAAGATCTGTGCCATGGGGGGCGGGGGGGGCTCAGTCGGTAGCGCGCCAGGCTCGTAATCTGCAGTTCCCAGGTTCGAGTCCCAGCGTTGACTTATCTCCGCAAAACTCCTCGCCCTGCCCACGGTCAGTAGGGGACATCGATGGGCTTGGAAAGGCCGCCGTCCGTCGGATGGGACGTTAAGCCGTGGCCCCGTGTGTGGGAGAGCCATATCCTGTGCACGTTAAAGAACACGCTGGATGGCCTTGACGGGAGGCTACCATCTGTCTCCCAACAGCTGTTCCAGTGGGTCCCCTCCCCCAACCTTCTCTGAGCCTTCGGGGTCCATGTGACCTGGCCATTTAGCCCATGGTGTGCAAAAAAGTGCCGCTCAGAGGTAAAACAACCCAAAATCTGTGCCATGAAGCAGGGCATTTCTCCAATGTGAGTCGAGTTATAATCAGATGAATAATTGTTACTTATTAAAACAGTTATTTACAATTAATTGAGGCAAATGAGCATCGATTTATTATCGAGAGAACTTTTTTAACTGAAACGCTGCACATTAAACAGACGGAAATTGAAGCCTGCTTCTTAGGTTTCAATTAAATGGAATCTTGAAAGCTACTTAAGATCAGATAAAAAGTGACAAAACTGGGGAGCATCATTTATAACTGAAAGAAGTTCTGGGAGTAATTTTGATAAATGGACCTTCTTTCGTTTTCTATTGAATGATTAAAGAGCCTTATTTTTGTATGCCATCTTGAGTTGCGGGGCACGAATCAAAATCAGTTTCGCATCCCTTTCTTACTTCCGTGAAACTCTAGGCGACTCCTCCAATTCTGAACTAAAGAAGATCATATGTCGGAAATGGATATAAAATAATCTTTGCGTAAATTAAAAAAATTTTTTTTTTGCATTTTCAATCAGAGCAAGAATCAAGTTCGAGAAATACTATACTTTGATCAGTCAGAGCAGGCATGTCAAACACGCGGCCCGCCAAGTTTGATAACCAATACGTTTATTTAACTTTTGACAACACTGGATTCTTTAATTAAAATTATAAGTACGTACACGGTACATGAATTAAATAAACGTATTTCAGAAAACGTTTCCATTTATATATAAGGGAAACTATTGCGCATAAATGTATATGTCGGAGCCCGATCGTAGAATTGCGAACAACAATTTTGTGCGAACAACTATTTTCCACTTTAAAAAATAATAAAACTGCGGAAAGATCAAGATTAACAGACAAGCATGTGCAAGCAATTTTAAAAATAACTACAGCTCAACAAATTCAACCAAATTTTGAAGACTTGGTTAATGAAAAACGTTGCCAAGTTTCTTCAAGAAAAAAGATGATATTATTTTATTTAAATAATGTTAAATTGAAAAAAAGAAACTTTCCTACATACATATGTATTTTTTAATATGTTTATATTCTGTGTATTATTATTTTGTATGTATTGATTTGTTTATAATAAAAGCTATGCTTCATCTTTATTTCCATTTGTTTTTTTTGTTTTGCGGCCCGCGATTTAATATATAATACTTAATATGTCCCTCGGCGGTTAACGAGTTTGACATGCCTGAGTTAGAGCGATACTAAGAAACTGAAATATCTGAATTCTGGAGCAATGCGATGATGAAGTTTTACTGAAACGAAAGTGTCATTCAAATTTGCAAACTTTTAAAACACATTATATATTTATTATCTAGTTGCCTTTGCACTTGTTTGGAGAAAACTGATAAATAAGTTTCTACTTTAGTAAAGACTTCAACACTCAAAAACGTTCTCTACATCCAGCAACAAGGTTGAGCATTAACGGCTGCTATTTATTGTCTAAAATCACAAACAACTCTAGGAAAAAATACCTGAGCCTACCAAGTACCATTGATCTTTAAATGCCCCGACACGATCTCCAGTACAGTTTAAATATATGCCAATATCAAAAGTAGAACAAAAAACTGGTAAAACTACAAACTTGTAAATCTTCTACATTCTGTAGAATTACTTACTATTTGTGATTCCGAATTATTTCATTGTATGAAATAGAACTGTTCCATACAATGCAAAATATCATGTATTACATTATTGCTTTAAATATGAATAAAGGTTATTATTATTAGTTCACTACAAATAGAGTAATCAGAAAATTTATCTCCAAGGCCGTTTTTGTGGTGGAGTTTATTTCTTTTTTCAACCACAAACTTCTTTCTTAGTCTAGATGAGTAATTTCATGCATTTATTAAACATTATTGATGGATAACATTGCGAAGCTATTAAGACTGACAGATGGACTGTACAGAAACGCAAATCTTACTCCCATCACCGTTTGCCTTCCGATTGCAGAAATAGTTCTCTTTCTTAACAGGGGAATTATCTGAATTTGGCAGGGTACCCTTGCTTAAGAAGAACCCTGCGGAAAGATTCCATCGTGCAATTCGTTGCAAGATGCAAAGATGAGCTCTACACGAAAGTCCCATCGCAAGCATCACTTGCTGTCCGAAAAGAGAAATACCAAAATACTTTGCGAGTTCTTATTTTGTGCACGAGGGAAATAGATACCAAGGGAATGGAAAAAGATGGTCAGGGGTCAAAGGCGAAACGGATATTGGCGAAAGGTTGGTTGCAATATAACCTGGTTTTCGAAACAAAATCTTAATGGCACGGGTTGGGTTGTTTTACCTATGAGCGGCACTTTTTTGCACACCATGGGCTAAATGGCTAGGTCACATGGACCCCGAAGGCTCAGAGAAGGTTGGGGGAGGGGACCCACTGGAACAGCTGTTGGGAGACAGATGGTAGCCTCCCGTCAAGGCCATCCAGCGTGTTCTTTAACGTGCACAGGGTATGGCTCTCCCGCACACGGGGCCACGACTTAACGTCCCATCCGATGGATGGCGGCCTTTCCAAGCTCATCGGTGTCCCCTACTGACCGTGGGCAAGGCGGGGAATTTTGCGGAGATAAATCTCAACGCTGACCCAGCTGGGACTCGAACCTGGGAACTAACGAGCCTGGCATTTCGTATGACCTACTGTCCCATATCAGTCACCGATTCCAGGTTTCATTCGATCAAGCATCTTAAGCTTCTCCCGTGATGAACCTGCTGCCACTATCTTTGTACAGACTGACTCTATTCTTTTGGAATCGATGTTTCCGCGGAGGATTTCTCAAAGCGGTTAAAAAGACAATGTGATCACGTGTTCTCCACTCTCACCAATAGAAAGAGAAGACAGCATCTGCATCACTTCATCCGAGCAGCTGACAGGGGTGAGGTGAGCCTCATCTGAAAGTGTCGCTTGCAGCCGCGTTCGGTGATCCATGCTCTCCGCTATCAGTTAGGGGAAGGAAAGGGTGGGTGGGTGGTAGGAAGTCGCCGCTCCTTGTTCTCATCGCTTGTCTCGCGCTCTTTATCTGCCCCATTTCCGCAAAATGCGTTGTACTCTTTCCAGTCGAGGTGTTGCCATTAATCCATCAGAAGAGCTATCTTCCCCCCAAAAGATATATTCTCCATCTATCATCCCTCTCCTCTCGGGGATCGGATTCTTCTCATTTGGAAGACACATTTTAATCCTGCCCTGTTGAAGGCAAATAGGCGAATAACTGAATTAATTCTTCCCATGTCCCAACAGAATACATCCGTTTTCAAAATTATCATTAAGCTGGTCTTTAATTATGCTTTTCCTGCTTATATTCTTTTTTCTTCTCTTTGATTATTTTTTTTACCTTTTATAGTTTAGAATTAAATGCTCTTTCTTTTGGTGAATAACACGATCTATTTTATCTGTTTGCTAGTTACTTCGAGATAATGTGTTAAAATCGAAAGAGTTTCAAGAGGAAATTGGCATGGGAAAGGTTTAAGGGAATAATCTCTTCATTTAGTCACTGGTGAAGGGGGGCGGATATCCCTTTGTGGATTAGGTTTCGAGAATCGGTGTGTGTTGGCGAAAGGAAGTGAGAATAGAGATGTGGACGGCGAACGAAATGCATCACTTTCAGGTGTTGTAGAAATAAATGCCAAATAACAATTGGCTCGAACTGCAGCGAAAATAAATTTTATGGCCCCAAGAAGGATGAGACAGCTCTCGTCTGCGATCGAGTTGGGCTGTTTTACCTCTGAGCGGCACTTTTTTGCACACCATGGGCTAAATGGCCAGGTCACATGGACCCCGAAGGCTCAGAGAAGGTTGGGGGAGGGGACCCACTGGAACGGCTGTTGGGAGACAGATGGTAGCCTCCCGTCAAGGCCATCCAGCGTGTTCTTTAACGTGCACAGGGTATGGCCTTCCCGCACACGGAGCCACGGCTTAACGTCCCATCCGACGGACGGCGGCCTTTCCAAGCCCATCGGTGTACCCTACTGACCGTGGGCAGGGCGGGGAGTTTTGCGGAGATAAATCTCAACGCTGACCCAGCAGGGACTCGAACCTGGGAATTACAGATTACGAGCCTGGCGCGCTACCGACTGAGCCACCCCCGCCCCTACTTTTCACGGAAAAACGCCACTGAGGGTAAAATAAGGACCGCAATCAAATCGATCTAAATCTCGATTTTCGACAATATTTGTTCGGTATTTAAAGAGTTAATGGAAGCTGGAATATTTAACAACAGCAGGGGCTTAAATTTAAAGAATTGTCTTCAGAAGTTATTCAAAGCTCTATTGGCTATTATTTCAAATCATTTAAGAAAATAATTGACTATTTCCGGCACTTTCCCGGTAGTCAAGTGGTTAGCGTGCTTCAGTGCAAAGTAAATGGATTTGGAATCGAGTCTCGGTGAAGGGATAGATTTTTATTCACGGATCTTCTCCTATGGTGTAGTATTAACTACTGTTAGATATTTCTGGGAAGAATCTGCTTGAGGGGGAATTTAGAGATTAGAAGTCGTGGAAATAATTTTTCATTTTACATTGCAATATTCCTTAAAACTAGCACTGCTGTTAAACATTGAAATTTTCATAGCCCTTTAAATGCTGAAAGAATATTATCGAAAATCGAGATTTAAACCTCAAAGACGTGTCTATTTTCCGTTTTCAAATAAAAAGATTGTTTAAGGAGTTACGGAGCTTCGACTCTCCGTTGTCAGAATATGGAGATGTTTCCATTTTTCTGCCCAGTACTTGTACATTTATTTATTTATTTATGTATTCAACGTTACAGATATTTGAGAGGTCCTTATACAGGCTTTCTCATTATACATTTTTTTAAAATAATTAACTATAATACTTTTTTTAGTTAATTTTCATTTTGCTCTTTTTGTTTTTGTTTATTTACTTATTTAATTATTTATTTTTTAGATTCTGTTCCATAAATCTGTAGAGAATAGAAATTCAAATAAAATTTTATAAATTTTAATTTTAGGATCAAAATCTTTCTGGTTCAAAATTAAATCAGTTCTAATCTCCTGAAACCCATGTTCCTCTAGTGATTTAAAGAATTTTTTCCTTTGAGTTGTGTTGTTTATACAGTTAAGTAAAATATGATTAATTGTTTCGGGTACGTTACAATTTTTGCAGTTTGGAGAGTTTGAAAGTTTAAGATAAAATTTTGTTTGATTTAGCATTGCTGTATTTGTTCTAAGTCTATAGAGGATACTTAATTGTCTTCTTGTAAACGGTAGATTTTGAATATAATTAATATTTTTTGAAAGAACGTATCTAAAGTTGTTATTTTTTAATGATGCTTCAATTTGAAAGAATTGTTCGGTCAATTTAAATTCTATTTTTTTATAGTGTTATAAAAATTGAAGCAGTTGCTAATTTTGTTAAGTTTATGAGCATTTTTTGCTAATCCATCAACAAATTCATTTTCAATGATCCCTATATGACTAGGGATCCATTGAATTGTAATTTGATCATTTTTGAATTGTTTGTTAAATGTATTAAGTGTTAATAGTTTGTAAATGTATATATTATAGTCTGATTGGTATAATTCTTGTTGTAATGTTTGTATGGCTCCTTTGGAGTCCACAAAAACTGCAATTTCACAATTATTTAAGTTATTTAAAATCCAATTAAATGTTTCTATTATTGCTATTAATTCTGCATGTGTTATTGAAGTATTTTGAGGTAATTTAAAAACTGTAGAAAATTTATCTTGAGGAACAAAAAATGCAGCTGTAGAGGATTCACTATCTGGTAGTACAATTGTTGTCTACAAATAGCGATAAAAAGATTCTAATAGAACACCTAGCTAAATATCTGAGCCAATCCTTTGCAACTCTCAATGCAGCAGAGGGACAAGAAAAGATGAGCTTCACAGGAAGATCATTGCCACTTATCTTGGAGGATATTTATCAAGCTCTAATTCTATGGGAGGGGGGGGGGATTAGTAAGGAAAGAGAACGACAAAGAGACGCGATTTTTTGTTTTGGTTATTCAGCTGATAAGGAAATCTTTTAAGTATGAGTGAAAGAAGAGAGGAAGCGATTTATGAATGCGGTAAAACGTTTGCGGTAGATGTTTGCTAAGTGTAATCCACGAAGAGCTGTTAATTGCTTCTGCTGACAGGAATCCTTTTCCACTCATCTTCCTAGTGATGATAATGTACTACTTGAAGCACGAAGCTAAAAGTGTGATGTTTTCATCAAAAAAATTTAACCTTCTGTATTATGAGCATTTACGGTGCTTCAGCACTCTGAAATTAAAAAGAAAAACTTCAAAATGGCAATTACTGCTTAAAAATGCCATTTATTTGTCGTCGTTACTTTTTAATATTTTTATTTAAAGCCTTCTTTTAGTTCTCCTGTGCCATGAAAAATTAAGAGACTTTACTTTTTTTTTTGCTTACCGGAAATTTCGCTTACTTCAGCGAAAAGTTCTTAAATGTCCTTGTCTTTGCAAAAAAAAATATTTTTTTATTTTGTTTTGAAGAAAGAAATGGCGTTTTTTTGTGTTTTTTGCTCACTCGACAGAGGACTTATTTGGATGCTATGGGAATTAATTTGAAATCATGCCCGTTCAAGCTTTTCTACTGACAAACGACGAACTAATGGTGAACAAAAATGCTTCAATTCTGAAAGCGTCTGCAAAGAAATTCTCTTCAAGAATCTGAACAAACCGACTGATCACAATATACGATAGCAGTTGCAAACAAACAACAATTGAAAAAAAGTTAAACCTTTTACTCTTGAAGATCTTCTTAATCATCGTCTTCATTCCCATCCAAATTCGGGGTGGGGGTGGCTCAGTCGGTAGCGCGCTAGGCTCATAATCTGTAGTTCCCAGGTTCGAGTCCCAGCTGAGTCAGCGTTTGAGATTTATCTCCGCAAAAATTCCACGCCCTGCCCACGGTCAGTAGGGGACACCGATGGGCTTGGTAAAGACCGCCGTCCGTCGGATGGGACGTTAAGCCGTGGCCCGTGTGCGGGAGAGCCATACCCTGTGCACGTTAAAGAACACACTGGATGGCCTTGACGGGAGGCTACCATCTGTCTCCCAACAGCTGTTCCAGTGGGTCCCCTCCCCCAACCTTCTCTGAGCCTACGGGGTCCTTGTGACCTGGCCATTTAGCCCATGGTGTGCAAAAAAGTGCCGCTCAGAGGTAAAACAACCCAGCCCATCCAAATTCACATCAGCTCAATTATCCGAGTTGACGGCTTAAATCCGTTTCCACTTCCTGTCCTCCGAGTTATTGCAAAAACTCACAAACGAAACTTGATGTCCTTATTGTTAGCACAAATATTAAAGAAGAAATCAATGCACTTAAGGCAAGTAAAGTCATCGCCCTCCCCCCAACCATTTTATCTTCTTAAACTTGAAACGTATTTTACTAGTCACCCAACCACTATAGATTTTAATTTAAGAAACAATTAAGGGGGCAAAAATAGAAGAATATAATATCAGACGTTGCAGTAATTCTAAATATTTCGGGGGGAGGGGATAGTTTCGGTGGGTAGCTCGCCAAGCTCGTAATCTGCAGTCTCCAGATTCGAGTTCCAGCTGGGCCAGCGTTGAGATTTATCTTCGCAAAACTCCCCGCCCTGCCCACGGTCAGTAGGGGGGCAACGATGGACTTTGAAATGCCGCCATCCGTCGGATGGGACGTTAAGCCGTGGTGCCATACACTGTGCACGTTAAAGAACATGCTGTATGGCCTTGATGGGACGCTAACATCGGTCTCCCAACAGCTACCCAGTGGAGTCCAATGGACAGCTTCTCTGAGCCCTTGGTGTCCTGATCTGCCCATTTAGCCCATTGTGTGCAAAAAAAGTGCCGCTCACAAGCTGTTTTTTAACAGTGGGCAGGGCCAGGGGATATTTTCTAATTGCCCTCCTCTCCTTTTGAGAATGCTAGTAAGGGTTAGCAATGGAAGAAAAAATATGAAAGTTTTTATTAAAGACCTCTGAAACAGAGAGGAAAATATTATTTTGCAGATGGAATTCCATTCTCTTAGCCTTCCCCCTTCCTTTTCGTCTATATCCATTCTCTTAGCCTTCCCCCTTCCTTTTCGTCTATATCCAGCCATGACAGACAGCTCATTCCCTCTTCTCTCTGGGGCGGGGGTGGCTCAGTCGGTAGCGCGCCAGGCTCGTAATCTGTAGTTCCCAGGATCGAGTCCCAGCTGGGTCAGCGTTGAGATTTATCTCCGCAAAATTCCCCGCCCTGCCCACGGTCAGTAGGGGACACCGATGGTCTTGGAAAGGTCGCCGTCCGTCCGATGGGACGTTAAGCCGTGGCCCCGTGTGTGGGAGAGCCATACCCTGTGCACGTTAAAGAACACGCTGGATGGCCTTGACGGGAGGCTACCATCTGTCTCCCAACAGCTGTTCCAGTGGGTCCCCTCCCCCAACCTTCCCTGAGCCTTCGGGGTCCATGTGACCTGGCCATTTAGCCCATGGTGTGCAAAAAAGTGCCGCTCAGAGGTAACACAACCCAACCCTCTCCTCTGTCATGGAAATGCTCATCCAGTTAGAAAGAGATCGACACTGAGATGTCGGATCCAGTCAGATAGATGATTAAAGAAGGAACAGTTTGAGCTCACAATCAAACACTTTTTAAATTTCCCATCCAGTTGCCAGAAGTTGCACAAAATTAGAGGTAGGGACAAAACCTTTCATCCTTATCTTCCAATCTGACCACGTTTTCTGGAGAGTTTCATCCCCTGAATGAGAGAGCCGTCATTATTAAGTTCTCCTCTTCAAGGTCCCCCTCCCCATGACTCATCTTTCTCAAAGTCACTCTCAGCTGGAAGGAATAGGAGAGAGACAGCTGATAGTCTCTCTCCTCCAGATGTCTCGAGAATGGAAGCCGCTGTGACGTCAATGAAATGCAACCGAACTCAAAAATGTAATAAATCCAATGTCCACGTCTGCCTTTGCTTATCCGCAGCCCCGTAACATTGCTCTGATCGCCTGCAAGAAGTCTTGAAAGTGTAGTTGTCGCTATGGTTACTTCTTGGTATGTCTGTCTACAAGATAATTTCAGTTTCTGTTCTGGGATCACAGTTAGTGACAACTGCTCTTCTTTGAATCATGGTGATCGTCTGCGCTCTTTCTTTGCATTTCCTTTTAAACAAGACTTTATTATTTTTCTAACAACGTTGGGTTGGGTTGTTTTACCTCTGAGCGGCACTTTTTTGCACACCATGGGCTAAATGGCCAGGTCAAATGGACCCCGAAGGCTCAGAGAAGGTTGGGGGAGGGGACCCACTGGAACAGCTGTTGGGAGACAGATGGTAGCCTCCCGTCAAGGCCATCCAATGTGTTCTTTAACGTGCACAGGGTATGGCTTTCCCGCACACGGGGCCACGGCTTAACGTCCCATCTGACGGACGGCGGCCTTTCCAAGGCCATCGGTGTCCCCTACTGACCGTGGGCAGGGCGGGGAATTTTGCGGAGATAAATCTCAACGCTGACCCAGCTGGGACTCGATCCTGGGAACTACAGATTACGAGCCTGGCGCGCTACCGACTGAGCCACCCTCGCCCCTTCTAACAACGTCATTCATTCCTAAGAAAAGAATTTCTCAAGCGCTTTTCAGTCTCTCTTTTCAGGATTCAAATGAGCCTTCACAGTTGCTCCGAGCTGGACAGAAAATGAGATCCTTTTTTTTGCTCGGGATCCGCTTTGCGAGGAGCATGCACCTACTCATTTACGATTTTCTTCGAATTGGGTTGTTATACCTCTGAGCGGCACTTTTTTGCACACGTTGGCCTCAATGGTCAGGTCATAAGAACCCCGAGAAGGTTGGAGGGAGAGGACAAATGGTAGCATCCCATCAAGGCCATCCAGCATGTACCTTAATGTGCACTGGGGACATCTCTCTCTCTCCGCACACGGGTCCACGGCTTATTGGCGTCCCCTATTGACCGAGTGCAAGACGATGAGTCTAGCAGATATAAATCTGAACGCTGGCCCAAGTGGGACTCGAACCTGGGGAATGCAGATTACGAGCCTGGCGCGCTACCAGCTGAGTCCTCCTTGCCCCAATTTGTTCGAGATTTCTATATTATGGAACAAGAAGGTGAGGAGGTTACGTTATTTTGCCTCTTATTATTTTTTATTACGCCCTTGGTTATTTAGCTGAATTGAAATTCGTCTTTCGTTAATTCAGCGCAGAATTATCTAACCACCATTTTTAGGAAGGGAAGCAGTCTTCAATTGGCAACTGATGAGATGGCGGACAACAGAAGAATCCCAAAGGAGACTTCATATCTGACGTCAGAAGCCATTAACTGATCTTTTTTCTTCTCTCTTCCTGATGACACTAATCTGTCGCATCCAGTTCAGGGGAGGCAAGCGTCTGTTCAGCCTTGACCCTAAATTTTTGTCTCTTGGCTTTCCCCCACCTCAATGGATGATGCTTTTGGTTTCTTGCCAACTCCTTTCATCTGCAACATTCGATTTCCGGTGATAACCAGAGTTCTGATAACTCTCTTCTTTCTTCTCTTCATTAGTTCTCGATCTCTTTTGCCTTCAGCTCGAGCACAATGAAGCTGACATTAAGTCATTTGGGTCTGGTGTTAATAATTTACCTTCCTTTCATGAAGCTTTTTTTCTTCACCGATTACTTCCTCGTAGTGGGGGGGGGGGGCTCAGTCGGTAGCGCGCCTGGCTCATAATCTGTAGTTCCCAGGTTCGAGTCCCAGCTAGGTCAGCGTTGAGATTTATCTCCGCAAAATTTCCCGTCCTGCCCGCGGTCAGTAGGGGACACCGCTGGGCTTGGAAAGTCCGTCGGATGGGACGTTAAGCCGTGGCTCCGTGTGTGGGAGAGCCATACCCTGTGCACGTTAAACACACGCTGGATGGCCTTGACGGGAGGCTACCATCTGTCTCCCAACAGCTGTTTCAGTGGGTCCCCTCCCCCAACCTTCTCTGAGCCTTCGGGGTCCATGTGACCTGGCCATTTAGCCCATGGTGTGCAAAAAAGTGCCGCTCAGAGGTAAAACAACCGAACCCAATCCTCGGAGTCATCTTTATCACTTACGCGCGGTGTGTAAGGCTCAGGAGGAAATCGTCTATGGAGAAACTCATTTCTCTTTCAGACTGAGGCTCATGTTACGAACTGATATTTCAATCACTGCATAACTTAAAAATATTCCAATTAGCACTGCCAATATTCCAATTAGTGCCGTGTATGTTTTTGGCGGATCTGCTCTCTCGTTCCTAAGGAAGTGACACCGTGAGAATATAAAAGTGCCTCTTTGTCCGAGATGAAGCGGAGATGACCGCAGGTGTGGCCACCGTCCACTTCGCGGCCATGCGAAATCTTCCGGAGGCGTAATAAAATGAGCATTAAATTTCTCGGCACATTCGTACTTCAACGAAACCCTCCACCACATAACAGACGGTTCACAGTGCACAAGCTCCCCCATAAAATTTCAGCCGCAAGAACGTCCCTAACTAGTGGACGGGAGGACAGATACAAACCGCTCCATCCTGTTTAATTGGACTGTTGATGGCCTCCTACAAATTTTCCCAAGAGGCTGTAAATGCATAAACCGCCGTGGGAATCGAGACCCCGGAATTCTAAAACCACGTGGGCTTATGGAAATCTTTGGGAGCCCTCCCCATTGGCCCCAATGCATGGTACTGCAAACAACGGGACGAGGGGATGACCAATGAGGAAAGCGGGAAAAAAAAGGAGCTGACGAACTCGACATAGAACACTTTTTCTTCTCATTACTCAAGGACATGAGATGCTGGATAGGTTGTGCGTGCGCATCCTCTCGAAGATATGAGAGGCTCAAGAGTCGGTGCTTCGTTCTGGATAATGTGTGTCTGTGCTCTCTCTACGGTGACAGATGCTGGATAGTCGATACGCCATCGTAAGACTCTCTTGAGGATCGACGATGCCTTGGACCTACTCTCGATGTCTGCTGACTGAGCCATAAAAGTCGTCCCGTCTCCTCTGCTGGGGGCGGGGGTGACTCAATCGGTAGTGCGCCAGGCTCGTAATCTGTAGTTCCAGGTTCGAGTCCCAGCTGGGTCAGCGTCGAGATTTATCTCCGCAAAATTCCCCGCCCTGCCCACGGTCAGTAGGGGACACCGATGGGCTTGGAAAGGCCGCCGTCCGTCGGATGGGACGTTAAGCCGTGGCCTCGTGTGCGGGAGAGACATACCATGTGCACGTTAAAGAACACGCTGGATGGCCTTGACGGGAGGCTACCATCTGTCTCCCAACAGCTGTTCCAGTGGGTCCCCTCCCCCAACCTTCTCTTGAGTCTTCGGGGTCCACGTGACCTGGCCGCTCAGAGGTAAAACAACCCAACCCAACCCGAGACAGGCGGATGATGCTGATCATCAGTTGCTTGCACTCTGGCGAATAGCTTAACAGTTATGGGCACCTAAAGTCCATACAAAGAAAGAATAAAAAGTTTTTGTAAAGAGAGGAGTTCATTAACCAAAGAGGAAGCAAAGCATGCTCAAATTATTTTTCTCCTTAAGCCAAGGGTGGTCTGGAGAGCTATAACCGCCCCCCCCCCCCCCCACCCTCCAATTCACACAACGTCATTGGGTAAACTCCAGGTACTTTCACTTAATTTTCTTGGATTCATTTTTCCCTTTCTAAAACTATACAAGAAAGTGACACGAAATTCAGTGTACATGTAAATTTTGGAAAGCGGAAGAAGAAAATGTTTCATTTTGAGCTTCTCCCGAAATTTTGTTTGCTCCTTTCTCCGAAAATATATCCTAGTCACGTGTCTGCCCACCAACAGAACCCTCACCACACATTCTGTATGCATTACTATTATTTCACTGAAATTGTCTTACCTTCCTATACGAATCTGTGTTTAAGTCAACGAAACAGATTGTTCAAGGGGCACTTTTTCTGGCAGCCCGAAACACAGAATAGCCACATCGCAGCGAACATTATTAGATTGGGATATTTTACATACTGGACAACTATTACACGAATTTGTTATTGAAAATCAGAGATTCGAGCATGCCTTCCCATTAGACGAAACATGCTCGTGTGCACGTGTAATCCACCCACCGCCTCAAAAGCAGAGGCAGTTTTCTCTGAGCTTCCCTTCCTCCGTTCCTTGTCACGAGGTGCCAAACCAACCACCTGGCTCCAATTCCTTTTGTAAAAGCGTCCTCTTCTAAATCTATCGGCTGTTGCTCTTTGGACTTTCGCCAATTCGAGCTTCGCATCGCAACCCACAAGCACCAAACGTAACAGGGGTCTCTCTCCTTAGAACTTTTCGGTCAGGAAGGGGTTCAGGGGAAAAGACACGTTCTCTAACAAGCGAAGATGGTTCAACGTCCTCTCTAATGGCTCTGTGGAATTCGCGAGCGCAGATGGAATTGTTAGGTTAGCTGTCCAACAGTTAGCAGAGTGTCTGTTCGTGGACAAATTTATGGTAGTCTAAGAATTGGTTGAGCCAAGAATTTTTGCAACCGATGAGACGAGAGTCTACGCCCCCATTCTTCCGCCCCTCCCTCCCTCAATGTTGAAAGCAGAAAATATTTTCTGCTTTCATCATTGGCGGGGAACTGTACAAGTCAAATAGTCGTGGGGAGAAGAGGGCAAAAATTCTAAATAGGTACTATATATTTTGCTTCCTTCTGATAAAGGTAGTCATTATCTGTAATAGAATAATAAAGTGACCAATAAAAAATGAAAAACAAATGCCCCTCAATCAGATGCTTGCCACAGAGGTCTGACAGGAGCCTGCCAGTTCATAGGCCATAGTAGAAGGTCCGTGAGGATGGCGGGACCTCAGCAGAAAGACAACTGAAACATCCATGCCTTACCTGGGGTTCGAACCCAGGTCCCTTTGATCAGTAGACAATGCAGAAATTCCTTTCTTATGCGTCAATCACTTTAATGCAATCTTTTTTTTGTCTCGCTGGAGCTACGAGTCGGAGGGACCTAGGTATGACCTTGGCCCTGTCTAAGGTCCATTATTTTCCCTCGACTCCCCTTTGGAAAACATAATTAGACTTATACGAACATTGGAATACAAAAGTTATGAAAATAATTTCAAAAAAAAAACTACAGATGCCAGTAAATTAAAAGAAAAAAATTAACCATCTTAAAGTCTGTCTCTGTTTTATGAAGAACTCTTCCTGAATAGTATGAGTTAGGACCATCAAATTTGGTACACCGTTTGGTCTTATCATCACTAGCAGCGGTTAGGAGACAGATGGAAACCTCTCCTCAAGGATATCCAGCATATTGTTTAAAGAGCACAGAGTGTGGGCTCTCCTACGCAAGTGTCTCGCTTTAACGTCCCACCCGGCGGATGCCTGTCATTGCAAGCCCATCGGTGTTCCTTTTCTCACTGAGAGAAGAGCTTGGGTTAACTGATGAAATCTGAACACAGGGAGAGTGAGGAAATGAATTCGGGAGCATCAGGTTATGAGCCTGGCATGCTATTGACTATCCAACTCTCTCCCCTGTTGAAGATGAGGATGATGCATGAAAAACGAAATCGCGGTAACGATATCGGAGAGGTTGGAACAGAAAAACTTTCATGCCAATCTGAATATTTGTATTCACCTGGTTTGGAATCAACGTTGCCAATTGAGAAAAGTGAGGCAAGTGATCCCTTCATTCCCGGGTTCAAGGTCTCGTCGTGGCTTACATATCACAGACGCTTCCTTTCCCCTTCCAGCCCCGTGCAGCGCGCGATAATGAACACGAAGTGAGCGAGGGCGATGCAAAACTCGCCGTTTCAATGTCACGAGGAGAAAGAGGTCACGAGACGAGCGGAAATGCCTGATGAGGAGTGCTGTGGCAGAAACGGAAATGCCTGGGATCCACCGAGTACAGAGATGACAACATGGCTACTTGAGGGATAACCTTCAGACGAGAATCTCGTTTCTAAACAAAATACTCTCATCTTTTACGAAGCCCTCATTTCGCGAAATATTATTCTGCCCACATCTGCAGGGTGTACGCAAAAATTGTTTTCTGTTGGTGGTGGGGAATCAGTGATCCACCGAAAGAGAGTATCGATGAAACCACTCCTGATAAAGATTTCTCAATAATTCTACAAAGATGGGGGCTTTGGGTTGTTTTACCTCTGAGCGGCACTTTTTTGCACACCATGGGCTATATGGCTAGGTCACATGGGCCCCAAAGGCTCAGAGAAGGTTGGGGGAGGGGACCCACTGGAACAGCTGTTCTGAGACAGATGGTAGCCTCCCGTCAAGGCCATCCAGCGTGTTCTTTTACGTGCACAGGGTATGGCTCTCCCGCACACGGAGCCCCGACTTAACGTCCCATCCGACGGACGGCGGCCTTTCCAAGCCCATCGGTGTCCCCTACTGACCGTGGACAGGGCGGGGAATTTTGGGGAGATAAATCTCAACGCTGACCCAGCTGGGACTCGAACCTGGGAACTACAGATTACGAGCCTGGCGCGCTACCGACTGAGCCACCCCCGCCCCCCAAAGATGGGGGCCGAGGGGGTCATGCACCCTCCCAGAATCTTCCGAACCGTTCATTCCCATCGATCAACCAAGTGAGATGCAGTGTGTTTAGTCATTTTTGCCTTTTTCCTAATACGAAACCCTCTTTCGATTTAATTCCTGAGGAAAACATTGGATTCGACTCTAAGAATCAACATTCATTTTTCATACTTAAGTGACGGTATGATCGAAATTATCTCGTCTATATAAAAGAAAAACTATATAGGATTGGATATTCTAAGTATTTTTAGTAAACTATCGAAAATTAAACTCTCTAAAAAAGCAACTGCTGAATTTCCATGCTGCAAAAAGTATCTTCTATTTTTCAGAACACCACAAAATTCTGTTGTTCTTAATCTCTTTCTTTTGCATTGTTCAGCGTTAAAAAGTGGCTTCGTTACTTCAGCAAATTAAGCCTTAACTGGCATAGTGGTTAGGCAGCTAGCGACTGTTCCAGCAAGGCAAACTTTTGTGTTGTGTTAGCTCTAAGGCAGTGGTCAGCAGTGACTTCGGTCTTAGTAGGGCATGTCCTTGTATGAGAAGGCCTGTATTAAGCTAAGAGTAGCTTCTAGGATTCTTCTCTGTCCTATATGTCGCAAATAAAAAATAAAAATTAGTTTTCTGACAAAAAAAAAAACTCTAGTTAATTTATTCTGAGAATTCTGTGCACATTTTGTTGTACGAATCATATCAGTGAATTGACCTATTAGATTCTGTTTGTAATTAATCAAAAGATTGATGAAATGGGAAACATTTCCTTTTCAGCAACCGAAAAATTAAATCTTTTTTAAAATGTTCAAATGATGCATTCTTTAATTTTTCTCTGAAGTTTACAATTGCATACTTGAATGTACACAAAGTCTGCAGCCATTTGCTATAAAGGCAATAATACCAGGGGGGCTCCCTTTAGCCAATAGATCCCCTTTTGCTAATCTTCTCTGAGCTCATGTGGTCCTCCATGAGATGGCCATTTAGCCCGTTGTACGTAAAAGAGTTGCTCAGAGGTAAAACTGGCCAACCAGGGCTACGACCAGAGGGTGGACGCAAAGGGGTCAATTCATTTGGCCACCTCCTAGCGCAGGGATGAGTAAAATATAGCTCAGGAGTTTGTGCTGTCCGCGAAGCTCTTTTAAGACCGAAAACTATAAAACTAAACGTAAAACATGAAAACAAGATTTCTGTTTCCTGTAAGCCATGCAGTGAAATGCAAACGATCCAGTCTCAACACACAAACACGTTCTAAGATCTCGCGCCACTAAAGTTTTCTCTAAATGTCTATAAATAGTCTAGAATTTTAATAATATAGATTGCTACTGTAAATCACGAAATAAAATATTTAAATTAACATTTATAAAACATAATAATTTATATTTAATGATTATATAACGTATCAGAATGATGAATAGGGAGGCTCAAAACCGATTGTCCACTTCCACTCCCCCCCCTCTCCCCCCCCCTCTTCCTTCCGAGAGCTGTCCCACCGAAAGAATGACTCATCTCTCACTCTCAAAAAATATTCACCCACAACTATCCCAGAGGAAGGAGGCGTCGCTCTTTCTCTCGAAAGGGAAGGAGGGGGAGGGAGGTTCAAAAGATTTTTGCGAGTGAGGTGCGTGAAGAGTGCTCGGGAACAGCTTTTGGCCTCAGTCTCAAAAAAAGTTTGATTCGTCTCCGAGTTCCTTTGCCATTAAAACACAATTCCAACATTTCCAGCATCGAAGAAGAGGCATTTGTTGTAGATGATTTTAATGATTTTAATGATTCAAAACAAAAAGGAGGAGTCAAGTTTTGTGATGCCTTGGCACTAAGGGACCTGGGTTCGAGCCCCGGGTAAGGCATGGATGTTCGTGTTGTTTTTCTGTTGAGGTCCTGCCATCCTCCCAGACCTTCTACTGTGGCATATAAACTGACAGGCTCCTGTCAGACCTCTGTGGCAAGCAGCTGCTTGAGGGGGTATTTATTTATTTTTTTTATTTTGCACTGTTAACCGTATTCTCCTCATCCACTTTCCTTTTTGAATATCCAAGTGCAAGTGAAAACCGCAATCTATACAAGCCATACAAAAAAAAGAAAAATCTTTTCTACATTTTTTAAAACCACCACAGTGGTCTGAAAACACAAAGTTCAACGACTCATTTAAATCCTCAATTCTTGAATGCTTAAAAAGTTTGTTTTTAATGAAACTGCTGGCATCTGATACTACTAGGGTCGATTACCCCGAACTGCAGACTCCGCCGCTCGATGTTATTAAGCGTTAAGAATGGTTCCCCCCCTCCCCCATCGTATAACCCCCGCAACTAGAGATTTCTAAAATGATGTTTGTCTGTCTGTGCAGACTGACGGGTCCAGCCAGACGACAGAAGGCGGCGATGGGGTGGCTGGGAATGAACTGCATCTCCATCAGCAGTTGCCAACCTTGACCAATCTCGAGTCTCGAGTTGTGTTCCTCGTACAAACGAGACTGTCTCCACTTCATGCATCTTCAATGTCCCGCTGTTGACGTGAGGGCTGCGAGGTCACGGAAGGTCAGCGAGCTCGTGTGATCACCGCTACCCATCATGCAACTTTGTAACTAATGCGAAACTCCGAACTGCGTGCGTTTCGTTTTTAGCGCTTGTCCAATTCTTTCCTGATCAGATCCATGTTGGATTTCTTTTTTAGAAAGAAACAATTTCAGTTTCTTCGACATCAACCGTGTTACAGCAAATCTGTTCGAGAAGTGATCGCATTCGAATTCCAGTCTTGGAATTTCGTTAAAACTGAAAGTGAAGATTAACAATTCCGAATCGCGTGTAAGTTTCTTGCGCGTGCATAACGTTATAGACGTCCTTCTCAAAAAATAAATAAAATAAATACCCCCTCAAGTAGCTGCTTGCCACAGAGGTCTGACAAGGAGCCTGTCAGTTTATATGCCATAGTAGAAGGTCTGAGAGGATGGCAGGACCTCAGCAGAAAAACAACACAAACGTCCATGCCTTACCCGGGGCTCGAACCCAGGTCCCTTAGATCAGTAGCCAAGCGTGCTAACCACTCGGCCATGGGACGTCCGTCAAATAAGAAAACGAGATTCTTGAAGAAACTTTTTTAAATTCAAACATTGCTTAACACTTAAGAAAATGAAGAACACAAGACGCGAATGAATGAAAGCAACTAAATTAAGATGTTGCAAAATAGAAAATAACATCCATATAATATCAAAATGCGTTTTGTTATTTAGGGCTCTGACTTCCTCCGCCTCCCCCTCCCTTCCTTGTGTTGCAACCCTGAGTCAAGATGATCAAGACTTTTGACACACGAGGAAAAGGATGTTCGGTTTTGAATAGTTTTTGCTCTTCTGTATTTTATGACTCTCGGCCCCTTCACGTTTTGATTTGAGTCTTCCATAATTTCCAATTTCAACTGAAATAACTGGAAAACCATAACGAAAGATTCCCATCAAATTTTTTTTGAGAAAGCATGATTGAAAATTGATTTCACCCCACAGCGTTTCAAACGGCAGCCATCAATAAGCGCACTTCAACTTAATGATTCCTTACTTTAAAAACCTTTTTTTTCTTTTTCTTGTTAATTGCACACAAGATTTAATATTATGCAATCATACGAGCAGTAATAGATCTCATTTTCTGGGGGAAAAAGTAATAATTTTTTAATTTCACGTGCATAAGTGAAATGCCATCCATTTATTACCCATGTTTATGCGAAATTTTAGAAGGAGCTGCATTGTTGCGATTTGATTCAAAATGTTCCTATTCCGCTCAGGTCTACGTTTGTTCATGCTAACTATTAGACAGTTGTTGGATGAGAGATCTTTTTATTTAGCAATGTCAACTATTATTGTTTTAAAACTCTTTCATTTCAAGTATTTATGATTACGTATTTCTCAATTAGCTCACGTTAGCTAATAACAAGAAATTTGTGACCAAACTAAACAAAAATACCCAAAGGACACTTAATCACCGCAAAGGATACTGTGATCTCTGCACAAATCAAGAGAATAAGCTTTGTGCAGAGTCCTCACATTCCAACTACCTAAGGAGAGAAAATGGTTAGTGGGATGTTTAAAGAAACTATGTTTATTGAGAGAGGGAATGCCGACAATATCAAACAGCCCCCTAATCGCAGACATGTGGCAAAGACCCGTTCCCCCACCACTAAAGGCTGAAGCCATCTACACTGGAAGACTTCCTCCAATGTAGAATTTGACGATGCCAATAGAAGCAGAGAGTTCAGGTGCCTGCGATGATCTCTGCTCAGGATTATCCACCAGTTGATAAACATATCCTGTGAATCTATTCACTTGGGGCTGTCAACCCACAAACAAACAGAAAACACAGCGGAAGATTTTCCCTCTACAGAAGCCCACCAGTGCAGCAAAATCAGGATCCATAATTAAGCTCAGAGCCATTATTCCATTCAAATTGGTATATAGAGTCAGCATCCGGATCCTGTGCGGTTGACAACTCCTCAGCAGGGCAGAAAAAAAATGAAAATGTGGTCATAGATGACCAGTTCAGTAGGACACACTGATCTGGCAGCCCTTCCATAAGAGAGTATCTCTTTTGGAAGGTACTAACGGTCTGCACCACGAGAAGACCGGGTTGGACATTAGGTGCTAGGCATGGTTCTGTGCATCATCACATGGGATTGGTGCATAGCTCTAGTGAATGCCAGCTACCATTTAATGTAGCTTGGCGTCTTAAAAGCCATTACCTACAACAGAGGTGGCCTCACAGCAAACTGGAGCGTATGCCTTTATCAACTGCACACGATCCAGTTTCCATGAGGCTCTCCGTTGTTGGTAATGTTTTTAAGATGCCGGAAAGCTCTCACATCTAAACTCTTCAAATCGCTTTGTGTTTAGCCGTGCTCTAAGGTCACTGTCCAAGAGGCAAAGTGACCTCATATGACCCTAAGTGTCACTATCCAAGACGGGTATGTGTGTGTGTGCGTGAGGGGGAGGAGGGACAACAAAAGAGGAGGTTTTCTCTCTAAAAAGCATCTGAGCGTAGAAAAGCAAAAGGTCGTGCTCAGCTGACCATATTCTTGAATTCTCTGGCAGTGTTCCGGAGAGATGATTTCTGAAAGCAGTTGACTGGAAGAACGTGCATACCAGAGGGGGGGGGGGGGGGGGGGTGAGTAAAAGGGAGCAATAAGAGTTATTTGGAGGAGGAGCAGGGGGGGGGGGAGAGTGACGCATTGTTCGAGAAGCATTCATTTGCAGACGGTTCCTAAAGGAAGTTTCCAACTAGCCAATCCTTCACTTAATTCCTAATTTCAGCTTCCTAATTTATCCTAGGGGAATGGCCTTCTTAAAGGTAGAAGAAAACTCGCCTCCCATGTGATGAGTGTGCCTTTGGGCTTCGAATTCATGACGCATTTCGTTATGAAGGCCAAGACTATGGTACGAGATAAAGTCGGATTGAAAAGTAAGCTCCTTTTCTTTTCATCCTAAGCCAATAATGGAAATGCCTTCAGAAAATGAAGGGAATTAAAATGAATGCCATCTTTCCGTTCCGATGATTTCCATAGTATTTCAGAGGTTCAAACAGATTGCAATAATACTATTAGATGGCTAAATCATAATAAAATCTATTTAAATGAGAAAAAGACAAAACTGATGATTATTCATTCATCATGATTTCATATTCATTAAAACCTCTTTATCAAAACTCATAAAATAAATTGCAGAAAAAAGGTTGCTTCAAATTATGAATAATTATGCAGCTGCCCACTTGTTGAGCAAGTAAATAAAATAAATTACTTGGGAATCATTTTTGATGAATATTTTAGGTGGAATGCCCATATATCCCACATATGTGAAAACTTGAGAATATCGGCGATAAAAATTCAAAAATTGAAATACGTATTAAATATGGAAACCTGTGTAATATTTTATAAAGCAATATGCAATCTATTTTAAATTATGGAATAATTGTGCATGGAACAACTAACTTAACTAACATAAATAAAATAGAAAAACTGCAGTCTATAATAGCTAAAAATATTATTCCGTTTCATTTGCAAAAAATTTATAAAACTTCCACCGATAGATTAAAATTTTTAAACCTATTTATATAAATATAATGTAATAATTAAAAAAATTTTTGACGAAACTTACAAACTAAAAATTCAACATAATAAAAATACAAGACTTCAAAACCAAGGTTATTACAAATTGCCAAATTTTCGAAATAATTACGGGAAACATACCTCCGAATATCAAATACCACTTATATTTAATGCTACTCCAAAAGAATTACTAAATATAGATTCTTTTAGAAGACTTAAAATGGAATTAAAAAATTATTTGGTATTTTCTAGTTAGATGATTTTTATGTGTTGTGTTTTGTGGATTTATTTGATGTACACCATTTTTGTGGCTGAATGACCACGTTTAATTTATTCATTTTCCTGCAGATAAGCTATTTAGCTTTGCGGGTCAAATTGTAAATGTATTTGCATTCTTTACTCTTATGAATAAAAATTATATTCTTTAAAAAAAAAAAATCCATGTCCAAAAAGAAATCTCTTCCGTGCTGTCCGACTGTCTTTTCAGTTCTCTCGTGTGCTTCACCAAGATCATTTTCTGGTAACCACTCATCGCACTGCCGTCGTGACCCACTACAACCGTTTGCCCCATTTCTTCCCCTTCTATTAAAAGTCTTCCCTTTCCCTGATTTAATTATTCAAGCAGAACGTAACCAAAATATTACATTGTGGACATTTGTTCATTGCTTCCACGACTGTAGTGACCGAATGGTTAGCATGCTTAGCTGAAGAGTTAAGGGACTGGGGTCGAATCCGGATACGCTTTTTTTTTTCTTCTCCTGATCTTGTCTTTCTGCTAAAGACTCGTCGTCCTCGAGACCTTCTCTGCGGTGTATTATACTGAGACGACGCTTGTTTCAGACCTCCGTTGGCTCAGTCAGTATTGCGGCAGACTCGTCATCTGCAATTCCAAGGTTCGAGTCCCAACTGTGGCTGCGTTGAGCTTAAACAAGCCCGTCGGAATAGACATCAGTGCACATTAAAGAACACGTTGGATGGCCTTGACGAGAGGCTACCATCTGTCTCCTAACAGCTATTTCAATGGGTCTGCTTACTTCGACATTGTCTGAGCTTTGGGGTTCCTTGTGACCTAGTCATTTAGCTCAGTGTGTGTTAAAAAAGTGCCGTTAAGAGAGAAGATAAAATTCCCATCCAACCTACTTCGAAGTGGGCTTTTTGAGGAATAATGTTTCTTATTTACTATGAATGTTCTATTTTATTGAGTTACATTTGGTATTTTTTTAAACTCGCGAAATAAATTGTTTTTTAGATTTCTGTAGTCTATGCGAAAATGAAAAGACGAATTTCGGAAACATTCCTATTCCCCTTTGCTGAAAGGTCAAAGGTTTCGTTGTTTCAGGTTTTATATCTAAATTTATATTGCACCTAACAAAGTTAAAAAAAAGGTCATTGAACCCACAACCCCATTTAAAAAAAAATACCCCCTCAAGCAGCTGCTTGCCACAGAGGTTTAACTAGAAGGATAATATCGCCCCCAGCGAAATGGGATTTTGTTTTCAGAGAAATTTAGTTTTTCAGTTTCCGAATTTTGCATCCTTTAACAGTATTAATTCTTTTTAATGAGTGATTAGTAAATGTAAATGATAATAATATATTATTATGATAATACTATATAATATGATAATAGTATATATTATTATGTAAATGATAATAATATATTATTATATTAAATGTGAATAATAATATTCCATTAACACCTTAAACACAAAAAGAACCTTTATCTGAAAAATGTTGAATGTGTACAGACGGAAAGACAACAAAGTAAAAACAACAGTTTTTTTTCAAAACACTGACGATTGTGTTTAAAAAAAGGCGTTTTTCATCCCTTTTGTATTTCGCAACTTTAAAAATGTCGATTCAAGCAGAAATTAAAATTTCTAGCAGAGATGAGAGAGGAGTGATAGCTGCGGAAGAATGCTAACTTTGGATTGGGTTATTTAACTTCTGAGCTCAATGGTTGTTGGGTTGTTTTACATCTGAGCAGCACTTTTTTGCACACCATGGGCTAAATGGCCAGGTCACAAGGACCCCGAAGGCTCAGAGAAGGTTGGGGGGAGGGGACACACTGGAACGGCTGTTGGGAGACAGATGGTAGCCTCCCGTCAAGGCCATCCAGTGTGTTCTTTAACGTGCACAGGGTATGGCCTCCCGCACACGGGGCCAAGGCTTAACGTCCCATCCGACGGACGGTGGCCTTTCCAAGCCCATCGGTGTCCCCTACTTACCGTGGGCAGGGCGAGGAGTTTTGCGGAGATAAATCTCAACGGTGACCCAGCTGGGACTCGAACCTGGGAACTGCAGATTACAAGACTGGCGCGCTACCGACTGAGCCACCCCCGCCCCATGAACTCTTCTTCTTCTTCAAATCTGCAGATTGAATATTCTTATGTTCTGGAGAACTCCCGAACACAAACTCATTCAGTGAAACTTTCTGTGACCATTTTTAATTATATCTTTACATTTTATTTATTTAATTTTATTTTTATTTTTTTTTCATTCATTTTTTATTAGTATCTTTTTCCATTTTTTTGGATCATTTTAATATTTATATATATTTTTCTTTTAGAGTTTTTTTTTTATAATGAATCAAACAGACCAACAGATCTTAAAAAAGCCAACAAATAATTGTAACAAATAATTTTGTCTGCATTTTTGACTGGTTCCAGAATGTTTTTAAAGTCAAAAGTTGTAATATTTAATTGATTTAATTTTGTAAAGTATATATTCCTTTCTAATGTGTATTTTTTACAATGAAATAAGATGTAATCTAAATTTTCATATATTGAGCATCTATCACAAATAGGATTATCAGATTTTTTCATCCTATAAAGCAGTGATTTAGTTAGAGCAGAGTTGGTTTTTTATTTTTAGAATTAGGTTTATTTCTCTTTTTTTTAAGCCATATTCATTAAATCTATTAATTTTATTAGATATTTTGTATCTGTGTGTATTGGATGCATTGTAATCATACCAATTTTGAATATCATTTATTAACTGTTTTTTGCATTTTTTTGGTGAATGTATATGAGGAAGAGGGTGTCTAAGTTTGGATTAATATTGTTAACTTTTTTGGCTAATTTATCTACAATTTCATTGTGTTTAATTCCAGAGTGTGATGGTAACCATTGTATATGTATAATATTATGTTGTGTAATGTGTTGTTTTATTAATATTATAATGTCACTAATAAAGATTTTAAAATTGCCTTTAAAGAGGATTGTTATATAGAGCTTCTATTGATGCTTTGCTGTCAGTAAAAATAACTATTTTTTTTCTCAAATTTTAGGGCCCAATTGATGGCCAAAATTATAGCCGATAGTTCTGCAATAATAATTGGGTAAAGAGTAGTAAATTTAAAAAGATATTCATAATTTTCAGCAGGGCACCAAAAGGCACCAGAAAGAGCATTCTTTTCTAAGTTGAAGGACCCATCAATGAATATTTGAATAAAGTTTAAATATTTACCATTTATATAAACTTCAGACAATGTTTTTAAAATAATTGTATCAGTTAATTTTTTTGATTCAATTCCAAGTATATTAATATTTAAAATTGGAAATGTTGAGGTCCAGCAAGGAATTGGTATAATATAGTCTCCACTTAAGTTATTATTTATGATAGTTTTTAGTTTATTTTTGTTTGTTGATGAGTTTATGGAAATATCTGGAAAATTTTATTTAATTTTATCAATTATAGGATGATTTTTGTTTTTAACTATTATTCTGTATAATAAATTCTCTAATAAATATTTCTTTTTTACGTGTATGGGAGGTAATGCAGTTTCAGCATAGATATTCAAGCCATGTGAGTTCTGAGGAAGTCCCAAACAGAATTTTAAAATTTTTATTTGGATTTGCTCCAATGATTTTGATTTAGTTTTAGAAATATTATTTATTAATTCTATGCCATATAAAAATTTTGGAAAAATGATAGAATTATAAATTAATAATAAATTTTTAATTGAGCATCCCCATTTTGTACTTCCAAGATATCTTAAAAAATTAAAAAGTTTATTTGCTTTATCTTTTGCTGTGTCAATATATGGTATCCATTTTAATTTTGAATCCAAGTGTATACCTAGAAATCTGAAATTATCAGAGATATTTAAATTATTATTATTTAATGTAATTGAGAAATCTTCAGGTAATTTTTTATTTCTATGGAAGTAAGATATTACTGTTTTATTTGTAGCTATTTTCAAATTCCATTTATCACAGTATTTAATAAAATTATTCATTAATTTTTGCAATCTATTTTGTAATATATATGGATTTTTATTGTAAGACCAGAAGATGATGTCATCTGCATAAGTTCCAAAAAATATATCATTAGTAATAATATCTTGTAAATCATTTAAATATAGGTTAAATAAAAATGGGGACAAAATATCCCCCTGAACCAAACCATTTTTAAATTGATATGAAGAGGAGGTATTGTATCCAATTTTAACTATAAATTTTCTATTCTTAATGAAGTTTAAGAGAAAACTATAAAAAAATTAAAATTTTGTGGAAATCTCTAATTTATGTAGTAAACCATTATGTGACACAGAGTCAAAGGCTTTCTCAAGATCAATTATCATAACTGTCATAAATGATTTATTCTTAATAGCACATTCAGCATCAGAGATTATATTTAAAACTTAATCTTGAGTAGATCTTCCAGGTCGACAGCCAAAAGTATTTTTATTAAGAATATTATTTTTTTCAAAAAACCAGATTAATCGATTAAAAAACATTCTTTCAAACAACTTTAAAGCATCGGAACTGAGGCATATTGGCCGATAAGAATTTAATTCATCCGCAAGGTTTATATGCTTTTTTTTTTTATAAATACCAAGAAATTTTCATACCAAGTTTCAGGATAGTCTTTATAACGCCAAAATTTATTAAATTCATCTAATAACACTTTTAACCATTTATATGGAAGATTTTTGAGTAATCTATTAGAAATACCACCAGGGCCAGGAGTAGTTTTTGTTTTCAATGATTTAATAGCAAATTTAAGTTCAGAAAATGCGAAAGGATCATTTAAAAATTCTGTAGATTTGCAATGAAAGGTCTGACGAAAAATATTAGAACTATAATATAATTTATCAATTTTATTGTTTGGCTTATAACGTAAGTCAATAAAATATTTAGCAATTGTTTCTGTGGTTTCTTGTATATCTTCATTATTTTTAATGCTAGAGAATGTAAAGGATTTGCAGGTGTTATTTCATTGTATAGTTTCTTGTATAATCTCCATAAATTTGTAGTTGATGTTAAAGGTGATAGTTTTTCAGTTAATAGTCTCCAATTCTGTTTTAAAATGTTTTTAATTTTTTTTGAAATTGCATTTTCTAATCTTTTGTAATTTTCACATGCAGTGAATGTTTTCTTATTGTTCATATTTCTTTCGGCCTTACGCCGAATTGCTATTAGTTTATTTATGATATGGTATGTATATTGTTTTTTGGAATTTTTTTATAAACTATTCGTGTATTTAATTTACTATGATTTTTTAGTTTATCCATGATTGCAATGTAATCAGAGTTATTATTATCTATTTCTAGATCATTTAATTCCTTACTAAAATTTTTCCAGTTTGTAATTGTAACATATGGTTTTGATTTATTATGATTTATAGCTTTAACGTATATAGGATAATGGTCACTACCATAACTATCTGAGGAAATGTCCCATTCTAAGTCTTTATTAATTTTGTTTGTACATAGAGTTAGGTCAATTATAGAGTTTATTTGATTTTTATTTATTCTAGTGGCATTGTTGTTATTTAAAATAATTGATTTACTGATTTCTATGAATTTTAATAAATGAATGCTTTTATAGTCATTTTTGTGCGAATTCCAGGCTTTATTGTGGGAATTAAAATCCCCACATATTATTAATTATCCTACTAAATTATCTATTAATTTTAGATATTGGTTAGTATTGAATAAAATGCCATGGTTGTAAATGTTCACTATATTCAGTATGTTATTATTAATTTTTGTTTGAATTATTAAGCACTCTAATTTATCATTAAGTATAGGTACATCAATTTCTCGTTGAGGAATATTTTTGTTAACATATGTTACAATACCTTTAGAATTTATACTATTTTTCTGTATATATGAAATAAAATCATTAAATTTAGGAATATTATTAGCGGTTACTTCCTGTAAACACATGACTTGAACGTTTTTAGTTTAAATGAAGTGTTTAATTATATGCTTTTTATTTTCTAATCCTCTGCTATTCCACTGGCATATTATGCTGTTTTGCTTGATCATCCATTGTTCAATATAGTTATTAATAGATCTTTAATTAGGTTTGCCTCTGGGCAACTTGGTAGTAAAAAGTCAAACAGTTTAACCCATTTCTTCCCAAGTGTTGCGTACACGCAACACTTCGCATTGCGTGTATGCAACACTGGGAAGAAATGGGTTAATCAGCAATTCAATGATTTGGCTTTTAGCATGATGAATGCTGGGCATGAAGATCAGATTCTGTGTAATCCTTTTGTTTTCTTTCATAATTATCATGAGTGTTCATTTGTCTATTTTCAGGAGTTTTAGCTGATTTACTTCCAGTGATATGTTTTTTAACAGTTTTTGCATAGTCAATATTCTTCACTTGTTCCGTTTTGTGCAATAATTTCATTTCAGATTCATTAGAAGTTGACGGAAGTGAGGGAAAGTCTTCTCGATGGTCCGCAACACTTTTATAGCGACCGCTTTCTTCCAGGTCCGCATGAATGGTAGTTTGAATCCAATCTTGTGAAAATGCTTCAGATGTTCCGATATCTTGAGAGTTATTGCGATTAAAGTCCTTGAATTTTCTAATAGTATTTTCTTCTGTGAATCTAGCTCTCATTGGTGAGATCACAAGGAGCCCAAAAGCCGAGATAAAGTTGGGAAGTCTCCTGTCAAGAACATCCAGCGTACTCTTTAACGCTCACTGGCTACGGCGTTCCTGCACACGATGCCACGGCTAAATGTCCATCGGTTGGACGGCGTCCTTTTCAGGCCCATCGGTGTTCCCTTTTTCACCGAGGGCAGAGCGGAATATGATGGAGAGCACTTTGACTCTCTTTGCATTCATTTAAAGTGGATTCAGATAGATATTTTGCCGTCATTTATCTAGCTAACAACTCCTTCGTTAAATCTTGCCGTCTTCCTTCTTTACACTTATATTTAGAAATGTTGTTATTTAAAATAAACAAACGTGATTGTTCAGATAATATTCTGTTTTCATTGATTTTGTTGTGGACTTCTAACTGAATCGCTTGCTCCAAAGTGCCCTTCTTATGCAAATAGAGCGAAGAATTCAGTTTTCGGACCCCCAAAGCCCTTTGAGTTCGTCTTTCGACTGCCACGACCTTCAGTCCATTCATTTAGTCCTGTTGTTTTGGCGGGGCTCCAAGAATGACGTCAGCACACGTAGCAACGGCTGTCTGACAGGCGCAAGTGGCGCCTCCTTCCGACTGCTTCCGGACGTGGGTGGCGGCGATGGGAACGGCCGAAAGCCGACTGACGTCAACACAGAGAGTCATCTGTGGGCTCGAATAAAATGCAATCCGCTCTTCAGAGTATCATTAACGCATAAATCCACCTGAGCATTTTCACCTGCAACTCTCTTTTGAATTAGATGAATTTTGCTTCTTAATAAATATCATTAATTTTTAATAAGTACAAGACTGGGTCATAAAGGATAGAGATTTACTGAGTTTGCCAGTTGGGACTTTAGAGCGGACTTTTTTTGCATATATCAGTAGCCAAGAGCGCTAACCACTCGGCCACGGGACAGCTAATATACACAGGATATGGCTTAATGACGCATTCGACGAACGACGGCCTTTGCAAGTACACATGTGTTCCCTTTTCTCGTGACGGTCTGGCTGAGCGAGAGCGAGCAGAGAAAGTTATGATTGGCAGAGAAGATTCGATCGTGGAAACAGTAGAAAAATGCATTTATGCGTCTTAATTATCTGAATATAACACAATTTAAATAATTTCTTATTTATACAATTCGCTTAGTATTGATTCTAACGCTTAAAAATATTGAAAATTATTTTACATTAGTATATTATCATGTCTCTCTAATTTATTTATTTTTGTTTATTGTTGCATTTTTATTGTATTTTTGTTGTTGTAAATATTTTTATGTATTAAGTGTATTTTTGGAAGTGCTATTGTGGGGATATGACTCATAAGATGTTGTTTTCGGGTCTGAACTGACTACCTGCACGTGCCGAGTCCGAAAAGCCCTTTTATGGCAATTTACAACTAGCCTGGGACGCGAGTTCGGGAGCTGGAGACTGCGGCAGTGAGAGTACACAAGAGTCTTGAGCGTCGCTGTCAAACGGGAAGGACATTTGAACACGGGTCAGGGGACGCCGCTCTTACTCAAAGAAAAACCCGTAAGGAGAGGGTTCGATTCTACGTGAGAATCAAGATTCCTGGTGAACCAAATACAGTTCTGTGGAACTGAAGTGAGTTCTGTGTGAACCACATTGTAGGCAAAGGTTGGATATCCTTTCGCCGAGGGGGTGGCTCAGTCGGTGCGTGCCAGGCTCGTAATCTGCAGTTCCGAGGTTCGAGTACCAGCTGGGTCAGCATTGAGATTTATCTCCTCAAAACTCCTTTGTAGGGGGCACCAATGGGCTTGGAAAGGCCGCCGTCCGTCGGATGGGCCGTGTCGCCATGTGCGGGAGAGTCATACTCTGTGCACGTTAAAGAACACTCTGGTGGCTTTGACGGGAGGCTACCATCTGTCTTCTAACAGCTGTTCCAGGGGTCTCCTCCCCAAGATTCTCTTGAGCCTTCGGGGTCATTGTGACCTGGCCATTTAGCCCATGGTGTGCAAAAAAAGTGCCTCTCAGAAGGAAAACAACGCAACCTTTCGCCGAGTTTGAGGTCGGCAAAGAGAAAATCTGCAAAGTGCGGTTTTCCATCTCATTTGCGTAAGTGTTGGCAGCAGCAAAGGCCTACGGAGTCGAGAGCATCCCCAGCACGTGATTGTACATATTGTGAATAAACTGTGTCGTCCCTATACAACTCTCGTGCGTGAATTGTTCGACATATTTCTGTAGATCACTTGGCGCAGCAAGTCTGAGGCATACGTCTGTACTGGTGTAACACCCACGAACCTGTTATTTTACCGAAATAAGGGTGAAGGCAATCAAGGGACTAATTGATCGTCCTTGATGACTAATTGATCGACTTGGGTAAATCATTTGTCATCTGGCCCAACACCACGTTCGGCGCAGTTCAAAGAAAATCTAATATCACTCGACTTTATCGAAAGTAAAAACCAGCGTCGTTCTCCCTACCACCGGCGCACGACATATAATATTTTAGAAATTGTTTATCTGTCCGTTATGCATTTCGATATCTCTTAAGATATCGTAACCAAATGTTGCCTGATGGTTCCTGATATTAAGAAGGTTTTGGTCCATGCTTGAGATAAAGAGTTTGATCCCTCCAAAAAAACGGTGAAAGCTTTCTAAAAGATTAGAGGAAGGATACAGGGGCGTAGCTATGGGGGGAGCTCCCCCCCACAAAGTAACTCGGAGTTGGCAAAATTCGAATCCACTTGGTAAAATATGGTCGAGTTGTAAAAATTTGTATTTTTTTTTTGGAAAATTAAGGGAAGTTAGCAAAAATCGAGAAAACTTGGCAAAATTTTTAGGAGTTTGAAAAATTTGCAGTGACTTGGCAAATTCAGGAGAGATGTAAAAATTGGGATTGTTTTTGCGAAATTAAGGAGAGGTGGTAAAATCGAGGGGAGTTGGAAAAATCCAGGGGAGCTGGCAAAATTGGAAACCACTTGGTAAAATACTGGGGAGTTGTGAAAATTGGGATTGGTTTTGTGAAATTAAAGAGAGTTGGCAAAATTCGAAGCCACTAGGTAAAATACTGGGGAGTTGTGAAAATTGTACCTTTCCTGTGCAATTAAGGAGAGTTGATAAAATTCGAAATGATTTGACAAATTCAGCGAAGATGTAAAAATTGCAATTTTTTTCTGTAAATTTACGGCGAGTTAGCAAAATCTAGGAGAGTTGACAAAATCTGGGGTAGTTTTCCAAAATTCGAATCCTTTTGGTAAAATATAGGCGAGTTGTGAAAATTGGGATTAGTTTTGTGAAATTAAGAAGAGTTGGACAAATCAAGGAAACTTTGCAAAATCTAGGGTAGTTGGCAAAATTGGAATCCATTTGGTAAAATACGAGCGAGTTGTGATAATTGGGACTGGGTTTGTGAAATTAAGGAGAGTTGATGAAATCAGGGGAGTTGGAAAAATTCACACTGACTTGTTACAGTTCAGGCGAGACGTAAATATTGGAATTATTTCTATGAAAAAAAGGAAATAAAGGCTAGTTGGCAAAATTGAAAGTTACATGGCAAAATGCAGGAGAGTTGCGAAAATTGCTTCAACCCACCCCACGGAGCGAAAATGTAGGTATGAACCTGACATAGACACATTACTTTCTCAGTTGGCAAAATTTGATTTTCGAGTTGGAAAAAATTCGACTCCCCCCAACCATAGTCCTTCGCTACCCCCCTGCTAGGATAATTAAATTTCATGTACAGTTTCCTCTCAACGTACCTTAAAGTAATGATGTAAATGTTTGACCCTAACATTTTCGCCACCAATCCCCCCCCCCCCCCCCAAAAAAAAAAGAGAAACTCCTTCTAAACGGTAGGAACTAAAACTACCAAATACTATTCCTTCTGATCATGAAGACATGAAAAGACTTATTTTCCCAACTTTTCTTTCCTCCTTCCAAAAAAAAAACCTCCTCGAGAAAAAGTAACTGCTTAAGTCATTGCTGAGTGTAACGAATTACATCGGAAATGAAAGCCCCTTCTGTTGTGGGGAACATCATGGACTGTCTGAAATGATGTCCTTTTTCCATCCCTACAAAAAAGAGAGAGAGAATTTTCCTTTAATCGAACTGAATGAGTTTTACGTCAAGTGAAAGTTTGCCAAATAGAGAACGTCATCTGTTATAGATTTTAGAGAGTACAATCCAATTGAGGATCCCAAGCAACGTCGGGTAAATCGGTTAGCTACAAAAAGAAAGAAAATTTGCACCGGGGGGGGGGGGGGGGGTCAGATTTAAAAACTCGATTTCGGTCTTAAAGAACATTATAAATGAGTGAGGGCGAAGACTTCATTTCAATTTTGTGCTTTAACTAAGGATTTGGGCGGGGGTGGCTCAGTCGGTAGCGCGCCAGGCTCGTAATCTGTAGTTCCCAGGTTCGAGTCCCAGCTGGGTCAGCATTGAGATTTATCTCCGCAAAATTCCCCGCCCTGCCACGGTCAGTAGGGGACACCGATGGGCTTGGAAAGGCCGCCGTCCGTCGGATGGGACGTTAAGCCGTGGCCCCGTGTGTGAGAGAGCCATACCCTGTGCACGTTAAAGAACACGCTGGATGACCTTGACGGCAGGCTACCATCTGTCTCCCAACAGCTGTTTCAGTGGGTCCCCTCCCCCAACCTTCGGGGTCCATGTGACCTGGCCATTTAGCCCATGGTGTGCAAAAAAGTGCCGCTCAGAGGTAAAACAACCCAACTTAACTAAGGATTTAATTTCTCTCAACTTTGTTAAACAATTTTTCCAGCAACTTAATCAAACGAAAAACTTATTATTGCAATATGTAGCCCCCCCTCCCCCTACCACCAAATTATTCGAGAAATTCCGAGGCATGCTAATGGGATGCTGACTTCAAAGTTCTATAACGTCTGAAATAAACTTTTTATGGAACAATGTGCCTGAAGCTAAATTAAAGATCTCGATCAAATATATCTAAATCTCGTTTTTCAACAATATTTATTCAGTATCTAAAATCGTTATGTAAATCTGAACACTTAATAGCAGTAATATTTGACGTTGATAATTTAGTTCAACGGTCATTTAAACTTATATATTAAGTATTATTTCAAGCCATTTAATAAAACAATTGTATATTTTAGAAATTTTTATAATGATTATTCATAATTGACTTATATTGAAATAATTTCTGCAGAATAAACAAATTTATTGTCAAATGTTTCAGTTTTCCTAATTCTTTGAATACTTAAAGAATATTGTTCAGAATTGAAATTCAGAGAGATTTTATTAAGAACTTTATTTTCAGCCACATTTGTAATAAAAGATTAAGTTAAGCTTCGTAATTAGCTTCCTTTTAACAGAAGTAGGAAATTCTGATAATGATTTTGTACGACTCTGTACTTGGAAGGATTTCCCACTTTCGTCTTCATATAAAGGCCAGAAATTTGACCCCCTTGACTATCGAGCCCCAAACGAAATTTTACCATTTCTCGTCACTGTTGAGGGCAGATGAAGGTTAAAGGAAGATGGAGGAAAGTGCGAAGAGGGAAGAAGGAAAAGTGACGTGAAGAGGACTCAGTGCACGAGAGAGGCCGTGACCCACTTTCTGCAGCCGACCCAACTCCACTGCAGGCGTGTGTTGCTGTTTTGTTGAACTTCTTCTGCCACCCACTGAGTGAGAGTTTCTTCTTCATAAAGGACGTTTCTTCAGCGAAGGGGGTTGTTGACCCTTGGGGGCTGACAGACGATGGGCGAGGACAGATCACTTCCACGTCGATTTGCCACTAGATCCAGGGTTCATAAATATCGAAACTGAAGTTCATTCCTGAGAAGCAAAGATAGAAATACCCACGTCAATATGTCACGCGCATAAACAAAGCAATGGCTTCCCTTTCAGAGAGCGATTCATGAATGTTAGAGAAAGTCAAAGGTCGAGATTATTTCGGGTATCAATAAATCGTGTTTAAAGGGATGGTGCGAGCGTGCATGAAGAGCGCAAGAGGAAGAATTCAGTGGAAAAAGGAAAAATGGCGTACAGAAAAAAAGAAAGGGATGAGATTTGACTTGAAATTCTTTTTTTGTTTCACTTTGCACAGGATGCACAAGGGTTGTTTTACCTCTGAGCGGCACTTTTTTGCACACCATGGACTAAATGGAGAGGTCACATGGACCCCGAAGGCTCAGAGAAGGTTGGGGGAGGGGACCCACTGGAACAGCTGTTGGGAGACAGATGGTAGCTTCCCGTTAAGGCCATCCAGCATGTTCTTTAACGTGCACAGGGTATGGCTCTCCCGCACAGGGGGCCACGGCTTAACGTCCCATCCGACGGACGGCGGCCTTTTCAAGCCCATAGGTGTCCCCTACTGACCGTGGGTAGGGCGGGGAATTTTGAGGAGATAAATCTCAACGCTGACCCAGCTGGGACTCGAACCTGGGAACTACAGATTACGAGCCTGGCGCGCTACCGATTGAGTTACCCCCGCCCCTATTTGCCATACGTTATGATTAGTTTTACTGGTGGCAACAACATTATCGTGAATCACTGTGGCAATACAACGCGATCGGCGAATCTGGTATGAATCAAACTTTCGAGAATAATCGATTTTCCGAACAACAAATCTGCGATCGGCTAAAGCTTCCTCGTGCGCTACAAATTCCCGAAATCGATAATCGTATTTTCTTCAAAAGTAAAATTTGTTTTCTCTCGAAAGTATGTGCCATTTGAGATTTACGGATTCCTTCACTGTAAATCGCCACGTACGAAAAAAAATCCCTCTGGTGGCCGCAGCAAAAACAATACAAACTACCTCGACACATGTACAGTCGCTCAAAAAAGTATCCGAACACTATGGTTGATTGCAAAATTAAGAAAAAATATCTGGAAAAGATTTTTTTAGAAATTAGTGATCTGGCAACCTTCGTGTCACGTGATTACAGAATTCAGGAAAAAAAATTCTGGAGCGTGTACAGCAACTGTACACGCTCCAGTTTGCTGTGAACGGTAACTGCACACGCTCAATATTTCCGTGAGTGAGCCCACACGATCTAGTATCAAAATGATAGACCACCTACAGTCGCTCAAAAAAGTATTCGAACACCATGGTTGATTACAGAATTCAGAAAAAATATCTGGCAACGATTTTTTTTTAGAAATTAGTTATCTGGCAACCTTCGTGTCACGTGACACAAAGGTTGTCAGATGACTAATTTTTAAAAAAAATCAATGCCAGATATTTTTTCTGAATTTTTAAATCAACCATAGTGTTCGGATACTTTTTTGAGCGACTGTACCTATGCAGTTTCTTCTGCACGCAGTTTTTTTTTAACTGAGGAAACTCCAGAGTGTGCATTTTCTATCCAACAAAATCGAAATCTGTGCGCTGCTGAGAGGAAATGATCCTCGGAGCACCCTGTATGCGAAGACGAACATGCGGTCGCTTCCAACAGATGCGACCGCATGTTTTAACTGTTTCGTTTTCCCACTAAATGAAACCTTCTCGATCCCAGCAGAAGGAGAGTGCCGCAGGGATGAAGATCTTCGCAATGTCGATTCTCAGATTTCTCCCCCGTCTTTTCCTCGTCCCTTTCCCCATGAGTCGGTGTCATCGTCATCCCTTCTCCTCCTCGGCCAGGTGAGGCGTTACACCTGGCGGCACGTGAGCCTGATCGATAGCCGCAGCAGCAGCAGCATCAGCAGCTACACGTACCGGCCCAGCCGCCTCGCCCTTCGATGACAATGGCGCTGCCACACACAATCGTTTGCTCGCCGATAAACAATGGCAGAGATGAAAAGCCTCGTCTAATGCAGCGTGAAAATTCGCTTCGTAACAACATAATCGAAAGGAGAAAAGTCTTTTGCTCTTCTTGTCTTTTTTTATTGGCATTAAAAGGAAAAGCCACTCATTCCCATTGAACCTCAAAGATATCGGAGATCGTTTTCAGTGATTTTGGAAGAGATTTGCTGTTATCTGAACTCTGCAAGACGATAATCAAGGAGCTGGAATTTAAAATTAACGGCATTGATGCTTATTTTCATCGGAAATAGTTTTACAAAATTTCACCTAGAGGTAAAAATAAACGAAATACTTCCTAGGAAATAACTTTAGCTCTAATTTGCATTAAATTCCCGTTTCTAAAACATCGTATCGGTAATATTTTGACGGTAGTTTTGGCGAATAATCATTTTGTGAGTTTTGTATCAGTATGAAATAAGTTTCTTATCTGCAGCCCTCACGATAAAATATGATATCAAAATGAAATACTTGAAATAAAAGAGATAATGGATTATAACATATAGAATAACAATCACGATTGCACCATGGGAGTTTATCGTCTATGATGTTATATCCAGCCTGTCCTTCCCTTGAGGGTTGGGGCGGGGATGGCTCAGTCGGTAGCGCGCCAGGCTCGTAATCTGTAGTTCCCAGGTTCGAGTCCCAGCTGGGTCAGCGTTGAGATTTATCTCCGCAAAATTCCCCGCCCTGCTCACGGTCAGTAGGGGACACCGATCGGCTTGGAAAGGCCGCCGTCCGTTAAGCCGTGGCCCCGTGTGCGGGAGAGCCTTACCCCGTGCACGTTAAAGAACACGCTGGATGGCCTTGACGGGAGGCTACTATTTGTCTCCCAACAGCTGTTCCAGTGGGTCCCCTCCCCCAACCTTCTCTGAGCCTTCGGGATCCCTGTGACCTGGCCATTTAGCCCATGGTGTGCAAAAAAGTGCCGCTCAGTGGTAAAACAACCCAACCCTTGAGGGCTTCAACAGCATGTATGGTAAGGATCGTCCATTAGAAATTTCTGGGTACGTCAATGAGTACGTTGATGTTCATATGGACCTGAACATTCTCATAGCTTATATATTTTGTAGCAGATAAATTATCGGAGGAAAGATCTAAAAAAAAAATTTTGTAGCAGATAAATTATCGGAGGAAAGATCTAAAAAAAAAATTCGCCATGCTCAACAAAATCACGAAAAATTCAGAAATATAAATATAACCGTCAAACTCTTGTGTGGTCGAGGCCCAAAGGGAGAGGCACCAGGGGGCTAGGGCATTAATTAGGCCCTTAAATAAAACACTCTTCTCTTGCACAAATAAAAATACCCCCTCAAGCAGCTGCTTGCCACAGAGGTCTGACAGGAGCCTGCCAGTTTATATGCCACAAAAGTCTGTGAGGATGGCAGGACCTCAGCAGAAAAACGACACATACATCCATATCTTACCCGGGTCTCGAACCCAGGTCCCTTAGATCAGTAGCCAAGCGCGCTAACCACTCGGCTAAAAATTAAAAAAAAACTCTCTTTCCCATTTCTCCAGAGAGCGTTGATTTCCGTGTTATATTCATTTGGTGCAAGTTATATTCATTTGATGTAAGCGGATCCTTCATTGGCTGCAGACATTTCACCATACTTCATTGACTCGAGCCAAAAGCTGATTCTGTTGGCAATCTCTTTCATCAAGAGGCACTCGTGAGATTGGATGAGTCGACGTCAGTCGTATGAGTCGTTAAGCCGAGATTCAGTGTGCATGACAAAAAAAAAAACACTCTGAATGGCCCAGAGAGGCTCTTTCCACTTGCTGCTAACATTGGCTCTTGCGCCATCTTACTCAGAGTTCGCTTCGGTTGGTTTTCTTTTAACTCTTAGAGGCACTGTTGGGCAAACAAAGGACTAAAGAAGCAGGTCACAACGACCCCCACCAAGGCTCAGAGAAGGTTGGAGATATAAGCCTCCATCAAGGCAATCCAGCGTGATCATCATCATCATCTTCAAGCAGCCATGGGCTACGGAGGTCCAACCAGACCGTGCAATTTAATTCTCCAAGCAAGTCTGTCCTAAGTTACATCTGTTGCATCTGGCCACTGCACACCAATTCTAACAAGGTCCTGTTTGATATTGTCTGCCCACCTCATCCTTGGTCTCCCTCTCTTTCTGAGGCCTTTAGGCACACTGTTCATAACCCTATTCGCCAATCTATAATTATTCATACGGGCAACATGACCAAACCAACGTAGTCTCTCTCTGCACAATATGCTTCTTAAAGGATGTTGCAAACTCCTTTGCCTAATCTCATCATTAGTTACAAAGTTGAACCACCTAATGCCCAAGATACTGCGTAAGCATCTAAAATCAAAAATATCAAGTTTCCTGTTTTCTTGTTTGCAAGGTTCAAGTTTCACTACCATAACTAACCCTAGAGACAACCAAACTATTATACAACCTAATTTTAGTCTTTAGGTATATAAGCCTATTTCTCCACACTCTCCGTAGATTCTTAAAAGTCCTAGCAGCAATCCCTATTCGTCTGTTAATCTCATGCCGTACATCACCAGTATCTGTTGCATGGCTCCCAAGATAATTAAACTGTCACACCTGTTCAAGATTGCAACTCTTCAGATTAACTGAATCACAGCCTGCCTGACCAATTTTCGTCACTTTAGTTTTCTCTCTGTTTATAACCAAACCTACTCTAGTACCAGTTTCATCAACAGCTTGAATGAAAGAGTTCATCTCATCAACATCATCTGCCAAAAGGTCTAAATCATCAGCATAATATAAATCAGAAATTTTCGTATCTCCAGCCCATTTAAGGCCAAAATCTTTCCCTTGAAGTGAATTTCGCATAACATAATCAATAACCAAGCTAAAGAGAAAAGGAGACAAAATGCACCCTTGTCGAACACCAGAAGTAATGCTAAACCAATTGCTACAAGCCTTACCAACTCTCACACACGACTCAGTGTTATTATAGAGAGCTTTCATTATGTTAACTAACTTGTCTGGTATACCATATGATTTCACAATCATCCACAAATTATGACGATCAACAGAGTCGAAAGCCTTTTTGAAATCAACAAAGCTAGCAACCAAAGGTTTCTGAAACTCTAAACATTTCTCAAGAATCTGCCTAATTGAAAATATCTGATCCACACATCCCCTACCACTTCTGAATCCACATTGCTCATCACGCAATTGACTGTTAACCAGATTCTTAATTCTATTAAGCACAATCATGGAAAGAACTTTATCTGGAACAGAGAGTAGGCTGATACCCCTATAGTTATCACAAGAACTGCGATCACCTTTTTTGAAAATAGGGATAACAATAGCTCTGGTAAAATCCCTAGGAACCATGCCTTTATCATAAAAGATATTCAGAATTTCAGTCATCCAAGTGGTAACCTAAACACTCCCAGCTCTAAGCATTTCTGTAGTAATTTCATCTACCCCTGGGGATTTATGAAGTTTAAGTTTAGAAACAGCCAAAATAACTTCAGATTGTGTTATAGGGCCAACATTAAAGCCACCAATGCATCTATCATCATTACAAACAATGGGAGTAAAACTAATCACATTGTTTAGAACATCACTGAAATGCTCAGCCCACCTAGCCATGAGAGAATCCTCACCTTCTATAACCTTACCTTGTTTATCCTTCAATCCCTGTATGCCTGTCCGTTTTCTACCACACAAAACATTAACTATCTGGTACAGCTCTCTGCTGTTGTGCTGTCTAACTGCTTCCTCAGCTTTGTCAGCCAAGCCATCAAGCCACAGATTCTTATCAGCAGCTAACTGATCCTTTACACGTTTATTAAGCTCTCTGTAATGCTTTCTATTAGGACTAGTAGGGTATTGATTAAGGACATTCCTGCAGTTCTTTCTTCCTGAAATAAGCTCAAGTGCCTTATCACTCAAATAATTCTGTCTCCTCTGCTCCTTTTTTCCTAAAAGAGTACGGTTAGTTTCCAGAAAAGCCTGTTTAAAATGATCCCATTCTTCCCCAACTTCAGTAGTAAGCAAACCATGACTGTCATAATGACTAAGTAACCTATCATGGTAAGCTTTGGCTATAACTGGGTCTTTCAGAGCTTCAGTATTAAAAGTAAATATTTTAACCCTAGTACAACACTTTTTAAGTTTAAGTTGCAATACACTTTTAACAAGGTAATGGTCAGATCCAATTTCAGCTCCCCTATATGACCTGGTATTCCTGACAGAACTAGCCCATTTGCTGTTAATTAATATATAATCAATCATATTCTTATGCAGCCCATTGAGTGAAACCCATGTGTACTTATGTATGTCGCGGTGTTTGTAATAAGTGTTAGTTATTCTGAATCCATTGAGTTTATTTACCTGTAGGAGACATTGCCAGTTGCCATTGCAGCTACCAATACCAAAAGGGCTTATCACCCTTTCCCAAAGGGCAGAGTCAGTACCAACTTTGGCATTGAAGTCATCTAGCACATGGGTAATATCTCCTTTCTTGACAGAATTCAAAATATCCTGTAGTTGTCCGTAAAACCTATCCTTCTCATCCTCATTGTCATACTCAGTGGGGGCATAACAGCATATAACATTCAAGTCTTTAACGCTTGTCTGAAATTTTGCTGTAAGAAACCTTTCATTAATGCACTCATATCCTAGAAGAGCATCACTAGCGTGTCTGCTGAGAAGCAGACCCACGCCTTGGTGATGCTTATTGTCGTCCCTCCCTGAAAAGAGAAATTTAAGATTATTTTTAAGAATCTGACCTTTATCTGTCCATCTGGTGTCTTGCAAGCCGAGAATATCTAAATTATAATGGTGGAATTCTTGTGTGAGGACATCAAGAGAAAAAGCTCTGTGCAGAGTCCTCACATTCCAACTACCTATGGAGAGAAAATGGTTAGTGGGATGTTTAAAGAAACTATGTTTATTGAGAGAGCTCTCCTTCCAGTGACTACCTAGCTACCATTTACAGACCATTAACGACATATATTAACGACCATAAACGACCATTAACATGCACAGTATTAACGTCCCATCTGAAGGATGGTGTTTTATTCAAGCCCACTGCAGGTGGGGGGGGGGGGGGGGAGCGAAGAAAAATCTCAAAGCAGACACAATTGGGACTCGAACCTAGGAACATCAAATTTTGTACCTCACCCAGGATAAAACAAATAAATACCCCCTCAAGAAGCTGCTTGCCACAGAGGTCTGACAGGGTTGGGTTGTTTTACCTCTGAGTGGAACTTTTTTGCCCACCATGGGCTAAATGGCCAGGTCACAAGGACCCCGAAGCCTAAGAGAAGGTTGGGGGAGGGGACCCACTGGAATAGTTGTTGGGAGATAAATGGTAGCCTCCCGTCAGGGCCATCCAGCGTGTTCTTTAACGTGCACAGGGTATGGCTCTCCCACACACGTGGCCACGGCTTAACGTCCCATCCGACGGACGGCGGTCTTATCAAAGCCCATCGGTGTCCCCTACTGACCGAGGGCAGGGCGAGGAATTTTGCGGAGATAATAGAGTAAATTTTGCGGAGAGCGACGAGGGTAACAGATCGACGCTGTCCCAGCTGGGAACTACAGATTACGAGCCTGGCGCGCTATCGACATCCCCGCCCCTGGTCTGACAGGAGCCTGTCAGGTAATAAGCCTTTAGTAGAAGATCTGTGAGGTTGGCAGGCCCTCAGCAGAAAAACAACACAAACATCCATGCTTTACCCGGGGCTCGAACCCAAGTCCCTTAGATCAGTAGTCAAGTGCGTTAACCACTCGGCCACGGGACGTAAAATCAAAAAACAAAGCAACTCAGCTGTGTCTTTAAGCAATGAAATATTTTAACCTTTGGAGAAGATTAAATATGCTAAAAGATTTATTTTGAGGAAAAATGTTGCCTCGTGTTTCTTCTATAAAATTTTGGATTTGATATTTTCTTCAGAGCAACATACAGAAGACTTCGAAGCCATTCCAACCTCTCCTTTGAAGTAATTGAAAGGGAACTAAGTTAACCTTGAAGAGGATGACCTCTGGCTTCAATTGTCCAAGCCGAGCACCTGCGACAGCAGTCGACACAAATGCCAGGAATGAAGGATCTCAAGTGGCTTGTTATCCAGGCTCGCGGGGTTAAACGGTAAATTATCCGGGTCATGCCTATACTTGCACCACGTGTGTGTGTATATATAGCACCAGAGGAGGCAATATGTAGAGATGGAGAGATACTGTACTTGAGATTGACATTCTCGCTTTCTTTCCGTTTGGTGCCTCAGGAAATAAATGATGACGCGTTTATTCGTGAAGAATTGGCGGCTCAATTGAAGAAAGAGAATGATCACGTGTTGGAAAAGGATTTGATTGCATTGCACGGTTGTTTCGTTTTTGTAACAATTTCCTTCTGAGGGATCATCCTGCGATAGAAATACGTGGCGAAACATTGGAGCACAGTTTTATCAGAGGAGGCAACATCGAAATGCCATATTTAGTCCCGCAGGTGTACTGATAGGCCCCGCAATCCCCCCCCCCCACCCTAGTTCAGGGAGCTTCTGCAAAAACAAAAATTAAAAAATTATGGTGAAATTTGATATATAACTACTTAAAAAATCGGCCGGAAATGTTTTTCTATGGCTTTGAATGAATAATAACCGGAGATAAACAATCAGCTTCATTTTCCTTATTAGAAATTCCTCTCCTTGATTTTTGAGGGGCGGAGGTGGCTCAGTCGGTAACGCGCCAGGCTCGTAATCTGCAGTTCCCAGGTTCGAGACCCAGCTGGGTCAGCGTTGAGATTTATCTTCGCAAAACTCCCCGCCCTGCCCACGGTCAGTAGGGGACATCGATGTCCGTCTGATGAGACGTTAAGCCGTGGCCCCGAGTGAGGGAGAGCCATACCCTGTGCATGTTAAAGAACTCTCTGGATGGCCTTGATGGGAGGCTACCATCTGTCTCCCAACAGCTGTTCCAGTGGGTCCCCTCCCCCAACCTTCTCTGAGCCTTAGGGGTCCATGTGACCTGGCCATTTAGCCCATGGTGTGCAAAAAATAGTACCACTCAGAGGTGAAATTACCAACAACCAACCTTGCTTTTTGCAGTGAACTTCGTTAGCATAAAATCATGAGAGTCGTGTGTGACGTCATTTTTCCGTCTGATTAGTGCTTTCTCGCTCTATGTCCCAACTCATGTTTAACTGGAGCGGGGGTGGCTCAGTCGGTAGCGCGCCAGGCTCGTAATCTGTAGTTCCCAGGTTCGAGTCCCAGCTGGGTCAGCGTTGAGATTTATCTCCGCAAAATTTCCCCGCCCTGCCCACGGTCAGTAGGGGACACCGATGGGCTTGAAAAGGCCGCCGTCCGTCGGATGGGACGTTAAGCCGTGGCCCCGTGTGCGGGAGAGCCATACCCTGTGCACGTTAAAGAACACGCTGGATGGCCTTGACGGGAGGCTACCATCTGTCTCCCAACAGCTGTTCCAGTGGGTCCCCTCCCCCAACCTTCTCTGAGCCTTCGGGGTCCATGTGACCTGGCCATTTAGCCCATGGTGTGCAAAAAAAGTGCCGCTCAGAGGTAAAACAATCCAATCCAATCATGATTAACTCTTATGACTGGAAATGTTTCCAATGCCATCGCTATTTGTTTTTAATTTTTCCTATTCTTTTGCTGCAGTTATATCATTTCTGCAATAGAGGGGGAAATCAGTCCTATTCAAAATAATTGATGCTTTAGACTCGGTCAGGAACCGGAGGCTCTCAGCAATCGGAAAAAATCACTCTCGACGCTTTTTGCTTCAACATTCAATTCTGAAAATTTTTAATGATAAAAACTGACACTAGAGCAGGTTAGTAGACGATAGTTGAAAAGCACTGATGCCATCCAAATGCTCTAAATTAATCCCAAATTTGATTAAGGTGGTCGAGGAGACTCAAACTCGAAAGTTGATGAATCGAAGATTTTTTTTTATTAAATAGTTTTATTCTATACATTTGAATAGACCTGTTTTAAAATTAAATTTACCAAAAAAGGTTCCTGGCCACTGAACTAGAGCATTAAATATAAAGCCAAAAAACAAATACGAGAATGATATTTCATTTTTATAACACATATTTATAAGCCAAAATCAAGTAATAACAACTGAAAATTAATTTTTTTTATTAAGAGCAAATGATCTATGTCTGCATGTAATTAAAGCATCAGCATTACGTTTTGTTTTCCTATTCCAACTCTTGATCCTCAGATAACCAGAGGCTATAAATAGAATGGCACTATGCCTCCTAGCGCCATCTATAAGTCGGTAATAAGGGAAATGTCCACAGAAAGATATTTTATAGTGTACTGATCTACGGGACCTGGGTTCGAGCCCCGGATAAGGCATGGACGTTTGTTTTGTTTTTCTGTGAGGTCCTGCCATCCTCTCAGACCTTCTACTCTGGCATATAAACTGACAGGCTCCTGTCAGACCTCTGTGGCAAGCAGCTGCTTGAGGGGTTATTTATTTTTAACATGCAAATTATTATTATTATGGGTGAAATCCTATAATAATAATGACTTACAGCTGCCTTATAACAATAGGAAAAGCAACTGATATAGTCTCAGCAGATTGTATGATCGGTTTCTACTCCCACCGAAATTAATTTTTTTCCAATTAATTATTCATCTCTTAAAAGGCAGCAGATTGTCGTTGTCACTTTTTTATTTGCAAACAATGGGCTATGGGACCAAATCACGACGATTCCAAGGGATGACAGAAGCCTCCCGTCAAGACGATCCTTTAACGTGCACGGGATATGGCTCTCTTGTAGACGGAACCACGACTTAATATCCCATCAGACGAACGACGTCCGTTCCAAGTCCAATGGTTTCCCCTTTCTCACCGAGGGCAGGCTGGGGATTAGGGAAGATAAATATCATCGCATGGCAGAGAGCGGACTCGACCCCAGAAACTACGAGTTACGAATCTGTTGCGCTACCGACTGAGCCAATGAACGAAGCCAGAATTAAAAGGTAAACCAATTAAACTGACTTTTTCAAAACCTCCTAATTTGTTCTAATAATATCTCCTGATTCGAAGAAAATAATCATCCGTTTTATAGACTTTCCTTGGGAGGTTCATCATAAATTTTTTATCCCCACTTCAATTATATCCTCTTCCGAATTCAAATTGCTCCATTTAAGGAGGCGTTTTCTCATGGCGGCTAAATTTCCTTGACAGACAATGGGAAAGTGAAAAAAATACAACAAATCATTGACGCATTTTTTTTCCACCAGTGTCCTCCTGACCCAGTGTCCTTACGGTTAGCGTGTTTGACCTCTAACAAAGGGACCTAGGTTCGAATCCCGGTAAGGTATGAGTCCTTTTCTTTCTTAAAAATGTCTTTCTGCTGAGCACTTTCCTCCTAATTCTTCTCTCCGTAGTTTTGCATCGACTGGTTCTTCTCTCAACTCCGTGGTAAGTGGGTTGCTGGGAGCCATTTATTTTCCATCATTGGTACTTTTAAAGAGAGAATCTAACCTCGATTTCAATCGTCAGTAGATCGGTGTTCGAAAGATCGGTGCGGGAGATCACGATGTACACCCCCCTCCCTTCCCCTTTTGATGTGATCGTCCCCGCTGTGCTCTGACATTCACTAGGTTACACGGATGAGGTCCGACCTGTAGAAATTTCTCCCCGGGGCCACGCGCACTATTCTCTGCCGCCTACGTGAGACGGTCACTGATGCGTCACCCGAGTGACGTCACGTGGCCATCGAGACGTGAAGGTGGCGCGCGCTCGCTCGCTCACAGATGTACATGACCGATAAGTCAGGAGCCTCACGAAAGACAAACAGCAAGCACAAGTAATAATGGAAGCAATTACACGGCGCACTGGGAGAAAAGATGCCGCCGCCACTGAACCGAGTGCAGTGCTGTCACGTGATCATCGGATGCGGAGCTGACTCACGGTCACCATGGCTTTGATTCGCCATTTTAACCCTTTTGGTAAGGAAACCTTAAATGTTCCCCAGCATCTTTCGGGGGTAAAAAAATCCAGGTGCGTAAATGTCCTTCTCTCTCGAATCTGGTGTGAAGAGAAAATGCGCGATTTTGTGGCTTCTAATTAATTTGTCGAATTATCTGCAGAAACGTGACAGAAGTTTCAACATTTCAACGGCATGGAATTCTGATTATTATCGGCTTCAAGAACAGCTAGATATCGCGAAATTTTAAATTTCTCGGATCGAGAGCCTCGTTCAAATTAGCTTTGTTTATTGGCCACCTGGTTAGAGTATTTAAATTCAAAATCGAGGTCGGGTTGGGTTGTTTTACCTCTGAGCGGCATTTTTTTGCCACCATGGGCTAAATGGCCAGGTCACATGGACCCCGAAGGCTCAGAGAAGGTTGGGGGAGGGGACCCACTGGAACAGCTGTTGGGAGACAGATGGTAGCCTCCAGTCAAGGCCATCCAGCGCGTTCTTTAACGTGCACAGGGTATTGCTCTCCCGCACACGGGCCACGGCTTAACATCCCATCCGATGGACGGCGGCGTTTCCAAGCCCATCGGTGTCCCCTACTGACCGTGGGCAGGGCGGGGAATTGTTGCGGAGATAAATCTCAACGCTGACCCAGCTGGGACTCGAACCTGGGAACTGCAGATTACGAGCCTGGCGCGCTACCGACTGAGCTACCCACACCCCCAAAATCGGGATCGAATTTCGATTCAAACGCGGTGTTATTTCGCTTCCAACGATTAAACTTCACGAGATTCTGACCGTGGATGTTACAATGATCGATTTCGACATGTTTCGATCAGCGACTTTTTTAGCCTTAAGCCTTTCTCCATATCCGTTTCGTAAACGTTAGATTCAATTTTCCTCCGAATATTGAGAAAAAAAAAGAGATTTGTATCATCAGTTAATCTATTTCAGTGAATTTTTTAAGTGCAAAAAAATTAATGTTCTGTATTCAGATAATAAAAAAAGGAATATTCCCTCAAGCAGCTGCTTGCCACTGAGAAACTTGTCAGCCATTCTCTTTTTTCCTGCTTGTAACTTTAGCATCGACTAAAGGTCATCCCTTGCAATGATAAAAAAGCCTCCTCTTTTTTCATCCCACCTCATATTCAGGAATGTCAACTTCAGTATCCCAACCCTAATAAAAGCATGACGAGCGATGGCTTCGTTTTCTTTCCATGCATCGCAATCGGTGATGAATTGCTCCTTCCCGCCGCATCTCGGCAAAAAAAAACCACTCTTTTTAATGACCAACTGATCCCCCTGGGCCGGAGGGGAGGAGAGGCGAGGAAGGAAAGGGTCGGGATGCTCAGAGGCTAGCCAAGAAGCTGATTAGGCACGGGTCATTGGCGGCATCGCAGTCGGTGAAGATTGCCTCTTTCCTAATGCCCTCCACTCGGAGATGCTTTTTTGTCTGCCGCTCGATGACCTCTCCCTTAATTACTGATGGCGATGCCAGAAATTTTAATATTCCATTCAGTTTTTCAGTTGTTTTTTTTTAATTTGCTGTTTCGGTGAAGCTCGTTTTCGTTATTTTGGTGCGAAAAAGGAAATGACGAAGTACGACTTCCGAGAATCCAAAAGAGAATTTGCATGATGATCCTGATGCGCGGGAAGTTGTTGGCATTGGATGGAGGCTCGAGATCATCTCTCGGTTGGTTCATTAATAGCCGATCCGAAAGGAATTCCGTTTTTCTTTCTCAAGCAGAGAAATCGTTTCCCAAATGGAACACTTTAACGTTTGGCGAGTGCGAGGCGGGCGGGTGCGTCAAGGCTCGCGTGACTTGCACTTGGGTGGAGTGAAACCAGAATGCATTTGAAGAATGAAATGTTGCAAAACGTTAATAAAAAATGCAACTCAAAGAATACGAGCAAATGTTAAGGCGATTTCAGTCATCACTTCAGCTGGGGGGGGGGGTCCATTTCGCTGAACAGAAATTAAACATGGAAAAATGAAAGTTCTCTCTCTAAAGTGTAAATATATATAATTAGCTCTCTTTTCTGAAAATTTAAACTAAAAGGTTTTGTTATGTTGGGGTATTATAACCTGCCTTTCCTCAGAAGATAAATTACCATAGAGTTTTTTTTCATCATAAATATCTGTATTTCATTTTTCGCAATACACAAGGGACAAAGATTTAAAAGTAGAATTATTAACATTATAATATTTATTTTTAATTATATATGGATGTTAGAAACAAAGCAATGTAGTGATCGTTAACTTAACTCTCAATAATCCCAATAACAAGTGTTAACAATCTACTTAATCTTTACTACTAAGTAACTAATTATACAACTTAATATTATTCTACGATGCTTTAGAAGTGAAATCCTTATTAAGTACAACTCGTGAAAAACACGGATTTTCAAAGATTTCATTTTCTTTGATTTATGTAATAATAGTTTTCGTTTATAAATATTTTTCCAAATTTAACTATTTTAAATCGGCGAAACTTTGTTGAGTATCAAATTTCTTTTCAAACTCTTTATCTCAATGATATATTTTTGACTTTGAGTTAATGGATTCAAGTCCATTAAAGATGCCCCACCCTAATTTATTATGGCATAACTGATCCTAGAATATACGGAGGCACAATGCGATCTTTTAATGATTCTGTAATGACATCCCTAACCCCTCTTTCGTTACAGTTCACTGCATCATTAGCACCAAGACCAAAATTAACACTCAATATCAATTGCTCTTTTTCTCACGTTTATGTACTTTAGTACAGATAAAAAATTGGCGTGCGAGTTTTATTGGTGAAACAAAAAAATCATGGTCATCACGATTCAGAATCCAATATCTGCAAAACACCACTTCAGCAACCCCACTCCGCAAAGACTCTCTCGCAATTTACGTAATATTGGTACCACATACTTCCGCTAGTGCGTCAGTGACGTCTTTTTGTCTGTGACTTTTTCATTACGAGTCTTTTGACTCTCTGTTGAAATGTTGTCTAAATGTTTCATTCAGAAAATCCGTATCGGAAACTTTTTGATATGACATTAGAGAAGACTGCATCACCTCTTGAACCTTTGTTTTGCCTCTGAGCAGCACTTTTTACACACAATGGACTAAGGGTCAAGTCACAAAGAATCCAATGAGTCAGAGAAGGTCAAGGGGATAGGATCCACAGAACAGCTCTTAGGAGACAGATGGAAGTCTCCTGTCAAGGACATCCATCACGTCCTTGGCTCTTCTTGCACATGCAGCGTATGGCTCTTCTGCACCAGGGATTTCTGCTTAACTTCCCATCTGACAGATTCTCGGCTGGCTCAATCGGTGGCGTGCCAGGCTCGTGTCTGCAGTTCCCATATTCGAGTCCCACTCGTGCCCCCATGCTACCCTCGATTAGAAAAGGAACAGCGATGAGCGCTTGAAAGACCAGAGTCCGTTAGGATGGGGCATAAAGCCTTATTATGCGAGAGGCATGGGAAAGAACATGCCTTGATGGGAGGCTACCATCTCTCTCCTGTGGGTCCACACTATCCAACCTCCTCTGAGCCCTTGGGGTCTTTGTGACCTGGCCATTTTGACTACTGTGTGGAAAAAAAAAAGTGTCGCTCAGAGGTAAAACAACCCAACCAATCCAACAGACGACTGCCTTTCCAATCTGTGTCCCTCTCCTGCCGAAGGCATGGTGGAGGATCAGTCTGGTATACTTTGGATCCAATCTGGTATACTTTGGATCCAATCTGGTATACTTTGGATCCAATCTGGTATACTTTGGATCAAATCGGTATACTTTGGATCAAATCGGTATACTTTGGATCCAATCTGGTATACTTTGGATCCAATCTGGTATACTTTGGACCCGAAAGTGGGAACTTCAGATTAGAAAGAAGCCTGGCACGCTGCCTAGCAACCAACATCCCCCTCCCCTTGAAATGACAATTTCAATGCGAGGAATATAAGAATCTCTTGTGGCTGAAGTTAAAGTTTGTTTTTCGCCAGAAGACCACTTTCTAATTAACGATTTAATTGGCTAAGTTACAAGGATCCCAAGTTTTAGAATAGGGGTTGAGTTGTAGCAGATAAAAACTCTCCTTTTAAGGCCATTTGAATAGTTTGCTTTTTTTTTAACGTGTAACAAGGTCATCGTGCACAAGAGCTATGGCTTAATATTTCACTTGAAGGTGGAATTTTTAATTTCCAATCTGAGTTGAGGGATTTTTCTCGCCGAAGAGAAGCCGTGAGGGAGAAGAGACGTCGCACGTCGTTTAATAATGCACGTGCAATTGGATTTTTAACGAGATTCGATCGCCTTCGATTCAGACACGAGACATGCGACTTTCGATCGTTGCATCGATTGAAAAAGATCTCTCTTGCCTCAAATGCTGACGACCCGAACAGACTGATGAATGAGGAGCGGGGGTGGCTCAGTCGGTAGCGCGCCAGACTCGTAATCTGTAGTTCCCAGGTTCGAGTCTCAGCTGGGTCAGCGTTGAGATTTATCTCCGCAAAATTCCCCGCCCTGCCCACGGTCAGTAGGGGACACCGATGGGCTTGGAAAGGCCGCCGTCCGTCGGATGGGACGTTAAGCCGTGGTCCCGTGTGCGGGAGAGCCATACCCTGTGCCCGTTAAAGAACACGCTGGATGGCCTTGACGAGAGGCTACCATCTGTCTCCCAAAGCTGTTCCAGTGGGTCCCCTCCCCCAACCTTCTCTGAGCCTTCGGGGTCCATGTGACCTGGACATTTAGCCCATGGTGTGCAAAAAAGTGCCGCTCAGAGGTAAAACAATCCAACAACCCAACCCAACCGTTTTAAATTAGCATAGAATTTAGTGATTCAAATTAGGATCACCGATTCAAATGAGTGCAGAATATGGAGATTCTGATCGATTCAAATAAGCACGGAATCTGATGGCTGCAAAGATTTAAAAAGCATCCAAAACAAATCTAAAGTGTAAACGGTTAAATGCAGACGTTTTTTTTCCAAAGATCCCAAATTCAAAAAGCCAAATGGTTCCTCATAGTGAGTTAAATGACCAAGTCGTAAAAACCGAAATGTCTCAGAGGTGGGTAGGGAAATAAGATCCACTGGGAAGCAGTTGGAGACAGATGAATGATTAAGGCCATCGAGAATATTCCTTGACGTGCAGAGAGTATGGCTGTCGTGAACAGGAGAACATCACTTAACGTCTCTTTGGACAGACGATGGCTTTTCCAAACCCACTGGTGTTCTTTTTCTTAGCGAAGTCAGAACGGAATTAGCAGAGACACGCTCAATGCTGGCGCACGTGGGAATCACAATGTAAGGGGGGGGGGGGGGGAGCAGGAGTTAATAGGGGAGAAACACAGAGAGAATTTGAAACCTAACACATAAGAGGGTCGGAAACAACGATCCTTAGGCTGCAGGGCTGGCACGATAGCGAATGGGTCGTCTGCTTCCCATAAATACCGACACTTGGTAGTTATTAAGATGCCGATGGATGTCGGGGGAGAGAGGAGGGGTCATCTTCATCTTCATGGAATCATTGTATGAATCAGTGAGAAAAAGTCACGAAAGCTGACTGTTGAAATGAAAGAAAATCTGTGGTTCCCAGAACATACACTGAGACTCGGTTGGAAGCCCCCTTGACCTCAGGGGTCATCTCCACTTCCCTTCAGTAGCCACGATGAATCAACTCCAATTTCCGCGAATTTCTTTCAACATGGCAAACAGGTTTGATCTGGTCACAAGACACTCCCCAAGCACGAAATCGAAGAGCGAAAAACACGTTTCTCTGACACGACTTCCGTGCCCAGTTCGCATACCGCTGCGCTACGTCATCCGTTTCACACCCGGGACTGACTCTGTCATGCGCCATCGAAGGGCTAATGACAGACGATCAAAGCAAACAATGATCAGCAAGGGACGTAACCTTAGAAGTCTTGATTGAGCAGACGCTGATGCGAACTCACGGAACAGAATGGTTCAATTGTCTTCAGCAGAACAAACACGAACTCAATTCAATATCTCAACTCATAAACTTGTTTCCTGTGAACCAAAATAATCCTAAGGAATCAATTCAGTTTTATTTGAAACAGAAACAATAATGAGCGTTCTTAACCAGTTGGGTTGTTTTACCTCTGAGCGGCACTTTTTTACACACCATGGGCTAAATGGCCAGGTCACATGGACCCCGAAGGCCCAGAGAAGGTTGGGGAAGGGGACCCACTGGAACAGCTGTTGGGAGACATATGGTAGCATCCCGTCAAGGCCATCCAGCGTGTTCTTTAACGTGCACAGGGTATGGCTCTCCCGCACACGGGGCCACGGCTTAACGTCCCATCCAACGGACGGCGGCCTTTCCAAGCCCATCGGTGTCCCCTACTGACCGTGGACCGTGGGCAGGGCGGGGAATTTTGCGGAGATAAATCTCAACGCTGGCCAAGCTGGGACTCGAACCTGGGAACTACAGATTACGAGCCTGGCGCGCTACCGACTGAGCCACCCCCGGCCCATCGTCTGAGGGGTTGAGTCGTAAGTTGCTGGGTTGGATGAAAATGGGTTAAAAAGGAGACCTGTCTCCAAACCGAGGCTGAGTGCAAAACAACTTGCGGCTCATGAAACAAATAAACAATATTCTGATCTGGATTATTTCTTACAATTTTTTGACTAAAAATATTTTTAGGTGCAATGTTACGAACATCCAAACTGCGCTTTGTATATCCTTGTCGGGTGTGCTTTTTCGTTCCTGAAGAAGGAAGACCGTGGGGATGTGGAAGTGCTTCTTTCTCCGGGAGGAATCGGCAGATGGCCACAGGAGTGGCCACCGTCCACCTCGCACGTCATTGAGCGCATCGCCCGTTTCCGGAGGAGTAATAAAAAGAGCAGTAAAACTCTCGGCACGACAGTGCTTCCACAGAACCCGCCGTCGCATCAAGAGATGGTTCACGATACACAAGCCACCCCCACCCCCCTTATAAAACGGCATCTGCAGAAACATCCCCAATTAGTGGACAGGAGATGCAAATGCCAACTGCTCCGTCATGTTTGATTGGACTGTTTATGGCTCCTGCACTGTTCCTAAGAGCTAGAAATGCACAAAATAATAAAAATTTAAAGCTATGAGCTACAAATGCTGCCATCCCGGAATTTCAAGACCACGTGGGTAGATGCAAATTTTTGGGAGCCCTCCATTGGTCCCAATGCAAAACAACGGGGTCAGGGGGAGACCAATGAGGAAGATGGGGGGGGGGGGGGAAGACTACCAAAGAATTCGACATCGAAGGCTTTTTTCTTGGAGATTTGGAGTGAGGGGAGAACAAGCCCTAAGGAAGATGTGTTTTCGCTTTGGAAAGAGCGTGCCTGAGCTCTCTCCAAAATGACGTTTTCTCAGACGTTGGATACGCTGCTCTCGATAAGATGTCAGACGCTGGAGAGTCGACACCCTGACCCAATACTCTCCCTGACGATCGACGATGACTGCCGACTAAGTGATCGTCCTGCCGCTATTTCCCATATTATAATTAAGATGCTTTCTCCACCAGGGGATACAGTCCCCATAAATAGATGTGCTTGGTCAGCCACGATGTCAGGTAGGTGAAGCTCTATAGAGATAATTGTCCCAAGCGTTCTCAAGAAAATATTGCCCAGACCATCACACTCCCTCAAGCCGCCTCGAGTCGTCCCACAGTGCATCCAGGTGAGAAGTCTTCCGTGGGTAAATATCTCGCACGAGCTCGTCCATCCACGTGGTGTAACAGAAAATGGAATTTATCTGACCATGCGACCCTCTTCCAGTCTTCTACGGTCCAATGTCGATGATTACGTGCCCACTACAAGCATTTAACGACGTCGAACGACTGTGAGCATATGCACACGAATGGGTCTGTGGCTGCGGAGACTCATGTCCAAGAGCTTACGATGAACTGTGTGTTCGGACACATTGAGCCCTTGACCACAATTGAAATGATGGGTAATGTCAGCCACAGTAGCCCTCCTGTTGCTGCGGACAATACGACATAGCCTGCGCTGACCTCTGGCATCATTGATGCATGACCGGCCCACGCCTTATCGACGACTCGAAGCAGCCAACCAGCGTCGCTGTTTCAGAGATGCTCTTACCAAGGCGTCTTCCTGCAGACTCTCCATCTCAATATGTGAAATATGACTCTCCTCCCTGCAGACACCTCCTACTCAAAAGATCCATTGGACACCAAAAGATCCAAAGGGACAAAAAAGATCCATTACAGGGACAAAAAATAAGCATTTTGGACACATTACTGCACCACCTTATTTCCCTATTACAATTGTATTGATGTTTTCAAAATATATATATACATATTTATACTCTGTAACAATAAACTACAACTCCCAAAGTACCCTTTTTCAAAAATGATTACTAGTGGTGGCAAACCATCTGCCTGACCAATTTTCATCACTTTAGTTTTCTCTCTGTTTATAACCCAACCTACTATACCACCAGTCTCATCAACAGCTCGAATGAAAGAGTTCATCTCATGAACATCATTTGCCAAAAGAGCTAAATCATCAGCATATCCTAAATCAGAAATTTTAAGATCTGCAGACCATTTTAGGCCATCCTTAATTGTAAGAGATTCGGGGCGATTTTGAATATTTACCTTGCACCCTTCTTACCAACTCCCGGCCAACATGGGCCACACAGTGATCACACACGCTGCAATTTTCACTCCCAGAAGAATTTTACTCCAAACCAACCACCTCCTTCACTTTTAGGCGGCCTGCGGCCAAAAGCCTATCGCCAACATGTAGGGTGGCTAGCACTTCACTGTACTGGTCCCTACTTTTGACGCACACAAAAAAAAACTTTTTCTCGTGGACCAGATGACAAAGGGGCCAAGGTCCCTTTTACAAAATGGTCCAGTTTTTAAAGAAGGATGTTAGACTCTACCAAGGCGTCTTGCCATAACGAGATGGCCTTTATCGAAATCAGATAAATCCTTTGCTTTTCCCATGTTGAGACGAAATGAAATTCTGCCTGTGAGAGCTCCGTCCCAGGTATTACATATATCATTCGCGACCTTGGCACGTGACACTGATTGGCTGCACGCGCGCTTCTTTGCACAACGCAGAGGTGGTTTTAATGTATTGGCTGATCGGTGTATATCTGGAAACAATTTGTTTTCCCACATTCACAAGTCGTGTTGGAGAAAATGAGAAAAGATCGTGAAAACGAAAAACGATTCAATTCTTCGGAATTTTCGTTCCCTGTTGAACCGAAGAAAAGTTTGAGCAGAAGCCAGAAGTGTTACTTGTCCTTCGACACCAAAATCGAAATTCACAAACAACTTATTGGCAACAGTTCTGCCTTTTCCCGGTAACGTAAGGGGCGTGCGTGGAACGTATTAAAAAACCGAACTCTTTCCTCAATCCCTGAGGTGAACTGGGGTCACGAAGTGAAGTGCAACATGGTGCGAATCGAACCGGGTCATCCCCTAGTGGGAATTTTGAAGACGTCATTAGCAGCAGTAAAATTGGCGCGTGCTGCGCTTGCCACCCCGCGGCCATCGCTTCTCGAGATCACGACGACGACCGCAGCAAAGAAGATCGGAAGGAAACTGAGCAGGAAACGACCTTGAAGATTGGTCGTTGGGTGGGCGGGTTGCAATCGGAACAACTGCGCACGCAACGGCAGCACCAGGGAGTGAGAAGCGATTCTTGCTGACGATCACTTGACTCGCTCTTCGAGTGGGGGGGGAAACACCCCCGTCAATGAATTGGCAAACAGCAAACGCCTTGTTGCGTACTGATGAGGAAGAAGATTTGGAGGAGAGATTTCGCTCCGAAATTCAAAATCCGCTTCGAGCAGCTTCTTGGTTTATTCTTCAGAGATCTTACTTTTCCTTTCCTGCCACACAATATGCTAAGATGCCAAGTCACAAAGTTTTTTTACAAGCAGAGTTTGTTTTTTTGGAAACTCTGGAGCGCCCTCTCCTGTGAAGAGAAATAGTTTTTTTTCTTTTACCTTTGAGTTGCACTGAGTTAAATGGCCAACTGACAAGGATACCAAGGGCTCAGATTAAAAAAAATAAATAAATACCCCCTCAAGCAGCTGCTTGCCACAGAGGTCTGACAGGAGCCTGTCAGTTTATATGCCACAGTAGGAGATCTGAGAGGATGGCAGGACCTCAGCAGAAAAACGACACACACACATCCATGCCTAATCCGGGGCTCGAATCCAGGGATCCATGGATATCTGTTAGAAAGCCCAATTTAAGGCCATCTGGTGTGTTCTTTAAGATGCCCATACATGGATGAATGACATGGAGACGCGGCTTAACGTTCCATGCGACGGACAGTGGCCTTGCCGAGCCCACCAGTGCAGTGCAACAGTCCTGCGTCATTCGAACTCCTGTGAGCAGTCGATTTAAGATCTTTTGGTTAAAAAACCGTTATTTTCAGATTGTCTGTTCAGTTTTTTTTTTTCCAGATCCCATCGAAGGCTCGGTGACTCATTCACTAGCAAACGATTTTTTCTGTTGCCATGACGTCCATTGCATTAAAGGCAATGCTGTAAAGGGTGGACCACATTCGGAACGAGATCGGAAGAAAAAGCGAAAAAGCACGATTGAACCCAGAGCCGGAAATGAGTCGGGTCACAACCAGATTAACAAATGGAAGATCGTTTTTTGCTCTGCGTGTGCCCAAGAGTCCGGCGATGCGATGAGGATGTGACTCACGCGACCTTTCGAGCAGCGCTGTTTTTGTTTCTCCACGTGGTGACAGTGCGTTCCGTTGCAGCCGCTGCAGGTCGGCGGGCGTCGCATGCGGCTCCATCCACCCACCAATGACGGAGGAAGAAAATATACACAGCGGATAATTTCGAGGAATCAGATGAGGATAAAAGTTTATTTATTCTCTGCTTGAGTACATCGCGATCGCTGCATTTGAGTGGCACTGCTGCAACGCAGAGGGATGAATGGAGGTTGAACAGAAGCCAGAAGAGGAAAGAGGAAAAGCAGAGCATTCAAGAGACTAATAAATAGAAAAGACTTTTTCTTCATTCTATGGGGCGGGGGTGGCTCGGTCGGTAGCGCGCCAGGCTCGTAATCTGTAGTTCCCAGGTTCGAGTCCCAGCTGGATCAGCGTTGAGATTTATCTCCGCAAAATTCCCCGCCCTGCCCACGGTCAGTAGGGGACACCGATGGGCTTGGAAAGGCCGCCGTCCGTCGGATGGCACGTTAAGCCGTGGCCCCGTGTGTGTGAGAGCCATATCCTGTGCACGTTAAAGAACACGCTGGATGGCCTTGACGGGAGGCTACCATCTGTCTCCCAACAGCTGTTCCAGTGAGTCCCCTCCCCCAACCTTCTCTAAGCCTTCGGGGTCCATGTGACCTGGCCATTTAGCCCATGGTGTGCAAAAAAGTGCCGCTCAGAGATAAAACAACCCAACTCAACCTTCGTTCTATGCCTGTCGTTTTCATACGGAAAGCAACCGTATGTCTATAAACAAAGAATCAATTCGCATCAGTCTTCTGTTGGATTGTTTTTATCTCTGAGCCTGCTTTCTAATCTTTTGAACCGAAAGTGGTCCGGCCAAAATATCTCAAGGGCTCAGAGCTAGTAAGGGGAGGCCACTAGGAGAAAAAAAGATCCGGTGGACAGTTGTTAAGGGACAAGTGGGAGTCTCCCTTCAAAGGGCATTCAGTGTGCCTTTGATGTGCGGAGTATGGCTCTTTTTCAGAGGGGGCTAGGGTTGAACTTCCCATCCGATGAATAGACTCTTCCAAGCGGATCGCCATTTCTATCTCTCACTGAGAGCAGAGACGCAATCAGCGGAGGAAATATCAACCTAGGCCCAGTAGAGGTTTGAACCTGAGGACACGAGTTATGAGATTGACACGCTACCGACTGAGCCACTCTCCCATCACCAGTCTGTCAACTGAACGCTTTAGATTCCAGAAGAATCTCCAAAAAACCTCACGAATGGCGGCATTGAATGAATTTCGCTTCACCATCAAGAAACACCTTTCAACTATTCCGACAATTCTCTTCCCAAATGAAATGCAATTGGAAGAGTATCAGGCTCCTACCTGAGGTTTCGAGGTTCGAATTCCAACTGCTCGTGCATTGAGATTTTCTCCTTCCCTATCGCATTCCCATTGAGAGAAATGAAACCTTCTTCAATCGCATTCCCACTGAGAGAAATGAAACCTTCTTCAATCGCATTCCCACTGAGAGAAATGAAACCTTCTTCAATCGCATTCCCACTGAGAGAAATGGAACCTTCTTCAATCGCATTCCCAATGAGAGAAATGGAACCTTCTTCAATCGCATTCCCACTGAGAGAAATGGAACCTTCTTCAATCGCATTCCCACTGAGAGAAATGGAATCTTCTTCAATCGCATTCCCACTGAGAGAAATGAAACCTTCTTCAATCGCATTCCCACTGAGAGAAATGGAACCTTCTTCAATCGCATTCCCACTGAGAGAAATGGAACCTTCTTCAATCGCATTCCCACTGAGAGAAATGAAACCTTCTTCAATCGCATTCCTACTGAGAGAAATGAAACCTTCTTCAATCGCATTCCCACTGAGAGAAATGAAACCTTCTTCAATCGCATTCCCACTGAGAGAAATGGAACCTTCTTCAATCGCATTCCCACTGAGAGAAATGGAACCTTCTTCAATCGCATTCCCACTGAGAGAAATGGAACCTTCTTCAATCGCATTCCCACTGAGAGAAATGGAACCTTCTTCAATCGCATTCCCACTGAGAGAAATGGAACCTTCTTCAATCGCATTCCCACTGAGAGAAATGGAACCTTCTTCAATCGCATTCCCACTGAGAGAAATGGAACCTTCTTCAATCGCATTCCCACTGAGAGAAATGAAACCTTCTTCAATCGCATTCCCACTGAGAGAAATGAAACCTTCTTCAATCGCATTCCCATTGAGAGAAACGAAACCTTCTTCACCTGATTCAAATTCGTCCCAAGTAAAACTAAAACGTCTGCTGGAATACATCTATCGACAAAGAGTCGATTTAAAAAAAAAATAAAAAATAAAAAAATACCCCCTCAAGTAGCTGCTTGCCACAGAGGTCTGACAGGAGCCTGTCAGTTTATATGCCACAGTAGAAGATCTGAGAGGATGGCAGGACCTCAGCAGAAAAACAACACGAACATCCATGCCTTACCCGGGCTCGAACCCAGGTCCCGTAGATCAGTAGCCAAGCGCGCTAACCATTTTTACCCGTCTGATAACTAAATACTTTAGATTCTAGGATAATCCTCCAAAAACGTCGTGAATTCCACTGAATGGATTTTACCTCAGAATCAAAATAGCACAGATGTGCTGCGACCATGACCTGTTGTATCTTTAAAATCGGCCTTTTCTACAATAAAGGGGGGGGGGGGGGGAATCTCATTTCTATCTTCATTTCCGATTTCTTGAAAGCCAGTTTTCTTCTCATTGTTCGCCATTTGTGGAAGGATCCTATTTCCATTACGAGAAATGTGATTCAGGGCCGAAAACTTCTGCTATCTCCCAAAAGACGAATTTTACTGGGAGCAAGTTTTCAAATGAATCAATAAATTGAAGCAAGCGTGACTTTTTTTTTCGCATTGCTTTCTAAGCGAAGATTAGAAAAGGAAAAAAAAATGTTCGCTTTGCAAGTGCAGACAGAAATTCCGAAATATTCAGCAGCGTTTATTTTGCCTGGGGAGTAAAAAGTCCATAGTCGGAAATCGGTCGACTGATAAGGAATGGCAAATGTGGGAAATGGAAGGCAGATCGAATCGGGAAGGGGAATGTTCATGAACACCCGAGAAGGAAATTCACTTCATCTAAATGATGCAAGCAGGCTTTTTACCTTTAAATGATTTCAAAAGTTTACATTGTGGCAGGGAATTTTAACTCCCAAATCTCAGCTACTAGATTGAAAACGAAAAAAAAAAATAAAATAGGAAACTTGAAACGTTTGTACTAAAAGCACGAATCTGATATTTACAAAATCGAGCATTTTTATTTTGCATATCATTCAAAACATCAAAAGTAATGATAATGACACAGATCTAAATATATATTCGACGCAAATATATGTTGCTTTTTTTTTTACGCTCTTGAAGTTTTTACAAGAATAAAAAACTTTATTAACTACAGTACAAGTTAAAAATTAGCATTTTATTAATTTACGAGACAACAAAAAAAATTGTAAAACGTTTAAAAGAAGTTGGGCAATGTTTTTTTGCACTTGTGGTACTCTCGAAAAAGAGCAAGCAGTCACGTGTTTTTGACAGCTTTGCTCCCTTAATTTAATTTCGATTTGAGCAATGTTTTCAGTGAAGTTCAAACCGGAAGAAAAATTCATCTTTAATTATATTTGTCGACGCTTTTTCTTCCCTTTCCATAAGTCGTCCGTTGTAAGTAACATTCTTTTTGAAGTAAGTTTTGATTTGGTGTTATAACGAAAAAAGAATTGTTCTTGAACGGCTGAAGGAAGAATTCGAACCTTTGTTATCTGAAGGTTTTTTGGCTTCTTGCCAGGGTTAAGGAAGGTGGAGGTCCGCTTTTTACACTTCTGAGCTGCACCTGACACTAAATGAGCAGTCACAAGAATCCCAACTACTCAATAGTGGGTTGGGAAAGGTTGGGTTGTTTTACCTCTGAGCGGCACTTTTTTGCACACCATGGGCTAAATGGCCAGGTCACATGGACCCCGAAGGCTCAGAGAAGGTTGCGGGAGGGGACCCACTGGAACAGCTGTTGGGAGACAGATGGTAGCCTCCCGTCAAGGCCATCCAGCGTGTTCTTTAACGTGCACAGGGTATGGCTCTCCCGCACACGGGGCCACGGCTTAACGTCCCATCCGACGGACGGCGGCCTTTCCAAGGCCATCGGTGTCCCCTGTGACCGTGGGCAGGGCGGAGAATTTTGCGGAGATAAATCTCAACGCTGACCCAGCTGGGACTCGAACCTGGGAACTACAGATTACGAGCCTGGCGCGCTACCGACTGAGCCACCCCCGCCCCAGGTTGGGAAAGGAGATCTTTTAAGAAGTTCTTAGGAGACATACTAAATATATCATTAAGTGCGTTATTTAATTAAGCAAAGGGCATGATTCTCCGGAACCCGTGTTCAGGAGAGTCATGTGACGAGCGGTCGATGGACGGTGCCCATTTCAAGCCCAACGAGGTCGTCTTTCTCACAAAAGAGAGCAAGGAGGCTGGAAGAGAAAAATCCAACGGTGTCATAATGGAAAGGGGATTTTCTGCACTTTGAATACCATCTTGGCTCCAAGTTGCATGCATATTCTTTTGCGAAATAATACTTTTATTTTTCCCGTAATTGTTATCCATGAGACTAAATTGCCTAAAATAGACATTGGGAATTGAGTTCAACTGTTGAGTGGGACAACAATAAAATGCTTCATTGGCATCTTTAACCGAAAGGAGGCAAAACTTCGACTACGACTGATGATCCATTGCTTATCAGCAGACGAACCATTTTTGATTGTACAATGAGTTAAATGTTCGGGTCACGAGAGAAGGTGTGAAGATCAAGGAAGTTCGGGAGATTCACCGAAAGATACATAAAAGATAGAAGAAAGAGAGGATGAGGCGGGAAACCTTTAATTGTATTCTCTGTATACGGAAACCCCGCTGTAACGCTTCATCCGACGGAAGGTGGCTTTTGATAACTGATATTAATAATAAGACAACAAAAAAATTGCAAAAACGTTTAAAAGAAGTTGGGCAACGTTGTTTTGCATTTGTGGTGAAGTGACTTTCTCATCAGAAAAGCCAACTGGGTCGGCGTTGAGATTTATCTCCGCAAAATTCCCCTCCCTGAACATGGTCAGTAGGGGACACCGATGGGCTTGGAAAGGCCGCCGTCCGTCGGATGGGACGTTAAGCAGTGGCCCCGTGTGCGGGAGAGCCATACCCTGTGCACGTTAAAGAACACGCTGGATGGTCTTGACGGGAGGCTACCATCTGTCTCCCAACAGTTGTTCCAGTGGGTCCCCTCCCCCAACCTTCTCCGAGCCTTCGGGGTCCATGTGACCTGGCCATTTAGCCCATGGTGTGCAGAAAAAGTGCCGCTCAGAAGTAAAACAACCCAACCCTCATCAGAAAAGAGAAAGAAATCTTAGCACTGTCAAGGTCAATTTAGAATTCGGCATCCTTCTGAGCGAGATCTCCATCCCTCTTTGAGCAAGAAGACGGATGTGTAAGGAAACGCACAAAAACCAAGTTCCATTAACTGTCCTGATTTACATAAATCATCAACTACACGCTTCGCTTTTAGTGTTGTACCATCGTCTGTCGTGTAAATCCAGATATCAGAAGGTAATGTCGGTCTCTCGAGTCAGGAATTCGATTCAGCTCATCTAAACCTTCTGGTGCTCAATGCCGCTAAGTAACCGTACGACCATAAAAGTCTTGTTCGTGAGAACAACCGACAAGCGACCACTTCTGTCAGCTGCTGTTGTTATTCCGTATTTCAAAGGCGAACACGGAGCAAAAAAAAATTCTGAAGCTGACGACATTTGCAGTTTACGGCCATTATATGAAATCGTCTTCGAGTGGTTGCCCAGACGATAACGAAAAGGAAGTCGTTTTCCAGCAGCTCTTACCTCGCCGCAAGAAAGAACAACTTGATGACGATCTCTCTCTTCCGGCCCAGCTGGATTCTATTCCGAGTCGAAAGTCGAACCGGTAATGTGCTTGCAGCATCATCATCCCATCTGGTCAAAGGCATTTCCTCTTCCCATCTCAGATCTTCCAGAGAAATGTCAGCTGGATTCTCGTCTTGAAAAGCAAAAACCCTTTTGCAGGAGAATGGCTTCAAATTTATTTCGTTGAATAGAAATGAAAGGAGAAAAGAATCTCTCATCAGTCAACAACCCGGGCCCTGACTCCAGCATGCCAGTGCAAATCTCCTTAAGAGGAGATTGCGCGAGGGAGGAAAGAGATCTCTTAACAGAAACGTAAAACCAACATCCATCAGTTATGTTGGATTCGAACCTGGATACGTTTGCTTTCCGCACGTGCAGCAAGAGGAAAAAAAAAAATTCTAAGCACACGTTCTAGAAATAAACTGTACTTCTTTAAAAATCAAAAAGTAGCAGCAAATATTTAGTTTTTCAGCCAGAGGTACGAAGGCTCATTGTGTTTCTGTATTTACCTCTCTGTATTTACCTCCGTTCCGTGGCCGAGTGGTTAGCACGCTTGGCTACTGATCTAAGGGACCTGGGTTCGAGCCCCGGTATTTGGCATGGCTGTATGTGTCGTTTTTCTGCTGAGATCCTGCCATCCTCTCAGACCTTCTACTATGGCATATAAACTGACAGGCTCCTGTCAGACCTCTGTGGCAAGCAGCTGCTTGAGAGGGTTTTTATTTTTATTTTATATCTCTGACTATTTAACTTGGATTTTTGGGCACGATGGCTCTCCATAATAACATTTAATCGTGTGTAAGAGTTAATGAAGCTTGTAATGATAGCTTAAACGTTAACACTGGAGTTCGAAAAGGACGCATTTTGTCTCCTTTAATTTGGTTATCGAGGAATTTAGACTTTAAATGGTCTAGAGATTTGTAAAATTCTGATTTAGAATACTTGACGATTTTGGCAATTGATGTTGACGAGGTGAACTCATTCCTTAAAGCTATTGATGAGATTGTTAGGAGAATAGATTTGGAGCCACGCTTAAATGCGTCGCATTCAATGCACGGGGGACCTTTCCAAATCCATCGGTGTTCCCTTTCTAACTGAACACAGAGATGAGTTGGCTGAACTCGTGCAAAGTGGGGATTCGAACCTAGGAACAATAGGACACAAACCTGGTGCTGATGATTGACTCTTTGCTCGTGGGTGACGTACAGTCGCTCAAAAAAGTATCCGAACCCTATGGTTGATTACAGAATTCAGAAAAAATATCTGGCAACGATTTTTTTTAGAAATTAGTGATCTAGCAACCTTCGTGTCACGTGACACGGAGGTTGCCAGATCACTAATTTCTAAAAAAAAAACATTGCTAGATATTTTTCCAGAATTCTGAAATCAACCATAGTGTTCGGATACTTTTTCGGATACTTTTTTCAGCGACTGTAGGTGGTCATATTATTTTGATACTAAATCGTGTGGGCTCACTCACGGAAATATTGAGCGTGTGCAGTTACCGTTAACAGCAAACTGGAGCGTGTGCAGTAACTGCACACGCTCCAGTTTGCTGTGAACGGTAACTGGAGCGTGTACAGTTGCTGTACACGCTCCAGATATTTTTCCTGAATTCTGTAATCACGTGACACGAAGGTTGCCAGATCACTAATTTCTAAAAAAAATCGTTGCCAGATATTTTTTTCTGAATTCTGTAATCAACCATAGTGTTCGGATACTTTTTTTAGCAACTGTACGCTCTCTCCTTGGGAAACAATTCGCTCTCTTTTCAAGAAGACAGTGTAACTGTAACAGAGAGCAGGCAGAGAAAAGGAAACTTTCGTCGCTATGCCAACGGAGAGCCAAATTCGCAGTTTTTTATAGCTTCTTAAATATTTGGAAAACTAGGACTTTAGTTAAAGATATCAATCAAAGATTCGTTTTGTGTTTAACTCTATCAGTTTAACGTTTAAAAAACTGCGAATGATAAAATATTTAACAGCAGCATTGTCCAACATAATATGCCTGAAATGTTAATCGAAATATAATGAAGTGTTAATAAAAATTAACGAATTGTTTGGAAGTTTATGAATCGATTCAGTCTTCGCTATTTGAAGAAAATTTCCCAAAAAGACTGACAGCGTTGTTGAATTATTCTGATGCAGATGAAGATTTAGGAAGAGGTTTCATCGAGATCGCTCCTTTCAAAAACAATATACCATTAAAAAAAAACTCTTCGAACATTCCTTTTGGGTTGGGTTGTTTTACCTCTGAGCGGCACTTTTTTACACACCATGGGCTAAATGGCCAGGTCACATGGACCCCGAAGGCTCAGAGAAGGTTGGAGGAGGGGACCCAGTGGAACAGCTGTTGGGAGACAGATGGTAGCCTCCCGTCAAGGCCATCCAGCGAGTTCTTTAACGTGCACAGCGTATGTCTCTCCCGCACATGGGGCCACGGCTTAACGTCCCATCCGACGGACGGCAGCCTTTCCAAGCCCATCGGTGTCCCCTACTGACCGTGGGCAGGGCGGGGAATTTTGCGGAGATAAATCTCAACGCTGACCCAGCTGGGACTCGAACCTGGGAACTACAAATTACGAGCCTGGCGCGCTACCGACTGAGCCACCCCCGCCCCACATTCCTTTTGTATTCACATAATTCTGAAATTCGGTAACATTATTGATCTCTGTGTAGTTCGCAGTTAAAAAAACCACACATCTCTCAAATACGAAATAATATTGAAAGCGTCGTTCTTTTTAAAACACCAGTTTCCTTTTAAATATCTTTCCTTCTTGAAGATCGCTTATATTTCAATTGTTTAAGAAATACTCTGCACGATTAACAGAGGTTGAGAATACCAAATGACGCGGAGGTATACGAAGAGGGGGGGGGGGGCAAGGCAAAGGAATTTCAAGGTGCCTCGCTTTGGGAGGCAATTACGACAGAAGAACGACTGCTTGGAAAAAGCAGGACTAGGTCATCGTAGGTTAATTACGGCATCAGACGACCTGTATTCCTGAATATTAGCACAAAGACGTTTCCGCCGTCGTTTTCGCATTAATCCGCCACGGGATGGTCATGCGCATTCTGACAATGGATGGCAGGCTGCACGAGAGAGAAGCGATCTGAGCACGACACACCAATTGTTGTTCCCTTGACCTCAGGCGGGGCGTCGCTAACCCATCATGAGCAATGATGACTTCCGACTGTAAAACCGACTGAAGGACGACGAACTGGCGATCATCTGGACGAATGAAGAGAACACGAACTCGGATCACTACTTCGCTTTCTGGGCAATGGGTCGTTAATCTAAGCCAAAAGATGTCTTTATTATTCTGTTGCCTTGCGATTTTAAAGCGATTCTGGGATGTTAAAAATACAACCGGAAATAGCGGAAGAAGTGCGACAAGGTCATTGACGAATTTCAACGTCAATGACCTTGTCATTCACGTAGTCTTAATTGTTTCGGAAATATCCGCCAACAATCGGAAGGAAGTGGTCATATCTTTTTCTCAATGAAGGCTCACGTGGCCTTTCTTTACTGATGACGCAATTAAGTTTCGTTGCCAGTGGTCGACAAGAGAATGGCATTTACATCACAAACCTGTTTTCATCATTTCCGGTTTAGAAGGTTCCTTAAGGTGTCCAAAAAGGTTTACCATTTTTTTTTTAAATTAGGCTTAAGTAGACTTCGTTTAAATTTGAATTTCTATTATTTTATTGCTCAAAATGAAATTCTCTTTAATTTGATATGTATCGTAACCTATATATTTATATCTGGTAGCTACTGAATGATAAAGTTTTAAAGTGCAGTTTTCTGCTAAAAGAATTTTAAAATCATTTTGGTGTGGGGGGGGGGGGGGGCTCAGTCGGTAGCGCGCCAGGTTCGAGTCCCAGCTGGGTCAGCGTTGAGATTTATCTCCGCAAAATTCCCCGCCCTGCCCACGGTCAGTAGGGGACACCGATGGGCTTGGAAAGGCTGCCGTCCGTCGGATGGGACGTTAAGCCGTGGCCCCGTGTGCGGGAGAGCCATACGCTGTGCACGTTAAAGAACTCGCTGGATGGCCTTGACGGGAGGCTACCATCTGTCTCCCAACAGCTGTTCCAGTGGGTCCCCTCCCCCAACCTTCTCTGAGCCTTCGGAGTCCATGTGACCTGGCCATTTAGCCCATGGTGGGCAAAAAAGTGCCGCTCAGAGGTAAAACAACCCAAAAATCATTTTGGCCACAATTGCACGTACTGTGAGAAACCTGACGCTTTAAGGTTTAAAAAAGAGAATGGAGTTAGGATTAGTAAGTGAATTCCTTGTGGCAGATCCACCCGTCGATCTGACTGGTTGATGCAGCAGATCGGCAACAGTATTGGACACAATAAGCTAAAATATTATCCCACCCTTGGACAAAGCCGCGGCATTTCCTTTGCTCATCTCTCTCTTTCTGAAGGTATCGATAATGTTAAGACTCATCCAGACAATGTACTCCCCAACCTCCAATGGAGCTTTCTGGAGACGTCATTATGACTCTGCCCAAATAAAAAAAAGAAATCACCGATGGACTTGGAAGTACTGTGGCCCATTCAAGGGATGTTAAGGCGACGCTTCTTTCGTAAAATATCGTCTTGACACTTATCTGTTCCCATTGGAGTGTCTTAGAGGCTTTAATGTCTGCCATGACGAGTCATCACAATGTCTCTCCTTCAATCATCTTGCCCCCCGGCTCTCGGTGCCCTTGTGACCTAGTCATTTAAGCATTGTGCAGCCAAGAAAAAAGGCTAAGAACACTATTAAACTCTTTTGTCAGGAGAGATCATTAGTAAAAAAAATCGCGTTACAATATTTTACGAGCGTCTTATAAATTAAGATTCTCTTTTTCATCACAACTTTTCTTTACCGAAATTAAGTGTCTACTTCCCCTGAAAGCTTCTAAACGAATCAGAAGAAAATCTACTGCTTCCATTGGAACATTCATAGTTTGACAGATTCAAGTGTCATGAAGAAAGTGCCACGCCTGAACCTGGGCCTACAATCCCTTCCTCTTCCTAATGCCATGAAGAAAGTGCCACGCCTGAACCTGGGCCTACAATCCCTTCCTCTTCCTAATGCCATGAAGAAAGTGCCACGCCTGAACCTGGGCCTACAATCCCTTCCTCTTCCTAATGCCATGAAGAAAGTGCCACGCCTGAACCTGGGCCTACAATCCCTTCCTCTTCCTAATGCCATGAAGAAAGTGCCACGCCTGAACCTGGGCCTACAATCCCTTCCTCTTCCTAATGCCATGAAGAAAGTGCCACGCCTGAACCTGGGCCTACAATCCCTTCCTCTTCCTAATGCCATGAAGAAAGTGCCACGCCTGAACCTGGGCCTACAATCCCTTCCTCTTCCTAATGCCATGAAGAAAGTGCCACGCCTGAACCTGGGCCTACAATCCCTCCCTCTTCCTAATGCCATGAAGAAAGTGCCACGCCTGAACCTGGGCCTACAATCCCTTCCTCTTCCTAAAGCCATTTTCTTTTCTCTTCACTTTTAAATAAAAAACAGGTAATGACAATTAGCTCATTTGAATTTGGTTTCTATATTTTTTTATTTTCTCAATAAAATTTTTTGAACTCTGCCTTCTCTTAATGACACGAATGGAGCAAACAAAAGGAGTGATTCCAACAAATCAATAATTTTTATTTAAAATTTTTCCCATCCACACAATCAACTGGTCGCCCAAGTAAGTCAGGAAGAGCCGCCCTTGATTCCAACTCAGTAAACTGGCTTCCAATTGATTAAGAAACTGCAGAGAAACCAATATGCATGCTCGCCGTCCAAAATAGCCAACCTCGAGACGAGGGAGTCTGTGAGCTAAGAGTTTCGATCTCCGCTGTGCATGCCAGTTCCGGGCCCTGTGTGCAGGAAGCGAGTTCCTGCTCCCCTGACACGATTACCCGATCCGGTTGTGTCGGTCTCCGAGCACGTGGGGGGAACTCTAATGATCGCCGCAGTAGCCACGTTATCAGCACGTGCCGGAGGCGAGCGAACCGATCTCTAGCAAGAGATGCAGACGAAGGGAGGATCATTCTCATCTTCTTGCTGCCTCATCACACAACTGATGCCCGAGGCCATCGCATTTTTTACCTTTATGTGGAATACCAAAATACACAAGTTTTCAAATATTGGTTTGCTCTTTACGGAAAAATATTTCATAGAGAATTTTCCTGTGTATATTTTGAAAATTTTACAGCGTTAGATATTTGACAATTCGGTATATAGTTAAAAATCATCGAAGTAAAAAGAATTTTCGATTTTTTTTTTTAAATGCTGCAATAAATATTTTAAAAAGGAAACATCTTTTTATTTTGAATAGGCAGGAAAACGAAACCACCTGTGCTGAGGAGGTGAAACACTGAACTTTTAGAGATCTCTGGATTTCAACTCCTTTTGGCGCCACTGAAAAGATGAGAAAAGTCTCGAGCTGTACGAAATGAAGATGTGCATACACTACCTGGCAAAAAAAACCCCACACTTTTATCATTCCACTGTCATTAACAACAAAAAGAGAAATTCGAAGGTTTAAATAAGTTAAATAAAGATATGTATTGCAAGAGAGAAGAAAGTCTCCCCTCCTAAATGAAGATAACTCTCCTCGGGCACTCAGGGGCACGAGGCGAGGCATGCTAGACACGTGACTTGAAGTTCGTGGTTCGATTCTCCAATCGTGCTAGCATTCATTTACTTTAGGTTGGAATGGAGACAGCGATGGACTGGAAGAGGTCCTTCGTAAGGCTCGTTAGGATGTGGGAAGTGAACCCTGACTTGTGCACTTTAAACAGGCCAGTCCGATAGGTGAGGTTACGAGGCCACCGCCTCAGGGCACCATTTTTGAGAGGTTGGCCGTTGAAATAAATTTAATATTAAAGAGTTAATTATTTGTGATTTATTAAACTTATGTGATTTAATAAAGATTTCGTATTTTACCCTAATATAGATAATTTGGGTTTTAGGACAAAATTAATACTTATTAAGGGGAAACCATTTTTCATTTCGCCTCAGGTGCCATAAAGTCTCAGCTCGGCTTTAACGTTAAAGTTTTCAAGGGAACTTACCAATTGCCCAATGATTTCTTAATTCTGCGACTTGCCATATTGCACAGTGAAAAAAAAAACCTCTGAGGAAAAACAACAAAACCTCAGGAACCGCTTGTTGTAGAAGTGTGACAAGGTGACCTCTACGAACCACTTGTGGAAGTCTGAGAAGTAGCCGCAATGAAGTTTATTTATAACAGTTTGAAATTTAATTTGACATTATTTGCATACATAATTTCTTGTGAATTAAGTGCTTGAAATATATAATTTAAGAAATGTACACAAAGTTGGAAAAATATAGCTTCCAAATCCATTTGCTGTAGAGTTTGAAAAGTATCCTTCTTAGCCACTCGCTGCAGAGTTTGAAAAGTATCCTTCTTAGCCACTCGCTGTAGAGTTTGAAAAGTATCCTTCTTAGCCACTCGCTGCAGAGTTTGAAAAGTATCCTTCTTAGCCACTCGCTGTAGAGTTTGAAAAGTATCCTTCTTAGCCACTCGCTGCAGAGTTTGAAAAGTATCCTTCTTAGCCACTCGCTGCAGAGTTTGAAAAGTATCCTTCTTAGCCACTCGCTGCAGAGTTTGAAAAGTATCCTTCTTAGCCACTCGCTGCAGAGTTTGAAAAGTATCCTTCTTAGCCACTCGCTGCAGAGTTTGAAAAGTATCCTTCTTAGCCACTCGCTGCAGAGTTTGAAAAGTATCCTTCTTAGCCACTCGCTGCAGAGTTTGAAAAGTATCCTTCTTAGCCACTCGCTGCAGAGTTTGAAAAGTATCCTTCTTAGCCACTCGCTGTAAAGTTTGAAAAGTATCCTTCTTAGCCACTCGCTGCAGAGTTTGAAAAGTATCCTTCTTAGCCACTCGCTGCAGAGTTTGAAAAGTATCCTTCTTAGCCACTCGCTGCAGAGTTTGAAAAGTATCCTTCTTAGCCACTCGCTGCAGAGTTTGAAAAGTATCCTTCTTAGCCACTCGCTGTAGAGTTTGAAAGTATCCTTCTTAGCCACTCGCTGCAGAGTTTGAAAAGTATCCTTCTTAGCCACTCGCTGCAGAGTTTGAAAAGTATCCTTCTTAGCCACTCGCTGCAGATTTTGAAAAGTATCCTTCTTAGCCACTCGCTGTAGAGTTTGAAAAGTATCCTTCTTAGCCACTCGCTGCAGAGTTTGAAAAGTATCCTTCTTAGCCACTCGCTGTAGAAGTGTAAGAAGTAGTCTGCCGTTGTAAATGTCTATCAAGAAGAGCAAAGAATGAGGGACCTCGGCAGAAAGAGAATCCCAAGAGTCCTTTGCAGGGCAAAGAAGCAAGAGAATCATTCATTTAGCCAATTGGGGGGGGGGGGGGGGGCAGAGGGAGAGCCGAAGCACAATAAGGCCCAATTTGCAAAATATTCGATCAATAGTTAGTTTTTCTTTTCCTAGAACAGTCTTGGTGAATTTGAAAGAGAAAACTAAACACTCCAAGCGTTTCTGCTGTTAGAACTTTCATCTGTCCCATCTCTTTAAATATTGAAGGAATGTTGTTCAAAATCGAAATTTGTTCATGCATCCAGTATTAATTCATAAATAGAAAAATCTTTTACATAAAAAAATGAAGCTATGACTGACACACCGTGGCCAGGTACTTTTGAGAAAAGAGTGTATTGAACTTGTAACCTTCGTGCATTTCACGCGCAGGGATTCGCCAACTTCAAAACACATCAATGATGAAAATCGTTGCCATTCTCTTTCAACCCCTGGGGCGAGGGTGGCTCAGTCGGTAGCGCGCCAGGCTCGTAATCTGTAGTTCTCAGGTTCGAGTCCCAGCTGGGTCAGCGTTGCGATTTATCTCCGCAAAATTCCCCGCCCTTCCCATGGTCAGTAGGGGACACCGATGGGCTTGGAAAGGCCGCCGTCCGTCGGATGGGACGTTAAGCCGTGGCTCCGTGTGCGGGTGAGCCATACCCTGTGCACGTTAAACAACACGCTGGATGGCCTTGACGGGAGGCTACCATTTGTCTCCCAACAGCTGTTCCAGTGGGTCCCCTCACCCAACATTCTCTGAGCCTTCGGGGTCCCTGTGACCTGGCCATTTAGCAAATAGTGTGCAAAAAAGTGCTGCTCAGAGGTAAAACAACCCAACAACTCTTTCAACCCAACATTAAATTGTTTGGTCGCAATGGCAACAGAGAGCCGAACAAAATCTCGAACCCTGGTGGGTACAGAATTAGAATTCCACGTGATCTACCGATGCCATAGCAACGACCTCGGTCGTGCCCCGCAACGCGAATGCAGAGATCAAGCGCTTTGCCAATTCTCCAGCAGATCTCTATAGAGCGTGAATAATTCATCGTAGCGTTTGCCACCTGCTTCGGTCAGCCGATTCCCTGGACGAGGGCGAATGCGCTTCGCACGTGTGGCAAATCACTTCGCCGTATCACGTGGAGCCGGGACCGATCCTCCGAACAGAGAGCACCAATTCATTGCTGGCAGAATGCCATCGTTACGTTGTTGGCCTCACGGATGAGAATAGATCCGGGCCAAATGGCTTACGAGGAATTAAAAGCGACGGCGGCGCCTCGTGCTCAGAACGTTCGCTTTCCCGAAATCCTTCCGTGCCACCAACACTTTGGCTACGGGAGAAAAATGATGGACGATTGGTTGGGGTTTTATGGCGCAAGAGCAGAACCATCGAGGAACATCGAGGACATGAGTCAGCTGGTCATCCAGAGACGACGCTTCGCTGGTCGCCGCCGTGCAGAGCTCTCTCCTCCGCTCTCTTGCCCACAACAAAGGGCGGTTTCTGTTTACACTTGTAGGTACAGATACTGGACACAAATGCGGAAACATCCATTGGGTTGGGTTGTTTTACCTCTGAGCGGCACTTTTTTGCACACCATGGGCTAAATGGCCAGGTCACATGGACCCCGAAGGCTCAGAGAAGGTTGAGGGAGGGGACCTACTGGAACAGCTGTTGGGAGACAGATGGTAGTCTCCCGTCAAGGCGATCTAGTGTGTTCTTTAACGTGCACAGGGTATGGCTCTCCCGCACACGGGGCCACGGCTTAACGTCCCATCTGACGGACGGCGGCCTTTCCAAGCCCATCGGTGTCCCCTACTGACCGTGGGCAAGGCGGGGAATTTTTGCGGAGATAAATCTAAACGCTGACCCAGCTGGGACTCGAACCTGAGAACTGCAGATTACGAGCCTGGCGCGCTACCGACTGAGCCACCCCCGCCCCAAGTTATGTGGAGAAGATCTCTTAAATCCCAAGACTTAGGATTTCATGCAAAAAAAAAAATCATTGGACAGCGTTATGAGTAAATGTGTGAACCTTCCATCAACCCAACGGGTTTTTAATGCTGGTAATCACAGAGTTTGTTCTGCGAACGGCGCCACCGAGGCCGCCATTTTGTAAGCCTGTTGGTAATCAAAGTCAAAACACGAATATGCTTAAAAGAATCTCAGCAATGGATAAGTGAACTTGGGAACTTTAAAACTGCTAGAGTGATATGTTAAGAAATTGGTTTATTCACTAAAAGGGATTGAGAGAAGATGAAGAGGGGACATGAAGATATAATAAGAATCAGTGCTCCATAAGAACACCCCACAAGAAAGCAAAACGCATTTTGATGACAATTGAAACTGGGTGAAAGAAGAAATCAATGACAGCAGTCGCTTCCGTTATCTCGATTTTATTCCGTCCTGTCAGGTGCTGTTAACGATTTCTCCCATTTTGTAGTTTCTGCTGTTGAAGAAGACTCCTGAAAGGCGCTCGCTCCTCAAGGCATGAACAGGTGGACTCAGAAATGATGGGAAACCAATATCCGAGAAAAGGTTCCGAGCATTCTGCGACATTCTTCCGAAGAAGAGCTCAAAGGAAACACGTCGCGATTTCTAGAGCGAATCAAACAACTTAACTCTTCAGTACGGATCAGATTTCGCGTTTTTACGACCTTCTTTAAGCAGCGAAGGGGCGGGGGAGGAATCTAAAAATGCACATGAATCTCGCGCATCTCGATAGAGAAACATGTCTTTAAATCAGATGCCAATTTCCATGACAAAGATGCCAAGCTAATTACTTCGGCGTCCATCTCTTACAGATTACACGGAGTTTTCTTTTTGCCTTGCGAAATGCTCAGATGGCAGATTATGCAGTTGTGGATCACGTGGAATGAGAGAAGAACTGAAAGGTGAGTTTTTCTCGCCTCGCCAATCGTTTTGCCGCGGTGTGGGGACGAGAGGATCCTTCTCGGGTCTTGCAGCTGAGAAGACGGATGCTGCGCGTGCACTCGGCTCTTTGCTCTCTTCGCTGACTATGATTCTGCAAGAAGTCTCGGGGTCATTAGGTCACGAGGAATATCCGAGACAGTGTTTCGTTTGCTAATTAAATAATTAGCAGAGAGAAGGATAAAAAAATTTAATCCAACTTCCCTCTGTTGTGACCTAGATTGATTTTCTTTTAATAAACTGAGAAATTACATCTTTTAGGAACGTCAGGATGGAATTTAGTTCTTTATTAAATAATTGAAACTTTATTCTCTCATCATAATGTTAGAAAAATATTTCCAGTTATCGCAAAAAGCTACATAGCCCCCTTTTTTTTTTGTAGAAAATATAACACAACACTTTCAATATTTATTTAAATCTATTAATTTCAAAATAGAAAATTAAAAAAAAGCTCACCCGACAAAAAATTAGTCATCTCCGGCCGTAAGAGGGATACGCCCGTTCGACAGCAACAGAGGGCGCATCAGTAATAAACGCGTCCTACAAATAGCTGTGCCGTGCGCTACGGGGTTCATGCAGTGACAAGAAGTGGTTTTGTGCCACGTGTGTGTTGTTGCTCAGTGAAACATGAGTCGCGCCAAAGATGTGAATGAGTTGCAAAAAGGTGTTATTGCGTTTGGCCGAGCCAAAGGGCATAGTGTACAAGAAGTTGCTGCCTTTGCAGGTGTGTCGAAACGTGCTGTCCGAAGGGTTGGGTTGGGTTGTTTTACCTCTGAGCGGCACTTTTTTGCACACCATGGGCTAAATGGCCAGGTCACATGGACCCCGAAGGCTCAGAGAAGGTTGGGGGAGGGGACCCACTGGAACAGCTGTTGGGAGACAGATGGTAGCCTCCCGTCAAGGCCATCCAGCGTGTTCTTTAACGTGCACAGGGTATGGCTCTCCCGCACACGGGGCCACGACTTAATGTCCCATACGATGGACGGCGGCCTTTCCAAACCCATCGGTGTCCCCTATGACCGTGGGCAGGACGGGGAATTTTTCGGAGATAAATCTCAACGCTGACCCAGCTGGAACTCGAACCTGGGAACTACAGATTACGACCCTGGCACGCTACCGACTGAGCCACCCCCGCCCCTCTGTCTGAAGGGTCTTCCAGCAGTGGCGCACATTGCAGTCCACCGCTCATAGTTGCCAAAACTGCGGCAGAAAGACTGTGCTCACCAATAGAGACTGCCGCAGTGTGTCACGCACTATTAGGGCAAACCGCTCTGCAACGAGGCAGGAATTGCTCCAGTCAGTCAATGCAGACCTATAACAAGCTGTTTCTGAACGAACACTCCAAAGGAAATTTCACGCCATCGATATCTAGAGCATAGTATCGCGGAAGAGACCCATGTTAACAGCTCTGCACAACGCTGCATGGCTACAGTGGGTGCGGCACCACAAAGACTAGACTGTCGACTCTTGGAAGAGTGTGATCTGGTTATTTTGATACGTTTTTGCTTGTATTCGAATGATGGAGGCGATGGGGACATCGTAAGCCACATGAAGCCTTCCATGCGAACTGCGTTCAAGCTGGAGGAGGCTCTATGATGTTCTGGGGTGTTTCACGTATGGGGAAGTGGGTCGTTTGGTTGCAGTGATGTCAACTTGAACCAGAAGGTCTATATGGAGCTACTGGATGACCACTGTTGCCTTTTGTGCAGCATCTCCAGAGTGAACACCAGAAGAACACAGTGAACACCACAGGCACCTCCTCTTGTGTTTAAAAAATTCTAAAAGGTAATGTATATTGTAGCCGTCCCACGGCCGAGTGGTTAGTGCGCTTGGCTACTGATCTAAGGGACCTGGGTTCGAGCCCCGGGTAAGGCATGGCAGTTGTGTCGTTTTTCTGCTGAGGTCCTGCCATCCTCTCAGACATTCTACTATGGCATATAAACTGACAGGCTCCTGTCAGACCTCTGTGGCAAGCAGCTGCTTGAGGGGGTATTTTTTTTTTTTTTTTAATGTACATTGTAATGCATACAAGGTCTGAAGAGGTTAAGTCAAATGGTAGGCTCTTGTGTTAATATGAATGCATCGGTTAAATGTCTTCTAGGTGTTTCCTGTATAAGTTGTCAGACCACCAGTCTTCCAAGATGACAATTGTCGCGTGCACAGGGCTCGAAGTGGCATGACGAACATCTCGACTAGCCTGCCAAATCCCTGGATTTGAATCCCATAGAAAACTTGCGAGACTATTTGGGGCAATGAGTGAAGCGCTGTCCCAGCCATCTGGCCTAACTGCAGCATTTGCTGATGAAAGAGTTGATGAATATTGATGTGCACTACATCCGCACACTGGTGGCATTCATTCCAGAGAGAATAATATGAGAGACTATTTGGGGCAATGAGTGAAGCGCTGTCCCAGCCATCTGGCCTAACTGCGGCATTTGCTGATGAAAGAGTGGATGAATATTGATGTGCACTACATCCGCACACTGGTGGCATTCATTCCAGAGAGAATAATATGAGAGACTATTTGGGGCAATGAGTGAAGCGCTGTCCCAGCCATCTGGCCTAACTGCAGCATTTGCTGATGAAAGAGTGGATGAATATTGATGTGCACTACATCCGCACACTGGTGGCATTCATTCCAGAGAGAATAATATGAGAGACTATTTGGGGCAATGAGTGAAGCGCTGTCCCAGCCATCTGGCCTAACTGCAGCATTTGCTGATGAAAGAGTGGATGAATATTGATGTGCACTACATCCGCACACTGGTGGCATTCATTCCAGAGAGAATAATATGAGAGACTATTTGGGGCAATGAGTGAAGCGGTGTCCCAGCCATCTGGCCTAACTGCAGCATTTGCTGATGAAAGAGTGGATGAATATTGATGTGCACTACATCCGCACACTGGTGGCATTCATTCAAGAGAGAATAATATGAGAGACTATTTGGGGCAATGAGTGAAGCGCTGTCCCAGCCATCTGGCCTAACTGCAGCATTTGCTGATGAAAGAGTGGATGAATATTGATGTGCACTACATCCGCACACTGGTGGCATTCATTCAAGAGAGAATAATATGAGAGACTATTTGGGGCAATGAGTGAAGCGCTGTCCCAGCCATCTGGCCTAACTGCAGCATTTGCTGATGAAAGAGTGGATGAATATTGATGTGCACTACATCCGCACACTGGTGGCATTCATTCCAGAGAGAATAATATGAGAGACTATTTGGGGCAATGAGTGAAGCGCTGTCCCAGCCATCTGGCCTAACTGCAGCATTTGCTGATGAAAGAGTGGATGAATATTGATGTGCACTACATCCGCACACTGGTGGCATTCATTCCAGAGAGAATAATATGAGAGACTATTTGGGGCAATGGGTGAAGCGCTGTCCCAGCCATCTGGCCTAACTGCAGCATTTGCTGATGAAAGAGTCAATGAATATTGATGTGCACTACATCCGCACACTGGTGGCATTCATTCCAGAGAGAATAATATGCGAGACTATTTGGGGCAATGAGTGAAGCGCTGTCCCAGCCATCTGGCCTAACTGCAGCATTTGCTGATGAAAGAGTGGATGAATATTGATATGCACTACATCCGCACACTGGTGGCATTCATTCCAGAGAGAATAATATGAGAGACTATTTGTGGCAATGAGTGACGCGCTGTCCCAGCCATCTGGCCTAACTGCAGCATTTGCTGATGAAAGAGTGGATGAATATTGATGTGCACTACATCCGCACACTGGTGGCATTCATTCCAGAGAGAATAATATGAGAGACTATTTGGGGCAATGAGTGAAGCGCTGTCCCAGTCATCTGGCCTAACTGCAGCATTTGCTGATGAAAGAGTGGATGAATATTGATGTGCACTACATCCGCACACTGGTGGCATTCATTCCAGAGAGAATAATATGAGAGACTATTTGGGGCAATGAGTGAAGCGCTGTCCCAGCCATCTGGCCTAACTGCAGCATTTGCTGATGAAAGAGTGGATGAATATTGATGTGCACTACATCCGCACACTGGTGGCATTCATTCCAGAGAGAATAATATGAGAGACTATTTGGGGCAATGGGTGAAGCGCTGTCCCAGCCATCTGGCCTAACTGCAGCATTTGCTGATGAAAGAGTGGATGAATATTGATGTGCACTACATCCGCACACTGGTGGCATTCATTCCAGAGAGAATAATATGCGAGACTATTTGGGGCAATGAGTGAAGCGCTGTCCCAGCTATCTGGCCTAACTGCAGCATTTGCTGATGAAAGAGTGGATTAATATTGATGTGCACTACATCCGCACACTGGTGGCATTCATTCCAGAGAGAATAATATAAGACTATTTGGGGCAATGAGTGAAGCGCTGTCCCAGCCATCTGGCCTAACTGCAGCATTTGCTGATGAAAGAGTGGATGAATATTGATGTGCACTACATCCGCACACTGGTGGCATTCATTCCAGAGAGAATAATATGAGAGACTATTTGGGGCAATGAGTTAAGCGCTGTCCCAGCCATCTGGCCTAACTGCAGCATTTGCTGATGAAAGAGTGGATGAATATTGATGTGCACTACATCCGCACACTGGTGGCATTCATTCCAGAGAGAATAATATGAGAGACTATTTGGGGCAATGAGTGAAGCGCTGTCCCAGCCATCTGGCCTAACTGCAGCATTTGCTGATGAAAGAGTGGATGAATATTGATGTGCACTACATCCGCACACTGGTGGCATTCATTCCAGAGAGAATAATATGAGAGACTCTTTGGGGCAATGAGTGAAGCGCTGTCCCAGCCATCTGGCCTAACTGCAGCATTTGCTGATGAAAGAGTGGATGAATATTGATGTGCACTACATCCCCACACTGGTGGCATTCATTCCAGAGAGAATAATATGAGAGACTATTTGGGGCAATGAGTGAAGCGCTGTCCCAGCCATCTGGCCTAACTGCGGCATTTGCTGATGAAAGAGTGGATGAATATTGATGTGCACTACATCCGCACACTGGTGGCATTCATTCCAGAGAGAATAATATGAGAGACTATTTGGGGCAATGGGTGAAGCGCTGTCCCAGCCATCTGGCCTAACTGCAGCATTTGCTGATGAAAGAGTGGATGAATATTGATGTGCACTACATCCGCACACTGGTGGCATTCATTCAAGAGAGAATAATATGAGAGACTATTTGGGGCAATGAGTGAAGCGCTGTCCCAGCCATCTGGCCTAACTGCAGCATTTGCTGATGAAAGAGTGGATGAATATTGATGTGCACTACATCCGCACACTGGTGGCATTCATTCAAGAGAGAATAATATGAGAGACTATTTGGGGCAATGAGTGAAGCGCTGTCCCAGCCATCTGGCCTAACTGCAGCATTTGCTGATGAAAGAGTGGATGAATATTGATGTGCACTACATCCGCACACTGGTGGCATTCATTCCAGAGAGAATAATATGAGAGACTATTTGGGGCAATGAGTGAAGCGCTGTCCCAGCCATCTGGCCTAACTGCAGCATTTGCTGATGAAAGAGTGGATGAATATTGATGTGCACTACATCCGCACACTGGTGGCATTCATTCCAGAGAGAATAATATGAGAGACTATTTGGGGCAATGAGTGAAGCGCTGTCCCAGCCATCTGGCCTAACTGCAGCATTTGCTGATGAAAGAGTGGATGAATATTGATGTGCACTACATCCGCACACTGGTGGCATTCATTCAAGAGAGAATAATATGAGAGACTATTTGGGGCAATGAGTGAAGCGCTGTCCCAGCCATCTGGCCTAACTGCAGCATTTGCTGATGAAAGAGTGGATGAATATTGATGTGCACTACATCCGCACACTGGTGGCATTCATTCAAGAGAGAATAATATGAGAGACTATTTGGGGCAATGAGTGAAGCGCTGTCCCAGCCATCTGGCCTAACTGCAGCATTTGCTGATGAAAGAGTGGATGAATATTGATGTGCACTACATCCGCACACTGGTGGCATTCATTCAAGAGAGAATAATATGAGACACTATTTGGGGCAATGAGTGAAGCGCTGTCCCAGCCATCTGGCCTAACTGCAGCATTTGCTGATGAAAGAGTGGATGAATATTGATGTGCACTACATCCGCACACTGGTGGCATTCATTCCAGAGAGAATAATATGAGAGACTATTTGGGGCAATGAGTGAAGCGCTGTCCCAGCCATCTGGCCTAACTGCAGCATTTGCTGATGAAAGAGTGGATGAATATTGATGTGCACTACATCCGCACACTGGTGGCATTCATTCAAGAGAGAATAATATGAGAGACTATTTGGGGCAATGAGTGAAGCGCTGTCCCAGCCATCTGGCCTAACTGCAGCATTTGCTGATGAAAGAGTGGATGAATATTGATGTGCACTACATCCGCACACTGGTGGCATTCATTCAAGAGAGAATAATATGAGAGACTATTTGGGGCAATGAGTGAAGCGCTGTCCCAGCCATCTGGCCTAACTGCAGCATTTGCTGATGAAAGAGTGGATGAATATTGATGTGCACTACATCCGCACACTGGTGGCATTCATTCCAGAGAGAATAATATGAGAGACTATTTGGGGCAATGAGTGAAGCGCTGTCCCAGCCATCTGGCCTAACTGCAGCATTTGCTGATGAAAGAGTGGATGAATATTGATGTGCACTACATCCGCACACTGGTGGCATTCATTCAAGAGAGAATAATATGAGAGACTATTTGGGGCAATGAGTGAAGCGCTGTCCCAGCCATCTGGCCTAACTGCAGCATTTGCTGATGAAAGAGTGGATGAATATTGATGTGCACTACATCCGCACACTGGTGGCATTCATTCAAGAGAGAATAATATGAGAGACTATTTGGGGCAATGAGTGAAGCGCTGTCCCAGCCATCTGGCCTAACTGCAGCATTTGCTGATGAAAGAGTGGATGAATATTGATGTGCACTACATCCGCACACTGGTGGCATTCATTCCAGAGAGAATAATATGAGAGACTATTTGGGGCAATGAGTGAAGCGCTGTCCCAGCCATCTGGCCTAACTGCAGCATTTGCTGATGAAAGAGTGGATGAATATTGATGTGCACTACATCCGCACACTGGTGGCATTCATTCAAGAGAGAATAATATGAGAGACTATTTGGGGCAATGAGTGAAGCGCTGTCCCAGCCATCTGGCCTAACTGCAGCATTTGCTGATGAAAGAGTGGATGAATATTGATGTGCACTACATCCGCACACTGGTGGCATTCATTCAAGAGAGAATAATATGAGAGACTATTTGGGGCAATGAGTGAAGCGCTGTCCCAGCCATCTGGCCTAACTGCAGCATTTGCTGATGAAAGAGTGGATGAATATTGATGTGCACTACATCCGCACACTGGTGGCATTCATTCAAGAGAGAATAATATGAGAGACTATTTGGGGCAATGAGTGAAGCGCTGTCCCAGCCATCTGGCCTAACTGCAGCATTTGCTGATGAAAGAGTGGATGAATATTGATGTGCACTACATCCGCACACTGGTGGCATTCATTCAAGAGAGAATAATATGAGAGACTATTTGGGGCAATGAGTGAAGCGCTGTCCCAGCCATCTGGCCTAACTGCAGCATTTGCTGATGAAAGAGTGGATGAATATTGATGTGCACTACATCCGCACACTGGTGGCATTCATTCAAGAGAGAATAATATGAGACACTATTTGGGGCAATGAGTGAAGCGCTGTCCCAGCCATCTGGCCTAACTGCAGCATTTGCTGATGAAAGAGTGGATGAATATTGATGTGCACTACATCCGCACACTGGTGGCATTCATTCCAGAGAGAATAATATGAGAGACTATTTGGGGCAATGGGTGAAGCGCTGTCCCAGCCATCTGGCCTAACTGCAGCATTTGCTGATGAAAGAGTCAATGAATATTGATGTGCACTACATCCGCACACTGGTGGCATTCATTCCAGAGAGAATAATATGCGAGACTATTTGGGGCAATGAGTGAAGCGCTGTCCCAGCCATCTGGCCTAACTGCAGCATTTGCTGATGAAAGAGTGGATGAATATTGATATGCACTACATCCGCACACTGGTGGCATTCATTCCAGAGAGAATAATATGAGAGACTATTTGTGGCAATGAGTGACGCGCTGTCCCAGCCATCTGGCCTAACTGCAGCATTTGCTGATGAAAGAGTGGATGAATATTGATGTGCACTACATCCGCACACTGGTGGCATTCATTCCAGAGAGAATAATATGAGAGACTATTTGGGGCAATGAGTGAAGCGCTGTCCCAGTCATCTGGCCTAACTGCAGCATTTGCTGATGAAAGAGTGGATGAATATTGATGTGCACTACATCCGCACACTGGTGGCATTCATTCCAGAGAGAATAATATGAGAGACTATTTGGGGCAATGAGTGAAGCGCTGTCCCAGCCATCTGGCCTAACTGCAGCATTTGCTGATGAAAGAGTGGATGAATATTGATGTGCACTACATCCGCACACTGGTGGCATTCATTCCAGAGAGAATAATATGAGAGACTATTTGGGGCAATGGGTGAAGCGCTGTCCCAGCCATCTGGCCTAACTGCAGCATTTGCTGATGAAAGAGTGGATGAATATTGATGTGCACTACATCCGCACACTGGTGGCATTCATTCCAGAGAGAATAATATGCGAGACTATTTGGGGCAATGAGTGAAGCGCTGTCCCAGCTATCTGGCCTAACTGCAGCATTTGCTGATGAAAGAGTGGATTAATATTGATGTGCACTACATCCGCACACTGGTGGCATTCATTCCAGAGAGAATAATATAAGACTATTTGGGGCAATGAGTGAAGCGCTGTCCCAGCCATCTGGCCTAACTGCAGCATTTGCTGATGAAAGAGTGGATGAATATTGATGTGCACTACATCCGCACACTGGTGGCATTCATTCCAGAGAGAATAATATGAGAGACTATTTGGGGCAATGAGTTAAGCGCTGTCCCAGCCATCTGGCCTAACTGCAGCATTTGCTGATGAAAGAGTGGATGAATATTGATGTGCACTACATCCGCACACTGGTGGCATTCATTCCAGAGAGAATAATATGAGAGACTATTTGGGGCAATGAGTGAAGCGCTGTCCCAGCCATCTGGCCTAACTGCAGCATTTGCTGATGAAAGAGTGGATGAATATTGATGTGCACTACATCCGCACACTGGTGGCATTCATTCCAGAGAGAATAATATGAGAGACTATTTGGGGCAATGAGTGAAGCGCTGTCCCAGCCATCTGGCCTAACTGCAGCATTTGCTGATGAAAGAGTGGATGAATATTGATGTGCACTACATCCCCACACTGGTGGCATTCATTCCAGAGAGAATAATATGAGAGACTATTTGGGGCAATGAGTGAAGCGCTGTCCCAGCCATCTGGCCTAACTGCGGCATTTGCTGATGAAAGAGTGGATGAATATTGATGTGCACTACATCCGCACACTGGTGGCATTCATTCCAGAGAGAATAATATGAGAGACTATTTGGGGCAATGAGTGAAGCGCTGTCCCACCCATCTGGCCTAACTGCGGCATTTGCTGATGAAAGAGTGGATGAATATTGATGTGCACTACATCCTCACACTGGTGGCATTCATTCCAGAGAGAATAATATGAGAGACTATTTGGGGCAATGGGTGAAGCGCTGTCCCAGCCATCTGGCCTAACTGCAGCATTTGCTGATGAAAGAGTGGATGAATATTGATGTGCACTACATCCGCACACTGGTGGCATTCATTCCAGAGAGGATTTCGGCTGTTCTTCGGTCGCATGGAAGCGTTATGCACTATTAGCTGACATTCAGACAGGGGTGACTAATTTTTTGTCCAGTGAGCTTATGTATATATATCTAAAACCAAACAAAAGGATGAAAAAATTGTCTATTTACAGAGCTTATGAAGCCAGAAAACAAATTCTTTTATATGATATTTAACTTTTATCAAAGATATCTGTATCCGAAATCATACATTCAACAACTGACAAAGTAATCAAATATAGAAAAATTACTGATTCTTAGTAATTCTAAAAAAAAATATGCGAGTGACTTTAAAAAAAAGATATTTTAAAGTCACTCACATACTTTGCATAATTATTTTTGATATTTATAATTTTTTCTTCCTCATTCATCTTAAAAATATCATCAAATAAAATCTTTAGTATATTAAATTTACATAAAATTGAATAAGACCGGATCTTTTAATAAATAAATCTCTTATTTTGTCATGAAATGATCATTTTCATTGTAAACTATTATAATTTTTGCTACTGACGATTATATATTTTTAGTCTTATTTGTGTTTGTTGTATTTGCAATTCCGGGTATATTCCACAGTTTAATATTGATTCACAAATTGTTTCATAAAACAAAAAACATGTTGTTCTGTCGATTGTATATCTTATTTTATATAATTTTATTGCAGCCAACCTTAACTTGTCACAAATATATTGTGTACGGGTGTTCCACCTAAAAATATCATCGAAAAGCAAACCCAAATATTTTATGTTATGAATCTTTTAAATTTTTTAACAATTACAAACATCTTTAATAATTGTGTTTCCTTTATGTAAACACTCTATTTTGTGCGATTTAGTTAAAAACATTTTTTTTATATCCAGAGAATTGAAACATCTGTTTTGTTTCATTTCCATTTAAATATATTTTATTGTGGTTAATCCAACATAAAACATGCGAACACAAGAATGCTTTTATATATCTACTCATTTTTTATCATTTTTAATTTCAGTATTTATTTTTCATTATTTTTAGTTATATGTTTTATACATTAGTATTCTATACTTAATTTTATTCATTGTATAAAATAATTTGGCAAAATTATAAAATAATTTTAATCAATTGATTGCTTTTTCGCCAAAAGTTTCCTGCTGACTTTTCGTAACACTTTAAAGGAGACATTTTTTTATTTGCCTTTCACAGGTTCCGTCCTTCATGGTTCCATTTCTCAACCTCAGTTATTTCAATGTCATTGGTTTCGGAAATTCCCTTTTTGTATCTTTTCATTTCAGGTTATGGAAACAACTCTTTGCTAAGTTGTTGTTTATGAAAAACGATTTTTTTCACCTTTTTTTAGGAGTCAATATATTTTTATAATTATTTTCCGTAAAACAATTGCAATAAACCGCATTCTTAAATTTTTCGATTCGTTTTTTTTTTTTGGAACCTACTGAAATTTTTTCGTCAGATGCTTTAAGAAAATTTCTGTTGATTGATCTTAAATCATGTAATTCGTTAATCGAAGTTATTTAGTTGACACGCTCGTCTGCTGTTTGATATAAATAAATAAATAATAAATACCCCCTCAAGCAGCTGCTTGCCACAGAGGTCTGACAGGAGCCTGTCAGTTTATATGCCATAGTAGAAGGTCTGTGAGGATGGCAGGCCCTCAGCAGAAAAACGACACAAACGTCCATGCCTTACCCGGGGCTCGAACCCAGGTCCCTTAGATCAGTAGCCAAGCGCGCTAACCACTCGGCCATGGGACGGCTTAAACATATATATTATATAAAAAATACAAATTGAAAAAAAAGTGTTCTTAATATTCTGAAGTGCACGAAAAAAAAATGGAATACAACAATTGATTAGTGCTTTTGTGAGATACACCAAACAATGTAAAGGGTTTTTTTTTTTCTTCAGAAAAAGCATTTCAATTAATAACAATCTAATTACTTTGCATTATATTTTTTAGATCCTAAATTTTTAATTCCTTGTGAAATGAATGCAAATAAATAATGTTAAAGTCTTTGCTAAGCGATCGAGACGAAAGATATTGAATTGTGGCAACGCCGATTCATTGTTTAATTAAATTTTAGATTTCGAAATCGTATCACTGATGACAATATCATTTATTTCATGTTGTATATACAAATCAACGATTTCCCAGACTCTAAGCATCCACATCATTTACAGCACTCGCATATGAAGAAGCTTTAAAGTTTGTTCATGTGTCGTAAGTTATTTAATATTAAGAATGCATTAATAACACATATAAATGAAATGCATTTTTCGCAGGTCAATGCTTCGTTATTTTATCTTATCTTTTACAATTCCAAATGAACTTGTTTCTATTCAGGGTCAACGAATGCAACCTACACTTGGTGAGGCGGAGGTGGCTCAGTCTACCGACGAGCGTGCCAGGCTCGTAATCTGCAGTTCCCAGGTTCGAGCCCCAGCTGGGTCAGCGTTGAGATTTATCTCCGCAAAACTCCCCGCCCTGCCCACGGTCAGTAGGGGACACCGATGGGCTTGGAAAGGCCGCCGTCCGTCGGGTGGGACGTTAAGCCGTGGCTCCGTGTGCGGGAGAGCCATACCCTGTGCACGTTAAAGAACATGCTGGATGGCCTTGACGGGAGGCTACCATCTGTCTCCCAACAGTTGTTCCAGTGGTTCCCTCCCCCAACCTTCTCTGAGTCTTCGGGATCCATGTGACCTGGCCATTTAGCCCATGGTGTGCAAAAAAGTGCCGCTCAGAGAGGTAAAACAACTCAATCCTGCACTTTGTCTATGGCCAAACTGACAAACTTTAGCTGTAGTACTCATTTGAGGAAAATTAAGATTTAGAACATTTATGAACATAAATATCTCAGTCTTATGTATCGAATCAGATTAAATCCAGTACATTAATTTATAAATGAACGGGATTCGTGAAATTGCCTTTCAGGCAGCTGCTTGCCAAAAAGGGCTGATAGGAGCCTGTCAGTTTAATGTGCCACGGAGATCTGTAAAGAAGGCGAGACTTCAACAGAAAAGATCCATATCTTATCCGGGACTCAAACCCAGGTTCCTTTGATGCACAGACAAGAGCCCTAACCACTTGGCTACTGGGACAGTGAAATAAAGAAAGTCGTAAATGTATTAACGTTAAAGGCTTCAAAACCAATAGACAGTAACTCTGAGATTCAATCATCATATCTGATGTCATTTTTGTTTCTTTAAAATCCATCATCTTTATCAACTCTTATCTTCTCCCTCACTCTTATCTCCACCTCCCCTTCTTTCATTGATTGAGCTCTTCCGATTCCACCCTCTCCCCCATCCCTTATATCTGTTTTGGTTTGATCAATATTTGTCAACACGGGGACCAGAAGAAGCCAATTTCTAGACGTCATCCGCTTCAATGCCGATCCTTGGGGCCAACCTCGACGCCTTTCTCGGTCGCCGGGAGCCACTGTCAGAGCGACCTACTTTAAGAGAGAGATGAAAAGGGAAAAAGTTGGAGATGTGCTGCTGCAGTGGGAAGGAATTCGGGTTGGGAAGGGGACCAGTGGGCCACTAAATATAGGCCCTTGCAACGGCAATGCGCTGCCGTCCTCGCCAGGGAGAACAACTGGCGCTACGATCGCAGAGCCTGTTTTCAGCCTCCACATTCAAGTTCGTGTTCCACGAAACCTTGTCTTCCACACTCTCGAAGCAGGGGAGCCTTCGTCACTAAGCGAGGAATTTGCTGTCAAGGGTAGATTGCATTCATTTCCCGAGACTAGAGGCGGAAACAAGTTCAGCAAATCCAACCTCCAGAGATTGTAATAAATCTCATTTTATAATTTTACTCTCACAGGAAAAATAAGAAAGCAAATCCTAGGAATTCTTTACTGTAAACAGACGAGACGACTTGCAAAACACAATCTGTATCAGCCAAAGGATTGAAGAACTTGGTGACAGAAGTCAAAATATATTACAATTAATTAAAAATACTTTTTGCCCTACCTCGTCTGGTGGCTATCAATATCTGACTATTAAGACCAGCGCGGCATGCCCTTGTATAAGTGTCTGTCTGTTGTATTGTATGAGAACCACGAGAAGCGTAATAGCTTCTGGGTTATCTTTGTGTAAGGAAGTACATTCTAATGTTCCTTAAGTTACTCTAATTCCTCTAATTTATTCTTACAAATTATTTAAAAGCAAGTTATTCCAAAGTCGTTAATTTGATAGGACAATTTAGGTGCAAGGTTTGTAAGGATCGATTAGTTTAAATAAGTTCTCTGAAATCTCCTTAAATAAGAGGGAACTAGGGCACTTCAGATTAGATTAAATGGTTCAGGGTTAGGTTAGATGGTTAGTTCAGATTTTGCAACATGTGTTATAAATTCCAAACTGAACATTAGGAATATTTTTCCTCAAAGTAATTTGTACGATAGCATTACAGGAAATAAAGTACATAAAAAGTAACACTGCAATGTAAAAAAAAATGCCTCTACATTTCTGAAAGTTGATTTTTCGCATCTGCATTTTATTTACGTGGTTGAAACCGAACAGAAAAGAAAGCCACCGTCCATTGGATTGGACGTTAAGCTATGGCCCCGTATGCAGGAGAGCTATTTCCATGTCACTTTAAGAAATACGCTGGATGACAGCAGTAGGCGGCCTCATCTATCTCCTAACGGCTGTTCCGTGGATCATCTTTCCAAGATTCTCTAAGATCTTACGGTCCCCGTGACGTGCCCATTTCGCCCATTGTGTGTAAAAAATGTTACTCAGAGATATTCAAATCAGGAAGCATTTTTCGCTCTATTTAAATCAACGAAAGCCTGAACCTCTACAACTGGGCAATTGTCGAGTATTTTTCTTTAGATCAATATATTAACTTACTATATGGCTTCCATTTTGCAGCGTAATTTTATTTAATATTTTATTCCAAAGATGACAACTTTGTATTGGTGAAGCTCAGCAAACGCACTCTTCCATCCCTAATTGTGATTGGTTGAGGAAGTTGGTCAGGGTCCAAGCCTCAATGCGAAATACTCCCTTGCCAGCTCGAGCGAAAACGTAATCAGTGATCCGATGAGAAAGAAGTTCAGAGTTGGTTGTTTTACCTCTGAGCGGCACTTTTTTGCACACTATGGGCTAAATGGCCAGGTCACATGGACCCCGAAGGCTCAGAGAAGGTTGAGGGAGGGGACCCACTGGAACAGCTGTTGGGAGACAGATGGTAGCCTCCCGTCAAGGCCATCCAGCGTGTTCTTTAACGTGCACAGGGTATGGCTCTCCCGCACACGAGGCCACGGCTTAACGTCCCATCCGACGGACGGCGGCCTTTCCAAGCCCTATCGGTGTCCCCTACTGACCGTGGGCAGGGCGGGGAATTTTGCGGAGAAAAACCTCAACGCTGACCCAGCTGGGACTCAAACCTGGGAACTACAGATTACGAGCCTGGCGCGCTACCGACTGAGCACCCCCGCCCCAAGAAGTTCAGAGATTTTCCACCAGTTTTCGTTTCAATCAAGTAACAGATACTATTCCTCCGAAATGGAAGAACAGCAGGCGAGGTGATGAATGCAAACTCATTTTAATGCTTAATGGGTTCAGATTTTTAAGGCTAGATTCGGAACAAAGTATGTTTCATTTTAAAAAGGCATCTTTTCCTGCCTACTCTCCTCCTGATAAGACGCTAGGCCGTGGCTATGTGCAAGTCATATGCATGTTAAAGGGATTTCGATCTGCCACGAACTTCACTCTCCGTTGGGTCCCTTTCTCAGCTCTCAGTAGATGTGAGCGCATTACATGCAGAAAAAAAAATTCTCTCTCTTAAGTAAAACAACTCGACTCAAACTCGTTGTACTAAATCGTACTGAACATGCTGAAAACAATTTTGTAAAAGGTTAATAAGTCCTTTAGAATGTTTTTCAGAAAATAAAAACTTTTAATTTTTCATACATTATTTAGTGGGGGAAAAATGTTCTTTTCCCCAAATATTACATCTGTCAAAATCTATTTCTTGGCATTATTTCAGTTTTGTAGCGGTTACCGAAAAAAAAACCACCCACCGATTTTTCCCAATGAGCATACGATTCCTCTAAAGCTAGCCATCCCCCCCCCTCCCTGCACCAACACTCGCGGCTGACAGGTTTTACGTCATAGAAATTATTCCGCCTGTGGTTTCGTAAGGCATTACGCAACAGTCATTTGCTTCCCGCTTTATCAAGAAAAATGAATTGGATAATTATTTTGCATTGAGATGGAAGACACGGAACATTAATCTCCTCGTGTGTTGATCGAAATTAATAACATCTGCGATCCGAGGCATTTTAGGAAAAGACGCTTTAAAGGAGCTCGAGCCTCTCGTGCATGAAAGAAAAACGATTATTCTATCCGGATATCATTCATAGCAAAAGTTCAATTCTTGTCTCCGCTGCAAAGCGTCATTTCCTTTCATAAATGTGGGGGCGGGGGTGGCTCGGTCGGTAGAGAGCGAGGTTCGTCATCTACAGTTCCCAGGTTCGAGTCCCGTCTGGCCCAGCGATGAGATTCATCTCCGCAAAACGTTATTAATTTCGATCAACACACAAAATCCCTGCCCTCGGTCAGTAGGGGACACCGATGGGCTTGGAAAGGCCGACGTCCGTTGGATAGGAAGTAAAACCGTGGCCTGTTTGCAGGATAGCCATACCCTGTGTAGTTAAAATTCACGCTGGATGACTTTACTGGGATGCTACCATGTGTCCAGTGGGTCCTCTACCTCCAACTTTCTCCAAGACCTTGTGACCTGGTCATTTAGGCTAACGTGTGCAAAAAAAAATGCCGCTCAAGTACTTTTTTTACGGCAGAACTAAGGCATTTGTTTATTGTCGTACTGGGAACGAGGTGGGACGAGTGGGAAAAAAAATCCTTTCTCTGAAATTCCAGAAAAACTTTAAATATATGCTAATAAAAACTTCAAAGCTACGGCTCAATGATACTGCCATCCATTCTTTATTATTGCCCCCCTCCCACTCATATGTACACTTCACCAAAATCTTTGGAATATTCCAAAACCTTTGTCATTTCAAATGCCTTGGAAGTGATGGAGGGTTTTTTGCCATTAATGTGGGTTTCTACCTTAAGGGTGTTCGAAAAGTCCCCAAGAAGAGTCAAACGGAAGCCTGGGTGTACTGCAGAGGGCTTGATGCAGCTATTGCCATTATTAAATTTTTATTATTTCACCAAGCCAATTGTTAAAACCAAAAGTATTTTAGATATTATTTTATTTTCAATAAAATATTGCACTTAATAATACAAACTAATAAAAAAAAAGCAAAAAAAAATATTATTCTTTATCCACAGCAGATCAGATTTCCTTAGCATTTAATATCAGAGGCCGTGGGGTCCGATCCCACACCATGGAGGTAGGAAGAGTGGGAGGCGGCCTTACTATCTCTTGGCGTAGGAAGAGGCGGCCATACTATCTCTTGGCGTAGGAAGAGGCGCCCTTACTATCTCTTGGCGTAGGAAGAGGCGCCCTTACTATCTCTTGGCGTAGGAAGAGGCGCCCTTACTATCTCTTGGCGTAGGAAGAGGCGCCCTTACTATCTCTTGGCGTAGGAAGAGGCGCCCTTACTATCTCTTGGCGTAGGAAGAGGCGCCCTTACTATCTCTTGGCGTAGGAAGAGGCGCCCTTACTATCTCTTGGCGTAGGAAGAGGCGCCCTTACTATCTCTTGGCGTAGGAAGAGGCGCCCTTACTATCTCTTGGCGTAGGAAGAGGCGCCCTTACTATCTCTTGGCGTAGGAAGAGGCGCCCTTACTATCTCTTGGCGTAGGAAGAGGCGCCCTTACTATCTCTTGGCGTAGGAAGAGGCGCCCTTACTATCTCTTGGCGTAGGAAGAGGCGCCCTTACTATCTCTTGGCGTAGGAAGAGGCGCCCTTACTATCTCTTAGCGTAGGAAGAGGCGCCCTTACTATCTCTTAGCGTAGGAAGAGGTGCCCTTACTATCTCTTAGCGTAGGAAGAGGCGCCTTACTATCTCTTAGCGTAGGAAGAGGCGCCCTTACTATCTCCTAGCGTAGGAAGAGGCGCCCTTACTATCTCCTAGCGTAGGAAGAGGCGCCCTTACTATCTCTTAGCGTAGGAAGAGGCGCCCTTACTATCTCAGCGTAGGAAGAGGCGCCTTACTATCTCTTAGCGTAGGAGAAGGGGAGGTGCCCTTACTATCTCTTAGCGTAGGAAGAGGGGGAGGCGCCCTTGCTATCTCTTAGCGTAGGAAGAGGGGGAGGCGCCCTTGCTATCTCTTAGCGTAGGAAGAGGGGGAGGCGCCCTTACTATCTCTTAGCGTAGGAAGAGGGCGCGCCCTTACTATTTCTTAGCGTAGGAAGAGGGGGGTGCCCTTACTATCTCTTAGCGTAGGAAGAGGGGGGGGGGCGCCCTTACTATCTCTTAGCGTAGGAAGAGGGGGGGCGCCCTTACTATCTCTTAGCGTAGGAAGAGGGGGAGGCGCCCTTACTATCTCTTAGCGTAGGAAGACGAGGGGGGCGCCCTTACTATCTCTTAGCGTAGGAAGAGGGGGGCGCGCCCTTACTATCTCTTAGCGTAGGAAGAGGGGGCGCCCTTACTATCTCTTAGCGTAGGAAGAGGGGGGGGCGCCCTTACTATCTCTTAGCGTAGGAAGAGGGGGGGCGCCCTTACTATCTCTTAGCGTAGGAAGAGGGGAGGCGCCCTTACTATCTCTTAGCGTAGGAAGAGGGGGAGGCGCCCTTACTATCTCTTAGCGTAGGAAGAGGAGGGGGCGCCCTTACTATCTCTTAGCGTAGGAAGAGGGGGGGGGGCGCCCTTACTATCTCTTAGCGTAGGAAGAGGGGGGGGGGCGCCCTTACTATCTCTTAGCGTAGGAAGAGGGGGGGGGGCGCCCTTACTATCTCTTAGCGTAGGTCGCTAGTGTATTCATGTTGTTCCTATGCAGAAAGCCGCGCGCCGCACGTCAGTTGCAATATATCCGAATATTTTATGATAATAATACTACTCAATAAGAAGCCAATTATTTCATGTACGAAAAGATTCTTATTCAGCCTTTAAAGGTGATTGAACCCCTTTGATTAAATTAGCATACTATTTCTACAATATTGCTAAATAAAATCGATTTTTTGGGGGAAGGTCAATAATTTTTTTATAGTTGTCAAAAACCTACTATTTTCGATTTTGGTTTTCCATTCACTTTTTTTTTCAAACACCATTATTGAACCCCACTCATGATTAGTCAACAAATCCCATATCCAATGAAAGCTCCAGAGCATCTTTTTCATAAAATACGAACTGATTGTAGAATTATATCCAGTGCAGTAAGAGTAATAGGAACAAAAAAATTATTAAACTTATTTACATTTCATGTTATTAAGAATAAAATTATGTTTCATTTTTTAAAGACCTATAAAACGGAGGGAAAAATGCTAAATTGCATTGGAAATCATTTCTTGCTCTCTCTCTCTCTCCCCCCCCCCCCATATTTTTCAGGTCGATTGAGTTTTTTCTTCTTTTTTTGTCCCCCCCCTCCACTTCACCTCGATTCTTTTCCGGTCCTGATTCAGCGGAACTTTGGGAAGGAAATTCTTCCAAAGAGGAAGTTCAAAATACAAATTCTTGGAATATATCAAATGACACTTTATCTTTTATATAAGCTTAATTATGCAAAACTAATTTAAAATTTGTAACAGATACACCAATGAAAAAACATGTGGTGCCTGATATAGAATATGTTAAATCCCCCCCCCCCCCGGCAAATATTTTAAAGTATTGTTTAATCAAAAATTTCTAATGTTGAAAGTGGATATTTAAATAGATTTGATTATGATCTTTAATTTACCTTCAGTCATATTTTTCCATCAAATGAATATTTTAGAAGTTATAGAGCTTTCGATTTAGGTTCTCCCTGACATAACGGAAATTCTGTATCCATCAAAAGCATAAGAAATGAATAATGTGGGTATTACGTTCTCTCCCATTTCTTGATTTATTATTTCTTTCTCTAATTTATAATAAACCTTTATTTAATCAGGTTACATTTAAAACGTGGGAAATTTTCGCTACCCCCCCTCCCGCAAGTCCTAATTACTCTACTCTCATAAATAGTTGAAATAAAAAAAAAAGTTTTCATTCTACAAAGCAAAACTTAGCATTACTTATTACCCATGATCGTTTGCGCATGCTTATCGAGACATCCATACACTGCGCACGTACCCAATTTTTAGATTCTGTCGTTCGTTAGCACAGTGATAGCATGCTTACGAGTAGGAGCAATATGACAACGCTCGGTTACAGTTTTCAAGCGATAGGGCGCCTCCCCCCCCCCTTTCCTGCCTCCATGTCCCACACGGCTCAAAACAAATTGTCTTCTATACCCTCGGCATCACGACACTTAAAACAGCACATTAGTGGTCAAATGCTTAGTAAAAAAAATAACTAATGTAAAGAAATGGATCCTCATTCGACCCAGTTAAAACTACTAAGCGAGTTCGCTTAGTAGTTTTTTAACTGGATCGAATGAGGAATTTTAGTTTTAACAAGGTCGAATGAGAAAAAAAAAGATTTTTTACAACTGGTTACAACTGAAGCGTACTTTGACAGCAAATGAAAAAAGTGGAAGAAAAGAACTTCTTGTTCCTCGATGTTACGAATCGAAATCCCAGCCAGTCTCCTCCTCCTTTTGATATCGGCCTCCAAGGTAGTGAAGCAGAACTCGCTTCACAATCACTTCTAAACACATCAAATACCAAAAGAATAACCAGTTCCATTTTAGAAATAGAATTTCCGTTAAGTAAATTTTGAACTTTGGCCGCGAGGAGCGTTAACACGTCACTCTGCAGGCACAACAGCAGAGAGATAAGAGAAAGGTCAAAAAAAAATAATCGATGTGTTTCATCGCGTCAACTTATCAAGGCGAGCACTCAGAAAGAAAAGGTGAAGTTTGACAGAGTACGACGATGCAGATAATTCGCTCGGACATCGGAATGCAGATAATAGAAGCAGAGAGCAGCCTCGTTGTGGTGGCAGCATATCTTCATTTCTTTTGCCGACGATGAAGGGGGGGAGGCAACAGAGATACGGAAATCTTTAATCAGACGCGATTCTCTCTCGGTGAGGTCGTTCGTTAAAAGGAATGCGAAAATCTTTCAACTGCAGAAGAATCGATTTTCGTCTGTTTCCGGAGCAAATGGTGTTCATGCAAAGCGACAGCAGATGTTCATTTCTGGGAGCAGTCGTCGTTTCAGATTCTGTTTTAAGTGCAAGAGAAAATACGATTCTTGTTATTAGTGGTAAAGCACGGAAAAGTCAGTTTGGATTTACTCAACGTAACACTTCCTGAAAGCCAGGTTGGGTTGGGTTGTTTTACCTCTGAGCGGCACTTTTTTGCACACCATGGGCTAAATAGCCAGGTCACATGGACCCCGAAGTCTCAGAGAAGGTTGGGGGAGGGGACCCACTGGAACAGCTGTTGGGAGACAGATGGTAGCCTCCCGTCAAGGCCATCCAGCGTGTTCTTTAACGTGCACAGGGTATGGCTGTCCCACATAAGGGGCCACGGCTTAAAGTCCCATCCGACGGACGGCGGCCTTTCCAAGCCCATCGGTGTCCCCTACTGACCGTGGGCAGGGCGGGGAATTTTGCAGAGATAAATCTCAACGCTGATCCAGCTGGGACTCGAACCTGGGAACTGCAGATTACGAGCCTGGCGCGCTACCGACTGAGCCACCCCGCCCCTCTGAAAGCCAGGAGTAGAGAGTTTCGTTTCTCAAAGTGTCGAAAGTGAAACGTTCACGAACCTTCAGTTTTTGAATGACATTAGGAGGTGCACAAGTTTCTCTCACAATGCTCAGAGGATGGTGAAAAAATACGATTCTCAAGAATCGAACGAATTTCCATTTGAAACGCTTAACTGCAAAAGGAGGTCTTTCGAGGCAGAGAAACACTGGCAAAAAAATATCGATGCTTTGAGAAGATTTTGAAAAACTTTTGGAAGGCTTTAAAATGACTTATCTTTGCATTTATATATATATGCACACTATATTACTAAAATCATTTGGTTGGGTTATCTTACCTGTGAATAGCAGTTTTGTGCACACAATGGGCTAAATCGCCAGGTCACGAGGACTCTAAAAGCTCAGGGAAGGTTGGGGGAGGGGATTCAATTAATTGATATGTCATCAGAAAAAGGAAAAACTTACTAATTACAAAAATATAACATTTAATATTTTAGTGTCACTTAACAGTAAATCATGCTCCCCTTCCTTCCTCCAAGTAACGCAACGTAACAGTAAATCATGCTCCCCTTCCTTCCTCCAAGTGACGCAACGTAACCGTAAATCATGCTCCCCTCCCTTCCTCCAAGTGACGCAACGTAACAGTAAATCATGCTCCCCTCCCTTCCTCCAAGTAACGCAACGTAACAGTAAACCATGCCCCCTTCCTTCCTCCATGTAACGCAACGTAACAGTAAATCATGCTCCCCTTCCTTCCTCCATGTAACGCAACGTAACAGTAAATCATGCTACCCTTCCTTTCTGCATGTAACGTAACAGTAAATCATAATTCCTTCCTCAAAGTAACGCAACGTAACAGTAAATCATACTCCTTTCCTCCACGTAACGCAACGTAACAGTCACTTACCCCTTCCCTCTCCTCGAGCTGCTATTTAAATAATGAACGACCTCTGTAGTGCAATGTTACATACTTTCGAATAAAGAAAAATGGACGAAGCAACCAATTGAATCCAGAATCGACTTCTGTAGCTTTTGCTTATATTTTTATGAACTCGTTTGGTGTTTTCTTCTTTTATTCGTTTATATTCGAAAGAAGGCAATTTAGGCCAGACAGCAATTGCTCCAATGATTCTATAAACAACCTTTTGGAATATTTTGCAAGTTACTATCATGAGACGATCATTTTGACATTCCTTCCCTTCCCACCTCGTTTTGAAAGAGACGACTGCCAGCGCCCATCCCATTGAAACGGCCATCTCATAAAGCGCCAACCCGTGTCATTTCATGGCACGACAAACATGACCAGCTCCAGGAGCAGAAAGCTTTTAAAACATTAACTTCTAAATGTATCCAGATGAATGCTCGTGCAGGGCAAAAACAGGCAATCGAAGGTGTCAGAGAATCGCCTGGAAGCAAGCTTTTCGGTGTTTGAAAGATCCAATTCGTGATAAAAGCGAAATCGGTTTCATTTTGGTGACCTCTGATGCCACTTGCAGTGAAAACTAATTCTTCTAAAAGCCCCGAGGATGTCAAACAATCGAAGAGAAGGAAATGGCGCTTGCTTTGAGCAAGCATCGTTGAAGAAACAATTTTTCCAGGAAGTGAAGAAGCGGAGAAAGAAGGAACTTAGTGCACGCATGCTCTCTTCACACCCAAAAGTTTCAATCATTAGGAAGCCCCCCCCCCCCTCCAAACTGCATTACGATGCCCAAGTGATCCCAAATCCACTGTCTGATTATTCGTTTCATTCCCGATTGTATCTTGAAGGAAGGTGAAGAAGTTCCAGACTGGACTGTCTGTAGGTAAAAGGTAGGGAATGACCATCTAAGGAGGTCAAAATGGATTGGGTTGTTTTACCTCTGAGCGGCACTTTTTTGCACACCATGGGCTAAATGGCCAGGTCACACCCACTGGAACAGCTGTTGGAAGACAGATGGTAGCCTCCCGTCAAGGCCATCCAGCGTGTTCTTTAACGTGCACAGGGTATGGCTTTCCCGCACACGGTCCACGGCTTAACGTCCCATCCGACGGACGGCGGCCTTTCCAAGCCCATCGGTGTCCCCTACTGACCGTGGGCAGGGCGGGGAAATTTTACGGAGATAAATCTCAACGCTGACCCAGCTGGGACTCGAACCTGGGAACTACAGATTAGGACGATCCTGGATGCTTGCACCTGAAGCATATCAATCCCTGTCATTATACGGTATATAGGCATTATGTCCAGAGACAAAATGGTCAATGTGTTTGGATGCAACACAAAGGGACCTGGATTCCAATCCAACTAAAAGTATGGCTATTTATAGGTTGACTTTCTGAAAAAGCGCCTTCTCCGAGATTTTTTTTAACCACTGAGAGTGTGAGAGGATACGAAGGATCTCCTATCAGATCTCCGCATCCCACTCACTGATTCAGCTGAGAATGAAATCGTTGGGTTGGGTTGTTTTACCTCTGAGCGGCACTTTTTTGCACACCATGGGCTAAATGGCCAGGTCACATGGACCCCGAAGGCTCAGAGAAGGTTGGGGGAGGGGACCCACTGGAACAGCTGTTGGGAGACAGATGGTAGCCTCCCGTCAAGGCCATCCAGCGTGTTCTTTAACGTGCACAGGGTATGGCTCTCCCGCACACGGGGCCACGGCTTAATGTCCCATCCGACGGACGGTGGCCTTTCCAAGCCCATCGGTGTCCCCTACTGACCGTGGGCAGGGCGGGGAATTTTGCGGAGATAAATCTCAACGCTGACCAAGCTGGGACTCGAACCTGGGAACTACAGATTACGAGCCTGGCGCGCTACCGACTGAGCCACTCCCGCCCCAAGAATGAAATCGAAATAGCACATTATGAACATCACGTGTTTCAGTACCGTCATAACATTTAAAGGCAAAATTTCATTCTCTTAATTTAAAAAACACTTTTTTTCTCTCGCAATAATGCTACTCAACTCAAATTATTAAGTTCTCTGACTGGTAGATATGGAGGATCAGTTTGCGTCCAAGTGTCCGTATCTGTTTCCACAGCGAAAATAAAAAAAGCGATGCCGTGCGTAGGTGCTTCGATATCATGCCTGGCGACCCTAAAGCGCTGTCCCAGAAAGTCTTCCCTTGTCACTTTTGTTTATCAGGCTGTAACAGAAGTGTCCCAAGTATCCGCAGTAGCTTCAGGCTTTTCCTCAATGTTCGATGCAAGTGTGTCAGTTGTTTGGTTCTGGTGCCAGATGTTGCATTTCAAACACCAAATGGTGATTTCGTTTGCCGAGAAACACGTTTCCAGTGATGCGGTAAGTGTCACTGAAAGATGACGAAGAAGTGGTGGGTGAAGTGTGACTCGGCACATGCCTGCCTCGCTGAGGTGGAAGTTTTATTACCTCAACGAACAATAAGCAACCTCCACATTTCGAAGGGAAATGACGAAAGCGAAGTGCTCACCTTCTGCTTACAGAACGTGCATTCCTTGATTCGTCTGCAGGCAACGCAACAAAACAGTTTGTCTTTTGCGAAAGACTTTTTTTATCTTTCACGTAAATGTACCACGCTTCCGTCAAGTACTGCCCCTCCCCTGAAGTCTAAGATGTAAAATATTTCAAAAGATTTAGATTTAAGAAACGAATTTTTTGCGCCTGGTTTAGTTGTTTTCAAGCTATTATTATATGTAATGATATATTTTACAGTTATTAAATAAAAGATATTAAGAATACACACAGAAAAAATATTCAGCTCTTTACTCTGTGATATTATTTATTTGTATGTATTCAGTATTTCCTTAATAATATGACAGTTTATTGTATAACATTTGGATTCCTGCGGATAATTATATTATTAATATGTTATTTAAAAAATATATATTGCTCCTGTGTCAATTTTTTTAGTATTATCCCAATTTTTTTCAAATGTAACCCTTCCAGAGATTTTTCTTACCATTCTCTTGAAAATATTTTCTGATTACGTGCTTGCTGTGCTCGATGGGGGCGGGGGTGGCTCAGTCGGTAGCGCGCCAGGCTCATAATCTGTAGTTCCCAGGTTCGAGTCCCAGCTGGGTCAGCGTTGAGATTTATCTCCGCAAAACTCCCCGCCCTGCCCACGGTCAGTAAGGGACAGCGATGGGCTTGGTAAAGTCCGTCTGATGGGACGTTAAGTCGTGGCCCCGTGTGCGGGAGAGACATACCCTGTGCACGTTAAAGAACACGCTGGATGGCCTTGACGGGAGGCTACCATCTGTCTCCCAACAGCTGTTCCAGTGGGTCCCCTCCCCCAACCTTCTCTGAGCTTTCGGGGTCCATGTGACCTGGCCATTTAGCCCATGGTGTGCAAAAAAGTGCCGCTCAGAGATAAAACAATCCAACCCAACCTGTGCTCGATAACTTGTATTGGGACATTTCCATATTTCGTCCTATTGAGATTGAAAACTACATTTAGAGTTGCCCAACTTCGAAAATGAGCTTGGATTCGCTTGTAAACCTTCATATTTGAACAATATCCGTTTGATATTTACAGAGCTATGGAACTGAATCATCTAAGAGCAGAACCTCTAATCAGAATTCATTTCAACAGTTAATGAAAACAAAATAACATCTGTTATAACAAATCGCCAACTAAAAATAAATATGATTTTAGAAGTTTTGAGTGATGATTGATTTAGTTTCGCCAATTTTGAAGAACAGCTGTCCCTGCTGCCTCAGCTATTAAAATGTTCAAGCTTTAATATATCTTTAAATGTTAAACCCATATCGCTTAAAATCGCGATTTAGAGAAATTAAATGAAATCTCAATTTTATTTCCAGTGATATTTTTACGTTAAAAGACTGTTTAATTAAAGTTCGATAGCTTGGAATATTTCTTTCCATTTAAATAACCTGAAAGTGTCTCCCTATAGAATAAGGTATAACTTACCCCAAGAGTAAACGCATTTTCGTTGCTTTATGGCTAACCTACGTCTTTTGTCGTTTTTTCTTTTCAGTTTGTATTTGACAGTATTCGTTTTATGAATCTGATCAACAGCGCAAAAATGTTGAAGAAAACAGAATGTGTTTTGAATTTGAACACTTTTCGTGTTAAAGCAAATAGAATGAGTGTAGTGCTATGTTTTGCAAGAATCACAAAGGAGACCTCATAGGAAGTAAAATGTTGTTCAGTGTTTTACACTAGAGAATTACTTGAGGAAAAATCCCGACTTGCAATGGAAATTTTTCAAAATGAGTCTTGCCAAACATTAATCAAATCAAAAGGTCAGTAGTTAGCTCTAATGCCAGCGTCAATTTTTTCTATCTGTGCAAACCTCTTCATCGCCGATTTGAAATACCTTCAATTGGTTTCAGCTTGGAACTCTTTCGAAACTAAAGCGTTCGTGGACTCTCCATTTTTCCCACTGAGACTCTCTGAATGACCTCAGAGTCCAGCTGGCAGTTTCCCAGTTCAATATCATTCACTTTTTTCTTCCTCTATGCATCATCTTTCTTTCTTTGCAACAAATATTTCCCAGGTTCGATTGCGAATCCAGAATTTCGGACGAGGAATGTTGCCAAGTGATCTGTGAGGCCTGGCTCGCGGATACGAAACGAAACAAATCACTTCGGGGCAATCGACGAGGGGTAAGTCTGTGCCCCGATGCTTGCAGGAGACAATGCTGGCAATATTCCCAGGCGCTGACAAAGTAATGCTCAGAGAGGACTGCTCGATCATTGAAGAAGGCAAAACTCAGTGATCATGGATCGCGCATGACTTTTTCAGTGAGAAAAGTGAATATTTGAAAACAATCAGAGCAGAAATCGAGGGCAAATGATGACAACGGAAGAAGTTTCTGCTCTTTTGTAACAAAACAAACAAACCTAAGCGATTTTCAAAGGTACTGCCCTTTTTGCACACAAAGAGTCTAATGAGCAGGTTTTAAGGATCTCAGAGGCTCATAGCTGGACAGAGGATACACTGGACAGCTGTTTGGAGAGTGGTGGAAGCCTCCCGTCAAGGTCATTCGGCATGTTCTTTAATAAGTCTCTCCTGTACATTGATCCCAACTTAATGTGTTCATTCAATCGAGGCGACATTTCAAGTCTATCAGGGGTTATCTTTCTAGCCAGCGCAGAGGGGGGGGGGGGGGGGATTAGCGGAGAAAATCTCAATCCAGGCAGAGTGGGGAGCAGAGCTTTGGAGAAAGTCATCCACCCGACAATAGAGGGAATCTCGCTTCAAGACCCTCTGAGTAAAAAAAAATACCCCCTCAAGCTGCTGCTTGCCACAGAGGTCTGCCAGGAGCCTGTCAGTTTATATGCCATAGTAGAAGGTCTGAGAGGATGGCAAGGACCTCAGTAGAAAAACGACACATACATCCATGCCTTACCCGGGGCTCGAACCCAGGTCCCTTATATCAGTAGCCAAGCGCGCTAACCACTCGGCCATGGGACGAGCACCCGCTGAGTGCTTTATCGAAATGTGCACATCGGACTACTACTTAACTTCACATGTTAATCGAGAACAACGTTGACGAAGCCCAAAAGATGTTTCCCTCATCAATAAAAGATGGGCAACAGGACTCAGGGGAAATGGAGGAGTGAACAATGAGAAGTTAAAAAAGATAACTTCTTTCGGGCAATATACTTCAGTTTTTATCTGACAGAAAATATTCAAGATTATCCTGCATCTTCCGCATCCACTTTGAAATATTTTTTAAAACGGATCCGCCCAAAAACACGTTTCTCATTCCCATAATGCACCAGAACAATTTCCCTCCAAGTTTAAAGCAACCCAAAATGAGCAGCTTAACTGCCCTCTTCCTTTCAAATGCGGATCAATTAGGGACAGTACATGGTCGGCAGGCATTAACTTTGTTTCCATGGTTACGGAAAATGGTGGATGACGACCCACCATTCTTGGCATGCAAGCGTCGTCGGGGTCGAACACGATTTCTTCTTCTTGCGCCGACTGGGGTCAGTGACGTTGTTGTTGCTTTTCGGCTTCGAGAAGAACTTTTAATGGCAACCAAACGAGCAGCGGACAATGCGGAGCACAGTCTCGTCTGCAGGGGCGGAGGAGGAGGAAGGTCACGTGGCCTGCAGACAATGTGCAGGCACGTGCGACTCTCTCTCGATCCGTGTGGTTCACGTGCGGGGCCCACACTGGCAGCGCAACTCCAGCTGTTACTTCCTGCTGCTACGGAGGAGGAGATGAAGGCAGTAAATAATGCCTCGCGATCTCTGGAGGAGGCATCAGCAAACAAACCATCGCTGTGGAAGTTGAAACAGAGAAAATCGTTATCACGAAAACGTCAATGATATTGGGGGGGGGGGAGAGCAGATCTTTAAAGAGCAACTCTCTCTGTAGATCTCTGTCGTTGACTAATGACGTGAATATCGTCACTGTTCTTATCAGCTTGTTGAAGAAAACGCATGCTGCAGTGGAATATCGAATCTCTTTGTTGTGTTTTGCATATTTACTTTTCAGTGGAAAAAAAATCCGCGTCCAATGATCACTTCGCTATCGACGTTAAAAGGATAATCGCCGAAGATTGACATCCATCTTATATTTATATTGGGAAATTGTTTGCCTCTGTTGCTGTGCATTTGGAGGTACCGTAACCAAATTTTGCACGATACCTCCTGAGATCAAGGACAAGTTTTTCGTCTATGTTTCATTGGGCCTCCAAACATTCTTCCTGAAAAGTTTTTCCCTACCGCCCCCCCCCCCCCACCCTCAAAATAAATAAATAAATAAATAAATGGAGAACTCCTTCTAAATGGTAAAAATTAGGACCACTAAATTTGGTATATTGCTATACAGCTTTCTTTTATTATAGTTAGAGCAGAATAAATGTTTGGCCCCCGTCCCAAAAAATCCCCCCCCACAAAAAAAAAAGGAATTCTAAGCATTAAGATCATCAAATTCGGTATACAGTTCCTTTAATCATAATTTAAAACATCATAAAACATCATTCAACCTTCCACACATCCTAAACAAAAGAAAATGCGTCAACGGATGCCGTGCCTAACGATTGATATCTGAAATGAACGCTTCCGAGGCTGAGAAATATGGAGAGAGAGGAAAAAGCGATCGCAACGAATTCTATGCGGCCTGAAAGCTTGCGACGGTGGGGATCATCATCTACTCTATACACTCTTTTAGGGAGTTTAATGCAAGTGAGTTAAAAACCGAGCTATGGTGGCATCAGCTGGTACAGTCGCTCAAAAAAGTATCCGAACACTATGGTTGATTACAGAATTCAGAAAAAATATCTGGCAATGTTTTTTTTTAGAAATTGGTTGCCAGACCACTAATTTCTAAAAAAAAAAACGTTGCCAGATATTTTTTCTGAATTCTGTAATCAACCATAGTGTTCGGATATTTATTTGAGCGACTGTAGGTGGTCATATTATTTTGATACTAGATCGTGTGGGCTCACTCACGGAAATATTGAGCGTGTGCAGTTACCGTTCACAGCAAACTGGAGCGTGTGCAGTAACTGCACACGCTCCAGTTTGCTGTGAACGGTAACTGGAGCATATACAGTTGCTGTACACGCTCCAGATATTTTTCCTGAATTCTGTAATCACGTGACACGAAGGTTGCCAGATCACTAACTTCTAAAAAATCGTTGCCAGATGTTTTTTCTGAATTCTGTAATCAACCATAGTGTTCGGATACTTTTTTGAGCGACTGTACATATAAAAGCATGTGACCCTCACTATAACAAAATAGCCTAGTTGGTTTAGACCGGAGGGCTTAGCCTCGCGGCTGCATGAGGTCAGCGGAGTCATATTTGTGCGGGCCCGCAAAAAATTACTTTCGTGGTTTTATCGTAATCATGGTGAAAAACCGCGGTTTACTAACTTGCAACAAACCGTGGCAGTCCGATTTTGATGATCTCGCATTAGTATGGAGAATATGGTCTCCTTCAGACAAATACGAAATCATTACAAATGAAATTTTGTTTCATGCTTTGATATTAAAAGTGTGCAACATTAAAATAATAAAACAAAAATATAAGTAATTATACTTTGCTTATTATTGTGTAAAATAAAATGCGGCCCGCCATATATTTAAAAGTAACTGATTTATCACCTACACTGCCTGACCAAATTATAATGAACACATGTTGGGTTGGGTTACCTCTGAGCGACACTTTTTTGCACACCATGGGCTAAATGGCCAGGTCACATGGACCCAAAAGGCTCAGAGAAGGTTGGGGGAGGGGACCCACTGGAACAGCTGTTGGGAGACGGATGGTAGCCTCCCGTCAAGGCCATCCAGCGTGTTCTTTAACGTGCACAGAGTATGGCTCTCCCGCACACGGAGCCACGGCTTAACGTCCCACCCGACGGACGGCGGCCTTTCCAAGCCCATCGGTGTCCCCTACTGACCGTGGGCAGGGCGGAGAAATTTGCGGAGATAAATCTCAACGCTGACCCAGCTGGGACTCGAACCTGGGACTACAGATTATGAGCCTGGCGCGCTACCGATTGAGCCACCCCCGCCCCACACATATCGGGCATGAAGTACCTTCTTGGGTTGTTTTACCTCTAACCACCACTTTTTTTTTTGCTCCCAATGGGCTAAATGGCCAAGTCAGGACACTAGTGTCTCAGAGAAGGTTGGGGGGGGGGGGGAGAAAACCCACTGGCAGATGGTAGACTCCCGTCAAGGCCATCCAACGTGAGATTTATCTCGGCAAAATTCCCCGCCCTGCCCACGGTCAGTAGGGGACACTGCTGGGCTTTGATAAGGCCGCCGTCCATCTTATGGGACGTTAAGCAGTGGTTCCGTGTGAGGGAGAGCCATACCCTGTGCACGTTAAAGAACACGCTGGATGGCCTTGACGGGAGGCTACAATCTGTCTCCCAACAGCTGTTCCAGTGGGTCCTCTCCTCCAACCTTCTCTGAGCCTTCGGGATCCTGGTGACTTGGTCGTTTAGACCATAGTGTACAAAAAAGTGCCGCTCAAAGGTAATCCAACCCAACCCATCCAACGTGTTCTTTAATATGTACCGTGTTTCTCCGAAAATAAGACCGGGCCTTATATTAATTTTTGCTCCAAAAGATGCATTTGGGCTTATTTTCAGAGGATGACTTATTTTATCTCTCGTCCAAAGGCGCCCGCTTTGGTATTTCCAAATACTTAATTGCAATTTATATTATCATTTATTTTATGTATTAATGTCAATAATATTATTTATTTATATTTAATTATATGTTAATATTATTATTTTATAATTCAATACGTCCGTCGTGTGTTGCAACGGACGTACTAAATGCGTCCGTCTGGCTGACGATCTTAACTGGGGTTTATTTTTTGGGTAGGGCTTATATTACGAGCATCCTGAAAAATCATGCTAGGGCTTATTTTCCGGTTAGGTCTTATTTTCGGGGAAATACGGTACGGGGTATGGCTCTCTTTCACAGGGAGCCACGGCTCTATGTCCCATCCGACGGACGGCGGCCTTTCCAAGCCCATCTCTATCCCCTACTGACCGTGGGCAGGGCGGGTAGTTTTGAGACAAATCTCAATGTTCATACCGGTGGGAGTGAACATAGGAACTACAGATTACGAGCCTGGCGCACTACTGACTGAGCCAACCCCGCCCCAATAGCAACGTCTGGGAAAGCATCGACCAATGGTGGCAAATGAGGGAGGACAAAGGCTCCTGCAGATAGGAACTGTCGTTTGCTGGCACGAAATGTACGGTGAAACAAAGCCGTCCATTTTGTGTTGCTACACTTTATCAGCTGAGAGAGAGACGACCTCGACTCAGCAATTCAAAACCCACTTTCAATGAGAACTATGCACAGAGAACTGAAAACTTCTAAATTTGGGAACTGTACCATGATACACACGGTGAAGTATTTAGGTAGGCATTCACAATAATTTTGCTAGGTGGTGTATATGATTGCCAAAAGTAAAGTGGGAACCGCCATATATTGAATAGTAACTGATTCACCCCCCAACACACACACACATATGTATGGTTTGAGTTAGACTCCTCGTTTAGATGGTTAATATCGAGACCTGTAGAGTTGATCACTCCTCGGGAAGGCGAAAAAAAATTGTCCACAGATATTCAGATGAATAAATGAAAGAGCTGAGAAACGTGGGCGTTGGCTTTGGATTGGATTGTTTTACCTCTGAGCGGCACTTTTTTTGCACACCATGGGCTAAATGGCCAGGTCACATGGACCCCGAAGGCTCAGAGAAGGTTGAGGGAGGGGATCCACTGGAACAGCTGTTGGGAGACAGATGGTAGCCTCCCGTCAAGGCCATCCAGCGTGTTCTTTAACGTGCACAGGGTATGGCTCTCCCGCACACGGGGCCCACGGCTTAACGTCCCATCCGACGGACGGCTGCCTTTTCAAGCCCATCGGTGTCCCCTACTGACCGTGGGCAAGGTGGGGAAATTTTGCGGAGATAAATCTCAACGCTGACCCAGCTGGGACTCGAACCTGGGAACTACAGATTACGAACCTGGCGCGCTACCGACTGAGCCACCCCCGCCCCGTGGGTGTTGGCAGGGGTCATTCCAGGAGAGGAGGAAATTAAAAAAGATGAAATAACTCAAATTGAATATAATACTTATTTGACATTGTAGGCTACTTACTGTTTACGATTTTAAATAATTTGTTTGGTTCTAATATGAGTTTTCTTACCCTAATCGTTCATAGATTTAATGGCTAAATGGAAAGATTGAGAGGATATTCGAGTGAAAATGCGCCCTCCTTCCGCCATCCTTTCCCCTTCAGAGAAGAGAATGTCTCTTTTGAAAGGTACTAACGGTTTGAACTACAAGAAGGTCGGATCGGACTTCTTGGAGTATTAACCTACGTATGACTGGTCAGTTGTGTGCATCATCATCTGAAAAAATTGGTGCGCAGCTCTCCTTCCAGTGGTTGGTTGTTTAGGGTTTCATGGTGCACAGGTAAAGCCATGATGCGCCACTCCTTCAGGTGTCATCAATAAAAATAAAAAAATAAATACCCCCTCAAGTAGCTGCTTGCCACAGAGGTCTGACAGGAGCCTGTCAGTTTATATGCCACAGTAGAAGATCTGAGAGGATGGCAGGACCTCAGCAGAAAAACGACACAAACAGCCATGCCTTACCCGGGGCTCGAACCCAGGTCCCGTAGATCAGTAGCCAAGCGCGCTAACCACTCGGCCACGGGACGGCTAGCTAACTTTTAATCTCAATGCATGAAATCAACCTCTTCTTATTTAGTAATACTAATTGATTTATTCTCAATACTCAAAGAAAGTACATACGCAAATTATAGACATAAAATATTCACAAAGTGTTCAATATTTTAATTAAATATGGAAAAAAAAACTAATTTTTTTTACACGTCAACACTATGCGACAAATTCATTGCCCGTCCACTTATTAGAAAAAAATTAGTACCGTATTTTGAAATTTAAAAGAAATATATATATAATAAAAAAAAAAAAATTTTTAAAAATTTGAAATTAGTACTAGAATTAGTTAAGGTAAAAAGTGCACAAAAATTATTAACTCAAGAATTGTTCCAAATTTTGAACCCAAAAAACGTGTTTCTTTAAACCTTTTTTAAAGTTATGGAATTTCTTTACATAAGCTATAAATTATAAAAAATATAGGTGCCAAATAAATTAAATGTCGTTTTTTACTCTTTTTATAAGGTAGTGATACATAAAATAAAAGGCCAACATCAGATATTCTAGAATTATAAAGTGAATATAAGTGAACCATCCCCAGTGCTGATTTAAACATGAAAATAACAATATTTTAAACAAAGAAATATGTTTAGTAAAATTAGAATGATAAGTATTTATGAAGTTCACAGTAGAAAAGTTTTTTATGTTGCAAATAAGTTTGTAGAGTTTTAATGAATATGAAACAAGTTACTTAAATTTTCCTCATCTCATCATACCAACTCCAAATCCAATATTGTACAACAAGAGAAGACCCACGCATAATAAAAAAGATCAGAATTCTCAGAAGAATAATTCTTTTTAAAAATAAAATCCGTACAACATAAATCTAAGTTTTTTAGTTAAGAGAATCGCATGAGTTTTCCATTTCAAATTTTGATCTATAGTTACATCCAGGTATTTGAAGTTACTCACTCTTTCTATACATGGACATTCACAATGCAGAGAATTATCACAATTAATATGATATTTTAGGTTGATAACTAAATCACTTTTCATCAAATTAAATAAGATAAATTTTATTTTACGGACATTTAATTGGGTTTTATTTGAAGAAAACCAGCAATGCATTTGTTGTAGATCTTATTCAACTTTAAGCTGAAGTTCAGTGATATCTGTAGCAGAGCTTACAAAAGGACTGCATCATCTGCATAAATCGTTGAAAAAAAAAAACAAGAATAGGACAGGACCTAAAATAGAACCTTGCGGAACTCCTTTACTAACAAGCATGTAGCCGCTTGTTTTAGCCTCTATACAGCTTATGTCAAAATTTTCAAGTAAGAATTAAACCAATCAAAACAAATACATCTTAAACCACTTATATAAAGTTCATCCAAAAGAATTTTACGATTTACTGTATCGAATTGGAATTATATTTATTACATTTGGAATTTGGAGTGGGATAAAATAGCGGTTAATGAGAGAAATGTATCTTAACTACGAGATATGCTCAAAATGTTGAGAATGAAAACAGCTGTAGTGTTGAACTGTTGTTAATGCCAATAATATGACGGACAGATGTTGAACTTGGCAGAGGAGTCGTTTACTTACTCAATTCAAATAAGAATCTTCGGCTTCCGTTGGAATTTCCATTACAAATTACATCTATTCCTCGATTTACACGGTGACAGATTCGGTTTTACACGGTCAAGAAAATGCACCCTGTTTCGTTTTACACGATTATAGACTTCGTTTTACACGGTATGGATTGAGTTTTTTCTTTTATATGTTAGCAGATATAATATATGTTATAAAGTAGCAGTGGTAACAATGTCAATGGAGATTATTATTACACAATTACTTTGTCTTGTCATTTGAACTAAATGGAAATGGAAATGAACTAAATGGTTTTAATATCATTTATTTTCAAGAATAAGTAGATAACAGGAAATTCCTATATTAATAAAATCGTCATCTGTAACATTGGGTTGGGTTGTTTTACCTCTGAGTGGCACTTTTTTGCACACCATGGGCTAAATGGCCAGGTCACATGGACCCCGAAGGCTCAGAGAAGGTTGGGGAAGGGGACCCACTGGAAGAGCTGTTTGGAGACAGATGGTAGCCTCCTGTCAAGGCCATCCAGCGTGTTCTTTAACGTGCACAAGGTAATGCTCTCCCGCACATTGGGCCGCGGCTTAACGTCTCATCCGACGGACGGCGGCCTTTCCAAGCCCATCGGTGTTCCCTACTGACCGTGGGCAGGACGGGGATAAATCTCAACGCTGACCCAGCTGGAACTCTAACCTGGGAACTACAGATTACGAGCCTGGCGCGCTACCGACTGAGACACCCCGCCCCTCATCTGTAACAAGTTATATTTATATTCTTTCGCTAAAATTATATTCTTGCCATTGCAATGCAGTCTGGCTCGCGATGTCTTAATGAAATGAAGCCCTTTCGAATTTGCAGCGAGATCTGACTTTTCTAGACAGAATTTTTCAGACTAGTTAAAATCGTGTTTTTTCTAGTTTCAGTAACAAATACATCTAATTCCTAAGTACATTGTTTCATAAAATATCATATAAATACTAATTTTACAAAGTAAAGCATGAAGTATTTGTGCAAACGCTTAATTTCTAATTTATATTCAGTACATAAATATTTTTTTTTTTCAAATTTCGTCTTCAAATTCGATAGTGTACGTCTACATCAACGATGAGTATTTTTCCTGACCAAAACGAAATACATGAGAAATTAATCTAAGCTTATCTGAATTAGTGCAAATAAACTACAAAATAATGTTACATTAATGCTTGTCTTTACTGCGAACTGAAATTTGAGATAAATGTGTATAAATGAAACTTTCAATGCATGATTTATTCATAAGAGGGATTTTTTCGGAACCTATCCCCCTCTTTTCCAGAAGTTGTTGGTTTCGATTTGCAGGGCTTCGATTGACACGATGATTTCCCGGAATCTATCCACCGTGTAAATCGAGGGATGGCTGCATTATTCTGCCTTTCCACTTCACTGCTTTTGTAGGAACGGACAGGTATTAAAAATAACTTCGTGCCTAGGCTGGGACTTCAATTGGTATAGAGGGCCTCGGCTCAATTGCAAATTATTCAATTTTACATATAATTGTGAAAACAAATTATCTTTCGCTTATTAATTTAAATCAATGAGCACTGTTCATATTTAGTTTCTTTAGGTATTCTTTCACTCATTAATGAATGGCTTCTACCATTTACAATGATTTTACTCAAGACTTTTCAGTTTCAACGAATTACGTCTAATATTTTTTCCCAATTAACATTAAATTTCAATTTTGTCTTCAAGTAATCATAATTATTTTAAAATTTCTAAGAGTTTATAATAGGAAGAATTAAAAAAAAAATCTTTCAATATCATGTTGTATTTTCGAATATATGCTTCACGATTGTGTTAGAATTGCTTTCTTCTAATCGGGCTGGAGCTAGAAAATTTTGTGGCTAATTAAATCCCATAGCCCCACCCACACACACGTTTCCATTGTCTCTACTAAGCCCCCTAATCCTAGTGAGAAAGGGGGCACACCAATGGTCATGGAAAGGCGTCATCCGTCGGATGGGGTGTAAAAGTCGCGTCTCCATGCACAGGAGAGTCCCACTCTCTGCAAATTAGAAAACACGTTGGATGGCCTTAACGAGAGGCTCCCTGAGATCTCTTAACATCTGTCCAGTGGATCTCCTTTCCCTACCCAACTGTGGGATCTTTGCCAGCTGGTCATTTAGCCCACTGGGTGCACAAAAGTGCCATCAAGGAGAAACTCATCCTCCGAGATATCATTACTTTTTTCATAATGTTAGCTTTCATCTCAAAACTCAATTATTTCGCAATACTTCTACTGAAAGTAGTCTTCTTGGATTCAATGAGGGATTCTAATTTTCACAGGGGTTGGGTTGTTTTACCTCTGAGCGGCACTTTTTTGCACACTGTGGGCTAAATGGCCAGGTCGCAAGGACCCTGAAGGCTCAGAGAAGGTTGGGGGAGGGGACCCACTGGAAGATTTGTTAGGAGACAGATGATAGCCTCTCGTCAAGGCCATTCAGCGTGTTCTTTAACGTGCACAGAGTATGGTTCTCCCGTACACGGGGCCACAGTTTAACGTCCCATCCGACGGACGGCGGACCTTACCAAGCCCAGCGGTGTCCCCTACTGAACGTGGGCAGGGCGGAGAAATTTGCGGAGATAAATCTCCACGCTGACCCAGCTGAGACTCGAACCTGGGAACTGCAGATTACGAGACTGGCGCACTATCGACTGAGCCACCCCCGCCTCCTCTCCAAGAAGATATTAACATCCATGTCTAGTTGGGATTCGAACCTAGATCATCTGAAAAAGATCTAATAGGCTAATCATTACACTGCTTGAGTAATTAATTAGTCTGATCACAAATTTTTGCATCAAATAAAAAGCGGAAAACGACTCTTACTAATTTTGTTTATGTTTTCTGCTGAGGCCCTTGCCATCCTCTCAGATCTTCCACTGTGGCATATAATCTGACAGGCTCCTGTCAGACCTCTGTGGCAAGCACTGCTTGAGGGGGTATTTTTTTAAAAAGTAGAATGGAGGTTGCTTTATCTGCCGCATTATAATCTCTCTAAGAAGAAATTATTTCTCTACGTCATTTCGAAAAGGAATGTTACAAGATGCTAACTTCATATTGGTGTACAATTCTCCACTACTTAATAAAACAATGAAGGTTCATTAACATTTATTCCTTAATCATTTCACGATTTCTGTTTTAATCGACATTTCGGTCACCCGATCCGTTGATTTCGAATAATCGAGAGACCATGTTGTGGAAATTATATTTTGGATTCAATTGCAACATCACTGCCACTCCCTCCTCTTTCAAAACGACCGAGTCCTCCTAATCACGGATGCTAAGCCCAATTGCATCCATCAGTGAAAATAAGAATTCTCTTTCAGAGCGAACTCCGTTGGATCCAAAATTCGACATCAGAAGAGGCAGCCGAGATCTTCTGTTAGTCCTAGCAGCAGAGCGAACCTCGTTACGGCTGCCACTGGTGGTGGAGCTCTGGCGAACGCGTGAAGGAGTCAGACGACTTCGACGACGGCCTCTGCGACACAAACGGCGATCTCGAGTCATTTTAGCGCATTTACTGCCACCTAAACTGCTACAAGAGGTAATAACAAGTAAGGACCTTACCTTTCTTTAGGCTAGCACCGGGTAAAGCACAAGAGCAGCACAGAAACACGGCGAACACAACGTGTAATCCACGCGCCCAGCATCGCGAGGCTGCCATTTCCTCGAAGGCTTCGTTTTCACTGTCATGACGGCGGCGCTGTGTGGCGCTTTTATCCCTCTGACGTAATTTCCGGCCAACGCTCAGGTGTTCCTCGCTGCTTGGCCAGTGGAGGAGAGGCCGGCAGGGTCGTTACACTGGCAGTGATGCACGCGGTATTATTTAGCCCGTCTCGCAGAAAGGGAAATGCAATCGACCGTACTGAAGAGCACACATTGAAGTTAGCGATGGATTTATTGGACTCTTTACTTACCAACAGCTGGGAGGACACGGAAACGACCCTGACTCAGCAAGCACCTGAGATGGCATCGGTGACGCATTTTTCACCCGAACCAAAGCACTGTTAATAGGTATCGTAACTATCCTGTGGCTTCGGATGTTGACGGTGAAGATTGGATTAGATTGTTTTACCTCTGAGCGGCACTTTTTGCACACCATGGGCTAAATGGCCAGGCCACAAGGACCCCGAAGGCTCAGAGAAGGTAGGGGGATTGGACCCACTGGAACAGCTGTTGGGAGACAGATGGTAGCCTCCCGTCAAGGACATCCAGCGTGTTCTTTAACGTGCACAGGGTATGGCTTTCCCGCACACGGGTCCACAGCTTAACGTCCCATTCGACGGACGGCGGCCTTTCCAAGCCCATCGGTGTCCCCTACTGACCGTGGGCAGGGCGGGGAAATTTTACGGAGATAAATCTCAACGCTGACCCAGCTGGGACTCGAACCTGGGAACTACAGATTACGAGCCTGGTGCGCTACCGACTGAGCCACTCCCGCCCCTGACGGTGAAGAGATGATCACTTCAGAAACAGAAATTTTATTGGACAATCTTCTGAAAATCATTATTCAACAAAACCAATTTTTCTCTGTTTCAATTTATTGTTCAATACCAAAGGTACACAAGAGTAACAAACTCGCCTGTGGATTTATAATTTTATGAAAAATAGTAATTGCACTAATAATTACATATTTGTAAATGAAAAATTTAATTTGTATAATGTCTAATGTCTTTTCATTCATAAAAAAATAATAAATAACCCTTTGAAGCATCTGCTTGCCACAGAGGTGAGACAGGAGCCTGTCAGTTTAATACACAATAGCCTTCCCGTGGCCGAGTGGTTAGCGCACTTGGCTACTGATCTAAAGGACCTGGGTTCGAGCCCCGGGTAAGGCATGGATGTATGTGTCGTTTTTCTGCTGAGGTCCTGCCATCCTCTCAGATCTTCTACTGTGGCATATAAACTGACAGGCTCCTGTCAGACCTCTGTGGCAGATGCTTGAGGGGGTATTTATTTATTTACAGAGAAGATCTGCGAGGAAGGCGAGACCTCAACAGAAAGATAACACAAACACCCGGGGCTCGAACCCAGGTCCCTTTGATCAGTAGTCTCGAGGTTTTGAACCCTAGCGGGCTAATCACTCAACTACGGGATGGCTTCATGTGCAGTACAAATAACTACCAAATTAATACATAACAGTAGAAATAAAAAAAAAATAAAATAAATACCCCCTCAAGCAGCTGCTTGCCACAGAGGTCTGACAGGAGCCTGTCAGTTTATATGCCACAGTAGAAGGATCTGAGAGGATGGCAGGACCTCAGCAGAAAAACGACACATACATCCATGCCTTATCCGGGGCTCGAACCCAGGTCCCTTAGATCAATAGCCAAGCGTGCTAACCACTCGGCCACGGGATGGCTCTTCTTTCCTACGGTCGCACAAGGCGACTTTGTCAGAACATCACACCGCCCGAAGGCGGCTGGGCGTGTAGCAACGACGCGCCCAATGGGGGAGATTTTTCAGCAAGTGAGGGTTGGCTTTCTCGCTGGAAAAAAAAGAATGGTGTTCATTACCTTAGTGTTTGTGGTGAGAAATTGTCAGCTAATCCTTTAGCAGCAAAGGAATTTTCAGAAAAACTTTTAGTGCTTATTGAAGAAAAAGACCTATGCGCAGAACAAATCTACAATATAGATGAGACTGAGTTAAATTTTAAACTTTTTCCAGCGAAAACGTTTGTGACAGCACAAGAAATCTCAGCATCAGGATTTAAAACAAATAAAGAAAGAATCACTGTGGCTGTGTGTACAAATGCTGCAGGTACGCACAAACTTCCTCTTTTTGTAATTGGGAAATCAGCAAAACCCCAAGCATTTAAATTTAGCTGCTCTTCCAATTTACTACAAAGCTCAAAAGTCTGCTTGGATAGACTCATATTTGTTTAAAAAGTGGTTCTTTACAAAAGTAAAAAATCAATTGACAAGTCTTAAATGCCCTACTCATTCTCGACAATGCCCCAAAACACTCAAGCGAACTCATTTCTGACAACATAAAAGCCATGTTTCTGCCACCTAATGTAACATCTTGGTGCAACCAATGGATCAAGACGTGCTTGTGAGTTTAAAAAGGTGATACAGGAGCTTTCTCCTGTACCACCTTTTTAAACCTTTTTAAATTCTTTCAGAAATTCTAACGCAAACCGAAAATGATGGAATAGGACTTTTAAATGCTTTGAAAACAGTAAATATCAAGGATGTTATTTAGACATTGGCAAGAGCTTTTAAAGAAATGCCTCGTACATTGTTTGTGAAGTCATGGAAAAAACTTTGGCCTGAAGTTGAAAACTGTGTAGAAAGTACCAAGATGACAACACAGACGTATCGAATGACCCTGCTCCTGCCCAAGGTATGACAAATAATTACAATATTTCTCTGCTTAATGACTTTAAACTGCTGCCTGGATATGACACACTTGAAAAGGATGACATTGAAAAATGGTTAGAAGGTGATGAACAGTTGGAAAATGAAACTCTGAATGTTGACAAAATTATCAATGCAGTCTCTCAAGAAGGAATGGAGAAGAAGCGGAAAATGAAGAAGTAGAGAAAGGAGGGGAAAGTTATTCATATTGAAGGAAAAGAAGCTTTTGATGTTGTAGTAAGATACATTGAATAACAACAGGGCGATTGATGTGATGTTTTTGAAAAAAATGGCAAGACTTTGCAGGTAAAAAAGTGTTAAGTTCAAAGAAAGAAAAGAAAATCACAGACCTTTTTCAAGTGAGTGTGAGTAAATTGTTAATGTTGTACAATAAATTATTAATTAAAATACAGTACAGTTAGTATTTTTCTCATTTGCCATTTTTATTTATTTTCTGATACAATTTTCAAATTAACCAGCCTTTTGTTCATCCAGTCAGGGGTCCGGTCCCGTAAGGTCTGGATAAGAGGGAGTCTACTGTAAAAATAACTTATTGTGCAGAAATTCTGTAACTGTTGTACCTCTGAACAGAAGTTTTTTGCACAGAATGGGCTAAATAACAGAATGGTCTGGATAAGAGGGAGTCTACTGTAAAAATAACTTATTGTGCAGAAATTCTGTAACTGTTGTACCTCTGAACAGAAGTTTTTTGCACAGAATGGGCTAAATGGCTAGGTCACAAGGACACCGAGGGTTCAGAGAAGGTTGGGGGCAGGGGAACCACTAAACAGCTCTTAAGAGATGATAGATGGAAGCCTCCTGTCAAGGCCATCTAGTGTGTTCTTTAAAAGGCACAGGGATATGGCTCTCCAACCACAGGCCACAGCTTAACGTCCCATTCAACATACAGCACCCTTTCCAATCCGAGCGGTGTCCTCTACTGATCAAGAGCAGGGTGGGGAATTTTCCGGAGATAAATCTCAATGCTGGCCCAGGCAGGACTTGAACCTGAGAACTAGAGATTAGGAATCTGGACCACTACCAACTGAGCCATTCCCACCCTGAAGTTCTGGTAAATACATCATGGGCGAGCAATACACAGATGGTACTAAACTGAAGTGCCATTAAATCAGGGATAGGAGACATTATTCAAATTTAGTATCATAAGTCCCGCATTTGTGCACAAGCATGGCTGAACTCTGATCATATATAGTCAGCTTTGGCTTCCCCAAGCATTCATTATGATAAGCATAATGGGAAATATACAGGATTTAGGTGCATTTGACAGAGGGCAGATTTTAAGTGCCTGACGGATGGGACACTTGATCTCCGAAATTGTCAACGAACTTGGATTTTCTCGTACAACAGTTTCAAGAGTGTTCCAGGAATATCAAAATTCCAGCAAAAAACATGCACCCCGACAAACTGCAAAGGACAACCAGCCTTGAATGATTGTTGGCTTTGTCGTCTGACCCAGATTGTAGAGACTGAGAGGGGCCAGACATTATCTGAAATCACCTCCCATCTGAACACAGGTTCCAGCCAGGAAGTCAGTGGAGGACCGTGCAACGCTCACTTCATCGTCTCAGCTTCGGGAGCCGCCGACCTACAAGAGTTCCACTTCTAACGGCATGACACCAGGCTCAATGCCTTGCCTGGGCTAAACAACATCGAAAATTGGCACTGAATATCCTGGAGTGATGAATCCCGATTTAAACTTCATCACGCCGATGGGAGACTGAAGGTATGGCTCCAACCCCATGAAGCCATGGATCCTGCATGTCAGGTCGGAACAGTACAAGCTAGTGGTGGCTCAGTGATAGTCTGGAGTGTCTTCAGTTGGACGTCAGTGGGACCTTTGGTACATGTACCGATGACTCTCAATGTATTCCGGTATGTAGAACTCATGGCTAACCATTTACACCCATTTATGGCCATCATGGATTCCAATGGAGATGGTGTTTACCAGCAAGACAACTGTTCATCTCACAGATCCATGTTGGCTACTGCATGGTTGCAGGAGCATTCTGCTGACTTTGAAATAATGAATTGGCCACCTAGAAGCCCAGATTTAAATCCCATCAAGAATCTTTGGGATACCATTGAGCAGAGTGTTCGGGCCTGTGTCCCATCAGCAACAACCTTGAGAGAATTTTGGACAGCTCTGGAGGATGCTTGGATCGCCATACCTGTGGAACATTTACGCAAGCTTGTGTAGTCCTTGCCTCGTCGTGTGGTGGCCGTTTTCAGGGTCAGAGGGGGTCCAACATGTTACTAGGTTGTTATCCCTAATTCAATGGTACTTCAGTGTATTAGTGTCAGCAACTTGTGCACTGTGTGCTGCATATAGCTTCTACATTGGACAACTTTTCAATTAAGTTAATAATCTGTTTGTACTTTCACAGTTAAAACTCGATTTTATTTCTATAGATCTGTTACGTGCCGAAATGCATATGCAATGAATAGCATGCTAGTTAGAAGTTCCAAATTCATCCATTAATTATTTACTCCTTAATGAGTCCATTATACTACATTACTATGTATTGATTCATGAATCTTTTGACAGTCACCTGTAAGAAATTTTTAATCTTTTTCACTTTCACTCGACTTCATTTTGTTGTGTAAATATCACTTCTTTTGAACTTTTTTGTATGCATTTACATGTCACGTCCCGTGTGACCTTTAGCTCAATGTCGATAGTATCTCACATTACTGACTCTCAAACACTCTTTGCATTTACTGGCACTCCCTGCATCATTTCCTCTCATTAAGCTCCAAATTCAACTCGGTGATTTGTGTATCTGTTAAGTTCAACATTTCCAATTAAAAAAATATATTCTCAGAATGAGTATTGCAAGTAAAGGAAAATAGTCTAAATCGAAAAATAAAGATATAAAGAACATTAATTTAAAAAGACAGTAACAAAGTAGAATTTTCTTGTGATGAATCTATTAATGTTATTATATTACACAACAATAGGTGAGAATGTTTTAAGTGAACAATTGTCATTTTAAAAAATGCAAGATGGGGCTAATGCAAGAAATAAAGAAGTGCAAGAGTATTATGCAATATAGCTTTAATAAATTAAACGACTTTCTGAAAATGATCACCAAAATAAACAAAGAAGTGAAAGAAATTAAGAAGCAAAATGAAACACTTAAGAAAACCAATCAGTTATTGCAGAAGGAAACTAAAGAAATGGGAATGAGAGTAAACGATTTAGAACAAGTCAGCATAAATGAAAAAATTGAAAGTCATTGTACCTGAAGCACCAAATCAAAATGTTCAAGAAATCATCCACCAGGTAGCTAAGGTGTTAAAAATTGACCAGAATGGCTTGGACATTCAAGCAGCATTTCGAGTACCAACAAGAAACAAAGAGAAATGCAAGCTAACAGTAGTTCAACTTAATTCAAGGAAAATGAAAGAAAATTGGATTGCACGTTCAAGAGAAAGAAAATCAATACATGCTAAAGAAGTCTGTAGCCATTTCCTGAAAGGAAAAAATTTTGTCAATGAACCTGAAGAATACAATATATTAAAGCTAATCTAAATTTTAATTCATTAATATAGTTTTGTTTAAGAATGCAATTTGTAAAATGCCATTAAAACAAACAATATGTTATTCAATTTAAATGCAATTTCAACCATATCTGCACTATTGAAGATAATAGCATATCAGTACATTGTTATATTCCTTAATTAAAACAATTACTCCACCAGATCTCTTTTCGTTTTGACATTTATGATATGGTTTATAATTTGGTATAATATATAACTGTAATTCATTATACACCAGTGTTCCGCTAAAACTATAATCTCAGGAAAAAAAATCGACTAAAATGAAAAAAAGCGAAAAAAAATGTTATTCTCTTATTTCTTATGTTACCTATAATTAAATCTATACCATTACCCCATTTATAAAATACCTTATCATAAATATAATCAGAATCTATTATTTTAACTTTATATTCATCATACGGAGCAGCAATATTGAAATCAGAATCAACCTTAATATTGCAATCATACATTTGATTCTTTCTATTAAATAAAAAATAAATAAATACCCCCGCAAGCAGCTGCTTGCCACAGAGGTCTGACAGGAGCCTGTCAGTTTATATGCCATAGTAGAAGGTCTGAGAGGATGGCAGGCCCTCAGCAGAAAAACGACACATACATCTATGCCTTACCCGGGCTCGAACCCAGGTCCCTTAGATCGGTAGCCAAGCGTGCTAACCACTCGGCCACGGGACGGCATCTTTCTATTAGTCATTAATTTTTACTCTAAGGATTAAGCATAAAAAAACTACGTCATCAAATTTTTATTTCTTAATAATTCGGATGTTTATGGTTTTCGACGATAAAACTTTGAATATTTAGCCCAAAGGAACTGATTTTTTTTTTAAGTTTCTTTGGTAGCCGTCCCATGGCCGAGTGGTTAGCGCGCTTGGCTACTGATCTAAGGGACCTGGGTTCGAGCCCCGGATAAGGCATGGTTGTGTTTGTTGTTTTTCTGCTGAGGTCCTGCCATCCTCTCAGATCTCCTACTGTGGCATATAAACTGACAGGCTCCTGTCAGACCTCTGTGGCAAGCAGCTGCTTGAGGGGGTATTTTTTTTTTATTATTAGTTGGTAGAACAATTTCATATTCTTCTGAGTTAGAACTCCTTATTGTCTGATAAACATTCATTTATTTCTTTAGAATTTAATACTTGTTTTAACTTCTACAATATCCATCACTTAATTGATGATAGTGAAGTACAATTCACCAAACCTGACAAAAAAATCTAGTCGTGTGTTGTGTGGATATTACGGCGATCATGGGATTGGTCTATCATGACTCGGTCCAGGAATTCTGTCCCTAACAGAGAACAATTGGGTGGAGCACCACCCAGTTAGAAGATTACTCTTGGATGGAGCTCTCCCACCTGAGACAAAGTTCCCCGGCATGTTCGGATACGTAATGGCAGTGACAGTCTGCTCAGTGAAAAAGAACAGGCCAATCACCCTGTTGTGCATCGGTCCGAACCACGCATTCAATTTTGGACTGTTTCTTTCGTGTTGCTCAAACGAGAGGATAATCTCCGACCCTCAAATTCTCACGTTTCGTTTATTAACACATCCACACAAATGGAACGTTGCTTCACGGGTAAACTTTACCTTGCCGAAGCGTTGTTGTTGTCTGGCTATAAACAGCAGCATTTTGGCAACAAAAATTCTGCGCTGCAGAGCCCCAAGCATCTGAGTATTGTACGCAATACAATCGAAGTCTCTTCCATATTACTTTTGTACTGTGTTGTGAGGTACCTGAAGTTAACGTGATTCTCTTCTGACCGATTATTTTTTTTTTGGACGTCTGAGAAATGATTCTTGAATCTGGGCTACACTTTCATTAGATACTGACGGTGTCCTGTTCTCAACATTGCTGGTTTTCTGATAATTTTCACCCCATCGTTGTATTCAGTTCACATAGTATAGAAACATAGTATAGAAGTAGACATTTGCCAGTAGTTACGCAGCACAGCAAGAAGTGACTGCCTCGGCAAACCATTACAACACATTGTGCCTTTCTTCACCTCTCGTCATTTTTCTAATCAAATCTTGAATAAACGAAAAGTCATTGCGTTAATACAAAATGCTTTAGATTCTTTATCTGCTAAAAGAAATCGCACTGGCATACACTCAACAGTTTTTACGTTATCAAACTTTATGATCCGTTCATGAATTTGTCAACACACTGTATTCATCAAACATGCAAACAGTATAGAGCATTACATCAGTTGCTTTCATCACTTACACAAAACATGGAAAACAGTAAAATCGCAAAGGCTAATTGTAGTGACTGGGGGTTCGGATCCTGTCCAACTCGGCCAGATGTGATGACCTCGAGTTCGGATCCTGTCAGACTGTGACAGATGTGATGACCCAGTCCACACAGGAGAGAGAGATGATGAAATTGCTACTTAATTCACTTCGGTGAATTCACAGATTCGCGGGTTTTTAGGCCCGTGCCACTGTATGCCTCGACCTCGCTGCGTTGAATGAAGAATAACAATGGTCCATCAATTACTGCACGAGAGTTATATAGGGACGACACAATTTTTATTCACACTATATACAGCTACGTGCTGGGAATGAACTCCACTCGGTGGGCCTTTGCTGCTTCACACTGTGGTTCTTTCTGAATCCACATAAATAAAATGAAATTCACCGCTCAACTCCGTGAGCCTTTGCTGCTTTGCTACTGCAAATATTACTAAAATGAGGTGGAGAATTGCACACTCTGCAATTTCTCACTTTACAGATCTCAAAAACTCAGCGAAAGGTTTTCCTTTGCCTACACTGTGGCTCCTCCTGAACCACAAGAATAAAAGACAAGATTCTCCAAGAATCTGGATTCCCTCTTAGAATCGCACCCTGACTTCAAGGGTTAATTTGAGAAAGGCGGCGTCCTTTTGACGCGTGTCGCAAGTTCGCGACGCGTGTTCGTCAGCTAACGCACAGACTGATACTTCCAACTCCTTCCCCTAGCCTCGTGCGGGGACTTCACGCCCCAGGCTAGTTAGTCATATACGGCACAAACAACTTCTGGCATTGGTTCTTTCCACAAGCTTGACCCGAAAACAACAGTGAGTCATCCCAGCACAAACATTTCAAAGAACACATAAAAATATATACAACAATATAATACAACAGAAATGTACAATAAATAAATAAATATAAAATTCGAGGGACATGACACTAATCGAAATATTCAACTTTCTATAACAATCAAGATCAACTTTTCAAGTTTGCATAAAAATCATTTTAACGAAAAATAATAGAGTAGCAAAGGATTATTAATTAGTTTTTTTTATTTGATGTATTATTTTATTACATTAAATTAACTTTCGATATTATCTAACTGAAACAGATAGGAATGAAACTTTCTTTCTCTAAAATCGTTGAATGTTTCTCATCACTTAACCTATCACAGAATGAACTAAAAAAAGAAATGAAATTAAAACGTTTAAGGAAAATTTCCTGCCTGTGAAATACCACTTCTTAAGGTTAATAACGTTTTACTAATAACGTGGCCGAGTGGTTAGCGCGCTTGGCTACTGATCTACGGGACCTGGGTTCGAGCCCCGGGTAAGGCATGGATGTTCGTGTTGTTTTCTGCTGAGGTCCTGCCATCCTCTCAGACCTTCTACTCTGGCATATAAACTGACAGGCTCCTGTCAGACCTCTGTGGCAAGCAGCTGCTTGAGGGGGTATTCATTTTATTTTAATAATATGATTAAAAATTACACTATTTTTCCTGTTCTCAATAAAACTGCTAAAGTAATCAAAGATTTCTCCACGGAAGCCATAAAAATAGAGCTTAGGTAAGAGTATCTTATGATTTATTGAATTAAAGGCTTTCAAGTATATAAAAATTGCCTATAATCTTATTATTACTATTAATGCCCTTATAAACATACACCGAAGAGCCAAAACATTATGACCACCTGCCTAATATGATGTTGGTCCTCCACGTGCCGCCTAAACAGCTCTTACCCAGCGAGGGATGGACCAGACGACCTTCTTCCAATCATTCAGGGTCCAGTTTTGATGCTTGTGTGCCCATTGTAAGCACCTTCGACGGTGAACCGAGGTTAGCATGGGCACTCGGAGTGGCCTGCGGCTACGCAGCCCCATTTTCACCAGGGTTCGACGTACTGTGTGTTGTAAACATTACTCCCGTCACCAGCATTCAAATTACGGACAAGTTGCGCCAAGTATCCCTTCTGTTGGCTCGTACCATACGGGATAGCCTTCGGTCACTTCTAGCATCGATGAGCAGTGGTCAGCCCACACCTTGCAGGAGGTTCGTGGTTTTTCCCTCCTCGGACCACTTTTTGAAGGTGCTGACCGTGAGCATCCCACAAGCCTTGCCGTCTCGGAAATGCTTTGACCCAGTCGTCTGGCCATTACAATTTGGCCTTTGTCAAACTCACTTAAGTCCGCTGCCTTCCCCATTTGAAGAATAAGAATAACACTGATTAACAGAGCTCAGTATCAGGTGTTATTTATACCGTTTCATGATCTTCGCACGCGCCGTCGTTTACGTGCAGTTACTTCGATTTGCATAAAGACGTGCTGGTCATAATGTTTTGGCTCTTTGGTGTGTTTGATTTGAAAAGAAAGCCTTGTGTCACTTCAAATGCTTTCGTATGACCCAGGTTCACCATTAGCGTAACATACTTTTAAATCTCAGTTCTCCAAATTCCTTTGCTAGATCAACAAAGAAAGCATTTTCGATTTGCGTTTGCAGATCACAAGACAAATGCTCCAACAGTCTAGTTGATCGTTGTGGGGCAGGTGACAGGACTGTGGTAAGGGGGAGGGAGGAGAAACGAAGATTTTACAACACTTAAGTCAAATTTTGTCAACTGAGAAAATAAGACCTTTACACAAATTATATATCTGTCTGTGGGAAGTGACAGGAATTTCGCTACTACGTGTGTGTGTGTGGGGGGGGGGGGGGGGGGTCAAGCCTCTACCACAGAGTCACTTGTCAGTTTATTCATGATATAAACTCATTTATTCCAGGGCTCCATCGTTGAAACATACAGAGACATACATTCCTTCTAAAGATGAGATCGGATTCAGATTTTCAACACCGGTTAGGGGAAAGAATTTCTCAGACACATCCTGAAATATATATCTAATAGAAATGTCTGTCGCTAAATAAAGAAAATAAAATAAATAAATATCCCCTCAAGCAGCTGCTTGCCACAGAGGTCTGACAGGAGCCTGTCAGTTCATATGCCATAGTAGAAGGTCTGTGAGGTTGGCAGGACCTCAGCAGAAAAACGACACATACATCCATGCCTTACCCGGGGCTCGAACCCAGGTCCCTTACATTAGTAGCCAAGCGCGATAACCAGTCGGCCATGGGACGGCTCGTATTAGATGCTATTACCCCCTCAAGCAGCTGCTTGCCACAGAGGTCTGACAGGAACCTGTCAGTTTATATGCCATAGGTGAAGGTCTGTGAGGTTGGCAGGACTTCAGCAGAAAAACGACACATACATCCATACCTTACCCAGGTCCCTTAGATCAGTAGCCAAGCGCGCTAACCACTCGCCCATGGGACGGCTTTATATGCTATTATATGCAAAATATTAATAATTTGAATATCAAAATAAAATATTATGTGATTTGGAACAAAAAGTACCAGAAATAATTTGAAGAAGCTGAAAATGCTTGAATAATAGCATTATAAACTGTAATTGGGATTCATTAATGAAAAAAAGAAAATTAAAAATAATTCAAAGATTGAATGCTGCTCATTTTTAATTACTAAAGACTGGCAAAAAATGATTAAAATTATAATCTAAAGAAATCATTTATTTCATTTTGTCATTTATGTTTTTCCACAATTAAATAAATAAAAAATAAATACCCCCTCGAGCAGCTGCTTGCCACAGAGGTCTGACAGGAGCCGTCAGTTTATATGCCACAGTAGGAGATCTGAGAGGATGGCAGGACCTCAGCAGAAAAACGACACACACACATCCATGCCTAATCCGGGGCTCGAACCCAGGTCCCTTAGATCAGTAACCAAGCGTGCTAACCACAATTACAAGGAGCAAAACTAAATTATGACCGAGTCCTGACTCATGTCTAATCCTTTTCATTGCCCTGGAATGAGTAAGAGAAAAGGGTCTATGCAGAGCAAGAGAGATAGGACTAAGCCTTGGATAGTTCTTAAACGAAAAGTGGGAAAGTTAAAAACTTGTAAAATTAAAAAACCGGTTAAATCTAAAAAATTTGTAAATTTAACTACACGCTATCGATTTTACGGCTTTTTGAATACGTAAGTAGCTTGCACTGAAATAAAATTCGAGTTATAAATTATTCACTTCGAAACTTTTTCCTATCTGGTCTATGATGCTTCGTCCCTAAGACATTTCGTCCCATTGATGTTTTGTCCCTACGAAGCTCTGAGCAGGCTGCCATTCAGATATCAAGGATCCATATTTCTTCGGCAGGGTTAGCAGAGTCGGGAGGGCGCCAGGGTCGTAATGTGCTGCTCTCAGTTTGGAATCCCAACTGTGCCTGCGTTAGTTCACTTCATAAAATTCTGGAAGAAATGGGACACCGAGAAGCCTGAAAAAGAAAAAAAAACTGTCGTCCGTCAGATGGATTGTTAAGCCTAGGTTCAGCAATTAGGAGAGCCATACCCTGTGCGCGTTAAATGCCAAGCTAGATGGATTTGACGGATGACTTACGTCTCCTAACAGATGCACCTTCCCCCTAACTTTCGCCGAGCCGCTGGAATTCTTGTAACCTGGCCATTTTGCACATTGCATGCAAAAAGGTGACACACAGAAGTAAAACAATCCAACTCTCTATTGGCTATTCAAAGAGCAACAATATATTCTACTAAGAATGCAAAGTCTAACTTCACTTACTCAATGTTTATGCAACTCTAAGCTAACAAGATATGCAAGTGAAAATAGGTGACAGAGTTGCTGACATCGCGCAAAAAGTCGTACTTGTTATGCTAGGGAATCCTCAGAAGAGGAAAAATTAATCACTATTTTGAATGAGTTGTTTTTTACTAAAAGTATTGTGCTATTTTTTGTGACTATTTTATACGATGTAGTAAGAATATAACTGGTAACAGTGATAACATTAACATTTCTATTGTCTGTTTGTGAAATAAAATTTGTTTGTTCAGTTTCGAAAATAAACTTTTTGCAATTGCATTTAAAATCACATTATAAAATAAGCCACATTTCTTTTTTTGTATTATATATTTGTACTTTTATTTAATAGATCTCTTGTTTTCGAATTAACCAATTTATATATATAAAATATATAATAATTAAATAATATATAAATAATATATAATTAATAATTAATAAAATATATAAATATATAATATACAAATATTTGATATAGAATATATAGATATGTTTTAATATAGAAGCAGGATTTTTTTAACAATAATAATTGGTTAATAATACCCCCTCAAGCAGCTGCTTGCCACAGAGGTCTGACAGAAGCCTGTCAGTTTATATGCCAAAGTAACTGACAGGCGTAGTAGAAGGTCTGAGAGGATGGCAGGACCTCAGAAGAAAAACGACACGAACATCCATGCCTTACCCGGGGCTCGAACCCAGGTCCCGTAGATCAGTAGCCAAGCGCGCTAACCACTCGGCCACGGGACGGCTACTTTACAGAAATTCCACATAATTGGTGATCTGGCAACACCAGATCACTAATTTCTAAAAAAAAATCGTTGCCAGATATTTTTTTTCTGAATTCTGTAATCAACCATAGTGTTCGGATACTTTTTTGAGCGACTGTACATTATGAAACGTCTTTTGTCCTATTCGGTTTTAATACCAAGCATCTTCCCCTTTTTTTCCTACATCTAGGCACTGCATGTAGTAATCAAAGTGACCCAACAACAAATTTAGTCACAAGCCGCCACCGGACATCAGTCTATTATCTGTTTCAGGCAAGGTTCCGTGCTTTAATGTGCTTAGAGAAGGGCATTCAAAAAGTTCTTGACACGTGTCTGTAGATTTGCACTCGTTCCTCCAAAGTTAACAGGCTAAGACTTGTTTGAAAGCTTGTATAAACTTGTCATCACGTGTTAAAAACAAAGGCCGTATCATCATTTCTCTTTTCGCTGGCAACACGTAAAGTTCGGTCTGCGAATCTGTTGCTATGCAGCCTACTAAAGACGGGGAAAGATTTTACATTTTCACAGGGATGCAGTTTGGGGACAATGGGAAAAAAATTCATGTCGATTTATCACAAGGATATGGGGATCGTGCCTATTCATATGGCACTGTTACGGGATGGATGCGCAAATTCAGGGAAGGACGACACAGCTTCGAAAACCTCCCTCGTGCAGGAAGACCTAAGGATGCCGTTAATGAGAGAACCATCGCTGCTGTTCGTGAACTCGTTAAGGAAAACCCTTACATCACCGTTCAAGTAATAAGTTTAGATGTCAGTGTGGAAATAATTATTCATCAGCATTTAAAGTTCCGAAAGATCTGTGCTAAATGGAGACTCGTGCAAGGAGGTGCTAGCAATGTTTGAACCTTGTGGCGCCAAACAGTTAACAGGCATTATCACAGATGATTAAATGCGATTTTATTACTATACAGTTCCCAAAAAGATCGAAGATGAACAGAGTCCCGAAATCCTCCGACAAGACTTTCATTCAAGGAAACTGGGACCAAGGACTGGTAGAAGTGGACACCTTACCTGAAAAAATGACAATAAATGGATAACTACACCAACATTATTTTGCCCAATGAAAATAATGACTAACTGCATCAACATTATTTTGCCCAATGAAAATAATGACTAATTACATCAACATCATTTTGCCCAAAATGGTTAAACAGATGAAGAAGCAATGTCTCACAACAGGCGTTTAAAGGATTCTCCTTCATGACAATGCCAGTGTTCACAAAACTCAGCAAGTTACGGCCTTCCTGGAGTAGGAAAAAATCAAACATCGACCCCATCTGCATATTCACGGATCTTGCACCGTGCGATTTTTTGGTTGTTTCAGAAAATTAAAAAAGGAACTTGCTGGGAAGCCTTTTTCAAGGGTGCAAGACCTTGCAAAATGCGTTCAATCAGAGTTGCGGAATATTACCCAGCAGGAGCTCCATCAAGCGATGCAGAATTGGCATAAGCATCTATAACTTTGCATAAATACTGGAGGGGGGTACTTTGAAGAAGAGTTGGTAGTTGGACAGGATGGACAGATGATAGCCTCTCGTCAAGACCATCCAGAGTGCTCTTTAACGTCTACAGAGTATGACTCTCCTGAACACTGGGCCACAGGTTAACCCATCCGACAACATGCGGACTCTCCAAACCGAAAAGTGTCTCTTTTCTCACCTATGGCAGGAAGGGGGGGGGGGGAGAGGAAGATAGCGGAGATAAATTTCAACATTGAATTATTTGGGACTCGAACCAGATTGCAGGCTATTATTCAACTGCCTGCAATCTAAGTGGGGCGGGGGTGGCTCAGTCGGTAGCGCGCCAGGCTCGTAATCTGTAGTTCCCAGGTTCGAGTCCCAGCTGGGTCAGCGTTGAGATTTATCTCCGCAAAATTCCCCGCCCTGCCCACGGTCAGTAGGGGACACCGATGGGCTTGGAAAGGCCGCCGCCCGTCGGATGGGACGTTAAGCCGTGGCCCCGTGTGAGGGAGAGCCTTACCCTGTGCACGTTAAAGAACACGCTGGATGGCCTTGACAGGAGGCTACCATCTGTCTCCCAACAGCTGTTCCAGTGGGTCCCCTCCCCCAACCTTCTCTGAGCCTTCGGGGTCCATGTGACCTGGCCATTTAGCCCATGGTGCGCAAAAAAGTGCCGCTCAGAGGTAAAACAACCCAACGCAATCTGTGTCCTGCACCTAGTGGCTATGAATTCATGCGGTGCTATTCTCCGAGGTTCGTTTATACTTTGATTGCAATGTACTGAAGGTAAAAAAAAAAAATTCTGAAATAATTAGCAGAACTATAATTAGTTCAAGGAATAATTAAATTTTCTTAACTAACAAGTGAAATAATTTTTTTCTGCTGAAAATTTTTTTAGAAAACTTAGATTGATAAAAGATACGAGTAATTCATAATATGTATAAACTCATTTGATAAATGCAACAGAATATAAAAATAATGACGATGTATATATATTTAAGAGATTTATGATATAATTATTTCATTGTAGCAATTTAAATGTAATGCTGATAAAACCGGAAGGCTTGTAAAATAAAATTTCAATAATTTACGATTAATGTAATACTACAATGTAACATGTGCAAAGTGAAATTAGGCTCTTATTCTGCCAAAGTCATTGATTCGATTGATGCTTTTTAAAGTAATGGAAACTGATCAGATGGATGGTGCTTTAGTTCTTTTGAATGGCTACGTTCTCGAGTAAGTTTTTCAGTTTATTTTGGGAATTGTGTAACAGATATTTTCAATACACGACGTTAGTCTAAATAAGATACGGGGGGCGTTGTTGTTGAGGCTTTTAAGATTCTGTGAAGAATGTGCAAAAGTAGGCAGACAGACTTTAAGACTAAAGTTGTATGTCATTTCTAAATTTTGTTGCGATGGGAAAACTTCAACCCTTTAAAAGAAAGGTAAGAAATTCGATGCTTTTGATCCCATTTCTTAAGCATCACATTGAGTATTATGTGATTTGATTACGTGAATAATGATGAGGTGTCTTCCTTCAACTGTCTTTGTGAAAAAGTTTAGTTTGACGTATTGCCTAATGCAGAACTACAGATTAACGAATTGAGTTATGGACAGTACCTAGGCAAATATTCAACCATCATCCACACTTGGCTAAGAATGTCGCCTAAGGCTATTTTGACGAACTAATAATGGAGTACCTTAATTTTCATTTTCGACTTCAAATGAGCTGAATCCGGTTATACACCATGGTGCACACTGAGCTTATGAGAAATTTCAGTATTCATTGGAATATACTGGCTGTATTGGATTGTTTTTGCCGTCCCATGGCCGAGTGGTTAGCGCGCTTGGCTACTGATCCAAGGGACCTGGGTTCGAGCCCCGGTTAAGGCATGGATGTATGTGTCGTTTTTCTGCTGAGGTCCTGCCATCCTCACAGGCCTTCTACTATGGCATATAAACTGACAGGCTCCTGTCAGACCTCTGTGGCAAGCAGCTGCTTGAGGGGGTATTTATTATTATTTATTTTATTGGATTGTTTTACCTTTGAACGGCACTTTTTTTGCACACAATCGGCTAAACGTCCAGGTCACAAGGATCCCGAGGACAAAGTTCGGGAAAGGAGACCCACTGGCAGCTGTTAGGAGACAGATAGTAACCACCATCACGGATATCCGTGTTATTTAACGTACACAAGGTATGGCTCTCCTGGACACGGGGGTCGGTGGCACCAGGCGACATTTTGACTAATAAATGGAGCTGTAATACGTTAGGCAAAAAAAGTGTGGTAACTCCAATGTTCAAAAACTGACAAAAAAATTATCGCATACGCTGGAAAAGGTTGTAACCACCAGGAAATAAAAGCTTGTTTTTATGCTGAGTTTCTAGATGCCTGTGGAAAAAATCTAAATATTGAACGTTTCAGAGCATAAAAATATTTTTTATTAATTTATTCTATTCTTATCTATCAATGCGATGCAGATCAGAAATTGAACCAAATTTCATTTAAGCTAACTTGCTGACAATCTGAGATCAGATTGAAAAAAAATCAAATCAAAGTGGCAAGTGATGAAGAGGAGCGAAAAACATCGCGCTTGGAGGTCAGTGAACATTTTGGCAGCCAAGAATGACGATATGACACATGAAGCGGCCCGGAACGGTCGGTGTCACAAGCCCATCATCTTGCACTCTCCAAGTATTCGAAACACTTTCCATTGCTTGTGTTTGTTTTCGAATCTTTTTCTTCTCTTAAGCGTCAAAAATTTTCCGCTCTGCTGGCTCCTCAGCTACTGTCACGAACGATGCAGCCGGAATAATAAAAAGTTTTCCAACAGAATTTAGATTTCAAGTCCATCATTTCCAGTAGAACGTTTAAGTAATTTCTGCCAGTTCTATGACGCCATCAATGAAAACGAAAAACTCCACGTCAGTTTCAGAAAACAAAATTTATTTTCTAGAATTTTAACAGAGGGAGAGAAAAAAAAATCTCATGGAGTATTTTCAGAAAATTTATTCTTTTCCTGTTTGACGGGTTCAACGCACTATTCTTTAAATACAAACATTTCAATGTTTGCGTGGGGGGGGGAGGTGATGGTTATGATTTACGAGTGTGTTTAGGATGGATTGTTCATTTCCTACATAAGGTTTATGTTCTGGCCGACAAGTCTCCTTCCAGCATCTCTTTGGAAGAAAGCGCTTCAATCAGAAGCTCTGTCGCTGCTGACGTGTGACATTGTCGACTCACTTCATCGAATTACTGACCCTCATTCTCCCCGAGCTCCCTCCCCCGAGACAGCAAGGCATATCTCCGCACATTTCGTCGTGTTGCTGACCTTTTACTTTTGCTTCCGACAGAAGGCTTCTCGTGGAAGAGCTTCGGGGTATTGGTGGGCATTCAGAGGTCATGGTTACTGGTTCAATGTCTCACTACGCTATGGAACTTCCACCGAAGCGTACAACATTCGTGATAAGCAAGGAGTCGTGCTCTGTGGGAGAATGCGGGTTTGGGTGCTGAGGCATGGAAGCACCACTCTTGTGCTTTGCTTTGTAATTACAGAGCATAAGAGAAAAGAAAAAAAAATCCTTTGATAAGATGCAAACGCTTTCAGCTCCTTCAGTTAACGAATTAACTAGGTTTGTTTTCAGGTGTCCGAGTGCTTTTTAAAAAGGATATCGCTTATTTTTGAGCAGGGGAAAATTAGATGATTCCTTCTATTTTTCGTAATCTAAATTCCCATTAATTTGGATAAGATTCTCTTAATGTAAAGTTCATTCTGATTTGATTCCTTGAAATTGTGATTGTCACTTATCGTGAACCGATTCATCTAGGAGAACGTTAAATCTGCCACTATTTTCCAAATTCTGCTCAACGAGAGATCCCAATTGCAATAGCATTGGACATATTTGTGAAATTTCGTTGATAAAATATCGACGACGACGTTATGACATATTTAGCAAAGGGGTAATTTTTTAATTTTGAGCTAAGAGCAAAAGAACTGTTCCAATTCACCGTTTTGCCAAGAACCATAAACTTTTTATGATTCTATCTCAACATCCAGATAATGAATATTTCATTTTCCAACTGCTTTTCATTTCATCGCTGTCCTAGATGCACCTTCGACGAAATACACTCTGACATTGAAATTGCCTCACCTAGAAGGAGTGGACGGATTTCAAGCAAATCAGCATCTGAGTGCTGAGCAGTGTTATAAATGATTATGTTTCCATGACAAACAGGTGGTATCTGTCAGAGATCAGAGGACAAATGTTTCAGGCGTTGTAGTTGCCCGTAGCAATCTACAAAAGTGGTGATAGCAGGTATTGAGGACAAAGTGTAGAAGATACCAGGACGATACCTAATCAGCACCTAGACCCATTTCAGCATGGACGGACTGTAAGGTTGTGTGAGCCGGTTGGGCTACCCACTGTATCGCCACACATGTGGGCTGCAATGCAAGAACGGTTGGACATTGTTAACGCCAATTATTTCAATAAGATACTCAGAGCCGTTACACAGGGGCACTATCAAACGCACAGAAGAATGGGTGAATTACGCGATCCGTCGGCAAGGGGTAGCAAACCCTTGCCGACGGATCGCGACTATAATGGCTACAACAATTATAGTCCTATTATATATACTATAATGGCTAGGACAATATGGACTTCCCATCATGACCAGGACAATTTTCTGGAGACTGGTAGATGAATGGCTGCAGTCTTGGCTTTCATTGCATAGACTGCCCCCGACTGTGAAACACTGTCGAGCCCGGCTGAATCAGGAGAATTGGGTTAGAGCTATCTGGAATAAAACGGCCAGATTTTCCCGGCAGCAGCGACGGGGGGGGGGGGGGGGGGTACGTCTCTGCCAGCATTCTATACACCATACAACAGAACAACTTCTGATCAAGTTTAGTCTATGCAAATCAAAGATATAATCTTGATAAGCAGTAGCACTGAGTAAATGCTTCAAAGGGAATTTAGTAATACACTCATTCCTCATTAAACGCGTACTATTGGTTCCAAAATTTCTTATAGCGGAAAACTCGTAAAAGCCACACCGAATTCCTATTAAAATAAAAATCTGATTTGTTAGGTATTTTTCCGATGCATTTGAATATTTTGAGACCATAAATTGCTAAGTATATATTTGCAATAGGTAGAATTAATTAAAACTTATTTTTTTATGCAAGCTGTTTTAATTATAAAGGTTCTGGAGGAAGTGAACCTTGGATAATCTCTAATCACATGAGGAATACATGTGACCTGATTTAATAAAAATTTCTCATTCATAAAAAATTATGTTAATATATCTTGTCAGTTAGTTAATAAATCTTGTTTGTAACAAACCAAATAAGGAGCATCAATTTAATAGTGATGTAACCGACAGCTATAAATTGTTCATCATGGTTTGTGAAGGATCGTCCACGTCTTCACCCAAAGATAAATCAAATTCCGAACATTTTTCGATGTAGAATATTGATACTGAACTTTTTAAACAAAGAAATTTTTCAAGTGCGGTTTGTTTATAACCTGTTTTTTCGTTTAGTCAAGTTCCCGGTAGCAGACAAGGAATGCATTAAAATTACACTTTACAGCAGAAACTTCTTTCTCATTGTCCAGAACACTTGCTATCTCAACATCCAGAGTTGCGGCATCTAATATTCTTATGATGCACTAAAAATATGAGAGAGCAAGACAGTATGAGAGACACGTGTTTCAACATGCTCGCAGACAAGCTACTCGCTTGGAGCTCGTAGAAGGGTCTAATCACTCGTCTAACAAAATGTTTATGTATCACTTGTTTTAAGGAATACTCTAAGTCAGGCATGGCCAACATACGGCCCGCGGGCCGGATCCGGCCCGCGTAATGAATTTATGTGGCCCGCGAACAATTTTTCAATATTAGCATTTAACTTCTAGTAATTAATCGAATGAATTCTCGATACTTCTATATTTTTTAAAAAAGATTCCGTTATAAAGAATTAAAACTTTTATATTCATCTGTACTCGATATGATCTGTTTGATGATTGAATCATTTACATTTGGAGGCTGTGTTAAGAATAGCTACTACAAGTATAGAACCAGATATTAAAAAAATAATAAGCGATGCAAACCGCCTCAACACGTCGCATTAGTTATTATGTTAATTTGTTGTATTGATTTACTTACAATTATTCATAAACAAATTTCATAATAAAATTTTGTTTACTTAAAGAAATAAGTGTTTTGCTTAGCATTTTTCAATTTTAATATTTCGTCCGGCCCGTGAAAATATTTTTTTTTCCAATCCGGCCCGGGGGCAAAAACAGTTGGCCATGCCTGCTCTAAGTGCTCATGTAACGAAGGATGAGTGCATTTTTAGCATGCACAGGGCATGGCTATCCTGATCCCACAATTTTAGTACAATCATTCTGGAAACAATTACCCCTCAACCATGGCATTAAATTCCTGTCCAAGAGAGGCGATCTTTCCAAATGTGTCAATTTCTCTCACCAAGGGCATGGGCACCGGTAAGAGGAAATAAGACTGCAGCCTGCAGAAGCATAATGGAAGTTTCTCAAGGGCCGCTGTGAAAAGATTTAGATTTAAAAACCCTCAAGCAGCTGCTTGCACAGAAGTCTGACCTTTGCAAAATAAAAACTTACTGTATGGTTCAATCCATGATTCCTATAATACATGGATGGTGAAGTCCCATTTCAAATTCATCGAAGTCAGCCAACAGAAGAAGAGTCGATAAATGCAAAAATCAAATCAAATGTAAAATCATTTATTCATTTTTCCACATAATTTTTCCTTCACAATTCTTTTTACATTTATAGCATTCTATACAATTTTATGTACAAATAAACATTTGACTAAAACGCCTAGATTAAGGCATTATAAATTAACTGCTATTTTCAAGTCAAAACTTAACTTCATTGGTAGGTTACTCAATTTGCACAAGTACAGCGTGAATCTAAAAGGTAATATAAGCGTTATTTGGTCGACTGAAATTCAGCATGAACTTTTTTTTACATTTTAACTCAGTGGCGTATTCTGGGAAAGAGACTATATAATAACAAAAAATAAAACCATCTTTACCAGAACTAGATGTAAGAAAATTTATATTTACAGAGAAAGCCAATCTTTTGACAGTTGAAACAACCTTCCCTTTTTTTTCGCTCTAATAACTATTTAAATGAGGTGAAAACAGTTAAATTTAATGGTAACGTATTAAATATTTTTATATTTACAAAGGCAGTTTTGTTTCATATTTTTCAGAGGGGCCAAGCTCTTCTCACACAATCATTTCTAAACCAATTATCTGTAGATTTTTAATAAAGGATGAAACAAGGTATGAAAGGCAGGCATGCCTTTCCCTCAGAGGATACGCCACGGATAACACCATTCATTGACTGATATTCTTTTCTTCTGACTGACAATAAACTTCTTTTCAGCCCACTTCACTTTTATCTATACAATGTATAGAACTTAACAGATTAAAGCCTCGAGAGACACCTAGTGAGAAATCATGCTCTAATTACCTTTCTTACTATGTACATATGAAATGCTTGTCCTATTAACACTGGACGGTTTCCTTATTTTGCATGAACGTTTTTAGTCACTCAAGAGCGACTGCCACATTAACGCAATGCGGTGAAAGGCAGAACCTACTGTGAAAGGACATTTAATTCTGGAAATAACCAGATTCAATTATATTAGCAGTGGAATTATTCAAGACCAGAAATCTGAAAAACTTACTCGAGTGCCGAAAAAACTCAAAGTATGACAGACAGGCCAATCTGAAAAAACCCAATCTATGACAGACAGGCCATTTATTAGTTACCATACTATTATTTCTGAAGCAATGCTTTAAATGAAAATGACTTGCTTATACTATATATATACTCGTTGTATATATTTAGGTTATAATGGCAAAGTACTTGGAAACAAAATGGAATTTTTTTTAACAATATCTGAATTATGAAACATAATTTTTTAGCTATTTTTTAAAAAATAAATTGTATCTTGGAGATAAAAGTTTGACGAGTATATAAAACTGGAACCAACATTTCACCAGAAATCGACATTTACCTTCCAATTGATAACGAGATTGAATAAAATTTAGTTCTTTCCACAAACGCGAGCATTTTACTTGAGAAGTGCGTATACAGGTCGCGGTAAAAAACGTGTTGTAAGACAAAAGCATACTATTTACATGTTTGCTTTCCATTTAGAAATTACATAGAATAGCTTTTAACACCCACCGAACTTTCTTCTAGAAATGTTACTTGCTGGGGCCTAAAACAGTATAATGATCCATAATGATCAGAGCTGTTTTTCACAACAATCTCTTGTCGAACAGTCAAAAAACGATGCGTTTATTGTTCATTTTTAGTATTATTCACTGATGAAAAAAAATCACTAACTGTGAACAAGATTGCCTTTTAATACGAGTCCACGTTTTAATACGAGTCCACGTGGACTGAGGGGACAGATTTGTTTCGATCAACTTCCTCTTACTAGTCTGTGACCTTACTACTTCTCCATCTATTCCTTCCTTCAGCTCCCACTGCTCTTACCTCTCATACGGTAATGCAGTGAAGCTAACAAGACTTTTTTTTTCATGTAACCTGGATTAAAAAAAAATGAATTTTCTTTTATGCCTCTCTCAATTAAATGCAAAATTAAATGCTCAATTAAAACAAGTACTTACTGATACACTTATTATATGTATTTTACATATTTTGCAAAATGTCTTTAAATTTTTATGTTTTCGGGATGAAAACGGCAATTAGTTTATCTCGCATATGAATATTATTGAGAATCAAGATTTAGACACTATTATATTCAGTCATATTTTCCCATAAAAGGTCTATTTCAAAAGTTCCACAGATTCGAATTTGGCATTGAAATGCATAATATGGGGGTTTTCTAATAATTTGGTACGACAGTGTTTGAAGCTTTTAACACAAACTCCTAACAAAATCTAGTTCATTCAAACAGAAAATAAACTTATGTAAAAAAGAAAAGCTATTCATAGATAGCAGCACAAGTGCAGTGCACCCAAGTTGTCATGACCAAATAAAGTTTGAACTTGAAACATGTTTTAAAAAATAGGCTAAAGGGTTAAGCAGATCTTGTAACTTTTTTTTTTATAAAAATTATCACAATTCAGTATACCTTTAGTAAAGGAAAGATAAGTTAGGTTGTTTTACCTCTGAGCGGCACTTTTTTGCACACCATGGGCTAAATGGCCAGGTTACATGGACCCCAAAAGCTCAGAGAAGGTTGTGGGAGAGGCCCCAATGGAACAGCTGTTGGGAGACAGTGGTAGCCTACCGTCAAGGCCATCCAGCATGTTCTTTAATGTGCACAGAGTATGGCTCTGCCGCACATGGGGCCACGGCTTAACGTCTCACCCGACGGACGCTGGCCTTTCCAAGCCCAGCGGTGTCCCCTACTGACCGTGCAGGACGGGGACTAAAGGAAAGATAATTTGCTGGGAAAGGAAAGACCCAGGAAAGACCCAGCTGGGATTAAAGGAAAGATAATTTGCTAAAATTTAACCACATCGAGATGAGTGTCATACATTTTTGAGATTATTACAAATTAAAAAGCTCCAAAAAGGATTTTGTTGTATTTTATGAATTGAAAATATATTTTACAGTGCTATGTTGTACTATTGTGAACTGCAGCTTAACTTGAATAAATCTACATATGAATGACTTTTTATTAGCTCATATCATGTTCTCTATGTTACAAAATAATTTTTATAATTTGTTTCAATGTTGAACAATTGGTGATAATATTAATAAAATGCAATAATCTATCACCAATTGTTCAATGTTGAAACAAATTATAAAATTTATTATAAAATGCAATAATCTGTGTCTGTTTAAATTAACATATGCATTACTAAGTGTGCAATTTCAATGAATGCACAAAGTGACATTAATGCAGTAATAATGGGAAAAGGTTTCTGTAATTAAATTTATTTAAATATTTAAAATAGAAGTAATTTATGTATTGAATGTTGAAATCTCTATCTAGTGGATCTCTTTATTATATTCAGCAGAGAGCTTTAGGTTCTTATGCCATGACCAGTTTAGTTCATTGGGTAAATAAAAAATCAAAAAGCTAATTTTTAATGGACATCAAGTGCTTTTTAGATGTAGAATGGGCTAATTGCAGGTCAGTAGAATCTCGAAAATTTGGATTGGTTTCTTTTTAACAACTCATGGAAAAATATTATTGGACATAGAAAAAGTGGACAGTCAATGAAAAATGAGTTTTGAGCTGAGAGCTTAAATATTAATTTATTTTAGCTGTGCATTAGTTATATGAAATGTTCTCCTGATGTAAGAGTAATTTTAAGTTAGTGAGAAAATTTATCACTAATTTGGTAAAGCCCTGTCTTCCTGACAACTTTTACCAGCTAACTACAGGATGCCAATAAAGTCTTTCACTAATTTGCTCTTGTAATGCTGATGGACAGAAACTACCTATTATGTGCAATGATTAACAAGCAAAGTGCATATCCTGTGCCAAAGGAATGATGATATGTTCTTAGCCAAAGCACTATTCCAGCTATCTTCTTTTGCATTCACAGTGATCATCAGGTTTGTCTGAAATCATTATCTTTGCTGTTGTACTCTGCTAACACTGTGTACAGGGGAAAAATTGTCTCGTGCTGGGTGGGATCTGAACCCACAACATCCTGATAACATGTCAGGTGCTTTGACCACTGAGCTACCTTCCCTGAAGATTTCCCTTTTCATTGTTGTTAAGTCTCATACCCTAATTTCAAGTAGATATATGATTGCAGATAAAGCCTCCATTCATCAGAGCTATTTCAAGCTCATGAACACCAGAAGCATACCAAAGTGATCCAACTGGTATATGTTTTGGAGCATATGTTCAAAAAATCTAGTGAGTGTTAAAAATGAAAAAAAAAATACTCTATTGATGTGAAAACTTTTTATCTTAACATTACTTTTAGCCAGGTGGGTTATGAACCCACTATTGAACAATCAGTTGTAGATGTAGTTCTCTACTAACTGTATTTAAAAATATGCAAAGGAAATTCAAACTTCCAGTTAACGTTTTTGCCAGGTTGCAACAATACATTGAATCTAGGCTTCACTACGATTATAGCACCCGAAAATATCATTTTGTAAATGTGCTGCAGTGGCAAGAGAATCACAAATTTGTATGAATCTAGAAAGCCCAGGCAGTTCCAGATATATAATTGTTATTATTTCATTAAAATGCTGGGAGGCAGGTAAAATTACAGAGACCACAAAGGAAAAAGTAGAGACAAAGCAAACATGATTTAGTGGCCATCATTAATGGACTTAGATAGAAGGCATAGGCTGTGTTGTTTTACCTCTGAGCAGAATGTTATTGCACACAATGGGCCAAATGGGTTGGGAAAGGTCAGGCAGGTCCCTCCTGTGTCCCATTGGACAGTTTGGACTGAACACATTGGACAGCTGTTGGGAGACAGATGGTAGCCTCCCATCAATGCCATTCAGCATGTTCTTTAGCATGCACAGGGCATGGCTCTCCCACACATGGGGCCATGTCTTAACATCCCATCTAATGGATGGCAGCCTTTCCAAGCCCATCAGCATCCCCTATTGACCAAGGGCAGGGAGTTTTGTGGAGATAAATCTTAATGCTGGCCCAGCTGGGACTTAAACCTGGGAACTGCAAATTATGAGCCTGGTGCACTACTGACTGACCTACTCCCAGTAGTGGGCATAACCTGCCAAAATAATGTGTAAGTGGTTAACACTTGATAGTTTTTTGGAGAAGATATACTTCTACCCAGTCAATAAGTTTATAACAAAATTTTGGCACTTGAGCATTTTATGACTTATAAGGCTAAAGTATTAAATCTACAACATTTGAAATAATCACCAATAAATGTGGAAATGGTTTGCAAACCATTACCTTGATAAGTTAATAGCATATAAATATTTAGTTCATAAAGAATACAATAGCAATTTTTTCACATAATTTCTTGAAAATACAAATAAAAGCTTAACAATGCCTCACATAAAGTGGAATGAAGAACCTTCATCTTCAGAACAAGTGATCACTCATCTTTTGCTTCTGATACCAGTGAGGCAAGTCACAAACGGCAACATGCTGACATGCTTGGCAATACAGCAAACCCTAGGGTAGTTATTGAATCTCTACAATATAGTCTAATGCTGATCTTTACTTTTACTTTCTCATTTTTGTAAAGAGGACATTTCATTGCACTTAATGATGTTCATAAGTATGAAGGTACATATTCCATTAACAAGTTTTAAAGGATAGTATTATCCTACAACATAAACACTGGTATGGCAAAAGTAATTAAATTTTTTTCTCATGTTTTAACTTTGACTGGTGCTCATTTTAAGGTTATTATGTGTTCTTGTCACTTTAATTCATATTGACTGAGCACCAAATGACATAATGTTACACACTAAACCTTATGCAATAAATTAAAAAAAAACTCTTAAAAAACTTTAAACTACATTATTTACCACCTGCCAAATCCAGACAGTGCTGGATGCAAGACTGTTTCAATACAAAGGTCAGTCAATCTTTGGTTATTTTGCTGTATGAAGTTTTACACTCTATTAATGTTTTAGAGTACTTCATATTTGTATCTATCTATAAATAAAAAAAATAAAATAAATACCCCCTCAAGCAGCTGCTTGCCACAGAGGTCTAACAGGAGCCTGTCAGTTTATATGCCAGAGTAGAAGGTCTGAGAGGATGGCAGGACCTCAGCAGAAAAACGACACATACATCCACGCCTTACCCGGGGCTCGAACCCAGGTCCCTTAGAACACTAGCCAAGCGCGCTAACCACTCGACCAAGGGATGGCTGATCTATAAATAGCACTACAAAAAAAAAAACATATGTTGCAAAAAAATTAAAGTACCATATTTTTAACATTGTAAACATTTAAATTGGTTATTAGGAGATTCAGGATGCAATGATGTATACTACTAATAGGTGCAACTGATGTAGAAAAATTCCCCATGATATCTGAGTCATCTTGGGATCTTCTGTTCAAATGTAGATGGGAAAAAAACGAGTTCTAGCTTACTTCCACTTCATTCCTTTGTGGAATGAAATTACCAAATTCTTATCATAATTAGGAGCAAAAACCATAGGATGCAGAAATTATTCAAAGTTAGCAGACAAAATGAGTGTGAATCATATCAATGGAAGATAGTAATTGAAGCCTTCCAGGAAAGAGGTAAACAATGTCACTAAAGAGGAAGCATCAGTTAACTACTGCTGATAACACCAGTTAGCAGAAGAATCAGTAAACTACTGGTGTGAACTTATAATACGACATGTTAAAAGGAATTACATAAATGCTGGTTTCTACAATATGCATTCATAGTGGGAGATTAATTTACAAGACTCTGTCAAATAATAAGGCTTTTACTGTAGCATTCTTTTCTTTCTTATGATGAATTTGTGTTTCATTGACAGTTGTAATAAATCATTACTTAATAACATTAGAAATATAAGATGCAGAGGTTAAAAGCACAAATTGCATATAAAAATTCATAATCTCTTTTGCATAATGAAAATCTAAAAATAATGATATTTTGAACTGAGATAATAAGGTGCAGCTTATAAAATATAGGTCCTAGTTCAAGTCCAGCTGATAAGAAACAAAAATTATAATTATAGTTTGTCTTAGAATGTGATGCCCAATTCACAAGGACCTGAGGAAAATGGAAAATATTATTTAGTGAGTGCAAAGAGTGAAATGGAGAAGTTATTTAAAAAGGAGCAATACACTAAAAACTAGAACTTCAATGTGTTCAGAATAAAGTGACAAAAATACTTTTAAAAATATCACAGACTTCTTAATAACACAAAAAATTACCCAAAACTACTTTTGTTATTTAAAACTGCAAATTCAATTTTTCAAGACAGGAAATGGAAGATATTTCACAAAACAACAACCTAAGATGTTTAATTAATTTGCAGCTGCGAAAAAATAATCTTGTTAAAACCAATAGATGTTTAATATTTTTTATTTAAAATTTAATCTGCAGTCGTTAGAATTGAACAGTATGAAAGGTCAGTAAAAACAATTTTTAAATAAGTAGGAAAAACTATGGTATAAAATTTTGGGATAAGTGATATGTTATTATTATAATGTTCACTAAGTGGAAATGAAAAATAAAGATGGCAACTGCCATCTTTAAGTGCATCTTTAAGACATTAAATTAAAGGCTTAAAAGTTTCAACCTGTACTATAAAAATTTCCATTATTTTTAGTCTTAAGTCTTAAATTATTGCAAATAGTAAACTTCCAATTTGAATTACTTTAGTTAATACGAAATATTGTTTGCTATTTCTTATAATTCTATATTCAATCTGAATATTCACACATTCCGAGCTGCAATAAGAGTTGCTCAATTTCACTCTCAAATTTATTTTAAATTTTGACCAAACAAAAAATATATATTTAATTTAATCCCACCATTAAATACAGCTTTTCAAATGAAGTTCCTAATGGATGATTTTGAAAAGTCAATGAGTTCTACTTTATCATTTTCAATTATTTAATTTTGGCATTTGTAGCACACCAAAAAAAAAAACGAGAGAAAATGAATCAGACTAGTGAATTCTAAGATAGTAAATATGTCTAGTGTAATAGAAAAATTGTTTGTAGCAGCAAGATTTTCTTGAATGAAATATTTTTCATGCATGTGGCTTTGTTAATATTTTTACATACTGTAGGGTATGCACCTTCATGAAATTTCAATAAAAATAATTGTGCTGAAAGTGAGTACAAAGACCATGCATACATGAAAAGTGTTTGCCCATCAACAATATGCACTCACATTTTTGAATTTACACATAAACAATACAATAAAATAGTATTAAATAGCTTTAGTCAATGGCTGATAAATATTAAAATAAATAGTTAGTATTAAATTATTTTTGCACTGGATCATACTTATACAGAATATTAGTCTCACCCACTAGGGGAGGCTGGACCAACCTGTGACTCATAAAACAAATCATTACCATACTGAACTAGGCTCATTTCCACCAATTTTTTTTTATCAAATATTTTTTTCATGCATAATTCAACAATTTTGACAATTCATAGTACTTCCACTTACTTTTTATATTAGTTATTACTCCCATTTAGTGAACATTAAAAATGTATACTTTTGTTTTTTAATCAAAATATTTTCTTGATTCCCTAAAATAGTTTTCTTTTTCCAATTAATTACTCATTAGAAATGTATATTGTCACTTTTAAGTAAAGAATTTTTTCTGCTGTTTTTTAAGAATATATTTTTTTTCTAGTGGCTCTTAATGACTTTGATAAGTTTTTAAAATATTGGTTTTAAAAAAGCACTGAAGTTTAAATACAATATAAAAAGGATTTCAATATTATAATGTGAAAATTTATCATATAAATATATTACACAAAATTAAATCAGAGGAAAAATTATTATTCATCATTAAAGCAACTGCATGTTGTATTTATCATGCAATTACCTCTCCAACATGATAATGAATATGTCAAAGATCTAATATTGTTAGTTTTTTCAATTGCAAAAAAAAAATGTAGGATATTTACTGGCATTAATAAGATTTTACAAGATAGACATTAGATCTATTGCTCCTAAAAATGTAAATGGCCAAAAAAAAAAAGCAATATGCTTGCATTTTCTCTAAATGAGATACTATTATAAAAATGTACAACATGCAAACAAAACAGAATTCAAGTATATATCTGAGCAATTAATATCTGAAAACTGAATCTTCCCCCCCTCATACATTTGTTATTATCATATATGAGCAAAAGAAAAACAGAATTAATGAATAATCTACATGATAAAGCATTTTCAAGGAATTTGATACGTCTACTAAAATATAAAAATATATTGGAGAAAAATGAGATTATCAGTCAGTATTCACACTAAAATTCTTAGTGTGGCATAAATAATACAATTACATTAACACAATTTTTCAATTAATGACAGAATTACAATTTAAAAAAATTATATTTGTAGGAATATAATGAATTATATTTGTAAGAATATATTTGTATTATATTTGAACCTTATTCTAGTTTCAAATGAATAAATATGCTTATTATAAAGAATGAAACATGTGAAAATTGCACTGAAGCATCTTTTAGTATATTATGATGCAGCTGAATCGCAATATGAAGTTGTGATATTTTCTTTTCAAGCTATTTTGATAATGGAATAATTTTAATTTTATATAAATATACAAACCAAATTTTTGAGCAGAATTAAATTCAATCTTGCTATTACTTACAACTTATTGTAGCAAAAACACTGATACTTCTTGAATGCAGTGTTTATGACTCTTAATACTTACTCTTTAATTTCATCACAGATTACCACACATAACTGCAGAATAGTGCCACTGAAATTCTAAACCTTTATTAAACTATGCTTCAATTTTATCAGACACATAATTAAAATTTTGAAACTAGCTTAAAAGGCAAGTCCCTGCCATAATTTTTAAACCTTTCACAAATATATTTGGATTGGATTCAACATTTGATTTCTATTTCTATTGACATTCAACATTTCTCTTAAAAAGAGATGAAATTCACTATTAAAATTGTTGAAGAAGTAGCTGCAAGGTTCATTATAACAAGCAAAATTGGATTAGACAATTTTCATAAGCAAATAATTTTAAATTCATTGATTTCATTGTCCAATTCAACCAATACTTCAAAATATTACAGCAGAAACAGCAAAAATAGCGATGAATTGATGCTTCTTTACTGTTCCCTACAAATTTTACATTTTGCTTTATAAAGTCAAATGGATTAATATCTGATGCAGAATTCAAGATAAGGTGCGAAGCATGATATAGTCAGTAATACTGAGTACCATTATCTTCAATAATTTGTTAAGAGGCAGTTTATTTGGCAGAAAATAGGTGGAATAAGTCATAACAGCAATAGTTCAAAACAACAGTTTTAAGAGACTACTTAATACTATTAATTATAGATCAAAAGTAGTCTAATCTTCAATAAGCAACACTATGTTGCCTTTTCTTTAGGTGGTGCAGTCTTGTGCTCACACCAAGGAGTAAGAGTATGGTTGCAAATAAGTTTAACATTGTAAAGAGTCACAGGAGCAGAATCTACTGTTATATGATGTGCACTAATCAGTTCAAACTGAACAGTATTCAAACCAGTAAGGCGATCACGTTTTCTTGTGGCCTAAAAATATAAATTAATTTGTTCAAAAAAATTAACTTTACTCATACATACACATGAAGAATACAAGAAAAATATTATTTCATACATCAACTTACCACCAAAATCTAACATGAACATTCCCTTCAAATTCCCATGAAAAACTTGTGAGGGATATAAGATAAAATATCCATGCCATAGATGGGATTTAAAAAAAATTATTAAAGTTTAAATGAATTTAGCTGATACTTTAAAAAAAAATTGATGTTGACTGACAGAGATTAAACACAAAAAAAGGACAGACATAATGAAAGATAGTGGTTACAATAGTACTGGCTAATGGGCTGGGTTGTTTTACCCTCTGAGCAGAACTTTTTTTTACACACAATGGGTTAAATGGCCAGGTCACAAAGATCATGATGGCTCAGAGAAATTTGGGGAAGCTATTAGGAGACAAATTGTAGCCTCCTGTCAAGGCCATCCAGTGTGTTCATGCACAGAGTATGGTTCTCCTGCATATGGGCCACAGCTTAACATCCCATCTAATGAATGGTGGCCTTCCCAAATCCATAAGTGTCCCTTACTGATGGAGGTCATCTCCAGTGGAACTTGACCCTGGGAACTGCAGATTATGAGCCTGGTGTGCTGAGCCACCTTTTACTTTTCGGTACAGTGAATGTCCAAATGGCTAACTCAGAAAAGAAGCACATCTTGGAAGTGGAATCATTATTACATATGACTACTGCAGAGGAACTATAGATAAGGGAATAGTAGTAAAATTACCAGGTTAGTATATACCTGATCTAAACATTTTAAGAAGGTTGGGTATCTTTGCAATGTATTGTTGAAGACATTGCATTAGTGATAAAAACATGAAATGCACTTGCTATGCAACTCTCACAATGCCTGAGGTAAGATTAGTTTGCCATGCTTTTCTAGGAAACAATATTTAATGAAGAAGCAATTAATCAACTAGATAAAAAAAGATTGATTACCTTATTTATATTATGTTTTAGAAAAGACATGTCACTTACTTGTGATTAAATAGTCCTTATTGTTTAATTTCCCCACCAACTCGATAATAAAAAATAAAACAATCCAATAACTTCATGAAGATATGGATCAACGATAACACTAATCTGCATGTATTTTGATGTTTGTATAATCAATGTTGCTTCTAAAGGTACTTTTTATGCTGATTTCAAAAATTTTAATAGATTTTATCTATCACATACGGTTGTTTTAAATTAATAATATTATTTTAATGATTCTTAAGGAAATTCAACATATGTGGTTGATTATCTTTCTAACAGATGGCATTATTTTTGATCATGTGACTGGTTGATCTATATTAGCTAGCTCTTCAATAAGTAGCTGACTTTCTCCCAACTCAGTATTAGTACTTGTGTTGTTGTGTAAACAAGTTTGTTTTCGTGTATTTGATATAGTGTTTTATGAAAACTGGTTTAACGTAATGCATAAATGATGTTGATATATTCTGTTACATTTGTGGAAACTATGTTAGGGTTATATACGGTTATTTAATATATATTATTTTAAGATTTTTTTTTGCAAAAGCTAGTGTTTTTAGAGCCCTGAATGAGGTTTATTTTTTGTTCTTTAACAAAGTTTCGATCTGTGTGTTTGCTTAAATATTTCTTGTTAGTTCTGCAAAAAAGAAAAATGTTTTAAGTTATGTTTAAGAAAATACTTTATAATGGTGTTCAGAAACGCACACATTTATGTTTTAAATGGCTTCATTTCCAATATAATATTTTTTTTATGATTGAATGAATTATATTGAAGACATGCCTGTATACAGAAAAAACATGCTATTATTTTGCAAAAGTTTCCTTAATTTTTACTTTTTTTTTGCATAAAGTTGTCTTTATTTGCAATCACTTTTTTTTTACACTTGAAGTCAGTGCATTATTGTTCTTTTAACAGTTTGTCATGGACATATCTTTCATTTAAATATTGATGTAGAAACAAAGTTTAACAGTTTAGACAGATATTTACTCAGATGCATTTTTAACTTTATTGAGTTTAAATTTCTATCAACAATTTTAGTGAACTTGGCAACTCAAATTTAAATCTGATCATGTAAAAATTGTGTATATTATTATATACATCACAATTTGAATTTAGATTTTTTTCAAGATTATCTAAAAATATTTAAATTTATTTACCTCTTTCTGATTGAACAGCCTGGCAGTATCTCGTCGCCGCAAATTCCTATCATGAATGTGTCTGAAAGTATTATGAACTCCTGTTGTAATACCTTGTGGCCTAGTAACCTAAGGATGAAAAATGCACGAGCTTTAATTTACCAATAATAACTAATTCAATAATTTATATAACTAAGATATAAAATAGAAAAAAATTAATCTATATTCTAAATACTTTGTTTAAAAATAAGTGTTGTTATTTATTATGAATTGTAAAAAATACCATTTCAGTTTGATTCTATCTGTAAATTAATTTGTAGAATTTTTAAAAGACAGTTTTTATGATTCACTACACTTTCCCATTGTCATTTAGGGGCGGGGGTGGCTCAGTTGGTAGCGCGCCAGACTCGTAATCTGTAGTTCCCAGGTTGAGTCCCAGCTGGGTCAGCGTTGAGATTTATCTCCGCAAAACTCCCTGCCCTGCCCACGGTCAGTAGGGGACACCGATGGGCTTGGAAAGGCCGCCGTCCGTCGGATGGGACGTTAAGCCGTGGCCCCGTGTGCGGGAGAGCCATACCCTGTGCACGTTAAGGAACACGCTGGATGGCCTTGAAGGGAGATTACCATCTGTCTCCCAACAGCTGTTCCAGTGGGTCTCCTCCCCCAACCTTCTCTGAGCCTTCGGGGTCCATGTGACCTGGCCATTTAGCCCATGGTGTGCAAAAAAGTGCCCCTCAGAGGTAAAACAACCCAACCCAACCCATTATCATTCTATCATTCATCAGTATGTATCTCTCTGCTGACATTTCATATCCAATATTTTCCAACTCTTGGAGAGCTGTGCACCAATCCCTAGTGATGATGCACAGAACCGGCCAGTGTAGCACCTAATGTCCGACCCCGCCTTCTCGTGGTGCAGGCCGTTAGTACCTTTCGAAAGAAATATTCTTTTTTGGAAGGGAACAGAAGTGGAGGGCTGCCAGTTCAGTGTGGCCTACTGATCTGGTCATTTTTGGCCACTTTTTTCTTTTTTCTCAACCCTGCTGAGGAGTGGTCAACTTCACAGGGTCCTGGTGCTGACCATTTATACCTACTAGACTGGACTTGTTTATGGATTTGAGCTTGATTATTGATCCTGGACTTGCTGCACTGGTGGGCCTCTGTTGAGGGAGAGTCTGCCGCTGTTTTCTGTTTGCTTCTGGGTTGCCAGCTCTAAGTGAACAGAGGCATGGGATACCTTATATCAGCTGGTGGATAATCCTAATCAGAGGCCATCGCAGGTACCTGAACCTTACTTAGCTAGTTGGGAATTGTCAAGCCTAAACTGGAGTAATGTGTCTCAGGCAGGCCATGTGGCTCTTGAAAAAGTCCGCTTGAAAAGGTGGTGCCTGAAGTTCCTACCAGCATCGGTGACTTCAGCCTTTAGCAGAGGAGGAACAGGTCTTTGCCCCATGCCTGCGATCAGGGGGCTGTTTGATATTGTTGGCCCTACCAATCTCAATAAACCTAATTTCTTTAAAAATCCTACTAATCATTTTCTCTCTGCAGGAACGTGGAACGTGATGACATTACATAGAGATTATTCTCTTGATGTCCTCATGCAGGAATTCCAGCGCTATAACCTAGATATTCTAGGCTTGCAAGAGACCAGATGGACAGGTAAAGATGAGATACTTAAAAATAACTTTAAATTTCTCTTTACAGGATGGAGGATGGAAAGCATCACCAAGGCGTGGGTCTGCTGCTCAGCAGACATGCTAGTGATGCTCTTCTAGGATATGAGTGCATTAATGAAAGGTTTCTTACAGCAAAATTTCAGAAAAGCATTAAAGACTTGAATGTTATCTGCTGTTATGCCCCCACTGAGGATTCTGATGAGGATGAGAAGGATAGGTTTTATGGACAACTTCAGGATATTTTGAATTCTGTCAAGAAAGGAGATATTACCCTTGTTCTAGGTGACTTCAATGCCAAAGTTGGTAGTGACTCTGACCTTTGGGGAGGAGTAATAGGCCCTTTTGATATTGGTAGCTGCAATGGCAATGGGCAACGTCTCCTACAGGTAAGTAAACTCAATGGTTTCAGAATAACTAACACATATTACAAACACTGCGACATACATAAATACACATGGGTTTCACCTGATGAGCTGCATAGGAATATGATTGATTATATATTAATTAATAGCGAATGGGCTAGTTCTGTTAGAAATACCAGGGCATATAGGGGAGCTGAAATTAGATCTGACCATTACCTTGTCAAAAGTGTCTTGCAACTTAAACTTAAAAAGTGTTGTGCTAGGGTTAAAAAATTTACCTTTAATACCGAAGCTCTGAAAGACCCAGTTATAGCTAAATCTTACCATGATAGGTTACTTAGTCATTATGACAGTCATAGTTTGCTTAATACTGAAGTTGAGGAAGAATGGGGCCATTTTAAACAGGCTTTTTTGGAAACTAACAGTACTCTTTTAGGAAAAAAGGAGCAGAAGAGCCAGAATTATCTGTGTGATAAGGCACTTGAGCTTATTTTAGAAAGAAGGAACTGCAGGAATGTCCTTAATCAGTACCCTACTAGTCCTAACAGAAAGCATTACAAAGAACTTAATAAACGTGTAAAGGATCAGTTAGCTACTGATAAGAATCTTTGGCTTGATGGCCTGGCTGACAAAGCTGAGGAAACAGTTAGACAGCACAACAGCAGAGAGCTGTACCAGATAGTTAATGTTTTGTGTGGTACAAAATGGACAGGTATACAAGGATTGATGGATAAAAAAGGTAAGGTTATAGAAGGGGAGAATTCTGTCATGACTAGGTGGGCTGAGCATTTCAGTGATGTTCTAAACAATGTGGTTAGTTCTACTCCCATTGTTTGTAATGATGATAGATGCATTGGCAGCTTTAATGTTGGCCCTATAACACAATCTGAAGTTATTTTGGCTATCTCTAAACTTAAACTTCATAAATCCCCAGGGGTAGATGAAATTACTACAGAAATGCTCAGAGCTGGGAATGTTTCGGTTACCACTTGGATGACTGAAATTTTGAATAACTTTTATGACAAAGGCATGGTTCCTAAATATTTTACCAGAGCTATTATTATCCCTATTTTCAAAAAAGGTGATCGCAGTTCTTGTGATAACTATAGGGATATCAGCCTACTCTCTGTTCCAGGTAAAGTTCTTTCCATGATTGTGCTTAATAGAATTAAGAATCTGGTTGACAGGCAATTGCGTGATGAGCAATGTGGATTCAGAAGTGGTAGGGGATGTGTAGATCAGATATTTTCACTTAGGCAGGTTCTTGAGAAATGTTTAGAGTTTCAGAAACCTTTGGTTGCTAGCTTTGTTGATTTCAAAACGGCTTTTGACTCTGTTGATCGTCATAATTTGTGGTTGATTGTAAGATCATATGGTATACCAGACAAATTAGTTAACATAATGAAAGCTCTCTATAATAACACTGAGTCATGTGTGAGAGTTGGTAAGTCTTGTAGCAATTGGTTTAGCATTACGTCTGGTGTTCGACAAGGGTGCATCTTGTCTCCTTTTCTCTTTAGTTTGGTTGTTGATTATGTTATGCGAAATTCACTTCAAGGGAACGATTTTGGCCTTAATTGGGCTGGAGATATGAAAATTTCTGATTTAGATTATGCTGATGATTTAGCTCTTTTGGCAAATGATGTTGATGAGATGAACTCTTTCACTCGAGCTGTTGATGAGACTGGTAGTAGAGTAGGTTTGGTTATAAACAGAGAGAAAACTAAAGTGATGAAAATTGGTCAGGCAGGTTGTGATTCAGTTAATCTGAATGGTTGCAGTCTTGAGCAGGTGTCACAGTTTAATTACCTTGGGAGCTATGTAACTGATACTGGTGATGTGCGGCATGAGATTAACAGATGAATAGGTATTGCTGCCGGGACTTTTAAGAATCTATGGAGATTGTGGAGAAATAGGCGTATACACGTAAAGACTAAAATTAGACTGTATAATAGTTTGGTTCTTTCTAGGGTTAGTTATGGTAGTGAAACTTGGACACTATGTAAACAAGATAACAGGAAACTAGATGCTTTTGATTCTAGATGTTTACGCAGTATCTTGGGTATTAGGTGGTTTAACTTTGTAACTAATGATGAGGTTAGGCAAAGGAGTCTGTAACCTCCTTTAAGCAGCATATTGTGCAGAGAGAGACTCCGCTGGTTTGGCGATGTTGCCCATATGGATAATTATAGATTGGCGAATAAGGTTATGAACAGTTGCCTAGAGGCCTCAGAAGGAGGGGGAGACCTAGGATGCGTTGGGCAGACAATGTCAAACAGGACCTTGTTAGAATTGGTGTGCAGTGGCCGGATGCAGCAGATGTAGCTCAGGACAGATATGCTTGGAGAAGTAAACTGCGCAGTCTGGTTGGACCTCCGTAGCCCATGTCTGCTTGAGGATGATGATGAATGTTGCTGGCAGGACAGATAATTGCTACACAGTATCTTTTGCAGCACAAGACATAGCATTTTATGATTCACTCAGACAGTACAAGGCACACATAGTTTTTGGTTTCTCCTCCTCTAATTTAGTATTGTACCACCAAAAAGCAACCAATCTATGTTTATGTTTCTGAAATTTGAAAATGGCTTATTGAACACCCTACCTAACTACTGAAATTACAAAAAAAAGAGTACAAAGATTACATATGCTTTGAAACAGTAACCTCTATTCAGTGTTATTGAAGTCTATGAATACAATGAGAATTTAATTTTGATATTCATGTCTTATGATAAAACATATAACAACCCTGCCTTATGTTCAAAATAATCTTAATTTTTATTTAGAGTTTATGCTTATTTCCTTGATATGCAGCAACAAAGGATGCAAGAAATATTTCCTGGAGTGTCATTTAAATTACAATTTTAAGTGCATTCCCTTTTATATAATTAAAAAAGGCTGTTTACTCTGTTTAAAAAAGGCCTCTGTTGTTGATCTAAAAATTTCTCAGATGAATGGAATTAAATATAAAAAGCCAATGTTATTTTATCATAATCTGAACCATCCCTATTTGCTTGGCCAATGTTATGTGAAATGAGAGCTTTTAATTTGCCCCTCTCTAGGATGTCTCTAAATGTGACTCCCTTATACAATGTACCAAATGTTTATGCAGAGTTGTGTAACTGCTTATTTGCAATGTTAAAACCAAGCATGAGAGTTAAAACATGGAGATTCAAGTAATTTCTTAAATAGAGTTTTTGGGAAAAGATTATATTTTGCTGTAAGTAATTAAAATTTATGATAATGCAATTTGAAATGGAGCAAGTATCCCTGCAGAGGGCTATAATTTTTCTTCAGGTGTGAAGCCAAATTACTATCTGAATTGTCTTTTTAAGCCAGATAAAGTTTGTGAAAGATGACTCAGTGAGAGAGAATTAAGGAAAGAAATGGGCTATTAGAATTGCTTACATTGGACTGCATTGGGGATGGATTGATTCCTGAGGATTTGGTTTGGTCGTTTGGGGTTTAATAGTGCAAAGGCAACTAAGCTATATTGCACCAAACAAGACAATCAGAAAAAATTAAAGGAATAAAAATCATGTAAACCCAAAACCAAAGTTAAAAGCAAAACAATAAAATGAGATATAAAAAGACCCATGTAAAAAGAAAGAACAAGTATAAAACACAAAAATAAACAATAGGTCTGTAGAGGACCCATGTTAGAAGCAAAAACAAGTGTATAATACAAGTGTCAAAGGTGAAAAAAAATCATAGATATATACCCTGTAAAATATAAAAAGTCAAAGTGGTAAAAAGGAATTATCAGATAAAAGATGTCAAAGTGTAAGAGGCTTGGATATAAAATCATGAAACAAAATAGATGTGATGTTCAAGGATAAAACATCGACATTCAATTAAAATATGCTTAACATTTAAAATGGTGCAACAAAACTCACACTTAGGTTTATTGTCTGCCTGTAAAAGAAAAGAATGTGTTAGAAATGAGTGACCTAAGCAGAGCTGAGCAAGAATAACTTCTTCCATGCAATTCCTGCAAAAAAATTATTGCTATTGTTTGACAATATGCTTGATCTCAAAGAGTATTGCCAATCTGTTCTAACCAAGTTCATTGCCACTGGGCCCAAAGCTCAATGCTAAAACGCTGCTGGAGGTCCAGATATGAAACTGGAAGCAGAGAGCTGGACAGACAATGTCACCTGCCAAGTCATTGCCCTAATGCTAACATGGTTGATTTAGTTGGTTGGTTGTTTGTCGTTTAATGGCCCAATAGCAACTAAGGCCATATTGTGCCAAACATACGATATAGAATAAAAAGTAAAACTGATAAAAATCACAGAACCCACAACCGAAATTTCAAAACACACAAAAGGGGAAAGGAAATGAAACTATACAAGACAAAACAAGAACAGAAAGTGAAGAAACAAGTGTAAAACAGAAAAAGCAACAACAGTGTATAGGACCCATAAAAGCAACAAGTCTAAAGATGAAAAGGGTAAAACGTTAAATAAGAGAAAAACAACCTGTAAAGTGTAAAAAGGTCAAGACAACAATTAAAAGTGAAACATCAGATAAAAGATGTCCGAGTATAAGGAGCTTGGACCTAAAATTGTGATAGGTAAAAAACAAATGTCTGTTAAGGTTAAAAGCAGGACAATCAATTAAAATGTGTTTAATTGCTAAAATGGTGTCACAAAACTCACACTTAGGTTCGTGTCTGCTCGAAAAAGAAAAGATTGAGTAATATATGAATGACCTAAGCAGAGCAGAGCAAGTACAACTTCCTCCTTGCAATTCCTGCAAAAACATGACTGCCATGGTATGATATTAGGCTTGATCTCAAAAAGCTTGTTACCAATCTGTTCAGAACAAGATCTCTGCTACTGTGCCCGGAGCTCGATGAAAAACGCTGACAGAAGTCCAAATATGAAACAGGCAGTGGAGAGTCAGATAGAGGCATGGCTGACTTGGCAGCAGCATCTGCCAAGTCACTGCCCCTGATCCCGAAGTGACCAGAAACCCAGTAGAAGAGAACAGTGGTGGTGGCTGCCACCTCACAGTTTTGTTGCACCATGCCAAATTTAATTTTTTTTAAAAAGCCTATAGCGAACTAAGCGAGTTGGTGTAGAGGACACACTGATGATGATGCTTAGCTGCCATGTGGTCCAAGATAAGGCTGATAACATGCAACTCTGCAGTGAAGATGGAACACTGTTGTGGGATCTGGTCTGCAATGATTACATCACAGCAGACCATAGCTGATCCCACTGATCTGCTGGACTTTGAGCCATCTGTGAAGACAGGCAAGAAGTCCAGGTGCTTAGCACAATGGCTGCAAAGAGTTGCCGATACACACAGTCAGGTATAAAAGCCTTCCCCGTCCTGCACAGGGAAAAATCGCAGGAAGGGGGAAACAGTGAGCCACGGTGGAAGCAGCTCAGCTATCGACTGTGAGATGCTACTGAGACTGGTGTTTAATGTCTCTCAGGTAACCTTCGACATGCAAACCGAAAGGACGAATGGCAGTCAGTCGATTCTGATATAACATTTCCCAATGGGGACTGAAAATGCAGTCTTAAGTGAAATGGCCTGGCAGGGATCACAATTTCACTGGGTATTGCAGGGACAACTGCTGATGGTGAATAGATAACGAAGGCTCGTTGGTCTCAACATAGAGATTCTGGACCGGTGAAGTGTGGAAGATCCCCATGCAAACACGGAGGGTCTGATGGTGCAGGGGATCCAGCACCTTCACCACTGAATCCCGGGTGGAGTCATACACCTAGGATCTGTAGTCCAGTTTCAACTTGAAAAGGGCATGGTAAAGGTGGAGCAATGAACATCGGTCCACTCCACAAGAGAGGGAGGAGAGGACTTTGAGGATGTTCACTGCTTGTATGCACTTGGACCTAAGATATCATATGTGTGGTAAAAAGGTCAATTTCCAGTCGAAGATCAGACCGAGAAACTTGGTCTCCACCACAACTGGAATGGTGAAGAGTGCACTTGTGGCAAAAGTACATACAAGCAGTCTTCTGTGGGGAACCTGAAACCCATTGGCCGTTGCCCAAACTGAGAGATTGTTCAGGGCAGTTTACAGTTGTTGTTCAATGACCCTCATGCTGGATGACAAGCAAAAGATGCTAAAGTTGTCAACATAAAGGGCATTGCCTACAATTGGAGGAAGTTTCCGTGTAATGGAATTTATCATGACAGCAAAAAGCATAACACTCAGGACACAGCCTTGTGGCACCCCATTCTTGGAGGAAAGGCCGTGACAGAGTGTTGCTGACACGAACTTGAAAAGTATGAAATGATAAAAAATTTGCAATGAAGTTCAGCATGTGACCTCTCAAGCTGAAGCTATGGAGGTCATGAACAATGCCAAATCTCCACACCGTGTCAGACGCTTTTTCGATGTCGAAGAAAATGGACACCAGATGCTCTCGATGTAAAAAGGAATTCCTGATCACCGATTTGAGGCGGATCAGGTGGTCTAAAGTAGACCTGTGCCTGCGAAAGTTACACTGGGTGTTGGAAAGAAGGCCACGATGTTTCAATTACCAGGCCAGCTTGGTATTTACCATTCTTTCCAACACTTTGCAAATGCAGTTTGTTAATGCAATTGGATGATAATTGGAAGGAATCTTGGGATATTTGCCTGCTTGGGGAAGGCCAAGACAATAACCTCCCACCAGGAATCCAGAAACTGCTCCTCCATGAAAATGAGGTTGAAGAATCGGAGCATGGCATGATGGACATTGTCCAACCCGACAGCAGATACATGAAAAGTGTGAAGAGCAAGGTGAAGCTCCTCCACTGTGAATGGCCTGTTGTAAGGCTCCAGGCCATTCAAATGAAAGAACAGCGAAGAGTGTTCAGCCCTGCTCTTCTGGGCCAGAAACTCGGGGGAGTAAGATGACAAAGAAGAGATGGAGGAGAAAGACCCCAAGAGTGTTGGCAATTGCTTGTCCATTGTGATCCAGGATCAATAATGAGATGGGACGTGTATTTCCCACCCATCTTCCAGACTTTATCCCACATGACCCTAGAACTGGTCGAGCAAGTGATAGATGACGTACATTTGATCCAAGATTCCTTCTGGCTCTGGCACTGGATGAAACAAGCTTTTGTCCTGGCATGTTTGAATGTTTCAAGGTTGGGAGATGTCGAATATCTCTGAAACACCCTCCAAGTCAGTCGAGATTCCAGCATGGTTTTGGAAACCGAGTTGAGGTCTGAGTACTACCACTATGGTAGATGGTGCATACCATGGGGAGGTGATCACTTCCATAAGGATTGTCCTCGACCTCCCACGTAAGGAATGGAAGGGTCAAGGAGGAAGAGATGGTTATATTAATGGCAGTGAAAGTGCAGTTGGGAAGTGGAAGTAGGTGCTGACACCTATGTTCAACAGGGAGAGTGAAGGATCCAAGAGGCACTGCTCCAGGACCCCACCCATCCCATTGGTATCAGGATTTCCCCAAAGTGGACTGTGTCCATTGAAGTCCCCTATGATGAGGAAGGGGGACAGCAGCTGCGAGACGAGGCCATCAAGGTTGTCCTGGAAGATGTGACTTCTGGGTGGTAGGTAGATGGAGCAGACAGTCAATGAAAATCCCATAAAGTAGCAGATGGCAACTGCCTCTAAGTTGGTGGTGAGGAGGCAAGACATGTAATGGAAAATGGTTGCTCGTGAGGATGGCGACACCCCCGCGAGCTGAACCATCTCCATCCCAGTCCCGGCAAATGAGAGAGATATGCTGGAGAATGGAATCATTGGCTGTCTGCAGGGAAGTCTCCTGCAGGCACACACAGATGGGCTTTCGTGCCCTCAGGAGGATCTCGATGTCGTCAATATTCCTCTGGAATCCATGACAATTTCATTGTAAAAGTGTGGCCATATCAAGTCTTTGGAGCTTGGACGGACGATTTTCGGTTTATTTTAACTGTCGCCAGCGACAGTTTTGAAAAAATAGGGCAGTTTGTGTCCATGTCCTCAGAGTGACATGGATCAGAGACCACCAAATGAGGAGGGGTTAAAATTTTCCTTTTTGGCCCCGATGGCAAGATGGCCAAAGGGGACTCCCCCAGTCATGAGATGAGGAGAGAAGATGGGGACCCCTGAGCAATTGCCAGGATCCTCCTTTCCAGGGACATGGGTCTCCGCACATGGCAAACATGCGGGTGAGTGTTCAGGACCCCATGAAGATACCTGAGCTAGCAAAACCTTCACAGGGTGGTCCCCTCACCATAGGTAGGAGCTCGCACTGAAGGGCCTTTTTTTAGTGTATTTGCAAAATGATTTGATTATGTAAATATTTCCAAAGTTTAACAAAAGTGTCATCAATTATTAGGTTGTTGCATATCAAATGGCCGATTTCACAGATGCATCAAGTTTTCTATGTTTTGAGGGATGAAAATGTTACCAGATGGTGCTTGTGATACATTATATTAAATCACGAAGCCTGCTTAAGATAGCACAGTAGCCATTTCGCCAGTAGATTTTGTGGTAAGAAGATTGTAAGAGCTTAAAGAGAACAATGGATCAAAGCCAAATTCATATTCTTTCCTTATGAGAGTTTAAATGGGACACAACACTGCAGTGGCAACTCACATCAGTGCAGCATTTGGGGAAAGCACAACTAATGAACGGACAATACAATGTTGGTTTAGAACAAATTTGTTCGGGTAATATCAATCTTCAAAATTAGCCATGTGATCGACTGAAGAAGTAACTGATAATGATCAATTGAAAGCTTTAATTGAATTTGACACATGCAAACTGTATAAGACATCGCAGGCAAATTAGGTATGCATTATTCAAGTTTCCTGGCAATTGGAAACCATTGGGAAAGTGAAGAAGTTGGATAAATGTGTTCCACATGAATTAACAAACACTCATAAGGTACACCAACTTGAAGTGGGCACTTCCATTCTCACATGAGACCAAAGGCCAAATGAGTGAATGATTCATTCATGAGTACCAAATTGTAATGTGCAATGAAAAATGGATGCTATATGATAATCGTCGATGTTCTGTTCATTGGCTAGACATTGCAGAAACATCCAAACACATGCCCAAGCCTAATCTTTACCCAAAGAAGGTTATGGTGAGTTTGGTAGTTTGCAGCCTGTGCCATCCATTCCTAAAACCAGGTAAAACAATAAATACAGAGAAATATTGTGCAGAACTAAAAAAAAAGCATGACAAATTATGCAAGCAGCCTATATTGGTCAATAGACATGGTGTCCTATTACTTCATGATAATGCTCGACCTCATATCTCACAAATAATGGTCAAGGACAGGCATGGTCAACTGTTTTTGCCCCCGGGCCGGATTGGAAAAAAAAAATATTTTCACGGGCCGGACGAAATATTAAAATTGAAAAATGTTAAGCAAAACACTTATTTCTTTAAGTAAACAAAATTTTATTATGAAATTTGTTTATGAATAATTGTAAGTAAATCAATACAACAAATTAACATAATAACTAATGCGACGTGTTGAGGCGGTTTGCATCGCTTATTATTTTTTTAATATCTGGTTCTATACTTGTAGTAGCTATTCTTAACACAGCCTCCAAATGTAAATCATTCAATCTTGATCTTGTTGTACTTTTATTTAGATTCATTAAAGAAAAGGTTTGTTCACAAATATAAGTTGAGCTAAAGATTACTAAATACGTCTTGGCAAGTTTTTTTAAATTTCCATATATTTCATTATTCAATTGCTTATAAAAATTACACAAATTTTCTTGCTCTTCTCGATATTTCTCATGTAATAATTCATCAAATTGTAAATTAATTATTTCTAATTGTATATCAACAGGAACGTCATCAACTTGTACAGAAAATGGATTTCGGATAATAGATAAAATTTTATAAATTTTTTTGAAGCAATCGAATCTCTGCTCGAAATCTGTCATTAGTGCAAGGATGTTTTTATTAAATGTTTTAACCTTTTCTTTTAAAATATTTAAAGATATGGTCTGTAACATTGGAAAATGATCAAATTTACATTCAGCCAGAATTGTAGAAAAAAGGCTAAGCTTCATTTTAAAAGCTCTTAATTTCTGTATTAAATCATGAGCAAATAAATTTTTTCCTTGTATACATGTGTTAAATTCGTTCAAATGTGTGAGAATATCCAAAGAAAATGCTAAATCACAAATCCAATTTGGATCTAATAATTCAAGAAAATCCTCATTTTCTTTAAGCATTAAAAATATTTTTATTTCCTCTTGAAGGTCCCACACACGTCTTAAAACTTTTCCCAAACTTAACCAACGGATTTTATTGTGATATAGTACATCTAAATGACTGGTATTTAGTTCTTCAAGGAGATCAATAAATTGCCTGTGATTTAATCCTTTTGATCGTAGGAAATTCACTAATTTCACAACTACATTTGTAACATGATCGATTTTTAAAATATTTTTGCACTATGCAAAAATATTTTACTCACCTGCTGGCAACGTCGCTTGAACATCGAGTGCAGATGAGTATAAAAGTTTTAATTCTTTATAACGGAATCTTTTTTAAAAAATATAGAAGTATCGAGAATTCATTCGATTAATTACTAGAAGTTAAATGTTAATATTGAAAAATTGTTCGCGGGCCGTATGTTGGCCATGCCTGGTCTAGGAACTCCATCAGTTACAATATGAGACTCTTGTTCACCCAGCATATTCACCAGACCTATTGTCAACTGACTACCACTTCATCAAACATCTCGACCACTTCTTAATGGGGAAAACATTCAGCAATGAGAAGACAGCAGTTAAATCTGCCTTTGAAGAAGACATCGCTTCCGGGAACTCAGATTTTTTTACTAACGGCATAAATGCACTTGCTTCGCAGTGGCAGAAGTGTATTGAATCCATTGGTGCATATTTTAAGTTATTTTTAACAAAGTTATAGCAGTTGAATGTTTACCTAATAATTTGGCCATTTCATTTGCAACAACCTAATACATTTGAAATCCTTCTTGTATTGGGAAAGAATGCACTAGTTCAGCCATATTTTCTGCATGCATGACTACAAATTGGCAAACAGAATAAAGAATGTTCCAAATGGTTTGAGAAAGAGGAGCAGGTTAAGAATGAGATGAGTGAACAATGTCAAGTGGGATCTTATTAGAATTCTATAAAACAATTTTGGCCAACTAATACGGCAAAATGCAACAGCTGTTGCTAAGAATAGAGCAGTACATATTCATAGGATGGATGTAGGTATGTATAGTTGCATATATACACAGAAGAACCAAAACATTATGATCACCTGCCTAATAAATGCATGGCACAGGTGCTCCACACAGCCAAAACAGCTCTTACCCAGTGAGACATAGTTGCTACAAGATTTCTAAAGGTGTCTTGTGGTATCTGGTACCAACACGTTACCAGTAGATCCTTTAACTCTTGTAAGTTACATGGTTGAGCTGCTGCAGATCGGATATGCTGTTCCAACACAAACCACAGATGCTCGATTGGATTTATGTCTGGGGAATTTGGAGGCCAGGGCAATACCTGGAAATCTTCCTCATGTTCTTCGAACCATTCTCAAACAATCCAGTCAGTGTGGCATGGCATATTACCTGTTGAAAGAAGGCACTATTAGAGGGGTATACCATTGCCATCAAAGGATGTACTTGGTCTGCAATGATGTTTAGGTAGGTGGTAGACATCATAGTTTCCTGCACATGAATGGTTGGACCCAGAGTTTTCCAGCAGAACATTGACCAAAGCACTACACTTCCTCCACCACCTAGTTTTGGTAAATTCCACAGGAAAATGACACACATGTACCCGGTTGTCTACATGGTGCAACAGGAAATGAGATTCATTGAACCAGATAACCTTCTTCCAATCATTCAAAGTTCTGTTTTGATACTTGCGTGCCCATTACAGACAATTTTGATGGGGAACCGAGGTTAGCATGGGCACTCAGAGCGACGCAGCTCCATTTTCAGCAGGGTTCAATGTACTGTGTGCTGTGACACATTACTCCTGTCACCAGCATTCAAATTACGGGTGAGTTGCACCAAAGTATCCCTGTTGGTTCATACCATAAGGGATAGCCTTCACTCACCTCTAGCATTGATGAGCCATGGTCAGCCCATACCTTGCTGACAGTTCATGGTTTTTCCCCTCCTTGGACCACTTTTTGAAAGAATTAACCATGGCTGACTGTGAGCACTCCAAAAGCCTTGCCATCTCAGAAATGTTCTGACCCAATTGTCTGGCCATTACAATTTGGCTTTTGTCAAACTCACTTAAGTCCACTGCCTTTCCCATCTGAAGAACAAGAATAACTCTGATTAACTGAGCTCAGTATCAGGTGTTATTTATACCACATGACCTTCACATATGTCATTGTTGACCTGCAGTTGCTTCGATTAGCACAAAGTTTTGGTTCTTTGAAAATTCGATTTTTCACAATGTTTTGGCTCTTTAGTGAAAAATCATGTATCAGTGAAAAAAAAATACAGTGCAGATAGTGCCATCAAAATTTTCTGTTTTTATATAAGCTTAGAATGAACAAAATTTGGATTGCAGAATATTGCTGAGAGTAACAATAAAAGATGATCAATTTAGAACATCACACTGATTATCAAAAGAATTTTTTTTTTAATAATATCAAATAAAATAGTTCCTAAATAAAGAAAAATCTAAAGTTGTAAAATAGATGGAGGTATTACATACTTACATTTAATTTTGCTTCTTTAATTCTTGCAAAAAACTCATCATCTTCTAAACCCCATCCCCAATATTTATTTGATAAACCGTTTAACTAGAAAAAATATGCAATATGATTAAGTGCATTTGCATCAGAATAACAATTGAATAAAAAACATGTAAAATGAACAACACAAATTATTTAAAAGAAATCTTTTCCTGAAATACAAAATACCAATTATGTTATTTATGGGTTGTTTTCAACTGCTGGTGTGATTTAGAAACAATAACAAAAAAAGGCATTAAACTGTATTTCATTGAAATAGATTTCTAAAGAAAAAAAAATTCAACCAATTTGCAGTATTTCAATTAAAGTTGAAAAGAAATTCTATACATCAACTCCATGCCATGTGAACATTCACCACACAATGACTCCCCTCCAGCAATTTGCACAGTGAATGAACATATGATGAGCCAATAGAGTTGGTGCCACACTCTAGCTCTCCCATCAGTACAAGAGTATACATTACAATTCATCTGACCACATAACTTTTCTCCAATCCCATATAGTCCACTCATGCCTCTCCAGACACCCTGAAACCTCACTTTCCAATTTTTGGCTGACACTAAAGGATTACAAATAGAGTGTTGACTGCCAATTTCATTATGATTCAACAAAAAATTATACATTGAATGCCCAAAAAAATTGGAAACCTTACCAGAATATCAGGTAGGACACCTACATGCTTTCAGAACACCTACAATTCCATGTGGCATAGATTCAACAAATGTTTGGAAAGTCTCTGGTGTGGCATGAAGGCATTTCTGTTGCAATGCTGAGTGTAGTTCCTTCAGAGTTAAAGGCAATGGAGTGTGTGCCCATAATGCCCTACTACATCTTGCAAATTTTCAACAAGGTTCAGATCAAGCAACTGGGATGGTCAGGGATGATGACTGAATTTTTCCATCATGTACCTTGAGCCACTCAAAGACAGTTTTCACTTGATGGACTATTGCATTATGATCCTGAAATTGTCCATTTTTATCAGGAAAAAATGAAGCACATTAAGACACGTGATTAGGCATGTTATTTTATGCTACAATGTCTTTTGACCCATCACATATATTAGTGGACCTGACCCATGCCATGTGAACACTTGCAATAAATTGATTCCCCCTCCCTCAGTTTTTACATTGGATTAATATATGAGGGGTTTACCACCTCATGCAGCTGGTGCCACATTCTATCTCTACAAAAGAGTGTACATCACAATTCACCTGGCCACATAACTTTTTCCAGTCCTGTACAGGCACTAAAGGATTCCAAATAGTGCACTGACTGCCAAATCACAGATATCTAAGTTTCCTGCATATTGTTCCAAGTTACTATGGGTTGATTTCAGGCGAAGTTGAAGCTGTGGTCATCTGATGCACAGTTGAATGTAGATTTGACCACACATGCCTCTGTAATACGCTATGGTCCCTCTCTTACAGAATCAGACATCTGCCAGATGCTGAGACTCTATTAACTTTACAGAGGGTAGTCTCAGATAGTCCTGTGATTTCCATAGTTTTGGCTGTAGTTGTGCCAGCCAGTTGAGCACCAACAATAACACCTTTTTGAAAGTCAGATATACCATGTCTTTTTTCATCTTGTGGTCAAGTGTTGGCCACTAACTATGTTTGTATAATTTTTATGACAGTTCAGGGATAACATGACTGTGATATGTGACCTTCTCCTTGCTGCGATTTAATTATTTGATGAATTAAGATATTTAGATAGCAAATTAGATTACACAGGGTCTGGCAAGAAAGCTGATAGCTTTGGAAATCATATTACTAAGTCATAACAGATATATTTTATCATCATATATGTATAGAGTGATGAATAAAGTCCTTCTCCAAGATGATCCCATGCTTGTAGAAGCAACATATGCATATATGAAAGCAGGGATACTCTTCACAATGAGCATTATTGCAGCACCCCTGGTGGCAAAGTGCAAAACTTAGCAATCTAACTTCAGAAATATTGCAAATAGTGCCAAAATTCCAATGGCAAAGTCATAGAGCATCAATTATTTACAATGCATTATTGCTACTAGTGAAATCAGGTTAATGGTGGCTGAAAAAACTCAATGAAAGATAATTTAGAACTATTGCTAATGCTTTGACAGTCTGGCGTGTGGCAAATGCCCACCAGAAAAGGTTATTTTGTGCCTGAATGGCACTGCACACATTGTATGTAACAATATGCATATGATCGTGTTAGTCATGGAAGTGATGCAAATACACAGATCTCACAGTCATATGCATCATCAATATGATTATAAAATTCCTCAGTACCATTACAATCTACACACGGTTATTTTATTTTCACATATATAGGGTGGTTCATAAAGTCTTGTCTAGGATGATCCCATGCATGCAGAAGCAACATATGCATATATGAAAGTGGGGATTCTTTTCCCACTGAACATTGTTACAGCACCCATGGTGGTGGTAATGTCAACTTCAGAAATATTGCAGATAGTGTCAAAATTCCAATGGCAACAAACTTGCACAACAGGTGGTCAACATTTGCTCTGTAATACTTCAAATCTTGCAAACATCATAATGTTCTTGTGCAATTTGAATTAAATGATTTCTTGTAAGGCCTTCTTAAGACCACCTTCAAAATCTGATGACATATAAATCCAAATCATGATAACTGACCAACTCGTGAAAGCATGCAGTGAGTTGTTAAATATGTTAGTAAGTTTATACCATTAAATTTTTGTTCAAGAAATAATGTATTCTGTAAGCTTTATAGCATCATGAAATAAATTCATCATATTTATGCTCCAAAGGACAATGATTTTCCTGAAGTGTTTATCTTGAAGACATTATTATATGAACGTTTGAAACTTCTGCCCTAATATCAGTCAAAAAAAGTGTATGTATATATTAACATTGGACACTGTGCTAAGTTATTTATGCAATTAAAGTTTAATTCACAATATCACTGTAAATACTACACATAAATAAAAATATAAAAAAAAAAAGCCTCCACTGAACCAACAGCTTTCATTAGATCGCATCACCAACAGAACTTGTAAATGTGCTAGCCAAGCTATACGTGTAGCCTGTCAGCAATTATAAGAAAAATGCAATTGTACAGAATGCTCATTGGGACAAGATGAACACTTATCTGTGGATTTTCAGCATTATGCTTAATAATGGCAATGTAAGTCATCTTTTATAGGTGTGGGGCGGGGGTGGCTCAGTCGGTAGCGCGCCAGGCTCGTAATCTGTAGTTCCCAGGTTCGAGTCCCAGCTGGGTCAGCGTTGAGATTTATCTCCGCAAAAATTCCCACCCTGCCCACGGTCAGTAGGGGACACTGATGGGCTTGGAAAGGCCGCCGTCCGTCGAATGGGACGTTATGCCGTGGTCCCGTGTGCGGGAGAGAGCCATACCCTGTGCACGTTAAAGAACACGCTGGATATCCTTGACGGGAGGCTACCATCTGTCTCCCAACAGCTGTTCCAGTGGGTCCCCTCCCCCAACCTTCTCTGAGCCTTCGGGGTCTATGTGACCTGGCCATTTAGCCCATGGTGTGCAAAAAAGTGCCGCTCAGAGGTAAAACAACCCAACCCAACTTTTATAGGTGTGTATTGTGATCAGAGTGGCACTATTCAGTGGAGGCTTTTATTTATGCATAGTTGACTGTAATTATTTACAAACACTGTTATTGTGAATTAAACATTGATTAATGAGCAGCACTAACAATCTATTAAAAGATTTTCAGGTGAGCAGGAAATTTCACTTCCTACAAGCAGGGAAATGCAAATGGGCATTTGTCCCTGACACCAGTTTCTGAAAATCACAGAAATCCTCAGATTTGTTTAGTTTATATAGCATTATTTTAACAATTTCAATTTCAGCTTATTTATATATTATTTATGTAATACTAAAAATTCCCCCTTCCCCTAAAATAGTTTTTGTCAACTCTTGTTGGTGTCCATGAACCACAAATCTTTAAGTTCAAGTTCTATTTTATAGTAGAGACTTTCCAAGCCCATCAGTGTAATCTACTGAATGATGGCAAGGCAGGGAGGTTTGTGGAGATGCTTTTTCTCTGCAAAATTAATTTCAACAGCTTAGTGGCATAAGTGGAAGCTAATTAAGTTTCATGGAACATAACAAAAAAGCAGTCAATTTATGTTAAAAACTAAAAAAGTTAAATAGTATATGTGTACATAACTTCCAATAATTTTTACATTACAGTCATCACAAGAATTTATTATGCAAAATCTGCATATATTTATATTTTCTTTGAAATATACATAAATTACATAATTATTCTAAGGATGCATACTTATTATAAAGTTCAACTTACTAGTTCAAATTGTTCTCTTGTTAAAAGCAAAATGCCTCCAACAAATGTTGAATAGTGATATTTAGGATGCAATTCTGGAGCTGCTACATGGAATGGCCCATCAGCTGGATAAGAATAGCTCAACTGGGGATTCATAGGAAGTAAGTCTACATCATGCATAGCAAGATAGTCACAATCTTTACGGCTCAACAAATGTCCAACATTAATTAAAGAAGCTCGGTTAAAACTGAAATAAAAATATATATATATATGACAAATTCTCACAACTTATGTTTTGACTTCATAAAAGACAATTATTGTATTATGTTTATATATTTATTCATGTATATTATACAGGGGCAATGCTACCACATGTGTGTGACGAGTACAGTATTTTTTTAGGGGTAGAAAATTTGCAAACAAACTAATGACAATAGCTGCAATAAGGTTGACTGGAGTACGATCAATTTTCAAACAGATGATTTTAAATTGCTTTTAAAAATATTAAATTTACCTAAATTAATCATTAAGATATAAGATCAGACTTGGAGAAAGGGGCGGCAGAGTCCAAGTTTGCTCCAGGCAGCAGCTATCCAAGCTTGCTCTGAGCAGCAAAATAGTTTGCGCCAGCCGTTATTATAGCATATAATGTCATATACTTGTGATATCATCAGCATTACTCTTCTGCTTAACACTTAGTATGTTCAACTTTATTCAAATACATTAAATTTTACAAGGAGCAACAATGAAGAAGTTCTTGATTATAATACTGATTTCTGAGAACCAGTGACAAGTTGGCAAAAATATCGGGTTTTGATTTAACTAAAATACAAACCCAGATTACCTGCTAGGTGTTTTTAATTACTGAGCTGTCAGGCTCTCATAACTCAGTGATAAGAGCTAATCTTTGAAACACAACCTTAAAGAATGGCATGTTGATAAAATGGCCATGCTACAAATACTACCACATCAGTATGGCAAAAAAACAACTTAGGTGTGAACTATTATCAACCATGAGATATAAAAAGTACTGGAAATAAACTTTACATGATACAAAGTTTACTTATATAACACTCTAGTGAATATTACTCTAATGACAAAAATAGGAAATACTATGTATGAAGAATTCTGTTAATTAGTTGGTTGTTCTATAGAGTTTTATGGTGAAAGAGAAAAATAATTTTGCACTGAATGAGATTAAACAAAACAACATCAAAGTTAAAAAGCAATACATGATAAGAGTAAAAGGAAAAATACCACCTAACATATGCATAAAAGAAATCAACAATGAGTGTATGCAACCTTATACAAGAACAATATATATAAAATTAAAAAGACAAAAACATCAAGCATATGTAGAAGACAAAAAAAATGGGCGTACAAGACTGATGTAAAAATAACAAAACAAATATAAAATTCGAAAAGGTAAAACTTTGGCTACAAGTAAAATATCCAGTAAAACATAAAAATTCAAAAACAAGTGGTAAAAATGATTCATTGGATAAAAGATGTGCAAAGGGCTCAGACAGTAAATGATGAGAAATAAAAATACCTTACAATCAAAAGCAAAATATGACGAATAGCTAAAGTGTCTAGTAATTAGCACTTGCAACTGAATTTAAATGTTTCATAGACATTTCAGAAGTTAATAATTATGAGAGTGAAGTTTATTGAACATTTAGCTGGTTTGTTGCACGTATTTTCTAAATACCTAAGGTTTTATCTCTGTTGATTAAAGTATGTTTTCCTGAAATAAATGATGCATGCCTTCAAAAACTAGATGGTACTTGATAAATGTAGTTCTTTTCCAACTAACTATATACACAAGAATACAGAACCCAAATCTTGCATCAATCTACACAGTCATATTAGAATAATATGACCACCTACCATACATATACTATGGTAGGTGGTCATATTATTCTGATACGACTGTGTATACTTATTTGTAATAAAAAAAAAGAATACAGAAGTACAGGATTTTAATCCTACTGAATGAGTGAATCTCTGATCAGATAGCCCTTTTTGCCATGAAGGTCTGATAACAGTATTTTCCAGTATCATATATATGCCCTAGAGAAAACCTGCTAAGGAAGTAAGACCTCAGAAAAAAAAAAGGAACACAAGATTCACTTCTTATTAAGGATGTTAAAAAAACCAGGTACCTTTTTGTCCATATCCTAACACATGAACTGAATGCCAAGGTAAATTTATTAATTATAAGCAACAACATTAATATTGTTGTGAAGGCATCATTAACAGAACTTCCCATAACTTTCAAAACATAGCCATTAGCATTTTGCCTCCTGGAAACTGTAAAAGAAATATTTTTCACTCCCTCCATTATTTTATAGCCTGATTTAAACAACATATAGATTTTGTAATATATATATATACTTATTTAATATATTTTGGAAGATATTTATAGACATAGCTATTAACAGATTTTAGAAACACAAAACATTGTACTTCCCAAAAGCTTAAATTTTGGAGTGCAAGCAGCAATTTAATAATATAATTATTATGCCATTGACTTAAAAAAGAAAATTTATAACATTTACCCTTAAATATTTATCAGGACTTGACATTCCATTCCTTACTGCATGTGAATTATAAAAACTTTTGATTTGCAATCACTATTTATGGATTATCAATATTAATTATTAGTAAACTACATTTAAAATATAACCCTTAATAACTTTAAAAACTTACACTTTCTCATAAACTTTTAAAGAAATTATACTTATTTACCGCAGTTTATCAACCTGGTTAATTACATATATTCTGTGTCGAACTTTCTGATCATTCAGGAACTTATGCACATGTGGAACAAATTGCAGAAGCTCTTCAAACCTATCTCTAAAAGGAACAAGCACTGCAAGGCGATGGTTACTCCACCTGGCATCATCTCCTTTGGAAAACTAAAGAATAAAAAACATTTATGTACAATTTCTTTTAACTCACCATACACAAACCATAACTTACAAATATTCTCTCTTACTCTCGAGAAGTTCTTATTAAAAGGGTTATAAAATAACTGCATATTTTATAAAAATTATTATTAAAATTATTAATTAATGTTAAAAAAGCTAAATTTTCCATTGTTCTTAAATATTCTTAATTGATAAAGCTGTGTATTTTAATAGTTTTGATCTTCATGTATCAAAATTATGGGGAGTTCAATATATGACTTATCCACATTGCACATAAGAGAAAAATAATACAGTTAATCTAATGTTAATTTGGCAGTCATATGGCAGTAGAGGTCACTGCAATAAATCAATCTAGCTTCACTTTCTCACTCTATCAAGGTTTCTCTCTAATCAATCATATGTACTAAATTTACATACATACATACATACAAAATCCTCATGCAGTCAGGGCTATGGAGGTCCAACCAGACTGTGTAATTTTTCCTCTCCAGACATATCTCTTCTGAGCTACAGCTGCTGCATTTGGCCACTCCAGACCAATTCTAGCAAGGTCCTGTTTGACATTGTCTGCCAATTGCATCCCAGGTCTCCCCCTTTTTCTAATACCCTTAGGCACACTTCATAATCCTGTTTGCCAATCTACAGCTATGCATACAGGCAAAACATGGCCAAACCAAAACAATATGCTGCTCAAAAGAGGTTGATGACTCCTTCTAACCACACCATTACTTACAAAGTCAAACCACCTAATGCCCAAGATACTGCATAAGCATCTAGAATCAAAAGCATCTAGTTTCCTGTTATCTTGCTAACAAAGCGTCCAGTCTCACTACCATAACTAACCTTGGAAAGAACCAAACCATTATACAGCCTAATTTTAGTCTTTAGGTGTATACGCCTATTTTTCTACACTCTCCATAGATTCTTAAAAGTCCCAATGGCAATCCCTATTCTTCTATTTATCTCATGCCACACATCACCAGCATCTGTTACATAACTCCCAAGATAATTAGACTGAGACACTTGCTCAAGAGTGCAGCCATTCAAAACAACTGAAGCACCATCTGCTTGACCAATTTTCATCACTAGTGTTTTCTGTTTATCACCAAACCTACTCTATTACCAGTCTCATCAATAGCCCTAATGAACAAATTCATCTCATCAACATCATTAGCCAACAGGACCAAATCATCTGCATAATCTAAATCAGAAATTTTGAAATCTCTAGACCATTTAAGGCAGGCATGTCCAATCCGTGGCCCACAAAATCGTAAAGTTTGTGACATAAGCTTTCAACATGATTGTGATTTTCAGTGAGTTTTTAATATCCCACTAGTTTTATGTTGCCCTTTTTTTAATTAAGAACATAATGTAATAATTATTAACATAAGAAAATAAATGAAGTTTTATTATTCATATACATTAACTATATTATATATTTTATGTGCACCCAAAACAATTCATCTTCACTCAATGTGGCCCAGGGAAGTCAAATCTTCACTCAAAGTGGCCCAGGGAAGTCAAATCTTCACTCAACGTGGCCCAGGGAAGTCAAAAGGTTGGACACGCCTGATTTAAGGCCAAAATCTTTCCCTTGCAAAGAATTTCGTATAACATAATCAATAACCAAACAAAAAAGAAAAGGAGGCAAAATGCACCCTTGTCTAACTCTACTAACAGTGCTAAACCAATTTCTGCAAGATGTACCAACTCTCACACACAGCTCAGTGTTATTATAGAGAATTTTCATTATACTAACTTATCAGGTTTTCCATATGATCTAACAATCAATTACATATTATGTCGATCAACAGAGTCAAAAGCCTTTTTGAAATCTATAAAGCTAGTAACCACAGGTTTCTGAAACTCTAAACATTTCTCAAGAATCTGCCTAAGTGAAAACATTTGATCAATACATCCCCTACCACTTCTGAATCCACACTATTCTTCATGTAGTTGTTCATCAACCAAATTCTTAATTCCATTAAGTATAATCATGCAAAGAACTTTACCTGGAACAGAAATTAAACTAATTCCCCTATAATTATCACAAAAATTGCAATCACCTTTTTAAAAAAAATTGGAAAATGTTAGCTCTAGAAAAATCTTTAGGAACAACACTTTTATCATAAAAAAAAAATTTCAGTCAGCCATGTGACAACACAAATGTTCCCAACTCTAAGCATTTCAGTGGTGATTTTGTCCACCCCTAGGGATTTATACAGTTTTAATTTAGAGATAGTCAATGTGATTTCGAAATGTGATATAGGGCCACCATAAAAGCAAGTAATGCATCTATCCTCATTACAAACAATGGGAGTAGAAATAATCACATTATTTAGAACATCTCTGCTCAGCCCACCTAGCCATCACAGAATCCTCACCTTCAACCACCTTGCCATGTTTATCCCTCAGTCCCTGTGTACCTGTTTGTTTCTTCTCACATAAAACATTAACAATCTGGTACAACCCTCTGCTGTTGTGCTATCTAACTGCTTCCTCTGCTTTGTGTGCCAAGCTATCAAACCAAAGATTCCTATCAGCTGTTAACTGATCTTTTACAAGTTTATTAAACTCATTGTAATGCCTTCTGTTCGGACTAGTAGACTGTTGATTCATATTAATCCTGCACTTCCTTCTTTCAGAAATAAGTTCCATAGCCTTATCATGCTAATAATTTTGTTTCCTCTGTTCCCTTTTACCCAAAAGAGTACTGCTGGGTTTCAAGAAAAGCCTGTTTAAACCGATCCCATTCTTTCTCAACTTCAGCAGTAAGCAAACCACGATTGTCATAATGAGTAAGTAGCCTATCATGGTAGCTTTGGTTATATCTGGATCTTTCAGACCTTCAGTGTTGAAGGTAATTTTCTTAACTTTAGCACAACATTTCTTAAGCTTCAGTTGTAAAACACTTTTGACCAGGTAATGGCAGACCCAATTTCAGCTCTCCTGCATGATATGGTATTCCTAATTGAACTGGCCCATTTGCTATTAATCAAAATATAATCTATCATATTCCTGTGCAACTCATCAGGTGAAACCAATGTATATTTATAAATGTCCCAGTGTTCGTAGTATCTGTTAGTTATTCGTAAACCATAAAGTTTACTTACATGTAGGAGACGTTCCCCATTGTCATTGGAACTACCAATGCCAAAGGGGCCAAAACTCCTGCCCAAAGGCCAGAGTCAGTACCAACTTCAGCATTGCAAAGAGAGTGCACCTCGCACAAGAGAAATATCTCCTTTCTTCACAGAATTGCAAAATATCCTGAAAGTGGCTGTAAAAACACATCCTTCTCGTTCTCATCAGAGTCCTCTGTGGGGGATAATAACAGATGACATTCAAGTCTTTAATTTTTGTTTTAAATTTTGCTCTAAGAAATGTTTCATTAATGCAATCATATCTTAGAAGAGCATCACTGACATGTCTGCTGAAAAGCAAACCTACACTTTGGAGATGCTTTCCATCTCTGTCCCTGAAAAAAGAAATTTATTTTTAGTATCTCACCTTTACCTGTCCATTTGGTTTCTTGCAAGCCTAGAATATCTAAGGCTATAATGCTGTAATTCCTGTGTGAGGACATCAAGAGAATAATCTCTATATAATGTCCTCACATTCCATGTTCCTGCAAAGAGAAAATGATTAGTCGGATTTTTAAAGAAACTAGGTTTATTGAGAAAGGTAGGGCCAACAATATCAAACAGCCCCCTGATCACTGGCATGAGGCAAAGACCTGTTCCTTCTCTGCTAAAGGGTGAAGTCACTGATGCTGGTAGGTACTTCAGGCACCACCTTTTCAAGTGGACTGTTTCAAGAGCCATATGACCTGCCTGAGACACATTACTCCAGTTTAGGATTGACGATGCTTGACTAGCTTAGTGAGGTTCAGGTACTTGTGAGGGCCCCTCTCACAGGTACCTGAACCTCACTAATGATCTGATCATTAGTGAGGACCTGAACCTCACTAATGATAATCCTGATCTCACTCTGATCAGGATTATCCACCAGCTGATATAAGGTATCCCATGCCTCTGTTCACTTAGAGCTGGCAACTCAGAAGCAAAGAGAAAACACAGCAGCATATTCTCCCTCAGCAGAGGCCCACCAGTGCAGCAAGTCCAGGATCCATAATCAAACTCAAATCTATAAACCAGTCCAGTCTAGTAGGTATAAATGGTCAACACCAAGACCCTGTGAAGTTGACCACTCCTCAGAAGGGTTGAAAATTAAGAAAAAAAGTGGCTACAGATGACCAGATCAGTAGGCCATACTGAACTGGCAGCCCTCCCTTTCTGTTACCTTCCAAAAGAGATATTCTCTTTTGGAAGGTGCTAATGGCCTGCATCACGAGAAGACGGGGTCAGACATTAGGTGCTAAACCTGGCTGGTTCTGTGCATCATCATTGAGGATTGGTACACAGCTCTCCTTCCAGTTTATGCCTTGATGCCATTTACAGACCTAATTTAGTGATTATATTGAATAGCTAAATTTAGTGATTATGAATTTAATTTTCATTGTTACCATTCACTTGTTGCTAAAAGTTCTAAAATAGTTTCTGGCATGTTTTTCTTATAGGTGGAAAGTGAACAATTGAAAAAGTAAACAATTTGATTTCAGTTTCTGATTTACAGTTCTTTGGGCTTTAAGCCTGCTTTTGCTATTTCAAGAATTATTTTTTATCATTTATTAGACTAATTATGCAATTTTCAGAATAATATTATTTTAAAATCTAATCATATTTGAAGGTCAACATGTATCACACTTTTCAATCAAAACTACTGAGATCATAGGTGCTGACTTTTAACTTTTGTCACAGGGGCAGAATAGTTATATCCAACCCTGGTCCAATTGCTTCAGAAGTGCATTTGCTTTTACCTGGTGACTGGATTGCATTAGCACACAAAATCCAGTCAAGCAGACATCTTACACTTCCTCAGTGCTAGCCCAGATCGAATTGGATTGTTTTACCTCTGAGCAGCACTTTTTTGCACACCATGGCCAGGTCACATGGACCCCAAAGGCTCAGAGAAGGTTGGGGGAGGGGACCCACTGGAACAGCTGTTGGGAGACAGATGGTAGCCTCCCGTCAAGGCTATCCAGCGTGTTCTTTAACGTGCACAGGGTATGGCTCTCCCGCACACGGAGACACAGCTTAACGTCCCATCTGACGGACAGCGGCCTTTTCAAGCCCATCAGTGTCCCCTACTGACTGTGGGCAGGGCGGGGAAATTTTGCGGAGATAAATCTCAACGCTGACCCAGCTGGGACTTGAACCTGGGAACTACAGATTATGAGCCTGGCGCGCTACCGACTGAGCCACCCCGGCCCAGATCGAAGCTTCTACCTCTATTCAGAATTGCTAACCTCAACTAAAAACAAAATTATACCTTAGCATAAAATTTGTGGTCTTTCCCAGTTCATTATTATATACATACCAATTTGGATTTTGTTTTGCATGATACGAGATGCAAAACATAATTTTTTTTTCATAAAATAACAAGGTGTGGGGGGGGGGGGGGGAGGCTAAATATTTGCTCCTGTGCTAAAACCTAATAACTGTCCTAATAATTGCTCCCGTTCCTAAATAAACATGGGGGCAATTGCCCCAATGGAGTCAGTGCCTATGACTGGGACTGATATAGAGTTTGTATACCAAAGTTAGACAGAGTTTGTATGCCAAGGTCAGTTTAGATAAAACAAATAATAATATTTACGAAAATTTTTCTGCAGCAATATTTTGGGGCTTGATACAAATAACACTAAATTTACAGCTTTACATAAGTAAATAAAAAAAAAAATAATAAATAAATACCCCCTCAAGCAGCTGCTTGCCACAGAGGTCTGACAGGAGCCTGTCAGCTTAATATGCCATAGTAGAAGATCTGAGAGGATGGCAGGACCTCAGCAGAAAAACGACACAAACAGCCATGCCTTACCCGGGGCTCGAACCCAGGTCCCTAAGATCAGTAGCCAAGAGCGCTAACCACTCGGCCATGGGACGGCTTACATAAGTAAACATTAGGCTAATCAAAAATTTAATATACTGTGAAATAAGAATAAATTTTGTTTAGTTCTTTATCTTATTTTACATATATTTTTGCTTTAAAAAAAAAGAAATCACCAGGTTTCAGAAGCAAAATTTTTTGTAGCACTAATCTTAACAGATTAGGTTACAAAAGTTAGGCTTACTTAACATTTACAAAGTAAATTACAATTTAGATATGCCATATGACAAGTACATATTTTGATTAAAAAAATTAAGAAAACTACATAAAAATAATTTAATTTAAATAATAATAATAATAGAAATGTTTAAAAATATATGAATCAGAATAAAAAAAAAAACAAAAAAAAACAGAAATTACCAAAAAAAAGTATCTTTGCTGAAAAAAATATATATCCATTGTCTTTATAAGAATAAAACTCACTTGTCTTTCTTTAGAATTTCTATTATTTTATTGTGCTGGATATAGAAATGTAATTTGAATTTAGGATATTTCTTACTGGTATAGACTATACAATTGACAATATTAAACAACTGAAAAATAAACAGCAATAAAAGAATTCAGCACACTCTATGGCTGAAAAAATTTCCAGTTTCGTCTCAGCAATCTTCATTTTTGAATATTACACACACAACATATATATAAATTCATTCAGCATGCCTTTTCCATCAAAAGTTTACTTTTTTTGTAATTAATCATACATTGAAAAACCATTTCAACCCTTCCACGGTCATCATTATAACCATAAAACTGAAATGACAATTTTTTTTTACTATGACACACAAAACCTCTTACAAATTCAAATATCCAGTTTAAGATTTTTATATATATTTATATGTTCAAAAGCCATATGTTTTAAAGTCAACAAATAATATTTACATTTTTAATTATTATAAATTATGATTGATAGTGACTTTTCACTTTTTCTGAACAAACAAAATTATAGCTGGACCTCAAACTTTTTTTTTTCACTCCAAAGATTTTTTTTTTTTCAGGCTGAATGCTAGAAGGGTTAAGTCTGCAGTATTTTGGAGTGTACTGCAAAGTTTTAACAAAAATATAAATACCCTTAGTATTTATTCAGTTCATAATATAGGGTGCCCAAAAAATAATAATATGGTTTTGAGAATCAATATGTTGGAAAAAATATACATAATCAAGAATGTAATATTTTAATTGAAAGCATATCTCAAAACAGTTTTGAACAGTTCTTAGTGGCCACTGAACTGAACCACCCCTGCCACTTCATCAAGAAGTGGAATACCATTTGAATATATGGAGGGCCAGGAATGGAGCACATGTGAAAATTCACTAATTATATTCAAAAGTATTCTTGGCACACTTTCAATTTAAATATTACTTTCTAGAATATGTATATTATTTTCCAATATATTAGTTCTTGAAACCACATCATTATTTTTCAGCACCCTGTAATTCTTTTGAATAATGAATTTTCAGATAAACCAATTAGTGTACTGGTACACAGTTCAAATTACTTAAAACTATTCCTTTGCTATTATATAAAAATGAAAAATAAAATAAATTAAAAATAAGGTGTTCACATAAAAAGTTTGCTAATTAAATATGTACCTCATTTTCAGCACCTTGTTGACAGGGGCAACTGGAAGACATTGATGACAATGCCAGTAGCACAGATATTGACACAGATGAGGCTAAGCAGAGGAGAAGCCCCCCCACTAGCCGTTTCATGGGACCCATTTCTCACATTTCAGCTCCTTACTTATTTAAAAACCTAAAGTAATTACTTAATATTAACATTTAGATGCTTATGAGGTAATCTTTCAAGGAACAGTTATTATTATGAAAATCATTAACATTCATTGCATTATAAACAAAACACACAAAATACATTGGTTATCAAAAAATATTACATTTTTGTTATCCATACTTTGAAAATGAATAATTTTCCTAATTAATCTGTAACTAATATTAAGTTTAATTACTTAGTTCTATTACTTTTTAATTGCTTATTTGGAGAACTGAACTTGGAATAACAGATTATTTGCATAAAGATTATCAATTTACTGCTGATTAGAGTCAGTATGTTGGAAGTTTGCAAATTTTATGGACTTGTTTACCAGATGTGGTGGTGCTGAAGCAGGTATGTGTGTGTGGGGGGTTACTGAAGCAAGATTCCCAATTGAAAAAGTTAGTCTAATTTTCCCTCTACAATGCAGTAACACTCATTTTGCGACTGCTAGTAATGAAATATCATTATCGAACATGAAATTGTATAACATGTTAAGATAAACAGGTCTTAACCCTTTCATGACTAAGGGAAACATTTTTCCCCATTTTAAAATTGGTGATTGTCGTATTTAATTATAACCTTATCTGCATTTTTTATACAGAATGTCAAAATAGAACGTATGTAGAACGCAATTACGTAAACGGGAACGTTTAGTCCATGTCCATCTTTGCAATAATGTTGCATCTGTGCAATATCCATCTTTGCTTCACAACCAAAAGAAATTGCTTCGCAGAATATCATAATTAGCACATCATTTTGTATAGTAATTTTATTTCATAATTTTGTATTATTTTAGTTAACATTTTGTTATAATAAACCAATAAATAAAAGACATTGCATAATAAGCCTAACTATAATTTGTGTTACCTTTATAGTCCATTGGGAAAAATATTTCCCATAAAATTCCAAAACAACTACACTTGTTATGTATTTTTCTTATGATTTTTATTTATTTTAGTCTAAACAAACTAAAATAAACAGTTACATACTAATATTTACTCTTAGAAACCTTATGATCCTGAAAGGGTTAACAGGCTGACCCTTTAAAGCTGGCTGAAATCGTCTCTTTTCAGCTTCTGACAACTTCTTAAAGTTGCTGATTTATTTCTCAGGAACCTCACTTCAACAAAAATGCATTCTCTCCTGAACACAGCTGTTAATATTGGATTCAGTTTAGCTAAGATATCAAGTACTCTAATAAAGTGACAGATGTTTAGATTGAAGAAGGATAAAAGGTGTTTGTTCCCTCTTTTGAACTTATGTGGTAGCACCTGTCAACAACCCCAATTCTTGAGGCAGAATTGATGATGTTGATAGAGTTGATACTGTTTAGGGTTTAAAAGTGGCTACCACCAATATCCATAAACTTATTCTCGGGGTGACACATTGTCAGAGACATGCATAAAAAAAAAACTAGAGATGTTTTCAATAAAGTTTGCAATGTTTTATAGTTAAAATGAATGTGGATTTCTTGCAAAAAATGTTCACTGAGAAAGTCCTATAAAAAGTTATAGCAAGTCAAAAGCCTTTGAAATCGCATTATTTTCAAATATTGAGGCAAGCTCAGATATTGCACTGTGTCACATCATCTCATTGAAAATATGCTTCCTGATACTTCTTGCCATCCAGCTGATTAGAAAATGTTCAGGAAATCTGTATAACATTCAGAATTAAATGTTTTCAAACAAAACTGGTCTGATTATTTTTGTTTGGAATAATGCATACCATAGAAATTTTTTTAAAAACTACAGAGACATCTAAATATAGTTCATGTAAATTTTTCATATTCTTGTGCTCTGGCTGTTAATATAACTGACAAGATTAATTTATGCAAAATGGTCTATCAAACACTTTCAAACCTCTTGCAACATGCTCAATAAATCATTGGTAATAATTTAGCTACCCTCATCAGGCTTTTCAGCTATTGTACAGGACTGATATGATAGGAATGAAGTTTTAATTTCATTTGTTCTATAGCAGATCCATAGAGTTGGGTTGTTTTACCTCTGAGCGGCACTTTTTTGCACACCATGGGCTAAATGGCCAGGTCACAAGGACCCCGAGGGCTCAGAGAAGGTTGGGGGAGGGGACCCACTGGAACAGCTGTTGGGAGACAGATGGTAGCCTCCCGTCAAGGCCATCCAGCGTGTTCTTTAACGTGCACAGGGTATGGCTCTCCCGCACACGGGGCCACGGCTTAACGTCCCATCCGACGGACAGCGGCCTTTCCAAGCCCATCGGTGTCCCCTACTGACCGTGGGCAGGGCGGGGAATTTTGCGGAGATAAATCTCAACGCTGACCCAGCTGGGACTCGAACCTGGGAACTACAGATTACGAGCCTGGCGCGCTACCGACTGAGCCACCCCCGCCCGCAGATCCATAGAGCAATCCAGACTGAGAGGATAGCAAATCATTGTGAAGCCTACTTCACAATGATTTCCTGGGACTTTCCAGAAAATGATCATTCATGGATGCAGGCATTCTAATACAATTGGTCTCCCACTTTAATGATTTTCTAAATTATGGATTTTGTGAACCAATCTTATGTGTTAAATATTAGCCATAAATCATCACCACTTTTGAAAAATAATTTCCAATGACAATTTGCTGCTGCAAAGACATCATCTTGAATTATTGTGATATGTTGATTTTTAACAGCTAGACACAACACACCATTTATTATATACATTTCAAATTACATTTTTTGTTTTCACCAAATTTACCTTTGGATCATCATGTAACCTAGTGCCAACCAAATGCTTTTAACATACAGGGATTTATAAAACTAATGGAAGCACTGATGACAACTGGAGTATACAAAATGCGCCGTATGCATATCACAAGGAAAACATCACCCGCGATGTGAGGTATATGAAGGGGAAAAGTATGATGTCAGCTATCACGCACCAGTGCCGCAGGTAAAACAGCTGTTGTGGTGTAATTGTCGACAATATCAGATCTCAGTGACCTCCAAAAAGGCATGATCATTGCTACACATCTTGCAGCAGCTTCAGTAAACAGAACGGCAGAAATAGTAGGTGTAGCACAAGGAACTGTATCGAAGATTATGACAACTTATCAAAACGTAAGGGCATTGCCTCCAAACATGCAAATTGTGGACACCATATGAAATTGGCAGATAGGGATAGTCAAACATTGGCATGGATTGCAGAACTGAAGCACAAGACCACGGTACCACAAATAGTAGCAGAGTTGAACATCAGTCGGAATGATCTCGTTTCCATCATAACAGTTCCTCAGGAACTTCATTGTGCCGATAGTTATGATCGCGCTGCAATTCACAAACCTCTGATTACCAACATCAATGCAACAAAATGTGTAAGGTGATGCAAAGCACATAACAACTGGGATGCTAAAGACTGGCAAAGTGTCATCTGATCTGATGAATCATGCTATATATTGTTTCCCACCACTGGTAGAGTGTACATCTGGGGAAAACCTGCAGAAGCATCCACCCTAGACTGTGAAGCATGGAGGGCGATTCCTGATGCTGTGGGATGCCATATCATGGCATTGCTTAAGGCAGTAGTTATTCTGCAGGGTCATGTCACATCCGCTATGTACGAATCATTTCTCGGGGACCAACTGCACCCAATGTTGCAGGCATTGTTCCCTAATGACTATCCCTGATTTCAAGCAGATAATGTACTCCTGCATTGTGCAAAACCATCAAGTTGTGGTTTGCAGAGCATGAGGATGAGGTACAGCAGATAACCTGGCCCCCTCAATATTATTGAACATTTCTGGGAATATCTGGAGCATGAGGTCAGATCATACTTTCCACCTCCAGCATCACTGGCATAGTTGGGCCATATTTTATAGGAAGAATGGTCCCACATTCCATCACCATATGTGGATGATTTGTAAAGTCTACTCCACATCAAATTGCATCTATTCTGAATCCCAAGGTGGGTTGGTTGGTTGGTTGTTTTACCTCTGAGCGGCACTTTTTTGCACACCATGGGCTAAATGGCCAGGTCACATGGACCCCGAAGGCTCAGAGAAGGTTGGGGGAGGGGACCCACTGGAACAGCTGTTGGGAGACAGATGCATGCCACAGATGGCATGCATCTGTCTCCCAACAGCATGCCACAGATGGTAGCCTCCCGTCAAGGGGAGGCTACCATCTGTGGTATTCTGGCACAGGCTACCATCTGTGGCATCTGTGGTGTTCTCCAACCTGCATGCCACAGATGGTAGCCTCCCGTCAAGGCCATCCAGCGTGTTCTTTAACGTGCAAAGAATATGGCTCTCTCCCGCACACGGGGCCACGGCTTAACGTCCCATCCGACGGACGGCGGCCTTTCCAAGGCCATCGGTGTCCCCTACTGACTGTGGGCAGGGAGGGGAACTTTGCGGAGATAAATCTCAACGCTGACCTAGCTGGGACTCGAACCTGGGAACTACAGATTATGAACCTGGCGCGCTACCGGCTGAGCCCCCCCCCCCCCCAAGGTGGGCCTACAGCTTATTAATGAAATGTTCTCCACAAACAGTATGTGTTTCCATTATTTTGATAAACCCTGTATACATATATATATATCATGGCACTTATATTAAGTATTTATATACTTGCACTGAGACTGTAAACCTATTATATGATTAGTACTCATACCTACATGAAATGCATTAACCTTTTGAAGATGGATGGTACAGAATTTATACCAATAAGAAAACATATCAAAAGAATGCCAATGCTACAGCAGTTGTACTAGCAACTTCCTTCCCAAATGCAGTGTTGGGAGGTAGCTTTCCACTGCCACTAACCAAGAATGGTCCATGCTGGTGAAATAAAAATAAGAAAAAAATTGCCACTTAAGCAGCTGCATGCCACAGATGTCTGACAGAATCCTGCCAGTTTAATATGTCATGGAAAAGGTTTGTAGGGATGGAGAGAAATCAGCAGAAAGACAACAGAAGAAAACATCCAGGTCTTATCAGGGCTCAATTCCAGACCTTTTGATCAATAACCAAGCACACTAAACATTTGGTTACCATGATCACTGAGTAGAGAACTTTGTCTTAATTATTGCTTGGGAGTATCAATCTTTTTTTAGCTGGTCAGGCATGCAGAGGGAAAGGGGCTATAAACTGCTTACTGAAAGGACAAAAGGGCTAATAGGGGGAAATTTGAGTGGACTTTGCCATCCTTTAACCCTTCCAGTATCCAGCCTTGTTGATCAATTATTATTGATTTTTTTTTGGAGTTATGCTACATAGGATGGCAGGCTTACAACTTGTTGTTGTGGATATTTTATTTAATATTGCATTAGGTTATAGGTTAAATTTTCTTTTATTATTCTTAAATTGGCTTATTTGACTGAGCATAATTGGCAAAAAGCCTGGACTTTTCTCAAAGTATGGTATCAAGAAAAAAATTATAGAGTAATTTTCTGTTTGAAGTAAAAATTTATTTTTGTGCTATTCAGAAATAAATAGCCTTTCTATTCATAAGCATTATAGTTTAATTATATTTGTTTTAAATAAAATTTTATATGCATTGCCAGATACATTTTTTTTTTTACTATACGACTTTAAAAAATCCTATAAAAATAAAACTAGTCATCTTTTTTTGTTAAATATGTTATTTCAGAATATCCAGAATTAACTGCTGATTAATTTATCATATAACATGCCATAATTTCTTTCATTAGTTATTTGGCAAAAAGTTCTAAAGTTAATGTTTTTTAGCTGAGGATAAGGAGAAAATAGCATGGCCTCTGGATGTAAATCAATTTTTCAGACTGGACACGATAAGGTTTAATAATGAGTGTATAGAACCCACATAACAAACAAAAGCAACAGGTTTCAAATACAGGTGTAAAATATTAAAATACACTTAAAATAACCAAGAAATTTAAAAAAAGCAAACAATGGACTAAGAGCAAAGTATCTGCTAAAATATATTGGAGTGTAAGGGGCTCATAGACAGCAAATGAAGGGAGCTAAAATTGGACATTCAAAATTAAAAGAAATACAATCAATTACAATATGTTAATTAAAACAATGCCACAAACTCACACATAGGTCATCATCCTCATGCACAAGAAAATAATGGCCTCTGCTATACAATCACAAGGAACAAGTAAAACTTCCTCCACATAACTCCTGCAAAAACACGTCATAATTTGATAATAGGCCTTATTTCAATGAGCTGTTCATGATCTGCACAACAATCTATGCCACTGTGACTGGATCCCATTATAAAAACACTGCAGGAAGTCCATATATGGAACTGGCAGCAGAGAGCCAAACAGGGGCATTGCTGACTTGCAGCAGCATCCACCAAGTCATTACCCCTAATACTGACATGACTGGACATCCAAGAGAATAGTCAAAGTGGCAGTCAGAAGATGGAGCTGCTGGTGAATCTTGAAGAGAACAAGGTGAGGCCTCACCGAGATCAAAGCCTGTAGCAAGCTAACTGATTCAGTGTAAAGGCACACAATGATCTTACTATTTTATCAGTAACAGCATGAATGAATTCATTTCCATCATGTGATACATAGACCATTCTGCATACATATTTTGTTGTAGAAGATTGCTGATATTTGTCAAAAATCCAATTACAAGTATAAATTACTCTAGGTAAGTTTTAAAACAAAAGGCATCAAAGTTATGGAAAAATTACTGTTATTTCCACCTTGTCACAAATAGCAATTTATTTCAATTATTTGACTCTATGGGCTGGGAGGTGGCTCAGTTGGTAGTGCACCAGGTTTGTAACCTGCAGTTTCCATGTTCGAGTCCCTCCTGGGCCAGCTATAAGATTTATATCTGCAAAACTCCTTGCCCTTGGTTAGTACAGGGCACCAATGGACTTGGAAAAACCACCGTCCTGCAGATTTCAACAGAAGTCCATGTAATGGACTGCAACATTCAGTATGTTTTCTATTTGTTCCCTCAGGGAGATTTACCTTGCATTTTGGAGCTAGTGTATGTTTCATTTTAGTTTTTCACCTACATGTGCTAGAAAAGCCATATAGCGCCAAAATTGCTCCTGGTCGAATATATAGGAAATGGTTGGCACCAGCCATACACTATGCACATTACAGAACACGCTAAGGTGCATTGCCGGAAGGCTACCATCTGTCTCGTAATAGCTGTCCAGTGTCCCCTTCCCCAAGCTTCTCGGGGTCCTTGTAACATGGCCATTTAGCCCATTGTGTAAAAAAAAAGTGTCACTCAGAATTAAAATAACCCTAACCATAACTTGACTCTACCGAAAATGGCGTTTACAAAACACAAGTAACAGAGTACATATAAAAAAAAAATGCATGGAAGATAAAATTTTACAATAATGCTTCACGAAAGGAACTATACCGTATCGCAACTTCACTGTAACAAAGTTTAGATCGTAAATAGTACATGAAACAAACTTCACCTGTTCAACGCGAGGGCCGCCATGTGTTATATTAGCAAAACGTGAAATGGTTAAACAAGTATATTAAATTTCATATTTTTTTGGTGTTTATACAATAAAATATCAAATTATTTAACAAAATTAAAAAAAAAATTAACGTTAGAGTAATAAAATTTACCCAAAACATTGTATTATACCTTATGATAAATGTTATGTATGCACATCACCTTTTACTTGTTTTCTGCGTACGGATACGGTTTTAAACTTTATTTGCTAGTATGGGAGATCTTGTCACAGTCCTCACCAAATTTCGCTCGACGTTTCACAAAACTATTGTCGATTTAACAAAACATTCCTAGAAATAATCCCCGAATCTCCCAAAACTTCAGTCTCCTTGACCTTAAGAAATCAATCCCAGAGAATCTCTTTGGTATCATCGATAACTTGTTGGTCTGCCGATAAAAATCCCAGCCGAAACCTAAGTTTGTATACATCCATTCTTGATTCCCCAGAATAACGATTATTTCTAAATATTTCAGGACACTCTAAAACTATATGATTGATCATTTCTTTTCCCAGAAAACATAGAGGACCATCCCTATTCTGATATATAAGGCAGACTGTATCTAGGTGCAGAAATTTTCGAAGCCGATATCTAGGTTCCAATGACCGGGTCCAGACTTTGCACAACAAACTACTCCTCCGGGTGCTGTCATAAACATTTTCCCACTTGTAAGCAGATTTTTTGCCTATAGAAGTGATTATGGATCCTGATTTTGCTGCACTGGTGGGCTTCTGTAGAGGGAAAATCTTCCGCTGTGTTTTCTGTTTGTTTGTGGATTGACAGCCCCAAGTGAATAGATTCACAGGATATGTTTATCAGCTGGTGGATAATCCTGAGCAGAGGTCATCGCAGGCACCTGAACTCTTTGCTTCTATTGGCATCGTCAAATTCTACATTGGATGAAGTCTTCCAGTGTAGATGGCTTCAGCCTTTAGTGGTGGGGGAACGGGTGTTTGTCCCGTGTCACCGATTAGGGGGCTGTTTGATATTGTCGGCATTCCCTCTCTCAATAAACATAGTTTCTTTAAACATCCCACTAACCATTTTCTCTCCATAGGTAGTTGGAATGTGAGGACTCTGCACAGAGCTTTTTCTCTTGATGTCCTCACACAAGAATTCCACCATTATAATTTAGATATTCTATGCTTGCAAGAGACCAGATGGACAGATAAAGGTCAGATTCTTAAAAATAATCTTAAAGGAGAGGACGACAATAAGCATCACCACCTCTTTTCAGGGAGGGACGACAATAAGCATCACCAAGGCGTGGGTCTGCTTCTCAGCAGACACGCTAGTGATGCTCTTCTAGGATATGAGTGCATTAATGAAAGGTTTCTTACAGCAAAATTTCAGACAAGCGTTAAAGACTTGAATGTTATCTGCTGTTATGCCCCCACTGAGGATGCCGATGAGGATGAGAAGGATAGGTTTTATGAACAACTTCAGGATATTTTGAATTCTGTCAAGAAAGGAGATATTACACTTGTTCTTGGTGACTTCAATGCCAAAGTTGGTACTGACTCTGACCTTTTGGGAGGAGTAATAGGCCCTTTTGGTATTGCTAGCTGCAATGGCAATGGGCAACATCTCCTACAGTTAGTAAATTCAATGGATTCAGAATAACTAACACTTATTACAAACACCGCAACATACATAAGTACACATGGGTTTCACCCAATGGGCTGCATAAGAAAATGATTGATTATATATTAATTAACAGCAAATGGGCTAGTTCTGTTAGGAATACCAGGTCCTATAGGGGAGCTGAAATTGGATCTGACCATTACCTTGTTAAAAGTGTTTTGCAACTTAAACTTAAAAAGTGTTGTGCTAGGGTTAAAAATTTTACCTTTAATACTGAAGCTCTGAAAAACTCAGTTATAGTTAAAGCTTACCATAATCGGTTACTTAGTCGTTATGACAGTCATGGTATGCTTACTACCGAAGTTGAGGAAGAATGGGACCATTTTAAACAGACTATTTTGGAAACTAACAGTACTCTTTTAGGGAAAAAGGAGCAGAGAAGACAGAATTATTTGAATGATAAGGCACTTGAACTTATTTCAGAAAGAAAGAACTGCAGGAATGTCCTTAATCAATACCCTACTAGTCCTAATAGAAAGCATTACAGAGACCTTAATAAACGTGTAAAGGATCAGTTAGCTGCTGATAAGAATCTTTGGCTTGATGGCTTGGCTGACAAAGCTGAGGAAGCAGTTAGACAGCACAACAGCAGAGAGCTGTACCAGATAGTTAATGTTTTGTGTGGTAGAAAACGGACAGGTATACAGGGATTGAAGGATAAACAAGGTAAGGTTATAGAAGGGGAGGATTCTGTCATGGCTAGGTGGGCTGAACATTTCATTGATGTTCTAAACAATGTGGTTATTAGTTCTACTCCCATTGTTTGTAATGATGATAGATGCATTACTGGCTTTAATGTTGACCTTATAACACAGTCCGAAGTTAGTTTGGCTATTTCTAAATTTAACCTACATAAGTCCCCAGGGTTTGATGAAATTACTACAGCTGGGAATGTTTTGGTTACCACATGGATGACTGAAATTTTGAATATCTTTTATGATAAAGGCATCGTTCCTAAGGATTTTACCAGAGCTATTATTATCCTTATTTTTAAAAAAGGTGATCATAGTTCTTGTGAAAACTACAGGGGTATCAGCCTACTCTCTGTTCCAGGTAAAGTTCTTTCCATGATTGTGCTTAATAGAATTAAGAATCTGGTTGACAGTCAATTGCGTGATGAGCAATGTGGATTCAGAAGTGGTAGGGGATGTGTGGATCAGATATTTTCACTTAGGCAGATTCTTGAGAAATGTTTAGAGTTTCAGAAACCTTTGGTTGCTAGCTTTGTTGATTTCAAAAAGGCTTTCGATTCTGTTGATCGTCATAATTTGTGGTTGTTGTGAGATCATATGGTATACCAGAAAAGTTAGTTAACATAATGAAAGCTCTCTATAATAACACTGAGTCGTGTGTGAGAGTTGGTAAGGCTTGTAACAATTGGCTTAGCATTACTTCTGGTTTTCGACAAGGGTGCATTTTGTCTCCTTTTCCCTTTAGCTTGGTTATTGATTATGTTATGCGAAATTCACTTCAAGGGAAAGATTTTGGCCTTAAATGGACTGGAGATACGAAAATTCTGATTTAGATTATGCCGATGATTTTATCCCTTTTGGCAAATGATGTTGATGAGATGAACTCTTTCATTCGAGCTGTTGATGAAACTGGTAGTAGAGTAGGTTTGGTTATAAACAGAGTGAAAACTAAAGTGATGAAAATTGGTCAGGCCGGCTGTGATTCAGTTAATCTGAATGGTTGCAGTCTTGAGCAGGTGTCACAGTTTAATTATCTTGGGAGCTATGTAACAGATAATGGTGATGTGCATCATGCGATTAACAGATGAATAGGGATTGCTGCCGGGACCTTTAAGAATCTATGGAGAGTGTGGAGAAATAGGCGTATACACCTAAAGACTAAAATTAGAGTGTATAATAGTTTGGTTCTTTCTAGGATTAGTTATGGTAGTGAAACTTGGACACTTTGTAAACAAGATAACAAGAAACTATATGCTTTGATTCCAGATGCTTACGCAGTATCTTGGGCATTTGTAACTAATGATGAGGTTAGTCAAAGGAGTCTGCAACCTCCTTTAAGCAGCATATTGTGCAGAGAGAGACTCCGTTGGTTTGGCCATGTTGCCCGTATGAATAATTATAGATTGGCGAATAGGGTTATGAACAGTGTGCCTAAAGACCTCAGAAAGAGAGGGAGACCTAGGATGCGGTGGGCAGACAATGTCAAACAGGACCTTATTAGAATTGATGTGCAGTGGCCAGATTCAGTAGATGTAGCTCAGGACAGACTTGCTTGGAGAACTAAATTGCACAGTCTGGTTGGACCTCCGTAGCCCATGGCTGCTTGAGGATGATGATGATAATGATGATGAATCATTCCATCAATTACATCTTCGAAATGCCCCAATATTTATTCTTTGTGATATTAGCCTTTGCATATCGAACCTACTTAGAATAGTGGAACTTTATTCCTAAGCCAGTGGGCTTGTCTTGATGAACACACATAAATATATGACAAACTAATATAAAGTATCTTCACATTGAAGAACCTCTGCTTTCGTTTTAAAAAAAATAAACATAATTAAGCATTCATAATTCTGACAAGTTTCTGTAAAATTGATCTCATTTTTATTAAAATAAAATTGCTTATGAAATTATTCTCCGATTATTCGCTAGCAGCAAAATTTATTTCAGTAAAAAGAATTCGATTTCTAAAAGAAATCGTTACAATTCTTTTACAAAATGAATTTAAACAAATTTATTTCTAACATTAGTATTATATGGAACATAGTGTTATTGCAGAAAAAAATTGATAGCTATTTAGTTATTATTTTTTCAACTATTTTAGGTAGCCAGAAATATTGTAAGGTTTATTAGAACTATCTATAAATTATTTTTTATGCTAAGCAGTAGGACACCCTATGCTGCCGGCAGTAAGAAACCATTAAGACTATAAAATCCAGATTATTGCGAAAAAGGTTTCAAAGATAGTATTAATTATTTGAAGCAGCTTCCCATAAATGACATACCAAATTTAGAACATGCACGTAAAACTTTTGCACGGTTTCATAGTGTGTGCAGAAAGTGCTCAAAATTTAGCTTTGAGGCTTTTTTGTGCAAATGACATTCCTTTAAAATATTTTTAGCATATAAAGTGTCACAAGATCACATTGAACTATTGGTTTCTTGAATTAGATCACAAGGGGGATCAAATAACAATCACAATATTGATCTATTCAAATGGCACTCAGAAAATTTATTTAGAAACTTTAAGTCCTAGCACAAGCAGTAATTGTTTGAAACTTGACAACTCTCCACAGGCCACAGTGTTCCATTTTGGAATTTAGATCAAGCAAAAGGTCACTAAAAGAAACTACACTTGACTCTCACAACTTATTAGAGGAATGCATTCCCATTATTAATTCAGGTCCCTTGTCATATATGCAGGATAATATTTTATTTTGCATATCACGATACTTGAAAAGAAAATTAATTCAAGTTATTTTGCATGGGAAGTCTAACAATGATAACAATTTGACCCTCAATATTGTATCAGTGTGCCAAAATTTGACCCTCAATATTGTATCAGTGTACCTCTTATGTGTCTGTTGATAATCACAGGGCATTTACAAATTTCGTATAACTAATTTTGGTTTCAGATGCAGTATTTCAAAGAGTATGATATACTCAAACGACATCTGGTCATTTCCATTTAATTAAGGAAAAGGAAAAAGCAAAAAAATTATCAGAAGGTATTTGTCACTTCTGTTGTCAAGCACTTTTCTCAATCAGAAAATAGCACAAAATTTTTATCCCTTGGATTTGTTCATTCAGAAAATTCAGATTTTCAGTTTAAAAATATGCATACCACACAAATGGTTCGAAAAATTGTACACCTTTATGTTAATATAAGATTGTGTAATCATGCAAAAAACATTATACTTGGGCTACAGTTAAATTCATCAACAACACGGCAAAAATTAAAGTGATTTTATTCAGCCATGTATAAATGAGTAAATAAAACCATTGTTTAACTAACTAGATCTGGGCTAGATAATATTGTAACATATTAAATATTATTACAAAATATTTTTGGGGATTAAAAAATATATATACTTTAAATCCATCCATTCAAGTACTAAAAAGTGGAACAAGTAAGAAATTATGGTAAATTTTAGTGTTGATAGCATCATGTAATTATAAAAAAATTACCTCTTTTTCATTAAAATGAATTATGCTTCTAGATGATTGCGCAGTATATTGGGCATTAGGTGGTTCAATTTTGTAAGTAATGAGGTTAGGCAAAGGAGTCAGCAACCTGCTGTGAGCAGCATATTGTGGATACTCCATTGTATTAGAATTATCGATAAATATTTGATATGCTCTGCCAATATGCTCTTTTCAGCAGCATATTCTGCAGAAACTATGTTGGTTTGGCGATGTTGCCCACATGCATAACTATAGATTAGTGAATAGGGTTATGAACAATGTTCCTAAAGTCCTCAGAAAGAAGGGGTTGGGTTGTTTTACCTCTGAGCGGCACTTTTTCTGCACACCATGGGCTAAATGGCCAGGTCACATGGACCCCGAAGGCTCAGAGAAGGTTGGGGGAGGGGACCCACTGGAACAGCTGTTGGGAGACAGATGGTAGCCTCCCGTCAAGGCCATCCAGCGTGTTCTTTAACGTGCACAGGGTATGTCTCTCCCTCACTCGGGACCACGGCTTAACGTCCCATCCGACGGACGGCGGCCTTTCCAAGCCCATCGGTGTCCCCTACTGACTGTGGGCAGTGCAGGGAGTTTTGGGGAAATAAATCTCAACGCTGACCTAGCTGGGACTCGAACCTGGGAACTACAGATTACGAGCCTGGCGCGCTACCGACTGAGCCACCCCCACCCCAAGACTGCGGAGGAGAGTCCGACAAAGACAGAGCTATGTATTCAGATAGAGGACTGCTGTCTGGTGTAATGCAACCAAGGGAACAGGATGTCAACTGCGGTTCGACAGAGCTGATGGACAGTCTTATTAACAGCGTGACAGGTAAGAGGTGACCACACTTCATACTGAACTACTTGGGCTATCTCAGTTCACCTGTAATTTTTTTTTTCCGTGAGCTTCATTCATATATAATTTTGGGAAAACTGCTATTCCAGTTTTCAACTGCTATTCTTATGCAGCATTTATAGACACCTATCTTCCAATTCACATTCAGCAGATCCAATGGTCTTTGAGAAAAACCGGGCTTTCAGGTTGTTCCTTAATTAATGGCAACCAATGTAACAGCTTGTTTTAATATATATTCTGTCTTTCATGATATTCGACTGACATATTCAGCAAGGAAAGTGTTGCTTAATTGTATATTCAGTCTGAACATGCTGGTATAATATTATATACAGGGTGAATCTGAAAAAGTGGGCAAAACTTTACGGGGTGGTAGAACGCAGCTATATGAGCAATATTCGTCATAGAAAGTATGGGCGGAACGCAAACGGCGAGCCGCTACGTGGTGTTGGAAATGGTATAAAAGGGTCGGTCCTCGCACCCAACGGCATTTCTACCGTGGATTGCCGAGAGGATGGCTGGTTATACTAACCACGAAATGGCGGATATACACTTTGTGTACGGTGCGGCGGACGGGAATGCAAGTGAGGCACAGAGTATCTCCTCTCCTTCTTGTGTTCATTCTTTAAATGTGACAGTGGAAAACTACCTTTTAACTTCTCACCGCTTGCGTTCCGATCATACATTCTATGACGAATATTGCTCGTATAGCTGCGTTCTACCACCCTGTAAAGTTTTGCCCACTTTTTCAGATTCACCCTGTATATGATTACATCAGTTTAATTTTATACTTACTGTACGAATTTATGAAATAGTTACTTAACTTTCGAATGTGGTTGTTACTAAGTTTAGAAGTTTCAATGTTATACCAAGTGTTTGTTACACACATTCCTATAACACACATTCCTATAACACACATTTCTGCTATTGAGTTCTACAAATATCCTGCTTAAACGTGTAAGACAATCTACATTTGTTTACAACTTTAGAAAGTCTATTAATCCTCTAATGGCAGGAATGATCGGAAAGCAGACATGCCTTCCTTTAGAGCAGTGGTTCTCAACTTTTATGCTTCACGTACCCCCTGGAAATGTGTATGTAACTGGCGTACCTCTTGTATAGATAGATAAAACTATAGTTATAGTATATCAATGGGAATAAAACTTTGTTACTAGATCTAGCGACTTTTGAGCTCTCACGACGTACCCCAAAAAAATGCGTATCCCCAAGGGGTACACGCACCCCACGTTGAGAACCCCAACCCTAATATCTATATAATAAAAGGTGTCTGTCTGTGGCAGCCACAACTCATCGGGAATTCAACGTACACGCTCCAAAATTTCAGAGAAAGTTTCTGATTGTGGTCCGGATTGCAGTGGCAAATTTCAAGTCGAAAGTCTAAAAGGGAGGCTTGCTAGAAACAAAAATATTTAACATGCTATTCTTACGGGAAACGAGAATCGCTATCAAATTTACTGTTGCCATTTATTGCTCCCTAACTGTGAAAGAGTTAAAATAGAATTTAAATCTTCTGCTGCAAATCTGATGCCGTTGCCAGATTTTCCGCATATCCAAAAGCATTATTTAGGCGTTCCATTGCAGCTAGGGACTTGATTTTTTAACCAAACACGGGGTCAGGCACGGGGAACCCGCCTACGAAATTTGGGACTTTTCGATAAAGAACGTCGGGAATTACAGAATGCCAAAATCTGACGAAATAAATACCTCGATCGTTTGCCACGGGCTCTGAGAGCGCGCGCAGAGTCAACAATGACCTTTACAACACCGGAAAAATTCTTCGTATTCAAACTGTGTCAAATGTCGGAGTAGGGGGAATACTCACAAAACTAACCATTAGCGCAGGAAACAACAGAATATGCAGATTAAAAGTTAAACACGAGCTGTTACTCTTTGTGTAGAAACGAAGCCACGGGCCAAGTGGGAACCTGTTTTTTAAACCAATCACCGGGCCACATGGGGGACGCTGTGCAGGAAATTTGGACCGTGCGAAAGAATATCATGGGAGCCATAGGGCGGCAAAATCTGTGGTAACGGAAATAAAATCTCGATAGCTTAAGCAGAAACTAAGCCAAGGGCTATGAGGAGTGTTCGCTGACGTCAACAACGATCCGGGCAAATATCTTCTTGTTGAAAATCTGTGCTAAAGTGTCGGGGGGGGGGGGGGTCTTACAAAATTGACCTTCAATGCAGTGTAAATAAGAATATACAGTTTAAAAGTGACACCCGGGCAGCGCTGGGTATGTTCAGCCAGTCCAAAATAAATTACCTGAAATCCAAATTAAACTGCCAGAACTGAATAATAGAATAGAGGCAGTAGCAGTGCAAACAAAAGCAGTCTCCGCAAAATTCCCTGCCCTGCCTACGATCAGTAGGGGGCACCGATGGGCTTGGAAAGATCGCCGTCCGTCGGATGGGACGTTAAGCCGTGGCCCCGTGTGCGGGAGAGCCATGTCCTGTGCACGTTAAGGAACACGCTGGATGGCCTTGACGGGAGGCTACCATCCGTCTCCCAACAGCTGTTCCAATGGGTCTCCTCCCCCAACCTTCTCTGAGCCCTCGGGGTCCTTGTGACCTGGCCATTTAGTCCATCGTGGTTGCAAAAAAGTGCCGCTCAGAGGTAAAACAACCCAACAACGGAAGTCAAAGGGAAGATAGGAAAACCTTTTTGCAGCCAATGAACAATAACCAAATCAAAAATAGTAGGAGGCCAGCATATTTGAAAACAAATTAGAAGGTCCCGAAAGGCCTAATATTTGTTCTCCTCTGAATGATTTAAAAAAAAGGATCTGTCAGTACGAAGCCCTTGCAGTGAGGAGGAGGGAAGAATTTGTTGGAGTTTGAGCGGGGAATGATTATCGGCGCGAGGACCAGAATCTCAGCCACCACCGACGTTATATGCTGTTCAACGGGATGCTAAGATGTGGCAGGTATGGTCCTTGCAACATGGTCATTTAGCCATTGTGTGCGAAAAAACACTCTCAATCCAACTGTTTTCTCCAATGATGGATACTACGTATAAAATAATTTGAAGCATAAAGCTTTTTTTTTTACAATATATCAGTCATATAAAAAAATTTGCAATCCTAAATGTATCTTCTGACTCCAAAATAATTGGTGCCCCTGCAGACAATCGCGGAAGGATTAAAAAAAAACAACTAAAATCGTTCCGAGGAATTCTAAAGTTTCTCTAATCACCCCTTTCTGATGTATACTTTTGATGTCATCTGATTTGGAAGGTGCGGGGTCGCTCAGTCGATCTCGTAATCTGTAGTTCCCAGGTTCGAGTCCCAGTTGGGTCAGCGTTGAGATTTATCTCCGCAAAATTCCCCGCTCTGCTCACGGTCAGTAGGGGACACCGATGGGCTTGGAAAGGCCGCCGTCCGTCGGATGGGACGTTAAGCCGTGGCTCCGTGTGCGGGAGAGCCATACCCTGTGCACGTTAAAGAACACGCTGGATAGCCTTGACGGGAGGCTACCATCTGTCTCCCAACAGCTGTTCCAGTGAGTCCCCTCCCCCAACCTTCTCTGAGCCTTCGGGGTCCATGTGACCTGGCCATTTAGCCCATGGTGTGCAAAAAAGTGCCGCTCAGAGGTAAAACAACCCACAACCCAACCCTGATTTGGAAACTTGGCACAATGCGTTTACTAGGAAGAACTTTTTATTTGATTCAGAGAATCATCTATCCCTTTAATCATCATCCTGCTTACTTCCCTGTTGGCTGACAGTCGAAGAACAAACTGCCACATGTCCATTACCACGTCACCGTTGGATTTCCCATGCCGCAACCGATTTCCTACACGAGTCGAACTGAATTGCAGGAAACTGAAAAGTGAAAAACCAAAAGCACCTTACACTTGGCGTTGGCGTTATTCTAGAAAGTGCAACTCACTCTAGTTGTTGAGCTGCTAGTGCTCCAAGAAACCACAAATAACCATTCTATGTAGAAGTGAGGAGATTGAAAGATTCGGTCGATGTTTGTTTTTGGTGTTTTACGAAGCACCAGCCATTTAAGATTGTGGAAGTGTACAAGGTTGACTTGGCTTTCCTGCACAAGGGATCACGACATAGCCTCCCATCGGACGGCTTTTCTAAGCCAGCGGTGGCCTCTTCCTGATCGAACAGAGGGGGAAGATTTAGCGGAGATAAAGCTGGCACAGCTGGGACAGGAAACTGCAGAATCTGAATCTGGCGTGCTAACGAGCGAGCCACCCTCCGCCCTAAATTTTGTGTATTTCTGCTGAGGTCTTGTCATCCTCACAGATCTTATATTATGGCATATAAACTGAGAAGCTCCTGTCAGACCTCTATGGTAAAACAGATGCTTGAGGGGGTAATTATTATTTTTTTAAATATAGAGGTGGGGGGGGGGGAGACACTCTGTCTGTCTCGTATTTCTCTGATATCAGACAATGGAACAATCATTGTACAACTCTTTTAATTTCGTTTCAGAATTTCTTAAAAATAGACATAAATATAAAAACAAGCTGCCTTTCACTGAGATTATTTGCGATCTTAGGAAGTGCAGTATCCTTTCTTCCCTCCCAAAGTGTATCAATGGCTGCGATTATTAGGTTTAGAGATGATGAAGCGATACGAATGTAACCCATGGCCCCCATAAGGGGGGTGCTGACGGGGCTCTAGCCTGGGGGCCCGGGATTAGGGGGGCCCGGTGTGGCGGGTCGGCCAGCTAAGTGAGATGAACAGAAGACAAAAAGCGACGTTATAAAATATTGACTTTTGTTTTGTCCATCCAACTAAAATTAATTATTTTATTAGGCACATTATATTATCCTCTCATCGTACCGACTTTTTGTTTCGTCTTTGTAATTTATCGCCATTCATACTCAATTTTGTGCATCGAAAATGATTTAGTTAAGAAAGTTGATTTTACTGAAGTTATTGGAAAATTTGCAACGACCAAAGCTAGAAAATATACTTTGAGATAATAAAAACTTACAATAATATCAAAAATTATGCAAATGCATATTTTTTTAATAAATATAAATATTACTTTTGTGTTATCATTTAAACTGACTTATTTGATTCTAAATTCTGTAGAGCATCACGCTGCCCTTAACGGTAGGTAGGGGGGCCCCCGCCAAAAATCCTGGCCTGTGGGGCCCGCTTCAGGAAGTGGGGGTCCTGATGTAACCACAAATATGACGGAGCAAGGGCAGCCGAGCCTCAACGGTCAAGAACGCCCGGAAAGACCCGCACATTACAGATCGTTACGGGGTGACTCTTATGAGGTATTTCAACTCCGGATCTCGTTTCTTAGAAGGCAAAACACGTTTCCTTTTAGAACCTTTCGGAATTCATTTCTTTTTGCTGACATTCAAAAGTAAGCAAAACTAGAAACACTAATGGCTCTTGGGCATGGACTAAGGAATTGGAAGATCGAACATCAGATTGGAAAGATATGGGGAAGCAACAGTTTTGGCAAACGCTGAAAGGAGTCACAAATGTGACGCGAAAATCGATACGAAGGCAGTTAAAAAATTAAAGCTTAACATGACGATGATAATAATCTACATTAATTTCAAAGGAAGTCGAGCGATTTCTCTTGCCAACTGGAAAGAAATTGTTCTTGCACTTTCTTAAGTGATTTCATCATTGGTGTGTTATACATTTTAAGTCATATATACTAAGACAGTTGTTTTTAAAATATCTTATTACACACTCAAATTATCATTACATAGTTATATTGCGTGTACCTAGAGAGGGGGGGGGGGATGGATCAGGGAGCTGCTCGCGCGCTTGACTACTGATCTAAGGGACCTGGTTTCGAGCCCCGGGTAAGGCATGGATGTGTGCGTCGTTTTTCTGCTGAGGTCCCACCAACCTCACAGACCTTCTACTATGGCATATAAACTGGCAGGCTCTTGTCAGACCTCTGTGGCAAGCAGCTGAGGGGGTATTTATTTATTTTTTTTTTTCAAAATTAAATTCATATTACTGTCAAATATGGCACTTGTATTAAGGAAAATAAATATTTCCTCTTGTTTTGAGAAGCAAAAAGATCAGATGTTTGGTTTCCTACTATCAAAAGCGTTCGAAGTTCTTAATCCAGACCCAGAAAATTTTGAATGAATATGATTCTTTTAATACTATTTTCAAAATTTGATGTCACACTTAACACTGACTGATTGGAGAGCATAGGTTTAATCATTAAAATCTAGTAGGATGCCCGGTCCTAATATCCACTTTTTATATGGAGAAGTTGGTTTCGATCATATAACTACCTAATATACATCATTATATTACATATAGACATAATTCGGAACAGGCGGCGGACTTGTGATGTCATCGGTGGCAGAAATTGGCAGTTTGGCTACTTGAACGATCGCGGCTACTTGAACGATCGGTTTCTAATTTGATGAGGTGGTTCCTCTTAGTTCTGACCCTCTTGATGTGACGGATGGGTTCCTAGCTTCCGTGGGTCGAGAGTGACCCTTCGAAAGGCATCCGAGATTCCAGGGAGCTCTGCCGTCGCCCACTTTATGAATGGGTTTACCTCTGAGCGGCACTTTTTTGTACACCATAGGCTAAATGGCTAGGTCACAAGGACTCCGAGGGCTCAGAGAACGTTGGGGGAGAGCATTCACTGTAACAGCTGTTGGGAGACGAATAGTAGCCTCCCGTCAAGGCCATCCAGCGTATTCTTTAACGTGCACAGGGTATGGCTCTCCCTCACACGGGGCCGCAGCTTAACGTTCCATCCGACGGACGGCGGCCTTTCCAAGCCCATCGGTGTCCCCTACTGACCCTGGGCAGGGCAGGTAATTTTGCGGAGATAAATCTCAACGCTGACCCAGCTGGGACTCGAACCTGGGAACTACAGATTACGAGTCTGACGCGCTACCGACTGAGCCACCCCCGCCCCTGTGACTGGAGGAGTACGATGGGAGGCTGTGAATGAACTTATCGATGGGAACAGTTTATCAATAAGTTTCGCGTCAAACTTTTGGCGTGGGGAACTAGTACAAAATATTCTATGAATCAAAGGCAAAGGAGGTCCAACCAAATTATGTATATTATTAACATAGTAAATAACAAAACGTTTAAATACTACATTATTTTCGGGCTATTAGCAGTTTTCTATCACACTTCGCCTAGTAATGAATTTCAACTTCTGACGTGAAATAATTTTGAGTTTATTTTGGTAAAGAGAAAATACATTTCGCTTAGAATAAATTTACTGTTAACACATAAAAGCAATGTCTAATATTTATGTATGAAAGAAACTCTCTGAAATGCGAAAAAAAAAGATGTTTTATAGTTAAATATGAAAATTTCTCCGATATGGCGCTGTAGTAGCTTGGCTTGAAGTTTTCCTCTCGGCGTTATTCAACAATATTATTGGGGCAACAAATCAAAGCATCATTTATTCCACAGGGTCCTTTTTTGTGACTGCCAAGCGCTACGATATTTTCTGCAGTAACATTTTTCAAAGGTCATTTCAGGTGATCGTAGCAAATAGAGGAAATTTTCGAGAACATTCAGTTTCAGTTTTAAGGACAACCGGAATTATCGGGAAAAACGTTCGTCTTCCTTGTAGGTTATCAGAATGCTCTTCTTAACAGCACGGCGTCCATAACGGAGATAAAATAATCGTCAGCAGAAAGAAATGGCTTTGATAATCAATCTTAGGCAGAAAGAGATTAAGGGGACTGGGGGCCGAAAATTAGAGGGGACGCACAGAGGAAACGATTTTATCAATTTTAACGCCAAAATTAGAAAGGAAACGAAAAAAAAAATCTTTCTGATATTTGTTAATTGTTGCAAAAAAAATTATTATATTTGTATTGTCATAGTATTAATGAGAATATAACCCTAGATGTGATTTCGCTTGCAAATAGCTATTAGTAGGTGATGTGAATGGAAGTAGAAATGCTCGCGGAACAAATCATCCTTCGTTCATCTCTGATTATTTGGGTTAAATACGGACATTTTCTATTTTAGAACTGTTTCATTTATAAGGAATCTTTTTGGATTTACTTTCCATTTTCGATTCATATAAATATACAGACGGGGTAGGCCCATATTTAAAAGCAAAAATTACCGGAAGGGGGTGGGAGGAGGCAAGCGAGGCAATCGAGCCGAAAAAAGTAAGGGGGGGGGGAGCAAGAAACTGGATTTCCATTGGAGTGTAACCTTTTGTCCTTCGTTTTCATAAGTTTCGAAATATTTTCTTGAAAAATGCGTGAAATGTGCAGAAATTTAATTTTTTTGGCTTCCATTGCCTGGCATTCTCAAGTGGGGGGGGGGGGGGGGCAGGCAGTCCCCTCAGATCCGGTCCTATATGAGGGTAAGTCAGAAAGCAAGGTTCCTTATTTAATTTCTGCAGAGGACAGTTAATTACATCGAAGATAATATATAGGAATCATCCCCACATACCTGTATTATTTTCCCACGAAGTCATTAGACTTGTTGAGACTCTTCTCTAAAGGTCATCAGTTTATCAAACTCGAAGACATTTCTTCAGTTTCTGAATCAAGTGAAAATAGGACGACACCAGGTCTCGATCTCCAGGTTTCTGCAGCTGATGTACCTATCACCAGCTGCAGAGAAGGTCGATATTTGATGATCTATGGCATCGGATGATGAAGATGGACGTTCACTTCTACTCTAACCCATTAGATTCACACGACTATTGTCTAATTGACGACGCCATTCTTCACATGTTGCACCGACAGAATTCCGAGCAGCACACAATTACGAGCTGACAATGGATTCCCATCGATTGTGTCTTCTGTGATGGCAGAAACAGAATTGCTGCTTCGATTTCTATCTTTGTATACAATACCTTCGCCATGTTTCCTCACAGTCTGCGACTCAGCACGGATGTTTAACTGCTACCACTTAGTGACACAATTTGGTATTAATACGCGGTGGTTTACAGTCCCAGATGTTTGTTAGTTTTAGTGTGTGTGTGGGGGGGAAACTGGGGACCTTACTTTCCCTCCTCGTGACAGTGATAATTCCACCGTTCCTTGTGGACGCCCTCGTCCATCGGTGGCAATGAGTGTGGCTTGGCAGTTTGCCAATGAAAGCGCTTCTTTCACTGTTAAAAAGGTTTGATCTCTTTCTTTTACCAGATTTGGACTCCTCAAAATTCCTTAAACACTTGATCGTCTGATCCCAAAATTTATCCTACAACTTTTTCATGGCCCACTCAACTTACTCTTTTGAACAACGCAAGAGTATTACTGTATCGTTCTTTTTTACAGTTAGCCATTAGAACGTAAACTGGGCTTGTCCAAATCAAAGCTAAACTGATTAAGAATTTTTAATAATTCAGTTCTTACTATCAGATTGCTTCAGAACTTGTAATTTTCGGAATTTTGGAACAAAGGCGGACTGGCACTTTTTTTTTTTTCAGGGGTACAGCTGTAGCAGGGGGAGGGGGACTGTAATAAAATATTGATTTCTTTTTCGACATTTCAATACCCATTCTTTTCAGAGTTCCTACGTGGAGCTTAAAATAGGTTTTCCTTAATTCTATGGAAGTTCTGTAAAATAATAATAATTATTAAAAAAATCCTGCTCGTGAGGTCCCAGATGCCCGCGACAACACTAATTGGCCCGGGTAGCTCTCAGCACCCTTTATCAATACATGCCTGTTTTAGAATACATTTATTTGAAATATTTCACTTAAATTTTTTTTACAAAGGTTTCTTCTTTTAAAGAATTGTTTTTATTGGGTTAATCAGTTTGGCTTCTTACATAAGTAATTATCGGCTAGTGGGCATTATTCTTTCCGAAAGTTATTCGATTTCAGTTATTATTCAACCACAATCTATGTTGCATGTGTGTCTAATTGGTCTTGAAATTACATCGATCTTACATTGCTCAGGTATCCCCAAACCATTTCAATTAGGCGCGAGGCTGAATCGAAGGGAAACCCCTCCCACCCCAGTGGCTCTGGTGATTTCTTTGTTACGTGGGTCATATTAGAACTGTAAAATTTGTAGGCGAGCCGCAGGTACACACTGTACCCCAAGGAAGGGGTACAGTGTGTACCAAAATAAACGCTTTTTTTTAATAATGCGATTACTACAAAAATATTTATATTTCAAAAATAATATTCGAATAAACGAAAAAATACCGAAAAACTCTTATGTTAAAATTAAATAAAATTTAATTAAAATTTTATCTAACAATATTAATGAGAGGCTCGATATTTTTGAATATTTTTTTCCAATTTAATAAAATCAACTTCAAAGCCAGTAGTACTAGCCGTTAGTGTTAAATGCAAATGTTCGTCTGCCAATTTGTGTTCGAAATTTGCTCTTGATAAAATTCATTTGAGAAAACGTTTCTATTCACAAATATAGGTGCAGAGTTCATTCCGCCACCGGAATCATTTGAGAAGAGGAAATGTAAAATTTCAAAGTCCTGCATAAAATTGCACTAACTCAACAGATTTCAATGAGTCAACATGTCGTTCCTTTGCACTGGAGTGATTCATAAGCAGGCCCAAATCTAGTAAAAAAAGGGGAGGACAAGGGGGAGGAAGCTACGAAACCGGGTCGTTAAAAAATAAAGGGGAGCTGCAAGTAGCCGGATTTCTGTTCTAGTATAACATTTCTCCCTCCGTTTTAGAGGTGTTCAAAAATACTTCTTGAAAAATGCGTGAAATAGGCACAAATATAAGAATATTTTGTCTCCATTACTGTTATTAGCGTTTTCAAGAGGGGGGGGGGGGATGCCTTCCTCCTCTCCTCCCTAGACCCGGCCTTGTTCATAAATCTGTGCGTTTTATAGTCTAATAGAGAAATGATCGTTAGAATATAAATAAGGAACCTTACTCAGCGAAATATAAACCATCATTCTGAATAGTTCGTAGCCATCTGTCGGCAAGTTGATTCCTCTTCGACATCATGCTTGCTCCTTGGAGGTGAAACACTCCCGACATCCGTTTTCGACTTCCTGAAATATACTGCTCACAAAAATTAGGGGATATATTATCGCTTTATATTGGTTTTGAAATATCCCTTAATTTTTCTGAGCAATGTATTTGAAGCTGTTTATCTCGAAGAAATCTAGCCATGAAACAAAAGAGGCGTCAGTCGGAAGGAGCAAGCTAGACTGTATGCTGGGCGAGGAAGAAGCCGTGAAACAAAAGAGGTGGTAGTCGGAAGGAGCAAGCTAGACTCTATCTATGCTGGGCGAGGAAGAAGCCGTGGAACAAAAGAGGTGGTAGTCGGAAGGAGCAAGCTAGACTATATGCTGGGCGAGGAAGAAGCCGTGAAACAAAAGAGGTGGTAGTCGGAAGGAGCAAGCTAGACTATATGCTGGGCGAGGAAGAAGCCATGGAACGAAAGAGGTAGTAGTCGGAAGGAGCAAGCTTGACTATATGCTGGGCGAGGAAGAAGCCATGGAACAAAAGAGGTGGTAGTCGGAAGGAGCTAGCTTGACTATATGCTGGGCGAGGAAGAAGCCGTGAAACAAAAGAGGTGGTAGTCGGAAGGAGCTAGCTTGACTATATGCTGGGCGAGGAAGAAGCCATGGAACGAAAGAGGTGGTAGTCGGAAGGAGCAAGCTTGACTATGTGCTGGGCGAGGAAGAAGCCGTGGAACAAAAGAGGTGGTAGTCGGAAGGAGCAAGCTAGACTGTATGGTGAGCGAGGAAAGAGCAAGCTAGACTGTATGCTGAGTGAGGAAGAAGCCGTGAAACAAAAGAGGTGGTAGTCGGAAGGAGCAAGCTAGACTATATGCTGGGCGAGGAAGAAGCCATGGAACAAAAGAGGTGGTAGTCGGAAGGAGCTAGCTTGACTATATGCTGGGCGAGGAAGAAGCCGTGAAACAAAAGAGGTGGTAGTCGGAAGGAGCAAGCTAGACTATATGCTGGGCGAGGAAGAAGCCATGGAACAAAAGAGGTGGTAGTCGGAAGGAGCAAGCTTGACTATATGCTGGGCGAGGAAGAAGCCATGGAACAAAAGAGGTGGTAGTCGGAAGGAGCTAGCTTGACTATATGCTGGGCGAGGAAGAAGCCGTGAAACAAAAGAGGTGGTAGTCGGAAGGAGCAAGCTAGACTATATGCTGGGCGAGGAAGAAGCCATGGAACGAAAGAGGTGGTAGTCGGAAGGAGCAAGCTTGACTATGTGCTGGGCGAGGAAGAAGCCGTGGAACAAAAGAGGTGGTAGTCGGAAGGAGCAAGCTAGACTGTATGGTGAGCGAGGAAAGAGCAAGCTAGACTGTATGCTGAGTGAGGAAGAAGCCGTGAAACAAAAGAGGTGGTAGTCAGAAGGAGCAAGCTAGACTATATGCTGGGCGAGGAAGAAGCCATGGAACAAAAGAGGTGGTAGTCGGAAGGAGCAAGCTTGACTATATGCTGGGCGAGGAAGAAGCTATGGAACAAAAGAGGTGGTAGTCGGAAGGAGCTAGCTTGACTATATGCTGGGCGAGGAAGAAGCCGTGAAACAAAAGAGGTGGTAGTCGGAAGGAGCTAGCTTGACTATATGCTGGGCGAGGAAGAAGCCATGGAACAAAAGAGGTGGTAGTCGGAAGGAGCGAGCTAGACTCTATGCTGGGCGAGGAAGAAGCCATGGAACAAAAGAGGTGGTAGTCGGAAGGAGCAAGCTTGACTATATGCTGGGTGAGGAAGAAGCCGTGAAACAAAAGAGGTGGTAGTCGGAAGGAGCGAGCTAGACTCTATGCTGGGCGAGGAAGAAGCCATGGAACAAAAGAGGTGGTAGTCGGAAGGAGCAAGCTAGACTATATGCTGGGCGAGGAAGAAGCCGTGAAACAAAAGAGGTGGTAGTCGGAAGGAGCGAGCTAGACTCTATGCTGGGCGAGGAAGAAGCCATGGAACAAAAGAGGTGGTAGTCGGAAGGAGCAAACTAGACTGTATGCTGAGCGAGGAAAGAGCAAGCTAGACTGTATGCTGAGTGAGGAAGAAGCCGTGAAACAAAAGAGGTGGTAGTCGGAAGGAGCTAGCTTGACTATATGCTGGGCGAGGAAGAAGCCGTGGAACAAAAGAGGTGGTAGTCGGAAGGAGCAAACTAGACTGTATGCTGAGCGAGGAAAGAGCAAGCTAGACTGTATGCTGAGTGAGGAAGAAGCCGTGAAACAAAAGAGGTGGTAGTCGGAAGGAGCTAGCTTGACTATATGCTGGGCGAGGAAAAAGCCGTGGAACAAAAGAGGTGGTAGTCGGAAGGAGCAAGCTAGACTATATGCTGGGCGAGGAAGAAGCCATGGAACAAAAGAGGTGGTAGTTGGAAAGAGCATGTAGACTCTATGCTGGGCGAGGAAGAAGCCATGGAACAAAAGAGATGGTAGTTGGAAGGAGCAAGCTAGACTCTATCTATGCTGGGCGAGGAAGAAGCCATGGAACAAAAGAGGTGGTAGTCGGAAGGAGCAAGCCAGACTATATGCTGGGCGAGGAAGAAGCCATGGAACAAAAGAGGTGGTAGTCGGAAGGAGCAAGCTTGACTATATGCTGGGCGAGGAAGAAGCCGTAGAACAAAAGAGGTGGTAGTCGGAAGGAGCAAGCTGGACTGTATGCTGGGCGAGGAAGAAGCCATGGAACAAAAGAGGTGGTAGTCGGAAGGAGCAAGCTTGACTATATGCTGGGCGAGGAAGAAGCCGTGAAACAAAAGAGGTGGTAGTCGGAAGGAGCAAGCTAGACTGTATGCTGAGAGAGGAAGAAGCCGTGAAACAAAAGAGGTGGTAGTCGGAAGGAGCAAGCTAGACTGTATGCTGGGCGAGGAAGAAGCCATGGTACAAAAGAGGTGGTAGTCGGAAGGAGCTAGCTTAACTATATGCTGGGCGAGGAAGAAGCCGTGGAACAAAAGAGGTGTTAGTCAGAAGGAGCAAGCTAGACTGTATGCTGAGTGAGGAAGAAGCCGTGAAACGAAAGAGGTGGTAGTCGGAAGGAGCAAGCTAGACTATATGCTGATCGAGGAAGAAACCATGGATCAAAAGAGGTGGTAGTCGGATGGAGCAAGCTAGACTCTATGCTGGGCGAGGAAGAAGCCGTGAAACAAAAGAGGTGGTAGTCGGAAGGAGCAATCTAGACTATATGCTGGGTGAGGAAGAAGCCGTGAAACAAAAGAGGTGGTAGTCGGAAGGAGCAAGCTAGACTATATGCTGGGCGAGGAAGAAGCCATGGAACAAAAGAGGTGGTAGTCGGAAGGAGCAAGCTTGACTATATGCTGGGCGAGGAAGAAGCCGTGGAACAAAAGAGGTGGTAGTCGGAAGGAGCAAGCTAGACTATATGCTGGGCGAGGAAGAAGCCATGGAACAAAAGAGGTGGTAGTTGGAAGGAGCAAGCTAGACTATATGCTGGGTGAGGAAGAAGCCGTGAAACAAAAGAGGTGGTAGTCGGAAGGAGCATGCTAGACTATATGCTGCGCGAGGAAGAAACCATGGAACAAAAGAGGTGGTAGTCGGATGGAGCAAGCTAGACTCTATGCTGGGCGAGGAAGAAGCCGTGAAACAAAAGAGGTGGTAGTCGGAAGGAGCAAGCTAGACTATATGCTGGGTGAGGAAGAAGCCGTGAAACAAAAGAGGTGGTAGTCGGAAGGAGCAAGCTAGACTATATGCTGGGCGAGGAAGAAGCCATGGAACAAAAGAGGTGGTAGTCGGAAGGAGCAAGCTAGACTGTATGCTGATTGAGGAAGAAGCCGTGAAACAAAAGAGGTGGTAGTCGGAAGGAGCAAGCTAGACTATATGCTGGGCGAGGAAGAAGCCATGGAACAAAAGAGGTGGTATTCGGAAGGAGCTAGCTTGACTATATGCTGGGCGAGGAAGAAGCCGTGGAACAAAAGAGGTGGTAGTCGGAAGGAGCAAGCTAGACTGTATGCTGGGCGAGGAAGAAGCCATGGAACAAAAGAGGTGGTAGTTGGAAGGAGCAAGCTATACTCTATGCTGGGCGAGGAAGAAGCCGTGGAACAAAAGAGATGGTAGTTGGAAGGAGCAAGCTAGACTCTATCTATGCTGGGCGAGGAAGAAGCTGTGGAACAAAAGAGGTGGTAGTCGGAAGGAGCAAGCTAGACTATATGCTGGGCGAGGAAGAAACCATGGAACAAAAGAGGTGGGAGTCGGATGGAGCAAGCTAGACTCTATGCTGGGCGAGGAAGAAGCCGTGGAACAAAAGAGATGGTAGTCGGAAGGAGCAAGCTAGACTCTATGCTGGTCGAGGAAGAAGCCGTGAAACAAAAGAGGTGGTAGTCGGAAGGAGCAAGCTAGACTGTATGCTGGGCGAGGAAGAAGCCGTGGAACAAAAGAGGTGGTAGTCGGAAGGAGCAAGCTAGACTGTATGCTGGGCGAGGAAGAAGCCATGGAACAAAAGAGGTGGTAGTCGGAAGGAGCAAGCTAGACTATATGCTGGGCGAGGAAGAAGCCATGGAACAAAAGAGGTGGTAGTTGGAAGGAGCTAGCTTGACTATATGCTGGGCGAGGAAGAAGCCATGGAACAAAAGAGGTGGTAGTCAGAAGGAGCAAGCTAGACTATATGCTGGGCGAGGAAGAAGCCATGGAACAAAAGAGGTGGTAGTTGGAAGGAGCAAGCTATACTCTATGCTGGGCGAGGAAGAAGCCGTGGAACAAAAGAGATGGTAGTTGGAAGGAGCAAGCTAGACTCTATCTATGCTGGGCGAGGAAGAAGCCGTGGAACAAAAGAGGTGGTAGTCGGAAGGAGCAAGCTATACTATATGCTGGGCGAGGAAGAAGCCATGGAACAAAAGAGGTGGTAGTCAGAAGGAGCAAGCTAGACTATATGCTGGGCGAGGAAGAAGCCGTGGAACAAAAGAGGTGGTAGTCGGAAGGAGCAAGCTAGACTCTATGCTGGGCGAGGAAGAAGCCGTGAAACAAAAGAGGTGGTAGTCGGAAGGAGCAAGCTAGACTCTATGCTGGGCGAGGAAGAAACCGTGAAACAAAAGAGGTGGTAGTCGGAAGGAGCTAGCTTGACTATATGCTGGGCGAGGAAGAAGCCGTGGAACAAAAGAGGTGGTAGTCGGAAGGAGCAAACTAGACTGTATGCTGAGCGAGGAAAGAGCAAGCTAGACTGTATGCTGAGTGAGGAAGAAGCCGTGAAACAAAAGAGGTGGTAGTCGGAAGGAGCTAGCTTGACTATATGCTGGGCGAGGAAAAAGCCGTGGAACAAAAGAGGTGGTAGTCGGAAGGAGCAAGCTAGACTATATGCTGGGCGAGGAAGAAGCCATGGAACAAAAGAGGTGGTAGTTGGAAGGAGCATGTAGACTCTATGCTGGGCGAGGAAGAAGCCGTGGAACAAAAGAGATGGTAGTTGGAAGGAGCAAGCTAGACTCTATCTATGCTGGGCGAGGAAGAAGCCATGGAACAAAAGAGGTGGTATTTGGAAGGAGCAAGCCAGACTATATGCTGGGCGAGGAAGAAGCCATGGAACAAAAGAGGTGGTAGTCGGAAGGAGCAAGCTTGACTATATGCTGGGCGAGGAAGAAGCCGTAGAACAAAAGAGGTGGTAGTCGGAAGGAGCAAGCTGGACTGTATGCTGGGCGAGGAAGAAGCCATGGAACAAAAGAGGTGGTAGTCGGAAGGAGCAAGCTTGACTATATGCTGGGCGAGGAAGAAGCCGTGAAACAAAAGAGGTGGTAGTCGGAAGGAGCAAGCTAGACTGTATGCTGAGAGAGGAAGAAGCCGTGAAACAAAAGAGGTGGTAGTCGGAAGGAGCAAGCTAGACTGTATGCTGGGCGAGGAAGAAGCCATGGTACAAAAGAGGTGGTAGTCGGAAGGAGCTAGCTTAACTATATGCTGGGCGAGGAAGAAGCCGTGGAACAAAAGAGGTGTTAGTCAGAAGGAGCAAGCTAGACTGTATGCTGAGTGAGGAAGAAGCCGTGAAACAAAAGAGGTGGTAGTCGGAAGGAGCAAGCTAGACTATATGCTGATCGAGGAAGAAACCATGGATCAAAAGAGGTGGTAGTCGGATGGAGCAAGCTAGACTCTATGCTGGGCGAGGAAGAAGCCGTGAAACAAAAGAGGTGGTAGTCGGAAGGAGCAATCTAGACTATATGCTGGGTGAGGAAGAAGCCGTGAAACAAAAGAGGTGGTAGTCGGAAGGAGCAAGCTAGACTATATGCTGGGCGAGGAAGAAGCCATGGAACAAAAGAGGTGGTAGTCGGAAGGAGCAAGCTTGACTATATGCTGGGCGAGGAAGAAGCCGTGGAACAAAAGAGGTGGTAGTCGGAAGGAGCAAGCTAGACTATATGCTGGGCGAGGAAGAAGCCATGGAACAAAAGAGGTGGTAGTTGGAAGGAGCAAGCTAGACTATATGCTGGGTGAGGAAGAAGCCGTGAAACAAAAGAGGTGGTAGTCGGAAGGAGCATGCTAGACTATATGCTGCGCGAGGAAGAAACCATGGAATGAAAGAGGTGGTAGTCGGATGGAGCAAGCTAGACTCTATGCTGGGCGAGGAAGAAGCCGTGAAACAAAAGAGGTGGTAGTCGGAAGGAGCAAGCTAGACTATATGCTGGGTGAGGAAGAAGCCGTGAAACAAAAGAGGTGGTAGTCGGAAGGAGCAAGCTAGACTATATGCTGGGCGAGGAAGAAGCCATGGAACAAAAGAGGTGGTAGTCGGAAGGAGCAAGCTAGACTGTATGCTGATTGAGGAAGAAGCCGTGAAACAAAAGAGGTGGTAGTCGGAAGGAGCAAGCTAGACTATATGCTGGGCGAGGAAGAAGCCATGGAACAAAAGAGGTGGTATTCGGAAGGAGCTAGCTTGACTATATGCTGGGCGAGGAAGAAGCCGTGGAACAAAAGAGGTGGTAGTCGGAAGGAGCAAGCTAGACTGTATGCTGGGCGAGGAAGAAGCCATGGAACAAAAGAGGTGGTAGTTGGAAGGAGCAAGCTATACTCTATGCTGGGCGAGGAAGAAGCCGTGGAACAAAAGAGATGGTAGTTGGAAGGAGCAAGCTAGACTCTATCTATGCTGGGCGAGGAAGAAGCTGTGGAACAAAAGAGGTGGTAGTCGGAAGGAGCAAGCTAGACTATATGCTGGGCGAGGAAGAAACCATGGAACAAAAGAGGTGGGAGTCGGATGGAGCAAGCTAGACTCTATGCTGGGCGAGGAAGAAGCCGTGGAACAAAAGAGATGGTAGTCGGAAGGAGCAAGCTAGACTCTATGCTGGTCGAGGAAGAAGCCGTGAAACAAAAGAGGTGGTAGTCGGAAGGAGCAAGCTAGACTGTATGCTGGGCGAGGAAGAAGCCGTGGAACAAAAGAGGTGGTAGTCGGAAGGAGCAAGCTAGACTGTATGCTGGGCGAGGAAGAAGCCATGGAACAAAAGAGGTGGTAGTCGGAAGGAGCAAGCTAGACTATATGCTGGGCGAGGAAGAAGCCATGGAACAAAAGAGGTGGTAGTTGGAAGGAGCTAGCTTGACTATATGCTGGGCGAGGAAGAAGCCATGGAACAAAAGAGGTGGTAGTCAGAAGGAGCAAGCTAGACTATATGCTGGGCGAGGAAGAAGCCATGGAACAAAAGAGGTGGTAGTTGGAAGGAGCAAGCTATACTCTATGCTGGGCGAGGAAGAAGCCGTGGAACAAAAGAGATGGTAGTTGGAAGGAGCAAGCTAGACTCTATCTATGCTGGGCGAGGAAGAAGCCGTGGAACAAAAGAGGTGGTAGTCGGAAGGAGCAAGCTATACTATATGCTGGGCGAGGAAGAAGCCATGGAACAAAAGAGGTGGTAGTCAGAAGGAGCAAGCTAGACTATATGCTGGGCGAGGAAGAAACCGTGGAACAAAAGAGGTGGTAGTCGGAAGGAGCAAGCTAGACTCTATGCTGGGCGAGGAAGAAGCCGTGAAACAAAAGAGGTGGTAGTCGGAAGGAGCAAGCTAGACTCTATGCTGGGCGAGGAAGAAACCGTGAAACAAAACAGGTGGTAGTCGGAAGGAGCAAGCTAGACTATATGCTGGGCGAGGAAGAAGCCGTGAAACAAAAGAGGTGGTAGTCGGAAGGAGCAAGCTAGACTATATGCTGGGTGAGGAAGAAGCCGTGAAACAAAAGAGGTGGTAGTCGGAAGGAGCAATCTAGACTCTATGCTGGGCGAGGAAGAAACCATGGAACAAAAGAGGTGGTAGTCGGAAGGAGCAAGCTAGACTCTATGCTGGGCGAGGAAAAAGCCATGGAACAAAAGAGGTGGTAGTTGGAAGGAGCAATCTAGACTCTATCTATGCTGGGCGAGGAAGAAGCCGTGGAACATAAGAGGTGGTAGTTGGAAGGAGCAAGCTAGATTCTATCTACGCTGGGCGAGGAAGAAGCCGTGGAACAAAAGAGGTGGTATTCGGAAGGAGCAAGCTAGACTGTATGCTGAGTGAGGAAGAAGCCCTGAAACAAAAGAGGTGGTAGTCGGAAGGAGCAAGCTAGACTATATGCTGGGTGAAGAAGAAGCCGTGAAACAAAAGAGATGTTAGTCAGAAGGAGCAAGCCAGACTCTATGCCGGGAGAGGAAGAAGCCATGGAACAAAAGAGGTGGTATTCGGAAGGAGCAAGCTAGACTATATGCTGGGTGAAGAAGAAGCCGTGAAACAAAAGAGGTGGTAGTCGGAAGGAGCAAGCTAGACTATATGCTGGGTGAAGAAGAAGCCGTGAAACAAAAGAGGTGGTAGTCGGAAGGAGCAAGCTAGACTATTCTGGGCGAGGAAGAAACCATGGAACAAAAGAGGTGGTAGTCGGAAGGAGCAAGCTAGTCTATATGCTGGGTGAAGAAGACGCCGTGAAACAAAAGAGATGTTAGTCAGAAGGAGCAAGCTAGACTGTATGCTGGGAGAGGAAGAAGCCATGGAACAAAAGAGGTGGTAGTCGGAAGGAGCTAGCTAGACTATATGCTGGGCGAGGAAGAAGCCGTGGAACAAAAGAGATGGTAGTCGGAAGGAGCAAGCTAGACTATATGCTGGGCAAGGAAGAAGCCAATATTACCTTTAGGGTTTGTGGGGGTAATTCTTTAGCGGGTCTATAGGTCACTAGGATATGATCCAAATTGATCACATGGAGGTCAGTGAGAATTTTGGAGCGATCGTTCGCTAAGTCCAATAATTTTATGGGTGTAGTCAATAATTTGAGACACAGGCCTAGAAAGGTCTTATGATACCTTCCCCCATAAATTATTTAACACCCCTTTCGAAAGACTTCTTTTAGTGCTGTTAAACACGACCTCCTGAGAGTTTATTTTCACCCCCTTTGCAAGAAAAAAATCTTCGCAAAATTTTGATTTTTCGGCGTCTGTGTTGACGTTTGGTGGGTAACCTGAATATTTCTGCTTGGACTCTAAGAAAGTGTCGATGTATTTTTCAAATAAGCCGGGGTCCTGGGTAGTGTAAGTAATATTTTCCGAATAGTGCCAAACATCGTGAATTTTGAAAATTTTGTAGCCTTCGCAGACGGCTTTATACAGTTCCAGCAACACATAAGAGTCTGTGAGAACTCTCTGTGATTTGGTGTGAGTACATGGGTCTACCTGTGCTAATTCTGCGCATGTGCTGCACAGAGGAAACAACAATTTATTGCAGCAACGGTAGAGAAGTACGGGGATGTAGAGGTTGGTAGGAGGAAGCACAGTGCAATGAATAATGCCAAAATAAGCTTGGGGGGTGTAATCAAAATTTTCTGTGATCCATCTGGGGTGTTTAACAGGGAAAACCCCACGCTTACACACGGCGGGATAGAGTGAGTTCACGTCGAAATACTTCACATCACAGTTTTCGACCTTCGTGTCACAAAACAAGGAGAATGTCTCCATTCTCCCACCGTAGAGGAAGAAGTGCCCGCTAATTCTCCTTAACTCTTGTGTCTGCTGATAAATGCGCGCAGCAGTGGGATCTGTTTTGAGTAGCTGGTCGAAATCGTGTTCCCAGCACACTCTGTATCTGTAATCAGGTAAAAGCTGATGGATGCATCGCTCTCTATTCAGGGTCCTTAAATAATTTAGCCCCATGGGTTTTCCAGTGGGGGGGTGGATAATGCTGGGGCTGAAACATTCGGAACATGAGTGAAAAAAACATCCGGCGAAATCCATGGCCTGCTTGGTTTGCCTACACAAACCGTCCAAATAATAAGCACCAACTTTGGCTTCCCCCTTCTGCAGAGCGCGTCGTCTGCAGGGCGAGATTCTCAGTCTCTGCTATATAGGCTAGCCAGGCAAGCCCTTTCCTACTCTGTGTGTCGCACGATGAATATCCGTTAGAGTGGTAAATACCAATCACTCCTTCGGGCATGAATTTCTGTCTGTAGAAGAGAGACAAGCCGAAGAAAGAGTAATTTTTGGTAAAGGGTCTACCTCTGTCATCCCTAAAAATTCTGTTTTGGAAGCTCTCACAACCTCGCATTAAAGTGTGGACGTCAGATTTACAGTACGCAATCATTTCAGATTTAAAATCCCAGTGAGTCCCCTTCACTGTTTCGTACCACTGACGGAATTCTGAAGCTTCTCCTGGGGTCATGCACTGTGGCTCAAAATAATAAATGTCGGGAATGGATCCAGAATAATTTAAATTCTATCTCGTACAAAAAATGTGAGGAAAGAAACATTTTTTGACTTCGCTAATGCCGAAAGTTTTAGGAAAAGATCGTAAAAGGGCCTGTATAAAAGGGAGAGAATCAATAAACTTGATTTTGTGGCGGGGTAAATTAAGAAGAAGAATTTTGTTACCTTTAAAAATCAATTCCGGCCTCAGGCACTTTCGATAGAGGTAATTTAGAACGGGAATGAAATCGAATCCTCTACCGTATGTGCTAGCAAAGCAACATCTCTAAATTTAGACTTACTGTTCTGGATAGACGGCAACCAGTCCATGAAGGTGTCTGTATGCTCGAACTCTTCATATTTCCATACACCATCCCTCTCTTCGTAGGTGACGATGCATAGAATGGGGGTTAATATACCATCTTCTTCAACTGTCTCTATATCAAAATAGAGACGGCTGACACACTCCAGTTCTCTCTGCACGCACTGGTGAGGGGGGGGTCAGAGGTCTGATAAATGGCCCCACAGTCGACACACCTGTGTCGCTTAGCACAGGTACCATTGAGAAGATGTGATGCCAGACACTGTTGACCACAGAAGTAATCACAACAGATATCACAAAAGATGCTAGTACCTTTTTTGCCACAGTCTGCTGTCATACACGCCCGACAGATGTTTTTATAAATGTGCGGCTGGTTGTAGATGGGTTTGAGGCAGGGCACGCAGAAACTCAAAGCGCAGTAGTATCCAGCTAGTCTGGCCATGACAGAAAAGTGTCCGGCATCATGTAGTAGGTAAATGATGTTTTCTGCATCTTTCTTACAGGCGAAAATCACTTGAAAGTCGTCCTGTGCCCCAAGCACGATGATTCTGTATTCGGGGTACAGGTAGGACTGAAAGGTGTGAAGATGGGGCAAACCACACTTGCCCTCAGGGACACTGGCGTCGTGATGCAAGGCTTTAGCCTCATTCCGCTGTCTGCCAGAATCTCGCTCGCAGATGTACCTGAACACTCCAACTGTCATCTTACCCTGCTTTTTTAAACACCGGGCACGTCCGATGACAAGACTTCGGGCGAGGCACAGGTTGTCATTGTTGAAGATGGAGATCACGGATTTTTTACTGGTGTTGAATGCCTCGAGGTTCGCCAGAGGTCTGCGTCGTGGTCCAGGGGCGTTACTGATACCTCCAGAAAATTCCACATCAGCAGCGGCCAGATCAAAATATAAATCTTCATCTGTACTGACCGCATCGTTAGATTGAAGAACCTTCTCAACTGTAGCCATAAATTTCTCTGCCATGACCTCATTATGTGAGGTCAACGGTAAGTTGATGGGGTTCCGGAGGCACTTGGAGTGGACACACAGTCTGACATGACTGTATTCCTTCTCTGGCAATAGCTCTTTAAAAAATTTCTTTTGCACTTCCAGAAGAGTGTCAGTAAATTCAAGGGGGTTCACACGTTCAAAGTTAATTAAACGAACCGTGTGAGTCGTGAACTGTGTCTTATATTTTGAAGAGCGATAGCTATTGGTCTTCGTAATTGCGTAACCTGGCCCATCAGCGGCGGCAGCCATTGGCATGGTAACGACTGCAGAAGTGCTCAGTTGCTGCTGCTCCATTGTCATGGTAACAGCTGGCGCAGGCATGCTCACTCCTACACCGACCTTGGCGACCCACTGCATGCTGCTTTCACTCTCTGGCGTTTCGGCCGTGGCGCCACCTGTCCAAGGCATCTCTTGAGGCAAAGGCGTGATCTTGACGCAGGTACACTAGGTACTTCTATGATTCCTTCATCAGTGGACAGCGGGCTTGACAGACTGGCCCCGGTAGATGGTGCCTCTACCCTCGCAAGCTTCGTCGTTGGCACCTGGTCGCTCTTCTTCGATCTCTTGAGACTAAGTCGTGAAGTTTTTGGTGGGCGTTCCACTCTAGATAAAATAGCATCTAGCTCACACTGAATGTTGGCTACAAAGGCTAATTTCTCTTCATAGGTGAGATCCATTGCTTAATGACTTCATCCGTGCCATGCAGGAATTTATAAAGCGCTTCATACGCATGCGCGAGTCCACCCACCTTCACCTCCCTCCAATGGGACGTTTTAAATTCCTTCCCCCTGTGACCGTACTGGTTCTTTCTTTGGATAGGAGGTTGCATCACAAGGCTGCTTAAATCCCACACCTGGACCATCCAGATCCCCGTACTTCTATTGTATACTGACGTGAGTTACATTTCTCGATGCGTTTAGAGTATACCTGGTGCGGATCGCCTTAGCGCGGTCTTTTAATGTTGACGTGAGTTATGGGTTTTTCGTTATCTCCCCTGCTTCTGTTATAATGGAGCAACGCACGGACGAATAGACCTTCCCTTGGGGCTTTCTTATCGCCAACCAAGACTCCCATTCATTGTCAGTAGCCTCCCTTCTGTTAAACGGTATGTGCCGTTGGGTAAGATTCGATAACAAGTAATGGCCCTTCTGAGTGGACATTACGCCCCCTTGAACGACCCCGACTTAAAAGCATCCTAAAAGGACATTGTTATCAGTGCACATACCTGGCTCAGTGTCAGTCCCCTATAATTATTTCTCGACAGAACAGGCTTTCTGACACACCTCCTTTAGCGCTCTCACGTCATTCAACGCCCTGGTTTATTGTACATCCACTTGTATTAGCTACTGCCCCCGACCTCCAACGAACACTACCTCCCTCTCCTTTGGTGACGTGAGTTACGGGACTTTTTCTTCAACAATCAGATACTAGGCGATAGGTATGGGCGCTATTCAGAGACACACCTCCTTGGGCTGTTACGTGGGATCTATCGACTTTATTGTTACATTTACGACTTGAACATCGCAATCCGTACTACAGGGACCCCGAAGGGCATTGTCGATCTCCCTATTATTAGGCTTACCTGTCTAAGTAGCAGGCAACGCGTCGACTATAATTATTTTCCCTACAGAACCACCCTCGAAGCAATTCGTCCACAGCGACTATTCAGAGATACGCTTCCTTTATGAGCATTATTGTAGGGAGCTGTTACGTTTTCTAAGTACAATGCTGTTGCTTCCCAATGCTTCTCAAAGCACCTCGCTTTTGAATGAGGGGACCTCCCAGAATAGGAATGACCCTCAAGAAACAATGAGAGCGATAGAACCTGGTCCATTAGCCTACCTTTCAATACTGATATTTTCACTGATGCTATCGCATTAGAGACCACCTGTGTGAACCTTTAGTGAAGGGGGGAAAAACTAATAAAATTCTTAGCCCCATCCTAGGATGTCGAACTCTCAGAAAAAAAAAATCTGCAGTCACGGCCTCTCAAGCTTCCAGCGATCGAACTCTTCACCGACAGTGGAAGACCAAGTTAGGACACCACTGGAGGTCTACCTAGCAACAGAAACTTAGCGAAACTTCTCTCAACCTATTTTTACGCTAGATGCTTAGTGGGAAAGAAATGGGGGAAGTAACAACACTGCAGAGAAAAAAAAGCGAAAAAAAAAATCTAGTCACGACCTCTCAAACTTCTAGCGAACATGCAGGGGAAGGGGGAAGGAACTTTTCCGCTCCCCTCCGTTACAGTAGTTTCTACTACTCATATATTTCTTGCTGCTTCAATATTCTTTAATTCTTTTTTATTGCAATGACGTAAAATTGCATAAATTTCAATACTACGACGTTGGGAACGATGGAAATCAAGACTGATACTTGTAACAGTTATGGACTGACGGAATGGATTTTGTACTTTCCCTTAGTACTACGTTCAGAGGTCTGCCAATGCAATACTGAGATGTGTCACATTTTGCATGGCGAAAAATGTAGATATATAAATCATGGTAATAAATCAAATTAGTTGGAAAATAAAATAGTTTTACCTGGTTACTTAAAATTTTATTCATGGGGGAACAATTTAAACTTATAAAGCCCAAAATGATCTGCGAGCCACTTGAAAAAGGCTACCAGGGCAGTTTGTTGCCGATTCCTGGTCTGGGTGGGGCGGGGGTGGCTCAGTCGGTACCATGCCAGACTCATAATCTGTAGTTTCCAGGTTCGAGTCCCAGCTGGGTCAGCGTTGAGATTTATCTCCGCAAAATTCCCCGCGCTGCCCACGGTCAGTAGAGGGGACACCGATGGGCTTGGAAAGGCCACCGTCTGTCGGATGGGACGTTAAGCTGTGCCCCCCGTGTGCGGGAGAGCCATACCTTGTGCACGTTAAAGAACACGCTGGATGGCCTTGACGGGAGGCTACCATCTGTCTCCCAACAGCTGTTCCAGTGGGTCCCCTCCCCCAACCTTCTCTGAGCCTTCGGGGTCCATGTGACCTGACCATTTAGCCCATGGTGTACAAAAAGGGGCCGCTCAGGGGTAAAACAACCCAACCTGGTCTGGGTGATATTCTGCTGGGAAGTATTGGGCCCTCTGATGTAGTTGCAATAATACAGGTATTGGACAGAAAAATGGAAACAGTTCCGTGTTATCTGAATAGCAAATCACATTCAGAACTCAATAACTTCTTCAATAAGATTTTTAATGAAAAATGTATCTAAATGTAAATTAAAGATCTCAATTAAATCTATCGAAACCTCGACTTAAAAAAATATTTGTTCAGGCTAAAAAAAAATTGACCCCAAAATTTAACTTAAACATGTTAAGAGATCAGTGCCGGGTGCAATGCCCCCTGAACTCTACTAGAGTCAACTATGACTCCTTAACCTGTTTTAATTTTTAGATCAATGTTTTGTAACCTGTTACATATTCCAGAGTTAATAATTCTTTGAATACTGAACAAATATTGCTTAAAATGGAGAATTAGATCTTTATCTTTAGACGTATTTTTCATTAAAAATCACATGGAAGAAGTTTTTGAGCTCTGAATGTGATTTTTCTATTGAGATAACATGAAAGCATTTACCTTTTTCTGTCCAATACCTGTATATGAAAAATGTGAACTACATACATTTATATAGAAAATTTTAGTAACCGGTACAGAGGAGATTAAAAATAAAAATCACAAACCAGTAAAATGGAGAAAAAAAGATATTTGCATCATTCAAGAAGAACAATTCGATAAAAAAAATATATACCTGGATTTGCAATGATTTAAAGACTTGTACCCCTTCGAGTTCAGGCTAAGGAGAACCTACCTCTAATCTGTCGTTATAAATCATTGGCCACTGAGTGAAGATTTTGAACCAAGGAGGAAATCGCATTTTACTGGCTTTACGAAATCTGAAATCAGAAGGCTTGTTGTTGCTTTTTTTTTTTTACAAAAAATAAATAATAAATACCCCCTCAAGCAGCTGCTTGTCACAGAGGTCTGAGAGGATGGTAGGACCTCAGCAGAAACACGACACATACATCCATGCCTTACCCGGGGCTCTAACCCAGGTCCCTTAGATCAATAACCAAGCGTGCTAACCACTCGCGAGTTCAATTTTGATATTATTAAAACAAAAAAAATATTAAGCATATATGTTACAATTATTAAATAGGTAAAAAATTATTTTTTTAAGTTTTGCCCCCTCCTCCCCCTATTATTTGCTGCACCTTTTGTTTTTTTGAGTTGTGGAGAGTTCGTTTTCGATGCATAACATGTTCCCATCTGGATCAATCAATTCCAAATTGAAGAAGTTTTTTTCACGCATTAGACGTAGACACAGCAATAATTTAAAAGCTCTAACCCAACAGTTAGAAAGTGCAGGCGATCCAGTCGTCGGCAAATGTCGGTTGATATTGTATCCGTCAGAATAGAGAAATGTCCGTTGTCCAGTCGTCTAGAAGAGATTATATGGAAGCTAAATAAGAACAGTATGCTTTCAAATGGTACAAGTGGTTTTATTTAACACTTGATAATTTAAAACAAAATAAGTTTGATAAAACTAAGAAAAAAAATTTACAAATAATTTATGCAATTCCATTTTCGGTCCTTTGCTTCTTCCGTGCAGAGGAATGCCGATTTTCTTTCTTAAAAATGGGGAACTAATGAAGTGGTTTTTAAATACAAGGAATCGAAAACTCCTAAGTTTCGTGCCTCACTTGGATTTCCAACATCGAAGTCTCTGTTATATGCAGAGACTTCGATGTTGGGAATGCGCAAAGGAGGATGCTAATTGAAGACCACAGAAAACGAAACTGAAAACCCATTGCACTTGTGACCGAACAACAACCGAAGCAATAACAGCAGAGACATCTTCCGGCGTTCGTTTCGTATCTTGAAGAGCAAAACCAATACGATGAAGGAAGTGAAAACCTCTTCTTATGGATCGCTCCAGTAGCTGCTTGCATCTGATGACAATTATCAGCTGCAGTTGGAGGGGAAGTTTTTGCATTCCTTGTAATGATCGAGGAGTTCTTCAATGTGTTGTTCCTGGAAGGGCATCAAACATAACGGACATAACAAGGATCGGTTGGCCTCTGCACACGTTGGAGACTGAGTTTCGCTATTTTCTTCAGCATCCGTGTTGCAAGAATCACTACTGGGGAATGTAACGATAGGATCGGTAGAATTCTGCCGTTGTCTGTCACAGTCCGTGCAGACATTCTCTGAGACTAAGTTATCTTCTGAACACCTCTCAAGAAGACGGACCTGGCAACAAGAAAGAGTTCTTTGAAGATCCGTAAAATTCTGCAGCAGATATAGATTGAAATAAATGTTGTACGGAGAATATACATCACAATACAAATACAGTAAATTCCTTTCATATTTAAATATTTTTAAGTTAAATTTGAGCTTTATACCTAATTAAATACGAAATTTGAAATGAAGAATTGAAACATCGAAAAAGTTACGAGATAATACGAGAATGCTGTGCGTACTGCTTCCCCCCCCCCCTCTCCCCAACTCGGTTTCAAAATGTCGTCCATCAAGTCATTTCGTAAACTCGGCATTATTACGAAATCCAACACTATATCTTGCATCATAATCCGCATCTTTCTTTAAATGTGGCACGGGCAGTCAACAGACCGTGGACTGGATCCGGACAACGAACTGTTTGCCGGCCTGCGGAGTCAATGTTGTTTATTGGGTTTTACCTCAGAGTGGCACTTTTTTGAGTACAATGGGCTAAATGTGCCAGGTCACAAGGACCCCGAAGGCTCAGAGAAGGTTGGGGGAGGGGACCCACTGGAACAGCTGTTGGGAGACAGATGGTAGCCTCCCGTCAAGGCCATACAGCGTGTTCTTTAACGTGCACAGGGTATGGCTCTCCCACTCATGGGGCCACAGCTTAACGTTCCATCCGACGGACGGCGGCCTTTCCAAACCCATCGGTGTCCCCTACTGACCGTGGGCAGGGCGGGGAGTTTTGCGGAGATAAATCTCAATGCTGACCCAGCTGGGACTCGAACCTAGAAACTGCAGATTACGAGCCTGGCGCGCTACCGACTGAGCTATCCCCCAGAGTCAATGTAGATGGGCAGTAATAGTTTCACGTGGCTCAGAACTGCCATCGTTCAAAGCTGATTTTGCTTATTCCTGAAGAGGAATTGTGGGAAATATTCTGAATTAAACCTATCGCATTGTAGATACAAAAGAACTTTTTTATCGTTCATGATATTTCTATCTAAAAAAGAATTTTAAGCATTGTTTCAAAAAATTTAAAATCATTTAATCAGTATAGTGCAAAGTTTTTTTAACAGTTTCTCAGTGATGAAACACTCATAAAAATTTAAAAAACGTTGACCAATTTGGTTATAATATAAACAAAACTGTAATTAGCAGAAGATTTTTCATTATTACTTAATGTAAGTTGTTTAATGTATTTTTAAATAATAATTAGTGAACAGCGCATTGAAATTTTAAATGGCGAACTAAAAAAAAAGTGGGGTATAAAAAAGTGGTTCCAAGTTACGAAATTGGTCTCTATTATAAGTAGGAATTTGACATTTTAACGCAAGAAGCCTCCAGTTGAAATTGAATGGGTCTTTTGAAATCTCTCCCTAATGAAATGGGCAAATGAAGTTCTCTTAAAACTCTCCTTCCGGTTCTATCACAAGCAACAGTTGAATTTTGAATATCCCATCAGATGGTAAGAGAGTGAACCCAGGGGAGAATTTCGTGACCTAGTGGCAAAGTATTTTGGAAGTTAGGAAGGAGAGAGGGCGAATGCTACGAGTCAAAACAATGAACTGTAAAATTAACGAAAAAAAAGAGGTTCGAGATCCTAAGTCGGATTCTGTTATATTCAGAGGCTTGAATTTTAAGCCCACACAAAGGGCGACACCAGTGTGCAAAATTTGGAAAAAGGGCAATCAAGTATTTGGGAAGTTACGTGGGATCCAAATCGGTTAGACAATTTTTCGAAAGTGAATGAAGTGGTGCGCGCTTCCTTTGGACGTGTCCCTATGGAAATCATTCAAGTGCTACGCCAACACGCACTGCACCGAAATTGCCTGGAAAAGCAACACTGCTGAAGGGGGAAATTTCACGGAACCAAAATATCTCATTTGAACTCCAACGTGTGGGCATTTTTGAAAAGCTGAAAACGATGGACAATCATCTGTGCAAAATTGTGAAACGACTGGTCAAAGAATCATCATTCTTATCATTAATACTTCCCAGATCTTGCGCTACAAATAATATAACACATACCTAACACAAAAACAGAATTTTTCATAATCTAGATTATTTAATAAAATAAATTGGTTTAAATATTTTTGTTATTTTTTAAATCATTCGTGGAATTTTATCCTCTTTGGGAGGAAGAAAAATGAATTCTTTTGCGCAACACCGAGCAAAGAACAATTGGCATTGTGCGTTAATATTGCATCCATTATTAACAAATGGCCTGCCTACTAACTCCCACTATTGAAAAATGGGAGTCCATTGAAAAAGGGTGAACGCCATCTCATCTTGTTTTAAACAGTTTTTGCTTGCTTCTTTGAACAGGAATTATTTTCACTTCAAGTGCCGCTCCTTACTATGCGTAGCGATACATTACAATATACAATTGTAAAAACTAACAACGATTTCAACCGTGGACTTGGAAAGGCAGCCGTCCGTCGGATGGGACATTAACTGTGGCCCCCGTGTGCAGGAGAGTCATACCCTGTGCACGTTAAAGAACACGCTGGATGGCATTAACGGGAGGCTACCATCTGTCTCCTAACAACTGTCCAGTTCCTCCATCAATCTTCTCCGAGATCTCGGGGTCCTTGTGACCTGGCTATTTAGCCACTGTGTGCAAAAAAAGTGCCACTCAGAAGTAAACCAACCCAACCTAACAATGATTTGATTTCTCTGCACCAGATGCATAAGAAAAACTGAACAGAAACGGGCAGTTCCGATCTCAGGAATAGTATTCATTCAAGGAGATTCCTCGTAATGAAATCTGAACTGAAATGAAATTTCTTTGGAATTAGTTTCCTTGTGGCAAAGACAGACTTCCTTGTTTTGAAATTCTCGTTACGATTTACGCAACAGATAACAAAGAGCAAGCGGAAAGATATTCAATTCTAGCACGAGGCGTGGGGGTTGTGTTCAACAGGAAGAAAGAATGGATGAACCCGACGACTTCCGGAGTTCGATGCTTTCCTTTCCTCACCGAATTATCTGACTGCAACTGTCCATAAGAATACACGAGCGCCACTGCATTCTAGACTAGGTAGGCATAAGCATTTTGGAGTTGGGTTGTTTTACCTCTGAGCGGCACTTTTTTGCACACCATGGGCTAAATGGCCAGGTCACATGGACCCCGAAGGCTCAGAGAAGGTTGGGGGAGGGGACCCACTGGAACAGCTGTTGTGAAACAGATGGTAGCCTCCCGTCAAGGCCATCCAGCGTGTTCTTTAACGTTGAGTTGTTTTACCTCTGAGCGGCACTTTTTTGCACATCATGGGCTAAATGGCCAGGTCACATGGACCCCGAAGGCTCAGAGAAGGTTGGGGGAGGGGACCCACTGGAACAGCTGTTGTGAAACAGATGGTAGCCTCCCGTCAAGGCCATCCAGCGTGTTCTTTAACGTTGAGTTGTTTTACCCTCTGAGCGGCACTTTTTTGCACACCATGGGCTAAATGGCCAGGTCACATGGACCCCGAAGGCTCAGAGAAGGTTGGAGGAGGGGACCCACTGGAACAGCTGTTGGGAGACAGATGGTAGCCTCCCGTCAAGGCCATCCAGCGTGTTCTTTAACGTGCACAGGGTATGGCTCTCCCGCACACGGGGCCACGGCTTAACGTCCCATCCGACGGACGGCGGCCTTTCCAAGCCCATCGGTGTCCCCTACTGACCGTGGGCAGGGCGAGGAATTTTGCGGAGATAAATCTCAACGCTGACCCAGCTGGGACTCGAACCTGGGAACTACAGATTGCGAGCCTGACGCACTACCGATTGAGCCACCCCCGCCCAGATTTTGGAGTGATTGGTGATGACTCCTCCCTCGTTCAGGGCATTATTTTTTAACACATATTTATTCAAATAGCAATAACGACGAAATAAATGAAGATGATTTAATCTTTAATTGCAATAAAAAAAAACCAGAACAACAACTCACATTTGATGAATTTCCGTTTCAAGGGAAATGAAGTTTATCGTTTCCGATTTAAGCACTCTTTAATGGTGAAAACTAGAACTAGTGGATGATTTGGAAAACTCAAATAAGTAATATTTCATTAATACTTATCGATCCCAAAAAGAATTCTTTATCTGTAAAAAATTCAGCGTTTACAGACGGATGGAACCAAAACAAGTTAAAAATGTCCTCTGATTTCACCCCACAGATAACGCTCTCCTTGGTACAGTGGTTAAATAGCCTGACGACTAAGTCAAGGTCATACTATTATGCAATAGAGCTCCTAGTTACTGATTAAAGAGACCCGGGTTCGAGCTCAGGTATGGACATTTCTGTGTTGTCTTTCTGCTGAGGTCTCGCTTCCTTCCTCACAGATCTTCTCTATGGCGCATTACACTAATAGCTCCTGTCAGACCTCCGTAGCAAGTTGCTTCTTCACGAGTAATTTGGATTGTACGAAAAACCAGTGCAAGTCATACAAACATTTTTGACTATCTCAGCAAATTATGTTGGGAAGCAAGCTCGGACTGGTAAGGGGCGCTATAGCGTCCCGTTCCCTTAGTGTCAAGGGTCCCTGGGACCTCAGAGGCACATAATTTTGTTAACAATAATAATTGTTATTTTACTGAAATTCCACAGAATTGGGGAAAACCTATTTCAAGCTTCACGGTACGAACTCTCAAAAGAATAAGGATCGAAAACTTGAAAAAGAAATCGAATTTTTCATCGCAACTCCCTCCTCCCTCTCTGTGTCCCTGAAAAAAAAAAGTGTTAGCCAACCCCTTTTGGAAAGCCCTCGTTTCCTTTAAAAGAATATGTGTAAATAAATTTACATAATCGAAACTGTTCGTACCTGCACCCCATCAACAGTGCACATTATTGCCTCCGGCTGTTGATGTCTCTGACGACGCCTTCGATTGTTCATCTCGATCACTTTGCTCTTCAGCAGATCCTCGAGATCGAGGCTTTGCTCCATTTTGGAGAGACGTCGCCCCTTGCGACAGATACATTCAGACGATGCTTTCGATATTTGAATCTTATCGATGTAATAATGGCACTGAAAGAAAAAAAAATCATTTTTAATCACTGAATCATTTCAGTCAAAGACAAAATATAAGAGTAACAAGGAAAATAAGAAATTCAGGCTATCACTAGGAAAGTGTTTAAGGATTGGAAAACTTAAAATATTCCAACTGTTAACAAAAAATGCAGCGTTTATATAAATATATATCTTGAAAGGGAAGGTTTTTGTTAACAATAACAGAAAATATAATGTTTAGTGTAAAACAATTTCATCGATTATAGTACCTAAAACTTAGAAAATTAGGATAGAAATGTTCCCAAAAAAATATACGAAAATTGTCTCTGTATAATAAAGTCACTTATGATAAAAAGTTTAGGACAACATCAAGATTTTCGAAGAGCTGTGAATAGGCTTCAGGCATTCAGAATAATCTTGCGCTGTCTTGAATCGGCTAAACTTGCATATAAAAAAACGAATAATTGGCTCTTCGATGATTCTCGTAGATCATTGGTTGATTCAGATATCAATCACTTGTTAATCAACCAATTATCGTTGAGTTAGAGGATAATTGGATTATTGATTGCAGTGGCGGCTAATGACTAAAATTTTGGTGGGGCACTCTGCTGCATGTAGCGCCCGAATGTAAGAAAAAAAAATGGAGGAGATGCCTGATATTGAATTGAACCGAGTAGAACTGAAAAGACGTTTCGTAATGCATCTATTATTTTTTTAAGCTATTCTCAAAATGCAGTAACTAAAAATTCTCTGGAAAAAAACAAACTCGAAAAGGATTCTTGTTCTTTCTGTTTCCATTCAGCATTTGACCTCTCCACTCGGATCACTAGCTAAATATTTCCTTTTTTATTCTCTCCATTCAAGTGGTATTTTGAAAAACTATTCTTGAAAATTATGTCTAATCTATAGGTTTACGAGATTTTTTGACTCCGTCCTAATTATACATTGATTATTTTAAACTGAATTACTCGTCGCATATTATCAATTGAAAAGTTGTCTATTTCGGTTATATTTTATTTACAATACTAATTCATTACACGTATATTTTATTACATATATTATTTCACAACGAATTGTAAAAAAGAGTGATATAGTTAAAAAATGAAATATATAAAAAAATGACTGAAAAAACAAAAATAAACTATAACGACAGCTGCAGCCGTCCCGTGGCCGAGTGGTTAGCGCGCTTGGCTACTGATCAAAAAGGCTTGGGTTCGAGCCCCGGATAAGTCATGGATGTTCGTGTTATTTTTCTGCTGAGGTCCCGCCTTCCTCACCTTCTACTATGGCGCATAAACTGGCAGGCTCCCGTTCTCTGTGACAAGCAGCTGCTTGAAGGTTTTTTTTTTAACGACAGCTGCAGGGATCGCATCGGAGACCTTCAAGTTACAAATCCAAAATACGGCTACGACTGCTGATGAGAAAGTATGTTAAAATATAATATTAGCATTCTCTTGTAGACCAAATGTTCAACACATTTTATATTTTCATATCTCATATTGTTCTTAAATTCTTCATACATAAGTATCCTTTCTTGGCAAAATTAAAAGTTGGCAACCCAGTTCAAACACATCTTGTCAGGAAAGTTTAGGCTTGTTGAGTCTGCCACTCAAACGAAGATATTCGCTAAGGAACAAGATTTTCGAGTATTGGTTGTTTTGGTAGAATCAGCCAACGGACTCCGGCAGTTCAGCGCATGATTCTCATCGCTATAATAGATAATGCTAAGATTCCGGACGGTGGCCGTAATGTTAAAATTCGTATTAACAATGCTGAAGCATCCGACGTAGCCCTGATTCTTAAAGTAAATGCTGCGATTGTTTACGTAACACGGCAAATAATGATTACAAAACGCATATATAAATGATATTATGTTGATTTAGATATGAGAAATTATGAATACTGCATTTGAAATTCGTTTATTTTTTTGTGATTATTTTTTGTGGGACAGTACCCCAGATGGCGTAATCGACGAGACGCCCCTGATTAATAGGTAACTGATAATCAATGAATGGCCAATGAGACATGCCTATGCATCAACTGCGCAGTCTCATTTGCTTCCACGCCCGATCTGCCATTGCTGCCTTTACATCAAAGCACACGCCCAAATCGCTTTTTTCGAAAAACCTATCGAAAAAAGCGGCTTGGGCTTGTACCTCAACAAACTACACACGCATCAGTTTTCAGTGAGGCCACATCCGTTGTTTTTACTAGTACTGTTTTAAGCCCACCAGAAAGTTTTAATACAGCTAAACACACTAAGTCATGAAATTTTGCATCTAATGCTGATCAGATTTTAATAAACCTAACCACAATGTCTGAACAAAGGTTAATTAAAATGTACGCTGCAATCCCACCGGGAAAGGGAAAAAAATATATTTCTAACTGATTTACTGTCACGTTTCAATCCGTTCAGACATTTGACCAGAAAACTTCTGTGAAATTTCCATGAGGTGGAATTTAGAAATTTGCAAGGAAAAAAAGATTATCTGTTGGGTTTGTTTTACCTCTGAGCGGCACTTTTTTGCACACCATGGGCTAAATGGCCAGGTCACCCATGGACCCCGAAAGCTCAGAGAAGGTTGGAGGAGGAGACCCACTGGAACAGCTGTTGGGAGACAGATGGTAGAGTCCCGTCAAGGCCATCCAGCGTGTTCTTTAACGTGCACAGGGTATGGCTCTCCCACACACGGGGCCACGGCTTAACGTCCCATCCGACGGACGGCGGCCTTTCCAAGCCCATCGGTGTCCCCTACTGACCGTGGGCAGGGCGGGGAATTTTGCGGAGATAAATCTCAACGCTGACCCAGCTGGGCTCGAACCTGGGAACTACAGATTACGAGCGCTACCGACTGAGCCACCTCCGCCCAGATTATTGTTAGGAGCGCTACCGACTGAGCCACCCCCGTCCAGATTATCTGTGGTTAGAAATTGGCACAAAGAGGAAAATAAATTCCTACATCTTAGAAATGGAGAGAACGCATCCAACATACCTTTCGTTTCAACGTCGAAAGTTCTTCGTTTATTTGCCTAATTTTGGCTAAAGCATCCTCTTTCTCTCTCTGTTCTGACTTCCAGTCATTCTTATAGGTCTTCAGCTGCAGATTAGAAAAGTCAGCATTAGTAAACGTTAAAGCACATTTTGCACAGATAATTATTCGCACAGTTATCCGATCCTATAAAAATTATTATTATTACGATCCTATAAAAAATTATATAAAACTTATTTTCATTTCGATGCTGAAAACTCCTCATGCAATTTTCCCATCTTATTTTAAGGACAAAAATTACCAAATTTCCATTTTGTTTTTAAACGAAACGATTGGCATAAATATTGAATGAATAATAAAACTGCGCACGTGTATAATCCGCAAGCAGTTCAAAGCTGCGAAGGTTTTAGTTCGGGTTTCAAGGCGCACTAACAGCAAAGTTTGTATTTGTCAAGTTCAAACCAGATTGTGCAAGTTAGTTCTCTACAAGGGTTGGGTTGGGTTGTTTTACCTCTGAGCGGCACTTTTCTGCACACCACGGGCTAAATGGCCAGGTCACATGGACCCCGAAGGCTCAGAGAAGGTTGGGAGAGGGGACCCACTGGAACAGCTGTTGGGAGACAGATGGTAGCCTCCCGTCAAGGCCATCCAGCGTGTTCTTTAACGTGCACAGGGTATGGCTCTCCTGCACACGGGGTCACGGCTTAACGTCCCATCCGACGGATGGCGGCCTTTCCAAGCCCAACGGTGTCCCCTACTGACCGTGGGCAGGGCGGGGAATTTTGCGGAAATAAATCTCAACGCTGACCCAGCTGGGACTCGAACCTGGGAACTACAGATTACGAGCCTGGCGCGCTACCGACTGAGCCACCCTCGCCCCTCTCTACAAGGTCTTTATGAACAAAAGCAATTGCATTAGACCACTGTAGGCAATGAAAGGAGAAAAAATAGATTGTTTTTTGTCAAAGATACTTTCCTCCAATGGCTGTCCCCAGAAGGCTCGCGACTGAGTGCGGTCAAAGATGATGTCACAATCACTCACTTGCGCGATACGATTCGGATGCACTCTGATTTGGATTGTTTCAGCTGCGATCAGTATCTTTGGGAGACACAATGGGCTAAATGTATTCGTTATACCGGAATGCAATGAAAAATATGATAATTACGTACTCTAAAATAATCATTTCGAAAGAAATTTACCGTATATTAGAGTTTAGTTCTTAAAAAAGTAGGTAATTTTTTTAAACACTCTGTTGAAACGTGCATCTGTTAATGAATTCTTAAATGATTTCACAATTCTCCAACACATTTTCCGGAATATCTTTCCGTGTCATTAAGAAACGGTGAAGACTTCGCGCCATATTGGCTGCTAATAGCGAAACTGTATTAACGAATTTAACTGAAACAATAATAATAGGAAACAAATATAAAAGAAAAACTTAAATTGAACGAATGATAATAATAAAACGCATGATTGAAACCACTTTTAAAGAACCTTCACTGACGCTCCAGTTACTTGCAATGTACTAATACAATCAGAATCGCGTAAATCCCCTTTATCAACAACCCGTGGCGCCCTCTAGTGTATATGATGAGTACTATATTTAGAAAAGCCCTATATTTTAATTGAAATTATTCCAATTTTTGACCCCTTTATTAAAAAAAACCTTTTTATTAAAAATTCCTTTCCCCTTTATTAAAAACACAAGGCGCCCTCTAGTGTATATGATGAGTACTATATTTAGAAAAGCCCTCAATTTTAGTCTTAATTTTTCCAATTTTTGACTCCCTCTCATTAAAAAAACCCCTTATCAAAAGTTCCGCCCCTTTATTAAAAACTCTACCTGTATTTTTAAGTCCCCTCTTTAAAGACCCCTGGTTGACCCACCTGTACTTTTTAAGCCCCCCTGAATTTCCTAACACCTAAAAAAGATTTTTGGAGGCGCCATCTAGTGTATATTTTAGCAAGATTTTAACCGAAATTATTTCCAATTTTTGACTCACCCATATCAAAAGTTCCGCCCCTCTTTATTAAAACTTCCCCTCACTGATCACAAACTCCTATCCCATGGTTTCTATCCTCATCTGAAATTTTATAAGTCCAACTAAACTTTGGGTGGCAACGATCAGAATGTCTGATGCAATTCTTGAAAATAATTACCCACATTTTGTGAATTCGATCTTCATCAAGTCCTGTACGATGCATTTCGTAACAAGCGTTCGGTATCTCACCCCAGATCACGTTTTACTGGCGGATGGTTTTAACAAAAGTCCTGCGAAATCAAAAAATATTATTCCAAACGGGGAATCACAAGGGACCACGATTTACCATCCCTTTGGCGGTCATCTTCGATAAACTCGTTAATCATCAAAAAGTCCTCCCATTCTTTTCTTAAAAACCCTTCATTAATTAAAACTCTTATCAAAAGTTCTGTCCCCCTCATTAATAGTTCCGCCGCCCCTTTTAAGGACTATCCCGCAGTAACTGTTTTAAAAGACTATCCCGCAGAAAATGAAAAAATGCCATTGGGTAAAAAAATTAATAAAAGGAAAACGGCGAAAAAAATCTGATTTAAAAACAAATTATTCGTAATTATGTAAAATATTGAGAGATAATATGGTTTGGTGACCTGTATGGGTGACATAAAAGACCCACTTTAGAACATGCAACAAGCGTTCGGTACCTCACCCAGGACCACGTTTTATTGACGGATGAATCTTGGATCATGTCATCCCCTGCGCTGTCGACCCCTTTGCCTCCGTAGCAGACACGCTGTCTTACAACATGAAAACCCACTGGCACTCTTTATCATAGTTTTCAGACTCGAAATATTTCCAAGTCCAGAGATGGTTCTGACTAAACCCACATTGTCACTCCCAATTCTACCCTTTATGATTGGTCAGCGTTTCAATGTACCCCGTCGGAAGAAGACAAACCATTTTGAAATTTCACGACCCTAAACCTTCAAGAGTTGAGCTTATATAGTATCCAGCGGGTTGAAGGATGATGCCGTCTGATATCTGTGTTTATGCACTTTCCGCGTCAGGACTTGTTTTGGAATGATAAAGTGGCTTTACGTTTGTCTCAATTCATTACTCTCCGTAAGTATATCCATTACACAACATGGTTTAAAACTTTTTATTCCTAACACTTATTATCGCTGTATCCTCAGTACATGATGTAAAATATTACTCGTTCCTAGGAAGTAACAATCGATAACAATTTCTTCCTCCAAGAAAAATCAGCTAATGGGAGTAAACAGTTTTTAAAAATAGTCTTTTCCACCATTTACCGGTGAACGTGTGCCTCATCAAGCTGATAAAATTTTATTTCGTGTTGCGACGTTAGTACACGCCTGTTTGCTTTACAAAGTCAGCTGTCTTTCATTGGGTAAAATAGTTTGAAGGTAATAAATTTTCTAATGCCGTAAGGGATGTCGAATTAACTGCAGACCATACTCCAAGACTACCTAATGTTGAATTGCATGATCAGAGAGCAAAGCTAAGTTTCAGAAAAATATTAAAACACACTCGCCAGAAAAGAAATTTTTCGGATTCTACGTACGAACTGCATTGGGTGTTAAGTAGATCACCCAAGTCAGCTTCGCCATTCGTGTCTTGCCATATCCGATGAATCATTTGATGCCCATTTCGCAGAAGCCGTGAGAAACATTCATTTAAGCGATAGCGCTTAAACGTTTTGTGGAAGAGGCAGGATTTGAAGATAATTATTCCTACATTTCTGAATGGAACTTTCCTATGTTACTAAACAAAGTGTACGACGAACTGGTACACGCCTCGGAATATGTACTAAATAAATGCTAATAGTGTTACTAATTTCTGTTCTATATCTGATTGGTCGTCATTGTAATTTCTTAGTGTATGAATAAAAGATTTTTCCTGCAATGCTATTTCATTGTTCTACTTAACTGAATCCAGAAAGGTAAAATAATGACTCTCTGAAAACTGTACGATATCAGAGTAATAATGTTGCAGATTTCATATGAGTGATGGCTATGAAAGAAAACGTACTCTAGTCTCCTTTTAAATTGTTAGCTTCTTCTCTAGCAAGCAACTGATAACATGTTTATTCTTGAACACACGATTTATAGAAACAAAATGAACACCCCCCCCCCACACACACACATCCGATTCACAGAAACAAACGTGAAAGCATATACACATAAACATACGTACACACGTACACGCAACGCACGCACACACACACACAAACATACAATAGACGAAACATGAAACAAGTATGTAACAAAATAAATATGAACAAAAACTTAGTCCATCGCATTGATGTATGCATACACTTAGAAAGACATCCGTTGAATATGTATAATGCCATTCATCTCTTGATTTGAACTCGTATTTCAGTAGGAGTAAGTATTTTTCAACACGTTACGTTTTCTGTCAGATGCCTCGTAACAAGAAAAATGGTTTGAAATACATGAATATAATAAAAAATTAATGTTATGGACAGTGATTTTTTTTCTAGTACTGTTCATAGATTTCCCGTTACTGGTAAAGACGTATTTGTGTCTTAGTTTTCAGGATTCCTGTACCCGACAGATGGCGCTGGTTAAATGCCAAAAACGCAGAAAATCGCTTATTTACCGTTTTTTAACTGTTGCATGTATCATCTTCCTTCTAAATTTCTATCTTTTAACATTTGTGCTCGAAAGAATAGTATATAGATATTAAGAAGCAGACGTTTTATGTTTCAATGAATTCACGGTGATGTTTTTGTCAATATTCTTCTCAAGTGACTGATTCACATACAGCTGAAATGTAAAATTCACATACTTACACAAAAAGCGAGTATTTGCAGGAACAATAACCACTTTTACATTTATAAAATACAGAAATATACATACTCGTGCTGAAAAATTACTAAACCCACTCTTAAACACGAAATATGTATGTTAGATTCACACGTGTGCTGGTCTTCCAGCCGGCACAGGGCGCCCTCTGTCGGATAAATCTGTCCATTTCGAATGCTTACGTTACGTTTTGGATATTTTTTCTTTTAATGTGAGAATGCTGGGTAGGGTGCTTTTCTTTCGCTTCTCTTTTTCAATCTTCTGTAATGTGGCGATTGATTGTCTTGATGAGTGTTTGAAGTGTGTAAGACTTTATGCGTTAGGTCCTGTAAACGGTTGAAACGCAAAGTATTGTCTAACGGATCAATTCTGGGAGCACTAAAAATCGAGAAGCATTATGCTTATGGAATTTACAGGAGTAATGCTACTTTCTATAGGTAGTGTTATTTCAGATTTCCAAACAAGTGAAACACGAATCTTTGTCGAAAAACTTGTGTTTGCAGCGAAAAACAGCCACCTTCATTCACCCTTATACACACACTTATGTGCTTATTCAAATGTACCAGGGAACTGTAGAACCAGGAACTCTGAAAAGAGCACGAGATAGCACCTATTCAGATTGTCTTCCACTTACTCGAATCGAATCGTGACTGTTTCTGCTATTAAAACAGACAAACTTTCTTTTTCATACGTTAGGAGATTAAAGGTATAGGGTCGTGCATCTATAGATTGCATGCAAGAGTGAGTTCGAAATCGGTGTATCTTTAATTATGGGTTTAAGCAACTATTTGTCATAACGGTTACAGAATCCTTTCATACGACATAAGAGCTCAGTAGAAAAACAACACTCATGTCTTACCATGGATCTCTAGGTTTCTTAGATCAGAAGTAACTAACCTACTGTCTATGGGATAGATGTTGGCTATCATAACTTATATCTGTATCATGGGTAAAGTACTGTCCATTTCAGACTATTGCGAAGTTTTCAACGTAAAGAATTAGCAGATATATGGAAAAAATAATAATCTGACTTAGACGATGCTTGCGATTTACATACTTTGGTCGTTTGGTTTATTAGAAAGTAAATATACACATAGGTGAAAGATGAATCAGTGTTTGAGCGAGTAATTATCTTGTGAGATATGTGAGAGAAAGCAAAGAATACATAATGAGAGCTTTACGAATCTGTGAAGAAACATGCATCTGAAGATTAAGGTATATAATGAGTTTATCTCTAAGATTGTATGACTGTGAAACTTTAAGGAAACTTGTAATCATGTGTCTTTCATTCTAAATGCTTACACAACATATGAACCAGATAGGTAGTTTGTCTGTGTAATGATGAGTCATTAACGTCTGATGCGTAGTATCTTTTGTAGATAGACACTTTGATTTGATTAGCGAATAAGATGTCAGAAAAAAAGAAAGTCCTTGAATGAATGTGTAAAACATCCTTGTGATCCTGACAGAATTAGACATTTTCAGCAGAATTAACTCAGAAGATTGTGTGGAGAATTAATCTTTACAGAGGTCTATTCATCTTTGATAGTTAAACGAATCATTTCTCAAGCATCGAGGTTTCTCAATTTATGATAGTATAGAGAAAACAAGCGAGGTAGGCAATCCATGTCTATATTATCACACTATGTTGTCAACCCTCAAGTTCAGTACATTACGTTTCACATATTTTTATCAATCAGATCAGTCCATTCACGGTTTTAATGACTTTTTAGTTGAAATCTTTATTGTCTATGGGAAATGTATGAACCAGGTTTGTTTTTTAGCAAAGTGCATGGTCATACCGCTACTGTGAAAAAGACCGCCCCGTGCGTCATTTTTTGCATCGAAGTCACCACCGGAACTGTTCCGCCGGAACTGTTCCGCAGAAACTGTGCATTATCGTGGTTGGAGAAAATAAAAGAAGTTGAAACTTAAGTGATAACCCTCGAATGTCATTTGAAAATTCGTGGATGTTAACACTATCGCCACCTGACAAATGCTAAAGATTTCGTATTACTCCATATCACACTGGAATTGAAATTTTCACACATTTTGTGAAACTCGTATTAAATGATACTTTTTTGTTTTTCCATTTTTTACACTGAATTATACGTCACATTTCTTATGACATTAACAATTTTCTGTATGTTCCCTTTCTACTGTACGAGGTCAAACAGTATTCTCCCTGTAATCGCTAAAATACTTTCTTTAATTGTGATGAGCAGTATAAGAGGGCATTTTAAAATTAGTTGACCGCTTGGAGAAAGCGATAAACTGTCGTGTACTTAAGCCGAAAAGATTCTTGAGGAAGATAAAGCACGGAGCGGTTCTCACAAGTAAAGGATTTAGATAAACAGTAGCATACATGTTTCACATTGACTTATCTGCTTTCCATAGGTCAGTGGGCGAGTGGCCCGTGACTTTTGTATGTCACCAGTTGGCCAGCTTGTTGCCATGGTGAGTCTGTCATTTCTTCGAATTAACCAATGAGAATAGTAGGAGGTTTCAGGAATTTTTAACAGAGTTGAAGCGTGTGTGGAGAGAAGGGATTTTTCACGCTCTTAGTTTGTAAAGACATTTTCTGTCGCTTCTTGTATGCTCTATGTGAGAACATCGTTTTTTGTAACATAAGTACAGAATTCTTTTACTGAGACCCGATCAGAACATATATGTCACAGCCGAGTGAGGTGGATTCGTTGAAGTATTTGCTAAATTTTGACTATCAGTCCAGTTGCAAATAAAATTTCGGTGGATTAGCTCAGGTAAGTTGAGAGGGTACGATCGAGTGAGACAACGTATTATTTTTTATAGTAGGTTAGTGTATTTGTTAAAACTAAATATCCCCTACTCCATTAACATGCATTCATGTTGGAACTAAAGTTTTTTTACGCAAGCGGATAACGTATGATTTCTTCTTTTAGCATGTCTTACTCTCTATACCATTCTGCTGCGTTTCTTTACAGAATTTATCCGATGAAAGACAGCTGACCTAGTAAAGCGAACAGGCGTGTACTAACGTCGCAACACGAAATAAAATTTCATCAGCGTGATGAGTCATACGTTCGTGCACAAAAGGTGGAAGACACGATTTTTAAAACCTGTTTACTTCCAAAGTTGATTTTTCTTAGGAGGAAGAAATTGTTATCGATTGTTAGTTCCTAGGAACGAGTAATATTTTACATCATGTACTGAGGATACAGCGGTAATAAGTATTAGGAATAAAAAGTTTTAAACCATGTCGCGTAATGGATATACTTTCAGAGAGTAATGAATTGAGACAAACGTAAAGCCACTTTATCATTCCAAAACAAGTCCTGAAGTGGAAAGTACAGAAACACAGATATCTGATGGCCACATCCTTCAACCCGCTGGATACTAAATAAGAGAAGCTCAACTCTTGGAGGTTTAGGGGCTCAAAGGGAAATTCTTCCGATGGGATACATTGAAACGCTGTCCTATCATAAAGGGTAGATGGAAAACTGGAAACATTGTTTCCATATTCGGTGATGGCCTGAAACAAAAGGGGATTGAAATGGGGGTGACAGTGTAGGTTTAGTCAGAAGGGCTGTCAAAAGTCTCTGGACTTGAAAAAATTTCGAGTCCGAAAACTACGATAAAGAGTACCAGTGGGTTTTCGTGTTTTAAGACAGTGCATCTAATACGAAAGCAAAGGGGTCGACAACGCTGGGGATGACATGATCCAAGATTCATCTGTCAATAAAACGTGGTCCGGGGTGAGGTACCTAACGCTTCTTGCGTGTTCTAAAGCGGGTCTTTTATGTCACCCATACAGGTCACCAGACCATATTACCCCTGAATATTTTACATAATTACGAATAAATTTTTAAATCAGATTTTTTATTCGTCGTTTTCCTTTTATTAATTTTTTACCCAATAGCATTTTTTCATTTTCTGTGGGTTGTTAAAATAGAGGGCTTTTCTAAATATAGTACTCATCATATACACTAAAGGGCGCCATGAGTTTTTAGTAAAGGGGGAGTCAAAAATTGGAATAATTTCAGCTAAAATAGAGGGCTTTTCTAAATATAGCACTCATCATATACACTAGAGGGCGCCACGGTTTTTTAATAAAGGGGAAGGAATTTTTAATAAGGACTTTTAATAAAGGAGGATTAATTAATTATTAATTGTGAATTATGAATATTAATAAGAGGGTGTGGTCGATGACGTCATAGGGGAAAGCACTGTGCAAAGGGGCTCCCGAGGGTGGGGCTAAACTACTGACGTCATCGGTGACAGAAATTCTCGTCCCTTGTGTTTCCAAGATACTTAGCGATCGGTCCCAATCTGGTGCAGTGGTCCCACTTAGTTTTAACTGTGCTGGGTAAAGAGTTCGGGTTCCTAGCTGTTGTGGCGGGAATGATCCTTTTGGGGGCGCTGCCGTCGCTTACCTTGGGAATGAAGTAGTACGGTGATGGTGGAAGGCTGTCAGATGGGAACAGTCATCAATGGACACATGATGCTAAAAATTTGGCGGGATTTAACCAGTCGAAAAGGAATGTGTGAACAAGATATCGATTCACTGCTCGCGAGTTTTAAGTCTGGGAGCGAAATGATCGAGATCAGAGTTCATTTCTTTCTAAAAAAAAAAAGGAGAAAAAATTCCATTTCACCTTAATCGAAAGATTCCGTGTCATTTAAATAAACAATTCTGTAGCACACAACAACAAGCATTCAATAAAAGCTTTTCAGTTTTGAATAAGCTTAAATTGATCAAAGATAGATTGAGTAGTTTTGGTATTTCAGAGGTGAACTCTAAAAGTTTATTATCAATGTTTGCACCATTTGTTTTAGCCCAATAATAACGCAGTATGCTTTAAGTGTTTCTTAATTTCAAAGAGAAAAGCGTCAAACATACTGTTACGACAGATGAACGTGCTACCATGAACTTATGGTAGATGTGTCACGAACGCTTGCTTCATCGTGACAATTACGTTATCAACTGATTAGAAGGGAGAGACGCTTTGAAAAATAAGAATTGTGGAAGAAAAACGAAAGGTAGAGTGGAGTAGTAAAGAAAGAAGGATATATAGTGTGTTAGTGTTGTGCGATGCTACGTAAGAAAGTCTTATTTGATTCAAGATGAAGCCTGGTTCCGGTGGTGAAAGGGAATCAACAGTCAAGTTTGTTCTTGGGTCCTCTTATCAAGGAAGATCAATGTTAGATGTTTCGCATCTATAAGGTATAGAGAGTATTGTTAAGGTAGTCTTGTATCGCAAATGAAATTCAATATAAATTGGTTTGTTTGTTGAATGTTACAAGGTAATAGTTTCTATTTTGTCATAGAAGCACTGTAGTTTAGACATCGAAAATTATTTAAGCATAGTAAATCGCACTTTTTATGGTTTGACTTTATACTAAGAGGAAGAGAAATACTTGTGTTTGGGTAAGATTGTTTTATTTGCATGATTTTGTGCCTTTGTGATAAATTACTTCATTCATACTTTGGTAAATATACTTTAGCACTCACGCTCAGTTTTCATCTGTTTAAATTCGTAACAATATATTAAGTATTCGTGGTTAACTTCTATAGACCTTAGCTATTTTATGCTTATTTGATGGCCAAAAAAAATACGTCACGATACAATTCAATTTAGCAGGATCAATAAATTCAATTCAATCTGCCTGTCTTATGAACACTTATTAGAAGGCTCATTTAGCCGATCTCACCTGAATTCGTAAGATTTCGCATTCCTCTTGCGACGTTTGCAGGCGATGTCTGAGACTGGCCACTTGAGGCTGCAACTCCTGCGCATGACGAGATAATTTCACGTTCTCTGCCAATATGTCCGTGTACAATGACGTCAGCTTTTCAGAGCTCTGTCCGTGATTCACAGGAGTCTTCCGCTTGTGAAGTGGAGAAGTACTTCCTGTGGGAGGTGGAGCAGTCTTTGGTGAACGACGTTCGACTCTGTCTTCATTCTTCTTAGCCACAGATGATGACGATGGCTCATCCCTCCCAGCTGCGATTTTCTTCATCGTCGACGGAGCGGGATTCTCCTCGCTCTGAGAATGGCCGGCGTCTCTCTTTTGACCTAATGCGGCGACTGTTTCGCGAAGTTCTACAAGAGAAGCTTGCAAATAATGAACGTGTTTTTGTCTTGTGTTGTTATATTCATGCCATCGACGATTGATGTCAGTGACCTGTGGAAAATAAAAGAAAATAAATATCAGGAATAATCAGCTAAAACCAGTTCAAAAAACATTAAGGATAAATCCTTCCATTTCTTTTACATCTAGGGTACGTTTGGGTTACGAAAGGGAACTTACGTCTTTCAAATTCTGTCTGAGTCTCACGTTTTCAGCCCGAGATTCCATCAGCTGCATTTTGATCTCATCGCAGCAACTCTCCGTCTGTGCAGATTGGTCCACTTTCCATATTTTCTACATGAAAAGAAAAACATCTTTACTTCAAAGAGTTAAAAAAAGAGTACATTTATTATATGCTCTTTTTTTATTATTATTATATCATTTAAAAAAGAGTCACTAAATGAGCTTAAAAAACAAGAAAAGTTAAAGACAAGATAAAAACAATCCTAAAAATTCACGAAAGAAAGGTTTGCTCAGAATGAACTCCAAATATTCTTCGATTCATTTCGGATATCCTACAACTGTACACTCCGTTTTCGTGGCATAACTCAGAAAATTGCAAATGCGGATGGTAACGTGCTTGTCCGATTTTCAGGGACTGCCCTAGAAACTATGTGATATTTAAACCCTGGTGATAAACCTAAGTCCGATATGAAGCCTATTTAAGTGTAAACGGAGAAGTGGAGTATCCGTGGCGGGGGGGGGGGGGCTACGCCAATTACTCCACTTTACCACTTTTCCAGTACGCCAATTACTCCACTTTATAACTTTTCCAGTAGGCCAATTATTCCACTTTACCACTTTTCCAGTACGCCAATTATTCCACTTTACCACTTTTCCAGTACGCCAATTATTCCACTTTACCACTTTTCCAGTACGCCAATTACTCCACTTTATCAATGAGTGAAACGATCCACAATCTCGACGAGGAATGAAAATTGTCGGTTACTTTAGCAGTTTATTGGTCAACACGATTACAGCAAAATGGAAGACCAGTCCAGTTAACCAGTTGGAGATTTATACTCCAATTCAGGTGTTAAGTAACAAGAAACCCGTTGGAAGAAATTGACTTATTCCTAAGCCATGCTTGTTTCTTCAATCAAGATGAGAGCGAATCACTGCAAAAATAATTTTTTTTTTATTTTTCCTTTTCTACCATAGTTGTAACTTTCAATAGTCAAGTCTCTCTTTTTTGAAAATAAAGCAAATTAGGATTACCTACTGTACAACGAAAAGTCGGTCGCTTGGTACTGACACAGATCCATTATCCTTCACGAAATGGGGTTTCTTTCATCTGTCCTTGATCAGGAAGCGAAACATTTCTTCGTATTCGAACCCTTTACACTTCGCAGAACACTTCGATCTGTTGACAGCTACTAAAAATCTGATCTGTTATCAATCAGTAAGCGATTCACGTGACCAGCTCTGATGAAAGAATGGCGCCAAAATTTTACACTCTCGTCCACTATCGCCAAGAATCGGATGATCCTAATAGTTCAGTGTTTCGATTATATTATTCGATATTACTTCTATTAATAAAATTATGATGATTATTGATGATCCACCCACTCAACGAAAAAACTTACAACACTAGTGAGGGCACGCAGCGATGGCCTAGGTCACTTTGATTGTGAACAGTTTCGTCTATTTATTAATCATCAGCTGAAATACGATGAGGTTGTTACTCAGCACTGCTGATGAAATATTTTCAAGTGGAGAGTTTCATTTTGGCTTTGGAGTAAATTGCTTCTTGAGTGAAGAACTAATTATTTTATTAGAAATATTTTACAAATCATTAGAATACGGGTAAAACGAGTAGAAGTTTAAGCTTATGACCATTTCAGTCAAACAACTGAAATGCGATTCTATTCCATAATTAATTATCCTCTTCCTCGTTATAATGCCTCATTAAGAGGGTGTGGACTGACTTGGGCGCAAAAAATGGGTCAGAAGGTTCGAAAGCAAATTAGCTCTGATCATAGCTTTGATTAATTAATAACTTATGTAATGTCAAGGGTTGAGTTGTTTTACCACTGAGCGGCACTTTTTTGCACACAATGGGCTAAATGGCCAGGTCACAAGGACCCCGAAGGCTCGCAGAAGGTTAGGGGACCCACTGGAACATCAGGGTTTGTCGTGTTTGCTGTGGTTGTCACAGCAAAACAGAAATTAATGTTGGGAGACAGACGGTAGCCTCCCGCCAAGGCCATCCAGCGTGTTCTTCAACGTGCACAGGGTATGGCTCTCCTGCACACGGGGCCACGGCTTAACGTCCCATCCGACGGACGGCGGCCTTTCCAAGCCCATCGGTGTCCCCTACTGACCGTGGGCAGGGCGGGGAGTTTTGCTCAACGCTGACCCAGCTAGGACTCGAACCAGAGAACTACAGATTACGAGCCTGGCGTGCTGCCGACTGGGCCCCTATAGTGCCAAGAAAAGTATCACTTAGTTTAACTTCGATATCAGTTTTAGATGAAAAATTGTCTTGAGCCAGGTGGGATGCGAACCCACGACCTCGGCGATATCGATGCTAAACTAAGAGTGATATTTTCCTTGATAGTTAAACAGAAACGTCGAAAGATTTCATCAAATAGTAACAGGTTTTCGCTTCCTTTAGAAATCGCGTCGCATCATCCTGTTAAATACCTAGAAACGGAATGATGCAAAAATAAATTTGACAAAGCTTCCCGTGGCCGAGTGGTTAGCACGCTTGACTACTGATCTAAGGGACCTGGGTTCGAGCCCCGGATTAGGCATGGATGTGTGTGTCGTTTTTCTGCTGAGGTCTTGCCATTCTCTCAGAACTCCTACTGTGGCATATAAACTGACAGGCTCTTGTCAGACCTCTGTGGCAAGCAGTTGCTTGAGGGGGTATTTATTTAAAATGTAAATTAAGAATAATCCCGATTTCAAAGATTTTGCAAGGATTTTTTCAGTCACTGCGAAAACAATTTAAGAAAACAATTATTTGCTTCAAATAAAGTTGCTATAATAAGAAAAGAGTCATTTCCTAAACATTCTATTGCTACAGTTTCAATTTCCGCCATTCGTAGAAAAGTTAAATAAGTGGGTTCGGTGTTTCGGTTTCCTAGAAGAGCATTCCATTTCTGCTGCACGGTCTTCTTCCTCGTTGGTTGCGGTTTCCATGTGGCAATTCTGCCGTTCAGTTTTTCCTCTTCCCACCATTCAGCTTCGGCATCAGTTGAACCGAAAGGTCGTTAGCTGACCTGACTCAACGATGCAACAACTTCATTGCGGGGCCCTAAACACAAAATACGTAAAGGGCAGATTCCCATTTCTCAAGTGATCCCTTTCGGCTCATTGCGGAATCGGTGATATCGTAAAGAGAAATTGAAACGAAAGAAGTCTTTTCACCAACATCGCAGTAGAATTCCTGGAACTGATTTCAGATGGCTTCCGTGATCACTATTGCAATTCAAAGCAGAAGAGCAGATCACACAGTTCAAAACTTGCTTTGCAAAAGAAACACAAAATGCACAGACTTATTCAAGTCTTTTAAATTTCTCAATTTATTTTAAGATCTCTTTTTGCGACTCATTGATTTTAAAGGTTTAATTGCAATTTTTTGTTTGTTGTGAAAGTGAAAATGAGGACTTCATGTCTCTTCATGAAAAAAAAAATCATATGGGACGAGGGGGGGGGGGGGGGGAGCTCAGTCGGTAGCGCGCCAGGCTCGTAATCTGCAGTTCCCAGGTTCGAGTCCCAGCTGAGTCAGCGTTGAGCCAGGTTCGAGTCCCAGCTGAGTCAGCGTTGAGATTTATCTCCTCAAAACTCCCCGCCCTGCCCACGGTCAGTAGGGGACAGCGATGGGCTTGGAAAGGCCACCGTCCTCGGAAGGAACGTTAAGCCGTGATCCCATACGAGGGAGCCATACCCTGTACACGTTAAAGAACACGCTGGATGGCCTTGATGGGAGGCTACCATCTGTCTCCCAACAGCTGTTCCAGTGGGTCCCCTACCCCAACCTTCTCTGAGCCTTCGGGGTCCATGTGACCTGGCCATTTAGCCCATGGTGTGCAAAAAAGTGCCGCTCAGAGGTAAAACAACCCAACCCATGAAAAAATATATAATAATAAACTTCATGTTCTTCATGATATCTGTGTATAATGTGTTTTTCTTTAGGTTATATAAAATGAAAAGATAGAAATGTGTTTTCTTATAGTGTGCCACGAATATTGCATTTTTTAAGGAATGTAATCAGCATTTTACCAAAAAAATGGGCTTTAATTTCTGTTTGGAATGTTCTAATGTAGTGTGAAATTTGCAGTTATTGATGTTATACTTTGGAAGTTTATTAAAATGAATATTTCTCTGATTATGAATTTGTGGGCAATCAAAGATGATGTGTTGTAAAGTGTCAGGAGATTGGCAGTTGGGGGAGATGACATTTTTAAATCTGCATAAGGTAGAGTTTGTTAATGCATAGTTGGTTCTTATTCGAGAAATGACATTCATTTCTTTTTTAGAAATACTGTAGCCTTGAAATTTTTTGATGTTGTTTGAGCATGCGCAGTTCGTAAACACCAAAAGGATCACCTGCTGATTTACCCTATCGAGCGAAACCTATCTTGGGAAAGAGAAAAAATGATTTTGCAAACAATGTCGAAAGCGATTAAGTTCTGTGGTCAATTTAAGACCTGAAAATCGTCACATTGTGAGATGAATTAAATATAAATAATTCAGATCATATGATGATCGTAATACAATTTTTTCCTTTTTTTCAACAATGAATTTTCAATTTACCGTTGAAGCAATTACTTGAGTCCCACCAGAAGTAGATTTATCTCCGCAAAACTCCCCGTCCTCGGTCAGTAGGGGCAATGATGGACTTGGAAAGGCCGCCGTCCGTCGGTTGGGACGTTAAGCCGTGGCTCTGTGTGCGGGAGAGCCATAACCCGTGCACATTAAAGAACACGCTGAATATTCTTGACGGGTGGCTTACCACCTGTCTCTCAACAGCTGTTCAGTTCCCCCAACCTTCTCCGAGTCTCCGGGGTCCTTGTGACCTGGCGATTTATCCCATTGTGGGCAAAAAAGTGACCTCAGAGGTAACACAACCCAACCCCCCTGATATACAGAGCTACTTCTGATGATCTGTCTTTAAAATATAATTATCATGGAACTTTTAAGGATATTATGATCGGGTGGGTTTTTTAAATCTTTTCTATTCGCGACAGTTGTAGGGATTATAATTGTCTCTTATCCTGTCCTATAGACCAGTGTCTCGCAAACTGTGTGCCACGAGAGATTTTCAAATTGACACTAGATATTCCAAAGATTTCATTTTGACTTGACTTGTGTTATCGTCGTGCTTTAATAAAAATCTTTCAGATTTTATCAATTGGGATCTTGTAAGTATTTATCAAGCTTTTTCCAATTTTTGGTATTAATTTTTGATTATTTCAAGCAAGGTGTGCCGCAGAAAAAAAATTAGATTCAGTGTGCCGCAGAGTAAAAAGGTTTGCGAGACACTGCTATAGACTGTTGTGTTGGGAGGTTATTCCCTCAAGCAGCTGCTTGCCACAAAGATCTGAAAGGAGCCTATCAGTTTAATACGCCATAGAGGAAATCGTCAAGGAAAGCGAGACCTCAGCAGAAAGGCAGAACAAACGTCCATGCCTTAACCAGGTCTCATGGTCAGCACATTGAACCACTCTGGCACCAGGATAATAACATTATGGTGTTGACCTTTATTGTTTTATCTCTTGTCTTTTACTTTTAACACTGGTTGTGGGTTTACTTCACTTTTGGTGCATCATGGCCATAGTTGCCTTTGCGCCATCAAACCCCAACCAACCACTTGACCATAAGTTGAAGATAATTTGGTAGTTGTACACAAAGAAAAGCCGTCTCATGGCAGAGTGGGCACGCTTGGCTACTGATCTAAGGGGCCTGGGTTTGAATCCCGGGTTAAGCATGGCTGTGCGTGTTGTTTTTCTGTTAAGTTTCCCGCCATCCTCACAGACCTTCTATTAATGGCATATTAAACTGACATGCTCCTGTCAGACCTCTGTGACAAGCAGCTGCTTGAGGGAGTATTTATTTTTATTAAACCAAGAAAACAATGTTTATTAAAAATGTTTTTCTTAACCGATAATTCAGTTAATAATTTTTTTTCAAGTAAAGAAAATTCAGATTTCTAAATGAGCGAATATATAAATTTTTATTTAAATATATCAAAGAATTTAATGCATATAATTTGAGTAATTCTGAACAATTCTACTTTGTTTATATTAGCAATGGTCATAGTTGGGTTCTTTTAACCTCTGAGTGGCACTTTTTTGCAGACACTATATGCTAAATGGCCAGGTCACAAGGACCCACAGGCGCCGATTTTTTTTATCCCCCGTGTTATTTTATAAATATTTAGCAAATGCCTCCATTATGCTAAGTTTTCGCGATTTTGCCAACTGCCCTTATTTTCACACCTCAATTCCGACAACACACCTGCATTTTACCAAGTGGCTTCGAATTTTGCCAATTGCCCTAGATTTTGCCAAGTTGCCTCGATTTTGCCAACTTCCCTAGATTTTTCCAACTCGCCATAATTTTACAGCAAAAATCCCAATTTTTACATCTCCTCTGAATTTTCCAAGTCACTTCGAATTTTGCTAACTCTCCTCTATTCGCCATTTCAAGACTACAGTCATTTCTTTTTTAGAAATATTGTAATCTCGAAATTTTTTGATGTTGTTTGAGCATGCGCAGTTCGTAAACACCAAAAGGATCAACTGCTGATTTACCCTCTCGAGCGAAACCTATCTTGGGAAAGAGAAAAAATGATTTTGCAAACAGTGTCGAAAGCGATTAAGTTCTGTTAAAGTATAATTAATATTATTAATTATACTTTTAAAATTTTAATAAATACCGTATAATTAAGTATTCTCCTTAATTTCACAAAACCAATTCCAATTTTCGTAACTTGCCTATATTTACCAAGTGGATTCGAATTTTGCCACCTTCCCTAGATTTTGCCAATTCTCCTTAATTTTACAAAATCAATCCCAATTTTCACAACTCGCCATAATTTTTACAGAAAAATCTCCCAATTTTCACATCTCACCTGAATTTTGCCAACTTCCCTAGATTTTGTAACTTGTCTTAATTTTACGAAAACAAAAAAAAATCCAATTTTCAGAATTCACCTTTATTTTACAAAGTCGCTTCGAATTTTGTCAACTCCGATTAACTCATTCCCCTCATAGCTATGCCCCTGGTTTTTTAGTTTGATTTTGTACCTTTATTTGTTTCCAATTATCCACATATTTGTCAACGGTGAATAGACAAAAATGATAAGAGCAACATCTCGTTTAAAGTAAAAACAAGTTGCACTAAGTGAACCCCAAAATTATAGTCGCTAAAAATGCGTATTATAATATTTAACAAGGAATTTAATTTTTTTTTACTCTAATTTACATTCTTATTCGCCTTGACAATTTTTTTTACAGAAATTACAATTAATTATACTAAAACAAAAGCATTAATGAAAGATAATTTTTTCAATTGCTGTAATGCACATGAGAATCCCGAAAAGAGATGTCAGTTATTTTCCCTATTCAGTTATCCCAAAATAAAAAGTCGTAATAGTTTCTTCAGGAAGCAATTTCGCGTTGCCTTTTCCCCCTTCTCTGCGATCGCATTTAAGAGTTCACGTCACCTGAAGGAAACCAAACGACCTTGCATCATTTCACGTCCACGAATGCGGCGCTTGCTTCTGCTTAACCGGAGGATGTTGATCATCTGCCAAAGTGGCATCCCATTTGGCAATGCGTTTCACATGGCGCGAGGCATTCCCCTTCACGTCAACTTCTCTGCCCCACGCGTTCTTCGTTTCCTCTATTGGCAACAGAGCCGTTCAAGTCGCCTGTTGTACCAGCAAAAAAACCCAACTTCTTCGAAACCTTGCGCAGTTGGGAAACAGATTGTCTCCGGATTCGTGACTCACGAGGAATGGAAAGAATATCACACTACAGAAGAAATGTCTTTTTTTGCAGTGTAGTTTTTTTTTAAGGTTTGCCCTTTAAGGTACGTAAACAACTGCAGAGGCTGTAAATTTTAGGTGGTAGCATATTTTTGATAGGAAACTGACGCTGGAACGGAATAAAACAAAAATTAAGTATTCTTTCAAGATTGTGCTGAATGTAATGCCGGATTTAAGATTACCGATCCTTTGATGAATTATTTTTGCCGACACCCATAATTAGGCAATTTCCCGGTTTTTGTGTCAGTTGTAGGATTGGGTTGGGTTGTTTTACCTCTGAGCGGCACTTTTTTGCACACCATGGGCTAAATGGCCAGGTCACATGGACCCCGAAGGCTCAGAGAAGGTTGGGGGAGGGGACCCACTGGAACAGCTGTTGGGAGACAGATGGTAGCCTCCCGTCAAGGCCATCCAGCGTGTTCTTTAACGTGCACAGGGTATGGCTCTCCCGCACACGGAGCCACGGCTTAACGTCCCATCCGACGGACGGATGGCCTTTCCAAACCCATCGGTGTCCCCTACTGACCGTGGGCAGGGCGGGGAGTTTTGCGGAGATAAATCTCAACGCTGACCCAGCTAGGACTCGAACCTGGGAACTACAGATTTCGAGCCTGGTGCGCTACCGACTGAGCCACCCCCGCCCCCAGTTGTAGGAAGTTAGATATGACCATAAATACCGAACTCTCGTTTAAAGTCTAATTACAATGTGTAATAGGCAACGCATTAAACGTATTATTTCGATTACCCAAACACTTTTACTTCATTGGGGACCTTCAAGGTTTCCGGGCCCTGGCGCAAATGCTCCCTGTTAAATGCGGCCTTGGTTAATTATATTTATGTAAAATATTTTGGAAAATTGCGCAGGAAAATCCTATACGTTTTGGAATCGTCTGTTCAAAAATTTCTGGTAAGGCTGGTGACATACTACGCCGCTTTTGGTAGAGGTCCTTGCTGCCCACCCCTATTGTATTACTTTAAAAGCTCAACTTTCCTTATTCCAATATAGTGTTCGCAGCCTTTGCTCCTCCTTTGGGTTGGAAATCGGATGGTGCCACTAGGCGCGGTTGAATGTTGATGCAAAGAGGAAGCTTCATTACATTCGTGATGGCGACAGTTGATACCCAAAGTGAAACTGATGATTCCTCACGTGATTTTGCAAACAATCAGTCAAAGTCCTGATTAACTAAAAGTAAACATATCGCCTCTGGCGAATAGGAGAATGCCGTTTTCAAAGGAAGTTTTTTCTTTTAATGGCTTTTACAAGTTTCAATTCAAACTAACGGATGAATGGGAAAATGAAAATAAGAGTATTTTATTTGTACTTCTGCAGCGTAGAAACTATTTCTCTTTTATTCCACCGCTCCGAGAAAAGGGGACCGATGATTGCTGTGTCGGTGGAATATCTCTTGCCACTCTGGCACCGAATTTTCAATTTCTGCCATAAACACGTCACTTTCAGTGTTCGTTAAAACCTTCGTCTTTTCCATATTTTGTGCCTTTTCACAATATAAATTAAAATGACAAGATTTAAAAAATACGAATTATAATATTTTCATTAGTACCACTCTAAAGAATTTTCCATATATCTCTTACAACAGTTGCGTTTCCCACCCCTTGGGTATAAGGAGGCGACATATTGTTGTCAGTGCAAACCTCGTGACCTTCACATTCCAGTAACAAAATTTCTAGCAAATACGTCGCTTGCAATATTCGTTATATTTGTACAATTCTCAAAATTTTCTACGTTTGAGGGAGTAGTTTAAACTTTTCAGAGATTTGGGAAGTGCGAATTGCAATATTTCATCAAAACCTATCCAGCCCAAAGAGAATTCTTTATTTCTAAAAAAAAAGTTGAATGTCTACAGACGACAAAGTGAAATCATTTTTTTTAAAACTAGATAAAAATGAAAATCACCGTAGCCAAATGTTCACAGTTCTGTTTAGAAGATTCTGGAAAGTCGCGGTGACTGTTTCTTCCTCTAACCAATAGGCAGGGAGAGATCCAAAGCCTCTCGCTCTGAAAAATATTAAGAATCGGAACTGGGGCCAAAGAAAAACAAAGAGTATACATATTGGGCAAGAATTAAAAAAATATCACTTCAATCTAATAAAAAAAAAAACATTTCCCTATCTGGAGAGAAAGAGTACCGAAAAGAAATTTAAAACCAAAACCAGAACGGCGTTCTTTTTGTGTTGAGTTGTTTTACCTCTGAGCAGTAATTCTGTACAGGTGAGAGGCTCCGAAATGGATTCACTGAACAGCTGCAAAGGCCTTCCTTTAAAGCCGTCAGTTCTTTCTTTAATGTACAGAGGAGAGGGTTCGACTCTCCTGAATACGAAGCGATCACTTCTCGTGCTATCAACAACGAATGAGGCTTATTCGAAGCCAGGCGGCGTCCCCTTTCTCATCGAAGGCAGAGCGAGGATCAGCGGAGGAGGACTCAACGCAAGAATCGAACCTAGAAACATCAGATTATGAGCCTTGCGGGGTTGCTCACTGCGCAAACCCCCTTTCTCGGCATCCTAATACTCCCACCTTTTCGCATCGCATCAACATTTCACGTCAACATACTGAATCCTCAAGTCCGCCTTTAGCGAGATAAAAAGCCAATTTTCCCACGATTTTAATGTTTCGCTTAGTTCTGGTGAACTATATTTTTTTGAAATCACATTTTTTATGGTTTGGTTTCATTTTGAAATCGCCATTTTCGACAACAACTGAATCCCGAATTCTCTTTACATAGACATTCATCACACGTCAGCAGAGAGGCAACTTGCCCGTTTATTATCATATTGAATTATTACGAAATAATTTTAATCGCTATTAGGCGAATGCATCATTAGCATAATCGGTAAAAGCAAAATCGAAGTAACCGATACAACATCAACTAAAATTTATTCAAAAAGAGGAAAAATTGAAGAATTGATTTGAAACGCGATGTCCGTTATTCGCTGGTTATACGCATCTAGGAAATCAGTGGCCATATCCCCCCCCCCCCCCCCGTTAGAATGTAATGAGCGGAACGGAAGTGAAGAGAAATGAAATATAGATATATATTTCACATATTTTTGGAGAAAAAATTATATGCCTGAACGGCGTTCAGGTCTGTATCGTTTGCATAATAAATACTTTGGGAAAACTAACTCTAAAAGATTAAGTCTTACTGTGATATGAACGTTTAAAGCGCGTTCCTCGATTCAGAACCTTACGTACGAGTTTTTTACTGTGACCACGGTACGGTCAAAGTGCAATCTATTAAAATATATTTCTCCTGATCGTCAAACTACGGCCACAGATTACTTCGAAAGTCGGCATCAGTTGCTCCTCTGCGGTTCATCTGTTGCTCCTCTGCGGTTCATCTGTTGCTCCTCTGCGGTTCATCTGTTGCTGATGCATCGTCTCTCTCTCTCTCGATTTCTTTCGGCCTAAGAGGGGAGAAGGGTAGCGATGGCAGTTCGAACTTCTTGTCTACTATTTAAGGGGCATCCGGTCGTGATTGAATGGAAGTCTACTAGCCGAGATCAGCATCCTTTGCTCTTCCTCAGCATCCTTTGCTGCAGATATCGTCATCTCCCGAGTATCCCTTCGCGGCTATCATCACCTCGATGTTTATCTGTTGGGATGCGCGGGAGAGAGATCGCAACTTTTGAACCCCAGACGCAGGTGGCAACCCAACAGCGGAGAAGCTTTTCCAAAGGGAACGGAAACGAAGAAGGGGACGGAGAGGGAACTAAGGGGTAAACGCAATGAAACAGGAAAACAAAGCAAACTTTTTTTTCTCTCTTATTTAAAACTAGAAATCTTCGGCGCCTGTTGATTTCAAGGCCATCATTCCGAACCACATCCGGAAAGCGATACACCTGACACGCGGTACCGCAATCATAGAAGATAAAAATATCCAAAATAAATGTTCATTTCCAATAATACTGATCAACAAATAAATATTTTCTTTTAAATAAGTGGGATACATTGAATAATCAAACTTTCCAGAGAATCATAAGAGTGAAAGTTAAATAATAAATATAACTTTGTATCATATTTTATTTTTCAATTATTTTGCTCTTTATAATCACGGATGAAGAAGAAGAGGTTTTAATACAACAAGAAGAGCGGCAGACGGTTTCTTAAAACGTAAAAAAGAATCTTGAAATTGGGAACGTCTGATTTAGACAATTACTTGATTCTCCATTAATGATAAAGTAAAAAGTCTTCAAATGAAAAAGGTCAAACGCGCCTGCTTTATGGCATATATTATGAAATGTAAAAACTATATTAAGTGTAATCTTTCTTTAAAATTCCAAAATTTGCTTATTTTTTTCATAACATTTTTAATACAAAATCAAGTCCCACGAAGCAAAGAAGCTTGTTTATTGGTTGACATAAAAAAAAAACTAATTTTGTTACAAATTAATTTTTCAGTGTAACGTTTCGGCCATTCATATTTCTGATATTGTAATTATCATATCAAAATATTGTTTAGCACGTGCAATCCCGAATTAATTTGGTTAATCAAATAACTTTTGAAGCACGATATTGTTTTTATTTGGACTCAAACATCTTTCGCCAAACAAAATAAGCAAATGGAAAATATAAAATAAAAAATTAATCGATTATTTAGGGACCCGAGTTCGAGCAAGGCATGGATGTTTCTCGTGCCTTTCCGTTCTCTTGCCTTCCTCGTAGATCCTCGATGTACAGTTGCCTGTCAGACCTCTGTGGCAAGCAGCTGCTTGAGGGGGATTTATTATATATGGAAAGCATTTTCGAAAAAGTACATTGGCAGTTTTATATTAATCAAAAATAGTTTTGCAGTTCGTGTTTCCATAAGGGACTGAAAGGATTAAAAAAATAGTTTCTCGTTAATGTCTCCAAGAGGCAAATGACAGCTGAAACCTTTTGTGGAATTTTTGGACCATGATAACTGCAATTGAAATTTGTAGTTCTGCGATGGTTACTTCCAATTATATCATTTATTGTAAGCTAACAAATTATTTCATTACCTTATTAGAATGTCAAAACTCCGCATATACAGGGTGAATCTGAAAAAGTGGGCAAAACTTTACGGGGTGGTAGAACGCAGCTATACGAGCAATATTCGTCATAGAATGTATGGTCGGAACGCAAACGGCGAGCCGCTAGGTGGCGTTGGAAATGGTATAAAAGGGTCGGTCCTCGCACCCAACGGCATAAAAATAACGTACACAAAGTGCATATCCGCCATTTCGTGGTTAGTATAACCAGCCATCCTCTCGGCAATCCGAGGTAGAAATGCCGTTGGGTGCGAGGACCGACCCTTTTATACCATTTCCAACGTCACCTAGCGGCTCGCCGTTTGCGTTCCGACCATACATTCTATGACGAATATTGCTCGTATAGCTGCGTTCTACCACCCCGTAAAGTTTTGCCCACTTTTTCAGATTCACCCTGTATATGCTAAATTGTCAGGTATTCATATATATGTCAAATTGTCAGGTATTCATATATATGTTAAATTGTCAGGTATTCATATATATGCTAAATTGTTACGTCCATATTATCTAACGATCAACCACAAATTATGGCGATCAACAGAGTCAAAAGCGTTTTTGAAATCTATAAAACTAGTAACCACAGGTTTCTGAAACTCTAAATATTTCTCAAGAATCTGTCTAAGTGAAAATATTTGATCAATACATCCCCTACCACTTCTGAATCCGCACTCTTCATCATTAACCCAATTCCAATTTTATTAAGCATAATAATGGAAAGCACTTTACCTGGAACAAAAAGTAGACTGATTCCTGTATAATTATAACAGGACTGTATCACATTCATTAAAAATAGGGCTAATAATAGTTCTAAGCGAAAAAGTTGCTTTTTTTCTACCTCCTTGGGGAGGGGGAGGGTTACTGTCAATCTAAACCATCACAATACACCACTAAAATTCCGAATTTTTAGCAAAATGGATTCGTGCTAATCCTAATATTTCATCGATTCCTATCTAACCCAAAAATAATTTTTCATTTATCTCAAAAATCAAAAACGTTTGATGTGTACAGACGGACAAATGAGAAATTGAAAAAAAAAAAGTTCATTGAGCTTAAAAACATGCAACTAACTAGAAACTGTAAATCTGCTTTGTCGATTAAAATATCTACCTGTCTGGTTATAGCTTTTTCTTGCAGTCGATGTGCCAACTCCGTAAACCTCTTAGCAGTGAGCTGAAGTTCTCCATAGAGATCTTTCGCGGGCGATTCATCGCTCACCAAACCCCATTCTTCTTCTCCGGTGGAGAGCAACATTGCTAATGAACTCGATTGAAGCAGAAGAACGCGCTTTGTAGACGATCACTCCTTTTCCCGCGACGAAGGGAAAACCACCCGACGAGGAAAGCATTACAGCTATGGAACTGGAGTTTCTCTTCGGCCAATAGGAATTCATATCAACAAAGGCGTCTGTAGCGTGACGCCATCTGCTGGCTTACACGCGGAAAGAGCTGAAAGAGCTCGCGCATTTCCTTGAATCGCATTCACTGTTCGAGGAGAATGAGGAAACTGTCCGTTTTCTTTCACAGATGGATTTCTATGGGACTAAATGCTTCAGATAAAATACTTGGACAGATAATTCAGCACGATTTAGAATGCAACAGACACCTTACTTACTCCGGTCAACCCTTACTTCAGTTGTGGTCGTTAGTTTATTTGCAAATTTACCGCTCCTAAAAAAATTCCGCCCGGTGCATTCGTACGTGCATAGCGCCGCCCTGTTTCTTTATTAACGGAGAAATAGATCTATTACTGAAACTGTGTACCGGATATCCGAATCAAGCGTGTCATTTACTACAGATTAAAGGCGCGTGGGTTTGAATTCCGGAAAAAGGATGGATTTTTGCTCTTTTCATTGAAGTTACCTTTCGTTGAGGTTTCTCTATGTCGTTTGATCACGGAACCTTTAAGAACTCTGTGGCAAGCTGCCGCTTGGTGGCGATACCATTCATAGCGCTTTTGGCGCCTCCACGTCCCTACAAATTTAATGAATGGAATAAATTAGACATAAGGAATTTTAAATTTAGTTCATTTTTATCGAAATCAAATTCATTCTTGACGAAATAATTATTATGAAAAGTATGTTAATAAAAAAACAATTCATTCATAAATAATTAGAAGACAATATATAATCATTTAAACTGAAAAAAAGAGCTAAGTTATGGACATAGTGATCAAGAGAACTATGATTTTATATTTTAATATATTTTACAAATTTCACATACGAATGCTATGTAACTTGAATTACACTAGACAGCAAATTGAAACTTTTTTTATAACATTGGTCAAATGGGATGTTTTTAACTAATTCTGGAGTGCTGATTCAACTATGGCTGTGAAAAATCTGCAGCACGTACAGTTTTTGTTTTAAATTACGGATTGATGTATTTCAAAATTCTATGAATACGCATATGTGGGAAATGAAAACAAATGTGACTATTTTACTAAATTGCAACTTAAAACTCATTAATTAATTACATGATTACAAATATGTAAAAAAAAAATTAGAAAAAATTAGAAAACATAATAGTTATAGACCACTGAATATAAAGTAACAAATGAAAAAATATTGAAACGCAAAATATGGGTAAGGATCTTTTACACTTACAAGAAGTTCATTTTTGTCTTTTATGTGCTGAGGTACCTTCCTTCTGCAAGAACCAGCAGTATGTTACCCATCATTGCTGGGTCCCACCTGCCTTGGTATCTCTCCTCCATAATTCGGATAACCTGGTGAAATCTTTCCCCTTGCTCATCACTTACAGCTGCTAAGTTCTCGGGAAAGAAGTCAAGATGCAAGTGTAAGAATTGGATCTTCAAAGACATTCGGCAGCCAAGATTTTCATAGTTTTTGAGAAGATCTTGAATGAGCTGATGGTAGTTTTCCTCTTTGTGATTCCCCAGAAAACCGTGGACCATAGACGTGAAGGATTTCCATGCAGCGCGCTCCTTCATATTCAGTTTTTCTTCGAAGACTGAATCATTCAGTAGCTTCCTGATCTGAGGACCAAGAAAGATACCTTCTTTGAGTTTGGCATCACTTAGATTTGAAAATTTTTCCTTCAAGTGTAAAAACCCTTTACCAGTTTTGACCATAACCTTTGCAAAGTTTTTCATAAGCTCCAGTTTCATGTATAGTGGTGGGAGCAGAACATCAAAGGGGTCAACTAGAGGTTTATACCTCACGTTACTTTTTCCAGGAATAAAGCATCTCTTTTGGGCCAGTCTTTTGTAGTGTTCCTTTCTGGCCATACTGTCCCACAAACACAGAAAACAGCAAAATTTTGTGAAGTCTCCTTGAAGAAAGAGAGATATAATCTTTAGGTCACCACATATTGTCCACTTAAACTGGTTATATTTTATAGCAGTGAGTGTTTTTTCCATGCTTTCATAAGTTTCCTTCATTCCCACAGCGTGTGTTATTCGAATGGAAGGTTTTTGGTTTCCTTTATGCAAAAGGGCAGCTTTTAAGCTGAATTTTCACGAATCTATAAATAGACGCCATTCCTTAGGGTCGTGAGTTGTTCCAATTTCATCCATCAGCCCTGAAATATCTGTGCAGAAACACAAACCATCTTGCATCTCGTAATAAGCAGATAAAGCCAAATTTCTTTTTCTGAACAGAGAAACTCTGGTACCCTTGGCCAGATGATTCCACTCTTGAAGTCTTGAACCTAAAACCTCAGCTTGTTGTTTGGGAAATAAAAAAAGTCCTAGTCTTCCTCTGATGAATGCGAATCCATCTCCTCCCAGTTGGTTGGAGGTGTTGGTAGAGGAAGATCTTCTCCACGAGGAACTGGCCTTATGGCTGAAGGTACCTTCGGATATTGTCTTTTGCTCTTTGCTCTTTTTTGAAAACCCCGACACTTTAGTTAAACAAAAATGGCAATCATGCAAGTGATTAGTTGGCTCACCACAAACCATTGGAACTGCAAAGGGCATGGATTTTATCTTACCTTTCAACCATTCACTCATGCCAACAAAGCACGAAATGCAGCACACATGTGGAGCCCATGTTTTGTCCTGAACTCCAACATGACATCCAAAATACAAGTTATAGGCTTTCTTCACAATCTCTGTCAAAGAACGACCCTGGATTTTAAAACATAATTTCCACACACATAACAAAACTTATCTGGCACATTAACACATCCGCGACGCTGACTTTGCGCCATTTAAACGCCAAAATTCACTCTTCAACGTACAGCACGTGTTCCTCCTACAACGAAAACAACAAAAATAGCGGTCTGAGGTTAGGTTACCGTTACCATGGAGGTAGGAAGAGGGGGGTGGCGGCCTTCTATCTCTTAACATAGGAAGAGGGAGGGGGGCTTCTATCTCTTAGCACAGGAAGAGGGGGTGGCGGCCTTCTATCTCTTAGCATAGGAAGAGGGGTGGCGGCCTTCTATCTCTTAGCGTAGGAAGAGGGGGTGTCGGCCTTCTATCTCTTAGCATAGGAAGAGGGGGTGGTGGCCTTCTATCTCTTAGCGTAGGAAGAGGGGGTGGCGGCCTTCTATCTCTTAGCATAAGAAGAGGGGGTGGTGGCCTTCTATCTCTTAGCATAGGAAGAGGTGTTGGCGGCCTTCTATCTCAGCATAGGAAGAGGGGGTGGCGGCCTTCTATCTCTTAGCATAGGAAGAGGGTGGTGGCGGCCTTCTATCTCTTAGCATAGGAAGAGGGGGTGGCGGCCTTCTATCTCTTAGCATAAGAAGAGGGGGTGGTGGCCTTCTATCTCTTAGCATAGGAAGAGGTGTTGGCGGCCTTCTATCTCAGCATAGGAAGAGGGGGTGGCGGCCTTCTATCTCTTAGCATAGGAAGAGGGTGGTGGCGGCCTTCTATCTCTTAGCATAGGAAGAGCATAGAAAGAGGCTTCCAATGGCGAAATGCCCTCTGTGGCATGGGGAACCAAATTATCACTTGTTTCCAGTGATTCTGAAGTTTGATTAGTTTTGACAACGAACTCTGTAATCAATCGTTGAGATCCTACTTTGACTAGAATTCTTGATAACGCGCCATACATGACTTCAGTTCACGTTTAAACTGCTCAGCTCGTTCGATAATGAGATCATGTGTAAGAAAATGACTTTCCAATTTACTAGCCATTTGAAGCCCTTTAATTAAACCTGCAGTGAGTGAAACCTCTTCATCACCATCTTTTTCATCAGAAGTCTCGAGGACAACTTCTATTATTTCATCTTCGCTAAGAGCATTGTCAACCAGCAATTCATCAATATCTGCAAACGATAAATGTAAACTTCGTAACTAATGATGAGGCTAACCTCATCATTAGTTACAAAGTTGAACCACCTAATGCCCAAGATACTGCGTAAGCATCTAGAATCAAAAGCATCTAGTTTCCTGTTATCTTGTTTACAAAGCGTCCAAGTTTCACTACCATAACTAACCCTGGAAAGAACCAAACTATTATAGTCTAATTTTAGTCTTTAGGTGTATACGCCTATTTCTCCACACTCTCCATAGATTCCTAAAAGTCCCGGCAGCATTAACAATTTCATTTTAGTAATTAAAAATAAATACCTTGCGACTTTTAATTCCTTGGTTATATATTCACCGTCATTAATAAATGAATGGCTCTTTGGCTCTTTACATTTATCGGAAAAATATTTGAATGCTATTGATTTATATACATTCAATTCTGTTTTTAAACGGATTTTTTTTACACGATTTTGATTTAGCACGGTTTAGAAAAAAAATATCTAATTCTCTTTTTACACGATTTATTTTGATCTAACACGGTTGAAACGAAGCCTTTTTAAAAATCTCCATTTTGATTTTAATTCTGAAAAATTATTCCTATTCAAGAAAAAAATCCTAGAATTTACATTTATAACAAAGATGCCGCTTTTATGGTCACATTTTTCGAAGCAATTTTAACTTTGAAAATGTACTATAGATACACATTTTGTGCACTAAAAAAAGGAGTCGGCAACCTCCTCTGAGCAGCATATTGTGCAGAGAGAGACTCCGTTGATTTAGTCATGTTGCCCGTATGGATAATTATAGATTGGCGAATAGGATTATGAACTGTGTGCCTAAAGGACTCAGAAAGAGGGAGAGACCTAGGATGCGGTGGGCAATGTCAAACAGGACCTTGTTAGAATCGGTGTGCAGTGGCCAAATAGGACCTTGTTAGAATTAGTGTGCAGTGATATAGCTCAGGGCAGATATGCATGGAGAACTAAACTGCGCGGTCTGGTTGGACCTCCGTTGCCCGAGGATGATGATGATGAAAAAGTTGAAAACATATTTTTATTTTTTTCACACAATTACAAGAAATATTTGAAAATTAAATTATTCTGAGCGCGAGCACGAAGTAATATGTTCTATTTTAATCCCGAATTCGTCTCTAGAGTGCAGGCATGTACCCAGGATTTAGTTTTTTTTTTTGTTTTTTTTGGGGGGGGGATGAGAATATAAGACTTGGGAACAGGGTTTGCCAATTACTAAAATATTCCACCGAGCAGGAAAGGTAAAATGATATTCTACATGGAATGAGAGTTTATAATTGTTTTTTTTTAGTCTGTTTTTAGTGTCGGATATAAATATGGGGCTAAAGTAAAATTATACGGACAACTGTTTTGGATTTCAAAGCAGGTAGACAAGCTTGAAATTTAGTATAAGATGGGGGAGAGTGTCCGGACTAGTGTGTACGTCCCTGCTAATGTGTATATTGAAAGAATATGCCGGATGATCTTGACGGACTGTTCTCAGCTCAGCTGTTTCCTAACAGCTGTCCCGTGGATCCCTTCCCCAACCTTCTCTGAGCCATTTATATTCTCGCCACTAGACACCTAATCCATTGTGTGCGCAAATGGGCAGTTCACAGATAAAACATGCCATTTTAGCTTGGTTTTATCCTACAGGTTTTATTTTACCCATATTTGTTATTAACCTGCAGATTTATTTCCACTTCGCTAGTTGTTCTTCATTGATTGAGTAAAGCACGTGTTCATTTGGTTGTTTTCATTATTTATTATATAATATATAAATATATATATATTAATATATATATTATTATAAGGCATGGATGTATGTGTCGTTTTTCTGCTGAGGTCCTGCCATCCTCTCAGACCTTCTACTATGGCATAATAAACTGACAGGCTCCTGTCAGACCTCTGTGGCAAGCAGCTGCTTGAGGGGGTCTTATATAAATATATATATATATATAATATATTAATATATATATTATTATATAATATTCATTATTTTATTTTTCATTTATTGTGTCATTTGGTTGTTTTCATCTGTGAGATGCACTCTTGTGCAATTCGGATTATCTGGAATCGATATATGTAGGTCACGAGGACAACAAGGGCTAAGAGGAAGGAACCTCCTAGACAGGAGTTGGGAAACAAATGAAAATCTCCTGCCAGTCATTGGGCGCGTTCTTTAACGTGCGCAATCCTGGACACCGAGCGATGGCATAACCTCGCAGCCGAAGACGACGGAAGAGCCAACTAATCAAAGCAAAAAAAAATAATTAGAAAAAAAGGGGGAAGGATTTTTTTTTAATTATATGAAAACAAATTATTTTAATGATGATATTCAAAAGGTTAAATGGAAAATTCTATTAACGAGGATAAGCTATCTCTCATTCTATTATGCCGGCAGTCCCGTTCACTAATGGGTTGTGTTGTTTTACCTCTGAGCGGCACTTTTTTGCACACCATGGGCTAAATGGCCAGGTCACATGGACCCCGAAGGCTCAGAGAAGGTTGGGGGAGGGGACCCACTGGAACAGCTGTTGGGAGACAGATGGTAGCCTCCCGTCAAGGCCATCCAGCGTGTTCTTTAACGTGCACAGGATATGGCTCTCCCGCACACGGGGCCACGGCTTAACGTCCCATCCGACGGACGGCGGCCTTTCCAAGCCCATCGGTGTCCCCTACTGACCGTGGGCAGGGCGGGGAATTTTGCGGAGATAAATCTCAACGCTGACCCAGCTGGGACTCGAACCTGGGAACTACAGATTACGAGCCTGGCGCGCTACCGACTGAGCCACCCCCGCCCCCCCGTTCACTAATGCTGACGTCACAAATGATTACTAAGGCCTTCTCCTCTAGGTGGTGTTGGCAGAGCTCGGGTTAGTGGGCAAAATTCAATACCTCGGAGCATCAGTCTGAGAACCTGGCCCACTACCAACAGAGCCAATCTCCACCCTAGCATTTTAGAACTGCCAGATGTACGAGAAATAGAAATAGGAAGCATCTGGAACATTGGGTTGAATTTGCTAAAAGCGCGAGCTAACTCAATTACAGTCAAAGTCGAAGATCACTTTCTCTCAAGGTTCGAATGCAGAAAGTTTGCAATTCCGAGCATCAATTACTTTTTATTAATTCATTTGAATCCTTCCTGTGTTAGCGATGGGAAAAATCTCCTCTTTATGTACTTAATAAACAGGGGACTTAAATTAATCTCATTAAGATGTGCTTAATAAAAAAAAAAACGTTATAATCGAAATCGTAAATTTACTTTACTATCTAATGTGAAAATGACGGTCCTGAAATTCATACACGTTGAAGAGAAAAGGGTTGAATAGTGGGAGGAGGAAGCAAGCTCTTTCACCATGAAAAAATGCTATCGAACAAAAACAAACAAATTTAACGTGGTCTTCTGAAGATTTTACGATTCCGATATATTATAGTGGCGTGCATCCATTGAGGCGTCCTTTCCCTCCGAACAGCTCAGAAGAGGAAGTTCCGAGATCGAGCCAATGATAAGCTGATTCTCCGAAATCGACCAGTCCAACAACTTCCTCCTTTGCTCTGCATCTGGTAATCTGTTGAAATGCATTTGTGTTGCTCAAGGAGCAGAGTGAAATTGAAAGTCGACTTTCATTCACCTGCAGTAGAAACAGCTGATGTCCCAAAATTCTTTATTTGTTAAACTGTAAGGTTTATTACAATGAATGCAAATATGGCCAAGTAAATTTTAAAACTTTTTTCCAGCAGAAAAACAACTGAACTTTAAAATCCTATCCTGAACTGATTGAGAGATATGTATTATTGTATATGCAGGGATGGACGGTTGCCTTTCCGTTTCCATCGGTGTCCCCTACGGGGAGTTTTTCGGAGATAAATCTCAATGCTTATCCAGCTGGGACTCGAACCTGGGAACTACAGATTACGAGCCTGACGCGCTACCTATTGAGCCACCCCAGCCCCGAATGTACAGGTACAAAATTCAATGTGATGCTTTTGGTGAGAGTACTTCACAAAACCCTACCATTATTTGTCAGACTCCCTGTATATAGGACATGTTACATACCAAATGAGGATCAGAGTTCGTTATTTTAACGCCCGGAGCAAACTTGAACTCTGATACCCCCCCCACCACCACCACCTTCTCCAATCTCTTTTTACCTTTAGTGATTAATTTACCTGAAGTTTGCTGAAAAAATGTAATTGAAGATGATCTTATTGAAATATAGGTGATACTTATCCGGATCAATCTTACTAACCGTTTATTCATAAGTTTATTCGCAAATTTGCTGCCCCTGAAAAAAATGCCGCCCGGTGCGGTCGCACGTGTGCTAGCGATGGCCCTGTATGAAATGAAAGCGCACTGCATTCTGAATAATAAATAAAAGAAATTAAAATGATGGCTACTTAAACCTAATTTTAGAAATGGTAAACGGCTTTGAACATATTAGAAGATAAAGAACTAACGCAATAGCCTTTTAATGAACCAGGTTTGAAATTTCATTTTCTCTTCACAATTGATAGTTAACTGATATTATTATTTGTTAATAAATATCAAGTTTCAAATTAATAAATATCAATAATATTCCATCAATTATGTAATACTCGATCTTGCAATGATTTATCTAGAAGACTCTTTTAATTTTTGTTTTAAAAGTTAAACCCTTAATTGGTGGTAAGATTGGTAGGTGATGTGCTAAACTTTCGGCACACTATCTGATAATACAGAGGGCGTTCAAAACGTTTTTCACACATATCTGTAGATTTGCACTTGTTCCACCGAAGTTAACGAACTATGACTTGTTTGAAAGCTTGTCTACATTTGTCATTATGTGTTAATAACAGAAGCCGTATCATCCTTTCTCTCTTCGCTGGCTGGGCGTAAAATTCGGTCTGCGAAATCTGTGCGTTGTTGTTATGGAGCCTACTAAAGATGGGAAAGGCTTTTACATTTTCACAAGGATACAGTTTGGGGACGACGAGAAAAAAAATCATGCCGTTTTATCACAAGGATATGGGGATCGTGCATATTCATATGGTACTGTTAAGGGATGGATGCATAAATTCAGAGAAAGACGGCAGAGCTTCGAAGACCTGCCTAGTGAGGAAGACCGAAGGAGGCCGTGAAAGAGAGAGAACCATCGCTGCTGTTCGAGAACTCATTAAGGAAAATCCACACATCGCCATTCAGGTAATAGTTTAGATGTCAGTGTACCGATTGGTAGTGTGGAAACAATTATTCATCAACATTTAAAGTTTCGAAAGATCTCTGTCAAGCGAGTGCTCCACAAACAGAGAGAATAGCACAAAAAAAAAAGCTAAAGTCGATGGTGCAAGGAGTTTCTGGTAATGTTTGAACCTAGTGACCCCAAACGGCTGACAAAACATATCACATGTGACGAGACGTGGTTTTATTATTATACAACTCCCAGAAAGATCGACAACTATGTTTGGGTTGCAGAAGATGAACCACATCCAAAAATCCTCCGACAATACTTTCGCTCCAGGAGGATCACATTTTTTGTCAATTCCGAAGCAGTGGTAGCCATGAACACCTTACCTGAAAAAATGACTCTAAATGGCCAATTCTACACCAACATTGTTTTAACCAAAATGGTTTCGGAGATGAAGGAGCCACGTCCAACAACAGGCGTATCAAGGGTTCTCCTTCTTCATGACAATGTCAGTGCTCAGAAAACTCGACTAGTTACGGTATATCTGGAGAAGGAAAAAAATCAAACAGCTATCTCATCCTGCATATTCACCTGATCTTGCTAGGCAGCCTTTTTCAAGGGTGCAAAAATTCGGTCATTCAGAGTTGTGGAACTCTGAATGCCAAAAGAACCACCAAACGTTCCAGAATTGGCATGGACGTCTGCAACTTTGGGTAGATGCTGGAGGGGAGTACGTTTCGTTGAGGTAAGTGCAATGGTTTTTGTTCGGCAGATGAATATAGAGAACTTTTGAACGCCCCTCGTATAAACAAAAATCGGGGTTTCGTATTGTTCGTCCAATGAAAACTGATCCAACGCCCATTCGTCCAATATGAATTTTTCTAAAGGGGGCAATTCGTCCAAAGGACAATATGTCGAAAGAGACGATTCGCCCAATGAGACAACTCGTCAAAAGCTCCTTTGTACAAAAGTGCTAAGAGCCAACGAAAAGAAAAGAATGTTATATTTCATGTAAATCATTGCGAATCAAGAATTTCTTTTTCATTTATTTTTAGCACGTCTTCCTTAAAACAAACGTACGTTATCGCCAGGTCCGATCGTCCGACCATTTGTACGCAATATCTCTGGAACCAATCCAGGAGCATTGCGTTAGAGGAAAAGGAACGAAAATTTTCCAACTCTGAAAACAAATTTTTCCAACTGAGAAAATAAGTTCCTTACATCTGTACATAAATTTAATTATGTCTCTGCTGTCAGGGACGTACCCGGGATTTAGTTTGGGGGGGGGGGGAGGTCAGCTCCCCAAGACTTTGTCAAGTTGCCTCGATTTTGCCAACTCGCCATAATTTTACAAAAAAAAAAATCACAATTTTTACATCTCACTTGAATTTTACCGTCACTTCGAATATTGCCAACTTCCGAAGATTTTGCCAAGTTGTCTCGTTTTTGCCAAATCTACTTAATTTCACAAAAACAATCCCAATTTTCACAACTTACCTGTATTTTACAAAGTGACTTCGAATTTCGCCAACTACGATTTACTTTGGGGGCTTCCCCCACAGCTATACCCCTGAACTAATCATTCGATTTTGATCAGGGTCGGATCGGAGGATAGAGAATTTAAATCTTCATAGGTTTAGAGGACCTACCAGTTTGAGGCCACGAAGTAGTCTTCTCAGAGGCGATCAGCCGAAAGGGTGGGCCAAAGGGCATTGCTTCCCCCTTCAACTGAAAAAAAAATTCATCGAAGAATTAATATTTATTACATAATATCAAGTGTACGAAAAATGAACGTTTAGTTTCTTTCTCTTAAAAAATGTTGGTTGCAGTTTTTCTACGTTTCCTTTTGTTGTCGGAAGTATTTATTTTTATTATTAAGAAAAAGCATTTTTCACGTGTATTTTCAATAATAAATTCCTTTTATTTTCGGTCATCCTTAATTGTACTACGGTATGATGTCCGTATGAATCCTTCAGCGATTGAACAACCCAACCTATGGTGCAAGTTGGATAGTTGATCCTAACAGGACCATCCCACCAGCCGATTGGTCCTTAAGGGACCACCCCAATTCCAGCTTACTTGAAGCAGAGGAATAAGCAGTGGATACGAGGAGCGTTCAAAATGCTCTTGACATGCATCTGCAGAACAAAAACCACTGTACTTACCTCAAATAAAACTTTTACTGTCCTTCAAAGTACTCCACTCCATCTATGCAAAATTGTTCTCATTTTTTCCGATAAGGTGTCCACTGCGACCAGTCCTTGGGAATTGAAAAAATTGTGAACATCCTCTTCCTTGAATGAAAGTCTTGTAGGAGGATTTGGGGACTCTGTTCATCTTCCTCCACCTAAATAGAGTTGTCGATCTTTTTGGGAACTGTATAGTAATAAAATCGCATTTAATCACCTGTGACAATGCCTGTTAACTGTTTGGGGACACTGGGTTCAAACATCTCTTTGCACGAGTCGACTCTACCCATTTGGCACAGATCTTTCGGAATTTTAAATGTTGATGAATAATTGTTTCCAGACTGCCAATCGATACACTGACATCTAAACTTATTACGTGAACGGTGATGTGTAGGTTTTCCCACACATCACAGTTCATGAACAGCAGCGATGGTTCTCTCTTTCACGGCTTCCTTCGGTCTTCGATACTCTTCGATCCTTATCTGAATTTTCACATCCATCCCGTAACAGTAAAAAATAAATAATAAATACCCCCTCAAGCAGCTGCTTGCCACAGAGGTCTGACAGGAGCCTGTCAGTTTATATGCCACAGTAGAAAGTCTGAGAGGATGGCACGACCTCAGCAGAAAAACGACACATACATCCATGCCTTACCCGGGGCTCGAACCCAGGTCCTTTAGGTCAGTAGCCAAGCGCGCTAACCACTCGGCCATGGGACGGCATGATCCTCATATCCTTGTAGTAAATCGGCATGAATTTTTTTTTCTCGTCGTCCCCAAGCTGCATCCTTGTGAAAATGTAAAATCTTTTCATTTTCACACTCACAGATTTCGCAGACTGAACTTTATGCACCGCCAGCGAAGAGAGAAATGATGATACGGCATTTGCTTCCAAAATCTTCCTTTTAAAAACTTTTTTTGGTTAATTTTCGGGAGAATTTCAAAACATCATAGAAAACGTTCACTGGTAACTAAACTTTCTATAACAATTCGTGAGCTGAAACAAGATTGCTTGAAAGTGGTAGAAAGTAAACAGAACTGACAACAAGGCCAAATATGGGTAACTAAGGAATGCAGATCTGAACGCTGTCAGAGATTATTTTATAGCGTATCAAAATTTTCAAGAAATTGGAATAGTTGAGCTTAAATTATACATTTTTATAAAATATTCAAAGGTTATTCATAAATCACTTTCCGATTTCATTATTTATGGAAAACTATTTGAAGCACAAAGTTGAAACAAACATTATCTGATAGAGTATATGTTTCTACAAACAGCAGGTGCCATCTGTGCTTCCATTGTTTAACATAAGTGGTATCAACACAATGGTTCATTTTATCTTTAGGCAAGTTTTGCGCTAATGCATTAAAGCTATAGGGCACTTTAAAGGTATACACCTACATTGCTTAGATACAAGATTATAAATACCTTCACATACTGTTTTGGGATATTGCCAAAATCCAGTTCTTCAGAGCTTAGTTGTTTCCAAATGTGGTTAATGAAGTGCCTGTCGCCAGCAGCAATACCATCCTAAGGCAAATGAAAACCGAGAGAGATCCAAAAATCAAAATAGGTGGTGTTTACAAAATTCCAATGAAGACCAATAATGCAGAACAAAATAAACCTTATTTCAGCATGACAAAACGAACAGCAAAAATATGGCCAAAGAACACATGAGAGATATAAGAATGGGAAAACAAAGTATTCCCATTCTTTCGTCTCATACGGCAAGGTACTCCATTCATGGTTCCATCAGCTACTAATCCGTTATCTTCACCATGTAGTGCTGAAATGTGGGCGACTTCCCCTGGGACCAACCAATCAACAATCAGTCTTTGTCCTTAATGTTATTTATGCTGGTTCTGTTGTCAGTTAGACGTGTTTGAACTTTGTACCCACCACCTTTTGCAGTTGGCTCGAATGTGTCCGTCTTGCCACAATTCCAACACCGTATGTTTGTAAAAGTCTTTGAAGAGGAACCTTTAATCTCTTTCAAAACGGATAGTATGGCTTTGGTTAGTTCTTGCATTTCACTATCCTTTTCTAGTTTTTTCTGCATTTACAAATCTCACTGTGCGTTTGTTCGCTAGGGAGGAGAGCATGGAGCACTCGTACTTCATGGCATGTACCACAGCTGACTTTAAGGATTCACCTTCCAACATCCTCAGAGATTGTTGAGTCTCAGGATCAGCAATAGCACCAATAAATTGTAATTGAGATAAGTTATCTTGAATTTCTGGTGGACAGTTACTGTAAGCTAATCTAGCTAGACGCTCAATATCACTAGCAAGTTCTTGCAAAGTTTCACCACTCTTCTGCATACGATGTTTAAATTGAGTCATATAGTATTGTTTTACATAACTATCGTTCTAATGCAGAAACCAGACTTTGGTAATCAAGTCGTTTTTCTTCTGGAACAGACTGCAAAACGTCTGCAGCAGAGTTTCTTAAGGAAGCTGCAAGGTAACTGGCCTTTTGAAATTCATTCCACTCATAGCGATGACTTCAAACTGTGTTTTAAATACTGTCCAAGATGATTGACCATCATATGTAGGTTTAGTTGTATTTCTAGCAATATGTGCAAAAAAATTATTGTCACTAAAATTACCATTATCACAAGAAGGTAACCTTTCATTTCCTAAAATCTGAAACTGACGTTCACAATCAGTTTTTGCACTTTCAATTTGATGCTTAATACTATCAAATTATGTATTAAAATCACAAGCGATTTCATTAACATTACACTTAACCCCATCAATATCATTTTTTACACCGTCAATTTCAACCTTCAAACTATCACACTGTCTATTAAGTTAGGTCTTAATGTCTTTATACTGGTCAGTTATTTCACGTCTATGAGCTGCCATTTCAGCTCTCAACTCATTTTCTGTAGCCATTTCGGCTTTCAAGTCATCACTTTGTCTAGCAAGGTCACCAATTTTACTGCTTTGGGAAGCAATATCACCTGTAATATCAGTCATCAGCTTTACTAACAACATCAGCTTTCTAGTAAAAGGCGTTCAATACAGCTTTACTAACAACATCAGCTTTTCTAGTAAAAGGCATTCAATAAATTATCTACACTCCTGGCACCAATTGATAATAATTCAAACAAATGAAAAATTAGCGTGAGTTCAAAAATAACAACTAGTAACAAATTTAAAATAATGTGATTTAATACAAAAGTATGGATAAAAACATGCACATAAACTAAAGATACCAGTGTTAATCTTATGTGTGAACAAATTTTTAATCTAGCGAGAATCAATATATGTGAATACTTGCAATATCTCGAGAATAACCTTACCAATTCCTAAATAACTACACACAAAAATGACTTCCTTCTTAGGTTTTAATTCTCAAGTAATCCAAAACTGCGGCTAGGTGTATTGGTTTCTCAGAAAACAATTCTTTTCAGACGTTGATCACCACGCACAAGACGACGAAGTTTTCTTTTCCTTTACTATAGCTTATCAACACGATCCACACCAATAAACTAATCAACCTTCCGCGCACTCACCGTGTAAAAATACTTCTTCCTTTTATACACTCATCATGTACATACTGAAATTAATTATGCCTTTTTTCGCATATCCACAACTCCACATTACAATTCTATCTTTTATATTTTTCAGATCGGTCTGTATTCCAATTCGTTGGTTAAAATAATTCTCACGCAGAAGCATACACGAGCGTTCATGTCACGTTTATCATAAATTCACTGTAGCACGTTCATCTGTCGTAACATTATATATATACTCTATATATATATATACACTGCTGACCATTAAAAGTGCAACACCAGGAAAAACAAAAGACATCAAAGCCTATTTAGTGAATACACAGCTTATGTTACAAGGATTAAATGATTACAAACTCAGTTAGACTAGTGGAATACAAAGAACTCAGTATCTTGTGTAGACAACGTGAGCGGCAATAACCATTGCTACACGGTCCAGCATTGAGAGGATGAGACGTCGGATGTGTTTGGAAAATGTCCATGCTGTTTTGAAACGTAGCCAAAGTTCATCTGTTGCAGCTGCTGGTGTGCTAGTCGTCGTGAGATCATGGACCAGACATGTTCAACTGGGGACAGATCCAGTGAACACGCAGGCCAAGGCAGAAGTGTCACATGGTGGCTATTCAGGAATTGTTGGACGATGCATGCCACGTGGTAGGGCATTGTCCTGTTGGTAAACGGCACCAGAGAGCCCCTGGAGATAAGGTACGACCATAGGTTCCAACACCTCAGTGATGTAACGTTGGCAGTTCAAAGCACCAGTAATGCGTGCATGAGTGGAGTTGGGTTGCTTTACCTCTGAGCAGCACTTTTTTGCACATCATGGCTAAATGGCAGGTCACAAGGACCCCAAAGGCTCGGAGAAGGTTGGGGGAGGGGACCCGCTGGAATAGTCTCCCGTCAAGGCCATCCAGCATGTTCTTTAACATGCACCACGTAGGGCTCTCCCGCACACGGGCCATGGCTTAACGTCCCATCTGACGGACGGCGGCCTTTCTAAGACCATCGGAAATGAGTAGAGTCCAATGGCACCCCATAACACCAGGGGCTAGATCTGTATGGTGCTGCATCATCCACGTCTCACCGAGATTGTCGCCACGGTACTGCCAGATACGGATTTGTCCGTTATGGTACTGCAAAATACGGTCAATTTGCACATCCATGCGCAACGTTTTTGGCACCATTGCTGTCGCATATGCCTGTGTTGTAGAGTCAATGGTAGCCAAAGCAATGGCTGCCTAGCAAAGGTGCCCCGATGCTACAGACGATGTCAAACCGTAAGTGCAGACACTGGCTGTGCAACACACTCTAACTGTTGAGCTAAGGTGTTTGATGTGGCTGTACGATCATTCAAAGCCATGTGCACGAGATGTCTGTCCTCTCGTTCATGTGACAGGGCTGTTGAGATCACTCACATCAGAGAGTTCGTTCCTCTTCTACCTACTGCCATATTCTCATCACTGTGACAGCATCCCATTCAACACGAGCACCGATGTCTCGGTACGATAATCCGCCTTCCCTTAATCCCAAAATTCTCCCTCAAAGTCGGAAACTTGGTCGTATGGATGCTGTTCTTCGACGGGGCATACGTGATCCGTTAGTGAGCAAGAACTGCGAGCAAACAATTACAGTGCTTTACACCGGCTCTTTGTAATCTCCTCTTATACCACTTCCAGAGGGCTTTACTGTCACACATGATGTGCCTAAGTGCTGCACTTTGAATCATTTACATGTTCACCAATGGGCTATCCATCTTGCATATTGTGGGACAATCTGACGAGTTCTTCCTGGTGTTGCACTTTTAATGGCCAACAGTGTATTCAACAGCAACAAAAATACAATACTAAATAAATTAGAGGGACATGGCAATTCCCCTCCCCCAGGAGTCAGAGTTGAGAAGCGCAACGGGATCCACTAAACAACCGTTGAGGCAGGTGGAAATCTTTTTAAAACCATCTAGCGTTTCCTTCAATGTATTCATCATAGTGGGATTTTCATAATCCTCTATCATAGCACGCCCTCATAATCTTTAGTTCCCAGGTTAGAGTCCCACCTTGGCGAGGGTTGATATTTATCTCCACAAAACTCCCCCCCCCCGCCCCCTGTCTTCGGTCAGTAGGGGACATCCATGGGCTTGGAAAGACCGCCGTCCATCGGATGGGACATTAAGCCATGGGTCTGTGCACATTAAAAAACAAGCTTGATGACCTTGTGGGAGGCTACCACTGGTTTCCTAACAGCTCTCCAGTGGGTCCCCTCACCCAGCCTTCGGGGTCCTTGCGACTCTGCCATTTACCCAATTTTGTACAGAAAAGTGACATTCGGAGACGAAACAACTTAACCTGAAGTCAGAGTGACAATTTAACGCCTCATCCGACAGACAGCAGTTTTTCTGAGCCTATTGGTGTCCCCTTTCTCGCCGAGAGCTAGATGTGGTTTAACGGAAATAAATCACAATCGGGACTGGAGCCCGGGAATGTCAGAAAACTAGTCTGGCATGTTACAAAACAACACACCCAACCACTTACTTGCCTAAACGCAAAGACTATTATGACGACTTTTGATTGGGAAATCAGAGAAATATATGCAAAACATCAAAGGATAATATTTATTAAGAAGTGATGATTATCGGGTTGTTTTTCGAATCCGCACCCACCTGAGCCCGCTTTGGGAAATAGGAATTCAGACGCATCACAAAACATATATACAGAAATGAATGTCGCTAATCATGTATTTTATTCTTATAATATTAATTAAAATCGTTTTATGACAAATTTGAATGTAAATACTATTAGTAAGGAAAAATGCTAGAAATACTACCAGAAACTGAAATTTTGTTGGTAGCATCATTACAGATGCAAAGAGCCATTAATTTATTCAAAATAATACGCAAAAAATAAAAGCTACGTAGTGCTTATTTTTAATTACTAAAGACTGATTCAAAGGTTGAAATTATAATCAAAACTATTTCATATTTCTGCCTTTCAAAATTTAAAAAAAATATTTGAAATTTAAAAATTTCTGAGCCCAAAGTCGTTTGCGCCAGGGCCAGACCCGAGCTCACACCGACACAGTTCGAGTGAAAACTGATCGCTAGCGAGAAGCGTACAAATGTTTGCATTGTATAGCTTTGAGGATAGCTCTTCCAAAATTGAGTGACAGAATTAAATTGATACTCATTTTCTTTAGCCTAAATTCAATCTTCTAAAATGAATACTGTGCAAAAGCAACAATATGTCGTTAACCTTGACGAAACTTGTATCATCTGATAAACAGAAAAAAAAAGCCAAAAGATTTTTGCCTGAAAACAAAAGTGAAAAATTAAAAGAATTATGACTAGAGTTCAAAATAGTGAAAAAGCCGAAAAATTATGACTTGAATGCAAAAGCCAAAATTTATAATAAAACATTTAATGTTTCACGATTTCCAGCCATTTAGTTTTTCATAGTTCGTTTTCAAAAACACAATTTTTTTCACTTTTCAGAATTTTTCAACAGCTAAAGAATATATTTCTTACGCCGTAGGCAGCTACTTAGTAGCCCTGATAAAAACTGTTTCAAGATTACCTATATTCGAGAGATGCGAGTGAACGATGTTATTTAGCAGTGAAATGGTTAAGAAGGGAACCTACCTAGACTTGTCATACGTCAGAGATTGATCCAAACTGTCCTGGATTTCAAATGTTCTTCTCAAGTATCTACCAACATTTGTTTAGGTCGATAGGCTCTTTGAACGTGTTGTAGTTGAGTAGCAACACAGTACTCGCGCAGAACCACATGCCCAATAAGCTTTGCTTTAATTTATTACACCGATTGGCGTTACTCAGTAACCAGTAAAATTTAAAACTAAGTTAAACCCTAAAATGAGTAGTAAAAAAGGATTGGGTTGTTTTACCCCTGAGCAGCACTTTTTTGTACACAATGGGCTAAATAGCCAGGTCACAAGGTTCAGAGAAGGTTGGAGGAGGGGACCCACTGGAACAAGCAGTTGGGAGATAGCCAACTGCTTGTTCAAGCGTGTTCTTTAACAAGCACATATGGCTCTCCCACACATGGGGCTACGGCTTTACGTCCAATCCGACGAACTTCCAGCTGTCAGCGTTGAGATTTATCTCCGCAAATCTTCCCGCCCTACCCACGGTCAATAAGGGCACCGATGGTCTTGGAAAAGCCGCTGTCCATCGGATGGGACGTTAAGCCGTACCCTGTGCAAGTTAAAGAACACACTGGATGGCCTTGACGGGAGGCTACCATGTCTCCCAACAGCTGTTCCAGTGGGTCCCCTCCCCCAACCTTCTCTGAGCCTTCGGGGTCCATGTAACCTGGCCATTTAGCCCATGGTGTGCAAAAGAGTGCCGCTCAGAGGTAAAACAACCAACCCAATCCGACGAACGGCGGCTTTTCCAAGCCCATCGGTGTCCCCTACTGACCGTGGGCAGGGCGGGGAGTTTTGCGGAGATAAACCTCAACGCTGACCCAGCTGGGACCTAACCTGGGAACTGCAGATTACGAGCCTAGCACGCTACCGTACAGTAGTAAAAGAAAGTGCAAGTTTACAGGAAAACTTAAAGAGTACAAATATTTAATGCCGTCCCGTAGCCGAGTGGTTAGCGCACTTGGTTACTGGGTTCAAGCCCCTGGTAAGGCATGGATGTATGTGTTGTTTTACTGCTTAGGTCCTGCCATCCTCACAGACCTTCTACTAAACGCATATAAACTGACGGACTCCTGTTAGATCTCTGTGGCAAGCAACTGCTTGAGGGAATATTATTTACAAACATTTAAAAAAGGAAAGCGACAACGAAAGTCGTTGCGTTGTACTATTTTTAATGGTTTTTTTACGGTGGAATACAAAAGACGAGGCGATATCGAAGATCATATTCGCAGTGACAATCAAAAACGGTGGTAAGTGACTTTCAATCTTCCAGTATTTCTTCTTATTTTAAGTCGCGTGATCTAAATCAACTTGATTTATTATGCGTCGCTAAGGAAGTTACTTTTGCCTATCATTCAGTGGTACATGAATTTAGCTTCAAGTCGGCGAATTGTACATCCAAGTTAATCAAGCATTTTGTATGATTCGAAGTTTTCCTCTGGAAAGACCAAGACCGAAGCCATCGTGACAAATATGGGGAGACTTCCGATATTAATTATGTAATTAATATCGGAATTAATTCCATTATCATTAATTACATAATGGAAACTTCCAGAAAACTTGAAAATTATTTGCTTCTGTGCAACAAAAACAGTAATTTTGGTGGAGTGAAAAAGGGAGAAATCAACGTATATAGAAAATTAGGGTGCAATTTTAGGAGTTGGTTGGGCACAGCTCATATTATTATTCTCTGTACAAACAGCTGCCGATAAACTTTCTATTGATATTGAAATGATAATTGAAAAAATGTATAAAAATTTCTATATTTATTTATACATTTTTACAATTATAATTTTTTCTACATTTGTACAGTAAGAAATACCAAATTAAAATCCATTTATGAAGATGCAGAGGTAGAATATAAAAAAAGTCACACAGTGCTACACTGTTTTTAACAATTCAGAGTTCTTTTACATATTTAATAAAGTGAAATTATTTTCTATAAACAAAGAAAATTGTCCAACAATACTAAAATTATTTTTTGAAAACTCGGTGAACGAGGTATATTTACATGGAATATTTACGAGGTATATTTCTACATGGAACTCTACCACTTTTTCATAACACGATAAAAATCTTTAGAATCAAATGATATCACTGCAATAAGAGCTGCTTCAAAATATTACGACCTAATAACTAAACTTAAAGAAGGGTTGCTAAACAACTATTGTTAAAAATGAAATTTCTGAAGGCGAACTATTGACACACTTTGTCGAGTTCTACAAAACGAGCCTAACATATTTAGAATTATGGCAATCGAATTTCGAAAATCTTGAAAATATTTTCTTCAATAAATCTTAAATGACAATTGGCGAGGGCTGATATCGAAAAAAGTGCTGAATACTTTAATCTGGAATAAGTCAACAACCACAACATTTTTTAATATCGACGAAATGTTTGATAAACTATCATTAATAAATCAAATTTATACCAGTGAAAAAATTAATGACGACTCAAATTTAACTCAGATGTAGCGCATACTTGAAATAGCTAAGAAAACTAACATGTGTAAGCTTGTTGAATTTAACTTGTGTTCGCCTGGTACCTCAGCAGCAGCAGTTTTCTCAACGATGGGTAATATTTGGTGAGCCGAACGTGGGCGCCTGCAAGTTTCGGACGTAAAGGACTTGCTTCATCTTAAAGTTAATGCAGCTTTCAGTAATTGCACTCAATTTTATGATCAAAATAAAAAAGGTACCAACATCTTGAAGAAAGCATTGCATTCACAGAAATACCAATGGTATGATAAATCAGACGAGAGACAAAAGAAACAGTTGACTGGGCTAGTCATTGCTAATGATTTCTCAAAACCTGGACCCAGTCATGGGTGAAAGTTAAGATATCATTATTTAAAGTTATTTCTTTTAAATATTATTTATTTTTACTTGAATTAAAACCCCTTTTTCCCGAGTAAATACAATATGGTTTTTTTTTTTATATCCCTTGATGTATATACGAAATTTAAAAAAATGTGGGTTTCCCCTGTCAAGCGTCTTGGATTAGGTCCAGAGTATTATAGCAAGCCTACCTATATCAGTGACTAAGTTTTTGTTTATTCATCATCATCATCCTCAAGCAGCCATGGGCTACGGAGGTCCAACCAGACCGTGCAATTTAGTTCTCCAAGCAAGTCTATCCTGAGCTACATCTACTGCATCTGGCCACTGCACACCAATTCTAACAAGGTCCTGTTTGACATTGTCTGCCCACCGCATCCTAGGTCTCCCCTTCTTTCTGAGGCCTTTAGGCACACTGTTCATAACCCTATTCGCCAATCTATAATTATTCATACGGGCAACATGGCCAAACCAACGGAGTCTCTCTCTGCACAATATGCTGCTTAAAGGAGGTTGCAAACTCCTTTTCCTAATCTCATCATTAGTTACAAAGTTGAACCACCTAATGCCCAAGATACTGCGTAAGCATCTGGAATCAAAAGCATCTAGTTTCCTGTTATCTTGTTTACAAAGTGTCCAAGTTTCACTACCATAACTAACCCTAGAAAGAACCAAACTATTATACAGTCTAATTTTAGTCTTTAGGTGTATACGCCTATTTCTCCACACTCTCCATAGATTCTTAAAAGTCCCAGCAGCAATCCCTATTCGTCTGTTAATCTCATGCCGCACATCACCATTATCTGTTACATAGCTCCCAAGATAATTAAACTGAGACACCTGCTCAAGACTGCAACCATTCAGATTAACTGAATCACAGCCTGCCTGACCAATTTTCATCACTTTAGTTTTCTCTCTGTTTATAACCAAACCTACTCTACTACCAGTCTCATCAACGGCTCGAATGAAAGAGTTCATCTCATCAACATCATTTGCCAGAAGGGCTAAATCATCAGCATAATCTAAATCAGAAATTTTCCTATCTCCAGCCCATTTAAGGCCAAAATCTTTCCCTTGAAGTGAATTTCGCATAACATAATCAATAACCAAGCTAAAGAGAAAAGGAGACAAAATGCACCCTTGTCGAACACCAGAAGTAATGCTAAACCAATTGCTACAAGCCTTACCAACTCTCACACACGACTCAGTGTTATTATAGAGAGCTTTCATAATGTTAACTAACTTGTCTGGTATACCATATGATCTCACAATCAACCACAAATTATGACGATCAACAGAGTCGAAAGCCTTTTTGAAATCAACAAAGCTAGCAACCAAAGGTTTCTGAAACTCTAAACATTTCTCAAGAATCTGCCTAAGTGAAAATATCTGATCTACACATCCCCTACCACTTCTGAATCCACATTGCTCATCACGCAATTGCCTGTCAACCAGATTCTTAATTCTATTAAGCACAATCATGGAAAGAACTTTACCTGGAACAGAGAGTAGGCTGATACCCCTATAGTTATCACAAGAACTGCGATCACCTTTTTTGAAAATAGGGATAACAATAGCTCTGGTAAAATCCTTAGGAACCATGCCTTTATCATAAAAGAGATTCAGAATTTCAGTCATCCAAGTGGTAACCGAAACATTCCCAGCTCTAAGCATTTCCGTAGTAATTTCATCTACCCCTGGGGAGTTATGAAGTTTAAGTTTAGAAACAGCCAAACTAACTTCAGATTGTGTTATAGGGCCAACATTAAAGCCACCAATGCATCTATCATCATTGCAAACAATGGGAGTAGAACTAACTACATTGTTTAGAACATCACTGAAATGCTCAGCCCACCTAGCCATGACAGAATCCTCCCCTTCTATAACCTTACCTTGTTTATCCTTCAATCCTTGTATGCCTGTCCGTTTTCTACCACACAAAACATTAACTATCTGGTACAGCTCTCTGCTGTTGTGCTGTCTAACTGCTTCCTCGGCTTTGTCAGCCAAACCATCAAGCCAAAAATTTTTATCAGCAGCTAACTGATCCTTTACAAGTTTATTAAGGTCTCTGTAATGCTTTCTATTAGGACTAGTAGGGTATTGATTAAGGGCATTCCTGCAGTTCTTTCTTTCCGAAATAAGCTCAAGTGCCTTATCACTCAGATAATTTTGCCTCTTCTGCTCCTTTTTTCCTAAAAGAGTACTGTTAGTGTCCAAAAAAGCCTGTTTAAAATGATCCCATTCTTCCTCAACTTCAGTAGTAAGCAAACCATGACTGTCATAATGACTAAGTAACCTATCATGGTAAGCTTTGGCTATAACTGGATCTTTCAGAGCTTCAGTATTAAAAGTAAATTTTTTAACCCTAGCACAACACTTTTTAAGGTTAAGTTGCAACATACTTTTAACAAGGTAATGGTCAGATCCAATTTCAGCTCCCCTATATGCCCTGGTATTCCTAACAGAACTAGTCCATTTGCTGTTAATTAATATGTAATCAATCATATTCTTATGCAGCCCATCAGGTGAAACCCATGTGTACTTATGTATGTCGCGGTGTTTGTAATAAGTGTTAGTTATTCTGAATCCATTGAGTTTACTTACCTGTAGGAGACGTTGCCCATTGCTATTGCAGCTACCAATACCAAAAGGGCCTATTACTCCTCCCCAAAGGTCAGAGTCAGTACCAACTTTGGCATTGAAGTCACCAAGAACAAGGGTAATATCTCCTTTCTTGACAGAATTCAAAATATCCTGAAGTTGTTCATAAAACCTATCCTTCTCATCCTCATCGGCATCCTCAGTGGGGGCATAACAGCAGATAACATTCAAGTCTTTAACGCTTGTCTGAAATTTTGCTGTAAGAAACCTTTCATTAATGCACTCATATCCTAGAAGAGCATCACTAGCGTGTCTGCTGAGAAGCAGACCCACGCCTTGGTGATGCTTTTTGTCGTCCCTCCCTGAAAAGAGAAATTTAAGATTATTTTTAAGAATCTGACCTTTATCTGTCCATCTGGTCTCTTGCAAGCCGAGAATATCTAAATTATAACGGTGGAATTCTTGTGTGAGGACATCAAGAGAAAAAGCTCTGTGCAGAGTCCTCACATTCCAACTACCTATGGAGAGAAAATGGTTAGTGGGATGTTTAAAGAAACTATGTTTATTGAGAGAGGGAATGCCGACAATATCAAACAGCCCCCTAATCGCAGACATGGGGCAAAGACCCGTTCCCCCACTACTAAAGGCTGAAGCCATCTACACTGGAAGACTTCCTCCAATGTAGAATTTGACGATGCCAATAGAAGCAAAGAGTTCAGGTGCCTGCGATGACTTCTGCTCAGGATTATCCACCAGCTGATAAACATATCCTGTGGATCTATTCACTTGGGGCTGTCAACCCACAAACAAAAAGAAAACACAGCGGAAGATTTTCCCTCCACAGAAGCCCACCAGTGCAGCAAAATCAGGATCCATAATCAAGCTCAGAGCCATATATCTGTCCAGTCCAGTAGGTTTACATGGTCAGCACCAGGACCCTGTGTGGTTGACCACTCCTCAGCAGGGTAGAAAAAAAAGAAAAGTAGCCATAGTTGTCCAGATCAGTAGGCCACACTAATCTGGCAGCCCTCCCCTTCCGTTCACTTCCACAAGAGAGTATCTCTTTTGAAAGTTACTAACGGTCCGCACCACGAGAAGGCGGGGTTGGACATTAGGTGCTAGGCCTGGCCGGTTCTATGCATCATCACAGGGGATTGGTGCATAGCTCTCCTTCCAGTGACTACCTAGCTACCATTTACAGACCATTAATACATTTAAAAAATATTAATCATATTAGTTGAATGCTGCTTGAAAGCTCAATGAGAAATATTAATATCAGTTTATAATTTCACTCTAACAGGGGTGGGTGGGGGTCTCAGAATAAGATTAGGGTAGAGTTTCTCAATTATTAGGTTTGTGGTTAATTAAAATATTACAATGGACAGGAAATGTTAAAAATGATGTTCTATATGGAATAAAAAAAAATTTAGTCTATTTTTAGTGTCTAACATATATTAAAGTGAATGAACAAATTATTATATACACCTACCTAATAACCTGCTGCTCCACCTTTTGCCCTCACAACAGCAGCAAGACGTCTTGTTGATGCAATGGTCTGATGTGGAAATACCAAATGCTTAAGTTCTCAATGAGATGTCGAAAACATGGAGGTAGTATTGCCACCAATGAAGCAAGGTTTGCCTGATTGACAGATCTTTCCAATTCGTCCCACAAATTTTCAATAGGGGTTGAGGTCTGGTGATTGAGGGGGGCCATTCGAGTGTGGTAAACTCACTTGAATGCTCCTGGAGCCAATTGGTCGCCACTTGGGAAGTATGTGGTGTGGCGCTGTCCTGTTGAAAGATGGCGTCATGGTGTGGAAAGAGAATCGTTACAAACAGGTATAGATGGTCAGCGAAGATGTTCACATACCATGTGCCAGTGATGGAGGTCTTGACAGGTACAAGACACTCCAAGGAAGCCCATGTAAACATACCCAGCCTATATTTTCGATGGTAAGATGGTTAGTCTTTGTGCATAAACTTGCGGGCATGCCCTCATTCAATTCCAACAATATCTGCTCCACAGTAGCAATGCAATTCCTCATTACAATGCAGGAGTCTTTGCTCACCTAGAGAGTCGATTGCACAGTGTCCACATTTCTCCCTCTGGTTTGAAGTTTTGTCAAAGTTCACTGTCTTTGTATACACATGCAATGGTCTGATGTGGAAATACCAACAGTTTAGCAGTTACTGTGACAGAACAACCGGCCTTCCTCGCACCTGCTATCTGACCACAGTCAAACTCGCTTACTTTGCCACCTTTACCCATGACTAGTTTCCAATGCATTGAGACCTGCTCTATTTATAGGCCTTCAGTTTCAGCATCCCATGTGACTGGATGGGATACTTCTGCTTTGCATATTATTATTGGGGTGTATATAATTTGTCCATTCAGTGTATGAAGCTAAAATAAAATTATATAAAGACACCTGTTTCTGTGTTGGGTTGTTTTAACTCTGAGCAGCACTTTTTTTGCACACCAAGGGCTAAATGGCCAGGTCACATGGACCCCGAAGGCTCAGAGAAGGTTGGGGAGGGGACCCACTGGAACAGCTGTTGGGAGAGATGGTAGCCTCCTGTCAAGGCCATCCACTGTGTTCTTTAACGTGCACAGAGTATGGCTCTCCCACACATGGGGCCATGGTTTAATGTCCCATTGGTCAGACGGTGGCCCTTTCCAAGCCCATCGCTGTCCCCTACTGCCTGTGAGCAGGGCAGGGAATTTTGAAGAGATAAATCTCAACACTGACCTAGCTGGTACTCGAATCTGGGAACTACAGATTACAAGCCTGGCATGCTACTGACTGAGCCATCCCCACCCCCAAGATTTTCTGCTGTTTTGAAGCAGGTAGATAAGTTTGAAATTTCATATAAGAAAACTAGATCTGGTTCCCTGTATTTGGGTACATCCTTCTCTATCAGGCAATGTTTGGTTCAATTTTCTGCTTCAAGAATTTTTCTGTATATTATATAACGAAACTGGAAAATGATTCAAGTAACCTATGACCACAAAAAATATTTCAAATATTTTTTTTAAACAAAGTTTCTTCTGGTTTGTTAAAAATGATCCCCAGTGGTTATATATCAAAAATTTAAAATACCATATGGTGCTGATGATGTTTAATGATTTAAGTACCAAATACACTTATATTATAAAATTAAATCTCATTAATTTGTTTGTTTGTTTTTTTTAAAACCATAATATAAAAGTATCCTACAAACCAATTGGTTCTAATGCAAATGTAATAAGTATAAAAATGTACCCAGTCAATTGGTCCTTTACTTTTTTTCTGCTACAAATATATAAATTACACATCCAACATTCAGGATAATGATAAATTTAGCCATTTATAATAATGGCCAATTATATATATATAAATCATTTTAATTAGCATATTTTCAACAATTATATTGTGCCTAGATTACTAAAATAAGCTGATTTTTTAACTGAAGGTATGCAAATGGAGCACATTCACAACAGAAATGGACTGGATCATAGGAACATCTAACTTCAGGCTAATCCTCGTTTCTGCATTTCCTGCAAAAGAAAAAATATAACATTATACCACAAGGTGATATATAATATTTAATTATATTGTGCACATGTTAAAACACAGTTAATGCCAATTAAATATGATATACTATAAACTGTTAAAATCTTGGGATGAAAATACTGTTTGCAAGAATGTTCACACTTCAATTCTATGATTCAACTTCAGGCAACAGAAAGGTTGCAATGCATAACTCAAATAAAATAATCTAATGGTGATCCTTACTTTAGCACTAAGGATTTTTGATAGAGCTATAAAATATCCATCTTATTAACATTTTCCATTCCACACTTAAAAAAACGTGGGTTACAGTAGTGATGTCATCCAACCAGTTGTTATAAATATTAGATTGTCAAATGAATTTAAAAAAAAATGGAAAAATAATTTGAAAAAAAAAAAAACTATAAAAACAGCAATGGGTTGGGTTGTTTTACCTCTGAGCGGCACTTTTTGCACACCATGGGCTAAATGGCCAGGTCACATGGACCCCGAAGGCTCAGAGAAGGTTGGGTGAGGGGACCCACTGGAACAGCTGTTGGGAGACAGATGGTAGTCTCCCATCCAGTGTGTTCTTTAACGCATACAGGGTATGGCTCTCCCGCACACAGGGGGCCACGGCTTAACGTCCCATCCGACGGACGGCGGCCTTTCCAAGCCCATCGGTGTCCCCTACTGACCGTGGACAAGGCGGGGAATTTTGCGGAGATAAATCTCAACGCTGACCCAGCTGGGACTCGAACCTGGGAACTACAGATTACGAGCCTGGCGCGCTACCGACTGAGCCACCCCTGCCCCATAAAAACAGCAATGACTAAAAATTAAGCAAATATATGCATTAAAAAGAAACACTGTGATTATTCTTTCTTTTTACTGATTTTACTGAAAAGGTGATTTCCATAAATGCATTTTGTGCTGTTGTACATTAAAAAGAATAATAAAATAAAAATTGCAATTGAAGTGAACTGGTTAATTAATAACAGCAGCGGCTACAGGCAAGATGGCCACCTGGGCTTTAAAGCCCCATGCAATGCAGGTGTTTATCTTTTTTGTGCTGCCAAAAGAGTTGCATAGCTATAACAGACTTAAATACAAAGGGAAACTTCCACTTATTAAAGCAGAATTTGGCTTAAGAATGAATTACAATTAAAATAAAAATTATCCACCTAAATTTTCTATCAAATTTACCCAATTTGACATTTAATGTGAATATGAAAATAGCTTTCAATTTGTGTATTTGAACCTATTTTCTGTTTTCTTCTTTGAGGGGGAGAGGCAAAATTCTCATCCACCCTGGTTAATAAATTAAGATGACATTATTGGTTATAGCACAGGAATGTTGAGAGCTGTGGGCTGAAGGGTGAGTTATGATAACTCGCCCTTCAACTACTGACTTCCAACAAAAAATATCAAATCACCCACTGGTTTAATACTCTATTGCATAATGATGTTAACTGGCATAAAACCATTTGGCACTTAACATTTATGCATTATTTTGCTTGACTCATATTTGAGCATGATGGTTTCAAAAGAATACAATATTTCTCCAAGCTTCTGCACAGTAGTGACATCTGTTGATCTCCACATAATATTTCACATTACAATAATAATGAGTGGCAATCATGCAATAGTAGTGCATCCACTACTTTCAAAGATGGAATTTACTTGTTTTATTTTTCGTTTCTTGTCTACAGGACATTTTCTTATAAAACTTGATTACCGAATTATTTATATAATGCTGTGAGCATGAGTGGTAAATATTACTTCCGTCACATGAGGCAAATGAGCTTGGTTCCCGACATGACACCTGGCACGCTTCTGGGAGTTCGGATACCATTCAGAACAACCATTTTTTTCAACTAATTATTTCAAGTGTTTCAACAAATGAGACTGCAACTAAATTTGTGCCTAGAGATATACCATCTGGCAGTAAGATGATGATCTAGGATTAGATGAAAGTGATATTGACATTGTATTGGTAACTATGTTTGATAACCTGGACCTTTCAGGAGATGGTTTGGTTATTTGGGCTTTTACGGCCCATAATGCGCCAAACAAGATAAAAAAATATCATAAGACATATAAATCCAAAACCAAACTCAACTGACGTAAATAACACAAATAACAATAAATATATATATAGATACAAAAAGATAAAACCAACCCAAGTGTAAAAGACTGATGTCGGACAGAATACTTACTAAAGCCAGAAAATTACAATCTGTTAAAATAACCAGTATAGTGTAAAAAAAAGTGGAGGGAGGGTAAAAAAACGAACGACCCAATAAAAGATGTCAGAGTGTATGAGGCTTGGACATAAAATCGTGAAATTTAAAATTCATACATTGTTCACAATTAAAATAGTCGATTAAAATATGTTTAATAGTTAAAATGGTGTCGCAAAACTCGCACTTAGGTTTATCGTCCACTCGTAGAAGAAAAAAAATATCCGTGATAAAACAAATGATCAAAGTGGAGTCGAGTAAGTACAACTCCTCATTGTAATTCCTGCAAAAACATGACTACCACAGTTTAACAATAGGTTTAATTTCAAAGAGCTTGTTGAAAAATTAAACTATGGCAATGACTTGGCAACAGCATCTGCCAAGTCACTGCCCCCTGATGCCAACATGACCATGCACCTAAATGAAAAGGATGTTTGATGTGGCTGCCATATGATAGAGCTGCTAGCAAATCTTGGAGAGAACAGTGTGAGGCCTATGCCACACTGAATTCAAAGCCTATAGTGAGCTAAGCAAGTCGGTGTAAAGCACACACTAATAATGATGCTTAGCTGCCACATGGTCCAAGGTGAGAGATTAACATCTCTGCAGTGAGATCTGGTATGCAATGATTACATCACAGCAGATCACAGTCAATCCCACTGATGTGCCAGACTTCGAGATATCTGTGAAGACAGGCAAGATGTCCTGGTAATGAGCATAGTGATTGACAGGTTGCCAGTACACACAGTTGGGTGATAAGGCCTTCCCCATCCTACAAAGTGAAAAATCACAGGAAGGGGAAAAAGCAGCCACGGTGGAAGTGACTTGATTGTTGACTGTGCAAAGCTAATGAGGCTAGTGTTGATGCCTCTGAGGTAACCCCGACCATGCAAACAAAAAGGACGAATGGCAGTCAGGCAATTGGTGTAAAGCCAGTTCCTGAAAATGCAGTTCCAAGTGGGATGACCTGGCAGGGATTGCAATTTAAATGCACTGTAGGGACATGATGGGAAAGAGATAAAGATGGTTCTTGGTCTCAGCATAAAGGCTCTAGACTGGTGAGGTTAAGAAGGCCCTGCTGCTTTATATATTATATAAAAAATGTGTACAACAAACCTCTGACGGCACCTACTCACAAAGAGAACTTATATATGAGAGTAGTAAAAAAGTTTATACAACAAAAAACTAGACACAAAAATGACAACAGATGAAAACACTGAGATTTACTTACAAATAGCCACATTTTGGCATATAAAGTGGCACTTGCAATCAATATTAAAATTCAAGTGCAATATAAATGATAAACTGAGTGAGGATATCTATTTTCCCAAAAAACTGACTTAATGCTTGATTCTGACAATTGGCAAGAGTGTAAGAACCTATGATAGCTGAAAACATTTCTTATTATTTTATGTCCTTCCAAAAACGGATCAATATTCAGCTACAGGACATAAGATATCAGGATCATTTACAATATTCCATATGAACTATAAGCATGGCATCCTTTCTTTCACAATGCTGCAATCTTACTAAAAAGTAACTATATATCAAGAAGCAAAAAAAAAAGATAAATACAAGCTTGCAAAAGTTGCTCAGCACCTATTTGAATACATATTTTACCAATAAAACAGATGTGAACTACACTAAATTTATAAACTATATGCAGCATAAAAAAATGTTAATCAGTTAATCCTACTGCTATTAAATTTATTATACTTAACCTGTAACATAGTTGCACCCATCTGAGCTGGAGATTTGGTTACTATAACACCGGCTGCTTTTAGTGCTTCAATTTTTTCCATAGCACCTCCTTTACCACCAGATATTATGGCACCTGCATGACCCATCCTTCTACCTGGAGGTGCTGTAAGACCCGCAATAAAGGAGACTACAGGCTTGCTATTAGAACCCTAGTAAAAAAAAAGTTCCATATAATCTTACAGTTAATATAAAAATATTATCACTACACTGGTTGACAAAATTAAAGGTTGGATTGCTTTACCTCTGAATACCCTTTTTTGCACACAATGGGATAAATGGTCAGGTCACAAGAACCCCAAGGGCTCAAAGAAAGTTGGGAGAAGGGTACCTACTGGACAGCTGTTAGGAGACAGATGGCAGCGTCAGTCAAGGCCATTCACCCTGTCCTTTAACACGAACAGAATATGGCTCTCTTGCACAAAGGACAAGGTTTAACATCCCATCCCACAGGCAATGACCTTTCCAAGCCCCCTGATGTACCTTTTCTGACTGAAGGCAGGGTGGGGTGTAATATAGATAATGTTCAATAGTGGTACAAGTGGGACTCAATTCTAAGAAATACAGACACAGAGCCTTGCACAATACCAACTGAGCCAACTCTTGCCCCAAGGAAATTAAGGTAATAATGCTCTTCATCAACATCCCTGAACATAAAAATGTGATGTTACAGGCAACATTACATGCAAATTTTGAATATCAATTCAAAACTGATCTAAGACCCTGCAATTCCTTGCAACATGCAATTACTAATACCTATGAAAACAAGGATTGCTACCAGATCACTCAACTTCAACACTGCTGCTTACAAGGAGGGATAGGCTCATTTCTACTGAAAATGGAAAGCAATCATTTAGATAAGTGTTTCTCAAACTGCAAGCTGCAGCCCCCCAGGGAGCCATGAAACTTAAGTAAGGGAGTTACTAGATCAAAGAATCAACAGAAGTGTTATCAGTTTCAACTTCACTACAGCTATCTATATCCACATTATCAACTGGAAGTAAGAAAACAATACATTGTGGAAAAATTAAAAAATATAATCCTGATTATTTAAAACAGAGCTCTCAAAGTGTGGGTGGTGACTCCCAAGAGAGCCATAAGCTTGGGGGTCCAAAGCTATGAACTATATTTAAAAAAAATATCATCATATGTGAAATGCCCCTCCATCTTGCAGTTGCTCCTTATCTGTCCTGGTCCTCTCATGCCATATGGACACAAAGTATTCCACCATCTTTGCCAGCCTTTCTGTTTACCAGAACTATCTGGTGCTGCATCATATACTGCGGTCTGGAGCATTCTATCGTGAGAATATTCTTTTTCCATTTAAAGTTACTTTTATCAATGATAAAGGAAGATGTGGGACCAATTCCATAATGGTAAGCCAGGGAAGTGACAAATCCTATTAATAGTACAAGGGAACTGCAAAAAAATTCCATCACTGATTTGGGGATGGAGGCACAAAAAAAAAAAATCTGACAACATTAAGGGTGCCTGCAATTGGAATATTTTGAGAACCAGTGGTTTTGATGTTTCCTTGTGATGGGCAGGTTGTTGGAAAACTTGAAGCAGGGAAGTTGCAGGAGAAAAGGGGTATCAAGATGGTTCAATGTGTTGAGAAAGGTGGTATCAACACTTTGGAAAAAATTCCAGAAACCATTACTAAGAGTTTGTCAAACTCATCTGAGAGTTACTTCAACCTGATTGCTACTGGCAAAACAGAATAGTGTCACAAAGACTTAATATGAGTGGATCTATGTGAAGAGATCAACATTCGTGTCTTACTAACCCCCAACCATGGAAAAAACCATCTAAACTAGTGTGACACCAACATAGAGAGAACTAAAAGTTACTACTTCCAACATTGGAGCCCTGAAGGCCTAATGTTCTGTTTTCTGCTGTCTCAATTTACTCTACATCCTTACTCTAGGCATTGTTTCAAGGGGATACTTCTCTGAAAGTTGTGTGTTGGTCTGGGATGACACAACCATCAATGGCTACACTTCTCTTCGTGTGGTTGATGTAGGCTCTGTAGCTGCTCTGAGGTACAGAGCAGATTTTCTTGTGTGACTTTTTAGGGATATGGTTGGCACTGATTTTATGTTTATGTATGACAATGCCTGTCCACATAGAGCTATAACCTGGTGCACGGTTGGGTTGTTTTACTTCTGAGTGGCACTTTTTTTTGTATACAATGAGCTAATGGTATACAATGAGCATGGTAAGGTCACAATGTTCTCTGAGCCCTGAGGGCTCAGAGAAGGTTGGGTAAAGGAGAGCCACTGGAGAGCTATTGGGGAAACAGATGGAAGCCTCCTGTCAAGTTCATCCAGCATGTTTTTAATGTGCACAGGATATGGCTCTCCTGCACACGAGGTTCCACAAAACTCCCTGCACAGGGTGGGGAGTTTCGCAAAGATAAATCTCAATGCTGGCTGAGGCGGGACTTGAACCTTGGAACTGCAGATTATGAGCCTAGCAAGCTACTGACTGAGCCGCCCCACCTAGTGCAAAAATACTTAGAAATGAAAGGTATCCAATGAATGGACATCCCAAACATATTGGATGAGATAAATCTCATCCAATATGTTTGAGATGTCTTACAGAGATGCTTTGCAAGCCATCTCCTCAATCACTCTGCAAGGTGAAGTTAGCTTTTGTGGAAGAATGCAATTTGTTGCCTCAGGCTCTTCTGAATAACCTTAAATTGAGCATGGATCAACATTGTTGGGCCTGTTTAGCTGTTAGGAGGGGATCACACTTCATATTGACATCATATGTATATATTTTGGAGCATAAGTCAAACTCTGTGATGAACAATATTTTCTTATTTCAATGAGATAATTATAATAAGTTCATTTACAGTCTAATGGTTCTCATTTTCTACACATTTTCTCATTATACTAAAATACATTTCTGGGCAAAGTTTCATTTCATTATATCATACAATAAAAAAAACTGTGCCACATTTTGTTAGTGTTACCTTAATTTTGTCAAGCAGTGTATTATAAAAGAAACATTTGCTACTTTCAGCACTTATTTAAATTATGTGCTATCACTATAAATTAGTGTTATTATATTTTGTCTTTCCTGAATTTAACTTTTTGACAACTTTTGATTATATAACCTAAGCTCACTAACAGACATCTATTAATACAAGATATGCTCTTAATTATTACTATGTGGTTAAAAACATGAAAGAATATGTATTAGAAACATTTTAAATAAGTAAAAAAAATGAAATATCACCAGTCAAGTGCATTTGAATGGAGATACTGTAAAAGAAATTGCATTAAGAAATGATCACTGATTACAAAGTAAGTGGTAAAGCACCAGTTAGTTATACCAGCTTCATAGCTGTGAAACATGAACATCCATCATTCTTAAGAGCTTTCAGTGAGAACAAATGCCAAGGTCATGCCTAAGCTGCTCAGCTGATTTTTTTTAAAGTCTGAAATCCTTTTTACGTTTTTTGAATTCAATCTGAAAGTTAAGAAATCAAATTAAAAAATGTTGATTTATTCATCCTGATGATTGATGAAATCTGTTAAACAGTCCCAAAGTCAGCACAGCCATTTCAGCAAATTAACTACACTGAACATTTTCTACATAATAAAAATGTTTCAAATTAAATGCATTCTGAATTGTTGGTTTAACAATTTGTTCACCGATTGAAAAAAAAAAGTTTTTCTTTACGATTCAAGGAAATAAACGCATGCTTCAGCATATAAATAATTTGGTTGTGCCTCTACATTTTATTGCCCTTTTGACTTTAAGCTGTGTTATTTCCATTTCAAATATTATTTTATACATTAGACAAGCATTGTAAGTTCACAAAATGATATTTTTCAAATTTCAATCACTGCAAAATTGACACTAAAACTTTGCTCCCAGGAATGCCATTGTATTTAACCCAGATGCAGCTGCAACTTAATTATAAGCAAACAGGTGTGTAATAAGCTGAAGCCTCTGAGAAAACAATCACATGCAGTAATTTCAATGTTCAAAAATTTCTGTGTTAATAAAACATTGAATTGAATCTTTGTTCAGTACGTTTTATATTTTTTTACTATTTTTTTTTGTTTCTTTCAGATTTTTATCAGAGTTATGGCTACACCTTAACCAAATATTCCTACCATAGAAATCTTACAACCTGTTGCTCCTCAAATAAGTTTTGCTTTCACTACTGAGCATTTTTCTGTAAACCCTTTAAGCCCCTTGATTTTTTTTATAAAAATAAATTCAAAATGTTGCTTTTTCTTTTATTTTTAAAATTTGGTCATTCTACTCTAGTGTCCATGGGTACTCAGCAGTGAGAGCAGGAAGCAATAGACCACTCTAATGCTGTGGTGCATGTGCATCCTGCTTATAATGCACTTAAAAACTTAATCCAATTTTTTCATCATTGAAATAAAAATAAGAGGTTATGTTTTTAACAAACTCTAAGAAAATCACTAATTATATATATGTGTAAAAGATTTTATGCCTTGCTACATCGAAATTATCCTTACTATTTAGCTCATTTTACAGAAATTAAATACACATAGAAGCATATATAAAATTGATGGAACTTAAAAAAAAATCACTCAATAGGCATTTCTCATAATATCAGCAGTCACTAAAATGAAGTCTTGCTGTTATCACTGTTCTTATTTTTAGAATTTTGCAAACACTTATAATTTAAATCTAGCCTGGTAAAATATTAACGAATAGAAAACAAACCGTATTATGCTGCTTCAAATAATCAGAAGCTTTTTCTTCTTCTCCACCACCAATTTCACCTATTAAAATTATACCTAAAAACAAAGAGTATATTTTTAATATAAAGTATATAATTATTCTGCATAAAAGTATTAAGCCTTTAATACTTCCCGTCAAACTGAAAAACTTAAATGAACCAATGATGAACTTTGGAATTTTTTACATGTTAGCTAATGAACAGAAATAGCTCATGCTACTTATTAAATTAAAAATTCTGAGATTAATATATGCTGTATTTTTAATTCATTCCAGGACATATCTATTTGCCATACCTTTATCTAACAAAAAATTCCAAAGTTGCAGAGAATATAAGTAAATCAACCATTATGTACACAAAGGTATTTTAAGAAAAATAGTAAGCACATGCATTTTTTAAACAAAAGCAGAGAGCATATGGAACATAGCACCATATACAGGGGTTTAAATCCTGTATATGGTGCTACAAATAGGGATTGCTGCCGGGACTCTTAAGAAGTTATGTAGATTGGAGAAATAGACATATACACTTAAAGACTAAAATTAGACTATAATAGTTTGGTTCTCTCTAGAGTTAGTTATGGTAGTGAAATGTGGACCCTTTGTAAACATAACAGGAACTTGATGCTTTTGATTTTAGATGTTTACACAGTATATTGGGCATTAGGTGGTTCAACTTTGTAAGTAATGATAGGTTAGGCAAAGGAGTTGGCAACCCCCTTTAAGCAGCATATTGTGCAGAGAGAGAGAGAGACCCCATTGGTTTGGCCATGTTGCCCGTATGCACAATTATAGATTAGCGTAAAGGGTTATGAACAGTATGCCTAAAGGACTAAGTTGGGTTGTTTTACCTCTGAGCGGCACTTTTTTGCACACCATGGGCTAAATGGCCAGGTAACATGGACCCCGAAGACTCAGAGAAGGTTGGGGAAGGGGACCCACTGGAACAGCTGTTGGGAGACAGATGGTAGCCTCCCGTCAAGGCCATCCCGCACACGGGGCCATGGCTTAATGTCCCATCCGACGGATGGCGGCCTTTCCAAGCCCATCAGTGTCCCCTACTGCCCGTGGGCAGGGCGGGGAATTTTGCGGAGATAAATCTCAACGCTGACCCAGCTGGGACTCGAACCTGGGAACTACAGATTACGAGCCTGGCGCGCTACTGACTGAGCCGCCCCCGGAACATAAAGTAGACTGATTTCCCTATAATTATAAAAAAGAACTGCGATTACCTTTTTTTTAAAGATATGGTTAATGATAGGTTTAGTAAAATCTTTAGGAAAAACACTTTATTATGAAATACATTCAAAATTTCAGTCTGCATGTGACAACAAAAACACTACCAGCTCTAAACATTTCAGTAGTAATTTCATCTACCCCTGATGATTTATGCAGTTTTAATTTAGAGATTGCCAAAGTAACTTCAGAATGTTATATAGGCCAAACATTAAAGCCAGTAATGCATATATCCTCATTACAAACAATGGGAATAGAATTAACTACATTGTTTATAACATTGAAAATGAGAATTGTCATGGTTAGGTAGACTGAGCATTTCAGAAATTTTTGAATTTCTGTCCTTTCTTTCCTGTGTTCCTGTTTCTTCCCACATAAAACATTAACAATCTGGTACAACCCCCTGCTATTGTGCTGTTTAACTGCTTTGTTAGTCTAGCTATCAAACCAAAATTTCTTAGCTGTTAACTGATCCTTTACACATTGAATAAGCTCTTTGCAATGCAGTCTGTTAGGATTAGTAGGTGTTGATTAGATTTATTCCTATAGTTCCTTCTTTCAAAAATTAGCTCTAGTGCTTTTATCACTCAAATAATTTTGTCTCTTCTGCCCCCTTTTTTTTAATTCAAAACGCTTGGTTGGTTTAAGGAAAAGACTGTTTAAAACTGAGATCTCATTATTTCCCAACTTCACTAATAAGTAAACCACAATTGTCATGATAACTAAGTAGTTTATCATGGTAAGCTTTGGGTATATCTGGACCTTTCAGAGCTTCAGTGTTAAAGGTAATTCTCTTAACATTAGCAGATTTCTGAGGCTTCAGCTGTAATACACTTTTGGCCATGTAATGGTCAGACCCAATTTTGGCTTCCTTATATGATCTGATATTCCTATCTGAACTAGCCCATTTGCTGTTAATTAAAATATAATCTATCATATTCCTTTGCAACCCATAAGGTGAAACCCATGTGCAATTATAAATGTTCTGGAGTTTGTTAGTAAGTGTTTCTTGAACCATTAAGTTTACTTACCTATATAAAAGACATTCCCCCTTACCACTGCAACTATCAATGCCAAAAGTACCTATCACCCCTGTCTAAAGATCAGAATCAGTACTAACTTTTGCACTGAAGTCACCTAGAACAAGAAAAATATCATTCTTGACATTATTCAAAATATGCTGAAGTGGTCTGTAAAACTTATCTTTCTCATTCTCATCATCCTCTGTGGGGCATAACAATAAATAACATTCAAGTCACTAATCTTAATTTTAAATTTAGATGTAAGAAATCTTTCATTAATGCAGTCACATCCTAGAAGAGCATTACTGGTGTGTCTGCTGAGAAGCAAACCTACACCTTGGAGATACTTTCCATCGTCCCTCCCTGAAAAGAGACTGACCTTTACCTACCCATCTGGTCTCTTGCAAGTCAATAATATCTAGGTTATAATGTGGGAATTTCTCTGTGAGGACATCAAAAGAATAATCGTTATGCAACATCCTACCTATATGTCACATTCCATACATCTGTGAAAAGAAAATGATTAGTAACGATTAGTAGAATCTTTAAAGAAACTAAGTTTATTGAGAAAGGTAGGGGCAACAATATTAAACAGCTCCCTAATGGCAGGCATGGGGCAAAGACCCATTGCTCCACCACTACTAAAAGCTTAAGCCACCCATGCTGATAGGAACTTCAGGCATCACCTTTACAAGTGGAAATTTTCAAGAACCAGAATCAAAATAGAAACTGACCTGCTTGAGACACATTACTCCAGAGTAGGTTGGTGATGCCCACAAAGGGTTCAAATACCTAAATTTGCCTCTGATCAGGATTACTCATCACCTGATTTAAGGTATCCTGTGCATCTGTTCACTTAGGGCTGGCAACCCATAGGCAAACAGAAAACACAATAGCTTTTGCCTCAACAGAGGCCTACTGGTGCAGAAAGTCCAGGACCTGTAATCAAGCTTAAAAATCTAGCCACTGCAGTGAGTTTAAATTGTCAGCACTAGAGCCCTGTGAAGTTGACCACTCCTCAGCAGGAGAAAAAAAAAAATGGCCAAAAAACATTGAAAAAGAGAATTGTCATGTTAGGTAGATTGAGCATTTCAGAAGTAAATAAAACAAAGAATGCTGCCAGATTAGTAGACCACATTGATCTGGCAGCCTTCTCATTCTGTTCCCTTCCAGAAAAGATATCTCTTTTAAAAGGTAAATTTTTTTAAAAAGATAAAAATTTCTTAAAAGGTAAAAATTTTTGTGGTGTCTTTTAAAAGGCACCACAAGAAGGTGGGACAATTGCTAGGTCTGGCTGGTTCTGTGCATCATCACAGATGATTGGTACAAAGCTCTCCTTCCAGTGTATGATTAGCTACCAGTGGTTTCAAACACTTCAGGAAGTTGAAAACAGGTGTCAGAAGTTTTTCACTTCCAAGGACCAAGCATAGTACAGAAGAGGGATTGAGCAACTTGTCAACAGATGGCTACAAACTATTGAAAATGATGGTTTATATTTTGCTAAGGTTCATTATTTATATCATAATAATCATTTCTCAAGCACAAAATAAAATGCAGACTTATTATTTGCTCTAATAATTCATTATTTCAGAAGCCTAATTTTCCAAATTTGTTCCTTTTAAAATCAAAAATTAAAAAGCTGTCCTTCAGTGTCTGACAATAAACATGTAGTTGCTCGTATTACAATTACTGCACTGCAGCAGTCTATAAAATTACAATTTAAAATTTTAATACATTCCTCTTTGCAAATCAGGGGTGGAAAAATTTCTGAAAATACAAAAACAAGCCATAATTTTTCAAAATCAGGTTTATGGGCATCATCTTCAAAAAATATTTTATTATCTGTGGATTTTCTATTCCTGAAAATCATATGAAGTAATATTCTTAGATGTAATTGTTATAAAAATTATAATCAGAATACTTTCCAGGTTCAAAAATGGCTACTTAACAATTATAAAATCATTAACTACTACATATGTGATCATTTATTTTGAACATACCTTTTGTTTCAGGGTCTTTTAGAAATATATCTAAACAATCAATAAAGTTAGTTCCATTAAATGGGTCTCCTCCAATTCCAATACAAAGTGACTGCCCAAGACCAACTTGTGTTGTTTGATGTACAGCTTCATATGTCAAAGTGCCTGACCTTGATACAATGCCTATTTTCCCCTTTTGGTGGATGTGTCCTGGCATAATACCAATCTTGCATTCTTCTGGCTACAATAAAATAAATATTTGGTAGAAGCCAATCTCTTGCAAATATTTTTTTTGCAATTTTTTGAATTAAAAAAAAATATTAACATTCTGTTCAAAATTATATTCCATGCATGATTATCTGATCTCATTATAAATGAACTGTATAAAATATATTTAAAAACACACTGCATATTTCAAACTTTTGCAGTCCCCCTTACCACTGACAGAATTTTTTCATACTACCTCTTACTATTGATGAAAGAATATTACAACAGTGTCTGATCTCACTTGCAATGACTCATAGCACCAATTTATGTACTGTGTTGCACCACAAACTCGCTCCTTGTAGGGGAGGGGTGGCTCAGTCAGTAGCACGACAGGCTCGTAATCTATACTTCGCAGGTTCAAGTCTCAGTTGGGCCAGTATTGAGATTTATCTTTGCAAGACTCCTTGACCTACCCTCAGTCTGTAAGGAACACCGATGAGCCTGGAAAGGCTGCCGTCAATCGGATGGGACATTAACTCGGGGCCCCATGTGCAGGAGAGCCATACCTTGTGCATGCTAAAGAACACACTGGATGGCCTTGATGGGAAATTACTGTCTCTCAACAGCTGTCCAGTGATCCCCTCCCCCAACCTTCTCTGAGCCTTCAGGGTCCTTGTGACCTGGCCATTTAGCCCACTGTGTGAAAAAGTGCTGCTCAGAGGTAAAATAACCCCTCAACCCACTCAAGGGGTAGAATCCCTTGAGTGAGCCCTTATATAATAAAGTCATATGTTCTTTATTTAGAATGCTCCAGACAATATAGACAGTTCAGCAGTGAAAAGAAGGGAAGGTGGAAAGAGTAGTGGATTATTCTCCGAGTGTTCTACATGGTGCAGGAGTGCCAGAGAAGCCAAGTGCTAACCATCAAGTAGATGGGCATTACACAAGTGTAATAACAACTACAATAGTTTTTCAGAGCTTTACAATCCCCTTCCAAACTGCTCAGAAAGCATACTTTGAGAATTTCTGCTGCATATGGTAAAAAAGTTTTAAATTTTATGTAAAACACCATTAAATTTAAAATATTAATTGGATTAACTGAACAAATTATTATAAGAAGCAACATCAGACATCATCAATATTAAAACAGTGGTCCTTAACCCTTCCAGTGTCCTGGTTGTATGTATACATTGACAGAATCTGAAATGAGAAGCTGAGGACACATGAATCCAATTTTGTACAACAAAAAAAAAATCATTTTTTAAAACATAAAAAATGACATTTGAAACTTTTCTTATTTATATTATAAAAATACATAATTAAAGCTTAAAAAATACTTTTTTTTTTCATTTGATGCATATTTTAAAACTAAAATATAAATAATTTGTTAAGGCCATCTGATTGCCATTTCTTAGAAGCATTATATGGTATTGCTGATTTCTTTGTTAATGTTACTCTTTACTGAAACAAACCCTTGATTTAAGCTCATGAGTTTGATTTGAACTATTATCAACAAATTTTTTCTTAGTTTCAAAAATTTTCCAGAAAATTAACAAAAAACTACTATTTTTAAAAACAACCAATTTTGGAAGCAATTACAATCCCCCTACCCCCTTCAATATCTAGACTGTGTCACTCTGAAGATATAGACTTTAATTTTGTGCACTAACTTTTTAGCACTAGATCCCCAAAATTCAATATCCCCCCAAAAAATCACAATGCTTAGTAAAAAAAGCAGCCAAGAAAGTATCCTTCATTTCATAATAGGACAGAAAATCCCATTAATGTGAACAATCCAAGTCACCTTGTATAACACTGACCCACATTTTAAAATATACCACACTGAAAAGAAGCATTAAAAGAAATAAAAATTATGTTCCAAGTAAATATATAATTTACACCGAAGAGTCAAAACATTATGACCAGCACATCTTTATGCAAATTGAAGCAATTGCAGGTAAACAACAGTGCGTGTGAAGGTCACGAAACAGTATAAATAACACCTGATACTGAGCTCTGTTAATCAGTGTTATTCATGTTCTTCAGATGGGAAAGGCAGAGAGCTTAGGTGAGTTTGACAAAGGCCAAACGGGTCAGAACATTTCTGAGACGGAAGGCTTGTGGAGTGCTCACGGTCACCCATGGTTAGCACCTTCAAAAAATGATCCAAGGAGGGAAAAATCACATTCATAAAATGAGATTAGGAAACAACCTAATCACATTTTATGAAAAATAAAATCCTTTTCCACAAACTGCTGGAAAGGTGTGGGCCAACCATGGCTCATCGATGCTAGAGGTGAGCGAAGGTTATCCCGTATGATACGAGCCAACAGAAGGGATAATGTGGCACAACTCACCCATAATTTGAATGCTAGTGACAGGAGTAATGTGTCACAATACACAGTACATCGAACCCTGCTGAAAATGGGGCTGTGTAGCTACAGGCCACTCTGAGTGCCCATGCTAACTTCACTTCACCATCGAAAGTGCCTACAATGGGCACGCAAGCATCAAAACTGGACTTTGAATGATTAGAAGATCGTCTGGTCCAATGAATCTCGTTTCCCGTTGCACCATGTGGACGGCTGGGTACATGTGCATTGCTTACCTGGGGAAGTGTTGGTATCACGATACACTCTGGGTCAAAAACAAGCAGGTGGAGAAAGTGTAATGCTTTGAGCAATGTTCTGTTGGAAAACCCTGGGTCCAGTCAGTCATGTGCAGGAAGCTTTGATGTCTACCATCTACCTAAACATCATTGCAGACAAGGTACATCCTTTTATGGCAATGGTAATCCCCTCTAGCAGTGTCTTCTTTCAGCAGTATAATGCCCCATGCCACACTTCTGGATTGTTCGAGAATGATATACGAAACATGAGGAAGACTTCAAGATATTGCCCTGGACTCCAAATTCCTATTACATCAATCCAATCAAGAATCTGTGATTTGTGTTGGAACAGCATATCAGATCTGATGCAGCTTGACCACATAACTTTACAAGAGTTAAAGGATCTGCTGGTAATGTGTTGGTACCAGATACCACAAGACACCATTAGAAATCTTGTAACATCCATGCTTCGTTGGGTACAAGCTGTTTTGGCGGTATGTGGAGGACCAACATCACATTAGGCAGGTGGTCATAATATTTTGACTCTTTGATGTATATGTTTTTATTCATCATATTTCCAAAATTAAGCTTTAATTGCATAGTCTGATTTTTTTTCTCTAAATTACTGTGAAAAAGTCTTATTAAAATTAATAATGCTTGCAAATTTGTTTATATTTTTTATTTTCATAAAATGTGGAGTTAAATTCTGTTTAATTTGATATATAACATAACCTACTTCTGTTAACTGCTTTTTTTTCTAATTCTAAAATTTACTTGTTTATCTGACAGCACAATTGGGGAAAAGCCTGGACTTTTCTCAAAGCATCATACTGAGAAAAAAATTACAAAATGAGAGAAATATTTACTTTAAACAAGAAAATGAATTTTTTTTTTGTTATTCAGAAATAACCTTTCTATTCATGTAATCTTTTCCGTCTATTAGTTTATTTTAAAATAAATTTTTATTTGCATTGCCAGATGCACTTTTTACTATATGACTAAACAAAAAGTGCTATTAAAATAAAACTAGTAGTCTTTTTTGTTAAATATTTCATTTTAAGATAATCCAGAATTAAATGCTGATTAATTTGGCACATAACATGCTATAATTCCTTTCATTAGTTATTTGGCAAAAAAAAAAGTTCTCAAGTTAATGTTTTTGCCTGAGCAGAATGAAAAAAAATAGCTGGACCTGGGAAGGGTTAATCCTAGTTTTACCTCTTCCAGTGTCCACATTGTCTGTATATGTTTGCAGAATCCATAATGAGGGGCTGAGGATGTATGTTATACATTTTTAGTACAACAAAAAAAAAATGTTGTAAAATTTTTTATATACATCTTATAAAAATATATAATTCAGGCTTGAAAAATCAATTTTTTTTTCATTTGATTCATATTTTATTAAACTACAATATAAATGACTTGTTAAAGCCATCTCATTGCCATTTCTTAGAAGCACTATACAGTATTGGGGATTTGTTTGTTAATGTTACTTTTTGCTGAAGCATCCCCCTTATTTAAACTCAAAAGTTTAATTTGAGCTGTTGTCAACAAATTTTTCCTTAAAGTTTTGAAAATCTCCTTAAAAAAAACTTATTTTAAAAACGGCACACTTTGGAAGTAATTACGAAGTATGTACCGCTATTTTGTTTTCCCGTTTTACACTCTTTTCTGCATAAACCTATATCAGTATTTGCAGATTTTTTTTTTATCATTTTATCCAGCATTCTATGCATCTTTCCCACTCTTAAAATTGAAACTGTAACAACAGCTTTCTTAGGCTTTTCAATACTGGCTGCAGCCGAGGGGGAAGGTGGCTGACATATGCTTATCTCCGTTCTGTGCATTATAAGTGGCTGCATAATAGATTGTTTAGTGCTTTGCCAATACGTTTACAGTGCTTTTCCAATAAATCGGATAACCTTTGTAAAGTTAGTATTTACTTTTTTTAATATTTAGACCTTAGTTTTTGTTTTCAGTAGATTCATTTTATCTCCATAAATTATTGATCTCTTGGTCAGTTGATCTATCGATCCATTTTTTGGAGGCATGCTATAACGGATGATCGGCTTCCAACTTGTTGCTATGGATATTTTATTTAACATTGCATTAGGTTACATTATTATATTTTTCTTTATTTTTCAGCAAAAAATTTTGATCTTTTATCATTTTTTCTTTTTTTTTGAAAATGAATGAGGTCTTGGATACGGAAGCAAAACAACTTCCTTGGCACAAGCCCCTCTCCCAACACTCACTGAGAACGTTTTTACTCTCCCCACCAGCAAAGTTTCATTAAAAAATGAATTACAAGTTTCTAAGTTTATCTTCAATGGTTTTAAAAGATTAATCCCCTCCCCCCAGTAACTTGGCTGTACCGCGCTGACGATATAGTATATGTTTTTTTTGCTTTGGTGCACAAACATTTCAGCTTAACCAAGACCCCCAAAATTCAACCCAATTAAAAATAATCATAATGTCAAGTAAAAAAAGCAGCCAAGAAAGTGTTTTTCATTTCATAAACAGGGAAGAAAACCAAATTAATGTGAACAATCCAAGTCACCTTGTATAACACTAGCATATATTTTAAATATACCACACTGCAAAGATTCATTAAAAGAAATAAAAATTTTATTTCAGGTAATAAATATTATATTATTTGGGAAAAAATTTGTTTTGTAATACACTACAAGGAAAAAAAATTGTAACACCTGGAAGATTTAATGCCATTTTATTGAAATGCAGGCAGCTGCTAGCATACACTGAGATGTGCAATTGATTACATTATCAAAAAAAAAAAAATTATGGAAAATTACCACTTTACCTACTTGGCAAAGTGGTATAATTAGTATGATGTTGAACTGCCCCATGCATCAATGCATTTGCGAACACGGCGGGGAAGGCTATCACACAGCTCTAAAATGTCCTCCTGAGGGATAGAATGCTAAATAGTGCAATGTTGCTGTTCCATTTCGGTGACAGTGGTTGGTGCACCTCTTGAGTGTTGTTAGAGCTGTCGGCCCATCATGCCCCAGATATGTCCAATAGGTGAAAGATTCGGCGAGAGTGCTGGCCATGGTAGTACCTGAATATTTTGTTCGTGTAGATACTGCAGACTAATGCGGGCTGTGTGGGGACGGGCGTTATCTTGCTGGTAAAAGGTTCCATGCTGCTGAACAAATGGGACAGCCAATGGCTGCAAAATGTTGGTAACATATTGTTGGATAGAGATCCCCTTATGACGACCAGTTCTGACTGAAATGTCCAACTAATGGTACTCACACCAAGACACCAGGTGCTGGAGCTGTGTGACAATGTCTCACACACTGGGTGGCAGTCCTTTCCCCTGGATGATGGTGAGTACGTCTACCATTATGCTGACCAAGACAAAAAAGAGATTTGTCACTAAACACCATGGTATTCCACTCTTGTTCATTCCAGTTCTGTCTAAAGCGATACCACTGAAGACATACTTGGATGTGGGTGGATGTGAGGGGCAAATACAGTGCCAGACAATAGGTTCACAATGAAAACTGTAAAAGCCTGTTGTTTACCATCCACTCTGTAGGTATTTGATGTGTTACCTGTTGCCAGTCCTTTTGCAGTTGCATTATAGTCACAAATCTGTCATGCAATGCCATGATTTGCAAATGGTAGTCCTGTCACTCCGTGGTCCATATATCGTTTTCCTGATCCTTGTCGGTGTGTACTGGAGCCTTCTTAAACCCACTGGCACCATATGTGTATGATGGTGCTGGGATTGCAGTCAAGGTTGGCCACATCCCTGTATGACAAACCAGCTTCTCTAAGACTAATGATTCTTTCACACTTAAAGTCTGTTAACTGTAGGAATGACTGTTAATGTCTGTGTAAGGGCATCTTTAGTGGCTTAGAACAATTTCCACAACGTTTTGTCAACCAGGGAGCTTTGGTTGCCTTTATCTGTGCTTGACTGTCCCACACCTGTGATGTTAGCTCGCACCTGTCCAATCGTTTCGATCATCCTGCAAACCTAATAATTTCCATATACTACTGCCTCCCTAAATTTCATCACATTTGCATAATTTCTTGCAAATGTTGCATTTTTTTTATTTCTTGTAGTGTACATAATTTAACGGTTTTTATTCATCATGTTTTTCAACATTAAGCTTTAACTAATGGTAAAATCTATTTTTTCACTATATCACTCTGAAAAACGTTGTATTAAAATTAATATTCTTATAAATTTGTTGAAAACTTTTATTTTCATAAGATTTGAGTTAAATTCCATTTAATTTGGTATATAACATGACCTATTTCTAATGATTGGTCATTTTTTTTAATTCTAAAGTTTACTTCTTTATCTTACTTGGCACAATTGGCTAAAAGCCTGGACTTTTCTCAAAGTATGGTACTGAGAAAAAAAATTACAAAACGGGAGAAATATTTACTTGAAACAAGTTTTTTTTTTTTTGTTATTCAGAAATAAATAGCCTTTCTATTCATGTGCATTATAATCATTTCTGTATATTAGTTTTTTTTTAATAAATATACAGAAGATTTTCTCTCAACAGAAACTCACCAATGTGGCAAGTTCAGGATCTATAATTAGGTCTCTAATAAATGGTAGGAACCAAGTCCTTGTGTGGTTGATCATTCCCAAGCAGGGTTGGAAAAAAATATATAAAAAGGAGCCTTAGTAGTCCAAATCAATAGGCACACTGATCTGGTGGCCCTCCCCCCTTTCATTCCTTTCCAGAAGAGAATTTCTCTTTCAAAAGGTACTAACAGTCTGCATCACAAGAAGACAGGGTAGGACCTTAGGTGCTAGACCTGGCTGGTTCCATGCATCATCAGGGGAGGATTAGTGCATAACTCGTCTTTCAGTGTATGCCTAGCTACCAATTTAAAAATAAATAAATAAATACCCCCTCAAGCAGCTGCTTGCCACAGAGGTCTGACAGGAGCCTGTCAGTTTATATGCCACAGTAGGAGATCTGAGAGGATGGCAGGACCTCAGCAGAAAAACGACACACACATCCATGCCTAATCCGGGGCTCGAACCCAGGTCCCTTAGATTTTACAAACCAAAAAAGAAAACACAGGAAAAGAAATATCCTCTTTATCCAGGGCTCAAACCCTGGACCCTTTGATCCATAGTCAAGCCCACTAACCAATGCCTGGAATATGATTATTAAAAACTGCATTAAAAATTGTTTAGGAAATCTGGAACAAAATGTAAAGATCCAAAGAAGTTTAAAGATTTGGACATAGTGACACCTCACTTAATACACTGATCAGTAATTTTTTGGGTGAATATTAACAAGGTTCTATAAATATGTACAACCTTAACTACAATCATTATTGAATCAGTTAAAAAAAATTACACAAAGAGAATGAAGAAGGCAAGGAATAATTGAAAAGTTCCTGTTACTAAGTATCAAGAATAAGAAACCATTCTCACCCTAAGAGAAGCACTGGAAAGTGATGGTGTCCCAAACTGAGTACAAAATGTTGTACATATTGGAAACATTCTCAATGCTATATACCCTGATAATGAAGTGAAAATAATTCAATATTTTAATAAGTAATAACAGATATATACATATTATAGATGGATAATAATTTAATGAATTTACTATTCTTGGTATTAATTAATACAAATATTATAGGGATAATTTCATTATCACATGTTACATTACAAAACATGAGTAGTTTGCATTGTTACTTACTACCAAACAACACCTCTCGATTTCTGATTATTAGATTTGCCAGCTAATAGAATCAAAACAGGATTTATAAATATGATCATATTAAGTAGCACCAACTGTATGATGAAGAATGAGCATAATATCAAACCTACCTTTATAATACCTGGACAATTTGGTCCAACTAAACGTGTTTCACCCTGTTCTGTTAGTCGATGTCTAACTCTCACCATATCTTGCTGAGGTATGCCTTCAGTGATACAAACAACTAAGGGAATCTTTGCATCAATAGCTTCTGTAATTGCCTTGGCTGCTCCAGAAGCAGGAACATAGATAACAGTGGCTGTAGCTCCAGTCTTTTCCATAGCCTGGGAACAAAAAATAATGATTTATGTAGTGATCATCAAATCATAACCTAGCATTGCAGACAGATCTATTACCTATATCCTACTTTACAAACTTATCTAAACAATAACTCTAAAAATGTTTGCAATAACTTGAGGCACCATTAAAAACATTAATACTATATTTATGTTGACAACAATGTAATAATTCCATTAATGAAACCATTATATTTTGAAAAACTTCAAAATGCAATGGATACGAAATACGAATAAGCATAAAAAATATCATACCTATGTACTACTATATATGTATACTATGTATACTATGGATACAACAGCAGTGGTATGTCCCTCATGAACGAAATGGGTGCCTTACTCAACTTATTTATTAATTACAACAAATAGTTTACCTAAATTAATCACATAATAATATTCATTTTTATTTATTTAATATTTCATAATTTTCCCAGTAATAAAGGTAATGTCCAATGTGAAACTTGCTTTCTCTAACACACTTTACAGTTTTATTGCACACAATATATTTCTATCATATTAGTTTCCTAAATAAACTAGTAACAGCACCACAACTGTCTTGAAATATTTGAACCGGTGGGAAAATGCAATTATTTTGTTTTTAGAGATAAATGAAAATTTGTTCTTTTTGGATAGGTACTAATATAAATATTACTGTTTGAATTTCCATCATTATAGAGTGCTAAGTGGTAAAATGACAAAGTATTTTATATTTACTTTCCTTATGTGTTCTTCTAGTTGTCAATGAGTTCAATTCAGTTTGAATTTAAAATGATACTATAAGCATATATGCTGAATACAATGTAAGCAAAATGCACAGAAGGAAAACACAAGAATCAACAGTATCAAAAATGCAACAGGAAGTTTCAAACCAACAGAAAATGTCCCATAGCAGTCTGACCCACACCCAATCTGCAATTGTGGATAAGGTCCTGAACTGCACTAAACTCACATCTACTAGAAGCTCTGATACATACATGAACCAAATATTAACTGTTCAGAACATTACCCAATCCAAAAAGTAGGTTATCCACAGATAACCATGGGTTGGTTTTCAAGGCTTAAAAACAATAGCATAGGTGATTTCATCAATAGAAATATAAATTTTCTTATTATTAGTCTTTTCTGAATGGTCTCATATTTCTATTACCAATCTTAAGCATGAAAAAACAATGGTGGAATTCATTAAATGGGAAAAATTAGAAGTTGAAGTCAAGCAAATTACATTGTGTTGCTTTAACTCTGAGTGGCACTTTTGCATGAACAATGGGCTAAATGTTAATGAGCTTCTTCCTCAATGTCTTCTCTGAGCCTTCGTTGTCCTTGTGACAACGAGAGCTCAGAGAAGGTTGGGGGAGGGGACCCACTAGACAGCTGTTGGGAGACAGATGGTAGCATTCCATCAAGGCCATCTAGTGTATTCTTTAACATGCACAGGGTATGGCTCTCCCACACACGAGCCACGGCTTAATGTCCCATCCAATGGACGATGGCCTTTCTAAGCCCTTCAGTGTTCTCTACTGACAGAGATAAATCTCAATGCTGGTCTAGACTGGACTCTAACCTGAGAACTGCAGATTATGAGCCTGACACTACAGACTGAGCCATTTTGACCCCATGGGCTAAATGACCAGTCACAAGGACCATAAGGCAACATGTGCAGAGTTGGATAGGGGGGGGGGGGACATTGGACAGCTGTTTAGGAGCCAGATAACTGTCTGTCAAAACTATTCAGAATGTTCTTTAAGAAGCACAGATATGGCTCTCCTGCTATAAATGTAATGACTTTACATTGAATCAGATGGTATTCTCCTTTCTGACATGGGGGTGGTAGCAGCAGGGGGGGGGGTTAATAGAGATAAATCTCAATGTTAATACAGTTGGGGCCAAACATGGAAACTGTAGATTATGAGCCTAGCTTATTACTGACTGACCCACCAAGTAAATAATAATCACATATATTGGCTTTCCCATGATGACTTTCAATAAGTTGCTAACCTTCAGAGCAAATTTCAACTATATTTGCCAAGTACAATAAAGTGCTGGACGTTTCAGATGAAAAATTTTCTCTTGATAGTTTTGGCGATGTGCTTACTGGCACAAGAGTCGATATGTAAAATTACGAAACTTTCTCGATACTGGAACATTTATGACAACAGTTCAATACCACAGAGTTATAGAACAATGTTACAGATATAAATCTGTTGACTACTTAGTAGAAAACTGTCCAATCTTGAAATAAAATTGGAAAAGTTTTGAGAAATTGTCAATCATTACATTAATCAGCAGAGTAAGTTTCAGTAGTAATCCCCCTCCCCACAAACACACACCTACTTTTACCAAAAACAGTGCAGATGTCCTATATATATATATTGATTTCAACAATGATAATAAGGATACTAGTAATGTGCTTAGTGGTTTTTTTGATATGCCAAACAAGTAACAATAGTTCTAGGTTTTGGGTCTTGTCTATAACAGCTTTCAGTAATCAATTCAAATGAAAGCAAACTTTCCTAATTACTGTATGGATCATCCATTTGAAGAAAATGATTCCACATGGAATAAGCAGTAGACTGCATGAAAGATGGAAATTCCTTACATATATTTTGCTAATGATAATATGAGTGTCAGTGGTTAAGAAGTATCCAAGAATATTTTAATTTTACATCACACACCTATACTAAAGGAGTTCTGCTTGACATGATCGATTCATAAGAAAATGACAACAAAGCAATTCAAATGTGATCTATGGTACAATGTTTACAGAGCTGTGTAACATGTTATAGGACTTTGAAGAAAAAGGTATTGTTTTCTGGAGTATGTTTGGAGAGGTGTATTGCTGTGCTCACAGTTTTTTTCACCTCCTTGCCCTGTGGGATTGATTTCCATGATTTAGTTCTTATGAGAACATTGCTCCCTTCTTGTCTATCATCTGTCATTTGATGAAGAAAGTATGGGTCCAATATGGCATGTTGGAAGCACAAGATTTTCATTACTATTCACAAAATTTTCACAAATCTTTCTATAAAACAGTATAGTTTCTTTTGTCAAAAACTTGCCTGAACTTAAAATTATTCAGCCCATATCTTTGCTGGCTGGTTAGTTGTTCGGGGTTTTATGGCACAAGAGCAAAAGGGCTATATTTTGCCAAACAAAGATAAATAACAAGGTAAAAGACATTCAAACCACAACCAAAGTTAAAAATAAAACACAGACTGTAATGGATACTACAAAAACAAAAAGTGTATAACAACGAGTAAAAAAAACCAGGAATAAGATCCAACAAGAGTAAAAGTCAACAAACAACAATGGGTGTATAGGACCCATTAATAAAAAAGTAAAAATCTATAAAATAAATATTATAAACAGTTAAAAAAGCCTGTAAAATGCAAAAATCAAATACAGGTGATAAAATCGAATAACTGGATAAAAGGTGTCAGTGTAAGGGGCTCAGATGCTAAATAATAAGAACTGAAATAAAAATGGTGTTCACAGGTAAAAGCCAGACATATGATTAAAACATGTTTAGTAGTTAAAATAGGTCACAAAACTGACACTTAGGTTCATCATCTGCCCATAGCAGAAATGAAGGTGTAATAAACAAATGAACTAAGAGGAGTCGAGCAAGTACAACTTCCTCGTGATTCCTGCAAAAAATGGACTGCCACAGTTTGATAATTGGCTTGATCTCAAAAAGCTTGTTACCAACCTGTTCAGACCAAGATCTCTGCCACTTGTTTGAAGCTCAATGGAGAAACATTGCTGGAAGTTGTGGTATGGAAACAGCCAGTGGAGAGTTGGACAAGGGTGTGGCTGACTTAACAGTAGCATCTGCCAAGTCATTGCCCCTGATCCCAACCAGGCACCCAACAGAAGAGAATGGTGGTTGTGGCTGTCAAACAATGGAGCTGCTGGCAGATCTTAGACAGAACAGAGTGAAATCAATGCCTAACCGAGATCAAAGCCTATAGTGAGCTAAGCAAGTCAGTGTAGAGGACTGTGTGTTGATGATGCTTAGCCACTATGTGGTCCAAAGCAAGGCTGATAGCATGCAATTCTGCAGTGAGCATTGCTGTGAGATCTGGCTTGCAGTGATTACATCCTGGCAGACCATGGCCATTTCCACTGATGTGCCAGACTTCGAGCCATGTGAACACAGGCAAAAAGTCTGGGTGCTCAGTATGGTGGCTGGCAAAGATTTGCTGATACACACAGTCAGGTGTAAAGGACTTCCCAGTCCTGCAAAGAGAAAAGTCACAGGAAGGGAAAACAGCAAGCCACAGTGGAAGTGGCTTGGTAGTCAACTGGGCAACGTTACTGAGACTGATGTTGGTGTCTCTGAGGTAACCGCAGACATGCAAACTGAAAGGATGAATGGCAGTCAGCAGACTCTGGTAATAACATTTCCCACTGAGGGCTAAAAAGGCCTTCCAAGTGGGATGGTCTGGGAGGGATCACAATTTTGATGCATATGGCAGGGACCAGCTGATGGCGAATATATAAAGATGGTTCATAGGTCTCAACGAAAAGATTCTGGACTGGTGCAGAAGATCCCAATGCAAACATGGAGGGCCTTGATGGAGGAGGGGGTTCAACACCTTCACCACCAAATCTCAGATGGAGTTGTACACCTGAGATCCATAGTCCAGTTTCAACCAGATATGTGGACAGTACAAAGAACATCATTCTGCTCCCAATGAGAGGGTAGCGAGGACTTTGAGGAAGTTCAATGCCCTCATGCACTTGGACCTGAGATGGCGGATATGGGGTAAAAAGGCCAATTTCTGGTCAAAGATGAGACAGAGAAACTTGTTCTCCACCACAACTGGAATGGTCTTACCCTCAAACTACAGTTCAGGGTCCAAGTGAAGATTACACCTGTGGTCTGTAACTCTAGTCAAGATAAATTAGTTTGTTCTTTAACATGCACAGGGTATAGCTTTCAGGCACACAGCACCATGGTTCAATGTCCCATCTAATTGAAAGCAGCCTTTCCAAGCCCACTGATGCTCCCTATTTCTCACCGAGGGCAGGTCAGGGATTAGCAGAGATAAATCTCAATGCTGGAACTCAAACCTGGTAAATGCAAATTATGAGCATGATGCATCACTGACTGAGACAAATCCATTTCTGGGACATTAAGCCATGACATGTGCAAAGCGAGACATACCCTTTGCATGTTAAAAAATGCAATGGATGTCCCTGACAGAAGACTTCCATCTGTTCCCTAGCAGAATTCCTCTCCTACCGAGTCCTTGGGGGTCTTTGTGACCTGGCCATTTACCCATTGCATGCACAAAAAGATTGCTCAAAAGTAAATCAACCCAATCCAATGAAAAGGTTGCTTTACCTCTAAGCAACACTTTATTACATATAAGATGGCTTCACTGGACAGCTGTTAGAAGACAGAATCCTCTCATGATGACCATCCAGTATGTTCTTCAACATGGTGCAATCTCACACAACAGACAGCAGTCTCTTCAAGCCTATCTGTACCTCTTTTCTTGCCAAGTGGAGAGTGGGAGTTAGCAAAGAAATTCTTAATGCAGGCATAATTGGGACTTAGATCTGCAAACATCAGATTAGAAGTTTGAAAGCTATGCATCTATACAAGCACAATATTATTAGGTTGTTACATAACAAATGGCCAATTTTGCAGATGCATGAAGTTTTCAATGGTTTGAGGACTGAAAATGTTACCAGATGGGACTTGTGATATGTTATAGTAAATCTTGAAGCCTGCTTACAATAACACAGTAGCCATTTCATCAGTAGATTTTGTGGTAAATGGATTGTAAGAGCTTAAAGGGAACAATGGATCAGAGAGTCAAATTCATATCCTTTTCTTATATGAATTTAAACTGGGAATGAACTGGCTAATGAATGAACAACACAACGTTGATTTGAAAAATTTCGATCAGACGACATCAGCCTTCAAAATAAGCCACTTAGTAGACCCGAGAGGGTAATTAATAATGATTGAAGGCTTTAATTGATGAAGACGCACATTAAATTGCATGAGACATCACAGGCAAATTAGGCATGCATTATTCAAGTTTTCCAGCACCTGGCAGCCATTGGGAAAGTGGAGAAGTTGGATAAATGGGTCCCGCATGAATTAACACACTCATAAGGAATGTTGACTTAAAGTACGCACTTCCCTTCTCACCTCAAATCAAAGTGATCCGTTTTATTGTAATGTAATCATTATTGAATGCTATCTGTTATGAATGCTATCTGGATGAGAAAGATAGGTTTTATGGATAATTTCAGGATATTTCAAATTCTGTCGAGAAAGAAGATATTACACTTTTTCTAGGTGACTTTAATGGTAAAGTTGATACTGACTCTGACATTTGAGGAGGGATGGTAGGCCTGATTGATATTGGTTGATTTGCAATGGGCAACATCTCCTACAGGTAAGTAAACTCAATAGTTTCAGAATAACTAACACTTATTACAAATGCCACAACATAGATAAGTACACATGGATTTCATCAGATAGGCTGCATAAGAATATGATTATATATTAATTAACAGCAAATGGGCTAGTTCTATTAGGAATACCAGGTCATATAGGGGAGCTGAAATAGGATCTGACCATTACCTTGTTAAAAGTGTCTTGCAACTTAAACTTAAAAAGTGTTGTGCTAGGGTTAAAAAATTTACCTTTAATACTGAACTCTGAAAGACTCAGTTATAGCTAAAGCTTACCATGATAGGTTACTTAGTCATTATGACAGTCATGGTTTGCTTGCTACTGACATTGAGGAAGAATGGGACCATTTTAAACAGACTTTTTTTAGAAACTAACAGTACTCTTTTAGGAAAACAGGAGCAGAGGAGGCAAAATTATTTGAGTGATAAAGCACTTGAGCTTATTTCAGAAAGTAAGAACTGCAGGAATGTCCTTGATCAATACCCTACTAGTCCTAATCGAAAGCATTACATAGAGCTCCATAAACGTGTAAAGGATCAGATAGCTGCTGATAAGAATCTTTGGTTGATCGCTTGGCTGACAAAGCCAAGTAAACAGTTAGACAGCACAACAGCAGAGAGCTGTACCAGATAGTTAATGTTTTGTGTGGTAAAAAAACGGACAGGTATACAGGGATTGAAGGCTAAACAAGGTAAGGTTATAGAAGATGTGGATTCTGTCATGGCTAAATGGGCTAAGGATTTCAGTGATGTTCTAAATAATGTGGTTAGTTCTACTCCCATTGTTTGTACTGATGATAGATACATTACTGGCTTTAATGTTGGCCCTACAGCACAGTATAGAATTATTGTGGCTATATCTAAACTTAAATTACATAAATCCCCACAGGTAGATGAAATTACTACCAAAATGATTAGAGAGATGGGAATGTTTCGGTTACCATATGGATGACTGAAAATCTGAATATCTTTTATGATAAAGGCATGGTTCCTAAGGATTTTACCAGAGATATTACTATCCCTATTTTTTTTTCAAAAAAAAAAAAAGGTGATCACAGTTCTTATGATAATTATAGGGGTATCAGCCTACATTCTGTTCCAGGTAAAGTTCTTTGCATGATTGTGCTTAATAGAATTAAGAATCTGGTTGATGGACAATTGCATGATGAGCAATGTGGATTCAGAAGTGGTAGGGGATGTGTAGATCAGATATTTTCACTTAGGCAGATTCTTGAGAAATGTTTGGGGTTTCAAAAACCTGTGGTTACTAGATTTCAAAAAGGCTTTTGACTCTGTTGATCATCATAATTTGTGGTGAATCATGAGATCAAATGGCATACCAGATAAGTTGGTTAACATAATGAAAGCTCTCTATAATAACACTGAATTGTGTGAGTGACGGTAAGGGTTTTAGCAATTGCTTTAGCATTGCTTATGGTGTTCGATAAGGGTGCGTTTTGTCTCCTTTTCTCTTTAGTTTGATTATTGAATATACAAAATTCACTGCAAGGGAAAGATTTGGAACTTAAATGGTCTAGAGACCTGAAAATTTGTGATTTATATTATGCTGATGATTTGGCCCTTTCAGCAAATAATGTTGATGAGATGAACTCTTTCATTAGAGCTATTGATGAGACTGGTAATAGAAAGCAACTAAAGTGATAAATATTGGTCAAGTAGGCTGTGATTTAGTTAATTTGAATAATTCTGGTCTTGAACAGGTGTCTCAGGTTAAATATCTTGGGAGCTATGAAGCAAATACTGGTGATGTGCTGCATAAGATTAACAGACAAATAGGCATTGCTGCTGAAACTTTTAAGAGAGTATGGAGAAATAGGCATATACACCTAAAGACTAAAATTAGACTGTATAATAGTTTGGTTCTTTCTAGGGTTAGTCATGATAATGAAACTTGGATGCTTTGTAAACAAAATAACAGGAAACTTTTTGCTTTTGATTCTAGATACTTATACAGTATCTTGGGCATTATGTGGCTCAATTTTGTAAGTAATGATGAGGTTAGGCGAAGGAGTTGGCAACCTCCTTTGAGCAGCATGTTGTGCAGAGAGAGACACTGTTGGTTTGGCCATATTGTCCCTATGGATAATTATAGTTTAGTGAATAGGGTTATGAACAGTGTGCCTAAAGGTCTCAGAAAGAGGGTAATGTCAAACAGGACCTTGTTAGAAATGGTGTGCAGTGGCCAGATGCAGCAGATGTAGCTCAGGACAGATATGCTTGGAGAAGTAAATTGCAAAGTCTGGTTGGACCTCCGTAGCCCATGGCTGCTTGATGATAATGAATAATATGCTAAATGAATTCTGTCATTTAGCATATTATTCATTATCATCAAGCAGCCATGCAAACTTCTGACCTTTAATAAAGAATACAATAGATTCACACTCAATCTTACAGAGACCTCAACATATTCAGTGATTGCTAAATTATGAAACCTAAGACTAGAACAAAGGTTATTACATCATACAAAAGTTTAATTTAAAAAAATTAAATATCTGATTTTTTTTATAAATGTAATGCTCAGAAACAATATGCTTTAAAGTTAATAAATAATATTTACATTTTTAGTTTAATACAAAATATTATTGAAAATGACAATTTTTGTTTTTGCCGAACAAATGAAAACGTATCTGGGACTCCAGATGATAAAATCAAGGGCTTGAGGTAAGGCAGCTGCTTCAAATGGCACAATTTGGGGTTAGCAAAAATTCATAAAATTTAGATTTTTATTACATGCCAAAATAAGTTTTCACAGAACATTCATAAATTCTTACCAATTTTTCAGATTAAATTCTTCCTGGACCTAATCCAAAAAATTTGCAAATTTCATTTGCAACTTGGAAAAAGAAATAATAATTTGCAAAATCATACATAATGCATATGATTTAGCAAAAATAGTGACTTACCTCTTTAACAGAATTAAACACAGGCAGTCCAAGGTGTGTCTGCCCACCTTTTCCAGGTGAAACTCCACCAACAACTTTGGTTCCATATTCTATAGCTTGTTTACTGTGAAAAGTACCCTAAAAATACATGCAAAACTAAATATGTAATTTAATATTTATTAATAATTACACAAATATTTTCCATTTCAAATTAAATTTAATCAGACACAGTGACTTCAACACTCATCCTTGCACAAAAGCATTACATTGTCCCCTTCACTATACTTCACCTAACACATCATGCAGCAAAAGATCACATAAGACTATAACCTTAACACTGTGTTCCATCATCCTCTTGATCGCTGTGATGGGTTGTTTTTTTTTTATCTCTGAGCTGCACTTTTTTGCACACAATGGGCTAAATGACCAGGTCACAAAGACCCCAAAAGCTCAGAGAAGGTTGGGGGAGAGGACCCACTGCAACAGCTGTTGGGAGACAGATGGTAGCCTCTCGTCAAGGCCATCCAGTGTGTTCTTTAACATGCACAAGATATTGCTCTCCCACACACTATCAAGACTTGTGTTGATGTCTCTGAGGTAACCTTGGAAGTGCAAACTGAAAGGACATATTGCAGTCGGGCAACTCATGTAAAGCATCTCCCACTTAGGACTGAAAACATAGTCACAAGTGGGATAGCCTGACAGGGATCACAATTTAGATTCATATTGTAGGGACAACTACTGACAGCAAAGAGACAAAGGCATTTCATTTGTCTCAACATAAAAACTGTATTGACAGTTGTGTTCAACAAAGATAGTTTGTCCACCATGATAAAAATATGGTGTGCAGTTGTGAGACGAGAACATCAAGATCTTCTCTGAAGATGATACTTCTGGGCAGAAGATATAGAGTAGTTAGTAAAAATCCCACGAAGAGGCAGATGGTCACTGTCTCTAGGGTAGTGATGAGAGGTATGGTGTGGAATGGAGAATGATGGCAATATTCCAGGGAACAAGAGAAAAATGGCAAATATTGAGATCAGTAGTGTCTGCAAGTATGTCCTCTGCAGGCACACACAGATGAGCTTGTGTGGCTGAAGGAGGACCTTGATGTCATCTAGATTTCTGTGGAATCCACAATTCCATTGTACAAGTGTGGCAAGCTCAGGTCTTAAGGTGCCTTCCCGCTTATCGCTCTGTAAGGACAAGTTTTCGAAGACTGCGCAACTTCTGGCGTCAGCACTCAAGCTTCACTTATGTTCCGCTAACCACAGCATGACCACAGCTGGAATAGGTTCTATTTTTCTTCTTGCCATGTGGTCTCCGGTAGGAAAGTTTGCCAGGTGTAGATGGCAAGTAAGAGCTAATCAAATGGCTGATGATACAGCTGAGCGAAAGTAGATAGTGAGCATTTGGAGATATTACACTCACAGGATATCTGCTTATCTTATAAATCTTTAACATTAAGTGAGTTTTTCTTTTGTAACCACACAAAGTTTTGGAAATATATTTGGGAGTAAGGTTTTTTCTAGGAGCAGCTACAAATTGTGAAAATAGAAAAATGCACATAAAATTTTAAACATAAGCATTTTGGGCAATTTCCTCCCCCGCTTTACCCACACTGTTGAGAATAAAACAAAATTTTTACCTTTAGCTGTTTCACTTGATGATGAGGAGATTGATTATTTACACAAAGGAACAAAATAGAAGACAATGCATTCCATAATATTGTATGAGCAAAATTTTAGTATGCTGATTTTAATGTACACTGAAATGCCATTGAATTAGGGTTGGGCTGTTTTACCTCTGAGCGGCACTTTTTTGCACACCATGGGATAAATGGCCAGGTCACATGGACCCCGAAGGCTCAGAGAAGGTTGGGGGAGGGGACCCACTGGAACAGCTGTTGGGAGACAGATGGTAGCCTCCCGTCAAGGCCATCCAGCGTGTTCTTTAACGTGCACAGGGTATGGCTCTCCCGCACACGGTGCCACAGCTTAACGTCCCATCCGACAGATGGTGGCCTTTCCAAGTCCATCGGTGTCCCCTACTGACCGTGGGCAGAGCGGGGAATTTTGCGGAGATAAATCTCAACGCTGACCCAGCTGGGACTCAAACCTGGGAACTACAGATTACGAGCCTGGCGCGCTACCGACTGAGCCACCCCCGCCCCACTGAATTAGGGATAGCAACCTAGTAATGTGTTGGACCCCCTTATGGCGCTAATAATGGCCACCACACAACAAGGCAAGGACTTCACAAGCTTGCGTAAATGTTCTACAGGTATGGCGATCCATGCATCTTCCAGAGCTGTCCACAACTTTCTCAAGGTTGTCGCTGATGGGACACAGGTCTGAACACTCTGCTTGATGGTATCCCAAAGATTTTCAATGGGATTTAAATCTGGGCTTCTAGGTGGCCAATTCCTTATTTCAAAGTCAGCAACCAGGAGCTGCCGACCTACTTCAACACTGCCTCACAGGTTCAGGTTGGCTCCTACGACCATGCAGTAGCCAACCTGGACCTGTGAGATGAATAGTTGTCTTACTGGTAGACGCCATCTCCATTGGGATCCATGATGGCCATAAATGGGAAGAAATGGTCAGCCACGAGTTCTACGTACTGGAATGCATTGAGAGTCGTCAGTACATGTATCAAAGGTCCCACAAATATCCAACTGAAGACACCCCAGGCCATCACTGAGCCACCACCAGCTTGTACTGTTCTGACCTGACATGCAGGATCCATGGCTTCATGGGATTGGCACCATAACCACAGTCTCCCATCAGTGTGATGAAGTTTAAATTGGGATTTATCACTCCAGACTATCCGTTGCCAGTTTTTGATGGTCCAGTTTTGACATTCTTTAGCCCAGGCAAAACATTGAGACCGGTGCCATGCCATTAGAAGTGGGACTCTTGTAGGTCGGCAGCTCCTGAGGCTGAGACAATGAAGTGAGCATTACACGGTCAGTGCACTGACTTCCCGGCTGGAACCTGCATTCAGATGGGAAGTGATTTCAGATAATCTCTGGCTCCTATCAGTCCATATAATGTGGGTCAGATGGCGAAGCCCACAATCATTCAAGGTTGGCTGGTCCTTTGAAGTTTGTCTGGGTGCTTTTTTTTTTGGTTGGAAATTTCATATTCCCGGAACACTCTTAAAACTGTCATACGAGAAAATCCAAGTTTGTTGATAATTTCGGAGATCAAGTGTCCCATCCGTTGGGCACCTATGATCTGCCCCTCTGTCAAATGCATCTAAATCCCTTTGCCTTTCAAATTACACTTCTCACAATGAATGCTTGGGGAAGCAAAAGCTGACAGTTACATATAACAAGAGTTTCAGCTACACATGCGTGCAAATGCAGGACTTGTGGTACTGAATTTGGATAATGTCTCCTATCCCTAATTCAATGGCACTTCAGTGTATTATCATGCATTATTTAATTACTGCTTACTCTAATGAAAGCAGTATGTTTCCCTGATTATTTATGCTGAATATCTGAAATGTGAAAATTTTTTATAAATATTTATGCAATTGGAAAGTTGAGATGGTTCAAATAAATGCTGTACTGCATTACAGGCATATGCCTATAATTCCTTCCCATCCTCTCATAACATAAATTTTTAGTGTAACAAATAATATGCAACACATTAAGCAGTTAGTGTAGGCCTTCAGAAATTTTTGAAAAAGGAAATAATTACCTATATTGTTTGCATATTACAGTAATCTTATTTAAAATCCCATTAAAAATAAAGCAGAGAAGAAAGTACTAGATAATAATTTTATGAAAAATAGAACACTGTTCTTGTTTCATCTTTGTCCTTCAATTATTTTTTTCAAACAATATGATTGGCTGGTTACTTCAAATGAAGTTACTAGTCGTTGCTGTTAGTGTAATATCTGTTGCCACTCTACCGCTGAAATCTCAAATTTCTGCATAAATAGGTCACTTACAATATTCCTTTAAAGCTCTGAATTTTGCAGATTTAACATTGTCTAAACATGGAAAAACTACTTGAAGATTTTAAAATGTTAATCTTAATATTTCATCAGTAATAATCCAACAATTATTTCCAATTATTTTTTAAAGCAGCCCTTCCCTCTCACTGATGATAATGCAGATAATCAACTCATTGTTATCAATGCAAACCTCATGCAATTCATATTTCATCACTAAAATTTCCAGCCTATTTTCATATTTCTTTAAAATTTTCCATAGTTTATTAGAGAGTGCCATTAAAACTTTTGGGAGATTTGAAAAGTGCAAATCATCGTAATAGTTAATCAATCTTATCAAACTCAAAAGTAATTTCCTATTTACCTCTAGAAACAGACCACAAAGTAAAAAAATTAGCTATTTTGGAAAATGAAATTGATTTCCACAATTTTGTCAACAATAGCCAAAATCTCTTTAAATTCAGCAGTTGTCATACACAAAAATTTTTTGTAACAGTGTCAATCTCTTGAATATTACGGATTAAATTGTGAAAATTGCCTATCTTTTTCTATCATTAAAAATCTTGCAAACCTATTTAGTGCGATAATTTTTATAACTATGCCTATGATTAGCCAAGGCAAGTAATATTAACTGTTTATGAAAGAGCAAACTTCTTTTCCTGGACATAATGTTTACTATAGAGTGAAAGAAATGTCAGAAAGTGTGGTAGATCTTGCAGAGACAACAAAGCATATTATTTGCTGCGAGGACCAATGAGCTTACTTCTTCGTTGCAGACCATATGTTTAATGTGAAGGCTATACCCATCACTTGCAGAGCGGCGAGTGCAGCAGAGTGACATCACAGTGTGTTTTCAGAGTGATGAGCGGTAAGTGGGAAGGTAGGGTATTGGGTGGATGGCAATTTCCCATCCAGTTTTACCATCACATGATGGTTTCTGAAGATACGGACAGTTGGTGTTCATGACCTTTGAGTCATCTGAGGGACATGGATTCAAGACCCCTAAATGAGGAGGAGGTAATGCCAGTTTTTTTGGAATCTGACTGGGGCCCCATTTGATTTAGCAGGTCTGGCTGTGGTTAAGAAGGAAGTGTTGAAGGTGGAAAGAATGGAAGCAGGAATAGAAACTGGATGTCAAGGTGGACAATGATTGCAGTTTCACTGCTCCAAGTGGTACAAAGCAGCTGGCGATGACTCAGTGGGTGGAATACTGATGATAGTATGCACCACCACAAATACTGTGGGAATGGTACAATTCCCAGCAGCCACATTTATATAGGAGAGTTTGCCAGGTGTAGATGGCAGTGCAACAATCTTTCTCACTTCCAGATACAGGATTTTTTTGTATTGTTTTGACATGCTGTACTTCTCTTTCTTCTTTCCACTTCAATCAGTCCCGGGAGTATACTGGATGGGTGTCACTACAATTTACACAGTTTGTCTGCTCTGTTGTACATTTGCCCTTCCACAGTGATAATAGGTAGGCTTACCCTGGCAAGCTGTGTGGGTGTGATTGTAATATTGATAATTAAAGCAGCACTGTGTTGGGCACATAAGGTTGTATTTCACAGTCTAAATATGCTGCCTCGATGAAACATGCAGGTGCGGCATGTTTATGGTTAAAATCAATATTCTAATGATAGTGTCAAGAAGAACTAACAGACTAATGATGAAAAATTAGTAAACTAATAATTCCATTAACTACTTTTCCAATCTAATTTTCCATCATTAGTCTGTTACTCCTTAGGTTAAGAGCTCTGAGAGGATTTCTTCCTCAGTGACAATGAGAAGACCCCACTGAGATATTATGCAATGTGAAGATTTTTTCAACAATTTGTGGGGTGTCAGAGTGATTCTCCCATTGAATATAAATATTTCATTCATTTACTACCAAAAAAGGTTTCAGATCAAATAGTTTTTCATAGTTTACCTATTTCATTATGGCAAAATTAAAAAAACTGGGCAGTGTCACCTATGCCCTCAAAGCAAGTTTTACAATATCGACATATATATGGTCAACACATTTTCTGGCTTCCTGAGGCACAAAATTAGGGGTTGATTTGTATTTGAGAACCTTAATATTTTCATTTTTTTTTGGCACAGATTTTTAGAAAAGGATAATGAAAAGATGGTTAGAAAATGATGGTGACAAACAATTCAGTAACATACAATAATCATAATAAATTTGTGGTACAGCCTAAAAAGGAATGGAGGAAGTAGAGATATTTAAAAAGTTTTTAGTTGGTTTGCTTTACCTCTGAGTGGCACTTTTTTGGACACAATGGGCTAAATGGCCAGGTCACAAAGACCCTGAGGGCTTGAGAAGGTTGGGAGGAGGGGACCATTGGTCAGCTGTTGGGAGAGATTTGTTGTCAAGGCCATCCAGTGTGTTATTTAACATGCCCATGGTATGACTCTCCTCGCACGGGGCCACAGCTTAACATCCCATCTGACAGACAGCAGCCTTTCCAAGCCCATCGGTGCCCCTACTGACCGAGAGCAGGGCGAGAAGTTTTGCAGATATAAATCTCAATTCTGGCTGGTTGGTTGGGGTTTTGTGGTGCAACAGCGACTAAGGCCATATTGCATCAAACATATGATATAAACAGTAAAAATAAGCAGATAAGTCAATAAACTCTCAACCAAAATTTAAGAGCAACACACAAAGAGGATGAAAGCAACAATAATGTAAAAGGCAAAACAAGAAACAGAAGTATTTTAAAAACATGCCAAAAGGTCAAAATCAAATAAAACTTTAAATATGTCTAAAATAACCAGTAAAACATAAAAAGTAAAAGACAGGTTAAAAGTGAATCATCTAATAAAAGATGTCCGAGTGTAAGTGGCTTGGACATAAATTCATGATGGCTAAAAATAAACATCTGTCAAGGTTAAAAGCAGGACATTGGATTAAAATGGTGTCACAAAACTCACACTTAGGTTCGATATTTACCTGACAAAGAAATAAATGAGTAATAAATGAATAATCTAAGCAGAGCCAAGTAAGTAAACTTCTGCCTTGTGATTCCTGTAAAAACATGGCTGCCATGGTTTGACAATGGGCTTGATCTCAAAAAAATTTGTTACTGACTTGTTCAGACCAAGATCTTTGCCACTGTACCCGGAGCTCAGTGGAAAATCACTGCCAGAAGTTAATGTATGGAACTAGCAGTGGAGAGTTGGACAGAGGTGTGGCTGAGAGAAGCATCTGCCAAGTCATTGCCCCTGATGCTGATGTGACTGAGCACACAACAGAAGAGAATGGTGGTTGTGGCTGCTAGATGATGGACCTGCTGGTAGATCTTTGACAGAACAGGATGAGACCAATGACTCACCGAGGTCAAAGCCTATAGCAAACTAAGTGAGTCAATGATGATGAGTGATGATGTTGCTTAGTCGTGATATGGTCCAAGGTGAGACTGATAGCATGCAATTTCACAGTGAAGATGGAACACTGCTGTGGAATCTGGTCTGCAATGATAAGATAGTTTCACAGCAGACCATGCTAATCCCACTGATATGCCAGACTTCGAGTCATCTGTGAAGTCTGGACGATCAGCACAGTCACTGACAAAGAGTTGTAGGTACACAGTCAGGTGTAAAAGCCTTCCCTGTCCTGCAAAAAGAAAAAATCGCAGGGAAAGGAAAGAGTGAGCCACAGTGGAAGTGGCTCGGCTGTCAATTAGGCAACACTATTGAGACTGATGTCTAGGTCTCTAAGGTAACCTTGGCCACATAAACTGAAAGGATGAATGGCAGTTGTCCGATTAGTGTAAAGCATTTCCCACTGAGGAGTAAAAACACAGCCCCAAGTGAAATGATCCAGCAGGAAATCACAATTTTGCTGCAGCTGATGGCAAATAGATAACGATGGTTTATCGGTTTCAATGTAAAGACTCTGGAACCAGTGAAGTGCGGAAGGCTGCTGTGCAAACACGGAGGGCTTCATGATGGAGGGGTATGGCACCTTCACTGGGGTGGAGTCATACACCTGGGATCTGAAGTCGAGTTTCAACCAGACAAGTGCATGATAGAGGCAGAGCAATATACATTGGTCCACCCCCAAAGAGAGGGAGGAGAGGACCTTGATAATATTCAATGCCAGTGTCACTCGGACTGTAGATAACAAATGTGTGATGAAAAGGTAAATTTGTGGTCAAAGATATGAGTGAGAAACTTGGTCTCCACCACAAATGGAATGGAAGTACCCACAAGCTGCAGCTCAGGGTCCAGATGAAGATGCTTTCAGCAAAAGTGCATGCAAGCGGTCTTTTGTGGGGAGAACCAAAACCCATTGGCAGTTGCCCAAACCAAAAGATTGTTCAGGGCAGTTTACAGTTGTCGTTCAATGACCCTCTTGCTGAACAATGAGCAAAAGATTCTAAAGTCATCAACATAGAGGGCATTGCCTACAGCTGGAGGAAATTGGTTAGTAATGAAATTAATCTTAACAGCGAAAAGCATAACACTCAAATGCACAGCCTTATCACACCCCTAGTTCTTGGGGGAAAGGCTGCAATGGACATGAAACGCTTGAGAAGATAAAAAAAATTGGAGATGAAGATTGGAGATGAAGAAACATGGATATAATAAAATATTTGGAGATGAAGAAACATGGATATAATAAAATATTTGGAGATGAAGATTGGAGATGAAGAAACATGGATATAATAAAAAATTTGGAGATGAAGAATGGAGATGAATGAACAAGAAAATTGGAGATGAAGCATGTGACCTCATAAGCCAAAGCTATGGAGGTCACAAAGAATGCCGAATTTCCATGCTGTGTGTATGCTTTTTGATGTGAAAGAAAATTGAGACCAGTACCTGCAAAAGCCACAATGGGTGTTGGAAAGGCCATGGTGTTCCAAATATCAGGCCAGCCTGGTATTTGCCATTCTTTCCAGTACCATGCGACAAAGATTGTCAATGCTATTGGACGATAATTGAAAAGGATCTTGGGTTTTTTGCCTGGCTTGGGGAAGGCCAAAACAATAGCATCCAGCCAGTCTGGAAACTGTTCTCGATGAAAATATGGTTGAAGAGTCGGAAATACACAATGGTGAGAGATGATGGAACATGATCTTACACGTCAGTGAGAGATGTTGGAACATGGCATAATACACATTGTCTGGCCCAACAGCAGATGCACGAGATGAGTGCAGAGCAAGGCAAAGCTCCTTCACTGTGAATGATCTGTTGTAAGGCTTTAGGCCATTTGAGTGAAAAGACAGTGAAGAGCATTCGGCCTTGCTCTTCAGAACCAGAAACTCAGGAGTATGAAGAGGAAGAAGAGATGGAGGAAAATGACTCCCCCAGAGTGCTGGCAATTGCTTGGGGATCAGCAGTTGCCTGCCCATTGCGCTATATGATCAATAATGAGTGTGATGTATAGTTTCCACCTATCTTTAGACTTTATCTCACACAACCTTAGAACTGGTCATGTGGGTGATTAGAAGATGTGTATTTCATCCAAGATTCCTTCTGATTTTGCGCCAGATGAAACGGGCTTTTACCCTGGTATATTTAAAGACTTCAAGGTTGTGGGATATTGGATATCTCTGAAACACCCCTAAAGTTTTATTCTTAGGTTTACGAGCTGCAGTGCAGTCAGGATTTCACCACGGTTTTGGAAACTGAGTCAAGGTCTGAGGAATAGTCGAGGCAACTGCATGGATGATACAGTCTGTCTCCTCCACCACTGCATCATTGATTGGCTCCTGGTTGACTGAGAGTTCATAGAACTCACAAAGGAGTTCAAAGACTCCAGTAGCCCAATGAAGCCTCCACTGCGATACAGAGGTGCAAGGCCCCCCACATGGGGTAAAACACATCACAAGGAGGTGATCACTTCTGTAAGGGTTGTCCTTGACTGCCCACGTAGAGAATTGAAGGATCGAGGCAGAGCACATGGTAAGATCAATGGCAGTGAATGTACAGGTCGAGGGCTGACACCGGTGTTCAACAGGAAGAGCAATGGATCCAGGAGCCACTGCTCCAAGACCCCACACACCTCTCCTGTTGGTGTAAGTACTGCCCCACAAGAACTGTGTCCTTTGAAGTCCCCCATGATGAGATCATCAAGCTCTTCCCATATGATACTACCAAATAGTAGGTAGACGGAACAGACAGTCAATAAAACTTCCATGAAGAGGCAGATGGCAACTGCCTCTAAGATAGCATTGAGGGGTATGACCTGGAATGGTTGCTCATGAGGATAGAGAAACCCTATGAGCTGATCTATCTCCATCACAGTCCTGGCAAATGAGAGAAAAGTACCAGATCATGGATCATTGGCTGTCTGCAAGCAAGTTTCCTGCATACACATGCAGATGGGCTCATGTGCCCTCAGGAGGACCTTGATGCATCAATATTCCTCTGGAATCCACGACAATTCCTTGTAGGAGTGTGACCATCTCAGGTCTTAGAAGAATTGGTGGACAACTTTAGATTTATTTTAACTGTTGCCAAGTGACAGTTTTGGAAAAATGGGATGGTCTGTGTTTATGTCCTTGGAGTCATCCGAGGGTCATGGATCTGAGACTGCCACTTGAGGGGGCGGGGTACTTTTTCTTTGACCCCAGTGAGGGCCCTTAAGGTTTAGGTCTAGCTGTCTGTGGTCGGGAAGGAGGGGGCCTTCCTGCGGTGGAAGCAACATTTATGTTAGGAATGGGAATAGAAACCGGCATTGATGTCAATGCTGACACCAACGTCAGTTTTACTTATGTAAGATGGTACTTGGCTGTGGGTGAGAAAGATTCAGCAGCTGGAACGATATCAGTCTGCACTGCCACAAAAGCAATCGTAATGAGGGGTGGTGGAAGGCCAGAAAGGGCAGTGAGGTTCCTCACCTCTGAATAAGTGATGCTGTTAATGGTCTTGAGGTGCTGTATCTTCTCCTCCAGCCTCTTAGTGCAGTCACAGGAGTTCACCACTACAGTTCACGCCACTTGTCTTTTCTGCTATGCAGTCAGGATTGAGGTGATTCTGGCTGCCACAACAAGCACAGATGGGTTTGCCTCAGCCAGATGTGCTGGCATGGCCATACCTCTGGCATTGAATGTAATGCAGAGGGTTTTGAATATACAACCATACCTCACAGTGGAAGTGACCTGCTTTGATAGAAGTATGCAGGTGTGACATATTGAATGTAAGGATTAGTACCCAAGTGGGTACTAACTTACATCAAGGCATTGAGAAACTCTATGGACTGCTGTCACTCCCTGGGGTATGTTGAGAGTTTTATGGGGTGTGATGGTGACTGTCACCCCACCATTTGCTGTAACATTCAATAGTAGCTCAAAATGTTTTGAGCATGCAGTCTCCACCAGCAAGTCACCAGATCTTAGGCACTTGAATGATTTTGAAGCTCACGCAAGACCTTCCAGACCTTTACTTATGGACATATTCCCAATTATCTAAACACCCATTGAATGGATGATCAGGAACCCTGGGGATGAAGAAACACATGAAGATGACAGCAACTATGACGAAGACAGAGAACATGGGGGGCTCATGATGAGCCCTCTTAGTGGCATTAGCTGATGAATTTCCTTTAATGGAATTCATGGTTGGGTTTTGGGTATTTCAGTGCCTGTTGTCCCCACCCACCATGGTTATCCAAAAATGGGACACCCAATCGGGCACTATACCCATACAGCCAGTGAACCAAGCCCTTATAGCTAAATAAGGAAGAAAAGGAAAAGAGAAACTCACCTGAGTTCTCAGAAAAGAGGTAAAAAAATAAAGTGTGAGAAAACAAATCATCCTCATAAAAGAAAGAAAACTGCAAAATTAGTAAATGTGTGGGGAAACACAAACATTGCCCAGATATGGGCAAGGACCAACTGTGCAGTATCTCACCATACTGCACACTAGGACCAACTGTGCAGTATCTCACCATACTGCACAGTTGGTCCTAGTGGTTCCAGCCCACCAGCCGAATGATCCTGGGAGAACCACCCCTGGACCTTCCATTTACCGGAAGCAGAGGCCAAAGCAATATGTAGCAGGGGCCCTGGAATACACTGCTAAGCCTGCAACAAACAGACTCCCCAACAGCAAGACAGCAAAAGGGGACCCTGCCAGTCATGAGCTGAGGAAAGCAGATGAGGATCCCTAAGTAACTACTAGGATCCTCCTTTCCTGTGACATGGGTATCCATGCACGGCAAACATGGGCGAGCATTCAAACCCTTCTGAAAGCACTCAAACCATTGGAATCTTCACCGGGTGGACCCCTAACCATGTACAGGAACTCGCTGGACTTAATGCTGGCCCAGACGGGACTTGAACCTAGGAACTGCTGATTATGAACCTGGCACACTATTGACCGAGCAACCCCCACCCCAGTTTTCAGTTGGTTGGTTGGTTGGTTGGGGTTTTATGGTGCAACTAAGGTCATATTGTGCTACAGTTTTCAGTAACCTTTTCTGATTATTCATGATCATGATACATTGGAGTATCTAATAATCAAATACACAACTTATTAAGAGATAAAAAATTCATGTTCCAACTTCATATACCTTAGATATTTCATTAAGCCATTAGTTTTACTACTAGTAATTTATGGGCAGTTTGCCACAAGTAGACTGATTAAGGCAATAAAAACATTCCAAAAGGCCTCCAAAAATGTTTTTAATTAAAAAAATTAACCAAATTGCACAAGGTTTACTGGCCTGGGAACAACTAGCTTCAAATAGCTTATCTTGGATACTCTACATATATATTTCCTATTTATTGCTGGACAGTATTACTTTAGACATAGTAGCTTAACATATCATGAACTTAGTTTCTTGACTATATCTCTGATACCAGAGTACTTGCAGCACTTTGCAATTGTTTATTCTGCAACAGATGAACTGAAATAGGTGAATATGAGACTTTTCATGACGTGACAGGCAGTAAAATACAGGAATAATCTGGCAAGGAAAGATAAATCTGAGCTTTTAGAACAAAATTCAACTATTACACATTTACCCTATACCATGCCTGCAGAAACTCCTGCCATTGGCCATTCAGGCCCTTTTCACAATTTTATCTGGCTCATGTGAAAAACTTTAAAATATTATTATTATTTTTTTAATTTGGCTCTACTAAAGTGAATGGTATTTTCAGCTACGCCACTGAAGTTGAATGTTCAGCAGTTCATTTCTGGGTTCAATCCCATCATCATATACTATTTCAACAAGTTAACTTCAGTTTTAACACTAAACTTTATATTAATATTAGATTTTTTATTATTATTTGTACCTATACATATGACAAGCCAAATCTAATAAACTAAGCTACTTTCTTTTGTTCTTTTTATTGCACCCCCACCCCAACTATTTGCCAACAGCAAGCAATTTTTCTATTCAGCCTGATGGCAAAAACATTTGTGCACCCCTACTTTAGATTATTACACATCCATTATAAGCCCATTAAGTTCATTAAAAAACTCCATAAAATTAACATAACATAAAAATTACCTGTTTGCCTGTAAATCCTTGGCATATAAGTTTTGTATGATCTCCAATCTGTAGATTAGCTCGACATTTAGTATAGCAAGTTCTTACATAAAGATGCCTCACTGAAATGATAAATTTATACAATTAAGTGTCAAAATAAATATAATCCTTTAACTGCTGAGTTTTTTCAGCTTGTTTCAATTGTTTAATACTAATTTCCATACAAAGCAAACCTGCTGCAAACAAAAGAAGGCAACATATGCAGATAGTAGCAATCAAAGCCAGCAAGACTTCTGAAAATGAAGGATTTTTGAATTGGATATAACCAGGTCTAGGAGTGAGTCTTTTCAAGGATGCCTGGGCATATCTGGGAGTAGTAGTGAAAGGGTTAACCCCAGAACATATTAAAGAAATACATCATAAGAAGAAGCCGTTAATACAATAAGATTCACTATAATGGTAACAAATTAAAACAAAAGTTAAATGCAACTAAAATCCCACTTTCCTTATTACTGTTGACAATTGTAGTGTATGTATTTCTTTTATTGGTGAAATCAGCAATCGAAATGTTGGTTGGCACCATTGTGTTGTTAGAGTTTTGCCATAATTGCTCATCTTAATTTTATCATAAGTGCTAATCCTTAAAAAATATAAAATAACTTAAAATTCTGTCATTGAACAATAAAATTTTAAAGTTTATCCTCCAAATTATTTACATATTAAAAGTTTTTACGAGATCCCTGGTATTTAGTGTAGAAAACTGAAAAGTACATGGCTAGAAACATTGAGAGAATGAACTTTCAAATGCAGTGGCAGCTCGAGTATAGGCCCTGTGGAACTGCAGCACCCCCAATTTCAACTTGATATTATCGATAACATTTAATATAATGAGTCCTTTTTTCTTTAATTCTTTCTTTATACTTGTACAATATATAATCCTTAAGCTTAATGTCAGTAGCCATCCCCCAGTTTATGAAAAAGATACAAAAATCTTTGTATGGAACTGTGCGCTTCACAGTACTAGCGGCGAGGTGTTTGACTGTTGTGCGCATGCGCACATAGGAAGCTACACGCAAGGCTGCAAGGGAGAGAGAGCACTGTCGTTCCCGCAGTGCCGGGGCGTGCTGGTTGAAGGTAGTTTTTTTTACTCCGCGTGTGTTGTGCTTAAAAACCATGTATCATATTCTTGAATGTGATAAAGTGTAGAATTAGATTATTATCCTGCTTCCAGCTATTCTATTTGATTCATTTTTTTTTGCGCAAATTAAAACAAGAAGAATGGATTTCATTTTTAAATGAATAGATTAAGCTTGAACTGTAACAATTTAGGTTAAAGTAAGTAAAAATGTTTGATTTTGTTCTTTTAGGATTTTATCAAGTTTCTGAATAAATTTTCTTTTTATACATGTTTGTTTCCTTTTACACAATTTTAAAACAAAGGCTAAAAATTTTCTGGAGCAGCACCCCCACTAATTTTAGCTATGAGCCGCCACTGTTCAAATGTAAAAATCACTTGTACAAATGTTTAAAATTCATAACCTATAATTCCATATGACTGTAAAATGTTCTTATAAAATTTAGGGCAGACCAGACTATAAGGGTCTGAATGGATCTATGTCTGATAAAGATTTCAGTTTACATATAGATAATTCAAGTAAGATGTTACTTCATTAAGTAACTAAAACAAAAGGCTATTGAAATAGCAGGTTATTATGGCAAGGGCTCGAGAAATCCACTTGCCACAGGCGAGTGAATTTTGGGGGCAGGGCCCCATAACCCTAGGTTTAACATACCATGGGCGAGTAAAATTTTTTTCTGGCTAGTAGATTTAAGTTGTATTTCTGGAGCTCTGATTATCACTAAGTAGAATTTATTAGCTTGTTTTGATTGATATCTCTGATGACACTGGGCATTCTTGGATAACTTGGTAACAGCTTATTCTACAACCAAACTAAATGAAACATGAAACAAGAAAATAAATTGGGGCTTTCCCTGACAACAGGACAGACTAGAAGAATACGAGACATCTGGCAGCCCTTATGTTCCTTAATTTTATTTTTTAATCTGCTTACACAAAAAAAAAAAACACATTAATTAAACTTGCATTTAAAATCTTTTGATTAGAATTATCTGAATACTTTTAATATAAAAAAATACCTATGTCATGAAAAGTCTTGATTTTATACACTGAAGTTCCACTGAATTAGGGATAGATGTTATCCAAATTCAGTACTGTGTCCCACATTTGCGTGCATGTGTGGCTGAAATTCTGATCATATATAGCTATCAGCTTTGGCTTCCCCAAGCATTTATCATGAGAAGCACAATGGGAAAGGTGCGGGATTTAGATGCATTTGATAGAAAGCAGATCATAGGTCCATGACAGATGGAACACTCAATCTCTGAAATTGTCAATGAACTTGGATTTTCTCACATGACAGTTTCAAGAGTGTTCTGGGAATATGAAAATTTTGGAATCACCTCCCATCTGAACATGGGTTCCAGCCGGGAAGTCAGTACATGGACCATGCAATGCTCACTTCATCATCTCGGCTTCAGGAGCTGTCGACCTATGAGAGTCCCACTTCTAACAGCACGACACCGGGCTCAATGCCTTGCCTGGGCTAAAGAACATTGAAACTGGACTACAGAAAATTGCCAATGGATAGCCTGGAGTGATGAATCCCGATTTAAACTTCATCACACTGATGGGAGACTGAGGGTATGGTGCCAACCCAATGAACCCATGGATCCTGCATATCAGGTCGGAACAGTACAAGCTGGTGGTGGCTCAGTGATGGCCTGGGGTGTCTTCAGTTGGACATCTGTGGAACCTTTGGTACATGTACCGATGACTCTCAATGCATCCCAGTAGGTAGAACTCATGGCTGACCATTTACGCCCATTTCTGGCCATCATGCATCCCAATGGAGATGGCGTCTACTAGCAAGACAAGTGTTCATCTCACAGGTCCAGGTTGGCTACTGCATGGTTGCAGGAGCATTCTGTTGACTTAGAAAAAATGAATTGGCCACGTAGAAGCCCTGATTTAAATCCCATCGAAAATCTTTGGGATACCGTCGAGCAGAGTGTTCAGGCCTGTGTCCCATCAGCGATGATCTTGAGAGAATTGTGGACAGCTGTGGAGGAAGCACGGGTCGCCATACCTGTGGAACATTTATGCAAGCTTGTGGAGTCCGTCTCGCCATGTGGTGGTCATTATTAGCACCAGAGGGGGTACAACACGTTACTAGGTTGCTATCCCTAATTCAATGGCACTTCAGTGTATGTATTATATATGTAAGTATGTGTGCAGATCCTTTGTAAAGTGAGATATTGGAAACTTCCATGGTAGAACAATGATTTTTGAATCATTTCAGAATTTTGTGTGGATTGAACCACTGTTTTTAGGTTTCCAAAAAGGTTTACAATTTGAGTCCAGGAACAATTTTTAATTTGGAAAATTGAGCCTACAACAGTATATTTCCAAGCAATGCTATTGACAGCACATGCTGATGAAACACTTGGTGGATTTCCAACATATGCAGAATAAAAACATGTCCACTCACTTGATTGTTGAAAAGTTGCTTCTTTTATAACCAATTTGGCATAATTTCATTCTTAACCCATAATTTCCCAAATATTTGACCACTCATAGCAAGTCACAGCTCCTCTGCTGTGAATGGCCTGTTATAGAGCTCCACGTAATTCAAATGGAAAGAAATCTCCTTTGGCAATTGCTGTTGGATCAGCAACTGCATGTTCATTGTGTTCCAGGATTGATAATGGATAATATACACAGAAGAGCCTAAACATTATGACCTAGCACGTCTTCATGCAAATCGAAGCAATTGCAAGTAAATGACAGTACATGTGAAGGTCATGAAATGGTATAAATAACACCTGATACTGAGCTCTGTCAATCAGTGTTATTCTTGTTCTTCAGATGGGAAAGGCAGTAGACGAGTGAGTTTGACAAAGGCTAAATTGTAATGGTCAGACGACCGGGTCAGAGCATTTCTGAGATGTCAAGGCTTGTGGGGTGCTTACAGTAAGTCATGGTTAGACCTTCAAAAAGTGGTCCAAGGAGGGAAAAAACAATGAACAGCTGGCAAACTATGGGCCGACCATGGCTCATTGATGCTAGAGATGAGCAAAAGCTATCCCATATGGTACAAGCCAACAGAAGAGATATTGTGATGCAATTCGACCATAATTTGAATGCTGATGACAGAAGTAATGTATCACAACACACAGTACATCGAATCCTGCTGAAAAAGTGGCTGTGTAGCCATAGGCCACTCTGAGTATGCATGCTAACCTCAGTTGATCATCGAAAGCTCCTACAATGGGCACACAAGCATCAAAACTGGACCTTGAATGACTGGAAGAAGGTCATCTGGTCCGATGAATTTCGTTTTCTGTTGCATCATGTGGACGGCTGGGGACATGTGTGTCGTTTACCTGTTGGCATTGGGATGCACTGTGGGATGAAAACAAGCCTGTGGTGGAAGTGTAATGCTTTGGGCAATGTTCTGCTGGGAAACCCTGGATCCAGTCATTCACGTTTAGGAAACTATGATGTCTACCACCTACCTAAACATCATTGCAGACCAGGTACATCCTTTCATGGCAACAGTATTCCCATCTAGTAGTGTCTCTTTCAGCAGAATAATGCACCATGCCACACTGCTTGGATTGTTTGCGAATGGTTCACAGAACATGAGGAAGACTTCCAGGTACCTCCAAGTTCCCAAGACATCAATCCAATCGAGCATCTGAGGTTTGTGTTGGAACAGCATATCCGATCTGCGGCAGCTTAACCACATAACTTAGAAGAGTTAAAGGATCTGCTGGTAACGTGTTGGTACCAGATACCACAAGACACCTTAGAAATCTTGCAGCGTCCATGCCTTGCTGGGTAAGAGCAGTTTTGGAGGACCAACGTCATATTAGGCAGGTGGTCATAATGATTTGGCTCTTCAGTGTATATAGTCCTCACGTATTTAGAACTGATCTTACCATAGAATTGATCATGTGGGTGATGAAAGTGGTATATGTCATTCAAGATTTCTTCTGGCTCTGGCACCAGACAAGATATATTTATACCCTGGTGTGTGCAACCTTTTCACTACCAGACCACTACAAAATGGCCGATATTTTAAATGGACTTCTCCAATCAATACCACTTCTTCCTCTTCATTACCTCTTACCTGCAGTTTGGTAATGCAGCCTGGATATATGGTCATGAATTCTTAACTATCGAAAACATGAACAGAAATAATGCTTTTTCTTTTCAATTTATTATTTAGCTTGATGCATCAGAAAGTAATCAAGCATTTGGGCTTCTTCAAACTATCATTAACAGAGTCCAAATTCTGGCATTCTTGTAGCTAATGTCCAAGATAGTGTCTGTGTGTGTGTGTATGGGGGGGGGGGGGGGGTGCCCTATAAATAGCTGTCAGTGCCGTCAAGTTAACTGACATGTTTACATTAGATTTTTCCATTTATCTTTTGAATTATGCACCTAGAAATATGCCAAGCTGCTTTTATTGAAGGTCCAGGATCACTGTTACATAAAGTACAGTTATACTCTATTTTCTTTTATTTAAGTTTACTTTTATTTGTATTTATTTTTTGTCCCGTTTTGATATATTTTGCAATTAATACTGCTTCATACATACATACATACATTCAAAACCCTCATGAAGCAATAGGCTATGAATATCTAACCATACTGCACAATTTCATTCTCCAAACAAGTTTGCCCTGAGCTACACTGCTGCATCTGGCCACTGTGGGTGAATTCTAGCCATATCCTGTTTGAAGCTGTCTCCCCACCACATCCTAGATCTCCCTCTTTTCCTGAGGCCTTTCAGCACTGTTCATGACTATTTACTAATCTGTAGCTATGCATATGGGCAACATGATCAAGCAAATGGAGTCTTTTTTTCTGCACAATATGCTGCTCAAAGGAGGCTGTTGACCCCTATGCCAAATTTCTTTATTGCTGAAAAAGTCAAATTACCTAATGCCCAAGTTTCCTGTTAACTTGCTTATAAATGGTGCAAGTTTCACTACCATAATTAACCCACGAAAGAACCAAATTATTATACTGCTTAGTTTTAGTCTTCAGCTATATGTCTATTTTTCCACATCCTCCATAAATTCTTTCAACTCCCAGCAGCAATCCCTATTCTTATGCTTATTTCAAGCCATGCATCAGAAGTATTTATTAAACAGCTCCTGAGATAATTATGCTCAGACACTCGCTCAAAAGTGCACCAGTTCAAAGCAACTGAAGTACCATCTGCTAGGCCAATTTTCATCACTTTAGATTTCTCTCTGTTTTTAACCAAACCTACTCTATTACCAGTCTCAGCAACAGCCCTAATGAAAGAATTCATCTCATTAACATTATCAGTTAATGGGGCCAAATCATCTGCATAACCTAAATGAGAAATTTTGAAACCTCTAGACCATTTGAGGCCAAAATCTTCCACGTGCAAAGGATACACATAACATAATCAAGAGCTAAACTAAAGAGAAAAGGACACAAAATGTACCTTTCTCTTAACTCCACTAGCGATGCTAAATCAATCGCTACAAGTCTTAGCAATTCTAATACACAAAACACACAACTCAGTATTATTATATAGAACTTTCATTATGTTAACCAACTTATCAGGTATTTCATATGATCTAACAGTCAACCACAAATTATGATGATCAATAGTCAAAAGCCTTTTTGAAATGAACAAAGCTAGTAACCAAAGGTTGTGAAAAAATCTGATCTACACATCCCCTACCACTTCTAAATCCACACTGCTCATCACATAATTGTCCATCAATCAGATTCTTAATTCTATTAAGCATAATCATGCAAAGAACTTTACCTAGAACAGAAAGTAAGTTGATACTCCTATAGTTATCACAAGAACTGCGAAAACAAAAAGATAATAATAGCTTTGGTAAAATCATTTGGGTTAACAATTTTATCATAAAAAAATGTTAAATATTTCTCAGTCATGTGCCAACAGGAACATTCCAACTCTAAACATTTCATTGGTAATTTCATCACCCCTAGGAATTTATAAAGTTTTCATTTAGAGACAGCCAAAGTAACTTCTGATTATGATATAAGACTAACATTAAAGCCAATAATGCATCTATTCTCATTACAAATAGGAGTAAAGCTGACCAAATTCTTGAGAGCATCTTGAAAATACTGAGCCCACCTCGACACAACAGAATCCTCACCTTCAATAACCTTACTACCTCCCACACATTATTCTTCTGGAAAAAACTCTTGTATTATATAATCAATGTGGAAGGAAATGCACTACTGAATTTTAAGAAATTTAATTAAGTTTAATGCTTACAAACAAGGCTGCTGCTAGCTATTTTGCCACATGGAATGAGCCTGAATGTCTGTCATCCAGAGCAAACTTGGTCTCTACCACCCCTTTCTCAAAGTCAGCTCTAGTCAATAATGATATTTTGATATTAACTAAAAATCATCTGTTGTAAAATAGGTTATACTTACTCCAGTCAATCTTATTGCAACTATGGTCATTAGGGAGTCAAATGTGGTCAATATTTAATAGTCAATGGTGGCAAACAGGATTATGAACAGTGTTCCTAAAGGCTTCAGGAAAAGGGGGAGACCTAGAATGTGACTGTCAGACAATATTAAACAGGACTTTGCTACAATTGATATTGTGGCAAAATGCAGCAGCTGTAGCTCAGGACAGACATGTCTGGAGAGAAAAATTACAGTCTGGTATGACCTCCATAGCCCATGACTACATGAGAATATTGTTTGTTTGTTTGCAAACAAACAAATAATGGGATTTGGGTTGTTTTACCTTTGAGCAGCACTTTTTTTCACACCATGACAAACAAGGATGCAACAAATGCAAAAACAATAGGATGCAAACAAATGTACGTATGTATGTACGTACGTACATATGCATGCATGCATGTATATGTATGTATGTATGTATGTACATACATATGCATGTATGGGTACAATCTACTACAGATATTGCTTTATAATGACAAAAATTTTGAAATACTGATTGTATTCTGCTGAATACATAAGCTGTACAAAACATGTGACATTGGTGACTCTGAAGCAAGAAGCCATTTTAATCATCATCACTCTGTACCACTCAGGTAAAATTGCCATGACTCTAAAAATGATGACAACAATGGATATCTCTATTCTGATGCATTACCAAATCATAGAAATATATAAACATATGTCAGCCAAAACAAGCTAACGAATTGATGCTGTCTAGCTTGCAATACAACATGCAGCAACCATAGACTGGGAGCACAACATACTGCTAGCACATGCATCCACTTACTATGGAACCATAGTCCACAAGGCTATTGAAATGACCTTACCCATCCGCACCTGCAACTAAGACACTGGAATCACCTTCATGACATGGAAAAAAGCCCATAACAGCCCTAATGTCACCATATAGTATCACTTCACCAAAGACCTACCGCCGTCCTTGCTCCATAAAGCTATAGAGTTTTCTCCTAAAAACTTTTAACATGCAAATAGTTTGAAGGATTTTTTTTTGCTCATGAAAAATAATATCATCATGAAAGAATATCATATCATCATGAAAGAATAAATCATTTTTTGCTTATGATTAATTATTATTGCTCAATGACAGGGAATTTTAAGTTATTTCAACTATTGTTCATTTTGTTAAATGTGTTCATTATTGTAATAATGCTATTATAGGGCAGTGAATGATTTAGCGATAACCAACGGTTATCGCTAAAACTCATTACAAATAGGAGTAACCGTTGGTTATCGTTGGGTTATCGCTAAACAATGAAGCCTCATTTCCCACTTTAAAAAAAAAGCCCCCAAATATCAAAAGTAAATTTCCTTAATAATGCTCATTGCTAAAGAATCAACTTAAGAAAAGAGCCCCAAAAACAAATAACCTCAATGGAGAGAACTATTTTAAACAGCATATAACACTCATAAACAATGGAACAAGTGGATGGATATCTTATTGCAACTCAGCAGTTACAGGTTTCCTGGCTTTCTGAGGAAATGTACAACATGGGTAGTGAAGAACCCTACAAAGCACGGCAGCCAATGATTTTCTCATCAGAATGGCAAAAGGATTGTTCATCATCAATCAAAAAATGCAAAATGTTTCATGACTGCAATATTGAAAGTTGTTTTACCTCAGAGCACTTTTGTACACAGGAGATAAAGGTCAGATCACAAAGAACCAAGGCTCAGATAGATAAAAGAGAATCTACTTGAGAGCTGTTATATGGTTGGAAGTCAATTATTAATGCCATCAAGCATGTTCTTATACATGGTATGGTTCTCCTGTACCTGGTATCATGGCTTAATGCTCCATATGATAGAAAACAGCCTTTCCAAGCTTATTGGTGCCCCATTTCTTGCTAAGGTCACAGAGGGGTTAAAGAGATAAATCTCATTTTTGCTGCACTAAGCTGACACATATGGGACCCGAACCTAGGAACATCAGATTATGAGTCTGGCACTATTGAACCAACCCCAAACACTAAGTCATTTGACTTGAGATGTGGTTTGAAATTTTCAGCACTCAAATCATAAAACAAGTCTGCTACTTTACTTTATGTGGCCATAAATACTTCTCCGCTACATCATTTATCCAATGTTTAATAAAAACAAGTGTTTTCTGAAGTTAGTTGCAGAGTAATGTTAATAAATTGCTTATTTTATTCGTGACCTCATAACATCGATACTTTGCACTTTCGCCCTCAGCAGGTCATATATGTTAAGCTCACTCCGCGTAGCCTCACATGCAAAGTGCAGAAATACAGTATTTACGTTATGTTTCCATAATCTTATAAGGAATTATTTATACAATGCAGAGTTTCCATAGTACGATTTTAAATGATATATAAAATACGGAATAAAACCCTTTAAAAATACCTGAGGCTTGTCTAAACAATCTAACCACTGTAGTGGACATTATTATATATTTCCACGGTTATACACGGTGAACAGATGGCACAGAGCATGGTTCATATTAAAGTATAGTGACCAGACGTCCCGCTTTTGGCGGGACAGTCCCGATTTTTAACAATTTGTCCCGCGTCCCGCGGCGTTTTAAAAAAGTCCCGATTTTTGGAAAGAATGCACGACGAGCTAGGGAACGGCGGGAGAACAGGAAGGGAATATACGGTTTTCGGCGGCCATGTGGCTATTTCGTCAGGACATGAGTTTTATATTATTTTTGTTAATTTTATAATGTTAAACTTTAATCATAACAAATAATTGTTGAGAACTGATTATCGAGAACTGATTATCAAAGTTCGCATTGTTGATCAGTTGTTAGAATTCGACCACCATTGTTTAGACTTAATGAACAATGGCATTTTTTGGTATTGGCAACGACGAAAACATTTTGTAACTGTCTCTCAGACGATACACACCGTACTGCGTGCTAGTGCTAGTTAAACAAGTGATGTCAACAAATCAGCTATTCAGATAATTTAGATGAGTAATTTATTTATTTATTTCATAAATACATAAATTTTCTTGAATTTAGCAGACAGTACTCGTATTATTTATATTTTATAGTGGCGGCAAAAAGTCTAGCGCCGGCCTTGTAAGTGACACTTACGACTACGTTACGGCAAATTCAGAGGAAAAATAATACAAGTTAGTATTGTTATTATTTAGAAAGAAATATAGGATTAAAATTAAAATAATTTTTAAAATATAGTTACTTTATAACAATCAAATTAATTTAATTTATAAACTAACAATAAAATATGGTGTCCCGCTCATGGTGTCCCGCTTTACCAATGTTAAAATCTGGTCACTAAATATTAGAGGCCCTATATAGGTAAAGGTTGGCCATCTCAAAATTGGACGCCATGTTTTGTTGTCGCTCGGATTGTTTAACGTGCAAAGCTGAATCGTATTGCATGGTACTTATGGATTCCAGAAAAGGGTAGGGTAATATTTGATACAGATTTCAGTGTTCAGGAGTGGAAGCACTTTAGAAAACGGATAAAAATGGAAAAGTAAATTTTAGGGCTTTTTTTAAAGATATAATTTTACTTCGTTGTTTGTCCGTCTGTAGACATCGAACTTTTTTGTTTATACAGATAAATAAAAAATTATTAGATAGGAATTAATGATATATTACGATTTGCATTTTTCGAAGCTCCCAAAGGTTAAAACTGCGCCCTCTAACGGAGGAAAAAGTTCAAATTCTAAAATATCAAACGAATATTCCAAACGATGTAGTTATATTAAAAGTCAAAATTTTTTTGTTGAAATGTGAAGGTTACGAAGTTACTATTGGCAACAATCACTTGACCCTTTAGACCCAGGGGGGAGGTGAATGCAACTTTTTTTTTTCTTTTAACAGAAAATTGTATGTTTTTAGAGATAAATTGAAAATTCTTTTTGAGTTGGACAGGTATCGATGAAATATTGCAATTTGCGTTTTGCGACTTTCCCAAATGCTATAACTGCGTCCTCTAACGGTGAAAAAATCGAAAAATACCAAAATTCAAAACGAATATTGCAAACGATGTAGTTATGCTAGAAATTTGAAGTATGGTCGAGGAATGTGAGTCTTGAAAATTCCATTGACAACAATGAGTTGAGTCTAAGCCCAAGGTAGGTAAGAAACAAAATGGTTTTGTTTTAAGAGATAATTGGAAATCTCTTTTTTAGTTAGTTACTAATGAAAGGTAATTCGCATTTTCAAAGGTAGTTTTAATTTATATCATTAGAGATCACTAAATATCGAAACTGCAAAACTTTTAACGAATGTTTCAAGAGATCTGTTTATGGTAGAAATTTCGGCATGTAGAGTTCTGTTATGGTAGAAATTCCACTGGCAGCAATGATCTGCCCACTATTTTCAGAGAAACAAGAGAAAAGCAACTTTTTAAATTTAAGAACTAAAAGACATACTTTTTATGTTTTATAATTACTAATAAAATACTACTATGTGCATTTCCCCCATCATACATTAAAAAATAAATAAATAAACCCTCAAGCAACTGCTTGTACAGAGGTCTGACAGGAACCTGTCAGTTTATACGCTGTAGTAGAAGGTCCATGAGGATGGCGGGACCTCAGCAGAATAACGACACGGTCACCCATAATTGAAACTTTTAAGGAGTGAAAAAGTAGGCAAAGGAAGAACTTCATTCTCTTTGAAAATAAGATTACCATATGTGCCAGAGGCTATATTTGTTCTTCTAGTTATTTTACGCTTTCAGTACCCTCTGACAGTGGAAATTCTAACTCTGTATAATTGAGAAAATAAACTATTAATATTTTATTAGTACCTGTAATGTGCCAAAAAAAGTTTTTCATTTATCTCTTAAAGCAGAAAAGTTGCATTTTACCAACTGGACAAATCATTACTCTTAGGTACTTGATCATTACACTCTATGACCAAAAATTTAAGTTTCTAACAAAAAATAGATCGTTTGAAATATTTATTTAAAGATTTGGTATTTTTCAGCTTTTTTCCGCCACTTGAGGTTTTCTTTCGAGTTTTTATTTACCGCCTTTAGAACTCTCTAACACTGGAAATTCCAACTGATGGGAATTTGAAAAATGTAAATATTAATATATTTGTGGAAAAAAAATTCGCCGACATAAGGTATTCGAACCCACATCTCCAGGAACATGCCAGAGTATTCTAACCTGTTGAACTAATTCCAACGTTTTTCACAAAAAGCATTTTTTGATTTATAGACGTTTAAAAGTCTACAGGTAACACTGAGATTATCAAATATTATTTAAATCATTAACAACACTAAATAGCGTGATGTGACTTCATTATTTATTTACATCGTACTCAGAGCACTAAAAAAGAAATAGTTTCCACCCGGTATCATAGATGGCGCCATAAGGAGATCCCCAAAATTCACAGGAAAAGTGATAGTCATTATTAGTGAAAAAAAGACTGAGATGTCATTAGTTCAACAGGTTAGAATACTCTGGCATGTTTCTGGAGAGATGCGGGTTCGAATTTCGTATGTTAGCGAAATTTTTTCCACAAAAATATTTAATCATTTATAGACGTTTAAATGTCTACAGGTAACTCTAAGATTATCAAATATTGTTTAAATCATATTTTGTTAGTGCCTGTAAAGCAAAATGTATATAAATATATACTGTTTCGTTTATCACTTTAAAAAGTTTGATTTTCGCACCCTCTTTTGACTAAGACGGCAAAGCCTTGTTGCCATTGTAAACCTTCTGACCATAAAACTCTACTATCAAAATTTCAGATTTCCTGTGTAAATAGTTTGTTTGCAATATTCGTATGAAATTTTAGCATTTTTACATCTTTTTCCACCGCTAAAGGGCGCTATTAAAGCTATTGAAAATTTTCAAAATTGCTAATCACAACCTTTCTTTGACACCTATTGAACCCAAAAAGCAGTTTTTATTTAGCTCTAAAAGTAAAAAAAAAATGATTGTCTATTGACGGACAGACAGGTGGAAAGACAGATGGACAGACAACAGTTAACAGAGAGACAGACAGACAGACGACAAAATGAAAACATTAGCTCGTTTTTCAAATGAATCTTGAAAGAAATTATTTGCTGATTTTCAGTTAGCTCGTTTCACTTTTGCAGCCGATTGCCGTCTTCTGATGGAGTTTCTCCGAAAAAAATATTCATTAATTTATTTCTTTGAGTGAAATTTTTACACCCAAATGCAGCGCAGTGAGGCATTCATAACATATGACATATTTTATAAACAAAAAAAGTGGCAGAAATATATAAAACTATAACAACTGAGAAGTTTTAACTTGGAACACACACTAACTCCTAGGCTTTCGTCTAACGGTACGACAAAACAAGGCGCCCATAAACCACGTGACTCAATCAACCAATGGTAGTGAATCAACGAGTTGGGCTCCAAAAATATAAACACCTCCCACAAGAACTAAAATTTGCAGCCGAACAACTCATCACAAACATTCCTATCACAGACATCATTATATTCACAGATGGCTCCCACATCCCACACACAACAAATGGCTCTGCTGCCTTCCACTCTACCCAACCAATTTTCTCACATATAATCAAAATGAACCATGCAGAAAACAGTACTGCTACAGAGCTAGCTGCAATACATATGGCTTTGGAATGGTCCTCCACACAAAATACACACAGCATACATATTATCACTGACTCAAAATCTGCCTTGCACAGCATCAACAAACATACATACAACCTATTACAAAATTACTCTCTTTTCCATATTCACAGAATTTCACACAATATAATTGCCACTCACAAAACAATAACATTCCACTGGATACCCTCTCATTGTGACATAACCCATAATGACACTGCTGACCACCTTGCTAAACAAGGACACAATATCCCTACACCTAATTATCACACCCCTGAGACATATAATCATCACCTAATTGAAATCAACAAATTCTTCCACTCCACATGGACACAAAACTATATCTAACAGGCCACAATTAAAAATACATTCAGAGCCACTATTGCTGCCATCCCACACACACTACATCTCAACTACCTATCAAGAAGAGCCCAAACAGCAATTCATCAACAACGCACTGGCAGAACAAATCTCAACAAGGACCTTTTTATGTTACAAAAGGTACCATCTGATCTTTGCACTACATGCCAAGTGATAGAAGACATTCCACATTGCCTTCTACACTGCACCAAATACACAATACATAGAATTACCCTCTTCCAGACACTCACCACACTGGGAACCACTTATTTCTCAGCCCAAACAATTCTTGGTCCTACTCATAATAATATAAAAAGCCACTATAGGGCCTTGGCCCTATATATCAACAGCACTGGGAGATTCCCCTAAAGCCTCTCTGCCTCTTCAAAGGCCTCTACCTCACTTTTAAAAGATCCTTGGGACACTAAAAGATCCAGATGCCAATAAAAGATCCCCATAGGACATCAAAAGACGCATTTTGGACAACTTATTCGGTAGAAACTAACTCAAAATAAAAATAAATATGTAGTATAAAATCATCAAAAAAAAATCACTCTAACTATCAAAAATAAAGTCACATAAAGGAAAACTTTATTTCTATATTGGAAACTTTTATATTTCTCTTTAACCCAATAACTTACATGGAATCTCTCCCAGAACATAACATCTCTATACACATTATCATACCTAATATACATATGGAATCTCACCACATCTCCCACTACCCTTTGATGGGAGCCTTAAACTGCACTCCTGCCACACACCCCAAGCTCATGGCTGACCTTCCACTGGCATACAAAATTAAACACTGACCACCACACACTGAACACATAAATTTGATTTCCAACTCATATAACGTAGCTATATCATTTTCCTCCCTTCTCCTCCAAAAAAAATTATCTTTATCATACTCCTTCCCATATATAAGGCTGTCGCTGAGCTAAGACTTTTCCCAGATCCACCCCTGCGCAACATTTCACTGCATAGCAGGGCAACCCAATGCTAACCTCTGGAGTTAGATAAGCTACCATAAATATTTCCTCCTCCATCTTCCTGACACAGGAGTATTACCTATCCCACCGTCTCAGCTCCCCCCACCAAATATTTCATCCCCCTTTGATTGACTCAAATCTACCATACTGGCAACCAACCATGGCCACAACTTCAAAAAATAACATAACCTTCGCCACTCGGAAAATTATAAAAAAAAAATATATATATACACTACTTCCTCCTTTATCTCTCTCCACCCCCCTTCCCCCCTTCACATGACATGCAACTGGTATTTATTCTCCTTCACCCTTCAACATCAGCCTCTCCACCACTGGGCGGCCTGCGGCCTAAAGCTCAATTGCCAATATGTACAATTGCCAGCCTTCACTGTGCTGGCCAGTCTTTGCTGTTTTCATCCGCACCCACTGCCCTTTACGCTTATGGACCTGATGATAAGGGGGCCGAGACCCCCTTTACAAATAGGTCCAGCTTAGAAAGAAGGATGTATAAGAAGAAGAAGAAGGCCAGCCTGTAACTATACAGGACTCTAGTTCATATGAGACATGAGGTGTGATGAAAGATAAGCCTTAACAGCTTTTGGCCTTAAAACTTGTGTTATTGACGTGGTATGCATGTTCAAAGAAAATTAAGTGAATCCTTTGGCCTGTACCCCAGGGGACGTAAGAAAAGAGCATTTGGAAATCGAATTTTTATATTTTTTTTATTTTTAAAAATAAACCAAGCAAAGAGACCTGTAAATGGGGGTGTAAGGAGAACTGAGAAATAATGCCAAGCTTCTATGCATTGCTGCAAGACACAAAGTTCTATGAGGCATCAGCAGGAATTTTTCTACGGAAGAGGGTAAGAATCTTTGAAAGACGGCTATTAGTTTTTAAAAAAATGTTAAACACTGCAATTATTTTATAACTAAAAAAAACTCAATTTCTAAGAGGGGAAGTGACCCCGCTCTGTGGACGTTCTGGCGGGAGTACCATAGGCTACAAAGTAGAGCTAGGTGGGCAAAAAAATTACAGTACCGTAGGCAATAGAGCTAGATGGGCAAAAAATATAACAGTACCATATTTTTTTATCGTAATGGAAGACGAAAATATTTATAGTTATTATAAAACAGTTCAATCACGCTCACTAGTAGCAGGGTTACTGAAGGTAAGGGTTGTGCCGCACTCCGAGGGAGCTTTTCGTGAGGGTCATTGGCTAGGAGTTTGACGTCTCAGGGAGGAGACGGCTGATAAATAAATTTTACAAGCATCATAACATAGAATTGTGTTAACATAAAAAATGAAAAATTGCAATTTAAATTTTTTTAACTGTTAGAAGGGTATGCACTTATCACGAGCGATTTATTGTTACAGCTACCACTTTACTAGATACAGTTCCTTGTTAAATCGATTTTTCAATGATTATTTTTCTTTTCGTTTTTTCTTGCTTCAGAACAAGCTAGTTTGTTAAATAATTCAGCTTCCATAACTCTTTAAATACTGAAAGAATAGTCCTGCTTTCAAAGGGTCCATGTTTCACTATCATAACTAACCTTTGAAAGAACCAAATTATTGTTACGAATTTTTAATAGAAAAACTGAGAGTGAGTTTAAACGAATGCTTAGCAACAAAAATTATAAATGAAAAAATTTATTACAAAAGTATAAAACGGCATATATAAAATAAATTCAACTGACACAAATTCTTGTCTTCATCAGTAAGGAGCTAGCCATCAAAATAATATTTTACGTTATCTATCTATACTTCAAATAGCCATATTGCAATTCTTACAGACTATTCAAAGCGTAAAAGAAAACCTTTTACAAAATTCAATAAGTGACACAATTAACTTTTTGAATCAACCTATAGTTACCAAGATTAATGTAAGAAAATGAAACTAAAACTCTATTTTAAGTGACACATAAAAATTACCGAAACCTCGGATTTATATCTAGCAGGTGGAATGCTTCTAACAAACCCATATTGAAAATTTTAGTGTCCACACAGAGAGATTTTAATAGATGTAGTTTCAGCTTTGAAAGTAACAAAGGCAGAAAAGAGAAGTCGTGATCAAGAGAAGTAAACAATATTTGGCGTAGCTACTAAGGCGCTGGCTGGGAATTTTTAAGGCTAGTTTACAGCAGGGGGGAGAGCAGCCGGCTCTGCGCAGTACAAATGAGTTTTCTTTGTTCTGTCCATTACGTCAGGTGGAGCATATAAGTCTGATACGAATTTGATACGACAGTAGACACCTTGGCTAAAGTAATGAGAACCGTAGGTAATGAGCGAGTGTAACACTCTAAAGATTATTAACTTTTCAAATTGGACCTTTTATCTGATCCAATTTTATTCAAAATTCTGCATAGCTTGTCGGCACCAAGCGCTATTTAACTTGCCAAATAAAATTGAAATGGGGTTCGTTTTGCATTTATCTAGCGTTACTTATCGAGTAAGAATTCAAAAAGGATTGTCAAGTTTAATTAAAATTTAAATTTAATCCAAAATCAATTAACGTTACTCAAGAGAAAAATAGCAAAAATTCAAAAATTTCTAAAGCAAACAAAGTTTATTTCCAAAAGTTGGAGTACCAACAACTCACATCTACCTAAATCTCTACTAACTACTCCTTCTATCTACACATACTGATTCAACTACTACGCAAGAGAGGTCATGTCTTACACGCGCGCATTAGCGGCTGACAATTAAAAGGTCAGAGTTGCGCATGCACAACTTCTAAGACTCTCGGAAGTAAGAATTGCGATCAGTCCAAAAAATGAAATAATAATCCCCCCAAAATGATAAATATAACGTAAATAAAGTGAAACTGGTTAAGGAAAAGTAAAAGTGAATGGGTGGACCATCACACGAGTTAAGAAGTCAAGATTAGCTACATTAGTAACATTATTATGTTTTCACAACTAATTTTTATTATCAACACAGTTATTTTAAATAAAAAAAATCTCCCCTCAAGCAGCTGCTTGCCACAGAGGTCTGACAGGAGCCTGCCAGTTTATATGCCACAGTAGAAGGTCTGAGAAGATGGCGAGACCTCACCAGAAAAACATTACTACATCCATGCCTTACCCGGGACTCTGAACCCAGGACTCTTAGATCAGTAGCCCAGCGTGCTAACCACTCGGCCACGGGATTTTTTTAGGGACATTTAAAAGAATATAGTTGTTAGTGAGTTGTTGTTTTACAAAAGGCAAGCCTTAAGCGTTATTTATCACATATTACTGTTGTCAAGTATTCTTCCTTCCATAACTCTTAAACATTGAACGAATATTTTGGAATATTGAGATTTAAATAGATTTTATTATGATCTTTAGTTTACCTTCGGTAGCATTTTTATATTAAATGCGCAATAATAATCATACATATGTCAATATAATTGCATAGTCCTCGGAAGGATATTTTTAGGGTTAGGCAAAAATGCTTTCACAGTGGAGCAAAGGTTTTTAAGGGGAAGGTAAAAGACAAATCAATGTTTCAGGATAGAAATATTTAGATTAAGATAGCCATTAATGAGAGTAGTTGCGAATAGAGAAATCATACATATATTATATCATAGTACAAGTAAGGTTTCCCGAAAATAGAAGGAAAAAGTTTAGAAGTCTTCAAAAATTTCTTGAAAAATGCATAGAATATACATAAGTTTCATAATTTTTTTGCCTCTGTTACCTTTACTATTCTCTCAAATATATAATTCTCAAAGGGAGGCATGGTCTCATTGCCACCCCCCTAGATCCGCCCATAAATATGTTTTTTTTTACCGCCTTTCTAGATATATCACACAGATATTTCTAAATATTTCAATATACGTATGTCAATGGTAAACAAAAGAAAGCATTAAAAAAAATCAATATTACGTATTGTTAAGGAAACTCCCCCCCCAAAAATGAAGATGTACCAAAAAATTTGGTACATCTTCATAGTTTAATATTTCATTCAGTTTTCCCAGGGGGGGAGGGCTGTTAAAACATCTATAATTGTCCAAATATATGTCATGTTATTCCTTGATTTATGAACTGCTTGTACTATGGCGTATAAACTGACAGGCTCCTGTCAGACCTCTGTGGCAAGCAGCTGCTTGAGGGGGTATTTTTTTTTTTGTGTGACTGATTTGCAGCAGAACATCAAAATTACATAATAAGCCCAACTGACAAAATCTTTCAATGTCTGAGAATCAAACTGATTTATGTCAGCACTCAGTTTTATTTCTCGCCAATATGCAAAGGGCAAGAAACAATTGCATTTTTCATGTTCATTTTAAAAGTGCAAAGACTGATTAGAAATCACCAAGAAAATAATATTCAGCTAAGTAGAAAATGAAGAAGAGATGCCGATAACAAAGCAAACCATCAGATTATTTTCGATTTAAACATTTTTTTTTCTCATGGGTATGATAAAGAGCATATTAAATTTAAAAAGTGGTTAATATATTTGCAATTTAAATATCTTAAATAAATGTAAAAATGACTTGGTTTTAATTTCAAAGAAATTAGAAATTTTTATATACATTGTCCTACCAAAATATTAGAGATGTTTATCTCTGAGCAGCATTTTTTTTGCATACAATGATCTAAATGGCCAGGTCAGAAGGCTCACGGAAAGTTGATGTAAGAAAGAGCTGCTAGGAGATGGAAGTGTTTCGTCAATTTAATATACACTTGGTGTCACCATCAGTGTCTCCTTTCTCATCGAAGGTAAGGGGAGATTTAGCGGAGATAATTCTTTACTCCAGGCTCTATTTAGCAGAGATTTAGAATTCCAAAGTAATGTTAATGTAAATCTAACTTTGAAGCTCTATAACTTCCAACTATGCATTTAACGGAAAAAACGTGACTGAAGACAAATCGATCATAATCCAATTCATTTAGGTGTCATTTTTTTTAACAATATTCGTTCATTATTTAAAGAGTTATGGAAGTTGTAATATTAAACAATAATTTATCTTGCTTTATAAAAATCATTCAGAATTGTCTAATATTGAAATAATCATTACGCAAACTTATAAAATGTGTCTATTTATTTTATTAAATGGTTCGAAACAATGCTTATTTAAGCTTTAATTAAAATGACGTAAAATCTTATGACGCATTACTTTTGTGAAATATTCCAGCTTCCATAACTCTTTAAATACAGAACACATATTGTTGCAAACCGAGATTTAAAGAATTGATTATGATATTTATCCCCCCCCCCCCCGTCACATTTTTTCATTAAATGCATATTTTAGAAATTATAGAGCTCCATGCATGCTCAGGCAATGACTCAAGGTTAGTGGAGAGTAAGGTTGGCCCAACCGCGCTGATTTCCTGCCATTGGTTTTACGATTTCAAACAAAGCAAATTTACAGTAGTTGAAAATTATCAACCATTACAAGTTGCGCCAGCAAGAGAGTAGACGGAACATGCTCATGAAGTTGCAACGCCCAATATTTAACCTGTGGTACCACGTGATTGATGGGAAAAAAGCTTTGCGAATGGCTTGCCATGCTGTGGATTTGCTTGGTCTACAAGATTTATCAAAGGAGAAACAATTACATTTCACAGGTGAATAAAGAAATTTTAACTTATATCGTTAGGTCAATTATTTATGATTATTATTGTTAAATTACTTATTTAAAATTATTAAGACATTTTTGCTTTACTCGCATCTATTCAACGTTACTTTCAACATGGCTACAGATTTCAGTAAACATGAAAATATTGACCACTGAATTATTTTCTCATATTATTTATACCGTGAGCATTCTAATCAGCTTTTGACAAACATCTAACATTTATTATCGGGTATTATTTTTGGGACAGATCTTTATTCCTGTTAAACAGAGTTTGGAATTACCTGTAAATGTTATTGCACAAGTTTCCATCATTGGAGTAAAGAAATACTATATTTATTTCATTAACTGTGCACTATTTTTATTGCAGCATATGCTAACGAATTTTTCCCCTTTCTGCTAATATAAATTAATTAAAAAAATTACTAAATTCCTACTATATGTGTCCTAAAAATAGGCAATAAACCAAAAACATATCGATGGTGCAATCATTTGCTGAATTCGAATTCACTTCAAAGTAAGATAGGGCACTGGCAATCTTTTTGCCTAGAAAATTCGGTGATATTTTTCTTATTACTCAGGATTTAGTTTTGGAGGGGGGGGGGGGGGGGGTGGAAATACAACTTGAGTAGGGTTTACCAATTGCAAAAATATTCCACCAGACAGGAAAGATTAAAATTGATTATTCGGGGGGCGGGGAGGGGGGGGTCTCTGTGCACCACTGACATGTTTTAAGTTTAATTTTTGATTTTTCGGGTGCATAAAAGATAAGTTTTTTATTTGTATTTTTCTTTCTTGCTAAAAACACCTATCTTCAGAAACGTTCATTTGACGTATGGATTTTTCAGTCATAAATAATTGACATAACGATCTAGGTTAAAATTGCTTTATTCACATGTGAAATGCAATTGTTTCACCATTGATAAATCTTGCGAGCAAGCAAATCATAAACATAATATTCATAACAAAGACCACATTTTTCTTTCCCTTTATTTGGTGTAACCTTTGAAGGATCCCACGACATTGAAGACGTCACAAGCTTTAATTTGAGATATAACTCTTTAAGGTCGTCCTCCGCGAAATTTCCGTTCCCTTTTGGAGGAGGGGAGAATAGTAGGGAGCATAATGAATTCTCTTATGAGCTTTCATTTGACATCTAACTCGTAAATGTGGGCCTTTGCGTTCGAAATATATAATAAATTTCATCAAACATCCTCTTCATTTTAGGGAAGAAGAGAGCAGGGAGGGGGGAGGATATATGACCGACAACATTCACCAGGCCTGGATCTATAAAAAAAAAGTCGAGGGTCTGGCAGTGGGCAATAAACAAAATTAAAGCAGAAAAATGCAAACAGGGGGCCAAGAGACTGGATTTCCATTGCAGTTTAACGTTTCCTTTCATTTTATAGGTTTTTAAAAAATTGCTTCAAAGATGCATGAAATATAAATAAGTTGAATAACTTTTTTCCCTCTTTCACACTTACTAGCATTCTGAAAGGGGGAAGCCATGGCCCCTTTGCTCCCCCCTAGATCCGGCCCTGAGTAGAACAATCCTTCATATATTTTTGTCTTTTTTTTGGAGATGTTGGAATGATTTATAACCTGACACTTTCCATGTCACAAGTTTTCATTCGAACCCTTTTTTAATGGGAGACATAGCGTAGGGAGTAATTTGTTTATAGCCTATGACACTCCCCAAGTCCTTAAATTATGATATCCTATTGCATATTATGTGAATGGAGGAGAAATTTCAAATAGCTATTGGTTCTAAAATAAAATGTTTATGAAAAAATGTGACCCAAAATTACGTATTAAATATAATTGCACTCTTAACCTGTACGGACTACCGAGCAACATCCACAAAAAAACGTGGAGCAACCCACCTCAAGGAATTCAACCACGCACAGAACTTTCCAAATCAGCAACCGCGATTAACCCCTACAACACGACAAGAAGAAGATGTTAAACCCGCTCTGAAGATAATGACAAAAGTCATCAAAACCGTTTAAGGATTCAAAAACGAATTGTAAATAATGTGCAAGCTCATAAGTGCATCTCTACACCACAATACAGGATTAGGTGAACTGCACGGTGAAGGACGAGTGCCTGCAGAAAGCCCACCCCCACAACGAAGCATCGGTAACAGCCAGTGGTAGGACCAACGATAGATCCCGACTGTGCTGGATGCCAATGGAGCAAAGTAAGCAGACGCCCGAAGTCGGTAAATCCTTTATGAACTCTTAACATTATTTAAACGGTAATCCGTACAGGTTACGAGTGTAATTATATTTAATAAGCAATCTGATAAAACCTGTGTTTAACCTATGACTGACCCAAAATAATTTACAGATACTACTTCTACGTATTTAAATCTCGCTTTTCAATACATTAAGTATTTATAGAGTTACAGAATTTGGAATGTTTAACAGTAACAATATCAATTTAATTGCTCTGATAAATTATTAAAAACAAGTTAAAATGAGGGCAATAACCGCTATATTAAATTTATTATGCTATTTTTTTTGTAGAACGAGTAACTTGTCAAATATTTCTGCTTCCATAACTCTTTAAATATTGAACGCATGCTGTTGAAAATCGAGATTTAAATATATTTGATGTGAGATCATTTGATTATTCTTTAGTCATATTTTCCATTTTTAGAAGTGAAGCATTTTAGAAGTGAAAGCAATTCAAAATGGCTATCTCTAAACTTAAACTTCATAAATCCCCAGGGGTAGATGAAATTACTACAGAAATGCTCAGAGCTGGGAATGTTTCGGTTACCATTTGGATGTCTGAAATTGTGAATAACTTTTATGCTAAAGGCATGGTTCCTAAAGATTTTACCAGAGCTATTATTATCCCTATTTTCAAAAAAGGTGATCGCAGTTCTTGTGATAACTATAGGGGTATCAGCCTATTCTCTGTTCCAGGTAAAGTTCTTTCCATGATTGTGCTTAATAGAATTAAGAATCTGGTTGACAGGCAATTGCGTGATGAGCAATGTGAATTCAGAAGTGGTAGGGGATGTGTAGATCAGATATTTTCACTTCGGCAGATTTTTGAGAAATGTTTAGAGTTTCAGAAACCTTTGGTTGCTAGCTTTGTTGATTTCAAAAAGGCTTTCGACTCTGTTGATCGTCATAATTTGTGGTTGATTGTGAGATCATATGGTATACCAGACAAGTTAGTTAACATAATGAAAGCTCTCTATAATAACACTGAGTCATGTGTGAGAGTTGGTAAGTCTTGTAGCAATTGGTTTAGCATTACGTCTGGTGTTCGACAAGGGTGCATCTTGTCTCCTTTTCTCTTTAGTTTGGTTGTTGATTATGTTATGCGAAATTCACTTCAAGGGAAAGATTTTGGCCTTAATTGGGCTGGAGATACAAAAATTTCTGATTTAGATTATGCTGATGATTTAGCCCTTTTGGCAAATGATGTTGATGAGATGAACTATTTATTTCGAGCTGTTGATGAGACTAGTAGTAGAGTAGGTTTGGTTATAAACAGAAAGAAAACTAAAGTGATGAAAATTGGTCAGACAGGTTGTGATTCAGTTAATCTGAATGGTTGCAGTCTTGAGCAGGTGTCACAGTTTAATTACCTTGGGAGCTATGTAACTGATACTGGTGATGTGCGGCATGAGATTAACATACGAATAGGTATTGCTGCCAGGACTTTTAAGAATCTATGGAGATTGTGGAGAAATAGGCGTATACACCTAAAGACTAAAATTAGACTGTATAATAGTTTGGTTCTTTCTAGGGTTAGTTATGGTAGTGAAACTTGGACGCTGTGTAAACAAGATAACAGGAAACTAGATGCTTTTGATTCTAGATGCTTACGCAGTGTCTTGGGTATTAGGTGGTTTAACTTTGTAACTAATGATGAGGTTAGGCAAAGGAGTCTGCAACCTCCTTTAAGCAGCATATTGTGCAGAGAGAGAGACTCCGCTGGTTTGGCCATGTTGCCCGTATGGATAATTATAGATTGGCGAATAAGGTTATGAACAGTGTGCCTAGAGGCCTCAGAAAGAGGGGGAGACCTAGGATGCAGTGGGCAGACAATGTCAAACAGGACCTTGTTAGAATTGGTGTGCAGTGGCTGGATGCAGCAGATGTAGTTCAGGACAGATATGATTGGAGAATTAAACTGCACGGTCTGGTTGGACCTCCGTAGTTCATGGCTGCTTGAGGATGATGATGATGATGATGATTCATGACATGAACTGGAGTAGTCAGAATTCAATGACCATTTATTGTAAATGTTACTAAGAAGTTATTTCTTGCATTTAATTTTAAATAATGATTTCATCCGATATGTTGTGTGCATTTTATTTACCAATGGGTTCATATCATAACACTTAGCATAATAATTTGTTACTGGAAATCGAAAAAAAAGTACAAACCCCTTGCAATAAGCTATGTGGTGAGACTCTTGCCATCTGTCACGTGACGAACGAGTCGAGTAGATAGCGGCATGCTCCATCTACTCTATTTATGGTCTAAGGCTGGGAAGTGTTTCCAGGGGAAACTGCTGTAAAAAGCTTCATATTTCATGTATTTTTTTATGCTTTCTTTTTGGATTTTGATATTACTTGCACTTTAGTTGGTGAAAGAACTGTTTTATGATAACAAGGCATGTATAATGAATCCCTAGAGCTAAACAGTTGCTACATTAGTATTTTTTGGCTGAATTTGATCATGACTTTTGGAACAGTTATGACTTCATTGATAATGAGAAAAGTTGATACTTAGGATATTTTGCTTATATTTCTGTTATGAAGCTGATGATTCTTTGATCTTTAGAGAATAACGATTATTATATTATACGCAGATAGTTGATGTTTTGCAGAAAATTGAGAATCAATCTGTAGATTTTGGTTGTATTTTTTTATGTTTGTAGCCAATAGTGTTTTTAAAGTGATGTCCTGGATGTCATATTTATTTTGTAAAATGTTGAATAGCATAATTCTTTCTTCTGTATATTCAGGACAGTTTAACAAAACATGCAATATTTTCTGTTGTATTATGGGTAGTTGCACACTGGAGAATTAATAATTTTATATAAGTTTATCATTTAGTAAGCAATGGGCAATACTCATTCTATTGATGATGATTTGTTGTCTTCTTGAAAATTTATTTGGCATTATGTTGGAGATTTGACTGTCCATAAGTTGTCTGTGATTATATTTATGCTCTGTAATAATGAGGAATCGTTCTTCCTTAATCTTGTAATAATGAGGAATCGTTCTTCCTTAATCTTGTATATGTTGTTTGATCTGTTCAGTATGTGGGGGAATATGAATAATTTTCTGTGGGTTGTCAGTTTCTTTAGCCAGTTCATCTGCAGTTTCATTTCCAGTAATATTACAATGGTTGGTTATCCACTGCAGAGAATATTCGTTGTAATTTGTTAAGTGTAGATGATGAATTTCTGAAATGATAAGATTAGTGAGATATGGGTAGATGGAGTTCTCTCAATGAAGTAGGGGAGAGTCTAGAGCTGATCTGCAATCTGTAAACATGACATACTTTTTGCTCTTTTCATGTTTAGTCCAGTATATGGCTGCGTTCAGCTATAGTTATTGAAGTGGAATTTTTTATTATAAAATTTTTTCAAATGTTCTCCTCCGGAATGTATACAGCACCAGTGGCTATTTCTTTTTCTGGATGAAGTGAGTTCTCTTTATATACGTGCTTATGTTTTTTGAATTGCAATTCAATTTCTCTGTAAGTTTGCAATTCTTCAGTGGAATGTGTATTTTTTTTTATTTATGCCATCAATGGTAATTTTTATTTTTGGCCAATGGTGTAGCTAATGCGGATGAATCTGGTAGCAGTTCTTGGTTTAGTTTGCAATTTTTGATTTTTTCGTATAGCAGGTGTTTTTTTATTTCATTTGCAATGCTAGATATGCTTTTTTTCCTATGTTGTTCCTTATATGATGGTGTTGGTGTTTCATACTGATCCTCGTGTAATATTTATAATCTTTTTTTGCCCTCTCAGTAGGAAGTTCGTAGCATTTTTTTTCTGTATAAATGGATATAGTGGAGCTAGATCTTAATAGCCTTGTACATGCTCTTAGGCAGTCGTGTTGGAGAGTATCTAGTTATTTTATTTTCTCTTGTGATATATTAGTCATGACAAGTATACCATAGTCCATTTTTGGTAGTAATCTGCTATTATATAGCTTAGTAGGTGAGCTGGGTAGGTCCCCAGCACAAGTTTCCAAGACTTCTAATTAGTTGCAGTTGGTTTTTACCACTTTTTAATTGCATTTTGAGTATGGGGTTTCCAGTTTAGTTTGTAATCAATGGTAACCCCAAGAAATTTGTATTCAGTTACTTGCTTCACGATGCTATTGTCAGTGGCAGTCATAAGGGGTCAAAAGGCCATGACCCCCTCCAAAGAAGCTCGCAGGAGTTTTATTTTTTCATTCAACAGCTGGCCAATTTCTCTTCTGGAAAGGCAGACCCCTAATGCCTTTAGTTCCCCATATGAAGACATTTATAGGGGCATATAAAGGATTTTGTATTCCAGGAATGACACTTTTAAGTACAAAATCCTTCGTATTCCTCTAAATGGCCCTCTCCAGGCCTGAGACTTATGGCTGCCCCTGGCTATTTTAATTTTTATTTGGTAGATGGAGATGTTCTTGCTTTGTGGTTTTACAAAAGGTAGGATAGTTGATTTTTCTGGAGAAATAATTATGTTCAATTTTTTTTGTAGTAGTTTACGATGTTTATTAGGCAGCTAGGTATTAGGCCATTTATACCATATTGTCTGAACGCTTTCGTGTGGCTCTAATGTAGCTACACATCTTCAGAGACATATCTTAGGCAATTAAACACGTTAGCTAATATTATGGTGATTCTATACTAACAATAAATTTAGGATCTGTTATTACATATTTTTCTACAAATCTATTATTACATACTTTTTCATACATTTACTACTTTTCCCTCTTCAATATGTATAACAAGTTGAGTTGAATGTTTCTTTTGATATTGTCCAGATATTTTATTTCACATATATTTAAATTTAAATTTTTTTATTTTATGAAATAAAGCACAGAAAACCATGAGACAGCCATAGTGAACAAGAAACAGATGCCCAAAGGAGATGACAGCAGCGTGACCGCCGACTCAACGACAACGAGCAGCAGCCACAGCCAAGGTATGGTTACAAAATGACCATGCCAATCCCAAGCCTTACCCCTACACTCAATGATCCAAGGTGAAATTAAATATCTGTGAAATTAAATAACTGGACAATATAAAAAAAAAACATTCGACTCGTTATGCATGTTGAAGAGGGAAACGTTTTAAGATCCAGAGTCAAAGTAATTATATACATATGTGATATGTAATAATAGATCCCAAATTTATTCTTGTTAGTATAGAATCACCAAACTGTTTAGCTAGCGTGTTTAATTGTCTAAGATATGTCTCTGAAGATGTGTAGCTGCATCAGAGCCGCATGAAAGCGCTCATAATATGGCAAAAATTGTCTGATACGGAGCTGCCAAATGAACACTGTCATTTAAAATAGAGTTTTAGTTTCATCTTCTTACATATATCAGTGACAAGAAAAAAAATCATTTTTATAGATTATCAAGATTAACCTTACCAATTCTTTTTACACATTAAGATCACTACGCATTAGACGATGAACTCTACATATGAAGAGGTGCTTTCTCGACTAGCATATTACCTCTTCGGTTTAATCGCCAAGAATCTTGAACAACTTTCACTAATATTAACCTAATACTAATTCACTAAAAGGAACACAAATGGATACTTTCAGCCACAACCGAAAACTTTTCAATTCTCTTTTTTTACACTGTTGTTATTTTCAAATTTGTCTGTTCTAATTACCTAGTGACGTAATTCTCACACTGAGGCACAACACTAGTATCAATGACACATCAATAATGGTTTTATTGTACCAGGTTCATCTGTTGTAACACTGCCACCTCCTTAGGTCTTTTTCGTTCCGAAACGGTTCTGGATTTCGAAGCTTCTTCAGTTCTTCGATGAAACGGGGATGTGAAACACCTTGCACTTTGTAGTCAGACGTTGACGAATATGATACACCACGTTATTAATCCTGTTAATTTCTGTATATGGACTTTCTCAAGGTTTCTGAAATTTCGCAGTGTCTCCTCTTTCTATGTGGATTTTATAGCTAGATAAGATCTCCTAGATTGAATAAAATTCTTTTATTTTACTGTTGAACCTCGTTTTGGTTCTTTCACTCGCTGAAGTTGATGTTATGTCTGACGGAGTGGTGGATTTCTTCTAGTTGTTGTTGTAATTCTTGTGCTTATTGTGGAGTGGAAATAGGCATTGCTTGGAGCCGACCATATAAAAGATCACAGGGAAGACGTAGTTTTCTTCCAAACGGCCTCATGGAAGGTGTCTGTCCAGTTGTTTCATGCACCTGTCCTGTATGCCAGCAAAAATATGGTACAGTATATATCTGCATCTTCCATCACTAATACTATGGTCACACTTAATAAAAAGTCAGATGCTCGACTAAGCAGAGTGATCGCTTCTGTCTTATAGACCAGTAGGCTGTTACTGGTCTAATACTGAATCCATGTTTCTGCAGGAAGTCAAGGCCTAATATGCATTCATCGTAGATGCCAGTGATGTAAACAGGATGGTGTACAAGACAGCTACCAACTCTGATGTTGAGTTCTATCCCTCCATGAACTTTAACACGATCTACAGTGATTTTTGCAGAGTTATATTGGACTGTCTAGCATACCAGTTAGGTTGAAGTGTTATCTTTTTTACTCTGTCAGGTCTGAATAAGGTCACATTTGCACCATTTTCCACTATCATACGACAAGGCACTCTGTTCATGGTTCACTCAGCTACCAATCCATTGTCCCCACCATGCAGTGCTGAAACGTGGGCGACTTCCCCTGTGGCCAACCAATCAACAGCCAGCTTTTGCCCTTCCCGTTGCTTATGCTGGTTTTGCTATCTGTTAGACGTGCTTGAACTTCGTACCCACCACTTTTTACAGTTGACTCGAATATGTCCAGTCTTGCCCCAATTTCAACACTAAAGGTCTGTGGAAGTCTTTGGGGAGGAACCTTTAACTACTTTTTAAAGATAGAGTATGGCTTTGATTAATTCTTGCATTTCACTATTCATTTCCGCAGTTTCTTCTGCATTCACAAATCTCACCGTGCCTTTGTTAGGAAGAAAAACCTGGAGAACTCATACTTCATGGCGTGTACCAGAGCTGATTTCAAGGATTCACCATCCAACATCCCCAGGGATTGCTGAGTCTCAGGGATCGGCGATATCATCGATGAACTAGCTTATCCTGGATATCTGGTGCCTGGTGGACAGTTACTATAAGCTAATCTAGCTAGGCGCTCAATATCACTGGCTAGTTCTTGTAAAGTTTCACAATTCTTAGGAATTCGATGTTTAAATTGAGTCATATAATATGGTTTCAAATTAACATCACCAAATCTGAGTCCCAATGCAAATACTAAACTTTGATAATCAAGTCACGTTTCTTCTGACCGTAAAACGTTTTCATCAGCATTTCTTAAAGAAGTTGCAAGAAAACTGGCCTTCTGGAATTCAATCCACTCATTGGCTCTAGCGATGCCTTCGAATTGTGTTTCAAATACTGCCCAAGATGACTGGCCATCATATGTGGAAGGTTAAGTTGTACGCTTAGCGATATATAAACACATTATTATCACTAACATTACCATTATCACAAAAAAGGATAACATTTCATTTCTTAAAACCTGAAATAGCGTTCACAATCAGTTTTCACATTATCAATTTAATGTTTATAGTCTAACTTCACAATATCAAATCTGGTGTTAAAATCACAAGTATATACTTTGACATTACATTTTATACCATCAGATCATATTTTATACAATAAATTTCAACTTTAAAACCATCACACTGTCTGCTGAGTGTCTTAATCTTTTTACACTGATCAGTTATCTTACTGATTTTTTTTTATTCAGATCATTATTCTGAAAACTAATCTTACTAATTTGAGAAGTCACTTCAGCTCTCAATTCATCATTTTGACCAGCAATATCACCAATTTTACTGCTCTGAGTAACATTTCAGCTCTCATGTAGTTATTTTGACTATAGATACATTTATGTTCCTTTTAGTGAATTTCAGTTCTCGTGTCATTATTTTGACATGAGAGCTGAAATTCACTATCAATTTCCACTATTAAATCCCTAAAATATATACTTAGTCAAAATAATATATACTTTAGTCAAAATAATGACACGAAAGCTTAAATTCACTAAAAGGAACATAAATGTACCTTTAGGCAAAATAATGACATGAGAAGTGAATGCTTTGAGTAGCTCTTTCTTCTTTCAACTCTTCATTGTCAACTATTTCGCTATTCGCATCAACTATTTCGCTTTTGTCAGTTATAAGTTTTAGTAACTCATCCATGCTTCTAGTGGAAGGCATTAAATATAATATACCGCTCATGACACCAATTGTTATGAAGTTTTCATAGAAAATCGGACCGTGAGTTTAAAAGAATGCTTAGCAGCAAAAATTATAAACGAACTAATTTATGCAAGTATAAAACCACATATATAAAATAAATTTAACTAACACTAAACCTTGTCTTCATTAGTATAAACTAAACCAGGAAAAGTATATTTCACATTATCTATCTACATTTCAAATAGTCCTATTACAATTCTTTCAAAGCATAAAAGAAACCTATTTACAGCACTCAATAAGTGACACAATTATCTTTCTGAATCAACCTATAGTTACCAAGATTAACCTTACGAATTCTTTTTACACATTAAGATCACTATGCATTAGACGATGAATTCTTCTTAGAAGGTATTAAATGCAGTTAGCCGCTTGCTCGACTAGTATATTGCTTCTTCGGTTTGATCGCCAAGAATCTTGAACAACCTTCACTAAGATTAATCTAATAATAATTCATTAAAAGAAAAATAAAAGTATTCGTTAAAATAGTGAATACATAAGATTTAAACTCAGATTGCTCTAAAAATAAATGTATTCACTAAAAGAAAAATAAAGGTATACATTCAGCCACAACCGAAAACTGTTCAATTCTCCCTTTTCACACCGCTATTGTTTTCAAGTCTGTCTGTTTCAATTGGCTAGTGACGTAATTCTCACACTGACCATGATTGTCACACATGATTGATGTATCATAACGCTAGCGTCAATGATACATCAATCATGGTTTTATTGTAGCACGTTCATCTGTCGTAAAACTGTTATACAGCCTATTTTTATTCTTTAAGTCTATATGCTTATTTTCCCACACTCCCCAGAGATTTTAAAAAATCTTAGCAGCAATCCCTATTCTTCTGCTTATCTCATGCTGCACATCGCCAGTATCTGTTACATAGCTCCAAAGATAATTAAAGTAAGGCACTAACTGAAGTAGGAAACCATTCAGATTAACTGAACCACATAACCTGTCTAACCAATTTTCATCACTTTAGTTCATCTCTATTTATCACTAAACCTACTCTATTACCAGTCTCAGCAACAACCCTAATGAAATAATTCATTAGAGTTGTTGCTGAGTGACATTAGCCCACACAAGGCAACTTTTGTAATACCACACAGTTTGGTTTAGTGACATTAGCCAACAAAGCAATATCATCTGCATAATCTAAATCAGCAATTTGGAAATCTTCCTTTTTTATGGAATTGAGCATAACATAATAAATAACCAAAGAGAAAAGGAGACAAAATACGCCATTGTCTAACTCCACTAGCATTTCTAAAACAATCACTATGCGCATTACCAACTCTCACACACGACTCAAGGTTATTATAGAGAGCCTTCATTACACTAACTTGTCAGGTATTCCACATGATCTAACAATCAACCACAAATTATGACAATCAATAGAGTCAAAAGCCTTTTTTGAAAATAACAAAGCTATTAACCAAAGGTTTCGGAAACTCTAAATATTTCTCAAAAATCTGCCTAAGTAAAGATATCCTATCCGATCTACACATCCCCTACCACTTTTGAATCCACATTGCTCATCACGCAATTGCCCGTCTACTAAATTCTTAATTCTATTAAGCACAATCATGGAAAGAACTTTACCTGGAACAGAAAGTAGGCTGATACCCTACAGTTATCACAACAACTGCGATCATCTTTTTTTAAAAATTGGGATAATAACCAACTCTCACACACGACTCAAGGTTATTATAGAGTAAAATCCTTAGAAACAACTTTATCGTAAAAAATATTCAAAATTTCGGTCAGCCTAGTGCCAACAGAAATATTTCCAGCTCTAAGCATTTCAGCGGTGATTTCATCCACCCCTCGAAATTTGTACAGTTTTAATTCAGAGATAGGCAAAGCGACTTCAAAATGTAATATAGGGGCAACATTAGTGTACGTGTATCCTCATTACAATGGAAGTAGAAATAATCACATTGTTTAGAACATCACTGAAATGCTCAGCCCACCTAGTCATGAGAGAATCTTCACCTTGAACCATATTTATCCTACAATCCCTGTTTACCTCTCTGTTTCTTCCCACACAAAAAGTCAATTATACTCAAAACACCAATATGCGAAGAAATTGTTTATGATTTATGTAGTTTTTACTGCCTTAGTTATTCAATCAGTTCATTTATAGTTTGCTTATTTATTTTTGAATTCGCATTCGTTGACTAATATTCAAATAGAACTAGAAATTTTAACATTATCGGAAGTTTCATCTATAAACTGATTTCTATAATTTACAATTTATCATGAACTTCCCCCACCCAACTCCAATTGTATTATTCTACCTGTGGTACGTGTACTTGAGTTTTTTAGAGGGTACGACAGAATGCTAATTCATTAAATATTATGCTCAATAATATATTGAATAATTTTTTTACATATACAGGGTGAATCTGAAAAAGTGGGCAAAACTTTACGGGGTGGTAGAACGCAGCTATACGAGCAATATTCGTCATAGAAAGTATGGGCGGAACGCAAATGGCGAGCCGCTAGGTGGCGTTGGAAATGGTATAAAAGGGTCGGTTCTCGCACCCAACGGCATTTCTACCGTGGATTGCCGAGAAGATGGCTGATTATACTAACCACAAAATGGTACGGTGCGGCGGACGGGAATGCAAGTGAGGCACAGAGACATTACCGCGACCGGTTTCTGATGAGATGCACTCCAGATCGGAAAACCTTCAAGCGTTTGCATCGGCAGCTGTGTGAAAGGGATCCTTCGCTGCGGCCAAGCAAGATGCAGGGTGTGAAAGGAGTGTCAAGGTACCGCAACTTGCAGAGGTCATTCTGCGTAGGGTGGAAGAGCGACCGGGATGTAGCACGCGAGCGGTTTCCCATGCAGTACACGTGTCCCAAATGTCGGTTTGCCGTGTGCTACAGGAGGAAGGAATGCACCCCTATCGTACGTAGAAGGTACAAGCGTTGTCACCAGTGAACTATCAGCCACGTGTCGATTTCGCACGTTGGTACCTCCAGCAGAATGCAGCGCAGCCAGATTTTGGTGCACATGTTCTGTTTACAGACGAGTGCATTTTCACCTGTGAGGGCGTTTTGAATACCCACAATTCACACACGTGGACATCTACGAACCCGCATGCCACACATCCTCATTCGTTCCAGCAGCGGTTCTCCGTAAATGTTTGGGCAGGGATCCTCCATGACCATTTGGTTGGCCCATACCTCCTGCCACACCGTCTGGATGGCAAATCGTATAACACATTCCTACGAGAGGTGTTGCCGGAGCTGCTGCGTCCGATTCCAACCCCCAGCAGGTCGAGAATGTGGTTCCAGCACGACGGTGCGCCTGCACACTTCAGCTTAGATGTGCTGAACACTTTACATGCAACGTTCCCAGGGCGATGGATTAGTAGAGGTGGTCCCATAGCTTGGCCACCAAAATCGTCGGATCTCTCGTGTTTGGACTTTTTCCTGTGGGGCCATATGAAAAGCCTAATCTACGAGTGCCCCATTGAAACCGATATGGATCTAGTCGCCAGGATCGCCGTTGTTGCCGGCGATATTCGGAAAATGCCTGGTGTCTTCGCAAATGTGCGTCGGTCCCTATCCCGCAGGTGTGAAGCCTGCGTTACAGCTGGCGGCAGCTCTTTTGAGCAATTTCTTTGAGCATGTACCTCAATTACATTCCTGTTAATAAAATGTTTTCTGAAGTATCTCCCTTCTTGTGTTCATTCTTTAAATGTGACAGTGGAAAACTACCTTTTAACTTCTCACCGCTTGCGTTCCGACCATACATTCTATGACGAATATTGCTCGTATAGCTGCGTTCTACCACCCCGTAAAGTTTTGCCCACTTTTTCAGATTCACCCTGTATATCAATTTTATACCTTTGTTTTACTTATTGGGGCGGGGGTGGCTCAGTCGGTAGCGCGCCAGGCTCGTAATCTGTAGTTCCCAGGTTCGAGTCCCAGCTGGGTCAGCGTTGAGATTTATCTCCGCAAAATTCCCCGCCTTGCCAACGGTCAGTAGGGGACACCGATGGGCTTGGAAAGGCCGCCGTCCGTCGGATGGGACGTTAAACCGTGGCCCCGTGTGCGGGAGAGCCATACCCTGTGCACGTTAAAGAACACGCTGGATGGCCTTGACGGGAGGCTACCATCTGTCTCCCAACAGCTGTTCCAGTGGGTCCCCTCACCCAACCTTCTCTGAGCCTTCGGGGTCCATGTGACCTGGCCATTTAGCCCATGGTGTGCAAAAAAGTGCCGCTCAGAGGTAAAACAACCCAACCCATGTTTTACTTATTATAACATTTCATGCGTAATTTTAGTTTTTGGAACTTTATCAATTCACACTTATATACGTTATTAGAATATCAAAATAATTTTCACAGATTTTACTTATATTTTTGAAATGAGTCAGCCAGCAACATCAACAGGATTAAAAAATGTTTGATTTTTATTCATGAAAGCAAAGAATACATTAAATTTACCTTTTCACCCCCCCCCCCCCGAAAGCTAAATATCTTATCTGCAGGAAAGTGGATAAATTAAATGAAAAGTAGGCCATTCAGCCACAATAGTTTAAATCATAAATATTTCAAAAAACACCACATAAAATATTCAGCTAATTTGTTTTCCCCAAATATCTTTCAATTTAGATTGGAATCTGCTATATGTATCCATATTCATTACTTCACTTGGAATAGCATCAAATATAAGTGGTATTTGATATTAAGACGTACATTTTCCGAAATTATTTCGGAAATTAGGTAATACTCTTAATAACGCTATTTGCGAAAATAAATTGATCCACAATCAGGGAACTGATTGGCTATGGTTGTGGTTGTGGTTTTTGGCTATGATTTTGTGGTTTTTCTATAGAAAAAATATAAAAGACAATGAGAAATTTCGCAGAAAAAATATAATGGCTAAGGTTTTCATGTAGAAAAAAATATAAAAGGCAATAGACTTTGACAGGAATTTTGTCCTGGAGGGGGGAGGACAAAACAAATCCATGTTTCATTCATTAATGAGTGAATAGCGAATCCAGCAGTCATGCATACATCATACTACAGAGAGTGTTGAAAAAATTCTTAAGATGTCTGTAGATTTGCACTCATTGCTCCAATGTTAATGAGCTATGACCCATCTGAAAGCTTGTCTAAACTTGTCATTACTTTTTAAAAGCAAATGTCACATCATTTGTCTCTTCGTTGCTAGTGCGTAAATTTCAGTCTGCGGAATCTGTGCGTTGCTGCTATGGAGCCTACTAAAGATGGGGAAAGATTTTACAATATCGTAGAGATGCAGCTTGGGGACAATACAAAAAAAAATCATGCCGATTTATCTCATGTGTATGGGGATCATGCCTATTTATATGGCCCTGCTATGTATGTGTAAATTCAGAGAAGGATGGCAGAGCTTCAAATACCTCCCTCGTGCAGAAAGGCCGAAAGAAGCATGAACGAGAGAACCATCGATGCTGTTCGTGACCTCATTAAGGAAAATTTACACATCACCATTCAGGTAATAAGTTTAGATGTCAGTGTATCAATTAGCAATGTGGAAACAATGTGGATGTCAGTGTATCGATTAGCAATGTGGAAACAATGTGGATGTCAGTGTATCGATTAGCAATGTGGAAATAATTATTCATCAACATTTGCGGATTTTCACTTTGTGGATTATATACACATATAATCCACAATACAAGAATGATAATTTTGAAACTTCCAAATGAGAATTTCATTACTTAATAAACGAACCTTTCATTTTTAATTAAATGTTACACGTTAATAAATGATTGATACTTTGAACTAAACTTGCATTTATTTCATTTGGACGTGTACCTTGTCCCAGGTCTGTAAATGGTAGCTAGTAATAGTCACTGGAAGGAGAGCTAAGCACCAATCACCTGTGATGATGCACAGAACCGGCCAGGCCTAGCACCTAAAGTCTGGCGTCTCGTGGTGCAGACCGTTGGTACCTTTCAAAAGAACATATTCTCTTGTGGAAGTGAATAGAAGAGCTGCCAGATCAGTATGGCCTACTGATCTGGATTACTATGGCTACTTTGCTTTTTTTCTACCCTGCTGAGGATTGATCAACCACACAGGGTCCTGGTGTTGATCATATACATCAACGTGAACGGAATAATGGCCCTGAGCTTGATTATGAATCCTGAATTTGATGTACTGGTGGACTTCTATGGAGGAATAATCTTCTGCTGTGTTTTCTGTTTGTGGGTTGACAATATGATTGTCAACCCACAAACAGAAAACACAGCAGTGAACTATGTTGTATGATATGTTTCATCAGCTGGTGGATAATTCTGAGCAGAGGTAATCGCAGGAACCTGAACTCCTGCTCCTATCGGCATCGTCAAATTCTGCATTGGAAGAAGTCTTCTAGGGAGATAGCTTCAGCCTTTACTAGTAGGGGAACAGGTCACTCCTGCAATTTGCCATTAAACTTCGGATTTTTCCAACCACAATTTCACAGAAATAATCCCAAAATTTACATATCGCCTGAATTACATAACATAATCAATAAGGCCTGTAAATGGTAACTAGGCGTAAACTGGAAGGAGAGCTGTGTACCAATTCCCAGTGATGATGCACAGAACCGGCCAGGTCTAGCACCTAATGTCCGACCCCGCCTTCTCGTGGTGCAGGCCGTTAGTACCTTTCAAAAGAGATATTCTCTTTTGGAAGGGAACAGAAGGGGAGGACTGCCAGTTCAGTATGGCCTACTGAATTGGTCATCTATGGCCACTTTTTTTTTTCAACCCTGCTGAGGAGTGGTCAACTTCACAGGGTCCTGATGCTGACCATTTATACCTACTAGATTGGACTTGTTTATGGATTTGAGCTTGATTATGAATACTGGACTTGCTGCATTGGTGAGCCTCTGTTGAGGGAGAATCTGCCACTGTGTTTTCTGTTTGCTTCTGGGTTGCCAGCCCTAAGTGAACAGAGGCATGGGATACCTTATATCAGCTGGTGGATAATCCTAATCAGAGGCCATCGCAGGTACCTGAACCTTACTTAGCTAGTTGGGCATCGTCAAGCGTAAACTGGAGTAATGTGTCTCAGGCAGGTCATATGGCTCTTGAAAAAGTCCACTTGAAAAGGTGGTGCTTGAAGTTCCTACCAGCATCGGTGACTTCAGCCTTTAGCGGAGGAGGAACGGGTCTTTGCCCCATGCCTGCGATCAGGGGGCTGTTTGATATTGTTGGCCCTACCAATCTCAACAAACCTAATTTCTTTAAAAATCCTACTAATCATTTTCTCTCTGCAGGAACGTGGAACGTGATGACATTACATAGAGATTATTCTCTTGATGTCCTCATGCAGGAATTCCAGCGCTATAACCTAGATATTCTAGGCTTGCAAGAGACCAGATCGACAGGTAAAGGTGAGATACTTAAAAATAACTTTAAATTTCTCTTTACAGGGACGGAGGATGGAAAGCATCACCAAGGCGTGGGTCTGCTGCTCAGCAGACATGCTAGTGATGCTCTTCTAGGATATGAGTGCATTAATGAAAGGTTTCTTACAGCAAAATTTCAGACACGCATTAAAGACTTCAATGTTATCTGCTGTTATGCCCCCACTGAGGACGCTGATGAGGATGAGACGGATAGGTTTTAGGGACAACTTCAGGGTATTTTGAATTCTGTCAAGAAAGGAGATATTACCCTTGTTCTAGGTGACTTCAATACCAAAGTTGGTACTGATCTGACCTTTGGGGAGGGGTGATAGGCCCTTTTGGTATTGGTAGCTGCAATGGGCAACGTCTCCTATAGGTAAGTAAACTCAATGGTTTCAGAATAACACACTTATTACAAACACCGCGACATACATAAGTACACATGGGTTTCACCTGATGGGCTGCATAAGAATACGATTGATTATATATTAATTAACACAAATGGGCTAGTTCTGTTAGGAATACCAGGGCATATAGGGGAGCTGAAATTGGATATCACCATTACCTTGTTGAAAATGTCTTGCAACTTAAACTTAAAAAGTGTTGTGCTAAAGTTAAAAAATTTTCCTTTAATACTGAAGCTCTGATAGACCCAGTTATAGCTAAAGCTTACCATGATAGGTTACTTAGTCATTATGACAGTCATAGTTTGCTTAATACTGAAGTTGAGGAAGAATGGGGCCATTTTAAACAGGCTCTTTTGGAAACTAACAGTACTCTTTTAGGGAAAAAGGAGCAGAGGAGACAGAATTATTTAAGTGATAAGGCACTTGAGCTTATTTCAGAAAGGAGGAACTGCAGGAATATCCTTAATCAATACCCTACTAGTCCTAATAGAAAGGGTTACAGAGAACTTAATAAACGTGTAAAGGATCAGTTAGCTACTGATAAGAATCTTTGGCTTGATGGCTTGTTCTGACAAAGCTGTGGAAGACAAAGCTGTGATGGCTTGGCTGACAAAGCTGACAGCATAGAGCTGTACCAGATAGTTAATGTTTTATGTGGTAGAAAACGGATAGGCATACAAGGATTGCAGGATAAACAAGGTAAGGTTATAGAAGGGGAGGATTCTGTCATGGCTAGGTGGGCTGAGCATTTCAGTGATGTTCTAAACATTGTGGTTAGTTCTACTCCCATTCTTTGCAATGATGATAGATGCATTGATGGCTTTAATGTTGGCCTTATAACACAATCTGAAGTTATTTTGGCTATTTCTAAACTTAAAACTTCATAAATCCCCGGGGGTAGATGAAATTACTACAGAAATGCTCAGAGCTGGGAATGTTTCGGTTACCACTTGGATGACTGAAATTCTGAACATCTTTTATGATAAAGGCATGGTTCCTAAGGATTTTACCAGAGCTATTGTTATCCCTATTTTCAAAAAAGGTGATCGCAGTTCTTGTGATAACTATAGGGGTATCAGCCTATTCTCTGTTCCAGGTAAAGTTCTTTCCATGATTGTGCTTAATAGAATTAAGAATCTGGTTGACAGTTAATTGCGTGATGAGCAATGTGGATTCAGAAGTGGTAGGGGATGTGTGGATCAGATATTTTCACTTAGGCAGATTCTTGAGAAATGTTTAGAGTTTCAGAAACCTTTGGTTGCTAGCTTTGTTGATTTCAAAAAGGCCCTCGACTCTGTTGATCGTCATAATTTGTGGTTGATTGTGAAATCATATGGTATACCTGACAAGTTAGTTAACATAATGAAAGCTCTCTATAATAACACCGAGTCGTGTGTGAGAGTTGGTAAGGCTTGTAGCAATTGGTTTAGCATTACTTCTGGTGTTCGAAAAGGGTGCATTTTGTCTCATTTTCTCATTAGTTTGGTTATTGATTATGTTTTGCGAAATTCACTTCAAGGGAAAGATTTTGGCCTTAAATGGGCTGGAGATACGAATATTTCTGACTTATATTATGCTGATGATTTATCCCTTTTGACAAATGATGTTGATGATATGAACTCTTTCATTCGAGCTGTTGATGAAACTGGTAGTAGAGTAGGTTTGGTTATAAACAGAGAAAAAACCAAAGTGATGAAAATTGGTCAGGCAGGCTGTGATTCAGTTAATCTGAATGGTTGCAGTCTTGAGCAGGTGTCACAGTTTAATTATCTTGGGAGCTATGTAACAGATACTGGTGATGTGCGGCATGAGATTAACAGACGAATAGGGATTGCTGCCGGGACTTTTAAGAATCTATGGAGATTGTGGAGAAATAGGCGTATACACCTAAAGACTAAAATTAGACTGTATAATAGTTTGGTTCTTTCTAAGGTAAGTTATAGTAGTGAAACTTGGACACTTTGTAAACAAGATAACAGGAAACTAGATGCTTTTGATTCCAGATGCTTACGCAGTATCTTGGACATTACATGGTTCAACTGTGTAACTAATGATGAGGTTAGGCAAAGGAGTCTGCAACCTCCTTTAAGCAGCATATTGTGCAGAGAGATACTCCGTTGGTTTGGCCATGTTGCCCGTATGAATAATTATAGATTGGCGAATAGGGTTATGAACAGTGTGCCTAAAGGTCTCAGAAAGAGGGGGAGACCTAGGATGCGGTGGGCAGACAATGTCAAACAGGACCTTGTTAGAATTGGTGTGCAGTGGCCAGATGCAGTAGATGTAGCTCAGGACAGATATGCTTGGAGAATTAAACTGTGCGGTCTGGTTGGGCCTCCGTAGCCCATGGTTGCTTGAGGAGGAGGAGGAGGAGGAGGATGATGAATTGTAGAAGTCAGTGTGAATTTTCCCAACTCCCCATGATTACATCTCTCCTAAATTCGCCAAGTCACTTCAAATTTTTGAAACTCCCCAAAATTTTGCCAAGTTGTCTCGATCTCGCCAACTTTCTTTAATTTCACAAAAACTAATCCCAAATTTCACAACTCGCCTGTATTTTACCAAGTGGATTCGAATTTTGCAAACCACCTTAGATTTTTTCCAAGTTGCCTCGATTTTCCCACCTCTCTTTAAGTTTACGATAACAATCTCAATTTTTCTATCTCTTCTGAATTTGCCAAGTCACTGCAAATTTTTCAAACTCCCTAAAATTTTGCCAAGTTGTCTTGATTTTGGCAACTCTCCTTAATTTTACAAACCCATTTATCACAACTCGCATATATTTTACCAAGTGGATTCGAATTTTGCCAACTGCTCTAGAATTCGGCCATCACCATTTTTCCAACTGCCCTGGATTTGACAAGTTGCCTCAATTTTGACAATGAACCTAGATTTTTCCAAATTATCTATATTTTACTAACTCCGCTTAATTTTATAAAAAAAATTACAAATTTTCACAACTCACCAAGATTTTACGAAGTCGCTTCGAATTTTGCCAACTCCGAGTCACTTTTTTTTTGGGGTGGGGTGGAGACGACACCTGCTCCCATAGCTACGCCCTTGACCGTGACATACATAAGTACACATGGGTTTCACCAGATGGGCTGCATAAGAATTAGTTGGGTTGTTTTACCTATGAGCGGCACTTTTTTTTGGCACACCATGGGCTGAACGGCCAGGTCACAAGGACCCCAAAGGCTCACTGGAACAGCTGTTGGGAGACAGATGATAGCCTCCCGTCAAGACCATCCAGCGTGTTCTTTAACGTGCACAGGGTATGGCTCTCCCGCATAAGGGGCCACGTTTTAACGTCCCATCCGACGGACGGCGGCCTTTCCAAGCCCATCGGTATAAGAATATGATTATTTATATATTAATCAAAAACAAATGGGCTAGTTCTGCTAGGAATACCAGGTCATATATGGGAGCTGAAATTGGATCTGACCATTACCTTGTTGAAAGTGTTTTGCAACTTAAACTTAAGAATGGTTGTGCTAAGGTTAAAAAATTTACCTTTAATTCTGAAAGACCCAGTTATAGCTAAAGTTTACTATGATAAGTTACTTAGTCATTATTACAGTCATGGTTAACTTACTGCTGAAGTTGAGGAAGAATGGGGACCATTTCAAACAGGCTCTTTTGGAAACTAACAGTGGTCTTTTTAGAAAAAAAAAAGGAGCAGAGGAAGCGGAATTCGAGTGATAAGGCACTTGAACTTATTTCAGAAAGAAAGAATTGCAGTAATTTCCTTAATCAATAACCTTCAAGTCCTAATAGAAAATATTACATAGAGCTCCATAAACGTGTCAAGGATCAGTTAGCTGCTGCTAAGAATCTTTGGCTTGATCGCTTGGCCGACAAAGCCAAGGAAGCAGTTAGACAGCACATCAGCAGAGAGATGTATGGGATAGCTAATGTTTTGTGTGGTAAAAAATGGACAGGCATACTGGGATTTTGAAGGCTAAACAAAGTAAGGTTATAGAAGATGTGGATTCTTCATGGCTAGGTGGGGTAAGCATTTCCGTGTTCTAAACAATGTGCTTAGTTTTACTCCCATTGTTTGTAATCATAATACTGGCTTTAATGTTGGCCCTATAACACAATCTGAAGTTATTTTGGCTGTTTCTAAACTTAAACTAGAATAAATCCCCAGGGGTAGATGAAATTATTACAGAAATGTTTAGAGCTGGGAATGTTTCGGTTACCACTTGGATGACTGAAATTTTGAATATCTTTTATGATATAGGCACAGTTCCTAAGGATTTTTCCAGAGCTTCTTATTATCACTATTTAAAAAAAAATGTGATAACTATAAGGGCATCAGTCTACTTTCTGTTCCAGGTAAAGTTCTTTGCATTACTGTGCTTAATAGAATTAAGGATCTGGTTGACAGGCAATTGCGTGATGTGGATTGAGAAGTGATAGAGATTAATATATGTTGAATAGATATTTTCACTTAGGCAGATTCTTGAGAAATGGTTGGAGTTTCAGAAACCTGTGGTTACTAGATTAAAAAAAAAATGCTTTCGACTCTGTTGATCGTTATAATTTGTGGTTGATCATATGGCATACCAGACAAGTTGGTTAACATAATGAAAGCCTCTATAATAACACTGTCATGTGGGAGAGTTGGTAAGGCTTGTAGCAATTGGTTTAGCATTGCTTCTGGTGTTCGACAAGGGTGCATTTTCTCTTTTCCTCGTTAGTTTGGTTATTATGTTATGCGAAATATTCTGCAAGGGAAAGATTTTGGCCTTAAGTGGTCTAGAGATCTGAAAATGTTTGGTTTAGATTATGCTGATGATTTTCCTTTTGGCAAATGATGTTGATGAGATGAAACTCTTTCATTCGAGCTGTTGATGAGACTGGTAGTAGAGTAGGTTTGGTTATAAACAGAGAGAAAACTAAAGTGATGAAAATTGGTCAGGCAGGCTGTGATTCAGTTAATCTGAATGATTGCAGTCTTGAGCAGATGTCACAGTTTAATTATCTTGGGAGCTATGTAACAGATACTGGTGATGTGCAGCACGAGATTAACAGGCGAATAGGGATTGCCTCTGGGACTTTTAGGAACCTATGGAGATTGTGGTGAAATAGACGTATACACCTAAAGACTAAAATTAGATTGTATAATAGTTTGGTTCTTTCTAGGATTAGTTATGGTAGTGAAACTTGGACGTTTTGTAAACTGCAGGAAACTTGATGCTTACGCAGTATCTTAGCAAGATTACTCGTAATTTCCTTTAATTTTTGGAAACAACCAAAAACAGCATGGTGCAAGATCGGGTTAATATGCAGGATGCAGTGGCTGTTTTTTTCCCCTGCTCCAGATAGGCCCGTAACTTGTCATTTTTGTGACTACTGACCATATCTACGGCACTGGCATTGTTATGAAGCAGAACCCTCGACCATTTCGGGCAAAACAATGTTGGTATATATTGTCCATTAAAGTCATTTTTCTTCTCAGGTATGGTGCCCACGGTTATCACTCCTTGCGAATTGAAAAAAATTGCGAACATCTTCCTTGAGCGAAAGCCTTGTCGAAGGATTTGGGGGCATAGTTCACCTTCCGCAACCCAAACAAAATTGACCTTTCTGGGAGTCAGAGTAATAAAACCACATATCACCACCTGTGACGATGTCTGTTAACCATTTGAGGCATGTAGGTTTAAACATTGACAGCATCTTCCACGAGTCGACTAACCCTTTTTTGCTGAATTCAATCAGTTTGTGGGATACCCATTTGGTATAGATCTTTCGGAACTTTAAATGTTGATGAATAAGTGTTTTCACACTGCCAATCAATACACTGACATCTAAAATCATTAAGTGAACGGTGATGTGGATTTTGCTTAACGAGATCACAAACAGCAACGATGGTTCTCCCGATCACGGCCTCTTGGGTCTTGGCTGCAGGAGGGTGGTCTTCGAAGCTCTGCCGTGCTTCTCGGAGTTTGCGCATCCGTCCCGTAACAGTGCCATATGAACTAACGACCATAGCTGCAGTAAAGTTAATCGGAGTAAGTACGATCTATTTTTCAACAGATTATTTTTCAATTACTTTTAAAAATGACATTAAATTTAACTGCTCATTAATATCTCAGATCAGACTTAAGAGAAAGGTGCGGCAGAGTTTGTTCCTGGTGGAAAAATAGTCTTGTGATGTAGCCGGCCTTGTGAACACGCATCCCCCATATACTTATGATAAATCGTCATAAATTTTTTTCGCGTCGTCCCCAAGCTGCATCCATGTGAAAATGTAAAATCTTTCCGTCTTTAATAGTAAATTCCGTAGCAACAACGTACAGATTTCGCAGACAGAACTTTACGCGTCGTTAGCGAAGAGAAATGATCATATGGCCTTTCTTTTCAACACGTAATGACAAGCATCCAAACAAGTCGCAGCTCGTTAACTTTGGAGGAATGAGCGCAAATCTACCGACAAGTGTCAAGAACTTTTTGAACGCCCTCCTTAAACATGCATGAGAATGTTAACTTATGCATCAGAAGCAAATAAAAATCTTATGTTAGTAAGCTTCGCATTTGGCTTTCCATCCAAATAATTTTAAGTTTCCATTAAATTGCCATCTGTTGCATGCAACCATTTCAGGTTTTCAAAGTTTGGACAACTTTAAAAATGCATTCACAAGGTCTTGTGATATTCACGCTTTAAATATTTTACATGTATTTTTCCGCAAATTAAAGAGGACAACGGTAACATCTAGGATAATTTTTATTTTCTTTCCAAAATTAAAATAGGACTCCATGAGATTTGATCTTTAAGTTACAGTACTGTGTAATCAGTTCCATCTATTTACATGACAGTTCTACATACAGGTTATTTACTCTCTAGCACCCTGTATGAGGATAACTGGCCTCCCTATCTAGTGCGATCAGTTTGGCCCCATCAATATCGTTAACAAATACAATTGTAACAATAATAAGGAACACATTTTTGTTCTGGTCATTTTTTGTACATAATGCATTTCAGAACACCAAATGCGATACAGAAAAGTCATTGTCACGTCTCTTAGGGCTTTCAAAACCATTCTTCAGGAACAAAGTAGGAAAAAAAATATAGCTAGTAACTGATAATGAATTAAAAATTTGTTAATTCTACTGTAATAGACCATTAGGTAAATAAAAACACTTTACGTGTGATAGCAAAGCCCGGTTATTTTTGTTCCAAAAACAAATATTGCATTAATGCAATCTGAAATTAATAATTGCAAAAAATAATTTAGTTAAATTATTAAAGGCAAATAAAATACGAAATTAATATAAATTTAGTATTTTTTTCCCCAATTTTAACAGAGAATATGCAGTTACATTGTTTTGAAAGCTAGAAGGAAAGAATGAAGCTTACTGTTAAAGTGATACAATAAAATTCCATTCTCTGTACTTCGTAAAATTTAGGTGAGTTGTGAAAATTTCTATTTTTTTTTTTGGAAAATCAAGGGGAGTTGTCAAAATCGTGGCAACTTGGCAAATCTAAGGCAGTTTGGAAAATGGAGAGACGGCAAAATTTAGAGCAGTTGGCAAAATTAGGAGTGATTTGGTAAAATCATGGGGAGTTGGAAAAATTCCGAGTGACTTGGCAAAATCGTGGGGAGTTGACAAAATTCAGGTAAGATGTTATAATTAGGATTTTTTTCTGTAAAATTATGGCGATTTGGCAAAATTCAGGTGAGATGTGGAGGTGAAATTCTTTCTTCGATTTTAGTCAACTATCCTGAATTTCACAAACCCAATCCCAATTATCACAACTCGCCCGTATTTTCCAAGTGGATTCGAATTTTGCCAACTTTCTGTTAAGTTTCAATTTATCCAACTCCTTCATTTCACAAAACAAATATCAATTTTCACATCTCGCCTATATTTTACCAAGTGCATTCGAATTTTGCCAACTACTCTAGATTTTGCAACTTCGCCGTAATTTTACAGAAAAAATTTCACTTTTTACATCTTCCCAGAATTTGCCAAGCCACTTCGAATTTTATCAACTCTCCTTAATTGCACAAGAAAGGCACAATTTTCACAACTCCCCTGTATTTTACCAAGCGACTTCGAATTTTGCCAACTCCCCTAGATTTTGCCAAGAGTACTTGGTTTTTCCAACTCTCCTTAATTTCACAAAATCAATCCCAATTTTTACAACTCACCTGTACTTTACCAAGTGGTTTCCAGTTTTGCCAACTTCCCTGCAAAGTTTTCTCGATTTCATCAACTATCCTTAATTTCACAAAAACAATTCCAATTTTCAGAAATCGCCCGTATTTTACCAAGAGGATTCGAATTTTGCCAACTCCACCGATTTTCCAACTCTCCTAGATATTGCGAAGCTGCCTCGATTTTGCCAACACGCCATAATTTTACAGAAAAAAAATCCTAATTTTTACCTCACCTGAATTTTGGCAACTCCCCAAGATTTTACCAAGTCACTCCGAATTTTGCCAACTCACCTGTTTTTACTAAGTGGCTTCGAATTTTGCCATCTCTCCATTTTCCAAACTGCCTCAGATTTACCAAGTTGCCTCGATTTTGACAACTACCCTTAATTCCCCCCCTCCCCTCCCCCCCAAAAATTGGGGAATTTGAAAGTTTGAAGTGATTTGGCAAATTTAGGAGAGATGTAAAGATTGGGATTAGTTTCGTGAAATTAAGGAGATTTGAATTTGATCAAATCAAGGCAAAAATTTATACTACTGATTTGCTACAATTCAGACGAAATGTAAAAATTGGAAGTATTTCTGAGAAATTATGGCTTGTTAGTAAAATTGAAAGTCAAATGGCAAATTACGGGTAGTTGGCAAATGATAAAATGTAGGAAAGACTTAAAAATTGGCTTACCCCCCACACACACACGGAGCGAAAATCTAGTAAGTTTGCTCAGTTGGCAAATTTTGCCAAAATTTTGCTCGAGTTGGAAAATTTTGGACTTCTCTCCCCTCTCAACCATATTCCTTCGCTACGCCCCTGAGTGAATGCATCTATAAATCTTGAGAACCTTTGAAACTGTAGTGGAATAAGACTATGGTAACTGTTCTGAAAACAGTAGTCATATCAACACTGACTGTGTTGACTCCAAGTGATAGATTGGCTGTTGACTACTACAGGAGATACATTATTCACAAACCTGTTTTCAGTATGGGATTGCAGACTGGAGAAAGCTGATATACATTTCGTAGAGTTTTGAAATTTTTAGAAATGTCCCTATAAATTGAGGTTAGCAAGAAATGGTAATCACTGTTCTTTTAATAGTATCATACATACTGCTGTTTAATAATTTGTAGAAATAATTCTAATTAAAATAATGTATATAATAAATTCTAAAAATTATAAAATTTTATGCCCTTTTTAAAATAATATCACATTTGAAGAGAAGCGAAGTTTGATACATTTAACTTACTGGAAAAGAAACATTTTGGGATTGAAAAATCTTAAATGCAAATAATAAAAAAATATAAATTAAAAAAACATGTATCTTCTTGCATGGACCCTAAAAACAGAAAATAAATCTAAAGCATATCGATGGTGCAATCAGTCACCGAGTTCGTATCACTTCAAAGGAAGATAGGGCGCCAGCAATCTTGTTGTGTAGGTAAATCGGCGTTCTATCTTCTTCGAAGTGAATGCAAATTCAGTGGCTGATTGCACCATCGATATGCTTTAGATTTATTTTCTACTTTTTAGGGCCCATACAGAAATATAGCTATTTTTAAATTTATTTATATTTTTTTCTTTGTCATTAAAAACACCTACCGTCAAATATTCTCTTTTGATAAACGACTCATAAACATCGACCACATTTTCCCACCCTTTTGGAGTCATGTTTCAGATAGCACATGGCATTGGAGAAGTCACAAGCTTTGAAATATGACTCGTTAAAATCTAACCCTGCAGAAATCTGCCTCCACCTCAGGGAGAGGGAGAATAGAGGGAGAAAAATTCAAAATATTTGACAACGGTCATTATATGAGCTTTCATATTACCTCTCATAACTGTAGGCCCTCGCGTTTGGAAAATATAGTAGAACGACTTTCACATTTCCATATTTATGGGGAGCATGGGTAGGCCAATTTTTAATAGCCTATGATGCTCTCCGCAACCTTGCTTTGTTTCACAAAAATTAGGAATATCAATAAAAATTCTGAAAAGTTTAAAAATACCCAAAAAAGAAAAAAAAGCAGCAAGATATTTTTCACTTCATGAATAAGAGCATTTTACAGATTTAGACAAAGAGGAAAACTTTAACATTAAATATGTTCTTCTCAAAACCTTGCTTTGTTTTCAAAAAATTATTAATAGTCATAAATTTGAAAAAGAGAATCACATTCAGAGATGATAAATCATAAATTTTCATTGCCAAATGCAATGGTACTGAAAAGACCAAGTGTTTGTGTATTACGCATTTATTTTCAAATTTATTAGAATGACTACTTATATAAATTTATTAGTGAATTACACAAAAATGCGATAATAGCGTGCAATTGGAGTAATTAAACCTTGGTCTTGGTGAATTGAACCCTCACTAGTGCAGTGATATCTTTGGTTTTAACGCTTTAGATCACATTGACACTACAGGTGCCTTGATCTAGGTTGCATCCCAGTTTCATGTCACATTCATTTACTCCATCATAACTTGCAGATACATTACGAGTTTTGTTGGTCTACCCCAGGGGTGGGTATCCTGCGGCCTTGTAGGCCATCAAATGCGGCCTTTTGAACGAATCCAAATTTTGCAGAACAGATCCTTTTATTTTTATTAATGTTTTTGTTCGTCTTTTATTGTCTTTATTTTAGTCTTAAAATGAACATATTTAAAATATCAAAGAGTAAAATAAGATTCAATGAAATAATCCTCCCCGACTGATGGCCAAAAATAAAACATTAGTAAGTCATAAGGGCTATTTTGACACCTGCTATGCTCATGATTTAGTTCTAATGCAATTCTAGAATGTATGCTAACTTCCCCGCCTGATTGGCGCCACTACCGCACGAGGTTGCTTGGCGAGAGTCCGTGGGGGTCCAGTACGTCAGTCTTTTATCAACTTTTGACAACGGTGCACGTGGCTCTCCGTCTCAAGTGAAATTTGAGAATAGTTACACAGTTTGATTGTATTTTTTTATTCTGTCTGCTTAACAGCGCATCATGTCAAAGAAGGCCAAGAGAACACTGAAGGAAGAAAACAGAATTTTTAATGAGGTTTGTGAACTGTAATATTATCTTGTTTCTGCTAAAGATAAGATGATTTGCTTGCTTTGTGATACTGCAATATCAACATTGAAGAAATTCAATGCTCATCAGCATTATGCCACTCATAAGGACCACAAATATTTCAAATTAGAGGGAGAGGAGCGAAAGGTTGCATTGCAGAAATTAAAAACTGAAAAGCAAAAGCAAAGAGTTATTTCAAGCAGCGGTAAGACCCGGAAATAATGCCACTGAAGCAACTTATAAAGGAGCTTATATACTCGGGAAAAAAGGGAAGCCATTCAGAGATGTAGAAATCGTAAAAGAATGCATTGTCGAAGTTGCAGGATGCTTAGATCTTGATAGGGTTTCAAAGTACAAACAACTGCCTCTTTCTAGGAGAACCATAACTGATCGGCAGCATGATTAGTCCTCAACGTAAGAGAACAACTTCACACAATACTACAAAAGGAAAAAATATATTATTCAATCGCATTGGATGAATCAACTGATACTGACTTGGCGCAGGTTTTATACGTTATTCGGGCCATAACAGAAGATTTTCTTTGCTATGAAGAGTTACTCGCTTTGGACACTCTTACGGGTAGAACACGAGGAATAGATATCTTCAACAACTTTCAAGATAAATGACGTGAAGCTGGACTGAATTTGATTAATTTAGTGAGTGTATGTAAAGACGGTGAATTCCATGACAGGAAAACGTGAAGGCACAGGTAAAAAAAGTATCATCAGATCCAGATGCTCTCATTTCTTTTCATTGTATCTTACATCAGCAAAATCTCTGTGCTAAATCTATTTTAAGTGACACTTTGGAACAAGTTATAAGCATTGTTTGCTATATTCGTGCAAATGCAACACGGCATCGTCAGTTTCGTTACATGCTAAAGTTGGATGATGAGGTATTTAGTGTGGATTTGACGTATCATTCTAAAGTGCGTTAGCTATCGCAGGGGTAGGTGTTAGCAAAAATTTTATCTTTGCGAGAACAAATAGTTAAATTTTATGAAGAACAGAATCAGCAAAGTGAATGAAAGAAGATTTTCTATAGAAATGCTGCATTTCTGTGACCATGTCAAAGCAAAATGACTTGAATATTTCTTTGCAAGTTGAAATTGTCTATATATGATATGTGGCAAAAAAATCCAATCATTTCGAAAAATACTATTTTTTTTCAAAACTTTTCGGATGAACATTTTTCCATGTTAGCAAAGGTCATTGATGAGCAGGAGGATTCATGTGAATCATTTGAAGAATACGCAGCTGTTATGGTCTTATTAATTGGAGAATACAATGACAGGTTCACTGACTTTGAGAATCATGACATCAAACTCAAATTAGCATTTCAACCTCACCTAGCTGATGTCTCCAAGGCTCCTAAAGAACTACAGATGGAATTGATTGAGCTCGCAGAAGATAACATTGTAAAGTCCTTATTTGACGCTAAGAAAGATCCAATTGAAATATGGAAAAATGTAATAGAATTCCCACGCCTTCTGCAACATGCACGAAAAATTCTTTTTTCCTTTTCAACCACTTATTGTTGCGAATCTACATTCTCCTACATGACCCAAATCAAGACGCCCTTAAGGTCACAAATGACGGATACTCATCTAGAAGATCAGCTGAAACTGCGGACCTGTATGCTGCAACCAAATATTTAAATTCTTTCCTACAAAAAGCGTTCACAACAGTCATTAAAAGGTTAGTTAACTTTAGAATTAACAAAATTTTTCCATTTTTTTGAAGCTAGTTAGTACATAGCAGTTAGATTTTTTTACAAAATAATGTACATTTTGAAGTGTATCTAATTGAAGTTTCTTGAATGCGGCCTTATTAGATTACAGCTAACTTAATCCGGCCTTCCAACATGAAAATGTTCCCCACCCCTGGTCTAAACACAATAGTAAAAAAAAATATGACATTGTTTTTCTTTTATGGTGGTAAAGTAGTTTATGTTTATTTTTAGAGAAACTATAGGAAAGCTTCTGAATTCAGTTAGTGCATTGGTACATGGTAATTGTACCAAAAAGCAAAGCACTGTTCATTTTTTACTGCATAATTAGTATATTGTATTAAATGCACTGGCTCCCCAAGGTGCTATATGCACACATTTGGTTTGCAAGCAGTCTATAGCAGAAAAAAATCTACACAGAATTTTATCATAATCCAAATTTACATTTTTTAAAAAGTAGTAACAGAATTATGTACTTTTCAAATTCTTAGATGGAATAAAAAGACTCAAATATCCATGGCTCAAATCTTTCTCTCTCCTAACAATCGAAAGTGATCTTTTAAAGGACGTGGACTGTAAGGATAAACATTATAATACCAAAATATACTGTAATACTTCCATTTTATGTAAATGGGAAACCACATTTAAACCTCATATCTTCAAAATCAGAGTTCAGAGAAAAATGGAACTGAAGATGAATTGCAGATCTCTCTCAGATTTAGCTATATTTCGTTTTTTAAGCAGTATTTATTTAGTATTTAAAGTTATTGAAACTCAAAAATTTGACAGCACACACTGCTATTATTCTCATCCTCAACACTGTTTCAAGATTGATGAAATTACAAATAACATTTCACAAACTTTTACACTTAAATTTTAATAATCGATCTATTAGAACTTTTGAGGCAAATTCTTACAATTAGCAATATTGTTAACGTTTCAGGTTCCAGAACTTTTTAAATTTTACACAAATATTCTTCACAATGAGATCTGAGATGTATTTTTACCAAAATTTTCGATTTACTGTGACATTTTGTTAAAAAAAAAGGTATATTAAAGTTAGGGAGCTTCGAATATAGGTTTCTGTTCACCTAACATGGAATATCCCCCAATACTTTAATAATTTAGAGTAATTTATTCAATACTAGAGCAAACAAAAACAGAAAAGAAAAATCTTTAAATCTGAAAATTAATATTTTTTTTTATTTTAAAATGTTGCTGCATACTGAATGTTATAAATTATGTGCTATGTATAATTATAATATATTACAATTTTACAGCATTTGGTAACAAAGCCGATTATTTATCATTAAAATTCCCACATCCATTTGGATTACATTATTTCCTTTCTTCACGGATGTATAAGTAACACAGGTTAGAATTTTAGAAGAAAATTAGAACTGTCCACAACTAATTCTTGCACCTAGGGCCACATGAGGTTTAAATTCGGACCTGTGTGCAACATACTTATAAAAGCCTGGTATACCACCAACTATAAAATGTAGAGAAACACTGCTACAGAGTTATAAGTATTAAATAATGTGCTGTGCGTAAATTCCCCTAACATGAACATTTTTTCTTAATAAATAAACGGTTTTTAAGTAGTGGAAATTTCGATTATTCAGATGAGTAAAGTTGTACGCTACCTCTAATAATCACTTTAGCTTTCTCAGTCTCCCTAAAAAATTGGAAATTTTTATAATGGGGAAGACAGTTCTTTGGCATATCACTCACCTGGAGCTTGCTACCTTTGGAAACTACATAGTTTGAATAGCCTGAATCTACTAAAAACCCCACCCTGCCCTTGGTCAGTAAGGGACACCGATGGGCTGCCGTCTGTCAGATGGGATGTAAAGTCATACCCTGTACAAGGTATAGGCAAGTTAAAGAACGTGCTGGATGGCCTTGACTTGAGGCTACCATCTGTCTCCTAACAGCTGTCCAGTGGTTCTTCTATCTTACCTATGGGCCCTTGGGATTTTGTGGCCTGGCCATTTAGCCCCTTGTGTGCAAAAAAGTTCTGCTCAGAGGTAAAACAAAGCAACCCATAGTCTGAAATATGGTACTGGGGGACTCATATTAGTAATGGACCAGTTAAATGCCAAAAGGTCCTCCTGTTCCCGAACCTTCAAAAGAAATTTCCATCGATTCAGACAATGAGGAGGAAGGCGAAACGACCTGTATCCACAGCCTTCGGTGTCTAATGATTATCCATGTCTGCCATGGTGCGTCATCTGCGCCACACATTCTCACCGAAGAAGAAACGAACAATCTTGTTTGCAATCTGGAGATGTCCAATGCCAAAGCAAAGTTACTTGGATCAAAACTTAAACAATGGAATCTTCTCAAGGAAAATGCCCGAGTGACTTCATTTCAAACTCATCATGAGCAATTTGCACCTAACTTCAGAAAGGAAGATGACTTTGTGTTCTGCTCCGATGTAGTTGGTCTGATGAATGCTCTTGGAATCAAAGTGTGGATCAGATATTTTCACTTAGGCAGATTCTTGAGAAATGTTTAGTTTCAAAAACCTTTGGTTGCTAGCTTTGTTGATTTCAAAAAGGCTTTCAACTCTGTTGATCGTCATAATTTGTGGTTGATTGTGAGATCTTATGGTATACCTGACAAGTTAGTTAACATAATGAAAGTTCTCTATAATAACACTGAGTCGCGTGTGAGAGTTAGTAAGGCTTGTAGCAATTGGTTTAGAATTACTTCTGGTGTTCGACAAGAGTGCATTCTGTCTCCTTTTCTCTTTAGCTTGGTTATTGATTACGTTATGCAAAATTCACTTCAAGGGAAAGATTTTGCCTTAAATGGAATGAAGATAGGAAAATTTCTGATTTAGATTATGCTGATGAATTAGCTCTTTTGGCAAATGATGTTGATGAGATGAACTCTTTCATTCGAGCTGTTGATGAAACTGGTAGTAGAGTAGGTTTGGTTATAAACAGAGAGAAAACTAAAGTGATGAAAATTGGCAGGCAGGCTGTGATTCAGTTAATTTGAATGGTTGCAGTCTTGAGCAGGTGTCACAGTTTAATTATCTTGGGAGCTATGTAACAGATAATGGTGATGTGCGGCATGAAATTAACAGACGAATAGGGATTCTGCCGGGACTTTTAAGAATCTATGGAGAGTGTGGAGAAATAGGCGTATACACCTAAAGATTAATTAACAGATTCTGAAAAAAATTCATCGCTGCCACGGCGGGAATCGAACCCGCATCTCTCCTGATTCATGCCAGAGCGCGCTACCATTGTACTACGCGTCGGACAAAGAACTCTTTCAGAATATGACCTTATAAATCTTCTTCCTGAGACAGTGCCTTCTATACTGAAGGAGATGCAACTTTTTCAGTCCTTGCATTTGATTATCAGATGTTAATGAGAAGGTCGCTAATGCTAAGACGTTAATATATAATTAAAAATCAATCCAAAGTGAATGCACATTATTCCCTGTTAAGATAGACATCAAACATTAATTAATAGATTCTGAAAAGAATTAATCGCTGCCACGGCGGGAATCAAACCATCTCTCCAGATTCATGCCAGAGCGCGCTACCATTGCACCACGTGTTGGACAATGAACTCTTTCAGAATATGACCTTATAAATCTTCTTCCTGAGAAGTGGTCATATTTTGAAAGAGTTCATCGTCCAAGCGTGGTGTAATGGCGCGCTCTGGCATGAATTTGGAGAGATGCCGGTTCAATTCCTGCCGTGGCGGCGATGAATTTTTTTCAGAATCTATTAATTAATGTTTGATGTCTATCTCAACAGGGAATACTGTGCATTCACTTTGGATTGATTTTTAATTACACTTAAAGACTAAATTTAGACTGTATAATAGTTTGGTTCTTTCTAGGGTTAGTTATGGTAGTGAAACTTGGACACTTTGTAAACAAGATAACAGGAAACTAGATGCTTTTGATTCCAGATGCTTACGTAATATCTTGGGTTTTACGTGGTTTAACTTTGTAACTAATGATGAGGTTAGGCAAAGGAGTTTGCAACCTCCTTTAAGCAGCATATTGTGCAGAGATAGACTCCGTTGGTTTGGCCATGTTGCCCGTATGAATAATTATAGATTGGCGAATAGGGTTATGAACAGTGTGCCTAAAGGCCTCAGAAAGAGGGGGAGACCTAGGATGCGGTGGGCAGACAATGTCAAACAGGACCTTATTAGAATTGGTGTGCAGTGGCCAGATGCAGTAGATGTAGCTCAGGACAGACTTGCATGGAGAACTAAACTGCACGGTCTGGTTGGACCTCCATAACCCATGGCTGCTTGAGGATGATGATGCTCTAACCAGTGAACTACAATATCGATTAATTTTTCATGCTTCAGAGTTGGTTTCTGCAAAATTTAATGATGTAATTCATCTTATTTAGTCAACACACAACAACACTAAGGTTGTTTACTGACCTACCATATTGGGAGGATATTCCTTTTTCCACATGGAAGTTCTCATTGATATCAGTAAGAAATTAAAAGAAAATAAAATTACTCTTTGGAAAAGCTGCTGGCCACAGAGGAGTCTGATAATACAATAAGACATAGAAAAGATCTATGAGGAACACATGACTTCAGTATAAAGACATCAGAAAAGTAACACTACTGCTTTATCTTGACCTGCAATCCAGGTCCCTTTACACCGCAGCAAAGAACACTAGCCACTTGGCAAATCCAGTCAAATTTTCATCCAATGTCATAATGAATAACATGAACTCAAAAGTACTGGGGGACTTTTCACTAGAGGTTTATTCACAAGGAAAGTCTCTTGTGTTCAAAGCAGGAACACAAGAGATCTTTTCTTGCGAATAAACAAGCAATTTCACTAACTAGTCATTCTATGCTAAGGTAGTAGTCATTCTGCATCATCCCCACGAAATTTAAATTTTTGTTGCCCCTCTTAAGTTGAAATGTTTTTGAGCAAATCCTAATTAAATACTAAAACAGAATTTTAAGCTTTTATCTGTTTTATTAACAAATATACAAATTATTCTCAATTTACATAAATCTCCCTTTTTTGTACTGTTATATTAACAAAATCACATAACAGATTTTAAGCTATCAAGTCAACTACTCATTGTATAATTACCTCAAATATTAGTTTTAACTTTGAGAAACTGCTCACTTGAAGCTGAATGGAAAGTATTCAAACTACTGTTGCAATATTAGAAGCAAAGGAAATTTTTGTTTATAATCTGTAAATACAATCCTTCACACATTCAAAATATATTGACTTAAAAATAGGCTACCGAACCATCTATTTGTAGTGCTTGTGTGGTTACACAAGGAGTAGAATTCATTCCTGTCTCATCAATAAAAAGGTAGATCTTGCAAACGATCCTTCTGTCTTAGCTACAGTATATTATTATTCTTTTCATATTAAACAAATAATACATATGTTCCACTTTAATATGATCTAAAATTACTATCATATTGGACAGAGACTATAAAAGTTCTTTTCTTGTTGTAAACGTATTTGCATGTTCTTTTCACTACACAGAATGCTCTTAGGTTAGAGATGCCCATTTTGATTGAAACAGTCAGCAGAAGTTATGAGTGGAAGAAGAATTTTTCAAAGTGATTTCACCCTTGAAGAAAAAGAATACTCCAACTGTAAACTACGAACATTTCATTTGTTTGCTATATTGACCTGTTTTACAAACTTTTTTTAAATCAAATGCTATAAATGTGAGAAAATATATTGGCAGGAAGCAAGCAAATGATAACTCCTATATTAGGCAAGAAAAATACACATTTGTGGCATATTAGAAAAATTTTAATATGCACAAAGAGGAGCAACTTAGTCATCATTATTCTAGTATTTTAATTATATGAAATGCCTAATGGTCTACTGAAATATAACTTTAAAAAAAAAATCATAAACAGAGTGTGTTTTACTTAAAAATACACCAGTAATAATGGACATTAATTAGCTAAGGCTTGTGGACCTAACGTTTCTTAGATTATCAGCTGGTTAAATTATTTCCTGAGGAAACCTAAAAATGATTGTGTACATAAATAACTTGTAGGGCAAAATAAATAAGGCTACTTTATCTCAAATCAGGGCAGGCTGGGCATAACACTAAATCCTAAAATCTCAGTAATTATCAACAAAGCACACTAAATCTGATTATATTAAATAAAATTTTCCAACTTGACCAGTCTACCCCTGACAGAAGTTACACCAAATGCATTAAATTACTAAAAAACACAATGGGGAACACTCAAAAAAATAATTTTAAGCATAAAGATTATCCTTAAGGTTCACTATCCTCCCATTGTGTTAAAAATCAGCTGTCGGGCACTCCTACTTACATTGTTGCCACCACAGTTAGGGGTCTTCTTCCTGGTCTCTGGCACAGATGGCTTGTGGATGTTGCTCTTTTGGGTCATTGTCTCCTGTGCTCATTGTTAACAGTGTTTCATTCAAATGAAAAGTGGACAAGTCAGAAATGAAGTGTAAATCATTTACTGATCTGTTGAATTTTGATATGCTTATTGAGACATTTGTTCCAATATAAAATTAACAACATGATACCCACTTTCCCAGAGTGACTTTGACTGTTGCCTGAGGAAGTTTGTGACAATGCACTGCACCTCTTCTCACTTTAACTTCCTACTTTCCGTGGCATTTATTTAGAGGTTCAGAATGTAAAAATCTAATAAAGGAGATGCAAGGACTACAGGGAAGATGTTCAGGGTATTCTCAACCATACCTGTTCAATGTTGTTACTATTACTTGGGCAATATGTGAGCAGATATTGTCATGCAACAAAATGGACTTCTTAATGCCCAAACGTTCAAAGCTTTGCAATATTGTTGCAAATTGATGGTTCACCATGATCTATAAACTCAATCAACCACCAGATCCTGACAGTCAAATTAAAACACCTGCATCCCAAATGTCTTTTCTTCTGAAATAACATCCTTTACATTTTCTTGCACTCAAAATTACCTTTTTTTTTAATGAAAACTCATGAATGAAAATTTTTTTGCAAGTCTAAAGTCTGATTTGCACATGGAACTGTTTGGCACAACTGCTTCTCATGTGAATGCCTATTTTAGATTTGGGGGAAAAAAAGCATTGGTTGGCAACACAGAGGGTGGCCACAGATGAAGAAGAGTACAGATAGGAACTCCCATATACCCTATGGTCATAATGACACAATTACAGTACCTCTTTTAATCAGGCCCTGAAATTCCGAAGAGCCACTCATCATTCCCTCATTTAGTACAACTGAGCTCTAATAAATCCAGCTTATATTTCACTTAGAATATAGCAGTAGGAAGTAAATTTTTTGGAAATAATTAAAAAAAATGACTTGGCAAGTGATAATACACCAAATATTTACATATATTTATACATTATGGGTAAAAGTAAACAAGAAAAGCAAAATTATGTTTCTTCACAAAATAAAAAAGTGGGCAACCCAAAAGAGAGCATACTGCACATTGTTCAATTTTGGATGCTTCCATGCAGGGTTTATCTGGAATCCATAGTGTTTATCACATTTGAACTGATGTGACTGATTCTGGTATTAATGAGTTCCTTCTATGTATGCATCTGTTTCCCTGTGTGAGGGTACAAAGATCACTGAGTCCATTACTCAGATATAGGAGTTGTCCATTATTCATTTAGATGACCCTTATATATTATAACATTTGCAATGTTTATTGCCTATCTTCAAGTTAAGCATCTTATACAAAAGTATATAGGGGGAAAAGATAAACACAAAGCAGTAAATACTCATTTTTAATTACCGTGAATTTAATAGATGAGGGGATATATTAAACAGATAATTAAGTAGGATTAAGGCTATTAAGCAATTGGTTGAAGTATAGGATTGAGGAACATTAGAAAAGATTGCATTAATGAACTGAATGGAATAAAAGTACCAGTAAATTCTGGTACTTTTATTCCATTCAGTATGATTGAATTCCATTCAGTAATGATTTTATTCCATTCAGTATGATTTTATTCCATTCAGTATGATTGAAGAGCTAATGTCATAATCTGGATGCAAATGACAAACAAAATCAATGCGCTTCATGGCCTTTGCAATAAAAGAAACCATAACCAACTCATCAAACTAACATAGGCACAAATCATAAATATGTACCTTCTCTTTAGAGTTTCAGTAACAGTATTTTGGTAAAAGATTTCTTAATAATAGTCAGAATGTGAACGTTCTGTATTACAAATCATTACAAAGGATATATCACAACCATTTACTTTGATTTACATACAGTTGATAGCAAGGTGTGTAAATTTATCAAAGCAGAGAAAAGAAATTAATTTATGTTTCAAAAATAAAAATAAAATACCCACAAAGTTTTGCATAATGACCAAAGCAAAAATGTAAACCTTGCAAAAAAAATGTAACTAGCTGCTGAGGAATTTTGCCTGACATAAGAAAATTTGTAAAATTAAATGTACAAACTATAAACATACAATTTCATCATAAAAAACATTTTTTGCAATCAATGCATAATATTAGAATGCATATACATAAAAAAATGGAAAACACTTTTTGATGGATATATATCCTTTATATGCTATGCATATATTCAATTATATCAATGGGAAGCCATCATTATAGATTTATCACTTGGAAAATGAGCTTTTCATGGAAAACTGACACTGGAGATAAAAACTGAATTAAATCTCTCTCAATCTTGATTTTTTTTTTTATAATATTCATTCAATATTTAAAAAAGTATGGTATCTGGAACATTTATTACATGTGTTGGCATCCATAAGAAATATATTTGAAAAAAATTAAAATTCGAGTAGTTACTGTTATATCAAACAATTTTCTAAACGTGAATTTTTAGATATTTGTGGTGTGATTCAGTTTTGATCAATTTCAACGAAAATTTCTTAGGGAGAATGTAATTTACAGTTATGTTCAAGCTCCTTATTTCTTCAAATTAAGAGACTGCAGTGAAATTTTCAATTTATCTTATATATTTTCATGAAAATATTATTATAGAAGTTATGAAGTCTCAATCTGAATTTCCATCTATATAATATGTAAGCATTCTCAGCTTTTCTTGATATATATATCATTTAACTGGTAAAAACTGTACAATCACATCCATTTTCTGGCAATGCTAATGTTACAGTGATGACTGCTATGATATATTTATTAGTAGCTGTGAACAGTATGGTACTGGTGTGCCATAATGATGAGTATATTTAACCAAATGACCTTCAAAGGTCTGGACAAAAATTTAAAAGCTACTTAAAAAAAAAATCTTTTTTCAAAAATTTCTCTTTGTAATTCTTACATCTCAAATGGATTTATCTTCAGTATTCAATAAAAGGCTAAATGCATATAAAAATGTGGCCTGTCCTGTCACTGCTAATCTTAATATGCCCCTGAGTGTGATATATTGCTAGCATGCACATTTTTGTACCAGAATGTGATGGAGGACAGAAATTTTGGAAATGACCTTGTTTCATTTTTATTTTATAGCAATAATAGTGTTCATAATTAATTTTACTGCTTCATAGTGGTTTTTATATTACAGCAGTTGGGCTACTTTAACTTTAAAATGCCTTAACTTAGCCTCAACTAGCATAGTGGTTAGGGAGCTATCAACTGTTCCAGCAATGCAAACTTTGCATCTTTTACCTTTAACTGAGGCAGTGGTCAGCAGTAACTTCAGTCTTAGTAAGGCATGTCCTTGTAATGAGGCCTGTAAAAGCTAGGAGTAGCTTCTAGGATTCTTCTCTGTCCTATGTGTCACAAATGAAATATTCATGATTTAATTCTCCTCTAAAACATTCAAATATGAAATAACTGTAGTGAATTCAGCATATCTTCCCATTGTGTACTAATATAAATGTACTACCTAATATTAAATTTTCATTGTGATAAACACAAATAGCTCTTTCAAATTGATTCCCAATATGCATGTCAATATCTTTGGATGTGATACTTACTGCTAACGAAAATGAATCGTGTAACAAGATACACATGTTGGCTAACTTTATGTGTACCATGAACTAGATTTGTTATCAGCAGTGAAAATTCAAATTCTATTATAGCATGATAATTGCATGCATTTCTTGCACAGTTATTTACAACATTATAAAGATATTCTGATGACATCTCAGTAAAGTAATGCTTGTGAAAAACAAGTTGATTTCTATATTCAAGATTAAATGTTTAAAAGAAAACCACGTTGATGTAAATTAAAGTATGTTATGCTGAATGATCCTATTTCAAGATTTCATAAATTACAAGGTACATATTACAGTGCAGAAATATGTGGGAGCATGCATACACAGTAATACCATGTTGAATGTTCAGGATGCATTCCTGGAGAAGAGAGCCTTCAGTGGGGTCATTATAAAATGCTTAATATGGGGTTATTTTCCACAAATGTTAGATTTTTATTCTGAGTGATACAAGACATAGGCACATATGTGGCTATGGGCACATACATTATATTGATCAGAGGAAAACCAAGATATGTACATAAACCTAAAACACTGCAAAATTATTATTTTTTATGTCTGGTAACTATTTTGGTTAAATTAATAAAACACAGTGTAAAGATAACAGTTAAAATAAAATTTGGTTAGGTTGTACTGAAGTTGACTTTCAGTTTCTTAATTCTTGTTTCTTTCATGAAAATTTGTATTTTTCAGATCCATCAATATATAAATAATATATAATATGTACCTTCACAGAGTCCATTATTTACCAGGTGAATAGAAATTATTATTAAGTTTGTAGCTAGTGTCCTATTTTTGATTTGAGAAATAGAAGCTTCGAATTTTCTGCAGTTAACTTTTCATATGGAAACCAAAATTTCTCCCAAATTCATTTTATGGTACAAGAGGAACTAAGGCTATACTGAGGCAAACTAGGTTAAACAGAAAGAATAAAAGATATCAAACACACAATTGAAGTTAAAAATCAAGGTAAAGCAAAATTATATTTAAGACAAGTTTACTTACGTTAAGAAACACGACTGGATCTAAAAATATTAGGGAGGATGAGGTGGTGGTGGTGGTTGGAGGAAGTGAATGGATTGAACAGATCAGAATACCATTCTGATTTACTTTATTTCAGAAATTATTTTTCCCAAATAGTGCAATATTTGTCCTCCTCTCTCACACATCTAAATTGGACCTGCTAAGAAGTCTAAAATTGATTAGAATTCATAAAGCAGTGAATAGTAAAATAAGATGCAACAAACAAGGAGTGTCTAAGACAGAGGAGAGCCAGTTTCCATAGGCGTAATGTAAACTGTTCTATTACAGTGCCCTCTAAACATTGCAAATTTGTGCATTGCAATGACACCACCCAGCCAGGAAGAGGAGCAATTTCCCTGCATTATATTTTCACTGTGGAACAAGGTTTTTACATTTAAGCTTAATACTAAATTAATGCTAACTTAATGCTTTAAGCTAAATTACTTTTTTGCTTAACCACGTGACTAATTTCACATACACTTTGACTCTAAAAACTTCATTTCCAAAATGTCTCCTTCATGAGGCACCATTATAATTTTCTTCTTGTTTTAGAGGATATAAAAATACCCAAAATCTTTTTTCTTAATGAAATCCCATTTTGTAAAATAGGTAGTAGCTGTGCTCAACAAGAAAATTTTAAACATTCTTTAATATTTAGTATATTATAATAATTTGAAATTATGTGTGAATGCAAGATAACACGTTTTATATATTTCTATATTATATAATTGTAGATATTTTCAATAAAAATTATATCAAGTTTCTTACTTGTGTAAACTGTCAACAGATGGCAGTAGACACTTCTTGTATCAACCATAAAAAGAGAACTACACTATTAGAACAAAGTGCAGAAACCTACATACATCAATATGCTCCAGGAAGCACAAAACTGCAACATACATTGACTATATATTTGCAAGATGATTAAATGTATTAATTTACACATTAATTTTAAAAATTCTGCAAAATTACTCAAAATAAACACAATGGCTTTTCCAGGTATCATGAAATACACTCTGAATGGGATAAAATAATCATTGAATAACTTTAAGGTCAGCTACCACTGTATGCAAATAGCCATGGATGTTAAGACAGGTTGAAACACTAATTAAATCACATTAAATATTTGAAGAGTAAGACAAATCATAGCTGCAGTGGGCTAAAATGATTGTACTGCACATGTGCAGACCACCCCTTATAGTTGTTTTTATGAGTGCACACCAATTTGCCAAGTTCAGCTTTGGCAAAATTCTGCAGAGTGGTGCTACTTGCTTGCATGAATCTTCTCCTTAGACTTTCTTTACAACAAAAATGAATTACCTACTTAATATAACAATTAAATCAGTATGTCAATTAACATTTTTCAGGATAATTTTTTTTACGATATCTAAAATCTAATTTTCTTTGTTCTTTTTTGTTTTAGCTATGTACAGTTTAACTTCTTCATGTGTTGTTACATCTACCAATGGTATGTATACACCTCCCACTTGTTTATTTTTATCCCAATCTTTTCTTCATCCTCTTCATGATTGTTGGTACTTGAAAATTATATTGGTTTAATGTTTTATTCAGGGGGTTCAATAACCATAGTATATTTGCTATAGTGGAGTATATATCATAATCTTTGTGTTCCTGATATTTGCAAATATGTCTGTGTACATTTTGCTCATTTTTCAATTTTTCGAATCTATTCCTAATAATATACTGCTTTTTCTGATATCTTATATATAAAGTTTTTTTTTTTTGTTATATTCCTCTTTGGTAACTGTATATCTTAAGTTCCTTATGAAGGGCAATTGCATAGATATTCTTTTGTACTTAGATGGTCAAACTGAATTTGCTGGCATTAATATGGTTTATGATATACAGTTGTTATACAAGTTTCTGTATTTCTAGTTATCATATCTAAAAAAGGTAATTCCTCATTCTCTTCGTATTTGATGGTTAATTTTATTGCTGAAAATACAATACCTATTTTTTCCAACATTCTTCCATGTTAGTTTTATTGGAATTGTATATTAATCTTACATCATCTGTGTAATGTTTTATCTCTTTATATTCTTTTACTACCTCTTGCTTGATTAATTGCATTGCTATATTAGCCAACACTGAAGAAACTGGTGGGCCCATGGGAATTCCTTGCTTTTGGCTGCATGTTATTTTTTACGGAAACATAATTATGATCTGTTATAAGCTTTAATACATACATGATATTATATATGCAAATTATATTCATTTATCTGTTGAAGTTTACTCTTTATATCATCTAACACTTAAGATACAGGTAGTTTAAGAAACATGGATACTATGTCTAAGCATGCAATACTATCGGTTAGTATTATTTTATTAACTGTATAATACTTAATTATAAGGATGAAAATAAACAAGTTACTAAAGGGGAATATAATAAAGAAAAACTTTATATATAAGATATCAGAAAAACAGTATATTTTTCTCCATTTTTATTTACCCCAGTTGTTTATTAATTGTGTACCATGTTTGAATCCATATTCATTAAGCAGATGCTCTACATGGGGTACCTATTTTATGGACTTTTGCTTTCACAAACAATTTTTGAGTCTAAGGGTATATTGAATTCTTACATGCCTCATAATGATCTCTGGTAAGTCATATGCAGTTTTATATGGTTTGTATGTTTCTATTATTTCTTAATTGGGCATTTATCTTTAAATCATTATTATCTTTCTGTTCCTTAGTGGAATACCAGAAAAAGATAAAGTAAGGTATAGTATTTACATGAATATTAATCACAATATTAATATAACCAAGGAATAGAAAGAGAATAATGAATTAAAGATAATAACCGAAGTGAAAAATAATCAAAACATACAAATAGTGGAAAGAGATAAAACTCCAAAATTTATATTAAATACTGAACAGTCTAATGAAGGAACTACAAGTGAAGAAAAGAAAACTCCTACACAAACAATCATTAGACAGATATAGCCCATATAAAAAAACATGATTTTACCAGAGAGCATTATGAGGCATGTAAGAATCCAATGTATCCTCAAACTCAAAAATTGTTTGTGAAAGCAAAATTCCATAAAGAAGGTATCCCACTTAGAACATTAATAAACAAATATAATGCACCTACCATATATTGTATATATATATATAGAAAGGGCCTTAAAAGATGCCTTAAAAGCAATTTATCCAACTAATGAATATGGATTCATACATGGTACATAATTAATGCAAGAACTGAAGCAAATAAAAATGGAGGAAAATGATAGTCTTGCATGCTTAAACAGAGTATCCATGTTCCCTAAACTATCTGTATCTTAAGTGTTATATGATATAAAGAGTAAACTTCAACAGATAAATGAATATAATCTACATACATAATATCATGTATGCATTAAGCTTATAACAGATCATAATTATTTTCCATAAAAAATAACATACACAGCCAAAAGCAAGGAATTCCCATGGGCCCTCCAGTTTCTTTAGTATTGGCTAATATAGCAAAGCAATTAATCAAGTAAGAGGTAGTAAAAGAATATAAAGAGATAAAACATTACAGACATTACACAGATGATGCAAGATTAATATACAATTCCAATGAAACTAACATAGAACAAATGGTGGAAAAAATAGGTAGTGTATTCTAAGCAATAAAATTAACCATCAAATACGAAGAGAATGAAGAATTACCTTTTTCAGATATGATAACTGGAAATAAAGAAACTTGCATAACAACTGTATATCATAATAATAAAAATAAATACCCCCTCAAGCAGCTGCTTGCCACAGAGGTCTGACAGGAGCCTGTCAGTTTATATGCCATAGCAGAAGGTCTGAGAGGATGGCAGGACCTCAGCAGAAAAACGACACATACATCCATGCCTTACCCAGGGCTCGAACCCAGGTCCCTTAGATCAGTAGCCAAGCGCGCTAACCACTCTGCCATGCGACGGCACCATAACCATACGGTATATCATAAACTATATTAATATCAGCAAATCAGCTTGACCATCTAAGTACAAAAGAATATCTATGCAATTAGCCTTCATAAGGAACTTCAGATATATAGTTACCAAAGAGGAATATAACAAAGAAAAAACTTTATATATAAGATATCAGAAAAAGCAGTATATTATTAGGACTATATTCAAAAAAATTTAAAAGTAGCAAAATATACACAGACTAAAGATTTGCAAATATCAGGAGCACAAAGAATATATTCGATACTCCACTATACCAAATATACTGTGGTTACTGAACCCCCTGAATAAAACATTAAACCAATATCATTTTCAAGTACCAACCAGAATAGTAAAAAAAAAACATTTCAGATATAAAAAATAGAAAAGAAATAACAGGTATTGCTAAAAATGTGTTAACAGGAAAATATAAGCCAATGTTTGATGAATGTAAGATCTTGATCTAACTAGGAAATGAAATCCAACTAATGTACGCTGCACAATACTTTATTTTTCAGAAAAGAACTAGTATCAATAATGAGGTACCCACCCCACCATTATCTTGGCAACTACTCCTTTATTGACAAGTGACAGCACTGTAGAGGATGGTAAACTTAACTAGTGATGCTAATCTTACATCAGCTTCTGGAAGACTGAAGAATGGGTAACAGGATACAGTAGTCAGACAATCATTTATGAATGTACAGGATTGTGCAAAACATGTCATGAATATAGGGTTTAATGTTTATTACTTTAAGTTGGATGGATGATGTAAGAATAGTAGAATTTTTAATGAAATTTTGGTCCTAGTGCTGAAAGAAATCTAGCAAAGTAAATTATGTCTCAGTTATACTTTGCTGTTGGCAATGAATGTGTCATTTTCCTACGACTGTTTGGAAATTGAATATGAGCAGCATATAAAATTTAAGATATCAAGTCTCTCACTTTGGGTGAATACAAACCTATGGGAAGTAGGAGAGTAAATGGATTGTTTAAAGTAATAAGTAAAGAGTACAGATACTGTATATAATTTAAATAAGTTTACCTAAATGTCAATATATATTGTCACTTGATAGCAATTTAGAAAATTGCTTATATAAATTAACCTCTTTTTGTAGTTATATAAAGTATCTCTCTATTTTAATGTTTCTAATGAGTAATAAATTCTGATAGTAAAGCAAAAAGAAAACTTTGTGTAGACTAAGTCTCAAACTGAATTCATTATTTTGTACATGTGGATATCTTGCTGGTAAATTTATGTTGACAATGTTTACTTCTGAATACTGCTCCCAATGTACTCTGTCAATATTATATACACACTTTCAACACCTGTAACAGTATATGTCAATAACTGTTACAGGTGTTGAAAGAGGCAATTATTTTATTTAATTAATCCATTTTTATATCCCACATCATTTAATGACAAACCAGAAAATGTTTATAATGAAATGTATCTCAAAAAAATTACCTGAAAATCATATTTGTACATTTGATGCAAGGATTCCTATCAGTTAGTATTATGTTATTAACTGTATAATACACTTCATTTTCTCAAGCCTAATTATACACCATCACCAAACCACAACTTTTAGTGATAAATTTTTTTTATAAGATGTACTGAGTTACAGAATAAATATGGTAAATTTACTTGTAACTTTCAATTTTACATTTATTTCTCTATTGATATGATATTTAAGACAGAAGAAAAATTAATGAAGCTCCTCCAAACTTTTAATGTAAGAATGTGCCCACTAGAAGAATAGTCAGGCTCTCTGATCACTATCAGTTAGAATTAATACACAACACTTATGAGTATGCCTACTGGAACAGAAACTAGGCTCTCAAAACACAGTTCCATTTTGGGCTAACTTCTTATTAATAGTTGCTCTATATTTTCTAATCAGTTCACTATAATCCTCTATGATTATATGTACATCCATATAATAATATATTATGATTATATGTACATCCATAAATAAATTCATGAAAGTATACTTGTTTAATGATTGATGACAAATAAATTTATGCAAAAAGTGTATAATAGAAATAGAAATTAAATATTTTCCGCATAAAGATTTCTCTTAAAAATTTCAAAATTAGTAATTATAAATGTCCAAGCTCTCACAATTGAAGCAAATTATTGTTATGCAATAATACAATCTGTAGACACAATTTTCTATCAAAAACATTTACAGTTAAAAGTTATTCTTTTTGAAAGGTTTTGTTGAATCTATAATGTTTATGTATAATAATAAAAATTATTTTTAACCTGAAACCACTATTAAAATTAAAAAGGACAACAAAAACATTGCAGGTATGAGTAATACATAAATCTATTTAAAACATTTTAACAGTCATAATAAAGATTATAACTGATAAAAGTTTTAAGTCATTACACAAAGAAGTTGACTACAGAAAAATTAAGTCACATTTTCTCATACCTAATATTTATATATAATAAATTTGTAAACTGTTTAATATCTGCTATATAAATAATATGTGAAATATCTAAAATATGTATTTTAAGCTTCGTATAATAACAAAACAAATTCCTCAGCAGCAAAAGAATATTTTTAAACATCACAACTACAAAGTGAAACATTATTAATATATGTTATGTAGAATGACTTAAATATACATCATCTGAATTATGCATATGTAACCCTGATATGATGGACAACTGCTTTAAAAAGGAAACCTGAAATAGGTGGACCAGAATAAAACAGTTGGATGAAGTCAGGTAATGATACTTGCTCCAGAATCTGTCTGGCAAGAATAATGTATGATAATTTACAAAGAACATACTGAAATATATCACTTTTTTATGAAGGCTTTTTACAGTACTATAGACAGCTTAAGAGATCTGTATATGGGGAATCAGGATGAGCAACAGATTGAATGATGGCAAAATACCCTTGCCTCTGGTCTTCATCTTTGAGCTATAATGGGTAAAAATAACATAAATACTTCAAAAATAATAATAGATCTACATTAAAGTTAAATTGTTAGTCCATTGACTATAAGTAAATAATGCTCTTTGTAAAACAAAACTCGTGAAACTAATTTTTGTTTTGAACACTTCATAATTTGTATTTCTTAAATTTACACTTTAAATTCCATATATATAAGCTTATCTTTTATATAAATATATATTTTTAATATATAGCTTGTCCTGTTATTCAGACTATAAGACTGTCAAGCAAGGGTTAATTTGATATTTAGATGAGAAAGCCAATGAGTATTTGTTATCAAGTTAACTTTTGAAGGCTGCAGGCTTTAATTATGAAACAATCATGTAGGTATAATATATAATCATTGAAGGCACTGAATTACAATATAGAATAAACACTGTAATGTTTCAGATCAACATGTAAAATGAAAATGGAATGTCAATGAAAAATCTTTTCCAGTTCAAAAAAGCAAATGACAACAGAAAATATACTTGATACATTGCAGAAAGAAAAGGCAGGAAAAACACAATTTATTCAAAACTAAGTTTCATTTTGTGTGTAACCCAATATATTATTGCAAACACTGGATCACCTGTTATTTTGATCATATCAGGAAAATATGTGTGGTTCAGGCAACTTGCCATATGCTGGTACACTATGCAGAAACAATGTTAAAAAAAAACTGGAGAGCAAACAAAGCATAATATATACATGGATCATTTAATTCGTGGACTGTTATTGGCAGCAATTAGTAGCTTTACCTATGAGTTAATAAATGAAATGTGGCAACATAGCGACTCTTCAAGAACACGAAGCAGTTATGTGTAAGTTTTAACATTGCAATATGGTCACAAGTAACAGCAGAACAGTATGCAGTCAGTCTCTGTTGTTTTCTCACTTTGGAAAGGAGTAAAATTTTGTGTGCTTTTTTTTCAGGTTATGGCTGATCTGGAAGCTGAGCAGCAGTAAGTGATACATTACTGTGTTTGATGAGGCTTTAGTGATGCACAGACAGTTGCAGAAATGATTCAAGTGTATGGAGAACAGTACTTGAAACAAAGTGTGATTTTTATGTGGCACAAACACTTCATATATGGGTGTGATTCTGTGGAGGATGACACATGATCTGGGCAACCAAGTACTTCCATTATTGAGTAACAAATCACGAGTCCAGGTTATTCTCAATGAAGACTGCAGAAAAATCCTTCATGTACTAGCAGCAAGGATGGGCTTTCTTATATGAGTATTTATGCAATAGTAACAGAGCACTTGAAAATGTCAAGAATTTGTACTCAATGGATTCCACACAATCTGAGTCCCAAACAAAAGCAAAAAATGTGTTGATGTGTGTCAGAACTGGTTGACAAGGTTTGAAAAGGAAGGTGAAAAATTCTTACACATATTGTGACTGGAAGCACATAAGTTCACCATAACCTACAAAATTTCAAGCTGTATGGTCGACGGGAAACAAATGGCTCTGGTATTTTTTTCATTGTAAAGGCATTTTTGTAATACAGTGTAACACTTTTGTAACACATTGTATACCAAGGGGGGTCAACAATGAATAAGGTAGCTTATGCAGAAGTCCTTCAAACAAAACTTTGTTCAGTTCATGAAAAATGACCAGAATTCTGAGGAGGAAAATGGTTTCTGCACCCCGACAATGTGAGACCCCATACTGCTACTTTAGTTGAAATTGTTGTTACCAACACTGGTGCTGAGATGATGCCTTATTCCTCCCACAATCTTTGACCTTGCGATTTTCACCTTTTAGGTGACAGACCCCTCGTGTGTCGCATCCACTGTACCAGCTGGCTAGTCACTGTTGTGGGGAATGTTCACATGATATGGATTGGATTCACTAACGCCTGAATGATAAAAAAAAAATGCAGCATATTTATACAATATGTATGTGATTGGATGTACATCCTGTTATACTTCATTGCTTCTCTGGTGGAGAGATATATAATTGTTTGGGGTTTATGATAAGAATGAAGGCTATAATGTGCAATGAAGGCTATAATGTGCCAAATGGCAATGAAGGCTATAATGTGCCAAACAAGGTAAAAAGAAGATAAAAGGCAAGTAAAGCCCTGACCAAAGTTAAACTCATATGACAAAGGAAAAAAGCTAAGAACTACAAGTCAACAAAGGCTGTAATGAAATTGTGTAAAAAAACAAATATTAACAATGCGGGAAAAAAAAAACGAAAATAAAAATAACACATATGATTAAATACAGATGAAATAGCCAAGAAATAAAAGAAAAGCAAAAAACAGGTGATAAAAATGAAATATCACATGAAAGATATCTGAGTGTTAGAACCTCAATTGGTTTCTTCATGTTGCCCTTATGGATAATTATACATTAGTGAATAGGGTTATGAACAGTGTGCCTAAAGGTCACAAGAAAGAGGGGAGACCTAGGATGTGGTGGGCAGACAATGTCAAACAGAACCTTGTTAGAATTGATGTGAAGTGGCCAGATGCAGCAGATGTAGCTCAGGACAGTTATGCTTGGAGAACTAAATTGCACAGTCTGGTTGGACCTTCATAGCCCATGGCTGCTTGATGATAATGATGCTAAAAATATAAACGCCTTTCAAAAATTCAGTCAATTATAATATATTTAATAGATAAAATGGTGCAAAAAATATGCACATAGGTTCACTGTCTACCTGTAAAAGACAAGAATGTGTAATAAATGAATGATCTATGCACAGCCAAGCAAATACACCTTCCTTCTTGTGATTATTGTGAAAAAAATACTGCCATGGTTTGATAAAAAGCTTAATCTCAAAAAGTTTATCAGTCTGTTCTAGTCGGTTGGTTGTTTTACCTCTGAGTGGCACTTTTTTGCACACAATGGGCTAAATGGGCAGGTCACAAGGACCCTGAAGGCTCAGAGAAGGTTGGAGGAGGGGACCCACTGGAACAGCTGTTGGGAGACAGACCATCAAGGTCATCCAGCATGTTTGTTACATGCACAGGTATGGCTCTCCTGTGCATGGGGCCATGGCTTAATGTCCCATCCGACGGACGATGGCCTTTACAAGCCCATTGGTGTCCCCTACTGACCATCGGCAGGGCACGGAGTTTTGCGGAGATAAATCTCAATGCTGACCTAATTGGGACTCGAACCTGGGAATTGCAGATTACGAGCAGTCTGTTCTAACAAAAATCTCTGTCACTGTGCTTGGAGCTCAATGGAGAAACACTGCTGGAAGTCCAAAAATAGAACCAGCAGTGGAGTGTTGGAACAGGGGTATAGCTGACTTGGCAGTAGCATCTGCCAAGTCATTACTCTTAATGCTGATGTAACTTTTTGCACCAACCAAAAATGATGGTTGTTACAGCTGCCAGACGAGGAGCTTTCGGAAGATCTTGGATAGAACAGGGTGAGGTCAAGGATGCAATGACATCAAAGCCTGTAGTGAGATTAGTGAGTAAGTGTAAAGCCACCTCAACGATGATGCTTAGGCACTATGTGGTACAATGAAAGGCAGGTAGCATGCAACTCTGCAGTGAAAGTGGAACATTACAGTGGGATCTGGTCTGCAATGATAGCATCACAACAAACCACAGTTGACAAAGCACTTTTTTGCACACAATGAACTAAATGGTCAGGTCACAAGCTGCAAGGGACCATTTAGGAAAGTTTGAAGGATTTTGCATGTACAGCATATAAAACAAATTGCCAAAAGGAAATCATTTTGATTTGTTTTCAAGGTCATTTGTGTTTTAAAGCATATGACCTTTATTATTAAGATCATTTATTAAGAAAAAAATTTAAAAAAGGCAACTATTTATTAAGAAATTTTTGATAATCCAAATCAATATTCTTCAAAATGTGTTTCAAGAAACCCCAGTTCTGCAGAGCATTTCCAGGTGTTTACTTAATTCTGGACACTACGCTGAAGTATTTTTTTTAATGATACAACTAAATTTTCTTATATAACAAATAATAATGTTGATATGCCAACAAAATTTGGAATTTTGCATTCTTTGAAATACTAAATTAAAAAATATTTGCTTTCTTTAAATTTATTTTATTTATGATATGTTAAGGATTTTTAAAAAAATTGCATTACTTTTATAGAGTTCTTTATTAAGATTCCGAGAAAAACAATCCTAGCTACAGCTACAAGGGTTCCGCATCCTCAAGAAGTTTGATGACCATTGATCAAAATGATTAATTTTTAACAATAGTTTTTGAAATAACAAATATTTGTCGCAGCCCATGGAATAAATTGCCAGCTTCTGTACCATTGAATTGACAAACTCGCTTAATATATGCTTATAATGCAGATGTTAGATAAGCATGTACATTAAAACCATACTAAATTAAACTAAAAGGGGAAAGTATTAGTGATCTGTAGTGGTGAAAAGTCCCAATTTTAGATCATAGTTATGTGTTTTCAAGTTGTAGTTTATAAAAACAAGCAAATTTATTCATAATCAAGCAATGAATGTTAATTTGATGGTATCAGGACACAAATATGAAGATAAGAAAACCAATATTATATGAAAAAAAAAAATATATATACAAAACAAAATTGAGTACAAAAACAGGAAGGGAAAGGATGTAACAAATCCCAACTTCACCGAAGCTGCTCCATCTCTGGTATGTTTCTCAGCAAACACACACAGTGCTCTCATTAGTACATCTGTATCATGAGAATTAAAAATGTTATTGGAATGGAATCTTTTAAAAAATTAATAATTTCTACACATTTTGCTTGCTCAATGAATCCCTTTAAATATATTTGAAAAATTTCAAGAAGTTTTTTTTATCATATCTTAAAAAAAACTTGGAAAGGATACAAGGTATTAAATTTTCTAAAAGGTGTTACATTAATGTTTTACTTTTATCATTCTTAATTCACTCAATAATGGAGCAGGATCAAAATCTGACATTTACAGATGAGTCCTCACTGCGTTCATTTTGATGAGCTTTGAATAGCCACAGTCTGCCAAATGATGTGTTAAGCCATGACATGGTGTCCAGAGGAACCATACTCTCATACATGCTAAAGAACATGCTGGATGGCCTTTACAGGAGGCTACCATCTGTCTCCTAACAGCTCTCCAGTGAATTTACTTTTCCCTATCCAGCTCTGATCTTTTGGTATCCTTGTGTCCTCGTCATGCGAGTACAAAAAAGGTCACTCAAGGGTAAACAACTCAATCCTTTATAATCATTTAATCTAACTCAATATGAAAAACTGAAATATACAGAAGCATTAGCACTTTATTTAAATAGCAACATTTTGCAACAAACATAACACAAAAAATGCAGTACAATTGATAATTTCTCCCATTCATGAGGTGTTTGCAATGTATGCATGACACTCTAACCTTATCAAAATGAACAAAAAGAAATAAATCTTATTTTTATGACAAACCATTTCACTAATATTGGTAACTTTTTAATTAAGAGAGATAATGAGACCATTTGAAATGCATTATGAAGCTCAAATTATTCTGTATTATGTGTGATGACGCACTTTAAGAAAATTATTAGAAATATTTGGGGTCAATGTTTATTTCATGCAACAGGTTTTTATTTTTCCACTTTTATTTCTTAATTTCTTGGGAAAGAAATGAAATCAAAGTAAACTTTTCCCTCACAAAATCTATGCATCTATGTCAAAATTCTAGTATTCTTTTCTTTGGGTGGTTTAATTTTTTTCTGGGGGAAAAACTCACTAATTTTATGACATGTTTCTTAATATATTAAAATTCTTGATAACTCTGTTATTTTATAATTAGAATAAAATGTGGCAATCATTTTGACTCATTCAATAAAAAAATAAATAAATAAAATAAATACCCCCTTCAAGCAGCTGCTTGCCACAGTGGTCTGACAAGAGCCTGTCAGTTTAATATGCCACAGTAGAAGGTCTGTGAGGATGGCAGGACCTCAGCAGAAAAACAACATAGACATCCATGCCTTACCCGGGGCTCAAACCCAGGTCCCTTAGATCAGTAGCCAAGTGTGCTAACCACTCGGCCACGAGGATGGCACTCGTTCAATACCGACTCTTATGTGGGACAGTTGGTTTCTTGTCATAACAGTACTTTACCAACATCTTGGTTTCCAGGTGAACAGCTAAAGTGATTAAACATTTAACTCCACTAGTGGGAGAGAGATCTGCTAAATAAGATGCATCAGGCTGTAATAAAAATGTTAAATCCAGTGTGTATTTCTCACCTGAAGTTTAAACACAATTGATCCTCATCAGAAAAAGCACGAATACCACTCATTTTAAGTCAGGCTTAGAAATATTTAGTTCCTTTCAATTTTACATAATAAATTTTATCAAAATAAAGTAATTCCTGTTTATAGAATATAAATGATTTATACACTCACCTGATTTCTAAAGTTAAGTCCAGCTATACAAAACAAAATTTTATCTTGTTCTTCCATTTTGCCCATTCTGTTCTGGACATAAGGGAAGCTGGAAGATATATTTAAGGAACCTAATGGATATTTGTCAATAATATCTTGCTATATATACAGTACATTAAAAATATAATTTTAGCCAGTATCATAAAGCATCATTATTTAGGAATACACTGCACAAAATTTGCATTTTAATCTTTACTTCTGAATCACTTTTTCAGTTTTAGTTATTCAATCTGAAAATCCAATCAGATCACCAACAAACCACCTCTCGCTTAAGTGTTCCACCTTCACTGGAAAGTTGTGCTTGTAAAGGAATCGTGGCATAAAACAGTATTGAGCAGGGTTTACACATTTTCAGGCTCTAAGCGCAAAGGCATATCGAGGCCCCTTCAGAATTACAGACCCTAGGTACATGCTTAGTTTGCCTATGCGAAGATGTGGCCTTGGTGATGAGCAACAGATGTCCCACCTAGTTTACTTAAGTGGCCCACAAATTGATTTATATATGTACAGTAGGGAAAAGAAAATTGAAAAGAAAAATCACATTTTTAAAAGCAATCTTATTGTAAACTTTGGAGTATTTCACAATAGCCCATCAGATTTTCCACTATTAATAAAATATCCTTTTTTTATGTCTTTCATCATGATTTATATGTCCTTTCAAGGATAGGTATGGTAAAAATTATTTTGGAAATGAAAAAAGAATATTAATATTTTATTGGACCCTTTTCAACCTTTCAGTTCCTAACCTGTTAGTTATGATAACAAGGCACCTCTTCAGTCATTTTGAAGGGTACCACACTAACCTAAATCTGTGATACAGCAATAAAACACCATACAAAACATTTGTATATACAATATGTGCCAAGTATTATATCTAGGTCATTAGAATCAGCTATCAGAATCATGCTTTAAAGAACCAAATTTCAGAGAAATGATTCAAATAATCAAAATGCACTATATTTTCACCATTTATTGGAATCACATTTCATCATCATCATCCTCAAGCAGTCATGGGCTACGGAAGTTCAACCAGACAGTGCAGTTCAATTCTCCAAGCATATCTGTCCTGAGCTACATCTGCTGCATCCGGCCACTGCACACCAATTCTAACAAGATCCAGTCTGATATTGTCTGCCCACCGCATCCTAGGTCTCTCCCTCCTTCTGAGGCCTCTAGACACACTGTTCATAACCCTATTCGCCAATCTATAATTATCCATACAGGCAACATGGCCAAACCAGCGGAGTCTCTCACTGCACAATATGCTGCTTAAAGGAGGTTGCAGACTCCTTTGCCTAACCTAATCATTAGTTACACAGTTGAACCACCTAATGCCCAAGATACTGCGTAAGCATCTGGAATCGAAAGCATCTAGTTTCCTGTTATCTTGTTTACACAGCGTCCAAGTTTCACTACCATAACTAACCCTAGAAAGAACCAAACTATTATACAGTCTAATTTTAGTCTTTAGGTGTATACGCCTATTTCTCCACAATCTCCATAGATTCTTAAAAGTCTAGGCAGCAATCCCTATTCGTCTGTTAATCTCATGCCGCATGTCACCAGTATCTGTTACATAGCTCCCAAGATAGTTAAACTGTGACACCTGCTCAAAATTGCAACCATTCAGATTAACTGAACCACAGCCTGCCAGACCAATATTCATCACTTTAGTTTTCTCTTTGTTTATCACCAAACCTACTCTACTACCAGTCTCATCAACAGCCCTAATGAAAGAGTTCATATTATCAACATCATTTGCCAAAAGGGATAAATCATCAGCATAATCTAAGTCAGAAATTTTCATATCTTCAGCCCATTTAAGGCCAAAATCTTTCCCTTGAAGTAAATTTCACATAACATAATCAATAACCAAACTAAAGAGAAAAGGAGACAAAATGCACCCTTGTCAAACACCAGAAGCAATGCTAAACCAACTGCTGCAAGCCTTACCAACTCTCTTCATGACTTAGTGTTGTTATAGAGAGCTTTCATTACGTTAACTAACTTGTCTGGTATACCATATGATTACACAATCAACCACAAATTATGTCGATTAACAGAGTCGAAAGTCTTTTTGAAATCAACAAAGCTAGCAGTCAAAGGTTTCTGAAACTCTAAACATTTCTCAAGAATCTGCCTAAGTGAAAATATCTGATCTACACATCCCCTACCACTTCTCAATCCACATTGCTCATTACGCAATTGCCTGTCAACCAGATTCTTAATTCTATTAAGCACAATCATGCAAATAACCTTCCCTGGAACAAAGAGCAGGCTGATACCCCTATAGTTATCACAAGAACTGTGATCACCTTTTTTGAAAATAGGGATAACAATAGCTCTGGTAAAATCTTCAGGAACCATGCCTTTATCATAAAAGATATTCAAAATTTCAGTCATCCAAACGGTAACCGAAACATTCCCAGCGCTAAGCATTTCTGTAGTAATTTCATCTACCCCTGGGGATTTATGAAGTTTAAGTTTAGAAATAGCCAAAATAACTTCAGATTGTGTTATAGGGCCAAAATTAAAGCCACCAATGCATCTCTCATCATTAGAAACAATTGGAGTAGAACTAACCAGAAATCACTGAATGATCACTGAAATGCTCAGCCCACCTAGCCATGACAGAATCTTCCCCTTCTATAACCTTACCTTGTTTATCCTTCAATCCTTGTATGCCTGTTTGTTTTCTACCACATAAAACATTAACTATCTGGTACAGTTGTCTGTTGTTGTGCTGCCTAACTGCTTCCTCAGCTTTGTCAGCCAAATCAAGCCAAAGATTCTTATCAGTAGCTAACTGATCCTTTACACGTTTATTAAGCTCTCTGTAATGCTTTCTATTAGGACTAGTAGGGTACTGATTAAGGACATTCCTGCAGTTCCTTCTTTCTGAAATAAGCTCAAGTACATTATCACTTAAATAATTCTGCCTCCTCTGCTCCTTTTTTCCTAAAAGAGTACTTTTAGTTTCCAAAAAAGCCCGTTTAAAACGGCCCAATTCTTCCTCAACTTCAGTAGTAAGCAAACCATGACTGTCATAATGACTAAGTAACTTATCATGGTAAGCTTTAGCTATAACTGGGTCTATCAGAGCTTCAGTATTAAAGGTAAATTTTTTAACTTTAGTACAACACTTTTTAAGTTTAAGTTGCAAGACACTTTTAACAAGGTAATGGTCAGATCCAATTTCAGCTCCCCTATATGCCCTGGTATTCCTAACAGAACTAGCCCATTTGCTGTTAATTAATATATAATCAATCATATTCTTATGCAGCACATCAGGTGAAACCCATGTGTACTTATGTATGTCGCGGCGTTTGTAATAAGTGTTAGTTATTCTGAAGCCACTGAGTTTACTTACCTGTAGGAGACGTTGCCCATTGCCATTGCAGCTACCAATACCAAAAGGGCCTATCAACCCTCCCCAAAGGTCAGAGTCAGTACCAACTTTGGCACTGACATCACCTAAAACAAGGGTAATATCTCCTTGACAGAATTCAAAATATCCTAAAGTTGTCCGTAAAACCTATCCGTCTCATCCTCATCAGCGTCCTCAGTGGGGGCATAACAGCAGATAACATTCAAGTCTTTAATGTGTGTCTGAAATTTTGCTGTAAGAAACCTTTCATTAATGCACTCATATCCTAGAAGAGCATCACTAGCATGTCTGCTGAGAAGCAGACCTACACCTTGGTGATGCTTATTATCTTCCCTCCCTGAAAAGAGAAATTTACGATTATTTTTAAGTGTCTCACCTTTACCTGTCCATCTGGTCTCTTGCAAGCCTAGAATATCTAGGTTATAGCGCTGGAATTCCTGTGTTGGGACATCAAGAGAATAATCTCTATGTAATGTCCTCACGTTCCACATTCCTGTAGAGAGAAAATGATTAGTAGGAAAAAATGATTAGTAGGAAATGATTAGTAGGAAAAAAACTTCCGCTAAAGGCTGAAGTCACCGATGCTGGTAGGAACTTCAGGCACCACCTTTTCAAGTGGACTTTTTCAAGAACCATATGGCCTGCCTGAGACAATTACTCCAGTTTAGGCTTGACGATGCCCAACTAGCTAAGTAAGGTTCAGGTACCTGTGATGGCCTCTGATTAGGATTATCCACCAGCTGATATAAGGTATCCCATGCCTCTGTTCACTTAGGGCTAGCAACCCAGAAGCAAACAGAAAACACAGCGGCAGATTCTTCCTCAACAGAGGCCCACCAGTGCAGCAAGTCCAGGATCCATAATCAAGCTCAAATCCATAAACAAGTCCAATCTAGTAGATATAAATGGTCAGCATCAGGACTCTGTGAAGTTGACCACTCCTCAGCAGGGTTGAAAAAAAAAGTGGCCATAGATGACCAGATCAGTAGGCCATACTGAACTGGCAGTCCTCCCCTTCTGTTCCCTTCCAAAATAGAATCTCTCATTTGAAAGGTACTAATGGCCTGCACCACGAGAAGGCAGGGTCAGACATTAGGTGCTAGACCTGGCTGGTTCTGTGCATCATCACTAGGGATTGGTACACAACTTTCCTTCCAGTTTATGCCTAGCTACCATTTACAGACCAAAAAATGATTAGTAGGATCACATTTACGATTATTAAAACCAATATTGAACCAATTATCATTTTTAAACAAGGCTGGTATTTGGTGAAATATACTTATATTATAAAGTATATATCGATTCTAGATGACTTCATATGATGATGAATGCCAGGAGTAAGGTTTCTGACAGCTGTATTAACAATTGCTTTCGAAAATCAGGATTAGTGTGTTGTGATGGAGTTAAGATACTGGCCATATGAAGCAGCCCGATGACATAGGTGAACTACAGTTTAATGATTGGGTGGATATAGTTCATGATATATAAGTCTAAAACAAGGGTAATATCTCCTTGTCATATTTAACAGATGAAGAAATTGCTCTATCTATCACTGACAGTCACCAAAAGGAGAAGAGAGATAACGAAAATGATGAACAAATTCCAGTCATCAAATGGCAACCATGTGAAGCCTCCTTAGGAGAGCATTGGAAGAAGGTGGAGCAACTGATTGTGACTATGAATTGTTATATAGCATTGAAAACACTCTCAACAGAATTTATAGTGACAATTTGAAACAAACTAAAATAAGTGTCTGTTTTAAATTATAACTGCTACACATGTATTAACATTTTCCTTTATTCCAGTTTTCTCCTTTCCCTTTTCAGTTTATATAAGGCTAAAATTAAAATATATAAGGCAATAAAGCTAAAATTTATATTTTATACATAATTTTACCACCCTGTAGATGTTATTCTTATGATTTTCACTTATTAGAATGGCCACTTATTAGAATCAAAATGTGATTTCCCAAAATGATCACAATAACTGGTGCTTACAGTATATATATATAAACAGAATCATCATGCTTGAAATTCTTTGTGGAAAAAAAACAGTACTGATTAAGCAAACCTGGTAAATTGTTATCACTGAAAATAAATTTTTGAATGCAGTGATCGAATTTTTAAAAAAAAATCACTTGGTTCCAAAAGTATACACTTTATACGTTATTCAAGTGTAGCTTGCTTTGTAAAATAATGCACTCGTTCACAGCAAATGTTGAAGAGAAAATGTTTTAAACATACTAGAGTTACTACCAAGTCATAGAAACATACCTTTGGAATATATATATAAAAGCCACAGGATCATATTCTTATTGCTTGTTGGGCTGAGAGTCACTGGTTAGATTGACACTTATTTAGATTATATCTATTCTTCTGTAGTAAACATTGGCATGTGTTGTATGTTTGAATGAGCTTCTTATATAACTACAACTATATTTCAATTTGACATTGTAGTTCCAGGATACGTTTTCACAAATATAATGTTCTATGGAATATAATTTCTGCATTGTGAAACTTCTTAAATGTATCATTACAGGACTATGTCTACTTAATGCAACTGGTATGACTTCTGATGAGAGTAAAAATACAACAATTAACAAGGATCACCATGTTTTCTTTTAGAAACATATTTTGCTGGATAAATAAGATTACATATACTATTAAAAATATTGGATTTTTGTCAGGGCAGCTCATATACATATCTTTAACCCTTATAATGTTAGGTTCAAAAAACTGAATTGTACCTGGTGGCTAGGCTATTTTTCATTGTGCTAAACCAATAATAAAAATTAACTTTTTTTAAAAATTTTGTGCTAAATAACTAATGAACAGAATAAATCATACACATATATAATTTAACAGCATTTAATTTGGATTTTACGAAAATAAAATATTTAACAAAAATGAGATTCACATTAATTTTACTAACACTTTTTCAGAGTGATTTGTTTAAAAATGACCAGGCAAAGTGAATAATAATAATTAAAAAACAATGGACCAAAATAATTATGACAGATATGACTATCAGTAATTAAATATTTAAAAATTTAATCAATCACATAGCCCATTTATTGAAGGAAGCTAATTGGGTAAATTTCTGCCTATATTTTCCAGATAATTCTGTTATTTATTATATCAGAAAACCCATATGTTCTCCACAGGAGGATCACAGAACATCAGACAGAGGTCAGTCAAAACAAACCAACGACCTCTGCTGCTGATCTGGCAGTTCAGCTACCAAAGACTGGGAGCAAACCACATTGCTGGCGCATGCATCCACTTACTACAAAAGCATCGTCCACAAAGCTTTTGAGATGGGATTCCTACCTGCAACCGAGACACTGGAATCATTCTTCATGACATGCAGAAAGAAGTTCTAAACAGCCCTAACATCACCACATAATGCCACTACACTGATGTACTGCTTCGAAGGAGGTGGGGAAGGCTCAGTCAGTAGTGAGACAGGCTTGTAAACTGCAGTTCCCCTAGCTGGATCAGAATTGAGATTTATCTCTGCAAAACTCCCCGCCCTGTCCATGGTCAGTAGGGGACACTGATGAGCTTGGAAAGGTTATCATCCATCAGATGGGATGTTAAGTTGTGGCCTCTTGTGCAGGAGAGTCATACACTGTGCATGTTAAAAAACATGCTGGATGGGCTTAACAGCCAACAGCTGTTCTAGTGGGTCCCCTTCCCAAACCACTGAGGTCCCTGTGACCTGGTCATTTAGCTCATTGTGTGCAAAAAAAGTCCTGATCAGAGGTAAAACAATGCAATCCAACCCTTGTTCTAAAAGTTTTTGAGTTTGCTCCTGAAAACATTTTAAAGATGCAAATAGTTTGAAGAATAAATTTATTGCTTGAGACAGAGAACTTTCAGTTATTTTAATTATTTTTGGAGCAAAAAGGTCTTTTAATTGTGTTAATTGTAATTATGCACTTTACTTTTAAACCAGTGGTACAAAATTAATTTTACTACAACATCAATAATGTCTACATTATTTAGCAAATACCATATATTTTCATGTACCATGTGCATGTTTTTTTTTCTGAATTTAGTGCTCAGATAATAAGCTGTATGTATTATATAAGAAAAAGTTTTTATCCATAGCTAAATGGCCCCAGTTAGCATGGCAACAACCTCTCGACTGCAAAATACAAGGTCAGTGTGTCACTCTTACGAGAAGTAATGTGTGACTTGTTTTCTTACAATTGTGAGTAATACAATGTGGCTACAGTTGCTCATATCAGGTGAAAAACTTAAAGATGTCAAGCAATTTGGCAATCACACTGCAGGCAGAAAATACTTATTTTTTTCTCTTCTCTAATGCCTGCATATTGCAATGCACTATTTTTCTTTCCCAGATGTAAATTCCATGTACATATAGCATACTTCAATAAGGGCAGATTTTTACATTATTTTCAACTCCCCACAAAAACTTTAAAAATACAAATAAATTAAAAAATGCCTATCTTCCTATTTGGCCCTAAGAAGTAGAAAATAAACCTAAAGCACATCAATGGTCCAATCAAACACAAGAGTTCATATTCACGTCAATGGAAGATTAGGGCACCGGCAATCATGTTGAGTAGGTAAATCAGCATCTTATCTTCCTTTGAAGTGAATATTAATTCAGTGAATGATTGAACCATTGATATGCTTTAGGTTTATTTTCTAATTTTCAGAACCCTGTAGAAAAATAAGTATTTTTAAAAATATTTTAATTAATTTATTTTTTTTATTACTAAAATACCTGCATTCAAAAACTTTCATTTGAATTTTCAAAAATTCATTCAAAAACTTTCATAACTCATAAATATCAACCACATTCACCCCTCCCTCCCCTTTTGGTGTCATGTTTGAGGTAGCCGATGACTTTAGAGATGTCACACTTTATGACTCGTTAAAGTTGAACCCCACAAAGAATCTGCCCACTCCTTTATCAGGGGGGGGGGGGGATAGTGTGGACCAAATTTAAAAGTCATTATATGAGCTTTCATTTGACATCTAACTCGAAAATATAGGCCTTCGCATTCAGAAGATATAGTAGAAAAACTGTCACATTTCCCTTTTTTAAGGAGTAAGGAAGCATGGGGATTAATTTTTTATAGCCTATGACACTCTCTGCATCACACACTTTCATTTGGCATGTAGCTTGTTACTTTATGCACTCACATTCACGAGATATAGGAAAACATTCATTTTCATATCCCCCCCCCCTTTTTTTAGGGATGGGGGAGTAAATGTGGGGAGGGTCAATTTTTTGTAGCTTATGACATTCCCTGCATCAGAAGCATTCATTTGACATATTGCTTTTTACTGGCATTCTCATTCTGGAGATATAGTGAAAGAATAGTTTTCATATTTCCGCTTTTTTAGGGGAGAAGAAAGCATGGAGGAGGGGATCAATTTTTCTTAGCCTATGACACTCCTAGCATCACAAGCTTTCATTTGAAATATAAACCATTAAGTTCCTCCATTGCAGTCAAAAGATATGGTGGAACAACGTTTTGTCAAATCCACAAACCGATCAACTGACAAATGTTAAAGCCAAAAGTGATAGGAAGATGGTAAAAAATATAAATTAAAAAATACCTATCTTTCTATAGGCACCAAAAAGTAGAAAATAAACCTAAAGCATATCAATGGTGCAATCAGTCACCGAGTTCATATTCACTTCAAAGGAAGATAGGGAGTCTGAAATTTTGCTGAGTAGGTAAATCGGCACCCTATCTTCCTATGAAGCGAATACAAACTCAGTGACTGATTACACTATAGGAAGATGGGTACTTTTTAAATTTCTTAATTTATATTTTTTTTGTTGTCACTAAAAACACCTATCTTAAAAAACTTGGATACACGACTCAAATGTCGAGCACATTTACCCCCCTTTTGAAGTCACATTTGAGGTAGATCACGACATTGCAGACATTATTTTGAGATATGACTCATTAAAATCGACCCATGAAAAAAATCTGCACCCATTTTATCAGGGGGGGAATGGTAGGGGCGAAATTCGAAATGGCTTATGGCCATCATTATACGAGCTTTCATTTGACACCTAATTCATAACTGTAGGCCCTCGCCTTCTGATAATATAGTAGAATGACTTTCAGATTTCCAGTTTTTTAGGTGGGGGAGAAAGCACTGGGGGATTTTTCACAGCCTATGACACTCCTCCTGTCACAGGCTTTCATTCGACACATAGCTCATTACTTTCTGCACTTGCATTCAGGAGATATATGGGAACAGTCATTTTGCCCCTTTTTAGGGGGGAAGAAAGCATGGGGGTCAATTTTTTGTAGCCTACGACATTCCCCATGTCAGAAGCTTTCATTCAATGTATAGTTCATTACTTTTGGACTTTGCGTTCTGGAGATATAGCTTAACAATAGTTTTCACATTTCCACCTTTTTTAGGGGGAAAGAAATCACAGGGATAATTTTTAATTTTTTTTATAGCCTATGACAGTCCCTGCATCACAAGCTTTCATTTGGCACACAAATCATTAAGTTTCTCCATCACATTCAAAAGATATGGAGGAACAATGTTTTGTCAGATCCATAAACCAACCAACCAACAAACATTAAAGCCAAAAGTAATAGGAAGATAAGTAAAATTAGGTGTACATTGTACACAGAGGCATGAGGTAATAATAATATATGGTAAAATTTCTTTTAAATATGCTATATATATATACTAAATATTGGCCACTTATGCTACATACCAAAATTCTACATACTTAAGTTTTTATCATTAACAAACACTAACTGGTATTCCAACATGGATGTGACTAAAGCAAATTTACATGAATATTTACATTTAACACTCATTGGAAATGTGTATGACTTGATTTGCTTGTGGCTATAGGTATAACAATGTTAATATTTCATAATTTTAGTAAGAATATTTGCACACAATATTGTTTTGATAAATGCAGTTCAAACGTGCTTTTCTTACTTTCAAGATATTGGAATTTGATTAGTATTCATCATTAAAAAGAATAGAAGTTATATCTACTATCCATTGAAAAATCTGAACATTCTTTGGTGAAATAAATATGATGTATAGTTCAATCAATAGTGATAAATAAATTGATATTTTGCATTTACATTGTTGTCTCTGATGACAGCCAAGAGCCTAATAAGGCTGGAATGGTAAATAAGGGAGAACAAAGAGTTATATAGCTAGTTACTTATGCTCATCTATGTTAAGCATTTTAAGCATATTGGATAGGATTATAGTATGTTTATATCAAATGTAAAGGTACAGCAATTAAAAGAATGAAAATAAATATATAGTTATATATGTAAAATTACAAATATTATAAGAAAAAAATTGTTACTCCATTATTGTTCTCCAATGGCATTAATACTAAGGATACAGAGCTTGCAGCCAAGGACTAGATGTTGCACTAATGAAAAAGCAGGTAAGGCTCCATACTGCCATAGCAACTGGTGACTTCTGAGTGAAATTAGAAAGGGATAACATTACCCAGTCTTGGATCAAGTCTTCCTGTGACTGCTTATGCAAGTGCTGAAAAACCTGTAATATTGAATGAGGTTAATATAATTTTTTAAAACTTAATTTGCAAGAAAATTTCATTCTCAATGGAATTTGTACCCTTATATATATATATAGGGTCATTATAAAAGAATATACACATTGTAAATGTTACATTTTATTAAATAATTAAGCAACAAAAGTAACCATATCCAACACATCAAGAAACTCTCAAAGTTTCCATGCTATGATAGCTTGGGGTTAGTATTACACAGTGGCACTAGTATCCCATGTAATGTCTTAAATGATGAATTCCCAAATCACTGGATTGGTAGAGGTCAACCAATCTTGTGACCCCTTGAAAGCCCCAATTTGACACTACTGGACTTTTTATTTTATGATACACTAAAAAAAAACACTTTACAGTATTTAAAGGAAATAATTACTGCAGCTGTTGCAAATTGCTGTACCAAGTATGGATGGAAATTGAATATTATGTCACCAATGGCACTAAAGTGGAATCTGTTGAAAGCAAATGAAACTTTGAGAGTTTACTGATATTTTGCATACAAGGTTACTTTTTAAATTTAATTATTTAATAAAATATAGCACTTAAAAATATGATTTCTTTTGTAATGGCTTATATATTAACTAACTTAATAAGCAAAAGTATTCTATCTTACTGATCATCATGACATGGCTTAATAGGAAATAATGAAATGCATTAAAAGCTGGTTTACTTCATATGTTTGTCTTAATATACATAATGAAAAACTAATTTAATACTAACCAGAATGAGGCAAAATATTCTTACATCCCAAGCTACTAATTGCCATTTCAAAGTATAAAATTTGCACATCTAACTGTATAAAGAGGTAAGTAAAAGTGCTGATAGAGAGATGAGACAATTGATTGTGCCCCTATAAATGCACCAAAATAATTAGACAATTGATTGTGCCCATATAATGCACCAATAATTGAAAAATCAGAAAAACTATTAATTTTCCCATGCACAGTTTTAATAAAATTAAATACTACAGATGTTATTTTTGGTTACTAAGTGAATTAATTATTGGTGGCTTAGATCCATCCAACTATCTATCCATCCATCTTCCACAATCAGCCATGGGCTACAGAGGTAGAGCAGACTGTGCAATTTAGTCCTTCAATCACATCTATCCTGAGCTACAGCTGCTGCATTAGGCCTTTATGAGGGCTTTAGGTACATTGTTCAAAACTTTATTTGCTAATCTGTAGTTATGCATATATAGGTCTCTCCCTCTTTCTGAGGACTTTAGGCACACTGTTCATAATCTTATTCTCTTTATTCTCTAATCTATAATTATTCATATGGGCAACATGGCCAAACCAGCAGAGTCTCTCTCTGCACAATATGCTGCTTAAAGGAGGTTGCCGACTCCTTTGCCTAACCTCATTGTTAGTTACAAAGTTGAACCACCTAATGCCCAAGATACTGCATAAGCATCTAGAATCAAAAGCATCTAGTTTCCGGTTATCTTGTTTACACAGCATCCAAGTTTCACTACCATAACTAACCCTAGAAAGAACCAAACGATTATATAGTCTAATTTTAGTTTTTAGGTGTATATGCCTATTTCTCCACACTCTCCATAGATTCTTAAAAGTCCCAGCTGCAATCCCTATTCGTCTGTTAATCTCATACCACACATCATCATTATCTGTTACATAGCTCCCAAGAGAGTTAAACTGTGACACCTGCCCAAGACTGCAACCATTCAGATTAACTGAACCACAGCCCACCAGACCAATTTTCATCACTTTAGTTTTCTCTCTGTTTATCACCAAACCTACTCTACTACCAGTCTCATCAACAGCCCTAATGAAAGAGTTCATATCATCAACATTATTTGCCAAAAGGGCTAAATCATCAGCATAATCTAAATCAGAAATTTCAGTATCTCCAGCCCATCTTAGGCCAAAATTTCGCATAACATAATCAATAACCAAACTAAAGAGAAAAGGAGACAAAATGCACCCTTGTCGAACACCAGAAGCAATGCTAAACCAATTGCTACAAGCCTTACCAACTCTCATCATGACTTAGTGTTGTTATAGAGAGCTATCATTACGTTAACTAACTTGTCTGGTATACCATATGATTTCACAATCGACCACAAATTATGTCGATCAACAGAGTCGAAAGCCTTTTTGAAATCAACAAAGCTAGCAACCAAAGGTTTCTGAAACTCTAAACATTTCTCAAGAATCTGCCTAAGTGAAAATATATGATCTACACATTCCCTACCACTTCTGAATCCACATTGCTCATCACGCAATTGCCTGTCAACCAGATTCTTAATTCTATTAAGCACAATCATGCAAAGTACATTCACTGGAACAGAGAGTACGCTGATACTCCTATAGTTATCACAAGAACTGCGATCACCTTTTTTGAAAATAGGGATAATAATAGCTCTGGTAAAATCCTTAGGAACCATGCCTTTATCATAAAAGATATTCAAAATTTCAGTCATCCAAGTGGTAACCGAAACTTTCCGAGCTCTAAGCATTTCTGTAGTAATTTCATCTACCATTGGGGATTTATGTAGTTTAAGTTTAGAAATAGCCAAAATAACTTCAGATTGTGTTATAGGGCCAACATTAAAGCCAGTAATGCATCTATCATTATTACAAACAATAGGAGTAGAACTAACCACACTGTTTAGAACATCACTGAAATATTCAGCCCACCTAGCCATGACAGAATTCTCACCTTCTGTAACTTTACCTTGTTTATTCTTCAATCCCTGTCTGTCCATTTTCTACCACATAAAACATTAACTATCTGGTACAGCTGTCTGCTGTTGTGCTGCCTAACTGCTTTCTCAGCTTTGTCAGCCAAGCCATCAAGCCAAAGATTCTTATCAGCAGCTAACTGATCCTTTACATGTTTATTGAGCTCTCTGTAATGCTTTCTATTAAGACTAGTAGGGTATTGATTAAGAATATTTTTACAGTTCTTTAATTCAAAAATAAGCTCTGCTGCCTTATCACTCAAATATTTTTTCATCCTCTGCACCTTTTTACCCAAAAGAGTTTTCAGAGCTTCAGGGTTAAAGGAAACTTTTTAACCTTAGCACAACCCTCCTGAAGTTCAAGTTGCAAGACACTTTTAACAAGATAATGGTCAGATCCAATTTCAGCTCCCCTATATGACCTGGTATTCCTAACAGAACTATCCCATTTGCTGCTAATTAATATATAATAATTCATAATTCTTATGCAGCCCATCTGGTTAAACCCATGTGTACTTATGCATGTCACGTGTTTTTAATAAGTGTTAGTTATTCTCAAACCATTAAGTTTAGTTACTTGTAGGAGACATTGCCCATTGCCATTGGTGCTATCAATACCAAAAGGGATCTATCTACTCCTCCCCAAAGGTCAGAATCAATACCAGCTTTAGCACTTAAGTCACCTAGAACAAGGGTAATATCTCCTTTCTTGACAGAATTCAAAATATCTTGAAATTGTTCATAAAACCCATCTTTCTCATCCTCATCAGCATCCTAAGAGGGGACATAACAACAGATAACATTCAAGTCTTTAATGCTTGCTTAAAATTTAGCTGTAAAAAACATCCATGAATGCACTTGTGTCCTAGAAGTCATCATAGCATGTCTGTTGAGATGTAAACCTATGCCTTGAAGATGCTTTTCATCTTTCCTTCTTGAAAATAAAATTTAAGATTATGTTTAACCAGGGGTGCTCAACCTTTTGGAAGTCACGGGCCAATTTGAAAATTTGGTACAAGTCTCAAGCAAATTTGAAAATTTGGTATGCCACTGTATTTTATATATATATTTAAAATATATTTTGAAAGTTTCATCGTGTTAGTGGGCCACAAGTGGCCCACAGGCCATGGTTTGAGCACCCCTGTGTTTAACTATCTGGTCTCTTGCAAGCCAAGAATATTGAGGTCATAATGATGAAATTCTTGGGTGAGGAATAAAAAGAATAATCTTTGTACAGAGTACTTACATTCCAAGAACCTGTGGAGAGAAAATGTTTAGTCGGATGTTTAAGGAAGCTATTTTTATTGAGAGAGCAAGTGCTGACAATATCAAACAGCCTCCTAATCACAGGCATGGGGCAAAGACCTGTACACCCCACTACTAAAGGCTGAAGCCATCTACACCGGTAGGACTTCCTCCAATGTAGATTTGATGATGCCTGTAGAAACAAGGGTTCAGGTACCTGCGATGGTCTCTGATCAGGATTATCCACCAGTTGATAAAACATATCCTGTGAATTTATTCACTTGGGACTATCAATCCACAAACCAAAAACACATTGGAAGTTTTTTGCTCAATAGAAGCCCGTCAGTGGAGCAAATTCAGAATCCATAATCAAGCTCAGAGCCATTAATCCATTCAGGTTGGTATATATGGTTAGCAGCGGCATCCTGTGTGGTTGACTGCTAAGAGCAGAGTAGAAAAAAAAAAGTAGCCATAATAGTCCAGATCAGTAGGCCACACTGATCGGGTAGCCCTCCTTTTCCATTCTCTTTCACAAGAGAGCATTTCTTTTGAAAGGTTTTAACAATCTGCACCACGAGAAGGATGGGTCGGACTTTAGATGTTAAGCTTATCTGGTTCTGTGCATCATCACAGGAGATTGGTGCATAGCTTTCCTAAACTTTTATGAGATTATTCAAAAACAAATAACTTTACTTACCAGTATGCTTTTCACAAGATTAATATACCAGTAGGTATATTAATCTTGTGAAATTAGATCTTGAGAATGCTTTTTTTAAAACTTGCTTAAAATATATTGATTGTGTTCTATTATTTTATGTTTTTTAAAATTTTAAAAAAGGAATCTTATGCTGCAGTAGATAGGATTTGAAATTAACTAACCAAAGCATTTTATGGAGGGAAAATATTTCATAAAAAAAATATATATACTATACCTCAAATATGACCCTAGCCATAAGCTGTGGATGTGGTTGCTGACTAGATAGGAATTCCCCTATTATTTTGTTTAAAATATCTTGTGCAGGGAAGAATTCCATGAGGAAGGCTGGAAGGACATGACACATTACCTCTGCTTCAAAAGGATAACTTCGTCTAATCCTAAGAAAATGACATAAAATTAAATTTAAGGAGTTATACTTTTTATCATTTATTCAGTTATCATAATAAAACAACTTATCTTCATATTGGATTTCCTAAAAACTTCTCATTAAGTGTTTTACTGAGTTTTGATCTGTTTCAATTTGCTTTATATTATTAATACAATAGAACTGCTCAAAATTTCTGAAATTTTGCCCCTCGTTGAAACATTTTTAAGTTATCCCAACTTTTAATTTGCTTTCTTATGTTTCCCCCAGTATGCCCAATTTGTGAAATATGTTTTTATACATTATTTTAATTTTATGATTGGAGCTTCAAAGCCATTAGCTTATTTGCAGGCTATAATGGAAAAAAAGGACCATATGATCCCAGGACTCAAACCTGGATGAGTGATGCAGTAGTATCATGAGCCAATGCAATACTACTGCATCACCAAGGCACTGGCCAGATATATGATATGACTAAAAAAATAAATACCCCCTCAAGCAGCTGCTTGCCACAGAGGTCTGACAGGAGCCTGTCAGTTTATATGCCAAAGTAAACTACATACAGCTTAAAGCTGTATGTAGTCATATCATATACCTGGTCAGAAGTAATGTGCTTAAAGATATTATATTTCATCTAGAATCAGAAAATATGCCAATTTTGGCCATACCAATGTTCCCTAATGTTTTTAAGTTGATGGAATATGGCACATTAGACAGAAAACTATTAATTAATATTTAAACTCCATGTTGTTAAGAAACTCTTTACCTTACTTCCTCTATCAGAGAACCATTCCCACTGATTTGACTTTAATATAAAAAAATACTAAAAAATTAAAATACACTGACTGGTTTTTAAAAAGGAAATTTACAATTCCAACTTTTATTCAGACAAATTAGGTACAAATATAATCTAGAACAGTTACACCTATAATTATACATACTTATTGGCTATTACATCCCTTGAGCATTTACAAAGTAAACTTCTACTTGAAATAATCAAATCAATGCATTAAAACTGCCTATAAAGAATACATGGTTGAAAAAAATTATGAAGTGTTATTGGCTCACTTTTTACAAAAAAAAAAGTGTATTTAACAATTCACTTTTTTGAATATATATATATAGGACCAAAGACATTATTTTTCTACACATACATTAACAAAATAATAAATGAAACATTAAAATACTTCTTTTGAGTGCAATTTAAAGAAGATTATAAAGAAATAATCTATTAGAATATTTGTGATGTATAATAATACCACACTATTTTAAATGTATAATACCCACAAATTCTAATAGATTATTTATTGTAATCTATTAGAAATTGTGGGTATTATTATACATTTAAAATAAAAATAAATATAAATACCCCCTCAAGCAGCTGCTTGCCACAGAGGTCTGACAGGAACCTGTCAGTTTATATGCCATAGTAGAAGGTCTGTGAGGATGGCAGGACCTCAGCAGAATATAGTGTTCCATAAATTACTTCAATTATAACATTTTATAGAAATTTGGACATGTGACCACTAAATATTCTTTGGCCAATAGCAAAATCAATACCAACATAAATCTTTTTAGCACAATATCAGACAGGTAATTCATTTAACTCTTCCAGGGTTCCATCTGAAAAACTGGTTTGCATCCAGAGGCCCAGATATTTTTTCACTCTGATCAGCTCCCCAAAAAAATTAATTTTAGAATTTTTTTGGAAATAACTAATGAAAGGAATCATGGTATGTTATATGCCAACTTTAATCAGCATTTAATTCTGGATTTTTTGAAAATATCTAACAAAGAGATGAGTAGTTTATTTTAACAGGACATTTTTAGAGTCATCTGGCAATGCAAATAAAAATTTATTTAAAAAAATCTAAGACATAAATAATTAAAATGGTCATGAATAGGAAGGCTATTTATTTCTGAATAACCAAAAAAAAATATTTATTTGATGCAAGAAAATTACTCCCTTTTCATAATTTTTTTCTCAGCACCATACTTTGAGAAAAGTACAGGCTTTTTTGCCAATGGTACCAAGCTATATAAACCAGTTAACTTTAGAATTAAAAAAATAAATCAACCAAAGTAAGTCATGCTATATACCAAATTAAACAGAATTTGCTTCTGAATTTTATGAAAATAAAAAATTTAAACAAATTTATAAACATATTGATTTTATTAAAATTTTATTTTGGAAAACCTGACAAAAACAGTTAAATCATTTGAAATAATTAGCCGAAAAAAAATTTATTGCCCTGATTAATCGAAAAGAAATTTCTTCCCGAATAATATATTTACCCGAAATATGATTTCTTTTCAGTGTGCTATATTTTAAAACATGGGCCAGCTTTATACGAGGTGACTTGGACTGCTCACATTGATGGGATTTTCTATCCTGTCTATGAAATGGTGGAACACTTTCTTGCCTGTTTTTTTTACAAAAGATTACGATTTTATTTTCTTTGGATGTTGAATTTTGGGGAGTTTGGTTAAGTGCTGAAAAGTTAGTGCATCAAAGAAAAAAAAAAAACTGTCTATATCGTAAGAGTGGCACAATCACAATACTGAGGAGCATTAAATGTTTTTAAAACCATTCAATATAAACTTAAAAACTCGCAATGCAAATAAAAATTTGCAAGGGGTCCTCATTGTGTGTAACATTGGGGGGGGGGGGGGGTAAAACCCTTGCTGAAATTGCCTCCTACATGAGGATTAATTTCTGTGCCAAGGAAGTCCTTTTCATTCTGCATCTAAGGCCTCATTCATTTTTAGAAATCGATACAAGATTGAAGTTTTTTTACTGGAAAACAAAGAGATAATAAAGGAAAAAATAACATATAACCTAATGCAAAGTTAAATAAAATATCCACAGCAACAAGTTGTAAGTTGGGTTGTTTTACCTCTGAGCGGCACTTTTTTGCACACCATGGCTAAATGGCCAGGTCACATAGACCTCGAAGGCTCAGAGAAGGTTGGGGGAGGGGACCCACTGAAACAGCTGTTAGGAGACAGATGGTAGCCTCCTATCAAGGCCATCCAGCATGTTCTTTAACATGCACAGGGTATGGCTCTCCCACACAAGGGGCCACGATTTAATGTCCCATTCGATGGATGGCGGCCTTTCCAAGCCCATCGGTGTCCCCTACTGACTGTGGGCAGGGCGAGGAATTTTGCGGAGATAAATCTCAATGCTGACCCAGCTGGGACTCGAGGAACTGCAGATTACGAGCCTGGCGAGCTACCGACTGAGTCATCTCTGCCCCGACAAGTTGTAAGCCAATGTAGCATAACTCCAAAAACTTCATAATTATCGATTGACTGATAGGTACTTTTTCAACTCAAAATAAAAATGTGTAAAGCTTTATTCAAAGCTGTCATTAGACACTTTTACACCTACCCTTAAGCTTTAAATTCAAGCACACTATTTCTTCTAATTCGAACTCCTCCATCATACATTGGATTGCTAGGGATTCAAAATAAAATCCCTTCATAAATCAGATAATACAAGAATATAACATTTTGATCATTGCCATTCAAGAAGTCTCCTTTTCAAAACTTTCACCTAATATCAAAATACCTAATTTTATGACCTACACAGAAAATAAAAAAACATCATCTAACAAAGGAGCAGCCCTCTTTATAAATTCACTTGCCACAGGTACAGATAAGTCTCCTTAAAAGTAATACAAAAATAGAAGCAGTAAACAACTAGATTAAGAATATGCTCCTCAAGCTTTTCAATCTAAAACGTCTACAATCCAGGATAGAACATTTCAGAGGATATCGTCCTACAATTTATTGAACCTGTCTCCTACACTTATCCTTTGACGCAATTTTAAAAATAAATTTTTTTGTAGCAGTTATGCAGTTTCATACTAAACTGATTCATTCTCAATTTCCTATTTCAGTGCTTCAGTTAAGGTTTAATGCTTTGAAATATTTATATTAAATTTATTTTCAGTTCTTTATTTTTAAGATATATTTCTATTTTTATTTAAATTATCTTGTTTTTAAACCGAAATGAATTTTTTATGACACCATTTTCCTTAGGCTTAGAGAGTTTGCCAATCGCCAAAAACTAAGCACATGCATTATTTGCATAAATGACTAAAAATAAACTAAATAAATAAAAGGTTTAAGTATTAATAAAAATATTATGAACTTATTTATATTAGAATAATAAAATAAGTTGAAAAAATACTTTTTTTTGTAATTTTTTTACTGAAGTAAAAATAGAAAAAACCACAGTAAAATTTTGCAATATTAAATTTTTTTTAAAAACTGCAATTTTTGTCATTTTATTAATCATCCTTAAATGCACTTTCTTTTGGTATATAACAAGAGTATTTCCTTTTGTTACTTAGTTTAGGATGAGGTTCTAAAATTGTGAATTTTATTTTCTGAAAACACATCAAAATTAACTGTTTACCAGAGTGAGACCAGTTTCAGAAACCTGACACTTTAAGGGTTAAACATATGGGCAAACCAAGAGAATCATCCAAGCCTTGGAAATCCATAATTCTAAAACAAAACATAACAGAAGAAGAATTAGCAGAAGTCTTTGCCCAACATTTTATTGTATAGTGCCCCCCCCCCCCTGCCACACAGATAATCCACTACAACAAAACAAAGTACATAGACAACTGGAATAAAACCTACAAAACAGGAAAAAAATACTCACAATCTGTTCCAGCACAGACCAATTATCCAACAAAACACTGAAAAAACTACCCCCTCCCCAGCTGCACACAGACTTTTACAAATCATTAGCTACCAATAATAATTGAAAACTTCCCCACACACATGGAAACACAGCCTCATCATACCCCTCATTAAGCCACACAAAGACAAAACTAAAATCACTTCATACAGGCACATAACCCATGCCAACACTATACTTAAAATTACAGAGAAGATTGTTAAAATGTCTACTCTGGCACATAGGAAAACATAAAATTTTACACCTCCAAAAGCAGGAATCCAGAAACAAATCTGCAATAGACAGTTTTCTAGATTTATTAACAGACATACAAATAAGCCTAGAACAAAACCAGTCAGTCATAGCAGTCTTTTTATACATCAAACGAGCTTCTGATAATGTGTGGAGAAAGGAATTGCTACATAAACTTGCATACTATGGCATTGGAGATTGCACTGCTTTCTTCATTAACAACCTCATTTCTGACAGACAAATCTCCATTAAACTGGGTCAAACACTTTCAGATATACACACCACATGTCATGGGGTCCATTTCATCCCCTATTCTCTTTAATATTTTTCTGGCCAAATTACTCACCATTTTACCCCCACATTTCAACATAACCATATACACAGATGATATCACCCTTTGGAGTAGGGGATACCACTTTCACACCTTACAAGAGAACATGGAAGTGTTACTCACTAAAGTAGGCATGTCAAACACACGGCCCGCCTGGAACTGTTCTGCGGCCAGCCAAGATTGATAACCAATACGTTTATTTGACTTTTGACAACACTGGATTCTTTAATTAAAATTATAAGTACGTACATGGTACATGAATTAAATAAACATATTTCAGAAAACATTTCCATTTATATATAAGGGAAACTATTGCGCATAAATGTATATGTCGGAGCCCGATCGTAGAATTGCTCATATCATGAAATGCCCGATCATTTCATGAAATAGTGGCATTTCATGATATGAGCAATTCTATGATCGGACACGTCTCGAGGTCATTCAAATGTACGTACTTTGTGCATGGCAATGAGTCACGAAATGCCAGTAGAGTCGGAAGCTATTTGTTAGCAGTCAGTGAACGAATACTGCGTTCTAGTCTAGTTTGTACATAACAATTTTCATCTGTTTTTTTTTGTTTTGCGGCCCGCGATTTAATATATAATACTTAATATGGCCCTCGGTGGTTAACGAGTTTGACATGCCTGCACTAAAGTATAGAATTATTCTAATACATAGGAATTGCAGCTCTCCTCTCACAAAACAACAGCTGTACCCTTTGTCAAAAGCAAACTCCCAGACATTCATCTGCATATTTACACCTCCATTAACACTGAACACACACACACACACACAATTTTTTTAGGAATTTTCCTTTATTCCCATCTAACTTGGATGCCTCAAATCAATTAACTGACTACTTATGGTCAGAAAACTTTAAATTTACTTAAATATCTGTGTGGGTAGAACTGGGAAGAAATCAATAGCCTCATGAAAGTAATCACTGTTTCTGATAGATTTCCTTACGAGGGAGTAACCAAATGCTAACGTATCATGTAACCAAATGCTAATGTATCATGTAACCAAATGCTAATGTATCATGTAACCAAATGCTAACGTATCATGCATTGATTATTTCAAGATTCGACTATCGTAGCACAGGCCTTGACATGGCCTCAGTTACTCAAAAGAAAAAACGATGTTATTCAATGCAAAGCCACTAGACTATGTCTTGGACAACTGCCTATAGCTCCAGTGTTTTTCCTCAGGATGAAGGTAAACTTCTTCCCCTGGAAATTAGATGCAAACATACACTACTTAACCATTTCTTAAGAATATCCACCTGAAGAAACCGAATATTCCTCTGGAAAATCCCACAACATCCAGACTATCAGAAACAGTGACTACTTTCAAGAGGTTATTGATTTCTCCAACAATATCCTAAATTTCACAGCCACCCACCACACATTGGACATGGATTTGGCCAGACATAACCTCCTCACACCCTTCATTATTCATAAAACATTCCCCTGGCAATTTCCTTAGCAAACACATAATGACAGGCATAATCAACCATCAAGTAAATAAATCAGCACTTTAGTGTCGATTTAAATTTTAGAGGAAAAATTGTCTTGAGCCAGGTGGGATATGAACCCACGATCTCCTGATAACATGTCAGGTGCTCTGGACCACTGAGCTACCTGTCGCCAATCAAGATCTCCTCTAATTAGTGCTATGAATATTCCTTTTATGTTTCATAATAGGCGCTATTCAGGCAATTTAGTCACAAGTGGCATTTATATTTGCCAATAGATGGAAGCATATATTACAAGTATGTAGATAATAAATAATGAAATAAGCTCGACGTATTCCAATCAAGTAAATAAATCAGCACTTTAGCGTCGATTTAAATTTTAGAGGAAAAATTGTCTTGAGCAGGGTGGGATATGAACTCACGACCTCCTGATAACATCAGGTGCTATGGATCACTGAGCTACCGGCTGCCGATCCTTATCTCCTCTAATTAGTGCTATGAACATTCCTTTTATGTTTCATTATGCCTGAATAGCACCTATATGAAACATAAAAGGAATGTTCATAGCAACTAATTAGAGGAGATCTTGATCGGCGGCTGGTAGCACAATGGTCCAGAGCACCTGACATGTTATCAGGAGGTCGTAGGTTCGTATCCCACCCAGCTCAAGACAATTTTTCCTCTAAAATTTAAATCGACACTAAAGTGCTGATTTATTTACTTGATTGGAATACGTCGAGCTTATTTCATTATTTATAATCAACCATATTCCCCCACAGCACCTTATTGTTTACACAGATGGCTCCCTGCACAAAAACAACCATGCAGCTACAGGAGGAATAATTATCCCCTCACATAACATTGAACAAAAACTTAAGATTCAATCCAGATCTTAACGTCATGGAAATAGAGCTTATAACTATCAGGGAAGTTGTCAAACTTTCCCACACATTAATCAACGACCCCTACACACACATTATTATCCTTACTGACAGAAAAGCAGCACTGCTCATTCTTCTAAAAAAATCCAGAAAAAGTATATAACAAAGCTCTGGCCTTAGGTTAATATATACCTTGAGTGACATTAGTTTGCTTTCTCACACACACAACATTAAATTCCACATCACTTGGATCCCTGGACACAGTAGTTTGGCAGGTGAGAAAGCAGATTTGTTAGCCAAACTATCTGCTACCCTAGACTCTATTACTCATATTCCACACAGTAAACATTCATTTCAGACCAAATTTCTCACCTACACTCACATTAATTTCTAATTATATATATTACAAAGAGACCCCACACACTCAACACTTTAGAAATAGCATACATGCCTACAGAAAATAATTTCATACCCTCTCTATATCATTACATGTAAAACTATCCAGGTTGCATATAGGCCATACCATATTTAATAAATTCCTGCACACTATGAAAAAGAACCAGAGCCCATTTTGCCCACATTGTAGTAAAATTGAAACAGTAGAGCACATCGTCCTGCATTGCCCACATTATGCCTAGGATATTATATTTAGATATATTCACCAGAGGCAATATGTATTCTTCTAATTACTTATGTATATTTCATGCATGCAATTCATATTTATAGAAAAGCCACAATATTTAAAATAGAAACAAAAAACAGCTAAATAAATTTTATTTTAGTACATAGCATGCATAGATGATTGTCCAGTTGTTTTACCTTTGAGTAGCACTTTTTTTGCACATAATGGGCTAAAAGGCCAGGCCACAAAGACTCCAAGGGTTCAGAGAAGATTGCCCAATAGCCTTGCAGGAGATAGATTGAGGCCTCCATCAAGACCACCCATCATGTTCTTTAATGCACATCAGGTGATCATCACATGATCTTTAATGAACTCTCCTGCACATGGGACTATGGCTTTATGTCTCATCTGACAGATGGTGATGTTTTCAAGCCCATTGATATCTCCTTTCTGAATAAAGGCAGAGTGGGGGTACAGAGGAGATAAATCTTAAAACTGGCACAGTTGGGAATCAAACCTGGAACTTGTATATTATAAGCCTGGCACACTACTGACTGTCATTCGAAAAACGACAGAATGTCTTGATTTATTAGTATTAAGAATATTATTCTAGAATTAATTTATTTTTTGGTTCAAAATATTAATTAACAGATAAATATAGTTCCGAAATTCCATGGTTTCCAAATGCAAAAATATATTGGGTCCTATGCTTAACTGCATGAAATTATAGGAACATACTATAGAGCAATACAGTGCAATTACAATAGATAATAATGTCTACATAAAATGAAATCCTTTTTCTTACTATATTTAAAACACATAAAAGTTTTAAAATTGATGTTAGGTGACTTTTGATCAAATTAATCCACCTATCAGCAAATTAAAATTCAACATTAGCCAAACAGAAATAAAACATTTCTTATAAAACTAAAATTTTAATATATAAAATATGAAAAATCATTAGAATGAATCAAGAAATCTGTTAACATCAAAATAATAAAAGCCTTCAAATAACAAAAAGCCTAAAATTAACCTTTCAAAAGGTATAAATATCTACACACCAGTCTTTAATATTTATGAATTCTCAGAAAATTAATGCATATTTTACTGGTAGTTCAAGTTTTGAAAACTTCAATGCAATTTCTTTTATTGCATGTTTATGATTCTGGATCTGAAAACATAGCATTATTTGATTGCGAAAAAAAATTACTTTTATTAATAACATTTCTGAAAGCCAGCCACTCTCCATGCCAGATTTTTTAAAGGACAGCCACTTTCAATGTCAAGCTCTAGCAGTCTTGCACTCCACTCTTCCCTCCCACCCTACTTCCCACCTATCCCATCATACAGCACAATGCAGTCTCCACAGTCAAAGTCAGACGATGCTTGTCGGGGGCAGCTGTCGAGGCCGTCCACTATGCCAGTTTGGCGTGGTTCGATGTTCGGAGTGCACCTATCCACATCGAGATTGTTTTTGGGAACGCACTACCCATCTCTACACATTACTATACTCCCTATCCTTGCAAAACCACATTAATTACATCATTAAATTTTAATTTTTTTAAATTAATCTAATCAATTTTATATTCCTAAACCTTAAACATAATCTCAGAACCAGTAATTCAACCTACAAAATCACAATAAATTCAAACACTGTCTGGACTATTTCCTATCTATTTTTATTACCCCCTATCTATTACCATCCCCCCCTTTTTTTCCTTTCCTTCTCTCCCCTTACTTATTATCTTATGTTTTTTTTTTCTGTCATTTCGATTTCAAGACTTGAATTTCTATTCTCATTCAAAATTTTCTATTTTTTCTATCTCTGATTTTTACTACTTTATTTCTCTCTATCCCCCCCCCCCCCTTTACTTATTATTTTATGATTTTTTTTCTGTATCATTTCGATTTCAAGACTTGAATTTCTATTCTTATTCAAGACTTCTTATCTATTTTTTCTATCCCCCATTTTTCCCAGTTTATCTCTCTCTATTACCATCCCCTTTCCCCCTTTTTTCTCCCTCCTTTACTTATTATCTTATTATTTTACCGTCTCATTTGTATTTCAATTCATTCTCATATTCCGTCTCATTTGTATTTCATTTTTGAAATTCTATTCTCATACAAGATTTCCTATCCATTTTTTCTAACCCCCCATTTTTAATACTTGATTTCTCTCTATTACATTATTCTCCCCTCTCCCCTTTTTTCTACTCCCCTCCTTTTACTCATTATTTTATGATTTTTTTTCTTGTGTTATTTCGATCTCAATTCAAGACTCGAATTTCTATTCTCATTCAAGATTTCCTATCTATTTTTTTTCCATCCCCCATTTTTCCTACTTTATTTCACTCTAATACTTCCCCTTTTTTTTTCTCCCCTCTATTTACTTATTATCTTATGATTTTACTCTGTCTCATTTGTATCTCAATTCAAGACTTGAATTTCTGTTCTCATTCAATACTTCCTATCCATTTTTTGTATCCCCAATTTTTCTTACTTTATTTCATTCTATTACAATCTCCCCCCACCTCTTTTTTTCTCTCCTCTCCCCTCACATTACTTACTATCTTATGATTTTATTCTTACTCATTTCTATTTTCTGCACCTATTTTTCCCCCCCTTCTCCTTTTTCTCTATCTTTCCTTATTATTCTCAAACTTTTTTTATTGCATGGTAGGGGAGACTCAGTTGGTAATGTGCTAGGCTCGTAATCTGCAATTCTCATGTTCGGGTTCCATCTGGGTAAATGTAGAGATTTTTCTCTGCCAAACTCCCTGCCCACAGTGAATAGGTGTCATTGTTGGCTTGAAAAGGCCAACGTCAGTCAAATGGGATGTTAAGCCATGGTCCTGTGTGTGGGAGAGCCATACTTTGTGCATGTTAAAGAACACACTGGATGGCCTTGATAGGAGGCTGATACCCTTTTCCCAACAACTGCCCAATGGGTTGCCTCACCCAATCATCCACGAAAACACGAGAGCTTTGAACTTGGACATTTGTCCCAATATTTGATATTTAAGTAGTGAATATAATGTTTTTAAAAAATATAAAACAGCTCCAATTTACCTCTTAAAAAATGGAAGACTTTCAGCACAATTAATGTTAGGTAGCATTAGACCATAATGCTACCTAACAATATTGGCAATAAATTCTTGGCACGGTACAAAATTTGAAAGCTCCAATATTACAAATAAAATTGAATTGACAGATTTAGGTAACATTTAATAGTGTAGAAGATAGGAATTTTCTCAGCTGCTTCGCAACCTTAATGTCAATTTTTTGTTAGGCCTCAACCAGCACAGGAAGGTGGCTTTTGGTGCCATCCATTAGACATAATACTGTCCTGTATAGTGAATTGTGGGGTCGGGGGATGGCATCATTCAATCATACTCAAGCTCCAACTTTTCAACTGCATTTTACTTAAGGAGCAGTTTCCAGACTTTTGACAGATGGTTGGTTGGTTGGTTGGGGTTTAATGGCGCATTAGCAACTAGGGCTATAATGCGCCAAACATATGACCAATAGGTAAAAGGATAAAAATCACGTTACCCCTTAACCAAAATTAAAAATAAACTACAAAGACCAACAGGATATAAATTGCAGTAAAAAGAACATGCAGAACAACAATGAACAAATGTAAAAATATGTTATACGAATAAAAACATAAAAATAACCCAGCTGTAAACAGACTGGGTTAAAAATAGAGAGGAATAAAAAGAGAGTAAAACTACAAGCGATTGAAATAACCAGTAAATTTTAAAAATTGAAAAACAGAGTTAAAACAACAATGATCTGATAAAAGATGTCCGAGTGTAAGGGGCTCGGACGCAAAATTGTGAAAGTTAAAAAACATATGACGTTCGATATGAAAACATTGACATGATATTAAAATGTGTTTGATAGTTAAAATGGTGTCACAAAACTACTTTTGACAGAAGAATATTGTCTTGGTCTTCCCAAAGCCAGGAAAGGATTCCAAGATCCACTGAATTATCACCTCATCACATTGACAAGCTGTGTGTGCAAGATGTTGGAAAGAATGGTAAATGCCAAACTCATCTGATGTTTAGAACACCACAACCTTCTTTCCAACATCCTTGTGTCTTTAGTGGGCAATGATCAACTCTTGACCATCTGATTATCAGCTATCAGAAATTCATTTTTTTAAATGAGAGCATATGGTGTCAATTTTCTTTGACATCAAAAAAGCATATGACACAACTTGGAGATTTGCCATTCTTCATGACCTCCACACTTTTGGTTTGAGAGGTCATATCACAATCTTCATCTCCAACTTACTATCATCACGTCCTTTTCATGTCTGTGTTGGCAACATGTAACGCTCCAAAGATGATTAACTTTTCAAACTGGACATTTTTGTCATCCAAATTTATTCAAAATTCCGGATAGCTCTGACAGGCACCAGGCAATATTAACCTGCCAATTAAAGTTGAAATAGGGTTCATTATGTATTTCTCTAGTGTTACTTATTGAGTAAGAATTCAAAAAGGATTGTCGTTTAATTAAAGTTTAAATTTAATCAAAAATCAATTAACGTTGCTCAAGAGAAAAATAGCAAAAATTCAAAAGTTTCTAAAACAAAGTTTATTTCCAAAAAATTCAAAGACTCACCCTCAATTAATGAATACAAAAGTTGGAGTACTAACAACTCACATCTAAATCTCTACTAACAATTCCTTCTATCTACACAACACATACTACTAACAATTAAAAGAGCTCGAATTTACCTCTTAAAAATGTATGACTTTTGGCACAATTCATGTACAGATATGAAGTAAACCTAATCACATTAGCAATAAATCCATGACGCAGTCCAAAATTCGAAAGTTCCAATATCACAGATATGAATGAACTGATAGATTTAGATAATATTATAGTAATGTAGACGATAGGTACTTTCATCGTTGCCTCACAGCCATAATGCCAATTTTCTGTTAGGCCTCAACCAGCACATGAAGGTGGCTTTTGGTGCCATCCATAAGACGTAGTACTGTCCTGTATAGTGGAACATTGGATGGCATCATTTAATCATACTCAAGCACATGAATGAATGGAACCAGGGTTTCCCAGCAAAACATTGCCCAAAGCATTACACTTCCTCCATCGGCTTGTTTTTGTCCCATGGTGCATCCTGGTGTTAATACTTCCCTAGGTAAACAATGCATACATACTTATGGCCATCCACATGGTACAGCAGAAAACGAGATTCGTCGGATCAGATGACCTTTTTCCAATTATTCAAGGTCCAGTTTTGATGCTTGCGTGTCCATTGTAGGTGTTTTCAATGGTGAACCAAGTTTAGCATGGGTGCTTGGAGCAGCCTGTGGCTATGCAGCCCCATTTTCAGCAGGGTTCGATGTACTGTGGTTGTGATACATTACTCCCGTCACCAGCATTCAGATTGCAGGTGAGTTGCTCCACAGTATCCCTTCTGTTGGCTCATACCATACGGGATAGCCTTCACTCACCTGTAGCATTGATGAGCTGTGGTCAACCCACACCTTGCTGGCGGCTCGTGGTTTTTCCCTCCTCAGACCACTTTTTGAAGGTACTAACCATGGCTGATCCTGATTACCTCACAAGCCTTGCCGTCTCGGAAATGCTCTGCCCCAGTTGTCTGGCCATTACAATTTGGCCTTTGTCAAATTCACTTAAGTCTGCTGCCTTTCCCATCTGAAGAACAAGAATAACACTGATTAACAGAGCTTAGTGTCAGGTGTTATTTATACCATTTTATGACCTTCACATGCGCAGTCAATTTACCTGCAGTTGCTTCGATTTGCATAAAGTTGCACTGGTCATAATGTTTTGGTTCTTCGGTGTGTGTGTATTTATGATGTCTTTTATTGTATATACAATACAGTAATTTGATATTTTAAGATGAAAATGAAATTTAAAGCATAATAAGAGAAAGTGAAAGTAAAACATAAATTTTCATACAATAATTAATATTAATGATATTTTTTATATAATTTATATATTCCTGTTTAATTTTATATTCATCCTTTGAGTGAATACTGTTTTAGTGATATTATTACAGATTCTACTATTCTAATATCGAATTTTGCAAGTTATGAATTAACTACACATGGAACAGTATATGAAGGAAACTAACCTTTCAAATAGAGTAGTAACCCTTTCCATCGCTACTATAAGAAGTTCTGAATCCACCTGTTTACCTGCATCACTGCTTTCATTTTTTTTGCTTTCTGCTATTAGTTCACTTGACCACATATTGGTGCTTTTACCTTAAAGAGGAAAAAAGCTAAATGCTCTGTTGAAGATAAATGGCAAAATTTTCTCAATCAAAATATGTAGAGATATAATAAACAGGCATGAAACTACAGGGAGGTACAAATGGTGCAATGCATTGGGGCCCCATCTGGATGCCAGGCTGAATTAACAATTTATGCATCATAAATATAATACACCCAATTCTGTTTTTACATGGTAGATAGGTTACTGAAAAAACTGCGTAAAAAAATAGTGCATGTAAAAGATAGAAGATTGGTTCCAGATGTGAAAATCCAGTACAAATAATAAGTTGTTTTCAAACAAATCATATCGAAATCTTTAATTAAATCTTTATTTAATTCTTATTCATTTAAAGACAATTTTTATTTTATAAACTTATAAAGATTATTATATGTACATATATAAAGTAAATTATCCTTCATAAAGAAAATAATATGTCACTAATTCAAGAATATAAAAGTGCAGAGAAATATGACTTACATATGCTTATTAACTAGATTTTATTCGTTGTCACTTTCTGACAATAGATGCATGTTTGCATAAGATTGGAATTAAATCACTTTCATCACTTGAAACATTTTGGCTGTCGTGTTCACATCCAATGGTGAAATGCTCTCTGTGGCATGGTGAACCAAATTATCACTTGTTTTCAGTGATTCTGAAGTTTGATTAGTTTTGACAACGAATTCTGTAATCAATCATTGAGATCCTGATTTGACTATATCTTTGTATAATTATTGATAACGTGCCATACATGACTTCAATTCACATTTAAACTGCTCAGCTTGTTCGACAATGAGATTATGTGTAAGAAAATGACTTTCCAATTTACAAGCCATTTGAAACCCTTCTTTAATTAAACCCGCAGTGAGTGGAACCTCTTCATCCCCATCCTTTTTTCTTTTTCATCAGGGGTCTCGAGGACAACTTCTATTATTTCATCTTCGCTAAGAGCTTTGTCAACCAGCAATTCATCAATATCTGCCAATGATAAATCATCGAATCCTTCTCCACTAACTGCATGTGCTAAAGTGATATTAGGATATTCAGTTGCATTTGGCAGTACAGGATCTTTGCGTTTTACATTCGCAATGGTTCATCAATGGATCATTCTGGCCAAATAGCTTTCCAGCATGCATTTCAAGTTGATGGTTTTATTTCTGATAATGTCAGTCCAGCATGTCTGATACAATCTAAAACAGAAAATCTTCCACACATCAATAACTGCTAGTGTTTTATCCTTATCTAGTTTATCCAAAATGTATTGGAATGTTCATCTTATGTTGTAAGTTTTAAATGTGGCAATTATATCCTGGTCTAGTGGTTGTATTAAGGTTGTCGTATTAGGCAGCAGTAAACAAAATTGCACATTTGGGTGTTCCAAAACAGGATGGCCAGGCGCACTGTCTATAATCAAACTTTAAATTTGAGATTTTTTTCCCTTCAAATAACGTTTAACTTCTGAAACAAAACATTTATGGAACCATTTATTAAAAAATTCTTTTGTAGGCCAGGCTTTTTTGTTTGCAATCCAATACACTGGCAATTTATTCAAATCTATGCCTTTCATTAACCGTGGTCTTAGGGATTAATTGATGAGCAGTGGTTTTAACATATGATTTCCTGAAAGTTGCTGCAAAATAGAAAGATCACATGATCCTTAACTGCTTTAAAGCCACCAACAGTTTTTTTGATTTTACTATGTAGGTTCTACTCGGCGTTTTTTTTTTTTTTTTCCGAAAAAGACCAGTTTCATCTGCATTCCAAACTTGATCTACCATCTTCAATGATTTGGCCCAATTTTGGACAAAATTCTTTAGCAGCTGGCTTGTCTGCAGATGCAGCTTCACCTTTTATCTTTGCATTATGAAATGCGTGTCTTTGAAGAAATCCTGCAAGCCAACCTGTTCTTGCAGAAAATTCATGACTTTTGTTTAACTGAGCTGATGTGGTTGGTTTCATTTATTGTATCTGCTTATATATATTCATAATGCCATCTGCTCGATGGCATTTCCGTCTAGAGGTATTCTTTTTTGCAAGTTATCATCTATCCACATTACTGGTGTCTTTTCCATCTTCACTTTTACAATATCTCTCATGTACAAAGACAACTTAGCACTCAATTTTGTTCCAGAAAGCACAGATTTTCTAATAGCATCTTTATTTTACTTGATGGTTCTTATGGTAGCTTCATTCAAATCAAAATATTTACCTACGGATGTTGAACCTTTTCCAGTTGGAAGACAAACTAAAATTTGGATCTTAGTATCCAAAGAGATCCTTTCCTGCTTTTGCATAGTTGAATTATCCGACATCGTGGTAAGGCTTACGAAAAATATTTGAATTGTAGTTAATAAATCAGATGGTAATTGTAAATTACCTATCAGCAAAATTTAATAAATTTATATTACACACACAAAACATCGAAAAACAAAACAATTTTTTTTTCGATTTCTTCTATTATACATCTAAATACTTCTAACTTTAAACACAAAATGAGAGACCAAGGCTCTACGTATGTATTGATGATAAAATTGAGAGGAATTCCCAAAACTCAGTGTTGCCACTTTATTACGAATGAAGTAGGTTTTGTACAATTTTTCCATAAAATAGAGAAAACTTGCTGTGTAGTTATGTTAGTATAGTTTTTATTTTGGGAATTTTAGTGCACAAAATGTGTATCTATAGTACATTTTAAAAGTTAAAACTACATTGAAAAATGTGACCATAAAAGTGGCATCTTTGCTATAAATGTAAATTCTAGGAATTTTTTCTTGAATAGGAATATTTTTTCAGAATTAAATTCAAATGGAGATTTTTAAAAAGGCACCTTTTGAACCGCGTTAGATCAAAATTAAAAATCCACGTAAAAACAGAATTGGGTGTATTATACATTTTTTTTGCTTAGCTACTTAATGCTTACTAACCTAGTCTAAATAAGACTAGTGAAGTCATTGTCATGCACCATTCACTCTTAATTTTCATATAATTCTTTAGTTAATAAATACAAAAAAAAATTTTCTGCTCAGGTGTTGTCCTTTCATTAGTATTCAGAATCAGACCTCGAAAATGTTTCAACAGTTTCTACGTTATTAACCTTGCTAATATCTGAAAACAGTGTCATGTAATCAAGCTTCCAAAAAGTCATAATACATGGGTGGACAAAAGTTACAAACATAAAAGCTGACATAGCAAAACAATGAATTGAAAGACATAAAATTCAGGTGAGAGGTACATCAAATCAATACAAAGAACATATGAAAACTGAACTGTATAGATATGGAAGGCCAGGAATAATACTCATGTGTAAAAAAATGTCCTTCATTGGCTGTAGCAGAAATGCATTGTTCTGATCGCTCCTGACTGCATTGCATGTTGAACAATCATGCATGCTGGTGACAAGATGATAAATGAAGTTGGATGGCAATAAATACCATTGTTACATTAGTGCAGATTGTAGTTCTAGGAAGGTTTTGGGAGCGGGTGAAGAGCACCAATGTGTTTTCCCCTAAAAGGCCCAGACATGCTCAATAGGATTGAGATTCAGAGAGCTGGCAGGCTGCTCCATCCTGTTGATATCTTTACTCTCAAGGTAATCATCAACCAGCCGAGCCCTATGAGGATGAGCATCATCATTCATAAAAATTAACTCAGGGTCAACAGCACCTCTGAAAAGCTTATAGGGATCAAAGATCTCTTGTATGTACCTTTGAGCATACACACTGCCACCCACAAACAGATGTAGTGGCATACAACCATCCAGCATTACCTCCCAACACCAGAAGACCACCTCCCTCATAGTGGTCCCATTTCCAGATAGCACATTTTGTGTTCTCTCCAGATGAGCATGCCGGGAATCTGTAGTCAAACTGAAATGGAGCTCATCAACGAAAAGCACATGAGCCCACTGTTGTTTGGTTCAGGTGTGATGCTGCCTATACCAAGTCTTTGCAGCTCTTCTTTGAGAGGAATGAGGGGAGGCAAATCACAGGTCTTCTAGCTATATGCACTTCTCATAAAGTTATCTGTAACAGTTTTCCTTGACACAGTAACCTGAAGTACAGGCAAGTTCACCAGCAAATTATTTGCCTGTCATCTCCCTACACCTTCTTGCTGTTAAGGCCAGATATCAGTTCTCCTGCAATATTGTTACTCTTGGCTAGTCCAGAACTGGTCATTGAAACACATTCTGGGATTTCTCATATTGTCACCTATCCTGGAGATGACCATTCAAGAGATATTATGTGCTCTGGCTACTGCAACTTGGGTCTGTCCTTCCAACATCCTACCAATGGTTATCCACACCTCAGAATTCTCCAAGTGGCTCTGGGTGCTTGTCTGCATGTTCTTCAACACTTCTTGTAAGCTGATGGGCTTTGGAGAGTGCAAGGTATGATATAATGAGTGCTGTATCTGCACTCTCTTTCAAAGTGTGCTTTATGTGTGTGCTGTTTTGCATGTGCCTGCACAAGTTCTGTTCATGTGGCATTTCTTTTTTGCATATGTCTTTGTCAGGGTCTAATGTACCTCTCTATCGAATGTCTTAAATTATAGCCAGTTGTTATGGTGATATATCAACTTTTATGTTTTTAACTTAGATTGCATAACTGAAGATGTGTCCTCTGTGAGTGGCATTGCAGTGACAGCCTATTGTTGTAAACCCATTCATACTGTATAAAGTTGTATCTGCTCAGTTAGGGATTTTTAATGAAAATATAAATTTTGTTGCTTCTATAGATTTATTTTTATCTTTTTTTGGAATTACAGCTACATTTCACCAGTTTTATTTTTGTACTTGTTGCTGCAGATATTTTATTTACAACCCTTACCCAACTTAAGTTATATCCTAACTTTATTATTTCTTGGTTTTCCAATAAAAAAATTTGATTTTTTTTTATTATTTCTAATAATTTGATGCAGTCTCTGAAACAGAGTGAATTTCCTTGGATCAGAAATTCCATACCCTTGTTTATGATGGAAGGTAGGGTGATGATATAATTTTGCTAAATAGGCCCTCTTTGTTGTTATGCTTGGAGGGTATTACAATTTACTGTATTACAATTTTATTTAAAAAATTATTAATCCATGAGATTATACTGAATGGCTAAAAATAGCCTAACCCATACCTCAAAAAAAAAATTTTTTTTTTTTTTTCAACCCTGCTGAGGAGTGGTCAACTTCACAGGGTCCTGGTGCTGACCATTTATACCTACTAGACTGGACTTGTTTATGGATTTGAGCTTGATTATGGATCCTGGACTTGCTGCACTGGTGGGCCTCTGTTGAGGGAGAGTCTGCCGCTGTGTTTTCTGTTTGCTTCTGGGTTGCCAGCTCTAAGTGAACAGAGGCATGGGATACCTTATATCAGCTGGTGGATAATCCTAATCAGAGGCCATCGCAGGTACCTGAACCTTACTTAGCTAGTTGGGCATCGTCAAGCCTAAACTGGAGTAATGTGTCTCAGGCAGGCCATATGGTTCTTGAAAAAGTCCACTTGAAAAGGTGGTGCCTGAAGTTCCTACCAGCATCGGTGACTTCAGCCTTTAGCGGAGGAGGAACAGGTCTTTGCCCCATGCCTGCGATCAGGGGGCTGTTTGATATTGTTGGCCCTACCAATCTCAATAAACCTAATTTCTTTAAAAATCCTACTAATCATTTTCTCTCTGCAGGAACGTGGAACGTGAGGACATTACATAGAGATTATTCTCTTGATGTCCTCATGCAGGAATTCCAGCACTATAACCTAGATATTCTAGGCTTGCAAGAGACCAGATGGACAGGTAAAGGTGAGATACTTAAAAATAACTTTAAATTTCTCTTTACAGGGAGGGAGGATGGAAAGCATCACCAAGGCGTGGGTCTGCTGCTCAGCAGACATGCTAGTGATGCTCTTCTAGGATATGAGTGCATTAATGAAAGGTTTCTTACAGCAAAATTTCAGACAAGCATTAAAGACTTGAAGGTTATCTGCTGTTATGCCCCCACTGAGGATTCTGATGAGGATGAGAAGGATAGGTTTTACAGACAACTTCAGGATATTTTGAATTCTGTCAAGAAAGGAGATATTACCCTTGTTCTTGGTGACTTCAATGCCAAAGATGGTACCGACTCTGACCTTTGGGGAGGAGTAATAGGCCCTTTTGGTATTGGTAGCTGCAATGGCAATGGACAACGTCTCCTACAGGTAAGTAAACTAAATGGTTTCAGAATAACTAACACATATTACAAACACCGCGACATACATAAATACACATGGGTTTCACCTGATGGGCTGCATAAGAATATGATTGATTATATATTAATTAACAGCAAATGGGCTAGTTCTGTTAGAAATACCAGGGCATATAGGGGAGCTGAAATTGGATCTGACCATTACCTTGTTAAAAGTGTCTTGCAACTTAAACTTAAAAAGTGTTGTGCTAGGGTTAAAAAAATTTCCTTTAATACTGAAGCTCTGAAAGACCCAGTTATAGCTAAGGCTTACCATGATAGGTTACTTAGTCATTATGACAGTCATGGTTTGCTTAATACTGAAGTTGAGGAAGAATGGGGCCATTTTAAACAGGCTTTTTTGGAAACTAACAGTACTCTTTTAGGGAAAAAGGAGTAGAGGAGGCAGAATTATTTAAGTGATAAGGCACTTGAGCTTATTTCAGAAAGAAGGAACTGCAGGAATGTCCTTAATCAGTACCCTACTAGTTCTAATAGAAAGCATTACAAAGAACTTAATAAACGTGTAAAGGATCAGTTCTACTGATAAGAATCTTTGGCTTGATGGCCTTGCTGACAAAGCTGAGGAAGCAGTTAGACAGCACAACAGCAGAGAGCTATACCAGATAGTTAATGTTTTGTGTGGTAGAAAACGAACAGGTATATAGGGATTGAAGGATAAACACGGCAAGGTTATAGAAGGTGAGGATTCTGTCATGGCTAGGTGGGCTGAGCATTTCAGTGATGTTCTAAACAATGTGGTTAGTTCTACTCCCATTGTTTGCAATGATGATAGATGCATTGTTGGCTTTAATGTTGGCCCTATAACACAATCTGAAGTTAGTTTGGCTATTTCTAAACTTAAACTTCATAAATCCCCAGGGGTGGATGAAATTACTACGGAAATGCTTAGAGCTGGGAATGTTTCTGTTACCATTTGGATGACTGAAATTTTGAATAACTTTTATGATAAAGGCATGGTTCCTAAAGATTTACCAGAGCTATTATTATCCCTATTTTCAAAAAAGGTGATCGCAGTTCTTGTGATAACTATAGGGGTATCAGCCTACTCTCTGTTCCAGGTAAAGTTCTTTCCATGATTGTGCTTAATAGAATTAAGAATCTGGTTGAGAGTAAATTGCGTGACGACTGTTGATCGTCATAATTTGTGGTTGATTGTGAGATCATATGGTATACCTGACAAGTTAGTTAACATAATGAAAGCTCTCTATGATAACACTGAGTCATGTGTGAGAGTTGGTAAGTCTTGTAGCAATTGGTTTAGCATTACTTCTGGTGTTCGACAAGGGTGCATTTTGTCTCCTTTTCTCTTTAGTTTGGTTGTTGATTATGTTATGCGAAATTCACTTCAAGGGAAAGCTTTTGGCCTTAAATGGGCTGGAGATACGAAAATTTCTGATTTAGATTATGCTGATGATTTAGCCCTTTTGGCAAATGATGTTGATGAGATGAACTCTTTCATTCGAACTGTTGATGAGACTGGTAGTACAGTAGGTTTGGTTATAAACAGAGAGAAAACTAAAGTGATGAAAATTGGCAGGCAGGTTGTGATTCAGTTAATCTGAATGGTTGCAGTCTTGAGCAGGTGTCACAGTTTAATTACCTTGGGAGCTGCGTAACTGATACTGGTGATGTGCGGCATGAGATTAACAGACGAATAGGTATTGCTGCCGGGACTTTTAAGAATCTATGGAGAGTGTGGAGAAATAGGCGTATACACCTAAAGACTAAATTTAGACTGTATAATAGTTTGGTTCTTTCTAGGGTTAGTTATGGTAGTGAAACTTGGACGCTGTGTAAGCAAGATAACAGGAAACTAGATGCTTTTGATTCTAGATGCTTACGCAGTATCTTGGGTATTAGGTGGTTTAACTTTGTAACTAATGATGAGGTTAGGCAAAGGAGTCTGCAACCTCCTTTAAGCAGCATATTGTGCAGAGAGAGACTCTGCTGGTTTGGCCATGTTGCCCGTATGGATGATTATAGATTGGCGAATAGGGTTATGAACAGTGTGCCTAGAGGCCTCAGAAGGAGGGGGAGACCTAGGATGCAGTGCGCAGACAATGTCAAACAGGACCTTGTTAGAATTGGTGTACAGTGGCCGGATGCAGCAGATGTAGCTCAGGACAGATATGCTTGGAGAATTAAACTGCGCGGTCTGGTTGGACCTCCGTAGCCCATGGCTGCTTGAGGATGATGATGATGATGATGATACCTCAAAATATTTTTGCTTTGCCACTCTGAAGATGTTAGAAATTTTTTGCCTTTTGCCAGGACTATCCCCAAAGTTCAACAGCCAGACAGAAAATATGTGATGAGTTTTGTAAAAAAAAAACAAACCAACCAACCAAATAGCAATTGGCTTATGTGATACTGGCTCTTACTTTAAACTGTACTATACATATAAAAATTTCAAAACTTTCTGTTTCAGGTTTATTTTTTATATTATATTTCTTATTATATTTAGAAGTACTTTTTTTTGCAAATTAATATCACGTTTTTTGCATTTTAATTTCAAAATTTTGCATTTATGTATCATTTTTATCTCAAAATTTCTCATTTGTTTCACATTTATCAGAGCAAAGGTAAATACAAAAATTACTTTAAAATGTATTAGCTTCGTTTTTCAAAACCATTTCAAGCATTCATTTTGCTGATTGAAAGAAAGTATTGTACATGTTTCTGCTCTTTCAATGATTAGTCAAAATAAGGTTATACAGACTAAAGTACTGTCCCACATCAGTAGTATTTACTAGTGTCCATATTGATTGAAGGGCTACTTTAACAAATTCTGGGTAGCAGCATTTCATTGCTGAAAGGAAGTACATCTGGTTTTTCACTCTCTTTGATTTGCCCTGTTAATTTGCTGTGAAAATACCGAGAGCCATCTATTATGTCAGCTTCATTGCAAATGGAGAAAATGGAATCCTATTTGTATTTCTCAATAAAGAAGAAATATCAACCTTTTCTTTGCTGACAGCAGTGGACAAAAAATATGTAAATTTCTGATTTCTTTATATGAGTCATTAGTTAACCTATTTCCTGCATTTTTTATTATCTTTTCTTACAAGCTTCAATAAGTATCATTTTTAATGATGCATTTTCTGATCACAGTACTTGCTTAAAAGTCAGGTAGTTAGACTAGTTAAGGAGGTCAGCTGGCAGTTTGTGGTACTAATTCAGAACACTGTAGCTGTCTTCAATCCTAACAGGGGTAAGGCAGATTTGAAGTGGGAAGGTTGACATGTTCATAGAGGTCAGACTGAGTGGTCAAGGACATGTGAGTGTCTACTGAGATGTGCTGACTTTCTTATTGCACCCCTTATTTTGTATTTTTTTGGAATGACACTTTGTGAATGTAAACAACATTCCATAATCATGACCAGGCCAATTGACACCAAACTCCCCTTGGGCATGGACTAAACAATGTTGGAGTGGCATGATAGTCATCTGTCATAATCATGAGGACTCTGAAAAAATTACCACTGTGGAAAAAAGAAGCATGATTATTGTGGCTCTCATTCAAATAGCATACCAACTGGTACAGAACACAAAAAATTAAAATCTCATTTTTTCAAAGTAATTGTCCTCATGATTGTTAAATTCATAAAACAAATAAAATTAATTAAAACATTATAATTTGAAACATGTTTTAAAATCTGAAATATATAAAATAAATTACATTTCATTGCTATGGTAGCTTTTTCTAAGCAGTACAAATAAAATGTAATCAGTTGAAATGCAGGTGAAATTTAACATACATTAAAATACAATTAAAATAATATTGAACATTGCATGCCTGAATTTAATAAAAATTGTAATGAACCCTTACCTATATACATGCATGAGAGTAAAACTCCTAATGCTGCCAGTGAATGAAGAGGGCTACCATATCGTATTCTGAAAAAAAAAAAAAAACATTAATAAAATAAAGGAGGGAAAACTTGCATCCAAAATGAGTAGACAATAACATCTCATATAAAGTAAAATTACCTATTATTCACCTCTGCATAAAAATTGCCTCATCTTAAAGGAGTGTCGTCCTCCCTGAGGTGATGCCCTCAGGGACATCACCTCAGGGAGGCCCTGACCACAGGGATCCTGTCACTGAGGCCCCTTGTGCTGCAGGTATCTCCATGGTGCAGGATCCCACTGCAACCTCCATAGCAGACTCCTGTCCCATTCAGACCAAGCAGTTGGCTAGGAAGGTAAAGAGGACAAGGAAGAGTAGGGCTGCTCGTCGGTCTGATCTGAAGAAGCCCTCCTCCTCCTTGACACATCAGGACTTCAGGAAGGACCACAGGGACATGGTCCTTCTGCCCACCATTCTCTCTCTACTTGTGGATGTCATCAAGGTCATTACTGCTGCTCTTCCTGAGGAGTCTCGACTTCGAACTTTGACGATCCTCAACCAGCTGGCCTCACTCATATCCCATTTTGTGGACTGCTAGCCACTCGCTAGCATACAAAGGAGAGGTAGATCACTGTGTTGATCTGCCTCTCCTTTGTTTCTATTTTCCTTCCTGACTATGAACATGGCCACTGGAGTGTCTAGTACCCCTTCAATCCTACAGTGGAACTGCAGGGGCTTCAGGAGCAAGGCTGCTGACGTCTGGAACTACATCAACATCATGCCAGTTCCCATCCTTGCTCTCTGTGAGGCCAACCTCTCTGATCACTATGTCTTCAAGCCCTATATTGTGCATACGAGCAAGAGTCATCCGCTCTCCCACAATGCAGCGATTATGTGCACAAGAATGTCACGCATCATGCTATTGATCTCACTTTCATTGATACGAACAGTGATTTCATAGCATGCCACATATGGCTGAACAGCCATGATATCACCCTGATATCCTGTTATTACATCCAGCTTTCCATTGCCTTTCCTGTATCCACCTTACAGGATATTATATCGCAGTGCCCTCAGGACTGGATTCTTTGTGGGGACCTTAATGCCCACAGTTCATCCTGGGGTGGAGACATCAGTGATCAGCAAGGGGAAGATATCGAGAATGTCATCTTGCAGCACAATCTCTTTATCACCAAGGATGGCTCGCCCATGTTCTAAAGACCTCTGAGTATCTACAGCTCCATTGACCTGACCCTCTGTTCTTCCAGCATTGGTCAAAGCCTCAGCTGGTCAGTTGACCCTGACACCTGGAGAAGTGACCACTTTCTGCTGCACATCTCCTTGCTTCCCAAGAGATGTGCAGCTCTGAGAAGAACGTCGAAGCTTACCGACTGGCAGCTCTTTCAGCAGATCAAATCTGAAGGACTCATTGTCATCGAAGCTACAGATCTCAGTGCAGTGTCAGAGGCCCTCACTGCTGCCTCTGATGCCTGCACTGTTACGATCTTGACACCCGGACATCTTCCCCCTCCGGTATCCACTATAAGTGGCTTTACACCATTCACTGCTGAGCCAAAAGGCATATCCGCCGTTCTGGTAGATTTCCAGACATCGTTCATGCTAAAAGGCTACATGCTGCGGTCAGCAGGTACCTGAACTGCCGAGAAAGGTTCAGGTGGTGATCCTTCTGCTCCAGCATCAATGTCTTCACCCCTTCTGGGAAAGTCTGGAAGTACATCAGGAACCTGATGGGGAAGCCGCAGCATGCCCTTTCCATAACCTTACCCTGTCCTGTGGGGAGGATTTAGCAGCCACTGCTAATGCCTTCTTGTGGCACCTCACCTCTTCCCTTCCTGACCCACTGGTGACTGATCAGGATAAAGCCCAGAAGCCATGCTCTGGGACTGAGCCTTGCTATAATGATCCTTTCACCTTGCAGGAACTCACCTCTGAAATTGGGGCTTCAAAGCGCTCATTGGCCCCAGGCCCTGACGGCTATACTAATAGTAACCTAGTTAGCTATATAGTATTACTAATAGTAATACTATATAGCTAACCTGTCACCTGAGGTTCTGCTTGTGCTTCTTAAAGCCTTCAATCACTTCTGAACCACCTGCACATCCTAATTCATGGAAGGCAACATACATCGTGCCTATCTTGAAGCAGGGAAAACCCGCCACCGAGCTCTATATCTTGGCCCATTGCTCTATCATTTTGCCTCTGCAAGATCTTAGAGAGACTGGTCCTTGGATGCCTAGAATGGTACTAGAGTCCAAGGGCCTCCTCCCTGACAGCCTCTCGGGTTTCTGCAAAGGGAGGCACATGTCTGATAATCTAATCAACTTCACCTCCACTGCTAATCAGGCGCTGTCCGAGGAAGAGACTATAGTCACTATCTTTTTCGACATTCAGATGGTATTCGACTCCCTATCCCCTAGGATATTCTCTGCAGGCTCCATGATCTCGACCTCAGAGGCAATATCATTCAAGGGATCTCAGCATACCTCTCCAACAGGGCAGTTTGTGGGAAGCTGGACAACACGCTCAATGTCTCTCACACTATCAATCATGGAGTACCTCAAGGGGATGTCCTCAGCCTGATGTTACTGACCATCTGGCTGTCAGGCCTACCCTCTTGACTCGAGAATAGAGTGGGTATTTCCATCTCCCCCCCCTATGCCCAGCTCAAGATGAAACGAACTGTGGCCATGGTCTTCAAGTTCTTTGACAACCTAAGCCTCACTCTTTCCACCAATAAGACTGTGGCCATGGTTCTCACGAAGAGACACCTTCCACACATCTACCCTAGCCTCATGCTTGGACCAGACCACATCAAGGTCATCAAACTGCATAAGTTCCTTGGTGTGGTCCTGGACATCAGGCCGACTTGGAGACCTCACATCCAGAATCTTAAGACAGTGGCCACAGCACAAGAAAATATACTGTCTTTGTACCGGCACTTGATTCTCGCCCGCGTCAACTACAGTGGTCACCTACTGAGCAATGCCTCTGCTTCACTGCTGAACAAGTTGGCCACTGTACATACTATATCTCTGTGCTGTGTCATCTCTCAAGGCTCCATTCCCTCCACTTCAGCCATGAGCTTCTCAGGAAGTTGCAAGATAGACCAGACTCTGCCATTGTCATGTCTGACTTCTATGACTAAGTTGTCCCTGCCAGCTCCACTGCTGGCAATACACTCTTCCCTGACCTTCCATGCTGGAGGAACAGTGATCTTATGATCAATGTCACTGTCTCTTCTCTAGGTCGAAAAAGCGACTCAGATCCAGTGGCCATCAGACTTCTCTCCACCTCCTATGTCACTACCCGACATGAGTACGGTGACCATATTTTTTTGGAGAAAATAAAGGACAAATCAGAAATTGTTTCATAATAAAAAAAGCAGGTTGTGTTTCTTTGTTTTACTAAAACTAAAAAAGCTTTATAACATTTATTATAAATATAACCATATACATAGCATTTTAAACAATCATATTATTACTTAAAAAAATTTAATTTTGCAACGTCGTAACTTTAAGACATCCACTCTCTCCTACCACAGCTTCTACATTACACATACAGTCAAGTACAATATATACATGTATGTCAACAATGCAGCCATAGATGCCGTGCTGTTGAAATGACAGTTTCATGTTTCTATGGGCCGTGTGCTGTGCGCCAATATTCAATTTACTATTTTAATTCGCAAAATAAAAGACAAAATGACCATTTTAGAAAAAAAATAAATCTAAAGGACAAAGCAGTGAAATAAAGGACTGTCCTCTTAAATAAAGGACGTATGGTCACTGCAGATATGAGAGATGTACTGAGGTCTACACTGACAGATCTGTACATTAATTGTGCTGAAAGTCTTCCATTTTTTTAAGAGCTGTTTTATTTTTTAAAAACATGATATTCGCTACTTAAAAACATCAGATATTTGGGACAAATATCCAAGTTCGAAGCTCTCGTGGTTTCGTGGATGGTTGGGTGAGGGGACCCACTGGATAGCTGTTGGGAAAAGGGTGTCGGCCTCCTATCAAGGCCATTCAGTATGTTCTTTAATGTGCATGGGGTGTAGCTCTCCCACACATGGGATCACAGTTTAATGTCCCATCCGAAGGACGTCGGCTTTTACAAGCCCGACAATGACCCCTATTCATGGTGGGTAGGGCAAAGAGTTTGGCAGAGAAAAATCTCTACACTTGCCCAAATGGAACCCGAACCTGAGAATTGCAGATTATGAGCCTGGCATGTTACCAACTGAGTCTCCCCTACCCTGTAATAAAAAAGCAATTGAGAATAAAAAGGAAAGAGATAAGGAGAGAAAATAAAAAAAGAGAAGTGAGTGAAAAAAGAATAGATGAAGAAAATAGAAATGAGAAGAATAAAATGATAAGATAATAATGATAAAACAAAAAGAAAAGTGAGGGAAAAAAAGGAGAGGGAGGGATGGTAAAGGAGAGAAACAAAATAGGATAAATGAGGGAAAGAAAAAATAGATATGAATTCTTGGAATAAAGTCCAGACTGTGTTTGAATTTGTTATGATTTTGTGGTTAGAATTGCGAGTCAAAGAATATGTTTAAGGTTTAGGAATATAAAATTGATTAAATTAATTAAAAAATAAATTAAAATTTATTGACATAATTAATTGTAGTTTTGGAAGGAAAGGGAGTATAGTAAAGTTTAGAGAGGGGGAAAAGAGTTTGCAGAAATAATCTCAATGTGGATAGGTGCGGCACCAAACATTGAACCATGTCAAACTGAGACGGTGGACAGCTGCCAGCCTTGCAATGCAATGTTTGCAAAACTGAAGATTCTGCATGCGACCTAGGGTTTAAAAGGAGAGAGAAAAGCCTCGGGGAGGACAGCAGCACTCAACAAGCATCGTCCGACCCTGACTGTGGAGACTGCATTGCGCTGCATGCCGGAGTAAGTAGGGTGGGGGGAGGGGAAGAGTGGAGAGCAAGCCTACTAGAGCTTTGACATTGAAAGTGGCTGGCCTTTAAAAGGTGAGAGCTAAGTATGTCTGTACTGAAAGCACTTCGTGTTTGGGCTTTTGGAAAAGGGGATCAAGTAGACTGGGTGAGGTGGAGGGTAGGGGGAGTAGGAGGGGGAGGAAGGGAATGTGAGCCTGCTATGGAGAGTAGCTGACCTTTAAAAATGTTACCAATAAAAATAATTTTTCCAGCAATCAAATAATACTAAGTTTTCAGATCCGAGATCATAAACATGCAATAGAAGAAACTGCTTCAAAATTCAAAGCTTGAACTATCTGTAAAATATGCATTACTCTTTTGAGAATTCACAAATTCAGAAAAATTCACAAATTCAAATTTAAGATAAAGGTAAAATTCTTAAAAATAATCTTAAATTTCTCTTTTTAGGGAGGGATGACAATAAGCATCACCAAGGAGTGTGTCTGCTTCTCAGCAGACATGCTAGTGATGCTCTTCTAGGATATGAGTGCATTAATGCAAGGTTTCTTACAGCAAAATTTCAGACAAGCGTTAAAGACTTGAATGTTATCTGCTGTTATGCCCCCACTGAGGATGCCGATGAGGATGAGAAGGATAGGATTAACGAACAACTTCAGGGTATTTTGAATTCGGTAAAGAATGGAGATATTACCCTTGTTTAGGTGACTTCAATGCCAAAGTTGGTACTGACTCTGACCTTTGGGGGAGGAGTAATAGGCCCTTTTGGAATTGCCAGCTGCAATGGCAATGGGCAACATCTCCTACAGGTAAGTAAACTCAATGGATTCAGAATAACTAACACTTATTACAAACACTGCAACATACATAAGTACACATGGGTTTCACCCAATGGGCTGCATAAGAATATGATTGATTATATATTAAATAACAGCAAATGGGCTAGTTCTGTTAGGAATACCAGGTCATATAGGGGAGCTGAAATTGGATCTGACTATTACCTTGTTAAAAGTGTCTTGCAACTTCAACTTAAAAAGTGTTGTGCTAGGGTTAAAAAAATTACTTTTAATACTGAAGCTCTGAAAGACCCAGTTATAGCCAAAGCTTACCATGATAGGCTACTTAGTCATTATGACAGTCATGGTATGCTTACTACTGAAGTTGAGGAAGAATGGGATAATTTTAAACAGGCTTTTTGGACACTAATAGTACTCTTTTAGGAAAAAAGGAGCAGAGGAGGCAGAATTATCTAAGTGATAAGGCACTTGAGCTTATTTCGGAAAGAAAGAACTGCAGGAATGTCTTTAATCAATACTCTACTAGTCCTAATAGAAAGTATTAGAGAGAACTTAATAAATGTGTAAGAGATCAGTTAGCTGCTGATAAGAATCTTTGGCTTGATGGCTTGACTGACAAAGCCGAGGAAGCAGTTAGACAGCACAACAGCAGAGAGCTGTACCAGATAGTTAATGTTTTGTATGGTAGAAAACGAACAGGTACAGGGATTGAAGGATAAACAAGGTAAGGTTATAGAAGGTGAGGATTCTGTCACGGCTAGGTGGGCTGAGCATTTCAGTGATGTTCTAAACAATGCAGTTAGTTCTACTCCCATTGTTTGCTATGATGATAGATGCACTGGTGGCTTTAATGTTGGCCCTATAACACAGTCTGAAGTTATTTTGGCTGTTTCTAAACTTAAACTTCATAAACCTCCAGGTGTAGATGAAATTACTACAGAAATGCTTAGAGCTGGGAATGTTTTGGATGACTGAAACTCTGAATGACTGAAACTCTGAATGACTGAAAAATGACACTTGGATGACTGAAATTCTGAATATCTTTTATGATAAAGGCATGGTCCCTAAGGATTTTACCAGAGCTATTGTTATCCCTATTTTCAAAAAAGGTGATCGCAGTTCTTCTGATAACTATAGGGGTATCAGCCTACTCTCTGTTCCGGGTAAAGTTCTTTCCATGATTGTGCTTAATAGAATTAAGAATCTGGTTGACAGTCAATTGCGTGATGAGCAATGTGGATTCAGAAGTGGTAGGGGATGTGTGGATCAGATATTTTCAACTCAGGCAGATTCTTCAGAAATGTTTAGCATTTCAGAAACATTTGGTTACTAGCTTTGTTGATTTCAAAAAGGTTTTTGACTCTGTTGATCGTCACAATTTGTGGTTGATTGTGAGATCGTATGGCATACCAGACAAGTTAGTTAACATAATGAATGCTCTCTATAATAACACTGAGTTGTGTGTGAGAGTTGGTAAGGCTTGTAGCAATTGGTTTAGCATTGCTTCTGGTGTTCGACAAGGGTGCATTTTGTCTCCTTTTCTCTTTAGTTTGGTTATTGATTATGTTATGAGAAATTCACTTCAAGGGAAAGATTTTGGCCTTAAATGGACTGGAGATACGAAAATTACTGATTTAGATTATGCTGATGATTTAGCCCTTTTGGGAAATGATGTTGATGAAACTGGTAGTAGAGTAGTTTTCTCTCTGTTTATAACCAAACCTAAAGTGATGAAAACTGGTCAGGCAGGCTGTGATTCAGTTAATCTGAATGACTGCAGTCTTGAGCAGGTGTCACAGTTTAATTATCTTGGGAGCTATGTAACAGATAATGATGATGTGCGGCATGAGATTAACAGACGAATAGGAAATGCTGCCGGGACTTTTAAGAATCTATGGAGAGTGTGGAGAAATAGGCTTACACACCTAAAGACTAAAATTAGACTGTATAATAGTTTGGTTCTTTCTAGGGTTAGTTATGGTAGTGAAACTTGGACACTTTGTAAACAAGATAACCGGAAACTAGATGCTTTTGATTCCAGATGCTTATGCGATATCTTGGGCATTAGGTGGTTCAACTTTGTAACTAATAATGAGGTTAGGCAAAGGAATTTGCAACCTCCTTTAAGCAGCATATTGTGCAGAGAGAGACTCCGTTGGTTCGGCCATGTTGCCCGTATGAATAATTATAGATTGGCAAATAGCTCTGTGAACAGTGTGCCTAAAGGCCTCAGAAAGAGGGGGAGATCTAGGATACAGTGGGCAGACAATGTCAAACAGGACCTTGTTAGAACTGTTGTGCAGTGGCCAGATGCATTAGATGTAGCTCAGGACAGACTTGCTTGGTGAACTAAATTGCAAGGTCTGGTTGGACTTCCGTAGCCCATGGCTGCTTGAGGATGATGATGATATTTATAATTTGTTATTAGCTGCAAAATATTATAAATTCACAGTTGTTGTTTTTGTTCAATATTTGGTAGAGTCGAAATGAACAAAATCCATTCCCTAAATTAAATTTTACTAGAAATAAATCAAATATAAAATATGATGATTTTACGTAGGTTAACACATAGAGCACACCTCTTCTGCTACCCCAAGACACACTTTTACACCGGCAGAATATTAGAGGCAGTCTCCCCAGTTCCATACATAGTTCAATGAGATTTTATGATATGACGTACATATAGACTTAAAGGACTATAATTAGAGTGTATGAGGCAATACAGATGCTATTGGTAACTCGTTATTAACTATAAGGAAAAATAAGAATAAATAAAATAAAATGCATTTTAATTACCAATCTTGAGAGCAATGATATCATTTTAAAGTATAGGATGAAAAGGAAGTATAGTCAAGCATTTCGAAGGGGAGACCAATCGCTAACCCAGTCTTGACTTGCAGCGAACCAAGCCAAACCATGTTAGGGGATGGACGCCAGCTGGTTACCGCAAGTTCAGGCAAAGTCTGAGCTCCTACACGCAACCAAGGTCGAATGAATGGAGTGCAGTCAGGGGAGGGGAGATAGAGCGAGAAAGGGACAGATACTCAATATGAAGCAGGAACAACTGAAGGACTTAGAAGAATAATTTCGATAATTTATTAAAATACAATATTAAAAAAATGGCATTAAGTATCTGTAGATTCAAGTAAAGATAGATAACAAAAATAAAGAAAAATGGCAGTTGAGGCCAAAAGGGAAGGAAAATTCATTTCTGTTTTGAAGATATTTATATTCTCATAGGGATTTTTTTTTCATATATTTTGAAGTAGAAGTTATTATGTATTGAGGGAAACTAAAGGAGCTTTAAACTTGTGCTGGTTAAGGTCAAAGTTAAGTGCATTTGTACTGAACACACTTTCTGTGCTAGCTTTGGAGAGAGGATTAAGATTGCTGGGACACGCAGGAGTTGCACTGCATTGAGAGTGCATGCCGAGGTAGGTGGGAGCCAGAGGGGGGGGGGGGGAGAGGAGGAATGTGAACCTGTTTGGAACTAAGCTGCAAGAGTGAGTGTCTTTAAAGACATTTTGCTTTGGGGAAAGGTTTTTTTTTGTAACCAATTACCATTTTTTCCACAAGTTGTTGGTTTCGATTTATATGGTGATATCCCAGCAGTATGTGCAGGCATGTAAATTAAGTGATGGGTGTAATCTTATTTTATTAAATTTCTTTTGTGTCTGAAAGAAAAAGAATTTAGAAAATGAATAGGCTGTTTTTCAGCCAAAAGGCTTAGTAAAGTTGAAAAATCGACTTTTTTTTACCAGCAATTCTCTTAAAAAATATTTAATTTACGATTATGCTCTAATAATATTAAAAGCTCTTGAGAAACATCATTCTACATTTAGCTTATCACTATTCACATAGTCAAGCTACGAGTATTTTCACCATGGTACAATACATATCACTTAAGGGCACTTTTAATCCTTATGAAAAGTTCCCAACTAAATAGATGGAAATTATTACCATATTAAGGTGTCTTCAAAGCTTCTTATGCTGGCTCAGCTGGTCATGCTGTTATCCTTACGTTGTTCTGGCAAAGGTGTCATGGATTTTAATTTGGCTGTCGATGATCTCTTATTGGTAGCTGCTGCTAATACATAGCACTGACGTTTATTACTTGATATTTGAATATTGGATAATAGTCCAAGCTTTTAACCAAGTAGACACTATTCATAAGGTCAGTACCCCACCAACCAATGCTGGCTGTGTTGTGCATTCCTTATAATTCATACTGCAGAAGTCATTTGCTCAAACAGCCCCATTTTACAATCAAACATCTTAAAAAACACCCAACAAACTTAAGTTTCAACTCAAAAATGTTAAAAGTTACAGACCAAATATTACAATTTAAAATTTGGACAGTGGAAGGGTTAAATTGCAATGTTTGTGTCTGTAACTTTTAACATTTTTGAGTAAAAACTTAAGTTTATTGAATGTTTTTTAAGATGTTTGATTGCAAGATGGGGCTGTTTGAGCAACTGACTTCTGCAGTATGAGTTAAAGGGTGTTTCAAACAGGATGCAACCCTCTACTGTATTTTTATATTTAAAGACAAAAGACACAAAATTCAAAATATGCAAATTAGACATATATCTATCTTTACAACAGATGTTGGAAGTGATTTTCTGCAACCTGGTTGCAGGTTCGTACCCATTTCATGACATTTGCAGCCACCTCTCGTAATCTTTGTTTTCTTATGTTTAAAATCTCTCTTTCAATGTTAGCCTTCAAGTGTATGAGGATTGTTTTGAAACACTACACATTTGAGATATCCCCAAAGGAAAAAATATGGAGGAGTAAGATCTGGGGATCTTGGGGGCCACAATTTTTTTGAAATCAAATGATCACCAAAAAATTCCTGCAACATGACCATTGTGTCATTTACAGTATGGGTAGTTGTGCCATCTTATTGAAACAACACTCTCGTTCATTCACATCCAATAGTGCAATAAACTGTTGGATGAGGTCACGATAAACTTCACCAGTTACAGTTGAGCCAAAAAATAAAGGCCCTATCACACGATGACAGAAAATTACACACCAATTACCAATTTTCCATGTGTGTAATGGTCATTTGTGTAATGTGTGAGGATTTTCACTGCTCCATATTCGACTGTTCACATACCCATCCCAGTGAAACCAAGCCTCATGACTGAAATAAACACAGTCCAACACCTCAATTCCATTTTCATCAACAAAAGAACGAAACCGACGACAGTAACGTAAATGTTTTTCCTGGTCTGGTTCATTCAGTTCATGAATGACACTGATGCGGTAGGCATGAAATTTTAACTTCTTTGTAGCTCTGGAAACAGTAGCTGGTGACAGTCCAACTTGTGAAGGTAACTTTCTAAGAGATATTCTGGGTGAGCAAGTAAAATGCTGGACACATCATCAAGAACTTTGGCAGTTAACAGTGATGGATGGCCGGCCTGGGCTCTATTGTTCCTGTACAGACCTAGTATCACAAAATTTATCAATCAAATGAGATATTGTTGACTTGTTGGGAACTGCAGACTAAGGAAACTTCAACTCAAACTCCTCTCTCATAAATTTATAAGATTCGTACACACAATAAGTCTCAACAATAAATACACGTTCATTTTTGGAAAATGACATAGCTGACACAACACAAAGGAATGAATGCTTGAGTGAGACTAGCACGTGACAAGGTAATTTGAACTGCTAAAGGCGGTTAGTTTGACCTAGAGTACAGTAATGCCAACTGACTAAGGTTATCTTGAGTACAGTAATACTAACTGACTAATATTATGGCATAAAATATACATGCGCCTAAGTTCTACTGTCTTACATTTAGGGTTGTGTCCTTTTTGAAACACCCTGTTATAAGGAATGCACAACACAACTAGCATTGGTTGGTGGGAAACTGGTCTTATGAACAGTATCTACTTAGTTACAAAGATTGGACTGGTATCCAGTATCCAAATGTCAAGTAATAAACATCAGTACTATGTATTAGCAGCGGCTGCCAATAAGAGATCATCAGCAACCAAGTTAAAATCCTTGATGCCTTTGCAAGAACAATGTAAGAATAACAGCATAAGAAGCTTTGAAGACACCTGAAAATGGTAATAATTTCCATCTATTACTTGGGAACTTTTTGTAAGGATTAAAAGTGCCCTTAAGTGATATATATTATACCATGGTGAAAATACTCATAGCTTGACTATGTGAATAGTAATAAGCTAAATGTAGAATAATGTTACTCAAGAACTTTTAACTCTTTGCACTTTTTTTTGCTATAGGGAAATAGCAACTAGTTTTTTTGCTAAAAAGTTGATGAAATGTTTTACAACTAACATAAAAAAAACCATACATAAACAACGCGAAATCAAACTCATCTTCACTGAAACCAATTTCATCATTTGGCTCCATTTTTATAACCACTAAAAAGAGACTAAGTTTAAACTAATAATTTTAATTAAACACAATGCTGTATTATGAAGTGCACATAGACAATAGATTTAGACATCTAAAATGTAAAGAGGAAAGATATCTATTTATATAACAGTTATTGTTGCCTCTCAATCACCATTCAAGTTGCTGCATCAAACCAAGTGGTGACTGAGGGTCGCCTCTTGAGTGCAAAGGGTTAATATTATTACAGCATAATCATGAATTAAATTTTTTGAGATTGTAAGAGATAAAACAAAATGGATTTTTTCAACTTTACTAAGCCTTTTGGCTGAAAAACAGCTTTTTTTTGGACACAAAAGATATTTAATAAGATTACACCCATTCCTCAATTTACACGGTAGAAAGGTTCCTTATACTGCAGATAGATTCTGGGATATTATCATATAAATCGAAACCAACAACTTATGGAAAAAATGGGGATTGGTTACAAAAAAAAAAAAACCTTGTTATTTATAAAATGTTCATAAAAACATTCTTCTGCAGCTATTAAAATTCCTTTATATGAATTTTAAGTTGGCGACTTCCCATTGGTGATACCCCAGTGAGTTGAACCATCTCCATTCTGGTGAACTAGTGAAAAATGTAGGATCATAACTGGCTGAAAATATCTTTCTTGCAGACACATGGAGATGGGCTTGTGTGCCTGAAGAAGGACTCTGATATTGTCAAAATTCCTCTGGAATCCACGACAATTCCATTGTAGGTGTGTGGCTATCTCGGGTCTTAGAAGAATGGGCAGACAATGATTTTCTATTTAAGATAACTGCCACAGAGGATGGCATAAGAGAGTTTGCCAGGCAGAGGTGGTGGTGCAATGATCTTTCTTACTTCTGTATATGAGATGTTCTGTATTGTTAAGAGGAGAAAGAGACACACTGTATCTTTTTATCATGCTATACCTCTTTCTAGCATTTCCACTTTGGACAGTCACAGGAATATGCTGGATGGCTACCACTGCAATTGACACAGCTTGTCATCTCAAGTGCAGTCCAGATCAAGATGATCTTGACTGCCACAGTGAGCACAGTTAGGCTTACCCTGCAAGATGTCTGGGCATGACTGTATCTTCTGGAATTGAACATTTCATTTCCAGAAGTAAGAAAACATTGCAGAAGGTTGGGTATATATGGCTGTACTCACAATGCAAATAACCTGCCTTTATGGAAGAAGAGAGGCATGGCATGTTAAAAGTTAAAATTAGTACCTGGATGGGTACTAATTTTTCATCACGTGTGACAAATGTCACAGTAACAGCCTCCCACCAATTGCTGCAACCTTAAGGAGCAAGGAGCAGTTCCAAGGGTTTGAAATAAAAGGTCTCGATAAGCAAGTCACTAGATAGTAGGTGCTTGACAGATTTTGGTGAACCTGTAAGACCCTCCAAACCTTTATTATAAAAAAAGGGGGCATGCCCCTAATTCCTGATCACCCATAGAATGGATGATCAGGAACTGTGGGACAACAGAGACAGATGAAAGTGATAATGAAGATGAAGAAGATGGGGGATCTTGACGAGCCCTCTTAGTGGCAGTGCTCAAAGTTTCTGGAAATTGTGATTTCATGATTGTTTTATTTGTGGTTCAGTGCTCATAGTCCCTGCCCACCACAGAGCCCAATATGGGGATGTCTGATCAGGTGCCAGGACTACACAGGCACTATACCCACACATACAGTGAGCCAACCCCTCACAAATAAATAAAAGGAAAAAAAAGTGAAGTGTGAGGGACTCACCAGAGTCTCACAAAATGAAATAAAAGGTAAAATAAAAGTGTAAGGAACTGACTTTACAAATAAAAACTAAGAGAGAAAAGTAATGGAAATGTGTGGGGAAACTCGCAAACTTGTACCCAGATGTGGGCAAGGAACTCACTGCACTGCATAGTTAGCATCTAGCAGGTTCAATGTACCAGCCGATTGGTACTGGGGCACCCCCTGGAGCTCCTGCTTAACTGAAGCAGAGGCCAGTGTGTAGTAGTGGCCCTTGAAAGCACTGCCCAGCCCCATGACAAATAGGCTTCCCTATAGCAACCAGGCCAAAGGGAATTCTGATAGTCAAGAGCTGAGGAGAGGAGACAATGACCCCCAAACAACTATTAGGATCCTCCTTTCCAGGGACACAGATCATCATGCACAACAAACATGCATGGGAGCCTTTAGGACCCTGTGAGGTACCTGAACCAGCAGAACCTTCACAGGGTGGTCCCTTCACCATGGGCAGGAATTCACACTAAGGGCTATCCAACAGACAAGTGTTATGGTTATGGAGATAAATCTTTACGCTGGCCCAGCTGGGACTTGAATCTAAAACTGCAGATTACAAGCCTGGCATGCTACCGACTGAGCCACCACTGCCCCATAGAAAAGGTGATCCATCTGAACAGCTGTCAGGAGCAGATGGAATATTCTTATAAAGGTCATCCAGAATATTTTACAATGTGCACAGGGTATGAATTTTCTGGCTTAATCATGGCTTAACATTCATCTAAAAGACTAAGCATTTCTAACTCCAATGATGTCCCCTTTTCTTATTGAGGGCAGGGTGTGAATGATTATAAAAACTTAGTGTTGACGCAGTTGGGAAATAATTTAAGTTCATCATCATCACAAGAATCACGATAATCTACTGTCATACTTCTTGTTGCAAACATTCCCACTTTAATAATTTCAGATGCCATTATGAGAGAGAGAGATTGGAAAAGTTGAGGTAACAGTATAACTTTTGATAAGAAACTGTATATTTTTGTGCAACATCAGCAAAACTAAAGACAAATATTAGGTGATGGGTCAGGTGTTGCCAGAGAGCTCACCGATTGTCAAAGTTAACGTTTGAAGGGTTGAACTAGTTGATATACAATTTTGAATTCCAGTTTTTCAAAACTGTTAAAATTCTGATAGAGGTTATGAAAGTTCTTTTATGTGATATAAGAGATATAAATGAAAGTTACACATAATTTAAATTGTGGTCTACTTATAATATCATATTTTCTTTTACATTTATAATATCGTATTCGCTTTTTTGTTTTCACTAAAAGTAGAAAAGTTTCTAGAATTTAAAATTAAAGAATGGCTATCACAAATTATGTATCACAAAATACTTTTTAAAAAAATAAATAAAAAATAAATACCCCCTCAAGCAGCTGCTTGCCACAGAGGTCTGACAGGAGCCTGTCAGTTTATATGCCACAGTAGAAGATCTGAGAGGATGACAGGACCTCAGCAGAAAACAACACGAACATCCATGCCTTACCTGGGGCTCGAACCCAGGTCCCATAGATCAGTAGCCAAGTGCGCTAACCACTCGGCCACGGGGTTTTTAATATATAAAACTTTCTTATTTTCTTACATTTATTATACTTTTCCATCTTTTTTCAACACTATTCATTCTATCAAAATACAACCATTCTAGCTATATTAATTACAAGAATGTAAATCTGTCAAAGTTTAATACCATAGTTATTGCAAAACATTGTACCTTCACTTTCAAATGTATATAAAGGATCACTTTTATGATTGATAGTAGTGTAGGAAAAGTTGTTTCAACAGGTTAGATATTACTATAATAAAACATTTCATATAAACATAAATACAGCAGAAAAAGTCATAATATCCTTAGAAATAATTGTATGACAATAATTTATTTGCTGATGCACATAGTTTACAGAAGTTACAAAACAAATTTTTGTTCCTATTTATCTAAAATTAAATAATTTCAGTTATAATCTTCGTACTTCAATCATCTATCAACAATCTGAAAATAGATATTAATAACATCAGAAATCACAATAATTGTGCAACTATTGTACAAGTGTAGTGAGCTGCTATAGCTTGTTTTAACACAATTTTATACACTCAGCAATAATAATTCTTTTAATGCACATGGTTTAGAGAAGAAATTATAATTTCTTCTCTAAACCATGTGCATTAGAAAATAAATTATTGTCATCATCATATAAGTAATAAAAGAAATTATGTATATACTTATGAAATAGGATACAAAGATGTGTTATTATATTCACTTTCACTAACCTTTCAACAGTTAATTTTATTAACAAGTCTGCTTCTTTTCCAGTAAGAATTTCTGCTACTAGAAGTCTTTCAAGACCATGCAGCACTGTCAGATACACTGCTGGAGATGTCATTTCATCGTTGTTTCCACACACATTAAGACTTAGCTAAATAAAAATAAACAAAAATTTATTAGCAATCAGTTATTATTTTCACAGAACTACTAATCAGTTATTATTTTTACAGAACTACTGCTTTCCATTTACATACACACACATACATACATACATACATACTTCCAAAATCTTCCTCATGCAGATAATTTTACATAACATAATCAATAACCAAACTCGTAAGAAAATGAGACATAATACACCATTGTCTAACTCTACTAGCAATGCTAAACCAATCACTACATTATCATCATAATCCTCAAGCAGCCATGGGCTATTGAAGTCCAACCAGATTGTGCAATTTAGTTCTCCAAATATATGTATCCTGAGCTACATCTACTGCATCTGGCCAGTGTACACCAATTCTAATAAGGTCCTGTTTGAAAAACAATAAATAAATAAATGTGTGTGTCATAAATATAAATATAAAAGTAACCCAGGGTTAACCTGAATTAATCATACAGAATAATAAACATTGGAGTAAAACTATAGCCGAGTAAAATATTAGGTATATTGTAAAAATTTAAATACAGAGGTAAAACAGCAAAGATCTGATAAAAGATGTCCGAGTGTAAGGGGCTCAGACGTAAAATCGTGAAAGCTAAAGAACATGTGCTATTCGAAGTTAAAACATGGACAAGAAATTAAAATATGTTTCACAGATAAAGTGGTGTCATAAAACTCGCACTTAGGTTCGTCATCCTCCTGAAGAAGAAAAGAGTGTGTAATAAATGAATGACCTAAGTGGAGCCAAGCAAGCACAACTTCCTCCTTGTGTTTACTGTGGTAACATGACTGCCATGGTTTGATGATAAGTTTAATCTCAAAAAGTTCATTCGTACTCTGTTCTGACTAAGATCTCTGCCACTGTGCCCAAAGGTCGATGATAAAACACTGCTGGAAATCCAGATATGGAACTGGCAACAGAGAGTAGGGCAGGAGCGTGGCCGACTCGGCAGAGCGACATCTGCCAAATTATTGCCCCTGATACCTACGTGACCGGACACTCAACAGAAATGAACGGTTGTGGCTGCCAGATGATATAGCTGCTGGTGGATCTTAGAAAGAACTGGGTTGGGCCAGTGCCTCACCTAGATCAAAGCAGGTTAGCAGCAAACTAAACGAGTCAGCGTAAAGCACACATCGACGATGATGATTAGCTGCCACATGGTCCATGGCGAGGCTGATAGTGTGCAACTCTGCAGTGAAGATGGAACAGTGCAGTAGAATCTGGTCTGCAATGATTACATCACAGCAGACCATGGTCGATCCTACTGATTTGGCGGACTTCGAGCCATCTATGAAGATGGGCAAGAAGTCTGGGTGTTTAGAACAATGGCTGGCAAAGAGTTGCTGGTACACACAGTCAGGTGTAAAGATCTTCCCCGTTCTGCAGCAACAGGAGGTTGAACAACGCAGGGAAAAATCATGGGAAGGGGAAACAGCAAGCCACAGTGGGAGTCAATTGTGTGATGCTATCGAGATTGGAGTTGATGTCTCCGAGGTAGCCTCAGACTCACAAGCCAAAAGGGCGAATGGCAGTTGGGTGATTAGTGTAAAGCATTTCCCACTTTGGACTGAAAATGCAGTCCCAAGTGGGATGACATGGCAGGGATTGCAATTGAGATGCATATTGTAAGGAAACTGCTGATGGCAAAGAGATAAAGATGGGTCATTGGTCTCAATGTAAAGACTGGACCGGTGAGGTGCAGAAGGCCCCAATGCAAACACACAGGGCCTGATTGTGGTGTTCTAAATACCAGATGGAGTCCAGCACCTTCATCACCAAACCCTGGGCGGAGTTGTACACCTGGGATCCATAGTTCAGTTTTGACCAGACAAGCACATGGTACAGGCGGAGCAGAGAACATCAATCAGCTCCCCAGGAGAGAGGGGAGAGAATCTTGATGTTCAGTGCCCATGTGCACTTGTACCTGAGATGACGTATATGTGTGGTAAAAAGGTCAATTTCCAATTGAAGATGAGACCGACAAACTTGATCTCTGCCACAACTGGAATGATGTTACCATAGAGCCATAGCTCAGGATCCAGATGAAGATTACACTTGTGGCAAAAGTGCACACAAGCGGTCTTCTGTGGGGAGAACTGAAACCTGTTGGCCATCATCCAAACTGAAAGATAGTTTAGGGCAATTTGAAGTTGTCTTTCAATAACTTTCATGCCGGACGAAGAGCAAAAGATGCAAAAATCATCAACATAGAGGGCATTGTCTACAGATGGAAGAAGTTGTCTAGTAATAGAATTAATTTTGACAGTGAAAAGCGTCACATTCAAAATGCAGTCTTGTGGCTTCCCCAGTTCTTGGGAGTACGGACATGACAGAATGCTGCTGACAAGGATACGATAAGAAGTTGGATATTAAGATCGGCATGTGACCTCTCAAGCCAAAGCTATGGAGGTCACAATGAATGCCGAATCTCCAAGTCAATTTGTATGCTTTTTCGATGTCAAAGAAAATTGACACCAGGTGCTCTCTTTATAAAAACGAATTTCTGACAGCCGATTCGAGGCGTATCAGATGGTCACGAGTTGACTGTTGCCTGTGAAAGCCACACTGCATGTCGGAAAGAAGGTTGTGGTGTTCTAAATACCAGATGAATCTGGCATTTATCATTCTTTCCAACACCTTGCATACACAGCTTGGCAATGCAATGGGATGATAATTAGAAGGAATCTTGGAATCCTTTCCTGGCTTAAGGAAGGTCAAGAGAATGGCCACCTGCCAGGAGTTCGGAAATTGCTCCTTGAGAAAAATGCAATTGAAAAGATGGAGCAGCCAATCCTTATTCAATGGTGAGAGATGTTGGATCATGGCATAATGGACATTGTCTGGCCCGACAATAGATGCACAAGAAGTGTGCAGAGCAATGCGAAGCTCCTCCGCTGTGAATGGCCTGTTGTAAAGGCTCCAGGCCATTTGAGTGGAAGGACAGCAGAGAGCATTCCATCTTGCTCTGCTAGGCCAGAAACTAAGGGGAGTAAAAAAATAAAGAAGAGATGGAGGAGAATGACTTCCCCAGAATATAGGCAATTGCTTTGGGATCAGCAATTGCCTGTCCATTGTGCTCAAGGATCGATAACAAGTGGGATGTATAGTTCCCACCCATTTTCCAGACTTTATCCCACACGACCTTAGAACTGGTCGTGTGGGTAATAGAAGACGTATATTTGATCCAAGGTTCCTTCTTGCTCTGGTGCTGGACAAAATGAGCTTTCACCCTGGTGTGTTTGAACGCTTCAAGGTTGGGGGACGATGGATATCTCTTAAACACCCCCCAACCTTTGTTCTGAGCCTTATGAGCTGCGGTGCAATCTGGATTCCACCACGGTTTTGGAAAACGAGGAAACTGTGTCGAAGTTTGAGGAATTTTGATGTAGCTGCATCTATGATACAGTCCGTTATCTCCGCTACTGCCACAATGATTGTCTCCTGGCTGGCAGAGTGTTCATCGAGCTCAGAGAGGAGCGCGAAACCACTCAAGTCAGCCTCCACCACTAGCCTCCACCATGAGACGCGTGAAGGGCTGCAAGGTCCCCCATGGGAGATGGTGCATACCACGGGGAGGTGATTGCTTCCGTAAGAGTTGTCCTCGACCTACCAGGTAAAGAGTGGAAGGATCGAGGAGGAGCAGATGGTGAGGTCATTGGCAGTGAATGCACGGGTTGGGGAGTGAAAGTACATATTGACACCCGTGCTCAACAGGGAGAGTGAAGGATCCAAGAGCTACTGCTTCAGGACTACACCCATCCCTTTATGTCAGCACTACCCCAAAGTGGACTGGGTCTGTTGAGGTCCCCTATAATGAGGAAGGGGGACAGCAGCTGCGAGACGAGATCATCAAGGTCTTCCTGGAAGACGATGCTCCCAGGTGGAACATATACAGAGCAGACAGTCAGTGAGAACCCCACGAAAAGACGGATGGCTACCGCCTCTAAGTTGGTGGTGAGGGGTACAACCTGGAATGGAGAATGGTTTCTCACGAGGATGACAACACTCCCTCGAGCTGGACCATCTCCATCCCGGTCCCGGCGAACTAGTGAAAAGTGCCGGATCGTGGGATCTGTGACTGGCTGCAAGTATGTCTCCTGCAGGCACACACAGATGGGCTGGTGTGCCTGAAGGAGGGCCTTGATGTCATCAAGATTCCTCTGGAATCCACGACAATTCCATTGTAGGAGTGTGGCCATCTCAGGACTTAGAAGAGTGGCAGACGATGAATTCCTATTCAGCTTAACCGCCGCAGAGGACGGCTTAGTGAATAGGGGGCGGTCGGTATCCATGTCCTCGGGGCATGGATCAGTGACCGCCCTTTGTGGTGCTGTAATTTTCTTTTTGGGCCCCGGTGGGGGCTCCTTAGGTTTGGAAGGTCTTGCTGTCTGAGGATGGGGAGGAGGGGGACTTAAGGTGGAAGTGGAAGGCTGAGTTGCAGGAATAGAAACCGGGGTAGATGTCGAGGTCGACACCACCCTCGGTTTTGCCTGCGTGAGGAGGTACTTTGCTGCTGGCGAGAAAGATTCAGTTGGTGGTACACTGATATCAGTCTGCACCGCCACCGAAGTCATTGGAACGATGGGCTTTCCAATGACTGCACTGGCATAGGAAACCTTGCCAGGTGGGGCGGGCGGTGCAGCAAGCTTTCTCGCTTCAGCGTATGAGATATTGTTCATGACTTTGAGGTGTTGTACCTCCTTTTCCTCCTTCCACTTTGGACAGTCGCGGGAGTACGCCGGATGTTCACCACTGCAGTTCACACAGCATGCCTTTTCTGCTGTGCAGTCAGGATCAAGATGATCCTTACTGCCACAGCGAGCAAGGTGGGCTTGCCCCTGCATGCTGTGCAGGCATGACCATATATTTGACACTGAAAACAGTGCAGAGGGTTTGGGATATACGGCCGAACCTCACAATGCAAGTAACCTGCCTTGATGGAAGAAGGCAGGCGTGGCGTGTTAAATGTCACAATCAGCACCCGGGTGGGTGTCAATTTCCCATCACGGCGTGTCGAAACCCGGTGGACTGCTGTTACTCCTTGAGGTGTGAGCTCCGAGAGGATTTCCTCCTCAGTGACTTTGAGGAGGCCCCACTCGGTGATCACACACCAAGAGGAATTCAAAGTTTTATGGGGAGTGATTTCGACAGCCACCCCACCAATTTCTTTGACTTTCAGTAGTTCGGAGTGTTTAGAACAAGCGGTCTCAACCTGCAAGTCACCAGATCGTAAGCACTTGATGGATTTCGGCTCTCCCGCAAGACCTTTCAAACCTTTGTTGACAAAAAAAGGGGACATGTCCCCAAGTACCTGATCACCCGTGGAGTGGATGATCAGGAATCTCGGGAACGAAGACACAGACAAAGACTACGGCGGTGATAACAAAGACGAGGAAGATGGGGGCTCATGTCGAGCCCCCTTGTTGGCAGTGATTGCATTAATTTCATCGTTCTCTCTCATTTTTAGTTTGTGTGGTTCAGTGCCTGCTGTCCCCACCCTCCACGGAGCCCAACAAGGGGACGCCCAGTCGGGCGCCAGGGCTACGCAGGCACTATACCCACACAGACAGTGAGCCAAGCCCTCACAAATAAATAGAAGGAAAATAAAAAGAGAAATGTGCAGAACAAAAACGTTCTACACAAATGAAACAAAGCGTTACTCACCGCTCAGCACGGTTGACCCTAGCAGGACCTGCCCACTAGCCGATTGCTCCTGGGGGGGCCACTGCAGGAGTTCCCGTTTACCGGAAGCAGAGGCCCCGGCATCCGCTGCCCAGCCCCGCGTCCAAAGGCAAGACGGCCAATGGGGACCATGCCAGTCATGAGCTGAGGAGAGAAGACGGGGACCCCCGAGCAACTACCAGGATCCTCCTTTCCCGGGACATGAGTCTCCGCGCACAGCAAACACGCGGGCGAGCATTTAGGACCCTGTGAAGGTAACCGAGCCAGCGGAACCTTCACAGGGTGGTCCCCCTCACCACGTACAGGTGCTCACACCGAGGGGGCGAGATGATCTTGCTGCTGCAGCGAGCACAGGTGGATTTTCCCCGGCAAGCTGTGTTGGCATGACCATATATCTGGCACTGAAAGCAGTGCAGAGGGTTAGGTATATATGGCCGTACCTCAAAATGCAAATAACCTGCCTTGATAGAAGGTAGGAGTGACGTGTTGAAGGTTATAATCAGTACCTGGATGGATACCAATTTACCATCATGACACGTCGAAACCAGGTGGACAGTTGTTACTCCTTGGGGAGTGAGCTCTGAGAGGATTTCCTCCTCAGTGACTACACCCTAAGAGGATTAAATATTGAATAAAGTCGCCTTTCTTGGTATATACCAAATATTAACCACTTTGTAAGTCGATTTAATTTTAGAGGAAAAATTGTCTTGAGCCGGGGTGTTTGAGTGGGATATGAACCCATGACCTCCTGATAACATGTCAGGTGCTCAAAACCACTGAGCTACCAGCCTCTGATCAAGATCTCCTCTAATTGATGATATGAACATATTGAACCTATAGTACATATTCCATTATGTCACACAGTGGCGCACTCAGGATTTAATCTTGGGGGGAATATTTAGTATATACCCCGAGAGGAATTGAAGGTTTTTGGGGAGTGACTGTGACAGTCACCACACCAATCTCTGTGACTTTCAGGAACAGTTCTGAGTGTTTGGAACAAGCAGTCTTAACCTGCAAGTCGCCAGATTGTAAATGCTAGATGAATTTGGGTGCACTCATACAACCTACCAAGCCTTTATTAGCAAAAAATAGGGACATGTCCCCAATTACCTGATCACACATGGAGTGAATGATCAGGAATCTTGGGGACGAAGACACAGACAAAAAAGATGATGGTGTAGATGACAAAGACAACGAAGAAGATGGGGGTTCATGTCGAGCCCACTTGTTGGCATTGATTGTATCAATTGCATCTTCAACTCTCATATTTGTTTTTGTGTGGTTCGTTCAGTGCCCGTTGTCCCCACCCTCCATGGAGCTCAACAAGGGGATCCTCAGTCAGGCACCAGGGCTGTGCAGCACTATACTCACACAGACAGTGAGCCAAGCCCTCACAAATAAATAAAAGGAAAATGAAAAGAGAAATGTGTGGAAATAAACTTTCTTCACAAAAGGAACTAAGTAAAAAAATAACAAAAATGTAAACAACCAAACTGGTCTCCCAAAGAAAGAATAATTACAAAATGAAAATAAGTTGTGAGGAAACTTGTGAACCTGTACCCAGACGTGGGCAAGGTTACTCACCCCTCTGCATAGTTGATCCTAACAGGTCCTACCCACCAGCTGATTGCTCCTGAGTGGGCCATCCCAGGAGCTCCCATTTACCGGAAGCAGAGGCCCCAGAATTCGCTGCCCAGCCCCACAACGAACATGTTACCCAATGGCAAGGTGGCCAATTAAGACCCTGCCAGTCATGAGTTGAGAAGAGAACACAGGGACCCCCGAGCAACTACCAGGATCCTCCTTTCCCAAGACATGGGTCTCTGCATATGGCAAACATGCGGGTGAGTGTTCAGGACCCTGTGAAGGTATACCGAGCCAGTGGAACCTTCACAGAGTGATCCCCTCACCATGGACAGGAGCTCGCACTGAGGGGTTCACTACCATAACTACCTCTAAAAAGAATCAAACTATTATACAGTCTAATTTTAGTCTTTAGGTGTAGATGCCTATTTCTCAACATTCTCCATAGATTCTTAAAAGCTCTGGCAGCAATCCCTATTCATCTGTTAATTTCATGCTGTGCATCACAATATATGCTACATAATCCCAAGATAATTAAACTGAGATACCTGTTCAAGATAGGAATTATTCATATTAATTGAACCACAGCCTGCCTGACTAATTTTCATCACTTTAGTTTTATCTATGTTTATCCCCAAACCTACTCTACTACCTGCAGGGGTGTAGCTTTGGTTGGGTAAGGGGGGGGGAGCTCCCCTAAAGAAAACTGGAGTTGGAAAAATATGAAATGACTTTGTAAAATCCAAGTGAGTTGTGAAAATTTGATGTTTTTTGTAAAATTAAGGGGAGTAGCAAAATCTAGACAACCTGGCAAAATCAAGGGTAATTGTCAAAATCGACAAAACTTGGCAAAATCTAGAACAATTGGCAAAATTTGAAGAATATAGGTGAACTGGCAAAATCGTGGAAACTTGGCAAAACCTTGGGGAGTTTGGAAAATTTGAAGTGACTTGGCAAATTCAGGAGATAGGTAAAAATTAGGATTCTTTTTGTAAAATTAAGGAGAGATGCAAAATCAGGGCAACTCGACAAAATCTAGGGAAGTTAGCAAAATTGGAAACCACTTGTTGAAATACAGGTGAGTTGTGAAGATTGTGACTGGTTTTGTGAAATTAAGTAGTTGGCAAAATTGAGAACTCTTGGCGAAAACCTTGGGGAGTTGGCAAACTTCGAATCCATTTGAGAAAATATAGGTGAGTTGTGAAACTTGGTATTGGCTTTGTGAAATTAAGGAGAGTTGGTAAAATCGAGGAAACTTGGCAAAATATTGGGGAGTTAGGAAAACGAAGCCACTTGATAAAATACAGGTGAGTTGTGAATTAAAAAAATACTCATCTTCCTATATGGTCCTAAAAAGTAGAAAATAAACTTAAAGAATATAGATGTGCAATCAGTCAGAGTTTGTATTCATTTCAAAGAAATATAAGGCATCAGTATTCTCATTGTGTAAGAAAATCTTAGAACTGATCATGTGGGCGATAGCTTCTGGCTCTGGTGCTGGATGAAGGATATCTTTGAATTTGTTGGATTATTCCCCAAGCTTTGTTCTGAAAATTGGGTTGTCTTGCAGTTGGCCTTGCAGTTTGGATTCCACCAGGATTTTGGAAAGAAAGGTAACTGTGTCAAAGTTTGAGGAATGGTCGAGGATGCCTGGATGATACAGTCTGTCATCTCTGCCACTGCAACACTGATTGGCTCCTGGTTGACTGAGTGGTGGTCAGACTCACAGAGAAGCTCAAAACCATCCCAGCAAGCCTGATCAATCCTCCACTATAATACATGTGATGGGTCACAAGGCCCACCACAAACTGTAGAGATGGTATATACCATGGGGAGACAATAGCTTTTGTAAAGATTGTTCTTGACTTTCCATGCAAAGAGTGAAGGATCAAGGAGGAGCAGATGACAAGATCAATGGTAGTGAATGTGTGGGGGTTGGGGAGTGAAGATATATAATGACACTGGTGTTCAGCATGCAGAGCGAGGGTTCTACAATAAACAGATTGAAGACATCACCTCTTCCACTGGTATCATTACTGCCTCAAGAGGACCATGTCCATTAAAGTCCCCATGAAAAGAGGGAGAGCAGATGCAAGATGAAGTCATCAGAATCTTCTCTGAGATACTGCTGAGCAGAAGATACACAGAACAGATAGTCAAAGAAAATCTTATGAAGAGGCAGATGGTAACTGCCTCTAAGTTGGTTGGTTGTTTGGGGTTTTTTGGCAAAAGAGCAACAGGGTTGTATTGCGCCAAACAAAAAGATATAAACTGATAAAAGTCATTTAACCCACAACCAAATTTAAAAGACACAGAAACAAAACCAGCACAAGAAAGATAAGTAAAAAGGGCAAAAAAGTAACAAGTGTAAAAATTGACAATAAAAAAGGGTGTATAGGACCCAATAAAAAACAGAAACAAGTGTAAAATCAAGTTAACAAAGTAAAAAGGTTCATAAATGCGTAAAATACCCAGTAAAAGGTAAAAAATCAAAGACAGGTGTTAAAAGTGAGTCATCGGATAAAAGTTCGACGTTCAAATGGTGTCACAAAACTTGCACTTAGGGTCGTCGTCCGCCTTGAGAAGAAAAGAATGTGTTAAAAACGAGTGACCTAAGTGGAGCTGAGCAAGTATAACTTCCTCCTTGCGATTCCTGCGAAAACAAGACAGCCACGGTTTGACAATGGGCTTGATCTAGAAAAGCTTATTACTGACCTGTTCAGACCAAGATCTCTGCGACTGTACCCAGAGCTCGGTGGAAAAATGCTGCCGGATGTCCACATATGGAACCAGCAGCGGAGAGTCAGATAAGGGCGTGGCTGACTTGGCAGCAGTGTCTGCCAAGTCATTGCCCCCTGTAGCAAACAAGCGAGTCGGTGTAAAGCACACACCAACGATGATGCTTAGCTGCTATGTGGTTTAAGGCAATGCTGATAGCATGCAACTCTGCAGTAAAGATGGAACACTGCTGTGGGATCTGATCTACAATGATTACATCACAGCAGACCATGGCTGATCCCACCAATATACCGGACTTCGAGCCATCTGTAAAGACAATCAAGAAGTCCGGGTGCGCAGCACGATGGCTGGCAAAGAGTTGCCGGTACACACAGCATCATTGCCCCCCCTGTAGCGAACTAAGCGAGTCGGTGTAAAGCACACACCGACAATGATGCTTAGCTGCTATGTGGTTGAAGGCAATGCTGATAGCATGCAACTCAGCAGTAAAGATGGAACACTGCTGTGGGATCTGGTCTGCAATGATTACATCACAGCAGACCATGGCTGATCCCACTGATATACCGGACTTCGAGCCATCTGTAAAGACAGGCAAGAAGTCCAGGTGTGCAGCACAATGGCTGGCAAAGAGTTGTCGGTACACACAGTTGGGTGTAAAGGCCTTCCCTGTCCTGCACAGGGAAAAATCACAGGAAGGGGAAACAGCGAGCCAAGGTGGAAGTGGCTCAGCTGTCGGCTGTGTGATGCTATTGAGACTGGTGTTGATGTCTTGCAGGTAACCTTGGACACGCAAACTGAAAGAATGAATGGCAATCGGCTGATTCTGGTATAACATTTCCCACCAGGGACTAAAAACGCAGTCCCAAGTGGGATGACCAGGCAGGGATCGCAATTTTGCTGCATACTGTAGGGACAACTGCTGATGGTGAATAGATAATGATGGTTCATCGGTCTCAACATAGAGACTCTGGACCGGTGAAGTGCGAAACCCCCTGTGCAAACACGGAGGGCCTGATGATGGAGGGGATCCAGCACCTTCACCACCGAATCCAGGGGGGAGTCATACATTTGGGATCTGTAGTCCAGTTTTGACTGGACAAGTGCATGGTAAAGGCGGAGCAAAGAACATCGATCCGCCACCAAAAAGAGGGAGGAGAGGACCTTGCGGATGTTCAATGCCCGCGTGCACTTGGACCTGAGATGTCGGATATGAGGTAAAAAGGTCAATTTTTGGTCGAAGATGAGACTGAGAAACTTGGTCTCTGCCACAACTGGAATGATGTTACCTCCGAGTCGCAGTCCAGCTGAAGTTACGCTTGTGGCAAAAGTGCAAGCAAGTGGTCTTCTGTGGGGAGAACTGAAACCGAGAGATTGTTCAAGCAGTTTGCAGTTGTCATTCAATGACCCTCATGCTGGACAATGAGCAAAAGATGCTAAAGTCATTAACATCGAGGGCATTGCCTACAGTCAGCGGAAGTTGCCGTGTAATGGAATTTATCTTGACAGCGAAAAGCATCACACTCAAGATGCAGCCTTGTGGCACTCCCTGTTCTTGGGGGAAAGGCCACAGCAGAGTGTTGCAGACACGAACTCAAAAATTATGAGAGGATAAAAAATTTGCAATGAAGTTCGGCAAGTGACCTCACAAGTTGAAGCTGTGGAGGTCACAAGAATGCCAAATCTCCATGCGGTGTCATACACTTTTTCAATGTCGAAGAAAATTGACACCAGGTGCTCTCTACATAAAAACGAATTCCTGATCACTGATTCAAGGTGGATCAGGTGGTCTAAAGTAGACCGGTGCCTCAGAAAGTCACAATGGGTGTTGATAAGAAGGCCCTGATGTTCCAAATACCAGGCCAGCCTGGTATTTACCATCCTTTCTAACACCATGCAGACGCAGCTCGTCAATGCAATTGGATGATAATTGGAAGGAATCTTGGGATCTTTGCTTGGCTTGGGGTAGGCCAAGACGATGGCCTCCTGCCAGGAGTCCGGAACCTGCTCCTCGATGAAAATACGGTTGGAGCCGAAGCAGTTGATCCTTACTCGATGGTGAGAGATGTTGGAGCATGGCATAATGGACATTGTCTGGTTGACCGCAGATGCACGAGAAGTGTGCAGAGCAAGGCAAAGCTCCTCCACTGTGAACAGCCTGTTGTAAGACTCCAGGCCATTCGAATGGAAGGACAGTGGAGAGCATTCGGCCCTGCTCTTCTAGGCCAGAAACTCGGGGAAGTAGGAGGACAGAGAAGAGATGGTGGAGAATGACTCCCCCAGAGTGTCGGCAATTGCTCGAAGATCAGCAATTCCCTGTCCATTGTGCTCCAGGATCGATAATGAGTGGGACGTGTACTTCCCACCCATCTTCCGGACCTTATCCCACACAACCTTAGAACTGGTCATGCGGGTGATAGAAGACATATATGTGATCCAAGATTCCTTCTGGCTCTGGCACTGGACGAAATGGGCTTTTGCCCTGGCACGTTTGAATACTTTTAGGTTGGGGGATGTCGGGTATCTCCGAAACACCCCTCAAGCCTTGTTCTGAGCCTTACGAGCTGCGGTGCAGTCGGGATTCCACAACTGTTTTGGGAACTGTGGAAACCGAGTCGAGGTCTGAGGAATAGTAGAGGCAGCTGCATGGACGATACAGTCCGTCAACTCCACCACTGCAACATTGATGGGCTCCTGGCTGACAGAGCTCATCGAGCTCAGACAAGTGACAGAGCTCATCGAGCTCAGACAAGAGCTCGAAACCACTCCAGTCAGCCTGATCAAGCCTCCACCAGGAGACACGTGAAGGGTTGCAAGGCCCCCCACGAGAGATGGTGCACACCATGTAGAGGTGATCGCTTCCATATGGATAGTCGTTGACCTCCCGTGTAAAGAGTGGAAGGAACGAGGAGGAGCAGATGGTGAAGCCAATGGCAGTGAATGTGAGGGTTGGGGTGTGAAAGTATGTACTGACACCGGTGTTCAACAGGGAGAGCGATGGATCCAGGAGTCACTGCTCCAGGACCCGGCCCCTCCCATTGGTGTCAGCACTGTCCCAGAGTGGACTGTGTTTGTTAAAGTCCCCCATGATGAGGAAGGGGTACGGCAGCTGTGAGACGAGGTCATCAAGGTCATCCCGTAAAACGATGCTTCCGGGTGGGAGATAGATAGAACAGACAGTCAACAAAAATCCCACAAAGAGGCGGATGGCAACCATCTCTAAGTGCTTGGGGAGGGGAATGACCTGGAATGGAGAATGGTTGCTCACGAGGATGGCAACACCTCCGTGAGCTGGACCATTTCCATCCTGGTCACGGCGAACGAGAGAAAAGTGCCGGATAGTGGGATTGTTGGCTGTCTGCAAGAATGTCTCCTGAAGGTACATGCAGAGGAATTCGTATGCCCTTAAGAGGGCCTTGATGTCGTCAATATTCCTCTGGAATCCACGAGAGTTCCATTGAAGGAGTGTGGCCATCTCAGGTCTTGGAAGAACTGGCGGACGACTTACGATTTATTTTAACCATCGCCAGCAACGGTTTCGGAAAAATAGGGAGGTCTGTGTCCATGTCCTCAGAGTTGTCTGAGCAACATGGATCAGAGTCTGCCGAATGGGAACTAGTAAAATTTTCTTTTTGGGCCACGGTGGGGGCCTATTGGGTTTGGAAGGTCTTGCTGTCTGTGGGCGGGGTGGAAGGGGGCCTTCCGGAGTTGGATGTGGAAGGCACAGACACAGGAATAGAAACCGGTGTCGATGTCGAGATTGACACCGACATCGGCTTCACCTGCATCAAGAGGTACTTAGCAGCAGGCGAGAAAGATTCAGCTGGTGGAACGCTGATGTCGGTCTGCACCGCCACGGAAACCATCTTAATGAAGGGCTTCCCGATGACTGCACTGGCATAGGAGACCTTGCCAGAAGGGGCAGGCGGTGCAGCGAGCTTTCTCGCCTCTGGATAGCTGATGTTGTGGAGGGTCTTCAGGCGCTGTACCTCTTTCTTCTCCAGCCACTTCAGACAGTCACTGGAGTATGCCAGATGTTCACCATGGCAGTTTACACAGTATGCCTTTTCTGCTGTGCAGTCAGGTTCAAGGTGATCTTGACTGCCACAACAAGCACAGGTGGGCTTGCCCAGGCATGCGATGTGGGCATGGCCAAACCTCTGGCATTGAAAACAACGCAGAGGGTTTGGTATAAATGGCCGCACCTTGCAGTGTAAGCATCCTGCCTTGATGGGCGTAGGCAGGTGTGGTGTATTTAAAGTTAGGATGAGTAAAAGGCTGAGATGTTCACCATGGCAGTTAAATAGCATGCCTTTTCTGCTGTGCAGTCAGGTTCAAGATGATCTTGACTGCCACAACAAGCACAGGTGGGCTTGCCCAGGCATGCGGTGTGGGCATGACCAAACCTCTGGCATTGAAAACAACGCAGAGGGTTTGGTATAAATGGCCGCACCTCGCAGTGTAAGCATCCTGCCTTGATGGGAGTAGGCAGGTGTGATGTATTAAAAGTTAGGATGAGTACCCGGCTGGGCTCTACTTTCCATCACGGCGTGCCGAAACCTGGTGGACTGCTATCACCCCCTGGGCTGAAAGCTCCGAGAGGATTTCCTCCTCAGAAACCTTGAGGAGGCCCTGGGAGGAATTGAGTGGAGTGACTTTGACTGCCACTCCACCAATCGCTGTTACTTTCAAAAGAAGCTCCGAATGTTTGGAGCATGCAGTCTCCACCTGCAAGTCACCAGATCTTAGGTGCTTGACAGATTTCGGCTCTCCCGCAAGACCTTTCAAATCATTGTTTATAAAAAAAAGGGGGAAATGTCCCCAAGAACCTGATTACCCGTAGAGTGGATGATCAGGAACCGCGGGAACAAAGGACGACACGAAGACGACGGCGATGACGACAAAGAAGACGGAGGCTCATGATGAGCTCTTTTTGCGACATTTTCCGGTGAATTTTTTTGGGGGGGCTCATGTTTGTTTAATAAGTTTCAGTGCCCGTTGTCCCCACCCACCACGGAGTACAACAAGGGGATGCCCAATTGGGCACCAGGGCTGCCCAGGCACCATACCCCCACAGCCAGTGAGCCAAGCCCTCACAACTAAACAAAATGAAAAGTAAAAGAGAAATGTGAGAATCTCACCTGAGGACTCACAAAAGAAGGAAAAGTGAGAAGCAACTCGTTTTCACAAAAGAAAGGAAACTAGAAAATTAGATAACATGTAAGGAAACTCGCAAACTATTGTCCGGACATGGACAAGGTTACTCACTGTTCTGCACGGTTGACCCTAGTACGACCAGCCCACCAGCCGATTGATCCAAAGGGGGCCACCCCAGGACCTCCTGTTTACCTGAAGCAGAGGCCAAAGCAGTGTATAGCAGCGGCCCCAGAAGTTGCTGCCCAGCCCTGTGACAGACAGGCTCCTCAATGGCAAAATGGTCAAAGGGGACCCCACCAGTCATGAGCTGGGGAGAGAAGATGGGGGACCCCTGAGCAACTGCCAGGATCCTTCTTTCCAGGGACACGGGTCACTGCACACGGCAAACACGTGGGCGAGCGTTTCAGGACCTTGTGAAGGTAACCAAGCCAGCAGAACCTTAATAGGGTGGTTCCTTCACCACGGACTCCTCTAAGTTAGTGGGGAGGATGATCTGGAATGGATAATAGCGGCTCAATGAAGATAGCAACATCCTAGTGAGCTGGACATGTCCACCCTGGTTCCAGCAAATAGTGAAAAGTGCCAGAGTATGGAATCAGCAATGTATTGCAAGAGTGTCTCATACAGGTACACACAGATGTACTCATGTGCCTGAATGTCATCAAGATTTCTGGGCTTCAGAACACTGCAATGGGAAGTTAGTACCCATTTGGGTAACTATCTTTACATTTGATATGGTATAGCTACTGACTGCCATCAATGCAAGTTACTTATTGCATTGATTCTTGTGATTACTTGTGAAGACTTATCAACTTGTGATTGATTACTTGTGAAGTAGGTCATACATCTCCAAACACTCTGTTATTTTCATTGCCAGGGGTACGATCATGCCTGTACCACTTGCTGGGGCAAACCCACCTGTGCTTACTGTGGTAGTCTGGATTACCTTGATCTAGAATACACAGTTAACAAGGCAAGCTGCATTAAATATAGTGGTGACATCAGATTTTCTCCTGTGACTGTCCCAAGTGGAAAGAAGGAAAAGGAGGTACAATGTCCCAAAACTATTAACATTTCTTATCTTGAGGCAAATCTGATTCTTAATCTGAGACAAACTCTGCATCACCCCACTATAGTATGGCTGATGCAGAGATTATTACATTGATACAATTGTAGGAGTGTGGCAATCTCAGATCTGAGGGGATTGGGTGGACGGCAATTTCCTTCTAAATATAATCATCATTAAAGACAGTTTAAAGAACTGAGTATGGTCTGTGTCAATATCCTTGGAATTATCTGAGGGATACAGATCAGATACTGCCTTTCAAGGAGTAGGCAGTGGATTTCTTTTTTAAAAACCAATGAGGGCCCCTTTGGTTTGGAAGATCTGCAGTCTGCAGTTGAGAAGGTGACATTCCTGTGGTGGAAGGAGTGAAAAAAAGAAACTGGCATTGCTGCTAATGTGGACATCATTCACAGTTTTGTCTGCTCCTGGAGGTAAGAAAGATTAAATCAGTGGGACACTGACGACAGTCTGCACCACCATGGAAGTCATCCAAACGATGGGATTTCAAATGACCACACCAGCATAGGAAACCTTGCCAGTCAGTGAGAGTAAGGGTGATGAAAGAATTTTCTTGCCTCAAGATAAGAAATATTATTAGTTTTGAAGCAAGGACTACCACAGTAAGCACAGGTGGTTTGCCTCAATAAATGGTACAGGCATAGCCATACCTCTGACACTGAAAACACACAGAGGGTTTGGGATGCATGGCCTACTTTGCAGTAAACGTAACTTGCATTGAGGGCAGTTGGAAGGCATAGCATATCAAATGTAAGGATAGCTACTCAAGTGGGTACTAACTTTCTATTGTGGTGCTATGAAATCTGGTGGACTGCTATGACTCCTTGGAAGAGAGCTCGGAGAGGATTTCTGCCATAGAAACCTTGAGATCAAAGATCAAACTCCAGGAAGAATTAAGCAATTTATGAGACATCACGGAGATAGCCACCCCATCAACTGCAGTCACCTTAATCCTTTCTGGGTCACCGTCGAACATAGACATCTTTTGTACAACATTTGAAACTACAATTTAAAAAAAAATTGCCATTCGAAAATTTTCTTAGACATATCTTTTAAAAATATGCAATTCAAGTTTGAAAAATAACATTTTTTTTAATTTGATGCATATTTTATTAAACTATAATATAAATAATACGTTAAAGCCATCTGGTTGCCATTTCTTAGAAGTACCATACAGTATTGCTGATTTGTTTGTTAACATTACTCTATGCTGAAGCAATCACTTGATTTAAGCTCACAAGTTTGATTTGAATTATTATCAACAAATTTTTCCTTAAAGTTTTGAAAATCTCATGTAAATTAACAAGAAACTGCTATTTTTAAAAATGGAAGTTTTTGGAAGTAATTGCAAAGTATGTACCACCATTTTTTTCCCGTTTTATAGTCCTTTCTGCCACATATTATTTCACTATTACTAAAATTATTTTTTATCATTTATCCAAGTATTCTATGCATCTTTCAGCCCTTCAGATCGAAACTAAAAAATGCTTTCTCAGAAAGCAATTCAAGTTGCAGTTCCAAAGTTCCCTTTGGAACTTTGGAATTGCAACTCAATAACTGTTTTATTAAACATTATAATTTTTTTCTTTGGATGTTGAAGTTTGGTGATCTTGGCTATGTGCAGAAAGATTTGTGCACCAAAGCAAAAAAATAGCATTATATCATTTGAGTGGCACAGCCAATTTTATGTCCCTGCAGTTTAAAGCAGATGCAGTTGAGTGTATTGACTTTGTTATTGCTCACATGTGCAGTAAAGTGACTTTTTACTGAATGTTTACAGAAAGAGTTCTTCTTGGATATAGGATAATGTGACCATACATCTATTCAAATCAGTATTAACCTTCGTTTTCAATTCTGCAGATTTATTTTATTTCTGCAAATTATCGTTTTTTTCATCAGCTGATCTATTGATCTTTAGAGGTTATGCTACATCAGATGGTCGGCTTTACAAGTAATTGCAGATATTATTTAACATGACTTTGGTTATACGTTAATATTTTTTTTATTACTTCTTTCTTTTCTTGTAAAAAAACTTTGATCTTGTATCGTTTCCTGAAAATGAATGAGGTATTGGCCACGGAGGCTAAAAGGACTTCCTTCACACGGCAAGTTGTTTACATGGCTGATTAAAATTAAAACTTCCTCCCAACAAATTAGATTATAAACTCACCGCATAAACTTAATATTTTATTTCCATTTTTTTATAATTAGACCCTAGTTTTCATCTACCTTATTTCCATAAATTATGAATTTTTCCATTGCCTGAACTATCGATCTTTCGAAGTTATGCTACATCATATAGCCGACTAAAAATTGTTGCGGATATTTGATTTAATATCCAATTAGGTTATTTACATATTTTATTTCTTGGTTTCTTAGTAAAAGAACTCTGAGCTTGTATCGTTTTCTGAAAATGAATGAGGTGTTGGATAACGGAAGCAAAATGGATTTCCTTGGCTGGAAATCCGTCCTCATGTGGGAGGGCAATTTGGGGTTTTTAACCCCCCCCACCCCCGCTAAACTCACTGTAAACGTTTTACCTCCCTCGCCCTAGAAAAATTTTAAAAAATTGCGAGTTTTTATGTTTACATTGAATGATTTTAACCCCCCACCCCCCCCAGTATCTTGGCTGTGCCACTCAGATAATATGCCTTTCTTTTGCCTTGGTGCACAAATCTTTCTGTACTTAGCCAAGATCGCCAAACTTCAACACCCAAAGAAAAAGAAATCATAATGTTTAGTAAAAAAGCAGCCAAGAAAGTTTTTTTCCATTTCATACCAGTTCAGAAAACCCTGTGAATATGAGAGAAATCCAAGTCACTCTATAACACTGGCTGTGTTTAAAATATATGATACAGAAAAGAATCATTAAAAGCTATAAATATCATTTTTCAGGTTAAATATTATATTATTTGGTAGGAAATTATCTTTTGATTAATATATAATTTATTTCTTTTCATCAGGTTTTCCAAAATTAAGCCTTAATTGTATAGTCCGATCTATTTTTTCACCATATCACATTGAAAAAGCCTTATTAAAACCAATATGCTTGTAAAGTTGTTTAAATTACTTATTTTCATTAAATTCTGTTTAATTTAGCATATATAACATGACCTATTTCTGTTGATTGGTTATTTAAAAAAATTTTTTCTAAAGTTAACTTATTTATCTGACTCAAAACAATTGGCTAAAAACCCGGACTTTTCTCGAAGTATGGTACCGAGAAAAAAATTTCAAAACAGGAGAAATATTTATTTGAAACAAAGAAACTTTTGCGCCATTCAGAAATAAATAGCCTTTCTATTCATATGCATTGTGATCATTTCTATTAGGTTTCTTTAAAATAAATTTTTATTTGTGTTCCAGATGCATTTTTTTTATTACATGGCTCTAAAAAAGTTCTATTAAAATAAAACTAGTCATCTTTACTGTCAAATATTTTATTTTCAGAAAAATCCAGAATTAAATGCTGATTAATTTGGCATATAACATGCCATAGTTCCTTTCATGAGTTATTTGGCAAAACAGTTCTAAAATTACATTTTTGTTTTGACTGATCATAGTGAAAACAATTGCTGGACCTGAGAAGGGTTAAAAAGCAGTTCTGAATGTTTGGAGTAAGCAGTTTGCAATGGCATGTTAATGGACTTAGTGCTTGACTGATTTTGGAACTCCTCCAAGACCTTCCAAAACCTTCACTTATGAAAAAATGGGGATATGTCTCAATTACCTGATCACCCATGCAATGGATGAAGAATTGTGGGAAGCAGAAATAGATGAAGAGAAGAGGAAGATGATGAAGGGTCTTCATGGCATGCCCTTTTATTGCTCAAGGCAGATGAAAGGAATTTTTCCCAAGCCACAATTGAAATGCTTGTTGTTCAGTACCTGTGGTCCCCACCCACCATGGAACCTAACAACAGAATGCCGATAAGGTACCAGGGCTGCAAGGGCATCATATGCACACAGCCAGTGAGTTGAGTCCTCACAAAATAAAAATAAAATGAAAAATAAAAGTGTGAGGAAACTTGCAAACCTATATCAAGACATGGAAAAGGTACTAAACACACTGCAAAGTTGGTCCAAGCTGGTCTAGGGCCTCCTGCTTACCTGATGTGAGGCCAAAACAGTGTGTGAAGTGGTCCTCTAAAGCACTGCCCCTACGATGAACAATGGCAAGAGTGGCCAAAGGGACCTCCTAGTAAAGAGCTAAGTTCAGCAGAAGAGGATCCCTGAGCTTATGCCAAGATTCTCCTTTCCAGGGACACAGGTCACAGTGAAAGGCAAACATATGCAAGTATAGGACGCTGTGAAGGTACCCGAGCCAGCAGAACTTTCACAGGGTAGTCCTTCACCATGTACAGGAGCTCACTCCAAGGGGAAAACTTCCGGTAAATTCACTGCCTTCTCTACATGAATGCTTGAATTATCAGGGGACCAATGCATACAATTATGCTGGTTCACTCTATCAATGATCTTGAACATTGCCTCATTCAACCAAACAACTTGCATCTTTGTCCATCTTTGCTTTAAATCACTGGCAAAACTCAGCTTGATGAACGGGATCATCTTCATTTATATCATGCAGCAACCTTGACATGTAAGATTTGCACCTAGCTCTTTTAAGACTGTGGTGGACACTTGCTCTGCTTATTTCAGTCTCACAAGCAATGACCTTACAAATTTTAATGGTGATAGTTGCAGCACAATACTAGAATTTTCCTAACACACTGACGACCAGGGTCTCACAAATCTTGTACAATATTACATATCTCAAATTTATCATAAATTCTCGAAACTCTTCTTCATGATGGCAGTTTTGCGGCAAATTCACATTTCTACTGTCTTTGAATTTTGCACTCATTCTCAAATTTCCAGCACCACTTAAAAATTGGTTTGCATTGTTCAAATATCTAATTGCTATGTTGTTTATGCTTTGCATTGTGGGTATCCTTCTCTTTAGTGTTAACAAATGCTATTTTTTTTAAACAGCAAAACATACTGATCAAGGACAAAAAAAATTATGTTCAAATATAAATATATATAACGAAAATGTGTGTGCATTTTTTTGAGACCCTCTACATATTGCATCAGCTAAAATTTACTATATACATATATTTAACTAACCTGATACATTTTCTGACTAAACTCATTTTCTGATATTTCTTCCTGGTAGTTTTCTATAATATAAAAAGCTACAGCCCACATGATTAAAATATGGTCTTCATTCTGACTGCTTGGTTTAACCCTAGACAAAGAACAAAAATAAATCAAAACATAATAAATATAACACAATACCCAATCAATAATAAATACATAGATTTCCTGTTGACATATAATTCAAGAAATACTTTTCTGGAAAAAATGAGTTTCATCAATTAGTGGGATTTGAACCCAGGCCCATATAACTGGGAGCGTGGGTTCAAATCCTACTCATTGCGGAACTTACTTTTTCCACAAAAGTATTTCTTAACACAATACCTTTTTCAGCTCTATAACACACACACACACATAAGAGTAATACTGTGCCTAAATTGGTAGACAAGCATCATAGAATTTCAACATCAATTATAAACCAACAATAATCTATTGTTGGGTGAACAATGGCAGAAAAGCAACATGACATTTAGAATTCTAGGAATTACAAAAAAGAGCATCGATGAGACCACCTCTTAGAGCAAACCCTAAGAAAAACTAACAGGTTATTATAATTGTTAAAGCAAAAATTCAATTAATTTTTATTCCATATTTTATTCTAATTTATACAAATTGAATGAATATTTGAAACAAACACTCTGATATCATTGTTTATTTTCACTGCACATGAAAAATAACTTGAAGTGTAATCCTATATATATAAAAAAATACTCTAAGCTAGTTAAATATAAAAACGATTTTTTTTTTTGCAATATAGTAATACAGTAATAACTTTTAATCAGTGGCTTAAACATGCATGGAGATATGTTAAAGAATTTTACTTTAACTTTAGCATCCTTGATTATATAAATTCCCATAAAAAATTTTAAGGAATATTAACAACAAACAAAACTTTTTTGGAGTGATTACACTGGGTGGTCAAAATGTTTGTTTTCTTGTTCAGTGCCTTTTTATTGTTATTTAAAATTTTCTGATTTTTTTTTATATATATTTTTACTTTTTATCATATTTTTAAAGAAAACAAGACAATAGTTTCGCTTTGTTGTCTGTCTGTCTGTAGACATCCAACTTTTTTTGTTTACAGAGATAAATTAAAAATTCATTTTGGGCTTAATATGCATTTATGAAATATTATGATATGCACTTTCTGAATCTCTCTAAAGCTATAATTACACCCCCTAGCAGTGGAAAAAGTTGAAAATTTCAAACGAATATTGTAAACGGTATATTTATGTTAGAAATTTGAAATTTTGGTGGTGGAATGTGAAGGTCACGAAATTTCCACTGTCAATAATGAGTTAGCACTTTAGACCCAGGGGAGTGATAAAACACAACTTTTTTGCTTTAGCAGATAATTTTTTTTAGAGATAAAAAAAATGCTGGGATAAATGACATAAATAATTCTAGGAATACTGAAATATGTTTAAGACAGAAAACAGTAAATAAAACAGAGGTATACATATTATAATTAATTCCAAAATCTTCTGTTTTTAAAAATAGTAGTTTTTTTTGTTAATTTTCACGATATTTCCAAAACTTTAAGGAAAAAATTTGTTGATAACAGTTCAAATAAAACTTGTGAGTTTAAATCAGGCAGTTGCTTCAGCATAGAGTAATGTTAACAAAAAAAAAAAAATTGGCAATACTATATAGCACTTCTAAGAAATGGCCATCAGTTGGCTTTAACAAATTATTTATATCATAGGTTATTTTTATTTTTTTTTATTTATTAATATAAAATAGGCATCAAATGGAAAAAGAAAGTATTATTTTCCAAGCATTAATAATGTATTTTTAAATATATGTAAAAAGAAATTTCAATCCATAATTTCTGATTTTTAAAAATCAATTTTTTTTGTTGTAATAAAAATGCCTCATTTCAGATTCTGTCAATATCTATATCCGTCAGGGACCCTGGAAGGGTTAACAGGAAATAGATTAGCTCTGTTAAGAGCATCACATCATAGAGGGAAGATGAAATGAGGCCTAATCATTATCTTATTACATGTCTTTTAACTAAAGCTCAAGTAATATTGTACTAAGACTTAAAGAATTACCTTTAACACTGAAAGACCCAGAAATCAACAGACCAGAATAGCACAATAAATTACTTAGTCATTATAACAATCTTGGTTTGCTTCCAAATGAGGTTGAGGGTGAAAAGGATTATTTTAAACAGGCTATGCTTGAAACTAACCATACTCTTCTGAATGAAAAAAAAAAAGCAGAAGAGGCACAGTTATTTGAGTGATAATGCAATACAGCTTATTTATGAAAGAAGTGTAGGGTTCAGCTAAGTAAATGCCTTACTTGTCTTAACAGGAGCATTACAAAGAGATAAATAAACACGCAAATCTTCAGCTTAAAACTGTTAAGAATATTAGCTTAATAGCCTGGTTGATAAAGCATAGAATGCAACTAAACAACACAACAGAGAGTTGCACCAGATAGTAGATGTTTTGTGTGTAAAAAAACAGATTGGCATATAATGTATTAAAGGATAAGGATGGTAAAGCTACTGAAGGTGAGGTTTCTAACATGGATGATAAGCAAAACATTCTAGAGATGCTGTGAATAATGTGATAGTTCTATCCCATTATTTGTAATGAAGATGCAGTTTGACTTTAAGATTATTTCACTATCTGAAATTACTCTGGTTATTCCAAAAAAGAAACAACACAAGTCATCAAAGGCAGAAGAAATATGAACTGGGAACTAGATGTTAGGAACTAGAGCTGTTTCTGTTGTTACATGGCCAGCTGAAGTGTTGAATATTTCCTATGCTAATGGCATTGTTTCTAAGAGTTTCATTAGGGTATGATTATCTCGTTTTTTAAAAAAAGGTGGTTTACTTTTTGTGATGATCACAGGGGCACCACATCATCTAATTCTGCTCAATATAATTTTAAATGTTTGGATAATGGGAAATTTTTGGATGAACAGGGCGAGTTCAGAAGTAGGAGGGACTGCACATATCAAATGTTTTTAGTAGTAATAGTAGTAGCATTTAATTTAGTAGGCAGATTACTGAAAAATGCTTAGGAGTTTCAAAAATATGTACTTACTAGCTTTGCAGAGTTCAAAATGACTTTTCACTATGATGATGAACAAAAATAAGTAGTTGATTGTGAGAACTTATGTAACACCTGAAAAGTTACTGAACATGTGACAGTTCTCTTACAATAACACTAAGAATAATCTCATAATATTACTTCATGAGTTTCAGAGTTGGCATAGCTTGCAGTGACTGGTTTAGCATTTAAACTGGAATTTCACAAGGCTGCATTTGGTATATTTTTCTCTTCAGTTCTGTTTTACACTCTGTTAAGTACAATTCTTGCAAGATTAGAGCTTTCGATGGTCTAAAGATTTTAAAGTATCTAATTTAGATTATGCTGATAATCTGGCCATTTTGGCAAATGATGTTGAAGAAAAGCACCTTCATTATAAGTGATGACAAATTTGGTAACAGCATAAGTTTAGTGATAGATAGTTGGTTTTACTTGTGGCACTTTTGTGCACACAATCAGCTAAATGGACAGGTCAACAAGGACTCTAAATGCTCAGAGAAGGTTGGGGGAGGGACTCACTGGACAGCTGTCAGGAGACAGATGGTAGTTTTCTGTCAAGGTCATTCAAATTATTCTTTAATGTGCAGAGGGTATGGGTCTTCTGTACATAGGGACACAGCTTTCGATCACATCTGATAGATGGTGTCCTTTCCAAGCCCATTGGTGTCCCCTACTGACCATTGGTTGGTTAATTGTTTGGGGTTTTATGGTGCAATAGCAGCTAAGGCCATATTGTGCAAAATGTGTGATATACAGTAAAAAAGATAAACAGATAAAAAAAAATCATGAAATCTGCAATCAAATTTAAAAAACTACACCAAAAATTGGAAAAGAAAGGAAACTATAAAGGACACAATAACTAAGAAAAATATATAACCAACAAGTGTAAAACAGAATACTCAATGAGTCTATAGTTCTCATAAAATAACAATAAGGGTAAAAATATCAAATACAAGTAAAATAGCTGGTAAAACATAAAAATTCAAAAACAGGTGTTAAAAAAGAGTCATCAGATAAAAGGTGGCCGAGTGTAAGGGGCTCAGCCATAAAATTGTAGAAGTTAAACTATAGATGGCATTCAATATTAAAAGCAATACAATCAACCAATATATGCTGAATGGTTAAAATGCTGTCACAAAACTCGCACTTAGGTTCATTGTCCACCCAAAGAAGAAAAGAATGTGTGATAAACAAATGACCTAAGCAGAGGTGAGGAAGTACAACTTCCTCCTTGTGATTCCTGCAAAAACACGACTGCCATGGTTTGACAATGGGCTTGATCTCAAAAGTTTGTTTCTGACCGTTCAGACCAATATCTCTGCAACTGCTGGAAGTCCAGGTATGGAAAGGTCATCCAGCAGTGGCACTGGCAGTGGAGAGTCGGACAGAGGTGTGGCTGCCTGGCAGTGGTATCTGCTAAGTCATTGCCATTGATACTGACATAACCAGGCATCCAACAGAAGATGTTGGTGGTTGTGGCTGCCAGACGATGGAGCTACTGGTAGATCTTGGAGAGAACAGAGTGAGGTCGATGCCTCACCAAGATCAAAGCCTGTACTGAGGTAAGCAAGTCAGTGTAGAGAACACACCCACGATGACGTTTCGCAGCTACGTGATCCAAGGCAATGCTGATAGCATGCAACTCTGCAGCGAAGATTGAACACTGCTGCGGAATCTGGTCTGCAATGATCACATCACAATGTGCTGGACTTTGAGCCATGAGTGCATCTCAATGTGCCGGATTTTGAGCCATCTGTGAAGACAGGCAGGAATGCTGGGTGCTCAGCATGATAATTGGCAAAGAGTTGCTGATACACACAGTCAGGTGTAAAGGCCTTTCCCATCCTGCAGAAAGAAAAGTCGCAGGAAGGGAAAACATTGAGCCACGATGGTAATGGCTCAGCTGTCGACTGTGAGATGCTATCAAGACTAATATGAATGTCTCACAGGTAACCTTGGACATGCAAACTGAAAGGACAAATGGCAGTCAGCCAATTCCAGTATAACATTCTCCACTGAGGACTGAAAACGCAGTCCTAGCCTGGGATGGCCTAGCAGGGATCGCAATTTTGCTGCATACTGCAGGGCCTTACTGACCAAGCAGATATTGTGGAAGAATAGACCTTTGCCATCTTACACAATCATTAACTACATAGCTGCAAACATCTCCCTTACACACTCACCAAATAGACTCATATTTCCTGTCAGTAGTCAGAGCTTTTATCAAGGCAGTCAGACTGTATACAAAATTCAGTTGTAAACAGCTTAAGTCTGAATAAATTTATTTAAAATTTCTTATATGCATGTGTTTATTACGTTATAATCAATAAGTTTGCATAAAAATACTCTTAACTTAAGCAACCCTATTGCACAGAACAATTATAGTGGATCACATGCAAGTAAGTAATGTTGTAAAATATAATTATTTGTTTATGAAAACACTGCAAAATAAGCCAGATGCACTGCATTATCAGCATTATTATTAGTAGTGGTATTGATAACATTTATTTTTGGGACAGAGGACAAATATTTATGATTCCAGGACAGACGTATAAATGAATGCTTAGACATAGTTGATTAAAAATTTTGTTACAATATAAACAATACTATTAGGAAAAAAAACAAAAACTCTTACAAGCTTGCAGTATCAAGATGCTTCAGAATGTAATCTGAGGCAGTAGGCAGCAAAGGGAATGTATCATCGCCTCCACCTTGTTCCAGCAAGTAAAGGAGACCGTGGAGTGTTGATATACGAGTTGGAAGATAGGTACTTTTTAAACTTAATTCCAAAAGCTTTCTTAGCCTCTCTAACATATCTTGTTCCTAAAGAAATATATTGCAAAAATTAATGCAAAACAGTTAAATTCAAGAATTAAGGGATACTGAAATCAAATTTAATCATCTGTGACATTATATACAATTAAAAATTATCAGAGTGAAATTAACTTAAAGCCAGTTGATTCTAATGCTACCAAGAGCACAAAGTTTTAGAAATACTGTTTACTGCTATTCACTATTATATAAATTATTAATGATAACAGTCTATTACCTGGGCAATAAATATTTTAAAGTTTCACCTGTTGTGCTAGAGAAACAATCTGTCTGCTATATAAAGTCAATGGGAATTGTCAAATAACATCGAGTCTGCTGAAGTTGAAAATGTTTTGTGTTTGGAGGTTTTATGGCACATCAGCTACCAAGATTATTATGTGTCAAATATGATAAAAAAAATGGAACCAATGACAAAATATAAAAACAAATAATATAAGGCATAAAAAAAATACAATATGATAATGGGAGTAAAAGACCTTTAAATCTTATGGTGCCAAGACCATGAAAATGCAGTCCCACAAAGCTTGCATATATGGTCATAAACAATAATCAAATTACCACTTTGAAGTCGATTCAACTCTTAGAGGAAGACCCTCTAATCTCCTCCATCAGAGACTGCTGAAGGAGGAGGGGTTAAAATTTTCTTTTTTGGCCCCAATAGCGGCCCCTTGGGCTTGAAAGGTCTTGCTGTCTGTGGGCAAGAAGGAGGCGAACTTCCAGTGGTGGAAATAGAAGGAACAGACGCAGGAATAGAAACCAGAGTTGATGTCGAGATAATACCAACTTCGGTTTCGCCTGTGTCAAGAGGTACTTGGCAGCAGGAGAGAAAGATTCAGCAGGTAAAATGCTGACGTCGGTCTGCACTGCCAAGGAAGCCATCGCAATGAGGGGCTATCCGATGACTACACTGGCATAGGAAACCAACTTTCTTGCTGTTGTGTAGGAGATGTTGTGTAGGGTCTTTAGACACTGCACCTCTTTCTTCTCCTGCCACTTTAGACAGTTGCGGGAGTAAGCCAGATGCTTATCACTACAGTTCACGCAGCATGCCTTTTCTGCGGTGCAGTCAGGATCGAGGTGATCCTGGATGCCACAATGAGCACAGGTGGGTTTGGCCAAACCTCCGACACTGACAGCAGCACAGGGGGTTTGGAATGTACGGCTGTACCTCACAGTGAAGATAACATGCCTTGATGAAAGTTGGCAGGTGTGGCATATTGAATGTGATAATTAGTACCCAGGTGGGTACTAATTTTCTATCATGCCATTGTGAAACCTGATGGACTTCTATCACTCCCTGGGATGACAGCTCTGAGAGGATTTCCTGCTCAGAAACCTTGAGGAGGTCCCACTTGGAGACTACACCTCAGGAGGAATTAAGTGTCTTGTGTGGAGTGACTGTGACTGCCACTCCACCAATCACTGTAACATTCAAAAGAAGCTCCGAATGTTTCAAGCATGCAGTCTCCACCTGCAAATCACCAGATCTTAGACGCTTGACAGATTTCGGTTCTCCCACAAGACCTTTCAAGCCCTTGTTGATAAAAAAGGGAGACATGTCCCAATAACCTGATCCCCCATAGATTGGATGACCAGGAACCTTGGGGATGTAGAAACACAAGAAGATGACGGCCACAATGACAATGATGACACAGAAGACTGGGGCTTGTGCCAAGCTCTTTCTGTGGCATTCGCCAATGAAGTTTCAGTTTTAGAACTTGTGGTTGAGTGCCCGTTGTCCCCACCCACCACGAAGTCCAACAAGTGGATGCCCAATCAAGCGCCAGGGCTGCCCGAGCACCATACCCATACAGCCAGTGAGCCAAGCCCTCACAACTAAAAGAAAAGTAAAAGTAAAAGAGAAATGCGAGAATCTCACTCGAGTCTTCACAAAATAAGTGAAAAATAATGAAATGTGAGAAGCAAACTGATCTCACAAAAGAAAGAAAACTACAAAATTAATAAATATGTGAAGATACTTGCAAACCACTGCCTGGACATAAGCAAGGTTACTCACCACTCTGCACAGTTCACCCTAGCAGATTCAACCCATCAGCCGATTGATCCTGAGGGGGCTACCTCAGGACCTCCCGTTTACCTGAAGCACAGGTTCAACCAGCTCTGCGACAGACAAACTCCCCAATGGCAAGACGGCCAAAGGAACCCTATCAGTCATGAGCTGGGGAGAGAAGACGGGGACCCCAAGCAAATGTCGGGATCCTCCTTTCCAGGGACATGGGTCTCCGCTCATGGCAAACACGTGGGTTAGTGTTCAGGACCCTGTGAAGGTACCCAAGCCAGTGGAACCTTCACAGTGTGATCCCCTCACCATGGACAGGAGCTTGCATTGAGGGAAGAGGGCAGCTCCATTCAGAGAGGAGAATGCATCATGCCAGGATGAGTCTTCCGACAGCTGGGATTGAACTTGGGATCCCGAGGGAAGTCAGCAAGCACTGCTGAGAGGCAATGACTTAATCAACAATGCCAATAGGCTAACCCCGAAGGGCATCATTATGATTAAGTACATATGTGTTCTTGGTTGTAATTATACAGGAATATCGTAATTATACAGAGGTCAGACAGGAACCATTATACAGGTTCCTGTCTGACCGCTGTGGCAATTAGAAATTAGTTTACTTTCCATTTCAGGGTAATGTGCTTTGCATGATTATCCTTAATAGAATTAAAAATTTGGTTGATTGACAACTGCATGATGAACAGTGCAGATTCAGAAGAAAGGGGATGTACAGATCAAATACTTTCACTTAAGCAGATTCTTCAAAACATTTCAGAGTGTCAAAAACTGTGGTTACTAACTTTATAGATTAAAAAAAAAAGCTTTTGACTCTCTTGATTAACATAATTTGTGGTTGATAACTAGATCATATGGAATATCTGACAAGTTAATTAGCATAATGAAAGCTCCCTGTAATAACACTGAGTTGTGTGTGAAAGTTGGAAAGGCTTGTAGCAATTGGTTGGTTGGTTGTTTGGGATTTATTGGCGCAACAGCAACTAAGGCTATATTGCGCCAAACAAACGATAAAAAGGGATAAAAGTCTCATAACCCACAACCAAAGTTAAAATGAACACAAACAAAACAGCACAAAACGACAAGTAAAAAGACTAAAAAGTAACAACAAATGTAGAAGTTAACAATAAAAATGGGTGTATAGGACCTGTTTAAAACACAAACAAGAGTAAAAACTAGGAAATAGGGTAAAAATCAAATACGTGTAAAATAACCAGTAAAACGTAAAAAGTCGAAAACAGGAGTTAAAAACGATTCATCAGATAAAAGATGGCTGAGTGTAAGAGGCTCAGCCATAAAATTGTGGAAGCTAAAATACATTTTTCGTTCAAGGTTAAAAGCCGGACACTGAATTAAAATATGTTTAACAGTTAAAATGGTGTCACAAAACTCGCACTTAGGTACTGCGTCCGCCTTAAGTAGAAAAGAGTGGGTTAAAAACGAGTGACCTAAGCGGAGCCGAGCAAGAACAACTTCCTCCTTACGATTCCTGCGGTAACAAGACTGCCACGGTTTGACGATAGGTTTGATCTCAAAGAGCTTGTTGGTAAGCTGTTCCGACCAAGATCTCTGCCACTGTGCCCGGAGCTCGATGGTGAAACGCTGCCGGAAATCCACATATGGAACCGGCAACGGAGAGTCGGACAGGGGCGTGGCTGACTTGGCAGCAGCATTTGCCAAGTCGTTGCCCCTGATCCCGACATGACCGGGCACCCAACAGAAGAGAATCGTGGTGGTGGCTGCCAGACGATGGAGCTGCTGGCGGATCTTGGAGAGAACAGGGTGAGGCCGATGCCTCACTGAGATCAAAGCCTGTAGCGAGCTAAGCGAGTCGGTGTAAAGCACACACCGACGATGATGCTTAGCTGCTATATGGTCCAAGGCAATGTTGATAGCATGCAACTCAGCAGTGAAGATGGAACACTGCTGTGGGATCTGGTCTGCAATGATTACATCACAGCAGACCATGGCTGATCCCACTGAAGTGCCGGACTTCGAGCCATCTGTGAAGACAGGCAAGAAGTCCGGGTGCACAGCACGATGGCTGGCAAAGAGTTGCCGGTACACACAGTCGGGTGTAAAGGCCTTCCCCGTCCTGCACAGGGAAAAATCGCAGGAAGGGGAAACAGCGAGCCAAGGTGGAAGTGGCTCAGCTGTCGACTGTGCGATGCTATCGAGACTGGTGTTGATGTCTCGCAGGTAACCTCGGACACGCAAACCGAAAGGACGAATGGCAGTCGGCCGATTCTGGTATAACATTTCCCACCTGGGACTGAAAACGCAGTCCCAAGTGGGATGGCCTGGCAGGGATCGCAATTTTGACGCATACTGCAGGGACAACTGCTGACGGCGAATAGATAAAGATGGTTCATCGGTCTCAACGTAGAGACTCTGGACCGGCAAAGTGCGGAAGGCCCCCGTGCACACACGGAGGGCCTGATGATGGAGTGGGTCCAGCACCTTCACCACCGAATCCCGGGCGGAGTCATACACCTGGGATCCGTAGTCCAGTTTCGACCGGACAAGTGCACGGTAAAGGCGGAGCAATGAACATCGGTCCGCCCCCCAAGATAGGGAGGAGAGGACCTTGATGATGTTCAATGCCTGCGTGCACTTGGACCTGAGATGTCGGATATGTGATAAAAAGGTCAATTTCCGGTCGAAGATGAGACCGAGAAACTTGGTCTCCGCCACAACTGGAATGATGGTACCCCCGAGCCGCAGCTCGGGGTCCAGATGAAGATTACGCTTGCGGCAAAAGTGCACACAAGCGGTCTTCTGTGGGGAGAACCGGAACCCATTGGCCGTCGCCCAAACCGAGAGATTGTTCAGGGCAGTTTGCAGTTGTCGTTCAATGACCCTCATGCTGGACGATGAGCAAAAGATGCTAAAGTCATCAACATAGAGGGCATTGCCTACAGTCGGAGGAAGTTGCCGTGTAATGGAATTTATCTTGACAGCGAAAAGCGTAACACTCAGGAGGCAGCCTTGAGGCACCCCCTGTTCTTGGGGGAAAGGCCGCGATAGAGTGTTGCCGACACGGACTCGAAAAACACGAGAAGATAAAAAGTTCGCGATGAAGATCGGCATGTGACCTCGCAAGCCGAAGCTGTGAAGGTCACGAAGAATGCCGAATCTCCATGCCGTGTCGTACGCTTTTTCGATGTCGAAGAAAACTGACACCAGGTGCTCTCGTCGTAAAAAGGAATTCCTGATCGCCGATTCGAGGCGGATCAGGTGGTCTAAAGTAGACCGGTGCCTGCGAAAGCCACACTGGGTGTTGGAAAGAAGGCCGTGATGTTCCAAATACCAGGCCAGCCTGGTATTTACCATCCTTTCCAACACCTTGCAGACGCAGCTCGTCAACGCAATTGGACGATAATTGGAAGGAATCTTGGAATCTTTGCCTGGCTTAGGGAAGGCCAAGACGATGGCCTCCCGCCAGGAGTCCGGAAACTGCTCCTCGATGAAAATGCGGTTGAAGATTCGGAGCAGTCGATCCTTACTCGATGGTGAGAGATGTTGGAGCATGGCATAATGGACATTGTCTGGCCCCACAGCAGATGCACGAGAAGTGTGCAGAGCACGGCGAAGCTCCTCCGCTGTGAATGGCCTGTTGTAAGACTCCAGGCCATTCGAATGGAAGGACAGCGGAGAGCGTTCGGCCCTGCTCTTCTGGGCCAGAAACTCGGGGGAGTAGGAGGACAGGGAAGAGATGGTGGAGAATGACTCCCCCAGAATGTCGGCAATTGCTCGATGCTCAGCAATTGCCTGTCCATTGTGCTCCAGGATCGATAATGAGTGGGACGTGTATTTCCCACCCATCTTCCGGACCTTATCCCACACGACCTTAGAACTGGTCGTGCGGGTGATAGAAGAAGTATATTTCATCCAAGATTCCTTCTGGCTCTGGCGCCGGACGAAACGGGCTTTCGCCCTGGCGCGTTTGAATGCTTCGAGGTTGGGGGACGTCGGATATCTCCGAAACACCCCCCAAGCCTTGTTCTGAGCCTTACGAGCTGCGGTGCAGTCGGGATTCCACCACGGTTTTGGGAACCGTGGAAACCGAGTCGAGGTCTGAGGAATAGTAGAGGCAGCTGCATGGACGATGCAGTCCGTCAACTCCGCCACTGCGACATTGATGGGCTCCTGGCTGACAGAGTGATCATCAAGCTCAGACAAGAGCTCGAAGCCACTCCAGTCAGCCCGATCAAGCCTCCACCGGGAGACACGCGAAGGGCTGCAGGGCCCCCCACGAGAGATGGTGCACACCACGGGGAGGTGATCGCTTCCATATGGATTGTCCTCGACCTCCCATGTAAAGAGTGGAACGATCGAGGAGGAGCAGATGGTGAGGTCAATGGCAGTGAAAGAGCGGGTTGGGGAATGAAAGTAAGTACTGACACCGGTGTTCAACAGGGAGAGAGAAGGATCCAGGAGCCACTGCTCCAGGACCCGGCCCCTCCCGTTGGTGTCAGCACTGCCCCAAAGTGGACTGTGTCCGTTGAAGTCCCCCATGATGAGGAAGGGGGACGGCAGCTGCGAGACGAGGTCATCAAGGTCGTCCCGGAAAACGATGCTTCCGGGTGGGAGGTAGACAGAACAGACAGTCAACGAAAATCCCACAAAGAGGCGGATGGCTACCGCCTCTAAGTTCGTAGTAAGGGGAATGACCTGGAATGGAGAATGGTTGCTCACGAGGATGGCAACACCCCCGTGAGCTGGACCATCTCCATCCCGGTCCCGGCGAACGAGAGAAAAGTGCCGGATAGTGGGATTGTTGGCTGTCTGCAAGAATGTCTCCTGAAGGCACACGCAAAGGGGTTGGTGTTCCCTCAGGAGGACCTTGATGTCGTCAATATTCCTCTGGAATCCACGACAGTTCCGTTGAAGGAGTGTGGCCATCTCAGGTCTTGGAAGAATTGGCGGACGTCTTTCGATTTATTTTAACCGTCGCCAGCGACGGTTTAGGAAAATTTGGGCGGTCGGTGTCCATGTCCTCGGAGTCGTCCGAGCAACATGGATCAGAGACCGCCAAACGCGAAGGAGGTAAAATTTTCTTTTTGGGCCCCGGAGGGGGCCCCTTGGGTTTTGTAGGTCTTGCTGTCTGTGGGCGAGGTGGAGGGGGCCTTCCAGAGGTGGAAGTGGAAGGCACAGACACAGGAATAGAAACCGGTGTCGATGTCGAGATTGACACCGACGTCGGCTTCGCCTGCGTCAAGAGGTACTTAGCAGCAGGCGAGAAAGATTCAGCTGGTGGAATGCTGATGTCGGTCTGCACCGCCACGGAAGCCATCTTAACGACGGGCTTTCCGACCACCGCACCGGCATAGGAGACCTTGCCAGGTGGGGCAGGCGGTGCAGCGAGCTTTCTCGCCTCTGGATAGCTGATGTTGTGGAGGGTCTTCAGGCGCTGTACCTCTTTCTCCTCCAGCCACTTCGGACAGTCGCGGGAGTACGCCGGATGCTCACCACGGCAGTTGACACAGCATGCCTTATCTGCTGTGCAGTCAGGTTCAAGATGATCCTGACTGCCACAACGAGCACAGGTGGGCTTGCCCCGGCATGCGGTGCGGGCATGGCCAAACCTCTGGCATTGGAAACAACGCAGAGGGTTTGGTATAAATGGCCGCACCTCGCACTTTAAGTATCCTGCCTTGATAGAAGTAGGCAGGTGTGGTGAGTTGAAAGTTAGAATGAGTACCCGGCTGGGCTCTAACTTTCCATTACGGCGTGACAAAACCCGGTGGACTGCTATCACTCCCTGGGCTGAAAGCTCCGAGAGGATTTCCTCCTCAGAAACCTTGAGGAGGCCCCACTCGGAGATCACGCCCCGGGAGGAATTGAGCGTCTTGTGTGGAGTGACTTCGACTGCCACTCCACCAATAGCTGTAACCTTTAACAGCAGCTCCGAATGTTTGGAGCATGCAGTCTCCACCTGCAAGTCACCGGATCTTAGGCGCTTGACAGATTTAGGCTCTCCCGCAAGACCTTGTAAACCCTTGTTGATAAAAAAGGGGGACATGTCCCCAAGTACCTGATCACCCGTAGAGTGGATGATCAGGAACTTCGGAGACGGAGACACACACGAAGACGAAGGCAAAGACAGAGAAGTAGGGGGTTCATGGCGAGCCCTCTTTGCGGCATTGTTCGTATTTTTATGAGTTGGAGAACTCATGGTTGTTTTTAAAAAATTCAGTGCCCGTTGTCCCCACCCACCATGGAGTCCAACAAGGGGACGCCCAGTCGGGCGCCAGGGCTGCCCGGGCACCATACCCATACAGGCAGTGAGCCAAGCCCGCACAACAAAACAAAAAGAAAAGAAAAAGAGAAGTGGCGGGAAACTCGTCGGAGTTCCCACAAAAGAAAAGAAGCAACAAAGCAATAAAGTGTGAGGCAAGAGCTGGCCACACAAAAGAAAGAAAACTACAAAATCAGTAAATGTGTGTGGAAACTCGCAAACCGTTGTCCGGACGGTGGACAAGGTTACTCACCGATCTGCATAGTTGACCCTAGCAGGACCAGCCCACCAGCCGATTGATCCTGAGGGGGCCACCCCAGGACCTCCCGTTTACCTGAAGCAGAGGCCAAAGCAGTGTATAGCAGCGGCCCCGGAAGTCGCTGCCCAGCCCCGCGACAGACAGGCTCCCCAATGGCAAAACGGCCAAAGGGGACCCCACCAGTCATGAGCTGGGGAGAGAAGACGGGGACCCCTGAGCAACTGCCAGGATCCTCCTTTCCAGGGACACGGGTCTCCGCGCACGGCAAACACGCGGGCGAGCGTTTAGGACCCTGTGAAGGTAACCGAGCCAGCGGAACCTTCACAGGGTGGTCCCCTCACCACGGACAGGCTCTCGCATCGAGGGGTGTAGCAATTGGTTTAGCATTGCTAGTGGACTTAGACAAGGCTGCATTTGTTTCCTTTTCTCTTCAGTTTGATAATTTTTTATTAAATATTTTATTTTGAGAAAATCCAGATTTAAATGTTGATTAATTTGGCATATAACATCCCATAACTCCTTTTATTAGTTATTTAACAAAAAAAGTTCTAAAGTTCACAAATTTTTGACTGAGTACAATTGAAAAAAGTCTGGCCACTAGTTAGGTACAATTCAGCTTTTCAGATCTGGGTTGGGTTGTTTTACCTCTGAGCGGCACTTTTTTGCACACCATGGTCTAAATGGCCAGGTCACATGGACCCCGAAGGCTCAGAAAAGGTTGGGTGAGGGGACCCACTGGAACAACCGTTGGGAGACAGATGGTAGCCTCCCATCAAGGCCATCCAGCGTGTTCTTTAATGTGCACTGGGTATGGCTCTCCCACACACAGGGCCATGGCTTAACGTCCCATCTGATGGACGGTGGCCTTTCCAAGCCCATCGGTGTCCCCTAATGACTGTGGGCAGTTTGTTTGTGGGTTGACAGCCCCAAGTGAATAGATTCACAGGATATGTTTATCGGCTGGTGAATAATCCTGAGCAGAGGTCATCGCAGGCACCTGAACTCTTTGCTTCTATTGGTATCGTCAAATTCTACATTGGAGGAAGTCTTCCAGTGTAGATGGCTTCAGCCTTTAGTGGTGGGGGAACGGGTCTTTGCCCCATGTCTGCGATTAGGGGGCTGTTTGATATTGTCGGCATTCCCTCTCTCAATAAACGTAGTTTCTTTAAACATCCTACTAACCATTTTCTCTCCTTAGGTAGTTGGAATGTGAGGACCCTGCACAGAGCTTTTTCACTTGATGTCCTCATACAAGAATTCCACAATTATAATTTAGATATTCTCGGCTTGCAAGAGACCAGATGGACAGATAAAGGTATAAAGGTCAGATTCTTAAAAATAATCTTAAATTTCTCTTTTCAGGGAGGGACGACAATAAACATCACCAAGGCGTGGGTCTGCTTCTCAGCAGACACGCTAGTGATGCTCTTCTAGGATATGAGTGCATTAATGAAAGGTTTCTTACAGCAAAATTTCAGACAAGCATTAAAGACCTGAATGTTATCTGCTGTTATATGCCCCCACTGAGGATGCTGATGAGGATGAGAAGGATAGGTTTTATGAACAACTTCAGGATATTTTGAATTCTGTCAAGAAAGGAGATATTACCCTTGTTCTTGGTGACTTCAATGCCAAAGTTGGTACTGACTCTGACCTTTGGGGAGGGGTTATTGGCCCTTTTGGTATTGGTAGCTGCAATGGCAATGGGCAACGTCTCCTACAGGTAAGTAAAAACTCAATGGTTTCAGAATAACTAACACATATTACAAACACCGCGACATACATAAGTACACATGGGTTTCACCTGATGGACTGCATAGGAATATGATTGATTATATATTAATTAACAGCAAATGGGCTAGTTCTGTTAGAAATACCAGGGCATATAGGGAAGCTGAAATCGGATCTGACCATTACCTTGTTAAAAGTGTCTTGCAACTTAAACTTAAAAAGTGTTGTGCTAAGGTTAAAAAATTTGCTTTTAATACTGAAGCTCTGAAAGATCCAGTTATAGCCAAAGCTTACCATGATAGGTTACTTAGTCATTATGACAGTCATGGTATGCTTACTACTGAAGTTGAGGAAGAATGGGATCATTTTAAACAGGCTTTTTTTGACACTAACAGTACTCTTTTAGGAAAAAAGGAGCAGAAGAGACAGAATTATCTGAGTGATAAGGCACTTGGGCTTATTTCGGAAAGAAAGAACTGCAGGAATATCTTTAATCAATATCCTACTAGTCCTAATAGAAAGCATTACAGAGAACTTAATAAACGTGTAAAAGATCAGTTAGCTGCTGATAAGAATCTTTGGCTTGATGATTTGGCTGACAAAGCTGAGGAAGCAGTTAGATAGCACAACAGCAGAGAGCTGTACCAGATAGTTAATGTTTTGTGTGGTAGAAAACGGACAGGTATACAGGGATTGAAGTTGGTTGGTTGTTTTGGGTTTTATGGCGCATCGGCGACTAGGCCATAATGCGCCAAACAAAAGACAATATAAAAGATAAAAGACATGTAAACCCGCAACCACATTTAAAAGAAATTAGCAAAATTGTAAAAAGGTAAAACAACAAAGAACAAGTGTAAAAATACAACAGAAAACAATAAAATACCAGGTGTAAATGACCTGGGATACACAAACAATGTATAAGGTGGTATAATCATAGATGTAAAAAGCTGAAGAGTAAAAACTATATGCGATTAAAATATCCAGTAAATCGTAAAAATTGAAAGAGAGAGGTAAAAGTACAATGGTCGGATAAAAGATGTCCGAGTGTAAGGGGCTCGGACGTAAAATCATGAAAGTTAAAAAACATACGTCTTTCAAAGGTAAAACAACAGCAATCAATTAAAATGTGTTTAATTGTTAAAATGGTGTCACAAAACTCGCACTTGGGTTCGTCGTCCGCCCGTAAAAGAAACGAACGAGTAATAAACGAATGACCCAAGCGGAGCCGAGCAAGTACAACTTCCTCCTTGCGATTCCTGCGGTAACAAGACTGCCATGGTTTGACGATAGGTTTGATCTCAAAGAGCTTGTTTGTAAGCTGTTCAGACCAAGATCTCGCCACTGTGCCCGGAGCTCGGTGGTAAACCGCTGCCGGAAATCCAGATAGGGAACCGGCAACGGAGAGTCGGACAGGGGCGTGGCTGACTTGGCAGCAGCATCTGCCAAGTCGTTGCCCCTAATCCCGACGTGACCGGGCACCCAACAGAAATGGACGGTGGTGGTGGCTGCCAGACGATGTAGTTGCTGGCGGATCTTAGTAAAAACAGGGTGAGGCCGATGCCTCACCGAGATCAAAGCCTGTAGCGAGCTAAGCGAGTCGGTGTAAAGCACACACCGACGATGATGCTTAGTCGCTATGTGGTCCAAGGCGAGACTGATAGCGTGCAACTCTGCAGTGAAGATGGAACACTGCAGTGGGATCTGGTCTGCAATGATAACATCACAGCAGACCATGGCTGATCCCACTGAAGTGCCGGACTTCGAGCCATCTGTAAAGACAGGCAAAAAGTCCGGGTGCTCAGCACGATGGCTGGCAAAGAGTTGCCGGTATACACAGTCGGGTGTAAAGGCCTTCCCCGTCCTGCACAGGGAAAAATCGCAGGAAGGGGAAACAGCGAGCCATGGTGGAAGTGGCTCAGCTGTCGACTGTGCAACGCTATCGAGACTGGTGTTGATGTCTCTGAGGTAGCCTCGGACTCGCAAACCAAAAGGACGAATGGCAGTCGGCCGATTATTGTAAAGCATTTCCCACTTCGGACTGAAAACGCAGTCCCAAGTGGGATGGCCAGGCAGGGATCGCAATTTAGAAGCATACTGTAGGGACAACTGTTGACGGCGAAGAGATAAAGAAGGTTCGTCGGTCTCAACGTAAAGACTCTGGACCGGTGAAGTGCGGAAGGCTCCCGTGCAAACACGGAGGGCCTGATGATGTAGGGGGTCCAGCACCTTCACCACTGAATCCCGGGCCGAGTCGTACACCTGTGATCCGTAGTCCAGTTTCGATCGGACAAGTGCACGGTACAGGCGGAGCAAAGAACATCGGTCCGCCCCCCAAGATAGGGAGGAGAGGACCTTGACGATGTTCAATGCCCGCGTGCACTTGGACCTGAGATGACGTATGTGAGACATAAAGGTCAATTTCCGATCGAATATGAGACCGAGAAACTTGGTCTCCGCCACAACTGGAATGATGTTACCCCCGAGCCGCAGCTCGGGATCCAGATGAAGATTACGCTTGTGGCAAAAGTGCACACAAGCGGTCTTCTGTGGGGAGAACCGAAACCCGTTTGCCGTCGCCCAAACCGATAGATTGTTCAGGGCAATTTGCAGTTGTCTTTCAATGACCCTCATGCTGGATGATGAGCAAAAGATGCTAAAGTCATCAACATAGAGGGCATTGCCTACTGATGGAGGAAGTTGTCTAGTAATTGAATTAATCTTGACAGCGAAAAGCGTAACACTCAGAACGCAGCCTTGTGGCACCCCCTGTTCTTGGGGGTACGGCCGCGACAGAGTGTTACCGACACGGACACGAAAAGAGCGTGTCGATAAGAAGTTGGAGATGAAGATCGGCATGTGACCTCTTAAGCCGTAGCTGTGGAGGTCACGAAGAATGCCGAATCTCCAAGCCGTGTCGTACGCTTTTTCGATGTCGAAGAAAATTGACACCAGGTGCTCTCTACGTAAAAATGAGTTTCTGATAGCCGATTCGAGGCGTATCAGATGGTCAAGAGTTGACCGTTGCCTGCGAAAGCCACACTGGGTGTTGGAAAGAAGGTTGTGATGTTCTAAATACCAGATGAGTCTGGCATTTACCATTCTTTCCAACACCTTGCACACGCAGCTCGTCAATGCGATGGGACGATAATTGGAAGGAATCTTGGGATCTTTGCCTGGCTTGGGGAAGGCCAAGACGATGGCCTCCCGCCAGGAGTCCGGAAACTGCTCCTCGAGAAAAATGCGATTGAAGAGATGGAGCAGCCGATCCTTACTCAATGGTGAAAGATGTTGGAGCATGGCATAATGGACATTGTCCGGCCCTACAGCAGAGGCACGAGAAGAGTGCAGAGCAAGGCGAAGCTCCTCCGCTGTGAATGGCCTGTTGTAAGGCTCCAGGCCATTCGAGTGGAAAGACAGCGGAGAGCGCTCCGCCCTGCCCTTCTGGGCCAGAAACTCGGGGGAGTAAGAGGAAGACGAAGAGATGGAAGAGAATGACTCCCCCAGAGTGTTGGCAATTGCTTTGGGATCAGCAATTGCCTGTCCATTGTGCTCCAGGATCGATAACGAGTGGGACGTGTAGTTCCCACTCATCTTCCGGACTTTATCCCACACGACCTTAGAACTAGTCGTGCGGGTGATGGAAGACGTATACTTGATCCAAGATTCCTTCTGGCTCTGGCGTCGGACGAAACGTGCTTTCGCCCTGGCGCATTTGAAATTTTCAAGGTTAGGGGTAGTCGGATATCTCCGAAACAACCCCCAAGCCTTGTTCTGAGCCTTACGAGCTGCGGTGCAATCTGGATTCCACCACGGTTTCGGAAAGCGAGGAAACCGTGTAGAAGTTTGAGGAATTGTTGATGCAGCTGCATCTACGATACAGTCCGTTATCTCCGCTACTGCCACATTGATTGGCTCCTGGCTGACAGAGTGGTCATCGAGCTCAGAGAGCAGCTCGAAACCACCCCAGTCAGCCCGATCTAGCCTCCACCGTGAGATGCGTGAAGGGCTGCAAGGCCCCCCACGGGAGATGGTACAGACCACGGGGAGGTGATCGCTACCGTACGGGTTGTCCTCGACCTCCCATGTAAAGAGTGGAAGGATCGAGGAGGAGCAGATGGTAAGGTCAATGGCAGTGAAAGTGCGGGTTGGGGAGTGAAAGTAAGTACTGACACCGGTGTTCAACAGGGAGAGAGAAGGATCCAGGAGCCACTGCTCCAGGACCCCGCCCCTCCCATTGGTGTCAGCACTGCCCCAAAGTGGACTGTGTCCGTTGAGGTCCCCCATAATGAGGCAGGGGGACGGCAGCTGCGAGACGAGATCATCAAGGTCTTCCTGGAAGACGATGCTCCCAGGTGGAAGATATACAGAGCAGACAGTCAGTGAGAACCCCACGAAGAGACGGATGGCTACCGCCTCTAAGTCGGTAGTGAGGGGTACGACCTGGAATGGAGAATGGTTGCTCACGAGGATGGCGACACCCCCGCGAGCTGGACCATCTCCATCCCGGTCCCGGCGAACTAGTGAAAAGTGCCGGATCGTGGGATCTGTGACTGGCTGCAAGTATGTCTCCTGCAGGCACACACAGATGGGCTGGTGTGCCTGAAGGAGGGCCTTGATGTCGTCAAGATTCCTCTGGAATCCACGACAATTCCATTGTAGGAGTGTGGCCATCTCAGGACTTAGAAGAGTGGGCGGACGACGAATTCCTATTCAACTTCACCGCCGCAGAGGACGGTTTAGTGAATAGGGGGCGGTCGGTATCCATGTCCTCGGAATCGTCCGAGGGGCATGGATCAGTGACCGCCCTTTGAGGTGCAGTGATTTTCTTTTTGGGCCCCGGTGGGGGCCCCTTAGGTTTTGAAGGTCTTGCTGTCTGAGGACGGGGAGGAGGAGGCCTTCCGGTGGAGGTGGAAGGCTGAGCTGCAGGAATAGAAACCGGGGTTGATGTCGAAGTCGACACCACCCTCGGTCTCGCCTGCGTGAGGAGGTACTTCGCAGCTGGCGAGAAAGACTCAGTAGGTGGTACACTGATGTCAGTCTGCACCGCAACCGAAGTCATTGGAACGATGGGCTTTCCAATGACTGCACTGGCATAGGAAACCTTGCCAGGTGGGGCGGGCGGTGCAGCCAGCTTTCTCGCTTCAGCATACGAGATGTTGTTCACGACTTTGAGGCGTTGTACCTCCTTTTCCTCCTTCCACTTCGGACAGTCACGGGAGTACGCCGGATGTTCGCCACTACAGTTCACACAGCATGCCTTTTCTGCTGTGCAGTCAGGATCGAGATGATCCTTACTGCCACAGCGAGCACAGGTGGGCTTGCCCCTGCATGCTGTGCGGGCATGACCGTATATCTGACACTGAAAACAGCGCAGAGGGTTTGGGATATACGGCCGAACCTCACAATGTAAGTAACCTGCCTTGATGGAAGAAGGCAGGCGTGGCGTGTTAAATGTCACAATCAACACCCTGGTGGGTGTCAATTTCCCATCACGGCGTGTCGAAACCCGGTGGACCGCTGTTACTCCTTGAGATGCGAGCTCCGAGAGGATTTCCTCCTCAGTGACTTTGAGGAGGCCCCACTCGGTGATCACACCCCGAGAGGAATTCAAAGTTTTATGGGGAGTGACTTCGACAGCCACCCCACCAATATCTTTTACTTTCAGGAGCAGTTCGGAGTGTTTTGAACAAGCGGTCTCAACCTGCAAGTCGCCAGATCGTAAGCGCTTGACAGATTTCGGCTCTCCCGCAAGACCTTTTAAACCTTTGTTGACGAAAAAAGGGGACATGTCCCCAAGCACCTGATCACCCGTGGAGTGGATGATCAAGAACTTTGGGAACGAAGACACAGACACAGAAGACGATGGCAGAGATAACGGAGACAAGGACGAAGACGGGGGTTCATGTCGAGCCCTCTTGTTGGCGGTGATCGCATTTTCATCATTCACTCGCATGTTTGGTTTTGTGTGGTTCAGTGCCCGCTGTCCCCACCCTCCACGGAGCCCAACAAGGGGACGCCCAGTCGGGCGCCAGGGCTAAGCAGGCACTATACCCACACAGACAGTGAGCCAAGCCCTCACAAAGAAATATAAGGAAAATAAAAAGAGAAATGTGCAGAATAAAACATTCTACACAAATCAAACAAAGCGTAAAATAAGAAAATTGTGACTGGCCAAACTGGCCGCACAAAGAAAGGATAACTACAAAAGGAAAAGAAGTTGTGAGGAAACTTGTAAACCTGTACCCGGACCGTGGGCAAGGTTACTCACCGCTCTGCACGGTTGACCCTAGCAGGACCTGCCCACCAGCCGATTGCTCCTGGGGGGGCCACCCCAGGAGCTCCCGTTTACCGGAAGCAGAGGACAAAGCAGTGTATAGCAGAGACCCCGGAATCCGCTGCCCAGCCCCGCGACGGACAGGCTCCCCAATGGCAAGACGGCCAATGGGGACCACGCCAGTCATGAGCTGAGGAGAGAAGACGGGGACCCCCGAGCAACTACCAGGATCCTCCTTTCCCGGGACACGGGTCTCCGCGCACGGCAAACACGCGGGCGAGCGTTTAGGACCCTGCGAAGGTAACCGAGCCAGCGGAACCTTCACAGGGTGGTCCCCCTCACCGCGTACAGGCGCTCACACCGAGGGGGCAGGGATTGAAGGATAAACAAGGTAAGGTTATAGAAGGTGAGGATTCTGTCATGGCTAGGTGGGCTGAGCATTTCAGTGATGTTCTAAACAATGCGGTTAGTTCTATTCCCATTGTTTGCAATGATGATAGATGCATTGGTGGCTTTAATGTTGGCCCTATAACACAATCTGAAGTTATTTTGGCTGTTTCTAAACTTAAACTTCATAAATCCCCAGGGGTAGATGAAATTACTACGGAAATGCTTAGAGCTGGGAATGTTTCGGTTACCACTTGGATGACTGAAATTCTGAATATCTTTTATGATAAAGGCATGGTCCCTAAGGATTTTACCAGAGCTATTGTTATCCCTATTTTCAAAAAAGGTGATGGCAGTTCTTGTGATAACTATAGGGGTATCAGCCTACTCTCTGTTCAAGGTAAAGTTCTTTCCATGATTGTGCTTAATAGAATTAAGAATCTGGTTGACAGTCAATTGCGTGATGAGCAATGTGGATTCAGAAGTGGTAGGGGATGTGTGGATCAGATATTTTCACTTAGGCAGATTCTTGAGAAATGTTTAGAGTTTCAGAAACCTTTGGTTGCTAGCTTTGTTGATTTCAAAAAGGCTTTCGACTCTGTTGATCGTCAGAATTTGTGGTTGATTGTGAGATCATATGGTATACCAGACAAGTTAGTTAACATAATGAAAGCTCTCTATAATAACACTGAGTCGTGTGTGAGAGTTGGTAAGGCTTGTAGCAATTGGTTTAGCATTACTTCTGGTGTTCGACAAGGGTGCATTTTGTCTCCTTTTCTCTTTAGTTTGGTTGTTGATTATGTTATGTGAAATTCACTTCAAGGGAAAGATTTTGGCCTTAAATGGGCTGGAGATAGGAAAATTTCTGATTTAGATTATGCTGATGATTTAGCCCTTTTGGCAAATGATGTTGATGAGATGAACTCTTTCATTTGAGCTGTTGATGAGACTGGTAGTAGAGTAGGTTTGGTTATAAACAGAGAGAAAACTAAAGTGATGAAAATTGGTCAGGCAGGCTGTGATTCAGTTAATCTGAATGGTTGCAGTCTTGAGCAGGTATCACAGTTTAATTATCTTGGGAGCTATGTAACAGATAATGGTGATGTGCGGCATGAGATTAACAGACGAATAGGGATTGCTGCCGGGACTTTTAAGAATCTATGGAGAGTGTGGAGAAATAGGCATATACACCTAAAGACTAAAATTAGACTGTATAATAGTTTGGTTCTTTCTAGGGTTAGTTATGGTAGTGAAACTTGGACACTTTGTAAACAGGATAACAGGAAACTAGATGCTTTTGATACCAGATGATCACGCAGTATCTTGGGCATTAGGTGGTTCAACTTTGTAACTAATGATGAGGTTAGGCAAAGGAGTTTGCAACCTCTTTTAAGCATCATATTGTGCAGAGAGAGACTCCGTTGGTTTGGCCATGTTGCCCGTATGAATAATTATAGATTGGCGAATAAGGTTATGAACAGTGTGCCTAAAGGCCTCAGAAAGAAGGGGAGACCTAGGATGCGGTGGGCAGACAATGTCAAACAGGACCTTGTTAGAATTGGTGTGCAGTGGCCAGATGCAGTAGATGTAGCTCAGGATAGACTTGCTTGGAGAACTAAATTGCACGGTCTGGTTGGACCTCCGTAGCCCATGGCTGCTTGAGGATGATGATGATGATGATGATGCGCTACTGACTGAGCCACCCCCGCCCCTTTCCGATCTGGCATTTTAAGGGTTAAAAAACAAGAATAAACAATTGTATAATGGCAGTAGTACAGATCATGGGCCTCAGCCGCCATTTTGTTTTTAATGCAATGTAACAAAACAGCCCTTTTAGTCGATTCCCACAACCCTCAAAACCCTAACCCAAATGGGGGGTTTCTAGAAAAAAGATTTTCTTTTTTGTTACCATAGTAACGAAAAACCTGAGTTTATGTCAAACGCAAAGTACCATTACCATGGTAATGGTAATTTGCGTTGTACAGAAACAACGTAACAACAACAACAACAAAAAAAACGTAATTCCACTAAAAACATCCCACACAACCACATATTCTTAAAAAAATTACGAAAAAAACCCATAAACAAAGAAACTACACTAGTTGCCTTCCCATATACTACAAATACCTGAAATACCGCTCCCCCCCCTCATTTCCCAATAATTAAAACACTCCACAAATATATTTCCACAAACTAAATTGATCAATTCAGTCACACATACAATAATTAGCCTAAATAAATGAAATAGAACAACAATCTCAAAACCAAGAACACCATCGTCAATGCATCGCCAACTGGCAAACGACCCCAAAACTAAATCTCATCATCATAACACATACCAAAGAGCAAAAAAATGGAAACAGTGCACCGTCGACCAAATTATAAAAAACAGTCCTCAAAGTATATAATGTCCTCGCAGACAACAAAAAACATGAAAATCGGCAACAGTGCACCACCGACCGAATTATAAAAAAGTCCCAAAACTAAATAATGTCCTCCCAGGCAACACAAACCTAAAAACATGAAAATCGGAAACAGTGCACTGCTGACCGAATTATAAAAAATGCCCCAAAACTAAACAATGTCCTCCCAGGCAAAACAAACTTAAAAACATGAAAATTGAAAACAGTGCACTGCCGACCGAATTATAAAAAAAGCCCCAAAACTAAATAATGTCCTCCCAGTCAACACACCGAAAAACATGAAAATCGGAAACAGTGCACCGCTGACCAAATTATAGAAAAAGCCCCCGAACCAAAAAATCTCATCAGATACAAAAAAAAATTCTTATAGCTCAAATAGCCCTCCCCTAAATTATTGATTACCTTACTGACTCCATCAAAAACTATGTTTTTCCACACCGACAATTCTACAATACCCATAATTTCTGCTGCAGAGGTAGCTCAGTCGGTAGTGCACCAGGCTTGTAACATGCAGTTCCCAGGTTTGAGTCCCAGCTGGGTCAGCTTTGAGATTTATCATCGCAAAACTCCCCACCCTGCCCACAGTTAGCAGGGGATACCGATGGACTTGGTAAAGGCCGCCATCCGTCGGATGGTAAATTAAGCTGTGGCACCGTGTGCTGGAGAGCCATACCCTGTGCACGTTAAAGGACATACTGAATGGCCTTCACAGAAGGCTACCATCTGTCTCCCAACAACTATTCCTGTGGGTCCCCTTCCCCAACCTTCTCTGAGCCTTCAGGGTCCTTGTGACCTGGCCATTTCGCTCATGGTGTGCAGAAAACTGCCGCTCAGAGGTAAGACCCAACCCATAATTTCTATATCAAAAAGCTACCTAATGCTTCCACATAATCACAATGAATCATATAAGTAACTTTATAAGACTCCAAAATATAAAACAAAATTAATAAATCACCATAATTTACTAATAATTACCATACTACACATAACTACTAAAAAACACCCAATTCATTACAAACTATGATAACGAAATATACATGTTCGTTACTACCGCCATGTTCTAGTCCCATAAGAAAAAATTTCCAACATTCTTTCCACCATGCATACTCCCCCCCCACTACAAAAAACTGTGAAAACTCTATACGTTTCACCGAAAACTATTCACCTCATAAAAACTCTCATTTTTTAAAACTAAAACTAATCATCTTTTCCCATTTTCTTCCACTCACAACAAAACACATACTACTGCATCATAATAAACACCAAAAAAAATTAAAATAATTCTATCTGGTTAACCACTCCTCCCAACCCCTTCAAATGCCCCTCACTCCAAACAACTTACAAAAACATTCCCCCCTTACACACAGCAGTAAAAAGTTACCGAACTCCCACTTCCAAACGTGGCCTTAACATTACAAAACAGTTCACTAACACTATCAACAACAACACTCCTAACATTAAATAATTTCAATTCCAAAATATCTTTAATAACTTATTATTTACTATATCTTAATGAATTTTCCAAAAAACAACATTTTAATTATTCTAGCTATCACTAAAAAACCCTCATTAAATAAACAATATATGAGCACTTACCTCTAATCGTACAGGCATGTTATCCAAACAAATTATAAAGCAAAAATGGCGAAAAAAATCAAACGTAACTTCACACTCTCGTCAAATCACACATACGACACGACATTACCACTCACATTACCCACCCAAAAGAAACAAATCAAAGAGCCATAGGCCCCCAACAACCAACAGTTACGTTTCTACGTCATACTTTACAATTCGACGTCACATGCCACTTGAGCAATGCCATCTATCGGCTGAGGACCATAACCACTACACAGGCCCAGTTAAAATGTTGTGATTGAGAAACAACGATTGAGAAAACAAATGTGACATCTCTGTAAATCTATTTAAATACCTCATATAAACCTCCACAAATAAACTCTCTATAAATCCTCTGTAAATCTCTTCATAAATCCTCCTTATAATTCTCCCAAATCTCTGGTTAATCATCTGCAAAGGCCTCTATGAGACAGGTAAATCTCAGGGGTACATATCTCTTTATACATGGTCGTATCAGAATAATATGACCACCTACTATAGTATATGTATGGCAGGTGGTCATATTATTATGATACAACTATGTAAATCCTCCTTATAAATTCCTCCAACTCTCTGGCTAATCATCTGCAGGGGCTCTACATGCCAGGTAAATCTCGGGGGTACATCATCATCACCAGCAAGCCATCTACAGTAAGTAACTGTACTAGTGCTATTTGGGTCACATGCTTTTGAATGCCCTTCTATTCCAACAAGATAGTTCTTCATATACCATCTTGATTTAAGCTGCCAACTAGGTACAGAACAGGGAACCAACATCTGAATACAACTAACTAATTTCTATTTAATTAATGCTTGCTTCATGAGAGAAATCTTTACAAATCTCCGAACATCACTGCTTATCAGAAAAAATTCTGACTTAGGCAGCTTCACTCAGAGAAGAGAATGCATAATGCCGAGGCTTCCTACTGCTGGGATCAAACTTGGAACCCCAGGGGATGTCAGCAAGCACCACTGAAAGGTGACGTTGGTTGGTTGTTTGGGGTTTTATGGCGCATGAGCTACTGAGGCTAAAATGCACCAAATGAGATAAACAGAAGCTAAAAGTCAAGTACCCCTGAACCAAAGTTAAAACCAAGTGCTGTAAAAGGCAAAAGATAAAACCAACAAGATGGATAGATATATAACAGAAAAACAAGATGTAAATATAACAAAACAACAGGATGCAAATATAACAAAAACAACAAATGTATATAGTACAAAAACAACCCAGGTGCAAAGACTGGGTTAGACATAAAAAATACAAGGTAAAATCAAAGTCAATTAAAATAACCACAATGTTTCAAAAAGGTAAAAACAGGCAGTAAAACACAATGATCAGATAAAAGATGTCCGAGTGTAAGAGGCTCGGACATAAAATTATGAAAGCTAAAATAAAACTGATGTTTAAACTGAAGTTAAAACACAGACATTCGACTAAAATATGTTTATAGTTAAAATGGTGTCACAAAACTCGCACTTAGGTTCGTCGTACACCTTATGAAAAAAAGAGATGGTTAAAAACGAGTGACTTAAGGGAGCCGAGCAAGTACAACTTCCTCCTTGTGATTCCTGTGAAAACAAGACTGCCATAATTTGATAATGGGCTTGATCTCGAAAAGATTGTTAGCAACCTGTTCAGACCAAGATCTCTGCCACTGTGCCCAGAGCTCGATGGAAAAACGCTGCTGGAAGTCCAAGTATGGAACAGGCAGCAGAGAGTCCAATAAGGATGTGGCTGACTTGGCAGCAGCATCTGCCAAATCATTGCCCCAATCATTGCCGACATACTGGGCACCCAACAGAAGAGAATCGTGGTGGTGGCTGCCAGATGATGGAGCTGCTGATGGATCTTGGAGAGAACAGGGTGAGGCCGATGCCTCACCAAAATCAAAGCCTGTAGCGAGCTAAGCGAGTTGGTGTAAAGCACACACCAACGATGACGCTTAGCTGCTACATGGTCCAAGGCAATGCTGATAGCATGAAACTCTGCAGTGAAGATGAAACACTGCTGTGGGATTTGGTCCACAATGATTACATCACAGCAGACCATGGCTGATTCCACCGATATACCGGACTTCGAGCCATCTGTGAAGACAGGCAAGAAGTCTGGGTGTGCAGCATGATGGCTGGCAAAGAGTTGCCGGTACACACAATTGGGTGTAAAGGCCTTCCTTGTCCTGCACTGGGAAAAATCACAGGAAGGGGAAACAGTGAGCCAAGTGGAAGTGGCTAAGCTGTCGACTGTCTGATGCTATCGAGACTGGTGTTTAATGTCTCGCAGGTAACCTCAGACACACAAACCGAAAGGACGAATGGCAGTCAGCCGATTCTGGTATAACATTTCCCACCGAGGACTGAAAACGCAGTCCCAAGTGGGATGGCCTGGCAGGGATCGCAATTTCGCTGCGTACTGTAGGGACAACTGCTGATGGCGAATAGATGGCGCAGGTTTGTCGGTCTCTACATAGAGACTTGGACCGGTGAGGTGTGGATGGGCCCGTGCAAACATGGAGGGGGTCCAGCACCTTCACCACCGAATCCCGGGCGAAGTCGTACACATGGGATCAATAGTCCAGTTTCGACCGGACAAGTGCACAGTAGAATTGGAGCAATGAACATCGGTCCGGCCCCCAAGAAAGGGAGGAGAGGACTGAGAATGTTCAATGCCCGCGTGCACTTGTACCCGAGATGTCGAAAATTAGGTAAAAAGGTAAATTTCCGGTCGAAGATGAGACCGAGAAACTTGGTCTCCGCCACAACTGGAACGATGTTACCCCCGAGCCGCATGCTTGCGACAAAAGTGCATGCAAGCGGTCTTCTGTGGGGAGAACTGAAACCCATTGGTTGTCGCCCAAACTGAGAGATTGTTCAGGGCAGTTTGCAGTTGTTGTTCAATGACCCTCATGCTGGATGATGAGCGAAAGATGCTAAAGTCATCAATATAGAGAGCATTGCCTACAGCCGGAGGAAGTTGTTGTTTAATGGAATTGATCTTGACAGCAAAAAGTGTAACACTCAGGACGCAGCCTTGTGGCACTGGTGGTTCCTGGGGGAAAGGCTGTGACAGTGTTGCTGACATGAACTCGAAAATTACGAGATGATAAAAAGTTTGCAATGAAGATCGGCATGCGACCTCACAAGCCAAAGCTGTGCAGGTCACGAAGAATGCTGAATCTCCATACCGTGTCGTACGCTTTTTCGATGTTGAAAAAAATTGACATCAGGTGCTCTATATGTAAAAACGAATTCCTGATCACCGATTCGAGCCGGATCAGGTGGTCTAAAGTAGACCATTGCCTGCAAAAGCCACACTGGGTGTTGGAAAGAAGACTGTGATGTTCCAAGTATCAGGCCAGCCTGGTATTTACCATCCTTTCCCATACCTTGCAGATGCAGCTCATCAATGCAATTGGATGATAATTGGAAGGAATCTTGAGATCTTTGCCTGGCTTGGGGAAGGCCAAGACGATGGCCTCCCGCCAGGAGTCCGGAAAGTGCTCCTCGATGAAAATGCGGTTGAAGAGGCAGAGCAGCCGATCCTTACTCGATGGCGAGAGATGTTGGAGCATAGCATAATGGACATTGTCTCGCCCAACCACAGATGCATGAGAAGTGTGCAGAGCAAAGCGAAGCTCCTCTGCTGTGAATGGCCTGTTTTAAGACTACAAGCCATTCGAATGAAAGGACAGTGGAGAGCGTTCAGCCCTGCTTTTCTTGGCCAGAAACTCGGGGGAGTAGGAGTACAGAGAAGAGATGGAGGAGAATGACTCCCCCAGAGTGTCGGCAATTGCCTGTCCATTGTGCTCCAGGATCGATAATGAGTGGGACGTGTACTTCCCACCCATCTTCCGGACCTTATCCCACACGACCTTACAACTGGTAGTGTGGGTGATAGATGACGTATATTTGATCCAAGATTCCTTCTGGCTCTGGCGCTGGGCGAAACAGGCTTTCGTTTTGGTGCGTTTGAATGCTTCAAGGTTGGGGGGATGTCGGATATCTCCGAAACACCCCTCAAGCCTTGTTCTGAGCCTTATGAGCTGCAGTGCAGTCGGGATTCCACCACTGTTTTGGGAACTGTGGAAACCGAGTCGACGTCTGAGGAATAGTAGAGGCAGCTGCATGGACGATGAAGTCCATCATCTCTACCATTGCAACATTGATTGGCTCCTGGCTGACGGAGTGCTCAACAAGCTCAGACAAGAGCTCGAAGCCATCACAGTCAGCCCGAGCGAGCCTCCACTGGAAAACACGCGAAGGGCTGCAAGGCCCCCCACGGGTGATGGTGCACACCACGGGGAGGTGATCGCTTCCACAAGGGTTGTCCTCAACCTCCCATGTAAAGAGTGGAAGGATCGAGGAGGAGCATATAGTGAGATCAATGGCAGTGAAAGTGCAGGTTGGGGAGTGAAAATACGTACTGACACTGGGGTTCAACAGGGAGAGCGATGGATCCAGGACGCCACCCCTCCCATTGGGTCAGCACTTCCCCAGAACAAACTGTGTCTGTTGAAGTCCCTCATGATGAGGAAGTGGGTGTGTGGCAGCTGCGAGACGAGGTCATCAAGGTCATCCCAGAAAACAAAGCTTCCGGGTGGTAGATAGACAGAACAAACAGTCAACGAAAATCCCACAAAGAGGTGGATGGCAACTGCCTCTAAGTGCGTGGTGAGGGGAAGGACCTGGAATGGAGAATGGTTGCTCACGAGGATTGGGACACTTCCGTGAGCTGGACCATCTTCATCATGGTCCCGGCGAACTAGAGAGAAGTGCCGGATAGTGGGATCGCTGTCTGTCTGCAAGAATGTCTCCTGAAGGCACACGCAGAGGGGTTCGGGTGCCCTCAGGAGGACCTTGATGTCAATATTCCTCTGGAATCCACAACAGTTATATTGTAGGAGTGTGGCCATCTTAGGTCTTGGAAGAATTGACGGATGACTTTAGATTTATTTTAACCGTCGCCAGCGACGGTTTCGGAAAAACAGGGCTGTCTGTGTCCATGACCTCGGAGTCATCCGAGTAACATGGATCAGAGACCGCTGAACAAGAAGGAGGTAAAATTTTCTTTTTGGGCCCTGGTGGGGGCCCCTTGGGTTTGGAAGGTCTTGCTGTCTGTGGGCAGGGTGGAGGAAGCCCTCCAGAGGTGGTAGGGAAAGGCACTGATGCAAGAATGGAAACTGGAGTCGATGTCGAGATTGACACCGACCTCGGTTTCACCTGCATCAAGAGGTACTTCACAGCAGGAGCGAAAGATTCAGCTGGTGGAACGCTGATGTTGGTCTGCACCACTACGGAAGTCATCTTAACGACGGGCTTTCCGATGACCACACCGGCATAGGAAACCTTGCCAGGTGGGGCAGGTGGTGCAGCGAGTTTTCGTGCCTCTGGATAACTAATGTTATGGAGGGTCTTTAGACACTTTACCTCTTTCTCCTCCAGTCACTTTGGACAGTCTCAGGAGTACGCCGGATGCTCACCACTACTTTTTACACAGCATGCCTTCTCAGCTGTGCAGTCAGGTTCAAGATGATCCTGACTGCCACAACGAGCACAGGTAGGTTTACCCCAGCATGCGATGCAGGCATAGCCAAACCTCTGGCATTGAAAACAACACAGAGGGTTTAGTATAAATGGCCGCACCTCGCAGTGTAAGTAACCTGCCTTGATGGAAGTAGGCAAGTGTGGCGAATTGAATGTTAGAATTACAATCCGCCTGGGTTCTAACTTTCCACCACGGTGTGTCGAAACCCGGTGGACTGCTATCACTACCTGGGCTGAAAGCTCCGAGAGGATTTTCTCTTCAGAAACCTTGAGGAGGCCCCACTCAGAGATCACACCCCAGGAGGAATTGAGCGTCTTGTGTGGAGTGACTTCGACTGCCACTCCACCAATCGCTGCTACTTTCAAAAGAAGCTTCGAATGTTTGGAGCATGCAGTCTCCACCTGCAAGTCACCAGATCTTAGGCGCTTGACAGATTTCGGTTCTCCTGCAAGACCTTTCAAATCCTTGTTTATAAAAATGGGGGACATGTCCCCAAGAACCTGATCACCCGTAGAGTGGATGATCAGGAACCTCGGGAACAAAGGAAGATACGAAGATGACGGTGATGATGACAAAGAAGACACAAAAGATGGAGGCTCATGACAAGCCCTTTTTTCGGCATTCTCCGGTGAATTTTCTTTTTTTGGGGCTCACGTTTGTTTAATAAGTTTCAGTGCCCGTTGTCCCCACCCACCATGGAGTCCAACAAGGGGACGCCCAATTGGGCGCCAGAGCTGCCCGGGCACCATACCCCCACAGCCAGTGAGCCATGCCCTCACAACTAAACAAAATGAAAAGTAAAAGAGAAATGTGAGAATCTCACTTGAGGACTCACAAAAGAAAAAAGGGAGCAAAAGAAGGAAAAGTGAGAAGCAACTTGTTCTCACAAAAGAAAGGAAACTAGAAAATTAGATAACATGTAAGGAAACTTGTAAACCATTGTCCAGACATGGACAGGGTTACTCACCGTTCTGCACGGTTGACCCTAGCAGGACCAGCCCACCAGCTGATTGATCCTGAGGGGCCCCGCCCCAGGACCTCCCGTTTACCTGAAGTAGAGGCCAAAGCAGTGTATAGCAGCAGTCCCTGAAGTCGCTGCCCAGCCCCGTGACAGACAGGCTCCCCAATGGCAAAACGGCTAAAGGGGACCCCATCAGTCATGAGCTGGGGAGAGAAGATGGGGACCCCTAAGCAACTGCCAGGATCCTCCTTTCCTGGGACACAGGTCTCCGCGCACAGCAAACATGCAGGCGAGCATTCAGGACCCTGTGATGTGAAAGGTGATGAATCCACAACATCAAGAGGCTAGCCCTGAAAGGCATCATTATGATTAAGTACATATGTGTCTTCGTTGTAATGGATGGACCATTACAATGTGTTTGATGAGCAAATGGTTCAAATGTGCTACAAAATTCACATATATTTGGTTGACTGCCCAAAGAAGAAAAAGTGCATTAAAAACCTATAACCTATGCAGATTTGATCAAGTACAATTTCCTCCTTCAATTCCCGTAAAAAGACTATCCCAGTTTGACAAGAAGCTTGATTTTGAACAGTTAATCTGTTCTGACCAAACTCTCTACCACTGTGTCTGTAGCTTAATGAAAAAACACAACAGTAATCCAGGTATGAAACTGGATACTATTGTGCAGAGACAGGACAGAGGGGCAAGAGAACCAGACAAGTCATTTCCCATGACACCCAACAGAATTTGATGGTTAACATGGTGGATAGATGATAGAGTGCTGGCAGGTTTTGGTAATAAAAGGGTGAGGATGATGCCTCACTAATATCAAAGACCTGTAGTGAACCAAATGAGTTGGTGCAGATCACATGTTGATGATGATCTTTAGCCACAATGTGATGCAAAGCAAGAGAGACAGCATGCAAATCTGTTGCAAAAAATGGCATAAATGGGTGGATTAATCTGTTGGATCATCATCATAACATACCATGGCTGATTCCACCAAAGCACTGGACTTCAAAACTAGTGGTGAAGACAAGCAAGAAGTTAGGTGTGCAGCATGATAACTTTCAAAGAATTTTCTGGTACACACAGTTGGGCATGAAAGCCTTTCATCCTGCAAAGAGAAAAACTGCAGGGAGAGGAAACAGTGAGTCATGGTGGATGAGGCTCAATGATAATTAATTGGCTGATGCTACTGAGAGTGATGCCTTGCAGGTAGCTTCAAACATACATATTCTCATGCAGCCATGGGCTATGGAGGTCATAGCAGACTGTGTAATTTTACTCTCCAGACTTGTCTGTCCTGAGTTACAGCTGCTGCACTTGTCCACCATAAGCCAATTCTAGCAAAGTTCAGTTAGACATTGTCTGCCCATCAAATCCTAGTTCTCCCCCTTTTCCTGAAGCCTTTGGGCACACTACTCATAATCCTATTTGCCAATCAATAGTTAGGCATATGGGCAACATGGCCAAACCAATGAAGTCTCTGCAAAAATGCTGCTCAAAGGAGGTTGCTGACTCATTTTTCTAAAGTCAAACCATCTAATGCCCAAGATGCTGTATATGCATCTTGAATCAAACTTCTTGTATCAAGTTTCTTGTCATTTCTTTACTAAGTGTTCAAGTTGCATTACCATACCTAACATCAGACAGAACCAAACTATAATATAGCCTAATTTTAGTCTTTAGGTGTATATACCTATTTTCCACTCTCTCCATAGATTCTTAAAAACCCCAGTAGCAATTCCTATTCTTCTATTCATCTCATGCCACACATCATCAGTATCAGTTACATAGTTCACAAGATAATTAAACTGAGAAACTTGCTCAAGAGTGTAGCCATTCAAAGCAACTGAAGCACCATCTGCCTGACCAATTTACATCACTTTAGTTTTTTTCCCTATTTATCACCAAACTATTATTAGTCTACATATTATTAGTCTCATCAACAACTCAAATGGAAGAATTAATCTCATCTACATCATTAGTCAACAAGGCCAAATCATATGCATAATCTAAGTCATAAATTTTGAAATTTCTAGACCATATAAGACCAAAATCTTTCCCTTGCAGAGAATTTTGCATAGCATAATCAATAAAAAAACTAAAAAGATGACAAAATGCACCCTTATCACTTTATCTATATCTTTTTATACATTATATATTAAATTATTGTTAATAATATTATATAGATTATTATATTTTATATAATAATAATATATAATATATAATTAGGATAATATATATATCCTAATTATATTATTATTATTATATAAAATGCACCCAGAAGCAATTCTAAACCAATTGCTACAAGCCCTTATCAACTCTCTCACACGGCTCAGTGTTACTGTAGAGAGCTTTCATTACACTAACTTATCAGGTATTCCATATGATCTAATGATCAACCACAAGCTATGTCGATCAACAGAGTCAAAAACCTTTTTGAAATCTATTAAGCTAGCAACCATAGGTTTCTAAAACTCTAAACATTTCTCAAGAATCTGCCTAAGCGAAAATATTTGATCAATACATCCCCTACCACTTCTGAATCCACACTGTTCATCACGTAGTTGTCCATCAATCAAATTCTTAATTCTATTAAGCATAATCATGCAAAGAACTTTATCTGGTAGAGAAATACACCAATTCCCCTATAATTATCACAAGAACTATGATCACCCTCTTTTTTTTTTAATCGGAATTTCAGTCAACCATGTGACAACCTAAGTGTTCCCAGCTCTAAGCATTTCAGTAGTGATTTCATTAAACCTGGGGATTTATGCAGTTTTAATGTAGAGATAGCCAGAGTTTTGGAATGTGATATAGAGCCATCATTAGAGCCAGTAATGAATCTATCCTCATTAGAAACAACGGGAGTAGAACTAACCACATTGTTTAGAACACCTCTGAAATGCTCAGCCCACCTAGACATCATAGAATCCCCACCTTCAACCACCTTACCATGTTTCTCCCTCAATCTCTGTGTTCCTATCTGTTACGTAAAACCTTTACAATCTGGTACAACCCCCTGCTGTTGTGCTGTGTAACTGCTTCCTCTGCTTTGTCAGCCAAACTATCAAGCCAAAGATTCTTATCAGCTGTTAACTGATCCTTTACATATTTATTAAGCTCATTGCAATGCTGTCTCTAGGAGTAGTAAGGAACTTCCTTCTTTCAGAAATAAGCTCCATAGCCTTATCATTCAAATAATTTTGTTTCCTCTTCCTTTTTACCTAAAAGAGTACTGTTGATTCAAGAAAAGCCTGTTTAAACTGATCACATTCTTTCTCAACTTCAGCAGTAAGCAAACCATAGCTGTCAAAATAACTAAGTAGCCTATCATGATAAGCTATGGCTATATCTGGATCTTTCAGACCTTCAGTGTTAAAGGTAATTTTCTCAACCTTAGCACATTTCTTAAGCTTCAGTTGCAATAACTTTTGACCAAGTAATGGTCAGACCCAGTTTTGGCTCCCGTGTGCAGAACTGCAAACCTTGCATGATGAAAATTACAATTTGGAAGAATGTAAAATTGGAGGAAATCGAAGTACAGTACTTCTGCAGTTTACAGTGCTCAAGAGTCATTTCTTTAATGCACAACAATGCGTTACATCTTGACCAAGTGCTCAACTTCCGGACTCCTAGCAGTGATGAAAAAATTTTATTCTTCCAGAATTATACAATTTCCTAAAATTACTTCTATAAAAAAACCCACTAAATATGCGATTTAAACTAATGAAAAATGCTTTCAATATCACATTAGAAAGAATATTCAACTTCTTTAAAAGTTCTATAAATAATCTAAAGAACCTTATTACTAGCAGTGAAGAGGCCATAAAATGAGAATACATCAAGTAAAGATTATAACGATAAACACTTATTCCTAAGCATAACATTTTGTTTCCACAAATAAAAGAAAACCACCAGATGTAATAGTATCTAAGGATATTTTCCTAACTGCACATATCATTATACAATGAATGTCAGTCAGTACCATCCGAGGCTACTTGTTTCAATAGCCTATTGTCACTAACGTTACTTCTGTAATTTAAAAGAACTCGTAAAAATCAATAATCACAATGGAGACAGCTATTCTAAAAAGCACATTCTGCTGTGAACTTGAACCTGGCAGCATTGGGTTACAAATCTGCCCTTTGCACAAAAGCAATCACTAGGTAACATAGGCAACCTCTACCATTCATCATCACGGATCAGGTCGATATCTAAAAGAAAAAAAAAAGGGGGGGGGGGAGTAAGGTACATGATTTCTATTATAGTACAACCTTTTTCTCTCTGATTCAGTGGTCTTCAAAAATTTATTGAAAAATGCATGAAACATGTCCAAATTTAGTAATTTTTTGCTACTATTAGCATTCTCAATCAAAAATCACAAAATTATTTGCCCTTTCCAGACCTGGCCTTGTCAGGGATACTGCATCTTTAGTGGACAGTGGAGTTAGCTGAGAGCATGTCTCTTTTTGCTAGAGTCTCTTCTATTTCTTGATCTACTCAATTATTTAAATTCAACTCTTATCTTGTCATGCTTTTAATTCATTCACCTCACATCAAGATTTTAAGACTTTGTGTCTATCAAGTAGCTGCAGGAGTTTCACTGCTTCTAACACCTCTAAATATTTCTGATAATATTTTGTTTAAAAAACTAGTAAACTCCATATCAAGTTATGATTTTAAAATTACTTCAGCTTTGTAAAGAGTAATTTAAGCTAAAATGAAATAAATATCCTTACCATTCCTAGTACAGCTGCAGCTTTACATATTCCAAAAATTAAATATTGAGTAATTATTTCATCTTCTGCAGGATGGACTCTCTGAACTTCTAGCAAAGTATCAAGCATCCACTCAAACTGTGCCTTCTCCATGAAGATGTCAGATAAAATTACTACCTGAATAACAAAAAACAACAACAAATCATTAGTATTTGAATGTCAAATAAAGTTATACATTGCATTTCTACATAGCATATTACAAAATCTATATTCAAAATACGCTGCAGCAGCCTACATCAAGAGAAAACAAAAACTGAACAGCATGTTAAATCATACAACTTTCATTACTGATGAAGTCTTAACAAAAAAAAAGCTCTTTCATAATAATAATTAAATTTCTGAATAATAAATGAATCCAATGCATTGATACAGATATAGTGATGCAAATTATTTTAGCCACTTGTGATCATATTGCCAAACTTAATCCCCAATAAGACTGATAGGTTTATGGCAAGAATGCACTCAATTTAGGCTGAGAGACAGAAGGAAATATATATGGACAGGCAGAATCTTCAAACAGTAAATGCAGGGAATTTCAATAACATACTCAATAAGTAAAGAGAAACGGGAACTAAATACTCATGAAATATGAGTATTTAGTTCCCTTTTTTTCAGCTTATTATTTCATGAGTTCCATTCTACAGGACACATCCTGTGAATCTTTACTATGGAACTAAATACATCTTTAACAAACTCTAGTGGTAATGTTAAACCATTCAGTGGAAACTTTACCAATTTTTTATTTGGATTGGAATTTTGAATTTGTTATTACAGAGAGCCATCATTATATTACTAACTTTTTAAGTATGCCATAAAATCTCATGATCACCACAAATTATCACTGGCAGTAAGGTCAAAGGCATTTTTGAAATCTACAGAGCAAGACATAGTAGGTTTCCAGAACTCTACACACTTCTCAGGAACTAAATGAAGAGATTTAGTCTTTGTAGTTCCTAACACTTCTGAACCCACACTGTTTATCCCAAAGTTTAATTCTATTAAGAACAATAATGAAGAGAATTTTACCCAAGACACAGAGTAGGATAATTTGTCTCTAATTATTGCAAGAACAATGATCACCTATCTTAAAAATAGGAATAATATACCTCTAGTAAATAACTTAAAAACAATCCCTTCATCATAGAAAGGATTTCACGTAGACACATAACAACAGGATCATTCCCAGCTCTTAGTATACAAGAAATAATTTTATCTATACCTGGTGATTTGTGTACTTTTAATTTTGAGACCACCAAAATAACTTGAGATCATGATATAGGTCAACATTAAAGCTAGTAATACATCTATCTTAATTACATAACAATAAAAGCAGAACTAAACATATCATTTGAAACATCTCTGAAATGCTCTGCCTATCTAACCACAACAGAATCCCCAATCTTCAATTTCAATCAATCCTTTATATCAGGAGGAGGAGGGAGGGGGGTCACAACCTTTTTTGAGATGAGAACACCAACACATCCAAAGACCAACTTGGTGACCACACCAAGACATTCAAAAGTACAGATTGATAAGCAATAAATATTTATGACAACCCATTCATTAAAATAGTATAATGATATGAAAATAATTTTGCAGATTAATATTTTAAGTTGTTCCAATGGGAAATCACAATGTCTTAATAAAAATACATTAAAGTATATTTAAATATCATTATAGTAACGTATCTAAATGAGAGAAACTTTATTTAAAGAATACAAAGGCAAAAATTTTTATAGACAGAGTTAACAGCTGAATCAACTAATTATACATTATTAATTAATAATGTATAATTATTATTAGATTATAACACTCTCACCACACCAATCCGGCACTGGACATATATGGATTCAAATTTTGACCAACATTTTTGCATGAAATTATTATAGTATCAATTGTGTCTCTGCACTAATGGTAGATAGGTAGTCACTGGAAGGAGAGCTATGCACCAATCCCCTGTGATGATGCACAGAATCAGCCAGGCCTAGTACCTAATGTATGACCCCAATTTCTCGTGGAGCAGCCCATTAGTACCTTTCAAAAGAGATATTCTCTTGTGGAAGTGAACAGAAGGGGAGGGCTGGCCAGATTAGTGTGGCCTACTGATCTGGACAACTATGGCTACTTTTCTTTTTTTTTTATACCTTGCTGAGGAGTGGTCAACCACACAGGATCCTGGTGCTGACCATATATACCAACCTGAATGGAATTATGGCTCTGAGCTTGATTATGGATCCTGATTTTGCTGCACTGGTGGGCTTCTGTGGAGGGAAAATCCTCCGCTGTGTTTTCTGTTTGTTTGTTGGTTGACAGCCCCAAGTGAATAGATTCACAGGATATGTTTATCAGCTGGTGGATAATCCTGAGCAAAGGTCATCGCTTCTATTGGCATCATCAAATTCTACATTGGAGGAAGTTTTCCCGGTGTAGATGGCTTCAGCCTTTAGTGGTGGGGGAACGGGTCTTTGCCCCATGTCTGCAATTAGGGGGCTGTTTGATATTGTTGGCATTCCCTCTCTCAATAAACATAGTTTCTTTAAACATCCCACTAACCATTTTCTCTCCATAGGTAATTGGAATGTGAGGACTCTGCACAGAGATTTTTCTCTTGATGTCCTCACACAAGAATTCCACCATTATAATTTAGATATTCTTGGCTTGCAAGAGACCAGATGGACAGATAAAGGTCAGTTTTTTAAAAATAATCTTAAATTTCTCTTTCCAGGGAGGGAAGACAATAAACATCACCAAGGTGTGGGTCTGCTTCTCAGCAGACACGCTAGTGATGCTCTTCTAGGATATGAGTGCATTAATGAAAGGTTTCTTACAGCAAAATTTCAGACAAGCATTAAAGACTTGAATGTTATCTGCTGTTATGCCCCCACTGAGGATGCCAATGAGGATGAGAAAGATAGGTTTTACTGACAACTTCAGGACATTTTGAATTCTGTCAAGAAAGGAGATATTACCCTTGTTCTAGGTGACTTCAATGCCAAAGTTGGTACTGACTCTGACCTTTGGGGAGGAGTGATAGGCCCTTTTGGTATTGATTTCAAAAAGGCTTTCAACTCTGTTGATCGTCATAATTTGTGGTTGATTGTGAGATCATAAGGTATACCTGACAAGTTAGTTAACATAATGAAAGCTCTCTATAATAACACTGAGTCATGTGTGAGAGTTGGTAAGGCTTGTAGCAATTGGTTTAGCATTACTTCTGGTGTTCGACAAGGGTGCACTTTGTCTCCTTTTTTCTTTAGTTTGGTTATTGATTATGTTATGCAAAATTCACTTCAAGGGAAAGATTTTGGCTTTAAATGGACTGGAGATACGGAAATTTCTGATTTAGATTATGCTGATGATTTAGCCCTTTTGGGAAATGATGTTGATGAAACTGGTAGTAGAGTAGGTTTGGTCATAAACAGAGAGAAAACTAAAGTGATGAAAATTGGTCAGGCAGGCTGTGATTCAGTTAATTTAAATGGTTGGAGTCTTGAGCAGGTGTCACAATTTAATTATCTTGGTAGATATGTAACAGATACTGGTGATGTGTGGCATGAGATTAACAGATGAATAGGGATTGCTGCCGAGACTTTTATGAATCTATGGAGAGTGTGGAGAAATAGGCATATACACCTAAAGACTAAAATTAGACTGTATAATAGTTTGGTTCTTTCTAGGGTTAGTTATGGTAGTGAAACTTGAACACTTTGTAAACATGATAACAGGAAACTAGATGCTTTTGATTCTAGATGTTTACGCAGTATCTTGGGCATTAGGTGGTTCAACTTTGTAACTAATGATGAAGTTAGGCAAAGGAGTCGGCAACCTCCTTTAAGCAGCATATTGTGCAGAGAGAGACTCCGTTGGTTTGGCCATGTTGCCTGTATGGATAGATGTTTGACCATGTTGCCTGTATGGATAGATGTTTGGCCATGTTGCCCATATGGATGGCAAGGGTGCATTTTGTCTGCTTTTCTCTTTAGTTTGGTATTGATTATGTTATAATATAGTTTGGAAAATAGGATAAATATAGATTGGCAAATAGGGTTATGAACAGTGTGCCTAAAGGCCTCAGAGGGGAAGACCTAGGATGCAGTGGGCAGACAATGTGAAACAGGACCTTGTTAGAATCGGTGTGCAGTGGCCGGATGCAGCAGATGTAGCTAAGGACAGACATGCTTGGAGAACTAAATTGCATGGTCTGGTTGGACCTTCGTAGCCCACGGCTGTTAGAGGATGGTGATTATATTGATGACTAACAAAAAGTTTTTGAAATATGAACCTGAGCTGCCTGACAAGCAGAGACCGCTACAGGAAGTGTAGATTTATACCATATAGTAAATATTTTGTGTTAATAAATGAAATAAAATAGGAATTATTCATGATTAGAACTCACTAAGGTAAGTGCATTTGTAAATGCTGGGCACTAGATAGACTAATTACTCACATTCATAGACTAAAAGAGTTTCAGCCGACTTTCTGTTCCAGGTCATATTCTTTCATGATTGTGCTTAATAGAATTAAGGATCTGGTTGACAGGCAATTGCGTGATGAACAATATAGATTCAGAAGTTTGTAGAGGATGTGTAGATCAGATATTTTCAACTCAGGCAGATTCTTCAGAACAAGATGCAGTTTAGCATTTCAGAAACATTTGGTTATTAGCTTTTGTTGATTTCAAAAAGGTTTTTGACTCTGTTGATTGTCATAATTTGTGGTTGATTGTGAGATCGTATGGCATACCAGAAAAGTTAGTTAACATAATGAAAGCTCTCTATAATAACACAATCGTGGGTGAGAGTTGGTAAGGCTTGCAGCAATTGGTTTAGCATTGCTTCTGGTGTTTGACAAGGGTGTATTTTGTCTCCTTTTCTCTTTAGTTTGGTTGTTGATTATGTTATGCGAAATTCACTTCAAGAGAAAGATTTTGGCCTTAAATGGGCTGGAGATACGAAAATTTCTGATTTAGATTATGCTGATGATTTAGCCCTTTTGGCAAATGATGTTAATGAGATGAACTCTTTCATTAGGGCTATTAATGAAACTGGTAGTAGAGTAGGTTTGATTATAAACAGAGAGAAAACTAAAGTGGTGAAACTTGGTCAGGCAGGCTGTCATTCAATCTGAATGGTTTCAGTTTAATTATCTTGGGAGCTATGTAACAGATACTGGTGATGTGTGGCATGAGATTAACAGACAAATAGGGATTGTTGCCGGGACTTTTAAGAATCTATGGAGAGTGTGGAGAAATAGTCATATACACTTAAAGACTAAAATTAAGGTGTACAATAGTTTGGTTTTTGCTAGGGTTAACTATGTAATGAAACTTGGATGCTTTGTAAACAAGATAACAGGAAACTAGATGCTTTCGATTCTAGATGCTTATAGAGTATCTTGGGCATTAGGTGGTTCAACTTGATAAGTAATAATAAGGTTAGCCAAAAGAGTCAGCTACCTCCTTTGAGCAGCATATTGTGCAGAGAGAGAGAGAGAATGTTGGTTTGGTCATGTTGGTGACATGGATAAATATAGATTAGCGAATAGAGTTATGAACAGTGTGCCTAAAGGCCTCAGAAAGAGGGGAAGACCTAGGATGCGGTGGGCAGACAATGTCAAACAGGACCTTGTTAGAATTGGTGTGCAGTGACCAGATACAGCAGATGTAGCTCAGGAGATATGCTTGGAGAACTAAATTGCACAATCTGGTTGGACCTAAATAGCCCATGGCTGCTTGAGGATGATGATGATGATTAACTTGCTGGGAGACGTTTTTCTAGGGTGCAAGCCCTTGCAAAATGCATTCATTCAGAGTTGTGGAGTATTCCCCAACTGGACTATCACCAAGTGCTCCAGAATTGGTGCAGAGGTATGCAACTTTACATAGATGCTGGAGAAGAGTACTTTGAAGGACAGTAAAAATTTGTTGAAGTGCAATGGCTTTTGTTCTACAGATATATGTCATGAACTTCTTGAATGCCCTTCGTAATGAAATGCTAATTTCATCACAACAAGACAAACTTCTGCTTCCCTTGCAATGCAAGCATTTAATACTTAAGAATACTGGTTAAATGCACAAAATCTAATAGATACACAAACGAAGAAAACACAAAATTTGTAAATGAAATCTTACCTACTTGATCTTGACTAAACCTATGAACAAATCTGCAAGATGAACTAAAAATCAATTATAGCCTCATCTGGCTAAATCAACAGATGAAATCACAAATTCTAACCTGAATGAACAAATGTTGCCATCCAAATGATTTGCTGAACAGTATCCTGTTGGGTGCAAGATGACAGCATTTTCCCACTTAGGTCCCCAAACAACAGGTACCACATCTGAAGCCATGCATGTTAACCACTCAGCCAAGGGGGTGGCTTTAATCTCAAAATTAACATTTAAATAAGCATTTTTGCAATACTAATATTACCCATTTTTCTACGAGTATATATTGCCCTTACCATCAAGCAAGGAATCTCATTCCTCAGCAGTATCACCTATGACAGCAAATGCAATCTAGAAAGCACCACCCACACATGCACTACTTCTCTTTTATAATTATATACTGCATGGCCAAAAGATTAGAAACTTACCTTAACATCATATAGACCCCCATGTGCTTAAGAACAGCTTGATTTGAAATGGCATAGATTCATTAAGTATTTGGAAGGTTTCTGGTATGACGTGAAATCATTACTGCTTCATTGTAGCATGTAACTCCTTAATGGTAAAGGTAGTTGAGTGCATGTCCATATATCACATTCCACAACATCCTACAAATTTTCTATGGGATTCAGATCAGGTGACTATGATGGCCAGGGAAGATAGCTGAATCATCTATCATGTGTTTTTAAAAACTCAAGAGACAGATTTCACATGATAGACCATTGCATTGTCATCCTGAAATCTGTTCTTCCATTTATGTGCAAGTTTTGTGACACCATTTTAATAATTACAAGTTTTAACTGATTGTATGGCTTTTAAATTTAAATGATATGTTTTTTAGCTCTCACCATTTGCCTTCTGAGACATTTACACTCAGACACCTTTTATCAGATCACTCGTTTTTAACACTTGTCTTCAAATTTTTACATTTTATTGGCTATTTTAAAAACATCTAATGTTATCTTTGCCTTTTTGCACAGTTCCTCTACACACATTCTGTCATCTCATTCCGTGGAGCAATATTTATATGCTTGGATGAACACTGTATTAAAGACTTGGGTTGTGTAATTTTATCTCTGAGCGGCACTTTTCTTTTGCACACAATGGGTTAAATGACCAGTTCATAAGAACACAAACAACAGGTCAATAGATACACAAACGAAGCAGATTTGGAGAGTGTCAAATTGTCATCTCTGCACAATAATACTGCTGTGTAACCCCCAAAGCTATTGTCATCTCAGCACAATAATACTGCTGTGTAACCCCAAAGGCTAGAGAAGGTTGCAAGAGGGGACCCACTAGATAGCTGTTGGGAGACAGATGATAGTCTCTCATCAAGACCACCCAGCATGTTCTTTAATGAGCACAGGGTATGTCTCTCCTGCACATGGGGCCATGGTTTAATGTCCCATCTGGTGTACTTTCCAAGCCTATTGGTGTCCCCTACTGACCGAAAGCAGGGCAGGGAGTTTTGCAGAGATAAATCTCAATGCTGACCCAGCTGGGACTTGGAACTGCAGATTATGAGTCTGATGCATTACTGACTGAACCACCCCCACCCCTTGTGTTAAAGGCAGACCTTTGATAATATTTATGATTGATTGACATTACTGGAATATTAGAAATGAATGTGGGTTTTCAATACACTATGATAAAGTATTGTTGTACATAAGATCATTCAGTAATCCCATAACTCAAAGAATCACAAATGATAAATGGGAATCAAATAATGGGTTTAATTTGAGGTCATGGAGGATGCGACATTCAGTATTTCAGAGAACAACATTGACCACCAATTCAAAGGGAGAGAATCCCACTGGAATGCCTTCTTCCTGGATGAAGATGTGATCATCAACCTAGAAGTAGTTGCTGTGGTGACCAAATTCAAGGCCTTAGACATGATAAAGTACACAGGGCATTTGCCATTACATTTACCCACAGGCAGGGTAACATCCAACCCTTTAACTTTGAGCTGCATCCCTGTATCAAACACTGGGGTTCAGCTACAGGGATATGGTTTTAAAGGAATGTAATGTACAATTAGAGGTAATATTTACATTTCTTAATGTATGGATAAAATTTTCATCTGATTTCAAAGTGTGATGATAGGGTGCAATAAGCAGTGAGAAAAAAAAATCAATGTCCTGTCTTGTCCATTGGATATGTTCCTCAATAATGGCAGATATAATGGAGATTGTCATTAAAAATTTTTTTATTGGGATATTATTTATTGCTTAACATCATGCTCTACTGATATGATCTGTGGATTGTTGTAATGACAGCCTGCTATGGTGGGGGGGGGGGGGTTCAAACACACTGTTCAGAAAGTATTGCATTTATACTACAGCATAATAAATATATACTGCGTAACAACCTTAGGCAGTTTGAATACAAAATAAGAACTGAAACTTCTCATCTTTTTACCTGTGAAACCATTTTGCCATCACTGTATCACCACATGGTGATATACTTACTTATGTGCTGAACTCTTCAACCTGGTATGTTTTTATATGAGTATGTTCTATATTATCAGACATAGTCAGTTGGAGAAGTTGTAACTGCATTATTGTGCTTTTAAATTTATATGGCAATAGAGAAGTTCTGTTTTTATTCCTTTGGGATTAAAATACACTTAATGTTTTGGCTAACACTTTTAATTAATGAAATCTGAAGAGTACACGATCCTTTAAGATCTTTATATCTGTGTTAAATTCTGAAACAATTCATCAAGCTTCATTTAAAATAATGGAAGACATCATACAATAAACAAAGAAAGAGGAGAGAAAGAAGAGAGAAGAAGGGAGAAAGGAGAATTTGAATTTGCAAAAAACAACAACAACAACATATTCTAAGTGCTGTAGGAAGAAAAACTCCATGCTCCATGGGGGTTGGTCAATGAAAATATATTTCTAACCTTTCAGTTTCTTGTTCCTAAAATCTTGAAAATCGAAAATGTCCCAACTGTTTGATAGAGATTTGGGTAGCTACTGTGTTTTCCCTTATTGGCTAATTTAAACTCATATGTTTTAAATTCATCATTCTTAGGAATTACAACTACTTTTTATTGTTTTAAAAATTAACTCTTTGTGATATCATTGCTAATTAATGCATACAGCATTCAATACAGTCAAGGCAATGCAATCAAACTACAAATTAAGAGCTGTAAAATTAACATTTGCCACACATTCAGCAAGTATATCCTCATTTAACCACAACATCTAAATGCAAATGTGATTATATTCTGAAAACTATTCAAAACTGACAGGGATTAATATATGCATAATGAAATATTAACAATAAGCATGAATTGGAAGTGTGCTAAGTATTTAACCTAAGGCTAATACATTTGACTCTCAACTGTGAAAGTGCAAATATTTCTTTAGCGTTTTTATCCCCAGCCTTTGATATGAAAGAGGATATTGAGTTTGGAAAGGTGCCTGCCTATCAGGCAATAACCAGAGGAGCAATATTTTACACAATTACAAAACATAATTCTAGCCTTGGAAAGAGGTTTTTATCCTTAACATTTATTCTGTGGGCTTCTTTACCCATCTTAAATTGAACCAAAGGTTATTTGTGATTTGGTTGTTTAGCCCAATGTGAAAAAACAAAAAATGCCATTCAAGGGTTAAACCTCTTCAACAAATATTTAAGTACTTGGAAAAAGTGACATAATTTTTCAGATAATGAAAATGATCAACTGTTGTTTTTGAATTATATACAGTAAATGCAAATTTGAGAGAATTTTATGAAAAAAATTATTATACAGTATGAACATTTTAAACATAGAATATATAACTTACTGAACGAGCTACTTCAGTAAGCAAAGTCAGAGGAGTGCAAGGACAAGCTTGGGGGGACAACCACTGGCTGTATAGATCTAACAAAAAATGAAGACACGAGTGTATATCCAATCCAGCTGAAGCAAGACTTTGTTCTCGTTGATGATAACTAGCTGCTCCTCCTAGACTAGTTGACAATGGGCTAGAACTCGATGATGCAGAACCATCAGGATCTTCATTATCTTCTAAAAGACCAGCTGCAGCACATAAATATTCTAAGGACACCTAAAAATCAAATGTAAGAAATAAAATATTTAAAACTATATCTGTTATGCTTCAATAAGAGCTATAGTTAATGGCCACACTTCAATAGAACAAACTGGATAATAGATTTTAAGAGAAATGTTAGTGTGTGTAAATATATCTTATATTTCTGCAGATAAGATGATAGTTGAATCATAAAAAAGGCCCCCAAAATCCAGGTCATCTTATAGGACAGATACAAAAAAAATTAGATTGAAATTTATATAAATTGAAACCATTATTACTACAACTTATCGAAAAATTTATCACATTATTTAAATACGCTATATGATAATACATTACATGTAATAGTAAATAATACATTACATGTAATAGTAAATAATACATTACATTGTAATAGTAAAACAATACTAAAACAAAATAAATATTAAAAGCTATGTTTATTGAGCTACTGAGGAAAAAATGGACAAACCGTAATTATTTACTAGTACAGAGTAGGGTATGTCCACAAAATAGAATAGCCCATACGATGCTTTTGTGAATAGTCAAGGTCATTACCCGATGCCCGAATCAGTGTGAATGTTTGCGAATAGGACATAATTCCGTATATGCTATACAGTATTATTATCCAGATGATGATCGCCGATCTAAACTAAATTCATAGGCCGTTGATAGTTTGGGGTCGTCTTATAGGACAGATATATGCTAAAACTATAAAACTTTGACGAAAATTTATACCTCATCTTATCTGAAGGTTGTCTTATCTGCGGAAATATACAGTATATAAAAAAAGCAAAACCAAATGCGATTTGAATATATATTTCTATAACAATATCATTAAGCTACCATGAATAAGAAAAACTGCAACTTAAACTATGCATTATTAGAAATTCATATTGACTTGGTCTGTAATTTTTTTACCTTTAGTAAACTAATATTCTTAAGAAACTGATATATATATATAAACACACAAAGTCGTATCAGAATAATATGACCACCCACGGAATCACAGTGCACCCACCCAGGCATGTCACAGAGTGCACATGACAAGGTCGACCACACGGAAATATAAGTGCTGGCCAGGACAGATAAACCATAGTGCGCAACGTGAGCACAATGGCAGAGATAATGATTTGATGGATGTTCAAAACGGAATGATCATTGGCTACTGCTCCAAGGGTGAAAGCATCTCGGAAACAGTAGACTTCATGGGCTGTTCGCGAGGTGCTGTAGTAAGGGTGTACGAAGAATGGACCGCTGGCATACCGAGTACCACCAGATGTCATAACTGTGGAGCCCCAGAGGTCATCGGTCCCAGAGGAGAACAGTGCCTCCATCGACTGGTAAAGGGCAACAACGCGCAACAGTGCAGCAACAGGCCACTCAAATGAATGCTGGGAAACCCAAGTACATGTCCCCAGTAACAGTACAGCGAATCCTATTACGCATGGGTCTCCAGAGTTGACAATGGGTAAAGGAGCCCATGTTAACCAAGGTCCATCGGCAACGACACCTGCAGTTCGCATGGGACTACCATCATTGGACAGTGGAAAAAGGTTGCTTTCTCTGACGCATCGAGGTTTCTACTCCAGAGAAGTGACGGGCGGTGGCGGATATGGTGTCAGACACATGAGAACCAACACCTGGACATGCTTGTTGGTCAAGTACAGGCTGGCAGTGTACATGTTTGGGGAATGTTTTCCTGGTATGACCTGGGACCACTGGTACCACTGGATGGGTCCCTGAATGCCAATGGCTACCTGTCGATCCTCACTGACCACATGCATCCCTTCATGTTGGACGTTTGCCCTGATGGTGATGGTGTCTACCAATAGGACGATGTGCCCTGCCATGTTGCTAAGGTGGTGTGTGATCGGTTCCAGGAACACAACAGCGATTTCTCCGTTCTCCCTTGGCTAGTGAAATCGCCCAACCTCAATCCCATAGAGCATTTGTGGGAGCATTTAAATCGACACGTTGGTTGTGCCACAACCACGTCATCTCCAGAACCTCCATGCTCTGCTGGTGTTCGAATGGGCACGTATGCCTATGGATGGCAATCTTCCAGGGCTTCATTGAGTCCATGCCACGCCATCTCACCGCTGTCATCTGGGTCAAGTGTGATTATTCCCATTATTAGGTTGGTGGTCATATTATTCTGATACAATAAGAAATATCAGTAAAACTATGAATTCACATTCTCATTTCAGAAGAAAGTAATTTGCAAAGAAAACAGCCTATATTGTCACACTGTCTTCTTAGTTCTAAGTAAAATATAAAACAGCTTTAAAATTCTCCCAAGTATAATTCCTGCTCAAAGCTCTAATTTGCTATCATTGTCCTAGTTTGCTAAAATTGGTTGTGGAAGTTCAGAACTTGGTAAAGTGGTCAGGTAATATCAACTACAGTAAGGTAATCATAACCACTAGTACTGTAAGTTTTCCTTGTGCACTTCTATGCTAATGAATGGACTGTAAATTGTTGTACGTGCCATCCATTGTATTGACTCTATACCACCTTCTATTACTGTAACATCATACCCTATTGTCTGAAATTGGATTGGGTTGAGCTCTGAACTGCACTTTTTTGCACTCAATGGGCTAAATGGTTTGGTCACAAGGACTCAGGGAAGATTTGGGGAGGTGACCCATGGGACAGCTGTTAGGAAACAGATGGGAACCTCCCATCAAGGTCATCCAGCATGTTCTCTAACTTTCACAGGGTATGATTCTCCTGCACATGGGGTCATGGTTTTACATTCCATCTGATGGTTGTGGGATTTTAAAGTCCATCAGTGTCTCTTTTCTGATTGAAGGATGAGGGTTTAATGGAGATAAATATCAATGCTGGCATAGGTAGGACTCAAACCTGGAAACTGCAGATTACAAGCTTGGCATACTATAGTTTAAGCCATGCTCTGCCCCCTGAAATAGGATACATTACTATAGTAATACAGTAATTGTTATTCATTAACAAACTTACCACTCATCTGCAATAATTCTCTGTAATTACCAGTCATGTAAGTCATCATGACAGCCTCTATTCTCTGTTAAATTCATTTTACTACATATCTGATCAAGTTGTATGTTAACGATTAGTTAGGTACAATATGTTAGCCCATATTGTAGTATTTCTGCTATTTTTAATTATAGTGTTATAGAAATTTTATTATATATTTAAATTTCAAAATTAATTCCAGTTCAAAAAAAGCTTTATTGTTCAACTCATAAACTGCATATCATTTTCAGGCCAAGCAAGAAACTCATAAGGTCACAATTAAATCACATGTGAAACAAGAAATACAAATCCAATTAAGTATGTATAAAATTAAGGCCTAATGTCCCCTCCATGGACAGAGAGGTTGCAAGTTCATTAAGTTCCCTTTTTCACCTGAAGACAGGGCATGAACAAGCAAAAATGGCAAAAAAAAATGGGTATGTTGCTTAGAAATCCATATATTTCCCAGACTTGTATGTAGTAGCTCTTTCACTGTTTGGTAGCATTTTAACTAATGTCTTTGAAATTCATAGTATTCACATGCACTGGTATTATAAACCTCATATGTAATGAATGAATTTTACCAGTCATATCAGGTTTATTACAACTGATTCAATTACATTCAAGTCCAAAACATCAACATGAACTGAGGTTAACATATATGTTTTAAAAAATGCAACACTATAATTTAGCAAGCAAAATGCTCCAGGTTGGGATTTAAAAATTTTTTTATTAGCAAAAAATCCCCCTCCCTCCCATTAACAGGTGATGATGCTAAGCAAGGAAATATATATATATCTCACAATCTGGAGATATAGCATCAATGTACTTCAGCAGCAAAACTATACAATATACAGTAAAACTTTGATTCTACAAACCCCGATTTCATCGACAGCTCCTGTACCAAAGTGGTTCAATTGGCTTTTGTTTGGTAAGAGTCATCGAGTGTTGTGCAAGCCACACTGCTTTTTCAGTTTGATCTCAATTGCTGTATGCCATGGTACCTTACTTTAAAAAATGGCTATAAATAGCCAATACTACACTAACATTGGTAGTAAGGAATGAAGCTCACTACTGTGCAATTCATTTCTAGTAATTAGGCAAGTGTGAAAATAATCCACCAATCAACCTCCTGGACTCAAACTTGAGATCTCCTGGTTATGTACCAGTTGCTCTACCACTTGAATTAAGGCAGAGGCAATTCACACTTGCTTAAGAAAGGTTGTGATGGTTGTGCTGTGAAGCTTTAACCATGTGATTCCAAGTGTTGGAATCCTCATGCACTATTTATACTGATAAGAACCAAGCTTTTATAACCACATTGCAAAATACAAGTACTTTTGGTTATTCAGGTGCTCAGCATCAAAGCTTTGGATGAAAATAGCCTCTCTGTAGTGGGCCAACAACCAATTTTATAGGAAGGAATGAAGTTCCCTGCAGTGCTATTCATTTGTAGCAATTAGGCAAGTGTGAAAAAAATCCATTCATCCTGCCTTAGCTCAAATGGTAGAGCAACTGGCACGTAACCAGGAGATCTTGAGTTCGAGTCCAGAAGGAGGATGGATGGATTTTTTTACACTTTCCTAATTACTACACCAACACTGTTTTGCCTTCAATGGTTAAGGAGATGAAGGAGAGCATCCAACAACATGTGTGCCAAGGGTTCTCCTTCTTCATGACAATGCCAGTGCTCACAAAACCCAGCAAGTTATGGCCTACCTGGAGCAGGAAAAAAATCAGCTACCACATCCTACATATTCACCCAATCTTGTATCATGCGATTTTTGGTTATTTCCAAAAATTAAAAGGTAACTTTATGGGAAGCCTTTTTCTAGTGTGCAAGACCTTGCAAAATGCATTCATTCACAGTCAGAGTTACCAGATGCCAGTGTTCTAAAGGAAGGACAAAGGAGGACAATAAAACAAAAATGGAGGACAAAGATGACATGCTTTCAATTTGTGAAAAAAAAAATAAGTTTTTTTTTTATCCTACTATGTTTTATTTCAAGTACTGACTAACAGTTGAGTCACAGAAAGGCATAATAATTAAATGAATTTTAAAATATATGATTGACGATTTTTATTCCTACTTGATAAGCAATCAAGAGTTATGTTGCAAGTGGCATAATGTTAGTAATTATTTGCTGTTGCACAAGGTAAACTTTCTGTTTCATGAACTCTGACTGATGTATTGGTCAGCAGTGATTTTGATCTTTGCAGGGCATGCTCTTGTATAAGAAGCCTCCTACAAATTAAAGGTAGTCCTTAACTCCTTCATTGTCTTTTATGTTGTAAAAAAAATTGTTTTCAACTTTCATAGCTTCATCTATCTGTGGGCAGAAGCAAATTTTTTTGCAGTTCTCTAAAGCTCATACTTTTCAAATCTGGTGTGTAAATTGCACATATCGAGATGTAACTTTTACAGTATTAACAGGGTTAATTTAGTATTCACGATTTGCATTTACAGGAAATTAGTTAATCATTAACAATAAATGATATTATAGTTATCATCCTCCTCCTCAAGCAGCTATGGGCTACGGAGGTCCAACAAGATTTTTCATTTCAGAATGTGAGAAATTCATCATTAACAATAAATGATATTATAGTTATCATCCTCCTCCTCAAGCAGCTATGGGCTACTGAGGTCCAACAAGATCGTGCAATTTAGTTCTCCAAGCATATCGGTCTGAGCTACATCTGCTGCATCTGGCCACTGCACATCAATTCTAACAAGGTCCTGTTTGATATTGTCTACCCACTGCATCCTAGGTCTTCCCCTCTTTCTGAGGCCTTTAGGCACACTGTTCATAAACCTGTTCGCCAATCTATAATTATCCACATGGGCAACACGGTCAAACCAACGGAGTCTCTCTCTGCACAATAGTAGGCTGCTTAAAGGAGGTTGCCAACTCCTTTGCCTAACTTCATCATTAGTTACAAAGTTGAACCACCTAATGCCCAAGATACTGCGTAAGCATCTAGTTTCCTGTTGTCATGTTTACAAAGTGTTCAAGTTTCACTACCATAACTAACCCTAGAAAGAACCAAACTATTATACAGTTCAATTTTAGTCTTTAGGTGTAAACGCCTATTTCTCCACACTCTCCATAGATTCTTAAAAGTCTCAGCAGAAATCCCCATTCATCTGTTAATCTCATGCCACCCATAATTAAATTGTGACACCTGCTCAAGACTACAACCATTTAAATCAACTGAATCACAGCCTGCCTGACCAATTTTCATCACTTTAGTTTTCTCTCTGTTTATAACCAAACCTACTCTACTACCAGTCTCATCAACAGCTAGAATGAGAGTTCATCTCATCAACATCATTTGCCAAAAGAGCTAAATCATCAGCAATATAAAAAAGCAAATTCCAAAAAAGAGTGCTTTAATTTTAGCTTGAAACATGTTGAGTTTATACAAAAAGGAGGATATTTCATGTTTTTTTCAAAATTCTGGGAGGACATAAGATGAAAAAGGAGGACATACGGTAACCCTATTCAGAGTTGTGGAGTATTCCCCAACCGAAGTATCACCAAACATTCCAGAATTGGCATAGACATCTGCAACTTTGTATAAATGCTGGAGGGAGCACTTTGAAGGACAATAAAAGTTTTGTTGAGTAATTACAGTGGTTTATGTACTGCAGATGATATTAAGAACATTTTGAATGCCCTTCGTAGAGCCTTTTTTGATTTCAAAACTTACTTTCTTCATCTTTGGGAAGTTGGAAAGTATACAAAACCAAGCACTTAAATATTGTGTTGGAATTCCAAATGTTTTTAAACACACATTCTCTTTATTAGCTGAGTCTTTTTGTTTATCCCTTTCAATGAGGAGAAACTCCTTGTTGTTTTAACACTTGACCAGATTACAACTTGTTCATGAATCTCACTCTTTATTGGCAAAAGTAAACAATCAGGATTCTATTTGCAGTATTATAGTTATGATGCAAATCCCCCAATCCTTTCTTCTTTCTGCCTTCTTTCCTCCTTTTCATCATCACTACCAGCTTACAGCATATAATTTCTCTATATACTGTGTGTTTCTCTATATACTAGGCTTCTACTGACATAACATCTCCAAGTTTGTAGACTCTTAATATAAGGGTACTTCAAATCACAGGGTGAGGCCACACTATACAACTGTGAAGTGGAAGGGACCTATCAGAAGTCCATAACAATATTACTTTTCATTCATGTCACATGCTTATGACTACCAACTTCCTTCATCTCAATAGTGAGCTACTTTACTTCTGCTGTCATCTTATTGGCCTGCTTTAACAATCCTCTTTATTTCTCTTTATCACTTTAATTCATACTGCCATCTAGACATAGAGCAGAGAACCAACTTCTGAATTTAACTCATTAATTTTTAATAGCACTGGTTGTATGTGAGAAATCCATCCGAATCTCCAAACATCATTGCTTATCAGCCAAATCAGACTTAGGCAGCTCTGCTTGGAAAGAAGAATGCATCATGCTGATATGAGGTTTCCCAAGCTGGAATCAAACTGAGGACCCCAAGAGAAGTCAGCAAGAGTGCTGCTGAGAGGTAATGACTTAATCCAAAATGCCAAGAGACTATCCCCAAAGGGCATTGTTACAATTAAGTACACGAGTTCCCCATCATAATTGTGGACAGTTACATAGTGTCTATTAGAAATTATCCACTTTTTTTAATTGAACTTCTTACTATTATTGGATTGATGTCTGGGGAAATTGGAGGCCAGGGCAATACCTATAAGTCTTCCTCATGTTCAGCGAACCATTCTCGAACAATCCGGGCAGTGTGGCATGGCGCATTATCCTGCTGAAAGAAGACACTGCTAGAGGGGAATACTGTTGCCATGAAAGGATGTACCTGGTCTGCAATGATGTTTAGGTAGGTGGTAGACATCATAGTTTCCTGCACATGAATGACTGGACCCAGGATTTCCCAGGAGAACATTGCCCAAAGCATTACACTTCCTCCACCAGCTTGTTTTCATCCCATGGTGTATCCTGGTGCCAACACTTCCTCAGGTAAATGATGCACATGTACTTGTCTGTCCACATGGTGCAACAGGAAACGAGATTCATCAGACCAGATGACCTTCTTCCAGTCATTCAAGGTCCAGTTTTGATGTGCATGCCCATTGTAGGTGCTTTTGACAGTGAACTGAGGTTAGCATGGGCATTTGGAGTGGCCCGTGGTTACACAGCCACATTTTCAGCAGGGTTTGATGTACTGTGTCTATATGGTATGATGTACATTACTCCCATCACTAGCATTCAAATTATGGGGGAGTTGCACCACAGTATCCCTTCTGTTGGCTCGTACCATACAAGATAGTTTTCACTCACCTCTAGCATCGATGAGCCATGGTTGGCCCACACCTTGCCAGCAGTCATGGTTATTCCCTCCTTGGACAACTTTTGAAGGTACTAACCACAGCTAACCGTGAGCACCCCACAAGCCTTGCCATCTCAGAAATGCTCTGACCCAGTCAGAGCATTGGCCATTACAATTTGGCCTTTGTCAAACATTTAAGTCCACTGCCTTTCCCATATGAAGAACAAGAATAACACTGATTAACAGAACTCAGTATCAGGTGTTATTTATACCATTTCATGACCTTTGGCATGCACTGTCGTTTACCTGCAGTTGCTTCGATATGCATAAAAATGTGATGGTCATCATGTTTTGGCTCTTTGGTGTACATAGGCAGGCTCAGATGTCAAAAAAAAAAAAAAATTGAGGGAGGGGAGGGGGGTGTCAAGAAACATGTTGAGCCAGAAAAATGGGAGGGGGCAAGAGACTGGATTTCCAATGCATTTATAACATTTCCCCCTCTGTTTTGCACATCTTTAAAGAATTTCTTAAAACATATATCAAATATAAATAAGTTAAATAATTTTTTGCCTCTATTACCATTATTAGCATTCTGAACAGGGGGATGTACCTAATTATTAGAGGGGAAGAGCAAAATACTGAACTGAAGTAGAAAAAGGCAAGGATGCTTTTCTAAGTTTTGGCTTTTCAAATTTTTTTGCTAAATGATGTATTTTGAGAATAGCTGAAAAAAAAAAAGAATATATGCATTATGGAACATCTTTTGAGTCTAAGGGAGAAGGCTGGAAGAAAGAAGGCTGTGGTGCCACAGCCTTCTTTCCAACACCCATTTTGGCTCATCATCCAGGTCGATAGCTTTGCCCAGTTGACAGCTGAGTCACTTCCTCCATTGCTTGCTGTTTCCCCTTCCTGTGACTTTTCTTTTTGCAGGATGGGGAAGGCCTTTACACTCAACTTTGTGTATCAGCAACTCTTTGCCAGCCACCATGCTGAGCACCTGGACTTCTTGCCTGTGTTCATAGATGGCTCGATGCCAGACCAGTTTGACATTTACCATTCTTTCCAACACCTTGCACATACTGTTAGTCAATGCGATTGGATGATAATTCAAAGGAATCTTGGGATCCTTGCCTGTCTTTGAGAAGGTCAAGATGATGGCCTCCCACCAGGAGTATGGAAATTGCTCCTCGATGAAAATATGGTTTAAAAGTCAGAGCAGCCAATCCAAACTTGATAGTGGAAGATGTTGGAGCACAGAATAATGGGCATTATCTGGCTTGATAGCAGATGCACGGGAAAAGTGCAGAGCAAGGCGAAACTCCTCCACTGTGAATGGCCTATTGTAAGGCTCCATGCAATTCGAGTGGAAAGACAGGGGAGACCGTTCAGCCTTGCTCTTCAGGGCCAAAAAAATTAGGGGGAATATGAAAATGAAGCCTGTATCCTAGACAGCCAGTGGTGTGCATTCTGCTGATCTGACACTACAGAGGAACCATCTAAATCACTGCAGACATTATGTCAACTAGGCCTAGGAGAAATGACAGTCTGCATTTTTCATGGATGAAATGAAATTTTCTCTCCACAATAATTCGTAGCATCAGGTGATATGGAGAGAATCATGAACATGCTTTTCAGGCACAAATATCCACGAACAGGACAACAATGGTGAAAGTGTCACAGTTTGGGGAAGGGATATCTTCGGGTGGCCACACAGGTCTGTATGCACTTCGAAAAGGCTACGTCACCAAAGGAATGAAAACTTGGACCCCTCTATGCAATAATATACTGGTGCAATATGTGATACCTTACTCCTACAGGACGATAAGGCCCATCCACACCACTGTTGCTTTAGCTATCGCTATTTGGAGAATAGCACTATTAGCTATATGGAGTGGCCAGCCTGGTCTCTCAAACTAAATTTGATAAAGCATGCATAGGATGCTCTCGGGAGATGGTTGCTCCTTTGAATTTCACTCGTGCAAGCCTCTTGGAGCTTCAATGTTCTTGATTACTTTCCAGTGCTACTGGACAATCTTATCAGTAGCATAAGATATTGATGCAAGACTAGTATAGTAGTAAGAGGTGACCATGCTTCATTAATTGACCTTCACCTTTTTACCATGTATCTCCATTCATATATAATTTTTGGAATAAAAATTTACTCCATTTTTCAACTGTTATTCTTACACATAGAATTTATATATATCCAATTCGATATTCATCACAGCCAAAGGGTTTTCATGTTTTCCTTAATTTATGGAAACCAGTGTATTATTCCAGTCCTAAGCCCAAAATTTAATTTTGTTTCTGATGTTTAAACATCAAATGTACTGTACACAATTTTTTTAATACACATTGCTTGCCAGAATTTTCAATTATGGTAAAATTAAAACTTACCTCAAGTTATTACACCCTACATTAAAATACATATTAAATAGCTCCTTTTTTTGCATGTTTTCCATTTACAGAGCCATTTCCAGGAACTACCAATTGTGTAACTACAAGAATATATGGAATTCAGGTGGCTTATCATTTGTAAAAATTCTAGCACAACACTGACAAGGAAATTTGTTTGATGACAGAGTTATGAGTTAATCATATGGAAAATGGAGACTGATAAAAGTGGGAAAATGACAGGGCATTCATGGGTTCCTATCCTGATTGGGTCCAGATGAAGTCACACCCTTCAATTCATTATAGTTATGCCACTGTAAGAATAGCAATAGAGGGGATTTCATTGCACTGCTTTCCAAAATTGCTAATTCTAATGCACTACTTTTATCAGCCATTGGCTTATACATAATACATAATTTCTTGAATAAAAACTATTATCTACTATATTGTATTTATTTGTTTTGCTTAGGATAAAAATACACTAAAAGCTGCATTTTCCATTTTTTTGATAAACCACTTGTAAAAATTGATCCATTGAATACCTTTTAACCCATCCAGAGCCTAGCCCGTATGTACACATACGGAGAATCTAAAGTGCGAGTGCTGATGACATATGCATACGGTCTTAGTACCACAAAAATATATCCATTTTTTAAAAATAAAAATTACTGTTGTAATTTTTTCATTTGTATATCTTATAAAAATATATAATTCAGGCTTCAAAAATAATATTTTGTTTTTTAATTTGATGCATATTTTACTAAACTACAATATAAATAATTTTATAAAGCCATCTGATTGCCATTTTTTAGAAGCACTAAACGGTATTGCCGATTTGCTTGTTAACATTCTTATTTACTGAAGCAACCTTCTGATTTAAGCTCAAAAGTTTGATTTCAGCTATTATCAGCAAATTTTTTCCTAAATTTTCGAAAATCTCCTAAAAATTACCAAAAAAAAAAAAAACATTTTTAAAAACCATAGATTTTGGAAGTAATTACAAAATATGTACCACCATTTTTTTTTCCATTTGACACTCTTTTCTGTCAAAAACCTAGTCAGTATTCCCAAGTTATTTTTATCCTTTTTCCCAGCATTCTATGCATCTTTTCTGCCTTCAAATCAAAACTAAAAGTAAACACGTCCTTCTTAGAAATTCTGGTTGCACCTGCATTTAATTAATTAGTTATGCTTCACAAGACACAGATGGCTGATGCAATCTCCATTGCTTGTGCTGTGTGTTGTTTACAGTTTGGTCCAGCATATTGGATACTCTTTGTCAAGTTAGTATTTTTTTTCATATTTAAACCTTAGTTAGTTTTCATTTCAGTAGATTTATTTTCGGAAATTAGTGATCTTTTGGCCAATTGATAAGTATTGATTTTTTTTCATAGTTATGTTATACCATATGGCCGACCTACAACTTGTTGCTGTGCATATTTTTAACGTCACGTTAACTATATGTTAATTTTTATTTTATTATTTATTACTTTTAAAGTAAAATTTTGATATAGTATCATTTTCTGAAAATAAATCGGTTTTTGGATACGAAAGCAAATTTACTTCCATTAGTGATCTTACGATCAGCTGATTTTATGATCTTTCCGAGATAAGCTAGATCGGAGGCTGGTTAAAAGTTGTTGCAGATATTTTATTTAACATTCCATTAGGTTATATGTAATTTTTATTTTATTATTCCTTGTTTTTTTTAGTAAAAAACTTTGAGCTTGTACCATTTTCTGAAAATGAATGTCTTGGATACGGAAGCAAATAGACTTCCTTGCTATGGAAATCATCCATCATTTGGGAGGGCAATTTCGGGAAGGGCTGGTCCTTGGTGAACAAACCTTTCTGCACATAGCCAAGATCGCTGAAATTTAACACCCAAAGAAAAAATTCATAATATTTAGTAAAAAAAACAGCCTAGGAAGTTTTTTTCTATTTTATAACCAGTTCTGAAAATCCCGTGAATGTGAGAAGTCCAAGTCACGTTGTAAAACGCTGGTCGTGTTTAAAATATACAATACTGAAAAGAATCATTAAAAGAAATAATAATCATATTTCAGGTTGAATATTATATTATTCGAGAGGAAATTTCCTTTCGAAAAATATGTAATTTAACTATTTTTATTCAGCAGGTTTTCCAAAACGAAGCCTTAACTGTATAGTGCGATCTTTTTTTTTCACCATATCACAATGAAAAAGGCTTATTAAAATCAATATGCTTGCAAATTTATATATATTATTTATTTTCATAAAATTCGCAATTAAAATCTGTTTAATTTCGTATATAATGTGACCTATTTCTGTTGATTGGTTATTTTTTTTAAAATTCTAAAGTTGACTGTTTTATTTGACTCAGCACAATTGGCTCAAAACCTGGAATTTTCTCAAAGTATGGTACCGAGAAAAAAATTACAAAACGAGAAAAATATTTACTTAAAACCAAAAAAAATTCTTTTGTTATTCAGAAATACATAATCATTCTATTAATGTGCATTGTAATCATTTTTGTCTATTAGTTTTTTTTAAATAAATTTTTATTTGTGTTGCCAGATGCATTTTTTTACTACATGACTCTAAAAAAGTCCTATTAAAATAAAACATAGTCTTTTTTGTTAAATACTTGATTTTCAAAAAATCCAGAATTAAATGCTGATTTATTTGGCATACAACATGCCATAATTCCTTTCATTAGTTATTTGGCAAAAAAGTTCTAAAGTTAAAGTTTTTTTTGGCTGAGAAATAGGCAGAAAATAGCTTGGCCCCTGGATAGAAACCTGTTTTTCAGCCTGGGCCCTGGAAGGTTAAACAGGTTTCATTGTGTAATATAAAACTAAAATTATTACCTGGCTCAATGAATATGGACTTTGACTGGCAACTCGTTCAGTATTCACATTAAACAGCTGATCTTCATATCTAAACAAAGTTATCAAATATTGTTATCCCTTAACAATATTTTACATGAAAAGTACACAAACACAGTTTCAAGAAAATTGATGAACAACTATATTCTATAATTAAAATATGTCCAATGGATACAATTACACTATCACTGGTAAATAAATTCATAATTCACTAGCATAAAAATTACTATTACATTGTTTAGTATTAATAAATAAGATACACAGCTAGATAAATATATTTAATATATACGAATTAAGCTGTTACAGTAAAGCTATTTACATCATTTCTATCATTTAAACTAGGAGGAGTGCAATAGTTTAACAGAATAAGTTTAACAGCCTTGGCTCATAGCCCTTTTCTGCTACAATTTACTCATTAATACTGATGTTAAAATATTCCTTATTACCATGATATGCCTTTGATATCTAGCTCAAAGGGAAACAAGAAGGAATAAGAGTAAAGTCTATTTACCATTTTCTTGAGGCTGACTCAGATGCACATGGAAGATCGCTATGTTGACACTTGCATTCTGTTGGACGTATGCAATACTGTTGTATTATTCACCATGTCCATGGCAAACCAGTCCTTAAAGCAAGCACAATGGTCCAATGATATTACACTAATCATATAATTGCATCACTCCTTGATGTTAACCAATTATGAAATGCAATCGATATTTGCAATTATCCGTATTCTTTTTTTAGTTGAGATCTTGTATTATTCACCGTTATGCAATATTTATCCTGTTGATATAGGAACAGTTCTTGATAGATGTTGGTTCATTATTACGAGTTAGAATACGAAGATTCTTTAACCTTTGTAGTAATGGTATCACTTCACTAGTTGATCATAGAACTTTGTTGTGAATACCTTAGCATATTTGTGCAAACCACTGGTAAATAGATTTGCCGAAAACACCATTGCACTTTCCTCCATATTTAAGCTTTTAAAAATATCATGATAAAACTTTAACCATCTAAACTGGCCAACCCAACTTTAAAATAACAAATAAAACATTGACCCTGTCTACTCTGGTGCAGAGCAACATGTTTCTCCGTAGACCTACCTACGGCTTCCTCAGGCTCGCGAGGTCTGAATGGATTACACTTGGAGGATTTTGTGAGATCTGGATCCCACAAAAATATTAAACGGAAAGGAAAAATAATAGGAAAAACATATAGACAATTTAGCAGCAGGATGCAAGAACACCAAAATGACATACAAACACAAAAACCTAATACAGCTCTAGAACAAACTATTCTTGACAATAATATTAAAATACATAATATTAATTATAAACCATTAGCCACACCATGATCTAAATTCCAGCTTCTTTATGCAGAAAAACTTTTAATAAATATGCATCGAAAAAAAAGGATACAACATGGAGATTCCACCCCTTCCATCAGAATGGAATCTCCTGTTGCAACAGCAAACCGTCACACACATCACCACGTAAGCCAGCACACACACCACCACGCATGAATGAATTAATGATGTAAGCTACGAGACACAAATATAACGGGTCAAAGTTTTATCATGATATTTTTAAAAGCTTAAATATGGAGGAAAGTGCAAAAGTGTTTTCAGCAAACCTATTTACCAGTGGTTTGCACAAATATGCTAAGGTATTCACGACAAAGTTCTATGATCAACTAGTGAAGTGATACCATTACTACAAAGGTTAAAGAACCTTCGTATTCTAACTCGCAGTAATGAACCAACATCTATCAAGAACTGTTCCTATATCAACAGGATAAATATTGCCTAATGGTGAATGATACAACATCTCAACTAAAAAAGAATACGGATAATTGCAAATACGGATCGCACTTCAAAATTGGTTAACTTCAAGGAGTGATGCAATTATATGATTAGTGTAATAACATTGGACCATTGTGCTTGCTTTAAGGACTGGTTTGCCATGGACAAGGTGAATAATACAACAATATTGCATACATCCAACAGAATGCAAGCGTCACCATAGTAATCTTCCATGCACACCTGAGAGCCTCAAGAAAATGGTAAATAGACTTTACTCTTATTCCTTCTTGTTTCCCTTTGAGCTAGATTTCAAAGGCATATCATAGTAATAAGGAATATTTTAACATAAGTACTAATGAGTAAATATTAGCAGAAAAGGACTAAGAGCCAAGGTTGCTAAACTTATTCTGTTAAACTATTGCACTCCTCCTAGTTTGAGTGATAGAAATGATGTAAATAGCTTTACTGTAATAGCTTAATTCATGATTATTAAATACATTGTTTAGTATACCTTTCTTTTCTTTTTTCATTGTTTAGTATTCTTTACTTATGATATATGCTCACATAACTTAAACACATGGGAGCAGGGGTTGGCTCAAATAGTAGAGTACTAGGCTTGTAATCTGATGCTCCCAGGAACTGGGTTCTCCCCTAACATTCATTCTGTCCTTGATGGGAAAGGAGACATCAAAACCACTACATCAATTTATATTGGTACAATTTTATATGAGGGCTCTTCAAAAAGTATGTTTAAAAGGTTAATTATTCTTGCATTAATTACCAGCTAATTATAATTCTACAACAAATATTTCAATCTGTTAGTAGATTATAAAGAATAAGTTGTTTAAATACCTACAATAATTACTTGCTTTATAGTAAAATTAATTTCTCAAAAAAAAATTTAGTAAACTTATTTTCTGAACAACTCTTACACAGTCATCTGTCAGCATGAGTTTCTTATACTCTGGCAAATTTATTGTTAACTACATCAGTTTCCTTAAGGTGTATTTTATTTTCTATCAGTTTTCAATGAGGATGCACATTTTCCTCCATAACATTCAGTATTTATAAATGTTTTGCTGCTAAAGTATGTTATGTTTCAGCAGCACATCAACAAAATGGAAAATGCCACAATTTTAAAAAATGTAAATCATCCAAAGGTAGTCAAATACCCAAACTACATATCAGTCTAAGGTTTTAATTCATATCTCATCCTGATATTCTGACTTGCATCTACATAAAAAAAAAGTGGGTTACCCATGGGTAAACTCTATAGAATGGATTGGGTTGGCTTGTTTTACCTCTGAGTGGCAGTATTTTCACACCATGGCTAAATGGCCAGGTCACAAGAACACTGAGGGCTCAGAGAAAGTTGATGGAAGGGGACCCACTGGACAGTGGGAGCCTCCCATCAAGGCCATCCAGTGTGTTCTTGAACATGCAGAGGATATGGTTCTCCCACACATGGGGCTATGACTTAATGTCCCATCTGACAGATGGCCACCTTTCCAACCCCATTGGTGTCCCCTACTGACCGAGGGCAGGGAGTTTTGCGGAGAACTACAGGATGTTAATATACAATTATTCTCTGAAATTTCATCTATTGATATACTTTAGGCTTTCCTACTTTGCTGTAGTGTAACCATATAAATGACCTATGAATGCATATTTATAGCAGCTAGATGATACTGTTGTAAATATTTTAAAGAATGCCAAAAGCCCAGATACTTTGAAAGGACAGTAAATTACCCAAAATGATAAATAGAGCCTTTTTCCCTCCTATGTATTTTCTCTGTTATATTTCTGTTTCTTTCTTCCATTTTCCTATTAATGTTTTGCAAACACCTCATTGGCATTTCCTATAAAATTTAGAAACTACTTCTAAAATGTTAAAGCAATATTTGAATTCCATACTTCTAAAATTATGTACTGTACTTTGTACTGTATTGCACTGTACTTATGAATCTTAAAGGAAAAAAAGTAACACAAACCTCCTACGATGCAGCAGTTCCTGTAATATTTTGTGAACTGGGTTTCTGACTGAAAGCAGTTTTTTCCCACACCTACAGGGCAGTAAAATTAAATTGGTTATAACCTTCTTATGAAAATTACAAAAAATTATATTTTTAAAAATGACAGTTTATAGTTGAAAAAAAAAACTAACAAAAAAAAACAACAACTTTATAACGAAATTTCACCGGTTTGTAAATATTAATCTCATTTACATACATAAAAATTTTATTTGAGGGATAGGAGCTGAGAGGGTATTATAATTACAAGAATGTTAATTTGAAAACTTGACGATTTCAGCATGACAATCTATGAAATATGTACTTGAGTAGAGATAAAGAAAAGTTCTATACTAGTATTTGCAACACCTTCTTTATATAAGAAAAAACAATAGAGAAAAATAAAGTGAAATTCCAAAAATTAAATATAATTAGTCTCTTCAATTAGTATCAAAGAGTCTGTTGATTTATCTAAGTAAACTGTATAAACTCAGTACATATTATCTGGCATCAATAATGCAATCTCATCAACATAATTGCATACCATCAACAAAAGTGTAATATCTATGCATAACATAAAATGTAAATGACATAGCATTCAATATGAGCCATCAATAAAAAGCAAAAATGATTTTAATATCTGTTGTTTGATCAATTTTTAATTCCCTTTTGAGCTTAAATGCAGAAGTCTCATTGCTCAAAACAGTTAGAAGTATATAAAAGATATTTGGAGCTAAGAAAGTGATGTCCCAATAAATCGTTTTTGCATGTGACACCAAAAATTAAGACAACCATATCTTAAATGGGTTTTCGTTTATCAATACATATTTAAAAGTACATCTATCTAATATTCACAATGTCCTTTCTATTATATTATTATGAAGGTTTTCGTTATAGAATAAGAAATATGTAAACTATTTCATTTAATAGCCACTTTTATAAATTCCAACTCAACTGTGACTTTTACATTAAATTTTAGAATAAACACAAGTATAGAATCTTGAAAAAAAAAATTATTTTGTAGAAGCTAAACATGTAATATATACTGCCCTATAAATATATTAAAGAAATTCCATGTTATGACAATAGGAATATAACTTCTAAACTATGCATTTAATTGAAAAGATATGACGAAAGAAAATAAAATATCATAATCAGATCTACTTAAATCTTGAGTTTGAACAATAGTCATATGGTAATTAAAGCGTTAAGGAAGCTGGAATATGTAACAAAAAATTATCTTGTTTTATAAAAATCATTCATAATTTTCTAATATTTAAATAATTATTATGCAAACATGTAAAATATATATTTATTTTATTAAATTTGATATATGGTTTGAAACAATATCTACTATTTAAATTTTAATTAACTTCTGAGGTAAATTCATATGACATATTACAGTTGTGAAATATTCTCACTTCCATAACTCTTTAAATACTGAATGAATATTGTTGAAAATTGACATTTAAATACATTTGATTTTGATCTTTAATTTATCTTAAGTCACATTTAAATGCATATTTTAAAAATCACAGAGTTTTGAAATTAACATTCCCATTGACATAATATGGAAATTGGTAGGTGTGTATATTAATATATTCATTTAAATAGTTCAATAATTTATGTGACTCATCTATTGCATTTATAGCCAATAATTGTCCTAAGTATTTGTATTTGAATATCTTTTTAAGTAATTCACATTAATATTCAAAGTTATTTAGATTACAACAACATTGCTAAAATTTCTTATTCAATTACTACATCATTTTTTAATTAAAAAATAATGAATTTAATTAATATTAATCTTATGGTTAGTTATACTGTCATTCATTTGTCTAAATAATTTTATAACTAAATTTTAGAAATATTTACTTAGTGTGAAGAAATGCTAGTGGTTTGTCTCTTGGTTGAACCAAAAATGAGCTGTTTTGGGGATTTCCAGGCTGAGGAAGAAGTAGTGTTTGAAGAAGAAGAGATGTTATACTTTTCACTGCTAAGCAACTTGTTCTAATTCGCTCCAAATCTTCTTCCTTCCCTTCAGTATCATCAACTGGAGTTGCACTTAGAACTCCAAGAAGAGCCATCCATGTTTCTTCAAACTGCTGGCGAGAAATCCAACCTATATAAAATACAACTTTTATTAATAATCCATATGGAGAGATAATAAAATGTAAGGCATAAATAAAGCCCTAAGTGGATAGCAAAAGCCATATCCACAAGGGCTTATCTGCACTTGCATTTGCAACCACAAAACTTTATGAGCATCCATGTATATTGTCTACTTAATATCCATTGAGATTTTGCAAATGCTTGAAGTATGATGTATGCTTGCAAGTAAAAGAAATCAGTCTAATGCTTTATTAATGACTAATAATTAGCTGAAAAAAATATACTGCAATAAGAAAAACCTATAGTTCATAAAAATATGCCTTACTTAAATATTAAGATAAAAATTTACTTAAATCTAATGTTGCAAATTATTATGCATCAATTTTGCTTTTCTAAATGCAGTATTAGCGATCTTGGGAAGTCACTCCTTTTTATTATCCAGTAACTGTCTGAAAATGAATGAGGTCTGTAAATGGTAATTAGGTGTATAATGGAAGGAGAGCTGTGTACCAATCCCCTCTGATGATGCACAGAACTTGCCAGGCTTAGCACCAAAAATGACCTTGCCTTTTTGTGGTGCAGGCTGTTATTATTTTTCACAAGAGATATTCTTTCCTTTGAAGGGATGCCAGATTAGTGCTGAATTAGTGCCAGAATTAGTACTATTGATCTGGTCATCTATGGCCACATTTTTTTTTCTGCTCTGCTGAGGAGTGGACAATTTCATAAGATCCAAGTGCTGACCATTTACATCTACTGGATGGCTTATGGCTTTGAGCTTGATTATGGATACTGAACTACTGCACTGGTGGACCTCTGTTGACAGAAAATCTATTACTTGTTTTCTGTTCACCTGTGGGTTGCCAGCCCAAAGTAAACAGATGCACAGGATACTTTATATCAGCTGATAAATAATCCTGATCAGAGGACATGGTTCTTGAAAAGATCCACTTGCAAAGATGGTGCCTAAAGTTCCTATCAGCATTAGTTGCTTAGCCTTTAGCAGCAGTTGGTTAGTTGTTTGGAGCTTTATGGTGCAAGGGCAACTAAGGCCATGCTGCACTAAACAAGATATACAGTAAAAAAAATACACATATAAGACATGGACACCCTCAATAAAAATTAAAAGCAACACACAAAGAGAATAAATGACACAACAATAAATCTGTATATGAAAGACAAAGGGCAAAAAAAACAATGCAAAAGGAATCACCAATAGTAAAATATAGAATTTAATAATGGGTATATAAGGTCCCATGCAAAAGCAGAAAGAAGGGTAAAATCAAATATGAATAAAATATCCAGTAAAATGTAAATTGTCAAAAACAGGTGTTAATTATAAATAAATAAATTAAAAATACTAAAAAATACCTATCTTCCTATATGTGCCCTAAAAAGTAAAAAAAATAAACCTAAAACATATCGATGGTGCAATCAGTCACTGAACTCTCATTCACTTCAAAGGAAGATAGGGGGTTCGCAATCTTGTTGAGTAGATAAATTGGTGCCCTATCTTCCCCTGAAGTGAATATGAATTCAATGAATGATTGCACCATTGATATGTTTTGGGTTTATTTTCTACCTTTTAGAACACATATTAGAAAGACAAGTATTTTTTAAAGTTTTTAATTTATTTTTTGTTACTAAAAACACCCATCTTCAGAAACTTTCATTTGATATATCACCCACGATTTTTAGTTGTCTTACATCTAAAATATTTTTGAGGTGGTTGTTTCTAACCTTTACTACAATCTGGGCATATTGCCTCTTGTGAAATGTCCCGATTTCAGGTTTACTTCCTCTAAATACTTTATATCATCTTTTACACCCAAAAAGTGACCAACTTTTAGTAAAGGTTAGAAATGACCACCTCAAGAATATTTGAGATGTAAGACAGTTAAAAATGACGGGCAATTTAAATTAATACAATTATAGCTGTGGTTGTAAATAATTTATTTCCTTCTCCCTTTCTGGATTCATGTTTGTGGTACTCCTAACTTAGAGATGTCACAAGCTTTAATTTGAGATATAACTTGTTAAAGTCGACCTCCCCCTAAATTTCCATCCCTTTTGTGGGGAGGGGAGAATGGCAGAGACATAACTCGAAGTAATCTACAGTGGTCCTCACATGAGCTTTCATTTGACACCTAACTCATAACCGTAGACCCTCACATTTGGCAGATAGAGTAGAAGAATTATTTTCACTTTTTTACATGAGGAAAAAATCAAGGAGGCATTTTTTATTGTCCACAACATTCCTCACATCACAAGCTTTCATTTGTCAATCATTTTCATATTTCCTCCTTTATTAGGGAGGGAAGAAGGGGGGATTTTTTTTATAACCTGTGATATTTGCCATGTCACAATTCCACTTTTTTAAGGAGGAAGAAAGAATGGAGGGGTCAATTTTTTTATAGTTTATGACACTTTCCATATCACAAACTTTCATTTGATACATAATCATTAAGTTTGTCCATCACATTTTGAAAGATACGTTGGAACAACTGTTTTGACAAATCCACAAATGAACAAAGGACAAGCAAAAAGCAATAGGATGATAGGTAAAAAATATTAAAGACACAGCAAATATTTAAAATTATTTAATTTAACATGATTATGCTCTATTATCATTCCCCTCAATGTCAAATCCCCCCTGAACAATTACAACTGTTCTGTGGCCGAGTGGTTAGCATGTTCAGCTACTGATTTAAGGGACCTGGGTTTGAGTCCCAGTTAAGACAAGGATGTCTCCTCACAGACCTTCTACTATGGCGTTAAACTATCAGACTCATGTCAGACCTCTATGGCAAGCAGCTACTTGAGGAGATTTTTTTTTAACAAGTATATCATATTCTTATGAGTATATTAAAACTCATAGAAATAATAAATTCATAACAAGATGATATAATTTCAAGGGGTATTGAAATGATAATAAAGCCTAATCATGTCAAATTCAATAACAGATGTTAAAAACAAGCCATTGGATAAAATGTGTCGAGTGTAAGGGGGATCTGAGTAAGGGAGATGTAAGGGGGAAGTGCTGAGAACTAAAATAAATATGACATTCACAGTTACAAGCTGAACAGTTGATTAAAATATGATTGACTGCTAAAATGGTGTTACAATACACAGACTTCGGTTTATGATCTGCCCACAGACGAAAAGAACATGTAATAAGGGAATGGGTTAAGTGGAACTGAGCAAGTACAACTTTTCCTACTTGCAATTCCTACAAAAACCATGACTGCCATGGTTGGATGATAGGCTTGATCTCAAAGAGCTCGTTTGCAAACTGTTCCAACCAAGATCTCTGCCACTATGCTCAGAGCTAGATTGAAAAATGCTGCTGGGGGTGGGGGGGTGGGGGTTAGATTCTCATGGGTGTCATCAAAAATCCAGCTGTCTTATATAAAATCTGAATATTGTCTACCTGCTTTGAAATACAAAACAGATGTCTTTTTGCACAATTTTATTTTAGTTCATATTATAAGCCCAACATTAAAAATAGATATAAAAAACAAACACTACAAAATTTTATTCCATACAAAATATCATTTTAACTTCTCCTATCTGGTGGAATATTTCAGTAATTTTGAAACTCTACTCAATACTCAAGTCTTATTCTGACTTCCGCCCAAGAAACTAAATTCTCAAACCTTTTCTAGAACTAAATTCTCGACCCCCTCCCCCCCATCAAAACTAAATTCTTGGATGTCCCCACTCAAATATCTCCTACCAAGCATGGAATCTAACCAAGAGGCATTCAATTGAACACTAGGGCTGCAAGGGCACTATTATACAAGTAGGAAGCGAGTGTTGGGTTGTTTTACCTCTGAGCACTTTTTTTTTTTCATACAATGGGCTAAATCCAGCCATGCCAGGTCACAAGAACCCCGAAGGTTGAGGGAATGGGACCCATTGGACAACTGTTGGGAAAAAGTGTGTTCTTTAACATGCACAGGGCATGGCTCTCCCATATATGGGGGTCATGGTTTAGCATTCCATCCGATGGATGACAGCCTTTCCAAGACCATCGGTGTCTCCTACAGGCCAAGTGAGTTGTAGAGGATAAATTTGAAACCTGGTCCAGGTGGGACTTGAACATGGGAACTGCAGATTACGAGTCTGGCACACTACCAACTGAGCCACTCCTGCCCCCTGGGAAGGAAGTGAGTCTTGTACTAAGAACATGGCAAGGTAACTTGCAAACCTGGGCAGGAACTCAGTACATTTGATTCTAGTAGGTGGACTAAACAGCCAACTGATTTGAGGGGGGGGGGGGATATAAAGCAAAAGGAATTCAGAAATGACTGGGAAGAGAAAGCAGAGGAACCCTAATTAAGGAAATGAGGATTTTACAACACAAGGAACTTCTTTTCCAGGAACTTGGGTCAGCATATGGCAATAATTCAAATGAGTATTTAGGACCCTTTGAAGATAACTGTACAAGTAAAACCTTCATTGGGTTGTCTCCCTCACCAGGTATAAATGTAAAACATCAAGGAGGGGAAGGCTTAGAAAGAATTGGGGGTCAGGCAAGAATATATACAGTCATATCAGAATAATATGACCATCTACCATACATACTATGGTAGGTGGTTGTATTATTCTGATATAACTGTGTATACTGTCAATAATGGAAAAAATGAGAGATCTGAAAATCTTTGCAAGATTGAATTTAGAAAAACTGAACAAAAAAAAATAAGCTATAGCTGTTGCTTAGTCATCTGTGACATCCAATTATTTTTATTAGTAAAAAGGCAAACTATTAGTTTAAGTGTTTACGTTGTTAGTTGGGAGTTTAAAGCTTTGATCAAATATTGAGTAAGGTAAGCCATTTTGCTTGTATGACATTATATAATGATGATACTGGACCTTTCAGTTTTACAGTTTTACCTTTCAGTTTTACAGATGGTGTCTAGTAAACTTTGTGACTGATCATTTATATTGTCAAGTATCTTTCTGATCTTTCACACTTTCCAGATGTGCAAAAGGATTAAAAGGGAAAGAACTGCTTGGAATATTTTCTTTCATAAATGGAACTAGAGGAGCACCTAAACTTCAATAACTTACCAAGAAGATTAATTCTATATATATATTGCTTAAGAACATCTCTATCCTGCAGATATTCTCCAGGAGGAGGTGGCACCAGTGTTTTGTATTCTCCTCCAAGCTCAGGTGACCAACCCATTTGCCACAATACAGGTGGAGTTCTTGCAAAACTGTTAATTAAAGGTAATCTGGCCAAGCCTGAAAAATAAAAGAACATGTATGACATTATATAATGATGATACTGGACAATAAAATAATGTGTAACAACATTAAAATATCAGTCAAAGAATCATACCTCTTATTACACTCTTTAAAGGATTAGCTATGAATTCAGGAATAGTACACTTGTTATTTCTTGTCTTCTCAAGCCATCCAATCATCTCTGTCATTTGTCTACATATCTTGCGTATCTGAATTTGCTCTGGAGACAGAAATGAAGACATTAATATGATAAGTATGATTAAGTAATTAAGAAACACAACAATAGTTTAAAATTAGTTTAATAATATAAAAGCACTGTAATAGGTATTTTTAAATGCCCTCAGGCAAATACTGTACACTCGTCCCTCGATTTAAGTGGAATAGTCGTTCAACGTTTTTTTTTACGCAGTTGAGAATCATGCAAATGAAGAGAAAAAAAGTACATAAGAGAAAAGCTCATGTATATTGTAAAAATATTTATTTCACATATTTGCACAAAACAATAATAATGAAAGTTCAGAAAAACAAATTTAAATTTTATTCATTGTTGCTGTCAGTACTATACTCTAAAACAGTCAACCTTTTTAATTAGTTTGAAGTTACTATCCTCATCACTCAAAATATTTGGCACTTCTATTTCTGTTTCATTATCAGCTTGTATCTTTTTGGATGATTTCTTTTTTCAAAATTATTTTTGGTTAAGTTCTCATAAATTTCTTGATATTTACTGCAATATTTTTTTAAGTCTTGTTGAAATTTCAACCGATATCTAGAATTGTATGTACTAAGAAGGCTACACTTCTCTTGCTTGTTTATATTTGATTTTGTTTTGGTTCCGATATTTTTGCGATTGTAATTTCGGTTTTAGTTTCTAATGCCTGTGCCTTTTTTAATTATGCCTATTTTTATTCATAACTTTGTGCTAGTTAATGGTTAACTTAGCTGTTTAGTATCTTCCTATGTGAAGTTTGTGCTGCCCTGCTGTGTTTTTGTATTTGCTTTATTTGCACTAAGTGCAAAAAAGTAAATTTGTTATCATTGTATGTAGAAGAAGCTTAATATTCTCTCCACAAATCAAACAAAAAAGGTCAGAATGATGTAATAAGTACAATTAAGTAAGAATTTTTAGCTCACTTATATATATAATAATTTCAATACCATAGAAAGATATATGTATTTTCTGACCACGTAAAATGAGATCGTGTAAAACTGAGACTGAGTATTAAAAGTACCGCGTAAATCGAGGGATTATTTACTGCATATAAAAAGTATCGTGTAAATTGAGGGATGAATGTATATTAGTATTTGCTATGAGATTAACATTTCTAAAATCATCACAAAATGCAATGTGTACTACACACTATTTTCAATTTAAGATCTTTACAGCAGAATAATACTTTAAATCGGCAGTCTATTAGAGTATTGATATAAACTCATACGTTTTGATGTTAATTGAAATGTAGGTTGCTGCTTTCATGGAATGCATTGATATCGCCTCTTCATTTTTGAATTCTTCTAAAGAACTGGTTTCTGCACTTAAGCTGTATCATTATCTATATCTAAGACACTGACTAGATAGTCAGTGTCTTTAGGCATGAGTATACCAGCTAGTGGACATCAAGAGAACTGCTGCATGTGACACTGATATTAAAGAAGTATTATCTTCATAGATTTGATGGAAACCAACCTATATAGAATCCATTAATGTCTATTGTGACATCACATCATGGTATACCATGAAAGGAGCAATGTCATTTCAACGAAATCAAAATGTGTGATTATATTTCAACATTCTAATAGTATCTTAGGTATTAGATGGCATTAGAACATGAGACTGCCAGTTTAATGTGTTATTTTGCTGTAAAGAACTTAAAATCAAAATAGCTTCTAGTACACCTTGCATTTTGCAATGAATGATTTAGAAAATGTTATATATCATCTCATAGCAATTGCTAATATGCTTACTTGAGGAGGGGATTAAAAAATACCTATTATAGTGATTTTGGACTATTAAACTAATTTGAAATTATGATAAGTATGACGAAAGCATCTTAAAATTGACAGAGAAAAGTCTACTTGATTATATAAGAAATAATACATAGAAACTTGACTGAGTAACTAAAATAGTTTATTACATAAATTATCAGAAAATGTCATATACAAGCAAATTTAATTAAGATATCTAACAGTTCAAATTACAAAATTTAATTGAGTCATCATTTAAATTTACGAATTTTAGATATTTTATTTGCAATCCATAGACTTAGGTTAACTCCCCCCCCCCCAAAAAAAAAATCGTTAAATCATCTGAGATGCACAGCCAAGATACTGGGGGGGGGGGGGGGGTTAAAAACCCTTCCCAAAATTGCCCTCTAACATGAGGACCAATTTCTGTGCCAAGATAGTCCACTTTGCTTCCATATTCAAGACCTCATTCATTTTCAGAAAACGGTACAAGTTGTTTTTTTACTAAAAATAATCGAGAAATAATAAAAGAAAAAATTACATATAACCTAATGAGATGTTAAATATAATTTTTTAAGCTGGCCATCTGATGTAGCATAACTCAGAAAGATTGATAAATCAGCTGACTGAAAGATCGCTAATTCGTGGAAATAAATCTACAAAAACAAATTTGCTTCCATATCAAAAACCTTAATTATTTTCAGAAAATGATACCAATTCAAAGTTTTACTGGAAAAGTAATAAATAATAAAAGAAAAATTAACATATAACCTAATGCGATGTTAAATAAAATATACACAGCAACAAGTTGTATGAAGTCTGTCCAATGTAGTAGGATAACTATAAAAAATCAATACTTATCGAGTGATGAAAAGATCAATAATTTACGGAAATATATCTACTGAAATAAAAAACTAAGGTAATATAGAAAATTAAATACTAACTTTACAAATGGTATCCAATATACTGTAAATAGCCTATTATGCAGCCACTAATAACAAATGGAACGAACGGAGATACCACATGTCAGCCACTTCCCCCTAGGCTGCATGCAGTGAGATGTGACTAGTTGCAGCCAGTATTGAAAAGGTTAAGAAAGCTGTTATTACTTCCAGTTTCGATTGTAAAAGCAGGAAAGATGCATAGAATGCTGGAATAAATGATAAAAATAATTCTGGGAATGTTGAAATAGATTTATGGCACAAAATGGGAAAACAAAATGGTGATATGTACTTCGAAATTACTTCCAAAATGTGCAGCTTTTAAAAATAGCATTTTTTTGTTAATTTTCAGGAGATTTTCGAAACTTTAGGTAAAATTTATTGATAACAGTTCAAATTAAATACACAATTAAAAGGACCTTCTTACTCAGATATTAATTAAAAATAACTTAAAATTTTCTGTAGTTGAGCAAAAAAATTTTAAAGTTTATCCTCCAAACTATTTGCATGTTGAAAGTTTTTAGGAGAAAACTCAAAAGCTTTTCAGAGCAATGACAGTGCTCTGTCTTGAGTGAAGTGACACTATGTGGTGACATTAGGTCTGTTTAGACAGAGCTTCTTTCACACTTCTGAGTTTTCTCCTAAAAACTTTCAACATACAAATAGTTTGAAGGATAAACTTCAAAATTTTATTGCTCAGCAACAGAAAATTTTAAGTTATTTTTAATTCAAATTAAACTTTTGAGTTTAAATAAGGGGGATTGCTTCAGCAAAAAATAACATTAACAAACAAATCGGCAATACCATATAGTGCTTCTAAGAAATGGCAATAATATAGCTTTAATAAGTTATTTATATTGTAATTTAATAAAATATGCATCAAATGAAAAAAAAAAAAAAAATTATTTTTCAAGCCTGATTTATATATTTTTTATAAGATATATATATAAATTCAATGGCATTTTTATTTTTAAAAAAATCGATTTTTTTTTTTGTCATATTAGAAACGTTTACAGCTGTCCTCAGCCTCTCAATACAGATTCTGCGAATGTATACAGATGACATGGATACTGGAAGGGTTATCTTGAAAGAACTTTGCCATGCTACATTATTAATCTAGCTCAGAAAGTGACTTGGTCCTCAGTCAGCACAGACTTTTGGAAGAAATCAGATATATTTACCTATACACATACACATCAACCAGCATCACTTGATATTGTCCCTTTATATCCAAATATGCTGGTTCCAGAGGTGGTGTCACTGATACAGAACAAATTGGAAAGTAAAAAAATTGCAACTACCCCTGGTTACACAGGGAACACATGTAGTCTAAGTTATTTGACAAATAATAATAATTTTAAAGTACAGTAAAATATGTACAAGCAGCTCTAAGGAATACTATAAGAGGAATTCGGGGACTGGCATAACTATGATGGGTACACCAACAATCACTGTGATCTTTAGGAGTATTCTGAAAGGTTAAAACTTGCAGTCTCTGTATAAGTCACTGGATCTTAGGAGCTTAACCCTTAGTGTTGTTTTTCCTCTAAAAATGCACCTGAACTTTTGAGTCTTATTACGAAACAACTAGCAAATGAAAGAGTTTACATTACATACTTAAAGAAAAAGCATTTAATTCTGAGCAAAAATATAAAAATTAAAAGGAAAAAAAGCCTTACAATGAGCAAACGCCATAATAAAAAGATAGATCAAAGGGTACCCCACTATTCATGTGCTGACAGGTCACAGTGCATAGCAAACATGAAGACAAGGTGTTCAGGAGCTTGTGAAGGCCCCTAAACTAGCAGAACCTTCAAGTGTGATCCTCACTGCATACATGAGCTTGCTCTGATGGGCAATCAAGCGAGGATCTGAAAGAAATATGGAAGGGAGGGAGGAAAAGAAACGTGATTCGACTGGACCATAACAGACCAGAATACCATTCCAGTATGCAATTCCCCCCACTGATTTAGTGGTCCTTTAAAACTTTTTTTTTGCAAAATGTGCAATGTATGTTTACTATTTTGTTAGCCTCAATTTTGGTTATTAAAAATTTCAAAGAGGGATAGGTGGTGGAAGCATGACCCACTTAAAATCTGGGCTTTGTGATGATGCATATATATTTATATAATTTCAGTAAATCAATCATTTTTAGGATGGGAACCTTCAATAAAGCAGAGTGCATTATACATAATTAAAAAAAAAAACTCTTTAGGAATTCCACTTGCCATAAAAGTCTGACAAGTGCCTGCCACTAAAATAATGCCATAAAATACGATTTGTGAAGAAAGGGAGACCTCAACAAAAAAAAAAACATGAATTAGAGAAAAAAAACACAATGCCTTATCCAGAATGAGAGTTTTTTTTTTTCGTCTTTTGCTCTGAATACAACTTTGTCAATTGCCCAGCCATTGGAAGTCTCAACATAATAATTGAGTTTTGCTATGTACACATAAATGCACAGTTGCATGTTTTTGTTTCAAGTTCAAATGTTAACAAGTCATTAAACTTACCTGTTGTGAGGGAAACATCTTCAGATTCTTGAGGAAAAGAAACACAAGGTATAGCCAGATTTTGCTGTACTACCAAAAGAAGTCAATATTTAGCATTGACATTGAAGGAAAAGTTTGTAATATAAGAGTAAATGTACACTTTGAAACTTTATTTTTAAGCAAAATAAATTTTATATAAATAAATGACTATATTTACTATATACTGGATAAACTGAACTGAATTAACTGTATTCCTGTATAATAGTCACTCTAAACAGTTTAAGTTCAGTTCTTAAAAATAGACAGCATACACCAGAGCCAGATCTAGGGGAAGGGGCATGTCCCCCACCTCCCTTTGAGAATGCTAGTAAAGGCAATGGTCACAAAAAATAAATTAACTTGTGCATATTTCAGGCATTTCTCAGAAAATTTTTTAAAGACCTCTAATGGGAAAATGATCTACTGTAATGGTAATACAATCTCTGTCCCCCCAACCCCTTTACTTTTTCTGGATTTGGTCCTGGTAAGTAAAAATTAATGCAATTCTTCTTGCTATAAAAACTTAATAATAAATATCTAATATTATTATAAAGGAGTTTTTTTATTGCAGGATAGAAAGACATAGTTCCATGCTTTAATCAACACATGAAAAACACCTAGTAGTGTGATTTGCTTTAAGATTATCTACAGCTGATGCCCATTTGTCTTGATATAAGTCTTTACTTCACATTCTGCTTGTAAATTTCAAAATTTATAGGTTGTATTTATTTTTTTTCTATTTTTTTTTCACTTTAAGATGTGCATGGTGATTACAAAAAAAAAAAAAATTTTTTGGTTTCATAATCCTAGTTCTTAATCCTAACCATATAGAAACTTTATGTTCCAAATATTTCAGTTACTTTAATATTCAAAAGAAGTTTCTTCATCCTCCTCCTGCTCAAGCAGACATGGGATACAGAGGTCCAATCAGATTGTGCAATTTAATTCTCCAAATACATCTCTCCTGAGCTGCATCTGCTGCATCTCACCCCTGTAGACTAATTCTAACAAGGTCCTGTTTGACATTGTCTGCCCACTGTATCCTAGGTCTCTCCCTCTTTCTGAGGCCTTTAGGCACACTGCTCATAACTCTATTTGTCAATCTATAGTTATCCATACAGGTAGCATGGCCACACCAACCGTCTCTCTCTCTGCACAATATGCTGCTTAAAAACATCTAGAATAAAAAGCATAACGTTTCCTGTTATCTTGTTTACAAAGGGTCCAAGTTCCACTATCATAACTAACTCTAAAAAGAACCAAACTATTATACAGTCTAATTTTAGTCTTTAGGTGTATACGCACTATCCATAGATTCTTAAAACATTCATCACTCTCCATAGATTCTTAAAAGTCCCAGCAGCAACACCTAATCATCTGTTTAATCTCATGCTGCACATCACCAGTATCTGTTACATAGCTCCCAAGATAATTAAACTGTGACACCTGTTCAAGAGTGCAACTATTCAGATTAAGTGAACCACAGCCTGCCTGACCAATTTTCATCACTTTAAGTTTATCAAACCTATTTTACTACGTCACATCAACAGCTCGAATGAAAGAGTTCATCTCATCAGCATCATTTGCCAAAAGGGTTAAATCAGAAATGTTAGTATCTCTAGACCATTTTCAGCCCAAAATGTTCCATTGTAGTGAATTTCACATAACATAATCAATAACCAAACTAAAGAGGAAAGGAGACAAATGCACCCTTGTTGAACACCAGAAGCAATGCTAAACCAATTGCTACAGGCTTTGTCAAACTCTCACACACGACTTGGTGTTATTATTGAGAGCTTTCATTATGTTAACTAACTTGTCAGGTATGCCAAAAGATCTCATGATCAACTACAAATTATGACAATCAACAGAGTCAAAAGCCTTTTTAAAATCTACAAAGCTAGTAACCAAAGGTTTCTAAAACTAAACATTTCTCAAAAATCTGCCTAAATTTGATCTACACATCCCTACCACTTCTGAATCCACATTGCTCATCATGTAATTGTCCATCCCAGATTCTTAATTCTATTAAGCACAATCATGCAAAGGACTTTATATGGAACAGAAAGTAGGCTGATACTCTATAGTTATCACAAGAACTACTATCACCTATTTTTAGAGACAGCAATAATAATAATAGCAAAATATCCTCCATGAATATAACACATTTATTATACACCTGACTTTATACTTTATTTACATAAGCAATATTTAGTCATTTCTATCTTAGCAACAAAGGATAGTCACTGATTTGAAAGTTGCTTTCAAAATGAAATATTATCTTATTTTATTACATTTATTGCTGGAACTGTTAGTTTCTAAAATATTATACATTTTTATTAGTTTCCTTTTAGCAGCATTTTATTAGTTCCTCAGCAGGTGCTGATACTCCTCAGATGAAAAGAAACTATTCCAAAAACTTTGCAACAGTTATATTTAACTAAAGTAGCTAATTATCTGCAGAAGTGGGTTATACTACTCAGACTTTGCAACCAACTTATTATACGGAAATTTCAATCTTTACAATCGAAATCAGACTGAGTAAAGTAACCAAAAATATACAAGAGTATCCATTAATATTCAGTAATAAAGTACCACAGGAAAAGTCCTGTCGATAAGAAACACTTGATATAATTTCCTAAAAATAATTTGATTTCATCCTGTGTGGGATTCAAACCCACATCTTCCAGAAGCATGCCAGGCATTCATAACTACTAGACCATCAGAGACTAACCATTTTCTTCAGTATTTGACATATAAGCATTCCTATATATTTTGTTGATTTGCCACTGTGTCATCTATGCCAGGAATTGGGAAACTTAGCTGCCTCATATGATTTCAAATCCATTAATATTCTCTATAAGGCATTCCTTTCTAGCGAGAATCAAGCGCATATCCCGTTAAATGGTTTAAAATCAATTTCCAAGCTGATGGTAAAGGTTTAATATCATTATTACAAAATTCGTTCTGATTTAAGTTAATAATTATATTTTCCATATAGTTTATTTGGGATTTTGTTCCGGGTGATGCTATTACATTAGGTTTTAATGTATAATTATGCAAATTTGCCTGTAAAATGGTTTGCATTAATGCTGTTTTGCCTAACTGATTGGAAAAATCTTATTGGTGTTCTGCTACTCGTGCTGCCATGTGTCGACATGTCACATATCGACATACGGCACCCCAACCCAAATACTGTATAAATGCTTCTAAGAAATAGCAATCAGTTGGCTGTAACAAATTATTTATATTTCAGTTTAATAAAATAGGCATCAAATGAAAAAGGAAAATATTAGTTTTCAAGCTTGAATTATATATAGTTGAACCTGGTTATTATGAGCATGGAAATAACAAGATCACAGCTGTAATGAGCAAAAAGACATAACGATTTTAATTTACACATATTCCCATATAATTGCCCACTTTTATAATGAGCATACTACATGGATATACTGTATAAATTTTGGTAACTATGAAACATGTAAATATTCTTAATTGCTTGGGTAGTCGGAAATAGTACCCAATTCTTGAAATAGACAAAAATGGGTGACTTAGCTTTTATGACCACCTACATCGGATTAAGGGCTGGTTTATGACCTAACCTTGTCATTTGGGACTGTCCGTACTCTATTTACCTCTCCAGTGTCTAGCCTCCTGCTTTGTTCCCCCACTTTACCCAAACACCACCATGACTGTAAAATCAGTTAAGAAATGAAAAATCAGACTTTTAGTGTGTTGAGTGTTTTAAGGGGAAATTTGAGAAATACCAAAGTGAAATTTTAGATTCATAGATAAAAAGACTAATTGAAATCATGTTTATTATTAATTAGTATTGTTTTTAATTATGGAGAAATAAATTGTGTTTAGTATTAAGTGTATGTTTTTAAAAGTATGGACAAAAAATTGTGTTTAATATGAAGTGTACTGTAATTTACAAGCATATTAATACAAATAATATCTAGGTATGTAATTATATTATTTTCATCTTTCTAATTTTTTTGTTTTTTGAATTTATCTTTTTATCAAGATCATCTCTGATATAGTAAGTAATGGTTATAATGAGAAAATTTTGTTGGTCCTCTGGTATTCATTATAACCAAGTTCAACTATATTTTTATATGTAAGAAAATTTTCAAACATCAACTTCTATTTTTTGTTTTGATATACTAAAAATGAACATAAGACACCTTGGGTCTTTCATTTTGTATTCTGTCCTTATCTATACTCATCTTGAACTCTGGAAGGGTTAATAATTGCATTTCAATTTTAATATCCCTGATTCCTAATAAACAAAAACAACCCCACTTTCATGGAAAAAATGGCATTAGAATGAAATGATAATAATATTTTAAACATAGATATGCTTTAACTTTAAACCTAATATTTGCAAATAATTAAAAGCATAAAATGTATTTTAATAACTTTTTGGTTCAAGTGAGAGCAACAGTTTTTATTATTTTAAAATTTATGTTTCATATATGATCTAAGTAATAATTTTAATGGTCAAAACATATTTTAAATACAAATTAGCAACTTACAATAGCTTACTAATTCATGAACTGAAGATACTGCTGAACAAATCCAAAAAGTATGATCTTGCCACCCTATTACAGCAGAGAGACTAGAATTTTTCAGTGTTGCATCCATCATTTCCAAGGACATTTGCAGCATTTCACAGGATACCTTTTGATCTGAATCCATCATCCAACTTATAGCCTAGGATATCATCAAATATTTCAGTTTCACTATTATGTTAACATTTTAAATATTTGCTATAGATAGGGAAAACAAATATAAGAATGCACATATATTATGCTGAACTAAAACAATGTTATGTAAATTGATTACTAGTTTAAAAGTCTATTCATTCATTTAGTTTCATAAGTCTTGTGGAGGAAAAAACCAAAATCAAAATTTGAATGACCATGGCATATTGTAATAATTCTTTAACACCTATGATTACCAAATCTTGAAAGCAAATTGAAAGGTTTCCCTGTTAACCTGGTTATCATAGATAGTAATAGGTGTATACTTAATTGGTGGACGATTGAAGGGAAGGGCAACTGCACAGATACTGATACGTTTCTTTTATACTGTTCTGAAGTCAGTCATGCACCAGCTTAACTGCTACTAAACATGTTGAGACTCTCTTATATTGAAAGAGTCTTGGTACCCTGCATTTCCCCAGATACTTAACCTATTGTTTTTTAATTTTGTACATGGGTGTTTTGTGGTCCTGTGTTGGATGAAAAGATTATGTCCCTATCTGCCATGGGATGGGATTAATTTCGTTGCAAATTTTTGCGATCTGGTTGAGCTGATGTCGCCTCAGTTGTGTTGTGAAAGTTATGAATGGATATGTTCAACTTCTGACAGGAATTATGAAGTTTATTAGTGGAGAACAGAAATGTGTTTTGTGCTAAATTTTAACAGGATGTAGCAAGTATGTATGCAAAAATACACATCTAATGGAAATACCATCATGGAATCTAATAACAGAAGGAATTTTTTTAGAAGGCTCCTAAATAACCGTTATTTTCATTACCCATAGGAAAAATTCAACTATACTGGAATTGATATGCTAGTTCTCTATGAAATACAAGAGTGTAAGTTATCATTTAATGTGTGTGTTATAAACTGTTATTTTTTAGCTTAAGTATTGCTGGATCTCTATAGATAGTGTGTCCAGATATAGATCCAGTGTTCGTAGAATATGTTGAAACAAAAATATGGTACTCCAGTCAGTTACAGCAGATAAGACACAAAACAGAAAATGACTATATATAATTATTTTGCTTCACATTAGCTGTTGAACTATCTTAAAACCTTTGCAGACTTTAACTGCTACATTAAACTGAAATAATGCTTATACGAAATCCTCAAGAAGCTAGAGAAGTCTAACCAGGTTAGACAATTTTCTTCTGCATACCTATCTATTCTAAATAAAAACTGGAACATTAAGCCTTAAAGGCAACTTGTAACTTCTTTGTCTAACCTTTAATGAAATCAAACCACTTAATATTCAAGATACTACTTACAACATCTTGAGTACAGAGCATTTTATCATGTTATCCTGTTTAAAGAATCCAAATTTCCCATCTTAACAAACTTTAGAAAGGATAAAGCTATCATAAAATGAAAGCTTAGTCATCAGAATTATCAGATTTTTTTACACTGTCTATAGATTCTTAAAAGTTCCAGCAACAATTCTAGTTTTCCAGCTTATTATGTATCTCACCAGTGGATATTCAAGAGCATGGGTTACAATCTCCTCCCTCCTCATCACATATTCTCTAAGGCAGTCCCTGAAAAATCAGAAACTCAAGCTTATTATCATATCTCTTTTCCTTCGATTAGAATTTTCTGGGTATATCAATGTATTTCAAGTCCTCTGCATCTAACTCCCAAGGCAGAAATTAAAATTAGAAGTTTCAACTATAGCCATCGAGCACCGGAGTGTTAGGATAGAGTGATATGAAATGGCTGCTGTTCTAAGACCCTAAGGCTGAAAGATAGACGAAAAATTTTAAAATCGTCAACATATGGCAACAATAGAAGAAATGTTATCATTTGATGGAATTGATCTTGACAGTGAATAGTGCAATACTCAAGACACAGCTTTGAGGACCCCCTCCTTCTTGAAGGAAAGGCTGTGCCAGTGTTGCCAACAGAATGAGGAGTAAAAGTTGGAGATGAAAATTTGCATGCAAACTTTTCAAGCTAAAGGCCATGATGTGCCAAACAAGGTGTAAAGAATAGAAAGAAATATCTAAAAATCAAGTAAACCCACAACCAAAGTTAAAAGTATATGGCAATACAATACACAACAATAAATGTAAACATTAAAACAGTAAATGATAGAAAACACCTGGATAAAACACAAAAACAATAATAAAGAGTAAAATAACAATGGGTGTATAGGACCCATGTGAAAAATAATGTTGAAAAGGAAAAATCGGATCCAATTAATATATCCTGTGAAATGCGAAAAAAGACAAACACTATGGTTAAAACTGAAGTGGTACACTGATATTAGTCTGCACACCATAGATGTCATTGAAACAATGGGCTTTCCAATGACTGTACTGGCATAGGAAACCTTGTCAGGTGGGGCAAACAGTGCAGTGAGCTTTCTTGCCTTTGGATAGGAAATATTATTGCCATCCACTTGGGACAGTCACAGGAATATGCTGGATGGTTGCCCCTACAGCTCACACAGATTGCCTTCTCTATTGTGCAATTAGGATCGAGATGATTCTACCTGCCACAGCAAGCACAGGTGGGTTTGTCCCAGCAAGCTGTGTGGGCAATACTTCTGACACTGGAAACAACACAAAGGATTAGGTATATATGGCTACATCTTGCAGTGAAGGTATCCTGCCTTGACAGAAGCCTCACTCAGAGATCACAACTCGTGAGGAATTCAGTAGTTTGTGGGATGTGACTATGATGTCGATAACTTAACTATTAACCTTAAGAAGCAGTTCTGAGTGTTTAGAACAAGCAGTCTCAACAAGCAAGTCCCAGATCGCAAGCGCTTGATGGATTTCGGGAAACCCGCAAAACCTTTATTTAAGAAAAATGGAAACATGTTTCCAATTACCATTACCCATGGAATGGATGTTCAGGAATCTCAGGATGAAGACACAAAGATAACAATGGTGTAGAAGACAAAGACAACAAAGAAAACGGGAGCTCACATTGAGCCCTCTTGGCGGAATTGATCGATTCAATTGCAGTAATTGAACTCATGATTTTTTGATTGTGGTTCCTTAGAGGCAGATGGCAACTGCTTCTAAGATGGTGGTAAGGGGTACAACCTGGAATAGAGCATGGTTGATCCTGAAGATGACAACACCCCCATAAGCTGGGCCATCTCTATCTTGTTCCTGGTGAATGAGAGAAAAGTGAAGAACTGTGGGATCATTTGCTGTCTGCAAGTACATTTCCTGCAGGCACATGCAGATTGGCTTGTGCTCCCTCAGGAGGACTTAATGTCATCAATATTCCTCTGGAATCTATAACATTTCCATTGCAGGAGTGTGACCATATCAGGCCTTAGAAGAATTGACAGACAATTGAGGTATATTTTACCATCGATAAGACAGTTTTGGGAAAAATAGGGCAGTTGGTAACCATGTCCTCAGAGTCATCTGAGTGACAGGGATTTGATGCCACCAAACAAGGAACAAAATTTCTTCTTGGGCCCTGGTAGGGGTCTTCCTGAGGGGAAAAAGCTAGGCACAGATGCAGGAATAGAAACCGGTATTGATGTCGATGCAGGCAATCACTGTGGTTTTGCCTGTCAGGAGGTACTTGGCAGCAGACAAGTAAGATTCAGATGGTGGAATGCTGATATCAGTCTGCATTGCCAAGGAAGCCAAAGCAATGATGGGCTTTCTAGTCACCACACTGGCATAAGAAACCTTGCCAGGTGGGGCAGGAGGTGCAGCGAGCTTTCTCACCTCAGGATAAGTGATGCTATTGTTGGTCTTTAGGCATTGTACCTCTTTCTCCTCCAGCATCTTTGGACAGTCATGGGAGAAAGCCGAATGATCACCACTATAATTCATACCGCTTGCCTCTTCTGATGTGCAGTCACAATCGAGGAGATACTGGCTGCCACATTGAGCACAGGTGGGTTTGTCCCAGCAAGCTCTCCAGGCATGGCAATTCTTTTGGCATTCGAAATAATGCAGAGGATTCATATATACAGCCATACCTCACAGTGAAAGTAACCTTCCTTGATGGAAGTCAGTAGGCTTGTCATATTGAACATAAGAATTAGCATCTGGGTGAGTACTAACTTTTCATCATGGTGTTGCAAAATCTGATGGACTGCTGTCATTACCTGGGATGAAAGCTTCAAGAGGATTTCCTTCTCAAAAACTTTGAGGAGGCCACACTCGGAGATCACACCCCAGGAAGAATTAAGAGACTTGTGGGGTGTGACGATGACTACCATACTACCAATTGCTGTCACTTTCAGCAGTAGCTCAGAGTGTTTTGAGCAAGTATATAGTTTCAACCAGCAAGTTGCTGGATCTTAGGCTCCTGAATGATTTCGGAGTTCCCATAAGACCTTCCATACCTTTGTTGATAAAAAAAAAAGGGTGGGGTGGGGGTGGGGGGGGGGCATGTCCCCAAGTACCTAATCACCTGTGAAATGGATGATCAGAAATCTTGGGATTAAGAGACAGACACAGATGATGATGAAAACAATGAAGATGGGGGTTCATGATGAATTTGGCTGATGAATTTCCATTTAAGGAACTCATGGTGTTTTTGGGTATTTCAGTGCCCATAGCCCCACCCACCATAGAGACCAACAAGGGGCTCACAATTGGGCATCAGGGCTGCATGGGCCTTATATCTACACAGCCAGTGAGCCAAGCCTCACAAATAAATAAAAGGAAAAGAAAAACAGAAATGTGAGGAACAAAACTACTCACAAAATGAAAAAAAGCAAAAAAATGAAATAAAAAGTGCGAGAACCGAACTGTCCTTACAAAGGAAAAATAATAAATAAAATAAATACCCCCTCAAGCAGCTGCTTGCCACAGAGATCTGACAGGAGCCTGTCAGTTTATATGCCATAGTAGAAGGTCTGAGAGGATGGCAGAACCTCAGCAGAAAAACGACACACACACATCCATGCCTTATCCGGGGCTCAACCCAGGTCCCTTAGATCAGTAGCCAAGCACGCTAACCACTCGGCCACGGGACGGCTTACAAAGAAAAGATAACTACAAAAGTAGTAAATGTGTGGAGAAACTCACAAACCATTACTCGGATGTGGGAAAGGCACTCATCTACTGCATAGTTGGCACTAGCAGGTCCAGCCCACCAGCCAACTGATCTGAGGGAGCAAGCCCAGGACCTCCCATTACCTGAAGTGACCTTTGAAATTGCTGCCCAGCCCTGCGATGAACAGGCTCCCCAATGGCAAGACTGCCAAAGGGAACCCCATTAGTCATGAGCTGAGGAGGGTGAGTTATAAAGGTACTCAAACCAGCAGAACCTTCACAGAGTGGTCTCCTCACTGAAAGGCTTTTTAAGAGCAAAGAGTGATTTGAAATATTAAACATCCTATTATAAACTTTTAATACATGAAAACAGTATAGTGCAACTCCACAATAAAATATTAAATTCATTTCATTTGCATTTAAAAAACAACAAATATTAACTTAGTAAATGATAAAACCATACCAATGGCAAATCAATTACCTCACAACATAAAATGCTCAATCTGGCTATGTCATCTAATGAATCAACTGGGACATCATGCTGTCCTGGCAAAAGTTTCAGCATTTTCAAATAACATGAAACTGCAGGAACAATCTGACACAAAACAACCCAGAAAGAATCATCAGAAAACAGCTCAATCAAACGATTTTGGTGTTTTGATGCTCTAGGTAAAAGGCTTATCAGATGTGTAATATGTTGCAGTAGAGTGCTTCGTGCAGCTCGATATAAAGGATTTTCTAGATTACTTGTAACACCCAAAAAAGGATCATTCGATCGTGGCAAGACATTTCCCTCAGCAACAATGGTTAATTGAGCTCCTAGTTCTAAGCATTGTTCCAGGACAGGCAGGTGAAACTCCTAAAAATAAGTTATAAATCATTCTATCATATCCATCAACATCATTTTCAAAACAAACACATTAAACTTAAAAATAACAATATAATTTACATATGTATATTACAATACATAAAATTAACCTAAAATATATACAATACATTAAGACAGATGAAAGATATTATAATGTTGCTATAAAATTTATATATTTAACATGAAGAAATATCTACCTGTTGATGCAGCCACTTGTAGATGCATAAGCTGTTACTCATTGCTCAAGGGTGCAAACATTAAAAATAACTGACACAACCTGCCTTAACAATTTTATTTACTCTAGTTTTCTCTCTGTGTCATCTTTAATGAAAGAGTTCATTCCATCATTATCCATAAGAGCCAAATCAACAACATGATCTAAATTAGAAATTTTCAAATCTCCAGATCATTTAAGGCCAAAATCTTTCCATTGCAGCAAATTCTGCATAACAGTCAATAACCAAACTAAATAGAAAAGGTGGCAAAATGCACTCTTGCCAGATTTCAGTAGCAATACAAACCAATTTGCTACCAGCTTTACCAACTCTCATATGACTCAGTGTTATTATAAAGGGTTTTCATTATGCTAACTTGTTAAGTATGCCATATGATCTCTAAAAATTATGATGATCAACACAGTCAAAACCCTTTTTAAAATCTAAAAAAGCTGGTAACCACTGATTTCTGAAACTCTAAACATTTCTCAAGAATCTGCCTGTGTGAAAAAATCTGACCTATACATTCCCTAGCACTTCTGAATTCACACTGCTCATCACACAGCTGTCCATCAACCAAATTCCTATTTGTATTAAACACAATCATGCAAAGAATTTTACCTGGAACAGAAAGTTGGTTGATACCTCTATAGTTATTACACAAACTGCAAGACCTTTATTAAAATTAGGATAATAATAGCACAGCTAAAATCCCTAAGCACAACACTTTATCATAAAAAAAAAACACTTTATCCTGCAGATTTATGTAGTTTAAGTTTAGAGATAGCCAAAATAACTCTAGATTGTGATAAAGAGTCAGCATTAAAGCCAATAATGCATCTATCATCATTACACACAATGGAAGTAGAACTAACAACATTGATTGAAATGTCACTGAAATGCACAGCCCATCTTGCCAAGAAAGAATCCTCACCTTCAATGATCTTACCATGTTATAACCTCAATCCCTGTAGGGGCAGGGGCGGGGATGGCTCAGTCGATAGATTCCCAGGTTCGAGTCCCAGCTGGGTCAGCGTTGAGATTTATCTCTGCAAAATTCCCCGCCCTGCCCACGGTCAGTAGGGGACACTGATGGGCTTGGAAAGGCCACCATCCATCAGATGGGATGTTAACCCGTGGCCCCATGTGAGGGAGAGCCATATACTGTGCTCAATAAAGAACATGCTGGATGGTCTTGACAGGAGGCTACCATCTGTCTCCCAACAGCTGTTCCAGTGGGTCCCCTCTCCCAACCTTCTCTGAGCCTTCGGGGTCCATGTGACCTGGCCATTTAGCCCATGGTGTGCAAAAAAAGTGCCGCTCAGAGGTAAAACAATCCAACCCTCAATCCCTGTATACCTGTCTGTTTCTTCCCTAACAAAGTATTAACTATTTAGTGCAGCTCTCCACTATTACGCTGTTAGCTGATTCCTCTGTTTTGTCAGCCAAGCTAACAAGCCAAAAATTCTTATCAGACTTTACCTGATCATTTACACAATTATTAAGCTCTCTGTAATGCTGTCTGTTAGGATTAGTAGTGTGTTAATTATGATTATTCCTATAGTTCCTTCTTTTAAAAATAAGCTCCAGTGCCTTATTGCTCAAATAACTTCGTCTCCTCTGTTATTTTTACACAAAAGAGTACTGCTTGTTTCAAGGAAAGATTGTTTAAAATGGTTCCATTCTCCCCCAACTTCAATACTGAGCAGACAACCTTGTAGAAAAAAATACGATTTGGAAGAATGAAAAACCAGAAGAAATCAGAGCATGGCAGAGATGCAGTTTATGACCCTCAAGTACATTTTTTTTTAAACAATGCAATAATGCATTGCTTTTTGATGGAATGTTTGACTTCCAGATTCCTAAGAGGAAACTGATGGAGATGAAAAAATTAAATTTTTCCAGAATTATATCAAGTTTCTTACAATTACTTCCAAACGAAAAAAACCCCTACTAAATATGTGATTCAAATTAATGAAAAAAGGGTTTCATTATCATATTAGAAAGAATATTCAAATTGTTGGAAAGTTCTACAAATAATAATCTAAACAATCATAACACTTATTCCTAAACATTAAATTTTGTTTCTGCAAATAAAAACCACCAGAAGTAATGGTACATAAAGCATATTTTCCTAACTGCACATATTGTTATACAGCAAGAGTCTGTCAGTACCACCCGAGGCTACTTGTTTCAACAGCCTATTATAACTAACAAACAAACATTCATTCCATATTAAAAAAAAACCTCGTAAAAATCAATAATCTCATCAGAGAAGGCTATTCTAACAAGCACATACCGCTAAACAACAAATTGCCATTCCACAATTTAAGAAAACCCTAGAATAAAATTATTGGAAACAATCATTTTAACCTGAACATACTGCTAAATAACATTCCCCCTTTTTACCCCCCCCCCCCCCCCCAACACACCAATCTTATAACAAACCTAGAAAACAAAATTGTAAACAATTCACCATCAATCTGCAGTATAAAAAAGACAAAAAGACTCTGGAACTAAATAATCCCATCGAAGACAACTAGTCTGAAAAACACAAATTATCGTAAATAATAAATCACGGTCCACAGTATAGAAAAAATGCCCAAAACTAAATAATCCCATCAGAGACAAGTTTAAAATTAATTAATTGTTTATTATAAACAACTTGCTGTCAATCCTCAGTATGAAAGACCTCAGAAATAAATAATCCAATCAGAGACAACAAGAAGTAAGAAACAATAATTATCGTGAATAATCTTATAATAACAGATATAACAAGTAACAATGTACCACCATACTCATTATTAAAAGAAAACAGAAAAATATAATCTCATTGAGACAACCATTTTAAACACAGCATATCACTAAAGAAGAAATCTTCCCATTTTTCTACTTAACCCCTCCAGTGTCTAGCCTGAAAAACTGGTTTATATCCAGAGGCCAAGCTATTTTCTCCCTACGTTCAGCTAAAAAATTCAACTTTAAAACTTTTTTTTTTCAAATAAATAATAAAATTAATTATGGCATTTTATATGCCAAATTAATCAGCAATTAATTCTTGATTTTCTGAAAATAAGATATTTAACAAAAAACACAACTAGTTTTACTTTGATTAAACTTTTTTAGTCATGTAGTATGAAAATGTATCCGGTGATGCAAATAAAAATTTATTTAAAAAACCTAATAGACAGAAATGACTATAATGCACATGAATAGAAAGGCTATTCCTTTCTGAATAACAAAAAAAAAAAAAAAAAATTCCGTTTCAAATAAATATTTCTCCTGTTTTACAATTTTTTTCTTGGTACCATACTTTGAGAAAAGTCCAGGCATTTTGCCAATTGTGCTGAGTCACAGAAACAAGTCAACTTTAGAATTTAAGAAGATAATATATCAACAGAAATTGGTCATATTATATACCAAATTAAACAGAATTCAACTCCAAATTTTATTAAAATAAAAAATTTAAATAAATTTACAAGCATATTAATTTTAATTCACAATAATATAATGAAAAAATAAATTGGACTATGCAATTAAGGATTAATTTTGGAAAATGTGATGAATAAAAACAGTTAAATTATATATTTATCGAAAGCAAATTTCTTCCCAAAACGATATATTTACCTGAAACATATTTTTTATTTCTTTTAATATTTCTTCTCTAAGTGGTATATTTTAAAACATGGACCAGAGTTATACAAGTTTGGTTGTTTGGAGTTTAATGGCGCAAAGGCAACTAAGGCCATGATGTGCCAAACGAGGGTTGGGTTGTTTTACCTCTGAGCGGACAAACGGGGTGTAAAGGATAAAAAGAAAGATCTAAAAGTCAACAAAACCCACAAAAAGTATTAAAAGTAATATGACAATAGAAAAGACAATAAATGTAAACACTAAAATAACAAACGACAAAAAAAGAATCTAAAAGCCAAAAACAACAATAACAAGTAAGTAAAAATAACAATGGGTGTATAGGACCCATATAAAAAACAATGTCAAAAGGTAAAAATCAGAGACGGTTAAAATAGCCAATAAAACGAAAATGGCAAAAACAGCAGATAAAACAGAGTCATCGGATAAAAGAAGTCTGAGTGTAAGGGGTTTGGAGGTAAAATTGTAAAAGTTAAAATGCAAGCGGCGTTCAAGGTTAAAAGTTGGACATGATATTAAAATATGCTTAACAGTTAAAATAGTGTCACAAAACTCATACTTAGGTTCGTCATCCGCCCAAAGAAGAAATGAATGAGTGACAACAAATGATATAAGTGGAGCCGACCAAGTACAACTTCCTCCTTGCGATTCCTACAAAAACCAGACTGCCAAGGTTTGACAATGGGCTTCATCTTGAAAAGCTTGTCGTCAACCTGTTCAGACCAAGATCTCTGCCACTGTGCCCAGAGCTCGATGGAAAAACGCTGCCAGAAATCCAATTAAGGAACTGGCAGTGGAGAGTCGGATAGGAGCATAGCTGACTTGGCAGCAGCATCTGCCAAGTCATTGTCCCTGATGCTGACGTGACTGGACACCCAACAGAAGAGAACGGTGGTAGGGGCTGCCAGACAATAGAGCTGTTGGCAGATTTTGGAGAGAACAGTTACAAGATCAAAGATTGCAATGAACTAAGCAAGTCAGTCAATTAACACCCGGGTGAGTGTTAATTTCCCATCACGGCGTGTCGAAACCCGGTGGACCGCTGTTACTCCTTGAGGTGTGAGCTCCAAGAGGATTTCCTCCTCCGTGACTTTGAGGAGGCCCCACTCGGTGATCACACCCCGAGAGGAATTCAAAGTTTTATGGGGAGTGACTTCGACAGCCACCCCACCAATTTCCTTGACTTTCAGGAGTAGTTCCGAGTGTTTGGAACAAGCGGTCTCAACTTGTAAGTCACCAGATCGTAAGCGCTTTACGGATTTCGGTTCTCCCGCAAGACCTTTCAAACCTTTGTTCACAAAAAAAGGGGACATGTCCCCAAGCACCTGATCACCCGTGGAGTGGATGATCAGGAACTTTGGGAACGAAGACACAGAAGACGACGGCAGAGATAACGTAGACGAAGAAGAAGACGGGGGTTCATGTCGAGCCCTCTTGTTGGCGGTGATCGCATTTTCATCATTCAATCTCATGTTTGGTTTTGTGTGGTTCAGTCATTTTCATCATTCAATCTCATGTTTGGTTTTGTGTGGTTCAGTGCCCGCTGTCCCCACCCTCCACGGAGCCCAACTAGGGGACGCCCAGTCGGGCGCCAGGGCTAAGCAGGCACTATACCCACACAGACAGTGAGCCAAGCCCTCACAAATAAATAGAAGAAAAATAAAAAGAGAAATGTGCAGAACAAAAACATTCTACACAAATGAAACAAATTGTAAAATAACAAAATGTGAATGGCCAAACTGGCCTCACAAAGAAAGGATAATGACAAAAGGAAAATAATCTGTGAGGAAACTTGTAAACCTGTACCCGGACCGTGGGCAAGGTTACTCACTGCACTGCACAGTTGACCCTAGCAGGACCTGCCCACCAGCCGATTGCTCCTGGGGGGGCCACCCCAGGAGCTCCCGTTTACCGGAAGCAGAGGCCAAAGCAGTGTATAGCAGAGGCCCCGGAATCCGCTGCCCAGCCCCGCGACAGACAGGCTCCCCAATGGCAAGACGGCCAATGGGGACCACGCCAGTCATGAGCTGAGGAGAGAAGACGGGGACCCCCGAGCAACTACCAGGATCCTCCTTTCCCGGGACACGGGTCTCCGCGCACGGCAAACACGCGGGCGAGCGTTTAGGACCCTGTGAAGCTGCGAGCGAGAAAGACTCAGTAGGTGGTACACTGATGTCAGTCTGCACCGCCACTGAAGTCATTGGAACGATGGGCTTTCCAATGACTGCACTGGCATAGGAAACCTTGCCAGGTGGGGCGGGCGGTGCAGCAAGCTTTCTCGCTTCAGCATACGAGATGTTGTTCGTGACTTTGAGACATTGTACCTCCTTTTCCTCCTTCCACTTTGGACAGTCGCGGGAGTATGCCGGATGTTCGCCACTGCAGTTCACACAGCATGCCTTTTCTGCTGTGCAGTCAGGATCGAGATGATCCTTACTGCCACAGCGAGCACAGGTGGGCTTGCCCCTGCATGCTGTGCGGGCATGACCGTATATCTGACACTGAAAACAGCGCAGAGGGTTCGGTATATATGGCCATACCTCACAATGTAAGTAACCTGCCTTGACGGAAGAAGGCAGGCGTGGCGAGTTAAAGGTGACAATCAGCACCCTGGTGGGTGTCAATTTCCCATCATGGCGTGTCGAAACCCGGTCGACCGCTATTACTCCTTGAGGTGTGAGCTCCGAGAGGATCTCCTCCTCAGTGACTTTGAGGAGGCCCCACTCGGTAATCACACCCCGAGAGGAATTCAAAGTTTTATGGGGAGTGACTTTGACAGCCACCCCACCAATATCTTTTACTTTCAGGAGTAGTTCGGAGTGTTTCGAACAAGCGGTCTCAACCTGCAAGTCGCCAGATCGTAAGTGCTTGACAGATTTCGGCTCTCCCGCAAGACCTTTTAAACCTTTGTTGACGAAAAAAGGGGACATGTCCCCAAGCACCTGATCACCCGTGGAGTGGATGATCAAGAACTTTGGGAACGAAGACACAGACGACGATGGCAGAGATAACGGAGACAAGGACGAAGATGGGGGTTCATGTCGAGCCCTCTTGTTGGCGGTGATCGCATTTTCATCATTCACTCGCATGTTTGGTTTTGTGTGGTTCAGTGCCCGCTGTCCCCACCCTCCACGTAGCCCAACAAGGGGACGCCCAGTCGGGCACCAGGGCTACGCAGGCACTATACCCACACAGACAGTGAGCCAAGCCCTCACAAATAAATAGAAGGAAAATAAACAGAGAAATGTTCAGAACAAAAACGTTCTACACAAATGAAACAAAGCGTAAAATAACAAAATTGTGAATGGCCAAACTGGCCTCACAAAGAAAGGATAACTACAAAAGGAAAAGAAGTTGTGAGGAAACTTGTAAACCTGTACTCGGACCGTGGGCAAGGTTACTCACTGCTCTGCACGGTTGACCCTAGCAGGACCTGCCCACCAGCCGATTGCTCCTGGGGGGGCCACCCCAGGAGCTCCCGTTTACCGGAAGCAGAGGCCCCGGAATCCGCTGCCCAGCCCCGCGACGGACAGGCTCCCCAATGGCAAGACGGCCAATGGGGACCACGCCAGTCATGAGCTGAGGAGAGAAGACGGGGACCCCCGAGCAACTACCAGGATCCTCCTTTCCCGGGACACGGGTCTCCGCGCACGGCAAACACGCGGGCGAGCGTTTAGGACCCTGCGAAGGTAACCGAGCCAGCGGAACCTTCACAGGGTGGTCCCCCTCACCGCGTACAGGCGCTCACACCGAGGGGGCTTAGCCAGTGACAAGTGGTATTTGGCAGCAGGCGAGAAAGATTCAGCAAATAGAATGCTGATGTCGGTCTGCACTGCCATGGAAGGCAGCGCAATGATGGGCTTTCCAATGACCGCACCGGAATAAGTAACTTTGCCAGGTTGGGACAGGCGGTGCAGCCAACTTTCTCGCTGCTACATAAGAGATGTTGTTTAGGGTCTTTAGCCTCTGTACCTCTTTCTCCTACAGTCATTTTGGGTAGTAATGGGAGTACACCAGATGCTCGCCACTACAGTTCACGCAGCATGCCTTTTCTTCTGTGCAGTCAGGATCGAGGTGATCCTGGTTTTCCACAACGAGTACAGAAGGGTTTGCCCCGGCGTGCTGTGTGGGTATGGCCAAATTTCTGACACTGAAAGCAGTGCAAGGGGATTTGGAATGTATGGTCATACCTTGTAGTGAAGGTAACCTTCCTTGATGGAAGTTGGCAGACGTGGCATGTTGAATGTGATAATCAGTACCCGGATGGGTAATAATTTCTATCACAGCATTGTGAAACCCGGTGGACTGCTATCACTTCCTGGAATGACAGCTCCAAGAGGATTTCTCCTCAGAAATCTTGAGGAGGCCCCACTTGGAGATCACATCCTGGGATAATTAAGCATTTTGTGTGGAGTGATGGTGACTGCCACTCCACCAATCACTGTTACATTCAAGAGGAGCTAAAAATGTTTTGAGCAAGCAGTTTCCATCTGCAAGTCACCAGATCTTAGGTGCTTGACTGATAATGGTTCTCCCGCAAAACGTTTCAATCCTTTATTGATAAAAAATGGGGACATATCCCACAATCACCTGATCACCCATAGAGTGGATGACCAGGAACTTTGGGGACAGAGAAACACAAGTAGACGGTGGCAACAATGACAACGAAGACACAGAAGACAGGGGCTCGTGCCAAGCTGTTTTTGCGGTATTTGCTGAAGAAGTTTCATTTTTGGAACTAATGGTTGTGGTTTGTGGTTCAGTACCCATTGTCCCCACCCACCACAGAGTCCAACAAGGTGATGCCCAATTGGACACCATTACCCACACAGCCAAGCCCTCACAACTAAAGAAAAGTAAAAGTGTTTGTGAGGATTCATGTGAGAAACTCACTTGAGTCCTCACAAAAAAAATAAGCGAAAAAATAATAAAGTGTGAGGAAAGAACTGGCCTCACAAAAGAAAGGAAACTATAAAACTAGTGAACGTGTGGGGAAACTCGCAGACCATTGTCCGGATGTGGGCAAGGTTACTCACTGCTCTGCATAGTTGACCCTAGCAGGATCAGCCCACCAGACGATTGATCCTGAGGGGGCTACCCCAGGAACTCTCATTTACCTGAAGCAGGGACCAAAGCAGTGTATAATAGCAGTCACAATATTCGCTGCCCAGCCCCGTGACAAAGACTCCCCAATGGCAAAACAGCCAAATGGTACCCCACCAGTCATGAGCTGAGGAGAGAAGATGGGGACCCCCTGAGTAACTGCCAGGATCCTCCTTTCCAGGGACATGGGTCTCCATGCACGGCAAACATGCGGGCAAGCATTCAGGACCCTGTGAAGGTACCTGAGCAAGTAGAACCTTTGCAGGGTGGTCTCCTCACCGTATACAGGAGCTCGCAGAGCTCGCAGCTTCACAATATTCGCTGCCCAGCCCCGTGACAAAGACTCCCCAATGGCAAAACAGCCAAATGGTACCCCACCAGTCATGAGCTGAGGAGAGAAGATGGGGACCCCCTGAGTAACTGCCAGGATCCTCCTTTCCAGGGACATGGGTCTCCATGCACGGCAAACATGCGGGCAAGCATTCAGGACCCTGTGAAGGTACCTGAGCAAGTAGAACCTTTGCAGGGTGGTCTCCTCACCATATACAGGAGCTCGCAGTGAGGGGTGATACAGCATGACTGAAAAATTGATCAATAGATGAATCAACCAAAAGATTGATAATTTATGGAAATGAAATAAATCTACTGAAATGAAAACTAAGGTTTAAACATAAAAGAAATAGTAACTTTACAAAGGGGGAATATCTGATATACAGGAACAACATTGTAAGCAATCATTATGGAGCCACTTATAACACACAGAACAGAAATCATACATGTGAGCCACCTAAATCCATGGCTGCAATGAGTTGGGTTGTTTTAGAGTGGCACTTTTTTTGCACACAATGGGCTAACTGGCCAGGTCACAAGGACCCCCAAGGCACAGAGAATATAGGGGGGAGGGCACTGGAAAGCTGTTGGGAGATGGATGGTAGTCGTGGACAAGGACAGAGATCGTGGACAAGGCAGAGTATTGTGGATATAAATCTCAATGCTGGTCCAGCTGAGATTCAAAACTGGGAACTGCAGATTACGAGCCAGGTGTGCTATCAACTGGGCAACCCCGCCCCACTCCAGTGAGATGTGACCTAGTTGCAGTTGAAGTCAGTCTTTAAAGCCTAAGAAGGCTCTGGTTTTAGTTACAGTTTCAATTTGAAGAGCAGGAATGATGCATAGAATACTAGGATAAATGATAAAAGTGATAAAAATACTTTTAAGGATATTAAAATAAGTTTAAGGCAGAAAATAATGTAGAACAGAAAAAAAAACAACAGAGGTACATAGTTCATGATTATTTCCAAAATCTTCTGTTTAGCAGTTTTTTAATTAATTTTCAAGACATTTTGAAAGCTTTACGGAAAAATTTGTTGATAATAGTTCAAATCAAACTTGTGAGCTTAAATCAGGAAGTTGCTTCAGCATAGAGCAATATTAACAAATAAATCGGCAATAATGTATATCAGGTCTAACAAATGGCAATCAGATGGCTTTAACAAATTATTTATATCCTAGTTTAATAAAATATGCATCAAATGAAAAAAGAAAGTATTAGTTTTCAAGCATAAATAATGTGTAAGATATATATATATTCAAATGGCAATTTTTATTTTTTTAAAACAAATATTTTTGTTGTACTAAAAATGGATATATATGCCTTCGGCTTCTCATTTCGGATTCTCTCAATGTATACATACGACCTGGAACTGGAAGGGTTAACACAATAATTGAGAATGTCCATTAACTAAATATCATAAATCATCTGCAACATTCAGTACTTACCTAAGGCAAAATTTATTCCTTTATGCTACATATACGAATAATAAATCCAAATTGCATTAAAAAATAGAATTATATGAATGCCGACTAGTTAAATAAACTCGTAACTTTTATTCACCTTAGAAGGTCAGACTTGGAAAAAAAAAAAAATCAAGAACCAGAGGCCCCATGAAACATATCAATAGACAATCCAATAAATTGTTCGATATGATGAAAAGCTATTATACTCTACATTATTCACTTACATTACTTTACACACTTTAAGAATGTTCAGTTACCACTCATGCCAAATTTTAGTCCAATTTTAACACACTCCAAGAGAGTGACTGACCCATTGGTGTATAGCATAACATCAGCAGTAGAGGTGAGATTGATCAGTGGCCGGTCCTTAACAGTCACAGCATCTGACATGTCATCAGAAGGTAATGGGTTCAGATTCCACACAGCTCAAGACAATTTTCCTTGTACACTTGTCTTTATCCTATTACTTAAATAGCTTAATGGTGATTAAATACTTAATAAATCTGCTGAGATGTGGATTGATTTGTCTAAATGTAAAATACTGGTGTAATTTCGTCCTCCAAAGACATCTATACTGAACTATAGTTGTTGCACTAAGCCAATGCATGCTAATTCTAACTAGTCCTGTTTGACATTGTCTGCCTACCACATTCTAGGTCTCTCCTTTTTCCTGAGGCCTTTGGCTACAGTGTTTTGTACCTCTATTTGCTAATCTGCAGTTATGCATACAGGCAACAATGCAAACCAGGGAAGTCTCTCTCTGCACACAATACTGTTTGAAAGTGGTTGCTGACTCCTAATTAACATCATCATTACTTACTCATTCCAACACTGAAACCTTATCACATCTCAGCAGATTAATGAAAAACATTCTCTGTTATAATAGGTGGATGACCTTAGTGCAAGTTGAGCTTGTTTAATAGTAGTACTTCAAGCTAAAAATGTTAGACAAATTTTGCCTCTGAACAGATGGATAAAAAACATCTATTTAAAGTAGTTAGAAAGCTTTTAATATTTTATTTGATTCCTGATTGAGCAACACTAAAAAGAATTAATACAAAAATTTCAATTAATGAACTATAAAAATCTACAAGTGATTAAGAATATATCAGTGAAAAATATTAAATTCAAAAGTATTTGATTTGAGAGCAGTACTATGTTATAAAAGATAACATCAAGCAAAGGATGGACAACAGTTTAAAATGCTGAATTAAATGGAAAAATGAGGGTTTTGAATTGCTACAGTACAAGAGGAAATGGAGATAATTATTTTCAATATCTCATAGACAATTTTTATTACTATAGAGAAACTGCCCCTTTTGTATACCAGTAATATTCTCTACTTGAAAGAATTGGGATTGTTAGACCATTAATCAGAAAATTCTGAATATATTGGTGCTTGTTATGACAATATATTAAAGTGATTTTCACGGGACAGAAATAAAATATTAAGCTAAAAGTGTTTCGTAGCATATTTAGTAGTAGTATATTTTAAACTTTTATTTATATATACAGCATAAATTAATGAAGACATGTTCTCCCAAGAGACCTAAATATTCTAGAGTTCTCAACTCTTTTCAATTTAAGAATGCCAGTCAACTAGTTATATAATACACCATGGAATATAAAAATAAATATATACAATCAAAATTTGAAGTAACGTTTTCTTCGGACATTTTGCCACCTACTAAAAAACATTAAATGTCAAATTAACCCGTAACTGGTATGGTACATTTTCTGGAACGGCGTTGGTAAGGTGGGGTCAGGGAGTCTTAGTGGCTCAAAATACATGACGTCATGGCATCTCACTGATTTCTGAAAGGTTACTATTGATTTTCAGATATTTAACAAATTATTTGAATTATTGATTATTTGAACTATCAAGAAAAATAATAGCGCTGGGGTCTGGTAGACCCTGCAAACCAGTTACGGGTTAATTATACAAATAAAAATTACCTTGAGGGGAAACAGATTACCTAATACTAACCTTTGATATCATAATGGCTAAACCATCTTCATATTTAAGTTGACTCAAAAGCTGAGCACACTCTTTGACTGGTGCATGTGAACTAAAACATTGTTCCCTGACATATTTCAAGAACCATTCCTGCAAATAAGGAAAAAAAAATGTTTTTAGTTCAAAATATTTAAATTTAAATACTGATAAAATTAAATAATCATATTCTCCTGTAGAGTAATAGTGCATAGTTTCATTTATGACAGAATGTGGGTTTCATAAAATATGCATATAGATTCTGAATAGAAAAAATAGCTTATAGCAAGCAGGCCGAGAATTTAAATTGTAAATCACAATCTTACAGCATTAAAGAGTAAAAATATATTAATATCAAAGATTTCAAAAATTGATTTATTGACTAATCTGATTCCTTAACTGGCATCATTTAGCGGTAAAATTAACATGTATTAGAAATTAGGTGCACAATATAAAAGAAATAAATTGCTGTTGCCTCTAGCTGACTGTCAAATACACATGGGGTCACATACTGCTCTGAGCGAAATAAGATAAATTTTCTTTTCTTAGAGAACTGTGATATGTACCAAGTAACTGAAGGTATTTGCTTCAAACTACATTCCTTTCGCGTGGATACACTGAATCTAGAAGTCCTTACTACTTCAGGAATCTGATGTTCTTCTTTCAGAATGCTCTATAATTTTTGTACTACACTTCCAATGATGGACAACATATCCTGAAATCTCTTGCTATTAAAGTCATTTCGAGTTTGTAGTTGGTTGTTTTGGGTTTAATGGCGCATTAGCATCTAAGGCTATATAATGCACCAAACATATGTCCAAATAAAATATAAAAGTTATGGAGCCCTCAACCAAGTATTAAAAATAAACTACAAACTCATACACAAATTCTAAAACAATAAAAGGAAATATAGTTGACAACAAGAAACAAATGCATAAATATGCTATAAATATAAAAGTAACCCAGGTGTAAATGACCTGGGTTAAACATATAGAAAAATAAACATTTAAGTAAAACTAGAGCTGATTAAAATATCCAGTATATTGTAAAAATTTAAATGCAGAGATAAAACAACAATGATCAGATAACAGTTGTCGAGTGTAAGAGGCTAGGACATAAAATTATGAAAGTTAAAAAACATACATCTTTCAAAGTTAAAAGCGAGACATGATATTAAAATATGTTTGATTGTTAAAATGGTGTTGCAAAACTCACACTTAGGTTCATCGTCCTCCCAAAGAAGAAATGAATGAGTAAGAAATGAATGACCTAAGAGGAGCCGAGCAAGTACAACTTCCTCCTTGCGATTCCTGCAGTAACATGACTGCCATGGTTTGATGATACATTTGATCTCAAAGAGCTTGTTCGCAAGCTGTTCTGACCAAGATCTCTGCCACTGTGCCTTGGCTATCTGTCGTGCCAAATGTTAGACAAATTTTGCCTCTGAACAGATGGATAAAAAGCATCTATTTAAAGTAGTTAGAAAACTTTTAATATTTAACTTGATCCATCACATTTACTCATCCCTGAAGCTCGATCATAAAGTGCTGCAGGAAATCCAGATATGGAACCGGCAATGGAGAGTTGGACAGGGGCATGGCTGACCTGGCAGCAGCATCTGCCAAATCATTGCCCCTGATTCCAACATGACCGGGCACCCAACAGAAATGGATGGTAGTTGTGGTTGCCAGACGATATAGTTACTGGTGGTTCTTAAAAAGAATTGGGTGAGGCCGATGCTTCACTGAGATCAAAGCCTGCAATGGGCTAAGTGAGTCAGTGTAAAGCACACACTGACGATGATGCTTAGTCGCCACATGATCCAAGGTGAGACTGATAGCGTGCAACTCTGCAGTGAAGATGGACTGCAGTGGGATCTGGTCTGTAATGATTACATCATAGCAGACCATGGTCGATCCCACTGATGTGCTGGACTTCGAGCCATCTGTGAAGACAGGCAAGAAGTTTGGGTAATGAGCACGATGGCTGGCAAAGATTTGCCGATACACAAAGTCGGGTGTAAAGGCCTTCCCCGTCCTGTACAGGGAAAAACCACAGGAAGGGGAAACCACAAGCCATGGTGGAAGTAGCTTGGCTGTCAACTGTGCAACGCTATCGAGACTGGTGTTGATGTCTTTGAGGTAGCCTTGGACTCACAAACCAAATGGCAGTTGGCCTATTAGTGTAAAGCATTTCCCACTTTGGACTGAAAATGCAGTCCCAAGTGGGATGGCCAGGCAAGGATTGCAATTTAGATGCATAATGTAGGAACAACTGCTGACATCGAAGAGATAAAGATGGTTAGTTGGTCTCAACATAGACTCTGGACCGGTGAGGTGCGGAAGGCTCCCGTGCAAACAAGGAGGGCGTGATGATGGAGGGAGTCACCAAATCCCAGGCGGAGTCATACACCTGGGATCTGTAGTCCAGTTTCGACCGGACAAGTGTACGGTACAGGTGGAGCAGAGAACATCAGGAGCAAACGGTGAGATCAATAGTAGTGAATGTGAGGGTTGAGGAGTGGAAGTATGTACTGACACTGGTGCTCAACAGGAAGAACAAAGGATCCAGGAGCCACTGCTACAGGACCCCACCCCTCCTGTTGGTGTCAGCACTGCCCACAGTGGACTGTGTACATTGAAGTCCCCCATTATGAGGAAGGGGACGGCAGCTGTGAGACGAGATCATCAAGATCTTCCTGGAAGACGATGCTCCCAGGTGGAAAATATACTGAACAGACAGTCAGTGAGAACCCCACGAAGAAGCGGATGGCTACCGCATCTAAGTTGGTGAGGGGCATGACCTGGAATGGAGAATGGTTGCTCATATGGATGGCGACACCCTCACGAGCTGGACCATCTCCATCCTGGTCCCTGCAAACTAGTGTGAATGTCAGATCGTGTGATCTGTGACTGGCTGCAAGCATGTTTCCTGCAGGCACACACAGATGGGCTGGTGTGCTTGAAGGAAGGCCTTGATGTCGTCAAGATTCCTCTGGAATCCACAACAATTCCATTGTAGGAGTGTGGCCATCTCAGGACTTAGAAGAGTGGGTGGATAACGAATTCCTATTCAACTTAACTGCCGCAGAGGACGGTTTAGTGAATAGGGGGCAGGCGGTATCCATGTCCTCGGAATTGTCCGAGGAGCATGGATCAGTGACCGCTCTTTGAGGAGGAGTAATAATTTTCTTTTTTGGCCACAGTGGGGGCCCCTTTGGTTTGGAAGGTCTTGCTGTCTGAGGATGGGGAGGAGGAGGCCTTCCGGTGGAGGTGGAAGGCTGAATTGCAGGAATATAAACTGGGGTTGATGTTGAAGTCGACACCACCCTCGGTTTTGCCTGCGTAAGGAGGTACTTAGCTGTGGACGAGAAACATTGAGTAGGTGGTACACTGATGCCAGTCTGCACCGCCACCGAAGTCACTGAAACGGTGGGATTTCCAATGACTGCACTGGCATAGGATACCTTGCCAGGGGGAGCAGGCGGTGTGGCGAACTTAATTGCTTCAGTGTATGAGATGTTATTCCATACTTTCAAGCATTGCACCTACTTTTCCTCTTTCCATTTCGGACAGTCGCAGGAGTACACTGGATGCTCGCCATATAGTTAACACAGCTTGACTTTTCTGCTGTACAGTAAGGATCGAGATGATCCTTACTGCCACAGCAAGCACATGTGGGTTTGCCCTGGCAAGCTGTGCGGCATGACTGTATATCTGACACTGAAAACAGCACAGAGGGTTCGGAATATACGTCTGTACCTCACAATGCAAATAACCTGCCTTGATGGAGAAATTATAACTACGAAAGGAAAATAATTTGTGAGGAAACTCATAAACCTGTACCTGAACTGTGGGAAAGGTTACTAACCACTCTGCACGGTTGACCCTAGAGGACCTGCCCACCAGCCAATTGCTCCTGGGAGGGCCACCCCAGGAGCTCCCATTTAACAGAAACAGAGGCCCCCGAATCTGCTGCTCAGAAAGCTGCCTGTAATCTGCTGCCACACTCCTACTTTTTCCTGAAAGTAGGAGTGTCCATATTTCAAGAACTTGTTTCAGCAGAACAGAGAGGTTAATATAGTGTATAATGATCCTGAACAGCTATGCAATCCTCATAATGACTTCTCATACATTTACCAAGCTGTGCATGAGGTTTTGGTGGTAGTATATCCAACTTTTCCTGGAATACAGTTGGAGCTCGTGGATGGTTCTTGGGACTGACAACCTCCCATACATGTTCTATAGGATTCAGTACAAAGAATAGGGTGGCCACTCATTGGCTCAATGTCCTCATTCTCAAGTAATTCATTTAGGGGCTGAGCCCTATGAAGTTGGTTGGTTGGGGTTTAATGGCACATATGCAGGTAAAGCCATAATGCGCCAAAAGAAACGAATAAAAAGAAGCAGAAACCCCACAACCAAAGTTAAGAGTAAATAGAGTAAAAGGTAAAGGGCAAAAACAACAGAGATAAAAAAAAAATGCAAACACAAGAAAGACATGTAAAGTAATAAATATAAAAATATAAAAGGAAAACCAACCCAGATATAAAAGAGCCAGGTTGGACAGTTGTATAAACGACAAAGCCATAAAATTATAATCTAGTAAAATAACTGGTAAAATGTAAAAAGGCAAAGACATGGTAAAAAAGAGTCATCAGATAAAAGAAGGCTGAGAGCATGAGGCTCAGCCGTAAAATTATGGCAGATAAAATATAAACGATGTTCAAGGTTAAAAGCAGGATAAGAGAGTAAAATATATTTAATGGTTAAAATGGTGTCACAAAACTAGAACTTAGGATCATCATATGCCTGAAGAAGAAAGGAGTGAGTGATAAATGAGTGACCTTAGCGGAGCCGAGCAAGTACAACTTACTCCTTGCGATTCCTACAAAAACAAGACTGCCATGGTTTGACAACTTAGTAATGTGTGGCAACCCTGGTGTTCCGCAATACTGAGACTGCACTACACCTTGAGGGAGTTACCATCCACGGTTTAACAATGGGCTTCATCTCGAAAAGCTTGTCATCAACCTGTTCAGACCAAGATCTCTGCCACTGTGCCCAGAGCTCGATTGAAAAACGCTGCCAGAAATCTAATTAAGGAACTGGCAGTGGAGAGTCGGATAGGAGCATAGCTGACTTGGCAGCAGCATCTCCCAAGTCATTGTCCCTGATGCTGACATGACTGGACACCCAACAGAAGAGAACGGTGGTGGCGGCTGCCAGACAATAGAGCTGTTGGCGAATTTTGGTGAGAACCATTACAAGATCAAATCTTGCAGTGAACTAAGCAAGTCGGTGTAGAGGACACACCAACGATGATGCTTAGCTGCTATGTTATCCAAGGCAAGGCTGATAGCATGCAACTCTGCAGTGAAGATGGAACACTGCTGTGAATCTGGTCTGCAATGATTACATCATAGCAGACTATGGCTGATCCCATTGATGTGCTGGATTTCAAGCCATCTGTGAAGACAGGCAGGAAGTCTGGGTGCTCAGCACGGTGGCTGGCAAAGAGTTGTCGATACACACAGTTGGATGTAAAGGCCTTCCCCATGCTGCTAAGAGAGAAATCACAGGAAGGGAAACAGCGAACGTTGGGAGTGGCCCAGCTGTCGACTGTGAGATCCTATCAAGACTAGTGTTAATGTCTCATAGGTAACCTTGGACACGCAAACCGAAAGGACAAATGGCAGTCGGCTGATTCTGATAACATTTCCCACTGGGGACTGAAAACACACAGTCTCAAGTGGGATGGCCAGGCAGGGATCGCAATTTTGCTGCATATTGCAGGGACAACTGCTGATGGCCAAGACATAGAGAAGGTTCATTGGTCTCAACGTAGAGACCTTGGACTGCTGAAGTGCAGAAGGCCTCCGTGCAAACACAAAAGGCTCGATAATGGAGAGGGTCCAGCACTTTCACCACCAAATCCCAAACGGACTTGTACACCTGGGATCCGCAGTCCAGTTTACAAGTGCACTGTAGAGGCAGAGCAAGAAACATTGGTCCACCCCCCAAGAAAGGGAGGAGAGGACTTGAGGATGTTCAATGCCCGTGTGCACTTGGACCTGAGATGTCGAATATGAGGTAAGAAGGCCAATTTCCGATCGAAGATGAGCCCGAGAAACTAGGTCTCTGCCACAAATGGAATGATGCTATTCCTGAGCCACAGCTCGGCGTCCAGATGAAGATTATGCTTGTGGCAAAAGTACACACAAGCGGTCTTTTGTGGGGGAGAACCAAAACCCATTGGGCGTCGCCCAAACTGAGAGATTGTTTAAGGCAGTTTGCAGTTCTTGGTAAATGACCCTCATGCTGGATGAGCAAAAGATGCTAAAGTCGTCAACATAGAGGGCATTGCCTAGTCAGAGAAAGTTGCTGTGTAATGGAATTTATCTTGACAGCAAAAAGCATAACACTCAGGATGAAGACTTGTGGCACCCCCTGTTCTTGTCACAAAGGCCACGACAGAGTGTTGCTGACACGAACTCGAAAAATAAGAGATGATAAAATATTTGCAATGAAGATCACCATGTGACCTCACAAGCTGAAGCTATGGAGATCACAAAGAATGCCGAATCTCCATGCCATGTCATATGCTTTTTTGATGTCGAAGAAAATGGACACCAGGTGATTCTGATCGCCGATTCGAGGTGGATCAGGTGGTCTAAAAGCCACCTGATCCACCTGTGCCTGTGAACAGTGTGAATGTGCCTGTGAACAGTGAACTGTGCCACCTGTTCCTGTGAACAGTGAACTGTGCCTGTGAAAGCCACACTGGGTATTGGTGAGAAGGCAGCGATGTCCCAAACACCAGGTCAGCCTGGTATTTACTATTCTTTCCAACACCTTGCAGACGCAGTTCGTCACCGCAATGCGACGATAATTGGAAGCAATCTTGGAATCTTTTCCTGGCTTCCGGAAGGCCAAGATGATTGCTTCCCGCTGGGGGTCTAGAAACTGCTCCTCGATGAAAATGCGGTTGAAGAGTCTGAGCAGCCAATCCTTACTCGATGGTGAGATATGTTGGTGCATTGCATAATAGACATTGTCTGGTCTGACAGTGGATGCACAAGAAGTGTGCAGAGCAAGGCGAAGCTCTGCTGTGAATGGCCTGTTGTAAGACTCCAGGCCATTCGAATGGAAGGACAGTGGAGAGCATTTGGTCTTGCTCATCTGGGCAAGAAACTCGGGGGAGTAGGAGGATAAAGAAGAGATGGAGGAGAATGACTGCCCCAGAGTGTTGGCAATTGCCTATCCATTGTGTCCCAGGATCGAGAATGAGTGGGACATGTATTTCCCACCCATCTTCCGGACCTTATCCCACATGACCTTAGAACTGGTCGTGAGGATGATAGAAGATGTATATTTGATCCAAGATTCCTTCTGGCTCTGGCGCCAGACGAAACAAGCTTTCACCCTGATGCATTTGAATGCTTGAAGATTGGGGGACATCAGATTTCTACGAAACCTTCCCCCAAGCCTTGTTCTGAGCCTTATGAACTGTGGTGCAGTTGGGATTTCACCACGGTTTCGGGAACCGTGGAAACCGAGTCAAGGTCTCAGGAATAGTAGAGGCAGCCACATGGACGATACAGTATATCATCTCTGCCACTGCAACAATGATTGGCTTCTGGCTGACAGAGTGGTCATCGAGCTCAGAAAGGAGCTCAAAACCACTTCAGTCAGCCTGATCAAGCCTCCACTGAGATACATGTGAAGAGCTGCAAGGTCCCCCACGGGGAGGTGATCTCTTCCATATGGATTGTCCTCGACCTCCCATGTAAAGAGTGGAAGGATCAAGGAGGAGCAGATGGCGAGATCAATGGCAGTGAATGTGCGGATTGGGGAGTGAAGTATGTACTTACACCGGTGTTCAACAGGAAGAGTGAAGGATCCAGGAGACACGACTCCAGAACCCCGCCCCTCCCATTGGTGTCAGCATTGCCCCAGAGTAGACCGTGCCCGCTGAAGTCCCCCATGATCAGGAAGGGGGATGGCAGCTGCGAGACGAGGTCATTCCGGAAGACTATGCTTCGGGATGGTAGATAGACAGAACAAACAGTCAACGAAAATCCCACAAAGATGCGGATGGTGACCGCTTCTAAGTTGGTGGTGAGGGGTACAACCTTGAATGGAGAATGGCAACACCTTCGTGAGCTGGACCATCTCCATCCAAGTTCTGGCAAATGAGAGAGAAGTGCCAGATAGTGGGATCATTGGCTGTCTGCAAGAATGTCTCCTGCAGGCACATGCAGATGTGTTCGTGTGCCCTCAGGAGGACCTTGATGTTGTCAATATTACTCTGGAATCCACAACAGTTCCATTGTAGGAGTGTGACCATCTCAGGTCTTAGAAGAATTGGCGGACAACTTTCAATTTATTTTAACCATTACCAGCAACAGTTTTGGAAAAATGGGGCGGTCGTGTCCATGTCCTTGGAGTCGTCTGAGTGACACAGATCTGAGACTGCCACATGAGGAGGAGGAGTTGTTTTTTCTTAAGCCCCGGATGGGGCCCTTTAGGTTCAGATGTACTGGCTGGCTGTGGTCGGGAGGGAGGGGGCCTTCCGGAGGTGGATGTGGAAGGCACAGACACAGGAATAGAAACCACAGTCAACGTCGATATTGACACCGATGTCGACTTTGCCTGCATCAAGAGGTACTTAGCAGCAGGCAAGAAAGATTCAGCAGGTGGAATGCTGATATTGGTCTGCGCCGCCACAGAACGATCAGGTGGAATGCTGATAATATGCAGGTGGAATGCTGATATAGGTCTGCGCCCCCACTACGATGGGTATACCGATGACTGCACCGGCATACGAGACCTTGCCAGGTGGGGCAGGCACTGCAGCGAGCTTTCTCACCTCTGGCTAACTGATGTTATGGAGGGTTTTTAGGCGCTGCATCTCTTTCTCCTCCAGCCACTTTGGACAGTTGCAGGAGTATGCTGGATGTTCACCACAGCAGTTTACACAGCATGCCTTTTCTGCTGTGAAGTCAGGTTCAAGATAATCCTGACTGCCACAATGAGTACAGGCATGCTTGAGTACGATTGAATGATGCCATCCGATGTTCCACTATACAGGACAGTACTACATCTTATGGATGGCACCAAAAGCCACCTTTGTGTGCTGGTTGAGACATTACAGAACACTGACATTGAGGCTGCAAAGCAGTGGAGAGAATACCTATCATCTAGATTAATATAATATTATCGAAATCTGTTAGTTCATTCATATCACTAATTTTGGAACTTTCGAATTTTGGACTGTGCCAATGATTTATTGTCAATATGGTTAGGTAGCATTATGGTCTAATTTTTACTGCAACTCTGTACATGAATTGTGCAAAGAGTCTTCCATTGTTTTAAGGGGTAAATTCAATTTCGAAGCTCTCGTGATTTCGTGGATGGTTGTGAGAGGGAACCCACTGGACAGCTGTTGGGAGAAAGGTGTCGGCCTCCTGTCAAGGCCATCCAGTGTGTTCTTTAATGTGTGTGGGTGTTGCTCTCCTACACACGGGGCCATGGCTTAACATCCCATCCAACAGACGGCTGCCTTTTCAAGCCCAACAGTGAGCCTTTTCTACTGCAGGCAGGGCGTGGAGTATGGCAGAGAATAATCTCTACTCTTGCCCAGTTGGAACCCAAACCTGAGGATTGCAGATTATGAACCTGGCAAACTACCAACTGAGTCTCTCCTACTCCCCCCCCCCCCACCAAAAAAAAAAAGAAAAAAGAAAAAGAAAATGTGAATAATAAAAAAGGAGAGGAAAAGGAAAAGAGAAATGGGAGAAAAAATAGGTGAGGAAATAGAAATGAGGCAGAATAAAATGATAAGATAATAATGATAAAAATAAGTAAGGGAAGGGGGAGAAAGGGGGGTGGAAATCGTGTAAAATAGGAAAGATGGGGGATAGAAAAAATAGATATAAAATCTTGATTGAAGTCCAGCCAGTGTCTGAATATGTTACGTGTTTATGGTTAAATTGCCAATCATGAGAATACGTTTAAGTTTTAAGAAATATTTATTATTATTATTTATGTAATTAATTTTAATTATGGAAGGATACAAAATATAGTAAAGTGTAAAGGGGGGTGGGCGAAAGCATTCGCAAAATCTGTCTCGACTTGGAACATTGAACCACACCAAACTGAGATGAAGGATGGACACCGTCAGTGCTTCGCAAGTTGTGGCATATCGGAGGTTGCACGAGTGTCCTTGGGTCGAGCACTCACATGGAGGACGGCACAAGTCAAGGTAATCCCTGACACGCATCATCCAACCTTGACTGTGGAGACTACATTGAGCTGCATTCTAAGGGTAAGTGGGAGATGGAGGGAGGGGGGGGGGGGAATAAGAGCCTGCTGGAGTTTAAGCATAGAAAGTGGCATCTTGTGTGGAGTGATGGTGACTGACACTCCACCAATCGTTGTGACATTTAAGAGTAGCTCCGAATGTTTGGAGCAGGCAGTTTCCTCCGCACATCACCAGATCTTAGGCGCTTGACAGATTTCAGTTCTCCCGCAAGATCTTTGATACCCTTGTTAATAAAAAACGGGGACATGTCTCCAAGCATCTGATGACCTATAGAGTGGATAACCAGGAACTTCAGAGAGGGAGATACATACGAAGATGATGGTGAAGAAAAAGAAGATGGGGGTTCATAGCGAGTCCTCTTGGCAGCACTGGTTGGTGAATTATGAGTTGAAGAACTCATGGTTATTTTTGGTGGTTCAGTGCCCGTTGTCCCCAACCACCATGGCTGCTCAGGCACCATATTCACACAGCCAGTGAGTCAAGCCCACCTAATGACAAGGCCATGACAGCGATACTGTGAGGTCACAGAGGGGAAACAGGCGAATGAGGTAACTCCATTAAAGCCAATGCAGCAAACAAGCTTTTATACAGCACAGTTCATTTGCCTGTTCTCCCTCCATCCGTAATGTCACATTATCGCTGTCATGGCCTTGTCTTCTAGGTGGCCTTGGCCAAGCTCTCACAATGAAACTAAAGAAAATTAAAAATGTGAGAATCACACCTGAGGACTCACAGAAGAAAAAAAGCGGAAAAATAAGGAAAAACAACTTGCTGTCACAAATGAAAGGAAACTACAAAATTAATAAATCCATGGGGAAACTTGTTGCCCAGATGTGGACATCTCTAATATTTTGATAGGACAATGTATTTAAGCCTTGTTTAATTTCTTTGTAATTAAAAAGCAAGCTATTTTTACGTTTACTTAAGTATTTAAAATGTAAATATATTAAAAAGCATATTAAATTTAAAAAGTGGTTATCATACATATGAGAAAAAATATGTTTAAATCGAAAATAATCTAATGATTTACATTGTCATCGGGCTTCTTGCATCTCTTCTTCATTTTCAACTTAGCTGACTATTTTTTCTTAGTGATTTCAAATAAGTTTTGCTATTTAAAAATAAACTTGAAAAATGCAATTGTTTCTTGCCCTTTGCATATTGACATGAAATGAACTGAGTACTGGCATAAACCAATTTGATACTCAAACATTGAAAGATTTTATCAGTTGGGCTTATTATATCATTTGATGTTCTGCTACAAATCAGTCACACAAACAGTTCTTAAATCAAGGAATAATATGACATATTTTGACAATTATAGATGTCTTAACAGCCCTCCCTCTGAGGAAACTGAATGAAATATTAAAAAATGAGGAATAACTCAGTTGTACCAAAAATGCATCTCGTTTTTTTCTTAACAAAATGTAATCTTAATTTGTTTTTAATGCTTTTTTTTGTTTACCATTGATAGATGTTGAAATATCTAGAAAGGTGAGAAAAAAATGCATTCATGATCAGATCTAGGGAGGTGCCAATGGGACCATGCCCCCCTTTGAGAATTATATATTTGACAGAGGCAAAAAAATTATGAAACTTATGTATATTCTACACATTTTTCAAGAATTTTTTTTAAAGACGTCTAACTTTTTTCCCCTTTGTTTTTAGGCAACCTTACTTGTATTATGATATAATAAATGCGTGATTATTCTATTTGCAACTGTGCTCATTAATGACATCTCAAATTAAATATTTCTATTCTGAAACATTTATTTGTCTTTTATACCTCCCCTTAAAAACTTTTGCTCCACTGCGAAAGCATTTTTTCACCATCCTAAAGATATTCTGCCAATGATTATGTTGCATTGAACATATGTTCATTACTGCATATTTAATAGTAAAATGTGACCAAAGGTAATTAATTAAAAGACCATAATGAAATCTGTTCAAATCTCAATTTTCAATATTATATGGAAGGGAAGTCCCCTAAAACAACTGTGTTGATAATAAAAATTAGTTGTGAAAACATAACGCTATTAACAAAACTAATTGTGACTTCTTAACTCGCTCATTACCTACAGTTCTCATTACTTTAGCCTAGCTCTCTTCTACTGTATCAGACGCTGTGTGCTCCATCTGAAGTAATGTACAGAACAAAGATAATTCATTTCGTACTGCACAGCACTGGCTGCTCCCCTTCTTCCCACCACTTGACACCCCCTCAGCCTGTCAATCACTCTAGCTCTTGCTCTGATCACATTCCCCTATAGTTGCACCATCGGTATCACCACCTGGATAGATAACATACCGTAAATTACTAATAACCAAAAGGTCCCAGCAAAAGTGATGATAAATATACAAAATCAAATACAACTTCCTACCACCTGACACCCCCTCACCCTGTAAATCACTTTAGCTTGTGCTCTTTCCCAACAAAAGGATAGCATGTGCCATTTCCCCTTTGTTCACATTCCCCCACCCTGCCTTCCACTCCCAACTCTCTGCCATTCTATAAAGAAAAGGATTAACATCAGACTGTACTTCCTGTTATCTTCAACTGGCACTGAGAGATATGACTGATCACATTCCCCTATAGTTGCACCATTTGTACACCACCACCTGGATAGATAACACACCTTATATTACTAATAACCAAAAGGTCCCAGCAAAAGAGATAATAAAGATACAAAACTAAATACAACTACAGTTAAAGAGCCACTTCCACTAAATATAAGGTAATGCACATGATAGAAAAATTCAAAAGAAAAACTTAAAATTCCCTCTGACCTACTGTACCAATTTTACCACAGACAATTGTCATCATCCTCCTCAAGCAGCCATGGACTACGGAGGTCCAACCAGACCATGCAATTTAGTTCTCCAAGCAAATCTGTCCTGAGCTACATCTACTGCATCTGGCCACTGCACACCAATTCTAATAAGGTCCTGTTTGACATTGTCTGCCCACCACATCCTTAGTCTCCCCCTCTTTCTGAAGCCTTTAGGCACATTGTTCATAACCCTATTCGCCAATCTGTAATTATCCATATGGGCAACATGGCCAAACCAGCAGAGTCTCTCTCTGCACAATATGCCTTAAAGGAGGTTGCAGACTCCTTTGCCTAACCTCATCATTAGTTACAAAGTTAAACCACCTAATACCCAAGATACTACGTAAGCATCTAGAATCAAAAGCATCTAGTTTCCTGTTATCTTGTTTACACAGCATCCAAGTTTCACTACCATAACTAACCCTAGAAAGAACCAAACTATTATATAGTCTAATTTTAGTCTTTAGGTGTATACGCCTATTTCTCCACACTCTCCGTAGATTCTTAAAAGTCCCAGCAGCAATCCCTATTTGTCTGTTAATCTCATGCCGCACATCACCAGTATCTTACATAGCATCCAAGGTAATCAAACTGTGACACCTGCTCAAGACTGCAACCATTCAGATGAACTGAATCACAACCTGCCTGACCAATTTTCATCACTTTATTTTCTCTCTGTTTATAACCAAACCTACTCTACTACCAGTCTCATCAACAGCTCGAATGAAAGAGTTCATCTCATCAACATCATTTACCAAAAGGGCTAAATCATCAGCATAATCTAAATCAGAAATCTTTGTATCTCCAGCCCATTTAAGGTCAAAATCTTTCCCTTGAAGTGAATTTCGCATAACATAATCAATAACCAAACTAAAGAGAAAAGGTGACAAAATGCACCTTTGTCAAACACCAGAAGTAATGCTAAACCAATTGCTACAAGACTTACCAACTCTCACACACGACTCAGTGTTATTATAGAGAGCTTTCATTATGTTAACTAACTTGTCTGGTATACCATATGATCTCACAATCAACCACAAATTATGACGATCAACAGAGTCGAAAGTCTTTTTGAAATCAACAAAGCTAGCAACCAAAGGTTTCTGAAACTTATACATTTCTCAAGAATCTGCCTAAGTGAAAATATCTGATCCACATATCCCCTACCACTTCTGAATCCACATTGCTCATCACGCAATTGACTGTCAACCAGATTCTTAATTCTATTAAGCACAATCATGGAAAGAAATTTACCTGGAACAGAAAGTAGGCTGATAATAATAACTCAAAATTACACTGAACTAGTAAAACAACTTTATTACATAAAATAGCCTAAAAATATACAATAATTAAAAGCCAGAACTGTAAATCCATTCAAAATATAGTAAACCTAAGCAGCTATCAATACATTATTGGTCAATGCTTTTATCTTAAAATTAACACTTCCTATGACTTATTAAAGGCATTCTCCAATCTCTCCTAGGAACCATTACTACAAGGAATTAACTAATAGACCTTAACTTCCTCCTTTTCAATTCTCTCATATTCAAAAATTAAATATATATATATATTAAAATATTATGGAGTCTATCTCCTATATTCAGTTAACTCCAAAATTCTAATTTACTATTTTCCTCACCACTTCTCCTTTTCAGAAATGGGAAGAGGAATAAAGAGAAGGTGGGGAATTGTTTTTTCTCTCCATTCTACCCTTCCTCTGTCATCTTTCATACTAGATAAGATAATACCTCCTAACCTTAAGTAGAATTCTTTAAAATCATTACTCTTTCTAACCTTCAGTATAAACAGCATTCACTTAAAAAAAAACGTTGAACAAAAATAATAACATATTTCTTTTTATACGACCTTATCACTTTGGAACCCACCTAAAAAAATCTACCAAAGAGTGTAAAAACAACCCGTCCCTCCCATCTATAATTTCAACTACATAAAACACAAAAAAGTCCTTCTCAGGACTAGGTAGCTAAAAGTCCTTCTTAAGACTACACCTATAACATCAAAACCTTTCACAGCAACATTCCTTTCATACAGCTCACAAAAAAAAAAATACTTCTCAGGACTAAACAAATACACTACACATGAAGATCTGACACAAACAATATCACTTTTCTAACAACCTTTCCTCTCTCACTTATTGTTCTTACTACAGCTTGTGGGCCTGACTGATAATATCAACAACACAATGGAAACCTGATAGCATGCAAGGGGAAGAAGCTCAGCCAAAAAAAGAACATCATCCTGCTTACAAAAATTTCACCCTTTACTTTCATTAGCCAATGAACTATTAGACTCTCAAGGTCACAAAAAATATATATACTGAAATCAGAAGAAAGTTATACTTTCTATTCTACAGCAAAATTTAATTTTTTCATCAAAACTCAGCCTGAGGCAGATGGTCAAACAGGACCTCCTGATTACCTGAAGCAGAGGCCAAATAGTGTATAGCAGCAGCCCCGGAATTTACTGACCAGCCCCATGATGGACAGACTCCCCAATGGCAAGAAGGTCAAAAAGAGACCTGCCAGTCTTGAGCTGAGGAGAGAAGACAGGGACTCCCGAGCAACTACCAAGATCCTACATTCCAGGGACATGGGTATCCACGCATGGCAAACACATGCACGAGCATTCACGACCCTGTGAAGGTACCTGATCTAATGGAACCTTCACAGGGTAGTCCTCTCACCACAGACAGGAGCTCACACCAAGGGAATGTATTAAATAATAAGCACTGTATTTCTTTTTCATTATACATTACATTCTTAGCATGTACACATTTTTTGCACAATTTAGACCTGCCATAAGCATATCATTAAATAGAGACAAATTTGCCTGTATTTAATTTTCTTTCACTATAAAGTTACCCAAGTCTGACAAATTGTATTTAATCAACTCTGCTGGATATGAAATGATTCAAAAAGTTCAATTTTCTGAGTGAGGCAATACTGTTTATAATACTGTTTTTCGGTTTAGAAATTTTTGTTTATAAGTATGAAGTACTTGGTAGAGTATGATGTGGTACCTAAAAATATTTACACTTCTTTCCTCTCCTAAGAGAGAGAAAATCTTATTGGGGGGGGGGGGGGAGTGACAAATCAATTGCTTAATTTTTATGCCAAATTAAAGCTTGTGATGTAAGAAATACAACTACTATACTCTTTTGCAAGTTTCAGACTTAAAAAATACTGGGTAAATCTGCTAGTGTATATATCAGTTAGCTCAAAATTTCATATTTATAACACATTTACATTTTTTTTTATTGCACTAATCACCCCATTAAGCAGTTTTGGCTAAATATGCAGGCTTGGTGAACCACATCTCAGCAAAGGTAAGGGTTTTTTAAGATTTCTGGCAATACCTCTTTGGAAATATCCCTGGGTTCCAATATCTTGGAAACAAGCATCAGTGCTAGTTAGTGTAACCTGAGGCTGTCCTAGGTAGATAGATGCTGTATGAGATGGGCAGGCTCTGCAGCAATTGTTTGGCCTAGTCCTGCCATCCTCACAGACATTCTACTTTGGCATATAAACTAACAGGCTCCTGTCAGACCTCTGTGGCAAGCAACTACTTCAGGGGGTATTTATTTTATTATATAAGGATAGCTAGAAAAATTTAGAAATTCCACTAAAAGTAGAAGGAGGACATTTCGTTTATGGACTCAGTTCAAATACACAAGCAAAACAAGACAGAGACCTCTCAAATAAATTACATATTTTCTTAATCTATTTCATATAAGATGTAAATATGAAAAAAGTATAAATGATTTACACATAACTGGAACAAATTAATGTTGAAAGCTATGAGAAATTTATGAGAGTGAGATGCATTTAAGTATAACTAATCAAAAATGTAACACTGAAAAATGTGTAACAATGTTATGTTGTATCAAAATATTTTTTACATATTAAGGACTTCATAAAGAATGCAGTATCTTTTCTTTTTACAGTGGAGTTCATTAGAAAATTAAACTTGCCACATTTCAGTGCTTAAAGATTTTTCACAGAGAGGCTTAACTTGGATGGATGTTTGAAAAACAATTCTGATTATTTCTCAGAAATGGTCAATGGTTAGCATGCTTAGCTTCAAAACAAAGGGACCTGGATTCAAATTCCTACTAAGCAAAGATATAAAACATCAATCATCTGTGGTAATTGGTCGATGCTAGAGCCTGGATAATTGAAAAGCACAGTTAATCCAAATTACGTTTTATTGGGTAAAATACATAAAAAAAACCCTATAAAAACATAAGATAAACAATCTCGTAGCATGTAAATACAAAACAGAACATTTAAAAACTTATTTAGAGAGAAAGTCCGTGATTTTTGTTTGTTTTCTTTGTAACATTTTATTTTTTTTGTTTTATTTTTCTTATACGTCCATGAATTTGTAAAACTTCAATGTAATCAATATCATCTTAAATTTCCATGAATTTAAGTAATGTTTCTACAGCTGTTAGGGCTTCAGTGCAACTTACTTTGTAAGCTGGTAATAGCTCCTTATCATCGTCCTTATCGAGAGAAACACTTGATCCTGCTGTCAGTGTAGGTTCTTGCACACTTTGGATTAAGTCATCGCCAGTCATTTTTTTCATATCCAGCTTCATTTTTATCTATATTTAACCTACATATCTATATATTTAACCTTCATTTTCATTAATATTTTCCTTGTCTACGTCTTCACACCCATCAATATTTCAAATTGATTTTAAAATATCAGGTTCAATTTCTGCACTATTATTTGAGTCTTCCACTTCCAAATTATTTTCAGCAATCACAAAGTTTCAGGCAATATTTTTTTTAAATGATATTTTAATTGCTTCACTTTTACCTTCTGTCCAGGTTGTAGAAATGTTATAGATAGCATCTTTAATTGTTAGGGACTTCCAAAATAAAAGTGGATTTTTCTCTTCCATAAAGAAGTCAACATAAGAGTTTTTCTATACAATCATTTCATGGTCTCAATCACACCTTGGTCCATAGGTTGAGCTAGTGACGTTACGTTTGGTGGAAGATAAATGGTGACAATATTGCCATTTTCTGCAGAAAGTTTTTCTACTGGAAGATGGGATGGAGTGTTATTTAATAACAGAATTGTTTTGTGGGGAAGACCTTTCTGAGAGAGAAATGTTTTAATGTGAGGAACGAATTTGTCTTTCCACCATTTTTCGAAAATATCCCTAGTCATCCATGCAGATCTATGATTAAAATAATCTGCTGGAATATTTGTTGTATTCTTCAAACTTCTAGGGGATTTCACTTTTCCCACTATGGCTAATTTTAATTTGTCTTCTCCTGAAACATTTGAAAAGCACTGAATTGTTATTCTGTCTTTGCTTATCTTGTATCCTAGTGCAATTTTTTCTTGTACAGATGGCTAATGTGTGAGAGGGCATTGCTCGCCGATAAACTATTATGCAAACTTTCTGTTATCATGTTAAAATGCAAACAGAAAAAGTGTAAAAGTCTATGACAAAAGTAGAAATAACAGGTAATCGAAATAGCTGTAAATATAGCAAATAAAATCAACCTAGATGTAAAAGATACAGAATACGAAATAACAATATTGTTGCAAATTTTTAAATGGATAGGCACTGAGCATGAGTATCAATAAGTATATTTTTAAACAAATTACAATACAATGCAAATTATTACAAAAATATGGATGAAATAAACAAACTAACTAAGATCATACATAAGTCAACAACCCCTTTTCTACAGAGCATACAAGACCAGCTCTGTCTGTTCTACTAAACTATACCTCTTCCCTTTGTCTGTCATATCTCTTGAATACCCTCACTTCAGGCATAAACAATCCTTCGTCTTTTGTTAGATCACTAAGTTTATGTTACTAGCAACACAAAACGATCACCTGTGCACACACCAATAAAGATACTTCTTGTTTGTTTTTACTTATCGTGCACTGATTCAGACTATCTGAACCTACTTTCAGATCTCTACAACTTTTCAACACACTGAAATTCTATCATTCTCTTTTTCAGGTTGGTTCTACATTCAAATTCGTTTGTTGTATAATTCTCATGCACAAGCAAATGCGAGCGTTCATGTCACGTTTTGTCATGAAGTCACTGCAGCTCGTTCATCTGTCATAACAATATGATAAAACCAAAGTAAAATAGCCAATATATCTTAAAAAGGATAAAAGAGGTGATAAAAAACAATGATTAGATAAAAGATGTCTGAGTGTAAGGGAGCAGACAATGTCAAACAGAAACTTGCTAGAATTGGCCTACAGTTGCCAAATGCAGCAGCTATAGCTCATAACAGACATGTTTGGAGACAAAATTACATAGACTGATTGGACCTCCATAACTCATGGCTACACGAGGATTTTGTACATACGTATGGATGAAATCGACACATTGCAAAAATTAACATCACAACACAGAAGAAGTTTCCAACAAATCCCTTTGTGCCTCTTTCTTGAGTGATTTTTTTTTAAAAGGTCTTGGACTGCTAGCAGTGGCAGCTGGGCTAGCAGCACTTGAAGTTTGTGGCAGTTGATGCCCATGGCATGTATACTTAATATTAATTAAACTTAATCACTAATTGTTAATAACTAATACTAAATACATAGGAATCATTTCACAATGAAGAATCAATTAATTTACATATTTCAGAAATTAAGTCTACAACAGTGAACAAAAACTTCATGAAGTGCAGATCAGCCAAACCAGATAATGATAGACATGAATGAGATCCATTCATAGCAGCCTGGCATTCTGTCTGTATTTAGTTAGCTGAAGCCCTATAGATTCCCTCTAATATGCAGGGCATTAGAGTACAGGTGAACCCAGAGTCAAACACAGATAACAGATTAGCAACCAGAGCAGAGTGCACCTTTAGTGGAATAAAAGAACTAAATTGGGAAAATTCTAACCCTTTATTACCATTCTCGTTTGGGAAAAAAGGAGAAAATATTGCAAAATGTGTGAACAGATTTTCTTAGGAAAGAGCAAAATCGGATAAAAAAAAAAAAAGTGGTTGGAACAGGATGTGCTGGGAATTACACATTTACTAGTATTTAACACTTTAACACCGATAACGGCACAAATTTGAAATGGATTCATTCTAATAATGCTATTCCTTTGTCTTTAATACTCTACCCCTCTCTGAAATTTCCTGGGTGTTAAAGGGTTAAGCAAGAAATCATATGGAAGGTGGGTGCATTACTGGGAGATGTGTGCTCAAATCCCACTCACAGCAAAACTAAACCTTTTAAGCTAACTATTTCATGAGTCTTGTCTACAGAACATCTCTTGTGATACTTTACTACTAAATGAAATCATATATCTGACTTATTTTATTGTAATAACACATATATTGCAATGCATTCATTTAGTATTGTTTTTCATCTTTGTTCGAGATAGGAGTGCTAAATGCAGATCTATGCTCATTTTAACTCACTGTAATTGATTTCATCTTCTAGATTTAAAGCTAGCACCCAATTCAAGAGGAAGTAACTTTTGTTGCCAAGTTACACTGAATGAAGTTAATAGTGTTATTCAACTAAAATCATCATAAAGATATTTTTCAACTATTAATGTGTTTTATAATAAAAAATAAAAAATAAATACCCTCTCAAGCAGCTGCTTGCCACAGAGGTCTGACAGGAGCCTGTCAGTTTATATGCCATAGTAGAAGGTCTGTGAGGATGGCAGGACCTCAGCAGAAAAATGACACACACATCCATGCCTTACCCGGGGCTTGAACCCAGAATTTCATTTAAACTTTACCTAAAGCATATTTTCTTATGCAATTAACCAAAGTAAATGATTTTGATGTCTTGGTTATAATTATTTTGCTGCTTATAAATAATGTTATAACGAAAATACCTTATTTAACTCAATATCTTGAACTTGAATAGCTGTTTGAGCCAGTGGATGAACTTGCTGAAGAGATATTTGCCCTGAAAGTGTAGTTCTTAGCCTCTCAAGCAAGGAAACAAGTCGTTGATGCCTAGTAATAGAAATCATACTTTTTAAATAGTTACCTTAAAAAAATAAGTTTTAATAATAAAATTGCATTCTTGTGGTCAAAATTTACATATCAGTGAAAACTATACTGGCAGAAATTGAAAAAAGAACATCATTAACAATTGAAGCATAATCTATGAGATTTATTAGTAGAAACAACTTGTTGAGAAAGGGCAGTGATCACACATCTGAAGTGATTCAATGTTTATTTTACCTTTTAATGAGTATTACATTTTACAGAAGGCACATTTTAATAAGGTGTTGAACCTCCTCGAGCAGCAATACGAGCTTCCAATCTGGCATGCAATCGGTGGTACAAATGCTGGATATCACGCTGGGGGATACCATTCCATGTGCTTTCAACTTGGACACATAATTCAGTGATAGTCATTGCCTGTCACAGTCCATGGAAGAGTCTTTGTCCCAGACGTGTTCAATTAGAGACAAGTCTGGAAAGTGTGCTGGCCAAGGGAGTTGGTGCACTGCCTGAAGAGCATGTTGAGTTGTCCGGGTAGAGTGTGGGCAGGCGTTGTCCTGCTGGAATATCGCATTTGAGATTACACTCAAATATGGCAGGATGACCAGCTGTACGATGTTGCTGTTGTATGTATTGCTATTCAGTAACCCTGTACAAATACCAGACATGTACGAGAGTGATAGCTAATCGTTCCCCACACCATTATGCCTGGCATGGGCCCTGTGTGTCGCTGGCAGATGCACAATAGAAGAAGAAGCTCACCATGTCACTTTTGGACACATAAACAACCTTCAGATATTCCTAAGCAGAATCGACTTTCATCAATGAAGACCACAGACTGCCATTCTTCCCTCCAATGAACTCGTTCTAGACACCACTGTAAATGTGCTTGACAGTGACAAGGTGACAGTGGTAACTGTGACAGCGGCACGCATGCCCACAGTCCTGCTTCCAAAAGATGATTGCGTATCGTTCTTGTAGACACCCTTGGTATGATAAGAGGATCGAATTTGTGATGCCATAGCCATCTGCTCTGCCACCACTGCCCTCCTGATATGCCGATCCTCTCATGCATCCATATCTCTGTGTTGCCCAGAACCACGTTTGCGAGTGTGTGAATGGTCTTCTGACCATAGATATCACCATCATACCACTGCTGATACCTCTCGTCCAACACGGTATGCAGTTGGATGAAAAGACCATTCTGCTTCCCAAAGATCCACTATGTGACCTCACTCAAACTCTGCTAACTGAACAAATATTGTGCGCCTGTGTCATCCAGGCATGGTAGCTTATTCAAAGAGCACTGAACAACATGACACAAGATGAGTAACTTCTTTTTTCACACCCTAGTCCTAAATACATGCTGTGTACACTTGCATGATGTCATCTTCAGTGACATCATTATTTCATCCAATGACTTTCAATCTTGGATCATGGTTTCTGATGCCCTTAACTATTAACATATTATAATATGACATTCCTAAAGAAATTCCTTCTGGGTGTTTTTTTTTTCAATTTCTGCCAGTTCATTTTAGAAATCTCCAATGTTTCAATATGCAGTTTTATGAATTATAATTATGATGGCAATGACAAAAAAAAAATGATGAAATTTCAATAAATATTGATTATAATTCTGGACAGCAATTCTCTGAACTGTAGGCAAATCAGTATATTACTACTACCTACTGCTTGTCTCAATTCCCAGAGATTTCTTTTAAATAATATTTAGTTTATTTTCCTGTATTAATTAACAATGCATGTAATAAAACAATTCTCAGTATGTCTAGAAATCAGCAACAGTACTTGTATGCTAAAATATCTATAAATTAGTAAATGTGAGAGAATCTAATAAAATAACTGGTTAAATCTAGTGATCTGAGGGCACCATATCCTAAAGGATGAATTTTCATTGTCTATTTGGCCAATTAAAGAATTTAATGTTTACACAAGTGCCTGAGTTAAAGAAATCTTTCTGATCAGACTTATCAATTATTTCATAGTAATGACAAAATAAGACAATCTCTCAAAATTTCATTAGATGTCAGGATACTGCATTCAAGCTATACAGACCAAAGGTAATGATCAAAATCTTGACATGAATAAAGAAGCTAAAAATGCTGAAGTGGGACAAACCCAATGTGCAACTGAAGAGGGTTAAAATATTGGGTCTACGCAAAAGCTTCATCCATTAGGTAAAAGTCAATAATTTTGACTTTATCAATTACATAGTTTCCACTGTTTCCCATCTTTCCATAAACCAGTACAGTTCCACTGCAGTAAAAAGCTTTCTGGCTTGGAGTGAAAAAATTCACCAGCAGCAGCTTGAACACCCTTGAAGTTAGAAAATGATTTCCCATTTACGAGATTCTGCAGACTCTGCTATTAATTAAAGTTTTATAGTGCAATAACTGGGGAAAAAGATGGATGAAGATGTACTTACCAATTTAATTCCCTCGATTTTTGGTGAATTAGCAATACCCCACATTTAACAGCATTATCATGATAAAAGATGACAACTTTTCCATTGAACTGGGTGTTTTCAATGGTTGCTTGACTGAATTTATCTAATTGCTGACTGTACCATTCTCTGTTACCAGAAAGCATTTTGGCCATATTGGAGCAGCTCATAAAAGATGGCACCCTTTGCATTCCAATGAAAATGATACAATCTAATTTGTTGCAATCCTGGCTTTGGAATGGAATTTTGGCCTGTTTTAGAGTACTGTTTTTTGTACTTCAAATTATTGGAAGAATATCCATTTTTTGTTGCCAGTAAGAAGTAAATCCAAAAAAAGGCTCTGCAATCTGCCGGGTGCAATGGAATCTGTCCAGCAATCTCTCCACTAAGTTTTTTTGTGACAGTTGATGAGGTACTCAAATGTTGCTCTTTAAAATTCAGACAAGTTCTTTAATGTGCCTAGATGCAATTGACTGCCAAAATCCTAGATTTTATGCAATCTCTTCTTGTATTTAGATTGGTTCTTTTTAATTATGACTACAATCTGATCCACATCAACTACTGAAACACATCTAGAATGTGGCTTGTTTACCAAGTTGAAGTTGCTGGAACAAAATTTTTCAAACATTGACAGCATGAGCATCATTCGTTTATTGCATCAATGCCAAAGACTTGACAAATGTTCCTAAGTGTGACTCATGCAATTTTATCTTTTGAAACTTGTAGTGAATGTCTTGATTCATTTTGCTTTAAATGCTTTTGTCAGCATGCTTTAAATGCAATTTGCCAATCTCCATTTGGAACCCATTAACTCTTAGAGTGCTGTGTTACTAAAAAAACTGAACTCACTGTGGTGGCTGGATTTATTCTAAAGTTTTCAGAAAATAAAAGAAACAGCTTTAGAACCCCATCCTGAAGTTACCAATAAAAGGAAACATATCATGTTATATATCAAAAGAAATTACATTTAGCAATAGAGTATCAAATGAAAGCATCCTGTCATTTAATTGTACTTAATGAAATAGCAGAATTCGAAAAAAAAAAGTTAATTTAAGCATTTTCAAAAATACTTAAATAATTTAACTTATCGTTTTTTAAAAAAAACATTGCAATATTTTACTTTTTTTTCTATATTTTATTATTTTAATATAAACAGTTCATAATATTTCTATTAATGCTTAAATCTTTCATTTATTTAATTTTTTTTCCAAAATTTTTAGTCATTTATGCATATAACACATAATGCATTTTCTTAGACTTTGATGATCAGCAAACTCTAAGCCTAAGAAAAGCAGTATCATAAAAAAAAACATTTTGCTTTAAAAACAAGATAATTCAAATAAAAATTGAAAAATATATCTGAAAAGTGATAAAGAACTATGAAAAACAATCCAATAAAATGTTTCAAAGATTTTAAAGCCTAACTGAAGGCACTGAATATGAGAATGAGTCGCTTTATTATGAAGCTGCATAACTACTACAAAAAGTTTAATTCTAAAATTCTGGCAAAAATTTTGGTTAAAAATCAAAATTTCCCAGCCATATTTGCTTATTTGGTTGAAATATAATTAAAAGTATTGCTAAATAAAGTTCTACCTTTTAAAATTGCGATTTGAGGATAATTGTATGGTTCTCCTGATATCCGACATTAGAGATCATTAGAGGTTTCATTTTCGATTGTTTCAAATTAATTATTGTTTATAATTGCAGTATCATTTGAGAAGCAATAAAAAATAATTTTAGAAGCATTAGAGTAAAAAAAAGGTCTTTAAAATCGAAAGTCTGCTAAAATATTGATTGAAAGCCAATGAGCATAATTCCCTCATGATACAATTTCCAGTAGTAATAAAATCACTATCTTTATGTTAAAACTTCAGAAAGAATTACAACACTACAAGAGCTATAAATAGTCCAAAGTACCGGGAATCACAACTGATCAATAATTTACCTACAGTATGGCAGAATAAAGGCATAAACTAAAGCGTTGCTACTTGATGCTATTTACAGTGACTGAACATGTGTATACATTCACTGCAGACTTAAAAAGATTTATTCTTAAACTTTATCATAATTTTTTCAAGCAGAACAATAGGTAAAAAATATATATCATAAATATAAATGTTATTTTCGATATTTGATTAGAAATAATTAAAAAAAAAGTTCAGATTTCTATTTGAAAAAAAATTTTTTTTGCAACTTTGTTCCAGAATTAGAAAAATGAAACCAGTTAATATAGCTCCGACACGGAAAAGGTTAAATGCAATTAATCAATTAAATCACCAGCCTGAATTCTAGCTCATATGTAGATTAATACTATCAAATATTACACTCACTTTGACTGTTGTTTATCAAATCCCATACATTTGCATTAAGTGCATGAATATATCAAATGAACTCAGACTTCTGCATAGCACAATACCTTACCAACAGACCAAATAAAACAAAAGTAATCCCTCTTTTTGTAATATTCCTTAAATAATAGAAACAATAGTTCTCAAAAAAGATGCAGTTGCAGCTTTAGAATAGAGCACATCTTGAAAATATCTTTCAAAGTGGCTGAAAATACTTTAAAATATCTTTCTCATAAAACTAAAATGTTTTTAAGAAGTTAATTTTACTGGCCAAAAAATATATCTAAGAAAAATATTTTTACCTTTTCACAATTCCTGCTCCTTTAATTATGTCTAATAGTTTGTGAATATCCTCCACTGGAAGCTGAGAAGCAGCTGATTCTGATGATTCAGATAGCAAAATTTCCACTCTTCTACAAGCTAGACTATCACAGTTTCGGGCAACTGCTATATGGTTTGTAGGTAGAAACTTGTCAATCAGGAGTGTCAGAAGGCTTCCTGATTGGCTGGGATGAATAGCTTCAAGGCAACGTAAAGTTCGCTTCACAAAACAAGGCTGTATGAAAAAAGAAACAAATATTTTTGGACATATTCACTAATTACTGTTTACTAGAAATCAATGATTTCTGGAAAATGTGTTCACTAATTAAAAAATTAATGATTTATGCTACTGAAAAATCAGGTACCAAGGCAAATTCCATATGCAAAGGGCAATACTACGGATGCCTGGTGAAGATGTCCAGGGATTGAGGCCATCAAAAGCTTGAGTAATAAAGACCTTTGCATAAGGAAAAGAAGTACAGTTTTTTTTTTTTAATATAAACAAAAGATGGAAATAAGGTCTTAGAAGCTCTCTTGGGCTTGTCCTGATTTCTCATACAATTATTATTTAACAATTATTATTTTCATACATATGGATAAAGGTGCAGAGCAGGACCAAGTGTGAAAATGGGATATGAGCATTTTGAGGAAAAGTTTAACAAATCACCCCCAACGAAGCAAATGTTGTTGTTGCTGGTGAAGGCATTTTAAGAGACTGGAACAGTGGTACATCAATGGAAGCAGTGTTCAGGAAGGAAACAGACCACCACAGACAAAGAGCATATGTGGGAGGTGCTTGATAAAATTCTCATATCACCAAGGAAAAGTCAATGACGAATAGCAAAAAAAATTAACCATGAAGGGAACAGAAATTGTGCAAAGAATAGTTCATGAATTGGGGCTTTTTCATACTGTTTGCAAATTAAGCAGAAGCTGCGAGAACTGATATGTTACAAAGATGTTTGTTTTGTGCTCATACTCTCGCTAATGTTTACAAAGATGAGAATTTCCTCCACGTCTAGTTTTCTGATGAATGCCATGTGTTGTGGCAGAGACACATCAATAAACAGATGATGAAGTTCCTGGGTTTCCAACAACAGATAAGATCATGTAAAGTCTTCACTTTTCATATGAGAAAGTTACTGTCTGGTGTGCCATTTCCAGGTATGGTGTTATTGGACCTTATTTCACTGAAGATAATCAGAGCAAATGTGTCATAGTGAATCAGACAACCTACAGCAGATCATCAAGCCCTTTCTGTAGAATCTGAAATGCTTCTGTCAAACAAGAAATTTCCTTTTGGGTACTCAGTGGTTCCAACAAGATGGAGCTACAGTTAGGTTGGTTGTTGATTAGGTTGTTTTACTTCTGAGTGGCACTTTTTTGAAAACAATGGGCCAACCCATTGGGCAGCTGTTAGGAGACAGATGGTTGTCTCCCATCAAGGCCATCCAGCATGTTCTTTAATGTGCACAGGGTATGGCTCTCATACACAAGGGAACATGGCTTTACATTCCATCTGACGGAAGGCAGTCTTTCCAAGCCCATCAGTATCCCCTACTGACTGAGGGCAAGGTGAGGGTTTAGCAGAAATAAATTTCAATGCTGGCAGTTTGGAACTGCAGATTATGAGCCTGCATAAATTAAATTGATGATAGTAAGGGTTGCATGTAACTGGGAACTGCAGATTGTGAAACCTTAGTTCAGGTTATGAAATCTGAGAACTGCAGATTATGAGACTGGCACACTACTAACTGAGCCAACCCCTACCCCTGGAACTACACTGCACACAGCTTAGCTAGGAATACATTTCAGGTCCTCCAGCTGAACTTTTTGAATCATCTCATCTCTAGGGGTACAGATTACCATTCCATTCAAATTCACCAAATCTCCTCCACCTGACATTTATCAGTTGGGAAACTTAATAAAAGGTGTATTGTAATCCAGTGTCTTTTGACATTGATCAACTGAAGACCTATATCTGATATGTACTGCACTCTATACCTCTTTGGTGCATCCATGAAATGTTTGACAATCTGTTTCAGATATGAAACCTGTTTGGAACATCTTGGTTCACATTTGGAACATATATTTGGGCAATGTTTTGTTTAATTTCTGCTGCTGTAGTGTTTTTATGTTCTGTTTAACCTAGTATATACTGAAGTAAGTGCAACACTCAAACTTTCTTATTCCCATTTTCAGTATATTTTATTCTGGACCATACTGTACATGGAACTGTGGTTCCATAGGAATATTATTGATTATGCATTAACAGATAGCAGGCTGCTAAGATCAGGTCTGACTATTTCCTTGTTAAAAGTGTCTCACAACTAAAGCTTAAAAATGTTGTACCAACATTAAAAGAAGTACTTTTAACACTGAAATTCTGAAATGCCAAAGCTTATCATAATGTGTTACTTAGTCATTATGACATTTATTATGTGTTTACTACTGATGGTGAGGATGAATGGGGCCATTTGAAACATGCCATTCTTGAAACCAGTAGGACTATTTTGGGTTAAATGGAACAGAGGATGCAGAATTATTTGAGTGATAAGGCTATGCAGCTTATTTCTGAAAAAAGGGACTGCTGACCTATGTTGAATCAACAGCCTACTGATATTAATAGACTGCATTATAGAGAGCTTAATAATCATATATTGTAAACGATCAGTTGAAGGCTGATAAGAATCTTTGGCTTGATAGTCTGGTTGATAGAGCAGAGAAAGCTGCTAGAGAACAAAACAGCCATATCAAACAGTTGATATTTTGTATAGGAAACAACAGAATGTCATACAGGTATTAAGGGGTAAGGATGTAAAAGTTATTGGCATTGAGCTTTCTGTCATGGCAAGATAGGCTGAGCATTTTGGAGATACCCTAAGTTCTACTCCCTTTGTTTGTAATGATGATGATGACTCTATTACAGGCTTTAATAATAGTTCCATTTTACAATCTATGGCTTATAATTTAAAACTACCAAGTTTCTAGGGTTAGAAGAAATCACAGCAGAAATACTTAGAGCTGGTAACGATTCTGCTGTCAGATGGCTGACAGTGTTGAATATTTTCTGTAATAAAGGTGTTGTTCTTAAGGATTTCACCAGAACTATTATAATCCAAATTAAAAATAAAGTGACCACAGTTCTTGTGATAATTATGGGGGAATCAGTCAACTCTCTATACACAGTAAAGTTCTGTCCATTGTTGTTCTTAATAGAATTAAAAATTTGGTTGAGGGAAAACTTTGGGATGAACAGTCTGGATTCAGAGGTGGCTGCATAGACAAAATATTTATACTTAGACTTTGTTTACAGAATTACTTGAAACTCTACACAGATGTTCTGAATGTTAGAATTGAGATGTTATGGCATTCCTGATAAGTTAATTAACTTAATGAGTTGGATTGTTTTATTTCTTAGCAGCACTTTTTTTGCACACAATGGGCAAAATGTCCAGGTCACAAGGACTCAGAGAAGGTTGGGTTGGTTGGTTGTTTAAGTTTTAATGGCGCATTAGCAACTAAGGCTATAATGCGCCATACGAATGTCCAGAAGAAAAAAAGATAAAAGTCGTGTAACCCTTAACCGTATTTTAAAAGAAATCACAAACATATACTAAGAATGTAAAGCAATAAAAAGAAACATAATTGATAACAAGAAACAAATGTATAAATAAGTTATAAATATAAATGTAACCCAGGTGTAAGCAACCTGGGTTAAATAATGGAATAAAACTATATTCGAGTAAAATATCCTGTAAAAAGTAAAAATTCAAATACAGCGTTAAAACAACAATGATCAGCTAACAAATGTCCGAGTGTAAGGGGCTCGGACGTAAAATCATGAAATGTAAAATACAAACGTCGTTCAAAGTTAAAACATGGACACGATATTAAAATGTGTTTGATAGTTAAAATGGTGTCACAAAACTCACACTTAGGTACGTCGTCCGCCCGAAGAAGAAACGAATGTGTAATAAACGAATGACCTAAGCGGAGCCGAGCAAGTACAACTTCCTCCTTGCGATTCCTGCGGTAACAAGACTGCCATGGTTTGATGATAGGTTTGATCTCAAAGAGCTTGTTCGTAAGCTGTTCTGACCAAGATCTCTGCCACTGTGCCCGGAGCTCGATGGTAAAACGTTGCCGGAAATCCAGATATGGAACCGGCAACGGAGAGTCGGAGAGGGGCGTGGCTGACTTGGCAGCAGCATCTGCCAAGTCATTGCCCCTGATACCGACGTGACCGGGCACCCAACAGAAATGGATGGTGGTGGTGGCTGCCAGACGATGTAGCTGCTGGCGGATCTTAGTAAGAACAGGGTGAGGCCGATGCCTCACCGAGATCAAAGCCTGTAGCGAGCTAAGCGAGTCGGTGTAAAACACACACCGACGATGATGCTTAGTCGCCACGTGGTCCAAGGCGAGGCTGATAGCGTGCAACTCTGCAGTGAAGATGGAACACTGCAGTGGGATCTGGTCTGCAATGATTACATCACAGCAGACCATGGCTGATCCCACCGAAGTGCCGGACTTCGAGCCATCTGTAAAGACAGGCAAGAAGTCCGCGTGCTCAGCACGATGGCTGGCAAAGAGTTGCCGGTACACACAGTCGGGTGTAAAGGCCTTCCCCGTCCTGCACAGGGAAAAATCGCAGGAAGGGGAAACAGCGAGCCAAGGTGGAAGTGGCTCAGCTGTCGACTGTGCAACGCTATTGAGACTGGTGTTGATGTCTCTGAGGTAGCCTCGGACACGCAAACCAAAAGGACGAATGGCAGTCGGCCGATTAGTGTAAAGCATTTCCCACTTCGGACTGAAAACGCAGTCCCAAGTGGGATGGCCAGGCAGGGATCGCAATTTAGACGCATATTGTAGGGACAACTGCTGACGGCGAAGAGATAAAGAAGGTTCGTCGGTCTCAACGTAAAGACTCTGGACTGGCGAGGTGCGGAAGGCCCCCGTGCAAACACGGAGGGCCTGATGATGGAGGGGGTCCAGCACCTTCACCACCGAATCCCGGGCCGAGTCGTACACCTGGGATCCGTAGTCCAGTTTCGATCGGACAAGCGCACGGTACAGGCGGAGCAAGGAACATCGGTCCGCCCCCCAAGAGAGGGAGGAGAGGACCTTGACGATGTTCAATGCCCGCGTGCACTTGGACCTGAGATGACGTATGTGAGGTAAAAAGGTCAATTTCCGATCGAATATGAGACCGAGAAACTTGGTCTCCGCCACAACTGGAATGATGTTACCCCCGAGCCGCAGCTCGGGATCCAGATGAAGATTACACTTGTGGCAAAAGTGCACACAAGCGGTCTTCTGTGGGGAGAACCGAAACCCGTTTGCCGTCGCCCAAACCGAAAGATTGTTCAGGGCAATTTGCAGTTGTCTTTCAATGACCCTCATGCTGGACGATGAGCAAAAGATGCTAAAGTCATCAACATAAAGGGCATTGCCTACTGATGGAGGAAGTTGTCTAGTTATGGAATTAATCTTGACAGCGAAAAGCGTAACACTCAGAACGCAGCCTTGTGGCACCCCCTGTTCTTGGGGATACGGCTGCAACAGAGTGTTACCGACACGGACACGAAAAGAGCGTGTCGATAAGAAGTTGGAGATGAAGATCGGCATGTGACCTCTCAAGCCGAAGCTGTGGAGGTCACGAAGAATGCCGAATCTCCAAGCCGTGTCGTACGCTTTTTCGATGTCGAAGAAAATTGACACCAGGTGCTCTCTTCTTAAAAATGAATTTCTGATAGCTGATTCGAGGCGTATCAGATGGTCAAGAGTTGACCGTTGCCTGCGAAAGCCACACTGGGTGTTGGAAAGAAGGTTGTGATGTTCTAAATACCAGATGAGTCTGGCATTTACCATTCTTTCCAACACCTTGCACACGCAGCTCGTCAATGCGATGGGACGATAATTGGAAGGAATCTTGGGATCTTTGCCTGGCTTGGGGAAGGCCAAGACGATGGCCTCCCGCCAGGAGTCCGGAAACTGCTCCTCGAGAAAAATGCGATTGAAGAGATGGAGCAGCCGATCCTTACTCAATGGTGAAAGATGTTGGAGCATGGCATAATGGACATTGTCCGGCCCTACAGCAGAGGCACGAGAAGAGTGCAGAGCAAGGCGAAGCTCCTCCGCTGTGAATGGCCTGTTGTAAGGCTCCAGGCCATTCGAGTGGAAAGACAGCGGAGAGCGCTCCGCCCTGCCCTTCTGGGCCAGAAACTCGGGGGAGTAAGAGGAAGACGAAGAGATGGAAGAGAATGACTCCCCCAGAGTGTCGGCAATTGCTTTGGGATCAGCAATTGCCTGTCCATTGTGCTCCAGGATCGGTAACGAGTGGGACGTGTAGTTCCCACTCATCTTCCGGACTTTATCCCACACGACCTTAGAAGTAGTCGTGCGGGTGATAGAAGATGTATACTTGATCCAAGATTCCTTCTGGCTCTGGCGTCGGACGAAACGTGCTTTCGCCCTGGCGCGTTTGAAATTTTCAAGGTTGGGGGTAGTCGGATATCTCCGAAACACCCCCCAAGCCTTGTTCTGAGCCTTACGAGCTGCGGTGCAATCTGGATTCCACCACGGTTTCGGAAAGCGAGGAAACCGTGTAGAAGTTTGAGGAATTGTTGATGCAGCTGCATCTACGATACAGTCCGTTATCTCCGCTACTGCCACATTGATTGGCTCCTGGCTGACAGAGTGGTCATCGAGCTCAGAGAGCAGCTCGAAACCACGCCAGTCAGCCCGATCTAGCCTCCACCGTGAAATGCGTGAAGGGCTGCAAGGCCCCCCACGGGAGATGGTGCAGACCACGGGGAGGTGATCGCTACCGTACGGGTTGTCCTCGACCTCCCATGTAAAGAGTGGAAGGATCGAGGAGGAGCAGATGGTAAGGTCAATGGCAGTGAAAGTGCGGGTTGGGGAGTGAAAGTAAGTACTGACACCGGTGTTCAACAGGGAGAGAGAAGGATCCAGGAGCCACTGCTCCAGGACCCCGCCCCTCCCATTGGTGTCAGCACTGCCCCAAAGTGGACTGTGTCCGTTGAGGTCCCCCATAATGAGGCAGGGGGACGGCAGCTGCGAGACAAGATCATCAAGGTCTTCCTGGAAGACGATGCTCCCAGGTGGAAGATATACAGAGCAGACAGTCAGCGAGAACCCCACGAAGAGACGGATGGCTACCGCCTCTAAGTTGGTAGTGAGGGGTACGACCTGGAATGGAGAATGGTTGCTCACGAGGATGGCGACACCCCCGCGAGCTGGACCATCTCCATCCCGGTCCCGGCGAACGAGTGAAAAGTGCCGGATCATGGGATCTGTGACTGGCTGCAAGTATGTCTCCTGCAGGCACACACAGATGGGCTGGTGTGCCTGAAGGAGGGCCTAGATGTCGTCAAGATTCCTCTGGAATCCACGACAATTCCATTGTAGGAGTGTGGCCATCTCAGGACTTAGAAGAGTGGGCGGACGACGAATTCCTATTCAACTTCACCGCCGCAGAGGACGGTTTAGTGAATAGGGGGCGGTCGGTATCCATGTCCTCGGAATCGTCCGAGGGGCATGGATCGGTGACCGCCCTTTGTGGAGCTGTTATTTTCTTTTTGGGCCCCGGTGGGGGCCCCTTAGGTTTTGAAGGTCTTGCTGTCTGAGGACGGGGAGGAGTAGGCCTTCCGGTGGAGGTGGAAGGCTGAGCTGCAGGAATGGAAACCGGGGTTGATGTCGAAGTCGACACCACCCTCGGTCTCGCCTGCGTGAGGAGGTACTTCGCAGCTGGCGAGAAAGACTCAGTAGGTGGTACACTGATGTCAGTCTGCACCGCAACCGAAGTCATTGGAACGATGGGCTTTCCAATGACTGCACTGGCATAGGAAACCTTGCCAGGTGGGGCGGGCGGTGCAGCCAGCTTTCTCGCCTCAGCATACGAGATGTTGTTCACGACTTTGAGGCGTTGTACCTCCTTTTCCTCCTTCCACTTCGGACAGTCGCGGGAGTACGCCGGATGTTCGCCACTGCAGTTCACACAGCATGCCTTTTCTGCTGTGCAGTCAGGATCGAGATGATCCTTACTGCCACAGCGAGCACAGGTGGGCTTGCCCCTGCATGCTGTGCGGGCATGACCGTATATCTGACACTGAAAACAGCGCAGAGGGTTTGGGATATACGGCCGTACCTCACAATGTAAATAACCTGCCTTGATGGAAGAAGGCAGGCGTGGCGTGTTGAATGTAACAATTAACACCCGTGTGGGTGTTAATTTCCCATCACGACGTGTCGAAACCCGATGGACCGCTGTTACTCCTTGAGGTGTGAGCTCCGAGAGGATCTCCTCCTCAGTGACTTTGAGGAGGCCCCACTCGGTGATCACACCCCGAGAGGAATTCAAAGTTTTATGGGGAGTGACTTCGACAGCCACCCCACCAATTGCTTTAACTTTCAGGAGCAGTTCCGAGTGTTTGGAACAAGCGGTCTCAACCTGTAAGTCACCAGATCGTAGGCGCTTAACGGATTTCGGTTCTCCCGCAAGACCTTTCAAACCTTTGTTAACGAAAAATGGGGACATGTCCCCAAGTACCTGATCACCCGTGGAGTGGATGATCAGGAACTTTGGGAACGAAGACACAGACATAGAAGACAATGGCAGAGATAACTGAGACAACGAGGAAGATGGGGGCTCATGTCGAGCCCTCTTGTTGGCGGCGATCGCATTATTTTCATCACTCTCTCTCATGGTTTTTTTAGTGTGGTTCAGTGCCCGCTGTCCCCACCCTCCACGGAGCCCAACAAGGGGACGCCCAGTCAGGCGCCAGGGCTACGCAGGCACTATACCCACACAGACAGTGAGCCAAGCCCTCACAAATAAATACAAGGAAAATGAAAAGAGAAATGGTGCAGAACAAAAACGTTCTACACAAAAGAAACAAAGCTTAAAATAACAAAATTGTGAATGGCCAACCTGGCCTCACAAAGAAAAGATAACGACAAAAGGAAAATAAGTTGTGAGGAAACTTGTAAACCTGTACCCGGACCGTGGGCAAGGTTACTCACCGCTCTGCACGGTTGACCCTAGCAGGACCTGCCCACCAGCCGATTGCTCCTGGGGGGGCCACCCCAGGAGCTCCCGTTTACCTGAAGCAGAGGCCAAAGCAGTGTATAGCAGCGGCCCCGGAAGTCGCTGCCCAGCCCCGCGACAGACAGGCTCCCCAATGGCAATACGGCCAAAGGGGACCCCACCAGTCATGAGCTGGGGAGAGAAGACGGGGACCCCTGAGCAACTGCCAGGATCCTCCTTTCCAGGGACACGGGTCTCCGCGCACGGCAAACACGCGGGCGAGCGTTTAGGACCCTGCGAAGGTAACCGAGCCAGCGGGAACCTTCACAGGGTGGTCCCCCTCACCACGTACAGGCGCTCACACCGAGGGGGAGAGAAGGTTGGGGAAGGAGACCCTCTGGACAGTTGCTAGAGACAGATGTTAGCTTCCCATCAAGAACATTAAGTGTGTTCTTTAATGTTCACAGGGTATAGCTCTCTTGCACAAGGCTTAATGTCCCATCAAATGGATGGTGGCCTTTCTAAGCCCATTGGTGTCACTTTCTGACCAAGGGCAGGGTTGGGGTATAGCAGAAATAAATCTCAATGGTGAACCAGGTAGGAATCAAACCTGTGAATGGCAGATTATGAGCCTGGCCTACCGAGCACAGCCTACCAACTAATCACCATAATGAAGGCTTTCTAAAACAATACTCAGTTATGTGTGAAAGTTAGTAAGGTTTGTAGCAATTAGTTTAGCATTACTAGTGGAGTTCAAAAACGGAGATTTTGTCACTTTTTCTCTTTAGTGTGGTAATTATGAGGAACCCATTGCTGCTTATAACCCATTTCTGTCTGTTATGTATCCCATCACAAACATTTTGTCAGAGAATTCTTTTAACTGGGTAAAGCTAATGAAGCACCTGTATTTCAAAAAGATAATAATCATATTTCCATCTTTTAATTAATGAAAATATATTATTAAATTTATTAAAACCTGATAAATCTGAAATGTTTACTGTTTGCTAGGTGCAGAAAACACAGTAAGTTTTTGAATTATCAGTTTAAAATATTAATCTAATGTGGTCAGCTATTTCTCAAACCACTAATTATCAAATGTAAAAAGTTAGCAAACCAGAGAACAATTTCTGCAATTCATAATTTAAATTACTTCTAATGGCTTAAACTTATGGAGACCAGAAACTACCTACCCTTGAAAGATCATCGCATCGAGCATTGATTGCTTGAATTAAAAGACCACTGGCAGCTTGATTTCGATGTATAGCACTATAACAAATACAAAAGAGCCACAATTACTATTTAACTGATAAACTAAAAATGAAAATATTACAAAACTATATATGTTATAAGTCAGGGAATTTAAAAACCTTAAAATATGAACCAAAGGGGGGGAAATATGATTAGAAACTAGCAATATCAACACCAATCTGCCTATTTTCTTATTGTGCACAAAAAGAAGTTCAAAAACATGTTACTGCAATTTTTCTAGCCCAGGGAATCTATAATGGCTGAATATAATCTGTGGTCCTTTAAAATCCAAGTTTATCAGAAATATTAGCTCTTTTTAGTGCATACATATATAGTTATTTCTGGAGTATATAGGCTAGGTCATAGTATTTGTGCAACTCCCTACAATAATAAAAAAAAAGTATCTTGATCAATATTTATATGACATTTCATTGTAGTGAATTGCACTCTAGAAAAACTAGTTTTTTGACTAGTAATGGCTTAGCATAATGGGTGGTTCTTTAAAATGCATATTTACCAGAAAGATAGGCTTTTCTTAGTGCATGCATTTACAGGCAACTCTTGCTATTCACCAATTTAATTTATGCACTTTCAGTTTAATGCAATTTATAGTAAATGATCTTGTGATAATGGAAGAGGGACACATAAGAGAGAAATCAAAGTTTATCCCCCAATAAGATAGAGTCACTGGAGCCATGTAGAAACCTATCAATAAAGGACTGGACAACAATTTTCAAACACCTGGATGACATAGAAGGGATCCTTGATGAAAAAGATCCAGATCATCAGGGATTGAAGCCAAGTTATGAGGAAGGCAAATAATGTCTTTAACTATTATATTAAAAAAACTTTATATTGAAAAGAAGGCATTAACTGAATCTTCCACTACACAATTCTTAGAGAAGCCTACACCTCACCTGAACCTTCAACATAAAGTGGAGAAGCTACCACACATCAGCCAGCCTAGAGGAACTTTCAACCGAAATCTGGCCTTTATAAATTTAGTTTTTTTTTAATTATTATTTGAAGTAAATTAATATGACAGTTGAATGTGCAATAATAAAACCAGAACTAGTGTGGCATTTGACGCTTGAGTTATGCTTGAGCATGAGAATTATGTCACTAGCTTATTGGAACAGACAGACTTGAAACAATAACAGTGTTTAGAAATATTGGAAGGTTTTCGGTAGTAGCTGAAAGTGTATGTTTATTTTCCTTTCAGGGAGTTAGTATTAAGTCAATGTAAGTGAAGGTTATTCAACAGACTTGGCATTCAAAAGAGGCAATATGTTAGTCAAGCAAGTGGCTGGCTCTCTTTAATTTCTTCATAAGAAGAGTTTATCATCTGATGCATGGTGATATCAATTTATAAGATGAAGCTTATTTCAATTGGTGAAAAGAAGCCAACAGGAAAAGCAAATAGAGTTTATTGATAACATGTGTATAAACCTTGGTAACTTATAGGTATTTCAACAAAGAAACTTTGTTAAAAGTTTGTTTATCAAATGTTTAATTAATATTCCATTTGTGCTTTGAGTAGATATTGAAATAATTTTAGTACAAATATCTGAAGAATAATTAAGAGATATAAAACACTCTTTTTATGGTTTAGCTTCATACTGATGAAGAAAAGGATTTGTGTTAGTTGAATTTGTTTTATATACATGGTTTTATACCTTTATAAAATTAGTTCATTTAAAATTTTTTTGCTAAGCATTTTTTAGAAATGCTCAATTTTTCTATTAAAATTCATAACAATATTAATTTACTTGAAAATTATGAATAAATAATAAATACTTCTAAATTTAAAAATATACTTTACTTAAAATTCCTTTAAAATAAATGTATCTCATGGAAAAATTACTTTCAATTTATTCAACAACCTTAGGAGCTCATCTAATCATGGTATAAATTGTATCACCTGTGGTTATTTCTGGATTATATAAAACTACACATTAACATTTGTGCAACTCCCTATAGATGGGTAAATTTCACAAAAAAATAGAGAAACTAGAGAAATTTTATAAACTTACTCTATGGCAAGTATCTAATTAATATTGCATCACAAAGCTCATATTCAACTATACTATATTCACTAGTATGGATAGAAATATGCCTAATAAAATATCAAGTTTTATATTATGAACTATTCAAGCCCTAGACGATATCACAAATCAATAAGACTATCAATAGTGAAAATGACTATTTCAAGTTTAGGAGCTTTTAAAATGTAAACCAAATTAAAAATTTCATGACCACAATGCTTTCTGTATACTTTGCATGAAAAAGTAAAGCCCCCCCCCCACCCCAAAAAAAGACAGTCAGTTTTGCCTACTGGCCACTTGCCAGAGGTCATTCCTTCTCAATTTACTTCTGCCCATAACTACTAATTACTTGTCATCAAATAGCAAGGGATTTAAGCTATATTTAATATTTTACAGTACCTATTGCTGCTATCTGAGTATCAAATCTATGCATTTCTACTTTGTGCAACCAAGTTTCCTCAGTTTCATGTTTCATAAATTTTTTAATTAATCTGTGAATTCTATATTTTTTGTAGGGGATTCATATAATTTTCCCTGAAATATTAATGATGTAATAAGCCACAGAATCAAAGCTTGATGATACCATTATTCATTGGGCTTGAAATCAGGACCACCAGCTTGAAAAATCAATATCTTAACTAACAGATGGTTCAGATTCTGATGGTTCACTTTTGATTCAGTTTAGAACCCAAAACCCAACACTACCAGCTCAAAAGGCCACAACCTAAAACACTAGCCAAAAATTAGTTGAAAGATAAGGAGTTAAACATTGAACTCTGAGAGTAGTATAGATTCCACTACAACAAAATATCATGTAAATAATGATCAAGGTATCTTTCTTTACTTCTTTGTACTCAGTTAATGAAACATCTCATATGATAATAGGCTTGGAAGAAATTTGTGCAATTAAAACCTGAGTGTCAAAAGCTTCTTTAGGCATATTTTCAAAATCAGCACTAAATTCTTAGTAAAGCCTCAAAACACATTCAAATAGTCTTGCCACCAACTGAAAATATGACTAAATAAGTATCTGTATCAAACCCGCAGTTGCCAACTGTATCACAAATGTACAACTAAGCAAATACATTTTTCAGTCCTTTCTGATGGGCATAAGTTTGGAAATGTGTTTCCTATAAGAAAATATCCATTGAATCATATACTCTGCTTAAGATTCAGAAAAGAAATTAAGATTTAGTAAAAATGTGTAGATCTATGCTCATCTCAAACAGGTCTATGAAAATGTGTAATTAAATTTGAATATAAGAAAATGAACACATTAAGTTCATAAAATTTAAAACATTAATAGTATACACCAACTATTTTTGATAATTTCCAGAACAAAAGTATGAATAAAAGAAAAAAGCAGAAAATAAAGGGTGAATATTGCATATAGGATAAATAACAGATATTTCTGCAAGAGATGATGCATATACAAGTTTCACTACCTAAATATTGTCTTCAAAGATGAAAATGGCAAATTAAGATACAAACCTAATAAAATCCTGTACAGTAGTTTCATGTGAAAGATGAATTAGGTCATTAACATAATAAACTATAAGCCATGTCATCTGTTCTGCATCATTAGGATTTTCACACTAAAATTAAATAATTTAAATTAATATTAACTAATGCTTAACTAACTAATAAACTGATAAAATAGATAAGAAATATTGAAATTCAATGTAAATATAAGGTGTCCCAGAATAATGTTACCACATTGCAAATACCTGCATTGTAAATTCTGTTTATACACTAATTGGAGGCATTTTGAGCATCTTCTTTAAGAACAGCTTGATGACATTTCTGTCGTATCATTTTTGCTATTACTAATGTGATATAAAGATAAAAATACAAAAAACTCTTGAAACACTTTTCTGGGATACTCTACACATTAAAATTATTTAAACATTTTTAACAGAAGTTATATATTGTTTGTAGGCAATGAATAGTTTTGGTTTAATTACTAGATTCTTCATGAGCTAACAGTTTATTCTACATAATGAGAACCATTGTCTAGATCAATGTTTCTCAACCTTTTATGCTTCATGTACCCCCTGGAAATATGTATGTAACTGACATACCCCTTGTACAGATAGATAAAACTATAGTTATAGTATAACAATGGGAATAAAAAAAACACACACACACATATATATAACATATATCTAGCGACTTTTGAGCTCTCACGGAGTACTCCAAAAAATTTTACCACATACCCCATATTGAGAACCCCCTAGTCTAGATCATAGATGCAAAATCTACATATATCTTGTGAACTGGATCAAACCTGTAAAAATTTTACTATATGCAGAAATTGGACTGTAAAATTCAGATTTTTTTTTTCTTTTCATGAGTTTTACTAACTCTAATATTCATGGAGTTTTCACTTCCATACTTTCCATTATGTGAAAGCTAAAATGCCATCCCGTGGCTGAATGGTTAGCACACTTAGCTACTGGTCAAAGGGACCAGGGTTTGAGTATCATGGAAGACATGAATGCTTGTATTGTCTTTTGCTGATGTCTTGTCTTTCTCACAGATCCTTCTCTATGGCATACTAAACTGACAGGCTCCTTGTCAGATGTCTGTCGCAAGCAGCTGCGATTTTTTATTTTCATTTTTTATAGAAAAAAAAAAACACCACCACCACCAACAGATGCCACTAGATGGATGCAGTGGCAAAATGCATTGCTGGAGGAACTATGTTGGTGTTTGAGGATTTTTTAAAAGTTTTTAAGTTTTAAAACTTTTAGTTCTGTAGTTAATGTGCATTAGCTTTTAATTTTTGAGGATGTGCTTGTTACTGTCAATTTGCTTACTGTGTAAACTGTCCATGAGCACAACATGAAAAACGAATTACCAGCAGAAGTCAGTGCTTGTTAGCAACTGAGGTTTTTATAAAATCCCAATGACTTCAACTTTCTTCAGTTAAACCAGGACTGGTAACCACAGCTATGATGACACTCACTACGAACATCAACTCAACACCGAATAAGCTGTACCAGTGGAAAAAAGGGACATACAACCCTCATAATCAGCTGTCATCTATACCAGCAAGGCGTTTAAGCTCAACTGACTGGTAATTATTCCTTTCTTACTCTTGACAGCCTTTGCTAGGAAAAGGCACTTGTACAAGATAGTGGAATAATAACAAAGATAATAAGCATATTGCACATGTGGCAGTTTATGCTTTATTTCTCTATATGAACAACTTAAGCTCTCCTCAAGAGTTTTAATTCTCAAATGTAAATACAGCTAATATTGTGCATATTAAATTTTTACTGTTGACTGATTCTGATGAATTATACATGAAATGAAAACTTGTTACATGGGGAATATCACAGGCATTATGTTAACAATATTAAGTTGTTTTTGGGTTGTTTTACCTCTGGGTGGCACTTTTTTGCACACCATGGGCTAAATAGCTAGGTCACATGGACCCGAAGGCTCAGAGAAGGTTGGGGGAGGGGACCCACTGGAACAGTTGTTGGGAGACAGATTGTAGCCTCCCGTCAAGGCCATCCAGCGTGTTCTTTAACATGCACAGGGTATGGCTCTTCCGTACATGAGGCCATGGCTTAATGTTCCATCTGACAGACGGCAGCCTTTCCAAGCCCATCGGTGTCCCCTACTGACCGTAAGCTGGGCAGGGAAATTTTTGGAGATAAATCTCAATGCTGACCCAGCTGGGACTCAAACCTGGGAACTACAGATTACGAGCCTGGTGTGCTACCAACTGAGCCACCCCTGCCCAACAATATTAAGAGCCTCCTAATTGCAGGTATGGACAAACAACCATTTTCCATCCACTAGAGGCTTAAGCAACCATGCTGGTAGTAATATCAGACTATATTTTCAAAAAGATCCATTGTGTCCTTTTGGACATTAGAAAGCTGACATCCAAAGCACATTACTCAGTTTAGAATCAAAGATGACAAAACTAATTTCAAGGGTTCATATATCTATGATGGCTTCTGATCACAAGTATTCTGTGTATCTGTTCACTTGGGGCTGGAAATTCATGAACAGAAAACACATTAGATTCTCCTTCAACACAGACCACCAGTGCAGTAAGCCCAAAATCCAATATTCAATATATCATAGCCAGTAGACTGTCCAGTTGGCTTAGATGATTAGCATCAAGACTCTGTGAAGATGACTATTCCTCAGTAGCAGGGTAGAAAAAATAAAAGCATCAATGGAAACCAATGGATTGATAGGCAAAGCTGATATGGCAGCCACACTTTCCATCCCCTTGTAGGAGAGAATAACTCCTTTGAAAGATATGCTCACACCATGAGAAGGTGGAGTTGGACTTGAGTTAATACGCCTGGCCAGTTCTGCACATAATCAGAGATCAAATAGTGCACAGTTCTTCAGTTGAGTGTGTATATCTAACTACCATTTAAAGGCCATAAATGCATACACTTACAAAATTTATTTCAACTTCATTCCTCTCATGGCTATTATTAACTTCAATGTGTACAGGTGTTGTTCAAGTAATTTTAGTCTTCACAAAGCCGTGTTCCATAATTTTTGCATTTAACCCTTTCAGTGCTATGGCAATACATGTACACAGGAGCAGACTTATAAGTGTGCAGAAGTAGGGCCCCTTGCAGCTGAGGGGCCATCCAAACAAGGGTTTCATGCAGTGTCTCATGAACCATAATAAATCTACCACTGCACATAAAGAAACTTTTATTATTCTTCAGTACTATAATTGCAGATATATGATGCATTAATTTATGATTTAAATGACAAACAGGTGGTAGCACACAATTTCATTCATAGAAATCAGAGAACATGTACTCCATGCACTTAAACTGTATATTAATGAAATCGTATATACAGCCATAGCACTTTAAAGAACAATAAAAACTGTTATACATGTACTGTCATAGAACTCTAAGGGTTAAGGGGAAATAAATAATTTATTAAACAGGAAAGTATTAGCTTTCAGAACTCACAATTTGGCTTCTATTGTACTCATAGCATTATATGCTATCTACACTTTTATGGCACAATCACTAATATTAAAAAAAAAAACATTTAATATATTACTGAAATTAGATAATTAAGTATGCCTAAATCAACTTTCAATAACTTACCACATAATCACAGAGCAAAATTATTCCACCTCTACGAACCATTTCTAGATTGCAAGACAGAGATATTGCATTTTTTTTTTCAGCAGGCTGCCTAAAATCATCATTAAGAATACATTTCTTTACATAAAATAACACAAATTTCAACTATTTAACACTTGAGCTATATTAACATCAACTTATATATATATTTATCACTTATGTATGTAGCTCTCACAGCCACTGTGCAACATTGGCTGTGAGAGCTATATCCTTGGTATAGTTCTTATCTTTGAAAATGTTGTTACCAGATTTTTCTACTACATCATATGCAAGCATAATTTTAACTAACATAGTATATTCAATTTCAACTCCTATAGTGGAATCCTGCATTAGTCTTTCAATACACTCTGTAAGTATGTTTTACATCTCACCAATCATTTAGCTGAAGCTTCATTACACGCTAGCAGCAAGACTTTATACACTAGAGAACCTCTTTAATAAATATTAGTACTACATCCTTAGTGTGCTCTTATCATCAAAAACTTTTATCACCTTGTGTTTCTACTATACTGCAGCCTCTCCTTGCATCATATTTGATTACAAAGAAGCCATTATAACTCCCCAGGAAAAATCTACAATAGTCATTTCATAAGGATTTACTACAACCTATCATATCAAGCAGTAAGTAAGTATACATTATTATGTTGTAAAGGGATACAAAAATATAGTGATATGATTACAAACACATCATTTGAAAACACTTTTATACAGTTTTAAAAGGATATAATTCATGATCACAAGATGGATGGAAATGTGATTTCACATATGTGTGATGTCCATATGAGAGTCCACTATTTCAGTTCTTTACTTAGTTTCAAATGCTGTCAGGAGTTTGATCAAAATAGCTTTGTCAAAGGCTTGTAAACTCAATACATTAAAAAAGTGCAAGTTGTTTTGAGTCTCACAAAGCTTACGTTATGCATTATTAATTGTGCCTGTCCTGTCTCATCATCATCCTGTTTCTTGTTGGAAGCACTCTGTGGGTCGATTTTCTTCTTTAAATAGTTGTTACTTTTTTTGGCTGGATTCATCTGTCTCCACAATTATGATTTTACCTGTTTTGCCTGTTGATGCAATTCTGATAACTTTGCATCTTCTGAAGTGTTTTTAAACAATTTGTATCACTTGTATTTATTTTTCCTGTATTGTATTTTGTTTAGGATTATTTTTGAATGCTCAATATACTGCATATCTCACTTTTCCTATTGTGGTTCTGGAACTGATTCCACAACTTCCTTAATTTTGGAAGGATTTCAGTCAATGGAAGGAACATTTGTGGATAAGAAAAATCAGGCCCTGATGTAAGATGTTAAGTTCTACATTACTTATTTGAACTTTTGATAAATTTATAATGTGAAATGGAATAGATTTCCTTTGTCTATCGCATTTCTGATACCATGAACAACTACTTAAAGAACATGAAGTGTCAAGCTAACCTAAAAAAACTCACAGGAATTATATTATGAAAACAGCCAATTTCTAAAATAATGAAATAATGCCTAAAGAAATACAACTTGTTTGTCATTTACCAAGTGTCCAGTCATTTCAGTGCTTTTTGTAAAAGCTACAAAACATAAAAATGGGACACAACTCCAAACTTTGGAAGCAAAACACCACTCACCAAACATTAGTCTGGAAAAAGCTCTTTTTATCTATATGAAGCAACACTTCGAACCAAAAGAATTTGCAATTACTTCTATCATTGAAATTATTTTGGATAAAGTGAATAAAGTGTATTTTGTGTAAATATAATAAGTGATAAGTGATAAAATATAATTTTTGGATAAAGTGGGAATTAGTGGATAAAACGAAGTTATTAAAATCATACACATAAGAATTGAAGACTGTGCTATGAAATGAGAAGTCATCAAAGCAGATTATAAACTAATTTATCTACAAAATTATGGAAATCTAAAGAGCTTTAGTTTCTCAGCCCACCTAACAGACATTGCACTAAGGCACAATAAAGATAGAATTCTTAAAAATTCACTATATCACTTTAAAATTGAGTCAGTTTGTTGATGACATACTGGTCTTTTACAACCATTAAAACCACAAATTTAGAAAATCTACAACAGGAACTAGACCAACTCCTTCCCACCATAAATTTATCTTCACTATTGGAAAAGTCCCTATCTGATGGATGGAATGCACAACCATGATACATTTAACTCTTTAGCCATATTGGCAGTTGTTTTGAAAGCAACATTTTAGGTTTTCCTAAGAGTTCCATGAATTCCCTACTCTTAAAGTACAATTAAAAAAAAAATGATCAAACAACCATGTCCTCTTGTGCAACAGGTTCATACCCAGTTCAGGTTAAAAAAACATGCTGAATCGCTTTAATAGGAGGCTGTCACCTGTCAACTAACAGCTGCCCAGTGGCTCCTCTTCTCTTACTAAAATTCTGAGCCCTTGTGGTTCTGATGACATGGCCATTTAACTCACTGTGTGCCCTAAAGTGCCATTCAAAGTTAAAATAATCCAGCCCACCATGAAATTTACCATTGAGCAGGAAAGGCAAAAAAAATTATCTTCTTTGATATGATTATAAATAAAAGATATTAAAAACTGGATGTCAAAGTTATCATAACTCCTCTGCATTAACAATCCACATTTCATATAATTTAAGCCAACCCTGATTCATAGGCAACAAACAATAACTAGAAGAATGCATATTACCTCTGGCACATATGAGAATCTCATTTTCAAAGAGAATGAAATTTTTTCTTTACCTACTGTTTCATTCCTTAAAAGTTTTAATTTAAGCTAGCGGATGATGGGAAAAAATGCAAATAGTATTTAATTAGTAATTATACAACATAAAAGTATTTGTCTTTTAATTCGTAAATCTAAAAAGTTGCATTTCTCACACCTCTCTCAAAAAGTGGTAGATTATTGTTGTCAGTGCAATATCTCTTATAAACTACCACTAATTTTTAAAATTTCTATTCTACACATATTATTTGTAAAACTTAATAACAGCTCTGCCATTTTATCATTTCAGTGATCTGTAAAGATATACACAGTCATATCAGAATAATATTACCACCTACCTAATAATAGGAATAACCATCCTTGGTCCGGATGATAGCAACAAGATGCGAGGCAGTGAGACCCTGAAAGGTTGTGTAACGCTCCAAAGAAATGAATTACTTTTAAAGTTTGGACCCTTTGTCTGATCCAATTATTTTATGCTCCAGATAGTTGAGTCAGGCGCCAGGCAATAATTAACAAATTGCCAAAAAAATAAAGTTAAATTAGGGTTCAAAATACCAGCGAGTGTTAATGAGTAAGAATTCAAAAATATTAAATGATTGTCAAAATGTAAAGATAATTTCTAATCCAAAACAATTAACGTTGCTCAAGAGAAAAAATTAGTAAAGATTCAAAAGGTTTAAATAACAAACAAATTTATTTCCAAAAATCACCCACCAAAATTCAATGAAGAGGATACATCATTTCTCAACTCTGACTATACACACTGCACTAACTGTGTTCCTCCGTGGTTACTGGGGCGGGGGTGGCTCAGTTGGTAGCGTGCCAGGCTCGTAATCTGTAGTTCCCAGGTTCGAGTCCCAGCTGGGTCAGCGTTGAGATTTATCTCCGCAAAATTCCCCGCCCTGCCCACGGTCAGTAGGGGACACCGATGGGCTTGGAAAGGCCGCCGTCCGTCAGATGGGACGTTAAGCCGTGGCCCCGTGTGCGGGAGTGTCATACCCTGTGCACGTTAAAGAACACGCTGGATGGCCTTGACGGGAGGCTACCATCTGTCTCCCAACAGCTGTTCCAGTGGGTCCCCTCCCCCAACCTTCTCTGAGCCTTCGGGGTCCATGTGACCTGGCCATTTAGCCCATGGTGTGCAAAAAAGTGCCGCTCAGAGGTAAAACAACCCAACCCAACAACCGTGGTTACTGTCACTTACTGTCTTAAGCTACTGTGACTAGCATGTCACCGGTTATAACAAGAGGCTTACAGTGCCTGCACATGTCAAGATGCATGCAGGGAAAGACATTTGCATAAATTGATGAGCGACGCAAGCTATGACACAAGAGGGGGCGTGTCCTTGTGCACACGCTTTAGCGGGTGACAGTCGGAAGTTCGGAGTTGCGCATGCGCAACTCCTAACTCTTGGAAACGAATGCTGTGATGCCAAAAAGGAAATAAAAATTCCCAAAATGATAAATATAACGTAAATTAAGCAAAACTGGTTAAGGTAAAGTTAAAGAGAATGAGGGGGCATCACAGTTACCAGATTCACACGTGCCCATTCGAACTCCAGCAGAGCACAGAGATTCTGGAGATGACATGGTTATGAGTCTGCACACTGACTTGTCGATCCAAATGGTCCCACAAGTGATCTATGGGATTGAGGTTGGGTGATTTCACTGGCCAAGGGAGAATAGAGAAATCGCTGTTGTGTTCCTGGAAGCAGTCACGCACCACCTTAGCGACATGGCAGGGCACATTGTCCTGTTGGTAGACACCATCACCACCAAGGTAAATGTCCAACATGAAAGGATGCATGTGGTCAGTGAGGATGGACAGGTAGCCATTGGCATTCAGGGACCCATCCAGTGGTACCAGCAGTCCCAGGTCATACCAAAAAAAATCCCCCACACATGCAACTGCCACTGCTGGCCTGTACTTGACTGACAAGCATGTCCAGGTGTTGGTTCTCGTGTGTCTGACACCATATCCGCCACCGCCTGTCACTTCTGTGGAGTAGAAACCTCGATTTGTCAGAGAAGGCAATCTTTTTCCACTCTTCCACTGTCAAATGAGGGTAGTCCCGTGTGAACTGCAAGCGTCGTTGCCGATGGACCTTGGTTAACATGGGCACCTTTACACAGCGTCGACTCCGGAGACCCATGCATAACAGGGTTCATCTACTGTTATCGGGGACACATACCTGGGTGTCCCAGCGTTCATTTCAGTGGTCAATTGCTGCACGTTGATTGCCCTTTACCAGTTGACAGAGACGACGTTCTCCTTTGGGGTCGATGGCCTTTGGGGTTCCACAGTTATGATGTCTGGAGGTACTCGGTGTGCCAGTGATCCATTCTTGGTACACCCTTACTACAGCACCTTGCAAACAGCCCAAAAAGTCTGCTGTTTCCAAGATGCTTCCACCCTTGGCGTGGTAGCCGATGATCATTCCTTTTTGAATGTCTGTCAAATCAATACCTCTGCCCATTGTGCTCATGTTATGCACTATGGTTCATCTGTCCTTACTGGCCGCTTATATCTCCGTGTGGTTGACCTCGTCATGTGCACTCTGTGATGTGCCTGGACAGGTACACTGTGATTCTGTGGTTGGTCATATTATTCTGATACGACTGTGTATATATATATTAAAACTACTAAATATTCGAAAAATGCAAATTATATAATATTTCATTAGTACCAATCAAATTAAAAAAGAGTTTTCTAATCATAATCTTCAGTATTTCCTATGGAAACTTCATTATGTTATATTCCATCACCAAAACTTCTATTTCTATCATTAATATATTATTGTAATATTCATTTGAAATTTTGGAATTTTCAAGGCATAATTATAGTGTTCAAAAGATTCTGTAAGCATGAATCATAATATTTTATCAATTCCTATCTAACCCTAAAAAGATTTTTTTCATTTATCTCTAAATATACAGAATTATCAGATAAAACAAAAAATTGTATCCCCGCTGGGTCTAAGAGGTCAATTCATTGTTACCAATGGATACATCATGGCATTAATATTCCACTACCAAAATTGAAAATTTCTAGCTAAAATTCGTTGTTTGCAATTTGTCTGAAATTTTGGAATTTGCAAAATTTTTTACCTTTAGAGGCCATAATTATAGTTTTAGAGAGATTTGGAAAGTGCACGTCATAATATTTGCTCAATCCCGTAATAAATGGGCACTTTTTGATGTCGATTTCAATTTTAGAGGAAAAATTGTCTGAGTTGGGTGGGATACGAACCCACGACCTCCTGATAACATGTCAGGTGCTCTGGACCACTGAGCTACCGGCTGTCGATCAAGATCTCCTCTACTTAACGCTATGAACATTCCCTTTATGTCACATATAAGCATTATTTTTAGGCAATTTTTAGCCCTAATGGCTTTTTATTTGCCAACAGATTGACAGCATATCTTACAAGTATGCTAATGATAATAAATATTGAGATAATCTCAGATCAACTCGATGATTCAACATCCAGTAATAAATAGGCAATTTTTGATGTCAATTTCAATTTTAGAAGAAAAATTGTCTGAGCCAGGTGGGATACGAACCCACGATCTCCTGATAACATGTCAGGTGCTCTGGACCACTGAGCTACCGGCCGCCGATCAAGATCTCCTCTAATTACCGCTATGAACATTCCCTTTATGTCACATATAGGCATTATTTTTAGGTAATTTTTAGCCCTAGCGGTTTTTTATTTGCCAATAGATGGAAAGCATGTCTTACAAGTATGCTAATAATAATAAATATTGAGATAAACTCAGAAAAACTAGATGATTCAACATCCAATAATAAATAGGCACTTTTTTATGTTGATTTCAATTTTAGAGGAAAAATTGTCCAGAGTACCTGACATGTCATCAGGAGGTCGTGGGTTTGTATTCCACCCGGCTCAGACAATTTTTCCTCTAAAATTGAAATCGACATCAAAAAGTGCCTATTTATTACTGGATGTTGAAATGTCGAGTTTATTTGAGTTTATCTCAATATTTATTATATTTGATCAATACCTATCCAACACAAAAAGAATTTTTCATTTATCTCTGTAAACATAAAAGTTCGATGTCTACAGACGGACGAACAGGCAGACAGACAACAAAACAAAACTATTATCTTGTTTTCTTTGAAAACAAGATTACAAAATTAAAATAAAAAAAAAACACTTACTTTGTTATAGAGCCTGGAAGAAGCACATGGCATTGATGGTTACTGGGCTGTAAAATTTGTGACCAAAAGTTTTGACTATCACAGTTCAGTAATGTTAAAACATTACACCATTGAATAACCAGTGTAGGATAAAAAGTTCCCAGCATAAGAAACATGTTATTAATTTCTAAAATTGAGTAATAAGTCGATGGCAATTTTTTAGAGCAATCAGACTCAAATGTTTCTGCTTTTATAACTCCCATTGCTGATGTAGCAACCCTCCTGAATGTACCTAAAATGCAAAAAAAAATTAATATAAAAAGCTGAAATAACACAACTAAAGGAAATTAAAAGATAATATCAGACATTACAATCATATAACTTCTTACAATATTTTTATAAATTTATAATATACAGTGATGCTCAAAGGTTATTACCAAATAACAAATATATGAACACATTTTAATGAATTAAAATAATTATACCACATTTATAATATAGTTAAAGCAAAAGAAGTCTTGTCTCATTCTTGAGGCATATTTATACAAAGCCATGCCAAACACGAAATCAATAATTAGATAAAACAGCCCATCTTAGGTATTCTCATTATTTCATTTTTGATGCTCAAACTGTGAAATCCAAGATAGCATCATTCTGGTAATGTACCAAAAAAAATTATTCCTTGAGATGGAGAGAACAGGAGAATACAAGCATGCTTAAGTAGGTGAAATGACAAGGTGCTACTATTACAAGTAAGCAAGACTATGGAACCTTTGCTCAAAGATCAACCAAATATGATTTTTATGTGGCCTTAACTGAAAATGTCCATTAAAATACCATAGTATGACAACTTATTTCAGAGCTTGCTGCATCTACAGGCAAAGTTGCATTGCGATATCTGTGTATAGAAAACTTCATGACAGGAATTTTTATCTATAAAGACCTGATGACAGTGTTCCATTGATCCCTTTAAAAAATAAATACCTCCTCATCCAGCTGCTTGCCACAGAGGTCTGACAGGAGCCTGTCAGTTTATATGCAATATAAAAAGTCTGTGCAGAAGGCAGAACCTCAGCAGAAAGACAACACAAACATCCATGCCTTACTGAGCTTAAGTCCCTTTGATCAATAAAAAAGATAATATTTGGACTTGTGATAACATCTCAATTGATTAAGGTTCAATGAGTTCATGTGCTCTCCACTGAACAGTTACAATTCAATCTTCAAACAGATTCTTGATGAACATTCATTTTGTAAAAAAGGGGAACTAGCTTTCATCTCACTAGCATTATGGAAACAAAACATTGTGCAGATAGCATCGTGACTGGACCCCAAACTAAATGGGTACATGTGCTCTTCACTGATGAATTGCGATTTAGTCTTCAGTTTGATTCTCAGTGTGTTTTGAACTGGAAAAACCAAGGAACTCATTACCAACCCTCTAACATCAGAAAATCAAACTACTATGGTGGTAATGGTTTGAGGGTCTGAGAAAACATTATCCAAATGGATGTGCCCCACCCATGTTGTTGGAGGTACTCTGACTGGTCAGAGATATAGAAACTATGTCCTTCAGTCCTAAGTGAGGATTTTCAGGATGCTGTTGTCCTCCAGTTATTTTGATGGACAATAATGCTCATTTCTCATGGAACTTATATAGTTGATGAATTTCTCAAAAGTGAGGATATTCAGTGAATGGAGTGGCCAGCCTATTCTCTGGACCTGAACCCCATAGAGCATATATGGGATATGTTGAAGAAACACATTGGAGGCCATCAACCCACTTCCAAAAGAGAATCCTCCATAAGTCCTGATCTTCTCTCCAGGAAGTGTGGGATGTACTGCCACCAGACCTCAAGATCAGCTTAGCAAACCATATCAAACTTTCTGACATTGTGATGCTTATATAGCTATTGGGGTCTTCATGCTCCATTAAACCTCTGCATTCTGTGAAATCAGGTCCCTTAGCTATTAACACACCTGCATTCATTTCATAACTCATAGAAATCATGCAGTTGGTTTACTCTACTCATCATTATTTATTGTCACTCCAAATTGGCAATGTATTGTCATTCCAAATCTCATAGCATTTCATTGTTGATATTTTAAGATCTTCAGTAATTTGTATAATAGTCTAATTTTGGATAACAGTTTTTTCTAGTGAAACGGTTTGAATAAATTTTGTAAATTTCAAATTAAAAGTTTCCAATAACTAGAGGTATTTTCAGATTTAGGAATAGATATTTGGTTAGCATATTTTGGGGGCAGAAGCTATGAATCTTTATAATATGCATAAAATATATATTTTTGAGAAACTGTGTTGGCTAAAAAAAATAAGGATCTACATTAGAGCCTATCAACCCAATTACCCTTGGCCATTCCTAGGGAAAAAATAATAAGCTTAGTGCATAATTCTCCTAATAGCTCATGAAGTAAAATGCTGGATATAATGTATTGTGATATTAAATTCTTCAAAATTATCTCCTTATATTTCATTTAAAGTTTTTAAATGTTAAACTTCAGGAGTTTTTCAGATGAACTTTAAGTGATGTACTGATTTGTATTTAAGAGTAATATTTTTAATATTTAATTTTGTTTGTTAGGTTAATAAGTAGGTGTATTCACTGACCATTAATCATTGATGCAAAGAGATTGCGAATATTTATGTAGACAATTGTAAACCTTTTTAATAATATAAATATTTTGTACCAATACAGAACATTAAAAGTTTCCAATCTTTACTAAATTTTTACAAAATATCGTTAAATAACTGTTAAAGTTGATAGGAAAACCACAACAATAGTCATGATATGTTGGAATAAATTCTGAAATGTGCATGTGCGCGCGTATAATCCTGAAGCAGTCATGGTCTTTAGAAGTCCTACCAGATTGCGATTTAGTTTTCCTTATATATACACACCGAAGAGCCAAACTGATTGACCACCTGCCTAACATGATGTTGGTCCTCCATGTGCCGCCAAAACAACTCTTACAAGGTGAGGCATGGACACTACAAGATTTCTAAAGGTGTCTTGTAGTATCTGGTACCAACACGTTACCAGCAGATCCTTTAACTCTTGTAAGTTATGTGATTGAGCTGCTACAGATTGGATATGCTGTTCCAACACAAACCACATATGCTCAATTGATGTCTGGGGAATTTGGAGGCCAGGGAAATACCTATAAGTCTTCCTCATGTTCAGCGAACCATTCTCGAACAATCCAGTAAGTGTGGCATGGCGCATTATCCTGCTGAAAGAAGACACTGCTAGAGGGGAATACTGTTGCCATGAAAGGATGTACCTGGTCTGCAATGAAGTTTAGGTAGGTGGTAGACGTCATAGTTTCCTGCACATGAATGACTGGACCCAGGGTTTCCCAGTGTAACATTGCCCAAAGCATTGCACTTCCTCCACCTGCCTGTTTTAATCCCATGGTGCATCCTGGTGCCAACACTTCCCCAGGTAAATGATATACACATACTCAGCCATCCACATGATGCAACAGGAAATGAGATTCATCAGACCAGATGACCTTCTTCCAATCAATCAAGGTTCAGTTTTGATGCTCGCATGCCCATTGTAGGCACTTTTGATAGTGAACCGAGGTTAGCATGGGCACTCAAAGCGGCTATGCAGTCCCAAATTCAGCAGGGTTCGATGTACTGTGTTGTGACACATTACTTCCACCACCAGCATTCAAATTACGGGTAAGTTGCGCCACAGTATTCCTTCTTTTGGCTCATACTGTATGGGATAGCCTTCGTTCACCTCTAGCATCGATGAGCCATGGTCGGCCCACACCTTGCTGGCGGTTCGTGATTTTTCCCTCCTTGGACCACTGTTTGGAGGTACTAATCACAGCTGACTGTGAAAACCCCACAACTCTTGCTGTCTCAAAAATTCTCTGACCTAGTTGTCTGGCCATTACAATTTGGCCTTTGTCAAACTCACTTAAATCTGCTGTCTTTCACATCTGAAGAATAAGAATAACACTTATTAACAGAGCTCAGTATCAGATGTTATTTATACCATTTCATAACCTTCACATGCACCATCATTTACCTGAAATTGCTTCAATTTGCATAAAGATGTGCTGACCATAATGTTTTGGTTTTTGGTGTCTCTCTACCCTGAGCTACTGTTGTTGATTTCCCCACTACAAGCAGTTCTAAAATGTACTGGTTGGCTTGGGTTGTTTGGGTTGTTTTACCTCTGAGCAGCACTTTTTTGCACACTGTTGGCTAAATGGCCAGGTCACATGAACCCCGAAAGCTCAGAGAAGGTTGGGGGAGGGGACCCACTGGAACAGCTGTTGGGAGACAGATGGTAGCCTCCAGTCAAGGCCATCCAGCATGTTCTTTAACGTGCACAGGATATGGCTCTCTCGCATACGAAGCCACGGCTTAACGTCCCATACGATGGACGGCAGCCTTTCCAAGCCCATTGGTGTCCCCTACTGACTGTGGGCAGGGCAGGGAATTTGGCGGAGATAAATCTCAACGTTACTGGTTGGCCTAGAAGGGTATCGTTTCTATACTTCTGATAAGTTGGAGTGCCTTCAGCAAATATGTGAAGCAGCGCACATCCATTTGAATAATGTTCCCCCAGACCAGCGAATCATGACACCACAGTGGTGTAAATTTTCTGATGTTATAAGGGTGGTAATAAGTTCCTTACTCTTTCCAGATCAAAACACATTGTGAATCAATCTGAAGACTAAATCACAATTCATCAGTGAAGACAACATGCACCCATTGGTTTGGCTCCAGTTTGTGGGAGGTATTGAGGGGAATACAAACCATCAGTTATGTGACATAGAACCTTTTCTGGTGAAGCCTTCTGTAAATTATTTTGCTTTGAAACTGTCCTCCCAATAGCTGCAGAAAGCTCCAAAGAGTTGTCGGGATGACATTGCCCTATGCCATTAGGTGGTTAGTGCAAGACGGCAATCATCCTGTGCTGTCACTCTTGGATGACCTTACACTCAACTACGTTAATTTCTCTGGTATGTTGGAACTATCACAAATCTAGAAACCACTGATTTGAGGGATATTTACAGTCCTAGCCACAATGGCTGGCTCTAATATAATGACTGCTCTACTACATGTAAAAGCATCCATATGATGTCTCTATGCCAAATAGTCATTAGAAAATGCTCTATCAACATGTTTCCTGTTCAGCAAGCATGAATACAATGCTTTCTCAACAGGAAAGGAGTGGTGCAGAATCAGATTCAGTTTTTATAGCACCCTGATTTGCTTTTAAAGTCATGTATGCAAATTTTGTCTAGTAAGGTGATTTTTGGTATATATATTCTGTTTTTCTAGTTATATATTCTGTTTCATTGACACTAATACACAAAATGCAATGTTAACATTTTCAATCATTTGTGAATTATGCTTAATTTTTGAACACAAGTGTATAACATCTTATAGAATTTGATTTGTGATTACATCATAAAAAACATTAACATATTATATATTTATATTCAATTGAAGAATAAATTGAAGAATATAAGTATATATTAATATATATGTTATAATATGAATTGAATATAAGTATATATTAATATACTTATATTCAATTGAAGAAGGACAAATAAAAAAAAATATATAGAGGTCTGATCAAAAAACACTTTCAAAGTTAATTAAAAAAGATTTTTAGGTGAAAAAAAATCCTAAAATTTATATGTAGCATTGCTTCATCTCTCTGTGCCTTCCTACTAGGATGTACCCTCCATTTTTGGGTCTTTGTGACCTGGTCATTTAACTCATGGTGTATAGAAATCCCATTTTTGTATCATCCCATTTTTGTATAGAAAGTTAAATAGAAGTTTAGTACAGAATGACTTCCTACTAGGATGTACCCTCCATTTTGGGTCTTTGTGACCTGGTCATTTAACTCATGGTGCACACAAAAAGAATGCTCAGAGGTAAAACAACCCAACTTTCATCTATTCAAACAGGACCAGAGTTTGACAATGTGATGTAAATCAGCTAAAAACTATTTCCTGCCCAAGATTGTCATTGTTCCATGTAATTCACTTGAACATTGGACATGCTTCCCACTTTTTGTATAGAAAGTTAAATAGAAGTTTAGTACAGAAGTGACTTTCTTCCTACTAAAATATATACTTTACTTCTGTACTAAAATTAATGGTGATAATTTATGTGCTGGCAATTGCAAGATAGAAAAAAGAATTTTGCGCTTTCTATATTATATCAGTGGAAAGTCAAATTCAAACTCCATAGCTTACAAAAAGCATTTTATAAAATATATTCATTTACTTAAAGAATTATGGAAGCTGTGTCACTCATGCTAAGAAATTTTCTCTAAAGTTTGAAGGAACCTAAGATAATTATTGTAGAAGTTTCTAAAGACTATACTGAAACAGTTTGATATAGCTTTATATTTTGTTTAAATTTAGTGATAAATTTTAGGAAAATCAATGCAATTGTTAAATGCATAATTCTTTATTCCTTTAATTTTAATTATCAATTAAATCAAGTAAACAATTTGATATAGATTCTAAACTTATTTTCATTCTCTTTGTGTGTGTGTAAACATAAGTTTTGGAAGTGCACAGATACTTTTTTGTTAATATTGTTGTAATAATGTACTAAATATAGAGTTTAATAATATTTTAAAATAACAATGATTTGCTACTGCTTAAATTTTTTAGCTCTATATGATTAGCTTTTAATTCTTTTTGCTAAACTTTTCATATAGTTGGCTTCAAGTATTTAAAAATAGGTAGGATGGAAGAAACATGGATTTTTAAATTTCATACTTGGATCTATTTCTTTTTCATTTTATTTATAAGGGAAGTTTAATAGATACCCATTTAAGGGTGATTATTGGAAATGTACACATATTTAACCTAGTCACACAAAGTTACCATCAGCATTCAGGCATGCATTTCCTTGAGTTAACAAGTCCTAAATGGCTATTAAATATTAATGTTTGGTTCACTATCCTCCTGTTGTATTGAAAACCTGCTGTATTACATTCTTACTTATGCTATTGTCACCACAGTTAGGTGTTTTCTTCCCGGCTCTCTGGCACAGATGACTTGTGGATCTTATTGGGGCACCATCCCTTGCATTTGTTATCCAATGGTTACTTGTACAGCTCCATGACAGTATAAAGTAGTAGAGCACACACCCTCATTTCTTTTTGTTTCAAAGTGATCCTGGATCAAGAGGAATCTGAAATGTGACTGTAAAGTTTCTTAATGTGAAGTACATGTTGTCTACTTTTTTGTGTATATGGTGTATAAGATGGCTGCTGTTAAATTATCTTAACACTGAATTGCCATGGAGTTGTGCTAATAACCATCAGATAACAATGAGTGCAGAAGACAACCCTTCAAATGGCATCCGCATCAGACTGCTAGGAAGAAGACCCCTAACTGTGGTGGCAACAACATTAATAAGAGTGTACCAAAGTAGATTTTCAATACAACAGAAGGATAGGAAACCATACATTAATACTTTAAGAACCTCATGATGTAAGAGCTAATATTACTAGATGACTCTCTTGTAGAATTCTGTCACCTACTTATGAAAGTAATCCCACGCAACTAACTGTTTATCATCATCCAACTGGAATTGGCATCTCTTGAGTGTCTCTTTCAGAAGCTTGCACCCTTAAACCCCAACCAACCAATCAGAAGCATGAAGATATGCAAATCACTGAAATAGATCTGGACTGTAGAGAAGATTTACCAACATTTCCCAATTGTATTTGATATAGCATATTCTTGACACTGTTGACCAAATAAATTGCATTTTTAGGATATCTTGTGTTTGAAGAAGAGAACACACACAACCATGTCATCAGATGATTAGATCTCTAATTTATTTCTTTAGGGAAACTGATGTTTCCACTGCATGCTCAATTACTTTGACTATAGTTCATAGTGGTGACACTATATTTTAACCTTGGTGACAATCTTGGGCAGGAAATAGTTTTTAGCTGATTTACATCACATTGTCAAACTCTGGTCCTGTTTGAATAGATGAAAGTTGGGTTGTTTTACCTCTGAGCATTCTTTTTGTGTGCACCATGAGTTAAATGACCAGGTCACAAAGACCCAAAAATGGAGGGTACATCCTAGTAGGAAGTCATTCTGTACTAAACTTCTATTTAACTTTCTATACAAAAAGTGGGAAGCATGTCCAATGTTCAAGTGAATTACATGGAAATCCAAACACATTTTTTTTGTATTAATTTCTTATATAAAATTTTGTCTTTTATTTACAAAAAATATTAAGCCACTGGCATTTGTTGAAAACTTACAAAATAAAAGAATAAATATTTCACCTGACTGAAACATATGCATTAGGTAAAGAAGCATATGAGCCACCTGTTGACACAAAAACTTATGATCTTCAGAGTGTAGAACAGATGTATGTACAAGATTATATACAGACTCTACTGCCACTCCAATAACTTGGAACAAAAATCTGACATACAAATACATAAAATAAGTAAAAACATATAAATTTAAATGCATTAAAAAGATATATAGTTAAATAAAAACCAATACCATAAGAAATTTTGAGAAATTTGCTTCTAAATGCAATTACTACCATATTAAGTAGTTATTTTTAAAATATTAGTTTCAAACAGTCACACATACTTAAAATTACAATTTTGGCATATACACAGAAATATTTTGATGATGCATAAAATCTATATAAGCAATTTCATTTTTAACCTTTGAAACACACATATGCATTTAGTCAGCCATGCCATCATAAAGGTGAAAAATGTATTTCAAACACACTTGATAACAACTTGATTAAAACATATTTGATAAATAGATATTATGTTCTAGACAGACAGATAGCTCTCACATATTCGATTTATACAAATACTACAATGTTATGAAACAAACTGAAAAATACTGCAGTAAATATTATTATTTTTTTTATTGACTTTCTGATTATCTGTGTAACCATTTTAACCTTCAACATTTCTTTCTCACAATTTTCAGACATTGAGTTTAGCAAAATAAAAAATAGATATTGTTTAGAGTATAAGAATAACTCAAGAAACTGCTTGCTTAGCCATAAGCTCATAAATGCAAAATGTCAAAAGATCCAGTAGATTCAGAATGTGTTTCAGTTGATAAATGGGTCTCTTCAAACAAGTTAATAAAAGGGAAGGGGGGGGGGGAGATCTGCATAAATTGCTAGCATTCATTTAGCTAAATGCTCTCCCTGGAAGTAAAACATCTTAAGTATACCTTGAGCAAACATGCCAACCATGTTAAAAAATAGCTTTGCTGTAGATAATTTACTGCTGAGTTTCATTCTTTGTGAGCTGAGTCAGTAAATACTGCCTTAATCTGCAACATACAAATTTTTGGTGATTCCAGTGTGAGACCAACAAAAACCTGACAAATGGTGTAGGTAAAAAGGGGAATATATACTACCTTGTGTAATTATCAGCAGGTTCTCTCAGGTTAGTAGGCAGTTGGCTACAGTCAGTTTCACATGCATTTAGTCAGTCATGCCATCATAAATGTAAAAAATATATTTGCCATAGTCTTGCATGTTTTTTTTTGTACTTTTGAAGGAGGTAGAATTGCAGTGTTATTCTTCATATCATATTCTATAAATATGTCAAGTAGAGATGAGTTTAGACTGAGACCATGACCAAGCCCAGCCAGACTCATAATAGCACAAACACTTGGACTCAGAATAATTTAAATTTCAAATATTTCTTGCAACTGTGGGAAATATAATTAAAAATATTTCTCGATTATGATTTTGACCTTTTCATCCTCCTCCTCCTCCCCCTCCTCCTCAAGCAACCATGGGCTACGGAGGTCCAACCAGACCATGCAATTTAGTTCTCCAAGCAAGTCTATCCTGAGCTACATCTACCACTGCATCTGGCCACTGCACACCAATTCTAATAAGGTCCTGTTTGACATTGTCTGCCCACCACATCCTAGGTCTTCCCTTAGAAATTAAAAAATAAGCACTATGCAGTTTTTCATTATTTTTCAATGCATTCTCTACTTTAATAAATGAATGGCTCTTTCCATTTATAATAATGATACCCACAAACTTGCCAATTTCTACTAGTATATTTAATTGCAAATGGCATTAGCATTTTAAATTTGTCATAAAATAATTATAATAAATAATATGAGAATAAAATAGTTGAGTAGTGACACACATTTCACTATATATGTCTTACGTGTTAGAGAATATTTTCCCAAAAATGGGCTCGAAAAATGAAACCCGAACTCACCTCTAATGTGAAGTAATATGCAATGAGGAAGAAAATAAATATTTATATAGAAGAATTTCTGTTGTATATAGTTTTCCGATTCCTGTAAAAATCTGAGCAATAAAATCAGTGATTTTTTTTAAAATTTATTCTAATTGTTTCATTTCTGATGCCTGCACTTTCACCTTAAAAATATTTTTCCCGTAGATTTCTCCAATATGTTCTGAAATGTGAAAATTCAAAAAAGATGGAAAAATTAAGTGACACAATATGGTATTTTGAGAATGACTTTTTATGAGGAGGCACTTTTTGTTTCCCAATTTGTTAAACAACCAGGTCACAAAGTCTCTAAGACTTAAGGCAGATGACTGAAAGAGACTCATTAATCCTCCAATGGTCTACATCATCTACCGATGTTGACATATTCCCATGACAGGGCAGAAATAGATACATCCAGGTTAATGAATTTTATCTTACAAATTTTCCCTAAAGGAAGATTTCATACAAGAAATTCCTGCTCATTTAATACAAGAAGTTGGATGTTATCAATAATTGTGATAGCGAACTTGTATATTATAAATTTTTAATCTATACTCAACTGTATATGTAAATTTTTAATCTATACTCAACTGTATATGTAAATTTTGAAATATAAGGTAGAGTTATAGTATAAACAATTTATCTTAATTATATCCACATCTCATCAATTTTTACTGAGTATTTACACTCTTATGCTGTATTTATTATTCAATGAATGACAAAGGTATTGAGGAAAAATTGTCTTTAGCCAGGTGGGATCCAAACCCATGACCTCCTGATTCAACACACATTAGGAGATCATTGGTTCTGATCCCACCAGGCTGAAGATGATTTTCCCTCTATAACTTTGTCATCATATGAATGTAGCATAATAATGTAAATATCCAGTAATAAGCAATTTCTCTAAGGGTGGGATTTGTGCAGAGGGAAAGGAAGACTGAGAAGCTTGCTTCAAAGGACACTTAATTAATATTCCAATTAAATGATACAAACTGAAATCTACCTTCAAGAGCAATATATAATAAAATTTAATGATCCTAATCAAATTTTAAATGATAAGGATAGCTACATAGGCAGGATATCACACATACTTGAAATCAGAATCCAAGAGTATCTCTTCGATTTGCATAAAAATCAACTTGAAACAGCATTAACACAAACCATAATTCAAAATAAGCTACCTAAAAATTACTTATTAGTTAATTATACTCCCAACTTGGTTTCAGTTAAATTTTACAGAGAATTTAATAATCAATATTAATTGTAAAGAAATTTATAATACTGAAATTATGCCTTTACCTCCCTCTTGGAATTTATTATTCAAAGAATGTAAACTATGGGAGAGCCACTATGTTAAATATGCACCACAAAATTTAATTAAAACAGGTTAAGAGATCAGAGATTTATAGTTGACTCTAGTAAAGTGCAGGGTGAATTGCACCTGTTCATCATCATCCTCAAGCAGCCATGGGCTATGAAGGTTCAACAAGACTGTGTAATTTTCCTCTCCAGATGTGTCTCTTTTGAGCTACAGATTCTGCATTCAGCCACTCTAGGCCAATTCTAGCAAGGTCCTATTTGACATTGTCTGCCCATCGCATCCTAGGTCTCCCACTTTTTCTGATACCCTTAGGCACACTGTTCATAATCCTCTTTGCCAATCTGCAGCTATGCATATGGGCAACATGGCCAAAGCAACACAGTCTTTCTCTGCACAATATGCTACTCAAAGGAGGTTGATGACTCCTTCTAACCTCATCATTACTTAAAGTCAAACCATCTAATACCCAAGATACTGCATAAGCATCTAGAATCAAAGGCATTAAGTTTCTTGTTATCCTGCTTACAAAGGGTAACAACTGTGTTTTGCTTACCATAACTAACCTTTGAAAGAGCCAAATTATCATACAGCTTAATTTTAGTCTTCAGGTGTACACGCCTATATTTCCACACTCTCCATAGATTCTTAAAAGTCCCAGTGGTAATCCCTATTCTTCTATTTACATAGCTCCCAAGATAATTAAACTTGCTCAAGAGTGCAGCCATTCAAAGCAACTGAAGCACCATCTGCCTGACCAATTTTCATCACTTTGGCTTTTTCTCTGACTCAATAATAGGAAAATAAATTTTTACTTCAAACAGAAAATTCACTCTTCTTTGGAATTTCTTCCTCAGTGATACACTTTGAGAAATTTCTAGATGTTTTGCCGATTGTGCTTAGTCAAATAAAAAAAGTGAATTTTAAAATTTTTTATGCCAAATAACCAAACAGTAGATATAGGCCATATCATATACTAAACAGCATTTAATTTAGAATTTTATAAAAAAAATATTTAAACTTATTTGCATACATATATATTTTAATAAAACTGTTTTCACAATGATACAGTAAAAAAAAAGTAAGAAGGCAATTTTACTTTTTTATTTTTAACAATTTTAGGTTTGAAAAACCTGACAAATAAAAATAGTCAAATTATATGTCAATGGAAAGGAAATTTCTTTCTGAATAATACAATAAAAAATAGAGCAATGTTGGCATCATAGCAGACCATAATGGACCTCACTGATGTGCTAAACTTTGAACCATCTGTGAGATGGGCAAGAAGTTCAAGTGTGCAATATGATGGTTGGCAAGGAGTTGCCAGTACATGCAGCTGGGTGTAAAAGCCTTCCCTTCCCTATCCTGCAAAGGGCAAAATCGCAGGAAGGGAATCAACAAACCATGATGGTAGTGGCTTGGCTGTCAACTGAGCAGCACTATTGAGATTTTCTTAATGTATCCAAGTTAGCTTCAGGCATCCAAAACCAAAAGGACAAATGGCAGGCAATTAATGTAGAGCATTTCTAACTTATGACTAAAAATGCAGTTACAAGTTAGGTAGTACAGCAAGGATTGCATTTTAAATGCTTCTGTAGGGGCTTACTGTAGAATCAACTGCTGGCAGAGATTAGGATGGTTTATTGGTCTCAATGTAAAACTCTGGACCAGTGAGGAGCGGAAGGCCCCCATGCAAACATGGAGGGCCTTATGGTGGAGAAGGTCCAACATCCTCACTACTGAACCCTGAGCAGAATTGTAGACCTGGGATCTGCAGTCCAGTTTTCTGGCAGGACAAGTGCACAGTACCAGCAGACCACCAAACATTAGTTTGAAACCCACAAGGGAGAAGAGAGGACCTCGGCAATGTTCAATACCCACACACAGTTAGAAGGATATGACATAGGTGTCATAAAATGGTCAATTTCTAGTCAAAGACAAGACAAAGAAACAGTCTCCACCACAAGATGGGTGATGGAATTCCTGAGCTGCAGATTGGGGTCCATGTGATTATTACATTTGTGACAAAGTACACATGGAACGACCAAAATATATTGGCCATTGCCCAATCTGAGTGTTGGTTCAGGGCAGTTTGCAGTTCTCTTTCAAGACTGTTATGCTGGATGAAGAGCAAAATATTCTAAAAATCATCAATATAGAGGGCATTTCCTATAGTTGAAGGAAGTTGTCTAGTAACAAAATTTACCTGGACAGCAAAAACATGACACCCAGGAGGCAGCTTTGTGGGCAAGTTCTTGGAGGAAAGGCAGGAAAAGAGTGTTGCTAGTGTGGACATGAAAGGTGACAAATGAAAGCTCGAGATAAAGATCGGCATATGACCTCTCAAATCAAAGGCATGGAGGTCATGAAGAATGATGAATCTCTAAGCCATGTTGTACTCTTTTTCAATGTCAAAGAAAATTGGCATCAGGTGCTCTCCACATAAAAATTTATTCCCAATAGTCATTTCAAGGAGTATCAGATGGTCTAGGGTAGATCGATGCCTGAGAAAACCACACTGGGTGTTGGGAAGAAGGTTGTGGTGTTATAAATACCAGATGAGTCTTGACATAGGCATTCTTTTCAAAACCTTGCAAACACAGCTTGTCACTGTGATGTGAAAATAATTCAAAGGAATTTTGGGATCTTTTCCTGGCTTGGGGAGGGCCAAGATGATAGCCTTCCACCAGAATTATAAAAAGTGCTACTCGAGAAAAATGTGGTTAAAAAATCGGACACCTGATCCTAAACCCATATTGAGATATTTTGGAGAATGGCATAATGGAGAGGATTTGGTTTGGCTGTTCGAGGTTTTCTGGTGCACACCATCTAAGGCTACAATGGGCCAAACAATATATTAAACAAGATAAAAGATGTTGAATCCACAACCAAAGTTAAAAATAAATTACAGATGGCTAAAATAACAATGAGAAAATATTTGAACAATAACAAGTGTACAAACAAAATGCAAAAAACAGGATATATATATATAGGAAAATAAAAGCAACCCAGGTGTAAAAGACTCAGATTAAGGGCAGAGTATAATACAACAATGATAGAAAATTAAAGATAAATAATATAATGCAAAAATAATGTAAATATACAAAAACTGGCTGTAAAATTATGAAAGCTAAAATACATATGCCATTCAAGATTAAAAGCTAAGCAATCCAGTAAACTCTGTTTAATAGTTAAAAAGGTGCCAAAAATTTCACTTAGGTTTGTTGTCCATCAAGAGAAGAAAAGAATGCATGATAACAAAGACCAAAGTGGAGCCAAGCAAGTACAACTTCCTCCTTATGATTCTTGCAGAAACGTAACTACCATGGTTTGATAATAGGTTTGATATCAAGGAGCCTGTTTGTAGGCTATTCTGACCAAGATCTCTGCCACTGTGCCTGAAGCCTGATGCAGAAACACTGACAGAAGTCCAGGTATAGAACTTGCAGTGAAGAGTCAGGCAAGGGCATGGCTGACTTGGCAAAGGCATCTGCCAAGTCATTGCCCCTGATCCCAATGTGACTGGGCACCCAACCAAAAAGAATGGTGGTTGTGGCTATCAGATGATGCAGCTGCTGGTGGATCTTAAAAAGAACAGGGTGAGGCTGATGCCTCACTGAGATCAAAGCCTGTAGTGAGCTAAGAAGTCAGTGTAAAACACACAGTGATGATAATGCTTAGTTGTCATGTAGTCCATGGCAAGGCTGACAGTGTGCAACTCCTGCAGTGGAGATGGAACAGTGCAGTGGGATCTGGTCTGCACTGATTACATCACAGCAGACCATGGCCGATTCCACTGATGTGATGAACTTCGAGCCATCTGTGAAGACAGGGAAGAAGTCCTGGTACTCAGTATGAATGCTGGCAAAGTTGTTGGGTTGTTTTACCTCTGAACGGCACTTTTTTGCACACCATGGGCTAAATGGCCAGGTCACATGGACCCCGAAGGCTCAGAGAAGGTTGGGGGAGGGGACCCACTGGAACAGCTGTTGGGAGACAGATGGTAGCCTCCCGTCAAGGCCATCCAGCGTGTTCTTTAACGTGCACAGGGTATGGCTCTCCCGCACACGGGGCCACGGCTTAACGTCCCATCCGATGGACGGCGGCCTTTCCAAGCCCAGCGGTGTCCCCTACTGACCGTGGCCAGGGCAGGGAATTTTGCGGAGATAAATCTCAACGCTGACCCAGCTGGGACTCGAACCTGGGAACTACAGATTACGAGCCTGGCACGCTACCAACTGAGCCACCCCCGCCCCCCGCTGGCAAAGTGTTGTTGGTACACACAGTCAGGTGTAAAGACCTTCCCCGTCCTACAAAAAGAAAAATTGCAGAATGAGGAAATAGTGAGCAATGGTGGAAGTGAGTCAGTTGTTGATTGGGCAATGCTGTCAAGAATGGTGTTATGTCTCTGAGGTATACTTTATCTCACACGATCTTCGAATTGGTCGTATGGGTTACAGAAAACGTGTATTTGATTCAAGATTCCTTCTCATTCTGCACCAGAAAAAACAAGTAATTGCCCTTGCACTCTTGAATGCTTCAAGATTGGGGGATGTCAGATATCTCCAAAAACATCCCTCCCAGCTGCAGTGCAATATGGATTCCACCATGGTTTCAGAAAACAAGGAAACTATGTCAAAGTCTGAGGAATGGTCAAGGCAGCTGCATGGATGATACAGTTCATCATCTCCTCTGCTACTGCATTAATTTGCTCCTGGTCAACCTCTGAGAGGAGTTCACACCCACTACAGTCAGCCTGATCAAGCCTCCACCTGAGATGATGTACTTTGTCCAGCCCATGTTACACTGATATATGTTAAGAGTCACAAGGCCCCCACATGAGAAGGTACATATCACAGAGAGGTGATCGATTCCATAAGGGTTGTCCTTGACCTCCCATATAAAGAGTGGAAGGATTGAGGAGCAGATGGTGAGGTCAATGGCAGTAAATGTATTGGGGAGTGAAAGTATGTACTGACATTAGTGTTCAACAGGGAGAGTGAAGGATCTAGGAGACACTGCTTGAGGGCCTCACCTCTCCCGTTTGTGTCAGTACTACCCCAAAGAGGACTGTGTCCATTGAAGTCCTCCATTAGAAGAGGGAGGTAGCTGTGAGATGAGGTCATCTAGGTCTTCCGGGAAGACAATGCTTCCAGGTGGAAGATATATAGAGCAGACAGTCAGCAAAAACCCACAAAGAGGATGGTGACTCCCTCTAAAGAGTAGTGGTTGAATGGTACTACATGGAATGAAGAATGGCTGCTCATGAGGATGGCAACACCTCCGCGAGCTAGACCATCTCCATCCTGGTTGTAGTGAACCAATGAAAATTGTTGGATCATGGGACTGTGACTAGCTGCAAGTAAGTCTTCTGCAGGCAAACACAGATGGGCTGGTGTGCCTGAAGTAGGACCTTGATGTCATCAAGATTCCTCTGGGATCCAAGACAATTCCATTGTAAGAGTGTGCCATCTCAGGACTTAGGTGATTGGGCAGACATTTTTCTATTTAGTTTAACTGCTGCAGATGATGGTTTATTAAAATGGGTGGGTGGTATCCCTGTCCTTGAAATTGTCTGAGAGACATGGATTGGTGTCTGCCTTTTGTGGAGATGGTTGAATTTTTTTGTTAGGTTCCGATGGGGACCTTTTTGGCTTGAAAGTCTGAACTGTCTGAGGATGGGAATGAGGACTTACAGTGGTAGAAGTGGAAGGCTGTGTAGCAGCTACAGAAACAGGGGTTGATATCGATGTTGACACCAACCTGGGTCTGCACTGCCATAGACGTTATTGCAATGATAGCACTGGCATAGGAAACCTTGCCAGGTGGGGCGTCTGGTACAGCAAGCTTTCTCACCTCAGGATAAGAGATGTTATTAATCATTTTGAGGCACTGAACCTCCTTCAGCTTGGGACAGTCGCAAGAATATATTGGATGGTCGCCATTACAGTTCATGCAGCCTGTCTTGTCTGCCCTGCAGTCAGGATCCAGTTGATCGTGGCTGCCACACTGAGCACAGGTGGATTTGTCCCAGCAAGCAGTGTGGGTATGGCCATACTCACACTGCGTGCTGGGACAATGCTGGGACTTGCTGGACAAACTGGAAGCAGCACAGAGGATTAGGTATACATGGCTGTACTCCACAGTGAAGGTATCCTGCCTCGAGAGAAGTTGGCAGGTGTGGCGAATGCTAGAATTAGTACCCTGGTGGGTACCAATTTCTCATCACAATGAGTCAAAACCCAATGGACCATTGTTATTCCTTGGGGAAAGAGCTTTAAGAGGATTTCCTCCTCAGTGACTTTGAGAAGTCCCCACTTAAAGATCACATCCCATGAGGAATTCAATAATTTGTGGGGGGTGGCCATCATGGCCACCCCACCAATTGCTGTAACCTTAAGGAGCAGATCCAAGTGTTTTGAACAAGCAAGTCCCCAGATCGCAAGCACTTAATGGATTTTGGCAAACTTGCAAGACCTTTCAAACCTTTATTTATGAAAATGTGGACATGTCCCCAATTACCCAACCACCCATGGAATGGATGTTCAGGATTCTTGGGGATGAAGACACAAAGATAATGATGGTATAGAAGACAATGAAGAAGATGGGGGCTCATGTCGAGCCCTCTTGGTGGAATTTTTTGAATCAATTGCATTAAATGATTCCATGTTTATTGTAATGTGGTTCCAGTGCCTATGGTCCCCTCCTTCCATGGAGCCCAACAAGGAGACACCCAGTCGGAGTCAGGGCTGCATGGGCACTATATCCATACAGATAATGAGCCAAGCCCTCACAAATAAATAAAAGGAAAATGAAAAGAGAAGTGTGAGAAAATAAACCAACCTCACAAAAAAGAACAAAGCGAAAAAATAACAAAAATTGTGAAGAACCAAACTGGTCTTACAAAACAAAGATAACTATAGAAGTATAAAAATTTGTGGGGAAACTCACAAACCTGTACCAGACACAAGCAAGGCACGCATCATACTGCATAGCTGGCTCTAGCAGGTCCACCCACCAGCCAACTGATCTGGTGGGGGATCCAGTAAGTGTGGCATATCGAATGTGATAATTAGTATCTGGTTGGGTACTAACTTTCCATCACAGCATTGCAAAACACAGTGGACTGCTGTCACTCCCTGGGGTGAGAGCTCCGAGAGGAATTCTTCTTCAGAAACCTTCAGAAGGTCTTACTTAAAGATCACACCCTGAGAAGAATTAAGTAACTTGTGGAGTATGATGGTGACTGCCATCCCACTAATTATCACATTGAACAGTAGCTGAGAATGTTTTGAGCAAGCAGTTTCCATCAGGAAGTTGTCAGATCTTAGGTGCTTGAATTAATTCAAAACTCCCACTAGACCATCCAGACCTTTGCTGATGAAGAAAAGGGATACGTTCCCATTCACCTAATCACCCATGGAGTGGATGATCAGGATTGTGGGAATGAAGAAGCACATGAAGATGATGGTGATGATGACAACAAAGAGAGATTGAGAAGATGACGGGGGCTCATGTTGTGCTCTCTTGGCTACATTAACCACTGAAATTCCTTTTAAGGAACTCATGGTGGTTTAATTGTGGTTCAGTGGCCATGGTCCCCACTCACCATGGAGTCCAACAAGGGGATGCCCAATCAGGTGCCAGGGTTGCACGGGCACTATACCCACACAGTCAGTGAGCCAAGCTCTCACAACTAAATAAAAACAAGTAAAATAGAAGTATAAGCAAATCACATAAGTCCTCACAAAATAAGTGAAAATATAAAACAAGTGTGAGAAAACTAACTCCTTACAAAAGAAAGGGGACTACTAAATTAATAAATATGTAGGGAAACTCGCAAACCTATAGTGGGAAGTGGGCAAGGCACTCACAGTACTGCATATTTAGCCCTAGCAGTCAAGCCCACTAGCTGATGGATCCTGAGGGGGCCACCACAGGACCTTAAGTTTACCTAAAGCAGAGGACAAAACGGTGTGTAGCAGCAGTCCTCGAAATTGCTGCCCAGACCCACGATGAACAGACTCCCCAATGACAAGACAGGTCAAAGGGGACCCCACTAGTCAAGAGCTGAGAAGAGAAGATGAGGACCCCTGAGCAACTACAAGGTTCCTCCTTTCCAGGAACACAGTCTCCACGCAGGACAAATACGTGAGTGAACATTCAGGACTCTGTGAAAATACCTGAACCAATGAAACCTTCACAAGGTGGTCTCCTCACCATGGATAAGAACTTGTACCAAAGGATAATGTAGAGGGTCTGGCCAGATAGCAGATGTACAAGAGTGCAGAATGAGGCTCAGTTCCTCTGCTGTGAATAGCCTGTTTTAAGACTATAAGCCATTCAAAAGTTTATACGACCTTAGAACTGGTCATGCAGGTGATCAAAAATGTATATTTGATCCAAGATTCCTTCTGTCTCTGACAATGGATGAAACAGGCATTCACTCTGGTGCTTTTGAATGCTTCAAGGTTGGAAGATGTCAGATATCTCTGAAACACCCCCCAAACCTCGTTCTGAGCTTTACAAGCGGCAGCATAGTTGAGATTCCACCTTGGTTTCAGAAATTGAGAAAACCATGTCAATATCTGAGGAATGGTTGAGGAAGCTGCTGACAATACAGTCCATCATCTCTACCACTGTAACATTGTCTCCTAGTTGTAATATATGTAAAGGGTAACAAGGCCCCCAACAAGAGATGGTACATACCATGGGGAAAGGATCGCTTCTGTAAGGATAGTCCCTGACCTCCTTTGCAAAGAGTGGGTTGGGTTGCTTTATCTCTGAGTGGCACTTTTTTGTACACAATGGGTTAAATGGCATCACAATGACCCCAAAGGCTAAGGTTGGGGGAGGGAACCCACTAGACAGCTGTTGGGAGACAGATGGTAGCCTCCCGTCAAGGACATCCACAGCATGTTGTTCTTTAATGTGCAGAGGGTAAAGCTCTCCCACACATGGGGCCATGACTTAACATTCCATCTGACGGATGGGGGCCTTTCCAAGCCCATCGGTATTCCCAACTGATCGAGATCAGAGGGGGAAGTTTGGTGACGATAAATCTCAATGCTGGCCCAGCTGGGACTCAAACTTGGGAACTGTAGGTTGTGAGCCTGGAGCACTACTGACTGAGCCACCTCTGCTCCTGCAATGGGTGGATGGATTGAGGAGGAGCAGATGTTGAGATCAATGGCAGTGAATGTGCAGGTCAGGGAGTGAAAGCAGATACTGACACTGGTGTCGAACAGGAAGAGCAATGGATTCACAATCCATTTCTCAAGTTGGTCTCCCACTGGTGTCAGTACTGCCAAAGAGGATATGTTCATTGAAGTCCCCCTAAGAGAAGGGGGATGGCAGCTGTGATACAAGGTCATCAAGGTTTTCCCAGAAGATAGAACAGAGAGTCAATGAAAATCCAACGAAGAGGAGGATGGCTACCACCTTGAGTGATGATGAGGCATGACCTGAAATGGAAAATAGCGGCTCACAAGGATGGCAACATCCTCACAAGCTGGGCCAGCTCCACCCTGGTCCTGGTGATCAAGTGAAAAACGTCAGATCGTGGGATCAATGACTATCAGCAAGCATGTCTCCTGCCAGCATACACAAATGGGCTTATTGTACCTCTTTTTCCTTAGACAATCTCAGAAGAATGTCAGATGGTCGCCACTACAATTTATGCAGTTCTTGCCTTTTCTGCTGTGCAGTCAGGTTCAAGGTGATCCTGGCTGCTAAAATGAGCACAAGTAAGTGTTTGCAAGCTGTGTGGGCATGGTCTTACCTCCCAGTCAAGGTAACTTATCTTGATGACAGTTGGTAGGTGTGGCACGTTGAAACATGCCCAGAGCTAAAAAAGGGGGGGGGGGGTGCAGGTGATTGGATTTTCATTTCAGTGCAACATTTTTCCCTTCTTTTTAGAGGTTTTTAAACTATTTCATGAAAAATGTGAGAAATATGTACAAGTTCAACAATTTTTGGCTTACAATTACTGTTATTAGGATTCTCAAGGGGAAGGGGGCTGTCCCCCATATTATATGTAAGGATTAGTACCTGAGTATGTACTAACTTACCATTGTGGTGGTGTAAAACTGGTAAACTGATTTTCTCCTCAGAAACCTTGAAGAGGCTCCACTTCGAGATCACACCTGGGGAAGAATTAAGCAATTTGTGGGATGTCATAGAGACAGTCACCCCACCAATCGCTGTCACCATAAGGAGCAGCTCAGAACGTTTTGAGCCAGCAGTTTCCATCAGCAAGTCACCAGATCTCAGGTGCGACTGATTTCGGAATTCTCACTAAACCTTCCAAACTTTTACTAATGAAAAAAGGGGACATGTTCCAAATTACCTGATCATCTGTATAATGGATGATCAGGAATCGCAGGGACAAAGAAACAGATAAAGATCACATTTCGATAAAAGGGGGGGGGGGGCTCATGTTGAGCCCTCTCAATAGTGAAGGCTGAATAAAAAGAATTTTGCAACTACATGTTTGTTAATTGGTAGTTCAGTGACCATGGTACCCCACCTACATGGAGCTCAACAAGGGAGTGCCTGATTGGGCACCAGGGCTGCACGGGCATTATATCCACGTAGTCAATGAGCTGAGCTCTCACAAATAAGCATAAAAGAAAAGTGGGAAGAAACTCACAAAACTGTATCTGGACATGAACTCATGCAAGGCACTCACCATATTGCATAAAGTCTGCACAAACAGCTTCAGTCCACCAGCCGATTGATCCTGGGGGGGGGGGGGGGAAGAATATGCCAGGGCCTCCAGCTTACCTGAAGCAAAGGTCAAAGCAGTGTGTAACAGCAGCCCTCGAAAGCATTGCCCATCCCATGACAAACACACTCTCAAAGAGGATCCCACTACTCATGAACTGAGGAGAGCAGAAGAGGGCCCCCGAGCAACTATCAGGATCCTCCTTTCTAGGGATATATGTCACCACACACAGCAAACATATTGGGGGTATTCAGGATCCTGTGAAGGTACCTGAATCAGCAGAACTGTCACAGGGTGGTCCTCTCATCAAGGGCAGGAACTTACACGGAGGGGTGGGTGGGGCTCAACCTAGCAATAATAAAAAGTCTCACAGGCCTGATTCTGTTGTCTATTGAGTTTAGACCACACTTATAAACAACAAGAATGTTTCTGATTCCATACCATTTTAAACAGTCTGTATATGGTAAGTGAGTATGGTGGCTTAATGTTGGCTTTAATGCTTTGGTTGGATCTGTGCAATGTGAAGATGTACAGATCCAACCAAAGCATAGGACTTAAACTCTGACCACATAATTTTGTGGTGAGAACTGTTAGTACCTTTCAAATGAGATATTCTCTCCTCTAAAAAAGGGAGTCCATTTTTCACCTAAGCTTTTATTCACTAAAATATTATAAAGGTGCAAGAATTGTAAAAAAGTTTCATTTCAGTTGCTGTAATTTGTTTCTTTTTACTCACTTCAGGGATAACAAAAAAAAATGACTAGATGATAAAAAGATCAAATTTTTTCACCCATTCACACTTTATTTGTTTCAATATTGACATTAAAAAAAATTGGGTATCCTTGAAATTTAAACCCTATGACAATATATTTCTTTTATTTGCACTTATAATTTCATTTCAACTACTATAAATTATGAAAATTAAAAATTTTTTTTCAAAGCTATGTCAATAATTTACATACAGAAAAAAAAAAAAACCATAAAATTTATTTGGGGATAAATGAACAATTATGGGATGAACACCAGAAGATCTGAGAAACCATTGGCTGGGCCATTTCACACCAAATATGAAAATTGTAATGGTATGGAGGTCACAAAAAAAAATTATTACATACAGCTTCTACATATATATATATTTATTTTTTTCAAATGTTTATCAGGCTTGATAGGAGGTTGTGCATTTTTTTATCTTTGACTCTGCCATTTATTTATTGTATAAATTAAATTTTACTATGTTATGTGAGATATGAATAGCAGCAAGCTTAAAAACATTTAGGTAACAATAAATATTTAGGATTGATTATAAATATTCTGTATGGTATGAATTGAATAGCATTAAACTTGATACATGTTGTGTCATTCGTATCATTCAACTGTAATATAGCCTAACTTTAAAGTAAGATAAACACTGGTGGAAACTGATAAAAGAAAACCATGAAAAGCTGAAGCATAATCTATGAGATTTATTTAGTAGAAACAACTTATTGAGAAAGGACAGTGATCACATATGTGAAGTGATTCAATGTTTATTTTAGCATTTAATGAGCATTACATTTTACAGAAGGCGACTTTAATTTAAGGTGTTGAACCTCCTAGATTAGCAATACAAGCTTCCAATCTGGCATGCAATTGGTGGTACAAATGAAATGTACCACCAATTGCAAGCTGGGGGATATCATCCCATGCGCTTTCAATTTGGACACATAATTCAACGATGGTCGTTGCCTGCCACAGTCCGTGGAAGAGTCTTTGTCTAATCCAATTCTAGACATGTTCAATTGGAGACAAGTCCGGTAATGTGCTGGCCAAGGGAGTTGGTGCACTGCCTGAAGAGCATGTTGAGTTGTCTGGGTAGAGTGTGGGCAGGCGTTGTCCTGCTGGAATATCGCATTTGAGATTACACTCAAATATGGCAGGATGACCAACTGTACGATGTCACTGATGTATGTATTGCTATTCAGTATACCCTGTACAAATACCAGACATGTACGAGAGTGATAGCTAATCGTTCCCCACACCATTATGCCTGGCATGGGCCCTGTGTGTCGCTGGCGGATGCATGATAGAAGAAGCTGCTCACTTTGTTGCCCTTGGACACATAAATAACCATCAAACATTCCTAAGCAGAATCAGCTTTCATCATTGAAGACCACAGACTGCCATTCTTCCCTCCAATGAACTCGTTCTAGACACCACTGTAAATGTGCTTGACAGTGACAAGGCGACAGTGGTAACCATGCCAGCAGCACGCATGTCCATAGCCCTGCTTCCAAAAGATGATTGTGTATCATTCTTGTAGACACCCTTGGTATGACAGAGGATCGAATTTGTGATGCCATAGCTGTCCGCTCTGCCACTGCTGCCCTCCTGATATGCCGATCCTCTTGTGCGTCCGTAACTCTGTGTTACCCGGAACCACATCTGCAAGTGTGCGAATGCTCTTCTGACCATTGACGTCACCTTCGTACCACTGCCGATACCTCTCATCCAAAGCGTTGTACAATTTGACAAAAAAGACCAACCTGCTAGCTGAAGACCCATTATAAAACCTCACTCAAACTCCGCAAAGTGAACAAATGTTGCATGCCTGCATCGCCCAGGCATGGTAGCTTCTTCAAAGAGCACTGAACAACACAACACAAGATGAATAACTTCTTTCTTCAAGCCCTAGTCCTTAAATACGTACTGTGTACATTTGCATGTTGTCATCCTCAGTGATGTCAATATTTCATCCAATGACTTTCAATCTTGGATCAGAGTTTTTGCTGCCCTTAACTATTAACATAATAATATAACGTTCCAAAAAGAATTTCTTCTGGGTGTTATTTTTTTCAATTTCCACCAGTGTACATAGAGAAAAATCTTTTCATAGGCAAATTTTATTGATGGTTACATTTTTTTCAGTACTGCCTTATCATTTATGTAGCTCTGTATCCTCTGCTCCCATTAAAAAGAACAGCATTGTTTGTTTGTAATATAGCCTAAATCTACATACTACTACTACATCAATAGTAGTATGTAGAGCCAGGCTAGATGAACATCAGTAGCAAGAAAACTACAGCTGCCATGACTAAGAAACTTACAACAGTAAACCATAGCTATTATTTAGTCTTTTAAAGTTTCAGTGTTGAGTGATTTTTAGTCTTGATATATGCTGTAATTTTTAACAAGTTAATGATTAGAACATTTTCAGCTTCTCTATATACATGGTGTTCTTAACAGAACTGGCATATCTAGTATTAATTCACAACCATTAATATTTCACTAAGCCCCACAAGGAGAAAATATATACACCGAAGAGCCAAAACATTATGATCAGTGCATCTTTATACAAATCTAAGCAACTGCAGGTAAATGATGGCATGTGTGAAGGTCATGAAACGGTATAAATAACACCTGATACTGAGCTCTGTTAATCAATGTTATTCTTGTTCTTCAGATGGGAAAGGAAGTGGACCTAATGCTCTGACCCAGTCATCTGGCCATTACAATTTGGACAAAGGCCAAATGACGGTGAGGGCATTTTTAAGACTGTAAGGCTTGTGGGGTGCTCACAGTCAGCCATTAGCACTCCACGAGGTTAGTAACTTCAAAAAGTGGTCTGAGGAGGGAAAAACCACAAACTGCTGGCAAGGTGTGAGCTGACCACAGTTCATCGATACTAGAGATGAGCAAAGGCTATCCTGTATGGTACAAGCCAACAGAAGGGATACTGTGGCGCAACTCACCATAATTGGAATGCTGGTGATGGGAGTAATGTGCCACAACACACAGTACATCGAACCCTGCTGAAAATGGGGCTATGTAGTCGCAGGTCGCTCAGAGTGCCCATGCTAATCTCAGTTCACCATCAAAAGCACGTACAATGCGCACGAGAGCATCAAAACTGGGCCTTGAATGATTGAAAGTAGGTCATCTGGTCCGACGGATCTCATTTCCTGTTGAACCATTTGACAGCTGGATAAGTGTGCGTCATTTACCTGAGGAAGTGTTGGCACCAGGAAGCACCATGGAACGAAAACAAGTCGGTGGAAGAAGTATAATGCTTTGAGCAATGTTCTGCTAGGAATTCATGTGCAGAAAACTATGATGTCTTACTTTTCAGGAGCATTCCAATTATCCTGATTTGTCAATTAATATTTCAAGTATCATTACATTTTAAAACTGCATATAAGCCAGTTTTATAAGCAACAATGACTAATAAATTATAGACTATAACTAACTACTGGAAATACACAAATTTCAGCATTTACCTTGCAAATATGGCTTCAGGAGCAAGTTCTGGGTTTTGTGCAATATCTCTTTGAGGCTCAAAAATTGCCTGGGGATGATATGGCTGTGCTGGCAAATTAGTCCCCAATTTAAAAATTTTGACACTTATATTCATATCACCTAATCGAGATAACATTACTTCTTCTTTGGCTTGACATATCAAAACTCTAAGCACTGACAAAACCATACACATCCAACGATGAAGGTTGGGATAGAGATTCTGAAAGTAATTTCATATATAAATTTTGAAATCTAATAACTTTGGCATTATTAAAATCTACTTCAGCCATAACTTAAAGTTTTTACTAATTTAATACAGTGAAAGTTATAGTGAGGGCTAATATTATGACATTTCCTTCTGAATAAGATTTTTTAAAGGCCCTGACAATTTCACATACTTTCATGTGCTATTAAAAGTTCTCTTTTGTATGCTATTAACCCTTCCAGTGTCCAGCCTGAAAAACTGGTTTAAATCCAGAGGCTAAGCTATCTTCTACCTATGCTTAGCCAAAATATATTTAACTTTAGAACTTTTTTGCCAAATAACTAATGAAAGGAATTATGGCATGTTATATGCCAAATTAATCAGCATTTAATTCTTGATTTTCTGAAAAATAAAATAGTTAATGAAAAAGACAACTAGTTTTATTTCAATAGGACTTTTTTTTAGAATCCTGTAGTAAAAAAAATGCATCTGGCAATGCAAATAAAAATTTATTGAAAAAAAATAATATACTGATATGATTATATTATTCATATGGAAAGAAAGGCTATTTCTGTATAACAAAAATACTAATTTACTTGATTCAAGTAAATATTTCTCCCATTTTTTTAATTTTTTTCCGCAGTACTATACTTTGAGAAAAGTCCAGGCTTTTAGCCAATTGTGCTGAGTCAGATAACAAATCAACTTTAAATTTTAAAAAAATAACCAATCAAAAGAAACAGGTTATGTTACATACCAAATTAAACAGAATTTAACTCCAAATATTATGAAAATAAAAATTTTCAAAAATTGCAAGCATATTAATTTTAATAAGATGTTTTCACATTGACATAGTGAAAAAAATTGATTGGAATATGCAATTAAGGCTTAAAGTTGTAAATGTGTTGAATAAAAACAGTTAAATTATATATTAACCCAGTGGTTCTCAACCTTTTATGTTTCACATACCCGCTGGAAATGTGTATGTAACTGATGTACCCCTTGTATAGATAGATAAAACTATAGTTATATTATAACAATGGGAATAAAATAAAACACTGACTTTGTTACTAGATCTAGTGACTTTTGAGCTCGCACAGCATACCTCAAAAAATTTTACCATGTACTCTACATTGAGAAACCCTATATTAACCTAAAGTAAAATTCATCCTGAATAATACTATATTTACCTGAAACATAATTTTTATTTCTTTTAATGATTCTTCTCAGTGTGATACATTTTAAAACAACAGTCAGAGTTATATTACATGACTTGGATTGCTCATATTAATGAGATTCTCTGTCCTGTCTATGAAATGGAGGAACACTTTCTCAGGTTGCTTTTTTATTTACTACACATTATGAATTTTTTTCTTGGGAGTTCCAATTTTGGGGGTCTTGGCTAAGTACCGAAGAGTTAGTGCACAAGCAAAAAAACAACATATATTGTCGGAGTGGCACAACCAAGTTAGGGGGGGTTGGGGCACATTTTAAAACCGTTGAACATAAACTCAAAAACTCATAATTTCATTTTTTAAAGAGACTTTGCCAGTGGGGAGAGTAAAATGACCTCAGTGGGTGAGGGTGGGGAGGGGTAAAAACTTATGTCAAAATCGTCCTCTCACAAAAGGGCTAATTTCTGTGCCAAGGAAGTTTTTTGTTTGCTTCCATATCCAAGATTTCATTCATTTTCAGGAAATGATACAAGATCAAAATTTTTTTTACTGAAAAAATGAAGAAATAATAATATTAAAATTATGCAATGTTAAATAATATATTCATAGCAACAATTTGTAAGCCATCCATCCATTATAGCATAACTCAAAAAAAAAATCGATAGATCAACTGACTGAAAGATTAATAATTTAAGAAAAGAAAATAAATCTACTGAAGCAAAAACTAAGGTTTATATATATAAAAAAAGTAAATACTAACTTTATAAAGGTTATCTAATTTATTGTAAAAGCACTGTAAACAATCTATTATGGAGTCACTTATAACACACAAAACTGGAGAGAGTGCATGAGAGCCACCTGCTTCCTTGGCTGCAGGTAGTCAGCCATGATGACTAGTTGCAGCTGGAGCCAGTATTGAAAAGTGTAAGAAACTGTTTTTACTTGCAGTTTCGATTTTAAGAGTGGGAAAGATGTATAGAATGCTGGGATAAATGGTAAAAATAATTCTGGGAATGCTGAAATAAGTTTATGGGAAAAAAAGAGTATAAAACAGGGGGGAAAAGTGGCAGTATGTACTTTGTAATTACTTCCAAAATCTGCTGTTTTTTAAAAATAGCAGTTTTTTTGTTAATTTTTAGATTTTCAAAACTTTAAGGAAAAATTTGTTGATAGCAACAGTTCAAATTAAGCTTGCAAGTTTAAATAAGGGGTTGCTTCAGTAAAAAGTAATGTTAACTAACAAATCGGCAATATGTATAGCACTTTTAAGAAATGGCAATCAGATGGCTTTAACAAGTCATTTATATTATGGTTTAATAAAATATGCATCAAATGAAAAAACAAAATATTATTTTTCAAGCCTGAATTATATATATTTTTTATAAGATATATATAAAAAAATTTTACAATGGAAATTTTCATTTTTTAAAAATTTATTTTTGTTTTACTAAAAATGTATACATATGTCATCGGCCTCTCATTATGGATTCTGTGAACATTAACAGATGATGTGGACACTGGAAGGGCTAAAATTAAATTTAAGGATAAATTCAATAAACAAGGTAAAATTCTGTCCCTTTTTTATCAATTTATTTTATAAAGCTTAAAACATTTTATATTTTTTTACTGCAATTGTAAAAAAGTGTAAAAAAATAATTTGAATCAATGCTTTTTCAAAGTGCATTATGTTATAAACAGGCTGTGTATGCACCAAGACATAAAACAGTCCATTTGCTTCACACTCTCCTGTGCAGTGTGTTCACAGACCCTGCTGAGTAACTACATTATCAGCCTCAGCTTAGACTATAAAGCAGTGACTTCTGTATTCAAGCATAGTCTCTGGTTTGAGAATAAAGTGTGATTGGTCACCTCGCAATTCAAGCAAGATTTCATTTAAGCATTCATTAAGGACTGTGGTTGCAAAAAGAAACAAATTTTTAATGACCTAAGAAACATAACCTGAATTTAATGACCATATCAGCAATTCTGCTGATAAGGGCACAAAAAGAATCCTCATTTGATAAAAACAAGAACATATCAAGTGATCACAAATGCTTCAAAACAGCTGTCAACAAGAAGTGTATAAAGCTGCATTTTAGTGGCTGTTTCAAAGGTACAAGCTTGCAATTATGCTGTAATATTAAAAGTATAAAGATTTAAAACATCTTCCAGTTGGTCTTGCTGTTTTCGTAAACATTATAATGTAATTTTTTAAAATTAGATTTGGGAAATAATTTGGTGAAGTAGAGAGCCCAATTATCCCTCCCCCCTCAAAAAAAATTACATTGTAACATTTATGAAAATGTCATAACTTGCCAGAAGATGCTCTAAATCTTTCTACCTTGAACAATATGGCACAATTGCAAGCTTGATTGCTTTTTCAGCAATCTCCCCTATAAAAAAGAAAACTAAAATGACTTTAAAACTGATAGCAAATTATGTCAAACAAGTGTATATGCCAAGAATCAAAAACTATTCTGAAATTATAAAGCTACTGACTAGTTTTTGACACTCTAAACATTTCTCAAGATCCTGTTTCAGTGATCCACCAACCAAATGTTTAATTCTATTAAACATAATTAGGCAAAACATAATTATAAATGATAATTATCTAACATATAATAATAAAAGCAGAAACCTATCAAATGAAATACATATATTTTTAACACTGTTCTGTAAAATGTAACGAACAAGAACTATTTACAAGACTTCAATAAATTTACATATAGCTGAGAAACATTTACTACTGTAAAACTTTCATGCATCTATCTATATAATTTTGGTTATAAGATTATTAAATAAATACATTTTTACGTATGATTAAGATAATATAAAAAACAGAATCTTATAATACTACTGAAACGAAACTCATTCCTTACAGTAATATAACTAAGGATATTAAATATACATTACCAAATCCCTTGGTTGAGCAAACAAGGCCTTCAAAAGAATATCGACAGGTCTAAAAACATTTGGTGCCACTGCTTCTAAAAGCCTGTGAAGTGTATCTAATTGTGGTTGACTATCAACATGTATCTAGAAATAATATATAATTGCAGTTTTTACTCGGTTTGTTTGAAAATGTACATATATATATAATAGAATGATACTACTAGTGAAAGCAAATGATATTAAATTTAGGAATTTAAAATTGTTTGTTTCTATTAGTTCTTATAATCTTATACAGGGTGTACATAAATTATCTTTAAAACTTTACTTGTGAATAGAAATTATGAAAAGATGACACTGCTTGTGCATCATCTACAAGAGAAACTCTCAAAGTTCATTCTAAACATCACACACATTCAACATGAGCCACATGTACAATGTCCAAATGATATTCAAGCTCCATCCATTATGTTGCAGTTATCAACATCAACTGTTGCAATAACAGCTTTGATTCTGTTCTTCAAACCATTAATGTCAGCCACTGGAGTTTGGCATACATTGTCTTTTTTGTATCCCCTACAGAAAAAAAAAATCACAGGGTGTGATATCAGTGATCTGGCCAGCAAAGAGATGGTACTGCACAGGTTTTGGAAATGCTGATTATGAGACACATGCACAATCTAGCTCCAGTATAGTGTAGTGCAGTCTTGAAGGAAGAACATGGCAAGCTGCATTTCTTGCAATTGTGGATAGACAAAGTTTTCCAGCATATCCAGGTAATTGCTGAATGTTAGTCACTCTGGAAAAGAAAAGGGTCTGATCAAATGATCATGCAAAAGGCCACACCACACTTTAACTTTGGGGCAGTCTCTAATATGCTCCATCTCTAATATGCTCCATCATGCTTCACTATAGCATGATGGTATTCTGATCCCCAAATGCGTATGCTCAATTTGTTTACCTTCTCTGAAAGTGGAATGTAGCCTCATCAGATAACACGATTTTCCTCCTGAATTCATTGCTTTGTCCAGTTTCCCAAATGTGGTCACTACAAACTCCTTACATGCTGCTGTATCATTTGGCACAATTACTTGCATTGCTTGTAAGCACACAGATGCAAATGCTTTTGTAACACCTGATGCACTGTGAAATGCAGCATTTGCAGTAGTAAATTATCACAGGAGATGTCCTGTAGACATGGGACTCATGAAATAGTATGCTGAAAAAAATATATATATTGATTTCATGCCATGAGCATGAGTCCAACAGATTGTTGATCATTGTCAAAGAATTCAGAACACTCAAGGACTTTTTAAATGCATTTGACAACTGATGAGAAAAAGCTGTGAGGCACATATTGTTGCTCAGGGCAGCCATTTTGAACACTTGCTCTGATGTACAATTACATAACTGTTCTTGTCAATCACTTAGATACATACAAAATCTTCATGCAGCTATGGGCTTGGGATGTCCTACCAGACTGTGTACAGAGGTCCTCTCCAGACATGTCTGTTCTGAGCTACAGTTGCTGCATTTGGTCACTGTAGACAAATTCTAGCAAGGTCCTATTTGATATTGTCTGCCCATCACATCCTATGTATCCCCCTCTTTCTGTGGCCTTTAGGCACACTGGTCATAACCTTATTCACTAATCTTTAATTATTCACTCCACTTAAACACATTGACACAATTAAAAGTTTACTTTGCAATTTTCACTGTATAAATACTTTAAAAGCAAACAATTGTTCTGAAATAATGGTCGCTTGCAACGATGGCTTACTAGATAATAATCTTGCCTTCTGGCAAAAGTTCCGAGCTTTCCATTGCTACTTCTTAGTTTCTAATTGCGCAGGTGTTATATTAAAAGCAAGTAAGTTCTCACAATAGATGCCATCTTGTTTTTTGAGCGAGGCTGGTGACCTCCATTTGTTCATTGCTGTCTCTAGTTCCGGTTGTCTTTCACTATCAGCTGCTGTTTCTTTGCTGCATTCTGCTGGGAGACTTTTGCTTTGGAGATACCAGTCCTTTTTGCATATGGTGTTTTTGACAATCAGTTTGTTGGGCTTTCTCTGCCTTTCTGTATAGCTCTAATCAGTCTCTTTCTGCACACAGTGTTGCTCAAAGGAGATTGATGATTCCTTCTTCTAACCTCATCATTACTTGCAAAAGTCACACCATCTAATGACTAAGATACTGTAGAAGCATCTAGAATCAAACACATCAAGTTTCTTGTTATCCTGCTTACAAAGGGTCCATATTTCACTATCATAACTAACCTTAAAAAGACTCAAATTATTATACAGCCTAATTTTAAGTCTTTAAGTGTACATGCCTATTTTTTCCCACTCTCCATAGAAGTCCAGAGGCAATCCCTATTCTACTTATTTCATGCCATATATATCACTAGTATCTGCTACATAGCTCCCAAGATAATTAAACAGAGACACTTGCTCAATAGTACAGCCATTCAAAGAAACTGAAACATTATCTGCGTGACCAATTTTCATCACTTTAATTTTTCTCTGTTTATTACCAAACCTATTCTATTACCAGTCTCATGAACAGCCCTAATGAAAGAATTCATCTCATCAACATCATTAGCCAACAGGGTCAAACCATCTACATAACCTATATCGGAAATTTTGAAATCTCTAGACCATTTAATGTCAAAATCTTTCCCTTGCAAAGAATTTCGCATAACATAATCAATAACCAAACTAATGAGAAAAGGAGACAAAATGCACCCTTGTCTAACTCCACTAGCAATGCTAAACTAATTGCTACAAGCCTTTCCAACTTTCACACACAACTCAGTGTTATTACAGAGAGCCTTCATTAAGCTAATTAACTTGTCAGGTATTCCATATGATCTAACATTCAACCACAAATTATTTTAATCAAGAGAGTCAAAAGCCTTTTTGAAATCTATAAAGCTAGTAACCACAGGTTTCTGAAACTCTAAACATTTCTCAAATATCTGCCTAAGTAAAAATATTTGATCAATAAAAATCAATAAATGTTTAGTGGAAAAATATATAAAATTATAGTCTTAAAAAAAGCAAAAAAAAGATGAGCTGGCATTAGTTCAACTGGTAAGAACACTCTGGCATGTTTCTGGAGAGATGCAAGTTCGATTCCCGTATGTCGGCGAAAATTTTTTCCGCTAAACATTTATTGATTTATCAATGCCAAAAGAGCATCAGGTCATGCTGTGATTATGCTGTGTTAGTTAGTTTATAGCCTGTAGTCCTTATAGTTATAGCCTGTTAGTTTATATGCCAAAGTAGTAGGTCTGTGAGGATGGCAGGACCTCAGCAGAAAAACAACACACACAACCATGACTTACCCGGGGCTCGAACCCAGGTCCCTTAGATCAGTTGCCAAGCGTAGGGCAACACTAAACCACAATTATACTTAATTCTGATAGCTCTTATTTCGCCTTTCTTCTGCAAATCTACATTAACATCACAGAGGCAAATAACAGAAAAGAAATAGGGATCTAATAAATCTCAGTATGATAGCAAATAGTAGACCCCCTGTGAACACTGACAAAAATAGAGTTGTGGATAAGTCTGCATAAGAATGTAACATGCTTTTATTAATGTATACAAAACAGAAAAAAAATTAATGCATTTTAGATAATCTCACTGTTGAAATAATGTGATGTCATAACTTCAGTATAAAAAAAATACTGTATATTATAACATACTATTTCAATTATATCTAATGATTAAAAAGTAACTATTATTAAAATGTTATGGAAAAATCTTTCATTTATAAAATGACAAAAATTATTGGTGAATAAACTGTCCCAGCATCTTACTTGTTGCCTAGCAAGAAGAGGCAAAATTACATCTACTATCTGACGTGATAGTTTTTTCCATTTGTCTTCTCCTTCCTTAAAACTCTGATTCACAATCAGCAAAAAAAGTTCTAATACCTGAAAAATAATTAAATGGTATCATCAATGATGCACACTACAGTTTGATATAATTCTAAAACATTCATTAAAAGGGGAATTTAGCAAAATTTGCACTAGTTTAGTTAAACACAGTACAATTTCTATTAAAATAAGTTAAATGTCTGCAATTTCACAGGATATATATATATATAATATTTAACTCAGGATTAAAAAAAAACATTACCATAAAATTGGAGGCTAGTGTATCCATCTGACAATTAAATAAGAACCTTTAAATATTATACAAACCATTATTAGAGTATGTGGAATACTATTCTCATGGTTACATAACATCCATTGTCAGCTTCCATATTGAAGCTTTATCAAGTTGAAGCTCACGAAGTAAAAAGTCTGATATGATGTATAATGGATTCTGATGCTATATTATCTACTTTGATTAGATGAAAGGTTTGGCTGGTGCACTTTGCTAAATGGCAATACCAGTGTCCTGTGACTTTTGCTATTTGCATTATAAGAGTCCATGCTAGAAGAGTGGTGGAGTGGCTCAGTCGGTAGTGCACCAGGCTTGTAATCTGCAGTTCCCAGGTTTGAATCCCAGCTAGGTCAGTGTAGATATTTATCTCCACAAAACTCCCCACCCTGCACACAGTCAAGAGGAAATTGGAAAGGCCACCGTCTGTTGGATGGGACCTTAAGCCATGTTCCCAGGTGCAGGAGAGAATACTCTGTGCACATTAAAGAACACGCTGGATGGCCTTGATGGGAGGCTACCATCTGTCTCCCAACAGCTGTTCAGTGGATCCCCTCCTCCAAACCTTCTCTGAGCCCCTCAGGGTCCTTGTGATCTGGCCATTTAGCCCATTATGTGCAAAAAAGTGTCACTCAGTGGTAAAACAACCCATCCTATGTTAGAAAATTACTTTATGTGGATGCAAGCTGAATGTCACCCAATAGTTTTGATAATTTCGAAAGCTTCCAACAACAATGAAATACCATCAGCCAATGCTGTCATGTGTCATGTTGGAACAACAGATTTTGGCAAAGTTTCGCATAAACTTGCTTTATGTATTTGTTACATTGATGATATTACTTTTTTTTGGGAATAGTCTTGATGAACTGAATAAATTAATTGAAGTAATTAATATTTACTACTATTTAACTGAACAATGCAGGACAATGGAAAATTGGCATAACTAGATACTTTAGTAGAAAGAGCTCCTCAATAAATATACAACAGTATACAGAAAACCAACATAAGTACCTAATATGATTTTAGCCCATGCACTGCACCCATACAAATATAAAATACCATCCTTCAATACCTCATTTTATAAAGTACACTGTTGCTGTTACAATTACTGAAAGTAGAAGAGTAGAACTACATATACTTAAATAGGCCACAAAGCAGGTTATACATTGAGAAAATATATAAAATTCACAAAAGAGCAAAATTTAAGCTAAAAGGTAGCAGTCAACCTATACAATCCCCTCAACTCCCAAATGGATTGTTGTCATATTATACATAGTAAAAGTTACAGAAACGATAAAAAAATGCACTGAGATGCCAGTTTATTAGAAACAACCAACCCTCATCACATAAATGGCTCATTTCAAACACATAAGCATCATGTGACCACAGTGTGTGGCATAAATCAGGCAGACCACCATTTCGAGAATCAGTAAAAATGGATTGAGGGCCAGAATGAGCAAAAGAACATGATAATTGGTGTTAGGTATGCCAGTTATAACATCTCCCAAACGGCCCACCTCCTAAACTTTTCATGCACAATCATTTCAAGGGTTTATGGAGAATGATGCAAAAAATTGCAGACCAATTTACAGCAACTGCACCTAATAAACTAGCATCTCAGTGTATATTACATTCTTATCAGTTAAAAGTACCAATTTAACTAGTTAATAATATCAAAAAGTTAGTCATAAATGATTATTATTTCATTATAGCCTTACAATGACACAATGGCACAATGGTTAAGGAGGTAGCGACTGTTTAAGCAAAGGCAAACTTTGTGTGTTGTGTGTTAGCTCTAATGGATCAGTAATTTTGGTCTTAGTAGGGCATAGTCTTGTATGAGAAATCCTGTAAAAGCTGGACTAGTTTCAAGGATTCGTCTTTGTCCTATATGTCTAAATGAAAAAAAAAAAGGAAATGATCGAGCTGGCTGGTTGTTTGTTTGTTTGGGGTGTTTGGAGCATGACAAGGGCTATAATGCGCCAAACAGAGACAAAAAGCTAAAAGATGGGAAACCCACAACCAAAGTTAAAATAAACACAAAAATGGTAAACAAGGACATAGAAAAGGGTAGAATAGAAATGGTATAACAGTAGAAAGAATAAGAACCAACAAGTGTATTAAGTCAATAATATCAATGGGTGTATAGGACCCATGTAAAAATCAAAAAAAAGGTAGAAAATCTAAGAAAAAACATAAAAGTTCATAAATGAGTAAAATAACCAGTAAAACGTAAAAATTTGAAAACAGGTGTTAAAAGCGATTCAATCAGATAAAAGATGTCCAACTGTAAAGGGCTCGGATGTAAAATCATGAAAGGTAAAAAAATAAACATCTGTCTAGGGTAAAAGCTGGGCAATTGATTAAAATGTGTTTAATAGTCAAAATGGTGTCACAAAACTCACACTTAGGTTCATCATCCACCCGAAGAAGAGAGGAGTGAATGATAAACGAATGACCAAAGTGGAGCTGAGCAAGTACAACTTCCTCGTGATTCCTGCGAAAACAAGACTGCCATGGTTTAACAATGGGCTTGATCTCGAAAAGCTTCTTATCATCCTATTCAGCCCACGATCTCTGCCACTGTGCCTGGAGCTCAATGGAAAAATGCTACCAGAAATCCAAGTATGGAACAGCAAGCAGAGAGTCGGAGAGGGGTGTGGCTGACCTGGCAGCAGTATCTGCCAAGTCATTGCCCCTGATCCCAATGTGTCCAGGCACTCAACAGAAGAAAATGGTGGTAGTAGCTGCCAGACAATGGAGCTGATGGTGGATCTTGAAGAGAAGAGGGTGAGGCCGATGCCTCACTGAGATCAAAGCCTGTAGCGAGCTAAGCGAGTCAGTGTAGAGGACACACCGATGATGACACTTAGCTGCTATGTGGTCCAAGGCAAGACTGATAGCATGTAACTCAAGAGTGAAGATGGAACACTGCTGTGGGATCTGGTCTGCAATGATTACACCACAGCAGACCATGCCTGATCCCACAGATTGGTTGATTTGGGTTTAACGGCACATTAGCATTTAAGGCTATAATGCGGCAAATATATGTCCCAATAAAAGATAAAAGTCGTGGTACCCTCAACCAATTTTTAAAAATAAATTACAAAGGGAACAAGTAAAATGTAAAACAATAAAATGAAATGTTGAGGACAACAAAAAATAAATGTATATATATGTTCAATATAAAAATAACCCAGGTGTAAGCTACCTGGGTTAAATACATAGAATAATAAATAGGGGAGTAAAACTATAAGCGAGTAAAATAACCAGTATATCATAAAAATTGAAATATAGAGGTAAAACAACAATGGTCTGATAAAAGATGTCCAAGTGTAAGGAACTTGGACTAAGGAACTTGGACGTAAAATTACGAAAGTTAAAAAACATATGTCTTTCAAAGTTAAAATATTGACATTCAAATAAAATATGTTTGATTGTTAAAATGGCGTCGCAAAACTCTCACTTAGGTTCATCATCCACCCATAGAAGAAATGAATGAGTAGGAAATGAATGACCTAAGCCAGATGTGCCAGACTTCGAGCCATCTGTGAAGACAAGCAAGAAGTCTGGGTGCTCAGCACGATGACTGGCACAGAGTTGCTGATACACACAGTTGGGTGTAAAGGCCTTCCCCGTGCTGCACAGGGAAAAATCACAGGAAAGGGAAACAGCAAACCAAGGTGGAAGTGGCTCAGCTATCGACTGTGCAATACTATCGAGACTGGTGTTAATGTCTCACAGGTATCTTCGGACATGCAATCCATAAGAACGAATGGCAGTTGGCCAATTCTGATATAACATTTTCCACCAGAGACTGAAAATGCAGTCCCAAGTGGGATGGCCTGGCAGGGATCACAATTTTGCTGCATATTGTAGGGACAACTGCTGATGGCGAATAGATAACAATGGTTCGTTGGTCTCTGTATAGACTCTGGACCGGCGAAATGCGGAAGGGCCCCGTGCAAACACAGAGAGCTTGATGGTGTAGAGGGTCCAGCACCTTCACCACCGAATCCTGGGTGGAGTCGTACACCTGGGATCAGTAATCCAGGATCGACCAGACAAGTGCATGGTAGAGGCAGAACTATGAACATCAGTCTGCCCCCCAAGAGAGGGAGGAGAGGACTTTGAGGATGTTCAATGCCAGTGTGCACTTGGACCTGAGATGTCGGATGCATAGTAAAAAGGTCAATTTACAGTCGAAGATGAGACCAAGAAACTTGGTCTCCACCACAACTGGAATGATGCTACCCCCGAACCATAGCTCAGGGTTCCAGATGAAGATTATGCTTCTGGCAAAAGTGCATGCAAGTGGTCTTCTGTAGGGAGAACTGAAATCCATTGGCCATTGCCCAAACCAAGAGATTTTTCAGGGCAGTTTGCAATTGTCGTTCAATGATCCTCATGCTGGACGACAAGCAAAAGATGCTACAGTCATCAACATAGAGGGCATTGCCTACAGTCAGAGGTAGTTACCGTGTAATGGAATTTATCTTGACAGCGAAATGTGTAACACTCAGGATGCAGCTTTGTGGGACCCCCTGTACTTGGAGGAAAGGCCACGATAAGAGTGTTGCTGACACGAACTCGAATATTACAAGATTATAACAAATTGGCAATGAAGATTGGCATGTGACCTCACAAGCCGAAGCTATGAAACCACTGGGAGTTGGAAAGAAAGCCGTAATGTTCCAAATACCTGGCCAGCCTGGATTTTACCATTCTTTCCAACACCTTGCAGACGCAGCTTAACAACGCAATTGGATAATGCGAAGGTTGCGAATGCCTGGCTTGAGGAAGGCCAAGATGATGGCCTCCCACCAGGAGTCCGGAAACTGCTCCTCGATGATAATGCGGTTGAAGAGTCAGAGCAGCCGATCCATACTTGATGGTGAGAGATGTTGGAGCACTGCATAATGGACATTGTCTGGCTCAACGGCGGATGCACGAGAAGTGTGCAGAGCAAGGCGAAGCTCCTCCGCTGTGAAAGGCCTGTTGTAAGACTCGAGGCCATTCGAATGGAAGGACAGTGGGGAGCATTTGGCCTTGCTCATCTGAGCCAGAAACTCAGAGGAGTAGGAGGATAAAGAAGAGATAGGGGAGAATGACTCCCCCAGAGTGTCGGCAATTGCTCAAAGATCGGCAATTGCCTGTCCATTGTGCTCCAGGATCGAAAATGAGTGGGACGTGTATTTCTCACCCATCTTCTGGACTTATCCCATACAACCTTAGAACTGGTCGTGAGGGTGATAGAAGACGTTTAATTGATCCAAGATTCCTTCTGGCTGTGGACAAAACAAGCTTTCGCCCCGGGCGTTTGAATGCTTTAAAGTTGGGGGATGTCGGATATCTCCGAAACATTCCCCAAGATTTGTTCTGAGCCTTACGAGCTGTGGTGCAGTTGGGATTCCACCACAGTTTTGGGAACCATGGAAACCAAGTCAAGGTCTGAGGAATAGTAGAGGCAGCCACATGGATGATACAGTCTGTCATCTCCACCACTGCAACATTGATTGGCTCCAGGCTGACAGAGTGGTCACCGAGCTCAGAAAGGAGCTCGAAACCACTTCAGTCAGCCTGATCAAGCCTCCACTGAGATACATGTGAAGAGCTGCAAGGCCCCCCACGGGAGATGGTGCACATCATGGGGAGGTGAGTGTTTCCATTTGGATTGTCCTCGACCTCCCATGCAAAGAGTGGAAGGATTGAGGAGGAGCAGATAGTGAGATCAATGGCAGCGAATATGCAGGTTGAGGAGTGGAAATATGTACTGACAGTGCTGTTCAACAGAGAGAGAAATGGATCCAGAAGCCACTGCTCCAGGACCTCATCCCTCCCATTGGTGTCAATACTGCCCCAAAACCGTGCCCATTAAAATCCCCCATGATGAGGAAGGGGGAAGGCAGCTGCGGGGCGAGTTAGGATGTCAGCCATTAAGCAAAGACCCCATTCCTGGAACTTTAAAACGTTTGGGAGACTTACGTAACGACCCTCACTTACCGGAAAGTATTGCTCGAGCATGTAGACCACCTATACATCCAGACATTCCTCAAATGTTTGTAAAGATCAAAATGCATAAAGATAATAAGCCCTTTAGACTTTTGATTAACAAATGCAAGTCTCCAACATATATGCTGGAACGTGCATTATTTGATTTCTTTAGTCCATTTTTTCCACCAACAGAGCATATATTAACCTCATGTCAGGATGCTATTGATCATATTTGGCATGCCTCCATCACCAACTCAACAACCATCCACTCGCTAGACGTCGTATTGCTGTATCCGAACACGCTGTGCTGGATGCAGCGATGTGGCTGAAAGCCAAGTGGTTGGAGGTCGCCAGACCCATGGCAGGCCAGGCCAGGGCAGATATGGGTTCAGACTGAGGCGTTCCAATTGGATCCCCTCTGTCTGGACTCATGGCCGACGTTGTGATGAGACAAGTTGAAGAGACTGCCCTTGTAAAACTTCAATTTAAACCATTACTGTATCTCGATATGTCGATGACACTTTAATTTTTCGGCAACACCCAGTAGCAGAATTTGAAAAATTAATTGAAACCTTTAATGGTATCATGCCGTCTATTAAATTCACTCACGAAGTTGAACAGAATGGTGAATAATGGTGAATATCTTGATTGAAGAATGGTGAATATCTTGATTAAACACAATCAATTAAAATGTAATACTGCTGTGTATAGAAAAACCCACATTTATACCGAACCTTATACCCTATGATTCAACACATCCATGGGAATATAAGAAATCTGCCATCAAAACATACTTCTTACGTGCATATCGCTATTCTTCCAGCAAAACCATATTAGATAATGAACTAATTATTATACAAAATAATATAGCAAGAATAGCTGGATATCCCGAAAATGTATAAATAAAATACAAAAAGCAGTGAAGAACGATATAAAGAAAACTTCACAACCTAACCCCGCTCAAATTGTAGAAAAAATTAAATATACCCACAGTTTTCCATTTATTCCTGGACTATCCAAAACAATTAAAAATGTAGTAGCTTAATAAGACTTAAAAAAATGCCAAACAAGATTAATAATACTATTAAGAACCTAATCGTAAATGATAGAGATAAATGAAAACCAAGTGTTTATGAAATTGAAATACCTGATGAGAATAGAATATTGAAGGGGAAAAACTTTTATATTGGTAAAACTTTCCGTTCATATGCACAATGTATATCGGAACATCAATCTGATATTAAAAAAGGAAATGACAACACTGCTCTAGCTCAGACAATAAAACAAAATCAAATAAATAAAAAAAATACCCCCTCAAGCAGCTGCTTGCCACAGAGGTCTGACAGGAGCCTGTCAGTTTATATGCCACAGTAGAAGATCTGAGAGGATGGCAGGACCTCAGCAGAAAAACGACACAAACAGCCATGCCTTACCCGGGGCTCGAACCCAGGTCCCGTAGATCAGTAGCCAAGCGCGCTAACCACTCGGCCACGGGACGGCTTCGAAAATCAAATACAGATGAATAATTTAACTTTTAAACTAATAATGGCACCAGCAAATAAATTCCAATTACAATACGCTGAAATTTTTTTTATTAATTTAAATAAAGATTACTTGTGCAACACGGATATTTCAATCCTACCTGCAGCGTGGAATCTCCTGTAGCACGAGCATCAAACAAATCAGTTAACTCACTGATAGGGGGATACTCTCATATATATCCATTACTTCGATGACCACTTCACCTGATGAAGTCCCACACGCGTCCGGGAAGAAACATGTTGCTTTATTGGTAGCATATGGGAAAGGCAGACAAGTATTTTAACGTTTTTAATGTCTAGTGCTTTGGCCTTGTTTTTAGAACTTGCATTGATATATGCTTGTTTATGGAGTTTGTAGAAGCAAACTTAAAAATAAACCTGAAGCAAGATTATACCAGACGTGAATTATGGAGCTGCTTCCTGAGCTTATGTTGTGCCACATCAACGAGTTTGTTAGCTGAAAATTCAACCATCAATACCATTTCAATATGTCATCTATGAAATCAACATAGTTTTCCAGACTGGCATCTGGAGTGTATTATATGTGTATATCTGTGGTTAATACTTGTGAATTGACAGCACTTGTGCCATGCATCTATGACGAAGATTGCATAGAAGAGATTATGTCAATTCACCCAACCAGCTGAAGCCAGCAAAGACTTTCTACAACAAATGATAATGTTATGACAATTACTTCAAACCTTTAACTCGTTAAAGACTGCTTTAACGTTTGTCATAAGTATTATAACAACTCTTACCTTGACTATTTCACGATAGTCATTGTGTAATGTGATTGCTTTTAAGCTCTTAAAAACATGTAATGTGATTGCTTTTAAGCCCTTAAAAACAGCATAAGTTGTGCATTAAACCTGTTTCAACTTTACTGCTGTGAACTTATAAATATTTGATTCCTCTGGAATCCTTGTAAGTTCCATTGTAGGAGTGTGGCCATCTCAGGTCTTGGAAAAATTGGCAGATAACTTTCGATTTATTTTAACAGTTGCCAGTGACAGTTTTGGAAAAATAAGGCAGTTTGTGTCCATGTCCTCATAGTTGTGTGAGTGACACGGATCAAGACCACCAAACGAGGAGGTGTTAAAAGTTACTTTTTCAGCTCCGGTGGGGGCTCCTTGGATTTGGAAGGCATTGCTGTCTGTGGGCGGCATGGAGGGGGCCTTCCAGAGGTGGAAGTGAAGGCACAGATGCAGGAATAGAAGTCAGAGTTGATGTTGAGATCGATACCAACTTCGGGTTTGCCTGTGTTGAGTTACTTGGCAGCACGTGAGAAAGATTCAGCAGGTGGGACACTGAAGTCACTCTGCCCCACTACAGAAGCTATCTTAACAACGGGCTTTCTTATGACTGCACTGGCAGAGGAGACCTTGCCAGGTGGGGCAGCCAACGTTCTTGCCTCTGCATAGGAGATGTCGTTTAGGGTCTTTAGCCTCTGCACCTTCTTCTCCTCCAACCACTTAAGACAGTTGCGGGAATATGCTGGATGCTCACCACCACAGTCCATGCAGCATGCCTTTTCTGCTGTGTAGTCAGGATCAAGGTGATCCTGCCTGCCATAGTGAGCACAGGTGGGTTTTCCCCAGCATGCTGTGTGGATATTGGTGAACCACTGACACTGAGAGCAGTGCAGGAGGTTAGGAATGTATGGCTGTACCTCCCAGTGAAGGTAACCTGCCTTAATGGAAGCAGGCAGGCATGGCATATTGAATGTGATAATTAGTACCCTGGTGGGTACTAATTTCCCCATCATAGCATTGTCAAACCCGGTGGACTGCTATCACTCCCTGGGATGAGAGCTAAGAGAGGATTTCCTCCTCAGAAACTTTGAGGAGGCCCCACTCGGATACCATACATCAACATCATCCTCAAGCAGCCATGGGCTATGGAGGTCCAACCAGAACTGTGCAATTTAGTTCTCCAAGCAAGTCTGTCCTGAGCTACATCTACTACATCTGGCCACTCCACACCAATTCTAATAAGGTTCTGTTTGACATTGTCTGCCCACTGCATCCTAGGTCTAATCTTCTTTCTGAGGCCTTTAGGCACACTGTTCATAACCCTATTCGCCAATCTATAATTATTCATACGGGCAACATGGCCAAACCAACGGAGTCTCTCTCTGCACAATACGCTGCTTAAAAGAGGTTGCAGACTCCTTTGCCTAACCTCATCATTAGTTACAAAGTTAAACCACCTAATACCCAAGATACTGCGTAAGCATCTAGAATCAAAAGCATCTACTTTCCTGTTATCTTGTTTACATAGCGTCCACGTTTCACTACCATAACTAACCCTAGAAAGAACCAAACTATTATACAGTCTAATTTTAGTCTTTAGGTGTATACGCCTATTTCTTCACACTCTCCATAGATTCTTAAAAGTCCCAGCAGCAATCCCTATTCGTCTGTTAATCTCATGCCGCACATCACCAGTATCTGTTACATAGCTCCCAAGATAATTAAACTGTGACACCTGTTCAAGATTGCAACCATACAAATGAACTGAATCACAGCCTGCCTGACCAATTTTCATAACTTTAGTTTTCTCTCTGTTTATAACCAAAACTACTCTACTACCAGTCTCATCAACAGCTCGAATGAAAGAGTTCATCTCATCAACATCATTTGCCAAAAGGGCTAAATCATCAGCATAATCTAAATAAAAAATTTTCGTATCTCCAGCCCAATTAAGGGCAAAATCTTTCCCTCGAAGTGAATTTCGCATAACATAATCAATAACCAAGCTATAGAGAAAAGGCGACAAAATGCACCCTTGTCGAACACCAGAAGTAATGCTAAACCAATTGCTACAAGCCTTACCAACTCTCACACACGACTCAGTGTTATTATAGAGAGCTTTCATTATGTTAACTAACTTGTCGGGTATACCATATGATCTCACAATCAACCACAAATTATGACGATCAACAGATTCGAAAGCCTTTTTGAAATCAACAAAGCTAGCAACCAAAGGTTTTGGAAACTATAAACATTTCTCAAGAATCTGCCTACGTGAAAATATCTGATCCACACATCCCCTACCACTTCTGAATCCACATTGCTCGTCACGCAATTTACTCTCAACCAGATTCTTAATTCTATTAAGCACAATCATGGAAAGAACTTTACCTGGAAGAGAGAGTAGGCTGATACCCCTATCACAAGAATTGCGATCACCTTTTTTGAAAACAGGGATAACAATAGCTCTGGTAAAATCATTAGGAACCATGCCTTTATCATAAAAGATATTCAGAATTTCAGTCATCCAAGTGGTAACCGAAACATTCCCAGCTCTAAGCATTTCCGTAGTAATTTCATCTACCCTGGGGATTTATGTAGTTTAAGTTTAGAAACAGCCAAAATAACTTCAGATTGTGTTATAGGGCCAACATTAAAGCCACCAATGCATCTATCATCATTGCAAACAATGGGAATAGAACTAACCACATTGTTTAGAATATCACTGAAATGCTCAGCCCACCTAGCCATGACAGAATCCTCACATTCTATAACTTTACCTTGTTTATCCTCCAATCCCTGTATACCTGCTCGTTTTCTACCACACAAAACACTAACTATCTGGTACAGCTCTCTGCTGTTGCACTGTCAAACTGCTTCCTTGGCTTTGTCAGCCAAACCATCAAGCCAAAGATTCTTATCAGCAGCTAACTCATCTTTTACACGTTTATTAAGTTATCTGTAATGCTTTCTATTAGGACTAGTAGGACATTGATTAAGGACATTCCTGCAGTTCTTTCTTTCCGAAATAAGCTCAAGTGCCTTATCACTCAGATAATTCTGCCTCTTCTGATCCTTTTTTTCCTAAAAGAGTACTGTTTGTGTCCAAAAAAGCCTGTTTAAAATGATCCCATTCTTCCTCAACTTCAGTAGTAAGCATACCATGACTGTCATAATGACTAAGTGACCTATCATGGTAAACTTTGGCTATAACTGGGTCTTTCAGAGCTTCAGTATTAAAAGTAAATTTTTTAACCCTAGTACAACACTTTTTAAGTTTAAGTTGCAAGACACTTTTAACAAGGTAACGGTCAGACCAATTTCAACTCACCTATATGACCTGGTATTTCTAACAGAACTAGCCCATTTGCTGTTAATTAATATATAATCAATCATATTCTTATGCAGCCCATTGGGTGAAACCCATGTGTACTTATGTATGTCGCGGGTGTTTGTAATAAGTGTTAGTTATTCTGAATCCATTGAGTTTACTTACCTGTAGGAGACGTTGCCTATTGCCATTGCAGCTACCAATACCAAAAGGGCCTATTACTCCTCCTCAAAGGTCAGAGTCAGTACCAAATTTGGCATTGAAGTCACCAAGAACAAGGGTAATATCTCCTTTCTTGACAGAATTCAAAATATCCTGAAGTTGTCCATAAAACCTATCCTTCTCATCCTCATCGGCATCCTCAGTGGGGGCATAACAGCAGATAACATTCAGGTCTTTAACGCTTCTCTGAAATTTTGCTGTAAAAAACCTTTCATTAATGCACTCGTATCCTAGAAGAGCATCACTAGCGTGTCTGCTGAGAAGCAGACCCACACTTGGTGATGCTTATTGTTGTCCCTCCCTGAAAAGAGAAATTTAAGATTATTTTTAAGAATCTGACCTTTATCTGTCCATCTGGTCTCTTGCAAGCCAAGAATATCTAAATTATAATGGTGGAATTCTTGTGTGAGGACATCAAGAGAAAATGCTCTGTGCAGAGTTCTCACATTCCAACTACCTATGGAGAGAAAATGGTTAGTGGGATGTTTAAAGAAACTATGTTTATTGAGAGAGGGAATGCCGCAATAACAAACAGCTCCCTAATCGCAGACATGGGGCAAAGACCCATTCCCCCACCACTAAAGGCTGAAGCCATCTACACTGGAAGACTTCCTCCAATGTAGAATTTGACGATGCCAATAGAAGCAAAGATTTCAGGTGCTTGCTATGACCTCTGCCAGGATTATCCACCAGCTGATAAACATATCCTGTGAATCTATTCACTTGGGGCTGTCAACCCACAAACAAAGAGAAAACACAGCGGAAGATTTTCCCTCCACAGAAGCCCACCAGTGCAGCAAAATCAGGATCCATAATCAAGCTCAGAGCCATATATCTGTCCAGTCCAGTGGGTTTACACTTCCTTAGTTGCAGTGTGGGAGGGTTATTCATGGGACCTACTGAACTTGAACAGGAAATCTGACATTAATACTAGTGAACTTCTGCACAAGAAGGGTAGTAAACCTGGAATGGCTTTCCGGTGTAGCTATTTTGTGGTTCTACCACTCATTTTTTATTGAAATCTTTTTATTTTTCTAAAAATAAAGCTGTTTAAAAAGAAGGCTGAAGTTTTAAGAAATCAAACATTACCATAGCTTGGGATTTCAGTTGGTGTAAATTCATACAAGACTGTATAGTTATACATTTGGTTGACTTAGTAATATTACTAATGAAATTCTGCATATTTGATTGGTTGTGTGTAATAACTTAAAGAGCATTTACATCATCATCATCATCCTCAAGCAGCCATGGGCTAAGGAGGTCCAACCAGACCTTGAAGTTTAATTCTCCATGCATATCTGTCCTGAGCTACATCTGCTGCATCCAGCCACTGCACACCAATTCTAACAAGGTCCTGTTTGACATTGTCTGCCCACCACATCCTAGGTCTCCCCCTCCTTCTGAGGCCTCTAGGCCCACTGTTCATAACCTTATTCGCCAATCTATAATTATCCATACGGGCAACATGGCCAAACCAGCGGAGTCTCTCTCTACACAATATGCTGCTTAAAGGAGGTTGCAGACTCCTTTGCCTAACCTCATCATTAGTTACAAAGTTAAACCACCTAATACCCAAGATACTGCGTAAGCATCTAGAATCAAAAGCATCTAGTTTCCTGTTATCTTGTTTACATAGCGTCCATGTTTCACTACCATAACTAACCCTAGAAAGAACCAAACTATTATACAGCCTAATTTTAGTCTTTAGGTGTATACGCCTATTTCTCCACAATCTCCATAGATTCTTAAAAGTCCCGGCAGCAATACCTATTTGTCTGTTAATATCATGCAGCACATCACCAGTATCAGTTACATAGCTCCCAAGGTAATTAAACTGTGACACCTGCTCAAGACTGCAACCATTCAGATTAACTGAATCACAACCTGCCTGACCAATTTTCATCACTTTAGTTTTCTCTCTGTTTATAACCAAACCTACTCTACTACCAGTCTGATCAACAGCTCGAATGAAAGAGTTCATCTCATCAACATCATTTGCCAAAAGGGCTAAATCATCAGCATAATCTAAATCAGAAATTTTCGTATCTCCAGCCCAATTAAGGCCAAAATCTTTCCTTAGAAGTGAATTTCGCATAACATAATCAACAACCAAACTAAAGAGAAAAGGAGACAAGATGCACCCTTGTCGAACCCCAAACGTAATGCTAAACCAATTGCTACAAGACTTACCAACTCTCACACATGACTCAGTGTTATTATAGAGAGCTTTCATTATGTTAACTAACTTGTCTGGTATACCATATGATCTCACAATCAACCACAAATTATGACGATCAACAGAGTCGAAAGCCTTTTTGAAATCAACAAAGCTAGCAACCAAAGGTTTCTGAAACTCTAAACATTTCTCAAGAATCTGCCTAAGTGAAAATATCTGATCCACACATCCCCTACCACTTCTGAATCCACACTGCTCATCACGCAATTGCCTGTCAACCAGATTCTTAATTCTATTAAGCACAATCATGGAAAGAACTTTACCTGGAACAGAGAGTAGGCTGATACCCCTATAGTTATCACAAGAACTGCGATCACCTTTTTTGAAAATAGGGATAATAATAGCTGTGGTAAAATCTTTAGGAACCATGCCTTTATCATAAAAATTATTCAAATTTTCAGTCATCCAAGTGGTAACCGAAACATTCCCAGCTCTGAGCATTTCCGTAGTAATTTCATCTACCCCTGGGGATTTATGTAGTTTAAGTTTAGAGATAGCCAAAATAACTTCAGATTGTGTTATAGGGCCAACATTAAAGCTGCCAATGTATCTATCATCAGTACAAACAATGGGAGTAGAACTAACCACATTGTTTAGAACATCACTGAAATGCTCAGCCCACCTAGTCATGACAGAATCCTCACTTTCTATAACCTTACCTTTTTTATCCTTCAATCCTTGTATACCTGTCCGTTTTCTACCACACAAAACATTAACTATCTGGTACAGCTCTCTGCTGTTGTGCTGTCTAACTGCTTCCTCAGCTTTGTCAGCCAAACCATCAAGCCAAAGATTCTTATCAGTAGCTAACTGATCCTTTACATGTTTATTAAGCTCTCTGTAATCCTTTCTATTAGGACTAGTAGGGTACTGATTAAGGACATTCCTGCAGTTTCTTCTTTCTGAAATAAGCTCAAGTGCCTTATCACTTAAATAATTCTGCCTCCTCTGCTCCTTTTTTCCTAAAAGAGTACTGTTAGTTTCCAAAAAAGCCTGTTTAAAATGGCCCATTCTTCCTCAACTTCAGTATTAAGCAAACCATGACTGTCATAATGACTAAGTAACCTATCATGGTAAGCTTTAGCTATAACTGGGTCTTTCAGAGCTTCGGTATTAAAGGTAAATTTTTTAACCCTAGCACAACACTTTTTAAGTTTAAGTTGCAAGACACTTTTAACAAGGTAATGGTCAGATCCAATTTCAGCTCCCCTATATCCCCTGGTATTTCTAACAGAACTAGCCCATTTGCTGTTAATTAATATATAATCAATCATATTCCTATGCAGTCCATCAGGTGAAACCCATGTGTATTTATTTATGTCGCAGTGTTTGTAATATGTGTTAGTTATTCTGAAACCATTGAGTTTACTTACCTGTAGGAGACGTTGCCCATTGCCATTGCAGCTACCAATACCAAAAGGGCCCAAAAGGGCCAATACCAAAAGGGCCATTGCCATTGCAGCTACCAATACCAAAGGGCCTATAGGCCCTTTTGGTATTGGTAGCTGCAATGGCAATGGGCAATGTCTCCTACAGGTAATTGACACAGGTTTGTGTTGGTACAGGTTTACGTGTTGGTACAGGTTACAGGTTTATTGAGATTGGTAGGGCCAACAATATCAAACAGACCCATGATCGCAGGCATGGGGCAAAGACCTGTTCCTCCTCTGCTAAAGGCTGAAGTCACCGATGCTGGTAGGAACTTCAGGCACCACCTTTTCAAGTGGACTTTTTCAAGAGCCACATGGCCTGCCTGAGACACATTACTCCAGTTTAGGCTTGACGATGCCCAACTAGCTAAGTAAGGTTCAGGTACCTGCGATGGCCTCTGATTAGGATTATTCACCAGCTGATATAAGGTATCCCACGCCTCTGTTCACTTAGAGCTGGCAACCCAGAAGCAAACAGAAAAACAGAGCAGCAGACCCTCCCTCAACAGAGGCCCACCAGTGCAGCAAGTCCAGGATCAATAGTCAAGCTCAAATCCATAAACAAGTCCAGTCTAGTAGGTATAAATGGTCAGGACCCTGTGAAGTTGACCACTCCTCAGCAGGGTTGAAAAAAACGAAAAAAGTGGCCAGAGATGACCAGATCAGTAGGCCATACTGAACTGGCAGCCCTCCCCTTCCGTTCCCTTCCGAAAGAGAATATCTCTTTTGAAAGGTACTAACGGCCTGCACCACGAGAAGGCAGGGTCGGACATTACAATAATTTATTTCACAAAATAATTAATATGTCCTAGAAATTTAATTATTTAGCCTCAATGGTTTTAAGTATTGAATGGAGCTGTCTTGTGACTTTGTCATATCAGAATAATCCAATCAGAGATAACTAGTCAAAACAATGCAAATTCATGAATAAAATGCTTCCTTTTCTCAGTTAGGAAAACCACTAAGACTAAACCAATCACTAAACCTTATTAAAATTTTCTGGAATAAACTGTTTAACCAAATAAATGTTCATATCATTACAGGCAACAAGCACAAATTTACAGAATACCATTAGCAACATTATAACTCCAGCAACTGTATCAGTGCTCAACACTATATCGTATCCATGTGCCTACATCAACTCCCTAACATCACACAGATCCATAGATTAAGCATTAAATTAATGGTACTCTACCACAATAATGAATCCATTACAAAAATTTTCCTGATTTCATAACTATTTGTCATGTATGGGATCTGAAGTAGCCATTCATGCACAACAGGTGGAGACAGCATCCCCCAGATGCAACAAATCTGTTTGTTGATGGCCCAGTGAGGGTGAAGTACACCTCGTTGGTCCACAGGAATCCCATGGCCATATGCCATCCACCTCTATTTCCACCAGAAATTGGAGATTGAATTGGTGCAATGTTGCAAGTCACATGGTTGCAGTTCCTACACCATATGGATCCTGTATGGGTACCATTACACAACATGTCATAGCACCTTTGTGGACTATTGCATACAAACGGCCTGATTATCGTGACACTGCTGACTGACTGCATGTAACTTCTGGACATGCTGTGATGCCAACTGTGACCTCATCCACCATGTCTCCTGCAATGGGCAGCCATACTCTTCCTAGTGCCATTCCCAATTCAGCAGCTGCCTCAAACTTTTCCACCATCTTCCTTAATAACACTGATGTCAGAGGTCCTCTCTGCAGACTTTTCAGATGCTGATACTCTCATAGTGCAGTATTCGAGTTCCTCTGATTATGGTAGAATAAATAACTTGATTAACAGTATGAGTTCCTTCTTTGTGAGACACATATGACCATGTGCTTGTGGTGTGGGTATTCCCACTTTTATACGTCTTTTGCATCAGAAACATGTTATTATGCAAACAAAAGCAATTAGCCGATCTGAAGCACATTTTCCCTCCTAGTGATGACAGTTGATATTTCTTTTTCTTTGCTAAATTGCTTCCGCATGTTCATTAAGCAACTTACCAATTTTCACAGTGTTATTTCCATTAATCACTGCTCTAGAGAATTTGGAATAGGTAAACTTATTTCATAACCACTCTATATGAATCAAGTAAAGCTCAATTATTAAACAGATGACAGGCACAACTATTTAGTCTGTATGCCCAAACATTACCTAGGGTCCAATCCAATGTGTCCTTTATTTAATTACCAAAAGGCATCATAAGTAGTTTTAACCAATATTAAATAAAAGCACTCCCAACTAATTACAAAGGCACGGTGCAAACATTAATAATTTATAATCATGAAATTATATATTTAAAAAAATTAAAATGCATCAAAAATTTTCTGGGGGTATAGTGCCATCTATTAATTCAAGTTAATGGGCAGCACTACTCATTATAGGTGCTGGCACCAATTCAAATATATGATATTATGAATTGTTCAATTCACACATATCACAAATGTAGGCTTTTTTTTTTTTACATTATTGCAGAAAAAACTAAAGTTCTGAAAAATATGCAGACAATTACAGTTTGGCAGAGTCCATGGATGTACAAAGCAGTAGAAGATGCAACATTTACATTTCTAAGTGCAATAATTGAGATGTTAGCTTCCATGATGGGCAAAGCAGCTGGTGATAATAGAATAGCTTCTATTGTAATTGAAGCAATCATTAATGTTGCTGCTTCTTAATGTGCGGAAGCAACAGATGACAGGTATCAACTATACGCACACACTAGTAAGCAAAAGTTAGTTGAATATGTACCCTTTAACTACCAAAATGCATCATAGTAGTTTTAACCAATATTAAATAAAAGTTAAAGCAGGTATTAATTTTAATTGGTGTTATTCTAAGCACAACTCTAATAGATAGTAGATAGTTCGTACTGTTTTAAGGATGACCCTTCATGGCATTTTGACATTGAAGTCACCTAAAACTGGAAGGAGAGTTATGTAAAATATAAAAAATATAGCTATTAAAATTTTAAAAGTTGGTGTCATCAGGCTGTGTTTTGCAGCACATTTTGTGGCTATTTCATCAGGCAACATATGACAAGACCTTGATGAATAAGATATTTCCTCAATTTTTTCAATTAATGCAATCAAATAAAAACTAAAACTAGGAGTCACAATTTGAATAAATTTTTCAATATTCAATAATTAGTTAATACAGAATGGAAATATTTTAGAATCATGGTGTTAATTTACCTGTGGATAATATATGAGTTTGAACAATGTAGATATCACCACCTCCCTTTGTGCATCTAATTCTTTACCTAGATCCATCTTGTTCATTCCCCTTAGAAGAAACAAATCTTCAATAACTGGTTGAAGAGCTTGAACAACTGAAATATTCCAAGATATACATTTATTCAAATCAGCTTTAATTATTTCCAAGTGATAAAATGTTTCTCACATATTCAAAAATTTTATAACTTTTTGTAACAATTTTGAAAATTTATCATTGGAAAATTATACATGCTAAGTCAACACATCACATATATTTTGAGAAGTAGAAATCATTTTTAAATAGCAGAAAAACGCTACAAATGTTTGATATGACTACCATAATCCTTACACACATCCACTCTATATTCCATTTCATCCCATATCCTCATAATAGATGAAATGGTGTTATGTATGCCTTCGTACAGTTCATTTATAATTAATGGTAATGGTATATAAATTTTGTCTTTGACATAACCCTAAAAGGAAAAGTTATTTCAGTTGATAGATAGTTCCTACTGTCTTAAGGATGACCCTTCATGGCATTGAAGTTACCTAAAACTGGAAGGAGAGTTATGTACCAGTTCCCTGTGATGATGCATAGAAGCGGCCAGGCCTAGCACCTAATGTCTGACCATTCCTTCTCGTGGTGCAGGCCGTTAGTACCTTTCAAAAGAGATCTTGTCTTGTGTCTTGTCTTGTGGAAGTGAACAAAATTAGAGGGCTACCAGATTAGTGTGGCCTACTGATCTGGACAACTATAGCTACTTTTCTTTATTTTTCTACCTTACTGAGGAGTGGTCAACCACACAGGGTCCTGGTGCTGACCATATATAAACCCACTGGACAGATATATGGCTCTGAGCTTGATTATGGATCCTGATTTTGCTGCACTGGTGGGCTTCTGTGGAGGGAAAATCTTCTGCTGTATTTTCTCTTCGTTTGTGGGTTGACAGCCCCAAGTGAATAGATTCACAGAATATGTTTTATCAGCTGGTGGATAATCCTGAGCAGAGGTCATCGCAGGCACCTGAACTCTTGCTTCTATGGGCATTGTCAAATTCTACATTGGAGAGAGTCTTCCAGTTCTACTATATATATCTTAGAGAGTTTCAGACCTCCCCTAAAAGAAGATGATGAAATTTTTATTGGGGGGAGGGGAAATAAACAATCATAATAAGTTCTATGCCAAATGAAAGCTTCTGATGTGGGGAGTGCCATCTACTATATACCTAGGGAATTTCAGATCTGCCCTGGAAGAGATGAATAAAATTTTTACCATGGGGAGCAGGGGAGATGAAACAATCATAATGAGTTTTATGCAAATCAAAGTTTCCAGCATGAAAGTTCCATCTACTATATATTTCAGAGAGTTAGAAAGTTTCAGAACTCACCGAAAAGAGAACGAAATTTTCACTGAGAGGAAAAAGGGGTAGAGGTGGAAAACAATTGTGATGAGTTTTATGCCAAATGAAAACTTCTAAATATTGGAAGCGCAATCTACTATATACCTTAGTTTCAAACCTCCCCAAAAGAATCCCGCTAATAGAATTTTTTAACAAAGGGTTGTGTGTGGGGGAGGGGGAGGATAAGAAACAATCGCAATGAATTTTATTTAACAAAATAGCTTGTGACGTGGGGAGTACCATCTACTCTATACTTTAGATAGTTTCATACCTGAGTAACACCAGTAATTCTGCTAGTAGATATATATGTTAACACTACAATACTGAACATAAATTGCATGACTTGTATGTATATAAGCCAATCCGGAAAACAATAGACATGTATGAGACATTTCTGTTTTAATACCAAGCCTGACCCACACATTAGGACAATGGTACCCAAACTGTGGTTTGTGAACTGCTTGGGAATTCATGGGAAAATATTAGTGTCTGTAATAAAAAAAGGAACAAAATATTTCTATAATTTTTAATTGTTGTTGTCAATTACCTACTTGTATGAGAAAGCATTTTCTTCTTACGCTTATCTGAAAACCAAATACAGAAGAAGGCTATATCATTCATCAGTGGTACTGATTTTAAAGAGATGTGTATCTAAAAATTTCGAAATTTTACTGTCTCTTAAATTGTAATTTCTGCCCTATCCTCATCACCTATAAGAGGATCTATCTTAAAACTATAACAGTTTGGAGATTTGTAAATAATTCTGGACTGAAATTCGTTCAACAAATATTATATTCAGTGTAAACTGTATAAACAAAATAAAAATTTTGAATTATTCAAGTGGTAATTTAAAGAGTGTCAGTTGTTTTTCACAATAAGTGCAATCTACTATATATATATATAAAACATTCAATATGGTTTGTGCAATTCAAAAGAGAAATGTTATTGAAATTAAATTGCAACAACCAAAGCTAGTTCAACTGATTTATTGTTATGATTTGATTGAAATTATTTTTAGGGTATGACTTTTTTGGGCTTTATCTGATTTCACCCAATTTTTACTCCCTCAAACAAGAGATTTAATATTCAGATTAAACCTTTCAACTGAAAAAAAAATTGAATTGGCTAAAAAATTAAGTTAAAAATATTGGTAAAACTGATTAATGGTCAGAATACACAGCACATAGCTGAGAGATGTGCATTCAAGTCCCACTTATGTGAAACTTAATTTTTTAAGCGAACTATTCATAGCTCAGCTGTTTATGTAACATTAAATGTCAAATTATAAAGATTTAGTGTCCATTAATCAAGCTGATATAAAGATTTAGTGTCCATTAATCAAGCTGAAGACAATATTTGATACATCATTGTGCTGCAACTGCTACCAACAGAGATTGCAGTAAGCTGCATGCAATTGCTGTACTTTCACAATATCAATAACCAAAACATAGTACTTTTACTTATTTGATTAATACAAGATGAATTTTAACCTGAGATGCAGAGAAAGGGAGTGCAATTCTCATGTGGCTAGCCAGCATGCATCACCATCAAATGAGTCGTAGTTTAAAATTTGTCCTACGTTTTTACTGTTTTCAAAATAAACTTAATAATTTCAAGTCATGAAATTATTAAGTGATCAGAAACTGAAAATAGCTTTATCAGAGCTTGCAATAACTTGAAATCATTTCCTGGAATACAGCATGCAAAAATCAGACAATCACTTCAGAATATTTTTTGAAAGATTATGTATTACTATGAAAGGAGTTTGTGAGATTACATACTAACATGAAAGGGATTCACTGGAAGGAAATATTTGAGAAACACTGGTTTAGGGAGATTTCCTAATCTGCGAATGTGAATTTCAAGCTTGGGGGTTCTAAGCAATTTGATTTGTGATTAGTAGTCCAGAGCAGAGAGTAGGGGATAAGTTCAAGTTGTATACACTCATTACATATAATATATTACATACAATTTGTAGCCTTCCAACTCTACAAAAACATTTAGGCACAACCTTTCCTCAATGTTCTATCTGGAAATGGTTAGCTGAAATCCTACTGACTCTTTGTGATCTACAGGATATTAGTCTGCAGTTAGCCCATAATCAAGCTCAGATTAAGAAACACAAGAGACAGAGATGCACATTTAGAGCAGTAAGAGAGTTAAAATGGAAACAATTCATCCATTTTATTACCATTCTGTTCTTGGAAAAAGGAGAAAATACCGTAAAATTTGGAAGCAGATTTTCTTACAAAAAGGGAAAACTGGAAAAATCATAAAATTCGGATTTTCATTAATTCAAATTTTAATGCAAAATTATGATAAATTCCAAAAAAAAAATAGTTGGCAGATCTGTACAGGTTAATAGGTTTTATATCCCATGGAAGTTTTTGCATGCCCATCCCTATCATTGTCTACTTCCTTTCATCAGTAAAAGCAGAACTTTAACAAATAAAAAAATCTTGGTGCTGGCAGAGTAAGCATGAACCTGAGAAACTCTTAGAAATTTTTTAAGGAAAATGGCATATTTACAAACAAGAACATTTGTTTCTTACTAATACATACCAAATTTATCTGGGGGTTGTCCACTGGCAATAAGGCCATCACAAAGCTGAATGATCTTTGGCACCGAAATTATGGCTTTAGAATGGTAACGTTCATAAGACAGCAGCACCAAGAAGTAGAAAATGCGAGGAATCAATATATCTGCATTCCTGAAAAAGGAATAAAAATATTATGCTGATTAGTTTAAAATAAAATTAATACAATGCAAAAATAACAAAAAAGTTCTTAGTTCCTTTAAAAAAAATGCTAAATTTAAGCTAATATTGGAATGTAGTTTTTCACTGTCAAAACTGTAAAATAGGCAATTGATCAGAAAATGTTTGAATCATTTAAAAATACAAACTTAGAGCTGATATTTCGCTTCTAATACAGCACTGTATTAATTTCATTTTAATTTTTTCCCTATCATGCAAAAACCATACCAAAAACTGGAATCTTTTAATACAGTATTTTTGAAAGTTTGGTCAATTAAGAAGAATCAGATAAAAACATTGAGAACTAGCAGATTTGACAGATTTCGTTTTTGTAATTTTATGGTGCAACAGCAACAAAGGTCCCATTATGCCAAATGTAAGATAAACAGTAAAAGTCATATATCCCCTTAACCAAAAGTTAAAAAACAGTATAAGTGTAAAACAGTGCAAAAATATCAAAGAACAAATGTAAATACAACAAGTAAAACAACAAAAATATATATGGGAAAATGAAACAACCCAGATGTAAAAGACCCAGGTCAGATAAAATAAATAAATACAAAAAAAGCAATTAAATCAGATCTGATTAAAATACCCTGTAAGGGTAAATAGTCAAAAACAGCTGGTAAAAAGAAGTCATCAGATAAAAAGATGTCTGGACATAAAATTGTGTAAGTTAAAATACTTTGTTTGAGGTTTAAAGCAGGACATGCAGTTAAAATGTTTTATAGTTAAAATGGTGTCACAAAACTCTCATTTAAGTTCATCATCCACCTGAATATGAAATGAATGACCTAAGTGGAGCCGAGCAACTACTACTTCCTTCTTACGATTCCTAAGAAACCATGACTGCCATGGTTTGAAAATAGTCTTGATCTCAAAAACTTTGCAATCTGTTCAGACCAAGTCTCTGCCACTGTACCAAAAGCCTAATGGAAAACACTGCTGGAAGTCCATGTATGGAATCAACAATGGAGAGTTGGACAGGGACATGGCAGCAGCATCTGCCAAGTCTTGCCCTTGATCCCAACATGACCAGACACCCAGCAGAAGTGGATGGTGGTTGTAGCTGCTAGACAATGGAGCTGCTGGCAGATCTTTGAAAGAACAGGATGAGGCCGTTGCCTCACTGATATCAAAACCTGTAGTGGGCTAAGCAAGTTGGTGTAAAGCACACACCAACAATGATGCTTAGCTATCATGTGGTCGAAGGTTAGGCTGATAGCATGCAACTCTGCAGTGAAGATGTAACACTGGTGTGGAATCTGATCTGAAATTATAGCATCAAAGCAGACCATGGCTGACCTCAATGATGCGCTGGACTTTGAGTCATCTGTGAAGACAGGCAAGCAGTCTGGGTGCTCAGCATGATAGCTGGTAAAGAGTTACTGGTACACAGTCAAGTATAAAGGCCTTCCCCATCCCACAAAGAGAAAAGTTGCAGAAAGGGGAAACAGTGAGTAAGGTGGAAGTGGCCTCAGCTGTCAACTGGGGCAATGCTACTGAGACTGATGTTGGTATCTCTGAGGTAGCCTTGCTCACAAACCAAAAGGGCGAATGGCAGTTGAGTGATTCTGGTATAGCATTTTCGACTGGTGACTGAAAATGCAGTCCTAAGTGGCATGGCCCAGCAGGGATCTATTTGCCAGATTTTTCTCAGGTTGGTTGGTTGGTTGTTTGCAGTCTTATGGCACAATAGCAACAACTTAAGCAATGTGGCAAATAAAGGAGAAAATAATTGAAAAAAGGCATGAAAACCTACAACCAAAGTTTAAAAATCAACACAAATATGGTAAAAAAAAAAGAATGAATGTACAAATAGTATATAAAACAATTATAGAAAGAGAAATACCAAATAAGACCAAGCCAGGTGTAAAAGACTAGGATGAAAGTTAGAGAATGACAACAAGAATATAAAATTAGAGTCTATTCAAATATCCTGTATATTGTAAAAACAGATGGTAAAATTAAATGACCAAAGATGTCAGAGTGCAAGAGGCTTGGGCATGAAAGCTATAATAAATATGCTGTTCACAGTTAAAAGCAATACAGTGAATTATAAAAAAAAAAACCTATCTTCCCATATGAGCCCTAAAAAGTAGAAAATAAAACTAAGGGTTGGGTTGTTTTACCTCTGAGCGGCACTTTTTTGCACACCATGGGCTAAATGGCCAGGTCACATGGACCCCGAAGGCTCAGAGAAGGTTTGGGGAGGGAACCCACTTGAACAGCTGTTGGGAGACAGATGGTAGCCTTCCGTCAAGGCCATCCAGCATGTTCCTTAACGTGCACAGGGTATGGCTCTCCCGCACACGGGGCCACGGCTTAACATCCCATCTGACGGACAGCGGCCTTTCCAAGCCCATTGGTGAAATAAAACTAAGGCATATTGATATTGCAATCAGTCACTGAATTCGTATTCAATTCAAAGGAAGATAGGGTACCAGTAATCTTGTTGAGTACGTAAATCAGCAACCTATCTCCCTTTGAAGTCGATGTAAATTCAGTGACTGATTGTAACATTGATATGTTTTAGTTTTATTTTCTCCTTTTTATGGTGTATATGAGAAAATTGGTATTTTTAAAATTTTTAACTTGTTTGTATTTTCCTTTGCTCTGGAAAAACCTACCATTCAGAAACTTTCATTTGATATACAACTCATAAACATCGACCACATTTTCTCTTCCCCTACTTTTGGAGTCGTGTTTAAGGTAGCCCATGACATTGGAGACATCACAAACCTTAATTTGGATATCTCATTAAGGTCCACCCCCACCCTCGTAAAAATGTTGGGGGGGGGGCAAAATTTGGAAAGTATACAACAGTCATCGTATGAGCTTTTGACACCTAACTTGTAATTGTAGGCCCTCATGTTTGGAAGATATAGTGGAATAATTTTTTCATATTTCCCTCTTGTGGGGGGAAAGAGGGGGATATCTTTTAACCTGTAACATTCCCCAAGTTAAAAGCTTTCATTTGATGCACAGCTTTGTCACTTTCAACCCTCACATTCCAAAGATATAGTGGAATAATTGCTTTTACGTTTCACTTTTCTGGAGGAGAGAAGGAAGGGGTGGTGGAAATGTTAACACCTATAACATTCCCCACAGGCCTTTGCAAGCCCATCAGTGTCCTCTACTGGGACACTGATGGGCTTAATGCTGTAACTTAATGTTACAGCATTTAAATTTGGTAACTGCCAATTATGCTGAGGCAAATTACATTGACAACATTTATGTAAAAATTTCTAGTTTTTGAACTTATATAATGGCATTTTCAATTATTTAGTTGATGCAAAACTCCGTCCCGTTTTTACCACTTGGCCACCTAGCCTTAGCATTTCCCAGCTTGCATTGGTGTGTGGCTCATCAATCACAGATCCAAACAGTTATGATTTAGTTAGGCTGACATTCCAACTAAGTTTCTTTTTCTTAAGTAATATGAGACTTACTATCTTGAATATTAGCTATACTTATTTTTACAATATTTCTATGTTTATTACAACAAAGTCTACACACACACACAATGCTACACACAACTTTATGCACTTCAATTTCTTAACACGTTTCATTGAGAAAGAACATTCACTCATGAGTGAATGTTCTTTCTTCAGCTATGTTAGATATCAGTTATAAGTTCACACATCTAACAAGCTGTTATGCAATGGTAAGCTTCAGCCAATGTTAATACATGCAGTGTGCTTCTTGAAATAGGAGTCTCAATGGTAACAGTGGCCCTAACATTTCTTCATTGGTACATGTGTACCGTTTTTTGTAAATATAGTCTTGTTTTGCTATACCTAACCGAAATTTCTTTGTTGGTGCAGCTTCAATTTTAATGGCATAAAATTTTGGAATATACTGTCCTTTAATAATTCCTTTAGCTAAGGCAGTTAACTTTTTAGTTTTTGTCTCTTCAGTGTTCTTTGGCTACAAAATTGAGAGTCAAAGAACATGTTGTATATAGCATTGTGCATGTGTACAACAGTCAATATTGTCTTCATTGAAGATTGATGATCGATATTGCCTTCATTTTGACTTCATTGAAGTAAAAATATAGACAATATTCAAGAGAGTAAGTCCCCTCATATTACTTAAGAAAAAAAAAAAACTAAGTTGGAATATGAGTCTAATTAAACCACCACTGCTTGGATGTGATTGGCGAGCCACATACCTATACAATGACAGGAAATGGTAAGGTTAGGTGGCCAAATGGCAAAAACGGGATAAAGTTTTGCATCAACCTAATATATTAATACATTACTAAAATATTCACGTATACAGACAAGTGAAAAAAATGATTATTTTCAATGATGATTGGAAAAGGAACTGTCATGATAATGGAATCAGACAACAAAAAAGAGTGTGCCTTGGATTAAATATGATTTCTACAATTTCTACTTTTAGAAATGTACAACAATTGTTAAAATATTGAAGTAAGTTTCAAGAGTTCAAAAGCATATTAAATTAACGTTTTACTCCTATAATGAAGCAATAATTGTACAAAGTAAAAGTTGAGAGTATAATATCTGGTTATTGATTTATATCAATCAACCCTTTCACCACTAATTTTAAACAATGTATAGGATGTTATGTCTCAATGTAAAGAGTTAAGAAGATAAAAAAAAACTTCATGTATCAAAATGAAAGAGCAAAGATATAGAGAACTAGAAATGATCTGGATTTACTTATTCATCATTAGTTCTTATACTATCAAAATCAAAAGAAAATGTTTAAAAAGTGCACTGAAATAAATGCATATACTTATTAAAAATAACTACGGCTCTGCTGAGGTCCCGCCATCCTCACAGACCTTCTACTATGGCATATAAATTGATAGGCTCCTTCAGATCTCTGTGGCAAGCAGCTGCTTGAGGGGATATTTATTTATTTATTGCTGACAAAAAAACTTAAAACTCATATTTTAGTGTATTAAAAATACTTACAGAATTTGCCCTTCTTCAATATATTCAAATTGTTTAAGGACAAAGCCAATGAAAATCTGATCAGAATCAAGAAGGCAATAATTGACTCGCAGTTGAACTAACTGAGCTAGAAGATCTAAAACTTGGCACTGAAGACTGACATTGCTTGTTACAGTGTACTGTTTCAATGCCTGAAAAAAAAAATTACTAGCTAAATTATTCCACAATAAAATTGCCACTTAGCAGCTGCTAATAGGAATTAAAAAGATATTATTACAATTGTAAAGTTTTACTGCTAGTATTTTGATACTACATATATTACATAGTGTTTAAAAAAAGCAGAGTTGTTCTGCAATCATCCATTTCCAAAGACATAACAGCATCTGCACACAATAAATATGAGAACTGAGCTTGAAAAATTTATTATCTATTCATCTGGAATAACTGAAATGTTAGACAATGAGTAAGAAAAATCTTGTTCATGAATAAGCAAGATTTTGTTTTATATGGACTGAAACACATTAATGGTATTTTCTTAACAATATATACTGGCTTACAACTTTAAAAGGAAGTTCATAATTATTCAAAATAATTCAAAATTTTATCAATAAAATATAACCAAAATATGTTACAATAGGTATGTAAAGTAATTTATTCAATGTAATGAACATGTCATTCACTTACATATGAAGTTATCAAACACACATATAAATCAATGTTCCATGCAAGCACATGTGTATTACCAGATCTTGGTAAGCACTCTCTAATCATTGCTGCATCATTCTACATTTGGAGGGCATCTGTTTGCTGAAAAGCAATTTTCAATTCTACAAGGAACATAGAAATTTACCAGAAAGTTTACGATGGAGGGTAACTTGATGAAATGAAGGATGACAATCACAAGTAGGATTCCCAAGATGGATCAATGTCAGTCCTTCTGTAGAATTAGACTATGGCAACAGTTTGGGAGACAAAAAATGTTTCCAGAAAACCACCCATGAGTCACCCAAGGGCAACAATAGCAAATTAGGACAGGTATCCCATGGCCGAGTGGTTAGCGTGCTTGGCTACTGATCTAAGGAACCTGGATTCGAGCCCTGGGTAAGGCATGGCTGTTTGTATCATTTTTCTGCTGAGGTCCTGCCATCCTCTCAGACCTTCTACTATGGCATATAAACTGACAGGCTCCTGTCAGACCTCTGTGGCAAGCAGCTGCTTGAGGGGGTATTTATTTTATTATTTTTTATTTTATCTTCACCTTACAGCTTGAAAACATAATCACCCACTTGACTATATTCTCATAACTGTGAGAATACTGAAACCCTTGTTTCAACCTCTGCCATTAGATGGAAACTTCATGAAGGTGATCTTTATGCTTACTGACTAGTATGTTGTGGCCCATCATCCCATGTGATAGAAGGGAGCAACTGAACTGTGCCAGACAACATAACAATTGAATTAAGATTTAGTTGTTTGTATTTATGAGGTAAAAGAAATGTATTGAACTAAATAATATAAAAATGTAAAATAATAAATGTGCTTGAATCCACAATCAAAGTTAAAAGCAAAACGCCATAATAGTATATGCTAAAACAAAAAAAAAACAATAAAAATATATATGAATAATAACAATGGGTGTAATAATGTATATAGTAAAAGCAACAAGTCAAACACAAAAAATAAAGAATAATGAGAAAAACAATGACAAAATACCAATGGTTGTAAAGGAGCTACTGGCCACAGTCCAGTTTCAACTGGACAAATGCATGGGACAGGAGGAGCAAACAACATTAGTCAACTCCTTAGGATACAGAGGAGATATCCCTGATGATGTTCAATGCCCACATGCACTTGAACCTGAGATGATGTATGTGTGGTAAAAGGATCAATTTCAGGTCAAAGATGAGAGTAAGAAACTTGGTCTCTGCCACAACAGGAATGACGGAATTCCTTAGCCACAGCAAGGGGTCCAAGTAAAGATTATACTTGTGGCAAAGTGCAGAAAAGCAGTCTTCTGCAGCAAAAACTGAAACCCATTCACTGTCACCCAAAGTGAAAGATTGCATAGTTTGAACAATTATATATGTGAAGGGTTCCAATGAATATACGAAGTTGCCACTCAATAACCCTCATGCTGGATCAATAGCAAAAATTTCTAAAATCATCAATATAGAGGACACTGCCTACAGTCAGAGAAAGTTACATAGTTATAAAATTGATCTTGACAAGCAAAAAGTGTAACACTCAAGATACATCCTTGTGGTACCCCCATTCTTGAGGGTTACGCATTAACAGAGTGTCACAAATGCAGACATGAAAAGAATGTTGATTGGTTGGGATTTTATGATGCATTAGCAGCTGAGGCTATTATGACCAAATAAGGTAAAAAGTTAAAAGATGAAGAACCCACAACCAAATTTAAAAGCTAACAAATAGAACATAAAACAAAAGAACAGAACGGGCAGATACGAAAAGGAGTAAAAATCTGTACAACAACAAATATATGTATACAAGAGTACAATAAAACTAACCCAGGTATAAAAGACCCAGGTCAGATAAAACAAATAAATTTTTAAAAAAAGCAATAAAATCAGATCCGATTAAAATACCCTGTAAAGTGTAAATAGTCAAAAACAGATGGTAAAAAAAGAGATCAGATAAAAGATGCCCAGGTGTAAGGGGCTCATATGTAAAATCATGAATGAGATTAAAATGTGTTCAATTGTTAAAATGGTGTCACAAAACATACTTAGGTTCATCATCCACCCAAAGGATAAACAAATGAGTAATAGGCGAATTAACTCATTGAAGCTGAAACTTCCTCCTTGTGATTCCTGCAAAAAACGGGCTGTCATGGTTTGATAATGGGCTTGATTTCAAAAAGCTTGCTACCAACCTGTTCAGATTAATATTGCTGCCACTGGGCCTGGCGCTCAACAAATGGAAAAACACTGCCAGAAGTCAGCATATGAAACTAGCAGTGGAATATCAGACACAGCCAACTTGACAGCAATGTCTGCCAGTCAGCTACGCCCTTGTCTGAGTCATTGCCTTGTCATCAGTTATTGCCCCTGATGCCAACAAGATCGGGCACCAAACAAAAGAGAGTGGTGGTTGTGGCTGCCTGACGATGGAGCTGCTGGAGAATCTTCAAAAGAACAGGGTGAGGCCAGTGCTTCACTGATATCAAAGTCTGTAGTGAGCCAAGTGAGTCTGTGTAGAGGACACACTGACAATGATGCTTAGCTGCCATGTGGTCCAAGATTAGGCTGATAGTGTGCAACTATGCAGTGAAGATGGAACACTAGTGTGGGATCTGGTCTGCATGGCCAACCCCACTGATGCACTGGACTTTGAATCATCTGTGAAGACAGGCAAGAAATCTGGGTGCTCAGCACGATGGTTGGTAAAGAGATACTAATATACATAGTCAGGTGTAAAGGCCTTCCACATCCTGCAAAGAGAAAAGCCACAGTGGAAGTGTCAACTTCCACCGTGACTGTCAATGGGCAATGCTACCAAGACTGATGCTGATGTTTCTGAGGTAGCCTTGGACACTAAACTGAAAGGATGAATGGCAGTTGGGTGATTCTAGTATAGCATTTTCCACTAATGATTGAAAATGCAGTGCCAAGTGGGATGGCCCAGCAGGAATCACAATTTTTCTGCATACTTAGGGACAAATGCTGATGGATAAATAATGAGGGTTTGTAGGTCTCAATGTAAAGACTCTAGACCAGTGAAGTGCAGAAAGCTCCTGTGCAAACATGGAAAGCTTCATGGTGGAGGGAGTCCAGCACTTTCACCACCAAATCCCAGGAGTCATACACCTGGGATCCGTAGTCCAGTTTTGACCGAACAAGTGCACGGTAGAGGTGGAGCAAAGAACTGATGAGCAAAAGATGCTAAAATTATCAACATAGAGTGCATTGCCTACAGTCAGAGAAAATTGTTATGCAATGGAATTTATCTTGACAGTGAAAAGCATAACACTCAGGATACAGCCTTGTGGCACTGCCTGGTCTTGTGAAAGAGTGTTGCCAACATGGACATGAAAAGAATGGGAAGATAAAAAGTTAGAAATGAAGATCAGCATGAGAACTCTCAAGCCGAAGCTATGGAAATCACATAGAATGTCAAATCTCCATGCCGTGTCATATGCTTTTTGATTTCGAAGAAAATTGCCACTAGGTGCTCTCTACATAAAAAAAATTCCTGCTCACTGATTCAAGGCTGATCAGGTGATCTATGGTAGACCACTGCCTACAAAAGCCACATTGGCTACTGAAAAGAAAATCATAGTGTTCCAAATACCAGACCAGTCTAGTATTTATCATTCTCTCCAACACCTTGCATACACAGCTCATCAAAGCAACTGGACAATAATTGAAAGGAATCTTTGGATTCTTGCCTGGCTTGGGGTAGGCCAAGACAATGGCCTCCTGCTAGGAGTCTGGAAACTGCTCCTCAATGAAAATATCATTGAAGAGTCTGAGCTTGAATATGGTTGAATGATGCCATCTGACGTTACACTATACAGGACAGTACTACATCTTATGGTTGACACCAAAAGCTACCTTCGTGTGCTGGTTGAGGCCTATCGGAACGCTGACATTGAGGCTGTGAAGCAGCAGAGTACCTATCATCTGCATTACTTTTGTATTATCAGAATTTTCTGTTTATTCACATCTCTAATTTTGGTACCTTCGAATTTTGAGCCTTGTGTGCTGGTTGATGCCTATCAGAACACTGATATTAAGGCTGCGGAGCATCTGGGAGAGTACCTATTGTCTACATTAGTATAATATTATGTAATCAGTCAGTTCATTCATATCTCTTATTATGGAACTTTCGAATTTTGAACCGTGCTGATGATTTATTGCCAATATGGTTAAGTAGCATTACGGTCTAATTATTATTGCAACTCTGTACATGAATTGTGCCGAAAGTCTACCATTTTTAAGGGTAAATTCGAGCTCTTTTAATTTTAAACATGATATTCGCTACTTAAATATCAGTTATTGGGACAGAAGTCCAAGTTTGAAGCTCTCGTGGTGTCGTGGATGGTTGGGTGAGGGGACCCACTGGACAGCTGTTGGGAAAAGGGTGTCAGCCTCCCATCAAGGTCATCTAGCGTGTTCTTTACTGTGTGTGGGTGTGTCTCTCCCATACACGGGACCACGGCTTAATGTCCCATCCAACGGACAGTGGCCTTTTCAAACCCAACAGTGACCCCTATTCACTGTAGACAGGGTGGGGGGTTTGGCAGAGAAAAATCTCTACACTTGCCCAGTTGGAACCCGAACCTGATAATTGCAGGTTACAAGCCAGACATGCTACCAACTGAGCCTCCCCTGTCCCCGTAATAAAAAAAAATGAGAAAAATAGAAATCGTGACAAAAGTATAGGTGAGGAAATACTAAAGTGGCACAATAAAATGATAAGATAATAGTGATAAAAAAATAATAAGTAAAGGAAGGGGGAGAAAGGGGGATGTAAATAGTGAGAAATAAGAAAGATGGGGGATTGAAAGAATAGACATAAAATCTTGATTGAAGTCCAGATAGTGTTTGAATTTGTTATGTGCTTATGGTTAGAAATGTCAATCATGAGAATACCTTTAAGTGTTAAGAAATATTTATTATTATTATAGATATAATTAATTGTAATTTTGGAAGGATACGAAGTATAGTAAAGTGTAAAGGGGGGGGGGCAGCAAAAGCGTACACAAAATCTATCTCGACATGAATTGGTGCTGCCACGAACATCGAACCCCACCAAACAGAGATGAGGGATGGACGCCGTTAGTGCTCCACAACTTCGGTCCAGCAGTCACGGTGAAGACTGCACTTCCTTCGGTCCAGCAGTCACATGGAGGATGGCAGAAGTCGAGGTGATCCCTGACAGCCATCGTCCGACTTTGACTGTGGAGACTGCATGGCAAGGGTAGGTGGGAAGTTGGGGGGAAAGGAATGGAATGTAAGCCTGCTAGAGCTTATGCTTAGAGTGGTGTCTTGTAAAAATACTTGTGATCTTTGGAAAGAAGTAAAACATGATTTACAAGTAGACATTTATGGAACTTGATGATGTGAGATGTTGGAACATGGCATAATGGACATTGTCTGGCCCAATGGCAGGTGCAAGAAAATTGTGCAGAGTAAGTGGAAGGGCAGCAGAGAGCTTTTAGCCTTGCTATTCTGGGCCAGAAATTTTGGGAAATAAAATGACGATGAAGAGATGGAGGAAAACTATTCCCCCTGAGTTTCAGCAATTTGCTGAGGTCGGCAATTGCCTGTTCTTTGTCCTCCAGAATCGATAATGAGTGGGATGTGTAGTTCCTACCCATCTTCCGGACTTTATCTCACATGACCTTAGAACTGGTCAAGTGGGTGATAGAAGATGCATATTTGTTCCAAGATTCCTTTTGGCTCTGATGCTGCCAGACAAAACGGGTTTTTGCACTGGCACTTTAAATGCTTCAAAGCTGGGGGATATCAGATATCTCTGAAACACCCCATCAAGCTTTGTTCTGAGCCTTATGGGCTGCAGTGCAGTCAGGATTCCACCACCTTGGTTTTGGAAACAATGGAAACTGGGACAAGATCTGAGAATAGTTGAAGCAATTGCATGGATGATATACAGTCCATCATTTTCACCACTGCATCATCAATTGGCTTCTGAATGACTGAGAGTTCATGGAACTCACAAAGGAGTTTGAGGCCACTCCAGTGTCAGCAAGAGCTAGTCTCCACTGTTATATATGTGAAGAGGTGCAAGCCCCCCACCCCCGCCCCCCCACCCAATGGGAGATAGTACATATCATGGGGAGGTAATCGCTTCCATAAGGGCTGTCCTTGAACTCCCATGTTAATAGCGAAAGGATCGAGGAGGAGCAGACGGTGAGATGAATGACAGTGAAAGTGCAGGTTGGGGTATGAATGTAGGTACTAACAGCAGTTTCAACAGGAGAAGTGAAGGATCTAAGAGCCATTGCTCGAGGACCCCAACCCTCCTGTTGGTGTCAATACTGCATCAGAGAGAAATGTGTCCACTGAAGTCCCCCATGATGAGGAAGGTGGACGGCAGTTGCAAGACAAGGTCATCAAGCTATTCCTGAAAAATAATATTTCTGGGAGGTAGTTAGATGGAACAGACAGTCAACGAAAATCTCATGAAAACATGGATAGCAATCGCCTCCAAAGTGGTGGTAAGGGGTACGACCTGGAATGGAAAATGGTGGCTCGTGAGGATGGCGACACCACCACGAGCTGGACCATCTTCATCTCAGTCTCGCCAAATGAGGATAATGGGATCATTGGCTGTCTACAAGTAGGTCTCCTGCAAGCACACACAGATGGCTCATGTGCCTTCAGGAGGACATTGATGTCATCAATATTTTTCTGGAATCCACAACAATTTCATTGTAGGAGTGTGGCAAGCCAAGGGTTGGGTTATGTTACCTCTGAGTGGTACTTTTTTGCACACCATGGGCTAAATGGCCAGGTAACAAGGATCCCAAAGGCTCAGAGAAGGTTGGGGGAAGTTCAGAGAAGGTTGGGACCCACTGGAACAGCTGTTGGGAGACAGGTGGTAGCCTCCCATCAAGGCCATCCACCATATTGTTTAATGTGCACGGGGTAAGACTCTCACCACACACAGGGCCATGGGTTAACGTCCCATCCAATGGATGGCAGCCTTTCCAAATCCATCGGCGTCCCCTACTGACCATGGGCAGGGAATTTTGCGGAGATAAATCTCAATGCTGATCCAGCTGGGGCAAGCTCAGGTCTTAGAGAAATTGATGGATGGCAATTTTTTATTTATTTTTATCGTCTCTATTTTTACCATCACCAGCAATGGATTTGGAAAAATGGGGTGGTCAGTATCCATGTCCTCTGAGTCAACGGAGGGATAGGGATCAGAAGCCACCAAATGAGAAGGGGAGAAAGCTATCTTCTTGGGCACCGGTGGGGCCCCTTTGGTTTGGAAGGTCTTATTGTCAGTGGTCATGATGGAGGGAGCCTTCCTAAGATAGAAGGTGCAGATGCAGAAATAGAAACTGGTGTTGATGTCGACACCAACCACGGTTTCACCTGCATCAGGAGGTCACAAGGTCTCCCCAAAAGGAGATGGTACATAGCACAGAGAAGTGATCAATTCTATAAGGGTCCTTAACATACCATGTAAACAGTAGAAGGATCAAGGAGGAGCAGTTGAAAAGGTCAATAGCAGTGAAAGTGCAGGTTGGAAGAGAGAAAATAGGTACTGATACCAGTGTTCAACATGGAAAGGAAGGATCTGTGAGCCACTGTTCAAGGACTGCACCCCTCCAAGTGGACTGTGTCCATTAAAGTAATCCATGATAAAAAAAAGAGAGGCAGCAGCTGTGAGATGAGGTCATCAAGGTTGCCCCAGAAGATAGTGAACAAATTGTTACAAGAGTTGTCTAACATAAATTAAATATCTGAAGTTTGTATTACGATTTTTTAAGACTTCATCAATTTGGAGGCAATGTGACAGTGTTGTCTGCTGTTAAATGGTCCCGCTTCAATGACTCTTTAAATATTGATCGAAGACTGTTGAAAATTGACACTGTCACATTGCCTCCAAATTGATGAAATATTTAAAAAAATCATACAAACTTCAGATATTTAATTTATGTTAGTGAACAAATTGTTATAAGAGTTGAAATCTATTGAAGTGTTTTTTTAACAAGTGTCAAAGTTGAAGATAAATGCTTCAGGAAATATATTTGGAGATATTTGAGTGACATCTACAATTTATCGCCAATAACAGTTTTTACGTAAAAGGTTTATTATTTTCAATGTTAGGGAGCATTGGAAGTGTCTTTCCATTCACATAACATGTAAGTGTCCAGACACCTTTTTTTTTTAACATAGTGTATATAGCAACAAGTCAGTTTGGGACATTTCAGCCCTGCTGCAGTTGCCCTGATCAACTGTAAATGCTGTTATTGTGAAGTGGAACACCTAGGAGCAACAATAGTGCAATCACAACCCAGTAAGCTGCATAAAATGACAGAGCAGGACCGCCAAGTGCTGAAGCAGATAGTACGACAAAATCGCCTGCTCTCGTTTGCAACACTCACCACTGAATTCCAATATGCCTCTGAAAGCAATGCCAGCTCCATAACAGTTTGTCACAAGCTGCAGGAAATGGGTTTCCATGACCGAGCAGCCCCACACAAGCCTAACATCAACATGATCAATGCCAAGTGTCAGTTGGAGAATGCCAGTGGACTATTGAGCAGGGGAATCGCTTTCTCTGGAGTTATGAATTGCGCTTCACCATCTGGCAATTTGATGGATAAGTCTGGGTGTGGAAGATGCCAGGTGAATGCTACTGGGATATTACCAAAATTCCTCTGGATTCCACAATTCCATTGCACTAGACAAAAATTTTATTTTTAGTTTAATCATTGCGGACGATGGTTTGATGAATGGGTGGTCCATATACATGTCCTCAGAATCATGTAAGGTGCATGGATCAGAGACCACAATGCAAAGAGGAGGTACTGTCTTTTTCTTTGGCCCCAAAGGCGACCCCTTTGATTTGGAAGGTCTAGCTGTGGGTGGGTGGTAAGGTGATGGCCTTCCAGGGGTGGAAACAGAAGACCCAACGTCAACAAAATCAATGCCAAGTATTGGTTGGAGGACACCAGTGGACTCTTGAGCAGGGGAATTGCTTTCTCTGGAGTTATGAATTGCACTTCATCATCTGGCAATCTGATGGATAAGTCTGGGTGTGGAAGATGCCAGGTGAATCCTACCTGCCTGACTTTGTTGGCAGGTAGGATTATGATTTGCACTTCATCACCTGGAAATCTGATGGATAAGTCTGGGTGTGGAAGATGCCAGGTGAATCCTACCTGCCTGACTTTGTTGGCAGGTAGGCATTTATGTTGGCAGGTAGGCATTATCATGACTGGTGTAGGGAGCCCCTTATTGGAGGCTAATTTCATCATGATCATACAATACCTTGAACCTGTTATGCCAACTGTGAAGTTTGGTGGAAGAGGCATCATGCTCTGGTGCTGTTTCTCATGGTTCGGGATGGGCCCCCTAGTTCCAGTGAACAGGATTCTGAATGCTGTGGCCTTAATGACATTCTTGACAATTCTGTACTCCCAACTTTATGACAACAGCTCAGTGAAGATCCTTTCTTATACCAACACAACAATGCTCCCATCCACAAAGTGAGGATTGCATAGGAATGGTTTGATGAGATGGTTATGGAAGAACTTTACTGGCCTACACAGAACACCTTTGGGATGAATTGGAATGACGACACGCAAACCAGGCTGAACCACCCCACATCAGTACCTGTCTCACTATTGCTCATGTGGCAAGCAATTTCTGCAGCAAAGTACCAAAATCTAGTGGAAAGCCTTCCCCACAGAGTGGAGGCTATGACAGTAGCAAAGGGTGGACCAATGCAACATTAATTCCTTTCCTATTACCAAGAGGTTGTGTATGAGTGAGTGTCTAAATACTTTTGATCATATAGTGTATCATCCTGGTTTACAAACAGTTAATAACTGATTTAAACATAGATGTAATTGCAGCATGACCTGATGCTCTTTTAGCATTGATAAATCAATAAATATTTAGCGGAAAAAATTTTCGCTGACATACGGGAATCGAACCCGCATCTCTCCAGAAACATGCCAGTGTTCTTACCAGTTGAACTAATGCGATTCCTGTATGTCGGCAAAAATTTTTTCCACTAAATATTTATTGATTTATCAATGCTAAAAGAACATCAAGTCATGCTGCGATTATCATCCATGTTTAAATCATTAATAATGCTAAATAGCGTGATGAGACTATTATTTACTTCCATCTCACTCTGTGCAATATAAAGGTAATGGTTGCCACCCGAGATCATAGATGGCGCCAATGGTTGGCCTGCAAATCTCGATGATAGAGTTTAGTCTTAAAATGAGTGGAAAAAAGACGAGCTGGCATTAGTTCAACTGGTAAGAACACTCTGGCATGTTTCTAGAGAAATGCGGGTCGATTCCCGTTATGTCGGCGAAAATTTTTTCCGCTAAATATTTATTGAGTTAATAACTGTTTTACATATGTATGTAAACAAGAAAAATAACAAAACTGCCTCTGGTGAATATAGAATGCTTGATTTCAAAGAGAGTGAAGTTTGTCATTTTCTGATTTAAACATCCTCTACCTGTGGAAATGCATATGTACTAGTCAGTGAGTGGGTCAGTAGGTAGGTAGGTATGGATTTATAAGGTAACCAAAAACGTTTGTGTGGTTTTTGAGGATAAAAATAAACCATAAGTAAAAAGTGAATAAAGATATTTTATTCAGGAAAGTAAGCACCAGCATAACAACCTTTTCCCAATGAGATACATGTTTGCAAATGCCACTCCAGTAGAACTCCCGATGTTTAGAAGTGAAGAAAGCAGCCAACTCCATTTCAAGTGCTTCTCAGTTTAGAAATTGTCGGTTGCACATATGATTGTCCCAGCACTAAGAAAAGATGGTAGTTGGATAGCACAATGTCTGGGGAATACAGAGGGTGGGGGGTAGAATTTTCAACTAAAGGCTATGGAACCTGTCTTGGGTCACATGCTGTGTGAGGGAGAGTATTGTCTTGAAGGACAATGCCTTTTTGCAATAAACAAGCGCAGATTGTTTTTGGAGCAGTGTATCTGTAGGTTGTAGCTGTTCTGAGTAGATGTCAGCAATGGTTGTTTGACCAGTGGCAAGTTCATAATGAATGATACCAGCTGTAATACACCAGACACATAACAAAATATTCTGTTGGTGGATATTTTGGGCTTTGGTGTGTGCAGTACAGATCCATTGAACATCTACCAATGATACGAACATTTGGTGTTCCTAGAGACAATCCATTTTTCATCCCTCACCAATAGCTGTCCAAAAATGGCTCATTCTTGTGGCATGAAAGCAGCGATGAGCAGATCATAAGCCACTGGAGTTTGTTGTTAGTGGTCAGTTCATGTGGAACCCATTTGCTCAGCTTCCAAACTTTTCCTAGGCGATGTAAATGCAAACAAATGGTTTCATTACTTATAATGAACCTTTCTGCAAGCTCTTGGCATGTTTGATGTAATCCAACTCGATGTTTCATTCAGTTCATTGTCATCAATGATGGTTTGTCTTCCCTAGTGGGGTGCAACTTCATGTGTCTCGTCGCCTGGTACGAACTTTCTGTACCATTTTTGAGTTGTCAGTTCACTCACTGTGTTCTATCCAAATGCCATGCACATTTTGCAGGTTGCTTGTGTCGCATTAGTTCCCAGTTTAAACTCATAAAATAAGCAAGCTCGAATAACTCATAAAGTAAGCAAACTTGATCAACACAAACATGTTTTCGTCACCCTTCCAAATTTCACAGAACCGCATTTCATGTTTGCTACACATCAACTGACTCAGCGTGCCATGTGCTTTCTACTGTGTATTGATGCATGTGCACCACTTGAATTGTGCTTGTGTACATTTCATTGAAATGATAACATTGAAAAACCACATGAACTTATTTGGTTACCTGATACATACTTGTAGCAATGTTAAACCAATTGCTACAAGCCTTAAAAACTCTCACATGACTCATTGTTATTATACAGAGCTTTCATTATGCTAACTAACTTCTCTGGTATGCCATACAATCTCAAGATCAACCACAGGTTATGATGATCAACAGAGCCAAAAGCCTTTCTGTAATCTACAAAGAGTGATCAAAGGTTTCTGAAATCTAAACATTTCTCAAGAAGAAGATTGAAGAAAAAATTTGATTAATACATTCCCTACCACTTCTGAATCCACACTGCTCATCATGCAACTGTTCATCAAAAAAATTCTTAATTCTGATAAGCACAATCACATAAAGAACTTTACCAAACAGAAAGTGATCCCCCTAAAATTATAATAAGAACTGTGCTCATCTTTTTGAAAAATAGGATTAATAATAGCTCCAGTAAAATCGTTAGGAAAAACCTACCTTTATCATAAAAAAAAAATCAAAATTTTGATCAGCCATGTGACAATAGGAATATATTCCCAGCTCTAAGCATTTAAGTAGTAATTTCAATTGCCACTGGAGATTTATGTAGTTTAATTTAGAGACAGCCAAAGTATCATCAGATTGTGATATAGGGCTAACATTAAAGCCAGTAATGCATCTATCCTAATTTAAAAACAATGGGAGTAGAATTAACCACATTGTTTAGAATATCTCTGAAATACTCAGCCCACCAAATTACAACAAAATTCTCACCTTCAATAACCTTACCATATTCATCCCTCAATCCCTTTGTGTTAATCTGTTTCTTCCAACACAAAACATTAACTACCTGTTACAGTTTTCTGCTGTTACACTTGCTAGCTCTTTCCAATTGCTTTGTCAGCCAAGCTATCAAGCAAAGATTCTTAACAGCTGTTAAGTGATTTTTTACACATTTATTATGCATTCTGTTGGAACTAGTAGGGTGTTGATTAAGGTTATTCCTTCAGTCTTTCTTTCAAAAATAAACTTCTGTGGCAAGCAGCTCCCTTATCACTCAAATAACTTTGCATTCTCTGCTCATTTTTACTAAAAAGAAGTAAAAAGTGACTAAAAGAATACTGTTAGTTTCAAGAAATAAATAATAAATAATAATAAATACCCCCTCAAGCAGCTGCTTGCCACAGAGGTCTGACAGGAGCCTGTCAGTTTATATGCCAAAGTAGAAGGTCTGAGAAGATGGCAGGACCTCAGCAGAAAAACGACACACACATCCATGCCTTACCTGGGGCTCGAACCCAGGTCCCTTAGATCACTGGCCAAGCCAGTTTAAAATGGTCCCATCCTTCCTCAACTTCAGTAGTAAGTAAACCATTATTGTCATAATGACTAAATAACCTAACGTGTTAAGGATAATAATCTAAATAACCTCACATGTTTGGCAATCATGGTTTACTCAATGCTGGAGTTGTGGAAGAATAGGATCGTTTTACATAAGGTTTTCTTGAAACTAGCAGTACTTTTTTGGGTAAAAAGGAGCAGAGGAGACAATACTGAGTTAACTTAGTCTTTCAAAGCTTTAGTATCATAAAGGTAACTTTTTTTTAACCCATTTCTTCCAAGTGTTGCGTTCACGCAACACTTGGGAAGAAATGGGTTAACCTTACCAGAACAGTTTTACATTTAAGTTGCAAGACACTTTTAACAATGCTTTGGTCAGATCCAATTTCAGCTCCCTTATATGACCTAGTATTCCTAAAGAACTAGCCCCATTTGCTGTTAATTAACATATAATCAATTATATTCTGATGTTTTTTGATTTATCAATTCTGTGCTTTTTAACCTTTTAATTTCCAACAAATTCAATAAAATCAATAATTCAGCTCTAAAATTATAAGAGACTACAGCCATCAATCTTCTCTGTCTGCCCACCACCACAAATGCACTAACATAAATTCCTTAAAATATATTATCATTAAAGATTAATTTTTTGGAGTCTTAGCATAGTTTTGCACTAGAATTTAATTAACACTAATCTGTAATATTTTCCATTTAATGCTTCTATTTATTCTTTAAGAGCTAATATCTGTGTGCAATGTGCCAAATGAATGTCAACCGATACTTACTTTTATAACAACTCCTTCAAACAACCTTATATGGGCAGCTAAGTTTGCTTTATCTCCTTTTGTACCTGATTTCAAGAGGTTTGTAAGCTTATCACTTCGCTTCATCCAACTGAGCCAACTATAACACATATAAAACATAGTGAAAAACCTTACAGAATGCTATAATAAAAATTAATTCAAAAATTTAAAGCATGATATTTTACACGAACATATTTTTTTTACAAAGTTTTATAAATCTAAAAGCTTGTAACTTGTCTTATACATTTTATGCTTATTTTGTGATATATGAAATAGCAAAGAAGCTTATAGTTTACTGTTTGGTGAAACTTCAGTATTTGAATAAATTGCATATATATATATCATGAATAAAATGCACTAAGACAATAACAAACACTTTCAAATTAAAAAGATAAAAAGTCTATTACAAGTATTATCATACATTTCAATCTGAGATCTCTTGAAATTGTGTTTGCAGGAACTGTGACTAAGGTTTCTTACATTTTAGTACCAACCAACTTTCCATTATAAGTTAGAGAATTTCCATCAGAGTAAAACAAAGCTTAATAACTCTATATCACTGCAATTAAAGAGTAAAGAAGTGTTTCACATACTAGCTTATACAGCAATCATTCTAAAACATATCACATTGTTGCAATAAGCAGAAATTATTTAACATATTAGTATGTATATTAGAATTTATACTCCTTAAGGGAGTCTGTGAGGATTCCAGAAGATGTGTGAAGCATTTTAGAGAAAAATCAGTTTTGCCTCAAAACTTACATTATTGCATAAAAATTCATGTATTATTGACAACCTATTAAATGATATAAGTTTCTCAGCTACAAATGTGTATGAAAATGAAAAATTAGAATTCACTGATTGAACTGACCAAGTTGAACACCGTGAACTTATGTGCTAAAATAAACATACATTTAGAAATATCATAAATAACTGCTTACTGTGTTTAAACTGAAGTTTGCAGATTCTGCGTGTTAATAGCCATATGTTGTTTGAAAAAAACCTATTCTTCAACTTCAGTGGATATCTTACTGCTATACATCCGGCTCTACTCATGGAGTCTGTGTTACTAACACTGCCTTCTAAAGGGCCAAAGCAGTGTTTTCAAACAAATACATAAACACTCTGTGAGATATTTTTATTTAGACATGCCATTGGCTTCTGGAATCCTTCTCAAAGAATAATAAGGTAACATTTGCAATTCTTAAATCCTTAACATTATTCAGAAAGGGAGCGCAAACAGAAATGAAACATAAGAAGAGGGGTATGAACAAAAAAGAATATGAATCATTAGATAAGAAACTGATTCATCAAATAAAAGATGTCTGAGTGTAAGGGGCTCAGATGGTAAATGATTAGAACTAAAACAACAACATTCACAGTTAAAAGTCTCAGAGAGCTGGTTTGCATCTGGGCTGACCAAGATCTCTGCCACCATACCTGGAGCTTGATGGAAAATCACTGCTAGAAGTTCAGATAAGGAACCAGAAGTGGAAAGCTGGACAAGGGCATGTCCAACTTGGCAGCAGCATATGCCAAGTCATTGCCCCTGATGCCAATATGATCAACAGAAAAGGATGTAATTGTGGCTGCCAGAAGATGGAGCTGCTGGTGAATCTTGGAGGGAACAGGGCTCACAAAGATCAGCCTGTAATGAGCTAATTAAGTGAGTGTAAAGCACAACCAATGATGATACTTAGCCACAATGTGTTCCATACACAAGACTGGCAGCATGCAGCTCTGCAGTGAAGAGCAAACAGTGCAGTAGGATCTAGTCTGACATGATGTTACAGAAGACCATGTTTGATTTCACCAATGTGCTGGACTTTGAATCATCTGTGAAGATGGACAAGAAGTCTCAGCATGGTGGCTATCAAGCAGTTACTGGTTGAGCATAAAAGATTTGCCAGCCTGCAGAGAGAAAAATTGCAGGAAGGAGAAACAGCGAGCTATTGTGGAAGAGGCTTGGCCAACAACTGGATGACACTATTGGGACTAACATTAATGTCTTTTAAGTAGCTTCAAACATGAAAATAGGAAGGATGAATGGCAGTCAGGCAATTAATGTAAAACATTTCCCACTTAAGACAAAAAACACAATCTCGAATGGGATGCTTATCAGGGATTGCAACTTTGATGCATAATATAAGGGCAACTGCTAAGGGCCATTCAGAACCTTCCACTGACTTAAACCTTAGGCCAAGCCATGTATAGCAGCAGCTCTCTGAACATTCTACTCAACCCTGCGACAAACAGGCTCCCCAATGGCAAAACAGGCCAAGGCGACCCCACTAGTCATGAGGAGAGCAGAAGAGAACCCCAGATCAACTATGAAAATTCTCCTTTCCAGGGACACGAGTTGCAGCACACAGCAAATATATAGGTGAGTATTGAGGACCTTGTGGAAGTACCAGAAACAGTGGAACCTTTGTTGGGTAGTCTCCTCACCATGAACAAGAGCTCACTCTGAGGGGAATGTATGGAGGCAACATGCAACAGTCAGTGTACATGTAATATCTAAATGCACTAATTTAGAGTACAAGCTAAATTTCAGTCTGCTGATTTAATTATAAAATACATTTCAATAGGTTCAGAATGGAGGTAGACAAAGTGCATTTATGGGATGTGATACTCTTATGTGTTCCAAAACACTCAAAATGCATAAGTTATGGCTGAGGACATTTGCAAAATCTTTGAAACTGATGCAATAAATAGAATGTACATGTCACTGTTGAAAGGTGTTCTTTCCAGAAACTTCAACTTGGAAGATGAATCACATTCTGGATAATCTTCAGGTCACTGATGCAGATCAATTAGCAGCGATAATGAAAAGAATGCATGTTAAACACAAAGAGATTGCAGAAAAGCTGGGATTTCATCAGTCAATTGCATCTAGATATAGTAAGGAATTTGACTGGATTGTAAAGAGCAACATTTGGGTACTTCATCAACTGTCACAACAAAATTTACTGGAGAGATTAATGATATGTGAATCCCATCACGCCAGACAAATTACAGAAACTTTTTTGGATCAACTTATTACCGGCAATGGAAATGGATATTTTACAGTAATTTAAAGCATAACAATACTGTAAAAAGTAGACAAATCCTGTTTCAATACAAAAACCAGGATTACATCATCATCATCATCCTCAAGCAGCCATGGGCTACGGAGGTCCAACCAGACCGTGCAATTTAGTTCTCCAAGCAAGTCTATCCTGAGCTACATTTACTGCATCTGGCCACTGCACACCAATTCTAACAAGGTCTTGTTTGACATTGTCTGCCCACCGCATCCTAGGTCTCCCCTTCTTTCTGAGGCCTTTAGGCACTCTGTTCATAACCCTATTCGCCAATCTATAATTATTCATACGGGCAACATGGCCAAACCAACGGAGTCTCTCTCTGCACAATATGCTGCTTAAAGGAGGTTGCAAACTCCTTTGCCTAATCTCATCATTAGTTACAAAGTTGAACCACCTAATGCCCAAGATACTGCATAAGCATCTGGAATCAAAAGCATCTAGTTTCCTGTTATCTTGTTTACAAAGTGTCCAAGTTTCACTACCATAACTAACCCTAGAAAGAACCAAACTATTATACAGTCTAATTTTAGTCTTTAGGTGTATACGCCTATTTCTCCACACTCTCCATAGGTTCTTAAAAGTCCCGGCAGCAATCCCTATTCGTCTGTTAATCTCATGCCGCACATCACCATTATCTGTTACATAGCTCCCAAGATTATTAAACTGTGACACCTGCTCAAGACTGCAACAATTCAGATTAACTGAATCACAGCCTGCCTGACCAATTTTCATCACTTTAGTTTTCTCTCTGTTTATAACCAAACCTACTCTACTACCAGTCTCATCAACAGCTCGAATGAAAGAGTTCATCTCATCAACATCATTTGCCAAAAGTGCTAAATCATCAGCATAATCTAAATCAGAAATTTTCGTATCTCCAGCCCATTTAAGGCCAAAAGCTTTCCCTTGAAGTGAATTTCGCATAACATAATCAACAACCAAACTAAAGAGAAAAGGAGACAAAATGCACCCTTGTCGAACACCAGAAGTAATGCTAAACCAATTGCTACAAGCCTTACCAACTCTCACACACGACTCAGTGTTATTATAGAGAGCTTTCATAATGTTAACTAACTTGTCTGGTATACCATATGATCTCACAATCAACCACAAATTATGATGATCAACAGAGTCGAAAGCCTTTTTGAAATCAACAAAGCTAGCAACCAAAGGTTTCTGAAACTCTAAACATTTCTCAAGAATCTGCCTAAGTGAAAATATCTGATCCACACATCCCCTACCACTTCTGAATCCACATTGCTCATCACGCAATTGACTGTCAACCAGATTCTTAATTCTATTAAGCACAATCATGGAAAGAACTTTACCTGGAACAGAGAGTAGGCTGATACCCCTATAGTTATCACAAGAACTGCGATCACCTTTTTTGAAAATAGGGATAACAATAGCTCTGGTAAAATCCTTAGGAACCATGCCTTTATCATAAAAGATATTCAGAATTTCAGTCATCCAAGTGGTAACCGAAACATTTCCAGCTCTAAGCATTTCCGTAGTAATTTCATCTACCCCTGGGGATTTATGAAGTTTAAGTTTAGAAACAGCCAAAATAACTTCAGATTGTGTTATAGGTCCAACATTAAAGCCACCAATGCATCTATCATCATTGCAAACAATGGGAGTAGAACTAACTACATTGTTTAGAACGTCACTGAAATGCTCAGCCCACCTAGCCATGACAGAATCCTCCCCTTCTATAACCTTACCTTGTTTATCCTTCAATCCTTGTATGCCTGTCCGTTTTCTACCACATGAAACATTAACTATCTGGTACAGCTCTCTGATGTTGTGCTGTCTAACTGCTTCCTCGGCTTTGTCAGCCAAACCATCAAGCCAAAGATTCTTGTCAGCAGCTAACTGATCCTTTACAAGTTTATTAAGGTCTCTGTAATGCTTTCTATTAGGACTAGTAGGGTATTGATTAAGGGCATTCCTGCAGTTCTTTCTCTCCGAAATAAGCTCAAGTGCCTTATCACTCAGATAATTTTGGCTCTTCTGCTCCTTTTTTCCTAAAAGACTACTGTTAGTGTCCAAAAAAGCATGTTTAAAATGATCCCATTCTTCCTCAACTTCAATAGTAAGCAAACCATGACTGTCATAATGACTAAGTAACCTATCATGGTAAGCTTTGGCTATAACTGGATCTTTCAGAGCTTCAGTATTAAAAGTAAATTTTTTAACCCTAGCACAACACTTTTTAAGTTTAAGTTGCAACACACTTTTAACAAGGTAATGGTCAGATCCAATTTCAGCTCCCCTATATGCCCTGGTATTCCTAACAGAACTAGCCCATTTGCTGTTAATTAAGATGTAATCAATCATATTCTTATGCAGCCCATCAGGTGAAACCCATGTGTACTTATGTATGTCGCGGTGTTTGTAATATGTGTTAGTTATTCTGAATCCATTGAGTTTACTTACCTGTAGGAGACGTTGTCCATTGTCATTGCAGCTACCAATACCAAAAGGGCCTATCACCCCACCCCAAAGGTTAGAGTCAGTACCAACTTTGGCATTGAAGTCACCTAGAACAAGAGTAATATTTTATTTCTTGACAGAATTCAAAATATCCTGAAGTTGTCTGTAAAACCTATCCTTCTCATCCTCATCGGCATCCTCAGTGGGGGCATAACAGCAGATAACATTCAAGTCTTTAACGCTTGTCTGAAATTTTGCTGTAAGAAACCTTTCATTAATGCACTCATATCCTAGAAGAGCATCGCTAGCGTGCCTGCTGAGAAGCAGACCCACGCCTTGGTGATGCTTTTTGTCGTCCCTCCCTGAAAAGAGAAATTTAAGATTATTTTTAAGAATCTGACCTTTATCTGTCCATCTGGTCTCTTGCAAGCCGAGAACATCTAAATTATAACGGTGGAATTCTTGTGTGAGGACATCAAGAGAAAATGCTCTGTGCAGAGTCCTCACATTCCAACTACCTATGGAGAGAAAATGGTTAGTGGGATGGTCAAAGAAATTATGTTTATTGAGAGAGGGAATGCCGACAATATCAAACAGCCCCCTAATCGCAGACATGGGGCAAAGACCCGTTCCCCCACTACTAAAGGCTGAAGCCATCTACACTGGAAGACTTCCTCCAATGTAGAATTTGACGATGCCAATAGAAGCAAAGAGTTCAGGTGCCTGCGATGACTTCTGCTCAGGATTATCCACCAGCTGATAAACATATCCTGTGAATCTATTCACTTGGGGCTGTCAACCCACAAACAAACAGAAAACACAGCGGAAGATTTTCCCTCCACAGAAGCCCACCAGTGCAGCAAAATCAGGATCCATAATCAAGCTCAGAGCCATATATCAGTCCAGTAGGTTTATATGGTCAGCACCAGGACCCTGTGTGGTTGACCACTCCTCAGCAGGGTAGAAAAAAAAGAAAAGTAGCCATAGTTGTCCAGATCAGTAGGCCACACTAATCTGGCAGCCCTCCCCTTCCGTTCACTTCCACAAGAGAGTATCTCTTTTGAAAGTTACTAACGGTCTGCACCACGAGAAGGCGGGGTCGGATATTAGGTGCTAGGCCTGGCCGGTTCTATGCATCATCACAGGGGATTGGTGCATAGCTCTCCTTCCAGTGACTAATTACACCAGAAGGTTATGTGTTTTGTGTGATGCAGAGAGAATAATCATCTTTTATAAGCTGCATCAATTGGCCAAATTGTTAACAGAGTAATATAATCAGGCAGTAGGTTAAATTAAGTCAAGCAATCATTGAAAAATGCCCAGCTGTAGCCAATGGAAGAGGTGTAATCTTTCAACATGATAATGCTACACCATAATGACACTGATGACCCAGAAAACATTAAAGGAATTAAACTGGTAAGTGCTTCTTCATCCACCCTATTTTCCCACATAACATCAGGTTTTCATTTATTCTGAAGTTTGCAGAATTTCTTAAATGAAAAATCATTTCCTAACTTTAAGGTTGTCCAAACTGCTATTGGTTAGTTTTTGGTAGTTAAAGTCAGAAGTTTCTACAACAGTGGAATCTACAAAACTTACCAAAAGATCATAGAAAACAATGGATAATATACACTTCATTAAATTAATATATTTTTTTACATATGGGACAGTTTTTTTTTTTCATAGACCCTATATATATATAAACACTTTAGGTACAGGTCTGTAGATTAAAAAAGGTGAATTATAAAGCACAGAATTTTACAGCTCTAAAACATGAAAAATTAGTAGGCCCAACAACTCAGTGGTTAGAGCATGTAGCTTGAAACCAGAAGTTGTGCATTACAGGTTCCACTTAGGTTACAAAAATGTTTCAATATTTAAAAACTTGTTTATTACTAAGAAAAATTAGACTATACATTACATTCATGATAGTAAGCTGAAAATATGATTGCTACTATATAATCACCTATATTTCTACATAATATATTACAAGTGAATTTTCTTCCCAATTACCAGCAAATGCATTCTAGTATTACAAATCTACTAATAATGTGCAATAAAAAAATTTAATTTTTTACAAAGTATTATATTTTCTAATTTATTTTCCAATTTTTTATTAACTATTTTTTAGAAAACTCAGCTGACAACAAAATTTAAAATTTTCTTAAATTCTTTGATAGTCCAGAGTAAATTTTTATATACCAGGGCTGTTTGCAAGTATAAAATAATGATATACATACACTGCATGACATTGAAATTGCTCCACCCAGGAGTGAGAAGATAGGGGTGAATGTAGCACACACATAGCAATACATATTGGCATACCATGATTTAATTTGCAGCCACTTACAGCAGTTAGAAGTGAGATAATGCAGCACAATGTGACTGCCTCAGTAGGTGGTTGCACGGCCATGAATGGCAATACAGGCAACAATAAGGATAACATGGAGTCATACAGTCGACAGATATGGTCCTGAGGAATTGCACACCAAGCTGTGTTGTCCATGCTGACCGGTGAGAGGATTGCACACGTCGTCCAATGTGGTCCCACAGATTTTCTAATGAGGATAATCTGGAGATCGTGCTGGCCATGGCAATACTTGAACATGTTGCAAACATTGTCTGGAGACCAGCAGTGTGTACACAAATGTTGTCATGCTGGAAAATGGGCTGCTGATTGCCTCCCAGGAATGGTAACAGGCTGTAGAACAGCGCTAACAGATTGTGCAGCTCTCAGTGCTCCCGTGATGTGAACAAGAGGTGACCTGCTGTCATATCCAGTAGCACCCCATACTGGCTGCAGTGTGCTGGTCGCAAACAAAAGCCGAATCTGTCCTCTCACCAGGTTGTCACCATACATGAACCCGTCGATCATCAGCACCCAGACAGAAATGAGATTCATCACTAAACACAACAGTGTTTCATTCATAACCACAGTTTGCACGATTTTGGCACCAAGCCAGACGAGCACTGTGATGGTTTGCAGTCAATGGCAGTGGATGTAACGATTGCCTATAGCACAGGTGTGCTTCATGCAAACTTTGGTTTACTGTTCGGGTCCCGTGGCTGCTGACACAGCCCATCAAATATCACCTGCAGTGCTCTGTGGTGACGAACGAGTATGTCGAACAATGCACCTATCAAACAGTGCTGACATCTGTCAGATGGCACCACTCCCTCTGCGACGTATGCTAGAATCTTCACTTTACCACTGTTGTCAACAGAATCCAACAGTTCATGCATCCTGATGAACATGGCCAGTGACACGCCATGTAGTCCACCCAGCTTCACATAGGCCTATAATTCTTCCCCTCTCAAAAGCATCCAAATTGCGATAAATCTGCTGACGGCGTGTACAAGGTATTTTCAGCCTTCACTGAACAATTTCCAAGTGGAATCACCTAATCTCAACCATTCACACAATTTCCACCTGCATAAACACAATACCGTCCCTGTTCCTTGCACCTTTTATCTCTTGAGCCACACATCATTGGCTCTGGGTTATCATCATTTTCATATCTCAACTGCGCACCCCACCCTTCTATTTGCATGTTTGTACGACATGTCCATCTGTGTGGGGCACTTTCAATGTTGAGCAGTGTATATAAGTTCACCAGACAAAAAATTAGTCGCCCCCGGCTGAATGCCACCTAATAGCACATAAGATCTCCGAGCGACCGAAGAACAGCCGAAATCCTGTCTGGCATGGATGCCACCAGTGTGTGGATGTGCTGCACATCAATATTCATCCACTCTTCCAGCAGCAAATACCGTAATTTGGCCAGATTGGCCAGATGGCTGGGACAGTGCTTCACTCATTGCCCCAAATAGTCTCACAAGTTTTCTATGGGATTCAAATCCAGGGATTTGGTGGGCCAGTTGAGATGTTCGAAGGCTTCAGAATGCTCGTCGTGCCAATCCAACACACTTCAAGCCCTGTGAATGTGACAATTGTAGTCTTGGAAGACTGGCATATCCATCTGGTATTCACTGTGGAGACGCTGCACAAAAGGTAACATGTGATCATTCAGTAGCTCCATATAGCCCTTCTGGTTCAAGTGTAACGTCACCACAACCAAAGGACCCATTTTCTCATAAGTGAAACTCCACCAGAATATCACAGAGCGTCCTCCAGCTTGAACAGAACCTTGCACACAGTCCGCATGGAAAGCTTCAAGTGGCTTACAATGTACCCATCGCCTTGCATCATTAGAGTAGAAGCAAAAACGTGACTCATCCGACTAAATCACATGCTTCCAAGAGTTGACAGTCCACTTTTTGTGGTGCCACACTCACTGTAGCCATACAGGCTTGTGCAGAGCTGTTAACATGTGTCTCTTCTGTGGTACTCTGCTCCAGATATCCATGGCATGCAGTTCCCTTCAGAGTGTTCATTCGGAAACAGCTTGTTGTAGGCCTGCATTGACTGACTGGAGCAATTCTTACCTCATTGAAAAGCGGTTTGCCCTAATAGTGTGTGACACACTGTGGCAGTCCTATTGGTGAGCACAGTCTTTCTGCCACAGTTCTGGCAACGATTAGTGGTGGACTGTGATATGCGCTACTGCTGGAAGATCCTTTGGACAGTACGTTTCGACACACCTGCAAAGGCAGTAACTTCTTGTACACTATGCCCTTTGGCTCAGCCAAATGCATTAATACCTTTTAGCCACTCATTCATATCTTTGGAGTGACCCATGTTTCATGGAGTACCTAACACACACGTGGCACACAACCACTTCTTGTCACTGTATGAACCTCGTACAACATGGCACAGCTATTTGTAGGACGTGTTTATTACTGGTGTGCCCTCTGTTGCTGTCTAATGGACGCAACCTTCTTATGGTGGGAGACGACTAATTTTTTGTCAGGTGAGCTTATATATTCTGTACTAGAGATTTGCTTGACGCAGCTTAGGTCTGAAACTTTATATAAAATATAGATGGTACTCCCCACATTGCAAGCTTTCATTTGGCATAAAAATCATTACGATCAATCCTGTCTGTTTTTATTTTTCTTCCTCTCTTTTAGGGAAGAAAAGAAATGGATATATTTTGAGGCACCATATGATCCTCCCCATGTCAGAAGTTTCTAAATCAAAAAAATGGAATTGCCTCACTCAAATAATCAAACTTTTTGCATCATTTCATACCCACCAGAGTCCCTCATATACAGTTTACCAGGTATAGGTAACTTTATAGAAAAAAAAATTAAATATGGTCTGAGCTGCCCAAAAAATGTAAGGAACTAAGAAAAATTTATTATTATTATTGAAAAGCATTATTTATTGCTTAAAATTTTTATTAATTAATAAAAATTTAAATAAAATTTTTATTAATTAATATACGAGATATATGTTTATCAACTTATTTTTCAAATTTAGTTAATGATTTTAATTTCCAAAACGAATTCTTAGTTTTTGAAGTTTTCCTTTCAACAAAGAATCTCAAATCCCACTCACTCTTAATTAAAATGACTTCAATTTCCACAGAAACACCCATGCTCTTTAGCCAACAAATTGAACAATGACTCTACCATGTGAAATCAGAAAGAAATCAGTTTGATGCATTCCTTCTTTCAAATTTATTGGTAGAAACAGTTATTTTGAATAACTTTCAACTGTTAATGTTTATGAGAATTTTGAGAAATTCAAACAAGTCCATCCCAATTTTGGTTAACCCCAGTGGGTTCACACATGGCCTATATTCTTCCCCTGGGTGAAGGGAACATTCATGCAAAGTTTGACAACTCTAGCTCTTCTGGGGGATGAGTGCATAAGCAGACAGTTCTTCTGGGGGACGAGTGCATAAGCAGACAGCTCTTCTGGGGGGCGAGTGCATAAGCAGACAGACAAACTTTCTTCTTTATATATTAGATTTGCTCCATATATAAGCCCTACTTGTGCATAATCCACAGCATAAGCTTGTAAGGAAAATTTTTAAGAAAAATATTTGCATATTAATTACACTAAACAAATAATTTAAAATTAGCCATGCATTATTTTTTCCTTGTAAGTGTATAAAGTTGCATCCGTGAACTCTCATAGGAATGCACTATGATCGCAACTACTTCAATTCAGAACATATAGAATTGTACAAAAACAATTTTGAAAAATGCATAACTGGGAAAATCATAACACTTCATTCCTGAAAATCCAAAATTAGCTAGATCCTGCATCCTGAATGTTTAACATGTTACACCATATCTTAAGTAAAAGTAAGCTAGATGAAAATAAACAAACTGGTATTACATAAACAAAAAACAATGTGATGAGAACTGTTTAAAAAAAATGTACAAAAAATCTGCTTTTCAAAAACAAACTTTTTAAAATAAAAATTTACAAGCAATTTAATAATTGTTTAACAAAGTAAATACATATATACAAGTCATATCAGAATAATATGACCACCCACGGAATCACAGTGCACCCACCCAGGCATGTCATAGAGTGCACATGATAAGGTTGACCACATGGAGATATAAGTGGCTGGCCAGGACAGATGATCCATAGTGCGTAATGTGTGCACAATGGTCAGAGGTATCAATTTGATGGATGTTCAAAAAGGAATGATCATCAGCTACCATGCCAAGGGTGGAAGCATCTTGGAAATAGCAGACTTCGTGAGGTGCTGTAGTAAGGGTGTACCAAGAATGGACCAGTGGTACACCAAGTACCTCCAGATGTCATAACTGTGGAGCCCCAAAGGCTATCGACCCCAGAGGAGAATGTTGCCTCCATCGACTGGTAAAGGGCAATCGATGCACAACAGTGCAGCAATTGACCACTGAAATGAACGCTGGGACACCCAGGTATGTGTCCCCAATAACAGTAGAGGAAATCCTGTTATGCATGGGTCTCTGGAGTCGAGACTGCGCAAAGGCACCCATGTTACCAAGGTCCATCGGCAACAACACCTGCAGTTCGCAAGGGACTACAGTGGAAAAGTGAAAAAAGATTGCCTTCTCCAACAAATCGAGGTTTCTTCTCCAGAGAAGTGATGGGCAGTGGCAGATATGGTGTCAGACACACTTGTTGGTCAAGTATAGGCCAGCAGTGTGCATGTCTGGGGGATGTTTTACTGGTATAATCTGGGACTGCTGGTACCACTGGATTAGTCCCTGAATGCCAATGGCTACCTGTCCATCCTCGCTGACACATGCATCCCTTCATGTTGTTTACCCTGGGTTGGATTGGGTTGTTTTACCTCTGAGCAGCACTTTTTTGCACACAATGGGCTAAATGGGCAGGTCACAAGGACCCCAAAGACTCAGAGAAGGTTGGGGAAGGGGACCCACTGGAACAGCTGTTGGGAGACAGGTGGTAGCCTCCCGTCAAGGCCATCCAGCGTGTTCTTTAACGTGCACAAGGTATGGCTCTCCTATACATGGGGCCACAGCTTAACATCTCATCTGACGGACTGTGGCCTTTCCAAGCCCATCGGTGTCCCCAACTGACCATGGGCAGGACGGGGAATTTTCCGGAGATAAATCTCAACGTTGACCCAGCAGGGACTCGAACCTGTGAACTACAGATAACGAGCCTGGTATGCTACCGACTGTTTATCCTGGTGATGATGGTATCTACCAATAGGACAATGCGCCCTGTCATATCACTAAGATGATCCGTGACTGGTTCCAGGAACACGACAGTGATGTCTCCGTTCTCCCTTGGCTGGTGAAATTACCTGACCTCAATCCCATAGAGCACTTTGGGACCATTTGGATCGGCAGGTTTGGTGTGCAGACCCACAATCACATCATCTCCAGAACTTCTGTGCTCTGCTGGAGTCCAAATGGGCACGTGTGAATCTGGCAACCTTTCAGGCCTTCCAGGGCCTCATTGCATCCATGCCACGCTGTTTCACCACTGTCATCCAGGCCAAGGGTGGTTATATTCCCATTATTAGGTAGGTGGTCATATTATTCTGATACAACTGTGTATAAACTCCCATAACGTGAGAAGTTCAATATCAATATCTTTTCATATGTGAATAAAAATCCTGACAACAGAGAACAATCTTCTCAAAGTGTAAACAAAGTTTTTTTGCACACATTGTTTATCAAATACACCGGTTTCCATAAATTAAGGAAAATCCCTATGTTAGGTCAATGAGAAACTAATGTCAAAGCTCTACAACTTCTAAAATAAGTTTTTTCGCTTTTAAAAATATGATTGCAGATAAAGATCTCAATCAAATAAATAAATATCTCAATTTTCAACAATATTCGTTCTGTATTTAATGAGTTATTGAAGTTTGAATATTTAGTGATAACAATGCCAGACACAAAGTTGACTTCAGAAGTTAATTAAAACTTGGTAATAAGTATTTTATCATTATTATGTTTAATAAAAGAAGTTTGTATTTTAGAACTTTGTGTAAAAAATTCTTTCACTATTCTTCAGTTTTGTATAAGTTTCTCAAGACTAGCATTGCCATTGTTAAATATTCAAACTTGCATAACTCATTAAATACTTAACGAATATTGTTGAAAATCGAGATATTGATTTATTTGATTGAGATCTTTATCTGCAATCACATTTTTCAAAACAAAAAAACTTATTTTAGAAGTTATAGAGTTTTGATGTTAGCTTCCCATTGACTTAACATAGGGATAATCCTTAATTTATGAAACTAGTATATTACAAATGGATGCTCACCTTGATTGTTAATGAATGCAACAGCCAGTTAGCAGTGACATTTTGCTTTTTATGCAGCAGTTTCTGCAACAAATATGCACTGCTGCTAATGAAGGTAACAATGCAATTACCTTCATTACAAATAAAAAAGTAATTTAATTCATAATTCAATTTTAAAGGGTAAAATTTAGGGAGAAAGTGCAGGAAATGAGTAAATAGAATTTATCATGGTTGCATCTAAAAAAGAGCCTGAAAGTATACTATTGTAAGCAAAATTAAAGTATTAGATGATGATATAAAACATTAAAACACTTGCCTTCCTAGTTCATCACTTTCTCCTGTCATAGAGGTTGGTTTCGTATTTTTGTTTGCCAAAGAATGGGTAAACTGAGTATACGGTGCTGTAATACAGCTATGATAAAGACCTGGAGCAACAGCAGTAGACAATCGAGTAGCCCTACCAGGTTTCCTACTTGATCCTGTTGTTGGGTGTGCTTCTTCCCAAAGACTAGTTAAATTAGTTCCAAAGAGTGACTTAAGTAACTGCAATGTAAAACATTGTATTAACAAAAAGTATTAACAAAACACCATTGTTTAAACTAATACATTAAAATGCAAAAATTATTTAACAAAATGAAAATATTTGTTTTATCATTTGTCTAAAAGTAGGTATAAAAAAATTATTATTACAAAACAAATACCACACAAAGAATAAAATTTCATTAGAAACTAAATATGAAGGCTACATAGAAACAGCAACAAGGGGAGAGTGATAAAAAAACTAGCAATTTGTACATTCAAATGATAATTTTCTAAATACTGAACTATTCTGCTACACTTCATTTGTTCTTTCAATAAAACATAGCTTGTGAGTTATAATTGAATGATATAATTATGGTACTATAACTGAATTTCTCCAACAATGTGAAAATTAGGAAAAGCAAAGTTTCATCACCAAATATGCATACAAATGCAATTATTTTATTTCTGTAATAATTTCTAAGACTTAAAAAAACTCATAAAGCCAGAAAATACAATTCTAAAGCAGTTCTAAGATAGCAATACAATAATTTTATTTCAGTGATATGTATTTTTCATTTGCATCTCTGCGCAAATTGGAAGTTGTGCTTCATAAACTAATGCCAAGTGTAAAGAAAAGTCTAGTTATAATGATACAGAGCACAATCATGCATTGAGGTTAGACATAAGGAAAATAGTTGAGAAAAAATATGCCATACTTGGCATTAGCTCTCTGAGACAACTGGTCCTTACTCAAAAGGTATTCCCAAAATATAACCAAAGAAATCAGAACTATTACAGTTTTCAATTGAAAAAGACAAAATAAAAAAAAAAGTGGAAGGGTTAATGCAAAATTTAAAGTGGAAAAATAGCAAAAAAAAATCCATATTTTTTAGTATGGACAGCCATATTTTGCGTTATGTAATGGGATATTTTTGCTTATGCCACAAATTTTTACAAAAAAAAAATGATCATGAGGTTTAACCATTTTGCTACCACTTTGAAAATATCTTTCACTTCTGACATTAAAACAGATTTAACTACATTATACTCAATCTTACCAAAATTATTTTTGAGCACTTTCAAGTTACATAACAGGAATTCCAAATTTGAAGCTTTGTAGTTTCTAAAACAAGCTTCACATGGAAAATTTATATTGAAGTTAAAGATTAAAGATCTAAGTTAAATCTATTTAAAGTTTAATTTTAAAAAATATTTTTTTGATAATTATCCCTTTCAGTGTCCATTTCCAAAACTTGGAATGAAACTACAAACCAAGTTATTTTTTCACTATGCTCAACCAAATTTTTTTTTTCAATTTAGAACATTCTTGTCAAATAACTAATGGATGGAAATAAGTTATTATTTATATTATTCTGATTTCTGTTCCTAAACCAAAATGAGAAGTATGTTAATTTTAATAAGACTTTTACAGAGTAATATATTTTTAAAAGGATCTGGTAAGAAAAAGAAAAATTTATATAAAAAAAAACTAATGGACAAAAATAAGTACAATGCATATGAATATAAATAAAACTTTCTTTCTGAAAAATAGTAAAATAAAATTTTACTTGAAAAGGAAATTACTATTTTCTGTAATTTTAAACCTGTTAATTTAACACCTGTGCTCAGCCAAAGATTGTTTTTTTAAAATAACCAAATGACAGAAAAAGTTCTGTTATATATACCAAATTACACAACATTTAACTCTGAATTTTATGAAAATAAATTATTTAAATAAATTTATAAACATATTAATTTACTAAGACTTTTTCAGGGTGATAAAATGTAAGAAAGTATCTGGCAAAACAATTAAAGCTTAATTATGGAAAATCTGAAGAATAAAAACAGTTATATATCAAAGGAAAGGAAATTTCTTTCTGAATAATATAATAAAATATTCCCTGGAAACATAACTCCTATATTTTTTTTACTTAATATTTTAAAACATAAGCAAGAATTTCCCAAAGTTACTTTGCACTATTCAAATTCACAGGACATGAACTCAATACAATTTTCCCAACCATTCAATTTACACACAAAGCAGAGGAAAATGGATCCATAAACTTCTTTGATGTCAATATCCAGAGGAACCCCCCAATCTGTTGAAACCTCTATACGCCAAAAACCTTCATTTGTCCCTTTCATCCCTAAGGACTCCATTCACTCCATAAATTACCAAAAATCAGCATTACACATCCTATTCCTGCAAACCACAGATACTGCTCCACAGAGAAACTCTTGCAGCCGAAAATAAAATACATCATGAAATTAGGAAAACAAGCAAGTTACAATCATAAATTTCTAAATAAAATCTTAAAAAAGGTATAGTGACAACACTTCCTTACTTGTACCACCAACTTGGTTGGTTGGTTGGTTGGGGTTTATTGGCACAACAGCAACTAAGGCTATATTGCGCCAAACAAACAATAAAAAAGGGATAAGAGTCTCAGAACCCACAACCAAAGTTAAAAAGAACACAAATGAAACGGCACAAAAACGATAAGTAAAAAAGAGTAAAAAGAAACAACAAGTGTAGAAGTTAACAATAAAAATGGGTGTATATGACCTAACTAAAATCGCAAACAAGGGTAAAAACTAGAAAATATAATAAAAATCAGAGACGTGTAAAATAACCAGTAAAACGTAAAAAGTCAAAAACAGGAGTTAAAAACGATTCATCAGATAAAAGATGGCCGAGTGTAAGAGGCTGTACCACCAACACAATCTATACTTATACCACACCTCACTTAATCTTTCACAAAAATTATGAGGGAATTTAAATATACTGTGCCTATAACTGTCCGAAACACTATCTCAAAATTAATTAGAAATGACTGTGACCAACAAATGCCTTCAGGTGGCATTTATGCCATCCAAATTGAGAACCCACATGAAGAACTCCATCAGAAAAATAAGTATATAAGTAAAACCTGCAGACAATTCTCAACTTGATTGGTAGAACACCAGAAAGATTATGAAAAGGCTAACAAAAAAAAGCCCTAACCCAGACTGTCATCACCTACAATCTGACACCAAAATTCAGTAATGCAAAAATATTATTTTTCCCCATCCCCCATGAAATTCCAACTGAATTTAGCTGAAAACCTTGTAATACATGTAAATAGAAATGAAATCTGCAATAATGACATAATCCCTCTACCCTCAGCATGGAAAATACTCCTCAACAACTACCCAAACATTAAACTAAATTAGTTAATTAACCCACCCACTCTATACCTCCTTTTTCTACATGCACACCTGAATAAACAAACCACCACAACATATAATAACCCACACTTTTGTGTAAATAAAGTCCTCAACAATATATCAAAACTTTAAATTTCTATCTCTCAAACCCCTCAATAGAGGGCACAAGTACTACCACCCACCTCTCTACACAATATGCTCCAAACCTAACGTAAACAAATACTGACTGCAGCATGCTAACACCTGTGCCTGCCACAAAATAACTTTGCCTGACAATGCATTGGGGCTACAATTTGAAATGCATAGCACATATGTATTAAGACACATACTCACTCATTGGGAAAAGTTGTGGCATGTGCTGGAAGTTTACAAATACAGTGGCAAATGTGTGCAGCAAATTATAGATTCCAACATATTTCATCTCTCAGTGCCACTTTCACACTGAAAGCAACCCTGAAAGAGAACTAACTCCCAACAAGAACAAAGGCAAAATCAAGAACATATGTGAACTCTTAATAATTGGACTGTACTACCCACCAAAGGACAATAGACTCACCCATTTATCAGATATCATCCCAAGAAAAAAATCAAGATAATTTCAGAAATAATAGTTCCAACTAATTGTGTCAGCTTTTCCAACAATTTCAGTGATATAGAGAAAAATTATTTAATTCTTGAGAAATGTTTAGTTTCAGAAACCTGTGATTACTAGTTTTGTAAATTTCAAAATGGCTTTTGACTGTTGATCATTATAATTTGGATTGATCATGATATCATATGGCATGCCAGACCAGTTAGTTATAGCATAATGAAAGTTCTCTATAATAACACTGAGTTATATGTGAGAGTTGATAAAACTTGTAGCAAATGGTTTAGTATTGTTGCTAGAGTTCAACAGGGGTGCATTTTATCTCCTTTTCTCTTTAGTTTAATTATTTATTATGTTATGCAAAATTTGTAAGTGAGATAATAGGAAACTTGATGTCATTGATTCCAGATGTTTTGCACAGTGTCTTGGGCATTAGGTGATTTGACTTGTAATAATGAGGTTATGCTAAGAAGTCGGCAACCTCATTTGAGCTGCATATTGTGGAGAGAGAGATTGCATTGGTTTGGCCATACTGGCTGACATAACTACAGATTAGTAAATAGGATTATGAATAGTGTACTTTAAGGCCTCAGAAAAAGGGTAAGACCTAAGATGTGGAGGGCAGACAATGTCAAACAGGACCTTGTTAGAATTGGTTCTCTATAATAATGGCTAAATGCAGCAGCTGTAGCTCAGGACAGATGTGTTTGGAGAATTAAATTACACTTTCTGGTTGGACCTCAATAGTCCATGGTTGATGTTTTATTCATTCAAATTTCCACTGTTATAGGGTGCAAATATTGGAAAATAAAAATTTTCATTCTATTTGAAAACAAGCATCACATATTTGCTAGAGGCAACATGTTATTCTTTTAGTTTAAAAGGAAATTCCCAGTTCATATTTCATTTTGATGTCTTCAGTTAAACGTGTAACTAAATGTTATCTAAAATATGATGTTACAGTTATCTGTATTATTTAGTTATCTTTTTACTAACTGGTCCCTAATAACACAAATAATCGGAAGTTTAGTTATACTTCTAAGAGATTCAAAAGTAAGTCAATTAATTTTATGATATTCATATGTTATCTATTATGTGGTAAGAAATTTCTGAAAAAGACAAAGGTTATCATAAAATTATTCACTACCTTTATTAAATTGTACATTATTCTATTAAAAAAAAATAAGGAAAATAAATTAAAATATAGTTATATTTATAAACTGTACATTTCGAAAATAAACACTGACCTGTCTAACGCACTGAACAGAAGAACATGGTTCCATCAACATAACAGATTTTAAATAACATAAAATCTCTTCTGCATGCTTTCCCATTTCTTGCAAACTGGCTATTTCTAGCAGTTGAGATAATACATCCAGGGAACATTTCAACAAATGACAGAATTTTTCACTACTCTGCAAATCCATGGAAATCTGGGGGAAAAATGTTATACACCAGAGGTTATAACTTGGAAGTTTGAAAACTATATTTAAAAAAAAAGAAATAGTTATTTAAGAAAATACAGTCTGCTTATTAACAAAAACATGGATATATGATTAAAAATTTTCTTTGACTAACTGCTTTACACAAACTATAATTAAAAAGTCATATAAGTTTTAAAAAAAAGTCCTAAAAATGGTAAAATTTTAATACTGGGCTTCTTAAATGAGGATAACCAATTTGAGATGCTTTCCAATAAAATATTTTTCATTCACTCACAAAGGCAATAATTAAAAAGTCATATAAGGTTTTAAAAAAAAGTTCTAAAAATGGTAAAATTTTAATACTGGGCTTCTTAAATGAGGATAACCAATTTGAGATGCTTTCCAATAAAATATTTTTCATTCACTCACAAAGGCATAGAATGCAGGTATTGGATTGAACCAAAAGTTTATTCGGATTTTAGGCAAAAATTCGAACTCAAAAATACTTATAATCAATAACGTATCCACCATTTCGTTTGATTATCTTAAGCCACCTGTCAGGTAGCTTCATTATTCTGTCACTGCAGAACTTGGTTCGTTTTTCATTGAAGAACCGATCAAGGTGGTTTTTGATGGCTTCCAAAGATTGGAACTCTTTTACCATTCAAACATTTTCACAGTGATCGGAATAAATGGTAATCCCAGGGTGAAATGTCAGGCAAATGTGGCAGGTGGCACAAAACACCCCAGCCCTACTACTACAATTTTTTCTAGGAGGTCAAAGACACATGTGGTCTCACATTGAAATGGTGGAACACAACTCCTTTGCAATTTGCCAATTCCTGGATGTTTTTCTTTGATCACTGCCTTCAGCTGATCCAACTGCAAGCAATACTGATCTGAATAAATCATTTGATTGCTTGGCAAGAGTTGTGGTAATGAAGGCTTACCTCAGTTGCTCCAGGGTCTTTTTCTTTGGACGTTGTTGCAAAGGATCCATTTTCCATCGCCCATCACTAACTACTTCAAAAATATGTCGTTTTCATTGTGTTGCAGGAGCGAATCACAAGCAGAGGCATCCATTAAATTTTTCCCTCAATCGATGCGGCATACACACATCATACCAATTCACACATCCAAACTGCTCCGTATGCCTTACAACTTATGTGTGCAATATTTTTAGGGCCTCTGCTTGTATAGATCTGCACAACCACATGCATTAGCATGTGGTTGTGCAGATTATATCCAATGACATCACTTGGGAAAAATCCAAACCAAGTTTTGGTTCACCCAATGCATTATTAAGCACTTTCAGTTTTCTTTTTCAACTGAAACATTTACTGGAAATACAAATGATCTAATATCCTATTCTAAAAATTTTTAAAACAATGCAAATTTTTATGATTCAGGTGGTACTCATATTTTAAAATCACAGGTTACAGAACAAAGCTGAATGAATAATTGTCTGGATATGGGTAATGCATAATTGCTTAACATGTAAATAATGATTTTTGTGGTTCATGTTAGCTAACCTGAATATCTATCTAGAATTAGGGTTATGAAAACATTTTTTCACTGTCTCAATAAAGCTTTTGAAATGTGAAATTTCTTAATTTATTCTACTAATAATTTGTGTATCAAACTTGTGCAGTCATCAAAATCTTAAACTCTCAGTTGTTGTGAGCGTAAAGCAGAAGCACAGAGAATATTGACTATACAAATATTACACTAGGATGGTCTTTGGAAAAATGTGCATCCACATCTGACCATACCGAAGGGTAGATACCTTATGGTTATAAGTTTGAAATTTTCTTTATAACCTCACCAAAGTGACCATATTTTCAAAAATAAATTTAGAGCAGCTAAAGCTAGCTTTGGCTTATGTAATATAGAAAAATAAAAATGACAGGAATTTTGCAGAATCTAAAAAAATAATAATTTAGACTCTATCAGAGAAAAAATTGTCTTGAGTCAGGTGAAACAAAAATTATATCCTCTTCATAACAAGTCAAGTAAGTACTTTACCACTGAGCTCCCAGCTGCTAATCAATGTTCTTCTGTTAATAGCTACGAGCTTTATAAAAAAAAATAAATCATAATCATTTATCAGAAATAAATGATGAATTGGCAGCTAGTTGCGATTTCCCAAGTTTAGGAAATTGAGGAAATTATGTTGAAGTCTGGTATGGAAGCTGCTTGAATCCTTATATCTGTTATCTCTACCACTGTCCCATTGATTGGCTTCTGGCTGACAGAGTAATGGTCAAACTCATGAAGAAGTATGAAACCACTCAAGGCTGATTAATCCACCTTGAGAAATGTGAAGGATCACAAGACCCACCATAGGATATTGTATGTACCACAGGGAGGTTATCTCTACCATAAGGGTTGTCCTTGACCATCCATGTAAACAGTGGAAGGATAAAGGAGCAGATGGAGATCAATGGCAATGGAAGTGAGGGTTGGGAATGTAAATATCTACTGATACCAGTATTGTACACGAAGTATGAGGCATCCACAAACCATTGCTCAAGGAGGCAAGCATTTAGCACCCTGCAAAGGTAGCTGAACCAACAGAACCTTCACAGTATGGTTCCCTCACCATATGCAAGAAAATACACCAAGGGGTATCTGTATGTCTGTCTGCCCATCCATCTGTCCATTCTTCTGTCTGTCTGGTTTCTTGTGTATCATCCAAGAAAAAAACTACTGAAATCTGTTCACAATAATCCAAAACACACATACAGAACCAATTATATAATTCAAGAAAATGTGAAGTAAAATCTGTGATACTTGGGTAAAAAATAGGTTTGAATCTAAGATTTTTGTCACTTTACACTAAGCAATGAAATATGATTAAAATAATGTTTTCTCTTTCATAATGTATTAGGTAAGAAAAAAATACATCTTTATTTAGACATTTAATGCAATTCATTTGCTTTACTTAACTATATTCAATCCTATGCTTAAAAAATATATATATACTTCCATTCTTAAATGTTTCATATATTTATACATAGCATACAATATACCTTGTAACTAGTATGTACTCCTTTCAAAATTTCATACAGCTTCATGTATAATGGTGAAGAATAAAAATGGCCAATACCTCCTCCAGATTTGCTATTAGTTCGTTCCTTTTCACCTTCACTTTTGTCTAATGAAATACAATCATAAAATTACTGAACATAATCCAATATTACAACTCTAACATACAAAAACAAATATTCAAAATTTAAGCAAAATTAAATTTAATATGCTTCAATGAATATTTCCTCATTGCAATAGTATATTAAAAAAACTGTTAAAAATATTACATGAATCATTTGAGATTAATCACGTTGTTTTTTAAAATTGATGATATTTGGTATAACCTAGCATCTACTGTCACTTCGTGTTATCTAAAGAACATATTGTGGGATATACAATTCAAATTTTGATTATCACTAAGAAAGCTTCAATCAATTAATCTTGAAGGATTTTCATATGAGCACAAAAAACTTTGACCAAGCACATATGCAGTAAATATGCTCACTTCATACTGAACTTGCATTATTGAACATTATGCAGTGAGGTTATACTCACATTTGCATGAGACAAAACTGATTCTTGCTACAGTAAGACTCCATTTAACATAGGGGTTGGGTTGTTTTACTGAAACTTTTTTACTACACTGAAAATATTCACATAAATATGCAAAAAGAATACATTTGCAACACTGACCCTACCAGCTGCATGGCAACACTGGAATCCTGGCTGCATAGAATCTTCTGCTCAAAGAGCATTCTATAACAGCAAGTAACAGTGCTAGGGGGGAGAGTCCTATAAATACATCATTCACAACAGCATTCATTGCCCAAAGAAGCCTCACCTGTGATAGGTGAAACATGTTTTTGTATGTCAGACTTCAGTGAAGTGTGCCAGCCAATAAAAACAACTCAAGAAGGATATGACTTGTTCCATCTTTTCATCAAGCACGAGTTAAATATAACTGCACCAGTTTGCCATCAGTTACTCCATGCTGTACAAACATTGGTTGGCTGGTTGTTTGACGTTTTATGGAGCAAGGGCGATAAGGTCATACTGCACCAAAGGAAAGACAATATAAACAATAAAAGAAATGTAAACCCACAATCAAAAGTTAAAATAAATACAGCACATGGTAAACCAACAAATAACAAGCGTATAAGTAACAAGTAAAATAACTAGAGATATACAAAATAAAATCATTCGAGGTGTAAGAGACCTGGGTTACAGATACAAAATACAAAGTAACAACAGGGAAAAATCAATGTCCAGTAATAATAGCCAATAAAATGTTTTAAACAGGAAAAAAAATCGGTGGTAAAAGCACACCATGGCCGATCCCAAGATCGTGCCAGATTTCAAGCCATCAGTGTTGACAGGCAAGAAGTCCAGGTACTCAGCAGGATGACTAGCAAAGAATTGCTGGTGCACACAGTCAAGTGTAAAGATCTTCCTCGTCAAGCAGAGGGAAAAATCACAGTAAGGGGAAACAGTGAGCCATGGTGGGAGTGACTCAGCTGTGAACTGTACGACACTAGACTGGTGTTGATGTCTCTGAGGTACCTCAGACATGCATGTCTGATTTTGAAACATGCATGTCTGATTTTGGTTTGCATGTCGGAGGTAACCTCAGACATGCAAACCAAAAGGACGTTGGGTGATTGGTGTAAAATATCTTCCATATGGGCCTGAAAACACAGTCCCCAGTGGGATGGGCCTGGCAGGGATCGCAATCTAGATGCATATTGCAGGGATAACTGCTGAAAGCAAAGAGATAAAGATGGCTCATCAACCTCATCGTAAAGACTGGACTGGTAAGTGCAGAAGACCCCCATGAAAACAAGGAGGGCCTAATGATGGAGGGGGTCCAACACTACCACCGAATCCCAGGCAGAGTCGTACACCTGGGATCCATAGTCCAGTTTCGACCAGACAAGTGCAAGATACAGGTGGAGCAAAGAACATCAGCCCACATCATCAAGGAGAGGACCTTGATGATGTTCAATGCCCATGTGCATTTGGACCTGAGATGACATATGTGTGGTAAAAAGGTCAATTTCCAGTCAAAGATGAAATCAAGAAACTCTGTCTACACCACAACTGGAATAATGTTACCCCCCAAGCTGTAGCTTTGGATCCAGATGAAGATTATGCTTGTGGCAAAAGTGTACACAAGTGGTCTTCTGTGAAAAGAACCAAAACATTTGGCCATCACTCAAACAGATTAAGGCAATTTACAGTTGTCTCTCAATGGCCCTCATGCTGGATGACAAGCAAAAGATGCTAAAATCATCAACAAGGAGGGCATTGCCTACAGAGGGAGGACACTGTCTAGTAATTGAATTAATCTTGACAGTGAAAAGCATAACACTCAGAATAGTCTTGTTACTCCCTGTTCTTGGGGGTAAAGCCACGACAGAGTGTTGCCGATACAGACACAAAAAGAATGTGATGATAAGAAGTTAGAGATGATGATTGGCATGTAACCTCTCGAGCTGAAGCTATGGAGGTCACAAAGAATGCCAAATTTCTAAGCCATGTTGTATGTTTTTTCGATGTCAAAGAACATTGACACCAGGTGCTCTCAATATATAAGAATAAATTTCTGATAGCCAATTTGAGGTATATCAGATGGTTGAGAATTAACCATTGTCTGTGAAAGACATTTTTTTAAATACCAGATAATTCTGACATTTACCATTCTTTCCAACACCTTGCACAAACAGCTTGTTAATGCTACTGGATGATAATTGGAAGGGATCTTAGTATCCTTACCAGGCTTGGGGAATATCGAAACAATGGCCTCCCATCAGGTGTCCAGAAACTGCTCCTCAATAAAAAAAATGCAGTTGAAAAGACAGAGCAGCCAATCCTTTCTCGATGGTGAGAGATGTTGGAGCATAGTATAATGGACATTATGTGGCCTGACAGCAGATGCACAAGAAGAGTGCAGACCAAGAAGCTCCTCCACTGTGAATGGTCTGTTGTAAGGCTCCAAGCCATTTTTAGTGGAAGGACAGCGGAGAGTGTTCGGCCTTGCTCTTCTGGGCCAGAAACTCAGGAAAAATAAGATGAAGAAGAGATGGAGGAGAACGATTCCCCAGGGTGTATGCCAATTGCTTTGGGATCAGCAATTGCCTGTCCACTGTGCTCCATGATTGATAATGAGTGGGAAGTGCAGTTCTCACCCATAATGAGTGGGAAGTGTAGTTCTCACCTCAAGTGTAGTTCACCCCAGAATTTATCCCACATAACCTTACCTTAGAATTGGTCATTTGGTGATAGATAGAAGAAATGTATTTAATCCAAGATTCCTTGTGACTCTGGCGCTGGACGAAACAGGCTTTTGTCCTGGCATGTTTGAATCCTTCAAGGTTGGAGGATGTCAGATATCTCGAAACACCCCCCAAGCCTTGTTCCAAGCCTTATGAGCAGCATTTCAATTTGGATTCCACCATGGTTTTGGAAAATGGGGAAATTGTGTTGAAATTTACAGAATTGTAGATGTAGCTGCATCTATAATACAGTCTGTTATCTCTGTTACTGTTACATTTATTGGCTCTTGGCTGATAGAGTGGTGGTCAAACTTGGAGAGAAATTCAAATCTAATCCAGTCAGCCTGATCAAGACTCTACTGTATGCATGAAGGATTACAAGACCTACCAAGGGAGATGGTACATACTACGGGGAGGTGATCACTTCCATATGGGTTGCTATCGACCTCCCACATAAAGAGCTGAAGGATTGAGGAGGAGCAGATGGTGAACTCAATGCAGTAAATGTGCAGTTTTGGGGAGTGAAAGTATACCGACACGGTGTTCAACATGGAGAGTGAAGGAACTAGGAGCCATTGCTCGAGGATCCCACCCCTCCAATTGGTGTCAGCACTGCCCCAAAGTGGACTGTGTCCATTGAAATCTCAATGATGAGGAAGGGGAATGGCAGCTTTGAGATAAGTTCATCTAGGTCTTCTCGAAGACAATGCTGCTGTGTGGAAAATATACAGAGCAGACAGTCAGTGAGAACTCCACGAAGAGGCTGAAGGTTACCACCTCTAAGCTGGTGGTGAGGGGTACAACTTGGAATGAAGAATGGTTGCTCATGAAAGATGGTGACACTCCCAAGGGGTGGACCATCTCCATCCTGCTCCCAGCAAACTAGTGAAAAGTGCCGGATTGTGGGATTTATGACTGGATGCCTAGTATGTGTCCTACAGGCACACACATATGGGCTGGTGTGACTGAAGGATGATGTTGATGTTGTCAAGATTCCTCTGGAATCCACAACAATTCTATTGTTGGGGTGTTGCCATATCAGGATTTAGAAGCATGGGAGGTCGACGAATTCCTATTCTACTTAATGGCCACAGAGGATGGTTTGGTGAATAGGGAACTGTCTGTATCCATGTCATCAGAATTGTCCAAGGGATTTGGATCTGTTACCGCCTATTGTGGAGGTGGTAAAATTTTCTTCTTTGGCCCCGATGGGAGCCCCTTAGGTTTGGAAGGTTTAGCTGTCTGAGGACAGGAAGGGGGATGCCTTCCAGTGATAGAAGTGGAAGGCTGTGTAGAGGTATGGAAACCGGGGTTGATGTCAAAGTCAAAACCACTGTCCCTTTCACCAGTGCCAGGATGCATTTTGCTGCAGGAGAGAAAGATTCAGTAGGCAGTGCACCACCACCAAAGTCATTGGAGTGACGGGCTTTCTAATGACTGCACCAACATAGGAAACCTTGCCTGCTGGGACAGGTAAGGTTTCCTATGCTGGTGTAGTCACTGTGGCAGGGTTGAAATCTTGCCTAGTGGGACAGGTGGTGCAGTGAGCTTTCTCGACTCAGAGTAAGTGATATTATTAATTGTTTCCAAGTGTTGAACCTCCTTTTCCTCCTTTCACTGGGAGAGTTGCGGGAATATGCTGGATGGTCGCCACTACAGCTCACACAGCTTGCCTTATCTGCTTTGCAGTCAGGATCAAGGTGATCCTGGCTGCCACAGTGAGCACAGGTGTGTTGCCCTGGCAAGCTGTGCAGGCATGACTTATCTCTGGCACTGAAAGCAGCACAGAGGGTTAGAAATGTATGGTCATACCTCATAATACAAATAACCTGCCTTTATGAAAGAAGGCAGGCATGGCTTGTTGAAAGTCAAAATTAGTACCTGGGTGAGTACCAATACCCATCATGGCATGTCGAAACCCAATGAACTGCTATTACTCCTTGAGGGGTGAGCTCCGAGATTTCCTCCTCGGTATTGATGAGGAGTCCCCATTCAGAAATCACACCCCGAAAGGAATTTAAAGTTTGTGGGGAGTGACTGTAATGGCCACACCACCAATTTCTGTAACTTTCAGGAGCAGTTCTGAGTGTTTGGAACAATCAGTCTCAACTTGCAACTCACAAGATTTAAAAATGTTTGATGGATTTCAGCACACTTGCAAGACCTTCCACAGCTTTATTAATAAAGAATGGGGAAATAACCCCAATTACTGATCGCCCATGGAGTGAATGATAAGGAATCTTGGGGACGAAGACACAGACAAAGAAGATGATGGTGTAGATGGTAAAGACAACAAAGAAGACGGGGGCTCATGTAGACCCTTTTTAGTGGCATTGATCGAATTAATTTCTTTAATTGATCTTATGATTATTTTTGTGTGGTTCAGTGCCCTCTGTCCCCACCTCCCACGAAGACTAACAAGGGAGCACCCAGTTGGGTGAGGGCTGTGGGGGGCACTATCCCACATATACAGTGTCAAGCCCTCAAAAATAAATAAAATGAAAATGAAAAGAGAAGTGTGAGGAAATAAACTATTCTTATGAAGAAAAGACAGAAAAAAAATTAACAAAATTATGAAGAATCTAACTGGTCTCACAAAATAATGATTACAAAAGGAAAATAAGGTGGGGGGAAATTCACAAACCTGTACCCAGATGAAGGTAAGGTACTTGCCATTCTGCATAGTTGGCCCTAGCAGGTCCAACCCACCAGCTGTTGGTCCTAGGGGGGGCCACCCCAGGAGATCTCATTTACTGGAAGCAGAGGCCAAAGCTGCTAGTAGCAGCGGCCCCAGAATTCGCTGCCCAGCACTATGATGTTGTTGTTGTTTTACCTCTGAGCGGCACTTTTTTGCACACCATGGGCTAAATGGCCAGGTCACATGGACCCTGAAGGCTCAGAGAAGGTTGGGGGAGGGGACCCACTGGAACAGCTGTTGGGAGACAGATGGTAGCCTCCCGTCAAGGCCATCCAGCGTGTTCTTTAACGTGCACAGGGTATGGCTCTCCCGCACACGGGGCCACGGCTTAACGTCCCATCCGACGGACGGTGGCCTTTCCAAGCCCATCGGTGTCCCCTACTGACCGTGGGCAGGGCGGGGAGTTTTGCGGAGATAAATCTCAACGCTGACCCAACTGGGACTCGAACCTGGGAACTACAGATTGCGAGTCTGGTGCGCTACCGACTGAGCCACCCCTGCCCCGCACTGTGATGAACAGGCTCTCCATTAGCAAGATGGCCAAAGGGGACTCCACCAGTTATGAGCTGAGAAGGGACCCCAAGCAACTGCAGGGATCCTACTTTCTTGGAACATGTGTCTTTGCAACAACTAACATGTGAAAGAGTGTTCAGGACCCTGTGAAGGTACCCAAACCAGCAGAACCTTCACAGAGTGGTCCCCTCACCATGTACAAGAGTTCACACAGAGGAGGTGTACAAACAAAAATGAACATTATCTCCAATACCTGTGGTCTACAATTTGTAATGTTACTATCCATCACTCTGACTCTCATATTATGAAGGAACTTGGTATGTTTTAAACTCACATTTGAGTTAAAAGTAGATGCAGAAGTGGCAAAAGACAATATATCAAATATTGTAATAACTTTAGAGATATTACTTATATTTATTGTCATCATAAGTTAAAAAGTTAAAAGTGGTAACTAACACCACTGATAAAGTATATTATCTTAATAATAACATTACTTAATACGTGAAGACCTCTATAGTTTAAGAGTGTAATTGATAAAAACTCACTGGTGAATTTTCTTTGGTTGCCTAAGGGCAACAGATAGTTAAACCACAGAGTATATAGCTTGTTCAATGGCAATATTAAACTACAGCATAATTGTGAAAATTAAATTGTTGAAAATTAAATTATTATTGAATAGACATGAATTTTAGAAAATTAGTTTAGTACATTTCGAAAAATGGGCATATCCCTTTGGTATTGAAAATTTGGAATATTCTTAAAGAATTAGAATATAAGTTCCTTTTTTTTCACTTTGAAGTTTTTGGGGTGTCACTTTCAGATGGAAAACATATTTTCTTATTGATGTAAATTGTATTTTTGTAAGTAAATACTGCTGATTTGAAACATAAATTTAACTACATTGCTCTGTTCATAATTTAAGGAAGCTGAGCAAAATATGCAAATCTCTCAAGAAATCCTTCTTAGAATTTAACACAAGTTTTCAAGGATATATATAATATCACATATATTAATATTTACATTTGAAATAAAGAATACTTGCCCAATTATAAAATTAAATTTCCAATCAACAAATATATTTTGAAATTTTCTCAATTATTAAAAATTATAGATCACCACAGATAATGAGGTTAACATTATCTAGAAAGGAGTACATTTACCCCTAACAGCAATACAGCTTGCACAATGAGCTCTCCTGCTTCTAAGGTTATCCAACAATTCAGAGGGCAACAAATCCCACTCCTCTATAAGAACCTTTCTCACTTCATGAAGGGTTCTTGGAGGGAATTGATGACTTGCAACTTGCCTTCCCAAAGCATCCCATGCATGTTCAATGGGATTTAGGTCTGGGAACTTTGCTAGCCAATGAGATCAGTGCAGCAACTGACATTGATTTGTCCCCAGACCAAAAAACCACTCCCAGCAAAACAGTTCTTTCCATATTAAGGTATTAAACTGTCCCACTCTCTCTCCATAAGCAATGGCATTGATAATCACTACTTACACTATATCATGATTCACCTAAAAAGGGACCTGTCCCAATTGATCATTGGTTCAATTGAAGTGCTGCCGCTCCATTCCAGTCATGCCTTCCAATAAGCTAAGGTTAGTGGTATGCACACCACAGATCTTCTAGCATATAACCCTCTTTCATGAAGTCATTGGGACAGTTACTAAGGATAATGTGACAGCTGACAACTACGAAGCAAGTTGGAGCACTGACATCATTCTTTGAATTACACCTTGCAGTTAGGGACAGGAAACAATAATCTTGAACCACTGTTGCTCTGGATCTACCCTGGCTCATTCTTCTAGAGCATGTTCCAGTGTCTTGAAAACCTCTCCAGAGTCTAGAAATTAGACTTTCCAACACATTCATGAATCTGGCAACCTCTCTATATGACTGCCTACTTCCATTCATCTGAAAGCTTGCCACATCTGACTATCATCCAAATGGTTACTCTTTAGTATTTTAACAAAACTGTAATCCAAAATGTTCAAAAAAGCTGCCCTTAATCTGAAATGAGAACCACCCATTCCTGAAGCTGCTTTTTTCACCAGCTTCATTTGCATATTGAGAAATGCAAATAGCTGATAAATGTAAGTAACCAGAATGATTTAAATATTTTTTAATTGGTGTTGTATACTATGCTTCTTCTACCTGTCTATTGTTTCTACTAGTATGGTTCTTTTGATGTTTCTTCAAATTATCTAGTTCTCTATTGTGTTTTTCCTGAATTTTATCTGATGCCTTATCTATCTTATACACCATTCTACCCATTATCTGATTTAAATTCTTTGTATTTAATTTTAGATATTCGTTATAAGCACTTTTTTCTTGTATTATATTCGTTATAGGTACTTTTATAGGTACTTTTTTCTTTTATTCGGATATCAGCTCTAATCTTTCTAATTTCCTTATTTAACATTTTAATTTCTGCCATTTGTAAGGTAGATTTTAAATAGTTATCAAATTTTGCTTCAGCTACTGATAAATTTTTGGTACCACTCCTATCCGTTTGCAATCTGTTAAAAATTTTAAGGATAAGGGTGTAGGGAGGACTCGCATACGAGTAAATTTCTTGACCTCCATTTAAAGGCCTGTGTTGCATTTAATCATGTGCTTTACTTTAAAATTAATTAGACTCACAGCATGAGTTTTTACCATTATGTATGTTTTTACCATTTAATCTGTTATGGGTTGGATTGTTTTACCTCTGAGCGGCACTTTTTTGCACACCATGGGCTGGCCAGGTCACATGGACCCCGAAGGCTCAGAGAAGGTTGGGTGAGGGGACCCACTGGAACAGCTGTTGGGAGACAGATGGTAGCCTCCCGTCAAGGCCATCCAGCGTGTTCTTTACCGTGCACAGGGTATGGCTCTCCCGCACACGGGGCCACAGCTTAACGTCCCATCCGACGGACGGTCTGTTATGGTAATCTGGTATTTCTATATTGTATACCTTCCAGTTATGAGTAATTTGTCACGATCATTTATTACTAGGTATTATTTTATTAATAGTAATAGTTAGTTTAGTGTCATATATTCGAAGGATACTGTTTAATGTACGAGATATTTTTTGTATGAATGGAAAGCAATGTGCATATTTAGATTGTATTTTTCAGGGGTTGGGGGTTGGTTGAGAGTTTTGTTGACTCTTGTATTTGGTTGCTTTTTCCAAATATTTAATTATTTGTTTGGGATATCCTATGTCACGTACTATTTTATATATAAATTCCAGTTCTTTTTGAAGAGAATGTTGCTGTGTACAATATTTAAATGCTCTAAGTAGGCATGGGCTTATAGTTGTTATTTTTTTATATTTTAACCCTTCCAGGGTCAAGGGCATCTAATAGACGTTTTTCGCAAAAAACATGAAGCTTAGATTTTTTTTAATTGCCGTTTGAAAATTATCTTACATGTCTTTTAAAAACACATAATTCAGGTTGAAAAATAATATTTTCTTTTTACATTTGATGCATATTTTATTAAACCACAAAATAAATAATTTGATAAAGCCAACTGATTATCATATTTTAGAAGTGCTAAATAATGAAAGAAACTCGACTTATTTAGTATTCACTAATAAATTACCACTTTGAAATCGATTCAACACTTAGAGGAAAAATTGTCTTGAGCTGGATTGGATATGAACCCACGACCTCCTGATAACATGTCAGGTGCTCTGGACCACATTTTTAGAAGTGCTTCTGACCATTAACTTGTTAAAAGTGTGTTGCAACTTAAACTTAAAAAGTGTTGTGCTAGGGTTAAAAAATTTACTTTTAATACTGAAGCTCTGAAAGATCCAGTTATAGCCAAAGCTTACCATGATAGGTTACTTAGTCATTATGACAGTCATGGTTTGCTTACTACTGAAGTTGAGGAAGAATGGGATCATTTTAAACAGGCTTTTTTGGACACTAACAGTACTCTTTTAGGAAAAAAGGAGCAGAAGAGGCAAAATTATCTGAGTGATAAGGCACTTGAGCTTATTTCGGAAAGAAAGAACTGCAGGAATGCCCTTAATCAATACCCTACTAGTACTAATAGAAAGCATTACAGAGACCTTAATAAACTTGTAAAGGACCAGTTAGCTGCTGATAAGAATCTTTGGCTTGATGGTTTGGCTGACAAAGCCGAGGAAGCAGTTAGACAGCACAACAGCAGAGAGCTGTACCAGATAGTTAATGTTTCGTGTGGTAAAAAACGGACAGGCATACAAGGATTGAAGGATAAACAAGGTAAGGTTATAGAAGGGGAGGATTCTGTCATGGCTAGGTGGGCTGAGCATTTCAGTGATGTTCTAAACAATGTAGTTAGTTCTACTCCCATTGTTTGCAATGATGATAGATGCATTGGTGGCTTTAATGTTGGCCCTATAACACAATCTGAAGTTATTTTGGCTGTTTCTAAACTTAAACTTCATAAATCCCCAGGGGTAGATGAAATTACTACGGAAATGCTTAGAGCTGGGAATGTTTCGGTTACCACTTGGATGACTGAAATTCTGAATATCTTTTATGATAAAGGCATGGTTCCTAAGGATTTTACCAGAGATATTGTTATCCCTATTTTCAAAAAAGGTGATCGCAGTTCTTGTGATAACTATAGGGGTATCAGCCTACTCTCTGTTCCAGGGAAAGTTCTTTCCATGATTGTGCTTAATAGAATTAAGAATCTGGTTGACAGGCAATTGCGTGATGAGCAATGTGGATTCAGAAGTGGTAGGGGATGTGTAGATCAGATATTTTCACTTAGGCAGATTCTTGAGAAATGTTTAAAGTTTCAGAAACCTTTGGTTGCTAGCTTTGTTGATTTCAAAAAGGCTTTCGACTCTGTTGATCATCATAATTTGTGGTTGATTGTGAGATCATATGGTATACCAGACAAGTTAGTTAACATTATGAAAGCTCTCTATAATAACACAGAGTCGTGTGTGAGAGTTGGTAAGGCTTGTAGCAATTGGTTTAGCATTACTTCTGGTGTTCGACAAGGGTGCATTTTGTCTCCTTTTCTCTTTAGCTTGGTTATTGATTATGTTATGCGAAATTCACTTCAAGGGAAAGATTTTGGCCTTAAATGGGCTGGAGATACGAAAATTTCTGATTTAGATTATGCTGATGATTTAGCCCTTTTGGCAAATGATGTTGATGAGATGAACTCTTTCATTCGAGCTGTTGATGAGACTGGTAATAGAGTAGGTTTGGTTATAAACAGAGAGAAAACTAAAGTGATGAAAATTGGTCAGGCAGGCTGTGATTCAGTTAATCTGAATGGTTGCAGTCTTGAGCAGGTGTCACAGTTTAATTATCTTGGGAGCTATGTAACAGATAATGGTTATGTGCGGCATGAGATTAACAGACGAATAGGGATTGCTGCCGGGACTTTTAAGAACCTATGGAGAGTGTGGAGAAATAGGCGTATACACCTAAAGACTAAAATTAGACTGTATAATAGTTTGGTTCTTTCTAGGGTTAGTTATGTTAGTGAAACCTGGACACTTTGTAAACAAGATAACAGGAAACTAGATGCTTTTGATTCCAGATGCTTACGCAGTATCTTGGGCATTAGGTGTCAACTTTGTAACTAATGATGAGGTTAGGCAAAGGAGTTTGCAACCTCCTTTAAGCAGCATATTGTGCAGAGAGAGACTCCGTTGGTTTGGCCATGTTGCCCGTATGAATAATTATAGATTGGCGAATAGGGTTATGAACAGTGTGCCTAAAGGCCTCAGAAAGAAGGGGAGACCTAGGATGCGGTGGGCAGACAACGTCAAACAGGACCTTGTTAGAATTGCTGTGCAGTGGCCAGATGCAGTAGATGTAGCTCAGGATAGACTTGCTTGGAGAACTAAATTGCACGGTCTGGTTGGACCTCCGTAGCCCATGGCTGCTTGAGGATGATGATGATGATACAGTATTGCTGATTTGTTTGTTAACATACTCTGTATTGAAGCAATCAGCTGATTTAAGTGCATAAGTTTGATTTGAACTATTTTCAACAAATTTTTCCTTAAAGTTTCTAAAATATCCTGATAATTAACAAAAATCTTATATTTTTAAAAATGGAAGATTTTTGGCAGTAATTATGAAATATGTATCTATTTTTTGGTGCACTACTGTAAAAAGTTATTAAAATTGATATGTTGTTACAATGTTCAAATTTTTTTACTTCAATAAAATTCAGAACTAAATTCTCTTTAATTTGGTATATAAATGACCTATTTCTGTTGATTAGTTATTTATTAAAAATATTCTAAAATCACTTATTTATTGGATTCTGCAACAAGCATGGACTTTTTTCAAAGTATGGTACATAGAAAAAAATTACAAAATGGAAGAAATGTTTAAACAAGAAAATCTTTTTCTTTTCAGAAATAAATAGCCTTTCTTTCATGTGCATTATAATCATTTCTGTCTATTGGTGTTTTTTAAATAAAGTTTCATTTGTGTTGCCAGATGCATTTTTTATTAAAAAAAGTCATATTAAAATAAAACTTGTCTTTTTTATTAAATGTTTTATTTTCAGAAAATACAGCATTAAATGCTGATTAAATTAGCATGCCATATTTCCTTTCCTTAGTTATCTGGCAAACAAACTATAAAGCTAATTTTTTTTTTCCGCTTGATCAGAGTGAAAAAATAGTTGGACCTGGAGAGGGTTAATGGGTATGCTGAATGAAATGGTGTAATATTCGGAATAAATGTGGGTTTACAATACACTTTGATATCGCATCAATGTTTTTTTTTGTGTGATCAGCAAATCAAGATATGGAAGTTTATTATTGCATTCAGTCTGGTGGGTAAATTTTACAGTTATTATTGAATACGTCGATTAATGTATTTAATTGATCTGTGGGGTGGTCCCAAAAGATCAATATATCATCGATGTAACAGATATATAAAGGTTGGCTTGTAAATGGCTTTCTTCAATACAGTTTGTTTGACATATCGCATTATGACATCAGCCATGAGCCCAGACAGCGGTGATCCCTTAGGGATGCCCTCTGTCTGGACCCATGTTTGCTGGTTAACTGTGAACCAGTTGGAGTTGGTGGCCAGGTCCAGGGCCATGGGCCTGGCCTCCTTCAACCATTCTGCCTTATGTTGCATCACTGCATCCTAGGTGGTAATCAAATGCTCAACTTTTTCTGTATGAGCCACTTAAGCTCTCCTCAAGAGTTTTAATTTTGTAATTACAGCTAATATCATGTACATTAAATTGTATAATTTATAGCTGTGAGTCTAATTAATTTTAAAGTTCAAAGAATGTTCTGCATGAAACTTTAGTTTGGAAATAGCACCAAAAAGAAGAAAACAGCTGTTAACATTCCAGTGCGAAATGGTCATAAAAATGGCTGGCATAGCAGTGCAATAAAAAAATAAAATAAATACCCCCTCAAGCAGCTGCTTGCCACAGAGGTCTGACAGGAGCCTGTCAGTTTATATGCCACAGTAGGAGATCTGAGAGGATGGCAGGACCTCAGCAGAAAAACGACACACACATCCATGCCTAATTCCGGGGCTCGAACCCAGGTCCCTTAGATCAGTAGCCAAGCGTGCTAACCACTCGGCCACGGGACGGCTAGATTTTCTTTTTTTTTTCAACTTTCGAGAACATCTAAATAATTAGGTATCTTTTTCAAATATAAAATTTATTTCATAATTATCAGGATTAATTTTTCTAAAAACTTAAAAACAAACAATTTCTAAGTGAAAAAATGGAAATTTAGAGCATATTGGGCCTATAGTTACCACTGGATATGAGACTGAATTTGGATCTGGGAACTATATTGTCTTCCAGCAGTTAATGAACCCTGCTGGGTGAGTTAACCTTGAAATGTTTTCCATTAACGAAAACAAACAGAAAGTCCAATCACTTATGGTGAATATAGAATGTTTGTTAGTCTTCAAAAAAAGCAAAAAAATTTTTTTAAAGTTAGTTTTCTCTCCCCTCACCACCTCTCCATTTGATCTAGGGGTTGATAAGTTGCAATATAAATGTAAATCCCTTGTCCATTATATTCTACCATTTAAATATCAAATTTCTAACATAAAAGATTGTTAACAGTATTAAAGATTTTCAATTTTCCTTTTGCACTCTTTAATAATGTAAATTCAAACCAAAGAGAGATATAAAAATGTGAATAGTAATATTTTATTAGCCTATACAAACTAAAGAGAATTTTTAGCATTTCTCTTACTAGGGTGATTCATAAGTCTGCATTTTATTGTCTACTTGAGAAAAGATTATTACAAATAATTAATTTACTCAGTAAATATAAGCTATCATTTTCAATAGTTTGTAGCCATCTGTAAGCAAGTTGTTCAATTACTCTTTGATACCATACTTGACACTTAGAGGTGAAAAACTCTCAACATTCATCTCCAACTTCCTGTAATGTATGAAACTGCCTACCTCGAAGAAAATGAGTCATGGAGAGAAAGAGGTGGTAATAGAAAGGAGCTAAGTTGGACTATACACTGAGTGAGAAAGAAGCTCAAATGCCAGTTCTTGAAGCTTTTCTTTGGTTCAGTGTATGGTATGCAGTTTTGCATTGTCTTGTTGTAGGAGAACCTGATGTCTGTTTATAATACTGGATAGAACTGTGGCATCATAAAGTGAAGTGCCCAGTTGTGCTGAGTACAGGTTGCCATTGATGGCATGTCCATCAGGAACCAGTTCAAAATGTACTATACCCTCAAAATTCCAACAAATATAAAACATTGCCTTCGTTTCAAATCATCCTCTCTATGGGACAGAAAGTGTAGATGGTCTATGTCAAGTCACTACTTTTGGGTGTTTGCACTGTTGAAAAAGATCCATTTTTCATTGCACATAACGATTTGCTTGATAAAATGGTGGTCATATGGATTAATGAGATGTTTCCTGAACACTTCAATATGACAGTTTGCTTGTTCAATAATCAGTTCATTCATGTGAAATACTATGACACCTTGGCTACCTTACCTATGCATTACAGCTGCTGCATTAAAATTGCTTATGAGCAACCAAATTTGGACTAGAGCATGCAATTACTTGTCAATGGATCAACTTCTATAACATGGCAGAGAATGCTAAAATCAGCCAATACTGACCACCCCAATCACATCTAATATGCCACCACCTTTGAGCTTCTTGAACCAAGCTGAATAGCACAAACAGAGACTGCCCCCTCATCTTCCACTTCACATATTTCTTCGGCACTTTGGTAGCATTTGGTTCTTTTTCCAGTAATGATGTAAAATTTCACAAATTTCAGCAATTATCTCACTCATTGTAAAATGCTTCTAATGCTGGAAACCAACACTCTGATAGTTGAAATAGTTATGGACTGATGATGGACTTTATACTTCCCCTTAGTACTATGTTCAGAGGTATACAAATGCAACATGGTGATGTCTCTACACATTTTGCATGGTGAAAATGCATAGACCTGTAAACAATCTGTCACCCAAGTAAAACAAAACAAAAATGCTTGGATGGGTAACAAAGTGAAACTAACAGCTTGCTTTCTTTAACCTTTTTACTACCATATCAGCCCAAAAGAGCAGATTTTAAATGGAATTGTCCAATCAATGCCATTCCTTCCTCTTCACTATTTCTTACCTGTAGTTTGACCCATTTTGAGCTGGTATGGTAGTGCAAGATTTAAACAAGCATATAAACTTTAAACCCTTATCGTAAAGTAATAAACAAATTGAAATAAAATTATATACCATTTCAGATTTTTAAAAAAAAGACTCTTTTGAGAGATAAAAAATTACCACTAGCACTTTTAATCCTTGAATCACCTTCAAGCTATATTAGTTATGAAAGCTATATTTATTCAAGCTATATTTATTATGAAATTCATAAAAGGTCTTTTGGCATATTAAGAGATAAACAGACCAGAGGCTATATTATTTAAACATTAAGCTTTGTAATGAAGGTACATTTAAAAAATATGATTCTTTTTGTCACTCTCCTTTACCTGGAAGAATTCTACTGGGAGATCCTTTTACTGTACCACTACCAGCAAGAAATGTTTCATCTTTATTTTTCCCTTTCCTTTTGATAGGACTGAGAGATGGTGCATTAGGAAGGGAAGGTAAGGCTGGTCGACTACTGGTGGTTATGGGAGCTTGTTCTTCCAAAATGTGAGCAAAGATGTTCAACAACCTAAGAATAAAATATGCCATTAAATATTTACAGAAATAATAAATGATCCAATTTAATTTCCAATTGTAAAATTTTATGCTTGCTTACAAGAAATTATAGTATTAAAAAGAAAGAAATTTTTATACCTGTCATTAAATTTGCTTTATGAAATGCAATTTTATGTTTCATCTTTTATATGTGAAAGAATTTTATTTATGTTACTGCAAACCCGTAGCCAAAAAGTGCAATATGTTCCTCAAAAGTAGTGTGTGCATTAATCTGTTTCGGACAAAATATTTTATGGGTAGGATTATTGAGGATAAGAGAACATGATCCAGGTAAAAAAACAATAAAATCAAATACTGTAATGATATTTATCAACAAACTGTGTGTAAAATAAAGTTAAGCATTAAAGTAAAATATCAATAAAAAGTTGGACTTTAAAATATTAAAGGAATGTTATATATTAAAATAAAACATTAGTACAAACTTAGGAACCAAACTTCATCATATTGGATGCAGATGTTAATAGTTCAAGATAAACAAGAGCAGGAATGGGTGATTTTCATTTTTAACAGTAATCACTCTGAACATGTGTTAATAAATCATGTAGCTAGAGCACTGTTCCATGAAATGTGTAATACATTTTTGAGACATCCTATATATTAAACAAAGTGATGAGAAAGGAAGAAATTGCAGGATATTTGGGAATATTTGAGAAAAACATTATGCATAGATAATGCATGTAAAATGATATTACAGTGTGTTTGGCAGATAACATATAATCAAACTTTCCATAATTGGTAAATAATTATTCACTTTTTTCACATATATAATTGAATCCATGTTAGGGGAGGTATTACTGTAGTTTCAACCATATCACAATACTAATTACATATATAGTTTCAAATGATATAAATTTATAAGGTTTATTCTAAATTTCATGTTAAAGTTCATAGACTAATTTATACTACTGCATTATTTTGGACATTATTAATTTTGACTACTCAAAACATTCGTAACTGAGTACTTTAAGCCATAATTCTAAAAAAATACAGACCAAACACGTAAAAATAGCTTTAATTAAATTTTTATATATTGCAATGTGATCATCGTAACGATGTTTAAATATATAATTAAGAAAATTTCAGAAAATAATTTTAGAAGTATTTTACCTCATTAAATGAGTGAAAAGTTGTTCAATCACTGGAATCAAATGACTTTCTTTTAACATGCTCCATTTTTCTTCATCAGGGGAAGAGTCAGAAGATTTCCGATTTTGTTGTAGGCACCTGTAGCAAACACCTAGAATATATGCATGATTATTTTGAAATGCTGCACATTTTAACGTTTTCAATTAAAGTTAAAAACTAACATACCTATTCAATCTATTCTTAGTGTAAAGTCAATAACGAGGCAAGTAGCTCAGAAACTGGTAGGTAATAGGTTTATAATAATTACGGGTGGTAGTAAAAAACAGAGTGATCAATTTGATTGTAAAGTCTTCAGCACCACAGGGATAATTTCCAAGTAATGTTAACTGTCACCACATTATGAATGAAAGAAAAATGTTAATTACTAAAATATGTGACACGCTGCACAAACAATCCTGCAGCATGCACATATTATGTTGGAAATACACTGCCCAGCTGAATTATTATGAACTGTATGACAAAACAGAGCTGCTACAATTCATCAGCTGAAAAAGGCCATTAGCAAAACCCATTTCAATGAGAACTATGTGCAAAGAATTGAAAACTAAGAAATTTGGGGACTGTATACCATGATATGAAAGCATTTCATTTCCAGAAACAGGATTCGGAGACTCCAATGATGTATGGAGCAGCAAACCTGGTCATTGGAAGATTGGAAATGTATTTTATATTCAGACAAATCATATTTTACACTGTTTACAACAGATGGCAGTCACAGAGTGTGGTGATAACCTCATGTAGCAATGGACTCATCATGTATAGCTCCTACTATTCAATGTGCTAGAGGCAGTGTGATGGTGTCGGGAGCATTTTCTTGGCACAGATTGGGTCCTCTGGTATCTATGGAGAGCCACATAGCTTCCCAGAAGCAAACTACTGCTGATGCATCCTTTTTACCCTAGTGAAGAGTGCAAATTCCTGAATGATAATGAACTGATTAATCGCTCTTTATTTGTATAGGAGTGGTTTGAGGAGCATGAAATGAACCTTTATCACCTTCCCTGGCCTGCACAATTGCCTGATCTTAATCCAACTGAAAACATATGAGACAATTTAGAACACACTATTCAAAGACACAGACCTTTGCCCTCTTCACTTCAAGATGTTAAAGCCATTTTGCAGAACGAATGGATTAAAATCCCTCCTGCTGCATTTGAGAGTATGTGGAAAGCATGCCACATCAAGTCAGGGCTGTGTTCTTTGCCTGCAGAGGCCAGAGAAGTATTAGTTAGGTGTTCATAATTTGGCCAAGCAGTGTATGTTGTGTGCCACCAAAGATGAATTTGGAGAGAGAAAAATTAGTTGTGTCACTGACAAAAGCTGTGCATGCCACAGGTTGGCTATCTTTGATATGCAGCATGATTAATTCAGTAAGAAAAATTACTCATCAGCAGTAAAATCTGGAAATGCCAGTTAGGAACAAAACAACAAGAATAGGAATATGTTATAACTTCACATATGGCTTCTGTTAACTTCAATGTAGGCCTGGAAGCATTTAATTACATGGACCAATTTTAAGCTTCTGCCATGGGAAAGGGTTGGGTTGTTTTACCTCTGAGCAGCACTTTTTTTGCACACAGCAGGCTAAATGGCCAGGTCACAGGAACCTTGAAGGCTCAGAGAAGGTTGGGGCAGAGGACCCACTGGAACAGCTGATGGAAGACAGATGGTAGCCTCCGTCAAGGCCATCTAGCATGTTCTTTAACATGCACAGGGTATGGCTTATCCATGGGGGTCATGGCTTAATGCCCCATCCAACAGACAGCAGCCTTTCCAAGACCACTGACCAAGGGGGGGTTGACTTAATGACCAAGGGCAGGAAGGGGGAATCAGTGGAAAGAAACTTCATTCTGAATAATATTACCTAAAAAATTTATCTTATTCATTTTTATAACTCTTTTTCAGTATGGCATATTTTAAAACATGGGCCAGGTGACTTTAACTACTCACATTTATGGGATTTTCTGTTCTGTTTCTGAAGTGGAGGAAAACTTTCTTGGCAGTTTTTTTTATATTGAACAGTATTATTTTCTATTTGAGTGTTGTATTTTGGGGATCTTGACAAAGTACTGGAAAGTTAGTGCACCAAGATTAAAAAAAATGCCAATATCCTCAGAGTTGTTGGGTTGTTTTACCTCTGAGCGGATTTTTTTGCACACCATGGGCTAAATGGCCAGGTCACATGGACCCCAAAGGCTCAGAGAAGGTTGGGGGAGGGACCCACTGGAACAGCTGTTGGGAGACAGATGGTAGCCTCCTGTCAAGTACATCCAGCATTCTTTAACATGCACAGGGTATGGCTCTCCCACACATGGGACCACGGCTTAACGTCCCATCCGATGGACGGCGGCCTTTCCAAGCCCATCGGTGTCCCCTACTGACCGTGGGCAGGACGGGGAATTTTTGCGGAGATAAATCTCAACGCTGACCCAGCTGGGACTCGAACCTGGGAACTACAGATTACGAGCCTGGCACGCTACCGACTGAGCCACCCCCGCCCCATATCCTCAGAGTGGTACAGCCAAGATATTGAAGGAAGGGGAGTACCATTATTATAAAACCATTTAATACAAACTCATAAACTAATAACCCCACCCACCTTTTTTCCCAATAAAATTTCCTTTAAAATTATTAGTTCATAATTTTATAATGAATAATTTAAAAAATGCTTAAATGCATCTCTCTCCATCCACTTCATAAAAATATTATGGCTATGACTCTCTTACGATATGAGAATATTTACAGCTTTCATTAGGATGATCCTATGCTACAGCCAAACAAAAAATGTGCGGTGGTTCTGCCAAGAGAAACACCATCCAAGAATCATTTTGTGCAATACTGGCTCTTATTTTAACTGCATCAGAGATAAAACAATGCATTGCTTCCTTGTAACAATCTGCCATTATGACCAAAAACGTATATGTACTTGATCATTACGACGCCATTTGGGGCTAGTTTCTTGGCATTGTGGATTAAGTCATCACCTCTCAGCAGTGCTTGCCAACTTCCCTCGGGGTCTCAAGTTTGCTCCCAGCACTGGTAAGCCTCATCTCGGCATGATGCATTCTCTTCTCTAAGTGCTCCGCTTTAGCCTAAGCAGCTCCTGACTAAGTGTGATTTGGCTGATAAACAGTGATGTTCGGAAATTCAGAAAAGATTTCTCTCGTGAAGAGAGAATTAGATAAAAATTAATGAGTTGAATTCAGAGTTGGTTCCCTGCTTTGTGCCTATATGGCAGCACGAATCAAAAAGATTGTATCAGAACTCACCTTGCAGAAGAGGACAGTCACAAGGATGTGACGGAATAACATTAATAAGATTATGGGTCTTCAGACGGCTCCCTTCCATTTCACACTACATATGGCTTCGCCAGTTAAGATGGTTAAGTTTAACTGGCGAAGGCCGCTACATATGGCTTCGCCAGTTAAGTTTCACACACAACATATGGCTTCGCCAGTTAAGATGTTGAACCGCAAGATTTACCTGGTCCATAGACACCCTTTGAGATGATTAGCTGGAGATTTGGAGGAATTTATAAGAAGGATTTAAGAAGATTACTGAATATATTTCACGAGGTTTATTTGAGAGATTTAAGGAAGATGTCACATTTATTTATTCACTCATTGTAAAGATTTAAGGCGAGATTGTCACATCCTATTTCAGGTTATCTTTTTTTTTTTTACATTATATTATTCAGAAATTTTCTTTCTATTGAAATATCACTATTTTTGTTCCTTATAGTTTTCAGAATTAATCTTTGCCAGATCCTCCCCCTCCCTCTTGTCATTCTGAAGAAAGCTTATTGAAATTAATATGTTTGCAATCTTATTTCACTATTTTAATAAAATTCTGAATTGAATACTCTTTAATTTAGTACACATAACATGATCTATTTCTGTTAATTGGTTATTTGGCAAAACAAAATCTCAAGTTTAACTTTTAATTTGATTGAGCATATTGATATAGAACTTGGACATTTTTTAGAGTATAATCACTAGAAAAAAATTACAAAAAACAAAATTTGTTTTCTTGTTATTCAAGGAAATTTTCTTTCTTTTCATATGCATTATAATTATTCTGATCCATTAGTTTTTTCACATAAATTTTCTTTTTCTTGCCATATTCTTTTGGAAATATATCCTTCTGAAAAAATTTTATTGAAATTTATATTATTCTCATTTCTGTTACATGTTTTATTTTCATGAAAATCCAGAATTAAATGCTGTTTAATTTGGTATATAACATGACTATTGCTGTTCATTTATTATTTAACATAAAAAGTTCTAATTTTTGGGGGGGGCTGAACATGGTAAAAAATAGATGGGGCTGTGGATGTTAAATAATGAGATAAACTCGACAGTTCAATATCCACTAATAAATCAGCACTTTGACATCAATTCTAATTAACATAGCACATAGATAACAGAGCACCTGACATGTTATCAGGAGGTCGTGGGTTCATATCCCACCCGGCTCAAGACAATTTTTCTTCTAAAATTAGAATCGATGTCAAAGTGCTGATTTATTAGTGGATATTGAACTGTCGAGAATTCAGAAAATTACATCATTAGCATACTTGTAAGACATGCTTTCCATCTATATGGCAAATAGAAAGCCACTTGGGCTAAAATCGCCTGAATAGCGCATATATGTGACATAAAAGTAATGTTCATAGCGTTAATTAGAGGAGATCTTGATCGGCGACCAGTAGCTCAGTGGTCCAGAGCACCTGACATGTTATCAGGAGGTCATTGGATCGATCCCACCTGGCTCAAGACAATTTTTCCTCTAAAATTAGAATCGACATCAAAGTGCTGATTTATTAATGGCTGTGGGTGTAATCCAATTTTTCAGACTAGACCCTTGAATGGTTAAGTCTACATAATAATGTTATAATGGTTCTTTAGAACTGTGACTGAAACACGTTAAATATGCACAATGCTTGTTTTAAATCAGTAATGTAAGCATTTTAGAGATAATGTTGCATATTTGTATTTTTACATACTTGAAAATTCTTTGGAACATAATGATAGTTTCTTGAAGCACTTTTACTTATTTATAACTAAACTTTTAACCCTTCCAAGGTCCCCAACAAATATGGATGCTGACAGAATTAGCAATGAAAGGCCCAAGACATATGTTCATTTTTAGTACAATAAAAAAAACTGATTTTTAAAAAACAGAAATTAGTGTTTGAAAATTTTCTTATGTATATCTTATAAAAATACATAATTCAAGCTTGAAAAATATTTTTTTTTTCATTTGATGTATATTTCATTAAACTACAATATAAATAATTTGTTAAAGCCATCTGATTGCCATTTTTTTTTAAATGTATACAGTATTGCCAATTTGTTTGCTAGCATCAATATACTGAAGCAACCCCCTGATTAAAAATCATGTTTGATTTGAATTATTATTAATAAGTTTTTTCCTAAAGTTTAAAAAAATTCTGAAAATTAACAAACAACTGCTATTTTTAAAAATGGAAGCTTTTGGAAGTAATCATGAAGTATGTACCTCTGTTGTTGCTTTTCTGTTTTACACTCTTTTCTGCCTGAAACATATTTCAACATTCTTAGAATTATTTTTGTCATTTATATCATTTATCCCAGCATTCTATGCATCTTTCCCATACGTCAAATCTAAATTATAAGTAAAACTATAAGTAAAAAGAGCCTTCTTAGTCAGAGAAGGACAGAGCTTGTTATTCTGAAGACTGCCTGCAGTGTAAACTACGTCACAGCAGAGTAGGTGCTATGACATAGTGGATTGTTCACAGCGAGTGTTGTTGAATCACACATTGGATAATGTCACCATGCATCCAGTTAGTATTTATACTTTTATAATTAACTCTTTAATTTATGTAGATTTATTTTATTTCCCTAAATTATCAATCTTTCGGTTGGCTGATCAATTAATAGAATATTATCAATCTTTCGAAGTTATGCTACATTGGGTAATTGGCTTACAGTTGTTGCAAATATTTTATTTAACATCGCATTAGATTATATGCTAATTTATCTTTCATTATTACTTCATTTTCCAGTAAAAAAAAACTTTTATCTTCTATCATTTCCGGAAAATGAATAATATTTTGTATACAGAAGCAAAAAGGACTTCCTTGACACAAAAATCCTCCTGTGGAGGGATCAATTTCAATAAGATTTGATTTCTTAAAGAAGGTTTTCTTTTTTGTAAAACAGTACTATGAATTGTTTTTCTTTCACTTAGTTTGATTGCTGTCACACTCTTTGCATGTTTTCAGATATATATTTGATGACTGTTTTTCCTCATGCTTGTAGCACAACATTTGGAGAAGGAAAATCAGTTCTTAAACCTGTAACCAGTTCTTCACCCACCCACCCCATTCCAGCAAAAAAATTCTTTTTCTTTTAAATTACAAGCTTTTAAGTTTATATTGATGGTTTTAAAAGAGTCTAACTCCCGCTTCCTCAATATAAGGACAGCACCACTCTAACGATATACACATATTTTTTTGCCTTGATGCACTAACTTTTCAGAACTTAATCAAGATGTGTTAAAAAATACACCATATTGAAAAGAATCATTAAAAAAATATAAAAATCACATTTCAGGTAAATGTTATAGTATTCAGGAAGATTAAAAACTACAAAATTAAGCATTAACTGTATAATCCAATCTATTGTTTCGTTTTATATCACAGTGACAAACTCTTATCAAAATCAATATGTTTGTAAATTTGTTTAAATCTTTTATTTTTATAAATTTCGGGATTAATTTTTGTTCAATTTGGTATATAACATAACCTATTTTGGTTGGCTAGTTATTTTTTTTAATTTTAAAGCTGACTTGTTCTTATGACTCATCATAGTTGGCAAAGAGCCTGGACTTTGCTCAAAGTACAGCACAGAGAAAAAAATTATAAAATGAGGGTAAGTTTGTTGCTCCAAATAAATATTTTTTTTTATTCAAATATAAATAGCCTTTCTATTCATGTGCATTATAATTATTTCTGTGTATTAGTTTTTTTTACTGCATTGCCAGAGGCATTTTTTTATTACAACTCTAAAAATGCCCTATTAAAATAAAATTAATCATCATTTTTGTCAAATATTTTATTTTTAGAAAATCCAGAATTAAATACTGATAAATTTGGCATATAACATGTCATAATTCCTTTCATTAGTTATTTGGAAAAAAAAAAAGGTTATAATTTTTTTAGCTGATCATATTGAAAAAAATAGCCATGCCTCTGGATGTAAACCAGTTTTTCAGTGGGACCCTGGAAGGGTTAAATGTAAACCAAATGTGAAATACTGAGAGAAAAATGCAACATAAATGCAAAATTTTGAAATTAAAATGTAAAATTTATTAATAAACACTATTGTAATTATTATAAGAAACCTAATCCTAGTTATAGTAAAATGAGTTCTATTTTATTTCCTGGATATATCTCTTTAATTCCTGGATAATTTCCTGGATATGTCTTTTTCTATACATATTGTGCACTAACATAATTCATTTATAATTTTGTGGGTCTATACTTCTGATATTTTTCTTCGTTTGAAATTTCAACTTAAAATCAACTTATAATGCAAGATTACTTACCACACATCAAGTTTCCAGCTAGCTGCAAAGCATGTTGATGTGCTAAAAGATCTAGAGCTAGGGGAGTATGACTTAATAATGCTACCATATGGTTGAATAAGTCAGCTCCTTGGGTTACAAGTGACTCCACAAACATTTCTGGGGGTACACTGAATGGCAAATAAGTTATAATTAAAATCACAGAACTATAAATATTCCTTTTAGCTAAAACATTTATAACAAATGTTTCTAATATAATGATATATTAATATTTAACGATATTGATCATTTATTACTTTGATAAGAAAGCTAGTACTTTATGTCTCTAATAACACCAAAGGCTATGTCTTTAGCTCAGTGATGTTTCATGCAATACAATTTAGGAATACTTAGACTACTTTTCCATTTTACTTATACAACACTCACTAATAGGGAAGATTAATCTGTTCATTACAAAAGTATGATATAATTTTATATTCTTATGTTTCATATTTATTTTTTGGTGTAGAGCAGATTTGTCCACCTTACAGCCTGGCTGGAGAATATTTTGTTTTCTTTTTAGAGCCATCTACTATCATCTTTTACTAGAAACTGATAGTACATAACAGTATGTTATATATATTATATATAAATAACCCTAGATATGGGTTAATAATTAACATGAACCCATTCCAAAAAAAGGTTGGACAATCCTGGTGTAAAGGTTTGGTTTTTGTATAAGGTTGTTATATTTTTAAGTACAAAAGCATATTACACATGCACAGGTTTCTGAATTTTTAAAGCAACTTTTTAAAAAAAAAACATATTACCAACCTTAAAATTTCAAAAAGTAGTTTACTGGACTTTGTCATGAAAGAATATTTTCCATTCTTTAAAATATAACAAAAAATATTGACAGTAAAAATATCAATAAAAATATCATTATTTGCTACAAAATACTTTTTTGTATAGTTGATAGTTTTTGCCATCATGCCATGATTACTTTTATCAAAAAATAACCAATGTTCTTTCCAATTTTATGACACTAAAATTAAAATGGCCATATTAATTAAATTCTAAGTCACAAGTACTAATTGAAATACATTACCTGAGAGCACTAACACTTTGTTGTCGATATACTCCTGGATAGGAAGGTTTAAGAACCGATTTTCCTTCTCCAAATGTTGTGCTCCAAGCATGAGGAAACACAGTCATCAAATATACATCTGATAACATGCAAAGAGTATGACAGCAACCAAACTAAGTGAAAGAAAAACAATTCATAGTACTATTTTACAAAAAGAAATCTTCTTTAAGAAATAAAACACAATGAACTATAAATAATAGCTCTGTATAATTATATATCAAAACAAATGTGGAAAAAAAAAGTCTCATTGAAATATTATATATCATATAACATAAAAACAAACTTTTGGCATCATCTTTCTCTAACACTTTATTTTAGGGTATCTAACATCTTTCTTCATATAAAAGCCTGTTTCAACTCACTTGACACATTCATTAGTGATTTTATTCATTGTTCCCAAAATTACTGTGGAATAATTAAGGATTTGGGTTACTTTACCTCTGAGTGGTATTTTTTACGTGCAAAGGGCTATGTGGTTAGGTCACAAGGACCCTGAGGGCTCAGAGAGGGTTGGGGGAAGGGGATCCACTGGACAGCTGTTAGGAGACAGATGGTGGCCTCCTGTCAGGACCATCCAGTATGCTCTTTAGCATCCACAAGGTATAGCTCTCCTGCCCATGGGGCCACGGCTTAACATTCCATCCAACAAACAGAGGCCTTTTCAAACTCACTGGTGTCCCCTACTGACCAAGAGCAAGGAGGGGTAGTTTTGCAGAGAAAATATAATTAAGGATTTATGTCTTAAATGCCATTAACAACTCAACAAAATTCATTGGTAATTTGCAGTCAGAACAATTCTTTCATCTGATAACCAAATTCAGAATAATCTTTAATAAGAAGCAAAATAACTCAGTAAACTATTGTCAGCTTGAGTGAAACATTTTACTTCCTCTATGAATGGTGGTAGTGGTTAATAAAGATAAAGACCTTAATCCAATCTATTTAAATCTCGATTTTTTTTTCAGCAGTATTCATTCAATATTCAAAGACTTATGGAAGTTGATATATTTATCAGAAGTTATGTCAGTTAAAATAGTTGATCTGAAAAGTTAATTTAAAATGTGAATAATATCTGCAGTTCAAACTAGGATGAGCATGGATCAAACTAAGCAGCAAATTGCATATCAAACATGGAACTTGAAATGTTTCAGTTTCCATAACTTTAAATAGCAATTGAATATTACTAAAAAAACAAGATTTAGGTAATCATTTCAAATGTTTAACCCAACAGAAATTATGTTGGGTCTTGGACCACAGATAAGTAACCCCTTTTCTCTTTCAAGTGAGAAAATAGCTCCGATTCTTTGATACCTTCCCAATATTATCAACTCATATTTAATGGTTTTATTTTTAGATTTTACTTTGTTTTTCTTTTAACTTGATAGTTTTGCTCAGTTATTCAGCTACAACAGCATTGTGCATGGAAGACAAGGGCTACTTTCTAAAAGCATAGGTTCTTATGTGAAAATGAATAAAAAATTTATTTGTGAACAGTATTTCAAAATTAATTTTGAAGCTAATTAAATCATAAGTTTTATGATTTGTGTGAAAAATTTGCAGACATTTTATTTTCTACACTGTATGTTACAGTGCTATAAGAACTTCAACATACATAACTTTTACACGGCTTTTGGATAGTTATTATTACACTTGATTTTAAATCAATAAATATTGAATATAATTATTTGAAATTACCCTTGATTGTTTATTTTAGATAAGGTATTACAATGTCTTTTATCCGTACTTATCACAAAATGTTCATACATTTATTCTAAAACATTTCAAATAAACTCATTTTAATTAGTTAAGAGTAATATGAAGTAATTTCCATAATCTATGACTAGTCATCAGCCCAAAAGAATACAACTATGCTGAGAATTATCACATATTTTTCCATAAAAAGCCCATTTAAGAAGTTGCCAAGTTTTGAATCAACTCTCCACTGACATAAAATGCATGGTTCTAATAGAGTGTCCATTGAGTGCAAATTTAAATCAATATGTTTAAAAACTTCTTTTAGTTTCAGTTATTTGAATATATTTTAAACTTAGAAACCATTTTAATTCTTAAAAGCAAATTAGCACATGATTTAGAATCTTTTAGAGACCATAAATACTCACTGTCAAATATTTATTGTTGCAAGTTCGCAAAGTTATTACTATAAGACTTATTACTCTGGATAGAGATCCTTCGGTTGCTTCACAATATGGAGGTGAATCTTGATTACAAAACGGCTTCACCAAAGCATGTACCAAAGGAAGAGATGAGTGCAAAGAGGACCGAAATATTACATCTAGGTACAAACTAGTGCTTTCTTTTGCTATAGCAATCACAGGATCTTGATATGGATGATCAATGGGAAAGAAGAGTTTAGGAATTATCCTATATATAAAAAAAATACCTATATAAAGTTACATACAAATTAAACAAACACTGATCAAAAATAATGAATTTTATAACATTTTACTTAGAATCAAACTCGATTTAAAAGCAGTATATAAGTTATAAGCAACATTAACAACTGAATTGATATTTACACTATTCAAAACAAGTCAAGAAATCATTATATAGAATTTACTGAGACTGAAGCTTCATTGCAGACAAAAGTCAATGACAATTTAATATTCACAATTTTAGCCATAATTACAAAATTAAAAATCTTGAGGAGAGTTTAAATGGCTCTAGTGGAAGGCTATATCATCAATTACCACCTAGTGGTATCAGCTTATTTCTTCTAAGCTTATTCTTTTTTCTTATACTGATATATTTCATACAGTTTCTTGTACGCATGCCTTTTCCTTCTAGAGGCTGTCTAGAATAAAAAAAGAATATTTACCAGTCCTATGAGCTTGTATACCTGCTGGCACAGTAAACAGCTGATTCAGAGGGGTTATTTGTCCCTGGTTTTCACTATTTCAGCATGCTGGATATACTGACAATAATGACTTCTTACCTAATAACCTTAACGATATTAATGATTTCTTAACGATAACTGACAATAATGTCTTCTTAGCTGTGATTACCGTCCTGGTTTATATGCAGAACGTCGAAGTTGTGGATATTCTTCACAACCTTCTTTGCTGACACATACACTAACTTCTGTTAGTCGTTCATTATTCACAGTCATGCTCCTGGATGCTTTTATTCATTGAGCGAGTTGACACTATTTAGCACATCCTCAATAATTAAAACTGTTAAAACCTAACTGCGTTTTAAGATATTAAAAACTTTTAACTTCTCTAAAAAGTTTAAAAAACATTATCCACTTCTCCCCCTAGCAACGCGTTTTGCCACTCTATCCTTCCCGTGGCTTCATCAGGCTCCTTATGATGCGATGTTAGTCATTTTTACGTGTGTCTCCCTAATGACATTCTCAGCTGCTTGCGTAGTTGGTGCACGTCTACTCACACAAGAGGAGATTCCATGCCGCCAGCAGGGGTAGTATCTCCATGTTGCAGAGTTTATGCTTATGAAAATTAATCATTATGGATTCTGCATATTGTAACTGGAATTTGGTAGGTGGTGCTATTAATGGTTTATATATTATTTACTTCTAAATTATTTTCAATTCCTGCTGTGCTAAAGCTGTATTAGGTTTTTTATTATTAATATTCTGTTGATGCTCGTGCATTCATTGTTCATATGTGCGAAATGTTTTGCCTATTTACATGTTTTTCCATTTAGTTTATTATAATAGGGGTTCAGGTATTTCTACATTATATACCCCTCCAGTTAATTTTGTAATTACAGTTAAAATTGTAAATATTAAATTGTATAGTTATAGCTGCGAGTCTAGCTAATTTTAAAAGTCAATGAACTTTGCACAACAGTAATGTATAAACGAAGTTCTGCATCAACCTTTCAAGGATTTCTAAGATACATGTCAAATGTAAGGGGAACATCAGTTGCACATTTTTCATAGAATTGTAATAATAAAAAGTGTAAATGTAAATATTACATAAGCAACATGTCAAAGTATGGTCCTGTTTTCCTTAAATATTAAACATATAATTATGTTTCAGGTTTTTCAATTGCATTCTACATTGGCACTAAAAAAATTTAATGAACATAAAAACATTAACAGATTTTTACATTTACCATAGCAGCAAAGTTTTTTTATGAAATGCCATTCAAATCTTTAATATTTCAAAGACACACAAAAATAAGATTCTAAGACGATGCAAAACAATATACAGCAGAAAGGGAAAATATGTGTTCTAGTTCGTGAGAATCTGGCCCCAGCCCTTGTGGGTTCTAAAGAGGTCACTACCTAATAGAACTTTAGAAAAATCCCTGGGCTCCTACACCCTGGAAAGGGGATAACACTATGCTGATCAATGTGATCAAGTTCTACTTGGCCAGAGAGGTTGTCATAAACATCTGGAGGTGTGCATTTCCCTCACTGCCCAGAACAAATAGGACAGAATCCTGCATCGGATCATAGCCTGTGATGAAAATTGGATTCTCTACAATAATCGTTATCAATCAGAACAGTGACTGGATACCACAGAGCTATCAAAACATTGTCCAAAGCCACCCCTACACCTGTGGAAAGTGTTGGTTTTTGTATGGTGGTCTGCTGCTAGCGTGATCCATCATTCTGTTCTCCGACCAGGTGAAACCATCAATTTGGACCACTATTGTGCTGAAATGCTGCAGATGCATGGAAAGCTCCATAATAAACAGCTAGTTTTGGTCAACAGGTATAGGGTCCTCTTGTTGCATGACTCACAAAGGACGGTCCAACAAATCCACCAGTTGGACTACAAAATACTGCTGCACAATGCATATTCCTCTGACCTTGCTCTCATGGATTATCACCTCTTCTGGCATCTGGACCATTTCCTGGCAGAGAAGACCTTCCCAAATGAACAAGCTGTGTGTCCAGCCACTGCCATCTTCTTTGCCTCACAGACTCCAGAGATTTATTGCCATGGGATCCACAGCCTAATAACCCATTGGCAGAAATGAGCTGATGCCGGGGGGAACTACTTTGACTAGGCAGATAACTGCTTCCTAATTTTTATGACAGTTTGCAGGTAGCATATTATTACAGACATTTCATGTGTACCAATCCAATATTAAGCACAATCATGGAAAGAACTTTACCTGGAACAGAAAATAGGCTGATACCTCTGTAATTTTCACAAGAACTGAAATCATCTTTTTTAAAAATAAGGATAATAATGGCTCTGGTAAAATCCTTAAGAACAATGCCTTTATCATGAATGATATTCAGAATTTCAGTCAGCTATGTGACAACAGAAACACAAAAAGCTCTAAGCATTTTAAGCACTAATTTCATCTACTGCTGGAGATTTATATAGTTGTTTGGGTTGTTGGATTGTTTTACCTGAGAGGCACTATTTTGCACACCATGGGCTAAATGGTCAGGTCACATGGACCCCGAAGGTTCAGAGAAGGTTATGGGAGGGGACCAACTGGAACAGCTGTTGGGAGACAGATGGTAGCCTCCCATCAAGGCCATCCAGCATGTTCTTTAACGTGCACAGAATATGGCTCTCCTGCACATGGGGCCATGGCTTTATGTCCCGTCTGATGGACCTACTAACGGTGGCCTTTCCAAGCCCATCGGTGTCCCTTACTGACCGTGCGCAGGGCAGGGAAATTTCAGAAGATAAATCTCAATGCTGACCCAGCTGGGACTCGAACCTGGGAACTACAGATTTATATAGTTTAAGTTTAGAATAGTCAAAATAACTTCACACTGTGATACAGCGCCAACATTAAAGCATATAAATTTGGATTGAAGTAACAAAATTGGTTAGAACATCACTGAAATGCTCAGTCCATCAAGCCATGACAGAATCCTCACCTTCAATAACCTTAATGTTTATCCTTCAATCCCTATACCTGTCTATTTCTTCCCATACAAACATTAACTATCTGGTACAGCTCTTTATAGCTTCGCATATATTTTGAAATATCGATATATCCATATTGAAATTTCAAAACAAAATTAACAGAGACTATTTGTATTTTAATAGCAATTTTATTGTATTTAGTGGCTCTTAAAAAAAGTCATTTTGCTGAATGCATATACAATCAATTCTCTTTAACTCAAAGCTCAAAGGAAGAAAAAACCTTGTATTATCAAATCTGTACTAAAAATGCACTTCAACAGTTTAAAAACTAATTACAGAACTTGCAATAGATTCCCACCTACTAGAATGTTTTTGTTCCTACATTGAGTAAACCATTTTAGCACTTTTTAATGGTCAACATCGGGAAATTCTGCATGCCTCATTCTTTTCCCTTTATCATAATCTAGATGTTTCAATACCATATCTTTGTTCTCGAAAATGGTTGGGAGAGTACTGCTAGGAATTCCGAATCTTTAGCAATATCCTTTTTCTTTTTTCCACTACTTTCAACAGCTGTGATCACTTTTGCTTTATTACTGAATGGCAATGCATTCAACTTATTCTTTGCTGCCATTGCAATACTGTACCAAGAGAAACTAGCTCCAAATTAAAATTAAAACAGCTCTATGGAAAATGGGAAGAAAGCTTTGCTATCTCTCAGCCATGGGGGTTATTTTAGTTAATAAAGTTATTTAAGCCATTTAAGTTATTTTCTTTCAAATGTTCTTCATAATATTTCAAGGTATCAGGATCATTTAAAGAGAGAAAAACACAATGAATGTATAAAGATTGGTTGCAAATTAAAATAATTTGAGTTAATGAGAAATTCAAGATATAGAGATTTAAGCTATTGAAAGTTGACTGTAATTAGTCACAAATGTCACTTTCGTGAATTACTGTGAAATGAGTGTATAATGTCTACCAATCAATCATCATCAGCATTCGCAAAAATATTTGTCAGTCAAAACTTAATTTCTCAGTAGTTGGGTAAATTTGATCATTTTGTTGTAAGGAAAAGAAGGTTAGTTTCAATAAAATTTTCAGCAAACAAAAACTGCAAAAAAACTAATGCAAACAAAACCAGTAATTGGAACCAGAGCCTGGAAAATTTTCCAACATTTTTCAGTTCCAACAAAAAATAGTTGTATCTGCAGCTCCAAAGCCCTGGTGCTAAGTCTGTGGTCTAGTATTGTTAATGGTTTAAGGAGCACAAAAGCATTATAAAAGGCAGAGTAAATAGTTCAGCAGCAAGTGAAGAAACTAGATGCAAAACTCCATTTACAATATTTGGGTTCAGCTTGTTTGCTAATGAATCAAATGAAAAAGAAAGTTACAGTCATACATGATTTGAACATCATATACCTAAGCTCAAATTGTGGAGTAACTGGCATGCTACAAGGTGATCACATGCTAAAAACTGAAAAACACCAAGTAAATTCTTTTGCACATGTTTAATAAATTCCACTTTTTCAAGGATTCCTTTAGCACTTGATTATATTTATGGAAAAAGCATGTATATTTAAAGTAAAAATATAAATATTTCCATTCATATGAATGGTAGTTAAATCTATTTTTTTCATAATCAAGAAAAAGTAAATAAAACTTTAAAATTAAAAAAAATTAGTTGCTTAAAAGTATTTACAGTGGACTCCCGTATCAAAGCGGGGGATACGTTCCACGTTATAGGAAATCGCATTATACGGGACATGCATTATCAGACAAATTGTCTATCCCCATATTTTCAATCTAAAAATAATCTGGAAAAAGAATTGTTTTTGAATAACAATAACAATAAAGACGAAACTATGGACTCTTCAAGCAATGAATCTGTACAACCAATATTAACAAGACAATATCTATGGAACTTATTTCTTGATACTGCCGATAGTGAATGAATGTTAAATAGTGAAGTACATATTTTCATTTTAATTAAAAGTTGAATAAAAATATTTTTCTCTTATATCTTTAAATGTGCATATTATTATTTTTTTTTTGATAAATCTTTACATCTTTTAAAGCTGTCAGCTTCACTGTACATATATAAACAACAGGTAAGTGTATACATTTGCTTTTCTAAACAAAAAATCAAAAACTATGTCAAAATGTTAAATTTATCTTAAGTGTAATACGGGACTGTTTATCGTGCTGTACGAGTATTAATCACAATTTTTTTGTAGCGTTATATGAATTCGCGTTATAGGGGAGCCCACTATAATTACCACAATAACACTGTTGACAATAAATTAAAAAAACTTTTACTGGTCTGGAATTTTAGGGTATGTTATGGTCTTCACTTTACATGAGGTAATGGAGGCAATAATGTTGATGGAGCAAAGAATTTATAACTTACATGAACAGTTTGCAAAGGCAAAAATTGTAGAAGTGTAGTACATTATCAACAGTGATATTGTAGTAATTAAATACTTTTCAACATTTAGCACTGTGCAATTATATTATTAAACATTATTTACTTGACAATTGCTGAAGCAGTAGCTTGTCGCACTCTAAAGTCCTCATCTCCTAAGAATAGAATGAAAATGTCTCTGAAGTATCTATCCTGATAATCAACAATCTGCATAGCACCACTACTATTAGTTCTTTTACTTTCTAAGAAGTGAACCACTTTGAATGATATGCCTCCTATTAAATCTACCAGTTCTACCTGTTAAGAAAGAACTTCAGTTAGAATAATTTACATAGAAGTACACAATGATAAAATATATTTTTAATATGCTAGTTACTGAAAAACAAATAAGTCACTTACCCTCACAAGCCAATATGGATTATCCTTAATAGATAGCAGTGTATCTAAAACATAAAATCCTAAAATACCATTAACAGACTCTAAAATAGCATTTAAACATTGTTTCAGGGCAGCAAGGCCTAGCTTTGATGCAACAGAGGAACTATCTTTAACAACTGCTACTAGTTTTTTCAGAAGATCTTCTATTGATGGTGTTTCTGAAAAAGAATTTGGTACAGGTGAAAGAAATGAATATAGATAACATTTCTGTAGAGTGCCTAAACAAGAAATAGATAAAATCTCTAAAATAGCTAGATCTTCAAACAAATAGATACAAAAAAAATAGATCTTTAAAAAGTTAAAGTAAATAAGCAAATAGGAATATGATTAACATTAGTAAGTCACAAATTAATATTCTGGATATTTCAAACAATACCACAAAAATATGCTAACCTCATTACTACATTACTAACTTTATATGCATAAGTAGTAGTTACCGTTACTACACCTCACATATGATAGTACTCTTTTTTGCTTCAGAATATGTGATGTTCTGTTAGTGTCTTCACTCACTGGACCACTTTCTCCATTTTACACTTTCAACAGTCACAGGGATATGCTGGATGGGCACCACAGCAGTTTATGCAGCTTGCCATCTCAGCTGTGCAATCCAGATCAAGGTGAGCCTGACTGCCACAGTGAGAACAGGTAGGCTTAACCCCAGTAAGCTGTGAAGGCATGACCATATCTCTGACAATGAAAACAGTGTAGAGGGCTAGGTCTCTACAACCGTGCCTTTTCAATGCATATATCCTGCATTCATGATGGTAGGCAGGTGTAATGGGTTGAAAGTCACAATTAGAACCCTGATGGGTACTAATTTTCTATCGTGGTAAACCAAAACCCAGTGGACTCCTTGGACAGAGAGCTCCAAGAGGATCTCCTCCTCAGAGACGTTTAAAAGGACTTGAGAGACCTCAAAGATCACACCATGTGAAGAATTCAGCAATTTGTGGGAAAATATGGTGATAGCAACACCCCAAATTGCTGTTATTTTCAGAAAGAGCTGAGTGTTTAGAGCACAGTTTCCACCAGCAAGTCATGAGATCTTAGGTACTTGACTGGTTTGTGTGGTACCATGAGAATTTCCAAACCCTTACTGATGAAGAAAGGAGATTTGTCTTCAAATACCTTGCCTGCTCACATGAGAAATAGATTATCAGGAACTGGGGAGCAGAAGAAACAGATAATGAGGATGAAGTACAGGAAAAGGATGAAGAAAGTGGACCGTAATACAGGGCCCTCTTAGCAGATGACACTGAAGAAGAAGCAATATTTGATTCCATGTTCATGATATTTGGTTCAGTGCTCATGGTCTCCACCCACTATGAGCCCAACATGGGAATTCCTGATTAGGTGCCAGGGCTGCACAGGCACCATACCTACACAGCTAGTGAGCTGAGTCCTCATAAAATAGGAAAAATAGAAGAGAGAAAACTTGCAAACCTGTACCCAGAAGTGGGCAAGGTACTCACAGAACTGCACGGTTGGCCCAAGCAGGTTCAGCCCACCAGCCAATTGATCCTGGGGGATTGATTCTTTTAATGCATCAGACATTTTGCTTCTTTGGAAAATTGGGGTAGAATGCTGGATGAGTGCCACCACAATTTATGTAACTTACTGCCTCCAAGAGAACAACTTACAGAGCTCCAAGAAAATTTTCTACTCAGAGATCAAACCAATGAGGAATTCAGACTTTTGTAAGGTGACACCATGACAACCACTATAATAATAACTGTGATCATCAGAAGGAGAAGATGAAAAAGACTGATCCTTTTGTCACTCTGCAGATGAGACCCAAAAAATTTAAATTAGAAGAACTCACATTTCATTTATGAAGATTCAGTGCCTGTGATCCTGACCCACCACAGAGCCCAAAATGGGGACGTCAATTGGATACCAAGAATACACAGGCATTAGAGTTGAAGCTAAATTTCTGTTCTGAGCCAGGGTGAACCTAGGCTGAACCATACAAATAATTACTGAGCCCAAACCCATCCAATTAAGCAAAAAGATTTCTCTAACACATCATAAAAGACATACACAAACTCTATGCAGCTAAACCATTTTTTAATTTCCATGTTATAGTAAATATGAAGGGTAAAACACAGTGTGCTGAATTACATATAGATGAAGTTAACTCTATAAAAACTGTAGGTGCTGGACTAGTCAGGTGTTATTGTGACAAGCAATAGGCTCATTGACACTAATGTGGTAATTGATGGTCATAGATCGGTGTGATGAAGTTTAGGTTAAATAGTCTTACCTGCATTTTCTTCGTTCTTCTTGAGGTAGCTTTGTCAGTTGTTCAAAGAGCATAATTCCAGGTTGTGTGCTGTTCTAGATAGCTGATGTTTTCACAGGTCTGGTATTGCTGCTTCTCACTTGGTGATAGAGTTCTTAAGTTCTTAAGTGATGTTGTACTTTGCTGCCTCTGTGGTATGAGTCACTGGGTGTCATTCTATACTCCATGTTTCTATTAGTGTGCTGAGCCAGTTGCCTATAAGAGATGTTGTTGACCAGCCAATGCAACACATTTTACATTCTGCATATCTGGTGAATCCGGTTGGTTAGTTGGTTGTTTGGGGCTTTATGGCGCATCAGCTGCTAAGGCCATAATGTGCCAAGCAAGACAAATAATAGGGTAAAAGATGCAGAAACCCACAACCAAAGTTAAAAGTCAAGACAGTAAAGGACAAAACCAACAAACAGAAAATCAATAAATATGTGTAAAGCAATAAATACAATGATATAAATGGTAAAACTAAACCAGGTGTAAAAGACCCAGGTTGTATAGGGTATAAAAGACAAAACCATAAAATTACAATTTGTTAAAATAACCAGTAAAACATAAAAAAGCAAATACAGTAGATAAAAAGGAGTTATCAGATAAATGCCCAAGTGAAAGAGGCTAGGCTGTATAATTGTGGAAGGTAAAATGCCCCCGACTCATATTCCAACTAAACATACCAGTGGCAGGTAAGGCAACTTTTGATATGAATGGAATCATGAATTACAACTAGCACACCAGGGCAGATGCCAACACACATGCAACCTACTGTATGGACACCAACATCGTTTTACCATCAATGTGCAAGCAAACATTGTGGGAGACATGCTCATTGGCCTATAAAGGCTACCCACACACCTCGGAGGCCCAGATTACCTGCACTTCCTCGATACCATTTTACACAAGTTGCTGGACGATGCCCACTGGCCTTACATCACTGCATATGGTTTATGCATAACAGCGCACCACCATACTTCAGTCGAATGACTCCAGAACCACTATCCATGATGTTGGATTGGGTGGGGTCCCAAGGCTCCTGTAAACTGGCCTGCTAAATCAGTGGACCTGAATACATTGGACCTTCATTTGTGGGAGTCAAAACAATCGTTTACACTACCCCTGTAAATCATCTAGAACTGTGGTATCAATGTAAGATGCAACAAAACATGTCTGAAATATTCCTGGGGTGTTTAAAATGCATTCAACAGTCCTTATGTTGCCGTGTCAATGCCTGCATTCACACCAATGGAGAAAACTTTGAGCATCTGTTGTGATGCACAACACTAAAAAAGCTCTTTTTTTCTCCAGAAATTGTGTTTTCATTTCACTGTGTCCAGTCCATTTGATATTTTCATGTGTATAAATTTTGCATTTGCACATGACATCATGCAGGCCACCCTACAAGATTTGCATTGGCCTCTGTGTTGTATATGACAGTGTAGGAAGCCCTCCTCACAGGATGGATAGTATGAAAAAGCTGTATCTTCATAATGATGCATTTTAAGCACCATGTTTACTAGACATTTTTGACTCAGTTTTGCAACTGATTTATGACATACCTTTCCCTGTCATCCTGCAGCCTAATTTCATTTGTATAGCCTAATTTTAGTCTTTAAGTGTCATCTAGTTTTCCACTCTCACCACAGATTCTTGAAAGCTCCAGCAGCAACTCCCATGGCAATTAAACTGAGTGACTTCTTCCAACTATTCAAGAGAACTGAAGCATCACCCAACAGACCAGCAAGCATGCTCTACTACCAGCCTTATTAACATTTCTATTTAAAGAGAGCATCTCATCATTTGCCAAAGGGCAAAAGTTGGATATTTTCAAATCTCTACATCAGTGACTCCTAACTGGTGTGTTGCACCCAAGGTCAAGATGAGTTAAAAAAATTTAAGAAATAGAACCTTTTTTTGTGTCAAATATTGAGTTTAATATGAATTTTTGTTTAAACTGAATTTTGGATATTATAATAAAACAAAAAAAATTACTTTTTACTACAGGTGTGCTGCAGTAAATGGACTATTTCAGAAGTCTAGACTAGTCTTTTGAGGTTATACGCACGAATACTAAGATGTCGAGGCCTACACATTGCAGTGTAATAATGTTTCACCAACAATCAACATTACACTACTGTCAATGGGATAGTGGAAATGGCAGCTTGCACTACATTTAAAAACAGCTCTCTTCACCAATGCCACTCAAACTACATTTTGTAAATTAGCCATGACAACCTTGAGTGTACTTTGAAAAAATTATTTCAAAGTTGCAGATCTATGAAGCACCTATATCTAGGTATAAATCACACCAGAAGTAGTTATTTAATCATCCAATATTTTGAAATTTATTTTGAAAATTTTTGAAAGATAATACATTACATTTATTGCTATTCAGGTAAAAAAAGTTATTCAGCTTTACTTACAGTTGCAATAAGAATGTTAATTAAAATATTATTTTATTATATTAACAGTAGATATTTGAAAAATCCTGGTATAAAAAAAACTAACCTGGTACACCATAATTGGAAACCCATCTATCCCACCATCCACCAGCTTCTCTTAATGCATGTCGAAGAAAGCAACCTAGAGCAAGTGATGATTGCCCCTTCAAATGTGGATCTGGGTGGCTCATATAAAGCAGAATGTCCCAAATCTTTTGGCTATCAACTGAAACAATATAAGTGGCATTTAAAAATGGATACGTTTCATGAGAATAATTTCATTTCATGATATTTCCTACATATGAAAAAAATTGCTCCAAAAACAATTAGTAGTAAAATGTGCTGCCTTTTAAATCTGATACTGTAAAGGCAAACATATACATTAGAATAGGTAAAACAGAGGTGAGGAAGGAATATTCATAACAAAATAAAAAATAAAATATGCTTCTCATTACAATCATGGGAGTATATGTTAAAAGAAGTATACAGAAACAGAAAGAAGGATAAATGGAAAACCAAATGAAACTCACATTTGTAGACTTTTGGTTTAGTAATATATAAGCAACAAAGCAATGGCAGCATAACATTGAAAAGCAAATATGTGAAAGGAAACACTATATGATGCAAACCAAAACAAATATTGTCAAGTAAACCATACAGAAATTTCCTGTTGATTTCAATGAGTTGTTTTTCAATAGCATGAGGAATCTCCCTATGCATATAAGCAGGTTTCCCCATCATTCTGGCATACTGTAATCTGTATAAACTAATGCAACATGATGGATGATAGAGCATTCCTCAAAAAACGTATCTGACAGCTGGGTTGTTTTACCTCTGAGCAGCACTTTTATGCACACCATGGGCTAAATAGCCAGGTCACATGAACCCCAAAGGCTCAGAGAAAGTTGGGGAGGGGACCCACTGGAAGAGCTGTTGGGAGACAGATGGTAGCCTCCCATCAGGGCAATCCAGCATGTTCTTTAACGTGCACAGGGTATGGCTCTCCCGTACACAGTCCACAGCTTAATGTCCCATCCGATGGATGGCGGCCTTTCCAAGCCCATCGGTATCCCCTACTATCTGTGGACAGGGCAGGGAATTTTGCAGAGATAAATCTCAATGCTGACCCAGCTGGGACTGAGAACTACAGATTACAAGCCTGGTGCACTACTGACTGAGCCACAGCTGTCCCTCTGACAGCTGCTTGAGCCTAACTATAGGTAAGGAACAGACTGCAATATGTCGTCTACTGTGCATGTTCTACTGTATTAAGGTCTGAACTCACTATAAACCAGTTCATGATAGTGATTTCCTGTCGTTGCAAAATGTCACACAGTGATTGGGGCATAAGCACTGTCCCACATCTGGCAAACATCTTCATCAATCTTTGGGTTGGGTTATTTACCTCTGAGCAGCACTTTTTTACACACAATAGGCTAAATGGCAGGTCACAAGGAACCCCAAGACTCAGAGAAGGTTGGGGGGAGAGGACCACTGTAACAGTTGTTGGGAAACAGATGGTAGCCTCCTGTCAAGGCCATCCAGTGTGTTCTTAACATGCACAGAGTATGGGTCTCCCATATATGAGGCCACAACTTAACATCCTATTCGACGGATGGTGGCCTTTCCAAGCCCATTGGTATCCCCTACTAACTGTGGGCAGGGCAAGAAGTCAATCTTTGGATAAAGGAATACTGAGACAGTATCTCTGCACTATACTCAGGGTAGGGGAAAATTCACTTATCAATTGCTTCACTGTGGCAAGTGAATTTTTTGATGTGGCAGGTTATTTTCAAAGCTAAGAAAAATTAAAAACATCGAAAAATATCTAGAGAAAAAACATCAACTTTCAATGTACAATGCAATATCATTAGTTTCATTCTATGCTCTTTTTTAATGCACATAAAATCAGGAAAAATATGTTCTCTCCCATCCTCATTGGTCATCGCCTTTGCTTTGGCTTGGATAAAAACTGGTGGCTCATAAGATTTTTTCAAATTTCCCCAACTCTGAGACAACTTGCAAACATTGCAGTGTCAGATGTTTGCTTTAAATGATGGCAAACTCAGTGTATTCCCTTAGTATGACATCTCATATCATAATACTCTATCAGTTCCAGTCATCTTTTGCACTGTAACCAAAACTGAAGTGCTTCCATGCTCTTCACACTTGACATTTCCATTAGCATTCAGTAGTTGAAATCATGATTTGTCACTGAAGGGTAGTGATATCCAACAGCACAGATGCAACCCTCGGTGTTTCTGAACAAACTGAAGTTGTGTTTGAACAATATATCCTTGTCAATGAAAAGGCAGTCACTTTTTTCCAATCAAGGTCATCCAGTGTGTTCTTTAACATGTACAAGGTATGGCTCTCCTACACATGGGGCCACAGCTTAATGCCCCATCCAACGGACAGTGGACTTTCCAAGCCCATCGGTGTACCCTACTAAAATATGTTTATATAAAATATGTATATAAAAATTATATATATATATAGATGAATAATTTATATATGCAGAAAAATTTGAACTTTTTTCCTTATTATTCCTGATATATCTATAAATGGATCGTTCTTATATTTGGATTATTCCTGATATATCTATAAATGATATTATTTATAGATATATCAGGAATAATCCAAATATAAGATAATATCAGAAACAACCCAACCTAGCTGTCAGATACGTTTTTTGAGGAATGCTCTATCATCCATCATGTTGCATTAGTTTATGCAGGTTACAGTATGCCAGAATAATGGGGAAACCTGCTTATAGATATATCAGTTTATAGAACTGAATATATTTGTTTATAGAACAAACTAGAATATATTTGTTTACAGAACGAACTAGAATATATTTGTTTATAGAACAAAAATTAACTACATTTAGAAATGAGACATGATCTATTGTACTCATATCTAGTGTAGTATGTAGTCTGCTTCTTTAAGAAATAATTTATTAATGGTCAAATTATCTCCAATGTAATAAACAACTGTAGTTTTGAAATGAAGTCATTGACTAAGACAGCCTCAGGTAAAACACAGAAATGGTTAAGTAAATCTTGGACATACAATAATGCTAATGAAATATGGTTAGGTAGTACCATATTTCACTAGAATTGATGAAGATTGGTAAAGCTGATGACAAACTTTAAATTAGAAAAAGCATCTACGACTGTAGTAATATTTTTTAGAAAAATATTAAATTTAGTACTTATGAAAGTATATCTGAAATAGCTAATTATGTACATTAACTTCTCCTCGATTTATATAACACACTCCACACACTATATTATCTTTTATAATCTATTAGCTATGTTCATATAGCATTTTTGTGATAAGCACATTAATGTGTGTTCATTCTCATTTAAAGATAGAAGTATATTGCTAAACTAAAATTTTACTAACACATCAGAAATGTACCAAGAATCAGTGTGTCAAGTAAATCACATTTCTATATAAGTCATATCTAATTTGAACTTTTTTTTTCAAACATGATAATGAAAAATATTCACAATCAAATAATTTCCTCTCTTAATAACTCTCCTAATTAAGGGAGTAGAATCTTGTTAATTTCTCCCTTATATGATATTAATTATGTGATGAAACAAGCATTAGTGTGATTCCAAAAGTGGTATTATAATTTATGTGAGAAATTCCACACAGTTTTAGAGCATATTACATTTGTAGCTAATAACTCTAAATTATGTTCTCCAGCTTTTTTTTATCTTAACTAAAATACATACATGTACTTTAAAATTTCAATTTCTGCCCACTTTATTACTTACTTTCTTGAAGTCTATAAATGAATAAAAATTTCCTTATTACCTAATATTCTTATAAAACAAATAAAAAATAACTTTCCCACTACTTTCTTGACACAATTTGTTTTTATGATGTACTAGCAACCAGGGTTAAAATGCATCTTATAAAAAAGTTTACAATTAAGCATGCTCAATCTTCTTTTTCACTCATAGGATAATATATTAAAAAAAGTATATCTCCAAGGATAACTTAAAATTTATTCATAATTAACACAGTATATTTTTTAAAGAACTTATAGGCTTACAGAAAAGCAACTAGGACAAGTCCAATAAATTGTACTTTCTTTCTTGATGAGAATTGCATGAGGTGTAATTAATTTTGATAGTAAATTTTAGTTTTCTTTGTGTGTGCTATATTATACAATACCTCTATCAGCTATTGAAGAAACAAAACTTTACAATTTTAATCAATACGTAAAATTCAGTAGCTTATAAAATCACTCTGACCTTGTGTTCCATTTCCACATGCTGCATGCAGGTCTAAAAAAAATGCTTTCGGGTAGAGACAGAATATACTGCTTAGGCAACCCAAAGCAAGTGTTTTTACACTGACTCGCACATTTCTATCAGGCATACAACTTCCTTCTGTTCCAGTCAACAAAAATGATGAGCACAGCAGCCGAGTACAATATTTCAAAGGTACATCAACATCAGTAAATGTGCCAATGTTTCCAACCTACAGAGATTATAATAACTTTCAGATATTCACACATTACTTTAGAATTTTAAAACAATATAGAGCATTCAAAGAGATCAACATATTATTTAAATGTATTGATAGTGAAAACTAACTTTTGTGAAAAACACTTATGCCAAAAAATGCTCACTTATCAGTCACATACTATCTAGCTCTTGACACAGAAATAGTTAAATGATTAAATGCCCTTAACTGTATATGTGATGATTTTACTTATAAAACCCAGTAACTTAATTCGTTTCCCATAATACTGATCCCATGATGCATCTAGCTAAAGCACGTATATTTATATTCAATTGCAGAAGTTAAATATGGTTGTAATGGGTCTGGTACTATTCGTCTAATGCCAATTTATCAAAACGATCCATTTGGTCCAATGCCAATTCATCTAATGGGATGATTCATCCAAAAGACAATTCGTCCAAAGGGATGATTCGTCTGAGACAATCTGTTCTATGAGGCAGTTCGTCCAAAGCTCTTCATTGAAAAATGGAATAGTTAATGACTATTCATTAGCTATTGCTATCATTCCTGATATATCCTGATAGGGAGGAGGGATTGAGGATTCTAGGAAGGGTAAGAGAGACCCTTCCTTGAATTCTAGGAAAACTCCTAACCTTATATATATATATTATGCATTTTTGAAGATATTTTAAAGACCTCTAAAATGGAGGGGAAAATATTTTACTGCAATGGAAATCCAGTCTCTTACTCATCCTCATATCCCCCCCCCCTTTTTTTTTTTCTCCCAAATCTGGGCTTGATGTTATATTTCATAGGTATTATTGCAAATCAAGAATTTACTTTTTTGTACTTGTTTTTAACACATTTTCTTCAAAGCAAAACTTGCTAATGTTATTGCCAAGTCCAACCATTCATTCATCTGTCTGTGCATTTAATATCTCTGGAATCAATCAATCTATTTCGACTGTTGTTCTTTCTGGATAATTTAATCCATTTTGTCTAAATTTTATGTGTTTCTATTAACTATAACTGAGGTAGTAGTCAGAAGTTACTTTGATTACTTTGATCTTGCTAGGGCATGCTCTTGTATAAGAAGGCTTGTACAAAGTAAGAGCTGTCCTTTTATGTTGCAAATAAAAAAATAAAACTGCTATCAAGTTTTACAGCTCAAACTATTGGTGGACAGAAGCAAAATTTTATGCAATTTACTAAAGTGCATATTTTTTTCAATCTGGCATGTAAATTGCACATATCGAAATTACAGAAAATAGTAACTTTTACAATAAGAGAATTAATTTAGTATTCATGATTTGCATTTACAATATATTATTTCATGGTTAACAATAAATTATATTGTAGCTATGGGTTCAAGAAATTTAAAAATGCCTTAATTTAAATTAAAATATGTTAGAGTTTATACAAAAAGGAGGACATTTCATGTTTTTTCAAAATTCCAGAAGGACACTATATAAAAAAGGAGAACATGTCCTCCTTTTGGAGGATGTATGGTAAACCTACCCTGAGACCTCCCATTGAAGTCAAAATCAGTATCATCTATATTTTAAAAAGAGAAGACAGTAGTCCCCTAATCAAGGATAGAGAAAACCTAGAAACTCTATTGGGCTTGGCTGGTTTCTCATATAACTTACAAACATATATACAAAGACATAACCATTGGTTAGTAGTCAGGTACCTAACCACTAGACCAGGAATAGGTAAGCAGTTAGCATATAGGTAGAGTAATTACAGATTATATACACAGAGAATATAGAGTAGTTACAAAGTAGGTTACAATTCATATATAACCACTACATATGTTACATGCAAGGAAAACTAAAAAACTAACTTATCATATCATAAACAAATGATATGATAATGAAGAGAAATACATCATTTGATTTTCATCAGTTTGCAGTTGCCATGTGGAAGGGAAAGGCTATCATAGGAAAAACAGAAATGATAAATTACACAGGTGCAGAGAAAGCATGTGTTTCAGTTTGAGAAAACTATTTCAGCAAAGCATGTGACTTGCACTTCACCATTACCCACTATAAGTGAGAGATTGTCTAAATAAGCATTTCCCAGGCTACCAGATCAATGTATGGTAGCTCCCCCTCCCTTCCCCTTTAAAGAGCCTCCTCTTTAACTGGAAATAATAAATATCTAAAATACTAACCTTACTAAATTTCTTTCTGCAGTTTCATCAAAAATACAATTTATCAGCCATCATTGCCATAATCCATTTATAACTGAAGGACAGAATTAATATCACCTTTACCCATATAATTACTGATGCTTCACAGAATGTGGAAAGAAATTGAATTTTGTTAGAATGTCTACTGCATTGCTTCGAAAGCCCATATTAAGCATCTGTAGACTTCCTATATTTCTCCTTATTGTCTGTCATTTGTCTTCTTTTTGTATGACAAATACAGTAAAAACAAATGTTTAAAGCTGTAGAGCTACTTTGTACCTGTATATTTAAATTAAAAAAATCCCCTCAAGCATACCTTGTATAAAAAAATATCAGTAATAAATGGTCACAAGAATTTCAAACTTTAACAGAATATAAATACCAAAACAAAAACAAAAAATATAAAAAAAATACTATTACAAATATGCAACATTAAAAAAATGTGAAATCATAAAAAATATTTTAAAACAATTAAAATTTACTTTAAACTCTAATTTTGCTCCAGGAGAAGGTGTAGAGCTACTGTGTTCCCAAAAATCTTCTTCAGTATCCAATAATTTTTCATCACTGGCGCCTTTTTTAAGCAATGGTAACACTTTCTTTGGAGTACCAGCTGTGTGAACACCTAAATATGAATTTCAACTTTAAACTTTCACTAAATTAAAAACAAATGCATTACATGTACAAGTCAATCAAAAACAAAATACTGGGTAAAATAGCCATTTATTATATCTACTCGGGGAAATAAGGGCATTGTTTCATGTAATCCCTTATTGTAAATACAGTGCCTTTACTTTATGAATTTTCACTTCATCAAGAAAAAAAATGCTCCAAAAAGTCAGTTTCATTAAACTGACTTTTTGGAGCATTTTGTTTTCTTTTAAGAAGTTATACAATTTACAGTTATACAATTATCTATTTTAATTGTCTGGATATCACGTCTACAAAGAGAGGTAATGAAACAACTCTAGAAACTGTAGTTATGAGAAACCACGTGATATCAAGTCAAAGTGTCAAGTCAAGTATAGGCAGTATAGTGTAAGTATTGCACATAATCTTTTATCAACTGTACTAGGTAGACAAACTTCTGAAGTTGGTTGACTGATTGGTGTTTTATGGTACATTAGCAACTCAGGCTAGAATGCACCAAACAAGACAAAAATAGGTAAAAGACAGATAGCCCACAACCAAAGTGAAAAGAATACGACAAAGAAAAAGAAGGTAATAACAATAAATGAAGTCAACAATGGGTGTAAAGAACCTGCGTAAAAAAAAACAGGAATCAACAATCATAAAACATAAACAAAATTAACAGGTGTGAAAGATAAAAAACAATTAATATAAAATACAAATGTAAATAAATAATCAAATCTGGTTAAAATTTCCAAGCTCAATGGAAAAATGCTGTCAAAGTCTGGATATGGAACTGGCAGCTGAGAGCCCCCTGAGCATAGCCAACTTGGAAGCAGCATCTGCTAAGTCACTGCACCTAATGCCAGCATGTTCAAGCATCCAACAAAAGAGGATGGTTGATGTGGCAGCCAGACATTGGAGTTATTGGTGGATCTTGTAAAGAACAGGGTGAGGACAAATCCTCAATGAAATCAAAACCTATAGTGAGCTAAGCAATTTAGTATAAAACATACACTGAAAATGGTGCTTAACCACTACGTGGTACAAGGCAAGACTGATAGGGTGTAACTCTGCTGTGAAGATAGAACACTACAATGGAATCTGGTCTACTATGATGAGGTCACAAAGCGAAGCTTGAAAGACTTTTCAACAAAGGAAATGACTAACTCAAAATAACACTGGTGATATTTATAATAGAAAAGTTAATAATTAGTTAATTGTAGAACTTATTAAATAATAATTAAACTCGACATATTTGGTATTAACCTATAAATAACCACTTTGAGGTCAATTTAAATTTTAGAGGAAAAACTGTCTTGGGTTCGTTATCTCACCCAGCTCAAGACAATTTTTCCTCTAAAATTTAAATTGATTTCAAAGTGGTAATTTACAGGTTAATACCAAATATGTCGAGTTTATTTATTATTTATCAACTGTATTACTTGTAAGGAAATACTTCCATCTACATGGCATGTGTCTGCCACTTGTGGCGAAAATTGCCGGAACACTCCCTACATATTGAAATCCAAAGTGAATGCACAGTATTCCCTGTTAAGAAACAATAATTAATAGATTCTGAAAAAAATTCATCGCCGCCACGGCGGGAATCGAACCCGCATCTCTCCATATTCGTGCCAGAGCGCGCTACCATTGCACCACGCGTGGAACAACGAATATTTTCAGAATTTGACCTTTTAAGTTTTTCTTCTTGAGACGTGACTGAGACAGCGCCATCTATACTCAAGGAGATGCAACGTTTTACAGTTGTTGCATTTGATTATCAGATGTTAATGAGAAGGTCGCTAACGCTACCGCGTTAAATATATAATTGAAATCCAAAGTGAATGCACAGTATTCCCTGTTAAGAAACAATAATTAATAGATTCTGTAAAACGTTGCATCTCCTTGAGTATAGATGGCGCTGTCTCAGTCACGTCTCAAGAAGAAAAACTTAAAAGGTCATATTCTGAAAATATTCGTTGTCCGACGCGTGGTGCAATGGTAGCGCGCTCTGGCATGAATCTGGAGAGATGCGGGTTCGATTCCCGCCGTGGCGGCGATGAATTTTTTTCAGAATCTATTAATCACTCCCTACATATGTTGTAATGTAGGCTGAAAAGGTTCATATCATCAATTAGAAGAGATCTTGATCGGCGGCCAGTAACTCAGTGGTCCAGAGCATCTGACATGTTATCAGGAGGTTGTGGGTTCATATCCCACCTGGCTCAAGACGATTTTTCCTCTAAAATTTAAATTGACTTCAAAGTGGTAATTTATAGGTTAGCAGAACTTATTGTATGTATATTATTTAAGATTACAGCTGAAACCTAGGTTAGTAAAATAATCAATCATTAAAATAGAATTTTACATACTTCAAAATATAAAATGCATAATTCCAAACTTTGATTCTTGGAATATTAATTCCAAGTTTCCACAAGCAACTTAATTCCTATGTTCTGTAAAAATTAATAAAAAACGAACTCTGTGAATTAACTGAAAAAAAAAACTTATGTAACAGAAATACAAATTAATTATTAAAAGATCACACAACTGCTGTTACACAGTTACTATACAATTCTTTCATGGTTACACAGTCTTTCAATCTGCTGCTCTTCTTACAAACATACAGAAACAATCCTCAACCATTAAGTGTCCAAATAGTTTTGTACAGTTTTCATATGACTGAAGTTCTTATGCAAATTATGCAAAATATACAATGACATTGAATGAGAATCATGCTAGACATATCAAATGCTTTCCAAATTAAAAACAATGTGAGTGATGAAATAATATGGTTGCATAAGTCAAGAAAAATGAGTTAAATTTCTAAAGTAGGTTGGTTCTGCATTAACTTACAACTGACCAGAAGCAACCAAGATTACCGGCTTGCATATCACTGCTTTTGTGACACAATAACAAAATAATTTCTTGATCAGTTGGTGACAAGCAATGGAAAATGGATCATATACAGCAACCTTTAGCTCCACATCACTGGTTATCACCCAGAGAACCAGTTCTGCACACATCGAAGCCCGCACTTCATCAAAAGAAACTTAAGCTGTGTTTGGTGGCACATGGAAGGAATCGTTTACTACAGACTCTTATCCCTGACTAAACCATTACAGGGAATGTGTACTCAGAACAACTGCAACAGGTGGATGATGCATTACTGCAGAAGAAGCCTACACTCCTAGTAGGAAAGATGCTGTCTTTCTGCACGATAATGTGAAACCACATACAATAAAAATGACCCAGAATAAAATCCATGACCTTAGATGGGAAACTTTATATCCAGTCACCTTATTCTCCTGATCTTTCCCCATCTGACTAACATCTGTTTTTGCTATTCGATATCATTTATGTAATTTACATTTCAGAAAACAAGAAGAAATAAAAACTGAGTTAGATAGTCTGTTTTTTCAGTCTGAAGACCATGAATTTTACAGGAGGGATCTGTAAGCTTATTTCTTGTTGGGAGAAAGTCATAGATTATGATGATGGCTACATTTCTGAATTAACCCTTTTTGTTTAAAAGTTATAAGCATTTTAATTTACTACACCAAAACCACACAAACTTATCTGGATATCTAATAGCAATGGTTATGGAAGTCCAACATGACTGGTTATGGAAGTCCAACATGACTATGGAATTTAGTCCTCTGGGTTCGAGCCCCGGATCCAGCTGGTTCAGCTAAGGTCCTGCCATCCTCACAGACCTTCTACTCTGGCATATAAACTGACAGGCTCCTGTCAGACCTCTGTAACAAGCAGCTGCTTGAGGTGGTATTTATTTATTATTTTTTATTAAATACCTCTATCCTGAGCTACAGCTGCAACATTTGGTCACTGCAGGCCAATTATAGCAGGGTCCTCTTTGACACTGTCAGTTCACTGTATCCTAAATTTCACCTTTTTTCCCTGGGGCATTTATAAGAAGGCTTACCATATGTCCTTGGTTGACCAGGATAGTCCCAGGTTTGAGCTTTTGTCCTTGCTTCAGTTTCCTTCCCTTCTGTCTATGACTTCGTAAAGCAATTTATGTTTGATTGTGATAGAAAGACACACTGAGAGAAGAAAGGGACCACTTGGGAAGAAAAACAAGTACAGCATTGCAATTATTTTTGTGAAAATAAATTTCAGTTGCTAATTTTTTTCAAATTATCAAATTTATATTTTGCTTACCTGGAACATCCAATCCCACTAAATGACTGTTCTCAATCATAAAGAATGTTTGGTTACTGAACTCAGAGTCTCATTCAGTAAGTACTGTTATGCCATCTTTACAATTTGCTATGTTGTTAATGTTATGTGTTAATTGTTAAGTGTAAATTACTAGCAATGTCTAGCATCCACATCACTGGTTATCATCCAGAGAACCAGTTCAGCACACATCGAAGCCCACACTTCATCAAAAGAAACTTATGCTGTGTTTGGTGGCACATGGAAGGAATCATGCACTACAAACTCAAAAAAACTTTGCTTTTTTGCAAATTCTGGAATTTTAGAGAAAAATTAAAAATGATAAAAAATTCCAAAAAATAGTAATTTCTGGTGAAAAATATGAATGGTTTAAAAAAAATACATATTTTTTTTTGCACTGTGTAATAAATTTAAATGTTTTTCTTACTCACACATCTATATTTATTATACTGTTCAAAACAAGCATGTAACCTTTGTTTTAAACATTTTTCCTAAATGTCCCAATTTAGTTGTATGAAATTACAGTAAGACTATTCATAAGACACGCTGTTCATAACCCTATTTACTAATCTGCAGTTATGCATGCAGACAACTTGGCCAAACAAACACAGTTTTCTGTGCACAAAATTCTGATCAAAGATGGATGCCAAATCTTTTGCCTAACCTCATTACTTATGTAACCAACCACTAAAGCCTAAGATACTGCAACAGTAGCTAGAATCAAAGGCATGAAATTTCCAGTTATTTTAATTATAAAGGCCCAAGTTTCATTACTACAGCAATCTTGAGAAAGGAACAAACTATTATATAGCCATTAAGTGTACGTCTATTTTTCCCCATTCTTCACAGATTCTTAAGAGTTCCAGCAGCAATCTCTATTCTTTTGTTAATCTCATGTTTTACATCACCAGTATTTGTTACACCACATCAAAGATAAAATGAGAAATTTCTTCAAGGGTGCAACCATTTAAAAGAACTGAAGCACAACCTGTCTAACAAATTTTCATCACGTTAGTTTTCTTTTTGTTTATTACTCTAATCTACTCTATTATCACAGAGCAAGGTATTGCTTTCACTGTGATCAACTAAAAAAATTAACTTTAAATATTTTTGCCAAATAACTAATGATCAGAAACAAGTTGTGTTACATACCAAATTAAATAGCATTCAATTCTGGATTTTATGAAAGTAAAATATTTAACAAAATTGATAACAAATTTAATTCAATGGGTATTTTTTAGAATCGTGAAGTAAAAAAATCCGGTAATGCAAATAAAAATTTATATAAAAATTATAATGCAAATAAATAAAAAAAAGCTATTTATTTCTGTAAAGAAGAAAATAAAATTTTACTTGAAAGAAAAAAATTACTCTCTTTTTCTAATTTTTTCTTGGTTTTGTAGTTTAAGAAAATTCAAGGCTTTTCACCAACCTTTTAAAACTTAAAAAACAAAATAATCAATCAACAGAAATAGATCATTTTATTAACTAAACAGAATTTAATTCTAAATTTTATAAAAATAAAAAATTCGAACAAATTTACAAACATGGTACCTTTAATAAGACTTATCTTTAGTGAGAAAATGGATTTTGCAAGGTAATTCTTCACCATCCTCAAGCAGCCATGGGCTACGGAGGTCCAACCAGACCGTGCAGTTTAATTCTCCAAGCATATCTCTCCTGAGCTACACCTGCTGCATCCAGCAACTGCACAACAATTCTAACAAGTCCTGTTTGACATTGTCTGCCCACCGCATCCTAAGTCTCCCTTTCCTTCTGAGGCCTCTAGCCACACTGTTCATAACCCTATTCGCCAATCTATAATTATCCACACAGGTAACATGGCCAAACCAGCAGAGTCTCTCTCTGCACAATATGCTGCTTAGAGGAGGTTGCAAACTCCTTTGCCTAACCTCATCATTAGTTACAAAGTTAAACCACCTAATACCCAAGATACTACGTAAGCATCTAGAATCAAAAGCATCTAGTTTCCTATTATCTTGTTTACACAGCGTCCAAGTTTCACTACCATAACTAACCCTAGAAAGAACCAAACTATTATACAGTCTAATTTTAGTCTTTAGTATATCTTAATTTAAGTATTATCTTAATTTTAGTCTTAAGTATACGCCTATTTATCCACGCTCTCCATAGATTCTTAAAAGTCCCGGCAGCAATCCCTATTCATCTGTTAATCGCATGATGCACATCATCAGTATCTGTTACATAGCTCCCAAGATAATTAAACTGTGACACCTGCTCAAGACTGTGACCATTCAGATTAACTGAATCACAACCTGCCTGACCAATTTTCATCACTTTAGTTTTCTTTCTGTTTATAACCAAACCTACTCTACTACCAGTCTCATCAACAGCTCGAATGAAAGAGTTCATCTCATCAACATCATTTGCCAAAAGGGCTAAATCAGCAGCATAATCTAAATCGGAAATTTTCGTATCTCCAGCCCATTTAAGGCCAAAATCTTTCCCTTGAAGTGAATTTCGCATAACATAATCAATAACCAAACTAAAAAGAAAAGGAGACAAAATGCACCCTTGTCGAACACCAGAAGTAATGCTAAACCAATTGCTACAAGACTTACCAACTCTCACACACGACTCAGTGTTATTATAGAGAGCTTTCATTACGTTAACTAACTAGTCTGGTATACCATATGATCTCACAATCAACCACAAATTATGTCGATCAACAGAGTCGAAAGCCTTTTTGAAATCAACAAAGCTAGCAACCAAAGGTTTCTGAAATTCTAAGCATTTCTCAAGAATCTGCCTAAATGAAAATATCTGATCCACACACCCCTAACACTTCTGAATCCACATTGTTCATCATGCAATTGCCTGTCAACCAGATTCTTAATTCTATTAAGCACAATCATGCAAAGAACTTTCCCTGGAACAGAGAGTAGGCTGATACCCCTATAGTTATCACAAGAACTGCAATCACCTTTTTTGAAAATAGGGATAATAAGAGCTCTGATAAAATCCTTAGGAACCATGCCTTTATCATAAAAGTTATTCAAAATTTCAGTCATCCAAGTGGTAACCAAAATATTCCCAGCTCTGAGCGTTTCCGTAGTAATTTCATCTACCCCTGGGGATTTACAAAGTTTAAGTTTAGAAATAGCCAAAATAACTTCAGATTGTGTTATAGAGTCAGCATTAAAGCCCCCAATACATTTATCAACACTACAAACAATGGGAGTAGAACTAACCACATTGTTTAGAACATCACTGAAATGCTCAGCCCACCTAGCCATGACAGAATCCTCCCGGTCCATAACTTTACCTTGTTTATCCTTCAATCCTTGTATGCCTGTCCGTTTTCTACCACATAAAACATTAACTATTTGGTACAGCTCTCTGCTGTTGTGCTGCCTACCTGCTTCCTCAGCTTTGTCAGCCAAGCCATCAAGCCAAAGATTCTTATCAGTAGCTAACTGATCCTTTACACATTTATTAAGCTCTCTGTAATGCTTTCTATCAGGAATAGTAGGTTATTTATTAAGGGCATTACTACAGTTTTTCTTTCTGAAATTAGCTCAAGTGCCTTATCACTCAAATAATATTGCCTCCTCTGCTCCTTTTTCTTTAAAAGAGTACTGTTAATTTCCAAAAAAGCCTGTTTAAAATGGCCCCATTCTTCCTCAACTTCAGTATTAAGCAAACCATGACTGTCATAATGACTAAGTAACCTATCATGGTAAGCTTTAGCTATAACAGGGTCTTTCAGAGCTTCAGTATTAAAGGTAAATTTTTTAACTTTAGCACAACACTTTTTAAGTTTAAGTTACAAGACACTTTTAACAAGGTAATGGTCAGATCCAATTTCAGCTCTCCTATATGCCCTGGTATTCCTAACAGATCTAGCCCATTTGCTGTTAATTAATACGTAATCAATCATATTCTTATGCAGTCCATCAGGTGAAACCCATGTGTATTTATGTATGTCATGGTGTTTGTAATAAGTGTTAGTTATTCTGAAACCATTGAGTTTACTTACCTGTAGGAGACGTTGTCCATTGTCATTGCAGCTACCAATACCAAAAGGGCCTATCACCCCACCCCAAAGGTTAGAGTCAGTACCAACTTTGGCATTGAAGTCACCTAGAACAAGAGTAATATTTTATTTCTTGACAGAATTAAAAATATCCTGAAGTTGTCTGTAAAACCTATCCTTCTCATCCTCATCAGCATCCTCAGTGGGGGCATAACAGCAGATAACATTCAAGTCTTTAATGCTTGTCTGAAATTTTGCTGTAAGAAACCTTTCATTAATGCACTCATATCCTACAAGAGCATCACTAGCATGTCTGCTGAGCAGCAGACCCACGCCTTGGTGATGCTTTCCATCCTACCTCCCTGAAAAGAGAAATTTAAAGTTATTTTTAAGTATCTCACTTTTACCTGTCTATCTGGTCTCTTGCAAGCCTAGAATATCTAAGTTATAATACTAAAATTCCTGTGTGAGGACATCAAGAAAATAATCTCTATGTAATGTCCTCACATTCCACATTCCTGCAGAGAAAAAATGATTAGTAGGTTTTTTAAAGAAATTAGGTTTATTGAGATTGGTAGGGCCAACAATATCAAACAGCCCCCTGATCGCAGGCATGGGGCAAAGACCTGTATAATAGACCTGGGCAATACCAAAGGGATCCTCCTCCGCTAAAGGCTGAAGTCACCAATGCTGGTAGGAACTTCAGGCACCACCTTTTCAAGTGGACTTTTTCAAGAGCCATATGGCCTGCCTGAGACACATTACTCCAGTTTAGGCTTGACGATGCCCAACTAGCTAAGTAAGGTTCAGGTACCTGCAATGGCCTCTGATTAGGATTATCCACCAGCTGATATAAGGTATCCCATGCCTCTGTTCACTTAGGGCTGGCAACCCAGAAGCAAACACAGTGGCAGATTCTCCCTCAACAGAGGCCCACCAGTGCAGCAAGTCCAGGATCAATAATCAAGCTCAAATCCATAAACAAGTCCAGTCTAGTAGGTATAAATGGTCAGCACCAGGACCCTGTGAAGTTGACCACTCCTCAGCAGGGTTGAAAAAAAAAGAAAAAAGTGGCTTAATTTTTAATAATTTCAAAAAATTTTAATAAAAACGGTAAAAGTATATATATTAGTGGAAATGAAACTTCTTTCTGAATAATAAAATATTTACCTTAAACATCAATTTTATTTCTTTTTATAATTTCTTTCAATGAGGTATATTTTAAAACATTGGGGAATGTTGCGAAAGATGACTTGGACTACTCACATTCGCGAGATTTTTCTGTCCTGTTCAAGATGAGGAAAAACACTTTCTCAGCTGGGTTTTTTTTTACTGAACAGTATGCACTTTTGATTTGGGTAAAGCAATGTTAAAAAAAATACACAATAAGATGCAAGACTTCCTTGTCATAAAAAATAATGATAATAATTTTGCAATTATCTCATTTGAAGAATTTAATTCTTCAAGTGAGATAATAGTGATTAATATAGAGATACAGAAATTGTCATTCTATATCAACAAGATACCTCTATACCTGAAATACAGACAATTAAGTCTTATACACCATTTTAGCATCCATCTTGCAAATTCTTGTTACCATATATCCTGATATGCTTTTGTTACCATTATTGTCAGATTATGCTTCTATATTTCTGCTGTGATTGTTAATATGTACAATGTAATAGATTTACATTAAATTTTGGACATTAGCTTGTTTTTTTCTGAAAAAGAGCTAAAATCTTTTTTAAATCTTTTTTTTACAATTACAAGAAAAATTAGAAATTTTAATCATTCTAACCATGAAGTCATCTGTGCTATTTCGAACCCAAGCTCATATCTATTACTTGACTGCCTTGTTGTGACAACATGCAAAAGCAGCATTTCTGCCATGGCTTCCAGTAGCATGTGTCTGTATGCGTGACCTAATGTTTAACCAAAATATAAGTATTTTTATTTTTGCATGACTATAATAAGCTGGGTACAATCATGAACTGATGCAACAGTGATTTCAGTAGCAAAGTATAGATTCACTTCTATTTTGTTCAGAAATAAAAATAAACACTAAATAAGTTATATCTTAATGATGTCATTGTTCAGTTACATATTAAACATTCTTCACACTATTCACACTTGCCTTTTAACCCTTAAAGTGTCAACTCCTCAAAATGCATGTAATTGTGGCAAAGATAAATTTTAATTTTTTTCAGCAAAAAACATTTGAACTTTATCTTGCAGTGATCAACAGATATATATAGGTCATGTTATATACCAAATGACAGAGAATTTCATTCTGAAAAATAAAACAACAGAAATTCAAATTGAAATGAAGGCTACTTAAGCCAAATTTCCAAAAATGGTAAACCCTGCTTAAACACTTTAAGGGTGAAGAGGCTAACTTATCTCACTATGATTAAAATTACATTAAGATGTTAAAATATTTTATAAATTAAAAAAATTTCAATGCAGCATGATAAAATTAAACATGAATAAAAGTACTTTTGTTTTCACAACTATAATAAATTGAATAAAAGAACAAGATTTAAATTGAATTGGTGCAACGATAACGTCATTAACAAAAGAAAACACTTGTTCTCCCCTTTTTTTAATCTGTTCCTCAGTTCTCTATTTTAGTTATAATTTTGGAAATGCCTTGTTTCTGCTCTATGTTATGATTTATAACAGCTTAATTATTTTCAGCAATATGATTTTACTTTTTTCCATTACAGAAATGATGAAATGCAATATCTAATTTAATTACTTAGAATATAATGGATAACAGAGTAACAAAAAGGATGTCAAGTTTTACATATTTTCTTACCTGGAGAAGTCATAAATAAAACACTATCATCAGTACATTTTCCTATTTTTATACCAGAATATTCAGATACATCATCAGCTTCACCTTCTAAAGTAATTAAACTAGATTCTTCTGACTGATCAAAGCTACTTCCAGAAGATTCTTCAACTGGTGGTGGATGTTCTATAAAAAAAAAAAAACAAATTCAATAAATTGCAATGTTGGAAATTTTCATCTCTGATATTGAGACAAAAATATAAAATTCCGAACTATATGACAGAATGTTTATTATCTTCAGAATTAGAGGTTATCAGAAAGCTATTTTCTGTCCTAATGAAACCTGCTAATATATATAAATGCATTTTCTTTTAATACTTTAGAAATTTTTTTTTTTCAAAATTAAAATAAGTCATGCTAAAAAAAAGCATGAATTATTTGTCTTTATGAAGTCACTATTCAATTCCAACATACAATATCCAAACCAGAAATGATGAAAAACCAACAAAAGAAAACGTGAAAATGCATAACAATGTTACTGCAGTATCGTTTGGCACCATGATCATTTCAACTGTCTTCTTTCTTCCTAAAGTTTTACCACTGCAATTGTTCTTCATCAACAATTTATTTATTTGTTGATGAAGAACAATTCTTGCTATTCCTTAATTTCTACTAATTTTGGAAGGATTTCAAATATATAAATTATAATCTTGATCTAATAAACACGGTGATGATTAGAATCATAACTCAACAAAACTTGCACATAATCATATCACAAGTTTGGATTGCAACTATGAAAGTAAAGCTTTCAAACTTGATAATTAAATACTTAATGATCTTCAGACTGGTTAAAAATAAAAGAAACATCTACCATTTTGCTTGTTTTTTTAGACTTATAACCATAGATGTATCTCTACTTTATTAAACTTAATTTGTTTCAGATAATTATTATGTGTGCTTATGGGAGGGAGAAACATAGCAGTGGTTTCTTCAGAACAAAGTTTTTAAGCTTTGCTTGTTTATCTTAGAGTGTTCATTTTTATATGAAATATAATGTTCACTAAATTGTTGAAAATTTTCACCTGCATTATCACCAGACAAAATATACAATTCAAAATGATATAATGGAATATATTGCACCCTTACCTGTCTTTACTGGGAGATATAAATCTTGATCATCTTCAAGAGCAGATTCATCTCCTGATGATGTTGGTATTGGAAGAACACTATTTTGACCTAGTACGAACATTTTCAAACATTCAGTATTTCCATTTATACAAAAAAATTTATAAACAGTGCTATTTTCATCTGAAAATAATGTAAAACTGCAATTTACTTTTCAGAAATTTATTTCCAATAAAGTAAACATTTAATTAGTTTACTAGCATAATGGGGTGTGAAAAGTTGTTTCTCAGCTTGAAATAGCAATATCTTCACTCTAATATCAGTGACAATTTTCATTTCTTATTGCCTATCCTGTGCTATGCCCAGTGGAGAACCAGACCAGAACAGTGCCCCAGGACCCATAAGGGCTACCAATACCAAAGGGATCTATCATGCCTCCCCAAAGTAAGAGGGCCTTGACTGGGTTTCAAGAAACACTTTTTCAATGGAAATTGTTTGGTGAATATGTCATACTGGACCAGAAGCTGTTAAAGACAAGATAGCTATATTTGTAGCACTTGCTCCCCGAGTCCCTTATAATTTCTAGGCTCACCACCTCTGTTCCTCATATTCTTCCTTCTTCTTCCATCTGGATATTTTCATTTAAATGGTGGACAAATTCGTTGATTAATTTTTTCATACTATTTATATGCATGTGTTTTTGATTGTATGAACACATTTCTAATTTTTAGCCATACAAAGAAATTTGGTAGAAAAGCAACATGAGAGTGTTAATCCTTCCAGGGACTAACCCGTATGTAAACGTACGGAGAATCTGAAGTGCGATTGTTGATGACGTATGCATACGGTCTTAGTACAACAAAAATATATCAATTTTTTAAAAATAAAAATTGCTGTTGTAATTTTTTTGTATGTATATCTTATAAAAAATATATAATTAAGGCTTCAAAAATAATATTTTGTTTTTTAATTTGATGCATATTTTACTAAACTAAAATGTAAATAATTTTATAAAGCCATCTGATTGCCATTTATTGCCAATTTGATTGTTAACATTCCTATTTGCTGAAGCAACCTTCTGATTTAAGCTCACAAGTTTGATTTGAGCTATTATCAACAAATTTTTCCCTAAATTTTCGAAAATCTAAAAATTAACAAAAAAACTGCTATTTTTAAAAACCGTAGATTTTGGAAGTAATTACAAAATACGTACCACCATTTTTTTTTCCGTTTGACACTCTTTTCTGTCAAAAACCTAGTCAATATTCCCAAGTTATTTTTATAATTTTTCCCGGCATTCTATGCATCTTTCCCACCTTCAAATCGAAACTAAAAGTAAACACGTCCTTCTTAGAAATTCTGGTTGCACTGCATTTAATTAGTTAGGCTTCACTGAGGCAAATAAGACACAGATGGTTGATGCAATCTCCACTGTTTATGCTATGTGTTGCTTACAGTTTTGGTTCAGCATATTGGATACTCTTTGTCAAGTTAGTATTTTTTTTTTATATTTAAACCTTAGTTAGTTTTCATTTCAGTAGATTTATTTTCGGAAATTAGCGATCAATAAGCCAATTATGGAACATGGCCGATCAATAAGTACTGATTTTTTTTCATAGTTATGTTATACTGTATGGGCAGCCTGCAACTTGTTGCTGTGGATATTTTAACGTCACATTAGGCTATATGTTAATTTTTATTTTATTATTTATTACTTTTCCAGTAAAACTTTGATCTAGTATCATTTTCTGAAAATAAATGACTTTTTGGATATGAAAGCAAATTTACTTCCATTAGTTAGCGATCTTACGATCGGCTGATTTTATGATCTTTCCGAGATACGCTAGATTGGAGGCTGGTTAAAAGTTGTTGCAGATATTTTATTTAACATTCCATTAGGTTATATGTAATTTTTATTTTATTATTCCTTGTTTTTTTTTAGTAAAAAAACTTTGAGCTTGTACCGTTTTCTGAAAATGAATGTCTTGAATACAGAAGCAAATAGACTTCCTTGCTATGGAAATTGTCCATCATTTGGGAGGGCAATTTCAGGAAGGGCTGGTCCTTGGTGAACAAATCTTTCTGCACATAGCCAAGATCGCTGAAATTTAACACCCAAAGAAAAAATTCATATTATTTAGCAAAAAAAACAGCCTAGGAAGTTTTTTTCTATTTTATAACCAGTTCAGAAAATTCCGTGAATGTGAGAAGTCCAAGTCACGTTGTATAACGCTGGTCATGTTTGAAATATACAATACTGAAAAGAATCATTAAAAGAAATAAAAATCATATTTCAGGTTGAATATTATATTATTCAGGAGGAAATTTCCTTTTGAAAAATATATAATTTAACTATTTTTATTCAGCAGGTTTTCCAAAACGAAGCCATAACTGTATAGTGCGATCTTTGTTTTTCACCATATCACATTGAAAAAGGCTTATTAAAATCAATATGCTTGCAAATTTATATATATTATTTATTTTCATAAAATTCGCAATTAAATTCTGTTAATTTCGTATATAATGTGACCTATTTCCGTTGATTGGTTATTCTTTTTTTAAATTCTAAAGTTGACTTGTTTATTTGTCTCAGCACAATTGCCTCAAAACCTGGAATTTTCTCAAAGTATGGTACCGAGAAAAAAATTACAAAACGAGAAAAATATTTACTTAAAACCAAAAAAAATTCTTTTGTTATTCAGAAATACATAATCATTCTATTAATGTGCATTGTAATCATTTTTGTCTATTAGTTTTTTTTAAATAAATTTTTATTTGTGTTGCCAGATGCATTTTTTTTACTACATTACTCTAAAAAAGTCCTATTAAAATAAAACAGTCTTTTTTGTTAAATACTTGATTTTCAGAAAATCAAGAATTAAATGCTGATTTATTTGGCATACAACATGCCATAATTCCTTTCATTAGTTATTTGGCAAAAAAGTTCTAAATTTAAAGTTTTTTTTTGGCTGAGCACAGGCAGAAAATAGCTTGGCCCCTGGATAGAAACCTGTTTTTCAGCCTGGGCCCTGGAAGGGTTAATGAGGAATTTTGATATTCAGCCAATCCTATAAAAAATAATATGTTTCCCAGCAGTAAATCCTTAAAATCGCATTTTCATGGTATCAAATTCCTAATTCACATCATATTTCTCAGTATCATATTTTACTTAAAATTCAGTCTTCAATAACTGAAGAGACTTAACCACATAATAAATAACTGCAAATGGTGCCTAGGATTCACTGGGAGGAGAGATATAAACCAATCTTCCGTGATAATACACAGAAATGGCCAAGCCTAGTACCTAAACTCTGACCCCATCTTCTCATAGTGCAGACCATTAGTACCTTTCGGAAAAGATACTCTCTTGGGTAAGGGAATGGAAGGAGAGGGCTGCAAGATTATAAAAAAAATAAATACCCCCTCAAGCAGCTGCTTGCCACAGAGGTCAGACAGGAGCTTGTTAGTTTATATGCCATAGTAGAAGGTCTGAGAGGATGGCAGGACCTCAGCAGAAAAACAACACACACATCCATGCCTTACCCAGGGCTCAAACCCAGGTCCCTTAGATCTGTAGCCAAGTGTGCTAACCACTCAACCACGGGACATGTGGCCTATTGATCTGGACTAATATGGCCAATTTTTTCTTTTTCTACCCTGCTGAGGAATAGTCAACCACAGTCTTGGTGCTGACCATATATACCAACTTGAATGAAATAATGGCTCTGAGCTTGATTATAGATCCTGAATTTGCTGCAGTGGGCTTCTGTTGAGGGAAATATTCTGCTATATTTTTTGTTTGTTTATGGGTTGACAGCCCTGAGTGAATAGATGCACAGGATACTTCTTATCAGCTGGTGGATATTCCTGATTAGAGACCATCACAGATACTTGAAACTGTTGCTTTTAGGGGGATTGCCAAACCTACACTGGAGGAACTGCTACCAGCAGTGGTGGCTTCAACCTTTAATAGTGGGGGAACCAATAAAATTTTATTTTTCATTATATTGTTTATGGCTTCACTCTTATTTGTGCATTTAACTGCCAAGTCCATAGGAGAAATTTGCTTTTGCTACTTTTGATGGGACTTTTCCTGACCTGCACTTTTCTAGCTCTTCCGATATAGTCTGATGATTCGGATTATACTGACCAGATATTCAGTATTATATTCAGACTTATATCTGAAGATTCGGATTATACTGACCAGCACACATGTTAAGCTCATTTTCAGGAATGTGGAATACAGGGTTATATCTAAAAACCTCTTGGGAAGTGACATCACTGGAAGATTTCTGATGGGGGCTAGAGTCTTACAACCCAAAATATGTTTCATGACTGATATAGATAATTTTGTATCATTTCAAAACCTTTTTTGATTAATATATTGAAGTTTGAATGGGATCTTCAATATAATATCTTCAATATCCCAAAAATGATTATGTACTCAAACTTAATAAAAATCAGGACTGCATCTATCATTGTTTCATTCACACATGCTTTTAATTCTAGTCCCCTGAAAAACAAATAACTACTACAATGAAGTGATACAATATTTATGACTATACCTGACTTTATATTTATGTAATGAGTAATGCTAAAGAATATTAATCAAAAGTACAGCTGAGCTCTGTTATATAAAGATAGTATGCAATCAATACAAATCTCAAATATTAAGAAATCTTGTTGAAAATGTGTCTTACTTTCACTTCTTGCTCTATTTAGTTTCTGCATGTCTGAAGTGTATATAAATGACTTTGTAATACCACTTGAAGATACCAAAGCCTGCTGTAAAATGTTTGGTGCTGTCTTCAACAACTGGTACAATGATTCTAATGTTGCTGTGACAACATTATGGTCTGGATGATGTGTATAATACAAAGTAATTTCATAAACCTGAAAAATAACACATAAGCAAAAAAAAAAAATCATTATAATATTTCAGTGATTATCAAGAACAAAATAAACCTGCAAAATTAATTTTGAAAAAATTATGTATGTACAGAATAGATACAAACTATCAGGAAACATCCCATTGGATGATTCCTCATAGTAAACCATAAATGATTCGATATTCTTACATTTCAGGAGCCATTAAGTAAAACAGGTTTAACCTTTAACATGTTGGACGACACCACAGTTACAAAGAGAATATGCTCCAAGTTTCTATCCCCCCTCCTAATACAAATCATCCTTTTCTTTAAATCACAAAAATTCATTAATTAAATTTTAAAATAAAAAGATACCTGATAATTTAGATATTCTGTACAACTGCAAAAAAATGGGAAATATTGCACTGCTGCAACAACAATTTTTGTGGCCTCTTTTCACACTGGAGTGTTATAGTTGTTTTCTTCTTTCTGGTAATGTTTACAAACTAAAGGTTTCATTGCAGGACATTCTTTGAACTGTTGCCATTCGAATTTTTCTTAATCACTTGGAATTTCTTCAAAAGAAAACTGGCAAAATGGATGTTTTTAAATTGAAGAATGCATATATCTAAATTTTACAATTTTTATAATGTTTCCAGTCTTTAAATTGTTTTAATGTTTGTTAAAAATGTTTCAGGAAAATCTAGTTATATATTATTACGTAAAATTAATACTTCTTTGTTTAAGATATTATTTGTCATATCCTGTTCATTAGTAATTTTAGAATAAAATCCAATGAAATTACCCTTCTTTTACTATAGTGTTTTAAAAAAAGTGCTATTACAATTAGTGTGTTTGCTGTTCTTCTCAAATAGTTCATTTTCTGAAAATCTGCAATTAAATGTCTTTATTTTGGTATAGGGCATGGCCAATTATATTTATTTGTTATTTAGGGATAAAGTTTCAAAGTTGTTCTTTTTTCTCCTGAAAACACCTCAAAATTAACTGGCCACCAGAGTGAATTCTGCTCTACAAAGCCAGCATGTTAAGAGTTAAAGTTTCATGAGATCATATGTACAGTACTGTGCAAATCAGTTGGGACAATAGGAAAATGCAGTAACAAAGACACAACTAAAATATTTATTTGTTTAATAGTGTACATAGTTAATAGTGAATGTGACCCCCCCCCCCATGCTTAGCTTTAATTACTTCTTTCACCCTCTCAACCATTGATGCCACTAGCTTTCCACACATCTCCTTCACTTCAGGGTCGTGGTACCACACTTTCATGACACTTTCTATCATTTTGGTTTTCATCGTGCAATCCATCTTAGATATGCGTGCTTTAATAATGGCCCACAAATTTTCAATGGGGTTTAGATCGGATGAATTTCCTGGCCACTCCAATACCTTCAAATGTTGCTGGGTAAAAAAGCTCTAAGCAAGCTTAGAATTGTGGCATGGAGCCAGATCCTGTTGAAATACCCCATCGCCGTTAGGAAACAGCTTCTGCAGTGTTGGGACCATTTTCGCCTCCAGAATGCCTATGTACTTTTTGCTGTCCATCATTCCTTCAATGAGGTGAAGTGTCTGTGGCCCAGAAGCAGTGAAACATCCCCAAAACATGACCTTGGGTGGGTGTTTGGGGGATTGCTGGATGTGGCCAGATTAAAGAGGTTCTCCAGGCAAGCAGCGGACAAAATTTGACCTGTAGCCATGCACCTCAAAGTTGGTTTCGTCGGAAAATAGCATTTTTTCCCATTTCTCCACAGTCCAGTCTCGATGTTTCTTTGCCCAGGATAGCCTATTTTGCTTCATAGCAGGTGTCAAAAGCTGCTTTTTGGAGGGGTGTCAAGCCCGGCGGCCACACTCCAGAAGGCGACAATGTACAGTGGAAGCATCTATATTAATCCCATGAGACGTAATCTCCCTTTTGATGTCTCCACTGATCTTCTTGGGATCTATGACACTAATTCTTCGAATTAGACTATCATCTCTAGGGGTGGTTTTTCTTTTTCTTCCACAATGTCCTTTACGGGATGTGTCCACGGACCCTGTCTCCTTATGCAGCTTCATGATCCGTGAAACGCTGGATTTCCCGACGCCAACTGCTTTTGCTATCTGCCTAGCAGTAAGTAAGTGTTTTCATCTAAAGCAATTATTTTAGCTCGTTTACGAGGTGTGATGTCCATGATGTATTTAATAAAAAAAGTTTCCAATGAAAATTGTGAACTACTTACATAATCACATCCTCAGCCTATGAAATGTCAATTCCAACTAAAGTGGAAGTGTAAATAATAGCAGAGTAACACAACAGACAATTCTAGACTTGAAGATATCGCTCTGCTACAAGTGCAAGTTTAGACTTGCTGCTGAAGGTTACAAACAAGTTTACTTGCAGCAGTTTAGACTCTTCAGCGGAAGGGACCTAGCTTTCCTTTGCTTGTCCCAACTAATTCGCACAGTACTGTAGTAAACCAATAGCTATTTACACAGAATTGAAAGAAATGGAAACAAATACACAGCACAGCAAAAAAAAAAATTGAGTCTAAAATTATATAAAAATATGCAGTACAAGTATCATTCCATGAGAGACCACTATAAACACACTGCAGCTGTTTGGGGTTTAATGGTGAAAGAGCAACAAGCTATGTTGTGCCAAATAAGTTAAATAAAATGATAAAAGTCACAGAACCCAAAACCAAAGTTAAAAATAACACACAAAAGGGAAAAAGGAAAGAAAATGAAAGGACACCACATGAATGAAAAACGTATAACAAATTACATTATGCATGAAGAACGAGTCTAAAACATAAGCAACAAGTGTAAAAGAGAAAAATCACTATGGGTGTATAGCACCCATGTAGAAGTAAATATAACTGTAAACCCCAATAAAACAAAGTAAAATTATTATAAATGTGTAAAAACCGCAGTAAAATGTAAAAAGTCAAAAACAGCAGTTAAACTGAGTCATCAGATAAAAGATATCCAAATGTAAGGGGCTCAGATGTAAAAACATGAAAACTAAAATATAAATGTTATTCAAGGTTAAAACAGGGGCAATAAATTAAAATTTGTTTGACAGTTAAAATGGTGACACAAAACTTTCACTTAGGTTCATCGTCCGCTCATAGAAGAAAAGAATGTGTGATAAACGAATGACCTAAACAGAGCCGAGCAAGTACAACTTCATCCTTGCAATTCCTGTGAAAAGATGACTACCGTGGTTTGATAATGGGCTTGATTTCAAAAATTTGTGCTCTGTTCTAACCAAATCTTTGCCACTGTGCCTGGAGCTAGGTGGAAAAAACTGCCAGAAGTCCACATATGAAACCAACAGTGGAGAGTCAGACAGGGGCATGGTTGACTTGGCAGCAGTGTCTGCCAAGTCATTGTCCCTGATCCTGACATAACCAGGCACCCAACAGAAGAGAATGGTGGTTGTGGCTGCCAGATGATGGAGCTGCTGGCGAACTTGGACAGAAGAGAATGAGGCCGATGTCTCACCAAGATTAATGCCTGTAGTGAGCTAAGTGAGTTGGTGTAAAGCACAAAACAACAATGATGCTTAGCCACTGTGTGGTCCAAGGCTAGGCTGATAGCATGCAACTCTGTGGAGAAGATGGAACAGTACTGTGGATTCTGGCCTGCAATTAATACATAATAGCAGAACATGGCAGATCCCACTAATGTGCTGAACTTTAAGCCATCTATGAAGATGGAAAAGAAGTCTGGGTACTCAGCATGGTGGCTGGCAAAGAGTTGCTGGTACACACAGTCAGGTAAAAAATCCTTTCCCGTCCTGCAAAGAGAAAAGTCACAGGAAGGTGAACCAGTAAGCCTTGGTGGAAGTGGCTTGGCTGTCAACTGGGCAATGCCATTGAGATTGATGTTGATGTCCCTGAGGTAGCGTTGACATGCAAACAAAGGGACAAATGGCAGTCAGGTGATTCAGCTATAGCATTCCCAATAAGGACTGAAAACACAGTAGGGACAACTGCTGACAGCAAATAGATTATAATGGTTTGCTGGTCTCAACAAAATGACTCTAGACTGGTGAGGTGCAGAAGGCCCCTGTGAAAACACAGAGGGCCAAACACTGAGATATGGAGGGTCCGCAACCTCCTGGGCAGAATCCTCCACCAAATCCTGGGCAGAATCATATACCTGGGATTAATAGTCCAGTTTCAGCCAAACAAATGCACACTACAGGCCCAGCAATGAACCCGTGAGAGGAAGGAGAGGAGTTTGAGGATGTTCAATGTCCACATGCACTTGGACCTGAGACAGCTATGAAGTAAAAAGGTCAATTTCCAGTCGATAATGAGCCAGATGAAGATTACATTTGTGTCAAAAGTACACATAAGCGGTCTTCTGTGGGGAGAACAGAAGAATGTTGCCAATAAGGACACAAAAGAAAGGAGATGATAAAAATTTTGAGATGAAGATCAGAATACGACCTCTCAAGCCGAAAGCATGGAGGTAACAAAAAATGCCGAATCCCATGCTATAAGTTTTTTCAACATAAAAGAATATTAACACCAGATGCTCTCTACATAAAAAATAATTCCTGATCGCCGATTCAAGGCAGATCAGGTTGTTTAAGGTCGATAGTAGCCTGTGAAAGCCACATTGGGTGTTGGAAAGAAGGTTGTGGTGTTCTAAATACCAGAAAAGTCTGGCATTTACGATAACCTCCCACCAACAGTCCAGAAACTACTCCTCAATAAAAATTATATTATAAAGTTGGAGCAGCCAATCCTTACTCAATGGATTGAAGCATAGCATAATGGATATTATCTGGTTCGATGGCAATGCACAAGTGTGCAGAGCAAGGCAAAGGTACTCCGCTGAAAATGGCCTGTTGTAAGGCTCCAGGTTCGAGTGGAAAGAGAGCGGAGAACATTCGGCCTTGCTCTTCAGGGCCAAAAACTCGGAGGATTATGAAGAAGAAGAGATGGATGAGAATGACTGCCCTAGAATGTAGCCAATTGCCTGAGGATTAGCATTACCTGTCCATTGTGATCTTCCCCTAATGACCAAGGGTAGGGCAGGAAATTTTGCAGTGATACATCTCAATGCTGCTTAAGACAGGACTCAAACCTGGAAACTGCAGGTTATGAGCCTGGAGCATTACTAAATGAGCCATCCCCAAGTACGTTTGAATAATGAGACTACAAGTACATAGAGTATGATCATACCTTTACTATTTTTGTACAGAGCAGAATGGATGTTTTGTCATATTTTGGAGAACAATTCGATTTAGTGTTCAGCAGTTTTAAATAGTCTTAATAAATGCAAAGATGCATAGTGAAAAAGTTTAGATGAAACCTTCGGGCAGCATCTTGTATAGGGAGAGATTTTGTTAGTTTGGTCATAATAATCACGTGCAAAACTGTAGAATAGCAAACAAAGTTATGAACAGTGTGCATTAAAGGCTAAACCTAAAATAAGGTAGTTGACAATGTGAATAAAAACCATATAAAATTGGCCTAACAAAGACATATACAGCAGCTGTTACTCAAGATAGACATGTATGGAAAATAAAATTGTACAGTCTGTATTTCAGCTGTGTTATCAGGAGATTGTAGGTTCACATACCACTAGAGGTAAACTCAATTTTTTTCAGCTAACTTTTGTGAGTTCCATGTTTACTGGAAAATTTATCTGGGATTTTTCTACTCTATTACAAAGGCTGGTTGGGCTTCTGTAGCCCTTGGCTACTTGAAAACTTTGCATGATATTTACTTTTATTCAGCTCATTTGATCTCAAAAAAAATATGGAAACCAAAAACCTGCAATATAAAAAACAATCATAACATAGTAAACTGAGAGAATTAAAAACAATTTCCTATTAGTGTAAATCAGGCCCATCCAATCCAAACTTAGTGAAGATCCACCAGGTAAAAAGCTATATTCTTAAAGAGCAGAAGGAAAAATTCTCTAAAACGAAAACATACATTTCTAATATGTAATGAATTGAGAAAAAAAAACTAAATTTTTAAAGAATCAAGAACATATCTTGATTAAAAAGCAAAAATATCCATTTTTAATGAGTACTGTAAATTAGCAAAAATCTTTCCATTATGCGCCAAAAAATGTTTGTTAACAAAATTGGAAGAAATGATCCCCATTCAGTACATTATTTGTTTCATACTCTGCAAGTTCTTTTACAATGAGTCATGGGTTGGACAAGCCTGGGATAAATCATATACTAAAAACCTCCTGATATTTTCATAAGAATACCTTTAATATTTGTTCCTTAGTTACATATACATCTTCTTCTTTCTGTTTCACTCCTATGCTTCCACGAAGCATTGGAGATACTGTTGGTTCACCAAGATGTGGTGCAACATGACGTAAACAAAGAAGTACACCAAGAATAACAGGAACTGGATGCTCTTCTTGCACAGGAATAACCAGTTCTAAAAAGTTATGATAAATCTCGGTTACCTTAAAATAAATCCTGCCACAAAGTTATTGAACAGGTAAAGCATAAACTATATGAACAATATAAATACACCTACACTATACAATACCAAAAATTCAACACTTTTACAAAACTAAGACAGCAACCACTTCCATATTCCATAGGCATAGTAAATCAACACAATGTTATACAATGAAAAACATCATTTTTTTTACCCAATTCCAATTTTAAATACAAGTTCTAAACTTTAATATTTTTCATTATTTTCTTAAATATTAATTCTCTTTTGACAGCCATCCTGTAACCAAGTGGTTAGTACACTTGGCTTCTGATCAAAGAGACCTGAGTTTGAGCCCAAGGTAAGGTATGGATGTTTGTGCTGTTTTTCTGCTGAGATCTTGCCTTCCTCACAGACTTTCTCTATGGCATATAAACAGGCAGGGTCCTGTTAGACCTCTGTGGCACACAGCTGGTTGAGGAGATATTTATTTTATCTTTTGTCTAAACTTAAGTTATGTTTTTATTGCCAGGGCTTAATAAAGAAAAAAGTTGCCACTCACCAGTTCTTCAAGGACCCTAATTACATCACAATACCAATTTTCAATAAATAATTCTAACAACCAATAAATTATAATTAGTACCATTTTTTTAGTAGTATTGTATCTTTGTTATAAATATTCAAACACCCAAACAATCAAATTTTGAATTTCACAACTGACTCCTACAGATTCATAAGCATATACTATAGCTATTACTACTATACTATATATGAGGTGCAATCCACAAGTTCCCAGACTATAATGATAAAAAAAATGTAGGCTTAAGTTTTAATCACTGTTATCACCTCCAAAGAAATCCCCTTGGAAGCTAATAAAGTGAGCCTCAATACTTTTCCCACAACTGAAAACACCTCTGAAACTCCTGCTTTGAGATGCTGTTCAGCCCTTTCTTCGATTCTGTCTGAATCACTTCAACAGTCAAATTGTCAACCCTTAAAGAAGAATTTCATCTTGGGGATCAGAAAGGAGGCATAAGGAGCAAAGTCTGGTGAATAGATGGGGGATGGGGTACCACTGCCATGTTATTTTTTTCCAAAAACTGTTGAACAGACAGAGAGGTGTGGGCAGTCACATTGTCATGATGCAAAGTCACATTGTCTTGACAAAGGTGATGGTTCACCCAATCACTTTTACTTAACCAGTTTTACTTTATTTATGTTACAATTATTATTTTGGGACCTTATATTTTAGTTGAATCATCATTTCTCCTTGCCCATACCACAAGAGGAATTGCACATGCACAACTCTGATTTTTGATTGACAGCCGCTAATGCGAAAGGACATGCTCCCTCTTGCATCATAGCCAGCACTAGTGCATGATCATCATACTATGCAAATATAACTTCTGCCAGCATGCTACGCATGTCAGTTTGCATGCCAGATATATAGTAAGTGAAGTTAGGTCACCTAAGAGTTAGAGAGTTAGGAGACGAGAGCCAATTGAGTGAACAGTTGAGCAGTGAGTGTTCCTTACTAACACTCACTTTTTACAAAGTTAGTTACCCTGAGAAGTTCAGTTTTTTTGCTATTTTTTGCAAAGAGTTGACTTTGTGATGAAGATTCTTGGTGAGGCTAGATTTTTGAATTGGTAAGAGAAATTGACTGGCACACGAGCCAGCAATCTGGCAAATTTTAACATTTATTTTGGAGTATTACACCATTCTCCTGGATGTTTCAGCCTCACATTCTCCCTCGCACACTTCAGGACCCTGATGCACTAGTGTGATTCACTGTCTGGCATTTAGGAACAAACTCCTTGTGCAGGATTCCCTCCATATCAAAGAAAAAATCAGCATGATCTTCACATTGCTCTTCACCTGCCTCACTTTCTTTGGTCATGGTGAAGGAGGACTCTTCCACTGGAAAGTTGCTGCTTTTTTCTGGGTCATACCCATAACCCAGTTTTATACCAGTAATGACTTTAGAAAGGAAGTTTAGGTCCTTTTTGACTTGCTCCTGAAGGTCCCTGCATACAGTGAACTGATATTGCCTTTGGTCCTGAGTCAGCAGTTAAGGCACAAATTCGACAGGAATCCACCTCATGTTCAGTTCCTCAGTTGGCACAATCTGTACATTAGGCCAACAATTCCACAGATGTCATTAATTTTTTGTCAGTGGATCCATTTTCTCCACATTCTCATCTGTTCAACTTGTTGAGGGCCAACAAGAACATTCAAAATCTTCCATTGAAGTTTTACCCATATTTAAAATTACATTAAAAAACCAATCAAAAGATTGAGTTTGGCCCATGGTGTCATCAGTGAATGCTTTTTTAGGCATTTCATAAGTCTCTGAAGTGGTTTTACTGAGTTTGAAACAAACCTTGATGCAAACATGCTGTTATTTTATGTCCTCCTTTTCTACGTTAAAAAAAAGTGTAAAGTGACACAAATGCATTAAAATGCTCAAAAAGAATGCTTGGTTACAACTATCGTGCCAGACTGCTTGACAAAGGAGTAGGTTTACGATACCTAGTGGCAGAAATTGGAACTATGCCTAGCTGGTGTTATACAAGGTAAGTCCAGGAACATTTGGATTGCACCATGTAAACTATATACTATAAGCATATACTACAGAAATATATATGTCTACAGCTGAGAAATAATTCTGGTCATTGCATTATTCAAGCATTTTATGTTTGCATTTTGTATACCAAAATGCTTTGTATTTTTTGGCTCATCATAGATTTTGGATCCATCCATGATTTTGGATTTCTCATGAAATCCATTATTTTGGATCTCAACATTATTGTATATGTTCCTAAACTTATTAGCAATGTTGCTTTTCCCCAGAATATAATGTTTACATACGCTTTCATAATTTTCCTATAACTAAATAGAAATCTAAATTTTCACTCAAATTCTAAATAATTCCTGGAAACAGCTCTAGCATGTTCCGCTAGAGAAAGAAACTGTCCTATAAATTCCGCTAGAAACTGTCCTATAAATCAGTGGTCTAATGTGAGTAGCAACTGAAAATATTACAAGACTGTGCAGCTGTCATAATTCTTTGGTTGGTTGACCTAAGATTCATGAGAACTGTCAAAGCATTAACTGTGCAATCTTATAGTCTATCTAGTTGTAACTCAACAGGCCTTTACTAATCAGGAGCAAACTGGGTTGCACCCAAGGATCAGTACGAAAAGGGGCAAGACCAAGTTGGATTGACATGGGGAGAGGTTATAATAAAGCGACCCTCTCAAATTAAAAGAAACTGAAGACAATGGAAACCAAAAATAAACAGTAATGGTAGGATCTTTAACCCAATTTATTTCAACAGCCCATATGTCATGAGGCAAATGGAAAGATAAAAGAATTTTGAAGGTAGATTTCACAATTCCAAAGAAGGAGAATGATAGCCAAAATATGAAAATATACTTCTTGAAGATATTCTGCAAATAGAAATATTAGTTGCTCAAGCTGACTTACATATTTCTTATATGAATTAGGTACACTTCATTTTATGCATTTCAGTTGTGTGTTACACACTGCATGAATTGTTGTATCAGTATTACTTAAAGTTCAAACTCCTTTCTAAACATAAAATATTAAAATGTTATGTAAGAAAAGTTTTTGCCAGTATTCTAAGATTAATACAGCAAAACCTCTAATATTTATGTAGATGTATCTAAAAACATTAAGAAATTTAAATATTCTGTTTAGCATTTTTTATTATTGTATATCATTTACCTTTGTGGTACTTCATACATCACCAAATACATTAAAACAGATAAGATAAAGAAATTTATATAAAAGAATAAATTAAACCAAAATAAAATAATGTTCATTGTTTGTCTTAAACTTAAAACAACTGAAGCAAATAAAAAATAAATTATTAAGTAAAAATAGTTTTTGATTAACCAAGTTAAAAAAGGTTAAAATTTTGAAGTTCAGAATATCATTCTTGGTTCTTTCTAAAACTTTTTTGTCAATGGTTAAAAACAGATATTTTTCGATTTGTACAACTCTTTTTCAACATTTCAGTAGATTTCTCCAACCACTCTATATCTGATTGACTAAAAATATTTGTGCATGTAGTTATTATCTTTACTTTTTCTGTTATTTTTCTTACGTTGTCCTAAGCATTGATGCATTTTTAAATTGCTTTATTGATATGTGTTTATTTTTGAATATTTTAATCATATTTAACTTTAAAAAGCAGGAATTTTGAGACTAAATATTAAAAATAATCTTTAGTAAAATTAAAAGCCAAATTATTTATTTCTTTAGATAATTCCAAAAATGCAGACTTTAATCAAAAAAACTTTGCACAAATGTTTTTTGTCTAATGACAAAAAAGTTTTTATTTTCCTACAAGAGAAAAAGAAATATTTTCTAAAAACTTTGCTTATTTTTTAACTTTATTGTTATAAAACTCAGTATTGATTATTAATTATCAGCCTCTTCCTATACCAGTCCATAATGTCCTCACAAAAGCACTATAATTCACTTTGAATGGCACTGTGGTCAAGTCATCAACATCTTAGTGGCATTTGTTGTGGTTAATCAGGAATTCTCTCTCTATTTTCCATTTTCTTATTTTCTCAAGTATAATTATAATAAGAAAAAAATAATAAATACCCCCCCCCCTCAAGCAGCTGCTTTTCCACAGAGATCTGACAGGAGAGTACCAGTTTATATCTCAAAGTATAAAGTCTGTGAGGATGGCAGGACCTCAGCAGAAAAAAACACCACCAATATCCATGCCTTACCCAGTTCTCTTTTATTAGTAGCCAAGCACACTAACCACTAAGCCACAGAATGGCTGCAGTGTTCTATTAAATTATTTAAAACTAAAAATGTGCCTTTTAGTATTTAGAAAACATTTTTATCAATAATGGAAATTTTTCCAATTATTTCAATTGCCTTGCACCAATATGTCTCAAACTGTGGTTGCAAGCATTAGTAGGTCACGAGAAACTCAAAAGGGGGTCACAAATACCTCTTTCCCTATCAAAAATGCAAATGTTATGCTTTTAGGGTGGTAGATTATCAGGGCAGCCCTGTATACTTTCCGACATTTAAGCAGTTGACACAATACAGAACAAATATCTAAAAAAAGTTAATGTGAAATATAAAAAGAGATTGGCAGTTTCAAAAATGTACCTGGGTTTAAAAAATTATGCAGTGACCTTAACTTTCTTATTAAAAACTATTGATAGTTTTAACTTCAATAAACATTCTTTTTTCTAGTTAGATAGTTTCCAATCTCATAAATATTTGTAAACATGTTAAATACACAAGAAAATTACAAATATAATGATTTGAAAAATTCCATATAAAAAACCTATGCATGCAAATTTAACAAATTATGTACGTTTTCAAAGAAAAACATATGAAAGTTTGTTTTACACCTTAATAGGTTTTCAGAAATATCACCATAGTTTTGTTTGGAGTTTAATGGTGCAAAGGCAACTAATGCCATGATGTGCCAAACGAAGTGTAAAGGGTAAAAATAAAGATCTAAAAGTCAAGGAAACCCACAACCAATGTTAAAAGTGAAAAGACAATAAATGTAAACACTAAAACAACAAACGACAAAAAAATTGATCTGACAAAAATAACAAGTATGTAAAAATAACAATTGGTGTGTAGGACCCATATAAAATACAATGTCAAAAGGTAAAAATCAGAGATGGTTAAAATAGCCAATAAAACATAAAAAGGCAAAAACAGTGTATAAAAGATGTCCGAGGGTAAGGGGCTCGGACATAAAATCATGAAAGTTAAAATACAAGTGGCGTTCAAGGTTAAAAGCTGGACATATTAAAATATGCTTAACAGTTAAAATGGTGTCACAAAACTTGCACTTAGGTTCATCGTCCACCCGAAGAAGAAATGAATGAGTGATAAACAAATGACCTAAGCGGAGCCAAGCAAGTACAACTTCCTCCTCGTGATTTCTGCAAAAAAAAAAGTCAAGGTTTTGCCAAGGTTTGATAATGGGCTTAATCTCAAATAGCTTATTACCAACCTGTTCAGACCAAGATCTGTGCCATTGTGCCTGGAGCTCGATGGAAAAAAGCTGCCAGAAATCCACATATAGAACTGGCAGATAGTCAGACATGGGCATGGCTGACTTGGAAACAGCTCTGCCAAGTCATTGCCCCTGATCCAGACATGACCAGGCACCCAAAAGAAGAGAATGGTGGTTGTGGCTGCCAGACAATGGAGCTGCTGGAAGATCTTGAACAGAACAGGGTGAGGCCGATGCCTCACCGAGATCAAAGCCTGTAGCACTCCATTGTAGAGGACACACCAACAATGACACTTAGCCGCTATGTGGTTCAAGGCAATGCTGATAGCATGCAACTCTGCAGTGAAGATGGAACACTGCTGTGGGATCTGGTCAGCAATGATTACATCACAGCAGACCATGGCTGATTCAACTGATGTGCCAGACTTTGAGCCATCTGTGAAGACAGGCAGGAAGTCCAGGTGTGCAGCACAATGGCCAACGAAGACTTGCTGATACATACAGTCAGGAGTAAAGGCCCTCCCAATCCTGCAAAGTGAAAAGTCGCGAGAAGGGGGGTACAAAGAGCCATGGTAGCAGTGGCTTAGCTGTCAACTGTGAGAAGCTATCAAGACTGGTGTTAATGTTTCGCAGGTAACCTTAAACACACAAACTGAAAGGACGTTGGCCGATTTTGGTATAACATTCACAAAATTGTGATGCTTGCCAGGCCATCCCACTTGGGACTGCATTTTCAGTTCCCAGTGGGATGGCCTGGCAAGCATCACAATTTTGTTGCATACTGTAGAAACAACTGCTGAAGGCAAATACATAAAGATGGTTTGTCTGCCTCAATGTAGAGACAGAAGTGCAGAAAGTCCCCATGCAAACACAGAGGGCCTGATGGTGCAGAGGATCCAGCATCTTAACAATCGAATCCCAGGTGGAGTCGTATACCTGAGATACGTAGGCCAGTTTTGACTGGACAAGTGCATGGTAGAAGTAGAGCAAAGATCATCGGTTTACCCAAAAGAGAGGTTTACCCCTTGAGATGCTCAAGGTCCTCTCCTCCCTCTCTTTGGGGGTCATCATTGTGATGATGAGCACCTTGAGGTGCTCATCATCTCAGGCATTTGGGTTGTTTTATCTCTGAGCAGCACTTTTTTGCACACCATGGGCTAAATGGGCAGGTCACATGGACCCCGAAGGCTCAGAGAAGGTTGGGGGAGGGGACCCACTGGAACAGCTGTTGGGAGACAGATGGTAGCCTTCCGTCAAGGCCATCCAGCGTGTTCTTTAACGTGCACAGGGTATGGCTCTCCCGTACACGGGGCCACGGCTTAACATCCCATCCGATAGACGGCGGCGTTTCCAAGCTCATTGGTGTCCCCTACTGACCGTGGGCAGGGCGGGGAATTTTGCAGAGATAAATCTCCGCTGACTCAGCTTGGACTCGAACCTGGGAACTACAGATTACGAGCCTGGCGCGCTACCGACTGAGCCACCCCTCAGGCATTTGGCCCTGAGAAGATGGATGTAAAGTAAAATGGTCAATTTGCAGTCAAAGATGAGACTGAGAAACTTAGTCTCCATGACAACTGGAATGGTGGTACCCCTGAGCATCAGTTGGGGGTCTAGATGAAGATTATGCTTGCAGCAAAAGTGCACACAAGCAGTCATCTGTGGGGAGAACCAAAACCGATTTGGCCATCGTCCAAACCAAGAGATTGTTCAGGGCAATTGTCATTCATTGACCCTCATGCTCGATGATGAGCAAAAGATACTAAAATCATCAACATAGAGGTCATTGCCTATACTCAGAGGAAGTTGTCATGTAAAGGGATCTATCTTGACAGCAAAAAGTGTAACACTCAGGACACAGCCTAGTAGCACCGCCTGGTCTTGGGGAAAGGCTGTGAAAGAGTGTTGCAGACAGGGACATGAAAAGAACAGGAAGATAAAAAGCTAGAAATGAAGATCGGCATGAGACCTCTCAAGCCAAAGTTATGGAGGTCATGAAGAATGCCAAATCTTCATGCTGTGCTGTTTGCATTTTTGATGTCAAGTTGGATTGTTTTACCTCTGAGAGGCACTTTTTTGCACACCATGGGCTAAATGGGCAGGTCACATGGACCCCGAAGGCTCAGAGAAGGTTGGGGGAGGGGACCCACTGGAACAGCTGTTGGGAGACAGATGGTAGCCTCCCGTCAAGGCCATCCAGCGTGTTCTTTAACGTGCACAGGGTATGGCTCTCCCGCATACGGGGCCACAGCTTAACGTCCCATCCGACGGACGACGGCCTTTCCAAGCCCATTGGTGTCCCCTACTGACCGTGGGCAGGGCGGGAATTTTGCAGAGATAAATCTCAATGCTGACCCAGCTGGGACTCGAACCTGGGAACTACAGATTACGAGCCTGGCGCGCTACCGACTGAGTCACCCCCGCCCCAGTAGTCAGAAAACTGTTCCTTGATGAAAATATGGTTTAAAAGTCAGAGCAGCCGATCCTCACTCAATGGTGAGAGATGTTGAAGCATGGCACAATGGACATTGTCTGGCCCAATGGCAGATGATGAGACGTGCAGGGCAAGGCGAAGCTCCTCCCATGTAAATGGCCTGTTGTAAGGCTCCAGGCCATTTGAGTGGAAGGACAGCAGAGAGCATTCAGCCTTGCTCTTCAGGGTCAGAAACTCGGGGTAGTATGAAGACAAAGAATAGATGGAGGAGGACTCCCCCAGAGTGTCGGCAATTGCTTGGGGATCAGCAACTGTCTGTTTGTTGCGCTCCGGGGTTAATAATCAGTGGGGTGTTACTTCCCACTCATTTTCTGGACTTTATTCCACGACCTTATAAACTGGTCATGCAGGAGACAGACGATATATATATATATATTTGATCCCAGATTCCTTCTGGTACTGGACAAAACGGACCTTTGACCTGGCATGTTTGAATGTTTCATGGCTGGGAATGTTGGATATCTCCAAAACACTCTCCAAGCCTTGTTCTGAGACTGTGGTGCAGTCAGGATTTCACCATGGTTTTGAACTGAGTTGAAGTCTGAGGAACAATTGAAGCAGCTGTGTCGATGATGCAGTCTATCATCTTCCACCACTGCAACAATGATTGGCTCCTGGCTGACAGAGTGGTCATCAAACTCACATAAGAGTTCAAAGCCACTCCAGTCAGCCCAATCAAGCCCCCACAATGAGATATGTGAAAGGCTGCAAGGCCCCCCACGGGAGGTAGTGCACACCACAGGGAGGTGATCGCTTCCATATGGATTGTCCTCAACCTCCCATGTAGAGAGTGGAAGGATTGAGGAGGAGCAGATAATGAGATCAATGGCAGTAAATGTGTGGGTTGGGAGTACTGACACGGTATTCAACTAGGAGAGCAATGGATCCAGGAGCCACTGCGCCAGGACTCCACCCCTCCCTTGGTATCAGCACTGCACCAGGACTCCACCCCTTCCTTGGTATCAGCACTGCCCCACAGTGGACTGTATCCATTGAAGTCCCCCATGATGAGGAAGGGGGACAGTAGATGCGAGACAAGGTCACCAAGGTCATCCCGGAAGATGATACTTCCGGGTGATAGGTAGGTGAAACAGACTGTCAATAAAAACCCCACAAAGAGATGGATTGCAACCACTTCCAAGTTGGTGGTGAGGGGTACCACCTGCAATGGAGAATATTTGTTCATGAGGATGGCAACACCCCTGCAAGCTGGAGCATCTCCATACTGGTCCTGGCAAATGAGAGAGAAGTGCCATAGAGTGGGATTGTTGGCTGTCTGCAAGTACATCTACTGCATGCACACACAGATGGGTTCATGTGCCCTCAGAAGGACCTTGATTTCGTCAATATTCCTCTGGAATCCACAACAATTCCATTGTAAAAGTGTGGCCATCTCAGGTCTTTAGAGCTTGGGTGGATGACTTTCAATTTATTTTAACCATCACCAGCAACAGTTTCAGAAAAATTGGTTGGTCTGCATCCATGTCTTCATAGTCATCTTGGGTTATTTTTCCACTGAATTAAAACCAGAAATATCTCACTTTTGAGAAACCAGTCAGCTCTACTGTATTTAAAATCGTCATTCCAGCTAGACAGGCACCCACAATAAGCCCTTTATCGAACCCCGAAATATCCTTTGTTTTCCCATTGTGACCAACATTATTGACGATTACTGATTAGAAGCAGTCTTAAATAGTTGCCTAGATGATGTGGTGATGCACGTGGCCATGTATTTTGCATATACACTGCGCAAGTGATGTTTAGGTACATCTGCATAAAGGTTTTTAAATTAAAGGTGGTCGGAGTGGGTATAATAATAATAATAATAACAGCTTTAATAAATTATTAGAAGTGTTTACTTTTAAGCAAAAATTCCAATTTTTCTTGCAAGATGCTCCTAAGGATGAATTTGTATATTTCGAAAATAGTCATAAAAGTTACAGGTAGAGATTAAAAATCACGATATTGTTGAGAGAACAGTTTGTAAAATTTTCACAGAAATGATCAGTATAATTCTAAATCCATTCACAAACAGATTCCAAGATTTTTGGAAGCATCATGAGACTCTGAAATTTATCTTGCAACCTTTAAAGTTTAATTCGAAATTAATATATATCAGAGCTTTTCCTGGAATATCTATCCCAGAACTACAATTAGAGCTTTTGGAAATTAAAAATAAAAGTATCTGGACTACAAAACTTGATGAAATGGCTGCATAAGTTGGAAAAAAAAACTGCTATGAAGTCAGGCCACAAGTTGTTGATCTAGCTCTTGGTTCAAAAAATGTTCCTGACCCCTAGTGTAGAGTTTGAAAATTTCTTATTTACATTATGCTGATGATAATGGCCCTTTTGGCAAATGATGCTGATGAGCTGAACTCTTTTATTAGAGCTGTTGAGACTGCTTGTAGAGTAGGTTTGATGATAAACAGAGAGAAAAACTAAAGTGAGGTTGATGTAAGGCATTCTGTGGTTCAATTATTTTGAAGGGGAACACCCTTGAGCAAATGTCTCAGTTTAATTAATTTGACTGGTACTGGTGATATATATTTAACAGATACTGGTGATACATGGCACGAGATAAACAGAATATGGATTGCTCCTGGGACTTTTAAGAATCTATGGACAATGCCAAAAAATAGGCATAATACATCTAAAGACTAATTAGGTTAATAGTGGTACTCTTTAAAGTTTGACATTTTAATGAAACATGAATTATTTGTAGGCAAGGGTTGGGTTATTTTGCCTTTGAGTGGCACTTTTTTGCACAAAATGGGCTTCAGGTCAAAAGGACCCCAAAAACTCAGAGAAGGTTGGAGAAAGGCCCTCCCATACATGGGACAACAGCTTTACATCCCATCCAATGGTGGCCTTTCCAAGCTCATCAGTGCCCCCTACTGACCAAGTGCAGGGTGGGGAATTCTGTGGAGATAAATCTCAAATGCTGACTCAGCTGGGAATCGAACCTTGGAACTGCAGATTACAAGCTTGGCACACTACCAATTCAGCATCGCTTCCCTTGTAGAAAGATAACAGGAAACTTGATGCCTTTGATTCTAGATGTTTATGTAGTCATTAGGTAATCTTGGTCATTAGGTACTTTGCAAGTAATGATGAGGTTAAGCAAAGGTGTCAGCAACCTCTTTCAGGCAGCATATTGTGGACAGAGAGACTGAGTTGGTTTGGCCATGTTGCCTGTATACATAACTATAGATTATCGAAAAGGTTAATGAACAGTGTGCCTGAAGGCTGCAGAAAATGGGGGAGACTTAGGATGCTGTAGGCAGAAAAAATCAAACTGTGCCTTGTTAGATTGGCTTTCAGTGGCCAAATTCACAACTGTAGCTCAGGATAGACATGTTTGGAAGATTAAATTTTACAGTCTGGCTGGACCTCTGTAGCCCATGGCAGCTTGGGTATTGGCTGCTGTCTCTCTGTCTGCATGTAGTTTTTTTATTTTGGGGCCCGCAAAAAAAATTAAATTTGCACACTACCATTACCAACAATTGTACATGATGTGAACAAATGCCTATATTGAATCACTGCATCTGTTGGCATGGGCAAATTATGTATGAGATCACCTGGGATAGGAGATAGATGGAAGTAAAATGACCAATTGCAGCCATTTGCAAATTTATCATCTTCTTTTGGTATGCAAACAACATTCATAAGTTGTTCTCTCAAAACACTTTACAGATATTGAGAGATCCCTTCTAATACCCATAATTTCATACAGTAATTATTGCTCACGACAAACGTATGGAGAACTACATTTTACAGTTTGATTGGATCTCAGTACTTCATGACTTTCTAGAGAGTGGGGGGGAGGTATGGTGATGATGGGTAATGGTGAAATATCAAAACGAAAAAATATTTATTTAACAGTCACAAATTACAACACAGAAAAAAATTTAGACAAGAGCTATGGCAATGAAGGCAGAGAATAATCTTAAGAGAATATTCATTTGAATAATGTCTAATTTCATTTCCTAACTTAAATATAATGCAATAAAATTAGCAGAAATAAATAAAGTTTAAGAGCACTTAACTAGAAAAAATTTCGAAACTATTACTTGGTGATTAAGATACCCTTTTGTAAACCTAACTAGAAAAAGTCATTCACAATGTATTATTTGTTAAACATTCCAAAGTCCAACATGAAAAACAACAATGAAACAAGAGACCAAAGCTATTTTTCAATCCGCCCCCAAAGAAGGGGAGGAGAGGACCTTGAGGATGTTCACTGCCTGTGTGCACTTGAACCTAAGATGTCAAATATGAGATAAGAAGGTCAATTTCTGGTCGAAGAGGAGACCAGAAACTTGGTCTCTGCCACAACTGGAATGATGGTACCTCCGAGCTGCAGCTCGGGGTCCAGATGAAGATTACGCTTGCGGCAAAGGGGCATATAAGCAATCTTCTGTGGGGAGAACCAAAACCCATTATTCAGGGGTTTGCAGCTGTCGTTCAATGACCCTCATGCTGGATGACGAGCAAAGAAAGCTAAAGTCGCCAAAATAGAGGGCATTGCCTACAGTCGGAGGAAGTTGCCGTGTAATGGATTTTATCTTGACAGTGAAAAGTGTAACACTCAGGACACAGCCTTGTGGCACCCCCCGTTCTTGGGGGAAAGGCCGCGATAGAGTGACACGAACTCGAAAATTACAAGATTATAAAAAATTGCCGATGAAGATTGGCAGGTGACCTCGCAAGCTGAAGCAATGAAGGTCACTAAGAATGTCGAATCTCCATGTCGTGTTGTATGCTTTTTTTGATGTTGAAGAAAATGGACACCAGGAGCTCTTGATGTAAAAATGAATTCCTTATGGCTGATTCAAGGCGAATCAGGTGGTCAAAAGCAGACCTGTGCCTGCAAAAGCCACACTGGGTGTAGGAAAGAAGGTTGTAATATTCCAAATACCAGGCAAGCCTGGTATTTACGTTCTTTCCAACACATTGCAGACGCTACTCGTCAATGCAATTGGATGATAATTCAAAGGAATCTTGGAATCTTTGACTGGCTTGGGGAAGGCTGAAAAAATAGCCTCCCACCAGGCATCATGAAACTGCTCCTTGATGAAAATACAGTTGATGAGTCGGAGCAGCCGATCCTTACTCAATGGCGAGAGATGTTGGAGCATCACATAATACATTATCTGGCCCAACAGCGGATGCACAAGAAGAGTGCAGAGCAAGAGGAAGCTCCTCCGCTCCAGGCCATCACCCTGAAAGTTTCAAGGCTAGGCGATTTCGGATATCTCTGAAACACCCCCAAGCCCTGTTCTGAGCCTTTACAAGCTGCAGTGCAACCTGGATTCCACTACAGTTTTGGGAACTGTGGAAACCGAGTCGAGGTCTGAGGAATAGTATAAGCAGCTGCACGGATGATGCAGTCCGTCATCTCCGTCACTGCAACATTGATTGACTCCTGGCTGACATAGTGGTCAATGAGCTCAGAGAGGAGCTTGAAGTCACTCCAGTCAGCCCGAACAAGTCTCCAACATGAGACACATGAAGGGCTGCAAAGCCTCCCAGGAGAGATGGTTCACACCACAGAGAGGTGACCACTTCCATAAGAATTGTCCTTGACCTCCCATGTAGAGTGGAAGGATCGAGGAGAAGTAGATAGTGAGATCAATGGTGGTGAATGTGCGGGTTGGGTAGTGGAAGTATGTACTGACACCAGTGTTTAACAGGGAGAGTAATGGATCCAGGAGCCACTGCTCCAGTTAGTGCCCCTCCCGTTAATGTCAACACTGCCCAGAGTGACTGTGTCCGTTGAAGTCCCCCATGACCAGGAAGGGGGATGGCAGTTGCGCCACAAGGTAATCCCGGAAGACTATGCTTCTGGGTGTTAGATAGACAGAAAAAACAGTCAACGAAAATCCCACAAAGAGGCAAATGGCAACCGCCTCTAAGTCAATGGTGAGGGGTATGACCTGGAATGGAGAGTGGTTGCTCATGAAGATGGTGACACCCCCGTGAGCTGGACCATCTCCTTCCCAGTCCCAGCAAACAAGAGAGAAGTGCCAGATAGTGGGATCATTGGCTGTCTGCACGAATGTCTCCTGTAGGCACATGCAGATGGGTTCATCTGCCCTCAGGAGGACCTTGATGTTGTCAATATTCCTCTGGAATCCACGACAGTTCCATTGTAGGAGTGTGGACATCTCAGGTCTCAGAAGAATTGGCGGACGACTTTCAATTTCTTTTAACCATTACCAGCAACAGTTTTGGAAAAATGGGACGGTCGTGTCCATGTCCTTGGAGTCGTCTGAGTGACACAGATCTGAGGCCGCCACATGAGGAGGAGTTGTTTTTTTCTTAAGCCCCAGATGGGGCCCTTTAGGTTAAGATGTACTGGCTGGCTGTGGTCGGGAGGGAGGGAGAGGGCCTTCCGGAGGTGGATGTGGAAGGCACAGACACAGGAATAGAAACCATAGTCAACGTCGATATTGACACCGATGTCGACTTTGCCTGCATCAAGAGGTACTTAGCAGCAGGCAACAAAGATTCAGCAGGTGGAATGCTGATATTGGTCTGCACCGCCACAGAAGCTATCACTATGATGGGTTTACCGATGACTGCACCGGCATAGGAGACCTTGCCAGGTGGGGCAGGCAGTGCAGCGAGCTTTCTCACCTCTGGCTAACTGATGTTATGGAGGGTTTTTAGGCGCTGCACCTCTTTCTTCTCCAGCCACTTTGGATAGTCGCAGGAGTATGCTGGATGTTCGCCACAGCAGTTTACACAGCATGCCTTTTCAGCTGGGCAGTCAGGTTCAAGATGATCCTGACTGCAACAACGAGCACGTGTGGGCTTGCTCCAGCATGCTTGAATATGATTGAATGATGCCATCCGACGTTCCACTATACAGGACAGTACTACATCTTATGGATGGCACCAAATGCTACATTTGTGTGCTGGTTGAGGCCTATCAAAACAATGACATTGAGGCTGCGAAGCAGCGGAATGAGTACCTGTCATTTACATTACTTTAGTATTATCGAAATCTTTGATTCGTTGCATTCTGTAATTTGGAACTTTCGAATTTTGAGCCCTGTGTGCTGGTTGATGCCTATCGGAACGCTGACATTAAGGCTGTGGAGCAGTTGGGAGAGTACCTTTCGTCTAAATTAGTTTAATATTATCAAATCAGTCAGTTCACTCATATCTCTAATTATGGAACTTTCGAATTTTGAACCATGCTGATGATTTATTGCCATCATGCTGATGATTTATTGCCATGCTGATGATTATTATATGGATAGGTAGCATTATGGTCTAATTGTTATTGCCACTCTGTACATGAATTGTGCTGAAAGTCTACCATTATTTAAGGGGTAAATTAGAGCTTTTTTAATTTTAAAACATGATATTCGCCACTTAAATATCAGTTATTTGGGACAGATGTCCAAATTCGAAGCTCTCGTGGTGTCATGGATGGTTGGGCGAGGGGACCCACTGGACAGCTGTTGGGAAAAGGGTGTCAGCCTCCCCGTCAAGGCCATCCAGTGTGTTCTTTAACGTGCATGGGTGTGTCTCTCCCACACACAGGACCACAGCTTAACGCCCCATCCAATGGAGATGCTCTTACCAAGATTCACTGTAGACAGGGTGGGGAGTGTGGCAGAGAAAAATCTCTACACTTGCCCAGCTGGAACCCGAACCTGATAATTGCAGGTTACAAGCCTGGCATGCTACCAACTGCAGTGCGGGCATGGCCAAACCTCTGGTATTAAATACAACGCAAAGGGTTTGGTGTAAACAACCATACCTTGCAATGTAAGTACCCTGCCTTGATGGAAGCAGGCAGGGGAATGTTGAAAGTAATTATTAGTATCCGGCTGGGTACTGACTTTCCATCATGGTGTGTCAAAACCTGGTGGATTGCTATCACTCCCTGAGATGAAAGCTTCGAGAGGATTATCTCCTCAGAAACTTTGAGGAGGCCCCACTCGGAGATCACGCTCCAGGAGGAATTAAGCGTCTTGTGTGGAGTGATGGTGACTTCTACTTCACCAATCGCTGTGACATTTAAGAGTAGCTCTGATTCCTTGGAGCAGGCAGTTTCCACCTGCAAATCACCAGATCTTAAGTGCTTGACAGATTTCGGTTCTCCCGCAAGACCTTTGATACCCTTGTTAATAAAAAATGGGAACATGTCTCCAAGCACCTGATCACCCATAGAGACCAGGAACTTTGGAGACAGAGAAACACACGAAGATGATGGTGAAGACTAAGAAGGTGGGGGTTCATTGCTTGGCAGTATTGGCCGGTGAATTATGAATTGAAGAACTCATGAATGTTTTTGGTGGTTAAATGCCCATTGTTCCCACCCACCACGGATTGGCTGATCGGTGTATATGAAGAGAAAGAGAATTTATTCCTGAACAATAGAAAAATAATTATTACTTCAAACAGGAAAATTACTCTTCTATTACCTTTTTCTGTTTTTTCTCAGATTCAAGTCTCAAATTTTACCCATATAAACATAATTCTTGATGAAGACATATAAGTAAAAACCAAGGGTGTCAAATCAGGGCCCTTGGAAAACATATAACTGGACAACCCCTACCAATCCATTTGTCAAGAAATAATATACTAAGAACTTCTGTAACTTCTCTTAAGAAATGCTGCAAAATTATTGTGTTTGCAATGTCACTGTTTAATAACTGTGGAAATAGAAAATTTTCTAGCATATCCAGGAAAACTTGTCAGTCAATTGTTTTTTCTGCAAAAAAAAGGCCAGAAGATATGATCACACATTAATCTGTGCCAACATTCACCTTGAGGCTTTCATGCATACATTCTTGAGTCATGTGCAAGCTTTTTGCTCTGCATATTACCTTAAAGATTTATGAAAATCTTTCACTGAAATCAACATTCTTAGTGTATTTGTAGAGCATTTTAAAATTTGCAAAAACTTTTTCATACTAAATATTCTTTATTCCTTTGTGTAGGACAGCATTTATTGGTGTATACAAAAAATTTGCTAGTGTGAACACAAACTCCTGTTACTTAAATAGCTGATATCATCAAATAATGCTCATCATCATCAAGCAGCCATGTGTATGGAGGTCCAACCAGATTGTGCAATTTACTTCTACAAACACATCTGTCCTGAGCTACATCTGGTGCATCTCGTCATTGTAGATCAATTCTAACAAGGTCCTGTTTGACATTGTCTGCCCACTGCATCCTAGGTCTCTCTCTCTTTCTGAGACCTTTAGGTTACAGACTGTTCATAACCCTATTTGCTAATCTATAGTTATGCATACGGGCAACATGGCCAAACCAATAGTCCCTCTCTGCACAGTATGTTACTCAAAGGAGGTTGTGGACTCCTTTGCCTAACCTCATTATTACTTACAAAGTTGAACCACCTAATGCTCAAGATACTGTGTAAGCATCTAGTTTCTATTTTCTTGTTTACAAAGGGTCCAAGTTTCCCTACCATAACTAACCCTAGAAAGAACCAAACTATTATGCAGTATAATTTTAGTCTTTAGGTGTATCCCTATTCGTCTCTTAATATTATGCCACACATCACAAGTATCTGTTACATAGTCTCCAAGATAAACTGAGACATCTGCTCAAGAGCGCAGTCATTCAAATTAACTATACCACAGCTTGCCTGACCAATTTTCATCACTTTTTTCACCAAATCTACCCTACCAGTTTCATCAACAGCTCTAATGAAAGAAGTCATATCAACATCATTTGGCAAAAGGGTTAAATCATCATCATAATCTAAACCAGAAATTTTCTGATCTCTAGACCATATAAAGCCCAAAATCTTTGCAGTGAATTTCACATAACGTAATCAATAACCAAACTAAAGAGGAAAGGAGACAACATGCACCTTGTCAAGCACCAGAAGCAATGTTAAACCAATTGGTACAAGCCTTACCAACTTTCACACAAGACTCAGTGTTATTATAAAGTCCTTTCATTATGTTAACTAATTTGTCTGGTATGCCATATGATCTAGTGATCAACCACAAATTATGACAGTCAACAGAGTCAAAAGCCTTTTCAAAATCTACAAAGCTAGTAACCACAGGTTTCTGAAACTGTAAACATTTTTCAAGAATCTGCCTCAGTGAAAATATCTGATCTACACATCCCCTACCACTTTGTAATCCACATAGCTCATCGCACAATTGACTGTCCACCAGATTCTTAATTCTACTAAGCACAATCATGGAAAGAACTTTACCTGAATCAGAGAGTAGGCTGATACCTCTATAGCTCTCACAAGAACTGCAATCACCTTTTTTAAACATAGGGATAATAATAGCTCTGGTAAAATCCTTAGGAACCGTGCCTTTATCATAAAAGATAATCAAAATTTCAGTCATCCACATGGTAACCGAAACATTCCCAGCTCTAAGCATTTCTGTAGTAATTTCATCTACCCCTGGGGATTTATGTAGGTTAAGTTTAAAAATAGCCAAACTAACTTTGGACTGTATTATAAGGCCAATGTTAAAGACAGTAATGCATCTATCATAATTATAAACAATGGGTGTAGAACTAACCACAATGTTTAGAACATCACTGAAATGCTCAGCCCACCTAGCGATAACAGAATCCTCACCTTCTATAACATTACCTTTTTTATCCTTCAATCCCTGTACACCTGTCCGCTTTCTACCACTAAAAACATTAACTATCTGATACAGCTCTCTGCTGTTGTGCTGTCTAACTGCTTCCTCGGCTTTGTCAGCCAAGCCATCAAGCCAAAGATTCTTATCAGCATCTAACTGATCCTTTACATGTTTATTAAGCTCTTTGTAACATTTTCTGTTAGGACTAATAGAGTATTGATTAAAGACATTACTGCAGTTCTTTCTTTCCAAATTAAGCTCCAGTGCCTTATCACTGCTAAAATAAAAATTTTAGATGTCATTTTGTGACAACTTTTATATACACTAATGATTATCAATTACTCTGTTAGACTTATATGTAAAACAGCAGCCTGGGAATTGATTTTAAATCTATACCATCAAAAATCATACCAAATAATGCTGAGAGAATCCACGAATAAAATACTGTGGGTCTTCTAGAATACTGACACACAGTTATTAATGAAGTTGCTGCTGCTCGACGTACTGTTGCAGAATGTACTGTCAGGTTTGGAAGAAATGCTTTCAAAAGCATCTGTAAATACCATAAGTTGTTTAAATATATGGTTACCATAAAATAAAAATCATTACTAACATTACAATTTCCCTGAAACTGTCATAAATTGTTTAGACACATACATAAGTACAACTAAATAAGTAAATTCATAAAAATTCTTACATTGCAATTTGCACAGAAACAATACAAAATACACTGCTCTCCTTTGAAATTGCCCACCTAAAGGAATGCTTGCATGTGGTTGACATGATTAGAGAGGTGGGTAGTTCTACCAAAATTTAATGACAAGAGGTAGTACATCAGAGTGGCATGGCTACCGTAAACAGCAATACACAAAACAAGATGTCGGGAGAGTGAATCAAATGTGATCCTGTGTGATATAAAGCCATGCTTCATCTGCTCTTGCTGTCAGCTTGGTGACAGTAATACGTGGCTGGATGTAATGTACTGCCCCAAAGTATCCCATATGTGTTTTATGGGCAAGAAATTCGGTAAATACACAAGCCAAAGAAGGAGAACCACATCACAGAGGTACTGAAGGGAGACCTGAGTGGTATGTGGCCATGCATTATCCTCTCAGAAAACGGAATTAGGTATGGTATACAGATATGTCAGCAGGACAGGTCATAGCACAGTTTCAACATATCTTGTTACCATCAAAAACAACCAGAAATGACCAGCTGTTGTAACTACACCATCTTGCCGGGTATAAATCCTATATGGCACTCCTGGATACACACTGTATTACGTATGTCATCTGGCTATCTCCACATATGCACATGGCCTTCACTGGCACCTAAACAGAGGATTTATCACTGAAGAAGACACGATGCCACTGAAGTCCTCAGAAACTTCTCTCCCTGCACCACTGCAGACATGAACAATAATGGGATGGAGTCAGAGGAAGACAAGCCATCATCATCAGATTGTTCTGGCAAACATGTGAACAGGTAGTGATAAAATTATGGCACTAGTAATCTGCCATACTATAACAGTTCTGTTGTGTACAGCTTGTTGCCATATCCGACAGCCAACCCACTTTGATGTTCTTCTATTGGCACCTGAACCTGGCTATCATGTTGCAAAACCTTCTGTTATCCAATGTTGCCAACAGTATCCACAAGTTCATGCATCATGCTCCATACATGTTGCAATTTGTTGATTGGACAATCCAGCAAATGCCATTCCAATAATCCAGCCCCTTTCAAAACTGTGAAGTGCACATAACATTATTGTCTTTGGCATCATAAAAGCATGGCAACTTCACAGAAGTCTGCCTCACACAATTCTGTTTGCTAACAATCATTCATACCCTTTTTATAGTGTATGGTGCCATGGGAACAACAACCCAGCTACTAGCCATGTTTTTTGCACCTATTCATAAGTCATCATAAGCAAATCAGTGACCTAAGTACACATTGTCATCATACATGCAAATTTTTAGCTTTTTCTGGCCATTCTTTCCTGATGGGGTAATTTCAGTGGAGAAGAGTTTATTTGAATAGAAATCATAATAACAACTTCAGAAAATTAAGAACAAAAACTGTTTAACTCTTAATATATTGGTAAGGAGTTTTCGCTGGAACTGAAATCACTACCATTAGTGATAGATGAAATCTTGCTGCATAATACTATAGAAAGAAAAAAAAATTAAAATTGAATTTTTCATTTTGATATATTTTATAAACTAAATTTTAAAACAAAATATTTCTTGTTGATTTCTTTATCCAATTAGTTAATGAAATATATTAATCAGGGCTCAAAAAAATTTGTATGAAGCTAGTAGGATTCAGACAATTTTTCTGAGACAAAGTTTAGGAGCTTGCAGCTAAAGGTTTTATCTACCTAAAGTGTAATGAAGTAAAGCTAAAATTTTAGGTGCCACAGTGACCTGGAACCCAGTATTTTTTTAGCCCTGTATTAAATAAATCTGACAACAAAATAGGTGGTGTCATTTTGTGGAGCTGAAAGTACTATGCATTTCCTTTGTGGAGCTGAAAGTACTATGCCATTCCTGGAAGGTGCTTGCCTCAGATGGCGGTGCAGTCGCAGAAACATTTTATGATCAGGCACAGGGTGAATAGGATATCACACACATAGAGTCCATTGCCCTCAGCTACGCCATACATCAGGTGCATATCAGCTTTCTCTGCGTTCGTAAAATGGAAGGCAAATGTTTTGTCCTGAAATCGTTAATTGGAAATACATTCTCAACTGTTGTCATTGTGTTTTTCAAAAACATTAGCAATGTGCTCATTAATTCAGTGGACACAAAAAGATTTATAATGATTCGAAAAAATTACTACCATTCAAATAATTTGCTTCTGTTTTCATATTTTATTATTCTGTAACTTTTTTCCTTTACTCCATAACTATTTTACTTATTAGCTAATGTATTGCTGGTTGACAATATAATATATTTTGCAATCATAATCTCCACAAAAATGAACCTAAAACCATTCAATCTGCCTTAGTTCTGAGAACATACTTGGTTCAACAGAGTGATGAATAGGACTAACAGCAGAGTGATGAATAGGTTAACAGCAGGATCTAACTAAAAATCATGTGTATTTCTAATGCCATCATGGTATACAACCTCAATATTCCTGGATTATTGGATACACATGCATGTACATTTCCTGAGATAGTCCTTTATACAGAGTGTCCCTGAATTCATGGCCCAAACATGAGGAAATGGTAGTACACATTGAACCCACCAATATTTGTCATAGAATATGTGGCCACAAACACAGTGAGGAGTCAGAAATGAAGGACAGAGACAGAAGTTTCCAGAGTGACCTTTATTGGAGATCATTACAACGAATACTCAAACATCCACCCACCAACTTTGATACAGGCAGCACAACAGCGGAGTAGTGATCAGCGTAACTGCTTGTAAACACTGGGCTTGTTGTGCACATCGGCAGCTGCAACAGACAGTCGGGCTACCAGATCCTCCACGAACTGCACAGGCGTCTTGTACACGACACTCTTCAAATGTCCCCACAGAAAGAAATCGATACAAGAAAGATCGGGCAATCTGGGGGGCCACGGGATGGGACCACCGTGCCCAATCAATCGGTTCCCAAATGTGGTATGAAGATGTTGACGCACGTCCATGCTGAAATTGGCAGGTGCCCCATCATGCTGGAACCAAATACAGGCGCGGATTGCAGCTGGAACATCCTGAAGCAATTTCGGCAAAACCTGTTGCAGAACAATACGGTACATTTGCCCATTGAGGCAGGGTGCAATTAAGTAGTCATGCACGATCCCTGCCCAGACATTGATGGCGAACCGTTGCTGGTTCGAATTTGGGCATATACCATGGGGGTTCTGGGCTGCCAACAAATGCGTATTATGGACATTCACTACACCTTCATGGGAGAATGTTGATTCATCTGTAAAGAGCACATGCACGGGGAAATCGGAATGTGCGCCACTTTGCTGCAGGAACCACTGGGCGAAATCCATGCGCAGGGGATAATCACCAGCTGTCAATGCCTGCACTCGCTGCAAGTGATAGGGGTGTAGCCCTTCTTCATGCAGTACTCACCAGACACTGTTCCGATGCACACTCAGGCTCCGGGCGGCGAATCGCGCGCTTGAACCTGGGTTATCTGTCACCATACGCAAGATGTCCTCGCTCAAAGCCGGCATTCTGACCATCTGTGCTCGTCCAGCATCATGTCGACTGACGTGGAAGGTGCTTGCCTCAGATGGCGGTGCAGTCGCAGAAACATTTTATGATCGGGCACATGGCGAATAGGATATCGCACACAGTAGAGTCCATTGCCCTCAGCTATGCCATACATCAGGTGCATATCAGCTTTCTCTGCGTTCGTAAACTGCCCATTTCGTGTCCAATCGAAGTTGAGAATGCTGGGGTTTGGCCGATTCAGTGCTTTTAAGCCATGCCACCTTGTCTGCACCCCCTACTGGCACTGGGCTGCGTATGCGGCTGCATATTCTATGACAAATATTGGTGTGTTCAGTGTGTACTACCATCCCCTCATGTTTGGGCCATGAATTCAGGGACACCTTGTATATTCATTACACTGGTATGTCTTATTTAATAGAGACATATTTAACAGTTACAAGTTTTACAGTTATGGCAACACTTTCACCACTTATTTACAATCAGGAAGTCCTACAACTTGTTGTTGCTAGAAAACCGGAAATTTTATTAATTTATTATTATTTCTTCATTTTCCCCAATCGAGATAATGCTAATCTTTTATCATTTCCTGAAGTTGAATGAATCCATAAAAACAAAGAGAGACACTACATTAGAAACAGAAGATAAATTTCTTGGCTTGGAAATCAGTAGCAGTATAGCACAGAAGGGAAGCAATTTTATTAATAGATTATACCCCCTGACTATGCTGGAAGGGGATTATTAACCCCCTATCATGCTGGAGAGTTATTAACATTCCCTGCTATTATTCTAAGAGATAAAGATTAAACACCCCCTTGGAAAAATGCATTTTAAAGAAATCATTAGTTCATATGCTTACCTTAAAGTTATCAAAAATTTTATTAAACCATCTCATACATACACTTCTAAAATCTTGGAAATACCGCTGAAAGGTTATTAAAATTAATACCCATTTATGTACCCAACTTATACAAATACAAAAACGCACTTGCATTGCAAAAACATGTTGGTATCTATGAATGTAGAAATTGTCAACTGACATTATAAATTCACTGACCTTGCTTAAAGGACAAAGAAAAAAAATTATGTAAAAGCATAGTTGTAGGGTTTTGTGCAAATACATCATAATAATCTTATTCAGAATTAAATACTGCTTCTCCTTACATGCAACAGCATACATTTCTATTCTTTACTTCAGAATAGGATTTAAAAAAACATCCCTTTTTGCTGCATCATTTTAAATTAGACTAACAGAATCAATACACCACATGTGAAGAATCCTAAAACAGCCATGGGCTATGGAGGGCCAACCAGATTGTGCAATTTAGCCTCAAAACATGTCTATCCTAAGCTACAGCTGCTGCATTTCACCATCTTCTCTTTATCTCATGCCACACATCACCAGTATTGTATAGCTCCTGAGATAATTAAAGTAAAAAAAATGCTCAACATTGCACCCGTTCAAAAAAAAGGAACCACAACATCCCTGACCAATTTTCATCACTCTAGTTTTCTCTCTGTTTATCAATAAAGAGTATCTCATCGATATCATTTTGACAAAAGTGCCAAATCCTCAGTATAATCTAAATCAGAAATTTTCAAATCTTTACACCATTTAAGGCCAAAGTCTTCCACTTGAAGTGAATTCCACATAACATAATAACTAAAATGAAAAGGTGATAAAATGCACCCTTGCTGGATTTCAGTTAGCAATATTAAACCAATTGCTATAAACCTTACCAACTCTCACACATGACTCAACATGCTAACTAACTTGTCAGGTATGCCCTACCATTTTGCAATCAATCACAAATTATGATGATCAACAAAGTAAAATGCCTTTTTCGAACTCTACAAAACTTATACCCATAGGTTTCTGAAACTCTAAACATTTCTCAAAAATCTGTCAAAGTGAAAAAATCTGATCAATACATATCCTACCACTTCTGAATCAACACTGCTCATCATGCAATTGTCCATCAACCAGATTCTTAATTCTATTAGGTACATTAATGTAAAGAACTTTATCTGGAACAGAGTAGACTAATTCCTCTATAATCATCACAACAACTATGATCACCTTTTTTTCTTAAATCGAGATAATAGTAGCTCTGGTAAAATTTTTAGGGTTGGGTTGTTTTACCTTTGAGCAGCACTTTTTTGCACACCATAGGCTAAATGGCCAGGTCACATGGACCCCGAAGGCTCAGAGAAGGTTGGGGGAGGGGACCCACTGGAACAGCTGTTGGGAGACAGATGGTAGCCTTCCGTCAAGGCCATCCAGCATGTTCTTTAACGTGCACAGGGTATGGCTCTTCCGCACACGGGGCCAGGGCTTAATGTCCCATCCGATGGACGGCAGCCTTTCCAAGACCATCGGTGTCCCCTACTGACCGTGGACAGGGTGGAGATAAATCTCAACGCTGACCCAGCTGGGACTCGAACCTGGGAACTACAGATTACGAGTCTGGCACGCTACCGACTGAGCCACCCCCGCCCCAAAATTTTTAGGAACAATGCCTTTATCATAAAAGATATTAAAAATTTCAGTCAGCTATGAGACAATAGAAACATTCCCAGCTCTAAGCATTTCTGCAGTAATTTCATCTACCCCTGGGATTTATGTAATTAAGTTTAGAAATAGCCAAAATAACTTCAGATTGTGATATAGGGCCTCAGGTAAAAAAGGAGGTGATAATAATGCCAGTAATGCATCTATCATCATTACAAACAATGGGAGTAGAACTAACCATACTGTTTAGAACATCACTGAAATGCTCGGCCTACTTTGCCATGACATAATCCTCACCTTCAGTAACTTTACCACATTCATCCTTCAATCCCTATGTAACTGTCCGTTATTTACACACAAAACATTAACTATTTCATACAGCTCTCTGCTGTTATGCTGTCTAGCTGCATCCTCTGCTTTGTCAGCCAAACTATCAAGCCAAAAAATTCCTTTTGTCTTCAACTGATCGTTTACATATTTATTAAGTTCTCTGTAATGCCTTCTGTTAGGCACACTGTTCATAACACTATTCCCTAATCTACATAATGCATATGGACAGCATGGACAAAGTAACACAGTCTGTGCACAATATTCTGCTCAAAAGAGGTTGCTGACTTATTTGCCTGACATCATCATTACTTGCAAAATACCTAATGGCCAAGATACTGCATAAAACAAACACCCAACAACAGGGTAGGGTGTTCATTAAGGTTATTCCTGAAGTTTTTTGTGGTTTTTTTTTAGAAATAAGCTCTAGTGCCTTATTGCTCCAATAACTTTGTCTTCTCCTTTTTATCAAAAAGAGTAGTGTTAGTTTCAACAAATGCCCATTTAAAATGGTCCCATTCTTTCTCAACTTCTGCAGTCTGTAAACCTCAGTTATCATAATGACTATGTGACCTATTGTGGTATGCTCTGGCTATAAGAGAGCCTTTCAGAGCTTCAGTGTTAAAGATAATTCTCTTAACCTTAACACATTTCTTAAGCTTCAGTTGTAAGACAGTTTTGACAAGGCAATTGCCAGATGCAATTTTGGCTCTCCTGTATGATCTAGTATTCCTAACAGAACAAGTCCATTTACTGTTATTTAATATATAATCAATCATATTCTTATACAACCCATCTGGTGAAAACCATGTGTACTTATATGTTGCTATGTTTGTAATAAGTGTTAGTTATTCTAAAACCATTAAGTTTACTTACTCTGTAGGAGATATTCCCCATTGCCACTGTGACTATCAATACCAAATGGATTTATCATCTTTCCCCAAAGGTCAGAGTCAGTACTAACATTAGCACTGAAATCACCAGAATAAGGGTATTATCTCCTTTCTTGACAGCATTTAAAATATCATGACATTATCAGTACAGTCTCTCTTTCTTGTTCTCAGTAGAAAAAAATATACTTTCTATTTTGCTTAATCACCATTCAATATTAAATTATCTTTCTTTTGACATATAATATAGCATACTTCTGTTCAACAACTAATTCAGGATAAGTCTGTATTTTTTTTTTGGCAACATTCATAAATGCCAATACTTTATCATTTCCTAAAGCTGAATGAGACCTCAGAAAAATGAAAAGAATTTCCTTACCTTGGAAATCAGTAGCAACATGTTTCAGAAGAGGAAGAAGTAGAGGCAAAAAATATTTGAACTTTTTTAAATTTCATTCATTTTTCAAGATATTTTTAAAAACCACTAAAATGTAGGGGGTAATGTTATACTACATTGGTCATTTTACTAGCTTGATTGTGTTTCTTGTTCCCTCCCCTCGATTTTTTTTTTCTAGGTCTGGACCTGCTCTCTATTATATTGAAATAGGATATTAACCCCTCTATGCAGGGGAGCAACATTAATAATTCACTAAAATGCTAAGGATGAAATGAAATAGATTGAACCTACATGTACATACATACTATGGAAGGTCCAAGCAGATTGTGCAATTTATTCCTCCAAAGATGTCAATCTGGACTAAGCTAAAACTTTCGGCCACTGCAAGCCAATTCGGGCAAGTCCAGTTTGGCATTGTCCACCCGTAATCCTCTAGGTCTCAATTTTTACCTGAGGCCTTCAGACACACTGTACATAACTCTATTCACTTATTTGCATTTCTGTATGCTGGCAAAAACCAACAGTCTCTCTCTTCACAAGAAGTGGCTCAAAGGTGGTTGCTGATTTCATCTAATTTTAACACCTGGAATGACCTACATAGTCATATCAACTATTCTCCAAGATATGTGTATGTAACCATCTATAATAAAAGTCATCAATTTTCCTGTTAACTTGCTTACAAAAAGGCCTAGTTTCACTACAATAGCAAAATTCTGAATAATTATATAGTCGAATTTTAGTCTTAATGTATATAAGATTATTTTTCCACAATATTCATAGATTCCTAAAAGTCACAAAGCAATGCCTATTATCCTGTTTCCCTCATCTTGTACATTACCGGTATTCTGTTACACAACTCATGAAATAATTAAGCTGAGAAACTAACTAAAGAAAGCAGCATTTCAAAAGAAGTGAAACACCACCTACATTACCAATTTGCATCCCTTTAGTGTTCTCTCTGTCTATCATGAAACCTACTCTATTACCATTCTCATCAACAGCCCTAATGAAAGAGTCAGTGGTAAAGTGTGACTTTTTGAGTAGGGGAAGCAATTACCAGAAGCAGTGCTACAACTAAATTAGAATGTCATTCTGGTAATCAATGTTTCCTAATCACTGAACTGGAACAGCATTCTGATACTCGACGTTTGCGAAACACTAAAACAGAATGGTATTTCAGTACTAGACACTTTCAAATCACTGAAGCAGAACACCATTCCGGCACTTGATGTTTCCAAATCATTCAACGAAATTTCCTAATCTATGAGTGAAAATAGTTCTATACTTTTTAAATCAAATATTATTGGAAATTAGTATTATACATTGCAACTTTTCTAGGAAAAATTGTGGGGATACTATGGTCTTGCAACAATGTTATTTTGAGAGTTGAGGAAAAATGGAAATGGCCCAAGAAAATAGCCCAAGCACATGAAATAAGGTACACATATATTTTAATATAATTTCATTTTATTTACAGGGAAGTTAAAATCAAATTACAAATTAAAATTACAAAAAAAAATTAACAAAATCATTTTCAAAAAAGTTATGTAACAAACTCCAAAATTGAATCATGTGTTCTGAGGAATATCTCAATTTCATTATTTGCTTTTGGTATCGACACTGGAATTATAGTGGGACATAAATGGCTATAAGTCCCAGCATCCTAATTGAAATAGAAAAAAGTTGTTCAGTGGCGAAGTGTGACTTTTTGAGTAGGGAAAGCAATTAATAGAAGGAATGCTACAACTAAATGGGAACACCGTTCCGGTAATCAATGTTTCCAAATTACGGAACACCATTCTGGTACTCGACATTTTAAAATTACTGAACTGGAACACCGTTCCGGTATTGGGTATTTCTGAATCACTGAACAGAATGAACGATCTGATACTTGATGTTTCATAATCTAGGAGAGAAAAATAGTTCTATACTTTTTAAATCAAATATTATCATATTATTATTTGTAGAAAAAATATGGGGATACTGTGGCCTTGCAACAAGGTTATTTTGAGAGTCAAAAATGGGCAAAGCACATGAAAGAAGATAAACATGTATTTTAATAGAATTTCATTTTATTTACTGGGAAGTTAGAACGAAAGTAAAAATTAATATTGCCAAAAAATTAACAAAATCACCTTCACTAAAGTTGTAAAACTCCAAATATTGACCATTGCATTCTGAGTAATATCATGATTTCTGAGTAATTCTCTTTGCTTTTGGTGTCAACACTATAGAATTGTAGTCCAGTCAAAAGTGGAGTAAACAAAAATATAACCAACTGTACATTAAAAATATTTTATTAACAAACTCTCAACTAAGAGATAGTAATCGAATTTTATTTTTTACAGAAGAAAACAGATGAGGCTACAGGGTATACTTGCATATCCCATAAAAAAAAAGCCTTGATAAATCAATAAATATTTTGCGGAAAAAATTTTCGCCAACATACGGGATTTAAACCTGCATCTCTCCAGAAACATGTCAGAATATTCTTCCAGCTGAACTAATGCCAGAAAAATATAAACAGTTCTATGTTATCTCAATTGAAAAATTACATTCAGAGCTCAATAACTTCTTCAATATTATTTTTTAAAGGAAAATATGTCTAAAGATAAAGATCAATAAAATCTGTCTAAATATCAATTTTAAATAATATTTGTTCAATATTCAAAGAGTTATGAACATTGGAATATATTTAATAGGCTACAGAAAAATTGATCCTAAAATTTAATTAAAACAGGTTAAGAGATCAGAGATTATAGTTGACTCTAGTAAAGTGCAGGGTGCATTGATCTGTTCATCATCATCCTCAAGCAGCCATGGGCTACGGAGGTCCAACCAGACTGTGCAATTTAGTTCTCCAAGCATATCTGCCCTGAGCTATATCTGTTGCATCTGGCCACTGCACACCAATTCTAACAAGGTCCTATTTGGCATTGTCTGCCCACCACATCCTAGGTCTCCCCCTCTTTCTGAGGCCTTTATGCACACTGTTCAAAACCCTATTTCCTAATCTATAATTATCCATACAGGCAACATGGCCAAACCAATGGAGTCTCTCTCTGCACGATATGCTACTTAAAGAAGGTTGCCAACTCCTTTGCCTAACCTCATCATTACTTACAAAGTTGAACCACCTAATGCCCAGATACTGCATAAGCATCTAGTTTCCTGGCATCTTTTTTTACAAAGTGTCCAAGATTCACTACCATAACTAACCCTAGAGAGAACCAAATTATTAGTCTAATTTTAGTCTTTAGGTGTATAAGCCTATTTCTCCACACTTTCCATAGATTCTTAAAAGTCCCAGCAGCAATCCCTATTCGCCTGTTAATCTCATGCTGCACATCACCAGTATCTGTTACATAGCTCCCAAGATAATTAAACTGTGACACCTGCTCAAGACTGCAACTGTTCAGATTAACTGAATCACAACCTGCCTGACCAATTTTCATCACTTTAGTTTTCTCTGTTTATAACCAAACCTACTCTAGTACCAATCTCATTACATCCTGTTACTGATCTCTTAATCTCTGTTAAAGTGTTAATTAAAATATGGGGTCAATTTTTTTTTGCAGCCTATAAAATATTCAAGCATTCATAACATTTTGAATACTAAAAATAGTTTAAAATCTGGATTTAGGCAGATTTGATTGAAGTTTTAATTTATCTTTAGCCATATTTTTCACTAAATATCACATTGAAGAAGTTATTGAGTGTTGAATGTGATTATCTATTGATATAACATCAAACTTTTTCCATTTTTCAGTCCAGTACCTGTATATATATATAACACTATGAGTTAACACTATGGGTTTTTATTCGTGGTTTTCAAATTGTTATTTTAACTCTTACTCAATCTGTTGTAAGATGTGTTTATATTCATGTTCAGTGTTTTCATCTTCTAAATATATTTTTGTAAATAATTTTATATTCTGCTGAATTGAAAATTCTTCAATTTCTGAAAATCACAGAAGGCAATTTAGTAGGGGCAATTTGATTGAGCACATGCCTCCATACAGTTAAGTAAGAAGTTTGAAGGCTGAAAGGGAGGAATTAAAATTTGTTGAGTTTTTTGTTAATGCAAATTCAGGGATAAATTGTTTTTTAAAAATCAATTTTACCCAATTTATCACCTTACTTAACTTGAGAAGTATGATACAAAAACTAATAGGCATTCCTTTTATTGTCCCACAAAAGTTTCAAAAGCTGGCACTTGTGTTGGTGCGTTATTATTTTTTATGATAATTTTCATTTGAGGCTATATACAAAGTATTTATTTTTTCTTGATATGTTATATAGAAGGCAGAGAATAGTCCTAAAAGCTACTGCTAGCTTGTACAGACCTTCTGATATGAGAGAGGATCATGAGGATTCTCTAACATGCTTTGTTGCATTCTCTAGCAGTTTTCTATGAATTGTCAGCCAGTTTATCAAGCAAGATTCTAATGAGAATTCAACTGATCACTTTCTGTAATGCTGTTCGTTAAGACTAGTATTGATTCAACTTAGCCTGCTTTCTTTCAGTCAAGGCTCAAGTCCCACCTGTGACAGCATCAAAATTTCTCTGCTAAATCCCATCCTGCCCTTGGTAAGAAAGAGGACATCAGTGGTATTGAAAAGGCCATTGTACATTAGATGGGACATTAAGCTGTGGCCTCATGTGCAGGAGAGTCATACTTTGTGCACATTAAAATACACTGGATGATCTTGATGGGAGGCTTCTATCTGTTTCATAACAGCTGTTCAATGGTCACCACAGTTCTACATATCTCATCCTCTACATAATCTCTGGGCATTTTGGGACCTTGTGTCCTGAATATTTAGCCCATTATGCAAAAACAATTGTGTCTACTGAGGTAAAACAACCAAACTCTTTCTTTCAGAAATAAGGTGCAAAGCTTTATCACTTAAATGACTCTGCCTAGAATCCAAAACATATTGTTGGTTTCAAGAATAGTTTGTTTAAAATTATTCTATTCATCCTCAACCACAATTGTAAACAAACCACAATTATTCTAATGGCAGTGTAACCTATCATAGTAAGCTTTAGCTAACTGAGGGTCTTTCAGAGCTGTAGTGTTAAAGGGCCTTTATAAACAACCCAACTTTTACCTTAATACAACATATCTTGAGTTTCAACAGGAAGACAATTTTAACAGAATGATGGTCTGATCCAATTTCAACTCCCCTATACAACCATATATTCCTAACAGAGCAATCCCATTTGCTATTAATACATAATTAATCAGACTCCAATGCAAAGCCAGCAGATGAAATCCATCTTTAGCTATAAAAACATTCTGTGCATTAAAAATTTTAAAATTAGAAAGCATTTAAAATATACTGCTTGACATAAAAAATACCACACCAGGAAGTATTTGTTGGAGCACCATGCAAATAGGTGGGTATGTGTAGAAAGTCGGGCTATGTAAACGAGTGCAGTTGAGAACCAATCACGTGATAGGGGAGAGAGATATCAAGGAAAAAAGGCTCAACATAACTAGTTGGTCATCCTCACCTGGGTGTGTGGACCACTTCATCAGAGTGATTTCAGTGGTAAAAGCACATGTAAGGAGTAAGAATTATGTCATCAGGAATCCTACTATCACACAGACACCTTTACCAGAGGCTTTATCATAGGGCTACATATTGGTTGGTCCCAGCATTGCATCACGTTGGATACGTCAGTTTGCAACAAATGTCAGCCAAATTTGGTGACAGTGGTTGGAGGAAGGTAACTTGCACCAACCACTGTCACCAAAAGTTGGAGGAAGGTAACTTACACCAACCACTTTTTTGATTAATGAGCACATCCAAATGCCTTGATCACTGCATTCGACAGCAAGTCGGAGCAGCCCCACAATCCACAGCAAACAACATTCGACAGTGGTGTACAGTCAGCTATGGACATCTCTGTGTCAACACTGACTATGAATCGCAGATTGGCTGCGGCAGGTTTACGCTTTTGCCAGCAATTGTAATGATTACCACTCACCACAGCACATTATGGCGCAAGGTTGCAGTGATGCCATACCAGACATGTGTGATCGAACGAATTGAAACTATGTCATATTCGGCGATGATTATCACTTCTGTCTCAACATCGATGATTACTAATTGAGAGTCTGAAGAAGTGGTCACTGGGCTGATCTTGCTGCCATCCATGAGTATCATACAGCTCCTCAGCCAGGTCTCATGGTTTGGGGTGCTATCAGTTTCAACAGCCATTCACTGCTCATATGCATAGTGGGTACAATGACAGCACGACAATACGTCGATGAGGTGCTGCAGCCTATTTGGTTGTCATATCTCTGTGGTATCCCTGATGCCCAGTTTCAATAAGATAACACCTGTCCACACACTGCCAATATCAGCAAACAGTGCCTACAAGATGTCTAGGTGCTGCCTTGGTAAGCACAATCCCCAGAATTCTCCCCAATAGATAACATGTTGGATATCACTGGCAGATGACTTCATGTCTCTGCACAACTCCCTCGTAATGCCAATGAATTATGGATACAGGTCAACGATGCATGTCTGTTATATCGCAGCACAACATCTGAGAACTTTTCCACTCGATGCCATGTTGCCTAATATAGAGTCCAGCATGGTGGTCATATGACCTACTGACTCAGGCCACATTATACTGTCTCCTCAAACATCACATTCATGTAATTCCTCAAAAATTAAATTACTTCTTTCCCACTAACTTATCTACATGTGTGGTAAGTTTCTCATTTCGTGCATTCCTTCGTGGTTTTTGCATTTTCTATGTCGAGCAGTGTATATTTTCATACAATGTTTTTCACAAAATATAAACACATGAAAGCATATATACCTTAATTTCTTTATCATTTGTGAATTGACCTAATACAGGCATTACTTTTGCCACAGTGACAGCAAGTGTTTCCTGGACTGATTCTTCCTCTGTTCTTTGACAAATTTTTGCTAAGCAAGGAAGTAGGTTAACAGTATATGGCCTAAAGGAAAAAAGTATTTCATAACTCATAAATAAATGCAAAATAAAATTTATTATCTTAGCAACTTTCTGCAATATTATCACAATTACTATGCATATATTTGAACAATTACTTTCAGTGCTTTGCTTTTGAGAAGAAATATTCCAGAATGCTTCTATATTTTCATACATCCTCTTTCATTCTTTCATATCTTTTTCAGTAAGTGTACCAGAACACTATCATGTTGCATAACATTCTGACAAATGAAAAGCCCTGATTATTTTCATAGCATTCTCTTAAAATATAGCATTTTTATCTAAATCTTAGAAGGAAACTACTAGAAATAAACAGAAGATGGAAATTAAAAATGTTTACCACATCAATCAGTTTTACTTACTTCTCCATTTTTTTCAGTTTTCTCATTCATGTTACTTTTAATTCTCCATTGAAACAGTTTAATGCTGTTACTTTCCTATCTTTCGTAAACATAAAATTTTACTGCATCACTAAACAATTTAATATCATTCGCACTGGCCGAGTAGTTACTAACTTGGCTGGAAGGCAATTTAGGTTCGAATCCTAGTTGTTTAAGGTTTTATGGCATAATAGCCACTAAGACTATATTGTGCCACAATAACAGAATATCATCATCATCATCATCATCAAGCAGCATGGGCTACGGAGGTCCAACCAGACCGTGCAATTTAGTTCTCCAAGCATATCTGTCCTGAGCTATATCTGTTGCATCTGGCCACTGCACATCAATTCTAACAAGGTACTATTTGGCATTGTCTGCCCACCACATCCTAGGTCTCCTCCTTTTTCTGAGGCCTTTATGCACACTGTTCAAAACCCTATTTCCTAATCTATAATTAACCATACAGGCAACATGGCCAAATCAATGGAGTCTCTCTCTGCATAATATGCTACTTAAAGAAGGTTGACAACTCCTTTGCCTAACCTCATCATTACTTACAAAGTTGAACCACCTAATGCCCAAGACACTGCATAAGCATCTAGTTTCCTGGCATCTTTTTTACAAAGTGTCCAAGTTTCACTACCATAACTAATCCTAGAGAGAACCAAACTATTATACAGTCTAATTTTAGACTGTATAATAGTTTGGTTCTCTCTAGGTGTCTTTAGGTGTATATGCCTATTTCTCCACACTCTCCAAAGATTCTTAAAAGTCCCGACAGCAATCCCTATCCATCTGTTAATCTCATGCCGCACATGGCCAGTATCTGTTACATAGCTCCCAAGATAATTAAACTGAGACACCTTTTCAAGACAGCAGCTGTTCAGATTAACTGAATTACAGTCTGCCTGACCAATTTTCATCATTTTGGTTTTTCTCTTTGTTTATAACCAAACGTACTCTACTACCAGTCTCATCAACAGCTTGAATGAAAGAGTTCATCTCATCAACATCAATTGTCAAAAGGGCTAATCATCAGCAAAATCTAAATCAGAAATTTTCGTATCTCCAGACAATTTAAGGCCAAAATCTTTTCCTTGCAGTGAATTTTGCGTAACATAATCAATAACCAAACTAACGAGAAACGAGGATAAAATGTGCCCTTATCGAACACCAGAGGCAATGCTAAACCAAGACTCAGTGTTATTATAGAGACCTTTCATTGTGTTAACTAACTTGTCTGGTATTCCATACGATCTCACAATCAACCACAAATTATGATGACCAACAGAGCTGAAAGCCTTTTTGAAATCAACAAAGCTAGCAACACAGGTTTCTGAAACTGTAAACATTTCTGAAGAATCTGCCCAAGTGAAAATATCTGATCTACACATCCCCTACCACTTCATAATCCACATAGCTCATCACACAATTGACTGTCCACCAGATTCTTAATTCTACTAAGCACAATCATGGAAAGAACTTTACCTGAAACAGAAAGTAGGCTGATACCTCTATAGCTCTCACAAGAACTGCAATCACCTTTTTGAAACATAGGGATAATAATAGCTCTGGTAAAATCCTTAAGAACCATGCCTTTATCATAAAAGATAATCAAAATTTCAGTCATCCACATGGTAACTGAAACATTCCCAGCTCTAAGCATTTCTGTAGTAATTTCATCTGCCCCTGGGGATTTATGTAGGTTAAGTTTAAAAATAGCCAAACTAACTTTGGACTGTATTATAGGGCCAACATTAAAGCCAGTAATGCATCTATCATCATTAAACAATGGGAGTAGAACTAACCACATTGTTTAGAACATCACTGAAATGCTCAGCCCACTAGCCATGACAGAATCCTCACCTTCTATAACCTTACCTTGTTTATCATTCAATCCTTGTATACCTGTCCATTTTTTACCACATAAAACATTAACTATCTGATACAGCTCTCTGCTGTTCTGCTGTCTAACTGCTTCCTTGGCTTTATCAGCAAGCCATCAAACCAATGATTCTTATCAGCAGCTAACTGATCCTTTACATGTTTATTTAGCACTCTATAATGCATTCTATTAGGACTGTAGGGTATTGATTAAAGACATTCCTGCAGTTCTTTCTTTCTGAAATAAGCTAAAGTGCTTTGTCACTCAAATAATTTTGCCACTTCTGCTCCTTTTCTCCTAAAAGAGTACTGTCAGTTTCAAGAAAAGCCTGTTTAAAATGGTCTCATTCTTCCTCAACTTCAATAGTAAGCAAAGCATTATTGCCATAATGACTAAGTAACCTATCATGGTAAGCTTCAGACATAACTTGTCTTTCAGAGCTTCAGAATTAAAGTTAAATTTTTTAACCTTAGCACAACACTTCTTAAGTTTAAGTTTCAAGACACTTTTAACAAGGCAATGGTCAGATCCAATTTCGGCTCCCCTATATGACCTGGTATTCCTAACAGTACTAGCCCATTTGCTGTTAATATATAATTAATCATATTCTTATGCAGTCACATTAACCTTCAATCCCTGTATATCTGTCTGTTTTCTATCACACAAAACATTAACTATCTGGTACAACTCTCTGCTGTTGTGCTGTCTAACTGCTTCCTTGGCTTTGTCAGACAAGTCATCAAGCCAAAGATTCTTATCAGCAGCTAAGCTAACTGATCCTCTACACGTTTATTAAACTCTCTGTAATGCAACACTGGTGAAACACTGGCATGCACTGGTGAAACCCATGTGTACTTATGTATTTCACAGTGTTTGTAATATCTCATCATCTTCATCCTAAGTGGGGACATAACAGCAGATAACATTCAAGTCTTTAATGCTTGCCTGAAATTTTGCTGTAAGAAACCTTTCATTAATGCACTTGTATCCTAAAAGAACATCACTGGCTGAGACTTACCCTTAGAGATGCTTATTATCACCCTTCCCTGAAAAGAGAAATTTAAGATTATCTTTAAGAATCTTAACTTTATCTGTCCATGTGGTTTCTTGCAAGCCGAGAATATCTAAATTATAATGGCGGAATTCTTGTGTGAGGACATCAAACAAGCTCTGTGCAGAGTCCTCACATTCCAAATACCTATGGAGAGAAAATGGTTAGTAGAGTGTTTAAAAAAACTATGTTTATTGAGAGAGGGAATGCCAACAATATCAAACAGCCCCCTAATCGCAGGCATGGGGCAAAGACCCATTCCCCCACCACTAAAGGCTGAACACAGCTACACTGGAAGACTTCCTCCACGTAGAATTTGACGATGCCCACAGAAGCAAGAGTTCAGGTGCATGCAATGACCTCTGCTCAGGATTATCCACCAGCTGATAAAACATATCCTGTGAATCTATTCACTTGCAGCTGTCAACCCACAAATAAACAAAAAACACAGCGGCAGATTTTCCCTCCACAGAAGCCCAACAGTGCAGCAAATTCATAATCCATAATCAATCCTCCAGTCCAGTAAGTTTATATGGTCAACACCAGAACCCTGTGTGGTTGACCATGCCTCAGCAGGGTAGAAAAAAAAAGAAAAGTAGCCATAGTTGTCCAGATCAATAAGCCACATTGATCTGGCAGTCCTCCCCTCCATTCACTTCCACAAGAGAATATTTCTTTTGAAAGGTACTAATGGCCTGCACCACAAGGCAGGGTTGGACATTAGGTGCTAGGCCTGGCAGACTCTATGCATCATCACAGGGGATTGATGCATAGCTCTTCTTCCAGTGACTACCTAGCTACCATTACAAGAAATGCATAAAAGACAGTAAAACCACTTCAAAGTTAAAACTCAGTGTACAATAAAAGTAACAACACTAAACGTATGTGTAATAGAAAACAATAATAGGTGTATGACCCTGTAAAAAAAGAATGAAATGGTAAAATTCAACACTAAAACACAGAATTAAAACAGCCAGTATATCTTACACAGTCAAAAACAGGTGGTAAAACGAAATGATAAAGATAAAACATATCCAAATGTAAAGGGCTCAGATGATAAATGATGCAAGAACCAATATATATATATAACATCTGGGATAAAAGCTGGAAATTTGATTAATAGAATGTGTGATAGTTACCTGCATAAAACATGGACGTTTTTATCCAAATGTTATCTTTTTCTGTAGTCTCACCTTGCTCACATATTTTCTCTATAGCAGATTCTATAGCATCTCTATAACAAATTCTGCTATAGAGATCTCTATAGCAGATATACTCACAGGCTTCTGTCAGACCTAAATGGTAAGCCACGGCTTGAGGAATATTTTTTTTACAGTTTGCCACTCACCATATGTGAAAAACATGTATGTAGGAAGAAATGGTAAAAAAAAATATTAAAATGCATACAAGCTGAGATATAAAATTCAGCTCCTAAAAATTTTGTTTATATTTTTTATTTCCTTTTTTTTTTACCTCTATATTCAGACAAACTATTAAATATTATTTCCCAATTCTCAATTAATATGCATGTTTACTCTCATGACATAAAACAAAGCAAATGCAGGAAGTCCTCAATTTATGGAACCCCTTTACAAGGAATTTTACACTTACAGAAATTATATCTCAATACTCAATTTTGTCATATGACAAAAATTCTGCAGTTATGGAAATTTTTTATATTTATTTTACAGCTATAAATATAATAACTGACGTCAAGGGTGTTGTCATGGCCCTGAACTTTATTTTTTGATCATTTAATTATCTCTATCAATTTTCCTTCACCTGTGGTTGTATACCTGTGCTTTAATGTACATTCCGAAGTGATGTCTTTCTATGTAATAAAGCAGATGTTCACTATAATTGTGTAGAGGACAACATGAATATTTATTCTCTATATACAGTTACCCATATAAATATACTATGGGAATGTGCTTAACTCTGTGGCCTTAGCTGTGCTTAACACTTCCCTAATAATGGAAGCTACTATTTAAAGGCTAATAACCCCTTCCATACTTATGTCATGAAGTATCATCTAAACAATAGAAAAACCAACAAAAAATGTTAAAATATTCTTGTTTTTTTTTTCATTCAAATGTGTTTAAAGGATCAAAAATTATGTATAATATAAAGTTTTGGATCTGAAAAAATTTCGGTAAGAACACCTACATCATTACATAATGGTATTCAATAGGGGAAATAGGGTCCATTATACAAAAATTCGTTTTATACCCAACTTTTTAGTAACATAATCCTTCCGTAAATCAAAAACCACCAGTACAAGTTTCTTTCTTTACATCCTAATGTTTCTTTTTTTTACTTCTTAATGTATAGCCATTAAATGAATATTTTATTACAAGTTATATTTTCTTCTCTTTTTTACTTATCTTCCTATTGCTTTTGGTTTTGATATTTGTCGATTTGTCAATTTGTGGATTTGACAAAATGTTGTTACGCCATATCTTTCAAACACAATGGAGAAACTTAATGATCTATATGTCAAATGAAAGCTTATGATAAGAGGAATGTCATACGTTATGAAAAATTGACCCTCCATGCTTTCTCCCCCCCCCCCTAAAAAAGGGAGGAAATATGATCATCATAGGCTAAAAAAATTTGACCCCCATGCTTTTTTTCCACCTAAAAAACAGAAAATGTGAGCATTGTTTTACTATATCTTCAGAACACAAGGGCCTACAATTACGAGTTAGGTATCAAATGAAAGCTCATATAATGACTGTCAAACTATTTCGAATTTTGCCTTCACTATTCCTCCCAATAAAAGGGGGAGGGGGCAGGTTTTTGCAAGGATTAACTTTAACAAGTCATATCTCAAATAAAAGTTTGTGACATCACCAATGTCATGGGCTACCTCAAACATGACTCCAAAAAAGGAGGGGATGTGGTAGATGCTTATGAGTCATATCAAATGAAGGTTTTTGAAGGTAAGTGTTTTTAGTGACAAAAAATGTATATATACATAAATTAACCCCCAATAAATCCAACCCCAAAGATATAATGAAATAAATTTTTGCATAGTTTTTGGTTTCAAAAATTGGAAATTTTCATTTGATCCACATGAGTAGAAGAATCTGTAAAAAGTCTCAGTCACATTCATCTCAGTAACACTGCTTTAACTGGCAGTGCTAGGACAATGTTATGGTTGAGAGGTTTCTGTTTCATTGAAGTTCTTAAAAGAGGTTTCATTATTCTTATATTCTGGATCCTTCAACTACTTCTCCATTTTTGTTTTCCTTGCTCTAGTTTCTTAACAAGCCTTTTATTCCCACCACTGTCATCCTAACATTTATGCACTTTTTTTTGTTCAGCTTATCACAAAAAGCATTCCTTATCAAAAGTTAATTTTCCTATTCAATTAAATGCCTTGATTTCATTCACACTTATTTTCTAGTATACTAGACCCATTTTAAAAATGTCCACCAAAAGCAATGGATACAAAAAATCTATTGTTGCATTTCCATGAAACAAGGTTTAACTCTGTAACTTTATAAAGTGCATTCTATATTCAAACATTTAACTGTAAATGTGTTAATTTCATTTTACTTATAAGGTACTACAATAGTATTATTACACTTTAAGTTAAAAGATGGATATTCCTGAAAAATATATTATAAAACTTTAATTCCTTTAAAAGAACATTCAATCACATTTTAGTAATTTCCTACAGTAATGCTTGTGTGCTATTGTTTGAACTGTTTTTAAATTTTACTCATATTTCAATTTGTTAAGATTTCAAACTCACCTACACTTCTGTGGTCTTATGAGATGACAAAGATCTGCAAACCTACTAAGAGCAGCTCTTAGACTGCGTGCGGCTCCATCTTTTTTTATTTCTTTATATAATTCTACTTGTAAGCGGCCCAGATGAGATTCTAATAGTGTCTGATAGTAAAAGAACAAAAACAATTAATACTGACACTTAAAAATGCAAAATATTAATATTGCCATTTAAAAATGTAATAATTAGTATTCCATTTCAGCTGTTAATTTACTCACACTGAATTTTCAATTTCATGGAAAATTTCTGTAATAAAAGTTGCCAGTGACTGTATAAGCATTTTCTCAAAACAGTATGGGCAATCAGCATTTCAGTGTCAATTTATGCAATATTTAGATTAATCGATTATTATCAATGAATTTATTGTCACATACTAATTATTAGTGATAAACTCCTTAATGCCCATAATGGCCAAAAGAGAAGATATATTCATAAATGATCTATGTGAATTAAAAATAAATAGCTCTTGTAGCTCATACATCATTAACTTTATGTGCTGATTCTCTAGAAAATCTCTTTTATAACATGAACACTGATCTAAAATGTGTCAGTAGTTAAATTTAAATGGGTTACATTTAAATACATAAAAGACTAAGTACATTTTATTTAATTTAAAGAGAAATCATATAATCCAAATTTGATTAAATTAAAATTGCATACCTTTTCATGAAACAATTACTCAGCTTGTTGCTGCGAATAAATTAAACTGGTTCAAAGTCTACTATACCTAGGCATTTATATTGATAGCTCTCAGTTGGAAAACTAACAAAGACAGATGTTATACAAATCTTGGGTCCAATCTGCTATACAGTATGGTATTACAAGTTGGGGAGGAACATACATTTCTTCATTAAAAAGTCTAACTATAAATACAAAATAAATTTATATTTCAAATATTCCCAAATAAATATAAAACTGTTACCATCTTTTGTAAGTACACCATTTTAGGTGTATTTCCACTAAGATACTTATTTGTTTATAAAATATTTAATTACTTTAAAATTAATTAAACTTACAGCTATAAATTATACAATTTAATATATATGATATTAGCTGTTATTACAAAATGAAAACATTTGAGGAGAGCTTAAGTGGCTCATATAGAAAAAGTTGAGCGTCGATTACCAGCTAGTGGAATCTGCTTATTGCTTCTACACTTATTACTTTTACATTTATTCCTTTATCTTGTACATATGCCTTTTCCTTGTAAAGGCTCAGACAACAAGGAAAAGGCATGTGTACAAGATAAAGGAATAAGTGTAGAAGCAATAAGCAGATTCCACTAGGTGGTAATCGACGTTCCACTTTTTCTATATGAGCCACTTAAGCTCTCCTCAAGAGTTTTAATTTTGCAATTACAGCTAATATCGTGTATATTAAATTGTATATTTAATTACTTCTTTTAAAAACAACAATGCAGTGCTGCAATAGACAAATTATTCTATGCAAGATGATGGAAAAAGGTTTCTGTTGCCACTTGCAAAAAAAAGAAATTATGCACAAACATTTGGATTATTTGACCCCTAAAATTTTTAATTCTTCACCAATTATAATTCGTAATTAAACAAATTTTATGTATTTCATATTTCTCACTGTTAATTATCTAATGAGCATTACTAATGCTGACGGCCTCTTTTCAGTGTTAAAGTAAAAAAGCTTTAATTCATTTTTATAAATTTTTTATTGTTTGTGTATATCTTTTTCTTTTTATGTAAAATTGAGAGTCAATGTTGCCAAAATTATGTACTTAAATAATTTGTATGTTAACCTACATGATATATACCAATGAATTACCACTTTTTAAGTTGATTGAAATTTTTTAGAGGAAAAATTGTCTTGAGCCGGGTGGGATACAAATTTGAAAATAATGAAATAAACTCAAGTTTATTTCATTATTTATCATCAGTGTACTTGTAAGAAATACTTTCCATCTATAAATGGCACTGCTGCTTGTAGCGGAATTGCCAGAACACTCCCTACATATGATGTACTGTAGGTTGAAAAGGTTCATATATCATCAATTAGAGATCTAGATCGGTGGCTGGTAGCTCAGTGGTCCAGAGCACCTGACGTGTTTTTCATTATTAAGGTAGTGGGTTCTTATCCCACCCAGCTCAAGACAATTTTTCCTCGAAAAATTTGAATTGATATCAAAGTAGTAATTTATTAGTAGGTTGAGTTTATTAATTATCTATACAATTGCATACTTGTAAGATATGCATTCTATCTAAAAAGGCATTAATAAGCTGCTTGTGGTGAAATTGCCTGAACACTCCCTACATATTATGAAGGGTAGGTAGAGAAAGTTCATATCATCAATAAGAGGAGATATTGATCGGCAGCCGGTAGCTCAGGGCACCTGACATGTTATCAGGAGATTGTGGGTTCGATCCCACCAACTCAAAACAATTTTTCCTCTAAAAAAATTTGAATCAATTTAAAAAGTGGTAATTCATTGGTATATACCTAATAGGTTGAGTTTATTAATTATCTATAACCTACATGAGCTTAGATGCTCTTGGGTTAATAAGTATTACAAATATATGCTGTTTGTAACCTCATTATTACAGTAAACTGATGAACTGATGATTTGAAATGGACTAGTCCAAATCCTTTGCTTTTACCATACTATCCCTTTTTTGGACCTCTTTCACATTAAGAGTAAATTTTTCCATAATATCAAAAAGTGTATATGATGTGGACTAGGGTCATGCACCAGCCAAAAGCCACCATCATTATCAGTCTATTGCTGCAATTTGAGTTTTTATCCAGTATGGATGAAAAAAAAATAGACCTACCCATTCAAATGATTAGACTTTAGCAATGGCCATTTTATGGCACCCATTAATTAAGAATTCATTATTTAATTACACTGGGAAACACACAAAAGGCTTTGAAATGAAAATAGCCAATTTTTACTAATTTCAAGGTGCTGAACACGAAAATGACAATAAAATTTGTCGATTGGCTCTTGTTTAGGAGAAACAGAGATGCTCATGTATAAACGACTCAGACCACACAGAGTACATAGGTAGCCATTTTGCAATGCTGTATTTTTAACTCCAGATTGCAACATATTGCATTGTATTGCATCAGTCTGCCATACACACAACCTCTGGAGGTACTGCATCATTGTCTGATGCAATGTAGTTGAGTCATGACATCACAGCTTTACGATCAAGGCAAAAGATGACGCAATCATTAGTTGTAAGTGACATCTCGTAGGGTGAGCAAGTTGATGTTTGCAAGCCAGAAAAGGGCCATCACTCCAATAGTGAAAATGGCATATGAGTTTTATTTTGGATGCAAGATCGTGGACCAGGACAAGGCCTGGGCCCCACACACATGATGCAGTATGTGTGCAAGAAATTTTCTGAAGTGGCTGAAAGGCAAAAAAGTGGCGATGCCGTTTGCTGTTCTTATGGGTTTATTTAGGCGTCACGGCACCGAGTCAACTTGGATCTTTATATCCTTGTTTATGGCGACCCAAAATGAAGATTAAAGTTAGGTTTTGACCGAGGGATGGACTTTACTTTTACAGTACTGTTCGCCCTAAGATGTCGTGGGCTGAGCTTTACCTAAATGGTACCTACTTGTCCCTGACATAGATAATGGTAACGTTGGCATACTCCTTATAGATGGCATGCAGTCTCTGAATTGTGATACATCTGGGTATGTCATTCATTTTAATTACCTGCTCTTAAGGTTTGGAGAGAGCCAAGCAATCACGCAAATGACTGCTACCAGTTCCACAAGGCGAAGACCTTCCGTTCCCAAACCTCCAAAAGAATTTTCCATCGATTCAGATGATTAGGAGGGAGGCGAACCGACATCGGGTTCTCCACAGCCTTCGGTGTCTAATAATGATCCATACATCTGCACCACAAATTCTCACTGAAGAAAAAATAAACAATCTTGTTCGCGATCTGGAGCTGTCTAAGGCCAAAGCAGAGTTATTTGGATCAAGACTTAAACAATGGAATCTTCTCAAGGAAAATGTCCGAGTGACTTCATTTTGAACTGGTCATGAGCAGTTTGCACCTTACTTCAGAAAGGAAGATGACCTTGTGTTCTGCTCCGATGTAGACAGTCTGATGAATGCCCTTGGAATCAAACATGATCTTCAAGAATGGCAACTATTCATAGACTCCTCGAAATTGAGTCTCAAGGCGGTGTTCCTGCATAATGGAAATCAACTTACATCCATTCCAGTTGGAAATGCTGTCTGCATGAAAGAAACCTATGACAATCTAAAACAGCTGTTGAACTGTCTTCAATACAGCAAGTATGGCTGGCATCTCTGTTGTGACTTGAAGGTAGTGGCTCTGTTGATGGGTCTGCAGCTGGGATATACGAAGTACTGCTGTTTCTTATGTGAATGGGACAGCAGAGCAAAGACTTTGCACTATGTGAAGAGAAACTGGCCTCAGAGGAAATCTCTGAAGGTCTGAGAGAATAATGTGGAACACCCAGCACTGGCAGAAATGCACAAAATCCTTCTACCATCACTATACATTAAATTCAGTGTGATGAAAAACTTCATAAAAGCCATGGATCAGACTGCATGAGCTTTCAAGTACTTGGCTGATAAATTCCCTCGACTCAGCGAAGCGAAAATTAAAGAGGGAATTTTTGTGGGTCCTCAGTTCCATGAGCTGTTCAGAGTTCAGACAACCTGCTTCAGGGTGACGAGAAAAAGGCTTGGGATGCGTTTCGTCTGGTGTCAACTAAATTCCTCGGGAATGTCAGGGTAGACAACTACAAGAAACTGGTTAAGGACATGTCTCTGTATCACAAATTTGGCTGCAATATGTCCTTAAAGATCCACTTTCTCCATTCCCACTTAGATTTCTTCCCCGACAACTGTGGCATGGTTAGTGATGAGCATGGTGAATGTTTTCACCAGTACAATGCAACGATGGGGAAATGAAACCAGGGAAACTTGTTCACTTCAATGTTGGCTGACTACTGTTGGATGTTCCCCAGAGATGATCCTGAGCAGCTGTACAAGCGACAGGCAAAGCAGCATCGCAAGAAGAGAGTTTTACCGATACGTCATATGTACGTATTACTCTATTATGTAAGAAACTATTGTGGATTTCTCAGAAATCATGGCCAATTATGCATTTTTATTGTCATATTCGTGTTCAGCACCTTGAAATCTTTAAGAAATGGTTACTTTTATCTCAGAGGCATGACTTTTAAGAAAATATGTTGCCCATTGTTATTCATTAATACTCTTAATTGGATATTGGTGTTAGAGTGTTATTTCCCTTGTCTGTGAACCAGAGATGTCAAGAATATTCTAATTTAATCAATAATATACTCAAAATATACTTTCCATCTTCATGGCATTCTTATCGTCTGCTGCTTGAGGCTTGATCAGCTGGAACAGTGCCTTCATGTGACAGTGATTGTGTACTGTAGGTAGAAATGTTCATATCATCAATTAGGGGAAATCTTGATCGGGAACAGATAGTTCAGTGATCCAGAGCACCTGTCATGTTGTCAGGAGGTCATGGGTTTGCATCCTACCTGGTTTAAGACAATTTTTCCTCTAAAACTGGATATTGGTATTAAAGTATTATTTCCCTAGTCTATGAACCAGACATCAAGAATATTCTAATTTAATTTAGGCTACTCTATGTTCTGGCTGGGAACAATCAGCTGAAGTTCTATACTGCCTATACACTCCCTCTGACCTAATGCATTAATATGTAGATCATCGCAGAGTTTAGAACAGATTAGAAAGTAGCAATAAAGGATCATTTTTAGTGAAGTAAAAGAACTGAAATGAAAACAATTATTCCCTTTTATTACCATTCTCCTTTAGGGAAAGGTAAAATACCGCAAAATTTGGTAACGTATTTTTTTTTTTTCGAAAAAAAGAGCAAAACTCAAAAATGCAAAATTTGCATTTTGAGATTTTAAATCAAAATTCAGAAAAAAATCCAAAAATAAATTAAAAAAAAAGAGTTGTTGGTAGTATTATAGAAGGCCACAGTCCCTTAAGGAATTTTTCAATATCTTCTCTTACCAATGGGCTAAAAAAATTTAAATATTGTGATAATAAGTCATCTTCACGACTATTTACATCATATAAGTCGACGATTACATCAATAAGTCATCTTCATGACATTACAATTAAGATGATTTCACCCTTTCATCATGTTATTTAAGTTTTATTCAAATGAGACATCATGCTTTTTCAAGTAATACCATAATTTCATACTGCTTCCAGATTTTCACTCCTTTAATGGCAAAAAAAAGACAATTTTTTTGGATTTTCTAGTATATTAATGTCCAAAAACAGTCAATAAAAAAAATTATTTTCCGCCATTAGACTTGTTCATGATCTCAAAATAGGGACTATGCATTAGTATCTAGAGAACTATAATTTACAAACAGATTTTACCCTGTTGCTTAACACTTCAAATAAGATCAACTGTACATTTCAGTGCCAAAAATATTTAAAACATAAAATTATGAGGAAAAAAATAGCGAAAAATCAGAAATATATCAGCAGAGAAAAAAATTTCATTGTGTCATCACAAAACTTCATAAAAAACACAGTCATTGTAAAAATGTGGCATTTATATGAGCAATTAGAAGTGTATAAAAATATCAGTGCAATGAAGATTATGCCAGTTTATAAATAAAGGGTACAGAAACAATGTCACTAATACTCAAATGGGTCATGAGTGTTAATGCAATTCACTTGTTTCTTTAACTATGTGAACTATATACAAATATGTCTTAATTTACTAATAAATACTAAACAAATTTAAGTTTCTTAACTTTCCCTGATTTTTCTTCATTTTCCAAAACTGTGACAAATCTTGTCCAACTTACTACACTGCAAAGTCAAAAAATTTACACGAAATTGTGGTTCTGTATAATTCTCTTTTCAAGTGGTATACATATTAAAGGTGACACCATAATAATGCTTGGAGGACTTGTTAAATTATGTTGTAATGATTAAATTTAATTTTTAAAAATAACCACACTCATAAGCTCACCGGACCAAAAATTAGTCGCCTCTGTAATTTCTCATCTAATACTATGTAACAACTCCTTAGCATGAACAACAGCAGCAATCCTGTTAAGTATGGATTCCACCATCATCGGATACAATTTACATTAATTCTGGGCCATTCCTCCAACAATAGCACTCATACTTCAGCTAGATTTGTGGATGCCTATATCAGTGTTCCACCGTCTGTTCCAGATAGTCCAAAAGGTTTTCAACGGGATTTACATCTGGTGACTTTGTTAGTCAGTGGAGGTGTTCTAATGTTACCTCATGCTCCTTGTACTAGTTACAAATTGTTTTGGCTCTGTGCACTCTGCAGCTGTCATCCTGGAACAAAGAGTGTCTGATCATCCTGAACAAGGAGTGTGAACAAGGATGTTGTGTTCGTCCTTCACATGAAGCACATAGGAGTGTGTGGAACAAGGAGTGTCTGATCATCCTGAACAAGGAGTGTGAACAAGGATGTTGTGTTCGTCCTTCACATAAAGCACATAAGCAACACCTGGTCATCCAGAATCTGTATATAGCCTTACTGATTTAAATGGATTAATACCTCAAGTAAGGGCCTAAGTATCAACAGAATATCACAGAACCACCTCCAACTTGAATAGCACCTTGGACACAGTACAGATGAAAGGCTTCATTACTCCAACAATGCACTCTACACTTTGCATCATTAGAATACAGACAGAAACAAAAACTTGTCTGACCAGATAACAATTTTCCAGCCATCTGCACTCCAATGTCTATATCACCTAGCCCATTGCAACTGGGTGTGCAGCTGTTATCACAGTTATTTGTAGTATTATGCTCCAAATACCAAAGGAATGCAGTTCCCTTCACAGTGTTCTTTCTGAAATAGGGTGATGTGGTCCTTCATTGATTGTCTGTAGCACTTCTTGTCTGGTTTGAAATCAGTTTGTAGTCACGTGACATGATACTTGTCAGCCATTTCTGTCTGTAAGCAATGACTTGAAGCCCCAGTAATTTCTACAATTAGTGGCTCAATTGGGTGTACACTACTATTTATATACTCAATGAACTGTTTGTTTCAAAACACCAACAAAATTGGCCTACTTTCTTCACAGCTTGTCCTTTAGCCCTATCAAATGCAATAATAATCTTTTGCCACTCAGTCACATCTTCCTTCTGACTCATGATTCACAATAGGAACATGAAACCAACACTCCACTGGGACTGACAAAACTACAGAGCACATGGATGGTCACATGCCTCAAAATAGTGCGACATTACTACAAGAATGTCATCTACTGTTGTATTAACACTAATGTCTATGGTGGGGGTACACTAATTTTCGTCTAGTGTGCTTAATATAACTAAATTAACAAAACTACCTGCTTTAAGTGTACTTTACAGGCAGAGGTTAGTGCAGTCTACTGTTACCAGGTTCAAGTCCCAATCATGTCTGGATTTAAAATTTTTTCAACTAGTGGCCCACTCTATCCTCAATAGGTAAGGGGGGCAACCAATGAGCTTGGAAAGGCCATCATCCATCAGAAAGGACATTGTCCTATGTGCACAAGAGCCATATCTTGTGCATGTTAAACAAAACGATGAATGGTTTGATGGGAGGCTTTAATCTATATTCTTAATAGCTATCTAATGGATCCCTTCCAAACATTCTCCAAGTCCTTGAGGTCATTACCACCTGACCATTTAGCCCATTGTGTGCAAAGAAGTTCAAATCGACAGCAACCCAACCAAACTGTGTATTTTTTAAAACATGAAACACTGAATGCCTTCAAATATCCATTCACTTGAAATTTACCTGCTGATATTAATATGAGCACAGAATTATTTTAGACAGTTATTCAAAGCAATTTACAATTTGCTCAATAAAACAAATTATCCCTGGTTTTACTTGCAGCACATCAGACATAGAGAGTATATCTGACATATTTTGTGTTTTAATTAGTTTTCTGATATGCTACATGCAATGGTTGTTTCTGTTTTAGCATGTCACTGTCCAATACTGACCAATACACAAAGAAATTCATCTAAATTACATATACTACAATTTGTACTAAATATATGGGTTATTTTACCTCTCAGTAGCACTTTTATGCACACAATGGGCTAAATGGTCAGGCCACAAAGACCCCAAAGGCAGAGAGATGAGTAGGGGAAGGATACCCATTGGACAACTGTTAGGAGACAGATGGAAAGCTATTAAAGATAAAACCCAGCTTGTTCTGTAATTGACACATTGTATGGTTCTCCTGAACAGGTTTATGGCTAAATGTCCCACCCAATGGATGGGGGGCATTTTCAAGCCCACAGATATCCACTTTGTCACAAGAGCAACGTGGAGGTGACTGGATATTAATCACAATGCTGGGACAGTGGGGACTTGAACCTGGTACCATCAGATTATGAGCCTGGCAAGCTACGAGCTGGGCCCAGTCCTTTGTTAAGGATAGTTCAGATTACTCAATGCAACTATCTATGGCAGTCCTGTGTCATTAACTTTCAAAAGAAATAAAGAAATTTTAAAAACACAAAAAGATAGGTAAAAACATATAATAAATAATGATATAAACTCGACAGATTCAATCAAGCAACAAATCAGCACTTTAGCATCGATTTAAATCTTAGAGGAAATATTGTCTTGAGCTGGGTGGGATATGAACCCACGACCTATCTATTGGCAAATATAAATGCCGCTTGTGGCTAAAAGTGCCAGACTAGCGCCCATATGAAACATAAAAGGAATGTTCATAGTGCTAATTAGAGGAGATCTTGATCGGCGGCCGGTAGCTCAGTGGTCCAGAGCACCTGACATGTTATCAGGAGGTCGTGGGTTCGTATCCCACCCGGCTCAAGACAATTTTTCCTCTAAGATTTAAATCGACGCTAAAGTGCTGATTTGTTACTTAAAAACATATAACTAAAATACTAATAACATTTTGATGCATCACTGCAACTTTATTCAAGTGCACTACAATGTAAAAAATAAAATAGAAAGTATAAACTTCAAAATAAAAATATATAAATTAAAATTTTTAAACAAAACTATCTTCCTATATGCACCCTAAAATGTGTAAGAGTAAAACATACCAATGATGGAATCATTTAATGAATTCTTAATTTAAAAAGAAGATAGAATGCAGACAATTTTTGTTCAATTAGTAAGAGAAATCAGTTTTGGTGCCTAACCTTCCTTTGAAGTTAATGACTCAGTTAACGATTTCACCAATGGTGTCTTTTTGCAAGGAACTTTGGCATCAAAAACACTTATCTTTCTTCTGCTTTGGAGTAGAAAAATTTACATTCCCCCTATGTTACTCGGCATATGACTCCTTATGATTGACTCATATTAAATTTTCCTCCCCATTTTGGGGAGAAGGAAAAAGAAAGGGTATAATTTGTGGTAGCTGGTGATATTCTTCATGGCCCTAGCTTTAAGACATAGCTAGTTGCAATTGACCATTGTAAATTTTCCTCCTCTTTTTGGGAAGGAAGATGGAGGGAGGCAAAACTTGTAGTTTATAACTCCTGTCCATCCAAGCTTTCATTTGACACATAACTCTCTACATTCGGCCCTCATATTCAGAAGATATTAGAACACTCATTTGCATCTTTTCCAATTTTTGGGGCAGGGAAGAATGTACAGGTAGTAAATTTGTTATAGCCTATGGCACTGTCCATGACACAAGTTTTCGTTTAATAGCTCATTACTATTGGCCTTTTGTATTCGAAAGCTACAATGGAACAATCATTTATTGTTTTGTTTCCCATTTTTCTAAAGAGAAGAAAGTATTAAATTAAAAAAATTAAATACCCCCTCAAGCAGCTGCTTGCCACCGAGGTCTGACAGGAGCCTGTCAGTTTATATGCCATAGTAGAAGATCTGAGAGGATGGCAGGACCTCAGCAGAAAAACGACACACATCCATGCCTTACCCGGGGCTCGAACCCGGTCCCATTAGATCAATAGCCAAGCGTGCTAACCACTTGGCCATGGGACGGCTGAAGAAAGTATGGAGGCAAATTTTTATAGATGCGACATTCCCAACATCACAAGTTTTCATTTGGTACATAACCCTTTGTGGTCAATGGATTTGAAAGATATGGTGAACAGCCATTTTGACAAACACATAAACAAATTGGCAAATAATGAGCAAAAATCAATAGGAATGTAGGGGGAAAAAATTATCTCGAAATGGATACATCACTTCTAGCTTTTCTTTGCTGAGAAAAGATAATCCATCTTCAAAATGATAAAAAGACCACGAAAGAAAACTTAACATTAAACAATTTGACAAGTACATTGAAAAACAATTTGAAAAGTCTGTTGTGCATTGGATGGGACGTAAAGCCATGGCCCCATGTGTGGGAGAGTCATACTAAGTGCACATTAAAGAACATGCTGGATGGCCTTGATGGGAGGCTACCATCTGTCTCCTAACAGCTGTTCCAGTGAATTCCCTCCCCAACCTTCTCTGAACCTTTGAGATCCTTGTGACCTGGCCATTTATCCCATTGTGTGCAAAAAGGTGTCACTCAGAGGTAAAACAACCCAACCCATTGAGAAAAAAAGCCAAAACAAATTACCTCACCTAAAATGCACAGGAGGAAAATCACAACATATTACGTGTGCACATGTCTGGTGAGAGAAAAATTCTGAGGATTGTTGCCCAATTATCACATAATAATTGACCACTTTATTATTAAAAAAATTAAACCACAGCAAATGTGGAATAAAAGGCTCTATATTTAACTGGCCATTCCAATATGTTGTTGGATATTTAGATCCATCAACATATTCTGTTGATGAAGAATAAACAGCTCCTGGATTAGTTGACATGACGTCTGCACTAGTTTAGGAGGTTCTTCCTGTGTCATTGGATCAGGGGCATGCACACCACTGGCTGCTTAATGTACAGGCACATCTCACAAAGTGTTTGGCATATGATGATAGTGGACAGGGCTGGATCTAGGGAGGCATGACCCTCCCTTGAGAATGCAGTAAGGGTAATGGAAGAAAAAATTATTAAACTTTTGCATCTTTCACGCATTTTTCAAGATAATTTTAAAGATCACTAAAATGGAGGGGGAAATGTTACACTGCAATGGAAATCCAGGCTCTTGCTCCCCCTCCTACTTTTTTTGGCTTAACTAACTGCATCACTTGTCCCCTTCTATTTTTTTTAAACATCTAGGTATGGTAGTGGATATCACTTTCCCTCACTGCTGCAACATCCTTCTTCTCAGGATGCATAAAACCAGATATCAGTCTTTCCTTGGGGTTGTGACTGCCATCATCCTCTACTGAATTGTCTGGATGTGCTGTTCTTGTTGGAATTTCTGCTAAAGCCTATGCACCACTAAAAGACTTGCATTTAGCCATCTGCAATATCTTTTTGACTTTGGCCTGCCCCAAACAGCCCTATAAACTCACAACTACACTTTTCCAATAAATGATGTCTGGTAAATATATCGAACAAATCTGATCTCAAAAACTCCACCTCACACTTCCCAGAACTGGTGAATAGCTTCAAAATGCTTGTTTTAACGCTCAATACATTTGCATATACCGCTACCAGTGCCATTCATTTGCATACCATACTTCAATCCTGTATCATATTTTACACATATTACTTTTGTGCATTTATATTGTCAAGAGTTTTACCATATTGTGCTTTTTTCCACTTGTTCTTTAATTTATGAAATCCAGTGTATTAAATGAATAATCAAGCCTTACTTACTTTTATAGTTCGATTAAGACATTCATCAGCCATAAGTCTAACATCCGAATCTTCATCATCACAGCACAAAAGAAAAGTTTCCATTGCTAAACCTAGGAACTTTGGGAAATCTGTTGTAGATCTACAAAATATAAAGCCCAATTAATTTTTACTGTATATTAATTGTAGCCAATTAATATACAGTAAAAATTTATATCTAATAATTTACAGAAATGAAAATTATATTTATGACTATCAATATACAATGTAAAGCTAAGTATGTTAATGGCATAATTAGAATGAATGCAACTGGCTAGAGAAAATTGAACATATAATTATGCATTTACTAATAAATATATTATTAGGCTTAAATCAAATTTAAATTATAGAATTCAAAAAATATTTTCCCAGCCTGAAAGAACAAGAAACAAATATACACAACGAAAATGGTGTAAGAATCTGAATTGAGGTGCCAAAGACGTATGCATACGTTTTTAGTACAACAAAAGAAAAAATCGATTTTTAAAAAATAAAAATTACCGTTGTAATTTTTTTTTCATATATATCTTATAAAAATATATAATTCAGGCTTCAAAAATAATATTTTGTTTTTTAATTTGATGCATATTTTATTAAACTACAATATAAATAATCTTATAAAGCCATCTGATTGCCATTTCTTAGAAGCACTAAAAGGCATTGCCGATTTGCTTGTTAACATTCCCATTTGCTGAAGCAACCTTCTGATTTAAGCTCACAAGTTTGATTTGAACTATTATCAACAAATTTTTCCTTAAATTTTTGAAAATATTTTAAAAATTAACAAAGAAACTTCTATTTTTAAAAACGATAGATTTTGGAAGTAATTACAAAATATGTACTGCCATTTTTTTTTTCCGTTTCCCACTCTTTTCTGTCATAAACCTATTTCAGTATTCCCAAGTTATTTTTATCATTTTTTCCCAGCATCATTCAAATTGAAACTGAAAGTAAGCACATCCTTCTTAGAAATTCTGGTTGCAGCTGCATTTAATTAGCTATGCTTCACTGAGGCAACCAAGACCCAGATGGCTGACACATGCAATCTCCGTTGCATGTGCTATAAGTGTTGTTTACAGTTTTGTCCAGCATATTGGATACCCTTTGTAAAGTTAGTATTTTTTATATTTAAACCTTAGTTTTCATTTCAGCAGATTTATTTTCAGAAATTAGCAATTTTTTTGGCCAATCGATAAGTATTAATTTTTTCATAGTTATGCTACGTTGAAGCCGTCCCGTGGCCAAGTGGTTAGCGCGCTTGGCTACTGATCTACGGGACCTGGGTTCGAGCCCCGGATAAGGCATGGATGTATGTGTCGTTTATTCTGCTGAGGTCCTTGCCATCCTCTCAGACCTTCTACTATGGCATATACACTGACAAGCTCCTGTCAGACCTCTGTGGTAAGCAGCTGCTTGAGGGGGTATTTATTTTTATTTATTATGCTACATTGTATGGCCAGCCTACAACTTGTTGTTGTGGATATTGTAACCTCGCATTAGACTATACGTTAATTTTTATTTTATTATTTATTACTTTTCTAGTAAAACTTTGATCTAGTATCATTTTCTGAAAATAAATGAGGTCTTGGATATGAAAGCAAATTCATTTCTGTAGATTTACTTCCATTAGTTAGCAATCTTTCGATCAGCTGATTTATCGATCTTTCCGAGTTATGCTAGATTGGAGACCGGCTTAAAAGTTCTTGTAGATATTTTACTTAACATCCCATTAGGTTATATGTAATTTTTATTTTATTACTTCTTGTTTTTTTTAGTAAAAAAAATTTTGAGCTTGTACCGTTTTCTGAAAATGAATGTCTTGGATAAGAAAGCAAAATAGACTTCCTTGCTGTGGAAATTGGCAGTCATGTGGGAGAGCAATTTCGGGAAGGGCTGGTACTTTGGTGTACAAACCTTTCTGCACTTAACCAAGATCGCTGAACTTCAACACCCAAAGAAAAAGTTCATAACATTTAGCAGAAAAAGCAGACAAGGAAGTTTTTTTCCATTTCATAACCAGTTCAGAAAATCCCATGGATGTGAGAAGTCCAAGTCGCGTTGTATAACACTGGCAGTGTTTAAAATATACGATACTGAAAAGAATCATTAAGAGAAATAAAAATCATATTTCAAGTTGAATATTAGGCCCGTGTAGTGATTACGGTCCTCAGCCGATAGATGGCATTGCTCAAGTGGCGTGTGATGTCGAAGTGTAAAGTATGATGTCAATGTGTAAAGTATGACGTAGAAACGTAACTGTTGGTTGTTGGTGGCCTATGGCTCTTTGATTTGTTTCTTTTGGGTGGATAATGTGGAGTCACGTGTTATGTGTGTGATTTGACGAGAGTGTGAAGTTATGTTTGGTTTTTTTCACCATTTTTGCTTGATGACTTCTTTGGATAACATGCCTATATGGTTAGAGGTAAGTGCATGTGTATTGTATATTTAATTGGGGTGGGGGGGGGGGGTGTTCTGTGATAGGTGGGATACGAATAATTAATATGTTGTAGCTTTTTTTTTTGAAAATTAGATAAGATACGGTTTATAATTAGTTATTAAAGATACTTTGGGGCCTGTGTAGTGGGGGGAGTATCCTTGGGGGAAAGAAAATGGCGATAGTAACGAACACATGTATTCGTTAGAATAGTTTGGGGTGAATTGAATGTTTTTTAGTAGTTACGTGTTGTATGGTAGTTATTAATGTATTATAGTGATTTATTAATTTTGTTACATATTTAGGAGTCTTAAATTTAGTTATATGATTTATCGTTAATATGTGGAAGCATTTGGTGACTTTTCGATGTAGTAATTATGGGTATAGTAGAATTGTCGTTGTGTGAAAAAACGGCAGTTTTTGATGGAGTCAGGAAAGAATGAAAAATTTATGGGTGGGATGAGAGTGGGGTGAGAATGGTGGAGTTGGTAGCATGCCAGGCTTGTAATCTGTAGTTCCAAGGTTCGAGTCCGAGCTGGGTCAGCGTTTAGATTTATCTCAGCAAATTTTCAAACTCTGTTCATAGTTAGTAGGGGACACCGATCGGCTTGGAAAGACTGCCGTCCATGGGTTAGGATGTTAAGCCGTGGCCCTGTGTGTGGGAGAGTTATACTCTGTGTACATTAAAGAACATGCTGGATGGCCTTGACGGGAAGTTACTGTCTCCCAACAGCTGGTCTAGTGGGTCCCCTCCCCCTACCTTCTGTGAGCCTTCGGGGTTCATGTGACCTCGCCATTTAGCCCATGATGTACGAAAAAAGTGGTGCTCAGAGGCAAAATGACATGTAATTTAGGGGAGGGTTATTTGAGCTGTAAGATGTTTTTTTTTTGTCAGATTTTTGTTTTGGGGCTTTTTTTTATAATTTGGTCGGCAGTGCATTGTTTCTGATTTTCATGTTTTTTGGTCTATGTTGTCTTGGAAGACATTATTTAGTTTTGGGGCTTTTTTATAATTTGGTCGGCGGTGCACTGTTTCCGATTTTCATGTTTTTTAGTTTGTGTTGTCTTGGAGGACATTATTTAGTTTTGGGGCTTTTTTATAATACGGTCGGCAGTGCACTGTTTCCGATTTTCATGGTTTTCCGTTGTGTGGTGCCTTGGAGGATATTATTTAGTCTTGGGGCTTTTTTATAATTAGGTCAGTGGTGCACTGTTTCCGATTTTCATGTTTTTTGGTTTGTGTTGTTTTGGAGGATATTATTTAGTTTTGGGGCTTTTTTATAATTCGGTCGGCGGCACACTGTTTCCGATTTTCATGGTTTTCCATTGTGTGTTGCCTTGGAGGACATTATTTAGTCTTGGGGCTTTTTTATAATTCGGTCAGTGGTGCACTGTTTCCAATTTTCGTGTTTTTTGGTTTGTGTTGTTTTGGAGGACATTATTTAGTCTTGGGGCTTTTTTATAATTCGGTCAGTGGTGCACTGTTTCCAATTTTCGTGTTTTTTGGTTTGTGTTGTCTTGGAGGACATTATTTAGTCTTGGGGCTTTTTTATAATTCGGTCGGCGGTGCACTGTTTCCAATTTTCATGTTTTTTGATTTGTGTTGTCTTGGAGGACATTATTTAGTCTTGGGCTTTTTTATAATTCACCTTTTTATAATACTCCATATTTAATTGGTAACTTACTACTCATAATATTACCTACTTTAATCATTTGTTTCCTATCTTATATATAGCTTTTTGACCAAGAAAACATTTTGCCTCTTATCCCCAATCTGTTTAGTTTTTTCAACAAGTCATGTGAAACTGAATCAAAAGCTTTTTGTATGTCTAAAAATAGCACAGCTGTTTTCTGATCTGTGTCCATATTTTTATAGATTTCTGAAGTTAATTTCAGAATGGAGTCCTCTGTTCCCTTCCTCTTCCTGAAGCTGAATTGATTGGGTTAAAAATAACTGATAGAGTCCCAAAAATGTACCAATTTTTCCTTCACAATCTTTTCAATTACTTTTGACAACAATGAAGTAGGACAATAATTTTCTAACGTGTTTTGATTTCCTTTCTTGTAAACTGAGGCAGCAATGGCAGTCTTCAGAACCTCAAGAAAAACACCATCTTGAAATGATTTATTTATGAGGTAATTGATTGGAGGTGCATCATAACATCATCTTTGGCACTGTAAAGACATGTCTACTTCACAGAGGGTTCTCTGCCCCACACTCTTCAATGTGCCAGCAATCGTTCATAACCACTTTTTTAGTGCTTAATGATAATTAGGTCACGAGAACAACTGGCTGGCTACTGGCCATGTTTTTGCACCTATCAGCATTGTATGCAAATCAGTGGCATAAGCATTTATTGTTGTCATGCCTACAAATTTTCAGCTTTTTCCTGCTGTTTTTTCCTTGGGTAATTTCAGTGGAGGGCAATATAGATATGGGTTGAGTTGTTCATACCTCTGAGTGGCACTTTTTTTGCACACAATGGGCTAAATGGCCATATCTCAAAGACACCAAGGGCTCAGAGAAGGTTGGGGTGGAGGAAGGAGATCCACTGGACAACTGTTGGGAGACAGATGGTAGCCTCCTGTCAAGGTGATCCAGCATGTTCTTTAACATGCACAAGGTATGGCTCTCCCACACACAGATCCACTGCTTAATGTTCCATCCAACAGACGGCGACCTTTCCAAGCCCATCGGTGTCCCCTACTGAATTATTAATTATGGGGCTTTTTTATAATTCAGTCGGCGGTGTATTGTGTTTAAAAAAGAGGGGAGGGGGAATGGTGGAAGTGGTTTACTGTATGTGGGAAGGCAATCGTTTTTTGTTGGATTTGGCAATTTTTATGAGCTTTCATTCTGTAATTGACGGTTATGCGGTTTTTTTTGCGGTAATTTAAATTTTTTTTACGTTTGTTAAAACGCAATTTTATGTTACTATGGTTACGGTGCGCTGCGTTTGATGTAAACTCGGTTTTTTCGTTACTATGGTAATGAAAAAAATCTTTTTTCTAGAAACCCGTTTGGGTTAGGGTCTCGGGAGTTGTGGGAATCAACTAAAAGGGCCGTTTTGTTATGTTGCGTCAAAAACAAAATGGCGGCTGAGGCCCATGATATGTACTACTGCTGAATATTATATTATTCGGGAGGAAATTTCCTTTTGATAAATATATAATTTAACTATTTTTATTTATCAGGTTTTCCAAAGTGAAGCCTTAATTGTATAGTGAGATCTTTTTTTTCACCATATCACATTCAAAAAGGCTTATTAAAATCAATATGCTTGAAAATTTATTTACATTATTTATTTTTATAAAATTCGTAATTAAATTCTGTTTAATTTGATATATAACATGACCTATTTCTGTTGATTGGTTATTTTTTTTAATTCTAAAATTGACTTGTTTATTTGACTCAGCACAGTTGGCTAAAAGCCTGAAATTTTCTCAAAGTATGGTTAATAAGAAAAAAATTAGAAAACAAGAGTAATATTTACTTAAAATAAAAAAAAATAACTTTTTGTTATTCAGAAATATATAGCCATTCTATTCATGTGCATTGTAATTATTTCTACTAGTTATTTTAAATAAATTTTTATTTGCATTGCCAGATTAATTTTTTTTACTACATGACTCTAAAAAAAGTCCTATTAAAATAAAACATATCTTTTTTGTTAAATACTTGATTTTCAGAAAATCCAGAATAAAATGCTGATTAATTTGGTATACAATATGCCATAATTCCTTTCATTAGTTATTTGGCAAAAGAGTTCTAAAATTTTTTTTGGCTGAGCATCATAGTGAGAAAATAGCTTGGCCTCTGGATGGAAACCTGTTTTTCAGCCTGGACACTGGAAGGGTTAAATATGAATATTTTTAAATGATGAAATCATAACACAGTTTTTAACAATATCATCTAGTTTTTATCAAGCAAGACCTGAAGACAATTGCCGTTTATTTATGGCCAAAACAGTACTACCATAACACATTTTTTATGATAATCTCTACTATATATTTTTCCATCACATTCCAGAAGTTGTAAACTTCTATTATGGACTATTTCTTGACCCCCCACCAATGTTTACATGTACTTTTAACTAAAATTTAGCATTGAAAGTCAATATCAATGCTTTGCACCCATCTAAATATCTAACTTTAACTTCGATGTGACTTCCAGATGACACATATATCATTACGATGCAAATGTCCTTGGTTTCTCATTTCGAATTCTGTCTATGTATACATATAAGCTGAACACTGTAAAGGTTAAGATCATTTCAAAAAAATATTTTTTATGTCTTATGCAATTTAATTAACTGATATAACGTCACTATTTTAAATAAACTTTTAATGTGTTGTTCCTTGACTTTATAATATGTAAAATAACCGGAATAATAAAATAGTTCTAACATAATTTTTCTTCTACTTATTTCTAAAATATTGAATGCATAGTTTATCTAGACATGAATATATTTTATGATCAAATACTTTAAAACTGATTTCAAAAGTGCATGCACATAAATATCTTACCTTAAATTATGGGAACAAATGGCATCTGCAATAGTACTGCAATGAATAATTTTGTCTTTCTTGCTTACAATAACATCTTTTCTTCTGCTGAAAAAAGTTGGCATTAATCAGTTAATTGTTGAATCAGAATTATGGCACAGTTTTTATCAAAAATTTATGACAACAAACACACAAACATATATATAAGATGAAAAAAACTTTTTACGATATGCTAGCCATGGGTTCTAGGTATTCAGTTTTTTAATACTTAGAGAAATTTCACTATTTCATGTTAAATAAACTCCCAAGAAAATAATGAGGGTTCTGATATAATTAAATTCTGGAAATAATTCATTGCTGACACGGCGGGAATCGAATCTGGATCTCTCCAGATTCGTGCCAGAGCACACTATCATTGCACCACACATTGGACAATGAAATTTTTCAGAATAAGACCTTATAAATCTTCTTCGTTGAGACAGCACCATCTATGCTCAAGGAGATGCAACTTTTTCAGTTGTTGCTATTGATTATCAGATGTTAATGAGAAGGTCGCTATTAATATATAATTAAAAATCAATCCATAGTGAATGCATAGTATACCCTGTTAAGATAGACATCAAACATTGATTAATAGATTAATCAATAGAATTCAAATGTGCATTCACTATGAATTCATTTTTATTTATATATTAACGCTCCTTATTATTAACATCTGATAATCAATAGCAATGACTGAAAAAGTTGCATCTCCTTGAGCATAGATGGTGCTGTCTCGGCCACGTCTCAACGAAGAAGATTTATAAGGTCTTATTCTGAAAAATTTCATAGTCTAACGCATGGTGCAATGGTAGTGTGCTCTGGCATGAATCTGGAGAGATGCGGGTTCGATTCCTGCTGTGTCAGCGATGAATTTTTTTCAGAATCTATTAATTAATGTTTGGGTTCTGATATTCAACAAATTAACCAAATAATTCCACACATCTTTCAATTTTAACTCAATTCTTTTGTTCAACATTACAGAATTAGAAGAATTTTGTATTAATAAATGCAGTGTAACCATGAAATACACTACAGAAATTAATACCAAGTTCACAATTTGAAAAAACTGCTATTAGTGTAACAGACTTTAAACTACAAATCAATTTTAAATTTAGCATCAAAAACAGTTTTTATAAAATGAGTTATGGGCAACTTACTGTTGCTAATGCAAACCTCATGGCCTTCATTATTTCACCATCAAAATCTCAAACATATATATCATTTGAAACATAGGTTTAAAATTTTTCGAATTTTTCACTGTTAGAAGATGCAATTATAGCTTTCATGTGGTTCGGAAAGTGCAAATTGTAATATTTTATCAATTCCTGCAAAACTTGAATAGAATTTTTTATTTATACCCAAACAAAAAAATAATTATTATCTCTTAAAACAATTAAGGATATACCACTCTTACGTCAATCCAATTATTTTAGAGGGAAAAAAAATTGGTTCAACGTAAGAGTGGTATTACTTTAATATGTGAAAGAGGTAAGTCAAGTTTATTCAAATTTAACTCTTAAAACAAAAAAATTATGTCCCCGATCCCTGGGGTAAAGGTGTCATTTGTTTCAGGGAGGAGAATATATTTCCAATGGGAGGGGGAGGGGCAAAAAAAATAAATGCTTCAAAATTCAAATATTTATGTTGAGCTGTTCATTGACGTGTGCAATTTCAAACAAGTAATCATGCATACATCATACCATAACACAACTAAGATGCCTGAAAACCGAACAGGTTGGTTCAATGGTTGTTTGGGGGTTTAATGGCGCAACAAAGGCCATATTGTGCCAAAAACAAGATAAATACAGTAAAAAATAAACACATAAAAGTCAGTGAACCCTCAACCAAAAGTTAAAATTAACACACAATGAGATGAAAGCAACAATAATGTAGAAGACAAAACAAGAAACCAAAATGTAAAACAAACAATGTGTATAAGAACAAGGATAAAAAGAGTCAACAATTGTAAAATAGAAAAACATCGAATGGTGTATAGGACCCATAGTATAAAAGCATGTCAAAAGGGCAAAATGAACTAAAAAAACATTAAATGTAAAAAAATTGAATAGGAAAAAAACGGGGCATATTATTAAAGACATCATCATCCTCAAGCAGTCATGGACTAAGGAAGTCCAACCAGACTGTTCTCCACATACATCTGTCCTGGGCTGCATCTGGCAACTATACACCAATTCTAACAAGGTCCTGCTTGACATTGTCTGTACACCACATCCTAGGTCTCCCCTCTTTCTGATGCCTTTATGCACACTGTTCATAACCCTATTCACTAATCTATAATTATACATATGGGCAATAAGCTGCTTAAGCATTGGTTGGTTGTTTGGGGATTTTTGGCACAAGAGCAACAGGGTTATATTGCGCCAAACAAAAAGATATAAACTGATAAAAGTTATTTAACCCACAACCAAATTTAAAAGACACAGAAACAAAACCAGCACAAGAAAAAAAAGTAAAAAGGGCAAATAAAAAGTATCAACAAGTGTAAAAATCAACAATAAAAATGGGTGTATAGGACCCATGAAAAATCAGAAACAAGTGTAAAAATATATTAACAAAGTAAAAAGGTTCATAAACGTGTAAAATATCCAGTAAAACGTAAAAAATCAAAGACAGGTGTTAAAAGTGAGTCATCGGATAAAAGTTGTCCGAGTGTAAATGGCTCAGACTAAAATCGTGAAAGTTAAAATAGAGTCGACGTTCAAAGCTAAAAGCAGGATATGAAATTAAAATATGTTTGATCGTTAAAATGGTGTCACAAAACTCGCAAATAATGATTGATTAGTCTTCAGACTAATTCTGAACATTTTGATCTGGAGAGTGCAAGAACCTGACTACCAACCTTCTAAGATACAACCACTATGGTGGTGGAAGTTTGAAGGTCTGGGGTAGTATGTCAAGTAGATTCACATCCATGTCTTTACCGTAAGCACTCTGACTAGATATTCTCCAGCTCTATTTGATGCTTTTATGCCCCATTTATTTTGATGGATGATAATGCCCATCCTCAGAGAGCTCAGACAATGAATTCCTTGGTCAGGATATTTGGCTGATGGTTCAGACCAGAACTTTATAGAGCACGAATATGATATGTACTGCCACCAGCCTCATACCAGACTTTTAAACAGTACGAGAAGTCATTGTGATGTTTGTGTAGCTGTCTGGGGATCATAATACTCTGTATTAAACTCTCCATTCTTCTGAAACAGGTCTTTTAGGTATGAGCATTCATTTGCATAACTCGTGGAAATCATGCAATTGGTTTGCTTTACACCTAACTATTTATTCCATCTTATAACAATGTACTTTCACTCCAAATCTCATTGCATTTCATTGTCATACTTTTTTAGATCTTCCAGAACTGGTAAATTATGCTTAACCTTTGGATACCAATGTTCAAAATATTACCTCAGGCAGGACCAGACCTAAGCATAAGCTAACTAAGCAACAGCTTAAGGGCTCACAATTTGAGAGGCCTCAAAAAACATATTTCAAGTTTTACTGCATTACAAAAAAAAATTTAATATTTAATCTATTGTACAAAAACATTGTTTATCTTTGCTCACCAATACTAAAATGATGTTTTCACTACATCAAATTTGTGTTTATTTTTCAATGTTCCCCTCAATCAGAATAATTATATATATATATTTCGACTTTCAAATTTTTGGGGGCCTCTTAAATATGACTTAGCTTAGGGCCTCAGGCACTGAAATGCCATGTTACAACACTGTTAGTGAAATTTATGGGAGCATAAACTTCACCAACTAAACTACTATATAACTACTTCACTAACATAACTGAAAATTATGTACATACATACACAGTCGTATTAGAATAATATGACCACCTACCATAGTATACATATGGAGGTGGTCATATTATTCTGATACGACTGTGTATTTATGCTTCCCAAAGTAGGGTCCAGTATTACATTTAGGTCTGTTTCTACAATTTTGACAATTTTATTAATAAGATTCATTGTAACAACACACATATAAAGTTGAACATAGGGCAATATCTTTTTTTTTACTTTGAGAAGCCATTTAACAATTAATTTTTTTTTGCTTTACTTTAATCCTGTTTTTGTGGGTACATAGGCTTCTATTCACTTTTACCACTGAAATACCTGATGTCCTTTCCTATGTTACTCATGCAAATGTGCTTTCCCCATGCTAGTAAATATTAAAATACAAAAACAGATCAGACATGGAGCCATTCAACTGAACAAATATTTGTTTTTTCATTATTGAAACATCTATAATTATTTTGAAAGACACTACTACCATTAGAAATTTCAATGCTTTCTCCTTAAATTTAAATCAAAAAATTATTTTTAAATATTTCACTAATTAGTTGAAATAAAATCTCAAAAAAATATTAAGGGATCCACAAGCTGAAAAACTTGTTACAGTAAAATATGAAATTGCAAAAACAAATTTTTACCTGTGGATGTGTCAGTGACACAGGGCCATTATTACAAATGTACAAACATACAACAATAGGGACTTTTCATTTTGACTTTTAAGTTATTTTTATTTCTTTACTTGATCATGTCTAGTATAATTTTCCATTTAGTGTTATTACAAGAGTTTGATGTTTTTTAATAAGTGACTGCATACCAATATTTTACCTCAAGCAGCTGCTTGCCACAGAGGTCTGACAGGATCCTGTCAGTTTATATGCCATAGTAGGTCTGAGAGGATGGCAGGACTTAAGCAGAAAAATGACACATACATCCATGCATTACCCGAGGCTCGAACCCAGGTCCCTGGTTGTTTTTAAATTTGCTTCATGAAAAATTGGCAATTAGTGCACTGCATGATATTTGCCCTCATTAAAACAGAATTTTTGACATTACAAGAACATTAAGAAGTACAAATTTTTCATATTCATAAACGTTTTGTAGTTTCCTTTACCGTATTACAAGCAGGTACAGTTTTCTTTTAGAATCGCTTGTAGGGTTTAAAATACATTTTAGGGAATATTGAAAGCATGACCAGATTTATCAAACAATAAGCCCAAGTTGATTCATCATAACAGAAAAGCCTTTCTCATAAAAATCTTTTCCATTCTAGCGTCTTTAACAAATTTCCTGAATAATACAGCTAACATATTTTTTACTTGCTTTCCAGTTAATAGCATTCTCCAAAGGAGATGGTTGTATTGCCTCCCCCCCCTCCAGATCCAGCTGTGGTTAAAACATTTAGAGATGTATTGTTTCAAATTGTATCAATGACATCGAAAATAATTGGCTCTATTTGCAATATATACTACCAAGATATTCTTACTTTAACTGTGCTATGGCTCATTTGCATTACATTTATTGTTAAGTCAAATAAGTTGCATACAATTCTTCTACTTCTATTAAATTTTAAATTCTATTCTGTTATTCATATTTCAAAACACTTTAAAATATTTCAATAATGTAATTATATTTTCACGTATTAAAAATTAGTTATAGGCATCCAAAATTGTATCAATTTTAATTTTTTTAAAATCTAGGCTACTTTTTTTTACGTTTACACTGGATACGTAATTCGATATTCTACAAATCAATAATACTCAGCTAAACTTTATATGCTACTTAGCAGAAAATTTTGTGTAATTTTTCAACCTTATAATCTGGGTTTCCTCTCCTGTTGTACTGGGTGGTTGTATCACTTTTAAAGCTTCTAATGCTTTCATTAGTTTATCCATAGTAGCCATTTTCACAGGACTGCTTTCAGCGCAGAATGCACTGATTTTACGCAATTTACTCTATACGTGGTTTCGATTTAATATCATATATAATCTTTCATTTCGGTCACACATCTTCGATGATCCATATTTCGCTTTCTATGTGATGCCAGATATCAGTCAAAATAATGTTTTCTCTCCTTGTGTTGGCCAAGCTTTCTCTCACTGGAATACCACAAACGGATATTTTACTTTTACGGCTAGTGTAGATTAGAGGTCCTGTATAGTTAGAGTCTAACATCATTCTTTAAAAACTGGACATTTTGTAAAAGGGACCTTGGCCCCTTTATCATCTGGTCCACGAGAAAAAGTTTTTTTTTTGTATGCGTCAAAAAGTAGGGACCAGTACAATGAAGTGCTAGCGACCCTTCATGTTGGCGATAGGCTTTTGGCCGCAGGCCGCCTAATAATGAAGGAGGTGGTTGAAGTTTGCTGGCCATCTAGGTGATTGACTGCCATTGGTTGATTCAGTCACATTGTTTATGGACGCCATGTTTTGTCGTGAGACGAAAGCCTATGAGTTAGTGTATGTACCAAGTTAAAACTTCTTATTTTTTATAGTTTTATATATTTCTAGCACTTTTTTTGTCTATAAAAGTTGTCATATTTTATGAATGCCTCACTACGCTGCAATTGGGTGTGAAAATTTCACTCAAAGAAATAAATTAATGAATACTTTTTTTTTCCGAGAAACTCCGTAGAAGACGGCAATCGGTTGCAAAAGGGAAATTAGGTAACTGAAAAAAACCAACAAATAATTTCTTTTAAGGTTCGTTTGAAAAACGAGCTAATGTTTTCACTTTGTCGTCTGCCTATGCCAGTATTTATTGGTCTGTCTGTCCGTCTCTCTGTTGTCTATCCATCTGTCTTTCCACCTGTCTGTCTGTCTATAGACAAAGTTCACTTTTGTCAATTTTTTTTACTTTTAGAGCTAAATGAAAAATTCTTTTTGGGTTGGATAGGTGTCGAACAAATATTGAGTTTCGTAATTTTGAAAATTTTCAATGACTTTAATAGCGCTCTCTAGCGGTGTGAAAAGACGGAAAATGCTAAAATTTTAAACTAATATTGCACACAAACTATTTACACTGGAAATCTGAAATTTTGGTAGTAGAGTGTTATGGTCAGCAGGTTTAAAATGGGAACAAGGCTTTGACGTCTTAACCAAAAGGGGTGCTAAAATGAAACTATGTATTTTTTTATTTTTTTTTTGTTTTACAGGCACTAACAAAATATTAATAATATTAATAATTTTAACAATATTTGATAATCTGTGTTACCTGTAGACGTTTAAACGTCTATAAATCAATAAATGCTTTTGTGGAAAAAATTTCGCCGACATATGGGATTCGAACCCGCATCTCTCCAGAAACATGCCAGAATATTCTAACCTGTTGAACTAATGCCATCTGTCTTTTTTCTACTAATAATGACTATCACTCTTCCCGTAAATTTTGGGCGCCTCCATATGACATCTGTGATTTCGGGTGGCAACTATTTCTTTTTTAGTGCTCTGAGTAAGATTAATATAAATAATAAAGTCACATCACGCTATTTAGCGTTATTAATGATTTAAACAATATTTGATAATCTTGGCGTTACCTGTAGATGTTTAAACGTATATAAATGACTATTTTTTTTTTTCGTGAAAACAGCCGGCGTTAGTTCAACAAGTTAAAATACTCTTGCATGTTTCTGGATAGATGCGGGTTCGAATCCTGTATTTCGGCAAAAAAAATTTCCACAAAAATAGTAATATTTACATTTTTCGAATACCCATCAATTGGAATTTCCAGTGCTCGAGAGTGATAAAGGCGGTAAATAAAAACTCGAAAGGCGACCTCTAGTATCTGAAAAAAGGTGGAAAATACCAAATCTTTAAATAAATATTGAAAACGATCTGTTTTTTCTAGAAACTTAAATTTTGGGTCACAGAATGTAAAGATCAAGTGGTTTACACTAATAGTAATGATTTCTCCTGTTGGTAAAATGCAACTTTTCTGCTTTAAGAGATAAATGAAACACTTTTATTGCACATTACAGGTAGTAATAAAATATTAATAGTTTTTTTTGTCAATTATACAATAGTTCGAATTTCCACTGTCAGAGGGTACTGAAAGTGTAAAATAACTAGAAGAACGCATATCGCCTCTGATGCATATGGGAATCTCGTTTTCAAAGAGAATGAAGTTCTTCCTTTGCCTACTTTTTCACTCCTTAAAAGTTTTTATTATGGTTGTTTGTGTTGTTTTTCTGCTGAGGTCTTGTCATCCTCATGGACTTTCTACTATGGCGTATAAACTGCATTAACTGAGAGTCTCTTGCCAGACCTCTGTACAAGTTTGAGGGGTTATTTATTTTTTAATGTATGTTGGGGGATATGCATATAGTAGTATTTTATCAGTTATTATAAAACATAAAAAGTATTTGTCTTTTAGTTCTTAAACATAAAAAGTTGCTTTTCTCTCGCTCCTCTGAAAATAGTGGGCAGATAATTGATGTCAGTGGAATTTCTACCACAACAGAACTCTACACACCGAAATTTCTACCATAAACATGATCTCTGATGATATAAATTAAAACTACCTTTGAAAATGCCAATTATTATTGAAGAGAACGCCCCCTATCGGCCTCTCTATAAAAGTATTTTGGGCATTAGGTAGTTTGACTTAATAGGTGAGTGACTGCATTGGTTTGGCCATGTTGCCCATAATTCATAACTGTAGAAAATAGGGTTATGAATAATGTACTTGAAAGCCTCAGAAAAATGGGAGACCTAGGATGTGATGGGCAGACAATGTCAAAGAGGACTTCTTATAATTGCTGTACACTGGTTAAATGGCCAATAGTAATGTTAGAAGTGCATACTGTAATGTACTTTTATCATGTAATTTGTGTGATATATAAGTAACATAAGTAACCAACTAAAAAAGAGATTTACAATTATCTCTTAAAATAAAACCGTTTCGTTTCTTACCTACTTCGGGCTTAGGGTCAACTCATTGTTGTTAGTGGAATTTCCAAGACTGCCACATTCCATGACCAAAATTTCAAATTTCTAGCATAATTACATCGTTTGCAATATCCATTTTAAATTTTGGGGATTTTTCGTTTTTTTTTCCACCGTTAGAGGGCTCAATTATAGCTTTTTGGAAAATTCGCAAAATGCAAATCATTACCTGTCCAGCCCAAAAAGAATTTTTAATTTATTTCTAAAAACATACACTTTTCTGTTAAAACAAAAACAAAGTTGCATTAACCTCCTCCTGGGTCTAAAGGGTCAAGTGATTGTTTCCAATGGTAACTTCGTAATCTTCACATTTCAACACCCAAATTTTAAACTTCTAACATAACAACATCATTTGTAATATTCGTTTGATATTTTGTAATTTTCAACTTTTTCCACTATTTAGCTATATAAACAAAAAAGTTTGATGTCTACAGACGGAGAGAAAACAAAGTGAAATTATATCTTTTTTTTTTAAAAAAGGCCCTAAAATTTACTTTTCCTTTTTTAGCTGTTTTCTAAAGTGCATCCAATCATGAACACTGAAATCTGTATCAAATATTATCCTACCCTCTTCGGGAATCCTAAGTACCGTGCAAAACCATTCAGCGATTGCACCATAAACAATCCGAGCGACGACAAAACATGGCGTCCAAATTTGAGATGGCCAACCTCTACCTATACAGGGCCTCTAGTGTGGATATTGTGTACTCTAGAGGCCTATATAGGTAGAGGTTGGCCATCTCAAAATTGGACGCCATGTTTTGTTGTCGTTTACGTGCAAAGCACAATGGTATTATTCGAATACTTATGGATCCCGGAAAAAGGTAGGCTAATATTTCATACAGATTTCAGTGCTCACGTTTGGAGGCACTTTAGAAAACAGCTAAAAGGGGAAAAAAATTTTAGGGCTTTTTTTTTTTAAAAAAAAAAGAGAAAATTTCGCTTCGTTTTCTTTCAATCTATCCTCTGTTGACATCGAACGTTTTTGTTTATGCAGATAAATAAAAAATTCTTTTTGTGTTAGATAAGTATTAATCAAATATTACAATTTGCATTTTTCGAATCTCCCAAACAAACATTTCTGCAGCATGCAGAAAGAAATATTTTTTAATGTAAAATTAAGAAAAGACACAATGTTACAAATTAAATAATGAATATATGCATTGTACATGTTGTTTATAATACACCTTTAGATGAATTGAACTTACCAGTATAAGTAGCATAAGGGTTAAATAGGTTATTACTACATTTTTATTTTCTACATAGTGTAGATGCTCCACTGTCTCTCTTTAAACAATATCTAGTACTATCTGTTCCCAGCATTTTACTGTTTTAAAACTAAAGATTCAGAAAATGGCACAGTAGGATTAATTAATGATGCTGTGCCAACTTTATTCACATTTTTAACAAATGACACACTGTCAAATAGGAAACCTGTATTGAGAGACACATATAGAAGATATGATAGAAATTGCAATGAGAACAGATATTGACTATAAAAGTGCTAACTCATGCTGTGTAAGAGAGAAAAGTCCTAGAAAATTTAAGAGAAATTTGATGTCAGTGCAAAATTAAATCCAAAGCTTAAAGAAAATGCTATGGTGATATTATTGTCAGCTACGAGCGAAACAATCAGACTCTTCTTTAAAAGAAATATTGGATTTGTTTAAGGCTCAAAAGCTCATCATCATGACATTGAAACACTAAAGCGTGTGTTTCTGGATATAACTTTAAACCTGTTTAGAAATTCACAGCAAAATAATGAAAGAAGCAATGGCAAATTTTTTTGCCAAGAGGAAAATAGTTTTACCATGATATTATATCATGCAAAAAGGCTTATGAATTTGTAAGAGCAAAACGTCTTACCAGTAGATTCACAATTTTCACTTGGTGCAGATCTGTAAATAGCCTTCCTGAATTTATTGAAGTTTTCTGCATGGAAAATTTTACTGATAGTAAGCAGAAGCATATGATATTCATTTTATTATTTGACGGGAAGTAAATTAGTAAGCAAATACTGCTCAATAGTAAATGGTATTGTGGATTATGGTAATAATGCTAATGATAAAAATTCAGATATAGCTTCTGAAACTCTAATTTTTATGATTGTTTCAGTTTTATATAGCTGGAAAATCCCATAGGTTTTTTTTTAACAGTTGGTTTGTCTGCCTCAAACTATCTTTTGACTTACAAATTCAGCCAGGATCATATTTAACTTTTTAAAGCTATAAGAGCAAAAGAGGGAAATGTAATAATTTTTAGTTCCAAAGTGAACACATTCAGTTAATAATTAACTGGCTGATAATTAATATGAAAAATGGTAATTGTTTAAATTTCAATGAAATTAAAATCATTGGGAGCAATCATGAAATGGCCATCATCATCCTCAAGCAGCCATGGGCTATGGAGGTCCAACCAGACCGTGCAATTTAGTTCTCCAAGCAAGTCTGTCCTGAGCTACATCTACTGCATCTGGCCATTACACACCAATTCTAACAAGGTCCTGTTTGACATTGTCTGCCCACTGCATCCTAGGTCTCCCCCTCCTTCTTAAGGCCTCTAGGCACAATGTTCATAACACTATTCACCAATCTATAATTATCCATATGACCAACATGGCCAAACCAACGGAGTCTCTCTCTGCACAATATGCTGCTTAAAGGAGGTTGCAGACTCATTTGCCTAACCTCATCAATAGTTACAAAGTTAAACCACCTAATACCCAAGATACTACATAACCATCTAGAATCAAAAGCATCAAGTTTCCTCTTGTTTACAAAGTGTCCAAGTTTCACTACCATAACTAACCCTAGAAAGAATCAAACTGTTATACAGTCTAATTTTAGTCTTTAAGCGTATACGCCTATTTCTCCACACTCTCCATAGATTCTTATAAGTCCCAGCAGCAATCCCTATTTGTCTAATCTCATGCCACACATCACCATTATCTGTTACATAGCTCCCAAGATAATTAAACTGTGACACCTGCTCAAGACAGCAACCATTCAGATTAACTGAATCACAGCATACCTGACCAATTTTCATGACTTTAGTTTTCTCTCTGTTTATAACCAAACCTACTCTACTACCAGTTTCATCAACAGCTCGAAAGAAAGAGTTCATCTCATCAACATCATTTGCCAAAAGGGCTAAATCATCAGCATAATCTGAATCAGAAATTTTCGTATCTCCAGTCCATTTAAGGCCAAAATCTTTCCCTTGAAGTGAATTTCATATAACAATCAATAACCAAGCTATAGAGAAAAGGAGACAAAATGCACCCTTGTCGAACACAACAAGTAATGCTAAACCAATTGCTACAAGCCTTACCAACTCTCACACACGACTCAGTGTTATTGTAGAGAGCTTTCATTATGTTAACTAACTTGTCTGGTATACCATAATGATCTCACAATCAACCACAAATTATGACGATCAACAGAGTCGAAAGCCTTTTTGAAATCAACAAAGCTAGCAACCAAAGGTTTTTGAAACTCTTAATATTTCTCAAGAATCTGCCTAAGTGAAAATATCTGATCCACACATCCCCTACCACTTCTGAATCCACATTGCTCATCACGCAATTGCCTGTCAACCAGATTCTTAATTCTATTAAGCACAATCATGCAAAGAACTTTCCCTGGAACAGAGAGTAGGCTGCTACCCCTATAGTCATCACAAGAACTGCGATCACCTTTTTTTGAAAATAGGGATAAAAATAGCCATGGTAAAATCCTTAGGAACCATGCCTTTATCATAAAAGATATTCAGAATTTCAGTCATCCAAGTGGTAACCGAAACATTCCCAGCTCTAAGCATTTCCATAGTAATTTCATCTACACCTGGGGATTTATGAAGTTTAACTTTAGAAACAGCCAAAATAACTTCAGATTGTGCTATAGGGCCAACATTAAAGTCAGTAATGCATCTATCATCATTGCAGACAATGGGAGTAGAACTAACCACATTGTTTAGAACATCACTGAAATACTCAGCCCACCTAGCCATTACAGAATCCTCACCTTCTATAACCTTACCTTGTTTATCCTGCAATTCCTGTATACCTGTCCGTTTTCTACCACACAAAACATTAACTCTCTGGTACAGCTCTCTGCTGTTGTACTGTCTAACTGCTTCCTCGGCTTTAACAGCCAAGCCATCAAGCCAAAGATTAACTGATTGTAGACGGCACTCTCCTCTGAATGTCTGGGCTGAGTTCTTTTACAAACTATGTGTGTGAGAGCTTTGTAGAAGGGTACCTGTCCCTGTCTTGTCAGGATAATCACTCAGGTGGCTGAATACAAAACTCATGTATTTCAACTACGTACACTTTTATTTACTAACACTATAACTACATTCATACAGTGACTGCCCACCCAGTACAGTTCACTGGCCAAATATAACACAGGCTATAATGACGCCTCAGCGGTCCCACCACTAGATGCAGAACAAAGCTTAAAAAAAACGAGGTGCAGACTATCTGCCTGATATCCAGACAGCCTCATGGTCGCGTGCAAGTCTCGTTTTAACCATCCGCCGGATGATGTCACATGTCCTTCAGGGTATGTTAGGGTGTCTCGGCCAATAGTGTTCGAACATGATCGCTGTGCCAGGACGACTCTTGTCTCCTTTCTTCATCGTGCTCTCAAAACTGGCCCTGCCGCTGGCGCTATGTCGCCAGGCGGGTAGGCACTGCCGCGAAAATGGCGATCCTGACCCTTCACTCCTGCCGAGTCATTACACTGATCTTTTACACGTTTATTAAGTTCTCTGTAATGCTTTCTATTAGGTCTAGTAGGGTATTGATTAAGGGCATTCCTGCAGTTCTTTCTTTCCGAAATAAGCTCAAGTGCCTTATCACTCAAATAATTCTCCTCCTCTACTCCTTTTTTCCTAAAAGAGTCCTGTTAGTTTCCAAAAAAAGCCTGTTTAAAATGATCCCATTCTTCCTCAACTTCAGTAGTAAGCAAACCATGACTGTCATAATGACTAAGTAACCTATCATGGTAAGCTTTGGCTATAACTGGGTCTTCCAGAGCTTCAGTATTAAAAGTAAATTTTTTAACCCTAGCACAACACTTTTTAAGTTTAAAAAGCACACTTTTAAACTTAAAAAGTGTGCTTTTTAAGCACACTTTTTAAGTTTTAAGTGCTTGTTAAAAGTGCATGACACTTTTAACAAGCACTTAAAACTGTTAATTAATATATAATCAATCATATTCTTATTCAGCCCATCTGGTGAAAACCCCTGTGTACTTATGTATGTTATGGTGTTTGTAATAAGTGTTAGTTATTCTCAAACCATTAAGTTTACTTACCTGTGGGAGATGTTGCCCATTGCCATTGCAGCTATCAACACCAAGAGGGGCTATCACACCTCCCTAAAGGTCAGAGTCAGTACCAACTTTGGCATTGAAGGCCAAAGAACAAGGGTAATATCTCCTTGACAGAATTCAAAATATCCTGAAGTTGTCAGTAAAACCTATCCTTCTCATCCTCATCGGCATCCTCAGTGGGGGCATAACAGCAGATAACATTGAAGTCTTTAAAATGCAGACTTCTGTGTCTGCACTTTTAACCCTTACAAGGAAAAAATTTTTTTCTTTGAAAAACAACTTTTCAGCCTTATTATGAAAAACTAATGAATGAAATACTTCACATTACATACCAAAAGAAAAAGCATTTTATTCTGGAAAAAAAATAAAAAAAAAGGAAAAATGGTAGGCAAGCATAAAAAAAGCATGTTGCATGTTCATTTGTAGTGATTTTTGAAAACTGATTAATTAGCTTCTGTCATTTTAAATGTTAATATTAAAAATTGAGGTTTTCTTGCTTTTCTCACAGTGTGTGTATGCAATTTCAAAAATTACTGAACAGTGCCTTCGAAGAGAAATGTTCATATTCTCAACAACAACCATTTCATACCTAATTAAAATAATTCAGGGTAATGTCCTAAACAGGCTTCAATGAATGTTGGTGCTCAAATCACCAACTCTAGTCACTAGATAGTCAAATCACCAATCACTAGATAAATCACCAATCACTAGATAGTCATATCACTAATAAGGAATTAGATGTGGAAGTTGACATTCATGATAATAATATAAAAAAAATATATAAAGAATATCCTAAAATTAGACTTCACCGTTTAAACACAAATGACAGAAAAATTAAAAGGCATCAATATCAGATGAAATATCTAAATTTGTACAAAACCCAGTGACAAAAATATACTTCGCAGTAATTAATTTTTTTGTGTGTGTGTGTGTATGTGACATGAATTTCCTACTACCTCAGCTGAAATGATAATAATTTACATTTTTTTTCTTTATAGCATTAAATTTAAATTATGTCATTTGTGTGTGGTGTTACCTTGGATTTCCTTCTGCCTTAGCTGAAATAAAAGTTTACAATATTTGTTTTTTCATAGCATAAAATTTCAATCATATTATTTGTGTTTGGAAGGGGAGCTTGAATTTCCTTCTTCTTCAGCTGAAATAATAAGCTTAAAATATTTGAGTTTTTCTAGAATGAAATTAAATGATGTCATTTATTGGGGGGAAGATTTGATTTTCTGCCTCAACTAAATTAAAAAAAATTTTAATTTCGTATTTTTTTAAATGAGGCGCCGATTTGGGCAATTAAGATCTCTAAATTTTCTTACGTTTGCTTAAGCTAAATGATCTGATCTTGAATTTGTTTTTAAATTGCGTTTACCATTGTCCCTGTTTTAAACGGGCTCAAAGTAAAGTCTTCTAAGTTTACAGTCAATTTAGTTCAGCTTTAATCACATATTAAGAGCATATCGAATTTTTTCTAAATTTTATATACAAAACCTTAATTTGAAAGAGAAGCAGCTTCCAATGTCTTCTCTTTTCATCCGATATAAATCGATAAGTGTGAATTAATTAAATCTATTTTGTTGTTTTAATTACTACATTAGAAAACCCTCAATGAAATGAAATACAAAAGCAAAGTTTCCATTCGTAAGGCATCATGGGTATTCTTGCCTTCTTATGCAGTCTGCAAGCACACCTGCCTGTGATCATGACTGCCAATGGCACGGGAATTGGAGTCCCATCTCCAGTATTACTACCTCAATGATCATGATGCCATCCACTTCATCTATATCCCATCTCCCTTATCTGTTGTAACCAATGAGGTAGAATACAAAGAGTCAGCAACCTCTGTGTTACAGTGCCCCCAGTCTGAAGCGAAAGTAAGCTTATTAATACCCACCTTTTACATGGCCGCCAGCATATAAAGTATAGGAATTATGTAGCAAGCGCCTTTTCTGAGTATTGTGTTTACATTCCTAATAAACAAAGGAGTTTCTATTTTCATTAAACTGTAGTTTGAAACAAAATATTTACGTTCAAAACAGTCTGGAAATAAGGCGATGTTTTAACTGATATTTTTTGTTTTTTTATTAAATACAATATTTTTATACGCTATTATTTTTCAACTAACATGACTGATTGGATTTTATCCTAAGAAGAAAAAACTTAAATTTTTTGTATTTTTGAAAATTTCGTTAACTACTAAGGCTTAGTATACGTACTGTAAATTACAGCGGCCATGTAAAGGGTAGGCAAACGTCTTAAAAATTGCTTCAACTTTTTGAACCTGTTGCGCACTCTATCTACTTTACCTCGTTGGTGGTAACCGACTTCGCCATATTGTTCTTACTCATAAGCAAGACGAATAGAAAAGAGAACAGAGGCCTTAAATGAGTTTCGCCGTAACGACAGGTGATGTATAAGACGGCCATATGTTTGTTCCCATAAACACTGCCAAGTATGTGTCAGATATCAAGTTAGTTTATTTCCTTTTCATGATAAAAAAAACTTTAGTTGAAATATTATTAACTGATTATGAGTATGGTCAAATTAAATAATACATAAAAAATGATATAGATATATAAAATACACTTAGAATGCACAAAATATTTCATTGCAAATAAAAACGAAACTTTTGAAAGTTATAGAAGAAAAGATAAAAAAATTCTACCGCATAAAATGTCGGAGGAATAGATTGGTAAAAACTTATTTAACAAAGTTATTTAATTCACGTAATTTTATAATGATTCTATACTTATTGCTTGGCAAGATATGAAATATCATCCTTCAGTTAGGATGCTACAACTCTCGCTGCGTGCCGAATACAGGTGTACAGAATATCGAACGCAGAGTTGACAAAAACCAAAATCGGCCTCCCCATGCCCACAGTGCATATTCGACTTCAATGTTTTTAAATGTAAAAGTAAAATAGACTATTTACATTGAATAAAATCTAAAATTCTAATATTACTCTTACAAATTCTCATAACTGAAAAAAAAAGAAAATAAATTTATTGAAAAAAAAATATATTGATACGACAGATAAACGTGCTGCAGTGAGTTGACATGAACGCTCACGATTTAAAAAAATAGAAAGATTGTAATGTTAGTGTTGTGGATATGTGAAAGAGGACGCAGTTAATCTCAGTATATATGCGATAAGGGATTGAAAAGAAGAAATATTTTATATGATGAGTGCACGGGAGGTTGAGTAGTTCTATTAGTGTAAAACCTAACGAGTTAGCACAGAAAATTAGAAAGGTTTGCACCTGAAGTGAGGGATAAAAAAAGGACATTGACGATAAAATTAAGAGGTCAACGTTGATCGAGTTGACAGAGCTAGTTTTAACTGTTCTGTAGGAAAAGATTATTACTTTATGTTCAATAGTATTTAGTTTTTTTATAAGTAATTTCATCCATGCTTTTGTAATAAATTGTATTGTTTTGTAATTTTTGTTGTAAAATATACTTACTTATACCCACGCTCAGTGCTCATCCATTTTAAATTGCAACAATTGGTGCCAGGAGTGAAGATAATTTATTGAATGCCTTTTACTAGAAGTGTGGATGAGTTAGTAAAGCTGATGTTTATAAAATGTGATATTGCTACCCAAAGCAGCAAAATTGGTGATCTTGCTAGTTAAAGTGGACTTGAAAGCCGAAATGGCTGCACAAAATGTTAACTTGAAAAACGAAATGGTTATGTTACCGCTAAAGTGCAGAAATCAGTTATTCTACAGATTATCTAGGTATTGTGCAGATTAACTAGGTTGATCGGTTAACGTGCGGAAAATTGTTTCATTTCTCAAATTACCTAGGTAATCTGCAAATTAAGTGGATAATCTGCACATTACCTACTAGGACCTCGTTAAAGTGAAAATAAGATCTTTGCTGGAACAACAGGAACGTTTCTGTACGCTTAAATTAACATAATGTTATTTATCTAGCGTCCGAGAGTAGAGTTGAAACCATGGTCATCCCTCTGTCAACATGAATTAGTCGTCCGAATTATGAAAAACGCCCCCAAAATGAGCAGGCCAAGTGAGAACGAATCATTTTAGTGATTCGTTATCAAGAATGAATCAGTTTACCGATTCGTTCTCACTTGGCCTCCGCTCATCCGGGGCGTTTTTATAATGCGGACGAGTGAACCACGTGACACGAAGATTCATATTCAGGAGATTCACCACTATGAGAGAAACAAACTTTTGAACTTTAACGATACGGAAGCCATTAATGTGCACATTACCTAGGTAAAATGCGGAAAACTCTTGATTCCTCACGTTAACAGAGCAAATCAGTTAATCTGCAGATTAGCTAGGTAATGTGCACATTAACGGCTTTCGAGCTTTAGCGGTAATAGTTACACAAAATAATGAGTTGAGAGCTGAAATGGCAGCTCATAGACATGAAATAACTGAACAGTATAGACATAATGACCGAACTTAACAGACAGTGTGATAGTTTAAAGGATGAAACTGACAGTGTAAAAGATTATCCTGATAGTGTTAACGTAGATTATAAACATCAAATTGGAACTGTAAAAACTGATTGTGAACGCCAGTTTCAAATTTTAAGAAATGAAATGTTACCTTCTTCTTGTGATAATGGTAATTTTAGTGACAATAATGTTTTTACACATATCGCTAGAAATACAACTAAATCATCCACATATGATGGTCAATCATCTTGGACAGTCTCCAAACCACAGTTTGAAGTCATCGCTAGAGCTAATGAGTGGAATGAATTCCAGAAGGCCAGTTTTCTTGCAGCTTCCTTAAGCAATTCTTCTGCAGAAGTTTTACAGTCTGTTCCAAAAGAAAAACGACTTCATTGTCAAAGTCTGGTTTCTGCATTACAACTCAGATTTGGTGATAGTTATTTAAAACAATACTATATGACTCTCATTTAAACATTGTATGCAGAAGAGTGGTGAAACTTTGCAAGAACTTGCTAGTGATATTGAGCGTCTAGCTAGATTGGCTTATAGTAACTGCCCACCAGAAATTTAAGATAACTTAGCTCAATTACAATTTATTGATGCTATTGCTGATCCTGAGGCTCAACAATCTCTGAGGATGTTGGAAGATGAATCTTTAAAGTCAGCTGTGGTACATGCTATGAAGTACGAGTGCTCCTGGCTTTCCTCCTGAGCGAACAAACACAGAGTGAGATTTATGAATGTAGAAGAAACTAAAGGATAGTGAAGTGAAAGAACTAACCAAAACAATATTATCCATTTTGAAAGACATTAAAGGTACCTCTCCAAGTATTTCTACAAACATACAGTGTTGGAATTGTGGCAAGACTGGGCACATTCGAGCCAACTGTAAAAGGTGGTGGGTACAAAGTTCAAAGACGTCTAACAGACAACAGAACCAGCATAAGCAACCTGAAGGGCAAAGGGGAAAGTCGCCCACGTTTTAACACTACATGGTGAGAATAACGGTTTGGTAGCTGATGGAACCATGAATGGAGTGCCTTACCATACGATACTAGAGACTGATGCATATGTATCTCTACTCAGAACAGACATAATAAAGATAATACCTCACCCAAATTGGAATGCTACACAGTTTAATATAACCCTACAAACAGCCACTGGAGATCGTGCTAAAATCCATGAAAAGATAGAACTGAACATCAGAGTTGGTAGCTATCCTGTTTACATTGCTGATATCTACGATGAACGCATATTAGGCCTTGATTTCCTAAAGAAACATGGATTCAGCATTAGAACCAGAAGCAGCCTACTCATCTATAAGATAGAAGAGATCCATTTGCTTAGCTGAACATCTGATTCTTTATCAAGTGTGACCACAGTATTAATGATGGAAGACACAGAAATCACAGCACAAAGTGAAATTATAGTCCGTGGACACCGGGAGGAGACTTCTGGGGCCTTCCGATTGGCAGTTACTGATGTCTCTAGTAAAGCAGCTTTGGCTCATGGTATCCTCGTTGCAAGGACTTTAGTCAGTGTAGATAAAGAACAGATTCCTATCAGAGTGATGAACTGTAACAAATCCAATAGAATATTGAAAAAAGGGTGAAGAATTAGCAATATGTGAAATTGTTACTTAGGTAAGAAGTATAAACACAATAAAAGTTACTGACTCAAACCAATACCATACATCCCATCTCATCTTAATGACTTATGGAGAGAAACAAGAAGAATATTAACTGAAGACCAAGCTGTTAAGGCTGAGAACCTACTAAAAGTTTTTCGACTCTTTTTGCTATCATCATATATATTTCATATATATTTTGCATCACGTACTTAATCCCTTATGTAGAGTTATGATAGAGTTTTGATAGAGAGATACTTTATCAAAACTCTATCATCACTATATCAGGAATTAAGTACTGAGAGAACATAAGATCAACACTGGTGATTCTCCTCCAGTCCATCTACCAGCAAGGCTTCCATTGGCAAAACGGGAGACAGAACAACTCATAAGAGACATGGAAGCTCAAGACATTATAGAACCATCATCGAGTCCCTGGACATCACCAGTGGTTCTTGTCAAGAAAAAGGATGGATCTACCTGATTTTGTGTGGATTAATAAATAAAATAAATACACCCTCAAGCAGCTGCTTGCCACAGAGGTCTGACAGGAGCCTGTCAGACCTGTGTGGCAAGCAGCTGCTTGTGTGGATTACCACAGACTAAATGATTTAACAAAGAAAGACTGCTTTCCTTTACCTAGGATTCATGATACACTGGACACTCTATCTGGATCAGAATGGTTCTCGACATTAGACTTGAAGAGCAGCTATTGGCAAGTTGGAATACATCCTAAAGACCATGAGAGAACAGCTTTCACTACAGGAAATGGACTTTGGCAGTTTAAAGTGATGCCATTTGGACTTTGCAATGCACCTTCAAATTCACGTTTGCAACGCACCTGCAACGTGTGAACGACTAATGGAGTCGGTGCTCAAAGGTTTGTCTTGGGAGGTCTGCCTGGTTTACTTGGACGACATTATCATTCTTGGAAAGACTTTTGAAAAACATTTGAGAAATCTTCTTCAAGTATTTTAAAAACTTAGCACAGCCACGCTAAAATTGGGACCAACTAAGTGTAAATTGCTCCAGCAAGAAGTTCATTACCTTGGTCATGTCATCACTACATCAGGGATTAAGACTGATCCTAGTAAGATAGAAGCTGTAAGAGACGCCTCCACCACAAGATATTCATCAACTTCATAGTTTTATTGGACTTTGCACCTATTATAAAAGATCTGTCAAGGGTTTCTCCACCATCACAAGGTCATTACATCGTCTGACAGAGGAGTGCCAGCGGCTCATGTGGACTGCCGAATGTGACGTAGCTTGCAACAGTTGAAGCAGCTCTTTCCACAGCACCAGTGTTAGGAAATCTGCAAATTGGAAAACAGTTCATAATAGATACTGACGCAAGTACAGAGAAATTGGTGTTGTACTTACACAACAACGAGATGGACAAGAAAACGTTATTGCATACTTTATCAAAACTCTATCCAAACCTGTACGAAATTATTGTGTCACATGAAAAGAACTGTTAGCAATAGCAAAGGCAATAAAGCATTTTCATCATTATCTCTATGGTCGGAAATTTCTTATATGCACTGATCATGCTGCACTCAGGTGGTTACCAAACTTTAAAAAACCCTGAAGGACAAATTGCTATGTGCATACAGCAGTTACAAGAGTACAATTTCTCCATCGAGCTTCGAAGTGACAAAATGCATAAGAATGCAGATGCCCTTTCCAAACGTCCATGTATTGACAACTGTAAGCATTGCTATAATACAGATTTGAAATTTGGTACTAAAGAGGTAGTGCCCATAAGACAAATAACATCGACACAAGTAAACAGTGATACTCCTAATATCTGGAATCCAATAGAAATTAGAAAGGTCCAACTAGATGGCGAAGATATAAAGCCAATAATGGATTTGACTGAAAAATCTGATGTAAGACCTAATTGGGAGCAAATCTCGAGGTATAGTCCAACTATCAAAAGTTACTAGGCACAGTGAGACTCCTTAAAAGTAAAAGACAGTGTATTATACAGAAGATGGGAGAATCCACTGGATGGCTGATCTGTTGGCAGATAATCCTTTCTCGCTCCCGAGTGGAACTAGTGATGAAAGATGTGCATAATAGTGCCACTGGAGGACACTTCAGTGTTAAGGTAGGTAAGTGTAATGTGGTAAAAAAAAAATTGGCACTATTTTAAGCCCTCCCCAATTTAGGGGGGGGGGGGTCTAGCATATGCACCATATCACTGGATTAATGGTGACAATCGAAATGGCAACGTACAGTGGAGAAAAGTAAAGTATAAATACATCAAAACAAAGTTGGAAAAACAGTTTGAAACCAGCAATACTAGTGAACAATGTTAACTAAAAATCAAAAGTAGTCAGTCAACTGAGCTCAAACAAGATAACAGAAAACTACAAAAAGTATGCTTACTTTGAAGCTTTGATAAGTTTGCTAACACTTGACAGTAATCCCAAACTGTGAAGGAATCAGATTGAGGACAAAATCTAAGTGCTTTTAAGTAAAAATGTTTAAATTTAGACAATATTTTTCCTTCAAACGTGAGAGTCTTCTTAGAACTTTATATGAAGATGGAAGTTCCCATTCTGATTTAGCTGAATCAGGAAAAACAATAAAGTTCAACACATCGACAATGTCTTCAGAGGTTTCTTGAAATTCATCGTTGTCAAAAATGAAGACTTCTCGGCGGTCCGGAAGCCTGTCATTTACAAAATCTGAAATTGCTTGACACAAAGTAGCATTTAATTCTTTCTTTGAATCCTTTTTTTTTGGTGAGGATTCAAATGAAAGAAGTTCTGTACATGCGGGGAAGTTAATTGGAAAAATTACCTTTTTTTAAGAGAAGGAGTGTCCAAAGGAACGATTTCATTTCTTGCAAAGACAGATGTATCAGAAAGTTTAACTTGACACAGTTCAAAATCTGAAGAATCAAAATTTGAAACGTGAAAAACTGGTGATTTCAGTTCAGCATTAGATTTTTTTTGCACTTGTGAAGGCTTTGGATTGTTTGGATTGTTTTACCTCTGAGCGGCACTTTTTTGCACACCATGGGCTAAATTGCCAGGCCACAAGGACCCCGAAGGCGCAGAGAAGGTTGGGGGAGGGGACCCGCTGGAACAGCTGTTGGGAGACAGATGGTAGCCTCCCGTCAAGGCTATCCAGCGTGTTCTTTAACATGCACAGGGTATGGCTCTCCCGCACACGGCCACGGCTTAACATCCCATCCGACGGACGGCGGCCTTTTCAAGCCCATCGGTGTCCCCTACTGACCGTGGGCAGGGCGGGGAAATTTTGCGGAGATAAATCTCAACGCTGACCCAGCTGGAACTCGAACCTGTGAACTACAGATTACAAGCCTGGCGCGCTACCGACTGAGCCACCCCCGCCCCACTTGTGAAGGCAATTTAGATTTTATTACATTTGCATAAGTTTCACAATGTTTAATAAAGTGATCCGAGTATTTACACCATTTGCATAGTTTCACAATACCTTTACACCAAAAGGTAGCGGTGAAAACTGCAGCTTTAAGGTAGTTTGGAATCGGTTTAAGCATCTGAAAAGAAAGAATTTTGATGCCAGTCCTAATATTCTCCAGTCCTTTTGTGGCAAGGATTCATCTTTACAATCCAAGACTTTTCCCAATGGCTCAATGGTTGCTTGAATTTCAGACTGAGAGATGAAAAAAGGGAGTTTGGCGATAGTAACTGTCTTGGTTGGAGACGAAAAGTCTAGAAGATGAAATCCAGTGTCCATCAAGGCGGAATCGAGGTGAAGAAGCAAAGACATCAGCACTTGACTCGTTGTTGAAAGTAATCCCTGTAGTAGCATTTGTTAACTTCTGAGCGAAGTCGATGTTAAGTGTTCCATATTTATCAGCTAATTGTTGCACTAGTTTCTCATATAATAACATTATCATGTCGTACTTTAAAAGACCACTGAAGCCTTTCATCCTTGAGAACATTTTTAATAACATCCATGGCTGTCAAATCAGCAGTGACAGGTGTGAGTGAAAACACATCTTGTCACATCAAGAACTAGGAGAGAGCCTACGTCAGTGTTAATAAGACATTAGCTAAAGTCAGGGAACGATTTGATTGGCTGAAAAGTAGGGCAGACGTTGTAAGATGGTGTAGGCAATGCGAGGCCTGTGCAACAAAGAAAGGCCCAAGGCTAGGAGTAGGGGTAAGCTGCAGATGTATAATATTGGTGCCCCTTTCGAGAGAATAGCCATTGATGTAATGGGTCCATTTCCTAGGACTGATGATGGAAATCGCTATTAGTGATAATGGATTATTTCACGAAGTGGTCTGAGGTCTATTGCATCCAAGACCAGAAAGCAACAACAGTGGCAGAGATGATAGTAAATAGCTTAATTAGTAGGTATGGAGTACATTTGCAACTGCACTCTGACCAAATATTTTTTTTACAATGAACGAATTTTCCGTTATATTTATATTCACCTGAGAAGGCCAATCACATAAATCGTATATGGATAACGTCATCTCCACCACGGAATACAGTCACTGATGTTCAGGTAAGTGACAGCTGTCAGAATTTGCTCTACAGGGATAATTGGTCCAAGTGTTCCCCAAGGAAATATTGCCCAAACCATCACACTCCCTCCAGCTGCCTGGATCTGTCCTACAATGCATCCAGGCGAGAGGCTTCAGTGGGTAAGCGTTACACACGAGCTCGTCCGTCCACATGGTGTAACAGAAAACAGGATTCGTCTGACCATGCGACCCTCTTCCAGTCTTCTATGGTCCAATGCCAATGATTGCCAATTGCCAATTGACAAACTGTGCCCACTGCAAGCGTTAACGTCGAAGAACGGCTGTGAGCATAGGCACACGAATGGGTCTGTGGCTGCAGAGACCCATATCCAAGAGCTTACGATGAACTGTTTATTTGGACACATTGGGCCCATTACCACAATTGAAATTAATGGGTAATGTCAGCCACAGTACCCCTCCTGTTCCTGCGGACAAGGCAAAATAGCCTGCGCTGGCCTCTGGCTTCAATAAGGTGTGGCCGGCCCACACATTGTTGACAGCTCGAAGTGTCACCTATTTCGGACCATCTTTGATAGGTACTAACCACAGCATAGTGTGAGCAGCCTACCAGCGTCACTATTTCAGTGATGCTCTTACCAAGGAGTATTTACCAAGAGCTCTTACCAAGAGCTTCCAATTCAGCTTCTCTTGGTAAGAGCTTGGTAAGAGCTCTTACCAAGCTCTTATCAAGAGCTCTTACCAAGGATTTATCTGATTTCGATAAAGGCCAGTTCGTTATGGCAAGAGCCATAACGAACTGGCCTTTGTCGAAATCAGATAAATACTTCGTTTTTCCACATGTTGACACGAAACAAAATACTGCTTGCAAAAGCTCCGACCCAGCTATTATATATATATATCATTTGCGATCTTGGCACATGACACTGATTGGCTGCACGCACGCTTCTTTGCATAACGCAGAGGTGGTTGTAATGTAGTGGCTGATTGGTGTATACGTCAACTAGCCTTTTATCTTTTCTATAACTCATGGTACTAAACAGAGAGGCAAGTTTGCAAAAAGACTTTTTTTCAACAAAAGCAGCCCAAGGATCGAGCCATAGTCACATATAGGTTGGTCTTGAGGATCTGTGAAAAGTGGTCTGCTTCTTCTGAGTGAGTTGTTTTTGTCATTTTGCTGGATTTCCTCCGATTTTGGTGCTGCATTTACGGTTTTTTGTTATCTATCGTGGTTTGTAGCTTTTTCTGTTGCTAGCTTTTGCTAAGTTGTGGATTCTTTTATATGTGGATGGTAAACCCATTTCATAAAAAATAAATTTATATGAGCATTATTTTTAGTGCTACCTATTGGTTGTTATTAAATAGGTTCACAAAGGTTAAATTGCTCAACAATACCATTAGACCATATATAGGATATAGTACGCGCTGTTTATCATCGCAAAGAACTGGTTTTAAGCTGAGCTGCAGACAGAATCAGCTGGCAGAAGGATTGGATTGGATTGTTTTACCTCTGAGCGGCACTTTTTGCACACCATGGGCTAAATGGCCAGGTCACATGGACCCCGAAGGCTGAGAGAAGGTTGGGGGAGGGGACCAACTGGAACAGCTGTTGGGAGACAGATGGTAGCCTCCCGTCAAGGCCATCAGCATGTTCTTTAACGTGCACAGGGTATGGCTCTCCCACACACGGGGCCACGGCTTAACGTCCCATCCAACGGACGGTTTCCAAGCCATCGGACGGTTTCCAAGCCCATCGGTGTCCCCTACTGACTGTGGGCAGGGCGGGGAAATTTTGCGGAGATAAATCTCAACGCTGACCCAGCTGGGACTCGAACCTGGGAACTACAGATTACGAGCCTGGCGTGCTACCGACTGAGCCACCCCTGCCCCACTGGCAGAAGGTAAAGCAGACATGTACAGATAGGAACTTGTTGAAATGTATTCGTTTTAACTAATGTTGCTTTAATATAATATGTTTACAGGCATTTATGAATTTTTTCCGTTACTACATCACCTGTGAAGTGTCTACTGCAGATTGTTAATGAGTAACACACTAGTTACCAAATCTTACTAGACTAGGCTGATTTACAGCTGTTTTGAGCTTGATTATTGATACCGGACTTACTGCACTGGTGGGCCTTTGTTCAGAAAGAATCAGCGGCTGTGTTTTCTGTTTGCTTGTGGGTTGCCAGCCCTAAGTGAACAAAGGCACAGGATACCTTATATCAGCTGTTGGATAATCCTGATCAGAGGGGATCGCAGGTATATTTCTACAGGCATCGTCAATCCTAAACTGGGATAATGTGTCTCAGGCAAGTCATATAGCTCTTTAAAAGGTCCACTTGAAAAGGTAGTGCTTGAAGTTTCTACCAGCATGGATCGCTTCAGCCTTTAGCAGTGGGGGAACAGGTCTTTGTCCATGCCTGCAATAAGTGGCTTGATATTATTGGCCCTACCTCTCTCAATAAACCAAGCTTCTTTAAAAATCCTACTAATCATTTTCTCTCTGCCCGTAAGTGGTATGTGAGGACGTTACATAAAGATTATTCTCTTCACATCCTCACACAAGAATTCCACTGTTATAATCTAGATATTGAAACAATCTTACACATAATCTTCAATTTCTCTTTTCAGAGAGGGATGATAGAAAGCATCTTCAAGGAGACACACTAATGATGTTTTTCTAGGATATGAATGCATTAATGGAAAATTTCTTACAGCAAAATTTAAAACAAAACTTAAAAACTTGAATGCCATATGTTGTTATGCCCCAACAGAGGCCTCTGATGAGAACAAAAAGGATTTTCACAGAGAACTTTAGGATATTTTGAATTCTGTGGTGATATTTTTGTCGTACTAGGTGACTTCAGTGCCAAAGTTGGTACTGCTTCTGACCTTATTCAGGAGTATTTGGTCACTTTGTCATTGATAGTTCCAATGGTAATGGAGAATGCCTTCTATAGGACACCAGATCATTTATAAATACAGATGGGTTTTACCCGATGGATTGCACAGGAATATATTAGAATTTTTAGTTAACAGCAAATGGGCTGATTCGGTTAGGAATACCAGATCGTACAGGGGAGCAGAAATTGGATATGACCATTACCTGGTGTTTTGCAACTGAAGCTTAAGTAATGTTATGCTAACAAAAATAAATACCTCCTCAAACAGCTGCTTGCCACAGAGGTCTGATAAGAGCCTTTCAGTTTAATATGCCATAGTAGAGGGATATGTGAGGATAGCGGGCCCTCAGCAGAATATTTTGCCAACTGCACCAGTGGTTCTCAGTTGGTCACCCTCCCAGGTACTGACTGTGCCCAAATCTGCTTAACTTCGAATGATCGGATGAGAACCGGTGTTTTCAGCTTGGTACTGCCGTTGGCTTGATGTTATGCTAAAGGTAATAAAATTAGCTTTAACACTGAAGGTCTGAAAGATCCAGATATTGCAAAAGCATACCATGATAGGCTAGTTAGTCATTTGACAATTGTGGTTTGCGTACTGCTGAAGTTGAGAAAGAATGGGATCAGTTTAAACAGGGTTTTCTTGAAGCCAACAGTACTCTTTTAGGGTAAAAGGATACAGAGGAAACAAAATTATTTGTGAGAAGGCTATGGAACTTATTTCTGAAAGAAGGAAGTGCAGGTTTGGCTGTTTGGGGTTTTTTGGCACAAGAGCAGCTAAGGCTATATTGCGCCAAACAAAAAGACAAAGGGATAAAATTCAAGTAACCCACAACCAGAGTTAAAATGATCACAAACAAAACGGCACAAAAAGGATGAATATAAAAAAGAATCAACAAGTGTATAAGTCAACAATAAAAATGGGTGTATAGGATCCATTGAAAATCACAAACAAGTGTATAATATAGGTAACATAGTAAAAAAAAATCATAAGCGTGTAAAATAAACGGTGAAAACTAAAAATGCAAAAACAGTGGTTAAAAGAGAGCCATCAGATAAAAGATGTCCGAGTGTAAGGGGCTCAGACGTAAAATGATTAAATTTAAAAATCATACATCTTTCAAAGTTAAAAGCGGAACATGAGATCAAAATATCTTTCATTGTTAAAATGGTGTCGCATAACTCACTAGGAAGTGCACGATTAATATGACTCAGCACTCTACTATTCCTAACAGAAGGCATTATAACGAGCTTAATACACATATAAAGGATCAGTTAACAGCTGATAAAATCTTTGGCTTGATAGCTTGGCTGACAAAGCAGAGGAAGCAGTTCGACAGCACAACAGCAGGGGGTGGTACCAGATTGTTAATGCTTTATGTGGGAACAGACAGGTACATAGGGATTGAGAGATAAATATGGCAAGGTGGTTGAAGGTAAGGATTCTGTGATGGCTAAATGGGCTGAGCATTTCAGGGATGTTCTAAACAAGTTGGGTTGTTTTACCTCTGAGCAGCACTTTTTTGCACAGCATGGGCTAAATGGCCAGGTCACATGGACCTCGTAGGCTCAGAGGTTGGGGGAAGGAACCCACTGGAACAGCTGTTGGGAGACAGATGGTAACCTCCCGTCAAGACCATCCAGCGTGTTCTTTAACGTGCACAGGGTATGGCTCTCCTGCACACGGGGCCACGGCTTAACGTCCCATCCGACGGACGGCGGTCTTTCCAAGCCCATCGGTGTCCCCTACTGACCATGGGCAGGGCGGGGAATTTTGTGGAGATAAATCTCAACGCTGACCCAGCTGGGACTCGAACCTGGGAACTACAGATTACGAGCCTGGCGCGCTACCGACTGAGCCACCCCCGACCCATTTCACTTAGGTAGATTCTTGAGAAATGTTGAGAGTTCAGAAATCTGTTGTTACTAGCTTTATAGATTTCGAAAAAGCTTTTGACTCGTTAAATCATACGGAATACCTGACAAGTCAGTTAATGTAATGAAAGCTCTATATAAAAACAATGAGTCATGTGTGAGAGTTGGCGACTTGTAGCGATTGGTTTAGCATTGCTAGTGCCATTAGACGAGGGTGCATTTTGTCTCCTTTCCCCTTTAGTTCGGTTAATTTTGTTATATGAATTGCTCTGCAAGGGAAAAACGTTGGTTTTAAATGATCTAGAGATTTTAATATTTTTGATTAATGTTATACATATGATCTGTGACAACCAATTTCGATTCTTGGTAACCAATATATGCTGATAAAAATTTGTGCTCACCGATGAGATAAAACTTTTGTTATCCACACTGATATCGGATTCAACTTAAGATAGTAAGGAAGGCGTTAAAAACGTTATTGGCACGAGTTTGTAGATTCGCATTAGTTCCTTCGAAATTAACGACCTAAGACTTGTTTGAAAGCTTGTCTAAACTTGTCATATCATTTCTCTCTTCACTGGCGGCATATGTTTGGTCAACAAAATATGTGTGTTGTTTCTATGAAGCCTACTAAACACGGTGCAAGATTTTACATTTTCACAAGGATGCAGTTGGGGGCGATGCGAAAAAAATTCATTCTGATTTATTACAGATATGTGGGGACCATGTCTGTTCATATGTATTGTTAAGGGACGGATGCACAAACCACAAATTCAGAAATGGGCGGTAGAGCTTCGGAGGCCTCCGTCGTGCAGGAAGACAGAAGGTGGCTGTGAACAAGAGAACTATCACTGCTGTTCGTGAATTCATTAAGGAAAACCCACGGTTCACCGTTCAGGTAATACGTTTAGATGTCTCACTACCGATTGGCAGGGTGGAAAAAATTATTCAACATTTAAACTTTTGAAAGATCTGTGCCATACACCTACCCCACAAACTGACAGAACAGCAAAAAAAGGGCTCTAGTCAACTCATGCAAGCAGATCCTGGTAGTGTTTGAACCTAGTGGCCTCAGACGGTTAAGACATTGTCACAGGTGATGAGACGGGTATTATTACTATATAACTCTAACAGAGATCGACAACAATGTTTGGGTTGCTGAAGATGAATTGCTTCCCTAAATTCAGGACAAGAATTTTGCTCAAGGAAGAGGATGCTCACATTTTTTTTTAAATTCCCAAGTAGTAGCTGTGGCATCTTACCTGAAAAAGACTATAAATGGCCAATATTATACTACATTGTTTTGCCAACAGGCATGTCAAGGATGCTCCTTCTTCACGACAATGGCAGTGCTCACAAAACCCAACAAGTTACAGCTTATCTGGAAGAAGAAAAAAAACAATCAAAAAGCTCCACCATCCTGCATATTCACTAAATTTTTGGTTGTTTCTGTGCAAGCAAAACATATGTTTTGGTTCTTCCCAGCAAGTTTAAAATGAACTTGCTGGGAAGCCTTTTTGAAATGTGTAAGACTTTGCAAAATGTGTTCATTCAGAGTTGGGGAATATTCCCCGACAGTTTCAGAATTGGCGTAGACATCTGCAACTTTGGATAGATGGTAGAAGAGAGTACTTTGAAGGGCAATAAAAATTTTGTTCAGATAAGTGCAATGGTTTTTGTTCTGCAGACGCATTTCAAGAACTTTTTGACAACTCCTTTTAATTTGTAATCGTATTAAAAACGTTATTCTGACTAGCAATTCTACTTTTTTTTTGATGAAAAACATATTTTAAAATTAGGAGCGAATATTCTTTGCAATTACCAGCCTAAATGACAAAACTTACTCCAGTAATTATATTTCACTACAATTTGATATAAAATACAATTAATTTATGTACATTAACATGCTGTCCCATTGCCGAGTGGTCAGCGCGCTTGGCTACTGATCTAAGGGATTTGGGTTCAAGCCCCGGGTAAGGCATGGAGGTACGTGTCGTTTTTCTACTGATGTCCTGCCATCCTCTCAGACCTTCTACTGACATGTAAACCAACAGGCTCCTGTCAGAACTGTGTTGTGGCTAGCAGCTGTTTGAGGTTTTTTTTTTAACAAGTAGAGCAAACCGGTTTTGCCACCTGCTAGGAGAAACTAAGAGAACTTCAGTAATAAAATGATGGGGAAGATGACTAAATTTTTGAATTGGTAGAGAATTGGCTAGTTATTATCATCCCAGGTGAAACAAATTAGTATAAAGTATTAACCAGTCCATAGTGACCACACATGACTGCCGTCAACAAGACTTTGGGATCATTGAGGTTTGGGATGAGCATTTATCCGATATGTCAATAGTAGACCGCAGAGGAGTTCATGGGTCTACTAAGGAAACACACTACTTCTTACTCTATAAACGACGTAAATTTAACGTTCCAGAAATGGCACTCAAAAGAAGTCCCATGCAATATATAGAGCAACTGGAACTGAAATTAAATGAGTCTTTATTATTCGTCTATGCCAACTGGTTCAATGCCGATTGATCCAATGCTAAATTTCTAATTGGGACAATTGATCCAAAGGATAATTTGTCCAAAGAGATGATTCGTCCAATGGGGCAACTCGTCTGAAGTCAATTTGTCTAATGAGAACTTTTCCAGGAGTGCCAATGTTGACAAAATAATTTTACCGCTGCCGGATCTAAGAGGGATCTGCCCTTCCCCCACCCGATAATTCTAAAATAAAAAAAAAATACCCCCTCAAGCAGATGCTTGCCACAGAGATCTGACATGAGCTTGTCAGTTTATATGCCATAGTAGGTCTGTGAGGATGGCAGGACCTCAGCAGAAAAACGACACATACAGCTCGAACCCAGGTCTCCATTATCAGTAGCCAAGCGCGCTAACCACTCGGTCACGGGACGGTTAAGGAAGTTAATAGAAACCAAAAATTGATAAACTTATGTATATTTCACGCATTTTTAAAGAAACTTCTTAACTTAGAAGTTTTAAATACTTCTAGAACAGAGGGGGGAATATTACACCCCTCCCCCTTTTTTCCTACACCCATCACTGAATATTATATTTCATGAGTATTATTGTGAATCAAGAATTCATTTTATTTAACGTTTTCTTGAAAGCAAAACTTGCTTATGTTATCGCCAGCTTGACCATCCGTCAATCTGTGCATGCAACAGCTCTGAAACCAGCCAATCGCTTCCGATGGTTCTTCTTGCGTTGGATGGAGGAAAGGATACAGTTTGCACGTGGATACCTTTATATCTGTCTACACAATATCTCTAGAACTAATCAACTGATTTCGATCTACTTTCCACATTCAATAGAAGAAAGGATCTAGTTTTGCATGCCCATATTTTTTGTTCCTAATAAGGAGAGGGAGTAGGGACACCTAAAATAAGCTGTACATTAGTTTAGATCATTCGAAGTGAAATAGATCAGGGAAATGTGACCTTTCATCCGCCGTGGTCGAATGAAAATTTCACTTTTTTTGTGTAAAGCATTTTTTTTTCATTTCCTCCTGAAATAATATTTTTAATGTTTTTACATATATCTAGAACTTTAAAATACTCATTGCAAAGCAAATATGCTAACTGAATGAATTAAAAAAACACTGTGGAAAGAAAAAAAACCACACAGATTTTGTTCACGTGCTTCACGATATTACTATTTGTTATCTTGAAAAGGAAACCAGAGGACGTTGCAACTGATATGGTTTGTCAAATCTATTTATAAGTCCTTAACGGATATTTTATACTTTAGATTTATATAAGATTAAAAATCAGTTTTGCAGTTCACTATTAAAAAGTATGCATTACGTCACCATACTTATATTATGAGCAGTATTAGCAGTTTTATTACATAATAATCTTAACTGCGATATTGCAGTGCCATGCTTTTCCATTATTACTGAAAATGACAATTTTTATAAGGTGAATAGCATGCATTTTCCATTTTTTTTTTTTGGAACAATGAAATCTAGGTTGAAAAGGAGGATATAAAATAGGGTCACTTGAAAACGAGCTGGAAAGGGGAAAAAAAGTAAAAAAAAGCCCAGGACAGGGTATGCAAACCGCATTAACTTCGCATTCCACAATCAAAGTTTCAAATTCTATCATAAACACATCGTGTGTAATATTCGTTTAAAAGTCTACCGTTAGAGGCCCCAATTTAAACTTTTGAGTGATTGGGAAAGTGAGCAAGTAACATTTCAACAATACCAATCTAATCCAAAAATAATTTATAATTTAGCTCTAATGACAAAAAATTTAAACTGCAGACACGAGCAGGCAGACCAGACCACTAAGGCATTAACTCGCTTCTTTTGAAAAAGGGGTAAGAAAAAAATCAATCTGTTTCTCAGCTTCAACCCCATTTTTATAACTAAAGGAAAAGACTGACAAATATTTCTATATATATTCCCTTTCAACCACCACCATTTTAAACTGTGCATTTCAGCGAAATTTTTTCTTTCGTATCTGTGAAAAGTTGTTCTTTTAACAAAGAAACTATAAAAGCCTTTTCAATATTTTCATTTCTTGCCTCCGACTTGAGCTGACTGCATTGCTGTGAAATGGATTACTCAGATTAAAAAACGGGAAGGAAATAACAGCTATGAAGCCGTTGCATATATTTTTGCCGTTGGTTTGAAAGTTTTGTGCAATGGATCAAACTTTTTCACAGTGAATTAATGAAAACAGAAAATTAAAGGAAAGAAAATAAGCAATAGCGATTCCTCTGTTTGGGTATACATTTCTGGCCTCGGGTGGTGAGAACTGGCTCGAACGTGGGGTAAATGTCTATCTGACTGATAAAATCTTTATTAATTCTATTTACTTTATTAATTTTTTTCAATCTGTTGGAGAATATTTAGTTTTCAAACATTTGTGAATTACATTAAGAAACTGCAATTTCAAATTTTAGTTATTATTATTGGTTGGTGCACATGAAATATCTGAAACGAGAGTGCCACCTGCAAACTCTCATAAACATAGGAAGCAGTTACCTGCCTAGTCTAAGTAGATCCCCCAGCATCGACACATTTCTGCCAACGGGTTAAGAGGTTGTGGATCCCACAGCAATAGAACTGTGGAGTCTGTAAGGCAAAGAAGTTGGCAATAGCTCGAGACACAGCATGGTTGTTTGGGAAGGTCTCCACCAGTAAATGGTTCAGACGCTGGAAGAAGTTATATTCTGTGGGAGCAAGGTCAGGGGAATATGCAGAGTACGGCAGTGTTTGTAATCCAACTGGTGGATTTGTTGTACGTCCTTTGTGAGACGTGTGGGCGGGAATTGTCATGCAACAGGAGGACCACATGCCTGTTGACCAAAACTGGCTGCTTGGTACGGAGCTTTCTGTGCACCTGCAGCATTTCAGCACAATAGCAGTCCGAATTGATGGTCTCACATGATCAGAGAAAAGAACGATGGAGCAAACCAGCAACAGACAACAACTTTGTGGAACAGTAATGGTTTTCTTTTTGGACCCCGGTGGGGGCGCTTTTGGTTTGGAAGGTCTAGCTGTCTGAGAAAGGGAAGGTTGGTTGGTTGTTTTGGGTTTTATGGCGCATGGGCAACTAGGCCATAATGCGCCAAACAAAAGACAATATAAAAGATAAAAGACATGTAACCCGCAACCAAATTTAAAACAAATGAGCTAAATTGTAGAATGGTAAAACAACAAAGAACAAGTGTAAAAATACAGAGTAAAACAATAGATAACCAGGTGTAAATGACCTTGGATACACACTCAATGTACAAGGTGGTAAAAATCAAAATCCAGTAAAATATCCACTTGAAAAATAGAAGTTACAAACAACCCCAGGTGTAAAAGACCTGGGCTATACAAAATAATAGGTAAAATCAAAATCTATTAAAATAACCACAATATTTTAAAAAGGAATCTATAAAATAACCACAATATTTTAAAAAGGTTATCTATTAAAATAACCACAATATTTTAAAAAGGAAAAAACTGAGGGTAAAAAGCAATGATCGGTTAAAAGATGGCCGAGTGTAAGAGGCTCGGACGCAAAATTATGAAAGGTAAAATACAATTTTCGTTCAAGATTAAAAGCTACACATTCAATTAAAATATGTTTAATGGTTAAAATGGTGTCCCAAAACTCGCACTTGGGTACGTCGTCCGCCCGTAAAAGAAACGAATGAGTAATAAACGAGTGACCCAAGCGGAGCCGAGCAAGTACAACTTCCTCCTTGCGATTCCTGCGGTAACAAGACTGCCATGATTGATGATTGGTTTGATCTCAAAAAGCTTGTTTGTAAGCTGTTCCGACCAAGATCTCTGCCACTGTGCCCGTAGCTCGGTGGTAAAACGTTGCCGGAAATCCAGATAGGGAACCGGCAACGGAGAGTCGGACAGGGGCGTGGCTGACCTGGCAGCAGAATCTGCCAAATCATTACCCCTGCTTCCGACGTGACCGGGCACCCAACAGAAATGGATGGTGGTGGTGGCTGCCAGACGATGTAGCTGCTGGCGGATCTTAGTAAGAACAGGGTGAGGCCGATGCCTCACTGAGATCAAAGCCTGTAGCGAGCTAAGCGAGTCGGTGTAAAGCACACACCGACGATGCTTAGTCGCCACATGGTCCAAGGCGAGGCTGATAGCGTGCAACTCTGCAGTGAAGATGGAACACTGCAGTGGGATCTGGTCTGCAATGATTACATCACAGCAGACCATGGCCGATCCCACCGATGTGCCGGACTTTGAGCCATCTGTGAAGACAGGCAAGAAGTCCGGGTACTCAGCACGATGGCTGGCAAAGAGTTGCCGGTACACACAGTCGGGTGTAAAGGCTTTCCCCGTCCTGCACAAGGAAAAATCACAGGAAGGGGAAACAGCGAGCCATGGTGGAAGTGGCTCAGCTGTCGACTGTGCAATGCTATCGAGACTGGTGTTGATGTCTCTGAGGTAGCCTCGGACTCGCAAACCAAATGGACGAATGGCAGTCGGCCGGTTAGTGTAAAGCATTTCCCACTTCGGACTGAAAACGCAGTCCCAAGTGGGATGGTCAGGCAGGGATCGCAATTTAGATGCATATTGTAGGGACAACTGCTGACGGTGAAGAGATAAAGAAGGTTCGTTGGTCTCAACGTAAAGACTCTGGACCAGTGAGGTGTGGAAGACTCCCGTGCAAACACGGAGGGCCTGGTGATGGAGGGGGTCCAGCACCTTCACCACCGAATCCCGGGCCGAGTCGTACACCTGGGATCCATAGTCCAGTTTCGATCGGACAAGTGCACGGTACAGGCGGAGCAAAGAACATCGGTCCGCCCCCCAAGAAAGGGAGGAGAGGACCTTGACGATGTTCAATGCCCACGTTCACTTGGACCTGAGATGAGTATGTGTGGTAAAAAGGTCAATTTCCGATCGAATATGAGACGAGAAACTTGGTCTCCACCACAACTGGAATGATGTTACCCCCGAGCCGCAGCTCGGGATCCAGGTGAAGATTACGCTTGTGGAAAAAGTGCACACAAGCGGTCTTCTGTGGAGAGAACTGAAACCCGTTTGCCGTCGCCCAAACCGAAAGATTGTTCAGGGCAATTTGCAGTTGTCTTTCAATGACCCTCATGCTGGACGAAGAGCAAAAGATGCTAAAGTCATCAACATAGAGGGCATTGCCTACTGATGGAGGAAGTTGTCTAGTTATAGAATTAATCTTGACAGCGAAAAGCGTAACACTCAGAACGCAGCCTTGTAGCACCCCCTGTTCTTGGGGGTACGGCCGCGAGAGAGTGTTACCGAGACGGACATGAAAAGAACGTGTCGATAAGAAGTTGGAGATGAAGATCGGCATGTGACCTCTTAATCCGAATCTGTGGAGGTCACGAAGAATGTGACCTCTTAAGCCGAATCTGTGGAGGTCACCGCTTGTGTGCATCTCCAAGCCGTCGTATGCTTTTTCGATGTCGAAGAAAATTGACACCAGGTGCTCTCTTCGTAAAAATGAATTTCTGATAGCCGATTCGAGGCGTATCAGATGGTCAAGAGTTGACCGTTGCCTGAAGAAAGCCACATTGGGTGTTGGAAAGAAGGTTGTGATGTTCTAAATACCAGATGAGTCTGGCATTTACCATTCTTTCCAACACCTTGTACACGCAGCTCGTCAACACGATGGGACGATAATTAGAAGGAATCTTGGGATCTTTGCCTGGCTTGGGGAAGGCCAAGACGATGGCCTCCCGCCAGGAGTCCGGAAACTGCTCCTAGAGAAAAATGCGATTGAAGAGATGGAGCAGCCGATCCTTACTCGATGGTGAAAGATGTTGGAGCATGGCATAATGGACATTGTCGGGCCCAACAGCAGAGGCACGAGAAGAGTGCAGAGCAAGGCGAAGCTCTTCCGCTGTGAATGGCCTGTTGTAAGGCTCCAGGCCATTCGAGTGGAAAGACAGCGGAGAGCGCTCCGCCCTGCCCTTCTGGGCCAGAAACTCGGGAGGGTAAGAGGAAGACGAAGAGATGGAAGAGAATGACTAACCCAGAGTGTCCGTAATTGCTTTGGGATCAGCAATTGCCTGTCCATTGGGCTCCAGGATCGATAACGAGTGGGACGTGTAGTTCCCACTCATCTTCCGGACTTTATCCCACACGACCTTAGAACTAGTTGTGCGGGTGATAGAAGATGTATACTTGATCCAAGATTCCTTCTGGCTCTGGCGTCGGACGAAACGAGCTTTTGCCCTGGCGCGTTTGAAAATTTCGATGTTGGGGGGTCATCGGATATCTCCAAAACACCCCTCAAGCCTTGTTCTGAGCCTTACGAGCTGCGGTACAATCTGTATTCCACCACGGTTTCGGAAAGCGAGGAAACCGTGTAGAAGTTTGAGGAATTGTTGATGCAGCTGCATCTACGATACAGTACGTTATCTCCACTACTGCCACACTGATGGGCTCCTGGCTGACAGAGTAGTCATCCAGCTCAGAGAGCAGCTCGAAACCACCCCAGTCAGCCCGATCGAGCCTCCACCGTGAGACGCGTGAAGGGCTGCAAGGCCCCCCACGGGAGATGGTGCACACCACGGGGAGGTGATCGCTTCCATACGGGTTGTCCTCGACCTCCCATGTAAAGAGTGGAAGGATTGAGGAGGAGCAGATGGTAAGGTCAATGGCAGTGAAAGTGCGGGTTGGGGAGTGAAAGTAAGTACTGACACCGGTGTTCAACAGGGAGAGAGAAGGATCCAGGATCCCACCCCTCCCGTTGGTGTCAGCACTGCCCCAAAGTGGACTTGTCCGTTGAGGTCCCCCATAATGAGGAAGGGGGACGGTAGCTGCGAGACGAGATCATCAAGGTCTTCCTGGAAGACGATGCTCCCAGGTGGAAGATATACAGAGCAGACAGTCAGCGAGAACCCCACGAAGAGACGGACGGCTACCGCCTCTAAGTTGGTGGTGACGGGTACGACCTGGAATGGAGAATGGTTGCTCACGAGGATGGCGACACCCCCGCGAGCTGGACCATCTCCATCCCGGTCCCAGCAAACGAGTGAAAAGTGCCGGTGGGATCTGTGACTGGCTGCAAGTATGTCTCCTGCAGGCACACACAGATGGGCTGGTGTGCCTGAAGGAGGGCCTTGATGTCGTCATGATTCCTCTGGAATCCACGACAATTCCATTGTAGGAGTGTGGCCATCTCAGGACTTAGAAGAGTGGGCGGACGACGTATTCCTATTCAACTTAACCGCCGCAGAGGACGATTTAGTGAATAGGGGGTGGTCGGTATCCATGTCCTCAGAATCGTCCGAGGGGCATGAATCGGTGAGCGCCCTTTGACGAGGAGTGACGAGTTTCTTTTTTGGCCCCCGTGGGGGGCCCCTTTGGTTTGGAAGGACTTGCTATCTGAGGGCGGGAAGGAGGCCTTCCGGTGGAGGTGGAAGGCTGAGCTGCAGGAATGGAAACCGGGGTTGATGTTGAAGTCGACACCAACATCGGTCTTGCCTGTGTGAGGAGGTATTTAGCTGCAGGCGAGAAAGACTCAGTAGGTGCTACATTGATGTTAGTCTGCACCACCACTGAAGTCATTGGAACGATGGGCTTTCCAATGACTGGTATAGCAAATCTTGTCAGGTGGGGTGGGCGGTGCAGTGAGCTTTCTTGCCTCAGCGTAAGAGATTATATTCATGATCTTTAGGCGTTGCACATCCTTTTCCTCCTTCCACTTGAGACAGTCACGGGAATACGCCAGATGTTCGCCACTACAGTTTACACAGCTTGTCTTTTCTGCTGTGCAGTCAGGATCGAGTTGATCCTTGCTGCCATAGCGAGAACAGGTGGGCTGGCCCCGGCTAGCTGTGCGGGGAATTCCAAATATGTGGCATTGAAAGCAGTGCAAAGGGTTCGGTACATACAGCAGTACCTTGCAATTCAAATAACCTGCCTTGATGGAAGAAGGCAGGTATGGTGTGTTAAATGTCACAATCAGTACCCTGGTGGGTACCAATTTCCCATCACCGTGTGTCGAAACCCAGTGGACCGCTGCTCTGAGGATTTTCCTACTTGGCGACTTTGAAAAGACCCCACTCAGTGATCACACCCCGAAAGGAATTGAAAGCTTTGTGGGGAGTGACCTCGACAGCCACCCCACCAATCTCCGACTTTCAGGAGCAGCTCCAAGTGTTTGGAGCAAGTGGTCTCAACCTGCAAGTCGCCAGAGCATAAGCACTTGATGGATTTCGGCTCTCCAGCAAGACCTTTCAAATCTTTGTTGACAACCCCCCCAGTACCTGATAACCTGTGGAGTGCATGATCAGGAATGAAGACATGGACAAAGATGATGACGGCAGGGACAACGAGGAAGATGGGGATTCATGTCAAGCCCTCTTGTTAGCAATGATTGTATGTTTCTTCGTCAACTCGTGGTTCAGTGCCTGCGTCCCCACCTTCCACGGAGCACAAGGGTACGCCCAGTCGGGTGCCAGGGCTAAGCTGGCTCTCTACTCACACAGACAGTGACATAAGCCCTCAGAAATAAATAAAAGGAAAATGAAAAGAGAAATGTGTGGAAATAAACTTTCTTCACAAAAGGAACCAAGTAAAAAAATAACAAAATTGTAAACAACCAAACTGGCCTCACTAAGAAAGAATAACTACATAAGGAAAATAAGTTGAGGAAACTCACAAACCTGTACCAACGTAAGGTTACTCAACGCTCTGCACGGTTGACCCTAGCTGGTCCTGCCCACCAGCCAATTGCTCCTGCTGGGGGGCCCCAGGAGCTCCCGTTTACCAGAAGCAGAGGCTAAAGCAATGTGTAGCAGAGACCCTGGAATCAGTTGTCCAGCCCAGCAACGGACAAAGCAAAGCCGGCCAAAGGGGACCCTAGCAGTCATGAGCTGAGGAGAGGGGATCTCCGTAGAACACCAGGATCCTCCTTTCCTGGGTTTGGGTTGGGTTGTTTTACCTCTGAGCAGCACTTTTTTGCACACCATGGGCTAAATGGCCAGGTCACATATACCCCGAAGGCTGAGAGAAGGTTGGGGGAGGGGACCCACTGGAATAGCTGTTGGGAGACATATGGTAGCCTCCCGTCAAGGCCATCCAGCGTGTTCTTTAACGTGCACAGGGTATGGCTCTCCCGTACACACAGGGCCACAGCTTAACGTCCCATCCGACGGACGGCGGCCTTTCCAAACCCATCGGTGTCCCCTACTAACCGTGGGCAGGGCGGGGAAATTTTGCGGAGAAAAATCTCAACGCTGACCCAGCTGGGACTCGAACCTGGGAACTACAGATTACGAGCCTGGCGCGCTACCGACTGAGCAACCCCCGCCCCTCCTTTCCTGGGACACGGCAACACACAAGAGAGCATTTCAAGACCCTGTGAAGGTACCCAAGCCAGCATAACCTCCACAGGGTTGTCCCCTCACCAAGGACAGGAGCTCGCACTGAGGGGAGGATGATGATGGTGTAGTGTTTCTGAAGAGGTGATCTGGATTTGCACTTGTAAACCAACATTTATGTCAGGAATTTGGTGTTACATCTAAAATACTTAATGTGTTTCACACGTCATAAAAGTTCTAGAAAAAATTATCTAAAGCAGGGGGTTCTTAACCTTTTCAGGTCATGCACCCCTTAGAGCGATGTATGAAAGCCTAGCACCCCTATTTACAGGTCAACTTGCTTTTTTTACTTCTGAAAATAAATATAATGAAAAAAAATCCTATTTCCAAACTTTCCTATTGCACCGAAGGTTAAGAACTCCCTGGCCTAAAGCTTGAATTAAAAATTTTAAGTTCCGAGTTCCATTGGCAACTAACAAAAGCAACTGCCTGTATGCAAGATTTCCGTCAGCAGCCTTGCTTACATATCTGAAAAGAAGTAATAACTAGAAGGCGAAAGTAATTTTGTACTCAACATTCTTATTAATTTTAAGTCTTATTTTGTGCTTCCTGTTATAAACATTCTTATTTGTAACTTTTCTACGAAATGAAATAGCTAAGCCTACTTTTTTGCCGCTGTATAAATGGCAAACGGATACAAGAAAAAAAAACTCATCTTCTGCCTTAAACTTTAGAATCAAGAAATCTAAACTATATAAATCTAACCTTCGAAACGCTGACATGAAGAAGCAATCAAACAAGGATTACTCCATTCTGGCTGAAGATCTAAAAATCTCTTCCGATTCGGAGACTTCGCCAACCATATCCTTTGAGGATAACAACTTGACAAACTTGATCATAAACTTAACATAGCTGAACAACAACCCCTCGTACATGAAGAGGAAACTGTTATTAGTGTGTTAAAGTGCTCTGATGAAACTAAGGACTTGGAAACGACTTCACCACACAAGGATAAAAAGAATAATAAGGTAAAACATACTAATTCTTCTGTCGAAAAAAACTTTTCACAAGAAAAATCTGAAAAGAAACCTAACATTACTCTGAATTTGGAAGATAATCCAAATAACTATACTGTTATCACAAAAATTGATATTGAAAATTTTAAATTTCCCGAAATTATTGAGAAAGCAAAGTCTTCAAAGGATGACTTATCCCTTGCCTTAACAGGACTTGATATTAAATTGAATATTTTGAATATAAAAAAAAATCTTCCTTCTTCTACCATCTTTTAGGGGACCACATAGATGGGAAATTTATATCCCGTGGGAGATTATTTGTTTTTCCCAATGATAAGGATCAACAGCAAAAAATTCTACAACTTACTGATATTTTAAATTCACCTATTTCAGTTTGAATTTTCTCAGTTCATGAGATCTGTCCTCGGAACTATCATTAATGTTCCAATTTCTCTGGACAATGATAGTATCTTAGAGTTACTTGTTGACCAAAAAGTTATCAGTATGAGGTGAATGCATCATTATGAACAATCTTCTGATGAAAAAAAGGAAACTATATGTAATCCTATACAAAAGGCGATCTTGGAATTTGAAGGGGAAAATTTGCCTCCATTTGTGTATTTGGGATTCAACAGACATGGTGTGAAACATTACAATCTCCCACCAAATCTATGCTATAGATGCTATGTGTTTGGTCACACTGTTTCATCCTGTCGCGGAAAAACAACTTGAAAAAATACGGTGGACGCCACAACCACAGAAACTGCAAATCTACCTTCGTCAGATGTCCAAATTGTGCTGGGAAACATCCAGCAACCCTCGCTGGATGCCCGACCAAAATATTAGCTTGCAAAGCAAGAGACATCCAGATTAAAGAGAATATTAATTGGCAAATGGCTTATAAAAAAGCGAAACATCTTGATAAATTATCTAAACAGAACTTACAAAACGAAAGTGTTCGATTATACAGGGATCAGAAATGACGATAGGAGTACCAGACACTAGTCTATACCTCCATTATCGAAAAATTATGCCATAGGCAAATGAAAAAATATAAAAATAAGGCGGCGAAGCCGCGGCAGAAACTGCCCTTAATAAGTTTAGGAAGAGAGAAAGTGTAGGAAATGGAAAGTTTTATAGAGGTTTTGATTTACGAAGGTAGGGGCCAGAAATGAGAAAAAGAAAAGACAGGAAAGAAGATAGATAGATAGATCATCATCCTCATCCTCAAGCAGCCATGGGCTACGGAGGTCCAACCAGACCGCGCAGTTTAATTCTCCAAGCATATCTGTCCTGAGCTACATCTGCTGCATCCGGCCACTGTACACCAATTCTAACAAGGTCCTGTTTGACATTGTCTGCCCACAAAATCCTAGGTCTCCCCCTCCTTCTGAGGCCTCTAGGCACACAGTTCATAACCCTATTCGCCAATCTATAATTATCCATACAGGCAACATGGCCAAACCAGCGGCGTCGCTCTCTGCACAATATGCTGCGTAAAGCAGGTTGCAGACTCCTTTGCTTAACATCATTATTAGTTACAAAGTTAAACCACCGAATACCCAAGATACTGCGTAAGCATCTAGAATCAAAAGCATCTAGTTTCCTGTTATCTTGTTTACACAGCGTCCAGGTTTCACTACCATAACTAACCCTAGAAAGAACCAAACTATTATACAGTCTAATTTTAGTCTTTAGGTGTATACGCCTATTTCTCAACTCTCTCCATAGATTCTTAAAAGTCCCGGCAGCAATCCCTATTCGTCTGTTAATCTCATGCAGCACATCACCATTATGTGTTACGTAGCTCCCAAGATAATTAAACTGTGACACCTGCTCAAGACTGCAACTATTCAGATGAACTGAATCACAACCTGCCTGACCAGTTTCATCACTTTAGTTTTCTCTCTGTTTATAACCAAACCTACTCTACTACCAGTCTCATCAACAGCTCGAATGAAAGAGTTCATCTCATCAACATCATTTGCCAAAAGTGCTAAATCATCAGCATAATCTAAATCAGAAATTTTCGTATCTCCAGCCCATTTAAGGCCAAAAGCTTTCCCTTGAAGTGAATTTCGCATAACATAATCAACAAAATAACTAAAGAGAAAAGGAGACAAAATGCACCCTTGTCGAACACCAGAAGTAATGCTAAACCAATTGCTACAAGCCTTACCAACTCTCACACATGACTCAGTGTCATTATAGAGAGCTTTCATTATGTTAACTAACTTGTCTGGTATACCATATGATCTCACAATCAACCACAAATTATGACGATCAACAGAGTCGAAAGCCTTTTTGAAATCAACAAAGCTAGCAACCAAAGGTTTCTGAAACTCTAAACATTTCTCAAGAATCTGCCTAAGTGAAAATATCTGATCCACACATCCCCTATCACTTCTGAATCCACATTGCTCATCACGCAATTGCCTGTCAACCAGATTCTTAATTCTATTAAGCACAATCATGGAAACAACTTTACCTGGAACAGAGAGTAGGCTGCTACCCCTATAGTCATCACAAGAACTGCGATCACCTTTTTTTGAAAATAGGGATAAAAATAGCCATGGTAAAATCCTTAGGAACCATGCCTTTATCATAAAAGATATTCAGAATTTCAGTCATCCAAGTGGTAACCGAAACATTCCCAGCTCTAAGCATTTCGATAGTAATTTCATCTACACCTGGGGATTTATGAAGTTAACTTTAGAAACAACCAAAATAACTTCAGATTGTGCTATAGGGCCAACATTAAAGTCAGTAATGCATCTATCATCATTGCAGACAATGGGAGTAGAATTAAACACATTGTTTAGAACATCACTGAAATGCTCAGCCCACCTAGCCATGACAGAATACTCACCTTCTATAACCTTACCTTGTTTATCTTTCAATCCCTGTATACCTGTTCGTTTTCTACCACACAAAACATTAACTATCTGGTACAGCTCTCTGCTGTTGTGCTGTCTAACTGCTTCCTCGGCTTTGTCAGTCAAACCATCAAGTCAAAGATTCTTATCAGCAGCTAACTGATCGTTTACAAGTTTATTAAGGTCTCTGTAATGCTTTCTATTAGGACTAGTAGGGTATTGATTAAGTGCATTCCTGAAGTTCTTTCTTTCTGAAATAAGCTCAAGTGCCTTATCACTCAGATAATTCTGACTCTTCTGCTCCTTTTTTCCTAAAAGAGTACTGTTAGTGTCCGAAAAAGCCTGTTTAAAATGGTTCCATTCTTCCCCAACTTCAGTATTAAGCAAACTATGACTGTCATAATGACTAAGTAACCTATCATGGTAAGCTTTAGCTATAACTGGGTCTTTCAGAGCTTCAGTATTAAAGGTAAATTTTTTAACCCTAGCACAACACTTTTTAAGTTTAAGTTGTAAGACACTTTTAACAAGGTAATGATCACATCCAATTTCAACTGCCCTATATGCCCTGGTATTTCTAACAGAACTAGCCCATTTGCTGTTATATATAATCAATCATATTCCTATGCAGCCCATCAGGTGAAACTCATGTGTATTTATGTATGTCGCGGTGTTTGTAATATGTGTTAGTTATTCTGAAACCATTGAGTTTACTTACCTGTAGGAGACGTTGCCCATTGCAGCTACCAATACCAAAAGGGCCTATTACTCCTCCCCAAAGGTCAGAGTCGGTACCAACTTTGGCATTGAAGTCACCAAGAACAAGGGTAATATCTCCTTTCTTGACAGAATTCAAAATATCCTGAAGTTGTCCGTAAAACCTATCCTTCTCATCCTCATCAGAATCCTCAGTGGGGGCATAACAGCAGATAACACTCAAGTCTTTAATGCTTGTCTGAAATTTTGCTGTAAGAAACCTTTCATTAATGTACTCATATCCTAGAAGAGCATCACTAGCATGTCTGCTGAGCAGCAGACCCACGCCTTGGTGATGCTTTCCATCCTCCCTCCCTATAAAGAGAAATTTACGATTATTTTTAAGTATCTCACCTTTACCTGTCCATCTGGTCTCTTGCAAGCCTAGAATATCTAGGTTATAGCGCTGGAATTCCTGCGTGAGGACATCAAGAGAATAATCTCTATGTAATGTCCTTACGTTCCACGTTCCTGCAGAGAGAAAATGATTAGTAGGATTTTTAAAGAAATTAGGTTTATTGAGATTGGTAGGGCCAACAATATCAAACAGCCCCCTGATCGCAGGCATGGGGCAAAGACCTGTTCCTCCTCCGCTAAAGGCTGAAGTCACCGATGCTGGTAGGAACTTCAGGCACCACCTTTTCAAGTGGACTTTTTCAAGAGCCATATGGCCTGCCTGAGACACATTACTCCAGTTTAGGCTTGACGATGCCCAACTAGCTAAGTAAAGTTCAGGTACTTGCGATGGCCTCTGATTAGGATTATCCACCAGCTGATATAAGGTATCCCATGCCTCTGTTCACTTAGAGCTGGCAACCCAGAAGCAAACAGAAAACACAGCAGCAGACTCTCCCTCAACAGAGGCCCACCAGTGCAGCAAGTCCAGGATCCACAATCAAGCTCAAATCCATAAACAAGTCCAGTCTAGTAGGTATAAATGGTCAGCACCAGGACCCTGTGAAGTTGACCACTCCTCAGCAGGGTTGAAAAAAAAGAAAAAAGTGGCCATAGATGACCAGATCATCTAGTGATCTGGTCATCATCATCATCCAGATGATCATCTGGATTTTAGGATCATCTGAGATTATCATCATCCAGATGACCGGCCATACTGAACTGACAGCCCTCCCCTTCCGTTCCCTTCCAAAAGAGAATCTCTCTTTTGAAAGGTACTAACGGCCTGCACCACGAGAAGGCGGGGTCCGACATTCGGTGCTAGACCTGGCCGGTTCTGTGCATCATCACTAGGGATTGGTACACAGCTCTCCTTCCAGTTTACGCCTTGCTACCATTTACAGGCCATAGATAGATAACTTCCCTCAAAATGAATATTCTGGAGTAGTATGTCTACTCCAACTCATTCAGGTCTTGTAGGTGTGGAAAAAAAAGAGAATGGAAAAATATTAGTGTGTTATTGGTAGTGTTGAGAATTGAGTGGTTGTTGTAAAATCTTCGTGTTGTTTAGTGGTGTTATTGTATTTTGTAGTTATAACTTCATGTTGTCTGTGTGAGAAATTTAAAAGTTTGAAAATAGGGTATATTATCAGTATTTTTGGGTAAGCTTCATGTTGTTGGTGTTGTAGCTGGAATATGGAGGAGTACTTGTTATTTTAAAGCCCCCTTTTTGTTTTTTATATGTTGATTTATTGATTTCTTTTTTTTTCCTTTGTATTTTTTTCTCTTTTTTTTTGCATTTTTGACTGAAATTTTGAATAACTTTTATGATAAAGGCATGGTTCCTAAAGATTTTACCAGAGCTATTATTATCCCTATTTTCAAAAAAGGTGATCGCAGTTCTTGTGATAACTATAGGGGTATCAGCCTACTCTCCGTTCCAGGTAGAGTTCTTTCCATGATTGTGCTTAATAGAATTAAGAATCTGGTTGACAGGCAATTGCGTGATGAGCAATGTGGATTCAGAAGTGGTAGGGGATGTGTAGATCAGATATTTTCACTTAGGCAGATTCTTGAGAAATGTTTAGAGTTTCAGAAACCTTTGGTTGCTAGCTTTGTTGATTTCAAAAAGGCTTTCGACTCTGTTGATCGTCATAATTTGTGGTTGATTGTGAAATCATATGGTATACCAGAGAAGTTAGTTAACATAATGAAAGCTCTCTATAATAACACTGAGTCATGTGTGAGAGTTGGTAAGTCTTGTAGCAATTGGTTTAGCATTACTTCTGGTGTTCGACAAGGGTGCATTTTGTCTCCTTTTCTCTTTAGTTTGGTTGTTGATTATGTTATGCGAAATTCACTTCAAGGGAAAGCTTTTGGCCTTAAATGGGCTGGAGATACGAAAATTTCTGATTTAGATTATGCTGATGATTTAGCCCTTTAGGCAAATGATGTTGATGAGATGAACTCTTTCATTCGAACTGTTGATGAGACTGGTAGTACAGTAGGTTTGGTTATAAACAGAGAGAAAACTAAAGTGATGAAAATTGGTCAGGCAGGTTGTGATTCAGTTAATCTGAATGGTTGCAGTCTTGAGCAGGTGTCACAGTTTAATTACCTTGGGAGCTGCGTAACTGATACTGGTGATGTGCGGCATGAGATTAACAGACGAATAGGTATTGCTGCCGGGACTTTTAAGAATCTATGGAGATTGTGGAGAAATAGGCGTATACACCTAAAGACTAAAATTAGACTGTATAATAGTTTGATTCTTTCTAGGGTTAGTTATGGTAGTGAAACCTGGACGCTGTGTAAACAAGATAACAGGAAACTAGATGCTTTTGATTCTAGATGCTTACGCAGTATCTTGGGTTAGGCAAAGGAGTCTGCAACCTCCTTTAAGCAGCATATTGTGCAGAGAGAGACTCCGCTGGTTTGGCCATGTTGCCCGTATGGATAATTATAGATTGGCGAATAGGGTTATGAACAGTGTGCCTAGAGGCCTCAGAAGGAGTGGGAGACCTAGGATGCGGTGGGCAGACAATGTCAAACAGGACCTTGTTAGAATTGGTGTACAGTGGCCGGATGCAGCAGATGTAGCTCAGGACAGATATGCTTGGAGAATTAAACTGCGCGGTCTGGTTGGACCTCCGTAGCCCATGGCTGCTTGAGGATGATGATGATGATGATGAGATCTCCCTCCCTTGGGAAAGAGGAGAGAAAAAAGGGTATGTGTATTATTTTTTTATAAACTTTTTTTTTTTTGAAAAACTCATTCCCTGGCGAGGAGAGGAGAGCTCTTGTTTTTTTAAGATTTAACTATAATTAGGTAAGCATTTTTTTATTACTCCTTTTTCTCTCGTTCTTTTATATTTTTGTTTATTATTTAAATTTAAAAGTTTTTTATATATATATATTTTTTTTAGGTTTTTTTTCGGTAAGTTTTAGACTATATTGAAGAGGTCATAGCTCTTCAATAAAGTCTATAAAGTCTCTAAAGAATTTTATTAGTAGTTTGAGTATTTTTTTGTTGATTGTTTGATTTTTGTGCTCTAATATATTTGAAAAGTTAAATGCTGTAATATTATGTTTTGTTAGGTTTGAGTAGTAGATTTCTGTTTTGGCATTGAAATGTTGGCATTCAAATATTTGGGTTGTTTTACCTCTTAGTGGCACTCTTTTGCACACCATGGGCTAAATGGCCAGGTCACATGGACCCCGAAGGCTCAGAGAAGGTTGGGGGAGGGGACCCACTGGAACAGCTGTTGGGAGACAGATGGTAGCCTCCCGTCAAGGCCATCCAGCGTGTTCTTTAACGTGCACAGGGTATGGCTCTCCCGCACACGGAACCACTGCTTAACGTCCCATCCGACGGACGGCGGCCTTATCAAAGCCCAGCAGTGTCCCCTACTGACCGTGGGCAGGGCGGGGAATGGCATTCAAAGATTATGTGTTCTATGGTGTGTGGGGAATTGCAGAATTTGCAGTTGGGGGGATGAGATTTTATTGTATGTATAGAGTGTGGTATTTGTTAGTGCCCAATTGGTTCTGATTTTAGCTATTAAACTCCTTTCAGCTTTGGTTAAACCATAATCTTTAAATTTTTGTATGTTCTGATTAATTATGAATCTGTGTGAGTGGGCTGCATTTGTCTGAAAATATTGTTGTATATCATTGAATAAAAGTGTTTTATTTTGTTGTTTGTGAATTTGTATGAAGAAGGGAGTTGGGATGGATGTTATGTTTTTTTTTGGGCTTGTTTTGCTAATGAGTCTGCTTCTTCATTTCCAGTGATGCCAATGTGTGAGGGTACCCATTGTATGTGTATGATGTTTTTTTGTGAGATGTTTGGAAATCAAAATATTGCAGTCATTAGAGAAGATGGGGTAGTTAGATTTGTAAGGGTTGGCGTAAAGTAATTCTAAAGCAGATTTGCAGTCAGAGAAGATGACAAATTTTGAGTTGTGAAATGTGAGTGCCCATTGTATTGCTAGAATGATGGCATTTGTTTCAGCTAGTATGATTGGAGAAGCTTGATTAAATTTAAAGGAATAAGATTTTTTGAATTTTGGACATGTGAAGGCTCCTGAGGAAATTTTTGTGTTGTCATTGTGTGAGCCATCTGTGAAAATTTTGATGTGATTTTTGTGTTATGTCAATATGTAGGTTTGATAGGGCTAGCAGTTGATTTGGATCTAATGATTGTTTTTGTGTGATTCCTGGAATGTCCAGGGAGATTATGGGGGGGCAGCTTATCCAGGGTGGGAAATTAGGTATGTAGTTTCCACTTGTGTTGGAATGAATAATTTCTAGTATTTTCTGATTTTGGTTTAAGGTGGAGATGGTATTGGGAAGATTATTGCTAGTGATTTTTTGTAGAATGGGGTGTTTTCTGTTTTTTGAAATGATTCTGAAAATTAAGTTTGATAGGAGATATTTTTTGTTGATATCAATGGGGGGGGGGGATAGCTGTGTCTGCATAGAGATCTATGTTTTTACTGCCTTTTGGGATACCCAGTATGTGTCTGATAATTTTAGTTTGTATGGTTTCTAATAAGTTTCTGTTGTGTTGTGAAATATTGTTTAGTAGTTCAATGCCATATTGGTATTTTGGTGCTATGAGGTCTTGGTATATCAGGAGTAGATTTTTAGAGTTACAGCCCCATGTAGAGTGTCCGAGATATTTGAGATATTGAAATAATTTATTTCCTGTAGTTGTAGCATGTTTGATGTGTTTAGTCCATTTGAGTTTGGAGTCGAAGTGGAGACCTAGAAATTTTATGTCTTTAACAATTGTGATTTTTTTGTTGTGTATGAATATATTTAGTTTTTTGTGGGGGAATTTATTTTTATAAAAAGGGATTATTGATGTTTTATCGATTGATATGTTAAGGTTCCAATCTTTGCAGAATGCTGTCAATTTATCAATGTTAATTTGTAAGTTATGTTTGATAATGTCTAGATTATTATGATGTGTCCAGATTATGATGTCATCTGCATAGATGCCATATTTTATATCAGGTGTAAAATATTCTGGGAGGTCATGTAAGAATAAATTAAAGAGGTTTGGTGACATAATGTCACCTTGTATAATACCTGTGTTAATAGGATAAGTAGAAGACAGATAGTTGTGAATTTTTATTTTGAATGTTTTTTTTGTAATAATGTTGAATAGGAATTTGTATATATTGCCACTAAGGTTTAGTTTTTTAAGTTTAAAGAGTAGTGCATTATGGTTGACAGAGTCAAAGGCATGTTTGATGTCTATAATGATGGCTATTAAATACTGGTTGTTGGAGAATGCATATTCTATGTCTGTAGTTAGATGACGTAAGAGGTCTTTGGTAGATCTGCCTGGCCTGAATCCATAAAAGTGTTCACAGAGGATGTTTTGGCTTTCTATGTACCAGGTCAGTCTGTTGTTTACCATTCTCTCGAATAGTTTTAGCATGTTAGATGAGAGACAAATTGGTCTGTATGAAGTCAGTTCTTTAAAGTCTTTTTTATTTTTAAGTAGAAATATTAGGTGATTGTCATACCACTGAGGGGGTAGGGTGCCTGATTTCCAAATTTGGTTAAAGTTATTAAGTAGGGGGATTAGCCAATTTAGAGGAAGATGTTTCAATAATCTGTTTGAAATTTCATCAGGTCCATTTGCAGTTCTATTTTTGAGTTGCTTGATTGCAGTGGTAAGCTCATGTAGGGTAAATGGTAGGTTTAGGATATGGTCTTTGTCTTTGAAAAATCTGTGTAGGAATGTTATGTTGTAAAATTTTTTGCTTAATGTGCGAGAGTCATTGACTTTGTTGATGTGGTGTGTGGCAAATTTGTCTGCTATACTTGAAATGCTTTCATTATTGTGTAGGGCCAGAGATTCTATTGGTGTGGAGATTGTTTTGGGCATTGGTTGTTGTGTAATTTTTTGTATATTTTCCATAAGTTACTGGTAGATGAGTTGGGGGAGAGTGAATCAATAAGTAGATGCCAGTTTGATTTTTGTATATTTTTAATTTTTTTGTTGATAGCAGTTGAAAGTCTGTTAAAGTTTTCCACATCTCTGAAGGTGTTATTTCTGAGCATAGTTCTCTCTGCTTTCCTTCTGATTGCTATAAGTTTATTTACAAATATTGTATGTGAGTTATTATGTGGTAGTTTTTTAGTGTGTTGTGTGTTTGTCCTGGCATGTTGATATGTTTTGTATAATGACTGAGACATCCGACCTCGCAGCGAGCAGCTACGACAGCGGACGTCTCAGTGAGTTGTTATAGTGATAGTAAGTTAGAAAAGTAAAAAAGAAGAGAAGAAAGGAAAGGTAAAAAAAAAGAGAGTGATGCGGACCTGGGTGAGGACCTTCCTACAAATTCTCTTCCCGACCACGGAGAGCTTCCCAGCTTTGCCGTCTACTTCGCACGTGATTCAAGATGAATATCAAACAGATCCTGATCGATTTCCATCGATTAATTATGCACAAAAAGTAAAAAAGCATATTTCAGGAGTAAAATCTAGTTCCCATGAAAACATAAAACATTCTTCTCATTCCTCTAATGGGAAATATCATGGAGATTCCTCTCCATCAGGACATATAAAGAACAAACATTCTAAGAATGTGGATGGCAATAGAGGTACGATCATTAGTCTATTAATTAAATTATTTGATTATATTCTTCCACAATGTCCAGAAGTCAATCTAATTAAGGATATACTCCTAAATATTTTGAACTGTGTTCTATGGACAGACACCCAATAGTATTACAATGGAATTGTCACAGTTTTGATAGCAAGAAACATTATTTTAAACATCTTATTAATTCTAAAAATATTAAAGTAATATGTATGCAAGAAGTACAATCTAATAAGATACCCAAATTAAATAATTATATTACTTATTTTAAAAAAAAAACAAATCTAATGGAATTGCAACTTTTATTCATAGAGAACTTCCACAAAGAAGATTGGATGTTCCTATTGTTCATGATATTGTTCATTGCATTATTATTCAAACTAGAATAAATCGAACTAATTTAAACATAGCTAATATTTATAATCATTGTGTTTTTATGACTTTTAAACAATATTTCAATATTTTTGATAAAATTAATGGGAAAATTCTCATCTGTGGAGATCTAAATTCCCACAACTATGCTTGGTATTCATATAAGAATGACTTCAAAAGTTTACAAATTTTAAAATTGATTGATGAACTAGATTTAATTATTTTAAACCAAAATTACATTACACATAAATCACCAACTAATGTTCACTCAGTAATCAATTTAACTCTTTGCTCTCCCGAAATTTTGAGAGATATCAAATGGACCATCTCTTCAGATGGTTACGAGAGTGACCATTTCCCTATATCTATTTCTTCCACAACATTCCTTCCCATTAAACCCACAGTTAAAATAACTAACTGGAAATTATTCAGAGATAACTTAACCAACTCCAAACATGAACATTGTAATTACTCTCAACTAACTGAATATATTAAAGATCAAAGCAATAAATGCCCGACAACAATAGTAAAACAAATACCCCAAACAATATACATAATATTTTTGTTAATAAATTGATAGCTATCCGCAGAAAAGCGGAAAGAAATATGAAACGAAACAATATTCGTTTGAAATTTTGGAATTTTCAACTTTTTCCACCACTAGAGAGCATAATTCCAACTTAAGAGAGATTCGGAAAGCGCATATCGTAATATTTCATCAATACTTAACCAATGCAAAAAGAATTTTTAATTTATCTCTGTGAATAAAAATAAAGTTTGGATGGCCAAATATCAACAGGAGTTTGTTTCCATATTTTATTTCATTTTTTTTCCGACATCAGTACACTATTTCAAAAAGCTGGACAGGCATTAGTCTTCTGAACCACTGAAGACATCTGTGAATTGGTTTATATAAACAATTTAGTGATTTGTACCTTTTACAAAACCTTTACATATGTTGTACATACGAAATAAATGAACTTGCAAAACACTCTTGTAAAATAGATGAGAAGTATCCATGCACAGGAATATACTATACATACAGTCTTATAAGTAAAAGAAACCCATCAACTATCAGCCAAACTATATACACAAAGCACTTACTGGAGGAACTGTATTATTCATTAGTTTCTACTTCACCAGGACTTGACACATTTTCTATTATGAGCCTTGGAATTATTTTTCAAAAGAGGAGAAATGCTCCTTTCATACGAATTCAAATGGATTACTCATTTTTATACTAACGAGTAAACCGATAAATATATTAATATTTCAGATTTGGGAACATTTTATAACCGAGAAAATGTTTTATACGTGGCATTTTGTAAAATTAGTATTGTTAAACTACATTTTTTAGTAAATAAGACCAAGACTTAATAATATACATTTGCAAACAAATTCTTAAATTCTGTGTATAGTTTTTTTTACTGTTATCATTTAAGAAAAAAAGATTTGTGTTCACTTCACAGAATGGAAAAAAATAATTTTTTCATTGGACATTAAAACTAATTAGAAAATACATATGTTTCAGTATGAACGATGCATATGATCACTACAGATATTACCAAGGTTTTTCACACATTGCAAGTTAATTGACACCTAACTATACACAATGAGTTTGATAAATATTCTTTCAACGAAATATTGGAGAATTTCGACTTTTTCCAGTGGAAAACTAAATTCAATGCTTTTAAACTCCTAAAGTAAGATTTTTATGAGAAATTACCAAAATTTTGATTTTAAAAATATTTGTTCAGTATTATAAGAGTTATGGAAGCCTGAATATTTAACAATGCCAGTCATAAGAATTTACCTCAGAAGGTAATTAAGACTTAAGTCAAACTTGTTATTTTAATCCATTTCATAAAACAAGTGTATATTTTGGAAGTCTGAGTACATAATTCTTTCTATATTTGAAAATTTTGGTTGTTTCTTAAGACTGACACTGCTGCTGTCAAGGCCTCTCATAGGACCACAGAGGCCCGTTTACATTTTTCCACAAAAAATCTTGTTTTTAAAGTTATAGACCATCAAATTTGCTATTTCACTGCAATAACATTGAAATTCTCAAATTTTTTGTCTACCATGCACGGAATGAAGCACTAATACTTATATTTCATGTTCAAAATTATTTAATGAGAATACAATAAAAACTATCATCTAATTTTAACTAGCATGTGCAACATACGGCATGTAACAGATTTTTTTTTATCAGAGTTGGGTTGCTTTACCTCTGAGCAGCACTTTTTTTGCATATACTAGGTGAAATGGGCAGGTCACAAGGACCCCAAGGCTCAAAGAAAGTTGGGGGGAAGGGAACTCACTGGACAACTGTTAGGAGATAGATGAAAGCTTTCAATGAAGATCAATAAGTGTAAAGCTTTCAATCAAGATCAATAAGTGTGTGTTCTTTAAGGTGCACAAGATATAGTTCTCCTATCCATGGGGCCACGGTTTAACGTCTCATCTGATGGATGGTGTCTTTCAAGTCCAGTACCTTTTCTGATTGCGAGCAGGGCGAGGGTTTAGAGGAGATAAATCTCAATGCTGGTGCTGGTGGGACTCAAACCTGGGAACTACAGATTATGAGCCTAGTATGTTACTGACTGAGCCAACCCCATCCATCTTTTTAAGCTCACAAGAATCTTGCACGAGACATGAAGTCCCAAGCATCGCACTGAATACATCTGACCTTGGTCTAAGTTCAATTTTGTTCAGTTGTTTAAAATATTTTTATTTATTAAACTTCGAAAGGCTTAACAAAGCTCTGATTAAAATATGTTCTAGTGCCCCTTTTATAGTAATAACTACAGGTGATTTTCTTCAAACGTATATAGTACTGGTACGTTTAAAATTTGCATTTACTTCGTATCATGTTGTGTGGAGTACATTTAAAAATCAATATCTGGCTCGTGTCTTTGAGGAACTTGCATATGCCTGATAAGATTAATTTTGAATATAATGATTACACTTTTGTGTTATTTATTTTTCAATTAACGTATTGATATGCTTTGCTGAATTCTGCTTTCATATTTTAGAGCCAAAAATGAATACTTTTTCCCCCCTCAATTATACCTAATTCAGAAAGGTTACACGTGCATTGTATGCAATAATATGCGATATTAAAGAAAACTGGTAATATAATAATCCACCCCACACAATTAAAGCTTTAACATTATAAATGTATGGTGAAAACATATTTAATCTAAATCAGCACAACTATCGGTTGTATATTTTAAATAATGTTTCCCATGCTGCAACCTTATATTTTGCTAAGCTAATATTTTTGTTTTATGAATAAAATTGAAATAAACCTGATATATTATTTTATTGTTAGTTCTAGGAAAAGATATAAAATATCAAAAAATAAAAAAAGTCAACATTTTCACCCTAAAAATTTTTTTTACTTAACGTTTAACTAACACTAAATTCATTTTTTCCCTGTTCAACGTGAGAATAATAAAAAAGTATTCTTTTAGAAATCCATCCATTGTACACAGATTACCTTAGATATTAAAGACTTCAACAATTACTCATCTGAAAAAAATTATCGCTGATGTAGCGGGAATCGAACCCACAACTCTCTAGATACATGCAGAGTGCTCTACCAGTTAAACCACGCATCAGACGAGAAATAATTCCAGAATTGCGCATCAGCGATAATTTTTTTCAAATGAATAATTGTTGTATTCTTTGAGATCACAATTCATTTATCCATAATGTTACTTGAAACCTTATTAGCCTGAATCGGAAAATAAACAGTTAGCCTGGGATATCAAATTATCACATGTTAAATTGACAATGGAAGGATACTTTGCTGTCTTTGAACACATCTGAAATTGCAAACCATTAAAATTTTATTTTGCAACATATATATATACTTGCAGCTGAATATCAGTAGATCATTTACTGATAATGGACACTGAAGCTTATTTACTACATTCTTTGTATTGAGGAGTCATTGTACTTTTTGCAGTGAAACATGAACTAGCCATGCTATCTGGGACAGTGTATTAATTTCTTCTTTGGCATTACCAAAAGTGAATTATCAATAATAAGATAAATGTTATGCATCAAGTTTTAGTAATGTACCCTGTGCAATAAATCTATAACGTTAAATAAGATCCAAATATTGTCATATAATAATATGTTTCATTATGCTTGGAATACTACTGGTCAATAAAATCTAAAATAGCGTGGAAGACAAAGTTGCAATGACGATAAAACATTTAAGAATTGTTTTTAATTTCCGCAATTTGAAATTGAAAAAAAAAAAATCAACTTCCTCAAATAAGACTTAAATTTTATTAGGTAACTAGTAATTTTTTGGCATTTATATTTTTAAATGTCTAATATTTTTCTACATTGTTTTCACGTTTGCTACTTTAATGTTTTGCTTCAACATAACCTAGTAAGTAGAATAAAGTAACATCTGAGTATAAAATAATAAAATGCAGATGTAAGTGTAAACGAAACCTGTAAATATTAAATATGTGAAAGTTCAATCAAAATTTCATTAGGATATTGTACACTTGCAATGCAAAGTACTTTATTTACATTTACCTTTCACTTCCAAGTTTTGCTACAGGTTTTACAAATTAAGCCATAAACTTTTGATTTCATATATTTTTTTCAGAAAATTTGCTACGCATGTGTTATCCGTAGGAAGATATTCAAATAAGAAACTTTAGATTTTTATTTTTTTAAGGGTTAGTGCTTGGGGTAACGTAACTTAAGCTGAAATGTAAAAAAAGATTTAAAATTTGCCACACTTAGCATTATTTTAATGCTTGTAATAGGAATTAGACTTAAAACTTTGTGTTAGGCATCAAATTTGCAGTTCTTGAATGATTATCAAGAGATAGTACACAACACATTTACACAATTAAAAAGACCTTCTTTCTCAGAAATTAATTAAAATAATTCAAATTTTCTGTCATTGAACAATAAAATTTTAAAGTTTATCTCCCAAACTATTTGCATGTTTCAAGTTTTTTGGAGAAAACTCAAAAGCTTTTCAGAGCAGGGGCAGCGTTTTGTTTTCAGTTAAGTGACACTATATGGTGATGTTAGGAGCTTCTTTCCACATGTCGTGAAGATGGTTCATGTCTTGGTTGCAGGTGGGTTAGGTTATCTGTGGGCGGAACTTTTTTTGCATGCAATAGGCTAAATGGCCAGGTCAAAAGGACCCCGAAAGCTTTTTGGGTGAGGGGACCCACTGGAACATTTGTTGAGAGACAGATGCCTCCCTTCAAGACCATCCAGCATGTTCTTTACGTGCATGGAGTATAGTTCTCTTATACCTGGGACCCCGGCTTAACGTCCCATCCAACGGACAGCGGCCTTTCCAAGCCTATTGGTGTCCCCTACTGACCCTGAGCAGGACATGAAGTGTTAAGATGTCTCAACACTGATCCAGCTGGGGCTCGAACCTGGGAATTGCAGATTACGAGCCTGGCACCCTATCAACTGTGCCACCCCCGCCCGAGGTAGGGGGGGGGGAGAATTTACTTACTGAAATGTAATCTGAGCAGCAGGCACGAGAATAAGTCTGAAAATGTCAGAATAATTAATGATCTGAATCATAATTCAGGAAAATGAATGGAATTTAATGTTCACAACAACTGTAAATGCATGTATAATTTGCAAATTTTTTATTAGTTCAAAAAAATTCACATTAAAATAACCTAAATAGTTAAATACAGCAGAACATTATACAATTTTATATAGTTCTTCCAGATTAATTTCCACACAGAAAAGACTTTTTCACGTCTGTGCCAATTCAAGTAGTCTGCCACTGTTTATTCTTTTGTTATTGTTGTATTAACATGCTGGCTTATTGTTATGTAACGCATCTTCTATACATATTTAATCCTGTATAGATCAAATATATAATAAGGCAGACTTTGTTTTCTTCAATGTAACATAAAAGAGGTCAAATGTGTTAATGAATTTGTTTGAAATAATGGCTAATATTTTCCTCTTTTTTTTTCGGTTGCTTGAAAGCAACAATGGGCAATAAAGGAGTAAAAGTAGAGAAACGATGCTATTTTTCATTAAATATCAAACAGTGGTTAATTTTATGCTAAAAACAAATTCTATCTATCTTTATTTTTCAGCACAAGGTAGGATTTGACATATGCCATCAAAATTTCTACCCACCCCCCAATTTCCTACACTACTGAGAGCATATTCATAAGAATTTCTTTCCTTGATGATGGTCTGAATCTGTTTAAAAATACTACTTTTTATTCTACTTTTAAGGAAAATTTCAATATAAAAATGCCACTTCAGATAAACATAATGGAATTAAGGCTAATAAGTAAACAAATAGAAAATGGATCTTCCATTTCTGAATTTTCCTTCATGTGATAGTTTCTGACAGTAACACGTTTCTTCTCAAAATAGTTAAAGGGATGCATATTGCAAAATGTATTATAAAAATATGCTGCCACATGAAATCTGATGTCAAAAGATGCATAAAGAGGAAAATTAATGCACAAATGCTACATTAAAATTGTTGTGCAAATAAAATCTAAAGAACTATTTTACTTTGTAAGACAAATACCTTTTCTTTTCATTTTTCCAGTAGCAATTTTAGGAAAAAAATTAATGGCAAAACAAGAGCAAAATGAATTTAAAGATTGCAATTTGGTGACCATTATAATCGTAATGTAGTAAACTAAAAAAAAAATTATTAAAAAATAAGATGTATCAAGGCCATTTTGTATTGGAGAGAGACACTCATTTAGCAATTCCCCCATTCTAACATCGAAATTGCTTAAAATTAAATTTATTTTAAAACAAAGCTAATTTTTATTTGAATATTAACAACAATAACCATAACTTTTGTGGCTTTTAATAACTGGTTGTCATAGACATTTCTTATCCTTTTTTGTCCAAAGTTACCCTCAGATGTCTCCCTCATTAGATTCAAACAAGTCAAAACTCACTCCACTTATACTAAAAAATGTCAAAACTTCCCCTCTCTTCACTGGAAATTTCTGTGTACACCACACAATAACAAACTCTATTGCTGGAACATGACAAGAAAATCAAATATAATACAATATCGTTATAAATAACAGATTACCTATTTTTACCTATTTTCCAGAATATTTTGTGGCTACCAAATCTTTGTTTTTCACACTTTTATACTGCTTTAAAATTGCGATGGCATATAACTATGTGGATTACGGTACTAGCCAAAAAATTTGTAAGATTATAAAAGGTTTCCTTATGGAACTCCATCTACGAGATTATGAAATTAAAAACGTTTGAATCGACAATATAACACAAAAATATTATGAAAAAAGTTAAAATATTTTGAGAAAAAAGTATTTATGTATTGCAACTCTTTGAGGTTCACAATGGTCCATAACGAATTAAATGTGTTACTTAAAATTACTTTTTTTTTATATTCTAGAGTACTGTGGCAATGATTAAATCAATAATTTTATTTGCATATTATCAAACATTCAGAAATATATATTTACCACATCCATCAATATCTGCTTACTCCAGATAACTGACATTCTACTATAGTCAAAATTACTACAGTAGCGAGTGCCTCCTAAATTCAACATTGACAGTTTAAATGATGCCATTGTGATATTCCACTGTGGAATACAATCAATTCCACTAGTACTTTATTCCTTTATTTTGATGAAACAAAAAAAGATCTACAATGAAAAAGAAACTGAGGAGCTTTGTTAAACTTGTATTGGTTTTCAAGCTAAAGGGTAGTGTAGGGCCCTCAGCTATCATTCTTTTTTTACCACACAATCAGTCCAGCAGCACGAAGAACAGATAAAGTTGTAATCAAAGGAACAGGTGGTTCTAATAGCAAGGTAATCCCTTTCTTAATCATTCAGAGAAAAACAAACATTAGGCCTTTTGTGGCCTTCTGTTTTGCGGATTAGATATTTTCACTTAGGCAGATTCTTGAGAAACGTTTGGTTGCTAGCTTTGTTGATTTCAAAAAGGCTTTCGAGTCTGTTGATCTTCATAATTTGTGGTTGATTGTGAGATCATATGGTATACCAGAGAAGTTAGTTAACATAATGAAAGCTCTCTATAATAACACTGAGTCGTGTGTGAGAGTTGGTAAGGCTTGTAGCAATTGGTTTAGCATTACTTCTGGTGTTCGACAAGGGTGCATTTTGTCTCCTTTTCTCTTTAGCTTGGTTATTGATTATGTTATGCGAAATTCACTTCAAGGGAAAGATTTTGGCCTTAAATGGTCTGGAGATATGAAAATTTCTGATTTAGATTATGCTGATGATTTAGCCCTTTTGGCAAATGATGTTGATGAGATGAACTCTTTCATTCGAGCTGTTGATGAAACTGGTAGTAAAGTAGGTTTGGTTATAGACAGAGAGAAAACTAAAGTGATGAAAATTGATCAGACAGACTGTGATTCAATTAATCTGAATGGTTGCAGTCTTGAGCAGGTGTCACAGTTTAATTATCTTGGGAGCTATGTAACAGATAATGGTGATGTGCGGCATGAGATTAACAGATGAATAGGAATTGCTGCTGGGACTTTTAAGAATCTATGGAGAGTGTGGATAAATAGGTGTATACATCTAAAGACTAAAATTAGACTGTATAATAGTTTGTTTCTTTCTAGGGTTAGTTATGGTAGTGAAACTTGGACACTTTGTAAACAACAGGAAACTAGATGCTTTTGATTCCAGATGCTTACACAGTATCTTGGGCATTAGGTGGTTCAACTTTGCAACTAATGATGAGGTTAGGCAAAGGAGTCTGCAACCTCCTTTAAGCAGCATATTGTGCAGAGAGAGACTCCGTTGGTTTGGCCATGTTGCCCGTATGGATAATTATAGATTGGCAAATAGGGTTATGAACAGTGTGCCTAGAGGCCTCAGAAGGAGGGATAGTAGGATGCAGTGGGCAGACAATGTCAAACAGGATCTTGTTAGAATTGGTGTGCTGTGGCCGGATGCAGCTGATGTAGCTTGGAGAATTAAACTGTGCGGTCTGGTTGGACCTCCGTAGCCCATGGCTGCTTGAGGATGATGATGATGATAATATTTGGTCATTGGCTGTAATGAATTTTTCCTATTTTCCTTTTGTTGTCTGGAATTCATTGGCTGTGTGACTCGGATGGAGAAAAATTGTTAGAGGATCGAGTCCAAGAGTACAGCTGTGTTTAAGGCCATGTTATAATAACACATGTAACTTTGTGTTTGTAGTTTATATGTACTGTATGTGACTTTCCCATCATTTTTAAGGTTTGCTTTAGTTGTGATATAACTTGTTTTTGTTATCTTATTGTTTCACTATATGCATTTCTATTTATAAGTTTATCTTTGTCAAAATCTAGTGTAGGCAATGTCCTGGGCATGTGGCTATATGGTATGATGTCATTGGTAAACAGTCTGCCATGGCAATGATGCTGCAGGGGTAGCGCATGTGCTCTATGCTTGAGGTTGCTTCATTGTGCATCAGTATGTGTGATTTGTTGATCTGTGCTGTGGTTGATTGGTTTCCTCTGAGTGAGTATTTTTGTGTCATTCAGCTTAGTTTCTTCTTATTTTGGTGTTGCATTTATAGTTTTTTTTGTCTTTTATAGATTTTAGCTTTATCTTCACTACCACTCTAGAAAGAACCAAACAATTATAGTCTTTAGGTGTATACGCATATTTCTCCACAGATTCTTAAAGTCCCAGCAGCAATCTCTATTTGTCTGTTAATTTCACGCTGCACATCACCAGTATCTGTTACATAGCTCCCAAGATAATGAAACTGAGACACCTACTCAAGAGTGGAACTATTCAGATTAACTGAATCACAGCCTGCCTGACCAATTTTCATCACTTTAATTTTCTCTCTGTTTATAACCAAACCTACTCTACTACCAGTCTCATCAACAGCTTGAATGAAAGAGTTCATATCATCAACATCATTTGCCAAAAGGGCTAAATCATCAGCATAATCTAAATCAGAAATTTTAGTATCTCCAGCCCATTTAAGGCCAAAATCTTTCCCTTGAAGTGAATTTTGCATAACATAATCAATAGCCAAACTAAAGAGAAAAAAAGAGACAAAATGCACCCTTGTCGAACACCAGAAGCAATGCTAAACCAATTGTTACAAGCTTTACCAACTCTCACACATAACTCAGTGTTATTATAGAGAGCTTTCATTATGTTCACTAACTTGTCTGGTATGACATGTGATCTCATGATCAACCACAAATTATGATGATCAACAGAGTCAAAAGCCTTTTTGTAATCTAAAGAGCTAGTAAGTAGAGGTTTCTGAAACTCTAAATATTTCTGAAGAATCTGCCTAAGTTAAAAAATCTGATCTACAACATCCCCTATCACTTCTGAATCCACACTGCTCATCACACAATTGTCTGTCAACCAGATTCTTAAGTCTATTAAGCACAATCATTGAAAGAACTTTACCTAGAACAGAAAGTTGGTTGATATTCCTATAGTTATCAGGGATCATACTAGCACTAGTAAAATCCTTAGAAACAATGCCTTTATCATGAAAGATATTGAAAATTTCAGTCAGCTATGTGGTAACAAATATTCCCAGCTTTAAACATTTAGTAACAGTTTTCATCTACCCCTGGAAATTAATTAAAGTTTAGAAACAGCCAAAATAACTTACCAATTAGAAATTAGGTACCATAAAAATGTGATTTTCAAGGATTTAATGAAGGAAAATATTCTTTTTTTTAAGGTAATTGCATGTTAAAAGTATTCAATAACACACTCATGTTGTTTTTCTACCAATTTTCTTTGTATGATCACAGCTTAGTACAACAAAACGAAAACACCTTAATACAATCAAAACAATGCAAAAAAAATTAACAATGACATTGTCCACTATTTAAATGCATAGATGAAAGAATATGGACAGATGAAGGGAGAATATGGGAAATAATAAAGAGACAAAGGGAGCAAGTATTATGAATATAGCTTTCTTGTCTGTAAGAACTTCCAGTTTCACTTATATTCACCAGACATTTTCTGTTAAGAAAATCCTTTCTTGAAACCTAATAAGGACACTCTCAATGAGCCCTTACTGGTCTTGGGCATCACCTGGCTGCTCCAGGTTAGTTATGCCATTGCGCTGCTATGTGAGTGTTGAATTAGTGCATATATTGGTTGCTATTAAATGCGATCGAATAGATTAGTTTGCCTTGAATAATGAATTCCAGATTTTTCATTCTTGTTTTCTTTCATAGGGTGGCATAAAAAGTTCAGTAGATTTAGTTCTTCATTAGTTATTTTACTATATTCTTTTTCAGTACATTGTGTTAAGTTCAGTTTACTTCTGAGTGCCATTTTTTTGTACACAATGGGCTAAATGGCCAGGTCACAAGGAACCCAAGGGCTCAAAGAAGGTTGGGGGGAGGGAACTCACTGGACAGCTGGTGGGAGACAGATGGTAGTGTTCCATCAAGGTAATCCAGATTGTTCTTTAATATGCACAGGGTATGGCTCTCCTGTACACGGACCATGGCTTAACATCCCATCTGATGGATGGCAGTCTTTCTTAGCCCGTCAGTGTCTCCTACCTACCAAGGGGAGGGAGTTTTGCAATGTTGTTGCACTCTAGAAGTATGTAGTGAAGAGTCTCTCGCATAGGGCATTACTGACAGTTTGGGCTATCTATTTTTTATTTTGTAAAGAAAAGTAATTAGTACTGTGTGTCTGGTTCTCAATCAGACTAATTTGGGTTGCATTTTCCTGGGATAATCCTTTAGTGTGGTGTCTTTCTCATTTATTAGTTGTGTGGTAGTCTGAATATAGTTATTGTGGTTCGCTTGATTTAGCATGTTTTGAAATTCTTTTTCGATTTGCGATTGATATTTTGTTTTGAAATATTGATTCCCAGTGGGATTTGAGTTGTTTTTCTGATGTTTTCTGCAATTTCGTTTCCTTTTATGTTATTGTGGCTGGGAACCATTTTATTTCAGTGTTTTCCATATTTCTTCCTCGTGTAGAGATTTAATTAATTCCAAGATATTTATGATTAGGATTCTGTTATTGATTTGGAAGATAGTTTTATTTCGACATTGGATCATGCTTTTATTATCTGTGTATATCAAGATATTTTCCTCCATGCTCTGCAAGTTTTTTTTATCTCTGTGAATGCTGATATTATAGCTGTTAATTCTGCTCCCATTATGCTAGCTTCTTTGAATATTTTATGCCCTTTCAAATATTTAGTTCTTTGATGTAGATGCCTGTGGAATTAGTCAACTTCTATTTTTGAGCTGCCTGTGTATGTTATTAGTTGGGTACCTTTTTTTCGATTCCTGTATGATCTGTTGATTTGAATAGTTTTCAGGTAGGCGTTTATGAATGAGCTTTTCATTGTTTTCTGTGGTTTTGAGTGGCTTTCATGTCCAAATAGGTGGTAGCTTGGTGAAATTTGTTTCCTGTTTAGTGTAATGCTGGATATCTTCATATATTTCACTGTTCTTGATAATTCTTATAATTGGATTTTTTTTTTCTTCAATTCCACTTGTTTGTTTTTTGAAGAGTAGGTGGTTGGTATATTTGGTAGGAATTTTTTGGAAGTTATTTAGAAAAATCCATTTTCTTCTTAGTTCAGTGGGTGGGATGTTAGTCTCTGGTGATAGTGAGATGATCGGTATAGTAAGTAGTTGCCTTGTACTGATTCGCAATGCTTTATTTTGCTAAATATTAATCTGTTGCTTTTGTGTATTGGTAGCAGTATCTAAGATTATAGAGCCATAGTCTATTTTAGATTGCAGAAGTGCTTGATAGGTTGTTATCATTTGTCTTTCAGTTGGTCCAGAGCTGCTTCCACTGATGCATCATAGCAGATTTATTTTGTTTCCATAGTATGCAATATTTGGGATTTGTTACTTACAGTCAATTTTCATATCCAAGTGTACTCACAGAAATTCATGATTTTTTTCTGTGTGTTGTTTGTTCTATTTACCTTTTTTTTTTTTTTTTTTTTTTTTTTGGGGGGGGGGGGGTAAATGGTACAGCCATGGTTTTTTCAGTAGAAATGCTTAGGCCCCAGCCTCTGCAGTAATTTTAGGTGTTGTTTAGGGCTCTTCCAACTTTTCTTCTGTGAGATGGAAATGTATGTTTGCATATAGATGACCAAGTAATCAGTATATAAAGATGTACAATATTTTTTGGTAGGGCTTTAGGCAGGTCAGATATATATATATATTGAATAATTGCAGAGATAAAGTCAAGGCTTGCAATATTCCAATGTCTGTCTAAAATTCCTGGGAAATGGTATTATTTAATTTTAATCTCATGCATTACGAGATTTTTTATTAAGTTGATAGCACTGTTTTGAAGTCCTATTTTTTTGCAGTTTGCAGAGTAGTAGGTCTTCCTCCTTTGGTTCATACAGTATACTTATCAGTAAATACATAAATTTTATTGATTCTGCATTACAAAAAATCCAAAACTAAATAAACTTGTATTTTTTTTTCATAGCATTACATATTGCTAAATATAAAACTTTGTTTCCACACTTGAAAATACACCAAAACTAAAGCTTATTAAAAACAGCATCTAAATAGCAGTGCTTATCATTAAATAACAAACTTTAGTTGCACACTTCAAACACCAGAAATAGTTTCAACGGAAAAAACTTTTTCAAATACTGCTAATTTACTAAACAATGATTCCTTATTCCACACTTAAAAAAGATACTCCAGAACCTAATAATCTCATCAAAGGCAATTATTTTAACCAGCATATATCGCTAAACATCAACCTTCATTCTGCACTTTAATAAAAAACCACAAAATAGATCTCATAACATTATTTCAACTGAGACAATATTTCTATAATGTATATTACTAAACAACAAATTTTCATTCCACATGTAAAAAACTCAGAACAAAAAATCTCATCATAGGTGGCTATTTTAATCAACACTTAAAGCTAAACAACAACCTTTCTTTCTGCACTTAATATAAGCATCAGAACAAAATCTGATTGCAGGCAATAGCTTCAACTAAGGCAAACTGCTGAAAAATAAATCTTCATTGTGCACATAAGAAAAATCTCCAGATTAAAATAATCTCATTGAACACCCAGAAACCAACATATTACTTATATGCAGATGGATGGTGAAGTGACTAAAAAATTCAAGTAGGTAGCTGAGGGCCCTACATTGCATCATAGCTGGTTTTCATTTGGCACAAACATTCACACAAGAACATTTGAAACACAAGGCTCACAAGAATGAAGTCATTCGCTATTCACTATACCAGATATTATATAAAGTGGCAATATTAACTTTTAGGTTTCTTTTAGCCCAGTTGGTGATAAACAACAAGGGCAAAAATTTATAAATTTAAGCTCATGGTGAGTCTTATTACAATTAGTCTAGTAACAAAGCATTTTTAGAATGTGCAGATTCTTTGTTTTGGTGAGTTTATCTAGCTTTATTGTGCTATGATGTAATTTGAGTTAGATGGACTCAAAACACAAAAGTATCAGCAAAGAAAAATGCTCAAGCTAACTCAATGTACTTTGGGATTAGACTGATGTTTACTACAAGGCAAGATTCATTATAACCTTAAATCCAGAAAAAGTGTAGTTTTATATGATACAGAGTTGAAAATACACAGAGCAATTACATAACTGAGAATAAAGTTATTTCACTTTACATTTAAAAATAATTCAGCTGAATAAAAAAACAATATAATGTCTGCAGTGAAATGAAATATATTTAGAAATTCGCCCTTAGCTCTTTACTTATCATGCTTTGCAGTTCCATAACTAAAAATCAAGAGTATATTACAAGTATTACTTTGAAAAGCTAATCATGACAGTATCTTGTTTTGGGTTGTTTTACTTCTGAGCAGTGCAGTATCTTGTTTGACAAAGGGGATTTCAAAAATATAAACCCAAAAGGCAGTGAGTGCACTATTAAAATAGTGTGGTGTAAAACTTGGGTGCTCCACCAACATAGTTTTCATGTAAGTCAGAGGAGATAAAATTCTACACCTGTGATAAAGATATCAGCCTTTTACTTAGCTTAATCTAATATTTTTTTGCCTTTACTATGCTATAATCTCTATTACCCCATAAAAATGTATACACAGCTATCACAACCTATCTTACAAGTGACCTTCTTAAGCACCAACTTGCATGAGTCTTCCAATACCTATGTAACATCTACTGAGTTTTCATCTTGTATGAATTTGTCATCACGTATGGAGCTATACTCACCTTACATTTCTCAATTCTTCCAATTCTTGAGAACAATTAGTAATTGTATGTAGTATGAACATTTTCTATTCGCCAAAAATAGCTTAGTTGTATGAGAAGCAAATGGTGGATAGCACCAATATCATTTTTTTAATGCTTTATAGCAAATCATTACAATTTAAAACTTTCAAATGCTGAAAAATGTTTAATATAAACTTTGAGAGAAGCATTAACTGTTTGTCATTACATTTAACCACCACATGAAATAAAAATTATACTCCTATATTTTAATCAATTTTTATGCTAGGATAATGCCATTTTGCACTGATACAAATGTATAATCATACATTATACTGATCAAAGATTATCTATATTGATATTATTATTGATTTAATAATAAAATTCAACAAAAAAAATGAAGGAATAATTGTTAAATCTCCCTTTATTTCCAATACCAGAAGCTGTCACATTTTAAAACAACTGTAGAAATAACATAGCAGAAGTTTAAAATTCTATATTGCCAAATTAATATGCTTTTTAATAAAATTTTCACAGAAGTTATTTATTCAACATTTAAAGATATTTGCAAATTTAACTGGAAATAATATTTAAAGATATAGCTGAAATTCAAATAAATATTAGACTGGCTGTCAAGATGAAAACTGTATTTTGAAATTACAAAATATAACATGTTTATATAACATAGGCAAATTTATATTTTTTAGTACAAAAGTATAAATTCTTAATTTACAGAAGTTTCTTGCAAAATTATTTTTATGTGATACATGATATTTTTCACTATTTTGCAATGATGTCTTTAACCAATTTAATGCCACATCATAAAATTTTAAAAAAGTGATATTAAAAGTTTAGACAAAAATCACATTTGATTCCTTCATTATATGCTTACAGAATTATTGTTCCCTATTACCACAAATAGCAACAATGCAATTTTTGGTCTACATGTAACACCAGTATGAATTTTAATTTGTTTCATATTCTTTCTCTTAAAGAGAGAGAAGGAAAGATTCAAATGAAAGACGAAGAGCTATCTAATTGTATCACAGGGATGGAAAAAGCACCATTACATATAACCCAAGAAACACTGAATCTCATTAGGTGGAATGGGCTTTAAAACTATAACTACTAAAGTACCAAAAGAACCAGACAAATCACACCTTCACACTCGTGAGGAACAAAACAAATGTGAGAAAATATACAAGAGATTATACACACTATAGTGATGCTGGTTGATATACACAGTTACAAGACCATTAGTAAACACTGTTTTTCACCACACCACCATCTCCTTCAGATACAAAACGCTTGCGGCCCCTGCAAATATCAAAAAGAAAATTTTTTAAATTAATATTACTAAATGAGTATATGCACTAAATTCAAGTTAGTATACAAGTAGATGAGATTTTTTAATTTATTTGCCTTCACAATTTTAAGCTTTTATTGGGAATAAATGCACTTTTGCTTACATCAGCATGGCTTTTCAAATAATATGCCTTGTGCACCTATTTATGTGATAATTATTACAGAAGTGAGTCTACATAATAAAATGCTATAGGCATTACTGATATATAAGGTTCAGTCAACTGTGAATTTTCATTGCTTCACTGACAAATGCTTTAAATTGTTGAAAAGTAATTTAAAAATATTACTAAATTGGAATGCTCCTTTTATTCCTTTTGGTCAAAACTGACTTTTATTTTTCAGTAGATTGATTCTTGATTTTCCAACAAACTAAGCATATTAATGTTCTTGGAATACCTAAAGCATTTATAAAATTTCTGCGCATTCTAAAGATTCACCCACTTATCATTTTTTATTTTTTGTAATTGTAATTCACTGTGGAAAACAAGACTTTATATAAAAATCCAAGGAAATGGTAGTATATCAGGGCTTATAATGCTTCAAAAGATTTTTAAACTTTTTCTTTTTGGACCTTTTGACAGATCCAAATTAAATTTACCTGGATAGCATCTCAGGTGCCAGGCAATATTAACTTCCCAAATAAAATTAAATGAGGTTCATTGAGTATGTAGGCATTACTTATTGAGTAAAAAATCAAAAGATAAAAATCTAAATTTTAAAAATTTGACAATAAAAATCAATTATTGTTGCTCAATAGAAAAAATAGCAAAGTCAAAATATTCATATAACATACAAAGTTTATTTACAAAAAAATCATGACTAACCATATAAACTGGTGAATAAAAAAGTAGTCTGGGCAAATAAAAACCCATTTAAACATATCCAAAACTGACAAACTTCTCAGTTAGCATCATTCTCCACTATCATTACTCTACCATCACTACCTTCCTACTGACTCTTTCATCACTGTCTGGTTGGTTGGTTGGTTGGGTTTTAATGGCGCATTAGCAACTAAGGCTATAATGCGCCATACGAATGTCCAGAAGAAATAAGATAAAAGTCGTGTAACCCTTAACCAAATTTTAAAAGAAACCACAAACATATACTAAGAATGTAAAGCAATAAAAAGAAACATAATTGATAACAAGAAACAAATGTATAAATAAGTTATAAATATAAAAAAAACCAGGTGTAAGCAACCTGGGTTAAATATTGGAATAAAACTATATCCGAGTAAAATATCCTGTAAAAAGTAAAAATTCAAAGACAGCGTTAAAACAACAATGATCAGATAACAAATTCATCACTGTCTAACTCCATGACTTAACGTCACTTAGTATACATGAGGTGTACAATTGACATGTGTGTGTTGCACTCTGGGAAAAACATTTGCATAATCTTATGATTGCACACTATGATGCAAGAGGGGATGTATACTTAAAAGTGTGCATTAGTGGCTGTCAATCAAAAGTCAGAGTTGTGCATGGCAACTCCGATTCACAGGCTTGGAAGAGAGAAAATGATGACCAACTAAAAGTAATTCTCAAAATGATCATCATCATCCTCAAGCAGCCATGGGCTACGGAGGTCCAACCAGACCATGCAATTTAGTTCTCCAAGCAAATCTGTCCTGAGCTACGGAACAGTGCACACCAATTCTAACAAGGTCCTATTTGACATTGTCTGCCCACAGCATCCCAGGCCTCCCCCTCTTTCTGAGGCCTTTAGGCACACTGTTCATAACCCTATTCGCCAATCTATAATTATTCATACGAGCAACAAGGCCGAACCAACGGAGTCTGTCTCTGCACGATATGTTGCTTAAAGGAGGTTGTTGACTCCTATGCCTAACCTCATCATTACTTACAAAGTTGAACCCCCTAATGCCCAAGATACTGCATAAGCATCTAGTTTCTTGTTATCTTGTTTACAAAGTGTCCATGTTTCACTACCATAACACCATAGAAAGAACCAAATTATTATACAGTCTAATTTTAGTCTTTAAGTGTATATGCCTATTTTTCCACACTCTCTATAGATTCCCAAAAGTCCCAGCAGCAATCCCTATTCAGTTGTTAATCTCATGCTGCACATCACCAGTATCTGTTACATAGCTCCCAAGATAATTAAACTGTGACACCTGCTCAAGACCATTCAGATTAACTGAATCCCAGCCTGCCTGACCAATTTTAAATATAGTGTAAATAAAGTAAAACTGGTTAAGGAAGAGTAAATGTGAATGGGTGGACCACCACAGGCTATGCAAAGGTATTGGGGGCCTGAGAAAAAAGTTCCATTTGAAGACCCCATTCAATTATTTTTGTTTAAAACCTATTATGAAATTAAAATAATATGTTCTTTTAAACTCTTATTTTAATTTATTACAAGAAAACACAAAGTTAAAAATAAGAGTACAATTTTGGTAGATTTTTCTTTTATTTTTTACAATTTAAATACTGCTTACACAATAATATTCCAAGTTAATTTATTCATAGTAGTAGACTCTAACCCAGTTCTGAATTACATTTTGAAATGAACATGTTTGAACCATTTCTCTTTCAATTGGTAATGTGGCACAGCCACTTAATTTTTCTTGTAACATGGTAGAAGGAAAATATGTCCTGATTAATTTTAATTTACTGAAGCTTCTGCCACTGTTACAGGAAAGGATAAAAAATAATCAAATAGCGATTACTGTATTAGGAAATATTTCTTCCAAATTATTTCTTATTATGTATCCTAATATATCAGTAGGGTTTATTTAGGCACACCCCACAAAATTATCATACTTTATGAGTAGAATCCTAAGTTACAATTGTAAATTGCATTACTAGTGATAAAATTATTGTATGAATATGATAATTATTCTACACCTGGCAAAACTGCTTCTAAGTTTCATTGAACTGTCATTGTTTAGAAACTGTTAGACACATTTTGGAAAGCAAGTAGTCCCAGAAATACCAATTTGTTAAATGCACATTATGACACCAACAAACTTTCCCAAAAAACTTTCTTCATCACTTGATGACTAGCAAATCCCTTTAAATTTTAAAAATACTTCATTTACAGTAGTTTCATAAAATGAAAATTTTCATTTCATATAAATATAATCAGTATCTTAACCCTTTAACTACCACACACCACAGACTTTGAAAAACAAAGTACCTCAGAATATCAAACCAGCAGTGTTTTGAAATGGATTCTTCCTAGTTTTTTTATTCACCCTCTTTCATCCGAAGGGAGAACAGAGTAAACTGCAGCAGAGCTCCCCTCCACTCTGTAAAGTGCCTCTCATTAAGAAGAGAATTCCTTCATTATTCTCTTTTCAATTAAAAACTATTAAAATCTATTTAAATTTGTTTTTCTACTTAAAAACTGGCAGAAGATTGTACTTATTTGGATTACATCTTTTTACATGAAGTATGTGTAATAATTAGAGATTTTTGAAGGAACAGTGTTTTCAATATTTCCATTCTTTGGATTCTGATGTCAGTTTGCTAAGATCCAGCAAAGAGAAGGCTGCTACTAATATCTGAATGAACGATGAAAAAATTTTAAAGAAAGATTATCAAAATAGAGGATGAAAAAAAAAAGAAAGCAGTAAGAGTTCTAAATTCAGTTTTAAAGAATAGTTTTTAACCCAATTGTAGATAGTATTCTAACATAAGAATAAAAAATAATGCACATTGACAGAAAGGTTTGTATCTGAGATAAAAGTAATTGAAGTGGATATTGCAAAAGAGATCCTAGGAAGGAAATTTTTGAGAAAATCAGAAATTAGGAAACTAAAGTAATCGGAGATTACATAAAAATATTGAAAGTGGTAAAAAAATATTATCAAAATGAGAAAGGCTTATGAATATGATGGATAATGGAAGATGGCTAAATTTAATATGGAAATGAGAAGTCGCTGGAAGAAGATCGTGAGAGAGATGGAAAAATGGCATGAAAAAAACAGTGCTGAAAAGAGGACTTCAAGAGTAAGATTGCAAAGATAAAAATAAGTGAATAGAGAGAGCTGACTAGGACCATACAACCAGACGCGTAGGAACGTGTTGGCATTGGGGCAGTTGCCAAGGGTGGCGGAATCACGGGGCAGCACGAGTAGTTCCACGATATCTGACGTTTATGTGCAAAATAAAATCGAATGATTAGCCACCCGTAGTTCGTTGAATTTAATACGTATTGTTTATGCCATTGTATCATCAAGACAGTATATTATAATTTTTCGTTATTTCCTACAAAAATATTTTTTTCCTTTTATTGGTGGACAATTAGCCCCCCCCCCCCCCCCCCCCCTGCACCGTGCTTGCCATAAAACAGCTTTGGGGCACAATTTGAAACTGCTCATATTGCTTTTACAAATCATGCCGCTACAAAATAAAATTTTGTTACATAGGTATCTTTCTCTTTGAGCAGTTCATAATTTGTACATTGTATTGAATCATTATGTTTATAAACCCTGTGATTGTTTAAGATCAACATCAGGACAGGAGCATACATCATCACTTTGTTTCCTATCAATTGAGCGAGAACTGACTAAAAAAATTAATTTTGATCAGATAATTAACGATTTTCCCAACGAAAAAGTAGGAAAAATTAAATTACCTTAAAAATAATTCATTTCAATTTCTTTTTCAATTATTTAGGTGCAATTAATATTTATTAATGTAACTGTATTAAAATAATGACAATAAACACGTATAATATAAATAACATGTGTATTTTTTTTATCAATAACTGAACAGGATGGACAATTACAAATTTGCCAAGGGTGCCAAAATCCTAGCTATGCCTCTGCACACAACTTAAACTTGGGAGGGTGAAAAGAATAAAATTTTGTATCATTATATTTTTTATAAACTACATTGGTAAATAATTGAGTAAGTGAGTCAGTTGAGCAAATGATTAAATCAAAAGTAGTTTGTTCTATTTTTAATATTTTACATTTTAGATCATCAGTGAGTGTCTAAAAAAGTATTATGGTTAGTGGATTACATACTCCAGTCCAGGGGCAAGATCTAGGGGGGGGGGGATAAAAATTATGAGTGCAAAAATTATGAAACTTATTTATGTTTCATGCATTTTTTAAACTTTTTTTAAATACTTATAAAACGAAGGGAAAGTGATATAATGCATTGAGCCTATTGGATCCCCTTTTATGTTTTTTTGGCTCAACTGTATTTCTTCTCCCCCCACTCTTTTTAAGATCCAGGACTGCTTGTGTCTATTGGAGAGGGATGGGCGGATGCTTGAGTTTACGAATTGCAGACTTCAGTCGGTTTGTTTCAAGAGCGGAACTGTTTTCTGCACAATGGCCTGTCACAACAAAGCTCCACTATACAGCTATTTAATGGCTATGGAACAGGTTACGGTTATCCTGCATAATGGGCTTAACTTCCCATCTGATAGATGGCGGCCTTCCCAAACCCCTCAGTGTCATATTTTCTCCCCGAGTGCAGGGTAGATATTATACATACGCCGCAAGCAGCTGCTTGCTACAGAGTACTGACAGAAGCCTGTCAGTTTATATGCCATAGCAGAAGTTTTGTGAGGATGGTGGGACTCAGCAGAAAAACTGCACAAACATCCATGGCTTACCTGGGGCTCAAACCCAGGTCCCTTTGATCAGTAGCCAAGCCCGCTAACCATTCGGCCATGAGACGGCTAAGGTAGATATTAGAGGAGATAACTATCAATATGTGACAAATAGAATTCAAACCTGTGAAATATCAGATTACAAACATGATGCACCATCAATTGAGTCTACTTTTACCAACTTATAGTACCAACTTCATTAGTTTTCATCTGATATACACAGTCATATCAGAATAATATGACCACCTACCTAATAATGAGAATAACCACCCTTGGCCCAGATGACAGCAATGAGATGGTTATAGCATGGATGCAATGAGGTCCTGGAAGGTTGCCAGAAGCACACATGCCCATTCGGACTCCAGCAGAGCACGTAAGTTCTGCAGATGATGTGGTTATGGGTCCTCACGCTGAACCTGTAAATCCAAATGGTCCCACAAGTGCTCTATGGGATTGAGGTCAGACGATTTTGCTGATCAAGGAAGAAAGGAGACATCGTTATCATGTTCCTGGAACTAGTCATGCAGCACCTTAGTGACATGGTAGAGTGCATTGTCCTGTTGGTAGACACCATCACTACCAGAGTAAATGTCAACATGAAGGGATGCATGTGGTCAGCAAGGATGGACAGGTAGCCATTGGTGTTCAGGGACCCATCCAATGGTCCCAGTCATACCAGTAAAACATCCCCCAGACATGAACATTGCCACCGGCATACATATCAATATTACATACAATATTACATATACATATTAATACATAATACATATCAATATTACATATTGATAGGCAGCCTGTACTTGATCGACAAGCTTGTCCAAGTGTTGGTTCTCATGTGTCTGATGCCATATCTGCCACCACCTGTCACTTCTGTGGAGTAAAAACCTCGATTCGTTGGAGAAGACAATCTTTTTCCACTCTTCCACTGTCAAATGATGGTAGTCCTGTGCAAACTGCAGGCATTGTTGCCGATGGACCTTGGTTAACATGGGCACCTTTTATGCAGTGTCGGCTCTGGAGACCCATGCATAACAGGGTTCGCTCTACTGTTATCGGGGACACATACCTGAATGCTCCAGCATTCATTTGAGTGGTCAATTGCTGCATGTTGATTGCCCTTTACCAGTCGACATTCTCCTTTGGGGTCGATGGCCTTTGGGGCTCCACAGTTATGATGTCTGGAGGTACTTGTTGTGCCAGCGGTCCATTCTTGGTACACCCTTACTACAGCACCTTGCAAACAGCCCACGAAGTCTGCTGTTTCCAAAATGCTTCCACCCTTGGCGTGGTAGCCTATTATCACTCCTTTTTGAACATCCGTTAAGTCAATATCTCTGCCCATTGTGCTCATGTTATGCACTATGGCTCATCTGTCCTGGTCGGTCGTTTATATCTCTGTGTGGTCGACCTTGTCATGTGCACTCTGTGATGTGCCTGGGTGGGTACACTGTGATTCCGTGGGTGGTGATTATTCTGATACCATTGTGTGTATATATATATATAATTCTTTGACATCAACTACCTGTTTTGGAGATTTAGAGCAGTAAATGTATACATATTTCAAACCAATGGTGTATTAAAAATTATATTGGAGAATTTAAAATGTTTGAGTATAGTAAATATGTGTGTGTGTGTGTGTTGGCGCGGGGAGTTCTTAAATCACTGAATTTCTGGGACTGAATTCAGAAAAATATGTTATTGAAGCCTTCTAGGTGCAAGGGAAATTATAACTGCTTAATTCTTTTTCCTTACTTGGGTACTGCACTTTATCACACAAACTGTTTCTGAGAGCAAATTTTGTCAGCATCGGTGCAATCACTTCATCGTAATCTTTTTATTGATATATATTTTTCATGACTATTTCTCTTGGAAAGATGCAATGGTACAACTGTTTACCAAATTACACTTTTTTGTAGGGGAAAAAAGGGACACGGAAATTATTTTATAGCCTATGGCACTCTTCACTTCGTACATTTAATACATGACTAGCAGGGGTTAGGAAACATACAGAAACAATAAACTATCAAATGGGTTTTCTTTTCACTAAAAATGGAACAGGAAGAAAAGGGTGTGAAGACCGATAAACAATTTTAAAGGAAGAATCTGTGTTTTTCCACACCTTTTATTACGTTTCATAAAAATTTCAGCTTTTGTGACAAAATCTTGAAAATCCGTATATTTCTTTAGATTTCACAAAGAAAGCAGCTCCCTGAGTGGTTAATTTTGGGATAATTGTAAAATATACTTTTTCACTAACTTCGTTTACAGTAAATTTTTTTTTTCACTCTGCTTTATTAACTTTCCTTGGACAGCAATTTTTCCTTCTCAGGTATCAGTCCCCCCCCCCCCACACACACACACAAAGTTTCATGCAAAACCTTTTAATTTTTTTTACAAACCTTAATTTGAAGTAAACTTCTTTATTAACAAGTCAACAGGTTTGTTATCGTTTGACTTTACAGCATACATACTAACATGCATGTCTCTCTCTAGGGATGTACCCAGCAGTCAGTTTTGGGGGGAGGGTGAGAATTTTTTTCAGGCGATGGGGGGTGAGGGTGACAGAGTAAATAAAAAAAAAAACCTCCTCAAGCAGCTGCTTGCCACAGAGGTCTGACAGGAGCCTGTAAGTTTATATGCCATAGTAGAAGGTCTGAGAGGATGACAGGACCTCAGCAGAAAAAACGACACATACAACCATGCTTACCTGGGGCTCAAACCCAGGTCCCTTAGATCAGTAGCCAAAACATGAATAATTAACTTTCCCATTTACTAAAATTATTCCACCACACAAGAAAGGTTAAAATGATTGTCTACAAAAAATAATATAATAAATACATCCTCAAGCAGTTGTTTGTCAGAGAGGTTTGACAGGAGCTGTCAGTTTATACACCACAGTAGATCTGGGAGGATGGCAGAGACCTCATCAGAAAGACAACACAAACATCCATGCCTTAACCGGGGCTCTAAACCCAGGTCTCTTTGATCAGTAGACAAGCACACTAGTAAGTAATAAAATTTTCAGTTTTTTTTTTATAAATCTACTTTCAGTTTCCAAATATAACAGTATCTATTTTTTAGTTCCAAATACAACTGTTTTGGATTTCAAAGCAGGTAGGGAAGTCTGAGATTTCATAAAAGACAAGAGCAAGATTGGAATGACATAAATAAGTAGTGAGAGTTGATTGGAACCATATAACCTTTACTTGGGAGGGTGAAAATACATTTATGAACTACATTGGTAAGTAATTGAGTAACTGATTCCATTGAACAAATGACAAAAACAGATAGGATGGAAAAGGGCAAGGGCGTGACCCATGCTTAAGTCCAGTAACCATGGCAGTTCGCAGGGGGAGGAGGGAGTTAGCAGGTCCCAACGTAAGACCAGGGACCACGGAAAACAGAATAGCTGGATAACAATACTAATTTGTACAAAAATAACAATACAATATTCTGGATCCACTGGGTATGTTCCTATCTCTCTCATTACATAAGAAGTTAGTCTTATGAAGGTTCTTGATGACTCCATCTGTTAACCATATCATTACTTGAATAGTGAAACCACCTAATACCCAAGATATCACTTAAGCATCTAGTTCGCAGTTAGAGTGGTTCTCAGGAGATATTTTTTCATTGTAGTGTTACAGCATGGCAAAAAATGAGCTGTAGCAGCATTAACAGAAAAATGAATAAAATTGTAAATTCAAATAGAAAAAGAAATTGTGATAACAAAAGCTTCTATTTTTCGCTTTTAACCCATAATTCAATCCCCTCATCAAATAGTGACAATCTATGTCAGCCAATATACTTAATAATATGGCTTTGGTTGAAGTATATGCTTTTATAATAAAATAACAAATGCAAAGTTTGAATATATATTAATACACTTATTTTAAAATGCTCTTTTGGTGGTGAACTTGAAACATAAATAAAAAGTATCACTGTTTTTTTTTTATTTCAATTATCAGGTAGCCTTACTTTAAAAGTTTCTTTCTATCTTGTCACAAAAGAATTTCATTTCATTTTATCATTTTATAATTTTTTTATGCTGAGCTCCAAACGTGCCAGTCATGCTGTATAGGAACTCACTACCCCTAATTTTACTGTTAGGAAAATAAGGACGTCCCTTTCCCCCACCCCAAATTTTAGGACAATAATATAATAATATCAGAAAAAAAGATTGAATTTATAAAAGTTAACTTCTGGAATTAATTTGTTTTCAAATTTATTATTATATTACATGTAATTATATGCTTTATTGGAATTAAAATTATGCATCTATATCTATATTTTTTTTAAATTTCATCATTTCTAAAAGTTTTGCAAATCATTTTCCCCGTAAATAATTCCTGGCTACATGTTAGAAATACACTATGATTTCTTTTATAAAAATTGAATATTCCCTAAAGGAGCTTCTTGCCACAGAGAAATGACAGGAGCATGTTAGTTTATATAGCCATAGTATAATGTCTGTGAGGATAACGGGACCTCAGCAGAAAAATAACACAAACAGCCATGGTTCACACGAGCTCAAACTCAAGTTCCTTTGATCAGTAGCCAAGTGTGCAATTGATTTCTAATTATATGTCTTAAAATATCAAAAGTTGGAACTAAACAACATTTAAAATAAATCTTTTAAATTGAAATTTGTATTTTTATTCACCTATTATCTTTTCTGTGGTCCCTGGTCATTGGTTGGGACCCGCTACAAGGTTACACCATAAGACATTTTTTATGAACTGTGTAAGTTTGAAAAATATTTTTAACATTCAAGTTACATTTTAAAATTTAAAAAATCAATCTTTTATCCATCACAGGAAATAAAGTTTAGAATTTATTTAAAAATGCAGCTATCCTGGAAAATATTTCACAACACACTATTATAATTCATTTGATTAGAACCATTAGAATGTAATGTATGAACTGTTTACAATGATGGTGCAGTCAAGTTCCCATTCAATGAAATTAATCTTCAGATAATTTAATAAAATTCATTTTTGAATTACAAATTTTGACTTATTGTCAATTGATGCAGCTGTTCTGGCAAATATTTCACAGCACAGTTTTGTATGTATAATTCACACTTTCAATCATTTAATACACTTCAGTAAAAACATTGTGAGTACCATGCTATAAATTTTTGAATGTTACACAGAACATTATCAGAATAGAGCGATTAAAAGGTAACATATGAGCTGTTTACTGTGATGGTAATGTTATGCTTCAAAGGACACTAATCTCATAATCTTTTAAAATACATCACAACTTACAGTTTCTATTGACGATCTGGCAATCAGACTGAGTTACAAGGTCAGCCTGTTATTATAGTATATTTTAAAATATTTTTTATGATGACACAATAAATATAACTTAAATAAAAGAAGACAACTATAATATAGCACAATATCAGAAAAAAACTTTGTTCCACCATGTGTTTTTGAAACTTACTACCTCCTAACCAATTTTTCCCCATTGAACCAATGCATATTATAATGTAATTTTTTGGTAATGTGGTATTTTTTTAGGAATACAACTGTCACATTATAGCATAACTTACTGTATATACAAAAACGTAAATAAAATGAAGGAAAAAAAATTTCTTATTAAGTTTATTTACCTGTAGAAACATTCCCCATTACTATTGCAACTTCCAAATGCTCCAGTTCAAAGGTCAGAGTTTGTATAACACTGGCTTTTACCTTCCCATATCACCAACGTAGGTTGCACAACTGTAAAATAATTAAACCTAGAGATATGTTCCAAAGCATACCATGCAAGATTGATGCATTACTTACCTGAGCAATTTTCCCCCACTTGAATTTTCGATGTACTGGTCAACAAACTTACTTCATTGTCAAATTCATTAACAGTATTAATAAAAGAATTCAAAAAAGAAAATGGGAATTGCTACATAATTTTAATCTCAGAAGAAAGAAATCAGTAAAGAAATTCTGAGTTTTTTAACAAATTGGATTGTTTTACCTTGTGATGGTACACCCATTCACTTTTATTTTTCCTTAACCAGTTTTGCTTTATTTACATTATATTTATCATTTTGGGGATTATTTTATTTGGACTGATCTCAATTCTCATTTCCGAGCATAGGAGTTGTGCATGAGAAACTCCAACCTTTTGATTGTCAACCGCTAAAGCACGTGTGGGACACGACCCCTCTTATGTCATAGCTAATGTGATCATCATATTATGCAAATGTCTTTCCTGGTATGCATTAGACACGTGCCAGCTTTGTAAGCCACTTGTTATAGTAGTGATGTTAGATCAAAGAGTTAGAATGAGAAAAACAGAAGTAGAAGAGTAGAAAAAATGTGTTGTGAGTAGTGATGGTGTTGGCCACGGAGAGTGCTGCTAGTGGAAGTTGAGATGATGGTACTTCAGATAGAAGGAGTATGCCAATTTTGTATTCTTCCATTAAATTGGGTAAGTCTGAATTTTTTGGAAATAAACTTTGTTATAGAAACTTTTGAATTTTTGCTATTTTTCTCTTGAGCAACATTGATTAATTTTTGATTATATTTAAACTTTGATTAAATTTGACAATCCTTTTTGAATTCTTACTCGATAAGTAATGCGTGATATTATACAATAATGAACCCTATTTCAACTTTATTTGGCAAAGTTATTACTGCCTGGTCACGATACAGCTATCCAGAATTTGAATAAATTTGGATGAGACAAAGGGTCCAACTTTAAAAGTTAATAATCTTTGGAGTGTTACAACCTTAGACAGCACATTTTTGCATGCAACGGTTCACTGACAAGTTACAAGGACCTCAAGAGCTCAGAGAAGGTTGGGGAAAGAGAATCCATTGGAAGCTCTTATGAGACATCTTTTTTTAGTGGAATATGGTAAAATAAAATCCATATTATTTCAAACAGAAAATTAAGAAAACATAAATATTTCTTTATATAGAAATTAAATGAAAATAACTGCTATGTGTTTACAATTCACATAAATATTACAATCTAGTAATTCTTTCATAGAACTATGACACTGGGTAAACAGAATCTGCAACTACAGTATATTTGCATTTTTAATGGGAAGACATTAATGATATTGGTTCATGACAAAGTTCATTGTTTATATTATTACTATATAAAGAATCACTTGGTTGGTTTCCAATTATTCAGACCAGGGGTGGGCAACTGTTTTCGTATCTACACTGCGCATGCGTATTGACGTGGCCGTCCTAGTGGAAAATATGAGACGAATCTTCGGTCGCACACAGGAAGGAAATCTTGGTTCAAGGCGGATTTTTCTGACTGTCTTGGCGGGCCACAAAAAATTCTTAGCGGGCCGAATGTGGCCCGCGGGTCGCTATTTGCCCACCCCTGATTTAGACCATTCTCATCTGAAAATTAGTTTAAATAGCTGATGATCTGATGTATTTGATTAAATTCATCTATTTAATACCTTTTAATTTGATAAAACAAAAAAAAAAATGAAACTAACCTTGATGGCAATTTTTTCACCAACTCCTCTGACAAAAAGCCAGCATTATGGCACAAGTTTACAAACTTTTCTAACACATTATAGGCAGGAGGCACATCAATACATATATCTGGCATCTCCTCATACACCCTTAAAAAGCCCTAAAATAAAAAATCTGGGTTACCCCAATTTACATACGATCAAGACATGAAAATTAGTAACTCAGGCAAAATTCATATTTAAACTTTTATATTGCATTCAATGGTGGCTCATGAGCTTATAAAACAGTTGTGGTCAATAAATGTATGCAGAACCAATTCATAGGCAGAAAACATGGGATGAGTTCAAATTATGAGGGGGGAACAAAAATACATGACACAAGAAATTAAAATTAGAATAAATAAAATATTTTTAGCTATTCCCCCCCCCCCCCCTCACACAACTGAATTGAAATTGTTCTTATTCTTTTCCCATCCTTCTTGACATATTTTGAATTCTTTTGGCTGATATGCATCATGTCTTTTGATTTCCAATTTATTTTCAATAAAAAAAAGTTTCTAATGAACTGTTACTCCAGTACTTCTAGTGTCTAGTAATACAGTGAATGCCCACTGTGTTATTTAACAGAATAATAAATGTGACTGCAAACTCTATACATAGGTAGATCAAAAACAACAAACACCAAAGTGCACTAGCTTTCTGCTTACAAAAACCCATTTATGGTTTGGTACAAAGCCATAAAATAGTGGGGAATCATTTAGTTTTGTACTTTGTTTTAAGTGTGGAACAGAGCTGCCTTGTGACAGAATCAGCTATAAAAGATGTCTGTCTGTGGTCACCATAACTCTTCAGATTAAGAGACTAGGAACTTGGAATTTTGGCAGAAGATTAGGAGTACCATGAGGATATGCAATGCAAAATATCAATAGGTTCAATAGGTAGTTATAAATTGGCATTTTAGATAAAATATATCTCTCCTCCATTCATACCTTCTTCATTTGAAATTTCTAATTAAGGAAGCCACCAACAAATATATGATTGCCAGATGCATTTTTTTACTACATGTCTCTATAAAAGCCATATTAAAATGGAACTAGTAACCATTTTCAGAAAATATTCAACTTTCATAAAATCTAGAAAGAAATCCTATTTAATTTGGCATATAAAATGCCATAATTCTTTTCATTAGTTATTTGGCAAAAAAGGTCTGTAGTTCACTTTTTTTACTGAGAACAGTTGAAAAAAAGTCTGGTCACCAGCTACAATTCAATTTTTCAGGGCTGGCATAATCCTCCTCCGTAAGAAGCTATAGGATATGGAGGTCCAACCAGATTGTAAAATTTAGTTCTCCAAACATATCTATCCTGAGCTGCATCTGGCCACCTTACACCAATACTAACAAGATCCAATTTGACATTGTCTGCACACTGCATTCTAGGTCTCCCCCCCTTTCTGTGGTCTTTAGGCACACCATTCATAACCTTATTTGCTAATCTATAGTTATGAATATGGGCAACATGGCCAAACCAACAGTCTCTCCCTGAATAATATGCTGCTTTAAGGAGGTTGCTGACTCCTTTGCCTAACCTCATCATTACTTACAAAGCTGAACCACCTAAGCCTGATACTGTGTAAGCATCTAGAATTAAAAGCATAAAGTTTCCTGTTATCTTCTTTACAAAGCGTCCAAGTTCCACTACAATAACTAACCCAAGAAAGACCCAAACTATTATACAGTCTAATTTTGGTCTTTAGGCATATTTACCTATTTCTCCACACTCTCCATAAATTCTTAAAAATCCCAGCAGCAATCCCTATTTGTCAGTTAATTTCATGCTGCAAATCACCAATATCTGTTACATAGCTTCAAAGATGATTAAACTGACACATTTAATCAAGAGTGCAACCATTCAAAGCAACTGAAGCACCATCTGCCTGAGAAATTTTCATCACTTTAGTTTTCACTCTGTTTATCACCAAACATACTATGTCTCATCAAGAGTTTTAATGAAACAGTTCATCTCATCGACATCATTTGCTAAAAGGGCAATTTTACATTAATCTAACTAAATCAGACATGATTTCCAGACCAATTAAGGAAAAAATATTTCCCTTGAAGTGAATTTCGCATAATGTTTAGTTTAGTTTAGTTACACTTCACGAAAACTGGGATTTCCTTGCACAGACTTTCCCATAGAATTTATGTTTTCCTTTTTTTTTTGCAATTATTATTTTTTTAATATTCTTAATGTTTAGTATTATTTTTTTTTCTTAGATTTTGAGCCTAAACTGTAGGAGTTAATTCTTTTTTTTTTATTTATTGAATTTTAAATTTTTTTTTTTTTGATATATACATTTTTTTTATTATTATTTTTTTTTTGGTTTTCATAAATTTTTTATAGCTTTTTTTAATATATATATTTTTTTGATATTTTATTAATAATTTTTTTTCTCTTTTTTTTAATATATTTTTTTATATAATTTTTATTTGGTTTTATTATTTTTTTTTTAATATTTTTTTTTCCTTATTTTTATTAATAATTTTTTTTTTTCTTTTCTTTTTTTTTGTTTTGTTTTACAATTTATTCCATATCTCTGTTTCTTTGAGGAATTCCAGTAGGAAGGCAAATATTTTTGTTTGAATTGAGATTGTAGGGTGATTTAAAATTAAGTTCAGAGTAAATTCATTAATGTTTATTTTTCTAAGTTTTTCAAAGAATTTTTCTCGTTGTGAGTCATATTTTGCACAATTTAATATAAGGTGGGAGGAATTTTCAGTAATGTTGCATTTTGTACATTTTGGTGAGGTACTTAACTTGAGTAAGAATTTTGATTTATTTAAAAGAATGGTATCTGTTCTTAACCGAAATATGATTTTGGATTCATGTCTGGAAAATGGTAATTGTAGGAAGGTATTAATTTTGTTGGAAAGTTCAAGTCTGAAATTTGGTTTAAAAATAGAGTAAAATTGAACATATTTTTCTAAAATTTTGAATTCTAATTTTTTTAAATCTTTTTTAACATGTATATAAAAATTATGTATTGGAGAAATATTGTCATAATCATGTGCTGATTTTGCAATTTTATCTACATATTCATTTTCTTTAAATCCAGAGTGTCCTGGTATCCAACAGAGTTGAATATGGTTATTTTTTTCATTTAGGTTTTCATTATAAAGTTTTAGTAGTGTGTATGTGTAGTAAGGATATGTAGTGCATGTGTTGTCTTGTATTAATGTGTGTATAGCACTTTTAGAATCAATGAAAATAACTATTGATTGATTTTTTAAATTTTCTAAAATCCAGTTAAGTGCGGCAAATATTGCATAAATTTCAGCATGCAATATCTGAGTAAAATCAGGCAATTTGTATGCTAGAGATATGTTATGTGATGGAATATATACAGCAGCACTGGATGACCCAGAATCTTTCATGTAGGACCCATCTGTGTAGATTTCCAAACAGTTGTTAAATTTTTCTGTTTTAAAATTAATAAAGATTTGATATATAGCTTCATTAGAAATTTCATTTTTTGAATTTAAATGTGGAATCTCTGTGTAAACCACTGGAAGTTTGTAACACCATACTGCTACAGATTCAGTAATGTCTCCTCGCAGTTCATCTTTAGTTAGTTTATTAAAAAATTCTTTTAATAATACATTTTCTTTAATTTTTTTATAAAATATGAGTCTTTTAAAATTGAGATAAAATGGGTGGTCTGGTAATTTATAGTGGAGTCTTGTGTAATACTTTAAGATTAAAATTGAATGCCTAATTTCAAATGGAGGAATGGCTGTTTCAGCCAGAAGAGCTAAAGTTGGACAAAATTTTGGTAAGCCTAAAGCAATTTTTAAACATTTGTCAATAACCAAACTAAAGAGAAAAGGAGACAAATTGCACCCTTGTCGAACACCAGAAGTAATGCTAAACCAATTGCTACAAGCCTTACCAACTCTCACACATGACTCAGTGTTATTATAGAGAGCTTTCATTATGTTAACTAACTTGTATGGTATACCATATGATCTCACAATCAACTACAAATTATGACAATCAACAGAGTCGAAAGCCTTTTTGAAATCAACAAAGCTAGCAACCAAAGGTTTCTGAAACTCTAAACATTTCTCAAGAATCTGCCTAAGTGAAAATATCTGATCCACACATCCCCTACCACTTCTGAATCCACATTGCTCATCACGCAATTGACTGTCAACCAGATTCTTAATTATATTAAGCACAATCATGGAAAGAACTTTACCTGGAACAGAGAGTAGGCTGATACCCCTATAGTTATCACAAGAACTGCTATCACGTTTTTTGAAAATAGGGATAATAATAGCTCTGATAAAATCCTTAGGAACCATGCCTTTATCATAAAAGATATTCAAAATTTCAGTCATCCATGTGGTAACCCAAACATTCCCAGCTCTAAGCATTTCTGTAGTAATTTCATCTACCCCTGGAAATTTATGCAGTGTAAGTTTAGAAATAGCCAAAATAACTTCAGACTGTGTTATGGAGCCAACATTGAAGGGAATAATACATCTATCATCATTCAAACAATGGGAGTAGAACTAACCACATTGTTTAAATCATCACTGAAATGCTCAGCCCACCTAGCCATGACAGAATCCTCACCTTCAATAACCTTGTTTATCCTTCATTCCTGTATACCTGTTCGATTTTTCTGCTTCCTCTGCTTTGTCAGTCAAGCCATCAAGTCAAAGATTCTTATTAGCTGTTAACTGATCCTTTACACATTTATTAAGTTCTTTGTAATGATTTCTATTAGAACTAGTAGGATGTTGATTAAGAACATTCCTGCAGTTCTTTCTGAAATAAGCTCAAGCACCTTATCATTAAGTTGCAAACACTTTTAACAAGGAAATCACCATATCCAATTTGAGCTCCCCTATAAGGCCTAATATTCTTAACAGAACTAGCACATTTGCTGTTAATCAATATATAATCAATCATATTCTTATGTAGCCCATCTGGTGAAACCCATATCTGCTTATGTATGTCACGGTTGATTGGTTGTTTCGGGTTTAATGGCACATTAGCTTCTCAGGCTATAATGTGCCTAATGAATGTCCAAATAAAAGATAAAAGTCATAAGACCTACAATCAAATTTTAAAAATAAACTACACACACACATACAAAAAATGTAAATCAATAAAAGGAAACATAGTTAACAACAAGAAACAAATGTATAAATATGGAAGAAATATAAAAGTAACCCAGGTGTAAGCAACCTGGGTTAAAAATTCGAATAAAACTATAGCCGAGTAAAACAGTGTATGTCGCGGTGTTTGTAATAAGTGTTAATTATTCCCAAATGATTAAGTTTACTTACCTGTAGGAGACATTGCCCATTGCCATTGCAGCTACCAATACCAAAGGGACCTACCACCCCTTCCCAAAGGTCAGAGTCAGTACCAACTTTAGCATTGAAGTCACCTTGGCTGAATTCAAATTATCCTGAAGTTGTCTTTAAAAACCTATCTTTCTCATCCTCATCGGCATCCTCAGTGGGGACATAACAACAGATAACATTGAAGTCTTTAAAGCTTGTCTGAAATTTAGCTGTGAGAAACCTTTCATTAATGCACTCATATCCTAGAAGAGTATCCCTAGCATGTCTGCTGAGAAACCTCAGAAATTTATTTTTATCTTCCCACCCTGAAAAGAAAAATTTATGATTATTATTAAGAAACTGACCTGTATCTATCCATCTGGTCTCTTGCAAGCCAAAAATATCTAAATTGTAATGGTGGAATTTTTGTTTCTTGTGTAAGGACATCAAGAGAGTAATTTCTGAGCAGAGTCCTAACATTCCAACTACCTATGGAGAGAAAATAGTTTCTTTAAACATCCCACTAACCATGTTTATTGAGAGAGGGAATGCCGACAATATTAAACAGCCCCCTAATTGCAGGCATGGGATGACCCGTTCCCCTACCACTAAAGGCTGAAGCCATCTACATTAGAAGACTTCCTCCAATGTAGAATTTGACGATGCCAATAGAAGCAAAGTGTTCAGGTGCCTGCGATGACCTCTGCTCAGGATTATCCACCAGCTGATAAACATATCCTGTGAATCTATTCACTTAGGGCTGTCAACCCACAAACAAACAGAAAACACAGCAGAAGATTTTCCCTCAACAGAGACCCACCAGTGCAGCAAATCCAGGATCCATAATCAAGCTGAGTCCTAATTCTGTTCTGGTTGGAGTATATGGTCAGCACCAGGACTCTGTGTGGTTGACCACTTCTCAACAGGGTAGAAAAAAAGAAAGTAGTATAGTTGTCCAGATCATAAGCCACAGTGATCTGGCAGCCCTCATCTTCTGTTAATTTCCACAAGAGTATCTCTTTGAAAGATACTAATGGTCTGCATCATGAGAAGGCAGGGTCGAACATTAGATGCTATGCCTGGCCAATTCTATGCATCATCACAGGGGATTGGTACATAGCTCTCCTTCAAGTGACTACCCAGCTACCATTTAAAGATTAATATATAAATGTCTAAAACAAACAACCTGTAATGAAAAATTTTCAATTCATTATTTTATTATTTATTATATTTATTACTACAAATGCTGAATCTTAATGAAAACTACCATTCATAGCATTGAGTTTGGGCATCAGTATACAAGCATATTCTTTAGTTTCGTGCAACATTACAATAATCTCTGGAAGTTTCGATTGTTGTGTATAGTAATTACATACATATATCTGCTAAACATTCCTAATTCATTTTCATTGTGAAGTTGGGAGCAATTTTGACTGTTGACAATACAATTGTTTGCAATCAATTATCATATCAACCAATAATCAAACACTTTGTTATTTAACAAAAATCTTTTATGAACATGATTTGCATTTTCTTTCTAAATTTTCCAAATGCTTAAACTTCCACCACTAGAAAATTCTTAAACTTTAAAAGAGAAATTTGTAAACCATCTATTCAAGCTAGAAATTTGTATTTGGATAGGTGTCAAGAGGTTTACATTGGCAGCAACCATATGACCCCTAACACTCAAGAGGATAGGAAAACACAACTTGTTTACTTTAAAAGATAAGTAAAAAAATTCTTTGTGAGTTGCATAGTGATATTAATAAAATGATACTACTTCCTGTTCCTCAATAATACATTAGTTCAAATTTACTGTTAAAGTGTACATAAGTAAAAAAAAATTACAAACTTTATTGTCTTTGAAAATGAGCATTCTATATTTGTTAGAGGCAATTTGTCTTTCTAATTTACTTCTTTTATCACAATTATCAGCAATATTAAAAGCTCAATTAAGATGGAGTCCAAATGCATCCTACCCTAAGCCCAGAAGAGTTCAAACTCAGCTAAAATCTTTATACACTGCTGGCCATTAAAAGTGCAACACCAGGAAAGACAAGAGATACCAAAGCCATATTTAGTGAATACATAGTTTATGTTACAAGGATCAAATGATTACAAATATAACTCAGTTAAACTTGTGGAATATAAAGAAATCGGTATCTTGTGTAGCCACTTTGAGAGGCAATAATCGCTGCTACACAGTCTGGCACTGAGAGGATGAGACATCAGATGTATGTTTGGGTAATGTCAGTCCATGCAGTTTCGATACATAGTCAAAGTTCATCTGTTATAGCAGCTGCTGGTATCTGGTCTGCTAGTCGTCGTGAAATCATGGACCACACATGTTCAATTGGGGACAGATCCGGTGAACATGCAGGCCAAGGCAGAAGTCTCACATTGTGGCTATCTAGGAATTGTTGGACAATGCTTGCCACATGTGGTCGGGCATTGTCCTGTTGGTAAATGGCAACAGAGAGCCCTTGAAGATATGGTACGACCACAGGCTCCAACATCTCAGTGATGTAACGCTGGCTGTTCAAAGTACTGATATGCATATGAGGCGTGTGCGTGAGTGGAGTCCAATGGCACCCCATAACACCAGGGGCCAGACCTGTATGGTATTGCATCATGCATGTCTCACTGAGCCTGTCACTCTCACTTCTGCCTTGGCCTGCGTGTTCACAGGATCTGTCCCCAATTGAACATATCTGGTCCATGATCATCCACTGGGGTACTGCAATTCGTCCTTCATGGTGCTGCATACTGAAGTGGGATTCATCTGAAAAGACGATGCGCTGCCATTTGCACATCCATGCACAACGTTCTTGGCACCATTGCAGTCACATATGCCTGTGTTGTAGAGTCAATGGTAGCCGAAGCAATGGCTGCCTAGCAAAGATGCTCTGATGCTGCAGACAATGTTGAACCATGCGTGCGGAACTGGTTGATGTGCAACACACCCTAACTGTTGGCTAAGGTGTTAGATGTGGCTGTACAATCATTCATAGCCATGCACACAAGATATCTGTCCTCTCATTCGTTTGTGTGACAGGACCATTGAGTTTGTTCCTACTCTATCCACTGATGCCATATTCTCATCATTTTGGCAGCATTCCGTCCAACATGAGCACCAATGTCTCGGTATGATAATCTGCATTCTTGTAATTAATCGGTAATCCCACAATTCTCCCTCAATCAGTCAGAAACCTGGTCGTATGGATGCTGTGTTCTTTGACGGGGCATATTTGATCCTTTAGTGTGCAAGAACAGCAAACACAATTCCATTGCTTTACACAGGCTCTTTGTAAACTCCCCTTATACCACTTCCAGGGGGCATTACTGTCACACATGATGTGCGTAAGTGCTGCACTTTGAATCATTTACATGTTCCCCCATTGGCTACCCATCTTGCATATTGTGGGACAATCTGATGAATACTTCCTGGTATTACACTTTTAATGGCCAGCAGTGTATTTTAAACCAATATTTAATAACTATAAAATCTGTAAATGGTAGCTAGGTCTGGAAGGAGAGCTATGCACCAATCTCCTGTGATAATGCATAGAACTGACCAGGCCAAGCACCTAATGTCTGACCTCACCATATCGTGGTGCAGTATTTTTCAGCCAGCATTAGTATGTTTCAAAAGATACTCTCTTATGGAAGTGAATGGAAGTGGAGTGCTGCCAGATCACTATGGCCTATCGATCTGGACAACTATGCTACTTTTCTTTTTTTTTCAACCCTGCTGAAGAGTGGTCAACCACACATGGTCCTGCTGCTGACCATATACACTAACCAGACTGGAATATGGTTCTGAACTTGATTATAGATCCTGAATTTGCTGCACTGGTGGGCTTCTGTGGAGGGAAAATCTGCCACTGTGATTTCTGTTTGTTTGCGGGGTTGACAGCTAAAAGTGAATAGACTCACAGGATATGCTTTATTAGCTGGTGGGTAATCTTGATCTGAGGTCATTGCAGGCACCTGAACTCTTGCTTCTATGAGCATCGCCAAATCCTACATTGGAGAAAGTCTTCCAAGTGTAGATCGCTTCACCCTTTAGTAGTGGGGGAACACATATTTGACCTATGCCTGAGATTAGGGGGCTGTTTGATATTTTTGCCATTCCCTCTCTCAATAAGAATAGTTTCTTTAAACATCCCACTAACCATTTTCTCTCCATAGGTTTGTTCCTACTCTATCCACTGATGCCATATTCTCATTATTTTGGCAGCATTCCGTCCAACATGAGCACCAATGTCTTGGTATGATAATCTGCATTCCTGTAATTAATCGGCCTGTAATTGTTGGCATTCCCTCTCTCAATAAAAATAGTTTCTTTAAACATCCTACTAACCAGAGAGTATGTTCATACTACCTATGGAGTTATTATGTTAGGACGCTGCACAGAGCTTATTTTCTTGATGTCCTCACACAAGAATTCCACCATTATAATTTAGATATTCTTGGCTTGCAAGAAACTAGATGGACAAAGGTCAGATTCTTAAAAATAATCTTAAATTTCTCTTTTCACAGAGGGAACATAAAAAGCATCATCAAGGCATATGTTTGCTTCTCAGCAGACATGTTAGTGATGCTCATCTAGGATACGAGTGCATTAATGAAAAGTTTCTTGCAGCTAAATTTAAAAAAAGCATTAAAAACTTGAATGCTATATGTTGTTATGCCCCAAATGAGGATGCTGATGAGGATAGAAGGATAGGTTTTATAGACAACTTCACAATATTTTGAATTCTGTCAAGAAAAGAGACATTACTCTTGTTCTTGGTGACTTCAATGCCAAAGATGGTAGTACTGGCTTTGACCTTTGCGGAGGGGTGATAGGTCCCTTTGGTATTGGTAGCTGCAATGGTAATGGGCATATCTCCTATAGGTAAGCAAATGTAATGGTTTGAGAATAACTAATACTTATTACAAACACCTACTAGTCCTAATAGAAAGCATTACAAAGTGCTTAATAAATGTGTAAAGGATCAGTTAGCTGCTGATAAGAATCTTTGGCTTGATGACTTAGCTGACAAAGCCGAGGAAGCAGCCAGACAGCACAACAGCAGAGAGCTATACCAGATAGTTAATATCTTGTGTAGTAGAAAACGGACAGGTATACATGAATTGAAGAATAAACAAGGTTATTGAAGGTGAGGATTCTGTCATGGCTAGGTGGGCTGAGCATTTCAGTGATGATTTAAACAATGTGGTTAGTTCTACTCCCATTGTTTGAATGATGATAGATGTATTATTCCCTTTAATGTTGGTTCCATAACACAGTCTGAAGTTATTTTGGCTATTTCTAAACTTCAACTGCATAAATTTCCAGGGGTAGATGAAATTACTACAGAAATGCTTAGAGCTGGGAATGTTTGGGTTACCACTTGGATGACTGAAATTTTGAATATCTTTTATGATAAAGGAATGGTTCCTAAGGATTTTACCAGAGCTATTGTTATCCCTATTTTCAAAAAAGGTGATTGCAATTCTTGTGGTAACTATAGGGGGAATCAGCCTACTCTCTGTTCCAGGTAAAGTTCTTTCCATGATTGTGCTTAATATAATTAAGAATCTGGTTGACAGTCAATTGCGTAATGAGCAATGTGGATTCAGAAGTGGTAGGGGATGTGTGGATCAGATATTTTCACTTATGCAGATTCTTGAGAAATGTTAAGAGTTTCAGAAACCTTTGGTTGCTAGCTTTGTTGATTTCAAAAAGGCTTTCGACTCTGTTGTTCGTCATAATTTGTGGTTGATTGTGAAATCATATGGTATACCAGACAAGTTAGTTAACATTATGAAAGCTCTCTATAATAACACTGAGTCATGTGTGAGAGTTGGTAAGTCTTGTAGCAATTGGTTTAGCATTACTTGTGGTGTTCGACAAGGGTGCATTTTGTCTCCTTTTCTCTTTAGCTTGGTTATTGATTGCGTTATGCGAAATTCATTGCAAGGGAAAGATTTTGGCCTTAAATGGGCTGGAGATACTAAAATTTCTCATTTAGATTATGCTGATGATTTAGCCCTTTTGGCAAATGATGTAGATGAGATGAACTCTTTCATTCGAGCTGTTGATGAAACTGGTAGTAGAGTAGGTTTGGTTATAAACAGAGAGAAAACTAAAGTTATGAAAATTGGTCAGGCAGGCTGTGATTCAGTTAATCTGAATGGTTGCAGTCTTGAGCAGGTGTCACAGTTTAATTATCTTGGGAGCTATGTAACAGATAATGGTGATGTGCGGCATGAGATTAACAGACGAATAGGGATTGCTGCTGGGACTTTTAAGAATCTATGGAGAGTGTGGAGAAATAGGCAACCATAGATAAAGACTAAAATTAGACTGTATAATAGTTTGGTTCTTTCTAGGGTTAGTTATAGTAGTGAAACTTGGACACTTTGTAAACAAGATAACAGGAAACTAGATGCTTTTGATTCCAGATGCTTACGCAGTATCTTGGGCATGTGGTTCAACTTTGTAACTAATGATGAGGTTAGGCAAAGGAGTTTTCAACCTCCTTTAAGCAGCATATTGTGCAGAGAGAGAGTTTGTTGGTTTGGCCATATTGCCTGTATGGATAATTATAGATTAACGAATAGGGTTATGAACAGTGTGCCTAAAGGCCTCAGAAAAGAGGGGGTAACCTAGGATGCAGTGGACAGACAATGACAAACATGACCTTGTTAGAATTGGTGTGTAATGGGGCCAGATGCAATAGATATAGCTCAGGTCAGATATGATTGGAGAACTAAATTAGGTGGTCCTGGTTGGATCTCTGTAGCCCATGGCTGCTTGAGGATGGCGATGGTTGAGAAGAATAAAAAATTAGTGTGCTCAGTAGCTCAATTAATGGAGCCTGAATGTTGGAGTTCCAGGATGGAAGACAGTGGCAAATGTATACATCTCGCATCACATTCCAGAGTGTTCCACAAGTGTTCGATTGGATTGATATTCAGTGAATTTAATGGCCAGGAAAAACGGGTGATGTCTGCAACTCACGTACAGTCTGGGCATGGTGATATTGTGTATATCATTCTGTAAGGCTCTGTCTCTGTCTGGGAACAGGTGCAATGTGGCAGAGTACATCATCTGATAAGAGTTATCAGTAGCCCAGTCCTGTTGCATATCAGTCCATACACTCCAGGGGTCTTAATTTGCAAACCAAAAAAACTAATGCAGCAAAACAATTTCCCATATCACATGTCACCATCACCAGCCTGGAAACTGACACACTGCATGAAGGGTCTATCGACTAGTGCTATTTATGCCATACGTAAGGGCATTTGTCTGCAAGGTACAGAAGTAAATTCCACTTATCAGACCAGCACACTTTTTTTCCATTACTTGATTTTCCATCAACCAGAATGCTGTTGGCAATAATGATGGCAATAATTGGGTGTCTTGTAAGCATTCAGCTCCAGAACTCATATGTGCAAGAATGTGACTCATTGTCATCTGGGATATTTGCACTCCCCACATCATATTGCAATGTCAACTGAGCCACAGTGACTTAATAATGAGGGTATGCAAGGCATTGCACCCTTTGTTCCCCACAGGCATCACCTGGTATATACTCCTTGACAGTTTCATCAGTGGGAGGTGACTTTGCCTATTCGTTGCTATTTGTGAACACATTAATCACTGCAAGCCATGAACTACAAGCCAACAAGGTGTGCTATTTCTGAGATCGAGGCACCCAATGCCCGAGCTCTAAAGTTCATGTGTTTGTGGAATTCCATATCAGTAATATTTTCCATGACTGCAACATTTACACTGACTTGCATAACCAGATCTCCGAGTACACTAAGTTCACATGTAGTGTTTTCATGGTCCTTCATACTGAGGTCTATTGCTTGTTCCATTCTAGTTGGGGATGGTAATAATTAAACGATCACTGAATGTATCTAATCTATTTCTATGCTACACAACTACACAAATACACACTGTGATTCACAATACTTACTCTATTCATCTGGTCAGGCGTAACTATGATACTTGCTGCCAAAAACTTCAGAAGTTTACACATGAGGTCCATTGCTCTTTCACCCATATCTTCTATCACCATTACCAAAGCCTGAAGAAATATCAAATAAATACTATTGACACATCGTCCTAAATTGTCCATTACTGATATTAAAATGGGAAAAATGCAATAAAATTTTAAATAAATGCTTGTAAAATGTTACCTACTTTTGTTTTTCTTTGAATATTTGCCATTATATTAATCACAATTAAATGCTTTCTTTTTTGATATATATATATAATGACCAATTTCTGTTTATTGGCTATTTGGTAAAAAAATTCAATTTTTTTTTTTTTCATTTCACTAAGCACATTTAATAAAACGATCAAGAGGCATGATGCTTTGGTCATTTGATTTCACAAAATGGGATTTTTAGAACAAAAATATTCTTTTCCCCTTTAGATTTAGCTTTAACTGCCATATTGGTTAGGATATTCCAGCAGGGCAAACTTTGTGTTGTGTTAGCTCTAACCGAGGCAGTGGTCAGCAGTGACTTTGGTCTTAGTAGGACATGTCCTGTATGAGAAGGCATGTAAAATCTAGGATTCTTCTCTGTCCTATGTGCCCAAATGAAAAAAAAAAATCTTTTAAGCAAGAGAATTTTTCAAAATTCTTATAATTAAAGGATGCTAAAGAATGCCCATGTTATATTAATATTATTGATAGGGTTCCAATCTAGATTTGTATTGTTTCATTTCCCTTTAGATTAGGCCTGTCAAACCTAAACTTAATGAAGATACACTAGAAAAAAAATATATATATTATTAAAGAGAAGCAGTAAAAATTCTCTACTTTAAAAGAAAAAATGCATTTCCAACGTTTAAAAAAAAACTACTTTTAAGGAATCAGGAAAATATCTTGGTTAAAAACAAAAATATACATTTTTAATGAGTATTAGAAATTGGTAAAATAATTAATTATGAACCTAAAAGTATTTGGTCAAAAAGTTGGAAGAATTGGTTGATTGGTTGGTTGTTTGGCTTTTTTTGGCACAATAGCAACTAAGGCTATATTGTGCCAAACAAACGATAAAAAGGGTAAAAGACATGGAACCCACAACCAAATTTAAAATAGACACAAACAACAACACAACATAAAAACGAGGAGTATAAAAAAGAATAAAAGAAAGCAAAAAGTGTAAACTCAACAATAACAATGGGTGTGTAGGACCCATGTAAAAAACAACAGGCAAAACACAGGTAAAGAACCAGGAAAAAAGTGAAAATTCATAAACCAGAAAAATAATCGGTAAAGCATAAAAATTCAAAAACAGGAGTTAAAAGTGAGTCATCAGATAAAAGATGTCCGAGTGTAAGGGGCTCGGACATAAAATCGTGAAAGGTAAAAAATAAACGTCGGTCAAGGTTAAAAGCTGGGCAATTGAGTAAAATATGTTTAACAGTTAAAATGGTGCCACAAAACTCACACTTAGGTTTATTGTCCACCTTAAGAAGAAGAGAGTGTGTTAAAAATGAGTGACCTAAGCGGAGCCGAGCAAGTACAACTTCCTCCTTGCGATTCCTGCGAAAACAAGACTGTTACGGTTTGATAATAGGCTTGATCTCGAAAAGCTTGTTAGCAACCTGTTCAGACCAAGATCTCTGCCACCGTGCCCAGAGCTCGATGGAGAAACACTGCCGGAAGTCCAAGTATGGAACCGGCAGTGGAGAGTCGGATAGGGGCATGGCCGAATTGGCAGCAGCATCTGCCAAGTCATTGCCCTGATTCCGACATGACCGGGCACCCAACAGAAGAGAATCGTGGTGGTGGCTGCCAGACGATGGAGCTGCTGGTGGATCTTAGAGAGAACAGGGTGAGGCTGATGCCTCACTGAGATCAAAGCCTGTAGCGAGCTAAGCGAGTCGGTGTAAAGCACACACCGACAATGATGCTTAGGTGCTATATGGTCCAAGGCAATGCTGATAGCATGCAACTCTGCAGTGAAGATGGAACACTGCTGTGGGATCTGGTCTGCAATGATTACATCACAGCAGACCATGGCTAATCCCACTAAGTGCCGGACTTCAAGCCATCTGTGAAGACAGGCAAGAAGTCCAGGTGTGCAGCACGATGGCTGGCAAAGAGTTGCTGATACACACAGTCAGGTGTAAAGGTCTTCCCCATCCTGCACAGGTAAAAATCGCAGGAAGGGGAAACAGCGAGCCAAGGTGGAAGTAGCTCAGCTGTCGACTGTGTGATGCTATCGAGACTGGTGTTAATGCCTTGCAGGTAACCTTGGACACGCAAACCGAAAGGACGAATGGCAGTCGGCCGATTCTGATAACATTTCCCACCTGGGACTGACAAAAAGTTGGAAGAAATGATCCAGATTCAGTATATTGATTTTTTTTATTTTGTGTTTTATGGGCCACAAGTTCTTTGGTAATGAGTTGTAGATTGGACAGGCATGCTTTAGATGATCCATATATTGGTTCATATTGTTCATAATCAACTCATGCATATCTCACTTAGCAGTAATTTTAAAATTCCAAAGGATTCTGATCCTACAGAATATTATGAACTAGTCCACTTCTATTTTCATGAGCAATCCACGTCAATGATTCATTACTGATTTGGTTGGACCATAAATACCACTAAAATCATGTCATCTATCATCGCTCTGTAGGGTTGAAAATCTTTCCTACTCGATCTTCAGTGCAGCTAAATATTCTTGGTAGATTGTGATTAAAAAACCTCACTCTCTTCTTCAGATGATCTGAATTCAATGTCTTCATTCTCTGAGCTAACAATGGCAAATAATGTTGATAATTTCTTCCTCCTTCAAAAATTTTCGTTTACAGAAAGCCATTTCAAACAACAAAATAAAATGTAACAAATATACAATTTTAACTCTTCCAAAATTATGTCAGTGAATTCTAATAGCTTCAGACATTTCAATTTCCCAAAATAATATAAACAATAAATACATGTGTTCTATTCATGTCATACGCCTGGATCGACACCTGTTCCATTTCATTTAGTGCAAACATCTGAATCATACTGGAAGGCTTTAGAACCACAGGGTCCGGGGCCAGTACTACTGAACTGGGTGGCATATTTGTCATTAAGCTAACCATAGCTTCTCTAACACTGACTAAGCTAATGGCAGATCTGAAGAAATGGGTGACAGAAATCCAAGTTCACCCCAGGTGGCAAAATACCTATTGCTGAGTCAGAGTGGGAAAACAATGGTTGATGATTAGTGCCACTGAACTTACACAGACAGGGCACAATGAATACAACCTGTTCACCCCTCAAATGACCAAACTTACCCAACTTGGGATGGGTTGACTGTAATGATCCTGAAGTATGTTATTTTAATCTCCTGGATAGCTTCTAATTTGGGCACCAGACAAATAATCTTGCCAAAAATTAGGGTTCTTTATTAGAATTAACATTAAGATAAGAAAAAAATTAATGACTGTACAAAAGTAATGTTAATCCAATAACATTAAATTTATCTCTGCTCAATAGAAAAAATTAAGTTCAACACAATTTCAGTATTAATTCACTATATAATTTCTTCTGCAAAACACTTCATATACTGACTCTTCTACAAATTACACCACTCCCCTTCTCTAATTTCTACTACTACTCCCTCTCTCAAAATTCTACTAATTCTCCTCTCCACTCTACTCACTGACTCTTAGCCCCACACTGGCTCAAGTAAAATGTTGCATGTGTCTAATATTACACCTGTGAGCCACATGTCCTGTGGCCAAAAACAATATTTATGCAACATTAATCTAAGTTTGAAATAATTAGTTTAAAAAAAAGAAATTGCTTAATCACTGGACCATCAAGAGCTAACCATTTTCCCAACAAAATGATATATAAGCATTCCTGCAATTTTGTTGATTCACTTAAATGTCACTTTCTTGGGAAAATGGTCAGCTCTTGATGGTCCAGTGGATAAGATGACAGGCATGCTTCTGGGAGACATTGGGTTTGAATCCCAGTCAAGACAACCAATTTTTTTTCAGCTAATTATTTCAAGTGTTTTCCTATGATACTTTATTACTGAATTAATCTAAGCTTATCTGAACCAGTTTTAATAAGATACAAAATAATGTTACATTAACATTTATTATTATTGCTGAATTAAAATTGGTGATAAATATGTATAAATAAAACTTTTAATGTATGTTTTATTAATAACATGGATTTTTTTTTTCATAATTTATCACCATTTCTTTCTACAAGTTTAGTTTTGATTTGTACAATTTTGATTTACACATTAATTTTTCAGTCTTACGTACTGTGTAAATCGAGGGATGGATGTAATCTTATTTTATTACATTGTTTCATGTCCAAAAGAAAAAAAAAATAGGTATGAATAGGCTGTTTTGGGGTAAAACCCTAGCAAACTTGTGAAATTCATTTTCAAGCAGGGGATCCCTTAATTCGAAAAAGGAGCCCTACCTCGTAATGCAGAGCAGGCAAACACAGGTAAAGGCAACTGAAGCTCCCTGGTTGACAAAATGTTGTGGAAATTGTTCTAAACCACTAAAAATGCCCTTACACAGATGTCAATAGCAGTTCCAACAGTTATAACAGACTTTGAGCGTGAAAGAAGAGAAGCTGGTTTGTTGTACAGAGATGTGGCCAACCTCGTTGGCCACAATCCCAGCACCATCGTACATATATGATGCCAGTGGGTTCAAAAAGGATCCAGCACATACCGACAAGGATCAGGAAGATGACATATAACCATGGAGCGATAGCATCACCATTTGTAATGCATGGTATTGTGTGACAGATTCACGACTACAATGCAACTGCAAAGGGACTGGCAATAGGTAACACATCGAATACCTACCAGGTGGACGGTAAACAGGCTTTTAGTTTTCATTGATAGCCTATCATCTGGCACTGCATTTGCCCCTTACATCTGCCCACATGCAATCTTGTCTTCAGTGGTGTTGCCTTAGACAGAACTGGAATGAACAAGAATGGAGCTGGTGTTTAGTGACAAATCTCATTTTTGTCTTGATCAGCATGATGGTAGATAATGTGTTCGCAGTCATCCAGGGGAAAGGAACACCACCCAGTGCATGCGACATTCTCACATAGCTCCAGTACCTGGTGTCTTGGTGTGCCATTAGTCAGACATCTTAGTCAGAACTGGTCATCATAAGGGGATCTCTAATTGTCCATTATGTTACCAACATTTTGCAGCCAGTGGCTGTTCCATTTATTCAGCAGCATGGGACCTTCTACCAGCAATATAATGCTCATCCCACACAGCCCCCATTAGTCTGCAGTACTTACACGAGCAAAACATTCAGGTACTACCATGGCCAGCATGCTCGCTGGTCCTTTCACCTATTGAACATGTGTGGGACATGATTGGCCAACAGCTCCAACAACACCCAAGAGGTGTGCCAATTACTGTCGCTGAAAAGGAACAGTGACTTTGTACTATTTGGCATTCTATCCCTCAGGAGGGCATTATAGAGCTGTAAGATAGCCTTCCCTGCCATGTTCATGAATGCATTGCTGTGTGGGGTGGTTCAACATCATACTAATTATACCACTTTACTGGGTAGGTAAAGTGGTAATTTTCCATTTTTTTTTTTGATAATGTAATCAATTGCACATTTCAGTGCATGCTAACAGCTGCCTGCATTTCAATAAAATGGCATTAATACTTCCAGGTGTTGCAATTTTTTTCCTGTAGTGTAATATGACAGAAGTCCAAAATATTCTATTTCTGAAGTCATTTAAAAGATGTTAAGAGGAGGTCTTGGGTTTGTATCCCACCCGGCTCAGACAATTTTTCCTCTAAAATTGAAATCGATGTCACAAAGTGCCTATTTATTACTGGATGTTGAACCATCGAGTTTATTTCAAAATTTATTATCATTAGCATACTTGTAAGACATGCTTTCCATCTATTGGCAAATAAAAAGCCACTAGGGCTAAAAATTGCCTAAAATAAAACCTATATGTGACATAAAGGGAATGTTAATAGTGTTAATTAGAGGAGATCTTGATCAGCGGCCGGTAGCTCAATGGTCCAGAGCACCTGACATGTTATCAGGAGGTCGTGGGTTCGTATCCCACTCAGCTCAGACAATTTTTCCTCTAAAATTGAAATTATTTGTTAATTTGATGTTACAAAGTGCTTCTTTATTACTGGACATTTAAAAGAATTTTATGAGAACACTAAAAAAGGAACATTTGCTTTTGCTACCATTTAACACTTTACTTTTCACTTAGTTCCTATAAGAATGGGCATAATTTGTCTCAGAACTTCAAAATTTGATTATATACTTGACATATAATTTGCTTTCACAATTACATTTGTTTTGCTATAAATATTCTAATATAATATCTACAGGGTGTCCCTGAATTATGGCCCAAACATGAGGGGATGGTAGTACACACTGAACCCACCAATATTCGTTATAGAATATGCGGCTGCAAACACAGCCCGATGCTGGTAGGGGGCACAACAGACAAGGCGGCATGGCTTAAAAGCGTTGGATCGGCCAAACCCCAACATTCTCAGCATCGAGTGTTAAGAGTATGTACGCCGATCACTACTCCGGCGTTGTGCCGCCTGTATCAACATTGGTGGGCGGATGTTTGAGCATTTGTTGTAATGATCTCCAATAAATGTCACTCTGGAAACCTCTGTATCTGTCCTTCATTTCCAACTCCTCACTGTGTTTGCAGCCGCATATTCTATGACGAATATTGGTGAGTTCAGTGTGTACTACCATCCCCTCACGTTTGGGCCATGAATTCAGGGACACCCTGTATATATTGCAGAGGGACAGGGGAATTTTTTGCATAAACATTAAATTTAATATTTAATTTAATTTAAATAAAAGCTTATTCTACTTTTGTAACTTTCACTTGCCTCGTACACCAGTTCATGATGGAAATGAGGTACTTCAAGTTCCTGAAGGCAACGGCAAGCTTCTGCACCATCACCAGAACACAAATACTCCTTCAATAACAACTGCATCTGTTATGAATAATGATTTTATTAATATTTTTATATAGTTATTTAATCTATCCTTACAAACAGCAGTCAATATATATTTTTAAATAAGATAAATATATCTTAAAGTAGTCATTAATGTGTAGCATCAAACTGATAAATAAAATAATAAATACCTCCCCAAGCAACAACTTGTCACAGAGGTCTGAAAGGAGCCTGTCAGTTTATAATGCCATAGTTGAAGTCTGTGAGGATGGTAGAACCTCAGCAGAAAAACAACACAAACATTAATGCCTTACTTAGCTAAGAAAGCTAACCACTCAGATAAGACCAATCACCATATCTGTACAGAATTAATAAATGCACTTAATTGATGAAATCACAAACACTGAAAATCAGTAGCATTTATTATATGGTACTGATTTTTAGACTGTATATAAAATACCTGAATTGATTACTAATCATCATCATCATCATCAAGCAGCCATGGGCTACAGAGGTCCAATCAGACCATGCAATTTAGTTCTCCAAGCAAGTCTGTCATGAGCTACATCTACTGCATCTGGCCACTGCACACCAATTCTAATAAGGTCCTGTTTGACATTGTCTGCCCACCGCATCCTAGGTCTCCCTCTCTTTTTCAATTTATTTTAATTTTTTTTATTTTATTTTCAATTTAGGTAAATTATGACACTGAGTGCCTATTATTAGGCACACCAGCCCTCGTCATATAAATGATTCATTCCAACACGTAATACATCACATAACCACAGTGTGCATATGAATCAGGCAGACCAGCTCTTCAAGCATCAGAGTTGAATTGAGATCAGAATGGGCAAAATGAGCAACCTGATGATAGTAAGCATGCCTGTTCTAGCAGCTTCCAAATGGCCATCCTCCTGGGCTTTTCATGCACAACTGTTTTAAGGGTTTACAAAAATGGTGCAAAAAGCAAAAAACTACCAGTTATCAGCGATCCTATGGATGAAAACAGCTTGTGGATCAGAGGGGTCAAAGGAGACTGGTGCGAATTGTACAAGTGACCAGATGGTCCACAACCAGGAAAATTACAGCAGAATTAAACATTGGTGTGAAGATAATCTCTGAAACGCCACATATTCAACCTAGTTGTGAATGGGCTACAACAGCCACTGACTGTGTCAATTGCCGATGTTGTTAGCGAAGAATACAAAAGTATCTCTAGTAGGTGCAGGAGCATCGACACTGGACCATTGAGGAATGGAAAAAGGTAGCCTAGTTGGAAGAATCAAGGTTTGCATCATGCTGATGGATCAAAATTTGATGCACACAACATGAGGTCATGGAGTTGTCTTGTCTGGTGTGAACAATACAAGGCAGTGTGATGAATGTTTTTCTTGCACACATTAGGTCACTGTTGCCTAATGTTGTAATGCTCCAAACGTATGTTAAATTCTTTACTATAAACCTTGTAACTGATCCAAAATACGTTAAATTACCGGAGCTCAGGCAAAGACAATTAATTTTTGCCAATGAAGTTAAATGAGGGTTCTCTTCTGAGTATCAGTTGCATTACTTATTAGAAAAGAATTCAAATCAAAAAGATTGTCAATTATTAAAGAATTCTAGTCAAATATTTTAAATTATCTGCTCAAAAGAAAAAATATTAGAAGTCAAAAACTATTTCATAAAACAAATAAAATTTATTCCCAAAAATTTAGACTCACAAAAGTGAATTCTTCCTCTACACCAAATCTGGTGTATAGAGGAAGAATTCACTTTTGTGAATGAAGCTCACTCAACAAAAATGCTCCACTGAGCTGCAGCCCCAAATCTCACCAAACTTCTACATTCTGTCTCCCTACTAACTCCAAAACTGTCTACTAACAGCTCCATACTATTGTCTCCAAACTAACTGTCACCTAACGTCACTTACTATACACATGGCATGCAATGGACATGTGTGTGTTGCACGCTGGGAAAGTACATTTGCATAATTTAACCATTGCACTAGCTATGACACAAGAAGGGGGCCTTTCATGTGCATTAGTGGCTGTCAATCAAAAATCTGAGTTGTGCATGCTCAACTACTCTTTGTGATATGGGATAGAAGAAATGATGATCAACTGAAAGAAAACCCCAAAATGATAATAAATATAACGTAAATAAAGTAAAACTGATTAAGGAAAAGTAAAAGTGAATGGGTGGACTATCACAACATGCCACATGAATGCCATGGTATTTTCGAACATCATTGCTGACGAAGTTCATCCCTTCATGGCTACAGTTTATTCTCACTCGGACCTGCTCACAAGGCACATACTGTTACCAAATGGTTCAAGGAACATGCCAATGAGATTTCCTTGCTTCATTGGCCTGCACAGTCCCCAGATCTATATTCTATCGAGCATCTTTGGTATGAGGTAGTAAGGACTGTTTCACCATCAAATTTGCAACACCTGTGCATCACAATCATTTCTGCATGGTATAAAATTCCTGCACAGCACATCCAGCAAGTTCCATACCCCAATGAATTCAGGTTGTTCTGAAGGTCAAAGGAGGCACAAGCTACTAGGTAGGTTCACCTAATAAACTGGCATCTTAATATATGAAGCTATGAAGCAAATGCACCCCACAAAAATTAAAAAAACAGTAGCAGAATGTATTGTGCAAATAAAGTCATTTGTTCTCCCCTTTCAGGAAAAAGTTTGCCTCCCCCTCCTTTGCAAAAGCACACACACCTGAAATTTTTGAAACTTGCTCTTATGTTTACTACAGTATTAATGCTATTTCTGCACAAGCAAAAGTAAGCAATATATACAGTAAATGTTCTCTAATATGGAACATCTACAAGACAGAAACCCTCTTAACTAGAAATTCTTCCAGCACTACTAAATAAAATGTTAACCAATGGAAACTCTGAACTAGAAATGGAAGAATGGAAAATAGCACATCAAACTTTGATTTTATTATTACTCTCATTGCTAATATTCAATAGGTAATAAGACAAACTCCTAAATTAGTTGTATGTAAAGAAAAACAGGTTCCACATGGATCATACCTGGACTAGTGGTTAGCATACCTGGCTACTACACTAGAAGACACGTTCTTGCGTATGTATTTATATATATATTGTAGATATAGCAGAACAAGCCAAAGAGAGCTTCTGGGTTATCTATATCCTTTGTGTAAGGGAGTACCTTCTTTTATAAAACAAAATTTATTATCCGTTGATAAAAGCATTGTAGTTAGCCGTCCCATGGTCGAGTGGTTAGCGCGCTTGGCTACTGATCTAAAGGACCTGGGTTCGAGCTCCGGGTAAGGCATGGCTATTTGTGTCGTTTTTCTGCTGAGGTCCTGCCAGCCTCACAGACCTTCTACTAGGCATATAAACTGACAGGCTCCTGTCAGACCTCTGTGGCAAGCAGCTGCTTGATGGGGTATTTATTTATTTATTTTTATATGAGAAAGGCAAACTAAGTTTTATGAGGGGAGAAAAGATTCACTTCATGGCTGCTGACTCTCCTTCAATATGAACCCCATTTCCTTTCTCATTTAGGATAAACTTGAAACCTCAAATGAAGGTGAATCTGCCAAGAAAGAACTTGCCATCAGTAATCTTCAGTACCTTTTTTTTAACTCAATAGTATTAATATCTCAAATCACTAAAAATCAATGAAAAGAAACTAGGTGTGTAGCCTGTCTATGCATCTCAGGGAAATGCTGCACAGCTTTCTCAACAATTATAGACTAGCTATTAATTTGAATATCCATCTTCATATTTTCAATCTTGAACCAAAAAAAAATAATTTTCATTATCATAAAAATTTTGGTAAATTTCATTATTTCATTTTCGTTTCCATTTTGTTTTTTTGTCCCTGATAATATGCAACACATAAGAAATCGATTTATTGTACTTAACTTGAAACATATAAATTTATTTCATCTATTAATTGCAACTTTAACAACCCATAACAATCTAATGCTTTTTTCTAATCTACAGAATATATTTTGCTTCAATTATCACTTACATATTTTTAGTGTCAATTTCACTGCAGTCAATTTGCAAAACATATTTCATTTTTCAAAGACAACACTTTCATTAACATCTTTTTTATTGCAATCTCTACAAAAAATCCAATTGCATCATCAGTATATAATGCAAGTGGTTTTAAAGATTAAATAGAAAATGTATGCTACTATTATCTCCCTTTTCACAAATATGCTTCAGGTGCAAAAATTTATCAAAAGGAGATTGAGAAAATTGTCCATCAAACAAACTTCAGAAGTTTCATACCTGTAAAATTGAACAAATTAATATTTAGCTGCTAATATTAACAACTAAAAACAAACCTGGTTTATGAGGTATTTGACAGGTCGCATTCCTCCACCTACTCCCCACACATTGTCAAGCCTCACCATTCCATGCTTCATACTTAGTAAAGCATCAGCATGCTCTAATGCAGCTCTGAGAAGGAACAAAATATATCTAATTCAATAAAAAAAATTACATATGTACGAAATGGAAATTATTCAGACGAATTCCCTCTTAACTAGGAAATTAACCTAACACAGTTAATTTTGCTAATATAAATGTCGTCGTCAACAACAACAACAACAACAACAAAAACAACAACAATAATAATAATTTCACTTCATGGATTTCCATGATCAGCATAAGATATTCAACATTACAATCATAATTGATGTATTTCTGAACATAACTATGAAATTAATACTGTATAGAATGGGTATTATATTCATAAAAGAATTGTTCTGTACTGCTTAAAAACCATCATGCTTAACCATTCCATAGAGGGACTAGACTATACTTTGCTTGTCATGGCTTTCTTGTCTCTAAAGGCTCATGGCTCATGGATGAACTGTGCCTCACATTATTTTAAAAATTATGAACTTTCACCTTGAATTAATGCCTTTATTATCATCCAGCAGTGTATATAGGATATTTCTGAAAAACTGATTCCACAAAAGTCATAAATATTTCAAAACTAGCAGATTTACTTGGCATTGCTCAGGTCTGACACTCTCTGAGGCATATACACTGGTGAGCAAAAGTTAGAATCCCATGTTATGTCAATGAAAAGGCTAATTTCAAAGCTAAAACTTCTAAAATAAGTTTTCATGGTAAAATAAATGACAGAAGATAATTTTAAGATCTCAACCAAATAGATCTAAATCTTAATTTTAAGCAATAAAAGCCAGGTATTTAAAGAGTTATAGAAGCTGTAATATTTAGCAGCAACAATACCACTGCTAAGAAACTTACAGAATATTGAAATAATTATTTACACAAACTTCTAAAATATAGACAAATTTTATTAACGATTTTAAATAATACTTATGATTTAAGTTTTAATTGATTTTTTGGTAAATACTTATGATTTAAATTTTAATTGATTTTTACGAAAATTTCTATGACTGCCATTGCTATTCTCAAATATCTAAACTTCCACAACTCTTTAAATATTGAACTAAAAATGCTGAAATTTGGGATTTAGATAGATTTGATTGAGATTTTTAATTTATCTTCACTCACAATTTATCATAAAAAAACTTATTTTACAAGTAATACTGCTAAGAAGTTAAATTTCTCATTGAGTTATCATGCAGTTGTAACTTAACTTTTGCTCACCAGTGTAGTAGTTGGTGCTCACCATATCACAAGTTTTCATTTCACATAAAAATCACTATGTTTTATCAATCACCCCCCCCCCACACACACACACACACAAATATTTTCTTCTCCTTACATTAAGTTAGCAAAGGAATGGTCATAATTTGAGGTATTCATGATATTCCCAACATTAGAAGTTTCTAAAATTTTTTATATATTTTCATATCTAAGATAACCACAAGAGCTGCTCATAATAATTCGCTAGGCATAGGTAAATTTACGATCAAAGAAAGTTAAATAACAGCAAATTTTGTAAATTAGGTCTAATAAACAATTTGATCCTAAGTTGTACAGATAATGCTTATGCAATAAGAATATAAGGTATAATGAAAAAGAAAAGTAACTATTTATTATTTACCACATTTATTAATTAGCATATTTTATGGCATAGTGTGTGCAATAATGTGTTAAATGTAAATATTATTCATTTTTCACATTTAACACATTTTAACACATGAAAATAAAATATACCTTTATTACAAAGAACATAATTTAACCCAATTTTCAATTTAGATAAATTATTTTACAACCATTTCATATAAAATATGTTGAGCTTTCCAGCATTTTTTCCACCTTGTTTATCCTTCAATCCCTGTATACCTGTTCATTTTCTACCATACAAAACATTAACTATCTGGTACAGCTCTCTGCTGTTGTGCTGTCTAACTGCTTCCTCGGCTTTGTCAGCCAAGCCATCAAGCCAAAGATTCTTATCAGCAGATAAATGATCCTTTACACGTTTATTAAGCTCTCTGTAATGCTTTCTATTAGGACTAGTAGGGTATTGATTAAGGACATTCCTGAAGTTCTTTCTTTCTGAAATAAGCTCAAGTGCCTTATCGCTCAAATAATTCTGCCTCCTCTGCTCCTTTTTTCCTAAAAGAGTACTGTTAGTTTCCAAAAAAGCCTGTTTAAAATGGCCCCGTTCTTCCTCAACTTCAGTATTAAGCAAACCATGACTGTCATAATGACTAAGTAACCTATCGTGGTAAGCTTTAGCTATAACTGGGTCTTTCAGAGCTTCGGTATTAAAGGTAAATTTTTTAACCCTAGCACAACACTTTTTAAGTTTAAGTTGCAAGACACTTTTAACAAGGTAATGGTCAGATCCAATTTCAGCTCCCCTATATGCCCTGGTATTTCTAACAGAACTAGCCCATTTGCTGTTAATTAATATATAATCAATCATATTCCTATGCAGCCCATCAGGTGAAACCCATGTGTACTTATGTATATCATGGTGTTTGTAACAGGTGCTAGTTATTCTCAAATCATTAAGTGTACTTACCTGTAGGAGATATTACCATTGCAGCTACAAATGCCAAAAGGGCCTATCACTCCTCCCCAAATGTCAGAGTCAGTACCAACTTTTGCACTGATGTCACCTAGAAAAAAAGGTAATATCTCCTTTTTTGATAGAATTCAAAATATCCTGAAGTTGTCTGTAAAACCTATCCTTCTCATCGGCATCCTTAGTGGGGGCATAACAGAAAATAACATTCAAATCTTCAATGCTTGTCTGAAATTTTGCTGCAAAAATCCTTTCATTAATGCACTCATATCTTAGAAGAGTATCACTGGCATGTCTGCTGAGAAGCAGACCTATGCCTTGGTGATGCTTATTATCTACCCTCCCTGAAAAGAGAAAAATAATAATTTTTAACAATCTGACCTTTATCTGTCCATCTGGTCTCTTGCAAGCCAAGAATATCTAAATTATAATGGTGGAATTCTTGTGTGAGGACATCAAGAGAATAAGCTCTGTGCAGAGTCCTCAGATTCCAACTACCTATGGATAGAATATGGTTAGTGGGATGTTTAAAGAAACTACGTTTATTGAGAGAGGGAATGCCAACAGTATCAAACAGCCCCCTAATTGCAGGAATGGGGCAAAGACCCATTCCCCCACCACTAAAGGCTGAAGCCATCTACACTGGAAGATTTCCTCCAATGTAGAATTTGGCGATGCCAGTAGAAGCAAGAGTTCATGTGCCTACGATGACCTCTGCTGAGGATTATTCACCAGCTGATAAAACATATCTTGTCAATCTATTCACTTGGGGCTGTCAATCCACAAACAAATAGAAAACACAGTGGAAGATTCTCCCTCCACAGAAGCCCACCAGTGCAACAAATTGAAGATGATACTGTTACGATTCCAATAGAAGCAAAGAGCGATGATCTCTGCTCAGGATTATCCACCAGCTGATAAACATATCCTGTGAATCTATTCACTTGGGGCTGTTGGGGCGGGGGTGGCTCAGTCGGTAGCGCACCAGGCTCGTAATCTGTAGTTCCCAGGTTCAAGTCCCAGCTGGGTCAGCGTTGAGATTTATCTCCGCAAAATTCCCCGCCCTGCCCACTGTCAGTAGGGGACACCGATGGGCTTGGAAAGGCCGCCGTCCGTCGGATGGGACGTTAAGCCATGGCCCCATGTGCGGGAGAGCCATACCCTGTGCACGTTAAAGAACACGCTGGATGGCCTTGACGGGAGGCTACCATCTGTCTCCCAACAGCTGTTCCAGTGGGTCCCCTCCCTCAACCTTCTCTGAGCCTTCGGGGTCCATGTGACCTGGCCATTTAGCCCATGGAGTGCAAAAAAGTGCCACTCAGAGGTAAAACAACCTAACCCAACTTGGGGCTGTCAACCCACAAACAAACAGAAAACACAGCGGAAGATTTTCCCTCCACAGAAGCCCACCAGTGCAGCAAAATCAGGATCCATAATCAAGTTCAGAGCCATATATCTGTCCAGTCCAGTGGGTTTATATGGTCAGTACCAGGACCCTGTATGGTTGACCACACCTCAGCAGGGAAGAAAAAAAAAAAAAAAGTAGCCATAGTTGTCCAGATCAGTAGGCCGCATTGATCTGGCAGCCCTCCCCTTCCGTTCCCTTTCACAAGAGAGTATCTCTTTTGAAAGAAACTAATGTCCAGCACCAGGAGAAGGGGGGGTCAGGCATTCGATTCATGCTAGGCCTGGCCAGTTCTATGCAGAATCACATGGGATTGGTGCATAGCTCTCCTTCCAGTGACTACCTAGCTAACATTGTAGAACTGCCACACTAAAAAGATCCTGCCCTTTTGTGCTACTCAAAGGCCCATGTCATTTTTATGCTGTTTAATCATTTCTGAAACAGTGGCTTTATGATGCAAAATAGAAAGAATTAAATTCAGCTACTTCCTCTGTCAAAGGCAAAAATTATTATTGCAAGCTTTATTTTCAACAATCACAAATGTTACATCTGTGGAAATTGAGAAATTCAAACTGGTCAATACTGGTTTTTGTTCATCCTTGTGGATTTGCAAACAGCTATACTCTTCCTGGGTGAATGGAAAATTCATGTAAAGTTTGGTGCTTTTAGCACTGTTGGGGGTTAGTGCATAAGTGGGCACATGCACATATTCTTCTTTATACATTAGATATTGCAGTGATTTGAACTGGCACTGATTTCACAGGACAAGTTTAAAGCCTTACAGAGTGGGAAAAAAGACAGAGTCAGCACTAGTTCAACTGGTAGAATACTCTGTCATGTTTCTGGAGAGATGTGGGTTCAAGTCCTATATGTCAACGAAATTTTTTCCACAAAATATTTATTGATTTATAGATATTAAAATTAATCTTACCTGGCATGAACACATTCCACTTTTCCTTTATAACTATGAACAAATTTTGGAGGAAGACAATCATCTGCAACAGCTCTTGCAATGAAGTTTCCGAGTGCCTAAAACGATTTCCACAACAAAATAAGTTGAAATTCCTTTATTACACTCTCACACAATAACATTTTAGTAACAAAATATAGAGTCCTTAATATATATAAAAAAAAAAACATAATTCAACCCCAGAATGCTACCTTTCTAGAATAAGATTTTACTAACTGTTTTTACACAATAACTAATTGGTATTACAAAAAACAAACAATAGCCCTATTTGCATAAAGCTACTTTCTTAATTGTTGTATAGTGCATTACAAAAAAAAACATACAACCCATGGAAGAAACCTGATACCTACTCAGGTATATTGCCACCAGGATACCTACTACCAGGATACCTACCTGGTAAATATACCTACTCAGGTATATTTACCAAGTTTCAACCAATGAAAGAAACTTGGTAAATATACCTGAGTAGGTAATATTACAGATAATGCTGAACATAATAGTGATTATTCCTCACATAACTATACACAACAAATTATGTTATACAGCACTTGTTTATACACTAAGTAATTACCACTTTTGAGTCGATTCAAATTTTAGAGGAAAAATTGTCTTGAGCCAGGTGGGATACAAACCCATGACCTCCTGATAACATGTCAGGTGCTCCGAACCACTGAGCTACCAGCTGCCGATCAAGATCTCCTTCAAAAAAAAAAAATACTATCCATCTATATAGTAATATATACTTTCCATCTATATGGCATTTATCTGCTGCTTGTGGCTAGACTGATTGAACAGTGCCTATATGTGACATAATGGAATATGTACTGTAGGTAGAAAATGTTCATATCATCAATTAGAGGAGATCTTGATCAGCGGCCGGTAGCTCAGTGGTCCAGATTTGGGTTGTTTTACCTCTGAGGGGCACTTATTTGCACACCATGGGCTAAATGGCCAGGTCGCATGGACCCCGAAGGCTCAGAGAAGATTGTGGGAGGGGACCCACTGGAACAGCTGTTGGGAGACAGATGATAGCCTCCCGTCAAGGCCATCCAGCGTGTTCTTTAACATGCACAGGGTATGTCTCTCCCGCACATGAGGCCACGGCTTAACGTCCCATCTGACGGACGGCGGCCTTTCCAAGCCCATTGGTGTCCCCCTACTGACTGTGGGCAAGGCGGGGAATTTTGCGGAGATAAATCTCAATGCTGACCCAGCTGGGACTCGAACCTGGGAACTACAGATTACGAGCCTGGCGCACTACCGACTGAGCCACCCCCGCCCCTCAGTGGTTCAGAGCACCTGACATGTTATCAAGAGGTTGCAGGTTCATATTCCACCAGCTCAAGACAATTTTTCCTTTAAAATTTGAATTGACTCAAAAGTGGTAATTACTTAGTGTATACCCAAAAAGTCGAGTTTATTCAATATTTAAGCACTTGTTTAATATGACTGTGTTGGTATGTCTGGATATTAAATTTAAACTTTTAGTTTTCCTGTGTACAAAGGATACATTGAATATATATTCTTCTTTAAAAATTCCATAAAAAGAAATCTGCTGGTGTAATGCTCTCAATAATCAAACAACCAAATGCAGATGGCTTAAGTTTGAGTGTAAATAGTGATAATTTAATCTTTTGTAAATGTCCAAAATAAAAATCTTAAACACACAAACTTAGGTTACTTATTTATCTGCTCAAGAAGGGGAAAAAATTGGATCAATCAATCTCAATAAATCAAAACTTTAAACACAGGTGATAATCACAGCATTACCTGCTGCTCTTTTGGCATTGATAAATCAATAAATATTTTGCAGAAAAAATTTCGCCGACATGCAGGATTTGAACCCGCATCTCTCCAGAATCATGCCAGAGGAATTCAACTGGATGAATAGTCTGGCATGTTTCTGGAGAGATGTGGGTTCAAATCCTGTATGTCGGTGAAAATTTTTTCCAAAAAATATTTATTGATTTACAAAACTGTTTATTTAAACCAGATTCACAAAAATATAGATCAAGAAATGCTGATATACATCAATCCTAGAGGAACAAGCTAGTGTAAATACATCATTGAGCTCACAAACAGAGCTGAGCCTCTGAGCTTACATTCCCTCTACTACTACTCACTTCACTCTAATACTAACTGCTTCTTAAGAACATGGGCTCAAACACATCTGCAATCATGTATCACAATCAGTGAGCCACATTTGTATAACTGATTGTGGTGTTGTGGATAATGCAAGTGATTGTGACTTTGGCACTTGTGGTACTGGCAGTGGTTAATATCACTCAGCCAAAAAGAGTTGTTGCAACTCAAAGCTGATTGAAGGGAGAACAGCAGCTGTTTCAAAGAAAAAGATAAGGCCCATAAATAATGAGATAAACTGAGAGCAGGGAATTCACAAGCCATTGCTCAAGGACCCCCACGCTTCCCATTGGTGTCAGCACTGTCTCAAAAAGGGCTGTGTCATTGAAGTCCCCCATGAGAAGTGGGATGGCAACTGCATAATAATGTTACAAGGTAATTCTGGTAGATGACATTATTTTATTTTATCACTAAAAACACCTATCTCCAGAAACTTGTTTGATATATATACGAATAATAAACATCGAACACATTTTTCTTTCCCTTCTTCTCACTTGATGGGCTGCATAAAAACATGATTGTTTATATATTAATTAACAGCAAATGGGCTAGTTATGTTAGAAATACCAAGTCATATAAGAGAGCTGAAATTGGATCTCGCCATTTCCTTGTTAAAAGTGTCTTGCAACTTAAACTTAAGAAGTGTTGTGCTAAAATTAGAAAACAAAGGTTCCCTTTAACATTGAAGCTCTGAAAGACCCAGTTATTGTTAAAGCTTACCATGATAGGTTACTTAGTCATTATGAAAGTCATAGTAAACAATATAGTTAGTTCTACTTCCACTGTTTGTAATGATGATAGATGCATAGCCCTTTTGGCAAATGATGTTGACAAGATGAACTCTTTCATCCGAGCTGTTGATGAGACTGGTAGAAGAGTAAGTTTGATTATAAACAAAGAGAAAACTAAAGTGATGAAAATTCGTCAGGCTGACTGTGGTTCAGTTAATCTGAATGACTACACTCTTGAGAAGTTGTTTCAGTTTAATTACCTTGGGAGCTATGTAACAGATACTGGTGATGTGTGACATGAGATTAACAGACGAATAGGGATTGCTGCCGGGACTTCTTAAGAATCTATGGAGAGTGTGAAGAAATAGGTGTATACACCTAAAGACTAAAATTAGACTGTATAATAGTTTGGTTCTTTCTAGGGTTAGTTATGGTAGTGAAACTTGGATGCTATGTAAACAAGATAATGGGAAACTAAATGCTTTTGATTCTAGATGCTTACGTAGTATCTTGGGTATTAGGTGGTTTAACTTTGTAACTAATGATGAGGTTAGGCAAAGGAGTTTGCAACCTCCTTTAAGCAGCAAATTGTGCAGAGTGAGACTCCGTTGGTTGGCCATGTTGCCCGTATGAATAATTATAGATTGGCAAATAGGGTTATGAACAGTGTGCCTAAAGGCCTCAGAAAGAAGGGGAGACCTAGGATGCGGTGGGCAGACAATGTCAAACAGGACCTTGTTAGAATTGGTGTGCAGTGGCCAGATGCAGCAGATGTAGCTCAGGACAGACTTGCTTGGAGAACTAAATTGCATGGTCTGGTTGGATCTCCGTAGCCCATGACTGCTTGAGGATGATGATAAAGAGAAGAATTTATTGCACTACCAAAGGACTTTCAATAAAGATATTGTATATTAAGATTTACTAATCGATGGCAATATTATTGATACATATGCCAATCAGCTGGCAACAAAGCATATTAAGAACTATAAGTATTCATTTTAATGGTTTATGTTAATTTTAATATTGTTTTTATCAATTAAATTTAATTGTTTACAATTGAACATTGAGTATCTCACTCTATTTAAAAATCTCTATAACTTTTGAAACTTTGACTAGACTTTAGGAACCAAAACTACCAAATTCCTTAATTTAATAACATATAACAAAAACTTATAAAAATATTATTACAATGACATACTTACAATTGAGGCATCAGGAGTATCAAGAACTAGATCTGATAAGCTATGTATCAATGCATCAAAACCTGAAGCTATATCCTCTTGGGACAACACCTGGCCATACATATCAGAAAGTAAAATAGATGTCATTTCTCGGTGAGAAGGTTTGCGCTCCATGGCAAGACTAACTGTCATTGTTACAACTTGAGGCCTTAATCTTCCCAGGTTTAGTTCTTCAAGTGATAGCTACATAAAAAAAGGGGAATAAACTATATTAAGAGAAAAAAAAGACCAACAGTGTAAAATATATGGTACTATTTTCATGGCATTTGATATATTTCAACAAAGTCTTATTTAATCACAAAACTTATTCATTATTATCATCATCATAAGAAAACACAATCAATATCATACTGTAGGAGGAACTACCATATTTAAGTTTGGAGAGCTTCAAATCCCCATGCTAATTCTATTAATTTAAACCATGGTGAGGGGAAGAGCGAGACTCAAAAGAGAGTTTTGCTATTTTTTTTTCCCCCTTGGATATATGAAAATTGCTGAAGCTTTTTCATTCATGAATGGTTTAGGGAACTGGTATAAAGGAAATATAAACCAGCAGAACCAAATAATTTTTGATTAAGAATGCTATTCAAATAGGCAGAAATATACACTGTACGATCAAAAGTATCCAGACACTTGCTCATCCACAGTATCTCATAATAGGAAAAGAATTAATATCATATTGGTCCACCGTATGCTGCTATCACAGCCTCCACTCTATAGTGAAGGCTTTTCACTAGATTCTGGTACACTGCTGTGGGAATTACCTGCCATTCTGCCCTAAGACCATTAGTGAGGCCAGTTATTGATGTTATGCAGTTCAAACTGGCTCACAGTCGGGATTCCAATTCATCCCAAAGATGTTCTGTGGCATTGAGATCAGAGCTCTGTGCAGGACAGTCAAGTTCTTCCACACTCATCTCATCAAACCATTCCTATATGGTTCTTGCTTTGTGGACAGGGCCACTGTCATATTGGTAAAAGAAATGGTCTTCACCGAACTGTTGCCATAAAGTTGGGAGTACAGAATTGTCATGAATGTCATTATAGGCCATGGCATTCAGAGTCTCATTCACTGGAACTAGAGACCCAGCCCCAAACCATGATGCCTCCTCCACTAAACTTCACAGTTTGCACAACATAGGCAGGTAGTGTTCACCTGGCATACTCCACACCCAGACTCTCCATTGGACCAGATAGTGAAATGTGATTCATCACTCCAGAGAATGCGGTTTCACTGCTCAAGAAGAATGGCTGTGGCACCATGCTTTGCACCACTCCAACTGACGCTTGCCATTGATCTTATTGATGTCAGGCTTGTGTGAGGCTGTTTGGCTATGGAAACCCATTTCCTGCAGCTCGTGACAAACTGTTATGGTACTGGTTGGAACTCAGTGGTAAGTTTTGCAACCAAGGATAGCCAATTTTGCTGCACCACCCACTTCAGAACTCAGCGGTCCCACTCTGTTATTTTACGTGGACTACAGAGTGACAATTGCGCTGTTATTGCTCCTATATGTTCTACACTTCACAATAACATCACTTACAGTTGATTGGGGCAGCTGCAACAGAGGCGAAATGTACTGAACTAACTTGTTAAGGTGGCATCCTATGACCTTGCCATGTTGAAAGTCACTAGGCTCTGCCATACAGCCCATTCTCCTGTTCATGTGCGTCTATGAGGTTTGCAGGCCATGTGCATCCTTTATACCTGTTTGGGCCATGGCAATGGCCCAAACAGGTATAAAATAGACATAGACTGCATAAACTTTTTGACCGAAATAGGAATTACTGCATTTTCAGGCTAAAATTAAATTATAGCCTGAAACAATGATTTTGGTCATAAATTGAGGAATTTTGTACAATTTTATGTTTGCCAGTTTTACAGTATATGTAATTGTGAACAGGCATTTTATTCAACAAAAGTAATAAATAAATAAGCAGAGGTCTTATCTAAGAGAAAATAATCATCAAAATCTTGTTCTTCTGCAACATGTGCTTTAAATATTGATACTGATATCAATCAGTCAGAGGTAAGCAGTGAACTATAAACAATCTTGAGTATAGAGAAATAATTTTTTTATCATTTCCTGAAAATGAATGAGGTCTAGGATATGGAAGCAAAAAGCCTCAGCCCTGAAATCGGTCCTACATCTGGAAGTGCAATTTCATCGAGTGTTACAACTCCCTACATCCCACCTTCTCCACGTGTGCTAAGATCCTAAGGTTGAAAAGGCAAATGGTGTTATAACCCCATTTTTTATTTTTTAAATAATTAATTTTTCAGTTTATACTGAATAGTCGTAATATAGTTTTATTCACCCCCCACCTCTTCAATATCTTGGTTATGCCACTCTTAGGATAGTGACGTTTTTTAGCCTTAGTGTGCCAACTTTTAGGCACTTGGCCAAGATCCTCAAAATTTAACACCCAAGGAAAAATGCATCATATTTAATAAAAATATTGCCATGAAAATGATCATCCATTTCATAAACAGTTCAGGAAATCCTATGAATGTGAAAAGTCCTTTATATAACACTCAACATGTTTAAAATTACACAGCTGGTCATTAAAAGTGCAACACCAGGAAATACAAAAGATATCAAAGCCATATTTAGTGAATGTACAAGCTTATGTTACAAGGATCAAATTATTACATTATACACTCGGTTAGACTTGTGGAAAACAGTATCTTGTGTAGTACCTTGTATGTAATCAGTATCTTGTGTAGTCACCATGAGCAGCAATAACTGCTGCTACACAGACTGGCATTGAGAGGATGAGACGTCGGATATGTGTTTGGGGAATGTCAGTCCATGCAGTTTCGATACGAAGCCATAGTTCATCTGTTGTAGCAGCAGCTGGTGTCTGGTGTGTTTGTCATCGTGAGATCATGGACCAGACATGCTCAACTGGGGATAGATCCGATGAACGCGCAGACCAAGGCAGAAGTGTCACATGGTGGCTATCCAGGAATTGTTGGACGATGCATGCCACATGTGGTCAGGCATTGTCCTGTTGGTAAATGGCACCAGAGAGCCCCTGAAGATAAGGTATGACCACAGGCTCCAACACTTCAGTGATGTAATGCTGTTGTTCAAAGTACTGATAATGTGTATGAGGTGCGTGCATGAGTGGAGTCCAATGGCACCCCATACCATAACACCAGAGGCTGGACCTGTATGGTGCTGCATCATGCATGTCTCACTGAGCCTATCACCGTGGTACCGCAATTAATCCATCATAGTGCTGCATACTGAAGTGGTATTCGTCTGAAAAGATGATGTGATGCCATTTGCACATCCATGTGCGACGTTCTTGGCACCATTGCAGTCAGATATGTTGTGTTGTATAGTCAATGGTAGCCAAAGTAAAGGCCACCTAGCAAAGATGCCTGATGCTGCAGATGACATCGAACTATGTGTGGACACTGGTTGATGTGCAACACAGCCTAACTGCTCAGCTAAGGTGGTTGATGTGCAACACACCTTAACTGTGATCTAAGGTGTTTGATGTGGTTGCATTATCATTCAAAGCCATGTGCACGAGATGTTTGTCCTCTTGTTCATTTGTGTAACAGGGCCTTTGAGATCCCTCATGTCGGTGAGTTCGGTCCTCCTCTACCCACTGATGCCATATTCTCATCACTGTGGCAGCATTCTGTCCAACAAGAGCACTGATGTCTCTGTACGATAATCTGCCTTTCCGTAATCCCACAATTCTCCCTTGATCAAAGTTGAAAACCTGGTCGTATGGATGCTGTATTCTTCAATGGTGCATACTTGATCCTTTAATGTGCAAGAACTGCGAGCAAACACAATTCCAGTGCTTTACACTGGCTCTTTGTAATCTCCTCTTATACCACTTCCAGGGTTACTGTCGCACATGATGTGTGTATGTGCTGCGCTTTGAATCGTTTACATGTTCTCTCATGGGCTATCCATCTTGCATATTTCAGGATATAGGATTCTCCTTTAGGAATAGGATTCTCTTGTTTCAAGATTTTTTTATAGTCATTCTATTCATGTGCATTAATAATAATTTCTGTTTGTTAGTTGTTGTTGGTTTTTTTCTTTCATAAATTTCTCTTTGTATTACCTGATGCATTTTTTTTTTACCACATAAGTAAATACACATAAAAACGCCCTATTAAACTAAAAATAGTTATCTTTTATGTTAAATATTTTATTTTCAGAACATTCAGAATTAAATGATTAATTTGGCATATAACATGCCACAATTCCTTTCCTTAGTTATTTAGCAAAAAAAGTTCTAAAGTTAATTTGTTTTTGGTTGATAATAGAGAAAAAATAGCTGGGACTCTGGATGTAAATCAGTTTTACAGGCTGGGCCCTGGAAGGGCTAAAAATGCAATTTTTCCTGAGCACTGCTAGGTATTTTGACTAGTTGTTGGGTTGTTTTACCTCTGAGCACCACTTTTTTGCACACCATGGACTAAATGGCCAGGTCACAAGGACTCTGAAGGCTCAGAGAAGGTTGGGGGAGTGACCTACTGGGACAGCTGTTGGGAGACAGATGGTAGCTTCCCGTCAAGACCATCCAGTGTGTTCTTTAACGTGCGCAGGGTATGGCTCTCCCACACATGGGACCTTGTCTTAATGTTCCATCAGATGGGCATCAGCCTTTCCAAGACCATCGATGTCCCCTACTGACCGCAGCAGGGAAGAGAGTTTTGCGGAGATAAATCTCAATACTGACTTAGCTGGGACTCGAACCTGAGAACTACAGATTACAAGCCCGGTGTGCTACCGACTGAGCCACCCCGTGCCTTTTGACTAGCTGTACTTTATTATAAATCAGTATAATTGAATAATTTCTAAACAGTGCTTAGCATAACCTGAATATTCTTGTAAGTTAATAATTTGGGTCTGTAAATGGTAGCTAGGTAGTCACTGGAAGGAGAGCTATGCACCAATCCCCTGTGATGATGCATAGAACCGGCCAGGCCTAGCACCTAATGTCCGACCCCCCCTTCTCGTGGTGCGGACCGTTAGTAACTTTCAAAAGAGATACTCTCTTGTGGAAGTGAACAGAAGGGGAGGGCTGCCAGATTAGTGTGGCCTACTGATCTGGACAACTATGGCTACTTTTCTTTTTTTTCTACCCTGCTGAGGAGTGGTCAACCACACAGGGTCCTGGTGCTGACCAGATAAACCTACTGGACTGGACAGATATATGGCTCTGAGCTTGATTATGGATCCCGATATTGCTGCACTGGTGGGCTTCTGTGGAGGGAAAATCTTACGCTGTGTTTTCTGTTTGTTTGTGGGTTGACAGCCCCAAGTGAATAGATTCACAGGATATGTTTATCAGCTGGTGGATAATCCTGAGCAGAAGTCATTGCAGGCACCTGAACTCTTTGCTTCTATTGGCATCGTCAAATTCTACATTGGAGGAAGTCTTCCAGTGTAGATGGCTTCAGCCTTTAGTAGTGGGGGAACGGGTCTTTGCCCCATGTCTGCGATTAGGGAGCTGTTTGATATTGTCGGCATTCCCTCTCTCAATAAACATAGTTTCTTTAAACATCCTACTAACCATTTTCTCTCCATAGGTAGTTGGAATGTGAGGACTCTGCACAGAGCTTTTTCTCTTGATGTCCTCACACAAGAATTCCACCGTTATAATTTAGATATTCTTGGCTTGCAAGAGACCAGATGGACAGATAAAGGTCAGATTCTTAAAAATAATCTTAAATTTCTCTTTTCAGGGAGGGATGACAATAAGCATCACCAAGGCGTGGGTCTGCTTCTCAGCAGACACGCTAGCGATGCTCTTCTAGGATATGAGTGCATTAATGAAAGGTTTCTTACAGCAAAATTTCAGACAAGCATTAAAGACTTGAATGTTATCTGCTGTTATGCCCCCACTGAGGATGCCGATGAGGATGAGAAGGATAGGTTTTATGAACAACTTCAGGATATTTTGAATTCTGTCAACAAAGGAGATATTACCCTTGTTCTTGGTGACTTCAATGCCAAAGTTGGTACTGACTCTGCCCTTTGGGGAGGAGTAATAGGCCCTTTTGGTATTGGTAGCTGCAATGGCAATGGGCAACGTCTCCTACAGGTAAGTAAACTCAATGGATTCAGAATAACTAACACTTATTACAAACACCGCGACTTACATAAGTACACATGGGTTTCACCTGATGGGCTGCATAAGAATATGATTGATTACATATTAATTAACAGCAAATGGGCTAGTTCTGTTAGGAATACCAGGGCATATAGGGGAGCTGAAATTGGATCTGACCATTATCTTGTTAAAAGTGTCTTGCAACTTAAACTTAAAAAGTGTTGTGCTAGGGTTAAAAAACTTACTTTTAATACTGTAGCTCTGAAAGATCCAGTTATAGCCAAAGCTTACCATGATAGGTTACTTAGTCATTATGACAGTCATGGTTTGCTTACTACTGAAGTTGAGGAAGAATGGGATCATTTTAAACAGGCTTTTTTGGACACTAACAGTACTCTTTTAGGAAAAAAGGAGCAGAAGAGGCAAAATTATCTGAGTGATATGGCACTTGAGCTTATTTTGGAAAGAAAGAACTGCAGGAATGCCCTTAATCAATACCCTACTAGTCCTAATAGAAAGTATTACAGAGACCTTAATAAACTTGTAAAGGATCAGTTAGCTGCTGATAAGAATCTTTGGCTTGATGGTTTGGCTGACAAAGCCGAGGAAGCAGTTAGACAGCACAACAGCAGAGAGCTGTACCAGATAGTTAATGTTTTGTGTGGTAGAAAACGGACAGGCATACAAGGATTGAAGGATAAACAAGGTAAGGTTATAGAAGGGGAGGATTCTGTCATGGCTAGGTGGGCTGAGCATTTCAGTGATGTTCTAAACAATGTAGTTAGTTCTACTCCCATTGTTTGCAATGATGATAGATGCATTGGTGGCTTTAATGTTGGACCTATAACACAATCTGAAGTTATTTTGGCTGTCACTGAACTTAAACTTCATAAATTCCCAGGGGTAGATGAAATTACTACGGAAATGCTTAGTGCTGGGAATGTTTCGATTACCACTTGGATGACTGAAATTCTGAATATCTTTTATGATAAAGGCATGGTTCCTAAGGATTTTACCAGAGCTATTGTTATCCCTATTTTCAAAAAAGGTGGTCGCAGTTCTTGTGATAACTATAGGGGTATCAGCCTACTCTCTGTTCCAGGTAAAGTTCTTTCCATGATTGTGCTTAATAGAATTAAGAATCTGGTTGACAGTCAATTGCGTGATGAGCAATGTGGATTCAGAAGTGGTAGGGGATGTGTGGATCAGATATTTTCACTTAGGCAGATTCTTGAGAAATGTTTAGAGTTTCAGAAACCTTTGGTTGCTAGCTTTGTTGATTTCAAAAAGGCTTTCAACTCTGTTGATCGTCATAATTTGTGGTTGATTGTGAGATCATATGGTATACCAGACAAGTTAGTTAACATTATGAAAGCTCTCTATAATAACACTGAGTCGTGTGTGAGAGTTGGTAAGGCTTGTAGCAATTGGTTTAGCATTACTTCTGGTGTTCGACAAGGGTGCATTTTGTCTCCTTTTCTCTTTAGCTTGGTTATTGATTATGTTATGCGAAATTCACTTCAAGGGAAAGATTTTGGCCTTAAATGGGCTGGAGATAAGAAAATTTCTGATTTAGATTATGCTGATGATTTAGCCCTTTTGGCAAATGATGTTGATGAGATGAACTCTTTCATTCGAGCTGTTGATGAGACTGGTAGTAGAGTAGGTTTGGTTATAAACAGAGAGAAAACTAAAGTGATGAAAATTGGTCAGGCAGGCTGTGATTCAGTTAATCTGAATGGTTGCAGTCTTGAGCAGGTGTCACAGTTTAATTATCTTGGGAGCTATGTAACAGATAATGGTGATGTGCGGCATGAGATTAACAGACGAATAGGGATTGCTGCCGGGACTTTTAAGAACCTATAGAGAGTGTGGAGAAATAGGCGTATACACCTAAAGCCTAAAATTAGACTGTATAATAGTTTGGTTCTTTCTAGGGTTAGTTATGGTAGTGAAACTTGGACACTTTGTAAACAAGATAACAGGAAACTAGATGCTTTTGATTCCAGATGCTTATGCAGTATCTTGGGCATTAGGTGGTTCAACTTTGTAACTAATGATGAGATTAGGCAAAGGAGTTTGCAACCTCCTTTAAGCAGCATATTGTGCACAGAGAGACTCCGTTGGTTTGGCAATGTTACCCATATGAATAATTATAGATTGGCGAATAGGGTTATGAACAGTGTGCCTAAAGGCCTCAGAAAGAAGGGGAGACCTAGGATGCGGTGGGCAGACAATGTCAAACAAGACCTTGTTAGAATTGGTGTGCAGTGGCCAGATGCAGTAGATGTTGCTCAGGATAGACTTGCTTGGAGAACTAAATTGCATGGTCTGGTTGGACCTCCGTAGCCCATGGCTGCTTGAGGAGGAGGAGGAGGAGGAGGAGGAGGAGGAGGAGGAGGAGGAGGAGGAGGAGGAGGAGGAGGAGGAGGAGGAGGAGGAGGAGGAGGAGGAGGAGGAGGAGGAGGAGGAGGAGGAGGAGGAGGAGGAGGAGGAGGAGGAGGAGGAGGAGGAGGAGGAGGAGGAGGAGGAGGAGGAGGAGGAGGAGGAGGAGGAGGAGGAGGAGGAGGAGGAGGAGGAGGAGGAGGAGGAGGAGGAGGAGGAGGAGGAGGAGGAGGAGGAGGAGGAGGAGGAGGAGGAGGAGGAGGAGGAGGAGGAGGAGGAGGAGGAGGAGGAGGAGGAGGAGGAGGAGGAGGAGGAGGAGGAGGAGGAGGAGGAGGAGGAGGAGGAGGAGGAGGAGGAGGAGGAGGAGGAGGAGGAGGAGGAGGAGGAGGAGGAGGAGGAGGAGGAGGAGGAGGAGGAGGAGGAGGAGGAGGAGGAGGAGGAGGAGGAGGAGGAGGAGGAGGAGGAGGAGGAGGAGGAGGAGGAGGAGGAGGATAAGTTGTAATAACTTAATTAATATATTTAAATTTCGTTTAAGTTCAGTTTTATTTGTTTATGCAAAGAGATTTTATTTCTGATGGCATCAAAAGAAATTTGAATCAGAAGTAGCAAAGCCTATTATTTAAATACATTTTCAGTTCACCATTAAATTTTAATCAGAAATGCTCTTTCAAAGAACAATTTTTGAATCAAAAATATTGCATAAGATATCCAACAGATTTCTCCACTGACAACTTTTTCATTACAAATTCATATCGCAGGGGAAAGCTCAGAAAACAATATTTCTGCCATTGCCAAATCAATATATATATTGCATAGAACAATTTTTGAATCAAAAATATTGCAAAAGATATCCAACAGATTTCTCCACTGACAACTTTTTCATTACAAATTCATATCACAGGGGAAAGCTCAGAAAACAATATTTCTGCCATTGGCAAATCCTCTAAGGTAGGGGTGGCCAAATAGCGGCCCGCAAAGAGTTTTTCGTGGCCCGCCAAGACAGTAACAAAAATCCGCCTTGAATTGAGATTTCCTTCCCATGCGTGACCGAAGATTCGTCTCATATTTTCCACTAGGACGGCCACATCAATACGCATGCGCAGTGCTTTTCCTGTTGATCTGGTTAATTTCCATTTTGTCTTTGCAACAGTAAATATATAAATTTCCAACTTTAGTGAAACCATGAACCCTACGAAAAAACGTAAAATCGGTGATGAATGTCATGTGTTTAATGAAGAATGGACAAACAAATATTTCTTTGGTAATACAGGGAATAAAGCAGTGTGTTTATTGTGTCATGAAACGATAGCCGTATTTAAGGAGTACAATCTGAAACGACATTACGAAACAAAACATAGCGAATTTGGCTGCAAACTTTCCAAGGAAGAACGCAAAATAAAAGCTGCGGAGTGTGTGAAAAGGCTGAAGAAGCAACAAACATTATTTACAAAGCAATCAACACTTCAAAATAGCACTACAGAAGCAAGTTTCATGGTAGCCTACAACCTTGCTAAACGCAACAAGCCTTTTTCAGATGGCGAGTTTATTAAGAAGTGTATGGTAGAGTGTGCAAGCATATTGTGTCCTGATGTTAGAAGCAAATTTGAAAGCATTTCATTGTCAAGAAGAACTATAGTGCGGTGCATTGACTCAGTGACGAACTCACAGAACAGCTGAAGACTGCGAGCAAAGATTTTGTTTGGTTTTCTTTGGCACTGGATGAGAGCATAGATAACGAAGACACTGCACAATTACTCATCTTTATCCGTGGAATTAATGAAAATTTCATCATCACAGAGGAATTACTTGGCCTAGAATCAATGAAAGATAGAACCACTGGTCAGGACTTGCTTGAGTGTGCTGTGAATTGTGTGGAGAAAAGTGGCTTGTCCTGGAACAAAATGGCAAGCATTACAACAGATGGGACCAGAGCTTTCAGTGGAAAAAATGTAGGTATGGTTAAGCTTTTAAAAAACAAGTTACAAGCACAAGACACAGACAGTGATATATTGTCTTTTCATTGCATTTTGCATCAGGAGAGCCTTTGTAAAGCTGCACTGGACTTAAAGCATGTGGTAGATCCTATTGTTAGTGTGGTGAACACAATCAGAGCAAGGGCACTCCACCATCGACAGTTCAAATCTTTTCTTGAGGATGTGGAGGCAGAGTATGAAGACATAATTTACCACAACAGTGTGAGGTGGTTGTGTCTGGGCAAAGTGATAAAAAGAGTCTGGGCATTGCAGAATGAAATCCTCTTATTTCTGGACACGAAGGAGATATCTCATGATTTTGTTACAAAAATAGGATGTGAGGAGTGGAGATATGAGATGATGTTTGCAGCTGATGTATTTGAGAAATTGAATGAACTGAATGTGACATTGCAGGGAAAGGGGTTGTTTGCACATGAAATGTGGAAGCATGTAAAATCATTCAAAGCAAAACTAGGTCTATTTGCAAGGCAAGCAGGTGAAGGCAATTTTTGTCATCTCCCTTTATTAGGAAAACAGAAAGTGCCTGAAAGTGTTTCTGCTAAGATTAGGGATCATCTGCAGAGTTTGGAGGACGAGGTCACAAGAAGATTTCAGGACTTTAAGAAAATTGAGCCTAAATTCAATTTGCTCTCTTATCCAATCACTGCTGATATTGACACAGCACCTGAGGAGCTGCAGCTTGAACTTATTGACATGCAGTCAGATCACACTATGAAAGAAATGTTTAATGCTGTGACATTAGTTGACTTTTACAAATCTTTGTCTGCTGAAAAATTTCCATGTATGAAGAAATTTGCTGGGAAAATGTTCTCTATATTTGGGTCTACATATATTTGTGAGCAAAGTTTTTCTTGCTTGAAGATCAACAATAGTAAATATAGATGCTCTTTGACAGACATTAACTTGCAGGTTGTGATGAGAATCTCAACAAGCAATCTCACTCCTGATTTCAAAAAAATTGTAGAAAAGTGTGATAGGGTGCATTTGTCTCATTAAACTGATTCTAAAATTAAATGTGCTTGCAGCTATATATGATATGAAATTAGCACAATAAATAAATTGAATAAAACTGCCACTATTTTATTTAATTTATATTTATTGATTTTCATGGTACAATTTATACCTTTTCTGAAATGCAAAGTTAACTAATGAATGCAATCATTTTAAAAGGTGCGGCCCTCCACTAACCTCCACTTCCACAAAGTGGCCCCTGAGCCAAAACAATTACCCACCCCTGCTCTAAGGAGTCACTAGAACATTAACCAAGTTTAGATCATTAATAGGGATAGCTCCTTAGCACAGGGAAGTTTCAATTAAGCTGCTACAGCACAGTGAGAATTTTTTTACTACGAAAATATTGTTTGCTACAAGAATGATAAAATACAACATTATATTTTGTCATAAAATAAAGTCCAAGGAAACATTCTTTTACAAAACGTTAGTGTTGATATAAATTATAACCAATAATAATGTTCAAGTGCAAATATATAAATATACAAAATATATCTTGAAACATCCTCTATAAAAAGAACCTTCTTAAAATAAAGTAAAACAATTAGGCAAAAAATTATGCCTCTCCAGTTTCACCATAAAGAAATTTTACTGTACCATTTACTTAGTGGTGAAGATGTACACTTGACCACCGATATTAAAGTACTATCTCAGGCTGGTCATAGTTAAGTATTATCTTCAATAATTGTTTTTCAAGAACCAACAAATGTGCTGTAAAAATGATTGATAATTATAGAACAAATCTCACAATGCATATAATTAACCTCTTAAACACCTGCTTCAATTATGATAAATTTACACTTATATTCCAGTTAAAATTTTATTTGCGGCAGTTATTATTAACTACCTCACACAACAAACACAAGAAATAATAAGCAGATCTGAAATTTAGTATATATAATTGTCTTGAAATGAGTTGAAAAAAATTGGTTGTCCCGACTGGGATTTGAACCCAAGTCTCCCAAAAGCATGCCAGGTGTCATAACAACTAGACCACCAAGGAACTGACCATTTGTTCAACCGGTGCCTATGTAATGGAATGCCAGCCGATTTCACAACGTGAAGCAACATCAGCGCTAGTTATGTTTTAGTTCGTTGTAGCGCTGTCGATCCGCTGTTTTGCTTTCTGCTTGCTCCTTTGTAGCATATGTTATTATGTTGTTTAGCGCTAGTTTTAAAATTGGATTCTGATAAGGATTTGTGCATATGTGAGTTATCTATTGTTCTGTCTATTTGCTGTAGTTTCTAAAGAGCAGTTTTAACAATGGTATATTGCTGTGTGCCATTTTGCAGAAGTGAAACTTGTAAAACGTAAATAAGTTTTCATCAAATCCCTTCCAAGCTTGATATGCGAGAAAAAAGGCTGAAAGTAATATGTCGGCAAGGTCTTTGTCTTTATAATTACCTTAATAAGTTTGTTGACATGAATAATTTGAAAAATGTTTCATAGATTACTTTTGAATAAATAACATTTGTGATATTTTAAATTCATCGGTATTGTAAGCAAATGAAAGTAATTCCTATTAGCTTAAATGACAAATATCTTTCATCATCATCATCATCCTCAAGAAGCCATGGGCTATGGAGGTCCAACCAGACCGTGCAATTTAGTTCTCCAAGCAAGTCTATCCTGAGCTACATCTACTGAATCTGGCCGCTGCACACCAATTCCAACAAGGTCCTGTTTGACATTGTCTGCCCACCGCATCCTAGGTCTTCCCTTCTTTCTGAGGCCTTTAGGCACACTGTACACTAAATTGAAATAAGCTGCCCAAACAAAATAATAATTTCCATGTTATGTGAATTGTAATCTGACTTCGAAGTCTATGAGACGATAAAACAAGATAATTTTTTGTTAAATACTCTAGCTTCCATAACTAAATGCAGAACGAATGTTTTTGAAAAACTGCGATTTATCTTTTCCATTTTTCCATTTTGTTTTTCTGGAAATACGTAGTATGTATCAAATAAACTATTTATAAAATACAGGGCAAAATTTAATTTTTATTTTTTTTTAACTTCTTTGTTTAACAGACTTAAGTGAACTGTGCATTTTGAGTGTAAGGAATAATTAAATAACATTTCACAAACACATCAAATGGAAATGCCCAAATTTAGATTGAAAATTTTGGAAAATTGTGCTTGTATACATAAAAAAAAGCCTCTTTATTGCTGCTTGCCATATAGAGGTATTACAGGAACCTATCAATTTAAACGCCATAATAGAAGGTCTGTGAGGATGGCGGGACTTCAGCAGGAAACAATAAACATCCATACCTTACCTGGGGCTCAAACCCAGGTCCCTTTGATCAGTAGCCAAGCATGCTAACTACTTGGCCTAATATTCCAATGATTTTTATCCCCATAATAGAATGCATCCTTTCTTCAGTAATTGTTAATTTGGCCAGATGCTGAAATCATTGGAAATGATTGCAAGTTTCACTAGGTACTGGTGTAGGATATTTAAAGTATATGATAGTATATGACAGTACTTTAGGTAGAATGTTGCAGAGCAATGATCATAATAAATATGCCCAAGAATAGTATTTTGATTCCTGATGATATGACATATCATTTAAAACATTAACCTCTTGATAATGATGATTACATTCCTGTTTAATTTTCAACTAATGAAGTAAAAAATTAAAACATAGTAGTATTTATTCTTCTAATTATTGTTTTTATTTAGTTGGCTATTAATGTTTGATTCATACACATACTTTCTCTTAAAAGGAATGAAAAAGGGAAGTAAATGGTGCCCTAGCCAATATTCTGCAGTTTGTGGAAAGCATTTTCAAGAAGAAGATTTTAAAACTGTAGGGAAAAGAAATATCTTGAAACCATCTGCAGTGCCTTCCGTGTTTCCCAGTTACCCTACATACTTGCGTAAAAAAGAAGTAGTGAAAAGAAAAACAAAAGGAGTTACAGGGAATACTGTTCCATCGACTCTTAGTGCAAATATTTGCAGCTCCCCTTTTCCTTTTGGAAATTTAGATGTGTTAGCTGAGGCAGCTTCCTTTAGCAACAAAATGGAAATAAGCTGCAAATCATGTAACAAATGCATTCAAACTGAACATGATACAAAAAGCATTTTATTTTTGAGAAATAAAAATAGAAATATAACATCAAGGTTTTACAGAGTGAGAAAACAGTTAAATACAATGAAAGCCAAATATAATAGTCTTCTAAAACACTACCAGAAATTAGAATCTGACTTTGAATGTGTGAAAAAGTTACAAGAAAATGCTGCAGATGGAAATCATAGTGCTGTTTTTTTGCTAGATCAGCTAAAAGCTTATGAGCAAAACAAGCCCAAGTGGCATGAACTTACAGTAAGATTTTGCATTATGTGGCAGAGCCATTCATCATGTGGCTATCGTTATGCTTGAAACATCAAACTCTTAAAATTACCAGCTAGATCAACATTACAAAAGTATCTGTCTAATAGTCCTACGGAAACTGGCTTCCGTAGCCTTGTTCAGCAAAGACTACATGCTGAGAAAAAAAGATTGACAGAAAAAGAGCTCCTTGGTAGCCTAATAATTGACGAAATGAGCATTAAAACGATGTTGTTGCACAATAAGTTGCAGGAGTGTTACTTTGGTAATGTTGTCATGGATGGCATAGAAAATGAATTAGGAATTCAAGACAAATTAGTCAATCATTTACTGTGCTTCCTGTTTTCCAGTGTATCAACACATTTTCGCCTTCCAGTTGCATATTATTTTACCCATCAGTTACAAGGAAATCAGTTGTATCAACTGACACTGAATGTCTTGAAACAGCTGGAAAATATTGGATTTCAAGTTGTAAGAATTGTAACTGATAATCACAAGGTAAACACCTTCATGTACCAAAAGCTATGTCATGGCTCAATTAAACCTAAAATTGAGCATCATTGTGATCCAGAAAAGAAGTTGTTCCTCAGTTATGATTACTGCCACATAATCAAAAATATCAGATCCCAATTTTTATCTAATAAAAAAAAATTGTGTGTTGGGGCTGAAAAAATTTCACCGAAATATTTGTACCATATATATGATTTGCAAAGTAAAGAAATATGTAAACCTATAAAAAATCTTACAAAGAAGCACTTCTTCCCTTTAACTTTTGAAAAAATGAATGTAAAGAGAGCAATAGCAATTTTTACTCCTGAGGTAATATCTGTCTTAAAATTTCTATGTGATTATGGTAAGCAATGTTCTGTAAAAGGTTTCAAAGATGCACAGAAGACCATTGAATTTATGGAAATAATGCATAAATGGTTCACATTGCATAACATTCAAAATACCAGGTATCATATATATAGCAATAATCCTATGTGTATGCAGTTCTTTTCTGTTACTGATGAAAGATTGCATTGGTTAGAGAATGATTTCTTAGATTATTTACATAAGTGGAAAAATTCTTGTTCTCAACCAAAATTACAATTTTTAAGTGCAGAAATATAAGAAGCAATAGTTGTCACAACATTATCTACTATAAAATGTCTGAAATATCTACTGTATGAAGGATTTCATTTTGTGTTAACCAAAAAATTTTCCAGTGATGACGTGGAATCGTTTTTTGGCTGTATTAGGCAACTGGGATATTTGCAGCTCAGGTCCCTTTGATCAACCCAGTTGATCCTTAGTCCAGTTGAACCCTTAGTCAACCCTGGGAGGCAAAAATGCCAAACAAATGCTTATAATGCTGCTGCAGCAATTACATAAATTCTTAAAACGGGCATAATTTCTGCATCACTTTCAAGCAATGTGAGTAACAAACCTTCCCTAGATGTAATGGGTCCTGTTTCTACAATTCCCCAACCCTTCACAGTTAGTAATAAAGCTTCAGAAATATCTTTTGAAATACTGTTAGCAGAAGAACTTTCTGATAGAAAATATAAATTCCTTTTGTAGAGTGTCACTTTTGACAGCAACATTAGCAGTGATCGCTGGTTACCTAGTTAGAGCAGTACAAGATAACATAGAATGCCACTGCTCTGAGCTATTAAATACTCCTCAGTCACCATCAGCATCAAATGCCATTATTCAAAATCTCAATCGTCGGGGCTTGAAATATCCAAAGCTTGAATTTTTCAGTGTTTTAGCTGTTATAGAAAAAGCTGTAAAAAAATTGCTGCCCACTTTGAGTTCAAAGAGAAAAGTGTTAAACACTGTTAACGTTAACATTTCTACCAAGGTCATGCAAAAATAAATTATTTCATTGTTCTTTTTATGATGACAGCCACATAAAAACCTTTGTAAATTAATAATACAGAAATTTTTAAAACCATACTTAATGAATTATGGTAGAAAGTGTACTGAAGAAGTTGCACAACTTAAGCTGAATTCTAACCCCCCCCCCCCTCAAGAAAAATGCTTAAATTATAAATATCTCAGTTGTCAATTCCTGTTATATTTCTGATAGAATGTTTAAGTATTCAACAGAATCCTTGAATACATGTATAAATACATGTATCAGAATCCTTGAATACTTGACAAATACATGTATAAATATTCTTTAATGTGAGATTTTAAGATCAGAAGTAATTAAGAACTTAAATTTAGCAACACTGAAATAAAAGAGTTATGATAAAGAGTAAATTTTGTGCTGCAACATGAACTTCATTTGTGTCTATTGGTAAAGTTCCAGTGTCTATGGAAACAGCATTATGTAGTCAAATTATTCTGTTAAAGAATTCTGCATATAAATCATAAAAATAAGTCATGGATTAACCTTAACTAAAGGTAAAGTGATTTGAAATTTTTTATTCATGAATTTTTTAGTGTATTTTCCTCCAAATAATTAGCGTTAAATAAATATTGGTCGACCAGATCGCTATATATTTAACGTTAGCGTAGGTTAGCTTACCGCGGAACGGTGCTGTCCTCATGTGGCAAGTTCTGAAGCTTCCCATGCGCGCTTGCTAACAACGAGATTCGCGGAAATTGGCAAGCATTCTATTACACGGCACCACTTCAACTAAGTGACATATAAGCATTCCTGTTGATTCACCAGTGGCACCATATATTATCAGGCGTTGCAGCCAAGCTGCCATATTTTAATGGTAGTAATATTTTGTCACTCACACTCATAGTGTTATATAAACAATAGTTAAACCAATATTTTCAACTCATTATTTCGAGTGTTTCTTGTCTACAGGATATTTTCCTGTGATAATTTATTACTTAATATAATTTGTCTTATCCAAAAAACCAAAATAGCATTTTTATATTCATTTTGTAATCATATTTGCCATGTTGTGTAGACAATCACAGCATTCATTTTGGGAATCGGTGTTAAATTGTCTGATTTAGTTATTACAATACTAATTTTTTTCCTTACTTTGGTCTGCAAATGGTCGCTAGGCATACACCAGAAGGAAAAGCTGTGTACCAATCCCCAGTGATGATGCACACAATGGGCCAGGTCTAGTGCCTAATGCCTGAACTGCCTTCTCATTGTGTAGGCCATTAATACCTTGCAATAGAGATATTCTCTTTGGGAAGGGAACAGAAGAGGAGGGCTGCAAAATAATGCCCTGCTAAGGAGTGGTCAACTTCTTCTGGTACTGACCATTTATTCCAATGGCCTTTATGGCTTTCAGCTTGATTTTGGGATACTGGATTTGCTTCAGTGGTGGGCCTCTGTTGAGGTAAAGTCTGCTGTTGTGTTTTTTGTTTATGTTTTCTGTTGCAGTTAGGGCATCACCAATCCTACCTTGGAGTAATCTAAATGCTATTTCTTGAAAAGGTCCAAGAAATTCCTACCAGCATGGATAGTTTTGAGCTTTAGTGGTGAGGGAATTGCTCTTTGTCCCACGCATGAGATTAAACTCAACTCACTGCTTCGAAAACTGTTAACTTTTGTAATTTGTTTTCAGTTTGATAGATAGCTCTTAAATTAATTTAACACTATGCCCCTGATTCCAAGATGTTCCAATTTATGCAGCAAAATATCATGAGAAACAGTGTCAAATGCCTTTTCAATATCTAAATAAACAAAAAATAATTTTCCTCTATAGATTCATAAATATATTTAGTTAAATATGCGATTGCATTCTCTCTACTTTTTCCTTCTCAAAGCCCAAATTGATTGTTGGCATATAAGGAATTTTGTAAAAGATAATTATTTAATCATCTTTAACGATTTTTTCATTTTCATTTTTTTTTTTTGCCATTTCCATTTTTGGCAACAAAATGTTGCCAAAAATGGAAATGGCAGAGATTGGTCTATAGTTAGATAGAAAATTCCTATTGCCTTTCTTATAAATAGGTGTTATAACATCTTTCTTAAATTCATTTGGGAAAATAATGGTTTCAGATGATAAATTAAAAACATAAGTAAGTGCACATGTAATTATAAAAAACACAATTTTTTATTATTTTAACACTAATCCCATCTAATCCAGGGACTTTTATTTTCCTTAAGGCTAAGAAGAGTATCTCTAATTTCCATTTCAATTATTAGGGAAGGAAACATCAAAGTTCTATTCCATAGATTGGGTTGTTTTACCTCTGAACGGCACTTTTTTGAACACTATGGGATAAATGGCCAGGTCACAAGGACCTTGAAGGCTCAGAGAAAGTTAGGGGAGGGGACTCACTGGAACAGCTGATGGGAGACATGGAAATCTCCCATCAAGGATATCCAGTGTGTTTTTTAAAGTGCACAGGGTATTATTCCATGGGACCAGATCCTGTGTTTCTTTATATCCCTCTATAATTTGATTACCAACAATTTCATCTACTACATCAGTGAAGAAGGCATTAAAATCATTAGCAGTGTCAATCCAAATACTCTCTAAAGTTTGTTTAGATCCAGTAGGCTTGTTAGATAGAACTAATTCTTTTTATTATAAATTAAGTTATTAATAAGCATCCTATTAAAAAGTTTCTTACTATCTCCATTACAATTAATAAACTGTTCTGTAAAAGTTGTTTTTTGCAGACCTTATTGTATTTTGAAGTTCATTCCTAATCATTTTATAATTGTCCTCATGAAAAACATTGTAAGAATATTTGTTAATTTTTTTATACGGGATTTATCTTTTAATTTAACAAGTTGCTTGATTTCTTCAGTAATCGATCTATTTTTTAGGTATATTATTCCCCTATTTTACGAAATATCGTTTAGAATCTTCAATTAAGATGGAAAACTTTTTTGTAAACTTTTTGTAGCATACATTAACATTGTCATGATCTTCAAGTTCTTTCCAACTACAATTCTTAGAACAATCATGCAGTAGTTTATAATTAATTTTGTGAACAATATCTGAATTATCTGAATAACCTCTGTATTAATATTTTCTAATTTGTGCATGTTAAATTTTATACCAATAGGAAAATAATCAGAAGGGTTAGGGGTAAATTTCTGCTGCCTGCACCACAGTAGTAGCAGCCTTCCTTATAAATTCGTGATCTAGACATGATTCACTGTCTCTAGCTTCTGTAGTTGCTATCTCAATATGTAATTGCAGGCCATTGATAAAAGCACATCTAATATTTAAACATATGAATTTGTCCTATTTGTACCTTTTAAATATGAAAAAAATTTGCTACTATATATGAAACATTCATGCAATCAAAAATTAAAACCAAATGTAAACACAAATTATATGATTGGCATATTGTTCATTGCTAACAGTATAAACTGAAGTGAAATGATTAATTTGTATAGTGTTCATTATTAAGTTTCTGAAGAGCAGATTTACTTTAAATTTGCAGTCACACTTAAATAAATTCTGATTAGGTAATTCTGATTGTATCTCAAAAATTTTTGAATCAAAAAATCTTATCTGTTGTACACTGAGATGCCAGTTTATTAGAAACACCTACCTAATAGTGTGCTATGCCTCCTTTAGCCTTCAGAACAGCCTGAATTCGTTGGGGCATGGAACTTACAAGACGCTGGACACATTGTGCAAGAATGTTGTACTATGAGGAAATGATTGTGTCATGCATTTGCTGCTAATTATGTGGCAGTAGTCTCGCTGTGAACAGCCCTTACCACCTCATCCCAGGGTGAGGGTGGCTCAGTCGGTACCATGCCAGGCTCACAATCTGCAATTCCCAAGTTCAAGTCTAAGCTGGGTCAACATTGAGATTTATCTCCACAAAACTCCCTGCCCATGGTCAACAGGAGAGATCTATTGGTTTGAAAAGGCCACTTCATCAGATGGGACATTAAGCTGTGGCCCCAAGTGCAGGAAAGCCATACCCTGTGCACGTGTGAAGAACACGCTGGATGGCCTTGACAGGAGGCTACCATCTGTCTCCTTACAACTGTTCCAGTGGGTTCCCTCATAAACTGCATTCAGGCATTCAGGTCTCTGAGCATTCAGGGTCTTTGTGACCTGGTCATTTAGCTCATTGTGTGCAAAAAAGAGCCACTCAGAGGCAAAACAACCTAACCCAACCACTTCATCCCCAAAGATGCTCAGGGTTTAGATCTGGGGACTGTGCAGGCTAATGAAGCAAGGAAAACTCATTGGCATGCTCCTGGAATCATTCGGTGACAATATATGTCGTGAGCAGGTGCATTATCATGCTGAATGTGTCTATCTGAGCCATAAACTGCAGCCATGAAGGGATGAACTTGGTTAGCAACGATTTACAAATATGCTATGGTATTCTGAAGTCTTTTGATGGGTATCAGGGGGGCTAATGTGTACCAGAAAAGCATTTCCCACACCATCACACCACTATCACCAGCCTGTACTGTTGACATGAGATAAAATGGCTCCATGGCCTCATGTTGCTTGTGCCAAATTCTGATCCTTTCATCAGTATGATGCAAAAGGAACCTTGATTCATCCAACCAGGTTCTTTTTCCAGTCCTCAATGGTCTGATGTCAATGCCCCTGCACCCACTGGAGATGCGTTTTCTTGCTATTCACTGACAACATTGGCACTTAACATGGTTGGTGGCTGTTGTAGCCTATTCACGACAAGATCTGATATGTGGTGCATTCACAGATGATCTTCTGTACTCCAATGTTTAAATCTGCTGTGATTTGTCTGGTTATGGCCCATCTGTAGGCTTGCACGATTCTCGCCAGTCTCCTTTGACCCCCCTGATCCACAAGCTGTTTTGATTCACAGGATCGCTGATAACTTAGTTTTTTGCTTTTGCATTATTTTCGATAACCCTAGAAATTGTTGTGCGTGAAAAGCCCAGGAGGACAGCCATTTGGAAGATGCTAGAACCGCCATGCCGAGCACCAACAATCATGTCACATTCAAAGTCATTCAGGCCACACGTTTTTCCCATTCTGACACTAAATCTAACTAACTGATATTAGAACTGAGAAGAGTTAGTCTGCCTGATTTATACCACACACCGTAATCATGTGACATATTATGCATTGGAATGAACCCTTTATGTGATGAGGGGGTGGTGTACCAAATAAACTGTCATTTCAGTGTTTATAACTCATGGATACAGTCTGCTATACATTATGGATTACTTTGCTATGGAGGTACTTATATTTCAATCCTCAGACCAGTGACAAATCTACAAAATAAAATAATAAAAACATTAACTGATAACAATGGACGTGGATAGATACAGATAGCCTACACAATGCTTATATTAAACATACTACACTTGAGAAACTTATATGCCTGTAAATTAATGATACACCTCTTTGTAAATGGTTAATTTCAATAACCTGAAAGTAGATGTTGTCTGCGATCAAATGGAAAGAAGTAAGAAATTCCCCTAGTAAAAAGGAAATAATACACAAGTGTACCAAAAACCCTCTTGATTTAGGAAATCATAATGGTAGACTGTTTTTATATAAAACGAGATTAAAATGTACTTGGCTAAAAGTGATATTGAACATACTTTTACAGTTCTTAGATAATATAAAAATAGTGTTTTTGATTTTATTACCTACTCTTCTACATTATGTGTATTGCCCATCTGTAATGTTTCATATTAATTAGATTGTTACTGTTATACTGAGTACTGCCATCATTAACTAATTAATTGATCTGTTAATTATCATTAAAAATAAATACCCCCTGAAGCAGCTGCTTGTCACAGAGGTCTGACAGGAGCCTGTCAGTTTATACGCCATAGTAGGTCTGAGAGGATAGTGGGACCTCAGCAGAAAAATGACACAAACATCCATGCCTTACCCAGGCCTCAAACCCAGGTCCCTTGGATCAGTAGCCAAGTGTGCTAACCACTCGGCCACAGGACGGCTAATTATCATTGTCTTTTAATATTTTTCTTTCTTTTTTAAAACTGATTTTATATTTACTTATTGTACTATCAAATGTAAAATGTATTACAATAACTTAGTAAAGCTTCTGCTATGTTTATATGTTGATTAAACTTAATGTAAAATTTCTAATGATGATAAACTTGATTTGAAAATTTTTATTTTCTGATTGAAGCATCATACACTGGCAGAAATTGAAAAAAGAACACCATTAACAATTGAAGCATAATGTATGAGATTTATTTAGAAGAAACAACTTGTTGAGAAAGGACAGCTATCACACGTGTGAAGTGATTCAATGTTTATTTTGGCATGCATACGACGGATTGAATATGAATCTGGCATGCAATGTGTCGTACAAATGCTGGATATCACACTGGGTGATACCATTCCATGCGCTTTCAACTTGGACGCATAATTCAGCAATGGTTGTTGCCTGCCACGGTCCATGGAAGAGTCTTTGTGTGATCCAGTCCCAGACATGCTTGATTGGATACAAGTCCGGAGAGTATGTGCTAGCCAAGGGAGTTTGTGCACTGCCTAAAGAGCATGTTGAGTTGCCCGGGTGGAGTATGGGTGGGTGGAATATCGCATTTGGGATTACACTAAAATATGGCAGGATGACCAGCTGTGCGATGTCACTGACGTGTATATTGCTATTCAGTGTACCCTGTAAAAAACACCAGACATGTATGAGAGTGACAGCTAATCGCTCATCACACAATGATGCCCGGTGTGGGCTATGTGTGTTGCTGGCGGATGCACAATGGAAAAAGCCACTCACCTTATCGCCTTCAGATGAATAAACGACCATCAGACACTCCTAAGCAGAATCAGCTTTCATCACTGAAGACCACAAACTGCCATTCTTCCCTCCAATGAACTCATTCTTGATACCACTGCAAACGTGCTTGACAGTGACGAGCTGACAGTGGTAACTGTGCTAGTGGCACACGTCCCCATAGTCATGCTTCCAAAATACAATTGCGTATCATTCTTGTAGACACCCTTCGTATGACAGAGGATTGAATCTGTGATACCATAGCCGTCCACTCTGCCACCACTCCCTCCTGATATGCTGATCCTCTCATACATCCATAATACTGTGTTGCCCGAAACCACGTCTGTGAGTGTGCGAATGCTCTTCTGACCATCGACGCAACCATCATACCACTGCTGATACCTCGTCCAACGCGGTATGCAATTTGATGAAAAGACCAACCTGCTCGCTGAAGACCCACTAAACGACCTTGCTCAAACTTCGCTAACTGAGCAAATGTTGTGCACCTGCATCATCCAAGCATGATGGCTGCTTCAAAGAGCACTGAACAACACGACATGAGATGAATAACTTCTTTCTTCATGCCCTAGTCCTTAAATATGTGCTGTGTACATTTGCATGTTGTCATCCTCAGTGACGTCATTATTTCATCCAATGACTGTCAAACTTGGATCACGGTTTCTGCTGCCCTTAATTATTAAGTATTATAATATGACATTCCTAAAGGAATTCCTTCTGGGTGTTCCTTTTTCAATTTCCACCAGTGTATTTACCATCAAAGTTTCTACCATAAATACATCATTTGCACTATTTATTTAAAATTTTGCCATTTTTAACTTTACAAGAATTGAAAAAAGCCAGATGCTATATTTTTTCTAGAATAAATAGAGTAAATGAGAGAAAGAGGTAAAATTCAGTCATGTTTAGTATCCATTATGTTAAAAATTAGGTCTTTGGAGGTTTCTTTAGCTCATTTTCAAAAAAAAAAGAGCTAAATTTTTACTTTGTCATCTGTAGATATTCAATTTTTTTTTTCTAAACATAAGTTAAATATTCTTTTTTGGGTTGGATAGGTATTGATGAATTATTATAATTCACATTTTCTAATTCTCCAAAAATTTATAACTGTGCTCACTAATGGTGTAAAAAATTGTAAATAGCAAAACTTTATAATGTTTATTGCAAATGATGCATTTATGCTAGAAATTTTGGATGTAAATGTGAAGGTCATTAATAACAAAGATTTGCCCTCTGACTTCCAGGTGGGTGGAAAAACAGAATATTTTTGTTTTAATTATAAATACCCCCTCAAGTAGCTGCTTGCCACAGAGGTCTGACAGGAGCCTCTCAGCCTTAGAGAAGATCTATGAAGGAGGAGGGATCTCAATAGAAAGATAACATAAACATTCATGCCTTACCAGGGTCCAGTACCCAGGTCCCTATGTTCAGTAGTCACGCATGCTAACCACTTGGCCATAGGATCATTTGAAGGCATTAATGTAGAAAATGTAAAAATTCAACTAATATTGCAAATGATATATTTATGCTAGAAATTTGAAGTTCTTGTGGTAGAATGTATTGGTCAAAACACAGCTACTCAGATACTAAGAGAGGTAAAATTTATCAGAGATCATAATTGACTTCTTGGGAGCACCAAGCATGAATTTGCACATATCTCCTTCACCAGATATTTTACACCATAATTTGCACTGATGTTCACAAGTTTGATACTAAGCAAAATGAACCAAGTTGCTTGGACCACAAGGATAAAGGGAAATATGTAGGATAGTTTCCTGCTATACCTCAGTAATCATACATCATGAGTCACTGAAAGCGAGTCTGGTGCATATCAGATTACAATACAAATTTATATCGATATTTGTTTCAATTAAATTTCTATTTGTTAAAATTTGATGTCTCTTTTTATTTCAATAATTTATTTTATATCATTTTAAACTAAATAGCTTTTAATTAAATTTTAAAAATTAAATCACTTAAAATCTTTATATAAGTTTAATTTCTCTCCTTTCATTTAGATAGCAAAGCAAAAAGGGAAAAAAATAAGTCCAGACATTTGCAGATCCAACCTTATCAGGATGGCCCTGGGCAAGGGATTTATGCTAACTGATTTGTCAATAAGCCCTTGGTGATGAGAAAGTTCAACTTTTTCATTTTGAAGGATAAATGACAAATTCTTTTTGTGTTCTATAGGACTAATGAAATATTACTATATTCCCTTTCCCATTATCAATTAGTATGAATTACTACTATTAAAGTGAGGAAAATTCAAAATATAAAAAATTTTATTTTGTTTGAAAACAAGCATCCTATCTTCGCCAGAGAAAATATGTTATTCTTCTAGTTTTTTATGCTATGCTTATATATTCTGTTATTACTGTAATGCATGTTTACTGCTTTTGCTAAATGGCATTTATATGTAAAAGTCGTTCATGACATTTGTCAAAAACAGTACAAATAAGTATAACAAGATTCAGCATTTTGCGATTTAAAATTAGATTGCTGTTTAATACTTGTGTAAGTCTAGTTCTGTTTTAGATGTTAAGAAAAAAGGTGCTAAATAACTGGAAGAGCACAGTAGTTATTAAAACTACAGTAAAACAAAGAAGCCAACTGTTCAAGTGATAAATTATAGTAATTCAGTATAAAATAATATAAATTTATAATGGAAAAGGAGTCAAAAGAGTACTAAACCTGGGTTGGGTTGTTTTACCTCTGAGCGGCACTTTTTTGCACACCATGGGCTAAATGGCCAGGTCACAAGGACCCCAAAAGCTCAGAGAATGTTGGGGGAGGGGACCCACTGGAACAGCTGTTGGGAGACAGATGGTAGCCTCCCGTCAAGGCCAACCAGCGTGTTCTTTAATGTGCACAGGGTATGGCTCTCCTGCACACGGGGCCACGGCTTAACGTCCCATCCGATGGACGGCAGTCTTTCCAAGCCCATCGGTGTCCCCTACTGACTGCGGGCAGGGCGGAGAATTTTGCGGAGATAAATCTCAACGCTGACCCAGCTGGGACTCGAACCTGGAAACTGCAGATTACGAGCCTGGCGCGCTACCGACTGAGCCACCCCCGCCCCATTAAACCTAGGTAATACATATATTGTGCATGAATTGTTTTCCAAAATGCCACTAAAATAGGGAGGTAAATACATATTATGGGAGAGGAGAAAGGTTGGCTTGTTTACCTCTGAGTGGCTTTTTGCACACAATGAACTAAATGGCCATATCACAAGGAACCTGAAGGCTCAGAGAAGAGGGGGGGGGGGGGAAGAAAGATACTTAAAACATAAAGGGCTTGAATATCTTTCACTGTTGTTTTTCCCAAAAATTTTCACTAAATAGTATGTGTGGAGGATAGCTGGATAAAAAAGAATATATTAATTAGGAAATGTTGTTCTAGTCTGATACAATTCAATTCAGTATTATGTATCTCCCCAAATTTTTTTCCTACAACTGGGCCCTGCCTGCACTACCCAAAATAATTCAGGCATTAGCCACTTCTCAAAATTTCAAAGATAAAAAAAATGTACTTTACATCTAAATGTGCTATAAACATTTAACTTACAATAACTTCTTGTGTATCACCATGTTCGAAATATTCATGAATAGCTGGATTTACTGTTTTCTCCAAATCTTCTTCAGTCAATTCTGGAGCTATGGATTCAAACTCACAGTTATCCTTTAAACAGAAAAAAAACACTGAAATATAACTACACTTCATATCCAAATTTATCTTATAAAACAGCAAAACATCTTCATTACATACCTACATACATAATCCTCAAGCAGCCATGGGCTACTGAGGTCTAACAACACTGTAGTTTACTTTTCCAAATAAGTCTATCCCGAGATATAGCTGCAGCATTTTGCCACTGTATGCCAAATCTACAAAGGCCCTGTTCGAAATGGTCTACCCAATGCATTACAGATCTCCCCCTGAGGTCTTTTGAACCTTGGACACACTGTTCATAACCCTATTCACTAATCTATAGTTGTGCATATAGGCACCATGACCAAACCCACGCAACCTCTCTCTGCACACCATGCAACTTAGAGGTGGTTGCCGACTCCTTTGCCTAAAGACATCATTACTTACAAAGTCAAACCACTGTCACCCGCAACTTTTCCTATTCGAGGCATACGGTATGAACTTGAAATGTTCCGCGTTTACTAAAATAATTATCTTATCTAGAACTGCATGTCAATAGCTTGATGATCTGACTTCGAAATTTAATGCCTTCAAACAAATATTTTTGATAGAGTGGCCGAAAGAAGATTTTAGATTCGAACCAGGAACAATCTACAAGCTAGAAATACGCAGTTCCGTATTCTCTAACTGTAATTGCGACGAGTAGAGATTTCACATGATTGACCAAGACCCAATTTTTGTTTGAACAATAACAAAAATTTTGAATTTATTTAAATTCAACACTTAACAAAGTTCCACCACTGGCTTATAAAGGTGGATGATTTTACATTACAATTAATTGACTAAGTACTCACTCCATTCAGTTAAGCTTGAATTCGAACAACATTCAAACAAAATAATGAAAGTAAAACTTAAAAGTGAAAGTGACAACAAGCAGAGTAAGTAAAATTAAAATAACTCTACCATGTTGAAGTTTCTCCGGAACGAGAACTGTATTCTGCTAAGTTATTGTGATGTGCACACGGTGTAAATTTTCTTGAAGCACCCACTCCAGATTTCTCTGATCGTGGTTTTTCCCAAGCAAAGCAAATTTCTTTAAATTTCGCCTAACGTATTTAGGTAAAAGTTTACATCTCACTAATTTAAGAGATGTCTAAATTTACAATTTCCCTCCCTGAAACATGGCCTAAAAGTCAGTCCAGTGAATTTCACTAAAGTTGGACTTAGCAAAGATAGCAGAAGAAAGATAGAAAAAGACCAAACCCTGGACTGTTAGTCTGATCAATCCACACCGAACTGTTTCTCCCGGGTCGAGCGTGACAATATCTTTCTGGCAACCCCGGGAGCTCTCCGACCAAAAAGGGCCAATCAGAAGCGAGCCCTGGGCAAAAACCCGACTCCACTTCCATATTTCACAAGTGAGATGGAGCTCTGTTGCCAGCCAACACTCGCCTTACTCCCGATTGTCAAAGTTTGCTTTCGGGCGAGCTGCAATTGTTTCACTCGATACTTCCTGTCATTTCACACGTGCTAAGTTCTTTCTCGGCAACCAATGCAAACAGTTGAAACGGAACTCTGAAGGACATTCGCAACCGAGATCTTGCATCAGGATAGAAATGAAATAAAAAAAAATTTAAATCATTAAAATCAATAGGTTTGCGACCTATCACCACTATCCCAAAGATAATGCATAAGCATCCAGAATGAAAAGGCTTCAAGCTTCCTGTTATATTTCTTGCAAAGGGTTAAAGTTTTACTACCATAACTAACCCTAGAAAGAACCAAACTATTATAAAAAAAAAATACCCCTCAAGCAGCTGCTTGTCACAGAGGTCAATCAGGAGCCTGTAAGTTTATATACCATAGAGAAGATCCATGAGGAAGGCAGGATCTGATTAGAAAGACAACACAAACATCCATGCCTTTATCCAGGGATTAAACCCAGGTCCCTTTCATCAATTTTCCAAGTGTGCTAATCACTTGGCCCTTGGAGAGCTAAACCTATTACACAGCCTAAAATTTAGTCTTTAGGTGTATATGCCTATTTTTCCACACTCTCCATAGATTCTTAAAAGTCCCAGCACAATTCCTATTCCTCTGTTTATCTAATGCTGCACATCATCATTATCTGTAACATAGCTCGCAAGATAATTAAACTGAGACACTTGCTCAAAGGTGCAGCCATTCAAAACAACTAAAGCATAACCTACCTGACCAATTCTCATCGCTTTAGTTTTCTCTCTGTTTTTCACTATACTTATTCTATTAACCAGTTTCTTTAACAACTCTAATAAAAGAGTTCCTCTCATCATCATTATTATTTGTCAAAAGAGCTAAATCATCAGCATAAGCTAAATCAGAAATTTTCAGACCTCTAGACCACTTAAGCCCAAAATCTTCCCCTTACTGCATTACATTATCAATCACAACCAAACTAAAGAGAAAATGAGACAAAAATGCCTCCTTGTCTAACTCCATTAACAATGATGAACCAACTGCTCACTCATGACACTGTTATTATAGAGAGCTATCACAATGTTAACTAAGTTATCAGATATGCCATATGATCTCATGATCAACCACAAATTATGATGATCAACCAAACTGTGATGATCAACCAAATTAGTTGATAAACCAAACCATGATGATCAACCACAAATTATGATGATCAACAGAGTCAAATGCCATTTGGAAATCTATAGAGCTAATAACCACATATTTCTGAAACTATGAACATTTCTCAAGATTCTGCTTAGTAAAAATAATTGTTTCTACTTACCCCTATCACTTTTGAACCCACATTGTTCATTAAGCAGTTGTTTATCAACCAAATTTTTAATTCTGTTAAGCACAACAATGAAAAGAACTTTACTTGGCACAGAAAGTAGACTGATTTTCCTATAATTACTGCAAGAACTGTGATCATCATTTTGCAGATGTTTTTATGACAAATCATCATCATCATCCTCCTCAAGCAGCCATGGGCTACAGAGGTCCAACCAGACCATGCAATTTAGTTCTCCAAGCATATCTGTAGTGAGCTACATCTGCTGCATCTGGCCACTGCAAACCAATTCTAACAAGGTCCTGTCACCTTTCTTAAAAATAGAAATAATAAATAGCTCTGGTAAAATCCTTAGGAACAACACTTTTACCATACAAATTATTAAATATTTCAACCACCCAGGTGAAAACAAAAGCATTACCAGCTCTAAGCATTTCATTTGTAATTTCATCGACCCCTGGGGATTTATGTAGTTTTAATTTAGATACAGCCAAAGTAACTTCAGACTCTGATATGGGGGAAACAATGAAGTCAGTAATGCAACTATCCTCATTAAAAACAATGGAAGTAGAACTAATCACACTGTTTAGAATATCACTGAAATGCTCAGCCTACCCTTGCCATAACAGAATCCTCACCTTCAATAATCTTACCAAGTTTATACATCAATACAGTGTTGGAATTTAGGTACTAGGACTAGCTAGTTCTGTGCATCATTACAGAGGATTGGTGCATAGCTCTCCTTCCAGTGTGTCTAGCTACCAGTTACAGACTAAGTTCCATTTTCATTACTATGCATTAGATTTTTTTCAATAGAAGTTATTTTTATAACTTATTTCTAGACTAGGTTTAAATTTTTTAACTAAGAATGTTTTTATGACAAATCATCATCATCATCATCATCCTCAAGCAGCCATGGGCTACGGAGGTCCAACCAGACCATGCAATTTAGTTCTCCAAGCAAATCTATCCTGAGCTACATCTACTGCATCTGGCCACTGCACACCAATTCTAACAAGGTCCTGTTTGACATTGTCTGCCCACCGCGTCCTAGGTCTCCCCCACCTTCTGAGGCCTTTAGGCACACTGTTCATAACCCTATTCACCAATCTATAATTATTCATATGGGCAACATGACCAAACCAACGGAGTCTCTCTCTGCACAATATGCTGCTTAAAGGAGGGTGCAAACTCCTTTTCCTAATCTCATCATTAGTTACAAAGTTGAACCACCAAATGCCCAAGATACTGCTTAAGCATCTAGTTTCCTGTTATCTTGTTTACAAAGTGTCCAAGTTTCACTACCATAACTAACCCTAGAAAGAACCAAACTATTATACAGTCTAATTTTAGGCTTTAGGTGTATACGCCTATTTCTCCACACTCTCCAGAGGTTCTTAAAAGTCCCGGCAGCAATCCCTATTTGTCTGTTAATCTCATGCCGCACATCACCATTATCTGTTACATAGCTCCCAAGATCATTAAACTGTGACACCTGCTCAAGACTGCAACCATTCAGATTAACTGAATCACAGCCTGCCTGACCAATTTTCATCACTTTAGTTTCCTCTCTGTTTATAACCAAACCTACTCTACCAGTCTCATCAACAGCTCGAATGAAAGAGTTCATCTCATCAACATCATTTGCCAAAAGGGCTAAATCATCAGCATAATCTAAATCAGAAATTTTCGTATCTCCAGCCCATTTAAGGCCAAAATCTTTCCCTTGAAGTGAATTTCGCATAACATAATCAATAACCAAGCTAAAGAGAAAAAGAGACAAAATGCACCCTTGTCGAACACCAGAAGTAATGCTAAACCAATTGCTACAAGCCTTACCAACTCTCACACACGACTCAGTGTTATTATAGAGAGCTTTCATAATGTTAACTAACTTGTCTGGTATACCATATGATCTCACAATCAACCACAAATTATGACGATCAACAGAGTCGAAAGCCTTTTTGAAATCAACAAAGCTAGCAACCAAAGGTTTCTGAAACTCTAAACATTTCTCAAGAATCTGCCTAAGTGAAAATATCTGATCCACACATCCCCTACCACTTCTGAATCCACATTGCTCATCACGCAATTGACTGTCAACCAGATTCTTAATTCTATTAAGCACAATCATGGAAAGAACTTTACCTGGAACAGAGAGTAGGCTGATACCCCTATAGTTATCACAAGAACTGCGACCACCTTTTTTGAAAATAGGGATAACAATAGCTCTGGTAAAATCCTTAGGAACCATGCCTTTATCATAAAAGATATTCAAAATTTCAGTCATCCAAGTGGTAACAGAAACATTCCCAGCTCTAAGCATTTCCGTAGTAATTTCATCTACCCCTGGGGATTTATGAAGTTTAAGTTTAGAAAGAGCCAAAATAACTTCAGATTGTGTTAGAGGGCCAACATTAAAGCCACCAATGCATCTATCATCATTGCAAACAATGGGAGTAGAACTAACTACATTGTTTAGAACATCACTGAAATGCTCAGCCCACCTAGCCATGACAGAATCCTCCCCTTCTATAACCTTACCTTGTTTATCCTTCAATCCTTGTATGCCTGTCCGTTTTCTACCACACAAAACATTAACTATCTGGTACAGCTCTCTGCTGTTGTGCTGTCTAACTGCTTCCTCGGCTTTGTCAGCCAAACCATCAAGCCAAAGATTCTTATCAGCAGCTAACTGATCCTTTACAAGCTCATTAGTCTCTGTAATACTTTCTATTAGGACTAGTAGGGTATTGATTAAGTGCATTCCTGCAGTTCTTTCTTTCCGAAATAAGCTCTAGTGCCTTATCACTCAGATAATTCTGACTCTTCTGCTCCTTTTTTCCTAAAAGAGTACTGTTAGTGTCCAAAAAAGCCTGTTTAAAATGATCCCATTCTTCCTCAACTTCAGTAGTAAGCAAACCATGACTGTCATAATGACTAAGTAACCTATCATGGTAAGCTTTGGCTATAACTGGATCTTTCAGAGCTTCAGTATTAAAAGTAAATTTTTTAACCCTAGAACAACACTTTTTAAGTTTAAGTTGCAACACACTTTTAACAAGGTAATGGTCAGATCCAATTTCAGCTCCCCTATATGCCCTGGTATTCCTAACAGAACTAGCCCATTTGCTGTTAATTAATATGTAATCAATCATATTCTTATGCAGCCCATCAGGTGAAACCCATGTGTACTTATGTATGTCGTGGTGTTTGTAATAAGTGTTAGTTAATCTGAATCCATTGAGTTTACTTACCTGTAGGAGACGTTGCCCATTGCCATTGCAGCTACCAATACCAAAAGGGCCTATTACTCCTCCCCAAAGGGCAGAGTCATAATTATGTTTTATCTAATGTATGAGTTTCTCATAATTATGACACTTTTAATAATAAATGGAAAAGTTTATTTTTATGGTGGGACTCAAATAAAGGTGGGCTCTATGAAATGTATGACTATACAAATTTTCATTCAGCTCACACATCGGCTCTTGGACACTAAATTATATGAAAAGCAAAATATTTCAATAACCATTTTGCAAAAAGAAGTAGGATTTCCACTTTTTTATGTAAACTCATTCCTGTTTACTTTAATTACCAAAAAAATTACCAAAAAAAAATTAATATATTATACAAATAAGGTAAAAAACACATTTAGTTTATTATAATCATTAGGTTATAAATAAATTAATAAAATAATTAAATTATGCCTAATGGCCTATACCTGGTCATGAATAAGTTCCTGGATCTAAATAATGCTATTCATGAATGGGAGAGAAATATTTTTTTTAGAGAGAGAGAATAGTTTTGGAGTGGGGTATTTCCTTTTGCCTACAGAAGTTTGAAGGTGGCAATGCAAATTTATTTGTGAGATATGCCAATGATATATATGTATATAAATATTTATATACATATATGCAATATATTTTATTATCTACATACTAATACAAATTGATATAATCATATTAGACATAATTGCAATGGGCTTCAATAAGCATGGTGTGCCATGGATAAGAACTGAACAGTAATATAGCCATCCACATACTGAGATAGCAAAAAATCGAAATTAATATATCCAAAGCCCACATAACAAATTTAATTTAAACACACCTCAAAAGAAAAGATTTTAATTTCTTTTTAAAGTTTACCATATTAGTAATAAGTTGTAGGTCTAATGGTAAAGTATTTCACATTTTTGGCCCTGTCAAGTTTATGTTATTGTGTATCACAGATGTCCTTGATTTAGCAGGAATTAGTTTATTTTTACCAAGTGTATTATAGTTCTGTTCAAAGGTTAACAAATTAAGATATCTCTGTGAATATTTTGGTGAATTCAGTCAAACATAAGAAGGAATATTTTGTATGAATAAAATTTATGAGTAGGTAGAATATTATTTGGATAATTATTATGATTTACATTAATTGTATATGAGAACCCTGTAACTCTAAAAAAATTTATTTATTAACATTTATATTTTGTTAAGGTCAAATTCAGTTCCATTTCAAATTATCTGCCAAAATTACTCCAAGAAATTTAATTTCATTTACGATGGTTATCTGTTGGTTATGGACAGAAATATATTGAATGATATTTAAAGATTTGCAATGCAATTGAAAAATGATTCCCTTAGTTTTCGTATGATTAAGTGTCAAAAGATTACACTGAAGCCAGTTTATGTATTTGTTGATTTCAATATTTGCGATTTCTATTGCATTATTAACATTACTATGAGAAAAGAATAAACTAGTGTCATCTGTATATAATATGGGCTAAAATTTCTGCTAACATTAAATATGTCATTAACATAAATTAAAAATAAAAGTGGACCCAAAATAGAGCCTGTGGCATACCATACTCATTAATTAATAAGCTCAAATTTATATCATCGATTTTAACATTTTTTTCAATAGGATCCCTTATACCAATGTAATACAATTTGTCAAGCAGAATAGCAAGAGAGATTATAATTATTATTTTATAATCATCATTATCCACACCCCATATTATTCAGAAACAGCTCTGCTTGTTACTCCAAATGATAATTCTTCCCTTCATCAAATATTCATTAAAACAGTAAAATGTGCCCCTACATGTTATTGCTTTATAAACAATATTATATGAATGGTGATGTGTTTAAAATAGTAATATTGAATTCTGCAGTAATGTTGACAGTAGGCCCAGATCTAGAAAAAAATTAAAGGGGAAGGGGGTGAGAGGGGGGAGCAAGAATCACAGTCGAGCCAGAAAAAAGTAAAAGGGGATGGGGACCACGAGATTGGATTTCCATTGCAGTATAGCATTTCCCCATCTGTTTTAGTGGTCTTTAAAAATTTCTTGTTGAAAAATGCAGGAAACAGGCATGCACCCATGATTAGTTTGGGGCCCACCTTTACTTGGGTCCCACCAAAAAAATTAACATTTTCATTTATTATTAAAAGTTTCATAATTATGAGGGTTTTTTCCTATCTATATTTAGTGTCAGACATAAAATATGGGGCTAAATAAAATTATAAAAAGAAAACTGTTTTGGATTTCAAAGTAGGTAAACAGGTTTGAGATTTCATATAAGATGACAGTATTTTCAGGGGGGGGGGGGGGGACATGGTTCTTTGGTGCAGAAAAGGTTCAGATCATAAACATTTTGAAGTATAGTAGCAGCTGCACTGTGTACCTGCTGCTAATGGTAACACCTGCTTTTATTAGAATTTTTTTAGTTGTAAATAAACAAGCAGTTAATATATAAATATTACAGATTTGAGTATAAATACATAGGGTGTACTAAAAATAATGTCTTATGTGTTAATGTCTTTATTATAATGAATAGAAGTTCCACCTATACATGTATATATATATATTCATTGTTGCACTACACAACTGCCTTTCAAAGTAATCTCTGGCATATGTAAAGCATTTGTACCACTGTTGAATTCAAGACTGGAGTTCTACTTGGAAAAACTGTGGTGAGCAGTGTTTCATTAGCTGTCATCAGTGCCTGCAATGATAGCCTCCCACTTTGTGGTTTGTCCTTGATGACTGTTTAACCTTCAGTAAACTTCTTCACTCACCTTTGCACATTGCTGATGTTGATTGTCTGTTCACATACACTTGGATTAGCCTGATATGAATATTAGGCACACTGAAGCCCTCCTTCATTAACAGTTAGATAATAGCTTTTTGTTTTAACTTCATATCCATGGTTCATCAGTACTGATCAGTTGAAAAGATGATATAAAATATATAGAAAGTTGAAATTCACATAATGTATGAAGAACAGGAACACACAGCTATTTTTATGCATATTACAGCTCTATGGGCACTACTTTCAGTATGACCTTCATATAACAGAGTGAGCCACTATACTATTACAATAGTGGTTATAGTAAGCCAATTTGCTGAAAATTTTGATGTTAAGAGCTCAATGCACTTGTATTTCAGCTTATAAGTCCAGAATGAATTGTTGCAAAAATGTATATTGTATGTCATTTCAATTAAAATAAAGTGTTCACTATTTCATGCAAGATATTTTACATACTTTTCACAAGTTTTTAAGTTATAATGAAAAATGCTGTTTATTATTTTTTTATGAATTGCTTGTAAAAAGTATTGTTTCTCTGAATTTGTGATCCAAAATTAGCATCAAAATTATAGCCAGTATTATTAGCTTTAAATTACACCTTATTCTTGCAGCTGCTGCAAAAGGTTCATATAAATGAATGAAGACAACAATGTTTTGACTTTTAATTTACATGCTAAAATAGGATTTTGGTGAAATTATGTTATTCAGTATAAAGTTCCATCATGGAGAAAAAAATTCTTTGCTCCAGGTTTGCCTCAAAATATGCCTTAGATTACTGTAAAACCAAAGGTTTGCCACCTAACATAGCATTTTAACATGCTTAAAATATTTACTTTCATTGTACATTAAATGTTAATTGTTTTTCAACCACAACACAAATTTCCCTGATAAAAAGACATACTACATAAACCACACATTTCCAACTGACATTAAATATGAATTAGTCAATTTTTTAAAACTCAACAGCTTACTTGATTTTCAGAATCATAGTTAGGATCATGGATATCACTGTTAATATCATCATCTTCCATCATCAATTCACTTCCTGGTTTTCCCCATGTTCCTTTGCCCCCTGCTCCTCCTATAATTGAATTATTATAAAATTTTAATGTTTATTAATTACAAAATTCATTTTATTTTGAAACTATAATAAGTATTGGATTTTTTATAGGTAATTTCATTTTGAAATATAAGTACAAAGAGAAAGATATATAATAACTGACAAGAAAAAAGCTGGAACTCCGTTACAGTAAAAAATTCTTCCCTTCATTTTAATGGTCTTTACACTCAAAAATCTCCAATATTTATGTATTAAGTGTTAATTTCTTTATTTACAACCAAAAAAAAGTTGAAATATAAAAAGTCAACCATAAGTCCATATTTGCTTAGAGCATTTAAATACCACGTGATCCAAAAGTAACAGAAAAAGTAAAAATGCAATAATTCAAAAAGTATTGACAGTAGCACGATGTGGTTTTCACAGAAATGCACAGAAATACATGAGTTTTTTTTAATAACAAAAAATTTTATTGCCAGAATAGTTACATTTGTCACCGACAGGTAGCGCTGTAGCAGTCCCAGAGCTGCTGCCTGTCGCTATTTAAACAGATCCACCGGCTGCTGCTCCTCAAACGCTCCTCAAATGGTGCGAGGCTGCGAACATTGATCAATCTGATTTTGCCGTGAGGTATGTAAATTTCAGATGCAGTGAACAGTGACGTTAAACTTTCAGCATTTTACGTTTATTACCAAAGTTAAACATTCTGCCAAGGTGAGGCATGTTGTTGTTACGAGATAAAGCAATTTTAATTAAGCTGTATTATCAGAACACCGAATGTGCAAGTGCAGCTTTGCGCACCTATAGTTTGATGCGGGGTATTAGAAGTGGAAAGGGTCCGATGTCTTGTTCCTCACTGATAGCTATGATGAAAAGGTTTGAGGACACTGGCAGTTTGGAAGCATGTGCAAGAAGCAGGAGACCCAAAAAAACTATTGCTGTTGTGCACGAGGTCGAACATGAGGCTGAACACGAAGCCGACACACAATCGGCAGCTTTCACACATGGGGAATGCAGTGTGCGTGAAATTTCAAGACCAACTGGCATTTCATACGGGACTGTGTGGCGATCGCTCAGGATCATCCTCAAGAGGTATCCTTACAAAATCCAACACGTACAGGAACTGAAACCAAATGATTTCGAGAGACGTCATGAATATGCAAATTGGGCTTTTCAACAGATAGAAAACAATGCACACTGGCTGTTGAACGTCCTGTGGACTGACGAGGTGCACTTTTTGCTTAATGGAAGTGTAAATGCACACAACTGCCGCATATGGGTGAGAGAGAACCCACATGCAATTGTGGAAACCCCTTTGCATCAGCCAAAGGTGACAGCGTGGTGCGGGTTCACTGTGTCATTCATTATAGGCCCCTTTTTCTTTGAGGAAATCCACAGCGGTACATTTTGAACTGTTACTGTCACAGGTGAGTGTTATGCAGCGCTTTTAAGAGACAGCATCATTCCCTCCTTGCAAGAGAGGCAAGCGCTCCATAGTGTAACATTCATGCAGGATGGAGCGCCTCCGCATATCACAAGTCCTGTCCAGCACCTGCTGTGATCGACATTTGGCGATGACCGTGTCCTCAGTCGCTCTTTCCCACACGAATGGCCAAGGTCTCCAGACCTTACACCTTGTGACTTTTGGTTATGGGGCTACTTGAAGTCACAGGTGTACAGAGATATATAGAGAAAATTTTCAACATATGTATAAACAACATATGTATAAACACCAACAAGATATTAAAAATAAAAAGCTTAATACAGTTTTAGCACAAACTATAATAAATTAGAAATAAACAATTTAATATACAAACCTGAAATAGAACCACAAACTAAATTTCAACTTCAATATGCTGAATCCATTATGATTCATTTACATAGCCATACACTCTGCAACATAGAGATTCCACCCTCCCGGAGGAATGGAACTTCATGCTGCACAAGCAGCTAATAATGTCAGATGGGAGACACCTATATAATCTCTGAGCACCTATATAATGTCAGGTGGGAGACACCTATATAATGTCAGGTGGGAGACACCTATATAATCTCTGAGAGATGGGAGACACCTATATAATCTCTGAGAGATGGGAGACACCTATATAATCTCTGAGCATTGAGTTGAATGGTGTCTGATGAAGCTCCCCCACAGAAGCGACGGCAAAACATGACATGTTGTGGAAGGAACTGTCTGATTTTAATGAGATTTTTAAATGTTTTTAAGAATTTTTGAGGATGTGCTTAGTAAATTCAACTAGCTTACATTGTGTAACCATCCAAGAGCCTAACATCATGAAAATGGGATTACGAGCAGAAGTCAGTGCATATTAGCAACAGGTATCTGCATAAGTGACAGAAAACCCATGATAGCAACGATTTTCAACAATACCAGGACTGGTAATTGCAGCTGTGATGATGCATACCATCAATGTCAACTTCACAAAGAGTACACTGGACCAGTGGAAAAAAGGACATGCAACCCTAGTGACCAGCTGTCGTCTGCGCAAGCAAGGTATCAAAGCTCAAGGACTGATAATTATTCCTTAGGCAATAAGCAAATTGCACTATGTGGCAATTTAAGCTATATTCACTAAATGAGCAGTTAAAGTTTCCTCAAGAATTTAGTTCTTAAATGTAAATACAGCTAAAAATCGTGCAATATTGAATTAAAAAAAAATTCTAATAAAAACAGATGTTAGCCTTAGCAGCAGGAATACAGTGCAGCTGCTACTGCACTCCAAAGGGGCAAGGGGTGCTCAATCAGTAAAAAGCCATGCTCATAATCTGCAGTTCCCAGGTTCAAGTCCCAGCTGGGCCAGTATTAGATTTATCAATAAATGTTTTTGTGGAAAACAAACTTCACAGACATATGGGATTCAAACCCACATTTCTCCAGAAACATTGTTTAAATCATTAATAACGCTAAATAGCATGATGTGACTTCATTATTTATTACCATCTTACTTAGAGCACTAAAAAGAAATAGTTGCCACCCGAGATCATAGATGGCACCAAAAAGAGGTGCCCAAAATTCACGAGAAGAGTGATAGTCATTATTAGTGGAAAAAGGACTAAGCCGGCATTAGTTCAACACATTAGAATGTTTATGGAGAGATGCAAGTTCAAATCCAGTATGCCAGCGAAATTTTTTTCCACAAAAACATTTATTTTTTGACGTTTAAATGTCTACAGGTAGCGCTGAGACTGGGGCGGGGGTGGCTCAGTTGGTAGCGCGCCAGGCTCATAATCTGTAGTTCCCAGGTTCGAGTCCCAGCTGGGTCAGCGTTGAGATTTATCTCCGCAAAAATTCCCCGCCCTGCCCACGGTCAGTAGGGGACACCGATGGGCTTGGAAAGGCCGCCGTCCGTCGGATGGGACGTTAAGCCATGGCCCCGTGTGCGAGAGAGTCATACCCTGTGCACGTTAAAGAACACGCTGGATGGCCTTGACGGGACCATCTGTCTCCCAACAGCTGTTCCAGTGGGTCCCCTCCCCCAACCTTCTCTGAGCCTTCGGGGTCCATGTGACCTGGCCATTTAGCCCATGGTGTGCAAAAAAGTGCCGCTCAGAGGTAAAACAACCCAACCCAACGTAGCGCTGAGATTATCACTTATTGCTTAGATTTATTGCTTAGATTTACAGCAAAACTCTCTGTCCATAGTCAGTAAGGAATACTGATGGACTTGAAAAAGCCACTATGCATCGAATGAAACCATTAAGCAATAGCCCCATGTGCAGGAGAGCCGTACCTTGTGCATATTAAAGAACATGCTGGATGGTTTTGACAGGAGGCTACCATCTGTCTCCTAACATGTCCAATGGGTCCCCCCCCTCAACCTTCTCTGAGCCTTTGGAGTCCTTGTGAACCTTGCTATTTAGCCCATTTTGTGCAAAAAAGTGATGCTGAGAGGTAAAAAACATCTCCAATGTCATGGGCTACCTCTAACACGGCTCCAAAAGGAAGATAAAATGTGATCAATATTTGGGAGTCATATGTCAAATGAAAGTTTCTGAAGGTAGGTGTTTTAGATGACAGAGAAAAAAATGTAAGGAAATTAAAAAATACCCATTTTCCTATATGCACCATAAAAAGTAGAAAATAAATCTAAAGCGTATCCACTCATAGTAAATACACAGATTATCTGTAGATATAAATAAATAATAAATACTCATATCAAAAACATTATTGTTGATGCGGGAATCAAACCAACAACTCTTCAGATACATGCCAGAGTAACTTTACCATTAAACCAATGATGGGACGATAATTTGCTTCCACTATCTGACCTATAAAACTTTCATTGAATGTGGCGGACTATGCGCATATATAATTAGGAGAGGCAACTTATTTTCCAATTGTTTCTAATGATTTGGATGGCAATGAGGAAGTAACTGATGCTTAAGCATTATTTATGAAAAACTTCCTCATTCACATCTGAATCATAAGCAACAATTGCAAAATGAGTTGCCTCTCCTGATTATAGATGACCCAAGGGCCACCATATTCTGTGAAAGATTTATAGGTCATGCTGTGGAAGCAAATTATCATCCGATGGTTGGTTTAACTGTAGAACACTCTGGCAGAATTGCAGTTCAATTCCCGCACTATCGGCAATAATTTTTTCACATGAGTATTTATTGAATTCTAAAGCATATCAATGGTGCAATCAGTCAATGAGTTTGTATTCATTTCAAAGGATGATAAGGTGCAGGCAATCTTGTTGTGTAGGTAAATTGCCACCCTATCCTCCTTTAAAGTGAATACAAACTTAGTGATTGATTGCACCATCGATATGCTTTAGATTTATTTACTCCTTTTAAGGGCCCATATAGGAAGATGGGTATTTTAAATATTTTTTGGTGACTAAAAACACCTATCTTCAAAAACTTTCATTTGATATATGACTCATAAACATAACCAATTTTTCTTCCCTCATAGAGTCATGTTTGAGGTAGCCCATGACATTGGAGATGTTACAAGCTGTAATTTGAAATATAGCTCATTAAAGTCTAACCCCATACAAATCCTCCCATCCTCCTTTTATGGGGGGAAGTAAAATTCGAGATAGTTTACGATGATCATTATATGAACTTTCATTTGACACCTATCTCATAACTCTAGGTCCTAGCGTTTGGAAGATATAGTAGAATGAATTTGAAATTTTCCACTTTTTAGGGAGAAGCCTGGAGTGTCAATTTTTAATAACCTATGACAGTCCCCACATCAGAAGCTTTCATTTAAAGAATAGCTTGCTACTCTTCACAGATATAGCAGAACAATAGTTTTCATATTTACCCTGTTTACAGGGAAGAAAGGGGGGGGGGGGGTCAATTTTTTATAACTTATGACAGTCCCCTCGTTGGAAGCTTTCATTTGAAGCATAGCTTGTTACTTTCCACACTCGCATTCAGGTGATACAGGGAAACAATTGTTCTCATATTCACTCCCCCTTTTATTACGGGGGAAGAAAATATGGGGGTCAATTTTTTATAACCTTTGTCAGTGCCACATCACAAGCTTTCATTTGATGCATAGCTTGTTACATATCGCACTCAAGTCAGGAGATATAGGAGAAAAAATCATTTTCGTATTTCCCAAATGACAAGCTAAAAGCAATAGGAAGATAGAAAATAAACCTAAACATATTGATAGTGCAATCAGTCACTGAATTCGTATTCACTAAAAAGGAAGATAGGGCGCCGGCAATCTTGTCGAGTAGTTAAATCAGCACCCTATCTTCCTTTGAAGCGAATATGAACTCAGTGGCCGATTGCACTATTGATATTCTTCAGCTTTATTTTCTACATTTTAGGGACGTATGTAAAAGTGGCATTTTAAAAAAAATTCAATTTCTTTCTTGTTGTCACTAAAAACACCTACCTACGAAAACTTTGATATACAGGGTGAATCTGAAAAAGTGGGCAAAACTTTACGGGGTGGTAGAATGCAGCTATACAAGCAATATTCGTCATAGAATGTATGGTCAGAACGCAAGCGGTGAGAAGTTAAAAGGTAGTTTTCCACTGTCACATTTAAAGAATGAACACAAGAAGGAGAGGAGATACTCTGTGCCTCACTTGCATTCCCGTCCGCTGTACCGTACACAAAGTGCATATCCGCCATTTCGTGGTTAGTATAACCAGCCATCCTCTCGGCAATCCACGGTAGAAATGCCGTTGGGTGTGAGGACCGACCCTTTTATACCATTTCCAACGCCACCTAGCGGCTCGCCGTTTGCGTTCCGCCCATACTTTCTATGACGAATATTGCTCGTATAGCTGCGTTCTACCACCCTGTAAAGTTTTGCCCACTTTTTCAGATTCACCCTGTATAACTCATAAACATCGAGCATATTTTTCCCCCTTTTGGAGTCATGTATATTAGTAGTCTGAAGTAGCCCATGACATTAGGAACAACATATGCTTTGAGATACAACTCATTAAAGTTGAATCCCGCAAAAAACCACCCCTCACCCCTTTTTATCAGGGGAAGGAATAGTGGGAGCAAAATTCATAATAGTTTACGACCGTCATTAGACACTTAACTCGTAACTGCAGGCCCTCGCATTTGAAAAATACAGTAGAAAGACTTTCACGTTTTCCGTTTTAGGGGGAGGGGGAAGTATGGGGAGTAAATTTTTTTAATAGCCTATGACACTCCCCGTGCCAGAAGCTTCCATTTAACACATAGCTTGTTACTCTCCGCACTCGCATTCGGGAAATATTGAGGAACAGTCACTTTTCATTCTCCCCTTTTTTAGGTGGGAAGAAAGCACGTGGGGGTAATTTTTCGTACCTATGACATTCCCCGCTTTAGAAGCATTCATTTGACGTATAGCTTGTTATTTTCGGCATTCGCATTCTGGAGATATAGCAGAATAATAGTTTTCACATTTCCCCCTTTTTAGGAGCGAAGAAAGCATGGGGGGGGGGCAATTTTTTATAGCCTATGACACTCCCCGCATCACAAGCTTTCATTTGGTACGTAAGTTATTAAGTTTCTCCATCGCGTTCGAAAGATATGGTGGAACAAAGTTTTTTCAAATCACATGCCGACCAACCAAAAAATGTCAAAGCGAAAAGCAGGTAAAAATTAACCACCCTTGCTTTTCCTCCCTAAAAAAACGTAAAATGTGAAAGTCGCTCTATCTTCTGAACGCGATGAAAGGGGGGCAGGGATTTTCGCGAGTTTTCGACCTTAACGAGTCGTATCCCAAATGAAAGAATGCGACGTCTCCAATGTCATAGGCTACCACAAACACTACTCCAAAAGGAAGGTAAAATGTGGTCGATGTTTATGAGTTATATAACAAATGAAAGTTTCTGAAGGTAGGTTTGTAAGTGACAAAGAAAAAATATAGGTATTTTTTAATTCACTTATCTTCCTATATGTGTCCTAAAAAGTAGAAAATAAACCTAAAGCATACCTATGGTGCATTCAAAAGAAAACAGGGTGCCAGCAATCTTGTTGAGTAGGTAAATCGGCACCCTATCTTTTGAAGAGAATACGAACTCAATGACTGATTGCACCATCGACATTCTTTAGTTTTATTTTCTACTTTTCAGGGCGCGTATAGGAAGATAGGCATTTTTTACTTTTTTTCTCTCTGGACAAAACATGCCAAATACTGTTTACAAGAACTTTACAAATTCGCCATCAGAATAATTTTTATAATATTTTGCAATTTTCTCATTAATACGAAAACTTGGACGCACAACAGCATCGGAGTCTTGAAAACTTAAGGGAAATAATTTTTTTTTCGTCTTTAATGCAGCTATAAATTTCTCAAACATGTTGGTTTTGATAACTTTCATAACTAGTAGTATGTTTACTGATGTAGTTAGTGTCTCTTTGAGTGAGAGCTGAGCTCTTTAATCGAGGTTGAACAGGACATTCAAAAAACCCGATGTATTCCTATGCGCAAAGTCTGTCATGTGGGTCGATATCGTCGTAAATTCAATATAGGCTACTAAAGAACACTTTCAAAAATAGTGTAAGATAAATTGGGAAAGAAAGAAAATTGGCATACCACAAAGTACTTTAAGAACAAGAGATAAAAAAAATCAATAATTTGAGTGACAATATTCGCGGGACACGGGTTGGCTGATCTAAACCAACCCGACTGGTTGTCTAGCGACTATGGATTTGGTGCGATTCTTTTGAAAAATCTACCGCTGTTTTCTGCTTGTTTGTGGGTTGCCAGCCAGAACTGATACAAAGAAAAATCTATTTCTTTCAAAGAAATGCCTCTACAAGGATACTTAAATCAGCTTTCAGATGATTACCTAAGTTTTTGATCGCCGATCGTAAACTGAAGTTTTATAAAGCAATCTGTGAGTCAGTCTTAAATTATGCCATAACTATACAATGGTATAACCAACTTAACAAATACCGTATTTCTTCGATTCTAAGACGCACCTTAATTTCAGTACCACCAACAGAAAAAAAGCTTTGATTCTAAGTAAAAAATAAAACGCTAAAATATATCTAACAAATATTTTTATCATGATAGAATTCAATTTACTAACAACAATAGTATCTATTTATCAGTAGGTATGTTATTCATCACTTCCTTCTGAAACAATATCAGTCTGATTGTTCCGAGCCGCCATATCTGCATCTGAATCAATATCAGTCTGATTCTTCCGAGTCGCCATATCTGCATCTGAATCAATATCAGTCTGATTCTTCCAAGCCGCCATATCTGAATCAATATCAGAGTCTACTTCACAATCAGAGTCTGATTTTTCTGAACCATCTTTATCTCTATTATCTCATAATATATCGTCTTCTGAACCATCGAGAGCGTTGGTGATGCAACATTTTTTAAATTAGTGCTGAACTATTCTTTCTGGGATTAGCTTCCAAGCTGTTGATACCCATTCCGCCAATTTTGATGCCGGCGCTTTCTTAATTTTTCCCGCAGGTGCTCAGAGGAAGGTTGTCAGTCAACAGACAGGTTCCAAGCTCACTATAATTCACCCACAGAGCTCCACTATAATGAAATGACGGTGGCTTCGCATTTGGAAAGCGCGGGAAAGTACATACGCCACTTTATTCTCCAATGGAATTGGAGGCGGGGTTTCCGCGTAAAAACAAAACGTGTGGTGCCGTGTGCAAAGCGCGGGAAAAAAAACTGTGATTCTAAGACGCACCCGTTTTTACAGACATTTATATGGGAAAAAAGTGCATCTTAGAATCGAAGAAATACGGTATTAGAAAAATAAAACGTATTCAATCCTTAATAGCTAAAAATATTATACCAATTACAGACCGTATACATCTAACTACAGCCCAAGATATACAGTGCTGGCCATTAAAAGTGAAACACCAGGAAGAACTCATCAGATTGTCTCGAAATATGCAAGATGGGTAGCCGATGGGAGAAAATTTATGATTCAAAGCGCAGCACACACGCACATCATGTGTGACAGTAACGCCCCCTGGAAGTGGTATATGAGGAGATTACAAGGAGCCGACAAAGAAAGTGTAAGGAGAAGTAGAGCTCTCGATAAGCGTAAGTGGCGCCGCTAGACGGATCTTGGAACCCGATCCTGGCAAATTGGTGTGCAGCCACAAAAACAACTGTAAGGCGCGATCTGCGCATGCGCAGTGCAATCGTTTTAACACGCTGCAACTATTGTTTGTCTTAATCTTCAAATATTTAATGAATATTTAATGTGATTTAATTAGTGTTTCAACCTGTCTGAAGATCATAGCTATTTGCCTACAGTGGTAGCTTAGCGTAAAGTTATTCAATGAGTATTTTATTCCGTTCAGGAGTGCATTTTACGATAACTAGAAAAGCCGTTATATGTTTATTTTGAGTAATTTTGCAGAAGTTTTAAAAATAATATGCAAATTAATACATTTAATCATCTCATGAATATATTATAAGGCAGTGTATGTTGCGGGTTTGCGTTCCATGGAGCATATCGATATATATATAGGCTTCTGCACTTTGCTCTAACAGTGTAATTCTTTTCTATGGTTGATACAGGAAGTGCCTGCTGCCATCTGTTGAACGTTTATACAGATATAAAACTCATTGTGATATTTATTGAAAATATGTAGAATTGTATAAAATATAATTATATAGAACATGTTGTCGTACATTTACACATAAATCTCAATTTATTATAATATATTAAATACTCTAGAATGTTCAAAATACTGAAATTTTCTTGTTGAGCAGAGCTACTACCTGTTTTACAAAATAGGATTTTATTAAGGAAAATAATTTTGATTATTCCTTGTTATTTTCTCTCTGAACCAAAAAAAAATTATGATAGTGCCTCACGAAAGAGAAATTGTGGAAATGAATATTTTTCAGAGTCAGAGTGTATGTAAAATTAGTCACGTGGTGTAAACAATTGAAAACCTTGCTCGCAATGAAAAAATAATGCAGGAAACTAGCTCCTCTCCCTGGATAGGTGGCTTCACTGCAATACACGAATTTGCCATGTTTAGAGGGCGCTGCAATCGAAAAGTTTACATTACGCGTATGGAACCTGGCTCTCTTCTCCCTTAGACACTCCTTGGAGCCGGTGTAAAGCACTGGAATTGTGTTTGCTCGCAGTTCTTGCGCACTAAAGGATCAAGTATACCCCGTCGAAGAACACGGGATCCATACGATCAGCTTTGCGACTTTCATCGAGGGAGAACTGTGGGATTACGGAAAGGCGGATTATCGTACTGAGACATCGGTGCTCCTATTGGACAGAATACTGCCACAGTGATGAGAATATGGCATCAGTGGTTAGAGGAGGAACGAACTCCCCGACTCGAGGGATCTCAACGGCCCTGTCACACAAACGAACGAGAGACAACATATATAAAATTAAAGTCCAGCATGATACAAACACAAGATTTAAAAAAAAAAATATTTTCAACTACCGAATTTTACAAATAACTATGGAAAGTGCACAAGCAGCGACAAAATTGCGTACATTTTCAATCTTTTACCAAGGGAACTGCTAGACGTAAGTTCTTAAATAAATAAAAAAATAAATACCCCCTCAAGCAGCTGCTTGCCACAGAGGTCTGACAGGAGCCTGTCAGTTTATATGCCATAGTAGATCTGAGAGGATGGCAGGACTTCAGCAGAAAAACGACACATACATCTATGCCTTACCCGGGGCTCGAACCCAGGTTAAATAGATCTTTAAAAAAATAATTAGGAAATTAAAAATAACACTTGCTAACAAATTATGTAATGCTGAAAGTGAATATAAAAATCTCAATGTTATTATGAAACATTCGAAATGAAAAAAAAAAGGGTTGGGTTGTTTTACCTCTGAGCGTCACTTTTTTGCAAACAATGGGCTAAATGGCAATGCCATAAGGACCCCGAAGGCTCAGAGAAGGTTGGGGGAGGGGCCCACTGGAACAGCTGTTGTGAGACAGATGGTAGCCTCCCGTCAAGGCCATGCAGCATGTTCTGTAACGTGCACAGGGTATGGCTCTCCCCACACATGGGGCCACGGTTTAACGTCCCATCCGACGGATGGCAGCCTTTCGAAGCCCATAAGGAGGCTACATAGAGATTATTCTCTTGATGTCCTCTCACAAGAATTCCAACCTTATAATATAAACATTCTGGGCTTGCGAGAGACCAGAGGGGCAGGTAAAGGTCAATACTTAAAATTAATCATAAACTTCTCTCTTCAGGAAGTGAAGATAGCAAACACCTATAAGGTGTAGCTATGCTTCTTGGCAAGAACGAATGATACTCTTTTAGGATATGAATGCATTAAAGATTTAGAAATAAATTTATACTAGGGATTAAAAACTTGAATGTCATCTACTGCTATGCACTGAATACACGAAGTCAAAATACTTTAGTCACTTTGCATGTGTTTAAAACTTTAACACTTATTAGAAATCATTTAACAGTGCAACAATTGCAGGCATAGTATACAAAAGGAAATTATAATAACTAAAGTCATCCTTAATACACAAAATGTTTCTTCTTTACTAGGGAGGGGAGGATTCGAACTCAAACACATCTCTAAATTACCTCTGTTCTATTTTTCTTCCTCTATTTCTACACTCCTGATGTTAAAATCACATCTGAAACTCTGCTGCAAAACGAAGCCCTTGTACATTGCATAAGAGTTATGGGATGTTGGTAGACAACAATAAACCAGACAGTGGAACAAAGACATTACCTGACCCGTTTGTGACCAAAGCACTTTCTCCAAGTTAATAGCAAGCGAACGACGAGATGTAGGCCATGGAAGGTCATCGACCTGGTTTGACCGCATCAAGTTTGATTCCCAAGGTTGTCACGAGACGGGTGTTAGCTTTTGCTATGCGTTCACATTTATATGCATAAGCAGATATCTTACTCTTGAAAACACAAAAGAGAACCCGTTTTAATGTATAAAAAGGCTCATATCTGAAAAATTTGCCATTTTATCATGCTAGTGGTATGGTAAAAACTTCCCGAAAATTCTAAATAATAAAAGATGTGTGTGATTGTGTGTCTGTGGCAACCATAACTCATCGGAAAATCATGGTAGACGCTTCAAATTTTCACAGAATGTTTCTGGTTGTGGCCCGGGGTGAAGTGTCAAATTTCAAGTAGAAAGTCCAAAAGGGGGGCTTGCTAAGGGAAAAAATATTTACCATGCTATTCCTACGAGTAAAGAAAATCGCTGCCAAATTTATTGTTGCCATTTACTGTTCCCTAACTGTGACCGTAAGATTCAAAATAACATTTAAACTAATATTTAAATAATGGTCTGTAAATGGTAGCTATGCATAAACTGGAAGGAGAGCTGTGTACCAATCTCCAGTGATGATGCACAGAACCGGCCAAGTCTAGCACCTAATGTCCGAAACCGCCTTCTCGTGATGCAGGCCGCCGTTAGTACCTTTCAAAAGAGATTCTCTTTTGGAAGGGAACGGAAGAGGAAGGCTGCCAGTTCAGTATGGCCTATTGATCTGGTCATATATGGCCACTTTTTTTTTTTTATTTTTCAACCCTGCTGAGGAGTGGTCAACTTCACCAGGGTCCTAGTGCTGACCATGGATTTGAACTATAAATCAATTATGGATCCTTGACTTGCTGCACTGATGGGCCTCTGTTGAGGGAGAATCTGCCGCTGTGTTTTCTGTTTGCTTCTGGGTTGCCAGCCCTAAGTGAACAGAGACATGGGATACCTTATATCAGCTGGTGGATAATCGTGATCAGAGGCCATCGTAAGTACCTGAACCTCACTTGTTGGGCATTGTCAATCCTAAAGTGGAGTAATGTGTCTCAGGCAGGTCATATGGCTTTCGAAAAAGTCCACTTGAAAAGGTGGTGCCTGAAGTTCCTACCAGCATCAGTGACTTCAGCCTTTAGCGGAGGAGAAACAGGTCTTTGCCCCATGCCTGCGAACAGGGGGCTGTTTGATATTGTTGGCCCTACCTATCTCAAAAAACCTAATTTCTTTAAAAATCCTACTAATCATTTTCTTTCTGCAGGAACGTGAGGACATTACATAGAGATTATTCTCTTGATTCCTCACGCAGGAATTTCAGTTCTATATATTCTAGCATGCAAGAGACAGATGGACAGGTAAAGGTGAGATACTTAAAAATAACTTTAAATTTCTCTTTTCAGGGAGGGAGGATCGAAAGCATTTCCCAAGGTGTAGAATTGCTTCTCAGCAGACACGCCAGTGATGCTTTTCTAGGATATAACTGCATTAATGAAATGTTTCTTACAGCAAAATTTAAAACAAAAATTAAAGACTAGAATATCATCTGCTGTTATGCTCCCACCCTCTGATGAGAACGAGCAGGATACGTTTTACAACCAACTTCAGGATATTTTGAATTCTGCGAAGAAAGGAGACATTTCTCTTGTGCTAGGTGACTTCAGTGCTAAAGTTGGTTCTGACTCTGACCTTTGGGCACGAGTTTTAAGTCCCTTTGGCATTGGTAGTTCCAATGACTATGGGGAACATCCTACAGGTAAGTAAACTTAATGGTTTACGAATAACTAACACATACTACGAACACTGGGGCATTTATAAATATACATGAGTTATTTATAACACGATATATTGTATTTTAATTAACAGCAAATGGGCCAGTTCAGTTAGAAATACCAGATCATACAGGTGAGCCGAAATTAGGCCTGACCATTACCTGGTCAAAAGTGTCTTGCAGCTGAAGCTTAAGAAATGTTGTGCTAAGGTTAAGAAAATTACCTTCAACAATGAAGGTCTGAAAGATCCAGATATAGCAAAGCATACCATGATAGGCTACTTAGTCATTATGATAATCGTGGTTTGCTTACTGCTGAAGTTGAGAAAGAATGGGATCAGTTTAAACAGGCTTTTCTTGAAACCAACAGTACTCTTTTGGGTAAAAGGGAACAGAGGAAACAAAAGTATTTGAGTGATAAGGCTATGGAACTGATTTTTGAAAGAAAGAAGTGCAGGATTATTATGAATCAACACCCTACTAGTCATAACAGAAGGCATTATAACAACGAGCTTAATAAACATGTAAAGGATCAGTTAACAGCTGATAAGAATATTTGGCTGACAAAGCAGATGAAGCAGTTCGACAGCACAACAGTAGGGGGTTGTACCAGATTGTTAATACTTTGTGTGGGAACAGAGAGATATATAGGAATTGAAGGATAAATATGGCAAGGTGGTTGAAGGTGAGGATTCTGTGATGCTAGGTGAGCTGAGCATTTCAGAGATGTTCTAAATAATGTGATTATTTCTACTCCCATTGTTTGTAATGAGGATAGATGCATTACTGGCTTTTATGATAGCCCTATATTACATTCCGAAGTCGCATTGGCTATCTCTAAATTAAAACTGCATAAATCCCCAGGGGTGGACGAAATCACCACTGAAATGCTTAGGGCTGGGAACATTTGTGTTGTCACATGGCTGACTGAAATTTTGAACATTTTTTATGATAAAGGTGAAGGTGTTGTTCCTAAGGATTTTACTAGAGCTATCATTGTCCCAATTAAAAAAAAAGGTGATCGCAGTTCTTGTGATAATTATAGGGGAATTAGTTTACTTTCTGTTCCAGGTAAAGTTCTTTGCATGTTTATATTTGATAGAATTAAGAATTCGATTGATGGGCAACTGCGTGATGAACAGTGTGGATTTAGAAGTGGTACGGGATGTATTGCTCAAATATTTTCACTTAGGCAGATTCTTGAGAAATGTTTAGAGTGTCAGAAACTTGTGGTTGTCAGTTTTATATATTTCAAAAAGGTTTTTGACTCTGTTGATCGACATAATTTGTGGTTGATTGTCAGATTATATGGAATACCTGATAAGTTAGTGTAATGAGAGCTCTCTATAATAACACTGAGTCGTGTGTGAGAGTTGGTACGTCTTGCAGCGACTGGGTTAGCATTGCTAGTGGAGTTAGACAAGGGTGCATTTTGTCTCCTTAGTTTGGTTATTGATTATGTAATGCGAAATTCTTTGCAAGGGATAGATTTTGACCTTAAATGGTCTAGAGATTTCAAAATTTCTGATTTAGATTAGGCAGATGATTTAGTCCTGTTGGCTATTGATGTTGATGAGATGAATTCGTTCATTAGGGTTGTTGATGAAACTGGTAATAGAGTAGGTTTGGTGATAAACAGAGAAAAAACTAAAGTGATGAAAATTGGTCAGGTATATGGTGCTTCAGTTGCTTTGAATGGCTGTACTATTGAGCAAGTGTCTCAGTTTAATTATATTGGGAGCTATGTAATAGATATTGGTGTTGGGTTGTTGTTGGGTTGTTTTACCTCTGAATGGCACTTTTTTGCACACAATGGGCTAAATGGCCATGTCACAAGGACCCCGAAGGCTCAGAGAAGATTGGGAGAGGGGACCCACTGTTGGGAGAGAGATGGTAGCCTCCCGTCAAGGTCATCCAGAGTGTTCTTTAATGTGCACAGAGTATAGCTCTCCTGCATATGGGGCAACAGCTTAACATCCCATCCGACGGACGGCAGCCTTTCCAAGTCCATTGGTGTCCTCTACTGACCGTGGACAGGGTGGGTAGTTTTGCAAATAGATACTGGTGATGTGCGGCATGAGATAAATAGAAGAATAGGGATGGCCGCTGGGATTTTTAATAATTTATGGAGAGTATGGAAAAATAGGCACATACATCTGAAGACTAAAATTAGGCTCTATAATAGTTTGGTTCTTTCTAAGGTTAGTTATGGTAGAGAAACATGGACCCTTTGTAAGCAGGATAACAAGAAACTTGATGCCTTTGATTCTAGATGCTTACTCAGTATCTTGGGGATTAGATGGTTTGACAATGTAAGTAATGATGAGATTAGAAGTCATCAACCTCTTTTGAGCAGCATATTGTGCAGAGAGAGACTAAGGTGGCTTGGCCATGTTACCCATATGCATAGCTGCAGATTGGCAAAGAGAATTATGAACAGTGTGCCTAAAGGTAACGGAAAAAGGGGGAGACCTAGGATGCGATGGGCAGACAATGTCAAACAGGACCTTGCCAAAATTGACCTAGAGTGGCCAAATGCAGCAGCTGTAGCTCAAAAGAGACATGTCTGGAGAGGAAAAATTACAATCTGGTTGGACCTCTGTAGCCCATGGCTGCATGAGGATTTTGTATGTATATTTAAACATCGAGCATTTAAATCTGCTGCCGTTGCCAGATCCCATTTCCAAATGCATTATTATTTTAAAGCGTTCCATTGCAGATAGGGCACTGATTTTTTTTTTTTACCTAACAGGCAGGGGGGAACTCGTCTAAGAAATTTAGAACCGTTCAGTCAAGTACATCGAGAACCACAGTATAAAAATCTGTCGAAATAAAAATATCGACAGTTTGCTACGAAGCCATGGACTATGAGAGCGCGCACCGAGTCAGCAACGACCTCTGCAACATCGGAAAATTCTTCCTGTTGAAACTAGGCTAAATGTCGGAGGGTATGAAACAGAATATGCTTATTAAAGGTGAGACCCGAGATGTGACAATTTGTGTAGAAACGACGCCACGGGACAAGTAGGAACCTCATTTGTAAACCAACCACCGGGGCACATGGGGAAAGCAGTGCAGGAAATTTGGACCATGAAGCCAAGTATCATGGGAACCATAAAGCAAGAAAATCTGTCCTAACGGAAATGAAAATCTCGACAGTTTAAATAGAAACTAAGCCACAGGCTATGAGAGATAGCTGACGTCAGCAACGACCCAAGAAAACGTCGGGAAATTTTCTTCGTGTTAAATCTGCGCAAAAGTGTCGGGAAAGGGAGAGTGTGCTTAGAAAACTTCCTTTAGTGCAATGAAAGTACAAAATATATAGATCAAAAGTGAAACCTGGGCAGGGCCGGTTGCCGTTCAGCTAGTAAAAAATAAACCAACACGTACCTAATTGTGGATTATCAAATCGTAGTACCAGCCCAAAACATGGTGACGAAAACATAATTTATTAGTAAAATGTCGGGTGCGAAGCAATTTTTTGGCACACAAATGCGATATCGCATATTATAATACCAGCCAGTCTGCCAGAAAACGAAAAAAATTCCATGTTGGTTCAAACTATGAGACCAGAAATTGGCTTTAAAAACGGTATGAGTAAGAAAGTGCCTCCCTCTTTCCTATTTTAAAATTAACTAGCATTTCCTGTTTTAATATTAATCTCTGCAACAGCCTGCTTGGAGATCTACCGACCCTCCGAGGTCGAGGTTCGACCCTTTCTCACCCAGAGTGGAGAAGTACCACTGTTCAACTGAATTACAGATATCCTTGTGACTCGACCCTTTCTCACCCAGAGTGTGGAAGTACTACTGTTCAACTGAATTACAGATATCCTTGCTGCTTTGTCCAAAGTAAGTTTACCCCTAAAATGTTCAATGAAGTGAATATATATCAGGACTTCTTATGTTTAAATGTAAATATGTAACCGATGTAGAGTAACTATTTGTAACTGCATACATTTAACGTTTCCTGCGGATAAGCTGGGTCAAGCTTCGCCGGATTTTATTAACATTGTTACTCTATTTAATTGTTTCTTCTATTTTCTCAATTAACTGTAGGAGTATGTATTTTATATTTTCTTCCTATTAACTGTAAGGAGTATGGAGTTTCAATTTTCTCTATTATTTATAAGGAGTATGTTTAGCAGTTGTACTTACAGTCAAGCTTTTAAAACTTTCTATGATCAACTCTGTATACGTAAATGAAAAGGAAATATTTATTATGCTGCTTGAGGGTATTTATTATTTTATTATTATTTTTAAAAAAATTAGCATCTGGTAAAATTCATAATTACATGTAAGAGTAGACCAAACGGGTTAAAAACAAATACACGCACAAAGTTTTAAATTTGAATCCCCAAAAATTTTTTTCGCCGTCCTAGAATTTTTTTTTATGTAATAAAAACAGAGAAAAACCCATGAAATTAAATGAAATACTTTCATGTGCTTTTTAATTACAGCAAACTATCTGGGGCGGGGGTGGCTCAGTCAATAGCTCATCAGGCTCGTAATCTGCAGTTCCCACGTCCAGCGTTGAGATTTATCTCCGCAAAACTCCCCGCCCTGCCCACGATCAGTAGGGGACACCGATTAGCTTGGAAAGGCTGACGTCCGTCGGATGGAATGTTAAGCAGTGTTCCCCATATGACGGTTGGGTTATTTTACCTCTGAGCGGCACTTTTTTGCACACCATGGGCTTCGTGGTCACATGGACCACGAAGGCTCAGAGAAGGTTGGAGAAGGGGACTCACTGGAACAGCTGTTGGGAGACAGATGGTAGCCTCCCGTCAAGGCCATCCAGCGTGTTCTTTAACGTGCACAGGGTATGGCTTTCCCGCACACGGGCCACAGCTTAACGTCCCATCCGACGGACGGCGGTCTTTCCAAGCCCATCGGTGTCCCCTACTGACCGAGGGCAGGGCTAGGAATTTTGCGGAGATAAATCTCAACGCTGACCCAGCTGGGACACGAACCTGAAAACTACAGATTACGAGCCTGGCGCGCTACCGACTAAGCACCCCCCCCCCCCCCCCGCGCTCCCCATATGAGGAAGTCATACCTTGTGTATGTTAAAAAACATGATGGATGGCCTTGGCGGGAGGTTTTCATCTGTCTCCCAACAGCTGTCGTGTGTGCTCTTCACTTTCTCTGGGGCCTCGGGGTCCTTGTTAGCTGGCCATTTAGCCCACTGTGTGCAAAAAAAGGTACCGCTCATAATCGAAAAGTTATAGAAAAAACCCCAGTAAACTCTCGATTTACTGGACTCCGGATCCGGTGGATGAACCGTGGTAAAAAATAATAGACCATGCATATGGTAATCTTCTGACCATTTTTCGTGGAGCGATTTTGATATTTTGTGTCTCTAAACCTATTGTATTTGTATAATTTTCACACTTTTGGATGACATCTGTAGAACGATAAATGTATTTCTAAATATTGGAAGTAATTTTAACTAAACACGTTAAATCCATTTTGTACCATGTTTTGACTAGTTTTAACTATGAATTTGGGGTATCTGATTTTCTTCCTCCATTACTCCGGTTAATCGAGAGTTGATTGTACTTAAATATAAATTAAATTTTATATAAAAGATTTAGTACCACCAAAATAATTTCCTTTTAGAACACTAGTGTTAATATATAAACCATAATGGTTTCTGGTTAAGATTTTGAACGGCAACTTTGCCCTTGATCTTAACTAATAATTTTTGTTCTTAACTTATGCATGGTACTAAATGTCGATATCGTATTTTTACTCATCTTCCTATTGCTTTTTGCTCGTCATTTATCAGTTCGTGTATTTTTTTTCAAACAGTGGTTCAACCGTATCATCAATTAAGTGGCCGATTGCATAGAATTATAAGCAAAACGAAAACTTGTGGAGTGGGGAGTGTCAACGGCATAAAAAAAAATGCACCCATTCTTCCTTCCATCCCAAAATGTATAAACGACTGTTCCACTGTTTCTTCTGAATGTGAGGCTAAGCATAACAAATCAAGTCAAGCATGTTTATGTCAAATGAAATCTTGAAACACGGCGACTGTCGTAGGATATCTCAAATTGGGTCCCTCCTTTCTTTCCCACCCTCAAAGGGAAAGGAAAATTTAACGTGTATCGATCATAACAATAACAAGTTATTTCTATGTTTTTGTGTCTGTCTGGCTGTGGCAGCCATAATTCATCGAGAGATCATGGTAGACGTTTCAACATTTAGTAGGGTGTTTCTGGTTGTCGTCTGAGTTGCAGTGCCAAATTTCAAGTCGAAATTCCAAATGTGAGGGGGGAGGGCTTGCTGGAAGCAAAAATATTTACCATGCTACACTCCTATAGAAAATCAAAGTCGCTGCCAAATCTGTTGTTGCCATTTACTGCTTCCTAACTTTTCAACTTGCCATTAAGTGTTAATCTGCTGCTATTTTGCAGATCCCCATATTCTCAAAGGCATTATAATTTTAAAGCGCCTGGTCCCGTTACAGGTAAGAACTTGATTTTTTAACCCAACATGGTGTCACACAGGAGGAAGCCGCGTACGAAATTTGGGACTATTCGCGGTTGAATATCACGGAAACAACAAGGTACCAAAATTTGCCGAAACAGAAATTAAAAAAAAAAACTCCACAGTTTGGGTAGATACGAGGCCGGGGATTTTGAGAGCGTGCGCTGACATCAGCAACAACGTGCAATCTTCGTGCTGAATCTGCGTGGTATGATATTGGGGGGGGGGGGACTCACAAAACTAACCGTTTGTGCAGCGAAAATAATATACAGATTAAAAGTGAGATCCGGGAAGTGCTGTTCAGCTAGTATCAAATATAAACCTTGTGATGAGGGAAGTGTCATCGATTACCAAAAATTTTTCATGATTGTATGCTTTATTTGTGTAATCATGCATATGCAGTTTGTTCTCACGTAGCATGCTTATTATTATTGGATGATGTTGAAACTGGTTGATATAAACCAGGGTTAAGGTTTTTCTCAAGTGTATTATTTACTAAGTTTTTCTTACTGCTGCAGTTGACTGAGCAACATTTCCTAACTGTATGAACGTTTAGTATTTCAGTAGTACATCAGTCAGTTCTGATTAGACAAAGATTCTGCGCATTTAAAAATAAATTTTGAAGCAGAAATAATGACGAATGACTTATTAAAATCAGCTGTAACTTATTTACAAAGGGCAAAAAATAAAAAAAAAACTATTATAGAAGAAGTAAACTTGATTTTGATATCAATTGATATGAAAGGTGCAGGCCAGTATCTAGAAAAAAAAATCGCGGGGTGGGGGTGGAGGCAAGAAGCACAATCGAGACGGGGAAAGGTAGGGGGGAGGGCAGGGAGGAGCAATATTTTGTAGCATGGATTGTCGTATTAGGTCTGACAGAACAATGATATGTTTCTTAACCTTTAGCACTTGTATGACGTTTTTTTTATGAAGAATTTTTTCACTAATTTGAAAACATATTCTTATCACTGATGTGATATTAATCTATTTTAGGTTATAAATAATAGTCCATTTTTTTCTTTCAATAACCAATATTTCACAGTTTTATACTTGTGAATTGACATCAAAGGATTTCTAAATACCAGACAAGAAAATAATCTGCTATATACATATATATGAAAGGGTATACTGTCTGTATTTCGTTTCTTCTGTTTCTCTGTTTTCAGGACCCCCAAAATCTCCCCCCCCCTAAAAATGCCCACCCCTTTTATAAAGTGGTAGGAATTGTTTCCAAGGACCCCTAAAGTGCTCGCTCCCCCCAAAAAATTACCATCCTTTTAAAAAGTGGTAGATTGGTTAGGGTTTTATGGCGCATTAGTATCCAAGGATACAATGGGCCAAACTTAAGATTAAAAAGGGTTACAAGACATAGACCTTCAACCAAATGTTACAAACGACAAAAAAAAGGATACAAAAGTCATAAAAGGATAAATCAATTATATAACATATATATAAACAGTAACAGAAGTATAAACATCATGTAAACCAACAGAAAAACAAAAGCAACCCATTAGCATAAAACCTACTTGAAATATATAGAATAAAATAACATTAAAGTCGAGTAAAATAAGCTCATATAACTTAAAAAAGCAAAAACAGGTGGTAAAAGTGAATCATCGTCATCCAATGAAAAGATGTCTGAGTGCAAAAGGCTCGGACATAAAATCGTGTAAGGTAAAATGTGCACGACATTCAAAAGTAAAAGCGAGACAAATCCATTAAAATATGTTTAATGGATAAAACGGTGTCATAAAATTCGCACTTAGATTCGTCGTCCGCCCTTAGAAGAAACGAATGACCTAAGCGGAGCCGAGCAATTACAACTTCCACTTTGCGATTACTGCGAAAATATGATTGCTACGGTTTGATCAAAGAATATGTAAGGAGAAGAATGAAAGGCTTCTTTTTTGTATGTGGAGTCGAGTCGCTACTACCGCCACTCAGCTCCATATACACGCTCTTCTGTGAAATATGCTTACAACGGCAATTAAGCAAAATAATTGTTATGCGCATGTGCGATCTCTGGCTTTTTCAGCACGCTGCTTCTGAACAACAGCGGATGATCTCGAATTTCAGGTACGTTGAACGTTTTTTTCCCTCCTTCAGCACTTCATACTTTGCCACATGCAATACATCTAAGACTGTATCTAACGTACTGCTCCCGCTACAATGCTGAAAGAGATGCTTTTCTCCGGGAGCTTCATGCCATCGGAACCACCGACTACTCCATCACCTCCCTACTTGGTAACCACCACAGCGTGAAGCTGCATCGAACTCGCTTCCGACTGTTCACCGATTTCTTTCAGAACACTGGCATTTTCTTGCAAGTCTCTTTTACTTTAACGAGATTAGTATAGTTAATAATTTCGCGAGATAGCTGAGAGGTAGTTTCTTCTGCCTCTGCTATCTTGTCCTCCTGTTGTGATTGGTATAGGGAGCCCTCATTCGAGGCTAATTTCACCATGATCTTACATCTTGATCCTTGAAATATCTGCTACTCGAAAAAAAGAAATACTAGTAAAAGTTTGATTTGTAACAATATAGATGTATTTTTCCAAATGCAATCTTCCTTGCCAGATCCACCTGGTTTACCTTAAGCGGTGCCGCCATGTTGACAGTTCTGACAGGATTGGATTGGATTGTTTTACCTCTGAGCGGCACTTTTTTGCACAGCATGGGCTAAATGGCCAGGCCACAAGGACCCCGAAGGCTCAGAGAAGGTTGGGGGAGGGGACCCACTGGAACAGCTGTTGGGAGACAGATGGTAGCCTCCTGTCAAGGCCATCCAGCGTGTTCTTTAACGTGCACAGGGTATGGCTCTCCCGAGCACGGGGCCACGGCTTAACGTCCCATCCGACGGACGGCGGCCTTTCCAAGCCCATCGGTGTCCCCTACTGACCGTGGGCAGGGCGGGGAAATTTTGCGGAGATAAATCTCAACGCTGACCCAGCTGGGACTCGAACCTGGGAACTACAGATTACGAGCCTGGCGCGCTACCGACTGAGCTACCCCCGCCCCGTTCTGACAGGCGATGATTTGTAACGTGTCAAGCAGTACTTGTTGTTATTCCCTCTCTATTTTCAGGCTCAATTTAGAAACATATCTAATATTATAATCAGTCAATGATGCTTACAAATTGATTATCAGTTTTTCATAACTGGCGATTAAGTAAACTTTCATTATCATAAAAATACGTGTTGCGGACTTCGGTCTATTTTTACTGCGGACTCCGGTTCTGCTCCTGCCGCAGAAGAGTGCTTGCCATGCGGCATAGTCAGAGCCGGCATGCTACAAGGAGTGTCTTCCTCGCCACAATCGCAAAGCAGCGAAGAATTGTGGATTATATTTTCAGCGTATTTGCAATTCACATGAAAAGTGCATGATTTTACTATCTTATTTCTTTATAATTACAAAATTTTAAAGAGAGATTTTATATTTTGCAAACTTCTCATGCTGTGACCTCAATTGAAATAAATATATGATATTAAATAAATTTTCTGTGCTTTTTTTCCTTTAAATGACATTCACTGCATACGTAAATAATTTTAAAAACTTGGTAAAAATTTGTTGTAATTCTAAAATGGAGAAAGATTTACGTACACATTTTACAGTAATCAGCCTATTATATGGAATGATGATTAATTACTAAATAATTATAAAACAAATTCAGGAAGGATCGTATGAAACAAAAAAATTAAATAATCATCACGTCAAAAAAACTTTTTTCCTATAAATTTGTTGAACACGGCAAAAAAAAAAGGTGGAGTGAGGGAACTAGAGGGATTAGTAAGGAATGCAGCGTATTTGAAAATTATATATATTATTAAAAATTGTATCAATGAAGATTTTACTAATATTTCCTTTCAGGAACAACCAATACGTAGATGTGCTAGAGAAAAGAAAGATATTTTTTGAGATGCAAAAACATTCCCAAATGTTATAATACATATTAAAAAAAAAACTTATAAGCATTACGACACTAATAACAATAGCCGCCGAATCTAAGAGTTCTCACGGAAAATTCTCGTCAAGACAATGGGGAAATAATTCGAAAGAATCTTGGGATATTTTTGTGGCTTCAGGAAAGCTAAGACAAATGCCTCCCGCCAGGAGTCCGGAAACTGATCCTCGAGAGAACCTCTATGGTGACATAAGTTTGTTGTCTGGTCCAACAGCAGATGCACAAGAAGAGCGCAGAGCAAGGCGATGCTCCTGCTGTGAATGGCTTGTTGTAAGGATTCAGGCCATTCAAGCAGAAAGACAGTGGAGAGCGCTTGGTCTTGTTCTTCTGGGCCAGAAACTCTGAGGAATATGATGAAGAGATGCAGGAAAATGATTCCCCCATAATGTCGGAAATTGCCTGTAGATCAGCAATTGCCTGTCCATTGTACTCGAGGATCGATGATGAGTGGGATGTGTAATTCCCACCCATCTTCCGGACTTCATCCCACACGGTTCTACGTCAATCCATCGCAGCGTTAGACATATGGTTTTATTGATTTTCTACATCTTTGCACTAATGAATTCTCTAAATACAATAATTTAGACTTTGAAAAGTTAAATATGCATCAGAAGAATTTCCATCAGATATTAATTAAAACTTAAATAACAAGTATTATTCCAAACCATTTAATAAAATATGCATTTTTAAACTTTCGTAATGATTATTTCAATATTAGGCAATTCTTAATGATATTTATGAAAATATCATTAAGAATTCCGTGCCTATTTAAATATACTGAATGAGTATTGTTGAAAATCGAGATTTAAATGCAATTTATTATGATCTATAATTTATCATCAGTCACATTTTTCCATTAAATGCATATATTAGAAGTTATAGAGCTTCGAAGTTACATTCCCATTGACATAACATGATAATTCTCTATTTTCGTAGGGCAATTTTGGTTGGTATTTTGGGGAGCTATTTTGTATGTTGATCTATTATTATGTAAAGTAACCAAAACTCATATATTTTATGCACCACTTAGTAACAGAGAGTAATGTTGTTTTACTTCTGAGTGACTACCTATGCAGATGTTATGAGAGAGTGAAGCCACCCATCAAGGCTATCTAGCATGTTCTTTAATATCCACTGGGTATGGCTTTCCTGTACACGGTGTCACGGCTTAATGTCCCATTCGACGGTGGTGGCCTTTCCAGGCCTATTGGTGTCTCATTTGCGACCGATGCCAGTTTATCAATACCTATTCAACCCAAAAAGAATTTTTAATTTATTTACAAAAACAAACAATTATCTCTTAAAACAAATAAATTCCATCTCCCCCTCTAATTCTCTCCCTCACTAAGGGTAAGAGTTAAAAATCGTCAATTGAGTTTCGAACAATTTACTTAGAACAGCCTTGGCAAATTAGGGCCAGCCATTTCTTTTCATCTGCCCCCAGAACTAATATAATTTATGGGGTTTTTTTTATGTTTTTTTTTTACACTGGTCTTACATACGTTATTGATTATATATTTCTTTGGTGGTGTATAACTTATAAAATATGCATTTAATGGAAAAATGTAACTGATGATAAATTAAAGATCACAATCAAATCTATTCAAATCTCGATTTTCAACAATATTCGTTTAGTATTTAAAGAGACATGGAAGCTGGAATATTTAACAATAAATTATTTCTTATAAATACCATTAATGATTGCGTAATGATTATTTCAATATTAGGCAAACTTTTAAAACGCATATTTTATCAAATGAAACGATCCTTGTTATGCTAGTTTTAATTAATTTCTGAGGTAAATTCTTCTGACGAATGCTTTAACCTTAAGTCTAAATTATTATCTCTAGAGTTCATTTGAACAACCTACAGATGCAGAAAGTCAATAAACCCACATGTCTAACTAATACGGCGATGAACTGACGGGACACCATCCCACACGACATTAGAACTGGTTGTGCGGGTGATAATACCCCCTCAAGCAGCTGCTTGCCACAGAGGTCTAACAGGAGCCTGTCAGTTTATATGCCATAGTAGGTCTGTGAGGATGGCAGGACCTCAGCAGAAAAACAGCACAAACGTCTATGCCTTATCCGGGGCTCGACCCCAGATCCCTTAGATCAGTAGCCAAGCGCGCTAACCACCGGGTGATAGAAGACATATATTTGATCCAAGATTCCTTTTGGCTCTGGCGCCGGATGAAACGGACTTTTGCCCTAGTGAGTTTGAAAGCTTCAAGGTTGGGGGATGTCGGATATCTCTGAAACTCTCCAAGCTTCAATATCTCTGAAAATCTCCAAGCCTTGTTCTGAACCTTACGAGCTGCGTTGCAATCCGGATTCCACCACAGTTTCGGAAAATGGGGAAACTGTGTCGAAGTTTGAGGAATGGTCAAGGCAGCTGCATGGACGATACAGTCCGCCATTTTTGCCACTGCGACATTAAATGGTTCTTGGCTGACAGAGTGATAGTGAAACTCAGCGAGGAGTTTGAACCTACTCAGCCCGATCAAGCCTCCACCATGATACTCATGAAGGGTCACAAGGTCTCCATAGGAGATGTTACATACCACAGGGTAGTGATCACTTCCGTAAGAGTTGTCCTCGACCTCCTGTGTAAAGAGTGGAAGGATCAAGGAGGAGCAGATGGTGAGATCAATGGCAGTAAATGTGCGGGTTGGAAAATGAAAGTACATATTGACACTGGTGTTCAACAGGGAGAACGAATCCAGGACAACTGCTCGAGGACCCCCACCTCTCCCGCAGGTATCAGTACTGCCCCAGGGTACTGTGTCCGTTGAAGTCCCCCATGATGAGTAAGTGGTACGGCAGCTGCGAGACAAGACCAGCATGGTCTTCCTGGAAGATGATGCTTTCATATGGAAGATATAGAGAGCAGAGAGTCAGTGAATACCCAACGAAGAGGCAGATGGCTACTGCCTCTAGAGTGCTGGTGGTGAGGGGTACGGCCTGGAATGGAAAATGGTTGCTCATGAGGATGGCAACCCCCATGAGCTGGATCATCTTGGTGAATGAGAGAGAATTGCTGGTTCGTAAGATCTGTGACTGGCTGCAAGTATGTCTCCTGCAGACACACACAGATGGTCTCGTGTGCCCGATGGAGGGCCTTGATGTCAGTATTCTTCTGGAATCATCCATGACAATCCCATTGCAGGAGTGTGGCCATCTCATGGCTTATAAGAGTGGGCAGAAACCAAATTTCTGTTCAATTCAACTGCCACAGTGGGCGGTTTCATGAATAGGGGATGGTCTCTATCCATGTCTTCGGAATCGTCCGAGAGACACAAATCAGTGACTGCTTTTTGAAGTGGAGGTTGAATTTACATTAAAGGCCATTATAAACTTCAAAACAATTTTTATTTGACGATAAATTTAAAATCTTAATATTACTTGGAACAAAAAATATCAGAAATGATTCATAGATATTCAAAATTCTTGACTAACATCAAGAGTATTTATAAAGAAATAATATTTAAAAAAATAATCGAATGGTGCTTATAATAGACTGCACCATTCAATTTCAATTACAAAGACTGAAATCATAACAAAAAGTTTTTTTTTAATCATAGGCAAAATTGGAAATCTAAAATCAAATCTAAATATCACCTTCGTGAAGCCTCCTGAATAGGTTGAAAGTTGAAACGATGTTTCCAGGAACCCCACACGGAGGTGAGAATCTGCAAAATTGTTGCCGTTTGGCGACTCCTTGATGATATGGAAACATTGTCTCTCAAAACCATTGCCACAGCATGTTGACTAACACTAGAATTCACATGTCTCGGCCTCTACTTGTCATTGTCCTCCAGTTCATCCTCCATCTCAAATTTTCCAGTAATTGTGCATATTCATTTATGTGCGAGAAAATCACCTTTCAGCGAACGGAATGCTAACAGAACGTCGAATGACGTAGTGATGATTCGAGAGCACTAATTAGTATAGGGTAGAGTCTTAGGATAGGACGACATACAGGTTGTTTCAAAAAGGATGCAACCCTAAATATAAGGGAGTAGAGCTTACGCGCATGTACACTTTATGCCACAATATTAGTCAGTTGGCATTACTGTATTCAAGATTAACAGCTTTTAGCAGTTGAAATGGCCTTGTCACGCGCTAGTCTCACTCAAGCATTCATTCCTTTGTGTTGTGTCAGCTATGTCGTTTTTCAAAAACGAACGTGTATTTATTGTTGAGACATATTGTGTGTACAAATCTTACAAATGTGTGAGAGAGAAGTTTGAGTTGAAGTTTCCCCAGTCTGCAGTTCCCAACAAGTCGACAATATCTCGTTTGATTGATAAATTTTGTGACAATGGGTCTGTACAAGATCGAAAGAACACAGGCCGGCCATCACTGTTAACTGCCGAAGTTCTTGACGATGTGTCTCAACGTTTAATTCGCTCACCCAGAAAATCTCGTAGAAAGTTGACTGTCACCAGCTACTGTTTTCAGGGCTACAAAGAAGTTAAAATTTCATGCCTACCGCATTGGTGTTGTTCACGAACTGAAAGAACCCGACCTTGAAAAACGTTTATGGTACTGTCGTTGGTGTCGTTCTTTTGTTGATGAAAATGGAATTGAGGTGTTGGTCCATGTTTATTTCAGTGACAAGGCTTGGTTTCACTTGGATGGGTATGTGAATAGTCAAAACAGTCGAATACAGAACAGTGAAAATTATCCCACTTTTCACGAACGACCATTACACGCACGGAAAATTGGTGTTTGGTGTGCAATTTTCCATCGTCATGTGATAGGGGCTTTTATTTTTTGACTCAACTGTAACTGGTGAAGTTTATCGTGACTTCATCCAACAGTTTATTGCACTATTGGATGTGAATGAACGAGAGTGTTGGTTTCAACAAGATGGCGTGACCGCCCATACTGCAAACCACATAATAGTCATGTTGCAGGAATTTTTTGAACATTTGATTTAAAAAAAATTGTGGCCCCCAAGATCACCAGATCTTACTCCTCCAGAATTTTTCCTTTGGGGATATCTCAAATGTTTAGTGTTTCAAACAACCCTCGTACACTTGAAGGCTAACATTGAAAGAGAGATTTTAAACATAAGAAACAAACATTATGAAAGGTAGCTGCAAATTAAAGTATGAAACGGGCAGGAACCTGCATCCAGGTTGCAGGAAATCACTTTCAACATCTGTTGTAAAGTTATATATATATGCCTAATTTGCATCTTTTGAAATTTGTGTCTTTTGTCAAGTTTAAATAGAAAAATACAATAGAGGGTTGCATCCTTTTTGAAACACCCTGTACATGGTAGCTAGGTAGTCACTGGAAGGAGAGTTATGCACCAATCCCCTGTGATGATGCATAGAACTGACCAGGCCTAGCACCTAATGTCCGACCCCGCCTTCTCGTGGTGTGGACCGTTAGTAACTTTCAAAAGAGATACTCTCTTGTGGAAGTGAACGGAAGGGGAGGGCTGCCAGATTAGTGTGGCCTACTGATCTGGACAACTATGGCTACTTTTCTTTTTTTTCTACCCTGCTGAGGAGTGGTCAACCACACAGGGTCCTGGTGCTGACCATATAAACCCACTGGACTGGACAGATATATGGCTCTGAGCTTGATTACAGATCCTGATTTTGCTGCATTGGTGGGCTTCTGTGGACGGAAAATCTTCTGCTGTGTTTTCTGTTTGTGGGTTGACAGCCCCAAATGAATACACCAGCTGATAAACAGGATATGTTTATCAGCTGGTGGATAATCCTGAGCAGAGGTCATCGCAGGCACCTGAACTCTTTACTTCTATTGGCATCATCGAATTCTATATTGGAGGAAGTCTTCCAGTGTAGATGGCTTCAGCCTTTAGTGGCAGGGGAACGGGTCTTTGCCCCATGTCTGCAATTAGGGGGCTGTTTGATATTGTTGGCATTCCCTCTCTCAATAAACATAGTTTCTTTAAACATCCCACTAACCATTTTCTCTCCACAGGTAGTTGGAATGTGAGGACTCTGCACAGAGCTTTTTCTCTTGATGTCCTCACACAAGAATTCCACCGTTATAATTTAGATATTCTCGGCTTGCAAGAGACCAGATGGACAGATAAAGGTCAGATTCTTAAAAATAATCTTAAATTTCTCTTTTCAGGGAGGGACGACAATAAGCATCACCAAGGCGTGGGTCTGCTTCTCAGCAGACACGCTAGTGATGCTCTTCTAGGATATGAGTGCATTAATGAAAGGTTTCTTACAGCAAAATTTCAGACAAGCGTTAAAGACCTGAATGTTATCTGCTGTTATGCCCCCACTGAGGATGCCGATGAGGATGAGAAGGATAGGTTTTATGAACAACTTCAGGATATTTTGAATTCTGTCGAGAAAGGAGATATTACCCTTGTTCTTGGTGACTTCAATGCCAAAGTTGGTACTGACTCTGACCTTTGGGGAGGGGTGATTGGCCCTTTTGGTATTGGTAGCTGCAATGGCAATGGGCAACGTCTCCTACAGGTAAGTAAACTCAATGGTTTCAGAATAACTAACACATATTACAAACACCGCGACATACATAAGTACACATGGGTTTCACCTGATGGGCTGCATAGGAATATGATTGATTATATATTAATTAACAGCAAATGAGCTAGTTCTGTTAGAAATACCAGGGCATATAGGGGAGCTGAAATTGGATCTGACCATTACCTAGTTAAAAGTGTCTTGCAACTTAAAACTTAAAAAGTGTTGTGCTAGGATTAAAAAATTTGCTTTTAATACTGAAGCTCTGAAAGACCCAGTTATAGCCAAAGCTTACCATGATAGGTTACTTAGTCATTATGACAGTCATGGTATGCTTACCACTGAAGTTGAGGAAGAATGGGATCATTTTAAACAGGCTTTTTTGTACACTAACAGTACTCTTTTAGGACAAAAGGAACAGAAGAGGCAGAATTATCTGCGTGATAAGGCACTTGGGCTTATTTCGGAAAGAAAGAACTGCAGGAATGTCCTTAATCAATACCCTACTAGTCCTAATAGAAAGCATTACAGAGAACTTAATAAACGTGTAAAGGATCAGTTAGCTGCTGATAAGAATCTTTGGCTTGATGGTTTGGCTGACAAAGCCGAGGAAGCAGTTAGACAGCACAACAGCAGAGAGCTGTACCAGATAGTTAATGTTTTGTGTGGTAGAAAACGGACAGGTATACAGGGATTGAAGGATAAACAAGGTAAGGTTATAGAAGGGGAGGATTCTGTCATGGCTGAGCATTTCAGTGATGTTCTAAACAATGCGGTTAGTTCTATTCCCATTGTTTGCAATGATGATAGATGCATTGGTGGCTTTAATGTTGGCCCTATAACACAATCCGAAGTTATTTTGGCTGTTTCTAAACTTAAACTTCATAAATCCTCAGGGGTAGATGAAATTACTACAGAAATGCTTAGAGCTGGAAATGTTTCGGTTACCACTTGGATGACTGAAATTCTGACTATCTTTTATGATAAAGGCATGGTTCCTAAGGATTTTACCAGAGCTATTGTTATCCCTATTTTCAAAAAAGGTGATCGCAGTTCTTGTGATAACTATAGGGGTATCAGCCTACTCTCTGTTCCAGGTAAAGTTCTTTCCATGATTGTGCTTAATAGAATTAAGAATCTGGTTGACAGTCAATTCCGTGATGAGCAATGTGGATTCAGAAGTGGTAGGGGATGTGTGGATCAAATGTTTTCACTTAGGCAGATTCTTAAGAAATGTTTAGAGTTTCAGAAACCTTTGATTGCTAGCTTTGTTGATTTCAAAAAGGCTTTCGACTCTGTTGATTGTCATAATTTGTGGTTGATTGTGAGATCATATGGTATACCAGACAAGTTAGTTAACATAATGAAAGCTCTCTATAATAACACTGAGTCGTGTGTGAGAGTTGGTAAGGCTTGTAGCAATTGGTTTAGCATTACTTCTGGTGTTCGACAAGGGTGCATTTTGTCTCCTTTTCTCTTTAGCTTGGTTATTGATTGTTATGTCAAATTCACTTCAAGGGAAAGATTTGGCCTTAAATGGACTGGAGATACGAAAATTTCTGATTTAGATTATGCTGATGATTTAGCCCTTTTGGCAAATGATGTTGATGAGATGAACTCTTTCATTCAAGCTGTTGATGAGACTGGTAGTAGAGTAGGTTTGGTTATAAACAGAGAGGAAACTAAAGTGATGAAAACTGGTCAGGCAGACTGTGATTCAGTTAATCTGAATGGTTGCAATCTTGAGCAGGTGTCACAGTTTAATTATCTTGGGAGCTATGTAACAGATAATGGTGATGTGCGGCATGAGATTAACAGGCGAATAGGGATTGCTGCCGGGACTTTTAAGAATCTATGGAGAGTGTGGAGAAATAGGCGTATACACCTAAAGACTAAAATTAGACTGTATAATAGTTTGGTTCTTTCTAGGGTTAGTTATGGTAGTGAAACTTGGACACTTTGTAAACAAGATAACAGGAAACTAGATGCTTTTGATTCCAGATGCTTACGCAGTATCTTGGGCATTAGGTGGTTCAACTTTGTAGCTAATGATGAGGTTAGGCAAAGGAGTTTGCAATCTCCTTTAAGCAGCATATTGTGCAGAGAGAGACTCCGTTGGTTTGGCCATGTTGCCCGTATGAATAATTATAGATTGGCGAATAGGGTTATGAACAGTGTGCCTAAAGGCCTCAGAAAGAAGGGGAGACCTAGGATGCGGTGGGCAGACAATGTCAAACAGGACCTTGTTAGAATTGGTGTGCAGTGGCGAGATGCAGTAGATGTAGCTCAGGATAGACTTGCTTGGAGAACTAAATTGCACGGTCTGGTTGGACCTCTGTAGCCCATGGCTGCTTGAGGATGATGATGATGATGTACATCTGCTCATGCGCGAAGCATTCATTAGCATGTGATTGCATTCTGCGATTTTACATGTCTATTGTAAAATATTTCGGTTACATTTTATCGATATTTAAAAACATTTAATATATTCCCTTTAAGAAACAGGGGTGCAATACAAATTCTGAATCTAAAACAAATGTTATTCATGGCAAATTGACCATGACCACGTATTTGAATAGCATTTTTTACAGGACCTTAAAATATAAATAAATATCACCTCAAGCAGCTGCTTGCAACGAGGTCTGACAGACGCCTGTCAGTTTATATGTCATAGTAGAAAGTCTGTGAGGATAGCAAGATCTCAGCAGAAAAAATGACACGAACATCCATGCCTTATCTGGGGCTCGAACCGTGGTCCCTTAGATCAGTAGCGAAGTGCGCTAACCACTCGGAAAGTCAGGTAAAAGAAAAAAAAAGTAATAAATTGCTCAAAACATAAAAAAAAATAAACTATATACATCGATGACAATTTTTTGGACAACAATGGCAATGATGGATATTGAATACTTAAAAGAATATGTTTATAGTCTCCAGAGATAATTTTAGGGGTCAAAGAGGATTGTATTTTTTATCTATGGCTTATGTTGATTACTACAATCGACAAAAAATTGACACCTGTTAATATGATTTATTAGAAAATAAATCGATCGGCTGATAAAAATTATAGAAAATAGATATTTGTAACCTTGCTGGTTGTTTAATACCAAACATTCGGCCTTCGTGCTGTGAGTTTGAATAAAACAAACTGCGAAAACGTTTTACAATTTCTTCTTTTCTAAGATAAAAATTTATCTTCGAAAGTTTGAAGTTCAATTTATCAGCGACTTATTTTCTCTTACTATAACATATTCAAAACAAAACAAAAAATACATAATACGTACAATTTGTTTTTTACATTTGATTATACGTTGCGATAGTCTTAGGGTATCTGTGGAACTTGGCTAGACTTTTCTAAACGGCAGGTATATGGTAATCAGTTCAATGACTACACCAAAGGGCGTGACTGATAAAATTGGGGTCACAAGATCATTGACTGGCAGAAATAGCGCGTTTCATTAAGCTCTCTATAATTCATGGAAAGGGGAAAGTCTGCATTGTAAAATCGAAGCAGTTCATGCAAACCGTTTAAAAAACTGCGTAATCACCAGCTCTTATCAATTCTATGCTATTGCCTTTCGCTTGATATTTGTCGGTTTGCTTTGCAGATTTCGCAAAAGAGTTGTTCCACCATATCTTTTGAATGCGATGGAGAACCTTAATGATTTTATATGTTAAATGAAAGCTTGTAATGCGGGGAGTGTTATAGACTATAAAAAAAATTCTCCCCAAATTTTCTTCTCCCCTTAAAAAAGGGGAAATATGAAAACTGTTCTTCCGGTATATCTCCAAAATGCGAGTGCCGAAAGTAACAAGCTATACGTCAATTGAAAGATTCTGACACGCGGAGTGCCATAGGATATAAAAAATTGATTTTCGTGTTTTCTTCCTCCCCCACGAAAAAGGGGAAAACGATTGTTCTCCTATATCGTCTGAACGCGAGAGCGAAAATAATAAGCTATGAGTCAAATGAAAGCTTCTAATGAGGGGAGGGTCATAAGTTATAAAAAACTAACCCTCATGCTTTCGTGCTTTCTTTAACCCTAAAAATGAGGAAATATCAAAACAATTGTTACGCTATATTTCCAGAAAGCGAGTACCGAAAGTAACAAGTTATGCGTCACATGAAAGCTTCTGAAGCTGGGAAAGTCTTACGATATAAAAAAAAATTTATGTCCTATGCTGAAACGTGAAAGTCATTCGAATCCCACGTAAATCCGCCCCCACCCCACTTTATCAGGGGGTGGGGGCGGAATTACGTGGGATTCGATTTAATGAGTCGTATCTGAAATTAAAGCTTGTGACGCGTCCAATGTCGTGATCTACCTCAAACATGACTCCCAAAGGGGGAAAATTATGCTCCATGTTTATGAGTGATATATGTTTTTGTAGGTAGGTGTTTTTAGTGATAAAAAATTTTAGTGATAAAAAATACAAATAAATAAATAAAATAAATACCCCCTCAAGCAACTGCTTGCCACAGAGGTCTGACGGGAGCCTGTCAGTTTATATGCCACAGTAGAAGGTCTGAGATGATGGCAGGACCTCAGCAGAAAAACGACACATACATCCATGCCTTACCCGGGACTTGAACCCAGGTCCCTTAGATCAGTAGCCAAGCGCGCTAACCACTCGGCCATTGGACGGCAGAAAATATAACTAAATTAAATTTTTTTTTGAATTATCTATCTTCACCCTCAAGCAGCCATGGGCTACGGAGGTCCAACCAGACCACGCAATTTAATTCTCCAAGCATATCTGTCCTGAGCTACATCTGCTGCATCCCGCCACTGCACACCAATTTTAACAAGGTCCTGTTTGATATTGTCTGCCCACCGCATCCTAGGTCTCCCCCTCCTTCTGAAGCCTTTAGGCACATTATTCATAACCTTATTCGCTAATCTATAACACTGGTTTACAAAGTTTTTATAACATAAATTTTGGCTGCCGAATGTCTCTGAAAACATTTCTTCCAATCGCATCTCGACTTCTTTCCGAAGAACTTAGGCTGGTTGGCTGTTTAGGGTTTTATGGCGCATTAGCATCTAAGGCTATAAATGCGCCAAACGAATGTCCTTAAAAATGATAAAAGTCATGATATAAATAAAATAAATACCCCCTCAAGCAGCTGCTTGCCACAGAGGTCTGACAGGAACCTGCCAGTTTATATGCCAAAGTAGAAGGTCTGGGACGATGGCAGGACCTCAGCAGAAAAACGACACACACACATCCATGCCTTACTCGGGGCTCGAACCCAGGTCCCTTAGATCAGTAGCCATGCGTGCTAACCACTCGGCCACGGGACGGCTATCAAAAGTCATGATACCATAAACCAAATTTAAAAATAAACTACAAAGACCCACACAACAAATGTAAAACAATAAAATAGAACATAATGAACAACAAGGAACAAATGCATAAATATGTTATATATAAACATAAAAGTAACCCAGTTATAAGTGACTGGGTTAAACATATAGAATAATAAAAAGGGAGTAAAACTACAGGAAAAGAAAATATCCAGTATATCGTAAAAATTTAAATACAGAGCTGAAACAACAATGATCAGATAAGAGATGTCCAAGTGTAAGGGGCTCAGACGTAAAATCATAATGGTTAAAAAACATATGCCCCACCTACCATATTCATAAGTAAAACATCATCATCATCCTCAATCAGCCATGGGCTACGGAGGTCCAACCAGACCATGCAATTTGGTTCTCCATGCATATCTGTCCTGAGCTACATCTGCTGCATCCGGCCACTGCACACCAATTTTAACAAGGTCATGTTTGACATTGTCTGTCCACCGCATCCTAAGTTTCACCCTCTTTCTGAAGCCTTTAGGCACACTGTTCATAACCCTATTTGCCAATATATAATTATCCATACGGGCAACATGGCCAAACCAGCGGAGTCTCTCTCTATTTGCTGCTTAAAGGAGGTTGCAGATTCCTTTGCCTAACCTCATCATTACTTACAAAGTTAAACCACCTAATACCCAAGATACTACGTAAGCATCTAGAATCAAAAGCATTTAGTTTTCCGTCATCTTGTTTACAAAGCATCCAAGTTTCACTACCATAACTAACCCTAGAAAGAACCAAACTATTATACAGTCTAATTTTAGTTTTTAGGTGTATATACTTATTTCTCTGCACTCTCCATAGATTCTTAAGAAGTCCCGGCAGCAATACCTATTCATCTGTTAATCTCATATCACACATCACCAGTATCTGTTACATAGCTCCCAAGGTAATTAAACTGTGACACCTGCTCAAGACTGCATCCATTCAGATTAACTGAATCACAACCTGCCTGACCAATTTTCATCACTTTAGTTTTCTCTCTGTTTATAACCAAACCTACTCTACTACCAGTTTCATCAACAGCTCAAATGAAAGAATTCATCTCATCAACATCATTTGCCAAAAGGACTAAATACATGAACAAGAAATTAAAATAGGTTTGATGGTTAAAATGGTGTCACAAAACTCGCACTTAGGTTCGTCATCCACCCGTAGAAGAAACGAATGAATAATGAACGAATGACCAAAGCGGAGTCAAGCAAGTACAACTTCCTCCTTGTAATTCCCGCGGTAACAGGACTGCCATGGTTTGATGATAGGTTTGATCTCAAAGAGCTTGTTCATAAGCTGTTCTGACCAAGATCTCTGCCACTGTGCCCAGAGCTCGATGGTAAAACGCTGCCGGAAATCCAGATATGGAACCGGCAAAGAAGAGTCGGACAATGACTTGGCAGATGTTGCTGCCAAGTCATTGCCCTGATACAGACGAGATCAGGCACCCAACAAAAATGGATGGTTGCTGTGGCTGCCAGACGATGGAGCTGCTCGCAGATCTTATAAAGAACTGGGTTAGTCCGATGCCTCACCGAGATCAAAGCCTGTAGTGAGCTAAGTGAGTTGGTGTAAAGCACACACCAACGATGATGCTTAGCCACCACGTGGTTCAAGGCGAGACTGATAGCTTGCAACTCTGCAGTGAAGATGGAACAGTGCAGTAGAATCTGGTCTGCAATGATTACATCACAGCAGACCATGGCCAATCCCACTGATCTGCCAGACTTCGAGCCATCTATGAAGACAAGAAAGAAGTCTGGTTACTCAGCATGATGGCTGGCAAAGAGTTGCTGATACACAGTCTGGTGTAAAGGCAGTGAATGTGTGGGTTGGGGAGTGGAAGTGTGTACTGACATCGGTGTTCAACAGGAAGAGCGAAGGATCCAGGAACCACTGCTCCAGAATCCCCCCCCCCCACCCGTTGGTGTCAGCACTGCCCCAGATTGAACTGTATCCATTGAAGTCCCCCAAGAGGAGGAATGGGGAGAGCATCTGCGAGACGAGGTCATCAAGGTCATTCCAGAAGACGATGCTTCTGGGTGGTAAATAGACAGAACAGACAGTCAACGAAATTTCCCACAAAGATGCGAATGGCAACTGCCTCTAAGTTGGTTGTGAGGGGAATGACCTGGAGTGGAGAATGGTTGCTCACAAGAATAGCGACAACCATCTCCATCCCGGTCCTGGCGAACGAGAGAGAAGTGCCGGATAGTGGGATCATGGCTGCCTGCAAGTATGTCTTCTGCAAGCCCTTGAAGATGGGTTCGTATGCCCTCCGGAAGACCTTGATGTCGTCAATATTCCTCTGGAATCTACCACAGTTTCATTGCAGGAGTGTGGCCATCTCAGGTCTTAGAAAAATTGACGGATGACTTTCGGTTTGTTTTAACCATCACCAGCGATGATTTTGGGAATATAGTGGGGTGTCTGTGTCCATGTCCTCGGAGTCATCTGAGTGACATGGATCAGAGACCACCAAATGGGGAGGTGTTAAAATTTTCGTTTTTCGCCCCGGTGGGGGCCCCTTGGGATTGGAAGGTCTTGCTGTCTGTGGGTGGGAAGGAGGGAGCCTTCCAGAGGTGGAAGGCACAGATGCAGGAATAGAAACCGGAGTTGATGTCGAGATCATCTTCACTTCGCCTGGGTCAAGAAGTACTATGCAGCAGGAAAGAAAGATTCAGCTGGTGGGATGCTGATGTCAGTCTGCACCACTATGGAAGTCATCTTAATGATGGGCTTTCTGATGACTGCATAGACCTTGCCGCCAGGTGGGGCAGCGAGCTTCCTCGCTTCTGGAACTGATGTTATGGAGGGTCTTTAGGTGCTGTACCTTTTTCTCCTCCAGACACTTGGACAGTCATGGAAGTACACCGGATGTACACCACGGCAATTTATACAGTATACTTTTTCTGCTGTGCAGTCAGGTTCAAGATGATTCTGACTGCAACAACCAACACATGTGGGCTTGCCCCAGCATGCAGTGTGGGTATGGCCAAACCTCTGGCATTGAAAACAACGCAGAGGGTTTGGTATAAATGGCCGTACCTTGCAAAGTAAGTACCCTGCCTTGATGGAAGTAGGCAGGTGTGGCATGTTGAAAGTTATTATTAGTATCTGGCTGGGCACTAACTTTCCATCACAGTGTGTCAAAACCCTGTGGACGTCCATCATTCCCTGGGATGAAAGCTCCGAGAGGATTTCCTCCTCAGAAACTTTGAGGAGTCACCACTCCAAATCACGCCCCGGGATGAATTAAGTGTCTTGTGTGGAGTGACTGTGACTGCCACTCCACCAATCACTGTGACATTTAAGAGTAGCTCCGAATGTTTGGAGCAGACAGTTTCCACCTGCAAGTCACCAGATCTTAGGTGCTTGACAGATTTCGATTTTCCCGCAAGACCTTTGATACCCTTATTAATAAAAAACGGAGACATGTCTCCAAGAATCTTATCACCCATAGAGTGAATGACCAGGAAACTCAGAGACAGAGACACACACGAAGATGATGGTGAAGACAAAGAAGATGGGGGTTCATGGTGAGCCCTCTTGGCAGCATTGGCCAGTGAATGAGTTGTAGAACTCGTGGTTATTTTTGGTGGTTCAGTGCCCACAAACCATGGAGTTCAACAAGGGAACACCCAATTGGGCACCAGAGCTGCCCGAGCACAATACCCACACAGCCAGTGAGCCAAGCCCTCACAACGAAACAAAAGGAAAAGGAAAAGAGAAATGGTGAGAAACTCATCAGAGGTCTCACAAAAGAAAATAAGCAAAAAAGTAATAAAATGTGAGGAAAGAACTGGCCTCACAAAAGAAAGAAAACTATAAAATTAGTGAACGTGTATGGAAACTCGTAAACTGTTATCCAGACATGGACAAGGTTACTCACCGATCTGCATAGTTGACCCTAGCAGGATCTGTCCACCAGCAGATTGATCCTGAGTGACCACCCCAGGACCTCCCGTTTACCAGAAGCAGAGGCCAAAGCAGTGTACAGCAGTGACCCCAGAATTCGCAGCCCAGCCCTGTGATGGACGGGCTTCCCAATGGCAAGATGGATGGCATTATCGCTCATAACTGGATCCCCCAGTTATGAGCGAGAGAAGACTGGAACCCCAGAGCAACTGCCAGGATCCTCCTTTCCAGGGACATGGGTCTCTGCACACGGCAAACGTGCGGGCGGGTGTTCAGGACCCTGTGAAGGTACCTGAGCCAGAGGAACCTTCACAGAGTGGTCCCCTCACCACTAACAGGAGCTTGTATCGAGGGGATAAGATGAGCTGGATCCCACGCCTGCAGGACCTTAAGATTAAATGCACCAATGTGATGTGGAAACTGGGGAGTATGGCTCATGTCTCCAGGGGCCTCCAGGGGGAGCCCTTAAAGAAATTATTTAAGGGGAACAGAGATGATCCTGACATATGGAGCGGGTGCCTGGTGGCGTCCAACTGACTACTCTGTCATGTGCAGAAAGCTGCTCGCAGCCCAGAGACCAGCTTTATTGCAACTCACCAGAGCATATAGAACCACATCTATGGATGCACTCCTGGTGATAGCAGGGATCCTGCCTCTGTATTTAATAGTTGGCAAAGAAGCGAACATATTTAAAGTTCTGTAGGAAAGGGAAAAGAAAACATTTCTCGGAGTCCAGTACGTCCCTGAGGTTTATGAGATTGATACTGCTAGTTGAGATACTCGCCCAACTAAGAGACTGCATGTGCCATGGTCTATGGAGTTACCATCAGGGTGAGGAGTAGAAGTCTACACAGACGATTCCAAGCGTGAAGATGGCATGAGCCTGTCTATAATCAAGTCTATAATCAAGGTCTGTCTATAATCAAGGAGCCAAAGTGTATGACTATAAGAGGAAGGTCTCTGAAAATGGCTTGGCCTTCCATGCAGAGCTGCTTGCCATCAGAGAGGCCCTTAAATGGGTCCTCAATGATGGCAGTCATTACAATTACATCGGGTTGTATACCAAGAGCTGGGCAGCTCTGCAAGCACTTGAAGATGAACAACGGGCATCAAACGGTTAACGAGGTCAAGTGCCTTTTGGGTACTCAGAATACATCCAGTATCTCTCCTAGATTATGGCACAAGTAGGTCATGAAGGGGGAAAAGCGGGCAGATCAACTAGCCTGCTCAGCAGGTACTGACACCCAGCCTGAGATAGAGGTGAAGACTTTTAAAACTACCCTGAAGTCTACATTAGGTCAATGAGTTATGGACGAGTGTAAGAGGCTCTGGGACAAGAACGAGAATGGTCTTCAAATGAAGACATTCTTATAAAGGGTTAGTCTATCCTTGATGTCTTCATACCACCACCACACACAGGTACTGACAGGATATGGGAACTTCCCAGGGTATCTGGAGCATTTTAAGATCTATACCCACAGTTACTGTAGCTGTGGGGCCCCAGATGCAGATGTCGAGCACTACATCCTCCAGTGCCCGATCATGGAAGGGTTCGCTAACGAACTCAGAAGTTCCCAAGTGATCAGAGAGGTAGCAGGTGGGACAACCACTGTGTTCATTAGAAGTGCCCAAGTCAGGACACACCTGAGGGACATGAGTTGGATCGTCTGCTGGCTCTGGGACTCATTCCTTTGACACCGAAGCTGCTTTCGCTCTTCTACTTATCTTCCTCATTTTTCTTGCTGGGTTGTGATCTGCACCCCTTTAATGCCACCCATACTCCAAGCCCTTACTGGTCTCCTCTGAGACAAACCCTTATCTTCTACATCCAGGTTTCTCATTGCCACTCGTTTAGTGTCATGTAGACAGAGCACGAGTTTTCTCCCCAGTTGGGAAAATGCTTCGACCCCCCCCCCATATATGAGGTGTAGAGTGGATAACCAAGAACCTCGTGAATGAAGGAACACACAAAGATGATGGCAATGAAGACCTAGAGGATGAGGGCTTGTGCCAAGCTCTTTTTGCGGCATTCACCAATGAATATACATTTTTAGAACTCGTGGTTGGGTTTTGTGGTTCAGTGCCCGATGTCCCCACCCACCATGAAGTCCAACGAGGGGACGCCAAATCAAGTGCCAGGGCTGCCCAGGCACCATACCCAAACAGCCAGTGAGCCAAGCCATCACAATTAGAATAAAGGTAAATTAAAAGAGAAATATGAGAATCTCATGTGAGGTCTCGCAAAAGAAAACAAGAGGAAAAATAAAGAAAAGTAAGAAACAATTCATTCTCATAAATAAATGAATGCAAATTACAAAATTAGAAAATGTGTGGAAAAACTCGCAAACCATTGCCCCGAAATGGGCAAGGTTACTCACCGCTCTGCACGGTTGGCCCTAGCAGGTCCAGCCCACCAGCCAATTGATCCTGAGGGAGCGACGCCAGGACCTCCCATTTACCTGAAGCAGAGGTAAAAGCAGTGTATAGCAGCGGCTCCAGAATTCCCTGCCCAGCCCTGTAACAGACAGGCTTCCCAATGGCAGGATGGCCAAAAGAGGACCCCACCAATTATGAGCTGAAGAGAGAAGATAGGGACTCCACCAGTCATGAGCTGAGGAGAGAAGATAGGGACCCCACCAGTCATGAGGAGAGTAGACAGCCCCCCCCCCCCCCACGAGCAACTGCCAGGATCCTCCTTTCCAGGGATATGGGTCTCTGCGCATGGCAAACATGCTGGCAAGCATTCAGGATCCTGTGAGGGTACCTGAGGCAGCGGAACCTTCACAGGGTGGTCCCCTCACCATGGACAGAAGCTCGCACTGAGGGGTTGGTGAGAAGATCAAAACCCAAAATTTCAACTATTGTCAATAAATTAATGGTCCCTTCCTCCAATTCTCTATCCTATACCCAAATTATCACCTACATAATTCCTTTTCTAAATATCTAAGCCGATCACAAGGAATTGTAATATACATGGCATTTTCGCCCTATTGTAATTGCCCAGTTTACCACCTGCATGAAGACTCTCCTTTTTTTCCATTGCAGTTCTTATCAGTCTATCATAAAGCACTTTCTCTCAGCACCAATGGGGACAAAGGTGGCTGCTAAGACAGGTGCTCCCCAAATTCTTTTGGAATGTGCCAATGCACGGCTTTGTTCGTTGATCATAAAAGTAAATTGTTAATCTGTCCGTTTCACATAAGTTTCAAAGTACAGGTTGTTTCAAAAAGGACGCAACCCTAAATATAAGGGAGTAGAACTTACACGCATGTACATTTTATGCCACAATATTAGTCAGTTGGCATTACTGTATTCAATGTTAACAGCCTTTAGCAGTTGAAATGACCTTGTCACGCGCTAGTCTCACTCAAGCATTCATTCCTTTGTGTTGTGTCAGCTATGTCGTTTTCAAAAACGAACGTGTATTTATTGTTGAGACATTGTGTATACAAATCTTACAAATGTGTGAGAGAGGAGTTTGAGTTGAAGTTTCCCCAGTCTGCAGTTCCCAACAAGTCGACAATATCTCGTTTGATTGATAAATTTTGTGACAATGGGTCTGTACAAGATCGAAAGAACACAGGCCGGCCATCACTGTTAACTGCCGAAGTTCTTGACGATGTGTCTCAACGTTTAATTCGCTCACCCAGAAAATCTCGTAGAAAGTTGACTGTCACCAGCTACTGTTTTCAGGGCTACAAAGAAGTTAAAATTTCATGCCTACCGCATTGGTGTTGTTCACGAACTGAAAGAACCCGACCTTGAAAAACGTTTATGGTACTGTCGTTGGTGTCGTTCTTTTGTTGATGAAAATGGAATTGAGGTGTTGGTCCATGTTTATTTCAGTGACAAGGCTTGGTTTCACTTGGATGGGTATGTGAATAGTCAAAACAGTCGAATACAGAACAGTGAAAATTATCCCACTTTTCACGAACGACCATTACACGCACGGAAAATTGGTGTTTGGTGTGCAATTTTCCATCGTCATGTGATAGGGGCTTTTATTTTTTGACTCAACTGTAACTGGTGAAGTTTATCGTGACTTCATCCAATAGTTTATTGCACTATTGGATGTGAATGAACGAGAGTGTTGGTTTCAACAAGATGGCGTGACCGCCCATACTGCAAACCACATAATGGTCATGTTGCAGGAATTTTTTGAACATTTGATTTAAAAAAATTTGTGACCCCCAAGATCCCCAGATCTTACTCCTTCAGAATTTTTCCTTTGGGGATATCTCAAATGTTTAGTGTTTCAAACAACTCTCATACACTTGAAAGCTAACATTGAGAGATTTTAAACATAAGAAAACAAACATTATGAAAGGTAGCTGCAAATGTCATGAAACGGGTAGGAACTTGCATTCAGGTTGCAGGAAATCACTTTCAACATCTGTTGTAAAGGTAGACATATGTCTAATTTGCATCTTTTGAAATTTCTATCTTTTGTCAAGTTTAAATCGAAAAATACAATAGAGGGTCGAGTTCTTTTTGAAACACTCTGTATATCTTATAGAAGAAAAACCTGAAATGTATCAAAACACAGAAACTGTTAAAATACGAAATAACCATGATTATTTTTTTCGTTATTTGTTACGTTTTATCGTTATATTTTAAAAATCCGTTTAAGTTATTCATAACGTTATTCAAAAATCATTTCCTTACTTCGTTACAATAACGTTTTCCAACACTAGTCAAACAGTTGCTCCAACTTAATGATTTATGTGCCAAATGAAAGCTTGTGACGGGGAGAGTGTATAGGCTATAAAAAAATTGACCCCCCCCTCCTCTGCTTTTTTCCTCCCTAAAAAAGGGGAAATATGAGCTCTATTCTTAAGCTATATCTCCAGAATGCGGCTGCCGAAGATAACGAGCTATACACGTCAAATGAAAGCTTGTGACGCGGGAAGTGTCATAAGATATAAAAACAATTGATCCCCAATGGTTTCTTCCAAACTAAAAATGGGGAAATATGAAAACAATTGTTCCACCATATCTTTGGAATGTGAAAGGCCGAAATTATCGGGTTTGTGACATGATGTGGGGAATATCACAAGTTATAAAAATTAGCCCCGCATGCTTTCACTCCCCAAAAAAATGGAGAAAACATGTGAAGAATTATTCTACTATGAAGAAGTTTTAAATATAAACGAGAATTTACTTCTAAAAAATTCATTCACAATAAATTAGAAAAATCATAATACTATTGAATACATTGAAGTCTCGACGCGCCTGCTCAACAGATAAGTAAAATATATCGAAGACTGTCGTCGACATCAATTTTTAGAGGAGAAATTGCCTTGAGCTGGTGGGATACGAAAACGTCGAGACTATTCAATTTATTTTAATAGTATATTCTGAATATACTTTCCATCTTCATGACATTCTTGTCATCTCCCACAGTTACGATTTAGGTGTCAAATGTCTGCTACTTAGGGCTGCGAGTAGCTTGAACAATGGCTTATATGACACAGTGAATTGTGTACTGTAGCTAGTAAATTTGATAGCATCAATTAGAGATCTTGATCGGCGGCCGGGGTAGCTCAGTGGTCAGAGAACCTGACGTATCATCAGGAGGTCGTGGGTTCGTATTATACCCGGCTCAAGATAATTTGACCTCTAAAAATTGATAGCAACGATAGAGTAATATCTGAAATACATACTCTATGTTGATATCTGAAATACAATACTCTTTGTCTGTCATACATACTATTTGCAAAGTAGTACCCGTTAACTGCAATTCATTTGTTCCAAAGTTCTAAAACTTCTTAATTTCAGTTTCAAAGGTTTTTGGTTGCTTGTCAATCCAACTTTGCACAGCTGCAATGACTTCTCATTGTCTCGGAATCCCTTGCCCCTCTAAAAACTCCTTCAGTGGTCCAAACAAATGGAAATCGGATGGAACCAAGTGGGGATTATACAGTGCATTAGGCAATAACATCCCACTTCAATTTCCGTAGTCTCCATTGTTAAAGGGGCGGTGTGACAACGAGAATTGTCCTTGTGCTCCCGTGACAGAAGTCGTGGGACCCACCTTGAGTTCACTTTATTGAATTTCAGCTCGTTGTGCACAATTTCTTCAATACTAATTCCAGTCACCCTGTGAGAGTTCACGAACGGTTATCTGGCGATTGTCTAGGTTAAGTTCGTTAATTCGGACAACATCGTGTGACAGAAGATATTGGTCTCCTAGCGCGAGGTTCATTTTCGACACGGTCTCGTCCTTCTCTAAATGATTTGGACCAACTGTACACCTTTGCCTGTGACAAACAATCTTCCTCGAACTGGGCTCCAAGCCTGGTAAAGATTTCGAAAGGAATGACACCTTCCTTCGTGAGAAATTTTGCGCTGCCCAACACTGCTGGGTACTTCTTGGTCCGACATCTTAATTACAAGTAACTGGTGATGTGTTTATGTGGAGAGGGGGGATCACGACTAGTGCTGTTCGCAAGTTTGAACAAATCTTTAATTACCAATGAATGCTTATTCACACAAATTGATTTGTGCTCGAACGGTAACTAAATTCTCGTTTATATTTGAACGCGCTACGTAGTTTCGTTTTCAAATCGAGCTAAGCTACACGAACAGCTCCTCTGGCGAATATTTAACACTTAACCCTTTCAGGACCATAAGGTTTCTAAGAGTAAATATTAGTATGTAACTGTTTATTTTAGTTTGTTTAGACGTAAATAAAAATCATAAGAAAAATACATAACAATGTGTAGTTTTTTTTTGGAATTTTATGGGAAATATTTTTCCCAATGGACTATAAAGGTAACACAAATTATAGTTAGGCTTATTATACAATGTCTTTTATTTATTGGTTTATTAGAACAAAATGTTAACTAAAATAATACAAAATTATGAAATAAAATTACTATACAAAATGATGTGCTAATTATGATATTCTGCGAAGCAATTTCTTTTGGTAGTGAGGCAAAGATGGACATTGCACATAGTACATATATTATGCGTCCTGACAGTTCTGTTTTTGTTGTCTAAACGTTCCCGTTTACGTAATTGCGTTCGGCATACGTTCTATTTTGACATTCTGTATAAAAAATGCAGATAAGGTTATAATTAAATACGACAATCACCAATTTTAAAATGGGAAAAATGTTTCCCTTGGTCGTGAAAGGGTTAAGAGAGAACTTCATTTTCAAAGAGAATGAAGTTTTCATTTCCAGACTTTTTTCACTCTCTAACGATGGAAATAGGAATTAATGGATCATTCGGAAAGTGGAAAAAATAATATTCTGTTAGTACTTAACAACCAAAAAGAAATTTTTCATTTACCTCTATAAAAACAAAAAAATTGCGTTTTATCCCCACCCATATGAATAAGGGGGCAAATTGCTGCTGCCAATGTAAGACCCCTTGACATCATACAATATCATCCAAATTTTAAATCTTTAACGTTAAGCGATCGTTTGGAACATTTTTTAAAGTTTTGGTATTTTTTCCAATTTTAACGGCCACCAACGAGGGAAATTATAAAAGTTGAATGAATACTGGACGAACGATAGAGTGAAAAGAGTAGCTCTTTCTTTGGAAACGAGCTAAAAAAAAGTTAGAAGTAACATGCGTTTCACAAAAACGTGCAACACCTCACGCTGATAAATCTATGCAACCGTTTGCAGTTTCAAGTCCTTAGCAGGCTAGACGGATCAATAAGTGTGGAGGAGGATGGGAGAAATAGGGCTCACGAACCGTTGCTCCGTCACTTCTGGGTCAAACACGTGCGGATCTGACAAACAGAGTGCAGCGGAGAGCGAGTCGGGCAAGGTCAATGAGGAGAAGAGGTTAGCAAGGCAGAGAAAAAGAGTTTCCAAAATAAACAACATATTGTATAAAGTTACTGCAACGTTACTATTACATGCAAACGTTACTATTTCTGCTAAGGTAGTATTTCTATTCCACTTTTCCTTCTTCCAGAATATTTAAAATAAGCGACAATTGCATGCTTGTTTCCAATGCTTGCTACTGCTGCACAAAATATATATCGGTTGCATATACAAAAATATAGATATGTATCGGCTGATAATAGTGACTTTCCTTTATTATCAGTTGGCAAAAGAAAGGCTGGTTATATTTTTACATTATTCCAAAATATGAATGGTCACCTACTCTTCGGAATTCTTTTTAGCGTTACCATCCTAAGGAATAACTGACAAGAACGCTGTAAATCTGGCACACGAAATAGTACAAATTATCCATCCCAGAAAACTTTTTAAAAACGTTAGAGCATAGTCAAACGAGTAACAAAGAAAGCAAAGGTTGAGTTGTTTTACCTCTGAGCGGCGCTTTTCTTGCACACAGTGGCCAGGTCACAAGAACCGCAATCTCACAGAAGGTTGGGAAAGGGATCACTGCACAGCTGTCAAGAGACAGATGGAAGCATACTATGGAGAAGAAATATATACTGGGAAATACTATCTTCTTTTTAGTTTACAGATATAGACGATGGTCCCAAGCAAACAGGGCAGATTTACGAAATCAAGAACAGAACAAAATAAAAATCTCCCATTTAGACTTTCTGTTATAGATTCGTATAAATGTTGCAAGCGGAACCAACATGAGGCTTAAGTTTCGCCAATGACGAATTTAAATAAGCATTTTCCAAACTGGACCTGCAAATCACTGTTGGTCTACGAAGAATCGTTTTAACGTATATGAATATTTCATTGCCTTCAAAGTGTAGGTTTCACTTTACTATCTCCTTACTTGAACGCCCACATTTTCAACTGATCGAAATATATTACACATTATCTACATAAATTTGCGAACAAAAATTACAGAAATCTTAGTAACTTTTATTCCAGCCGAGGCCGCAAACTTTCATTAAACCGTGACCTGTTTTTGAAGCAGTTTCTCAGTCCACTCTCAAAAAAACCCCATACACAATTCATCTGGAAAAGGTAGAGCGTTGGTCTTTTCCCTAAAGTGCATTTTTATACTACCACAAATTCATTCAACGGCATCTACACTGTCCAATTGGCTTTGAATGTTCTCATTATATAACCATGACTTTGCCATTTCAATAAGCATTTCGCTGTGCAGCTATGAAAAAAAAAATTATATGCCGGGGAAAAATACCATAGTACAATAACGTTGTGTTTTTTTTTCTTTCGCAATTTGCTATACCTTCTTCCGTTCCATCCTACATATATTTTTTCGGAGGAATATTCTAAATATATATTATTCTGCTATACAGTACTGTGCATATTAGTTGGGACAATAGGAAAATGCAGTAACAAAGACACAACTAAAATATTTATTTGTTTAATAGTGTAGTTAATAGTGAATGTGACTCCCCTTAGCTTTAATTACTTCTTTCACCCTCTCAGCCATTGATGCCACTAGCTTTCCACACATCTTCACTTCAGGATCGTGGTACCATACTTTCATGACACTTTGTATCATTTTGGTTTTCGTCGTGCAATCCATCTTAGATATGCGCGCTTTAATAATGGCTCACATATTTTCAATGGGGTTTAGATCGGATGAATTTCCTGGCCACTCCAATACCTTCAAATGTTGCTGAGTAAATAAGCTCTTAGCAAGCTTAGACTTGTGGCATGGAGCCAGATCCTGTTGAAATACCCCATCGCCGTTAGGAAACAGCTTCTGCAGTGTTGGGACCATTTTCGCCTCCAGAACACCTATGTACTTTTTGCTGTCCATCATTCCTTCAATGGGGTGAAGCGTCTGTGGCCCGGAAGCTGTAATACATCCCCAAAACATGACCTTGGGTGGGTGTTTGGGGGATTGCTGGATGTGGCCGGATCAAAGAGGTTCTCCAGGCTTCGCTTGTTCCAACTAATTCGCACAGTACTGTAGATGCAAAAGCCACATTAAGTTTTGCAAACGGATATAAAACTGAATACAAAAATGGGGAAAAAAGTTTTTTTTAACTGTACTTTTATACTTTTGCCGACATTTAAAGCATATATTTGTGTATTCTTTCAAAAATTAAATTATATAATCATGGAAAATGAAAAATAAAAAAAAAACTAATTTTTACAGCAAAAATTTTAAAAAAGCATCTAGGTTCAGATAGCCGAGGGGTTCACGTGCAATCATGGGGTCCTGCATTCGAGCCCCCGGATAAAAATGGATATTTGTTTCCTTATGTCGGCTCCCTACTGAAATGAAGCCTTCCTCACAGACCTTCTTACTGGATCTAGACATATTATACTGGGAAGCTCTACTTAGACCTCTGTAGCAAACAAGCAGCAGCTTGAGGTATTTTTTATTATAGCATTCAAGGCATTTGTAAAGACTCGATCGGCTAGGGTAAAGTTGGGCTAGTCAGGAGCTCCATTTTTCGCCAGATCCTTGCCTAGCAGCAACAAAAAGGGCAGCTCAGGTCAGGTGAATAACCACTTATGGATTTAATCAAGTCCCGCGCTAGGTGTTGTATTCTAGAAAGGTCCCCACTAGCTTGGAACGTGGGTCCTGATTGGATCAAGTGAGCCTTACCCCCCTCCCCCCCGACAACATCACGTGACCGCAATGGCGATATTTCGAACAAGGGAAGGTGAAATTCAAAAAGACAGTTGCGTCTGGACTCTTGTAGGAGACGGTGCTGAGACCTTTATCCGCTTTCCTACGAATAGATATATACTAACTATAGCCTTGTTAGTAGGATTGGGAATCCTGCTATCTTGTTTCGCGTGACTTGCCAGGCGCAGTCGCTGTAGCTTGTAAATATATGATTGTGAACTGTATTGCTTCTGATGAAAATATAAATCTAGCTATGTATGTACTATAGATATTGGCACAGTGTTTTAAGCAAACGAGTAATGCCATCCTGACATAATCATAGGCGAAAGTATTCAGAGGTTAAAAGCTGACACACAGGGGGAAAGAAAGAACGAAGACCCGTTATAGCGTTAAAAAGACGAAGGAAAGCGATAACGTGACCACAATGGGAGTGAATATTCCCGGATTAATAAAAAAAAAGGTAGCAATTCATTGTTTCTAAATATTTATTTTCAACTTGCTAAGAACTGCTAATAATTAAACGAATTTAATCCCAACTGACATTGTGAGTCTTAAATGTGTCTAAAGCGGGTGGGATTAGTTCAGTCAGTATCGCGCCAGCCTCGTAATCTGATGTTTCTCAGGTTCGAGTCCAAACTGTTCCGGCGTTGCGATTTTCTGCGCTGAATCCAACTCTTCGCGTCGTCTGTTGGAAGGGACGTTAAGCCGTGACTCATGTGTCGGAGAGCCATGAATTGTGGACGTTAAAGGACACACTGGATGGCCTTGATGGGAACTACCATGTCATACAACGGCTATCCAGTGGGTTCCCTCTCCCCTACCTTCTCTGAGCCCTCGGGTTCCTTGTGACCTGGTCACAGCCCGTTGTGTGCAAAAAAGTGCCGCTAGCACGTTAAACAATCCAATTTTTTAACCAATACTGATTTTCATATTTTTATTTCGATCATGCCGGTAAGGCATATTATTCATTTTTGTTGCATTTCTTAATTTAATACTGAAATAAATTATCCTTCAAGCAAATGCTTGCCACAGAGAAGGTCCACGAAGGCGAGACCTCTGCAGAAAGACAGCGCAAGATACATTCATACCTTATAAAATAATAAATATTTTTTTTATTTACTTTATATTTTTATTTACTTTATTTTCTTTAACAAAAATCTTTTTTTTATAACCTGGAACAGCTCGAAAGCTCCTTGGTTGTTCACATATACCTATTAATAGTTTTACTTAGTTTTGTGCTTTTATTGTTTCTCTGTTCTTTGTAAAGTGTTGTATTGATAATGTATTTGACAAAGTGTTGTGCATTGTGTGTTTATTGTCCTCATGTATTTCTTTATGTTATAATAAATTTGAATTTGAATACCCCCCCCCCCTCAAGCAGCTAGTTGCTACCACAGATAGAAACTAATAGAAACTGTAATGCAAAGAAATCCAACGTAAGGCCCAAATAACTCAATTTCTCTCAATTATCTTCTTATTAATATCACCATTAATGTCTCGTTTCGTTTTCGTTGCTTTCAACAGAAGATGGAAAGGTGTGTTGAAATAGGAAAGGAGAAAAAAAGTTTCAATTTAGTTACTTGACAAATCTGTAAATAACAATAAATCTCAGTCTTGCTATAATACTGTTACGACAGAAGGAATCTGGCAACCGAAAGCAAAAAGTTTCAGCCAACGTAGAAGAACTTTGGGAGAATTTGGAGAAGAGTGGAGCGTTAACGGTCGTTGTGTTGTAACGGTCGAAGAGTTCGAAAATGAACGGTGAGCTGTTCTGAGACAGTGCGCGTAAGTATCAAGAAGTAACTTGATGTGTTGTGTATACGCGGAAGTATAAAAGTGGGATCTTTTATCGTTAAGTATCAAGAAGTAACTTGATGTGTTGTGTATACGCGGAAGTATAAAAGTGGGAACTTTTATGGCTAACTTCGAATGTCTACACGGACTGTCTTTTTGTTCGGCTAGTGTGTGAAAAGTTATTAGCACAGGACGAGAATTGGTTTACGAGTGAAGATCTTCGGGTGACCTGGTAAATCGAGTGAAAGGTATTTAGTAGAATAAACAGAGCTGATGTTGTGTGCTCTACGCAGGAAGATTGATGACTTGTGCATGTTAATAGTTGATTTGTTAATAAGATACTTCATCCATATTTCCTTTGTAACAATTTACCTTGTATTGAATTTGGTTTTGAAATATAGCTTTTAATACTCACGCTCAGTGGCTATCCATTTTTGTAATCCGCAACATTTGGTGTCAGAAGTGGGATTAATTAATTGAATGCCGTTAACTAGAAGTATGGATGAATTAGTAAAGTTGATAAATAGCTTCAAAGCCGATATGACTACGCTGATGACTGATATGAAAGCCGATATGGCTGCGCTGATGACTGATATGAAAGCCGATATGGCTGCGCTGATGACTGATAGGAAAGCCATTATGGCTACGCTGATGACTGATAGGAAAGCCGTTATTGCTACGCTGATGACTGATAGGAAAGCCGTTATTGCTACGCTGGTGACTGATATGAAAGCCGATATGGCTACGCAGATGACTGATATTAAAAGTGATCTAGCTGCCCAAAGCGATAAAATAGGTGACTTGAAAGCCGAAATGGCCGCACAAAATACTGAGATGAGAGATGAAGTGGCTCCTCAAGTTGGTAAGATTATTGATCAGTTCAAGGATAGTAAAACCGAACTCAATAGACAATGCAATAGTTTAAATGTTGAATTTGTCAGTGAAAAAGATGATCTTGATAGTGTTAAGTTAGATTGTAAACATGGAAAAGAAAAAGAGAAAGGCAACGCATATAAAAATGTGGATCTGCTACTGGAAATCAAGAATCGTAGAGATAGCGCAGATAATGCCTTTGACCACGCAACTACTGGTGATGCATGGCAGAGTGTCTATGTCGCTGGTGACTTGTCTAGGAACTGTGAAGAACAATCACACAGATCAGAGAGCTGTGAGACTATACAGTACGCTTTGCACTTCAAAATACCTAGGTATACAAGTCTGGCACGACGATCTGAAGAGAGATCCACACGAAAGGTATTCTATTCCTCGCCGTCAGCAAAATGTGTCATGGACAATTATCGCAAAGGCAGAGTAACGAGTGGTAATGAGGGGGAACGAAACAGAGTTTACGTTTCGCAGAGTGGTCCGAGTAAAGAAGAGGCGTCCATTCATCATAGATACAAAGTGCCCTTCGTCGTTACCAGGGAAGTCGGAGAGATTTTTCCGAAGCATATAGCCACACTTGAATCGTTTATAGAAAGTGGGGATTTAAGGAAGAGGAATTCCGAAGAATGGCTTAAGAAGCATAACAGGTGATGCTAGTAAAAGAGCTTCAGGCAGAGACGGTACTTCAAAGACTAACTTTCTGGATGAAACTAAGCCTCAGAGTTACGATCAGAGAGAAGTAAAGCCCTCAGACAATCTCAACGAAACCATGCTGAATTTCTTTTCTGAACAGTCAATGCGCAGATTTGGACATTATAACCATTTAGATTATAAGGATATAGAAAAGTTTTATCACGATTACAAGAGCTCTAAAGTGGACAATATCATGTTACAGAACTCGTCGCTGATCTCCAGAATGAACAATTTGGCAATCATGACTGATATTTCCCTGGCTAATTACAATGAGAGCTCCAAGAAAGTGAATTCGGAAGAAACAGCAAATATGACCTCCTCGGGTCATGTGTTTTGCTGGAGACCCGAGTGGCGCCATCGGATGGTAGATAAAAACAGCACAGGAGGTGTCGGCAACAAAGTGAGTCTTGTCTTGGCTCCTGCACTTGCTGCTTTAGGTCTCAAGGTCCCTATGATCTCCGGTCGTGCTCGCCAATTGACGGGAGATACTCTGGACAAATTGGAATCCATCCCTAGCTTCACAGTCGACTGCACTAAAGATAAAATCGAGCAGATGATGGAAGACGTCGGATGTTGCATCGTAGTACAGACAGAGGAGCTGGTGCCAACAGATAAGGAGATTTACCGCTGCAAGGATCTGACGGCTACCGTAGATAGCGTTCCTCTAATGAGGTGCTCAATTGTGTCCAAAAAGCTGGCTGAAGGAGTGTGCGCTTTGGTTTATAATGTTGAATTCGGAAAAGGAGCTATTGATCTCATCAGTACAGAAGATGTTGCTGTTGATTTAGTTAAGAAAATGGTTGCAGCATCACAAGCTCGTGGAATGAAGAGTTTGAGTTGTTCAGCTGTTATCAGCAACATGGATTCACCTCTTGAAAACTCTGTTGACAACTCTCTGGAAGTGATGGAAGCTGTTCAGTGTTTCCTTGGTAACGGATCCTTGGAACTGCAAGAGCTCGTCGAAGAGTTAGGAGGAGAACTTCTGCGTTTGGTGAACATTGTGGATAATAGGGTAGATGAAGCATCACGTGTCTGCAAGGTTCTGCATAACGGCAATGCTTTGAACAAGTTTCGTAACATGTTAATAGAACAAGGAGTATCTGAAGATGTTGCAAGCTGGCTATGTGAAGGTAAAACAGAAAAAATATTGCTAGCAGCCCGACACATCACTGATTTCACTTATACAGGAGAAACAGGTAAGGTTGTCGGATTAGAAGCTGCAGTTCTAGCAAGAGTATGGAAGGAGGAGATGGACCGAAGCGCTAAAAAGAATTATGGAGCTGATATTATAATTGTGAAGCACCTTGGGGATCAAATTGAATCAGGTGAAATATGGCTGAAGGTTCATCACGACAGTTCTGAATTAAGTGAAAGTCAACTGACAAAAGGGTCAGATTGGAGGATGAAAATTCTCCCTAGATTTTATGTCACTAATGACTTTCATTCCTTGTTACTGTTGATAGAATTAAAAATCCAAAGGAGAAAACTTTCGACAAAGAAGAAATCTTTTTACAGGTTTTGCACGAAAACTCTTAGTCGATTCTTCTCCCTGCGCAGACATAAACGTGTGTTCACAAGGGCTATAGGCCTTACACGTATTATGTTTGTGGACGAGGCTTCAGTCAGAAAAGAAATCTACGGCATAATGAGATTCGCTTTCATTTTGACACAGACATGATATATCTCATTCGTCGACGTCCAGCTACAAAGTGCAAGGTGGTTCACGTGGATCGTTTGGCCCCGTTTCATCGAAGAACTGAAGAAACTTTGGAATCCAGAATTGTTCGGGACGAACAAGACCTAGGAAGGGGGCAGTGTTACGACAGAAGGAATCTGGCAACCGAAAGCAAAAAGTTTCAGCCAACGTATAAGAACTTTGGGAGAATTTGGAGAAGAGTGGAGCGTTAACGGTCGTTGTGTTGTAACGGTCGAAGAGTTCGAAAATGAACGGTGAGCTGTTCTGAGACAGTGCGCGTAAGTATCAAGAAGTAACTTGATGTGTTGTGTATACGCGGAAGTATAAAAGTGGGATCTTTTATCGTTAAGTATCAAGAAGAAACTTGATGTGTTGTGTATACGCAGAAGTATAAAAGTGGGAACTTTTATGGCTAACTTCGAATGTCTACACGGACTGTCTTTTTGTTCGGCTAGTGTGTGAAAAGTTATTAGCACAGGACGAGAATTGGTTTACGAGTGAAGATCTTCGGGTGACCTGGTAAATCGAGTGAAAGGTATTTAGTAGAATAAACAGAGCTGATGTTGTGTGCTCTACGCAGGAAGATTGATGACTTGTGCATGTTAATAGTTGATTTGTTAATAAGATACTTCATCCATATTTCCTTTGTAACAATTTACCTTGTATTGAATTTGGTTTTGAAATATAGCTTTTAATACTCACGCTCAGTGACTATCCATTTTTGTAATCCGCAACAATACGAAAACAAACTGAATTATGAAAACAACAATGTATTAGGCTTATAATAAAATACAAGACCGTACTTTTAAAAAAAACTTCGCAAGCAAACCTTGGTGTCGTGCAATGTCTCTTAACTCGTCATGCAGAAGCAAGCTACCTTGACAATGAAGGCTATGACAGCTCTTTTGAAGACGTCACGTATTGAGGGAAATTGTTTTTAAATTTTGATGATACTGTTACGACAGATGAACGAGCAACAGTGACTTCATGACTTAACGTGACTTGAACACTCGTGTATGCTTCTAAGTGAGATTCAATTTGGCCAACGAAATAGAATTGAGAACGATTCGGAAGAATAAAAAAAGGATAGCAGTGTGTTAAAGTTGTGAGATCTGAAAGGACGTTCAGAGAATATGAGTCAGTGCGCGTTAAGTGAAAATAATTAGTATATTTCTTAGTGTGTGCGCGGGTATTTGTTTTCTGTTGTTAGTAATAAAAGTTTAGTGAACTAGCACAGGACGAGAGTTTACGTCTGAAGGTATTCAAGTGGCATGGTAAACAAAGCGAAGAAGTAGTATTTTAGTAGAACAGACAGAGCTGATAGTGTATGCTCTGTACAAAAAGGTTTATGACTTATGTATGATAGTAGTTAATTTGTTTATAAGATACTTCATCCATATTTTTGTAACAATTTGCATTGTATTGTAATTGGTTTGAAAATATAGTTATTAGTACTCACGCTCAGTGCCTATCCATTTTAAAATTCGCAACAATATATTATTGCAGACTGCTTTAAGTTATACTTTACAAAAGAATAAAACAATAAATAATTACAATGATTAATGCAACAATAATATGCATTCAGAGTTTTACTACTTTTTTATTTTGCATTATTGCCGTAAGAGTAATACATTTAATAATTGGTTAATTTATTCAATTATCAGCTATATACTAAAACTACTTGCCAAAATATTATAGTAAAATTTATAATAATTTTCTTTCCATACGTGATGCATTTGAAATAGCTGTCATGGTCTTAAACATCGAGGATAGCGTTGCCCGGCGAGGCATGGACGCTACAAGATTTCTAAAGGTGTCTTGTGGTATCTGGTACCAATATGTTACCAGCAGATCCTATAACTCTTGTAAGTTACGTGGTTGAGCCGCCGCGATATGCTGTTTGAACACAAACCACAGATGCTTGATTGATGTCTGGGGAATTTGGAGGCCAGGGCAAATACCTGAAAGTCTTCCTCATGTTCCGCAAACCATTCTCGAACAATCCGGGCATTGCGCATTATTCTGCTGAAAGAAGGCACTACTAGAGGGGAATACCGTTGCTATGAAAGGATTTACCTGGTCTGCAATGATGTTTAAGTAGTCATAGTTTCCTGAACATGAATGACTGGACCCAGGATTTCCCAGCAGAACACTGCCCAAAGTATTACACTTCCTCCACTGGCTTTTTTTCATCCCACAGTGCATCCTGGTACCAACAGTTCACCTGGTTTTAACAAAAAAGTTCCCCAGGAAAACGACAACAGGAAACGAGATTCATCGGACCAGACGACCTTCTCCCAATCATTCAAAGTCCAGTTTTGATGCTCGCGGGCAGTTGTAGGCACTTCTGATGGTGAACGAGGATAGCATGGGCACTCGGAGCAGCCTCTGCTACACAGCTCCATTTTCAGTAGGGTTCAGTGTACTGTGTGTTGTGACATATTACTCTTGTCACCATCATTCAAATTACGGGCGAGTTGTGCCACAGTATCCCTTCTGTTGGCTCGTACCATACGGGATAGCTTCGCTCACCTCTAACATCAATGAGATGTGGTCAGCCCATACCTTGCCAGTGGTTCATGGTTTTTCCCTCTTCGTTCCACTTTTTGAAGGTACTAACCACAGCTGACCATGAGCATCCCATAAGCCTTGCCATCTTGGAAATGCTCTGACCCAGTCGTCTGGCCATTACAATTTGGCCTTCGTCAAACTCACTTAAGTCAGCTGCCTTTCCCATCTGAAGAACAAGAATAACACTGATTAACAAGAGCTCAGTATCAGGTGTTATTTATACCGTTTCATGATCTTCACATGCGCCATCGTTTACCTGCAGTTGCTTCAATTCACATAAAAATGGCTGGTCATAATGTTTTGGCTTTTCGGTGTATATTTCTTTTATCGTGGTATATATTTTTATCGTAGTATATATCGTAGAATATATTTTTGGTGTATATAGGGCAGTGTATATATATATACACTGCCCTATCAAAATATTTGAGAATTTCCGTGTTATGTCTGCAAATCTAAGTTCGAAACTTTATAACTTCTAAAATATATACATTTAATGGAAAAATGGCGTAAGAAGAAGATCATAATCAAATTTATATAAATCTGGATTTTCAACAATATTCGCTTATTATTAAACTTATGGTAGCTTGAATATTTCGCAACAGTAATGCTTCATAAGAATTTACTTCAGAAACTAATTATTTAGTGCATATTTTAGAAGTTAGAGTTTCGAAGTATTGACAAAACATGGAAATTACCGTAATATTTTGGAAGGGCAGTGTATTTCTGTTCATTTTTACCTCTCTGCACGGCTTGATCGTCTCCAAGAATTAAGATTGGCACAGATAACGAGAGAGACTAACCAATATTAATACTATTTGATTGTTAAATTATGAAAACAAGCACACTTAGGACTCGAATCTGAAACGTCACGAGGCCCATCACGCTATTGACTGAGCCGCATTACGTTACTCGGGTCTCAATTCCATTCTTTTTCGTTCAGGAATTTTGCAAAATTTATACGATTTTTACACTTTATCATTTTCATTCGCTTAAAATGGGAAGGTATTCTTATTGTTGTTTCACCAAATACCACTTCCCTTTTGTTATTTCTGTGTTTTATTTCCGATTTCTTAAAAAAAAAAATTTTTTTTAATTTCCTGCTTCTTTGAAGAGAATTCAGTCGTGTATTTTTTTTAAGCTCTATAAACTATCATTCGCCTGGTTTTAACAAAAAAGAGCTATGGTTAATTTGGTTTCCAACAAAATTTCTTCTAGTTTTCAAACGTTACGCATTGATTTAGTTTATGCTAAAACTGCTCTAAATTCCGCTGTTTTACTCTTTTTCTGTAAGCTTCCTTGAGAAACAATCCTATTCCAGATTCGTATCATTTTGCTATCCCGTTTTCAGTCTCTTTTAACACTCGCTCAGACAAATGTCAGTACTCACATTTGCATAAGATCGAGTGACATAATTTGAGGATTTTGTTTTAGCTCGTTTCCAGAAGAAAAAAAAAAGCAAGTGTTACTTACTTTGTCTGTCGTCGGTTTGAAGGCATTCAACTTCTTTGCTTGAAGAGTTAAATTAAAAACCTTGAGAAACAATCCTATTCCAGATTCGTATCATTTTGCTATCCCGTTTTCAGTCTCTTTTAACACTCGCTCAGACAAATGTCAGTACTCACATTTGCATAAGATCGAGTGACATAATTTGACGATTTTGTTTTAGCTCGTTTCCAGAAGAAAAAAAAAAGCAAGTGTTACTTACTTTGTCTGTCGTCGGTTTGAAGGCATTCAACTTCTTTGCTTGAAGAGTTAAATTAAAAATTTATTTTTGGGTTGGATAGGCATTGATAAATTTTTACGATTCACACTTTTCGAATCTCCCAACTCCCAAAAGTTTTAATTGCCCTCATTGATGATAGAAATTTAACAAATATTACAAACGATTTCTTTGGGCTTTAAAATGTTTTAGTGGTGGAATGTGATGATCAAAGTGTTTACACATTAGCAGCAACAATTACTACTGTCAAAGAGTGCAAAAGTAGGAAAATTAAAAACTCCAGTTTCTTTTAAAACGAGCATCTCATATTCGCCAGAGGCAATGTGCTATTTTTATCTATCTTCGTATTGCTTTTCGCTTGACATTTGACGGTTTGTTGATTTCGGCTTTCTCAAAAGAGTTGTTCTACCATATCTTTCGAACGCAATGAGAAACTTAATGATTTATGTGTCAAATGAAAGCCTCTGACGCGGGGTGTGTTATAGGCTATAAAAAACTGACCCCCCCCCCCTTCTAAAACAGGTGGAATATGAAAACTATTATCCCATATCTCCAAAACGCGAGTGCCGAGGGTAGCAAGTTATACATCAAATGAAAGCTTCTGAAGCGGGGGATGCTTTCTCTCACCCCTCTTAAAAAAAAAGGGGGGGGGGGAGGTGAACAAACCAACAAAACGTATTGTTCACTTATATCTCCTGAACGCGAGTGCGGAAAGTAACCAGCCGTGGAGTGTCACAAGCTATTAAAAAAAAATTGACCCCATGTTTTTTTCCCCTTAAAAAAAACGGGAAATGTGAAAGTCGTTCTATCTTCGGAACAGTTACGAGCTAGGTGTCAAAAGAAAGCTCATATGTATAATAACCAACGTAAACTATTTCGAATTTTGCCCCCACTATTCTCCCCCCCCCCCCGATAAAGGGGGGGGGCGGATTTTCTGCCAAAATACAGAGACAAACAAAAAGGTCCTTTTTAGGACTGGCACCTAAAACTCCTTCTCAGGCCTAAAATCATACGTACAAAGACCGCCACAGCAACATTCTTTCTACACGACACCAAAAAAAGTCCTTCACAGAACTGAAACAATTACACCACCTCTGACTTAACATCACGAACACCAATATTTTCTTTCGTTATCGACATTTCTTCACTTTTCCGGGCCTCATATTTGGAAAACTTCACCAGCACACGGAGCAACGGCATTGTCTAAGCAAGGCATTGTCTATTCATTAACTGCAGCTTGTGAGCAGTCAACTCTAGACGGCGAAATGGAAAAATATCCTCAAACTGGGCCAATATCATAGTAACATTACGAACAAATTAACCACCATCCAACCTTGAAACAATCATACTTCACAAGAAAATCGAGGCAGATGGCCTAAAAAGGCCTAATAGCTAATATTAAATTTTGTGAATGAAAAAAAAAATTCAATATTATGGGGTACCTCAAGTACGACTCCAAAGGGAGGAAAAATGTGGTCGATGTTTATGAATCATATATATATAAATGAAAGTTTTTGAAGATAGGTGTTTCTAATGACAAAGCAAAAAAAGTTTAAAATTTAAAAAATACCTAATAAATTGGTTATTGCTTCCTATATAGCCCCAAAAAGTTAAAAATAAACCTAAAGTACAGCGATGGTGCAAAATCAAGCAATCAAGTCACTGAATTCGTATTCACTTCAAAGGAAGATTCCTTTGAAGTGAATATGAATTCAGTGACTGCACCATCGATATGTTTTAGGTTTATTGTCTACTTTTTAAGGTGCATGTAGGTAGATAAATTTAAAAAATACCTATGGTTTTTTCCTTTGTCACTAAAACACCTACCTTCAGAAACTTTCATTTGTAATATGAGTCATAAACATCAACCACATTTTTTTGCCCCCTTTATTGGAGACGTCAGAAGCTTCAATTTGAGATATAACTCGTTAAGGTCGACCCTCGCGAAATATCATCCCCTTTTGCTCGGAGGGGAGAATGGCGAGGTGGAGGAGGATAATTAGAAGCTCTCCTCATATGAGCTTTCATTTGACACCTAACTCGTAACTGTAGGCCCTCGCACTAGGAAGATATAGTAAAAGAACGACTTTCCGATTTCCCCTTTTTAGGAATGAAGAAAGCAAGGGGGTATATTTTTTATTGCCCACATCATTTCTCAAGTCACAAGCTTTCATTTGACATACGATTGGCTATGTTCGGCCCTTGCTTTCGAAAGATATAGTAGAACAATTCTTCGCATATTTTCCCTTGGGGGGGGGGGAGAATGCATGGGATGGAAATTTTTCTCACCCTTTGACACTCCCCATGTCACAAGTTTATTTGATGCAAAGTCAACTACTTTAGAAAATATAGCCGAACAATCGTTTTCATCTATAAAAATGAATTTTTTTTCTCCTCACTGATATATGTAGGAAGATGACACTAAAACTCTATTTTAAATGACGATGTTTATTTAGGCAGCTCTGTATTAAGCATTTTATGCCATATTGTCTGAGCGCTTTCGTGAGCTAATATTTCGGTGGTTTTATGTTAATCGTTTTCATATTTTCCTTTTTTAGGGGGAAATTTCATATAGCCTATGACACACTTCCCGCTTCACCAACTTTCATTTGAGACATAAATCATTAAGTTCGTTTGTCGTGTTGGAAAGATATGGTAGAAAGAACAACTTTTTTTAACAATTCCACTAACTTGCAAATGATGAGCGAAAAGAAATAGGAAGATGTGTAAAAGACCCAGTAACCCAGTGTTAAATGACCAGCCTAATAATAAAAACCTTAACAAGATCTGTAGATATCAATGTCAATTCGTAATTTGATAGAAGTACGGATGCACATACTTTTCTTTCAATGCACTTTTCGTTAAAACTGTGCCACCCGGAAACAGTAGCTGTGTTTCTTATTCAGCGATTCATTATTTCCGGTAGAGTGTAATTATCGCCATTTATATATAAACTGTAAACACTGTGATACCAACCTAACATAGTGAGTCATGGTTGCGTTACAATACGTTATCTTATTGCTACCAGCAGAACCGTGCAAAAAAGCCTTGAACGTAATCGTTTTGCATGCTCTGAGAACATGTCATATCTAGCTGCTGATGACGTAAAGTAAAAATAGTGGGATTTCAACCTGAATGGGACATAAAAGGTACACACCTTCCATGGCCCATTTATCGATAATAAATTATTTATTTATTTTTGAGATAATAAATATATATAAATAAATAAATTAAAAAATTTATACATAAAAGTTTTTATTTCTTTAAATACAAATACATTAACTCAACCAATTTTTTTTTTCAGATTATTATTTCAGGAGTTCAATGTCTAAAGGACACATCCTGTGATCCATTACTAACAAATACATTAGTTTTTAATATAAATACAATCAGTTTTAACTGATTGTATTTGTATTAGAACTGTAATAACTTTTTGCGACTCCCTAAGATTCGTAAGTAAAATTATGTGTCCTTCCTACAATATAGGGCCTACGTATTTGCAAATAACATTTCACTAAAAATACTAGCAAACACTATCAGAGCTTTGCGACCCCCTTCGAAACTGCTGGCGATCCACAATTTGAGAAACATTGACTAGCAACACATTGCATAGTCATCTATACTAGGCGTTCTCAACGTGGGGTACTCGGTAAATTTTTTTGGGGTACGCCGTGAGGGCTCAAAAGTCGCTAGATATATGTTATATATATATATGTTTTATTTTATTCCATTGTTATATTATAACTGTAGTTTTATCTATCTATGCAAGGGGTATATATAGATAATGGTAATTTCCATGACCAGAGTTATCAAGTTTTTGTGTGTAAAAAAAGGCCGGCAAGAAAAAAAAAACTTTTTGGCCACTTAATACAAAAGTAACTTTAGCTACAATTAGGTATCTCATAACTGTTTTATGCATTAATTTTAACAATAAAAATTTTTTGATCAAACTTTCCGACAACGAGGAAGGGCAAAAAGTCAACTTTGTATATTGCGCAAATACGTTACTGCCCTGTTAAGTCTTTGGTATCATCATAGCAACCGATAAACTTGTTTTTGGAATACTCGCAAGTTCTAATCTTACTGCTGACTCGCTAAAAAGAAAAAAGAAACCTATAATGCGATCCTATTGCGCAATGAGCCAGGTTCGCCTCTACCACGTGGAAAGCAGCAATGAAAATTGACAAGCTTTATCTGGAGCAAATGCTTAATCAGTATCAGCTCTGCTGATTTTCCAGGGCTTCTGTTGAAACAGTGGAAGAAAGACAGGTGCAACGATAGCAATAACCGAAGTTCGGAAGATACATGGTGAGATATTAAACATATCTGAATGCTACAAACGCAGCAAATTTCCCCAACTCACAAAATTGTTCTACTGTATCTTTCGAAAGCGAGGGCCGAACATAGCCAATAGTATGTCAAATGAAAGCTTGTGACGTGAGAAATGATGTGGGCAATAAAAAATATACCCCCTTGCTTTCTTCATTCCTAAAAAAGGGGAAATCGGAAAGTCGTTCTTTTACTATATCTTCCGAATGCGAGGGCCTACAGTTACGAGTTAGGTGTCAAATGAAAGCTCATCTGAGGAGAGCTTCTAATTATCCGCCTCCACCTCGCCATTCTCCCCTCCGAGCAAAAGGGGATGATATTTCGCGAGGGTCGACCTTAACGAGTTATATCTCAATTGAGCATTTAAAAAAAAAAAAATTGATATTCTAGCATTTTTCTATTGAAAAAAATTTTTGTTAGGTATTCATTCGTTTTTAAAGGAAAGCTGGTGCTCCACTAAGCAAAGAACGGAGATAACCTAAAAACTTTATCAAGCTTGACGTAGTTTTTCATATATACACTTACACAAGGAATTTACACCAGGTAGGGCTTATTTTTAAATGCAATAAAACCTCACTACTACGGGTCCTCTATAATTCGAATTACCAATACTATTTTCCGCAATCAAAGCTTTATCTCTTTTTAAGCATATGACTAATTTTCAGCTTCTACTGATTCGATAAGAACATTTTTTTTTCTTTGTTACATGACACCTAGTGAAATAAGATTATATCAATGATAAACATAAAACATTAACATAATACTTTTTTTAAAAAAAACTTTTTTAAAAGCTCTATCCTTTCCACCAATTTTTTCTGTTGAGACATGAAAATTTGTATATGCGAGAAACTTTTTCCAAAAACATTTAAAGGGATATATTAAACATGCAAAATGTGTGAAAATTATTAAATTTTTAAAAGATTCCATTCCAATGACATTTTTAGTTCTCGTCATATGGAAATGAGAGCGCTCTATGCGTTTGCTGAGAAACATTCGAGGATCGAGAAGCTTTGGCGAAGTCGGGGTTACGTCCCTCCCTGTTTCGCTTTTTCGTATTCAAAGTGTGATGAAAATGCGTGTGTGTATACATTAGCATTTTCATAAAATATTGGTTTTCCTATCGTCATATTTCTGACCTATTACCATCAAGTTAACATTGCTGAATTATGAATAAATTTGCTGTTTTTATGAACTACAACTTGAAAATGCTTAACTATGCTCTACAATTGGGACTTTCACTAATTCGGATACCCCTTCGCCCTGTCAATTTAAATTGGTAAGGTTTTATTCTACATATTTTGCTAACATCTACATTATAAAGGCATTCAATCTGTTAGTTTTTTAATTAATGTTAATAGAATAATTCAACGGAACAAAAGCTAACAATTTACTCCAGGGGCTGGGAAACATATTTCTCATTACGATTGTTATTGTGAATACCGTAATAAACAACTCTACATTAAAAAGAAGAAATTTTTAAAGAAATCGATAACTTATCAAAAATTAAATTAATTTTTTTCCGAAAACGAATAAAAAAAAAGTGAATATCATACCGAATAACCATTTTCAGTGTCTCTTGTAACCTAGATGGGCGTCATAATCCTTAGTGTAAGGATCATAATTCGTTTTATGTTGTTTTCTATTATAACTTTTACTTTCACTTTATTCCAGTTAAATAATGAATTATTATTAATATAAATATTTTTAATTCAATATTAAAAAAATGTATATTCCAAATTTTGTCATCGGCAAATCAGCGTGATCTATTAGTTACCTAGTTAGCATTAGCCATTTTTAGCAAGTTAGGTTGAATCATAAAAATATACTTCTCTCGTATAATTCACTGTTAGATGAAAATACTTCAGCATAGCTCCCACAATTACGCTAACATTACTTCTAATAACATTAAAAGTAAAAAAAAATACCTCTTCAAGCAGCTGCATGCCACAGAAGTCTGACAGGAACCTGTCAGTTTAATAACACCATAGCAGAAGATCTGTGATGAAGGCTAGACCTCAGCACTACAACATCTATGCCTACTTAATTACACAAACATCTATGCCTTACCGGGGGCTCGAACCCAGATCCCTTTGATCAGTAGCCAAGCGTGCCAATTTTCTTAAAGGAGCATTTCCAACGGTTCAGTACATTGATTCCAAGGTTTAACATTATAAAATATTAAACCTTGGAATCTCTGTACTGAACCCTTTGAAAATGCTCTGCAGAACCCCGAAGTTCGGCAGAACATAGTTTGACGAACAACTATTAAATCATCAATATTTTTTTTATTCGATTTATTTTTCATCGATAATAACATTTAATAAATAGTTAACTTTTCATTTACTTTAAAACGCATATGACCTTTAAAATAAAAAAGGCTTTCAGCGTTTTTTATGCCTTACAGGGAAAATCCTTCATACTTCCCTAAATGGCCCCCTGCAAACCCCTGAACCAAACTATTATACAGTCTAATTTTAGTCTTTAGGTACTAACAGTAAATAAAAGATTTTATATTTATATTGTTTTCCCCTTCATCATATTTGTTTCTAAATTTGTACAAATGTTTACGACAAAAGTAATATAGCGCGTTTGTTTGTTTTGTTTTTTGAAAACGTGCTAAAAATATCAAAATCTAGTGAGATTTCTCTAAGGTTGACAACATTAGTATGATTCACGAACAGAATGGGGAAATGCTTAGTATTGAATTTTCGAATAGGTTCAGCCGTTCATAAGTGCAGAGCTGTTTGTTAATTGAATACAGAGTTACAATTCTTTAGCATATTGAACATTTGTTCGCATCTTAAATATTCGTAAGTTGTTTGCTTGTATATAGAGCCGAATTTACACCTCACGCACTCCTACGGACAAGAAGTGGTAGCTCGTTCTTTATGATTAGTATTTATTTAAGCAAGAATTTTTAAGCAAGTATATTTGCAACTAGTTTTTTATTCCTTCTAAGAATTAAAAAGGACATAATTTTGCTATTACTTAAACAAATTGTACCACTTAAATGCTGGCGTCCCTAGACAATTAAACGTGCCTTGTGGGAAATCTGGCCATGCCTGTGGGGGCGGGGGTGGCTCAGTCGGTAACGCGCCAGGCTTGTAATCTGTAGTTCCCAGGTTCGAGTCCCAGCTGGGTCAGTGTTGATTTATCTCCGAAAAATTTCCCGCCCTATCCGCGGTCAGTAAGGGACACTAATGGTCTTGAAAAGGCCGCCGTCCGTCGAATTGGACGTTAATCCGTGGCTCCGTATGCGGGAGAGCCATACCCTGTTCACGTTAAAGAATACGCTGGATGGTCTTGACGGGAGGCTACGATCTGTCTCCCAACAGCTGTTCCAGTGGGTCTCCTCCCCCAACCTTCTCTGAGCCTTCGGGATCCCGTGTGACTTGGCCATTTAGCCTATGGTGTGCAAAAAAAAAGTGCCACTCAGAGGTAAAACAACCCAAACCGGCCATGTCTAAATATATATTTATGTACACTGCTGCTCATTGAAATTTTCCCACCTAGAAAGAATGGAAGTTTCGCCCTGACAATTTGCATGCGAAATTGTGACATATATGGATGTAAAAGATTTACATGTCCACGCGATTGGAGCAACAGAAGATCCTATAAGGTGTCTGGAATGCTGACATAAGAATCTTTAGGTGGCTAGAAAAGTGGAGGAAACGTCAATGGGAAAACAAAATGGAGGGTTAATGACCTGCAAAGAGGGCAATGCCTTCACCATGCGTAATGCGATGTTATGTACATGACTTTGAAAAAAAAAGTTGTTACTTTGTCGTCTGCTCATCTGTAAACATTTGGTCAAATTTAGAAAAAAAAATGTGATGGAAGGGGAAATAATTAAGTGCAAAATCTTTACTGTTGGTAAAGTATATAATTATATACAATTACACTGATAAATGGTTTAAACACAAAGCACACAAGAAATTCATTTCTTAAGTCTTAATCTTCTTATTTCTTATATTTTCATTATTTGGACCAACAGATCAGCAGACTAGTGACAAGAGGCAGATCTGTAACAAGCCACCAGATTTCCAACATCTTAATACCATCCCTGCCTGCACTTGTCAGGAAGCACAATTTAAAGACGACTGCAAGAATTGGGGCTGCATTTGTACCGTCCATCTACCTTTGATGGCATCTCATCTTCATCTGCAGTGGTGCAGGGAGAGCTGCTGTCTGGTATTGCATCATCGTTACTGATAACTCCCATTTCTGTTTGGGATCCAGTGATGGCCATATGTATGTCTGAAGACACTTTAGGGGCAGAGGCAATCGAGCCTGTTTCAGGGAGAATCATATCGGGCCAACACCAGGAATCATGATATGGGGAGCCATGAGTTACAATAGCTATTCGTGCCTGGTCATTATTGATGTCGTGTTAATGGTAAGACATTTGTTGAAACCATTCTGGAACAAAACTTTCTATGCTCCAACCCAAAGCATATATTTTTAGCAGGTCAATGCCCTATTAAAACTTTTAGGAGCAATTCAACTTTTTAATGCACTATTAAAACTTTTCCACATACAGATCTCATATCCCAACAGTGCCTATATGATGTTGATATGCTTTCTTGGCCTGCACATTCCCCAAATCTGCTGTCCAGAGAACACGTTTGGGATATATGAGGCATTCTCTGACCACCACTACCTCTCAGCCCCTACCACTTCACAGCCCAGATGCATGGTTCAATACTGGGATGACATTCGCCACCTTTTCAACTCGTTACAGCGACTTTTGGCAGCATGCATCACTGTTCATGGACGAAATACTTATTATTGATGTACACCACGTTTTCCTTAGTAAATACTGCTGATTAGATATAATCATTTCTTGCCTATACTGATGTCTGTCACTCCACCTAATTTGAGCTCAAAGCGAGCATTCACTGTAGATAGGGCAATTTTAATGATAAGCAGAATATATTTCTCCCTTTTAGTGCTATCATAAAATTTTTGTTTTAAGTGTAATTATTTCAAAACATATCGTGGCACACCCAGAGCCTTGCATGCTGGTTTCGAAAAACACCGTTCTATGCAAAGACGGAAAATTTGTAACAACAAAAATTTTTGCACTGACAGTAGCCTACCTTGAAAAAACACATACGAATTTGAAGCCGCAATATGATGATTTTTGCATTGTTCACAACATATTATTCGGTGTTTTGAAAGGCAACGATTTTTTTTTTCTCTACATATTCGTTCATATACGATAACTCAACATCTTAGAACATGGACCTTCGAACTTGGCGCTATCCCCCACCCCATGCAGACTATCTAAATATCTGTATTTAAATTAACATTAAATTATCTAAATAAAAAGAGCAATGGCGTTCTTTGGGAGATTCTTGCCGCCCCCTAGATAATTTTCTGTGGACGCCACTTTTCTTGACTGATAATTGACAGCTAGAAAATATATCTGCAAGAAACAAACTAAAGCCTATTCTTGAGCCTTATTTAGCAGCATCACAAGAAGGATGTCCTGTTTGTCATACATATATCTCTATACAGATTGCGATTTAATATATTAGCTCTTACGAGAAATGCTCTAATTTTATCTTCTTCCATTACGCATTAATCTCATAGGCATTTGCCTTCCCGCACAGTAGACGTAGGTGGGTATTTCCAGATGGCTAGAAACTGACAATTTCAAGAAAAGTATGTATATTAAGTGGACTCAAATAACAACATAAAATTTAGATTAGAGTAGAACCTCAATTCCATAGACCACAATTTTAAGGACTACGGATTTACAAACAGCATCTATCTGCACCGTGTCCATGCGTGCAGTTTGATGTGCTTTTGTTCAGTGAAGGTCACCAGGGACGTATTATTCAATAGGCACATAAGCACCGTACAGCCTTAAAATATTTGCCCATATTTTTTGCCTTTGAAGGATAAAAACCGTGACAAAGATAATTTCCTGAATAAATATTTATTAAATCAGCTGTTAAAAGTTTCTTTATCAAGAAAAATTATTCGAAATAATTTTGATCGGTCATCTATAGACATCGAAATCATCGGTCATCTATAGACATCGAAATCGATACACCAATAAAAATGCATCAACCAAAGGGCCTACGAGCAGCGCCGGCGCTACAGCACTGGGCAGCACTGCTGTTAGGGGCGCAAATTTGTGAATAAACTAACGATCGTGGCTGATGAAAGGTTGACTGGCAACTAGCGTTGCGACCGCACAGGGCGCCAAATTTATGAGACGAATTTATGTGCTCCAAATTCATCGATTTATTGTTGACTGCAGTTTGTTTCTGGGTTGACAGCCCCAAGTGAATAGATTCACAGGATATGTTTATCAGCTGGTGGATAATCCTGAGCAGAAGTCATCGCAGGCACCTGAACTCTTTGCTTCTATTGGCACCGTCAAATTCTACATTGGAGGAAGTCTTCCAGTGTAGATGGCTTCAGCCTTTAGTAGTGGGGGAACGGGTCTTTGCCCCATGTCTGCGATTAGGGGACTGTTTGATATTGTCGGCATTCCCTCTCTCAATAAACATAGTTTCTTTAAACATCCCACTAACCATTTTCTCTCCATAGGTAGTTGGAATGTGAGGACTCTGCACAGAGCTTTTTCTCTTGATGTCCTCACACAAGAATTCCACCGTTATAATTTAGATATTCTCGGCTTGCAAGAGACCAGATGGACAGATAAAGGTCAGATTCTTAAAAATAATCTTAAATTTCTCTTTTCACGGAGGGACGACAATAAGCATCACCAAGGCGTGGGTCTGCTTCTCAGCAGACACGCTAGCGATGCTCTTCTAGGATATGAGAGCATTAATGAAAGGTTTCTTACAGCAAAATTTCAGACAAGCGTTAAAGACTTGAATGTTATCTGCTGTTATGCCCCCACTGAGGATGCCGATGAGGATGAGAAGGATAGGTTTTATGAACAACTTCAGGATATTTTGAATTCTGTCAAGAAATACCCTTGTTCTTGGATTGATATTACCCTTGTTCTTGGTGACTTCAATGCCAAAGTTGGTACTGACTCTGACCTTTGGGGAGGAGTAATAGGCCCTTTTGGTATTGGTAGCTGCAATGGCAATGGGCAACGTCTCCTACAGGTAAGTAAACTCAATGGATTCAGAATAACTAACACTTATTACAAACACCGCGACATACATAAGTACACATGGGTTTCACCTGATGGGCTGCATAAGAATATGATTGATTACATATTAATTAACAGCAAATGGGCTAGTTCTGTTAGGAATACCAGGGCATATAGGGGAGCTGAAATTGGATCTGACCATTACCTTGTTAAAAGTGTCTTGCAACTTAAACTTAAAAAGTGTTGTGCTAGGGTTAAAAAATTTACTTTTAATACTAAAGCTCTGAAAGATCCAGTTATAGCCAAAGCTTACCATGATAGGTTACTTAGTCATTATGACAGTCATGGTTTGCTTACTACTGAAGTTGAGGAAGAATGGGATCATTTTAAACAGGCTTTTTTGGACACTAACAGTACTCTTTTAGGAAAAAAGGAGCAGAAGAGGCAAAATTATCTGAGTGATAAGGCACTTGAGCTTATTTCGGAAAGAAAGAACTGCAGGAATGCCCTTAATCAATACCATACTAGTCCTAATAGAAAGCATTACAGAGACCTTAATAAACTTGTAAAAGGATCAGTTAGCTGCTGATAAGAATCTTTGGCTTGATGGTTTGGCTGACAAAGCCGAGGAAGCAGTTAGACCGCACAACAGCAGAGAGCTGTACCAGATTGTTAATGTTTTGTGTGGTAGAAAACGGACAGGCATACAAGGATTGAAGGATAAACAAGGTAAGGTTATAGAAGGGGAGGATTCTGTCATGACTACGTGGGCTGAGCATTTCAGTGATGTTCTAAACAATGTAGTTAGTTCTACTCCCATTGTTTGCAATGATGATAGATGCATTGGTGGCTTTAATGTTGGCCCTATAACACAATCTGAAGTGATTTTGGCTGTTTCTAAACTTAAACTTCATAAATCCCTAGGGGTAGATGAAATTACTACGGAAATGCTTAGAGCTGGGAATGTTTCGGTTACTACTTGGATGACTGAAATTCTGAACATCTTTTATGATAAAGGCATGGTTCCTAAGGATTTTACCAGAGCTATTGTTATCCCTATTTTCAAAAAAGGTGATCGCAGTTCTTGTGATAACTATAGGGGTATCAGCCTACTCTCTGTTCCAGGAAAAGTTCTTTCCATGATTGTGCTTAATAGAATTAAGAATCTGGTTGACAGTCAATTGCGTGATGAGCAATGTGGATTCAGAAGTGGTAGGGGATGTGTGGATCAGATATTTTCACTTAGGCAGATTCTTGAGAAATGTTTAGAGTTTCAGAAACCTTTGGTTGCTAGCTTTTTGTTGATTTCAAAAAGGCTTTCGACTCTGTTGATCGTCATAATTTGTGGTTGATTGTGAGATCATATGGTATACCTGACAAGTTAGTTAACATAATGAAAGCTCTCTATAATAACACTGAGTCGTGTGTGAGAGTTGGTAAGGCTTGTAGCAATTGGTTTAGCATTACGTCTGGTGTGACAAGGGTGCATTTTGTCTCCTTTTCTCTTTAGTTTCGTTATTTATTATGTTATGCGAAATTCACTTCAAGGGAAAGATTTTGGCCTTAAATGGGCTGGAGATACGAAAATTTCTGATTTAGATTATGCTGATGATTTAGCCCTTTTGGCAAATGATGTTGATGAGATGAAATCTTTCATTCGAGCTGTTGATGAGACTGGTAGTAGAGTAGGTTTGGTTATAAACAGAGAGAAAACTAAAGTAATGAAAATTGGTCAGGCAGGCTGTGATTCAGTTAATCTGAATGGTTGCAGTCTTGAGCAGGTGTCACAGTTTAATTATCTTGGGAGCTATGTAACAGATAATGGTGATGTGCGGCATGAGATTAACAGACGAATAGGGATTGCTGCCGGGACTTTTAAGAACCTATGGAGAGTGTGGAGAAATAGGCGTATACACCTAAAGACTAAAATTAGACTGTATAATAGTTTGGTTCTTTCTAGGGTTAGTTATGGTAGTGAAACTTGGACACTTTGTAAACAAGATAACAGGAAACTAGATGCTTTTGATTCCAGATGCTTACGCAGTATCTTGGGCATTAGGTGGTTCAACTTTGTAACTAATGATGAGATTAGGCAAAGGAGTTTGCACCCTCCTTTAAGCAGCATATTGTGCAGAGAGAGACTCCGTTGGTTGGCCATGTTGCCTGTATGAATAATTATAGATTGGCAAATAGGGTTATGAACAGTGTGCCTAAAGGCCTCAGAAAGAAGGGGAGACCTAGGATGCGGTGGGCAGACAATGTCAAACAGGACCTTGTTAGAATTGGTGTGCAGTGGCCAGATGCAGTAGATGTAGCTCAGGATAGACTTGCTTGAAGAACTAAATTGCACGGTCTGGTTGGACCTCCGTAGCCCATGGCTGCTTGAGGATGATGATGATGATGATGGAGTACGACTTATTTTTCAAAAATATTATCTTTAATTACTTTTAAATTTACATTAACTTCAGCTATGTTATTGATTAATAGCTAAGAACAGATTGGAAAAGAGGCAGCAGATATCCAAATTCTCTTCAGATGGCAAAATAGGTCCTGCTTACCGAAAATAGCAATGCGCTCATAAATTCATGTTGGGCTTTTTATATGTGAACAAGACGACGCGTTGTGAATCTTTAAAAATGTATATTGGTTGGTTGTTTGGGGTTTTTTGGCACATGAGCTACTGAGGCTATAATGCGCCAAAGGAGATAAATAGAAGCTAAAAGTCAAGTACCCCTGAACCAAAGTTAAAACCAAGTGCTGTAAAAGGCAAAAGATAAAACCAACAAGATGTATAGAGATACAAGAGAAAAACAATAAAAACAAGATGTAAATATAACAAATACAAAAAGATGTAAATATAACAAAAACAACAAGATGTATATAGTAAAAAACAACCCAGGTAAAGCCTGGGTTAGACATAAAAATACAAGGTAAAATCAAAGTCGATTAAAATAGCCATAATGCTTCAAAAAGGTAAAAACTGGCGGTAAAACACAATGATCAGATAAAAGATGTCCGAGTGTAAGAGGCTCAGACATAAAATTATGAAAGCTAAAATAACATTGACGTTCGAAATTAAAACTAGGACATTTGACGAAAATATGTTTAATAGTTAAAATGGTGTCACAAAACTCGCACTTAGACTCGCACTTAGGTTCGTCGTCCGCCTTGAGAAGAAATGAACGAGTTATAAACGAATGACTTAAGCGGAGCCAAGAAAGTACAACTTCCTCCTTGCGATTCTTGTGAAAACAAGACTGCCACGGTTTGACAATGGGCTTGATCTCGAAAAGCTTGTCAGCAACCTGTTCAGACCAAGATCTCTGCCACAGTGCCCAGAGCTTGATGGAAAAACGCTGCCGGATGTCCAAGTATGGAACCGGCAGCAGGGAGTCGGAGAGGGGAATGGCTGACTTGGCAGCAGCATCTGCTAAGTCATTGCCCCTGATTCCGACGTGACCAGGCACCCAACAGAAGAGAACGTTGGTGGTGGCTGCAAGACGATGCAGCTGCTGGTGGATCTTGGCCAGAACAGGGTGAGGCCGATACCTCACCGAGAGCAAAGCCTGTAGTGAACTAAGCGAGTCAGTGTAGAGAACACACCGACAATGATGCTTAGCTGCTATATGGTCCAAGGCAATGCTAATAGCATGCAACTCTGCAGTGAAGATGGAACACTGCTGTGGGATCTGGTCTCCTGTGATTGCATCACAGCAGACCATGGCTGATCCCACAGATGTGCCGGGCTTCGAGCCAAGTCAGTTGCAGGCAAGAAGTCAGGGTGTGCAGCACAATGGCTGGCAAAGAGTTGCTGGTACACACAGTCGGGTGTAAAAGCCTTCCCCGTCCTGCACAGGGAAAAATCATAGGAAGGGGAAACAGCGAGCAGAAGGTGAAAGTGGCTCAGCTGTCGACTGTGCGATGCTATCGAGACTGATGTTGATGTTTCGCAGGTAACCTCAGACACACAAACCGAAAGGACGAATGGCAGTCGGCTGATTCTGGTACAACATTTCCCACCTGGGACTGAAAACGCAGTCCCATGTGTGATGGCCTGGCAGGGATCTCAATTTTGTTGCATACTGCAGGGACAACTGCTGACGGCGAATAGATAATGAAGGTTCTTTGGTCTCAACGTAGAGACTCTGGACCGGTGAAATGCAGAAGGCCCCCCATGCACATACAGAGGGCCTGATGATGGAGGGGGTCCAGCACCTTCACCACCGAATCCCGGGTGGAGTCTTACACCTGGGATCCGTAGTCCAGTTTCGACCGGACAAGTGCACAGTAGAGGCAGGCCAAAGAACATCGGTCCGCCCCCCAAGAGAGGGAGGAGAGGACCTTGATGATGTTCAATGCCCGTGTGCACTTGGACCTGAGACATCGAATATGAGGTAAAAAGGTCAATTTCCAGTCAAAGATGAGACCGAGAAACTTGGTCTCCGCCAGAACTGGAATGATGTTACCCCCGAGCAGCGGATAGTCCAGATGTCCAGATGAAGATTGTGCTTGCGACAAAAGTGCATGCAAGCGGTCTCCTGTAGGGAGAACCGAAACATATTGGTCGTTGCCCAAACTGAAAGATTGTTCAGGGCAGTTGTCGTTCAATGACCCTCACGTTGGACGATGAGCAAAAGATGCTAAAGTCATCAACATAGAGGGCATTGCTGCAGTTGGAGGAAGTTGCTGTGTAATGGAATTGATCTTGACAGCGAAAAGCGTAACACTCAGGTCGCAGCCTTGTGGCACCCCCTGTTCTTGGGGGAAAGGCCGTGACAGAGTGTTGGCGACACAAACTCAAAAACTACGAGAAGATAAAAAGTTTGCAATGAAGATTGGCATGTGACCTCGCAAGCTGAAGCTATGAAGGTTACGAAGAATGCTGAATCTCCATGCCATGTCGTATGCTTTTTCGATGTCGAAGAAAAAGGACACCAGGTGCACTTGACGTAAAACGAATTCCTGATCGCCGATTCAAGGTGGATCAGGTAAAGTAGACCGGTGCCTGCGAAAGCCACACTGGGTGTTGGAAAGATGGCCGTGATGTTCCAAATACCAGGCCAGCCTGGTATTTACCATTCTTTCCAACTCCTTGCAGATGCAGCTCGTCAACACAACTGGATGATAACTGGAAGGAATCTTGGGATGCTTCTTGGATTCCAAGACTATGGCCTCCGGCCAGGAGTCCGGAAACTGCTCCTCGATGAAAATACGGTTGAAGAGTCAGAGCAGTCGATCCTTACTCGATGGTGAGAGATGTTGGAGCATAGCATAATGGACATTGTCTGACATGATGGCAGATGCACAAAAAGTGCGCAGAGCAAGGTGATGTACCCCATAATGAGGATGCTGTGAATGGCCTGTTGTAAGACTCCAGGCCATTCGAATAGAAAGACAGCAGAGAGCATGCGGCCCTGCTCTTCTGGGCCAGAAACTCGGGGGAGTAGGAGACACAGAGGAGATGGAGGAGGACTCACCCAGAGTGTTGGCAATTGCTTGAGGATCAGCAATTGCCTGTCCATTTTGCTCCAAGATCGATAATGAGTGGGACATGCACTTCCCACCTATCTTCCGGACCTTATCCTACACGACCTTAGAACTGGTCGTGTGGGTGATAGATGTATATTTGATCCAAGATTCCTTCTGGCTCTGGCGCCGGATGAAACGAGCTTTCGCCCTGGCACGTTTGAATGCTTCAAGGTTAGGGGACGTCGGATATCTCTGAAACACCCCCCAAGCTTTGTTCTGAGCCTTACGAGCAGCGGTGCAGTCGGGATTCCACCACGGTTTTGGGAACCGTGGAAACCGAGTCGAGGTCTGAGGAATAGTAGAGGCAGTTGCATGAACAATGGAGTCCATTATCTCCGCCACTGCAACACTGATTGGCTCCTGGCTGAAAAAGTGCCCATCGAGCTCATACAAGAGCTCGAAGCCACTCCAGTAAGCCCGATCGAGCCGCCACCGGGATACACGCGAAGGGCTGAAAGGCCCCCCCACAGGAAATGGTGCTCACCACGGGGAGGTGATCGCTTCCATAGGGGTTGTCCTCGACCTCCCACGTAAAGAGTGGAAGGATCGAGGAGGAGCAGATGATGAGATCAATGGCAGTGAAAGTGCAGGTTGGGGAGTGAAAATACGTATTGATGCAGGTGTTCAACAGGGAGAGCGATTGTTCCTGGAGCCACTGCTCCAGGACCCCGCCCCTCCCATTGGTGTCAGCACTTCCACAGAGTGGACTGTGTCCGTTGAAGTCCCCCATAATGAGGAAGGGGGATGGCAGCTGCAAGATGAGATCATCAAGGTCTTCCTGGAAGACGATGCTCCCAGGTAGAAGATATACAGAGCAGTCAGGGAGAACCCCACAAAGAGGCAGATTGCTACCGCCTCTAAGTTGGTGGTGTGGGGAACGACTTGGAATGGAGAATGGTTGCTCACGAGGATGGCAACACCCCCACGAGCCAGACCATCTCCATCCCGGTCCCGGCGAACTAGTGAAAAGTGCCGGATCGTGGGATCTGTGACTGTCTGCAAGTAAGTCTCCTGCAGGTACACACAGGTGGGCTGGTGTGCCTGAAGGAGGGCCTTGATGTCGTCAAGATTCCTCTGGAATCGACAACAATTCCATTGTACGAGTGTGGCCATCTCAGGACTTAAAAGAGTGGGCGGACGACGAATTCCTATTCAACTTAACTGCCGCAGAGGACGGTTTAATGAATAGGGGGAGGTCAGTGTCCATGTCCTCAGAATCGTCCGAGGGACATGGATCGGTGACCACCCTTTGCAGAGGAGTAATTATTTTCTTTTTAGGCCCTGGTGGGGGCCCCTTATGTTTGGAAGGTCCTGCTCTCTGAGGAAGGGGAGGAGGAGGCCTTCCGGTGGAGGTGGAAGGCTGAGTTGCAAGAATGGAAACCGAGATTGATGTCGAACTCAACACCACCCTCAGTTTCACATGCGTGAGGAGGTACTTTGCTGCTGGAGAGAAAGACTCAGTTGGTGGTACACTGATATCAGTCTGCACCGCCACCAAAGTCATTGGAACGATGGGCTTTCCAATGATTGCACCAGCATAGGAAACCTTGCAAGGTGGGGCGGGCGGTGCAGCAAGCTTTCTTGCCTCAGCATATGAGATGTTGTTAATAACCTTGAGGCCTGGTACCTCCTTTTCCTCCTTCCATTTTGAACAGTCGTGGGAGTATGCCGGATGTTCGCCACTGCAGTTCACACAGCTTGCCTTTTCTGCTATGCAGTCAGGATCCAGATGATCCTTACTGCCACAGCAAGCACAGGTGGGCTTGCCCAGGCAAGCTGTGTGGGCATGACCGTTTATCTGACACTGGAAACAGTGCAGAGGGTTTGGTATATACGGCTGTACCTAACAATGTAAATAACTTGCCTTGATGGAAGAAGGCAGGCATGGCGTGTTGAATGTTACAATCAGTACCCGGGAGGGTACCAATTTTCCATCACGGCATGTCGAAACCCGGTGGACTGCTGTTATTCCTTGAGGTGTCAGCTCTGAGAGGATTTCCTCCTCAGTGACTTTGAGGAGGCCCCACTCAGTGATCACACCCCAAGAGTAATTCAGAGTTTTGTGGAGAGTGACCTCAACAGCCACCCCAACAATCTCTGTAACCTTAAGGAGCAGTTCCAAACGTTTAGAACAAACGGTCTCAACTGCAAGTCGCCAAATCGTAAGCGCTCGACAGATTTTGGCTCTCCCGCAAAACCTTTCAAACTTCTATGAAAAATGGGGACATGTCCCCAAGTACCTAATCGCCAGTGGAGTGGACGATCAGGAATCTTGGGAACGAAGACACAGACACAGAAGACGATGGCAGAGATAACAGAGATGAAGAAGATGGGGGCTCATGTCGAGCCCTCTTGTTGGCACCAATCGCATTAATTTCATCATTCTCTCTCATTTTTTGTTTTGTGTGGTTCAGTGCCCGCTATCCCCACCCTCCATGGAGTCCAACAAGAGGACGCCCAGTCGGGCACCAGGGCTACTCAGGCACTATACCCACACAGACAGTGAGCCAAGCCATCACAAATAAATAAAAGGAAAATAAAAAGAGAAATGGGCAGAACAAAAACGTTCTACACAAAAGGAACAAAGTGTAAAATAACAAAATTTTGAAAGACCAAACAGGCCTCACAAAGGAAGTATAACTTCAAAAGGAAAATAAGTTGTGAGAAAACTTGCAAATCTGTACCCGGACCATGGGCAACGTTATTCACTGCTCTGTACGGTTGACCCTAGCAGGACCTGCCCACCAGCCGATTGCTCCAGCCGATCCACCCCAGGAGCTCCCATTTACCAGAAGCAGAGGCCAAAGCAGTGTATAGCAGATGCCCCGGAATCTGCTGCCCAGCCCCGTGACAGACAGGCTCCCCAATGGCAAGGTGGCCAAAAGGGACCCCCCGCCAGTCATGAGCTGAGGAGAGAAGACAGGGACCTCCGAGCAACTACCAGGATCCTCCTTTCCTGGGACATGGGTCTCCGCACACGGCAAACAAGGGAGCAAGAGTTTAGGACCCTGTGAAGGTAACCGAGCCAGAGGAAACTTCACAGGGTGGTCCCCTCACCGCATACAGGAGCTCGCACTGAGGGGTAAAAATGTACAAACAGAAGAGACTGAACCATTTGGGAAACTTTAAATGACCTCAAATTAAAAGAAACGCCTAATTTTATTTGATTTACAATTCTGATAAAACTGGTTTGCTTTGGCGGTCGCTTCCAGAAAAAAATAGAGGCCTATAAAAATGAAAGCTCTACAAACAATAAGATAAATACGAAAGGATCTTGGGGTTAACCTGTACCAATACGGATGGGTTACATCAGTGGTTCTCAAACGGTGTGTATGCATATCCCTGTGGATACCTCAGGCATTGCATTAAAATTGGTTTTTTAGATATTTGCTGTCGACTATCAGTTTTGACATCCAATTTCAGCAAAATCGCCGAAAATCTGTAAGAGCAGGTTTCTCATTAGATTCAGTAAGTCTATTTTTAATTTTTTTTAATTCGAGTCTTAATAACATTTTGGGTGCAGTATAATACAGTACATACATGAAAAAAAACCAAAAAGCACCCCTTTCTTATCGTTCTATATACTTGAGGCCCTGGCTGACCCTCCAGGGGATACCTCAGCAAAAAGGTTGAGAACCATTGGGTTACATGATTGGAACCTGTTGTTACTAAACCACGTGGAGTCGTGGAAGCATAGTATCTCTCGAGACATTAAACAGAAGTTTTTCTGTTTAATGAAGAGTATTGTTTATTTTGGTGTTTTTATTGCTATTACACTACTACATACTAGATTGTATTAGGCTGTTTACCTGATTTTCATCATCTGATTTATTAACTACAATTCAAATATTTTTCGTAAGCCTTACCACAATGTCGGATAATTCAACTATACAAAAGCAGAAAAGGAAAGCTATCTCTTTGGGCACTAAGATCCAAATTTCAGATCGTCTTGCAACTGGAGAAGGTTCAACATCCATAGGTAAATATTTTGGTTTGAACGAAGCTACCGTAAGAACCTTAACGAAAAATGAAGATGCTATTAGAAAATCTGTGCTTTCTGGAACAAAATTGAGGTTAAGTCATCATCATACACGAGATATTGTAAAAGAGATGGAAAAGGTTACTAATAATGTGGACAGAAGGAAACTCACAAAAAAAGAATACCTCTGGGCGGAAATACCATCAAACAGATGGCATTACGAAAATATAAGCAGTTACAATTGGATTGGATTGTTTTACCTCTGAGCGGCACTTTTTTGCACAAAAAAACTGTTGGTGACTTTAAAGCAGCTAAGGATCGTGTGGCTTTTGTATTTTGCAGCAACGCTTCGGGAGATCGTATGTTAAAACCGCTGCTCATCAATCGATCCCTAAGACCACGATCAATGAAAGGTATTATAAATTTAAAGTAGATGAGCACTGAGCATAGGTATAAGTAAGTATATTTACAATACAAATTGCAAAACAATGCGTATTATTACAAAAGCATGGATGAAATAACATGGATGTGTTTCCAATGCACTGTATTGATTATTATAAGATATGATCATGTACTCTCCGCATCTTCATGTGAACATTCTAAATTTAAGACTTTCGGCATTAAAGAATACTCCTTCCTTATTATTAGTCAATCAGTTATATCGAGGGTTCACTGTAAATCTTAGTACTAAATAACAGGCTCGGATATAGAAAAAATAGAGGGTGGGCATAGACTGGATTTCAATTCCAGTATAATATTTTAACCTCCGTTTTGGTGGTCTTTAAAAACGTTTTTGAGTAATTCCAGAAAGATTTGCACAAGATTAATAATTTTTTGCTTCCCCTGATATATTTTGTCTCCCCTAGATACTGCCCTACTAAATAACCTTATGTTTAATTTCTCAATTTTTTCATATTTTTATACCAATTAAGATTAAAGGGTTTAAAATCTAGACAATTATTTATTCAGCATTAATGTCCTGTCTGGCTACCGCACGTTGCCTCCATTACGGAAAAATGGTCCGCCAGTTAAAAAAAAGTTTGAATGACCGATGTCATTTTGTTAGTAAATTTCTTGTAGTACAACGTAGAAGCAAGGGCACATACACGATTTGGAAAAGGGGGGAAGGATGCTTTTCTTTTTAACGGATTGCCTTTAGGCTTCCAATGGCGTAACTAATGTGTACTGCAGTAAGTGGTGGCGGCTCCAGTGGCATAGTCAGAGTCTACTATGCCATAGGACTATATCAGAGGAAGTGAGCGCATAAAAAAGGCTCTACCCCACATACCACATAAAATGATCATATATCAAATAGACGTTACTTTCCGGTGAATGTGCTCAGGGAGAAAGACCGCTTCCCCTGTTCCCTGCTCCCCCCCCCACCCATTGAAGGTACGTCACTGGCTGTCTGCCAATAACAGATATTTTATATCTTCATTTGAAATCTGGTACTTCAGCTCTTTCGTATGGAGAAAAATTAGTAATACAGATATATTTTACATATTTTTTGGATTAAAAAAACTACTAGCTTACTTACATTGGTTACACACATTCTATGGTCATTGAATTATGACCACTCCACACCATGTCTGAACAATGGGGAGTTAATTTCAAAGATGACCATTCCACACCATGTCTGAACAATGGGGAGTTAATTTCAAAGATCAACAACTTCAAAATAGGCGCTATATAAGAAAATGTGCCTGAAGATAATTTAAAAATCTCAAACAAATCTATGTAAATCTAGATTTTCAACAATATTATTTAAATATAATAGGTATGGAGGTCTAAACGTTTTCGAGAGCAATGTATCTGAGCAATTTATCAAAAAATGAAACGAATATTAAAGGGTTATTTACACACACATTCAAATATAGGTAATAATTAAATGATTTAAAACAACATTCATAATTAATACTATGAAACGGTTTGAGATCATATACTAATAATAAATAATGGTTCAGTTTCAATTAACTTCAAAGTTTAATTCTTTTCTGTAGTATTGTGTTGTTAAATCTTCAAACGTCCATAACACTTCAAATACTATAGGAATATTGCTAAAAAACGATAATTAGAAAAATCTCAATCATTCTTCAGATTGAGATCTTGAATACAGCTTTAATCACATTTTTCCATAAAACTTATTTCAAAAGTTGTGGAGCTTCGAAGTTAGCATCCCATTGACCTAAGAGTGCTTATAATTTAATAATCCCTCAGCGTATATTGGTCTTAACCCTACGAGTTTATTTTCAGGCCTCAGATCGGCCCACATCTTAATATCATGCCCTTCCCCCCCATTTAAAAAAAAACTCCCCCCCCCCCCCAACTGAGTAATTCAGTTGACGCCACTGAATCCAGCATTATTAGCTGCGATTGAACTCCATATGAAGTCACTTGATAACAAATACCGATTTAATGATAATAATACACGATAATAAACCTTTAGAATTTCGTGTCTCGCAGGTACAAGTTAATCTCGAATTATGAGAAACGCACAACTGCGGTGGCATGTAATATTTCCGCTCACCTGTTGTTCACGTCCTCTAAAACGCCGGGACCTGTTCTCAATGTCAAGGTCGCACGGATCGAATATTCATTCCTACATGGCTTTCAGTGCGCTCATGACTAAGATGGTAGCCTGCGCATCACGTGATTTGCACGCTAGCTCATTACTCCATAAGACAGGCATGGAATTGATTTTTAGGTACATATTTAGGTACAATTCTAAAACGGTAAAATATTTTTTGGAAAATTAACAAACGATTTTTTCGTATGAATTTCCTTTTAAGCTAATAATTCTATTATATGTAATTACACATTTACCACCTGTAAATAAAAGGGATTGAATCTAAGTCGATTTTTTTTTTGCGCCTCCACTCCTCTCTTGAAAATATTTACTGGCTACATGTCTGTAATGTTAAATAATTCTACACGGTTCAAACGGTTGAGGGGTCAGGTCAGGCGCAGAATGGCAGCAGCAGCTAGGCACTGTAGCATCCCGGGACCGTATGTCCTAATAGGTGAAAACTTTTTCAATAATGAAAATTTTTATTGACCCCAGTTCCACGGAATTGGAGGGAAAAGTATTTTAAGCAGTAAGTAGCTAGGTATTCACTGGTCCTTTGTGATGACTGTCCCTATGCACCAAATCCCCTGTGATGATGCACAGAACCGACCAGGCCTAGCACCTAATGTCCGACCCCGCCTTCTCGTGGTGCAGACCGTTAGCACCTTTCAAAAGTGATACCCACTAACCATTTTCTCTCCACACGTAGTTGGAATGTGAGGACTCTGCACAGAGCTTATTTTCTTGATGTCCTCATACAAGAATTCCACCGTTATAATTTAGATATTCTTGGCTTGTAAGAGACCAGATGGACTAATAACAGTTAGATACTTAAAAAAAAATCTTAAATTTCTCTTTTCAGAGAGGGGCGTTAGAAAGCATCTTTAAGGTGTAAATTTGCTTCTCAGCAGACAAACCAATTATGCTTTTCTAGGATATGAGTGGATTAATGAAAAGTTTCTTACAGCTACACTAAACATTCAAGTCTACTTGTTTTAAATTATCTGTTGTTATGTCCCAACTCAGGACATACCAGAATATATACATCCAATTCTGTTTTCACACGGATTTTTTTACACGATTTTGATTTAACACGGTTTAGAAAAATATTTCATTTCTCTTTTTACACGATTTATTTTGATCTAACACGGTTCAAACGATTCCTTTTTAAAAATCTTCATCTGAATTTAATTCTGAAAAAATATTCCTATTCAAGAAAAAATCCATAGAATTTACATTTATAACAAATATGCCGCTTTTATGGTCACATTTTTTTAAGTATTTTTAACTTTGAATATGTACTATACACATTTTGTGCACTAAAATCCCCAAAATAAAAACTACAAAACAAGTTTTTCCCTATTTTGCTCTCTATTTTATAGAAAAATTGTACAAAACCTACTTCATTCGGAATAAAGTGGCAACAATGAGTTTCGGGAATTCCCCTCAATTTTATCTTCAATGCATACGTTAGTCTTGGTCTCTCATTTCATGTTTAAAGTTAGAAGTGTTTAGATTTTTAATAGAAGAAATCGAAAAAAATATTGTTTTTTTTTTTAAAGTTTTGTATGCGTAATATAAATTTACTAAATTTTTATTATTTTTATTATTTTTTTCTAAAATTTTTTATTATTTTTTTTATTATTTTTTTCTAAAAAATGTGAAAAATTTTTTTCTAAATTTCCTAAATTTTTATTATTTTTTAATTTTAAAAGTTAAAATATTTTAACTTTTAATATACATTATATTAAAAATAATTTTTAATATTATATTAAAATAATAATATATTAAAAATAATTTTTCATATACATTATTAACTTTTAATATACATTATATTTTTTATATATAGTACATATTCAAAGTTAAAAATACTTCAAAAAATGTGAAAAAATTTTTTCTAAATTTCCTAAATTTTTATTATTTTTTAATTTTTTTTTAATTTTGTTGATAGGTAATTTACAATTTTTCATCATCTGATTTATTAACTACAATTCAAATATTTTTCGTAAGCCTTACCACGATGTCGGATAATTCAACTATACAAAAGCAGAAAAGGAAAGCTATCTCTTTGGACACTAAGATCCAAATTTCAGATCGTCTTGCAACTGGAGAAGGTTCAACATTCCTAGGTAAATATTTTGGTTTCAACGAAGCTACCGTATGAACCATAACGAAAAATGAAGATGCTATTAGAAAATCTGTTCTTTCTAGAACAAAATTGAGGTTAAGTCGTCATCATACACGAGATATTGTAAAAGAGATGGAAAAGGTTACTAATAATGTGGACAGAAGGAAACTCACAAAAAAAGAATACCTCTGGGCGGAAATACCATCAAACAGATGGCATTACGAAAATATAAGCAGATACAATTGGATTGGATTGTTTTACCTCTGACAGTGCAGCATGATCAGTATGTATAAGAAATTTCTGGCCATAGACAAATGATGAAAATGCTCTATTGCTTTTACTATTGCTAACAGTTCTTTTCGTGTGACACAATAAATTCGTTGTGGTTTGGATAGAGTTTTGCTAAAGTATGCAATAACTTTTTCTTGTCCATCTTGTTGCTGTGAAAGTACAGCACCAACTCCTGTGTTACTTGCGTCAGTATCTATTATGAACTGTTTTCCAGTTTGTCCGTATGCTAACACTGGTGCCACAGAAAGAGCTTGCTTTAACTGCTGGAAGGTCACTTCACATTTGGTAGTCTACATGAACCGCTGGCCCTCCTCTGTCAGACGATGTAATGGCCTAGCGATGTTGGAGAAACCTTTGGCAAATCTTCTGTAATAGGTGCAAAGTTCAATAAAACTACGAAGCTGATGAACATCTTGTGGTGGAGGCCAGTCTCTTACAGCTTCTATCTTACTAGGATCAGTCTTAATCCCTGATGTAGTGATCACATGACCAAGGTAATGAACTTCTTGCTGGAACAGTTTACATTTGTCGGCCCCAATTTTAGCTTGGCTGTCTTAAGTTTTTCAAATACTTGATGAACATTCCTCAAATGTTCTTCAAAAGTTCTTCCAAGAACTATGATGTAATCCAAGTAAACCAGGCAGACCTCCCAAGACAAACCTTTGAGCACCGACTCCATTAGTCGTTCAAATGTGGCAGGTGCGTTGCAAAGTCCAAATGGCATCACCTTAAATTGCCAAAGTCCATTCCCTGTAGTGAAAGCTGTTTTCTCACGGTCTTCAGACGTATACCAAGTTGCCAATAGCCGCTGTTTTAGTCTAATGTTGAGAACCATTCTGACCCAGATAAAGTGTCCTGTGCATCATCAATCCTGGGTAAAGGAAAGTCTTTCTTTGTTACGCCATTTAATCTGCGATAATCTACACAAAATCGTGCAGATCCATCCTTTTTCTTGACAAGAACTATTGGTGATGTCCAGGGACTCTGTGATGGTTCTATAATGCCTTGAGCTTCCATGTCCCTTATGAGTTGTTCGGTCTACTCTCTTTTTGCCAATGGAAGCCTTCTTGCCGGCATATGGACTGGAGGAGAATCACCTTCTTGCCGGCATATGGACTGGGGAGATCAGTGTTGATCTTATGTTTCGTCAGGTTAGTACCGCCATAATCATTTGATGTGGCAGAAAAAATGTCATAAAATTCTTTCAATAGGTTCTCGGCCTTAGCAGCTTGGTTTTTAGTTAATATTCGTATTGTTTCTCTCCATAAGTCAGTAAGATGAGGTGGGATGTTTGTATGAATTTGATTTAAATCAATAACTTCTATTTGATTTATACTTGTTACCCAGGTAACAGGTTCACATATTGCTAATTCTTCACCTTTTTTTAATATTTTATTGGATATGTTACAGTTCATCACTCTGATAGGAATCTGTTTATCTATTCTGACTAAAGTCCTTGCAACCAGGATACCATGAAAAAAAGCTTTTACCAGAGGCATCAGTGCTGCCAATCGGAAGGCCCCAGAAGTCTCCGCCCAATGTCCACAGACTATAATTTCACTTTGTGCTGGGATCTGTGTCTTCCATCACTAATATTGGGGTCACTCTTGATAAAGAATCAATCGTTCGGCTAAGAAGAGGAATCTGTTCTGTCTTATAGATGAGTAGGCTGTCACTGGGTCTAATGCTGAATCCAGGTTTCTTTAGAAAATCAAGACCTAATATGCATTCATGGTAGATATCAGTGATGTAAACAGGATGGCATACCAGAAAGCTATCAACTCTGATTTGCGTTCTATATTTCCATGGACTTCAGCACTATCTCCAGTAGCTGTTTGTAGGGTTATATTAGACTGTGTAGTATTTCAGTTTGGAGGAGGTATTATCTTCTTTATTATGTCTGTTCTAAGTAAAGTTACATTTGCACCAGTGTCTACTATCATACAGCAAGGTACTCCGTTTATGGTTCCATCAGCTACCAATCTATTATTATCACCATGTAATGTTGAAACGTGGGCGACTTCCCTTGGAGCCAACCAATCACCAGCCAGCCTTTGCCCTTCATGTTGCTTCTGTGGTTCTGTTGTCTGTTAGATGTGCTGGAACTTTGTATTCCACCACCTTCTGCAGTTGGCTCGAATGTGTCCATTCTTGCCACAATTCCAAAACTGAATGTTTGTAGAAGTCCTTGGAGAACCTTTAAGCTCTTTCAAAACGGATAATATAACTTTGGTTAGTTCTTTCATTTCACTATCCTTTTTTACAGTTTCTTCTGCACTCACAAATCTCACTGTGCGTATGTTTGTTTGGGAGGAAAGCCTGAGCACTCATACTTCTAACACAGCAGACTTTAAAGTTTCACCTTCCAACATCCTCAGAGATTGCTGAGTCTCAGGGTGAGCAATAGCACCAATAAATTGTAATTGAGCTAAGTTGTCTTGAATTTCTGGTGGACAGTTACTATAAGCCAATCTAGCTAGACTTTCAATATCACTAGCAAGTTCTTGAAAAGTTTCGCCACTCATCTGCATACGATGTTAAAATTGAATCATATAGTATTGTTTTAAATAATTATCTGAGTTCTAATGCAGAAACCAGACTTTGATAATCAAGTCGTTTTTCTTCTGAAACACACAGTAAAACTTCCACAGCAGAATTTCTTAAGGAAGCTGCAAGAAAACTGGCCTTCTGAAATTCATTCTACTCATTAGCTCTAGCGATGACTTCAACTGTGTTTCGAAGACTATCCAAGATGATTGTGGATGAAAAATATGACAAAAAATATGTGGATGATTTAGTTGTATTTCTAGCGATATGTGTAAAAACATTGTCACTAAAATTACCGTTATCGCAAGAAGGTAACATTTAATTTCTTAAAATTTGAAACCGGCGTTTACATCAGTTTTTACAATTTCAATTTGATTCTTAACACTATCAAGTTTTACATTAAAATCACAAGTGATTTCAATAACATTACACTTGACCCCATCAATATCATCTTTTATACCATCAATTTCAACCTTTAAACTATCACACTGTCTGTTCAGTTCTGTTTTAATGTCCTTACACTGATCACTGATTTTTTTTATTCAGATCATTATTCTGATCAGTAATTTTACCAATTTGAGAAGCCACTTCAGCTCTCAATTCGTTACTTCGTGTAGCAATGTCGGCTTTCAATTCACTTTGAGAGACTATTTCTGCTCTCATGTCACCAATTTCACTTCTTTGCGCAGCTATTTCACCTTTAATGTCAGTTATTAATTTCACTAACTCATCCATACTTCTAGTTAAAGGAATTCAAAATAATAATAATATGTATACTCCTGGCACCAAATGTTACAAATTTAAAATAGATGAGCACTGAGTGTGGGTATATGTAAGTATATTTACAATACAAATTACAAAACAATGCAAATTATTACAAAAGCATGGATGAAATAACTTATAAATAAACTAAATACTATCATACATAAAGTAATAACCTTTTCGTACAGAACAGTTAAGACCAGCTCTGTCTGCTCGACTAACTTATTGCCTCTTCACTTTGATTGCCATGTCTCTTGAATACCTTCACTTCAGGTATAAACAATCCTTTTATCTGTGTTAACTCACTACATTTTACACTAATAAAACTATTCAACCTCCCGCACATTCACCACATAAAAATATTTCTTCTTTCAGCCTATTGTGCACTGACTAAGGCTATTATTTATGCCTCCTTTCAGATCTCCACAATTCCAACATCACAGTTCTATCATTCTTACATTTCAGATCGGTTCTATGTTCCAATTCGTTTGTTAGATATATATCTCTTGCAGAAGCATACATGAGTGTTCATGTCATATTTATCATAAACTCACTACAGAATGTTCATCTGTTGTAACAGTATGTTAAAACCGCTGCTCATCAATCGATCCCTAAGACCATGGTCAATAAAAGGTGTAGATTTGAATAAATTGCCAGTGCACAGGAATATGATAGATTATATTTTAATTAACAGCAAATGGGCAAGTTCAGTTAGGGATACCAGATCATACAGGGGAGCAGAAATTGGGTATGACCATTATCTGGTCAAAAGTGTCTTGCAGTTGAAGTGCTAAGAAATGTGCTAAGGTTAAGAAAATTATATTCAATACTGAAGGTCTGAAAGATCCAGATATACCAAAGCAAACTTCCACTGTTTTTTCTGTTTAACAAACAGAAAACACAGCGGAAGTTTGTGGGTTGACTTTGTGGGTTGCCGTCCCAAGTGAACAGATCCACAGGATATGTTTATCAGCTGGTAGATAATCCTGAGAAGAGGTCATCGCAGGCACCTGAACTCTATTTTTCTACTGGCATTGTCAAATTCTACATTGGAGGAAGTCTACCAGTGTAGATGGCTTCAGCCTTTAGTAGTGGAAGAATGGGTCTTTGCCCCACGCCTGTGATTAAGGGGGTGTCTGATATTGTCAGCATTCCCTCTCTCAATAAACTAGTTTCTTTAAACATCCCACTAACCATTTTCTCTCCATAGGTAGTTGGAATGTGAGGACTTTGCACAGAACTTATTCTCTTGATGTCCTCACACAAGAATTTCAGTGTTATAATTTAGATATTATCGGCATGCAAGAGACCAGATGGACAGTAAAGCTCAGATTCATAAAAATAATCTTAAATTTCTCTTTTCAGGGAGGGACGACAATAAGCATCAACAAGGCGTGGGTCTGCTTCTCAGCAGACACACTAGTGATGCTCTTCTAGGATATAAGAGAATTAATGAAAGATTTCTTACAGCAAAATTTCAGACAAGCGTTAAAGACTTTGAATGTCATCTGCTGTTATGCCCACACTGAGGTTGCCAACGAGGATGAGAAGGATAGGTTTTACGAACAACTTCAGGATATTTTGAATTCTGTCAAAAGAATTCAAAAAAAAAAGGAGATATTACCTTTTTTTCTAGGTGACATCAGTGAAAAAGTTGGTAATGACTCTGACCTTTTGGGAGGGGTGATAGGCTCTTTTGGCATTTGTACCTGCAATGGCAATGTCTCCTACAGGTAAGTAAACTAAATGGTTTCAGAATAACTAACACATATTACAAACACTACGACATACAATAGTACACATGGGTTTCACCCAATGGGCTGCATAAGAGTATACCCCCTCAAGCAGCTGCTTGCCACAGAGGTCTGACAGGAGCCTGTCAGTTTATATGCCACAGTAGAAGATCTGAGAGGATGGCATTATATATTAATTAACAGTAAATGTGCTAGTTCTGTTAAGAATACCAGGTTATATAGGGGAGCTGAAATTGGATTTGATCATTACTTTGTTAAAAGTGTCTTGCAACTTAAAAAGTGTTCTCCTAAAGTTAAAAAAATTACCTTTAATACTGAAGCTCTGAAAGACCCTGTTATAGCCAAGGCTTACTATGATAGGTTACTTAGTCATTATGATAGTCATGGTATACTTACTACTGAAGTTGAGGAAGAATGAGATCATTTCAAATAGGCTTTTTTGGACACTAACAGGCCTCTTTTAGGAAAAAAGGAGAGGCGGAGGCAGAATTATCTGAGTGATAATGCACTTGAGCTTATTTCAGAAAGAAAGAACTGCAAAAATGTCCTTAATCAATACTCTACTAGTCCTAATAGAAAGTATAGAGGGAACTTAATGTGTAAAGGATCAGTTAGCTGCTGATAAGAATCTTTGGCTTGATGGATTGGCTGACAAAGCCAAGGAAACAGTTAGACAGCACAACAGCAGAGAGCTGTACCAGATAGTTAATGTTTTGTGTGGTAGAAAATGGACAGGCATACAGGGATTAAAGGATAAACAAGGTAAAGTTATAGATGGTGAGGATTCTGTCATGACTACGTAGGCTGAGCATTTCAGTGATGTTATAAACCATGTGGTTAGTTCTACTCCCATTGTTTGCAATGATGATAGATGCATTGGTGACTTTAATGTTGGCCCTATAACACAATCTGAAGTTATTTTGGCTGTTTCTAAACTTAAACTTCATAAATCCCCAGGGGTAGATGAAATTATTATGGAAATGCTTAGAGCTGGAAATGTTTCAGTTGCCACTTGGATGACTGAAATTTTCAATATCTTTTATGATAAAGGCATGGTTCCTAAGGATTTTACCAGAGCTATTGTTATCCCTATTTTCAAAAAAGGTGATCGCAGTTCTTGTGATAACTATAGGGGTCACTTCATTCTCTTTGAAAATTAGCACTTTATATTCACCAGATGAAATGTTATTCTTAGATTGTAATGTGGGAAGGCAAATAGATGTTCAATGAAACAGCAACCATTAAACCTTGTGGTGCTGTGACCACAAAAAAATGCAGTTCGTGAAGTTTGCATTTATCGCCACAAACACTAAACTGTGTCATCAGTAGAAAAAAAAATTATTAAAAAAATATAAAAGCATTGTTTTTACAGCTCTTAATGCTATTTTTTCAATTTATTCTTCAATTTGATGCAAAAAAACAACCTTTTGTCATCAAAGTGCTATTAACACAGTCCACATTATGGTTTTACCATTGACAGTGTTTATTTTTATCTTACTCCCACCAGTAGCAGACAGAGAGTTTCAGTTAGATAATTGAATTGTTCACTAAAAATCTGTCCATCTGTGTTTCCAATCAGAGTAAGATGCCAAAGGAACATTTTTTTATTGGAGGATTTCAGGGATTTGCCTGAAAATGCAGCCTTATATATTATAAATGCAGCCTTATATATTTTCTTCATTTTAGTATATTTTGCAATCTAAAATTGTTTAAATGTTCCTAAATTATTTTGATCTATTATCGGATATATTTTACAAAAGGAATGTGAAGAGAAAAAGTGATATTTTTTCATCATGTCATCAGCAATATGATAGCATCATCATCAGCAAACATCTGGTTTTGGTTTGAAACTTATGATGAATATGTTAGGCTGTACAGATCAGTATTTTATAAACACAGTGCAAATAACTAAGTCTTTTGATGATATTTCATGGAATGCAATGTTTAAAAGATAATTAGTATTCACTAAATACTCCATTGGATACCTAGTTTAAAAAAATTGGTTTTCCTGAGTGGGATTTTAGACCAAATTAAAATATATGTTAACTATTTGGGGCCACTTGGTTCAAACACAGCCAACTTCTCCTTACATGAATCAATTCTAGCCCTTTTTTGATGTTCTGTCAGTTTGTGGGGTACCCATTTTGCGCAGATCTTTTGGAACTTTAAATGCTGATGAATAACCATTTCCACACTGCCAATCGATACACTGATAGTGTAACTTAACACCTGAATGGTGATGTGTGGGTTTTAATTAATGAGTTCACAAACATCAGCAATATTTCACTTGTTCACAGTTTTCTTCTGTCTTCCTGCACTTGGGAGGTCTTCAAAGCTCTGCCATGCTTCTCTGAATGTGCATATCCACCCCATAACAGTGCCATATGAACAAGCATGATCCCAATATATTTGTGATGAATTGGCATGAATTGATTTTGCATTGTCAAGCTGCATCTTTGTGAAAATGCAAAATCTTTCCCCATCTTTAGTATGCTTCATAACAACAATGCATAAATTTCATAGACCAAACTTTACGCACTGCCAGCAAAGAAATGATAATATAGCCAGTTTTTAACATGTAATGACAAATTTAGACAAAGTTTTAAACAAGTCCTAGCTCATTAACTTCAGAGGAATGAGTACAAATCTACAGACACATCAACTGTTTGAAAGTCCTTTGTAGCTAAGCAAAATACCTAGTTTCACACTTAGATAAAACATACAGCTAAGTAATCTTATTAAAGACAATATTTCATAGGGGAAATGTTTTTTGTATGTAGTAGCAATAATAGAAAACAGTAATCATTTAAATGCATAAAATATTTTTCATTTGGTTTGGCAGAAAGCAAGATATCAGAAGTGGAATGCAACAGGTTGCACAAAAGGAAGTTCCTGAATAGAGTGATGGTAGTTCTTGAGTAGCCTCAAACTGAACTGGTGGATGCCAAAGGGGGAAATGACAATAAAAAAAAATCAGGAGCTGCACCATGAAGTTAGCCACTTTTAGGGGTGGGGGTGGCTCAGTAGGTAGCATGCCAGGCTCAAGTCCCACCTGGGTCAGCTTTGGGATTTATCTCCACAAAACTTCCTACATTGCCCTCAGTCATTAGGGGACATTGCTAGGTTTGGAAAAGCCATTGTCTGTAGGATGGACATAAAGCTGCGGCTCCATGTGCACGAGAGCCATACCCTGTGCACATTAAAGAATACACTGGATGACCTTGACAGGAGGCTACCATATGTCTCCTACCAGCTACCAATGGGTTCCTCTTCTAAATTTCTCTGAGCCATTGGGGTCCTTGTGATCTGGCCATTTAGCCTGTTGTATGCAAAAAAGTGGCACAAAGATGCAAAACAACCCAACTTAGCCACTTTTAACTAAGCTAGTGATTGACAGATACACAAAGAGGTCCTTGTTAATGGATGGAAAAAGCTCCTCTTTGACAGAGATACAAATCTGGACTTTGAGGAGCTGGAAACAATAAGTTATCACAAAATTATATTAATGGCCGGTGAATACAGTGCTACAGAATGGCTGGAGACAAGTATTGAACATCCAAACTAACAAGCTCAGGTTTTTAAGACTATGAGCACAGGACCAAAGTAGCAGAGAGGAAAATTCCTAGTAGGGAAAACAAAACTAATTTTTCATGGTTCATCTGATTTCATCACCTGTCTTTGGGAATGATGCATCAGGGCAATTTGTGCAAAAATGAATAAATTATCCATTTTCGCACGACCAAATCATCTAGATATCCCTGGGTCCAGACACCTCACTAACAAAAAGAGGAATATTTTAGGTAAAAGAGCAATTTAGAGCTGTTTTAATTAAATTATAGATATTAAAATTCGGTTGGTGATACTTGTTAAAAAAAAAGGGTAAATTTAAATTATTGCATGTTTTAATGCAATCATAATAAAAATTGTTTTATTTCCCTTTTTTTTTAAACTAAATAGCATGCTGTTAAAATTTTTACTGCCTAGACAAGACAAATTAAATCACTTACTAACGTTACACATATTTAATATCCATCATATTATTCAAAATCTAACTAGGCTCAGTCTTATCCATGTGCTCTAATAGGGCCTTTAAACTGATAGAGAAAGGAATGTTGACACTTCAGAGCTGAGCAGTGAGACAGTTCCCTTTTTACTTTCTCCATAGGTTTGTCCTCATGTCTGTTTACAGAAAATGCAGCATTTCAAGGAAGACTGATCTCTGATATACTTAAAAATATATATTTATAGTAGATAACAAATTTCATGGCAGGGTTTAAATTTTGTTTTGCACAGTATCATATTTACTGTTGTTCTAGCTCTGCCTGTATTTTAAAAGCTTTGCAACCTTTAGTACCTGGCATACTGGATTAAATTCTTTAAGTTTGAATAAATTTCATGACGGAAGGGGGGAAACCTTATAAGCACTGGAACAGTGAGCCAGCACCTGGAGACAATGACTCATTTGGTTTCAGTCTTTTCTTAAAACTACATATAGCAGCAGTCAACTATACTGACCATATTTTCATCAGTTGTTCACCTATCTGTATGCTAGTGAAAGATCTTTACAGCAAACTCCTGGTTATCCGCCATTTATGAGGAATGGGGGTTGCTGATTAGATAATCTGCTGGTTGCATGTGGAATATTATTATAGAAACCTAATACAGTAGGTATAATCTTGTATTCAAGCAGTAGGTGAAATAAAAATGCAGTTAAAAACAACGAAAATAAAAATTAAGCATAATGCCTTTGGAATAATTAATTGAAAAAAATTGGTTACCTGAATGGGATTTGAACCCATATAGGACAACATAGGAACAATTTTTTAAAATGTTTCTTGTCTACAGGACATTTCCTGCGATACATTATCACTGAATTATTTCTATAACACTGTGAGCATGAGTGATAAATATTACTTCCATCACGAGGCAGCTCAGCTTAGCTGCTCGATTCCCGACATAGATGGTGCCAGTGGCAAATCAACAAAAAAATATGGTAATGCTTATATGTCACTTTGTTGAAGAAAATGGCAAGTTTCTGGTGGTCTAGCAGTTATGATGCATGGCATGCTTCTGGGAGACGTGGGTTTGAATCCCTATAAGGAGAACCACTGTTTCTCAACTAATTATTTCAAGTGTTTCTTACCTACAGAACATTTCCTGTGATACATTATTATTGAATTATAATGTCCTTAATACCTATATACAAAATTATTGCCCAATCAGCTTGCTTTCCTGCATGAGCAAACTGTTTGAGGTTAAATTACCAAACAGAGCTACTTTATATCCACACAGAAAAACTCTATTGCTCAGTTTGGATTTCAATCATTTAGCAATTCATCAGATCCTGAGAGTGGTGATCACTGCAGAGCACATGAACAAAGAGGAGACCATCATCAATACCTTTTTGAGATGTTGCCAAAGCATTTGATAAGGTGCTGAGAGATAGTTTCAGATTATTTCAAATTAAGTTCCCAATTTCAGATTATTTCAAATTAAGTTCCCAATTTCAGATTATTTCAAATTAAGTTCCCAATTTCAAACTTATTCAATCCTATTTTACAGACAGATCATTTAAAATCAAATTAACAATATCCTCTCCATTGAATGAAAATTTGAAACAGAGACACCCCAAGGATCACTATTTGGGTCCATCCTCTTCAATATTTTAATACGACTTTCCTTCCTTGGAATACCATTAAGTTAGTAATTATATTGTTATTATTACTATTACTAAAACTTATGTTTAAATTATAATATGAAATTATTATATTAATCCCATCGATTTTAAGTGGGAATTTTGTGAATGCTGTGAATTAATTTATTGTTAATTTTTTTTTAGTAAAACAGACAATCTAGTAGATGACTCCTACCAACTGAACTTCGTGGATTTTTAGGCATTTACAGGTAAGTGATTTTATGTATGCTTATTTCTGGATTTTTTTTTTTCAACTGTTATTGTTTAGCAATATGTTTTGTTCAAAATAATTGTCTCCGATGCATTTATTTTTTGTGTTTTTTAAAATTTCATTAATAGTGAGCTATTTCTACATTTTTTTTAAAAATAATTTAAAATTCTCTGTCATTGAGCAATAAAATTTTATAGTTTATCCTTCAAACTATTTGCATGTTAAAAGTTTTTAGGAGAAAACTCAGAAGCTTTCGGAGCAATGACAGTGCTCCATCTTCAGTGAAGGTTTGAAGGATAAACTTTAAAATTTTATTTGCCCAACAACAGAGAATTTTAAGTTATTTTTAATTAATTTCTAGCAAGAAGATCCTTTAAATTGTATACATTTTTTTTTATGTTGTACAGTGTTAATTACCTTTACATGAATAATTAGGAGATGTAATTTTTAATATTTATTATGAAAAACATTTTTTTTTCATTTCCATTTGTTGTTTCTATAGGGTGGGAGGTTTGATAATTATGTAAAAATGCAACTATCATACTCTACTGTTGTGTCAAAAAAACGAGAGGTTATCTGCAGTACTGCTGACCTGGGCATAACTATACCTTTACTTACATCAAAAAAAGTGCATCCACATTTTTCAAATCTGTAATGAAAAACCCCAGTAAAATCATTACCTCATTACAGGACTAGATCTATGGAAGAGGGGCATTTAAAAGAACCAAAAAATAGTTGTCTACAATGAGATAATATATTTCATCTAGAGCAGTGGTGTCCAACCTAAAACCTGAGAGCTGGATAAGGCCTGTAAATAATTTTTATATGGCCCACACAGAAAGTGAAATAAAACAGCATTTTAAATTTTGTTAATTATTTCAAGAACCGTAAATCACGTATCTGTAAATGCTTAAAAATCCAAGAACTCTGGTTGGTAGGAGTTTTCTAGAATAGACTGTATGCTTTACTAAAAACTTTTTTAATTCACAGCATTAGTAAAATTTCCACTTAAAAATCGATGAAATTAATAAGTTCATATAGGATTAATATAATAAGTTCCAAAATAATAGCAATACATTTGACACTAAAATAAGTGAAAATAAACGAATTAAAACGACTGGAGCACTCATTGCAGCACATATCTGAGAGTGTTGAAGTTACGAAGCCATGTTTTCAACCAAATTTTGAAAAGTTATCAAAAAGCATCCAGCCTCAATCGTATCATTAAATGTTACATTTTGTTCAGTAAACGTTATTGTGCATTGCACTTAATAAAATTTTCGAATATTTTCCGTTTTAGGTATATCATTATAAGCTCACCGGAAAAAAATTAGTCTGTAAGACTATATCCCACCGTAAGAGAGTTACGTCCATTTGACAGCAACAGAAGGTGCACCAGTAATAAACAAGTCCTACATGTAGCTGTCTGCACAGGGTTCTTACAGTGACAGGAAGTGGTTGTGTGCCATGTGTGTGTTTGTTGCTCCATGAAACTGGGTCGTGCTAAAGATGTGAATGAATGGCAAAAAGGTGTTATTGCGTTTTGCCGAGCCAAAGGGCATAATGTACAAGAAGTTGCTGCCTTTGCAGGTGTGTCAAAGCATACTGTCCAAAGGGTTTTTCCAGCAGTGGCGTACATACTGTGCTCACCATTAGGGTTGGGTTGTTTTACCTCTGAGCGGCACTTTTTTGCACACCATGGGCTAAATGGCCAGGTCACATGGGCCCCGAAGGCTCAGAGAAGGTTGGGGGAGGGGACCCACTGGAACAGCTGTTGGGAGACAGATGGTAGCCTCCCGTCAAGGCCATCCAGCGTGTTCTTTAACGTGCACAGGGTATGTCTCTCCCACACACGGGGCCACGGCTTAACGTCCCATCCGACGGACGGCGGCCTTTCCAAGCCCATTGGTGTCCCCTACTGACCATGGGCAGGGCGGAGAATTTGGCGGAGATAAATCTCAACGCTGATCCAGCTGGGACTCGAACCTGGGAATTACAGATTACGAGCTGGTGCGCTACCGACTGAGTCACCCCCGCCCCCACCAATAGGGACTGCAACAGTGTGTCACACACTGTTAGGGCAAACCGCTTTGGAACGAGGCAGGAATTGCTCCAGTCAGCAAATGCAGGCCTACAACAAGTTGTTTCCGAATGAACCCTCTGAAGAGAACTGAATGCCATGGATAACTGAAGCAGAGTACTGCAGAAGAGACCCATGTTAACAGCTCTGCACAAATCTGCACGGTGCCACAAAGACTGGACTGTCGACTCTTGGAAGCATGTGATGTGGTCGAATGGGTCATGTTTGTGCTTGTACTCAATTGATGCAAGGTGATGGGTACATCGTAAGCCGCATGAAGCCTTCCATGAGGACTGTGTGCAAGGTTCTGTTTGAGCTGGAGGAGGCTCTGTGACATTCTGTGGGTGTTTCACGTATGAAGAAATGGGTCCTTTGGTTGCAGTGACTTCACACTTGAACCAGAAGGGCTATATGGAGCTACTTGATGACCACATGTTGCCTTTTGCGTAGCATCTCCACAGTGAACACCAGAAGGATACCCCAGTCTTCCAAGACGACAATTGTCACATGCACAGGGCTCGAAGTGTGTTAGACTGGCACGACAAGCATTCTGAAGCTTCGAACATCTCGACTGGCCTGCCAAATCCCCGGATTTGAATCACATAGAAAACTTGTGGGACTATTTGGGGCAATGAATGAAGGACTGTCTCAGCCATCCGGCCAATCTGGCTGACCTGCAGCATTTGCTGCTGGAAGAATGGATGAATATTGATGTGCACTACATCTGTACACTAGTGGCATCCATGCAACAAAATTTCAGCTGTTCTTTGGTCGCATGGAGGCATTTCTCCCTATTAGGTGACATTCAACCAGGGTGACAAATTTTTTTGTCCGGTGAGCTTATTTATTTATTCATCTTAAAGATATTCTACTATGGCTTATAAACTGACAGGGTCCTGTCAGTCCTCTGTGACAAGCAGCTGCTTGAGGGGAGTATTTATTTTATTATTTAGTACTGAAAAGCAGTGGCCCTTTCCAGGTTGTCAATTTCCTAAAATGAAAATTTAACCCTTCCAGTGTCCATGTCGTCTGTATACGTTCATAGAATCTGAATTGAGAGACGAAGGACGTATGTATACGTTTTTAGTACAAAAAAAAATCGATTTTTAAAAAATAAAAATTGCCGTTGTAATTTATATATATATATAATTAATAAAAATATATAATTCTGGCTTCAAAAATAATATTTTGTTTTTTAATTTGATGCACATATTTTATTAAACTACAATATAAATAATTTTATAAAGCCATCTGATTGCCATTTCTTAGAAGCACTAAGCCAGACGTGTTCAACCTTTTGACTTCCCTGGGCCACATTGAGTGAAGATTTGACCTCTCTGGGCCACATTGAGTGAAGATTTGACTTCCCTGGGCCACACTGAGTGAAGATGAATTGTTTTGGGCCGCATATAAAATATATAATATAGTTAATGTATATGAATAATAAAACTTCATTTCTTTTCTTGTTTTTTATTATAAAATTAAAAAAGGGCAACATAAAACTAGTGGGATATCAAAAACTTGCTGAAAATCATATAATCATGTTGAAAGCTTATGTCGTAAACACATAAACTTTACGATTTTGTGGGCTGCATTACTAGCTGTCCAGGGCCGCAGGTTGGACACGCCTGCACTAAACGGTATTGCCAATTTGCTTGTTAACATTCCTATTTGGTGAAGCAACCTTCTGATTTAAGCTCACAAGTTTGATTTGAACTATTATCAACAAATTTTTCCTTAAATTTTCAAAAATCTAAAAATTAACAAAAAAACTGCTATTTTTAAAAACTATAGATTTTGGAACTAATTACAAAATGTGTACCACATTTTTTCCCCCATTTCACACTCTTTTCTGTCATAAACCTATTTCAGTATTCCCAAGTTATTTTTATCATTTTTCCCAGCATCCTTCAAATCAAAACTGAAAGTAAACACATCCTTCTTAGAAATTCTGGTTGTACCTGCATTTAATTAGTTATGCTTCACTGAGTCAAACAAGACACAGATGGCTGACACGTTATTTCCATTCTGCGTGCTATAAGTGTTTTTTACAGTTTTGATGCAGCATATTAGATACTCTTTTTAATTTAAATCTTAGTTAGTTTACATTTCAGATTTATTTTCAGAAAGTAGCAATCTTTTGGCCGATTGATAAGTATCGATTTTTTTTCATAGTTATATCGTATGGCCAGCCTACAACTCATTGCTGTGGATATTTTAACATTGCATTAGGCTACATGTTAATTTTTATTTTTCCAGTAAAACTTTGATATAGTATCATTTTCTGAAAATAAATGAGGTCTTCGATATGAAAGAAAATTCATTTCTGTATATTTACTTCTATTAGTTAGCGATCTTCAATTGGCTGATTTATCGATCTTTCCAAGTTATGCTAATCGGAAGTTGGCTTAAAAGTTGTTGCACCTTTAAGCGCATATTTTTTTATTTAACATCCCATTAGGTCATATGTAATTTTCCTTTTATTATTTCTTGTTTTTTTTTATAAAAAAAAAATTGATCTTGTGGTGTTTTATGAAATTGAATATCTTGGATACGGAGCAAAATAGACTTCCTTGCTATGGAAATTGCCCATCATTTGGGAGGGCAATTTTGGGAAGAGCGAGTCCTTGGTGCACAAACCTTTCTGCACTTAGCCGAGATCACCAAACTTCAACACCCACCGCCCGTCGAATGGGATGTTAAGCCGTGGTCCCGTGTATGGGAGAGACTCCCCTTGCATGTTAAAGAACACATTGGATGGCCTTGATGGGAGGCTGACACCCTTTTCCCAACAACTGTCCAGTGGGTCTCCTCTCCCAACCATCCTCACACCCATGAGAGCTTTGAATGTGGACATTAGTCCCAACTATTTGATCTCTTGGTAGCGATGAACTTTTTTTTTTTATAATATAAAAAAAAAGCTCAAAACTCTCCCTTTGAAAATAATCATCTCTGGGCACAACTCTATTAGAGATTTACAGTACATATTCTGAATTTATCACTACCAAATCCTATTGGCAATAATTCCTTGGGACGGCTCAAAATTCAAAAGTTTCCTTTTCTTTTAATTGAAAATACAGATGGAATTAGACAACCATTGTGTTACAAAGATCTTTTCAATAAGTTCCATTTCCGCTGCTTCACAGCAATAATGTCAGTTTTCCTTTTGTGTTGATCAACACACAAGAGTGACAGGTGGTGCCTTCCATTAGATGTAGTACTATCCTGTATGGTGGAGCATCAGATGGCATCACTCAACCATATTGCCACCCAAAGAAAAAATTCATAATGATTAGCAAAAAAAGCAGCCAAGGAAGTTTTTTTTTTCTATTTCATAACCAGTTCTGAAAATGCTATGAATGTGATAAGTCCAAGTCACCTTGTATAACACTGGCAGTGTTTAAAATATACGATACTGAAAATAATCATTAAAAGAAATAAAAGCCATATTTCAGGTTGAATATTATATTATTCAAGAGGAAATTTCCTTTCGATAAATATATAATTTAACTATTTTTATTTAGCAGGTTTTCCAAAATGAAGTCTTAATTGTATAGTGCGATCTTTTTCTTTTTACCATATCACACTGAAAAAGGGTTATTAAAATCAATATGCTTGTAAATTTGTTTATATTATTTATTTTTATAAAATTCGTAATTAAATTCTGTTTAATTTAGTATAAAACATGACCTATTTCTGTTGATTGGTTATTTTTTTTTAAATTCTAAAGTTGACTTGTTTATCTGACTCAGCACCAATTGGCTAAGAGCCTACAATTTTCACAAAGTATGGTACTGGGAAAAAAATTACAAAACGAGAAAAATATTTACTTAAAATCAAAAAAAGTAATTTTTGTTATTCAGAAATATACAGTCATTCTATTCAAGTGCATTGTAATCATTTCTGTGTATTAGTTTGTTTTTTTTTTAATAAATTTTTATTTGTGTTGTCAGATGCATTTTTTACTACACGACTCTAAAAAAGTCTAAAAAAAAGTATTAAAATAAAACATATCATCTTTTTTCGTTAAATACTTGATTTTCAGAAAATCCAGAATTAAATGCTGATTAATTTGGTATACAATATGCCAAAATTCTTTTAATTAGTTATTTGGCAAAAATTTTCTAAAGTTTTTTTTTTGGGCTGAGCTTATTTATAGTGAGAAAATAGCTTGGCCCCTGGATGGAAACCTGATTTTCAGCCTGGACATTGGAAGGATTAAAACCAAAAATTGGATTTTTTTAAAAAAAACGAAAATAGGTAATATTTTTATCATTTTAATAAGATCTAAAAAATAAATCACTGACATAGATTTGTTGCACATAAAAGTGTTGGGAATTTGCATTTTTTATATATAGCTCGAAAATAAAAAATGGTAACATGAAAATAGAAACTTCCCTTTACGTGTAAAAAGATACAGAAAATGTAAAACACTATTTTTTCTCAAATCACTCAGTGCGGACAGCAAAACAAATCTAACTTTAAATATGGTCCCTGTACAGGAAAAGGATGAACACAACTGATCTAGAGCATATCACTAAACAACAAACTAGATCTATACTTTAGAAAAGTCCAAAAATAAATATCTAGCAATACCATTTGAGAATGCTAAAAGGTAATGCAGGCAAAAAAAATATTAAACCTGTGAATAACACTTAACACATTTTTCAAGAAAAAATGTTTTTAAAGACCTCTAAAACACAGGGGAAATGTTATACTGCAATGGTAATCCAGTCTCTTGCCCCCCCCCCCCCCTTCCTTACTTTCTTCCATCTCAACTGCATCACTTGGTCTTTCCTTTTTTTTTTCTAGATCTGGGTCTTCTCACGAAGAGATGATGGTTATTTTGTGGTTTGGGTTACTGTGGAAATTATAAGTTCCAGTTTCGGCTATGTCCTTTCCCAGTAACCCAAACTGCAATACAACCAACAGTTTTTTCCTTCTTCTTAAATTCAGTCAAGTTTATATTCTGGAGATTCAATAGTTATTTTCTATTTGTGTTTTTGTCAACACTTTAAAAGTTATGTCCTTTAACTGTGTATATCATGTAACGGAAAACTTGGGTGTTGCATAACTGTATTACAACAAAATAATAAATAAATACCCCTTCAAGCAGCTGCTTGCTACAGAGGTCTGATAGGAGCCTGTCAGTTTATATGCCACAATAGGTCTGTGAGGATGGCAATACTGATTCAGGTAAATCACCTGCCACATTATAAAAAAATTGATTTATTTATTATCTTCTGGGGCTTTTTTTTTATAATGTGGCAGTTCAATAATTGTTGAAATCAACGAGGGCCTTGAAAATGTATAAATTGACAGTCACAAAAATATGTAAAATGGTTGCCATCAGCAGGTAGTATCTAAAGCGTTTTTTTTTTACATTGCTACTGTTTTTGCATTTTCAAGATACAACTCAAGGCATTATATAAAAAAAAATCTCAAAATTATATACTTTATTTCCTTGTTTTTTTTTTTTAATAATACAGATGGTGAATCAGCTGCAATGTAGAGGAGTATTGTAGTGAAACGGCAAAATAACCGAGATTATGATCACTCAAATTCAAATAACGTTCAAGGACTGAAGAGCATTTCTGATCATAAATTTTCTGATAATTTTTAATACATATTTCACAATTAATTTTATTTTTTAAGAAAATCATAATCATTGTTTTTATCCTACTGGGACACACATACACTGAGTGGTTTAATTTTTACTCACTTTTTCATTTCATGCCTTTTAAATTTTAAAAATCGTGATGGAAGTTATGGGCTTTCCCTTTGATATTCTAAAATACATAATTATTGACCTGTGACATTCTTGATTAGACATTTAAATACTTGTTTCAACTAGATGAAAATAATGTTTCAGCAATATAATTCTTTTATTATATCCTGCGCGTCAAGAACAAATTTTAAGAGCTCCATCTGGTACACTAAAACTAGATTTTACTGTACTTAAAATATTACATAGCACTCATACACCACATATTCTTTATCAGTGAAAACACAAAAAGTCATTTAAAGTTGACCATGCTTTGAGAAATCAGATATGATTCTCAAAATGTGGCCAATTACTTCAGGCACCAACTGGCAAGAGGCGCTCAGTGTCGTGGGCCCCTGGGACCTCAGAGGAGCAGAACTTTTTAAATAATTTTGTACAAATCCCCAGAACTAAGGAAGACCTATTTTAAGCATCACGTACGAACTATTAACAGAATAAATACTGATATCTTGAAAGAGAGACCGAATTTTTTATCGCAGTCCGGCACCCCTGTTACAGTTCCATCCCCGAAAAAAACTGCCAGTCCGCCCCAGGTTCTTACATGGGTTTCACTGTATAACAAAAAATTTTATATCGCATGTAGTATACTTTATAAGCCGTCCCATGGCAGAGTGGTTAGCGCGCTTGGCTAGTTGATCTAAGGGACTCTGGGTTCGAGCCCCGGGTAAGGCATGGCTGTTTGTGTCGTTTTTCTGCTGAGGGCCTGCCATCATCTCAGACCTTCTACTATGGCATATAAACTGACAGGCTCCTAGACCTCTGTGGCAAGCAGCTGCTTGAGGGGTATTTTTTTTATACTTTATGAAGTACTTTTTTACTGACCTTTCTTTGGTAGTCCTCTACCAAACCCATTCCTAGACCTCCGACTGTTCTTGGAATTCCTTAGGTACGAGCCAGTCAAATTTATTCCATCTACAGTATCTCCTTCTTTTGAAGCTAAGAGTTTCGAAGGCCTTTTTGCTTTACGCTTTAGCCTGTTGTCAACCGAGAGTGGTGGGGGTAATAATAATGAATTATTATTCTCGAGATGTCCATTTGGTCCCGACACATCCCCCATAATACTAAAGCAGTTATTGGTTTCTTCAACGACAAAATCTTCAGTAACACCATTCAAAACGATGACTTCTGAAGTCATGGTCCCTTTCTTCAAAGATGAAGCTTCCGGTAAAGCAATACAAACGTAGATGTGCAAAAAATTATTTTTAGGTACTATACTATCTAGTCAAAACACAGCAGCTTACTAAACACTGAACTGACGCTCCTTTCTCTACGTTTCAACAATTCAAGACGGCTGTACACACAGTAGAAATAAAACCCGATTCTGACTACGGTTTAAACATTATTTATTTTAGTTGGCTTTTGGAAACTTAGCATTTGTTTCCACATATATTAAATAATAGTAATAAATGTTTTATTTATAAAGATTTGCTAATATAGAAATAACAGTGATTAAATACTTATATACCAAGAAAGATTTTTATGCAGTATCAGGTTTTGGTTTTTCAACAGGCTTATGCATCGATTGCACGTGATACGTAGAATAATTCTCATTGGATGACAGAACTAGGACCATGTTTGCAAACAACGTGTCACGAATTCTTCTAGAACAGCGTTCTGTAACCACTTTGATGATAACAACAACTTCAGTGGCGAAGAGTCCGTGGAAGTAAGGGAGGTAATGGTTCCCTTAAAATTATCACATACCAAAAAAATTATAAATTAAATATATATAAAGGTTTTAACATAACAGTAAAAGTTACAGTTACAATAACAGTTTATTCTTCGAGATTCCTTGATATATTATACTTTATAATTAACAGAGGCAGCAATTTGCTAGGCCAGTTGAGCTAGGAGTGTATGAAGAACCTCGCTTCGTTACTGCATTGTGCACAACGGAAGTTCCATTTTCCACATTCAACCAGCTGAAATTTCTCTTATGGACACAACCAGCATAAATTTTTCTTGTGGACTCAACTTCAGTGATGAGTCGTTCACGAATGATTCGTTCAAAATGAACGAATCAGTGAAATGAGTCATTCGTTCGTGACTCCTTACTGAAAAGAATCGATTCTTTGAAACATTAACCTCACCATTAAATATTTTTAGTTTTTAAAAATAATAAAATAAAATGTTCGTAATTAAGGTAAACGATTCGTAATGACAGACTCATTCGCGTTCAACAAAATGATTCTTTTGATTCCTCTAACTCTTTTCGCAAACTCCTCCTCTTATTCCGCCCATTCTTTTCGCAAACGACTTTTCTGATTCCTCTGACTCTTTTGGCAAACGATTCTCCTGATTCTTCCGATTCTTTTCACAAAAGACTCTTCTGATTCCTTTGATTCTTTTCACAAATGATTCGAAATGACGAATCAGCCGAGTTGACTGAATGATTCTTCTCACTTTTTGCGAAAAATTTGAAATGATGAACCAGCTGAGACTGATTCAACGATTCATATGTTTATTTTGAATCTTCTAAGCGAGTAAATTTAAAAGTAATACATAAAAATTTTGTAAAAAAAATATTAGCAGGCTTTTGATTTGTTTTAAGTAATACAAAATTCTGCTGAGGAGTGGTCAACCACAGAGGGTCCTGGTGCTGACCATATAAACCTACTGGACTGGACAGATATATGGCTCTGAGCTTGATTATGGATCCTGATTTTGCTGCACTGGTGGGCTTCTGTGGAGGGAAAATCTTCCGCTGTGTTTTCTGTTTGTTTGTGGGTTGACAGCCCCAAGTGAATAGATCCACAGGATATGTTTATCAGCTGGTGGATAATCCTGAGCAGAAGTCATCGCAAGCACCTGAACTCTTTGCTTCTATTGGCATCGTCAAATTCTACATTGGAGGAAGTCTTCCAGTGTAGATGGCTTCAGCCTTTAGTAGTGGGGGAACGGGTCTTTGCCCCATGTCTGCGATTAGGGGGCTGTTTGATATTGTCGGCATTCCCTCTCTCAATAAACATAGTTTCTTTAAACATCCCACTAACCATTTTCTCTCCATAGGTAGTTGGAATGTGAGGACTCTGCACAGAGCTTTTTCTCTTGATGTCCTCACACAAGAATTCCACCGTTATAATTTAGATATTCTCGGCTTGCAAGAGACCAGATGGACAGATAAAGGTCAGATTCTTAAAAATAATCTTAAATTTCTCTTTTCAGGGAGGGACGACAATAAGCATCACCAAGGCGTGGGTCTGCTTCTCAGCAGACAAGCTAGCGATGCTCTTCTAGGATATGAGTGCATTAATGAAAGGTTTCTTACAGCAAAATTTCAGACAAGCGTTAAAGACTTGAATGTTATCTGCTGTTATGCCCCCACTGAGGATGCCGATGAGGATGAGAAGGATAGGTTTTATGAACAACTTCAGGATATTTTGAATTCTGTCAAGAAAGCAGATATTACCCTTGTTCTTGGTGACTTCAATGCCAAAGTTGGTACTGACTCTGACCTTTGAGGAGGAGTAATAGGCCCTTTTGGTATTGGTAGCTGCAATGGCAATAGGCAACGTCTCCTACAGGTAAGTAAACTCAATGGATTCAGAATAACTAACACTTATTACAAACACCGCGACTTACATAAGTACACATGGGTTTCACCTGATGGGCTGCATAAGAATATGATTGATTACATATTAATTAACAGCAAATGGGCTAGTTCTGTTAGGAATACCAGGGCATATAGGGGAGCTGAAATTGGATCTGACCATTACCTTGCTAAAAGTGTGTTGCAACTTAAACTTAAAAAGTGTTGTGCTAGGGTTAAAAAATTTACTTTTAATACTGAAGCTCTGAAAGATCCAGTTATAGCCAAAGCTTACCATGATAGGTTACTTAGTCATTATGACAGTCATGGTTTGCTTACTACTGAAGTTGAGGAAGAATGGGATCATTTTAAACAGGCTTTTTTGGACACTAACAGTACTCTTTTAGGAAAAAAGGAGCAGAAGAGGCAAAATTATCTGAGTGATAAGGCACTTGAGCTTATTTCGGAAAGAAAGAACTGCAGGAATGCCCTTAATCAATACCCTACTAGTCCCAATAGAAAGCATTACAGAGACCTTAATAAACTTGTAAAGGATCAGTTAGCTGCTGATAAGAATCTTTGGCTTGATGGTTTGGCTGACAAAGCCGAGGAAGCAGTTAGACAGCACAACAGCAGAGAGCTGTACCAGATAGTTAATGTTTTGTGTGGTAGAAAACGGACAGGCATACAAAGACTGAAGGATAAACAAGGTAAGGTTATTGAAGGGGAGGATTCTGTCATGGCTAGGTGGGCTGAGCATTTCAGTGATGTTCTAAACAATGTAGTTAGTTCTACTCCCATTGTTTGCAATGATGATAGATGCATTGGTGGCTTTAATGTTGGCCCTATAACACAATCTGAAGTTATTTTGGCTGTTTCTAAACTTAAACTTCATAAATCCCCAGGGGTAGATGAAATTACTACGGAAATGCTTAGAGCTGGGAATGTTTCGGTTACCACTTGGATGACTGAAATTCTGAATATCTTTTATGATAAAGGCATGGTTCCTAAGGATTTTACCAGAGCTATTGTTATCCCTATTTTCAAATAAGGTGATCGCAGTTCTTGTGATAACTATAGGGGTATCAGCCTACTCTCTGTTCCAGGTAAAGTTCTTTCCATGATTGTGCTTAATAGAATTAAGAATCTGGTTGACAGTCAATTGCGTGATGAGTAATGTGGATTCAGAAGTGGTAGGGGATGTGTGGATCAGATATTTTCACTTAGGCAGATTCTTGAGAAATGTTTAGAGTTTCAGAAACCTTTGGTTGCTAGCTTTGTTGATTTCAAAAAGGCTTTTGACTCTGTTGATCGTCATAATTTGTGGTTGATTGTGAGATCATATGGTATACCAGACAAGTTAGTTAACATTATGAAAGCTCTCTATAATAACATTGAGTCGTGTGTGAGAGTTGGTAAGGCATGTAGCAATTGGTTTAGCATTACTTCTGGTGTTCGACAAGGGTGCATTTTGTCTCCTTTTCTCTTTAGCTTGGTTATTGATTATGTTATGCGAAATTCACTTCAAGGGAAAGATTTTGGCCTTAAATGGGCTGGAGATACGAAAATTTCTGATTTAGATTATGCTGATGATTTAGCCCTTTTGGCAAATGATGTTGATGAGATGAACTCTTTCATTCGAGCTGTTGATGAGACTGGTAGTAGAGTAGGTTTGGTTATAAACAGAGAGAAAACTAAAGTGATGAAAATTGGTCAGGCAGGCTGTGATTCAGTTAATCTGAATGGTTGCAGTCTTGAGCAGGTGTCACAGTTTAATTATCTTGGGAGCTATGTAACAGATAATGGTGATGTGCGGCATGAGATTAACAGACGAATAGGGATTGTTGCTGGGACTTTTAAGAACCTATGGAGAGTGTGGAGAAATAGGCGTATACACCTAAAGACTAAAATTAGACTGTATAATAGTTTGGTTCTTTCTAGAGTTAGTTATGGTAGTGAAACTTGGACACTTTGTAAACAGGATAACAGGAAACTAGATGCTTTTGATTCCAGATGCTTACGCAGTATCTTGGGCATTAGGTGGTTCAACTTTGTAACTAATGATGAGATTAGGCAAAGGAGTTTGCAACCTCCTTTAAGCAGCATATTGTGCAGAGAGAGACTCCGTTGGTTTGGCCATGTTGCCCGTATGAATAATTATAGATTGGCGAATAGGGTTATGAACAGTGTGCCTAAAGGCCTCAGAAAGAAGGGGAGACCTAGGATGCGGTGGGCAACAATGTCAAACAGGACCTTGTTAGAATTGGTGTGCAGTGGCCAGATGCAGTGGATGTAGCTCAGGATAGACTTGCTTGGAGAACTAAATTGCACGGTCTGGTTGGACCTCCGTAGCCCATGGCTGCTTGAGAATGATGATGATGATGATGAATACAAAATTCAATATTTTTTTACCTATCTTGTATTTTACCAGTTTATGGGTCGGTTTATTATTTTGTGGAAAAAAAAAACAGTAGTAATCATATCTTCCGAATCTGGTGGCCGGTCGTAATGAGTTATTTACCAAACAAAAGCTTGTGGCGTGAAGAGTATTTTTATGTTATGAAATTAAATAACATATAAATATTTATTATGATAAATTTATAATTAAATAATATATATCATATTATAACTAAGCTTATAATTCAGTAAAATTAATAACTTTCATATTAACAAGAAATTTACACCGTACTTTCCCCTTTCCTCCATCCAAAAGTAAATAGTGGGGGATGAAGTGTTCAAACGATTTCTCTCTTCTATCTTCCGAACACAAAAGCCGGATGAGCGAGTTATGAAAACGTGTGACGTTGACAGTATATAACATAAGAATATTTCATCCGCTCCCCCCAGAAAAAATATTTCCCATTAAAAAATATTTCATCCCATCCCCCCAGAAAAAAAAATTGAACACTGGAGAAGCAAAAATTATTGTAGTTAAAAATCACCTTTTTTCATGCAAAGTTCTGTCCAAAGGAGCCGAAAGAATCAGACTGAACGAATCGGCCGTACTGACTCAAATGAATCCTTTGACTCCTTTTGTTCGCGAATGAGTCGAATCAGAATGAACGTATCTGCCGTACTGACTCAGTTGGCTCAAACGAATCCTTTTGTTCGCGAACGAGTCTAATCAGAATGAACGAATCGGCCGTACTGACTCAAACGAATCAATCCTTTTGTTCGCGAACGAGTCGAATCAGAATGATTGAATGGACCGTACTGACTCAAACAAATCCTTTCGTTCGCGAATAGGAGGGTCTGATTCACCAACTCTTCCAGACTAACTCACGATTCTTTTCATTCTTTTGACTCCGCGAATCAAAATCGTTCGCGGAAGATGTTTATTAATAATAAATATAGATGAAATATCAGGAAAAATTGACCTGAACAAATAAGTCAATTTTAATAATTGCTATGATTTGAATATAATTCTATTTCAGTAATTTCTTAAAATAAAGCAGCTGAAAAGGCTGTTTTCATATTTTTAGGCTTTGAATACCTTTTTTTTTTATATTTATTATTGTTCTATAATATAGCATACTAGATTTTTTCAGGTGATATTTTACCAACCGGTAGAAGTTGTAACAAAAAAAATTTAATAACAATCAAGATAAGACTGTCTAGAAAGCTGTCGAACACAAAGTGAAAGATTTTGTAATGTGCAAAAATTAAAAGTTATTTATCTAAAATTAAAAAATTTATCTACAAAATATATTTTTTTCGAAATGTGGTGAAATAAGATAATTTAGTTATTCAAATTAAAAAAATTTAATTTTTCTATATTAAATAGTGTTTCTATATTTGAAAGAGTTCACTTACTAGATTACACTAAACAGCAACTGATTCAAATCACTAGAAGAATCAAATGAGTCAAACGAACGAATCTTTTGAACGATTCTTTTAAGAGAGTCGATTCAAAAGAATCAAATTAGACGCCCTATATAGGTAGAGGTTGGCCATCTCAAAATTGGACGCCATGTTTTGTCGTTGCCCGGATTGTTTAAGGTACAAAGTTGAATGGTATTGCACGGATACTTATGGATTCCGGAAAAGACCAGGGTAATATTTGATGCAGATTTCAGTGCTCACCATGTAGGTAGGAAGATAAGAGGAGGAGCCCTAAGCACTAGAAAATGATGCTTCGGCGACTGCGCGGCAGCCATGTTGTTCTATTCAAAACATTGATCAGTAGTATAGGTGAGTAATGAAGTGTTGCGCTATAAAAATTTAATTTTTTTCGACATTTGTATTATGGAAGCCTGTTCAGCTTACGGCTGCACGAATCGCCCTTCAAAAAAGATACCAGGAATTACTTTTCATCGGTAAGTTTGTCATTTTTATAAAAGTTTGAATAATTATACAATGATACAAGCAACTTCGTGTTGAAATTACGCCGCTAAGAAATCGGTTTTTTTTCGTGTTACAAACCACGATTCTTCACCAGATATATTTTTTTATTTTCTTCGGATTGTACTCCACTGAGTGTGAGACTCCACTAAATGTGAAGATGTACTACTTATATTGATTGATTGATTTTACGTTACACTTATTTGAGAATTCCTTCTGCAGGCTTTCTCAGTTAAAAAATTTTGTTGGCTGTAATTGAATATTAGTGTGTATTCTATTTAATGGATGATGAATTTACATACTTTTAAATAGAGGTAATTAAAATATCAAGGAGTTTCTTTTTTGTTTTTTATTTTATTTTAGGTGGAAGTATTAGATATTATTTTGTTTAAATATTTCAGTGTTTAAATTCCTCTCTCTTCATGATTTAATAAGTTCAATGTAAGAAGGGAAGAGTAAATTACAAAGTATTTTCATAAGGTGAGAATTATAATCTTTCTTTTTTTTTAAATTTGGATAGCATTGAAGGGTTTTGTTTAAATGCCCCCTTTTTTTCTTGGATTGGAGTCTTATATTTTTGAATTTCTTTTTAGATTAATTTAATGTATCTGTTGTAAACTGTCATAGGTGAGTGATAGCGATCATTAGTTAGGGTGAAAATTTTTCAAATTGTTTAAATAATTTTAGTTAAAAGAGGAGACGAGAGTGTAATGCTTTTCTCCTTTTCATTAATTCTTCTGATAGGGTTTTAATTGTCCCTTTTAAGGTGAATACTGAATTTATGTAATTCTGTATGGATTTCAAATAGAGCAAGTTTATTGCTTGTAGTTATTTTATTTTTACTTTGGTTGAGGGGTAGGTTAGGCGTACATGAAGATAGGTATGAGAGACTGAGGAGTCAGACACTGAGATGTCGGGTTCAAGCCACTGTCTGGAACATTGCCTTTTTTTTTTAAATGGGTATTATATTCCCTTCACCCTGTGGATATATATTTTTTCCTTTTTTTCATATTTTTTAAATTTTTTATTAATTTTGCTTAGTATAATTTTTAGTTGCTTTTTTTTCATATAGTTTCTTCAGATATTATTTTGAAATTTTCCTTTGTGGCTGAGGAAGGATGTATTCCAATCCTTACGAGATTTTTTTTTTTTGAGAGATTGTAATAATTGTGTATTTTGTATTGATTGTTAACTCTGGTTGTGGGAGGAGAATGAGCATGAGATGGGGGAGAGATGTGAAGCTGAGGGTACAAACATAGAGCTGGTGGGTTCGAGCCACCATCTGGGGCATTTTTTTGCATAAATATATATATTTTTTTAGTTCTTTTTTTTTTAGTTCTTATACTATTGGCTTTATTTAGTTTCGTTAAGCAAATTTTTTTTATTTTTGTGGAATGAGAATTTTTTTAACGTAAAACAGCTATTTTCTTAATTTCACAAATGTAATTTTTTGCAGTTTAAATGCTGCTATTGCATATAACTTTTATGTTTTATCCATAAAATGTTTTCTACTGTTATCAGTGTAGTATAAATAAACTTTTAAAATCTTGCAATTGTTTGTTATTGTCGTATTCAACGAAATATATAAATAGTTCTGCTATACAGTAATTCTGTATGGAAATATTCATTGCATTAAAAAAAAACAATATAAATTCCAAATAGCTTAAATGGGCTTTCTCTTACTCGTAAAAAAAAATCTTCCCGTATATAACGCACAGTAAAACTGAGTATAGCACGTGAAAAGTAGGCTTGATTGTAGCGACAGACGGTTTGTTTTGAATGCAACAATATGGCTACCACCCTGCTGCCTAAGCATCATTTTCCTTGGACAGGGAAAGCGCGTTAGGGCCTCTCCTTATCTTCCTACCTCCATGGTGCTCATAATTGGAAGCACTGTTGAAAACGGTTAAAAAGGAAAAATAATTTTTAAGGCTTTTTTAAAAAAGAGATAATATCGCTTTGTTGTCTGTCGGTCTGCAGACAATGAACTTTTTTGTTTCTACAGAAAAATAAAAAATTCTTTTTGTGTTGGATAGGTAATAATTAAATATTATGATTTACATTTTTCGAATCTCTTAAAAGTTATAACTGCGCCCTCTAACGGTGGAAAAATTTTAAAATTCCAAGATATCGAACGAATATTTCAAACGAGGTAGTTTTGCTAGTTAGAAATTTGAAATTTTGGTATTGAAATATGAAGGCTGCAAAGTTACCATTGGCAGCAATCACTTGACCCTTTAGACCCAGGGGGAGGTGAATACAACTTTTTTTTTTGTTTTGAAAGAAAAGTGTATGTTTTTAGAGATAATTTAAAAATTCTTTTTGGGTTCGACAGGTATTGATGAAATATTCAATTTGCAATTTGCGAATTTCCCAAAAGCTATAATTGCGCCCTCTAAAGGTGGAAAAAATCGAAAAATCCCAAAATTTAAAACGAATATTACAAACGGTGTAGTTATGCTAGAAATTTGAAATTTTGGTGGTGAAATGTGAGTCTTGAAAATTCCGTTGATAACAATGAGTTGACCCTAAGCCCAAGGTAAGTAAGAAACGGAACGGTGTTGTTTTGAGATAATTGGAAATCTAATTTTTAGTTGGTTACTAATGAAATGTAATTCGCATTTTCAAAGGTAGTTTTAATTTATATCATTAGAGATCACTAAATATCGAAACTGCAAAACTTTTAACGAATGTTTGAAATGATATGTTTATAGTAGAAATTTCGGTGTGTACAGATCTGTTATGGTAGAAATTCCACTGACAGCAATGATGTGCCCACTATTTTAAGAGGAATGAGAGAAAGGAAATTTTAAATTTAAGAACTAAAAGACAAATAATTTTTGTTTTATAATTACTAATGAAATACTGCTATGTGCACTTGCCCCTTCATATATTAAAAAATAAATAACCCATCAAGCAGCTGCTCACACAGAGGTTTGACAGGAGCCAGTCAATTTATACGCCACTGTAGAAGGTCCATGAGGATGGCAGACCTCAGCAGAAATACAACACGAACATCCATAATTAAAACTTTTAAGGAGTGAAAAAATTAGCAAAGGAAGAACTTCATTCTCTTTGAAAATGAGATTCCCATATGCGCCAGAGGATTTTGGGTTGTTTTACCTCTGAGCGGCACTTTTTTGTACACCATGGGCTAAATGGTCAGGTCACATGGACCCCCAAGGCTCAGAGAAGGTTGGGGGAGGGAACCACTGGAACAGCTGTTGGGAGACAGATGGTAGCCTGCCATCTAGGCCATCCACCGTGTTCTTTAACATGCACTTCCAAGCCCATTTATGTCCCCTACTGACTGCGGCCAGGGCGGGGAATTTTGCAGAGATAACGGAAGGGGAGGGCTGCCAGATTAGTGTGGCCTACTGATCTGAACTACTATGGCTACTTTTTTTTTTCTACCCTGCTGAGGAGTGGATAACCACACAGAGTCCTGGTGCTGACCATATAAACCCACTGGACTGGACAGATATATGGCTCTGAGCTTGATTATGGATCCTGATTTTGCTGCACTGGTGGGCTTCTGTGGAGGGAAAATCTTCCGCTGTGTTTTCTGTTTGTTTGTGGGTTGACAGCCCCAAGTGAATAGATTCACAGGATATGTTTATCAGCTGGTGGATAATCCTGAGCAGAGGTCATCGCAGGCACCTGAACTCTTTGCTTCTATTGGTATCGTCAAATTCTGCATTGGAGGGAGTCTTCCAGTGTAGATGGCTTCAGCCTTTAGTGGTGGGGGAACGGGTCTTTGCCCCATGTCTGCGATTAGGGGGCTGTTTGATATGTCGGCATTCCCTCTCTCAATAAACATAGTTTCTTTAAACATCTCACTAACCATTTTCTCTCCATAGGTAGTTGGAATGTGAGGACTCTGCACAGAGCTTTTTCTCTTGATGTCCTCACACAAAATTCCACCATTATAATTTAGATATTTTCAGCTTGCAAGAGACCAGATGGACAAATAAAGGTCAGATTCTTAAAAATAATCTTAAATTTCTCTTTTCAGGGAGGGACGAGAATAAACATCACCGAGGCATGGGTCTGCTTCTCAGCAGACACGCTAGTGATGCTCTTCTAGGATATGAGTGCATTAATGAAATGTTTCTTACAGCAAAATTTCAGACAAGTGTTAAAGACTTGAATGTTATCTGCTATTATGCCCCCACTGAGGATGCCGATGAGGATGGATAGGTTTTACGGACAACTTCAGGATATTTTGAATTCTGTCAAAAAAGGAGATATTACCTTTTTTTCTAGGTGACATAAGTGAAAAAGTTGGTAATGACTCTGACCTTTTGGGAGGGGCGATAGGCTCTTTTGGCATTTGTACCTGCAATGGCAATGTCTCCTACAGGTAAGTAAACTAAATGCTTTCAGAATAACTAACACATATTACAAACACTACGACATATGTAAGTACACATGGGTTTCACCTGATGGACTGCATAAGAATATGATCGATTGTATATTATTAGCAAATAGGCTAGTTCTGTTAGGAATACCAGGTCAAACAGGGGAGGTGAAATCGGATCTGATCATTAGCTTCTTAAAAGTGTCTTGCACTTTTTAGCTTAAGAAGCTAAAAAAAGCTTAAGAAAAAAAATGCTAAAAAAAAGCTTAAGAAGCTTCTTAAGTTTTTTCTTAAGCTTAAGAAGTATTGTGCTAAGATTAAAAAATTTATATTTAATTCTGAAGCTCTAAAAGACCCAGTTTTACCTAAAGCTTACCATGAAAGGTTACTTAGTCATTATGACAGTCATGGTTTGCTTACTACTGAAGTTGAGGAAGAATGGAACCATTTTAAATAGGTTTTTCGGAAACTAACTGTATACTCTTTTAGGAAAAAAGGAGCAGAGGAGATAGAATTATTTGAGTGATAAGGCACGTCAGCTTATTTCAGAATGAAAGAACTGTAGAAATGTCCTTAATCAATATTTTACTAGTGCTAATAGAAAGCATTACAAAGAGCTTAATAAACGTGTAAAGGATTAGTTAGTTGCTGATAAGAATCTTTGGCTTGATGGCTTGGCTGACAAAGCCAAGGAAACAGTTAGACAGCACAACAGTAGAGAGCTGTACCAGATAGTTAATATTTTGTGTGGTAGAAAACGGACAGGCATACAAGGATTGAAGGATAAATAAGGTAAGGTTATAGAAGGTGAGGATTCTATCATGGCTAGGTGGGCTGAGCATTTCAGTGATGTTCTAAACAATGTGGGTAGTTCTACTCCCATTGTTTGCAATGATGATAGATGCATTGGTGGCTTTAATGTTGGCCCTATAACACAATCTGAATTATTTTGGCTGTTTCTAAACTTAAACTACATAAATCCCCAGGGGTAGATGAAATTACTACGGAAATGCTTAGAGCTGGGAATGTTTCGGTTACCACTTGGATGACTGAAATTTTGAATATCTTTTATGATAAAGGCATGGTTCCTAAAAATTTTACCAGAGGTATTATTATCCCTATTTTCAAAAAAGGTGATCGCAGTTCTTGTGATAACTATAGGGGTATCAGCCTACTCTCTGTTCAAGGTAAACTTCTTTCAATGATTGTGCTTAATAGAATTAAAAATCTGGTCGACAGTCAATTTCGTGATGAGCAATGTTGATTCAGAAGTGGTAGGGGATGTGTGGATCAGATATTTTTCACTTAAGCAGATTCTTGAGAAATGTTTAGAGTTTCAGAAACCTTTGGTTGCTAGCTTTGTTGATTTCAAAAAGGCTTTCGACTATGTTGATCGTCATAATTTGTGGTTGATTGTGAGATCATATGGTATACCTGACAAGTTAGTTAACATAATGAAAGCTCGCTATAATAACACTGAGTCGTGTGTGAGAGTTGGTAAGGCTTGTAGCAATTGGTTTAGCATTACTTCTGGTGTTCGACAAGGGTGCATTTTGTCTCCTTTTCTCCTTTGCTTCTTTACTGATTATGTTATGCGAAATTCACTTCGAGGGAAAGATTTTGGCCTTAAATGGACTGGAGATACGAAAATTTCTGAATTAGATTATGCTGATGATTTAGCTCTTTTGGCAAATGATTTTGATGAGATGAACTCGTTCATTCGAGCTATTGATGAGACTGGTAGTAGAGTAGGTTTGGTTATAAACAGAGAGAAAACTAAAGTGATGAAAATTGGTCAGGCAGGTTGTGATTCAGTTAATCTGAATGGTTGCAATCTTGAACAGGTGTCACAGTTTAATTATCTTGGGAGCTATGTAACAGATAATGGTGATGTGTGGCATGAGATTAAGAGACGAATAGGGATTGCTGCCGGGACTTTTAAGAATCTATGGAGAATGTGGAGAAATAGGCGTATACACCTAAAGACTAAAATTAAACTGTATAATAGTTTGGTTCTTTCTAGGGTTAGTTATGGTAGTGAAACTTGGACACTTTGTAAACAAGATAACAGGAAACTAGATGCTTTTGATTCCAGATGCTTACGCAGTATCTTGGGCATTACGTGGTTCAACTTTGTAACTAATGATGAGGTTAGGCAAAGGAATTTGCAACCTCCTTTAAGCAGCATATTGTGCAGAGAGAGACTCCGTTGGTTTGGCCATGTTGCCCATATTAATAATTATAGATTGGCGAATAGGGTTATGAACAGTGTGACTAAAGGCCTCAGATGGGGAGACCTAAGATATGGTGGGCAATGTCAAACAGGACCTTGCTAGAATTGGTGTGTAGTGGCCAGATGCAGTAGATGTAGCTCAGGATAGACTTGCTTGGAGAACTAAGTTGCACGGTCTGGTTGCACCTCCATAGCCCATGGCTGCTTGAGCATGATGATGATGATGAAATCTCAAAGCTGACCCAAGTGGGACTCGAACTTGGGAACTACAGATTACGAGCCTGGCACACTACCAACTGCACCCCCCCAGAGGCGATATGCGTTCGTTATTTTACACTTTCAGTACCCTCTGACAGCGGAAATTCGAACTGCTGTATAATTGAGAAAAATATTAAAAATAAATGCACCCTCAAGCAGCTGCTTGCCACAGAGGTCAGACATGAACCTGTCAAAGTGTATGCCACAGTAGATCTGAGAGGATGGCAAGACCTCAGCAGAAAACAACACGAAGATCCATCCTTACCCTGGGCTCGAACCCAGGTCCCTTAGATCAGTAGCCAAGCGTGCTAACCACTCGGCCACGGGACGAAACTATTAATATTTTATTAGTACCTGTGATGTGCAAAAAAGCTTTTTATTTCTCTTAAAGCAGAAAAGTTGCATTTTAACAACGAGACAAATCATTACTATTAGGGTAAACCACTTTACCATTACACTCTATGACCAAAAATTAAAGTTTGTAGTAAAAATAGATCGTTTGCATATTTATTTAAAGATTTGGTATTTTCCAGATTTTTTTCCACTGCTAGAAGTCGCCTTCCGAGTTTTTATATACCGCCTTTAGCATTCTTTAACACTGGAAATTCCACTGATGGGTGTTCGAAAAAGGTGAATATTAATATTTTTGTGGAAAAAAATTCGCCCACATAGGGATTCGAACCCGCATCTCTCCAGAAACGTATCAGAGTATTCTAACCTGTTGAACACTGGCTTTTTTCACAAAAAACATTTATTGATTTATAGACGTTTGAACATCTACTACAGATAACGCTGAGATTATCAAATACTGTTTAAATCATTAATATTTTATTTGTGCCTGTAAATCAAATATCTATATATGTATTGTTTCGTTTATCTCGTTAAAAAAGTTTTATTCCTTTTGGCTAAAACGGCAAAGCCTTGTTGACATTGTAAACCTTCTGACCATAGCACTCTACCAACAAAATTTCAGATTTTCAGTGTATATTGTTTGTTTGTGATATTCATTTGAAATTTTAGCATTTTCCATCTTTTCCCATCGCTAGAGGGCGCTATTAAAGCCATTGAAATTTTTCAAAATTGCAAATCTTCATGCTGCAAATAAACTTGTAAGAAGTCATATTGAATGGTGGAAGCAGAAAATGAAAGTGAGATTAGTAGCACAAACATTAAACAATTCAGTGGATAATGCATTATTCTTCTGTGAAAAAAAAAGGCATTGATGGGTTCAAGGTGATGGTCCAACAGAATTTTCAAAGCAGATCAACATATTTGATCTGCTGAATTTTTGCCACCCAATGGGGAAATGGAAAAAAAAAAAACATTTCTTTAAAATATAAAGATGAAATTTTAAATAATGTCAACAAAAGCATCTTTTACTTAAAGTCCTTGAAAACCAGTGATGGAGTGCCACTTTACCAGACAAAAAGAAAAGCTGCTGTTATTGGCTTTATTGCTGATTTAATGAGTATAAACTGTTTGGCAGAATCATTGTTATGGTCAGATGTTCCAGTACCGAAATATTTGCTCACCAAAAAATTTAGGACCATATAGAGTTTTTCGCAACTGTAAGAAATAGAGGTGGGAATCACCTATAGCATTGCAGCTCCGATCTGCATATCGAAAATGCTTCTCTTTAGTACACTATTATTATATATCATCAGAAGAAGCATTTACCAATCCCCAATCATTTTTGGTATTTATAAGAGTGCTGTTTCCTGTATCCGAAATTGTAACTTCAATACAAAGCCAGCATTTGGATTTCTTTCTATATTTTCTTGCAACACTTACAGCAATGTACCCTCCGGATCCGAAATTTCATAACACTTTCGAGATCTACAACCCGAAACACCCGCAGACGGCAATTTTCGCGTTTCTAGCACTCGTAGATCACGGTTTGACCTATGCAAATGGAGGTCTATGTGAATTCCATTTCGCCTCAAAAGGCACGTCAGAGGTCAAATTTAGGATTTTTTTCGAGATCTACGACCCGGATTAACCCTAAGTGCAAATTTTCACAGTTGTACCATTTATGCACCATAGAATGATCCACTGTCAGTTATCCTTCAGTCACTCACTTACAATCGTCTATATGTATGAACGTTGAATTGTAAATTTGTAAGTTCACAAACTGAAAATAATCAGAAATATTCAGCGTTTTTTACTTTTATACGTTTAAGCCTTGAAATATCCATAAAAACGACAGGCCTTGATAAATTATTTGAAAAAATGAATTATTTGCTACCGTTCATAGCGTACAACGTAATAAAAATTTTAATTAATCGATAGTTTAGAGCATTTTAATAATGAATAATCATGATACTAATAATTTTCAGTATTAAAATGATCTAACCTATCGGTTAATTCAAATTTTTATTCCTTGAAGTATATTTTATAATTTGAAGATGTGACAAACAACATACGTACTGTGACGTTTGGACTCGCCAATTGTAATAGAAGTCCTGGCGTAGATATCCTTGTAAATTACAAAAGCAATTTAAAACGTTATAATTGGCTAAACAAGAAAGAATAATCAAGATACTAATAACTAGCATTGCTTTCTTTTTAGCCTATTACAACGTTTTAAATTGCTTTTGCAACTTATAAGGATATCTACGCCTGACTTCTATTACAATTGGCGAGTCCAAACGTCACATGTTAGAACACGTTATATCACGTGTCATTCGAAGAGTTTACCCAAGAGCCAATCAATACAGTCACTTCAGCGCTCCGATACATAAAGAGGAATGCGGTTTTTGATCAAACGGCCATCAATTTTCTTCGGTTTAAAAAAATATACTTGCTCAAGCGTTCTAAGTTTTATTAGTACAGTTAAAATACTTAGGAATAATAGGTATTTGAATGGTAAAAATCATTGCATAAATGCTTCTATGTTTAAAAGTCATTGAAAAGCGAAACATCCGTAGAAGGCAATGTTAACAAGGCAAGCATATCGTCCCCAGCGCCCTCTACTGGTATGGGACACCTTTTCTGCCAGAATTTAATAGGCGAAACACACACTATACTTATACGCACTATAGTTTAGGTAAGTAATCGTTGAAATATTTTAAAACGACCTACAAGCAGTGCTCTAATACTAATTTATTAACAACTGGATATATTTTTTTTACTTTACCCTTATTCTAACATAGGAAGACACGAAAAAGCATCTAGTGAATCTTTCCGTGTCTAAAATTTAGCTTTCCACTATGCCGACATAGGTCTTGTAAATGACATGAGCCATGCCCTGGCCGATACCAGAAGTGATTGTCAGATATTACGTTTGTGTCGAAACTTTTGATACTAAAGTAACAAACTTATAACAGAATTGTGCAGTTTCCTTTTCTTTGAGTATTGACGAATTGCAGTATTACTATCGAGCCAACATTTTACGTTGCGATAGGGATTCAATTAGCAATTTTTTTAAAACATATAATGTTGGGTTAAAATTACCCACTTTTTCTATTTAAACAATGTTTGCTTATACCAAGGATTTCCAGGAACTCAACATAAGCTGTATCGTACTGTCTTAAATGTTCAATTCGTACCTTTAAAAGAATCTAGGTCAAACTTGAAACTAGTTTCAACATTGTGTAAATTCTAAACCGAAATATCGAAGTGACCGGAATATTTAAAACAGTTTATTATAAACAATTCTGCCATATTTCAAAAGTGATTGTTCTGAGTGTAATTATATACTGTTATTAATATTTCTTAATTCAGTTTTCAAGCTGCATTTAACTAATACGATTCATTTCTTTTAAATGTATTAATAAACAAAAAAACTTAGCCACTAGTAGAGGCCCACATATTTCACTCGCATCTTTCTAACATAGGGAATCTTGAAACAGTTTATGTCAGGGCTACTAAGTATCTGACTACGACGTAAGTGTGTTTTTGAAAACGAACTATGAAAAAAAAAAGGCTGGAAATCGTGAAACATTAAATGCATGTAATTTCATTATAAATTTTAGCTTTTGCATTCAAGCGATAATTTTTTTTCGACTTTTTTACTATTTTCCACTCGTCACAATTGTTTTGGCTTTTTATTATTCTCAAGCATAAATCTTTTGTTTTTTTGTATTATACAAGTTTAACGACATATTGGTGCTTTTGCACATTATTCAATGTATTAATTTTAGAGGATTGAATTTAGGCCAAATGAAATGAGAATCAAATTAATTTTCTATCAAAAATTCTCATTTTTGGAATGCCACACTCAAAGCTATGCAAATCAAACTCTTTAGTAATTGAAAATAAGCACCACGTAGCTTTCATTTTTTGCGTATTCTCTAATTTTTAATAAATTAATGGCTCTTTGCATTTTAAATGATGCTACCAACAAAATTTCATTTTCTTGTAATATTTCTAGTATTTTTAATTCTAAATAGCATTAATATTTAATTTTGTCATAAAATGATTTTAATATTATAAGAATAAAATAACCGATTAGCTACATTAATTTCAGTATAAATGTTTTTTGATGCATCTGAATTTCTTTTACTCAAAGCGGGCTCAGGCAAGTGCAGATTCGGAAAAGAGCCCGAAAACAGTCTCCTTTGATGTTTGGCATATATTTCTCTGCCTTCCCAATCAAAAGTCGTCAGAGTAGCCTTTGCGTTTAGGCATGTGTGTGTGTGTGGGGGGGGGGTGTTAATTTGTAGCGCCAGACGTTTTTGACGTTCCTAGGCTCGAGTCCCGATTGATTTTTCCCCCCCTTTAAACCACATCTAGCTCTCGGCGATAAAGAGGATATCGATAGGCTCAGAAAAACTGCTCAAATCATCACTCCGCCTTCACGTTAAATTGCTTTACCTCTGAATGGCACTTTTTTGCACAAAACTGGGTAAAAATGCTCCAGTCACCAGAACCCTGAAAGCTCACAAAAGGTTGGGAGAGAGGACCCACTGGAATAGCTGTTGGGAGACAGATGGTAGCCTCCCTTCAAGACCATCCAGTGCGTTCTTTAACGTGCACCAAATATAGCTCTCCTGGACATGGAGCCACGGTTTATCGTCCCATCCGACCGTCTTTCCAAGCTGATATGTCCTCTACTGACCTTGGGCAGGCCAGTGAATCTTGCAGAGATAAATCTCAATGCTGACCCTGATGGAACTCGAACCTGGGAACTGCAGATTATGAGTCTGATGCGTTACCGACTGCGCAACCCTCGCTTCATGTATTTAAGAACCACTGGTTTAAGAAGTCTCTTTGATACTAGGAACTGTACTTTTCTAACGAGAAGAAATTGCAACGAAATTTCGATTCTTATTTTTTTATATGCAAAAAAAAAAAAGGAAAGAAGACCATATGCAATAAGACTTACAACGATTATACAACAAATATTTACTTTCTAAAGAAATGGCAGAAGTTCTAAAAATGTACATCTTAGCCACTCTGGAATTTTACAGAGGGGGACATCTGAAAGTTAAATTTACATATTTCTGGTAAAAATATTTGTATAACTAGGCACAGTTTTAAATTCATTTCTTAATAACATACGTAAAACCTTAATTTTTAAGGGAACTTAGACAAACACTTTTTACTGTGAGAATACTGGAAAATCAGAATGTGCAGAATTCAACAAAATGCAGTTCAACTGTAGTCACAATTATTGACTGAATCTCTTACGACAGTTAAAAAGAATGCTATTGATAAACTTGACTGGTGTCTTCCTCTTGCAACGAACAGCAGTCTACTGGGTTCCACTCAGTGGTTATTTCATGCCCTGCGTTTCCTATGATCTGCCATTTAGCCAACTGTTCAGCGTAAAAATGCCATGACGCTAGGATTTGTATACAGTAGATTTCAGTTAATTGGGCCACAATTAATTAGGGGCAGCTGTTTACTTGGGAAAAATCTTAAAGAACCAAATCGAGAAGATAGCCAGAATTTGTTTCGTTTATTTGGGATACAATGTCGTTGTATAGGGACAGCCTGCTACATGGAACGCTGAGAGTCATCGTCGATTCACTCAGTAACGAACACGTGCGTATTCAGAAAGTGTACGATTCTGCTTTTGGCATGTAGGCTAACAAACTCGGTAACGAACGGTCAAATCAAAAGCCACCAGCCGAACACAAGTCATCGCTGGCAGGCGAAGATAACTGGAGTGTCGAAATCTAAATCGCACACGTGATACAGCAGTAACATAAACTGAGAGATGAATGGACATTTCGGTAAGGACAACAGGCAACATTCCAAAAACGGAAGTGTGAAGGCAAGAATCCAGACATTGAGGATGCCCTCAATGGTTCTCTATTGTAACTGGACGAGATGCGTATATCAATGGGTAAATGCTGAAAAGTAATTGAGCTAAAAAGCTGGGCCACAAAGATTTCAAAGCAACAGATGGTTGGTTGTCTCGATGGAAATCTAGGCGATATTAAATTTAAGAACGCAAAAGGCGAGGACAATGGTGTTGCTGAACAATGGAAATCTACAAAACTGGCCAACTTCAGAAATTTTATACAGATGACATATACAATGCCGATGAACCAGACCTGTTTTATGGTTGCCACACCATACAGTTCCCTGAACTACAAACAAGCAACACTGCAGACTTCAAAGAAAGCAATGGATCGCATAACTGTGTCATACTGTTCAAACTTGTCAGGAACCGATAAATGGAAGCTATTGGTTATTGGGAAAAGCGCTAAGCCTCGATGTTTTAAGGGGCTTAGAATAGTCAGTTTAACCAATTCTATACCATGCTAACAGAAATGCGTAGTTGACTTCTGCAATTTTTAAGAAATGCTAATGAGTTGGGACATGGAACTACAACGAGGTCAAGAAAAGTTCTGCTTTCTTGATAACTGTGTGGCACACCCTCATTTAGATTGTTTGAAAAACACCCATCTGGAATTTCTGCCTCCCAACACCACATCCTTAGTGCAGCCAATATGGAAATCATAAAAAATTTGAAGATTTAGCGGAAAGTTGATGAACTAAATCCTTGAACCAATTAAAGGAAATTTTCTGACATGATCTTCAGTAGCCAAGAAAGTCAGTGCAAAGGTTAACCTTTCACAAGCAGTAGTTTGTCACCGATTGTTGACGGCGAGAAATAAGCAGCATGACTATTCAGAACTGCTTTGCTCCTTGTAGTTTTAAGCTTGGGGCATGCAAGATACTATCGTTAGTGAAAATGATGCCATTTTGGATGTGCACTGGTCAGAAACTATGAAAATGAAGATTGCGAGGATTCAAATGTTGAACAAATTGCAGCAAAAGTGAATAACCAGAATGACAGGAAATTTATTGTTGGATTACGATGTTACTTCAAGTAGGAAGGCAATCCTATATCTGCACTAGATATCTGTGCTGATTTTGTTCCTTTGCAGTCAATCAATAGAGCACGGCAGGACACACTCGATATATTCCTCCATCATTAATGGTTAAGAACAACATGCGCGTTTGACACGTACATTGAATTGATTTTAGCATGAATATTTTTCTGTGATCAGTATCATTTGTTCCAGAATTCATTTACAGTATTTTTGTTGCTCAGTAAAGTAGTTTATCTTTTGTTTTATACCTGTTAAACTCTTTACGTGGAACTTCGCATAATTGGGCCAAAGTGTTCTAATTCTGATGTGTTCCAATTAACTGGAATCTTCTTCATTTGATTTCTCAGCAGTCCTTTTCATACACTCAACTATCGCAGTTGAGCAGATTCTTCTTATAATTCTGGTCACCCCAAAAACGAATTTTAAACTCAGAAATATGCTTACGATTTACAAATCTTTCCTTGGCAAGCTGGTGTGTTCGTATTTAGCGAGTACAATGGTATCTGTTAACCTGCCCATCGCCTCTTACAGTGGCCAATTTCGTAGATTTCACTGCAATACAAGAGGTTAGAAATTTCATGGGAAACACGGTCGTTATGCATATAAACAACTTCACAGACTGGCAATAAATTTCAGTATACAGTAATAGCTTGCAAGTGACCATTGTTTTGAACCATTTTCCTTCCACATAATGGATATTACAAAGGAAACGTTAACCTACGCTCTACAGCTACAATTTTACTAGGTGACCAGGAAACAAAATGTGATTTTAAATCAGCAATTTTTCAAACTTAATTCAGCCTTTTAAATCATAATGGTTTTTAACTATGCACGTAAAAGTGAAACATAGACTTGTCTTAGCTTGAAAAAAAAATTATTTTACACCAATAAAAAAAAAAGAGTAAATAGAGGCTTTTCGTGAATGCATCTTTTTCATGGAAAGGAGCATGACTTCTCTGGTAGCTCCCTTAAAGTGTTGTCATCTCAATTTATTAACTGGTTCTCTTCAAAAGTAAATTTTATTTCCTTAAAAGGCTCCTAAGGGAATATATTTTTTTATTTATTATTATTAATGTGGAAGTAACAATACAAAGTTTATTATTGGGATTAATCTTTTTTAAGTCATTAAAAAAGTAAATATACTGAAGAGCCAAAACATTATGACCAGTACATCTTTATGCAAATCGAAGAAACTGCAGATAAACGACGGTGAATGTGAAGGTCATGAAACTGTATAAAAAATACCTGATACTGAGCTCTGTTAGTGTTATTTTTTTTTGTTTGATGGGAAAGGCAGCTGACTTAAGTGTTTGATAAGGGCCAAATTATAATGGCCAGGCGACTGGGTCAGAGCATTTCCGAGACAACCCACACAATATCAAAGATGATCAGTAGATATCCACTGGTTATGATTGATATCTAAAGTATATATCATGGAGACTGTGGGGTGCTCATGGTCAGCACCTTCAAAGAGTGGTCAAGGAGGGAAAAACCACCGGCAAAGTGTCACTGCCCATGGCTCATCGATGTTAGAGGTGAGTGAAGGCTAGCCCGTATGGTATGAGCCAATAGAAGAGACTGTGGCGAAACTCACCCATAATTTGAATGCTGGTGACAGGAGTAATGTGTCACAATACACAGTACATCGAACCCTGTTGAAAATGGAGCTGTATAGCCACAGGCTGCTCAGAGTGCCCATGTTAACCTCGGTTCACCGTCTAAAGTGCCTACAATGGGCATGCGAGCATCAAAACTGAACCTTGAATGTTTGGAAGGTCATCTGGTTCTATGAATCTCGTTTCCTGTTGCATCATGTGCATGGACAGGTACGTGTGCGTTGTTTACCTGGGGAAGTATTGGCACCAGGATGCATTGTGGGATGAAAACAAGCCAGTGGAGGAAGTGTAATGCATTGGGCAATGTTCTGCTGGTAAACCTTGGCCCAGTCATTCATGTGCAGGAAACTATGACACCTTAGCTCTACCTAAACATCATTGCAGACCAGGTACATCCTTTCACAGTAACGGTATTCCCCTCTAGTAGTGCCTTCTTTCTGCAGGATAATGCGCCATACCACACTACCCAGATTGTTCAAGAATGGTTCGCAGAACATGAGGAAAATTTCCACGTATTGCAGTGGCCTCCAAATTCCCAGACATCAACCCAATAGAGCATCTGTAGTTTGTGTTGGATCAGCATATCCGATCTGCGGCGGCTCAAATACCTAACTTACAAGAGTTAAAGGATTTGTTGGTAACGTGTTGGTACTAGATACCACAAGACACATTTAGAAATCTTATAGCGTCCATTCCTCGCTGGGTAAGAGCTATTTTGGCGGCACATGGAGGATCAACATATTAGGCAGGTGGTCATAATGTTTTGGTTCTTCAGTGTATTACTGCTAATATACTTATTAATGATTATTAATATATTATTTATTACTTCTTTTATATACTTTTCTATTTCATTATATCAATTATTTTAGTTCATAATTTTTTACATATTATTTCTACTTGAAAAAACTGGATACCATTGTCTTTATGAATATTATTTATCAAGGTTTAAAAGCAAAAGGATGGCAACTTCAAATCACAGCATTCCCGAAGTGAAAATAATTTTGGTGCTTCCTGTCACACGACTGTTAAAAAAAAAAATCTCCTTTTCCAAATTCATTAAATTGCTATTCGCGGTAGTGTCAGGTTGGGTTGTTTTACCTCTGAGCGGCACTTTTTTGCACACGATGGGCTAAATGGCCAGGTCACATGAACCCCGAAGGCTCAGAGAAGGTTGAGGGAGGGGAACCACTGGAACAGCTGTTGGGAGACAGATGGTAGCCTCCCGTCAAGGCCATCCAGCGTGTTCTTTAACGTGCAAAGAATATGGCTCTCTCCCGCACACGGGGCCACGGCTTAACTTCCCATCCGACGGACGGCGGCCTTTCCAAGCCCATCGGTGTCCCCTACTGACCGTGGGCAGGGCGGGGAATTTTGCGGAGATAAATCTCAACGCTGACCCAGCTGGGACTCGAACCTGAGAACTACAGATTACGAGCCTGGCGCGCTACCGACTGAGCCACCCCCGCCCCCAGGCAGTGTCAGGAATCTTCAGAGAATGGCGAGGAATTAATGTGCATACATTTCATAGCAGTAATAGTTGCTCCTTTTGATGACTCTTAAAAGATTAATCCCATAAACGGGCTTTTTATTACTTCAAAATTAATAAGAAAAAAAACTCCCTCGAGCAGCTACTTGCCACAGAGGTCTGAGAGGAGCCTTTAAGGAAATAAAAATTACTTTTGAAGAGAACCAGTTAATAAATTGAGATGACACCACTTCAAGGGAGCTACCAGAGAATTAATACTCCTTTCCAAGAAAAATAGATGCATTCACGAAATGCCTCCATCACTCTCTTCTTTTTTACCTATCTCCCTATTACTTTGGCTTTGACATTTCTCGGTTAGTCGGTTTGTTGATTTGACAAAACTTTCTTCCATCTCTTAGAAAGCGATAGATAAAACTAAATGATTTATGTGCCAAATGAAAGCTTGTGACGAGAGGAGTGTCATAGGCTATAAAAAATTGATCCCCATGCTTTCTGCCCTAAGGGAAAATATGAAAACTATTGTTCCGGTATATCTCCAGAATGCGAATGCCGAAAGTAAACAAGCTACACATCGAATGAAAGCTTCTGATGTTTGGAATGTCGTAGGCTACGAAACATTAACACCCATGCTTTCTTTCCCTCCTCCAAAAAAAAAAATGTGAAAGTCGTTCTACTATACCTTACAAAAGTGAGGGCCTACAGTTAAGTCAGGTGTAAAATGAAAGTTCCTATAACGACGGTCGTAAACTAGTTCGAATTTTGCCCACTATTCCCTTCCACATAAAATGAGGGGGGAGGAGGAGAATTTTTGCGGGATTCGACTTTAACAAGTCGTAGCTCAAATTAAAGCTTTTACGTCTTCAGTGTCATGAGCTACCTCAAACATGACTCCAAAAGTGGGGGGGGGGGGGGGAATGTGGTCGATGTTTATGAGTCGTATCATCATATGAAGGTTTTTGAAGGTAGGTGTTCTTAGTGACGAAAAATAATTAAAAAATACTTTTTTTTTCAAGCAAAGACGTAAGTATATGTTCAACCTAATGATTAGTAATATTTTCAACGTAAATTTACCTACCTTCCTATTGCTTTTCGCTTAACATTTGTCGGTACAAGTCGGCTTAAAACATTGTCGGTCAAGAGTTTTTCCAGAATATCATTGGAACGCGTTGGAGAAATTTAATGATTTATGTGTCAAATGAAAGCTTGTGACTAGGAAAGTGTCCCAAGCTATAAAAACGACCCCCCTATGCTTTCTTACCCTCCTAAAAAATGAGGAATATGAAAACGATTGTTCATCTACATCTCCTGAACGCGACTGCAAAAAGTAACAAGCTATGCGTCAAATGAAAGCCTGTGACGTGGGGTTGGGTTGTTTTACCTCTGAGCGGCACTTTTTTTGCACACCATGGCTAAATGGCCAGGTCACATGGACCCCGAAGGCTGAGAAAGTTGGGAGAGGGGACCCACTGGAATTGCTGTTGGGAGGCAGATGGTAGCGTCCTGTCAAGGCCATCCAGCGTGTACTTTAGCGTGCACAGGGTATGGCTCTCCCACACACGGGGCCACGGCCTTTCCAAGCCCATCTCTGTCCCCTACTGACCGTGGGCAGGGCGGGGAATTTTGCGGAGATAAATTTCAACGCTGACCCAGCTGACTCGAACCTGGGAACTACAGATTACGAGCCTGGTGCGCTACCGACTAAGCCACCCCCGTCCCTCTGTGACGCTGGGGGTGTCGTATGTTATAAAAAAATAACTCCCATGCTTTCTCCCCTAAGGGGAAATATGAAAAATATTCTTTTGCTATATCTCCAGAACGCAAATGCCCGAAATAACCAGTTATACGTCAAACGAAAGCTTGTGACGCGGGGAGTGCCATAAGCTATCAAAATATGAATCCCGTGCTTTCTCCTCGCCTAAAAAAAGGGGAAATATGAACGACTGGTCGGCTACATCTTCGGAACGGGAGTGCTGAAAATAATAGGCTATGGTCAAATGAATGTTTCTAATGCATGGAATGCCATAGGCTCTAAAAAAAAATTGAATCCCCCCCATGCTTTCTTCTTCCCTAAAAAGGAGGGAAACATGAAAACGATTGTTCCACTGTATCACCTGAATGCGAGTGCGAAAAGTAATAAGCTATGCGTTAAACGAAAGCTTCTGACACGGGAAGTGTCATAGGCTATTAAAAATTGGCCTCTTATGCTTTCTTCCCCACCCCCCTAAAAACGGAAAATGTGAAAGTCGTTAACTTCCGAAGGGCCTACAGTGAAGGGCCTACAGTTACGAGTTAGGTATCAAATAAAGGCTCATTGATGAACGAAATGAAACTATTTCGAATTTTGCCACCCACCATTCTCTCCCCTGATGAAATGGGGGGGGGGGGGGTATTTTCGCGTGGTTCGACCTTAACGAGTTATATCTCATATTAAATAATGTGACTTCTCCAATGTCATGGGCTGTCTCAAGGCAGTCAACAAAAGGGGAAGTAAAATGTGGTCGATGTTATGTGTCATATATCAAATGAAAGTTTCTGCCAGGTCAGAGGACTTTGAGATATGATTCATTACATTCTGCAATGGTTTAAGCATTTTTCACTTTTTTTAATTCTAGCGGAAGTTTATTATGGAGGCAATAATTGAATAACTGACTTAATTTGCCATGATGAGAGGAAGTTGATACGAATTTGCAGTCCTGGTTTTTACCGTTTAGGAGGAGTTCTTGATTATTAGGCGGATATCTACAATTAAAAGTGCTCCGCGGATAAAACCGTTGATAAAAAAAACTGATAATGCGGATAAAAATCTGTAAAAATATAGGCAAACATTACTACATTACTGATGACTGACATGAGCGTAAAAAAATACTTTAGATAACGAAAAAAAAAACTTATTTGACAATGAAATGAATGATATTCACTTTAAAAAGAATATATGCATTGGAATAAAGCCACAAATTAAAAAAAACAAAACTTATTTTATGTGAAAGAAGTGGTTTTTTAGCTGACAAAGGAAAATATCAGTTCAGAAAATTACTCGAGTATTGTTCAGAAAACTGGAAATATGTGAAAATTTCAGTCGTAGAGATCACGAAATTTGTAGAGTAAAAATATAGAAGGGAATTACTCGCTAATGAAAGCAGTGCCTTACGATAATCGCGGATAACTGCATTTAAAATAGCAAAATTAACTAAAAAGAATTGACAAAATTTAAATAAATTTTTGTCTATATTTAGTAACGCCTATCTTTCCGGAGGAGAAAACTGAACTACAGGAAAATTTCAGTCGTGGAGATCACAAAGTGTACTGAATGAGTTAGTAATTGCATTTAACAGAGCAAAATTTCTTCAGAATTTCCGAAATTACTTTCTGTTAAATTTTTTATGTAATATTTAGTGAAGAACACTTTTTTGAAATACAGGCTTTTCTATTACAATATATTTTTTTTCTGCTAATTATTAGTCATTAATAAACCATTAACTTTCTCTTTACTCATAACAATACATACGGACAACCATGACGTATTAGGCAGTCAATAAACGCGGATGCTAATCAAGTTATGCGGATGTGGATAGAACTTTTGCTATCATCACAGGGTTCTAAGAAGAGCCTTGCGTTCGCGGGGTTATGGTCGCGGAAATGATCGCGATTCGCAAATCAAATATTTTATGAAAAAATTAAAACGGTGATACACGACCAGAAAATATAACACATGGACACATGTTTTACTTTTTGCAATAAAAGCTTCAGAATATATATTTGTAGTCCATTAAAACTCTGCAGCAAAACAGCAATGGCTGTTTCAGCGAGGAGCATGTCACACTCGTAATCGGTTAGCAAGAGATGATCCTTTTTAAAATTTTAATATTTAAAATAGCAACATTTACAGAGGTGGCTTTAGGTTTCGTGAACCACTTAAGAGATAAATTATAACCCTATAAGCCACGAAAGCTTTTTCTAATATTTGTGACTAGGGCACTGCATACAATGTTTTTAAAACTTGGGTTTGCATATTTTTCCCACATAATTAAAATTCACTAAACAGATATATATATATAAAAGATCAGTATTACGCAATATGTGTAATACCATTTTTAGGCATCTAGCTTTAAAAATTAGCACGAATGACCAAAATATTAAAAGCCAATTTTCAGAACGCAATACCGTAAAATAAGTAAATTAATTTTTTTACTTAATGAAACTTTTTATTAACTTTCACTTAAATTAGGACATCTTATGCACGTATGTTTAATGGTTGCAACACTTAATATTACATAGAAAGAACGGCCGTACCATACAACTGATCTCTTTTCATAAGTACGCGTACTTACATTATATTACTAAAAGTCACTGGACACTTTTATGACAATAGATTGGAAAGACACGTTTTTACAAAAAAAAAATGACACTGGAAAAAACTGAAGATTTCATTAAAATCTCTTTAGGTTTGTTTTTCAATATTATTCGTTTGATATTAAAGAATTAAGGAAGCTGAAGCATTTAACAACAGTATTGCTGACAACAATTTATCTCAAAATTCAACTAAAACACAAATAATATTTGTTATAACAAATCGCTTATTAAAATAAATGTAATTTTAGATGTTAAACAAAATTTAAAGAATCATTGCATTAATTTTGAAAAATGTTGGGAATGAGAATAGGTGTCTTTGGTGAACAAAATTACACAGTCTGGTTGTTGGACCACCATAACCCATGGCTGCATGATGATTTTGTATGTGTTAAATGTTTCAGTTTTAAACATTGTTAAAAAATCAAGATTTATTTGAGCAGGATCTCCAGTTTACCTACAGTGACATTTTTCTGTAAAAATGTTTATTTTAAAGTTAGGGGAACTTTGATTTTGTGGCTTTCCATTGAAATACTATGAAGTGCTTTAACATTTTTGGTAATGTGTATACAGATTAAGCAACAAAAAGTTCTAAATGCTGCACTAACATCAACATGCTCAAGCTAAGAAATTATATTTTCAGATCTGAAAATACCACTTCAAGTTTCAATATGCATTCTTTATAGCAGTGTATATAAATATAAAAAAGAATAAATTACAAAACTTCATGAATAAAATATAAAATTACAAATATATGTACATTATGTCCATTGGTGCACAATTACACAAGCAAGAAAAATGGTAAAAACATTGAAGAGACATTTCAAAATAGTGATCAGATCACACAGCATTCAAAATTATTAATTCTGTATTGAATATATTAATAAGAACGTTAAAAAGAATTAAAGACATAGATCAAATATGAGCGATACATCTAAATAAATACATTACAAATAAAAGAAATGACATCTATATTAAGAACCGTTTCTTTTCATTAGATACATATGTTCATTAGACTGCAGTTTGCACACATATGATCATCGTTACTGACTTCATAATCAAATCTCAAAACCAATTTCAAAATGCTTCATTCAAACGTTATTATTTATTAACTTTTCCAGCAATTGTATTGCCTATAAATGGTTTTGAAACCGTCATAAGATTATAAAATGAATTAAAATTTTGTTACTAACTGCATATTAATTAGTAATGATCAGGTAATTAAAACCAACTTCATAAATGCAATTTAACCTTATTTCCAGTTACAAATGTTTATATTTTTCAATGTGCACATCTATTTTCTCCATACGTCTTATTATGGTCAATATTTAATTCACATTGCTTGCAATTTGATTAATATTCACAAAAACTTATTTTCAAGGAATTCAGTATTTTCAAACAGAGTAAATTTATATTCAAAAGCGTTTCCATTTTTTTGCATGCAGCACACATATTCGGTATTATTCTGTATTCAGGGTTTGAAAACTATCAAGGTTCACCAGTCAACAAGAATCATTCCTATCTGCACAGAGCAAAATACAGTTTATGGGCTTTAAGTACACCAAATGGTTTTTTCCACAGATCCAGGACAAGGGAATTTTTCAAGTCCTGCTTATTATCAAGTTTCTGGACTTGGAATTGTGCAACAGTGATGCAAAATAGACTCTGGGCTTCTTAAAACTATTCATATGAGTATTAATATAGTTAAAAACAATCTTAGATATTTAAGCATACGCTTAGGCTTCAACTCTTTAGTTCCCCCATTCATATTGTCCAAACAAACAGTATTTTTTAAAAGCAATACATATACATAATTGTACAGCAGATATATCTAAATTCATTAGTTAAAGTACTCTTAATAATAAAGACTTTGTTCTCCAGATTCCCCCGCGCCCCACACCAAAACAAAAATAAGTAAAAGTCTCCTGAACAACGTAAAAAAAAACAACTAAGGGTTATTTCTAAAAAAATTGCGTATAGTGGCACAAATGTTTAAAGCAAATTATAACTTCCGTGATTTCCAAAAGACGATAGCCTTTTCAAACTCATCAATCTCTCCTTCACCAAAGGATGCTGGAGTTGGCGGAGATAAATCTCACCACTGAACCAACTGGGATTCGAACTTGAATACTGCAGATTATGAGCCTGGAGCGCTACTGACATTAGGGGATCCCCCCCCCCCCCCCAAAAAAAAAATAAATCTAAGGTGGGAGTCAGAAAGAGAACTATAGCATTCCAGTTGGTTTCGTTTTTGAGGAGCTGTTCATTAACCCCAGAATCCCAAATAAAAAAACTTACTGTGACCCCCCACTGCTGACTTTTTTTTCAGCCCTTCACTCCCAATTTAAGTACATCTCACTGAATTTAATGCATTTTAGTATACTAAAACTGAGAAGAATTATCAACATTTCTGAATTAATAAGAAAATTAAAGAAAAATCAACTATGAAGACGTTTAGAAATTTCCTTAAATTTTTTTTCTGTGCTCTTAAAGTATGGAAAACATAATTTGGCGACATATTACATGCTAGTTCTTTCTCTGTTAAGATGATAAAAACAAAATGGAAATGGTTTAAATTATAATCATCTCAGTGAATGAGAGAATTCATTACAGCATTTCACCAAAATTACATAAAGAAATAGATTTGGATATTATGATTGGTTGGTTGTTTGGGATATTATGAAGATGACTGATTATTTAATGAAGAATTCACTGCTAGAGAACGACAGGTGCCTTAGATGGTCGATAATTACATTGATGATTTGGCCCTTTTGGCAAATAATGTTGATCACCTGAAATGTTTCCATATAAACGAAGAAAATTGGCTAGATAGATGTTGTTCTAGTTCTTTTGAATGGTGGTGCCCTCGAGCAAGTGTCTCAGTTTAATTATCGTGGAAGCTGCGTGAGAGATACTGGTATGTATGACATGAGGTAAGCAGGAGAACTGGTGTTGCTGCTGATACTTTTAAGAACCTGTGGAGATTATGGAAAATATAGGCATACACATCCAAAGAGCAAAATTAGGCTATATAATAAATAGTTCAGACCTTGCTAAAGTTTCTAAGGAAGCCAAACCTGGACCCTTTGTAAGATAACAGGAATGCTTTTTGGTTATAGATGCTAATGTAGAATCTTGAGTAGTTTTATTTTGTATGTAATGATGAAGTGAGGCAAAAAAGTCATCAACCACCTTTAAATAGAATCTTGTATAGAGATATTACATTATTTTGCCCACGTTGGTCTCAGAAAAGAGGAATAATTCGGCGCAGTGGGTGAACCTTTTTGGAAAGCCTGCAGCAAGGGTTTTGGAGCTGCTCAAAAATATTACAAAATTTCCTCGGCTCCGACTTTGTCTTTTTTTCACTCTTCTGTTCCTTCTTACAACAAACTAGTCAAATTTACTCAACTAGAGAAATTTATACTTAACTGATGAGTAAATATTTTTATAATATGCTGATGACGACTGGCTGCTAGACATTGCACAGTCATTTCACAGTAAGTAGTTAATCGCAAGAGTCGCATTTGTGACTAGGCATTCAGCAAAATATTTTAAGTCACCATACACAATCGTATTTCTCTCGAAATGCAAATAATCAATGCTAACTTTATTTAGAAATTTATGTACATATTATATACAGATAGCACGAAGTTTTAAAAATTTTGTGTGTAAAACACTCAAGATGGATAAACACTTTTCGAACGTCAGTCTCTTCCTACATACGAATCAAGTTTTTGAATTTTCCATTTCTTGGCTTTTTGCAAATTGTATAGGATATCTAAATTATTTGACCTTAGACAAAAGTATTTCTGGTTCATCTTACTACTAACGATATTTTGTTAATTTTTGTTTGCAGGTAACTCTCAATCTGATTTGAAATTTCTGTTGAATGCTTTATTGTAATCAGGCCAGGATCTAAGGAAACAAAATCGGAGGGGATGATGGCAAGAAACACAATCGAGTCGGAAACATAAGATGAGGCCAAGAGACTATTTCTACCGCATGATAACGGCCTATAGGCCTTTAAAAATTCTTGAAAAAAATGCGTTAAATTTAATGTTTCACAATTTTTTTGCCTCTATTACCCTTTACTAGCATTCTGAAATGGCGGAGGGAAGGCCCTTGACACCAGTTGTAACTGACGAGCAAAAATTAATGAAACAACCTTAATTTGAAAACAGGGCTACTTTTAGATTTTATTACGAAAAAAACAAAACTCTTACGAAATATGAAGTTACATTTAAATTAAAAATGATCAGTTGAAATTTCTTAATGGAAGAAGCTTCCATTGGTCGGAGCTGGAGTAAAGCTCTAAAACCCTGCCTGCAGCAAATAAATGCAACAGTAGTAGTATCTCAACACGTCTGTCCATTGATAACTTGACAGATCTATGACGTAGTACCCCATTCTTGACTCCCAAGACTTTATTAGGACCAAAATGTAGTGTTCTAAAAATTATCTCTGCTACAAGATGGGAAGCCCGTGTGAAAAAACTGAAGCAATTTTTGAGAATTCTGATATTCGATTACTGATGCTTAAATATATATGATAAAAAAGATGAAATTGGAGACCTCAGAAGAGAAGCACATTTTTTTTTTCATAAAACAGAATTTATTTTTTAGGATTTACGTTTTAAAAATGCTTCAAAAATTTCGTAAAGCTTTAAAGATTCTCAAATAGCTTTAAGTACATACTTTTAATAATGTAATTTGAAAATATATTGCTGCTATACTTACATATAATCATAAAAACTAGAATAAAGAAAGATGGCTACCGTCTTGGAGTAGGGTGACTGGTAAAATTATTAATAGCAGCATGAAACCTGGCCTCCCTGCTAATACCCCAATGCACATAGTAGGTAAGATACTTTTGAAAGGTAGTAAGGCTTCACTCTTATTTATAGCCTAGGAACACATAAAATGTAAATCGAGAACTGCTGTTTTTGCCAATAAAGAGAGTAGCTTGGGTTTCTAACCTTTATTTCAACACCACCATCTTCAACATATCAATTTCATCATTATTAAGGGTTAGTTCTTTAAAGAACTTTTACATTAATCTATTAGGTAGCAGGCATAAATCATATGAAATTTTATTTTTACAATAAAATCCTGTTTTTCCTCTGTGACCGATAAACCAAACTCCCAGTCTCTTATAAGCTCTTGTTTCAGTATTTGTAGTGTTTTCCAAGAATGTAACCCCACTGTATATAAGTTGATTATAAGTAAATGGCTTGAGCACTCTTAAGGCCATGACAAGTGCTATGTGAATGTTGTGAAGAATTTCATTTGATCAAATATTTTTTAAATAAGTGATGCAATTGTTGTACTAGAAATTCGAATAGTTAGAGATGTTATACTAGTTAAGATAAATGAAAGTTGTACATTATTCCTATGAGAAGATTGAGGAGTTGATCTATGCTTATATTCTATTTCATGTACAAATCATTAGCCCATCCAAAGGAAATTGTATTTCTTTTGAAGGATAAGAAAAAGGAATTGCTGTATATCAATTTGCCCCATTAACATGGCCTCAATTTTCATTCTATTTTAAAATTTACAAGTCTTGACAATTACAGATGATCAGTTACAAACATTTCTATTAATGTGAATTTATTTGGTTCAAGTTGATTGACTTTTACCTAATATTAAGATAAGCTTCTACTATTGATGAAACTGCTACAAGTTTCATTTGCAATATTGGTTGTCTGCTTCAAATAGATGAAAGCAGGGCGGGATCTAGGGGTGGTGGTAGTGGCAAACACCCCACTTTTTTTTCCCAGAATGTTAATAAGGGTAATAGAAGCAAAAAATTATTATGTTTATTTATATTTCATGCATTTCTCAAGAATTTTTTTAAAGATCTGTAAAAAGGAGGGGGAAATATTATGTTGCATTGGGGATCCAGACTCTTGCGCTCCCCCCCCCCCACCCTCCCGGTTTTTCTGACTCGATTATGTTTCTTCATATTTTTAACCCCTCAAATTTTTTTTTCTAGATCCGGGACTGGATGGAAACTTATCTTTGGTGATCGTCCTCTATTATATCAGAGTTCCAAATCTTAATGCTTCGAGGAGGGCTGCTTACATTGTCTGAAGAAGTTGTGGATCCATGCCTATGCAACACCTGTTGGTTTTTCATATTGTTGCTTACAATTTCTCATTAATTTATACTTTTTTAAAATCAAATCTCCTATATCTTTCATTGGTAAATGAAACTGATACAGTATATAAATTTACCTTTGATTACTCTTTATACATTTAGTTTTATGCCCAAATTTAGGAGATACTAACTAGACATGAAAATTCCCTATCTTTGTTTCCAATATCTCTATGGAAATCGGGGTTAAGAGTTGTTTTATAAGCTTTGTTGAATTGCTTTTATACATTTTACGATAATATTAAATCTTCATTAAATATTTTAGTTACTCTACAGTGAGGATCAGCAACATATGGTCCACCTAACTTTTTCAAGTGACCCGTGGATCATTTGGACTTTATAACGTAAAAGTGTACAACGGCAATATTGGTAATGAATACATTTATAAGTAACAATGTAAATTAATTAGTTTCCAACAAATTTGATTTACAAATGAATGACATGTTGAGTTATTTAAATTTGTGAACCTAGTGCAATTATATGCAGGATTTTCGAATTCTGCATTTTCTTTTCTCAAATGATTCTCAGCTGATATAACTGTGTTCGTTATCACTTATATTTGTAAATGTTTTCTCAAATCAGTTTCATCAAAAGCAAATTTCTATTACACATGACAGACATTTGCATGCAACAATGAGGGATGTACTACTTACTGGCTTTGAAGTTCATTTCAATAAATTGCCAAAACAAAAAGTATCAAACCTCTCATTAATATTTCTTAGATAAAATATTCTTTTTATTTGTGCATAACAAGTTTTTGGTATTAGTTTTTTATTTAATCAAATATTATTTTTGGGAGATAAATAACCAAAAGGTTATGCATATAACATATATTTTTGTCATAATAAATCAACATATAAAAAGTAAAATTTTTATTTTTGAACATATTTTATCCTTTCCGAATCTTTCAAGTGTGGCCTATTACGTATAAATTTCACATTTCTAATATGGCTGTTTTAATAAACATTTGTCAAATCCAGCTGTACAGCATTTAACAGAAACAATCAATTGACTTAATTTTTTGCTCACATGCATAAAAAAAAATTCGAATGATAATTCAATGCAGAGAGAGTATATATTAGGAACTCTATACTTATTATGAGAGTATAAACAACTTCTATATGGCTTGAAAAGAATTTGAGTTTGAAACAAAGTAAACTTAGCATAATCTTTTTCAGAACTTTTCTGCCATTAATAAAACTAAGGTAATCTAGAAATCACAGGTATAAAAATTGATATGTGTTGAATAAATTAAAAGCAATTTAAATGATATAACTTGCAGGTAAATGCCCTGTAGAGCACAAAATACATAAATAATTAGCTGAAAAATTAAGTTTTGTACGATTGGGGACTATCAGGTGCTCATATTACTAAAAAGGGTTCTACAATCAGGAGTGTCTGTGACAATATCCATAATAAAGAATGGAACACACCTAAATCTATAGAAAGGTGTTACTTTTGTAGTCAAGCATGCAATAACTTACAAGAAAATAGACTATAGAATAGGGACAAGCTGAGAAAAGGTTAACTATTGGTGGTGTAGTGGTAGCATAGCAGGCATGTTTCTTGGAGATGTGGGTTCGAATCCCACTCATGGCAAAACTAAATTTTTTTCAGCTCATTATTTCTTGAGTTCCATGTCTACAGGACTTATCCTGTGATTCTTTACTACTGAATAGGGATATGTTAAGAATTAGACAAAAATAAAGTTTTGGCAGGAGTGAAGGCCAAGCCAACTCTTTTTTGGCTGACTCTTCACTTAAAAATAATTATTAATCATTTAGTAAAATTGCACACACTTTTTAAAAAAACTTTTACTTTTTCACTGTAACTAGTTTGGTTGTTTACGATTTTATGGTCATCAGCACTATAAATAATAAAATATAATTCTGCCAGATATATGGTATAGTAGCAACTGATCATTGATTGGCTTGAATAAACTTAGTGAAGTCTTATTAAGGGGCCTGCCCACCTGGCAATATCAATTACCAGATTACATTAATTATACAGACAATATCAATTACCTATCACCTGGTGTAATTTTGCTGCTCACATGCAAATGTTTTAGAATATTTGTATATTTTTACTCAAGATTCTAATCTCTGTCTCCCACCCCAATCTGAACTATCTGGATATGTTCCTGACTTCCAACCGGATAATTGGTTATTACAGTACAGTCAAACAGACATCCAAGGTAATCTTACCTTACCAGAATTAAAGCATTCCAACTTATTCTTTTAATTGGTAGTATATTAAAGGCAAAATGTCAGTATACTTTAAATACATTTAACTAACAAAACATAAAAGTATTCTATACTTTCAATTAAACATTAACTGCATTTTAACATTACACCTAAGTTTTACACTATGACAAATTACTCTGCAATGCAGCTCTAAAACAGATGTCAATATTGTAGTCTAAAACAGACTTACACTTTGAATTTGCATAAATATATTAACAATAAATATTGTTCTGTAACGATATACAACAAATCTCTTGAAACTTCTATTCAAAATCATACTACTGAGATTGAAAGAAACGTAACAGCAAAATGATACAACAAACAATGCACAGCACGCAGATGCTATAGAACATATGTATATGAATTAGGAAGTTTTAAAACACCCATAAATACAATTTCTCATTGTGCCAAACATTTTTCAGCAAAATTTACACCTTGTGCATGCAATTTACTTCAGATCATTCAAAATGCTGAATGCAGTCAAATGTTGCCATCTTATTATTAAAAATACATATAAAAAAACAGCATCATATAGTTTTCTATGAATAGTACAGTATATAATTCAGACAATCTACAATAGCCTTATTGCAATTTATCTCGGATGCAAATTTTTAATACATTATAATAGTTCGGTGACTATTATATTAATACATAATGCAGTTTTATGACAAATTTGAAATGAAAATTCACAATGGTCTGAAAAAAAATATGTTACCACAATGAGGTAGCTAAATCAATATTGCAAACTACTAATAAATTCATCCAATGGCAATGTTGGCTTACATTTGCTAGAAGTTTTGTAGATCTTGAATAGAGATTAGACAACTGTTTAGAGAATTCTTTCAGCCAATACAATATTTGAAACTCTGATTGCGGGTCCTTCTAACACATCAATATATGAGGTTTAAAAATTTATTTTCATAATGAAAAACTTATTCTTCACACAACAGTTGAATGCAAAGAGAAAATTTCATTTGCAAGATTGTTGACTAATGCCACTCCCATAATAAGGGTGTAATGCAGGTTAAGTAGAACCGTAATTGGATCAACTCTTGAGGCATTCTGAAACACAGTTTTTAAATATACAAGGTGGTTTCAGTTTGGCTCAAATACATCAGCATATGCTACCAGTTTTTTGGTGCATTCTATCTGTCTCAGTTCTTTGGTGTAAATTATTCATAACTGACTATGAAACATTTTAATAATTGGTTTATAAGCAATTACTCTCCTAAGCTGGAAAAATGGTGTTTCAGTTTCAAGTCTAATCTTGCTTTCAAAACTTTATTATCAATAATGCCTCAGAACGTTTTGGGCATTTGCAATTTTCCACTTTAGGGTAGAACTCCCCTCACATGCTCCTCCTCAATACCACTCCTAATCCAGATAATGGAACAGGGTGTCTTAGTAGTTTTTAAACTATATTTTCAGAGACGAGCATTATCTTAGTTGATGCATACTACAGATGGATATGACAGCTAACTTCTGGAATAGTTACAATGTTCTGCATGCCATTAATAATATGTGGTGAAGAGTAGAGTAGCTATGAAATCATAGGTCCACACAGAGCATATGTGGATTTAGGGGGGGGGGGGGGGGAGGAATTGAATTTCATTGAAATCATATCAGATTTTCAGAAATTCAATTAACCTTTACTCAATTTTGATGAAAGATTTGAGTATGGTGTTAAAGAGGCAACCCCCCCCCCCAAAAAAAAAAAAATAAAAAAAACCTAAAGGGCAAAAAATTATTATGCTTATTTATATTTGATGCATTTTTCAAGAAATTTTTTAAAAATCCCTAAAAGGGAGGGGGGAATGTTATACTGCATTGGAAATCAAGTGTCTTGTCCCCCTCCCAAAATATTTTGGCTTGATTGTGTTTCTTGCCCTCTCCCCCCTCAATTTTTTTTATATCTGAATTTGGGCCCACAACTTCAAATGATGCTTTAAAGTGAACAAAATGTTGGAGAAATGTTTGGTGATTTACAAGAGGTATACATTATTAAATTCAAAGTCTTTTCAAAAAGAATTGTTTGTCAAGAATTTCATGAAACTAATATGAAATTGAGTATATATATATATGGAAAGTATTCTGTAATTGGTCCAGAGAGCATTAGAATAGATTCAAAGTTTATCTAACACCAAAAATTTCAGTGGTCACCATTGTTCCTCAGTAGTATTATAGTAAATATTATAGTATCAATCCATTCAAATACCTGCTAGCTTAATGATGTTAACTGATAGTGTCAGAGAATAAATTTTAAGGATAGCTATTTCTGCCAAATACGATGTGCTCAATGTGACCCAAATCATTTACCATTACCTACTCTTCAAAACAGAATACTCCACACTCACCCAATGACATCTGGTCTCCCATATATGAAAATCATTCTCATAATACTACTGAGTAGTGTATTTTAAGATTTTGAATGATTGTGGTGGAAATATTTAACTGTTTAACAAGTGTTTTTTTTTCAGATGGAGATGAAAAAAAATAAAGTCATTCTGGAAGATCTTAAGAATTTATCCTTTTCTTTATCAAATCACATATTTAATTTGCATGCTGTTTTCCAGAGTTGGGTTGTTTTAATAAATAATGAAATAGATTCAACGTATTCCATATCAACTACAAAATCAGCACTTTAGCGTCAATTTAAATTTTAGAGGAAAAATTGTCTTGAGCCGGGTGGAATACGAACCCACGACCTCCCGATAACATGTCAGGTGCTCTGGACCAATGAGCTACCGGCCGCCGATCAAGATTTCCTCTAATTAACGCTCTAATCCAGAGCAACTGACATGTTATCAGGAGATCGTGGGTTCATATCCCACCCGGCTCAAGACAATTTTTCCTCTAAAATTTAAATCGATGCTAAAGTGCTGATTTATTAGTTGATATGGGTTGTTTTACCTTTAAGTGGCTCTTTTCTGCACACAATGGGCTAAATGGCCATGCTACAAGGACCCCAAAGCCTCAGACAAAATTGGAAGAGGGGGCCAACTGGAACAGCAGTTTAGAGACAGATGGTAGCCTCCCATCAAGGCCATCCAGTGTGTTCTTTAATGTGCACAGGGTACGGCTCTCCCATATATGGGCTGTTTTCCAGTCTACCCACATCCACCAACACACAACACAAGGGTCTATTGTATGTAATAATATGAGAAATATGCATTTTAGAGTATTGTTTGTCTTAAGTGTTGATAATTATTTCTGAATGGCCGAGTGACTAAATTAAAATGTTTAAGTGTTAAGGAAAATTTGTCTTGGCTGGATGAAATATGAACCCACATCTTCCTGATTATAAGTTAAATGCTCTGTAATCAGGAGGCTATGGTTTGTATCCATCTGAGCTGCAGATATATTTTCCTCGACATCAGGCTGGATTAATTTCCTTGTATACCCTAATCACTTCTGTTTTGTTGTCCCTTTGGCAGATTAATTTTTCTGGATGTATAGATTTTAATGGGTATATAGTCAAAATTATCTTCAATAACTTTTTTTTCAGAAAGCAAGAAACAGTAGATAACAGGCCTTAATAGCTGATCTAGTAGCTATTTATTTACAAAGAGATCTTTGTTACAGTTTTTATTTTTTATCATGCAAAAAAAGGTTAATTTTTTTTGCAGACCTTATGTATAGTGCCTACTATGTCTATTGGATAATACGATCCTATTGTACTCTTCAGATTGCTCTTCCTCAACAAGGGCTTCAGAGTTTACATTTTGAACTTTTACATGATGGCATTTTATCAAAAGAACATGTGCTGTATTTTTAAAGTTCACTGAAAGAATTAAGATGAACTAGCAGACTTTAGAGATGGCACTAGTATCCCTATCATAATTTCTTCCTTTATTTTATATTTCTCCATTTCCCTTGGTATCTTACCTGGTGTAATGAATCATTTCAGTCCTTGGAAATAAACCTTTAAAAATACAAGAGGGGGGAAAAAACAACAGATATGCAATGAAAACTTCCTAAGCCCACAAAATATATTTTCAAGACAAATGTATTTTAAAATTTGAGTACATCCATTTTTGGTTTCCACAGTAACTCAGCAGAGGCTTAAAAGAGCTTGGAGGTTTTTGCTTCTATTAGAGTAGACTAAATTAGGAGCAATAATAGCTTATTTTAACATAACTTTGGACTTACGAGTTTTCTTGTATGACCACAAAATATATGCCAGTTAATTCCCTGCAACTTTAGTCATTTGAGAATCATATCCATTGTGCTTGTATAAATAAGTATACTCTTAACTACTTAACAGTGCAAAATATATGTATACAAAGTTTTCAAATTTTGCTTCAGTAATTTGAGACGAATGACAAATTAAGGATGATGAGTAGTGAGAAATTAGTTTTTTATATTTTTTAATTAGACATATTTTGTCTATCATGGTCTGTGGAGAATGACAAGACTTTTTTTTAAACTTGTAAACCTTAATTGTATTTTTTGAAACCTACATACACATTATGTACATAAATATTCGAATACTATAAATCTGGAACTTTATATAAAATAATTTCTGAATTTCAGAGAACTGTTTGCATTTATAATTTGATTATTTTGTTAGCAATTAAATAGATCATTAAATGTTTCAAATAAACATTAACAGGAATGGGCAATAAAAATGCTGAAAACATCCCATTTAATCACAATATGTAATCTTATTCCCCACTGTCTCCAAGGGCATATCTGTTATCCTTTATTAATTATTAATTTTAAATATACATCTGCACTAATAAAATATCGATTGTAAATCATTCTAAACAATGCATTTATATTATGGCAACCATACACTAAATTCTCAATCCTCAAATACATATTGTGATATACTTAGTTGTTCTCAGCAGGCCCTTGTTTTCAAAATATAAATATTGAATAAATGATATAAAACTTAGTGAAGTAGCAAAACATCAACATGTATAATAGAATGGCAAAAAAAAAAATACATAAAACTGATTTGTTGTTGGAAGTTGAATGATAATTGTCTGCCAGATATGTTAAACTGAACTTGAATTGAGGTTACTAATGTCATCAACCTTTTAAACAGTTCCATAACAATTGATAAAGTTAAAAACAGTTTAAAAAAAGACAAAAAAAAAATGAACACAAAATATTCAAATAATAAAGTATTATTATGTTGATTAACTTTTTTTGGTTCAATGAATTAGAGTTTAATAATTTAAAAATGAACGAATTTATAGTTCAACTAAGACTAGGAAGCTAGTGTATTATTACTACAAAGATATTTCACATTAACTTACACAAAATAATTTTAAGATATAAAAACTAAATGGAAATTTATAACAATAATTATGAAACTTTAGTATATCTGTGGAAACTAAGTAGTTTTGCTTAAATAATCTTAAAATTCACTTAAATAAGTTCAGATATGCTTTAATTTCGCAGCAGTTTTACTTATTTTGCAATGGCAATTAACTGTTCGACGAAAATTGAAAAACTTATAAAATAAGGAATGGGGGGTATTTATTTTTATTTATTTATTGGATAAAGCATAAGATATTATTCTTGCAACAAGTATATTACAGTAGTATCTTCAATGCTTGGATTTCTAATAACACTACTGCACCAAAAGAGGATTATAAAAATCCACAGTTTTGTAATATTTATTAATTTTAAAACTGTAATGACACCATTTTATCTTTCTGTGGTCTTATTACTGATTCATATACATGAAGTTCATCACACAAAAAAATTGACATTGGTGCATCCACTAGTATCCATAAAACAAGAGTTATGCAACAAAAAACTGCAAAACAATATGAGGGTATACACTGAAGTGCCACTGAAATAGGGATAGCAACCTAGTAAATTGTTGAAACCCCTCTGGTCCTGATAACAGCAGCCACACAACGAGGCAAGGACTCCGCAAGCTTGCGTAAATATTCCACAGGTATGGCAACCCATGCATCCTCCAGAGCTGTCAACAATTCTCTCAAGGTTGTTGCTGATGGGACATGGGCCCGAACACTTTGCTCAAAGGTATTCCAATAAATTTTAGTGGGATTTAAATCTAGGTTTCTAGGTGGCCAATTCATTATTTCAAAGTCAGCAGAATGCTCCTGCAACCATGCAGTAGTCAACCTAGACCTGTGAGATGAACAGTTGTCTTGCTGGTAGATGCCATCTCCAATGGGATGCATGATGGCCATAAATGGGTGTAAATTGTCGGCCATGAGTTCTACGTACTGGGATGAATTGAAAGTCATCGATACATGTACCAAAGATCCCACAGATGTCCAACTGAAGACACCCCAGGCCATCACTGAGCCACCACCAGCTTGTACTGTCCCAACCTGACATGCAGGATCCATGGCTTCATGGGGATGGCACCATTCCCTCAGTCTCCCATCAGTGTGATGAAGTTTAAATCGGGATTCATCACACCAGGTTATCCATTGCCAATTTTTGATGGCCCAGTTTCGATGCTCTTTAGTGCAGGCGAGGCGTCGTGCCTTTAGAAGTGGGAGTCTCGTAGGTTGACAGCTCCCGAAGCCGAGATGATGAAGTGAGCATTGCACGATCAGTGCACTGACATCCTGGCTGGAACCCACATTCAGATAGGAGGTGACCAGAATTTTCATATTCCCAGAACACTTTTGAAATTGTCATACAAGAAAATCCAAGTTCGTTGACAATTTTGGAGATGGAGTATCCCATCTGTCGGGCATCTACGATCTTCCTTCTGTCAAATGCATCTAAATCCTGCGCCTTTCTCATTACACTTCTCACGATGAATGCTTAAGGAAGCCAAAGCTCACAGTTATATATGACCAGAGTTTCAGCCATGCATGAGTGCAAATGTGGGACTTGCGTTACTGAATTTGGATAATGTCTCCAAACATTAATTAATAGATTCTGGAAAAAAATTCATCGCCGACACGGCAGGAATCGAACCCGCATCTCCCCAGATTCATGCCAGAGCGTGCTGTCATTGCACCACACGTTGGACAATGAAATTTTTCAGAATAAGACCTTATAAATCTTCTTCATTGAGATGATAATCAATAGCAACGACTGAAAAAGTTGCATCTTCTTGAGTTTAGATGGCACTGTCTCAGCCATGTCTCAATGAAGAAGATTTATAAAGTCTTATTCTGAAAATTTTCATTGTCCAAAGCATGGTGCAATGGTAGCGCACTCTGGCATGAATCTGGAGAGATTCGGATTCGATTCTCGCCATGTAAACGATGAATTTTTTTCAGAATCTATTAATGTTTGATGTCTATCTTAACAGGGAATACTGTGCATTCACTATGGACTGATTTTTGATAACGTCTCCTATCCATAATTCAATGGCACTTCAGTGAATACCAACAAATGTTTACAATGTGACACAAAGCACCATACAAAATGTGCTGGTGATTATTGATTGTAAAGGGTGACAATATACAATCCTTTAAGCAGCACAATATGCTGCTTAAAGGAGGTTGCAGACTCCTTTGCCTAACCTCATAATTAGTTACATATGATGACACTCTGCCATCATATGGCAGAGTGCATCTTTTTCTGACAAGCAGCAGAAAAAACAATGAGCTAGCAAAATTACAAATATAACCCATAAATGGAACAGCTTAAAAAGTTAATAACTAAGGAACACACACGGGTCATAGAGACTCAGTTACTTTTCTTTCATGGAATGATTTTACGATAAAACTACTATAATATTGCTACAGTTTAAGATTGATATAAAACATTGACTAACTTTCAGTCTGCTGTGAGATTTCTTAACTAATGCTGCTGGGTAACCTAAGTAACCTAAAACTGCATTGATAAAATCTAGACTCATCATCATTCTCAAGCAGCCTGGGCTACGGAGGTCCAACCAGACCATGCAATTTAGTCCTTCAAGCAAGTCTGTCCTGAGTTACATCTGCTGCATCTGGCCACTGCACACCAATTCTAACAAGGTCCTGTTTGACATTGTCTGCCCACCACATCCTAGGTCTCCCCCTCTTTCTGAGGCCTTTAGGCACACTGTTCATAACCCTATTTGCCAATCTATAATTATCCACATGGGCAACATGGCCAAACTAACGGAGTCTCTCTCTGCACAATATGCTGCTTAAAGGAGGTTGCAGACTCCTTTGCCTAACCTCATCATTAGTTACAAAGTTGAACCACCTAATACCCAAGATACTACATAAGCATCTAGAATCAAAAGCATTTAGTTTCCTGTTATCTTGTTTACACAGCGTCCAAGTTTCACTACCATAACTAACCCTAGAAAGAACCAAACTATTATACAGTCTAATTTTAGTCTTTAGGTGCATACGCCTATTACTTTGGTATAATTATTTCTGAACTTTTTTTAACGATTGGGTCTTTAAATTTCACATAGTCTTTATAGTATCTCAAAAATTAAGTGGTTAGGGTTGATAGTAAAAAAACTATTTTTTTCTGATTTTGTTGAATAAAAATGATGAATTGTTACTGATTTATGAAAACGGTAGAGGAAAAAAATGTATCAGCATTAAAAATACTGTCATAAAGATACTGACATTTGCTGTACATTGTCAACTTTGGGTCACTACTACTTTCATTTCAATATTATCATGATATAATTTTGTATTCATTTCCTGAAGCATTTGGATCATTAAAATTGGTCATGGATTCATTAACATAGACAACTAAAAAAAACAAATCTATCACTTGATAACCAAACTATTCAAAAAACAGCTGTTGTAGCGGCAGTAAGTTTTCATGCCAGTAGTGGGGGTATCCTTATCTTTGATTTTTGAATGCTGGCTGTGAAAATATACACTCTGAGATGCTAGTTTATTCCCCTTCCCCAAATAAGTGGTTCATTTCAATACATAATATTTTATGTGACCATGGTGTACGGCATAAATCAGGAAGACCAGCTCTTCAACCATCAGTTAGAGTTGGATTGAGTGTTGGAATGGGCAAAATGAGTGATCTTAGAGACTTTGAATGTGGCATGATAGTTGGTTCTAGCTGTGCTGAATCTAACATCTCGCAAACAGATGTCCTTTTGGGCTTTTCATGTGCAACCATTTCTAAAGTGTACCAAGAATGGTGCGAAAATAAAAAAAACTATCTGTGATTGGTGATTTTGTGGTGAAAACAGCTGGTGGATCAGAGGGGTTAAAGAAGACTGGCGAGAATCATTCAAGAGACTGGCAACAACCTAACAAATTACAGCAGAATTAACATTGGTGTACAGAAGATAGTCTCCAATGTTGGACCTTGTTGTGAATTGGCTACAACAGCCCTGACCATGTCGAGTGCTAATGTTGTCAGCGAAAAACATGAAAGCGCATCTACAGTGGGCATAGGAGCATTGATCATTGACGACTGGAAAAATGTAGCCTGGTTGGAAGAATCAAGATTCCTTTTGCATCATGTTGATGAATCAGAATTTGACACAAGCAACATAAGGACATAGAGCCATCTTGTCTGTGTCAACAATACAGGCTAGTGGTAGAGGTGTGATGGTGCCGGGAATGTTTTCCTGACATACATTAGGCACCCTGATACCCATTGAAGGACATCTGAATGCCATGGCATATTTGTAGACTGTTGCTGACGAAGTTCATCCCTTCATGGCTACAGTTTATCCTCACTTGGATGGACAGCATTATAATGCACCTGCTCACAAGGCACATATTGTCACCAAATGGTTCCAGGAACATATTGATGAGTTTTCCTTGAATCATTGACCTGCACAGTCTTCAGATCTAAACCCTATTGAGCATACTTGGGATGAGGTGATAAGAGCTGTTCACAGTGAGGCTGTGCCGCTGTCATACTTTTTGTAGCAACAGTCATTTCTGCACAACACATCTTGTAAGTTCCATGCCCAATGAATTTTGGGCTGTTCTGAAGGCCAAAGGAGGCACAAAACACTACTAGGTAGGTAATAATAAACTGGCTAAACAACTGGCTAAAATAATATCAATGTACATTCAAGTCCTCGAAGAAGGAGTGAATTAAAATCCATAACTCCCTTTGGTACATCACTGAGCTATTGGCAAAACTTCTTATACTAATTAACACCGGCTTCCAGGAACATAGGTCAATTTTAATTAACTGTGATATGTTTAACATAAATACAATGCTGTCTGAGAGCAACTGAATAGCAGGAGAATATAAATTAATGTGGATTGGCAACTAAAATCAGGAGTCAGGTGTTATGTCCTAGTTATGGGTTTGTTACCTTGTGATGTCCCCTCATTCACTTTTACTTTACCTTAACCAGTTTTGCTAATTTACGTTATATTTATCATTTTGGGGATTTTTATTTCCCTTTTGGCATCACAGCGCTCGTTTCCAAGAGTTAGGAATTGCGCATGTGCAGCTCCCAACTTTCGATTGTCACCCGCTAAAGCGCATTTACAAGGACACACCCACTCTTGCGTCATAGCTTGCGCCACTCGTCAATTCATGCAAACGTCTTTCCCGGAATGTAACATAACACGTATGGGCTTTGTATCTCTTGTTATAACTTGGTGACATGTTGTCACAGTAGCTCAGAAGATAGTAGAGTAGAAAGAGTAGTAGAGCACAGCACAGTTTAGAGATCAGTTTGGAGTTTGTTGAAGATGTTTGTAGTAAGAAATGGTGTAGTATCTTCTTTATTGAAGTTTTGATGAGTGCTTTTTGGAAATAAATTGTTTGTTATTTAAACTTTTGAATCTTTATTAATTTTTTTCTCTTGAGCAACGTTGGTTTGTTTTGATTAAACATAAAATTTTGACAATCATTTAATATTTTTGAATTCTTACTCATTAACGCTCGGTGGTATTTCAAACCCTAATTAAACTTTATTTTTGGCAATTTGTCAATTATTGCATGGCGCCCGACTCAGCTATCCGGAGCATAAAAATAATTGGATCAGACAAAGGGTCCAAACTTTAAAAGTATTTCATTTCTTTGGAGTGTTACAACCTGGCAGAGCACACACCTATCTAGAATATCTTGACATATTCCTACATAATTTTGCAATACATTGCTGTAATTTTAAAAGAACCAAACTGCAAATTTAACATGCCACTGCAGTGACTGTCACATCAAATGAAGCATGTATCTAGGGGTAACCTTATGCATTATGACACTTCTCTAATTGTTTTATCTATTTGATATCATATGACTTTAATCCAGTTGCAATGTTTTAGTACTATGTTCACATAGCAATATTTCATGAAATGTGTAGCCAAGCAAACCTGAAGCATCATGACAACAGTGGAAGCCTACTGAGTTGTGGTAGACATCCTTAGCCTTTTATACAGAGCGAGAGTTTGATCTGCATTAAACAGAGGAATTTTTTAGATGAAATTATCAGCAATCTTAAGGCAAATGGATAATGAAAACTGTGAATTGTTGCTATGGAGCCTACTAAAGATGTTGAAAGATTTTACATTTTCACAAGGATGCAGCTTGGGGAGACACACACAAAAAGAATTTATGATGATTCATCACAAGCATAAGGGGATCATGCCTGTTCACATGGCACTATTAAGGGATGGATGGGCAAGTTCAGAGAAGGATGCCAGAGTTTCAAAGACTTACCTCATGCAGGAACTCATTAAGGAAAACCCACACATCACCATTCAGGTAATAAGTTTAGATGCAAGTGTATCGATTGGCAGCGTGGAAAAATTTTTCATCAACATTTAAAGTTACAAAATATCTGTGCCAAATGGGTGTCCTGCAAACTGACAACAACTAAAGAGGGCTAGAGTTGACTCGTGCAAGGAGATGATGGCAATGTTTGAACCTAGTGGCCCCAAATGGTTAACAAGACATTGTCACAGGTGATGATATGTGGTTTTATTACTATACAACTCCCAGAAATATTGACAACTATGTTTGGGTAGTAGTAGATGAACAGTGCTCCCAAATCGTTAAACAAGACTTTCGCTCATGGAAGAGGATGTTCAAATTTTTTTTCAATTCCCAAGGTGTGGTAAGCAGTAGACAACTTACCTGAAAAAAATGACAATAAATGGCCAATACTATACGAATTTTGTTTTTCCCAAAATGGTTAAGATGAAGGAGCAGCATCCGACAAAGCATATCAAGGGTTCTTCATGACAATGCCACTTCCTCACTAAACCCGGCAAGTTATGACCTGTCTGGAGCAGAAAAAAATCAAACAGTCCATCCTGCATATTCACCTGATCTTGCAAATTGCAATTTTTGGTTGTTTCCAAAAATTAAAATGAAACTTGCTTGGTTGCTTTGCTGATTAATGCTTGTTGGGTTGCCTTTATAAAATGTGCAAGACCTTGCAAAATGCATTCATCAGAGCTGCAGAGTATTCTACAACAGGAGTGCCACCAAGCATTCCAGAATTGGCATAGACATCTGTAACTTTGCATAGATGCTGTAGGAGTACACTTTGAAGGGCAGTAAAAGTTTTGTCGAGGTAAATGCAATGGTTTTTGTTTCTAAAGATGCATGTCAATAACTTTTTGAATGCCCCTCATATAAATAGGAGTCTAATACTCAATGCACTAAAATGCTTAAACCTATATTTCACGAAATTTGCAATTTATCACTGTACCCTTAAATTTCTTGTGAATGGTTAAAAATATTTGAATGTGAACTATATCTAGAGAAATTATAAACTACTCTCTATACATGTATTGTTTCAATGACATCACTCCTATGGATGCTGCAAATGAACTCCTACATCAATAGTTGACAGAATGCAATGGTGAAGATGCAACCTCCTTTAAGCAGCATATTGCGCAGAGAGAGACTCCGCTGGTTTGGCCATGTTGCCCGTATGGATAATTATAGATTGGCGAATAGGGTTATGAACAGTGTGCCTAGAGGCCTCAGAAGGAGGGGGAGACCTAGGATGCAGTGGGCAGACAATGTCAAACAGGACCTTGTTAGAATTGGTGTGCAGTGATCGGATGCAGCAGATGTAGCTCAGGACAGATATGCTTGGAGAATTAAACTGCGCGGTCTGGTTGGACCTCCGTAGCCCATGGCTGCTTGAGGATGATGATGATGATGAAGAAGAATGGTGAAGATGACCAATTGATCCTGAAGCCATTGAGGTCCTGTGCATTGTCACCTCCACAGATTACTTTCTTGTGAATGATACAAATTAATTGGTAGCTTTTGGTGCACCCCTGTGTATTTACATCTCTGAGATTCTTGAAATAGAATCTCTGCATTTAAAATGTAAAGGTAATAAAAATTAAGGCAAATTAAAATAATGTCTTCCCAAAGCTCACACATAAACTCATGTTTCGGTTGACATTAGCAGATATTTCTCATCTGGCCTTTTAACTCTCAAATTGAAGTAATGCATACACATAACTTAATAAATTACTGTGGTCCATGAACAATAAATTCCCATTTCCCAACATTTTAAACTGCAAAAACATCAAAGACACTTGTCATTCAATAAACATAGAGCATATACCATAATTATATTCAACTCCCACCAATGTTTAATGAAATATTAAAAAGTTGCTATGAATAATACTTAAATTCCATTTAATAATAAATTTTTGAAACTAAAGGTCAATGTACTTATACCACCACAAATTTGTTTCCAGGAACAATAAAGCCAATTTTAAACACTTGCTAATTAATTGATTAAAATGCAAACTTAATACATATATTTGATCAAAGACAGAACAATTAGTGCATTTTATATCATTTTGTGAGTATTTATAGAATTATCTTTACCAAATCAATCATTAACAATGGCTACTCTGAAAAACTTATAAGCAACATTAAACTACACATCTAATATGAATTTAACTGAGCCTCTTCAAATAGGTCAAACAAATATTACAACTTAAGATATGTACTATAGCAAATACCAAATTCTGTGGCTTGTTTTTGTACAAGTATGGATAAACTTTCCAGGTTTTACTCCCCCAAACCCCCTGAAAACACTAAATTAAAACTAAATAGGAGCTCTATCCATGCAACCACATCCCTCCTCACTAGCAAACATACCTAAGGTGTAATGCAACTTACCCACTATGTTGCTAAATTTTGAAATGTTGAAAGCCATACAGCAACTTAAATTAACAAATGGCTAATACCTTTCTTTTGACAAAATTTAATTATTTCTTCAAATCTTGGGAAACTGGGAGTCACAAAAAATAAGACAAAGTAAAAACAATATTGTGTCTACAACGACACAATGGGTGCTGTCAACTGGATGGATAATGAATTACCGCATTATCCAACTACATGGAATAAGCAAGAGCACTATTATGAAAAAACATTCTATTGATATGACCATTTGGAAAACTTTTATCCTGTATAAAAATAAAACTTGTTCTAATCCCAAACTGAATCACACTTGTGCAAAATATTATAGGTAAGTATTAAACAAAACAAACCTCTTTACATTTGCCATATACTGTTCTAAACGGTAATCAATTGAAGCTGAATGGTATGTATTTTCCATCATAATTCCCCCAAACTTTATGATGAAAGTATACAAAAGGCAATATTAAGTGTATTAGTCTAAAGCAGACAGTAAAGTTAAAAATGTGAGAACGTAGAACAAGGTATTATTGCAAGGAATGTGATATGGGTTTGTGTGTAGCATCTTACTTTTGTATTTACCATACTAAAAGTGTTTACTGATTACAAATTTCGTTTTCCACTATTTCACTAATTCTATCAGACCTAACAGGCCTTATTTGTGTTTTCAACTAAAATTTCAAACTTCTTTAAAATTTTCTTTACTTTTTAAATTTCATTGATTTGAAAATTACATTTCTTTTTACATGATGGCTTTTGGCAAAATATTCCTTAGGAAGTGAGCTAACAAGAGGGTTAAGCTCTAAACATGCTAAGAGATAGAAATTGTATCTGATATAATACTCACCAATCAATAGAAAAATGCTTGGAGATCTCTTCCTAACATGAGTGAAACTATTAATTTATGTCTTTAATTTTATGGAAGGCTTACACAAAACTTGAATTTACAGTTTCTTCTGCTTATGTTTCCACACCTAAGCAAATGGCATTCTTTAAACAATTATATTTAATAATGTGCATTTTGTTATCATTTACTGGCACTGTCATATATAAATATGTGAAAATACCACCCATGAATGCATTAATTGCATTTTTAAATGATTTGATTAAAGAATTTTTGTATAATAAAGACTGAAAAAGATTCTTTTCAAAAACATCCATGAAAAACATTTTTTTTTTGCAAATGATCTAATATTACTTTTAAATTTAAATTATTCCAATGTTGAGTTACAGTTGAAACTGGAATGGTGAGATTCTCTACCTCTCAAGATTTATTAAAGCATACCGATTGTAAATGCTAATCATCTAAATTAAATTACAAATAATAGTGTATAATTAAAACCTATTTCAATAGTTAAATTTTTGCCATTTTTATAAAATAATTTAATTTACTAAAATCGAAATTTTATAAACCATATACTATATATATTACTAGTATCGAAACATTAGAGAATTTTTGTTAACTAACACTTGAAACAATAAAAATAACATCTTGAGATTTAATAGAGGGTATCCAATTATATATAAAAACAATACAAAAGTATATAGGTAAAAGAGATGTACCTAAAATGATTTATCTGCATATTTGATACACAATAAATACAATGTTAGAAATAACTTGCATTTCTAATAGTAAGTATACCCAAAGTTCTGATTACACTCACTTTTAAGCGTGCAACAAGCAAAACCCATTTTTACAATAAAAATATTTCCCTTCTAAAAATCTAAAATTATGCTTGAACCCTTTGCTCATTCATTTCCTTACTATTCTTTTATCCACTAGCGATGTCAATAAATGTATTTTATTGGGCAGAAAAAAAAAGTTAATTACATGTTACAAAGGAGTTATTTATTACAAAGACAAAAGAATTTCAATTGAACTTGTATTACTTAAGAGAAACAAATTTGTGACTGTTAGAGATTTCACCATAAATCTACTTCCTATAGTATGGATGACAATGATATGACTAGGACATTTATATAAACCATATGATTGTGATAACTAGAAAAAAAAATAACCACTCTTCTGTTTCTTGAAATTTAATTTTCACTATGCACAACTTTTTCAAAACATTTATGGTATTTATAGCATGTTAAATTGCAAGAAGGCATTTTTACTCAACAGTTTTAACACAATTCTACAAAATATGAATTAACCCTTTCCTTGAAATAACAAATGAGTCTTTCACACACTATTTCAGTACATACATATTTCCCCTTGTAACACCATCTATTTCAAATCATCTTTTTCATTTATGTCTTCTGATATAAATTTTTTTTTGCCAAAAATCAATTATCATGGATAAGAGAAAGTGGCTTGAGCAGTAAATTTGTCAAGCAATATCGTAAAAATTGTGTTCCTTTGCACTCAAATTTAAGTATATATGAATTCTTGAATGGCACTTTATCAGAACTTGGAAAGATTGGGAACTAAATTTTGCCTACCACTTGTCATTTATCAGATGGATCATACCTTAACATTTCTTTTGGTGTCACTATATTTAACTCTTCAGTGGTACAAAACAATATTTTTCTTGTTACCTCATTTATGTCATGCAGGTAATTCTCAGGACTATTCCATGTTCACATTTTACCACATCTGCAATCCCCTAAAACTCTTTCACAGACTCATGATATCTAGAAGTTTTTAGGCTGGTTGATAGATGGCAGGAGTTGTCTTTATAGTAGATTTTTTTTCTATTGCTTTTAGAGTGGATAAAGGAAAGATGCTGATATTTTTGTTAAAACAATGACAATTCAGAAGAAGTGCAAACTTTTAAGCAATGAAAAAATAGGATAAATTTTTGAAGCTGACTCTGATTCTTTACATGAAAAAAATATTGGAATTGACAGTAAATTGGATATAATTGAAAGTGATGAATCAGTAGAAACTTTTGATACAACAGGAAGCAGAAAACTCCTACTTCCATGAAAAAAAATTCTCTTGTAGAAGTTCATAATGACATTTCCTTTATAGGAGAACATGATGTAAAAGTGAAATTATCATCTGTTTTTGTACACTAACAAAATTGTTATTGGGACAAATAAGCATGCAGACGTAAATTTTCAAGAAAAAATACACAAGTCTTCAAATGCAAGAAAATTCAATCACAGCAGAATGGATGAAACCAAAATTTGCCAATTTGTTGAATTAGATTGACAAGAATTATACACAAACCTGAAATAAATTGCATTTTACAAGACATAACATTTTGAAAAACCCCAATATCTTATGAGACTATGCTTTGTGCAGATTTCAGCTGCTGTACACTTTTACTTTGTTGACTACAAAAGTCAAGACGACAGTGATGGTCTTAGAAAAACTAGACCACTGATTGACATGATACATGAATTATTCAGGTTGAGTTGTTGTTTTACCTCTGAGTGGAACTTTTTTTGAACACAATTGGCTAAATGGTAATGTCACAAGAACCCTAAGGGCTGAGGTTGGGGAAAGGGATCCACTGGACAAATATTAGGAGACAAATGGAAGCCCCCCCCCCCCCTCCATATCAAGGGTTTTGCAGATATAAATCAATGCTGGCCCAGGTAGTATTCAAAATGGGAACTGCAGATTATGAGCTTAGGACAATATAGACTGAGCCACCACTCTTAGCAGAGACTTACAGAAAGAGCCCCCCCCCTCCCTTCCCCTTAAAATCCAATCATCTTACGTGAAATCTGAAATTTGTCTACCTTTTTTGAAATCCAAAACTGGTGCCTTTGTATAATTTTATTTTAGCCCCATAGTATAAATCTGACACTAAAATATATCTGAAAAACAACTATAAAATTTTATTCCATATAGAATATCATTTCAACCTCTCCTGTCCGATGCAACAGTTTAGTAATTGGGAAACCCTACTCAAGTCTTATTTGTAAGACTCCCCCCCCCACCTCCCAAAGCTAAATTCTACTTGGACCCTTCCTGAAAGATAGTGCAAGAAATATGGTAATATCCCACTTCAGCTAGAACAATGTTCTGAGAAATATCACATCAAAAGAAATTTTTAATTGCTTGCTAAACATAATTCAACTTTTGCTAATTTTATATCATTATAAAAGTAAATTTTGTTTAATAGAAGTTTCAGGTTGACAGTTTTGCAATAAATTATGTGTAACCTAATAAGCAATGGTTATTACAATTATTATAGAGTACAATATCAAATCAATCATACAGACTTCTGTGGGGAAGAAAACCTCATAGTTTTCTGAACATACATGGAAATAACTTGCCCATCTTCCAATATTAATGCCCATATCAGCACTGTTACTGACACTCTTACTGGTACACAATATACGGTACGTTAGAACAAATATGGTATCAGACTAAGTACTGATTTGATATCCTCAAAGCCACAATAGCTGTACATGCAGATCTGTAGTAAAATGAAGGCTGAAAAGTTTTTTTAGTCAAAATTGCTTTTTCTATCTGTGACAGTTCCTTCCTGTCCCCCACAGATTTTTGAAATAGTTCAAGTTAAAGAGAGATGCCATATATTTCAATAGATGTCAAGGAAATGCAGTCATGCTATACACATCAAGTAAGCGAGATAAAAAATATGTTAAAGGATTATCCTGCATATGTCCAAATATTTTAACTACAAGTGGAATGCTAAAACAAAATAATAAACCTCTTCTCAAGCACCCTCTTTTCATGGCAGCCTTGCAGAGTTCTGCCAGAAAATCTTTCTCTCACTGCTCCTAGCCTCGGTAATCTCCACAGATCTGAGGAGACCCTCCTTCATCATCTCCGAGTTGGTGTCACTACAGCAACTCTACACTTTACACTCTTGACAGAGTTTACAGTACACCTGAGACTGTATCCTACATTCTGCTCAACTGCTCCCACTACAACGCTGAAAGAGAGCTTTGTTCCAGGAGCTTCATGTTATCAGAACCACCGACTACTCCATCACCTCCCTTCTTGGTAATCACCACAATGTGAAGCTGCAGCAAACTTGCTTCCGAATGATCACCGATTCTTTCAGAACATTGGCCTCTTATGCAAGGTCTAATGTTTTCTTTTTTTCTTTCTCCTGATTAGTACTCTTATTAGCTTCGAGAGATAGTAGAGAGCAGTTTCTTCTGCATCCGCTATCTCGCCATTCTGTTGTGACTGGTGTAGGGAGCCCCTTATTGGAGGCTAATTTCACCAAAACAACAAACCCCCTATTTTTCTCTTTTTACATTCATTACACTTAAAATAATATAAGTGCCAAAAATGGGTATAAAAAGATAATTTGACAATTATCATTTTATTTTTTGACATTTATCAACAAATTTAATTTACAACTCTAAAACCAATACCTTCACAAAATGGTTTGGCTAATATCAACTTGCCAGCAAATATATTTCTAAATAAGAGCAAGTAAATTTTTTTACACAACACATTTTTTTAAACAAATGTCTAACATAAATAATTAAGTTTAATTTTTTTTCTCAAACACTATTATAAATATTGAATTACACCAAAATTATAGCTAAGGTACAGAACTATTACAAGCAATATTTTGTTTAACAATTTAATCTCCTGTCAGCACTACAAAACAAAAAAAATGGCAAAAACCTTTCTAAATTACTGCTTACATGCACATTAATGTAATTTAGAGTGTCATGGTAGTGATGCTATTTTTTGTGTAAGAATTCACACAAACTGTCCACCATTTGCACAAGATGGGGTGTTGTTTCAGAGAGATGTCTTCTATGGTAATTTAGAGGTTGCAAGTACTGATTGCAGCTAAAATTAAAAATAAAACTTAGTAATGTTCAACAAATACAATGTTGACCTTCAGGATGAGATATTGCATTAATACTACTCCATGCTAAAGCAACAGAAATACATCGTTAAAATCAAATATCAGTGTTTCACATCCCAATGGGCATTTCAGATAGTGATATACAGATAACAGATAGATAACAGAAACCTCTGATGAAGAACCATTGGTGGGCTGCAAAATGCATATTGATTATAATGATGCAATTGTCCAGTTGTGCTTATTTTGCTTTTATGTTGCTGTTGAATGAAGTATATTATTAACCCTTTACATTCAAAGTTTTTTTTTTATAGGTGTTACCAGTTAAAGCAATATTGATAAAAAAAATAGCTTTTTCATGTTGTAATTTAAAATTTTTTAAATATAAATATTATCAAAAAACTTGCCTGCAAAAATTTTTTTATTGATAAGGACCTTTATACATATTTATGGAAAAAAATAACAATGATTTACAAAAAAAAAATAAATAAATAAAAAAAATAAAAAAAATACATATACAAAAAACCACAACTTATAATTTTTTAACATGTTTTCCACTTTCACCACAATTGTTGGAAACAAATTCATCCTCACTGTTATCAATTGCACTACAACTTCTATCACTGGTATTTATTTTATCTGCCATGTTTATGGGTAAAAATTATGATCACAAATAATAATACAGAGCACAGATACGACACACAACCATCTGTTGTGGATGTTAGTGTCAGACTGTGTTGTCGCTATGGCACTCACGATTTTTACGACAAAAATCAAGATGGCACTGCTGTGGTGCCCTTGGGTGCAAAGGATTAAATGTAATATCTCAGACTTTAGTTCAATACTTATTTAAAGCTTCATCTTCAATTTGAGCTGAAATAAGTACTAATTCACAGAGATTTCAAAAGTTAACTTTATCTCAGTGATATTGCTTTATTTCTGTCTTCATTCTTCACAGTTCTTTTTACAGTGCTTCATAGTACAACTGCTAAATTATTACTGAAGACCTCTCTCTGAGATTTCAGAGATGCTGTTCTTCCCTTATTGAAACAATTATCAACTTAGATTTTATCATTATGCCAAGTTCAGTAAAGGGCATTTAATTATTCGTATATGCAACTTATATCACAAACTTATTTTTCATAAAATGTTCTTCAGCATTAAAAATAGCTAATAGATTCCACACCCCATATATGGATATGGTGGACAGTTTGTGCGAATTCTTATACCTAAGATGACAATCAACAGCCACAGCATACTACATTGAAATTTTTATCATATTAGCTTTATGCCACATGGCAATTTTAATTCTGTTAACGTGAGAATAATAGTAATTTAGAAGTACATTTGTCATTACACAGTCATATCAGAATAATATGACTACCTACCATACATATACTATGGTAGGTGGTCATATTATTCTGATACGACTGTGTATTTAAATTTTTACAGGACTGCTAAAGGATTACTTGATAAAGGAATAAAACTGGTTTATTTCATACATTTTGCACTGTGATTCTGATATTTTAAAAGTTTTCAGTTCTTGCAAATGTGATAAAAGCTTTTAATATATCTCAGTGTGATCTAAATTATGCATGCAACTAAGTTATTGGCAAAGAAACATGAAAAACCAATTAAACTGAAGATCTTAACAAGTGATAGAGGTTATTGTTGAGGAATTAGTGAAATTGGACACTATATATTTACATAATTACTTCAAGAGAAAAATATTTTCCTACTGAAGAAATTTAACGAATAATATTCACTTCACAAGCAAGCAAAACCCTTATTTAATCACACTTCTGAAATTTTTTTCTAACATTAATTACCACATAATATAGTTTTATTAACTTTGAACAAATTGCCTTGGTATGAACCAAGACTAGTAATTATATCAGTAAAGATATCAATAAATTCACCCTTATTTGAAATATCACACTTTTGACATCTTCTTTTACCATCTTCATTACTTCTTTTACAGTAGAAAAATTGCGTTGGAGTCTGTACAGATGATGCTGGAGCAATGATGGGCGAGAATGTTGGATTTGTAGCAAAAGTTAAAGCTGGTGGCAATGAACATATCACTTTTACTCACTGCATGATCCATCGAGAGGCACTCGTAGTCAAAAAATATCACCAGAGTTAGATGTTGTGCTTTGCGATACTATCCAAATCATTAACCTCATTAAAAGCCATGCCCTTAACAGTCATTTGTTTTCAAACCTTTGCAAAGATATGGACTCCGATTACAAAAGCTTATTACTACATGCAGAGGTAAGGTGGCTCTCAAGAGGGCAAAACTTAAACAGATTATTGAAAGTGAAAGATGAAGTTATATTTTTGACTGAACAGAAATCCGATTTTGCTAATTTTTCAATGACCTATGGCTTTCAAAACTGTTATTTCTTGGATATTTTCGAAAAACTCAATGATTTAAACATGTCGCTTCAAGAAAAAATTTGTAATATATTTATGTTAAAAGATAAAATTAAAAGTTTTACTAAAAAAGTTAATATATGGAAGAATATGATGGAAAATGGTTCTTTAGAAATGTTTACAGCTACAGATGATTTTACAATTGAAAATAATCTTCCCAAAGATTTAATTGTAAGAGTTATAATTGATCATCTGAAGTGCTTGGAGACACAGTTTCAGAAATATTTCCCTTCAAATTTTGATTCTAAAAAATTAAGCTGGGTTCATACATCACACCCAATTGATATCAAAAACGTCAAACATCTGCCATTAAAAGTTGAAGAAAAATTTGCTGAGTTATCAAGTGACACAGGTTTAAAACTTGAGTTTCCTAAAAAAATGTTAAATGAATTTTGGCTTGAGATTAGGACAGAATTTTCAACAATTTCTGAAATGGCCCTAAACATCCTTCTCTCATTTTGTACTACGTATTAATGCGAAGCAGCGTTCTCAACATTGACAAACAATTATAAAATCAAAATATCGATAACTCTGAAAAACATTGAAGATGCTCTACATCCTGCCAAAATTTAATTCTTTATGTAAAAATAACCAAGCACATCCTTCTCATTAGTATGCTAATTTACTTTCGTCTTTAATAAATGGTAAAAATTATAGTATACCAAAGAATTGTTTTAAAATAAATTTCTTCATGATTTATTATCAGTAAATGTTTGATTTGTATACCTATTTTATATATCTATATACTCATGTTGCGTAAACATTTCTCAGGCGAAAAGGGGTCGCAAGTGGAAAAAGTTGACAAAAAGGGGTCACTAGTGGAAAAAGTTTAAGAAGCCCTGTTCTAAAGTACTAATGTTCAGTACAAAAATGGAAAGAAATGATATTCACTTAAACATATGCTAAAGAGCATACTTTTAAGTTTGCAAATTATATTTAAATAAAATTTGATTATAATAATGAAACTGATAAAATTTTCAAATAATTTTGTGCTTGTGATGTGTTTCTTTGAATAGAACACAAAAAAAGATTAACAATTTAAAGTAGTTTTAATAATCATGCTTTTTCTCAAGTTCTATCTCAACTCATTACTATCATAACTTTCTAAAGTACTATCTAACAGCACATAGAGAACTGTTGATGATCTTATTTGCACCATTGATAATGGGCCAAATGTTGTAAAAATGACAAGCACAGGAAAAAAATTGTAGTTTCCATCTTAAACAGTTATTAATTTAAATACTACCAAATTCTTACTTGTAAACAATTTTTTTTGCGTAATTAGTGTCAGATAAATATATGTACAATATTCTATACACAAGGAGTACAATATATACATATATATAATGGAAGTACAATTCTATTTAAAATAAAGTTTGTTTTCCCACTAAACAATAGCATGAAACATAATTTAAACATGCTTCTAGGGGTAATATGTTGATTATACACAAAACAAGAACAAAAAAGACATGAATTAGTTTTTAGCTTTCAAATGTCAAAAATTTTCATTTAAGCTATATGAGCTGAAGAAGCCATGCAACTTTAAATAGCAAAATAAGCATTATTCATAAAATCAAGCAGTTCCATATCACTTTGAGTGAAAAATTTTCAATCTGTAACAAATGTTCCAAATACAACATATCTTTTTTTTTTTTTCATATTTTTTCTCAGTTGGGACAACTTTTTTCTTTTTATCACATTTTTAGTTGATATTTCTTTATCTTAGATGGAGCAATTGTCTGAATATCATCAACTATACATATGCCATCAATTCTAACATTACTAACTACTATTTACTTATTATTACTAAATACTTTTGATCAAGCTGTAAGACCAAAACTTCACTTTCTGAGGTGGAAATTTATTCACATATTTGACTGCAAGTTAATTTTGCAAACACTTTTTATTGTTGACAGTGAAATTTCCTGCACAGTTATAATAATTTGAAGCACTACACCCAAAACTTATATTTACTTTTTCAATTATATTGTGTTGGTAGAAGAATCTTTATTTTCAATCAGTAATTGCAATATGTTGCTGCAATATTTCATCTTGAACTTTTGAACCATGCCTTGGTTATCAGATATGTATTGCTTATGGTAGAAAAGTTCTGATTGGCACTCTGATGACAGGATAATAAGCTGTATTATCCAAGAAAATGTTGATAATTTTATTTGTTTTCCAAATCACCAGGAAATTTAATATTTAGATGTCTTTGAAACACAAAAAATGGCATATAGTAAGTTAGACCAGCCCCTTTCCACAAATTACAGAACTGTGAAAAGAATTTAGGATAAGATTTAAGAAAGAGATTTTCATGTGTATTCATTTGTTTTTAAACTGTTTATTATTCTATTGCATGTAATGAGATATACCAAAAGTAAATAAGAACAATTGCAATACTGAAATTTTTCAAATTACTACCATTTTATTAATTTAGCCCTCCCCCTCAAAATGTTTTCTGGCTATATGCTCGCATGGTGGCATCACACTATATCAAAGGACTCATAAAATAGTAAGCTGGAAAAAAAAAAAAGGTTTTGCTGTGAATAAGATTTAAATCCATGTCAAAATCTATTTTTTTCTTTCAGCTTACTATTTCATGAAATAATTATTATTTTTATTATGGTGAAAACTTACCTACAATAAACTAGTTATTTGAAATAAAGTCCACTGAAATGAACTGATTATCCTTTGAGGAGACCACCTAATATTTAAGTGAAAATAGTCTATTTAAAAGATTTCCAATAAGCTGTACTTAAAAAAGAAAATGCAATCAGTGAAATAAATGGTTTTAAATCAATCCCCTGTGATGACGCATAGAACCAGCCAGGCCTAGCACCTAATGTCCGGCCCCGCCTTCTCATGGTGCAGGCCATTAGTACTTTTCAAAAGAGATATTCTCTTGCGGAAGTGAATGGAAGGGCGGCCAGATTAGTGTGGCTTACTGATCTGGACAACTATGGCAACTCTTCTTTTTTTTTTCCACTCTGCTGAGGAGTGGTTAACCACACAGGACCCTGGTAATGACCATATAAACCTACTGGACTGAAACAAGGCTTGATTATGGATCCTGAATTTGCTGCACTGGGGGGGGGGGGGGCCTTCTGTGGAGGGAATATCTTCTGCTGTCTTTTCTGTTTGTTTGTGGATTGACAGCCCCAAGTGAATAGATTCACAGGATATGTTTATCAGCTGGTGGATAATCCTGAGCAGAGGTCATCGCTGGCATCTGAACACTTTGCTTCTACTGGCATGGTCAAATTCTACGTTGGAGGAAGTCTTCCAGTGTAGATGGCTTCAGCCTTTAGTAGTGGGGAACGGGTCTTTGCCCCATGTCTGCGATTAGGGGGCTGTTTGATATTGTCGGCATTCCCTCTCTCAATAAACATAGTTTCTTTAAACATCCCACTAACCATTTTCTCTCCATAGGTAGTTGGAATGTGAGGACTCTGCACAGAGCTTTTTCTCTTGATGTCCTCACACAAGAATTCCACCGTTATAATTTAGATATTCTCGGCTTGCAAGAGACCAGATGGACAGATAAAGGTCAGATTCTTAAAAATGACAAGCGTTAAAAACTTGAATGTTATCTGCTGTTATGTCCCCACTGAGAATGCAAATGAGGATGAGGATAGGTTTTACGGACAACTTCGATATTTTGAATTCTGTCAAGAAAGGAGATATTACCCTTGTTGTAGGTGACTTCAATGCCAAAGTTGGTAATGACTCTGACCTTTGGGGAGGGGTGATAGGTCCTTTTGGTATTGGTAGCTGCAATGGCAATGGGCAACGTCACCTACAGGTAAATAAACCCAATGGTTTCAGAATAACTAACACTTATTACAAACACCGCGACATACATAAGTACACATGGGTTTCACCCGATGGGCTGCATAAGAATGTGACTGATTATATATTAATTAACAGCAAATGGGCTAGTTCTGTTAGGAATTCCAGGTCATATAGGGGAGCTGAAATTGGATCTGACCATTACCTTGTTAAAAGTGTCTTGCAACTTAAACTTAAAAAGTGTTGTGCCAGGGTTAAAAAATTTACCTTTAATACTGAAGCTCTGAAAGACCCAGTTACAGCTAAAGCTTAGCATGATAGGTTACTTAGTCATTATGACAGTCATGGTTTGCTTACTACTGAAGTTGAGGAAGAATGGGACCATTTTAAACAGGCTCTTTTGTAAACTAACTATACTCTTTTAGGGAAAAAGGAGCAGAGGAGGCAGAATTATTTGAGTGATAACACACTTGAGCTTATTTCAGAAAGAAAGAACTGCAGGAATATCCTTAATCAATACCCTACTAGTCCTAATAGAAAGCATTACAGAGAGCTTAATAAACGTGTAAAGGATCAGTTAGCTGCTGATAAGAATCTTTGGCTTGATGGCTTGGCTGACAAAGCCGAGGAAGCAGTTAGACAGCACAACAGCAGAGAGCTGTACCAGATAGTTAATGTTTTGTGTGGTAGAAAACGGACAGGTATACAGGCATTGAAGTATAAACAAGGTAAGGTTATAGATGGTGAGGATTCTGTCATGACTACGTGGGTTGAGCATTTCAGTGATGTTATAAACCATGTGGTTAGTTCTACTCCCATTGTTTGTAATGATGATAGATGCATTACTGGCTTTAATGTTGGCATATAACACAATCTGAAGTTATTTTGGCTATTTCTAAACTTAAACTTCATAAATCCCCAGGGGTAGATAAAATTACTATGGAAATGCTTAGAGCTGGGAATGTTTCGGTTACCACTTGGATGACTGAAATTCTGAATATCTTTTATGATAAAGGCATGGTTCCTAAGGATTTTACCAGAGCTATTGTTATCCCTATTTTCAAAAAAGGTAATTGCAATTCTTGTGATAACTATAGGGGTATCAGCCTACTCTCTGTTCCAGGGAAAATTCTTTCCATGATTGTGCTTAATAGAATTAAGAATCTGGTTGACAGGCAATTACGTGATGAGCAATGTGGATTCAGAAGTGGTAGGGGATGTGTGGATCAGATATTTTCACTTAGGCAGATTCTTGAGAAACGTTTAGAGTTTCAAATACCCTTGGTTGCTAGCTTTGTTGATTTCAAAAAGGTTTTCGACTCTGTTGATTGTCATAATTTGCAGTTGATTGTGAGATCATATGGTATACCAGACAAGTTGGTTAACATAATGAAAGCTCTTTGTAATAACACTGAGTCATGTGTGAGAGTTGGTAAGGCTTGTAGCAATTGGTTTAGCATTACTTCTGGTGTTCGACAAGGGTGCATTTTATTTCTTTTTCTCTTTAGCTTGGTTATTGATTATGTTATGCGAAATTCACTTCAAGGGAAAGATTTTGGCCTTAAATGGACTGGAGATACGAAAATTTCTGATTTAGATTATGCTGATGATTTAGCCCTTTTGGCAAATGATGTTGATGAGATGAACTCTTTCATTCGAGCTGTTGATGAGACTGGTAGTAGAGTAGGTTTGGTTATAAACAGAGAGAAAATTAAAGTGATGAAAATTGGTCAGGCAGGCTGTGATTCAGTTAATCTGAATGGTTGCAGTCTTTAGCAGGTGTCACAGTTTAATTACCTTGGCAGCTATATAACAGATACTGGTGATATGCGGCATGAGATTAACAGACGAATAGGGATTGCTGCCAGGACTTTTAAGAATCTATGGAGATTGTGGAGAAATAGGTGTATACACCTAAAGACTAAAATTAGACTGTATAATAGTTTGGTTCTTTCTAGGGTTAGTTATGGTAGTGAAACTTGGACACTTTGTAAACAAGATAACAGGAAACTAGATGCTTTTGATTCCAGATGCTTACGCAGTATCTTGGGCATTAGGTGGTTCAACTTTGTAACTAATGATGAGGTTAGACAAAGGAGTTTGCAACCTCCTTTAAGCAGCATATCATGCAGAGACAGACTCCGTTGGTTTGGCCATGTTGCCCGTATGGATAATTATAGATTGGTGAACAGGGTTATGAACAGTGTGCCTAAAGGCCTCAGAAAGAGGTCGAGACCTAGGATGCGGTGGGCAGACAATGACAAACGGGACCTAGTTAGAATTGGTGTGTAGTGGCCGGATGCAGCAGATGTAGCTGAGGACAGATATGCTTGAAGAACTAAATTGCATGGTTCATGGTCTGGTTGGACCTCTGTAGCCCATGGCTGCTTGAGAATGATGATGATCATGAATTTTTAAAGGAATTATATGTTAACTTGCCAATGTTAGTTTCCATATATATATATAGAAACTATCTTTTTCTTTTCTATTCTTGTCCTGATAATCATAAATTATTTCCACTTGATGAAAATCATTGGAATTTCGATACTTGATGCACATAATGTTGACCACACTGAAATATATGTTTGTTATGCAAGCAACAATTTAGTGTAATGTGGATAGCATATGAAACTTAGGCAAATACCTTTTTGAATGCTGAATATTAAGAACCCAATTCTAAATTAATTTCATTTAAGATACGTGATTTATTTTTAAAAAATGTACGCCATATGGAATATCTTAATTTCACAGAAACCAGAAATAACATGTGTCTCAACAGAAAATAAATTTGGCAACTTTGACTGTGTATAACACGTACACATTTGTAACTCTATGAGAGATACTTTCTGCCCAACACTGTGAGCTACAACCCTTGCTATACAATTGTCTCCTAGTTGAGCTCTTCATAGTTGTAATGCAAAACCACATGAAGGAAGGCTGGCTTCTCTTCATGGAAATCAGTCACTGAAATCTGAGTCCCTGATTGGCACCGTGCACTCAAAAGCTTAATACATAGGTCATTACATAAGAATACAAAAGTAGGAATGGTTCAACTTGTGGAAACAGGCTGTTTTGAGCCAGAGGGTTGAGAAGTAACCTCTGTAAGGGATATATGATTTAATGAGTTAGATTCTGGTTTATGCTCCATATTAGCAGTTGAACACTTTAAACAATTGGTGTTTCGCCTAAGAAAAATAAATTATTAAAGTTAAAATGAGCATATTTAAATTAGAAAGATATCATCAAAGTTCAAATGATATGATGTAAAATATAAAAATTTGAAACAGCATGAATGCAAAGATTATGCCTTTACATATATGATTTATTATAAAAAAAATTACAAGACTTATGGATTATTATTAATTTCACAGAAACCAGAAATAGCATATTCCTCAACAGAAAAGATACAAATAAAGAAATACTTCTTTGATTCTAAGACACACTTTTTTCCACATATAAACATCTCTAAAAACGGAGTGCATCTTAGAATCGCAGTTTTTTTTCAATTTCCCATGCTTTGCACACGGCACCACACATTTTGTTTTTACGCAGAAACCCCGCCTCCAAGTTTGACCATTATCGCATTCTCCAATTCCATTGCAGAATAAAGTGGTGTGGGTATTTTCCTGCGCTTTCCAAATGTGAAGCCACCGTTATTTCATTATAGTGGAGCTCTGTGAGTGAATTATAGTGAGCTTGGAACCTGGTTGTTGACTGACAACCTTCTGCTGACACCTTCCAGAATAATTAAGAAAGTGCTGGCATCAAAATTGGCAGAATGGGTATCAATAGCTTGGAAGCTAATCCCTGAAAAAATAGTGCAGTACTCATTTAAAAAAATATTGCATTACCAACGCTCTCGATGGCTCAGAAGAATCAGACTCAATGTGAAGTAGACTCTGATATTGATTCAGAAGGAAGTGATGAATAACATACCTACTGATAAATAGGTACTATTGTTGTCAGTAAATTGAATTCTACTATAATAAAAATGTTTGTTAGATATATTTTAGCCTTTTATTTATTTTTTTTTAGAATCAAAGTTTTTTTCTATTGGCGGTACTGAAATTAAGGTGCGTCTTACAATCGATGGCGTCTTAGAATCAAAGAAATACGATATAATATATATATAATATTGCATACTATATTCAAATTATGCACTATTTCACTGAAAAAAACTTTTGCTATTTATCATGATAATTTGGTTTTGCTAATGGTGAATTTGCAGCATTTTTTGTGAACATGTATAAACCTCAAGAATTAGTTACTTAATATGTCCACTTAATATGTGAGATTAAACATCTTCAGTAGTAGTTTAACAAAGTGCATAGTTGTGTATTATCTAGAAGTGCACGAAGCATTTAAAAAAATAATTATTTCAATGTTCTTTGACATTAGTTTTAGGGTTGAAATTTGTCAGCTGATTGATTTCAATTGTGTCTTATTGGATATTATGGTACTGCATCATTCATGCTAGGATACTATATTATGGATTAGGTAGTAAATTAGAGAATATAGTTGACTAATTGCTGTGCTGTATTGCTTTAATATCATTATCCGTGGAGTAGGAACTATTGGAACATTGGCACTGTCACATAGTTCATCATTTATGAAGAATATATACTCATATATTGAAAACTTGTTTTTGACACATGGAGATGCTATGTTAAAAGTTTGTTAAAGGTATGGCCTTTGAATTTGGCTACTGAGGATAACATGTTTCTTTTAGCATTGACAATCTATTGTATGTTTTATAAATGCTACTCTAAGTATCTTGTTTTACCAGCAAATCCTAAAGGTTTAAGTGGAATCCCAGATTTGTTAAAAGTAATAAGTATGAAACATACTCCTCCACCACCAGCCTTATATTTCAGTCTGATTATATTATTTATGTGTTCCTTGGAGATTTCTGTGGTATAAAATATTGATACACTTTTATTGTATTTTCAACAGTGGCTTTTTAACTTTTCTTTGAAGTGTTTCAAATGTAAGTTGTGATATATTTTTAAACATCCAGGAATGTCATTGCCTGAATCAGCTAAGCATTCATGTAATTTACTTGATGTGAATAAATGACTTCTGATAGCATAAAAAGTGGCTATTCTACACTAGTGCAGCTCATATTTCCCTATATCATTTCAGGCAAACAGCAATGATTAATGAGACTGAAGTACATCTATTGTGCAGTTCTGCTAACCCACAGAATGTAAATATCTGCCATCTGTTTTCAGCATACATCAACAATGGCTACAGCTCAGCAAAAGGCACTAACATCTAGGCTAGCCATTACCTTACAACAGCTACCAACATGAACATTCCTTCTCACACTACATCTCTTCAACAAATAAGCTATGAGAAATGTACTACAGGAATTGCAATCTCTGCATTGAATTATTGCCTATTGTTGAGCTATGGATAAGAATGTCTTAAACATGTCTACAAGTTGGGTTGTTTTACCTCTGAGAGGCACATTTTTCCCACACAATGGGCTAAATGACCAGGCCACAAGGACACCTAGGGCTCAGAGAAGGTTGGGGGAAGGGGTTTAGTTGTTTAGGGTTTTATGCCACATCAGCAGATGTCTATAACGCACCAAACAATAGATTAAACAAGATAAAGGAATTGAACCCACAACTGAAAATTAAAAAACATTACAAATGACTAAATTAACAATGATAAAATATATAAGCAATAACAACAAGTGTATAAACAACATGTAAAAAACAGGATATATACACTAAGATGTCAGTTTATTAGATATGCCTGTCTAGTAAAGTGTTGCACTTACCTTAACCTTTAGAGTAGCCCAAATTTGTCGGGTTGTTTTGGGTTGGGTTGTTTTACCTCTGAGCGGCACTTTTTTGCACACCATGGGCTAAATGGCCAGGTCACATAGACCCCGAAGGCTCAGAGAAGGTTGGGAGAGGGGACCGACTGGAACAGCTGTTGGGAGACAGGTGGTACCCTCCCGTCAAGGCCATCCAGCGTGTTCTTTAACGTGCACAGGGTATGGCTCTCCCACACACGGGGCCACGGCTTAACGTCCCATCCGACGGATGGCGGCCTTTCCAAGCCCATCGGTGTCCCTTACTGACTGTGGGCAGGGCGGGGAATTTTTGCGGAGATAAATCTCAACGCTGACCCAGCTGGGACTCGAACCTGGGAACTGCAGATTACGAGCCTGGTGCGCTACCGACTGAGCCCCCCCAAATTTGTCGGTGCATGAAACTTTCAAGATGCTGGATGCAATTTGAAGGAATGTTCTACCTTGCTACCATTATGGCAAAGTCTTGTTGGAAATGGCCCATACCACTTCATCCTAAAGATGCTCAATAGGGCTTAGATCTGGGGACTGCTGGGGATCTGGTGACTGAGTTTTTATGATCACCTGCATCGGATTATGGGCCGGTTTATGACCTAACCTTGTCCTTGGGGACCGTCTGCAATTTACCTATCTTTCCATTAGCCGCTGGCTCTGCTCCCCCACTTTAAGTCAAACAGCTTTCTTAGACTGTGAAATCAGTTAGAAACGAACCCTTCTGTTGGAAACATGTCTACTAACAAAAGAAAGTGTTTCTTGATTTGTGAAAAAGTCCAAATTATTCGTAAGTTAGAACATGGTTTGAAAAATGTTGAAGTGTGTAAAAAGTTTTCTTTGTTCTCTTCAACAGTATTGGCATTGTGGGAAAATAAAAGGGAAACAACATAACCACTGGAAAACAACATAACCAAAACAAAAAAATTTAGAAAGTGCGAGTTTACAAGCATCTATGAAGCAATGCGCATTAGTAAATTTTTTGAAGGAATGGAGGCAAATAATGAGACTTTAATGAGACTTTAACACATTAAGTGTTTTATAAGGGGGAATTTGAGAAATATCAAAGTGGAATCTTTAAAACAAGCATCAATTTTAAGATTGAATCATGAAATTGTTAGGAATACCAGGGCATATAGGGGAGCTGAAATTGGATCTGACCATTACCTTGTTAAAAGTGTGTTGCAACTTAAACTTAAAAAGTATTGTGCTAGGGTTAAAAAATTTACTTTTAATACTGAAGCTCTGAAAGATCCAGTTATAGCCAAAGCTTACCATGATAGGTTACTTAGTCATTATGACAGTCATGGTTTGCTTACTACTGAAGTTGAGGAAGAATGGGATCATTTTAAACAGGCATTTTTGGACACTAACAATACTCTTTTAGGAAAAAAGGAGCAGAAGAGGCAAAATTATCTGAGTGATAAGGCACTTGAGCTTATTTCGGAAAGAAAGAACTGCAGGAATGCCCTTAATCAATACCCTACTAGTCCTAATAGAAAGCATTACAGAGACCTTAATAAACTTGTAAAGGATCAGTTAGCTGCTGATAAGAATCTTTGGCTTGATGGTTTGGCTGACAAAGCCGAGGAAGCAGTTAGACAGCACAACAGCAGAGAGCGGTACCAGATAATTAATGTTTTGTGTGGTAGAAAACGGACAGGCATACAAGGATTGAAGGATAAACAAGGTAAGGTTATTGAAGGGGAGGATTCTGTCATGGCTAGGTGGGCTGAGCATTTCAGTGATGTTCTAAACAATGTAGTTAGTTCTACTCCCATTGTTTGCAATGATGATAGATGCATTGGTGGCTTTAATGTTGGCCCTATAACACAATCTGAAGTTCTTTTGGCTGTTTCTAAACTTAAACTTCATAAATCCCCAGGGGTAGATGAAATTACTACGGAAATGCTTAGAGCTGGGAATGTTTCGGTTACCACTTGGATGACTGAAATTCTGAATATCTTTTATGATAAAGGCATGGTTCCTAAGGATTTTACCAGAGCTATTGTTATCCCTATTTTCAAAAAAGGTGATTGCAGTTCTTGTGATAACTATAGGGGTATCAGCCTACTCTCTGTTCCAGGTAAAGTTCTTTCCATGATTGTGCTTAATAGAATTAAGAATCTGGTTGACAGTCAATTGCGTGATGAGCAATGTGAATTCAGAAGTGGTAGGGGATGTGTGGATCAGATATTTTCACTTAGGCAGATTCTTGAGAAATGTTTAGAGTTTCAGAAACCTTTGGTTGCTAGCTTTGTTGATTTCAAAAAGGCTTTCGACTCTGTTGAACGTCATAATTTGTGGTTGATTGTGAGATCATATGGTATACCAGACAAGTTAGTTAACATTATGAAAGCTCTCTATAATAACACTGAGTCGTGTGTGAGTTGGTAAGGCTTGTAGCAATTGGTTTAGCATTACTTCTGGTGTTCGACAAGGGTGCATTTTGTCTCCTTTTCTCTTTAGCTTGGTTATTGATTATGTTATGCAAAATTCACTTCAAGGGAAAGATTTTGGCCTTAAATGGACTGGAGATACAAAAATTTCTGATTTAGATTATGCTGATGATTTAGCCCTTTTGGCAAATGATGTTGATGAGATGAACTCTTTCATTCGAGCTGTTGATGAGACTGGTAGTAGAGTAGGTTTGGTTATAAACAGAGAGAAAACTAAAGTGATGAAAATTGGTCAGGCAGGCTGTGATTCAGTTAATCTGAATGGTTGCAGTCTTGAGCAGGTGTCACAGTTTAATTATCTTGGGAGCTATGTAACAGATAATGGTGATGTGCGGCATGAGATTAACAGACGAATAGGGATTGCTGCCGGGACTTTTAAGAACCTATGGAGAGTGTGGAGAAATAGGCGTATACACCTAAAGACTAAAATTAGACTGTATAATAGTTTGGTTCTTTCTAGGGTTAGTTATGGTAGTGAAACTTGGACACTTTGTAAACAAGATAACAGGAAACTAGATGCTTTTGATTCTAGATGCTTACGCAGTATCTTGGGCATTAGGTGGTTCAACTTTGTAACTAATGATGAGATTAGGCAAAGGAGTTTGCAACCTCCTTTAAGCAGCATATTGTGCAGAGAGAGATTCCATTGTTTGGCCATGTTGCCCGTATGAATAATTATAGATTGGCGAATAGGGTTATGAACAGTGCGCCTAAAGCTTCAGAAAGAAGGGGAGACCTAGGATGCGGTGGGCAGACAATGTCAAACAGGACCTTGTTAGAATTGGTGTGCAGTGGCCAGATGCAGTAGATGTAGCTCAGGATAGACTTGCTTGGAGAACTAAATTGCACGGTCTGGTTGGACCTCCGTAGCCCATGGCTGCTTGAGGATGATGATGATGATGATGGTTTTTAATTACAGAAAAATAAATTGCATTTAATAATAAGCGTATTGTAATTTATACAAGCATATTAATTCAAATAATATGTAGATATGTAATTATATTATTTTTCTCTCTAATATTTCTTTTGTTCTTTGAATCTATCTTTTTATCAAGATATTGAGAATTAAAAAAAAGTAGGAGGTAGATTTAACTCATCACTGATATAGTGAGTAATGGTCAAAACGAGGAAATTTTGTCAGTCACCTGGTATTCGTTATAACCAAGTTTAACAGTATTTTTAATATTTTTCCACCTACATTATTAACATTTGCCAGAGGGGTCATGATCCCTTGTCAGTCCCTCCTCCCCTGTCCCCCTCAGATCCAGCCCTGATTAGACTGATTTATTTTACTTGTAAACGTATATCGAGCATTTGTTTGATGGTTATTAAGTAACCAATATATGCTGATAAAAATTTGTGGATATGGATAAGACCTTGTAGATGTGGGTGCAGATAGAACCTTTGCATCTTCACAGAGCTCTACTCTGAATGCTTGGAGCAAGAAGTTTCCAGAAGCAAGTCACCAGATCTTAAGTGCTTAACTGATTTTGGAACTCCTGCAAGGCCTTCCAAAACTTTACTGATGAAAAAAGGGAACATGTCCCTGATGACCTGATGACCTGATCACCCATGGAATGGATGATCTCAGGAACCTAGGGGGTAAAAGAAACAAAAAGGTAACCACGGTAATGATGACGAAGAAAGGGTAGGGGCTCATGTCAAGCCCTCTTGGCGGCACTGGTCGATGAATTTCCATTAATGGAACTTATGTTTGTTTACGAGTGTTTCAGTGCCCATGGTTCCCAACAAAGGGATACCTAATAGGGTGTCAGGGCTGCATGGGCACTATATCCACACAGTCAGTGAGCCAAGCCCTAACAATAAAAAAAAAAAGAGAAATGCGAGAAACTAATCTGAGTCCCCACAAAATGAAATAAAGTGAAGAAAATAAAAGGAAAGCATTAGAGCAAAACTGTTCTCACAAAATAAAGATAACTACGAAAGAAAAATAAGGTGTGGGAAAACTCAACCTGTATCCGACATGGGCAAGGCCTTCACTGTAGTGCATAGTTTGCCCTAGCAGATCCAGCTGATTGATCCTGAGGGGACAACAAAAGATCCTTCTGTTTATCTGAAGAAGAGGCCAAAGCAGTGTTTAGCAGTGGTCCTAAAAATAGCTGTACAGCCCTGTGATGAATAGACAATGGCAAGACAAGTCAAGGTCCCTGCTTAGTTGTGAGCTGAGGACCCCCCAAGGAACTACCAGGATCCTCCTTTCCAGGGACACTATGCACAGCAAACATGTAGGTGAGCATTTAGGACTCTGTGAAAGTACCCAAACCAGCAGAACCTTTGCAGGGTAGTTCCTTCACCATGTAGAGGAGCTCACATCAAGGGGTCATCTGAGGGATACAATCAGAGACTGCCATATGAAGTGGAAATATGAATGAATGATGCCACCCGATGCTCCACTATACAGGAGAGTACCACATCAAATGGATGGCACCAAAAGTCAGATTCGAGTGATAACTGAGGCTTAAAGAAAACTGACAATAGAGCTGCAAAGCAGTGGAGAAAGGACCTTTTGAAATGATCTATATTTTATTGAAGATTACTATTTCAATCAATTCACTCATATCAGGAAATTAATGGAACTATTTTAGACCGTGACTTAAAATAAATTTCCGTTATTTCTCTGTAGGTAGCATTAGGATCTAAATTAAACTGTAACTCAATAAATGAATTGTACTGAGTTACCATTTAGAAAGTGGGATGTCGAACTTTTAGTATTTAGAGAAAAAATAAATAAAAAAAGTTTAAATGGTTTAATGGTTGGGTGACTAAAGTTTAAATGGTTGGGTGAGGGGACCCATTGGACAGCTATTGGTAAAAGGATGTCAGCCTCCCATCAAGGCCATCCAGAGTGTTCTTTAATGTGTGTGGCTATCCCATACAATAACTTAACATCCCATCCAATGGACAGTAAGTGTAATGTTTTTTTCCTTTTTCTTAGGTCCTGGTGGAGGCGCTGTTGGCTTGGAAGGCTTAGGTGTCTGAGGTTGAGAAGGAGGGGGCCTTCCAGTGGTGGAAGTGCAATGCAATGAAGCAGGAATACAAACTGGAGTGGGTGCAAGATGGACTTCAGCTTCACCTGCTGCAAGAGGTACTTAGCAGCTGGCAAAAAAAAATAGATGTTGAAAAAATGATGTTCTGCTTAAAATCAATCCAAAGTGAATGCACAGTATTCCCTGTTAAGAAACATTAATTAATAGATTTTCAGAATCTATTAATTAATGTTTCTTAACAGGGAATACTGTGCATTCACTTTGGATTGATTTTAATTATATATTTAATGCGTTAGCGACCTTCTCATTAACATCTGATAATCAAATGCAACGACTGAAAACGTTGCATCTCCTTGAGTATAGATGGCGCTGTCTCAGTCACGTCTCAAGAAGAAAATTTATAAGGTCATATTCTGAAAATATTCATTGTCCGACGCGTGGTGCAATGGTTAGCGCGCTCTGGCATGAGTCTGGAGAGATGCGGGTTCGATTCCCGCCGTGGCGGCGATGAAATTTTTTTCAGAATCTATTAATTAATGATGTTCTGCCACAGATGCTGTGAAAAAGATAGGCTTCCCAGCAGCCACACTAGCATAGGAGAGTTTGACAGGTGGGGATGGTAGCACAACCATCTTTCTTGCTTCTGGATACGAGATGTTCTGTATAATTTTGATACACTGTACCTGTTTCTCGTATTTCCACTTTGAACAGTTATGGAGATATGTTTGGGAAAAACTGCAGTTTACACTACACAACTTGCAGTCTCAAGATGATCCTAATCGTTACAATGAGCACAGGTAGGCCTACCCTGGCAAGCTGTGATGTCATGACCATATCTATGGCAGTGAAAATGGGGCAGAGGTTTATATGGCCATACATCGAAATGTAAATATGTGATAGAAGGTAGGGGTGGCATATTGAAATTTAAAATTAGTACCCAGCTGGGTACTAATTTTCCATCATGGCATGTTGAAACTACGGACCACTGTTACTCCTTAGATGGAGAGCTCTGAGATGATATCCTCCTTAGTGACTTTAAAAAAATCCCCACTCAGAGATCACACCCAGAGAAGAATTCAATGATTTGTGAGGTGTCACAATGACAGCAATTCCACTAATCACCATAATTTTAAGGAGCAGTTCCGAGTGCTGTGAAGAAGCAGTCTCGACAAACAAGTCAGCAAATTGTAGGCACTTATGAGATTTTGGCAAACCCACAAGACCCTCCAAATCATTGATGATAAAAAAGGGGGGCATATCCCCAATTACCTGATCACCAACAGAATGGATGATCAGGAATTGAGGGGACAGAAGAATGTGATGAAGAAGATGGGGGATTGGCATGCCCCTATCTTCTTCATTACATTTGTCATTCACCTTCTCTTTGTGGTACAGGGTTAATCTTGCGAATTTTGTGATTTCATGATTTTTTATTTGTGATTGAGGGCCCGAGGTCCTTATCCACCATGGAGCCCAATAACGGGATGCCTAATTGGGCACCAGGGCTGCACAGGCACCATACCCACACAGCAAGTGAACTGAGCTCTCACAAGCAAAAATAAAGGGGAAAATGAAAGTGTGACAAAACTCGCAAACCTGTATCTGGACATTGACAAGGCACTCAAGCACTACACAGTTGCCCGTTTACAGCCGATTGATCCTGGGACTTCTTGCTTACTTGAAGCAGAAACCAAAGCAGTGTGTAGCAGTAGTCCCCTGAAAGCTCTGCATAGCCCAACGATGAACAGTCTCCCCAATGGCAAGACAGACCAAAGGGTACCCTGCTAGTCATGAGCTGAGGAGAGCAGAAGAGGACCCCTGACCAACTACCAGGTTCTTCCTTTCCAGGGATAAGAGTCACAGACAGTGCAAGGGAAATATGCAGGGGAGTGCTTAGAACCTTTGAAGGTACCTGAACCAGTAGAGTTTTCCTCCTTACCATAGATAGGAACTCACATCAAGGGATAAGAAATTGGCTATGCAATAATTATAAAATGAAATGCATAAGATTTTACAATGAGCACTGTTGAATAATACTCTTTTAATCCTTACAGTTCCATGCCTGAAAAACTGAATTGTACCAGATGGTCAGTTTTTTTTTCCAACTATGCTCAATCAAAAAAGAGGAACTTTAGAACTTCTTTTGCCAAATAATTAATGAACAGAAATAGGGCATACTGTATACCAACTTAAACAGAATTTAATTCTATATTTTTCTAAAATAAACTCAAATATTTAATTTTAATATAACCCTTTTAGAATGATAAAATAATAATAAAAAAAAGATTTGGGTATGCAAACTATTTTTTAGAAAAAAAACAAACTATTATAAAAACTACCATTAAAAAACTTTTTTTTTTTTCAATCAAGACCAAAATAACTGTAACACATATGAATAGAAAGAACTTTATTTCTGAAAAATATGAAAATGAATTATCTGAAACATGAAAATTACTTTTTTAGCAATGTTTCGATTCTATTAATTTAAGGTCAGTCATTTTGTCAACTGCATTCAGTCAAGTAAAAAAATGAACTTTAGAATTTTTTTGGTAAGCAATGAATCATCAGAAACAAGTCATGTTACATACCAAAAGAATGAACATTGAATTTTGATTAATGGCAAAAAATCAAAAGGAAAAAGAAAGCTGAAATTTCATAAAGCATTTTTTTTTTGAAAAAAAAACAAAACTGCATTCTATTGTACTTTTTCTATTTTAACTTCATAAAGTTTTACAAAAACGTTTTTTTGAATTTTTCTAGTGTTTCATTATTTTAGGTGATTAAAAGTACCAGATTTAATCACCTTAATTTATCATGAATAGTTTTTAACCCAAGGGAAAAAATTAAAAATATTCAACTAATTCTTTTAATATTCATGAGTTTAAACTTTTTTTTTCTATCATCATTAATGAAGTAGAAGCCATTTATTGCATTTTCCCACCTACATGTCAAGCTATTTATGGCTTTTAGGATAAATCTCACAGTACTGCATATTTATTTCTCTTTAGAAAAAAAAAAAAAACAATTAAGACAGTAGTATTCTATTTTATAACATTTTATTTAGCAAATTTTCTAGCCAATGGGTGTCAAATATCACAATAATTTTTCTACACTAATGCATTTAAACATACAGGGTGATTCAAAACTTATCGTTCAAATTTCGTGGGGAGGTAGGGAATACATCAGGAAACCGATTTCACATAGGAAAGTATGTCCGCAAATGTACGCATGCGTATGTAGAGGGCGCTGTGTGTACCCAACCAGTGTACAGCTCGCCCGACCACTCCCGCTGTCATCAGTGTACGAGCTGACTTACTAGTGATAAGATGAATCATTTTACGCATCAAGAGCTAGCGGATAAGCATCAAGAGCTAGCGACAGTGAAATGGACCTTGTTGCACGAATAGTGGCCGCCGCAGACATTGTCCGTGATATGCCAGGCGTTTTTGAAAATGTTCGGCGGTCAATGCAACGGCGCTGTGAATCCTGTGTCCGTGTAAATGGTCGCAATTTTGAGCACCTACTGTGAACCTGTACTTTACCTTGTTGGAATAAAAGTCACATTCGTTACCACTTTACTGTTTCCTTGTGTTCACTTTACTTGTCCATTTTGTTCATGTAGATGACGTTTGCGGACATACTTTCCTATGTGAAATCGGTTTCCTGACGTATTCCCTACCTCCCCATGAAATTTGAACGATAAGTTTTGAATCACCCTGTATAATCACTTAGGTAAACTTAACCCTTTCAATGTTCCACCTAAAAAACTTGCTTACACCCAGAGGCCCAGCTATTTTTTCTCTCTGATCAGCCAAAAAAAGTTTAATTTTAGAACTTTTTTGCAAAATAACTAATAACAGGAATTAAAAATAACTTACTACATGATTATGCTGTTTTCCTCAGAGTACAATTCTTAGTCTACTGCAACCAATTACTACCAATTACAGAAAATATAGTCTATAGTCTAGGTATGAGCTACTAGACCTGGTAAAAAGTTAACTTAAGGGATTTTTTTAATCTAGTTAAAAAGTCCAAAGTAGAGTTGTAAAACATTTACCATTATATAAAAGTCCAGCTGGCTACAGCTACCGTTGCACATCTTGATTAATTTTTGAAGCTTTTTTTTTCTTGCTGATACTTGAATAAATTATGATAATACTTAGAAGATTTAGCAATATAATTGCCGTGTACTGTAGATACCAGTCCGGATGATGTTTAGTGATGTAATTTCCCTTGATATTTCGTCGATAATGATCGACTATATAAGGTCACTTATCCATTGAGTAGTAGCTCATTATTACTTAGGAACAGTATATTTTCAAAGATGCTTACAATATAACGTTCAACATAGCTCACAATTGCGTATTCTTAGTGATTAAGCCATATTTGTGAACAGCATATTTTGTGAGCCCGTTTAAAATAACAGCCAATAAAAGAATTAACTATTCAAACGTTAAAATTGTGACAGTACTAGTCTTTGAAGACTTATAAGGCGACTAGTTTCGCCCCGAACGTGTGTGGGGCCTTTTCAAGCAACGTGAAATGAAATGGCAAGAGTATAAATAGTGGTCTCCCCTATCAGTGATTCAATACATTACCATGATGCTCGTGCAGCAGGAGATTCCACGCCATAGGTAAGGGTGGAATCTCCGTGTTGCACAAGTGGTCCTTATTTAAATTAATTAGAAGTTTTTCAGCGTATCGCAAATGGAATTTACTGGGTGGTGCAACTAAAGGTTTACATGTTAAAGTGTAAATTTTAATTTGATTATGTATGATAGTTTGTGATAAAGCAGTATTATCAGTTTTATTTTTAACATCCATTTGATGTTCATTCATATGCTGTTGATATGTACAATAAGTTTTTCCGATATATTTATTTTTCCCTCCTAATTTACCATAGGTATTACTAAGCTACCAGTTTTTGTCTACTGAACACACTCTGTAACAATAAGCTATGTGAAGAGCGTATGTCCTTGATGATTGTTCGTTTGTCACTACTTTCATATCCATATGATTCTGGCTACGCCAGCCTACAAGTTCCATACACTGGTACATAAAGAGATGGTATTTTGTACATGTTCTATTGGTATTCATTAAAAATCAACCACCATTTGGTTATCCTCCAATAAACACACAAATAGGATCCGGACTGCTGACACTTGAGAAATCCGGACACATTGAGAAGATTATATGCCTCAGATAGAACATGTAGTTGAATCACATGTATACTATAAACTCATTACATATGCAGGCTTCAGATTTCAAACCCTTGCTTCAATTGCTATTGCATATGCAGGCTTTGGATTTTAAACCCTTGCTTCAATTGCTATTGCATATGCAGGCTTTGGATTTTAAACCCTTGCTTCAATTGCTATTAAAAGCAAGGGTTTAAAATCCGAAGCCTTCATATGTAATGAGTTTATTGTATACATATGATTCAACTACCGGTTCTATCTGAGGCATACAATCTTCTCATTAGAACAGCAGTCCGGATCCTACTTGTGTGTATATTGGAGGATAACCAAACGGTGGTTGATTTTTAATGAATACCAATTGAACATGGACAAAATACCATCTCTTTATGTACCAGTATACAGAACTTGTAGGCTGGCATAGCCAGAATCATATGGATATGAAAGTAGTGACAAACGAACAATCATCGAGGACATATGCTCTTCACATGGCCTATTGTTATGGAGTCTGTTCAGTAGACAAGGACTGGTAGCTTAGTAATACCTCGGCAATGATAAACGTATAATATTACATCTGAAGCCTTAAGATAAAGCAATTGTACCAGCAAAAGAAAAATGGTAAATATCTATGTATTCCTTTTAGATCTAGTGTATCTTAACAAGGTTTTAAGGTTATATTTATGACTTTTAAGTTACTTTAGTAATAACATACCATAGTTATTATGTGTCCAACGCAAGTATTATACACTTGGCATGGTTTCACCTGATGGGCTGCATAAGAAAATGATTGATTATATATTAATTAATAGCAAATGGGCTAGTTCTGTTAGGAATACCAGGGCATATATAGGGGAGCTGAAATTGGATCTGACCATTACCTTGTTAAAAGTGTTGTGCTAAAGTTAAAAAATTCACCTTTAATACTGATGCACTGAAAGATCCAGTTACAGCTAAAGCTTACCATGATAGTTACTTAGTCATTATGACAGTCATGGTTTGCTTACTACTGAAGTTGAGGAAGAATGGGATCATTTTAAACAGGCTTTTATGGACACTAACAGTACTCTTTTAGGAAAAAAGGAGCAGAAGAGTCAGAATTATCTGAGTGATAAGGCACTTGAGCTTATTTTGGAAAGAAAGAACTGCAGGAATACACTTAATCAATACCCTACTAGTCCTAATAGAAAGCATTACAGAGACCTTAATAAACTTGTAAAGGATCAGTTAGCTGCTGCTAAGAATCTTTGGCTTGATGGCTTGGCTGACAAAGCTGAGGAAGTAGTTAGGCAGCACAACAGCAGAAAGCTGTACCAGACAGTTAATGTTTTAGGTGGTTGAAAAGGGACAGACATACAAGGATTGAAGGATAAACAAGGTAAGGTTATAGAAGGTGAGGATTCTGTCATGACTAGGTGGGCTGAGCATTTCAGTGATGTTCTAAACCATGTGGTTAGTTCTACTCCCATTGTTTGTAACGATGATAGATGCATTTGTGGCTTTAATGTTGGCCCTATAGCACAATCTGAAGTTATTTTGGCTGTTTCTAAAGTTAAACTTCATAAATCCCCAGGTGTAGATGAAATTACTATGGAAATGCTTAGAGCTGGGAATGTTTCGGTTACCACTTGGATGACTGAAATTCTGAATATCTTTTATGATAAAGGCATAGTTCCTAAGGATTTTACCAGAGCTATTGTTGTCCCTATTTTCAAAAAAGGTGATCGCAGTTCTTGTGATAACTATAAGGGTATCAGCCTACTCTCTTTTCCAGGTAGAGTTCTTTCCATGATTGTGCTTAATAGAATTAAGAATCTGGTTGACAGTCAATTGTGTGATGAGCAATGTGGATTCAGAAGTGGTAGGGGATGTGTGGATCAGATATTTTCACTTAGGCAGGTTCTTGAGAAATGTTTAGAGTTTCAGATATCTTTGGTTGCTAGCTTTGTTGATTTCAAAAAGGCTTTCGACTCTGTTGATTGTCAATATTTGCGGTTGATTGTTAGATCATATGGTATACCAGACAAGTTGGTTAACATAATGAAAGCTCTTTGTAATAACACTCATAGTGTGAGTCATGTGTGAGAGTTGGTAAGGCTTGTAGCAATTGGTTTAGATTTACTTCTGGTGTTCGACAAGGGTGCATTTTATCTCCTTTTCTCTTTAGCTTGGTTATTGATTATGTTATGTGAAATTCACTTCAAGGGAAAGATTTTGGCCTTAAATGGACTGGAGATACAAAAATTTCTGATTAGATTATGCTGATGATTTAGCCCTTTTGGCAAATGATGTTGATGAGATGAACTCTTTCATTCAAGCTGTTGATGAGAGTGGTACTAGAGTAGGTTTGGTTATAAACAGAGAGAAAACTAAAGTGATGAAAATTAGTCAGGCAGGTTGTGATTCAGTTCATCTGAATGGTTGCAGTCTTGAGCAGGTGTCACAGTTTAATTACCTTGGAGCTATGTAACAGAGACTGCTGATACGTGGCATGAGATTAACAGACGAATAGGGATTGCTGCCGGGACTTTTAAGAATCTATGGATAGTGTGGAGAAATAGGCGTATACACTTAAAAACTAAAATTAGACTGTATAATAGTTTGGTTCTTTTTAAGGTTAGTTATGACAGTCATAGCAGTTATGGTAGTGAAACTTGGACACTTTGTAAACAAGATAACAGGAAACTAGATGCTTTTGATTCCAGATGCTTATGCAGTATCTTGGGCATTAGGTGGTTCAACTTTGTAACTAATGATGAGGTTAGGCAAAGGAGTCTGCAACCTCCTTTAAGCAGCGTATTGTGCAGAGAGAGACTCCGTTGGTTTGGCCATGTTGCCCATATAGATTATTATAGATTGGCGAACAGGGTTATGAACAGCGTGCCTAAAGGCCTCAGAAAGAGGGGGAGACCTAGGATGTGGTGGGCAGACAATGTCAAACAGGACCTTTTTAGAATTGGTGTGCAGTGGCTGGATGCAGCAGATGTAGCTCAGGACAGATAAGCTTGGAGAATTAAACTGCACAGTCTGGTTGGACCTTCTGAGCCCATGGCTGCTTGAGGATGATGATGATGATTTCTCTGGTTAAGAATTGTAATACACTGTGCTATCTAAATGTAAACAGCTTTATCTTGTTATTAAATTTGATTATAGTTAGCTGTATTTAATTTATAATATTTAGCGCACGAATTGTTACGCGCAGAGGGGGTTTGAAATGCAGGATTTCGCTAAATAGCAGCTCTCGCTTCAGTGACTTATACCTAAACTAAATTTTCTAACTAAATGTAAGAAATTAGCAGTGATTCCCCGAACACTATAATACACTATATAAGTATATAAGTTCTGTTAGAGTTTATGACATATACTACAAAAAGCCGAAAAACTTATGTTAGAACAAACTATTAGAAATACGTGTAAGGGAATTAGGATAAAAAAAAAATAGTATATCAAAATTATTTATGATTAAAATGTACCAACCTAACACAATATATGAGGTGAATAAATTATAAATTGGACTGTGTGAGGCCAGTATTAGATTGGATTGTTTTACCTCTGAGCAGCACTTTTTTGCACACCATGGGCTAAATGGCCAGGTCATGTGGACCCCGAAGGCTCAGAGAAGGTTGGGGGAGGGGACCCACTGGAACAGCTGTTGGGAGACAGATGGTAGCCTCCCGTCAAGGCCATCCAGCGTGTTCTTTAACGTGCACAGGGTATGTCTCTCCCGCACACAGGGCCATGGCTTAACCTTCCCATCCGACGGACGGCGACCTTTCCAAGCCCATCGGTGTCCCCTACTGACCGTGGACAGAGCGAGGAATTTTGCGGAGATAAATCTCAATGCTGACCCAGCTGGGACTCGAACCTGGAAACTACAGATTACGGGCCTGGTGCGCTACTGACTGAGCCACCCCCGCCCCTGTGAGGCCAGTAAAATGCAGAATAAATATGATAAAAAAATTGAATAATTTAATAAGCAGATTAATCCTAAGGAAAGATCACCAATGACACAAATAAAGCAATATATAAATTTATCTGAAATTGCACTAGATAGTGAGCAACAACGCATATTACAGCAAGGAGCAAAATTTGCTTATGATAATACCTCTATTAATATAATGCAACTGATACTGCAAATTGAAGAATCAATAAATAAAATCCCAAATAAATATAAAGAACGTTTTAGATTATATAGACCAATTTGATGCAAACAGCATAGTAGTAATAATAAAAATGATACGGATATTAAGATGTTGAAACAACTAAAGGCTAACCAGGATATTAAAATACTTTTAGCAGACAAAACTAATCAGGTTGTCATAATAGATGAAGAATAATATGATATAAAAATAGATGAAACAGCACCACAGTTAAAATGTCAACACATTGAATATAATCCATTGCCTAGAATAATAAATAAATTTCAAATGTTGAAAAATAACCCTTTCTTACTTGAGGATATTGCTAAAAAATGTGTACCCCCTATACATCCGGACATACAACTTTTTGTTAACCTAATATGATGAACCTAATATAGCACAATATTTCTCTGTACATGAAGACTTGGACTTGGCTACATCGTCCAACTTCTTTGAAGTTGGCGGTCAGATGTGGCTACAGACAGAGGGTGTCCCTATGGGATCCCCTCTGGACTCATGTCCGACATTGTCATGCGGCATGTGGAGGAATCGGCTTTGGCAAAAGCCACTTATAAGCCGTCCCTCTACATGTGGTATGTGGATGATATGCTAATTTTTTGGACTCATGATATCAATAAATTACAAGAATTTATACAAATAATAAATAGAATTGTCCCTAGTATAAAATTTACCTTGGAAACTGAAATAAAACAACAATTACCATACTTGGATATAATAAAAACAGACATAAAAAACATTGCAAAACAACAGTTTATCGAAAACCAACACACATACCTACCTATATCCCAGCCAACTCATGTCACCCCATAAAGTATAAAAAAGCTAGTATTTTACCTCATTATATTAGGGCACATCGTTACTGCTCTAAACAGAAAATGGTGCAGGATGAGTTAAACTATATAAACATAACAGCTTCGAAAGCAGGCTATACTCAAAACCAATTAAAACGATGGAACAATAATGCTAAATATATAGTAAACTGCGATTCTCAACCTCAACCCAACCAACAAAATACTATTGATAATTTTGCTCACAGCTTACCATAAATGAAAAACGTTTCAGAGGCATTGGATCATACACTATGAAAATACAAGTTAAAATTACCTACAACTATAACGCATTCAATAAAAAACTGGATAATAAACGATAGGGATAAGAAGCCAGGCACGGGGGGAGTTTATCAAATTACAATACCCGACATTTTAAATGCACTTAATGGGTTGGGTTGTTTTACCTCTGAGCGGCACTTTTTTGCACACCATGGGCTAAATGGCCAGGTCACATGGACCCCGAAGGCTCAGAGAAGGTTGGGGGAGGGGACCCACTGGAACAGCTGTTGGGAGATAGATCGTAGCCTCCCGTCAAGGCCATCCAGCGTGTTCTTTAACGTGCACAGGGTATGGCTCTCCCGCACACGGGGCCACGGCTTAACGTCCCATCCGACGGACGGCGGCCTTTCCAAGCCCATCGGTGTCCCCTACTGACCGTGGGCAGGTCGGGGAATTTTGCGGAGATAAATCTCAACGCTGACCCAGCTGGGACTCGAACCTGGGAACTACAGATTACGAGCCTGGCGCGCTACCGACTGAGCCACCCCCGCCCCACACTTAATGGGAAAAATAAATATATAGGGAAAACATTCCGACGATATAGTGACAGAATGTATGAACATCAAGAAGACATATGGAAAAATAATCATAATACGGCATTCGCTCAAACAGTATTAAATAATAAGTTACAAATTAATCATATTGAATATAAACCATTAATCACTCCCAAAACAAAATATCAACTACAATACGTGGAAAAACTGCTAATTCATGCACATTGGGATAATGTATGTAACACGGAGATAATGAAGCAAGAGTTTAAAATCCTAAGCCTGCATATGTAATGAGTTTATAGTATACATGTGATTCAACTATGGGTTCTATCTGAGGCATACAATTTTCTCAATAGAACAGCAGTGTCAGCAGTCCGGATCCTATTTGTGTGTCTATTGGAGGATAACCAAACGGTGGTTGATTTTTAATGAATACCAATAGAACATGGACAAAATACCATCTCTTTATGTACCAGTGTATGGAACTTGTAGGCAGGCGTAGCCAGAATCATATGGATATGAAAGTAGTGACAAACGAACAATCATCGAGGACATACGCTCTTCACATGGCCTATTGTTACGGAGTCTGTTCAGTAGACAAGGACTGGTAGCTTAGTAACACCTTGGCAATGATAAACGTATCATATTACATCTGAAGCCTTAGGATAAAGCAATTGTACCAGCAAAAGGAAATGGTAAATATCATTGTATTCCTTTTAGATCTAATGTATCTTAACAAGGTTTTAAGGTTATACTATGACTTTTAGGTTACTTTAGTAATAACATACTATAGTTATTATGTGTTCAACGCAAGTATTATACACTTGGCATTTCTCTGGTTAAGAATTGTAATACACTGTGCTATCTAAATGAAAACAGCTATATCGTGTTATTAAATTTGATCATAGTTAGCTGTGTTTAATCTATAACATATTGATTTTAATGACTTTTTCACATGATATAGTGAAAAAATAGATCAGATTATGCAATTAAGGCTTAATTTGGAAAACCTGATAAATTATATATTAAAAAAAAAACAGCTAAATTATATATTTATTGAAAGGAAATTTCTTCCCGAATACTATAATATTTACCTGAAACATGATTTTTTAAAATTTCTCCTATTCTTTTCAGTGTTCTATATTTTAAAACACTGGTCAGATTTATACAAAGTGATTTGGATTAATCACACATTAATGGATTTTCTATCCTGTTTACGAAATGGGGGAAACTTTCTTGATTGTTTTTTTTACTAAATATTATTAATTTCTTTCTTTGGGAGTTGATGGGGATTTTGGCTAAGTGCCAAAACGTTAGTTGGGGGGAAAAAAACTATCTCCTATCTATAACATCAGATTGACAGAGCCAAGATACTTTGGGGGGGGGGGAGAAATACTTTTAAAATTATTCAATATACACAAAAACTCGTGATTAAAAAAAAATGAACTTTGTCAGGTGAGTGGAGTAAATGTCCTCAGTTTACTCCACTCCACCTGTTTAGAGAGGGGAGGGGAAGGGGTGAAGCCTTTCTGAAATTACCCTCCATATGAGGACTGATTTCCATGCATCCTTTTGCTTCCATATTCAACATCTAATCAATCAAACACCTAACGAATCAGCAATACCGTATAGCGCTTCTAAGAAATGGTAATCAGATAGACGGCTTTAACAAATTATTTATATTGTAGTTTAATAAAATATGCATCAAATGAGAAAAGAAAATATTATTTTTCAAACTTGAATTATAATATTTTTAAATATATATATAAGAAAATTTTCAAATGGCAATTTTTTTGTTGTGCTAAAAACGAACATAGATGTCTTGGGCCTCTCAGTTTTGGATTCTGTCAAAGTCTACGTTTGTTGGGGACCCTGGAAGGGTTAAAGAATCCTTACAATTATAATAAATTGATAATTAGGTTTTATTATTACAAAATGGTTAGCTTCAATTGGAAAGTTGAAATTATGAAAACATTAATTTTAAATGCCCAATAGTTTTTAGACTATAAGAGGTACACCAAATAAGAAAAAGATTAGCACATAAGTATATACATAATTATTTTAGATCAATCACACCTGCATTTTTTTGAATATATATTACTGAATTTGCAAGTGTATATGCTAAATATTATTTCTATTGAGATAATGTTTAGTTCAATATTCATATGCAAATGTTTAATTTTTATGATTATGAATAGCATTTATTCACTAACTTTTTTCTTTTCCTGCGAAATGGGAAACAGCCCTTTTTCTCTGGGGAGGGAGGTCGGTCCATCATAAGATCTAAACTTGGAGTATTTTCAGGACCAAACACAGTGAGCTCTTTGTAACAATCTGTATCAATCATCTGCAATAAATTCAAAATTTCCGATGCTGACATTCCTTATTATACAGCACATTTTTTAATAAACAGCAGAAATAACTAAAGGAAGCTGTATTAAGTGTAATATTATGCACGCATGCAAGCACACACGCACATCATCATTTGTATACAAATGTAATGATGAATTATGGTTATTAATTACGAAATAATTTCTTTCATAAAAATATCTTTACACATCGAATTTACAAATTTAAACAGCTATTTTCAGAATTGTGCTTTTACGCTTCATAAAATTACAGGTAATCTAACCCAGTGGTTAATAACCTTTAAGGCATCACATACCCCCTAAGAATTTTCATGCTTTCCACAAACCCTCTTCCCATCATTATTTGATAAGTTTTACTTAAAATCTAGATCGACAGAATGAGGACTCTCTAAAAGCCCCAATAAGGGGTTTATAACTCTAGTTCTTTATCTGCTGTTCATTTTTTATTGGCTATTTTGAAATTTGACTATAAACATCTGAGAGAAATTGATGCTACAGAAATTCTTATGACATCAACAATCAATTACATCTTATGATGAACATTAGATAGCCAGTGTTGCTATATTGAATCGATATAATTCCAGTCAAACACAGTAAAACTTAACATAATTATGTAATTGTGGCCAATGTACTATTTCCCTCAGAACTTTCTGAAATCTTAAAAACAGCATGAGTACCCATCCCCTTTTACTACCAATTGTGGACCATTAGGGGTCTGTGGATAACAGGTTGGGAACTGCTGATCTAGCCCTTTATTGGCTGACCATTGGATTCATGTAATTTCTTTTTAAAAAACTATAATTTACACTTGAACTAACCTAAAACAAAGAATTATTCTTATTCTTATCAGCAAGAACAATAACAGAAAAAAATGTATTCTTTCATATATAGGTTACAGACTGACATCAGGTTATGTTCCTAGAAAATGTGCTGTATAAGTCAAGAACAATATTATTACAGTTTATTATATTATTATACCTTATTATATTACAAAGACAGGATATAATAGAGGATTAAGTTCCTGACAAAGGAATTTAATCTCCAAGAAATTATCATATATAAAACAGAATAATAATGCTACAACTTGTGTTTAAAAAGTTCTTTGTGATATTTGCCATTTAAATGGGGATGGGGGATTAATGCAAAAAATGTCAAGAAACAAAATCAGGATAATCTGGGTCATGGAATTTGACTTCTAAGAAGTCTTTCTCTTACGGCACTTGATAATTTTTTGAAAAATGCACCCTGGGAAAACTATTTAACAGCCTTTTCCTCATTGTAAATTTCTCAGTAGCAAGCATATAAGATGAGCATCATATTGATCATGGTGCTGCATTCCATATGGGGATCCATTTTCTCAAAAATTTCCATGGCAGCTTTCAAATGCTTAAAGGCCTTACTCAAAAACTTATTAGTTGTCATGGTGCCACATGGACTCTCATTCATTGGAATTTCATTGGACACTTTGAATCATCAATTCTTCCCACCTGCAGTATTGCTGATTGTGCAAGTTCATTTTGATTGACAACTGCTTACTGCAAAGTCACACTCATTTACATCATCATCAGTGCATGATCATCATATGCAAATGTGGCTTCCCTGTGTGATGTCCACGTGCCACATTAGAAAGCCAAGTGTGGCTAAATAAATGATGAGAGTCACAGCAGTCAGTGAGATGAAAGGGGTTAGAGAAGTGTAAGGTGCAGTTAGAGTTGTAAAGTTTGTTCGAGGTCTGGAAGAATGACTTGTAGCCATAGTTTTTGTACATCATGTTTATTGGTGAATCTAAAATTAAACAAACTTCTTTTATGAAATTTGTGTTTGGCCTTCCGATTTTTTCTCTTGAACAGAGTTGGTTAAAATCTGTAACTTTAATTTAATTGGATAATCTTTAACTTAAGTTTTGCTTTGTCTAATGTTCTTTGAAAATAAAGAAGCCTTGTTTATTTTCTTGGCAAGATTAATTACCTGGCACCTGAATTTTCAGCTATCCAGCAAAGTAATTATTAACATTTTTTGGAGTGTTACACTGGTATCCAGGAGAGAGTGATATCTCCAAGAACGGAATTTTCTAAAAGTGTTAAAATGCCTAGAAAGTCTTCTATTGACAGAAATATTCTTGTAATAAAGCATAAAAACGATATCGTTGATAACAATGGGAATATACAACCCCTTCAAATGCAGTATGGCAAATATAAGTAAAGATTTGGATTATAAGTTTTCATCCAAATATTTGAACATGTTAATAAAACAGAACAGATACGATCTGTGGACAAAAATTGGAATTGAAAAAGTGGAAACTTCAAGTGAAGAACGTCCGAGAGATGAGTCACAGATAGGAAGTCACTGTGATGAAAGTGAAAATGAGCAAGACTTTTCATCATCGCCTTCAGATAAATTAAATTTCAACCTTATATTATTTGCTGACGAATGGCTACAAGTTTACCCCCAAAGCGTAATGTATAAGGACACCATATATTTGGACTTCTATCGTGAACGAACAGTTTTGGGACGTAACATGCCTCCCTTGCATGTTATCCTTTTAATGAGTTTATTAATCAAAGTGAATATGCTTCTAGTAAGGTTATAATGTTGGAAGATACTCTTCCAACATAGCAACAGAAGCTATGCAATGCCAAAAGAGATAAAGAAGATAAAAACTTCAAAACCCACACCAAAGTTAAAGTCAACACCCAAAGAAGAGGAATGCAATGAAATCGTATAGGATACAACAATAAAGAAAACTGTATAACAATAAACAATAGGCATAAAAGATGGGTATAAAAAGAACCAATAGTTGTAAAATACAAAAATTAAAAATATGTATAGAACCAGACAAAAATATTATACATAGTTAAATAACCAGTAAAACATAAAAAATTCTAAAATAGGTATTTAAAACAAGTTGGTAGCTAGGTAATCACTAGAAGGAGTGCTACACACCAATCCACTGTGATGATGGACAGAATGAGCCAGGCCTAGCACTTAATGTCCGGCACTCCATATGGGGATCCAGATAGAGATCCGGAAGGAGAGAGCTGCCAGATTAGTATGGCCTACTGATCTGGACAACTATGGCTAATTTTCATTTTTTCTACCCTGCTGAGGAGTGGTCAACCACACAGGGTCCAGGCGCTGACCATATAAACCCCCTGGACTGGACAGATATATGGCTCTGAGCTTGATTATGGATCCTGAATTTGCTGCACTGATGGGCTTCTGTGGAGGGAAAATCTTCCGCTGTGTTTTCTGTTTGTTTGTGGGTTGACAGCCCCAAGTGAATAGATTCACAGGATGTTTAGTAGCTGGTGGATAATCCTGAGAAGAGGTCATCGCAGGCACCTGAACTCTGCTTCTACTGAATTATCAAATTCTACATTGGTGGAAGTCTTCCAGTGTAGATGGCTCCAGCTGTTAGTGGTGGGGGAATGGGTCTTTGCCCCATGTCTGCGATTAGAGGGCTGTTTGATACTGTCGGCATTCCCTCTCTCACTAAACATAGTTTCTTTAAACATCCCACTAACCATTTTCTCTCCATAGGTAGTAGGAATGTGAGGACTCTGCACAGAGCTTTTTCTCTTGATGATTTCTCTTTTCACACAACAATTCCACAGTTATAATTTAGATATTCTCGGCTTGCAAGAGACCAGATGGACAGATAAAGGTCAGATTCTTAAAAATAATCTTAAATTTCTCTTTTCAGGGAGGGACGACAATAAGCATCAACAAGGCGTGGGTCTGCTTCTCAGCAGACACACTAGTGATGCTCTTCTAGGATATGAGTGCATTAATGGAAGATTTCTTACAGCAAAATTTCAGACAAACGTTAAAGACTTTGAATGTTATCTGCTGTTATGCCCACACCGAGGTTGCCAACGAGGATGAGAACGATAGGTTTTACGGACAACTTCAGGATATTTTGAATTCTGTCAAAAAAGGAGATATTACCTTTTTTTCTAGGTGACATCAGTGCAAAAGTTGGTAATGACTCTGACCTTTTGGGAGGGGTGATAGGCTCTTTTGGCATTTGTACCTGCAATGGCAATGTCTCCTACAGGTAAGCAAACTAAATGGTTTCAGAATAACTAACACATATTACAAACACTACGACATACATAAGTACACATGGGTTTCACCCAATGGGCTGCATAAGAATATGATTGATTATATATTAATCAACAGTAAATGTGCTAGTTCTGTTAGGAATACCAGGTCATATAGGGGAGCTGAAATTGGATTTGATCATTACTTTTTTAAAAGTGTCTTGCAACTTAAAAAGTGTTGTGCTGAAGTTAAAAAAAAATTACCTTTAATACTGAAGCTCTGAAAGACCCTGTTATAGCCAAGGCTTACTATGATAGGTTACTTAGTCATTATAACAGTCATGGTATACTTACTACTGAAGTTGAGGAAGAATGAGATCATTTCAAACAGGCTTTTTTGGACACTAACAGGCCTCTTTTAGGAAAAAAGGAGCAGAGGAGGCAGAATTATCCGAGTGATAATGCACTTGAGCTTATTTCAGAAAGAAAGAACTGCAAGAATGTCCTTAATCAGTACCCTACTAGTCCTAATAGAAAGGATTACAGAGAGCTTAATAGACATGTAAAGGATCAGTTAGCTACTGATAAGAATCTTTGGCTTGATGGCTTGGCTGACAAAACTGAGGAAACAGTTAGGCAGCACAACAGCAGAGAGCTGTACCAGAGAGTTAGTGTTTTGTGCGGTAGAAAATGGACAGGCATACAGGGACTGAAGGATAAACAAGGTAAGGTTATAGATGGTGAGGATTCTGTCATGACTACGTGGGCTGAGCATTTCAGTGATGTTATAAACAATGTGGTTAGCTCTACTCCCATTGTTTGCAATGATGATAGATGCATTGGTGGCTTTAATGTTGGCATATAACACAATCTGAAGTTATTTTGGCTATTTCTAAACTTAAACTTCATAAATCCCCAGGACTAGATAAAATTACTATGGAAATGCTTAGAGCTGGGAATGTTTCTGTTACCACTTGGATTACTGAAATTTTGAATATCTTTTATGATAAAGGCAAGGTTCCTAAGGATTTTACCAGAGCTATTGTTATCCCTATTTTCAAAAAAGGTGATAGCAGTTCTTGTGATAACTATAGGGGTATCAGCCTACTCTCTATTCCAGGTAAAGTTCTTTCCATGATTGTGCTTAATAGCATTAAGAATCTGGTTGACAGTCAAATGCGTGATGAGCAATGTGGATTCAGAAGTGGTAGGGGATGTGTGGATCAGACATTTTCACTTAGGCAGATTCTTGAGAAATGTTTAGAGTTTCAGAAACCTTTGGTTGCTAGCTTTGTTTATTTCAAAAAGGCTTTTGACTCTGTTGATTGTTATAATTTGCAGTTGATCGTGAGATCATATGGTATACCTGACAAGTTAGTTAGCATAATGAAAGTTCTCTATAATAACACTGAATCATATGTGAGAGTTGGTAAGGCTTTTAGCAATTGGTTCAGCATTACTTCTGGTGTTCGACAAGGGTGCATTTTGTCTCCTTTTCTCTTTAGCTTGGTTATTGATTGTTATGTCAAATTCACTTCAAGGGAAAGATTTGGCCTCAAATGGACTGGAGATACGAAAATTTCTGATTTAGATTATGCTGATGATTTAGCCCTTTTGGCAAATGATGTTGATGAGATGAACTCTTTCATTCCAGCTGTTGATGAGACTGGTAGTAGAGTAGGTTTGGTTATAAACAGAGAGAAAACTAAAGTGATGAAAATTGGTCAGGCAGACTGTGATTCAGTTAATCTGAATGGTTGCAATCTTGAGCAGGTGTCACAGTTTAATTACCTTGGAGCTATGTAACAGAGACTGCTGATACGTGGCATGAGATTAACAGACGAATAGGGATTGCTGCCGGGACCTTTAAGAATATATGGAGAGTGTGGAGAAATAGGCGTATACACCTAAAGATTAAAATTAGACTGTATAATAGTTTGGTTCTTTCTAGGGTTAGTTATGGTAGTGAAACTTGGATACTTTGTAAAGAAGATTACAGGAAGCTAGATGCTTTCAATTCCAGATGCTTATGCAGTATCTTGGGCATTTAGGTGGTTCAACTTTGTAACTAATGATGAGGTTAGGCAAAGGAGTTTGCAACCTCCTTTAAGCAGCATATTGTGCAGAGAGAGACTTCGTTGGTTTGGCCATGTTGCCCGTATGAATGATTATAGATTGGCAAATAGGGTTATGAACAGTGTGCCTAAAGGCCTCAGAAAGAGGGTAAGACCTAGGATGCAGTGGGTAGACAATGTCAAACAGGACCTTGTTAGAATTGGTGTGGAGTGGCCAGATGCAGCAGATGTAGCTGAGGACAGATATGATTGAAGAACTAAATTGCATGGTGCATGGTCTGGTTGGACCTCCATAACCCATGACTGCTTGAGGATGATGATAATGATGAATCAGATAAAAAGTGTCCAAGTATAAGGATAAATGATAAGAACTAAAATAAATATGACGTTCACAGTTAAAGTTGGATATTAATTAAAATGTTTTATATCACAAAACTCACACTTACGTTTGTCATCTGTTTGCAAAAGAATTGGTAATAAAGAATGACCTAAAAACACTGAGTAAGTAAAACTTCCTCCTTGCAATTTCTGCAAAAAGATGACTGCCGTGCAGGGCCAAATTTATAGTAAGGCACACTAGTTGATAGCTAGGGGCCTCATTGAAAGGGGGACCTCACAAGACATAAGTTACTTATTCATAAACATAATATTTCACTTTTATTGAATTTAATTACTAAAACTAAATTTACAATTTCTGATATATGATAAATGAAAACTACTACTATTAATACATATATTAGTTTTCTTTTTCCACTGTTATAATCTCAATCAGCCTCGTGCATTTACCACTGTACTCCACCTCACTGTTTTCTGCCATTTGCAGTAGTCAACATTAGTGAGGATTATGGTGTGTCTGATGCATTTCAGGAGTGAAACTGTAGCAAAATGTGTGGGGTGCTAAAAGTAGTCATTCCTGAAAACTTTCACTGAAAGCAACTCATCAAGCCAATTCGTATAATAAAAGTCACTATTCGCATAATTAGAGCTCAGGGATAGGTACCTGTGATAGTCAGATATCGGTAGCAATGGAAAGGGCTCTCTGTCGCTGGACGTTTAACAATGACAGTTGCCTAAAAGCCCTCAACTCAGTCCTTTTTAGGCACTGAACAGCTCTCTTTATTCTTAAATAGTACAGTGATTTTACTAAGAATGGCCTCCTTTCAAATTACTAGAAATGGGGTTGATGATAATTAATATATTTAGCCAACCTCACTGAACAGCTACCAGAGCAAAGATTTTAGGGATGGCTTTGGATGGATATTACTCATGGCCGATTTGAGAGGCGGTTGAATAGAGGGATGATGAACTATTAGCCTTAAAGACAGTTGAGATATTCAGTTTCTACCTTCACACTTTCTTTTCTTAAACATATTTTCCCATCAAACCCTTCTACCTCTGTCCATGTCTTCCTTCCTCCGTAAACATTTTCTTTGGGACTGTTGGCCAACCAGGAGCATTATGCCACTCTGACTGCTTTTGAGCTCATAAATTTGTGCTTCGGACCAGAAACAGCTACATTAAAGGTTCCCTCTCTCTACAGTGATGGCTGCTGACTGATTCCAAGTAACCTTCAGCTTGCTGTAAGAAGTAAAAAGGGTTTAAAAGAAATGGCATGGCAGCAATGCAATATTTATTCTTCTTCTGATCCATGTTTTCTTTCAAATGGTTTTCGAAATGGCAAATTCTTTGTTTTTTATTCTAGAGTTGATTAGCCTCTTGAAATTTCTTGTTAATTTCATTGTTCTCCCAAACAGTGTTTTGCTTTATTTGTTGACCCCTTTTTTTAATTGGCCTCTCCTTCCACTGAATTCTTAATCTTTACTACGAATATTGAAAATATTGAAGATGTTAGTAATACATAGTGACTTTTATTTCCTCAAAGTAAAAAGAGTATTGTTCAGTATTAATTTAATTAATTTTATTTATATCAATTCTTTGCAAAGAATTCAGAAATGAGAGATGAAATTGTGAAGAAATAAAAATGACTTTTGCTTGTAATATATGAGTGTAAATATATATATTACTTAGTGATCAGCTATGCATATTACAATTCAATGAAAAGAACTTCCATTTATAATTTTTAAGAATGTTTATATTAGGGTTAGGCTTATTCTAAGATGAAATTCATTATTCATAGCTGGGTTGGGTATATAAAGCAATTTAATAAAGTTAAAGTCGGTAGTGTGCCAGGTTTGTAATCTGTAGTTTTCAGGTTCGAGTCCCAGCTGGGTCAGCATTGAAATTTATCTCCACAAAATCCCCCGCCCTTTCCATGGTCAGTAGGTGACATCGATGGGCTTGGAAAGGTCGCTGTCTGTTGGATGGGACGTTAAGCCGTGGCCCCGTGTACAGGAGAGACACACCCTTGTGCACGTTAAAGAACACACTGGATGGTCTTGACAGGAGGCTACCATCTGTCTCCCAACAGCTGTTCCAGTGAGTCCCCTCCCTCAACATTCTCTGAGTCTTCGGGGTTCATGTGACCTGGCCATTTAGCCCATGGTGTGCAAAAAAAGTGCCACTCAGAGGTGTAATCCAATCCAATTCGTGTACACCACACCTGATGAAAGATGCCACCACATCTGATGAAAGATGTGGCCAGTATTATAATTAACAAGGATTTTAATGTTAGACAAATATATATATATTTTCAGACATTAATTTTCCTAGTTTGAAATTAAACATGGATAAAAATTGAAACTTGTAAAAAGCAATTAACACAGCATTCGCATTTATTTCAGTTTTTTTTTTTTTTTCGAGTTCCAAAAGTGAATAAGGGCATTATATTAGGCAGTGTCACTTTTTATTTTTTGTGTCCAGATTATTTAATTTACTTAATTTTATTTTAATATTGACTGGAAGTGATGTGCATAGTCCCTGGATGATGCAACTTCTGGCAGAAATAAAATATTGGAAATATTGGAAATCACAACCAATTGATGATCTATGTAGGTATGAAAGAATAAAGGTATAAACTAAATCAGTCCTACTTGATGCTATTTATGGTGATTGGGATCAGTGTACAGTCAACTGCAGGCTCCAAAAGATTTTTTTTAAATTGTATCGTAATTTTTTTAAGTGGAATCAGCAGACAAAAAATATATTGTAGACTGATTAAAGTTCATTTTCAATACATGATCAGAAATAGCAAAAAAGAATGCAGATTTCTGCTAAAAAAATTAAAATTTAGCATCTTTCACTATTGACAGGCTCCTGTCAGACCTCTGTGGCAAGCAGCTGCTTGAGAGGGTATGTATTTTTTTTTTTACTATGAAATGGTAAACACTAAATACACCCCTAGAATTGGAAAGTGTAAACGGTACACCCAGTTTGAAGATGCAAAGGGTTAAACATTACAAATAGTATATTAGTAAATGAAATATTGGTATAGTATATAATATAGAATATATAAATATTAGTCTATTAGAAAATAAAATAATATTTACACATAGTGTGAATAAAATTCTCTAACAACAACAACAAACAGTGAATAAAATTTTCTAACGTAAAAAAAAGGTAAAGAGGCAAATCTTTTCCAAATTATTAGAGTAGGAACTGTCCTCAAACTGCTGTCATCTATTGAACATCAAACCATAATGCATTGAACATCAAACTAGTACAGTGGACCTTCGTTATAGCGCTGCTCGCTATACCGCGCACTCGGTCATAGCGCGGGATTTGTTCGTGATAAGTTCAAACATGTTTATACAGGTCCGTACGGCGTTAGCGAGTATCGCATTTTATTGTTACTGCGTATTGAGTAATTGTGTATGTATTGAGTTCCTGCATGTATTTTGAATAGTGTTTAATTATTGTATGCATGATGAGTAAAAGAAAAGCTTACAGTGTGAAATTTATTGTGTCGTCACCAAGCCGCTCGGTATAACGCGGTTCATCTTATAACGTGGGTGTTGTTTCCCGCCCGACATGCGCGTTATATCGGGGTCCACTGTATTAGAAATTATAGATATAAAAATCTGTATGAAATTTATAGAAGGGACAAACAGCCTGTTTACTTCCTCAAGAGGACTAAGATGTATAAAAAATTTCTTTAGCTGTTAAAATTTGCATTTTAATCCTCCAGGTGGCTGGAATGTGTTCTCCCTGACATGTGTATTTGGTCCTATAGTGGTACTGATGTGGCATCTCTGCACAAAACCATTGTTTTATGCCTTGCTGTAGCTGTTGTAAAACAGAGACAGATAAATGCATAACACCAGGAGGATTAAAGGTGAAGTTCTGTACAGAATATTTTGTTACTAAGAGAGAGCACAAATTTTTGTTAATATTTTTATATATCTGTGGCTGATTGAAATTATGATTGAGAATTTGGAATTAATTATACAAAAAATTAATATATGATTAAACAATTAAAATTTATAATTAGAAAATAAAACTCACCTCAGTCTGCCAAGGTATTGATACACTACCAGTATTAAATTTACTGTAAAAGGAATTGTCACTGGCATCTAAATTAACTCCTTTTACTGTAGAAAACTGTTCTATATCCAACACGTCTTTGGCATACACAGCATGCGGCTATAGATGTAAAAACTAAACTTAGAATTGCACAATCAGAATAAACATAAAATTCATAATTGAAATTTTCAGATTTAACATCTAAGTTTCTATGATAGTGTTTCCCAATCAGGGTTTCTGAGCTAAAAAAAAATTTAGCAATTACAAAAAAGAAAAAGCTATACAAGTCTTACTTTAATTTTAAAACATATTTATGTAAAACAACTTTTTCATCTCTGACAAATATTAAAAATGAACAAAGAAATTATATGTTGTCATTAGAAGAATTAAGAGCTTTTTTTTATATAAAATTCACCCAAGAATTCATGGCTTATATGCAAAGAAAGAAAAAGTTCAGATCTCACACTGAATAATCAATAATTGCCTTTTAATAATTCTATGGTAAAATGATTACAATAAAAAAAAATGTGTTAAAGTTTTTTTTGTATATGTTGGTGTTTTATAGGACTTGAGAATATCATTCAGGGGTTCTGTCACTGTTAAAACCTTCAGAAGCAGAGTTCTACACTTTGATCTTCAACTTTTTTTAACCTTTAAATTGTTACGTTAAATTTAATTGCTAGGTTTAAATTGAATTTCCTCTGGAGGCCATAATAATATTGAATGTTTTCAGAAGAAAAAAGAAACATTTGAACTTTATCCTGAAGTAATTAAATTAAAGAAATAGGATATGTTATCCACCATATACAAAAAATTTCCTTCTTGCCAACAAAACGATAAAATTTCAAAGGAAAAAAGAATTAAAATTTTTACACATTTTAAATTTAATAGGGAAACTTTATACAATATTTTCATTTTTCCATTTTAATAAATTATATTATTATTTTAATGTCAGTTTACAAAATATTTCTATTACTACTTATATATTTCATTTATTTAGTTCAATGCAAAACAGTAATAGACTATACAAAATTCACCCTCCCCATGCTCTCTTCCCCCACTACAAAAGGGGAAATATTAAAAACTATTATGATGACACACAGAACTAGCCAGGCCTAGCACCTAAAATTCTGACCTCATTTCTCATGGTGCACACTGTTAGTACCTTTCAAAAGAGATACTCTCTCTTGTGAAAGAGATACAGAAGGGAAGGGCTGCTAGATCAGTGTCTCTTACTGTTCTGGATACTATGCCTACTTTTCCTTTTTTTCTACCCTGCTAAGGAATGGTCAACCACACAGGGTCCTGGTACTGATCATATATAACAACCTGAATGGAATAATGGCTCTAAGCTCGATTATGGATTCTAGTCGGGGTTGAATTTACTGCATTGGTGCGCTTCTGTTGAGGGAAAATCTTCCACTGTGTTTTCCATTTGTTTGTGGTTTGCCCGCACCAAGTGAATAGATTTACACGATAGCTGGTACTAACTCTGACTTTTGGGGAGAGGTGATAGGTCCCTTTGATATTGGTAGCTGCAATGGTTGTTTGGTTGGTTGTTTGAGGTTTAATGGTGCATTGGCAGCTAAGGCCATAATGTGCCAAACAAGACGAATAAAAGGGTAAAAAAAGCAGAAACCCACAATCAAAGTTAAAAGTCAATAGAGTAAAAGGTAAAGGACAAAATCAAACAGATATAAAAAATACAAAAACAAGAAAGATGTGTAAAGCAATAAATATAAAGATATAAAAGGAAAACCAACCAAGGTTGGACAGTGTATAAATGACAAAGCCATAAAATTACAATCTGGTAAAATAACTGGTAAAACCTAAAAAGACAAAGACAGATGGTAAAAAAGATGGCTGAGTGTAAGAGGCTTGTCCATAAAATTATGGAAGGTAAAATATAAACAAAGTTCAAGGTTAAAAGCAGGAGAAGTGATTAAAATATGTCTAATGGTTAAAATGGTATCACAAAACTTGCACTTAGGTTTGTCATCCGTCTGAAGAAGAAAGGAGTGAGTGATAAATGACCTAAGCGGAGCCAAGTAAGTACAACTTCCTCCTTGCGATTCCTGATCTCTTCCACTGTGCTTGGAGCTCGATGGAAAAATGGTGCCGGAAGTCCAAGTATGGAACCGGCAGCAGAGAGTCAGATAGGGACATGGCTGACCTGGCAGCAGCATTTGCCAAGTCATTGTCCCTGATTCTGACATGACCAGGCACCCAACAGAAGAAAATCATGGTGGTGGCTTCCAGACGATGGAGCTACTGGCAGATCTTGGAGAGAACAGGGTGAGGCCAATGCCTCACCAAGATCAAAGCCTGCAGCGAGCTAAGCGAGTTGGTTTAGACAACACATTAACGATGACACTTAGCTGCTATGTGGTCCAAGGCAAGGCTGATAGCATGCAGCTCTGCAGTGAAGATGGAACACTGCTGTGGGATCTGGTCTGCAATGATTAAATCACAGCAGACCATGGTTGATCCCACCGATCTGTTGGACTTCGAGCCACCTGTGAAGACAGGCAAGAAGTCTGGGTGCGCAGAACGATGGCTGGCAAAGAGTTGTCGATACACACAGTCGGGTGTAAAGGCCTTTCCCATTCTGCAAAGAGAAAAATCACAGGAAGGGGAAACAGCGAGCTAAGGTGGAAGTGGCCTGGCAGTCGACTGTGAGACTGGTGTTTATGTCTCTCAGATCTTGGATGCACAAACTGAAAGCGTGAATGGTAGTCAGCTGATTCTGGTATAACATTTCCTAATGGGGAACTGAAAATGCAGTCCTAAGTGGGATGGCATGGCAGGGATTGCAATTTTGCTGCATACTGCAGGGACAACTGCTGACAGCGAATAGATAAAGACGGTTCATTGGTCACAATGTAGAGACTCTGGACCTGTGAAGTGCAGAAGGCCCCTATGCAAACACAGAGGGTCTGATGGTGTAGAGGGTCCAGCACCTTCACCACCTACTCCCGGGTGGAGTTGTACACCTGGGATCTGTAGTTCAGTTTCAACCGGACAAGTGCACAGTAGAGGTGGAACAATGAACATCGGTCCACCCCCAAGAGAGGGAGGAGAGGACCTTGAGGATATTCACTGCCTGTGTGCATTTGGACCTGAGGTGACATATGTGGTAGAAAGGTCAATTTCTAGTCAAAGATGAGACCGAGAAACTCAGTCTTCACCACAACTGGAATGATGTTACCCCTGAACTGCAACTTGGAGTCCAGATGAAGATTACGTTTGCGGCAAAAGTGCATGCAAGCGGTCTTCTGTGGGGAGAACCAAAACCCACTGGCCGTCGCCCACACCGAAAGATTGTTCAGGGCAGTTTGCAGTCGTTATTCAATGACCCTCATACTGGACAACAAGCAAAAGATGTTAAGGTCATCAACATTGAGGACATTGCCTACAGTCAGAGGAAGTTGCAGTGTAATACAATTTATCTTGACAGCAAAAAGAGTAAACACTCAAGAAATCTGCCGACACGAACTCGAAAATTATGAGAAGATTGGCATGTGACCTCGCAAGCCGAATCTCCATGCTGTGTCATATGCTTCTTTGATGTCGAAGAAAATGGACACCAGGTGCTCTCAACATTAAAAGGAATTCCAGATTGCCAATTTGAGGCGGATCAAGTGGTCTAAAGTAGACCTGTGCCTGCGAAAGCTACATTGGGTGTTGGAAAGAAGTCCGTGATATTCCAAATACCAGACTAGCCTGGTATTTACCATTCTTTACAACACCTTGCAGACGCAGTTCGTCAACACAATTGGACAATAATTCAGAGGAATCTTGAAATCTTTGCCTGGCCTGGGGAAGGACAAGACAATGACTTCCTGCCAGGAGTCCAGAAACTGCTCCTCGATAAAACTATGGTTGAAGAGTGGGAGCATAGCATAATGAACATTGTGTGGCCCAACAACGGATGCACAAGAAGCATGTAGAGCAAGGTGAAGCTCTTCTGCTGTGAATGGCCTGTTGTAAGACTCTAGGCCAATCGAATAGAAAGACAGCAGAGAGCGTTCGGACCAGCTCTTTTGCTCAAAAAACTCGAGAGAGTAGGAGGATAAAGAAGAGATGGAGGAGAATGACTCCCCCCCCCCCAAGGTCAGCAATTTCATGAGGATCAGCAATTGCCTGTCCATTGTGCTCCAGGATTGATAATGAGTAGGAACATGTACTTCCCACCCATCTTCCGGACCTTATCCCACGACTTTAGAACTGGTCATGCGGGTGATAGAAAATGTATATTTTATCCAAGATTCCTTCTGGCTCTGGTGCTGGACAAAATGGGCATACGTCCTGGCACATTTGACTGCTTCAAGGATGTCGGATATCTTCGAAACAGCTCCCAAACCTTGTTTTAAGCCTTACAAGCTGTGGTGCAGTTGGGATTCCACCACGGTTTTGGGAACTGTTGTTGGATTGGGTTGTTTTACCTCTGAGTGGCACTTTTTTGCACACAATGGGCTAAATGGCCAGGTCACAAGGACCCCGAAGGCTCAGAGGAGGTTGGGGGAGGGGACCCACTGGAACAGCTGGTAAGAGACAGATGGTAGCCTCCCGTCAAGGTTATCCAGCATGTTCTTTAACGTGCACAAGGTATGGCTCTCCCACACAGGGGGCGGCCACAGCTTAATGTCCCATCCGACAGACAGCGACCTTTCCAAGCCCATCAGTGTCCCCTACTGACTGTGGGAAGGGCGGAGAATTTTGCAGAGATAAATCTCAACACTGACCTAGCTGGGACTTGAACCTGGGAACTACAGATTATGAGCCTGGCGCGCTACTGACTTAGTCACCCCCACCCCTTTGGGAACTGTGGGAACCGAGTAGAGGTCTGAGGTTTGGTTGTTTGGGGTTTATTGGCGCAACAGCAACTAAGGCTATATTGGGCCAAACAAACGATAAAAAAGGGATAAAAGTCTCAGAACCCACAACCAAAGTTAAAAGAACACAAACGAAACGGCACAAAAACGATAAGTAATAATGAGTAAAAAGAAACAAGAGTAGAAGTTAACAATAAAAATGGGTGTATATGACCTATTTAAAATCGCAAACAAGGGTAAAAACTAGAAAATATAGTAAAAATCAGAGACGTGTAAAATAACCAGTAAAATGTAAAAACTCAAAAACAGGAGTTAAAAACGATTCATCAGATAAAAGATGGCCGAGTGTAAGAGGCTCAGCCATAAAATTGTGGAAAGTAAAATACAATTTACGTTCAAGGTTAAAAGCTGGACACTGAACTAAAATATGTTTAACAGTTAAAACGGTGTCACAAAACTCGCACTTAGGTACTGTGTCCGCCTTAAGAAGAAAAGAGTGGGTTAAAAACGAGTGACCTAAGTGGAGCCGAGCAAGGACAACTTCCTCCTTACGATTCCTGCGAAAACAAGACTGCCATGGTTTGACAATGGGCTTGATCTCGAAGAGCTTGTTAGCAACCTGTTCAGACCAAGATCTCTGCCACTGTGCCCGGAGCTCGATGGTGAAACGCTGCCGGAAATCCACATATGAAACCAGCAACGGAGAGTCGGACAGGGGCGTGGCTGACCTGGCAGCAGAATCTGCCAAATCATTGCCCCTGATTCCGACATTACCGGGCACCCAACAGAAGAAAATCGTGGTGGTGGCTGCCAGACGATGGAGCTGCTGGCGGATCTTGGAGAGAACAGGGTGAGGCCGATGCCTCACCGAGATCAAAGCCTGTAGTGAGCTAAGTGAGTCGGTGTAAAGCACACACCGACGATGATGCTTAGCTGCTATATGGTCCAAGGCAATGCTGATAGCATGCAACTCAGCAGTGAAGATGGAACACTGCTGTGGGATCTGGTCTGCAATGATTACATCACAGCAGACCATGGCTGATCCCACTGAAGTGCCAGACTTCGAGCCATCTGTGAAGACAGGCGAGAAGTCCGGGTGCTCAGCACGATGGCTGGCAAAGAGTTGCCGGTATACACAGTCGGGTGTAAAGGCCTTCCTCGTCCTGCACAGGGAAAAATCGCAGGAAGGGGAAACAGCGAGCCAAGGTGGAAGTGGCTCAGCTGTCGACTGTGTGATGCTATCAAGACTGGTGTTGATGTCTCGCAGGTAACCTCGGACACGCAAACCGAAAGGACGAATGGCAGTCGGCCGATTCTAGTATAACGTTTCCCACCTGAGACTGAAAACACAGTCCCAAGTGGGATGGCCTGGCAGGGATCGCAATTTTGCTGCATACTGCAGGGACAACTGCTGACGGCGAATAGATAAAGATGGTTCATCGGTCTCAACGTAGAGACTCTGGACCGGTGAAGTGCGGAAGGCCCCCGTGCACACACGGAGAGCCTGATGATGGAGTGGGTCCAGCACCTTCACCACCGAATCCCGGGCGGAGTCGTACACCTGGGATCCGTAGTCCAGTTTTGACCGGACAAGTGCATGGTACAGGCGGAGCAAAGAACATCGGTCCGCCCCCCAAGAGAGGGAGGAGAGGACCTTGATGGTGTTCAATGCCCACGTGCACTTGGACCTGAGATGTCGAATATGAGGTAAAAAGGCCGGTCGAAGATGAGACCGAGAAACTGGGTCTCCGCCACAACTGGAATGATGTTACCCCCGAGCCGCAGCTTGGGGTCCAGATGAAGATTACGCTTGCGGCAAAAGTGCACACAAGCAGTCTTCTGTGGGGAGAACCGGAACCCACTGGCTGTCGCCCAAACTGAGAGATTGTTCAGGGCAGTTTGCAGTTGTCGTTCAATGACCCTCATGCTGGACGATGAGCAAAAGATGCTAAAGTCATCAACATAGAGGGCATTGCCTACAGTCGGAGGAAGTTGCCGTGTAATGGAATTTATCTTGATAGCGAAAAGCGTAACACTCAGGACGCAGCCTTGAGGCACCCCCTCCCCTGTTCTTGGGGGAAAGGCCGCGACAGAGTGTTGCCGACACGAACTCGAAAAATATGAGATGATAAAATTGCGATGAAGATCGGCATGTGACCTCGCAAGCCGAAGCTGTGAAGGTCACGAAGAATGCCGAATCTCCATGCCATGTCGTACGCTTTTTCGATGTAGAAGAAAATTGACACCAGGTGCTCTCGATGTAAAAACGAATTCCTGATCGCCGATTCGAGGCGGATCAGGTGGTCTAAAGTAGACCGGTGCCTGCGAAAGCCACACTGGGTGTTGGAAAGAAGGCCGTGATGTTCCAAATACCAGGCCAGCCCGGTATTTACCATCCTTTCCAACACCTTACAGACGCAGCTCGTCAATGCAATTGGACAATAATTGGAAGGAATCTTGGGATCTTTGCCTGACTTAGGGAAGGCCAAGACGATGGCCTCCAGCAAGGAGTCCGGAAACTGCTCCTCGATGAAAATACGATTGAATGGTCTGAGCAGTCGATCCTTACTCGATGGTGAGAGATGTTGGAGCATGGCATAATGGACATTGTCTGGCCCCACAGTAGATGCACGAATAGTGTGCAGAGCAAGGCGAAGCTCCTCCGCTGTGAATGGCCTGTTGTAAGACTCCAGGCCATTTGAATGGAAGGACAGAGGAGAGCATTCCGCCCTGCCCTTCTGGGCCAGAAACTCAGGGGAGTAAGAGGTAGATGAGGAGATGGAGGAGAATGACTCCTCCAGAGTGTCGCCAATTGCCTTGGGATCAGCAATTGCCTGTCCATTGTGCTTCAGGATCGACAATGAGTGGGACGTGTACTTCCCACCCATCTTCCGGACCTTATCCCACACGACCTTAGAACTGGTCGTCTGGGTGATAGAAGATGTATATTTCATCCAAGATTCCTTCTGGCTCTGGCGCCAGACGAAACGAGCTTTCGCCCTGGCGCATTTGAATGCTTCAAGGCTGGGGGACGTCGAATATCTCCGAAACACCCCCCAAGCCTTGTTCTGAGCCTTACGAGCTGCGGTGCAGTCGGGATTCCACCACGGTTTTGGGAACCGCGGAAACCGAGTCGAGGTCTGAGGAATAGTAGAGGCAGCTGCATGGACGATGCAGTCTGTCAACTCCGCCACTGCAACATTGATGGGCTCCTGGCTGACAGAGTGCTCATCAAGCTCAGGCAAGAGCTCGAAGCCACTCCAATCAGCCCGATCAAGCCTCCACCGGGAGATACGCGAAGGGCTGCAAGGCCCCCCACGAGAGATGGTACACACCACGGGGAGGTGATCGCTTCCATATGGATTGTCCTCGACCTCCCATGAAAAGAGTGGAAGTATCGAGGAGGAGCAGATGGTGAGGTCAATGGCAGTGAATGTGCGGGTTGGGGTGTGAAAGTAGGTACTGACACCAGTGTTCAACAGGGAGAGCGATGGATCCAGGAGACACTGCTCCAAGACCCGGCCCCTCCCGTTGGTGTCAGCACTGCCCCAGAGCGGACTGTGACCGTTGAAGTCCCCCATGATGAGAAAGGGGGACGGCAGCTGCGAGACGAGTCATCAAGGTCATCCCGGAAAACGATGCCTCCAGGTGGGAGATAGACAGAACAGACAGTCAACGAAAATCCCACAAAGAGGCGGCTGTGTAAACTGCTGTGGTGAACATCCGGCGTACCCCCGTGACTAAGTGTATGGTAAGGGGAATGACCTGGAATGGAGAATGGTTGCTCACGAGGATGGCAACATCCCCGTGAGCTGGACCATCTCCATCCCGGTCCCGGCGAACAAGAGAAAAGTGCCGGATAGTGGCTGTCTGCAAGAATGTCTTCAAGGCCTAGTTGGCTGTCTGCAAGAATGTCTCCTGCAGGCACACGCAGAGGGGTTCGTGTGCCCTCAGGAGGACCTTGATATCGTCAATATTCCTCTGGAATCCACGACAGTTCCATTGAAGGAGTGTGGCCATCTCAGGTCTTGGAAAAATCGGCGGATGACTTTCGATTTATTTTAACCGTCGCCAGCGATGGTTTTGGAAAAATTGGGCGGTCAGTGTCCAAGTCCTTGGAGTCATCCGAGCAACATGGATCAGAAACCGCCGAACGAGGAGGTAAAATTTTCTTCTTGGGCCCCTTGGGTTTTATAGGTCTTGCTGTCTGTGGGCGGGGTGGAGGGGGCCTGCCGGAAGTGGAAGGCACAGACACAGGAATAGAAACCGGTGTCGATGTCGAGATGGACACCGACGTCGGCTTCGCCTGCGTCAAGAGGTACTTGGCAGCAGGCGAGAAAGATTCAGCAGGTGGAACGCTGATGTCGGTCTGCACCGCCACGGAAGCCATCTTAACAATGGGCTTTCCAACGACCGCACCTGCATAGGAGACCTTGCCAAGTGGGGCAGGCAGTGCAGCAAGCTTTCTCAACTCTGGATAGCTGATGTTATGAAGGGTCTTGAGGTGCTGTACCTCTTTCTCCTCCAGCCACTTCGGATAGTCGCGGGGGTACGCCGGATGTTCACCACAGCAGTTTACACAGCATGCCTTTTCTGCTGTGCAGTCAGGTTCAAGATGATCCTGACTGCCACAACGAGCACAGGTGGGCTTGCCCCGGCATGCGGTGCGGGCATGGCCAAACCTCTGACATTGAAAACAACGCAGAGGGTTTGGTATAAATGGCCGCACCTCACAGTGTAAGTATCCTGCCTTGATGGAAGTAGGCAGGTGTGGTGTGTTGAAAGTTAGAATAAGTACCCGGCTGGGCTCTAACTTTCCATTACGGCGTGAAGAAACCCGGTGGACTGCTATCACTCCCTGGGCTGAAAGCTCCGAGAGGATTTCCTCCTCTGAAACCTTGAGGAGGCCCCACTCAGAGATCACGCCTCGGGAGGAATTGAGCGTCTTGTGTGGAGTGACTTCGACAGCCACTCCACCAATCGCTGTAACCTTTAATAGTAGCTCCGAATGCTTGGAGCATGCAGTTTCCACCTGCAAGTCACCAGATCTAAGGCGCTTGACAGATTTCGGTTCTCCCGCAAGACCTTGAATACCCTTATATATAAAAAATGGGGACATGTCTCCAAGCACCTGATCACCCGTAGAGTGGATGATCAGGAACTTCGGAGATGGGGACACACACGAAGACGAAGGCAAAGACAAAGAAGTTGGGGGTTCATGGTGAGCTCTCTTTGCGGCATTGACGTATGAATTTTGAGTTGTGGAATTCATGTTTGTTTTAAAAAATTCAGTGCCCGTTGTCCCCACCCACCATGGAGTCCAACAAGGGGACGCCCAGTTGGGCACCAGGGCTGCCCAGGCACCATACCCATACAGGCAGTGAGCCAAGCCCGCACAATAAAACAAAAAGGAAAAGAAAAAGAGAAATAGTGAGAAACCCGACTGAGTTCCCACAAAAGAAAATAAGTAACAAATCAATAAAGTGTGAGGTAAGAGCTGGCCTCACAAAAGAAAGAAAACTACAAAATTAGTAAATGTGTGGGGAAACTCGCAAACTGTTGTCCGGACGGTGGACAAGGTTACTCACCGATCTGCATAGTTGACCCTAGCAGGACCAGCCCACCAGCCGATTGATCCTGGGGGGGCCACCCCAGGACCTCCCGTTTACCTGAAGCAGAGGCCAAAGCAGTGTATAGCAGCGGCCCCAGAAGTCGCTGCCCAGCCTCGCGATAGACAGGCTCCCCAATGGCAAAATGCCAAAGGGGACCCCACCAGTCATGAGCTGGGGAGAGAAGACGGGGACCCCTGAGCAACTGCCAGGATCCTCCTTTCCAGGGACACGGGTCTCTGCGCACGGCAACACTCGGGCGAGCGTTCAGGACCCTGTGAAGGTAACTGAGCCAGCGGAACCTTTACAGGGTGGTCCCCTCACCACGGACAGGCTCTCGCATCGAGGGGAGAGGTCTGAGGAATAGTAGAGGCAGCCGCATGGACGATAAAGCCCGTCATCTCTGCCACTGCAACAATGATTGGCTCCTGGCTGACAGAGTGGTCATTGAGCTCAGAATGGAGGTCGAAGTCACTCCAGTCAGCTTGTTCAAGCCTCCACCGGGATATACGTGAAAAGCTGCAAGCCCCCCCCCCCCCATGGGAGATGGTGCACATCACAGGGAGGTGATTGCTTCCATATGGATTATCCTCGACCTCCCAGGTAAAGAGTGGGAGGATCGAGAAGGAGCAGATAGCAAGATCAACAGCAGTGAATGTGCAGATTAGGGAGTGGAAGTATGTACTGACACCGGTGTTCAACAGGGAAAGTAATGGATTCAGTAGGCACTGCTCCAGGACCCCACCCTTCCGTTGGTGTCAGCACTACCCCAGAGTGGACTGTGTCCACTGAACTCCCCCATTATGAGGAAGGGGGATAGCAACTGTGAGATAAGGTCATCAAGGTCGTCCCAGAAAACGAAGCTTCAGGGTGGTAGATAGACAGAACAGACAGTCGACGAAAATCCCACAAAGAGGTGGATGGCAACCGCCTCCAAGTTCATGGTATGATCTGTGTCCGAGTGATACGGATCAGAGACTGCTGCATGAAGAGTTGCTTTTTTTCAGGCCCTGGCGGGGGTTCTTTAGGTTTAGAAGGTCTGGCTGTCTGTGGTCAGGAGGGAGGGGGCCTTCTGGAGGTGGATGCGGAAGGCACAGATACAGGAATAGAAACCAGAGTCGATGTTGAGGTTCACGTCGGCTTCGCCTGTGTCAAGAGGTACTTAGCAGTAGGCGAGAAAGATTCAGCATCGGTCTGCACTGCCATGGAAGCTATCACTACGATGGGCTTGACGATGACTGCACTGGCATAGGAGACCTTGCCAGGTGGGGCAGGCAGTGCAGCGAGCTTCCTGGCCTCTGGATAACAGATGGATATTAGGCACTGTACCTCTTTCTATGGAGGGTTTTATGGAGTATTTTTAGTATGGAGGGTTTTTAGGCTCTGTACCTCTTTCTCCTCCAGCCACTTTGGACAGTTGCGTGAGTATGCTGGATGTTCGCCACGGCAGTTTACACAGCATGAATTTTCTGCTGTGCAGTCAGGTTCAAGATGATCCTGACTGCCACAATGAGCACAGGTGGGATTGCCCCAGCATGTGGTGCGGGCATGGTCAAACCTCTGGCATTGAAAACAACTCAGAGGGTTTGGTATAAATGGCCGTACCTTGCAATTTAAGTATGCTGCCTTGATGGAAGTAGGCAGGTGTGGTGTGTTGAAAGTAATTATTAGTACCAGGCTGGGTACTAACTTTCCATCATAGCATGTTGAAACCTGGTGGACTGCTAATCACTCCCTGAGATGGAAGCTTAGAGAAGATTTCCTCCTCAGAAACTTTGAAGAGGCCCCACTAGGAGATCACGCTCCGGGAAGAATTAAGCGTCTTGTGTGGAGTGACAGTGACTGCCACTCCACCAATCGCTGTGAATTTTAAGAGTAGCTCCGAATGTTTGGAGCAGGCAGTTTCCACCTGCAAGTCATCAGATCTTAGGCACTTGACAGATTTCAGTTCTCCCACAAGACCTTTGATACCCTAGTTAATAAAAAATGGGGACATGTCACCAAGCACTTGATCACCCCTAGAGTGGATGACCAGGAACATCAGAGATGGAGACACACACAAAGATGATGGCGAAGACAAAGAAGATGGGGGTTCATGGCGAGCCGTCTTGACAGCATTGGCTGGTGGATTATGAGTTGTAGAACTCGTGGTTGTTTTTGGTGATTCAGTGCCCATTGTCCCCACCCACCACAGAGTCCAACAAGGGGATGCACAATTGGGTGACAGGGCTGCCCAAGCATCATATCCACACAGCCAGTGAGCTAAGCCCTCACAACGAAACAAAAGGAAAAGAAAAAGAGAAATGGCAAGAAACCCATCTGAGTTCCCACAAAAGAAAATAACCAAAAACTTAAAGTGTGAGGAAACTTGCGAACCGTTACCTGGACATGGGCAAGGTTACTCACCGATCTGCATTGTTGACCCTAGCAGGACCTGCCCACCATCCGATTGATCCTGAGGGGTCCAACCAGGACCTCCTGTTTATCTAAAGCAGAGGCCAAAACAATGTATAGCAGCTGCCTCAGAATTTGCTCCCCAGCCCCATGACGGAAGGGCTTCCCAATGGCAAGACAGCCAAAGGGGACCCCCCCCCCCAGTCATGAGCTGAGGAGAGAATACTAGGACCCATGAGCAACTGCCAGGATCCTCCTTTCCAGGGACATGGGTCTCCGTGCACAGCAAACATATGGGTGAGCGTTCAGGACCCTGTGAAGGTACCCGAGACCAGCAGAACTTTCACTGGGTGGTCCCCTCACCATGGGGCAATGGGCAATGTTTCCTATAGGTAAGTAAACTTAATGGTTTGAGAATAACACTAATTGCAATCACTAGGACATATATAAAAGTACATGTGAGTTTTACCAGAAGGGTTGCATAAGAATGATTGATTATATATATATATTAATAGCAAATGAACTGTTCTGTTAGGAACACTGGGTCATATAGGGGAGTTGAAATTGGATCTGACCATTACTTTGTTAAAAGTGTCTTGCAACTTAAACTTAAGAAGTGTTGTGCTAAGGTTAAAAAAATTACCTTTAATTCTGAAGCTCTGAAAGACCCAGTTATAGCTAAAGTTAACCATGATAGGTTACTTTATCACTATGACAATCATGGTTTGCTTACTACTGAAGTTGATGAAGAATGGGACCTTTTAAACAGGCTTTTTTGGAAACTAATAGTACTCTTTTGGGTAAAAAGGGGAGAGGTTGGTAATTATTTGAGTGATAAGGCATCTTAAACAATACCCTACTAATCCTTACAGAAAGCATTACAAAGAAATTAATAAATGTGTAAAAGATCAAAGAAGTTGTTAACCGTTACCTGGATAGTTAAAGATCAGTTAGCAGTGGATAAGAATATTTGGAGGACTTTGTGGACAGCGTAACAGCAGAGGGCTGTACCAGATAGCTAATGTTTTGTGTGGAAAGAAATGGGTATGTCTACAGGGGTTAAAAGATAAACAAAGTAAGGTTATTGAAGGTGAGGATTCTGTCATGGCTAGGTGAGCTGAGCATTTATGGCTCTCTCACACACGGGGCCACAGCTTAATGTCCCATCTGACAGACGACGGCCTTTCCAAGACCATCGGTGTCCCCTACTGAGTGTGGGCAGGGCAGGGAGTTTTGCGGAGACAAATCTCAATGCTGACCCAGCTGGGACTCGAACCTGGGAACTGCAGATTTATGAGTCTGGTTCATTACCGACTGAGTCCCCCCCCCCACCCCAACTAAATGGCCAGGTCACAAGGGCTCAAAGAAGGTTGAGGGAAGGGAATCCATTTAGGAGTTGTTAGGAGACAGCAGCCTCCTGTCGAGGCTCTGCAGCATGCTCTTTAACATGCATAGGGTGGCTCTAACCCAGCTTAATATCTCATCCAATAGATGGTAGCCTTTCCAAGCCCATCAGTGTCTCCTAGAAAGTAAGGGCAGAGTGGAAGTTAGTGTAGATAAATCTCAATGCTGACACAGGACTTGAATCTGGGAAATGCAGATTACAAACCTGGTGTACTACTGAGCCATGCCCACCCAATTTGTGGGAGGTAATACAGTCAAAGTTGCTTAACATAATGAAAGCTCTCTATAATAACACTGAGTCGTGTGAGAGTTGGTAAGGCTTGTAACAATTGGTTTAGCATTACTTCTGGTGTTCGACAAGGGTGCATTTTGTCTCCTTTTCTTTTTAGTTTGGTTATTGATTATGTTATGTGAAATTCACTTCAAGGGAAAGATTTTGGCCTTAAATGGGCTGGAGATATGAAAATTTCTGATTTAGATTATGCTGCTGATTTAGCCCTTTTGGCAAATGATGTTGATGAGATGAACTCTTTCATTCGAGCTGTTGATGAGACTGGTAGTAGAGTAGGTTTGGTTATAAACAGAGAGAAAACTAAAGTGATGAAAATTGGTCAGGCAGGTTGTGATTCAGTTAATCTGAATGGTCACAGTCTTGAGCAGGTGTCACAGTTTAATTATCTTGGGAGCTATGTAACAGATACTGGTGATGTGCATCATGCGATTAACAGATGAATAGGGATTGCTGCCGGGACTTTTAAGAATCTATGTAGAGTGTGGAGAAATAGGCGTATACACCTAAAGACTAAAATTAGACTGTATAATAGTTTGGTTCTTTCTAGGGTTAGTTATGGTAGTGAAACTTGGGCACTTTGTAAACATGATAACAGGAAACTAGATGCTTTTGATTCCAGATGCTTACGCAGTATCTTGGGCATTAGATGGTTCAACTTTGTAACTAATGATGAGGTTAGGCAAAGGAGTTTGCAACCTCCTTTAAGCAGCATATTGTGCACAGAGAGACTCCGTTGGTTTGGCCATGTTGCCCGTATGAATAATTATAGATTGGCGAATAGGGTTATGAACAGTGTGCCTAAAGGCCTCAGAAAGAAGGGGAGACCTAGGATGCGGTGGGCAGACAATTTCAAACAGGACCTTATTAGAATTGGTGTGCAGTGGCCAGATGCAGTAGATGTAGCTCAGGACAGACTTGCTTGGAGAACTAAATTGCATGGTCTGATTGGACCTCCGTAGCCCATGGCTGCTTGAGGATGATGATGATGAATACAGTCAACAAGTGAAGTTCGATGTCCACAGGATAGTTAAATTTCTAATTATTGTTAAGCCCCATGTTGTTTTCCAAAAGGAGTCTTTACCCTGGTTGTGAAAGTTCATAGATGGGTTAAGTCTGTTGAAAAGCAAAGCAAAGGGATGATGTAACATGCTAAAATACAAAAGATGTTGCAAACATTATTAGCCTTTGCATGCATAGAAAACCAGTAGATATCCACAACTTTTTTAAGTTAAAAGCAATTAATTCATATGCATTAAATGTTTCACATTGTTGCTACTATGCATCATCATGCAATGGAAGAATGATTGTGTGGTGGCATAGTTGTCAAAGTGCAGTACCTATGGTGCCTTTCACTGAGAGGCAGTGGAATTAGGGGTGAATTTTAGGAAGTCTTTCTTTAGGTTGGTAGTTTATAAAATATGGGGTTCCAAGTTTGGTGGGGTGAATATGAGTTTAACCAAGTACGCAAAACAAGGTGTGTGTTTGAGGAGGAGGAGGAGGAGGAGGAGGGGGGGAATCATGGGGGGTGAGTTAAATAGGAACTGCCTAATTTAGTTTTTATGTTCGGTTAATTTCCATGCTGAGGGTGTGTGGAGGGGGGGAGTTATGTCATTAGTGCAGATTTATTTTTTTTATCTTCAGCATGAAACTACTCTTCAAAAATTACCCAAACATTAAACTAAGTTAGGAAATTCCCATTTTTCATCCCCATGATCCCCCTTACCCTGTTTTTATCTACTTTCTCTACTTTCACACTCGGTTCAACTCAGAACTCCTACCAAACAGGGAACCCCATAATTCGTATCCTCCAACCTAAAGAGGAGATAGTTATTAAAATTTACTTCTAACACCACTGCCTCTCAATAGATGGCCCCATAGGAACAACCACCCCTCCAACTAATGTGCTCTAAGACTAATGTAAACAAACAATAGCCACAGCACTATAACAAACATGGTTGCCAAGTAACCATTCTTCATCTGATAATGCATTGGAGCAACAATTTAAAAATCATAGTGCATATGAATTAATTTATATTAATCACTTTTAATCTTTCTTGCACCAGGCAGGACAAAGACTCCACAGGAACAACATGTGACTTAATAATAAGAACTAAATTGTTCTCCAGTGCAGTGTTTCTCAACCTTTTTGGTCATGGTCTTATTCTGAGCTTCATTTACCTCTATGCCCCCCCCCCCCCCCCCACACACACACACAGCTACTCTTAGTTGGGAAAAATGTACTTTACCACTGCACTGTTTATAATATAAATTTTATATTATATATTCTAATAATTGGTACTTTATATTTAGGCAGGTTTTGCGATAATGCAATATTAAGGCTGTAGGGCAGTTTAAAGGTATACACTTGCATTAGTTAGATACAAGGTTATAAATACCTTTAGCACTGTTTTGGAATATTGCCAAACTCCAGAACTAAAACTCTTCAGAGCAGAGTTGTTCCCAAATGTGGAGTTGGAGGTTCCTTGTTTTCAGTTTTTTTTATGATTGCCAGATACTGTTTGTCTAGAAACTTATGCTCCATATGTAAAAAAATTATAACGAAGAACTGTGCATTGTTCCACTTTCTTCAGTATTCATGTATTGCCATTAAATGAATCAACTGTACATTATGGTAGTGATTTAATTAATAATTTTTTTAAACATATAGACATAATGGTAGGACTGGGTTGGGTTATTTTACCTCTGAGCGGCACTTTTTTGCACACCATGGGCTAAATGGCCAGGTCACATGGACTCCGAAGGCTCAGAGAAGGATTGGGGGAAGGGACCCACTGGAACAGCTGTTGGGAGACAGATGGTAGCCTCCCATCAAGGCCATCCAGTGTGTTCTTTAATGTGCACTGGATATGGCTCTCCTGCACATGGGGCCATGGCTTAATGTCCCATCCGACAGACGTCGGCCTTTCCAAGCCCATCGGTGTCCCCTACTGACCGTGGGCAGGGCGGGGAATTTTGCGGAGATGGCAGGAACGGAGTATCCCACTTTTCCTATTCAAACTAGGTTTGATGATACTAACATTTTCCAGGAAGCAAATGAAATATTGTATTGTTTCAAAAAGCCAAATATTTACCTACAATAGAATACAGGTTTGAACTTGAAATTAGTTTAAACTATGATACTAATTCAAAATATAAATCAAGAAAAAAAGGAATGAAATATCACAGTGGCAGGAAAGTTTAAAATAGCTCAAATCAGAAATGCTACCTTGTTCCAAAATGTGAAATTACAATATTTTATTAATATGTGTCATTTAATTTTTGAAAGATATTCAACTAGCATGAATATATACAAAGACAACTGTTTTGGATTTCAAAGCAGATATACAGGCTTCAGATTTTATATAAGATGACCAGAATTTGGGGGAGGTCCAGACCCCCTTGGTCTTCCTCTCTCCCCTTTGGTATGTCCCTACTCGGAGGTAAGACTTTCCAAATCTGGTGTAGCAATGACAGTGAAAATATTTTGAATCTTCCATGTGTGTTTATTAAATTCAGCATCGAAAGGAGAAATTGTACTGTATTTTTAACAACAATAATGCCTTTATTCAAGTGAACACAATGACAATTAGGTAGAAAATAATAAGAATAAAATTTAGGAATTACGCATAATTCTTTCTTATACAATCAGTGGCATAATCAAGGTTAGCTTAAATATTTGTAAGATGGGAGTTTTCAAAAAAATTTATTAGCAGTTTTATCACTACAATTTAATGAGAAATTAAATGAATAACTTACCCCTTAAGCAACTGCTTGCCACAAAGATCTGACAGGAGCCTATCAGTATAATACACCATGAAGATTGTGAGGAAAGTGGAACTCAGCAGAATGACAACACAAAAAAGAAAACAGCCATACCTTTCATTTGGGGTTTAAATGCAGGTTCCTAAGATCAGTAGTCAAGCAGACTAACCACTCAGCAAATGATATGCAGATGAACAAACTGTTTCTTAAAAATATACTTCCTCAATAAGGGGAGAATGTACTCTCATTTCCCCCCTCCCTTCATTACTAGACAATATATAATACTAATATTTCAATAACATTTATAAAGTATAAAACAACTTTCACTGAACGATTTGGAAACATCAGATATAGGTATGGCATTCTATTCAATGATTCAGAAACAGAGTACTGGAATGGCAATCCAATTTAGTTCAGCACTGTGCTTAATAATTGTCTGAGCTACCTATCTTCCAATGACTTCTCCTATGAGAAAAGTCACACCTTGCCAATGTCTAATATGAAATACTTCTGTTCAGCAGGTACTACAGAATAGGTTCAAAAGTTATTTCTTTTTATATTGCTGAAAATTAATTTGGTAAGCAGGCAAAGCTCATTGTTAGAAACTCAGCAATTGAAGAGGATTGTGAATCATACTGATGGTAGTGAATCATACTGATTTATAGTATTGAATAGGTTTGACACTGCCAAACATTGTTCTGTTTTTTTACATTGTATAGGTTTGAAAGGTAATTATAAATAACTTTCTACACAGTTTTTCAAGGATACAAAGTTAAATGTCGGCTTATTAAGTTGTATACAAAAAAGCACCTCTAGATATCAAACAGAAGCCTTTGAATGATATCTTTATTCTTCTTCAGTGATGATACCAATGATGTATATAATTTATCTTAATTAAAATTTGATTATAAAAATATTAAAAAAAAATAAAAAAGAATCGATAAAAAACCCAGAACTTATATATATAGGGGGCACCATTAGTGAAGAATATGGATAGTTATAATTTGAAATTTTAACATACAGCTAATAAGCATGCATTTAAACTTTGTAAAGTGATTATCACATTGTGATCTTACAATAAGTTAAAAAAACATATATTAGCTCTTTAAGAATTAATAAACTAAGTTAATGATAACTATACACTTACATCTGGAACAAATGGTGGTTCCAGCACTCCTGCTGTCAGCCGTTTCCAGTTGATGGATTTAAAGAAATCATGCTGTTTAATTTCTGAAGACCCATATTTGCCACTATTGCACCCTAATCTGTCTTTTGGTTTTTTTTTTAATAACTGAAAGTACAGATTTTACAATTAAGTGATAACAACTGTTGACAGGTTAATTCAAATTTAATCATTTAAATCCATTAACAACGATTAACTTCCATTACATTAATTACATACTAAATATGGACAAACAACCTTATTCAGATTATCAAACAACTTATTCAGTTATTACAAACTTATTCAGAGCAATATTAAAACATGATCTAAAATTATATAAATAACTAAGAATACATTATACTATTTTTCAGTTATTAAGCTAAAAAATAAAACACCTCTTAAATTTTAATCTCAAAAGTGTGAAACTATTGGTGACAGTAACAAAAACAAAGTCTCTCAACTTTTATGTTAATACACAGCATTCTCAACTGGTGGAGTAACAACTGGAGGGTAATGAGGGGTGTATATAATTAAAACAGATTAAAAAACTTCTTGTATGAGAAATGTGGTTGAATTCAAGTTGGAAATGAGAACAAGAACCATTAAAAACTAATTTAAGTTTGTAGTTTTACTGTCTTCTAATGAAAATCTGAACTAGTTTTAGATTTCTTAATATCAAAGTATAATGTCCAACAACAAACTATTGTTAAAAAATTTACTATATCACGATTATACTGTTACACATGGTAGCACAGTGTATTACAATCTTGTAACAAATCAGCACTTTAGCGTCGATTTAAATCTTAGAGGAAAAATTGTCTTGAGCCGGGTGGGATACGAACCCACGATCTCCTGATAACATGTTAGGTGCTCTGGACCACTGAGCTACCGGCCACTGATCAAGATCTCCTCTAATTAGCGCTATGAACATTCCTTTTATGTTTCATATGGTTTCATGTGGGTTCGTATCCCACCCGGCTCAAGAGGATTTTTCCATTTAGATTTAAATCGACGCTAAAGTGCTGATTTGTTACTTGATTGAATACGTCAAGCTTATTTCATTATTTAGTATTACAATTTTAGTGTGCGAAGTGCATATTATTAAAAAATCAATTAAAAAGATGTTAAAATTATTAAAATTATTAAAAAATCAGTTAAAAAGATGGAGCAGCAATGCAAAATGCATAGTTAACCGAGATTCCCAACCCAGACCCAATCAACAAATCACTCTGAGTAACTTATGCATTTCCATATACGAAAAATATTTCCGATGTATTGGATCATACTTTGAGAAAATATGATTTAAAATTACCTACAACAATAACACACTCAATAAAAAACCTGGTAGTTAACGATAGGGATAAAAAAAACCGGCCACGGGGGGTTATATCAAATTACAATATCAGATCCATTAAATATCCTTAAGGGAAAAAATAATTATATTGGTAAGACATTCTGACAATACAATGACAGAATGCAGGAACATCAGGATGACATTCAGAAAAATAAGTATAACACTGCATTAGCCCAAACGGTTTAGAAAATAATCTACAAATTAACCAAATTAATTATAAACCCTTAGCTGCCCCGCACACAAAATACCAATTACAATACGCAGAAAAACTGCTTATTCATGCTAACCATGTTCACGTGTGCAACACGGACATCCTGCCACTACCAGCGGCATGGAACCTGTTATTACATCAGTGCGCAAGCGCAACACATACATGTGCTAATGATCTTGAAGCGAGACCAACTTAAATAGCCAAACCGAAATAACACCGCACCGAGTCTGAAGATGCCGTAGATAGATATGTGTCGCTCAGAGTTACCTAGATGCAGGCTGGACAATTTTTTAATGTCCTTTAATGTCTTTTAAACATCAACATGTATGTTTTCTTTAACATTTGGATAGCACAGTTGTAATTTTGTTGCTAATGTATGTAAGAAGTGAAGCTTAAATAACATTGGATATTATCCACTTAAGAATGACAAATGGGACTGTATATGGACTACAACAACATGTGGATTTGTGCTTATATATGCCCTGCAGATAACAACATCTCTTCACATATAGTGTTAAGATTCGCATAGGAAGCACCCTGGAAGTCAGCAGAAGCACACCGTCTTTCGGCGAACAATATTATACAACCACTTTATCTGCTTAGGACTAGCAGCTTAAAAATATCGGACTGTGAGACTGACATCATCGCATCTATAAATACCTATGATACGCAATTGTGCCTACTCCCACAAAGTGGTAAATATCCGTTATTATACTTTAAGATCTATTGTAACTTCAAATAACTTTATGATTACAATTATGGCTTTTAAATTACTGTAACATAATTACATCTTAGTAACTATGCTCCCAGCTTTGGTGGGAAATAATATGCGCTTTGCACACTAAGATTGTAATACACTGTGCTACCATATGCAACAGCTTAATCATGATATAATAAAATTTTTTAACTACTATTAGCTTTGTTTAAATTAGTTATAACAAACTATTGACAGTATTATTACAACATTGCACTTTATTATGGATAATAACTATTTTAAAATCAGTGAGATAAATATACAAATAAACTTATGGCGAGCCTATGGAATATCAGATTTTAGCAACTGTTTTCAGACATTGCACCAGACACATAGAAACGAATGTAATTAAGGCATTAGGTAATGAGGTACTATATTACACGTATAAGCAGTACATGGATGATGTATTTTTGATTCACGATTCAATGAAACTCAAAATTGAAGACTTGGTATACAAAATTAATAATTTTCATTCATCAATTAATTTATTGCTGAGCATGAGAAAAATGGAACATTACCATATTTGGATATCCTAGTATAAATACAATTTTATTAGACAAATATATAAAAAGCCAAAAGAACCCATGACATTTATACCTACAATTTGCAACATTAAAATGTACTTAAGATAGCAGTCAGAAAAAACAACTTTATTAATATTTCCCATGTCCAGGTTATTTATATATACTGATAAAATCCCAAATGAGAGGCAGCTGACATCTGTATCTTTAGTACAACAAAAAAAATTCAACTTTTAAAAAATAGAAATTATCACTGAAAATTTATATATATATTATGAAAATACCTTATTTAGGTTTGAAAAATAATTCTTTTTTCATTCGATGCATATTTTATGGAACTAGGATATAAATAATTTATTAAAGTCATCTGATCACCATTTGTTAGATCTCATGTACGGTATTGTCAATTTCTTTGTTAACATTGCTCTATGCTGAAGCAAACACCTGATTTATGCTCACAAGTTTGAGTTGAACTAATATCAACAAATTTTTTTCTTAGTTTCGAAAATATCCTGAAAATTAATTAAAAACAGCTATTTTTAAAAATAGAAGGTTTTGGAAGTATTTACGAAGTACATACCTCTGTTGTTTTTTCTGTTTTACATTCTTTTCCGATTTAAACCTATTTTCATATTCCTAGAATTATTTTTAACATTTATATCAGCATTCTATCCATCTTTCCTGCTATTCAAATCAAAACTATAACCAAAACTTTAAATAAAAAGAGCCTTCTTAGCCAGAGGAAAGCCAGAGCTAGTTATTGTGAAGACTGCCTGCAACGTAAACTACATCACAGCAGAGGAGGTGACATGACCAAGTTAAATGCTGACAGGTGGACAGTCATGTAGCTACATAGCAGATACTTTATAGTGAGCATTGTTTTCACACATGGATAACATCCCCATGCATCCAGTTAGTATTTATACTTTTACATTTAAACCTTCATTTTAATTTCTGTAGGTTTATTTTATTTACATAAAATATTGATCTTTCGGAGTTACACATCACATTGCTGGCTTACAAGTTTTTGAAGTTTTTTTTATCATCACATTAGATTGTGTTATTTTGATTTTGTTTTCCAGTAAAAAAACTTTGATGTTGTATTATCTCCTGAAATTGAATGGTCTTGGATATGGAAGCTAAAAGGACTTCCTTGACATGAAAATCAGTCCTCCTGTGAGAAGTCAATTTCGGCAAGTCCCCCTCCCCACCCTTAGTACATTCACTGAAGATATTTGACTCCCCCCGTCCCTGGCAAAATTTCATTAAAAAAATTACAAGTTTTTAAGTTCATATTGCATGGTTTTACAAGCAACCTCCCTCCCTTGACTGGTATCTTGACTGTGCCACTCTGATGACATAGCGCACCAAAGCAAAAAAAAAAAAGCCTAACTTTTTGGCACTTATCCAAGATTCCCAAAATTCAAACACCAAAGAAAATATTAATAATGCTTAGTAAAAATAAGCAGCCAAGAAAGTGTTTTTCCAATTCATAAATAGAATGGTAAATCCCAACAATGTGAGCAATGCAAGTCACTTATATAATGCTGGCCCATGTTTCAGGTAAATATATTATTTGGGATGAAATTTACTTTCAGTTAAAATATAATTTAACTGTTTCTATTCATCAGTTTTTCCAACATTAATCTTAATTGTATAATTCGATCTATTTTTTTTCACTATATCATCATAAGAAAAGTCTTAAATTAATATTCTTGTAAATTTGTTTACCTTTTTTATTTTCATAAATTTTGGAGTTGAATTATGTTTAATTTGCATATTACATTGCCTTTTTCTGTTGATTGGTTTTTTTTAATTCTACTAAAGTTGACTTATTTATTTTACTCAGCACAATTGGTGAAAAGCCTGAATTCATAAAAAGAGAGTAATTTCTTGTTTGAAGGTAAAAAATAATTTTTTGTTGTTCAGAAATAAATAGCCTTTGTATTCATGTGGATTACAATCATTGTTGTCTATTAGCTTCTTTTAAATAAATTTTTGTGTTGCCAGATGCATTTTTAGTCTTTTTTTGTTAAATATTTCATTTTTAGAAAATCAAGAATTAAATGCTGATTAACTCTTCCAGTGTTCACATCGTCTGTATAGGTTCGCAGAAAACACAATGAGAAACCGAGAACAACTACATACGTTTTTAGTACAACTAAAAAAATCAATATTTAAAAAATAAGAATTGCAGTTGTAATTTTTTTTATACATTTCTTATAATATATAATTATTATATTTATAAAAATATATAATTCAAACTTGAAAAATAGTAATTTATTTTTCATTTGATGCATATTTCATTAAATTGCACTATAAATCACTTGTTAAAGCTATTTAATTGCCATTTCTTAGAAATGATATATGCCAATTTGTTTGTTAATCATTACCTACACTGAAGCAATCACCCGACTTAAGCTCACAAGTTTGATTTGAACTACTAGCAACAAATTTTTCCTTAAAGTTTTGAAAATCTGTAAATTAACAAAAAACTGAAGATTTTGGAAGTAATTGCAAAGTACATACCACCCTTTTTCTTTCCCGTTTTACACTCCTTTCTGCCATAAACCTATTTCAGTATTCCCTGAATTATTTTTATCATTTATCCAAGCATTCTATGTGTCTTTCCTGATTTTAAGCTTAACATTCCATCTGGCAGATGCCAGCCTTTCCAAAACCATCAGTGTTCCCCTACTGACTGAGGGCAGGCCAAGGAGTTTTGCTGAGATAAATCTCAATGCTAGCTCAGGAAGGACTCAAACCTGGGAACTGCAGATTACGAGTCTAGCACGCTACTGACTGAGCCACCCCCATCCCACAGTGACCTAGTTATTGCTTATATATGCAGTAAAGTGACTCTATAGTCGATGTTTACAGAAAGAGTCCTCTTGGATATAGGATAATGTGACCATGAATTTAGTCAATAGTAACTATAATTTTCATTTCTGTAGATTTATTTTCACAAATTACTGCTTTTTTCTTCAGCTGATCTATTGATCTTTTAGGGTTATGCTACATCAGATGACTGGCTTTACAAGTTGATGTGGATATTATTTAACATCGCATTAGGTTACATGTTAATATTTCTTTTATTATTTCTTTCCATACACAATTAAAAGGACCTTCTTGCTCAGAAATTAATTAAAAATAACAAATTTCTCTGTCATTGAGCAATAAAATTTTGAAGTTTATCCTTCAAACTATTTGAATGTTGAAAGTTTTTAGGAGAAAACTCAGAAGCTTTTCGGAGCAATGACAGCACTCTGTCTTCAGTACAGGGACATTTTGTGGTGATATTAGGGCAGTTTAGATAAAGAACTTCTTTCCACATGTTGTGAAGGGTGATTCCAGTGTCTCGGTCAGGTGGGGGATAGATGAGGTCATTATTTTAATAGCCTCCAGACTATGGTTCCGTAGAAAGTTGTTAGTTTGTTTTGGCTGACATCAGTTTGGTGCTCTGCGAACCTCTCTTGTAAAGAACATGTGGTTTTGCTGATGTAGTAAACAATGAAATTATCTGGCAAATGTAGGGGAAATCGGGTATATGCCGATTTTTGAAGTATGCTAAATCTGTCTCTATCCTTTTTGATTAATTTCTTCACATTTGGAGCTGGGCTGAAAACAATTTTGATATTTTGGGCTGAGTAATTTGCAGACTGATTCACATAGGGCAGGAACGTAAGAAATAGGTCTGGCAAAGGTTGTACATTCGGGGTCAGTGATTGGGAAGAGAATCACTTCTGTTTTTGTTTTTATATTTACTGATCAATTTGTCTATTGTTTTGAGTTGTAGCCATGGAAAGCAGCAATGGAATGGATGCTTTAAATTTCTTTTTCAAGCAGCTGCTCATTTGAAGATACAGTGAAGGCCCTATGTGTGAGGGAACGGAAGGCTGCAACTTTGTACATCATGGGGTGCATGAGTCCACACAAATGACATAGGGGATGCATGTAGGCTTTCAGTATACTGACGTCATCAAGGCTCCTACATTGTCTTTTTGGATGAAAACATCTAAATAGGGGATGGCACTGCTAAATATCATAGGATATATATTGTTGGCAGAGACAATGAGGCTATTTAATTGCTGCCATTCCAAATTAAAAATATATCATCGACATAGCAACATCAGAAGAAGGGTAAAATTGCTGCTGAGCTGAATAATTTTGTTTCAAGATCTTAAAAGGACAAAAACAGAAGAGATTCGGCTCTCCCCCCAATCACCGACCCCGAATATACAACCTTTGCCAGACCTATTTCTTACATTTTTGAAATCAACAAAGCTAGCAACCAAAGGTTTCTGAAACTCTAAACATTTCTCAAGAATCTGCCTAAGTGAAAATATCTGATCCACACATCCCCTACCACTTCTGAATCCACATTGTTCATCACGCAATTGCCTGTCAACCAGATTCTTAATTCTATTAAGCACAATCATGCAAAGAACCTTACCTGGAACAGAGAGTAGACTGATACCTCTATAGTTATCACAAGAACTGTGATCACCTTTTTTGAAAATAGGGATAATAATAGCTCTGGTAAAATCCTTAGGAACCATGCCTTTATCATAAAAGATATTCAAATTTCAGTCATCCAAGTGGAAATTGAAACATTCCCAGCTTTAAGCATTTCCGTAGTAATTTCATCTACCTCTGGGGATTTATGTAGTTTAGTTTAGAAATTTAAAATCAACATGCAAAGAGGATGAAAGCAATAAAAAGGACACAACAAGAAAGTGTAAAACAAAAATACCTATAAAAACTGCAGTGAAAATTCAACAAGGGTAAAATTGAAAAATCAACAATGGATGTATACAACCAATAAAATAAAAACAAAATTAAATAACATATAGTAAAAATATTAAATACAAGGAAAATAACCAGTAAAATGTAAAAAGTCAAAAAATGGAGTTAAAACAGACTTGTCAGATAAAAGGTGGGCGAGTGTAAGAGACTCGGCTGTAAAATTGTGAACATCAAAATGTAAATGACATTCAAGTGTAAAACCGGCCATTCATTAAAATACGTTTTATGGTTAAAATGGTGTTGCACTTAGGTTCATAGTCTGCCTAAAGAAGAAAAGAATGTTGGGATTCCTGCGAAAACATGACTGCCATATTTGATAATGGGTTTCATCTGAAAATTCTATTCAGGCAAAGATCGCTGCCACTGTGCCTGGAACTCAGCTGAAAAACACTGTCGGAAGTCCACTTATGGAACAGGCAGTTCAGAGTCAACAGTAACGTGGCAACTTGGCAGCAGCATCTGCCAAGTCATTGCCCCTAATACTGACCTGACCGAGTACCCAACAGAAGAGAATGGTGGTCATGGCTGTCAGATACTGGGGCTGCTGGTGGATCTTCGACAGAAATGGGTGAGGTCAATACCTCATGGTAATCAAAGCCCATAGCGAGCTAAGTGAGTTGGTGTAAAACACACACTGACAATGACACTTGCAACAGCATGGTCATAGCAAGACTAATAGTATACAACTCTGCAGTGAAGATGGAACTGATCTACTGCTGTGGGATCTGGTCTGTAATGATTACATCACGGCAGACCATGGCCAATCCTACCGATGTGCTGGACTTCAAGCCATCTGTGAAGACAGGTACGAAGTCCGGGTGATCAGCACAGCAGCTAGCAATGAGTTACTGGTACAAGCAGTTGGGTGTAAAGGCCTTCCCCCCCCCCCCCCTCATGAAAAGGGAAAAGTCACAGGAAGGGAAAACAGTGAGCCAAAGTGGCTCAGTTATCGAGTGGGCAATGCTATCGAGACATATGTTGAGGTCTCTGAGATGGCAAGTTGGGTTGATATAGCAAGAGGTAGCCTTAGACATGCAAACTAATGATTGAAAATGCAGTCTTAAGTGGATGGCCTGGCAGTGAGTGCCACACTGGGAGTTGGGAAGTAGGTTGTGGTGTTCTGAATACCAGACAAGTCTGGCATTTACCATTCTTTCCAACACCTTGAACACACAGCTTGTCAATGCAATGAGATGATAATTTGAAGGAATCTTGGGATCCTTTCCTGGCTTGGAGAAGGCCAAAACAATAGCATCTCACCAGGAGTCAGTAACTGCTCCTTGAGAAAAATGTTGTTAAAAAGACAGAGCAGCTGATTCTTACTCAATGATGAGAGATCTTGGAGAATGGTGTAATGGACGTTATCTGGTTTTCGTTGGGTTGTTTTACCTCTGAGTAGCACTTTTTTTGGACACAATGGGCTAAATAGCCAGGTCACAAGGACCCTGAAGGCTCAGAGAAGGTGGGGGAAGGGACCCATTGGAACAGTATTGAGAGACAGATGGTAACCTCCAGTTAAGGCCACCCAGAGTGTTTGTTTAACATGCACAAGGTATGGCATTCCCACACAAAGGGCTCCAAGGCTTAATGTCCCGTCTGATGGACAGCAGCCTTTTTAAGTCCATCATTGTCCCCTACTGCCCATGGGCAGGGTGAGGGGAAGAACAGCAGAGAGGATCTGGCTTTGCTCTTCTGCACCAGAAACTTGAGGGAAAAAGAAGAAGAGATGGAGGAAAATGTTTCCCCCAGAGTGTTGGCAATTGCTTGGGGATCAGCAATTGCCTATCCATTGTACTCCAGGATCGATAATGAGTGGGATTTCTAGTTCTCATCCATCTTCCGGACTTTATCCCACACTACTTTACAACTGGTAGTGCAGGTGATAGAAAACATGTATTTTATCCAAGATTCCTTCTGGCTCTGGCAGCAGACGAAACAGGTTTTCACTCTGGTGCGTTTGAATGCTTCAAAGGTTGGGAAATGTTGAATATCTCTAAAACATCACCCAAACCTTGTTCTGAGCCTTATGAGCTGTAGGTCCAGTTGGGATTCCACCACAGTGGAAAATGTGGACACCATGTTGAAGTCTGAGGAATAGCTGGGGCAGCTGCATGGATGATACAATCCGTCATCTCTATCACTGCTACAATAATTAGCTCCTGGCTGACAGAGAGGTAGTCAAACTCACAGAGTAGCTTGAAACCTCTCCAGTCAGCCACACCAAGCCTCCATGTAATTCCACAAGATGGTACATAATGACAGGGAGGTGATTACTTCGATATGGATTGTCCTCAACCTCTCATGTAAAGAATGGAAGGAATGAGGACAGATGGTAATGGCAGTGAATGTGTAAGTCAGAGAATGGAAGCCTATACTGATACTGGTGTTCAACAAGGAGAGTGATGGATCCAGGACGAGGAACAGATGGATGAAAAATATTCCCCCACAGCATTCACAATTCCTCATGGATCATCAATTGCCTGTCCATTGTGCTTGAGGATCAATAATGAGTGGGACATATAGTTCCCGCCCATTTTCCAGATTTTATCCTCAAGACCTTAGAACAGGAAGTGTGGGTGATAGAAGATGTATATTTGATCCAAGATTTCCTCTGGCACCAGACAAAATAAGCTTTCACCCAAGCTTGCTTGAAAGTTTCAAGATTGGAAGATGTTGGATTTCTCTGAAGCACCCCCAAGCCTTGTTCTGTCTTATGAGCTACAGTATGCAGTTGGGATTCCACCATGGCTCGGAAACCTAAGTAGGTCGAGGTCTGAGGAATAGTCGAGGCAGCTCCATGACGATATAGTCTGTCATCTCTGCCACTGCAACATTGAGTGGCTCCCTGACTGACTGAGTGTTCATCAAACTCAAAGGAGTTCAAAGCCACTCCAGTCAGTCTGATTGACCATGAGATTCATGAATGGTTGCATGGCCTCCCACAGGAGATGATACATACCACAGTGAGATGATCACTACATTATGGATTGCTCTCAACCTCCGATGTATATAGTGAAAAGATTGAGAAGATGATGAGATCAATGGCAGTGAAAGTGCAGGTTGGGGAACAAAAGTAGGTACTGACACTGATGTACAGGGAGATGGATCTATGAGCCACTGCTCCAGGACCCCACCCTTCCCATTGATGTCAGCACTGTCCCAAAGTGGACTGTGTCCATTGAAGTCCCCCAAGATGAGTAAGGGGAAATGCAGCTACAAGATGATATCATCTAGGTCTTCACAGAAGACAATACTTCTGGACAGTAGGTAGACAGAGCAGACAGTCAATGAAAATCCCACAAAGAGACGGATGGCATTGTGAGCCATCCGCCTCTAAGGTGGTGGTGAAGATTTTGACCTGGGAAGGAGAATGGTTACTCATGAGGATGGCAATACCCCCATGAGCTGGTCTATCTCCAACCCAGTTGGAGTGAACAAAAGAAAAGTGCCAGATTGTGGGATCGCTGGCTGTCTGTAAGTATGTGTCCTGCAGGCACAAGCAGAAGGGCTCATGTGCCCTCAAGAGGATCCTGATATCTTCCTCTGAAATATACAATTCCATTGTAGGAGTGTGGCCATCTCAAGTCTTAGAAGAATTGGCAGACAACTTTTGATTTATTTTAACCATCACCAGTGAAGGTTTTTGAAAATTGGGGCAATCCATGTCCTCGTAATCATCTGAAGAACATAGGACAGAGACTGCCAAATGAGGTGGAGTTAGAAACTTTTTGGCCCCAGTGGGGGCCCCTTTGGTTTAGAAGGTCTTGTTTCTGAGGTCTGGAAGGAGGAGGCTTCCAGTGCTAGAAACAGAAGGTGTAGAAATAGGAATTGAAACAGGAGTCAAAGTTGAGATGGACAAAGACTCTGGCTTCACCTGCTGTAAGAGGTATTTAGAGGCCGGCAAGAAAAATCCAGATGGCAGGACACTGATGTCTGTTTGCACCACCACAGATGACGTGGAAACAAGAGGATTCTCAGCAGCCACACTGGCATAGGAGAGCTTGCCAGGTGGGGGTGGTGGCACAATGATCTTTCTCACTTTGGGATATGAGCTGTTTTGTATCATTTTAATCTGCTGTACCTCTTTCTCCCTTTTCTTCTTCAAACAGTTATAAGAATATGCAGGATGGGCACCACTACAATTAATGCAACTTGCAGTCTTAGCTGTGCAATCTGTATCAAGGTGATCCTGACTGCCACAATGAGCACAAGTAGGCTTATCCCAGCAAGCTGTGTGGACATGACATATCTCGCACTGGAAACAGCACAGAGGATTGGAAATATACGGTTATACCTCATAATGCAAATAATTGTCTTGATGGAAGAAGGCAGGCATGGTGTATTGAATGTCAGAATCAGTACCCTGGTGGGCACTAATTTTCCATCTCAGTAAACCAAAACATGGTGGACAGCAGCCATTCCTTGGGCAGATAATTCCAAGAGGAAAACTTCCTCATAGACTTTGAGGAGTCTCCACTTCGAGATCACACCACAAGAGGAATTTGGTAATTTATGGGGCATCAGTGATGCCCACCCCACCAACTGTTGTTACCCTTCAGGATAACCTCGGAGTACTTAGAGCAGGCAGTCTCCACCGGGAAGTCACCAGATCTTAGGCAATTGATCCTCACAGAGATTCTGGTGCATCCATAAGACCTTCCAAACCCTTACTGATAAAAAGGGCAACTTTCCTTAAGTACATGATCACCCATGGAATGAATCATCAGGAAGCGAGAGGAAGAACAAACAGATACAGAAGCTGGTTGTGATGACACAAACAATGAAGAAGATTGTGAAGATGGGGCCTATAGTTGTGTCCTCTTTGTGGCATTTACTGATGAAATTCCATTAATGGAATTCATGATTGTTGAAAGGTGGTTCAGTGCCTGTTGTCCCCACCCATTACAGAGCCCAACAAGGGAATACCCAATTGGGTACCAGGGCAACCTGGCACTATACCCAAGCCCTCATAACTAAACAAAAAGGAAAAGGAAAAGAGACGTAAAAAATTCACTCAAGTGCTCACAAAATAAAATAGTGTAAGAACAGAACTAGTCTCACAAAATAAAGAAAACTATAAAACTAGTAAATGTGTGGGAAAATAACAAAAAAAAAAATCTCTTTTTTTTTGGTTTTAAGTAAACATTTCTCTCTTCTTTTTCTAAGCATTCATTTCTCTTTTGCAATTTTTTCTCGGTACCATACTTTGAGAAAATTCCAGGCTTTTAGCCAATTATGCTGAGTCAAATAAACAAGTCAACTTTAGAATTTAAAAAAAAAAATAACAATTCAACAGAAATAGGTCATGTTATATATCAAATTAAACAGATTTAAATACGAATTTTATAAAAATAAATAATATAAATTTCCAAGCATATTGATTTTAATAAGACTTTTTCAATGTGAAATGGTGAAAAAAAAGGATCGCACTATACAATTAAGGCTTCACTTTGGAAAACCTGATGAATAAAAACAGTTAAATTATATATTTATCGAAAGGAAATTTCCTCCCGAATAATATAATATTTAACCTGAAATATGATTTTTATTTCTCTCAATGATTATTTTCAGTATCATATATTTTAAACACAGCCAGTGTTATACAACATGACTTGGACTTCTCACATTCATGAGATTTTCTGAACTGGTTATGAAATACAAAAAACTTCCTTGGCTACTTTTTTTGCTAAATATTATGAATTTTTTTCTTTGCTTGTTGAAGTTTGGCAATCTTGGCTAGGTGCAGAAAGGCTTGTGCACAAAAGCACCAGCCCTTAGCGAAATTGCCCTCCCAAATGATAGCCAATTTCCATAACAAGGAAGTCTATTTTGCTTCCATATCCAAGACATTCAATTTCAGAAAACGGTACAAGCTCAAAGTTTTTACTAAAAAGAAAAGAAATAATAAAATAAAAATTACATATAACCTAATGGGATGTTAAATAAAATATCTGCAACAACTTTTAAGCTGGCCTCTGATCTAGCATAACTAGGAAAAATCGATAAATCAGCCAATTAAAGGATCGCTAACTAAATAACGGAAGTAAATCTACAGAAATTAACCTGCTTCCATATCCACGACCTAATTTATTTTCAGAAAATGATACTAGATCAAAGTATTACTGGAAAAGAAATAAAAAATAAAATAAAAATTAACATATAGCCTAATGCAATGTTAAAATATCCACAACAACAAGTTGTAGGCAGGCCATTCGATGTAGCATAACTATGAAAAAAAAAACAATACTTATCGATCAGCCAAAAAAAATTGCTAATTTCTGAAAATAAATCTACTGAAATGAAAACCAGGGTTTAAATATAAAAAAAAAATACTAACTTTACAAAGGGTATTCAATATGCTGGCCCAAAACTGTAAACAACATTTATATAGCACATGCTACGGAGATTGTATGTGACAGCCATCTGTGTCTTGTTTGCCTCAGTGAAGCATAAATAATTAAATGCAGCTGAAACCAGAATTTCTAAGAAGGATGTGTTTACTTCCAGTTTTGATTTTGAAGGTGTTGGGTTGTTTTACCTCTGAGCGGCACATTTTTTAACACTATGGGTTAAATGGCCAGGTCACAAGGACCCCAAAGGCTCTGAGAAGGTTCGGGGAGGGGACCCACTGGAACAGCTTTGGAAGACAGATGGTAGCCTCCCATCAAGGCCATCCAACATGTTCTTTAACATGCACAGGGTATGGCTCTCCCGCACACAGGGCCATGGCTTAACGTCCTATCCGACAGCCCATCGGTGTCACCTACTGACCGATTTTGAAGGTGGAAAAGATGCATAGAATATTGGGGAAAATGATAAAAATAACTTGAGAATACTGAAATAGGTTTATGACAGAAAAGAGTGTAAAATGAGAGGAAAAAATGGTAGTACGTATTTTGTAATTACTTCCAAAATCTATCGTTTTTAAAAATAGTTTTTTTTTTGCTAACTTTTAGGAGATTTTTGAAAATTTAAGGAAATATTAGTTGATAATAGTTCAAATCAAACTTGTGAGCTTAAATCAGAAGTTTGCTTCAGCAAATAAGAACGTTAACAAGCAAATCGGCAATACTGTTTAGTGCTTTTAAGAAATGGCAATCAGATGGCTTTATAAAATTATTTGTATTGTAGTTTAATAACATATGCATCAAACTAAAAAACAAAATATTATTTTTGAAGCCTGAATTATATATTTTTATAAGTTATATATATTAAAAAATTACAATGGCAATTTTTATTTAAAAAAAAAAAATCAATATTTTTTATTGTACTAAAAATGTATACGTCCTTGTCACCTCAATTCAGATTCTCCGAACGTAGACAGACAACGTGAACACTGGAAGGGTTAAAGTGCAAAATTTTACCATCCTTTAAATTTACAGTTGCTCAACTAGATGTATGAAATACTTAAATACCCCAAAAAATATTTAGTCTTGAGATTAGAACTTTATGAACTCAGAACTAGATGCTTACTATATATATATAATCAATGGACACATTTTACTAAGTAACAACTTGTTGTCAGTCATTATATATCATGGCAAAATGCTTGTACTCTTTGTGCACATTATATACCTATTTCAAATTTCACTAGTGAACTCAACTGTTAAACAATACAACTAAATATAATTTCAGAGAAAAATGTTAACATGACTGGTAAAGGGAGTTCATTTCAATGTATACTCACATTCTGGCATATGAGTTTGGTATCTTCACTGAATTTACTTGAATATTTTTCATTATCTTCTTTTACTCTTCTTTCTACCTCTTCCCTCTTCACTTTTTCTTTTCTAGCCCTGAATGGAGCCTAAAAATATTACAATGCATTTTAAATTTATAACAAACATTTTAACACAAGATATTTCTATCATAATATTCTGCATCACAAACTCAAGCAAAACACAGGGGAAAAAAGCAATAACCTTGGTTTAAAAGGTCACTCATGAGACGAATTCTGTATAATATGTGAAAGTATCTATAAATTCGCAAGGTACATACAGTTAAGATAATTCAGCTTTGGAATCTATTACAATTTAAGGTAACTTTCAGTTGATTATACAGAAACCTGCACTGTTAATTTTATTTTCCTGTGTTTTTCCTACTTAGGGTAAACTTTCAAATTTTAAACTAACATATTTTACTTTAAAAGCACAATTTATTATACACACCACACCCATCCATTCATCCACAACCTACCCTACTCTGCCACAATAATGCAGCCAGCCGAAACCACTTGTGGGCTATAAATAGGTCAATATCTACTTGCTGCATGGTGTACCTGTGATTGTAATGATGGGTTGGTTGGTTGGTTGTTTGGGTTTTATTGGCGCAACTGCAACTAAGGCTACATTGTGCCAAACAAAAGACAAAGAGGATAAGGTCTCATAACCCACAACCAAAATTAAAATGAACACAAACAAAATGGCACAAAAACGATGAGTAAAAAAGAATAAAAAGATGTAACAAGTGTATGAGTCAACAATAAAAATGAGTGTATAGGATCCATTTAAAATAACAAACAAGGGTAAAAACTAGGAAACAGAGTAAAAAATCAGATATGTGTAAAATAACCAGTAAAACATAAAAAGTCGAAAACAGGAGTTAAAAACGATTCATCAGATAAAAGATGGGCGAGTGTAAGAGGCTCGGCCATAAAATTGTGAAAGGTAAAATACATTCTGCATTCAAGGTTAAAAGCTGGATGATGAATTAAAATATGATTAATGGTTAAAATGGTGTCACAAGACTCACACTTAGGTTTGACGTCCACATTAAGAAGAAATGAATGTGTGATAAACGAATGACCTAAGCGGAGCCAAGCAAGTACAACTTCCTCCTTGCAATTCCTGCGAAAACAAGACTGCCACGGTTTGACAATCGGCTTGATCTCGAAAAGCTTCTTAGCAACCTGTTCAGACCAAGATCTCTGCCACTGTGCCCAGAACTCAATGGAAAAACGCTGCCAAAAATCCAAGTATGGAACCGGCAGTGGAGAGTCAGATAGGGGGGTGGCCAACTTGGCAGCAGCATCTGCCAAGTCATTGCCCCTGATGCCAACATGACCAGGCACCCAACAGAACAGAATCGTGGTGGTGGCTGCCAGACACTGGAGCTGCTGGTGGATCATGGAGAGAATAGGGTGAGGCCGATGCCTCACCGAGATCAAAGCCTGTAGCAAGCTAAGCGAGTCGGTGTAAAGCATACACTGACGATGATGCTTAGCTGCTATGTGGTCCAAGGCAAGGTTGATAGCATGCAACTCTGCAGTGAAGATGGAACACTGCTGTGGGATCTGGTCTGCAATGATTACATCACAGCAGACCATGGCTGATCCCACAGATGTACCAGACTTCGAGCCATCTGTGAAGACAGGCAAGAAGTCCAGGTGCGCAGCATGATGGCTGGCAAAGAGTTGCTGATACACACAGTTGGGTGTAAAGGCCTTCCCCGTCCTGCACAGGGACGCAGGAAAGGGAAACAGCGAGCCAAGAAAGGGGGAGGAAAAAGAAAGGCAGGAAAGGGAAACATCGAGCGAAGGTGGAAGTGGCTCAGCTGTCGACTGTGCGATGCTACCGAGACTGATGTTAATGTCTCGCTGGTAACCTCGGACACGCAAACCGAAAGGACGAATGGCAGTCAGCCGATTCTGGTATAACATTTCCCACCGGGGACTAAAAATGCAGTCACAAGTGGGATGACCAGGCAGGGATCGCAATTTTGCTGCATACTGTAGGGACAACTGCTGACGGCGAAGAGTTAAGGATGGTTCATTGGTCTCAACATAGAGACTCTGGACCGGTTAAGTGCAGAAGGCCCTCATGCAAACACGGAGGGCCTGATGGTGTAGAGGGTCCAGCACTTTCACCACCGAATCCCAGGCGGAGTCGTACACCTGGGATCCGCAGTCCAGTTTCGACCGGACAAGTGCATGGTAGAGGTGGAGCAAAGAACATCGGTCTGCCCCCCAAGAGAGGGAATAGAGGACCTTGAGGATGTTCAATGCCCGCATGCACTTGGACCTGAAATGACATATGTGTGGTAAAAAGGTCAATTTCCAGTCGAAGATGAGACCGAGAAACTTGGTTTCTGCCACAACTGGAATAATGTTACCCCCGAGCCACAGCTCGGGGTCCAGATGAAGATTACACTTGCGGCAAAAGTGCACGCAAGTGGTCTTCTGGGGGGATAACCGAAACTCATTGGCCGTCGCCCAAACCGAGAGATTGTTCAGGGCAGTTTGCAGTTGTCGTTCAATGACCCTCATGCTGGACGATGAGCAAAAGATGCTAAAGTCATCAACATAGAGGGCATTGCCTATAGTTGGAGGAAGTTGTCGTGTAATGGAATTTATGTTGACAGCGAAAAGCGTAACAGTCAGGTTGTGGTCATCAAGGTCATCCCGGAAAACGATGCTTTCTGGTGGGAGATAGACAAAACAGACAGTCAACAAAAATCCCACAAAGAGGCGGATTGCTACCACCTCGAAGTTGGTGGAGAGGGGTACGACCTGGAACGGAAAATGGTTACTCGTGAGGATGGCGACACCCCCGTGAGTTGGACCATCTCGATCCCAAACTAGTGAAAAGTGCCGGATTGTGGGATCTGTGACTGTCTGCAAGTAAGTCTCCTGCAGGCACACACAGATGGGCTGGTGTGCCTAGGACGGCCTTGATGTCGATAAGATTCCTCTGGAATCCACAACAATTCCATTGTAGGAGTGTGACCATCTCAGGACTTAGAAGAGTTGGCGGACGACGTATTTCTACAACTTAACCGCTGCAGAGGACGGTTAGTGAATAGGGGACGGTTGGTATCCATGTCCTCGGAATTGTCCAAATGATATGGATCGGTGCCGCCCTCTGTGGAGGAGTGATTTGCTTCTTTTTGGGCCCTGGCGGGGGCCTCTTTGGTTTGGAAGGTCTTGCTGTCTGAGGTTGGGGAGGCCTTCCGGTGGACATGGAAGGCTGAGTTGCAGGAATGGAAACCGGGGTTGATGTCGAAGTCGACACCACCCTCGCTTTCACCTGCGTGAGGAGGTACTTCGTTTATGGTGAGAAAGACTCAATAGATGGTACACTGATATCAATCTGCACCACCACTGAAGTCATTGGAACGATGGGCTTTCCAATGACTGCATTGGCATAGGATACCTTGCCGGGTGGAGTGGGCAGTGCAGCAAGCTTTCTCGCTTCAGCGTATGAGATGTTGTTAATAACTTTCAAGCGTTGTACCTCCTTTTCCTCCTTCCACTTTGGACAGTCACGGGAGTACACCGGATGTTCTCCCCTGCAGTTCACACAGCATGCCTTTTCTGCTGTGCAGTCAGGATTGAGATGATCCTTACTGCCACAATGAGCACAGGTGGGTTTGCCCCCGGCATGCTGTGCGGGCATGACTGTATATCTGACATTGAAAGCAGCGCAGAGGGTTCGGTACATTCGGCCGTACCTCACAATGTAAATAACCTGCCTTGATGAAAGAAGGCAGGCGTGGCGAGTTGAATGTCACAATTAGTACCCTTGAGGGTACCAATTTCCCATCACGGTGTGTCGAAACCCGGTGGACTGCTGTTACTCCTTGAGGTGTGAGCTCTGAGAGGATTTCCTCCTCAGTGACTTTGAGGAGGCCCCACTCAGTGATCACACCCGAGAGGAATTCAAAGTTTTGTGGGAAGCGAACTCAACAGCCACCCCACCAATTTCTTTGACATTCAGGAGCTGTAGCGAGTGTTTCGAACAAATGATCTCAACCTGCAAGTCGCCAGATCTTAATCACTTGACAGATTTCGGCTCTCCCACAAGACCTTTAAAACCCGTGTTTATGAAAAATGGGCACCTGATCACCCGTGGAGTGGATGATCAGGAATCTGGGGAATAACACAAAGACGACGACGGCATTGATAACAGAGATGAGGAAGATGGGTGCTCATGTCGAGCCCTCTTTGTGGCATTGATTGCATTATTTTCATCATCAACTCGCATGTTTTTTTTTTTTGTGGTTCAGTGCCCGCTGTCCCCACCCTTCACGAAGCCCAACAAGGGGAGGCCCAGTCGGGCGCCAGGGCTACCCAGGCACTATACCCACACAGACAGAGAGCCAAGCCCTCACAAATAAATAAAACGAAAATAAAAAGAGAATGTGCAGAACAAAAACATTCTACACAAAAGGAACAAAGCATAAAATAACAAAATTGTGAAAGACCAAACTGGCCTCGCAAAGAAAGTATAACTTCAAAAGGAAAATAAGTTGTGAGGAAACTTGCGAACCTGTACCTGTACCGTGGGCAAGGTTACTCATGGTTCTGCATGGTTGACCCTAGCAGGACCTGCCCACCAGCCGACTGCTCCCTGGGGGTGGCCACCCTAGGAGCTCCCATTTACTAGAAGCTGAGGCCAAAGCAGTGTATAGCAGAGGCCCCGGAATCCGCTGCCCAGCCCTGCGACAGACAGGCTCCCCAATGGCAAGGCGGCCAAAGGGTACCCTGCCAGTCATGAGCTGAGGAGAGGACGGAGACCCCCGAGCAACTACCAGGTTCCTCCTTTCCTGAGACATGGATCTCGCCCATGGCAAACACGCGGGAAAGCATTCAGGACCCTGTGAAGGTATCCGAGCCAGCGGAACCTTCACAGGGTGGTTCCCTCACCGAGTACAGGAGCTCGCACTGAGGGGTGTTATGAGTAAACAAGGACCTGAGTGAGTTCAATATTGGGTAGATAGTCAGTGCAAGGAAGATGAGTACTTCATATGCATGACTACAGAATACCTGATATTTCTGCATGTGTACCATGACTACATAAAAAAATGTGGCCTTTCCCACGCTCCTTGATGTTCAAGGTGAGTGCCACCTCTTCCATATCATAACATTGGAATAGAGGGCCACAGTGCAGATGATAATAATGGCATTCAATGATGGGGCAGCTATGAAGGCTTACGCAAAGACCATTTGGTATATAAAGGCACAACTGGGTTATGGCAGCTGACACCTACATTGAGTACCCTGGTTAACAGCACATTACCAGGCTGAAGCTGCAGTTGAGTTGTTTTACCTCTGAGCAGTACTTTTATGCACACAATGTGTTAAATGGCTAAGTCGAAAGGGCTCCAAGGTCTCAGAGAAGGTTGGGGGAAAGGGACCTATTGTACAGCTGTTAGGAGACAGATGACAGCCTACCATCAAGGCCATCCAGAGTGTTCTTTAATGTGCACAAAGTATGGCTCCTGCACAAGGGCCAATGGCTTTACATCCCATCCAAAGGATGGCAACATTTCCAAGCCCATTAGTGTCACCCTACATACTGAGGACATGGTGGGGGTTTTGAGGACATAAATCATGGCCCAAGTGGGGCTCGAACCTGGGGACTACAGATTACGAGCCTGGAGTGTGATTGACTGAACCAACCCCAGCCTTTGAGGCTGCAGTGGGCAAAGGAACATCACCAGTGGTCCACTGAATTGAGGTTCTAACTACAACATGCTGACACCTAGGTTGTGTGTGTGGGGGGTAGACCTCTTAAGGCCATGGACCCCAACTGTCAAGTTGGGGGATGTTAATAGGCCGGTGGAAGAGGTGTAATGCTCTGGGTTGTGTTTATGTGGACAGTCTTAGGGTTCTATGGAGACCATCAAAACCACACAAGGTTATACTGACATACTAGTCAACCATCTACACCCAATTATGGTTATTCATTTCCCACAGCAGGATGCTTTCCTTCAACAAGATAATGCCCCATCTCATCACTCCCATTTGGTGAAGCACTGGTTGGAGGAGCATTCCAATGAGTTAGCAATGCTTGAATGGCCATCTCACTCTCTGGATTTGAACCCTATTGAGCATCTGTGGGACAAAGTGGAGACTCTTCTCTGAGCCCTTGTGACCTAGCCATTAAACACATTGTGTGCGTAAAAGTATGATGCATTTGAGCATGAAACCCATCACTAACAACTCTTGGTGCTTTGTGGACAGTTGTCCTGGAATCATAGGTACAATACCACCCAAACATTTCCAACACCTGGTAGAATCCATGCCAAAATGTGTTGCTGCTATTGTGAGGGTAAAAGGTAGACCTACATATTATTAGGTGGGTGTGTATAATAAATTACATTTTTGGTATATTTTACATTTTAATGCTAATATTTTTAACTTTCACAACTAAAGATTTTCTGGAGAAAACTTCAAATCTTTTAATGATAGGTTTTAGTAATACACTTTGTGTGCAGTATGACTAAAATGTACATGTTTAGTACATTTTAGTCATACTGCAAAGATCAAATAAAAAAAATTAAAAGCAAAATTTTGTTGTAACTTCTAAAATTAAAATTTTTGCAGCAGTAACTACTGCAAGCTTAAACCAAAAAGATTGATTCCAATTTCATTGCTTCAGTTGAGCATTATATCTTCTATAGTACCAACCAAACAAACTGAGAAAATGAACTTAGATATTTTGTGATTGAAATGTCTAATGTTATAAGAGCATAATATAATTTTGGGAGTTATATAAGCAAAATATATGGTGTGTTTATATTATTGTTAAAAACTAATCTGGAGCACTAATAGAGAAAATTTTAAATCATAAAAATTAAAATTAGCATAAAAATATTTTGCAATATTTTCAGGAACTTTTTTTTTTTGCTTTTAGTTACTACTATTATTTTACAGCATATAAAACACACTTTTTTCCTCAAAAATCATCATCTTGCATCCAAAATGGGAAGTTGCAGATCTCCCGTAGACTAATGAATCCCCCTGAATAACACTGACAACCGTAACCATTGTTGCAGAGCAATGATGAGGATGAATGCTACACATATAAACATTTAATACAATCTTTTGATCAGCACAATAATTTATTTGTCACATTATGAAATCTGGGATAAACTACTTTTGGACAGAAAATCTCAAACAGCACAAAGTCAAAACTTCTTTAGAGGCAGTAATCTTTTCACTGAACATTGTGTATTAACATTCCATCAAGAAAAAAATGGCACTTTCCCCAAGGAAGAGTAAACAATCAAGGGCTGTCATAAACTTAGGCATGAATTTCATATTTTATGCACTGTATTTGCAATGTTCTTTTCTCTGCTGTTAAACAAACAATGCTAGTACATTTATCTACCAGAATTATCGCTGAAGATTTATTCATTTACACAGATATTTACTAATAGTAACTGTATCATGTTCCATATTAGTAAGAGTAAACATTAAGTGCTTAAACACATTAAAATAAAATTCCCTAAATATTCCCTGTTGTAATTTAGGTCCATTCTTACAGGTTGTAAAATACAGTAATGATTTTAATAACAAATGAAAATCTGTATAACAATTTTGTTTTTGCAGAAAAATAAATTAAAGGCTTGGAAAATTATTCCAATGTAACCACCACATTTTACTTTTTGGTAGTGACTGAGTGCTCTTCCCATGTTTAGGTAACTGCATGTTGAAAGAACAGTATAATTTGTGAGGCAAAGCCTCTATTATCCTTTGTTGGGTTTTATCATATAGTATCAACATCAAGCTTAATGAATAATAAACACTCTTTTGGAATTTGGCTTGTTACACAAGAATCACCTCATTTTTTCTTAAAATTTCGAAATTCTCCCAAAAATTAACCATTTCTTTGAATTGGAAGAGTTAGGAAGCAGTTAACAAGTAGGATATTTCTTTTTGTAATTTTATGTTTGCTTTTTTTTTAGCTTTAAACCTATATCATTATTTCTTGAATTATTTTTATCATTTATCCCAGCATTCATTGAATAATTTCCCAAGACTAAACCAGTTGGTTTCAGTAATGGTAATATACTGTTGCATTTAGATCATGGGAAAGGCACATGGGTTCAAGCCCTGGATAAGGCATGCATATATGTGTTGTCTTTCTGCTGAGGTCCCACTATCCTCACAGATTTTCTACTATGGCATATAAACTGACAGACCTCTGTGGCAAACAGTTACTTAAGGGGATATTTATTATTTTTATTTATTTAAAGTAAAAATGTAGATGCCACTAATTGGATAACATAAGGTGGCTGTGCCCTGAAGTGTTGACCTGATTTCCATCAACATTGGATGATTTGTTAGTATTTTATTTATACTTTTATACGTGAACTTTCATTTTTATTTCCATAGATATGTTTGATTTTATTCCCATAAATTTATGTACCGTTATTAATTTTTTAGAGTTATGGCTGCCTCTTTGGCAGTTTTTTTATGACAAACAAGTCTTACAACTTGTTGCAGTTCATATTATTAATGTCATTTTAAGTTATTTGTTGATTTTTATTATCATTATTTTGCTTTTCAATCAAAAAACTTTGGTCCTTTATGATGTCCTGAGAATGAATGAGGTCTCTGATATAGAAGCAAAAAGATTTCCTAGACTAGAAAATCAGTCCATCTACAATTGGGAGGGGGGATGACACAATTTCATCAAGATCATTTTAACCCCCTTCCTATTGTTTTTTGCTCCTCATTTGTAGCTCTGTGTATTTGTCAAAACAACTGTCTCACCATATATTTCAAACATGCTGAAGAAACAATGATTTATGTTTCAAATGAAAGCTTATGACTTGAGGAATGTCTAAGCTACAAAAAACTGATCTTAGTAGTGGTTGAGTGCTCTTCCCATGTTTAAGTAACTGCATGTTCAAAGAACAGTATAATATCTGGGGCAAAGCCTCTATTATCCTTTGTTGGGTTTTATCATATAGTATCAACTATCACATAGTTTCCCCATGCTTTCTTCCCACCTAAAAAAAAGGTGAAATATGAAAACAACTGTTGTACTATATCTCCAGAATATGAGTGGCAAAAGAAACAAGTTGTATATCAAATGAAAATTTGTGATGTGAGGAGTGTTGTTGGCAATAAAAATATACCCCACCCCCTACTTGCTTCTTCTATCCTAAAAAATTAAAAATATGAAAGTCGCTTTATAATACCTTCCAAACTCAAGGTTCTACAGCTATGAGTTAAGTGTCAAATGAAAGCTTATAAGGAGAGTCACAGTATTATGCATTTTTTCCCCAAAATTCTCTCCTCCCTCTGTTAGGTCGGGATTTTCATGGAGGGTCAACCTTAAGGAGATATATTTAAAATTAAATCCTATGTTGTCTCCAATGTCATGGGCTACCTCAAACATGACTCCAAAAGGGAGGGAAATCATGGTCAATGCTTAGGAGTCATATACCAAATAAAAGTTTCTGAAGACAAGTGTTTTTAGCAACAAAGGAAAAAAACTATAAATAAAATAAAAAAATTACCTATCTTTCTGTATGTGTCCTTAACAAGTACAAAATAAATCTAAAGAATTTCGATGGTACAATCAGTCACCGAGTTTATATTCATTTCAAAAGAAGATGGGGCACCGATTTACCTACTCAACAAGATTGCCTGGCACCCTACATCCTCTGAAGCAAATATGAACTCAGTGACTGATTGCACTATCAATATGATTTAGGTTTATTTTCTATTTATAATCTAAATTTATTTTATTTTAATTTTATAAAATTCAGGATTAAATGCTGTTTAATTTGGTATATCATCATCTTCAACCTCAAGCAGCCATCAGCTACGGATGTCCAACCACACCGTGCAATTTAGTTCTCCAAGCATTTCTGTCCTGAGCTACATCTGCTGCATCTGGCCACTGCGCACCAATTCTAACAAGGTCCTGTTTGACATTGTCTGCCCACCACATCCCAGGTCTCCCACTCTTTCTGAGGCCTTTAGGCACACTGTTCATAACCCTATTAGCCAATCTATAATTATACATATGGGCAACATGGCCAAACCAATGGAGTCTCTCTCTGCACAACATGCTGCTTAAAGGAGGTTGCAGACTCATTTGCCTAACCTAACCACCTAATACCCAAGATACTATCTAAGCATCTAGAATCAAAAGCATCTAGTTTCCTGTTATCATGTTTACAAAGTGTACAAGTTTCACTACCATAACTAACCCTAGAAAGAACCAAACTATTATACAGTCTAATTTTAGTCTCAGGTGTATACGCCTATTTCTCCACACTCTCCATAGATTCTTAAAAGTCCCGGCAGCAATCCCTATTCGTCTGTTAATCTCATGCCACACATCACCATTATCTGTTACATAGCTCCCAAGATAATTAAACTGACACATCTGCTCAAGACTGCAACCATTCAGATTAACTGAATCACAGCCTGCCTGACCAATTTTCATCACTTTAGTTTTCTCTCTGTTTATAACCAAACCTACTCTACTACCAGTTTCATCAACATCATTTGCCAAAAGGACTAAATCATCAGCATAATCTAAATCAGAAATTTTCGTATCTCCAGTCCATTTAAGACCAAAATCTTTCCCTTGAAGTGAATTTCGCATAACATAATTAATAACCAAGCTAAAGAGAAAAGGCACCCTTGTCGAACACCAGAAGTAATGCTCAACCAATTGCTACAAGCCTTACCAACTCTCACACACGACTCAGTGTTATTATAGAGAGCTTTCATTATGTTAACTAACTTGTCAGGTATACCATATGATCTCACAATCAACCACAAATTATGACGATCAACAGAGTCGAAAGCCTTTTTGAAATCAACAAACCTAGCCACCAAAGATTTCTGAAACTCTAAACATTTCTCAAAAATCTGCCTAAGTGAAAATATCTGATCCACACATCCCCTACCACTTCTGAATCAACATTGCTCATCATGAAATTGACTGTCAACCAGATTTTTAATTCTATTAAGCACAATCATGGAAAGAAGTTTACCTTGAACAGAGAGTAGGCTGATACCCCTACAGTTATCACAAGAACTGCGATCACCTTTTTTGAAAATAGGGATAACACTAGCTCTGGTAAAATCCTTAGGAACCATGCCTTTATCATAAAAGATATTCAGAATTTCAGTCACCCAAGTGGTAAACAAAACATTCCCAGCTCTAAATATTTCCGTGGTAATTTCATCTACCCTTGGGGATTCATGTAGTTTAAGTTTAGAAACAGCCTAAATAACTTCAGATTGTGTTATAGGGCCAACATTAAAGCCACCAATGCATCTATCATCATTGCAAACAATGGGAATAGAACTAACCACATTGTTTAGATCATCACTGAAATGCTCAGCCCACCTAGCCATGACAAAATCCTCCCCTTCTATAACCTTACCTTGTTTATCCTTCAATCCCTGTATGCCTGTCCATTTTCTACCACACAAAACATTAACAATCTGGTACAGCTCTCTGCTGTTGTGCTGTCTAACTGTTTCCTTGGCTTTGTCAGCCAAGCCATCAAGCCAAAGATTCTTATCAGCAGCTAACTGATCCTTTACAAGTTTATTAAGTTCTCTGTAATGCTTTCTATTAGGACTAGTAGGGTATTGATTAAGGACATTCCTGCAGTTCTTTCTTTCCGAAATAAGCTCAAGTGCCTTATCACTCAGATAATTCTGCCTCTTCTGTCCTTTTTTCCTAAAAGAGTATACTGTTAGTGTCCAAAAAAGCCTGTTTAAAATGATCCCATTCTTCCTCAACTTCAGTAGTAAGTATACTATGACTGTCATAATGATTAAGTAATCTATCATGGTAAGCTTTGGCTATAACTGGGTCTTTCAAAGCTTCAGTATTAAAAGTAAATTTTTTAACCCTAGCACAACACTTTTTAAGTTTAAGTTGCAAGACACTTTTAACAAGATAATGGTCAGATCGAATTTCAGCTCCCCTATATGGCCTGGTATTCATAACAGAACTAGCCCATTTGCTGTTAATTAATATATAATCAATCATATTCTTCTGCAGCCCATCAGGTGAAACCCATGTGTACTTATGTATGTCGCGGTGTTTGTAATATGTGTTAGTTATTCTGAAACCATTGAGTTTACTTACCTGTAGGAGACGTTGCCCATTGCCATTGCAGCTACCAATACCAAAAGGTCCTATCACCCCTCCCCAAATGTTAGAGTCAGTACCAACTTTGGCATTGAAGTCACCAAGAACAAGGGTAATATCTCCTTTCTTGACAGAATACAAAATATCCTGAAGTTGTCTGTAAAACCTATCTTTCTCATCCTCATCAGCATCCTCAGTGGTGGTTGTTTGGGTTGTTTTACCTCTGAGCGGCACTTTTTTGCACACCATGGGCTAAATGGCCAGGTCACATGGACCCCGAAGGCTCAGAGAAGGTTGGGGGAGGGGACCCACTGGAACAGCTGTTGGGAGACAGATGGTAGCCTCCCGTCAAGGCCATCCAGCGTGTTCTTTAACGTGCACAGGGTATGTCTCTCCCGCACACGGGGCCACGGCTTAACGTCCCATCCGACGGATGGCGGCCTTTCCAAGCCCATCAGTGTCCCCTACTGACCGTGGGCAGGGCGGGGAATTTTGCGGAGATAAATCTCAACGCTGGCCCAGCTGGGACTCGAACCTGGGGACTACAGATTTCGAGCCTGGCGCGCTACCGACTGAGCCACCCCCGCCCCATCTCAGTGGTGGCATAACAGCAGATAACATTCAAGTCTTTAATGCTTGTCTGAAATTTTGCTGTAAGAAACCTTTCATTAATGCACTCATATCCTAGAAGAGCATCACTAGCATGTCTGCTGAGAAGCAGACCCATGCCTTGGTGATGTTTATTATCGTTCCTCCCTGAAAAGAGAATTTTTTTTTTGCAGCCCATCAGTGCAGCAAATTCAGGATCCATAATCAAGCTCAGAGCCATAATTCAGTCCAGTGGGTTTATATGGTCAGCACCAGGACCCTGTGTGGTTGACCATTCCTCAGCAGGGTAGGAAAAAAAAGAACAGCAGCCGTAGTTGCCCAGAGAAGTAGGCAACACTAATCTGGCAGCCCTCCCCTTCTGTTCACTTCCACAAAAGAGTATCTCTTTTGAAAGGTACTAACGGTCTGCACCACGAGAAGGTGGGCATTAGGTGCTAGGTCTGCCCGGTTCTATGCATCATCACAGGGGATTGGTGCATAACTCACCTTCCAGTGACTACCTAGTTACCATTTACAGACTTCGTCAACTCAACTGGATGATAATTTGAAGGAATCTTGGGATCTTTGCCTGGCTTGGGGAAGGCCAAAATTATAGCCTCCCATCAGGAATCTGGAAATTGCTCCTGGATGAAAATGCAGTTGAAGAGTTGGATGAAACAAGTTTTCGCCTTGGTGCATTTGAATGCTTCAAGGTTAGAGGATGATAGATATCTCCAAAACACCCTCCAAGCCTTGTTCTGAGTCTTATGAACTGCGGTGCAGTCAGGATTCCACCACAGTTTTGGGAACTGTGGAAACCAAGTCGAGGTCTGAGAAATGGTTGAGGCAGCTGCATGGATGATGCAGTCGTCATCTCTGCCACTTCAACATTCATTGGCTTCTGGCTGACAGAATGGTCATCGAGCTCAGAAAGGAACTCAAAACCACTCCAGTCAGCCTGATCAAGCCTCCATTGGGATACATGTGAAAGGATGCAAAGACCCCCACCCCCATGGAAGATGTTGCACATCATGGGGAGGTGATCGCTTCAATATGGATTGTCCTCGACCTCCAATGAAAAGAGTGAAAGGATCGAGAAGGAGCAGATAGTGAGATCAATGGTAGTGAATGTGTGGGTTGGGGAGTGGAAGTATGTACTGACATCAGTGTTCAACAGGGAGAGTGATGGTTCCAGGAGCTACTGCTCCAGGATTCCGCCCCTCCCATTGGTGTCTGCACTGCCCCAGAGTGAACTGTGTCCATTGAAGACCCCCATGATGAGGAACGGGATGGCAGCTGCGAGATGCGGTCATCAAGGTCATCCCGGAAAACGATTCTTCTGGGTGGTAGATAGACAGAACAGAGGTCAATGAAAATCCCACAAAGAGGCAGATGGCGACCGCCTCTTTGTGGATTGTCGGTGGTGATGGGTACAACCTGGAATGGAGAAGGTTGCTCAGGAAGATGGCGACACCCCCGTGAGCTGGACCATCTCCATCCCAGTCCCGGCAAATGATAGAGAAGTGCTGGATAGTGGGATCGTTGGCTGTCTGCAAGTATGTCTTCTGCAAGAACAGGCAGATGGGTTCGTGTACCCTCAGTAGGACTCTGATGTTGTCAGTATTCCTCTGGAATCCATGACAGTTCCATTGTAGGAGTGTAGCCATCTCAGGTCTTAGAAGAATTGGCAGACGACTTTCAGTTTATTTTAATCATCACCAATGACGGTTTTCGGAAAATGGGACGGTCTGAGTCCATGTCCTCAGAGTCGTCCGAATGACATGGATCAGAGACCACCGAACAAGGAGGTGTTAAAATTTTCTTTTTTGGCCCCGGTGGGGGGCCCCTTAGGCCTGGAAAGTCTTGCTGTCTGTGGGTGGGAAGGAGGGAGCCTTCCAGAGGTGGAAGTGGAAGGCACAGATGCAGGAATAGAAACCAGAGTCGATGTCGAGATCAACACCGAATTCGGCTTCACCAAGGTCAAGAGGTATTCGGCAGCAGGTGAGAAAGATTCAGCTGGTGGGATGCTGATGTCGGTCTGCACCACTACAGAAGCCATTTTAATGACAAGGTTTCCGATGACCGCACCGGCACAGGAGACCTTGCCAGGGAGGGCAGACGGTGCCTCCGGATAACAGATGTTATGGAGGGTTTTTAGGCACTGTACCTCTTTCTCCTTCAGCCATTTGGACAGTCGCGGGAGTACGCTGGATGCTCGCCACGGCAGTTTACACAGCATGCCTTTTCTGCTGTGCAGTCAGGTTCAAGATGATCCTGACTGCCACAATGAGCACAGGTGGGCTTGCCTCGGCATGCAGTGTGGGCATGGCCAAACCTTTGGCATTGAAAACAATGCAGAGGGTTTGGTATAAATGGATGTACCTCGCAATGTAAGTACTTGCCTTGATGGAAGTAGGCAGGTGTGGCATGTTGAAAGTAATAATTATTAGTACCTGGCTGGGTACTAACTTTCCATCACAGCAAATTGAAACCCAGTGGACTGCTATCACTCCCTGAGATGAAAGCTCCATGAGAATTTCCTCCTCAGAAACTTTGAGGAGGCCCCACTTGGAGATCACGCCCCGGGGGGAATTAAGTGTCTTATGTGGAGTGACTGTGACTGCCACTCCACCAATTATTGTAACTTTCGAAAGAAACTATGAATGTTTGGAACATGCAGTCTCCACCTGGAAGTCACCAGATCTTAGGCATTGGACAGATTTTGATTCTCTTGCAAGACCTTTCAAACCTTTGTTGATAAAAAAAATAGGGACATGTCCCCAATAACCTGATCACCCGTAGAGTGGATGACCAGGAATCTTGGAGACAGGGAAACACACGAAGGCAATAATAAAAATGAAGACACAAAAGACGGGGGCTCTTGCTGATCACTTTTAGCTGCATTCGTTGGTAACATTTCATATTTGGGACTAGTGGTTAGTTTTTGTGGTTCAATGCCCATTGTCTCCACCCACACGGAGTCCAACAAGTAGACGCCCAAATGAGTGCCAGGGCTGCCGGGCACTATACCAAACCCTCAGAATTAAAGTAAAGGAAAATTAAAAGAGAAATGTAAGAATCTCATCTGAGGTCTCACAAAAGAAGTGGAAAAATAAAGAAAAGTAAGAAACAACTCATTCTCACAAATGAAAGAAAACTATAAAATTAGAAAATGTGTAGGAAAACTTACAAAACTGTTGCCTGGATGTAGGCACGGTTACTCACAGCTCTGCACGGTTGACCCTAGCAGGTCCAGTAAACCAGCCGATTGATCCTGAGGGGGGCCACCACAGGATCTCCCGTTACAATGTTTTACCTGAAATAGAGGCCAAAGCAGTATATAGCAGCGGTCCCAGAATTCGCTGCCAAGCCCCATGACAGACAGGTTCTCCAATGACAAGACGGCCAAAGGGGATCCTGTAAGTCATGAGCTGAGGAGAGAAGACTGGGACCCCTGAGCAACTGCCAGGATCCTCCTTTCCAGGGACATGGGTCTCTGCGCACGACAAACATGTGGGCAAGCTTCAGGACCCTGTGAAGGTACCCGAACCAGCGGAACCTTCACAGCTGGTCCCCTCACCATGGACAGGAGCTTGCACTAAGGGGCCGACATTGGAGATGTCAGCTTTAATTTGTGATACGACTCATTAAAGTAGACCCCTTCAAAAATATGTGCCCCATTTTATTAGGGGAGATTAGTGGGGGCAAAATTGGAAATAGGTTATGATCATCATTGCAGGAGCTTTCAGTTGACACCTAACTTGTAAATGTAGGCCCTTGCATTTGGCAGATATCGAATGACTTTCACATTTCATATTTTTTAGGGGGGAAGAAAGCATGGGGGAGTCAATTTTTCATAAGCAATGATATTCCCTGAGTCAGAAGCTTTCATTTGATCTACAGCTTGTTACTTTTGGCAGTCATGCTCTGGAGATATATCAGAACAATAGTTTTAATATTTCTTTTTTAGGGGGGAAGAAAGCATGGGGGGTCAATTTTTTATACCCTATGACACTATGACTATAATGATTTTATAGCCCACGTCAAAAGCTTTCATATCACACATAGCTTGTTACTCTCTGCACTTGAATTCAGGAGATATAGGGGAACAATCATTTTCATCCCCCCCTTATTAGAGGGGAAGAAAGCATGGGGAGTCAATGTTTCGTTGCCTATAACATTTCTCGTGTCAGAAGCATTTATTCAGCATATCGCTTGTTACTTTTGGCCTTCATGTTCTGGAGATTTAGCTTAAGAAGAGTTTGCACATTTCCTGTCTTCAGGGGGAAAGAAAGTTTTTTTTTTTTTATAGACTATGACACTCCCCGCATCAAAAGCTTTCATTTGGCACATAAATCATTAAGTTTCTCCATCACGTTCAAAAGATATGGTGAAACCATGTTTTGTCAAATCCACAAACCGACAAATATCAAAGCCAAAAGCAGCAATAGGAAGGTAGGTAAAAATTAGCCATTTTTTCATTCCAGTTTTTCAGACTGGGCACTGAAAGGGTTAACCTTTTCAGTGTCCAAGTTGTTTGTATACGTTTGCAGAATTCGTCATGAGAGACTGAGGATGGTTGTATACATTTTTAGTACAAACATAATCAATATTTAAAAAATAAAAATTGCTGTTGTAAAATTTTTTAACATATATCTTATAAAAATATATAATTCAGACTTGAAAAATAATATTTTGTTTTTTCATTTTATGCATATTTTATTAAACTACAACATAAATCACTTGTTAAAGTCATCTAATTGCCATTTCTTAGAAGTGCTATATGGTATTGCTGATTTATTTGTTGTTACCCTATCATCTGATATATCTGATTAGCTATAATCATCTGATTTAAACTATTAGCAACAAATTTTTCGTTAAAGTTTTGAAAATCTCCTGTAAATTAACAAAAAACTGCTATTTTTAAAAACCAAAGATTTTGGAAGTAATTGCAAAGTACATACCACCATTTTTCTTTCCCATTTTAAACTCCTTCCTACCATAAACCCATTTCAGTATTCAAATAATTATTTTTATCATTTATCCCAGCAGTCTACGCATCTTTCCCACTTTTCAGATCAAAACTAAAAAATTTTTTCTTAGAAAGAAGCAAGTTGTTGTTGCACATACTGCACAGCACTGCTTTATATTGCACAGAACAAAGTTCTGTGCAGTATAAAGTACATCATGGTAGCAGGTGCAGTTGTCTTTGGTTGAGTACAGTGACTTAATTACAGCTTACAAGTGAACTAAAGTGACTCTATAGTGATGTTTACAGAAAGTGTTTCTCTTGGATATAGGATAATGTGACATGAATATAGTCAGCATTAACCTTCGTTTTCATTTCTGTAGATTTATTTTCCACAAATTATCATTTTTTCGTCAGCTGATCTATCGATCTTATGGGGTTATGCTACATTGGATGGATGGCTTTACAAGTCATTGCAGATATTAACACTGCATTAGGCTACATGTTAATATTTCTTTTATTCTTTCTTCCTTTTCTTGTAAAAAAAAACTATGATCTTGTAATCATTTCCTCAAAGTGAATGAGATATTGGATATGGAAGCAAAAAGGACTTCCTTTACATGGAAAGTTGTTTAAATGGATGATTTAAGTTAAAAACTTCCTCCCAACAAATTGGACAACAAACAACTCTCTGCGTCAAGTTGGTATTTTATTTCCTTTTTATTAATAATTAAACCTTAGTTTTCATTTCTGTAGATTTACTTTATTTTTGCAAATTACCGATTTTTACGTAGATGAATTATTATTGATTTTTGTTGAGTTATGCTACATCAAGTAGCCAGCTTATAATGTGTTTCTTCATATATTTAAACATCGTATTAGGTAATTTGTTAAATTTTCTTTAAATATTTATTACTTTTCTGGTAAAATAAACTTTCATTTGTTATCATTTTCTGAAAATAAATGGTCTTGGATAATAAAAAAATAAATACCCCCTCAAGCAGCTGCTTCCCACAGAGGTCTGACAGGAGCCTGTCAATTTATATGCCACAGTATATCTGTAAGGATGGCAGGACCTCAGCAGAAAAATGACACAAACATCCATGCCTTACTTGGGGCTCAAAACCAGGTCCCTTAGATCAGTAGCCAAGCATGCTAACCACTTGGCCACAGGATGGCGGGGTCTTGGATACTGAACAAATTCATTTCAGTCGATTTGTTTTTGTAAATTAGTGATCTCTCGAGTGAATATTTTTATTTAATATTCCATTATGTTATATGCAATTTTTTTTTTTAAATGTTTTTTTTTTGTTAAAGAACTTTGAACTTGAACCATTTTCTGAAAATGAATCAGGTCTTGGATATGGAAGCAAAAAGGACTTCCTTTGCACAGAAATCAGTCCTCGTATGGGAGGAAAATTTTGGGGTTTCCCCCCCCCCTTCCCCCATTAACCTCACTTTGGACATTTCAATCTCCCCTCCAGAAAATTTTCACAAAAAATTACGAATTTTATGTTTATAGTGAATGATTTTGAAAGCATCCCCTAGTGGCTGTGCCACTCTGATGATAGAATGTTCTTTTTTTTTTGCTTTGGTGCGCAAACCTTACTGAACTTAGCCAAGATCACCAAACTTCAAAACCCAAAGAAAAAATTTGAAATGTTTAATACAAAGGGCAACCAAAAAAGTTTTTTTTTCCATTTCATAACCAGTTCGGAAAATCTCATGAATGTGGGAAGCCCAAGTTGCTTTGTAATAACACTGGCTGTTTTTAAAATATACAATACTGAAAAGAATCATTAAAAGAAATAAAAATTCATGTTTCAGTTTAAATATTATATTATTCAGGAGGAAATTTCCTTTTGATTAATATATAATTTAACTATTTTTATTCATCAGGTTTTCTAAAATTAAGCCTTATTTGTATAGTACGATCTTTTTTTTTCACCACATAATATAGAAAAAGGCTTATCAAAATCAATATGCTTGTAAATTTGTTTATATTACTTATTTTCATAAAATTCGAAATTAAATTATGTTTAATTTGGTATATAACATGACCTCTTTCCATTGATTGGTTATTTTTAAAAAAAATTCTAAAGGTGACTTGTTTATCCAACTCAGCACAGTTGGCTAAAAGCCTGGAATTTTCTCAAAGTATGGTACCGAGAAAAAATTTACAAAATGAGAAAAATATTTACTTAAAACCAATAAAGTATTTCTTTGTTATTCAGAAATATATAGTCATTCCATTCATGTGCATTGTAATCATTTTGGTGTATTAGTTTTTTTTTTAATAAATTTTTATTTGTGTTGCCAGATGCATTTTTTACTACATGACTAAAAAAGTACATAAAAATCTAATCATGTTCACTAGTCACTAAACAGCAGTAGAGTATCCTAAGTCAAAGAACAATCTGCATTACATGAACAGCAACAATCTCCAATAACTATTGGAGATTATATAAAAACACTATATAAAAATAGTGTTCTAGATCGCTATACCTCCGGAGGTCTATATACAGTTATTCAGAAGTTACTTAACACTACTACTATCTATAAATAATCTTTAAACTTATTTAAAGATCACAAGCTTAGTAATTGCTTACAAAAATAGAAGAGTATATTGACTTACAAAATTGCTGGTACAACTGCATCAGATGATCTTGTTCAACAGAGCATAAATAAGCGTCCATTTACATGAACAATGCGACCAGTCCAAATTTGTAATTTTCATCGGTATGGATGACACAGCAAACGTTAAATTTGACCGGATATTATGTTGACATCACAATATATGTCTTGAATCCAATAGCATGCCTTGCCTCAGGCCTTATGCTGTTGATGACTCTTCCATTATGCTGTTTCCATAATTATGTTGGTTGTCCATCAGTACTTAGATGTTAGGTTTATGCTATACAGGATTAGTTTTAGTCATTTAATGTTGCATATACCGGTTACTCTAATACTCAAGTTCCTGTACTGGTATTGTGGCAGCTTTCTACATGTATATATTTAAACCATCCAATAAGGGCCAATTACAAATATTTAAAAGAATCGTTAAAACTTCCTAAAATCAATCGGCCAACGCAAACTCAACATTACAAGTTTAGCTGCTCAACAAGATATTCCAAGAGCAATGCATTTCCCACGCCTTTCTTCACGGCGGCATCATCAGGCTCTTTTGTACCAGCAATTTTGTAAGTCAATACACTCTTCCATTTTTGTAAGCATTACTAAGCGTGTGATCTTTAAATAGATATTAAATTAAGTAACATCTGAATAACTGTATATAGATCTCCGGAGGTATAGCGATCTAGAACACTATTTTTAATAGTTATTGGAAATTGTTGCAGTTCATGTATGCAGATTGTTCTTTGACTTAGGATACTCTATTGCTGTTTTGTGGCTAGCGAACATGATAAGATTTTTATGTACAGTAATTATTCGTGGTGATTAAATTGAATATATCCTACTGTGAATAGTATTAATTAAATCTAAAAAAGTTCTATAAAAATAAAACATATCCTCTTTTTTGTTAAATACTTGATTTTCAGAAAATCCAGAATTAAATGCTGATTAATTTGGCATATAACATGCCATAATTCCTTTCATTAGTTATTTGGGAAAAAGGTTCTAAAGTTAAATTTCTTTTTTGGCTGAGAATAGGGAGAAAATAGTTTAGCTTCTGGATGGAAACCAGTTTTTCAGGCTGGACACTGGAAGCGTTACTCATTACAAAATTTATAAGACTCTTACAACTTTCCCTTTATGCGCACAAGTCTGGTTTTATCATTTCGACTTTTCCAATTCTAGTGGAGCATAAATTATTCACTTCCACAATGAACGATCATAAATTTGAATTATTTTCAAAAAGAAATTGCACTTTAAAAATTTTATAAACAAATTGAAACATATATTTTAAAAACATTTTCATAATGTTTCACCAGTTGAATGATGATAAACTTGAAAATTAACGTATTTCTACCTTAGTGATCATTCATACCTGAGTCATCCTAAGTACTATCAATACATACATTTATACCTTCCTTCTGTTGTAATGTACATAGATTATTAATTGGTTTTATTTAACAGCTGTTTATGCATTTTCTACTTAACGTTGCAATGCTTTCAAAAATATTTAACCTATTGACCTATATACTTCCTGCACGAAGACTGGAAATGGACTTGCAAAATGGTCTCGAGTCTGTTTTCTTTTCAGTCATATACAAAGTTCATACTTTCTTCAGAGATGTATCTAGAGGTGCATTTTGCAATATTCCGATATACTAAGAAAAATTCCTCATAAGAATAAAAATCAATGTATATCTTATAAAAACCAATACGCTGCATTAGTACATTTGCATGAAAAGTGCATAAAGAATATTCAAGAGGCCATGGAAGTCCAAGCAGATTGTGAAATACTAACTTTAAAACTTTTTTGCCAAATAACTAATGAAAGGAATTATGGCATGTTGTAAATGGTAGCTAGGTAGTCACTGGAAGGAGAGCTATGCACCAATCCCCTGTGATGATGCATAGAACTGGCCAGGCCTAGCACCTAATGTCCGACCCCGCCTTCTCGTGGTGCAGACCATTAGTACCTTTCAAAAGAGATACTCTCTTGTGGAAGTGAACGGAAGGGTTGCCAGATTAGTGTGGCCTACTGATCTGGACAACTATGGCTACTTTTTTTTTTTCTACCCTGCTGAGGAGTGGTCAACCACACAGGGTCCTGGTGCTGACCATATAAACCCACTGGACTGGACAGATATATGGCTCTGAGCTTGATTATGGATCCTGATTTTGCTGCACTGGTGGGCTTCTGTGGAGGGAAAATCTTCTGCTGTGTTTTCTGTTTGTTTGTGAGTTGACAGCCCCAAGTGAATAGATTCACAGGATATGTTTATCAGCTGGTGGATAATCCTGAGCAGAGGTCATCGCAGGCACCTGAACTCTTTGCTTCTATTGGCATCGTCAAATTCTATATTGGAGGAAGTCTTCCAGTGTAGATGGCTTCAGTGTTTCAGCCTTTAGTGGTGGGGGAACAGGCCTTTGCCCCATGTCTGCAAATAGGGGGCTGTTTGATATTGCTGGCATTCCCTCTCTCAATAAACATAGTTTCTTTAAACATCCCACTAACCATTTTCTCTCAATAGGTAGTTGGAATGTGAGGACTCTGCACAGAGCTTTTTCTCTTGATGTCCTCACACAAGAATTCCACCATTATAATTTAGATATTATCGGCTTGCAAGAGACCAGATGGACAGATAAAGGTCAGATTCTTAAAAATAATCTTAAATTTCTCTTTTCAGGGAGGGGCGACAATAAGCATCACCAAGGAATGGGTCTGCTTCTCAGCAGACAAGCTAGTGATGCTCTTCTAGGATATGAGTGCATTAATGAAAGGTTTCTTACAGCTAAATTTCAGACAAGTGTTAAAGACCTGAATGTTATCTGCTGTTATGCCCCCACTGAGGATGCCGATGAGGATGAGAAGGATAGGTTTTATGAACAACTTCAGGATATTTTGAATTCTGTCAAGAAAGGAGATATTACCCTTGTTCTTGGTGACTTCAATGCCAAAGTTGGTACAGACTCTGACCTTTGGGGAGGAGTAATAGGCCCTTTTGGTATTGGTAGCTGCAGTGGCAATGGGCAGCGTCTCCTGCAGGTAAGTAAACTCAATGGATTCAGAATAACTAACACTTATTACAAACACCGCGACATACATAAGTACACATGGGTTTCACCCGATGGGCTGCATAAGAATGTGATTGATTATATATTAATTAACAGCAAATGGGCTAGTTCTGTTAGGAATTCCAGGTCATATAGGGGAGCTGAAATTGGATCTGACCATTATCTTGTTAAAAGTGTCTTGCAATTTAAACTTAAAAAGTGTTGTGCTGGGGTTAAAAAAATTGCTTTTAATACTGAAGCTCTGAAAGACCAAGTTATAGCCAAAGCTTACCACGATAGGTTATTAAGTCATTATGACAGTCATGGTATGCTTACTACTGAAGTTGTGGAAGAATGGGATCATTTTAAACAGGTTTTTTTGGACACTAACAGTACTCTTTTAGGAAAAAGGGAACAGAAAAGGCAGAATTATCTGAGTGATAAGGCACTTGAGCTTATTTCAGAAAGAAAGAACTGCAGGAATGTCCTTAATCAATACCCTACAAGTCCTAATAGAAAACATTACAAAGAACTTAATAAACGTGTAAAAGATCAGTTAGCTGCTGATAAGAATCTTTGGCTTGATGGTTTGGCTGACAAAGCCGAGGAAGCAGTTAGACAGCACAACAGCAGAAAGCTGTACCAGATAGTTAATGTTTTGTGTGGTAGAAAACGAACAGGTATACAGGGATTGAAGGATAAACAAGGTAAGGGTATAGAAGGTGAGGATTCTGTCATGGCTAGGTGGGCTGAGCATTTCAGTGATATTCTAAACAATGCAGTTAGTTCTACTCCCATTGTTTGCAATGATAATAGATGCATTGGTGGCTTTAATGTTGGCCCTATAACACAATCTGAAGTTATTTTGGCTGTTTCTAAACTTAAACTACATAAATCCCCAAGGGTAGATGAAATTACTATGGAAATGTTTAGAGCTGGGAATGTTTCAGTTACCACTTGGGTGACTGAAATTCTGAATATCTTTTATGATAAAGCCATGGTTCCTAAGGATTTTACCAGAGCTATTGTTATCCCTATTTTCAAAAAAGGTGATCGCAATTCTTGTGATAACTATAAGGGTATCAGCCTACTCTCTGTTACAGGTAAAGTTCTTTCCATGATTGTGCTTAATAGAATTAAGAATCTGGTTGACAGTCAATTGCGTGATGAGCAATGTGGATTCAGAAGTGGTAGGGGATGTGTGGATCAGATATTTTCACTTAGGCAGATTCTTGAGAAATGTTTAGAGTGTCAGAAACTTTTGGTTGCTAGCTTTGTTGATTTCAAAAAGGTTTTTGATTCTGTTGATCGTCATAATTTGTGGTTGATTGTGAGATCATATGGTATACCTGTTAACAACAAAGACAAGTTAGTTAACATAATGAAAGCTCTCAATAATAACACTGAGTCGCGTGTGAGAGTTGGTAAGTCTTGTAGCAATTGGTTGAGCATTACTTCTGGTGTTCGACAAGGGTGCATTTTGTCTCCTTTTCTCTATAGCTTGGTTATTGATTATGTTATGCGAAATTCACTTTGAGGGAAAGATTTTGGCCTTAAATGGACTGGAGATATGAAAATTTCTGATTTAGATTATGCTGATGATTTAGCCCTTTTGGCAAATGATGTTGATGAGATGAACTCTTTCATTCGAGCTGTTGATGAGACTGGTAGTAGAGCAGGTTTGGTTATAAACAGAGAGAAAACTAAAGTGATGAAAATTGGTCAGGCAGGCTGTGATTCAGTTAATCTGAATGGTTGCAGTCTTGAGCAGGTGTCACAGTTTAATTACCTTGGCAGCTATATAACAGATACTGGTGATGTGCGGCATGAAATTAACAGACGAATAGGGATTGCTGCCGGGACTTTTAAGAATCTATGGAGAATGTGGAGAAATAGGCGTATTCACCTAAAGACTACAATTAGACTGTATAATAATTTGGTTCTTTCTAGGGTTAGTTATGGCAGTGAAACTTGGACATTTTGTAAACAAGATAACAGGAAACTTGATGCTTTTGATTCCAGATGCTTACACAGTATCTTGGGCATGGTTCAACTTTGTAACTAATGACGAGGCTAGGCAAAGGAGTTTGCAACCTCCTTTAAGCAGCATATTGTGCAGAGAGAGACTCCACTGGTTTGGCCACGTTGCCCTTATGAATAATTATAGATTGACGAATAGGGTTATGAAAGGCCTCAAAAAGAGGGGGAGACCTAGGATGCGGTGGGCAGACAATGTCAAACAGGACCTTGTTAGAATTGGTGTGCAGTGTCCAGATGCAGTAGATGTAGCTCAGGATAGAGTTGCTTGGAGAACTAAATTGCATGGTCTGGTTGGACCTCCGTAGCCTATGGCTGCTTGAGGATGATGATGATGTATACCAAATCAATCGGCATTTAATTCTGGATTTTCTGAAAATCAAGTACTTAACAAAAAAGACTATATATTTTATTTTAATAGAACTTTTTTAGAGTCAGGTAGTAAAAAAATGCATCTGCCAACACAAATAAAAATTTATTTAAAAAAAAATTAATAGACAGAAATGATTACAATGCACGTGAATAGAATGACTATATATTTCTGAATAACAAAAAATTACTTTTTTGGTTTTAAGTAAATATTTTTCTCATTTTGTAATTTTTTCCTCGGTACCATACTTGGCTAAAAGCATGGAATTTTCTCGAACTGTGCTGAGTCAGATAAACAAGTCAACTTTAGAAGAAAAAAACAATCAGTGGAAATAGGTCATGTTATATACCAAATTAAACAGAATTTAATTATAAATTTTATGAAAATAAATAATATACGCAAATTTGCAAGCATAATGATTTTAATAAGCCTTTTTCATTGTGAAATGGTGACAAAAAAATATTGCACTATACAATTAAGGCTTCACTTTGGAAAACCTGATGAATAAAAAGTTAAATTATATATTTATCGAAAGGAAATTTCCTCCCGAATAATATAATATTTAACCTGAAATATGATTTTTATTTTTTTCAATCATTATTTTCAGTATCATATATTTTAAACACAGCCAGTGTTATACAACATGACTTGGACTTCTCACATTCATGAGATTTTCTGATCTGGTTATGAAATAGAAAAAACTTCCTTGGCTGCTTTTTTGCTAAATATTATGAATTTTTTTCTTTGGTTGTTGAAGTTCGCCAATCTTGGCTAAGTGCAGAAAGGCTTGTGCATGAAAGAAAGCACCAGCCCTTAGCAAAATTGTCCTCCTAAATGATGGCCGATTTCCGTAGCAAGGAAGTCTATTTTGCTTCCGTATCCAAGACATTCAATTTCAGAAAACTGTACAAGTTCAAAGTTTTTTTTATAAAAAAAACAAAACAAAAAATAATAAAAGAAAAATTACATATGACCTAATGGGATGTTAAATAAAATACCCGCTTAAAAGTGCAACAACTTTTAAGCTGGCCTCCGATCTAGCATAACTCAGAAAGATCGATAAATCAGCCAGCTGAAGATTGCTAACTAATGGAAGTAAATATACAGAAATGAATTTGCTTTTGTATTGAAGACTGCATTTATTTTCAGAAAATGATACTATATCAAAGTTTAAATATATAAATAATAAAATAAAAATTAACTTATAGCCTAATGCGATGTTAAAATATCCACAGCAACAAGTTGTAGTCTGGTCATACAATATAACTACGAAAAAAATCAATACTTATTGATCGGCCAAAAGATCAACAATTTCTGAAAATAAATCTACTGAAATGAAAACAAACTAAGGTTTAAATATAAAATAAAATATTAACTTTACAAAGAGTATCCAATATGCTGCACCAAAACTGTAAAAAACACTTATAGCACACAGAATGGAGATAACATGTGTCAGCCATCTGTGTCTTGTTTGATTCAGTGAAGCATAACTAATTAAATGCAGGTACAACCAGAATTTCTAAGAAGGATGTGTTTACTTTCAGTTTCGATTTGAAGGATGCTGGGAAAAATTATAAAAATAACTTGGGAATACTGAAACAGGTTTATGACAGAAAAGAATGTGAAATGGGGAAAAAAAATGTGGTACGTATTTTGTAATTAGTTCCAAAATCTATAGTTTTTAAAAATAGCAGTTGTTTTATTATTTTTAGGAGATTTTCGAAAATTTAGGGAAAAATTTGTTCATAATAGTTCAAATCAAACTTGTGAGTTTAAATCAGAAGGTAGCTTCAGCAAATACGAATGTTAACAAGCAAATCGGCAATACTGTTTAGTGCTTCTAAGAAATGGCAATCAGATGGCTTTATAAAATTATTTATGTTGCAGTTTAATAACATATGCATCAAATTAAAAAACAAAATATTATTTTTGAAGCCTGAATTATATATTTTTATAAGTTATATACAAAAAATTGCAATTTTTATTTTTTTTAAACATATGCATACATCCTTGGCCTCTCAATTCAGATTCTCCGAACGTATACAGACGATGTAGACACTGAAAGGGTTAAGAGTGCAACCACTCACATTAATTGAACCACAACCTGACTGACCAATTTTCATCACTTTAGTATTCTCTCTGTTTGTCACTAAATCTACTCTACTACCTCATTAACAACTCTAATGAAAGAGTTCATCTTCCCCTTGCTGTGAATTCCATATAACAGAAGCAATAATCAAACAAAGAGAAAAGGAAACAAAATGCACCTTCATCGAACACCAGTAGCAGTGCACCTATCCTTTTTACAAACAATGCCAGTGGAATTAACATCTTTTACAACATTGCTGAAAAGCTCAGCCCATCCAGCCATGACAGAATCCTAACCTTCAATAACTCTATCATGTTTTCCCTTAATTCCTGTATGTTTCTTTCCACATAAAACTTGAACTATCAGCTCTCTGCTGTTTAGCTGCTGCCTCTGCTTTGTCAGCCAAGCTATCAAGCCAAAGATGCAAAGGATCAGCTGTTAACTGATCCTTTACATGTTTATTAAGCTTTTCGCAATGCTTTCTTTTAAGACTAATAGGGTGTAGACAATCTATTGCGGCAATTTTTTTCCTGCAATCTATTCCTGCATTTCTTTCAAAATTAAACTCCATTGCCTTATCACTCAAATAGCTTTGTCTTCTCTGCTCATTTTTACCTAAAAGAGTACTGTTACTTACTAGAAAAGCATGTTTAAAATGGTCCCATTCCTCTTCAACCTATGTAGCAAGCAAACCATGATTGTCATAACAACTAAGCAATCGATCATGGTAAGCTTTGGCTATATTTGAGTCTTTCAGAGCTTCGGTGTTAAATGTAATTCTTATAACTTTCACAAATTTCTTAAGCTTCATTTGCCAGACACTTTCAACCAGGTAATAGTCACACCCAATTTTGGCTCCTATATAAGACCTGGTATAATTAACAGAACTAGCCTATTTGTTTTAAATTAATATATAATTGATCATATTTCTATGCAACCCACCAGAGAAACTCATGTGTATTTATATGTCCCAGTGTATGCAGAATGCATTAGTTATTCTCAAATCATTAAGTTTACTTACCTGTAGATGTTCCCCACTGTCATAGCAGCTACAAATGCCAAAGAGGACCTATCACCCCTGGCCAAAGGTCAGAACCAGTACCAACTGTAGCAATAAAGTCACCTAGCAGAAGAGTACCAACTGTAGCATTGAGTACTGCCACTAGCACACCGATATCCTTCTTGACAGAATTCAAAATATCATGAGTTGTCCATGAAACCTATCTTTCTCATCTCATATATGATAAAGGCATGGTTCCTAAAGATTTTACCAGAGCTATTATTATCCCTATTTTCAAAAAAGGTGATCGCAGTTCTTGTGATAACTATAGGGGTATTAGCCTACTCTCTGTTCCAGGTAAAGTTCTTTCCATGATTGTGCTTAATAGAATTAAGAATCTGGTTGACAGGCAATTGCGTGATGAGCAATGTGGATTCAGAAGTGGTAGGAGATGTGTGGATCAGATATTTTCACTTAGGCAGATTCTTGAGAAATGTCTAGAGTTTCAGAAACCTTTGGTTGCTAGCTTTGTTGATTTCAAAAAGGCTTTCGACTCTGTTGATCGTCATAATTTGTGGTTGATTGTGAGATCATATGGTATACCTGACAAGTTAGTTAACATAATGAAAGCTCTCTATAATAACACTGAGTCGTGTGTGAAAGTTGGTAAGGCTTGTAGCAATTCGCTTAGCATTACTTCTGGTGTTCGACAAGGGTGCATTTTGTCTCCTTTTCTCTTTAGCTTGGTTATTGATTATGTTATGCGAAATTCACTTCGAGGGAAAGATTTTGGCCTTAAATGGACTGGAGATATGAAAATTTTTGATTTAGATTATGCTGATGATTTAGCCCTTTTGGCAAATGATGTTGATGAGATGAACTCTTTCATTCTAGCTGTTGATGAGACTGGTAGTAGAGTAGGTTTGGTTATAAACAGAGAGAAAACTAAAGTGATGAAAATTGGTCAGGCAGGCTGTGATTCAGTTAATCTGAATGGTTGCAGTCTTGAGCAGGTGTCACAGTTTAATTATCTTGGGAGCTACGTAACAGATACTGGTGATGTGCGGCATGAGATTAACAGATGAATGGGATTGTTGCCGGGACTTTTAAGAATCTATGGAGAGTGTGGAGAAATAGGTGTATTCACCTAAAGACTACAATTAGACTGTATAATAGTTTGGTTCTTTCTAGGGTTAATTATGGTAGTGAAACTTGGACACTTTGTAAACAAGATAACAGGAAACTAGATGCTTTTGATTCCAGATGCTTACGCAGTATCTTGAGCAATAGGTGTTCAACTTTGTAACTAATGATGAGGTTAGGCAAAGGAGTTTGCAACCTCCTTTAAGCAGCACATTGTGCAGAGAGAGACTCCGTTGGTTTGGCCATGTTGCCTGTATGAATAATTATAAATTGGCGAATAGGGTTATGAACAGTGTGCCTAAAGGCCTCAGAAAGAAGGGGAGACCTATGATGCGGTGGGCAGACAATGTCAAATAGGACCTAGTTAGAATTGGTGTGCAGTGGCCAGATGCAGTAGATGTAGCTCAGGATAAACTTGCTTGGAGAACTAAATTGCACGGTCTGGTTGGACCTCCGTAGCCCATGTCTGCTTGAGGATGATGATGAAAGTTAAAATGGGAAAAAAAACAGTAAAATTTTGCAATACTTTTAAAAAAGGTTAAAAAAATTCAACTTACCATTTGTTTCTTCGATTTTTTGCCATTTTATTACACACAATTAAATGCCCTTTTTGGTATATCACATGGCATATTTCCATTCATTGGTTACTTCAAGATGAGGTTCTAAAGCTCATTTTATTTTCTGTTGACACTTTAAAATAAATCTCGCCACCACAGTGAGTTGTTTCAGAAACCTGACATTGTAAGGGTTAATGTTTGTTTTAAATTTAGCTGTAAGAAACCTTTCATTAATGCACTCATATCCTGGAAAAGTATCACTAGCCTATCTGCTGAGAAGCAAACCTATGCCTTGAATATGCTTTCCAACTTCTCTCCCTCTGAAAAGATAAAGATTATTTTTAAGTATCTGAGCTTTAACTGTCCATGTGGTTTCTTGCAAGCCAAGAATATTTAGGTTATAACTCTGGAATTCTTGGGTGAGAATATCAAAAGAGAATAATTTGCATGCAGAATCCTTACATTTCAAGTAATGTTGGAGTGAAAATGGTTAGTGGGGTCTTACTGTTAGGCTTAACTGGCATAGTGGTTAGGGAGCTAGCCACTGTTCCAGCAAGGCAAATTTTGTGTGCTGTGTTAGCTCTAACTGAGGCAGTGACTTCGGTATTCGTAGGGCATGTCTTGTATGAGAAAGCTAGGAGTAGCTTCTACGATTCTTCTCTGTCCTATATGTCACAAATAAAAAAAAATAATTATTATTATTATGATGAAAGCAGTTTCACAATTGGCATAAAAAAATTGAAATTTTTAGATGACATTTTTGCTCTTGCTTGAAATTAAACTTTTTTGTAACAGTAGTGCAACTTGGTATGGAAATGATTCAGTTTCAATGCTTTTAAGTTAAACTTTACATACTTTGAAACAGTTTTTCTACAGTTCTTTAAGTACTTTATTTCACAGTTAACTTTTTACTGCTGGAATTTTATGGCACTACTTTTTAAGATTTAGAGTTTGCCAATTGCCAAATATCTGAACACATGCATAAATGAATAAAAATAAAAAACTAGATGAAATATTTTGGGTAATAAAAAATATGAACTATTTATATTAGAACATTTAAGAAAGACAAAATTTTTTTGATTTAACTAAAATTTAAAAAAAATAAAAGTGGCTTACTTTTGAAAAAAAAAAGTAAAAAAAAAAGTCCAATTTTTATTTTTTTGAATTTTTGCAGTTTTATTAATCCCAATAAAATGTTCTTTCCTTTAATTCATAACACGGCACATTCTTTTCATTGGTCACTACAGAACAAGGCTCTTTTTTTTTCTGGTCCTCAGCACCAGGATGAGTCAGTTTTGAAAACCTGACACTTTAAGGGTTAAATTATAAATAATTATGGCCAGCATTTAACATAACTTACACTAAAACTGGCAACAATAAAAAGAGCTCATACAACATGCTGCTTCAAACTGCTATACTCAACTAAGTTCAAGCAAATGCCATAGCATTACATATCAGACACCAAACTCAAGTGTGGCATCCTCAGAGCAGTAAGAGTCATGCTTGGAACTCACATGTGTATCCTTGGCTGTTAACTGTTAATAAAATTTAACCCACTAACCTGTTATAAAAAAAACACCTATTGATAATACATAATTAAAAACTTTTCTGAAAAACAACTGGTTTTGTTGGTATTAGCTCACGGTATTCATTAAGCTGATAAAACACTTTCCTTCTTTTAAATAAAATGGTGAATAACAGTTTCTCAAATACATAGCCATCTTTGGGTGAAATTTCTCAGAAGTCCATATAGTCATTATGATTTAGTTCATAACTGAAGAAAATGCAAATGTATCATAATGTTTGTCCCTTTGATGTATGTCAAAAGCAATATATAATACATTCAGAAAACATAACTGTGGTCTTATATACTAAAATAGTGACCCAATAACTGAATTCATGTTATGAAATTCAATGGTTAAAACAATAGTCTGAAGAATGAAGAATTATTAAAAATTATTTTTATCTATATTACATAATGATAGGAAGTACATATAACTTTAGAACTCTAAAATGTACCAACAATAGCTACATTTAAAAAGTTAAATGTGTATTAATAAGTGTTTAACAAATAATACTGAGTATGAAATGTAAGAATATAAATACCTGGCCTTCAACCATTTCATAAATAAGACACCCCAGGCTAAACCAATCTGGACTAAATGTATATCTTTCATTATCAATGACTTCAGGAGCTGAAAAATACATTTTACATTCAAAACAAATTTATCAAACATTTTCACAACTCGTAACTTATTATTATTTCTAACTCTTCCAGTGTCCAGCCTAAAAAATAGTTTACATCCAGAGACCAAGCTATTTCTCCCTATGCTCAGCCAAAACAAAAGTTAACTTTAAAACTTTTTTGCCAATAACTTGAAAAAAATTATGGCATATTATAAGCCAAATTAATCAGCATTCAATTTTGGGATTTTCTGAAAATAAAATATTTAACAAAAAAAATGAGTAATTTTATTTCAATAGGCTTTTTTAGGATGATGAAGTAAAATAATGCATCTGGCAATGCATATAAAAATTTATTTAAAAAACTAATACACAGAAATAATTTTAATGCATATGAATAAAAAGGTTATTTATTTCTGAATAACAGAAAAATAAAGCTTTACTTTAAACATGAAAATTACTTTCTTTTTATAATTTTTTTCTCAGTACTATACTCTGAAAGAAGTCCAAACTTTTTGTCAATTGTGCTGAGTCAGAAAAACAAGTCAAATTTAGAATTAAAGAAAAAAAACAACAACAATCTAAATAGGTCATGTTATATACCAAATTAAACAGAATTTAATTCCTAATTTGTAAAAAAAAAATGTACACAAATTACACACAGATGGATTTTATTGACTTTTTCACTGTGATATATTGAAAAAAATAGATGGAACTATGCAATTAAGGCTTAATTTTGGAAAACCTGATGAATAAAAACAGTTGCGTTATATATCAATCGAAAGGAAATTTCTTCCAAATAATATAGTTATCTGAAATATTATATCCATTTCTTTTAATAATTCTTTTCAGTGTTGGTATACTTTAACACATGGGTGTGTTACACAATGTGACTTTGACTATTCAGATTTATGGAATTTTCTGTCTTGGTTATGAAATGGAGGAACACTTTCTTGGCTTTTCTTTTTACTATACATTTGTCCTTTGGATTATGGACTTTTGGGGATCTTGGCAAAGGCACAACACCACCAATATCCTCATAGCAGCACACCCAAGACAATAGGGGATGGAGGCTCTTAAACTCGTTCAATATAAACTGAAAAACTTATAATTTAAATAAAAAATCAAATTCTGTCAAGGGAGGGGGTTAAAACCCTTGCTGAAATTGTCCTCCCATAGGAGGATTGATTTCCATGCCAAAGAAGTCCTTTTTGCTTCCATATCCAAGACTTTTTTCAATACTTATGAAGATTATTTTCAGGAAACAATGCCTAGAAAATGAAGATACAATAAAATAAAAATTAACATATAACCTAATCCGAAGTTAAATATCTGCAGAAACAAGTTGTACACAGGTCACAGCCAACAATGTACTATAAATCTGAAAGATTAATAGTAATCAACAGATTGAAAAAGCAATGATCTACAGAAATAAAATCGAAATAAATTTAAAGAAATAAAAACGAAGGTTTAATTGGATGAAAGGTGGTAATATCCAATGTATGTCAATAACACTGTAAATGATACACCATGCAACTACATAACACTTGATTCACTCACCTGAATCAGCAATTAGTGCCAATTAAGACTTCATCTGCTAAGACCTAGTTTATGCTACAGGCAGGCTTCAACAACAATCTTTGCTTAAGGCTCATTTGTAGTCATAGTATATGTACTATAGTACAACTATGTACTATTAGTAGTAGATGTAATTATAGTTTCGATTTCAGTAGTGGAAACAATGCACAAAATGCTGGGACAAATGATAAGAATAATTCTAGGAATATTAAAATAAGGCAGAAAAGAGAGTAAAATGGGGAAAAACAGAGGTAGGTACACTTTGTAAATACACTGCTTCACATAGAAATGCCACACCAAGGAATGTATGAAATGAGATAAAACTTACCACATATGAAGACAAGTATGTGGAAATAAATGATTTAATTTCTGAGGGATTACATGAATGCGATGGGCAAGGAGACAGTATAATGTGGCTGAGTCAGTAGGTTATATGACTGCCATGCTGAACTATACATTTGGCAACACAGTGTGGCATCAAGTGGAAAAGTCCCTGGATAGTGTGCTGAGATATCACGGACCATGCATTGTTGACCTGTGTTCATAATTCATTGACATTGCAAGGGGCTCGTGAAAAGGCATGAAGTCGTCTGCCAATGACATCCCATATGTTCTCTATTGGGGAGAAGTCTGGAGATCACGCTGACAATGCAGCACCAGAACATCTTGCAGGCACTGTCTGCTGATATTGCCGATCACCACAGCACAAAGATGTGCATGGTGAGTGGCAATTGTCACCATGGCTGGCAAGAGTACAAACCTGCATCAGTCAATCTGTAATTTGCAATCTATGCTGATGGAGATGTCTGTAGCTGCCTGTACATCGCATTGAATGTTGTCTGTTGTAGATTGTGGGCTACTGTGGCTTGCTGTGAAATGTGGCAATTGAGTCATTCAGATGCCTGTTTACATGCACCAGTCTTACGGCAATGCATGTTATTTTCCTCCAACCATTATTGCCAAATTTGGCTGACAGTTGGTGCATCCTGATGTGTTTCCATCATGATGCGACACAGGGACCAACCAGCCATACATAGCCCTATGATGAAGACTCTGGTAAAGGTGTCCATGTGATGGTAGGTTTCCCAATGACATTACCCAGGCATTCTCACTTCTTACACATGCTTTTGCCACAGAGATCACTCTGATGCAGTGGTTCAACACACTCAGGTGGGGTGATCAAATTTAGCAACCCTGAGTCATTTTGCCTTGTTATCTCCCTCACCTATCACGTCATTGGTTCACAACTGCACTCATTTATATAACCCAACTGTCGACTCATAGCCACCTATTTGCATGGCGCTTTGACAAATACTTACTGGTGTGATATTTTCTATGTTGAGTAGTGTACTTCCAAAAACTTCAGATTTAAAAAATAGCAGTTTTTGGTTAATTTTTAGGAGAATTTCAAAACTTTATAAAAAATTTGTTGATAATAGTTCAAATCAAACTTGTGAGTCAATCAGAGGGTTGTCTGGCAGAGTAACTTTAACAAACAAATTGGCAATCACATATATCAGGTCTAGCAAATGGCGATCAGATGGCTTTAACAAATTCATCATCAAAGCTTAACACATTAAGCATGGGTGTAGAGCAGATTTTTTTTCACTAAGGACGGGGAACTATTTTGGTAGTATTTCATTTTCAAAATATTTATAACAAATATTTTACACAGTTTAAAACATTTAAATACAGTTTCATCAATTTTTAATTACTCAAATTATGAGGATAAAAATAATAAATTGGAGGAGCACAAGAAAAATCGATGTGTGGTATGCTATGCCAACAATAAAGAACAATTTGGTAGAAAAGTAGCTCAAAATAAATCGACCAGAAGCAAGTGATACTGTCCAGCTTGTGTTAAAAGTTATTATATTCCATGTTTTTTTTTTATTCATAATGCAAAAAAATGTAAAAATAACATCGCTCAGGTATTGTTCTATTTTTATTTTCGAGTTGTATTTACTTTTACTGTTATATATAAATAATTATTTCCTAATATTTATTATTTCGAAGTTTTGTCACAAATTACCATAAAATACACTGTAATTAGCAAACATGTACGAATATTCATGACCAGGTAATATAAATAGTTCGTACAGACGGTGGATTTTGAATGGCTATCTATTTAACATTGTAGTGAGACACATAATAAAGCCGTGCTGTCTTATAGAATTTTCGAGCTGAGGCATTCATTGATGTCACGCCAGTCAAAGTAGAACAGCCAGTGAGACATCAGTGCTATGCCACACCATGCTGAACGTAATATATGCATCAAATGAAAAAAAAGTATTCTTTTTCTTCAAGCCTGAATTATGCATTTTATAAGAAATTTATATTCCGCCAAGAATATCATATTGATTTTTCAAATGGCAATTTCCATTTTTTAAAACTCAAAGTTTATGAGTGTACTAAAAACAAACACAGAATCCTTGGCCTCTCATTTTTGATTCTCTCAATGTATATAATTGACCTGGACACAGGAAGGGTTAATACTGGTTTCATGTGAAAAATAACATGGAATATATAAAATGCAATGATCAGGGTTCAGTAAAATACAAAAAAAAAAAGCATCTTAGACAATATATGCAGTGAGATGCCAGTTTATTAGGTACACCACTCCTTGTCACATAAATGGTTCATTCCAGTACATGACATTATAAATGTAACAGCAGTGCACAGTATAAATCAAGCAGACCCGCTCTTCGAGCATCAGTTAGAGTTGAATTGGGCATCAGAACGGGTAAAATGGGTGACCTGAAAGACTTTGATGTGGCATGATAGTTGGTGATAGGCGTGCCAGTTCTAACATCTCCCAAATGCCCATTCTCTTGGGCTTTTCTCTTGGGATTTACCAAGAATGATGCGAAAAGCAAAAAACTACCAGTGTTTGGTGATACAGTGGAAGAAAACAGTCTGTGGATTAGAGGGGTCATAAAGAATAGGGAGAATCATGCAAGCAAACAGACAGGCCACAACCAGGCAAATCACAGCAGAATTAAACATTAGTGTATAGAAGGTCATCTCCAAATACACCATGTATTGAACCTTGTTGTGAATGGGCTGCTACCGACCATGTTGAGTGCTGACAACGTCAGTGAAGAACATGAAAGTGTGTCATCAGCGGGTGCAGGAAATTCAACACTGGACTGTTGAGGACTGGAAAAGGGTAGCATGGTTGGGTGAATCAAGGTTCTTTTTGCATTATACTGATGGAAGAATCAGAGTTTGGCTTAAGCAACAGAAGGTCATGGAGCCATTTTGTGTGGTGTCAACAGTACAGACCAGTAACTGCTGACAGTGGTGGAGGTGTGATGGTATTTTCCTGACACACATTAGGCACCCTGATACCCATCAAAAGACATCTAAATGCCACGGTGTGTTTAAACATTGTTGCTGACTGAGTTCATCCTTTCATGGCTGCAGTTTATCCTCACTTAGATGGACATGTCTAGCATGATAATGCACATGCTGACGAGTTTCCTTTGCGTAAATGGCCTGCATAGTCACCAGATCTAAACCCTATTGAGCATCTTTGGGATGAGATGGTAAGGGCTTCTTAAAGCAAGAGTGTGCTACCATCCAATTTGCAGCAACTGCATGGCACAGTCATTTTCACATGGTACAACATTCCTGTACAATCCATCCAGCATCTTTTAAGTTCCATGTCCCAATGAATTTGGGCTGTTCAGCAGGTAGAAGGAGGTGCAACGGGTTACCAAATAGGTGTACCTAATAAATTGGCATCTCAGTGTATATGTTGTGTTAATTTTTAAATGGCATACAATTACGATACTTTAAAATGTGATATAAAAAGTGAGTATGATACCTGAGTGTAAAAGGCTCGATTGGTAAATGATGAGAATTAAAATAAATACACCATTCAAGATTAAAAGGACATTCAATTAAACTATGCTTCATAGTTAAAATGGTGCTTGAAATTTGCACTTAAGTTCATCATCCACTGATACATGAAAATGTGCAATAAAGGAATGATCTACGGGGAGGGGAGATACTGCAAATTCTCCTGGCAATTCCTCTGAAAACACAACTTACACTGTTTGACAATAGGTCCAAGTCCCATCGGTATCACCTTTCTTACTGAGGGCAGGGTGGGGGTTTAGAAGAGATAAATCTCAACGCTGGCCCAGGTGGGATTCGAATCTGGGAACTGTAGATTTTAAACCTGGCAAGTTACTAAATGAACCACTCTCACCTCCAATTGTGCCTGGAGCTCAATGGAAAACACTGTTGGAAGTACAGATATCGAACTGGCAATGGAGTGCTGGACAGGAGCATGACTGACTGGCCATCTGCCAGTCATTGCCCCTGAAATTAACATGACTGGGCACTCAACAAAAGAGAATTATTAGAGCCCTAATGCTTATAGTAGAAAACAATCTTTTTTAAAATTAAAGGCAAGACATACAAGCAAATATAAGGTGTGCCAATCAGCTCACCAATATCAGGAATGTTGGCACAAACAGCACTGAGTAGCACAGAAAATTATAGCACCATATGGTATCAGGGCTAATATACTATTGAAGAACATTGATTGTATACTACCAGACACCGATGACATTCAGATAGTATAAAATCCCATATATTTAAACCTTGGCCTGTGTAAAAAAAAGTGGAGAGTACGTATTCCACCATCAAATACACGATAGAGCAAGAAAATCAGGGATCTTTTCTATACTTGGACATCATGATTAAGAGAAACAAAAATGGGTATAGCACAGAATACCATGAACTAATGGCTCTGATATCAGCTATACCATATACCTTCTACCAATCAATACAGCACAAAAAACTGGTATCAAAACCACACTTATGACAACCCTAAGATATACCATAATGGAAAAACTATGGAAAATGATCACAAATACATTATAAAAGAGGCATGAAAAGCAGGTAACCCTAAAAAAACAATAGATCAAATTCACAGAGAAGTAAAAATAGCAACGGAGTGCAGCTCACAACCGATAGCAGCACAACATATACAACAAAATGGAAGATAAACATCAGCAGTACCTAAGATTTCTTGGTTATTCAATATTTTAAAAACAGGTATGCAACCATTAAAAGAACAGGTACCAATCAAAGCACTCAATACCACAATTAAAAGCATAAAAAATTACAGAGATCAGAAAAAACTGATCAGAAGAGTCTACACCATACTACTCTATAAGAAGGATGAAGACAGAGAACAGCTCTATATAAGAAAAACTAAAGGACAGGAGAAATACACTATCAGAAACATTAAAAAGATATCACATATGAAAAGCAAACAATGGTATTATCGTGTAATGTATGAACAAGAAAATTTGAACCTAACTTCAAAAAAGCTGAGATATTAATATCACCTAATGACTTTCAGTTAAATGTAGCAAAGCAGATACTAATTTATACACATCAACATAATTGTATTAATGATGACATAACCCTCCCCCCATATCCATGAAAGCTCTTATGGACATCTTATGGACTCTCATGAACATAAAGAAAAATAGAATCAACAACATATCCATTAGTCTATAACCACATATAAGCAAAACAACTCAAAAGGACTAAAGAAATTGAAGAGACTTACATTATACTTAAGTTAAAGTCACCAGCAATGGTGCTAAGGGAAGTAGCACACTGAAGAAAGCCCATAATGGCTGAAACATGCTTGCATTTTTAATATTTTAGTGTATGTAGTAAATGTTTTTAAATTTATAGAGTAAATGTTTTTAAATTTATAGAGTAAAAGGTTTTTAATAAAAAGTTAATTAAAGATGTAGCTGTCTGCAAAATTAATTTGCACAGTGTTCATTCTTTTGCAAAAATATGATAACATCAGATAAAAATTAACTAGTAGGTATAGTGCCACCAGCAGAGTATGTGTAAATAAGATAGCCAATGAGACATCAAACCAGCTAACCAATAACAGGAATGGGAGAACAGACAGTGATGTGACAAGACAGCAAAGGTGGCCATAGGAAGAAAAGCCATAGAATTAGTAACTTTGCAATAGAACGTAAAGCAGAACAATAGGTTGTATGTTTGTTTCATTTTGTTTTTAACTCAGAAAAGTAGACATACTTTCATGGAGATACACGGTTTAGAACAGTGTTTTAAATTAAGGGGAATGATCGAACTGGCTGCCAGATTGGTGGATGGAACCGGGTGAGGCATGGAGGAACAGAGTGAGGCTGTCACACAGAGATCAATACCTATAGTGAATTAAGCAAGTCAATGTAAAGCACCCACCAACAATGACACAGCTGCTGTGTGTTCTAGACATGACTGATAACGTGCAACTCTGAAATAAAGATGGGAACACTGTGTGTGGGATCTGGTCTGCAATGATGGTATAATAGTAGAACATGCCAATTGCACCAATGTGCTGGATTTCGAGCTATGTGTGAAGACATGCAAAAAGTCCAGGTGTGCAACACAATGGCTAGCAAAGAACCATTGTGTGTAAGATAGTCAAGTGTAAAAGTCTTCCCTGTCTTGCAGGGGCAAAAATTGCAGGAAGGGACACAGCATGCCTTGGTGGAAGTGACTCAATTGTCGACTGGGCAATGTTATAGAGACTGGTGTTAATGTCTCTGAAATAGCATTGGACACGCAAAGTAAAGGATATATGGTAGTCAGGTGATAGCTGTAAAGCATTTCCCTCTTAAGACTAAAAACGAAGTCCCAAGTGGAGGTAGTCCATTAGGGATCACAATTTAGGTGCATACTGTAGAGACAACTGCTGATGGCAAATAGGCAAAGACAGTTCATTGGTCTCAATACAAATATTCTGGACCTCTGTATGGGTGCATTTCTACACCATGGAAGGCCTGATGGAAGAGAGTGTCCAAAACCCTAAACATCAAATCCTGGGTAGAATTGTACACCTGTGAAACATAGTCAGTTTTGACCTGACAAGTGCATGATATAGATGGAGCAAAGAACCTCGGTTCCGTCCCCAGGAAACAGGATAGAATCTTGATGTTCAGTGCCCACAAAGAAACTTGGTCTCTGCCACAACAGGAATGATGGCACCCCCAAGCTGTAGCTTGAGGTACAGATGAAAGTTAAGCTTTTGACAAAATTGTACAAAAGGAAAACTGAAACTTATTCACCATTGCCCAAACAGGGAGATGACCTACATATTGGAACAGCAAAAAAGTTAAAATCATCAACAGAGAGGTTACTGCTTACAGTTGGAGAAAGTTGTCTAGTGACAGAATTTATCTTGACATCAAAAAGCATAACACTAAAAGGCACAGCCTGGAGTGTTATGCCTCTGTTCTTGAGGGCAAAGCTGCACCGGAATGCCAACACAGACTTGAATGAGGAGAAAGAAAGTTGGCAAAGATTGGCACATGACCTTGCCACAGCATTTATAAAAAATGCATTGGCAAGGTTATAATAACCTTGCAATGCATTTATATATAAATGCATTTATATATAATAATAATGCCAAATTGCATGCATCTTGTAAGCTTTTCAATCTAACATAAAATTGACACTAGGTGCTCTCACTTTAAAAAGGTATTCCTGATAACCAATTCGAGGCATGGTCTAGAGCAGGGGTTCTCTACGTGGGGTATGCAGTAAAATTTTTTGGGGTACGCCATGAGAACTTAAAAGTCACTAGATCTAGTAACAATACACGTTTTATTTTATTCCCATTGTAATACTATAACTATAGTTTTATCTATCTATACAGGGGTACGCCAGTTACATACACATTTCCAGGGGGTATGTGAAGCATAAAATGTTGAGAACCACTGGTATAGAGTAAATCTGTCTGAGAAAGCCACACTGAGTATTGCAAAGAAGGTTGATGTGTTCTAAATACCAGATGAATCTGGCATTTACCATTCTTTCCAACATCTTTTACACAGCTCATTAATGTGATAGGACTGTAATTTGAAGGAATCTTAGGATCCTTTCCTGGTATGGGCAAGGCCAAGATGATAGGCTCCCACCAGGAATCTAGACACAGCTTCTTAAAAAAAATATGATTCAAAAATTGGAGCAGTGAATAATGGACATTGTCTGGTCCAACAGGACACATGATAAGAGTGCAAAGAAGGACACAGCTCTTCCACCGTAAATGGCCTGTTGTAGGGCTTGAGGCTAGTTGAATAGACAGCAAAGACAGCAAAGAGTGCTCAACCTTGATCTTCTGGGTCAGAAACAGGAGAATAAGAAGAGGAGATGAAGGAAAAATCATCCCACTAGAGTGTTGGCAAATTGCTAGGGTATCAAGAATTGCCTGTCCATTATGCTCTAGGACCAATAATGAGTGGGATGAATAGTTCCCATCATCTTCCAGACTTTATCCCCCACAACCTTAGTACAGATCGTGCAGCTGATTAAAGATTTGACTTTATTGTTATGATTTGATTTCATTCACATACTTGAATTCTTCATGGTTAGAGGAGTCAAATTTCAGGATCAATGCATGCAAGATTAAAGAAATTCAAATGCATAATATTTTCATAATGGTGTTAATTAAATTTACATATGTATTATTTAATATACTGAGCAAATAATGTTAACTTGGTTTTTGTAAGCTTTTAATTTTGTGCAGTTTTCAAGAAATGTAAAACATTAATTTGTGGTGATATTTGAGTTGCGGATAATTAAGGAGTTCATATAGATTGCAATATACTGAACCAGTGGCATACTTGGAAAATTCTAATTGGGCAGATGGGGAATGGCATTCTTAAGTCTCCTATTCAGGGTCTTCCTTAAACAATGTATTCAAACATAGGTTACAGAAATCATGATAAACTCAGGGACTATGTTGAATTAAGGGAGCAGACAAATTATGTAATGCCAGATTATGCAGGTTCGACTGCATTCTGTACTACTAAACATCACACGAATATTTGCTTTTGAAGATATAACTAGAGGAACTCAAAGATTCAAGAACATCATGTGTCAGAATGGCATTAAAGTTCAATTTTAATATTGCTTTTGGTAATTATTTACCCTGTTTAAAAAGTTATGATTCATCAATGATCTGATGATTATAACCTTTTAACTCTTAAAATGCTGTAAGAATGAACACATATTTTTTAAAAAAGGATTATCTGGCCTTTTTTTCCAATTATTTTACAATTTTTTTACTATTTGGTCATGGAATAATTTGTGTTTTTTGTTTACATATATATATGAATTGCAAACAAAGATTAACATAGTGAAAGTAAGAAAATAATGATTTACCCATGTAGCCTACAGTACCCACTCTCCCTCTCACTGTTTCACCTTCAGGAATTTCAACTGCTAGACCAAGGTCTGATATTCTTACATGGCCTAAGAGACAAACAAATGAAATTAACAGCTGGGGGAAAAATGGAACTTAGAAACCAAAATTTTCAAAGGCTAGAAAAATAACTAGAAAGCTATAAAAGTCTACACAAACAGCAAAAACAGTCACATAAAATGTAATTTTGTAAGTACCTTAATTAGTATATACCTTAAAGGAAATGAAATTTAACTTTTTTAACATGCCATGGCTATTGAAATAATGCTCACCAGCCATATCTTACAGGGAAAGAATAGTCTGTAAACTGAATAGAATGTGTGAAATACAAAAAAGAAGCAATGAATTTATTTGCTTTAGCAAACCAAACATGAAAAAATAAGCTGATGAAAAACATAAAACACAGAAATTCAGTATTATGTGGGGGGAAAACTGCATTGGATTCCAACAATCAATTTGTAAACAAATAATATTTTTGAAATCAGTTAATTTCATACAGTTTTTTTTTTTCTTTCTTTTAGGGATTAAATTCTTTTCTATTATATTTTGCAATATGATTAACATATACTTTGCACTGTAGTAAAAAATACTACTATGTATAGAAAAGAAATACTACTATCCATATACATATACATAGAAATATGTTGGGTCCTCCTTTTATATGTGGGGCGGGGGTGGCTCAGTCGGTAGCGCGCCAGGCTCGTAATCTGTAGTTCCCAGGTTCGAGTCCCAGCTGGATCAGCGTTGAGATTTATCTCCGCAAAATTCCCCGCCCTGCCCACGGTCAGTAGGGGACACCGATGGGCTTGTAAAGGTCGCCGTCCGTCGGATGGGACGTTAAGCCGTGGCCCCGTGTGCGGGAGAGCCATACCCTGTGCACGTTAAAGAACACGCTGAATGGCCTTGACGGGAGGCTACCATCTGTCTCCCAACAGCTGTTCCAGTGGGTCCCCTCCCCCAACCTTCTCTGAGCCTTCGGGGTCCATGTGACCTGGCCATTTAGCCCATGGTGTGCAAAAAAGTGCCGCTCAGAGGTAAAACAACCCAACCCAACCCAACCTTTTATATGTTGGGTCCTCCAGAGCACATTGGCAATTTGAAAAAACACTTTTTTCATCTAAAGAAAAAGAAACCGAAATTTCCTACAACCAAGTTTCATAAGTTTGTTATGCAATGAAAAATATTTAAAATTAGTATTAAAATTTCTTCAAGTTAAAGAAACTAAATTCGATTCATATTTATAAATCATTAAAAAACACGGTGTATTTTAATAACTTAAATTTTTTTTGCATTATTTCACCATTAGATTTTGAAAATCTCAATATACAATACACTATACAGGCGAAGTCTTACCTTCACATGATGATACTGAGGATACTTATATTTGCCAGTTTCTATGTTCATCAATCTTCTTACAATATTGGTGGAAAAATCCTTCTATATGTTGGGTCCTCCTACACTGTTATATGACTGTTGGAACTTTTCCTAATGGTTCTAATTTTGGCTGATGCAATATGCCAGAGTACATTGGCAAAAAAAAAAACTGTCAGGAAAAGTGCCAACAGACATACAATGGTACAGAACCCAACATATAGAAGGATTTCCCACTGACATCGTTAGAAGATTGACGAACATGGAAAATAGAAGGTATAAGTATCCTCAGTAGCATCACATTGATTCTCATTTAGTAAATACTTTAAAATCACTGCCATCAAAAGGTTGAATACTACTGTTAGCAATTTAAGAGCAGATAATTCAAACTGAACATAAAGTGTATTAACATTATTTCAAGTGACTTGCTAAAGTCTTGGCTTCACAGTTTTAATATATATTTAGGCTAAAGATATTACAAAATTCACAGAAGAATCCAAATATTAAATTTTGTTGATAAAGCACATCAATTTGTACTAGATAACACAGAACATTGTTTTAAGATTAACAATCTACTGATAAAATTAGAAGTTAAAGAAATTAATACTGACAACCCCTAGAACATAATTTAATTTAGCTGAATTAAAGAATGTTCCCTTTTTACATGAAGAACTAATTGCAGTTTGTATCTACCCATCCCAAAATACTTTGCATATTTTTGGAAAATAAAACTCCATAATTATATTTGGGCATTACTATCCAGCTGTATTACACTCTCTAATAAAATCATATCAAGTAATACACATATATACCAAATTAGGATAGACACAGAATATCACCAGCATTTACTGTGCAGTTGTTCACAATTTATGTTATATAGTTGTTATAGTTGTTCACAATTTATGATTATGTTCTAGGTCAGTGTTGTTATCAACTGTCTGCCTCCTGTACTGCCTGCTATTCAGGGTGAGTATGGATAGGTTGGCACCAAAAGGTTGTTTTACTAATTCTAGTGCCACTGACAGGGAGCTCTCTGTGATGTCAAAAAGGTGACAAATGAGGCAACGGATTTAAATATTCTTCTTTTCTTTCATGTGTATCTTTGTCCTTGGTGGATATTTTATTCTGTGAAGTCTTTCAAGTAAATTTTGTTTTTTGATTATGCTGAGTTGTGCAGTAGCAAAGTACGGTAATTATATTTGAAGAATAAGAAAAGCAATCAAAGTTTCATATTCATTCCCATCAGAAGAAAAATTAGTAAGAAGTGAGTGATACAGTGTAGGCATCAACATAAATCTGACATGCAGCATACTAAGATAGGTAGTAAGCATTTTTGTGATGCCTGTAATGATCCTCACCTATGAATCAAACTCTTAGGACTCTCTGTTAGATGTAAACTTAAAGAATAATGCCATTCCAAATAAAAAACCTGCCACATGAAAATATTATCTTGGTTAAGACAACCGATTTTACTTGAACTAAATGAGTGTGTCTTGGGAGTGAAATGGAAAAGAAAGTTGGAAAAATAAATCAATTACCCTGAAAATTAGGACAAGGTCCAATTATCAGAGGTAATTGAAAATTTAAATACCTTAGCTTATAGTGCACTCCATGAATTAATTAGAGCAGCATTTACAAACTATTAAAAAAAACTAAGTAAAACCACTGGAAAACTCTGCTTTGCAAGTAAGTTTAAGATCAAAGCAAAAAACAGTCGAATTTACAAATACAATTTGATTACACAAATTATATTTATGTAAATAATATACAGTATAAAACTTTAGAATTAAGGTGAAAGCAAGGGAAAAAAAGCAGAAGCTGTTTCACTGGATACTTCCATGGAAGATTTTCTTAGTAAATTGAAAGCTATGTTTACATCAGGTTGGATGGTTGTTTGAGTTTTAAGGTCAAGTAAGTACAACTTCCTTTTTGTGATTCACAGGACTGCCATGGTTTGACAACAGGCCTGATCTCCTAGAGTTCAGAGACCAATATGTTCAGATCAAATTAACTACCAATGTGCCCAGAGCCTGCAGCTGCATCACAAAGTCATTGCCTCTGATAACATGACAAGACATCAAACAAAAGAGGATGATCAGAGTGGCTGCCAGATGGAGCTTCTGGTGGGTCTTGGTGCAGCATCAGATTCACCCTGTTCTTTCCGAGATCAAAGCCTGTAGCAAGAAAAGTGAGTCTGTATAAAGCACACACTGACAATGATGCTTAGCCTCTATGGGATCCAAGGCAAGGCTGAATGTGTGCAACTTTGCAGTGAAGGCAGAACACTGCTATGGAATCTGGTCTGCAATGATAGTATCACAGTAGACCATGGCGAATCCTACTGATATGTCTGACTTCGAGCCATCTGTGAAAACAGGCAAGAAGTCCAGTGTGCTCAGCACAGTGGCTGGCAGAGGGTTGCTGGTTGGTTATTTTACCTCTGAGCAGCACTTCTTTGCACACAATGGGCTAAATGACCAGGTCACAAGGACCACAAAAGCTCAGAGAAGGTTGGGAAAGGGGAACCACTGAAACAGCTGTTGGGGAGGTGGGAGCTCAATCAGTAGCGTGCCAGGGTCGTAATCTCCAGTTCCTAGGTTTGAGTCCCAGCTGAGTCAGCGTTGAAATTTATCTCCGCAAAACTCCCTGCCCACAATCAGTAGGGGACACTGATGGGCTTGGGTCCATCACATGGGACATTAAGCCGTGGCCCCGTGTGTGAGAGCTATACTCTGTGCACATTAAAGAGCACACTGGATGGCCTTGACGGGAAACTACCACCTATCTCCTGGACGGGAAACTACCTCCTAACAGCTGTTCCAGTGGGTCCCCAACCTTCTCTGAGCCTTAGGGGTCATTGGAACTTGGCCATTTAGCCCATTGTGTGCAAAAAAGTGCCACTAAGAGGTAAAACAACCCAATAGCTGTTGGGAGACAGATGGTAGCCTCTGGTCAAGGCCATCCAGCGTGTTCTTTAACGTGCACATGGTATGGCTCTCTCGCACATGAGGCCATGGCTCAATGTCCCATCTGACAGCCAACGGTCTTTTTAAGACCATTAGTGTTCCCTACTTACCGTGGACAGGGAAGGGAGTTTTGCGGATATAAATCTCAACACTCACCCAGCTGGTACTTGAACCTGTGAACTGAAGATTACAAGCCTGGCGTGCTAATGACTGAGCCACTCCTGCCCCCAGTTGCTGGTACATGTAGTCTAGTGTAAAGAATCAGCTATTGCCCCATCCTGTAAAGAGAAAACTCACAGAAGGGGGAAAGTGAGCCACAGTGGAAGTGGCTTAGTTTTCGACTGGGCAATGCTATCAAGACTGGTGTTGATGTCTCGCAGATAGCTTCAGACACGTAAACTGAAAGGACAAATGGGCAATTGAGCAATTCAGGTGAAGCAATTCCCACTGAAGACTAAAAATGCAGTCCGAAGTGGGATGGCCCATTAGAGATTGCAATTTCAGTGTGTACTGCAGGAACAACTGTTGATAGCAAATAAAGATGGTTCCTCAGTCTCAATGTAAACCAGGGAGATGCAAAAGGCCCCCTGCAAACATGGAGTGCCCTGATGATGGAGAGAGTCCAGCATCCTCACCACCAAAACTTGGGCACAATCATGCACCTGGAATCCGTTGTCAAGTTTCGACTGGACAAGTGCATGATACAGGTGGAGCAAAGACCATAGGCCTGCTTCCTAAGCAAGCCTTGAGGATGTTCAATGCCCACATGCACTTGGATCTGAGAAGATGGATGTGGGGATAAAAAGGTTAACTTCTGGTCAAAGATGACACCAAGAAACTTGGTCTCCATCACAAATGGAATGATGGTGTCCCAGAGTCAAAGATTGGGATCCAGATCAAGATTACACTTGCAGCAAAAGTGTATACAAGCGGTCTTCTGAGGAGGGGAGGGCCTGGTATGATTCATCCAATGCCAACTGGTCAACGCAAATTCATCTAAAGGGGACAATTCATCCAAAGGACAAAGGCCCAAAGATATGATTCATCCAATGGGATAATGTGTCTAAAGCCAATCTGTCCAATGAGACAATTTGTCCAAAATCAATTCATCCAATCGGACAACTCATCCAAAGCTCATTTGTTCAAAAGTGCCAATAGTCAATGACAATAAAAAAATTCATATTTCGTGGGTATTATTATAAACCAAAAATTTCTTTTCCTTAGCATTTTTTTAAAAAAACAAAATTTGTTTGTTATCACTAGGTTTGACTGTCCATCAATTATCCTGAGAACCAATAAATTGATTTTGATGGTATTTTTTTGCATTGAATGGAGAAAAAGCTTCAGTTTGAATGTGGATAATATTATATCTGTCTGTGCACACAATATTTCTGGAAATAATCAACTGACATCAATGGTCCTTTTTGTGTTATATGGAGCAAAATGTTCAGTTTGCAGGAATATTTACCTGTCTGTGCACACAATATTTTTAGAAATAGTCAACTGATATGAATGGGCTTTTTTTGCTATGGATGGAGGAAAAAGTTCAGTTTGTATGCAGATATTTTTTATCGATCTGTTTCTGCATGCAATATTTCTGGATGGTTGTTGTTTGGGGTTTTATGGCACACAAGAAGTGAGGGCTATACTGTAGCAATGATAAATAAAGAGGTAAAAGATTCAACTCACAACCAAAGTTAAAAGTAGCACACAAATGGTAAAGGATGGTACGGAAACAAATCATTGCCCCTGATTCTGACACGACTGGGCACCCAACAGAAGAGAATGGTTGTTATGGCTGCTAGATAATGTAGTTGCTGGTGGATCTTGGAGAGAACAGGGTGAGACCGATGCCTAACCAAGATCAAAGCATGTAGTGAGCTAAGCAAGTCAGTGTAGATGACACACTGATGATCTTTGCAGCTATGAGGTCCAAGACAAGGCTGATAGCGTGCAACTCTGCAGTGAATATGGAACATTGCTGTGGGATCTGGTCTGCAATGATTGCATCAAAGTAGACCATGGCCGATACCACTGGTGTGCCGGACTTCGAGTCATCTGTGAAGATGGGCAAGAAGTCTGGGTGCTCAGCACAATGGCTGGCCAAAGAGTTGCTGGTACACAGTAGGATGTAAAAGCCTTCCCCATCCTGCAAAGAGAAGTCACAGCAAGGTGAAACAGCGAGACATGATGGAAGTGGCTTGGCTATCAACTAGGCAATACTATCAAGAGTGATCTCTGAGGTGGCTTCAGACATGCAAACCAAAAGGACGAATGGCAGTCAGGCGATTCTGATATAGCATTTATCACTGAGGACTGAACATGCAGTCCCAAGTGGGATGGCTCAGCAGGGATCACAACTTTGATGGGTACTGTAGGGACAACTGCTAATGGTGAACAGATAAAAGATGGTTCAGCAGTCTCAACATAAAGACTGGACCATGAAATGCAGAAGGTCATCCTACAAACATGGAGACTTGAAGATGGAGCATTCTCACCACTGAATCCCGGGCATAATCAAATCCGTGGAATCCATAGTCCAGTTTCAACTGAACACATACAGGCAGAGCAAAGAACATGGGTCTGCTCCCAATGAGAGGACCTTCAGGATGTTCAATGCATGTGTGCACTTGGACCTGAGATGACTTGAGATGGGGTAAAAAGATCAACTTCAAGTCGAAGATGAGACCAAGAAAATAACTCCACCACAACTGGAATGATGGTTCTCCTAAGCCAAAGCTCAAGGCCCAGATGACACTAGTGGCAAAAGTGCACACAAACAGTAACCCAAACCAAAAGATTGTTCAGGGACATTTGCAGTTGCCGTATGACCCTCATGCTGAAAGCAGAGTAACATAGCTAAAATTGTCAACATAGAAGACATGGCCTACAGTTGGAGGAAGCTGTCAAGTAATGGAATTGATCTTGACAGAGAAAGGTGTAACACTCAGGATACAGTTTAGTGGTACTCCTCCTGTTCTTGGAGGAAAGGCACCACAGAGTGTTGCCAACACAGACACAAAAAGTATGAGAACATAAAAAGTTGGAGATGAAGATTGGCATGTGACCTCTCAGGTCAAATATATGGAGGTTATAAAGAATGTTGAATCTGCAAACCATTAGATTTTTTTCGACATTGAAGTAAACATCAAGTGCTCTCTTCATAAAAAGGAATTCCTGATTGCGGATTCGATGCAGATTAGGTAGTCAAGAGTTCACTGTTGCCTGCAAAAGCCACATTGGATGTTGGAAAAAAGGTTGTGGTATTCCAAATATCAGACAAGTCAGGCTTTCACTATTCTTTCCAACACCTTGTACAGTAACTTTGCAACACACTTTGTAGTTCGTCAACATGATGGGATGATAATTTGAAGGAATATTAGGATCTTCACTGGCTTGGGATCGGCAAAGACAATAGCCTCCCACTAAAAGTTAAGAAATGCTCCTCAAGAAAAATGCAGATGAAAAGTCAGATCACCCGATCCTTACTCGATAGTGAAAGATGTTGGAGCATGTTGCAATTGACATTGTGTGACCCGACAGCAGAAGCACAAGAATGAAAAGCAAGATGAAACTCCTCCACTGCAAAGGGTCTGTTGTAAGGGTTCAGGCTATTCAAGTAGAAAGAGAATGGAGAACATTTGGTATTTCTCTTCAGGGCCAGAAACTTGGGGGAATAGAACAAGGGACAAAAACAATTCCTCCCACTACCCTGAAGCAGGGGGCTAAACAATGCGAAGCAGTGGTCCTATGAAGCACCTTGATGAACAGACTACCACAGTGGCAGGATAAGCCAAGTGGATGTGGAGAGAAGAAGATTCCATGTAATTACCAGAATCCTCTTTCTAAAGACAGAGGGCACAGCACATGACAAACACGCAAGCAAGTATTCAGGACCCTGCAAAAGTACCCCTAAACAGCAGAACTTCTACAAGGTAGGCCCCTCACCATGGATGACACTACTAAGGGAGTCACACTAGGAATTCATGTCTATTCAGATTGTCTTTTAGAAGGGAAAAAATTTGAAACAGTAATTCAGTCAGCAAAAATAATTTTCTTTAGATTTTCATTATGGTTATTAACATAAATGGAAACAGGTGCAATATATTGTGATCTGGTGGTTTAATTCCATTGAATTTAATTTTAAAAGCAAGATCTAAATAATTACTCAGAATCATCTAATACAAATTCTGTAATAATTCGATATGAAGTACATATGACAATCATGAAATATCTAATATGCATTCAAAGGGCCACTTTATTAAGTACAGTTCCATGTTATGTCAACAGTAAATCAAATATAAAATTCAGTAACTTCTTAAATAAGCTTTTGTGAAAAAATGTGACAAGATAATTTATAGACGTCAAATCCATTCAAATCTTGATTTTCAACACAATTCATTTGGTATTTAAAGAGCTGTGAGACCCAAAATATTTAAGCAAATTAGCTTGTTCTGAAGAAAAAACATTCAAAATTGGTCAAAATTAGCATAATTATTATGCATACTGTTAAAAGTACTTTTATACATGTTAATAAAGTTTAATATAATGGTGTTATTGCTTTTGTTTAACTTGTTTTTATTAATTCTTTGAGCAATTACTTAAACTGGAATCACTGCGGTTAAATATTTCAATTTCTTACCTGTCTAAATAATGAATGAATAGTTTTGAAAATGAGGTTGAAATGGATTTGATTGAAATCTTTAAATTATCTTCAGTCACTATTTTTCATAAGAAGCTTATTTAAGAAGTTACTGAATTCTGTATCTGAGTTACTATTGGCATAACATGGAACTGTATCTAATGAAGTGGTTGCTGAGTATACATCTATAACAATAATATTTTTCTGATAGTTACATAGATCTCTAACAGTTAAACTAAATTAAAATTATAATTTTTTCACTTTTTCTGTCAACACAAATCTATGTTACATATGCTTCTTATAAGATATTTGTTTACCATAAGTCTCCCCCACTCTCCAATCTTTGATGTCAAAACTCCTAGCTAATCACTGACAATTATAGTCAATTCAAATATAATGAGATTAGTCTGTATTTCTTTAACTTTTATTAGAAGTTTGTTAACCTTAAGATTACATTAAATGTTATCCAATAGTACACAATTAGTGTGCTTTATCAACAAATATTTTAATACCAGCATATTTCTTCTTAAAATTAAATGCATCTTTGGAAGTGGAAAAATAAAAAGGTTTTAAACTAATTTGATCACAGATAGAGACTTGTTTTTTTCCCCACAACATAGGGGAAATCCACATGTCAAATTTGGTAATGTGTCATAATCACCAAATTAAATTATGGAGGTAATACTTCTGGATCTTTCCAGGGGTCACATTGTGAGGAGTACGAAACTAACATGCCTTAACAATGCATGTGACTTGCAGTCTTCCAACTTACACTCAGTGATAGTTTTTATCTCTTTTAAAAAAATCAAATTAGGGACCCTCCTCCCTGTAATCTACTAAATACTTCAATGTTCAGTTCTAAATTTGGCAAGTGGATTTCCTCTGTGCCACCATATGTTGTGTGGCAAACAACAAATCTCTATCTCTGATAGAATTAGTTTAAAACCACTTTTATCTTTCTAATCACATGCATCGTTATGAAAGGCTAGCACCATACACCTCGCAATGAGTCCCCCGAAAAGATTCGGAAGTATGACCTATACAATTTAAATTTGGATTCATTTTAAAATTTTGTGGTGGTATGTCTTTAAATTCCCTTTTTCCTGATAATTAGAATAATTATTTTTATGTTGTTTGATGGCTCTATAAAATATAAACCTAATTATCATTAGGAATATTTCTAATAATTTATTCTAAGTGTGGGATTAGTTGATGTAAAGATGGTAGGAGGGGAAACAAATAAGCACTCATAAGGTCTCTGCTTCATCAATTTATTCTGCTGATCCAATAACGTAATGGATGATTTGGTGATAGATAAACCTAGGCCAGGTAGTTTAAATAGTACCACAGATGAAAACTATACTGTGGATGCTCTAGCTAAAGTCAAAGTTAGCATTGCAGGTCTATAAAAAAAATTGCACAGGAGGTATGAATTGAAAATTATCTGTTTCCAGAATCCTGAGAAGAAATAAGCTCTACCCATATAAAAAGCAAATGCTACAGGAGATTCATGGGGACAACATGGACTGCAGACTTTGAATGAGACAGCCAATTGCCACAACTGTCGCTACTGGGCTGCGACACAGCCACACTGGGTTGAAAACGCATAGGTGCAGAATGATCCTAGGGAATCTCTTTGGTGTGCAAATCACAGTGACATCATAGCACCTTACTTTTATGCAAACATAGTCACTGGTGATACTTTTTGCAAATGTCAAATGTCATTTTGGTACCTTACTTGTAAGACATGACCTTAACCCACTACCACAGTGTCTTCTTTCAGCAAGATGGGGCACTGCCCTACAATGCTATAAATGCCCAAACTTGATTGGCTGAAACAGTATACCACAAATGGAGAGCCTAACATGAGGCAGTGGAATGGCTACCTAGAAGTCCAGATTTGACTCTATTGGATTTTTTTCAATGTGGGAGAGGAGTTATTTCATGTCGAATCACACAAAATTATGAAAAAAGTTCACCATCTATCACAAAATATTGATTATCATTGGCATAAATGTTAGTACACTTAAGATGTCTAATTGTCCGAAATATTTTGAGTCAAAAACATTTTTGTATGCAGTTATAATCATTTCATTTAAGGTGAAAATACACTGTCGTATCAGAATAATATGACCACCTACCATAGTACACGTATAGTAGGTGGTCATATTATTCTGATATGACTGTGTATACAAATTGTGACTAAAGGATTTTCTTTTTTCTTTGCTTCTATGGTAGATGAAAAGATCAAATTTGGTGTACTGAGTAGATTTTCCTTATTAATTCAATAAAAAAATAGAATTTGAAAAATTTAATACAATTTGGAAAAAAATTTTGAAAAAACTGAAAATTTTAAAATGTAAAAAAAAAAGCAATTTGGTTCTATAGATAAAAAAAAATTAAAACTGACATATGTTGTATATTATACTTCGTAGAAATGTATGAAATTTTGAGTATGGTCATTTCTTTGACAACGAGAAAAAAAAATATTGAAATTGTACCAATGTTATTGCTAATGATGCACTTCAGGGGACCACACTGAGGCTCTTGTGCATGTGCACTAGAGGAGATGCACAGAGAGGCTACCGATGTGTTTACTGCTTGCCCTAAAGTTGACTTTGTAACTCTGACCACTCCAACTAACATTTGGCTACTACTTATAGCTATGGTGCTGCTATTGATAAAAGTTCATATCCTTTTTTACTGATGAGCAAAATGAAAAAAGCCCAATATTTATAGGGAGCAAATTTAGCAATACAAATGTTGAGTGATACATAGGGTGATCAGATTGCAATCAGTAAAAACTGGGACTGGTGATTAAAAGTTCCAACTTCAGTTTGTATAACTTGAAAATGTTATTTTATACTTTATTTTTGATCAATTGTTGTATAATAATTAAGGAAGTGCTTAATGGGCCTAGTGCAGTCCAAATAAGCAAAGAACTAAGCAATCCCATTCGTAGTTCTTTTGGTGCCTTGGGCAAGAAAAAAGATGCTCCTTTGAATTTAATGAGTAGATAAAAATTGTCATATACAAGTTCGAATTTAGTTCATTTCAACGAAGTCATAATCACTGCTGATGAAATAAATGTTATCATAAAATACATTGATAATAAAGAATTTAGTCATAAATAATTAGAATATATAATCATTTAAACTGAAAAAGGCTAAGTTACCAACATAGTGATCAAGAGAATTGATTTTATATTTTAGAAGTACCAAGTACGAGTACTACGCAACTTTAATTAATTTTGTAAAGTCTAGTGAATGACAACAATTACAGTTTCTATTATTGGATTAAACCATCTGGCATCCCTTTGCCGTTGGTGCCCTGGGAAACCGCTTCTGCCTTGGCACTGACTGTTCTTAAGATAATATCAGCAAAGAAATATTTTTCCTCAAAGATTAAAAAATGGAGGTAATCACGATTACACTATCAGTTTTTACATTTCGGAACAATTTTTTTCTTAATTATTATAGAACAGTTGACCAAAAATAAAGCATAATTTACAGTTTTCAAGTTACATGAACTGAAGTTGGAACATTTAATAACCAGTCGCGGTTTTTCACAATCGCAATCTTGCCACCCTATATATATCACTCAACATTTGTATTGCTAAATTTTGTTCCCTCTAAATATTGGGCTTTTTCATTTGCTCATCAGAAAAAAGGATATGAACTTTTATCAATAGCAGCATTATAGCTATAAGTAGCAGCTGAATGCTAGAGTGATTGGAGTTACAAAGTTGTGCTTGAATGAAAGCAGCAAACATGTTGGTAGCCTCCCTGTGCATCTCCTTTAGTGCACATGTGCAAGAGCATCAGTGTGGTCCCCTGAAGTGAATCATCAGCAATAACATTGGTACAAATTCAATATTTTCTCTCTCATTATCAAAGAAATGACCATACTTTAAATTTCGTACAACATTTATATGGAGTATAATGTGCCACACATGTCAGTTTTAATTTTTTTATCTGTAGGGCCAAACACTTTTTTCCACATTTTAAAATTTTCAGTTTCTTTAAAAAATTTTCAAAACTGTATAAAATTTTTCAAATTCGTTTTTTTTTATTGAAGTAATAAGGAAAATCTTGATCAGTACACCAAGTTTGGTCTTCTCATCTACCATAGAAGCAAAGAAAAAAAAAAAAAATCTTTAGTCACAATTTGTATATTTTCCCCTTAGGTCGAACGATTATAACTCCTTACAAAAATTTTTTTGACTCAAAATATTTCGGACAATTAGACATCTTATATTTATGGCAAAGATAACTGAAATCTGAGATGAGCAGTTAACTGGCCTGGTTGTATTGACATGAAATGACCCAGGGTTACCTAAAATCTCATGTACCAAAATTACCCTTGATCACTGGATGAATGGAAGGAGACCATCTGCAGTGAATATCGCAAGATAACACCATCATTTTCTGTAGCATTCATTAGTCATTCAGAGACAGGATTGCCATGTGCAAATAACACAGTGGTGTATTAAGGAAGAAGTAGATCATACTTATTTTTATAGCTGTTAACAAAATTTTCCCATCACTTTTATTGTTACTATAAATACAGATCAATGATGAATAGTTCAGTATGATACTCAAGATCTACTTATTTGACTCAAATGGCACAGAATGGCAGAAATAGTAAACACAAATAAAAGTAATATAAATATATCTTGGTTATGTGTCTAAAACATTGGCAGAAAATGATTACCATATTTTTATGTCTTAATAAATACACTATATTCATACATACCATGGTCATCCAACAGAATATTTTCTGGCTTGAGATCTCTACCAATAAAATAAAACTAATGTTTAATAAACATAGTAAAGTTGTAAATTATATATACAGAATACAATAGCACTGAACTTAGCAAAAAATACTAATATTAGTGAACTAAAAAAGTTAGACACACAAATTGAAAGCTATAAGCACATAATATTGTTTACATCGGTGGCAAAAATTATTTCATTAGACCTCAATGATTTCCAAGTTAAAAAATCACTACTGTAATATATACAGTATACACTGAAGTGCCATTGAATTAGGGATAGCAAACTAGTAACATGTCAGATCCCCTCTGGCACTGATAACGGCCACCACACGATGAGGCAAGGACTCCAAAAGCGTGTGTAAATGTTCCACAGGTATGGTGACCCATGAATCCTCCATAGCTGTCCACGATTCACTCAAGGTCGTTGCTGATGGCACATGGACCCGAACATTCTGATCAACGATATCCCAAAGCTTTCCGATGGGATTTAAATCTGGGCTTCTACGTGGCCAATTCATTATTTCAAAGTCAGTAGAATGCTCCTGCAACCATGCAGTAGCTAAACAGTTGTCTTGCTGGTAGACGCCACTCCACGAGTTCTTCACCTCAGGCTATCATTGAACCACCACCAGCTTGTACTGTTCCGACCTGACATGTAGGATCCATTGCTTCATGGGGTTGCCACCATACCCTCAATCTCCCATCGGCATGATGAAGTTTAAATCAGGATTCCTCTCCAGGCTATACGTTGCCACTTTTGATGGTCCAGTTTCGATGTTTTTTAGCCCAGGTAAGGTGTTGAAGCCTGATTTTGAGCCATATTTTGAGTCAAAAAAATTTTTTGACTCAAAATATTTCGGACAATTAGACATCTTATATTTATGGCAAAGATAACTAAAATCTGAGATGAGCAGTTAACTGGCCTGGTTGTATTGACATGAAATGACCCAGGGTTACTTAAAATCTCATGTACCAAAATTACCCTTGATCACTGGATGAATGGAAGGAGACCATCTGCAGTGAATATCGCAAGATAACACCATCATTATGATGTTATCTTGATGTCGTGCCATTAGAAATGGAACTCTTGTAGGTCGGTGGCTCCCGAAGTCGAGAGGATGGGGTGAGTATTGCACGGTCCGTGCTCTGAATTCCTGGCTGGAACTCACGTTCAGATGGGAGGTGATTTCAGGTTATGTCTGGCCCCTATCAGTCCATATGATGCAGGTCAGACAGCGAAGCCCACGATCATTCAAGGCTGGTTGTCCTTTGCAGTTTGTTCGGATGCTTGTTTTTTTTTTGCCAGAATTTTCATATTCCCGGAACACTCTTGAAACTGTCATACGAGAAAATCCAAGTTCATTGACAATTTTGGAGATCGAGTGTCCCATCCATCGGACACCTATGATATGCCCTCAGTCAAATGCATCTAAATCCTGGGCCTTTCCCATTAAGCTTCTCACGAAGAATGCTTGGGGAAGCCACCAAAGCTGACAGTTATATATAACCAGAGTTTCAGCCATGCATGTGTGCAAATGCGGGACTTGCAGTACTGAATTTGGATAACATCTTCTATCCCTAATTCAATGGCACTTCAGTGTATAACATTTGTTATTGAACCTACAATATGTCACAATACCATTTTAAAGGGGCACTTGAAACCAAGTGCTATTCCAGATAAAATGTAGCAGAGGATCTGTTTTGTTTGGCAGTAAAAATGACACACAAAATAAAAGTTAATGTAAATGTAAAATTCTGTAACTGTAAAACAAATCAGAACTACAAATTCATATAGAGTAAGAAGTGTGGAAATAGAGAGCTAAACACCAAAAAAAAAATATCTTTTTAAATGCAATTTCTTGTAGTTAAATTAGGATCTGAAAATGCTTCTTTATTGCATTAGCAATATGTTTTCATATTTTAAATTCTGGAACAGATGGGATGAAGAAGGACAATGCTGGCACAGAAATTTTCAGGTTCGAAACTTGATCTCTTTTTAGTCAAATTGGGGTCCAAAAAATTGCTTTTAGACCTTATTAATTGGTAATTGTTCTGCATATTGAAACTGAAACTTAATGACTGGTGCAGCTAGAGGTGTATGTTTCAGATGATTTATTTCTTTTCTAAAATGATTTGTGTTAGGGCAGTGTTAGGTTATTAATTCTAAAATAAGCTGCTACACTTAAGTGATATTTACTGCAGTTAAAGCAGAACAATGGAAGGTCCAGAGGAATTTTGAAATTTTTATATTATTACCCTTTTTGGGGTTTGAACATTAATTTTACCAATTTTTTGATGCAATTTTTCATTTAGAATAAACTGAACCCAATTAATAAAAAAAAACATCTCTGGGAGGAAACAAGAGACGAAAAAAAAAGAAAAGAATGTGGTGCTTTGCGTATATTTTATTTTTGAGATATTAAGGGCAAAAATGGGAAAAAAATGTTTAGCCAAGATGAAATTTGATCCATAATATCTCAGTCAATTTTTGTTGGAAAGTAATCTGCTTTATTGCAAATGAAAGAAAATTTTTCATGCTTCATAATAGGTTTTAAATGGACTTGCTATCCTTCAAAGTTAAGAGTTATGGATAATGGTACAAACCAATGACTAAAGAGGTTTTTTGATCATTCAGTGCTTGCAAGATCATGAACAGTTGGCTAGGAAAAAATAAATTTTTCTTCTTTTACATTACTACCTTTATCCATTCACCATAATCTTCAAGTCATGTCTGATGCAAGTCCAACTGGAATGAGCAATTTAGTTTTCCATAGTCTACTATGAGCTACAGCTGTTGCATTTGGTCACCACAGGATAATTCTGATAGAACTGTTTGGCACTGTCGACCCATCACATTATAGGTGTTCCTTTTTTTTTGCTTTTGCAAAACACTATTCATAAATCTATTCAAAATCTGTAGTGATGCATGTGAAGAACATGGCCAAATCAACCATCTCTCCCTACACAAGATGCTCAATAGTGATTGATGATTTCCTCATCCAAACTTCATCATTACTAACAAAGTTAAACCACCTAATTCTAAAGATACTGCACAAGCATTAAGCTTCCTATTTTCTTGCTTACAAAGGGTCTACATTTCACTACCATAGCAAATTTTACAAAGTACTGAACTATTACACAGCTTAAGATTTTAGCCTTCAGATGCATATACCTAATTTTCAAAAACTCCAGAGATTCTTAAAGATCAGCAGCAATACCTATTCTCTGTTTATACCATGTTGTACATTACCAATATCTGTCACAGAACTCCCAGGAGAGGCAAACAGAGATCCTTGCTCAATAGCCCAGCCATTTAAAAGAACTGGAGCTCCACCTACTTGACAAATTTTCATCATTTCAAGTTTCTCTCTCTCTGTCATAAAATTTATCCATTTAATAGTCTCATCAATTGCTTTAATGACAGAGTTCATCTGAGCAACATCATTTGTCAAAAGGCCAGATTGTCAGCATAATCCAAGATATTTTCAAATCTATAGACCATCTAAGGCCTCAACCTTTACAATTAATTTCTCATAACAAAATTAAAAGCAAACTGAAAATGTGACAACATACAGCTTTGTCAAATTTCTGTAGCAATGCAAAACCAATCAATGCAAGCTTTATCAATTCTCACATACAGTGCAGTATGTAAACATTACTCAGTCACATACAATTTAGAATGCCATATAATCTCACATTCAACCACAAATTATAATGGTCAACAGAAGCAAAAGCCTTTTTGAACTTTACAAAAAGTAAACATAAGTTTTTGAAACTCTATAAATGTTTCTCAAGAATATGTCCATGTGAAAAGATTTTATCTATGCAGCCCTTACTACCTCTGAATTCACACTATTCATCAAGAAGTTGGCCATCAAACAAATAGTTAATTCTGTTTTAAGCACAATAATTGGCATAACTTTATTTGGAAGAGAAAAGAGACTAAGTATCTCTAAATTATTACAAAAAATTGTGATCACCTTTCTTGAAAATAGGGATAATAATACCTCTAGTAAAATACTTAGGAACAAACACTTTATCAGAAATTATTCAACACTACAGTCAGCTATTAGCAAACAAAAGCATTCCCAGCTCTAAGTATTTTAGCAGTGATTTCATTTGGTATCATGGTAACATGTGTAGTTTCAATAACTAATAATATAAACTTGACATATTCCATATCAACTAATAAATCAGCACTTTAGTGTTGATTTAAATTTTAGAGGAAAAATTGTCTTTCAATTTAGAAATGGCCAAAGTAACTTCGGATCACAAAATTTGTCCTCCCAAAATCAAACAATCACGAGCTATAAAAGTCCAACCAGACTGTGTAATTTAGTTCTCCAAACACAACTGTTCTGAGCTACAGCTGCTACATTTGGTGAGTGTAAGCCAATTCTAACAAGATCCGGTTGGGTTGTTTTACCTCTGAGCGGCACTTTTTTGCACACCATGGCTAAATGGCAAGGTCACATGGACCCTGAAGGCTCAGAGAAGGTTGGGGGAGGGGAGGGACCCACTGGAACAGCTGTTGGAAGATGGTAGCCTCCTGTCAAGGTCATCCAGCGTGTTCTTTAACATGAACAGGGTATGGCACATGGGGCTACAGCTTAATGTCCCATCCAACGGACAGCAGTCTTTCCAAGCCCATTGGTGTCCCCTACTGACTGTGGGCAGGGCAGGGAAATTTGCAGAGATAAATCTCAATGCTGACCCAGCTGGGACTAACCTGGGAACTCCTGTTTGTCATAAAGCTTCACAATGGGGAAAAAAAGTTACAGGTTTGTCATTATTCATATAGGAGATAGTAAAAATTAATAAAAGTGTTACCTGTATACAATGTTTTGTACATGAAGGTGCTCCAGTCCTTGAGTGACTTCAGCTGCATAAAACCTGGCACGAAGAATATCAAAACCTGGTTCACCACCCATGTTGTAGATATGAAACTTAAGATCACCACCATTCATTATTGTCAGCACCAGGCACAAGGCATCCTTTGTCTCATATGCATAAGCCAAACTAACCTTTAGTCAGTGAAAGAAAATATGGTTGCCAACTCTTAATCTATACCAAATATTTATCATTTATAATTTCACAAGCAAATTATTTTATGCATAATATATATTTATTATAATTAATAACTGTAGATTATGAGTTACAAAATGCTGGTAAGCATGTGCTGGAATGAATGTTACAAATGTACTTGTATCAGGCATGGTTGCAGATTGTGTGGGCAGCCTTTGAATCATCAGCTGCTATGTCTTGTTAATCTTTAAATATTCATTGTGTAAGAAAATGTTTTATTTGACAATACAGCCTGAAGTTTTTCAAGTGTTAGTGGGTACTGGAACTGGATATTTCTTCTGGTGACAAAGTAGTAGCTCATTAGTTCATGGTGGCTCAGGAACCTAACTCCTATTTATAGCATTACATCAATTGTAAATCATGTTCAGTGTACCAAACAACTGACCTACGAAAGAAAATTTGGAATGCAACTCATTCATTATGTGAGAACTTCCTGTGCCCTATTTGAGAATGCTTTTTTTGTTAGCAAAATGATGTTTTGTAGGTTCATATTTACCTACTATTGTTACAAAAAAAATTGCTAGGTATTCAGTTGCATGGGGAAAAAAATGGGAGCCACTGACATACAAAATTAAATATATTTTAATTGAAATATTGCACTATGAATTTTTTTATATTACTGTTGAATTTTTAATTTATCACTAAACAATTAACTGTCTACAGATGGATGGACAGACAACAAAAACTAGCTCTTTGTTTGTAAGGCTAAGGCTAAAATACCCTCTCAAGCAGCTGCTTGCCACAGAGGTCTGACAGAGTCTGTCAGTTTAATACACCATAATAGAAGGTCTGTGAAGATGGCGGGATCTCAGCAGAAAAACAACACACAATACTACATGCCTTACCCAGGGCTTAAACCCAGGTCCCTTAGAGCAGTAGCCAAGCATGCTAACCACTCGAACACTGGAGGCTTTTGTTTGTAAGAAAGCTAAAATATTAAATTTTTTGAAAAATGATCTGAACATTCAATTAATTTTATCTAAAATATAATGAAACTTGCTACTCACAATAAATCTAGAATTTATTTTTTGAAGTATTTGCTTTTCAATTAGTACCATAGATTCTCCTTTCCTTTTCTTTATCCTCTTCTTTTCCAATTTTTTACAAGCATACATCTTGCCAGTTGCTCTGACTTGGCAAGCACATACTTCTCCAAAACCTCCTTTTCCCAAAACTCGATACATTCTAAATGTTTTTGCTGTTATGGGTTGACTGCAAAATAGAAATTTCACAAACATTAAAGTACAAGAACTTTGGCAAAGTTTGTAGGAAACAGAGTGGTACTTTCTGCTTAAATATAATAAAACATTTAAGCTTAAATGCAATAAAATGAGTATTTTCATTTGAAATTGTATAATATCTAAAAATATTTATACAAAAGTCACAATTCTAAAATTTTAAGAGATCTAAATTGTTACCTAATAATATTCATTTGGTACTAAATAATATCATTAATAATTAATATCCATTTGGTGTGGAAACTGGAACATTATAAAACAACATCATTCATCTTAAGAATTTCTTCCAAAACTCAAATATGTCTGTCGTAAAAGTGTCAAGATTGATAATACAAGCTCTTCATTAACTACTGGCATTTGTTTACTTCAAGGGATCACTCTACTTATCTCCAACTATATTATTGGAAGTTGCTGGATGTGTGGAATTGAAATGTGAAACATTTTCTGGAATATTTGTGATCAACTTTATCACAGTCATTTTAATGACTTGAATGCCTATAAAGAAAACCTTTCATTCTTTATTTGAACTGTGGGAACAAAAAAATGGCAAGGATAGATCTGATGAATATGGAATGTGTGATAGTACTTTTTTTTCCACTGAAAATTGCTGGATGGGCACTGCTTATTCTTGTGGATCTATTTGGGCAGGCAGCATTTACAAATACTCATCATCAGACGTGATATTCAAAATATTTAACAACTGATATGGTAATAAAAATTAATATATATATATATCAAAAATTAAAAAAAAGTGTGTGTGAGCACACGTCAGTGTGTACAGAATATACGTGAAATTTTCCTGTTATTTTCTAAATAAAGCCACAAAACTATATATGTACCTATATAATTTTCCTTTTATTCTCTAACTAAACTATATATGTACATATATTATAAAATTGCTTACTAAGTTATAAGTTGTAATGCAAATCATTCATCAAAACACTCTAATAATTTCCAAATCATTTGTTGATTTTTTTAGAAATTGTTGGTGTGATCTTTTGTTTGATGAGAGTGCGACCAGCTAAATGATGCCCCTGTCTGAGCCATGATTTAACATTGGGAACCACATGAAACTCTTCCAATGACTTTCCCATTAAATTGCATTCATTAGGAAAAAAAAAATCCAACTTTTAGTCTCAATAATCCAATCTCAAAATTGCATTATTGAGACTATAAGTCACATAATTAATGTCATTAGGCGACTTATAGTCTCAATAAGATGAGAATTTCTCTAATCAGAGATGAGAATTTCTCTAATCTCTAATTCAGAAAATATCAAAGATATTTTTCTTGGTTAAAAAAATTTTGAATGCAATATTCAAAAATTTTCTAGCCATTATAATACTGTCTGAGACTTTTATATATTCAATATCTCTATTATCAACTAAGACACAAAAATAGTACTTCCTACAGAATGCTCAATGCAGCTGTGTTGCGAACCACCAGTACACAAAAAAGTGACATGGTCAGAACTGGCAGATAATGTTGTAAATGCTTCTCAGATGTTGCTATGACAGGAGGCCATCGTGACATCTATGACAATAAACTTGAACTAATAAGTTGATATTAGAATTTATATTATTAATTAATTTTACAACTTATCATAGTTATTATTATACCATTTAACAACTGCTACAGTGGCATTTCAATATTTTAACAACCTGTTCAACCATAATGGTGCATACGAGCTGAATAACAGCCCTGCTTATCATAATAAAGTAAATAAATACCCCCTCAAGCAGCTGCTTGCCACAGAGGTCTGACAGGAGCCTGTCAGTTTATATGCCAAAGTAGAAGGTCTGAGAGGATGGCAGGAACTCAGCAGAAAACAACACATACATCCATGCCTTACCCGGGGCTCGAACCCAGGACCCTTAGATCACTAGCCAAGAGCACTAACCACTCGGCCACGCACACACTTTAAAATATTTTTGCACAGAATGCAGTAGTTATTCTTAAGAATTTCATGGATTTAATCAGCATTTTCAATGCCTGAAATGGAATAGCAGCTTGATCAAGCTGCTCTTCCACTTCAATTTCAACTTTCAGAAAAGAATCGGTGATGTGAAAACAACAGGTATGACCTGTCAAATATAATGCTTCATGTGTGATATTAAAACCTACAAGGTGGGGGGAGTGAGTAGTTTAATCCACATCATTAATGATTTCTTTTTACGTTTTCCTGCTTAAAGAAATCAGCCTTGGAACTTTTGAGTCAAATGATGGTCCAGTAACTCCTTATAGTCCTTCTGGTTCAAGTGTGATTCACTGCAACTGAAGGACCCATTTACTCATATGTGAAACACCCCAGAACATCACAGAGCATTCTCCAGCTTGAACAGAACCTTGCACACAGTCTGCATGGAAAGCTTCATGCAACTTACAATGTACCCATCGCCTCGCATCATTGAAGTACAAGCAAAAACGTGACTCATCCGACCAGATCACATATTCCCAAGTGTTGACAGTCCAGTCTTTGTGGCGACGTGTCCACTGTAGCCATTCAGCCATGTGCAGAGCTGTTAACATGGATCTCTTCCATGGTACTCTGCTCAAGACATCCATGGCATGCAGTTCCCTTCAGAGTGTTCGTTTGGAAACAGCTTGTTTTAGGCATGCATTGACTGACTGGAGGAATTCCTGCCTCACTGCAAAGCAGTTTGCCTAACAGTGTGTGACACACTGCAGCGGTCCCTATTGGTGAGCACAGTCTTTCTGCCACAGTTCTGGCAACGATTAGCAGTGGACTGTGATGTATGCCACTGCTGGAAGATCCTTTGGACAGTATGTTTCGACACACCTGCAAGAGGGAGCAACTTCTTGTACACTATGCCCTTTGTCTCAGCCAAACGCAATAACACCTTTTTGCCACTCATTCACATCTTTGGGGTAACCCATGTTTCACAAAATGACTAACACGTTTTACACAACCACTTCTTATCACTGTATGAACCCCATAGCACACGGCACAGCTATTTGTAGGATGCCTTTATTACTGGTGTGCCCTCTGTTGCTGTCGAACAGACATAACCCTCTTACGGTGGGAGATGACTAATTTTTTGTATGTGAGCTTAAAATATTTAAATTTAGAAATTTAACCATGAAAAGTTGGCACTTTTAACAAACCAATCACCTCTTGGGACAACTTGAAAAAATTTCCGTGACTGGGGTGTCTAAATATTTAATCCACCACTGCCTTCAACTTAAAATCAACAAGTAACACTAAATTTACCAATATTAGAGAGATCACTAATTTCACCAATATTAGATATGACACTACTACGGCCTTCAAGCTATTTAGCTCTCATAAACATATCACCATATAACCAAATTATGTTGTTGTTTTTTTCAGAATCTGAAGATGTACTTAGAAAAAATCTGAATTCACAATAATTTTAGTTTACAATTGAGCTATGATAATTCTATTATTTTTATCTCTGTAGGGTCATTACCTAAAATATAACCAGATTTTGTTAAAGCACTATTATATATTTTCTTCATATTTTTCTCTTACTAGGGAAAAAAAATCTACAAATAATGCAATGCTGTTTTACCAGAATTTTAAAAGCCTACTCTCTCCCTGATCACACCACATTAGGCTTGGTCGAACACTTCCCCCCCCCCCCCCCGATTCCATATTATAAACTTTACTTTTTATAGGTCTTTATTTTTGGCATACTAATGAACATAGCAAAAGAGAGTATTATAGTAGTGACTAGGGCCAGATCTAGAAGGGGAGCATGCCCTCCTCCTAGATCTGGCCCTGGTCACTATTATATTCCACCCCCTTTTAGAATGCTAATGGAAAAAGAGGCAAAAATTAAGTAACTTATTTCAATTTCATGCATTTTGCAAGAAAATTTTTAAAAACCTATAAAATGAAGGGAGAAATTTTATACTACACTGGAAATCCAGTCTCTTGCACCCCTCCCCTTGATTTTTTTCTAGATCTGGGTCAGCAGTGACAAATTATAATTAATGATACACAACATTAGCTAATATTTTTATCACAAAATGTAAAAAAATAAATTACAAACTGCAGGGAAAATTTGTTAGCATTGCATGATACCACTTTGACATTCTCCCTCATGTACAATGACATTCTCCCTCATGTCAATATGCTTATATTGACCAACATGTCTTTGTTTTTCCATTTTTGTTTAAATATTTCTTGGGAATGAAATAAATCCAAAGCTCTAAACCCTTTTTTTGTAAACTTTGATATTAATCAGTTTAGGTGGTTTAATTTCTCCTAGAAGAAAAACTCATCTAGAACTTGGGAAAAAATTTTTACACCTTATTTTCAGTAAAATAGTTAAATTTTTAAATATGGAAACAAATTTGCTCAAATTCCCTTCGTTCTACTTTAAATTAAGTATCATTTAGATCAGTTCTGTCCAATCCAAGCTAAATGAACAGCTACTAGCAGTGGTATAACAGAAAATCTCAGGGCCTCTAGAGAAAAAATGTTCTCAAGGGAGGGGAGAAGTTCACTATTAACATTCAATTTTCAAAATTTTGCAACAATTTCATATTACTATCTTTGTTTTAATATTTTCTGTAGTTTTTAACAATTTTACGTAAAATCCAAAATTACTACACTTTTACTATATAAAATACAAAGGTTTGTGTTTTAATGCAAAATATTATCTTAATTTTATACAAAAAAAAAATACCCCCCAAGCAGCTGCTTGCCACAGAGGTCTGACAGGAGCCTGTCAGTTTATATGCCATAGTAGAAGGTCTGAGAGGATGGCAGGCCCTCAGCAGAAAAACGACACAAACAGCAATGCCTTACCCGGGGCTTGAACCCAGGTCACTTAGATCAATAGCCAAGCGCACTAACCACTCGGCCATGGGACGGCTCTTAATTTTATATCTTACTAAAATACCTAAAAAATGCTTATCCAAAAGCTAATAATATGTGTAAATATTATTCACTAGAGAATTAACGAAAGGCTTTGAGATAATTAGTTCTGGCCCATGGAGAGGAATTTCTAGGAGGGAAAATGAAGCTGGAAGATCACTATCCATCTTTATTCATTCAAAACTAATGAGAAAACAAATCTGGGCCATTCATTTAAATAATTGCATATCATATCTCCCCATAAATTTTGCAAAAAAAAAATTTTTTTTTGGAAGGGCATTCCCCAGATTTTGAGGGATTTCAGATGCCACTATTGTAAAAAGAACAGAAAAGATAGGAATGGAGGGCAAAGGAGGACATGCTTGCAATTTCTGAAATAAAATAAGATTATTCCTACCAAGTTTTATTTCAAGTACCGACAAATAGTTCAGTCACAAAAAGGATAATTCTAATTATTCAGTACACTTCAATTGCCAATTTTTATTCATACTTGATATACAAAGAAGGGCTATATAGTGATTAGTAACTATCTGCCATTGCAGGAGGCAAATTTTTGTGTTTCTGTTAACTATAACTGAGGTAGTGTTCAGCAATGACTTTGGTCTTGCTAGGGAATGCTCTTGTATGAGAAGGCTTGTACAAACCAGGAATAGTTCCTTAATTCCTTCACTGTCCTTTCATGTTGTAAATAAAATAATAAACATGCTATCAACTTCCATAGTTCTAACTATCGGTGGACAGAAGCAAATTTTTATGCAATTTTCTAAAGCGCATACTTTTCTCTATCTGGCACGTAAATTGCACATATTGAGGATTACAGAAAATAGTAACTTTTACAGTAATTAATTTAGCATTCATGATTTGCATTTACAGTTATTATTTCTTTGTTAACAGTAAATTATATGATAGTCATGGATTCAAGAAATTTAAAAAAGGAAAATAAAAACAAATGAGTGTCTTAATTTTAATTTAAAAAATGTGACGAGTTTTTGTGTCAAGAGAATTGTGGTAGTAGCAGAAGAGAAGAGTGGCAAAAAGGAGAACATTTCATGTTTTTTCAAATTTCTGGGAGGACACAAGCTAAAAAAAGAGGACATATCCTCATATTGGAGGACGCAGTGGTTAGCACACTTGGCTGCTAATCAAAGGGACTTGGGTTTGAGCCCCTGGTAAGGCATGGATGTTTGAGTTGTCTTTCTGCCGAGGTCCTGCCATCTACTATGGCATATTAAACTGACAGGCTCCTGTCAGACCTCTGTGGACAGCAGCTGCTTGAGGGGGTATTAAATTATTTTTACTATGATGACCCTACCCTAGAGCGGATATTATGGGGCCTATAACTACACCTTTGGCCACTAGGGAAAATAACTATATTCTTAAAGATATGCAGTAGAAGAAATAATTATCTTCCTAAAAGAGAAAACATACATTTCTAATGAACAATGAATTACAAAAACACTATATTTTTTAAAAAAAGTGGAAAACATCTCAATTAAAAAACAAACTGCACATATTTAATGAGCACTGTGAATTGGCAAAGGAGTTTAGTTGTGCAGCTAAAAATATTTGTCAAAACTTTTTTTAAAAATAAGACAGTTGGTTGGTTGTTTGGAGTTTTATGGCGCATTGGCAGCTTAGGTCATAATGCGCCAGATGAGATAAATAGAAGGAAAAAAGAAACAGAACACACAACCCAAGTTAAAAGTCAATAGAGCAAAAGGTAAAGGGCAAAACCAACAGATGTAAAAAATACAAAAAGAAAAAGTATGTGTAAAGCAATAAATATAAAGGTATAAAAGAAACCTAACCCAGATGTAAAAGACTCAGGATGGACAGTGTAGAAATGACAAATCCATAAAATTAAAATCTGTTAAAATAACCTGTAAAACGTAAAAGACAAAGAGAGAGGGTAAAAAAAAAGTTATCACATAAAAGATGGCAGAGTGTAAGAGGCTCGGCCGTAATATCGTAAAAGGTAAAAAAATAAACGTCTGTCTAAGGTAAAAGCAGGGCAATTGATTAAAATGTGTTTAATAGTTAAAATGAAAACTTGCACTTATGTTCGTCGTCCACCTTAAGAAGAAATGAATGTGTGAGAAATGAATGACATAAGCGAAGCCGAGCAAGGACAACTTCCTCCTTGCGATTCCTGTGAAAACAAGACTGCCATGGTTTGACAATGTGCTTGATCTCAAAAAGTTTCTTAGCAACCTATTCAGACTAAGATCTCTGCCACTGTGCCCGGAGCTCGATGGAAAAATGCTGCTGGAAGTCCAGGTATGGAACTGGCAGTGGAGAGTAGGATAGGGGCACGACTTGGCAGCAGCATCTTCCAAGGATACGGCCAACTTGGCAGCAGCATCTGCCAAGTCATTGCCCCTGATGCCGACATGACCAGGCACCCAGCAGAAGAGAATAGTGTTGGTGGCTGCCAGACGATGGAGCTACTGGCAGATCTTGGAGAGAACAGGGTGAGGCCGATGCCTCACCGAGATCAAGGCCTGTAGCGAGCTAAGCGAGTCAGTGTAAAGTGCACATCGATGATGACATTTAGCTGCTATGTGGTCCAAGGCAATGCTGATAGCATACAACTCTGCAATGATTACATCACAGCAGACCATAACTGATCCCACCAATGTACTGGACTTCGAGCCATCTGTGAAGACAGGCAAGAAGTATGGATGCACAGCACGATGGCTGGCAAAGAGCTGCCGATACACACAGTTGGGTGTAAAGGCCTTCCCCATCCTGCACAGGGAAAAATCGCAGGAAGAGGAACAGTGAGCCAAGGTGGAAGTGGCTCAGCTGTCAACTGTGAGATGCTATCGAGACTGCTGTTGATGTCTCGCAGGTAACCTCGGACACACAAACTGAAAGGATGAATGGCAGTCAGCCGATTCTGATATAATATTTCCCACCTGGGACTGAAAACGCAGTCCCAAGTGGGATGGCCTGGCAGGGATCACAATTTTGCTGTATACTGTAGGGACAACTGCTGACGGCGAAGAGTTAAGGAAGTTTCGTCAGTCTCTACATAGAGACTCTGGACCGGTGAAGTGTGGAAGGCCCCCGTACAAACACGGAGGGCCTGATGATGGAGGGGGTCCAGCACCTTCGCCACTGAATCCTGGGCGGAGTCGTACACCTGGGATCCTTAGTCCAGTTTTGACCGAACAAGTGCACGATATAGGCGGAGCAAAGAACAAGAACTATGAAGGTCATGAAGAATGCCGAATCTCCATGCCGTGTCATATGCTTTTTTGATGTCGAAGAAAATTGAATCAGGTGCTTTCAATGTAAAAACGAATTCCTGATTGCCGATTCGAGGCGGATCAGGTGGTCTAAAGTAGACTGGTGCCTGCAAAAGCCACACTGGGTGTTGGAAAGAAGGCCGTGATGTTCCAAATACCAGGCCAGCCTGGTATTTACCATCCTTTCCAACACCTTGCAGACGCAGCTCGTCAACGCAATTGGACGATAATTGGAAGGAATCTTGGGATATTTGCCTGGCTTGTAGAAGGCCAAGATAATGGCCTCCCACCAGGAGTCCGGAAACTGCTCCTCGACGAAAATATGGTTGAAGAGCCGGAGCAGTCGATCCTTACTCGATGGTGAGATATGTTGGAGTAGTCTGACATAATGGACATAGTCTGACCCGAAGGCAGATGCACGACAAGTGTGCAGAGCAAGGCGAAGCTCCTCCTCTGTGAATGACCTGTTGAAAGACTCCAGGCCATTCGAATGGAAGGACAGTGGAGAACGTTCGGCCCTGCTCTTCTGGGCCAGAAACTCGGGGGAGTAAGAGGTAGATGAGGAGATGGAGGAGAATGACTCCCCCAGAGTGTCGGCAATTGCCTTGGGATCAGCAATTGTCTGTCCATTGTGCTCCAGGATCGACAATGAGTGGGACGTGTACTTCCCACCCATCTTCCGGACCTTATCCCACACGACCTTAGAACTGGTCGTGTGGGTGATAGAAGATGTATATTTCATCCAAGATTCCTTCTGGCTCTGGCGCCGGATGAAACGAGCTTTCACCCTGGCGTGTTTGAATGCTTCAAGGTTGGGGGACGTCGGATATCTCCGAAACACCCTCCAAGCCTTGTTCTGAGCCTTACGAGCTGCGGTGCAGTCGGGATTCCACCACGGTTTTGGGAACCGCGGAAACCGAGTCGAGGACTGAGGAATAGTAGAGGCAGCTGCATGGACGATGCAGTCTGTCAACTCCGCCACTGCAACATTGATGGGCTCCTGGCTGACAGAGTGCTCATTGAGATCAGACAAGACCTCGAAGCCACTCCAGTCAGCCCGATCAAGCCTCCACCGGGAGACACGCAAAGGGCTGCAAGGCCCCCCACGAGAGATGGTACACACCACGGGGAGGTGATTGCTTCCGTATGGATTGTCCTCAACCTTCCATGTAAAGAGTGGAAGGATCGAGGAGGAGCAGATGGTGAGGTCAATGGCAGTGAATGTGCTGGTTGGGGTGTGAAAGTATATACTGACACTGGTGTTCAACAGGCAGAGCGATGGATCCAGAAGCTACTGCTCCAGGATCCTGCCCCTCCCGTTGGTGTCAACACTTCCCCAAAGTGGACTGTGTCTGTTGAAGTCCCCATTATGAGGAAGGGGGATGGCAGCTGCGAGACGAGGTCATCAAGGTCATCCCGGAAAACGATGCTTCTGGATGGTAGATAGTAAACGAAAATCCCACAAAGAGGCAGATTGCAAGCGCCTCTAAGTTCTTGGTGAGGGGAACAACGTGGAATGGAGAATGGTTGCACATGAGGATGGCGACACCTCAGTGAGCTGGACCATCTCCATCCCGGCGAATAAGAAAGAAGTGCCAGATAGTGGGATCGTTGGCTGTCTGCAATAATGTCTCCTCTACGCATAAGCAGAGGGGTATCTGTGCCCTCAAGAGGACCTTGATTTCGTCAATATTCCTCTGGAATCCATGACAGTTCCATTGTAGGAGTGTGGCCATCTCAGGTCTTGGTAGAATTGGCAAATGACTTACGTTTTATTTTAACCGTCGCCAGCGGCGGTTTTGGAAAAATGGGGCGGTCAGTGTCTATGTTCTCGGAGTCGTCCGAGTGACATGGATCAGAGACTGCCACATGAGGAGGTAAGATGAGTTTCTTTTTGGTCCCAGGTGGGGTCTTTTGGGCTTGGAACGTCTTGCTGTCTGTGGGTGAGGTGGAGGACGCCTTCAAGAGGTGGAAGTAGAAGGCACAGACACAGGAATGGAAACCGGAGTCAATGTCGAGATCGACACCAACTTCAGGTTCTCCTGAATCAAGAGGTATTTAGTAGCAGGCGGGACGCTGATGTCAGTCTGCACTGTCACGGAAGCCATCTTCACTATGGGCTTTCCAACAACCGCATAGGAGATCTTGCCAGGAGTGGCAGGTGGTGCAGCCAACCTTCTCACCTCTGCATAGGAGATGCTGTTGAGGGTCTTTAGCCTCTGCACCTCTTTCTCTTTCTCCGGGCGGGGGTGGCTCAGTCGGTAGCGCGCCAAGCTCGTAATCTGCAGTTCCCAGGTTCGAGTCCCAGCTGGGTCAGCATTGAGATTTATCTCCGCAAAATTCCCCGCCCTGCCCACGGTCAGTAGGGGACACCGATGGGCTTGGAAAGGCCGCCGTCCGTCGGATGGGACGTTAAGCCGTGGCCCCGTGTGCGGGAGAGCCATACCCTGTGCACATTAAAGAACACGCTGGATGGCCTTGACGGGAGACTACCATCTGTCTCCCAACAGCTGTTCCAGTGGGTCCCCTCCCCCAACCTTCTCTGAGCCTTCGGGGTCCATGTGACCTGGCCATTTAGCCCATGGTGTGCAAAAAAGTGCCGCTCAGAGGTAAAACAACCCACAACCCAACCTCTTTCTCCTCCAACCACTTAGGACAGTCGCGGGAGTACGCTGGATGTTTGCCAGCACAGTTCACGCAGCATGCCTTTTCTGCTGTGCAGTCAGGATCAAGGTGGATCCTGACTGCTACCATGAGCACAGGTGGGTTTACCCCGGCATGCTGTGCGGGTATGGCCAAACCTCTGACACTGAAAGCAACACAGGGGTTCGGGATGTATGGCCATACCTCGCAGTGAAGGTAGCCTGCCTTGATGGAAACAGGCAGGCATCGCATATTGAATGTGATAATTAGGACCCAAGAGGGTTCTAATTTGCCATTACGGCGTTGTTAAAGCCAGTGGACTGCTATCACTCCCTGGGAAGACAGCTCCGAAAGGATCTCCTCAGAAACCTTGAGGAGACCCCACTCGGAGATCACACCACAGGAGGAATTAAGTGTCTTGTGTGGAGTGACTTCAACAGCTACTCCACCAATCGCTGTTACCTTCAAGAGGAACTCAGAATGTTTTGAGCAAGCAGTTTCCACCTGTAGGTCCCAAGATCTTAGGCACTTCACTGATAATGGTTCTCCCGCAAGACCTTTCAAACCCTTATTAATAAAAAATGGGGACAGTCCCCAAGAACCTGTTCACCCGTAGAATGGATGACCAGGAACCTTGGGGACGAAGGAAGACATGAAGACGATGGCGACGATGACAACAAAGAAACAGTAAACAGAGGCTCGTGACGAGCTCTTTTTGGTGCATTTGTCTCAAAAATTTTCATTTTTGGGACTCATAGTTGAGTATTAAGATTCAGTGCCCACTGTCCCCGTCCACCACGGAGTCCAACAAGGGGACGCCCAGTCGGGCACCAGGGCTGCCCGGGCACCATACCCCCCAGCCAGTGAGCCAAGCCTTCACAACCAAACAAAAGGAAAAGTAAAAGAGAAATGTGAGAAACCCAACCTAGGTCTCACAAAAGAAGCAGTAAAATAAAGAAAAGTGAGAAGCAACTCATTCTCACAAAAGAAAGAAAACTAGCAAATTAGATAACGTGCAAAGAAACTTGTAAACAGTCGTCCGGACGTGGACTAGGTTACTCACCGTTCTGCACGGTTGACCCTAGCAGGACCAGCCATTTGATCCTGAGGGGGGCTGCCCCAGGACCTCCTGTTTACCTGAAGCAGAGACCAAAGCAGTGTATAGTAGTGGCCCCCGAAGTCACTGCCCAGCCCCACAACAGACAGGCTCCCTAATGGCCAAAATGGCCAAAGTGGACCCCACCAGTCATTAGCTGGGGAGAGAAGATGGGGGACTCCTGAGCAACTGTCAGGATCCTCCTTTCCAGGGACACAGGTCTCCGCGCACGGCAAACATGCGGGCGAGCGTTTAGGACCCTGTGAAGGTAACCGAGCCAGTGGAACCTTCACAGGGTGGTCCCCTCACCATGGACAGGAGCTCGCATCGAGGGGAAAAATAAGACAGATTAAATATATCGATCCGTAGTAAATACACAGATTACCTGTAGAGATAGACTTCAAACATTAGTTAAAAGATTCTGAAAAATTTAAAAGATGATTTAAAAGTTTAAAAAATTCTGTTGCGGGTTCGATTTCTGTTGTGTGGGCGACGAATTGTTTTTCAGAATCTTTTAATTAAGTATACTGATTATTTATTTTTTGATCTGCGAATTGAATGGACATGGTTGAGACAGTTTGCCCCCTTTTAGAGTTACAAAATTCAAAGTTTAAAGTAGAAGAAGGCACATTGCCTCTAGCGAATATGGGAATCTTGTTTTCAAAGAAAATGGAACTTTTCATTTCCTTACTTTTGCACTCTTTAAAAGATTTAGTTTGAATCAATGGATTACTGGGAAATTGCAAATAATAGTATTCTATTAGTACTTATACAGCAAGAAAATTAATTTGGCTTTTATTTCGTAAATTAAAAAAGTTGTTTATCTTACAATTCTCCAATAAAAGAGACAGATTGTTGCTATCAGTGGAATCACTCTTGACTTTTGAATTATCTCTTCTTGACAATCCACCACCATAATTTCTACCATAAACAGATCACTTGCAACATTTGTTAAATGTATCACTTTTTTAATATTTAGTTCCCTCTAAAGATGTAAATTAAAACTACAGAATGAAATTAAAAATGTGAATATTTCATTAGTCCCAATCCAACTAAAAAACTATTTTCCAATATCTCTTAAAACAAGACAGTTACATTTCCCACACATCTATGTGAAAGGGCCAACTTGACCTACATTACCTTCACATTCTACAATCAAAATTCAAAATTTGTAGCATAATCGCTTGCAATATCTGTTTAAAAGTTTGCAATTTTCAACTATCTTTTTTCAACAATCTTTTTCTTTAATGCACGCTACACTGTTAGAGGGCAAACTTTAATTTTTTGTGATTCGTAAAGTGGAAATTGTAATGTATTTTCAAAATCTATCCACTTCAAAAAAGAATTTTCAACTCGTCTCTAAAAACAATTATTTCTTGAAAGAAGAAGGTTGCCTTCCCTCCTATGGTGGTAAGGGATCAATTCATTGTTGCCTCTGCAAATCTCATGACCTTGAAAAGTTCCACAACTAAAATTTCAAATTTCTAACATAGATATATCGTTTGCAATATTCAACTTCCCCCCCCCCCCCATTAGGGGGCACAGATTAAACTTCTGGGAGATTTAGAAAGTGCTAATCTTAAAATTCAATCAATACCTATCCAACCTATATATTTTTCTAAAATTTATCTCTAAAAACAAAAATGTTGGATGTTTATAGACTGATTTGACAAACAGCCAAGATGGATGGAAGACAAAGTGAAAATGTTACTCAGCGTGTTTTTAAAACGTGATAAAAAGATCCTTTTCAGACTCACTTCACTTTAAATTATTGGATTTAAAAGCATTAAAATTTTGCCCATTTGAGCAAATAATGCTTTTTTTTCCCAACGACTGAATGGCAAGTGCGCAACACCATCGAGGGGGAGAAAAAACCCCGACAACCAAGTTTTTAAAAATTAAAAAATTGCAAAAAATATTACAGTAGAAAATGTATGAAAAATGATTTCAGACTCCAATTTCAATAAAATGGGTTAAATTAAAAATAAACACACATGTATTTGCTTTACTGTTGTTGTAAATATAGTTTTCAACTTATTTTCAGATTTAAGCAAAGGCATTCTAGAAACTCGGATTTTGCATTCTGTTTTAATGTAATGTAAAACCACATTTTAGAGTGAACTTATGAAGCAAACAGAACCTTAGGTGAAAGATCAAAAGAATTCAACCCTTTTCAGGAAATTTTGGTTTTATAAGAGAATATTTAAACATTTTCAAATTGCAGAAAAAATCTAACTCTAAAAAAGACGAACTCAAAAATGAAGACAAAGTGGAACTCAGAAAGAGAAGTTTCAATCTGGTATATTTAAAAATCTATGGACAATGGACATTTTGGGCTATTCTGGTTTTTTGACCTAATAGAGTGCAAGAAAGGTTCTTCAAAAAAATCTATATATTTCCAGTGTGGTTTACATAAGACTGCTAAGAGAAAAAAATTAAGACAGTATAAAATTGTTTGGTGTTTATCAAAAATCTCATGAAATCTCAGTAAATAACCAAATGTAAAAAATCCAGTCTTCCATAAGTTTTGTCCTTCATAATGAATTTTTTTTTGCTTCAACAGTATTTATAAAAAATACAGCAAGAATCACAAATAAAAGGTGAAAAATATTTCATATGATAGCATAAATTCCAATTAGAATTTTGAAAAAAGCATTCATCCTGCTTTTCCAAAGACAAAATAGTACAAAAGTAAATCTATTGAAAAAAAAGTCAGAGTATTTACTTTTATGCTGCTCTGTAATTCTGGTTGTCTGATTCCAGGATGATTTCTAAAATCATCACCACCTCGGATTTATATCCACTCTGCTAACAGAGCTAACAGTTATTGCTACTGAAAGAGTTTATCCTATTTCAGATGTCTTAATGGTTAATGACCCCCTCACCCAATGCCTTCTCCCGCACCACTCCCAACTCACAAGGGGGGTCTCATGCACCATAAATAATCATTCACTTAAAGTCATGTCAAAATCTAACTAAAAAAGACGAACTCAAAAATGAAGACAAAGCGGAACTCAGAAAGAGAAGTTTCAATCTGGTATATTTAAAAATCTATGGACAATGGACATTTTGGGTCATTGTCCATAGATTGATAGCCAAAAAGTCATTATGGCTGTCAATTACCATCTATTGAGCAAAACCCATCAAGGAATAATTTCTGGAAACCGAAGTCTACCATTTTGTGAGATCACCTTGTCATTCAAGATTAAAAGGAACTACTATGGACAACCAAGTAAGAAAATTTGCTCTCGACACCTTCTGGCAATGATCAGTGTTCCTCATACAACATCGTGGTTGCATTGTCATAAAACAATCTACTAAATCCATTCTCCCCATATCCAGCCTTTCTCCACATGTTTAAATGATTTCCAAGGGGTAATTATAAAACATCTGGGATTTGAAATTAATGAAAGTTGATCTCTCAGCTCCCTCATTTTCAACTTAATTGTGGCTGCCATATTTGTTCTTATGTAGTTCACAGCTGCTTTATGACCATCACGTCTCCACATCTCCGAATCTTAATTATTAAGAAGTTCTTCTGAATGCTGCTTGGAGGGAAACTCTGGGCTGTATTGTTTGTTGTTGAAAGAAAACTTAATATGCATATGTTTTATCAATCAATAAATCAAAATACTTTATATAAAAGGAAATAGTGACATATTTAATAATAAAAGGAAATAGTGATGCATTTAAATAATAAAAGGAAATAGTGATGTATCAATAAGCAAAAAACTTATGAGAAGCTTTTATAAGCCAGAGACTGTTATGTCAAGTGGCCCAAATTTGACTGGACCACTGGGATAATGCTCTGTATCTCAGCGGCCCAATCCACCCCTGGTTACAACGGAGAGAGTAGTAGCCTAGCTGTCAACTTGCCTCAACTCTAGTGAAAGAAGTTTAAATCCATTATCAACCATTAGCTTATCCCAGATAACAATAGATAACAATGCACAAGACCCATTCTAGCTGCAATGTCGATCATGGCCCACATATCAGGGAAGTTCTCTATTCGTATTATCTCCTTCACTCTGAAGTTTCTGATTCTAAGTAATTCAATTATTGTTTAGTTGGCCAGAGCTAGGAAGGTTGAATGTAGGTTAAACAAACATCCATTTAGACACAATCTATGACCTTCAAGTCTGTAAAAGAATTTAGGTGTAGACTTTGATATGTGTTCTGTCTGAAATGGTTAGGCTGGAGTCTTAGAGATTTCCTCTGATTAATATGCAGGTGAGTATTGCAAGCACAGATTAGGGAGTGTGGACACAGCTGCACCTTTAGTACAGTAAAAGAGCTAAATTGGAAACAATTCTTCCCTTTCATTAGCATTCTTCATTTGGGAAAAAGGCAAAAATACTGTAAAATTTGAGAAGTTTTTGGTAAGGGTAAAAATTGAATAAAATCCTAAAAATCAGATTTTCAATGACCAATTTGGATCTTTGGATTTTAACCGAAAAATTGGAGAAAAACTTAAAAATCAAAGTAGTCAACAGATCTGAGCTACTAAGCTGTAAGGTGTGTGCCAGAAGGCTCCCAAAGCAGTGATAGGGGCAATACATATGTTCAAAATGTAGTGCATAAATGGCTACACTATCAAAAAACTGTTCTATAATGGATATCAGTCAATGCAGGAAGTGATTACCTTGAAAAGTAGTGTGCGTTCATGCATCTGAAATTAATATTTTTGAAGTAACACTTAAATTCATCTTATTCATTCACCTTCATAAAAATGTTAAGTATGCATGCAATCTCATTAAGTACTTGTCAATTATTGTGCTGCTGAATCAAATATAGGTTTGAAATATGCGACTAGAAAAAAAATGGTTATTTGATAAAATGCTCCATGACTTCATGTAGTCAGGTTTCAGTGTAAATTTATGTTAACTCTTCCAATTTTTTTTTTAATTTGTATTAACTTCAAGCTTAATTAAAATTTTACCCTAAAATAATTTTTCATAAACAATAGATAAAAACTGTAACATACCTTTCCAGCCATTTCCACTGGAGGTATCTGTGAAAATACATGCTCTCCTTAAATGATGTAAAAGGTTCGCCTGCAAGGAAATCTTTAACACTCCTAAAGATAAAATTGAAGAAAACATATTGGAATAATTATATGTAAAAAAATAAGCATGTGAACATGAAGCTTTTGAAAGAGAGCAAATCAGAAACAATTACTAATAATGAGACATACAGATATTCTAATTTTACTATTTTGCAATATAAGTGTCATCAAAATCCAAACATTTTTCATATTAGATGGCTATAAAAACCTGTCAGTTTGTGTGTTTCAACAGATTAAAACCATAGTTGCACTCTATAACACTCTGCAGAATCATTTGTATAAAGTATCTTTCAGAAAATGTTAGAATTTTTTTTATTTTTGCATAATACTAATTACATTTATACACAATGAAATAGGCAAGTTAATTTATATCAGTATAATTTTTAAAATCAAAGCTTTTACAATTATTTAGATTTCTAGAAATTGTTGCAGCAGCATTTGAAATGGTACTGTTAAAATTTATTCCTACTCAGATTAATGCACTTCATTCTAGGAGCAACTATAAATATAAAATATATACATAATGACATTTAATTTTTATTTTTGCCTTTTGCATGACATATCATCATTTATTATTCTGCACTCATGGAAAATTGAATAAAACTCAGATGTCATTAATAAAACATCTCTTTTAATACTCTAAGGTCCAATTTGTACTATGGATTGAGTTGTTTTACTTCTGAGTGGCACTTTTTTGCACATTGTGGGCTAAATGGCCAGGTCACAAGGACCCCAAAGGCTCAGAGAAGGTTGGGGGAGGGGACCCACTGGAACAGCTGTTGGGAGACAAGTGGTAGCCTCCCATCAAGCCCATCCAGCATGTTCTTTAACGTGCACACGGGTCCATGGCTTGACATCCCATCCAATGGACAGCAGCTTTCCCAAGCCCATCAGTGTCCCCTACTGACTATGGGCAGGGTGGGGATTTTGCAGAGATAAATGTCAACGCTGACCTAGCTGGGACTCAAACCTGGGAACTGCATATTACGAACTTGGCACACACCACCCCCAATTTGTACTATATTAATATGTAAAATATCTGACTGAGTCCAGTCCCAAACAATGTTTTATAATTAGTAAGAGTTAAAATAGTCATAATGAAATGTGATCAGTGACTGTTCACAAAATAGGAATACTCTATGTACCATTTAAAATAATTTAAAAATTCTCTGTCATTGAGCAATAAAATTTCAGAGTTTATCCTTCAAACTATTTGGATGTTGAAAGTTCTTAGGAGAAAAACTCTCAGAAGCTTTTCGGAGCAAAGACAGCGCTCCATCTTCAATGAAGTGATGTTATGTACTGACGTTGGGTCCGTTTAGACAAAGAGCTTCTTTTCACATGTCGTGTAGGGTGATTCCAGTGTCTCAGTTGCAGGTGAGGACGGACGAGGTCATTATTTCAATAGCCTCGCGGACTATGGTTCCGTAGAAAGTGGATGCGCGCGCAAGAAGTGTGACGTGCTCCCAGTCTATTGTTGCCGTCAGCCAAAAGAAGCTAACGACGGCCGCCTCTGAGCTAGCAGTGCAACACACGGCAACAATAGACTGGGAGCACGCCACACTTCTTGCGCGCGCATCCACTTTCTATGGAACCATAGTCTGCGAGGCTATTGAAATAATGACCTTATTTCAATACCTCGTCCGTCTCCACCTGCAACCGAGACACTGGAATCACCCTACACGACATGTGAAAAGAAGCTCTTTGTCTAAACGAACCCAACGTCAGTACATAACATCACTTCACTGAAGACGGAGCACTGTCTTTGCTCCGAAAAGCTTCTGAGAGTTTTTCTCCTAAGAACTTTCAACATCCAAATAGTTTGAAGGATAAACTCTGAAATTTTATTGCTCAATGACAGAGAATTTTTAAATTATTTTAAATTAATTTTTGAGCAAGAAGGTCTTTTAATTGTATACTCTATGTACCACGACTAGTTTAATCTATGTGAGGGCTTGGGAAAAAATCACCAAGCAGCCTGAGTTACAAATCAAATAAACACACATACACAATGAAATTTTATTTTTCTGTGCACTTTTAATATGCCCTCAATATATATTCAATAAAAATGTAGAATTTTTCAGTAGTAAAGTACCACAGGAGATGTCCTGTAGACATAGCACATTAGTTGAAGAAAAAAAAGCTAGCCACCGATAGCGTAGCAATAGTTGATGGTATGGCAAGTTATTGGGAGAAATGGGTACAAATGGCAAAACCAATTTTTTTTTCAGCTTACTATTTCATGATGTACAATTTTACTCCCGATAAGTTTTATGTTACTTTCAGTAACCTAGTTTTCGTTTAATTGAAAAATAATATATTTCTTTTGCTTCAAATTTTTAAACCTATCATATATGTTCCCATACAATATTCATTAGACACACCAATTTGAAACTAATTAGTTGAATGTAATGAGCCAACCAATAATAAATTAACTGGATACTAGTAATATATGAAAGAAACAGAACTTGCAATTTGGAGAACTAAAAGTGAGTTAAACACTACATAAAATTTTTAATCTGGATTATAACAGAAGTAAATGAGATAAAATTAAAAAGCAGTTCCTACTGAAGAAAAAAAGAGACATATTAGGGCAAACTGATAACAAAAGCAGAATGAATGCAGTGGTGGCAATGTGACTGGAACTTTTTACTTCAACACTGAGCATCAAAATAAAAAACAGAAAATATGTTGGGAAATGTTTTGCATACTGTGGGCAGTTCCCAAGGCTCAAAAGAAGTAAGGAGCAGTCACCACAAGATTATCTGGAGTCCCCCTAAAGATCTCAATTCTGAATGTTGATCACAAAATGGAGTGAGATTTGGTTTGTTATTTGGGGTTTTCATAGTGCAAGGGCAGCAAAGGCTATTATGAAAGAAACAAGGTGTAAGGGACAAAAAAATAAATGTCATGTAAATCCCCAACCAAAGTTAAAATCAGATGGAAAAATAATAAAAGGCACCAGTATAACAACAAAGGTCATAAAAGATCCTTGTAAAAAAAAAATGTAAAATACTAAAACTAACAACAAGTGTATAGAACCCACATAGCAAAAAAGCAATAAGTCAAAACATCAAAAAGGTAAAAAACATTAAATACATTGGTTTGGTTGTTTGGGGTTTTTTGGCGCATGAGCTACTGAGGCTATAATGCACCAAACGAGATAAATAGAAACTAAAAGTCAAGTACCCCTGAACCAAAGTTAAAACCAAGTGCTGTAAAAGGTAAAAGATAAAACCAACAAGATGTATAGAGATATAACATAAAAACAATAAAAACCAGATGTAAATATCACAAAAACAACAAAATGTATATATTAAAAAACAACCCAGGTGTAAAGCCTGGGTTAGACATAAAAAATACAAGGTAAAATCAAAGTCGATTAAAATAGCCACAATGCTTCAAAAAGGTAAAAACTGGTGGTAAAACACAATGATCAGATAAAAGATGTCTGAGTGTAAGAGGCTCGGACATAAAATTATGAAAGCTAAAATAACATTGACATTCGAAATTAAAACACGGACATTCAACTAAAATATGTTTAATAGTTAAAATGGTGTCACAAAACTCGCACTTAGGTTCGTCGTCCGCCTTGAGAAGAAATGAATGAGTTATACACGAATGACCTAAGCGGAGCCGAGCAAGTACAACTTCCTACTTGCGATTCCTGCGAAAACAAGACTGCCACGGTTTGACAACGAAATAAATCGTGACAATCCCGGTGCACCACAGTACTGTGACTGCATATCACCATTAGGGAGTTGTCACTGAAACCACCATCAACTAAAAAGGTTCCTGTCAGTTAAGCTTGCCTTACATTGTACCTGCCTACAGCGGGAGAAGACCTTTGTGAAGAGAAAAGCACTGCATGGGATTTATTTGCCTCCCTGTAGAGATAATCTTTGAGGTGCAGTAAGAGTAGGATCTTTTGAAATTTTGAGTGGTGCCTAGGAATATGCCCAACACTCACTGAATTTCGTCCAGATAATTGCCAACATATAAAATAAAAGATGGTATCTTTTGAATTTTGAGCCAGAAAAATAAATAGAAGTCCTAACTTTTTGAGTCCCCCACAGCAGAGGCTCCTAGGCACTTCCATTGAAAGGTCACTCCTAATCAGGTGACCAAGCCTTTCAGCATGACCTTCAACTTTGTCCTCTCCATCGAGCCGGGCAACCACAGCCCACTCACCGTCTCGGCCTTAACCATACCAAGGCCGCTTCGGGGAACACATGACCGGAGTTCCAAAGCTAGTCAGCATCCCTCCCACGACCCCAACAAAGCCGTTAGCCTACCGGGGCTTGCATCACTGCAGCGCCCGGACCCCACTTCGCAGAGGAACCCAAGTTCCTCTACTGCGAAAGCAATAATGGCCAAAACTAATTCCGTGGGACTCTTAGTTTGGCTGTTCCATCAATAAGCCCGTCGACCAGGGTAGCTACTCCCAACTTCAACTTCTACCTCTCCATTGTGAACGGGCCGAAACCCCCCAGTGAACAATCATCCACCTCGGTATCACAGAGACCGCATCGAGGAGCCCACGGACGAGTGTATGAAGAGGTGCACAGCTCAGTCCATAGTACTCCCCGATGAGCCTACAGAAGACAGGGTTCCCCAAGCCCCATCCAAGGCCCTTAGAACGGCCCCTCAACCGGGGCCCAACCCCCAGCTTCGCTGGGGGCAACTCAATAAGCCGATTGGACTGCCAAGTGCCGACCAGCCCACCGGCCTTCAACAGGTCCTCTCCACTGGGGGCCACCAGAATCATGAACTCCAGAGTGCCAGCGATCAGAGTCCAACTTCTCAGAGGCACCGTAAGCTCGCCCTCCCCCCCTCGTCAAGGAGGTCCCACTCCAAGAGGGGGGGGGGGCACGGTTTGACAATGGACTTGATTTTGAAAAACTTGTTAGCAACCTGTTCAGACCAAGATCTCTGCCACTGTGCCCGGAGCTCGGTGGAAAAAACGCTGCCGGAAGTCCACGTATGGAACTGGCAGCAGAGAGTTGGAGCAGAGAGAGCATGGCTGAAATGGCAGCAGTGTCTGCCAAATCATAGTCCCTGATTCTGACATGACCGGGCACCCAACAGAAGAGAATCGTGGTGGTGGCTGCTAAACGATGGAGCTGCTGACGGATCATGGAGAGAACAGGGTGAGGCCGATGCCTCACCGATATCAAAGCCTGTAGAGAACAAAGCGAGTCGGTGTAAAGCACACACCGACGATGATGCTTAGCTGCTATGTGGTCCAAGGCAATGCTGATAGCATGCAACTCTGCAGTAAAGATGGAACACTGCAGTGGGATCTGGTCTGCAATGATTACATCACAGCAGACCATGGCCGATCCCACTGATGTGCCGGACTTCAAGCCATCTGTAAAGACAGGCAAGAAGTCCGGGTGTGCAGCATGATGGCTGGCAAAGAGTTGCCGGAACACACAGTCGGGTGTAAAGGCCTTCCCCGTCCTGCATAGGGAAAAATCACAGGAAGGGGAAACAGCAAGCCAAGGTGGAAGTGGCTCAGCTGTTGACTGTGCGATGCTATCGAGACTGGTGTTGATGTCTTGCAGGTAACTTAGGACACACAAACCGAAAGGACGAATCGCAGTTGGACGATTCTGGTAAAACATTTCCCACCGGGGACTAAAAATGCAGTCACAAGTAGGATGACCAGGCAGGGATCGCAATTTTGCTGCATACTGTAGGGACAACTGCTGACGGCGAATAGATAACGATGGTTCACCGGTCTCAACATAGAGACTCTGGACCGGTGAAGGGTGGAAGGCTCCCGTGCAAACACGGAGGGCCTGATGATGGAGGGAGTCCAGCACCTTCACCACCGAATTCCGGGCGGAGTCGTACACCTGGAATCCGTAGTCCAGTTTCGACCGGACAAGTGCATGGTAGAGGCGGAGCAAAGAACATCGATCCGCTCCCCAAGAGAGGGAGGAGAGGACCTTGATGATGTTCAATGCCTGCGTGCACTTGGACCTGAGATGTCGAACATGAGGTGAAAAGGTCAATTTCCAGTCGAAGATAAGACCGAGAAACTTGGTCTCAGCCACAACTGGAATGATGTCATCTGGACCCCGAGCCGCAGCTCGGGGTCCAGATGAAGATTACGCTTGCGGCAAAAGTGCACGCAAGCGGTCTTCTGTGGAGAGAACCGGAACCCACTGGCCGTCGCCCAAACCGAGAGATTGTTCAGGGCAGTTTGAAGTTGTCATTCAATGATCCTCATGCTGGACGATGAGCAAAAGATGCTAAAGTCATCAACATAGAGGGCGTTGCCTACAATCGGAGGAAGTTGCCGTGTAATGGAATTTATCTTGACAGCGAAAAGCGTAACACTCAGGACGCAGCGTTGAGGCACCCCGTTCTTGGGGGAAAGGCCACGATAGAGTGTTGCCGACATGAACTCTAAAAATACGAGAAGATAAAAAGTTTGCAATTAAGATCGGCATGTGACTTCGCAAGCCGAAGCTGTGAAGGTCACGAAGAATGCCGAATCTCCATGCCGTGTCGTACGCTTTTTCAATGTCGAAGAAAATTGACACCAGGTGCTCTCAATGTAAAAACGCATTTTAGAGGAAAAATTGTCTTGAGCAGGGTGGGATACGAACCCACAACCTTCTGATAACATGTCAGGTGCTCTGGACTACTGAGCTACCGGCCGCCAATCAAGATCTCCTCTAATTAATGCTATGAACATTCCCTTTACGTCACATATAGGCATTATTTTAAGCAATTTTTAGCCCTAGCAGCTTTTTATTTGCCAATAGATGGAAACATGTCTTACAAGTATGCTAATGATAATAAATATTGAGATAAACTCAGATAAACTCGACGGTTCAACATCCAGTAATAAATAGGCACTTTTTAACATCGATTTCAATTTTAGAGGAAAAATTGTCTGAGCCGGGTGGGATACGAACCCACGACCTCCTGGTAACATGTCAGGTGCTCTGGACCACTGAGCTACCGGCCGCCGATCAAGATCTCCTCTAATTAATGCTATGAACATTCCCTTTATGTCACATATAGGCGTTATTTTAGGTAATTTTTAGCCCTAGCGGCTTTTTATTTGCCAATTGATGGAAAGCATGTCTTACAAGTATGATAATAAATATTGAGATGAACTCAGATAAACTCGACGGTTCAACATCCAGTAATAAATAGGCACTTTTTAACGTCGATTTCAATTTTAGAGGAAAAATTGTCTGAGCCGGGTGGGATATGAACCCACGACCTCCTGGTAACATGTCAGGTGCTCTGGACCACTGAGCTACCGGCCGCCGATCAAGATCTCCTCTAATTAATGCTATGAACATTCCCTTTATGTCACATATAGGCGTTATATTAGGTAATTTTTAGCCCTAGCGGCTTTTTATTTGCCAATTGATGGAAAGCATGTCTTACAAGTATGATAATAAATATTGAGATAAACTCAGATAAACTCGACAGTTCGACATCCAGTAACAAATAGACACTTTGACGTCGATTTCAATTTTAGAGGAAAAATTGTCTCGAGCTGGGTGGGATACGAACCCATAACCTTCTGATAACATGTCAGGTGCTCTGGACCACTGAGCTACCGGCCGCCGATCAAGATCTCCTCTAATTAATACTATGAACATTCCCTTTATGTCACATATAGGCATTATTTTAGGCAATTTTTAGCCCTAGCGGCTTTTTATTTGCCAACAGGTGGAAAGCATGTCTTACAATTATGCTAATGATAATAAATATTGAGATAAACTCAGATAAACTCGACGGTTCAACATCCAGTAATAAATAGGCACTTTGACGTCGATTTCAATTTTAGAGGAAAACTTGTCTTGGGCTGGATGGGATACAAACCCACGACCTCCTGATAACATGTCAGGTGCTCTGGACCACTGAGCTACCGGCCGTCAATCAAGATCTCCTCTAATTAATGCTATGAACATTCCCTTTACGTCACATATAGGCGTTATTTTAGGCAATTTTTAGCTCTAGCGGCTTTTTATTTGCCAATAGATGGAAAGCATGTCTTACAAGTATGCTAATGATAATAAATATTGAGATAATCTCAGATAAACTCGACAGTTCAACATCCAGTAATAAACAGGCACTTTGACGTTGATTTCAATTTTAGAGGAAAACTTGTCTGGAGCCAGGTGGGATACAAACCCACGACCTGGCAAGGAAGTAACTGTATTGTTGGCCCTAGCAGGTCCAGCCCACCAGCAACTGATCCTGGGTGAGGGAGGGAGCACTCCAGGTGCCTCTTGCTTACCTAAAGCAGAGGCCAAAGCAGTGTGTAGGAGCCCCACAACAAACAGGCCAAATGGGGCCCTGCCAGTCATGAGCTGAGGAGAGCAGACAAGGATCCCTGTGCACTAACTGGATCCTCCTTTGCAGGGACTTGGGTCATCGCACATTGCAAATGCATGTGCAAGGCACACATGGCAAAGTTGAAGGTAAGTATTTAGGACCCTGTGAAGGTACCCAAACTAACAGAAATTTCACGTGGTGGTCCCTTCATAGCAGACAGGATCTGGCACCAAGAAGGTGTAGTGGGCAGTATAACTTTCTTGCCTTTGGATATATGATGGTCTGTATCATCTTCCCTCACTGTACCTCATTCCACTTCAGTGTTAATTGGAATATGCTGGATGGGCACCACTATAGTTTTATAGAGCTTGCCATCTCAGCAAGAGCAAGGTGATCCTGACCACCACAGCCAGCACACAGACTTACCCAGGCAGGCTGCACCGGCTTGAACTAATCTCCGACATTGAAACAGCAAAGCAGGTTGGGTATATATGGTCGTACTTCGCATCACAAATATCCTGCCTTGATGGTGGTAGGCAGGTATGGCAAATTAACAGCCAACATCAGTGCCCTGGTAAATATTAATTTTCCATCCCAGCAAGCTGAAACCTGGTGGACTGTGATCACTCTTTGGATGGAAAGTTCCAAGAGGATATCTTCCTCTTGGAACTTTCCATCCAAAGATGGAAAGAGATGCTGAGGAGGTCCACTCAGAGATCACACCACATGAGGGTTGGGTTTTTACCTCTAAGTGGCATTTTTCTGCACACAATGGGCTAAATGGCAAGGTCACAAGGGCTCCAAGGTCTCAGAGAAGGTTGGGAGAAGGGGACCCACTGAACAGCTGTTAAGAGACAGATGGCAACCTCCCATCAAGGCCATCTAGTGTGTTCTTCAACATGCACAGAGGGCCATGGCATAATGTCCCATCTAATTCACAGTAGCATTTCCAAGCCCATCATCTCCTATTGACAAGAGCATGGTGGAGAGTTTTGCAAAGATAAATCTCAAAGCTGGCCCAAGTGAGACTAGAATCTGGAAACTTCAGATTACAAGCCTGGCACACTACTAACTGAGTCACCCCACCACATCAGGAATTCAGTAATTTGTGGGGGACAAAGTGACAGCCACCCCACCAATCACTGTAACCTTAAGGAGGAGCTCTGAGTGTTTAGAGCATTCAGTTTCCATCATCAAGTCACCAGATATTATATGCTTGACCAATTTTGGTGTTCCCTCAAAACCTTCCAAACTTTTGCTACTGAAGAAAGGAGATATGTTCCCAAGTAACTTCTCACCTAGTTCACAATACCGTGGAATGGATTATCAAGAACTTTGGAGCAGAAGAAGTACAAACGATGAAGTAGAGGAAGAGAAAGGATGATGAAAAAAGGACCAAATGTTGAGCTCTCTTTGCAGATGAGGATGAAGAAGTATGAAGAAACCATGATTATAAGAATTATGGTTCACTACCAGTGGTCCCCATCCACTACAAAGATCCCAACAAAAGGATGTCCAATTGGGTGTCATGGCTGCACATGGAAAAGAAAAACAAAAATAGAAATGTGAGGAAATTTGCAAGCCTGTATCCAGACAGGGGCAAGGGCACTACACAGTTGGCCCATGCAGGTGCAGCTCATCAGCCAACATGTCTTGATGTGACCACCCCAAGAGCTAAAGTTTATTTGTAGCAGAGGTCAAGGTAGTGTATAGCAGTGGAATCCTAAAGTACTGCCCAGTCATGAACTGAGGAAAGCCAAATAGGACCTCTAAGCAACTACCAGGATCCTCCTTTCCAGGGACAAGGGTCAGTGTGCATAGCAAACACACAGACAAGTGTTTAGGGCCCTGTGAAGCTACCCACCAATGGAACTATCACAGGCCGGTGAAGATTTCGCTAGTTCAGAAAATTATCAGAAGACAGGATCTTGCATAGAGGGGCCAAGTCAGAAGAGAATATGTTATTAAGAGCAATGTAGTTGAAGGACATAATGCAAGCTCTGAGAGAAGAGAATTGTGTTTTTTAAAGTATTTTAATAGTATTCTTAACCTTTCCAGGGATCCCAAATGAAAAACTAATAAACATCCTGAGGCCCAGCTATTTTTTCACTATGATCAGCTAAAAAAATTAACTCTAAAACTTTTTTCCTAAATAACTAATAAAAGGAATTTGGCATGTTACATGCCAAATTAATCAGTATTCTGGATTTTCTGAAAGTGAAATATTTAACGAAAAAGACGAATAGTTATATTTAAATAGGGCTTTATGAGGGTCATGTAATAAAAAAATGCATCTGGCAATGCAAATAAAAATTCATTAAAAAAACTAAAGAGACAGAAATTATTATAATGTATATGAATAGAAAAATTATTTCTGAATTTAAAAAAAATATTTACTTGGAACAAGAAAACTCTCATTTTCTATTTTTTTTTTCTCAGTACCATACTTTGAGATTTGTTTTGGTTCTTAGAGTTTAATGGTGCAGCAGCAACTTAGATCACCAAAGGCACCAAACAAGGGGTAAAGATCAAAAGTAAAAATGTAAAAGTCATGCAAACCTACAACCAAAGTTAAAAGCTGTAGACAAAATGAAAAACAAGAGGTATAAACAACACAATAACAAATAAACAGAAAATACAAAAGGCATAAACAGAACAACAAACAAATGTAAATACAAAAGCAAAAATAGGTGTGTAGGGACCATAACACAAGAGCAAAAAAGCAAATTTAAAAAAAGTAGAAACATTAAATATGATTAAAATATCCAGTAAAATGCAAACAGATAAAAACAGGAGTTAAAGGCAAGTCATCAGATAAAAGATGTCTGAGCAAAAAGGGCTATGACATAAAATTATGAAAGTAAAAATAAAAACAGTGTTTCAGGTTAAAAGATGGCTATTCGATTAAAATATGATTGATAAAATATCACAAACTTCACACTTATGTTCATCATCCACCCGAAGAAGAAATGGATGAGGGCTAAAGGAATCACCCAAGCAAGAACAACTTCCTCCTTGCAATTGCAGTGGAAGCATGACTGCCATGATTTGCCAATTGGCTGGATCTTGAAAATTTTGTTTGCAATCTTTTCCAACCAGTTCTCTGCCACTGTGTCTGGAGTTCAATGGAAAAGCACTGCCAGATGCCCACTGCACAGTTGGCCCGCCACATATGAAACCGGTAGTAGAGTTGGGACAGGAGCATGGCAACCTGGCAGCACTGTCTGCCAAGTCATTGCCCCTGATTCAGACATGACCAGGTGCCCAACAGAAGAGAATGGTAGTTGTACCTGCCAGACAATGGACCTGCTGATGGATCTTGGAGAGAACAGGGCGAGACTAATATCTCACTGAGATCAAACCCTGTAGCAAGCTAAGTGAGTTGGTGTAAAGCACACACCGAGGATGATGCTTAGCCATTATATGGTGCATGGTTGATAGCATGCAACTCTGCAATAAAGAGATTGAACACTGCTGTGGGATCTGGTCTGCAATGATTACATCACAGCAGACCATGGCTGATCTCACTAATGTACTGGACTTCAAACCATTGTGAAGACAGGCAAGAAGTCTGGGTGCTCAGCAGCTAGTGGCTAGCAAAGAGTAGCAGGTATACACAGTTGGGTGTAAAGGCCTTCCCCATCCTGCAAAGAGAAAAGTCACAGTGGAAGTGGCTCGGATATCAACTAGGCAACACTATTGAGCCTGATATTGATGTCTCTGAGGTAGCCTTGGACACGCAAACCAAATGAAAGAATGGCAGTCAGGCGATTTGGGTAAAGCATTTCCCATTAAGGACTAAAAACACTGTCCCAAGTGGGATGGCTCTCAGCAATAGCAACTTTCATGTGTACTGCAGGGACAACTGAATATGGTGAACATATAAAAAAGATTCATCGGTCTCAACATAAAGACTGGATGGTGAAGTGCAGAAGGCCCCCATGCAAACACGGAGGGTCTGATGGTGGAGAGGGATCAGCATTTTCACCACCAAATCCAGGGCAGAGCCTAACACCTGGGATCCGAGATCCAGTTTCGAGTGGACAAGTACACAGTAGAGGCAGAGCAATGAACATTGGTTCCCCCCCCCTCCCAGGAGAGGAAGGAAAGGACCTTGAGGATGTTCATGCCCGCAAGCACTTGAACCCAAGATGTTGGATACGAAATAAAAAGGTCAATATCAGTCAAAGATGAGACTGAGAAACTGTCTCTGCCACAACTGGAATGGTGGTATCCCTGAGCCACAACTTGGGGTCCAGAATATGCTTGCGCCAAAAGTGCACACAATCTTCTGTGGGGAGAAAATAATCCTATTGATTGTCGTTCAAACCGAGAGACTGTTTGGGGCAGTTTGCAATTAACACAGACAAAGACAATGGCAATGTAAGTGACAAAGACAACAAAGAAGATGGGGGCTCATGTCAAGCCCTCTTTTTGGCATTCATCAGATCAGTTTCATTAAATGATCTCATGTTTTAGTGTAGTTCAGTGCCCATGGTCCCCACCCTCCATGGAGCCCAACAAGGAGACGCCCAGTCAGGTGCGGGATGTATGGGCACTATACCTACACAGACAATGATAACTCCTCAGCAGGAGCTAAAAAGCTAAGCCCTCACAAAAAAATAAAATGAAATGAAAAGAGAAGTGTGAGGATCTAAATTATCCTCACAAAATACGTGGAAAAATAACAAAAATTGTGAAGAACCAAACTGGCCTTACAAAATAAAAGTAACTACAAAAGTATTAAATGTGTGGGAAACTTGCAAACTGTACCTAGACATGGGCAAGGAACTCAATGTACTGCATAGTTGGCTCTAACAGGTCTACTGCACCAGCCAAATGGTTCATCAACATCATTCATTGTTATGAAATGTCGAAGAATAACATCATGGTTGCATCACATACAATTTTAAGAACAAGATTGGTGAAAATTACATCATAAAAATTAAAATAGGTGAAATATATTGCACACAAAATTATTTAACAAGAAATATTTAAATTTGTACTATTTTAATTTTTTACGATGTAATTCCCACCAATTGTTTCTTAAAATTGTGCTTGATACAACCATGATGTTATTCTTCAACATTTCACAACAATGCTATCAGGTTTATTTATCTAGAATATCCTCTTCATTTTCTACTGTTCAGAACTGTAAGTGCATCTCTAGTGACATTAAATTGGACTTTGTCAAATAATTTTCACCTTTATTAAGTTTGTACTGCACTTTTGTGCTTGGAAGAAAATTGATCTACATCGTCTACAGTTTTGTATGTGTTTACAGGTGTTCTTAACTATTTATATCTCTATTGTATACACACTGAGATTTTTGAATATTAATATTTCAGCTAAATTTATTCAAATTTACTGCTTCAGCTTGCATACTAACCTAGCACAAGGCATAAAAAGTTCTCTGCATGTTGTATGTAGATTCTGTTTGCAACTCACTATAAGTTCTTCATTTACAACTTCAACATAATCTGGAGACTGAAAAGAAAAAAATACATATATACATACACATCATTTTCATATTTAAAAGTGTTTTCATCATTGGCATGTCATTATGTTATTTTCCACACAAAAAAAGAAATTGTTATTCCAATACAAAGTTACATACATTCAGCTGCCACTTTATTACATACAGTTCCATGTTACGTCAATAGTAACAGAACTCAGTAACTTTATAGATAAGCTTTCCATGAAAAACTGTTTCTGAAGATAAAGACCTCAATCAAATCTAATTAAATCTTGATTTTCAACCATATTTGTTTGCAATTTAGAGTAACACAAATTAGAATATTTAACAACAATACCACTTTAAGTAATTGCTTTGAAAAGTTAATAAAAAAAACAAGTTCAAACAAAAGCAATAACCATTATACTAAACTAGTCATCACCAACCTAGAATAGTGGATACCAACCCATAATGGTGGGTCACAATTATGATTTTGCTTTTACATCAAATGAAAAATATTAATCTAAAAATACCCTTTTTCTAATGATAATTTTTTCTTGCAGAGTTATGGGTATAATATTAATGTTTAAGTTTTCAATATTTAAAACAACACTGAAATATTTGTTGGCATAGTCAGCTGGTCTGTAAATGTTGGGTTGGCAGTTACTGACCTGGAACACTAGGCATAAACTGGAAGTAAAGCTGCGTACATATCCCCAGTGATGATGCACAGAACCAGCCAGTTCTAGCACCTAATAATGTTTGACTCCGCCTCCTCATGGTGCAGGCTGTTAGTACTTTTCAAAGAGATATTCTCTTTTGGAAGGGCTGCCAGTTCAGTGTGGCCTACTAATCTGGTCATCTATGGTCACTTTCTTTTTTTCAACCTGCTGAGGAGTTATCAACTTCACAGAATCCTGGTGCTGACCATTTATATCCACTAGATTGGACAGGTTTATGGATTTGAGCTTGATTATGGATTCTGAATTTGCTGCAATGGTGTGTTTCTGTTTAGGGAGAATCTGCTGCTGTGTTCTGTTTGCTTCTAGGTTGCCAGCTGTAAGTGAACAGAGGCACAGGATAACTTATATCAGCTGGTGGATATTTCTGATCAGAGGCCATTACAGGTACCTGAGCCCTCACTTAGCTAGTTGGGCATCATCAATCCTAAACGGGAGTAATTTATATCAGACAAGTCTACGGATCTTGGAAACATTCACTTGAAAATGTGGTGCCTGAAGTTCCTACCAGCATCATGACATCTGACATCAAACAGATCTTTGCCCCATGCCTGTGATCAGAGAGGGCTGTTTGATATTTGTTGGCCCTACCTCTCTCAATAAACTTAGTTTCTTTAAAAATCCTACTAATCATTTTCTCTCTACTGGTATGTGGAATGTAAGGATATTTACATAGAGATTATTTTCTTGATGTCCTCACACAGGAATTTTAGTATTACAACTTAGATATTCTAGGCTTGCAAGAGACCAGACAGACAGGTAAAAGTGAGATACTTAAAAATAACTTTAAATTTCTCTTTTCATGGAGGGAGGATGGAAAGAATTTCCAAGGTGTAGGTTTGTTTCTCGGCACACTAGCCAGTGATGCTCTACTAGGATATGACTGCAAGACACTTTAATGAAAGATTTCTTACAGCAAAATTTTAAACAAAAATTAAAAACTTGAATGTCATCTGTTGTTATGCCCCCACAGAGGACCTGATGAGAACAAGGATATTTTGAATTCTGTGAAGGAGATATTTCTCTTGTGCTAGGTGACTTCAGTGCTAAAATTTTTACTGACTCTAACCTTTGGGCAGAAGTTTTAGATCCTTTAGCATTGGTAGTTCCAATGGAAATGGAGAACGTCTTCTACGGGTAAGTAAACTTAATGGTTTGCAAATAACTAACACATACTACAAACACCAGGACATTTATAAATATACACTGGTTTCATCTGATGGGTTGCATAGGAATATGTTAGATTATATTTTAATTAACAGCAAATGGGCTAGTTCAGTTAGGAATACCAGATCATACAATAACAGGGCAGTCAAAATTGGGTTTTACCATTACCTGGTAAAGTGTCTTGCAGCTGAAGCCTAAGAAATTTTGTATTAATGTTAAAAAGATCAGCTTTAATGCTGAAAGATCCAGATATAGTCAAAGCATACCATGATAGGCTACTTAGTCATTATGGCAATCGTGGTTTGCTTACTGCTGAAGTTGAGAAAGAATGGGATCAGTTTAAACATGCTTTTCTTGAAACCAACAGTAATCTTTTGGGTAAAAAGAGAGGAAACAAAATTATTTGAGTGAGAAGGCTATGGAACTTATTCCTGAAAGAAAGAAGTGCAGAATTAATATGAATCACGCCCTACTTCCTAAAGAAGGCATTATAACAAGCTTAATATACATGTACAGGATCAGTTAACAGCTGATAAGAATCTTTGGCTTGATAGCTTGGCTGACAAAGCAGGGGAAGCAATTAGACAACACAACAGCAGGGGATTGTACCAGATTGTTAACGTTTTATGTGGGAAGAAACAAACAGGTACACAGGGATAAACATGGCAATGTGGTTGTAGGTGAGGATTCTGTGATGGCTAGGTGGGCTGAGCATTTCAGAGATGTTCTAAAAATTTCATTATTTCTACTCTCATTGTTTGTAATGAAGATGGATGCATTACTGGCTTTAAGGATGGCCCTATATCACATTCCGAAGTCACTTTGGCTATCTCTAAATTAAAACTGCATAAATCCCCAGGAGTGGACAAATCACCAATGAAATGCTTAAAGCTAGGAACATTTGTGTTTTCACATGGCTGACTGAAATTTTGAATATTTTTTATGATAAAGGTATTGTTCCTAAAGGTTTTACTACAGCTAACATTTTCCCAATTTTTAATCCTTCCAGTGTCCACGTCATCTGTATACGTTTGGATAATCTGAATTGAGAGGCCAAGGACATATGTATACATTTATAGTATAACAAAAAAAATTCATTTTTTTAAAATAAAAATTGCAGTTATAATTTTTTTCTTCTATACAATTTATAAAAATATATAAGTCTGGCTACAAAAATTATATATATTTTTTTTAATTTGATGCATATTTTATTAAACTACAATATAAATAATTTTATAAAGCCATCTGATTGCCTTAGAAGCACTAAACGGTATTGCCGATTTGCTTGTTAACGTTCCTACTTCTGAGTAAGCTCACAAGTTTGATTTGAACTATTATAAACAAATTTTTCCCTAAATTTTCGAAAATTTCCTGAAACTAACAAAAAAAAACAAACTGCTATTTTTAAAAACGATACATTTTGGAAGTAATTGCAAGATACACACAATTTTTTTTCTGTTTCACTCTTTTCTGTCAAAAACCTATTTCAGTATTCCCAAGTTATTTTTATCATTTTTTTCCCAGCATCCTTCAAATCGAAACTGAAAGTAAACTCATCCTTCTTAGAAATTCTGGTTGCAGCTGCATTTAATTAGTTATGCTTCACTGAGTCAAACAAGACACAGATGGTTGACACATGCTATCTCCGGCCCGTGTGCTACAAGTTTTTTTTTACAGTTTTGGTGCAGCATATTGGTACTCTTTGTAAAGTTAGTATTTTTTTTATATTTAAACCTTAGTTAGTTTTCATTTCAGTAGATTTATTTTCAGAAATTAGCAATCTTTTGGCTGATAGATAAGTATTGATTTTTTTCCATAGCTATATTATATCGTATGGCAGGACTACAACTTGTTGCTGTGGATATTTTAACATCGCATTACACTATATGTTAATTTTTATTTTATTAATTATTACTTTTCCACTAAATTTCTGATATAGTATCATTTTCCGAAAATAAATGATGTCTTTGATATGAAAACAAATTCTTTCTGTATATTTATTTCCGTTAGTTAGCGAACTTCAATCAGCTGATTTATTGATCTTTCTAAGTTATGCTAGATCACAGGCTGGCTTAAAAGTTGTTGCACTTTTAAGCAGATATTTTACTTAACATCCGATTAGGTTACATGTAATTTTTCTTTTATTATTTCCTGTTGTTTTTTAATAAAAAAACTGAGCTTGTACTGTTTTCTGAAATTGAAGTCTTGGATACAGAAACAAAATAGACTTCCTTGCTATGGAAATCAGCCATCATTTTGAAGGGCAATTTCGGGAAGGGCTGGTCCTTGGTGCACAAACCTTTCTGCACTTAGCCAAGATCGTCAAACTTCAACACCCAAAGAAAAAATTCATAATGTTGAGTAAAAAAAGCAGCCAAGGAAATTTTTTTTCTATTTCATAACCAGTTCAGAAAATCCCGTGAATGTGAGAAGACCAATTCATGTTGTATAACACTGGCCGTGTTTAAAATATACGATACTGATAAAAATCATACTGAAAAGAATCAAAGAAATGAAAATCATATTTCAAGTTGAATATTATATTATTTGGGAGGAAATTTCCTTTCAATATAAATATAATTTAACTATTTTTATTCAGCAGGTTTTACAAAATGAAGCCTTATTAATTGTATAGTGCAATCTTTTTTTTCACCATATCACATTGAAAAAGGCTTATTAAAATCAATATGCTTGCTAATTTGTTTGTATTATTTATTTTCATAAAATTCTATTTACTTTGGTATATAACATGACCTATTTCTGTTGATTGGTTATTTTTTAAAAAGGAGTCTAAGGTTGACTTGTTTATCTGACTCAGCACAATTCGTTAAAAAGCCTGGACTTTTCTCAAAGTGTGGTACCTAGAAAAAAATTACAAAACGGGAGAAAAAAGGTTGCAGTTACACAGTGATATGGTATATTAAATAAAATTTAATCACAATCTACACTATTAAAATCAAATGCCCGTAATGCTCTAAAGCATAATCTACCCTACAGCGATATATTCAACAACATGTATGAGCTATTAGTTTATTGCTATAATCACATAACATATTCCACTAGAGAAGATCAAAGTGCTATATTCTGCGTATAGTTCGAGAATATACGCTAACTAAGTTTCTAAGTATACACTCATAAGAAGGTTGCATTTAAGATGGTATATCGTGTAATAGACATCTCGCAAAAGCAGGCTGGTACACTTGACACACTTGATGGAGAAACACAGTCCTCTTATTTGCAGTGCTAGTTGGTTGGTTGTTTTGGGTTTAATGACGCATTAGCATCTCAGGCTAGAATGCACCAAACGAATGTCCAAATAACAGATAAAAATCATAAGACCCACAACCAAATTTTAAAAAATAACCACACACACATACAAAAAATGTAAAACAATAAAAGGTAACATAGTTAATAACAAGAAACAAATGTATAAATGTGTAATAAATATAAAAAGAACTCGGGAATAAGCGACCTGGGTTAAACATTCGAATAAAACTATAAACGAGTAAAATATATAGTATATTAAGAAAAAGAAAAACAGCATTAACACAACAATGATCTGATAAAAGATGTCCGAGTGTAAGGGGCTCGGACGTAAAATCATGAAGTTAAAACATGGACATGAGATTAAAATTATTTGATAGTTAAAAAGGTGTCGCAAAACTCACACTTAGTACGTCATCCGCCCGTAAAAGAAGCAAATGAGTAATAAACGAATGACCTAAGCGGAGCCGAGCAAGTACAACTTCCTCCTTGTGATTTCTGCGGTAACAAGACTGTCATGGTTTGATGATAGGTCTGATCTCAAATAGCTTGTTCGTAAGCTATTCCGACCAAGATCTCTGCCACTGTGCCCGGAGCTCACTGGTAAAACGCTGCCAGAAATCAGATACGGAACAGGCAGCAGAGAGTCGGACAAGGGGTGGCTGACTTGGCAGCAGCATCTGCCAAGTCATTGCACCTGATCCCGACGTGACCAAGCACCCAACAGAAATGGATGGTGATTGTGGCTGCCAGACGATATAGCTGCTGGCGGATCTTAGTAAGAACTGGGTGAAGCCAATGCCTCACCGAGATCAAAGCCTGTAAATCTTTCTCCTTGCGTACAACTTCCCCCTTGCGATTCCTGTGAAAACAAGACTGCCACGGTTTGACAATGTGCTTGATCTCGAAAAGTTTCTTAGCAACCTATTCAGACTAAGATCTCTGCCACTGTGCCCGGAGCTCGAAGGAAAAATGCTGTCGGAAATCCAAGTATGGAACCGGCAGTTGAGAGTCAAATAGGGGGGTGGCTGACTTGGCAGCACCATCTGCCAAGTCATTGCCCCTGATTCCAACATGACTGGGCACCCAACAGAAGAGAATCGTTGGTGGTGGCTGCCAGATGATGGAGCTGCTGGCAGATCATGGAGAGAATAGGGTGAGGCCGATGCCTCACCGAGTTCAAAGCCTGTAGCGAGCTAAGCGAGTCGGTGTAAAGCACACACCGACGATGCTTAGCCGCCACATGGTCCAAGGCGAGACTGATAGCGTGCAACTCTGCAGTGAAGATGCAACACTGCACTGGGATTTGGTCTGCAATGATTACATCACAGCAGACCACGGCCGATCTCACTGATGTGCCAGACTTCGAGCCATCTGTAAAGACAGGCAAGAAGTCCGGGTGCACAGCACAATGGCTGGCAAAGAGTTGCCAGTACACACAGTCGAGTGTATAGGCCTTCCTCGTCCTGCACAGGGAAAAATCACAGGAAGGGGAAACAGTGAGCCAAGGTGGAAGTGGCTCAGCTGTCGACTGTGCGATGCTATCGAGACTGGTGTTGATGTCTCTTAAGTAGCCTTGGACTCGCAAACCGAAAGGACGAATGGCATAAAGCCGTTCCTACTTCAGATTGAAAACGCAGTCCCAAGTGGGATGGCCATGCAGGGATCACAATTTAGATGCATATTGTAGGGACAACTGATTATGGCGAAGAGATAAAGAAGGTTCGTCGGTCTCGACATAAAGACTTTGGACCGGGGAGGTGCGGAAGGCTCCCGTGCAAACACCAAGGGCCTGGTGATGGAGGGGGGTCCAGCACCTTCACCACAGAATCCTAGGCGAAGTCGTACATCTGGGATCCGTAGTCCAGTTTCGATCGGACAAGTGCAGGGTAGAGGCGGAGCAAAAACATTGGTCTGCCCCCCAAAAAAGGGAGGAGATGACCTTTATTGACGTTCAATGCCCGCGTGCACTTGGACCTGAGATGACATAAATGTGGTAAAAAGGTCAATTTCCGATCGAATATGAGACCGAGAAACTCGATCTCCGCCACAACTGGAATAATGTTTCCCCCCGGAGCTCGAGATCCAGGTGAAGATTATGCTTGTGGCAAAAGTGCACACAAGCAGTCTTCTGTGGGGAGAACCGAAACCTGTTTGCCGTCGCCCAAACAGAAAGATTGTTCAGGGCAATCTGCAGTTGTCTTTCAATGACCCTCATGCTGGACGAAGAGCAAAAGATGCTAAAGTCATCAACATAGAGGGCATTGCCTACTGATGGAGGAAGTTGTCTAGTGATAGAATTAATCTTGACAGCGAATAGCGTAACACTCAGAAAGCAGCCTTGTGGCACACCCTGTTCTTGGAGGTACGGCCGCGACAGAGTGTTGCCGACACGGACACAAAAAGAACGTGCGGATAAAAAGTTGGAGATGAAGATCGGCTTGTGACCTCATAAGCCGAAGCTGTGAAGGTCACGAAGAATGCCGAATCTCCAAGCCGTGTCGTACGCTTTTATGATGTCGAAGAAAATTGAAACCAGGTGCTCTCTTCGTAAAAAAGAATTTCTGACAGCCAATTCGAGGCGCATCAGATGGTCAAGAGTTGACCATTACCTGCGAAAGCCACACTGGGTGTTGGAAAGAAGGTTGTGGTGTTCTAAATACCAGATGAGTCTGGCATTTACCATTCTTTCCAACACCTTGCACATGCAGCTCGTCAACGCAATGGGATGATAATTCGAAGAAATATTGGAATCCTTTCCTAGCTTCGGGAAGGCCAAGACGATGGCCTCCCGCCAGGAGTCCGGAAACTGTTCCTCGAGAAAAATGCGATTGAAAAGATGGAGCAGCCGATCCTTACTCGATGGTGAGAGATGTTGGAGCATGGCATAATGGACATTGTCCGGCCCTACAGCAGAGGCACGAGAAGAGTGCAGAGCAAGGCGAAACTCCTCCACTGTGAATGGCCTGTTGTAAGGCTCCAAGCAATTCGAGTGGAAAGACAGTGAAGAGTGTTATGGAAAGACAGTGAAGAGTTTCTGGCCCAGAAGGTCAGGCCCTTCTGGGCCAGAAACTCGGGGGAGCAAGATGATGAAGAAGAGATGGAGGAGAAGGACTCCCCCAGAGTGTCGGCAATTGCTTAGGGATCAGCAATTGCCTGTCCATTGTGCTCCAGGATTAATAAAAAGTGGGATGTGTAGTTCCCACCCATCTTCTGGACTTTGTCCCACATGACCTTAGAACTGGTCGTGTGGGTGATAGAAGGTGTATACTTGATCCAAGATTCCTTCTGGCTCTGGTGCCGGACGAAACGAGTTTTCGCCCTGGCATGTTTGAACGTTTCGAGGTTGGGGGGTCATCGGATATCTCCGGACCCCCCCCCCCCAGCCTTGTTCTGAGCTTTAGAAGCTGCGCTGCAATCTGGATTCCACCACGGTTTCGAAAAACGAGGAAACCGTGTTGAAATTCGAGGAATTGTTGATGCAGCTGCATATACGATACAGTCTGTTATCTCCGCTACTGCCACATTGATTGGCTCCTGGCTGACTGAGTGGTCATCGAGCTCAGAGAGCAGCTCGAACCCACCCCAGTCAGCCCAATCAAGCCTCCGTGAGATGCATGAAGGGCTGCAAGGCCCTCCACGAACCCACCCCAGTCAGCCCAATCAAGCATCCGTGAGACGCATGAAGGGCTGCAAGGCCCTCCACGAGAGATGGTGCACACCACAGGGAGGTGGTCGCTTCCGTAAGGGTTGCCCTCGACCTCCCATGTAAAGAGTGGAAGGATCGATGAGGAGCAGATGGTAAGGTCAACAGCAGTGAAAGTGCGGGTTGGGGAGTGAAAGTAAGTACTGACACCAGTGTTCAACAGGGAGAGAGAAGGATCCAGGAGCCACTGCTCCACGACCCCGCCCCTCCCGTTGGTGTCAGCACTGCCCCAAAGTGGACTGTGTTCATTGAGGTCCCCATAATGAGAAAGGGGGACGGCAGCTGCAAGACGAGATCATCAAGGTCTTCCTGGAAGACGATGCTCCCAGGTGGAAGATATACAGAGCAGACAGTCAGCGAGAACCCCACGAAGAGGCGGATGGCTACAGCTACTAAATTGGTGGTGAGGGGTACGACCTGGAATGGAGAATGGTTGCTTACAAGGATGGCGACACCCCCGCGAGCTGGACCATCTCCATCCCAGTCCCAGCGAACTAGTGTAAAGTGCCGAATTGTGGGATCTGTGACTGTCTGCAAGTATGTCTCCTGCAGGTACACACAGATGGGCTAGTGCGCCTGATGGAGGGCCTTGATGTCAAGATTCCTCTGGAATCCACGACAATTCCATTGTAGGAGTGTGGCCATCTCAGGACATAGAAGAGTGGGTGAATGACGAATTCCTATTCAGCTTAACTGCCACAGAGGAGTTTAGTGAATAGGGGGTTGTCGGTATCCATGTCCTCGGAGTCGTCCAAGGGACATGGATCGGTGACTACCCTTTGTGGTGCAGTGATTTTCTTTTTTGGCCCCAGTAGGGCCCCTTCAGTTTGGAAGGTCTTGCTGTCTGAGGACGGGGAGGAGACCTTCCAGTGGAGACGGAAGGTTGAGTTGCAGGAATGGAAACGGGTTGATGTCGAAGTCTACACCACCTTCTGTTTAGCCTGCGTAAGGAGGTACTTTGCTGCAGGTGAGAAAGATTCAGTGGGTGGGACACCGATGTCAGTCTGTACCACAACCAAAGTCACTGGAACGATGGGCCTCCCAATGACTGCACTGACATAGGATACCTTGCCAGGCAGGGCGGGCGGTGCAGCGAGCTTTCTTGCCTCAGCATAATTGATGTTGTTTAGAACTTTCAATCATTGAACCTCCTTTTACTCTTTCCACTTGGGGCAGTCGCGAGAGTACGCCAGATGCTCACCACTACAGTTGACACAGCTTGCCTTTTCTGCTGTGCAGTCAGGATCAAGATGATCCTTACTGCCACAGTGAGCACAGGTGGGTTTGCCCCTGCAAGCTGTGTGGGCATGACCATATCTGACACTGAAAACAGCGCAGAGGGTTCGGTATACGCGACCGTACCTCACAATGTAAATAACCCGCCTAGATGGAAGAAGGCAGGCGTGGCGAGTTGAATGTCACAATCAGTACCCTAGAGGGTACCAATTTCCCATCACGACGTGTCGAAACCTGGTGGACCGCTCTTACTCCTTGAGGTGTGAGCTCTCAGATGATTTCCTCCTCAATGACTTTGAGGAGGCCCCACTCAGTGATCACACCCCAAGAGGAATTCAAAGTTTTGTGGGGAGTGACTTCAACAGCCACCCCACTAATTTCTTTGCCTTTCAGGAGCAGTCTCAACCTGCAAGTCGCCAGATCATAAGCACTTGATGGATTTCAGCTCTCCCGCAAGACCTTTCAAACCTTTGTTTGCGAAAAAAGGGGGACATGTCCCCAAGTACCTGATCACCTGTGGAGTGGATGATCAGGAAACTCGGGAACGAAGACACAGACGAAGAAGACGATGGGTTGGGTTGTTTTACCTCTGAGCGGCACTTTTTTGCACACCAAGGGCTAAATGGCCAGGTCACATGGACCCCGAAGGCTCAGAGAAGGTTGGGGGAGGGGACCCACTGGAACAGCTGTTGGGAGACAGATGGTAGCCTCCCGTCAAGGCCATCCAGCGTGTTCTTTAACGTGCACAGGGTATGGCTCTCCCACACACGGGGCCACGGCTTAACGTCCCATCCGACGGACGGCGACCTTTCCAAGCCCATCGGTGTCCCCTACTGACCGTGGGCAGGGCGGGGAATTTTGCGGAGATAAATCTCAACGCTGACCCAGCTGGGACTCGAACCTGGGAACTACAGATTACGAGCCTGGCGCGCTACCGACTGAGCCACCCCCGCCCCAGAAGACGATGGAGTTGATAATGAAGACAAAGAGGAAGATGGTGGCTCATGTTGAGACCTCTCTGCAGCATTGATCGCATTAATTTCATCATTCTCTCACAAGTTTATGTTTGTGTGGTTCAGTGCCCACTGTCCCCACCCTCCACGGAGCCCAAGGGAACGCCCAGTCGGGTGCCAGGGCTATGCAGGCACTATACCCAGACAGACAGTGAGCCCTCACAAATAAATAGAAGGAAAATGAAAAGAGAAATGTGTAGAAATAAACTTTCTACACAAAATAAACTACATGTAAAATAACAAAATTGTGAATGACCAAACTGGTCTCACAAAGAAAGGGTAACGACAAAAGGAAAATAATCTGTGAGGAAACTTGCAAACCTGTACCCAGACAGTGGGCAAGGTTACTCACCATTCTGCACGGTTGACCCTTGCAGGACCTGCTCATCAGCTGATTGCTCCTGGGGGGGGGGGGGGAGGCACCCCAGGAGCTCCTGTTTACCGGAAGCAGAGGCCAAAGCAGTGTATAGCTGAGGTCCCGGAATCCGCTGCCCAGTCCCGCGACAGACAGGCTCCCCAGTGGCAAAATGGCCAAAGGGGACCTCGCCAGTCATGAGCTGGGGAGAGAAGACGGGGACCCCTGAGTAACTACCAGGATCCTCCTTTCCCGGGACACGGGCCTCTGTGCACGGTAAACATGCGGGCGAGTGTTTAAGACCCTGTGAAGGTAACTGAGCCAGCGGAACCTTCACAGGGTGGTCCCCTCACCGCATATAGGAGCTCGCACCGAGGGGTATTTGCAGTGCACTTGTTGATGTTGAATTCTTGTTGTCTTAAATCCTTGCTGTTGACTCATATTGCAGTTGGGCCACCATTACATTTTCAGGATCTGTAGTCGTTTTAATCACTGATGGTCAAATTATTAATCAAGTCCAGGTTTTAAGCTTGCAACTTCTTATTTGATGGATTATCAGTGGCAGAATTTACTTAAAGCAGATTTAATTTAAGAGCACATTTTAAATTTTAAGGCATTTGAATTAAAAATAGGTTGAAGTTTCAACTTAATACATTTAAACTAGCATTTAAAATCATATTAACAGTTAAAAAACACTTTCCCCACTGCTACGCATTTCAACATATCTTATGTCTTCGTTCAGGCAGCAACTAACTGAAGTGAGTGAGCTATAATAAAGCAGGCCCTCTAGCAGTAAGGGACGTTTCCCAGCCGGTAATTATGCATGAGAATATTCCATGCAGCCGGCAGGGAGGTCAAGTCCGTGTCACATGTTTCATGATGCAAATTTATCAATTGATATTTAATCAGTTGATAATAATTAAATTCAGATTCTCCATAAAATTTAACTGAAATTTTATAGCTGGGAGACAATTATTTTATATTTCAGTTGATTTACAGTTAATTGATTTTGAATAACAGTTTGAGATAGTGCTGCATGACCATGTTGATGCTGAATATCTTGTTCATGTTCGGAAATACTTTCTTCTATTGTCCTATATGTACATCCTACATATTTGTTTTTATTTTCCAAGATATTGGAAGGGTCATCAAATTGAATTAAGTATATTCCCCCCCGAGAAGGGGTTATTTTATCGCAGTTGTTTACTGTTAACGTTTTCATGGTATTGGTAATAATGCTTGGTACTGTTAACTTATACGGTTTTAGTATTTTATTAATCGTATGCAAAAATCCAATAAGATATAGAAAACTTATAGTATATTTATTTAAACTATTCTCAACGTTTTGAGCAGGTGTGATTTGCATGTTGAGAAATTTTTATTTATTTCGATTTTGACTTGCTCTTGTAAAGCAATTAGAATATCTGGCTTGAGTGCCTATATCATATATGAATTTTAATTCACTGTCTAATAGTTGGGGTGTGGAACAGTATCGGTAGGCTTGTAAAAAATATGTATTAAAAGTAGCTCTTTTGTATTTTACATGATGAGCAGAGTTTGCAGGAATAAGATTAGGGATATATGTGGGCTTCCTACATACTGTGGTATAACAATGTTCCTTCCTATGTATTAAACTTATATCTAAATATGTTAATTTTCCTTGTTTTTAAGATTTGTGAATAAACTGAATAGAGGGAATAATACTATTGAAAGTTTATTCAATGAGATAAACATTAACTTTCTTTGTGAGACCAGTTTGGTCATTCACAATTTTGTTATTTTACATGTAGTTTATTTTAACTTATTCAATGAGATTGGAGTTCATTTCAATCAAAATTCCAGAAAAATAAAATCGATGTAACGCACATATAAAGCAGGTTTTAGTAAACGTTTATTCAATGCCTGTGTTTCAACATGTCTCATGACTGCTTCCACCATGAGACCAGAGAGTGGGGAGCCCACTCTATACATAGGAACCCCCTCTCTCTGGACCCATGTGCGGTTATTAATTTGGAATCAATTGGATGAGAACCAATTGGATATTTTGAAATGTGCTCTTAAATTAAATCTGCTACTAATAATCCGTCAAGTAAGAAGTTGCAAACTTAAAACCTGGATTTGATTAACAACTTGACCATCAGTGATTAAAATGACTACTGATCCTGAAAATGGAATAGTGGCCCAACTGTAATATGAGTCAACAGCAAGGATTTAAGATAACAAGAATTCAACATTAACAAGTGCACTGCAAATAAGAGGATTGTATTTTTCCACCAAGTGTGTCAAGTGTACCAGCCTGCATTTGCAAGATGTCTATTGCACGATATACCATCTAAATGCAACCTTCTTGTGAGTCGAAATGGTATATCGTGTTGTTAATGTTGTAGATTATATTTAGATATACCATTACAACACGATTACCATTAACAATACGATATACCATTTAGATGGTATATCGTGTTGTTAATGTTGTAACTAAGAACTTGAAATACTCGAACTATAAGCAGAATATAACACTTAGATCTTCTCCAGTGGAATATCTTATCTGATTATACTTATTATATCTTATGTGATTACTTTATTCCCATTGTTATGCTATAACTATAGTTTTATCTATCTATACAAGGACTACGCCAGTTAAATACACATTTTCAGGGGGTACGTGAAGAATAAAAGGTTGAGAACTGCTATAGAGCATTAAGGGCATTTGATTTTAACAGTGTAGATTGAGATTAAATTTTATTTAATGGGAAAAAAATTTACTTAAAGCAAAAAAATTAATTTTTTTTGTTATTCAGAAATAAATAGCCTTTCTATTCATGTGCATTATAATCATTTCTGTCTATTTGTTGTTTTTTTAATTTTATTTGTATTGCCAAATGCATTTCTTATTATACACCTCTAAAACAGCCGTCTTAAAATCTTTTTCGTAAAATATTTCATTTTCATAAAATTCAGAACTATTTGTTTGGTTGGTTGTTTGGGGTTTTATGGTGCATGGGCAACAGGGCCATAATGCACCAAGCAAGGTAAAAAAGAGAGTAAAAGACATACAAATCCACAACCAAAGTTAAAAGCAAAAAGTGTTAATGTAAAGAACAAAACCAATACATATACAAAAGCACAAAAAGATAAAATGAACCCGGGTGCAAAAGACCCAGGACAATCAAGGTAAAAAAAATCACAGTATGCTAAAATCACCTGTATAACACAAAAAGACAAAACAGATAGTAAAAAGGAGTCATCAAATAAAAGATGGCCATGTAAGAGGCTCGGCCGTAAAATTATGGAAGGTAAAATATAAACAGTGTTCAAGGGTAAAAGTAGGACAAGCAATAAAAATATGTTTAATGGTTAAAATGGTGTCACAAAACTCACACTTAGGTTCGTCGTCCACCCAAAGAAGAAAGGAATGAGATAAACGAATAACCTAAGTGGAGCCAAGCAAGTACAACTTCCTCCTTGCGATTCCTGCAAAAACAAGACTGCCATGGTTTGAGAATGGGCTTGATCTCCAAAAGCTTATTGTCAAAAATTCAGAATTAAATGGCTGATTAATTTGGCTTATAACATGTCATAATTCCTTTCATTAGTTATTTGCCAAAATAAAGTTCTACAGTTAAATTTTTTTTTTTGGATGATAATTAGTGCAAAAATAGCTGGACCTCTGAATGTAAATCAGTTTTTCAGGCAGGACCCTAGAAGGGTTAAATCACTTTAAATCTCATAGACCTAGATGGATGAATGACATTTAAAACAGTTACAAAAAACGTCTTGGGAAATCAGAGATTCAAACTACATACATAGCAGATAGATACCAGCATAAGGGATGCAAAATGACCCTCAAAGCACAATTTAGGCACTAGTGTTGATTTTTTCCCCCCTTGTAAACTTGGTGATGTCACTAACAAATATGGCAAGTGATTTCACCAAAACAACATAATGAAGAAGAGATATTAGGGTAAGTTGAAGCCCGCAATGATGGTTGATTATTGCTGATAGTTTGAGTACATAGTACGATGGTTGACAAAGTTACAGGTATACACTGAAGTATCATTAAATTAGGGATAGGAGACATTATCCAAATTCAGTACTGCAAGTACTGCATTTGCACGCATGCATGGCTGAAACTCTGGTCATATATAGCTGTCAGCTTTGGCTTCCCCAAGCATTTGTCCAAAACTGTCAATGAACTTGGATTTTCTCGTACGACAGTTTCAAGAGTGTTCTGGGAATATGAAAATTCCGGCAAAAAAAACAAGCACCTGGACAAAACTGCACAGGACAACCAGCCTTGAATGATCGCGGGCTTCACCATCTGTCCTGCATCGTACAAACTGATAGGGGCCAGACATTACCTGAAATCACCTCTCATCTGAATGTGGGTTCCAGCCGGAAAGTCAGGGTATGGATAGTGCAACTCTCCCTTCATTGTCTCGGCTTTGGGAGATAACGACCTACAAGAGTCCCACTTCTAATGGCATGACACCGCTCAGTGCTGCCTGGGCTAAAGAATATTGAAACTGGATCATTGAAAATTGGCAACAGATAGCCTGGAGTGATGAATCCCAATTTAAACTTCATCACGCCAATGGGAGACTGAGGGTAAGGCGCCAAACCCCATGAAGCCATGGATCCTGCATGTAAGGTAGGAACAGTACAAGCTGGTGGCGGCTCAGTGATGGCCTGGGGTGTCTTCAGCTGGATGTCTGAGACCTTTGGTACATGTAGCAACGACTCTCAATGCATTCAGTAGGTAGAACTCATGGCTGATCATTTACACCCATTTATGGCCATCATGCATCCCAATGGAGATGATGTGTACCAGCAAGACAACTGTTCATCTCACACGTCCAGGTTGGCTACTGCATGGCTGCAGGAGCATTCTGCTGACTTTGAAATAATGAATTGGCCATCTAGAAGCCCAGATTTAAATCACATCAAAAATCTTTGGGATACTATTAAGCAGAGTGTTCGGGCCCTCTGTCCAATCAGTGATGACCTTGAGAGAATTGAAGACAGCTCTGGAGATTGCATAGGTCGCCATACCTGTGAAACATTTACCCAAGTTTGTGGAGTCCTTGTCGTGTGGTGGTCATTATCAGGGCCAAAGGGGGTCCAACACGTTACTAGGTTGCTATCCCTAATTCAATGGCACTTAAGTGGCAACATACCCAAAGATTTTTGCTTTTAACTTTGGTTTGATTGAAATGAACTCAATAGTATCCCAAAGATTTTTGATGTGATTTAAATCTGGGCTTCTAGATGGCCAAGAAGATTAATACACAGTCAGGCATATAGGCCTTCTTTACGGGCAAAAAAAATAAAATAAAAATCTTGGGAAACAGCAAACGAAACTGACTTTGCTGTCACCTAGGTAATGCCTTTCAGATGTTAAGGTCTTGGATATACAAATCTGTGTGGAAACTGAACTAGATTATTAAATGATTATTCCTTTAATAGTAATTTAAATTTATTATTCATCATAAGTTTAGTTTACAATTCTAACTGAGAAAAATGCAAACATTACCTTGGATGTGAGAAATTTGCTAAATACTTCTTGGGCAGCACCAGCTCTGCTGTCATCAAGCTGAATTTCATATGTTTCCTATAATAAGTTTTTTTTACATTGTTTTTGCATTTTATATTCAATTTTTTTTAAAATATACATATTTAGGAAGAATCTGATACTGAGCTCACTAAGTAAATAAAGCAGAATAATGGTTAAAAATAAACAACTAAGTAGTGCCCACATCTATATTCTTATATCATTAAAAAAAAAAAGACTAACTCTTTCACTACCATTCTGCCACAAAACAGCCCAAACTGTTAGTAGGAAGTGGTGAAGGGGAAGAAATAGCATTGATTGGATGAGTCCTTTTAAAATCTCGACTATTTTCAGCTGGTATAATAGTGAAAGGGTTAAATTAAAGAGAGTATGCAGCAAGATAGCAATAATGTAGTTGTATCCTTTTATGTTTCACAATAACACTAACAAAAAAAAATCGAAGAGAAAGAGGTGATAAATTTTTAAATAACAAATTAAATGATTTTGCATAAATTACGTATATTAATATTCTGGAAAATGAGCTAAAAAGCAAACAAAAAATATATTATTCATCTTCTAAACTTATTTTTATTTATGAGGGCTGTTCACAGTAATATCTAATGATGTGTAGAGAAAATATCAGGACTTTGTGGTAGGTGAAGCCCAATGTATTAGGGTCAATATGTTTTGAAAATTATGGAGTTGTATGTCATATGCCACTCCCCACCATTTTCATAAGACTTAGCTACTACATGCAATAATCATGTATTGCAACCTAATAGTTCTCATTTGTATTGTGTGTAATACCATCTAAGCGTAGTTCCAACTTCTGCTGCTAGTTATCTCAAAACCTACTCCTTTGTCCAACAGTGTGGTAAGTTTCATGTTGACAATGGAACCAAGCCTTCTTTACAAGTATTTCAGTGTGTTTGAGCTGCTTTAGGAATTTTTTAATTAAAAAAAATGGACGACATGGCAGGGCAGTCATTTGCCTCAAGTTTTATTTCAAACTCAATTAAACAGCTTCAAAGACTCACGAAATGCTTAAACAAGCATTCAGTGATGATGCCATGGGCTGAATTCAGACTTTCAAGTGGTTCTTGCATTTAAACATAGGTAAATGTTAGTGGAAGACTGCAAATGTTCTGATCAGTCTTCAACAAGCTGAACCAATGAGAATGTGGAGAAAGTGCATCAGGTCATCCATGTGAACTGTCAATGAACAATTAATGGCATCTGTGGAAAAATCATCTGAAATCTGTGGTGAAATCACTTGAACTAATGTATGGATTAGGACAATGGAGGAACTGAACATGATGCAATTTGCTACCATATTTGTGCCTTGACTGCTGACTCAGGCCACAGACAACATCAGCTCAATGTGTGCAGGAACTTTCAGGAGCAAGTCAAAAAGGCTCAAAACTTTAATTCTAAAGTCATAATTGGTGATGAAAGCTGGGTTTATGGATATGATCCAGAAACAAAGCAGCAATCATCCCAGTGGAAGAATCATACTTCACCACAACCATAGAAAGCAAGGTAATACAGAACATACTGAGTTGTTTCTTTGATGTGGAGAGAATCATGCACAAAGAGTTAACTTCTACAGGCCACACCAATACTACTCTATTGAGGTCCTTGAAACTCCAGGAAAATGGTGCATACATGATTGGGTTGTGTATCATGGCAACATGCCAGCCCACATCTCTCTGTTCAACAGTTTTCAGCCAAAAATAGCATGATGGTGGTTCTCCACACCACCTATTCACCAGACCTCGGGCCCTGCGACTTCTTCCTGTTCCCCAAGATGAAGTTTTTAAACTTAGGGAACAACGATTTGACTGTGTTGAAGTGATTCAGGCAGAATCGAAAGAAGTGCTGAACATCACCTCAAAACAGAAATTCCAGGGATATTTTCAGCAGCAGAATCTTGGGAGCTTGTGATGTCCTCACTGCTCTGATCCTGTCCGACTGAGCCAGATGTGATGTTCTCCCTTTTCTGATGCGAAGGGACTGAGCCAAATGTCGTGGCCGCTGGAGGACGGTGATATAATTGCTCAATTAATCTTCACCCTCACTTCGGTGAAAAGACAGATTTGCGGGTTTTTACGCCCATAGCTCCGTATGCCTCAGATTCACTGTGTTGAATGATGAATGAAGGTAGTCCATTAATTAATGGCATGAGAGTTGAAAAGGGATGACACAGTTTATTTACACTTTATACAATCACGTGCTGGGAAAACGCTCAACTCCGTGGGCCTTTGCTGCTGCAAACATTAATAATGAGGTGGAGAATTGCACACTCTGCAAATTCTCTCTTTACAGACCTCAAACTTGGCAAAAGGATAATCAACCTTTGCCCACACTGTGGTTCACTCTGAATCCACAAGATTGTAATTAGATTCACCAAGAATATCGATTGCCCTTGGAATCGCACCCTCCCTTCAAGGGTTACTTCGAGTAAGGGGCAGCGTCCTTCTGACGCTTGTCGAAACGACCTTTCGCTTGACATCCACGCACCAAAACTGTTGCTTCAATCTCCCCTTCTAGCCTCCTGTGCCAACTGCGCACTCCAGGCTAGTCGTAAATGGCCATAAAAGACTTCTGGAACTGATCTCAATGCAAGCAGCCAACTTTAGAGCCAAAAACATCAGTGAGTCATGAAGAACACACTTAATACATAAAAAATATCTACAATCACAAAAATACAATAATAAATAAAAATAAATAAATTAAAGGGACATGACAGAGCTAATACAGCTGTGCTTGCAGTATTAGGTCTCAAGGGAGGATACACCTGTAAAGACAAAGTTTGAGTGTGCAGTATGATGACTGACAAAGAGTTACTGGTATATACAGTCAGGCATATAGGCTTTCTTCGCCTATATGCCTGACTAAGATAAAAAAAATCTCTGGAACCAGCACACCAAGTTGGAACTGGCTTTGCTATCAACTAGGTTATACTTTCCACACTGATGTCAAGGTTTAGTTCTCTACAGAGGTTTGCATGTCCAAGTAACTTTGGACATACAAATCTGTGTGAAGTAAAATTAATTCATTGTCATCTAAACTGAAAGATTGTTCATGGCAGTGTGCAACTGTCATTCAATTACCCTTATATTAGAAGAATAAAAATAAAGGTCAAAATCATCAAAGTAGAGGGAATTGCCTTCAGCTGGAGAAAGTTGTCTGGTGATAATGTTATCTTAACAATGGAAAACGTAATAATACTTCATACTTTATTGATCATTGTATAAAGTTACATAATCAGAATACAAAACACATATGAAACATAAGTAAGACTTATGTGCTGGATACATAAAATCATTTAAACATTTTTGGCAACTTCACTGGCAATATGATGCATATCAATTGCAATTGAATATTATTGTCCAATAATGGAGTTTTCTTTTAACCCTACCTGGGTCAAGGACGTCAATAGACTTTTTTGTATAACACATGAAACTTCAATATTTAAAAAAAAAATTGCCATTTGAAAATTTTCTTACACATTGTCTTTTAAAAATATGTAATTCAAGCTTGAAAAATAATATTTCCATTTTTTCATTTCATGCATATGTATTAAACTAAAAAATAACTTGATAAAGCCATCGGATTGCCATATTTTAGAAGCACTATACGGTATTGCTGATTTGTTTGTTAACTTTACTCTGTATTGAAGCAATCACCTGATTTAAGCTCACAAGTTTGATTTGAACTATTACCAATATATTGTTTCTTAAATTTTCGAAAATTTCCTAAAAATTAACAAAAAAAAATTTATTTTGGAAGTAATTACAAAGTACATACCTCGGTTGTTTTCTTTCATTTTACAATGTTTTCTGCCTTAAACTTATTTCAATATTCCTAGAATAATTTTCATCATTTATATCATTTATTCTATGTCTTTACACTCTTTTCTGCATAAACTCTTTCAGTATTCACAGAATTATTTTTATCATTTTTTCCAGCATTCTATGCATCTTTCCCACTCTTAAAACATAAACTGGAAGTAAAAAGATCATTCTTGGGTGCATCTGCACTTAATTACATTATGGCTCACTGCACAAGAGGCAAGTGACTCACACATGCTATCTCCATTCTGTGTGTTATAAGTGGTTCCATAATGGATTGTTTACAGTTTTGGTCCAGCATATTGAATACCCTTAATAAAGTTAGCATTTACTTTTTTTATATTTAAATCTTAGTTTTCATTTCAGTAGATTTATTTTTGTAAATTATTGATCTTTTCGCCTAACTATAAGTATTGATTTTTCATATTATGCTACATCGAGTGGCTGGCCTACAATTTGTTGCTGTGGATATTTTAACTTTTATTTTGTTATTTACCTTTCCAGTAAAATGTTGATCTGGTATCATTTCCTGACAATTAAATAAGGTCTTGGATATGGAAGCAAATTCATTTCTGTAGATTTATTTCCGTAAGTTAGCAATCTTTCAGTTGGCTGATTTATCACTCTTTCTGAATTATGCTACATCAGATGGCTGGCTTACAACTTTTCGCTGTGGATATTTTAACATCACATTAGGTTATATGTTATTTTTAACTTTATTATTTCTTTGTTTTCCAGTAAAAAAATTCAATTTTGTATCATTTGCTCAAAATGAATAAATTTATGAACTTCTACCTCGACCAAAGAAAGGAATTCTCCTGCACAGTTCTAGCAGTGAAACCCACTAGCTGACTGATCCTAGAGAGCTACTACAGGACCTCCCATTTATCTGAAATAGAGGCCAAAACAGTACATTGTCAGTTTTCCACCCCTTCAACTAACAATCTCTAACTGTAAGGCAGGCAAAAGGTGACCCTAACAGTTGATGACCAGGGAGACAAAAAGAGAACCTGCACATAAAATGATCATGCTATTAGTAGAAGGTTCGAAAGAATGGCAGGACCTCAGCAGAAAAATGGCACATACATGCATGCCTTACCTGTAGCTCGAACCTAAGGAACCTAGGTTTGAGCCCCAGGTAAGGCATGGATGTATGTGTTGTTTTCTGTTGAGGTCCTGCCATCCTCTCAGACCTTCTACTATGGCATATAAATTGACAGGCTCCTGTCAGACCTCTGTGGCAAGCAGCTGCTTGAGGGGGTATTTATTTTATTTATTATCAGAACCATCCTTTGCATGGACACAGCAAACATGCAGATAGTCAATTAGGATCAAACGAAGGTTAACTACTAGCAGAACTTTCCCTGGGTTGTTTCCTCATCCTACATTGGCACTCATTAATAAGGTTTTTTTTTTTCAAGAATCGTAATACTAAATCTTTATAATATAATGGTGCTTATAGTCACTAAAATATAACCTTAAAATCTAAACATCCAAAAGGATGGGATCTAACCAGAATGTAATTTTGTTCTCCAAACATGTTTCTTATGAACATCTGCTGCTTTTGGTAGCTGCATGTCAATTTCATTCAAGTCCTGTTGACATTCTCCATTCACTACATTCTTGGCTTTCCCTTGAGACTTTTAAGAACACTATATATAAACATCCACTAATCTGTACTACTGCATGTAGCAAACTTGCTTTCACGTGCAGTAGTACAGATATAACACTTCCTTACACAAGATGCTGCTTAAACAGCACAAGCTTTCTTTACTTTGGAATTTCTATCATTTTATTGTGTTAAATAAACTGCTCTTTAATTTGGTGTATGACATATCTGTGTTTGTTAGTAACTTTAGGGTGTGGTTTTAAAAGTTCACCTTTCTTTGTTTTTACTGAACACAGTTAAAAAAAGAGTTGGACCTTGAGTGATTACATTTTTTCTCTGGGCATTGGGGGGGTGGGGGGTGAAAGATGGCTGATAACTCCTATATCAAACTTTGTGATAATAAAACCACCTAATACCCAAGATCATAAACAACTGGTGTGAAAAGCACCAAGCTTGCTGTTATCATGTTTAGCTATGGATCAAGTTTCACTATCATAGCAATCTTTTATCACAGACAACTTTCAATATTTCAGTCAGCTCCAGGAAACAGAATATTTTCGTCAAAACTCAAAAGGAAATTGAATACTTACAACAGCATCTAAGAAAGCAATACATTTCCTGAAGAGAGGCATAGTTTCACAATACTGTCGGAAAAGCAGGCGTCCTAGTGGTTGCTGTTCTACAATGTAACTGAATCTAACATCTAAATAAATAAATAAAAATATCTTTTTGTATTCTCAAAATATTTGACCATTCATGAATACAGCATACTGATAAAATAAAAAACTTTCTAAAAATCGTTTCAAATATATAAACAAAAATGGTAAAACATAGCATACAAGTATAAAAGAACATCAATACTGTTAATTAAAAAATTAATTACAAAGAACCAACTATACAATATTTTTACATTAATATATAAATATTACTGTATAATTCATATATATAAATTGCAAAACTCTCCTTTGTTTTATGATAAATAATTAAAACCTAGTTTAAAATGCAAAATGTTGTACTACACAAAAAATTTCTAGAAAATAATGAAACACTATCTTTAAATACAAGAGTTCGCAATACTAAAGTCTACTGATGCAGAATAACAACAACAGTACACTTGCTTATCAGGTGAGCATCACCATCTTGGCACAGTTAAAACCAACATTATAGCACAATAATTGTAATTAACCAATGCAATTTCATGAAACTGAAAACAACCATTCAAAAGAATCAATTGATTGACTGACATACCAATTGAAATGAAATATGACAGAATACCAATTGAAGTAAAATATGAAAAAATACCAATTGAAGTGAAATATGACAGATTCATAATCCAATATTTATATTAATATATACCATATTTCTTCGATTCTAAGATGCCATCAATTGTAAGATGCACCTTAATTTCAGTACCACCAACAGAAAAAAAATTGATTCTTGATTCTAACAAAAAATAAATAAATAAAATGCTAAAATAAAATATATCTAACAAATATTTTTATTATAATAGAATTCAATTTACTAACAACAATAGTAATTATTTATCAGTGGGTATGTTATTCATTACTTCCTTCTGAATCAATATCAGAGTCCGATTCTTCTGAATCGTCAATATCTGAATCAATATCAGAGTCCGATTCTTCTGAATCGTCGATATCTGAATCAATATCAGAGTCTACTTCACATTCAGAGTCTGATTCTTCTGAGCTGTCTTTATCTTCATTATCCTATAATATATTGTCTTCTGAGCCATCGAGAGCATTGGTGATGCAATATTTTTTAAATGAGTGCTGCACTATTCTTTCTGGGATTAGCTTCCAATCTGTTGATACCCATTCTGGCAGTTTTGATGCCAGTGCTTTAATTTTTCCGGAAGGTGTCAGCAGAAGGTTGTCAGTTCAACAGCCAGGTTTCATATTCCTTTCTCAAGTAATCCTTAAATGGTTTATTGATTGAAATGTCGAGAGGTTGCAATTGGCTAGTTATGCCACCAGAAATCACAACCAAGTCGCCACGTTTTTGCAAGATTTTATTTTTGACCTGTTTGGACAAATAACCATGAAATGCATCAAGTACTAACATGCTAGGTGGGTTACAAAGACTTCCAGGATGTCTATTCCATACAACATTTAATAAATATTTTGTGGAAAAATTTCGCAGATATACGGGACTTGAACCCGCATCTCTCCAGAAACATGCCAGAGTATTCTTACCGATTGAACTAATGCAGGCTCATCTTTTTTCCATTAATTTTAAGACTTAAGAATATTCTGTAATGTTTCTGGAGAGATACGAGTTCAAGTCTTGTATGTTTGCAAAATTTTTTCCACAAAATATTTATTGATATATTGACATTAAAATATCACCCAGGTAAAGCTGTGATTTAACACAACATTTACCCGGTCTTCCATAAGCTCTGCCATCATCCATCCATTTTTTTGTGCATGCACAATAACATCTTTGGGGAAAATTTCCTTCTTTGGTACGTTTTTTTCATATTAAAATTAAATACGGTGGCAACTTTCAACCATCAGTGGTGCTGCATAGCTACACAGTAAAATTCTGCATTTTGTAGCCCGTGCTTATAATCTAGATTTCTTTAGCACCTTTAGCGTTGATGGTGTAATTTCAAGGCATATCAAAGAAGACCGGAGTTTCATCAGCATTTCCATTTGACTAAATTCATCATTTCAATTTTTGCTTAATTTGATCACATGTCGCTGAAAGTTAATCAGCTTCTGTTGAAAATCTGTAGGAATTTTTTGACAGATAGATGTTCGGTGCCTTAACGATAACCCGCTATGGCACAGGAGTCTGTCGCACCAGCCGTGACTGCCTTTAAAAATTATTTCCTCTATTCCGAGGGGCTTGGTAATTTTTCTGGCTTTCAATTGCTTGTTGAGTGATGGGTAATCCTTTTGTGTGTGCCTCTGTTACAAAACATATCACAGCTACATTGACTTGTGGAAATCTTCCTTTCTTATGCCCTGTAAAGCATTTAGTTGTTGCTTTGCATGAAAATATGGAATTGCGATCATTTCTCCAAAGATGAACATTTACTTCACTAATGTCGACCTGCAGCTCTATTTTCATGTTCTTCTGCATGCACAATAACGTTTCGCTTCAATGCAGCTTTGTAGTGCAATCTTTTTTACATTTTGATGTGCAATAAGGGATCAAAATGAATGAAATACAGTAACTCAACTTCTTACATACTTTCGAAGATAAACCAAAACTTCCCAGTTGTCGCTGAGTGAGCAACACTATAATGAAATAACAGTGGATTCACATTTGGAAATCACGGGAAAACACCCATGCAACTTTATTCTTCGATGGAATTGGAGAATGCGATAACAATCAAACTTGGAGGCAAGGTTTCCGCATAAAAACAAAACATACAGTGCCATGTGCAAAGCACGGGAAAATAAAAAGAAAAAAACTGCTATTTTAAGATGCCATCGATTCTAAGACTCACCCCTTTTTACATATGTTTATTTTGGGGGGAAAAAGTGCGTCTTGGAATCAAAGAAATATGGTATATAATATTTATATTAATATAAAAATAAATTCTTAATTCTTTTTTGAGCACACAAACATGTCAACAACTGAGGTGCTTCAATTCAAAATAGTATGATCAGTTGTTTTTTTTAACCCATTACATCACAAATCTGATAATTCAGCAGGACATTCTTTCTCAAAATTAAACATCCATACTCCATTTCAGTTGAGACCTGATGTAAACAAAACTCTTTGGATATTGGCTAAAACTTGCTATTTATAAATAAATTTGTCCATATAAAAAAATCATGTACAGATTTCTCTGAAGTACTGGTTTCAACAAAGCAATGGTCATGAAAAATAGATTTAACTACTTTATCTGGTTGCTAGATATGCACCTGAACTTTATTAGCATTAAATACTAATAAACAAGAGATTTATGAATTTTAACAGCAAAACAAAATTAAAACCAACAATTCTCTAAGAAGATTACTACACACTGACACAGTGTGTCATTTTAGCTGTGCACAGTAAGTGTCAGTGTGTAGTAATCTTCTTAGATTACTACACACTGACACTTACTGTGCACAGCTAAAATGGCACAGACAAGGGAAGCATGTTAAAAATCATGCTTTAATCAGATGTTGAGGAAACACCAATGACGGGAAATGCAAATAAACTTTCTTAAATACTAGTATCTAAAAGTTCCATATTTACAATTCAAGTCAGATATTCCATACTCCAGATAAGCAATGGCAAGTAATTAAACAGTTACAAAAATGTGATCAATTTACCTTGACAGCTAACAGAATCCAAGACCTCCTATAACACATTAGGTGCTCTGACAGCTAAGCTACCAGCCACTAATCAAGATTTCCCCCATTTGATGATATAAACTTTCTACTTACAATACACAATTTTCTGTGTCTCATGAAATCAAAGCCTTTGCTGCTCAAAAACAGCCTCACAAATATGACAAATGGGTCACAAGTACACAACTGAATAAATTGAAGAAATCCAGAGCACTGGATTTCTGGTTATGGGTTCGCATCCCACTTGGCTAAGATAATTTTTCCTCTAAATTTGATATCCACGGTAAACTAAGAGTGAATATTCCCTTGATAACTGAACAAAAATGGTGACGAATTTCTTGAATTTATTCGGTTGTATACTAGTGACTTACTTGTTATCAGCTTTGTGAGCAGCGAAGACCCTGCCTTCACGAGGCACAAAATGTGTACTGTAGGCGAAAAGTTTATATCAAATACAGGAGATCTCGATCGGTGGCCTGTAGCTCAGCGGCCAGAGCATCTGATGTTATCAAGTTGTGGGTTCATCTCCCACCCTACTCAAGACAATTTCTCCTCTAAAACTGATATCAACATTAAAACTAAGCGAATATTTTCCTGACAGTTGGACAAAAATGTTGATGGATTTCTTCAATTTAAAAACCTGAATATAAACAAAATATTAATATTGATACTCATATCTCAGTGGCGGGGGTGGCTCAGTCGGTAGTGCACCAAGCTCATAATCTGTAGTTACCAGGTTCGAGTCCCAGCTGTATTATTAGCATTGAGATTTATCTCTGCAAAAATTTCCCACCCTGCCCATGGTCAGTAGGGGATACCGCTGGGCATGGAAAGGTTGCCTTCGTTAGATGGGACGTTAAGCCGTGGCCCCATGTGCAGTACAGCCATACCCTGTGCATATTAAAGAACATGCTGGACCTTGATGGGAGGCTACCATCTGTCTCCCAACAGCTGTTAAAGTGGGTCCCCAACCTTCTATGAGCCTTTGGGGTCCATGTGACCTGGCCATTTAGCCCAATGTGTGCAAAAAAATTGCCACTCAGAGGTAAAAACAAAACAACAACAACACAATTCATATCTCAATTTCCCTAATTTCAGTTTAACATTATATAGATACAGCCAGATTTTTTACTCAAACACAAAACTGCTTTAACTGAACAATACAATATAAAAATATGGTGATAAAGTTTTTATAAATGTCACTGATAATCTACCATTAGAATCTGTTAGAGTGCTTCTTCAGTGTGATATACCTTGATCCTACAAACTTCTAATATCAGATCGAATTTATATTCAAAGAAACAGAAAACACATTTTGAAACGAAACTCAAGAATTGATTTCACAATTAATAAAACTTCTTTTAATGAAAATAATTTTGAAGATGATACAATGGTCTAGTGAAAAACAACAAGATGAGTATCGCATGGAAATAAAAATGAGGAGAGAAGTGAAGATGTGTATACAATCATCAGAATGCGATACAGTTCGATATAAACACAATACAAAAGCTAATATAGAAAAGTAATTCAAGGTTAGAAGAAATACATTCAAATAAAATATGTTTAATGGTTAAAAAGGTGTCAAAAAACCTGCACTCAGGTTGGTCATCTGCCTGTAGAATGTGATGAAGAATGACCTAAGCAGACCATACGACTTCCTCCTTGCAATTCCTGCGAAAACATAACTGACACAATATTGGAGATCAAGCCCATTTTCAAATGGGCTTGATCTCCAAAAATTTGTTACCAACCAGTTCACACCAAGATCGCTGCCACTCTGTCTGGAGCTCGATGGCCTGATTATGGAGGAGGGTCCAGCACCTTCACCACCAAATCACGGGTGGAGTCATACATCTAGGATCCATAGTCCAGTTTCAACTGAACAAATGCAAGGTAAGGAGCAAAGAACATCGGTCTGCTCCCCATGAATGGGAGGAGAGAACCTTGAGATGTTCAATGCATGCACTTGGACCACAGATGGCAAATATGTGATAAAAAGATCAATTTCCAGTCGAAGTTGAGACCAATAAACTTGGTCTCTGCCACAACCAGAATGGTGGTACCTCTGAACAGTACATTGGAGTACAAATGAAGATTACATTTCCAGCAAAAGTGCATGCAAGCAGTCTTCTGTGAGAAGAACCAAAACCCATTGGCTGTTGCTCAAACTGAGATTGTTCAGGGCTGTTTGCAGTTGTTATTCAATGGCCCGCATGCTGGATGATGAGCAAACAACACTAAAATCATCAACATAGAGGGCAATGCCTACAGTCAGAGGAAGTTGTTGAGTGATGGAATTTATCTTGACAGCAAAAACCATAACACTGGGAAACAACTTTATGGTACCCCTGATCTTGAGGAAAAGACCACGATGTAGAGTATTGCCGACATGGACACAAAAAGAATGTGATGAAGGGAAGTTAGAGATGAAGATCAGCATGTGATCTCTCTGGCCAAAGCTATGGAGGTCAAGAAGAATACCGAATCTCCATGCCAACATAGAGATTTGATATTCTTTGTGACCTCCATAGCTTTGGCTAGACCAGTCTGGCATATAGAATTCTTTCCAACACTTTGCATATGCAGCTCGTCAGCACACTGGGATAATAATTAGATGGAATCTTAGGATCCTTGCCTGGCAGCCAAAATGATAGCCTCCCATCAGGAGTATGGAAACTGCTCCTCGAGAAAAATGCAATTAAAAAGTCAGAGCAGCCAATCTTACTCAATGGTGAGAGATGTTGGAGCATGGAGTCATGGGCATTGTCTGGTGTGACAGCAGATACACGGGAAGTGTGCAGAACAAGGTGAAGCTCCTCCACTGTGAATAACCTGTTATAAGGCTCCAAGCCATTCAAGTGGAAAGAGTGGAGAGTGTTAGGCCTTGCTCTTCAGGGCCAGAAACTCCAAGGAATATGAAGATTAAGAGATGGAGAAAAAATTCTCCCAGAGTGTCAGTAATTGCTTGAGGATCAGCAATTGGCTGTCCATTGTGCTCCAAGATTGATAATGAGTGGGACGTGTAGTTCCCACCCATCTTTCATATTTTATCCCACGTGACCTTTGAACTAGTCGTGTGAGTGATAGAAGAGGTGTATATTTGATTCAAAACCCCTGACTGACCCAAAACTTGACCAAACTGGCCTCACAAATTAAAGATAACTGCACAAGAATAAAAATGTGTGCAGAAACTCATGAGCACTCATAGTACTGCATAGTTGGCCCTAGCAGGTCCAGCTCACCAGCCAATTGATCCTGAGTGAGCCACTCCAGGATCTCCCATTTACCTGAAGCAAAGGCCAAAGCAGTGTAGCAGCGGCCCTAGAAAGCACTGTCCAGCCGCAATTAACAGGCTCCCAATGGCAAGATTGGCCAAAGGGGAATCATCTAGTCATGAGCTGGGGAGAGCAGATGAGGAACCTCCTTTCCAGGGTTCGGAGATAAATCCGGTTTTGAGGAACTCCTTTCCAGGGTTTGGAGATTTTCCGGTTTTGCAGAGATAAATCTCAATGTTGACCCAAGCTGGAACTTAAACCTGGAACTACAGATTACTTTCCAGGGACATGGGTTACCATACAGGGCAAACATGCAGGCGATCATTTAGGACCCTGTGGAGATACCCAAACCAGCGGAACCTTCAGAGGGTGGTCTCTTCACTGGGAGGGGGGAGGGGGGGGTGAATGTGCTAAGTGCCTAAAAAACTCCAAAACCTCCTATCCTAAGACTCACCAGACCCTCCCATGTTTTCTACCCCCCTTAAAAAGGGGAAAATATGAAAACTATTCTTCCACTATATCTCCAGAATGTGAATGCTGAAAGTAACAAGGGTTGGGTTGTTTTACCTCTGAGCGGCACTTTTTTGCACACCATGGGCTAAATGGCCAGGTCACATGGACCCCGAAGGCTCAGAGAAGGTTGGGGGAGGAGACCCACTGGAATAGCTGTTGGGAGACAGATGGTAGCCTCCCGTCAAGGCCATCCAGCGTGTTCTTTAACGTGCACAGGGTATGGCTCTCCCACACACGGGGCCACGGCTTAACGTCCCATCCGACGGACGGCGGCCTTTCCAAGCCCATCGGTGTCCCCTACTGACCGTGGGCAGGGCGGGGAATTTTGCGGAGATAAATCTCAATGCTGACCCAGCTGGGACTTGAACCTGGGAACTACAGATTACGAGCCTGGCGTGCTACCGACTGAGCCACCCCCACCCCAAAAGTAGCAAGCTATGCGTCAAATGAATGCTTATGTTGTGGGAATGTCATATGCTAAGAAATATTTAATCTCCATGCTTTCTTCCCCCTCCCCCAAAAAAGGGAGAAATATGAAAATAATTGTTCCCCTATATATCCTGAACACAAGTGCAGAAAGTAAAAAGCTAGTAATGCAGGGTGTGTAACAGACTATAAAAAACTGCCCCCCCATGTTTTCTTCCCCCTAAAAAACAGGAAACGTGAAAGTTGTTCTACTATATCTTCCAAACATAAGGGCCTACAATAACGAGTTAGGTGTCAAATGAAAGCTCATATGAGTCAAAAACTATTTTGAATTTTGCACCCACTATCCCCCTCTGATAAAAGGGGGAATTTTTATGTGGTTTGACTTAAAAAAGTCATATCTCAAAGCTTGTGATGTCTCCAATGTCGTGGGCTACCTCAAACACAACTCCAGAAGAGGTGTGGGGGGGGGGGGGTTGATGTTTATGAATCATATATCAAATAAAAGTTTTTGAAGGTATTTTTTTTTAATTTTTAATTAAATTTTTGTAACTAAAAACACCTATCTTCCTATAGGGTCCTAAAAAGTAAAAAATAAACCTAAATCATATATGGTGCAATCAGTCACCGATTCTCTTCAAAAGAAGATAGGGCACCGATTTACTTAATCAACAAGATTGCCAGAACCCTATCTTCCTTTGAAGTGAATGATTGAGTGACTGATTGCACCATCGATAAGCTTTAGGTTCGTTTTCTACTTTTTAGGACCCTATAAGAAGGTAGGTATTTTTTAAATTTTTTAAATTATTTATATGTATATTTTTTAAATGTTTAGCTTTTTAGCTATTAACATATTGTGCTCCCATTTTTCATCTCTCTTGAGAGGGCAAAGATTAGCTTTGGTTTGAAGAATGCCAGGCTCATAATCTGGTGTTCCCATGTTTGAGCCCAAATTGTGCTTGTATTCAGAATTTCTCGGCTAACTCCTGTTTTACCATCAGTGAGAATACTAATATGATTGGAACAGCCACTGTCTGTTGATTGGGATGCTAACCATAACCTCTGTGTGCTAAAGCACATTCTAGGTGACTTTGATGGAGGGCTCACTTCTATCATCTAACAGCTGAAATGAACCATCTGAAATGGATATATTTTGTTTTATTGATATTTAAAATAACACCCATCTGAAACGGATATATTTTGTTTTATTGATATTTAAAAGTAATTTGTTTTTTTAAAAACCATTTTCTAATTTTAATCATGTCTAAATTTATATTAATCTGTGTGCTAAAGCACATTCTAGGTGACTTTGATGGAAGGCTCACTTCTATCATCTAACAGCTGTCTAGTGGATCCCATTCCCCAACTCTCTCTCGAGCCCTTGGGATTCTTGTGACCTGTCCATTTAGCCCACAGTGTGAAAAAAGGTGCCATTCAGAGGTAAAACAACCCAAACCTTTGTAGATGTAAATTTCTCTTAAGAATGATAAACTTATTTTAGATGCTATGCAAAAACAGAACAAATATTTCATTCTTACCTATTTTATTTTTTAAGTCTATGCATTCTGTTATGTGAGGAAACTGAAGGATCTTCTTCCATTTTTTGCTTTTTCCTTTATTGCTGTCTGCTCCACCTGCAAACAAAAGCAGAATAAATTATAATAAAAATATTTTGATTTTCAAACAGTAACATCAGAGCAATCACAAAGGATTTCATACTCATTAAAACTTTCTATGGTAAAAATTTAGGAATTGAATTTAGGCTCATCACTTAGCTGTTACTAGTTATATAATAGTTAAGAGAAACTTGGCTCTTATTGTTTACTTGCTTTAACACTTTTAAAGAGAATTTAATTCAGCTGACTTAATTTATAGTTAACCATTATGTCATGGAATAACTAAAAGATTTATCAACATAATGATGGCTCTCTAATAACACTGGGTGATATGTTAGGGCTGGTAAAGATCAATCAATTGCCTGAACACTCCCCATATAGGAAATGGGTTGAAATGGTTCATATTATCAATTAGAGATCTTAATCGGCGGCCGGTAGCTCAGTGGTCTAGAGCACCTAACATGCTATCAGGAGGTCGTGGGTTCATATCCCACCCGGCTCAAGACACTTTATCCCTCTAAAATTTAAATAATAATAACATTTATTTAATACATAATACATCCGATTACATTGGTCCAGCTCAGTGGGCACAAATATTACAATTGAATCTTACAGAAATCCACAAGAGTTAATAACTCGCCTGTGGAATTTTATCATATTTCGTATATATAATTTATAATATTGGCAACAATAGTCAATAAATGTTTTAAGTATTTATAAAGTAATAAAAGGATAAAATAATTTGAACAATTGGACACAAAAAATTTAATAAATGATTAAAAATTTTGAAATTTTTTACAAAAAAAAAAGGTCTCAAAATTATTAATATCTAATAGCCATTTATGAAGATTTGAAGCAAAGCTATGTCAAGTTTTTCCATTTTTATATTGTTTGGCAAAAAATTAAATAATTTAGGTTCAAGGTAAATGTTTTTTAGTCACAGTTTTCTTAGGTAAGAATTCAACAAGATTAATAGTTACTGTATCTTGTGTTATAATTTGCAAATTTTATATTTTGTTCTGACCAATTTCTAAACAAATGTTTTAAAATTGAACGCATATATAATTTTCTAACAGTTAAAATATCAACATCTTTATAAAAGTTTTTAACATTTTCATATTTTCTCTTTTTAATATGCATTTTATAATTCTATTTTGAGCTACAATTAATTTGTTAATATTAGTATAATATGTGCCACCCCAAGAAGTAATTCCATACTGCAGATTAATCCAACAATTATTTATCATTTTTAAAGTTGAAATATCTACAAATTGTCTAATATAATATAACCGTGGTGTTACAACATTTATCGTTTTAATAATATTTGCTATATGTTCCTTCCAATTTAATTTACAGTCTATATAAACACCTAAATATTTAAAACAATCAACTATTTTAATAGGTAAACAGGAACCATTTTTACCAGTACAATCAAAAGCATGATAAAATATTTTATTATGTAGAAAATCACATTGTCTTTTTAATCTGAAATGGATATATTTTGTTTTATTGATATTTAAAAGTAATTTATTTTTTTAAAAACAATTTTCTAATTTTAATCATGTCTAAATTTATATTAATTATTAAAGAACTGAAATCTGTAGTAGTATAAATTAAAGCTGTATCATCAGCAAAAGCAATTAAATTTCCTATTGTATCAAGTTTACATAAATCATTTATATAAATTAAGAATAAAAGTGGTCCAAAAACTGAACCTTGAGGAACACCAAACTGCACAGTTTCTTCCATACTAATAATTTCATCTATTTTAACTACCTGAACCCTATCATTTAAATAATTTTTTAACCAATTATACATTCTTCCTCTAAATCCACATTTCTCAAGTTTAAATAGCATTATGTTATGTGGAACAGAATCAAACGCTTTATGTATATCCAGAAAAACAATAGCTACTTTAAGGTCATCATTTATTCCTTTATGAACTATTGAAGTTAATTTTAAAATAGCATCCTCTGTATTTTTTTTTCCCCTAATGTCAAACAGGACCTTGTTAGAATTGGTGTACAGTGGCCAGATGCAGCAGATGTAGCTCAGGACAGATATGCTTGGAGAATTAAACTGCGCGGTCTGGTTGGACCTCCGTAGCCCATGGCTGCTTGAGGATGATGATGATGATGATGATGAAATCTGCATTGATTTTCAGCAAAAAAATTTATCTTTGTAAGAAACTTTACCATTTTTATATTCATAATTTTTTTAAAGATTTTTGATAAATTTGATAGTATTGAAATTTGTCTGTAGTTCCCTAAATTTTTTTGATCACCTCCTTTATAAACCGTAATTACGGTAGCCTTTTTTAAACAGTTTGGAAAATTGCCCTCTGATATAGAATAATTTATTAAATGACAAAGTCTTTGAAATATATGGGCATATATTTTTTAAAACAATGGGCGATAAATAATCATTTCCTGAAGCTTTTCTATTTTTAGTGAATTTATTGTCTGTACCACATCAATTTAAGTTACAAAATCAATAGAAATTGATTGTAGTGTGGAATCAAATTCTGTCAAATTATATGTTTCATTTATTGGGATCATTTTTATTAAATTCTCTATAACACCAGTAAAATATTTATTAAATATATTAACAAAAACCAAAGGATTATCATAGAAATTGTAATTTAAATTTTTGCAAATTATCTCCGTAGGAAATATCTTATTTTTCTTGATAGATAATTCATTAATAATTTCCCATTATTTTTTCATGTTTCCAAAATTTTTAGATATTTTATTTTTAAAATAATTTGATTTTGCCTGCCTAATAAGGTATTAATAATTTCCCATTATTTTTTCATGTTTCCAAAATTTTTAGATATTTTATTTTAAAAATAATTTGATTTTGCCTGCCTAATAAGGTTAAGTAATAAATTTCTATATTTAGTGAATTGTTCCCTTAAAATTTCATTTGAAGGTTCTGCCTTACATAATTTATACAATTTGTTTCCTTTTTTCTATCGAATTTAATAACGCATCTGTAATCCAGGGTTTTAATTTTTTCCAAATATGATGATTATATTTAATATAACTTGAAATTTTAATTACTTCCTGTAATTTTTTTATAAATAAATCAAATTGAATATTTAAATCAGTATAATTTTTTATAATTTCCCAATCGTAATCTAATAATTTATTAATATATTTAAATCTGTTTTACATTTTTTTATAATTCATTTAAATTTTAAATGAATACCTAGGTAATAATGATCAGTTATATGTGTTTGAATAAGGTAAGTATTTAATATATTTGGGTTTGGTATTCTTACAAAAATATGACCTAAACAAGTTTTCGTAGTTCCTCTAGTTATTAAATTACTCGCTATATAGAATGCTAGGTGATTAATCAAATTTATATATTTTTCGCTTATTTGATCTCTAGTTTTTATGTCTGTATTCATAAGGTCTGTAAATGGTAGCTAGGTAGTCACTGGAAGGAGAGCTATGCACCAATCCCCTGTGATGAAGCATAGAACTTAGACAGATTCTTAGCACCTAATGTCCGACCCCGCCTTCTCGTGGTGAAAACCATTAGTACCTTTCAAAAGAGATACTCTCTTGTGGAAGTGAGCGGAAGGGGAGGGCTGCCAGATTGGTGTGGCCTACTGATCTGGACAACTATGGCTACTTTTCTTTTTTTCTACCCTGCTGAGGAGTGGTCAACCACACAGGGTCCTGGTGCTGACCATATAAACCCACTGGACAGATATATGGCTCTGAGCTGATTATGGATCCTGATTTTGCTGAACTGGTGGGATTCTGTGGAGGGAAAATCTTCCACTGTGTTTTCTGTTTGTTTGCGGGTTGACAGCCCCAAGTGAATAGATTCACAGGATATGTTTATCAGCTGGTGGATAATCCTGGGCAGAGATCATTGCAGGCACTTGAACTCTTTGCTTCTATTGGCATCATCAAATTCTACATTGGAGGAAGTCTTCCAGTGTAGATGGCTTCAGCCTTTAGTGGTGGGGGAACGGGTCTTTGCCCCATGTCTGCAATTAGGGGGCTGTTTGATATTGTCGGCATTCCCTCTCTCAATAAACATAGTTTCTTTAAACATCCCACTAACCATTTTCTCTCCATAGGTAGTTGGAATGTGAGGACTCTGCACAGAGCTTTTTCTCTTGATGTCCTCACACAAAAATTCCACCATTATAATTTAAATATTCTCGGCTTGCAAGAGACCAGATGGACAGATAAAGGGCAGATTCTTAAAAATAATCTTAAATTTCTCTTTTCAGGGAGGGGCGACAATAAGCATCACCAAGGCGTGGGTCTGCTTCTCAGCAGACACGCTAGCGATGCTCTTCTAGGATATGAGTGCATTAATGAAAGGTTTCTTACAGCAAAATTTCAGACAAGTGTTAAAGACTTCAATGTTATCTGCTGTTATGTCCCCACTGAGAATGCCGATGAGGATGACAAGGATAGGTTTTATGGACAACTTCAGGATATTTTGAATTCTGTCAAGAAAGGAGATATTACCCTTGTTCTTGGTGACTTCAATGCCAAAGTTGGTACTGACTCTGACCTTTAGGGAGAAGTAATAGGCCCTATTGGTATTGGTAGCTGCAATGGCAATGGGCAACATCTCCTACAAGTAAGTAAACTCAATGGATTCAGAATAACTAACACTTATTACAAACACCGCTACATGCATAAGAACACATGGATTTCACCTGATGGGCTGCATAAGAATGTGATTGATTACATATTAATTAACAGCAAATGGGCTAGTTCTGTTAGGAATACCAGGGCATATAGGGGAGCTGAAACTGGATCTGACCATTACCTTGTTAAAAGTGTCTTGCAACTTAAACTTAAAAAGTGTTGTGCTAGGGTTACAAAATTTACTTTTAATACTGAAACTCTGAAAGATCCAGTTATAGCCAAAGCTTACCATGATAGGTTACATAGTCATTATGACAGTCATGGTATGCTTACTACTGAAGTTGAGGAAGAATGGGGTCATTTTAAACAGGCTTTTTTCGACACTAACAATACTCTTTTAGGAAAAAAGGAGCAGAAGAGACAGAATTATCTGAGTGATAAGGCACTTGAGCTTAATTCGGAAGGAAAGAACTGCAGGAATGTCCTTAATCAATTAAAATCAATCCAAAGTGAATGCACAGTATTCCCTGTTAAGAAACATTAATTAATAGATTCTGAAAAAAATTCATCGCCGCCACGGCGAGAGCTGTACCAGATAGTTAATGTTTTGTGTGGTAGAAAATGGACAGGCATACAAGGATTGAAGGATAAACAAGGTAAGGTTATAGAAGGGGAGGATTCTGTCATGGCTAGGTGGGCTGAGCATTTCAGTGATGATCTAAACAATGTGGTTAGTTCTATTCCCATTGTTTGCAATGATGATAGATGCATTTCTGGCTTTAATGTTGGCCCTATAACACAATCTGAAGTTATTTTGGCTATTTCTAAACTTCATAAATCCCCAGGGGTAGATGAAATTACTACAGAAATATTTAGAGCTGGGAATGTTTCGGTTACCACTTGGGTGACTGAAGTTCTGAATATCTTTTATGATAAAGGCATGGTTCCTAAGGATTTTACCAGAGCTAGTGTTATCCCTATTTTCAAAAAAGGTGATCGCAGTTCTTGTGATAACTGTAGGGTGATTGTGCTTAATAGAATTAAGAATCTGGTTGACAGTCAATTGCGTGATGAGCAATGTGGATTCAGAAGTGGTAGAGGATGTGTGGATCAGATATTTTCACTTAGGGAGATTCTTGAGAAATGTTTAGAGTTTCAGAAACCTTTGGTTGCTAGCTTTGTTGATTTCAAAAAGGCTTTCGACTCTGTTGATCCTCATAATTTGTGGTTGATTGTGAGATCATATGGTATACCTGACAAGTTAGTTAACATAATGAAAGCTCTCTATAATAACACTGAGTCGTGTATGAGAGTTGGTAAGGCTTGTAGCAATTGGTTTAGCATTACTTCTGGTGTTCGACAAGGGTGCATTTTGTCTCCTTTTCTCTTTAGCTTGGTTATTGATTATGTTATGCGAAATTCACTTCAAGGGAAAGATTTTAGCCTTAAATGGACTGGAGATACGAAAATTTCTGATTTAGATTATGCTGATGATTTAGCCCTTTTGGCAAATGATGTTGATGAGATGAAATCTTTCATTAGAGCTGTTGATGAGACTGGTAGTAGAGTAGGTTTGGTTATAAAAAGAGAGAAAACCAAAGTGATGAAAATTGGTCAGGCAGGCTGTGATTCAGTTAATCTGAATGGTTGCACCCTTGAGCAGGTGTCACAGTTTAATTATCTTGGGAGCTACATAACAGATACTGGTGATATGCGGCATGAGATTAACAGACAAATAGGGATTGCTGCCGGGACTCTTAAGAGTCTATGGAGAGTGTGGAGAAATAGGCGTAAACACCTAAAGACTAAAATTAGACTGTATAATAGTTTCGTCCTTTCTAAGGTAAGTTATAGTATTGAAACTTGGACACTTTGTAAACAAGATAACAAGAAACTAGATGTTTTTGATTCCAGATGCTTACGCAGTATCTTGGGCATTAGGTGGTTCAACTTTGTAACTACTGATGAAGTTAGGTAAAGGAGTTGCAACCTCCTTTAAGCAGCATATTGTGCAGAGAGAGACTCCACTGGTTTGGCCATGTTGCCCGTATGAATAATTATAGATTGGCGAATACGGTTATGAACAGTGTGCCTAAAGGCCTCAGAAAGAAGGGAAGACCTAGGATGCGGTGGGCAAACAATGTCAAACAGGACCTTATTAGAATTGGTGTGCAGTGGCCATATGCAGTAGATGTAGCTCAGGATAGACTTGCTTGGAGAACTAAATTGCACGGTCTGGTTGAACCTCCGTAGCCAATGGCTGCTTGAGGATATTGATGATGCTGATTCCTATCACCAGTTATAATAACATAATTTTTATTTATTGTATTTAATTTACATTCTAATTCTTCAATAAAATCTGATTTTGAATAAATAAGAGATCTATAAAAGGCTAATAAAGTACAGATAATATTACCAAACTTTAATTCCATTTGTACCAAGTCTGCATTTGTGAACGTAGTGTTACAAGAAATAACAATTCATCTTTTATGTACACTAAGACACCTCCAGCTCTGTTTTCTAATTGGCATTTATAATAAATATTATATCCCTGTAATTTATATAATTGTATTTCATTTTCTTTTATCCAGATTTCAGTTAAAACAATTATATCTGGATAAATATTTGTAAGATTTAAAAGTAAAGAGAAATGATCAAAATTTTTTCTCATACTTCTAATGTTTCCCACAATTATATTCAAACCCTTTCCCCAAGTATAATAGTTTTTATCGTATACATTTTCTCCTGATATGACATTTATTTTACGATTTGTTAATAAAGAGTTTTCGAATATACTATTTGTCTGGTTAAAATTTAATTGATTTTTTAAAATTTCATCTGAAATATTCATATTAATAAATGAAAACATATATTAGAAGAACTAAACTTTAAACCTAACTAAATCATCTGAAGTTTTTATTCTAAATACTTTTGCCTTTTCCTCTTTCTGGATGAAGATTTTATCATCTCTAACCCAGACAAATTTGAAGAAAAAAAATAATGACAAATCAACATTAAAGTGGAAATTTAGAGGTTAATACCAAGTATGTCAAGTTTATTAATTATTTATCAACTGTATTACTTATAATGAAATACTTTCCATTTATATGGCATGTGTCTGCCGCATGTGATGAAAAATTGCCTGAACACTCCCTATATAGGAAGTAGGTTGAAATGGTTCATATCATCAATTAGAGGAGATCTTGATTGGAGGCTGGTAGCTCAGTGATCCAGAGCACCTGACATGTTATCAGGAGGTTGTGGGTTCATATCCCACCCGGTTCAAGGCAATTTTCCCTCTAAAATTTTAATCGACATTAAAGTGGTAATTTATAGGTTAATAGTAAAGCTTGCATGACAGGTTTGGCATTACTACTGGAATTATGCAATGAGTGACATAAGATTAATGCACAAATATATGCACTGACACTGCAACATTTAGTAATTTTTGGAGAGTATGAAAATGCAAGCAGATACATTAAAAAATTGAACTTAGGCTATATAATAGTTTCATATTCGCTAATCATAGTGAAACTTGGACCATTTAGAGGCAAAATAACAGGGCACATGCTTTTTAGATGTTTACACAGCTTTTTTACCGATCTTCCTATTGCATTTCACTTGACAATTTTATATTTGTGTATTTGTCAAAACAGTTGTTCCACTATATCTTTCAAACGCAATTAAAAATACCCCCTCAAGCAGCTGCTTGCCACAGAGGTCTGACAGTAGCCTGTCAGTTTATATGCCACAGTAGAAGGTCTGAGAGGATGGCAGGACCTCAGCAGAAAAACGACACAAACAGCCATGCCTTACCCGGGGCTCAAACCCAGGTCCCGTAGATCAGTAGCCAAGCACGCTAACCACTCGGCCACGATTAAAAAACCTAATTATTTATGTGTCAAATGAAAGCTTGTGATACGGGAAGTGTTATAGGCTATAAAAAATTATCTTCAAGGTTTCTTCCCCCCTAAAAAAGGAGAAATATGAAAACAATTGTTCTGCTATATCTCTTCTAAAATAATCTATCGCCAAAAGTATGTATTTAATTTACATTCTAATTTTTCAATAAAATCTTATTTTGAATAAATATGTGATCTATATAAAGGCAGTAGTTGAAAGCTTCTGAAGAGGGGAGTGTCATAGGATATAAAAAATTAATTCCTCATGCTTTCTTTCCATCCACTCCTAAAAAGGGGAAGAAATATTAAAACAATTGTTCCCCTTTATCTCCTGAACATGAGTGCAGAAAGTAAGAAGCCATGCATCAAATGAAAGTTTGTGACACCAGGGAGTGTCATAAGCTATAGAAAATTTGCCCCCCCCCCCAAATACAAAAATGATTGTTCTGCTACATACTCTTCAGAATGTGAGTGCTGAAAGTAACAAGCTATGAGTCAAATGAAAGTTTCTGACGTGGAGAGTGTCATAGGCTATTAAAATTTTATTCCCTCCAGGCTTTCTTCCCTTCTAAAAAATGAGAAATGTGAAAGTCATTCTACTATATCTTTCAAATGAAAGGACCTACAGTAAAGAGTTCGGTGTCAAATGAAAGCTCATATAATGACCATCATAAACTATTTAGAATTTTCCCCCCATTATTCTTTTCCCCTGAAAAAAAGGAGAGGGATCAAGTTTTCACAGGGTTTGACTTTAATGAGGTTATATAGCAAATTAAAGCTTGTGATGTCTCCAATTTCATGGGCTACCTCAAGCACAATTCCAAAAGAGGGGAACTTGTTTTTTAATGATTACTTCTGATTTATTTTCCTGTTTCCTTTTGCATTTTACTTTTCAGAAATGTGACATATTCATTCTAGTTTATTGTTTTTTTAAGTGAAATTTGAAGGTCGAGAATCAGGTTAGAACTAAAAACATTCTGTACTTTAAGGGTTAAGCAGCATCATATACAGTGATATTGAATTAATTCAGTCATTTTGTCTGCATGAATAATGATAAATTATTGAACAGTTATGAACAGTGTGTCTAAGAGATTGAGAAAAGGGGTAAAAGTAAAATGAGGTGGATAGACAAAGTCAAACTGGTCCTTATTAGAATTGGAATGCAATGCCCACATGCAGCAGCTGTTCAGCTACTAATTAGTTGAACCCTAACTACACTGGTTTCCATAAATAAAGGAAAATCCCTATGTTAAGTCAATGGGAAACTAATGTCAAAGGTCTATAACTTCTAAAATAATTTTTTTCTGAAAAATGTGATTGCAGATAAAGATCTCAATCATATAAATCAATATCTCTATTTTGAACAATATTTGTTCAGTATTTAATGAGTTATGGAAGTTTGAATATTTAACAAAAGCAATATCAGTCTTAAGAAACTTATACAAAACTGAAGAACAGTAAAAGAATTCTTTACACAAAGTTCTAAAATACAAACTAATTTTATTAAACACTTTGATACAACACTTACTGCTAAGTTTTATTAATTTCTGAAGTAAATTTTTGTTGCTGAAATGTTATCACTAAATATTCAAACTCCCATAACTCATTAAATACAGAACAAATATTGTTGAAAATCGGGATATTGATTTATATGATTTAGATCATTATCTGTAATCACATTTCAAAACAAAAAAACTTACTTTAGAATTTATAGAGTTTGACATTAATTTCCCATTGACATAACATAGGGATTTTACTTAATTTATGGAAAACAGTGTAGTTACACAGTATGGGCAGATCTCAACAGCCTATGACTGCTTGAGGATTCTGTATGTTTCAACTGTTTGGTATTGAATTCGAAATCTATAATTAATACATTCTTGGCATTAAACACTTTTAAAAATTATAAGATTTCTTCTTCTTGGTTGTTTGAAACCTTACAAAATAATGATGGTTGCTGGAACAATCTGGCACTGCTCACGTCAAACTCTAAAATAGTAGATTGCATTTCTTACATTGCTACCTTCATTTGGCATTAAAATCATTACAACTGATTTGCCACCTCCCACAATATTCCACCCCACCCCCCTGTCTCTAGGGGAGGAATGAAGTGTGTCTATTTTGAGGTACAGCATACTTCCCATGCCAAAAGTTTCTAAACCAAATGAAAAAGATTGCTTCTGTCAGAAAATTTACTTTTCAATTCACTTCATACCCAGCAGAGTTGCTCAGATACAACTCATGTCATAGGAACTTTACAGCAAAATAAAAAAAGGGCAAATTTTGTATGATATGTTTAATTTGTGCAAAACATATGCTCATACTAATAATCTTATGTAGAATGGGAAAAAAAAAGAATTATTTAATGCATTAATACATTTATTAACATATTATATGAGATATACATTAGTAATTTAACCCTTAATATGCCAGGTTTATACAGCAAAATTCCTCTTGGGGGCTGGATTAGTTTTGAAATGCTTCCAGCAAACAAAAAGAACAACTTATTTGAATATCAAAATCTTATAGTGAAATAACTAATAGACAGAACTAGGTCATGTCAGATACCAAAATAAAGAGAATTAAATTGTAAATTTTTAGAAAATAAAATATTTGAGATAAACAGTAAGCACGTTAATTTTAAGTTAAAACATTGAAAAAAGTTAAAACAATCATCATCTTCGTCAAGCAGCCATGGGCTACGGAGGTCCAACCAGACCGTGCAATTTAGTTCTCCAAGCAAGTCTATCCTGAGCTACATCTACTGCATCTGGCCACTGCACACCAATTCTAACAAGGTCCTGTTTGACGTTGTCTGCCCACCACATCCTAGGTCTCCCCTTCTTTCTGAGGCCTTTAAGCACACTGTTCATAACCCTATTCGCCAATCTATAATTATTCATATGGGCAACATGGCCAAACCAACGGAGTCTCTCTCTGCACAATATGCTGCTTAAAGGAGGTTGCAGATTGGATTTGCATCTCATTCTGAAATAACTAATTGACAGAATACAGCATGTTATATCTTAAAAGAAAGAGCATTTAATCCCACATAATAATATATAAACAGATTTATCTAAAACAGGATAATTATATTATCCAAAGTTCAATTAATGATTTCACATGACGAGCTATTATTATTAAATGTTCCAGATGCTACAACTCTTTAAATACAAAATAAATTTTAGTTGAAAAATTGAGATTTTGATAAATTTCATTAATATCTTTATCTACTGCAGGTTTCCAATAAAAAGTTTATTTAAAAAGCTACACAGCTTCGAATATATCTTTCTATAGATAAAAAGAAATTCTTTAATGTTTTTGGGAAGCTCTGCATCATTAAAATTTTATAAGGTGGTGGCATATAAGCTGTAGATTAGCAACAGGACCAGTGGTTCTAAGCTTTATTAATATTTTCAAAGCCGCTCCTAAAATTTCTGAACAGAATGTACAATAATTAAAATAAAAGGCAGTGGTTTAAGTCACAGTGCCAATTTAAAATTATTAAATTTTTTTCTATATCACTGTAATTGTTGGAAAAGTGAGACAATTAGATGGAAATAATATCTAGGGATTTTACCTTGTTTTGTTTTTTTCTTGTGATGATATCTGATTGGTAGGCAAGTCTATTGCCCTGTGGTGAGTAGTTCAGATATCAGTCAAATATGTTATTGATTTTTTTGTTGCTCCTTAAAGGAATGCTGGTGGTAGTTTGACATTGATTTGGTGCACACATTAATTAATGTAGTTTTAGATTTACAGCTTATGTCCCAACTTTTCTAGAAGTGTGAATACTATATTTCAATACATAATCACTACGCATCTCACACTGTTTCTCAATCCAACTGGCAGAACACCAGGAAGATTATGAAAAAGCCAACCAAAAGTCAGCCCTAACCCAAGCTGCCATCACATACAACTTGACAGCAAAATTCAATGATGCAAGAATACTATTCTCCTATCTCCACAAAATTTCAACTAAATTTTGATGAAAAACTTGCAATATCATCATCATCATCATCATCCTCAAGCAGCCATGGGCTACGGAGGTCCAACCAGACCGTGCAATTTAGTTCTCCAAGCAAGTCTATCCTGAGCTACATCTACTGCATCTGGCCACTGCACACCAATTCTAACAAGGTCCTGTTTGACATTGTCTGCCCACCGCATCCTAGGTCTCCCCTTCTTTCTGAGGCCTTTAGGCACACTGTTCATAACCCTATTCGCCAATCTATAATTATTCATACGGGCAACATGGCCAAACCAACGGAGTCTCTCTCTGCATAATATGCTGCTTAAAGGAGGTTGCAAACTCCTTTTCCTAATCTCATCATTAGTTACAAAGTTGAACCACCTAATGCCCAAGATACTGCGTAAGCATCTGGAATCAAAAGCATCTAGTTTCCTGTTATCTTGTTTACAAAGTGTCCAAGTTTCACTACCATAACTAACCCTAGAAAGAACCAAACTATTATACAGTCTAATTTTAGTCTTTAGGTGTATACGCCTATTTCTCCACACTCTCCATAGATTCTTAAAAGTCCCAGCAGCAATCCCTATTCGTCTGTTAATCTCATGCCGCACATCACCATTATCTGTTACATAGCTCCCAAGATAATTAAACTGTGACACCTGCTCAAGACTGCAACCATTCAGATTAACTGAATCACAGCCTGCCTGACCAATTTTCATCACTTTAGTTTTCTCTCTGTTTATAACCAAACCTACTCTACTACCAGTCTCATCAACAGCTCGAATGAAAGAGTTCATCTCATCAACATCATTTGCCAAAAGGGCTAAATCATCAGCATAATCTAAATCAGAAATTTTCGTATCTCCAGCCCATTTAAGGCCAAAATCTTTCCCTTGAAGTGAATTTCGCATAACATAATCAATAACCAAGCTAAAGAGAAAAGGAGACAAAATGCACCCTTGTCGAACACCAGAAGTAATGTTAAACCAATTGCTACAAGCCTTACCAACTCTCACACACGACTCAGTGTTATTATAGAGAGCTTTCATAATGTTAACTAACTTGTCTGGTATACCATATGATCTCACAATCAACCACAAATTATGACGATCAACAGAGTCGAAAGCCTTTTTGAAATCAACAAAGCTAGCAACCAAAGGTTTCTGAAACTCTAAACATTTCTCAAGAATCTGCCTAAGTGAAAATATCTGATCTACACATCCCCTACCACTTCTGAATCCACATTGCTCATCACGCAATTGCCTGTCAACCAGATTCTTAATTCTATTAAGCACAATCATGGAAAGAACTTTACCTGGAACAGAGAGTAGGCTGATACCCCTATAGTTATCACAAGAACTGCGATCACCTTTTTTGAAAATAGGGATAACAATAGCTCTGGTAAAATCCTTAGGAACCATGCCTTTATCATAAAAGAGATTCAGAATTTCAGTCATCCAAGTGGTAACCGAAACATTCCCAGCTCTAAGCATTTCCGTAGTAATTTCATCTACCCCTGGGGATTTATGAAGTTTAAGTTTAGAAACAGCCAAACTAACTTCAGATTGTGTTATAGGGCCAACATTAAAGCCACCAATGCATCTATCATCATTGCAAACAATGGGAGTAGAACTAACTACATTGTTTAGAACATCACTGAAATGCTCAGCCCACCTAGCCATGACAGAATCCTCCCCTTCTATAACCTTACCTTGTTTATCCTTCAATCCTTGTATGCCTGTCCGTTTTCTACCACACAAAACATTAACTATCTGGTACAGCTCTCTGCTGTTGTGCTGTCTAACTGCTTCCTCGGCTTTGTCAGCCAAACCATCAAGCCAAAAATTTTTATCAGCAGCTAACTGATCCTTTACAAGTTTATTAAGGTCTCTGTAATGCTTTCTATTAGGACTAGTAGGGTATTGATTAAGGGCATTCCTGCAGTTCTTTCTTTCCGAAATAAGCTCAAGTGCCTTATCACTCAGATAATTTTGCCTCTTCTGCTCCTTTTTTCCTAAAAGAGTACTGTTAGTGTCCAAAAAAGCCTGTTTAAAATGATCCCATTCTTCCTCAACTTCAGTAGTAAGCAAACCATGACTGTCATAATGACTAAGTAACCTATCATGGTAAGCTTTGGCAATAACTGGATCTTTCAGAGCTTTAGTATTAAAAGTAAATTTTTTAACCCTAGCACAACACTTTTTAAGTTTAAGTTGCAACACACTTTTAACAAGGTAATGGTCAGATCCAATTTCAGCTCCCCTATATGCCCTGGTATTCCTAACAGAACTAGTCCATTTGCTGTTAATTAATATGTAATCAATCATATTCTTATGCAGCCCATCAGGTGAAACCCATGTGTACTTATGTATGTCGCGGTGTTTGTAATAAGTGTTAGTTATTCTGAATCCATTGAGTTTACTTACCTGTAGGAGACGTTGCCCATTGCTATTGCAGCTACCAATACCAAAAGGGCCTATTACTCCTCCCCAAAGGTCAGAGTCAGTACCAACTTTGGCATGAAATATATAATAATGACATAACCCCATCATCGTCAGCATGAAAAACACTGTTCAATAATTACCCACACATTAGACTAAATTAAGCAACCCCCCACTCCGTTTCCCACCTTTCCTACATGCACACATAAACACAACAATAGTACACAAAAATTTCCCACAATCAGGTAAAAATAAAGCCCCCAAGAATAAAACTATACTTTAAAATCCTAAAACCCCAACACCTCAATAGAGGGCACCACATGTACTACCATACTACCACCCACCAATCCACATGTGCTCCGAGCCTAACATAAAAAACACTGACTGCAGCACGCCAGCATCTGTGCCTGCTACAAATCAACTATTTCGCCTGATGCATTGGAGAACAATGCGAAACACATAGTGATTATATATTGAAACACAGTATTTGCACTTCCAAAAAAGTTGGGGCATAAGTTGGAAATCTAAATATACATTAATTAATGTATGCATCAAATCGATGTCAAACTACCACCAGATTCCCGCAAGGAACAACAACAAAAATCAAGAACATACGTGAACTTATATCGGACTCATCTACCCACACAGGGCAAGACTCATCTACCCACTGGATATTATTGAAAGAAAAAAAAAAAAACCAAGGTAAATCCCTATACAGGATTTTCATCTAATTGTCTCAGCTTTTCAAACAATTACAGTGATATGGAGAAAATTTTAATAATGATTAAAATTATGCAAAATATTTATAACTATAGATTACTATATGATGCAATTTATTTCCAAATAAAGTGTGCTGAAAATTTCTTCTGTTTCTATTGATTACGTTGCTCGGAACAATGCAAAACGTAAAAGTTATCTGACAAAAGTAATAATTGTATTTATGGCTGTATTAGAATAGGTCGATTGATATACGTAGCCACTTAAGACAAATGTGTAAATTTATTTTACTCGCAAGTGAATCTATTTGTCTTAAATTGCTTCATATATTAATCGACAAAAGTAATGCTGAAGAAGTTGAAGGTAAATATTAAAATATAATATTACCATAAACAAAATTTTTTAACAGAATGCTGGTTGACTGGTTGGGATTTTATGGCGCAAGAGTGATGAGGGCTATATTGCACCAAACACAGACAAAAAAACAGAGCAAAAAGACGTTCCACCCACAATCAGAGCTAAAATAAACACAAAAACAGTAAAAGTGTAAAACAATAAAGACAAAAGCAGACAAAGATAAAATGAACCTGGGTGCAAAAGACCCAGGATGATCAAAATAAAAGGGATAAAACCATAAAATTACAGTCTGCTAAAATAATCTGTAAAACATAAAAAGGCAAAGACAGATGGTAAAAATGAGTCTTCAGATAAAAGATGATCGAGTGCAAGAGGCTTGCTGTAAAATTATGGAAGGTAAAATATAAACGACATTCAAAGGTAAAAGCAGGACAAGAAATTAAAATATATTTAATGGTTAAAGTGTGAGTTTTGTGACACCATTTAGGTTCGTCGTCTGCCCGAAGAAGAAAATAGTGTGTAATAAACAAATGACCTAAGCGGAGCTGAGCAAGTACAACTTCCTCCTTGCGATTCCTGTGAAAACAAGACTGCCACGGTTCAAAAAACTTGTTACCAATCTGTTCAGACCAAGAGTTCTGCCACTGTGCCCAGAGCTCGATGGAAAAATGCTGCCGGAAGTCCAAGTATAGAACAGGCAGTGAAGAGTCGGATAGGGGCGTGGCTGACCTGGCAGCAGCATCAGCCAAGTCATTGCCCCTGATCCAGACATGACCAGGCACCCAACAGAACAGTGGTGGTGGCTGCCAGATGATGGAGCTGATGGTGGCTCTTAGAGAGAACAGGGTGAGGTCGATGCTTCACCGAGATCAAGGCTTATAGTGAGCTAAGTGAGTTGGTGCAAAGCACACACCGACGACAACTCTTAGCTCCTATGTCATCCAAGGCAAGGCTGATAGCATGCAACTCTGCAGTGAAGATGGAACACTGCAGTGGGATCTGATCTGTAATGATTACATCACAGCAGAGCATGGCTGACCCCACTGATACATTGGACTTCAAGTCATCTGTGAAGACAGGCAAGAAGTCTGGATGGTCAACACAATGGCTGGCAAAGAGTTCCTGATACACACAGTCGGGTGTAAAGGCCTTCCCTGTCCTGCACAAGAAAAATCGCAGGAAGGGAAAACAGCGAGCCACAGTGGAAGTGGCTCAACTGTGTGATGCTATTGAGATTGGTGTTAATGTCTCGCAAGTAACCTCGGACATGCAAACCGAAAGGACAAATGGCAGTTGGCTCATTCTGGTATAACATTTCCCACTAGGGACTGAAAACGCAGTCCCAAGTGGAATGGCCTGGCAGGGATTGCATTTTTGCAGCATACTGCAGGGACAACTGTTGATGGCAAACAGATAAAGATGGTTCATCGGTCTCAACAAAAAGACTCTGGACCAGTGAAGTGCAGAAGGCCCCCATGCAAACACAGAGGGCCTGATGGTGGTCTAGCATCTTTCCTCACCGAATCCCGGGCGTAGTCATACACCTATGATCTGTAGTCCAGTTTCGACAGGACAAGTGCACGGAAGAGGCAGAGCAAAGAACATCATTCCACCCCCCAAGAAAGGGAGGAGAGGACTTTAAGGATGTTCAATGCCCATGTGCACTTGGACCTGAGATGTCAAATATGAGGTAAGAAGGTCAATTTCCAGTTGAAGATGAGACCCAGAAACTTAGTCTCTGCGACAACTGGAATGATGTTATGCCCAAGCCACAGCTCAGGTTGGTTGGTTGGTTGGTTGGTTGTTTTAGGTTTATTGGCGCATCGGCAACTAAGGCCATAATGCGCCAGACAAAGACAAATAGTAAATAAGAAATAAAAATCGTGTAAACCAACAACCAATGTTAAAAGCAACATCTAAAGGTGATAAAATACAATACAAAAACAACAACAAGTGTAAAACAAGTAAAGACAAAACCAACAAAAATATATAACAAAAAACCGTGATAAAAATTTGTGTAAAAAAACAAATATTTATATATATATACAGTATGTACAATGGATAAAACTAACCAAGGTGTAAATGACCAAGGTCATATGGCGAATAAATAACAAATCCGTAAAATCATAACCTGTTAAAATAACCTGTAAACCTCAAAAAGGCAAAAATTGGAGGTAAAAAGCAATGTTCGGTTAAAAGATGTCCGAGTGTGAATGGCTCGGACGTAAAATCATGGAAGGTAAAAAACAAACGTCATTCAAGATTAAAACATGGGCAATGAATTAAAATATGTTTGATAGTTAAAATGGTGTCACATAACTCGCACTTAGGTACGTCGTCCGCCCGTAGAAGAAACGAATGAGTAATAAACGAGTGACCTAAGCGGAGCCGAGCAAGTACAGCTTCCTCCTTACGATTCCTGCGATAACCAGACTGCCATGGTTTGATGATAGGTTTGATCTCAAAGAGCTTGTTGGTAGGCTGTTCTGACCAAGATCTCTGCCACTGTGCCCGGAGCTCGGTGGTAAAACGCTGCCGGAAATCCAGATAGGGAACCGGCAACGGAGAGTCACACAGGGGCGTGGCTGACCTAGCAGCAGAATCTGCCAAATCATTGCCCCTGATTCCAACGTGACCGGGCACCCAACAGAAATGGATGGTGGTGGTGGCTGCCAGACGATGTAGCTGCTGGCGGATCTTAGTAAGAACTGGGTGAGGCCGATGCCTCACTGAGATCAAAGCCTGTAGCGAGCTAAGCGAGTCGGTGTAAAGCACACACCGACGATGATGCTTAGTCGCCACGTGGTCCAAGGCGAGGCTGATAGTGTGCAACTCTGCAGTAAAGATGGAACACTGCAGTGGGATCTGGTCTGCAATGATTACATCACAGCAGACCACGGTTGATCCCACTGAAGTGCCGGACTTCGAGCCATCTGTAAAGACAGGCAAGAAGTCTGGGTGCTCAGCACGATGGCTGGCAAAGAGTTGCCGGTACACACAGTCAGGTGTAAAGGCCTTCCCCGTCCTGCACAGGGAAAAATCGCAGGAAGGGGAAACAGCGAGCCATGGTGGAAGTGGCTCAGCTGTTGACTGTGCAACGCTATCGAGACTGGTGTTGATGTCTCTGAGGTAGCCTCAGACTTGCAAACCAAATGGACGAATGGCAGTCGGCCGATTAGTGTAAAGTAGTTCCCACTTCGGACTGAAAACGCAGTTCCAAGTGGGATGGCCAGGCATGGATCGCAATTTAGATGCATATTGTAGGGACAACTGCTGACGGCAAAGAGATAAAAATGGTTCGTCGGTCTCAACGTAAAGACTCTGGACCGGTGAAGTGCGGAAGGCTCCCGTGCAAACACGGAGAGCCTGATGATGCAGGGGGTCCAACACCTTCACCACCGAATCCCGGGCCGAGTCGTACACCTGGGATCCGTAGTCCAGTTTCGATCGGACAAGTGCACGGTACAGGCGGAGCAAAGAACATCGGTCCGCCCCCCAAGAAAGGTAGGAGATGACCTTGATGATGTTCAATGCCCGCATGCACTTGGACCCGAGATGACGTATGTGTGCTAAAAAGGTCAATTTCCGATCGAATATGAGACCAAGAAACTTGGTCTCCGCCACAACTGGAATGATGTTACCCCCGAGCCGCAGCTCGGGATCCAGATGAAGATTATGCTTGTGGCAAAAGTGCACATAAGCGGTCTTCTGTGGGGAGAACCAAAACCCGTTTGCCGTCGCCCAAACCGAAAGATTGTTCAGGGCAATTTGCAGTTGTCTTTCAATGACCCTCATGCTGGACGAAGAGCAAAAGATGCTAAAGTCATCAACATAGAGGGCATTGCCTACTGATGGAGGAAGTTGTCTAGTTATAGAATTAATCTTGACAGCGAAAAGCATAACATTCAGAACGAAGCCTTGTGGCACCCCCTGTTCTTGGGGGTACGGCCGCAACAGAGTGTTACCGACACGGACACGAAAAGAACGTGTCGATAAGAAGTTGGAGATGAAGATCGGCATGTGACCTCTCAAGCCGAAACTGTGGAGGTCACGAAGAATGGCGAATCTCCAAGCCGTGTCATACGCTTTTTCGATGTCGAAGAAAATTACCACCAGGTGCTCTCTACGTAAAAAAATTTCTCAAAGCCGATTCGAGGCGTATCAGATGATCAAGAGTTGACCGTTGCCTGCGAAAGCCACACTGGGTGTTGGAAAGAAGGTTGTGATGTTCTAAATACCAGATGAGTCTGGCATTTACCATTCTTTCCAACACCTTGCACACGCAGCTCGTCAACGCGATGGGACGATAATTGGAAGGAATCTTGGGATATTTGCCTGGCTTGGGGAAGGCCAAGACGATGGCCTCCCGCCAGGAGTCCGGAATCTGCTCCTCGAGAAAAATGCGATTGAAAAGATGGAGCAGCCGATCCTTACTCGATGGTGAAAGATGTTGGAGCATGGCATAATGGACATTGTCCGGCCCTACAGCAGAGGCACGAGAACGGTGCAGAGCAAGGCGAAGCTCCTCCGCTGTGAATGGCCTGTTGTAAGGCTCCAGGCCATTCGAGTGGAAAGACAGTGGAGAGCGCTCCGCCCTGCCCTTCTGGACCAGAAACTCGGGGGAGTAAGAGGAAGAGGAAGAGATGGAAGAGAATGACTCCCCCAGAGTGTTGGCAATTGCTTTGGGATCAGCAATTGCCTGTCCATTGTGCTCCAGGATCGATAACGAGTGGGACGTGTAGTTCCCACTCATCTTCCGGACTTTATCCCACACGACCTTAGAACTAGTCGTGCGGGTGATAGATGTATACTTGATCCAAGATTCCTTCTGGCTCTGGCGTCGGACAAAATGAGCTTTTGCCCTGGCGTGTTTGAAATTTTCGAGGTTGGGGGTTGTCGGATATCTCCGAAACACCCCCCAAGCTGCGGTGCAATCTGGATTCCACCACGGTTTTGGAAAGCGAGGAAACCGTGTAGAAGTTTGAGGAATGGTTGATGCAGCTGCATCTAAGATACAGTCTGTTATCTCCGCTACTGCCACATTGATGGGCTCCTAGCTGACAGAGTGGTCATCGAGATCAGAGAGCTGCTCGAAACCACCCCAGTCAGCCCGATCGAGCCTCCACCGCGAGACGCGTGAAGGGCTGCAAGGCCCCCCACGGGAGATGGTGCACACCACGGGGAGGTGATCGCTTCCATAAGGGTTGTCCTCGACCTCCCATGTAAAGAGTGGAAGGATCGAGGAGGAGCAGATGGTAAGGTCAATGGCAGTGAAAGTGCGGGTTGGGGAGTGAAAGTAAGTACTGACACCGGTGTTCAACAGGGAGAGAGAAGGATCCAGGAGCCACTGCTCCAGGACCCCGCCCCTCCCGTTGGTGTCAGCACTGTCCCAAAGTGGACTGTGTCCGTTGAGGTCCCCCATAATGAGGAAGGGGGACGGCAGCTGCGAGACGAGATCATCAAGCTCTTCCTGGAAGACGATGCTCCCAGGTGGAAGATATACAGAGTAGACAGTCAGCGAGAACCCCACGAAGAGACGGATGGCTACCGCCTCCAAGTTGGTGGTGAGGAGTACGACTTGGAATGGAGAATAGTTGCTCACAAGGATGGCGACACCCCCGCGAGCTGGGCCATCTCCATCCCGGTCCCGGCGAACTAGTGAAAAGTGCCGGATCGTGGGATCTATGACTGGCTGCAAGTATGTCTCCTGCAGGCACACACAGATGGGCTGGTGGGCCTGAAGGAGGGCCTTGATGTCGTCAAGATTCCTCTGGAATCCACGACAATTCCATTGTAGGAATGTGGCCATCTCAGGACTTAGAAGAGTGGGCAGATGATGTATTCCTATTCAACTTAACCGCCGCAGAGGACGGTTTAGTGAATAGGGGGCGGTCGGTATCCATGTCCTTGGAATCGTCCGAGGAGCATGGATCGGTGACCGCCCTTTGAGGAGGAGTGATGTTTCTTTTTTGGCCCTGGTGGGGGCCCCTTTGGTTTGGAAGGTCTTGCTGTCTGAGGACGGGAAGGAGGAGGCCTTCCGGTGGAGGTGGAAGGCTGAGCTGCAGGAATGGAAACCGGGGTTGATGTCGAAGTCGACACCACCCTCGGTTTTGACTGCGTGAGGAGGTACTTCGCTGCTGGCGAGGAAGATTCAGTTGGTGGTACAGTGATATCATTCTGCACCGCAACCGAAGTCATTGGAACGATGGGCTTTTCAATGACTGCACTGGCATAGGAAACCTTGCCAGGTGGGGCGGGCGGTACAGCAAGCTTTCTCGTTTCAGCGTAGGAGAGATTGTTGATGACTTTGAGGCATTGTACCTCCTTTTCCTCCTTCCACTTTGGACAGTTGCGGGAGTACGCTGGATGTTCGCCACTACAGTTCACACAGCATGCCTTTTCTTCTGTGCAGTCAGGATCGAGGTGATCCTTACTGCCACAGCGAGCACAGGTGGGCTTGCCCCTGCATGCTGTGCGGGCATGACCGTATATCTGACACTGAAAACAGCGCAGAGGGTTCGGTATATATGGCCATACCTCACAATGTAAGTAACCTGCCTTGATGGAAGAAGGCAGGCGTGGCGAGTTAAAGGTGACAATCAGCACCCTGGTGGGTGTCAATTTCCCATCACGGCATGTTGAAACCCGATGGACCGCTGTTACTCCTTGAGATGCGAGTTCTGAAAGGATTTCCTCCTCAGTGACTTTGAGGAGGCCCCACTCAGTTATCACACACTGTGAGGAATTCAGAGTTTTATGGGGAGTGACTTCGACAGCCACCCCACCAATTTCTTTGACTTTCAGGAGTAGTTCAGAGTGTTTAGAACAAGCGGTCTCAACCTGCAAGTCGCCAGATCGTAAGCGCTTGACGGATTTCGGCTTTCCCGCAAGACCTTTCAAACCTTTATTTACAAAAAATGGGGACATGTCCCCAAGTACCTGATCACCCGTGGAGTGGATGATCAGGAACTTTGGGAACGAAGACACAGACACAGAAGACAACGGCAGAGATAACGTAGACAACGAGGAAGATGGGGGCTCATGTCGAGCCCTCTTGTTGGCGGCGATCGCATTATTTTCTTCATTCTCTCTCATGTCCCCACCCTCCACGGAGCCCAACAAGGGGATGCCCAGTCGGGCGCCAGGGCTACCAGGCACTATACCCACACAGACAGTGAGCCAAGCCCTCACAAATAAATATAAGGAAAATAAATAGAGAAATGTGCAGAAGATTGTGACTGGCCTACCTGGCCGCACAAAGAAAGGATAACGACAAGAAGAAAATAATCTGTGAGGAAGGGACAATAATTGGAAGCAATTTTGGAATCTTTTCCTGGCTTTGAGAAGGCCAAGACGATGGCTTCCCACTAGGGGTCTGGAAACTGCTCCTCGATGAAAATGAGGTTGAAGAATCAGAGCAGCCAATCCTTACTCGATGGTGAGAGATGTGGAAGCATTGCATAATGGACATTGTCTGGCCCAATGGTGGATGCACGAGAAGTGTGCAGAGTAAGGCTTTGGTTGGTTGGTTGTTTGGAGTTTAATGGCATATTGGCAGCTGAGGCCATAATGCATGAAACGAGATGAATAAAAGCCGAGGATTCGAAGCTCCTCTGCTGTGAATGGCTTCTTGTAAGAGTCCAGGCCATTCGAATGGAAGGACAGCAGGAGAGTATTCGGCCTTGCTCTTCTGGACCAGAAACTCAGGGGAGTAGGAGGATAAAAAAAGAGATGGAGGAGAATGACTCCCCTAGAGTGTCGGCAATTGATCAAGGATCAGCAATTGCCTGTACGTTGTGCTCCAGGATCGATAATGAGTGGGACATGTACTTCCCACCCAGCTTCCGGACCTTATCCAACACAACTTTAGAACTGGTCGTGTGGGTGATAGATGACGAATATTTGATCCAAGATTCCTTCTGGCTCTGGCACCAGACGAAATGGGCTTTCGCCCTGGCATATTTGAATGCTTCAAGGTTGGGTGACATCGGATATCTCCGAAACACCCCCAAGCCTTGTTCTGAGCTTTAAGAGCTTTGATGAAATTCGGGATTTCACCACAGTTTTAGGAAGTGTGGAAACCGAGTCGAGGTCTGAGGAATAGTAAAGGCAGCTGCATGGATGATACAGTCCATCATCTCTGCCACTGCAACATTGATTAGCTCCTGGCTGACAGAGTGGTCATCGAGCTCAGAAAGGAGCTCGAAACCACTCCGGTCAGCCTGATCAAGCCTCCACTGGGATACACGTGAAGACGGCCATGGCTGTACAGATTGCGGTAAAGATATACGGGTGGGGATGCCATTCCAATGACACAATTTTTTATTTTGCAATGTGATTCTTAATATCCTTGTAAATATTCCCCCCCCCCCCCACAGGAGATGGTGATGATGATCTCCATCCATGGGGAGGTGATCTCTTCCATATGGATTGTCCTCAACCTCCCATGTAAAGAGTGGAAGGATCTAGGAGGAGCAGATGGTGAGATCAGTGACAGTGAATGTGCGGGTTGGGGAGTGGAATTATGTACTGACACTGGTGTTCAACAGGAAGAGCGAAGGATCCAAGAGCCACTGCTCCACGACCCCGCCCCTCCCACTGGTGTCAGCACTGCCCCAGAATGGACTGTGTCCATTGAAGTCCCCCATGATGAGGAAGGGGGAAAGGCAGCTACGAGATGAGGTCATCAAGGTCATTCCAGAAAATGATGCTTCCGGGTGGTAGATAGATAGAACAGACAGTCAACGAGAATCCCACAAAGAGGCAGATGGCAACCATCTCTAAGTCAGTGGTGAGGGGTAAGACCTGGAATGGAGAATCACGAGGATGGCTACACCCTCACAAGCTGGACCATCTCCATCCCGGTTCCAGCGAACAAGAGAGAAGTGCTGGATAATGGGATTTTGGCTGTTTGCAAGTATGTATCCTGCAGGCACACACAGATGGGTTTGTGTGCCCTCATGAGGACCTTGATGTCAATATTCCTCTGGAATCCATGATAGTTCCATTGTAGTAGTGTGGCCATCTCAGGACTCAGAATTGGTAGACGACTTTCGGTTTATTTTAACTGTCACCAGTGACGGCTTTGGGAAAATGGGGCAGTCTGTGTCCATGTCCTCAGAGTTTTCCCGAGTGACATGGATCAGAGACCGCTGAACGAGGTGTCAAAATTTTCTATTTTGGCCCCGGTAGGTCTTGCTGTTTGTGGGTGGGAAGGAGTGAGCCTTTCAGAGGTTGAAGTGGAAGGCACAGATGCAGGAATAGAAATCTGAGTCGATGTCGAGATCGACACAGACTTCATCTTTGCCTAGGTCGAGGGATTTGGCAGCAGGCAAGAAAGATTCAGCTGGTAGGATGCTGCTGATGTTCTGCACCACTATGGAAGCCATCTTAATGATGCTTTCCGATGACCACACCGGCATAGGAGACCTTGCCAGGTAGGGCAGGCGTTGCAGCAAGCGTCCTCACCTCTGGATAACTGATGCTACGAAGAGTTTTTAGTCATTGTACCTCTTTCTCCTCCAGCCAGTTTAGACAGTTGCAGGAGTATGCTGGATATTCGCCATGGAAGTTTACACAGCATGCCTTTTCTGCTGTGCAGTCAGGTTCAAGATGATCCTGACTGTCATAATGAGCACAGTTGGGCTTGCCCCGGCATGCTCTGCAAGCATGGCCTAATCTCTGGCATTGAAAACAATGCAGAGGGTTGGGTATAAATGGCCATACCTCGCATTGTAAGTACCCTGCCTTGATGGAAGTAGGCAGGTGTGGCATGTTAAAAGTAATTATTAGTACCCGGGTGGGTACTAACTTTCGATCACAGCATGTCAAAACCTGGTGGACTGCTGTCACTCCCTGGGATGAAAGCTCCGAGAGGATTTCCTCCTCAAAAACCTTGAGGCCCCACTCAGAGATCATGACCCGGGAGGAATTAAGCGTTTTGTGTGGAATGACTGTGACGGCCATTCCACCAATCGCTGTTACATTCAACAGAAGCTCCGAATGTTTGGAGCAAGCGATCTCCACCTGCAATCCACCAATCCACCTGCAATCCATCCAATCCACCAGATCTGAGGCACTTGACAGACTTCAGTTCTCCCACAAGACCTTTCAAACCCTGGTTTATAAAAAAGTGGGACGTCTCCAAGAACCTAATCACCCGTAGAGTGGATGACCAGGAAACTCAGGAATAAAGGAAGAAATGAAGACAACAGCGATGAAGACACAGAAGACGAAGGCTCGTGCCAAGCTCTTTTTGTGGCATTCTCCAGTGAATTTTCTTTTTTGAGACTTGTGTTTGAGTTTGGAGTTTCAGAGCCCATTGTCCTCCACTCACCATGGAGTCAAACTAGGGGACGTCCAATTCGGTGCCAGGCTGCCCGGGCACCATACCCACACAGTGAAACAAAACAAAAATTAAAAGAGAAATTTGTCAATCACTCGAGCAGAGGTAGAGAAAAAACTTAACAATTTACTGTGAATATCAATATAGTCAGAATACTGGGTTGCCTGGCAATCTAAGTGAAATTAATGGCTAATCCATTTATACTCATATTAGCCATAAAGGACAAATAAACCATATGAATATGCTCAGATCTCTCCCTTGTTTCCAAGGGAGAAATCCAATGTGAGTACCTGATGCTATTTGTACTCAAACCACCTTTGTTGCACTCAAATCACAAATGACTTTACCAACAACCTTGCTGCTTTGTAGCTCCAGTCATTCTTGCAAAATAGATAGGAATTGTGGGTTACTCACATTCTAAGAATATATATCGAAATATATGCATAGATAAATGGTGGGGAAGAAAGTGCCAAACTTGACACCATTACCTGTGAAAGCCATGCTGGGACACAATGGGGTCATAGTCTTTTCTTTGGTCATGATGGGGGGCCCTTCGGTTAAGAAGGTTGAGGATGGGAAGGAGGATGCCATCCAGTGGTGGAAATGGAAGGCAGAGAAGCAGGAATGGAAATTGGAGGTGATGTCGAGGCAGACACCAACCATGGTTTAGTCTGCTCCAAGTGGTACTAAGCAGCAGGCGAGAATATCTCAGTGGGTGGAACACTGATGTCGGTTTACATCATCACAGCCGCTGTGGGAACTAATGGTTTCCCAACAGCCACACTGGCATGAGAAAGTTTGCCAGGTAAAAGTGGTGAAGCAACCATCTTTCTCATTTCCAGATATGAGATGTTAAAACAACTTAAAATTCTCTGTCATTGAGCAATATATATATATTTTTTTTCTCATAAGTTATTTTAAGTTATTCCAATTTCTGAGCAAGGAGGTCTTTTTAATTGTGTATGAAATGTTCTGTATTGTTTTCACATGCAGAACATTTCATTTTTTTTTCTCTTTACATTTTGGATAGACTCTGTAATGCACAGGATTGGCACCACTGCAATTTATGCAGCTTGCTGTGCAGTTTGAATCAAGGTGATCCTGACTGCTGCAGTGAGCATAGGTAGGTTTTTACCCCAGCTAGCTGTGAAGGTATGACTGTATCTCTAGCATTGAAAACAGCATAAAGGGTCAGAAATATACAATAGTACCTTGTAATGTAAATAACTTGCTTGATGGTGGTAGGCAGTCATAATGAGTCAAAAGCTGGAAATTGTACAGTAGTACAAGTCGCTCTTAGATATTTCACTGATTTCAGCTGTCCTGTGAGACCTTTCAAACCCTTACTGATAAAAAAAGAAGTCCCCAAGTACCTGATTCCCCATAGAATGGGCAATCAGTAATCGTGGGGGCAGTGAAGTAGACAATGACAATGAAAAAGAGGAAGACGAAGATGGGAGTTCATGTTGAACTCTCTTTGTAGCACACACTGAATCTAAAGTAATTTGAAAATTTTATATTTTTTTATTTGTGGTTCAGTGCCAATGTCCCTATTCACCATGAAGTCCAATGTGGGGATACCGGATCAAGTGTCAGGGCTCCAGTCACTATACTTACAAAGTCAGTGAGTCACAAACCCTCACAAATAAATAAAAGGCAAAATAAAACACATATGAAACACTTAGCTGACCTCATAAATTAAAAATAAGAGATGAGGACCCCTCAAGCCAGGTCCTCCTTTCCAAGGACAATGGTCACAGCTCACAACAAACATGCATGTAAGTGTTCAGGACTATACGAAGTTACTGAAACCAGTAGGATCTTTACAGGGTGGTTCCCACACCGTGGACAAGAGCTCACACTGAGGGGCAGAACCTGGATATGTAAAAAAATTATGAAAAGATTTCTGATGTTGAATTAATCTATATTAGACTAGAAGGACATTTGGCAATGCATATATTCATTTTCTTTTCAGTTCTAAAAATGTATTATTTAGCAAAAACTTTGTGAAAAAAAAAAACTTAGAAAAACATTATCATCCTTCCCAGTTTAATTCAGTATTTTGTCTCTCCCTTATAGTAAAATGAGGATATTCGCCATGGGCAAGGAGCTCGCACCAAAAGGTGGAAATGAGCATAATCTTTAAAAATTTACACAACGTTGAAATTTTTTCTTTTCCTCATTGTCATACAAAAAGTATGTTATGACACTTTGCAATATGTCAATACTGTCAGCACCAGTAATGCTTATTAACCTTTAAAGTGCCAGAAGACACTATAGTTCCCAAAGAACTTTGCTACAAGTAAATTAATTTTTGCTAAAAAAATTTTCCTTTTTGAAGTTTTTTCAAATTAAACATGAAAATTAACCACTATACGAAAACCACATTAGCAAAAACTACAGCTGTTTAAATTTTAATGTTCAACAGGTATGATAATTAATCTGGCACTTTCAAACCCCTCATTAAACAGGTCACTATCCTGAATAACATTTGAAAACTGATTTACCAGAGGTCCCATTTTTTCCCAGTCACCTGTTGGTTTTTGATCTGTTTCAAAAATCACTACACATTTAAAACCTTCATCATCCAGAAGAAACAAACAATTGTTTTGTTTCCTTACTAAAAAATCTGACATTATGAATGTAATCCTTTATATATTTTGAACACTTACTTCCCCGATTGTCTGTCTCATTGGATATGAAGTGATACATCTTGGTATTGGTTTTTGTCATGAATAATTAGTGTAAATGTCATAATTTTGAATAATGTCAAACTGAACAAAGCTTGTTTGAACTATCAAAGTGAAGACATTTCTAGGTAAAATTTATGTATACATATATATGGTTTTTCTTACTAAAAAATTACAACGAATTTGATGAAACCTGAATAATCAAAGAAGTGTTCAAATATCATGTTATCTGTTTAATACCTTAAAAATAAGTAAAATGTACAAGATCCATGAAAGCAGCAGCCTAAATGAAATTATTAGTCTTATCCTCAAGTTGACAAGTCAATGATATAAAAATGTCTCATTGGTTTACAAGCCATATTTTTAAATAATCACTAATTTGCATCATGAAATTAGACCTAACATTTTGCCTAATTCTTTTCAAGAACTTCTACTGATGAGGGCCTTTCAGAATACGTTTATGACCCTTTAATGTATGCAACTCATACTAATATTTCTTACATTTAATTTTTTTAATTAAGGAAAGTATTTTTACTAATAGTATATTTAACATTTTTAAAAGTATTATGATTCAAGACCAACAGCAAATTTCTCTTGTAAATTCATCGAAACGACTCTATTGCATTTGGATTACATATACATACACTGTTTATTCATCATAAAAAAAATAGTTCTTATTTTTTAAAATAACTGATACATACAGCTGACTGGTTTTATTAGCGTAATTATCAACGAACAAAGCTCTGCAACACCGGTATAATCACTAAAAATTGAAAGCCTATAGTGGTAAAAGAAGTACAATATCACATAAAGCTATCATAAATTACCTTCCCGTGCTTTCAAGTACACAGTATTGGCAACTATATTTTCTAATTCCATCAGTTCCAGCTTGATAAATCCAAAATTTGTGGGTTCAGTAAGAACCCTTCACATCTACCCCAACCAGAAATACAACTTCTATCAATAGGATGGGAAAGGGTTAACGCACAGGATCAACGAAAGTTTCTCGTGAAACCGGAAGTGACCAGTCGACTAACCGTATTATTCCTCAAAAAACATAACCGCACATGTGCATCAGTTACTTCCATTGAGGTAATATTACAAGAGACAGGACTGGCAACGGACGCCATGAACATGTACAGAATCTTAAGACTACTCCTCAATGAGGCAGAGAGAGAGATGGTATAGATTAACGTAAACAAACATTTCACCACGCTCTTATATTTACATGAATTGAGTACTAACTACTGAAAAGTACTATAAAAGCAGCATTTCGACATTTCATAGGTTAGTAATTTACGAATATTGTGAAATGCTTTTAAATTTTTAAAGCAGAGAGGTCTAAAAATAAATAAAGCATTTTAAAATACCGTTCTGTCCTAGTATAATATCACACGTAGTTCACGATTTTTTTCATAAATGAAACTAATAATATTTACATATGAAAAGAAGGCGATTTATAGATTAAAACAGCATGAAATTTATAGAATATTTTCGTGAATTTTGTTTCTAAAAAGAAATATTGAACTTAGTCATCAATTTTGAGACTTCTGCTTTGCATTTTTATTTTGCCAAAATAACACATTTTTTTTCTCAAACGAAACGCCTGAAATAGGGATTTTATAATTACGTATGTGATAAATGAAGCCTAAAAATTTGCTCTTCATATTTGATAAAAAATTTTATGAGTTGAAATGCTAAGGCTTGTCAATTGTGGTTGAAGCTCCACTGTCTCTCTTTAAACAGTAGCTAATATTATCTGTTCCCAGCATTTTATTGTTTTAAAAATGAAGCTCCCGATAATGGCACAGTAGGATTAATTAATGATGCTGTGCCAACTTTATTCACATTTGTAACAAATGCCTGCATTGAGAGATACTTGTAGAAGATATGATAGAAATTGCAATGAGAACAGATAGTGCCTATAATGCTCATGCTATGAAATGCTTCATGCTATGATCACTCATGCTATGAAAAAGGGAAGAGTCCTAGAAAATTTAAGAGAGACCAGCTAAGAGCTAAGCAATCAGACTCTTCTATTTTAAAAGATATATTTTATTTGTTTAAGGCTCAAAAGCACATCAAGATGACATTGAGACACTAAAGCCTGTGTTTCTAGATATAACTTTAAACCTGTTCAGAAATTCACAGCAAAAATGCTGAAAGAAGCAAAGGTATATTTTATTGCCAAGAGGTAAATAGGTTTATCATGATATTTTTATTCTCCAAAGGCTTATTAAAAATTGGGGTTCTATTTTTTAAAGGCTTATGAATTTGTAAGAGAAAATCTTCTTTCCCAATAGCTCCACAATTTTAACTTGTGCAGATCTGTAGATGGCCTTCCTGAATTTATTGAAGTTTTCTGCATGGAAAATTTTACTGAAAGTTAGCAGAAGCCTATGATATTCACTTTATTATTTATTTTATTAGGAGAAGTCAATTAGGAAACAAATACTGTTCAATGGCAAATGCTATTGCGAATATGTAGATTATGGTAATAATGTTAATGATAAAAATTCAGGTATATCTTCTGAAACTCTAATTTTTATGTTTGTTAAGTTTTACATAGCTGGAAAATCCCCACAGTTTATTTTTTTAACAGTTGGTTTGTCTGGCTCAAAATATATTTTTACTTACAAATTCAGCCAGGACCATATTTAATTTTTTTTAAGCTATAAGAGCAAAAGAGGGAAACTATAATAACCTAATGATCTTTAGTTCCGAAGTGCACACATGCAGTTAATAATTCACCGGCTGATAATTAATAAGAAAAATGGCAATTATTTAACTTTCAATGAAATTAAAATCATTGGCAGCAATAATGAAATGTCCAGTGACATTTTAGGTGTTTCTAACATGTGGATAATATCAAGCAATCACAGTAAAGCAATGAAGGTCATTGTGTCTCTTTTCTCAGAAATTCAAAAATGTTATTATAAGCTATCTTTATGGCAAAAAAATTAGAAAAAATTTCTTGCATAGAATGTAAACTATCATTAATTGACTCTCACCTAATGCAGTCTTCTGTGTCTGCACTATTTAACCTTTACAAAGACAATTTTTTTTTCTTTAAGAAATAACTTTTGAGCCCTATTATGAAAAATTAATGAATGAAATAGTCCATATTACATATCAAAATAAAAAGCATTTAATTCTGGAAAAAAAAATGGTAGGGAAGCATAGAGAAGCATGTTGCAGGTTCTTTTGTAGGGATTTTTGGAAACTGATTAATTAACTTCTGTCACTTTGAAGGTTAATATGCAAAATTGAGGTTTTCTCGCCTCTCTCACAGTATATGTGTGCAATTGCAAAAATTACTGAACAGTGTCTTCCAGTTAAAAACTTTATATTCTCAACAATAACCATTTCATACCTAATTAAAAAATTCCGGTTAATGTCCTACATAGGCTTCAATGCATGTTGATGCTCATATCACTAGATAGTCATATCAGTAATTAAGGAATTGGATGTGGAAGTTGACAATCATGCTTATAATATGAAAAAAAATATTACAAAAGAATATGCTAAAATTAGACTTCACCATTTAGAGACACAAATGACAGAAAAATTAAAAGGTATCATATTAGAGCAAACATATAAATTTGCATAAAACACAGTGACAAAAATATAGTTTGCAGTAACTTCATTTCTTATATTATGTGTGTGTGATATAAATTTCCTACTGCCTCAGCTGAAATGAAAATAGTTTGCATTTTTGTTTCCTTTTTTTATAGCATGAAATTACAATTATGTCATTTGTGTGTGTGTGACCTTGGTTTTCTTTCTACCTTAGGTGATATAAAAGTTTGCAATATTTGTATTTTGTTGCATGAAATTTCAATTATGTAATTTGTGTCTTTGTGGGAGGAGAGCTTGCCTTTCCTTCTGCCTTAATTGAAATGAGAGAAAGTGTAAATTATTTATATATATATAGCATGCAATTTCAATTATGTCATTTGTGTGTGTGACCTTGGATTTCCTTCTGCCTCAGCTGATATAAAAGTTTACAATATATTGTTTTTGTTGCATGAAATTTCAATCATGTCATTTATGTTTGTGACCTGGATATTTTCTGCCTCAGCTGATATAAAATTTTAGAATATTTGGTTTTCGTTCCATTAAATTTCAATCATGTCATAAATACCCAGCATATCTGAAAAACGCAAAGACGGAAGAATGATCAGATAAAAGATGTCCGAGTGTAATGGTATAGTGTGTATAAATATTAGCATCACAATCGTCAATATTCTAGCCATTAAAAAGTGGTCCAAAACGTGACCCCTCTGAAAGGAGGACTAGAGTCGATTTTCTTGTTTCGGACATGCGCAGTGAAAAGACCTGGATATAGCACCGTTTTACGTCCAATTTTTCCGCCTCAAGTAGTTCTATGTAAAAAAAATAATATCGCGAAACGTTCGTTTGAAAAAATGTTACTCAAGCAGCTAAAAATTTTCTTTGAATTCCTACTGAAATTCAAATATTAATAATTAGCTTACATAATAGAAAATTTTTTTCCTCATGCAGCCAATACGTTGAAGAATTGGAGTGGCAGCCAACGACCTAGATACATAGACTTCTTATATGGCGGCCATTGTGAGACAATTTGAACGCTTCGGCGGCCATGTTCATTTAGGGCAAAACCAACCTCCTTTTCTTTTTCTCCCAGGATGATCTTATATCTGACAAATTCATGTTTAATTTTCTCATAATACCTACCTGACAATGACAGTATAAAAAAATGTTCCTTAGCTTTCACTTCTTGCAAATTTTTGTCACTGTGAATATTTTTAGTTAAAAATTTATTAATTTAAACAGTGCACAAAACTTTAATGCGCAAGAATTATGAATTGGAAGAATCAGTAGATTCTTCCAATTCATAATTCCTGTATTAGACTTCTTAGACCAATAGACATGTTCAGAACTAGATTTTTTTTATTTCTTAAAAGTTCAATAAAGCATATTTCCTGCATGTAAAAAATGACATGACACTGAGGAATGGTCATTGAAATATGATCATCCCACTCCATGTTATATTGTCATAGAGCTTCAAAAATAGCTTCTCATCAACTTCTAACATAAATCTTTTATAAGAAATATGGCTAAAAAAATTAACTTTACCAATCAATTCAATTTAAATATCAATTTCTAACAATATTTATTCAATATTAAAATGGCTATAATATTTGAAACTTTTACCAGCAAAAGCATTTTAAGAAAATTATAAAAAGTGATGACTATTGAAATTATCCCACAATCCTGTGGCTTCAAGGATTATGAGGACCTTTATACATATTGCAATTGTAGGATGTATGTAATTAAGGGAGAAATGAACATTGTGTAAGACATTTATTAAACCAAAATTATTTCATTTTCAATTTTTTTGTTTCATTCTGAATGCTCAAACTATACTAAATATTATAACTTTTACATTTTTAATTCCCTGTTCAAACTATTTGCATATCTATTATACCATTTTATAGTTATTAATCTTATCTAAAACAGTCTTGTTTAAAATGCAGAGAAAAAATTTTGTGTATTCTTTTATTGTCCAATTTAATCTTTTTACTTGATGTATACATTTGTTACACAGCTCTCTATTTCGGAACGGAAATCTAAAAAATGCAAACAAATTGCTAAGAATATTTTCTTAGCGAAAAAATGCAGTGATTTCTTCTGTGCATTTCAAACTGGAATGCTTTAGTGTCATCAATAACCATTATTCATTTGAAAAAAACCATTGCTGATGCGGCAGGGCAGCAATAATTTTTATCAGGTGAATTCTATATTTACCACAGGTAATCTTTGTATTTACTATGGAGCGAACATTGATTCTCACATGTATAATATTAGTAACTATAAATTGCGTTTGCATACCCCTGAAAGGTATATATCTTTTGTGTATCTATTAGTGCAATTAATTGCACAGCATGAATTCGACATTTTTCTCACGGTTTAAGGTACTTTATAAACCTAAATACTTGCAAAATTACAGTGAGAAACAAGCATTATGCTCCGGAAATGAAGCATGCTGTCAACGAGTTGCCCTAAAGTGTCATGGATGCGAAGTTTCTCGAAATCACGCGTCGTGGCGCTGAAAACAGTGATACCACCATTCTATGTATTCTAGGTCGTTGGTGGCAGCCCACTTGTATCTCCATACTTTGATAAGAAACTGAAAACTGTGTAAGTACAAAATAATTTGAGAATTAATATATAAGCATACATTACATATTATAAAATTATGATATGTAGAAAATATTTATATAAGTGTGTTTAATTATTTTCTTGTCACAACTTCAATAAGTGAATGAAATTTAATTTGTCTGATTTATGTAGAATTATTGATTATTTATCCAAGGTTTGCATAGTTGTAAATTTCAGTGTTATATCTAACGCTGAAAGCAATGAATTATAGAGTTACATTTGCTCATATTTAACTCCACGTGACATTTAACACGAAGCTTCTACAATTTTAAATACAACATACTGAATTCCGTATTGTATCGCTGTAAGAAATTCAGCCTACCAAGTGGCAAAAATATCAGGAAGCTGGAAGGCACGATCGAGTGTCCTGTTGCATTTTTAACGTACTATGGTGTGCTTTACATGCGGCATCTTGAAGAGATGGGAACCTATTGCCTCAAGACTACATTGAACAGTTTTAAAAGTATTTTTCTCAATAAAGAACTTTTTTGTACGTGGAACAAACACGAGAATTTGTAAGAGTAATATTAGAATTTTATATTCTACATGAATGTAAATAAATTACTGAGGTTTTTTTCTCTAGTTTAAAAACACCCAAGTCTAATATGTAGTGGGTCAACGACCTAGAATACACCACAGAATAATAAACATACTGCTTGTATTACTGGTTTCAGCGCCTACCGATGTGTGATGTCGTGTGATGTCGGGAAACACTGCATCCATGACACTTTAGGCAACTCGTTAGGATTATCACATTTGATCTCTATAGGATAGCCTGCATTTCTTCCATTCTATTTTGAATAATAAAACACTTTAAACTCTGAGACAATGTCTAATTGTTGTTGCACAATTTAATGTTTGCAATAGATATAAAGAATGAAATGGAATTACTTTTAATCAGTAAGTAAAAAGCAATAAAAATTTGCTTATATGTAGAACATATGAGAATCAATAGTTTGATACTTTAAAATAATGTTTTTGTTCGATTTAGTTTATTTTTACTTCTGTTACGAAATGAAGAGCTATGTTTAAAATGGATACATGCAGTGAAAAAAACTGGACCGTGATAAAAAAAAAAATGCAGTGATTTCTTCTGTGCATTTCAAACTGGAATGCTTTAGTGTCATCAATAAATCCATAAACACACAACATTGACAGATCTTTTAAATGTTTGATCAAAGAATTAAATATGCAAAATAAAACATACATCGAAACATTAAAATTAGGCTGTACAATAGTTGGTTCTTTCTAAGGTTAGGTATGGTAGTGAAACATGTAGCCTTTACTTTAATACTGGGTAACAGGTAAGAAGGATAACAGGAGACTGAATGCCTTTGAATCTAAATGATTACGTGGAATCTTGGGTATTAGGTGGTTTGACTTCGTAAGTAATAATATGGTTACAAGCAACCTCCTTTCAGCAGCATTTTGTGCAGAGAGCGATTGCATTGGTTTGAACATGTTGCCTGTATGCATAGCTGAAGTTGGCTTGGTTGGTTGGTTGGTTGGGGTTTTATGGCACAAAGACAACTAAGGCCATGATGTGCCAAACAAGGTGTAAAAGATAAAGAGAAAAACCTAAAAATCAAGCAAACCCAGAACCAGAGTTAAAATCAAACGAATGAACAAAAACAAATACATGATGTAAAATGTAAAAGAGCAAAAGGCATGAAACGTGTAAAACAATAACAAAAAGGGTGTAAAGGACCCATAGTAAATAACAACAAGTTTAAACATCGAAAAGTAAAAGCTCATATACGGCTAAAAATGATTACGTGGAATCTTGGGTATCAAGTTTAAACATCGAAAAGTAAAAGCTCATATACGGCTAAAACATTCGGTAAAGCATAAAAACTGGAAAACAGGCGTTAAAAGAGAGTTATCAGATAAAAGATGCCCGAGTGTAAAGGGCTCGGATATAAAATGATGAAAGTTAAAATACAATCTATGTTCAAAGATAAAAGCACGACATGAGATTAAAACATGCTTAACAGTTAAAATGGTGTCACAAAATTCGCACTTAGGTTCATCATCTGCCCGAAATGAATGAGTGATAATTGAATGACCTAAGCGGAGCTGAGCAAGTACAAATTCCTCCTTACGATTCCTGCTGAAACAAGCCTGCCATGGTTTGACAATGGGCTTGATCTCGAAAAGCTTGTTACCAACCTGTTCAGACCAAGATCTCTGCCACTGTGCCCAAAGCTCATTGGAAAAATGCTGCCAGAAGTCCAAGTATGGAACCGACATTGGAGAGTCGACAAGGGCATGGCTGACTGAGTCATTGCCTCTGATCCCAATGTGACCAGGCACCTAACAGAAGTAAATCGTGGTGGTGGCTGCCAGACAATGGAGCTGCTGGTAGATCTCGTAGAGAAAAGGATGAGGTCGATGCCTCACCAAAATCAAAGCCTATAGCAAGCTGGTGTAGAGGACATACCACCGATGGCGCTTAGCTCTTGTGGTCCAAGGCAATGCTGATAGCATGCAAATCTGCAGTGAAGATGGAACACTGTTGTGGGATCTGGTCTGCAATGATCACATCACAGCAGACCATGGTCGTCCCCACAGATGCACTGCACATCGAGCCATCTGTGAAAACAGGCAACAAGTTCGGGTGCTCAGCAAGATGGCTGGCAAAGAGTTGCTGATACACACAGTTCAGTGTAAAGGCCTTCCACATCCTGCAAAGAGAAAAATCACAGGAAGAGAAAACAGTGGGCCATAATGGAAATGGCTCAGCTGTTGGCTACGCGATGCTATCGAGACTGGTGTTAATGTCTTGTAGGTAATCTCGGACATGAAAACTGAAAGGACAAATGGCAGTCGGCCAATTCTGGTACAACATTTCCCACTGAGGATTAAAAATAGTCCCAAGTGGGATGGCCAGGCAGGGATCACAATTTTGCTGCATACTGCAGGGACAACTGCTGATGGCAAATAGATAATAAGAGTTTGTCGGTCTCAACATAAACTCTCTGGACCAGTGAAGTGCGGAAGGCCCACGTGCAAACACGTAGGACCTGATGGTCGAGGGGCTCCAGCACCTTTCCTCACCGAATCCCGGGGGGAGTCATACACCTGGGATCCATAATCAAGTTTCAACCAGACACATGCACTGTAGAGGCAGAGCAAAAAACATCAGTGGGTCCCTCAAGAGAAGGAGGAAAGAACCTTGAGCATGTTCAATGGCCATGTGCACTTCGACCTGAGATGTATGTGTGGTAAAAGGTCATTTTCCTGTCAAAGATGAGACCGAGAAACTTGGTTTCTACCACAACTGGAATGATGTTACCCCGGACCCGCAGTTCGAGATCCAGATGAAAATTATGTTTGCAGCAAAAGTGCACACAAGCGGTCTTATATGGGGAGAACCGAAACCCATTAGCTATTGCCCAAACCAAGATTGTTCAGTGCTGTTTGCAGTTGTCGTTCAATGACCCTCATGTTGGACAATGAGCATAAGATGCTAAAGAGGTCAATATAGAGGGCATTGCCTACAGTTAGAGGAATTTGCCGTGTAACTTGAAAGCGAAAATTGTAACACTCAACATGCAGACTAGTGGCACACTGTGGTTTTGGGGGAAAGGCCATGACAGAGATAAAAAATTTGTTATGTAGTTCGGCTTGTGACCTCTCAAGCTGAGGCTATGGAGGTCACGAAGAATGCCAAATCGCCACACCACGTCTTACGCTTTTTCGATGTCGAAGAAAATTGACACCAGGTGCTCTCGACATAAAAAAGAATTCCTCATCGGCGATTCGAGACGGATCATGTGGTCTAAAGTAAACTTGTGCCTGCAAAGGCCACACCTGGGTGTTGGAAGGAAGGCCATGATTTTCCAAATAAAAGGCCAGCCTGGTTTTTACTATTCTTTCCAACACCTTGCACACACAGCTAATCAAAGCAATTGGACGTTAATTTGAAGGAATCTTGAGATCTTTGCTTGGCTTGAGGAAGGCCAAAATGATAGCCTCCTGCTAGGAGTCCGGAAACTGCTCCTCAATGAAAATGCAGTTGAAGAGTCGGAGCAGTCAATCCTTAGTCGATGGTGAGAGATGTTGGAGCATTGCATAATGGACATTATCATGGATCAAGGAGGAGCAGATAGTTGTTGTCCGACAGCAGATGCATTAGATGTGTGTAGAGCAAGGTGAAACTCCTCTTCTGTGAATGGCGTGTTATGACTCCAGGCCATTCTAATGGAAGGTCAGTGAAGAGCATTTGGCCTTGCTCTTCTGGGCCAGAAACTCGGGGGAAGGAGGATAAAAAGAAGAAATGGAAGAGAATGGCTCTTTCAGAGTATTGGCAATTGCTCAAGGATCAGCAATTGCCTGTCCATTGTGCTCCAGGATCGACAATGAGTGGGATGTGTACTTCCCATCCATCTTCTGGACCTTATCTCACCCGACCTTAGAACTGGGCATACGGGTGGTAGATGATGTATATTTATTCCAAGATTCCTTCTGGCTCTGGACAAAACTTGCTTTTCGCCCTGGCGCATTTGAATGCTTTAAGGTTGGGGGATGTCGGATATCTCCAAAACACCACCTAAGCCTTGTTCTGAGTCGTACAAGTTGCAGTGCAGTCAGGATTCCACCATGGTTTGGGGAACCGTGCAAGTCGAGATCTGAGGAATAGTAGAGGCAGCTGCATGGATGATGCAGTGCATCATCTCCACCACTGCAACGTTTATAGGGTCCTGATTGACAGAGTGGTATGAAGCTCACAAGGAGCTCGAAGCCATTCTAGTCAGCCAGATCAAGCCTCCACCGGTATACACATGAATGGCTGCAAGGCCCCCCTACTGGAGATGGGGCACACCACGGGAGGTGATCACTTCAGTAAAGATTGTCCTCGACCTCCCATGTAAAGAGTCGAAGGATCGAGAAGGAGCAGATAGTCAAATCAATGGCAGCGAATGTGTATATCCCGGAGTGGAAGTAGACGCTGACACTGGCATTCAAAAGGGAGAGTGATGGATCCAGGAGCCACTACTCCAGGACCCTGCCCGTCCCATTGGTGTCAGCACTGCCCCAGAGTGGACTGTGTCTGCTGAAGTCCCCATGATGAGGAAGAGGAATGGCAGCTGCAAGACGAGGTAATCAAGGTCTTCCCAGAAGACAAGACTTTCGGGTGGTAGGTAGATTGAGCAGATATTCAACGAAAATCCCACAAAGAGAAGGATGGCAACTGCCTCCAAGGTGGTGGTGAGGGGTACAACATGGAATAGAGAATGGTTGCTCACAAGAGTGGCTACACTTCCACGAGCTGGACCATCTCCATCCCGGTCCTGGCAAATGAGAGAGAAGTGCTGGAATAGTGGGATCATTGGCTGTCTGGAAGTATGTTTCCTGCAGGCACACCAGAAAGGCTCGTGTGCCCTCAGCAGGACCTTGATGTCAATATTTCTCTGGAATCCACGACAATTCCATTGTACGAGTGTGGCCATCTCAGGTCTTTGGAATCTGGGTGGACGACTTATGATTTATTTTAACCACCAGAGATGGTTTTGGAAAAACTGAGCAGTCTGTATCCACGTCCTTGAAATCATCTGAAGGATATGGATCAGAGACTGCCAAACGAGGAGGGAGTAAAGTTTTATTTTTTGTCCTCGGGCTTGGAAGGACTTACTGTTTGTGGGCGGGAAGGAGGAATGGAAACCAGAGGTAATGTCGTGATGGACACCAACTTCGGTTTTGCCTGCGTCAGGAGATACTTTGCCACAGGCAAGAAAGAGTCAGATGGAATAAGGCTGATAAACCTCTGGCATTGAAAACAATGCAGAGAGTTTGGTATATACGGCCATACCTCGCAATGTAAGTACCCTGCCTTAATGGAAGTAGGCAGGTGTGGCGTGTTGAAAGTAATGATCAACACCCAGGTGGGTCTAACTTTCCATCCCGGCGTTGCAAAACCCAGTGGACTGAAATCACTTCCTGGGAAGCAAACTCCAAGAGGTTTTCCTCCTCAGAAACTTTTAGGCCCCACTCAGAGATCACACCCCTGAAGGAATTACGCATCTTGTGTGGAGTGATGGTGGACCCCACCAATTGCTGCGACATTCAAGAGTAGCTCAGAATGTTTCCAGCAGGCTGTTTCCACCTGCAAGTTACCAGATCTTAGGTGCTTGATTGATTTCGGTTCTCCAACAAGACCTCTCAATACTTATTAATAAAAAATGGGGACATGTCCCCAATCACCAGTAGAATGGATGACTAGGAACTTCGGAGATGAAGGTGACAAGGAAGACGGGAGACACAGACTGCAGGAAAAGGGTCTACTATGGTGGTTGTTGTGTGATGGTTGGGGCAGGAATCATGACAAATGGGCGTACAGACCTGCTCATCTTCCCAAGTGGCTCTATTACTGCCCTGTGGTCCAGAGGTGCATTCCTGAACCCATATGCCACGCCATTGGTTAGATTTTATTCTTATGGACGATAATGCGCCCACCCTCATCGAGCTCATGTGGTCGACGATTTTCTCGAAGAGGAAGGACCTCAATCCTATTGAGCATGTATGGGATGCTCTAGGGAGATTATTGCAGCTTGTCAGTCCCCTTTCAGAACACTCCATGAACTCAGAACAGCAATTGTCAATCTCTTTATCAATAACCTTCATAAACAGTAAGAGTTATTGCTTGAGCTGTATGGCTGTCAATGGTGATCATACTCCATAATAGCATAACGCATATCGTGTGTATAGTGCATATAAGTATATAATGTGGCAATCGTCAATAGCCAAGGCACTAAAAAGTGGTTTAAAAAATGATCCCCTACGGACAGGGGGACTAGAATCGAAATATAACTTCGAGCATGCGCAGTGAAAAGATATTGATATAGTACCGTTTTACACCAAATTATCCCGCCATAAGTAGTTCTAGATAGAAGAAAAGTAGTTCTACATAAAAAATAATATCGCAAAACATGTGTAGGCATGTAAAAACCTGATACCCTATAAGCAGCTAAAGATTTTCGTTAGTTATCTCCTGAAATTTAAATATTAAGAATCACATTGCAAAATAAAAAATTGTGTCATTGGAATGGCATCCCCACCCGTATATCTTTACCGCAATCTGTACAGCCATGGCCGTCGACGCACGGCACCGTAATTTGGTAAGTAACTAAAAGCTAAGTATAAAGTCATTTGGGAAATTAATGCATAAACATATTTTATCAATTATAAAATCTACGATAAGTGGAAAATCAGTTATATCAGCGTGTTTAGTTAACTTTCTTGTTCAACTGCAATTATATTAAACCAATAATTTTATCGCTACATATGTATTTCTTGATGTTTCGAGAGAACTTTCGGAAATGAAAGTTAAACTATTTATTATGTTCAAAACTTCGTGAATAATTATATTCATTTTGAAACGATAATTAATGAATAATATATGATAGAATTAATATATTCTTAAGCTGTCTTAACTATCCTGCTGTTATCATAGTGGTTTTGAAAATGGCTATTTTTATTATTACTAGGATATCAGTAAGTTGTGTAGTAAGGAAATTTGATTTCCTAAAAATAGTTAATTTTGTGGGTAACAAATCCATTTACTGATCACCGGAAAGATACAAAAAATAGCATTCAATAAGTGAATAAACGTTTAATTTGTTTGATTTATTTAGCATAAGTGATCGTTTATACAAGTTTCAGCTGAGCTGTAAATTTCAGTGTTGCTGTGTTTAACGCTATGAAAATTAAAGAATTAGATAGTTATATTTGCTCGTATTTAACCTCTCGTGACATTTAATACGAAGCTTATACAAATTTGGGTACAACTTACTGAATTTCGTTACGTCGTAAGAAATTGAGCTCGCCAAGTGGCAAAAAGAAAGCTGCAAGGAATGATTGTGTACTTTTAAAATAGTATAGTGTTTTGCATGCAGTATCTTGAAGTGATGGTAACCGGCAGCCTCAAGACTGCATCAAACAGTTTTAAAAGTATTTTTCTCAATATAACAACTTTCCTTTGCACGGTTGTAGTTAAGACAAGAATTTTTAAGAGTAGTCAACGGCAGTACCAAGCTGAAAACACAAGTTCTCGTCCGATCAACGAAGTTAAGTAGCTTTGGATTAAAAATAATGGGAAATTTATTAAATGGGAAAAACTGGTCGGAAATATTCGACCGAAAACTTTCCAGCATTCTGTGATATTATACTTCTGATTATTGCTTCAGTATTTTAATATTAATTTATGTGATATATCGATTAGTAATTGATGAATGATGGCTACATGCCGTCATACTGAGATCAGTGGCTACTGGCAGTCGCTACTTTCCAATCATTTGTTCGAAACGGAAAGGCCAATTTTGGACTCGCTCACAAAGCAGCAATTGACCACCTTTGTAGAGCGGTTCCTCGAAAGTGTCTGTGTGCCTTAAATTAAATTCAAGATCTAAATCACTAATAAGTATTAACTATTCACCACAACATTCTTCAAGGAAATAAATTAACCGAATAAACCCTTTATAAGAGAATATATTTTTCAAAAAAATTTAAACTTGTATGACACCCCTGAAAAAATGTGAAATTTTGCACTTTGGAAGGCTTCAATTTGTGAGCTATTCTCTCTAATAATCAATGAATTACAGAGATCTGAACTATATATTGCTAGTGAAATGTTTTTCGTCTGTAGGCAAAACTTTCACGTCGTCGCATTCTATTAGATATGTACAACTAAGAACCAGTTTTACATGTAAACGATTCCAATTCGGCCTCCCCTTCCCTAGCTAACGATGGAAGTTTAGTGACTGCCGTTAGAAAAGAAAAAGTGCCGCTCATAGGTAAAACAACTCAGCCAATGGTAAGAGAACTTATATAAATAAAATAAATACCCCCTCAAGCAGCTGCTTGCCACAGAGGTCTGACAGGAGCCTGTCAGTTTATATGCCATAGTAGAGGGTCTGAGAGGATGGCAGGACCTCAGCAGAAAAACACCTACATCCATGCCTTACCCGGGGCTCGAACCCAGGTCCCTTAGATCAGTAGCCAAGCGCGCTAACCACTCGGCCATGGGACGGCTAAGAGAACTTATGCATGACCTAAAAAAAACATAAAACTAAACATAACATAAACTATACTAAACATAAAACTAAAGCATACCAATGATGCAGTCACTGAATTTGTATTTAGTTCAAAGGAAAAATAAGGCACCAGCAATTCTCGATGAGTAGGTAAATAATCACCCTGTTATTTTGAATTAACTACAAAATCAGTGGCTGATTGCACCATTGGTAAGCTTTAGTTTACAACTTTTTAGGATGCAATAGGCAGCTATAATGTATGTATAATCTATTTTTTATGCAATATTACGCAATATATTTTATACATAGTTAAATATTAATAACATGTCACAGCTTCAAATTTGCTTTTCGTTCATCAGTTGGTTTGAAATCTTTCCCCAAACTTTGTCTTATTCTGCAATATAACAAAGCATTCTGCAATAGAGATTCTTTAAGATTATCAGTGTGCAATTTTTACTATCTTCAGGTTGCTGAATATTCTTTCTACAGTAGCATTGTTATGTGGCAAAGATTATTATTAGCTCTAGAGCACTAGGCGACATTATACGACTGGCCTATACAGTATTGAAAGGACATTAATATTCTTTGTCGGAAAATAATAATTTTCTTCCGTGAAAGAATATTAATGTTCAATTGATGCCTTTGGCACCTCTTGATTTCTAGCTGGTCACTCTAACCCATATTTGACCTTGAACGCAACACCGAATGTGAAAATTCCTGTCATTTCTGAGTTCTACTGCCCAAAATAGCCCTATTCAGTCACCAATTTTTAGCTCTCCAGCACCGGCATATCGAATATCACCTCAAAGGATCCATCGCATCCATAATTTCGCAACATTTCCGTGATCTACAACTCAAAACACCCCAGGCACCTATTTTGAGTCCTCTAAAACCTGTAGATAGATATTTTAATTTTGACCATGGACCCATCGCATCCAAAATTTCACATTTTCAAGATCTGTACCTGAAAATACCCCCAAGAACCAGTTTTTAACTCCCTAGCACCGATAGATCTAAATTTGACTGCAAAAGACCCTCCGAATACTAAATTACGTAACCTTTTCGAAATCTACAACCTATCACCCCCAGACACCAATTTTCACTTTTCTAGCACTGGTAGATCACCGTTTGACCTATGTAAAGCCTATCAAGCCGGTGAAATGGAAGTCTACGCGACCTACATTTGACCTTGAAACTTGAAAGACACATACATATACGACCCCGATTATCCTTAGGTGCAAATTTTCAGAGTTCTACCATTTCTGCACCATGGAGTGATCCACTGTCTCAGACACTAACAATCGTCTAAATATATGAACGTTGGATTGTAAATATGTAAGTTTACAAAACAAAGATAATCGATAAAATTCGGCGTTTTTTCCTTCATACGTTTTAACCTTGAAATATCCTTAAAAACGGCAGGCCTGGCATAGATTTTTTCAACATTTAATTATTTGTTACCGTCCATAGCGTACAACGAAATAAATATTTGAATTAACCGATTGGTTAGAGCATTTTAATACTGCAAGTTATTAGCATCATGATTATTCTTTCTTCTTTAGCCAATTACAGTACGTTTTAAATTGCTTTTACAATTTACAAGGATATCTACGCCATAAGACTTCTGTTACAACTTGGCGAGTCCAAACGTAACAGGTTAGAACATATATCACGTGTTAAACATCCCCCATCTTCCAAACTGGACCACTTTGTAAGGGCGCCGAGTGGGCCTCTTATCATCTGGTCCAAACGGAAATTCAGTGCAGTGGAGGCAATATGCAAAGTGAAGGTAAGAATCCATGCAACAGTGACGCAACGTACCAACAAGTTGCGAAAGGGCATGAAGGCCGCAGGCCTCCCTGCGAGATGAATTGAAGGAGATGTTTCAATTCTGAACAGTGCCTGGTAGTAGTTGGTTGGAGAAATCAGTGAAGGAAATTAGCAAGCGGTGTGTGGCAGAGAAGTAAAGGGGGAGGGGAAAGAGGCTGAAAAGGCTGGAAAATTGGATTTACCCCCCATCTTCTCCCCAGGGGGGTGAGCATGGGGGTTGTCAGGGGAAAGGGTAGGGAGTTAGGGGATAATTCCCTTGAGGGGGGAGGTAAATAATTTTTTTTCATAACAAATATCATGCTCCTTCCAATAATAATAAGGGGAGGCTTAGAAAATTAAGGGGGAGGGAGGAAAGGTTCACAAAAAAAATTGCGAAGAGTGCAGAAAAAGCCTGGTGAAGAAAGATGTTTTCAGGTAGAAAAGCATGGTAGAAGGTAGATATGTGCTGGGATAGTATCATAATATCGTGCCTATAAAAGGTCACATAGGGGCCTTGAATCTCGGTTAGGCTTAGCTGTTATTTATGCCATAATCAAAGTTTGATAAACGGGAAGAGGGCTAAAAATGTGTGAAAAGTTGGGGGAAAGTGAGTTGAGTGATTGGCCATTGGCCGGGCCGAGTGTGTCATGACTCGATAAAGATATAGATAAAGTTGAGTAAAATTTTTAATATTTGTAGTAAGTTGGCCATGTGGGTGATAAAAGTCTTAGATGAACTAATATTGTATGCTGATAATGTGTTATATACTTCAGGTGATAGCATGGTATAAGGGGGTTTATTATTCATAGTTGATTTATAGTGGAATTGATTTAGGTAATGTTTCCTTATATGCATTTTATATATTTTAATGAAAATTTTATACTCAATATGACAGAGTATATCAAAAGAGTGTCCAAAGAGCATCTTTTTTTTGTCCTTTCTGGATCTTTTTTGTCACATTGATCTTTTTGGCTCTAATATATCTAATATGTTCAAATGGATCTTTTGTTGGAAACAATAACAAAGGGTGAGGAATAGGCAGTGGGGAAAAAACAGTGTGGGGGGAAGGGAGAGGAAATCAAATGGATCTGTGACAAGGAGGAACTTGGCCAGTGCAAGGATGTGAGTTTTGTGTTGTTTATGTGTGGGGTTGAGAATGGTTTGTGTGGTGTGACCACTCACACTCCAAGAAGGGAAAGTTGGTGATAGAGAGTTTCTGTGTGTGGTGTATCTGGTGCAATGGAGAAGAAAATGGGGTATGTCCTCTATTACTTGGCAAGTGGAGCAAAGTGCAGTGGGTACTGAGTTGGTAATAAAGAGATCTTTATTTAGATTTGTCCTGCCAGTCCTTAATCTGTGAATGGAGGATTGTGCACTTCTGTGTAAATAATTTAAGCTGATAAAATTAGGGGTAGGATCTATGGTGGCTCTGAAAGTGTGTTTGTCAGTGGCATGGTGTGTCCAAGAAGTTGACCAGGTGGAGAAGAAATTGTCCTTGTGTGTGAGTAAATGATATATGAGAGTTGGGTGGATGTGATAAGTTGGATGTGGGAGGTTTTGGGCCAATTTGGCAAGTGTATCTGCAGTGTCATTGTGGATTATGTTACAGTGAGAGGGAATCCAGTGTAAAGAGACTTGTTCCTGACTAGGATAGTAGGTTATGGGAGAGTTTCTGTATGTGGTATAGGGAGTAGTGTTGAGAGCAGTCATAAGTAAGTTTATTAATGGACTGTAGTGCAGGTTTGGAGTCAGTTATTATGGTGATGGAGGTGTTAAGGGAGGCTGCAATTCAAGAGCTTTGTGAATGGCTGCTAGTTCTGTGGCGGTGCTCTTAGAGGCATGTGAAAGTTTGAAGGAATATGAATAATGTTGAGTGGGACAGTGAAAGGCAGCTGTTCCTGTTGTCCTGTGGGGAAGGTGTGAGCCATCTGTGTAGATGATGAGGTTGGAGGGGAGAGCTGGGAAAGAAATTGTTCAGCTGCTAATTTAAGTTCAGAAGGGTGGTGGTGTTTTTTGGTGGTGATGTGGGGTAGGGTTAGAGTGACTGTAGAATGTTTAATTTGCCAATACGGGAGAGTATGTAATGGTTCGAAGTGTTTCCAAGTGGTGTAATGGGGATGGTTAGAGATAGCTGAGGCAGTGGGAAGGTTATTATTTTCAATATGTGTGTAACTGGATGATGAGGTGGGTATTCTTTTAATTTAATATAGTGTTTGCAAGTGAGGTACTGTCTTTTTATGGTGAGGAGGGGGGACATGTTTGCTTTTGCCCAAGTGGCCAGATTTGGGCAGTACTTTTAGGCCCAGGGCAAGCCTTATAGCTCTTGTTTGGATTGTTTGAAGTTGTTGAATTTGTGAATGAGATGCTGTATTTAGAGCTAGGAGGCCATATTCCAATTTGGGACTGATGTATGCTTTAATAAATAAGAGTTCACCAAAGAGCCAATCAAAACGATCACTTCAGCGCTCTGATACATAAAGAGGAGTGAGGTTGGTTTTGATCGAACGGCCATCAATTTTCTTCGTTAAAAAATATATATATACTTGCTCAAGCGTTCTCTAAGTTTTACTAGTTCATTTAGGGTAATCTTAACAAGGCAAGAATTTCGTTCCCAGCACCTTTTACTAGTATGGGACACTTTTTCTGCCAGATTTTATTAGGCGAATGACACTATATACTTATAGGCACTATATTGTGTGTAAGACTTCAAGTATTGTTCCACGGACTGCACCTTCATGTTAATTGCACAATTATAATCTTAACGCATGCACATTGTACGATTATGAATTTCTTCTGCTTGATTTACATTTGAAATGTAATAATTAACCTCTTTACCAAATTTTATTTCATTTCCTTAAAAATATTTCGAGTTCTGTACGAATTTATAATTATCCTTTAATTTTAAGCACCAGTATATTTAAAGAGTACTGGTTGCGGAAACAATGCATCTTTTAACAGTTTTAAAATAAATTTCGAACAGACGCTCCATACACTTATTTTACATTAGCTTAATATATTAAATATTTGAAAATGTTGCTTTTATGGATGGTTCAGAAGTTAACACTGAACTAGTAATGGATGAAAACACAAATGGCTGGTGAAATATTAATATAATGTGGAATAATAATTAATGAATGATTTAGTAAACTAAAAGCTGCATAATGCGATAGAGCATTTTCGGGTGAAGTTTTCTAATGCAATTATTAACAGCACAATAAACTGAATTGAGCTGTGATTTTGGAACAGTACAATAAACTAAATTGAGCAGTGTTTTCAAAACCACGAAATTTTATTTGCCGACATTTGTGATATATCGAGTGGTGGATTACGACACAGGCGCTTGCTTGGGCCTCAACATTCATGAGTTGGGTTAGGTTGTTTCACCTCTGAGCGGCACTTTTTTTGCACACAATAGGCTAATTGGCCAGGTCACAAGGACACTGAAGGCTCAGAGAAGATTGGGGGAGGGGACCCACTGGAACAGTTGTTGGGAGACAGATGATACCTCCCATCACGGTCATCCAGCGTTTTCTTTAATGTGCAGAGTATGGCTCTCATGCGCACTGCGCCACAGCTTAGTGTCCCATCTGACGGACAGCGGTCTTTCCAAGCCCATCGGTGTTCCCTACTGACCAAGGGCAGGGTGGGGAGTTTTGCAGAGATAAATCTCAATGCCCACTCAAACCTGGGAACTGCAAATTATGAGTCTGGTGGGCTACCAACTGAGCACCCTCTCCCCGATATTCATGAGGGTCTCCAATTTTTTTCAACATTATATTCAGGAAAATATTTCACAATCAATGTAGTCTACTACTTACCTATACATATGTTTTTACTTAGGTATATTTAGTTAGGTATATTTAGTTTTATTTATAATTATTCTTTTGTTTGTTTTTCATTATTGCAAGTTTATACGATACATATTAAATTTTCCATTTAAGCATTTGTGTAATTCATTCAATCTGCTGCATTCAGAAATTTCAATAACCTTTTTTAGTACTTGTCAGATTAAAAAAATTAAATGGTTGATAGATTCTGAAAAAAAAATTCATCGCCGCCACGGCGGGAATCGAACCCGCATCTCTCCAGAGCGCGCTACCATTGCACCACGCGTCGGACAACGAAGATTTTCAGAATATGACCTTATAAATCTTTCTTCCTGAGACGTGACGTTGTCCGACGCGTGGTGCAATCAAGGAGTGTCTAAGGGAGAAGAGAGCTAGCTTCCATAGACGTAATGTAAACTTTTCGATTGCAGCGCCCTCTAAACATGGCAAATTCGTGTATTGCAGTGAAGCCACCTAGCCAGGGAGAGGAGCCAGTTCCTTGCGTTATTTTTCCACCGCCCAGCAAGGTTTTCAATATCTTACACCACGTGACTATTACATACACTTTGACTCTGTTCAAAGTGTTCATTTCTTAAATTTTACCATCATAATTTTCTTTTCACAATTGTTAGTTAAAATAATTTTCCTTAATAAAATCCCATTTTGTAAAACAAGTAGTAGCTATGCTCAACATAGAAATTTTAATATTTTGAACATTCTACTATATTTAATATATTATAATAAATTGAAATTTATGGCTTAATGCGAGACATGTTTTGTTTAATTATATTTTATAGAATTTAGGATATTTTCATTTAAAGTCACATCGAGTTTCTTACTTGTATAAACTGTCAATAGATGGCAGCAGGCACTTCTGTTATCAACCATAAAAAAAATTACTATTAGAACAAACTGCAGACACCTATATATGTCGATATGCTCCAGGGAACAGAAAACTGCAACATACATTGACTTACATGTTCGCAAGATGATTAAATGTATTAATTTGCATATTAATTTTAAAACTTAGGCAAAATTACTCAAAATAAACATACAACGGCTTTTCCAGGTATCGTAAAATGTACTCCTGAACGGGATAAAACACTCATTGAATAACTTTAGGGTCAGCTACCACTGTGCCAAACAGCCATAACTGTTAGACAGGTTGAAACACTGATTAAATCGCAATAAATATACCAAGAGTAAGACAAACCACAGCTGCAGTGGACTAAAAATGATTGCACTGCGCATGCGCAGATCGCCCCTTACAGTTGTTTTTGTGCCTGCACATCAATTTGCCACGTTCAGCTTCGGTAAAATTCCGCAGAACGGCGCCACTTACGCTTGTGCGAAGCTAGCCTTCTTTTCCTTAGACCTTCTTTGGTGCAATGGTAGCGCGCTCTGGCATGAATCTGGAGAGATGCGGGTTCGATTCCCGCCGTGGCGGCGATGAATTTTTTTCAGAATCTATTAATTAATGTTTGATGTCTATCTTAACAGGGAATACTGTGCATTCACTCTGGATTGATGTTTAATTAAATGGTTGTCTGGAAAATTCTACGAATAATTTAAGTTCTTCGCTTATATAAAAAAAAGGCAACTTTAAGAGAGGAATTACAAGATGTTTTCAAAATGGGACAATTAAAAATAATAATGAAAGATGCATATAAAATACTGAGTCCAACTCAAAAAGAATTGGTAGCAAAGTGAAGTGTTCAACTTATAAATATGTTATATTGGACTGCACAGGTTGCATACGAACGAATTTCTTCTCGTTTAAAAATTACAACAAGCAGACTTAGGAGTTTACTATTTCAAGAGAACTTTATTTATAGAGTTTATTTATGCTTAGATGAACAACATATATTTTAAATATATCTTGTACTAATATGATCATTAAAAACGCACCAGATGCAAAAAATAAAATTTGTTGGGTTAATTTTTCATTTGACAATAGAAATGTATATTTTGTTTTCACTTTAATCTGTTAATTATAATTTCAAAATACCTCTCTTACTTGACCACAAATGGTGAAATTTTACTTTCATCATGGGCAAGGGGCACTTTGCACCTCCTACATTTCTCGAACAATCATGTAAACAAATCTCACCAAAAAATTATTTTAATACATGTAACGCATTTTGGAGTTGAAATACGCATTTTTATAACCGTATATCGTTCAATTTTTTTCTGCCAAGTGCCGACACCTTAATAAGGCGACCCTCCGGGGTCAAGGTCAGCCCTTGTGGCTCCATCCTTTCTCCCCCCGCTGGCTTTGTCCAAAGGAAGTTTACCCTAAAATGTTCGATGAAGTGAAATAAAAAAGTTTTCTTTAGCAATCACAAATTTCAGTAATGCCAACATAAAAAACAATGTTTCAAAATGAATTCGATTCGAGATAGCGAACAACGTAAAATTTCAGCTACCCCTCCTTAGAGAGGAAAAGTCAAGATATTGCAATAAAACTTTGCAAAAACGCAGTGTTAACGAAATTGAGTAAAAAGATACTAAGCAGTTGCAACATCTCAGGATATAGGAAATTGGTATCGTTGACTCTTATTTTTTATCACCAACCACGAAAGAATAAATGTGAAAAAAAAGACAGTAATCAGCAAGAGATGAAATTATATCATTTTGTGACATTCTGGTTTTCGAGTTACTAAATGAGAACGTTGTTTCCAACAAACCACCCCAACCTCTTGCGATTAAAAAAAAAAGTCCCTCACCCCCCCCCAACACAAATGTCTTGATCATGCTACTGTGTCACGTGCCAAGATTTTTTAGTCGCTATTGATAAAAAAACATGTCCTCCCCCCCTCTGAGAAACCAATCTAGCTGAGAACCATTAAAGTATGGTATTTCTTTACTTCTTTGAAAAAACTTTTTTCTCCGGATGCAAAACACACTCAGTTACGTGGTTTCTTGACACTCCAAACCCTGGTCAAATAGGAATAGTTTGTTCCTTCCACTCTCTCCGAAAAAAAAAAGTTTTGGAGGTCGGTCATGGTTAGTACATATTAGAGGTCCTGTATAGTTAGAGGCTGGCCATCTCGGTGATTCACTGCCAATGGTTGGTTGAGTCACGTGGTTTATGGACGCCATGTTTTGTCGTACCGTGAGACGAAAGCCCGAGTTAGTGATGTACCAAGTTAAAACTTCTCAGTTGTTATAGTTTTATAAGTTTCTACCACTTTTTTTTGTCTATGAAAGCTGTCATATTTTATGAATGCCTCACTGCGCTGCATTTGGGTGTAAAAATTTCACTCAAAATAAATTAATATTTTTCGAGAAACTCCATCAAGAAGACGTCAAACGGCTGCAACAGTGAAATAAGGTAACTGAAAACCAACAAATAATTTCTTTTAAGTTTTGTTTGAAAAATGAGCTAATATTTTCACTTTGTCGTCTGCCTATGCCAATATTTGTTCGTCTGTCTGTCCGTCTCTCTGTTAACTGTTTTCTGTCTATCTGTTTCTCCACCTGTCTGTCCGTCTATAAATAATCAACTTTTTTACTTTTAGAGCTAAATGAAAAATTCGTTTTGGGTTGGATAGGTGTCGAACAAATATCGCGATTCGCAATTTTGAAAATGTTTAATAGCGCCCTCTAGCGGTGGAAAAAGATGGGGGAAATGCTAAAATTTTAAACGAATATTGCAAACAAACTATTTGTATAATGGGTCAAGTGATTGTTGCCAATGGTAACTTCGTAATTTTCACATTTCAACACCAAAATTTTAAACTTCCAACATAATTACATCGTTTGGAATATTCCTTTGATATTTTGGAATTTTCAACTTTTTCCACCGTTAGAGGGCGCAGTTATAACTTTTGGGAGATTCGAAAAATGCAATTCGTAATATATCATTAATACCTAACACCAAAATTTTTTTTTCTGTATAAACAGAAAAGTTTGATGTCTACAGACGGACACGTAATAATATGTGTGGCAATCCCGGTGTACCGCTATACAAGATAGCATACCACCTTGAGGGAGTTGCCACTAAACCACAATCCACTAGCCAGGTACTTTCTATCACCGATCTTGGAACATTTTTCATATACATCACATATTATAGACGGACAAATGACAGAGCGAAATTTTTTTTTTTTAAAAAAAAAGCCCTAAAATTTACTTTTCCTTTTTTAGCCGTTTTCTAAAGTGCTTCCAATCATGAACACTGAAATCTGTATCAAATATTACCCTACCCTTTTCCGGAATCCATAAATACCGTGCAATAGCAATCAGCTAGGCACGCTAAACAATCGGAGTGACGACAAAACATGGCGTCCAATTTCTACCTATATAGGGCCTCTAGTACATATCTGGACGCCAGTCCACTGGCAATTTCCAGGAAAGTTTCTATTTACAAGTCCACCATAGTACACTAACAATTCTAGTGTTTCTTACGAATTTTAAAGAGCAATTTTTGTTATATTGACGTTTCGGTAATGTTTGAATTTTTCAACAATTATAAACCGGTATTAATGAACAAACAGTACAAAATGCACAATCTTTATTAAAATAATCGACAAATCCATTTTAAAATAATGCTTCTTATAAATAACACGACAAATTTACACGCTGTTTAAAATACTGAACCTTCTCTACAATTTTTCTTATTTATACAAAATTAGTAATTACAGACTCAAAAGTGTGGCAATAAAATACTAAACACTGTCAACCAAATGAGGAATGAAGATTAACTCTTGATTATCATACATTTCCAAATCTTCCAGAGGTGAGGGTACTGAAATATATATTACGATATTAATCCTAGGATACGCAAATAATACTGAATTTAACTGTTTAAAATTGCTAATTTCAAGGGCCGGTTCTAGTGGTGAGGGGATGATTTTCCAATATATTTGTTAAAAATCACTAACTGGGGTAAAATGTTTATACCGGAACGGCATTCCAGTTCGTTTCGACTAGATCTTTGCGCCCCTCCCAACATGCTTTTCAGTACGATCACTTCATGCCCCCCAGCACCACATATTTGTCTTTTCTAGATCCGGGCCTTGTTAACATCACAGTTTATATTAATGTAACTTAATGCTAATTTGAAACCACAATACGACAGCCTAAAAATGAGACTGGTGTAATAAAATATCACCGTAAGCCGAACAAGGTGTAAAGCAAAATTTCGCATAGCTAGAGTTCCTGGTACCTGGAATGTGAATGACAGTTGGGACAAATGTTTGTACTTGAGTGGCTTAAATACAATGAAAAAGCAAAGCCAATCACTGCAATTACAACCATACCTCCCAACTGCCACATTTGTGTTTCCTGTTTGTTGAATGAAATTGTAGCAAACGGACTGAATCAAGATTCCAGTTGTTTTGCGCCTACAGGCGCATTAGAGTATGGCATAGGCACTGTGAAGCCATGGATCCTTGCTGGTCTGCAAGAAGATACTGTTCAGACTGGAGGCGGCTCTGTGATGTGTTCCCGTGGTCTACATTGGGTCCGTTTGGAGCAATCGCCGACAGATATGTGATATGTACGAGATATGTGGACATTCTCGCAGATCATCTGCACCTCCTTCACGACTCTCGAGCACCCCGATGGTGAAGGGATATTCCAACAAGATAATGCAATGTGTCACCAGTCTTTGGTTGCTAGGAGGTGGATCGATGGACACTCAACTGACTTTACCATCATGAATTGGCTCCCATAATCCCCCGATATGAATCCCCTTGGAGCATCTGTGGGACACAATGGAAACAAGCTTACGATCCATGAATCCAGCACCATCAAATGCGACACAATTATGGCCTACATTGTGGGATGTGTGGGCTGCTATCCCTGCTGAACGGTCCTGGCAGCTTGTTGACTCCATGCCTCGACATGCGGCTGCACTGCTGAGGGTTTGAGGAGGACCAACCTGTTATTAGGCAGGTATGCGACTTTTGGCTTCTCAGTGTATAACTCCCCATCCCCCAAAAGAAAAAAAATATATATGTATGTTTGCAATGTTTCTGTATACATACTGTCTTTTTTTTTAAGGACAGTAAAAATAATGACATATTTTCATGGTTATTTTTATTGTGAATGTGAAGGAAATATTCCAACAATTTTTACCACCATTGTTCCGAGTGAATTTGCTTAATTCACGTTGAACGGTTTCGAGTGCCTGCTTTCAGCTTCCTGACATTCTGGCGCCATGAGGAAGATTATCTTCGCAGACAAATCTGCTAAGTCCGCATCTTAGGCAAACCAGTCCGTTTGAGGCACTGCCTGGTAGGGCGAGGCCACTTACCTGTCACTGGCCAGCTATAATCCGAGTAGCAGACACCAAAGGAAGTGCCCTCTTTTTGATGGAAAGCCTCTGTCAGAGTGGCGCTTGGCGCCATGTCTGATTCAACCTGACAACACCGGATGCCCAGAGGAATTCCCCTGAACCACCGCTCAACGGTTCCCATGGAGGGACAGTCATGTGGTTGCGGGACAAGGATGTCGCATCAAGAATGCTCTATTTCCATCCCTTACCACCCCCCCCCCTAGCAGAGAGAATTGCAAGAACCAATAAGTCTTTTGATATAGCGGTCCTTTGTGTGATTGAGAGAGGACTATTCTTGATTCTTGACTTGTACGACAGTGGTATTCGATGCTTGGTTCTCGATGGAGATACTTCAGTTTAGTCAAGTCTGGGAGAGGAGGCAGATGAGTCCTGGAGAGTGTGGAGGACAGTGAGCATGAGTTTCATGCAAATCCCAGAGAGGTGATCGCGATAGTGAGTCGAGTATGAACATTTCAAATAACAAAAGATTTGCTTTTTTGTGTAGGAAGGACAGAAGCAGAATACATATTACAGGAAGTTATGTAAGTTACTAAGATCAAAGAATGTGTTTTAAAAATGAAATAGCTCTGTAAATAAAATGTGTTTGTATTTGTAAGCAAAATACCATTATCTGCCTTTGGTCACTCCTTTTGGGTTCAGGAGGATGACTCTTTTCCCAGTATGATACAGGGCTACTAATTATCTGAAGTATTTTGATTATGGAACAATATATGCTTTAAAATATACAATCAATATAAAATTAAATATACGATCATGGCCAAAATAATTACCTTTGTAGGGGAGGTTTATATATATATAGTATTAATCAATATTTGATAATTATTATCATGCATCATTTTTGCCCCTCCCCCCGTAAAACACCTTTTTTTTAGTGTTCTGTTGTTAAATATGCATTGGCCTTCCTAGAAATTGATGATGGTGGCAAAATACTTAAGGAAAACAATTATGCTACAGCAACTATGCTGCCTAAGAATGCCACTGAGGACAAAAACAGATAAAAGATACAGCCAATTTCGTTAAAGAAGAAAATAAAGAGGAAATTCCTTATCAACTTAGTCTTTGGCTAATTGAGATAAATCAGTATTTATATGGAGAGATGGGGATCTAGTACCTATAATCAGTATGTAATCATGATTGACTAATTATTTTGTATATTCCAAATGAGTTTAAGTGGTAATAATAATCTCTACAGATTTGCTGTAGATTATTATAGTGTAACATGAATGCTCCTTCAATCTTGTGTACATTGAATGCTCCTTCAATGTTTCAAATAAAAAAATTTCACAATTGTGCACTTCTGAGCTTTACCTTGTTGATTAGTCTACTATTACCCATGTTTGGTTGTCTGAGGTTTAATGTGAATGAATCCACAATATGGAAAACATGGATGCAAGTAACAGGTAAGGACCAAATGGTTACACTGTGTGCATAGAACTAAAACATGGAGCACATTCAGTTATATTTAAATAATGTAAGCCTTTTTTGCTTAGGTTCTTCTCTAGAACTTTAATAAAGCAGATATTATAACTACAAATCGGTTATTTCCCAGCCATATATTTTGGATGAACTGCAGAAGCGAAATATGAAACAATCCCAATAAATGGTACATCTTATTGTCCATTGATGGCAAAAGTGTTAAGAATAAAAAAAAAGGGTACTATCAATAAAAAGCAACTGAAGATGAAAACATCATTGCAGCCAAATGGAATGATGATATTGCATTGGTAGCATTTAATGTGATTGTACAGTGATGTGTTGATGCAATGAATGACAGAGTAATGAAATATTCAGTATAATGAAAATTTATTCCATCCCCGGCCAATACTATGCATCTCTCAGTAAAAATGTTTCGTTTTATCAAATACCATTCTAATGAGAAATATTAGTTTAACATAATAAATATTGATCCCCGTATGAAAAAATATGATCACTATAACAAATTTTGTGAAAGAGAAAGATCCTTAAACAATATGTACTTTTTTTTTACTCTTTATGTGCTTCGGTTTTTAGCATCTGGTAACATTGCAATGATTTAAACACCATGAAATGTCTACCCAATCACAGAATTTAGATTAAATGGTGAAACCCAATGTTCCACTATAGACGATAGTACTACATTGATCGATACCAACACAAGTCTCACTCTCTAGCATTTGGAATCCTGAAATTTAAAATTAACATTCTTGCTGCTTAGATGCGGAGAAAAGACCTGTTGTAAGAGTTTGAGCATTTACTGAAAAAAATCAACTTCAGTCTGTTAATTCATCTCTGGAATGTAGTAGTAGACCATTTTTGAATTATGTGCTATTGCCTAAGATTTATAGTTTAAATATCGTTTGGAAGTATTTTGATCCAAACTATTATATCTTGTACCAAAACTTTGTATGTGAACTGTTATAAATTTTGACTAATTTTAAATATTGAATGTAAACTGACTGATTATTTTGTTGACTTGATATTAAATAACTCTTAATGGAGAAAGGTTGAGTTGTTTTGTTATATCTCTGAGCTGCACTGGTTTGCACACAATGGGCCAAATGGCCAGGTCACAAGCTCCAATAGGCTCAGAGAAGGTTGGACGAGGAGACCCACTGGACAGCTATTGGGAGACAGACAGCAGCCTCCTGTCAAGACCATCCAGCACGTTCTTTAATGTGTAGAGGTTATGGCTCTCCTGCACATAGGGCCATGGCTTAAAGTCCCATCCAATGGATGTTCTACCCAATCACATCTTCATCATCACCTGCTATTGTATATTTACCGATCTCGGTGTGTTCAAATTAGATACTCTCTGACAGCAGCTGTGCCAGGACAGTACTTTAAAGCAGTGTTGCCACATTGCCATAACAGCAAAGGGGATTTTCAAAGTTCAAGATCTACATGATTCTGATTGTATTGCAATGCAAAGTAATGGAGAGTCCAGTGAAAAGTTCTTTCAAATCAGTTACAATCCCCATGTTATATATTATTATTTAGTGATGCTAACATATAATAATTAAGTTCATTAATTAGTTGTGTTTGCATATGGTATAATATAGAGCAGCAGAAAAAAAATTCTTTCGTTATGATTATTTTGCAGTATGTTAACAATTGCAGCTTTTTTTTCAATAACATTTCAACATAACGAAATTTCATTATAACTAATATATTTTGGTCACCTGCATGACTTCATTAACTGGCATTTTAATGTAATACACTTGCTTCATACCATATCCAGGTATTTGCAAATGAAAAAAGATTTTAATTCCACAACCATATTTTATTTACCAATACCAAGGAATTGGAAGAGTCAACAGATATGACAAAAACACTGGATTAAATATAACTGAAAAAAGTAGCATTTTCCCCTTATTTTGCATCCTCATACTCCCCACAGAACAGGAGCAAGGCAACTCCACAAAAAAGATGGAGGGAAGCTCAAACACCTTAGAATCATTCTTGTGTTACTGGAGTTAACTGATTAGGAAGAAAACTATCACACCTTTCATCCTTGAAAAACATGGGATTCTACATTTGACTGACCAGGGTCAGCAACTTATGGTTCATGTACTCTTTTCAAGTGGCCTGAGGATCATTTGGGTTTTGTAAAACTCCTGCCAGCAATACTGGTAAGACTAAATTTTGAAGTAAAAATGTAAAATAATATTTTCCAACAAATTTGACTTACAAATGAATGGCAGCAGGTTGAGTCATTTCAATCTGTGGAGCTAATGCAATTTTATGGAGGAATTTCAAATTCTACATTTCCTCTTCTCAAACGATTCTTGGCCAGAATAATTGTGTTCAGTAGTACCTATATTTTTGATTGAAATATTTTTTCATTGAATGAATATTTTCAAATGCAAAATTAGATCACAAATCACAGATGAACATTTCCAATCAACACCAAGGGCTGATACTACTGGCTTTGAAGTTGATTTTACCAAACTGACAAAAATACAATTATAAAAAATATCAAGCCTCCCATTGTTTTCAGATAAAATTTTCTTTTTAGTTGTGTGCATGCAAGAGTCCTGGGTATTCATTGGGTTGTTTTACCTGTAAATTGCACTTTTTTTGCACACAATAGGACAAATGGCAAGTCACAAGGACCCCAAGGACCCCTCTCAGAGCAAGTTGGGAGAAGAGCCCACTAAATAATCATCAGAGATAGATGGTAGCCTCCAATCAAGGCAATCCAGCATGTTCTTAAATATGCACAGGGTCCGACTCTCCTGCACAAGGGGCCACAGCTTAAAGTCTCAACTGAAGGACAGTAGCCTTTCCAAGCCCATCAGTATCCCCTACTGACTGAGGGCAGAGTGGGGAGTTTTGTGGAGATAAATCTCAAAGCTGGCCCATGTGGGATTCTAACCTGGGCAATGCAAATTATGAGTGTGGTGCACTACTGACTGAGCCACCCATGCCCCACTTTCGTATTTTTTCATTTATTCAAAATATCATTTTTGTTTGAGATATAATCAAAAAGATATTGTGATGGTCCACCCAATCACTTTACTTTTCCTTAACTGGCTTTTACTTTATTTACATTATATTTATCATTTTGAGAATATTCTTCAATTGGCATCATCACTTTTCCTTGCCAAAGACCACAAAAGGAATTGTGCACATGCAACTCCGATTTTTGCTTGACAGCTGCTAATGCAGGTATTTGGTGGGTTATTTTACTCTCTGAGTAGCACTTTTTTGCACACAATAGGCTAAACAGCAAGTCACAAAGATAACTTTGAACACACCCCCTCTTGCATCATAGCTAGTGCGCAATCATAAGATTACGCAACACACACGTCAGCTGCACACCATATGTATAGTAAGTGACATTAGGTCATGGAGTTAGTTTTTTTGAAGCTAGTACAGAATGTGAGTCGAGTTTTTGCATGGAGTTGAGAGAATGTTAGTTTGGAGCTGTGATTTGAGAATGTATGTGGAGATTGTTGTTGAGTGAGCTTTTAGTTGCTCAGATAATTTGATGTAGAAGTTTCACTTGATGAGTCTTGATTTTTTTGGAAATAAACTTTGTTTTATGAAATAGTTTAACTTTTATAATTTTTTTTTCTCTTGAGCAGGATAATTGAATTTAAACTTAAATAAATTGACAATCTTTTTGAATTGATTTCTTATTAACCAAGTAATGCATAATATACTTAGTGAATTATTTAACTTTATTTGGAAAGATTAATTGCTTGGTGCCTGAAGTTATCCACAAATTTAGTATTTTTTGGATCAGTTATAAGGTCCAAAGTGAAGAATTTAACATACATTTTTGAGCATTACAATATGCATGTACCTATGAATGATTTTGTAATAATAAACAAACATATGTTTAAAAAAAAAACAAGTGTTTATCATGTACATGTTGTATACCATCCTAATCCCTCCAGTTTATGCTAACAAATTCCAGTTTTAATCTGGCCTGTGTTAACAAAAAGTTATTGATCCCGAGTAGACCATATTGTTATGTTTCAAGGAAAGAAGACTGATGCAGACACTGTCACAAAAAAGTATCAAGTGTCAAAAAATGTGACATGGCTTTGGGGAATTTCATAATTTTGGCAAAAAATTATTTCTTTTTTGTCATATATGTTTACACAACAATTTATAATGCTTACATAGTTTTGTAAGCAATTAAATATATACAATCGCATTTTTAAATTAATTACTAGTGTTCGGTTAAAAACACACGTTCTATCGGTTCCAATTATCATATAGGTATATTTTCATCTAAAGTTTCAAAATTGCCCTATTCTTATAAATTTTTCAGAATTAAACAACTTTTTTGTTATTCTTTTACAGACTATCTGCATATTATGTAATTTAATGGTAATTATGCATAAACTGGAAGGAAACCTGTGTACCAATCCCCAGTGATGATGCACAGAATGGGCCTAACACCTAATGTCCGACCCATCTTCTTATGGTGCAGGCATTAGAAATATTGCTTCTAACAATCAGTAGCACTACTGGAGTAGTATTTACAAATTTTTATCTTGTTGGGAAAAGGTTATAGATCATGCTGATGCTTCCTTGAAAAAAATATCTTTATTCATTTTTCATGTATGATTTCATTTTACCCACAAAAATCATACAAATTTTTCTTTTTGTTTACTGTTAGTTTGCTTTCTGTTCCAGGTAAAATTCCTTGAGTGCTTATACTTAATAGAATTAAGAATTTAGTTTCTGAACAACTGTGTGATGAACAGTGTATATTCAGAAGTGGTAGAGGATGTATATATCAAATATTTTTACTTAGGCAGATTCTTGAGGAATGTTTAGAGTTTCAGAAACCTGTGGTTACTAGCTTTGTAGACTTCAAAACGACTTTTGACTCTGTTGATCACAATAATTTGTGGTTGATTGTGAGATCATAAGGCATACCAGACAAGTTAGTTAACACTATGAAAGTTCTTTATAATAATACCGAGTCATGTGTGAGAGTTGATAAGGCTTGTAGTGATTGGTTCAGCATTGCTCGTAGAATTAGACAAGGGTGCATTTTTGTCCCCCTTTCTCTTTAGTTTGGTTATTGATTATGGTGTGCAGAATTCTAGCAGGAGGGAATTAAATATTAAAAATTTCAATGCAATTTTAGCCTTTAAATGGTCTAGAGGTTTCAAAATTTCTAATTTAGATTATGCAGATAATTTGGCCTTGTTCATTAATGATGATGAGGTGAATTCTTTCATTAGGGCTGTTATGAGATGAATTATTTCATTAGGTTTGTTGATTAGACTGATAATAGAGTAGATTTGGTGATAGAAATAAAACTAAAGTGATGAAAATTGTTCAAGCAGATGGTGCTTTAGTTACCTTGAATAGTTGCACTCTTAAGTTTCTCAGTTTATTTATCTCAGTGGCTGTCTAACAGATACTGTGTTGTGCAGCATGAGATAAATAGAACAGGAACTACTGCTAGTACTTTTAAGAGTGTAGAAAAAGAGGCATATATACCCAAAGACTAAAATTAGATTGCATAATAGCTTTGTTCTTTCTGAGGTTAGTTATGGTAGCAAAACTTGGACAGTTTGTAAATAGGATAACAGGAAACTATACCTTTGATTCTAGATACTAATGCCTTATCTTGGGCATTAGGTGGTTTGATATTGCAAGTAATGATGAGGTTGGAAAGAGTCAACAACCTCCTTTGAGCAACATAATGTGCAAAGAGAGACTGCACTGATTTGACCATGTTGTCTGTGTGCAATGCTGCAGATTGGCAAATAGAATTATGAACAGTGCCTAAAGGCTTCATGAAAAGGGGGAAACTTAGGATGCGATAGGCAAACAATGTCAAACAGGACTTTCCTAGAATTTGCATATATTAGCCAAATGCAGCAGCTGTAGCTCAGGACAGACATGACTGGAGAACAAAATTACACAGTCTGGTATTACCTTCATATAGCTCATGGATGCATGAGGATTTTCTATGTATGTCTCTTTTCTAGTATATCTGGGTTAAGTTTCTGAGATGAAGTTAGTTCCTATATGCTACATAATCAAATAATAAAAGTTAGCATATAATCACTTACTTAAATTTTCAAAAAGTATCCATTTCTCTAACACAGCTTCTGGACTAGGGTCTGGAGAAAATGAATATGAATTGGAATTTGAACAAGTTGGTCTCCAGTCTTTTAGCCAATCACATTCTTCTTTGGTAAGTCTTTCACGTTTTGGAAATATATCTTCATAATCATCTGAACAAGAGAAATTTTTGGACATACAGAGGAATATGTAAGAAAATCTGAAAACATTGGCACTTAAGCTACAAACATAAATTTCTTGCAAAACTAAAGCAAAATTGAGCAATAAAGCAATTTAATAAAATATCCTTTCAGAATTAAATTTACATAATTTAACTTTCATCAAAACTTGTATAGCAAATTGCTAATAATTTCATATTCAAAACACTTTATATAATACTTAGATAGGAAGTAAATCTAATCCAATGATTAACAGTTTGTCTTTTTGTTTTGTTAATGAGACAACCAACCAAAGTAGAATAAAGGAGAAGTATTCAGTAAAAATATTGAACAGAATACCCTTAGAGTGTCAAGTTCCTGAAATTAACTTACTCTGGTGGTTAAGTTTTTAAAGTGTTTTCTGAAAATAATTTGAGAATCTTACCCCTGAATAAACTAAGAAATATGTCATATTACTTAAAGAAAGAGCAATTAATTGTGAGCAATAATAAATATTAAAGAAAATTGCATGAAATTTTTCACACTTATTTTCAAATAAAATAAAAATTTTATTGCATTTTCCTTCATTTTTACTTTAAAATATTTTGCCATTTTAGCTTGATTAAAAAATGAACTAATATTTTCACTTTGCTTTCTCAATATCTGAACAATCAATATCATTTTTTTTTTTAAATGCAACTTAAAATTCTTTTGGGTTGAATAGATATTAAAATATTATAATTAACATTTTTTGAATCTCCCAATAACTTTAACAGCACCCTCCAATAGCAGAAAAAGTTTTAAAATGCAACAAATTAATATTGGGTTGCTTTATCACTGAAGTGATACCCAAGTGGCTTATAAAATGAAGGGGGCCCATGGAATAGCTATTAGGTGATAGATGGAAGCCTCCTATTAAGGCCATCTAGCATGTTTTTTAACATGTACAGAATATGGCTCTTCTGCACTGGGGTCAAGGTTTTACACCTCATTCAACAACCTTTCCAAGCCCATTGGTGTCCCCTTTCTAACTGAGGGCAGGACATTGTCTTAGGAGGTAGCATAATTCAAGCATGCAAAGGGGTGGGGAGTTTATACCCCTTACACCACTACATACATTCAAATATAAATACACAAGGGCTCTAAGAGGGATATAATTGAGAACAGAAGATGACTTAATAAATGAAAAAATGTTAAAAATTAACTTAAACACCAAAAATGTGTTTATTAATGTTTACAAATATATAACACTACTCTAAATCAGTACTTCTCAAACACTGATGTCAAAAATACACTACAGGAAAAAATATTGCAACACCTGGAAGGATTAATGCCATTTTATTGAAACGCAGCCAGCTCTTAGCATACACTGAGATGTGCGATTGATTACATTATCAAAAAAATATGCAAAATTACCACTTTACCTACCTGGTAAAATTATATAATTAGTACAATGCTGAATCACCCCACACAGCAACGCATTCATGAACGCAATGGGGAAAGCTATCGTACAGCTCTATAATATCCTCCTGAGGGATAGAATGCCATATAGTGCAAAGTTGCTGTTCCGTTTCAGCGACAGTGGTTGATGCACCTCTTGGGTGTTGTTGGAGCTGTTAACTCATCATGTCCTAAATGTGTTCAAGAGGTGAAAGGTTTAGCGAGCATGCTGGCCATGGTAGTACCTGAATGTTTTGCTCGTGTATATACTGCACTCTAATGCAGGCTGTGTGGGGATGGGAGTTATCTTGCTGGTAAAAGGTTCCATGTTGCTGAACAAATGGGACAGCCAATAGCTGCAAAATGTTGGTAACATATCGTTGGGCAGTTAAGAGATCCCCTTATGATGACCAGTTCTGACTGAGACCAGTTCTGACTGAGTTCTGGCTAATAGCACCCCAAACCAAGACACCAGGTGCTGGAGCTGTGTGACGATGCACTGGGTGGCATTTCTTTCCCCTGGATTATGGCGAACACACTGCCTACTGTTGTGCTGACCAAGACAAAAACGAGATTCATCACTAAACACATGGTACTCCACTCTTGTTCATTCCAGTTCTGTCTGAGGTGACACCACTGAAAATGTGCTTGCAGATTTTCAGCAGATTTGTAGGCAGATGCAGTGCTGGACAACAGGCTTGCAATGAAAACTGGAAAAGCCTTGTTTACCATCCACCTGGTAGGTATTCGATGTTGCCAGTCCCTTAGCAGTTCTGTTGTATCGTGAATCTGTCACATAATGCCATGCATCGCAAATAGTGATCCTGTTGCTCCATGGTCATACGTCATCTTCTTGATCCTTGTCAGTGTGTGCTGGATCCTTCTTGAACCCAGTGGTACCATATGTTTACGATAGTGCTGGGATTGAGGCCAACAAGGTTGGCCACATCTCTGTACAACAAGCCAACTTCTCTAAGGCTGATGATTCTTCCATGCTCAAAGTCTGTTAATTGTTGGAACAGCTGTCGACATCTGCATAATGACATCTTTAGCAATTTAGACAATTTCCACAATATTTTGTCAGCCAGGGAGCTTTGGTTGCCTTTATCTTGTTGACTGTTCCACACCTGTGATGTAAGCTCATGCCTATCCAATCGTTCTGCAAACCTAATCATTTTCATACTCTACCACCTCCCTAAATTTAGTCACATTTGCATAACTTCTTGCAAGTGTTGCATCTTTTTATTTCCTGTGGTGTATTTAATCCACAGTTCCACTCTATTTGCAAAAGTACATGTTAAAAATCTAGAAGTGAAAGTTCCAAATGAATGGTGCCACTCTGATACATTGCAAGACTTACACAGCATTATTCACATAATGTATAAAGTTCACTTTTGCATCATGTCAGCCCAATAAAACTGTACAATTCCTTTTTGCAGGTAAATTATCACCTTATGCATGCATTTTTTCTGATATATTACATGTTCAAAGGCTTGTCATTGTCTTAGCAGCATAAGTAAGTTGATGAAATCATCTACTGGAAGTTGATATGTAACTACCAGTTTGTCAGTAGAGCTGTTTCAAAGCTTAGATATTTTGCATAAGTCTTGAGCATCGAATACCTTTATTGTGGCACTTAACTCAGAGATCTCAATTTAAAAAACTACTAAAAATACTATTGTACAATCCATAAAAACCTAAAAAAAATATGGATTTTGCAACACGCATTTTGTTAGTGAAGAAACGTGATGAAAGGTGTAGGTGTGTACATATATGTCGATAGCCCTCTAATAGTGATTTCATGCAGAAGGAAATTTTTTATTCATATATTTCATACCATATGACTATTAATGCTAATTAAAAGATTTTCTAAATAATTTAATTGAAATTTAGTGTTAGGTGCTGCGACTATTTTAATGTTCTTTAGATTAGGTGGTTATTCTGGATTATAGTTTGCAGTAATGCTTTATTCTGGATTTGATTTCCAATATCATACTTGTGTTCTTTTAATCTAAGTTCACTTGTCTGCTAAGTTCTTCCTATGTAGCAATTGTTGAGTTACTATCAGAATTGCAATTTAATATTATATTCCTCCAATAGTGTGTGTGTGTGGGGGGGGGGGGGTACCCTATTATGATCATTTAAAATTAAGTTTTAAATTTTATTTTCCACTGTTGGTGGAATTGTTAACTTTTACTGCTTTAAAGTATATTAGCAGGTATTACAAGTATATAATGAAACACTCGTATACATTTTCTGATTTCTTGCTGTAACTTGTGCAGCAGTAGGTCATGAATTTTGTTGTGTATGATAATACATTTTCATATATATTTTATTAATCTGATGGTAGGTGTAACCCACCTCCTATCATATTTAGTATATATAATTTAACACTGTAATGCCCCTTGGGCAGTACAGCATCAGAATGCCCTAAAAAAAAAGTTACAAATGGACATCTTATAGGCAATTGGATGATATGATCACTGTGGGATCAGGCTGACGATTAAGGTGGGTTTATGATAGAGGTATTGCATTTACGATTGCCTTGTTAAACCCATAAATCCAAAAACAGGATTTGCCAGTTAACCTCAATATCATGGGTGAAGTTAATAGTTGGTTAAAAATAATCTAAAATTCTCTGTCATTGAGCAATAAAATTTTTAAGTTCATCCTTCAAACTATTTGTATGTTAAAAGTTTTTAGGAGAAAACTCTGAAGCTTTTTGGAGCATGGACAGAGTTGTCTTCAGTGAAGTGTCATCTAAAACCTTTTAACATGCAAATAGTTTGAAGGATGAACTTAAAAATTTTATTGCTCAATGACAGAGAATTTTTAGGTTTTGATTAATTTCTGATCAAGGAGGTCCTTCTAATTGTGTATCTAATAGTTAGAATTAAAATTTTTACATAATTTGTTGAGTTCATCCCCCCCCCCAAGCAAAGTTGTCAATATATATTATATATACACCAATCAGCCAAAATATTAAAACAACCTACCTAATATGATGTAGGTCCTCCTCTCGCTGCCAAAAGAGCTCTCACCTGATGAGGCATATAGTCAACAAGATGTTGGTAGATGTCGCTTGATATTGGTACCATGACTGCAACAGAAGATTCCGCAGTTTCCGTAAATTACGTGGTTGGGGTGATGCTGCTTGTACCAGCTTCTCCAACTCAAACCACAAATGCTCGATAGGATTCATATCCGGCGAATTTGGGGGTCATGGAAATAAATGAAATTCCTCATGTTCTAGGAACCATTCCTGAACCATCTTCGCAGTGTGACATGGGGCATTGTCTTGTTGAAAGAGATCATCTCCGCCAGGGAATACAGTCACCATAAAGGGGTGTACTTGATCAGCCACGATGTTCAGGTAGGCAGCAGCTGTTAAAGTTTGCTTTACAGGGATAATTGGTCCAAGTGTTCCCCAAGAAAATATTGTCCAGACCATCACACTCCCTCCAGCCACCTGGATCCTTCCCACAGTGCATCCAGGTGAGAAGGCTTCCTTGGGTAAACGTCACGAGTTCGTCTGTCCACATGGTGTAACAGAAAATGGGATTCGTCTGACCATGAAACCCTCTTCCAGTCTTCTATGGTTCAATGTCGATGATTACGTGCCCACTGCAAGTGTTGACGATGGTGAACGGCTGTGAGCATAGGCACACAAATGGGTCTGTGTCTGCGGAGACCCATATCCAAGAGCTTACGATGAACTGTGCATTCAGACACAATGGGCTCTTTACCACAATTGATATTATGGGTAATGTCAGCCACAGTAGCCCTCCTGTTGCTGTGAACAAGTCGAGATAGCCTGCACTGACCTCTGGCATCAATGAGGCATGTCTTGTCTACAGCTCAAAATGCCACCTGTTTCGGACCATGTTTGATAGGTAATAGCTACTACATAGGGTGAGCAACCTACCAGCATCTCTGTTTCAGAGATTCTCTTACCAAGGCACCTTGCCTTAACGATCTGGCCTTTAATAAAATCAGATAAATCCTTTGCTTTTCCCCTGTTGAGACGAAATGAAATACTGCTTGTGAGAGCTCTGACCCAGGTATTATATATATATATATCATTCGTGACCTTGGCACGTGATACTGATTGGCTGCATATGCACTTCTTTGCATAACGCAGAGGTGGTTTTAATATACTGGCTGATCGGTGTATATCCTCATGCAGCCATGAGCTATGAGAGTTCATACCAAACTAAGTAATTTTGCTCTCCTGACTTTTTTTGTCCTAACCTACAGATGCATTTGGACACTGCAGGCCAATTCTAGCAAAGTCCTGCTTGTCATTGTCTGACCATTGCATCCTAGGTCCGCCCCCCCCCTTTTTCCTGAAGCCTTTAGGTACACTGTTCATAATATTTGCCAATCTGCAGCAATGCACATAGGCAACATGGTCAAACCAATGCAGTCATCAACTTTGGTTGTTTCGGGTTTAATGGTGCAATGACAACTAAGGCCATATTGCCCCAAACACATGGTATATAGTATAAGGTAAACCACTTTTGAATCTGCACTGCACATCACGTAATTGTCTGTCAACAAGATTCTTAATTCTATTAAGCAGAATCATGCAAAGAACTTTACCTGGAAAGGAAAGTATGCTGAGACCCCCCTATAGTTACCACAAAAACTGCAATCACCTTTTTTTTAAAATAGCCATAATAATAGCTCTGGTAAAAAGACCTTTGACACAATGGCTTTATCCTAAAAGATATTCAAAATTTCAGTCAGCCATGTGGTAACAAAAACATTCCCAGCTCTAAGCATTTATGTAGTAATTCCATCTACCCCTGGGAATTTATGTAGGTTAGGTTTAGAAATAGCAAAATAACTTCAGACTTTAGGCACAATGTTAAAGCCAGTAATATCATCATTATAAACAATGGGAGTAGAACCCCATTGTTTAGAACATTTTTGAAATGCTCAGCCCACCTAGTCATAACAGAATACTCACCTCCAATAATATAAGGACCTTGTCCATCAATCAATTAATACAATTAAGAATCTGGTTGACACAAGGTAAGGACCTTGTCCATCCTCCAATCCCTCCAAGCAGGAATGACTCAGTCAGTTGCACCCCAGACTGGTAATCTGCGCAGTTCCCAGGTTAGAGTCCCAGCTGGGCCAGCATCGAGATTTATCTCTGCAAAACTTTCTGCCCTGCCCATGGTCAGTAAGGAACACTGATGGCCTTGGATAGGCCACTGTTCATTGGATGGGACATAAAGCAGTGGCCCATGTGCAGGACAGCCATACCTGTGCATATTAAGAATGCTGGATGGCCTTGATGAGAGGCTAGAATCTGTCTCCCAACAGTTGTGCAGTGGGTCCCCTTCCCCCAGCTTTCTTCTTGCCCTCTGGGTGACCTGGCCATTTAAGCATATTGTGTGAAAAAAAGTACTGCGCAGAGGTAAAATAACCCAACCTTCAATCCCTGTACACCTGTCTGTTTCTTCCCACATAAAACATTGACTATCTGGCACAGCTCTCTGTTGTTACGCTGTCTAGACTTCTCAGCTTTGTCAGCCAAGCCATCAATCAAGCCAAAGATTCTTATTAGCTGCTAACTGATCCTTTACATGCTCAATATGCTCTTTGTAACACTTTCTGTTAGGACTAGTAAGATATTGATTAAGGTCATTTCTGCTCTTCTTTCTTTCCAAAATAAACTCCAGTGCTTTATTATTCAAATAATTTTGCTTCTTCTGCTCCCTTTTTACCTAAAAGAGTACTGTTAGTTTAAAATGATCCCATTCTTCCTCAACTTCAGTAGTAAGGAAACCATGACTGTCATAATGACTAAGAAACCTATCATGGTAAGCTTTAGCTAAAACTTGATCTTTCAGAGCTTCAGTGTTAAAGATAACTTTTTTAACCTTAGCACATCTTTAGTTTAAATTGTAAGACACTATTAGTAAGGTAATGGTAAGACCCAATTTCAGCTCCCCTATTGACCTGATATTCCGAACAGAACTAGTCCATTTGCTGTTAATTAATATATAATCAACCGTATTCTTATGCAGCCCATCTGGTGAAACTCACGTGTACTTATGTATGTCAAGTGTTTGTAACAAGTGTTAGTTAATTCTCAAACCATTAAGTTTACATATCTGTAGGAGATGGTTTGCATTGGCACTTGAATTACCAATGCCAAAGGTACCTAAAACTACTTCCCAAAGGTCAGAGTCAGTACCAACTTTAGCATCAAAGTGACCTAGCATAAGGGCAATATCTCCTTTCTTGACAAAATTCAAAATATCCTGAAGTTATCCATAAAACCTATCTTTCTCATCCTCAGTGGGGACATAACAGATAACATTCAAGTCTTTAATGTTTGTCTGAAATTAGCTGTAAGAAACCTTTCGTTAATGCACTCATATCCTAGAAGAGCATTACTTACATGTCTGCTGAGAAGCAGACCTACGCCTTAGAGATGCTTTCCATCTTTCCTCCCTGAAAGAGATTTTTAAGATTGCTTTTAAGTATCTGACCTTTATCTAGCCATCTGGTCTCATGCAAACCGAGAATATCTAAATTATAATGGTGGAATTCTTGTGTGAGGACATCAAGAGAATAATCTCTGTAAATTCTTCACATTTCAAATACTTGCAGAGAGAGAGAATGGTTAGAGGGATGTTTATAGAAATTATACTTATTGAGATGAAATGCCAACAATATCAAATAGCCCCCTAATTTAGGCATGGGAAAGACCTGTTCCTCCAACACTAAAGGCTCAAAACATAAATTTTCATAGCCCTATTTGGCAATCTGTAGCTATGCTTATGGGCAATGTGAACAAAATAATGCAGTTTCTCTCTGCACAATATGCTGCTTAAAAGGAGGTTGCATTCTCCTTCACCTAAATTCGTCATTAATTACCAGTCAAATCACCTAATGCCCAAGGTACTGTACAAATATCTACAATCAAAGGTACCAAATATCCTGTTATCTATGTGATCTAGAAATTTATAAATACATGATTCAGATTATGCTGACAATTTGGGCCTTTTGGAGAATGGTAAGTTTGATGATTAACAGAAAGAAAAATAGTGATGAATATTGAGCAGGTAAGTAGTGTTTCAGTTCTTTTGAATGAATGAACTGTAGGGTAAGGCTCTTGGTTTAATTATCTCAGGAGTTGTGTAACAGATGATGGTGATGTGCAATATGAAATAAACAGAAAAATAGGTATTGCTGTAAAGACTTTTAAGAAATTATAGATTTTGGAATACACATAAGCATATAAAGGCTAAACTAGTCTGAATAATAATTTGGCCCTTTCTAAAGTATTCTACGGTAATGAAACAAACTATTTGTAAGCAAGGTAGTAGGAAATTGATGCCTTTGATGTTGGATTAACTACACTATCTTGAAAATTAGGGGTTTGTCTAGGTAAGCAATGAAGAGGTTTGATAAAGAAATTAGCAACTACATTTGATCAGCTTCTTGTGCAGTGTGTGCTGATTTGGCCATGTAGCCCATAGAGATAACTACAGATTAATGAATCGTGAAGTGTTGCTTAAAGGCCTCAGAGAAAAAGGATGAGACCTGAGATGAAATGGTCAAAAGTATAGTTGTAGCTCATGACAGGTATGTTTGGAGGATTAAATTACACTTTCTGGTGTTTATTATAACATTAATAATAGCATATGAGCAAGGAATTTCACCTTCAGGTTCTGTATAATTATGCATATCTTCTCTATCTGACAATTCTTCTGGACAGGCAATGCTAATCGACTTTTCCAGTTTGGGAGCAACATCTTTCCTTACTGACTAGATATCAGAGAGGAGAAAAAAATTACACTATTATTCAAATCACACAATTCTACTTAAAAAGGATACTTTAGTCTCAGTTGGTCATTTTCTAATTTGTGAGTGCACATGCCCTTTTGTCCTAAGTGTCCATATTCTATCTATTATTTGCTTCTAAGCAAATGCTCATGCTCTTTAAAAAATTTTACTCGTCATTTTTCATAATTTTGCACGTTCTTTTATAGAAGTATATACAAATATAATATGCTTTATTCAGCAAAAGTATTAAAAAAAGATGAGAAATTGTCATATATGTAAAATAAAGTATGAAAATATAAACCAATAAAATATTATTTCATATGCATTTGCAATATTATTAACTATGGCTTTTGATGCCATAATTTATCAAAACAAAAATTGAATGTTCATCTGTCAAACTATACATATGATTCAAAAATAATAATTTAAAAAAATGCTATGAAGATAACTAACATTAGTGGGTGCAATACAAAAAAAACAAGTGTACGACTTTTTCCATACCACCATCAGTGTTATGTGTTGGACAAATTGCAAAACATTTTTATGTCAATGCAGTAGGAACATAGAAAATCATCTATATGACCAAACACATGCAGATGCCAAAGAATTAATTTGCAGTCATCCTAAATTGCATAAGTAGCGTAAGAGAAATATCAATGCAAGCATATATCCATGTTAATATAGGGAGAAAATACACTGAAATTTATTCTTAAAAGAATCATTAAAACAGCATCATACATGGTAGACAGGTTCAGTACAATATAAATTTTTGTTTGGGGTTTTATAGTGCAACAGCAAATAAAGCTATTTTGTTCCACACAAGATAGACAGTAAGAGGATAAACAGATAAAAAATCATTGAAACATACAACTAAAGTTAAAAGAAAAGACTAGAAAAATATATGAAACAACAAAGTGTATAACAAAAAAAAACAAATACACAATTGGGCTGTTTTACCTCTAAGCGGCACTCTTTTGCACACCATGGGCTAAATGGCAAGGTCACAAGGATCTTGAAGGCTCAGAGAAGGTTTGAGAAGGGGACCCACTGAAACAGCTGTTAGAAGACAGATGGTAGCCTCCCATCAAGGCCATTCAGTGTGTTCTTTAACATGCTCAGGGTATAGCTCTCCTGGACACAGGGTCACAGCTTAACATCCCATCTGATGGACAGTGGTCTTTCCAAGCCCATTGGTGTCCCCTACTGGCTGTGGGCAAGACAGAGAGCTTTGTGGAGATAAATCTCAACGCTGACCAACTGGGACTCGAACAAAAAAATAAATAGTAAAACAACAATAACCAAATGTAAAATATAAAAGGCAAACCAAAGATGTAAAGGATCCATGGAAAAAAAATATCAAAAATCGAAATATATGGAAAGAAAAATCAGCAGCAGCAATATACATATGTAAATAAAAATTACAGCAGAGGTTCACAGTGAGAAATTATAATTAAATTGAAATCTTTAATTCTCTATGACACTGTTAAATGTTTTTAAGCACTTCAACAAATATCCTATGCTGTCAAGTATCAAAAGTTATTAAGGAGAAACTGACATACCATACCGCAGAGGATGGGTAGTAAGAGGAACTTCCGGGATGCTTGCGAGTGACGAGTTTAATCTTCAACATTCTTGCCGGCAAGTGATGCTTCAGTAGAATTTGAGAAGGTGATGAGGTAGCTTGATAATTTTTTTGCTTAAGATTTTGTGAAGGAAATAACCAATAATACTCTTGGTAGCATAGAGTGCTTAAAAAGTTCGAGTTCCAAATGTGCATTTCACGCCCTTGCTTTGGGCACCTCGTCAGGTGGGAAGTGAGCAGCTTTAGATATTGCATAAGAGGCAGTTGGTTGTTGAGTGTGGGGGAGGGGTGGGGTGCCATAAATTGCAGTCAGTGGCTCAGCTCTGAGGTTCAGAGTGACCAGCAGATGTGCGGGTGGCCATAATGTGATCTGCATGTGAAGTTGGAAAAGAGGGTGTGGGTTTATGGGAACTTTCCAAGATTAGCGAGTCTCAATGGATGCTTCGTTTTGTGAATAAATTAAAAGATTTATTCAGTTTCAGGGGGGTAGGGGTGTTTTTAATTGCCAATTCTTAGTAATCATTATGGCAGTTTTTTTTAAAGGGGTCTGGGGGTACGTGCATTAATGCAGATTGGAGCGGTGATTAGCGATGAAAAAAGGGGGAGTGTGTGGTATTTCTGAAGGTAGGTTATATCCCCTAAGGATCAGACACCACACTGGGGGAAGGGGGACAATGCCTATGTTGCAGAGTTAAGTTAATTTTATATTAATGAGGATATTTTCTGTTATGGTTAATTGGAATTTTGTAGGTGGAGGATATTGTAATTTTAGTGGAGTGAAAATCGATGGGTAGATTGTTTTCGGTGATTACTTAGGATAGTGCGATTTTTTGTAGTTTATTTAAGATGTCACATTTATGCTCTTTAAGTCGGGCATTAAATGGGTGTGAGGTTTTCCCTATGTAATTGTTTTTGGGGAAGATTTTACCTATGGGATCTTTGAGTTGGATGTAATCAACTCCTCCAGAGCTGGGTATATGGTCGTGATTGTTTCGAAACGAGTTGAGATATAGTATGTGACATTTTAATTGGGGCTTCATAATGGAAAGGTTTTAGGAATTTTTTAACAGAATATGTGAAATTATTATTGATGTATGGTAGGGCAATTGTGTATTTTTCTGTTTCCTTATTTATAGGTGTTTTAGGATTTTGGTATTGTTGGTATTTGATTTGTTTGTGAACTTTGTTGATGATGTGTGAGCATTTCATTTCGTTGTTCAGCAGTTCTTGGGAATTGCAGTATTTATAGGCCCTGGTAACGTAGGAGTGGTAGGTTGATAATTTATAGTTATTTGGGTGGGTGGAGGTGCTAGTTATTATGTTAGGAATGAATGTAGGTTTTCTGTTTACAGATGTATGTAATTTAGTGGAGGTACGGTGTAAGTTAATGTCTAAAAAAGGAAGGTGTTCCTTTTGTTCTTCTTGTGTAAATTCTTTAATTCTTCTTTGAAGTGTTGCCAGATAATTAAGATATCGTCGATATGGTGGGCATAAATGAGTGGGTGGATTTGATGTGCATGGAGAACTGTTGATTCTACATGACATAAAATGGCTGCTACCAACAATCCAGAGATGGGGGAGCTCATTGGGACACCTTGGTTTTAGATGAAGATTCTGCCATCAGTTTGAAACCAGTTACTCTTAGTGGCCAGGTCAAGGGCCTCCTGCATACTGAAATATTCTGGTGCCATGGGTCTGGCCACTTCAAGTCAACTATGCAACCTTAAACCATATGGCTTGAAGTGGCCAGACCCACAACACCAGAATATTTCAGTATACAGGGTGTCCTCAACCTGACCACTAAGAGCAACTGGTATTAAAATGATGGAAGAATCTTCGTCCAAAGCCAAGGTGTCCCAATGGGCTCTCCCTCTCTGGATTTTTGGCAGAAGCCATTCTATGACATGTATATCCACAGTTCTTCATGCACATTAAATCCACCACTACATTATGCCCACTATATTGCTACAGCGAGCTTAAGAGAGCCGCTGAAGACCGAACCAGATGGCGCGACATGTTATGGAGTCTCAACCAGCCTTATGACTGAATGACTAGAAGAAGATATTGATTATATCTTAATTATCTGTCAACACTCCAAAGAAGAATTAAAGAAATTGTAATCTGAATTTAACAAAGTCCTCCAACCTCATATTTACACATAAAGAACAAAATGGACACCTTTTCTTACACATCAACTTACACTGTACCTCCACTAAACTACATACATCTGTATACAGAAAACCTACATTCATTCTTAATATAATAACTAACACCTCCACCCACCCAAATAATTACAAATTATCAACCTTCTACTAACACTTTACCAGAGTGTATAAATACTGTAATACCCAAGAAGCACTAAACAACGAAATAAAATACATTTTTGAACTTGCTGAACAGGCTGAATATACCTCACACACCATCAACAAAATTCACAAACGAATCAAATACTAACAATCCCAAAACCCTAGAACACCTATAAAGAAACAGAAAAATACACAATAGCCCTACCACACATCAATAATAATTTCACACACTCTGTTAAAAATACCCTAAAAATCTTTCCATTATGAAGTCCCAATTAAAATGTCACACACCATATCCCAACTTGTTCGAAATGATTGCAACCGTATACCCAGCTCTGGAGGAGTTCGTTACATCCAACTCAAGACCCCACAGGTAAAATCTTCCCCAAAGACAAATATATAGAGAAAACCTCATGCCCATTTAATGCCCAACTTAAAGAGCATAAATATGACATCTTAAACTACAAAAAATTAACACTATCCCAAGTAATCACCGAAATAAATCTACCACTGATTTTCACTCTGCTAAAACCATAATATCCCCACCTACAAAATTTTTCCACAAAAACATTTATTGTTTCATAGATGTTTAAACATCTACAGATAACACTGAGATTATGAAATATTGTTTACATCATTAATAACACTAAATATTGTGATATGACTTCATTGATCACTCAAAGCACTGAAAAAGAAATAGTTTCCACCAGAGAGACAATAGATGGCGCCAAAAGGAGGTGCCCAAAATTCACGGGAAGTGATAGTCATTATTAGTAGAAAAAAGACTGGGTCGGCATTAGTTCAACAGGTTAAAACACTCTGGCATGTTTCTGGAGAGATGCAAGTTCGAATCCTGTATGTTGGCGAATTTTTTTCCACGAAAACATTTATTGATTTATAAACGTTTAAACATATACAGGTAATACTGAGGTTATCAAATATTGTTCAAATTCTAATTAGCCATCACAGAAAATATTCTCATTAACGTAACATTAACTGAACTGTGCAACACAGACATTGTCCCCTTTCCCTCAGCATGACGTCTGATCCTTACGGAATGCAACCAACCTTCAGAAATACCACACACCCTCAAACACATTCCCCCTTTTCTCATCACTGATCACCATTCCAATCTGCATTAATGCACATACCCCCAGACCCTTTTAAACAACTACCATAATGATTACTAAGAATTGGGGATTAAAATACCCCCCCCCTCCCTAAACACACATACACACAGAATTCCCACCATCCCTACTGATATGAAGACCATTATTCATATCCTCACTAACTTATTTATCTTTAACCCACAACTTAATTTACAAAATTTATAAAGTTAATAAAAGTATCCCACTCATTATATACCCGACACAATGCATCTGAAACCAAATGAATCTTTTAATCTATTTACAAAATGAAGCATCCATTGAGACTTGCTAATCTTAGAAAGTTCCTATAACCCCATACCCTCTTTTCCAACTTCCTTCATGTGCATATCGTATTACGGCCACCCACACATCCACTGGCCACTCCAAACCTCGGACCTGAGCCACTGACAATGCAATTTATGGCACCCCATCCCTCCCCCACACTCAACAACCAACTGCCTCTCATGCAATATCTAAAGCTGCTCATTTCCCACCTGATGAGGTGCTCAAAGTAAGGACGTGAAATGCACATTATGGAACTCAAATTTTTTAATTACTCTATGCTACCAAAAGTATTATTGGTTATTCCCTTCACAAAATCTTAAGCAAATAAATTATCAGCATCCCTCATCATCTTCTCAAATTCTACTGATGTGTCATTTGCTGGTAAGAACATCAATGATTAAAAGTATCACTCGCAAGCATCCCAGAAGTTCCTCTTACTACCCATCCTCTGTGGTACGGTATGTAAATTTCTCCTTAATAATTTTTGATACTTGATAGCATAGAATATTTGTTGAAGTGCTTAAAAACATTAAACATATGTAAACTTTAAAAACACAAAAACAGGGTCCAAAAACAATTGGACAAAAAATGTCAGAATGTAAAAGGTTCAGATTCTAAAATAGAGTCATTCAAAATTAAAAGCAAAACAATCCATAAAAGGTGTTCAACGGTTAAAATGGTGTCTTAAACTCGTAAGTAGGTTGGTCATACACCAGAAGAAGAAAGCATAAAATATCTGTAATCTGTGAAGCTTAGCAAGTACAACTTCCTCCTTGCGATTCCTGTGAAAAGATATGCCTATCATGGGGTTTAACACAGGCTTTTTTCTTTGTCAATCTCTTTTTACTAAGATCTTTGCCACTATGAATGGAGAGATGAAAAACTACAACCAAAAGCATCGATATGAAACTATCAGTGAAGAGCCTGAAAGGAGTGTGGCTGACTTGGCAGGAGCAGCTGCCAAGTGATTGCCCCCTATAATGCTGACATACTAGGTACCCAACAGAGAATATCTGTTAACTTACTAAAGAGAATTGTTGTTGTGACTGCTGAAAATCTGAATCCCATATAATATTGATGAAAATCTGATGGCAAATTTTGGAATAAACAGGATGAGGGCAAGGCCTCACTAATAAAATCTTGCAGGAAGCTAAGAGAGTTGGTATAAAGCACACTCCGACAATGATGCTTAGCTGTTATATGTGGCACATGACAAGACTGATAACACACAACTCTACAATGAAGATGGAGCAGTGTGGTGGGATCTTGTCTACTAGTATGATGGCATCACAGCACGCCATGGTCAATTGCATCGAAGTTTCAGATTGGCTATCAGCATATTATTATCCATGCTACTGCACTGCATTTTCTACCGACTTCTATTTGATATATATATGGTCTTATTTATCATAGAGCTCTTACTGTCTTTGATGTCTTCTAGTTAAAAAATCTGTAACAAAAGGACTTTTAAGATGATTCGTGATGAAACTTAGCTTGTACACAATTCCTACATTCTTCAGTCTAATTCATAAAGGTATATTTTTGGTAAAAAAACTTACTAATTGTCTTGACATATTAAATTAATATTACTATCTTTTACATGCTGTTAAGATCTTTTCAAATCTATTAGCTTTTCCTCCCTGAGGAGTGAGTTTTTCAAAAAAATACCTAGTACATGAATAAATTTACAAACTCCAATGAATTTTAGAATTTTAAACAATCAAGTCTCTTTACCAGAAGATCAATAAATAAATATAAACTTGTAGAATGGATGACCAGGAAATGGGGAAGAGGAACAGAGAAAGAAGACTGTCCTTCGTGGAATGGCCAATTTGCTGATGAGATAGAGGAATTATGAGTAGAATTTATAAAACAAAAAGATTCAATGCCCTTCATCCCCAGCCACCATGAAATTCAATAAGGGAACTCAACATACACCATAAAGGTAGGGAGTAGTGACGAGTTCAAGCTTTGCTGGGCTGAGCCCAGCAGCGCGCAGAAAAGCATAGATGGAATAATTTAAATTTAAAACATTTCTTGGAAACATGAAAAAATTAAGCAAAAATATTAAAAGAATTTTATTATGTCACTTTTTTAATCAGTCTTTAGTAATTAAAAATAAGCACTATGCAGATTTTGATTACTGTATTCTCTACCTTTCTAAGTATTCTCTACCTTTAGTAAATGAATGGCCATTTGGGTTTATTACATTACCCATGAACTTTGTTTCTATTGATATTTTTCATTCTAAATAGAGCATTAACTCTTTAATTTTGTCATAATTTAACCCTTTGCACTGAAAATTTTTTTTATAGGTGTTACCAGTTACTCAAAGCAATATTGATAAAAAAATAGCTTTTTTATAATGTAGCTTAAAATTTTTTAAATATAAATATTATCAAAATACTTGCCTGAAAAATTTTTTTTTATTGATAAGGACCTTTATACATATTTGTGGGAAAAAAATAACAGTGATCTACAAAAAGTAAATAAAACAAATATCACAAAAAACCCCCTATAAAATGTATAAATATACAAAAAACTGCAACTTATAATTTTTTTACATGTGATACTGTTTGAAACAGTCGCCAACACACATGCAAGGTTTTTGCATGCGTGGCATCACAAAAAAAGTGGGTTTCATGTCTACCACCCAGCATTTTTCAATTGGAAGAAACTAACCTTTTTTGGTCCCATTACGCAAGATATGAATTTATTGTTTAGTCTGTCCTCTCCATCCATTACAAAAGTTTGTTTTCTTGATGAAGAATTCTGTCATTCTTCTGCCTAGCAGGTGAACTCACCAGCCAATTGATCCTTGAGGGGAGGACCACCCCAGTGCCTCCAATTTATCTGAAGCAAAATGGTGTTTTGCTGCAGCCTCACAAGATAATGGCTCCAAAAGGCAAAGTGCTAGAAGGGAAGCTCACCATCAGATTCTCATCATGAGCCAAGGAGAGAGAGACATTGATGAACTAAGCATTTTTAAGCACAAAAATTCCTCTACGTGAAAGTGTTAACTTCCGTTCAACTATGCCACTGTGCATATGAAACTTGCTATTCATAATTCTTTTATTAACACTGATGAGATAAACAAATATATTTCACTTTTATATCTACTTACTTTCTGCAGGTTACTCTTTGATTTAAGTAATAATGAAGAATTCCCTTTCACAGTAGCTGAAGTTTCAGTGCTTTTATGAGATATAATGTTGCTGACATTTCCAAGTGTTTTACGAGGTTCTACTTGTTGTAGAATTTTTGGTAACTGTTTAATGCTATTTTTTCTTCTTTTACCTTTAGAAGAAAAGTGAAACGATACATATTAAAACAGCTATTATTTCAACAGAATGATAGTGGAGATCAATAAACATGGTTACCAGTTGGAATTATAAATGAATTTAATTAATACAATTTCACTCATAAAAATAATTTAAATGTTAAAAAATTGTAAATCTAGTGATAATAAGGTTTCCAATGGAGTTTTATGATGCAAATTCTTAATTATTGCATTTATCAATGGCAGCAGCATCCAGACATTAAAAACACCAGTTATTGCAGAATTAGACAACTTTTAAAATTGTAAAGTGCTATTTGTTAAAGTATGTGGCTACAAGATAAAAGTTCAAAAAGGTTACCAGATATCAGTTGCAGCTGTAGTAGCTGGAACACTCTAAATCATACACTGATAAAGTCTAATCATCAAAGTTGGGTATAAACAAAGCCATCTGAAGAGAAAACTTGATGAATACAGATTTGGCCAATATTTTTCTGCAGCATATCATGGTAGAAATGTGTCATATAGCAACTAGCTGCAAAACAGATCTTTATCCCATGTCTGCAATTACAAGGCTGTTTGATATACTGGTCCTCAGGGGCATAGGCAGGTATGGGCCTGAATTATATCTGCTAATATAAATACATATAATTTTTTTTACGTATTTAAGTAAAAAAACTGCAATTAAGTGCAAATGTTTGAAAGTAACACGAAATATTACAGAAAAATCACAGGACTGTGTTATAAAAGTGTTGCCAGATCAGGAGTTTTAGATATAAAACAATACTTTTTTTTCTTGTCAAAGGAACATTTTGTTTGTGGTTTTTGTGCAGTTCTTGCGGGAGAGTAAAATAAGGCTAATTTTGGTGAACAACTGAACCAATTTTGATTCTAACACAGTATCAAATTGCAACTGGCTTTCAATTTAATCAGATCGAAACTGTCACAAAATCAGTTAACTGGAAACCATTTTGTGGCTGTGGAATTTAGGAATTGGATGCATGGCTGAAATTGCTTGAGATTAAAGTCTCCTCAGATATAAATAAAAGGATAGATGAACAAAATTTTGCTTTCTCCTTTACACTCGTTCCAGGCCCATCTGATAGTTATCAATTCTGCCAACGAAGCCAGTGAAATATATTTTTTTGAGAACCATGAAGTGAATTTGCAAAGATTTAGGAATAAAACACTACACTACTAGGAAGTGACCAGGTGATTCTTGTAGGTCTTGAGGCAGTAGTGTCTTCTCTACGAAATGGGTTTTTCAGCGGTGCATTTCTACAAAATTGGGTTAACTCTGAGCGGCACTTTTTTGCATACCATGGACCAAATGGCCAGGCCACAAGGACCCCAAAGGCTCAGAGAAGGTTGGGGGAAGGGACCCATTGGAACAGTTGTTGGGAGACAGATGGTAGCTCCCCATCAAGCGTGTTCTTTAACGTGCACAGGGTATGGCTCTCCCACAAACGGGGCAACTGCTTAATGCCCCATTCAATGGATAGTGGCCTTTCCAAGACCATCGGTATCCCCTACTGACCGTGGGCAGGGAGTTTTGCGGAGATAAATCTCAATGCTGACCCAGCCGAGACTCGAACCTGGAGTATTTCTACAAGAATGAGAGAGTAAAAGTCTGAGGCCATCTAGATTTTCTTTGATAAAATTAATTTAATTTCTTAATCAAAGGGACCTGGTTCGAGTCCTGGGTAACGCATGGATGTTTGTATTGTTTATCTGCTGAGGTCCCACCATCCTCACAGACCTTCTATATGGTATACACTGAAGTGCCATTGAATTTGGCATAGGAGACATTATCTAAATTCAGTACCACAAGTCCCACATTTGCACACGTGTGGTTGAAACTCTGGTCATATATAGCTGTCAGCTTTGGCTTCCCCAAGTATTCGTCGTGAGAAACGTATTAAGAAAGGCGTGGGATTTAGATGCATTTCACAGAGGGCAGATTGTAGGTGACTGATGGATGGGACACTTGATCTCCGATATTGTCAACCAACTCGGATTTTCTCATACAAGTTTCAAGAGTGTTCTGGGAATATGAAAATTCCAGCAAAAAAAAACAAGCACCCAGAAAAATTGCAAAGGACAACCCGCCTTGAATGATTGTGGGCTTCGCCGTCTGACCCACATTGTACTGATCAATAGGGGCCAGACATTATCTGAAATCATCTCCCATCTGAACACGGGTTCCAGCCAGGAAGTCAGTGCACAGATCATGAAAGGCTCACTTCATCATCTTGGGTTCAGGAGCCGCTGACCTACGAGAACCCCACTTCTAATGGCATGACACCAGGCTCAATGCCTTGCCTGGGCTAAGGAACATCAAAACTGGACCATTGAAAATTAGCAACAGATAGCCTGGAGTGATGAATCTTAATTTAAACTTCATCATGCCAATGGGAGACTAAGGGTATGGAGCCAACCCCATGAAGCATGTATCCTGTATGTCAGGTCAGAACAGTACAAGCTGGTGGTAGCTCAGTGATGGCCTGGGGTGTCTTCAGTTGGATATATGTGGGACCTTTGGTACGTGTACCGACGACTCTCAATGCATCCCAGTACATAAAACTCATGGCTGACCATTTACACCCATTAATAGCCATCATGCATCCCAATGAAGATGGTGTCTACCAGCAAGACAACTGTTCATCTCACAGGTCCAGGTTGGCTACTGAATGGTTGCAGGAGCATTCTGCTGACTTTGAAATAATGAATTGGCCATCTAGAAGCCCAGATTTAAATCCCATCTCGGGCCCATGTCCCATCAGCAACGACCTAGAGAGAATTGTGGACAGCTCAGGAGGATGCGTGGGTCGCCATACCTGTGGAACATTTATGCAAGCTTGTGGAGTCCTTGCCTCATCGTGTGATAGCTGTTATCAGGTCCAACACGTTACTAGATTTCTATCCCTAATTCAATGGTACTTCAGTGTATAAACTGACACTCTTGGCAGACCTCTGTGGCAAGCAGCTGCTTGAGCAAATATTTTTTTTATTTAAGCAGTCGAGCTGTATCCAAAAACAGACTTAATGGGCCAAGTATCCTTAAGAAACCTTTAGTGCAAATACATAAAAATAGTTGGTGTAGATAAGAATAAAGGTATAATAGACAGGTAAGTAACCTGAAACATCACAGAACAGTTATTGTTACAGAGTGTTGTCAGAGTACAGGATTTACCCATTAATCTGGATTTCCCCCCCCAAAAAAACTTGAAATTTAAGGTGACATTTCATTTAATTGGAGTTTTGTGCAGTTCTTGCAAAAAAGGAAAATAAAATGTGGTGCTAAAATTAGTTAACAACTAAAGAAAATGCTGTGATTCTAAAACAGTATGTAATTTCAACTGTCTTTCAATTATATTGGTTCAATATTAAACCATTTTGTGTCTGTGGTTCTTGGGAATCGGACGTACAGTTGAAATTGCTCAATGGTATGAATATGTCATCAGAAACATAAGAAAGAGTGGAAGAACAATTTTCCCCCCTTAACACTCGTTTTGGGCATGCTTGATAAGGACCTTTTAAGGGACCAAAAAAGTTCATTTTGTCTGGCCTTAGACTTAAAAGAAAACCTTAATTTTAGATATTTGTCAAGGGTTTTATTTTTTTTTATATTTAAGTTAGCTTGTTTACCTCTGAGTGGCACTTTTTGCACACAATCGGCTAAATGGCCAGGTAAAAAAAACAAAGGTTCAGAGAACACTGGGGAAGGGACACATTCTACAGCTGTTAGGAGACATGGAATCCTCCTTTCAAAGCCATCAAGCATGTTCTTTAACAAACACTATATGGCTCTCTTGCTTACAGGATCACGGTTTAATGGAGTCCATCAGTGTTCCCTTTCCAACCGAGAACAGAGTGGAGGTTTAGGGGAGATAAATCTCAACCTGGTCCAGATAGAACTTGAACCTGGAAACTATAGATTACAAGCCTGGTACACTACCAACTAAGCCAATCCACACCCTTTTGATATTAGATTTAACAATAAAAGATATAACTTTTAGCTGATGAGCATTGGATAAATCATAGATGTTTCATTTCTGGCGTTGTCTTTCTGCTGAGCTCTTGCGTTACTCATAGATCTCTATGGTGTATTAAACTAACAAGCTACTATCGGATTTCTGCTTATCTAAGGGGTAAATTTTTACATAGATTTTGTAAAATTAGAATGAAAACCTTTGGTAAGTATTAACGACAATCAATTTTTACATTGGATAGGGGTCTCAAAATTTGGAAGTGTCCCGAGCCTCTCTTTACCTGTGAGAGGGCTTAACAAAAGCCAAGGATTCTGCAAACAAACAGAATGAAAAATTTTTGGGACCATGAACTGAATTTGGAAAGATTTGGGAGTAAAAGGTTAGTAGAAAAGTGAAAGAGAAGTAACTAGGAAGCCCTTTTAGGTTGAAATAGTAGTAGTCTTCTCTAGCAGGTGGACTTTACAGCGGTACATCTTTATAGGTATAGGAATGTAAAATTCTGAGCTTCATCTTTTCTCTGAAATTCCTTTAGTCGACGATTTAAATTGACTTATTTTTTGTTCATAGCTTTAAAAAATTAACCACAAGCCTAGTGAGCGGCGTGCTTGGTTGAGGATTAAAGGGATTTGGATTTGAGTCCCCAATAAGAAACAAATGTTCTCTTTCTGCTGACGTCTTGCTTTCTTCACATACCTTCTCGGTGATGTATTATACTGACAGATACTTATGACAACTATGGTTTAATTCAGAATATGTAGCTTCATTTTCAAACAAGTTATTTGCCACAAAATGGTAGCTAGGCTTAAACTGGGAGGAGAGCTGTGTACCAATCCCCAGTGATGATGCACAGAAGTGGTCAGGTCTAACACCTAATGTCCGACCCCGCCTTCTCATCGTTCCAGCTATTAGTACCTTTCAAAAGAGATATTCTCTTTTGGAAGGGAACAGAAGGGGAGGGCTGCCAGTTCAGTATGGCCTACTGATCTGGTCATCTATGGCCACTTTTTTTCAACCCTGCTGAGGAGTGGTCAACTTCACAGGGTCCTGGTGCTGACCATTTATACCTTACTAGACTGGACTTGTTTATGGATTTGAGCTTGATTATGGATCCTGGACTTGCTGCACTGGTGGTCCTCTGTTGAGGGAGAATCTGCCGGTGTGTTTTCTGTTTGCTTATGAGTTGCCAGCCCTAAGTGAACAGAGGCATGGGATACCTTATATCAGCTGGTGGATAATCCTGATCAGAGCCCATCGCAGAACCTCACTTAGCTAGTTGGGCATCGTCAAGCCTAAACTGGAGTAATGTGTTTCAGGCAGACCATATGGCTCTTGAAAAAGTCCACTTGAAAAGGTGGTGCCTGAAGTTCCTACCAGCATCAGCCTTTAGCAGAGAAGGAACAGGTCTTTGCCCCATGCCTGTGATCAGGGGGCTGTTTGATATTGTTGGCCCTACCAATCTCAATAAACCTAGTTTCTTTAAAAATCCTACTAATCATTTTCTCTCTGCAGGAACATGGAACATGAGGACATTATATAGAGATTATTCTCTTGATGTCCTCGCGCAGGAATTCCAGTGCTATAACCTAGATATTCTAGGTTTGCAAGAGACCAGATGGACAGGTATAGGTGAGATACTTAAAAATAACTTTAAATTTCTCTTTACAGGGAGGGAGGATGAAAAGCATCACCAAGGCGTGGGTCTGCTTCTCAGCAGATATGCTAGCGATGCTCTTCTACGATATGAGCGCATTAATGAAAGGTTTCTTACAGCAAAATTTCAGACAAGCATTAAAGACTTGAATGTTATCTGCTGTTATGCCCCCACTGAGGATGAGAAGGATAGGTTTTACGGACAACTTCAGGATATTTTGAATTCTGTCAAGAAAGGAGATATTACCCTTGTTCTAGGTGACTTCAATGCCAAAGTTGGTACTGACGCTGACCTTTGGGGAGGGGTGATAGGCCCTTTTGGTATTGGCAGCTGCAATGGGCAACATCTCATACAGGTAAGTAAACTCAATGGTTTCAGAATAACTAACACTTATTACAAACACTGCTACATGCATAAGTACACATGGATTTCACCCAATGGGCTCCTTAAAATTATGATTGATTATATATTAATTAACAGCAAATGGGCTAGTTCTGTTAGGAATACCAGGTCATATAGGGGAGCTGAAATTGGATCTGACAATTACCTTGCTAAATGTGTATTGTATTAAAAGTGTATTGCAACTTAAACTTAAAAAGTGTTGTGCTAAAGTTAAAAAATTTACCTTTAATACTGATGCTCTGAAAGACCCAGTTATAGCTAAAGTCACCATGATAGGTTACTTAAGTCATTATGACAGTCATGATTTGCTTATTACTGAAGTTGAGGAAGAATGGGGCCATTTTAAACAGGCTTTTTTGGAAACGAACAGTATTCTTTTAGGGAAAAAGGAACAGAGTAGGCAGAATTATTTGAGTGATAATGTACTTGAACTTATTTCAGAAAGGAGGAACTGCAGGAATGTCCTTAATTGGTACCCTACTAGTCCTAATAGAAAGCATTACAGAGAGCTTAATAAACTTGTAAAGGATCAGTTAGCTGCTGATAAGAATCTTTGGCTTGATGGCTTGGCTGACAAAGCTGAGGAAGCAGTTAGGCAGCACAACAGCAGAGAGCTGTACCAGATAGTTAATGTTTCGTGTGGTAGAAAACGGAGAGGTATACAGGGATTGAAGGATAAACAAGGTAAAGTTATAGAAGGTGAGGATTCTGTCATGGTTAGGTGGGCTGAGCATTTCAGTGATGTTCTAAACAATGTAGTTAGTTCTACTCTCATTGTTTGCAATGATGATAAATGCATTACTGGCTTTAATGTTGTCCCTATAACACAATATGAAGTTATGGTGGCTATTTCTAAACTTAAATTACATAAATCCCCAGGGGTAGGTGAAATTACTACAGAAATGCTTAGAGCTGGGAATGTTTCGGTTACCACTTGGATGACTGAAATTTTGATTATCTTTTATGATAAAGGCATGATTCCTAAGGATTTTACCAGAGCTATTATTATCCCTATTTTCAAAAAAGGTGATAGCAGTTCTTGTGATAACTATAGGGATATCAGCCTACTCTCTGTTCCAGGTAAAGTTCTTTCCATGATTGTGCTTAATAGAATTAAGAATCTGGTTGACAGTCAATTGTGTGATGAGCAATGTGGATTCAGAAGTGGTAAGGGATGTGTGGATCAGATATTTTCACTTAGGCAGATTCTTGAGAAATGTTTAGAGTTTCAGAAACCTTTGGTTGCTAGCTTTGTTGATTTCAAAAAGACTTTCGACTCTGTTGATCGTCATAATTTGTGGTTGATTGTGAAATCATATGGTATACCAGACAAGTTAGTTAACATAATGAAAGCTCTCTATAATAACACTGAGTCATGTGTGAGAGTTGGTAAAGGCTTGTAGCAATTGGTTTAGCATTACTTCTGGTGTTCAACAAGGGTGCATTTTGTCTCCTTTTCTCTTTAATTTGGTTATTGATTATGTTATGTGAAATTCACTGCAAGGGAAAGATTTTTGGCTCTAAATGGTCTGGAGATACTAAAATTCTGATTTAGATTATGCTGATGATTTAGCCCTTTTGGCAAATGATGTTGATGAGATGAACTCTTTCATTAGAGCTGTTGATGAGACTGGTAATAAAGTAGGTTTGGTTATAAACAGAGGGAAAACTAAAGTGATGAAAATTGATCAGGCAGGCTGTGATTCAGTTAATCTGCATGGTTGCAGTCTTGAGCAAGTGTCACAGTTTAATTACCTTGGGAGCTATGTAACAAATACTGGTGATATGCGGCATGAGATTAACAGACGAATAGGGATTGCTGAGAAATAGGTGTATACACTAAAAGACACCCTAAGACAATTGATTGTGGAGAAATAGGTGTATACACCTAAAGACTAAAATTAGATTGTATAATAGTTTGGTTCTTTCTAGGGTTAGTTATGGTAGTGAAACTTGGACACTATGTAAACTAGATGCTTTTAATTCTAGATGCTTACGTAGTATCTTGGGTATTAGGTGGTGTAACTTTGTAACTAATGATGAGGTTAGGCAAAGGAGTTTGCAACCTCCTTTAAGCAGCATATTGTGCAGAGAGAGACTCCGTTGGTTTGGCCATGTTGCCCGTATGGATAATTATAGATTGGCGAATAGGGTTATGAACGGTGTGCCTAGAGGCCTCAGAAGAAAGGGGAGACCTAGGATGCAGTGGATAGACAATGTCAAACAGGACCTTGTTAGAATTGGTGTGCAGTGGCCGGATGCAGCAGATGTAGCTCAGGACAGATATGCTTGGAGAATTAAACTGCACTGTCTGGTTGGACCTCCGTAGCCCATGACTGATGGAGGAGGAGGAGGAGGAGGATGAAAGAGAGGTAGAAAAATGTTTTGATTAAAATTCATCAAAACAAAGGATTTGATTAAGTTTAACTTTATTTTATGTCATATTGTTAATGAGTTTTTGTTCCTGGATGACAATATAACACAAAACATGATAGGATTTTTGCATTCCTAAAATCTGATGCATTTAGTTCTAAATTTACTATAAAAAAATGAAGCACACATGTGACAACACTGGTGCACAATAAAAATGTTCTGGTCAAGAAGTTTTTAAACATTATTAAATGTTTTCATATTCCTTCAAACCTTATAAATGTTTTTGGAAATCAACAGTGTGGGTCACTCCAGACTTCCTGGAACAGAATAACTGCTCTGGTACAAAAATCTTAGAATATGTATGTCGACAAAAATTTTTTCCACTAAATATTTATTGATTTATCAACGCCAAAGAGCATCAGGTAGTACTGTGATTATCATCTATATTTAAATCATTAATAATGCTAAATAGCATGATGAAACTATTATTTATTTCCATCTCACTCTGTGCAATATTAAGGTAATATTTGCCACCAGAGATCACAGATGGCGCCAATGGTTGGCCCGCAAATCTCTGTGAAAGAGTTGTCTTAAAATTAGTGGAAAAAAGAGCTGACATTAGTTCAACTGGAAGATTACTCTGGCATGTTTCTAGAGAGATACAAGTTCGAATCCTGTATGTCGGCAAAAAAATTTTCCGCTAAATATTTATTTATTTAACTATAGAAAAGCTAATCAATAAATATAGAAATGAAAACAAGAGATTTGGCTCTCCACTCAATCACCAACTCCAAATGTGCAACCTTTGCCAGACCTATATGTTATGTTCCTGGCATATGTGAATCAGCCGCAAGTTACTCAGAGCCCAAAATATCAAAATTGTTTTCAGTCCAGCTCCAAATCTGAAGAAAATTATCAAAAGGGACAGAGGCAAATTCAGCCACTTCAAAAATTGGGCGTATACCGATTTCCCTTACATTTGTGGGATAATTCCATTGTCTACTACATTGGAAAAACCATATGTTCTTTACAAGAAAGGTTTGCATGACATCAAAGAGATGTCAGCCAAAACAAGCTAACGATGGCTGCTGCCAAGCTAGCAGTACAACACGTGCCAAGCTAGCAGTACAACCGTAGACTGGGAGCATGCCACACTTGTTTGAAAGTGCATCCACTTTCTATGGAACCATAGTTTGCGAGGGTATTGAAATAATGACCTCACCTGTCCCCACTTACAACTGAGACACTGGAATCGCCCTTCATGACATGTGGAAAGAAGCTCTAAAGAGCCTAACGTCACCATATAGTGTCACTTCACTGAAGATGGAGTGCTGTCCTTGCTCCGAAAAGCTTCATTGTTTTTTTCTTAAAAACTTTTAACATGCAAATAGGTTGAAGGATAAACTTTAAAATTTCATTGCTCAACGACAGAGAATTTTAAGTTACTTTTTATTTTCATAATCTTCAGTTTTTAAAAATAGCAGGGTTTGTTTTTGTTAATTTTTAGAAGATTTTCAAAAATTTTAGGAAAAATATGTTGATAATAGTTCAAATCTAGCGTGTGAGCTTAAATCAGGTGATTGCTTCAATACAGAATAATGTTAACAAACAAATCGGTAATACTGTATAGCACTTCTAAAATATGGCTTTATCAAATTATTTATATTGTAGTTTAATAAAATATGCATGTTGGTCTGTAAATGGTAGCTAGGTAGTCACTGGAAGGAGAGCTATGCACCAATCCCCTGTGATGATGCATAGAACCGGCCAGGCCTAGCACCTAATGTCCGACCCCGCTTTCTCGTGGTGCGGACCGTTAGTAACTTTCAAAAGAGATACTCTCTTGTGGAAGTGAACGGAAGGGGAGGGCTGCCAGATTAGTGTGGCCTACTGATCTGGACAACTATGGCTACTTTTCTTTTTTTTCTACCCTGCTGAGGAGTGGTCAACCACACAGGGTCCTGGTGCTGACCATATAAACCTACTGGACTGGACAGATATATGGCTCTGAGCTTGATTATGGATCCTGATTTTGTTGCACTGGTGGGCTTCTGTGGAGGGAAAATCTTCCGCTGTGTTTTCTGTTTGTTTGTGGGTTGACAGCCCCAAGTGAATAGATTCACAGGATATGTTTATCAGCTGGTGGATAATCCTGAGCAGAAGTCATCGCAGGCACCTGAACTCTTTGCTTCTATTGGCATCGTCAAATTCTACATTGGAGGAAGTCTTCCAGTGTAGATGGCTTCAGCCTTTAGTAGTGGGGGAACGGGTCTTTGCCCCATGTCTGCAATTAGGGGGCTGTTTGATATTGTCGGCATTCCCTCTCTCAATAAACATAGTTTCTTTAAACAACCCACTAACCATTTTCTCTCCATAGGTAGTTGGAATGTGAGGACTCTGCACAGAGCTCTTTCTCTTGATGTCCTCCCACAAGAATTCCACCGTTATAATTTAGATATTCTCGGCTTGCAAGAGACCAGATGGACAGATAAAGGTCAGATTCTTAAAAATAATCTTAAATTTCTCTTTTCAGGGAGGGACGACAATAAGCATCACCAAGGCGTGGGTCTGCTTCTCAGCAGACACGCTAGCGATGCTCTTCTAGGATATGAGTGCATTAATGAAAGGTTTCTTACAGCAAAATTTCAGACCATATCAGATAACATTCAAGTCTTAACGCATAATTAGAGACTTGAATGTTATCTGCTGTTATGCCCCCACTGAGGATTAAAGACTTGAATGTTATCTGCTGTTATGCCCCCACTGAGGATGCCGATGAGGATGAGAAGGATAGGTTTTATGAACAACTTCAGGATATTTTGAATTCTGTCAAGAAAGGAGATATTACCCTTGTTCTTGGTGACTTCAATGCCAAAGTTGGTACTGACTCTGACCTTTGGGGAGGAGTAATAGGCCCTTTTGGTATTGGTAGCTGCAATGGCAATGGGCAACGTCTCCTACAGGTAAGTAAACTCAATGGATTCAGAATAACTAACACTTATTACAAACACCGTGACATACATAAGTACACATGGGTTTCACCTGATGGGCTGCATAAGAATATGATTGATTACATATTAATTAACAGCAAATGGGCTAGTTCTGTTAGGAATACCAGGGCATATAGGGGAGCTGAAATTGGATCTGACCATTACCTTGTTAAAAGTGGGTTGCAACTTAAACTTAAAAAGTGTTGTGCTACGGTTAAAAAATTTACTTTTAATACTGAAGCTCTGAAAGATCCAGTTATAGCCAAAGCTTACCATGATAGGTTACTTAGTCATTATGACAGTCATGGTTTGCTTACTACTGAAGTTGAGGAAGAATGGGATCATTTTAAACAGGCTTTTTTGGACACTAACAGTACTCTTTTAGGAAAAAAGGAGCAGAAGAGGCAAAATTATCTGAGTGATAAGGCACTTGAGCTTATTTCGGAAAGAAAGAACTGCAGGAATGCCCTTAATCAATACCCTACTAGTACTAATAGAAAGCATTACAGAGACCTTAATAAACTTGTAAAGGATCAGTTAGCTGCTGATAAGAATCTTTGGCTTGATGGTTTGGCTGACAAAGCCGAGGAAGCAGTTAGACAGCACAACAGCAGAGAGCTGTACCAGATAGTTAATGTTTTGTGTGGTAAAAAACGGACAGGCATACAAGGATTGAAGGATAAACAAGATAAGGTTATAGAAGGGGGGGAGGATTCTGTCATGACTAGGTGGGCTGAGCATTTCAGTGATGTTCTAAACAATGTAGTTAGTTCTACTCCCATTGTTTGCAATGATGATAGATGCATTGGTGGCTTTAATGTTGGCCCTATAACACAATCTGAAGTTATTTTGGCTGTTTTTAAACTTAAACTTCATAAATCCCCAGGGGTAGATGAAATTACTACGGAAATGCTTAGAGCTGGGAATGTTTCGGTTACCACTTGGATGACTGAAATTCTGAATATCTTTTATGATAAAGGCATGGTTCCTAAGGATTTTACCAGAGCTATTGTTATCCCTATTTTCAAAAAAGGTGATTGCAGTTCTTGTGATAACTATAGGGGTATCAGCCTACTCTCTGTTCCAGGTAAAGTTCTTTCCATGATTGTGCTTAATAGAATTAAGAATCTGGTTGACAGGCAATTGCGTGATGAGCAATGTGGATTCAGAAGTGGTAGGGGATGTGTGGATCAGATATTTTCACTTAGGCAGATTCTTGAGAAATGTTTAGAGTTTCAGAAACCTTTGGTTGCTAGCTTTGTTGATTTCTAAAAGGCTTTCGACTCTGTTGATCGTCATAATTTGTGGTTGATTGTGAAATCATATGGTATAACAGACAAGTTAGTTAACATTATGAAAGCTCTCTATAATAACACCGAGTCGTGTGTGAGAGTTGGTAAGGCTTGTAGCAATTGGTTTAGCATTACTTCTGGTGTTCGACAAGGGTGCATTTTGTCTCCTTTTCTCTTTAGCTTGGTTATTGATTATGTTATGCGAAATTCGCTTCAAGGGAAAGATTTTGGCCTTAAATGGGCTGGAGATACGAAAATTTCTGATTTAGATTATGCTGATGATTTAGCCCTTTTGGCAAATGATGTTGATGAGATGAACTCTTTCATTCGAGCTGTTGATGAGACTGGTAATACAGTAGGTTTGGTTATAAACAGAGAGAAAACTAAAGTGATGAAAATTGGTCAGGCAGGCTGTGATTCAGTTAATCTGAATGGTTGCAGTCTTGAGCAGGTGTCACAGTTTAATTATCTTGGGAGCTATGTAACAGATAATGGTGATGTGCGGCATGAGATTAACAGACGAATAGGTATTGCTGCCGGGACTTTTAAGAACCTATAGAGAGTGTGGAGAAATAGGCGTATACACCTAAAGACTAAAATTAGACTGTATAATAGTTTGGTTCTTTCTAGGGTTAGTTATGATAGTGAAACTTGGACACTTTGTAAACAAGATAACAGGAAACTAGATGCTTTTGATTCCAGATGCTTACGCAGTATCTTGGGCATTAGGTGGTTCAACTTTGTAACTAATGATGAGATTAGGCAAAGGAGTTTGCAACCTCCTTTAAGCAGCATATTGTGCACAGAGAGACTCCGTTGGTTTGGCAATGTTACCCATATGAATAATTATAGATTGGCGAATAGGGTTATGAACAGTGTGCCTAAAGGCCTCAGAAAGAAGGGGAGACCTAGGATGCGGTGGGCAGACAATGTCAAACAAGACCTTGTTAGAATTGGTGTGCAGTGGCCAGATGCAGTAGATGTTGCTCAGGATAGACTTGCTTGGAGAACTAAATTGCATGGTCTGGTTGGACCTCCGTAGCCCATGGCTGCTTGAGGATGATGATGATGAAAATATGCATCAAATGGAAAAAGAAAATATTATTTTTCATGCTTGAATTACGTATTTTTAAAAGATACATGTAAGAAAATTTTCAAATGGCAATTTAAAAAAAATTGAAGTTTCATGTGTTGTACAAAAGATGTTTATACATGTCCTTGACTCTGGAAAGGTTAATTATGTGCATCCTGTATTACAGAAATGTAAACTTGGATTAGGAAGTGGGTTTATCTGGATTATTAATAGTTATGGAATTAAAAAATGTTTCTGCAATGAACTCTTTTATCAGCACACATCTAATATTGATATAATATTGTCTACATACAGTAGTAGTATTTATCACAGAATTAATGATTTTTATTAACAAGTGAAATATTGGAATAATATGAAGCATGCACATTGATAAAATTTTAATTTTTTTTATCATTTCAGTGTACATATGTGATATTTGTGTAATTTTGTTTTTAACTTGTTTACAATGTAACTCTTGTACACTATTTTCAGATTCCTGGGAATGTCTAGTTTTATGACACTGCACCTGGTATGTAGTACAAGCATACCTCAATTAGCACTGATTCATTATAGCAATGTATATCTCAAAAATATTTTTAAATTTACAAATATATATATATATCCATTACAATATAGTTAATATTTTTCGCATGGCTAGTCAGCCAGTACAGTGAGTGTAATCTATTGTATGCTCTCTGCCAAAGAGTACTAGCTCACCATACTGTGCTTTCTTCAGTTTGACCTCACCACAGGAATTTTTACAGAGTGTATCAGTAAAATCATGGATAACATGGATCTGTTCACTGAAAATGATGCAGATTTTGTCAGCTGCACTGCAGTAAAGATAATTGTTGCTGATGCAATAATGGCAAGAAGCTTCAGGCAAGGTAATCAACTATTGATTCCTTTTTCAAGAAGGAAGATGGACTACAATCTGGACCATCTTCCTGCTAGTAACTCCCTTCTTGTCTCCCAACATTGTCAAATTCACCATTTTTGGGGTTGCACCATGCAGTGGTGAATACAGTACACTACTTTAATTTTTGCTTTCATTATTATTCATTTGATAATACAGAATGCATTTTAAAATTATGTTTATCATTCATATTATAGTTTAAGCAACCCAACTAACCCCTAATATGTTGATTGTAGGATAATAAATTACAATTTTAGGAATGCATCTCTATAGGGTCTATGCTATAAGACTGTACAGTGCTCCCATTTCCAGGAGTGCATCTCCCACACACTAAAAAGGTATGTTGTATATTTCAGAAATGTGTAAACTGATGGAGATCGACGATTGTAATGTACTACAGGAAGACCATCCAAGCATAACAGGTGCAAAATAGTTCCCCCTCACTTACTATAGGAGTTGAATCTTCATTATCACTGTGTGCTGTGGTTGCTTCACACAAAGGATATCCTAAGGATACCACATCCACGCCCATGTCCGTATGGAACTGGCAGCGGAGAGTCGGACAGGGGCGTGGCTGACTTGGCAGCAGCATCTGCCAAATCATTGCCCCTGATACCGACATGACCGGGCACCCAACAGCAGAGAACACTGGTTGTGGCTGCCAGACGATGTAGCTGCTGGCGGATCTTAGGATGAACTGGGTGAGGCTGATGCCTCACCGAGATCAAAGCCTGTAGCGAGCTAAGCGAGTCGGTGTAAAGCACACACTGATGATGCTTAGCCACCACATGGTCCAAGGCAAGACTGACAGCATGCAACTCTGCAGTAAAGATGGAACACTGCAGTGGGATCTGGTCTGCAATGATTACATCACAGAAGGCCATGGCCGATCCCACCGATGTGCCGGACTTCGAGCCATCTGTAAAGACAGGCAAGAAGTCCGGGTATTCAGCACGATGGCTGGCAAAGAGTTGCAGGTACACACAGTCAGGTGTAAAGGCCTTCCCCATCCTGCACAGGGAAAAATCACAGGAAGGGGAAACAGCAAGGTGGAAGTGGCTCGGCTGTCAACTGTGCGACACTATCGAGACTGGTGTTGATGTCTCTGAGGTAGCAAATGGACGAAATAGCTCAAACCAAATGGATGAATGGCAGTCGTCCAATTAGTGTAAAGCATTTCCCACTTTGGACTGAAAATGCAGTCCCAAGTGGGATGGCCAGGCAGGGATAACAATTTAGATGCATATTGTAGGTACAACTGCTGACAGCGAAGAGATAAAGAAGTTTCATCGGTCGCAACGTAGAGACTCTGGACTGGTGAGGTGCGGAAGGCTCCTGTGCAAACACGGAGAGCCTGATGATGGAGGGGGTCCAGCACCTTCACCACCGAATCCCGGGCAGAGTCATACACCTGGGATCCGTAGTCCAGTTTCAACCGGACAAGTGCACGGTACAGGCGGAGCAAAGAACATCGGTCCACCCCCCAAGAGAGGGAGGAGAGGACCTTGATGATGTTCAATGCCGCGTGCACTTGGACCTGAGATGACGTATGTGAGGTAAAAAGGTCAATTTCCGATCGAATATGAGACCGAGAAACTTGGTCTCCGTCACTACTGGACACTACTGGAATGATGTTACCCCCGAGCCGCAGCTCGGGATCCAGGTGAAGATTACGATTGTGGCAAAAGTGCACACAAGCGGTCTTCTGTGGGGAGAACCGAAACCCGTTAGCCGTCACCCAAACAGAAAGATTGTTCAGGGCAATTTGCAGTTGTCTTTCAATGACCCTCATGCTGGACGAAGAGCAAAAGATGCTAAAGTCATCAACATAGAGGGCATTGCCTACTGATGGAGGAAGTTGTCTAGTTATAGAATTAATCTTGACAGCGAAAAGCATAACACTCAGAACGCAGCCTTGTGGCACCCCCTGTTCTTGGGGGTACGGCCGCGACAGAGTGTTACCGACACAGACACGAAAAGAACGTGTCGATAAGAAGTTGGAGATGAAGATCGACATGTGACCTCTCAAGCCGAAGCTGTGTAGGTCACGAAGAATGCCGAATCTCCAAGCCGTGTTGTACGCTTTTTTGAATGTCAAAGAAAATTGACACCAGGTGCTCTCTACGTAAAATTGAGTTTCTGATAGCTGATTCGAGGAGTATCAGATGGTCAAGAGTTGACCGTTGCCTGCGAAAGCCACACTGGGTGTAGAAAAGAAGGTTGTGGTGTTCTAAATACCAGATGTGTCTGGCATTTACCATTCTTTCCAACACCTTGTACATGCAGCTCGTCAAAGCGATGGGATGATAATTGGAAGGAATCTTGGAATCCTTTCCTGGCTTTGGAAAGGCCAAGACGATGGCCTACCTCCAGGAGTCTGGAAACTGCTCCTCGAGAAAAATGCAGTTGAAGAGTCGGAGCAGCCGATCCTTACTCGATGGTGAGAGATGTTGGAGGATGAGGATGGTGAGAGATGATGGCATAATGGACATTGTCTGGCCCTACAGCAGATGCACGAGAGGAGTGTAGAGCACGACGAAGCTCCTCTGCTGTGAATGGCCTTTTGTAAGGCTCCAGGCAAATTCGAGTGGAATGACAGCGGAGAGCATTCCGCTCGGCCCTTCTGGGCCTAAAACTCGGGGGAGGAAGATGAAGAGATGGAGGAGAATGACTCCCCCAGAGTGTCGGCAATTGCTTTAGGATCAGCAATTGCCTATCCATTATGCTCAGGATCGATAACGAGTTTGACGTGTAGTTCCCACCCATCTTCTGGACTTTGTCCCATACGACCTTTGAACTGGTTGTGTGGGTGATAGAAGACATATATTTGATCCAATATTCCTTCTGGCTTTGGGGCCAGATGAAACGAGCTTTCGCCCTGGCACGTTTGAACGTTTCGAGGTTGGGGGTTGTCGGATATCTCCGAAACATCCCCGAAGCCTTGTTCTGAACCTTACGAGCTGCAGTGCAATCTGGATTCCACCACAGTTTCGGAAAACGAAGAAACCGTGTCGAAGTTTGAGGAATCTACGATACAGTCCGTAATCTCTACCACTGCAACATTGATGGGCTCCTGGCTGACAGTGGTCACAATCGAAACCACCCCAGTCAGCCCGATCGAGCCTCCACCGTGAGACGCGTGAAGGGCTGCAAGGCCCCCACGGGAGATGGTGCATACTAAAGGGAGGTGATCGCTTCCGTACGGGTTGTCCTCGACCTCCCATGTAAAGAATGGAAGGATTGAGGAGGAGCAGATGGAAAGGTCAATGGCAGTGAAAGTGCGGGTGGGGGAGTGAATGTATGTAGTGACACCGGTGTTCAACAGGGAGAGAGAAGGATCCAGGAGCTCCAGGACCCCACCCCTCCTGTTGGTATCAGCACTGCCCCAAAGTGGACTGTGTCTGTTGAGGTCCCCCATAATGAGGAAGGGGGACGGCAGCTGCGATACAAGATCATCAAGGTCTTCCTGGAAGATGATGCTCCCAGGTGAGAGATATACCGAGCAGTCAGCGAGAACCCCACAAAGAGGTGGATGGCTACCGCCTGTAAGTTGGTGGTGAGGGGTACGACCTGGAATGGAGAATGGTTGTTCACGAGGATGGTGACACCCCCACGAGCTGGACCATCTCCATCTTGGTTGCAGCGAACTAGTGTAAAGTGCCGTATCGTGGGATCTCTGGCTGCAAGTATGTCTCCTGCAGGAACACACACATGGGCTTGTGTGCCTGAAGGAGGGCCTTGATGTCGTCAAGATTACTCTGGAATCCACGGCAATTCCATTGTACGAGTGTGGCCATCTCAGGACTTAGAAGAGTGGGCGGACGACGAATTCCTATTCAGCTTAACCGCCGCAAAGGATGGTTTAGTGAATAGGGGACGGTCGGTATCCATGTCCTCGGAATCATCTGAGGGACATGGATCAGTGACCGCCCTTTGTGGTGCTGTTTTCTTTTTTGGCCCTGGGGGGGGCCCCTTAGGTTTCGAAGGTCTTGCTGTCTGAGGACGGGGAGGAGGAGGCCTTCCGGTGGAAGGCTGTGTTCCAGGAATTGAAACCGGGGTTGATGTCGAAGTCGACACCACCCTCAGTTTCGTCTGGGTGAGGAGGTACTTGGCAGCTGGCGAGAAAGACTCAGTAGGTGGTACACTGATGTCAGTCTGCATCGCAACCGAAGTCATTGGAACGATGGGCTTTCCAATGACTGCACTGGCATAGGAAACCTTGCCAGGTGGGGCGGGCGGTGCAGCAAGCTTTCTCGCTTCAGCTTATGAGATATTGTTGATGACTTTGAGACGTTGTACCTCCTTCCACTTTGGACAGTCGCGGGAGTACGCCGGATGTTCGCCACTACAGTTCACACAGCATGCCTTTTCTGCTGTGCAGTCAGGATCGAGGTGATCTTTACTGCCACAGCGAGCACAGGTGGGTTTGCCCTGGCATGACCGTATATCTGACACTGAAAACAGCGCAGAGGGTTCAGTATATACAGTCATAACTCACAATGCAAATAGCCTGCCTTGATGGAAGAAGGCAGGCATGGCATGTTGAATGTCACAATCAGCACACGGGTGGGTGCCAATTTCCCATCACGGCGTGTCGAAACCCGGTGGACCGCTATTACTCCTTTAAGTGAGAGCTCCGAGAGGATTTCCTCCTCAGTGACATTGAGGAGGCCCCACTCAGTGATCACACCATGAGAGGAATTCAAAGTTTTATGTGGAGTGACTTCGACAGCTACCGCACCAATTTCTTTGACTTTCAGGAGCAGTTCCAAGTGTTTGGAACAAGTGATCTCAATCTGCAAGTCGCCAGATCGTAAGCGCTTGATGGATTTCGGCTCTCAGGCAAGACCTTTCAAACCTTTATTGATGAAAACAGGGGACATGTCCCCAAGTACCTGATCACCCGTGGAGTGGATGATCAGGAATCTGGGGAACGACACAAAGACGACGACGGCAGAGATAATAAGACAAAGAGGAAGATGGGGGCTCATGACGAGCCCTCTTCGCGGCATTGATCGCATTATTTTCATCATTCTCTTTAATTTTTGTTTTTTTGTGTGGTTCAGTGACCACTGTCCCCACCCTCCATGGAGCCCAACAAGGGGACGCCCAGTAGGGCACCAGGGCTACGCAGGCACTATACCCATACAGACAGTGAGCCAAGCCCTCACAAATAAATAAAAAGAGAAATGTGCAGAACAAAAACATTCTACACAAAAGGAACAAAGTGTAAAATAACAAAATTGTGAAGGCAAAAATGGCGTCACAAAGAAAGTATAACTTCAAAAGGAAAATAAGTCGTGAGGAAACTTGCGAACCTGTACCCGGACCGTGGGCAAAGTTACTCATCGCTCTGCATAGTTGACCCTAGCAGGACCTGCCCACAAGCCGATTGCCAACAGGAGCTCCCGTTTACTGAAAGCAGAGGCCAAAGCAGTGATAGATGCCCTGGAATCCGCTGCCCAGCCCCGCGACAGACAGGCTTCCCAATGGCAATACGGCTAATTGGGACCACGCCAGTCATGAGCTGGGGAGAGAAGACGGTGACCCCTGAGCAACTACCAGGATCCTCCTTTCCTAGGACATGGGTCTCTGCACACGACAAACACGCGGGCGAGCATTTAGGATCCTGTGAAGGTATCCGAGTCAGCAGAACCTTCACAGGGTGGTCCCCCTCACCGCGTATAGGCGCTCGCACCAAGGGGGAGGGTTCGAAGGATTTCAGCCAAAGTTAGCATTTGGGTTACCTCTGAGCTGGATATTTTGCACAATGGAATGTTTGGAGACAGATGGTAGCCTCCATCAAGTCCATCCATAATGTTCTTTAAAGTGAACAATGTATGGCTCTCCCACACATGGGGGCTACGACTTTACGTTTCATCTGATGGATGAACATAAATCTCCAAGCCAATCAGCGCCCCTTACTGACTGAAGGTAGAGAAGAGTTTAGCAGAGATAAACCTCTACACTGGCACAGGTGGGGGCTTGAACCTGAGAACTGCAGATTATAAGCCTGGAGCACCACCAACTGAACCAACCCCACCCAAGTAAGCAGTTAGTCTGTGTGCCTGAGATTAGTCAGTGGTCTAAGTCATGAGAGCTCAAAAGTCTAGATCTAGTAACAAAGTCACAAAGTTGGCATTATTATAACTATAGTTTTATCTACCTATATAAGGGGTATACCAGTTACACACACATTTCCAGGGGTTATGTGAAGCATAAAAGGTTGAGAACCACTGGTCTAAGTGAGCAATCAAATTTTATTTAGATAATCTGTGGGACTGATCACATTTAGAAAATTATCTGTGTGACTAAGAAAATTACTGTATGGCAAAACTGAGTTGCTATAGTTCAACAGTTGAGAGATGACTGGTAACAGCACTTCAAAACCCATTTCAACAAGAACTATACAGAGAATTTCAAACTTTGAAAATAGAGAGCTATACCATGATATGAATGCCTTTCACATTTTTTTGACACATAGGATGGAGATACCTGTAAACTTTTAGCTTGTGTTGGTTTATTGTACACAAACACTTACATAAGGAATAAAACATATACAAACACTTAAGCAAGGACATGCCTGTTGAAATAATAGTTAGGTACACTAACCACTGGGCCAGATGGTTAGCCAGATGGTTAGCGTTTTAGAGGAAAAACTGTCTTGAGCCGGGTGGTCCCACCCGGCTCAAGACAATTTTTCCTCTAAAATTTAAATCGACACTAAAGTGCCGATTTATTAGTTGATATATAGCAATGGTTTGAGGAAATGAAAATGACTTATCACTTTCCTTGTCCTGCATTATCACCTGATCTTAATCCAATCGAAAATACATGGGATAATTTAGAAAGTGTTATTGTAATGCACATAACTCTACCCTCTTCACTTTGAGAAGTTAAAGCCATTTTGAAAATGGATCAAAATACTTTCTGCTGTATTTCCAAAGTAAGTGAATAGCATGCCATGTTGAGTTCAGGCTGTCGTATCTGCCTGCAGAGGCATGATGAAGCATTAGGTAGGTGTTCATAACAATTTGTCCAGGCAGTGTATGTGCTGTTACAAAAATGAGTTGGTCAAGATACCGATAGAAAACAGGATTAGTTATAATTGTTTTTATTAGTTTTATTGTTCTTTAAGCTTTTTTTATGTTGAAGGTAATAGTGGGATGTTTAGGTTTATGATTAGAATTTGAAAGGAACTATATTCATGGGCTACTTTTTGGGAGAAAAGAAATGGTGGTTACCAGTAGGCTTTGCTGAATAATTATCCCTGCAGGTTATTAACATGCATTTACAATTTTAATATTTGCCAATGGTAATAGATGTAAAAAAAATCCCATTTTCTGCCACCTTAACTTCCAGATTCATCTACACTACAACAGGCAATATATTTTAAAAGTAACTGTAAAAGAAGAAACAATACCTGAATTTAAGTTTTCTTTTTCATCATGTACAGTTGAGAAGATAGTATTTTTTTTGTCTTGAACAATTCCCCATACAGCAGCCATCCTATCAATATTTCATGAAAAATCATTAAAAAAGAAACTTTATATTATAATTACTGATGCATGCCACAAAATGTGTTCATAAGCTGAATGCTTTATAGGTTGAATTCCTTTCCCCCCAAATGAAATAACATTAAATGCATTCCTTTATCACCATCAAAAATAAACTTTTTTCTTATAAAATGAACAAGCTGGTGAATACATTTAGGATAAGTTCTTATATTTTTCATATAAAATTATAAATTGGTACACATAGCAACTGTGTGCAGTACACAGTTGAACACCTTTCGAAAGTTTTTTGATTCAACTTTCAAAAACTGAGTATGCATATAAGGCTTGGAATACTGTTATTGTTAACATTTAATTTCTGCATCTTTCCATAGCACACAACATTGCTTAAATGCTGTGAAACACATGTGAGTTGGTTAGATGTGCTCTAAGAGTCATAATCTAACTTGCAAACTTCTTACAATTGGGGAAAAAATAGCTAAATATCGCTGATCGTAAGCAAGAAAGTAATTAAGAGCTATTATGAGACATAACTTGCTAGATGGCTTTCAAAAGTTACTAAATTTGGCTACAGAGAAGCTATCGACTCTGAGCAAGAGGGTGAAATATGCAACATTGCATGTTTGGAACAAATTCAGGCATTTTTAAGTGCAGGAGCTATGGGCATTAATTGAATAAGGAGTAATAATATTTCAGCATGTATTATATTAATAAGTTCAAACACTGCATATTAGCATATTCATAACTTGAGGTTCACCTATACCTTAATAATTAATTGCTATCTTAATATACCTGTACATTATTTACATCTAGCAAATTGCTTTTAAAACTAAAATTTAAACATTGAAAACAATTAACCCTTTTAATGTCAATAATGACCTGGATTTGAAACAAAATTTGAACCTTCTACCCTTTTCTGAGATTTCCTGCATGTTAAAATAGTTAAACTGTTGTAAACAAATTGCTGCAGTGCTTGAGAAGTAGACACTATTATACTGAGGCTTTTTTGCTAGAGGATAGGCAATAAAGATGATACCACTATTAATAAGTAGAGATTAAAACAAAAACAAAAAAATATTGTTTTCTAATCAAATATAAAAAAATAGAACACAGGTACATGCACTTTAAATGATGAACCTCACATTTATTATAGTTTGGGTTGTTTTACCTCTGAGCATTTTTTGCACACCATGGGCTAAATGGCCAGATCACAAGGACTGGATTGGATTGGATTACCTCTGAGCGGCACTTTTTTGCACACAATGGGCTAAATGGCCAGGTCACATGGACCCCAAAGGCTCAGAGAAGGTTGGGGGGGGGGGGACCACTGGAACAACTGTTTGGAGACAGATGGTAGCCTCCCATCAAGGCCATCCAGCATGTTCTTTAACATGTGCAGGGTACGGCTCTCCCGCAAATGGGGCCATGGCTTAACATCCCATCCAACAGACGGCAGCCTTTCCAAGCACATCGGTGTCCCCTACTGATTGTGGTCAGGGCGGGGAATTTTGCAGAGATAAATCTCAACACTGATCCAGCTGGGACTCGAACCTGAGAACTGCAAATTACGAGTCTGGCACACTACCAACTGAGCCATCCCTGCCCTCAAATTTATTATAAAAACACTACATAAAAAATGTTTCTAAATATAAGTGTACTATAAAAATGATGTTTTTGTGTACATTTTTATATAACTAATTGTTTAATCTGATTAATAAAGCATCTTCCAATAGATTTCACATTGTTTGTTCTCTGGGAACTTAGCATAAATTTTATTGTACAATATCAATTTCAATATGAAAGTTTGCTAAATATTTTATTTTTATTGACACCACAGAAAAATTAGGTATAAAATGTATCAAAATTATGTCTTTTTTTGTATTTTTAATATGTGTAAATGAACTGCCATAAATGGAATTAGTAGAAAGAATGTTTTTATTGGAGTTTGAAGCCAGAATTTGTTGATTGCAAACAAACATGAGTATTTCTTAACCACCAGGCTGGTTTTTAACATCATGACTACACTAAATATTAAAAAAATGTACCAGTTGCCAAAAATTGCACGATAAAAGAAATGACTAAAAAACAATTGCATGTTCATCTAAATTAAAATTATATTTAAATAACTTAAGATAGTTACCAATATGTATCCTGAAAAAAATATAAAGCATTAGCGATTGGGTTGGTTTATCTCTGAGCAGCACATTTTTGCACATAATGGGATAAATGGCCAGATTACAAAGACTCCAATGGCTCAGAGAAGATTGAGGGAGGGGACCCACTGGACAACTATTAGAGAAGACAGATCCTCTCATCAAGGCCATCCAGCGTGAGAGCACTAGCAAGGTTTTGTAATATGTACATGAAACTTGTTTCTACATCTCATCTTTCAAATTGAATAAGCTATTTATTTTTAGTGACATATTAAAAATATTCTGTAATATTTCTGTAATCTATAGCTTGAAGTAATTTTCTGCAAATATTTGAAGTATTATATCTGAATAAATCTATTTTGTATTAAGAAGAAATGGTTTTTCATTTCTAGATGTATTTCTCGCATCAATATTTAAATTTGATGCATCATACAATAATTATCAGCGAATATTAACCTAAAAAAAGCTGCTTCTCATGTTAAAAGGAAATAAATGTATACAATTATCTCACTTTAAATTTTTCTGCACCAGAAATCATTTAGTTTTGCTTCTCCAAAATAAACAATAATTGCAATAAAATTAAACAGCTTATTTGTACTTATATAAAAAAACACATTATGGAGGATCAGAATTTCGTATTTAACATAGTTTAAAATAAAGCAAAATGCCATCTATCGGCTGAGGACCGTAATCACTACATGGGCCAAATCAATAAATATTTTGTGAAAAAAATTTTGCCGACATACGGGACTTGAACCCGCATCTCTCCAAAAAATATGGCAGAGTATTCTACCACTGAACTAATGCCAGCTTCATCTTTTTTCAGCTAATTTAAGACTAAACTCTTCACCGAGAATTTTAGGCCAACTGTTGGCACCATCTATGATCTCGGGTGGCAACTATTACTTTTTATATTGCACTGATAAGATAGAAATAAATAATAAAGTTTCATCACGCTGTTTAGCGTTAATAATGATTTAAACATAGATGACAATCACAGCATTACCTGCAGACTTTTTAAAGTTAATAACTCAATAAATATTTGGTGGGAAAAATTTCGCCGACACACAGGACTTGAACCTGCATCTCTCCAAAAAATATGCGAGTATTCTACCATTGAACTAATGCCAGCTCTGCCTTTTTTCCACTAATTTAAGACTGAACTCTTCACCGAGATCTTCGGGCCAATTTCTGGAGAGATGTGGGTTCAAGTCCCATATGTCGGCAAAATTGTTTCCACAAAATATTTATTGATTTATCAACGTCAAAAAGTCAGCAGGTAACACTGTGATTGTCATCTATGTATAAATACAAATATAAAGCAATGGGTGAAGATGTCACATTGTTAAAGCAAAAACAAGTGTCAAAGATAAAAATCAGTCAAAATATCCTGTAAATCCTAAAAAGTTGAGATAGGTGATAAAAATGAATTATCAGATAAAAAGTTGGCTGAGTGTAAGGGGCTTGGATGTAAAATCACGATGGCTAAAATATAAACAACACTCAAGATTAAAAGCAGTACAATTGGTTAAAATGTTTAATCATTAAAATGGGGTTACAAAACTTGAATTTATGTTTGTCATTCACCTTTAGAAGGAAAGAACGCATGGTAAACAAATCTAAGAGGAGCCAAGCAAGTACAACTTCTTCCTTGCAATTCCTGAGAAAACACAACTGCCATGGTTTAACAATGGGCTTGATTTCAAAAAGCTTGTTACCAACCAGTTCAGACCAAGATCTCAACACCTGTGCCTGGAGTGGTGGAAAAACACTGTTGGAAATCCGGAACTGGTATTGACTTAGCAGCAGTCGACTTGGCAGCAGCATCTTCCAAGTCATTGCCCCTGATCTGAAGTGACTGGGCACCCAACAGAAGAGAATGGTGGTTGTGGTTGCCAGACGATGCACCTGCTGGCAGATCTCGGAAAGAACATGGTGAGGTTGATGTGTCACCAAGATCAAAGCGAATAACTGATTTGTCCGAGACCTGTAATTAACTAAACAAGATGGTGAATATGGTACATCAACGATGAATCTGAACATAACCTTGTTAAAAGGTCTTGCAGCTTAAAACTTGAGAAGTGTTGTGCTAAAGTTAAAAAATTTACCTTTAGCACTGAAAGACCCAGTTATAACAAAAGCTGACCATGATAGGTTACTTAAGTCATTATGACAGTCATGGTTTGCTTACTACTGAAGCTGAGCCCTGGGTAAGGCATGGATGTATGTGTTGTTTTTCTGCTGAGGTCCTGCCATCCTCCGACCTTCTATTATGGCATATAAACTGACCTCTGTGGCAAGCAGCTGCTTGAGGGGAATTATTATTTTTTTCTGGAAACGGAACTTTTTTTAGGAAAAAAGTAGCAGAGGAGACAGTTCAGTTTATTCCGGAATGAAAGAACTGCAAGAATGTTCTTAATCAATACCCTACTATTCCTAATAGAAAGCATTATATAGAGCTTAATAAATGTGTACCACACAAAACAGTTAATGTTTTGTGTGGTTGGGTTGTTTTACCTCTGAGCGGCACTTTTTTGCACACCATGGGCTAAATGGCCAGGTCACAAGGACCCCGAAGGCTCAGAGAAGGTTGGGGGAGGGGACCCACTGGAACAGCTGTTGGGAGACAGATGGTAGCCTCCTGTCAAGGCCATCCAGCGTGTTCTTTAATGTGCACAGGGTATGGCTCTCCTGCACACGGGACCACGGGGCCACGGCTTAACGTCCCATCCGACGGACGGCGGCCTTTCCAAACCCATCGGTGTCCCCTACTGACCGTGGACAGGCCGGGGAATTTTTGCGGAGATAAATCTCAACGCTGACCCAGCTGGGACTCGAACCTGGGAACTACAGATTACGAGTCTGGCGCGCTACTGACTGAGCCACCCCCGCCCCAGTTTTGTGTGGTACAAAATGGACAGGTATACAGGGATTGAAGGATAATGGTCATGACTAGGTGGGCTGAGCATTTCAGTGATGTTCTAAACAATGTGGTTAGTTCTCCTCCCATTGTAATGGATGATAGATGCATCACTGGCTTTAATGTTAGCCTTATAAACAGTCTGAAATTATTTTGGTTACTTCTAAACTGAAACTGCATAAATCTCCAGGGGCAGATGAAATTACTATTGAAATGCTTGGAGTTAGGAATGTTTTGTTATTACATAGATGACTGAAATTTTGAATATCTTTTATGATAAAGGCATAGTTCCTAAGGATTTTACCAGAGCCATTATTATCCCTATTTTTAAAAAAAGATTATCACAGAATCTTGTGATAAAATGTTGGGGCTGGAATTGAATGTAGGCTGATAAGCCTACATTCTATTCCAGGTATGGTTCTTTGTATGATTGTGCTTAATCAAATTAAGAATCTGGTTGACAGTCAATTGTGTGATGAGCAATGTGGATTCAGAAGTGGTAGGGGATGTGTAGATCAGATATTTTCCCTCACGCAGATTCTTGAGAAATGTTTAGAGTTTTTTAAACATTTCTCAAGAAATGTTTAAAAAACTCTAACTTTGTTGATTTCAAAAAGTTTTTTGGCTCTGTTGATCGCCATAATTTGTGGTTGATTGTGAGATCGTATGGCATTAGTTAACATAATAAAAGCTCTCTATAATAACATTTAAGTCGTGTGTGAGAGTTGGTAAAGCTTGTAGCAATTGGTTTAGTATTGCTTCTGGTGTTCGACAAGGATGCATTTTATCACTTCTGGCTGCTGGATGACGACATAATTTCTGGCATACATGACCGAAAGGTCACAAAAGGTGAATTACATTCACAGTTAGAAAGCAATAAATTGCAACAATTTGAAAGTGATCCTTGTTTCACATAGGAAAATTGGTAAATAATTTTGCTTCTAGAAAACTAGCTCCCCCCCCCCCCCACACTTTTGGACTTTCAACTTGAAATCTGGCACTGCAACCCGGCCCACAACCTGAAACATTTTCTAAAAATTTGTAGCTTCTGCAATGATTTCCAGATGAGTTATGGCTGCCAACAGACACTTTCTTTTATTATATAGATATGAACACATTACTTCTTTATGTTAAAACAATATGGTGCCTGAGTGACGTAAACTGCAGAGCTATCGAATTTCCACCTCTTTGGGTTTGAAGATACAGGTTTGATTTTGCCATTTCTGTGATACTTCTTTATGTTAAAACAATATGGTGCCTGAGTGACGTAAACTGCAGGGCTATCGAATTACCACCTCTTTGGGTTTGAAGATACAGGTTTGATTTTGCCATTTCTGTGATTAGTCATGAATTCTCTTGTGAAAATTTGCAGATCTTAAACAGAATTTCCGCCTGCAGTTTTTAATTGAAGGATTCATGATATGGAAAGCAATCTCTAGGTTCCCAGAAGAGTTAATTCTGTGTGCCAGTTATGCCATTATGACATACTACTATATTATGAAGTGCTACTATATTATGAAGTGTAATTTACATACTACATAGTTATGTAAATTAACTTCTTTTGCTAATTTTCCTTTTAAAAGTGTAAATGGAATTTCTCTAGTACAGATGGATTAAAAAAAATTAATCACACCTGTATGTAAAGTCATCTCAATTTTTCAAAGAGGATCGAATGAGGGATAATTTGTAAAGGCTGAACATTGAATAATTTTATACTAGTTCTCAGAAATATGTTTATTTCATTGAGTTAGGCAGTCTGCCAAAGTAATTAAAATGTGTTAAAGCGCAAATCAAGGGTTATTGGCGAATATTGACGATACTTAACAGCATCTGACCAGCATTAACCGCTCTATCGAACGTTTTGAGCGTCTTAGACTACCCGGAGTAGCGATTCGGGATAATTACCGTAGTTTTATTTCAGCAGAGTCGGGACTAAAATTTGATTATGTAATATTCCCTAATATATATATAGGTTAAATATGCATTTAAAATACTTCACCTTATAGACCTCAGTTTCCACCCGTAAATATTCCACTGTCCAATAGATATCACACTAATCTCGCTCTTGACTTGACTTGAAAGTTTGTTTTCTTCCTTCTCTGGGAAATATACGACTGTCGACAATTTGTATCTTAGGTTCTATCTCATCATCATCATCATCCTCAAGCAGCCATGGGCTACGGAGGTCCAACCAGACCAAGCAGTTTAATTCTATAAGCATATCTGTCCTGAGCTACATCTGCTGCATCTGGCCACTGCACACTAATTCTAACAAGGTCCTGTTTGATATTGTCTGCCCACCGCATCCTAGGTCTCCCCTTCTTTCTGAGGCCTTTAGGCACACTGTTCATAACCCTATTCGCCAATCTATAATTATTCATACGGGCAACATGGCCAAACCAACGGAGTCTCTCTGTGCACAATATGCTGCTTAAAGGAGGTTGCAGACTCCTTTGCCTAACCTCATCATTAGTTACAAAGTTAAACCACCTAATACCCAAGATACTGCGTAAGCATCTAGTTTCCTGTTATCTTGTTTACACAGCGTCCAAGTTTCACTACCATAACTAACCCTAGAAAGAACCAAACTATTATACAGTCTAATTTTAGCCTTTAGGTGTATACGCCTATTTCGCCACAATCTCCATAGATTCTTAAAAGTCCCGGCAGCAATACCTATTCGTCTGTTAATCTCATGCCGCACATCACCAGTATCAGTTACATAGCTCCCAAGGTAATTAAACTGTGACACCTGCTCAAGACTGCAACCATTCAGATTAACTGAATCACAGACTGCCTGACCAATTTTCATCACTTTTGTTTTCTCTCTGTTTATAACCAAACCTACTCTACTACCAGTCTCATCAACAGCTCGAATGAAAGAGGTATATATGGGTAGAGGTTGGCCATCTCAAAATTGAACGCCATGTTCTGTCGTCACTCGGATTTTTCGGTGTACAAAGCTGGATTCTATTGTACGGATGCTTATGGATTCCGGAAAAGGGTAGAGTAATATTTGATACAGATTTCAGTACTCATGATTGGAAGCACTTTGGGAAACATATGAAAAGGAAATGTAAATTTTAGGGCTTTTTTTTAAAGAAATAATAATTTCGCTTTGTTGTCTGTCCGTGTGTAGGTTGGTTGTTTTGGGTTTAATGGCTCATTAGCATCTCAGGCTATAATGCGCCAAACGAATGTCTAAATAAAAGTTAAAATCATAACACCCACAAACAAATTTAAAAATTTACTATACATACAGACAAAAAATGTAAAACAATAAAAGGAAACATAGTTAACAAGAAACAAATGTATAATAAATATAAAAAGCACCCAGGTGTAAGCGACCTGGGTTAACATTCGAAAAATACTATAGACGAGTAAAATATCCGGTATATTTTAAAAATTGAAACACAGCGTTAAAACAACAATGATCTGATAAAAGATGTCCGAGTGTAAGGGACTCGGACGGAAAATCGTGAAAGTTAAAATAGAGTCGACCAGTGGCGGCTCGTAGCTAAAATTAGTGGGGGTGCTGCTCCAGAAAATTTTTACCCTTTGTTTTAAAATTGTGTAAAAGGAAACAAACATGTATAAAAAGAAAATTTATTCAGAAACTTGATAAAATCCTAAAAGAACAAAATCAAACATTTTTTACATACTTTAACCTAAATTGTTACAGTTCAAGCTTAATCTATTCATTTAAAAATGAAATCCATTCCTCTTGTTTTAATTTGCGCGAAAAAAAAAAGAATCAAATAGAATAGGTGGAAGCAGGATAATAATCTAATTCTACACTTTATCACATTCAAGAATATGGTACACGCTTTTTAAGCACAACACACGCAGAGTAAAAAAAACTACCTTCAACCATCATGCCAGAGTCGGCACTGCGGGAAAGACAGTGCTCTCTCTCCCTTGCAGCCTCGCGTGTAGTTTCCTATGTGCGCATGCGCACAACGGTCAAACACCTCGCTGCTAGTACTGTGAAGCGCACAGTTCCACACAAAGATTTTTGTATCTTTTTCATAAACTGGGGGATGGGTACTGACATTAAGCTTAAGGATTATACATTGTACAAGTATAAAGAAAGAATTAAAGGAAAAAGGACTCATTATATTAAACGTTATCCATAACAGCAAGTTGAAATTGGGGGTGCTGCAGTTTCACAGTGCCTATACGCGAGCCGCAACTGGAGTCGACGTTCAAAGTTAAAAGCGGGACGTGAAAGTAAAATATGTTTGATCGTTAAAATGGTGTCACAAAACTCGCACTTAGGTTCGGTGTCCGCCTTGAGAGGAAAGGAATGAGTTATAAACGAATGACCTAACCGGAGCCGAGCAAGTACAACTTCCTCCTTGCGATTCCTGCGAAAACATGACTGCCATGGTTTGACAATGGGCTTGATCTCGAACAGCTTGTTAGCAACCTTTTCAGACCAAGATTGTTGCCACAGTGCCCGGAGCTCGGTGGAAAAATGCTGCCCGAAGTCCACATATGGAACCAGCAGCGGAGAGTCGGACAGGGGCGTGGCTGACTTGGCAGCAACGTCTATCAAGTCATTGCCCCTGATTCCGACATGACCGGGCACCCAACAGAAGAGGATCGTGGTGGTGGCTGCCAGATGATGGAGCTGCTGGCGGATCTTGGAGAGAAAAGGGGGAGGCTGATGCCTCACCGAGATCAAAGCCTGTAGCGAGCTAAGCGAGTCGGTGTAAAGCACACACCGACGATGATGCTTAGCTGCTATATGGTCCAAGGCAATGCTGATAGCATGCAACTCTGCAGTGAAGATGGAACACTGCTGTGGGATCTGGTCTGCAATGATTACATCACAGCAAACCATGGCTGATCCCACTGAAGTGCCGGACTTTGAGTCACCTGTGAAGACAGGCAAGAAGTCTGGGTGCTCAGCACGTTGCCTGGCAAAGAGTTGCCGGAACACACAGTCGGGTGTAAAGGCCTTCCCCGTCCTGCACAGGAAAAAATCGCAGAAAGGGGAAACAGCGAGCCAAGGTAGAAGCGGCTGAGCTGTCGACTGTGCGATGCTATCGAGACTGGTGTTGATGTCTCGCAGGTAACCTCGGACACGCAAACCGAAAGGACGAATGACAGTCGGCCGATTATTGTAAAGTATTTCCCACTTCGGACTGAAAACGCAGTCCCAAGTGGGATGGTCTGGCAGGGATCGCAATTTTGCTGCATACTTCAGGGCCAACTGCTGATGGTGAATAGATAATGAAGGTTCGTCGGTCTCAACGTAGACTTTGGACCAGTGAAGTTCGGAAGGCCCCCCGTGCACACTCGGAGGGCCTGATGATGGAGTGGGTCCAGCACTATCACCACCGAATCCTGGGCGGAGTCGTACACCTGGGATCCGTAGTCCAGTTTCGACCAGACAAGTGCATGATACAGGTGGAGCAAAGAACATCGGTCCGCCCCCCAAGAAAGGGAGGAGAGGCCCTGGATGATGTTCAATGCCAAGTGCACTTGGATCTGAGATAACGTATGTGAGGTAAAAAGGTCAATTTCCGATCGAATATGAGACCGAGAAACTTGGTCTCCACCACTACTGGAATGATGTTACCCTCGAGCCGCAGCTCGGGATCCAGGTGAAGATTACGCTTGTGGCTAAAGTGCACACAAGTGGTCTTCTGTGGGGAGAACCGAAACCCGTTTCCAGTCGCCCAAACAGAAAGATTGTTCAAGGCAATTTGCAGTTGTCTTTCAATGACCCTCATGCTGGACGAAGAGCAAAAGATGCTAAAGTCATCAACATAGAGGGCATTGCCTATTGATGGAGGAAGTTGTCTAGTAATTGAATTAATCTTGACAGCGAAAAGCGTAACACTCAGAACGCAGCCTTGTGGCACCCCCTGTTCTTGGGGATATGGCTGCGACAGAATTTTACCGACACGGACATGAAAAGAAAATGTCGATAAGAAGTTGGAGATGAAGATCGGCATGTGACCTCTCAAGCCGAAGCTGTGAAGGTCATGAAGAATGCCGAATCTCCAAGCTGTGTCATATGCTTTTTCGACGTCGAAGAAAATTGACACCAGGTGCTCTCTTCATAAAAATGAATTTCTGATAGCTGATTCGAGGCGTATCAGGTGGTCAAGAGTTGACCGTTGCCTGCGAAAGCCACACTGAGTGTTGGAAAGAAGGTTGTGATGTTCTAAATACCAGATGAGTCTGGCATTTACCATTCTTTCCAACACCTTGCACACGCAGCTCGTCAACGCGATGGGACGATAACTGGAAGGAATCTTTAGATCTTTGCCTGGCTTGGGGAAGGCCAAGACGATGGCCTCCTGCAAGGAGTCCGGAAAATGCTCCTCGAGAAAAATGCGATTGAAGAGATGGAGCAGCCGATCCTCGATGGTGAAAGGTGTTGGAGCATGGCATAATGGACATTGTCCGGCCCGACAGCAGAGGCACGAGAAGAGTGCAGAGCAAGGCGAAGCTCCTCCGCTATGAATGGCCTGTTGTAAGGCTCCAGGCCATTCGAGTGGAAAGACAGTGGAGAGCGTTCCACCCTGCCCTTTTGGGCCAGAAACTTGGGGGAGTAAAAGGAAGATGAAGAGATGGAGGAAAATGACACCCCCAGAGTATCGGCAATTGCTTTGGAATCAATTGCCTGTCCATTGTGCTCCAGGATTGATAACGAGTGGGACATGTAGTTCCCACCCATCTTCCGGACTTTATCCCACACGACCTTAGAACTGGTCATGCGGGTGATAGATGTATACTTGATCCAAGATTCGTTCTGGCGTCGGACGAAACGAGCTCTCGCCCTGACGCGTTTGAAGTTTTCGAGGTTGGGGGACGTCAGATATCTCTGAAACACCCCCCAAGTCTTGTTCTGAGCCTTACGAGCTGCGGTGCAATCTGGATTCCACCACGGTTTCGGAAAGCGAGGAAACCGTCTAGACGTTTGAAGAATAGTAGAGGCAGCTGCATGGACAATGCAGTCCGTTATCTCTGCTACTGCCACATTGATTGGCTCCTGGCTGACAGAGTGGTCATCGAGCTCAGAGAGCAGCTCGAAACCACCCGTCAGCCCGATTGAGCCTCCACCGCGAGACGCGTGAAGGGCTGCAAGGCCCCTCACGGGAGATGGTGCACACCACGGAGAGGTGATCGCTTCCATATGGGTTGTCCTCGACCTCCTATGTAAAGATTGGAAGGATTGAGGAGGAGCAGATGGTAAGGTCAATGGCAGTGAAAGTGCGGGTTGGGGAGTGAAAGTAAGTACTGACACCGGTGTTCAACAGGGAGAGAGAAGAATCCAGGAGCCACTGCTCCAGGACCCTACCTCTCCCGTTGGTGTGAGCACTGCCGCAAAGTGGACTGTGTCCGTTGAAGTCTTCCATAATGAGGCAGGGGGACGGCAGCTGCGAGACGAGATCATCAAGGTCTTCCTGGAAGACGATGCTCCTAGGTGGAAGATATACAGAGCAGACAGTCAGCGAGAACTCCACAAAGAGATGGATGGCTACCGCCTCCAAGTTGGTGGTGAGGGGTATGACCTGGAAAGGAGAATGGTTGCCCATGAGGATGGCGACACCCCCGTGAGCTGGACCATCTCCATCCTGGTCCCAGCGAACTAGTGAAAAGTGGCGGATCGTAGGATCTGTGACTGGCTGCAAGTATGTCTCCTGCAGGCACACACAGATGGGCTGGTGTGCCTGAAGGAGGGCCTTGATGTCATCAAGATTCTTCTGGAATCCACGACAATTCCATTGTAGGAATGTGGCCATCTCAGGACTTAGAAGAGTGGGCGGACGATGAATTCCTATTCAGCGTAACCGCCGCAAAGGACGGTTTAGTGAATAGGGGACGGTCGGTATCCATGTCCTCGGAATCGTCTGAGGGACATGGATCGGTGACCGCCGTTTGTGGTGCTGTTTTCTTTTTTGCCCCGGTGGGGGTCCCTTAGGTTTTGAAGGTCTTGCTGTCTGAGCACGGGGAGGAGGAGGCCTTCCGGTGGAAGGCTGTGTTGCAGGAATGGAAACTGGGGTTGATGTCGAAGTCGACACCACCCTTGGTTTCGCCTGCTTGAGGAGGTACTTGGCAGCTGGTGAGAAAGACTCAGTAGGTGGTACACTGATGTCAGTCTGCACCGCAACCGAAGTCATTGGAACAATGGGCTTTCCAATGACTGCACTGGCATAGGAAACCTTGCCAGGTGGGGCGGGCGGTGCAGCAAGCTTTCTTGCTTCAGCGTAGGAGAGATTGTTGATGACTTTGAGGCATTGTACCTCCTTCCACTTTGGACAGTCGCGGGAGTACACTGGATGTTCGTCACTACAGTTCACACAGCATGCCTTTTCTTCTGTACAGTTAGGATCGAGGTGATCCTTACTGCCACAGCGAGCACAGGTGGGTTTGCCCCGGCATGCTGTGCGGGAATGACCGTATATCTGACACTGAAAACAGCGCAGAGGGTTCGGTAAATACGGCCGTACCTCACAATGTAAATAACCTGCCTTGATGGAAGAAGGCAGGCGTGGCATATTGAATGTCACAATCAACACCTGGGTGGGTGTAAAATTCCCATCACGGCATGTCGAAACCTGGTGGACCACTGTTACTACTTGAGGTGTGAGCTCCGAGAGGATTTCCTCCTCAGTGACATTGAGGTGGCCCCACTCGGTGATCACACCCCGAGAGGAATTCAAAATTTTATGGGGTGACTTCGACAGCCACCCGACCAATGTCCTCGACTTTTAGGAGCAGTTCCGAGTGTTTGGAACAAGCGGTCTCAACCTGCAAGTCGCCAGATCGTAAGCGCTTAACGGATTTCAGCTCTCCCACAAGACCTTTCGAAAAAAGGGGACATGTTCCCAAGTACCTGATCACCCATGGAGTGGATGATCAGAAACTTCGGGAACGAAGACACTGACAAAGACGACGACGGCAGGATGACAAAGACGAGGGCTCATGTCGAGCCCTCTTGTTGGCAGTGATCGCATTAATTTCATTCTCTCATGTTTGGTTTTGTGTGGTTCAGTGCCCGCTGTCCCCCCTTCCCCCCGATAGGGGACCACCTTGTCGTGGTGGTGGTGGGGGGCCTAGGGCCCAGCAAACCAGGAGCTCCCGTTTACCGGAAGCAGAGGCCCTGGAATCCGCTGCCCAGCCCCGCGACTGACAGGCTCTCCAATGGCAAGACGGCCAATGGGGACCCTGCCAGTCATGAGCTGAGAAGATGGGGGACCCCCGAGCAACTACCAGGATCATCCTTTCCCGGGACATGGGTCACCGCGCATGGCAAACACGCGGGCGAGCGTTTAGGACCCTGTGAAGGTAACTGAGCCAGCGGAACCTTCACAGGGTGGTCCCCCTCACCATGTACAGGCGCTCACACCGAGGGGGTCCCACCGACGTGCTGGACATCGAGCCATCTGTGAAGACAGGCAAGAAGTCCGGATACTCAGCATGATGGCTGCTGGTACACACTGTTGGGTGTATAGGCCTTCCCCGTCCTGCACAGGGAAAAATCACAGGATGGGGAAACAGCGAGCCACGGTGGAATTGGCTCAGCTGTCAACTGTGCGACACTATCAAGACTGGTGTTGCTTCTGAGGTAGCCTCGGACATGCAAACCGAAAGAATGAATGGCTGTTGGCCGATTAGTGTAAAGCATTTCCCACTTTGGACTAAAAACGCAGTCCCAAGTGGGATGGCCAGACAGGGATCGCAATTGAGATGCATATTGTAGGGACAACTGCTGACGGCGAAGAGATAAAGGTTCGTCAGTCTCAACGAAAACACTCTGGACCGGTGAGGTGCGGAAGGCTCCTGTGCAAATACAGAGGGCCTGGTGATGGAGGGGGTCCAGCACCTTCACCACCGAATCCCGGGAGGAGTGGTATACCTGGGATCCGTAGTCCAATTTCGATCGGACAAGTGCAAGATACAGGCGGAGCAAAGAACTTCGGTCCGCCCCCCAAGAAAGGGAGGAGGACCCTGCATGAAACAAGTTAAACAACTGTACATTAAAAATCTTTTATTAACATTCTATCAACCAGGAGATAATAATTGAATTATATTTTTTAAGGAATTTTATATTTTTTAGAAAAAAAATAGCCTTTGTATTTTATACAGGTATTGGACAGAAATATGGAAATTCCATGTTGTCTCAATAGAAAATCACATTCAGAGGGTCAATAACTTCTTCAATGATTTTTACAGAAAAATATATCTAAAAATAAAGATATCAATGAAATCTGTCTAAATTTCGATTTTAAACAATATTTGTTCAGTATTCAGAACATTGGAATATATTTAACAAGCTACAAAAAAAAATGACCCCAAAATTTAATCAAACAGATGAAGAGATCAGAGATCGTAGTTGACTCTATTAGAGTGCAGGATGCATTGCGCCCATTACTGATCTCTTAATCACTTTTAATGTGGTAATTAAAATTTGGGTTCAATTTTTTTGCTGACCTGTTAAATATTTAAACATTCATAATTGTTTGAATACTGAAAAAAAAAGTTGTTTAAAATCTGGATTAAGGCAGATTTAATGAGGTCTTTATCTTGAGACATATTTTTCACTAAAAATCATATTGAAGAACTCATTGAACTCTGAATGTGATTATTTATTGATATTACATGGACTATTTCCATTTTTCAGTCCAGTACCTGTATATACAAATATGAATTATCTGATAGTAACAAAGGCCGAGGGTGCAATCTCCCCCTCATTCAAGAAATTTATTTTTAAGAAATCATTTATTCATCAGCGTCCCGGTGGCCAAATGGTTAGCTTGCTTGGCTATTAATATTATCAACTTGGGTTCAATCCCTGCATAAAAGATAAGGATATTACGCTGGCAGGCTCCTGTAAGATATATGTGGCAAGCATCTACTTGAGGGGTGTTTTATTTATTTGTTCATTAACTTGCATTAATCAAAATGTTAATCAAATTTCTGAAAAACTTAATAATTAGAAATATTTTGGTTAATCTTGGCTGTTCCACTGCTTGTATATAAAACAATTATGTGTAATTCCTAATTTTCGATCTTGTCATTTTTCATTTAATTGATATTGTGTTTGAGCTTGATTAAATGCATTATTATTATCTGTATAATTTCTCCTTCCAATACTGAATTCTATAAATGAACAGGAATGGAAGATGCAGAATTTTATCACCATTCTAAAAACAGGTATGTCAGTTTCGAAACGCTTTATCTCTGAGCAGCGCTTTACTGTACAGAATACAGTTTGTTTTAATACAAAATACAGTATTTTCTTAATTATATATATCTATAGTATTCTGTTTTCTGCTGAGGGCCTGCCATCCTCTCAGACCTTCTACTATGGCATATAAACTGACAGGCTCCTGTCAGACCTCTGTGGCTAGCAGCTGCTTGAGGGGTATTTTTTTATTTTTTTTTATAGTATTCTATAGTATATAGTAAAAATTTACAAGTACAGAATAAAAATTCTATAGCTGTGAATAGCAATTAGTAATAATACTTACCATGTGGAAAGAACAACTGTTTCGCCTATTGCAATAAAAACTGAATCTTTACTACTGAGAATAAAGTTCCTGATTAATTGCAAAGAAATGGATATTATACTGGACTTTATACGAATCAATAGATGGAAATATGACAATATGCTTACTAAAATCTTAAACACTGCCAAAATAAAAATGCTTAGATCTGTCATTAGAACCACTAGTCATGATACAAATAATTTAGAGTGGGATACATATCACTTAAATCTTGATATCGCAAAAATATGGAGGGCCCATAAATATGACGAACTATTGCAATTTATCAATAGGACAATCGAAAATGACACGGCCAAAATACAAGCTACTAATGAAAACAAGTTTAAGAAAATATTAATGTGACAAAAAGGGATTAATTGCATAAAAGTACAATCTCGCTTCCATATACTCAGCCTATCAGACTATGAATTTACTAAACAGGAACTCGACACTCTGGAAAGCGGAAATCTCACAAAGAGAAAATCCTATTAAGACTACTTGTAGCTAAACCAACAACGTCTACCCTTAGAGTGAGAACTGAGGGTGCACTACACCATTTTCTTGCAAAATTCTTCCCTCCTACAGAATTAATGGTAGACTGAGTTATGCAGCGTATTGAGAAGTTAAATAAAATCAAAATACAGCCTGATAGCTGCATGCTATCAACATAACTTCATGCTACCCCAACACACCTCTTAAAGATGTACTCCACATTATTGAAGAGGTGCTTCAGAAAAGTGGTGAGCTCAGTACTATGGAACTATGTGGCACACTACATACACTCGAGTTCGTTACACAGAATGTGTATTTTCAGAGCAATGGAAGTATTTATCACTAATTTTGAGTACAGATGGAATCACCACTTTCTAATTATTTAGCGATATAGTGGTTTGGCATATTGAAGATAAGGTGCTTGATATATATAGCTCTCCATCTCTACATTGGATGAGATATGTTGACGACATACTTGTCATAACGAAACACACAGGACATGTACAGAGTCTGCAAAATGAGCTCAACTGCATCTTACCTCTTATTCAACTCACAATTGAAAGAGAAATCGAACGTCAGCTACCATTCTTCGAGTCATTAATCACTAGAACAGACAAAAAACATTTTATTCTCAGTATATATGAAACCTTCTGCACCAACAATAATGATCCCCTTCAATTCTAATCAAATCATGAAACACAAGAAAGCCGCTATGCACACTGCATTTTTGCAGAACTAGATATGAACAATACCAGCTTTTGAAAGAGAAAACAAAAGGCTATGCGACATCGCCACCAAATCAGGCTACCCCAAAAAATGGATCAGGGTTGTTGAGAGGAGGTGCGACTTCAAAGTCCAACAAGGAACCCAAATACCTCTGGCATAGAACAGGGCATGTAAATATTCCATGGCTGTTTGAAGCCCTGAATAATTTTTAATCTTACATCCATATAATCTGAAAATACCATCCACTACTAAATGCTCAATCCTAGTGAAAGTAAAATATGATTGCGACTATATACCTCCCATAGGCAGAGTATACGGAATATCAGTCAAGGACACCACCAACCAGCATGCTGAAGTACAAGATTACTATGAAAAAACAATGTGGATATTTGAAACAAGGCTGAAAGAACATCAAAGTGACATAAATAAGGGCAACATTAATAACCGCTTTGGCGAAAAAAAAAAGACCCTAAAAATATCGGACTTTGCTGGGGCCAAAATTTTATATCCCCCCCTCAATGTAATATGAACAAGACATCCTTGAAGAAATTGTCATATACCATAACTGAGATAAATGTATAAATGAAGAAATTTACCACCCACCGCTACCATGGCATTTACTGCTGGATGAAAACATAAGACGACATGAAAAGAGTGATAGCTTAATCTCAAATCTTATCTGTACTCAAAAAGTCCACAGAGCAAACTCCTCCTCCTTAAATAATTAGCAAGAAATTTGATATGTAGTGAATGATCCCTTAGAGCATGTGGGATGCAATAAATGCTGTCGCACTATGACATATCCTTGAAAAAGCAATGACCATCCCAGGATCTCCTATTTACTAGAAGCAGTGTTGTAGTAGCAGGCCTAGAATATGCTGCCCAGCAACGTGATGAATAGGCTCTCCAATGGCAAGATGGCCAAAGGGGCCATGAGCTGAGAGTGGACGAAAACCCCCAAGCAACTACCAGGATTTTCCTTTCCAAGACATTGGGTCACTGTGCAATGCAAACATACATCCAGACATTCAGGACTCTGTGGAGGCCTGAAATTACAGAACCTTCATAGTGTGGTCCTGTCACCACGTACAGGAGCACGCACCGAGGAGAAAGATATTAGGCTGTTTTATTCGTGGCACTATTGTGCATACAATGGACTATATGGCCTGGTCACAATGACCACAAAGTTCACAGAAAGTTGAGGGAGAGCCACTGAATAGCTGGTAGGAGGCATATTACTTCCATTAAAGTCACCCATTTCGTTTAATGTGCACTCTCCTAGCTCTCTGCAACATGAGTTAACATATGTTGACCTTAACCAGTAATAGTTCAATGGTTAGAATACCTGGCATGTCATCAAGAGATGTTGGTTCATGTCTCACTCATAGAGAAAATAATTTTTTTCAGCAAAAATATTTCTTATTAACATGCTTTCCACATGTTGAGTCTAAAACACTAGTGTACTTACAACCATTGTTAAATAATTAATTTGCAAGAAATTTGATATGTTGAAAATTTATCAGTCGTTAGGATTATGTCTGCCAATTCTCTATATATCTTGTATCATCTGAGGAAGTTCAAAAAGAATTTTATTTGTTGAACTGTAGAAAATTTCTTCAGTGAATAATTTTTACCCATTATTTGTTTTGCATTAAAAGAATATTTATGCATGTAAAAGTATTCTTGCTGGAATAGATCAAACTTTAGTTTTGTCTTAACTGGTATTTCATCTTATGTGTTTCTGTGTTATCTTTGACTGTATTACTCAGTAATCATTATACCAAAATCATATACTTCTTTACAACATACATGAAAATACATAAACTATTTAATTTTAAATTTCGAAATCAATACATTGATTTTAGAAATTTAGATGAATATAAAATGCTAATCTAAAAATTAAAATGTCCTACATTTGCCTTTGTAATAAAACATATATTTTTTTTTATCACAGCACAGTAACAAAAATTTCAGTTTCAAATAAATAATTTTTATCTCTGATAACAAATCTCCAATCAGTTTTGCATAAAACACATCATACATATCAAATTACATACTATTAAAAGTACAGAATAAAAAATCTTTGCCCTAAGTACCATTTGCTTTATATTACAATATATCAATTATTTTATCAGATTTCTTTAGTTGTGCCATTTAAAAAGCATTTTCATTAGATATTCATGAAATTACTCCATCCCAAATATTCTGTCTTTTCCTTGCTGCTTGTCTTTTCCGTTCTGAAAGATAGCCACATGTGCTACTCAGTACTTATAAAATTATTGTTATATTGTAGAAATAAAAATGCTATAAGAACTGTAATAGAAATTATATGTTACAAAAATAATTCTTTACCAGATTTCAATTTTGGCATAGAAAAATTGGAATTTTTTTCAATTAAAAACTTTTTTAGGATACATTTATTTTACATTTATATGAATTGTAACGAAATTTGAATCTTATTGGCAGTTTCAGTGTAATCATCATTTAAAGTAGTGTTATGGAAAGTCCTTGCTGTTCATTGGGGCTACATTCCTCAGACAACTAACAATGAGGGCAGAATTACTTTGCATGCATTACATAACATAGGTATGCATATACATATGCTAAATTTCACAACCCCACCACCACCCCTTCAACCACAGTATTATTACACCCTTTCCATTACCTTCCCCGTTTAGGGGAGGGTCCAAGAATTTAGCTTAAGGGGAGGGGATCCTGAGAATAAGACTCGAGTGGGAATTCCCAATTACTAAAATATTCCACAGAACAGGAAAGATTAAAATGATATTCTATACTGAATGAGATTTTACACAGTTGTTTTCTTTTTATCTATTTTTAATGTTGCACATAAAATATCAGGCTAAAATTAAATTATACAAAGACAACTGTTTTGGATTTTAAAGCAGGTAGACAAGATGGAGATTTAGTATGACAGGATTTTTGAGGGAGGGGGACTCCCCCACTCTGGGTACATCCCTGATGAAGACCTCAACAGAAAGACAACTCAGAAGAGAAACAGCCACACCTTACCAATGGCTATTCCTCTGATCAATAGCCAAGTGTGCATTTTGTTAATTCATTCAATGAATAGCAATATATTCTTCTTTGGTATGTATACATAAACTATGTGCAGAATAATATATCAAAGATTGAAATCTTTTCAAAGCTAGTTGAACCTTATAGAATTATTTATGCTACTTTTGTACTAAACTGTAGTTTATTGTGTTAACATAACACTAGTTTCTTGTACACTACAATCGAGCTAAATCAGCAGCATTTCATGTTTCCTTAACTATGTCAGTATGCAACCTATGCACCACTTATACGAAAACAGGAAGATAAGTTATAATAACCAACTAGATGTGTTATATGCTATTCTTGACATCTATGAATGATGGTAATAAATTTTCAATACAATATTGAAAATTGCAATATGTCAGAGAAGAAAGAATAGACTATAGCTGGCTTGATGTCCAACCAGTAAAAAACAAAATGTGAAAATCTGAATCAGCTGGATTCAAATGCAGAATCTCCTGGTTATCAGTGAACTGCTCTACCAGTTCAGCCAAGTTGGTGGCATTTAGCATCAATTTAATTATCACGATTATGCTGTAATATAATATTGCCATTGAGCAAGCTATATACTCTGTGGTTTAACTATCCATTGCCTTTAGGCAACAGTGAAAACTCAACAGTGAGTTTTTACAAATTACACTCATCTTTTATGCTACATAGGTTTCTGTGTATTAAGTAAAGTTCTTAGAAAATATACCTTAGCAGTGGAACTAGTTACCACTCTTAACTTATGTTAACAATAAGTATAGGTAATATCCTATGGTTATTATGATAATTGGTATTACATTATCTTTTGTCACATCAGCATCTACTTTAACTCACACGAGAGTTTAGAACATACTCAAATTCCTCCACAATGTAAGAGTTTCGGAGCGATGGATGGTGGCATTTTTAGATTGTTGACCACATTTTTAGATTGTTGATTGATTGATTTTTTAGATTGTTGATCGTACCCATTTTCATTCATACATTGTGGAGTCATTGATGGAAGGCAAGTGAAATTAGTCATATCCCTCATGAATAAAGAGTAGATGAAATAGCATCTTCAGGATACCAGTCCAATTTATTCTTACACTTTAATGATGACTTAAGTATGACTAATCCTATGTTATACTTTCAGTTACAATACATAAGTTCTTTAATTATGCAGCATGCTCAACTGGCTCATATTTGACCCCTTCCATTCATGGTGAGCTTTTTTTTTTTTGTACAAAAGAAATTAATAGGAATATACTCACCAAACTATGGGTCATTCTCTAGGTACTCCCCCTTAACATTAACACACATATCCCATCTCCATGGAAGACTCTGTATTCCAGCCATATAGAAGGATTTGGGTTGCTATTATAGCCACTTTAGGACACTCCTGTAGTTGTTCATTTGTAGAGAATTTCTTCCCTCCTTAACATTAACACACATATCCCATCTCCATGGAAGACTCTGTATTCCAGCCATATAGAAGGATTTGGGTTGCTATTATAGCCACTGTAGGACACTCCTGTAGTTGTTCATTTGTAGAGAATTTCTTCCCTCCTAAATGCTCCTTAAGTGGGACGAATAGGTGGAAATCACTTCGAGCCAAGTCAGGACTGTAGGAGGGATGGCTGAGTATTTCCCAGCCCATTGATGCTACAGCTGTTGCTGTCACGTGAGCCATGTGTGGCCTAGCATTGCCATGCAACAGGACAACTTTTCCTGGCCTCTTCTTGCGGATAGCAGGTTGAAGCTTCTCTTTGATGAATGTAGCATAATATTGTGCATTCATTGTTGTTCCCCATATAAGAAAAGCCACCTGGCGTACCGTTTGCATCCCAGAATACAGTATCTGTTAGCTTTTCAGCACACAGCACTGCCTTGAATTTCTTCAGCAGTAGGGAACCCTTGTGGTGCCATTTACAGTTGGTAACTTGGTTCATGGAGTAAAATAATGAACCCAAATCTCATCACAATCTGCTGCAGAAATGCTTTTCCCCCAGACTTAAAGTGATGTAAAAGCTCTGTGCAAATGGTGACACTAAATGACTTCTGATCAAATGTCAACGCCTTTGGTACTCAATGTGCACACACTTTTCTGAACAGCAGGTGCTCATGGATGATTTTTTTCACACTACCAACACTGATGTTGACTATTGTAGCTATGTCATGTACACTTACCCTCCTGTTTTCCAAAATAACCTGTTGCAATTGATCATCAATGTTAACTTTGATCACAGCAGTAGCAGACACGTCTATGCAGTTCATTTGCTACTACTTCTCAGCCCTTGGAAAACTTTTTGCACCAATCGTAGACACTTGCCTTTGACAGCATTTTATCCCCATAGTGTGCTTGCAATCTTTGCAAAATTTCAACAGGTTTCACCTTCTCCTTCACAAGAAACTTAATAATACAATGTTGTCCCACACTCACTGACACTTCTACAGATTCCATGCTTCCTAGAATGAACCTCGCAAGCAGCATGTGGACGAAATTACTACTGGTGTGAACACCTTCTGACATTTACCATACAGATTCTGTCACAATCAGTACAGAACATGGAGTTACAATAAAAAGGACAGGTCAACCTTGAACCACCTTTGTAGTTAACTTAGGAACATTTGAACAAACTCAAAATTAAAATGCTAACACTAAGTAGACAACATGTTTTGCCTCTCATGTAAGAGGCTTCTTCTGGCAGTGAATGCTGTTGTGAGTGATATATTTATAGGACTCTCCCCCTAGCAGTGTGCTTACTTTTAAGGTAATGCTCTTTGAGCAGAAGATTTCACACAGCCAGAAGGGGTGTAACGTCAGTATTGCAAATGTTTTCTTTTTCCATATTAATGTGAAATGTTTTCAGTGCAGTTCAACTGATATTTTGTGGAGATGCAGCTAGTAATGTGCCGATAGTTCTTCTGTATCTAATTCATTATCTATTATTGCTTATGCTAGAGCTGTTGTGGGGTTCTGTTTTCCTATATTCCATTTGTGTTCTGCTAATTCCTGATTTATAGTTCTATAGCACAACACAAATGGGATACAGAAAAACAGAACCCCACAAAACCATTAGCACAAGCAACAATAGATAATGAATTAGATACAGAAGAACTATCAGCAACATTACTAGCTGCATCCCTGACACCAAATATCCACAAAATATCAAATGAACTACATTGAAAACATTCACATTAATATGCAAAAAGAACACATTTGCAATACTGAAATTACACCCCTTCTGGCTGCATGGAATCTTCTGCTCAAAGAGCATTACCATAACAGTAAGTAAAACTGCTAGGGGGAGATTCTTATAAATATATCACTTACTACAGCATTCACCATCAGAAGAAGCCTTGCACATGAGAGGTGAAACATGTTGCCTACTTAATTTTAGTGAAAATGTTGGAATGGAAGAGGTTGAATATGAGCAAGTTGAGCATACAGCAAAATTAAAGAACTTATGTATAGCTGAAAGTATAACATAGAAAAAATCATATCCACGTCAACATTAGTGTAAGAATAAACTGGATTGGCATCCTGAAGTCGAGTTCACAACAATACTTCAAAGAGGTGTGCCAGCCAATAAATCTTGACTTATGAACGTTATGACCTGTTCATCTACTCTTCATTCATGAGTGATATGCCTACTTGCACCAGCCTTCCATCAGTGACTCCACATTGTATGAATGAAAATGGGCACCATCTCCATTATTGTGGTCAACAATCTAAAAATGTTACCATCCATCACTCTGGAACTCTTATATTGTGGAGGAGTCTGGATATGTTCTAAATTCACTTGTGAGTTAAAGTAGATGCTGATCTGACAAAAGAAAATGTAATACCAAATATCGTAATAACCTTAATTACTATTATTATAAGAAGTTAAAAGTGGTATAACTAGCACCATTGATAAGGTACATTATCTAAGTAAGAAGTTTACTTAATATACAGAAACCTATGTAGTATAAAAGATGAGTGTAATTTGTAAAAACTCACTGTTGAGTTTTCTATGGTTGCCTAAAGAAAACGAATAGATAAACCACAGAGTATGTAGCTTGTTCAATGGCAATATTAAATTACAGCCTAATCATGAAAATTAAATCATCTCATTGTTGCATTGAGACTGAACAGGCATTTAGCATTTATTAAAATTAGGTGGTTTGTCATGGACTTTGTTGTGGACTAACCTATTGTACAATTCATACTTGAAACAGGAGGACAGTTATAGATAATGTAATGAACAGAGCCCACGAAATATAATCTTATCCCAGGAAGTGTGAAATGCAACCACTTAGCTGCACAGGCAAAGGAAATTACACATAACCAGGATATTCTACGGTTTGAACCTAGAAGTCAATTGGTTGCATATCATATTTAATATTTACCCATTTCTTAAACAAACCTTTTGTCATTTTCAGTGAGTTCTGCCTTCTATGATGGTTATAGTTTTCACAAACAGTTTGATGTGATTCGTAAAAGGTTTTCATTTTATTTTTAGTTCAGCACGTTTACTGCAACCTTTGATGTCCAACCAAGAGCAGCATGACACAGGTGTCAAGTTCCAGCAAAAATGTTAAAAGAAGCAATAAGGGGTTGCATTAGAGCATAGATTCCCAACGGGGGCGATACCGCCCCCCAGTGGGCGCTGGAGCTTTCCATGGGGGCGGTAGCGGATCCAGAGGCAAATGCGGGGCGTTGAGGCAGTCAAGAGGGGCAGTCAAATAAATAAATAAATTTAATGGAATTTTCTGTGACAACCTTTTTATCTCTTCTATTCTGTGGTGTCTTCCTGGTGATTCTGGTCATCCACTACTTCATCCGTCATGTACAGCTTTTCAACTGCAGCTTGGACAATAAGTTCCCTGCTACTGCCTACTAGCGTACTGGTACGTCTGAAGTCGACTGAGATGCTCTCAAAAGTTCTCTTCTAGATCACAGATTGGATATAAGCTTCAATATGTTTTCCCACTCCAAGTCGCTTTGAGTATGCTTTATGGTACGTAGTTACAATACCACCCCACGTCAGAACATAAGGTATAATATTAACATTACATTTGTGAATTAGGCTCAACTCATTAGCCAGCAGATCATACTTCCTCTTCTTTTCAACCTCTACTGTCTGCAGATCATCCTGAGATGTTATTCCTACTTCAATAATTGTAATCTCATTCAATACCTTTTCATGCACTACTATATCAGGCTTATTATGTTGGACATGTGTGTCCGTCCTGATAGGCAAATCAACCTCGATGCAATAATAATATAATAATAATAAATTTATTATATTTAATATTTTTTATAATTATTTTTTTAATATAATAAAATACTTTGAAAATACCTGTTTTCATGAATAAATATTTTATCTAGCTATGTAAATTATCTTATTGTTATTGCGTTAATAAGCATTTTTAAATTAGCATTAGGTATACCTATACCTAATTTGTTTTAGTTTAGAATAGATTGACGGTGACAAGTCCTTGCAAGCACGCAGTTCATGCAATTTAACATGTTTCGACAAGAATATGGGAGCTTGAAATGACTTGTTTAAGGAGCAAGTGCGCCGGCATCGCAAACATACAAGTTAATGTGTCCACAAAATCAAATCTATAAAAGCGATAGCTCTAGGAATGTTTTATTATTTTTATGTGCTTCGCCGTGATAAATAGTCGTGAGTGATAAGTGTTAGAAGTCATTATAAACATTATTTTTATAAATATCTATAAATCTGTTGAGAAGTTAATTTGTATTTGAAAATGTCTGAATCTACATCTAAAAAGAAATGCCGGCAGTACAGTATTGAGTACTCTCCTACAAACCAATCATTACCTATGTGTTTAATTTGCCAAAAAGTTTTTTCAAATGAAGCTATGAAACCTTCTAGGCTACAAGAGCATTTAAATAAAATGCATGCTGATAAGAAGAACAAAGATTTATCCTATTTTCAAGAACTGGAAAAGCAATATTTAAAACAGCCAACTATGTCAAACCTTTTTGCGTCGTCTTCTAGACAAGATGATGATGGATTACGAGCCTCATATAACGTTTCATTGTTAATCGCAAAAGCAGGAAAACCACACACAATTGGCGAGGAATTAATTTTGCCGGCAGTCAAAGAGATATTAAAAACTGTTCTTCATCATAAGACACTGTCAGATATCATCAAAAAAATTCCTCTCAGTAATAATTCAGTGCAAAGAAGAATAGATGAAATGGCAAAAGACGTTGAAATATCATTATGTGATTACTTAAAGACTTGCAAATTTTCCATTCAACTCGATGAATCAACTCTACCAAATAACGAAGCTCTATTCTTATCATATGTATGATTTATAAAAGAAGAAAAAATTCATGAAGAGTTATTATTTGCTAAAAATTTGGAATCTGATACAAAGGGAGAATCTATATTTAATACCATGCAAAAGTTTTTTCAAGAGAAAGAAATTCCTATTTGCAATATTTTGTCTGCTGCTACTGATGGTGCTCCAGCAATGACAGGGCGTCATAAGGGTTTCATAGCGCATTTGAAACAAGCAGTACCAAATGTATTCACTGAACATTGTATTATTCATCGTCAGCATTTGGTTGCAAAATATTTGAATGAATGTCTGCATACATCGCTCCATTACGTTATTAAAGCAATCAATAAGATTGGAAGCAATTCATTGAATGACCGATTATTTGGTAAGCTTTGTAATGAAATTGATGAAGATTACAATCACTTGCTGCTGCACACAGAAGTACGTTGGCTCTCTAAAGGTGTTTGTCTGAATCATTTTTTCAATCTATTTGACTCAGTATTGGACTTTCTTGAAGACAGAGACGAAAAATTGCGTGAAAACCTGATTATGTCAAAAATGACATCGCTTATTTGACAGACCTGTTTAAAATATTTAATGAAGTTAATTTACAATTGCAAGGTGATGAGTTGAATTTAATTAAAACAAAAAACGTCATAGCTGCTTTTGCGGGAAAACTTCTTCTATTCAAACGAAATCTAGGTAGAGGTGAATACAACCACTTTCCCACATTATCAGCAGTCTCTGCAAAACCGGAAGATTTACTTACTTACTGCCAACACTTGGAAGTTCTTCATGTTGATTTTACGGAGCGTTTCCAAGATATTTTAAACATGAATATACCGAGTTAGGTTTTAGATCCTTTCGCAAACACAGATACTGAAGAATCATCAAATTTGGAAGAGGAACTCTTAGAACTCATGACTAACGAATGACTCAAAGTAAAATTCAAACATAGCTACCAAGAGTTCTGGCTTCAAAAATCAATACCAGTTCTCTACCCTGGATTGTGGGCAATAGTACAGAAGTTTTTAATCGCATTTCCTTCGTCCTATATGGCTGAGCGTTGATTCAGTGCAGTAGCTAATTTACTGTCAAAGAAGAGGAACAGACTACACATCACTGAACATGGCGATCTGCGATTTTGTTAAAGAAATTGGAACCCCAACATTAGCAAATTGTTAACACTCCACCAGCCTCAACCATCTCATTAATTTTTTTCATTTATTATTAATTTTGTGTTTATCTCATTATTTTTTTATTTCTTATTGATTCTGTGTTTATTTTTAAAAATTTAATAAACAATTTTATTGTACATTTGGTTGTCATTTTATTAATTTCTGCTTTATGATTTTTAATAGATAAATAAACAGATAAATTAGGTACAGATAATATGCAACAATATTTTAATATTTCATATAAAATTAACTATTATGGACTAGGGGGGCGTTGAAATTTTTGTTCTCTTCTAAAGGGGGCGATGGTCCAGAAAAGGTTGGGAATCACTGCATTAGAGCAACAGAATAAACAGTTTCAAACAATGATTAGTTGTTTTAGAGTGAAAGAGTAATAAAATCATTCTGCTGCACAGTTTGCTTAATTCTGTAATACTCTACACTACATCATACTTACCCTTTGCCTCTTGGAGTTTTCTTCTTTCCACTTCCCTTTGCTCTTTGGGAATATTTACTTTTAGGCCTAAGGCACCTGATACAAGTCGCCGAGCTAATGTTGCTGATGTAGCAGGTCGTGGTTTGTAGCACTGTAAAAATTCTAAGAAAAATAATTTAGAGAGTAGAATATTTCAAAAATTGTTTGAAAAAAAAGACAAAATGCTAATGTAATTTAAAAAACGCAAACCTAAATACATCAGAGAAAAGTGGTAAAAATAAAATTAATTTCACAGTGTAAAGGTAAAATTAAGACAAACTCAACGAAACACTGCATATAATAATGAAAAACTCATCTCTGATATGTATTATAAACAATGTTACTGTTGAGTTTAAATTAATAGTCGTATAAATTTTATATTTTGATACCATACATAAAAATAAACTTTAAGATTTGTTGGAAACACACAATACTTTGATATTTGGCAATATGTTAAGTATTGCATTACTGTCAATGTTCAAACCACAAATTTTTCATTTCTTGCACTTTTCAGATGAAAAAATTTCACGCATTTGTTTCATTTCTACTATACTATCAAACCAATTTGCAACTTAGGCGACAAGAGGTGCAGAACGCATGAGTAATTACTACACTTCCTATTAGTTGTGGTACCTTTTTATATCAAAAAACTCCTCCTCCTCCAGCCATGGGCTACAGAGGTCCAACCAGGCTGTGCAATTTAGTTCTCTAAGCAAGTATGTCCTGAGCTTAATAAGGTCCTGTTTGACATTGTCTGCACACCTCATCCTTGGTGTCCCCCTCTTTCTGAAGCCTTTAGGCACACTGTTCATAACCCTATTTGCCAATCTATAATTATTCATATGGGCAACATGGCCAAACCAACGGAGTCTCTCTCTGCACAATATGCTGCTTAAAGGAGGTTGTCGACTCCTTTGCCTAACCTCATCATTAGTTACAAAGTTAAACCACCTAATACCCAAGATACTGTGTAAGCATCTAGAATCAAAAGCATCTAGTTTCCTGTTATCTTGTTTACACAGCGTCCAAGTTTCACTACCATAACTAACCCTAAAAAGAACCAAACTATTATACAGTCTAATTTTAGTCTTTAGGTGTATACGCCTATTTCTTCACAATTTCCATAGATTCTTAAAAGTCCCAGCAGCTATCCCTATCCATCTGTTAATCTCATGCCACACATCACCAGTATCTGCTACATAGCTCCCTAGATAATTAAACTGTGACACCTGTTCAATATTGCAAACCTTCAGATTAACTGAATCACAGCCTGCTGACCAATTTTCATCACTTTAGTTTTCTCTCTGTTTATCATGAAACCTACTCTAATACCAGTTTCATCAACAGCTTGAATGAAAGAGTTCATCTCATCAACATCATTTGCCAAACGAACTAAATCATCAGCATAATCTAAATCAGAAATTTTCGTATCTCCAGCCCATTTAAGGCCAAAATCTTTCCCTTGAAGTGAATTTCGCATAACATAATCAATAACCAAGCTAAAGAGAAAAGGCACCCTTGTCGAACACCAGAAGTAATGCTAAACCAATTGCTACAAGACTTACCAACTCTCACACACGACTCAGTGTTATTATAGAGAGCTTTCATTATGTTAACTAACTTGTCAGGTATACCATATGATCTCACAATCAACCACAAATTATGACGATCAACAGAGTCGAAAGCCTTTCTGAAATCAACAAAGCTAGCAACCAAAAGTTTCTGAAACTCTAAACATTTCTCAAGAATCTGCCTAAGTGAAAATATCTGATCCACACATCCCCAACCACTTCTGAATCCACACTGCTCTTCACACAATTGACTGTCAACCAGATTCTTAATTCTATTAAGCACAATCATGGAAAGAACTTTACCTGGAACAGAGAGTAGGCTGATACCCCTATAGTTATCACAAGAACTGCGATCACCTTTTTTGAAAATAGGGATAACAATAGCTCTGGTAAAATCCTTAGGAACCATGCTTTATCATAAAAGACATTCAGAATTTCAGTCATCCAAGTGGTAACCGAAACATTCCCAGCTCTAAGCATTTCCGTAGTAATTTCATCTACCCCTGGGGATTTATGTAATTTAAGTTTAGAAACAGCCAAAATAACTTCAGATTGTGTTACAGGGCCAACATTAAAGCCACCAATGCATCTATCATCATTACAAACAATGGGAGTAGAACTATTTGGGTTGGGTTGTTTTACCTCTGAGCAGCACTTTTTTGCAAACCATGGGCTAAATGGCCAGGTCACATGGACCCCAAAGGCTCAGAGAAGGTTGGGGGAGGGGACCCACTGGAACAGCTGTTGGGAGACAGATGGTAGCCTCCTGTCAAGGCCATCCAGCATGTTCTTTAAAGTGCACAGGGTATGGCTCTCCCGCACACGGGGCCACGGCTTAACGTCCCATCCGACGGACGACGGCCTTTCCAAGCCTATCGGTGTCCCCTACTGACCATGGGCAGGGCGGGGAATTTTGCGGAGATAAATTTCAACGCTGACCCAGCTGGGATTCGAAACCTGGTTGGTTGGTTATTTGGGGTTTTTTGGCGCAATAGCAACTAAGGCTATATTGCGCCAAACAAACGATTAAAAGGGTAAAAGACATGAAACCCACAACCAAATTTAAAAGAGACACAAACAACACAGCATAAAAACGAGATATAGAAAAAAAATAAAAGAAAACAACAAGTGTAAAATCAACAATAACAAGGGGTGTATAGGACCCATGTAAAAATCCACTAAAAAAGAGAAAATTCATAAACGAGTATAATATCCGGTAAAGCGTAAAAATTCGAAAACAGTAGTTAAAAGTGAATCATCGGATAAAAGATGTCCGAGTGTAAGGGGCTCGGACGTAAAATCGTGAAAGGTAAAAAACAAATGTCGGTCAAGGTTAAAAGCTGGACAATAAATTAAAATATGTTTAACTGTTAAAATGGTGTCACAAAACTCGCACTTAGGTACTGCGTCCGCCTTAAGAAGAAAAGAGTGGGTTAAAAACGAGTGACCTAAGCGGAGCCGAGCAAGGACAACTTCGTCCTTACGATTCCTGCGAAAACCAGACTGCCACGGTTTGACAATGGGCTTGATCTCAAAGAGCTTGTTAGCAACCTGTTCAGACCAAGATCTCTGCCACTGTGCCCGGAGCTCGATGGTGAAACGCTGCCGGAAATCCACATATGGAACCGGCAACGGAGAGTCGGACAGGGGCGTGGCTGACCTGGCAGCAGAATCTGCCAAATCGTTGCCCCTGATTCCGACATGACCGGGCACCCAACAGAAGAGAATCGTGGTGGTGGCTGCCAGATGATGGAGCTGCTGGCGGATCTTGGAGAGAACAGGGTGAGGCCGATGCCTCACCGAGATCAAAGCCTGTAGCGAGCTAAGCGAGTCGGTGTAAAGCACACACCGACGATGATGCTTAGCTGCTATATGATCCAAGGCAATGCTGATAGCATGCAACTCAGCAGTGAAGATGGAACACTGCTGTGGGATCTGGTCTGCAATGATTACATCACAGCAGACCATGGCTGATCCCACAGAAGTGCCGGACTTCGAGCCATCTGTGAAGACAGGCAAGAAGTCCGGGTGCGCAGCACGATGGCTGGCAAAGAGTTGCCGGTACACACAGTCGGGTGTAAAGGCCTTCCCCGTCCTGCACAGGGTAAAATCGCAGGAAGGGGAAACAGCGAGCCAAGGTGGAAGTGGCTCAGCTGTCGACTGTGCGATGCTATCGAGACTGGTATTGATGTCTCGCAGGTAACCTCGGACACGCAAACCGAAAGGACGAATGGCAGTCGGTCGATTCTGGTATAACATTTCCCACCTGGGACTGAAAACGCAGTCCCAAGTGGGATGGCCTGGCAGGGATCGCAATTTTGATGCATACTGCAGGGACAACTGCTGACGGCGAAGAGATAACGACGGGTCATCGGTCTCAACGTAGAGACTCTGGACCGGTGAAGTGCGGAAGGCCCCCGTGCACACACGGAGGGCCTGATGATGGAGTGGGTCCAGCACCTTCACCACCGAATCCCGGGCGGAGTCATACACCTGGGATCTGTAGTCCAGTTTCGACCGGACAAGTGCATGGTAAAGGCGGAGCAAAGAACATCGGTCCGCCCCCCAAGAGAGGGAGGAGAGGACCTTGATGATGTTCAATGCCCGCGTGCACTTGGACCTGAGATGTCGAATATGTGGTAAAAAGGTCAATTTCCGGTCGAAGATGAGACTGAAAAACTTGGTCTCCGCCACAACTGGAATAATGTTACCCCCGAGCCGCAGTTCGGGGTCCAGATGAAGATTACGCTTGCGGCAAAAGTGCACACAAGCGGTCTTCTGTGGGGAGAACCGGAACCCATTGGCCGTCGCCCAAACCGAGAGATTGTTCAGGGCAGTTTGCAGTTGTCGTTCAATGACCCTCATGCTGGACGATGAGCAATAGATGCTAAAGTCATCAACATAGAGGGCATTGCCTACAGTCGGAGGAAGTTGCCGTGTAATGGAATTTATCTTGACAGCGAAAAGCGTAACACTCAGGACGCAGCCTTGAGGCACCCCCTGTTCTTGGGGGAAAGGCCGTGATAGAGTGTTGCCGACACGGACTCGAAAAACACGAGAAGATAAAAAGTTCGCGATGAAGATCGGCATGTGACCTCGCAAGCCGAAGCTGTGAAGGTCACGAAGAATGCCGAATCTCCATGCCGTGTCGTACACTTTTTCGATGTCGAAGAAAACTGACACCAGGTGCTCTCGTCGTAAAAAAGAATTCCTGATCGCCGATTCGAGGCGGATCAGGTGGTCTAAAGTAGACAGGTGCCTGCGAAAGCCACACTGGGTGTTGGAAAGAAGGCCGTGATGTTCCAAATGCCAGGCCAGCCTTTTATTTACCATCCTTTCCAACACCTTGCAGACACAGCTCGTCAACGCAATTGGACGATAATTGGAAGGAATCTTGGGATCTTTGCCTGGCTTAGGGAAGGCCAAGACGAAGGCCTCCCGCCAGGAGTCCGGAAACTGCTCCTCGATGAAAATACGGTTGAAGAGTCGGAGCAGTCGATCCTTACTCGATGGTGAGAGATGTTGGAGCTTGGTTGGTTGTTTGGGGTTTTTTGGCGCAAGAGCAACAGGGCTATATTGCGCCAAACAAAAAGATATAAATTGATAAAAGTCAGTGAACGCACAACCAAAGTTAAAATACACAGAAACATAACCAGAACAAGAAAGATAAGTAAAAATGGCAAAAAGTAACAACATGTGTAAAATCGACAATAAAATGGGTGTATAGGACCCAGTAAAAAACAGAAACAAGCGTAAAATCAAAGTAACAAAGTAAAAAGGTTCATAAACGCATAAAATATCCAGTAAAACGTAAAAAGTCAAAAACAGGAGTTAAAAACGATTCATCGGATAAAAGATGTCCGAGTGTAAGGGGCTCGGACGTAAAATCATGAGAGTTAAAAAACATTCGTCTTTCAAAGTTAAAACATCGACATTCAATTAAAATATGTTTGATACTTAAAAAGGTGTCACAAAACTCACACTTAGGTTCGTCGTCCGCCCGTAAAAGAAACGAATGAGTAATAAACGAATGACCTAAGCGGAGCCGAGCAAGTACAACTTCCTCCTTGCGATTCCTGCGGTAACAAGACTGCCATGGTTTGATGAAAAGTTTGATCTCAAAGAGTTTGTTCGTAAGCTGTTCCGACCAAGATCTCTGCCACCGTGCCCGGAGCTCGGTGGAAAAACGCTGCCGGAAATCCAGATAGGGAACCGGCAACGGAGACTCGGACAGGGGCGTGGCTGACCTGGCAGCAGAATCTGCCAAATCATTACCTCTGATTCCGACGTGACCGGGCACCCAACAGAAATGGATGGTGGTGGTGGCTGCCAGACGATGTAGCTGCTGGCGGATCTTAGTAAGAACAGGGTGAGGCCGATGCCTCACCGAGATCAAAGCCTGTAGCGAGCTAAGCGAGTCGGTGTAAAGCACACACCGACGATGATGCTTAGTCGCCACGTGGTCCAAGGCGAGGCTGATAGCGTGCAACTCAGCAGTGAAGATGGAACACTGCTGTGGGATCTGGTCTGCAATGATTACATCACAGCAGGCCATGGCTGATCCCACAACTGCCGGACTTCGAGCCATCTGTGAAGACAGGCAAGAAGTCCGGGTGCGCAGCACGATGGCTGGCAAAGAGTTGCCGGTACACACAGTCGGGTATAAAGGCCTTCCCCGTCCTGCACAAGGAAAAATCACAGGAAGCGGAAACAGCGAGCCATGGTGGAAGTGGCTCAGCTGTCGACTGTGCAACGCTATCGAGACTGGTGTTGATGTCTATGAGGTAGCCTCGGACTCGCAAACCAAAAGGACGAATGGCAGTCGGCCGATTATTGTAAAGCATTTCCCACTTCGGACTGAAAACGCAGTCCTAAGTGGGATGGCCAGGCAGGGATCGCAATTTAGAAGCATATTGTAAGGACAACTGCTGACGGCGAAGAGATAAAGAAGGTTCGTCAGTCTCAACATAAAGACTCTGGACCGGTGAAGTGCGGAAGGCTCCCGTGCAAACACGGAGGGCCTGATGATGGAGGGGGTCCAGCACCTTCACCACCGAATCCCGGGCCGAGTCGTACACCTGGGATCCGTAGTCCAGTTTCGATCGGACAAGTGCACGGTACAGGCGGAGCAAAGAACATCGGTCCGCCCCCCAAGAATGGGAGGAGAGGACCTTCACGATGTTCAATGCCCGTGTGCACTTGGACCTGAGATGACATATGTGTGGTAAAAAGGTCAATTTCCGATCGAATATGAGACCGAGAAACTTGGTCTCCGCCACAACTGGAATGATGTTATCCCCGAGCCGCAGCTCGGGATCCAGATGAAGATTACGCTTGTGGCAAAAGTGCACACAAGCGGTCTTCTGTGGGGAGAACCGATACCCGTTTGCCGTCGCCCAAACCGATAGATTGTTCACGGCAATTTGCAGTTGTCTTTCAATGACCCTCATGCTTGACGAAGAGCAAAAGATGCTAAAGTCATCAACATAGAGGGTATTGCCTACTGATGGAGGAAGTTGTCTAGTAATTGAATTAATCTTGACAGCGAAAAGCGTAACACTCAGAACGCAGCCTTGTGGCACACCCTGTTCTTGGGGGTACGGCCGCGACAGAGTGTTACCGACACGGACACGAAAAGAGCGTGTCGATAAGAAGTTGGAGATGAAGATCGGCATGTGACCTCTTAAGCCGAAACTGTGGAGGTCACGAAGAATGCCGAATCTCCAAGCCGTGTCGTACGCTTTTTCGATGTCGAAAAAAATTGACACCAGGTGCTCTCTTCTTAAAAATGAATTTCTGATAGCTGATTCGAGGAGATGGTCAAGAGTTGACCGTTGCCTGCGAAAGCCACACTGGGTGTTGGAAAGAAGGTTGTGATGTTCTAAATACCAGATGAGTCTGGCATTTACCATTCTTCCCAACACCTTGCACACGCAGCTTGTCAATGTGATGGGACGATAATTGGAAGGAATCTTGGGATCTTTACCTGGCTTGGGGAAGGCCAAGACGATGGCCTCCTGCCAGGACTCCGGAAACTGCTCCTCAAGAAAAATGCGATTGAAGAGATGGAGCAGCCGATCCTTACTCGATGGTGAAAGATGTTGGAGCATGGCATAATGGACATTGTCCGGCCCTACAGCAGAGGCACGAGAAGAGTGCAGAGCAAGGCGAAGCTCCTCCGCTGTGAATGGCCTGTTGTAAGGCTCGAGGCCATTCGAGTGGAAAGACAGCGGAGAGTGCTCCGCCCTGTCCTTCTGGGCCAGAAACTCGGGGGAGTAAGAGGAAGACGAAGAGATGGAAGAGAATGACTCCCCCAGAGTGTCGGCAATTGCTTTGGGATCAGCAATTGCCTGTCCATTGTGCTCCAGGATCGATAACGAGTGGGACGTGAAGTTCCCACTCATCTTCCGGACTTTATCCCACACGACCTTAGAAGTACTCGTGCGGGTGATAGAAGATGTATACTTGATCCAAGATTCCTTCTGGCTCTGGCGTCGGACGAAACGAGCTTTCGCCCTGGCGCGTTTGAAATTTTCGAGGTTGGGGGTTGTCGGATATCTCCGAAACACCCCCCAAGCCTTGTTCTGAGCCTTACGAGCTGCGGTGCAATCTGGATTCCACCACGGTTTCGGAAAGCGAGGAAACCGTGTAGAAGTTTGAGGAATTGTTGATGCAGCTGCATCTACGATACAGTCCGTTATCTCCGCTACTGCCACATTGATTGGCTCCTGGCTGACAGAGTGGTCATCGAGCTCAGAGAGCAGCTCGAAACCACCCCAGTCAGCCCGATCGAGCCTCCACCGCGAGACGCGTGAAGGGCTGCAAGGCCCCCCACGCGAGATGGTGCACACCACGGGGAGGTGATCGCTTCCATAAGGGTTGTCCTCGACCTCCCATGTAAAGAGTGGAAGGATCGAGGAGGAGCAGATGGTGAGGTCAATGGCAGTGAAAGAGCGGGTTGGTGAGTGAAAGTAAGTACTGACACCGGTGTTCAACAGGGAGAGAGAAGGATCCAGGAGCCACTGCTCCAGGACCCCGCCCCTCCCGTTGGTGTCAGCACTGCCCCAAAGTGGACTGTGTCCGTTGAGGTCCCCCATAATGAGGAAGGGGGGCGGCAGCTGTGAGACGAGATCATCAAGGTCTTCCTGGAAGACGATGCTCCCAGGTGAAAGATATACAGAGCAGACAGTCAGCGAGAACCCCACAAAGAGACGGATGGCTACCGCCTCCAAGTTGGTGGTGAGGGGTACGACCTGGAATGGAGAATGGTTGTTCACGAGGATGGCGATACCCCCGCAAGCCGGACCATCTCCATCCCGGTCCCGGCGAACTAGTGAAAAGTGCCGGATCGTGGGATCTGTGACTGGCTGCAAGTATGTCTCCTGCAGGCACACACAGATGGGCTGGTGCGCCTGGAGGGCCTTGATGTCGTCAAGATTCCTCTGGAATCCATGACAATTCCATTGTAGGAGTGTGGCCATCTCAGGACTTAGAAGAGTGGGCGGACACAAATTCCTATTCAGCTTAACCGCCGCGGAGGACGGTTTACTGAATAGGGGGCGGTCGGTATCCATGTCCTCGGAATCGTCCGAGGGACATGGATCGGTGACCGCCCTTTGAGGTGCGGTGATTTTCTTTTTTGGACCCGGCGGGGGCCCCTTTGGTTTGGAAGGTCTTGCTGTCTGAGGACGGGAAGGAGGAGGCCTTCCGGTGGAGGTGGAAGGCTGAGCTGCAGGAATGGAAACTGGGGTTGATGTCGAAGTCGACACCACCCTCGATCTCGCCTGCATGAGGAGGTACTTCGCAGCTGGCGAGAAAGACTCAGTAGGTGGTACACTGATGTCAGTCTGCACCGCAACTGAAGTCATTGGAACGATGGGCTTTCCAATGACTGCACTGGCATAGGAAACCTTGCCAGGAGGGGGCGGGCGGTGCAGCAAGCTTTCTCGCTTCAGCGTATGAGATATTGTTGATGACTTTGAGGCATTGTACCTCCTTTTCCTCTTTCCACTTTGGACAGTCACGGGAGTACGCCGGATGCAGTTCACACAGCATGCCTTTTCTGCTGTGCAGTCAGGATCGAGATGATCCTTACTGCCACAGCGAGCACAGGTGGGCTTGCCCTTGCATGCTGTGCGGGCATGACCGTATATCTGACACTGAAAACAGCGCAGAGGGTTCGGTATATACGGCCGTACTTCACAATGTAAATAACCTGCCTTGATGGAAGAAGGCTTCTTCACCCCTTCCTTCGGCATGGAATCTCCTGTTGCAGAGCCTGTCACCAAATGCGCACGCAATATGCAAACCATAGATCACAGGGTTTGGGGCGAGGCAAGCTATAAATCAAGCACACTTTACTACCACCTTCCGCCTGATGATGCCACGTGTTTGAGATCGTTGGCGAAACGCGTCGTACCGGAACCGGGGGGGTTCACGAAGTTTTTAAATGTTTTAAATGTTTGTTGTAAAAACATTTTAAAGTTTTTAAAGTTTTGACATAAAAGCGGTAATGGTTTAAAATGAGCAAAGTTAATATCTACTCAAACTTGGGAGATGTGCTAGTAGCAAAGAAGAACTGACTACTTTACCCGATAAGCATAGTGAACCAACAGTTGAATATGCGCAAGTAACACCTGTGGACTGTGAAAACGGAAACAAGAAAATGGTGTAATACAAACTGGTCTAGAATACGACTTCAAGATCGAAAAGAGCCGGGACTGGCCTACTGCAATTACACCAGCATAGCAACAACTGTTTGAGAAACCCAAAAACTGGACTGGTAGCCTTATTAACGATCTGCAAATACTTGCAAAGTGCAACTGTACCAGAAAATTTTGGTAAATATGTCTTATCTATATATTTCTTTCTAGCGGCTCTTAGGTGACAAGAGCCACATAGACAAGATGTATAAAAATCTATGGGTAATTATAAGGTAAATCTTATAATTGGCTACACAATGTAAAGCACTCTCTTAGCTTTGAGATTTGCTCCCAAAAACCGAGCTTTTAAATGTTTTAAACTCTCCATCACAGCATAATCGTGAATAAATCTTACTAGTTACATTATACAGTATTAATGTGATTTAAAGTGTATTTTTGTATTTTTTTTTTCTTTCAGCTGACTGGAAACCGAACTGAGTGTTATAAGGTTACAATAAATTAAGAAATTTAGAAATTATAAAAATGTTTATGGATGTATATGATGAGAATGAAAGGGGATTTATAGTATACAGTGATTAAATATTTTGCATTTTGAGGTGTATTTTGAAGTGAATTTTTTGTATGCAAAGTGTGTTTTCAGGTAAAAAGTGAATGGAATTGTATTAGATGAAATATTAGCGTCATATATTATAAATTATTGATACAGTTTTTCTTTAATTAGATATAATGTATGATATGTGTTTAAATCTGTTCAGTGTCATCAATGATGCATAATTATTGGGATGACATTGGCAGCATTTGTTTGCATCATAATGAGCTGAACATGATGTCTTGAAGTTTTGTACTTTCTTTGAGCAGTCCCCAATGACAAAGTCTAGTGACCGAGATGGTCACAAGCATAACTCTTTTGGGAGGGGTATGCAAAGCTCAATGAGGGGAGGTAACTAATACTATTTTTATTTCAGCTAGCTTGTGATTATTGCGTTTAGGTGAAGTTTTAGCTGATGATTACACTCCCACTTGTTAGTAAAATTTGAAATTTCTTAACTTTGTGTTTTTTTCTTGTAGTTAGGAGGATTTAACGGTGTTCCAATACCTGTTTTTTTATGTATGATAGGCATGGAAGATTAGCTTTCACATATTTGAATTGTGGTTAGGGGAATAAGCGGAAGTTCTGTACCCTGCTTGATACATCTGTAATTATATTGTGAAAGAGCAGAATTTGATGTAATTGAATTTTTTTCTTTAACCTTTTTAGAAGTTAAGCAGGACAGGAGCAATATTAATCAGCTTTTTGTACAGGTTATTGTATGCAACTTTTGAAGTTTGTATCAGAATTTGATACTAGGTAGTCAAATAACATCAGTATGCAGTTAACTGCCACAGCTATTGGTATGCATTTGCAATAGGTAGCTGTACACTTTCGATAGGAGGAATGGGAGAAGGTACTTTTGGTTGTGATGGAAAATTTTGTCAAAGTGAGAGTAGATTATCTTATCAAAATTTGTGTAAGCATACTTTTACTTTATTTTATGTTCAGCGATGTGTAAATGACATGAGAAGTGTTCTATTATTCTAAATTTGCTCGTCAAAATCCGTTAGGTCAAACTTTTACTCCCTTTGGGAGAGAGAGTTGTGATATCCACCCATTCACTTTTACTTAACCAGTTCTACTTTATTTACATCATATTTATCATTTTGGGGATTATTATTTCATTTTGACTAATCACAATTCTTTTTTCCGAGCAATAGGATTTGCGTATGCGCAACTCTGACCTTTAGATTGTTGGCCGCTAATGTGCATGTGTAGGACACAACCCCTCTTGCATCATAGCTAGCACGATCATCAGATTATGCAAATGTTTTTCCCAGCATGCAACAGACATGCGCCAGATTGTATGCAGCATGTATAAACTAAGTGACATTAGGTCACAGAATATGTTGAATTGGAGTATGTTGAGTATGTGGAGTAGAGTATGGAGTCAGTAGTAGGAGGAGAAATCAGTAACGAATGTGTTGTGTAGATATGAGTTGTTAGTAGTGCAACCTTTTGTATTCATCAACTGAATTGGTGAGTCTTTGAATTTTTTGGAAATAAACTTTGTTTGTTTTAGAAATTTTTGACTTTTGCTATTTTTTTCTTGAGCAACGTTAATTGATTTTGGATTAGATTTAAACTTTAATTAAACTTAACACTACTTTTTGAATTCTTAGTCGATAAGTAATGCTATAAATACAAAATGAACCCTATTTCAATTTTATTTGGCAAGTTAATATTACATGGTGCCCGACAAGCTATCTGAAATTTTGAATAAATTTGGATCAGACCAAAGGTCCAACTTGAAAAGTTAATAAACTTTGGAGCTTTACAGTAGCCTATGACACACAAACCAAAAGGCAGTCAGGCGATTTGTGTAAAGCATCTCCCACTGAGGACTTAAAATACAGTCCCAAGTGGTAGGCCCTGGAGGGATAGCAATTCCAATGCATACTGTAAGGAAAACTGCTGATGGAGAAGAGTTCAAGTTGGTTTGTTGGTCTCAAAGTACAGACTCTGGACCACTGAGTTGTGAAAATCTATGCAAACATGGGGGACCTGATGGTGGAGATAGTCCAGCATTGAATCCTGAGTGGATTTGTACACCTGGGATCTGTAGTCCAGTTTCAACTGGTGAAGTGTACATTTTTTACATTGAATAAAGGCAAGTCCCAGATGCTCTGCAATACATTGACTGCACTACATCTATAGGGAGAATGCCTGAAAACACCACTACCTACGCTGGGGCAAGACAGTGCCACATGGACACAGCTCATCCACGGCTACCTATGGCAAGCAATTCTATAGAAGGAAGGCTCATCCATCGGCCAAAACCTAAATTTAATCTGCTCCCCGGTTAACCACAGAGATGGTATATAAAACCAAATTGACTCAGCTTCCGGGGTGGAGACTCTTGGTTTGGCTTCTCCATCAATAAGCCCGTCAACCAGAGATCCCACTCCCAGTTGCGAGCCTTCAACTTCTACCTCTCTATAAAGATAGCACGCAGCCCTCCCGGCCCACAGGGCGCATCCATAACGGAATTGCAGCGAACCTTCTCAGGTGCCAGGATGAGTCTGCCTAATCAGGGCTCAAGCCAAAACCCTTTCAACAGACCCTCCACTTCCGGCACCCTCCACCAAGCCACGCGCACACTTGCCATAAGCCCAAAGGAAAGTGGGCCACCCCTACTTCTCAGAGGCACCGTAAGCCACCCCCCCCACGTCAAGGTGGTCCACTATCGGGGGGGGGGGGGGGGAAGTGTACAGTATGGATGGAACAAAGTATATCAGTCAGCTACCCACAAGGAGGAGGAAAAGAACCAGAAGGATGTGATGATCAGTGCCCATGTGCACTTGAACATAAGATAACGTATGTGTGGTAAAAATATCAATTTCAGGTCAAAGATGAGACCGAGAAATTTGGTCTCTGCCACAATTGGATAGACTTACATATTTTACAATTGCTTGCAAAATTCTCCAGTTTAAAAAGGAGTTTTTAGCTAATTTTCAGAATTTCAAAACAAGAAAAAATGTTTTTGCAATAATTTAAATCTTGATCGAAGGGTTGCTTCAAAATATGAAAAGAAATAGAATGGTAACAGTTCATATTAAGTCAATGGAATAGCAACCAGAGAGCTGGAAATTATTTATACTGTATATCAATAAAAAATACATGAAATGGAAAAGGTAAGTATGTTTTTTCAAGCTTGAATTACCTATTTTTATGAGATAAAGGTAACAAAAACTCAAAGGAGAATTTCAATTTTTTTAAAAAAACTGAAGTTTTATTTGTTGTGCTGGTAATGCTGACCAGTGCCTATGCTCCAATTTGTGGAAATTTGACACTGCTAAAGCAATTCTGATTGTGGAAGATTTAATAGCTCCACTGTGCAATTATTACAAACAAGCTTTGTACATGTATTTTAATTAAAGAAGTCTACCACTTACCTGAGCATTTTTTAGCCTTTAGTTTTGATTCTCTTATTCCCTGGGAGAGAGGACGTACTTTTACAAAAGGGTGTTTTAAGGTCAGTGCTTCTGTGGCTATATTAAAAAAAAAATTTATGAAATTGACATTTATTTTAATTTTGATTTAATTGTCACTCATATATGATTTTACCTTATTACCCATAACTATGCATAATAAAGAAATCCTACAATCTATCAAGTTGGTTGGATGGTTGTGAATTACCAGAGTTAAAAGAAAACAGGATATGACTATATGACAACAATAAAGAAAATAAAATTGTTAAGCAAAACAATGGGTAGGAAATAAAATGCAAAAAAAAAGGAACCAAAAATTGTATAATAAACAAATCAACACTGGTTGTAGAGGACCCATGTAAATAAATTCAAATACAAACAACAAAGGTAAAATGCTAGATACGTTTAAAATAGTCAGTAAAAATTCAAATACAGGAAATAGGAAGCAAGTGATCAGATAAAAGAAGTCCAAATGTAAAGGGGCTCAGATGTAAAATCATGAAAGTCAAAATAAAGATGTCATTCACAGTTAAAGCAATGACAATTGATTAAAATGTGTTTAATAAATAAAATGGTGTCACAAAACTCACATATAGATTATCTAATTGGGGAAGTCTGCAAAAGGAAATCCCATCACAAAGTAACGTTAAATAAATAAATAAATAAATAAATAAATAAATAAATAAATAAATCACATATAGGTTCGTTATCCACCCAAAGAAGATAAATAATGAAATAAACTCGATGTATTCCATATCAACTAATAAGTCAGCACTTTAGCGTCGATTTAAATTTTAGAGGAAAAATGTCTTGAGCCGGGTGAGATACGAACCCACGACCTCCTGATAACATGTCAGGTGCTCTGGAACCACTGAGCTACCAGCCGCCAATCGAGATCTCCTCTAATTAGCGCTATGAGCATTTCTTTTATGTCACATATATGCGCTATTCTGGGCTGTTTAGCCACAAGTGGCCTTCAACTTGCCAATAGATGGAAGCATATGATTACAAGTATGCAGATAATAAATAATGAAATAAACTCGACGTATTCCATATCAACTAATAAATCAGCACTTTAGCGTCGATTTAAATTTTAGAGGAAAAATTGTCTTGAGCCAGGTGGGATACGAACCCACGACCTCCTGATAACATGTCAGGTGCTCTGGACCACTGAGCTACCGGCCGCCAATCAAGATCTTCTCTAATTAGTGCTATGAACATTTCTTTCATGTCACATATATGTGCTATTCTGGGCAGTTTAGCCACAAACGGCCTTCAACTTGCAACTTGCGGTAGCTCAGTGGTCCAGAGTACCTGACATGTTCCGTTCGTCAATTGCACGTGTTGCCCTGTTCGCTGGTTTATGTGTGTGGAAATGCCATCAAAAGAATACTGACGATAAACTCTTGACACCATAGACCTGGGAAAAACCCACCTCCTAGGAGAAACCAACCTTATAACAAGCCTAAAAAACAAACCTGTAAACAATTCACCACTGATCTGCAGCATAAAAAAGTCCCCCCCCCCCAATTAAATAATCTCATCAAAGACAACAAGCCTGAAACACACAAATTATTGTAAATAATGAACCACCAATCCACAGTATAAAAAGCCCCAGAACTAAATAATCCTATCAGAGACAACAAGTTTAAAAAACACGAATTATTGTAAACAACTTGCTGGCGATTCTCAGTATAAAAAGCCCCAGGAACTAAATAATCCCATCAGAGACAAGCCTAAAAAATACAAATTATTGTAAACAATTTACTACTGATCTGCAGTATAAAAATGTATCCAGAACTAAATAATAAACAGGCAAAAAAAAAAAGAATTATCGTGAACAATTTACCCCCTGATCCGCAGTATAAAAAAATCCCCTGGAATTAAATAATCCCATCAAAGATAAACAAGCCTAAAAAATACGAATTATCATAAACAATTCACTGCCGATCAGTAGTACAAAAATCCCCCATAATTACCTGAAACGCAATTTTAAATACAAACTCAAGGTATGAACATTAAAAAAAATAACGTGGAATGAGATGAACTCCCTAATTGTTTGAAGAGTATATAAAATAATGTTATGTATTGATGAAATTAAATTGAATTTTATATAACTGTTCCATGTTTGGGACAATTATAATTTTGTATCTAAAAGAATAATGTATCACCTCTGGTGAATATGGGATGCTCGTTTTAAAAGAAAATGTTTTCATTTTCCAAATTATGCACCCTTCAACAATAGTAATTCCTACTAATGGGTATTGGAAAATGTAAATAGTAATATTTTATTAGCCCTATACAACACAAAAAGAGTTTCTTGTTTATCCCTTTAAAATTTTCTTGTTTATCAATACTTTTTCTCATTCCCTAGGATTAAAAGACAAATCAGTCAGTGTATGCAAAATAATTTATTTACTTTTACTATATTAAAATATTATTATTATCCATTTGTTATAAGGTGGGTGTATTTCATCAATATCTATCCAACCCAAAAAGAATTTTCAATTCACTCTAAAAACAATGAAGTTGAATGTCTACACACAGACAGAAGACAAAATGTAAACATAGGACAAGCTAAATATACTACTCTATATCCTATACAACATACCTGCAAAAGGACTAGAAAATACTCCAAGGGCATGACAGTCATCTACCCATTTGATGTCAAAACCTTGTGCCCTAAATAAATAAGCATTGCATCATTATAAAGTTTTTAAAACTTCAAATCAAAATTTCATTTGGATACTACTGATTTCAGTGAAAAATATCAATAAATTAAAAATACCTAACTTCCTATATGAGTCCTGAAAAAGGTAGAAAATAAACCTAAAGCTCACTGAGTTCATTGAGGCAATCTTTTTGAGTAGGTAACCTGATTCTGGCAATCTTGTTGAGTAGATAAATCAACACCCTATCTTCCTTTGAAGTGAATATGAACTTAGTGACTGACTGCACCTTCGATATGCTTTAGGTTTATTTTCTGCTTTAGGGCCCACATAAGAAGATAGGTATTTTTAAAATTTTTTATTTTATTTATATATTTTTGTCACTAAAAACACCTACCTTCAAAAACTTCCTTTGATATATGACTCATAAACATTGACCACATTTTACCTCCATTTCGGAGTAGTATTTGAGGTAGTCTATAACACTTGAGATGTTACAAGCTTCAAATTGAGATATGACTCAAAGTATAAAAAAAAAATCTGCTGTCCCCTTTTATGGGAGAGAAAGAATAGTGAGGACAAAAGTTGAAATAATTTATGAAGGTCATTATATGAGCTTTCATTTGACACCTAACTTGTAACTGTAGGCTCTCCCATTCAAAAGATATAGTAGAATGACTTTCACATTTGACATTTTTAGGCGGGAAGAAAGCATGGGGGTGTCTTTTTTATAGCTTATGCACTCACATCCAGGAGATATAGGGGGAAATCATTTTCATATTTCCCCTTTTTTAAGGGAAAAGAAAGCACAGGGTAAAATTTTTATAGCCTATGACACTCCTCATGTCAAAAGTTATCATTTAACACATAAATATTAAGCTTCTCCATTGTGTTCAAAAGATATGGTGGAACAACTATTTTGACAAATCCACAAATCAACAAAGGTCAAAGCTAAAAAGCAATGGGAAGATAAGTAAAAATGCTTAAAAGCAGTAGATTAACATATTAACAAAATTAAGCTAAAGTTGGGTTGTTTGGGTTGTTTTACCTCTGAGCGGCACTTTTTTGCATACCCATGGGCTAAATGGCCAGGTCACATGGACCCCGAAGGCTCAGAGAAGGTTGGGGGAAGGGACCCACTGGAACGGCTTGTTGGGAGACAGATGGTAGCCTCCCGTCAAGGCCATCCAGCGTGTTCTTTAACGTGCACAGGGCATGGCTCTCCCGCACACGGGGCCACGGCTTAACGTCCCATCCGACGGACGGTGGCCTTTCCAAGCCCATCGGTGTCCCCTGCTGACAGTGGGCAGGGCGGGGAATTTTCCGGAGATAAATCTCAACGCTGACCCAGCTGGGACTCGAACCTGGGAACTGCAGATTACGAGACTGGCGCGCTACCGACTGAGCCACCCCCACCCCAAATTAAGCTAAATCAGAGAACTGGAGTCCAAAAATAATCACACCTTGAGGACTCGCACAAATAAACACAATTTATGACATAACATCCACAAGCAATCAAAATGGTGATTATAATAATCAAAAGAATTGTTCTGTAAGTTGAACTGATTGTTCCCAAGATGACATATATAAATAAATTAAAAAATTAAAAAAAATACTTATCTTCTTATATGGCCTAAAAAGTAGAAAATAAATCTAAAGCATATCGATGGTGCAATCAGACACTGAGTTCGTATTCACTTCAAAGGAAATAGGGTGCCAGCAATCTCGTTGTGTAGGTAACCAGTGCACCATCTTCCTTCAAAGTGAATATGAACTCAATGACTGATTACACCATCAATAGGCTTTAGATTTATTTTCTACTTTTTATGGCCATACAGGAAGATAGATATTAAATTTTTAAATTTATTTATATTTTTTGTCCCTAAAAACACTTATCTTTAAAAATTTTCATTTGATATGTGACTCATAAACATCAAACATATTTTTCTTCCCTTTTGAAGTCATGTTTGAGGTAGTCCTTGACATTGGAGACATCACAAGCTTTAATATGAGATATGACTTGTTAAAGTTGAACCCAACAAAAATCCATCCCTCTTTCTTCATCCGGGGGGAGGGGGGGGTAGTTTATGACAGACATTATATGAGCTTTCATTTGATATGTAACTCGTAACTGCAGGCCCTCCCCATTCAAAAGATATAGTAGAACGAATTTTACATTTTTAGGGGGAAAGAAAGCAAGCGGGTCTTTTTTTTTATAGCCTATGACATTCCCCACATCACACACTTTCATTTGAAGCATAGCTTGTTACTTTCCTCACTCACATCCAGGAGATATAACAGAATAAGAGTTTTCATATTTCACCTTTTTTAGGGGGGAAGAAAGCATGGGGTCAATTTTTTACAGACTATGACACTCCCCATGTCAAAGTTTCATTTACATATAAATCATTAAGTTTCTCCATTGTGTTTGAAAGACATGGTGGAACAATATTTTGTCAAATCCACAAGTGTATATCCAAAAGCAATAGGAAGATAGGTATAAATAAGGCAAGGTAGCTTAAAGAAAATCCAGTAAATGCAAAATTAAAAACCAGAATGTTTGAGTTAATAAACATAAAGAAAATCCTCCAGCAGCAAAGGCTATGAGATCTAACCAAATTGCACCTTTGTTCTTCAAGCATGTCAATCATGAGCAATAGTTACTACATACTTAGCCACTAAGGGCTGCCATTTCAAATGATATTTTTAATAAAACTGAAAATGCATTGAAATTTTACATTAAAATATTTAAAAAAATACTTTTTGTTTAATTAAAAGTTATAAGTGAAACTTTATATTTTCAGAAAATTTTCTTTATGTTTACTGTTACTGGTTACACAGTCGTATCAGAATAATATGACCACCCACAGAAACACCCATGCGCGTACACAGAGTGCACATGACAAGGTCTACCACATGGAGATATAAGTGGCCGGCCAGGACCACAGGGTACATGTATGTACCCACCCATGTGCGTCACAGAGTGCACATGACAAGGTCTACCACATGGAGATATAAGTGGCCGGCCAGGACATATGAGCCATAGTGCATAACACGAACACAATAGGAAGAGGTATTGATTTGATGGACGTTCGAAACGGAATGATTATCGGTTACCACGCCAAGGGTGGAAGCATCTCGGCAGACTTTGTGGGCTGTTCACGAGGTGCTGTAGCAAGGGTGTACCAAGAATGGATTGCTGGCACACTGAGTACCTCCAGACATCATAACTGTGGATCCCCAAAGTCCATTGACCCCCAGAGGAGAACGTTGCCTCCATCAATTGGTAAAGGGCAATTGACGCGCAACAATACAGCAATTGACCACTCAAATGAACACTGGGGCACCCAGGTACATGTCCCCGATAACAGTAGAGTGAACCCTGTTACACATGGGTCTCCAGAGTCAACGCTGTGTAAAGGCACCCATGTTAACCAAGGTCCAATGGCAACGAAGCCTGCAGTTCTTACAGGACTACCGTCATTGGACAGTGGAAGAATGGAAAAAGGTTGCTTTCTCCAACGAACTGAGGTTTCAACTCCACAGAAGTGAAGGGCGGTGGCAGATATGGCGTCAGACACACGAGAACCAACACCTGGTCTTGCTTGTCAGTCAAGTACAGGCTGGTGGTGGCAGTGTGCATGTCTGGGGGATGTTTTCCTGGTATGACCTGGAACTGCTGGTACCACTGGATAAGTCCTTGAATGCCAATGGCTACCTGTCCATCCTCGCTCCCCCCTGAGGGGGACCACCTTGTTGTGGTGGTGGGGCCTACGGTGCCTCTGAGAAGTTGGGTTCGGATCGCTGGCTCTCCAGGGTTCACTAAGTCTTGTAACCTCTGGTGGAGGGGGGCTTGTTGGGGGTCTGCGGACCAGTTTTGGGTGGGCCGGTCCAGTGGGCTTATTGACTTGTCCCCTGAGAAGCTCCGGGTTGCAGTCCCAGTTGAGGGGCCGTACTTGGAGGTCTGCAGACTGGGAGTGGTGCCCCGGTCCAGTGATATTGTGGGTCGGAACGCTGTTCATTGGGGGCTTCGGCCCGCTCACAATGGAGAGGACGAAGTTGAAGGCTTGCGACTGGTAGTGGTCGGCTGGTAGACGGGCTTATCGATGAAAAAGCCAAACTAAGAGTCCCCAGCAACTCTTTTAACTGCCAAGCTCAGGTTACTGAAATGACATGGTGGAGGATCTGAAGGTGCCTCTGTGAAACTGGGTGCTGGCTTGTCGGTGTTTCCGGCGTGCCTTGCGGCCTCGATGGAGGAGCTGGCTGGGGGTCCGCCGACTGGGACTGAAGTCCTGTGAATGAGTGGACTTATCGGCTGGCCCCTGTGAAGTCCTAGGTTGTCTTGGTGCTCCAATGGAGAGGCCTTATTGAGGGCCTGCCGACTGGAAGGGTACCCAGTTGAGTGGGCTCTTATATCGCCCCAGCGAAGTCTGGGGTGTCATGGAGTCGGGATGGAGTGGCCTTGTGGGGGCCTGCAGACTGGGATTGGAGTCCCTGGTCATGTGGGTTCATCTACTCGGCCGCAGTGAAGTCCGTGCTCGAGGTATTGCTGGTGAGGCCGCTGGTTGATGTCCCGGTGGAGAGGACGAAGTTGAGGGTCATGCTGAATGGGAGCGCGGCCCTATTAAGTGTGACTTGTCGATTGGAGAGCCTGAGGACTCTCCATCATGATAGCTTCCCTGTGCAAAAAGTTAGGACATCTTATGAAATTTAGGCATTTAAATTCAAAAATTAACATCTTATCTGTATTGGCAAATTGATGTGGTCTAAATCCAGTGAGTTATTTTGGCTCTATTTGGCAAGTTTCTAAATTCAAAAAAACCCACTCACTGCACCTCAATGATTATTTCATCAGAGAGACTTGTTTCTAAAAGTAAGGTCTCTCTCTCTTCTACAGGTCTTCTCCTGCAGCAGGTATGATCTAAGAAGGCAAGATCTATAGAATGTTCTCTGGCTAGTGGATTATGGTTTCGTGGCAACTCCCTCAAGGTGTAGTGCTGTCTCAGTATAGCGGAACACCGGGATTGCCACACATTATTATGTTGTCCATCCTCGCTGACCACATGCATCCCTTCATGTTGAGAACGTTTACCCTGGGTTGGGTTGTTTTACCTCTGAGCGGCACTTTTTTGCACACCATGGGCTAAATGGTCAGGTCACAAGGACTCCGAAGGTTCAGAGAAGGTTGGGGGAGGGGACCCACTGGAACAGCTGTTGGGAGACAGATGTCTGTTGGTTGGTGGGTTGGGGTTTACTGGTGCATTAGCAACTAAGGCTATAATGCGCCAAACATATGTCCAAAAGGTAAAAGGATAAAAATCATTGTACCCCTTAACCAAAGTTAAAAGGGGCGGGGGTGGCTCAGTCGGTAGCGCGCCAGGCTCGTAATCTGTAGTTCCCAGGTTCGAGTCCCAGCTGTGTCAGCGTTGAGATTTATCTCCGCAAAATTCCCCGCCTTGCCCACGGTCAGTAGGGGACACCGATGGGCTTGGAAAGGCCGCCGTCCGTCGGATGGGACGTTAAGCCGTGGCCCCGTGTGCGGGAGAGTCATACCCTGTGCACGTTAAAGAACACGCTGGATGGCCTTGACGGGAGGCTACCATCTGTCTCCCAACAGCTGTTCCAGTGGGTCCCCTCCCCCAACCTTCTCTGAGCCTTCGGGGTCCATGTGACCTGGCCATTTAGCCCATGGTGTGCAAAAAAGTGCCGCTCAGAGGTAAAACAACCCAACCCAACCCAAAGTTAAAAATAAACTACAAAGAACAACACAATAATAGATTCCAGTAACAACAAGGAACAAATGTAAAAATACGTTATATGAATAAAAACATAAAAATAACCCAGCTGTAAGCAAACTGGGTTAAAAATATAGAGTAATAAAAAGGAAGTAAAACTATAAGCGATTAAAATAGTATATTTTAAAAATTGAAAAACAGCGTTAAAACAACAATGATCTGATAAAAGATGTCCGAGTGTAAGGGGCTCAGACGTAAAATCATGAAAGTTAAAAAACACACGACGTTCGATGTTAAAACATTGACATGATATTAAAATGTGTTTGATTGTTAAAACGGTGTCACAAAACTCGCACTTACGTACGTCGTCTGCCCGTAGAAGAAACGAATGAGTAAAAAACGAATGACCTAAGTGGAGCCGAGCAAGTACAACTTCCTCCTTGCGATTCCTGCGATAACAAGACTGCCATGGTTTGACGATAGGTTTGATCTCAAAGAGTTTGTTCGTAAGCTGTTCTGACCAAGATCTCTGCCACTGTGCCCGGAGCTCGGTGGTAAAACGCTGACGGAAATCCAGATAGGGAACCGGCAATGGAGAGTCGAACAGGGGCGTGGCTGACTTGGCAGCAGTGTCTGCCAAGTCATTGCTCTTAACCCCAACGTGACTGGGCACCCAACAGAAATGGATGGTGGTGGTGGCTGCCAGACGATGTAGTTGCTGGCAGATCTTAGTAAGAACTGGGTGAGGCCGATGCCTCACCAAGATCAAAGCCTGTAGAGAGCTAAGCGAGTCGGTGTAAAGCACATAGTCGCCACGTGGTCCAAGGCAAGGCTGATAGCGTGCAACTCTGCAGTGAAGATGGAACACTGCAGTGGGATCTGCAATGATTACATCACAGCAGACCATGGCCAATTCCACCGATGTGCCGGACTTCAAGCCATCTGTGAAGACAGGCAAGAAGTCCAGGTGCTCAGCACGATGGCTGGCAAAGAGTTGCCGGTACACACGGTCGGGTGTAAAGGCCTTCCCCGTCCTGCACAAGGAAAAATCGCAGGAAGGGGAAACAGCGAGCCATGGTGGAAGTGGCTCAGCTGTTGACTGTGTGATGCAATCGAGACTGATGTGAATGTCTCTGAGGTAGCCTCGGACATGCAAACCAAAGGGACGAATGACAGTCGGCGGATTTGTGTAAAGCATTTCCCACTTCGGACTGAAAATGCAGTCCCAAGTGGGATGGCCAGGCAGGGATAGCAATTTAGATGCATATTGTAAGGACAACTGTTGACGGCGAAGAGATAAAGAAGGTTCGTTGGTCTCAACGTAAAGACTCTGGACTGGTGAAGTGCAGAAGGCTCCCGTGCAAATATGGAGAGCCTGGTGATGGAGGGGGTCCAGCACCTTCACCACCGAATCCCGGGCCGAGTCGTACACCTGGGATCCGTAGTCCAGTTTCGATCGGACAAGTGCACGGTACAGGCGGAGCAAAGAACATCGGTCCGCCCCCCAAGAAAGGGAGGAGAGGACCTTGACGATATTCAATGCCCGCATGCACTTGGACCTGAGATGACGTATGTGTGGTAAAAAGGTCAATTTCTGATCGAATATGAGACCGAGAAACTTGGTCTCCGCCACAACTGGAATGATGTTACCCCCGAGCCGCAGCTCGGGATCCAGATGAAGATTAGGCTTGTGGCAAAAGTGCACACAAGCGATCTTCTGTGGGGAGAACCGAAACCCGTTTGCCGTCGTCCAAACAGAAAGATTGTTCAGGGCAATTTGCAGTTGTCTTTCAATGACCCTCATGCTGGATGAAGAGCAAAAGATGCTAAAGTCATCAACATAGAGGCCATTGCCTACTGATGGAGGAAGTTGTCTAGTTATAGAATTAATCTTGACAGCGAAAAGCGTAACACTCAGAACGCAGCCTTGTGGCACCCCGTTCTTGGGGGTACGGCCGCGACAGAGTGTTACCGACACGGACATGAAAAGAACGTGTGGGTAAGAAGTTGGAGATGAAGATCGGCATGTGACCTCTCAAACCGAAGCTGTGAAGGTCATGAAGAATGCCGAATCTCCAAGCCGTCGTATGCTTTTTCGATGTTGAAGAAAATTGACACCAGGTGGCTCTCTTCGTAAAAATGAATTTCTGATAGCCGATTCGAGGCGTATCAGATGGTCAAGAGTTGACCGTTGCCTGAAGAAAGCCACACTGGGTGTTGGAAAGAAGGTTGTGATGTTCTAAATACCAGATGAGTCTGGCATTTACCATTCTTTCCAACACCTTGTACACGCAGCTCGTCAACACGATGGGACGATAATTGGAAGGAATCTTGGGATCTTTGCCTGGCTTGGGGAAGGCCAAGACGATGGCCTCCCGCCAGGAGTCCGGAAACTGCTCCTCGAGAAAAATGCGATTGAAGGAGACAGATGGCAGCCTCCCGTCAAAGCTGTCCAGCATGTTCTTTAACATGCACAGGGTATGGCTCTCCCACACACGGGGCCACTGCTTAATGTCCAATCCAACAGGCAGTGGCTTTTCCAAGCCCATGGGTGTCCCCTACTGACTAGGGGCAGGGCGGGGAATTTTTTGGAGGTAAATCTCAATGCTGACCCAACTGGGACTCGAACCTGGGAACTACAGATTACAAGCCTGGTGCGCTACCGACTGAGCCACCCCCACTGCCATTTACCCTGATGATGATGGTGCCTACCAACAGGACAATGCACCCTGCCATGTTGCTAAGGTGGTGTGTGATCGCTTCCAGGAACACGACAGCGATCTCCCCATTCTCTCTTGGCCAGCAAAATCGCCCGACCTCAATCCCATAGAGCACTTGTGAGACCATTTGGATCAACAGGTTCAGCGTGTGGACCCACAGCCACATCATCTCCAGAACCTCTGTGCTCTGCTGGAGTACAAATGGGCACATGTGCCTCTGGCAACCTTCCAGGGCCTCATTGCGTCCATGCCACACCGTCTTGCCACTGTCATCCTGGCCAAGGGTGGTTATCCCATTATTAGGTAGGTGATTATATTATTCTGATGCAATTGTGTATATATGGCATATAAGGAATATGACTCACATGTAGAAAATACTAGAAAAGCACCCCAAGGAAGCATGAACAAAAGGCACACAAAGGCTCATAGAATGCTGAGTTACAGAGTTAATAATATGGTAGTATTATTTCTTTTGTTATTTGGATTATCTTGCCACATTAAGTATGCCACTTAGCTATGGTTTTGAACTGTTAAGCATGTCAGATTAAATGCAGAGCCATGGCTCCAGGGCCCCAGTCTGTTTCTTTTTTTTTCTTACCTAAGGTACTCTGCATTTTAATGTTCAATTAACTCAATCGATGATTTTAAATGAATTAATTCAGTTTTCATTATATTCTAAGCATCTTTACTATTTACTAGTGTTTGTACTTGAGTTGGCCCAGTGCAACTTTTTGATGGAAGAGAGCCCTCTCTTAGCACAGGGTTGTGAGACCATCTGATACTTGTTACCCCATTAGTAGAAACCCCTTTTCACTCAATTCAAGACCATTAAAAATCCCAGCAAGAAAAAAACAAATCTGTTCTGTCAAACCATTTGGGTTTGGTGGCTTGAGGTTTTATAGAACAATAGCAATAAAGGCTATGTTATACCAAACAATTGTAAATAAAAAAGATAACAGATATCAAACCCACAACCAAAGTTAAAAGCAACAACATAAAGAGGAAAGCAACAAAAATGGAAAGTGTGTAATAAACAATGAAAATAAAAACCAGGGTAAAAAGAGTCAACAATTGTAAAACAGAAAAATCACCTATGGGCACATAGGACCCATAGAATAAAAAAATGACTAGTGCACAGATCAAAAGATAAAATATCAAGTAAGTGTAAAAAACCCAGTAAACCACAAAAATTTAAAAACGGAGGTTAAAAAAAGATTCATCAAATAAATGATATCCGAGTGTAAGGGACTTGGATGTAAAATCATGGAAGTTAAAATATATACCAACAGTCAAGGTTAAAAGCTGGACTTTGAATTAAAATATGTTTCATGGTTAAAATGGTGTCACATAACTCACACTTAGGTTCATCATCCATTCAAAGAAGAGAAGAATGTGCAATAAACAAATGACCTAAGCGGAGCTAAGCAAGTACAGCGTCCTCCTTGTGAATCCTGTGAAAACAGAACTGCCATGATTTGAAAATACGCTTGATCTCTGTTCAGATCAAGATCTCTACCACTGTGCCTGGAGTTTGAAATACTAGATACTAGAAGTCTAAGTATGGAACCAGAAGTGGAGTGCCAGACAGAGGTGTAGTTGACTTTACAGCAGCATCTGCTGAATATATGATATGATAGCTGCTAGACAGTGCTGTTGTTGGATCTTGGGAAGAACAGGATAAGGTTGAGGCCTCACTGATTTCAAAGCCTGTAGCAAGTTAAGGGAGTTGGTGTAAAGAACACATTGATGATTATGCTTAGGCACAATGTGGTGCAAAGCTAGGTTGATAGTGTGCAACTCTGAAGTGAAGATGGAACACTGCAATGGCATTTGGTCTGCAATGATAGTATCACAGCAGACTATGGCCAATCCCACAGATATAGCAGACATCAAGCCATCTGTAAAGATGGGAAAGAAGTCTGGGTGCTCAGCATGGTGGCTGGAAAAGAGTTGATTGTCTATGCAGTCAAGTTGCAAGAATGGTGTTCCAAAGTTCATATTCCATGATGTTCCAAATACCAGGCAGGCCCAGTATTTACCATTCTATCCAACACCTTACACACACAGCTAGTCAATGCTACAGGATTATAATTTGGAGGAATCTTGGAATCCTTGCCTGGTGAAGGCCAATCATTTCTTGGTGAAGGCCAAAATGATAGCATCTCGCCAGTCCAAAAACTGCTCCTTGATGAAAACACAGTTCAAGAGTGGAAGCAGATGATCCTTATTTGACGGTGAGAGATGATAGAGCATTGCTTAATGGACATTGTCCAGCCCAACGGCAGATGCTGGGAAGAATGCAGAGCAAGGTGAAGCTCCTCCACTGTGAATGGCCTGTTGCAAGGCTCCAGACCATTCAACTGGAAAGACAGCGGAGAGCATCACACCCTGTTCCTCAGGACAGGAAACTCATGGGAATAGGTCAAGGAAGAAGACATGAAGGACCCCCCCCCCCCCCCCCAAGAGTGTCAGCAATTGCTTGTGGATCAGCAATTGCCTGTCCATTGTTCTCCAGGATCGATAATGAGTGGGATGTGTACTTCCCACCCATCTTCCAGAGTTTATTCCACAAGACCTTAGAAGTGGTTGTTTGGGTGATAGAAGACATAAATCTGATCTACGATTCCTTCTGGCTCTGGCACCAGATGAAATGAGCTTTCACCCTGGTGCACTTAAACATGTCAAGGTTGGGGGACATCAGAAATCTCCAAAACACCCACCAAGCCTTGTTTTGAGCCTTATGAGCTGTGTTGCAGTCGGGATTCCACCACAGTTTTGGAAACCAAGTCGAGGTAGCTGCTTGGACAATACAGTCCATTATCTCTGCCCCTGCAACTTTGATTGGCTTCTGGCTGACCAAGCATTCACAGGAGTTCAAAGCCACTCCAGTCAGACTGACAAGCCTCCAATGTGATACACATGAAGGGCTGGAAGGCCCCCCATGGGAGATGGAACACACCATGGGGCAGTGATTGCTTCCATAAGGGATGTCCTCGACCTTCCATGTAAAGAGTGGAAGGATCGAGGAGGAACAGATGGTCAGATATCAAATCCAGAAGTGAATGTGCGGATTGGGGAATGGAAGTATGTACTGACATCGGTGTTCAACAGGGAGAACGATGGATCCAGTAGCCACTGCTCCAGGACCCTGCCCCTCCTGTTGGTGTTAGCACTGCTCCAGAGTGGACTGTGTCCATTAAAGTCTCCCATGATGAGGAAGGGGGTTGACAGCTGTGAGATGAGGTCATCAAGGTCTTCCCAGAAGATACTTCTGGGGGGTAGGTAGACAGAACAGACAGTCAACGAAAATCCCACAAAGAGGCGTATAGCAACTGCCACTAAGGTGGTGGTCAGGGGAATGACATGAAATGGAGAATTGTTGCTCACGAGAATGGCAATACCCCTGCAAGCTGGACCATCTCCATCCTGGTTCTGACGAACCATGGAAAAGTGCTGGAATGTGGGGTCGGTGATGTTTGCAAATAAATCTGCAGGCACATGCAGATGGGCACATAGCCCTCAGGAAGACCTTGATGTTATCAATATTCCTCTGGAATCCACCCAATTCCACTGAAATAGTGTGGCCATCTCAAGTTTTTGGAGATTGGGTGACGACTTTCAATTTAAACTGTCAGCAGCAACAATTTTGTAAAAACAGGGCAGCCCATGTCCTCAAAGTTGTCCAAAGGACAATGGTCAAAGACCACTGAACGAGGATGGGTTAAAAATTTATTCTTAGGCCCTGGTGTGGTCATGTTCATGCAATTTAATCATTTCTTAAACAATAGCTTTATTGTGCAAAAGAGAGAGAAACTGAACTATTTCCTCTTTCAAATGCAACAATTTAACTTGAAATTAAACAACTGTAAAATTAATAAGCAAATATCACATTGCACCACCCACACAATGAATACCCCTTCTTTCTTGTTTTAGAACCACCACAGAAAAAAAAAAATCCCTGCCTCTCTTGTGCTTTACAAATGCTTGTGTCATGTTCATGCAATTTAATCATTTCATAAAAAATAACTTTATTATGCAAAATAGACAGATTTAAACTGAACTACGCTGAATGGGAAAATTATTATATACACCTACCTAATAACCTGTTGCTCCACCTTTAGCGCTCACAAAAATAGCCAGATGTCTTGGTAAGGACTCAATGCATTGTTGAAAACACAGAAATGGTATTGCAACCTGTGATGTGAGATCGCATGTCGTATAGCATCCAGAGTTGCTGGGATCAAACAGATCTTTCCAATTCGTCCCACAAATTCTCAATAGGGTTGTGGTCTGGTGATCAAGGGGCCATTTGAGTTTGGTAAACTCACTTGAATGCTCCTGGGGCCAATTGGTTGCCACTTGGGAAGTATATGGTGTGGCACTGTCCTGTTGAAAGACGGCATCATAGTGCAGAAAGAGAATCATTACGAACTGGTGTAGATGGTCACAAGGATGTTCAAATACCTTCTGCCCTGTGATGGAGGTCTTGATGAGTATGAATAGCCCCAAGGAAGCCCATGTAAACACACCCCAAACTGTTACACCACCTCCACCTACTTGTATGACCCCAACTTGGCATGCTGGGTCAATCACTTCATGTGGTTTACACCACATACGCACCCTCCCATTGGTGTGATAGAGTTGAAACCGTGATTTGTCAGACCAGATGATGTGTTTCCAGTCCTCCACACTGCAGTTGTGAAAGGCCTTTGCAAACTGCAACATAATCTTCCAATGCCTCGCAGTCAACAAGGGGACATGATGTGGATGTCAACTGCCATAGTCTATTTTTTTCCCTGGTATGATGAACAGTCTTTGTGCATAAGCTTATGGATGCACTCTCATTCAATTCTGATGTTATCTGCTCCACAGTAGCTGTGTGATTCCTTGTAATGATGCAGAACAGTCTGCGCTCACTTTGAGAGTCAATTGCACATTTATGTCATTTCTCCTGCTGGTTGGAAGTTTTACCATATTTCACATAATCATATGGCAGTCTGACGTGGAAATCCCAATAGTTCAGCAGTTGTGGTGATTGAACAACCAGCCCACAGTCAAACTCACTTACCTCACTGCCTTTATCCATGATTACCTTTCTATGACTGGTTTCCAATGTGCAGAAACATGCTCTGTTTATATGCATTGCCAGTTTTAGTGTTCCCCATGACTGGACACGATACTTCTGCTTTGTATATTGTTATTGGGGTGTATATAATAATCTGTCCATTCAGTGTATTTCCTCTTTCAAATGCAACAATTATTTTTACAAGTTTTATTTTCAACAATGGCTAATGATAAGTCTATGAAAATTTTGAGAAATTCAAACCTATTTACCCCAATTTTGGTTGACCCAGTGAGTGTGCACATAGCCTATATTCTTCCCCTGGGTGAAGGGAACATTCATGCAAAGTTTGGTGCTTCTAGTTCTTCTGGCAGTTGAGTGCATAAGCAGAGAGACACAAAAACTTTCTTCTTTATATATCAGATACAAATTGATATTAGTATGGTGCATGAAGTAGAAAAATATAAATTTTATTGATTACATTGAGCATAAACTATCATTAAAACCAATGTTTAGAATGCATTTAAATATGGAATAGAGTATTTATACAGATTGATAAGTAAGGGCGATTGTTTTAAAGATAAACATGCTTACACACTGTTTTATATATATTGTGTTACTTACATATATTGTCAATCATAAAATGCATATCTAGTGCATTTTATTAGCAACCTTAATTGATGATAGTCTTGTTAAACTTACTTAAATAAAGAAAAAGCTGATATCAAATCTTGAGTCTTGAATTCTGGAGGGAATCCATATAATTCCACTATATGTCCATATTCTAGTAACAGCAATAAAAACAAATGTCAAATTTTTCTCGACGATACAATTTCTTTTGACTTCATTCCACAAAGTTTGATCAATTACAAGCTACAATTCATTTTTGTCATACATATCATTATACATATATATCATTTTTATTTTTTAAAAGCATAACTTGTAACATCCATTCTTTACAAGTTGTTTAATAATTAATCTTTAACATGCTAAGATTTTAAAAATGAACTCTGCCTGGTGGCCAAATTGATTTTAAAACATTTCCAAGAGAAAAAAAAAACGGAACTTTCCTGAAGAACAGAAAGATATAGATAAATGTTACTTGTAAAATAAAAGAGAATATAATTCTGAGTAATGATAAACAGACTGTGGTAATGAGAGAAAAAAATTACTTCTTTTTAAATAAGGGTTGTTTTACAGTATTTTTCCCCTTTTAACTTTAGTAAATTAAGAAAAATTACTCTTATTCTAAATTATTCTATTATTCCCATGCACTTAATATTTTTATTCTTAGTTAAATCTTTCATATTTTAAATTCTTTAGCTGCATATTCACTTTATTCATTAATCAATTTCCAACTATCTTGCTAGATGCTGGTTTCAAAAATGTCACAAAAACATTTTGATTTAAAATATAATTAAAAAATTATAAATATAAAATCTAAAATATTTTGAAAAAATAAAATATAGTTTACAGTATATAACTTAAAACCAAAGTACTTAAATTATATTCATTTCAAATTTTTAATAATTATTGTAACTAAAATAACATTTAAATTAAATAAAAAATGGAAAAAATTAACTATCTTGCTTTTGCAAGTATCCACAGAAAGGTAATGACCGAGCATTCTATGATAATATACATCACGAATGATACACCATTCGTGATGTATTCATCATGAATGGAATTATGCTGCAAAAAACTGAAGTTCAAGAAATTTCGCATGCATGGGACCATCATTTGAAAAACTGGATAATAAGCAAAAGGGGTTTTCATGTGTGGGTTGCAGCTTAGAGTGAACATTGGTGGCAACTGTTCAAGAACGTTTTTGAGCAGCAATTCTGAACTTTTAGAAGGAGAAATAGCCACAGGAGAAAGTGTGAAGAATGCTAACACCTATGGAGTCAGTTTTGTACATTAATTAAAAAATAAATAATAAATAAATACCCCCTCAAGCAGCTGCTTGGCACAGAGGACTGACAGGAGCCTGTCAGTTTATATGCCATAGTAGAAGGTCTGAGAGGATGGCAGGCCCTCAACAGAAAAACGACACAAACAGCCATGCCTTACCCGAGGCTCAAACCCAGGTCCTTTATATCAGTAGCCAAGCACGCTAACCACTCGGCCATGGGACGTGACTTGGAGCACAAATATTACAAAACTTTCGTTTTTGGCAGCATGTTGTCTCTACACGAAACTGATAATAAAGATAATGGAGAACTGTACAAAAACTAGTGGGTTAGAATTCATTAACTTAGTAGACAGTGGTTGTCCAAGGTCAAAATTAGAATGCATATCACTTTGGTGAATACAAGATGCTTGTGTTAAAAGAAAATGAAGTTTTTCATTTTTTTAAGTTTTACACCCTCTAATAGCAGTAATTCAAACTAATGGATGACTGGGAAAGTGCAAATAGTATTATTTTATTAGTACCAATACAACACAAAAATAATTTCTCATTTATCTCTTACAACACATGGCTTAAAGTCCCATGTGATGGACAGAGGCCTTTCCAAGCCCACTGTTGTCCCCTACTGACTGTGAGTAGGGTGAGGAGTTTTGCAGAGATAAATCTCAACACTGACCCAACTGGGACTCGAACCTGGGAACCGCAGATTGCGAGCCTGGTGCACTATTGACTGAGCCACCCCTGTCCACATAACATCGGAACAGAAGGCCACAGTGCAGATGATATCGGTATTCAACAATGGGGCAGCTACGAAGGTTTGTACAAAAACTATTCGATGTACGATAGCATGATTGGGCTATGGCAGCTGATGGCCACATCAAGTATCCTTGTTAACAGCACATCAACGGCTATGAGGCTGCAGTAAGCAAAGGAACATCACCAATGGATCATGGAAGATTGGAAATGGGTAGCTTGGTCTGACAAATTGAGGTTCCAACTACAACACATTGATGGGAGGTTGCGTGCATGGCCTCATTGTGTCATGGCCTTGTGTGTGTAGACTACATGAAGCCACACCCCAAATGTTGGTTGGTTGTTTGGGGTTTTTTGGCGCAATAGCAACTAAGGCTATATTGCGCCAAACAAACGATAAAAAGGGTAAAAGACATGAAACCCACAACCAAAGTTAAAAAGAACACAAACGAAACGACACAAAATCAATAAGTAAAAAGTGTAAAAGAAACAACAAGAGTAGAAGTTAACAATAAAAATGGGTGTATAGGACCTATGTAAAATTCAAACAAGAGTAAAACTAGAAAATATAGTAAAAATCAGAGACGTGTAAAATAACCAGTAAAACGTAAAAAGTCAAAAACAGGAGTTAAAAACGATTCATCAGATAAAAGATGGCCGAGTGTAAGAGGCTCAGCCATAAAATTGTGGAAATTAAAATACAATTTACGTTCAAGGTTAAAAGCTGGACACTGAATTAAAATATGTTTCACAGTTAAAACGGTGTCACAAAACTCGCACTCAGGTACTGCGTCCGCCTTAAGTAGAAAAGAGTGAGTTAAAAACGAGTGACCTAAGCGGAGCCGAGCAAGGACAACTTCCTCCTTACGATTCCTGCGGTAACAAGACTGCCACGGTTTGACGATAGGTTTGATCTCAAAGAGCTTGTTGGTAAGCTGTTCTGACCAAGATCTCTGCCACTGTGCCCGGAGCTCGGTGGAAAAACGCTGCCGGAAATCCACATATGGAACCGGCAACGGAGAGTCGGACAGGGGCGTGGCTGACCTGGCAGCAGAATCTGCCAAATCATTGCCCCTGATTCCGACATGACCGGGCACCCAACAGAAGAGAATCGTGGTGGTGGCTGCCAGACGATGGAGTTGCTGGCGGATCTTGGAGAGAACAGGGTGAGGCCGATGCCTCACCGAGATCAAAGCCTGTAGCGAGCTAAGCGAGTCGGTGTAAAGCACACACCGACGATGATGCTTAGCTGCTATATGGTCCAAGGCAATGCTGATAGCATGCAACTCAGCAGTGAAGATGGAACACTGCAGTGGGATCTGGTCTGCAATGATTACATCACAGCAGACCATGGCTGATCCCACAGAAGTGCCGGACTTCGAGCCATCTGTGAAGACAGGCAAGAAGTCCGGGTGCGCAGCACGATGGCTGGCAAAGAGTTGCCGGTACACACAGTCGGGTGTAAAGGCCTTCCCCGTCCTGCACAGGGAAAAATCGCAGGAAGGGGAAACAGCGAGCCAAGGTGGAAGTGGCTCGGCTGTCGACTGTGCGATGCTATCGAGACTGGTGTTGATGTCTCGCAGGTAACCTCGGACACGCAAACCGAAAGGACGAATGGCAGTCGGCCGATTCTGGTATAACATTTCCCACCTGGGACTGAAAACGCAGTCCCAAGTGGGATGGCCTGGCAGGGATCGCAATTTTGATGCATACTCTAGGGACAACTGCTGACGGCGAATAGATAAAGATGGTTCATCGGTCTCAACGTAGAGACTCTGGACCGGTGAAGTGCGGAAGGCCCCCGTGCACACACGGAGGGCCTGATGATGGAGTGGGTCCAGCACTTTCACCACCGAATCCCGGGCGGAGTCATACACCTGGGATCCGTAGTCCAGTTTCGACCGGACAAGTGCACGGTAAAGGCGGAGCAAAGAACATCGGTCCGCCCCCCAAGAGAGGGAGGAGAGGACCTTGATGATGTTCAATGCCCGCGTGCACTTGGACCTGAGATGTCGAATATGAGATAAAAAGGTCAATTTCCGGTCGAAGATGAGACCGAGAAACTTGGTCTCCGCCACAACTGGAATGATGTTACCCCCGAGCCGCAGCTCGGGGTCCAGATGAAGATTACGCCTGCGGCAAAAGTGCACGCAAGCGGTCTTCTGTGGGGAGAACCGGAACCCATTTACCGTCGCCCAAACCGAGAGATTGTTCAGGGCAGTTTGCAGTTGTCGTTCAATGACCCTCATGCTGGACGATGAGCAAAAGATGCTAAAGTCATCAACATAGAGGGCATTGCCTACAGTCGGAGGAAGTTGCCGTGTAATGGAATTTATCTTGACAGCGAAAAGCGTAACACTCAGGACGCAGCCTTGTGGCACCCCCTGTTCTTGGGGGAAAGGCCGCGAGAGAGTGTTGCCGACACGAACTCGAAAAACACGAGAAGATAAAAAGTTTGCAATGAAGATCGGCATGTGACCTCGCAAGCCGAAGCTGTGAAGGTCACGAAGAATGCCGAATCTCCATGCCGTGTCGTACGCTTTTTCGATGTCGAAGAAAACTGACACCAGGTGCTCTCGTCTTAAAAAAGAATTCCTGATCGCCGATTCGAGGCGGATCAGGTGGTCTAAAGTAGACCGGTGCCTGCGAAAGCCACACTGGGTGTTGGAAAGAAGGCCGTGATGTTCCAAATACCAGGCCAGCCTGGTATTTACCATCCTTTCCAACACCTTGCAGACGCAGCTCGTCAATGCAATCGGACGATAATTGGAAGGAATCTTGGGATCTTTGCCTGGCTTAGGGAAGGCCAAGACGATGGCCTCCCGCCAGGAGTCCAGAAACTGCTCCTCGATGAAAATACAGTTGAAGATTCGGAGCAGTCGATCCTTACTCGATGGGGAGAGATGTTGGAGCATGGCATAATGGACATTGTCTGGCCCCACAGCAGATGCACGAGAAGTGTGCAGAGCACGGCGAAGCTCCTCCGCTGTGAATGGCCTGTTGTAAGACTCCAGGCCATTCGAATGGAAGGACAGCGGAGAGCGTTCGGCCCTGCTCTTCTGGGCCAGAAACTCGGGGGAGTAGGAGGACAGAGAAGAGATGGTGGAGAATGACTCCCCCAGAATGTCGGCAATTGCTCGAGGATCAGCAATTGCCTGTCCATTGTGCTCCAGGATCGATAATGAGTGGGACGTGTACTTCCCACCCATCTTCCGGACCTTATCCCACACGACCTTATAACTGGTCGTGCGGGTGATAGAAGATGTATATTTCATCCAAGATTCCTTCTGGCTCTGGCGCCGGACGAAACGGGCTTTCGCCCTGGCGCGTTTGAATGCTTCGAGGTTGGGGGACGTCGGATATCTCCAAAACACCCCCCAAGCCTTGTTCTGAGCCTTACGAGCTGCGGTGCAGTCGGGATTCCACCACGGTTTTGGGAACCGCGGAAACCGAGTCGAGGTCTGAGGAATAGTAGAGGCAGCTGCATGGACGATGCAGTCCGTCAATTCCGCCACTGCAACATTGATGGGCTCCTGGCTGACAGAGTGCTCATCGAGCTCAGACAAGAGCTCGAAGCCACTCCAATCAGCCCGATCAAGCCTCCACCGGGAGACCCGCGAAGGGCTGCAGGGCCCCCCACGAGAGATGGTGCACACCACGGGGAGGTGATCGCTTCCGTAGGGATTGTCCTCGACCTCCCATGTAAAGAGTGGAAGGATCGAGGAGGAGCAGATGGTGAGGTCAATGGCAGTGAAAGAGCGGGTTGGGGAATGAAAGTAAGTACTGACACCGGTGTTCAACAGGGAGAGAGACGGATCCAGGAGCCACTGCTCCAGGACCCGGCCCCTCCCGTTGGTGTCAGCACTGCCCCAAAGTGGACTGTGTCCGTTGAAGTCCCCCATGATGAGGAAGGGGGACGGCAGCTGCGAGACGAGGTCATCAAGGTCGTCCCGGAAAACGATGCGTCCGGGTGGGAGGTAGACAGAACAGACAGTCAACGAAAATCCCACAAAGAGGCGGATGGCTACCGCCTCTAAGTTCGTAGTAAGGGGAATGACCTGGAATGGAGAATGGTTGCTCACGAGGATGGCAACACCTCCGTGGGCTGGACCATCTCCATCCCGGTCCCGGCGAACGAGAGAAAAGTGCCGGATAGTGGGATTGTTGGCTGTCTGTAAGAATGACTCCTGAAGGCACACGCAGAGGGGTTCGTGTGCCCTCAGGAGGACCTTGATGTCGTCAATATTCCTCTGGAATCCACGACAGTTCCATTGAAGGAGTGTGGCCATCTCAGGTCTTTGAAGAATTGGCGGACGTCTTTCGATTTATTTTAACCGTCGCCAGCGACGGTTTAGGAAAATTAGGGCGGTCGGTGTCCATGTCCTTGGAGTCGTCCGAGCAACATGGATCCGATACCGCCGAACGAGGAGGTAAAATTTTCTTTTTGGGCCCCGGCGGGGGCCCCTTGGGTTTCGTAGGTCTTGCTGTCTGTGGGCGGGGAGGAGGGGGCCTTCCAGAGGTGGAAGGCACAGACACAGGAATAGAAACCGGTGTCGATGTCGAGGTTGACACCAACGTCGGCTTCGCCTGCGTCAAGAGGTACTTGGCAGCAGGCGAGAAAGATTCAGCTGGTGGAACGCTGATGTCGGTCTGCACCGCCACGGAAGCCATCTTGACGATGGGCGTTCCGGCAACCGCACCGGCATAGGAGACCTTGCCAGGTGGGGCAGGCGGTGCAGCGAGCTTTCTCGCCTCTGGATAGCTGATGTTATGAAGGGTCTTGAGGCGCTGTACCTCTTTCTCCTCCAGCCACTTCGGACAGTCGCGGGAGTACGCCGGATGTTCACCACGGCAGTTTACACAGCATGCCTTTTCTGCTGTGCAGTCAGGTTCGAGATGATCCTGACTGCCACAACGAGCACAGGTGGGCTTGCCCCGGCATGCGGTGCGGGCATGGCCAAACCTCTGGCATTGAAAGCAATGCAGAGGGTTGGGTATAAATGGCCGCACCTCGCAGTGTAAGTATCCTGCCTTGATGGAAGTAGGCAGGCGTGGTGTGTTGAAAGTTAGGATTAGTACCCTGGTGGGCTCTAACTTTCCATTACGGCGTGATGAAACCCGGTGGACTGCGATCACCCCCTGGGCAGAAAGCTCTGAGAGGATTTCCTCCTCAGAAACCTTGAGGAGGCCCCACTCGGAGATCACACCCCGGGAGGAATTGAGCGTTTTGTGTGGAGTGACTTCGACTGCCACTCCACCAATCGCTGTAACCTTTAATAAAAGCTCCGAGTGCTTGGAGCACGCAGTCTCCACCTGCAAGTCACCAGATCTTAGGCGCTTGACAGATTTCGGCTCTCCCGCAAGACCTTGAATACCCTTATGTATAAAAAACGGGGACATGTCCCCAAGAACCTGATCACCCGTAGAGTGGATGATCAGGAACTTCGGAGACGGAGACACACACGAAGACGAAGGCAAAGACAGAGAAGTAGGGGGTTCATGGCGCGCCCTCTTCGCGGCATTGTTCGAAGAATTATGAGTAGGTGTACTCATGGTTGTGTTTAAAAATTTCAGTGCCCGTTGTCCCCACCCACCATGGAGTCCAACAAGGGGACGCCCAGTTGGGCGCCAGGGCTGCCCGGGCACCATACCCACACAGCCAGTGAGCCAAGCCCTCACTACAAAACAAAAAGGAAAAGTAAAAGAGAAACGGTGGGAAACTCGTCGGAGTTCCCACAAAAGAAAAGAAGCAACAAAGCAATAAAGTGTGAGGCAAGAGCTGGCCTCACAAAAGAAAGAAAACTACAAAATTAGTAAATGTGTGGGGAAACTCGCAAACCGTTGTCCGGACGGTGGACAAGGTTACTCACTGAACAGCATAGTTGACCCTAGCAGGACCAGCCCACCAGCCGATTGATCCTGAGGGGGCCGCCCCAGGACCTCCCGTTTACCTGAAGCAGAGGCCAAAGCAGTGTATAGCAGCGGCCCCGGAATTCGCTGCCCAGCCCCGCGACAGACAGGCTCCCCAATGGCAAAACGGCCAAAGGGGACCCCACCAGTCATGAGCTGGGGAGAGAAGACGGGGACCCCTGAGCAACTGCCAGGATCCTCCTTTCCAGGGACACGGGTCTCCGCGCACGGCAAACACGCGGGCGAGCGTTTAGGACCCTGTGAAGGTAACCGAGCCAGTGGAACCTTCACAGGGTGGTCCCCTCACCACGGACAGGCTCTCGCATCGAGGGGACACCCCAAATGTCAAGTCAGGATGTTACAGGGCAGTGGAGGCAGTGTAATGTTCTGGAGCATGTTTACGTGGACCTTTTAGGGACCCCTGTACCTACTGAGACCACCATCATTGCACATAACTATGCTGATATACTTGCCAACTACTTATACCCATTCATAGGTATCCATTTTCCACAGCAGGATGCCTTCTTTCAACAAGACAAGTGCCCCATCTCATCACTCCCATTTGGTGAAGGACTGGTTGGAGCAGCATTCCAGTGAGTTCACAACCCTCAAATGGCCTTCTCACTCTCTGGATTTGAATCCTATTGAGCATCTGTGAGATGAAGCAGAGTGATGGATTCAAGCCTGAAACCCATCACCAGCAACTCACAGCACTTTATGGATAATTGTCTTGGAATTGTGGGCAGCAATACAACCCAAATATTTCTGATACCTGGCAGAGTCCACACTACAATATGTTGCTGCTATTGTTAGGGGAAAGGGTGGATCCATATATTAGTAGATGGGTGTGAATGATAAATTATCCTTTCAGTGTATAATGCCGTTCTTTGGAGGTTTTCAAAAATGTGAATCACATTTCATTAACACAAATGTTTTTTAAATGAAGAAATGCTTCATTACAGCCAAAATATTTTAAAATTTTTTGTTATAGCAAAATTTAAATTTCCTTTTTTATTGTTTAACATTATAATGAAGTATTTTTAGTACAAATACAAAATAATGTATAGATTATTTTTATTATGTAGTGGTGTCATTCAGTGGTTTGCACCAGTTGAGTCAACACAAATGTTAAAATAAATAATGAAAAGAAATTTAAAATATAAAAATTAGAAATACGAACAAAAATAATTAACAATGAAATAAATACACATATGTAAAGAGAGCTGTTGTAGTTGCTCCTTCTTTCACTCACCCTGAAAAATCACATTAAAAACAATATAAAATATAAAACTGCAATTGGTGAGAGCTGGTAATAAACTGGGATAAGAACAATATATGTATGGTAATATATGTATGCTACACAATCTAAAACTACTGAAGAGACACCAAACTCTTAAGAATTGTTCAGTACACTGATTTTTTTTTTTAGAATATAATTTTTATTCATAAGAGTAAAGAATACAAATACATTTACACTTTAACCCGCAAAGCTAAATAGCTTATCTGCAGGAAAATGAATAAATAAAAATAAATAAATAAATACCCCCTCAAGCAGCTGCTTGCCACAGAGGTCTGGCAGGAGCCTGTCAGTTTATATGCCAAAGTAAAAGATCTGAGAGGATGGCAGGACCTCAGCAGAAAACAATACATACATCCATGCCTTAAATTATATTAAACATAGGTCATTCAGCCACAAAAGTGGTGTACATCAAATAAATCCACAAAACACAACACATAAAAATCAGCTAACTAGAAAATACCAAATAATTTTTTAATTCCATTTTAAGTCTTCTAAAAGAATCTATATTTAGTAATTCTTTTGGAGTAGCATTAAATATAAGTGGTACTTGATATTCGGAGGTATGTTTCCCATAATTATTTCGAAAATTTGGCAAATTGTAATAACCTTGGTTTTGGAGTCTTGTATTTTTATTATGTTGAATTTTTAGTTTGTAAGTTTCGTCAAAAATTTTTTAATTATTACATTATATTTATATAAATTGCTGTAGGATAAAAGATTTAAAAATTTTAATCGGTGGAAGTTTTATAAATTTTTTGCAAATGGAACGGAATAATATTTTTAGCTATTATAGACTGCAGTTTTTCTATTTTATTTATGTTAGTTAAGTTAGTTGTTCCATGCACAATTATTCCATAATTTAAAATAGATTCGCATATTGCTTTATAAAATAGTACACGTTTCCATATTTAATACGTATTTCAATTTTTGAATTTTTATCGCCGATATTCTCAAGTTTTCACATATGTGGGATATATGGGCATTCCACCTAAAATATTCATCAATAATGATTCAGTAATTTATTTTATTTACTTGCTCAACAAGTGGGCAACTGCATAATGATTCATAATTTGAAGCATCCTTTTTTCTGCAATTTATTTTATGAGTTTTGATAAAGAGGTTTTGATGAACATGAAATCCTGGTGAATCATCAGTTTTGTTTTTTTCTCATTTAAATAGATTTTATTATGATTTAACCATCTAATAATATTATTGTAATCTGTTTGAACCTCTGAAATGCTATCATTTAAGTATTTCTGACTGTTTATTAAAACAATGTCGTCAGCATATAGATAAATAGCACTATTTAATTTTGTATTGAACAAATTATTTATGTATACTAGGAACAGTAAAGGACCTAAAATTGAGCCTTGGGGAATTCCACATTGTGTAATTACTTTTCTGCTGTAGCAATTTTTTATTTTAGTAATTGTGTATCTGTCTGATAAATAATTTCTAAACCAATCTAACAATATACCGCGAATACCGTAATTTTCCAATTTATTTAGTAAAATGCTATGATCTATTGTATCGAAGGCTTTCTTTAAATCTAAGAACATAGTTACAATTTTTTCCCTATTATTCAATGATTTATTAATATTATTTGCAATTTTGGAAATTAGTTGAATTGTGTTTTTTCTGTTTTGAAAGCCAAACTGATTTTCATTAATTATGTTGTGTTTAAGTAAAAAGTTAAAAACAGTATTATAAATATATTTTTCCATTATTTTCGAAAAAATAGGCAGAATTGCTATTGGTCGATAGTTAGAAAAATCCTCCTTAATACCACCTTTAAAAATAGGTCTTAAAATACCTGTTTTGAGTTCAGTAGGTATGTTCCCAGTAAATATAATCTGATTTATAATTTTTGATATAATATTTAGCAGTGTCTCTTTATTAAATTTTATATGTTTAATGCAAACATTATCGTAACCAGGTGATTTATTGGTGTCTAATGAAGTAATTATTTCATCAGTTTGTTTTTCAGTGATTTCATGTATATAGATAGATTTCAAAACTCTTTGTATCATGGTTGGAACATAATTTATATCGTCTTGGTGATTTGTATTTCTTATCTGTAAAATTAGTGTATTATAAATGTCATTGTAATTATTTGCTATTTCTTCCACAGATAATTTCTTTTTGGCCATATTGTCAATTATTACATCGCCCGATGATTTTTTCTGTTTTCCTTCTAATATTTCATATATTAATTGCCAGGTAGCCTTCATATCATTTTTTTTCATTATAAGTTTATTTCTATAATAAAGTTGTTTCTGATTTCTAATCTGAATATTAACCATATTCCTTAATTTTTTAGTTATTTTTATACGCATCACTTTTATCATTGTTTTTAAATTTAATCCAAGCTTTATCTCTTTCTTCAATTAATTCTATCAAGTTCGGTGTTATCCAATTTTTGCTATGATTTCTTTTTACCTTTCCAACTCTCCTCATATATATTCTATTTTTTCCTAAAATTCCATCATAAATGTCTTTAAATACTTTATATAGGTTTAATTCATCCATTGGATTGTCTCCATAATTTTCTAAAGTCCAATTCATTTCAGAGATAGCTTTGTTTATATTGTTATGGTCAAATGACCAATTCTTATTTTCCTGGTCTGTTTCACTATAATTAGTATTATTCAAGTTGTTATTGGTGTTGCTAATCAGTGTTAAAATCATATAGTGATCTGCTATTTTGCTTGTTTGAATTATTGAATTTGCTGACATATTTTTAATCAGTTTAATATTAATATGGTCTATACAGGTTTTGGTAATTTTATTTTTTACTATTTCTTCTCTTGTAGCTTCCCTTATTAATCTTTCAAAATTCATTTAAATCAGTTGGGACTATATATATTACAAAGGAATAACTTAAAATTTCATTCTTTCTGGTTCTTTATTTGGTTACAAATTCAATACACCTTAATACAATAAAATGAAAAATTGTTGTCAGGATTGAAGAGATTAGCTGAGACAGTATGTGCCACACACCTTTCTTTCCACACCTACAGGGACAGTATAGGTCACACCCTACTTGCATTCCATGTAGAATTAGCTCTGCTTTGGTGATTGCACAAACAGAACTGGAGAAAACTGAAAGCAACGGCAGATGGGACAAGGGAAGCTCCTCTATACAGAGGAGTAAAGAACGAGGAAAAGGAACTTGAGGTTTTTCTTTTCTGCTTCTTGCTCAGCGAGGTCAATGCTCACAGCCCATAGGTACAGGTGCCAGGTATCAAGTTAGGTTGATTTGTAAAAGTTGAAAATAGCAAGAAATCCACACAGAGAATAGTGAAGAGATTCTTTGTTCCAAGTCCAACTTTTGATGGACTTGGAACAAAGAATCTTTTGTTGAATGTGCACTGTTTAAATCAAGTGAAAAAAAAAGTCAAATCCTACATATAGATGTCATCGCATCTTGGATGGTTCTGGTCTGCACAGGTAAGGCTAATTTGGTACTAGAGTTGTTTTTTTCTGTATATTCTGGGGAAGAGTTAGGGAGAGAGGAAGGCGATTATGTATGATTCAGTAGACTGTTCTCTAAGCCCTAGCTTGGTATCAGGTTGACCTGGAAGTGTAGTACACACACAAATTGCAGACTGAGCTAGCAAAGCTACAATATGCAGCTGAGGAGAAGAGGGTTAAGGAAAGGGTCTTGGAAAGATGTCATGAACTTCAAATGGCAGAGATCCAAGCAATGTAGTTTGAGACACCTATTGCGTCATCCAAATCATATATAGGAATGAGGGAAATTGAGAGGATTCAATGATATTTCCAATTTTTGAGGGAAGCACTCTTAAAACCTCCAACAGATCCATGGGAGCTCCTATTATTTTTCAAAGAGGTGGAGGCGTTTTTGAAACACAATATACCAATAGAGTATTAGAGCAGGCTTTTAACCCCAATACTCAGAGAGCAGATACATCCAGTGCTGATGAATCACTTCCGAGGATGCACAAGACTACGATAACGTTAAAGTTAGCTGTGCTCCATGTGAACAGACTCTTAGCACTGGAGTACAACAAATGATTTGGTAGTGTAAAGAAGCAATCTACAGAGTCTTGGTCTGAGCTTGGCCTCTGCCTCCACACAATTTTAGATGAATATCTGGAGAGTAGTAAAACACTGGAAATAGCAAAAATTAAGAAATTGTTTCTGGCTCGTCACATGAAAGAAGAATTACCATGTTCATGAGTTGTTTCGTAGGAAGAGATGTGCATGAGTTGTTTCGTAGGAAGAGGCAGACAGCTGGCTAGCTCTGCAAGAGTTAGCTGAATTAATTGAGATCCATGCTGATAGTTGCAGTCACCCAGTGTGTGATCATCAGAGGCACAAGGAGCCATCTCGACATGTGGCCTTGCGCATGTCGAGATGAGAGAGTCCAGGGATCGGGACTGGCACCAGAACCACTTTTGACATGCTTTTCAGGAAACGGATGTTTCGATGCAGTTCAAGGGGCCATTTAAAGCATGATTGTCCTAAGAATGTGCAGACAATATCAGAAGCTCAAAGTGCCAACATCAGACAGATAGAGGCTGAACAGCTTAACAGCAGTGATGAAAGGGGACTGTTGTGAGCATCCAATCACATGAATCACATGACTTGTGAATCCATCACATGCTCACAACAGTCCCAAAGGGGACTGTTGTGAGCATGTGATATCATTGGCCATTCGCCTCAAGGGTCAGAAAGAAAGCACAGTTGGTAGTAAAAATATTACACTCTCAAAGCTGGAAAAAAATGCATGGTCTTTGGTATTATGGCTCACACAAGGTTGGAGGTGACTGTTGATTCTGGGTGTGAGATTAGTGTAATATGCTCCTGTGATGTGCCACCAGAATTCCAAAAGCCTTGCAGCAAAATTTTGCTATAGCCTGCTTTTGGGAAGCCAATTACTGCTTCCTTGATTAATATATAAATGTACAAGGAGATGACTGAGGATGGCAACATTGAGAGTAAACCATGGTGTGCCATTACTTGTGCTGTAGTAAACAATCTTACAGCCCCAGTATTATTAACTGGTGATGCATTCAAAGCATTATGCGTGTGAGAGAAGCAGTGAAGCAGTTGGGTTGGGTTGGGTTGTTTTACCTCTGAGCGGCACTTTTTTGCACACCATGGGCTAAATGGCCAGGTCACATGGACCCCGAAGGCTCAGAGAAGGTTGGGGGAGGGGACCCACTGGAACAGCTGTTGGGAGACAGATGGTAGCCTCCCGTCAAGGCCATCCAGCGTGTTCTTTAACGTGCACAGGGTATGGCTCTCCCGCACACGGGGCCACGGCTTAACGTCCCATCCGACGGACGGCGGCCTTTCCAAGCCCATCGGTGTCCCCTACTGACCGTGAGCAGGGCGGGAAATTTTTGCGGAGATAAATCTCAACGCTGACCCAGCTGGGACTCGAACCTGGGAACTACAGATTACGAGCCTGGCGCGCTACCGACTGAGCCACCCCCGCCCCAGGAAGTGAAGCAGTGTGCAGTGTGCATGGACAAGAACGAGGTTGCAGCAGCAGCCAGTGTTTTGACTGCTTCAGCACTGGCAGCCCTATGCAAGGCACCAGGTATCATCAAATTTGGTTGATTTGTAAAAGTTGCAAATAGCGATAAACCTGCGCAGAGAATAGTAATGTCTGGCAGGGTAATCGTTGGTGTATCCTGATGAAGGAATAAATTTTGTTATTATTTAAATTCAGTGGTTAGAGTATGATTTAACCAAGATACCAGAAAGGAGTAATATTTTGCCAAATTCATTGAAAATGTGCATATGCTGCCCCACGTACAGTACTGCATACTACTCGACAGTTGAGTTTACGATAATTGTTAATAAAAATTCTCAATGAAGTATAGTTTAATAATTTTTAGTTTGTACCACTATAGTAGAATTTTTTGCATAGCATAATATTTATATTTGGATTGTTTTACTTCTGAGTGGCACTTTTTTGCACACAATGGGCTAAATGGCCAGGTCACATGGATTCTGAAAGCTCAGAGAAGGTTGGGGGAGGGGATCCACTGGAACAGCTGTTGAGAGACAGATGGTAGCCTCCCATCTAGACCATGCAATGTGTTCTTAATGTGCATAGGGTATGGCTCTCCCACACATGAGGCTCTGGTTTAATGTGCCATCTGATGGATCAGTGTCTCCCTACTGATCACGGGCAAGGCAGGGAGTTTTGCGGAGATAAAGTTCAACACTGACCCAACTGGGAACTGCAGATTACAAGCCTGGAACATTACCGACTGAGCCATCCCCACCCCCATAATATTTATATAACCATGAACTAAATAAAAAAATATACTAAATGTGCATTTTTATTTACTAAATATACTAAAACTACTAAATATATGAAAAAATGCATATTTATTGCTGAATTTTCATTCAGCAATAAATCAAATAATGTATCAAATAGACATCATTAAGCTAAACTTCAATGGACATATAAAAGCACACTAATGAGGTATATAATAAAATAAAAACATAATTAACAAAACACAGCCTTTCATTGAAGATAGAACTGAAAAATTTATTAGCTTCTGGCTGACAGGATAAATCTAAATCCCACCAATCAACCAGATTAATCCTCCACTGTGATATATATGAGGGGTTGCAAGGCCCCCTACTAGAGATTACAAATCATGGGGAGGAGATTGTTTTAATAAGGATTGACCTCAACCTCCCATATAAAAAGCGGAAAGATCAAGGAGGAGCAGATAATAAAGCCAACTGTATTGAAAATGCAGGTTGGAGAGGAGAATAGGTAATAATACTTGTGTTCAACTGGGAGAATGACAAACCCTCAAATTTAGTGCTCAAGGACTTAATCCATTCTGTTGGAGTCAGTACCATCCCAAAGGGGACTGTGTCTATAGAAGTCCTCCATGAGAAGCAAGAAAGACAACTTAGTGACAAGATCATCAAAGTATCAAGGTATGTCTGGAAGATGGATTTCCAGGTGGAAGACTGATGGAGCAGAAAGTCAATGAGCATCCTATGAAGAGGTGAATGGCAAGCACCTCTGAATTGGTGGTGAGGGTTATGACCTGGAATGGAGAGTGGCGGCTCATGTACATGGCAACACCCCTGCAAGCTGGATGATTTCCATCCCAGTGAATGAGTCAAAGATGCTGGATTATAAGATTGTTGACTGATTTCAAGTATATTTCCAGCATTCAAACTCAGATGTCGTGCTCAGATGCATGTACCTGATGGAAGACCCTGATGTTGTCACAGATTTTATGGAATCCTTGACAATCCCATTATGGGAAAGTGGCCATCTTAGGTTGATTGTTTGGTTGTTTGGGGGTTTAATGGCACAATGACAACTAAAGCCATATTATGCCAAACACATGGTAGATGGTAAAAGGCAAACCGATAAAAATCACGGACCCACAACCAAAGTTAAAAGATAAAATCAGTAAAAGGTAAACAGCAAAACCAACAGATAGAAAAATACAAAAACAAAAAATATGTGTAAAGCAATAAATACAAAGATACACAAGGCAAAACCACCCCAGGTGTAAAATACCCAAGTTGTATAGTGTATAAATGACAAAGTCATAAAATTATAATCTGTTACAATAACCAATAAAATGCAAAAAAGCAAAGACAGGAGGTAAAAAGGATTCATCAGATGAAAGACTTTGGAGCATAAGGAGCTTGAAAGGAAAATAGAGAGTCTAAAATATAAACTACACTCACAGTTAAAAGCTGGACATGTGGTTAAAATATGCTTAATGGTTAAAATGGTGTCACAAAACTCACACTTAGGTTTGTCATCTGCCCAAAGAAGAAAAGAATGTGTGATAAACGAATGACCTAAGCAGAGCCTAGCAAGTACAACTCCCTCCTGTGAAAACATGACTGACATGGTTTGATAATGGCTTCTTCTCTAATAGCTTGTTACCTACCTGTTCATACCAAGTTTGACGCCACTGTGCTCGGAGCTCGATGGAAAAATGCTGCCAGAAGTCCATGTATGGAATCAGCAGCAGAGAGTCGGATAGGGGCGTGGCTGACTTGGCAGCAGTGCCCCTGATCCTGACGTGACCAAGCACCTGACAAAAGAGAATGGTGGTTGAGGCTTCCAGATGGTAGAGCTGATGGAGGATCTTGGAGAGAACAGGGTGGGCCAATACCTCATTGAAATCAAAGCTGTAGTGAGCTAAGCAAGTCAGTGTAGGGGACACACCGATGATGATGCTTAGCTGCTATGTGATCCAAGGTAATGCTGATAGCATGCGACTCTGCAGTGAAGACAGAACAATGCTGTGGGATCTGGTCTGCAATGATTACATCACAGCAGACCATGGCTGATCCCATTGATATACCAGACTTAGAACCATCTGTGAAGACAGGCAAGAAGTCCGAGTGCTCATCACGATGGCAGGCAAAGAGTTGCTGATACACTCATAGTCAGGTCTAAAGGCCTTCCCTGTCCTGCAAAGAGAAATGTTACAAGAAGGGCAAATAGCAAGCCATGGTAGTAGTGACTCGGCTGTTGACTGTGAGATGCTATCGAAACTGATGTTGATGTCCAGCAGGTAACCTTGGACAAACAAATCTAAAGGACAAATGGCAGTCAGCCGATTCTGGTATAATATTTCCCATGGGGACTGAAAATGCAGTCCCAAGTGGGATAGCCAGGCAGGGATCGCAATTTTGCAGCATACTGCAGGGACAACTGCTGACGACAAATAGATATTGATGGTTCGCTGGTCTCAATGTACAGACTCTGGACCGGTGAAGTACAGATGGCCCCTGTGGAAACATGGAGGTCCTGATGGTGGAGGGGTCCAGCACCTTCACCACCGAATCCCTGGCAGAGTTGCACACCTGGGATCCGTAGCCCAGTTTTGACCGGACAAGTGCACAGTAGAGGCGGAGCAAAGAACATCGGTCCACCCCCCAAGAAAGGGAGGAGAGGACCTTGAGGATGTTCAATGCCCATGAGCACTTGGACCTGAGATGTCAATTATGAAGTAAAAATATCAATTTCTGGTTGAATATGAGATTGAGAAACTTGGTCTCCGCCATAGCTGGAATGATGTAACCCCCAAGCCGCAGCTCAGGGTCCAGATGAAGATTATGTTTGTGGCAAAAATGCATGCAAGTGGTCTTCTGTGGGGAGAACCAAAACCCATTGTTGACTGGTTATTTAGGAGTTTATGGTACAAGAGCAATGAGGGCTATATTGCGCCAAACATAGACAAATAAAGAGCTAAAAGATGTTTGATCCATAATCAAAGTTAAAATAAACACAAAAACGGTAAAAGTGTAAAGCAATAAAGACAAAAGTACAAAAAGATAAAAAGAACCTGGGTGTAAAAAGACCCAGGATGATCAAAGTAAAAAGGATAAAGCCATAAACTCACAGTTTATTAAAATAACCAGTAAAACATGAAAAAGCAAAGACAGTAGGTAAAAAGGAGTCATCAGATAATAGATGTCCGAGTGTAAGGGGCTCGGTTGTAAAATCATGAAAGGTAAAATAAAATCGATGTTCAAAATTAAAAGCTGGACAAAAGATTAAAATATGCTTAATGGTTAAAATGGTGTCACAAAACTCATACTTCGGTTCATTGTATGCCCGAAGAAGAAAGGAATGAGTGATATACAAATGACCTAAGTGGAGCTGAACAAATACAACTTACTCCTTGCAATTCCTGCGAAAACAAACACGGTTTGACAATGGGCTTGATCTCAAAAAGCTTGTTACCAACCTGTTCAGACCAAGATCTCTGCCACTGTACCCGGAGCTCAATGGAAAAATGCTGCCGGAAGTCCACGTATGGAACTGGCAGCAGAGTGCTGGATAGGGCCGTTGCAGACCTGGCAGTGGAATCTGCCAAGTCGTTGCCCCTGATCCCGACATGACCAGGCACACAACAGAAGAGAAAGGTGGTGGTGGCTGCCAGATGATGGAGCTGCTGGCAGATCTTGGAGAGAAAAGGGTGAGGCCGATGCCTCACCGAGATCAAAGTCTGTAGTGAGGCTAAGCGAGTTGGTGTTAAAGCACACATTGACGATGATGCTCAGCTGCTATGTGATCCAAGATAATGCTGATAGCATGCGACTCTGCAGTGAAGACAGAACACTGCTGTGGGATCTGGTCTGCAATGATTATATCACAGCAGACCATGGTTGACCTCACTGATGTGCCGGACTTCAAGCCATCTGTGAAGACAGGCAAGAAGTCCTGATGCTCAACACAATGGCTGCCAAAGAGTTGCTGATACACAGTCAAGTGTAAAGGCTTTCCCTGTCCTGCAAAGAGGCAAAGAGAAAAATCACAGGAAGGGGAAACAGCGAGCCAAGGTAGAAGAAGCTTGGCTGTCAACTGTGAGATGCTATTGAGACTAGTGTTAATGTCTCTCTGATAACCTTGAACACACAAACCAAAAGGAAGAATGGCAGTCGAATGATTCTGATATAACATTTCCCACTGGGAACAGAAAACGCAGTCCAAGTGGGATGGCCTGGCAGGGATCACAATTTTGCTGTATATTGTATGGACAACTGCTGATGGCAAATAGATAAAGATGGTTTGTAGGTCTCAACGTAAAGACTCTGGACCAGTGAAGTGTGGTAGGCCCCCGTGCAAACACAAAGGACCTGATGAAGGGGGTCCAGCACCTTCACCACCAAATACTGGGTGGAGTCGTATACCTGGGACCTGTAGTCCTGTTTCGACCGGACAAGTGCACCGTAGAGGCGGAGCTAAGAATGGTCCGTCCCCCAAGAAAGGGTGGAGAGGACCTTGAGGATGTTCAACGCCCACGAGCACTTTGACCTGAGATGTCAAATATGAGGTAAAAATGTCAATTTCCAGTCGAATATGACTGAGAAACTTGGTCTCCGCCACAACTGGAATGATGTTACCCCCGAGTCACAGCTTGGGGTCCAGAAGAAGATTACACTTGCGGCACAAGCAGCCTTCTGTGGAGAGAACTGAAACCCATTGGCCATCGCCCAAACTGAGAGATTGTTCAGGGCAGTTTGCAGTTGTCGTTCAATGACCCTCATGTTCGATGATGAGCAAAAGATGCTAAAGTCATAGATATAGGACATAGAGGATATATAGACATAGAGGGCATTGACTACAGTCGGAGGAAGTTGCTGTGTAATAGAATTTATCTTGACAGCGAAAAGCATAACACTCAGGATGCAGCCTTGTGGCACCCCTGTTCTTGGGGGAAAGGCCCCGCCGTTCATGGGACATGTGATCTAGCAAGCCAAAGCTATGGAGGTCACGAAGAATGCTGAATCTCCATGCCGTGTTGTATGCTTTTTTGATGTCAAAGAAAATGGACACCAGATGCTCTCGATGTAAAAATGAATTCCTGATTGCTGATTCGAGGTGGATCAGGTGATCTAAAATAGACCTGTGCATGCGAAAGCCACATTGGGTGTTGGAAAGAAGTCCATGATGTTCCAAATACCAGGCCAGCCTGGTATTTATCATTCTTTCTAACACCTTGCAGATGCAGCTCGTCAATGCAATTGGATGATAATTCGAAGAAATCTTGGGATATTTGCCTGGCTTGAGGATGGCCAAGACAATGGCCCCACACCAGGAATCCCGAAACAGCTCCTCGATTAACATAAGGTTGAAGAGTCAGTGCAGCTGATCCTTACTTGGTGGTGAGAGATGTTGGAGCATAGCATAATGGACATTGTCTGGCCCGGCAGCAGATGCATGAGAGGTGTGCAGAGCAAGATAAAGCTCCTCCGCTGTGAATGGCCTGTTGTAAGACTCCAGGCCATTTGAATGGAAGGACAGCGGTGAGAATTCGGTTTTACTCTTCTGGGCCAGAAACTCAGGGGAGTAGGAGTATAAAGAAGAGGTGGAGGAGAATGACTCCCCCAGAATGTCAGCAATTGCTTGAGGATCAGCAATTGCCTGTCCATTGTGTTCCAGGATCGATAATGAGTGGGACGTGTACTTCCCACCCATCTTCCAGACCTTATCCCACACGACCCTAGGTTTGGTCGTCTGGTTGATAGATTATGTATATTTGATCCAAGATTCCTTCTGACTCTGGTGGCAGACAAAACGGGCTTTTGCCCTGGTGTGTTTGAATGCTTCAAGGTTGGGGGACGTCAGATATCTCCGAAACACCCCCAAGCCTTGTTCTGAGCCTTACGAACTGTGTTGCAGTCAAGATTCCACCACAGTTTTGGAAACCAAGTTGAGGTAGCTGCTTGGGCAATACAGTCCATTATTTCTGCCACTGCGACTTTGATTGGCTCCTGGCTGACCGAGCATTCAATGAACTCATCGGGAGTTCAAAACCACTCCAGTCAACCTGACAAGCCTCCAATGTGATACACGTGAAGAGCTGGAACGCGTTTGAATGCTTCAAGGTTGGGGGACGTCGGATAGCTCTGAAACACCCTCAAGTCTTGTTCTGAGCCTTATGAGCTGCGGTGCAGTCGGGATCCCACCACGGTTTTGGGAACTGTGGATAACGAGTCAAGGACTGAGGAATAGTACAGGTAGCTGCATGGACGATGCAGTCCGTCGTCAGAGTGCTCAATGAGCTCAGACAACAGCTCGAAGCCACTCCAGTCAGCCCAATCAAGCCTCCATCAGGATACACATGAAAGAATGCAAGCCCCCCCCCCCCCCCCCCCCCCCCCCCCCCGACCATGGGAGATGTTGCACATCATGGGGAGGTGATCTCTTCCATATGGATTGTCCTTGACCTCCCATATAAAGAGTGGAAGGATCAAGGAGGAGCAGATAGTGAGATCAATGGCAGTGAATGTGCGGGGTGGGGAGTGGAAGTAAGTACTGACACCAGTGTTCAACAAGGAGAGTGATGGATCCAGAAGCCACTGTTCCAGGACCCCGCCCCTACCTTGGTATCAGCACTGCCCCAGAGTGGACTGTGTCCTTTGAGGTCCCCCACAATGAGGAAGGGGGATGGCAGCTACGAGATGAGGTCATCAAGGACATCCCGGAAATTGATTCTTCCAGGTGGTAGACAGAACAGAGAGTCAACAAAAAACCCACAAAGAGGCGGATGGCAACCACCTCTAAGTTGGTCATGAGGGGTATGACCTGGAATGGAGAATGGTTGCTCATGATAATGGTGACACCCCCACAAGCTGGACCATCTCCACCCCAGTCCCGACGAAAGACAGAGAAGTGCCGGATAATGGACTCTTTGGCTGTCTGCAAATATGTCTCCTGCAGGGACACGCAGATGAGTTTGTGTGCCCTCAGAAGGACCTTGATGTCGTCAATATTCCTCTGGAATCCATGATAGTTCCATTGTAGGAGTGTGGCCATCTCAAGTTTTTGAAGAATTGGCAGATGACTTTTGATTTATTTTAACTGTTGCCAGTGACTGTTTAGGAAAAATGGGGCAGTCTGTGTCCATGTCCTCGGAGTTGTACAAGTGGCATGGATCAGAGACAGCCGAATGAGGAAATGTTAAAAGTTTCTTTTTGGGCCCCTGCGGGGGGCCCCTTGGGCTTCCAGAGGTGGAAGTGGAAGGCACAGATGCAGGAATAGAAACTGGAGTCGATGCCGAGATCAACACCAACTTCGCCTGGGTCAAGAGGTACTTGGCAGCAGGCGAGAAAGATTCAGCAGGGGGATGCTGATGTCGGTTTGCCCCACTATGGGAGCCATCTTAATGACAACGGCATAAGAAATCTTGCCAAGTGGGACAGGCGGTGCAGCAAGCTTCTTTGCCTCTGGATAACTGATGTTATGGAGAGTTTTTAAGCGCTGTACCTCTTTCTCCTTTGACCACTTTGGACAGTTGCGGGAGTATGCTGAATGTTCATCATAGCAGTTTACACAGCATGCCTTTTCTGCTGTGCAGTCAGGTTCAAGATGATCCTGACTGCCACAATGAGCACAGGTGGGCTTGCCCCGACATGCTCTGCGGGCATGGCCGAACCTCTGGCATTGGAAACAACACAGAGAGTTGGGTATAAATGGCCATACCTCGCAATGTAAGTACACTGCCTTGATGGAAGTAGGCAGGTGTGGCGCATTGAAAGTAATTATTAGTACCCTGGTGAATACTAACTTTCTATCATGGCGTGACGAAACCTGGACTGCTGTCACTCCCTGGGGATGAAAGCTCTGAGAGGATTTCCTCCTCAGAAACCTTGAGGAGGCCCCACTTGGAGATCACACCCCGAGAGGAATTAAGCGTCTTGTGTGGAGTGACTGTGAAGCCACTCCACCAATCACTGTTGCATTCAACAGAAGCTCCTATTGTTTGGAGCAAGCAGTCTCCACCTGCAAGTCATCAGATCTTAGGTGCTTGACAGATTTCGGTTCTCCCACAAAATCTTTCAAACCCTAGTTTATAAAAAAGGGGGACATGTCCCCAAGAACCTGATCACCCGTAGAGTAGATGACCAGGAATGAAGGAAGAAATGAAGACGATGAAGATGAAGGCTTGTGCTGAGCTCTTTTTGCGGCATTCTCCAGTGACTTTTTTTTTGGGGGGGACTCAAGTTTGGGTTTTAAGTTTCAGTGCCCATTGTCCCCACCCACCATAGAGTTCAACAAGGGATGCCCAATTGGGCGTCAGGGCTGCCCGGGCACCATACCCACACAGCCAGTAAGCCAAGCCCTCACAACAAAAGGAAAATTAAAAGAGAAATGTGAGAATCTCACCTGAGGACTCACAAAAGAAAAAAGTGGAAAAATAAGGAAAAGTGAGAAACAACTCATTCTCACAAATGAAAGAAAACAACAAAATTAAGAAATCTGTGGGGAAACTTGTAAATTGTTGCCTGGACATGCACAAGGTTACTCACCGTTCTGCATGGTTGAGCCCAGCAGGATCTGCCCACCAGCTTACTGATCCTGAGGGGGCAGCCCCAGGACCTCCAGTTTATCTGAAGAAGAGGCCAAAGCAGTGTATAGCAACAACCCCCGAATTCGCTGCCCAGCCTAGTGACAGACAGGCTCCCTGATGGCAAAACAGCCAAAGAGGACCCCATCAGTCATGAGCTGGGGAGAGAAGACGGGGACCACCAAGTAACTGCCAGGATTCTCCTTCCAGGGATATGGGTCTCTGCGCACGGCAATCACACAGGTGAGTGTTCAGGACCCTGTGAAGGTACCCGAGCCAGCGAACTGAAACCCATTGGCTGTCGTCCAAACTGAGAGATTGTTCAGGGCACTGCCTACAGTTGTAGGAAGTTGTCATGTAATAGAATTTATCTTGACAGCAAAAAGTGTAATACTCAAGATGCAGCCTTGTGGCACACCTGTTCTTGGGGGAAAGGCCATGACAGAGTGTTGCCAACATGAACTCAAAAAGCACGAGACGATAAAAAATTTGCGATGAAGATCAGCATGTGACCTCTCAAGTTGAAGCTATGTAGGAAATGAAGAATGCTGAATCTCCTTGTCATGTCCTACGCTTCCTTTGATGTTGAAGAAAATGGACACCTGGTGCTTCCAATCCCCAACCCAGTCAGCCCCATCAAGCCTCCATCGTGAGACGGTTGAAGGGATGCAAGCCCCCCCCCCCCCCCCTCCATGGGAGAAGATGGGTCAGATCAATGGCAGTGAATGTGCGGGTTGGGGATTGGAAGTAGGTGCAGACACCAGTATGCGGCAGGGAGAGTGAAAATCCAGGACCCCACCCCTCCCATTGATGTCAGCACTGCCCCAAAGTGGAATGTGTCTGTTGAAGCCCCTCCCCCCTACGATGATGAAGGAAGGGGAATGGCAGCTGCAAGACAAGGTCATCAAGTCTTTATAGAAGTTACTTCTGAATGGTAAGTAGAAGGAACAGACAGTCAACAAAAATCCCAAAAAGGGGTGGATGGTGACACTCCCATGAGCTAGACCATCTCCATCCTGGTCCTGGCAAAGCAGAGAAAAGTGTTGGATCAAGGGATTGTTGGCTGTCTGCAAGTATGTCTCTGTAAACATACACAGATGGGCTCGTGTGCCTGAGGAGGAACTTGATGTCGTCAAAATTCCTCTGAAATCAATGACAATTCCATTATAATAGTGTGGCTATCTGCAGTTTATTTTAACAGTTGCCAGTGCCAGTTTTGAAAAAATGGGGCAGTTTTTGTCCATGTCCTCAGAATTTTCTGACGGATACAGATCTGAGACTGCTGCTCGAGAGGGGTGGTGTTTTTTCCTTAGGCTCTGGTGGAGCCCCATTTTGCTTGGAAGGTCTAGCAGTCTGCAGGAGGGAAGGAGGAGCCTTCCAGTGTTGGAAGTGGAAGGCACCACAGCAGGAATGGAAACCGGAGTTGATGTCGAAATGGACACAGACTTTGGTTTCAACTGCTGTAAGAGATATTTCACAGCCAGTGAGAAAGACTCAGGTGGTGGGACACTAATATCAGTTTGCACTACCACAGAAGCTGGCTTTCCAATGACTGCATGGGCATAGGAAACCTAGCCAGGTGGGCAGGCAGTGCAGCAAACTTTCATGCCTTAGGGTAAGTGATGTTTACCATCTTAAAGCCCTACTCTCTTTCTCCTCCTTCTATTTGGAGCAGTCATGGGAGTATGCCAAATGCCCATTACAGTTGACACAGCATGCTCTCTCAGCTGTGCAGTTTGAGGAATTGTTGATGCAGCTGCATCTACAGTCCGTTATTTCCGCTACTGCCACATTGATGGGCTCCTGGCTGACAGAGTGGTCATCGAGCTCAGAGAGCAGCTCAAAACTACCCCAGTCAGCCCGATCGAGCCTCCACCGCGAGACGCGTGAAGGGCTGCAAGGCCCCCCATGGGAGATGGTGCACACCACAGGGAGGTGATCGCTTCCATAGGAGTTGTCCTCGACCTCCCATGTAAAGAGTGGAAGGATCGAGGAGGAGCAGATGGTAAGGTCGATGCCAGTGAAAGAGCAGGTTGGGGAGTGAAAGTCCCGTTGGTGTCAGCACTGCCCCAAAGTGGACTGTGTCCGTTGAGGTCCCCCATAATGAGGAAGGGGGACGGCAGCTGCGAGACGAGATCATCAAGGTCTTCCTGGGAGATAAGTTAAAACAATCCCAGTTGTAAAAGACCTGGGCTATACAAAATATTAGGTAAAATCAAAATCTATTAAAATAACCACAATATTTTAAAAAGGAAAAAACTGAGGGTAAAAAGCAATGATTGGTTAAAAGATGTCCGAGTGTAAGAGGCTCGGACACAAAATCATGAAAGTTAAAATACAATTTTCATTCAATATTAAAAGCTTCACATTCAATTAAAACATGTTTAATGGTTAAAATGGTGTCACAAAACTCGCACTTAAGTATGTCGTCCGCCCGTAGAAGAAACGAATGAGTAATAAACGAGTGACCCAAGTGGAGCCGAGCAAGTACAACTTCCTCCTTGCAATTCCTCAGCATTTATGAGGTTATACTGTTTATTGACAAGTTGAAATAAAATTTCATTAAGTTTTTTCCATTTAGTACTTTTGTTATTACCTGTGTATTGCTACTGTTATTGTTTTTGGTAAGAATTTGACCTTTTTTACTTGCTAGTGACACAAAAGGAGATGTTGGCACTCTCAACCAAAAACCTTTTTTTGTGAACCAGTAGTTACAATTTAAGCAGCATGCCCAAGTAGCCCTGAAAGTTTTAAGCACATCTGAACATGCAGGTCACTAGATCTTAGGCACTTAATGTATTTCTGCAAATACATAAGATTATTCCAACTTTAATTGATCAAAAATGTGACATTTTTTCCTATCAATTGATTCCCTGCACAATGGATGATAAGGAATTGAAGAACAGAAGAAACAATAGACATTGAAGAAGAGAACGATAATGGATCTTCATTCCACAGCTGCTTAGCTGACAAGACAGTTGAGTTAGATAGTAATGGATTCCTCATGAAACACAGAAAGAGTCACCACTTGTGATCCCATCCACTAAAGAGACCAATAAGGCAGGCTAAATTGGATACCAGGGCTGCACGTGCACCTTACCTATACAGGTAAGGTGCGAGTTTTCTGTACCAAGAATATCATAAGGATACTTGTAAACTTGAACGAAGACTTGGACAAGGAACTCACTGCCCATTTATCCTAGTAGGTGAACCCACCAACTGAATGAACCTGGAGTGGGTGGTGGATTTCCCAGGACTTCCCATTCACCTGAAGCATAGGCCAAAGCAGTGTCTTGCAGACTATTCCTCTATCCATTGCTCAGCCATGCAACTAACAGGCTTATCAATTACAGATAGGCCAAAGGGGGACCCCAGCAGTCAAGACTGATGCGTAAGGACACCATACAACTAACAGGATTCTCCTTTTAAGAGAGACATATTACAGCACAGAGTAAACATGCAGATGGGTATTTAGACAATAATTGAACAAGTGGAACTTTCATGAGGTGGTCCATATAGTATGAAGAGATTCCTGCATAGAGGGGAGGTTATTATTAACATAGATATACTGTTTTACAGAGTTCAAGAATATGTAATGTTGAGTTGATTTATGATAGCATATCAGCAGTTTCCCAGCACCTTTTATGAGTTGAATCACATTGACAAGGAATGAGGTAAGTTGTCATTACATTTCATCACAATTAGTGTATTTTTAAAAGAATGATGAATTATTATATGGATAAACTAATGAGTGAAATACCTTGTTTAATACTAAATGTAGTCATACCTTCATTATTGATTTCAGGATCATGAGGCTGAAACTCATAGTAGTTACACTTTGGCTTTTGGATGTTAACATTTCCAACTGTTGCAATTAGCTGCAAAATACAACATGTTAAGTATAGCACAAATTTTATAAAACATGAATAATAATGAAGAAATAAATTTATTGAAAAATGTTACTTTATTGGATAACTGCTAGAGTCAAAATTAAAATATAAAATTTTTCAGTTTTTACTTGGCTCTTTAATTGTATTGTGGTATTTAAAGCATTCTCTTAAATATTAAATTTTGGAATGATGTAACACTGCACAGTGCACCAAAATCAGCACTATTGAGTGTCACTAACACAACAAAGGTTGGATCAGTTGGTAGTGTGCCAGGATTGCAATTAGTAGTTCCCAGGTTCAAACCCATCTCGGCCCGCATTGAGATTTATCTTTGCTAACTCCCACCCTGCCCTCAGTCAGCATCAGATGGGACATTAAGTTATGGTGCTGTGTGCAGGAGAGCCATATTCTGTGCACATTAAAAAACGAACTTGATGGTTTTGATGGAAGGCTTCCATCTGTCGATTAACAGCTATCCAGTGGGTCCCCTTCTTTAACCTTCTCTGAGCCCTTGTGACCTGACCATTTAGCCCATTGTGGGCAAAAAGTGTTGCTCAGAGGTAAAATAACTCAATTAGCACAACAAAGGAAATTTCATTTTTTTAAAAACATAAATTCCAGTTTCAATTTTTTTTTATTTATACTTTAAAAAATATATAATTTAAGCTAAAATGAAGGTGAACAAGTCTTTTCCACAGTATTTTAAGTTGTTAATTACCTGCCTGTTCATACATCGTTACTGTAGAAGTTAATTTTCCAACAGATGCCAGTCCGGTTTAATGCACATAATGAAGTGATGTTATTCATTGGTTGCCATGTTGTTCTTGAATTACAAATCCATGCTGGCTGAGGTTTGTTTTCATCTCCAGTGGGCTCTTAGCACTTAAATTCAGTCTGCCGAGATGATGTTACCTTCATTGAATTGTCTGGGCTCCTAACTGCTTCTTATTACTGCATTCTGGGTTATTTTGCAGATTTTCCTTAAATTATGGGCAGTCAGACCTACATTTAACTTACAATTTAAAAAACATTTCAACAGGCAAAGTTAAAATTAATATTATAGGTATATACTCTGGGAGTTTACAACTAATCAGGTTCTTGCTTACATAGCAGAAGATTCCAAGCTGCTGGAAGGGGGGAGGGCTATGTTGGCTTTGTTTGTTTGTTTTTACGTTACTCATGCATGAGAGGTCCTCCTTCAGGCTTTCTCAATAGAATATTTTTATAAAATGTATGATGAGTGAAAGGAATGCCCTATCAATCTCTATGATTTGAATCCCCCCCCCCCCCCCCGATAATTTTTAGTTTTCGGATTTTGCCCTGTTTATTTTCTTTTTTATTATTGACTATGGATTTCTTTTTTATTTTTTACTCCTTTTCTTTTTATTTTCTTAATTTAAATTTTTTTTTTTAAATTTTAGTCAGTTCTGTGGGTTGTGGGTTCGAGCCCCGGTGTGAGAATCACTTTTTTCCTTTTTTCCCATTAATTATTGATTTTGGTCTTTCTATTTGTTTGTATTTATATATATATTTTTATGCGTATATATAATTTTATTTTTGGAATAGTAAAACATGGACATGGGATTAAAATGTGTTTGATAGTTAAAATGGTGTCACAAAACTCACACTTAGGTACGTCATCCGCCCGTAGAAGAAACAAATGACCTAAGCGGAGCCAAGCAAGTACAACTTCCTCCTTGCGATTCCTGCGGTAACAAGATGGCCATGGTTTGATGATAGGTTTGATCTCAAATAGCTTGTTCGTAAGCTGTTCTGACCAAGATCTCTGCCACTGTGCCCGGACCTTGCTGGTAAAACGCTGCCGGAAATCCAAATATGGAATGGGCAGTGGAGAGTTGGACAAGGGCGTGGCTGACTTGGCAACAGCATCTGCCAAGTCATTGCCCCTGATCCCGACTTGACCAGGTACCCAACAGAAGAGAACATTGGTTGTGACTGCCAGACGATGTAGCTGCTGGCAGATCTTAATAAGAACTGGGTGAGGCCGATACCTCACCGAGATCAAAGCCTGCAGCGAGCTAAGCGAGTCGGTGTAAAGCACACACCGATGTTTAGCTGCCACGTGGTCCAAGGCGAGACTGATAGCGTGCAACTCTGCAGTGGGATCTGGACTGCAATGATTACATCACAACAGACCATGGCCAATCCCACTGATGTGCCAGACTTCGAGCCATATGTAAAGACAGGCAAGAAGTCTGGGTGCGCAGCACAATGGCTGGCAAAGAATAACCGGTACACACAGTCAGGTGTAAAGGCCTTCCCCATCCTGCACAGGGAAAAATCACAGGAAAGGGAAACAGCGAGCCATGGTGAGAGTGGCTTGACTGTCAACTGTGCGACCCTATCGAGACTGGTGTTGATGTCTCTGGTTTGGTTTGGTTGTTTCGGGTCAGGACACACATCAGGTGTAAAGGCCTTCCCCATCCTGCACAGGGAAAAATCACAGGAAAGGGAAACAGCGAGCCATGGTGGGAGTGGCTTGACTGTCAACTGTGCGACCCTATCGAGACTGGTGTTGATGTCTCTGGTTTGGTTTGGTTGTTTCGGGTTTATTAGCGCATTAGCAACTAAGGCTATAATGCGCCAAATGTATGTCCAAAAACTACAAGAATAAAAATCGTGATACCCCTCAACCAAAGTTAAAAATAAATTACAAAGACCAACACAAAAATATAATTCAATAAAATAGAACATATAGAACAACAATAAAAAATGTATAAATATGGTATATCAATATAAACATAAAAAAACCCAGGTGTAAGCGACCTGGGTTAAACACGTAGAATAAGAAATAGGGGAGTAAAACTATAAGCGAGTAAAATAACCAGTATATCGTAAAATTGAAAGATAGAGGTAAAATTACAATGATCTGATAAAAATGTCCGAGTGTAAGTGGACGTAAAATCATGAGAGTTAAAAAGCATATGTCTTTCAAAGTTAAAACAATGACATTCAATTAAAATATGTTTGATCGTTAAAAAAGGTGTCACAAAACTCACACTTAGGTTCGTCGTCCGCCCGTAAGAGAAACGAATGAGTAATAAACGAATGACCTAAGCGGAACCGAGCAAGTACAACTTCCTCCTTGTGATTCCTGCGGTAACAAGACTGCCATGGTTTGATGATAGGTTTGATCTCAAAGAGCTTGTTGGTAAGCTGTTCTGACCAAGATCTCTGCCACTGTGCCCGGAGCTCGGTGGAAAAACGCTGACGGAAATCCAGATAGGGAACCGGCAACGGAGAGTCGGACAGGGACGTGGCTGACCTAGCAGCAAAATCTGCCAAATCATTGCCCCTGATTCCGACGTGACCGGGCACCCAACAGAAGAGAACACTGGTTGTGGCTGCCAGACGATGTAGCTGCTGGCGGATCTTAGTAAGAACTGGGTGAGGCCAATGCCTCATCGAGATCAAAGCCTGTAGCGAGCTAAGCAAGTCAGTGTAAAGCACACACCGACGATGATGCTTAGTCGCCACGTGATCCAAGGCGAGACTGATAGCGTGCAACTCTGCAGTGAAGATGGAACACTGCAGTGGGATCTGGTCTGCAATGATTACATCACAGCAGACCATGGCCGATCCCACCAATGTGCCAGATTTCGAGCCATCTGTGAAGACAGGCAAGAAGTCCAGTGCTCAGCACGATGGCTGGCAAAGAGTTGCCGGTACACACAGTCGGGTGTAAAGGCATTCCCCGTCCTGCACAGGGAAAATTCGCAGAAAGGGGAAACAGTGAGCCATGGTGGAAGTGGCTCAGCTGTCGACTGTGCGATGCTATCGAGACTGATGTTAATGTCTCTGAGGTAGCCTTGGACTCGCAAACCGAAAGGAAGAATGACAGTCGGCCAATTTGTGTAAAGCATTTGCCACATGTGTAAAGCATTTGGACTGAAAACGCAGTTCCAAGTGGATGGCCAGGCAGGGATCGCAATTTAGATGCATATTGTAAGGACAACTGCTGACGGAGAAGAGATAGAGAAGGTTCGTCGGTCTCAACGTAAAGACTCTGGACCGGTGAGGTGCGGAACGCTCCCGTGCAAACACGGAGGACCTGATGATGGAGGGGTCCAGCACCTTCACCACCGAATCCCGGGCGGAGTCGTACACCTGGGATTCATAGTCCAGTTTCGATCGGACAAGTGCATGGTACAGGCAGAGCAAAGAACATCGGTTCGCCTCCCAAGAAAGGGAGGAGAGGACCTTGACGATGTTCAATGCCCTCATGCACTTGGACCTGAGATGACGTATGTGTGGTAAAAAGGTCAATTACCAATTGAATATGAGACCAAGAAACTTGGTCTCCACCACAACTGGAATGATGTTATCCCCGAGCTTCGGCTCGGGATCCAGGTAAAGATTACGCTTGTGTCAAAAGTGCACACAAGCGGTCTTCTGTGGGGAGAACTGAAACCCATTTGCTGTCGCCCAAACAGAAAGATTGTTCAGGGCAATCTGTAGTTGTCTTTCAATGACCCTCATGCTGGACAAAGAGCAAAAGATGCTAAAGTCATCAACATAGAGGGCATTGCCTACTGATGGAGGAAGTTGTCTAGTAATTGAATTAATCTTGACAGCGAAAAGTGTAACACTCAGAACCCAGCCTTGAGGCACCCCCTATTCTTGGGGGTATGGCCGCGACAGAGTGTTACCGACACGGACACGAAAAGAACGTGTTGATAAGAAGTTGGAGATGAAGATCAGCATGTGACCTCTGAAACTGAAGCTGTGAAGGTCACAAAGAATGCCAAATATCCAAGCCGTGTTGTACGCTTTCTCGATGTCGAAGAAAATTGACACCAGGTGCTCTCTTCGTAAAAAACAATTTCTGATAGCCGATTTGAGACGTATCAGATGGTCAAGAGTTGACTGTTGCCTGCAAAAGTCACACTGGGTGTTGGAAAGAAGGTTGTTGTGTTCTAAATACCAGATGTGTCTGGCATTTACCATTCTTTCCAATATCTTCCACATGCAGCTTGTCAACACAATGGGATGATAATTGGAAGGAATCTTTGAATCCTTTCCTGGCTTCGGGAAGGCCAAGACAACGGCCTCCCGCCAGGAGTCTGGAAACTGCTCCTCGAGAAAAATGCGATTGAAAAGATGGAGCAGCCAATCCTTACTCGATGGTGAGAGATGTTGGAGCATGGCATAATGGACATTGTCAGACCCTACAGTAGATGCACGAGAGGAGTGCAGAGCAAGGCGAAGCTCCTCCACTGTGAATGGCCCGTTGTAAGGCTCCAGGCCATTCGAGTGGAAGGACAGCAGAGAGCATTCTGCCTTTCTGGGCCAAAAACTCGGGGGAGTAAGAAGAACAAAAGATAGAGGAGAAGGACTCCCCCAGAGTGTCGGCAATTGCTTTGGGATCAGCAATTGTCAGTCCATTGTACTCCAGGATCGATAACGAGTCTGATGTGTGTTCCCACCCACCTTCCGGACTTTGTCCCACATGACCTTTGAACTGGTTGTGTGGGTGATAGAAGATGTATATTTGATCCAAGATTACTTCTGGCTCTGGTGCCAGATAAAACGAGCTTTCGCTCTGGCGCATTTGAACATTTCAAGGTTGGGGGACATTGGATATCTCCAACCCCCCCCCCCCCAGCCTTGTTCTGAGCTTTACGAGCAGCGGTGAAATGTGGATTACACCACGGTTTCGGAAAGCGAGGAAACCGTGTCGAAGTTTGAGGAATTGTTGATGCAGCTGCATCTACGATATAGTCCGTTATTTCCGCCACTGCAACATTGATAGGCTCCTGGCTGACAGAGTGGCTATCGAGCTCAGAGAGCAGCTCGAAACCACCCCAGTCAGCCCGATCGAACCTCCACTGTGAGATGCATGAAGGGCTGCAAGGCCCCCCAAGGGAGATGATTGCTTCCATATGGGTTGTCCTCGACTTCCCATGTAAAGAGTGGAAGGATTGAGGAGGAGCAGATGGAAAGGTCAATGGCAGTGAAAGTGCGGGTTGGGGAGTGAAAGCAAGTACTGACACCGGTGTTCAACAGGGAGAGAGAAGGATCCAGGAACCACTGCTCCAGGACCCTGCCCCTCCCATTGGTGTCAGCACTGCCTCAAAGTGGACTGTGTCGGTTGAAGTCCTCCATTACAAGAAGGGGGACGGCAGCTGCGAGATGAGTTCTTCAAGGTCTTCCTGGAAGACGATGCTCCCAGGTGGAAGACATACAGAGCAGACAGGCAGCGAGAACCCCAAAATGAGACGGATGGCTACAGCCTCTAAGTTGGTGGTGAGGGGTACGACCTGGAATGGAGAATGGTTGCTCACAAGGATGGCGACACCCCCGTGAGCTGGACCATCTCCATCCCGGTCCCGGCGAACGAGTGAAAAGTGCCGGATCATGGGATCTGTGACTGGCTGCAAGTATTCTCCTGCAGGCACACACAGATGGGCTGGTGTGCCTGAAGGAGGACCTTGATGTCATCAAGATTCCTCTGGAATCCACGACAATTCCATTGTAGGAGTGTGGCCATCTCAGGACTTAAAAGAGTGGGCGGACGACGAATTCCTATTCAACTTAACCGCCGCAGAGGACAGTTTAGTGAATAGGGGGCGGTCGGTATCCATGTCCTCAGAATCGTCCGAGGGGCATGGATTGGTGACTGCCCTTTGCGGAGGTGTAATTAATTTCTTTTTTGGCCCCGCTGGGGGCCCCTTAGTCGGAAGATCTTGCTGTCTGAGGATGGGGAGGAGGAGGCCTTCCAGTGGAGGTTGAAGGCTGAGTTACAGGAATGGAAACCGGGGGGGAACCACCCTCGGCTTTGCCTGCATGAGGAGGTACTTGGCTGCGGGCGAGAAAGACTCAGTTGGTGGTACACTGATGTCGGTCTGCACCACCACTGAAGTCATTGGAACGATGGGCTTCCCAATGACTGCACTGGCATAGGAAACCTTGCCAGATGGTGCGGGTGGTGCAGCAAGCTTTCTCGCTTCAGCGTATGTGATGTTGTTAATAACTTTCAACCTTTGTACCTCCTTTTCCTTCTTCCACTTCGGACAGTCACAGGAGTACGCTGGATGTTCGCCATTGCAGTTCACACAGCATGCCTTTTCTGCTGTGCAGTCAGGATCCAGATGATCCTTACTGCCACAGCGAGCACAGATGGGTTTGCCCCCGGCAAGCTATGCGAGCATGACCGTATATCTGACACTGAAAACAGCACAGAGGGTTCAGTATATACAGTCGTAACTCACAATGCAAATAGCCTGCCTTGATGGAAGAAGGCAGGCATGGCATGTTGAATGTCACAATCAGCACCTGGGTGGGTGCCAATTTCCCATCATGGCATGTCGAAACCCAGTGGACCGCTATTACTCCTTGAAGTGAGAGCTCCGAGAGGATTTTCTCCTCAGTGACATTGAGGCCCCACTCAGTGATCACACCCCGAGAGGAATTCAAAGTTTTATGGGGAGTGGCTTCGACAGCCACCCCACCAATTTCATTGATTTTCAGGAGCAGTTCCAAGTGTTTGGAACAAGCAGTCTCAACCTGCAAGTTGCCAGATCGTAGGCGCTTCACAGATTTCGGCTTTCCCGCATGACCCTTCAAACCTTTATTCACGAAAAATGGGGACATGTCCCCAAGTACCTGATCACCCATGGAGTGGATGATCAGGAATCTCGGGAACAAAGACACAGACAAAGAAGACGAAGACATTGATAACAAAGACGTGGAAGATGGGAGCTCATGTCGAGCCCTCTTTGCGGCATCGATCGCATTATTTTCATCATTCTCTTTCATCACAACTCACAACTTCAAAAGGAAAATAAGTTGTGAGGAAACTTGCGAACCTGTACCTGGACTGTGGGCAAGGTTACTCACCGCTCTGCATGGTTGACCCTAGCAGGACCTGCCCACCAGCCGATTGCTCCTAAGGGGGCCACCCCAGGAGCTCCCGTTTATCGGAAGCAGAGGCCAAAGCAGTATATAGCAGAGGCCCTGGAATTCACTACCCAGCCCCGCAACAGACACTCCCCAAAGGCAAGGCGGCTAATGGGGACCCCGCCAGTCATGAGCTGAGGAGAGAAGACGGGGACCCCCGAGCAACTACCAGGATCCTCCTTTCCCAGGACATGGGTCTCCGCGCATGGCAAACACGCGGGCGAGCGTTTAGGACCCAGTGAAGGTAACCGAGCCAGCATAACCTTCACAGGGTGGTTCCCCTCACCGCGTACATTTGGGCAAGGAGGGAGGGGCGTCTAGTAAAAGTTGAGTGTGTAATTCATTGATATTAAGTTCCTTGAGTGATTTTATCAAAGTTTCTCTTTGTGATGTGTATCGTTCACAGTTTAGTAATATATGATTAGTGGTTTCTGGTAGATTACATTGTGTGCAATTTGGAGAGTGTGTTAATTTTAATTTATGTAGAGTTGTGTTCAGTAGGTTGGAATTTCGTCTGAGTCTGTAAAGATTTCTTTGGTGTTTTCTGGGGTATGGAAAATTCTCTATTTGAGAAGTGTGACTGGAAAGTGTGTATCTAAAATTGTTATGTACAGAGGCATGGGTTTGGAAATATCTGTTTGTCAAGAGTAACCAATTTCTTGATGTCTTGTTTGGTATTTATGTGAAAATGATAAATTGTGGAGTTATGTTGCAAGTTGTGAGATATCTTGGCCAGATTGTCCACTGCTTCATTGTTGTGGATGCCCACCATGACTTGGGACCCACTGTAGTGTGATGTGATTTTTATTCAGTTGTAAATTTTGTGTAGTAAGTGTTACTGTTTTGTATATGTAGTAATTGTGGGGGGAGTGTAAATATTCCTGAAATTAAGTTTGTAGTGCCCCTTTGGAGTCCACGAAAATGATAATGTTCCCATTATATAGATTAGTAAGTGATCATGTGAGAGCTTCAATTATGGCAAAAATTTCTGCATGTAAAATGAGAGTATTGAGTGGTAGTTTGTAAGACAAAGAAGTGTTATGTTTTGGAATGTGAATAGCAGCACTAGCAGAGCCATTGTCTGGAAGGACAGAACCATCAGTGTAAATATGTGTATGTTCAGAGTAGGTATCAGTGAAGGAAGTCTCGGCTATTTTGTTTATAGAGTCAGGTGGGAGGTTCTGTTTAGAAATTAGGGATGGAATGTGGGTGTGAATGGTAGGTCTGTGGAAGCTCCAGTCAGCAATGATGGGTGGAGTTGGTTGGTTGTTTAGGGTTTTATGGCGCATCAGCATCTAGGGCTATAATGCGCCAAACAAAAGTCCAAAAAGTAAAAAGATAAAAATCGTGAAACCCTGAACCAATATGTTAAAAGATAAATTACAAATTTAACAAGAAAAATGTAAAACAATAAAATACCACGTTGGGAATAACAATTAACAAATGTAGAAACATGTTATAAAAAGAGATAAAAGTAACCCAGGAAAAGCAATCTGGGTTAAATATATATATAAAGATAAAGAGTAAAAACTATATGTGAGTAAAATATCCAGTATGTCTTAAAAATCTAAATACAGAGGTAAAAGAACAGTTATCAGATAACAAACGTCCAAGTGTAAGGGGCTCGGACGTAAAATCATGAAAATTAAAAAACAAACGCCGTTCAAAGTTAAAACATGGACATGATATTAAAATGTGTTTGATAGTTAAAAAGGTGTCACAAAACTCACACTTAGGTTCGTCATCCGCCCGTAAAAGAAACGAATGAGTAATAAACGAATGACCTAAGCGGAGCCGAGTAAGTACAACTTCCTCCTTGCGATTCCTGCGGTAACAAGACTGCCATGGTTTGATGATAGGTTTGATCTCAAAGAGCTTGTTGGTAGGCTGTTCTGACCAAGATCTCTGCCACTGTGCCCGGAGCTCGGTGGTAAAACGCTGCCGGAAATCCAGATAGGGCACCGGCAACGGAGAGTCGGACAGGGGCGTGGCTGACCTGGCAGCAGAATCTGCCAAATCATTACCGCTGATTCCGACGTGACCGGGCACCCAACAGAAGAGAATCGTGGTGGTGGCTGCCAGATGATGGAGCTGCTGGCGGATCTTGGAGAGAACAGGGTGAGGCCGATGCCTCACTGAGATCAAAGCCTGTAGCGAGCTAAGTGAGTCGGTGTAAAGCACACACCGACGATGATGCTTAGTCGCCACGTGGTCCAAGGCGAGGCTGATAGCGTGCAACTTGGCAGTGAAGATGGAACACTGCAGTGGGATCTGGTCTGCAATGATTACATCACAGCAGACCATGGCTGATCCCACCGATGTTCCGGACTTCGAGCCATCTGTAAAGACAGGCAAGAAGTCCGGGTGCTCAGCACGATGGCTGGCAAAGAGTTGCCGGTACACACAGTCAGGTGTAAAGGCCTTCCCCGTCCTGCACAGGGAAAAATCGCAGGAAAGGGAAACAGCGAGCCAAGGTGGAAGTGGCTCAGCTGTCGACTGTGCAACGCTATGGAGACTGGTGTTGATGTCTCTGAGGTAGCCTCGGACTCGCAAACCAAAAGGACGAATGGCAGTCGGCCGATTATTGTAAAGCATTTCCCACTTCGGACTGAAAACGCAGTCCCAAGTGGGATGGGCAGGCAGGGATCGCAACTTAGAAGCATATTGTAGGGACAACTGCTGACGGCGAAGAGATAAAGAAGGTTCGTCGGTCTCAACGTAAAGACTCTGGACCGGTGAGGTGCGGAAGGCTCCCGTGCAAACACGGAGGGCCTGATGATGGAGGGGGTCCAGCACCTTCACCACCGAATCCCGGGCCGAGTCGTACACCTGGGATCCGTAGTCCAGTTTCGGTCGGACAAGTGCACGGTACAGGCGGAGCAAAGAACATCGGTCCGCCCCCAAGAAAGGGAGGAGAGGACCTTCACGATGTTCAATGCCCGCGTGCACTTGGACCTGAGATGACGTATGTGTGGTAAAAAGGTCAATTTCCGATCGAATATGAGACCGAAAAACTTGGTCTCCGCCACAACTGGAATGATGTTACCCCCGAGCCGCAGCTCGGGATCCAGATGAAGATTACGCTTGTGGCAAAAGTGCACACAAGCGGTCTTCTGTGGGGAGAACCGAAACCCGTTTGCTGTCGCCCAAACCGATAGATTGTTCAGGGCAATTTGCAGTTGTCTTTCAATGACCCTTATGCATGACGAAGAGCAAAAGATGCTAAAGTCATCAACATAGAGGGTATTGCCTACTGATGGAGGAAGTTGTCTAGTAATTGAATTAATCTTGACAGCGAAAAGCGTAACACTCAGAACGCAGCCTTGTGGCACCCCCTGTTCTTGGAGGTACGGCCGCGACAGAGTGTTACCGACACGGACACGGACACGAAAAGAGAGTGTCGATAAGAAGTTGAAGATCGGCATGTGACCTCTTAAGCCGAAACTGTGGAGGTCACGAAGAATGCCGAATCTCCAAGCCGTGTCGTACGCTTTTTCGATGTCGAAGAAAATTGACACCAGGTGCTCTCTACGTAAAAATGAGTTTCTGATAGCCGATTCGAGGCGTATCAGATGGTCAAGAGTTGACCGTTGCCTGCAAAAGCCACACTGGGTGTTGGAAAGAAGGTTGTGATGTTCTAAATACCAGAGGAGTCTGGCATTTACCATTCTTTCCAACACCTTGCACACGCAGCTCGTCAACGCGATGGGACGATAATTGGAAGGAATCTTGGGATATTTGCTTGGCTTGGGGAAGGCCAAGACGATGGCCTCTCGCCAGGAGTCCGGAAACTGCTCCCCGAGAAAAAAGCGATTGAAGAGATGGAGCAGCCGATCCTTACTCGATGGTGAAAGATATTGGAGCATGGCATAATGGACATTGTCCGGCCCGACAGCAGAGGCACGAGAAGAGTGCAGAGCAAGGCGAAGCTCCTCCGCTGTGAATGGCCTGTTGTAAGGCTCCAGGCCATTCGAGAGGAAAGACAGCGGAGAGCGCTCCGCCCTGCCCTTCTGGGCCAGAAACTCGGGGGAGTAAGAGGAAGACGAAGAGATGGAAGAGAATGACTCCCCCAGAGTGTCGGCAATTGCTTTCGGATCAGCAATTGCCTGTCCATTGTGCTCCAGGATCGATAACAAGTGGGAGGTGTAGTTCCCACTCATCTTCCGGACTTTATCCCACATGACCTTAGAACTAGTCGTGTGGGTGATGGAAGACGTATACTTGATCCAAGATTCCTTCTGGCTCTGGCGTCAGACGAAACGTGCTTTCGCCCTGGCGCGTTTGAAATTTTCAAGGTTGGGGGACGTCGGATATCTCCGAAACAACCCCAAGCCTTGTTCTGAGCCTTACGAGCTGCGGTGCATTCTGGATTCCACCACGGTTTCGGAAAGCGAGGAAACCGTGTAGAAGTTTGAGGAATCGTTGATGCAGCTGCATCCACGATACAGTCCGTTATCTCCGCTACTGCCACATTGATGGGCTCCTGGCTGACAGAGTGGTCGCCGAGCTCAGAGAGCAGCTCGAAACCACCCCAGTCAGCCCGATCGAGCCTCCACCGTGAGACGCGTGAAGGGCTGCAAGGCCCCCCATGGGAGATGGTGCACACCACGGGGAGGTGATCGCTTCCATACGGGTTGTCCTCGACCTCCCATGTAAAGAGTGGAAGGATCGAGGAGGAGCAGATGGTGAGGTCAATGGCAGTGAAAGTGCGGGTTGGGGAGTGAAAGTAAGTACTGACAACGGTGTTCAACAGGGAGAGAGAAGGATCCAGGAGCCACTGCTCCAGGACCCTGCCCTTCCCGTTGGTGTCAGCACTGCCCCAAAGTGGCCTGTGTCCGTTGAGGTCCCCCATAATGAGGAAGGGGGACGGCAGATGCGAGACGAGATCATCAAGGTCTTCCTGGAAGACGATGCTCCCAGGTGGAAGTTATACAGAGCAGACAGTCAGTGAGAACCCCACGAAGAGACGGATGGCTACCGCCTCTAAGTTGGTGGTGAGGGGTACGACCTGGAATGGAGAATGGTTGCTCACGAGGATGGCGACACCCCCGCGAGCTGGACCATCTCCATCCCGGACCCGCCGAACTAGTGAAAAGTGCCGGATCGTGGGATCTGTGACTGGCTGCAAGTATGTCTCCTGCAGGCACACACAGATGGGCTGGTGTGCCTGAAGGAGGGCCTTGATGTCGTCAAGATTCCTCTGGAATCCACGACAATTCCATTGTAGGAGTGTGGCCATCTCAGGACTTAGAAGAGTGGGCGGACGACGAATTCCTATTCAACTTAACCGCCGCAGAGGACGGTTTAGTGAATAGGGGGCGGTCGGTATCCATGTCCTCGGAATCGTCCGAGGGGCATGGATCGGTGACCGCCCTTTGAGGTGCAGTGATTTTCTTTTTGGGCCCCGGTGGGGGCCCCTTAGGCTTTGAAGGTCTTGCTGTCTGAGGACGGGGAGGAGGAGGCCTTCCGGTGGAGGTGGAAGGCTGAGCTGCAGGAATGGAAACCGGGGTTGATGTCGAAGTCGACACCACCCTCGGTCTCGCCTGCGTGAGGAGGTACTTCGCAGCTGGCGAGAATGACTCAGTAGGTGGTACACTGATATCAGTCTGCACCGCAACCGAAGTCATTGGAACGATGGGCTTTCCAATGACTGCACTGGCATAGGAAACCTTGCCAAGTGGGGCGGGCGGTGCAGCAAGCTTTCTCGCTTCAGCGTATGAGATATTGTTGATGACTTTGAGGTGTTGTACCTCCTTTTCCTCCTTCCACTTTGGACAGTCGCAGGAGTACGCCGGATATTCGCCACTACAGTTCACACAGCATGCCTTTTCTGCTGTGCAGTCAGGATCGAGATGATCCTTACTGCCACAGCGAGCACAGGTGGGCTTGCCCCTGCATGCTGTGCGGGCATGACCATATATCTGACACTGAAAACAGCGCAGAGGGTTTGGGATATACGGCCGAACCTCACAATGTAAATAACCTGCCTTGATGTAAGAAGGCAGGCGTGGCGTATTGAATGTCACAATCAACACCCGGGTGGGTGTTAATTTCCCATCACGGCATGTCGAAACCCGGTGGACCGCTGTTACTCCTTGAGGTGTGAGCTCCGAGAGGATTTCCTCCTCAGTGACTTTGAGGAGGCCCCACTCGGTGATCACACCCCGAGAGGAATTCAAAGTTTTATGGGGAGTGACTTCGACAGCCACCCCACCAATTTCTTTGACTTTCAGGAGCAGTTCAGAATGTTTCGAACAAGCAGTCTCAATCTGCAAGTCGCCAGATCTTAGGCGCTTGACGGATTTCGGCTCTCCCGCAAGACCTTTCAAACCTTTATTAACGAAAAAAGGGGACATGTCCCCAAGTACCTGATCACCCGTGGAGTGGATGATCAGGAACTTTGGGAACGAAGACACAGACACAGAAGACAACGGCAGAGATAACTTTGACAACGAGGAAGATGGGGGATCATGTCGAGCCCTCTTGTTGGCGGCGATCGCATTATTTTCATCATTCTCTCTCATGTTTTTTGTTGTGTGGTTCAGTGTCCGCTGTCCCCACCCTCCACGGAGCCCAACAAGGGGACGCCCAGTCGGGCGCCAGGGCTACGCAGGCACTATACCCACACAGACAGTGAGCCAAGCCCTCACAAAGAAATATAAGGAAAATAAAAAGAGAAATGTGCAGAACAAAACATTCTACACAAATCAAACAAAGCGTAAAATAATAAAAATTATGAATGGCCAAACTGGCCTCACAAAGAAAGGATAACTACAAAAGGAAAATAATTTGTGAGGAAACTTGTAAACCTGTACCCGGACCGTGGGCAAGGTTACTCACCGCTCTGCACGGTTGACCCTAGCAGGACCTGCCCACCAGCCGATTGCTCCTGGGGGGGCCACCCCAGGAGCTCCTGTTTACTGGAAGCAGAGGCCAAAGCAGTGTATAGCAGAGGCCCCGGAATCCGCTGCCCAGCCCCGTGACCGACAGGCTCCCCAATGGCAAGAGGCCAATGGGGACCACGCCAGTCATGAGCTGAGGAGAGAAGACGGGGACCCCCGAGCAACTACCAGGATCCTCCTTTCCCGGGACACAGGTCTCCGCGGGCGAGCGTTTAGGACCCTGCGAAGGTAGCCGAGCCAGCGGAAAATTCACGGGGTGGTCCCCCTCACCGCGTACAGGCGCTCACACCGAGGGGGGATGGGTGGAGTATCTCCTTTATGTTTAATATTTATATAGTGTTTTTTTAGTGTGTTGAATCATTCAGGTTGTTTTTAGGGTTTTATAATAAGGGCTTCTTATAAAGTTAAGGTAGAAAGGGTGTGTGGGAAGTTTATAATGTAGTCTGAGTATGTATTTTAGTAGCAGAATTTTTTGTCTGTGTGGAAAGGTGGAAAGGAGGTTTCAGCAATGATGGAAAGTGTAGGTATGAATATGGGAAATCCTATTGCAATTTTAATGCATTTGTTTTGTATGATATTTAATTGTTTTAATTTTCTGTCAGTATGCTGGATAAGAATTCAAGGTCAAATTCAATCTATGTTGGCATTACATATGTTATTTTTATTCAAATTAATATATTTTTAGGGTAATTTAATTGGAATTGGCAAGAGACATCTGGCAAGAGACCAGATGGACAGATAAAGTGAGCTACTTAAAAATAAATTTAAATTTCTCTTTTCAGGGAGGGATAACAATAAACATCACCAAGGCATGGGTCTGCTTCTCAGTAGACACGCCAGTGATGCTCTTCTAGGATATGAGTGCATTAATGAAAGGATTCTTACAGAAAAATTTCAGACAAGCATTAAAGACTTGAATGTTATCTGCTGTTATGCCCCCACTGAGGATGCCAATGAGGATGATGAGAAGGATAGGTTTTACGGACAACTTCAGGATATTTTGAATTCTGTCAAGAAAGGAGATATTACCCTTGTTCTAGGTGACTTCAATGCCAAAGTTGGTACTGACTCAGACCTTTGGGGAGTGGTGATAGGCCCTTTTGGTATTGGTAGCTACAATGGCAATGGGCAACGTCTCCTACAGGTAAGTAAACTCAATGGATTCAGAATAACTAACACTTCTTACAAACACCACGACATACATAAATACACATGGGTTTCACCTGATGGGCTGCATAAAAATATGAGTATATATTAATTAACAACAAATGGGCTAGTTCTGTTAGGAATACCAGGGCATATAGGGGAGCTGAAATTGGATCTGACCATTACCTTGTTAAAAGTGTCTTGCAACTTAAACTTAAAAAGTGTTGTGCTAGGGTTAAAAAATTTACCTTTAATACTGAAGCTCTGAAAGACCCAGTTATAGCTAAAGCTTACCATAATAGGTTACTTAGTCATTATGACAGTCATGGTTTGCGTACTACTGAAGTTGAGGAAGAATGGGATCATTGTAAACAGGCTTTTTTGGACACTAACAGTACTCTTTTAGGAAAAAAGGAGCAGAAGAGGCAGAATTATCTGAGTGATAAGGCACTTGAGCTTATTTTGGAAAGAAAGAACTGCAGGAATGTCCTTAATCAATACCCTACTAATCCTAATAGAAAGCATTACAGAGAACTTAATAAACTTGTAAAAGATCAGTTAGCTTCTGATAAGAATCTTTGGCTTGATGGTTTGGCTGACAAAGCCAAGGAAGCAGTTAGACAGCACAACAGCAGAGAGCTGTATCAGATAGTTAGTGTTTTGTGTGGTAGAAAACGGACAGGTACACGGGGATAAATATGGCAAGGTTGTTGAAGGTGAGGATTCTGTGATGGCTAGGTAGGCTGAGCATTTCAGAGAGATCTAAATAATGTGATTATTTCTACTCCCATTGTTTGTAATGAGGATAGATGCATTACTGGCTTTTATGATGGCCCTATATCACATTGGCTATCTCTAAATTAAAACTGCATAAATTCCCAGGGGTGGACAAAATCACCACTGAAATGCTTGGAGCTGGGAACATTTGTGTTGTCACATGGATGACTGAAATTTTGAATATATTTTATGATAAGGTGTTGTTCCTAAGGATTTTACTAGAGTTATCATTGTCTCAATTTTTAAAAAAGGTGATCGCAGTTCTTGTGATAATTATAGGGGAATTACTTTACTTTCTGTTCCAGGTAAAGTTCTTTGAATCATTATACTTAATAGAATTAAGAATTTGGTTGATGAACAACTGCGTGATGAACAATGTGAATTCAGATGTGGTAGAGGATGTATTGATCAAATATTTTCACTTAGGCAGATTCTTGAGAAATGTTTAGAGTTTCAAAAACCTGTGGTTGCTAGCTTTGTTGATTTCAAAAAGGCTTTTGACTCTGTTGATCGACATAATTTGTGGTTAATTGTTAGATCATATGGAATACCAGATAAGTTAGTGTAATGAGAACTCTCTACAATAACACCGAGTCGTGTGTGAGAGTTGGTACATCTTGCAGCGATTGGTTTAGCATTGCTAGTGGAGTTAGACAAGGGTACATTCTGACTCCCTTTCTCTTTAGTTTGGCTATTGATTATGCAATGCAAAATTCTTCGCAAGGGAAAGATTTTGGCCTTATATGGTCTAGAGATTTCAAAATTTCTGATTTAGATTATGCAGATGATTTTGCCCTGTTGGCTACTGATGTTGATGAGATGAATTCGTTCATTAGGGCTACTGATGAGACTGGCAATAGAGTAGGTTTGGTGATATTCATTATCATTATCCTCAAGCAGCCATGGGCTACGGAGGTCCAACCAGACCGTGCAATTTAGTTCTCCAAGCAAGTCTGTCCTGAGCTACATCCGGCCACTGCACACCAATTCTAATAAGGTCCTGTTTGACATTGTCTGCCCACCGCATCCTTGGTCTCACCCTCTTTCTGAAGCCTTTAGACACACTGTTCATAACCCTATTCACCAATCTATAATTATTCATACGGGCAACATGGCCAAACCAATGGAGTCTCTCTCTGCACAATATGCTGCTTAAAGGAGGTTGCCGACTCTTTTGCCTAACCTTATCATTAGTTACAAAGTTGAACCACCTAATGCCAAAGATACTGCGTAAGCATCTAGAATCAAAAGTATCTAGTTTCCTGTTATCATGTTTACACAGTGTCCAAGTTTCACTACCATAACTAACCCTAGAATGAACCAAACTATTATACAATCTAATTTTAGTCTTTAGGTGTATACGCCTATTTCTCCACACTCTCCATAGATTCTTAAAAGTCCCGGCAGCAATCCCTATCCATCTGTTAATCTCATGCCGCACATCACCATTATCTGTTACATAGCTCCCAAGATAATTAAACTGTGACACCTTCTCAAGACTGCAACCATTCAGATTAATTGAATCACAGCCTGCCTGACCAATTTTCATCACTTTAGTTTTCTCTCTGTTCATAACCAAACCTACCTACTACCATTTTCATCAACAGCTCGAATGAAAGAGTTCATCTCATCAACATCATTTGCCAAAAGGGCTAAATCATCAGCATAATCTACATCAGAAATTTTCGTATCTCCGGCCCATTTAAGGCCAAAATCTTTCCCTTGAAGTGAATTTCGCATAACATAATCAATAACCAAGCTAAAGAGAAAAGGAGACAAAATGCACCCTTGTCGAACACCAGAAGTAATGCTAAACCAATTGCTACAAGCCTTACCAACTCTCACACACGACTCAGTGTTATTATAAAGAGCTTTCATTATGTTAACTAACTTGTCTGGTATTCCAAATGATCTCACAATCAACCAAAAATTACGACGATCAACAGAGTCGACAGCCTTTTTGAAATCAACAAAGCTAGCAACCAAAGGTTTCTGAAACTAAATATTTCTGAAGAATCTGCCTAAGTGAAAAAATCTGATCCACACATCCCCTACCACTTCTGAATACACATTGCTCATCACACAATTTCCTATAAACCAGATTCTTAATTCTATTAAGCACTTATTAGTAGTTTCAATGAACATTATCAATTAAAACATAGTTATCAACAGGATATAATTCTGATGTTTTGAAGAATATTTTATGCAACTTACTTCTCTCAACACTTCAGGATTCAAGCATTCCCCATCATCATTGAACATAGAATCCCATGAATCTTCTGCAGAATCAGAATCAGAGATATTCAATGGTATTTCTTGGTCTTTACAATGCATAACTGGAGATGGATCACAAAGCTTTCTAGTTACAGCAATATTTTCACATGATGCTTCTGAATTGCTATCCACTGAATATTTATGTTTGTCAGGCTCCATTTCCAGCTGTGAAACATTAGTAGCTTCGAATAGTGCACACCTTTCATGGACTAGTTCCAAAGAATCTGATGTTGATGCTAAATTTTGATGGTTTTCCAAAGTACAAAAACCCACTTTACTTTCACTGCTTACTGTGTTTACATTTTGCCCAAGGTCTATAAAATGGCAGTTTCTACAATTTGACACAGTGGGTTCAAAATCAGCTAACTTATTAAGATTTTCTTCATTTTCAATTTGGAAATTTTCAAATGGTTTTTCTGATAACATGCTAGCTAAATGGGAGGAATTTGAACTACAAATATCATTTTTAAGCACTGTACTATTTATTAATTTTGTGGTAGACTTATTTTGTTCATTTGTAACGCTTAATGAATCATCAGGCAATCTTGAGTTTAAAGTAAAATTAGTCAATAACACTGAATTTAATTCACAACTCTCACTTTCCACTTTATTTGTAGGTTTTATAAATGAAGTGGAAGACAAAGATGACAGATTGTTATTATTATTAAAAACTGATGTAACAGCTACAGAGCCATCTATTGCATTGTCTGTTTCATCATTAAGTGGCAAGTTGTGACTTGAACTCATAACAGCACATTCCCTATCAGCAGTCAAAAATTTCATTTTTTCCTCACAAAACTCTCCTTGGCAGTCTTTTAAGATTTCTTCATCATCACTTTGAGAGGAACAACCTTGCATAGAATCAACACCATCACTTACACTTTTTTGCTCCGTCCGACTCCTTTTACTTATATATTGTTTTGAAAGTTCTGCTTCATCAAAATCCCTATTTGTCATCAAAATATCAGTTTTTAAAGATGAATCACTAGCATTGTCACATAATTGATTTTCAGTTTCTTTAGTCTTATGAAACATTTGTAATTGGGTGGTTAAAGGAAATGATATTTCATAGTTTTGTTGTTTACTAGAAATGATATTTGACTGTGTCAAGTCAAAGTGTGTGGATAAGCCAGCCATATATTCATATTTAGAGTCATTGACTTCTTTTTCATTATCAACTTCATTTCTAACAGTATCCAAGCTTAGAGAATGCCCACATTCTAAACTATCTGAATACTGACCAGATTTTTCTTCCAACAGTTCCCATGTTTCTTCTGATGAATGTGAATTCTGGTTAGATAAAATATGTTCATTATTTTTCTTTAATTTTTCTTTTTTCCCATTTGAAAAATGTCTAATTTTTTTATTTGATTTTTGGCTGAAGGCACTTTTGTTATGTTGACAATCAAAATTTGCTAACTGGTTTGTATCTATTGGAACAAATGTGTTTTCTGCCTCTACACCTTTATTGGTATCTGACTGAGGAATCAAAGTATCTTGTTTCATACTTTGGGCCTGAGGAATATAAAATTGCTTATCTGCATTGCTAGTCTTTCTTTGAGATATTTTTTTTGTCTTCTTTTTTGCAATAACAGGCTCTTTACCAATATTTGAAAGTGATTCTACAGATGTCCCTTGCTGTAGTCTTCGAGCACGGGGTACGTATAATGGCATATCAGGTCTCTTTTGCTTCATCCTAAAAAAAAATATTTAAAATATTAAAATTAATGAGAATTCAGTATGAAAATTAAAAAATGGGATATAAAATACAGTATAATAAAATTATATATACTGCTTATTGATTAATCTCCGACTTCTTAAAAATTTCTACAAAGTACACTGGAGCAAGGCTAAGCCAGTTAGATGAGTCATAAAGTGCATTTGCATAAAGCACTGGGGTAAGTGGTCCTATTATTAGGAGTGCCCAAAATGCATCATCTATTCCCTGAACTGATTTTAATAATTTCTTTCTAGGGATGAAATTTGGTAATATCTCAATGCCTTTTAAGCTAGGTACATAATATGTATACAAAATATGTAGTAAAAAAGATTTGCTACATTTTTTGACACAGCTGGTTTCATACAAAAGTTTGCTTTTTGTACCAAATAAAATTTTGCTCACCTTTTGTTGTGAAACTGATAGTCATCAATTCTCTTCCAACACACAACAGCAGCTATGATAGATGATCCTTCCCCATCCACCCATAACCTCCTTTTTGCTAAATTACTAAATTCCAAGGTCACATTGTGTTGCCTCTGCATCAGTTTCAGTTCAAATAGATCCTTTAAAAATCTCCCAATGCTAAATATAGCATTTGATTTATCCATGGGGTTGAATTACAATCTGGTTAATTGTTGGGTAGGGAAAAGACTTGTTCCAAATCTGTTAAAAGCTGAAGCCATCATGCTGGTAGGAACTCAGACAACAATAGAGTTCTTTACAAACAGAATCCATCAGGCATTTTTGAACACCACCAAAACTTGCATCTGAGACACATTGCTCCAGTTTAGGAATGATGATGCTTAAACTAGTAACAACAGTTCAGGCACCTATGACTGCTACTGATCTGGTTCCTCTGCCACAAAGCATCTAGTGTATCTGTTACTCAAACATGGGAACTGCAGATTGCAAGCCTGCAGCACTACCAACTCCCCTTCCCCCATGAATTCAGTGACTGATTGTACCATCAATCTATGTTTTAGGCTTATTTTCTACTTTTTAGGGCACATAAATGCAGAAAGTATTTTTAAATTTCCTCTTGAACTATGAAAGTTTTAAAAACACATTTTATAACCAGTCAAGGCTCTGTAGTAATCTCATTAGCACTGAGCACTTTTCTGTGGGAAATCCTTAAGAAAAATTTTGGAAAAACATTTGCTATGTATTTTGTTCATTCTAAAAGAAATATAATCACTATCTTAATTTGACAAGATTAGTTTAGTTTGTTATTTGGGGTTTTATGGCACAAAGGCAATAAAGCCATGGTGTGCCAAATAAGATGTAAAGCATAAATTTAAAGAGAAAGTATTGCACTAATTTGCCCACGTCAAATATTTTATAACATTATCCAGCAGCTTGATTATATTAGCTGGTATAATTTACTTGGAAGTTATATTTAATTTCAAGATTCTGATCATATTAAGTGGGTGATAATATTAAATAGGGATTATAATGGTGTTGAGTGTACAAACTTGGCAGAAGACTATATAAATGCAATTTAGTGGCAATGGGGGTTGGGACTTATGTTAAAAATTTAAGAAGTATTGTTTCTGTTCAAAACAGAATAATTAATGTTGTTAAAATAAAGAGTGATGACAGAAATTTAATGCAACTTGAAAAATACTATAATTTAGGCATTTTTTTGCTTAGGCACTTATACATTTTTAAACTCCTAATTTTTTTTCTACTCTTAACAGTTCATTGGCGACTAAAAGAATTATAATACTAAACTCAGAGGCTTAAGATATGTAATCCCAATCACAAAAAAAGAAATTATGCACAAACACTTCTACTTTCTTGGACCAATTTTTTTTAAATTCATTACCTTTATATACCCTGAAGTGCCATTGAATTAGGGATAACACCCTAGTAACGAGTTGGCCTACTCTGGCCCTGACAACTGCCATCACACAACGAGGCAAGGACTCCACAAGGTTGCGTAAATGTATCCCAAAGATTTTTGATGGAATTTAAATCTGGACTTCTAGGTGGCCAATTCATTATTTCAAAGTCAACAGAATGCTCCTGCAACCATGCAGTAGCCAACCTCAACCTGTGAGATGAACAGCTGTCTTGCTGGTAGAAACCATCTCCATTTGGATGCATGATGGCCATAAATGGGTGTAAATGGTCAGTCATGAGTTCTATGTACCGGGATGCATTGAGAGTCGTTGGTACACGTACTCAAAGTACCAGAAGTCCCACACACGTCCAACTGAAGACACCCCAGGCTATCACCGAGCCACCACCAGCTTGTACTGTTTTCCGACCTGACATGCAGGATCCATGGCTTCATAGGGTTGGCGCCATACCATCAGTCTCCCATCTGTGTGATGAAATTTAAATTGATATTCATAACTCCAGGCTATCCGTTGCCAATTTTTGATGGTTCAGTTTCAATATTCTTTAGCCCAGGCAAGGCGTTGAGCCCAGTGTTGTGTCGTTAGAAGTGGGACTCTCATAGGTCAGCAGTCCTGAAGCCGAGACGATGAAGTGAGCATTGCACGGTCCATGCACCAACTTCCCAGCTGGAACCAGTGTTCAGATGGGAGGTGATTTCAGATAATGTCTGGCCCCTATCAGTCTGTACAATGTGGGTCAGATGGCAAAGCCAACGATCATTCAAAACTGGTTATTCTTTGCAGTTTGTCCTGGTGCTTTTTTTTTTGCCGGAATTTTCATATTCCCGGAACACTCTTGAGACTGTCGTACAAGAAAATCCAAGTTCGTTGACAATTTCGGAGATTGAATGTCCCATCAGTTGGACATCTACGATCTGTCCTCTGTCAAATGCATCTAAATCCCATGCCTTTCTCATTACGCTTCTCACAATGAATGCTTGGGGAAGCCAAAAGTGACAGCTTTATATATGACCAGAGTTTCAGCCATGCATGCACGCAAATGCGGGACTTGTGGTACTGAATTTGGATGTCTCCTATCAAATTAATCCTACAGTTCAATGGCACTTCAGTGTATATATGAAATGAATCAAATGATTATCATTTTAAGTGTCTACTGAAGGAGTATCTTAAAAATATTAGCAATGTAGAGCACTTTCTTATCATTTTACAATGATTTAAAATCTATTCTTTTTGTATCAAAAAATTAAATATATCTATATATTCATTGCTGCTTTTAAGATAAAATTTAATACTCACTATTTTAACGTAAATGAGCTATTTCTCTTGGTTATAAATATCACTTCAGAGGCAAATATATATATATACTTTGTTCATCTGCATAAATGCACACATATATATAAATGTAAAATGCAATCAACATTAATTTGATTGAATTATCAATGAAGTATGGCTGCCTAGAGAGAAAACTGTCAGAACTAATGCCATCCACTTGATGAGGAGGAAAGATGCTAGTTACTCAACAAAAGGTGAGAAATATGTGATTATCAGAAATGAAATGTCACCTGTGGCAGAAACATTTTTTGATCATCTGATCAAATTTTTTTCCGCTACTGAGCAAAATATAGAAACCACTCAGAAAAAAAAAATACTTGTATCTGTGCATTCATATCATTGCACATGTATCAAACATTAATTGTTGGTTCTGTTCTTGCAAAAGCTTGGTTATTGATTGTTATACGAAATTCACTTCAAAGGAAAGATTTTAGCCTTAAATGGTCTGGAGATATGAAAATTTCTGATTTAGATTATGCTGATGATTTAGCCTTTTTGGGAAATGATGTTGATGAGATGAACTCTTTTATTCGAGCTGTTGATGAAACTGGTAGTAAAGTAGGCTGGTAGTAAAGTAGGCTATTGATGAAACTGGTAGTAAAGTAGGTTTGGTATAAACAGAGGGAAAACTAAAGTGATGAAAATTGATCAGGCAGGCTGTGATTCAGTTCATCTGAATGGTTGCAGTCTTGAGCAGGTGTCACAGTTTAATTACCTTGGGAGCTATGTAACAGATACTGGTGATATGCGGCATGAGATTAACAGACAAATAGGGATTGCTGCCAGAACTTTTAAGAATCTACAGAGATTGTGGAGAAATGGGCATATACACCTAAAGACTAAAATTAGACTGTATAATAGTTTGGTTCTTTCTAGGGTTAGTTATGGTAGTGAAACTTGGACACTGTATAAACATGGCAACAGGAAAATAGATGCTTACGTAGTATCTTGGGTATTAGGTAGTTTAACTTTGTAACTAATGATGAGATTAGGCAAAGAAATCTGCAACCTCCTATAAGCAACATATTGTGCAGAGAGAGACTCCACTGGTTTGGCCATGTTGTCCATATGAATAATTATAGATTGGCGAATAGGGTTATGAACATTGTGCCTAGAGGCCTCAGAAGGAGAGGGAGACGAAGGATGTGGTGGGCAGACTATGTCAAACAGGACCTTGTTAGAATTAGTGTGTAGTGGCCAGATGCAGCAGATGTAGCTCAGGACAGATATGCTTGGATAATTAAACTGCACGGTCTGATTGTACCTCCGTAGCCCATGGCTGCTTGAGGATGATGATGATAATATCATAGTAATGGTCAGAAAAACTGAGATAATTAGTTAGAATTATTATCTATGAAATAACTGTTGTTTTTTTTTCTAGAGATGATATCTGATAAATAGGCAAGTCTATTTTCCTGTGGTGGGGGGTAGTAGCCCAATTATTATGAGTTCACATATGTTCTTGATTTTGCCATTGTTTTTATTGGGACTTGTTGCAGGGTTGATTTCCAGGGTATGTCACAACTTTTCTGAAAGAGTGAACAATGTATCTTAATGCATATGTGCTACACATTTTGCATTGTTGCTCCAATACATCACCAAGTGAAATAATTGTTTTGCAGCAGGCACAGATGTTAGTGTGCTGCAGTCAGTGTTTAAGTTATGTTCAGAGCATGTTGGGTGAAATACTTGTGGTGCCCTCTATTGAGGGGTTTGGGAGATAGAATTTTAAAGTTTCGTTATATTGTTGAGGGCTTTATTTAAATAAAAGTACGAGATATTATGTATGGTGGTGGATTGTTTATCTAGGTGTTCATGTAGAAACAGCAGAATTTTGTTGGGGGGGGGGGGGGGGGCAGAGAATAATATTGTTGCATTCTTAAATTTTGGTATCAATATTTGAAGCAAATATTCTATCACTGAGAGAGATTGGTTGGTTGGTTGGTTGGTTGTTTGGGGTTTATTGGCGCAACAGCAACTAAGGCTATATTGCGCCAAACAAACGATAAAAAGGGGAAAAGTCTCATAACCCACAACCAAAGTTAAAACGAACACAAACAAAACGGCACAAAAACAATAAGTAAGAAAGACTAAAAAGTAACAACAAGTGTAGAAGTTAACAATAAAAATGGGTGTATAGGACCTATTTAAAATCACAAACAAGAGTAAAAACTAGGAAACAGAGTAAAAATCAAATACGTGTAAAATAACCAGTAAAACGTAAAAAGTCGAAAACAGGAGTTAAAAACGATTCAACAGATAAAAGATGGCCGAATGTAAGAGGCTCAGCCATAAAATTGTGGAAGGTAAAATACATTTTGCGTTCAAGATTAAAAGCTGGACAATGAATTAAAATATGTTTAACAGTTAAAATGGTGTCACAAAACTTGCACTTAGGTACTGCGTCCGCCTTAAGAAGAAAAGAGTGTGTTAAAAACGAGTGACCTACGCGGAGCCGAGCAAGGACAACTTCCTCCTTACGATTCCTGCGAAAACAAGACTGCCACGGTTTGACAATGGGCTTGATCTCGAAGAGCTTGTTAGCAACCTGTTCAGACCAAGATCTCTGCCACTGTGCCCGGAGCTCGATGGTGAAACGCTGCCGGAAATCCACATATGGAACCGGCAACGGAGAGGCGGACAGGGGCGTGGCTGACCTGGCAGCAGCATCTGCCAAATCATTGCCTCTGATTCCGACATGACTGGGCACCCAACAGAAGAGAATTGTGGTGGTAGCTGCCAGACGATGGAGCTGCTGGTGGATCTTGGAGAGAACAGGGTGAGGCCGATGCCTCACCGAGATCAAAGCCTGTAGCGAGCTAAGCGAATCGGTGTAAAGCACACACCAACGATGATGCTTAGCTGCTATTTGGTCCAAGGCAATGCTGATAGCATGCAACTCAGCAGTGAAGATGGAACACTGCTGTGGGATCTGGTCTGCAATGATTACATCACAGCAGACCATGGCTGATCCCACTGAAGTGCCGGACTTCGAGCCATCTGTGAAGACAGGCAAGAAGTCCGGGTGCGTAGCACGATGGCTGGCAAAGAGTTGCCGGTACACACAGTCGGGTGTAAAGGCCTTCCCCGTCCTGCACAGGGAAAAATCGCAGGAAGGGGAAACAGCGAGCAAAGGTGGAAGTGGCTCAGCTGTCGACTGTGCGATGCTATCGAGACTGGTGTTGATGTCTCGCAGGTAATCTCGGACACGCAAACCGAAAGGACGAATGGCAGTTGGCCGATTCTGGTATAATGTTTCCCACCTGGGACTGAAAACGCAGTCCCAAGTGGGATGGCCAGGCAGAGATCGCAATTTTGCAGCATACTGCAGGGACGACTGCTGACGGCGAATAGATAAAGATGGTTCGTCGGTCTCAACGTAGAGACTCTGGACCGGTGAAGTGCGGAAGGCCCCCGTGCACACACGGAGGGCCTGATGATGGAGTGGGTCCATCACCTTCACCACCGAATCCCAGGCGGAGTCGTACACCTGGGATCTGTAGTCCAGTTTCGAACGGACAAGTGCACGGTACAGGCGGAGCAAAGAACATCGGTCCACCCCCCCAAGAGAGGGAGGAGAGGACCTTGATGATGTTCAATGCCCGCGTGCACTTGGACCTGAGATGTCGAATGTGAGGTAAAAAGGTCAATTTCTGGTCGAAGATGAGACCGAGAAACTGGGTCTCCGCCACAACTGGAATGATGTTACCCCCGAGCCGCAGCTCAGGGTCCAGATGAAGATTACGCTTGTGGCAAAAGTGCACACAAGCGGTCTTCTGTGGGGAGAACCGGAACCCATTTGCCGTCGCCCAAACCGAGAGATTGTTCAGGGCAGTTTGCAGTTGTCGTTCAATGACCCTCATGCTGGACGATGAGCAAAAGATGCTAAAGTCATCAACATAGAGGGCATTGCCTACTGATGGAGGAAGTTGTCTAGTGACAGAATTAATCTTGACAGTGAATAGCGTAACACTCAGAACGCAGCCTTGTGGCACACCCTGTTCTTGGAGGTACGGCCGCGACAGAGTGTTGCCGACACGGACACAAAAAGAATGTGCGGATAAGATGTTGGAGATGAAGATCGGCTTGTGACCTCATAAGCCGAAGCTGTGAAGGTCACGAAGAATGCCAAATCTCCATGCCGTGTCGTAAGCTTTTTCGATGTTGAAGAAAATAGACACCAGGTGCTCTCGACGTAAAAACGAATTCCTGATCGCCGATTCGAGGCGGATCAGGTGGTCTAAAGTAGACCGGTGCCTGCGAAAGCCACACTGGGTGTTGGAAAGAAGGCCGTGATGTTCCAAATACCAGGCCAGCCTGGTATTTACCATCCTTTCCAACACCTTGCAGACACAGCTCGTCAACACAATTGGACGATAATTGGAAGGAATCTTGGGATCTTTGCCTGGCTTAGGGAAGGCCAAGACAATGGCCTCCCACCAGGAGTCCGGAAACTGCTCCTCGATGAAAATTCGGTTGAAGAGTCGGAGCAGTCGATCCTTACTCGATGGTGAGAGATGTTGGAGCATGGCATAATGGACATTGTCTGGCCCCACAGCAGATGCACGAGAAGTGTGCAGAGCAAGGCGAAGGTCCTCCGCTGTGAATGGCCTGTTGTAAGGCTCCAGGCCATTCGAGTGGAAAGACAGCGGAGAGTGTTCCACCCTGCCCTTCTGGGCCAGAAACTCAGGGGAGTAAGAGGTAGATGAAGAGATGGAGGAGAATGACTCCCCCAGAGTGTCAGCAATTGCCTTGGGATCAGTAATTGCCTGTCCATTGTGCTCCAGGATCGATAATGAGTGGGACGTGTACTTCCCACCCATCTTCCGGACCTTATCCCACACGACCTTAGAACTGGTCGTGCGGGTGATAGAAGATGTATATTTCATCCAAGATTCCTTCTGGCTCTGGTGCCGGACAAAACGGGCTTTCGCCCTGGCGCGCTTGAATGCTTCTAGGTTGGGGACGTCGGGTATCTCCGAAACACCCCCCAAGTCTTGTTCTGAGCCTTACGAGCTGCGGTGCAGTCGAGATTCCACCACGGTTTTGGGAACCGTGGAAACCGAGTCGAGGTCTGAGGAATAGTAGAGGCAGCTGCATGGACGATGCAGTCCGTCAACTCCGCCACTGCAACATTGATCGGCTGACAGAGTGCTCATCGAGCTCAGACAAGAGCTCGAAGCCACCCCAGTCAGCCCGATCAAGCCTCCACCGGGAGACACGCGAAGGGCTGCAAGGCCCCCCACGAGAGATGGTACACACCACGGGGAGGTGATCGCTTCCGTATGGATTGTCCTCGACCTCCCATGTAAAGAGTGGAAGGATCGAGGAGGAGCAGATGGTGAGGTCAATGGCAGTGAATGTGCGGGTTGGGGTGTGAAAGTAGGTACTGACACCGGTGTTCAACAGGGAGAGCGATGGATCCAGGAGACACTGCTCCAGGACCCGGCCCCTCCCGTTGGTGTCAGCACTGTCCCAGAGCGGACTGTGTCCGTTGAAGTACCCCATGATGAGGAAGGGGGATGGCAGCTGCGAGACGAGGTCATCAAGGTCATCCCGGAAAACGATGCTTCCAGGTGGGAGATAGACAGAACAGACAGTCAACGAAAATCCCACAAAGAGGCGGATGGCAACTGCCTCTAAGTGTGTGGTGAGGGGAATGACCTGGAATGGGGAATGGTTGCTCACGAAGATGGCAACACCTCCGTGAGCTGGACCATCTCCATCCCGGTCCCGGTGAAAAGAGAGAAAAATGCCGGATAGTGGGATTGTTGGCTGTCTGCAAGAATGTCTCTTGAAGGCACACGCAGAGGGGTTTGTGTGCCCTCAGGAGGACCTTGATGTCGTCAATATTCCTCTGGAATCCACGACAGTTCCATTGAAGGAGTGTGGCCATCTCAGGTCCTGGAAGAATTGGCGGACGACTTTCGATTTATTTTAACCGTCGCCAGCGACGGTTTTTGGAAAATAGGGCGGTCGGTGTCCATGTCCTCGGAGTCGTCCGAGCAACATGGATCCGAGACCGCCGAACGAGAAAGCGCTAAATTTTTCTTTTTTGGCCCCGGCGGGGGCCCCTTGGGTTTCGAAGGTCTTGCTGTCTGTGGGCGGGGTGGAGGGGGCCTTCCGGAGGTGGAAGTGGAAGGCACAGACAGGAATAGAAACCGGTGTTGATGTCGAGATTGACACCGACGTCGGCTTCGCCTGCGTCAAGAGGTACTTTGCAGCAGGCGAGAAAGATTCAGCTGATGGAATGCTGATGTCAGTCTGCACCGCCACGGAAGCCATCTTAACAATGGGCTTTCTGACAACCGCACTGGCATAGGAGACCTTGCCAGGTGGGGCAGGCGGTGCAGCAAGCTTTCTTGCCTCTGGATAGCTAATGTTGTGTAGGGTCTTGAGGCGCTGTACCTCTTTCTCCTCCAACCACTTCGGACAGTCGCGGGAGTACGCCGGATGGTCACCACGGCAGTTTACACAGCATGCCTTTTCTGCTGTGCAGTCAGGTTCAAGATGATCCTGACTGCCACAACGAGCACAGGTGGGCTTGCCCCGGCATGCGGTGTGGGCGTGGCCAAACCTCTGGCATTGAAAACAACGCAGAGGGTTGGGGATAAATGGCCGCACCTCACAGTGTAAGTATCCTGCCTTGATGGAGTTAGGCAGGTGTGGTGTATTGAAAGTTAGGATTAGTACCCTGGTGGGCTCTAACTTTCCATTAAGGCGTGATGAAACCCGGTGGACTGCGATCACCCACTGGGCTGAAAGCTCCGAGAGGATTTCCTCCTCAGAAACCTTGAGGAGGCCCCACTCGGAGATCACGCCCCGGGAGGAATTGAGCGTCTTGTGTGGAGTGACTTCGACTGCCACTCCACCAATCTCTGTTACTTTCAAAAGAAGCTCTGAGTGTTTGGAGCATGCAGTCTCCACCTGTAAATCACCAGATCTAAGGCGCTTTACAGATTTCGGTTCTCCCGCAAGACCTTGAATACCCTTATGAATAAAAAATGGGGACATGTCTCCAAGCACCTGATCACCCGTAGAGTGGATGATCAGGAACTTCGGAGACACACCCTAAGACAAAGGCAAAGACAAAGATGTTGGGGGTTCATGACGAGCCCTCTTCGCAGCATTGATCGGTGAATTATGAGTAGTTGTACTAATGGTTGTTTTTGAGGGATTCAGTGCCCGTTGTCCCCACCCACCATGGAGTCCAACAAGGGGATGCCCAATTGGGCGCCAGGGCTGCCCGGGCACCATACCCACACAGCCAGTGAGCCAAGCCCTCACTACAAAACAAAAAAAATAAAAGAGAAATGGTGGGAAACTCGGCGGAGTTCCCACAAAAGAAAAGAAGCAACAAAGCAATAAAGTGTGAGGCAAGAGCTGGCCTCACAAAAGAAAACTACAAAATTAGTAAATGTGTGGGGAAACTCGCAAACCATTGTCCGGACAGTGGACAAGGTTACTCACCGATCTGCATAGTTGACCCTAGCAGGACCAGCCCACCAGCCGATTGATCCTGAGGGGGCCGCCCCAGGACCTCCCGTTTACCTGAAGCAGAAGCCAAAGCAGTGTATAGCAGCGGCCCCGGAAGTCGCTGCCCAGCCCCGTGACAGACAGGCTCCCCAATGGCAAAACGGCCAAAGGGGACCCCACCAGACATGAGCTGGGGAGAGAAGATGGGGACCCCTGAGCAACTGCCAGGATCCTCCTTTCCAGGGACACAGGTCTCCGCGCACGGCAAACATGCGGGCGAGCGTTTAGGACCCTGTGAAGGTAACTGAGCCAGCGGAACCTTCACAGGGTGGTCCCCTCACCACGGACAGGCTCTCGCATCGAGGGGCACTGAGAGAGAGAAACATTCAATTGGGCTGTTTTACCTCTGACTGGCCCTTTTTTGTACACAATGGGCACGTGTCACAAGGACCCCAAGAGCTCAGAGAATGTTGGGAGAAAGGGATCCATTGGACAGCTGTTAGAAAATAGATGATAGCCTCCTGTCAAGGACATACAGCATGTTCTTTAATGTGCACAGGGTTGGGTTTACTTATGAGAGGCACTTTTTTGCACACCATGAGCTAAATGGCCAGGTTACAAGAACCCTGAAGGCTCAGAGAAGGTTGGGGAGGGAACCCACTGGAACAGCTGTTGGGAGACAGATGGTAGACTCCAGTCAAGGCCATCCAGCACGTTCTTTAACATGCACAGGGTATGGCTTAATGTCCCATATGATGGACGACAGCCTTTCCAAACCCATTGATATTCCCTACTGACTGTTAGCAGGGCAGGGAATTTTGTGGAGATAAATCTCAATGCTGACCCAGCTGGGACTCGAACCTGGGAACTACAGATTATGAGCCTGGCGCGCTACCGAGTCACCCCTGCCCCAATGTGCACAGGATATGGCTCTCCCACTCCAGGGCCACACCTTAACATCCCATCTGACATACAGCAGCCCTTTGATTTCCTCTACTGACTGGAGGCAGGGAGGTTTGTGATGATAAGTCTCAATAGTGGTCCAGGTGGGATTTGAACCTGGAAATTGCAGACTATGAGCCTGGTACGCTACCACCTGAGGCCCTCCCCTTTTTTTATATGCAACATTTGGGATAGAGAAGAGTCTTAGAAACTACTTTGTACAGGCCTTCTCTACAAGGGAATGAATGCCCCCTTAAGACCAAAGCCATTGCTGACTACTGCCTCAGTTAGAGCTACCAACACACAACTAAGCTTCCCAGGACTTGAACCCAGACCCCAGCAGTTGTAGTGTTATTATGAAACAAAGCAATATCACCGCACCACCAAGGCAGCAAAACATTCGATTCGCAGTGATCTATTTCAATAACTATCATCTATGCAAAAGACATTATAACATCGTCACAGACAAGAAAATGACAAAGAAAATTGACAGATGGGGTTTACCATAATCCTTGTACCTTCCAAATTTGCAGAAAAATCTCTTCTTGAATTTCATACACAATTTGGCATCTGATGAGACACAGGGGTCAGTGATGACAACCATTCAACTCTGTTGTAGTAAATCAAAAGTGGAACATTCCTGCCCCTCTACATGGGATAATAGGTAATTTAGGGGCTAACAATTTAATAAATTAACCTGGTTTTTCACTCAACCTCTCACTGCAAACCAGTTCTCAGGTTGTTGTTGACTTGGCAAAATGACAATTGTGCCTAGAACTGGCCTATGAGTGATACTGTAACAATGGGCTAAATAATGGCTAGGTCACAAGGACTCTGAAGAGTAGAACAGAATTGGAAAAGGGGGATCTATAGGACACCAGTTAATGGCTATCATAACCATTTAGCATATTTCTCAATGTGACATGATCTAATATCCCATTTGCTAAATAGTGGTCTTTATAATACCAATGGTGTCACTTTTCTTACTGAAGACAGGGTATAAGTGATCAGGAAAAATCTGAACACTGGAAACAGCATATTTGTAAATCACACATGAAAGACAAAGTGATCAATAGTTTAACTGTGTTTGAATTGTAACAAATAAGCAATAAATTTTAATTTGACTATTCTTACCTTGTGTTTGTTACCAGAGATGATTCTGTTTTATCTACAGAGGATATACACACATTATTTGCATCCCTTATTGACAATTTAAGTCTGCCTTTCTCATGGTTTTTTCCAATGTTTGTTGCTCGTACTTCAGGTAAACTGAGTTGGCTTTCTTGAGATTCCTGACTAGATGAAGAATGTGCTGAATTATCATCTTGGAGCATTACTGATGTTTTTCGTGAATTACAAACACAAGTATGATTTTTTACAAAATATTTTGGCCTAAACTGCTGAAGTTTTTCATGAATACACCTATAAGCACCAGAACTCCTAAAAAGAAAGGATAGGAACAAAAAAATTAAACTTAGTTAAAAGAAATATTTTTTTTTAATAATAGCTGAAAAGAAAATCTATAATGTTACTTTGGAAGATTATTTTATTAAGGAAAAACATTCATTTTGGGTACTCCTAATATTATTCAGCATAAATGTTTCAATCAATTTTTCTATGGAGACAGGCCACTGCCTCCCCCCCCCCCCCCAATCACTGACATCCATATGCTGGAACTAATTTTAGTTTACTTTGAGCATCATATAAGAGAAATTGTATAGAATGAATTGAAAAGAAATTGTATAGATGAGAATTGTACAGGAATTTCTGTTGGAACTTTTAAGAATTTGTGGTGAAATAGGCACATACACATAAAACTAATTAGACTTTAAAACAGTTTGACTCCTAAAGTTTACTACTGCAGTAAAACTCATTTATCAATGATAGTTTTAGGAGACATTTCAGTTCTTGAACATGCAAAGAGTGGAAAAAATATCCTCTCATATACAGTGTGATTCAAAACTCTTGGGCCAAACTTTAAGGGGTGATAGAACACACCTAAACAAGAATTTTTCATCATACAATGCATGGTTGGAACTCAAATGGTAAAACGCTAGGGGTTAGCAGTTACTGTGTCAGGAAATGAAGAAACACAAGAATGACAGAAGTTTGAAACAATTGCAGAAAGTATAGAATTTTGAGCAGAAACTGCTCAAAAGACCGACCGCCAACATTAATGCAGGCTTCACACCTTCGATGCAATGATCGGCCTACATGGGCCGATCATTGCATCGAAGATCTGATCACTTACACCAGGCATTTTTCATACAGCGGCAATAGAAATCCTGGCAAAAAGGTCCTCATTGGAATCAATAGGGCTATTGTAGATGAGGCCCCATTTTCATATGGCCCCATAGGAAAAAGTCCAGACATGAGAGATCGGGCGATCGTGGCGGCCAAGTGATGGGATCACTCCGACCAATCCATCGTCCTGGAAATGTTGCATCCAAGGCATTCCGCACATCCACGCTGAAATGGGGTGGCGCTCCATCATGTTGGAACCATATACGTGTTTGAATGCTTGCTGGAACAGGGTTCAGTAATTCTGGCAAGACTTCTTATAAATATACGAGGTACATTCTCCCTTTCAGTTGGGCTTGGCAGAAGGTATGGGCCAATCAAATGGTCATGGAGGATTCCAGCCCAAACATTTATGGAGAAACACCACTGGTACGAATGTGGACGTATGGAGTGCGGATTACTGGTGGCCCACACATGAGAATTGTAGGTATTAAAAATGCCTTCACGTGTAAAGGTGCATTTGTCAGTGAATAAGACATGTGAATCAAAGTCCGGTTGCGCTGCAGTCTGCTGCAAGAACCACTGTGCAAAATCCACACAAGGCCGATAATCTGCAGGTGTCAAAGCGTGCACCCTCTGTGCATGGTAGGGGTGTAATATTCGTCTCATAGAACTCTACACACTGTCAATTGGGGCACACTTACGGCATGGGAAATTGCTCGCATACTACATTCGGGAGAATCTCCAACCCTTCATAGAATTTCCTCTGTAACAAGTGGCGTCCTCACACTCCTTGCATGCCCTGTATCCTGCAAGCCACTGACAAAGGAGGCCGTTTGACACAGATACCGGTGTAATCGCTGAAATGTTTTACGATCAGGCACGTGTCTGGTCGGAAAGCTCTCCCGGTACAGTCTTTGGGCTTCCCTCGCATTCCTGTCCGCAGCTCCATACATGAAATTCATGTCCACCTTCTCCTGATTCGTGAAACAATCCATCTGTTCTGCAATCCAAGGTAGAAATGACGATGAGTGCAAAAACCAGCGCTTATAAGTGTTCACTGGAAAGCGCCCTCTAATGCTTCACTGCTTGAGTTCCGATCATGCACTGCATGAAGAAAAGTGCTTGTTTAGGTGTGTTCTATCACCCCTTAAAGTTTGGCCCAAGAGTTTTGAATCACCCTGTATAAAATAAAAAAATAAATACCCCCTCAAGCAGCTGCTTGCCACAGAGGTATGACAGGAACCTGTCAGTTTATATGCCACAGTAGAAAATCTGAGAGGATGGCAGAACCTCAGCAGAAAACAACACGAACATCCATGATTTACCCGGGGCTCGAACCCAGGTCCCGTAGATCAGTAGCCAAGCGTGCTAACCACTGAGCCACGAACATATAATATTACTTAAATAACTGTGAATCACTGCCACCTTTAGCCTAACTGATAGAATCTCAAGGTTACATACCAGTTACTCTATGTTCAAATATGGGAGGACATTGATGGATTTTTCACACTTGCTTATTCTTGAGGGTAATATAAATTGAGTGTTAGGTGACTTGATTACATCAATAATGATGAGAGAGTAAAGAAGTCATCAACCACCTTTAAGTAGCATCTTGTGTAGAAAGAACTTGCATTATTTGGCCACGCTACCCATAAGTGAGATGATAGATTAGTGAATGAAGCATTACATCCCCAAAACATTGAAGAAGAGAGACAGGCCAAGAATAGTACGCTGGCAATGTCAAACAGGACCTTATTAAAATTTTTCTGCAATGGTCATTTGTGACAGATGTTACTCAGGATATGTGATTTTGCAAACAGATCTCCACTGTCTGGATGGGAGCAGGGGTGGCTCAGTTGGTAGCACACCAGGCTTGTAATCTGTAGTTCCCAGGTTCGAGTCCCAGCTGGGTCAGCGTTGAGATTTATTTCCGCAAAATTCCCCATCCAGGGTCAGTAGGGGACACCGATGGGCTTGGAAAGGCTGCCATCCGTCGGATGGGACATTAAGCTGTGGCTCCGTGTGCAGGATAGCCATACCCTGTGCACATTAAAGAATATGCTGGATGGCCTTGACGGGAGGCTACCATCTGTCTCCCAACAGCTGTTCCAATGGGTCCCCTCACCCAACCTTCTCTGAGCCTTCGGGGTCCATGTGACCTGGCCATTTAGCCCATGGTGTGCAAAAAAGTGCCGCTCAGAGGTAAAACACCCCAACCCAACCAACTGTCTGGATGAACCTCTATGCCTTTGACAGCTAGAGGATTTTGTGCTTATTCTTTCTCCTGAGAGCAGAGTGACAAACTGCATGTAATGCCATATGCTTCAAGCTAATATAACATTTGATGCAAACATAAAGATAGAATGCATTCAAAACATTATAACAAATTCTACCTAAATTCATCCAAAACCAAAATTTTTACAAATTTTCTGAATGAATGTTTTAGAAAAACTTTTATAATGAAGATTGAACACTTGCAAATTATAAAATAGTTACTGAAAGTACACAGGCTGGTGCACAAAGTCCTTCTCCAGAGTGATAACTTGGGACTAGGTAATCCCATACATATAGAAGTGATGGATGCTCTTCCTGATGAGCAAAGTTACAGTGCCCCTAGTAATTGTCACCAGTGAAATTGGATTAATGGCAGTTAAGAAACACAACCAAAGGTCATCTGGAACCAGCCATCGCTGACACTTCAACTGTGTGGTGTTTGGCAAGTGGTGATATATATCTGCCAAAAAAGATATCCCAAATCTTGCTTGGAATGTGCCCAATTACAGGATGCTACTAACACTGTAAGCAGCAATATAAAAGTATAGCAATGGCTAATTCCAGATGACCTTTGGTTTTGTTTCTCAACTGCCATTAATCCGATTTCACTGGTGGCAATTACCAGGGGCACTGTAACTTTGTTCATCAGGAAGAACATCCATCACTTCTATATGTATGGGATTACCTAGTCTCAAGTTATCACTCTGGAGAAGGACTTTGTGCACCAGCCTGTGTACTTTCATTAATTCTTTTATAATTTGCAAGTGTTCAATCTTCATTATAGAAGTTTTTCTAAAACATTAATTCAGTAAATTTGTAAAAATTTTGGTTTTGAATGAATTTAGGTAGAATTTGTTATAATGTTTTGGATGCATTCTATCTTTATGTTTGCATCAAATGTTATATTAGCTTGAAGCATATGGCATTACATTACTTGCAGTTTGTCGCTCTGCTCTCAGGAAAAAGAATAAGCACAAAATTTTCTAGCTGTCAAAGGCATAGAGGTTCATCCAGACAATGGAGATCTATTTGCAAAATCACATATCCTGAGTAACATCTGTCACAAATGACCATTGCAGAAAAATTTTAATAAGGTCCTGTTTGACATTGCCAGCACACTATTCTTGACCTGTCTCTCTTCTTCAATGTTTTAGGGATGCAATGCTTCATTCACTAATCTATCATCTTACTTATGGGTAGTATGGCCAAATAATGCAAGTTCTTTCTACACAAGATGCTACTTTTATCTTTCAAAGATATAAAAATCTTTATTAATATTGCAGAAAACAAAATTTACTAGTCGTAATAAATTTAAGCTATAAATGACAATCACAAAGTTACGTAATAAATTAGAATAAGAATTAATAACTCTTACAAAGTAGGCAGAAATTCTTTGTGTTTGATTAGATATTTGATTAGAGATTGGGATAACCATCATGATTATAAGAAGCATGCAAATAAGCAATTCCCATTGTGAATAGTTCTTGTTATAGAATGCTTAATATATCTTAATATTTAAGTGTTCCAAGGATGCTTCAAGTGAGAGATACATACATATACACACACACACATCATTCATAAGCAGCCAAGGGCTACTGAGGATCAAACAGACCATATAATTTAGTCATCCAAACATTCTGTTCTGAGCTAAAGCTTCTGCATTTCACCACTGTGTCTATTTTAACAAGGTGCTGTTTGACATTGTCTACCCACTGTATCCTACACCTCACCCCTTTTCCTGAGGCCTTTAAGCCACTGTTCATAACCCTATTTGCTAATCTGTAGTCCCATGGTCGAGTAGTTAGCGCACTTGACCACTAATCTAAGGAACCTGGGTTCAAGCACCAGGTAAGGCATGGATGTTTATGTTATTTTTCTGCTGAGGTCACACCACACTCATAGACTTTTTGCTATGGCAAAAAATAACTGACAGGCTCCTGTCAGACTTCTGTGGCAAGCAGCTGCTTGAAGGGTATTTATTTTTTTTAGTCATTCATACGGGCAACCCAGTCAAAGCAAGTAGTTTCTTTTTGCACAATATAGAGCTCAAAAGTAGTTGCTGACTTCTACACCTAACCTCTTTATTTCTTACAAAGTCAAACCATGTAATGTCAAGATGCTGGGAAGGAATCTGGAATCAAAGGCATCAAAAGTTTTCAGTTATTTTGCTTACAAGGAATTCAAGTTTCAGTACCTAACAAATTTTAGAAAGGATGTACTACTATACAGTCCAATTTCAGTCTTTAGGCATATACACCTATTCTTCCACAATCTCAACAGATTCTTAAAGTCCTAGCAGCAGTTCCTATTCTTGCCACACAAGACCAGTATCAGTTACACAACTCCCGAGATAATTAAACTGAGACACTGCTCAAAGGAGTAACCATTCAAAACAATTGAAGCACAACCTGTTTAACTAATTTTCAGCACTTCAATTTTATGTTATCACCAAACCTACTCTATTACCAGTCTGATCAACAGCCCTAATGAAAGAATTCATCTCATCAACATTATTTGCCAACAGGGCCAAATTATCCACATAATCTAAATCAGAAATTTTGAAATCTCTAGACCAAAGACCCCAATCTTTCCAGTGCAATGAATTCTACATAACATAATTAATAACCAAACTAAACAGAAAAGGAGACAAAATGTACCCTTACCAGATTCCACTAGCAATGTTAAACCAATTCTATAAGACTTACAAACTATCACATAACTCAGTTTTTTAATATAAAGTAATGGGGGAACTATGCCAGAGCAGTGCCTCAAAGCCCGATGAGATGGCTCTGACTGAGTTTTGAGAAATAATTTTCTTAATGGAAATTGTTAGATGAATATAAGTGAAACTGAATGGGACGTTGTTAAAGCATGTACTCTGATACAGTATTCTTTCTTTTATGTATTTAAACAGTAGACAGCATCATTATTAATTTTTTGCATCGTTTATATGTTGGTCTGTAAATTGTAGCTAGATAGTCATTGGAAGGAGAGCTATGCACCAATCTCCTGTGATGATGCATTGAACCGGCCAGGCATAGCACCTAATGTCTAACCCCCCTCCCCCTTCTTGTGGTGCAGGCCATTAGTACCTTTCAAAAGAAACTCTCTTGTGGAAGTGAACAGAAGGGAAGGGCTACCAGATCAGCATGGTCTATTCATCTGGACAACTATGACTACTTTTCTTTTTTTTCTACCCTGCTCAGGAATGGTCAATCACACAGGGTCCTGGTGCTGACCATATACAATAACTGGACTGGAATCTGGCTCTGAGCTTGATTATGGATCCTGATTTTACTGTACTGGTGGGCTTCTGTAAATGGAAAATCTTCCGCTGTGTTTTCTGTTTGTGGGTTGGCAGCTCCAAGTGAATAGAATCCAGGATATGTTTTATCAGCTGGTGGATAAATGAGCTCCAAACAAGTCTGTCCTGTGCAGGACGGAGATCAAAATTACACAGTCTGGTAGCACCTCTGAAGCCCATGGCTGCATGAGGATTTTGCATTTGTGAAAAACAGTAATTTATACATTATTAGAAAATGAAATGCCCCACTAGAAAGAGTGCATGTATTGATGCCACAATGTGCATGTCATTATGAGAAAGCAAGAGGATGAAACAATAAAATGAGACTTAAAGAAATGTTACTGACTGATAAAATGGGACCAATTTAGCATAAAGTATGACAACAATAGGCATTGATACAGCCCAAAAGATATAGTTCAAAAGATACATGTCATCTGGGTTGGGTTGTTTTACCTCTGAGCAGCACTTTTTTGCACACAATGAGCTAAATGGTCACATCACAAGGATCCCTACGGCTCAGAGAAAGTTAGAGGGAAGGGACTCACTGAATAGCTTTCGGGAGACAGATGGTAGCCTCTCATTAAAACCATCCAGTGCGTTCTTTAACATGCACATGGTATGGCTCTTCGGCACATGGGGTCACAGCTTAACATTCCATCCAACACACGCAGCCATTTCAAGCCCACTGGTGTCCCCCTATTGATTAAGGGCAGGGCGGAGAGCGTTGAGATTTGGGTTGTTTAACCTCTGAGCAGCACTTTTATTGCACAGAATGTGCTAAATGGCTAGGTCACAAGAACTCTGAAGGCTAAGATGGTTGGTTGTTGTTTGGGGTTTTTTGGTGCATGAGCTACTGAGGCTATAATGTGCCAAACGAGATAAATAGAAGCTAAAAGTCAAGCACCCCTGAACCAAAGTTAAAACCAAGTGCTGCAAAAGACAAAAGATAAAACCAATAAGATGTATAGAGATATAACAGAAAAACAATAAAAACAAGATGTAAATATAACAAAAACAACAAGATGTATATAGTAAAAAACAACCCAGGTGTAAAGCTTGAGTTAGACATAAAAAATACAAGGTAAAATCAAAGTCGATAAAATAGCCACAATGCTTCAAAAAGGTAAAAACTGGCGGTAAAACACAATGATCAGATAAAAGATGTCCGAGTGTAAGAGGCTCGGACATAAAATTATGAAAGCTAAAATAACATTGATGTTCGAAATTAAAACATGGACATTCGACTAAAATATGTTTAATAGTTAAAATGGTGTCACAAACCTCGCACTTAGGTTCGTCGTCCGCCTTGAGAAGAAATGAATGAGTTATAAACGAATGACCTAACCGGAGCCGAGCAAGTACAACTTCCTCCTTGCGATTCCTGCGAAAACAAGACTGCCATGGTTTGACAATGGGCTTGATCTCGAAAAGCTTGTTAGCAACCTGTTCAGACCAAGATCGTTGCCACAGTGCCCGGAGCTCGGTGGAAAAATGCTGCTGGAAGTCCACATATGGAACCGGCAGCGGAGAGTCGGACAAGGGCGTGGCTGACTTGGCAGCAACGTCTGCCAAGTCATTGCCCCTGATTCCGACATTACCGGGCACCCAAGAAGAGAATCGTGGTGGTGGCTGCCAGACGATGGAGCTGCAGGCGGATCATGGAGAGAACAGGGTGAGGTCGATGCCTCACTGAGATCAAAGACTGTAGCGAACTAAGCGAGTCGGTGTAAAGCACAACCGACGATGATGCTTAGCTGCTATGTGGTCCAAGGCAATGCTGATAGCATGCAACTCTGCAGTAAAGATGGAACACTGCTGTGGGATCTGGTCTGCAATGATTACATCACAGCAGACCATGGCTGATCCCACTGATGTGCCAGACTTCGAGCCATCTGTAAAGACAGGTAAGAAGTCCGGGTGCGCAGCACGATGGCTGGTAAAGAGTTGCTGGTACACACAGTCGGGTAAAGGCCTTCCCCGTCCTGCACAGGGAAAAATCACAGGAAGGGGAAACAGCGAGCCAAGGTGGAAGTGGCTCAGCTGTCAACTGTGCGATGCTATCGAGACTGGTGTTGATGTCTTGCAGGTAACCTTGGACATGCAAACCAAAAGGACGAATGGAGGTCAGCCGATTCTGGTATAACATTTCCCATCGGGGACTAAAAACGCAGTCCCAAGTGGGATGACCAGGCAGGGATCACAATTTTGCTGCCTACTGTAGAGACAACTGCTGATGGCATATAGATAACGATGGTTCATTGGTCGCAACATAGAGACTCTGGACCGGTGAAGTGCGGATAGCCCCCGTGCAAACACGGAGGGCCTGATGATGGAGGGGGGTCCAGCACCTTCACCACCGAATCCCGAGCGGAGTCATACACCTGGGATCCATAGTCCAGTTTCGACTGGACAAGTGCACGATAAAGGTGGAACAAAGAACATCGGTCTGCCCCCCAAGAGAGGGAGGAGAGGACCTTGATGATGTTCAATGCCCGCGTGCACTTGGACCTGAAATGGCGAATATGAGGTAAAAATTGAAGGCTCAGAGAAGGCCAGAGGAGGGGACCCACTGGAACAGCTGTTGGGAGACAGATGGTAGCCTCCTGTTATGGCCACCCAGTGTGTTCTTTAATGTGCATCAAGTATGGCTTCCCTGCCCATGGGGCCATGGTTTAACAACCCATATGATGGATGGGACGGCAGACTTTCCAAGACCATCGGTGTATTCTACTGACCATGAGCAGAGCATAGAATTTTGTGGAGATAAATCTGAATGCTGGCCCAGGTGGGACTGGAAGATTATGAGCCTAGCACTGACTGAGACACCCCCGCCCATCAAGTAATCAGGTGTTTAATGATAATATACAAGGTTCATTCAGAAAGTAAAGAATGTTTGGTTATAAAAGCTATATACTTTTAAATTTTTGACTTATAACTTAGTCTATTTTTCTACATAGTCACCCTGGACATTGAGCACTTGTCATATCTTGGGATAAGTTTAAATATCACCTTCTCATAGAACTCTGACACCTGTAGTTTCAGCCAGTCCATAACAGCCTCCTTTAGTGCATAATCATTATCGTCAAAACGTTGTCCACCAAGGATCTGCTTTAAATTGGGGAAAAAGTGGTAGTCTGATGGCACCAAGTCCGGGCTGTAAGGTGGATGCTCAAAAACTTCCCAGTGAAACTCATCAAGCAGCTCCTTTGTCTTCCAGGAGTGTGTGGGTGGGCATTGTCCTGTATGAAACAGATTCCTTGTGAGAGCATGCCCCTATGGCGTTTCTGAATGCCTCACTGTAGACATTTCAGAGTTGCACAGTAGGTATCAGCATTTATGATTGCACCTCTTTTCATGAAATCAACAAGTAAGACACCTTTCTGGTCCCAGAAAATACTTGCCATGATTTTCTTTACAAACAAATTTTGTTTGACTTTCGCGGATTTTTTGGTGTTTGAGGGTGATGCTACTCAAGTGATTGTCTTTTGTTCTTGGGGGTGCAGTGCGAAATCCCCATTTCATCCCCTATAACAATTTGGTCAATAAACTCATTGCTATCTTGGTGGTAATGCTCCAAGAACGTCAACGCACCTCCCAGTCGCTGAGCTCCGTGTTCATATGTGAGAATCCGTGGGACTCGTCTTGCACAGATTTTGTTGAAGTTCAGGTGTTCAATCACAATTTGGTACACAATGTACAAGAAACTTCAGGGAATTTTTCGTGCACTTTGCTAATCATAAAGCATCAATTTTCTTTAATGATTCATTAACCTTTCGTTTGAGTTCATCCGTGATGAGAGGGGTGCCCTGACCACTCCTCATCGTGAATGTTTGTTCTTCCGTTTTTAAACATTATGCACCACTTTCTGACACTGGATTCATTCATAACACCTTTTCCATACACTTGAACAAGTTTCCAATGAATGTCAATAGGCCTGGTGTTTTCAGCAGTCAGAAAACAGACAACTGATCTTATTTAACATTCAGTGGGATTTTCAATGTGCATGTTCATTTTGAAAGATCATAATTAACTACAAACAGATAATACATGCCCAACAATGATGCCAGGAGATAGCCAACACCGCATTGGGCCTGGCTAATCTTGATTGAGCCCCAGCCAGGAATCTGCGGAGACACTATACGCAAACATTCTTTACTTTCTGAATGACCTACGTATATGGGTATCATAAAAATTGCACAAACTGTATTTATTGATCTGTACAATGAAAAATTCGATGCAAGTCATAATGAACAGGTTATGATTGACACACATACATCAAGATGCCAGAAAATATGATTCAGAAAATAAACCCAATAGTGCACCAAGCAGATAACCTCAGGCTGTGATGAAAAGTTGGTTTCACTATTTAATACACAAAACAATGCCACAACAAGCCTAGGTATGTCAGAAATTGTAGTTTGTACCAAATGCAACATTATGGTTCAAATGTCATGAGTGCTATATACAGTATGGCCACCATATCCATCATGCAGTTAGAAGGCATACAGTAAATCAACTGCTCAAGACAACCCAAGGAAAAAGTCCAAGGGATTCAGGTTTCATGACTTATCAAGCTCAGGGTTCAGGTTTCATGACTTATCAAGGGATTCAGGTTTCATTAACTTATCAAGCCATTGTATAGGTCCATAGGGGCATTATCAGGGATTCAGGTTTCATTAACTTATCAAGCCATTGTATAGGTCCACCAGGCCCAATCTACTGGTCACGAAAGGTCATATCTATTTATCATCAGATTTAAATACCACACTGTGCAGACACTCCCTTATGTTATAACCAAAGGTTAAAGCATAATGCCAATGGCATATCCAGGATCTACAACAGTCTGTGTGCAGAAATGCTAGGAAGCCACCAGCATGTAGGCAGTCAAGTAGTAAAAAAGGTCCTATGATGGAATCTCCCACTATATTGACTTTTGTGTTGATGATCCACTGGACCTGGTGAACATTCTCTTGTAAAAAGTGAGTTTGCATGTGTCCACATGACTGTTGTGAGCATTGAAGATTCTCTCACATGTGAAATGAGCTTCATATGTCAGCAATATTTTCTTGTAGAACATTCAATCTACTCTAATGTAGCAACCACTCAAAGAAAGTGATGTGCCATGTGCAATTCCACTCCACACTCCAGCAAGATTTGAACTCTGGTATAAGCCCACATTGAATAACCCTGTGAACAACGGTATGAAGTACTCCTAGTTAGCCATGTAATATGTGCTGCTTGTAGGTAGTCAAATACTATCTCTAGTACACAAGCCTTTAGAACAGGCATTTGTATACTGCATGGACAGTCTCTGTTGCCATTGGTCCAGCATGGGTTGTTCTAAGATCACACAGGGTTGAAAAGTCAAATGGTACAAGACTAGGAATATTTTCAAATAGTGCGCAGTGTACTGTCAGGACAGTTTCAAATAACAAGTACATATCACAGTACATGATTATATGCCAGGTGTACGCCCGGCGATATGCCAGGTGTACGATTATATGCCAGTACATATTATATCGTAGTACATGATTATATGCCAGGTGTAGAGCCAGTGCAAACTACTTGCCACTTGTTACTTTTCTAACACACACAGCTGCAACTCTGGCTTTCATAAGCACAACTGGATGCTCCCTACACAAATGTTTCATCCTTAATACACAAGCATCAGCAGTTGAGTTATTTGCAAAAAGGATCAGTTGTGTTACTCTGCACCATATTACTATGTGACAGCATTGCTTTGATAAACAGCATGCCATTCCCTTTCGCTTTTAGCCAAGCTTGCTGTTGTTCACTGTTACATTTTATTGAGTACAGTTTTTAACTTGTATTTGTTTGTATTCTCAAAATTCTTCAGAACTATAGTGTATTGCATAGTTGTTGAAAATCTTCAAAACTACAGTGTATTGCATAGTTGTTGGGTTTATCATTTGTTACAGTTCCTTCACTGCTTTGTATAAGCCATGTGGTGAAGCCAACTTTTTATCACAGCCTGAGATTATCTGCTGGTGCTTATTTGCATTTCTTTGTGCCTTTTCTGAATCATATTTTCACATATCTTGACAAACTCTATTCATTATACCTTGCACTAAATTTTCATTGTATAAATCAATGAATACAGAAATCAGAAATTTGAAAACCAGAAATGACATTAATCAACTTTGAATCTGTTTATTCATTAACTATGGCTTATACTAATAATTGTCTGAGAACATTTTATTCAATCCCTAGATAAGTTAAAATGCATCTGTTCATAAAAACATTGCAATTTAACAAATACCACTTCTAACAAAAAAATATCACTATAAAAAATTTTTTAAAAAGAAAATCCTTAAACATTATGTACAATATATATGTTTTTTTTCATTTCACAAGCTTCGGTTTTTAGCATCTAGCAATTCTGCAATGATTTAAACCCTGTAAAATGTCCATCCAATCACAGCACTATGCATCGTGTGTTTATTTATCACCCAGTACATATTTTTGCTGATCTAGTGTTGTCCCATTGCCCTAGCATAAAAGGGATTTTCAAACTTTGAGATCTGTGATTCTTATTGTATTGCAAGTAATGGCAGTGTCCAGCAAAAAGTTCTCTCCAAGCAGTTGCAATCCACACATTATATTTTATCATTTGTTAAATTCAAATTATTGTTATATATGTTCATTGTTATTATTGTTTTAAGTTCATTAATAAATTGTGCATTTGCATATGATATAATATAGAGGAGGAGAAAGAAATTTTCATTATGATTATTTGTAGTATGTAACTATCATAGCCCTTTTTCACTGCATTTTACTGCAACAAAATTTCAGTCAAGTATGATGAACATATTTTGGTCACCTATACAACTTCATTATAATGATATTTCACTGTGCACATCAGTGAAGCCTATACAAAGCAAGATTCATCACTGATACCACAAGATGTTATTTTGAACAACATTGAGATCTTTACTCAATCATCAATATCAAATCTATAGTAGTTATTGTTGGCAATGAGCTGGTAAAGTGCCCAGGTTGAGCAGCTATGATTAATATCAGGTAACCAAAAATGTTCATGCTGTTTTTGAGTGTAAAATGATAAAATAAAAATAAATACCCCCTCAAGCAGCTGCTTGCCACAGAGGTCTGACAGGAACCTGTCAGTTTATATGCCACATTAGAAGATCTGAGAGGATGGCAGGACCTCAGCAGAAAACAACACGAACATCGATGCCTTACCCGGGGCTCGAACCCAGGTCACCATATATGAAAAGTGAATAAAAATATTTTATTCAGGAAAGTAAACACCAGCACAGCTATAACCTTTTCCCAATAAGATACAAGTTTGTAAATGCCACTCTGGTAGAACTGCTCATCTTTAGAAGCAAAGAGAACAGCCAACTCCATTTCCAGTGCTTTTTGGTTTTAAAACTGTCAGTTGTGCATATGATTGTCCAGTGTCAAGAAAAGATAGTAGTTGTATGGTGTGAAGTCTGGGGAATATGGAGGATGGGGTAGAATTTCCAACCAAGGTTGTGGAGCTTGTCTCGGGTCACTAGCACTCTGTGAGGGCGGGCATTGTCTTGAAGGACCACAATGCCTTTGCGATGAACAAGTGTAGGCTGCTTTTGGAGCAGAGATCTGCAACCTGTTGGAGCTGTGCCGCAAAGACTCCCACAGCAATTGTTTGAGTGGCAAAAAGCCATAATGGACAATATCAGCTGTATCCATCAGACATACAACAAAATTTTTTGTTGGTGGATCCTGGGCTTTGGTATCTGTAATACAGGTCCCCTGAATGATAACCAATGAAAAAAATGTTTGGTGTTCCCATAGACAATCCATTTTTCATGGCACATCAACAACCTGTCTAAAAATGGCTCATTCTTGTGGCATGAAAGCAACGACAAGTAGATCGTAAGCAGCTGGAGTTTGTTGTTGGCAGTCAGTTCATGTGAAACCCATTTCCTCAGCTTCCAGACTCTTCCAAGGCAATGTAAATACAAATGAATGGTTTCATCACTTACATGGAACCTTTCTGCAAGCTCTAGGCATGTTTGACATCAGTCCAACTCGATGCTGGACTTCAGTTCATTGTCATCAATGATGGTCAGTCTTTCCTCACGGTGTGCATCTTCAAGTGTCTTATCACCTGACACAAATTTTCTGAACCACCTTTGGGATGTCTGTTCACTCACTGTATTCTCTCCAAATGCCATACATACCTTGTAGGCTGCTTGTGCTGCTTTAGTTCCCAGTTTAAACTAATAAAGTAAACACTGAATAAACACTGAATGAATTGTATTCAATGCAGACATGTTTTTGTCACTCTTCCCAATTTCATTGAACTGCTTTTCACACTTGGTACACATCAACTGACTCAGCATACCACGTGCTTTTGACTGTGTATCGATGAATATGCACCACTTGCAATTGTGCTTACTTACTTTTCGTTGAAATGATAACATTGAAAAACTGCACAAACTCATTTGGTTACCTGATAATTTGAACTGAATCACTTGTGGGCAATTGCCAGATACATTGATCATCTGTGCTATTGTCCACTTGTTCATTTCGTATCCTGAATAGTAGTTCTAGCCATAGTCCTATTACCAATACCTACCAACTGTTCTTGTATCCAGCCATGATTTTGTGTGTTATCAACTTGCCTCCGAGTGAGAAGCATTTATGAGGGGTTACATATATGATCTTCTAACATGTACTCTGGGAATTGAATACTATCTATAGAATGAATAAGCTTTACATTTCATAACCAATATAATGAGCTCACACCTGTATTATGTGACTACTCACTCTTGTATTTCCACACCCTATCTATTGGACGGCTGAATGTAACATGCAATGTATCTGCATGCAGATTTTTAGGTGACTCCATTCACTTTTTCTAGGTGGGGCAATATTAATGTTAAGTAGCAGTATTATGTGAAATTGTGTAATAGAATATTGTGTAACATACTGTTAAACTTAATAAATACTAGCACTTCATAGAATATATTTTTCCTTTCTAAAATTGTTGTGCTAAGTTTAGTTAAAATTTTTAACTCATGAAATTCGTATTTAAGTTCACATAAAACACTCAGGCTTCTCCAAATGATTTTGTCATCCCATTGATGAAAACTGTCCATCATTAAGAACTTCTGCTTTATTTGATATTGAGTCATTTAAGAACTGAAACTACCCAGAGAGGACAGAAACTTTCAAGGAAGACAGATACTGGTGAGCCAGCTTCCTGCTCAGGGTTCCTATCCAGAGGGGGATTACAGTTACCAAATGTTGTTGGTTGGGTTGTTTTACCTTTAGTGTATAACAACCCAACCAACCATTTAATAAATAAAATATTATGTTACACAATATTCTATTACACAATTTCACACAATACTGCTACTTAACATTAATTATAAACAAAAAATTCTGAGTTGCATTTTTTGCACACAATGGGCTAAATGACCAGGTCACAAGGGCCCTGAGGGCTCACAGAAGGTTGAGGGAGGGGACCCACTGGAACAGCTCTTGGGAGATAAATGGTAACCTCCCATCAAGGCAATGCAGTGTGTTCTTTAACATGCACTGAGTATGGCTCTCCCACACATGGGGGTCAAGTCTTAATGTATCATCCGATAGATGACAGCCTTTCCAAGCCCACCAGTGTCCCCTACTGACTGTGGGCAAGGTGGGGGAAATTTTGTGGAGATAAATACCAATGTTGGCCAGCTGGCACTAGAACCTGGGTCCTCACCCCCACACCCATTTACCATACGAATGTCCAATACATCTGTATAGGAAAAGAACTGATAATGAGCTGATATCAGTTTCTTACATTTAACTGTGTTGCTGGGGGATATTCAGTCACTTTATGCAGCACAACAGCTATGAAGTGCAGAACAGATCATAATGACAGAAGCTTCTTGTCATAGAGAGGCAAAATTTAAATAGTGGAATAAATGTTGTATATGGCTCATTAAAATATTTTCTGTTGAATTTCTCTAAGGTAATTTTAAACAATTCTAAATTTGAGTTTTTTAATGTAAAGGATAACTTACCTTTGTGCAATGCTAGACAAACATACTACAATACTTCTGACATCACCATCACCTACTGAGAAGCTGCAAAGTGATGGGAAAAACTCCTCAACAATTTTGTGACCCAAATACCGAAACCCAGAGAGAAATGGTGGAAACACTAAAGCTCTAGAAAATAAAAACAATAAAGAAATGTATATTAGAATAGCCATTTTGAGTTAAAAAACATAAATACTTGTTTTTGCATATTTTACATACAATATTTTATCTGAACAAAAGAGAAATGGGAGGAGGATATAAATATAAAATGAACATCAAGATCATGGTAAGGAATTTTAATATTATTTTTAGACCCAAGTATGTAAAACTGGCTTTTCAACATATAGTGGGAGCAAATTCCAACTCCCATTCTTATCCATCTTCCTATTACTTTTTGCTCATCATCTGTTGGTTTGCCATAATGGTTGTATATTCGTACAATAAATTTGGTCAATTTTGAGTTAAGTATGATTATACACACCTTTACAAAAACAATTAGTTTGTATAATAATTTTGTAATTGGTAATTTTTTTATAGGTGACTGCATTAAAAATGTAAAAGTAAAAATATCCATTCAGTTTGCACCACATAAGAGTTCATTAAAAACTTGTTCAACACTGATCTACTTTTCCTTGAAAAATCTTTCAAGAGGATATAAGCAACTTACTAAAACTTATAAATAACCTTTTGGAGCTTCGCTTGCTTTCACACGAGTAAAAAAGGTCAGGATAAAAAGAGCCCCATGGATGAGATTTCAACCAGGAAAGAATGGGTATTTGACCAGGCAGAGGCTAAAACAGGTGTCTTAGGTATCCATAAGACAAGCAAGGTGCAGTGTATGGTTTTTCAGCACATCATTGAGTATACTGTGAACATTACTCTCCCTCAAGATCTTGATAGAGCATAACCTCAGTTTTTGGCTCTAAGGTAAATGACAAAAATGAGGTCTCCAAAAGATTTAAATAAAAATTCATATATATGAAATGTAAATTTTATTTTTCTGAAATTAAGTATATATACTCTTTTTGATTTTTTTTACATGATGATTTTGGGTTGGGTTGTTTTACCTCTGAGCTTGGTTCCAAACACACACACAAGTAAGTAGAAAAAAAAATGGTTTTGAATTTGAAACAGTTTTGTTATTGGTAGAGTCTTGAATTCTTAATGCAACACAAGATGCATGGCAAAAACATGTTTGAGAAATTTGGGAGCAATATAATATATTGAAAATTTCACCAAATGTGAAATTTGGATACAATAGGTATTAAAAAATGAATGCTATAAATTATACCAAGTGAAAAAAAAATGGTTTATGCACTACTTAGTGGTGTAGTCACTTCCACTTAATATTAAAAAAAGAAATCAATAAACTCATTTAATTTAAGCAACAATATATATATTTGTGATAGGTTTATTACCCTTACATACACTGAAGTGCCATTGAATTAGGGATAGGAGACATTATCCAAATACAGTACTGCAAGTCCCACATTTGTGTGCATGCATGGCTGAGACTCTGGTCATATATAACTGTCAGCTTTGGTTTCCCCAAGCATTTATCATGAGAAGCGTAATGGGAAAGGTGCAGGATTTAGATGCATTTGACAGAGGGCAGATCGTAGGTTCTCGACTGATGGGACACTCGATCTCCGAAATTGTCAATGAACTTGGATTTTCTCATACAACAGTTTCAAGAGTGTTCCGGGAATATGAAAATTCTGGCAAAAAAACAAGCACCCGGGCAAACTGCACAAGACAACCAGCCTTGAATGATTGTGGGCTTCGCCATCTGACCTGCATCGTACGGACTGATAGGGGCCAGACATTACCTGAAATCACCTCCCATCTGAATGCGAATTCCACCTGGAAAGTCAGCGCACGGACCATGCAACACTCACTTCATTGTCTCAGCTTCAGGAACCGATAACCTACAAGAATCCCACTTCTAACGACACAACACTGGGCTCAATATCTTGCCTGAGCTAAAGAATATTGAAATTGGCCCATCAAAAATTTGCAACAGATAGCCTGGAGTGATGAATACCAATTAAAACCTCATCACATAGATGGGAGATTGAGGGTATGGCGCCAACCCCATGAAGCCATGGATCCTGCATGTCAGGTCAGAAAACAGTACAAGCTGGTAGTGGCTCGGTGATGGCCTGGGGTGTCTTCAGTTGGACATCTGTGGGACCTTTGGTACATGTACCGATGACTCTCAATGCATCCTGGTACGTAGAACTCATGGCTGCCCATTTACACCCATTTATGGCCATCATGCATCCCAATAGAGATGATGTCTACCAGCAAGACAACTATTCATCTCACAGGTCCAGGTTGGCTACTACATGGTTGCAGGAGCATTCTGCTGACTTTGAAATAATGATTGGCCACCTAGAAGCCCAGATTTAAATTCCATTGAAAATCTTTGGGATACTGTTGAGCAGAGGGTTTGAGCCCATGTCCCATCATTGACAACCTTGAGAGAATTGTGGACAGCTCTGGAGGATGCATGGGTTGCCATACCTGTGGAACATTTATGCAAGCTTGTGGAGTTCTTGCCTTGTCGTGTGGTAGCTGTTATCAGGGCCAGAGGGGGTCCAACACGTTACTAGGTTGCTATCTAATTCAGTGGCACTTCAGTGCATATATACTTTCGTTTTCAAGGCAATCGGTTTTCTTTTTTTACCAAGGGCAGCATCAGAGTTAGTGGAGAAAAATCACAGTACAAGCTCAGTTGGAACTCAAACCTTAAAACATCAGATTGCACACTTGGTACACTACCATCTGAGCTATCACTGCTCCTGCTTAGAAACTCAAGAGCTAACACTGCCTGTACATTAGGGGCAGGGGTGGCTCAGTCGATAGTGCACCAGGCTCATAATCTGCAGTTCCCAGTTCGAGTAACAGCTGGGTCAGCATTGAGATTTATCTCTGCAAAATTCCCCACCCAGCCCACAGACAGTAGGGGACGCCAATGGGCTTGGAAAGACCGCCGTCTGTCAGATGGGACATTAAGCTGTGACCCCATGTGCTGGAGAGCCATACTCTGTGCAAATTAAAGAACATGCTGGGTGGCCTTGACAGGAGGCTACCATGTCTCTCAACAGCTGTTCCAGTGGGTCCCCTCCCCCAACTTTCTCAGAGTCTTCGGAGTCCATGTGACCTGGCCATTTAGCCCACGTGTACAAAAAAAGTGCCACTCAGAGGTGAAACAACCCAACCCAACTGCTTGCACATTACTTAAGCTGGACTTCAACTTTATTTATTACTACCATTTTGTGCTACTGCTTAAACTGTAGTTATACCTTAGATTTCTTTGCAACAATTGTTTGTTAAGCACATAGTGATGCCGTTTCTGATGTCAAGGATCAAATAGCAGTGATGAAGTAAAACTAAGCTGTTCATATATTTTATGTGATTTTCTAAGAACAATGGACAGAGCACTAAAGTAGATAAAATTTCAAACTGCAATCAAAATGTTTTTCCATTCAGCAAGATTAGGAGGTATAACACTCAAAAGTATTTGTAAAATCCAATTCAATAGATCATAATCTTGCGCTGTAACCCTTCTTAAAACGAAGAATAATTACCTTAGTAAAGCAATTTCATTCTTACCTTTTGTTTGGTCCAGATTCCAAAAAGAGTGAGATATCTTTGATTACATATTGAACAAAACGCAGCTCTTGAGCTTCTAAGTATTTTCCGTCAACGTAGCACGCCAGTTTGATATTTTTATGTTCTCTTTGACATTGCAAAACAGATAAGAAATCAACAAATGGAAAAACTTTGATTTTTTTTTTATTTATAAATAAACCACAAAGCGCACCATGCCTGGTTAAACATTGAAAAGCACTCCATATACGTCACCTTCAACTACATTCCACATTTTAAGGAACTAAACGATTATGATTAACACACTATCTTGGAAAACTCAACTACAGCATTATTCAATTTGTTGTTTTCAGAAATAGTATATGAGATGGTCTAGCAGTTAGCAATAACGCTAGCAAAGTATAGAGACCCTACATAGGTAGAGGTTGGCCATCTCAAATTTCGCCGCCATGTTTTGTCGTCTCTCGGATTGTTTAGCGTGCATAGCTGAATGGTATTATTGCACCATTGAGGAAATATTACTAGAGACAGGACGCCATGAACATGTACAGAATCTTAAGCTACTCCTCAGTGAGGCAGAGAGAGAGGCGTGTTTGATTAACGTAAACAAACATTTCACCATGCTCTTATATTTACATGAATTGTGTACTAACTATCGAAAAGTACTATAAAAGCAGCAATTCGACATTTCATAGGCTAGTAATTTACGAATATTGTGAAATGCTTTTAAATTTAAATTGTTAAAGCAGAGTTGGTTGGTTGGTTGTTTGGAGTTTTATGGCGCATGAGCTACTGAGGCTATAATGCGCCAAACCAGGTAAAAATATGCTAAAAAACAAATACTCCTCAACCAAAATTAAAAAACAAATGCTGGAAAAGGTAAAAAAATAAAACCAACAAGATATATATATATATAACAGAAATAAAAAGTAAAGTGTAAAACAACAAATGTGTAGATAAATAAATACAGTAGAGACAAAGGATAAAACTAGCCCAGGTGTAAATGACCTAGGCAGAAGGTGAAAAAATTACAAATGATTAAAATTATAATCTGGTAAAATATCCTGTATACTGTAAAAAGGCAAAAATTGGAGATAAAATGGTACTATCAGATAAAAGATGTCCGAGTGTAAGTGGCTCGGACGTAAAATTGTGAAAATTAAAATACAAACGACGTTCTAGGTTAAAACAGGGACATTCAATTAAAATATGTTTTATTGTTAAAATGGTGTCACAAAACTCGCACTTAGGTACGTCGTCCGCCCGAAGAAGAAACGAATGAGTAATATACGAGTGACCTAAGCGGAGCCGAGCAAGTACAACTTCCTCCTTGCGATTCCTGCGGTAACAAGACTGCCATGGTTTGATGAGAGGTTTGATCTCAAAGAGCTTGTTTGTAAGCTGTTCCGACCAAGATCTCTGCCACCGTGCCCGGAGCTCGATGGTAAAACGCTGCCGGAAATCCAGATATGGAACCGGCAACGGAGAGTCGGACAGGGGCGTGGCTGACTTGGCAGCAGCATCTGCCAAGTCATTGCCCCTGATACCGACGTGACCGGGCACCCAACAGAAATGGATGGTGGTGGTGGCTGCCAGACGATGTAGCTGCTGGCGGATCTTAGTAAGAACAGGGTGAGGCCGATGCCTCACCGAGATCAAAGCCTGTAGCGAGCTAAGCGAGTCGGTGTAAACCACACACCGACGATGATGCTTAGTCGCCACGTGGTCCAAGGCGAGGCTGATAGCGTGCAACTCTGCAGTGAAGATGGAACACTGCAGTGGGATCTGGTCTGCAATGATTACATCACAGCAGACCATGGCTGATCCCACCGAAGTGCCGGACTTCGAGCCATCTGTAAAGACAGGCAAGAAGTCCGGGTGCTCAGCACGATGGCTGGCAAAGAGTTGCCGGTACACACAGTCGGGTGTAAAGGCCTTCCCCGTCCTGCACAGGGAAAAATCGCAGGAAGGGGAAACAGCGAGCCAAGGTGGAAGTGGCTCAGCTGTCGACTGTGCAACGCTATCGAGACTGGTGTTGATGTCTCTGAGGTAGCCTCGGACACGCAAACCAAAAGGACGAATGGCAGTCGGCCGATTAGTGTAAAGCATTTCCCACTTCGGACTGAAAACGCAGTCCCAAGTGGGATGGCCAGGCAGGGATCGCAATTTAGACGCATATTGTAGGGACAACTGCTGACGGCGAAGAGATAAAGAAGGTTCGTCGGTCTCAACGTAAAGACTCTGGACCGGTGAGGTGCGGAAGGCTCCCGTGCAAACACGGAGAGCCTGGTGATGGAGGGGGTCCAGCACCTTCACCACCGAATCCCGGGCCGAGTCGTACACCTGGGATCCGTAGTCCAGTTTCGATCGGACAAGTGCACGGTACAGGCGGAGCAAAGAACATCGGTCCGCCCCCCAAGAGAGGGAGGAGAGGACCTTGACGATGTTCAATGCCCGCGTGCACTTGGACCTGAGATGACGTATGTGAGGTAAAAAGGTCAATTTCCGATCGAATATGAGACCGAGAAACTTGGTCTCCGCCACAACTGGAATGATGTTACCCCCGAGCCGCAGCTCGGGATCCAGATGAAGATTACGCTTGTGGCAAAAGTGCACACAAGCGGTCTTCTGTGGGGAGAACCGAAACCCGTTTGCCGTCGCCCAAACCGAAAGATTGTTCAGGGCAATTTGCAGTTGTCTTTCAATGACCCTCATGCTGGACGAAGAGCAAAAGATGCTAAAGTCGTCAACATAGAGGGCATTGCCTACTGATGGAGGAAGTTGTCTAGTTATAGAATTAATCTTGACAGCGAAAAGCGTAACACTCAGAACGCAGCCTTGTGGCACCCCCTGTTCTTGGGGGTACGGCCGCGACAGAGTGTTACCGACACGGACACGAAAAGAGCGTGTCGATAAGAAGTTGGAGATGAAGATCGGCATGTGACCTCTCAAGCCGAAGCTGTGGAGGTCACGAAGAATGCCGAATCTCCAAGCCGTGTCGTACGCTTTTTCGATGTCGAAGAAAATTGACACCAGGTGCTCTCTTCTTAAAAATGAATTTCTGATAGCCGATTCGAGGCGTATCAGATGGTCAAGAGTTGACCGTTGCCTGCGAAAGCCACACTGGGTGTTGGAAAGAAGGTTGTGATGTTCTAAATACCAGATGAGTCTGGCATTTACCATTCTTTCCAACACCTTGCACACGCAGCTCGTCAATGCGATGGGACGATAATTGGAAGGAATCTTGGGATCTTTGCCTGGCTTGGGGAAGGCCAAGACGATGGCCTCCCGCCAGGAGTCCGGAAACTGCTCCTCGAGAAAAATGCGATTGAAGAGATGGAGCAGCCGATCCTTACTCGATGGTGAGAGATGTTGGAGCATGGCATAATGGACATTGTCCGGCCCTACAGCAGAGGCACGAGAAGAGTGCAGAGCAAGGCGAAGCTCCTCCGCTGTGAATGGCCTGTTGTAAGGCTCCAGGCCATTCGAGTGGAAAGACAGCGGAGAGCGCTCCGCCCTGCCCTTCTGGGCCAGAAACTCGGGGGAGTAAGAGGAAGACGAAGAGATGGAAGAGAATGACTCCCCCAGAGTGTCGGCAATTGCTTTGGGATCAGCAATTGCCTGTCCATTGTGCTCCAGGATCGATAACGAGTGGGACGTGTAGTTCCCACTCATCTTCCGGACTTTATCCCACACGACCTTAGAAGTAGTCGTGCGGGTGATAGAAGATGTATACTTGATCCAGGATTCCTTCTGGCTCTGGCGTCGGACGAAACGAGCTTTCGCCCTGGCGCGTTTGAAATTTTCGAGGTTGGGGGTTGTCGGATATCTCCGAAACACCCCCCAAGCCTTGTTCTGAGCCTTACGAGCTGCGGTGCAATCTGGATTCCACCACGGTTTCGGAAAGCGAGGAAACCGTGTAGAAGTTTGAGGAATAGTTGATGCAGCTGCATCTACGATACAGTCCGTTATCTCCGCTACTGCGACATTGATGGGCTCCTGGCTGACAGAGTGGTCGCCGAGCTCAGAGAGCAGCTCGAAACCACCCCAGTCAGCCCGATCGAGCCTCCACCGTGAGACGCGTGAAGGGCTGCAAGGCCCCCCACGGGAGATGGTGCACACCACGGGGAGGTGATCGCTTCCATACGGGTGGTCCTCGACCTCCCATGTAAAGAGTGGAAGGATCGAGGAGGAGCAGATGGTGAGATCAATGGCAGTGAAAGTGCGGGTTGGGGAGTGAAAGTAAGTGCTGACACCGGTGTTCAACAGGGAGAGAGAAGGATCCAGGAGCCACTGCTCCAGGACCCCGCCCCTCCCGTTGGTGTCAGCACTGCCCCAAAGTGGACTGTGTCCGTTGAGGTCCCCCATAATGAGGAAGGGGGACGGCAGCTGCGAGACGAGATCATCAAGGTCTTCCTGGAAGACGATGCTCCCAGGTGGAAGATATACAGAGCAGACAGTCAGCGAGTACCCCACGAAGAGACGGATGGCTACCGCCTCTAAGTTGGTGGTAAGGGTTACGACCTGGAATGGAGAATGGTTGCTCACGAGGATGGCGACACCCCCGCGAGCTGGACCATCTCCATCCCGGTCCCGGCGAACTAGTGAAAAGTGCCGGATCGTGGGATCTGTGACTGGCTGCAAGTATGTCTCCTGCAGGCACACACAGATGGGCTGGTGTGCCTGAAGGAGGGCCTTGATGTCGTCAAGATTCCTCTGGAATCCACGACAATTCCATTTTAGGAGTGTGGCCATCTCAGGACTTAGAAGAGTGGGCGGACGAGGAATTCCTATTCAACTTCACCGCCGCAGAGGACGGTTTAGTGAATAGGGGGCGGTCGGTATCCATGTCCTCGGAATCGTCCGAGGGACATGGATCGGTGACCGCTCTTTGTGGCGCTGTTATTTTCTTTTTCGGCCCCGGTGGGGGCCCCTTCGGTTTTGAAGGTCTTGCTGTCTGAGGACGGGGAGGAGGAGGCCTTCCGGTGGAGGTGGAAGGCTGTGTTGCAGGAATGGAAACCGGGGTTGATGTCGAAGTCGACACCACCCTCGGTCTCGCCTGCGTGAGGAGGTACTTCGCAGCTGGCGAGAAAGACTCAGTAGGTGGTACACTGATGTCGGTCTGCACCGCAACCGAAGTCATTGGAACGATGGACTTTCCAATGACTGCACTGGCATAGGAAACCTTGCCAGGTGGGGCGGGCGGTGCAGCAAGCTTTCTCGCTTCAGCATACGAGATGTTGTTGATTACTTTGAGGCGTTGTACCTCCTTTTCCTCCTTCCACTTCGGACAGTCGCGGGAGTACGCCGGATGTTCGCCACTGCAGTTCACACAGCATGCCTTTTCTGCTGTGCAGTCAGGATCGAGATGATCCTTACTGCCACAGCGAGCACAGGTGGGCTTGCCCCTGCATGCTGTGCGGGCGTGACCGTATATCTGACACTGAAAACAGCGCAGAGGGTTTGGGATATACGGCCGAACCTCACAATGTAAGTATCCTGCCTTGATGTAAGAAGGCAGGCGTGGCGTGTTGAATGTAACAATTAACACCCGGGTGGGTGTTAATTTCCCATCACGGCGTGTCGAAACCCGGTGGACCGCTGTTACTCCTTGAGGTGTGAGCTCCGAGAGGATTTCCTCCTCAGTGACTTTGAGGAGGCCCCACTCGGTGATCACACCCCGAGAGGAATTCAAAGTTTTATGGGGAGTGACTTCGACAGCCACCCCACCAATTTCTTTGACTTTCAGGAGCAGTTCAGAGTGTTTAGAACAAGCGGTCTCAACCTGCAAGTCGCCAGATCGTAAGCGCTTGACGGATTTCGGCTCTCCCGCAAGACCTTTCAAACCTTTATTTACAAAAAATGGGGACATGTCCCCAAGTACCTGATCACCCGTGGAGTGGATGATCAGGAACTTTGGGAACGAAGACACAGACACAGAAGACGACGGCGGTGATAACGTAGACGAAGAAGAAGACGGGGGTTCATGTCGAGCCCTCTTGTTGGCAGTGATCGAATTTTCCTCACTCTCTCTCATGTTTATTTTTGTGTGGTTCAGTGCCCGCTGTCCCCACCCTCCACGGAGCCCAACAAGGGGACGCCCATTCGGGCGCCAGGGCTACGCAGGCACTATACCCACACAGACAGTGAGCCAAGCCCTCACAAATAAATAGAAGGAAAATAAAAAGAGAAATGTGCAGAACAAAAACGTTCTACACAAATGAAACAAAGCGCAAAAATAAGAATATTGTGACTGCCAAACTGGCAGCACAAAGAAAGGATAACGACAAAAGGAAAATAATATGTGAGGAGACTTGTAAACCTGTACCCGGACCGTGGGCAAGGTTACTCACCGCTCTGCACGGTTGACCCTAGCAGGACCTGCCCACCAGCCGATTGCTCCTGGGGGGGCCACCCCAGGAGCTCCCGTTTACCGGAAGCAGAGGCCAAAGCAGTGTATAGCAGAGGCCCCGGAATCCGCTGCCCAGCCCCGCGACGGACAGGCTCCCCAATGGCAAGACGGCCAATGGGGACCACGCCAGTCATGAGCTGAGGAGAGAAGACGGGGACCCCCGAGCAACTACCAGGATCCTCCTTTCCCGGGACACGGGTCTCCACGCACGGCAAACACGTGGGCGAGCGTTTAGGACCCTGCGAAGGTAGCCGAGCCAGCGGAACCTTCACAGGGTGGTCCCCCTCACCACGTACAGGCGCTCACACCGAGGGGGTGTTAAAGCAGAGAGACCTAAAAATAAATAACGCATTTTAAAATACCGTTCTGTCCTAGTGTAATATAAGATGTACTTCACGATTTTTTTCATAAATGAAACTAATAATATTTACATATGAAAAGAAGGCGATTTATAGATTAAAACAGCATGAAATTTATAGAATATTTTCGTGAATTTTGTTTCTAAAAAGAAATATTGAACTTAATCATCAATTTTGAGATTGCATTTTTATTTTGCCAAAATAACACAATTTTTTTTTCTCAAACGAAACGCCTGAAATAGGGATTTTATAATTATGTATGTGATAAATGAAGCCTAAAAATCTGCTCTTCATATTTGATAAAAAATTTTATGAGTTGAAATGCTAAGGCTTGTCAATTGTGGTTGAAGCTCCACTGTCTCTCTTTAAACAGTAGCTAATATTATCTGTTCCCAGCATTTTATTGTTTTAAAAATGAAGCTCCCGATAATGGCACAGTAGGATTAATTAATGATGCTGTGCCAACTTTATTCACATTTGTAACAAATGCCTGTATTGAGAGATACTTGTAGAAGATATCATAGAAATTGCAATGAGAACAGATAGTGCCTATAAAATTGATCACTCATGCTATGAAAAAGGGAAGAGTCCTAGAAAATTTAAGAGAGAGTTGATGTCAGTGCAGAATGAAATACAGAGCATAAAGAAAATGCTATAGTGAAATTATTACCAGCTAAGAGCTAAGCAATCAGACTCTTCTATTTTAAAAGATATATTTTATTTGTTTAAGGCTCAAAAGCACATCAAGATGACATTGAGACACTAAAGCCTGTGTTTCTAGATATAACTTTAAACCTGTTCAGAAATTCACAGCAAAAATGCTGAAAGAAGCAAAGGCATATTTTATTGCCAAGAGGTAAATAGGTTTACCATGATATTTTCATTCTCCAAAGGCTTATTAAAATTTGGGGTTCTATTTTTTTTAAAGGGTTATGAATTTGTAAAAGAAAATCTTTTTTCCCAATAGCTCCACAATTTTAACTTGTGCAGATCTGTAGATGGCCTTCCTGGATTTATTGAAGTTTTCTGCATGGAAAATTTTACTGATAGTAAATTTTTCCATGCAGAAGCCTATGATATTCACTTTATTATCTATTTTATTAGGAGAAGTCAATTAGGAAACAAATACTGTTCAATGGCAAATGCATTGTGGATATGTAGATTATGGTAATACTGTTAATGATAAAAATTCAGGTATAACTTCTGAAACTCTAATTTTTATGTTTGTTTCAGTTTTACATAGCTGGAAAATTCCCATAGGTTATTTTTTTAACAGTTGGTTTGTCTGGCTCAAAATATATTTTTACTTACAAATTCAGCCAGGACCATATTTAATTGTTTTTTAAGCAAAAGAGGGAAAGTATAATAACCTAATGATTTTTAGTTCTGAAGTGCACATATGCAGTTAATAATTCACCGGCTGATAATTAATAAGAAAAATGGCAATTGTTTAACTTTCAATGAAATCAAAATCATTGGCAGCAATAATGAAATATCCAGTGACATTTTAGGTGCTTTTCACATGTGGATAATATCAAGCAATCACAGTAAAGCAATGAAGGTCATTGTGTTTCTTTTCTCTGAAATTCAAAAATGTTATTATAAGCTGTGTTTATAGCAAAAAAATTATGAAACATTTCTTGCATAGAATGTAAATTAGCATTAATTGACTCTGACCTAATGCAGTCTTCTCTGTCTGCACTTATTAACCCTTACAAAGACAATTTAAGAAACAACTTTTGAGTCCTATTATGAAAAATTAATTAATGAAATAGTCCATATTACATATCAAAAGAAAAAGCATTTAATTCTGGAAAAAAATCGTAGGGAAGCATAAAATAGCATGTTGCAGGTTCTTTTGTAGGGATTTTTGGAAACTGATTAATCAGCTTCTGTCACTTTAAAGGTTAATATTAAAAATTGAGGTTTTCTTCCCCTTCTCACAGTACGTGTGTGCAATTGAAAAAATTACTGAACAGTGTCTTCCAGGAGAATACTTTATATTCTCAACAATAACCATTTCATACCTAATTAAAAAATTCAGGTTAATGTCCTACATAGGCTTCAATGCATGTTGGTGCTCATATCACTAGATAGTCATATCAGTAATAGGGGATTGGATGTGGAAGTTGACAATCATGCTTATAATATGCAAAAGAAACATTACAAAAGAATATGCTAAAATTAGACTTCACCATTTAGAGACACAAATGACAGAAAAATCAAAAGGCACCATATTAGAGGAAACATATAAATTTGCATAAAACACAGTGACAAAAATATAGTTTGCAGTAACTTCATTTCTTATATTATGTGAGTGTGATATGAATTTCCTACTGCCTCAGCTGAAATGAAAATAGTTTACATTTCTTTTTTTTATTGCATGAAATTTCAATTATGTCATTTGTGTGTGTGTGACCTTGGTTTTCCTTCTACCTTAGCTGATATAAAAGTTTACAATATTTGTATTCTGTTGCATGAAATTTCAATCATGTGATTTGTGTGTTTGTGGGAGGGAAGCTTGCCTTTCCTTCTGCCTTAGTTGAAATAAGAGAAAGTGTAAATTGTTGCTATTCATATGTATAGCATGCAATTTAAATTATGTCATTTGTGTGTGTGTATGACCTTGCATTTTCTTCTGCCTTAGCTGATATAGAATTTTAGAATATTTCTTTTTTGTTCCATTAAATTTAAATCGTGTCATTTGTGTGTGTGAGGGGGGGGGGGGGTTATCTTGCCTTTCCTTCTGCTTTAGTTGAAATGAGAGAAAGTGTAAATTATTTCGTTTTAGATATATGTGTTGAATGCAATTTCAATTATGTCATTTGTGTGTGTGTGTGACCTTGGATTTCCTTCTGCCTTAGCTGATATAAAAGTTTACAATATTTGTTTTTTCATAGCATCAAATTTCAATTATGCCATTTGTGTGGGAAGGGGGCTTGAATTTCTTTATGCTTCAGCTGAAAAACAAGCTTATAATATTTGGGTTTTTTAATAGCATGAAATGAAATTGTGTCATTTATTGGGGGAGATTTGATTTCCTTACTCAGCTGAATTAAAAAAAAGTTTACACTCTCTGATTATTTCTTTCAGTTTTTTATAAAAATTAATATTTTTTAATCAAAGAACAAAATAAATGTGACTTTTCATGTTTTTTTTTAATGAGGCGCGGATTTGCACTATTAGGGTCTATAAATTTTGAGGGCTTTTGCTTAAGCTGAATGATTTGATCATGTATTAGATTTTAAAATATGTTTACCATTCTTCCTGTTTTAAACGGGCTCAAATTAAAGTCTGCTAAGTTTACAGTCAATTTAGTTCAGCCTTAATCATATATTAAGAACATATCACATTTTTTTTTAATTTTCATACAAAACCCCAATTTGAAAGAGCAGTTTCCAGCGTCTTCGTTTTTCATCGGATATAAATCAGTAAGTGTGTATTAATTAAATCTATTTTGCTTTAATTACTACACTGGAATAACATCACACTGTACTTATGGATTTCGGAAAAGGGTAGGGTAATATTTGATGCAGATTTTAGTGTTCTTGATTGGAAGCACTTTAAAAAACGGCTAAAAAAGGAAAAGTAAATTTAGGGCTTTTTTTTTTCTAAGATATAATTTCGCTTTGTTGTCTGTCCGTTTATAGACATCTAATTTTTTTGTTTATACAGATAAATAAAAATTCTTTTGTGTTAGATAGGTATTAATGACATATTATGATTTGCGGTCTTCTGTGGGGAGAACCAAAACCAGTTTGCCTTCACCCAAACCGAAGGATTGTTCAGGGCAATTTGCAGTTGTCTTTCAATGACCCTCATGCTGGATGAAGAGCAAAAGAAGTTAAAATCGTCAACATAGAGGGCATTGACTGCACATGGAGGAAGTTGTCTAGTAATGGAATTAATCCTGACAATGAAAAGCATAACACTCACAACACAGCCTTGTGGCAAACTCTGTTCTTGGGGGTATGGCCACACAGAGTGTTGCCAACACGGACACGAAAAGAACGTGCCGATAAGAAGTTGGAGATGAAGATCAACATGTAACCTCTGAAGCCAAAGCTATGGAGGCCACGTAGAATGCCGAATCCCCAAGCCATGTGTTGTATGTTTTCTTGATGTCGAAGAAAATTGACACAAGGTGCTCTTTTCGTAAAAATGAGTTTCTGATAGCTGATTCGAAGTGTATCAGATACTCAAGAGTTAACCATTGTCTGCAAAAGCCACACTGGGTGTTGGAAAGAAGGTTGTGGTGTTCTAAATACCAGATGAGTCTCGCATTTTCCATTCTTTCCAACACCTTCCACACGCAGCTCAACACATTATCATCCTCAAGCATCCATGGGCTACGGAGGTCCAACCAGACCGTGCAAATTAGTTCTCCAAGCACGTCTGTCCTGAGATACATCTGCTTCATCTGGCCACTGCACACAAATTCTAATAAGGTCCTGTTTGACATTGTCTGCCCACCGCATCCTTAGTTTCTCCCTCTTTCTGAAGCCTTCAGGCACACTGTTCATAACCCTATTCGCCAATCTATAAATATTCATACGGGCAACATGGCCAAACAAACGGAGTCTCTCTCTGCACAATATGATGCTTAAACGAGATTGTCGACTCCTTTGCCTAACCTCATCATTAGTTACAAAGTTGAACTACCTAATGTCCAAGATACAAGGTAAGCATCTAGTTTCCTGTAATCTTGTTTACACAGCGTCCAAGTTTCACTACCACAACTAACCCTAGAAAGAACCACACTATTATACAATCTAATTTTAGTCTTTAGGTGTATACACCTATTCCTTCACACTCTCCATAGATTCCTAAAAGTTCCATCAGCAATCCTTATTTTTCTTTTTGTCTCATGCTGCACATCATCAGTGTCTGTTATATAGCTCCCAAGATAATTAAACTGTGATACCTGCTCAAGACTGCAACCATTCAGATTAACTGAATCACGGCCTGCCTGACCAATTTTCATCACTTTAGTTTTCTCTCTGTTTATAACCAAACCTAATCTAGTACCAGTTTCATCAAGAGCTCGAATGAAAGAGTTCATCGTATCAACATCATTTGCCAAAAGGGCTAAATCATCAGCATAATCTAAATCAGAAATTTTCGTATCTCCAGTCCATTTAAGGCCAAAATCTTTCCCTTGAAATGAATTTCGCATAACATAATTAATGACCAAACTAAAGAGAAAAGGAGACAAAATGCACCCTTGTCGAACACCAGAAGCAATGCTAAACCAATTGCTACAAGACTTACCAACTCTCACACACGACTCAGTGTTATTATAGAGAGCTTTCATTATGTTAATTAACTTGTCTGGTATACAATATGATCTTACAATCAACTACAAATTATGACGATCCACAGAGTCGAAAGCCTTTTTGAAATCAACAAAGCTAGCAAACAAAGGTTTCTGAAACTCTAAACATTTCTCAAGAATCTGCCTAATTGAAAATATCTTATCAACACATCCCCTACCACTTCTGAATCCACATTGCTCATCACGCAATTGACTGTCAACCAGATTCTTAATTCTATTAAGCACAATCATGGAAAGAACTTTACCTGGAACAGAGAGTAAGCTGATACCCCTATAGTTATCACAAGAACTGCGATTACCTTTTTTGAAAATAGGGATAACAATAGATCTGGTAAAATTCTTAGGAACCATGCCTTTATCATAAAAGATATTCAAAATTTCAGTCATCCAAGTGGTAACAGAAACATTCCCAGCTCTAAGCATTTCCGTAGTAATTTCATCTACCCCTGGGGATTTATGAAGTTTAAGTTTAGAAGCAGTCAAAATAAATTCAGATCGTGTTATAGGGTCAACATTAAAGCCACCAATGCATCTATCATCATTGCAAACAATGGGAGTAGAACTAACCACATTGTTTAGAACATCACTGAAATGCTCAGCCCACCTAGCCATGACAGAATCCTAACCTTACATTGTTTATCCTGCAATCCTTGTATGCCTGTCCGTTTTCTACCACACAAAACATTAACTGTCTGGTGCAGCTCTCTGCTGTTGTGCTGTCTAACTGCTTCCTCGGCTTTGTCAGCCAAGCCATCAAGCCAAAGATTCTTATCAGCAGCTAACTGATCTTTTACACGTTTATTAAGTTCTCTGTAATGCTTTCTATTAGGACTAGTAGGGTATTGATTAAGGACATTCCTGCAGTTCTTTCCTTCCGAAATAAGCTCAAGTGCCTTATCACTCAGATAATTCTGTCTCTTCTGCTCCTTTTTTCCTAAAAGAGTATTGTTAGTGTCCAAAAAAGCCTGTTTAAAATGATCCCATTCTTCCTCAACTTCAGTAGTAAGCATACCATGACTGTCATAATGACTAAGTAACCTGTCATGGTAAGCTTTGGCTATAACTGGATCTTTCAGAGTTTCAGTATTAAAAGTAAAATTTTTAACCCTAGCACAACACTTTTTAAGTTTAAGTTGCAAGACACTTTTAACAAGGTAATGGTCAGATCCAGTTTCAGCTCCCCTATATGCCCTGGTATTCCTAACAGAACTAGCCCATATGCAGCCCATCAGGTGAAACCCATGTGTACTTATGTATGTCGAGGTGTTTGTAATAAGTGTTAGTTATTCTGAAACCATCGAATTTACTTACCTGTAGGAGTTGGGTTGTTTGGGTTGTTTTACCTGTGAGCGGCACTTTTTTGCACACCATGGGCTAAATGGCCAGGTCACATGAACCCCGAAGCTCAGAGAAGGTTGGGGGAGGGGACCCACTGGAACAGCTGTTGGGAGTCAGATGGTAGCCTCCCGTCAAGGCCATCCAGCATGTTCTTTAACGTGCACAGGGTATGGCTCTCCCACACACAGGGATACAGCTTAACGTCCCATCCGACGGACGGCGGCCTTTCGAAGTCCATCGGTGTCCCCTACTGACCGTGGGCAGGGCGGGGAATTTTGCGGAGACAAATCTCAACGCTGACCAAACTGGGACTCGAACCTGGGAACTACAGATTACGAGCCTGGCACGCTGCATACTGAGCCACCAACCGCCCCTATCTGTAGGAGACGTTACCTATTGCCATTGCAGCTACCAATACCAAAAGGGCCTATCACCCCTCCCCAAAGGTCAGAGTCAGTACCAACTTTAGCAGTGAAGTCACCTAGAACAAGGGTAATATCCCCTTTCTTGACAGAATTCAAAATATCCTGAAGTCCGTAAAACATTTTAGGATGCCGATGAGGCATCCTCAATGGGGGCATAACAGCAGATAACATTCAAGTCTTTAACGCTTCTCTGAAATTTTGCTGTAACAAACCTTTCATTAATACACTCATATCCTAGAAGAGCATCATTAGCGTGTCTGCTAAGAAGCAGACCCACGCCTTGGTGATGTTTATTGTCTTCCCTCCCTGAAAAGAGAAATTTAAGATTAATTTTAAGAATCTGACCTTAATCTGTCCATCTGGTCTCTTGCAAGCCGAGAATATCTAAATTATAACGGTGGAATTCTTGTGTGAAGACATCAAGAGAAAAAGCTCTGTGCAGAGTCCTCACATTCAAATTACCTATGGGGAGAAAATGGTTATAATAATAAATAAATAATACCCCCTCAAGCAGCTGCTTGCCACAGAGGTCTGACAGGAGCCTATCAGTTTATATGCCACAGTAGAAGGTCTGAGAGGATGGCAGGACCTCAGCAGAAAAACGACACAAACATCCATGCCTAATCCGGGGCTCGAACCCAGGTCCCTTAGATCAGTAGCCAAGCGTGCTAACCACTCGGCCACGGGACGGCATAGTGGGACGTTTAAAGGAACTATGTTTATTGAGAGAGGGAATGCCGATAATATCAAACATCTCCCTAATCGCAGACATGGGGCAAAGACCCGTTCCCCCCACCACTAAAGGTTGAAGCCATCTCCACTGGAAGACTTCCCCCAATGTAGAATTTGACGATGCCAGTAGAAGCAAAGAGTTCAGGTGTCTGCGATGACCTTTCCTCAGGATTATCCACCAGCTGATAAACATATCCTGTGAATCTATTTACTTGGGGTTGTCAACCCAGAAACAAACAGAAAACGCAGCAGATTTTCCCTCCACAGAAGCCCATCAGTGCAGGAAATTCAGGATACATAATCAGGCTCAGATCCATAATTCAGTCCAGTCCACAAGAAATCTTGGAATCCTTTCCTGGCTTCAGGACGATGGCCTCACGCCAGGAGTCCAGAAACTGTTCCTCAAGAAAAATGAGATTGAAAAGATGGAGTAACTGATCCTTACTCGATAATGAGAGATGTTGGAGCATGGCATAATAGACATTATCTGGCCCAATAGCAGATGCATGAGAGCAAGGCGATGCTCCTCCTCTGTTGTAAGGCTCCAGGCCATTCGAGTGGAAGGTCAGCAGAGAGCATTCCACCCTGCTATGTTGGGCCAAAAATTCGTGGGAGTAGGAAGACAATGAAGAGATGGAGGAGAAGACTCTCCAAAGTGTTGGCAATTGCCTTCTACATTGTGCTCCAGGATCGAAAACGAGTGGAACATATAGTTCCCACCCATCTTCCAGACTTTATTCCACACGACCTAAGAACAGGTTGTGCAGGTGATAGAAGACGTGTATTTCATTCGACTCCTTCTGGATCTGGCACTGGACGAAACAGGATTTCGTCCTGGAACGTTTGAACTCTTCAAGGTTGGGGGACATTAGATATCTGCGACCCCCTCGCCAAGCCTCATGAACTGCGGTGCAATCTGGATTCCACTACAGTTTCGAAAAACGAGATAACCGTGTCAAAGTTTGAGGAATTGTTGATGCAGTTGCATCTATGATACAATCCATTATCACAGCTCAGAGATGAGCTCGAAGTCACTTCAGTCACACCGATCAACCCTACACTGTGAGACTGGAGAAGGGCTGCAAGGCCCCCCATAGAAGATGGTGCACACCATGGGGAGGTGGTCACTATAAGGGTTGTCTCGACCTCCCATGTAAAGAGTGGAAGGATCTTGGAGGAGAAAATGGTGAAGTCAATGGCAGTGAATGTGCATGTTGGAGGGGGGGGGGTGAAAGTAAGTACTGACATCGGTGTTCAACAGGGAGAGAGAAGGACCCAGGAACAACTGATCCAGGACCCAACCCCTCCCGTTGGTGTCAGCACTGCCCCAAAGTGGACTGTGTCCATTGAAGTCCCCCATTATGAGGAAGGACGGTGGCAGCTGCGAGACGAGGTCATCAAGGTTTTCCTGGAATATGATGCTTCCATGTGGAAGATAATGAAGCAGACAGTCAGGGAGAACCCTACAAAAAAGTGAATGGCTACCATCTCTAAGTTGGTTGTGAGGGTACGACCTGGAATGGAGAATGGTTACTCATGAGGATGGTAGCACCCCAACGAGCTAGACCATCTCCATCCTAGTCCCAGTGAACTAATGAAAAGTGCCGGTTCGTGGATCTGTGACTGACTTCAAGTATGTTTCCTGCAGGCACACACAGATGGGCTGAGGTGCCTGCCTATCTGTGTCTGCCTATTGTTAAAAAAACATTCAATTAAAATGTTTCTTGGTAAAATGGTGTCAGAAAATTTACATATTGGTTAATCTGTGTGTAGAAGAAAATGTGTAACTTTTCCATGACCTATGAAGAAGCAAATTAAATGACCTAAGCAATCGCAAAGAGAAAGCTATGCTACCATGCTGTGCCACACAAAGAATGGTAGTATTCAACTATAATTTTTGCAAACACATTCAAACACAAAAAAGAATTAAAAAAGAGTAAATTCCCATGTACCTAATAATGCTACTACTGTTATTAGGAACTATTACGATTTAACTGTGCCAGTATTTGTACAAAACATTCACACATATGATGACATCCGACCTTTCAGGGGAACACTCAGGGTAGGAGTAACATGGCAGTTTCGTCTACACTAGCCAACTATGCTAACTGATAGTTAGGGGCGCCTCTCTCTATTCCTACTTCCATGGAAATTTTAGTTCGGAAACTTTGCCAGAAAGAAGTAAATGAGTACACTGTAGCATGAAATGAGGTCACAGAACTGATTGATACAGCAGCATATTTTGTTTCTTTTTTTTTTCAATTTTACAGAACATCAAGTTAATCAGAAATATTTTTCGCTATCAAATTTAATTCGTAAATTTTCAGGATAAATTATCAAAAATCTTAAAACCTACGATTTCTATGGAAAAAAACCCTGAAAATTTGTAGCATATCCCTTTGGGAACTATAGTTCACACGAGATGAGACTACATTTCGTTCTGGGAAATGTATCTTCCATCATGTTAAGGGTTAATAGGAAATCTATAAACATAAAATACAATTTAGGATTATTTTTCACATATAACTTGAAACTTTAACAATACAGACATTGATCCCCTTCTCCTGTGTTGCGTTATACATAATCTGCTTTTCAGTTTATCCGGCTTGTTATTGCAAATAAACAAATCTGTGTTTCTATGTTGGATAAGGTTTCTTTTACGAAACTATGAAATTTGAAATATATTATATTTTACTACATATTAGTATGTTGTATACGAGTGAATTCCTATATATGCTATGGTTCCTCCCTAACATTTAGTTTCTTCTACTTATTACTACTACAATTCACATATTCTGTACATGTTCAATATGTGCTGTAGCTGTGTTCTATTTCATATCCTTCTGAGAGGATAGAACTCCTTTATCAAGAAAAGGCAGCATATCCATTTCCACCACAGCTTGCCATTTCCTTTCTGGCGACTCTTCTCTTTGTAGGACAGGAAAGGCTTTCATGCCTCACTAGGTGTATTGAGAACTCTTTCCCAGCCATCATGCTGTGCACCCCGACTTATTGCTGTCGCTAAAGGTGACTTGAAGTCGGGCATATTGATAGGGTCAGCCACGGTCTGCTGTGACATTATCACAGGAGAGAAGATCCCACTGCAGTATTCCATGTTCACTGCATAATTGCATGCTATTAATCTGGCCTTGGACCAGAGTGGTTAAATATCATCAGTGTATGCTTCGCATTAACTCGCTTAGCTCACTACAGGATTTAATTTCAGTGAAGCATGGGCTCACAGTTTTTTCCAATATTTCTCAGCGGTTCCATACCTGGACTTCTGGGTTTTATTGTCCAGCTCCCAGCATGGTGGTAAAGATCGTAGTTCAAGGTGTAAGATCATGTAAAATTTGCCTCCAACGAGGGGCTCGTGGTTCGAACATATTGATAAGATACTCCTTGAGATCAAGTTGTGGCAGTCGTCTTTTCTCAAGAATCGCAAAGAGAAAGTTATTCTTGCTTGCTTCTGCATAGGTCTTGGATAAATTACACATTTTCTTCTACACGCAGACGAACCAATATGTAAATTTTGTGACACTATTTTACCAAGAAACATTTTAATCGAATGTTGTTTTAACAATAGGGTATTTGACTTTCACGTTTTTCCCCATTATTCAATTTTTACAATATTCCATTTTACTACATTTTCATTTAAGATCATTGTTATTCATTCCATATCTTCCCCCCCCCCCATGTGTTTTACAGCTGGGTTGCTTTTGGGTTTCTATACATATAGCATTGTTTTACATGTTATTTATTCATTTGTTCTGTGTTCACTTTTATAATTCCAGCTTTACCCTTCTACGATTTTCGTGTTTGTGCTTTATGGTGTTAATACTTTTACATTTTAGTTGAGGGTTCCCTATCTTTTATAATTTATTTTGTCATTTTGTTTGGCGAATAATAGCCTAAGTTGTTGATGGGCCATAACACCTCAAACAAAACCCTCAGGAGCAAGTTTCCTTAGCCACTGTTTCATTAGTATTAACTTTCAGTTTAGAGGCTAATTCCAACAATTGAAGATAAAGGAAGTTTACTTTTTTTTTCATAGTGTAGATGACTATGAGGTCGTCGGTATATGCTACACTTTACTCTTTAGTGGAGGGGTGGGGTGGAGGGTGGGTGGAGAGAAAGGTGGAGTTCTGCTTGTCGTTTTCAGTACAATGAAATAAAGACTCAAATATAAGAGTGAAAAGAGATGTGTATAGTGGGCAGCCCTATATAGCCAATACCAATCTCTGCACATGGGAAGTCTGTAAACAGTTGACAATAATGAAACTTTCAATATTCAGTTATAAACAATGAATAAAATTAACGAATCTGTCACCCATTAAATATGTTTATAAGGTATGCTGCAAGAACTCATGACTTATCTGATCAAAGGCATGATCTAAATTAAGACATTAGGCACTGAGATAATTCTTCATGACAATGTACTCACATACTTCATGTACGTTATGTACATTGTCACGACTCGTTTTTTAGTTATTCAAAAGAAAGATCAGACAATAGTCATTGGCTCAAAAATTTTCCAGGAATTAACACGATCTTTCTCATTGTGTGTGGAAGACTCATTTGTTAGTCAATTCGATAAATAGATGTTGACTAAACGAAGATACAGAATCCTAAGGGCTGTAAATGGAAAGCTAGGTCATTCACCCAAAGCCAACCCCAAAAATTTGTGGGGCAGACCGTTAGCAACTTTCAAAAGAGACACTCTCTTGTGGAAGGGCTGCCAGATCAGTGTGGCGTATTGATGTGGATTGATATGGCTACTGTCCATTGAGGTACTAGTCTTTTTTTCTTTTACCTTGAAGAGTGGCCAACAAGTCTTGGTGCTGACCATATCCATTAAGGACAAAAGTCATGGGAATAGCAGTTAAACTAGAACTAGCGTGCTGTACTTGTAACCGATGCATTGGATGTCAACCGCAGAATGGTGCTGCAGTAGTCTACAAACTCAACATTCATTTCGTGGTTGTTAAATCAGCATGGCTGGACGTCGTGAATAGTCCGACTTTGAATCTGGCTTGATCGTCAGTGCCAAGTTGGATCAGGCATCATCGGAGATCAAGCAATATCGGAGATCGTGCAGGAATTCGGTTTTCCCAGGTCTACGGTGTCGTTAGTATTCTTTTAATGGCATTTACACACAAGTAAACCAGCGAACAGGACGGCCAAGTACAATTGACGAACGAAACTCGCGTCGGCTGTCAAGAATGGTAATGGACCAACAGACAGGCTACAGTGCATGAAGTCACTGCCAATTTGACTGTAGGCCAAACACAAAACGTTTCTGAAAGGACTGTCCATCGTCACCTGCACTCCATTGGATTTGGTAGCCAAAGACCAACTCATGTCACATTGCTTACACGTCGTCACAGAGTTCAACGACTTGAATGGGCACGAAGACATTGAAATTGGACAGTAGAACAGTGGCGTCGGGTAGCATGGTTCAATGAATCAAGATTCCAGTCGTTTTGCACTGATGGGTGCATTAGAGTGTGGCATAGGCACCGTGAAGCAATGGATCCTTCCTTTCTGCAAAGTACTGTTCAGAGTGGAGGTGGCTCTGTGATGGTGTGGGGCTTGTTCACATGGTCTACATTGGGCTCTCTCGTCTGTTTGGAGCAATCGCTGACAGGTGTGAGATACGTGGACATTCTCACAGATCACCTGCACCCATTCACGACTCTCGAGCACCATGGTGGTGGAGAGAATTCCAACAAGATAATGCAACGTGTCACCAGTCTTTGGTTGCTAGGAGGTGGATCGATGTACATTCCAGACTCCATGAATTGGCTCCCACGGTCCTACGAGATGAACCTTTTTGAACATCTGTGGGACACAATGGAAACAAGCTTACAATTCATAAATCCAGCACCATCCAATCCAACACAATTATGGTCTACACTGTAGGATGTGTGGGCTGCTATCCTTATAGAACGGTACTGGCAACTCGTTGACTCCATGCCTTGACATGTGGCTGCACTGCTGAGGGCCAACCCATTTTTAGGCACGTATCACATAACTTTTAGCCTCTCAGTGTATACCTGAATGGAATAATGGATCCTGAATTTGCTGCACTGGCAGGGTTCTGTTTGAAGAAAAACCTCTGCTCATTTCTGTCTGTCTGTGTGTTGATAGGACCGAGTGAATAGATAGCAGAGGCGCAAAGAATCTCTTATCTGGTTGATACCTGGATTTTCGCTCCGTGGGGTGTGTGTGATTCACAACTCTTCTGCATTTTGCCTTTTGACTTCCAATTTTGCTAACTGGCCACAACTTCACAGAAATAATCCCAATATTTACATCTCACCTGAATTGCAGCAAGTGTGAATTTTTCCCAACTTTCCTTAATTTCACAAACCCAATCGCAATTATCACAACTCGCCTGTATTTTCCAAGTGGATTCGAATTTTGCTAACTGCCTTACATTTTGTTAAGCTTTCTCAATTTGTCCCACACTCCTTAATTTCATAAAACAAATCCAAATTTTCACAAGTCGCCTATATTTTATAAAGTGGATTCGAATTTTGCTATCTCGCCGTAATTTTACATAAAAAATCGCAATTTTTACATCTTCTCTGAATTTGAAAAGTCACTTTGAATTTTATGAACTCTTATTGTCCAAGGCACAATTTTCATAACTCTCCTGTATTTTACCAAGTGGCTTCGAATTTTGGTAACTCCCCTAGATTTTGCCAAGAGTTCTCGGTTTTTCCAACTCTACTTAATTTCGCAAAACAATCCCAATTTTTACATCTCTCCTGAATTTGCCATGTTTCTCGATTTTGTCAACTCTTCATTTCAGGAAAACAATCCCATTTTCACAACTCGCCACAATTTTACAGAAAAAAATCCCAACTTTTACATCTCACCTGGATTTTGCCAACTTACCTATATTTTACTAAGTGGCTTCGAATTTTGCCATCTCTCTATTTTCAAAACTGCCCTAGATTTGCGAAGCTGCCCCGATTTTGACAACTCTTAATTTTACAAAAAAAAATTACAAATTTTCACAACTCGCCTAGATTTTATGAAGTCGTTTCGAATTTTGCCAACTTCGAATTACGGGGGGGGGGGAGCCTCCCTCCATAGCTACGCCCCTGTGCACAGGCTATGTTTTATTATCTGGTGAATTATCCTGATCAGAGACCATAGCATGTACTTGAACCCTCGATGCTAGGGACACTGTAAAATCTATATCGCAGGAAGTCTTATGAGTGTAAATGGCTTGTCTTTAATAGAGGGGGGGAGGCAAGCAGGTTTTTGCTCCATGCCTGCAATTAGGTTGCCGTTCGATACTCTTGGCATTTCCTCTCTTAATAAACATAGTTTCTTTGAAAATCCCACTAATCATTTTCTTTCCACAGATACTTTGGAATGTGAGAATTTTGCAGATTCTCTTGAAGTTCTTCTATAAAAATTCTATCGTCATAATCTAGAAATTCTAGACTTTAGAATTAGATTCGTATTATAGGAGAGAGATTAGATTCGTATATATTTCGTACATAGGTCTCCCTATTTGCGAAATTTAATACGAGTGCATATCGGAAAGCGAACCCATCCACAAATATTAATTAAGGCCAACAGATATTTGGCGAACTCAAGATTGCTATGTAAAGAACACCTCACCCGAATAGCAGTTGGCTATTCTAAAAGAGTAATTGACAAAGTAGATAAAATGGCAAGTATATAAGGTACACGGAGAATCACAAATAACACCTGTATGTAGGGACATCCAAGATTATAAACATACCACCATCCCAAATATCCCTTGGCTCACAGTGAGTGTACAACATGCCCTTAGGCCCTATTGGGTTGTTTTACCTCTGAGTGGCACTTTTTGCACACCACGGGCTAAGTGGCCAGGTCGCAAGGACCCCGAAGGCTCAGAGAAGGTTGATGGGAGGGGACCCACTGGAACAGCTGTTGCAAGACAGATAGTAGCCTCCCGTCACGGCCATCCAGCATGTTAATGTGCACATGGTATGGCTCTCCTGCACATGGGGCCATGGCTTAACATCCCATCCAACGCACGGCGGCCTTTCCAAGCCCATCGGTGTCCCCTACTGACTGTGGGCAGGGCAAGGAATTTTGCGGAGATAAATCTCAACGTTTACCCAGCTGGGACTCGAACCTGGTAACTAGATTACGAGTCTGGCGCACTACCGACTGAGTCACCCCCGCCCCCTCTTAGGCCCTATAAAAATCAAGTATCAATAAGAACAAAAACTTACATTGAAAACGCAACTGCAACAAGAAACAACCAATATATAGTGTATATGTATATACCAATCAGCCAATACATTAAAACCACCCCTGCGTTATGCAAATAAGCATGCGTGCAGCCAATCAGTGTCACTTGACAAGGTCGCGAATGATATAAATACCTGGGTGTGATCTCTCGCAGGCAGTATTTTATTTCGTCTCAATATGGGAAAAGCAAAGGATTTATTTGATTTCGACAAAGGCCAGATCGTTACAGCAAGATGCCTTGGTAACGGCATCTCCAAAACAGCAACGTTGGTAGGCTGCACACACTATGCAGTAGAACCTAAAGATGGTCAAACAGGCGACACTTCGAGCCGTCGACAAGGCGTGGGTAGGCCGTCTCATTGGTGCCAGCGCAGGCTATCTCGTGTTGTCCGCAACAACAAGACTACTGTGACCGAAATTACCCATCATTTCAATTTTGGTAAAGGGCCCAATGTGTCCGAACACACAGTTCATCATAAGCTCTTGGTATGGGTCTCCACAGCCCCATTTGTGTGCCTATGCTCACAGCCGCCATTCACCGTCGTCAATGCATGCAGTTGGCACGTAATCAACATTGGACCATAGAAGACTGGAAGAGGATCGCATGGTCAGATTAGTCCTGTTTTCGGTTACACCATGTGGACAGACGAGCTCGTGTGCAAAGTTTACCTACTGAAGCCTTCTCACCTGGATGCAATGTGGGACGGATCCAGGCGACTCTGATGGTCTGGACAATATTTTCTTGGGGAACACTGGACCAATTATCCCCGTAGAACAAACTCTGACAGCTGTCACCTACCCGAACATCGTGGCTGACCAAGTACACCCCTTTATTGGCGATTGCATTCCCTGGTGGAGAAGGCATCTTTCAACAAGACAATGCCCCACGTCACACTGCGAAGGTTCAGGAATGGTTCTTTGAACATGATGAATTCTATTTATTGGCATGACCCCCAAATTCGCCGGACATGAATCCTATTGAGTATTTGTGGTTTGAGTGGAGAAACGGGTACGAGCAGCATCAACCCAACCACGTAAATTATGGAAACTGCAGAATCTTCTGTTGCAGTCATGGTACCAAATATCGTGACACCTACCAAGATCTCGTTGAATCTATGCCTCATTCGATGAGAGCTCTTTTAGCTGTGAGAGGATGACCTACATCATAATAGGTAGGTGATCTTAATGTTTTGGCTCATCGGTGTATATACCTTTGACAAATATTGTTAATAATGTTAAACCAAAAGTAGGACTGACAAAAGAACAAAGGAGGTATGAGTTAGGGAGCACAAATATGACATAATGCAAAAAAAAAGAAGCTACAGCTCTCTCAAAAGTCGTAAACACTGGAGAATATCAGACGAATTTTGATACTAAAATTGTAGCCATACCCCTTACAGAATTCCAATTAAAATTGTCAGAGCAGATACATACCTATTAGAGAAAACAAGACTGTGTTAATGAGAACTGTGGGGATCTATTCCTCTAGATTTCCACTCGATAGGTATCCCACAAGATAACAACGATGATCCTACATAAGGGAAAGAAACTAAAGATGACGAAAACATCTGATGAACTGTAGGATGTAGAATATGCGAGGAGCAGACACTGCAAGTATTATCGTGCTATCAGTGAAAGGCACTCTTGCTCTGCGAAGCCTGATTATCTGTAGAAAAATAGATCATATGCAGTCAGTTTACTGCAAGTATGGTCGTGTTTGTTTGCAAATTTGCCTCTACTAAAAAAATGCTGCCCAGTGCAGTCATATCGGTTGCACGAGGAAGCACCGCCCTTGAATCCAGGTTCTGTTTGCAGCCTGATGGTAAACACATACGTATATGGAGGGTTTCTGTTCCTTCTTCATGCCTTGAGCACATCTGGAAGGTGCACTCATACAGTGCAGGTTCTATGATAGTGAGCGATATATATATATGCCATGGATCCCAAAATTTGGTTTCACCCAGTGTAATTTTTCAAAATTTTCATCAGGTTCCTCTGTGAAACAGTTAACACCATTATGTGTTACATCATCTGCTAGAAGTTGGGAAACGTCAATATCGAGTATGGGTTCCCAATATATGCTCGCAAAGCCTTCTATTTAGCTCTTGGAAAATTAAAAAAAAAATCAAATTTGTTAAAGTTAAGGTAGGCTTTAAGCATAGCAACTCATTGTTGGCTTCCCATTATAACATCATAATGAAACCATTAAATCTTGGAAACTCATCTTTGATGTAAGCAGGAGCAAAATATTTTTGGCACTTTTAAGCACAGTAAAATTCAGAAAACTTTTGAAAAGGCTGATTTCTTACAGCTATTTTTTAAAATTGCCTTATCAATTTAATATTAAATTCCTAGTGGCAAAATTTTTAAATAAGTGGTTTCCGAGGTGTGGAATGCAAGGAGTTGGACGTGGGCCGAATTTACTAGGAAGTTTTATAGTAAAATTGAATTAATTATAATTCTCAACATATTAGAGATTGTTTATTTCATGCTTTTAGAGACACAACCTTTCCAGTTACAAGATTGCTCTTTTAAACGAAAAGCTTTCTTTAGTCATTAAATGTCTTGCACGATTTGAAGTTCCACTTCAGAAACAATAGCTGTTGATTCTTGACAGTTGACGATATTATCACTTTCATTTTGAATTGCTTTATATGCCGATAAGCTTCGACAATTCACATTCTTTGCCACTGCACATACATTTGGGGGAGTATAATAATAACGAAAGGGGACACGCGAAATCTTTGCTAAGCTGGGGGTGCCATTATGAAAAGTTTGAAAAACCACAAGATTAAATTTTGGATCGAATGGTTGCCTGGTAATCTTTGTGACAATGTAGAGATGACATTTAATGTGAGTGACGTGATGCACACAATCGTAATACTTCAAAATCATGAAAAGGTATTATCCGTTAATTGAAAGTTCATCGTTTTGAAGTATCCTTTGAAGGTAAGTAAAGAGTTCAAAACATGGAAAAGTCCAAGTGGAGGTGATGCCAAGGCTATAGTCAATTGCTTAACTTCATGAATTGATTTTTTTTTATGAGTCCGTACAGGCTAAACCATTTTTTTATGCACATTGCTGGAGCATTGTTATCTGCGATTGCACAGTTGCTGTCAACAGGTCTCAATATCAATCACTTCTGCATATTTCATGCATTTTTCAAGCTATTTTAAACCACTAAAACTAAAGGGAAAATGTTCCACTGCAGTCGACTTGCAGTATAATGCCCTCTCCCCCAAATTGTTTTATAGATCCGTGCCTGATATTTACTCTCCGTTTCTTCTCCTTTACAGATGAGAATAAACAATAAAAAAGTTTTAATATTTTGCACGAACACTATATACGTAGTTTTCTTCCCATTCCAATTGTCACTGAGGGCAGGCGTGTACCCAGGGGTTCGTTTATTTTGGGGGAGAGGCATCCGGAAGCCAGGTATGTCCCTGACTGAGGGACACCACCCCACATATAATTTTTCACAAGTGCCCTAGGATGCTTCATTACGAAGCACTGCTCATGTGCAGAAATCTAGGCGAAAGTATCTTCAGACAATACAATAAAGCACAATACTTGGTCTTCAGGCATCTCATGTACTCTAAACACTAACAATAGTATGTGGGCTCTGGATATCTCATATTTGTCACTGCATCAGCATTGTGCTGCTCTTGTTCAGCCAAATGCATGCTTAATGTCTTTTGAGTATCACTGGCACCTTTTCAACACGATGGGATGAGCAGGGTGTATGCAGATTATGCATTACTGTACAAACAATTCAAGAAACTGAACTAAATACAATTTTACTCTAATGCATTACATTTTATTTCCAAAAAACAGGTATATAATGAATATACTGTTTATTTATATTACTACCATTGCGAATACAGCACATAATTTGCGGCTTATGCTGGAGACCTATTTTGTGATTGATGTATTTTTAATTATTATTCAGTAAATTTAGTTCATTCAAATTATGCACATGAAACTTAAATTTATATTAAGTTGAATGAGAACTTTGGACCTAAATGATCGAACACAGTTAACTGTTTCAGAAGTTTGTCAATGAAAGTCTTGTTGTTGATACCACTAGTGTTGCCAATTGATGTAATATTTTCATTTCATAATTACTAGTCATTGGTGATCTTTGCATTATTTTTCCAAAATCTTGCAGAGCACCAGTTAAAAATATTGATCTAGATAATGAGAAAAAAAAAAGATATTGTATCTACTTTATTAGCAAACAACCACTTTAGGGGCAGCATGATACATATGTTAACCCATGCAGTTAGCAGAAGTGGATACTTACCCAAAACTTACCCTAGTACACCAATTTTGTTGTTCTTACCTACCATAGTAGTAAAGTAAAAAAAAAAGAACATCAGTTATGATAACAATTTATATATTTTATCTTACTTCAATTAGTTATAATTCCTCTCAGAAATTGTTTTACTCCTAATATTTTGGGCAATTGCATATCATACATATTACAACCAATATCATCGAAATCTGTTGGGTGATGAAGTTTAGTTACTTTTTTTTTCATCTATTTGATGTGAAATGATCCAGCTCTCTAGGCATGGTTATTCCCACAACACATGCTTTCAAAAATTCCCATTTCTGGCTCCTAAGATTTCCAGAAAGTTTACCATTGTTAAAGGTCAAAATCAAAGATTTTTTTAAACTGAGGATTTCCTCCCCCACCATTTTAAAAATAGTACGAAAACATTAATGACATAACATTGAAACAAATTTCTTTAGATTATAAGCAAACGTTAGCAAACTCTTTTGGTAATTAGTAGAAATTCTGCAATTAAAGTAGTTACAGCAAAAGGTTCCATCCCAATCCTGTTTTAAAATAATTTCTCATTACAGTCTCACTGATAGGAACCAGAAATTAATATGTATATCATTGGATAAGTTTATTTACTGTACAGGTCATAAATTTTGTTTTCCATCATTGTATTATTTTTGTATATCAATAAGAAGTGCGATATCTTTTTAATGTGGGCCTTTACTAACATTATACACAAATGATGGTGAAACACTAGAAAACTATGAAAACTGATCAAATAAGGCTAAAATTTCAATAGAACTAACTGTAATAAAAGTAAATAAAAAAAATGTATTTCATATGCTGCCCTTGCATGCTATATGTTGAAAATGTGGCAATTAGGTAAATCATTATGGAAACAGTTTCAACAGTTTGGATTCAAGTGTCTTTTGAAATTTTAATTATTAAGCAAAGAACAATTTGTTATACCCCAGGAGAAATTAAACTCATCTTTGGTTTCACTTACTTTTAATTTAATCATTATCTTCTTAAAAATTGGCTTTTGTGAAATTCCCAATGTAGTTCATTTCTTAGTTCAGACAGTGTCAAAATTTAGAATGTATAAGGAATGCTTCTTAAAATCAGTTAAATCAGATGTGTTTAGTAATGTAATTAAGCAAAGTGGCATAATAGATATCAACACTAATAACTGTTACAGAGGCATTATCTGTAGAGTACAAGGTCAACTGCATCAGAAACCATCACTGTCTCTTCATGAATATTTTCAATTCATTTTTTGCCTACAGAAAAATTTTAAAACATGCATGAATGCACATCTTACAATAGCCAGTTTTGAAGCAAAGAAGGTTGGTACACTAAGAAGGTGGAATTTAAACCATCGAGTTTGTGATTTGAGTTCCATCTGGTTAATTATTACTAACTTTTTGTTTCATTACAGAAGAAAATTTGAATATTTATTGTGTAAAAATGTAAGATACCTAAGCTTAATCATTAATGATGTTTTGTTTTTAAATATTAACAAGTTGTTTTTAATTTGAAAATGTGCTTTAGTAGTTTTGCTACAGCTACATCCACAGGGATATGACTCACATTATACAACATAATGATACTTTTGGTACAAATGTTTTGCCAAATTTATATATTTAGTACATTTTGGAATGCTGCAAAATACGTGCTAAGTAATTTAGTAGCCTTTCAAAGAAGTGTCCTATACACCACCAGTGATGAAGTATCTAGTCTACAAGTTTTTAAAATTTAATAATTTTAACTGTGACTAGATAAAAATATTCAATTTTTAAAATATATCAAACATATACAACACCTTTAATAATTATTTGTGATTGTAAAATACTTGGGAAATATTTAATACAGTACAAATGTTAGTCTTGGTGTTCATGCTGTTGGCGTACTCCATCAGTTTCCAAATTCTGCTCCATTGTATCATCTGCATCAAGGCTGTAAAGTGTTTTGTGGCAAAGTGGACATATATCTTGTACATAAAGCCACTTTCTCAAGCACACTCCATGAAAATAATGATTGCAACGTGTTATACGAGCATTAGTAAGTTCTTGATAACAAATTGCACATACATCATCGAATGCCAACAACTGTTCATAGGTAGCTTCAGGAAGAGAGTTGATTTTGTTGACTGCTGAACGTCTCTTCATGAATATTTTCCATCCATTTTTTGCTTGCAGAAAAATGTTGAAATATGCATGAATGCACATCATACATGCCCGAATTGCACCTCCAGATTCAAAAAGTAGTATCCATGCACCATTAAAAAACAGAAATATCCCGAAAATAAATTCAATGGTATTTCCTGCTGAACGTATGTAGTAAACATAATCATCTAACTTTTCCCAAAATGTATTTCTGTATGCATCTATCATAAATAAGATATATACTAATAGTGATATGATAACTTTTATTACAACTTCAATGCTAAAGGCAGAAACTGCTAGCAGCCATGTACTAATGGAATGCTTAGCCCATAAACATGTCAAAAACCAACATGGAAATATAATTAGAAAGGCACAAACAGCTAATGCTCTACTGTGCTTACTTATAGATGTATTTCTGGATGCACTAAGTGATAGCAGAAGAGGATTTACCATAGTGTGAATAAAATGTAAAACTGCAGTGAATAATAAGCATAAATTACGATATAGCCTTAAAAAACGCTTTTCTGGTTCCATGCCAGTAAGTCCAGTTTGGAGGGCTAAGATGAAAAATAAAACTGCTGAAACAGTTCCAATACTTCTGTCTTCTGGGTCTTCTATTAACAAAAATGACTGCATAGCACAGCCTACATAATGTGATATTGAAGATATAATACTAGTCATTCCCAGGACGGCTACAAAAGTTTCACATCCTCTGACTAGAAGCTCTTTTATAATAGTCAAAAAGCTTTCAAGAGTTACAGTAATAAAACCATGAATCTTATATTCTGAGTGGGCAGCATCTGCAACAAGGAACACTGCTTGTTCAGTGATTCGTGTTAACCAAAACACTCTGAGTACTTGTGGAACATGAAGGCGCATCCACTGATTTTCAAGAAAAGTATAAAAGCCATATGCACGAACAACATTTCTTGACCAAACAATGCCATCATATATAACTTCAAATATCCGTTTACCATGCTTCAGTAAACTACTGAAGAGGAACAAGAAAGCCATCACAGCTGTAATTAAAGGTGTAAGTGTCAGTACAGATGAAGGTAAAGGTAGAATGCTGATTATAGTAGGGCAAATAAAAGATAAGCCAACTATTGTTTTTGGAGGAATGTTTGGTGAGGTTGTACTTGAAAAGCAGAATATTATTGCCAAAAACATTTGAAGAAAGTAATTTCCAGAAAATTTCAGTATTGCTCTTGTGTTGATAGAAAACATTTCATACAAAATACTTGAATGATGTGCTATAAGATCTGTATTGTATTTGATATATTCTTCATTCCAGATATAGGACCACAGAATTACACCTACTGATGCCATCCATAGATACACAGAGAGCAACTGGTGAGTTGTCAGCATAAATATCATCAATGCAGCAAAGAAACCTGAAAGATAGAGGGAAAAAATGTAGTTGTCATAAACATACAAATGGACATATTTTCAAACAATTTCTCTAGATATTTACAAGGTGTGACATACTTTGTGTTCATTAGCATGGTACAGGATTCAACCATGCTCTATTATGGAAAAAAATTTAGGTACACCTTTAGCTCATTTTCACTTTGCCATCCATCTGTCAATCTGTCTGGACATTCAAGTCTTTTGTTTTTAGGGATAAAAGAAAAATTCTTTTTGGGCTGGATAAGTATTAATAAAATACACTGATTTCCAAAAATTGAGGAAAATCCCTATGTAAAGTCAATGGGAAGCTAATGTCAAAGCTATATAACTTCTAAAGTAATTTTTTTTTGTTTTGAAAAATGCAATTGCAGATAAAGATCTCAATCCAATAAATCAATATCTCGATTTTCAACAATATTCGTTCAGTATTAATGAGTTATGGAAGTTCGAATATTTAACAACAGCAATGCCAGTCTTGGTCTGTAAATGGTAGCTAGGTAGTCACTGGAAGGAGAGGTTGCACCAATCCCCTGTGATGATGCATAGAACCGGCCAGGCGTAGCACCAAATGTCCAACCCCGCCTTCTCGTGGTGCAGATCGTTAGTACCTTTCAAAAGAGATACTCTCTTGTGGAAGTGAACGGCTGCCAGATTAGTGTGGCCTACTGATCTGGACAACTATGGCGACTTTTCTTTTTTTTTCTACCCTGCTGAGGAGTGGTCAACCACACAGGGTCCTGGTGCTGACCATATAAACCCACTGGACTGGACAGATATATGGCTCTGAGCTTGATTATGGATCCTGCTTTTGCTGCACTGGTGGGCTTCTGTGGAGGGAAAATCTTCCGCTGTGTTTTCTGTTTGTTTGTGGGTTGACAGCCCCAAGTGAATAGATTCACAGGATATGTTTATCAGCTGGTGAATAATCCTGAGAAGAGGTCATCGCAGGCACCTGAACTCTTTGCTTCTATCGGCATCGTCAAATTCTATATCGGGGCGGGGGTGGCTCAGTCGGTAGCGCGCCAGGCTCGTAATCTGTAGTTCCCAGGTTTGAGTCCCAGCTGGGTCAGCGTTGAGATTTATCTCCACAAAATTCCCCGCCCTGCCCACGGTCAATAGGGGACACCGATGAGCTTAGAAAGGCCGCCGTCCGTCGGATGGGACTATCAGATGAGCTATATAACAGATACTGGTGATGTGCGGCATGAGATTAACAGACGAATAGGGATTGCTGCCGGGACTTTTAAGAATCTATGGAGATCGTGGAGAAATAGGCGCATACATCTAAAGACTAAAATTAGACTGTATAATAGTTTGGTTCTTTCTAGGGCTAGTTATGGCAGTGAAACTTGGATGCTGTGTAAACAAGATAATAGGAAACTAGATTGATTGGGGTTTAATGGCGCATCGCAACAAGGCCATAATGCGCCAAACAAAAGACAATATAAAAGATAAAAGACATAGAAACCCGCAACCAAAATTTAAAATACATTTTCAACATTGTAAAGTGGTAAAACAACAAAAAAAAGTGTATATGAACAGAGTAAAACAACTGTAGAAATACTAAATAAAATAATCCCAGGTGTAAGATACCTGGGGTAAATGAGGCGATTAAAATATCCAGTATATATAGTATATCAAATTCGATTAAAATATCCAGTATATTTTAAAAATTCAAAAACAGCGTTAAAACGGCAATGATTTGATAAAAGATGTCCGAGTGTAAGAGGCTCGGACAGAAAATTATGAAAGTTAAAATACATTTTGTGTTCGAAATTAAAAGCTTGACATTCAATTAAAATATGCTTCACAGTTAAAATGGTGTCACAAAACTCGCACTTAGGTATGTCGTCCGCCCGTAGAAGAAACGAATGAGTAATATACGAATGACCTAAGTGGAGCCGAGCAAGTACAACTTCCTCCTTGCGATTCCTGCGGTAACAAGACTGCCATGGTTTGATGATTGGTTTGATCTCAAAGAGCTTGTTCGTAAGCTGTTCTGACCAAGATCTCTGCCACCGTGCCTGGAGCTCGGTGGTAAAACGCTGGCGGAAATTCAGATAGGGAACTGGCAACGGAGAGTCGGACAGGGGCGTGGCTGACTTGGCAGCAGCGTCTGCCAAGTCGTTGCCCCTAATCCCGACGTGACCGGACACCCAACAGAAATGGATGGTGGTGGTGGCTGCCAGACGATGTAGTTGCTGGCGGATCTTAGTAAGAACTGGGTGAGGCCGAAGCCTCACCGAGATCAAAGCCTGTAGCGAACTAAGCGAGTCGGTGTAAAGCACACACCGACGATGATGCTTAGTCACCACGTGGTCCAAGGCGAGGTTGATAGCATGCAACTCTGCAGTGAAGATGGAACACTGCAGTGGGATCTGGTCTGCAATGATTACATCACAACAGACCATGGCCGATCCCACTAACGTGCCAGACTTCGAGCCATCTGTGAAGACAGGCAAGAAGTCCGGGTGCTCAGCACGATGGCTGGCAAATAGTTGCCGGTACACACAGTCAAGTGTAAAGGCTTTCCCTGTCCTGCACAGGGAAAAATCACATGAAGGGGAAACAGCGAGCCATGGTGGAAGTGGCTCAGCTGTCGACTGTGCAACGCTATCGAGACTGGTGTTGATATCTCTGAGGTAGCCTCGGACTCGCAAACCAAATGGATGAATGGCAGTTGGCCGATTAGTGTAAAGTATTTCCCACTTCGGACTGAAAACGCAGTCCCAAGTGGGATGGCTAGGCAGGGATCGCAATTTAGATGAGTATTGTAGGGGCAACTGCTGACGGCGAAGAGATAAAGAAGGTTCATCGGTCTCAACGTAAAAGACTCTGGACCGGTGAGGTGCGGAAGGCTCCCGTGCAAACACGGAGAGCCTGGTGATGGAGGGGGTCCAGCACCTTCACCACCGAATCCTGGGCCGAGTCGTACACCTGGGATCCGTAGTCCAGTTTCGATCAGATAAGTGCACGATACAGGCAGACCAAAGAACATCAGTCCACCCCCCAAGAAAGGGAGGAGAGGACCTTGACGATGTTCAATGCCCACATGCACTTGGATCTGAGATGACGTATGTGTGATAAAAAGGTCAATTTCCGATCGAATATGAGACCAAGAAACTTGGTCTCCGCCACAGCTGGAATGATGTTACCCCCGAGCCGCAGCTCGGGATCCAGGTGAAGATTACGCTTGTGGCAAAAGTGCACACAAGTGGACTTCTGTGGGGAGAACCGAAACCCGTTTGCCGTCGCCCAAACTGAAAGATTGTTCAGGGCAATTTGCAGTTGTCTTTCAATAACCCTCATGCTGGACGAAGAGAAAAAGATGCTAAAGTCATCAACATAGAGGGCATTGCAAACTGATGGAGGAAGTTGTCTCGTAATAGAATTAATCTCGACAGCGAAAAGCGTAACACTCAGCACGCAGCCTTGTGGCACCCCCTGTTCTTGGGGGTACGGCTGCGACAGAGTGTTACCGACACGGACACGAAAAGAACGTGTCGATAAGAATTTGGAGATGAAGATCGGCATGTGACCTCTCAAGCCGAAACTGTGGAGGTCACGAAGAATGCCGAATCTCCAAGCCGTGTCGTAAGCTTTTTCGATGTCGAAGAAAATTGAAACCAGGTGCTCTCTACATAAAAAAGAGTTTCTGATAGCCGATTCGAGGCGTATCAGATGGTCAAGAGTTGACCATTGCCTGCGAAAGTCATACTGGGTGTTGGAAAGAAGGTTGTGATGTTCTAAATACCAGATGAGTCTGGCATTTACCATTCTTTCCAACACCTTGCACACGCAGCTCGTCAACACGATGGGACGATAATTGGAAGGAATCTTGGGATCTTTGCCTGGCTTCGGGAAGGCCAAGACAATGGCCTCCCGCCAGGAGTCCGGAAACTGCTCCTCGATGAAAATACGGTTGAAGAGTCGGAGCAGTCGATCCTTACTCGATGGTGAGAGATGTTGGAGCATGGCATAATGGACATTGTCTGGCCCGACAGCAGATGCATGAGAAGTGTGCAGAGCAAGGCGGAGCTCCTCCGCTGTGAATGGCCTGTTGTAAGGCTCCAGGCCATTCGAGTGGAAAGACAGCGGAGAGCGTTTTGCCCTGCCCTTCTGGGCCAGAAACTCGGGGGAGTAAGAGGAAGAGATGGAGGAGAAGGACTCCCCCAGAGTGTCGACAATTGCTTTGGGATCAGCAATTGCCTGTCCATTGTGCTCCAGGATCGATAACGAGTGGGACGTGTAGTTCCCACCCATCTTACGGACTTTATCCCACACGACCTTAGAACGGGTCGTGCGGGTGATAGAAGATGTGTACTTGATCCAAGATTCCTTCTGGCTCTGGCGTCGGACGAAATGAGCTTTCGCCCTGGCGTGTTTGAATTTTCGAGGTTGGGGGACGTCGGATATCTCCGAAACACCCCCCAAGCCTTGTTCTGAGACTTATGAGCTGCGGTGCAATCTGGATTCCACCACGGTTTCGGAAAGCAAGGAAACCATGTAGACGTTTGAGGAATTGTTGATGCAGCTGCGTCTACGATACAGTCCGTTATCTCCGCTACTGCCACATTGATTGGCTCTTGGCTGACAGAGTGGTCATCGAGCTCAGAGAGCAGCTTGAAACCACCCCAGTCAGCCCAATCAAGCCTCCACCGCGAGACACGTGAAGGGCTGCAAGGCCCCCCCATGGGAGATGTTGCACATCACGGGGAGGTGATCGCTTCCACAGGGGTTGTCCTCGACCTCCCATGTAAAGAGTGGAAGGATCGAGGAACAGCAGATGGTGAGGTCAATGGCAGTGAAAGTGCGGGTTGGGGAGTGAAAGTAAGTACTGACACCGGTGTTCAACAGGGAGGGAGAAGGACCCAGGAGCCACTTCTCCAAGACCCCGCCCCTCCCATTGGTGTCAGCACTGTCCAAAAGTGGACTGTGTCCGTTGAGGTCCCCCATAATGAGGAAGGGGGATGGCAGCTGCGAGTCGAGATCATCAAGGTCTTCCTGGAAGACGATGCTCCTAGGTGGAAGATATACAGAGCAGACAGTCAGCGAGAACCCCACGAAAAGAAGGATGGCTACCGCCTCTAAGTTGGTGGTGAGAGTAGTTTCTTACTTGAGGGTACGACCTGGGGGGTACGACCTGGAGGGACTTGAGGGGTACGACCTGGAATGGAGAATGGTTGCTCACGAGGATGGCGACACCCCCGTGAGCTGTACCATCTCCATCCTGGCGAACTAGTGAAAAGTGCCGGATCATGGGATCTCTGACTGGTTGCAAGTATGTCTCCTGCAGGCACACACATATGGGATGGTGTGACTGAAGGAGGGCCTTGATGTCGTCAAGATTCCTCTGGAATCCACGACAATTCCATTGTAGGAATGTGGCCATCTCAGGACTTAGAAGAGTGAGCGGATGACGAATTCCTATTCAACTTAACCACCACAGAGGATGGTTTAGTGAATAGGGGGCGGTTGGTATCCAAGTCCTCGGAATCGTCCGAGGTGCATGGATTGGTGACCGCCCTTTGAGGAGGAGTAATTAGTTTCTTTTTGGGCCCCGGTGGGGGCCCCTTAGGTTTCGAAGGTCTTGCTGTCTGAGGACGGGGAAGAGGAGGCCTTCCGGTGGAGGTGGAAGGCTGTGTTGCAGGAATGGAAACCGTGGTTGATGTCGAAGTTGACACCACCCTCCGTCTCGCCTGCGTGAGGAGGTACTTCGCAGCTGGCGAGAAAGACTCAGTAGGTGATACACTGATGTCGGTCTGCACCACCACCGAAGTCATTGGAACGATGGGCTTCCCAATGACTGCACTGGCACAGGAAGCCTTGCCAGGCGGGGCGGGCGGTGCAGCAAGCTTTCTCGCCTCAGCATACGAGATGTTATTCATGACTTTGAGGTGTTGTACCTCCTATTCCTCTTTCCACTTCGGACAGTCGCGGGAGTACGCTGGATGTTCACCACTGCAGTTCACACAGCATGCCTTTTGTGCTGTGCAGTAAGGATCAAGATGATCCTTACTGCCACAGCGAGCACAGGTGGGTTTGCCCCTGCATGCTGTACAGGCATGACCGTATATCTGACACTGAAAACAGTGCAGAGGATTAGGTATATACGGTCGGACCTCACAATGCAAATAACCTGCCTTGATGGAAGAAGACAGGCGTGGCGTGTTGAATGTCACAATCAGCACCCGGGTGGGTGCCAATTTCCCATCACGGTGTGTTGAAACCCGGTGGACCGCTTGTTACTCCTTGAGGTGTGAGCTCCGAGAGGATTTCCTCCTCAGTGTCTTTGAGGAAGCCCCACTCGGTGATCACACCCCGAGAGGAATTCAAAGTTTTATGGGGAGTGACTTCGACAGCCACATCACCAATTTCTTTGACTTTCAGGAGCAGTTCGGAGTGTTTGGAACAAGCGGTCTCAACCTGCAAGTCGCCAGATCATAAGCGCTTGATGGATTTCGGCTCTCCCGCAAGACCCTTCAAACTTTTATTCACGAAAAATGGGGACATGCCCCCAAGTACCTGATCACCTGCGGAGTGGATGATCAGGAATCTCGGGAATGAAGACGCAGACGAAGATGACGGTGTTGATAACAAAGACGAGGAAGATGGGGGCTCATGTCGAGCCCTCTTTGCGGCATTGATCGCATTATTTTCATCATTCGGTTTCATTTTTTTTTGTATGTGGTTCAGTGCCTGCTGTCCTCACCCTCTACGGAGCCCAACAAGGGGATGCCCAGTCAGGCGCCAGGGCAATGCAGGCACTATACCCACACAGACAGTGAGCCAAGCCCTAACAAATAAATAAAAGGAAAATAAAAAGAGAAATGTGCAGAACAAAAACGTTCTACACAAAAGGAACAAAGCGTTAAATAACAAAAGTGTGAATGGCCAAACTGGTCTCACAAAGAAAGTATAACTGCAAAAGGAAAATAAGTTGTGAGGAAACTTGCGAATTTTTACCCAGACCGTAGGCAAGGTTACTCACGCTCTGCACAGTTGACCCTAGCAGGACCTGCCCACCAGCCGATTGTTCCCGGAAGGGCCACCCCAAGAGCTCCCGTTTACCGGAAGCAGAGGCCAAAGCAGTGTATAGCAGAGGTCCCGGAATCCACTGCCCAGCCCCGCGACAGACAGGCTCCCCAATGGCAAGGCGGCCAAAGGGGACCCCGCCAGTCATGAGCTGAGGAGAGAAGCAGGGGGTTCCCGGGCAACTACCAGGATCCTACTTTCCCGGAACACGGGTCTCTGTGCACGGCAAACATGCGGGCGAGCGTTTAGGACCCTGTGAAGGTAACCAAGCCAGCGGAACCTTTACAGGGTGGTCCCTCTCATTGCGTACAGGTGCTCGCACCGAGGGGGTGGCAGCTGCGAGACGAGGTCATCAAGGTCATCCCGAAAAACTATGCATCCAGGTGGGAGATAGAACAGAGAGTCAATGAAAATCCCACAAAGAGGCGGATGGCAACCACCTCTAAGTGCGTGGTGAGGGGAATGACCTGGAATGAAGAATGGTTGCTCACGAGGATGGTGACACCTCCATGAGCTGGACCATCTCCATCCCAGTCCCGGCGAACGAGAGAAAAGTGCCGGATAGTGGGATCATTGGCTGTCTGCAAGAACGTCTCCTGAAGGCACACGCAGAGGGGTTCGTGTGCCCTCAGGAGGACCTTGATGTCGTCAATATTCCTCTGGAATCCACGACAGTTCCATTGAAGGAGTGTGGCCATCTCAGGTCTTGGAAGAATTGGCGGAAGACTTTTGATTTATTTTAACCGTCGCCAGCGACAGTTTCGGAAAAATAGGGCGGTCTGTGTATGTTCTCGGAATCATCCAAGTGACACAGATCAGAGACCGCCGAACGAGAAGGAGGTAAAATTTTCTTTTTGGGCCCTGGTGGGGACCCCTTGGGCTTGGAAGGCTTTACTGTCTTGTGAGCGGGATGGAGGAGGCCTGTGGAAGTGGAAGGCACAGACGCTGGAATGGAAACCGGAGTTGATGTCGAGATCGACACTGACCGCGGCTTCGCCTGGGTCAAGAGATACTTGGCCACAGGCGAGAAATATTCAGCTGGTGGAACACTGATGTCGGTCTGCACCGCCACGGAAGCCATCTAGACGATTGGCTTTCTGATGACTGTACCGGCATAGGAAACCCTGCCAGGTGGGGCAGGCGGTGCAGCAAGCTTTCTCGCCTCTGGATAACTGATGTTATGGAGGATCTTTAGGCGCTGTACCTCTTTCTCCTCCAGCCACTTTGGACAGTCGCGGGAGTACGCCGGATGTTCACCATGGCAATTTATACAGCATGCCTTTTACGCTGTGCAGTCAGGATCAAGACGATCCTGACTGCACAGCGTAAAAAAGTCAGGATCAAGATGATCCTGACTGTCACAACGAGCACAGGTGGGCTTGCCCCGGCATGCAGTGCGGGCATGGCCAAACCTCTGGCATTGGAAACAATGCAGACAGTTTGGTATAAAGAGCCTTACCTCGCAATGTAAATACCTTGCCTTGATGGAAGTAGGCAGGTGTGGAGTGTTGAAAGTGAGGATTAGAACCTGGCTGTGTTCAAACTTTTCATTACAGTGTGTCAAAACCCGGTGGACTATGATCACTCCCTGGGCTGAAAGATTGGAGAGGATTTCCTCCTCTCCGAGCTTGAGGAGGCTTCATTCAGAGATCACGCCCTGGGAGGAATTGAGTGTCTTGTGTGGAGTGACTTCGACAGCCACTCCACCAATCGCTGTAACTTTCGAAAGAAGCTCCGAGTGTTTGGAGCATGCAGTTTCCACCTGCAAGTCACCAGATCTAAGGCGCTTGACAGATTTTGGTTCTCCCGCAACACCTTGAATACCCTTAGGAATAAAAAACGGGGACATGTTTCCAAGCACCTGATCACCCATAGAGTGGATGATCAGGAACCTCGGAGACACACACGAAGACAAAGGCATAGACAAAGAAGATGGGGGTTCATGGCGAGCCCTCTTGGTGGCATTGATCCTTGAATTTTGAGTTGTAGAACTCATGTTTGTTTTAAAAGGATTCAGTGCCCATTGTATTCAGTGCTCTTATGCATTTACAAACAAATAAAAAAATTAAAAATTGTTCATTAAACAAATTTTAACAGAATGTTGAAATATAAAAAGGTTTAAGTTATATTAGTTAAGCACACTACAAATTAAAAGTGAATTGTAAAGAATGTGCAACATAAGAATAATCACTGCACAGAAAATGGACTGGTAACCTGATTCTACAGAGTATGTGCCAGTCAAAAATAAGAAACGTGATCTACAGTGGTAAAACATCAAGCCTAAAAAGAAGATCGATCACAACAGACTACCAGAGTCAACAGAAACATTGAAAGACATCTGACATCAGTGACTCCATGTTGCATAGACAAAAAATGGACACCATCAAGCACTCTGGAATACTTGAACTGTGAAGGAACTGGCATATTTATTCTTGCACAAGAGTTAAAGTAAATGCCAAAGCGGCAAAAAGATAATGTGATATCAACTACTGTAACAACAATGTAGAAATTATTTATATTCATAGTTAGTATATGTTAAGATGGTAAAAGTGGTAACTAACGTCATGCTTAAGACAATTAATCTTTATTTACTTAACATGCCAGAACGTAAATAATTTAAGAAATATTAGTGTAAATTGTTAAAACTCATAGATAAGTTTCCTACCGTCGCCTAAGAACAATGCATAGATAAACTGTAGAGTACATAGCTTGCTCAACAGTAATTAAAAATACAGCAAAAATCGTGTTAAACTGATTTGAATTACTGTTGTGTTGAAAACTTTATTGAATATAAATATCTACTCTATAATATGTTTCATTAAAGAGGAGGAAAACAACAATTCCATCCCCTATTTAGAAGTTTTTATCCAAAAAGATGATGCAAGAGCCTTGACAATGTCAATTACACAGAAAGCCTACCTACATACTCTCCATCATATGCGTGGACTTGTGTCTTGATGGGCATAGAGAAAATTGCAGTCACCCATTCTCTTATCCATAGGACATTACTTAGTCTGCAGAGGTTGCAGTGGAATCCTGCACCATGGAGGTACCTGCAGCACAAGGGGCCTCAGGGACTGGGACAGAGGGCATCACCCCAGGAAGGGTAACGACAAGGATAGCAGAAGGTGCCTGTGCTTGAAGTACAGGCATCTCTGCTGGCACTACTTCCATGGCAGCAGCAAAGCTGACTGAGGGGTCAAAGAGACACCTGCTGCACATAGACTTCTTAGGCAGAGGGGGTGGTGGGGGTGTCACTACGGAGCTCGGAAGAGGGACCTTCCCCAGCTTGGTGCTGTCCAAAGAGTAGACAGGACCAAGGCTTCCCTCTTCTCGCAAGCAAGCATACTGGCACGGCACCCACAGAAGGTGGCGGCATGAGGTCCACCACAGTTAGCACAGATAGGGGCCTAGTGTGCTTGCACTGCTTGTGGAAGTGAGGCTCACTGCAGTGCTTACACCGCACTATACCTCTGCAATTCTTAGCAATGTGCCTGAAGCATTGACACTTCAGGCACTGAGGTGGGGCCTTGGTACGAGACTTCACCGGGATCTCTTAGAAGCCCAGGACAACATTTACAGGTAAGGGGAATTCATTGAAGGTAAGGACTACCTTCTTAAGGGGAATCTTGTTGACCCCAGAATCCGAGGTAAGATAGCGGTACATATGTCGGACCACTGTCACTCTCTGATACAAGAGGACATCAAGGATTGCCCCATCGGTAAGGGCGGTGTCAATACCTTCAATGAGGCCCGGTGGCAGGCAGTAAGAGGCTAGGTAATCCACAGTTATGGGGATACCCAGAAAGGAGATGGTACATAGGAGTACCTTGACGAGTAAGCTTCCTATCTCCAAGCAATGAGACTCCACAATTCGTACCCTGAGAATCTTCACAATCTCTGCAGAGATGAGGTTTGGATTATAAGAGCTCATGAGTACAAAAAATTGCAGTCTTCCATTCTCTTATCCATAGGATCTTCACTGTATCATCAAACAAGTTTTTACTAAAAAAAATAAAAACACTCAATCCACTGCTGCAGCCTGTGGCTTCCAGCGAAAAACAACAGAAAAGGTAATCAAGGTATTAAAAAGGTATAGAAACAACAAAAGATTTGGCTCTCTTCCCAATCACCAATTTGAGTGAGCAACCTTTATATTACATTCTGTACTGTGCATATCAGTCTGCAAATTACTCAGACCCAAAAAATTAATATTGTTTTCTGCCCAGCTCCAAATTTGAAAAAAATATTATATATAATTATAAAAAGAAACAAAGACAAATTTAACCTTCAAAAATCAGGCTTATACAGATTTCCCCTACATTTGATGGATAATTCCTTTGTCTACTACATCGAAAAAGCCATACATTCTCTACAGGAGGGGTTCACAGAGCATCAGATAGAGACCAGCCAAAACAAGCTGGCAATACAACTATTTATATACTCTCCATCAGATGTGTGGACTTGTGCCTTGATGGGCATACAAGCTGCCGCTGCCAAGCTGGCAATACAATTATTCATAGCTATCATAGACAGGGAGCATGCACTCTGCTTATTTTGAAACCATTGTTTGTAAATCTATTGAAATAATGACCTTGCCCATCCCCACCTGCAACAGAGACACTGGAATCACATTTCACGGCATGTGGGAAGAAGTTCTTACATCACTATATAGTGTCACTTCACTGAAGACAGAGTGCTGTCCTTGCTTCTAAAAACTTTTTAATATTCATATAGTTTGAAGGATAAACTTCAAAATTTTAAGTTATTTTAATTAATTTCTGAGCAAAAAGGTATTTTTAATTGTGTTCTATAAATGTTTTGATTATGTTATTGTATGTGCCACTGCATAATTTTTCCTGAAGGCTGTTAAAAAAAAACTTTGGTTTTGCACCCCTAAAATATAATTCTGGATATGCACCTGCTACAAACCATGGCAAGTAGCTTTTGTTATAAAAGAGCACTACACTGCCATTTTACCACCTGTTACCTATATTCTGTTAATTGTTTTTGCCTTGGGCAAAATATAATCCTGACGTAATGAGGATATTTATAATTTCGTTGCTAACTATGTTATAGCCTTTGTATTTATATGGCAATTTTGTGCCTATTAAATTTTCAACTATCACTTCACTATGCTTTTATAGCTAATGATTTTTTTTGTACAAGATATATGAAACTTCAATATTAAATACACACATTACCTGTAAATATAGAATTCAATAAATATACATGTGAAAAAAATTATTGCCGATGTGGCAGGAATCGAACATGCAACTCTCCAGGATATATGCCAGAGTGCTCTACATTAAATAACACATTGGAAGATAATTTACTTCCTTGATGTGACCTATAAATATTTCACTGAATGTGGTGGTTGTGCCATCTATACTTCAAGAGAGGTATAGATGGCAAGAAAGGTCTATACTTCAAGAGAGGCAATTTATTTTCCAATTGCTGCTAATGATTCAGATGTTAATGAGAAAGTCATTTCATGCTTAAGCATTATTTATTTGTCACAATGCTAGCTGCTTCTACAGTCTTGTTTCTATTATGTGCACCGTACTCACTGCTTCACTTCCACCCAGCCTTACCTGCTTCTCTTGCTGCCTGGATCTCATGTGCATAGTGCTTTGAATGCATCGCCAGTTAGCAAAACTAGGGCTGTAAGATCGTTTACTCATTATCATCATCCTAAAGCAGCCATGAGCTATGGAGATCCAACTAGATTGTGCAATTTAGTTCTCCAAACCCATTTCTCCTGAGCTACATCTGCTGGTTCCAAGGCTCCAAGTTTCACCACCATAACTAACCCTAGAAAGAATCAAACTATTATACAGCCTAAGTTCATCTTTAGGTGTATATGCCTATTTCTCCACACTCTCCATAAATTCTTAAAATTCCTGGTAGCATTCCCTATTTGTCAGTTACTCTCATGTCGCACATCACCAGTATCTGTTACATAACTCCCAAGATAATTAAACTGAGACATCTGTTCAAGAGTACAACCATTCAGATTAACTGAACACAGTATTCCTCACCAATTTTCATTACTTTAGTCAGGCAGTATAAGTAATAGTGACCTACTGATTATACTCAATGTCACCAACCTCAGTCATCTGTTTGTGCACCAATTAAGGAAGCATTATTGGCTCCCCAAAAGCAAAATTTTGCTGCCACATCACAGGAGCACATTATGCTAACCTCACACCCAGAATCAACAATCACCTCTAACCTTGCAGAGAAAAAAATTACATGCACTTTTTCCAGCTTTGATAAGAGTGCAATCTTTGTATCAGCAACAACTGCGTCTTCTCTCTCACCCTAAAAGCAAAAGGCTGACGGTGTCACATGTGCACAAATAGATTCATTACTGCAACAAAAACAACTGTGTCAGAGAGTTTCTTTCCAATGCTAATCCTGAGCTCTGGGGCTTTCTCAACACACAAGAAATGGGGAAGGTATCACATGTATGCCTCATTAAAAAACTGATTTACCCCACTTCTAACACCAAAGGATGTCGTAAATTCAACTGCTGAGTGGTATGCAATGCCAGACGTCGGGCAGCATACACAAATTTTAAATGGATTTTACAAAATACTGTATCTTCCTAAAACCTTGGCCAAATCAGACTGGAACTGCTGAACTTAAATAACAATGAAAAAAATTTATTACTTTGTCAGGATACACCAATAATTACCCTGCCAGAGATTACTATTCTCCATGCAGGTTTCTTGCTATTTCCAACTTTTACAAATCAATCTAACTTGCACATTTTTAACAGGCACCCATATGTAGGGCTGTCAGTGCTGACCTAGCTGAGCAAGAAACAGAGAAGAAATCCTCAAATTCTCCTTCTTCATTGTTCTTAACCCCGCTTTATGGACAGGGCTTCCTTTGTCCATTCTATGGCTCTGTCCAGCTCTGCATGTGCAATTAGGACAGCAGAGCCAATTCCTTGGCACATCCTTCCCTGTTACTTAGATATAGAAAGAAGGGAGGGGGTGGGGGGACACACATACTGTCCCAGCTGACCTGGCCGATCCTGATATACATCTTTTGCAGATGTATCAAAACAAGAATGTATTCTATATGGATTTACAAATATTAAGTATTAGGCATTTATATGTTTACAGTAGTTTGCTAAATGTTTATAGAGTATGGAAAAATGAAGTTTTAGATTCTAGGTTCTGTCCCTATTTTACCAGATCATTTAATCAGCTTGTACTGAGAACAATTTTGACAAAAAAAGGTTATAATCAAAAAGCATTATACATATTTAGCTTCAAAGTCATTTAATGAATTACCATTAGAAGTCAAAGTGCAGACTTTTTAAGTGATTTAAAAAAAGAATTGAAAAATTGGCTATTATATTTGGTGAATATAGAGTTTTTTTAATATTAATACTGACTGAAATTACTAACAAATGTTATGACTTGATTAGAATCTAGTTAACTTGTAGACTGTATGAGAGGACCAAATGGCATATATTACAAAAAATTTGTAGTTTAGTTTATTTGCATGAAACAGGTTATCTCATTTAGATAGTTAATTTACAAGTGTACTAGCCAATCCCATAGTAGCAAATATAACTAAACTTTTAACAGCATGATATATAAAGCAAACTATTACATCAAATCATTTTAGCATCTCAAGCTGTAACACAGGAGACATAACTCTCCCAATAGTGGGGCGGGGGTGGCTCAGTCGGTAGCGCGCCAGGCTCGTAATCTGTAGTTCCCAGGTTCGAGTCCCAGCTGGGTCAGCATTGAGATTTATCTGCGCAAAATTCCCTGCCCTGCCCACAGTCAGTAGGGGACACTGATGGGCTTTGAAAGGCCGCCGTCCGTCGGATGGGACGTTAAGCCGTGGCCCTGTGTTCGGGAGAGTCATACCCTGTGCACGTTAAAGAACACGCTGGATGGCCTTGACGGGAGGCTACCATCTGTCTCCCAACAGCTGTTCCAGTGGGTCCTCTCCCCCAACCTTCTCTGAGCCTTCGGGGTCCATGTGACCTGGCCATTTAGCCCATGGTGTGCAAAAAAGTGCCGCTCAGAGGTAAAACAACCCAACTCTCCCAATAGTGATATTGTGAAATAAATCTTTTTATTTTTATTACCTCACTGTGTTCACTCATACGATTTAAACATATAAAGTTAATTTACCACTGAAATTGAGTCTGAATCATTTCGAGATCAGTTTGTTCAATTTCAAAACAATGGCAAAAATTTTGGTTAAAAATCAGTTTCTTAATTCTAGTTATGAAATTAATTTAATTAAAAATAATACTAAAACAAACCCTATCTTTTAAAACTTGAATACACCTAACCCTCTATTTACACAATACTCACTTTACACGGTCAAAAAATAAATTAAAAAAATACCTACCTTCCTATATGCACCCTAAAAACTAGAAAATAAACCTAAAAACATATCAATGGTGCAATCAGCCACTGAACTTGTATTCACTTCAAAGATAGGGTGTTGATTTACTTACTTAACATGATTGCTGGTGCCCTATCTTCCTTTGAAATCGACATTTTTTCTTCCCGTTTTTGGAGTCATGATTCAGGTGGCCCATGACATTGGAGACATCACAAGCTTTAATTTGAGACATAACTCATTAAGGGGTCCTACTGCTGCAAAAATTAGTCCTTTCGTTGGGGGGGGGGGGGAGAAATTGAAACAGTCTATGATGGCCCTCAAATGATCTTTCATTTGACACCTAACTCATAATTGTACGCTTTTGCTTTCAGAAGATATAGCAGAGCAATTGTTTTAATATTTCCCCTTTGATAAGGGGAAAGAAAGCATGGGGGTCAATTTTCTGCAGTTTATGACTCTCCCTGCATCACAAGCTTTCATTGGATGCATAGCGTGTTAGTTTTAACACTTACATTCTAGAGATATAGGGGAACAATCGTTTTCATATTTATTTTTTATGGGGGAAGAAAACACGGGGGTGTCATTTTTTATAGCGTATGATACTCCCCAGGTCATAAGCTTTCATTTGACATATAAATAATTAAGTTTGCCCATTGCATTCAAAAGATATGGTGGAACAACTGTTGTGACAAACCAACAAACTGACAAATGATGAGCGAGAAGCAATAGGAAGATAGGTAAAAACTGCAACCAGTTTTGATTTATATTGTGATAGACTTGGTTTTATATGGTGAAGAAAATGCAACTAGTTTCATGTGATTATTGATCAGTTTTACATGGTATGGATTGAGTTTTAATATCTTTGTAGATATAGCACATTTATGAAGTAGAATAACATCATCAAGGGATATTATTAGACTGTCATCCTAAAGTAAAAATCAACTAAATGGTTTTAATTGATATTATTTATTTTCAAGAATATATAGATAATAGTAAATTTCTATATTAATAAAATTGACATCTGTAACAAGTTATATTTATATTCTTGCCATTGTAATGCAATCTGTCTCAAGACATCTTAATGAAATGAAGCCTGTTTTGCATCAGCAGTAAGATCTGATTTTTCCAGACCAATTTTTTTCAGACAGGTAAAAAACCATGTTTTATCTCACTTTTAATAACAAGTTTAACTTTGTACACTATTATATAGGCAAAATACATCTGTTTAATAAGTATGCTCTTTCATAAAATATAAATACTAATTATACAAAATAAAGCACTAAGCACATAATAATTGCATTGGCACAAATGCATTATTTGTAATTCATATTAAGTTCATAAATATCCTTCTTTCAAATTTCATCTTCAAATTTGATAGTATAAGTCTACATTAATGATGGGTATATTCATGACTAAAAAGAAATACACGAGAAGTTAATTTAAACTTATCTGAATTAGTGAAAATAAAGTACAAAATAATGATACACTAATACTAATTATTACTGCAGAGCAGACATTTGATATAAATATGCATAAATAAAACTTTCAATGCATGTTTTATTCATAACAAGAAATTTTTTGGGACCTATTGTCCCCTTTTCCCCATAAGTTGTTAGTTTTGACTATTGGTTTTGACCCAGACCTACCATGTAAATTGATGGATGGGTGTATTTTGTTGCCTTAATCAGATGTCTCCTAAGCTAACATTAGAAGTCACATATATCTAATGATCTCATTTTCTGTCAAGTTTCTTCTTTCTAACTGTAGTGCAATATATATAATTCTAGAAATAGGAATTCTTATTCCTATTTCTAGAATTATATATATTCATATTATATATATAGAACTATTATAATTATATATATAGAACAGTAATGTACATAATTAATATTGTACTAACTTGGAATTGATATCCTGCTTCACAATCAGGGAAGCTTAAAAGTCTGATTACTTATTAGAATCAATTGGATTGTTTTACCTCTGAGCGGCACTTTTTTGCACACAATGGGCTAAATGGCAAGGCCACAAGGACCCCGAAGGCTCAGAGAAGGTTGGGGGAGGGGACCCACTGGAACAGCTGTTGGGAGACAGATGGTAGCCTCCCGTCAAGGCCGTCCCGCGTGTTCTTTAACGTGCACAGGGTATGGCTCTCCCGCACATGGGTCACGGCTTAACGTCCCATCCGACAGACGGCAGCCTTTTCAAGTCCATCGGTGTCCCCTACTGACCGTGGGCAGGGTGGGGAAATTTTGCGGAGATAAATCTCAACGCTGACCCAGCTGGGACTCGAACCTGGGAACTACAGATTACGAGCCTGGCACGCTACCGACTGAGCCACCCCCGCCCCTATTAGAATCAAGAAAATATTTCCAGAAAGAAAAACAAAAATTGCAATTTTCTTGGATCTAGATCAGTTGGTAGATTTAGTGAATGTATATTAGTTTGAGAAATATAACTAAGAAATTAGTAAAAAAAAAAAATAAATATCAGTACTTGCAGATGCAATGTGAAGGGAAGACAGCCTTTGGATTGAACAAATGCACTAAAAGTTTAAAACCAAAATTCGATGTTCACTGCTACATGCCAATACCCTGTTAAAAAAATATTGATTTTTCTTCTGTATTTTTGCTTCATTAAATAGGCTTGATAATAGACAAAATTAATTTAGGAACACTGAAATAGTTTTAAACATTTAACGCCCAGGAAATTTCAAAAAAGGGTAGAGGGTATTAAAGGACAAAGGAATAACATTATTTGGATGAGTCATATCAAATTTCGGCCATTTTGGGGCATTAAAGGGTTAAATCCCAAAATATAGTAAACTGACCTCGGCCCGTGTAGTGATTACGGTCCTCAGCCGATAGATGGCATTGCTCAAGTAGCATGTGACGTCGAAGTGTAAAGTGTGATGTCGATTTGTAAAGTATGACGTAAAAACGTAACTGTTGGTTATCGGTGGCCTATGGCTCTTTGATTTGTTTCTTTTGGGTAGGTAATGTAGAATCACGTGTTATGTGTGTGATTTGACGAGAGTGTGAAGTTACGTTTGGTTTTTTTCGCTTGATGACTTCTTTGGATAACATACCTATATGGTTAGAGGTAAGTTCGTGTGTATTATATATTTAATATGGGGGGTTCAGTGATAGATAGGATAGGAATAATTAATATGTTCTAGCTTTTTTTTTGAAAATTGGTTAGGATATGGTTTATAATTAGTTATTAAAGATATTTAGGGGCCGATGTAGTGGGGGAGTATGCAAGTTTTTGCGTGTGGGATTGAAAATGGCGATAGTAAAGAACACGTATTTCGTTAGAATAGTTTGGGGGTGAATTGAATGTTTTTTTTAGTAGTTACGTGTAGTATGGTAATTATTAATGTATTATAGTGATTTATTAATTTTGTTGTATATTTAGGAGTCTTTTAAATTTAGTTATATGATTTATCGTTAATATGTGGAAGCGTCTGGCGACTTTTTGATATAGTAATTCTGGGTATTGTAGAATTGTCGGTGTGTGAAAAAACGGCAGTTTTTGATGGAGTCAGGAAAGAATGAAAAATTTAGAGGTGGGGTGAGAGTGGCGGAGTGGTAGTGCGCCAGGCTTGTAATCTGTAGTTCCAAGGTTCGAGTCTGAGCTATGTCAGCGTTTAGTTTATCTCAGCAAATTTTCAAACTCGGCTGATAGTTAGTAAGGGACACCGATGGGCTTGGAAAGGCCGCTGTCCGTCGGTTAGGATGTTAAGCCATGGTCCTGTGTGTGGGAGTTACTGTGTATCTTAAAGAACACGCTGGATGGCCTTGACAGGAAGTTACTGTCTGCCAACAGCTGTTCTAGTGGGTCCCGTACCTTCTGTGAGCTTTCAGGGTTCATGTGATCTCGCCATTTAGCCCATGGTGTGGGAAAAAAGTGGAGGCTCAGAGGTAAAATGACAATGTAATTTAGGGGAGGGTTATTTGAGCTGTAAGATGTTTTTTTTTGTCAGATTTTTGTTTTGGGGCTTTTTTTTATAAATCGGTTGGCGGTGCACTGTTTCCGATTTTCATGTTTTTTGGTTTGTGTTGTCTTGGAGGACATTATTTAGTCTTGGGGCTTTTTTATAATTCGGTTGGCGGTGCACTGTTTCCGATTTTCATGTTTTTTGGTTTGTGTTGTCTTGGAGGACATTATTTAGTCTTGGGGCTTTTTTATAATTCGGTCGGCGGTGCACTGTTTCCGATTTTTATGTTTTTTGGTTTGTGTTGTCTTGGAGGACATTATTTAGTCTTGGGGCTTTTTTATAATTCGGTCGGCGGTGCACTGTTTCCGATTTTCATGTTTTTTGGTTTGTGTTGTCTTGGAGGACATTATTTAGTCTTGGGGCTTTTTTATAATTCGGTCGGCGGTGCACTGTTTCTGATTTTCATGTTTTTTGGTTTGTGTTGTCTTGGAGGACATTATTTAGTCTTGGGGCTTTTTTATAATTCGGCCGGCGGTGCACTGTTTCCGATTTTTATGTTTTTGGGTTTGTGTTGTCTTGGAGGACATTATTTAGTTTTGGGGCTTTTTTATAATTCGGTCGGCGGTGCACTGTTTCCGATTTTCATGTTTTTTGGTTTGTGTTGTCTTGGAGGACATTATTTAGTCTTGGGGCTTTTTTATAATTCGGTCAGCGGTGTATTGTGTTTTGAAAAGAGGGGAGGGGGAATGGTGGAAGTGGTTTACTGTATGTAGGAAGGCAATCGTTTTATTTTTTTTGGATTTGCCACTTTTATGAGCTTCGATTCTGTAATTGATGGTTACGAGGTTTTTTTCTTGCGGTAATTTAATTTTTTTACGTTTGTTTGCGTTTGTTACTATAGTTACGGTGCGTTGCGTTTGACGTAAACTCGGGTTTTTCGTTACTATGGTAACGAAAAAACAATCTTTTTTCTAGAAACCCCTGTTTGGGTTAGGGTCTCGGGAGTTGTGGGAATCAACTAAAAGGGCCATTTTGTTACGTTGCGTCAAAAACAAAATGGCGGCTGAGGACCGTGAACTGTACTACTGCCAAGGTTTTATGTTCTAGCACAGATGGCTGGATTTGGCAGCTAAATTTAGAACATGACTCATGATGATAGCATTAATGTGAAATGTGCTAATGGAAGTTTTAAGGATCACAAAAGTTAATTACTTTCTGATGCAACAACTTGAAGAATAATTTGAAAAGATTAGCATATTCAAAAGCTTTTAAATGCCTATTTTTAATACATATAGTATATAAATATTAAAGTGAGCTGTAGATTTTATATTTTTAAAACATTTCAATTTCCTTTGCTGTCTTAGTTGCCCCATTTAGCATTTTCGGCCATATATGAAGGCTTGGTGAACTGTATTTTGTGGTTTTGGCAGCATATGTTTTAAGCAACTAATAACTTGTTCAGTGTGTGATGCTGTAACTAACCCTTCTCTACATGATTAGGTGGTGGGAAGGTTAAATTGCAATTCATTCAGTTTCAATTCAGGATATCATACAGACTTATTGTGGGCAAAACAACTGAAAGAAACTACATTTTTTATGTTCGTAGCAGTTAGTTGAACCTTTCTTTCATAATAAATCAGATTAAAAGCATTTGACTGGCTTTATATTTCTGAAATATAGAAATATCTGGGTGGTCTGATTCTAAAGTTTTAACATTGAATTGTGCCAAAGCTATTAATTATTCAAAAATCTAAAGTGATGAATGAAATAATAATTTAGCATAATATAAACAGCACAGAGCTTTCAATTATTTATTGAATATTGGCTGTATTGGGGTGGGATATTTCCCCTCTTCCCTCGAAAATGCTAGTAATAATAGATGCAAAAATTATTAAACATATGTATATTTCATGCATTTCTGAAGAAATTTGTAAGAGACCTTTAAAATGGAGGGATATATACTGCAATAGAAATCCAGTTTCCTGGCACCCATTTTACTTTTTCCCAGCTCATTTGAGTTTCTTGCCCCCTCCCACTTTATTTTTTTCTAGATCTGGGCCCGAATGCAAGCATGCTTGCAAATGAGCAAAGCAGTCATTATCAGACTGACACATTGCTGAATCAGCTAATATAGATTAGCTTTGAATGGCATGACCTATGCCATTATTACTGGTCAAGTTTCAAACAGTCCTAAATGAACCTTTAATGTGGCTTTTTTTTTAAACAATTTTTTTTTTATTATTTTTTCTTACTCATCACAGTATGATCCCACTTCCTTTAAATTGTATGGGAGTAGGAGGTTGACTGTGTGTAACTTCTCCTGGTTGCAGAGAATATCATTTGATCCCACTGCATCTCTCTCTCTGTCAAGATCAAGGAACAAATTGAGACAATTCTTGGCTATAACCCCTCTACCAAAGTATGGCCTTGTTCTTTCATCATCATCATCATCCTCAAGCAGCCATGGGAAACGGAGGTCCAACAAGACCGTGCAATTTAGTTCAACAAGCAAGTCTATCCTGAACTACATCTATTGTATCTGGCCACTGCACAACAATTCTAACAAGGTCCTGTTTGATATTGTCAGACCACTGCATCCTAGGTCTCCCCTTCTTTCTGAGGCCTTTAGGCACACTGTTCATAACTCTATTCGCCAATCTATAATTATTCATACGGGCAACATGGCCAAACCAACAGAGTCTCTCTCTGCACAATATGCTGCTTAAAGGAGGTTGCAAACTCCTTTGCCTAACACCACATCATTAGTTACAAAGTTGAACCACCTAATGCCCAAGATACTGCGTAAACATCTGGAATCAAAAGCATCTAGTTTCCTGTTATCTTGTTGACACAGCGTCCAAGTTTCACTACCATAACTAACCCTAGAAAGAACCAAACTATTATAGTGTCTAATTTTAGTCTGTAAGTGTATATGCCTATTTCTCCACAATCTCCATATTCTTAAAAGTCACGGCAGCAATCCCTATTCGTCTGTTAATCTCATGCCGCACATCACCAGTATCTGTTACATAGCTCCCAAGATAATTAAACTGTGACACCTGCTCAAGACTGCAACCATTCAGATGAACTGAATCACAACCTGCCTGACCAATTTTCATCACTTTAGTTTTCTCTCTGTTTATAACCAAACCTACTCTACTACCAGTCTCATCAACATCTCGAATGAAAGAGTTCATCTCATCAACATCATTTGCCAAAAGGGCTAAATCATCAGCATAATCTAAATCAGAAATTTTCCTATCTCCAGCCCATTTAAGGTCAAAATCTTTCCCTTGAAGTGAATTTCGCATAACATAATTAATAACCAAACTAAAGAGAAAAGGAGACAAAATGCACCCTTGTCGAACACCAGAAGTAATGCTAAACCAATTGTTACAAGACTTACCAACTCTCACACACGACTCAGTGTTATTATAGAGAGCTTTCATTATGTTAACTAACTTGTCGGCAGACACATAAACAATCCTAATTTATTATGTTTCCATTTTCTATAATTCTTTTATGGCCTGAACAAAAGAGAAAAGTTTTAAAATTTCATGTAAGGATAAGCTCAGGAGTCCCAAATGATAGAATACCACTGGTATTAAACTATATTTGATCTTGAGTGAGCAGATTTCACTAAACACAAGCATTAAATAGAGGTGGTGGTGGTGGTGGTGGGGGACTTCAAATGGGAAAACGCTGGCCTTTTTTTTAGAGAATACAGTAATGTGACATTGCTATATAACACCCAGTCACACAGAAATTTAATTCTTCAGCAATTTGTAATATTCTGATATCATTTCATGAATTTTATATTGCTTACAATTGTTCAGTCGTAGACATAAAGCTAGTGGTGATCAAATAAGAATTCTACAGGATTTCAACATTTGTGCATTATACAGTTAAAGAGACATGTAACCAAGAAATATTTTCATTCAAAGAGTTAAATGCTGGTTGGGGAAGAATGAAAAAAAATACTTGTAAGATTTTTTATTTGTTTCTCGTAAAGCTTATAATTGTGATAGAATAAAATGGGTCAATAACAAAATAAAGAGAAACTGATTTCTTAAACCTTATTTCTGAAATTTCTTACTGTACTAGACTACTTCTCCTTGCTAATGCATACATTATGAAAACCAGCAATGAACTCCTAAATTTGGCATACTGCATATCACTGATAAAAAAAAATTACAGCTTTAAAAAAACTACCCACTTTCAAACTATAACATATGTATATATATCTGAAATGTCCATTAAACAAAGTCGTGCAGATAACAAAATATATTTGTTCCAATTAAATTTTGTTACAGCAAAAGGCAATACAAAAATGTCGGAACAATAGTTATCTATCAGAAAAAAATTATAATGAAAGAAACTTGATATAAATTAGTGTTCAGGTGCTAAAAATCAAACCTAGTAAAGAACAAAACATTGTTTAACGATTTCTTTTTTACAATTTCATTATAACTTTAAAATAAAGATATATAGTAAATTGGTAGAAGATTGAAATAATTTCGTTTAACTGAATACTTCATTACACTTACTATAAATAATTCAGTATATTCCCAAAATTTGCATTAATATTATAGATTAAGAACTAACTGTACTATTATCCGTTTTCTATTTAATTCATGCTCAAATTTTACCTAAGGGCAGGAAAAACGATCCTTACCTTGGCTGTACAAAACAAACCATCCTAATGTAGAACCATCTATTTCTATCAGTAACACCTTATTTTCTTCACTTGGAACAGCATGTTCCGTGGAAGCTTCATTAAATATCAGCTTGGAACTGTTGTATATATTTAAATCATTAGAAGCTAAACTGAAACGTGTATTAAGTACAGCATCCATAACGAACACTGGAGGAACACGCAAGACAACATCAAGTACAGACCAAACTTTGTCTCTGAACGACATACTGTCAGAATAAGCCGAATTCACAAATTTCAAAACTGATACATTTCCTGATATATTCTTTCATTCTTTAGCTTTTTTCCAGCAGTTATAGTTCACAGTTGGCATTATCTTTCATTTAAAGAAACATGCTAGAACACCGTTACAGCAATTAGAAGTACACACCACTATCTGGGGCTTTCATATAATTTACATTTTATCTATCGGTATATGTCGTAACACTATTCTTTCATATATTTGAGTAACGTTTTTAGCAGATTATATATTTTAAGTAGAATCAAATGTTTTATATATCACAGCTTACGATGATCGGTTTATCTTAACTTCTCAACCATCAGCCATTTTTATTCACGATTACGATTTGATTACGATTCATCATTTAGAACCAAAGCTGGGTAAAGTGTAGTCTAGAACACAGAGAGGAGAGAATTAGATGTGCACCTCTCATAGGGCCCATGGTAAACTGAAGTGCGATAGTAGCGCCGCTATTGTAGGCTTGCGAGGACTTCTTTACTGTTCCCTTAGGTCCTGCCATCTCACAGACCTTCTACTGTGGCATATAAACTGACAGGCTCCTGTTAGACCTCTGTGGCAAGCAGCTGCTTGAGGGAGTATTTTTTTTTCCGGTTTCCGTGGATAAATTAAATATTTTTATATCCCACATTTCCACATTTCACTTTAGAATTTTATGCAATATCTTACGTAATTTAACCTTTTTTTAAGTTTCACTCTAGAATTTTATTTAAAGTTTTATGAGTATTTCACATTTTTTCCCTGTTGAAAAATATTTAAGCTTCATTTTTTGCAGTTTCATTAGAATGAATGAAGCAGATTATCGATTATGTCAGTGGTGTAGCCAGAAAAATTCATTGCTTTATATATTTTTCTTTGGGGTGAATCTTTTTTTTTTTAATCTTTACTTCATTAATGTACAATCAGATTTTGCAAATTGAACATTTTGACTATTCCTATGTCCTCCACTGATTCAAGACACTATATTTTTAGTTCCCAATACCCCATGAAAATATCTTTCAGTGAAAAAATATTCACGTGCTAAATGTTCAAATAAATTTTATTTATCCATTTGACTTCGCAGAAGCATTAATTTCGAATATTAAACAATTCTTTTGCATAGTTTTTTAAAGAAAATTATTTATATTATCATTTCAGTTTTAACATGTATCAGTGACTAAAATTATTCAAATTGATTTGCTCCGAAAAAAAAAACTGTTTTTATTGAAACAAATGCATGAAATTTGTAGTTTTTTTCTTTGCCTGAAAAAAATAAACCGAAACTACAATATTTAAAATAAATTTTTTTTTATTTAAAGCATAAAACAATTTAATATTAAGAAAAAAAATGAATAAATAACTACATCCATATATTTTTCTAAAAGAAAATGAATGATGCATTAACATTACTACAGGAAGAAAGTTTATTTGATACATGAAAAAAAATAACTTAAATAAGTTACTGAACAATTTTGAAGTACTTTCCATTAGGTGGAGAAATATGCATAACGGCATTTGGATATAAAATCATATACAGTAAAAACAAGGCATGCAATGTTTTGGGGGGATTCTTCAGAATGCTAGAAAGGGTAATTGCAAAAAACTTTAAACGTTTTCAAATTTAATGCCATTTGCAAGAAACAGACTTGCTAAATTTGGGGGGGGGGGATATTATACTGCATTGGAAATGCAGTCAAAAAAAGATAAAGTTTAGCAAAATCAGTATTTCATTTCAATTATATGCAACCATAGCAATATTATATGCAACCATAGCAATTCCTAAAAATGATTAAAATGAGCAAAAAACAGTGATTCAATCAAATATAATTAAGTGAATAAATGCATACCTACTCTGCTACCAATCAAGAAAACTTTATGAAATGTAATAATTTCAGTAAATCGCAATTATTTACTACTGCCAAAAATGTCTAATGATAAAGAGAACTTTCATATATTAAACGAATATGAGACATGGTTTTCTTGTGTGAAAATGCATATTAAGACAAAAATAAATACTCTTATAAATTCATACATGGAATAATGCTAAGCAAGCATTAAAATGCTAAGCAATAATTTCATGTACATGTATATTGCATACATACCTAGTAAAGATACATATACTTTCTAGAAGTGAGAAAAGTGATTGAAATTTATTATGTTCACTAGACCACAAGATAATAATCTTATAAACAAGCACAAGATAGAATCTAAACAACGCTACAAAACTAGCTAATTACTTAGGCTATTTCACAGCAAAGAAAGAAAAAAATCACTGGAGTAACATCTAAGCTAAATTTTTAAGACATCGGAAATATGAAACTGGGGAAGGAATGTCATTTAAGCTGCAGCTTAAAAGTTAATTGATAGGCTTAAAATTGAAAGTGTTAAAAGCTCCCAAAATTATATCTAATGTTGCGGTAAAGGCTGGATCCTAGCATTTGCTGATTCTGCTTCCATTACAGTTCCTTGCTGTACTGTAGGCCTTGATCCGCTATGGGCAAACCAAAAATGAGAGTAGAACTAACCACATTGTTTAGAACAACACTGAAATGCTAAGCCCACCTAGCCATGTCAGAATATTCACCCTCAATAATCTTACTTTGTTTATCCTTCAATCCCTGTATAATTGTCCGTTTTCCACCGCACAAAATGTTAACTATCTGGTACAGTTCTCTGCTATATTGCTATCTAACTGCTCTCTAAGCTTTGTCAGCCAAGCCTTCAAGCCATTTATTAAGTTCTTTGCAATGCATTCTATTAGGACTGGTAGGGTGTTGATTAAGGATATTCCTGCTTTTCTTTCTTTCTGAAATAAGCTCAAGTGCCTTATCACTAAAATAATTTTGCCTCCTCTGCTCCTTTTTTTCCCTAAAAGGGTACTGTTAGTTTCAAGAAAATGTTGTTTAAAACGATCCCATTCTTCCTCAACTTTAGTAGCAAGCAAACCATTACTGTCATAATGATGAAGTAACCTATCATTGTAAACTTTAGTTAAGCTGGATCTTTCAGAGCTTTAGAATTAAAGATAAATTTTTTAACTTTAGCATAACATTTTTTAAGTTTAAGTTGCAAGACACTTTTAACAAGAAATCACCGTATCCAATTTGAGCTTCCCTCTAAGGCCATATATTCTTAACAGAACTAGCACATTTCCTATTAATCAATATATAATCATTCATATTCTTATGCAGTCCATCTGGTGAAACCCATGTGTACTTATGTATGTCATGGTGTTTGCAATACTCAATCGTATCAGAATACGATCACCTACCTAATAATGGGAATAACTATCCTTGGCCCAGATGACAGTGGCGAGATGGTGTGAAATGGGTGCAATGAGGCCCTGGAAGGTTGCCAGGGGTACACATGCTCATTCGGACTCCAGCAAAGCATGAAGGTTCTGGAGGTGGTTGTGGGTCTGCACGCCGAACCAGTTGATCCAAATGGTCCCACAAGTGCTCTATGGAATTGAGGTCACGCGATTTCGCCGGCCAAGGGAGAACGGAAATATCACTGTTGTGTTACTGGAACCAGTCATGCATCACCTTAGCAACATGGCAGGGAGCATTGTCCTGTTGGTAGACACCATCATCACCAGTGTAAATGTCAAACATGAAGGGATGCATGTGGTCAGCTAGGATGGACAGATAGCAATTGGCATTCAGCGACCCATCCAGTGATATCAGTGGTCCCAGGTCATACCAGGAAAACATCCCCCAGACATGCACATTGCTATCGCCGGCCTGTACTTGACCGACAATGGTATCTTGTTGTTGGTTCTCATGTGTCTGACGCCGTATCCGCTATCTCCCATCACTTCTGTGAAGTGGAAACCTCGATTCGTTGGAGAAGGCAACCTTTTTCTGCTCTTCCACTCTCCAATGACGGTAGTTGCGTGCGAACTGCACGCATCATTGCTCATGGGCCTTGGTTAACATGGGTGCCTTTATGCAGAGTCGACTCCAGAGACCCATGCATAACAGGGTTCGCTCTACTGTTATTGGGGACACGTATCTGGATGCCCCAGCATTCCTTTGAGTGGTCAATTGCTACCCTACCACTTCAGTACCAACTTTGGCACTGAAGTCACCTAGAACAACATTATTAAAGGTAATATCTCCTTTCTTGACAGAATTTAAAATATCCTGGAGTTATCCATATCATCTATCCTTCTCATCATCATCCTCAGTGGGAGCATAACAGCAGGTGACATTCAAGTCTTTAACGCTTGTCTGAAATTTTGCTGTAAGAAACTTTTCATTAATGCACTCATATTCCAGAACAGCATCACTGCGTGTCTACTGAGAAGCATTCCTTAGCCTTGGAGATGTTTATAATCTTCCCTCCCTGAAAACAGAAATTTAAGATTATTTTTAAGAATCTGACCTTTATCTGTCCATATGGTCTCTTGCAAGTCAAGAGTATCTAAATTATAATCGTGGAATTATTGTGTGAAGACATCAAGAGAACAATCTCTGTGCAAGTCCTCACAGTCCAACTGCCTATGGAGAGAAAATGGTTAGTGGGATTTTTAAAGAAACTATTTATTGAGAGAGGGAATGCCGAAAATATCAAACAGCCCCGTAATCGCAGGCATGGGGCATAGACCCATTTCTCCACTATTAAAGGCTGAAGCCATCTACACTGGAAAACTGCCTCCAACGTAGAATTTGACGATGCCCGTAGAAGCAAGAGTTCATGTGCTTGCGAAGACTTATGTTCAGGATTATTCTCCAGCCAATAAACCATATCCTGTGAATCTATTCACTTGGGGCTAGCAACTCACAAACAAACAGAAAACGCATATTCCCTCCACAGAAGCTCACCAGTGCAGAAAATTCAGAATCCATAACGAAGCTCAGAGCCTTATTTCAGTCTGGTTCAAAAGGTTGATATGGTCAGCATCAGGACCCCATGTGGTTGACCACTCCTCAGCAATAGAAAAAAGAAACGAAAATTAGACATAGTTGTCCAGATCAGTAGGCCATACAAATATGGCAAACCTCCACTTCCGTTCACTTCCAGAAGAGAGTATCTCTTTTGAAAGGTAATAATAGCCTCCAACATGAGAAGGCGGGGTCGGACATTAGGTGCTAGAACTGGCCAGTTCTATGCATCATCATAGAGGATTGGTGCATAGCTCTCCTTCCACTGACTACTTAGCTACCATTTGTAGACCAATGATACTGCATGCAAACAAAAAATAATATTTACATACCTATATAATATATATTAGCAAGTTTCAGTTTAGCACATTAAGTGATTCCTTGTAAGGCAAGACATCAACAAAATTATTACTGAAATAAATGAATATTACAAATCAGTAATATGAATGAAAAAGTCTGTCTAGTCATCTAGAAGCAATAATTCATTAAAATTCACCACGTTGTTTATACATGGAATTTACACTATTGATATGCATTGTGATATGTGAGAATAAAATGCACGATGAACTACATTACTTATACAGTAACATGCAAAACATTATTTCAGTACATGCTTTTTGATTCAAGAAACCAAAACTAAATTCAAACTGAAAAAATCTGTTTATATAGCAGCTAATACACCTAACTAAAAGATATCTTCATAAACTTTGTAATAGTTCGGAAAATATATAAAATGCTAGTGAAGAAGATTGATGAATCAAAATTGCATACATCAGACCAACTAATGCTATGAAATTGACATATGACATGTATTACTTTTACACTAATGCACTTAACAAAATTATTTGATACTAGTCTACCTACTGCTTTAAACCCCTTCCCCCTGCTCAAAAGTGCTAAATGACTTGTAAAAGGATTCAGGTAAATGACTTGTATTAAACCAATTATTGCTATGAAATATGTTAGGTGATCTATGAGAAATGTTTAGAGTTTCAGAAACCTTTGGTTGCTAGCTTTGTTGATTTCAAAAAGGCTTTCGACTCTGTTGATCGTCATAATTTGTGATTGATCGTGAGATCATATGGTATACTAGAAAAGTTAGTCAACATAATGAAATCTCTTTATAATAACACTCAGTCGCGTGTGAGAGTTGGTAAGGCTTGTAGCAATTGATTTAGCATTACTTCTGGTGTTCGACAAGGGTGCATTTTGTCTCCTTTTCTCTTTAGCTTGGTTATTGATTATGTTATGCGAAATTCACTTCAAGGGAAAGATTTTGGCCTTAAATGGACTGGAGATACCAAAATTTCTGATTTATATTATGCTGATGATTTAGCCCTTTTGGCAAATGATGTTGATGAGATGAACTCTTTCATTCCAGCTTTAATGAAACTGGCAATAGCGTAGGTTTGGTTATAAACAGAGAGAAAACGAAAGTGATGAAAATTGGTCAGGCAGGCTGTGATTCAGTTCATCTGAATGGTTGCAGTCTTGAGCAGGTGTCGCAGTTTAATTATCTTGGGAGCTATGTAACAGATAATGGTGATGTGCGGCATGAGATTAACAGACGAATAGGGATGCTGCCGGGACTTTTAAGAATCTATGGAGAGTGTGGAGAAATAGGCGTATACAACTAAAGACTAAAATTAGACTGTATAATAGTTTGGTTCTTTCTAGGGTTGGTTATGGTAGTGAAACTTGGACGCTGTGTAAACAAGATAACAGGAAACTAGATGCTTTTGATTCCAGATACTTAGCAGTATCTTGGGCATTATGTGGTTCAACTTTGTAACTAATGATGAGGTTAGGCAAAGTAGTTTGCAACCTCCTTTAAGCAGCATATTGTGCAGAGAGAGACTCCGCTGGTTTGGCCATGTTGCCCATATGGATAATTATAGATTGGCGAATAGGGTTGTGAACAGTGTGCCTAGAGGCCACAGAAGGAGGGGGAGACAATGTCAAACAGGACCTTGTTAGAATTGGTGTGCAGTGGCCAAATGCAGTAGATGTAGCTCAGGATAGACTTGCTTGAAGAACTAAATTTCACAGTCTGGTTGGACCTCCGTAGCACATGGCTGCTTGATGATGATGATGATGATGATGATGAAGAACTGTGTCTTTAATAAAAATTGATACATCATTTGAAAAAGATTTTTAAAAGGGTTTTAAATGCATTCATTTCTGTATATCAAATGCAATCACTAGGCATATGAAATTTATTTTGGGTAAAAAAAAATGGTATTTTCCTAAATTTATAAAGGGACTTTGAGAAAATAATATATATTAAATCTACAACAAAATTTACTTGGTACTTTTGTAGCAAAATATTTTAAAGTTTTGTAAAAGTAAACTGCTCTAAACTGAATGTCATTTTCTAATTGCACATGAATATTACTACCTATCAATATTCACTTAGCAGGTGAGATAAATCCTGCTTTTTGTACTGTGTCTCACTTCTCTTAAGTCAATGAACTTTTTACCCCCAACTTCTTTTATTTTAAGTCATAGATTATGTTCCATATCGGGTACAAATTTATGGTACTTATTTTATTTGTATGCAAGCATTTTCTAATGGGAACACGAATATCAAATATTGAGTCTCTCAGTGCTACCAAAACTGAGTACTTTAATTGAGTTCAGATATAAAAATTTCTTTCACAACCTAGAAGATGGGAAATTTCCGCTGGACGAATAATTCTCTGGCTGATCATCATTTCTTGCTCACAAGTGGAATTAGTGATGGAAGGACATGATACATGATAGTGCCACTAGAGGACACTTCGGTGTTAATAAAACATTGGCGAAAGACAAAGAATGTTTTCATTGGCTAAAAAGTAGGGCATACATTCAAATATGGTGTAGGCAATGTGTGGCCTGTGTAGCAAAGAAAGGCACTAAGACTAGGAGTCAGGGTAAGTTGCAAACGTATAATGTTGTTGCTCCTTTTGAAAGAATAGTCATTGATGTTATAGGTAAGTTCCCTATGACTGATGATAGAAATCGCAATTTATTGGTGGCAATGGATTACTTCACGAAGTGGTCGGAAGTTTATCACATCCAGGATCAGGAGGCAAGGTATAGAGTACCTTTGAAACTCCACTTTGACAGGTGCAATTTTGAATCCAATGTATTTTAAGGCATATGTCAGCTGCTATGCATTCAGAAAACCAAACGACTTACCTACACTATCGTCTGATGGCATGGTTGAGAGATTCAACAGAACGATTGCTCAACATCTAGCAATGTTTGTCAACAACTATCAACATGACTGAGATCGCCACATATGAAGTGAAGCTCCTCCCCACATCAACCACCATCGAAGCAAGAGGAAATCTTAGCCGAAGGCACTTAACTCCATTCACACCTCAAACATTGGAGAAGCTTTCGAAGCACAAAAGAAAGAAATTGACAAATCCTCATCCCCAACCTCGCCCTCGACGCCAGGACTACATTATTCAGTGATTAGTGAAAGTGAATCTATCGTTTCGGAATCTTAAAAGAAATGTAACAGATATTCAAGATTAGGTTAGGAATGATATTAAAACCCACACGGTGACCCTGAAGGTTCCCTTACCTTAAGATAGGCCTCTTTAAATCAAAATTTTACGTACTTGATTAGGAGTATGATAATATTTAGTTATCGTTCTTTTAAAATTACTATTTGTGCTATTGTGTGTTTTTGCTATATTCTCTGCTATTCAGCTATTATTCCACATTCTAAGTCGCAAGCAAGGCTTGCAGAAAAAAAAAGGTTTAGGCTTCGTGTCAAGTCTGTAAATTTTGGAAAACGAAAGTGTATCAGTTAACATTGGTGTTGTTCTGCCGAATTCCGGTTCTGCACAGGTGTTGTTCCGCCGAATGCTGGTTGGTTGGTGGTTGTTTGAGGTTTAATGGCACAATGGCAAATAAGGTCATAACGTGGCAAACGTATGGCATGCAGTAAAATTAAAGAAATAAAAATTACGGAACCCACAACCAAAGTTAAAAGCCAAGTAGTAAAAGATAAAGAACAAAACCAACAGATAGAAAAAATGCAAAACAATAAATAGGTGTAAAGCAAAAAATATAAAGATACAAAAGGTAAAACACACCCAGGCGTAAAAGACTCAGGTTGTATAGTGCATAAAAGATAAAGCCAGAAAATTACAATCTGCTAAAATAGCCAATAAAACGCAAAAAATCAAAGACAGTAAATAAAAAGGAGTTATCAGATAAAAGATGTCCGAGTGTAAGGGGCTCGGACGTAAAAAGTGAAAGGTAAAATAAAATCAGCATTCAAGGTTAAAAGCTGGACAAGAGACTAAAATATGCTTAACACTTAAAATGGTGTCATAAAACTCGTACTTAGGTTCGTCGTCCACCCGAAGAAGAAAGGAATGAGTGAAAAATAAATGACCTAAGCGGAGCTGAGCAAGTACAACTTCCTCCTTGCGATTCCTGCAAAAACATGATTGCCACAGTTTGACAATGGGCTTGATCTTGGAAAGCTTGTTAACCAACCTGTTCAGACTAAGATCTCTGCCACTATGCCTGGAGCTCGATGGAAAAACGCTGCCAGAAGTCCAAGTATGGAACCGGCAATGGAGAGTCAGACAAGGGCGTGGCTGACTGGGCAGCAGCATCTGTCAAGTCACTACCCCTGATCCCAACGTCACCAGGCACCCAACAGAAGAAAATTGTGGTTGTGGCTGCCAGATGATGGAGCTGCTGGCGGATCTTGGAGAGATCAGGGTGAGGCCGATGCCTCACTGAGATCAAAGCCTTTAGCGAGCTAAGCGAGTCGGTGCAGAGGACATACCAACGATGAAGCTTAGCTGCTATATGGTCCAAGGCAATACTGATAGCATGCAACTCAGCAGTGAAGATGGAACAAGCTTTGAGATCTGGTCTGAAATGATCACATCACATTAGACCATGGTCAATCCCCCAGATGTACCAGACTTTGAGCCATCTGTGAAGACAGGTAAGAAGTCCGGATGCTCAGCACGATAGCTGTCAAAGAGTTGCTGATATACACAGTTGGGTGTAAAGGCCTTCTACGTCCTACAAAGAGAGAAATCACAGGAAGGGAAACAGCGGGCCAAGATGAAAGTGGCTCGGCTGCGACTGTGAGATGCTATCAAGATTGGTGTTAATGTCTCTCTGGCAACCTTGGACATGCAAACCGAAAGGACGAATGGCAGTTGGCCGATTCTGATAAAACATTTCCCACTGGGGACAAAAAACGCAATCCCAAGTGGGATGGCCAAGGAAGGATCGCAATTTTGCTGCATACTGCAGGGACAACTGCTGACGGTGAATAGATAAAGATGGTTCTTCGGTCTCAACATAAAGACTCTGGACCGGTAAACTGTGGAAGTTCCCTGTGCAAACACGGAGGGCCTGATGGTGTAAAGGATCCAGCACTTTTACCACTGAATCGTGGGTGGAGTCATACACCTGGGATCTATAGTCCAGTTTCGACAACGGACAAGTGCATAGAGGTGGAGCAATGAACATCAGTCCACCTCCCCAAGAGAGGGAGGAGAGGACCTTGAGAATGTTCAATGCCTATTTGCACTTGGACCTGAGATGACGGATGTGTGGGAAAAAGGTCAATTTCTGGTTGAAGATGAGGCCGAGAAACTTGGCAAATGTGCACACAAGTGATCTTCTGTGTGGAGAACCGAAACCCATTCATTATCGCTGATTTTGGAAATCAAAATTGTTCAGGGTAATTTGCAGTTGTTCAATGACCCTCAAGCTGGACGACGAGCAAAAGCTTCCTCCAACTGTAGGCAATTTAGAGGGCATTGCCTACAGTTGGAGGAAGTTGCTATGTAATGGAATTTATCTTGACAGCGAAAAGTATAACACTCAGAACACAATCTTGTGGAACCCCCTGATCTTGGGGAAAGGCTGCGATAGAGTGTTGCGAACACGGACACGAAATGTGCGATGAAGATCGGCATGTGACCTCTCAAGCCGAAGCTATGGAGGTCACGAAGAATGCGAAATTTCCACGCTGTGTCGTACGCTTTTTTGATGTTGAAGAAAATTGACACTAGCTGCTCTCTGCATAAAAAGAATTCCTGATCGCTGATTAAAGGAGGATCAGGTGATCTAAAGTAGACCGTTGCCTATGAAAGCCCCACTGGGTGTTGCAAAGAAGGCCGTGATTTCCAAATACCAGGCCTGCTTGGTGTGTACCATTCTTTCCAACACATTGCACACATAGCTAGTCAATGCAATCGGAGATAATTGCAAGGAATCTTGGGATCTTTGCCTGGCTTGGGGAAGGACAAGAAAATGGCCTTCTGTCAGTAGTCTGGAAACTGCTCCTTGAGAAAAATGCGGTTGAAGAATTGGAGCAACCGATTCTTCCTCGATGATGAGAGATGCTGGAATATTGCATGATGGATGGAAAAAGCGCAGAGCAAGACTAAGCTCTTCCACTGTGAATGACCTGTTGTAAGGTCCAGGCCATTTGAATGAAAGGACAGCAGAGAGGGTTCAACCTTGCTCTTCTGGGCTAGAAACTCGGGGAGTACAAAGACAAAGAAGAGGTGGAGGAAAATAACTCTCCAAGAGTATCGGCAATTGCTTGTGGATCAACAAATGAAAGAAAATTATAAAATTAGAAAATGTGTGGGGAAACTCGTAAACCATTGGATAGACGTAGGCAAGGTTACTCACAGCTCTGCACAGTTGACCCAGCAGGTCCAGCCCACCAGCCAATTGATCCTGAGAGGGCCACCCCAGGACATCCGGTTCCCTGAAGCAGAAGCCAAAGCAGTATATATCAGCAGCCCCGGAATTCACTTCCCAACCCCCGCAATGGAGCGGTTCCCCAATGGCAAGATGGCCAAAGGGTACCCTGTTCAGTCATGAGTTAGGGAGAGAAGATAGGGACTCCTGAGCAACTGCTAGGATCCTCCTTTCCAGGGACATGGGTCTCTGTGCATGGCAAACATGTGGGCGAGCATTCAGGACTCTGTGAAGGTACCAGAGTCAGCAGAACCTTCACAGCGTGGTCCACTCACTTCAGACTAACAGCTTGCTCCGAGGAGTTCGCCGAATGTTGTGTCGAGATTAGTGTTCCTAATTATTTAGCTCTGATCTCGCTCATCATTTCGCTGCACAGCCACATTTCTGGAAAAAAAAGCACACAAATATCTTGGAAGTAATCTCGAGAAAAGGTAGATAGATATTTATTGATCATTATCTACAAACTAGAAAATACTTTACTAGGATGGTTTTCAGAGCTACTTAATGAGTTGCTAAGGATTTGGAGATGCTAGTTTTGTAATATATTACAACAGGGTGAAGGGAGTTATCTCCACTCGCCATTTGCGGCTCCAATAAGGCGTTCACAAAAGTGGTTCCGGGGAATTTTGGGAATCACAGAGCCTCCATATTTTTTCATCAAGTTTGCCTAGTTGGCGTTCATTGAGTCGACTACAAATAGGGAGCGTGCAACATAACCATATCGTGATTGGTGCCCAGATAAACCAGTGAAATATCATCTGTAAATATAATGTTAATCCCATTCAAATGTAAATCGCATAGATCATTAAAAATATTTAAAATAATGTAGGTCCAAGAACTAAACCCTGCGGGACCACAAAACTAATATCAGCAGAGAACTGAATGAATTATTTATTTTTATAATTTGCTTTCTTTCAGTTAAATAGCTAGTCAAAAAATATATTAGAAGGCCTCTCATTCCAACCACTAAATTCGTTATGGCTACTTGTACTGTACTTCATTTTCATTATTTCTTCAATAGCGAATAAAGATGGATCGCGAACAATCAACTTCGTTTTACCATGTGAGAAATTCCTCTTCTTGATGCCTGTGAGACAGAACTTACTGTCTCAAAGCCAGTGGCGTATTGTGACTAAAATATTTGGTGGGGCACTTTGATTACTACAGGCAGAGCCCGGATATATGAAGAAACATTGGGGAGATGCCCGATATTGAATTGAACCGAATAGGATTAAAAAAACGTTTCGTAATGCATTTTTTAAAACTATTCTCAAAACGCATTATTTAAAGAAATATTTCAGAAAAAGAAGCAAAGTTGGATAGGTGTTCTTGTCCTTTTTATTTCAATTCGGTACTTTGCCCCTCCACTGTAATAATTACCTATATATATTTATGAGTTTCCCATCTCCATTCTAAGGTATTTTAAAAAACTATTCGTGAAAATTATGTCTGTTATATATACTATTACCCTTTATATTATATTATTACAATTTTTTTGATGCTGTTTCATTATAACTTTATACTGATTATTTTAAACTGAATAGTCGTCGTAAATTATCACTTGAAAGGTTGTCTATTTTGACTATATTTAATTTACAATATTAATTTATTATATATACATTTCGTTAAATATATTAATTTATTTTACCACGAATTGTAAAAAGTGATATGGTAATAAAATGGAATATATAAAAAAGACTAAACTGTAACAATGATGCAACTGACACACATTGCTGATGTCATGTTAAATTATAATATTTGCATTCTCTTGCACATAAATATTTTTCTTTGCAAAATAAAAAGTTAAACACATTTTGTTAGGAAAGTTTAGGCTTGTTGAGCCTAAACTTTCAAATGAAGAACATATGAAAGTTTAGGCTCATTTTTCATTCAACAACGTATGAAGATATTCGCTAAGTAACAAGATCTTCGATTATTGGTTGCTTTTGTAGAATCAGCCAATCTAGTGTCGTGGGTCACTTTAAATTGGTGACCTGGCTCCTGCAGTTCAGCTCTATTTTATTTCAGCGAATTTGTGTCATCGCTGAAGATTCCGAACGGTTGCCCTAATGTAAAATTCGTATTGACAATACGAAAGCAGCAAACGTAGCCCTGATAGACAAAGTAAATGCTGCGATTGTCTACGTAACACGGTAAATAATATTTTTATATTCATTTTGAAATCACTATGCTTTTTTTTTTCATTTGGATATATAAGACAGAGAAGAATTCTAGAAGTTACTCCTAGCTTTTACAGGCTTTCTCATACAAGGTCATGCCCTGCTAAGACAGAAGTCACAGCTAACCACTGCCTCACTTACATCTAACACAAGATATCAAGTTTGCCTAGTTGGAATAGTCGCTAGCTTCCTATCCAATATGCCAGTTAAGGCTTAGTGTTGATTTAGATATGAGAAGTAATGACTACTAAATTTCGTTTATTTTTTGTGATTATTGAATTGTAGCGCCATCTAGAAGCACCGAGATAAAATTTAAAAGTAATGTGTAAAGATTAACAGAGATTAAATATAAAGTACTGAGAGTGATGTAGGGGTTAATACAGTGGCGTAGCGGAAAATATCGCCCCCCCCCCCAACTCCGCAAGAAATGTCTTGTGGAGGGAATGTTTGTAAAAATCCCATGAAATTAAAGAAAAAAAAATTAAAAGGGAAGAAAGTGTTTTTCTACATAAAGAACGAAGTTAACCTAAAAGATCTATTGGGCTTGGTCCTGGTTTCTCATGTAACATATAAAAACATACACAGGGACTTACCCTTTGGTTTAGTAGACAGGTACACTAACCACTAGACCAAGCATGGGCTAAGGGGTTAGCGTATCAAGTAGGTTTCAGTTATTGAATTTTGACATTTTATAATTATATTTCATAAAAATACCTATAAATACTCAAAGCCTTTCCTTAGTTTTCAAGGAATAAAATTTATATGATAAGATTAACTTTTGGGTAAGTGTTTTATATGTATTTAGTAGAGGTATAGAGTTAAGATAATTGCATCAGAATGCATACATTTGCATTTTATGCAGAATATCGTAAAATTTTTGCTTTATGCAAAATATCTGTGGGTTATAAAAAATTTAATTATTAAAAACTATAGAAAATCTTAAAATTTAGGTTTTTTATGAAACAAATTATAAAATTTCAATAATTGAAACTTAACGAATTTTTACAAAAGTGGCTGCAAGACATTTCTTGCGGGGTGGGGGGAGCGATATTTTCCGTTATGCCACTGTATTAGATATATCACTCTCAGAATTTGACATTTGATTTCCGTTGATCATTACACTTTGCTTTTAAATTTTATCTCGGTGATTCTAGATGGCGCCACTATTGAAAATTAGACTTGGATTCCGTAGTGCCTGGATATACAGAAAAGTTTTCGATTCGCAGAATTTTCACTGGTTATTGAAGCGAAATACTATATAAGAGTAAAATAAAAAGGCTTTTATAATTTTCCAATCAATTTCCGAACGATTGTTTTGTATCGCAGAGTAGATGTTCTTTTGAGTGAAGAGGGCGGGAGTCACTCAGTCGGTAGTGCGCCAGGCTCGTAATCTGCAGTTCCCAGGTTCGAGTCCCAGCTGTTCTTAACAGTTAGAGTTCGGCTGTTCTTAACATCTTCATAGTCGCACAAAACAATTTCGTTGTGATCAAATGTTGGTAAATCATCAAAACGAAAAGTCGCCATGGCAGAAAAAAAAATAGAGGAGCATATAAGCAAAATAATTCATCGAAATTCATGAGCATATCAATTCGAATTAAGCTGTCACCATCAGTTTTTATGATCATAATTTTCCCGTTCCGAAACCAGACATATTTAGAATTTTTCGATTTGACCAGGCACCTCGCTTTCCAGAAAAGTTCTCTGTTCATTGGAGTTAAATTTTCATTTACATAGACTAGCGTTTATTTAGCGTCATCAATAACGTTACTGGCAAGATTTTCGATTTCTTTTTTGACATCCATCGTTCACGTTCGTTTCTAGATTTAAATTGGGCAATGATCGCAGGTGTTTTGTTCTTGTTTCCTTGTTGGCAGTCTATGTAAGGCTTCAAAAGTTGATCAATGCTAAAAACGTTTATATCCACCGCTTTTTGCAACATTGATCATTATCTGATTCAGGTTTTCTTTCTCCTCCTGGTCGTCCATTGGAATGCCATGGATCTCGATATTTCGATTTCTGCCGTGTTATTCAAGATCATTAATTTGCAACTTTAGAGTCGTATTTCTCTTGAGTGAGATTTGCACATGTAGTTTCAATGGTAGCCAGCTTACTCATAGTGTCTAGTTGCGTCGATTCATATTCATGAAATTTATTCAATAGTGTATCATATTGAGATGAGAAAAATTCTACTGAATGCCTTAAGTCTTTGATTTCGTTTCTTAAGTGCGTTATTTCATTTAGTAACGTTTGAAAGTTTCTAGTTTCTTGTTGCGCCGAAGACGGGGGCCGTATACTAGAGTTACAGCCTTCATCCAAGTATCTTAGAGGAGCGGGTTGGGTTGTTTTACCTCTGAGCGGCACTTTTTTGCACACCATGGTCTAAATGGCCAGGTCACAAGGACCCCGAAGGCTCAGAGAAGGTTGGGGGAGGGGACCCACTGGAACAGCTGTTAGAAGACAGATGGTAGCCTCCCGTCAAGGCCATCCAGTGTGTTCTTTAACGTGCACAGGGTATGGCTCTCCCGCACACGGGGCCACGGCTTAACGTCCCATCGGACGGACGGCGGCCTTTCCAAGCCCATCGGTGTCCCCTACTGACCGTGGGCAGGGCGGGGAATTTTTGCGGAGATAAATCTCAACGCTGACCCAGCTGGGACTCGAACCTGGAACTACAGATTACGAGCCTGGCGCGCTACCGACTGAGCTACCCCCGCCCCTAGAGGAGCGGTGGCAAGAATGTCTCCTGGCTGTAGTCAATGTTGTCATTCGATGTCGGCGAGGGTGATACACGTTTGTTATTCTTTAGAGGCGTATTGTCTCTGTTTTCCTTATCTGACACGGGTCTGTTGTTTGTTTTGCTTAATTTGCAGTCAGTACAAAGCCACGTTTTTTTCTTCTCTTGAGTCATTTTTTTGTAGTTTCTCTCCGTTGTGCCAGAGCACCCAAAATGCAATTTCCCTTTGCATCCACTGCACAGCATATTGAATTGAATTGAAGTTTATTTCACCCAAACATACATATATTGGTAGATAAAACACAGACAAGTTCACAGACAGGTGAAAAAGGAGAACATAATAAGCCGTAGCTTTTGAATAAATGTTTCCTGAAATACACTTAAATTTAAAACAATGCAGGTGACCTTAATTTATACATTTATACATTTATTTGAGCACATGAATTTTTGTGGCCTGACTCTATCATTGACTTGATAATAAGTGTAGTTTATATTTAAATTTAAAAGTTCTATATTGTTCCATTGCAGCAGTATCCTCTGGTATCTCGTCATTCCAAATCTTAATGCCAATGTACCGTATTGATCTCTGGCCTATAGATTTCTTATAAAGGGGCAACATGATCTTGTTCTTAAGGCGAGTATCATAACTGAAAGTCTTCGTTCTTTCTAAGCAGCAGTAAAGTTCCGAGTACTCTGTCATTTTATTCTTCACTCTGTATACAAAATTCCTCATAACATACTTGTAAATATTATATATATTTAGTATTCCATTTTCTGCCATTAAGTGTTGTACCGGATTTCTGAAATTTAATCTTAGAATATATCTCTTAATTCTCTTTTGCAGACAAAATAAACTATTCAAAATGGCTGAACTAGTATCTCCCCAAACACTAATTCCATATATTAAATGTGGGTACACTAATGCATAATATAAATTTATCAAAGTTTGTTGATTTACATATTTTTTAATCCTCCCAATTGATCCAATATTTTTTGAAATAGTAGCTCTTAGCTGGTTAATATGATAATTCCAAGTTAAATTAGCATCTACCCAGAGTCCAAGAAATTTTATATATTCACATATTTCAATCTTTTGATCATTCATCAAAATATTTATTTCGTTATAATTCAGTTTTTTATTCTTGTTCTTAAAGACCATACACTTTGTTTTAGAAATATTTATAGCTAGTTTATTATATGTGATCCATTTATGCATATTTCCAATTAGAGTATTTGTTTCTTCTACTAAGTTCTTACATCAGTATGGAAAGAAATGACATTTATATCATCTGCATACATAACTAGTTTAGCTGCTCCCTTTTGTGATTGAATGTCATTTATATACAAAAGGAATAATAAAGTTCCCAGCACAGAACCCTGTGGCACTCCCCTATTGAATTTGATTTGTTCAGATATAGTCCTATTGACTTGTACAAACGCTGGTCTTTGAAATAGGTAGCTTTTAAGCCAATTATTTATTTTCCCTCGAAGCCCATAGTGTCTAATCTTTTCCAAGAGAATTTCATGATCTACACAATCGAATGCTTTAGACAAATCTAAATATACAGCCAAGCCAACTCGCTGATGTTCAAGATTATTAACAATATAATCATAGGTATCTATAATAGCACCTTGTGTAGATTTGCCATGTTGAAAACCATATTGTTCTGGTATAATTAGCTTTCTGTTTGATATAAATTTATATATATATTTATGCATTAATTTCTCGAAAATCTTGGCGAAATCTGAGAGTAAAGAAATTGGTCTGTAATTCTTTATATCTTTCAGGTTTTTACTCTTGTGAATAGGTATTTTTTTTGCTAGTTTCATTTCATTTGGAAAAATTTCCTTCTGAAGTGACAAGTTGAAAATATATGTGAGGGGATCTTAATTTCATTTTTAACATTTTTAATTACATTTATTGAGATATCATCAGGCCCACAAGAAGTATTAGGTTTCATTATACTTATAATATGACATATATCATCTTCAGAAAAAGGTTCAATATATAAACTATCTGGAAAACTGTATCCATAATATTTATATTGCACTTGATTTTTTGTATTAAAATCAGCTGCTAGATCTTCTGCTATACTTTTAAAATACTGGTTGAAAGCTGTAGCTTTTTGCGCATCGTCTGTTAGTACATTTTCAGCCACCTCAATATCCCCAATTCTAAGATTTTTGTTTTTATTCCGAGACAATAGGTTATTTATCAGCCTCCATTTCTGTTTCAGCGAAGTATCACCATATATATTAAATTTAGTTTCATAGTATTTTTGTTTAGCTTCTCTTATTAAACCAGTGACATAATTTCTGCAAATTCTGTGCCTTTCCTTGTCCGTTTCATCACTGGAATTCTTATATATTTCAGCAAGTCTGTTTCTTTTTCTAATCTGGTTTTTTATATAATTATTTATCCAAGGAGCATAACCAGGGTGTAGTGATCTCTTCTTTCGAATTCTAGGAAAGCATACATTATATATATCCATAAAGAGTGAAAGAAAGTGATCATATGCCTGGTTCACATCCGTAATCTGTAGTAAATCCTGCCAATTAATAATGCTTATTTTTTCCTGAAAATGTAAAACACACTTATGTGTCATCTTCCTGTAAGTTATATCATTTTCTAAATGTTTCCTTGAATCTTCAATAAAGTAAATTACGGGGTAGTGGTCAGTTAAATCAGATTGTAATATTTTACTTTTCCAAGACATATTAGTAATTGCATAATCAAGCAGTGTGCCATTCACATTTGTTAATCTAGTTGGTTTGTCATTTGGTGTAATCATGTAAAAATACGAATTAATTAAATCTCTAAAATCCAAAACATTCTTATCTGTACAATTGAGTAGATCTAAATTGTAGTCTCCTACAATTATGAAACTCGAATTCATTTTCTGTAATTTATCAAAATTTGTTTCCATAACTTGTAAAAAATATTCGAAATTGCCATCTGGTGGTCGGTATACTACTCCTATCACCATTGTATCAGTCTTGATACAAATCATTTCAATACTGTTGTGAAGTATCATCAGGGAGTCACATATGACATAATTAATTCCATTCAATGAATAGATTGCTACGCCTCCGCCTCTTCTGTTTATTCTTCCTAGATTGGCCGACTGATATCCTTCTATATGTAACGACTCACCATTTGCTAACCAAGTTTCTGAAAATGCCAAAAAATTGAACTGATGTCCCATGATTTCCAGTGTAGACAAAATTCCATCTGAGTTTGCCCTTAAGCTTCTAGAATTCATGTAAAATAAAGTTGAGGTTCCCCTACAGCAGGTCATCACTCTATTACAATCCTCCAAAGATGATCGGCATTAGGAGCAATTGTTTCTCCACAGCTGTAACACATTGAATTCATTGTGTAGAGAGTTTTGGCTCACAAGTCCAACGGCGAGAACCACTATTGGGAGATGCACAAATTGGGCCCTGAAGTTCTGCTGCTTAATTGATTTTAGCCAGCTCACTCTACACAAGGTAAGTAAAACACGACGGACAGATGCAAGAGGGATAGGACGCATAGGAGCAATAAAGTTTATGTAATATTCGTATCGAAACTTCAGACTTTTGGACCTATGAGTCCTTGTCAGGCTAGAGGCCTTTTTAAATATTTTTTGTGTTATGCACGTTATTTTGGATTTCACCAAAAAGGCATATGCTACGTGGGAGGCCCTCCGTCCCAGCAACTGGAATGTTAATCGAGGTAACAGTGTCAGGGGGATGGAGGTCACCCACTGCTGGTGTCCGCTGACAAGTGACCTTGGACCCGGGGGTCAGCGACCTTGCCACATGGCCGAAGCGAGAAGGGAGAAGAGTGTTGCAACGACGAAGGAGGGAGAGCCAGTCGAAGGAGGAACTCGTGAAGATGTAAAATTGAAAAGCTGGTAAATGCCGACTGGAAATAACGGCATTGGATCTCGATATATGAAATAATGAAATGTGATAAATGAAATGTGAAAACAGCTGAACAGGCAGAGTAAGCTGGTGATGTAATGCTATGTAACTGAGCATATGTCCTTGTCTATCAAGCGTGTTTGTGAGTGTTCAATAAATAATTGTTATATTTAAGTAAAGGCTGGAGTTGAACCATTTTATTGGGGAGGAGCCTCATTATTGAGTCCCTGCAATTGCGATAAAATCTTTGATTTTATCTGAAAGACCCTTTCACCCGTCGCGTATTGCGATCGAACCTCGAACCGGAGGGACATTCCTAAGTGATCCCAACAGACACAGGACTGTGATGTTTCTTCTTCGGTTGTCTATGTCCATGCAACTCTATGTCCATGTACTGTATGTTGTTCTTTTGTGCATGCGTACCTTAAATGCAGTTTAGATGTGGACAAGGTCATCTCGAAGGGACTAAGGTAGAGAATGGTAGAAGAGGGAGAAAACAAATTTTTGAAATCAGAATCATAATTTGCAAAGTCAGAAAAGAAAATTCTATTTATTGATGCAAAAATTATCTCTTTTTTATTATCTCGTTTTCAAAATAAATATAACGAGATGGTTCTTTCACTTTTGTACTCTGTCCGTCTGTAGACAGCAAACTTTTTTTGTTTATAGAGAGAAATTAAAATTTCTTTTCAGATTGGATAGGTATTGATGAAATGTGCAATTTCCGAATCTCCCAAAAGCTGTATTTGTGCCCTCTAACGGTGAAAATATTAAATTTTCAAAATTTCAAACGAATATTGCAAACGATGCATTTATGCAAGAAATTTGAAATTTTGGTTGTGGAATGTGAAGGTCACAAAGTTTCCACTGGCAAAAATGAGTTGACCCCTTAGACCTAGGGTGGGGAGGAAATGCATTTCTTTCGGTTTAAGATATAACTGTTTGCTTTTATAGAAAAATAAAAAAACTGTTTTTGCGTTGGATAGGTATTGATGGAATATTACGATTCACACTTTCGGAACCTTCCCGTAGCTATAATTGCGTCCTCTAACTGTGGAAAAGTTGATAATTCCAAAATTTTAAACGAATATTGCAGACGAAGCATTTATGTTACGAATTCGAAATTTTGTTGTGGAATGCGAAGGTCATGATGTTTTTATTGGCAGTAATGAGTTGACTCTTTATGCTCAGGGTGAGTGGGAAACGCAGTCGTACTTTTTGCAAGAGATAATTCGAAAACTCTTCTTTAATTGGATTGGTATTATTGAAATATTATAATTTGCTTTATTTTTTAAATCCTTAGGTATTTTAATTTTTATCGTTAGGGATAAATAAATATGAGTTGGGTTGTTTTACCTCTGAGTGGAACTATCTTGCACACACACTGGTCTAAATGGCCAGGGTAGGGTTGTTTTACCTATGAGCGGCACTTTTTTTGCACACAATGGGCTAAATGGCCATGCCACAAGGACACGAGAGCTCAGAGAAGTTTTGGGGGAGGGGACCCACCGGACAGCAAATAGAAATAGACGATTGTGAGTGATTGATAGTCGACTGACTGACTGACATGGAATCACGCTAATCCTAACTGTGATGCAGAAATGGCAGAGCTGTGCAAATTTACACCTAGGGGTCATCTGGGGTCGTAGATCTCGGGGAAAATCCGAAATTTGACCTATGACGTGTCCTTTAAAGTACATAGAGGTAATGTAGAGGTCAAACCTTGAGCTACAAGTGTTAGAAACGTGAAAATTAGTGTCTGGATGTGTTTCGGGTTGTAGATGTCGGAAACGTTTGAAATGTCAGACCCGGTGAACACTTTGAAGTCGAAGATCAAATTTAGATCTACCAGAGATAGAGTGCTGAAAATTGATTCCTGTGGGTATTTTGGGTTGTAGATCTCAGAAATATTGTTAAATTTTCGGTGTGATGAGTTCTTCGGGGTCAAAGGTCAATTAGTGATTTACCATTGTTAGAGAGTTAAAAATTGGTGCGTGGGCGTATTTTGAATCATAGATCTCAGATATTATATCAAATTCCTTCGAGGTCAAAAGTAAAATTTAGATATACCAGTGCTGGGAGCAAAAAATTGGCGAATAGGGTTATTTCAGGCAATAGAATTAAAAAATGAGAGGAATTTTCATCTGGTGCTTGGCTACTGATCTAAGGGACCTGGGTTCGAATCCCGAGTAAGGCATGGATGTATGTGTCGTTTTTCTGCTGAGGTCCTGCCATCCTCTCAGACCTACTCTGGCATATAAACGAACAGGCTCCTGTCAGACCTCCGTGGCAAGCAGCTGCTTGAGGGGGCATTTATTTTATTTATTTATTAGCAATTAAGATCAAAAAGGAGTCGGAGTCATGGTCTATAAATCAAGAGGTATCAAGACACCGAATGATTGTTAATTTATATATATATAACTGTGAGTGATATCCTAGTAACGAAAGACAATCTCCCATCATTGAGGAAATTTATTTTTAAGAAATCATTTGTTGATCAGCGTACTGATACCCGAGTGGTTCGCTTGCTTGGCTGCTGTCTTTAGGAACGTGGGTTCAAGCCCTGAATAAAAGGAATGGATATTATGCTGACAGGCTCCTGTAAGATTTCTGTGGAAAACAGCTGCTTGAGGGGATATTTATTTAACTGGTATGAATAAAAATGTTAACAAACGTTTTGAAAACCCCTAAACTTCCAAATGTTTCGGCTAACATTGGCTGTGTCACTGCTTGTATATGAATTACGTATAATTCCTAAATTTCATTTATGTTATTTTCCATCTAATTGACTGTGAGCTTTAATAATATAGAATGGAAACTCCACTTCAACGAAATAACTCGAATTTTTGTGCGTGAAACACTGCGAGTGAAGGAAGTTAAAGTGTTTCTGGCAACATCTCTGTCTCCTAATGTGGTGGCCATCGCATACGAGACAACCAGAAGGAAGAGGCAAGGTATGTATGAACGCAGTGGGATTTTCGTTTGCCAGATGATGGTTCGTTGGACTTGAAAGATGGGCGCCGTGCTCCTGTCTCGATAAATGCCCGCGAGAGGGTGTTCTAACTGCGCCAACCCCTCGGTGGGTGATTATCGTTCTCGAGAGCAAGGCACGAATCTCTATAGCTGGTTTTAGCTTCACTCTCGGCACGTCAGTCGTTATCTTCGGGAGCACACCCCACAATTTCAGTACACTTGCATCTAGGTAACGGCCTCATAAACATTAGTTTGGTCATTGTGGGAGGTCATAATTCAAACACTGAAGGAAATGGGGCCGAATTCACATGGATGTGGTTTAGCAGTGATTTGCAAGGAAGCTTATCAAGACATACAACAGTTACTCAGTTGCCACCCTATACCATTCGTCGTCTGCTTCATAGTGTTCGAACCTGAATTATTTAAAAGATTTCTCTTTTTGGCTTTATTTCAAGACTTTAAACTCTCTGCCACGTTTTTGTTTTCTGTTGATGTGAAAAGAGAAAAGTAGGCTGTACGGAAAAACACCTTAATAGAATCACCTTAAATGCCTTCAGTTAATGGCCGAAAAAGTAACCTATAATCATAAAACTTCGCTAATATTGGCTAAATTAACACAGAGACTGAGTTCACATCTTCCTATCCTGTCTGTAAAGTTTTAAGTGTACTATAAATGGAAAGAGTAATCTATGATGGAAGATATCGCTGAAATACTGTCTTGCAGACTCGGAAGCTGTTTAGCGTATCGGAGTTTTAAATGGAATGGCCCTCGGCAAACTTCAGTTAAATGTGCAGACAGTTTTTTTACATCGAAATTGGCTTTAAAATCGATTGCCAAATCAACTCTCTCTTGAAAGCGATACAGAAAGGAAAAACGCGAAGCATTTGCTTGGCTGTTTCATGTAATGAAAGAAGCTGACAGTTCGAATCAAAGATTGCGAAAATTCCAGATTGGCAAGTCTCAAGTCTTGAAAGGACCCTGATGACTCAGTGGGTATCATGCCTGATTAGTAAGATGTGAGCAGGAGGGTCGAATCTTAAATGTTTCAACTTTGAGGTTGTGTCCGCTCCTCTTCTTGCAGCGAGAAAGAGTACCGCCAGTCAGTGGTTCCAGGTATTGACCTGGCCTCCAAACTCCCCAGATATAAATCCAATCGAACGTCTGTGGTTTGTGTTGGAACAGCATAGCCGCTTATGGTGGCTCAACCACGTAACTTACAAGTGTTAAAGAACCTGCTGGTTACGTGTTGGTACCAGATACCACAAGACACCTTTAGAAATCTTGTAGCGTCCATTCCTCGCCAGGTAAGAGCTGTTTTGGCGGCACGTGGAGGACCAACATCATATTAGGTAGGTGGTCATAATGTTTTGGTTCTTCGGTGTATATCCTGATTTACGAACGCAATTCGTTCCTCTAAAACTGTTCGTAACTGATTTTATAGTAAAAAAATTACGACTTGCTCTTGGGATCCAAAAAAATCAACAAATGTTATTAAAGAATCGTTCAAATAAAAGCAACAATTCTATAATAATTTATGCTAGTTGTTTCAAACTATAGTAGTATTTAGTTCAAGGGGTGGGAGCTGTTGATCCAACAGTAATGCGAAAAACATTCCACATAAGATATTAATTCTAACGGATAATGCCTTTGGACATCCTCCTCCATGATTTAAAAAGTTGAGGTGAGTTTCTGCCTCCCAACACTGCGTCGTTAAATCCAGCCTATGGATGAGGAGGCAATCGCTACATTGAAAGCATATGATCTAAAGCGGTGGTTCCCATTTGGTGTTCCGCGAACCCCAAGGGGTTCGCGCTAGAAATTCTGTAATGGCGCCTTAAGCAGTAAAGAATTGTCCAATTATTCAGTAGTAAAGAATCAAGGATAAGTCGTGTAGATATGGAACTCATGAAATAATGAGCTGAAAAAATTTGGTTTTTTGCCATGTGGCACCACTCATGGCAAAAACCAAATTTTTTTCATTTCATTATTTCATGTTGCCCAATTATGTCATGAACATACTTTTCTTCTGTGACCCTAAATTTTCGAGGTTTCATAATTATAGGTAGAAAATTTTATAATAATAATGGGGGTTCGCAACACAATTTTTTGGTTCAAAGGGGTTCGAGGAAGTGAAAACGTTGGGAACCACTGATCTAAAGGAAAGCTTCGATATTATGGTGAATGCAATGAAGGAGTAGGGACGTATTTCTTTATTATTTCAAAAGATTCAGTGTTAATGATGATGATATTAAAACAAAAGCGAAATATGTGAAAGTGCAAAGAAAGCGGACTTTGAAGAGGTAGATTCGGATGATGATGTAGCAGAGTTATTAGCAGCAGATAAGGAAGATGAAATGAGTGAAGATTTAATTCAACTTGAGAGTGATCAGTAAGAGGAGGAAGAGGTAACAGACGAGACTGAGGTGTGCATGCTCATCAGAAAAAGATTATCCAATGCGTTTCTGCTCTTCGATGAAGGTTTGGCTAATCTGGATGAAGATGATCCTTTTCAACTAGTAAAGGTAATGGAAGCCAAAAATTATTAAACTTGTGCATATTACGCGCTTTTTTTTAAGGAATTTTGTAAAAACCTTTAAAACGAAGGGGAAAATGGAAAATGTTACACTGGAATGGAAATCCAGTCTCTCGGTCCCCTTTTTACTTTCCTCCAGACGGCTTGCCCCCCCCCCCATATTATTTTCTAGATCCAGGCGACCTGGCGCGTTATATGCATTCCTAAAGTTCACACTAAATGTTAATGACTATTCCTTCCGTTTTCTTGAAAGATGTGTATCACGTGATCAGTCGTCGTGAAATCAGACTCTTTTCAGAAACTGACCACCGTTCACGCGCAGAATCCCCTATACACATCATCAGGCACGCAGCCAGGATTAGTATTCGGTTGGTTGGTTGTTTGGGTTTTAATGGCGCATTAGCAACTAAGGCTATAATGCGCCATACGAATGTCCATAAGAAGAAAGATAAAAGTCGTGTAACCCTTAACCAAATTTTAAAAGAATCCACAAACATATACTAAAAATATAAAGCAATAAAAAGAAACATAATTGATAACAAGAAACAAATGTATAAATAAGTGATAAATATAAAAGTAACCTGGTGTAAACAACCTGGGATAATCATATATAAAATAAACAGTAGTAAAACTATAGACGAGTAAAATAACCTGTAAATTGTAAAAATTGAAAGACTGCGTTAAAACAACAATGATCAGATAACAAATGTCCGAGTGTAAGGGGTTCGGACATAAAATCATGAAAATTAAAAAACAAACGCCGCTCAAAGTTAAAACATGGACACGATATTAAAATATGTTTGATAGTTAAAATGGTGTCACAAAACTCACACTTAGGTACGTCGTCCGCCCGTAGCAGAAACGAATGAGTAATATACGAATGACCTAAGCGGAGCCGAGCAAGTACAACTTCCTCCTTGCGATTCTTGCGGTAACAAGACTGCCATGGTTTGAAGATAGGTTTGATATCAAATAGCTTGTTCGTAAGCTGTTCTGACCAAGATCTCTGCCACTGTGCCCAGAGCTCGATGGTAAAACGCTGCCGGAAATCCAGATATGGAACCGGCAACTGAGAGTCGGACAGGGGCGTGGCTGATCTGGCAGCAGAATCTGCCAAATCATTGCCCCTGATTCCGACATGACCGGGCACCCAACAGAAGAGAATCGTGGTGGTGGCTGCCAGATGATGGAGCTGCTGGCGGATCTTGGAGAGAACAGGGTAAGGCCTCACCGAGATCAAAGCCTGTAGCGAGCTAAGCGAGTCGGTGTAAAGCACACACCGACGATGATGCTTAGTCGCCACGTGGTCCAAGGCGAGGCTGATAGCGTGCAACTCTGCAGTGAAGATGGAACACTGCAGTGGGATCTGGTCTGCAATGATTACATCACAGCAGACCATGGCTGATCCCACTGAAGTGCCGGACTTCGAGCCATCTGTGAAGACATGCAAGAAGTCCGGGTGCGCAGCACGATGGCTGGCAAAGAGTTGCCGGTACACACAGTCGGGTGTAAAGGCCTTCCCCATCCTGCACAGGGAAAAATCGCAGGAAGGGGAAACAGCGAGCCATGGTGGAAGTAGCTCAGCTGTGGACTGTGCAACGCTATCGAGACTGGTGTTGATGTCTCTGAGGTAGCCTCGGACTCGCAAACCAAATGGACGAATGGCAGTCGGCTGATTAGTGTAAAGCATTTCCCACTTCGGACTGAAAACGCAGTCCCAAGTGGGATGGTCAGGCAGGGATCGCAATTTAGATGCATATTGTAGGGACAACTGCTGACGGCGAAGAGATAAAGAAGGTTCATCAGTCTCAACGTAAAGACTCTGGACCGGTGAGGTGCGGAGGGCTCCCGTGCAAACATGGGGGGCTTGGTGATGGAGGGGGTCCAGCACCTTCACCACCGAATCCCGGGCCGAGTCGTACACCTAGGATCCGTAGGCCAGTTTCGATCGGACAAGTGCACAGTACAGGCAAAGCAAAGAACATCGGTCCACCCCCCAAGAAAGGACCTTGACGATGTTCAATGCCCGCGTGCACTTGGACCTGAGATGACGTATGTGTGGTAAAAAGGACAAATATTAGACCGAGAAACTTGGTCTCCGCCACAACTGCAATGATGTTACCCACGAGCCGCAGCTCGGGATCGAGAAGAAGATTACGCTTGTGGCAAAAGTGCACACAAGCGGTCTTCTGTGGGGAGAACTGAAACCCGTTGTCCAAACCGAAAGATTGTTTAGGGCAATTTGCAGTTGTCTTTCAATGACCCTCATGCTGGCCGATGAGCAAAAGATGCTAAAGTCATCAACATAGAGGGCATTGCCTACTGATGGAGGAAGTTGTCTAGTTATAGAATTAATCTTGACAGCGAAAAGCGTACTCAGAACGCAGAAAAGCGTACTCAGAACACTCAGAACGCAGCCTTGTGGCACCCCCTGTTCTTGGGGGTACGGCCGCGACAGAGTGTTACCGACACGGACACGAAAAGAACGTGTCGATAAGAAGTTGGAGATGAAGATCGGCATGTGACCTCTCAAGCCGAAGCTGTGGAGGTCACGAAGCATGCCGAATCTCCAAGCCGTGTCGTACGCTTTTTCGATGTCGAAGAAAATTAACACCAGGTGCTCTCTTCTTAAAAATGAATTTCTGATAGCCGATTCGAGGCGTATCAGATGGTCAAGAGTTGACCGTTGCCTGCGAAAGCCACACTGGGTGTTGGAAAGAAGGTTGTGGTGTAGTATCTAAATACCAGATGAGTCTGGCATTTACCATTCTTTCCAACACCTTGCACACGCAGCTCGTCAACGCGATGGGACGATAATTAGAAGGAATCTTGGGATCTTTGCCTGGCTTGGGGAAGGCCAAGATGATGGCCTCCCGCCAGGAGTTCGGAAACTGCTCCTCGGGAAAAATGCGATTGATGAGATGGAGCAGCCAATCCTTACTCGATGGTGAAAGATGTTGGAGCATGGTATAATGGACATTGTCCGGCCCTACAGCAGAGGCATGAGAAGAGTGCAGAGCAAGGCGAAGCTCCTCCGCTGTGAATGGCCTGTTATAAGACTCCAGGCCATTCGAGTGGAAAGACAGCGGAGAGCGTTCCACCCTGCCCTTATGGGCCAGAAACTCGGGGCAGTAAGAAGAAGACGAAGAGATGGACGAGAATGACTCCCCCAGAGTGTCTGCAATTGCTTTGGGATCAGCAATTGCCTGTCCATTGTGCTCCAGGATCGATAACGAGTGGGACATGTAGTTCCCACCCATCTTCCAGACTTTATCCCACACGACCTTAGAACTAGTCGTGCGGGTGATAGAAGATGTATACTTGATCCAAGATTCCTTCTGGCTCTGGCGTCGGACGAAACGAGCTTTCGCCGTGGCGCGTTTGAACTTTTCGAGGTTGGGGGTTGTCAGATATCTCTGAAACACCCCCCAAGCCTTGTTCTGAGCCTTACGAGCTGCGGTGTAATCTGGATTCCACCAGGGTTTCAGAAAGCGAGGAAACTGTGTAGAAGTTTGAGGAATTGTTGATGCAGCTGCATCTACGATACAGTCCGTTGTTTCCGCTACTGCCATATTCATGGGCTCCTGGCTGACAGAGTGGTCATCGAGCTCAGAGAGAAGCTCGAAACCACCCCAGCCAGCCCGATTGAGCCTCCACCGCGAGACGCGTGAAGGGCTGCAAAGCCCCCCACGGGAGATGGTGCACACCACGGGGAGGTGATCGCTTCCGTAAGGGTTGTCCTCGACCTCCCATGTAAAGAGTGGAAGGATCGAGGAGAAGCAGATGGTAAGGTCATTGGCAGTGAAAGAATGGGTTGGGGAGTGAAAGTAAGTACTGACACCGGTGTTCAACAGGGAGAGAGAAGGATCCAGGAGCCACTTCTCCAAGACCCCGCCGCTCCCGTTGGTGTCAGCACTGTCCCAAAGTGGACTGTGTCCATTGAGGTCCCCCATAATGAGGAAGGGTTAAGGCAGCTGCGAGATGAGATCATCAAGGTCTTCCTGGAAGACAATGCTCCCAGGTGGAAGATATACAGAGCAGACAGTCAGCGAGAACCCCACGAAGAGACGGATGGCTACCGCCTCAAAGTTGGTGGTGAGGGGTACGACCTGGAATGGAGAATGGTTGCTCACGAGGATGGCGACACCCCCGCGAGCTGTACCATCTCCATCCTGGCGAACTAGTGAAAAGTGCCGGATCGTGGATCTCTGACTGGTTGCAAGTGTGTCTCCTGCAGGCACACACATGGGCTGGTGTGCCTGAAGGAGGGCCTTGATGTCGTCAAGATTCCTCTGGAATCCACGACAATTCCATTGTAGGAGTGTGGCCATCTCAGGACTTAGAAGAGTGGCGGACAACGAATTCCTATTCAATTTAACCTCTGCAGAGGACGGTTTAAGTGAATAGGGGGGCGGTCGGTATCCAATGTCCTTGGAATCATCCGAGGGGCATGGATCGGTGACCGCCCTTTGCGGAGGAGTGAGTAATTTCTTTTTGGGCCCTTTAGGTTTGGAAGGTCTTGCTGTCTGAGGACGGGGAGGAGGAGGTCTTGCAGTGGAGGTGGAAGGCTGAGTTGCAGGATTCGCAACCGTGTTTGATGTTGAAGTCGACACCACCCTTGGTTTCACTTGCGTGAGGAGGTACTTTGCTGCGGGCGAGAAAGACTCATTAGGTGGTACACTTATGTCAGTCTGCACCGCCACCAAAGTCATTGGAACGATGGGCTTTCCAATGACTGCACTGGCATAGGAAACCTTGCCGGGCGGTGCAGCAAGCTTTCTTGCCTCAGCATAAGAGATGTTATTCATGACTTTGAGGCGTTGTACCTCCTTTTCCTCTGTCCACTTTGGACAGTCACGGGAGTATGCTGGATGTTCGCCACTACAGTTGACACAGCATGCCTTTTCTGCTGTGCAGTCAGGATCCAGATGATCCTTACTGCCACGGCGAGCACAGGTGGGCTTGCCCCGGCAGGCTGTGCGGGCATGACCGTATATCTGACACTGAAAACAGCATAGAAAGTTCGGTATATATGGCCATACCTCACAACAATGCAAGTAACCTGCCTTGATGGAAGAAGGCAGGTGTGGCGTGTTAAATTTCACAATCAGTACCCGGGTGGGTGCTAATTTCCCATCACGGCGTGTCGAAACCCGGTGGACCGCTGTTACTCCTTGAGGTGAGAGCTCCGAGAGGATTTCCTCCTCAGTGACTTTGAGGAGGCCCCACTTGGTGATCACACCCCGAGAGGAATTCAAAGTTTTATGGGGAGTGACTTCGACAACCACCCCACCAATTTCTTTGACTTTCAGGAGTAGTTCAGAGTGTTTCGAACAAGCGGTCTCAACCTGCAAGTCGCCAGATAGTAAGCGCTTTACGGATTTCGGTTCTCCCGCAAGACCTTTCAAACCTTTATTCACAAAAAAAGGGGACATGTCCCCAAGCACCTGATCACCCGTGGAGTGGATGATCAGGAACTTTGGGAACGAAAACACAGACACAGAAGACGACGGCAGAGATAACTTAGACAACGAGGAAGATGGGGGCTCATGTCGAGCCCTCTTGTTGGCAGCGATCGCATTATTTTCTTCATTCTCTCTCATGGTTTGTTTTGTGTGGTTCAGTGCCCGCTGTCCCCACCCTCCACGGAGCCTAACAAGGGGACGCCCAGGCGGGCGCCAGGGCTACGCAGGCACTATACCCACACAGACAGTGAGCCAAGCCCTCACAAATAAATAGAAGGAAAACGAAAAGAGAAATGTCCAGAACAAAAACGTTATGCACAAATGAAACAAAGCTTAAAATAACAAAATTGTGAATGGCCAACCTGGCCGGATTAGTATTCGGAGAGAGGGAATTATTCTGAGAATAATACTTGAGTAGGGTTTCCCAATTGCTAAAAATATTTCACCGGACAGGAAACATTCGAATGCTATTCAATATATGGAATAAAATGTTGTAGTTGCTTTTTAAATCTATTTTTAGGGTCGGACATATACTCCCACTACTCCATACTATGGGGCTAAAATAAAATTATATAGAGACAACTGTTTTGGATATAAAAACAAATACACAAGTTTGAGATTTCGCTATAAGACGACGGCATTTTCGGGGTGGGGGGTCCGGACACCCTGGGTACGTCCCTGCACGTCACCTATCAGTTGTTGGCTAACAGTTGCTGCTTCAGCAGGGCGGGATTTGTAGCCTCTGATGCCCTGAGCTTCGCAAGTTCAAGAGGCCCCAAAACTTCAGAAGCCGAAGTATATATTTATTAATCAGAATAAAGGGAACATTAAAAAACAAACAGCGAACTGATGTGGTGGAAACATTATTCTAGCATTGGTATAATAACGATGACTGGGTAAAGCTAAAATGAAAGATCTTGCATAGTATATTAATTTAAATATTAAAATTTAAAGTAAATTTTTTAAAATAAATTTAAATAATAAATTTAATTTTTTAATTTAATTAATAAATTTAATTTTTTAAAATAAATTTAAAGTAAATTTAAATTAAATATAAAGAACACACCTCTGGGCAATATTCGCAGCTTGTCTTTGGAACCATCAAAATCGGAAGTGGTTTCTCACAATTCCTATGTGAGATATGGTTAACTAGAAATCTCAGGGTTTGGTGAGGAGGGGGGGGGGGTGAGAGGGATGCTTATACTGCAAATATTCGACCATGAAATATAAAAAAAAATAAATACCCCCTCAAGCAGCTGCTTGCCACAAAGGTCTGACAGGAGCCTGTCAGTTTATATGCCAGAGTAGAAGGTCTTAGAGGATGGCAGGACCTCAGCAGAAAAACGACACATACATCCATGCCTTACCCGGGGCTCGAACCCAGGTCCCTTAGATCAATAGCCAAGCGTGCTAACCATTCGGCCACTGGACGGCTACCATGAAATACGTATGAGAATATATTTTTTGCCCCCGCTCCGATTCCTAAAATTCTCTAATAAGGTGGGGATGGGTATCTCTTCTTTATCGATTCCACTTTGTAACTAGGTGTCCTTTCCTGGACTATGTCACTAACTATTCTCACCAATCGAAGTTGGATCTTAATTTCCCCAGAACTTTCGAAATTTTCCAATTAATTCATTTTTCCTTTCTTAACGGTCCTCTTTGACACCTAAGATTCCTTACTTTTACTTTCGCATCCAGGTTTCTGTGGCTGAAAGAAGCTCCTCAAAGGAAGCGTTGGTTGGATGCCCGGAACACTGCGTCATAATAAAAGGCGATGAGCCATCACGTACAGTGCGGTGCGTCATCTGCTCGTGATGGCTTGATTAATGCGATTATGGGAAGAGAGCGCGCAAATATGAAATGCTTTTGGTGGCTGACTCGAAAAAAGAATTTATTCGAAATTATTTTGAAACTAAAAAAATAAATGTCAGCACTGGCGAATATAATAGGATGCTCAATTTCGAAGAAACTATATTTCATTTTCAGAATTTTGTACCATTTAACAGTATCAATGGGCACTAATGGGTGGAGGAAAAATGTAAATAGTAATATATTATTAACCCTATAAAACGGAAAAAAAAATTCGTTCGTCCCTTAAAATGGAAAAAAAAAGAATTGCATTTCTCATCCCCTAGTGTCAAGGGAAAAATCAGTCAGTCTGTATAAAAAAAACCTTCAATATTATTACTGTATTAAAATGTTAGTAATTGATTTCATAAATTTCGATAACATTTTAAAAATAAAGAGTAACAGGTCGAATTTTAGACAATAAAAATTAATTAAAACACATATGAATATAAATTATACTTCTATTAGTTTTTTGGGTATCTGTTGTGATTAACATTTCTACAGCCAGAATTTCTAGCATAAATATATCGTTTACAATATTATTTCAAGTTTTACATTTTTTGCATTTAGCGCCGTGTTAAGATGCAAATTAAAGGCTTTTTAAGGATCTGGAGATTGTGAATCATCATATTTCTTTAGTACCTATTCAACTCAAAAAATTGTTTCATTAATCTCTCAAAATCAAAAGTTGCGTTTTCCCACCACCCTCTGGGCGAAAGTACAAATTGTTGCTGCCAATGGAAACCCCTTGATCATCCCACTCCAACACTAAAATATTAAATTTCCAGTCCAAATAGATCGTTTGCAATATTTGTTTAGAGTTTCGAAAATTTAAAAATTTTCCCCTACCAGAGGGAGCAGTTACAATATTTGGCATTTTGGAAAGTGTGACCCGTAATAGTTTATCAATACCTATACAACGAAAAAAATTTTTAAATTTAACCTAAAAACAAATAATTATATCTTCAAATGCAAACGACAATGATTTAAACCGCAACAGTGAAAATAATTGTTGTAAATGTAAACTTCGTGAGCTTCATATTTCAATACCAAAATTTCAAATTTCTAACGTAATTACATCGCTTGCAATATTCGTTTAAATTTTTCCTATTTTTAACATTTTCAATTGTTAGAGGGCGCCTTTATAGCTGTTGCGGAGATCCCAAAAGTGCGAATCGTAATATTTAGTCAGCAGATATCCAATCCAAAAAGAAATTTTAATCGATGTCTAAAACAAAGAAATTGAATGTCTACAGACAGAGACAAAGTGAAAACATCAACTCGTTGTTTACTGGAAAAAAAATTATACCCCCTCAAGTAGCTGCTTGCCACAGAGGTCTGACAGGAGCCTGTCAGTTTATATGTCATAGTAGAAGGTCTGTGAAGATGGCAGGACCTCAGCAGAAAAACGACACAAACGACTATGCCTTATCCGGGGATCGAACCCAGGTCCCTTAGATTAGAAGCGAAGCGCGCTAACCACTCGGCCACGGGACGGCTATAAATAAATACCCCGTCAAGCAGCTGCTTGCCACAGAGGTCTGACAGGAGTCTGTCAGTTTATATGTCATATAGTAGAAAGTCTGAGAGGATGGCAGGACCTCAGCAGAAAAACGACACACACATCCATACCTTCGGGCTCGAACCCAGATCCTTTAGCTCAGTAGATCGGGGCTCGAACCCAGATCCTTTAGCTCAGTAGCAAAGCGCGCTAACCACTCGGGCATGGGAAACGAGTCAATAAAAGGTGATAAGGTTCAATGAGCCAAGAAAAAGGTATTAAAAATATTCCTTTTATCATCCTTTCTGCCAGCTTGAGATTTAAAATTGTCTAAACAGATGGTAGTCACATGATGCACTAAAGGTATTTTTTACGTTGTTCCATTTTTCAACTGAGAGGTAAATTTTTTGCTGCAGTGTTTTTTCTTTATGTTCAGGTCTAAGGCTCAAAACTGATCTGAGATCAAGAATAATTTTTAATTTTCACAGTATAGGGCTCTCGTGCACACGGAACCACGGCTTAACTTCGTACCTGAGAGTTTCTTTATCAAGCCCATTGGTGTTTTTACCTTCACTGAGGCAAGTAACCACTTCGAACATAAAATGATGACCCTCATGCTGTACCAACATCGCGACCTTTTGAAAGAGATGTAGAGGTTACAGGAGCTCCAAAGGGTTGCTAATGACTCTGCTGCTCTGGGATTAATTTTTCTTGCATGCCAATCATGCATCAATCAGTTAGCAAGAATAACTAACTATGAAGGTACTATTATGTGATGTCCTGAGCAGATCCTGTTGGACTGCGCCAGAATGTGATGTCCTCCTTTTCTTCTGAATGCGATGGGCTAGGCCAAATGTCATGGCAGCTGGAGGACGATGAATTGGTTTCTTAATTACCTTCACCCCTTACTTTGGTGGAATGACAGGTTCGCGGGTTTTTACGCCCTAATCGCCGTATGCTTCAGATTTGCTGCGTTAAATGACGAATGAAAATATGTCCAACAATTCACGGTACGAGAGTTGTATAGGGATGACACAGTTTATTAACACTACATACAATTCCGTGCTGGGGATGCTCTCAACTCCGTAGGCCTTTGCTGCATTGTTTGTTGCTGCAAACAATTACACAATGAGGTGGAGAACAGCACAATTTGCAGATTCTCCCTTTACCGACTTCAAACTCGGCGAAAGGATAATTAACCTTTGCCTACAACGCGGTTCACACGGAATCCACAGAACTGTATCAGATTCACCAAGAATCTCGATTCTGGTTATTTCTGAGCAAGAGCGGCTTCTCCTTGACGCATATCAAATATCCTTCCAGTTTGACAGCTACGCTCGAAATTGACTTTCCTTAATTGCCCGGCTCGTCTCTAGCGCTCACACTCGCGTCCCAGGCTAGTTGTAAAATGCCATAAAAGGCTTCTCGGACCCGTCAAATCATGCAGGCAGCCAGCTTAGACCCGAAAACAACATCTTATGAGTCACATCCCCACAATAGCACTTCCAACAACATACTTAATACATAAAAATATTTGCAATAACAAAAATACAATAAAATGAAACAATAAACAAAAATAAATAAATTAGAGGAACATGACATACTACACGTTGAATTTTTGCTCTCTTAAATCCCTTATTTTTAAAGTGCTTATTGTGGCTATCCGAATTTTGGACTGAAGATTCATGAAGCTTTGAGGAGTCGCCGGTAAATCTTTAATGTTATAAACGTGCCTCGTTCCTTTACATTTAAACTTCTTACAAGAAGGACGATCTGTCCTTCATGTAAGAAGGTTTGTCTCTTTGTCACAAAGCGACGCCACTGTCACTGAGAAGCGTCATTTAATTGGCAGTGACCTAGACCTCGATTAGCATCTCCTGCCGAAACATCGGAATGACCAAACACCCAGTGTGAAGCTTTCAGAACTTGGGACAAAGCTGGCTGAAGCTAACTAATAGTGATCTTTATATATTTCGAATCGTTTACAATTTTTTCTCTCAAGAGTAGCCTTTAATCTTTACTCTTGGAGTAAATCTGTCTAGTGCTACTGCAAAGTATGGAAAATTACGAGTATACGGAATGCAAGCTGCCTGACGAAGGACGACTTCATTCGTTGCAGTGGAGTGTCCGACGCAACTTACAATCGTATGTCGCAAGATTAAAAGAATTCCTGGATTTGCTGTAATTGTAGAAAGTTTGTTAGGAATGCGTCATCATCACATAGAGCAACTACCGATGTATTCGCTGAAAAGCCTAAATCATCTGGCAATATTTCTGATCCGGGTAATTGCAAGGATCTGAGAGAAGATAAAGGAAACAAATACAGCGGTTGGGTTGGGTTGTTTTACCTCTGAGCGGCACTTTTTTGCACACCATGGGCTAAATGGCCAGGTCACATGGACCCCGAAGGCTCAGAGAAGGTTGGAGGACCCACTGGAATAGCTGTTGGGAGACAGATGGTAGCCTCCCGTCAAGGCCATCCAGCGTGTTCTTTAACGTGCACAGGGAATGGCTCTCCCACACACGGGGCCACGGCTTAACGTCCCATCCAACGGACGGCGGCCTTTCCAAGCCCATCGGTGTCCCCTACTGACCGTGGGCAAGGTGGGAAATTTTGCGGAGATAAATCTCAACGCTGACCCAGCTGGGACTCGAACCTGGGAACTACAGATTACGAGCCTGGCGCGCTACCGACTGAGCCACCCCCGCCCCCAAACACAGCGGTCAGTAGCTTCTCTGACGTCAGTCCTATTAGAAATGAAAAAGAATGGTATCAGGGAAATTAGAAATGAACTATCAGAATTAAAAAAAAAAGATTACATTTTTCTCGGAACAATGCGATGGCATGATAATTAAAATAAAAAACTATGAGATAACTCAAGCGGGTCTAACAGAAAAAGTTGAAAAAATTTCCTTAGCTAACGTTGAAAAGGACAAAACCATTGAGTTAATGCAGCAGCAACTGAACAACGTAGAACGGTATGGTCGTACTAACTATAACATTGAAATCCAAAGTGTTCCCGAAATTAATCGTGAAGTTAAAGGAGACATCTAAAATAGCTAGTAAATTAGAAATTAAAAGTTTGCACAAGATCAAATAGAAAATATTCATAGATTACAAAAATAAGAGTACGCCATCTGCTGCCATTGTCAGATTTAAAACCAAAGTGTGCAGCAGGGAAGAAAACTAGAATGCAGATTGCTGATGATTTTGATGGAAATATAACTGGGAACGTACACATCGATGAAAACTTAACAAGTGCCAACAAAGACTTGTTTTGCAGAGTGAAGAGATTTGCTAAGGAGAACAACATTCAATTTGTTTGGTGCAAGGAGGGAAAAAGTTTCATCAGGAAATCAGAATCCGAAAGTGCAAGGAGAATTGACTTAAATACTGATCTTCAAACTCTTTAATCTGCATATTACAGAACTCGAAATTTTTTTTTTCTCCAATGATAAGTCCAGGGAAGAATCTTTTTCAAAAGATAAAATTAGTATTTTTCACATTAATATTCGTAGTCTAAAAAATTACTGGGATCAATTTATTGTTATTTTAGAGGATTTCCTGCATTATATTGATGTTATTATTGTTCCTGAAACTAATGTTAATCATATAGAATATGATTTTTATGAGATTGCTAATTTCACTACAATTTATGTAGATAATGACTTATCTACTGTACGTATTATGTTAATCTTTTACAGAAACAAATTCAAATGTAGAACGTTACAGGATAATATTCCACCAACAGAAATGATACACTTATGTAGCAAAGACTCAAGGTACTACTACATACATATCATAGCTTTATATAGCTCGCCTAGTACAGATGTCAATGTATTCAATCATAACTTAAAGCTTTGGTTAACTAAAAATGAAAACCTGAAAATGTCATCTATATTGATGTCGCCAATCATAATATCAAAAATCCCTCAAAATCAGATGTAGACGAATATCTAATAGACACACTAACTAACTACAGCTATTTTGGATAGATAAATGGATTCACAAGAGGAGAACATAAAAATGCATTGATCACATCAATGCCAAATTAACTATTTCTTCCTTGACAACACTGATCTACCAAACAAAAATTGATGATCATTATCCTGTTATAGCATTATTAGACAAAATATCAAAAAACACAAACATAGACGAATAATAACAAAATGAATCATACTAAACAGAGTCCTCCCTGTTATTATATCATCATCATCATCATCCTCAAGCAGTCATGGGCTACGGAGGTCCAACCAGACCGTGCAATTTAATTCTCCAACCATATCTGTCCTGAGCTACATCTGTTGCATCCAGCCACTGCACACCAATTCTAACAATGTCCTATTTGACATTGTCTGCCCACCCGCATCCTAGGTCTCCCCTTTCTTCTGAGGCCTCTAGGCACACTGTTCATAACCCTATTCGCCAATCTATAATTATCCATACAGGCAACATGGCCAAACCAGCGGAGTCTCTCTCTGCACAATATGCTGCTTAAAGGAGGTTGCTAACTCTTTGCCTAACTTCATCATTAGTTACAAAGTTAAACCACCTAATACCCAAGATACTGCGTAAGCATCTAGAATCAAAAGCATCTAGTTTCCTGTTATCTTGTTTACAGAGCGTCCAAGTTTCACTACCATAACTAACCCTAGAAAGAACCAAATTATTATACTGTCTGATTTTAGTCTTTAGGTGTATACGCCTATTTCTCCACACTCTCCATAGATATTTAAAAGTCCCGGCAGCAATCCCTATTCGTCTGTTAATCTCATGCCGCACATCACCAGTATCTGTTACATAGCTCCCAAGATAATTAAACTGTGACACCTGCTCAAGACTGCAACCATTCGGATTAACTGAATCACAGTCTGCCTGACCAATTTTCATCACTTTAGGTGAAGGTCACAAAAGTTTCATTGGTCGCAAGAGAAGTTATCTGTGGATGATGTAATTATACAGAATATTAAACGCTTTAATTCTACGCTTAAATTCCCCGATTTCATCTACGCACACACTTAGCATTTGCCCACAAATAATTTTCCTGCCTGATATAACATCTTCAAAAGTACACGGTATTATTATGGGATTTGTAAAAAATTGTATTATGTATTATGGGATTGTAAAAAAATCTTCTGGCATTAGTAATATCAGGTACTCAGATCTCCAACTTTGTGGATTTATCTTCTCTGGGTAGCTTTATAAATTACTAAATAGAATTTTTAATATTCACATAATTCCTATTGAACTTAAATGAAACCTGTGATATGTGTACAGTAGTTCAATTATTAGACCAATTTATAAGTCAAGATAAAAGAAGCAGTTTGATAATTATAGACCAATTTCTTTATTGCCAGCAATTGAAAAAATAAGTAAAGACATGTTGCTAATGTGCTTATGGATTACCTAGAAAAATTCCAGCTTATTTCCAAATATCGAATTGCTTCCAAAGACACACAAGAACACTAAATTTACTGGAGCATTTTTCTGATGAAATTAATGCAAGCCTAAACAAGTGCAATTGTCGGAGCATTATTCCTTGATTTCCAAAAGGCATTCGACACATTAGACCATAAGATCTTACTTAATGAACTGCATAACATAGGAATTTAAAAATAATAAAATAAATACCCCCTCAAGCAGCTGCTTGCCACAGAGGTCTGACAGGAGCCTGTCAGTTTATATGCCACAGTAGGAGATCTGAGAGGATGGCAGGACCTCAGCAGAAAAACGACACACACATCCATGCCTAATACTGGGGCTCGAACCCAGGTCCCTTAGATCAGTAGCCAAGCGTGCTAACCACTCGGGGGTTCGTTCAAAATTACTTAAAAGATAGATTTATTATAACAAAAATTAGAAACGTCACTAGTGAAGTCAAACAAGTTCGCTATGGAGTTCCTCAAGGTTCTATATTGGGACCATTACTTTTCCTGATCTACATTAATGATATCAACAACTTAAAGATCAACTCCTCTATCTGTTTATATGCTCATGATACTGTGATATTAAGCAGTGGTAAAAAGTTTGAAAAAGTTAATAATGACCTACACAAAGATTCCGAAATTATTTCAGTATGGTTACCAAACAATTGTATGTATTTAAACACAAACAAGTCTAAGGCCATGTATTTCCATCTACCTAACATCTCACATCTCAATTCCTGATACCAATCAAATTTTACATCATTCACGTAGTTGCCTAACAAATGTGGACACTCAGATAATTGTAAGTGTAATGATATTATTGAAAGAGTTTCATCAGTTAAGTATCTAGGTCTGATTGTTGATGATTTTTTCAGGTGGAAGAAATATGTAAATAATATTTGTGTGCAAGATACTGCTCCGTGCCATCTTACCATTAAATGTCTGTCAAATGATTTATCATGCAATTGGAGAATCAGTCATTAACTATGGATTAACTATTTATGGTAAAGCTTACTGTACACATCTAGCTAAAATAAGAAACATTCAAAATGCAATTGTTAGACATTATACCAACCAACATAAAAATAATCTCCCGAATATCAATAAGGGCTACGCTATTATGAATGTTACCTATCAGTCAACTATATAAATAAATTAATACTTAGGTATTATTTTGATAATACTTTTAAATTCAAGATTAATCATAATAAAAACACCAGATATAAATTTAAAGGTAAATACAAATTACCACATTTTAGAAACAATTATGGAAAAAAAATGTAGAAATTATGAAATTCCCTCAGTGTTCAACAGCATCCCTGAGGAGTGATTAAATTTTAAAAATATTGAGACGTTAAAAAAGTGTTCAGGACGTAGCTTCTGGAAAATATTTAAAAATGTTTCATCTGTGGTATCTTTTAAATGTAATATTGAGTTTATTTCATAAAATTATAACTGTTTTTTCTATACTGTATTTGGATTCCTGTGGACAAGCTTTTTAGCTTCTGTAATTTAATTTTGTACTGGAAAAGTTATATAAAAAAATAAAGGCAATTAGTATCATTAAAAAAAATTATAAAAATTTCGATCAGTCCACATTTTGAAATTTCTGTAGTATTTTTTGTTCTAAAAAAAGTCTTACAATTCCCATCGACGGCTGTTTCAAAGCTGTTATTCTGAGTGAAAAGTTTTAAAATCTGATATTTTATTTTAAAAAAGGAGACGATATTTTAGCGCATCCTTGAATAATTAATTAATGTTTTCCGGTATTTCGATGAATGGAATCTTGCAATAAGTGGTTACGGAGAATCCTTTTCCGTTATTAAATAAGATTTTCTTCTGAAATGCGACACCATTGGCATGCTTTGAATGAGGAATTGCTCAGAATTTCTTGTTGATGCAGCTGTTACATTTCGTCTCCTCTCTCGCTGTTTTTGTTACGATCTGATGAACGAGTCATCTTCAGTTCGAAGCGATCTTCCAACACTCGACGTTCAAATGAATTATTTAAAACGCGAGCCATCTAACGATCGATTGCCAAAGGTTCCGTTGAAGAAGATGGCCAATCGATGTTTCAGTGATTGAACCAGGTATTGGACGTGCTTGCATTAAGGTGAGGCAGACTGATTGGAAGAGTGATTTGTGGCGATTATGTAGCTCGAGCTGGGAGCTTCTGGGTGAAGAAGGAAGGAGAAGATAGTGGATGAAATCGAAGCTCCTTTTCCAATAACTGAGTCCGCAAAACATCTCGTCAGTTCTCTGAAATTACCTCGATCACTTTATGGAAAAGCACAGAGTATTCATGAGGAGAAATAAGGGAAGCAATGGGAGGCTACTGAAGTTTGCTTCATAAGATAACAATCATCATTTAGAAATTGCAAGGAGGATAATTTCTCAAATACAGAAAGAGAACTCTTGTATCTGTTCAATTATCACATTATAAACAGAGGAGGAGTTATCTCGTCATTCTGCCATCGGCAGACTTGGGGCTTAGATCGGATATTTGCCTTCATAAACAATGCAAAACTGTTTCCTTAAATCGAAATTTCCGACATACGCCAGTTTTCATTCATCTCCCAAAGTGTTAAGAATCCAATCCTGCCATGGAGATTAATAAAGAGCAGAAAGAAATCAAAGTAAAACAAACTGCAACGACTCCAACACTTTAAGGACCAGTCTTATCTCAGCAGGAAGTTGTCCTGATTGCAGATTTTAACGCTTTCAAACGAAGATGGTAATCGAGGTTCTGAAAAAGAATTTTGTTAGCGGGTTGGGTCAGCTTCTCTCATTCTAAAGAACGAAAACTCGAAATGAGAAAATCTGGACGGGAAATGCCACGCTTTTATTCTCATAAAAAATTTCAGTTTTAGAGTTAGTCAATGCAAATCAGTGCAGAATTAGGGCAGTATAGTCATAGGAGAAACTATACCATGTTTCTTGCCTACTCTGAAGTCGTTCGATAAATTAGTCCATAAAAACATTTTAATGAAAATTCAATGCAATTTTATTTTCGTTTTAGTGCTTTTGAAAGAATATTTTGGCAGTTGAGACTGCTTATTTTTCTTAATGTTTTTTATCAGCATGGTCTTTCAAGCACTTCTATAAAATGTTTAGTTGTAAGCGAAACGTTTTAAGAAAAACTGTTGTTAACTCCGTAAAATCGCAATATTTTAGCTAACCACTCAACGTATTTGAATTCTAATGCATTTGTAATCAAAAAGTAGAAATTTTCCCAAATTTTCCAGTCCATGAAGCAACCTCTTTGAATGACATTCTGAATTCTTTTATGAAGCTGGATGCCATTCGCAGTTTTTCAAAGAAGTCTTTTTGAGTTAGCCGACTCAAAACTAAATAGAAGGAATATTTGGAAGAAACAAATTAGCCGAATATTACAATATATGTGTTGTTTCTGAAATATATGTAAATCATTATCGTGACTGAATGAGCTACGTTTTATTTAATTCATTCACTTTCCTGCAGATAAGCTATTACCGTATTCGTTACTTTTATAAAAAAAAACAGTTTAAAGAAATTGCAAGGTCAAGTTAATACCTCACCAGACTCGTAACTTGTTCTACGCAGGTTCGGTTCCCATTTCTAATAGCGCTGAGATTTTCTCTGTTTCGTCTGAGTCTTGTCTTTGACAAGTGGTGTTGTTTTATCTCTTAGCATCTCTTAGAACAGGCAGGCAGAAACGAATGCAACATAGATCACAAGGACTTAGAACTGGACAGAGAATGGGTTCGATTGTTTTACCTCTTAGCGGCATTTTTTGTACACACTAAATAGCAGGTCATAAGGACCCGCAAGGGTCATAGAAGGGTTAGGGGGAAGAGTACTTACTGGATAGCTGCTATCCAGTAGGTACTCTTCCCCCTAAATATTCACCCACTAATAGGGAACGTGAACTCTTCCCCCTACTATTCACCCACTAATAGGGAACATGAGCTGGATTTAGACCGTCGTGAGACAGGTTAGTTTTACTCTACTGATGACCGGTCGTTGCAATTTTCTCTGTTTCGTCTCTCGTTCTCTGTTCGTATTCGGGGTATCAGTCGAGTCCTTATAAGGTATCTATACCCTTGCGGATATAGATAGACTCATGTCATGGCCATTTTGCATGTTCTTTAACGTGCATTGGAAATGATGACTCCAGTTCTAAGTCCTCGTGATCTTTGTTGCATTCGTTTCTTGATGCACATTAAAGAGGCCCAGAGGTGTTCCCTTTATGATTGAGGGCAGGCTGAGGGTTTATCGGAGATATATCTCGAAGCTGGCCAAATTAGGACCCGGGAATTCTATCTAACCCGGGAATTACAGATTACGAGTCTGACGGCTAACGACTGAGTCAGCTTCTGCGTTACAGAGAATTGGATTACACTGGGAAATTGTTAGGATACAAATGAAAAGCTTCATCAAGACCACCCAGTGTGTTCGTTAACAGGTATAGGATATGGCTCTCCACGCGGGGCTATGACTAAACTTCCCATCCGAAGAGAAGGCGATTTTTCGAGACCCATCGGTATATCTCCTTTCTCACCAAGTCAGGGCTGAGGTTAGCAGAGAAAATTTCAGCGCAACCTTTGGTGAGAAAGGAACACCTCTGGGTTTGGAAGTTTGCAGAACTATGCTCATTACACTATTAAAGGACCGACTGGATGGTTTGAAGAAGGATTCCTATTCACATCAACCGCATTTCAGTGGTTCTCCTTCCTCATTTCCCTTCTGCGACTTGGATTCCTTATCACCTTGTTATTTACTGTAGCTCAATGTGCTGCACGAGAAGAGACTCTCGTATGTGACGGCACTTGCTTATTTGTCTTCTTCTGTTTTTCTTTTGTTCTTCTTCTGTTTTTGTCTTCTGTTTTTCTATAGTTTTGCTTATTTGTCTTCTTCTTCATTTGCGATCTTCTTCTGCTTAATCCCTTCACACAATTCTTTCCCTGCACTCCCAAATGGCGATTCACTAGAAAGAAGTCTTACGTGGACTGACGTCACAGAGACTGCTCTCTCTGCTCGAGGGAGCATCGCGAGAGAGGAACGGGATGCGAGGCAGCGAAATGACCGTCGTTCGGTGACTGAGAGATGTAGTTGCCACGGATACAACGATATCAAGGCAGTGAGAGCTGCGTCGATTTTGCTGTTATTTGCGCTGCTCTCAAACAGACGAGTTAGCAGTTTCCTTTCCAGCCGCCTATCATTGACTGCCAAGAATCTCATATTTTTCCGTAATTGGGAGCATTTGAGCATCGCGAGGACAGGAGGATACATAATTAGTTCTTCTCCTTGACTGCATTTCATTTCTGCTAACTCTTGTGAAGGAGATTGGCTGAAAGAGATCTTTGTTTGCTGTTCAGTGACAAGAACAGACTGAAAAGCGGAAGTTGAAGAACAGAGTTGAACTTTAATTGACTGCGAAGAATCTCATATTTCGATTCGAAAGGTTAGATGCCGTATTCCGGCGGTAATTTGGCCGTCTTACTCAGGCATACTTAATATTCACAACATAGAACGGGATCAAGTTGAATTCCGCTACTATGTTCTTTTAATTTGTTGAAGGAAATGTATTTCTTATGGGCTGTTTATTTCTAGGGCGTTCTATGTATCGTTTTATACACGATTATAATTATGCATTCCAAGTTTCCCCCTTCAATCTTTACAAAAGTTAAAATTTTTTTCGAAAAAGTATATTTGTGGATTTAGTCTTTGACTTTTATTCAGATGAATTCCGTAAAGGAATTCAGCTGATTATGATGTAACTAAAGGAAAGCACGCAGTGCATGTTAAATTTCAATTGTTTCGTGGGCTGTGAATTACGCAAGAAGCAAATGCCGGCTCCTTTGGCTTTGAAGAGATTCAAAAGAAATATCATGTTAAATAATAATAGCAAATATATTATTAACCTTTTAAGAATTTATAAAATCGCATCCTGCATCTTCCAAAGGAGCTTTGCTTGCAGAAGCAGCTTTAAGAAACAGTTTTTATGGGACATACTTTTGCAATGAATCCAAAACAACAACAAATGAAGCACACAAGATATCGACTTCCTCCACAATAAGTAACAAATTAAAGAGATTATTTCTCACAGAAACAAATTAGAGCACATTTTCTGTTAAATTCAGTTGATTGAGTGGCTTGGGTCGAACGAGAATGAAGCAGTGTTTAAATTTAGATTTTACTCGTGGTCGAGTGGTTAACGCGTCTGGCTACTGATCAACGGGACCTGGGTTCGAGCCGCGGATAAGGCATGGCTGCTTGTGTCGTTTTTCTGCTGAGGTCTCGTCTTCTTCACAGACCTTCTACTATGACGTTTAAAATGACAGACTCCAGTCAGACATCTCTGGCAAGCAGCTGCTTGAGGAGGAATTTATTTTTTATTTTGTTATACTCGGTATCATTAATTCACCAATATTTTATCTTGTAAAATAATATGTAGCTTCAGTAAACTCTGAATAATTCTGAAATTTGTGAATTGGAATCTCCAAATCGTACAATTTCCATAAGTGTAAAATTTCCAATTCTTCCAATCGAGGTCCAAAGCATTATAAGTAGTTAGACAGTAGATTCAACTGTTTAACTCTTATTTCACGTGTTTTTCTTTATCATAATCCTGATCAGTGACGGCTCGTCCTAAAGAGCACACGAGCAAGCTCCCTTCCCCAACAATAATTAGAAGATTAAAAACAAAATAGATTTAGATAACAATAATTATTCACCCTCATTCGAACATTAGTTATTATTTATTGGTTTACGTATGTGGCAGAAGAGAGGCGAATCACATTTCCTCCAATTCGAAGAGCCGATACGAATAGAACTTCCAACTTTTCACTGTCATTGCACAGTGGAAAGTGATTTAGTGCAATTCATTATATAAGAGGCAAGTCATAAGTCATATTATATAATACTGAATTGGATTGCATTAGTGGGAAGAGCTAAGGTTAATATGAATCAAGGTAATCAGAATAAGAGTCAATACTTTGACTATAACTAATCTTTAATACTGATATTTAATATATGCCAAATTAATTTCAGTTATTTTGCGAATACTCTAATAGTTCTCTTCTCTGGCAATAAGATAAGAAATTGAACTCTGCCCTTCTCCAATTGCTGAGTGCGTCACTATAAACGAGCGACCACGCTCACTTTTCATTTCCGCCGTTCTCAATATAATTGATTATATATTTTGACGGATTTATTTATTGAGAAAGAGAAGTTTTTTATGCAGTTCTCTTCACATGTTCTGTCTTGAGGAACTGAAGAGCCAATGGAATGGAAGTGGCGAGAAATAGAGCTTATCGTCTGTCATTCTGAGAAGGGTGTTGTTCTTATAGAAGTCCCAAACACTGTGGGTCACTGAAGACACGGCGGATGGCAAGAGATGTGGGGGTAGGTCACTTATAAGGTATCTTCTGTCGCGTGCCACACCCTCGCTCTGGAAGACAACCACGCCCTTCAATCCTTCATCTCTGAAAGCTAGAAAGGAAAATTAAGGGGGGGGGGGGAAATCTGTGCAAAAATACATCACGGTGTAGAATTTTTCGCTACTTGTTTGAATCAAGGAAATCAGAGAGAAAAGAACCTCTCGTTAAAAATATCAAATTATGAAAGCAAACAGCAGATGGTGCATCAGATATGATCGTTTAGAGCAAAAGAACAAGCTGAAAGCGGATAGTTCAACATTAATCCGCAGTTGCGTCAAGATAAGATGAAGAATAATGAAAAACCTCTTCGTGGTATCAATCGAGTCCTAAAATATCAATAATACTGCAACTCTTGTATAAAAGACGATAAATGGCATGAAACGATATAGTTCGACTTCTGAGAGGAATGGAAACTGCATTGAAGAGTGAAATAGGGAGATCAAGAGCTTCGTGAAGGGGTTGGGATGATGTTTAGTTGCGACAGAGCAACTTTAGAGCAGCAAAGATGAAGCTGTCACTTAGATCTTAACTATTACTACCGTCTATTGATATAAAATCCGTCGATAGTTAAGGAGCTGAAATGAAAAAGGATTTCAGGCTAATGAAAAACGATCTATGAATATTTTCATTCCCATAAAGGGGCAGGAGATTTAGGCAAAGAATCTGAGTTGGACTCTTCTCATGTGGGCTGAGGGAAATCGATCTGCAGAGAAAGCAAGAAAAACAATGTAGCCGAAGCGGGAAGGAGGGACAAGTTTTTAAAGGATTCGAAAAAAGTAAAAGGCCCTTTAACAAACTACGCAAGATATTGCAATCTCAAAATCTCAAAGATATCCATTTGATCTGAGTATTCACTGCTCAGATCTGAGTATTCACTGCTCACTAGAACTGCGCTTTCATCCCAGTAGAAACCTTTGCTCAAATTTCAATAGTGTGTCTTTCTTTCAGACGCAAACAAAATTTACATTTTGGTTCAAATTTATTTAAAATCATACTAGGATGATTGAGAAGTCTGAGTTTTACCTCCTACCTCAGAAATGATCGTCACAACATAAATAAGTAACCTTACTCAGCGAAACATAAATCATCATTTTCAATAGTTCGTAGCCATCTGTCGGCAAGTTGCTTTCTCTTCGACACCATGCTTGGTCCTTGGAGGTGAAAAACTTTCGACATCCGTTTTCGATTTCCTGAAATGTTTGAAACTGTATATCTCGAAGAAATCGAGACATGGAACAAAAGAGGAGGTAGTCGGAAGGAGCTAGCTAGACTCTATGCTGGGCGAGGAAGCAGCCATGGAACAAAAGAGGTGGTAGTCGGAAGGAGCTAGTGAGACTCTATGCTGGGAGAGGAAGAAGCCATGGAACAAAAGAGGTGGTAGTCGGAAGGAGCTTGCTAGACTATATGCTGGGCGAGGAAGAAGCCGTGAAACAAAAGAGGTGGTAGTCGGAAGGAGATAGCTAGACTATATGCTGGGCGAGGAAGAAGTCATGGGACAAAAGAGATGGTAGTCGGAAGGAGTAGGTGGACTATATGCTGGGCGAGGAAGAAGCCATGGGACAAAAGAGATGGTAGTCGGAAGGAGTAGGTGGACTATATGATGGGCGAGGAAGAAGCCATGGGAAAAAAGAGCAGGTAGTCGGAAGGAGCTAGTTAGACTAAATGCTGAGCGAGGAAGAAGCCATGGAACAAAAGAGGTGGTAGTCGGAAGGAGCTAGTGAGACTCTATGCTGGGAGAGGAAGAAGCCATGGAACAAAAGAGGTGGTAGTCGGAAGGAGCTTGCTAGACTATATGCTGGGCGAGGAAGAAGCCGTGAAACAAAAGAGGTGATAGTCGGAAGGAGATAGCTAGACTATATGCTGGGCGAGGAAGAAGTCATGGGACAAAAGAGATGGTAGTCGGAAGGAGTAGGTGGACTATATGCTGGGCGAGGAAGAAGCCATGGGACAAAAGAGATGGTAGTCGGAAGGAGTAGGTGGACTATATGATGGGCGAGGAAGAAGCCATGGGAAAAAAGAGCAGGTAGTCGGAAGGAGCTAGTTAGACTAAATGCTGAGCGAGGAAGCAGCCATGGAACAAAAGAGGTGGTAGTCGGAAGGAGCTAGTGAGACTCTATGCTGGGAGAGGAAGAAGCCATGGAACAAAAGAGGTGGTAGTCGGAAGGAGCTTGCTAGACTATATGCTGGGCGAGGAAGAAGCCGTGAAACAAAAGAGGTGGTAGTCGGAAGGAGATAGCTAGACTATATGCTGGGCGAGGAAGAAGTCATGGGACAAAAGAGATGGTAGTCGGATGGAGTAGGTGGACTATATGCTGGGCGAGGAAGAAGCCATGGGAAAAAAGAGCAGGTAGTCGGAAGGAGCTAGTTAGACTAAATGCTGAGCGAGGAAGAATCCATGGAACAAAAGAGGTGGTAGTCGGAAGGATGTAGCTAGACTATATGCTGGATGAGGAAGAAGCCGTGAAACAAAAGAGGTGGTAGTTGGAAGGAGCTAGCTAGACTATATTCTGGGCGAGTTGGGTTGTTTTACCTCTGAGCGGCACTTTTTTGCACACCATGGGCTAAATGGCCAGATCACATGGACCCCGAAGGCTCAGAGAAAGTTGGGGGAGGGGACCCACTGGAACAGCTGTTGGGAGACAGATGGTAGCCTCCCGTCAAGGCCATCCAGCGTGTTCTTTAACGTGCACAGGGTATGGCTCTCCCGCACACGGGACCACGGCTTAACGTCCCATCCGACGGACGGCGGCCTTTCCAAGCTCATCGGTGTCCCCTACTGACCGTGGGCAGGGCGGGGAATTTTGCGGAGATAAATATCAACGCTGACCCAGCTGGGACTCGAACCTGGGAACTACAGATTACGAGCCTGGCGCGCTACCGACTGAGCCACCCCCGCCCCATATTCTGGGCGAGGAAGAAGCCATGGAACAAAAGAGATGATAGTCGGAAGGAGCTAGCTAGACTATGTGCTGGACAAGGAAGAAGCCATGGAACAAAAGAGGAGGTAGTCGGAAGGAGCAAGCTGGACTCTATGCTAGGCGAGGAAGAAGATTTCTTAGCAGCAGAAATTAGAGACTGAAAATAGCAAAGTCAGGTCTCGTGTTCATCTCGGAAACAGTCAATTTCTATCGAGGAGCAAAGTTTAAGGAATGTTTATTCTCCCTTTCGTTGGTTTTTAACTTTCCAGCTCCTGTGAGTGTTAATTACAACGAACATCTTCCTTCGCAGCGAAGTGTTTCTCGTGTCCTCCTAACTCTTCTGTCGACGGAGGAAGAGAATTAAAATCTCCGGTCTCCATTAAAATCCGATTACACGAAGCGCGTGTTTGTTAGCGAAAATTGCGAACTCAAATTTCCCCTCAGATTAATTTGATTCACCATTTTGTGTAATAAACTGAACGAGAATGCGCCTGGCGTTTTAGAGGGAAAGACATGGCGACGACGAATTGACGACGGTCACAATAGGAGAAGAAATCTCTTTCAGCGCCATCTGAAAAATCATCGGAGAAAATTGAAACTTTAAATGGAAAACTTAGTTTAGGGATGAACACGGCATTTTCCTTGGTTGTCGTAAAAATAAGGCCGACCATAATAAAAGCTATGTCCTTCCACTCGGGCACCAGTCGACAAGGCAAGCCTCTTTTTCACGTCATGCAGACGCAACTCTCTAGCACGTAGGTGTTGGCGAGGCTTTAATTACTTCGTAAACTGTTAAGATATATCTTCTTTTTTTTAAAACCGAATTTAGCTGTCTGTAATTCCCCAAATACTTGACTGACAGATCCCAAATTTTGTTGATAGTTTTCTTCTGTGCCACTCCATGTTGGTTTAAGAGATCTCTACTCCTAGTAGAACGCTATTTGGAATCTCGAAATCATTTTTTCCCCTTCAAATGTTGAACTGAAAATTTCCATTTAATGCTTTTCGACGGCTTTTAACTAACCAAATATTTCACTGTGCAGTTTTAGACTTTTCCAATGGGTTTCCCTCTTGCCACTCCGTGTTGCGCGAAAAATTGAAGTCTGGCAGTGATAAGAACCTCTGGGTTGGGGTTCAGAAGCACCTTTATTTTTCCTCTTCATTTGGAGGGTGGGGGTGGGGGGAGGGCGTTCAATGCCCAATTGATTTTCAATGGGAAATTTGTTTCGTTAAAGTTACAAGTCATTACCTATAACAGAATCCGATTTCAAAACTTTGAACCATTTCTTTTTTTTAGACATTGTTTATTCATTGATAAGAACATATATACAATACCACAAAGCCAAGTAGCTCATCTGTAGATAATTGAATAATACATTCATAATACATATACACATATTCTCTCAATTAATAATCCAGCAAATTTCAACCGAATTTTTGCTTGTTTATTTACTGGTGTAGTAACACAAAAATGAGTATTTCTGATATTAATTTTCGCTTTCGACCCTTCTCTCTCCTTAGCACAGGTGCAGTTACCATGATTTCGATGTCTTTGAAATAGTTTTCCATAGTAAAACTACATTATATTTTTCCATAATATTGATAATAAAACATTTCAGTATTAATAAATAGTAAATAAGTAGAACAAGTCTTTCTTCTGCTATCCGACAAAGGAAGCAGTTAATTGAACAACTCTGACCTCAAGTCCTTGAATCGCGATTACTGCTCACATCCTTTGAATCAAAAGAAACATTTGAATCCATTTGATTCGCTCGTATCCATTGCAGGTAATTGCGAGCATTCTGACAGCGAACACCAATGCGTATCACGTGATCTCAGGGCCACCAAATGAATCAAGAACAAACATCAAAACCAAAAAAGTCGAATTTCTCATCTCCCGAGCCTCCTCACTCTGGAGATGAAGAGCCAAAGAGGCGGCCACTCGGAAGCGGGGGAGGACTTCTTAGTTCGTGACTCCATCTCTGCTCTCCACCTTTCCGCTTCACTGTGCTCGGATGCTGGAAGGCAATGGGGCGTGAGAAGAGAAATGTCCTTGGGAGCAGGACTCTCATCTCAGGGATTGAAAGGATACATTGTGGGGTTTGCATCACACACTTGCTTACCTGTGAAGTTTCTCGAGTGCAGGATCAGAAGAGATCGGGGATTAAGGGATCGGGATGAAGGTTCTCGAGAATTTATCAAACCATGAGGATGCACTGGCTCGTAATAAAGCCAACTGAGCTTTATTATCTGCCAGATTCGAGGAACATGTTAGCAGTACACAAAATAAAAACTAATATCTCTTCCACCAATCCACTTGTCATAAAGTTCTGACAGAAGTCTCTCAATATAATACACCAAAGAAAAAATTCCGTGAGTAAGTTGAGCCCTCAACAGAACGATCCGAAGCAGAGGACCGAATGCGTCCGAAGCAGAGGTGTAGACATGGGAGGGGGGGATGGGGGGGAGGCCCCCCCAAAGTAACTCGAAGTTGGCAAAATTCGAAGCCACTTCACCGAAGGATAAAGGTAGCTTCCTAAACGTGAGTGTCTTTGAGAGCTAAAGGCTTCTTTTGATTACCAAAAAAAGCCCGTGTATTGTGCTGCTAACATTCTGAAAAGACGCGGTCATGCTTCGTGTTGACGGTGCAGTTGTCTGTGATTCGTAGCAATGGATGCTAAGCCTACCTCGCATAGATGTTACAAGGAAAACGTGTTCAACGGGTAAGTACAGAGCTATATGCTCAGGCGATATGTAGATGCTGTTGTGTTCTAACAACGTATGCGAGTTGTTGAAAATTGGTAATTTTTTTGGAAAATTAAGAGGAGTTGTCAAAATCTAGGCAACTTGGCAAATCTAAGACAGTTTGGAAAATGGAGAGACGGCAAAATTTAGAGCAGTTGGCAAAATTCGAAACCACTTAGTAAAATCTTGGGGAATTGACAAAATTAAGACAACTTGGCAAAATATCTTAGGGAGTTGGCAAAATTCGGAGTGAGTTGGCAAAATCGGGACAACTTGGCAAAATCTTGGGGAGTTAGCAAAATTCGGAGTGACTTGGCAAAATCGTGGGGAGTTGGCAAAATTCAGGTGAGATGTAAAAATTAGGATTTTTTTCTGTAAAATTATAGCGAGTTGGCAAAACTTAGGGAGTTGGAAAAAGTAGGGGCAGTTGGCAAAATTCGGAGTGACTTGGAAAAATCGTGAGGAGTTGCCAAAATTCAGGTGAGATGTGAAAATTTGGATTATTTTCTGTAAAATTATGGCGAGTTGGCAAAACTAGGGGCAGATGGCAAAATTCAGGTGAGATGTGAAAATTTGGATTTCTTTTTCTGTAAAATTATGGCGAGTTGGCAAAAACTAGGGGCAGTTGGCAAAATCGTGGAGAATTGACAAAACTCAGATGAGATGTAAAAATTGCAATCTTTTTTCTGCAAAATTATGGCGTGTTGGCAAAATCGAGGCAGCTTCGCAATATCTAGGAGAGTTGGAAAATCTTGGGGGAGTTGGCAAAATTCAGAGTGGCTTTACAAAAATCAGGTGTGATGTAAAATTGGGATTTTTTTTCTGTAAAATTTTGGCGAGATGGCAAAAATCGAGGAAACTTGGCAAAATCTAGGGCAGTTGGCAAAATTCGAATCCACTTGGTAAAATACGGGCGATTTGCGAAAATCGGGATTTTTTTGTAAAATTAAGGAGAGTTGAGAAAATCGAGAAAACTTGGCAAAATCTAGGGAAGTTGGCAAAACTGGAAACCACTTAGTAAAGTACACGTGAGTTGTAAAAATTGGGATTGGTTTTATGAAATTAGGAGAGTTGGAAAAACCAAGAACTCTAGGCAAAATCTAGGGGAGTTGGCAAAATTCGAAACTACTTGATAAAATACAGAGGAGTCGTGAAAATTGTGCCTTTCTTGTGCAATTAAGGAGAGTTGATAAAATTCGAAGTGACTTGGCAAATTCAGAGAAGACGTAAAAATTGCGATTTTTTTCTGTAAAATTACGGCGAGTTGGCAAAATTTGAATCCACTTGGTAAAATATAGGCGAGTTGGCAAAATTTGAATCCACTTGGTAAAATATAGGCGAGTTGTGATAATTTAGATTTGTTTTGAGAAATTAAGGAGTGTTGGACAAATTGAGGAAACTTAACAAAATGTAGGGCAGTTGGCAAAATTCGAATCCACTTGGAAAATACGGGCGAGTTGTGATAATTGGGATTGGGTTTGTAAAATTCAGGAGAGTTGACTAAAATCGAGAAAACTTGGCAAAATCTTGGGGAGTTTGAAAAGTTTGAAGTGATTTGGTAAATTTAGGAGAGATGTAAAGATTGGTATAAGTTTCGTGAAATTAAGGAGAGTTGACCAAATCAAGGGAAAATTCACACTGACTTGCTACAATTCAGACGAGAGGTAAATATGGCTAGTTTGCAAAATTTGGAAACCAGTTGCAAAATGTTGGAAAGTTGTGAAAATTGCCTCAACCCCCCCCCCCCCCCACAGAGCGCGCGAAAATCTAAGTAAGGTTTTTGCTCAGTTGGCAAAATCTGAACTTCGAGTTGGAAAATTTTTGATTTCTCTCCCCTCCAACCATAGTTCTTCGCTACGCCTCTGATCCTAAGCAAGCAATTCATGTCTGATATCAGGGATTGGTCCCTTTCTTTTCAAGTGGAGCATGGTAGCTGCTGGGTTTTCCCCAGTGATGTTATCGCTATAAGGAAAATAAATGGAATTTAGACGTTTTTATTAAGATGCAAAACTTAAAGAATAAAAGGTGTACCTTTATGATATAATGTTTCAAAGACAGAAAATACACCCAATTTGAATAATGCTAATAAAGGCTTGATATTCTGGTCGGGGATATAAGGGAGATGTTCGAAGCAGAAGACTTTCGCATTCAGGCAAAAAACTTTAAGCAGAAAGAAATACGAAGAGAAAAATTAAGATAATTTCTGACACCATCACATTTTAATCAAGGAGTCAGAACTGTCTTGAAACCGTTTCAAATATTCGATACACTGCTGAATAATAATTTGTTAAATGATGGAAAGTAATTTTAAATAGGTAAGCACTGAGGTAGAACAGTAGACTGAGGGAACATTCATCATCATTTAATCTAAGATATAGAAGGGTCCTAATAATTAGGGTGTGTCGTTCCTGATAATGCATGTTGACGTAACATTTGGCAGTTTTCCTAATAGATGAGAGCCCAATTTGGTTGAATATTGAAGAGACTGATGTCTTTTTCAATATATTTTTACTCCCCGTAAATTTCCGAACACTTGACCTCCTAGTCCCATATTTTCACTTGTGGTTCCCCCAGTGACATCCGGTAATGTATCGAAAATTCAAGTCCTTATCTGTTGACGATCGGTTGCTTTGTAGTTTGAGGTTTAATGGCGCATGAGCAACAAAACTATAATGCGCCAAACGAAAGACGAAAGAAAAGATAAAAGTCACAGAACGTAACCGAAGTTAAACGCAAACATGAAAAATACAAGAATGAAAGAAAGATGTAAAAGGCTTTGGGTTGGGTTGTTTTACCCTGAGCGGCACTTTTTTTGCACACAATGGGTTAAATGACTAGGTCACAAGGATCCCCTAGGGCTCAGAGAAGGTTGCCGGGAGAGAACCCACTGGAATAGCTGTTAGGAGACAGATGGCAGCCTCCTGTCAAGGCCATACAAGATGTTTTTTAAAGTGCACAAGGTATGGGCTCTCCCGCACACGGTGCCATAGCTTAACGTCCCATTCAACGGACGGTGCATTTCCAAGGCCATCGGTATCCCCTACTGACTGTGGGCAAGGCAGAGAATTTTGCGGAGATAAAACTCAATGCTGCTGACCCAGTGGGACTCGAATCTGGGAAGTGCAGATTAGGGGCCTGGCGCGCTACCGAATGAGCCACCCCCGCCGCAATGTAAAAGGCAACACATTTGGAAGATAGAAACAAAAATCGAAACAAGTACAGAACAATAAATATGAAAAGAAGATAAAATAAATTCAGTGTAAAAAACAGAGAAAAAAAGGAAAGAATCAAATGGCGATGCGAAAAAAAAATTGAATTTAAAATATTCATAAAAATAAAAAAAAAGACAAAAAATAATGGGTAAAAAGGAGTGATAAGAGATGTCCGATTTTAAAGGGATGTAAACGATGAGAGTTAAAATAAATATGAAATTGAAACATAGAAATAAGTTGGATAGTCTAGTGAGAATTCCTCCTTGCAATTCTTTCGAAAATATGACTACCACGTTTTTATAACAGGTTTGGTCTGATAGAATTTGTTATTAATTTGTTCTTCCCATGATCCTTTCCACTGTGCCCAGAGCTCGATGCCAAAACCCTGCCTCAAGGCAACGCAAGGAACGGATAGAGGGATGCACGACTTGGCGAAGAGGGTGAGGCCATGTTTTAATCAATCGAATCCTAAAGCACACACCGAAGATGATGCTTAGCCACTCTGTGGTTCAAGGCAAGACTGATAACTCGCAACTCTGCTGCGAAGACGGTCTATGCCAATGGGATCTGTTTCGTTACGATCGCCAATGTCCACCTTCGAGCCATCTGTGAAGACAGACAAGAAATCCTGCTGCCCAGCGCCGTGGCTGGAGACCATTTGCTGATGCACACACTACAACGCCTATATCACAGCCCGATTTCAAACTTAAGACCAGATTTTTTCCCCTTTTCGTAATGGTTTAGCGTTCTAAATTTTAATATAATATTTTCGACACCTCCGTAATTTTTCGAATACTTGATTTCCCGGTCCCAAATTTTCCATCCTGCTTTGCTTTAAAAATTGAAGCCTCTAGCTATAATAAAACTCAAGTTCGAATTTAAAACCACTTTCATTTTCCCGCTTAATTAGGAACAGAATGTATTCAATAGAAAATTGCTAACAATTTGATTTTTCCACTAGATCTTTGTATTGCGTAAAGATAATGTTTTAGCTCTGCTTTAAAAATAAGTTCTATTTTTGACTTTGTCGTCCGCCTGCCCGTCCCAATGGAGATGTCAACTTGTGCTTTTAGAGACAAAAGGAAAATTCTTTTTTTTTTCGCTGGATACGGGAAGAAGGGTTCGATAAGGCCCTAAATTTCCAAAGCCTGTTTCTTCTTTATAAAAAAATAATTCGCGCTGGATAGGCACTAATGAAACGTTAATGTTCACATAATCCGAATCTCCCAATAATTTGAACTTCCACGGCTTGGGGCTGTTTAAATCGGAAAATGGCGAAACTTCATACGACTATTGCAAACGATTTATTCATGCAAGAAAATAGAATTTTTTTGGTGGTAGAACGTGGTGGTCATAGGATTTACATTTGACACTAGTGACCTGACATCAGCGCCCCCTGCCCTCCTCCCTAGGGGTGAGCTCCGGGGGGGGGGGAGGAAAACGCAACTTTTGTTTAAAGAGGTAAACGAAAATTCTTTCTCGATTCGATACACATTAATTAAGCATTACGATGCCCATCTTGAGAATCGTCGATTGATTCGAATTTCTGCCATTAGAGGGCATTAGCAAAATCGGGAATGAATTAATAGCCTAATGAGTGGCTAGCGTGCTTCTCTACTGATCAAAGAGACCTGGGTTCGAGTTCGGAATAAAGCACGGCAGTTTCTTTTCTGGTGCTTTTCTGCTGAAGTTTCATTTACAGATCCCTTCTATGGCATATTGTACTGACAGGCTCCTGTCAGAATTCTTTGGCAACCGGCTGCATGAGACGTAAATTATTATTTTTAACTGCTGAATAAATAAATAAATTTTTAAGTAATTGATAATAACTGAATTAATTGTTGCGCTCTTCACAAATCACACTTTGTCGGCTCTATGTCTTTTCGCGTTTTCAACAATGGATAAAGCAGAAGTAGCTTGCCTGTGATTGGCTTCTTAACTGTGAATCATCTACAAAGTGATTTGGCAAGGACAGTAGTAGATCTATATAACGGTTATTCAAATGAAAGGGATAATATTTGCATTTTTGGGTGATACAATACTGCTTGATACACTAATCCTCTACTGCACTTAGGGGCGGGGTGGCTCAGTCGGTAGCACGCCAGGCTCGTTATCTGCAGGTCCCAGGTTCGAGTCTTAGCTGGGTCAACGTTGAGATTTCTCTCCGCAAAACCCCCGCCCTGTCCATTGTCAGTAGGGGACACCGATGGGCTTGGAAAGGCCGCTGTCTATCCGATGGGACGACAAGCCGTGACCTGTGTGCAGGAGAGACATACCCTGTGCACATTGAAGAACTTGCTGGACGTTGTGGATGGGAGGATTTCATCCGTCTCCTAATAACTGAATTCCCATTCTTTCCTATCTCATTCTGAGTCCTCCGGATCATTGTGACCTGTTCATTTCACCCATTTTATGCACAAAAGTACCGGATATCGATAAAACAGCCGAATTCAACTCATGTCGATGGTGATCTGGCATTCCTTCTTACAGCACTGAAACATGCTCCTTTATATCCCTTGTATTCTCCGATACATGTTTGCAGAGTTTTCACCTTCCTCTGTGAAACTGCATCACCGCTTCCTCTGACAACTTGAAAGGATCCTCTTCTTTGTCTGCACTGATTGGCTGTCTGATTTTCTAGGGAATGTCTACAATACTTACCACTGGTGTGATGAGATCGCCTTTGTGCCTTTATGCTAGATGAACATTAAGAGAGCAAAGCTTCTGCTTCCGATGGCGTCCACAGTTGACAAAGCCTCGATCTCATTTGGAGAACCAATAGCTCTATAATTCAGAAAAGTTCTTATTCTTCAATTTTTCAAAAAGAAATCTGACGCTCTTCGTACCGCAATGGAGGAATGTGGCCCTCTGGATCCAATGTGAGAAATAGATTCTTTTTCTTAAATTACAGTTGGTAAGGTCGATTTTCCCTTCATAGTTTCAGACACTCAGTTCTGACGTAAGACATCTGAGCTTCCATGATGGTTTTCGAAAAAGAATTCTGTTCATTGAAATTTAAAGGGCAGAGTAGGATCTAGACCAGACGTTGGCAATCTTTTTTGGCTGCGGGTCAAAATCAACCAAAATGTAACTATTAAGAAGACAGTTCGGGTCAATGGGTATTTTCATTTTAAAACAGTCCGTTAGTGAATAATAAGATAAATTTTATTGAGAAAATTATTACAATATGCTTTTAAACTCAAAACATAAAAAAATTTTAATTCTAATTATTATAAAACAAATATAATTGTCAAGTTTTAGTTCATTAATAATTTATGGACTTTATTTATTAACGTTCTCTTCGTTATCAATGGCTCCCCTGATGCTGAATTTGTGACGTCAATTTAGTCAAGTCTGGTTCATACTTAGTCACCTTAAGACGAATACAAGCGTCTGAATTTTCGGTAGTTAATCTGCTCCGGTTCTTACCTAAAATAAATTTCATGTGTGAAAATATTTTTTCACATTTTTAAGTAGAACCGAACGCGGACAAAATGGCAAAGCCAATTTTTTTCAAAATGATAACTTCGTAGGAAGTGATGCCCAACACGCTGATATCATGAGAAGATGATTATCTTCCGTGTTTTCTAAATCTTTCCGCAATGTCTTGAATTTTTCAGTCCCCAACATTGAACTTTTAAAATCAATCATTTCTAAACTTAAATTGTCAATTTTAAGATATCAAAATACTGCAAATCTAAAACATTTTCCTCCATTTCGTCGGGCTTTATTATAAATGTAAACATTTCGCCGTGCTTCTTAAAACTTTGAAATCTACTTTTAAATTCACTTTTAATCTTCAAAATACAACTTTCGAACATATTTAGATTGCTTTCATCGATATTTTCTTTCTCATGTTAGCTTTTTAGTAAGGGAAAGAAAAGAAATATTTTAGTTTTTATATCAGTTTCAAATAATATTAATTTCGAACAAAAACTCTTCCATTCCTCGTACATTTTCAAAATTGTGTGGTTATTTCCCTGGAGTCGTACGTTGAAATCATTATAATGGTTCATTATGTCTCTTAAGAACAAAAGTCTTAAAAACCATTGTTTATCATTGAGCTCGAGATCATTTTCACCGATTTCGTAAAGAAATATTTGTATATCATCAAAGCACTCTACAAATCTTATTAAGAACTTTGCCTCGACTTAACCATCGTACTTCAGCATGTAACAGTAAATCTCCGTATTTCGATTCAATTTCCTCCAAAAAAGCTTTGAAGCGCCTGTGTGTTAATGCAGATCATGCTACTATTATGTTTACGATCTTAACAACCTTTTCCATTACATCCTTCAGTAGTTGCGTAGATGCCTTTGCAAATAAATTTTCTTCGTGTATGATACAATTGAACGATAAAAGTGGGCGGTAAAGTTCGTTTCCCATAAGTTTCACAAATCCAACATTTTTTCCTCTTATAGCTGGTCACCATCAGTTGTTATGGAAAACAATTCATTTTTTAAATCCAATATTTTCCCATTTTTGAAATTTGTAAACTCTTGTACTTGACGGAAAATTTCAATGCCTTTGGTCGTGTCATTCATTGAAGCAAGAACGCATAGTTCTTCATTGACGTTCGAACTATTTATTGATGCAAATCTAATAACAATTGCCAGTCTAGCCATACTATTTACGTCGGTACTTTCATCAAGTGCAATGTTAATTACGTCACTAGATAACAAATCATTTTTGACCTGTGCGTCAATATTTTTTGCCATATCTTCAATGCGACGCTGAATTGTTCTGGCGACAATGGCATTTCATTAATTCTCTCAATTATTTGTTTTTTATTTGCGAAGTCATTAAATAAGTGTTCGGAACAATTTATGAATGCGTTTTTCAAAAATTCGCAGTCTGTAAACGGTTTTCCGTTGGTACAGTCGCTCAAAAAAGTATCCGAACACTACGGTTGATTACAGAATTTAGAAAAAATATCTGTCAACGATTTTTTAAAGAAATAAGTGATCTGAAACCTACCTGTCACGTGACACGAAGGTTGCCAGATGACTAATTTCTAAAAAAAATCAATGTCAGATATTTTTTCTAAATTTTGCAATCAACCATAGTGTTCGGATACTTTTTTGAGCGACTGTACCAATACTAAGAGCTGCAATAAAGCTGGTAGATGTAGCGTAATTGTGGCTGGTAACAAATCTCTTCAAAAATTTATTTTGTTTACCATAATTTAATACATGTTTAGCAATGTATTCATATTTTTCATCATGTGGCATTTCACTCACATCTTTATGTTTTGAAGAAAAGTGTCGCTCAATATTGTAAGTCCTGGCGGTAATTATATCTGTACATACAGTACATATCAATTTGTCACCATTTCCCATACATCCATACTTTTCAGTCCACACATCTTGAAATAATCTCTTTTTTGCTTTTTGTTTGTCCTTGGTAATAAACATTAGAATTTTTTCGCTTAAGTAACTGTTCTCGCGCCTTCTGAACTACTGTTTATTCACGTTAAAGACGAAGTAAACGTAGAAAAGAGTAGATGCGTGATCAGCAGGTGGGCAGGGCTCCTATTGGTCGGCTGCAGGTGGCACGCAGTCAGAGAGCCCAGCCGACCAATAGGAGCCCTGATCACACATCTACTCTTGTTTACATCTACTTCGTCTTTAACGTGAATAAAACAGATGAGATTCGTTCGGACAATGTCGCTGTATTCCGCCTATGTTCATTTCTGCAACTTTGTAATCAAACCAAAATGTTAATCTTATTATTTATACTTTCTCAAAGTGTTTGTTTCATGTTTATGTTTTATAATTTATTTTTATATATTATACTTTATTTGCGGAACTCAAGTGGGTCACTTGAAATTATCAAATGGGTCACTTGGTGACCCGCGGGTCATAGGTTGCCGACGCCTGATCTAGACAAACATATATCGTTCACCAGTGATGATCTTGTGTTAAGTCCTTGATGGATCTATGTATGAGTGATTAAATCAAATTGGGAAGAGAGAGGACATTTCTGTTTTTTTTCTCGTTTTCTGCTTTATTTTATTTGCAGATTTCTTTTTCTATTTTCTCACAGTGTTTCTATTCTTTTATTTTTCATTGTTCCAAAGGCACATTTTGAGATCGCATTCCCTTTCTTAAATACGAAAAAGTTTTCCTCTCCAAGCAATATCTTTCTTGCAGAGACGATTCAGTGAAGACAACATTCAATCAGTCCATTTCGGTAACTATTATACATTGATACGATTGCTTTTCGAGATTCAAAACTAAACGGAAAAGATGTGGTTATACTCTGTAACAGAGAACAACAAGAAATGATGCAATATTCAAACATGTTCGGTTGAAACTTTAAACCTTAAAGCTGGATAAAATGTAAGAAGAAATTATAATTACAATAATCTTTAGATGTTAAAGCTTATAAACAGAATAAAAAATGCAACTAGGAGCAGTAATGAAGTGCTCTTCATCAGCAGAGAGAAAGAATACTTGCTATTGGAAAGCAGTTTTTCAAAAACTCAAATGTAAGGGATTCACGTGTAAACTCAAGTGTAAGCACTCAAGTGTAAATAAAAGAGTTTTAAAAAGAAATTTTGAATTTTAAAAACATGCACATTAAGGTTATAGCATTTATTTTTATTATTCAATTTTTTATCTCAACTAAAGCTCCATGTTTAAAGCGTGACGATCTCTTATTTGGATTAATTTTGTTTGTTCTTTCCCTCCTCTCCCCCCCTCTTTACTGTTAAAAGAAAGGAATTCTTTTTAGCCTCGAGCTCCATCTTGCACGAAGCGAGTCTCGGCGGCGATCCTTTCTGAGTCCAACAAAAGAAGGCAATTTCTTCTGGTGAGGAAAGAGACCAAAGATGTCCATTTTAACTGGCGCCAAATATTTTCGAGCAGGGAATCTTTATGCAGAAAGCGTTAAAAAGTGTTCACAAGTGTGACCACAAATTAATGCTCCGTAGTGAATATGTCCTCGTCTGCCTTTCATCGCACAAAAATCAGCTGTTTGTGCTTCGACTTTTCTCATCTTCTCTCCCCAGTCCAAGAAACGTTCTCAAGATGATCTTTTCCAACAAAGAACTCTTCGTCGACTTCTTCCATTTGGCATGAAGGAGCTTTACTGCAAATGCAGCCGATTTCCATAATATGCGAAATAAAAGTTTTACTTTTTTACTTTGTGTATTTTTCCTACAGTCAAGAATGATGACGCTTCTTTATCGAATTGAATGAAAAGCAAATATTTCTTACTTACAATCGGCCAGATGTTCTTAAAATTGATTCATATTAAAAGAGATTAATTTTTCAAGCATAAAAATAAATATCTACAAGATGATGAACTCACGTTTCTTTCCATGACTGCAATTATTGTCACTTTCCGTTTATTTGACGATACTTCTTCTTTTTAACAACATAATTCATCTTATTATATTCCTAAGAAGACGAATGAATTTCATTTAGAGAATTAATTCAATGTTTAATTCAGTAGTATTCAAACTCTGTTCCGCCGAACCCGGGGATTTCGCAGGCCATTTCCAGAAGTCCCATGAACGTCACCGAATCAAACAATAATTTGAAATAAAATCAGGCATAAAATTCGTGCAAATATTGTACGTTTATAAATAAAAGGTCATGTTTCGAAAAGTTTTATTTCGTTTCTGCACCTGAAAAGTACACTTTTCATATACAGGGGAGTTACGCGATAAATCAGATTTAGCTGCCAGATGTTAAGAGTTTGAAGAATATTGGTCTAATTTATCAATGGAATATTCAGACCTCGTATCAAGAAGAAATTAAATATGGAGTTGTTTTGTTTGTGGTTTGTACTTTCTTATACCAGTCCTTTTATAACTTAAAAAAAATTAACATTCCCTAAATCAGCTGCTTGCCACAGAGGTCTGCCAGCTCATACGCCACAGCAGAAGGTCTGTGAGGATGGAGGGACCTCAGCAGAAAAACAACACATACATCCATGCCTTACCCGGGGCTCGAACCCAGGTCCCTTGGATCAGTAGCCAAGCACACGGCCACGAGCTCGCTTTTGAATTTGTTAAATTGGAATCTGCCCTGAGAATTTTCTAAGACCAAGATTAGCTGGCAAATATATATATACATATATGTAGCTTACAGTACACGTTAAACTTAAAATACATCTCAGTGAAGCCAACAAGACAAATAATAAATATTTCACTTCAGGAGTTTCTAAAATTTAATACCATTTACGCAATAGGAAGAGAAGTGTTTCTCAAGTCACTATTTGATAAACCAAAATCTGTCACCACCTTACTGCTTATTGTTAAAGCGCTACGATTATAGACAAGAAGTAGTTTCAAAGGCCTAGATTAGCTGCCAAATTTTGTCTTAAAAAGTTACAGGTAAAGTGTGATTTTAAGTTTTAGATTCGGAGCGTTTTAAAATGAAGAACGAAGACATCGTCACACTAATCACATAGCAAAGGTTACATTACAGCTCGTCAAAGTGCAGCACATCTTCCAAACCGAGGGGAACAGGGTTTGCCCTTTGGCTCTTTTAAAGCTTGGAGGGAGGGGAGAGGTGCCAACTCAAATTACCTTAGCACATTTTCCAAAACGAGGGGAATAGGGTTTGCCCTTTGGCTCTTTTAAAGCTTGGAGGGAGGGGAGAGGTGCCAACTCATATTACCTTAGCACATCTTCCAAAACGAGGGGAATAGAGTTTGCCCTTTGGGTCTTTTGAGGAAAGGGATTTCCATGGAAGTGACTGTTATTTTAATGATTAAATTATAGAATGTAATAAACATATAAGTTTAAAAAGCATATTAAACTTGTTGAAAAGCAAATTTCAACTCATTACGTTTGTCAGGTGAAATATAATTTACTATAATTTTTCTTACAGGCCGTGGAGTCATGTTTGTGAGATTTTCACATGACATGTTGTGGAAAAAATATCCAGCAACATTTCCATTCTCTCTCTTCAGCGACGAGTAACATTGCAATAAAGTGCAGCGTTCGTTGGTTGGTTGTTTTACCTCTGAGTGGCACTTTTTTTGCACACCATGGGCTAAATGTCCAGGTCACATGGACACCGAGGCTCAGAGAAGGTTGGGGGAGGGGATCTACTAGAACAGCTGTTGGGTGACAGACGGTGGCATTTCATCAAGGCCATCCAGCGTGTTCTTTAACGTGCACAGGTTATGGCTCTCCCACACACGGGGCCACGGTTTAACGTCCCATCCGACGGAAGGCGTCCTTTCCAAGCCCATCGGTGTCCCCTACTGACCGTGGGCAGGGTGGGGAATTTTGCGGAGATAAATCTCAACGCTGACGCAGCTGGGACTCGAACCTGGGAACTGCAGATTACGAGCCTGGCGCGCTACCGACTGAGCCACCTCACCCCAAAAATGCAGCGTAATGGTCAGCTTAGGAGCCCATTGGCTTGTTGCTCTTACTGACGTGGCAGCACGGGGTGCATTCACTACACAGAGCACTAGATGTTATGCTCTTCGATAAATCGAAGAGTAAAATGGAAGTGAGTGATAATGATCATAAGCTGTAAGAGGAACATCAGACATTCTCGAGACCCATCAGGGGGTATTTAAGATGAGTTTTAATCGTTACTGGGGAAACATAGGAAGGGCAAGGAGAATGGTATACCTTACTTAGTGGAGGTGATCATACCTGATCTTGTAGCTGGTCTCAGTTAAGACTTTGCGAAGGCTGTCACTATATCATCGAAAGGAATAAAGACGAAACGAAGAAGCGATGAAGTCATCAGAGAAGGAATTTCTAGCAACAAAATGAAAGCATCGACGTCTTCGTGGATCTACTTTAAACTTTTGGGTCATATATAATAAATATAAGCCGGCTCTTTTAAGGGAAAGATTTTATTTATTTTAAAAAATAAAATACTATCTTTGATTTTTGCTATAATTCCGCTCTCCTGTATATTTGAATATGCATTAACAAATTAAAATTTGCATATTTTAACACGATTAACACCTCTAAAACATTTAGTAGCATTACATTTCTAAACCTTGAAGTTAGAAAAAGTTTCAGATTTTCTTTAAATTTTGATATAAGAAAAAACAAAACGTTTCCATTTCGCAAAAGTTATTAAAGAATTTTTTTTTTCAATACGAAAATTAATTTATACTGACTAAAACTCAAGACATCGGACACGGAATGCAGGAATCTTAAATGAAATATTCCATTTCTGTAGAATTCTAAGTGATTAATAATATTTTAAGTATTATTTCCCTTTTGACCTTTTTCGCGAACTCATTTAATTTCCTGAATTTTCGAGATGTCTCTTAGTGCAGACTCCACGAGGAACTTTCGGTTCTTGTATTAAAAGTGTGAATTAGTGCCATACGTCATCAGCACGAGACTAGACTGAGATGTACGAAGAAACGAAAAGGGAATATTTCGAAAATGGCGGAGATCGTTAAGGGAGGATCGATTCCTTTTCTCTCTCTCTCGCAAAGATGTATAAATTTCGTTCTAAGGCATTTGCTTCACTGGTATGAATATTTACGTGATTAAAATTTATAGAATAATAAGTACGCTTTAAGTTAATTTGAAAGATTTGGTTCTGTGTTTTGGTCCCTGAGCGGCACTTTTGTGCACAGAATAGGCTCATTGTTAGGTCATATGGATCCCAAAGGTTCAGAGTTGGGTAAGGGGGAAGAGACAGAATCGACAGTTGTTACGAGAAAGATGGAGACCTCCCGTCGAGTGTATACTTCAAAGTGCATCGTGTATAGCTTTCTTGTGCACAGAGCATGGCTTAAAATTCCACTCGACGGACGGTTGTCTTCCATGTCTCTTTCTCACCGGGAGCAGAGCAGTAGCTATCGAAGAAATCCACTAAGAAGGGACTGAAATGTATTTAATTTATTTTCTATCTTTCACAATAGAGTATAAAATTAGTTTTAAATTAATTGCTCCAAGAATATTAATTTTTACATGTTTAAAATTCATAGAATGAATCAATAGCCAGTTTGAATCTTCGATCAACGATAATAGATTTAATCAGTTGAAAGATGTCGGATCCATTAAATGAAACAACTCCCTAAAGAGGGTTCATTAATCTGATTCACAGAAGGCCCGGATCTGTTTTCCGGAATGCTAACTTTATGAGCCGATGCCTGCTCCTCCCTAACATAACCTAAGCATCTGGCTCTGCTTTTCCTCGATGAACCGATGCGCCATGTGCATGAGCACAGAAACAGGAAGAGCCACGAGGAGCGAGTGCGAAGAGACTCATCCTGTTTCGCATACAATGGGATAAACAAACGGAAAGAAAGTTTGCCAACCAACCGACCGTCAGTCTCCTTTCCTTTGTGAGTGGAAACTCCATCTCTTGTCTATTAAGACTCCATTCGCGGAAGAAAAGGAAGAACCGAGTATGGGAAAAGGAATTATGTGTGGGCCATACGAGACCCATTACAGATGTTGGTTGCCTTCTGTCGGAGTGCTTTCCTTTTCTTCTTTTTGTTCACCTTTTCAGCTTCATCACTTTTTTTCCTTCCCTAGGCAGATATTCCTTCCGTCGAGACATCCGTTTTTTCTCTTATGCGGAAGGCACCGTCGCTTTTATATACGGTTTCCCGAAAAATCAAGAGGCAATAGCTGCGGAGTCGTTGGCAGGGAGACAGACAGAAAATTGGCCTATGTAGAGTCACATTATCCTGGTTTCCTGAAGACGGAAACAGGAAGAATTTCCCTCCTTTTTTGTGGTGCGTTTTGGTATCAGAGAATGGCTGATTCCAACTTCTGATGATTATTGCAATGAGGGGCAAAAATCTGCTTTAAAACCAGTTTCGAAGGCGAGCGACTCTTGAGGTTATGTTGAAAATGATTTTTGTATCTACATAGAAGTGGTTAATGACGAAAAAATATTTGCTGTGCAGTGATCTTGTCAGATGAACTTATGATGGAGAAAAATCAATTCTGAATATCAAATGTCGCAGAGAGTCCATCGGAAAAATGACGATGATTGTCTTCAATGAAAATTCAGTTAAAGTTGTTTAGCAATTGGTTTGTCCAATGGAAGCAGAAAGGGATTTGATAAAATTCAGAGTATAGGATTAATGAATGCACTAAATGGATTTAAGATAGTGAAAAGGATGGAAACAAATTTTTTATTTTGTTTGTGATTCGTGGTCACACTTGGAGAGGGGAGGTAGAACTACTTTGATAAAACTGTCGAGAAATAGGACAAATAGAAAGGTATTGCCGAAAAATATAGCAGTTTGATTTATAATGGATGAATGTGTATCGAGCTGAAAGGATATTGATGCCATCTTGTAAACATGGGACTCAGGAGTCTATTCTCGAGTATAATATAGATCTCGAGTAACATATTGAAAAATTGGGGAAGGCTTCTGTAAAGGATTAACAGAGACTTTACGTATTCCCACTGATTCTACATTGCAAAATGAACTGGTTTGAATAGTTTGAGTTAACAAGGGACAATAAATGCCTCAAGTATTCTATCATAACGCTTTAATAAATCCCATTTTTCCTCACACCGCTGTAAGAACTAATGAGACTTTACTGTGTTAATTTACGGAGGAAATGGATCCATGTTCTAATATAGGACAAATTATAGATTTTTTTGCTTTTTTTATCTGTTGAAGTCTCACTTTCACTAACATGGCGATTGAGTCTGTATCAATTGGCGAAATTTTTCTTCTGTGAGAGAAAATTTCATAAATTAACTTTCTCCTCAAGCAGCTGCTTGCTACGAAAGCGTGACAGGAGAGAGTTGCTATAAAGATTTAAAGAGAAGAAATCTTGCAATACAATAATAATGTATACAGGAATAAATGTAATAAAGGTAAGACAGCAAAAAGGTAACATACATCACAAAGAAAACATTTCATGACTTTCACAGAACTTTATTCTACAACGAATCACCTTAATCATTCAACGGCTGGGACTAGTAAAACATTAGACTATTGACAGTTTTTTGCAACTAATAAAACTATGGACCTGAATATTGAACAATATATTATTTCTCTTAATAATACAGATTGTTCTGCAGGTGTTGATTCTGTACCTGGCACCAAAATTAAAAAAAAAACTACTCTCTAATCTTGCTAATGAGAGATCGATTCCAAAAAGATCGCCAGCAGCTTTGAAAAAGGATCTGGGCATTGCAACACTCTTCTTATAGAACTTGAATCTTTTTTTTGTCCCTGGTTCAGTTAATTAAGCGTGCAGCGCCCCATCCCCCAAGCTACTGTCATCTCTTTGTCTCGAATACTAACCATTCGCATTAGTCCCTCTCCTATCCAGGTATCGAAATGCTTGATCTGTATCCGGGCAAAGCCCTTCACAGCCAACCATTGATCGGCGAGCCCTTATCACCTTGCTTAATGTCTCTAATAATTTCCTTGCCGGAGAGAGTCGTGACAGCCCCGAGGGCGTCTGCGAAATATCAGCGGTAACTCTCCCGCCATCGGAGCATCTCGCATTTGCTCCGACATGGCAGCAACATTTTCGAGAACAGCAGATGCTTTCTATTTAGAGAGGTTGCCGGGCAGCAGCGCAGAGGCGCAAGAAAGTGTTGCGGATGATAGAGACAAACAGAAAGTTATTTCAACCTGGTCAGATATGCAGAGAGCTTTAAGGATTGTTTCTACAAAACATTCTCTGCATCGCATTTATTGAGCCAAAATGACTATTTTGGAATTTCCCTTGGTTAGGAAACACCTCACAGCAGATGGAGTTGAAAATCGTAGAATGTGGAGTGACACAAAGTACGCTTAAATAATCTACTTGACACATTTTGGTTGCTACTTTTTTAATGCATGTTACTGATATTAATTTTTTGAGGACATGCATGCCGCAACTGTGTCAAGAGGTTTATCTTTAGGACAGGTTCCGTCATGAGCACGTATAGAAAATGGAAGCAATTCCATTCGAAACTTCTGCATCCCCCACTGAGAAAAGCCTTAGAGACTTGAAAGCGAGCTACGATGATACTGCAAATGTAATATTATAGAGTACTACAGTTTGGAGCAAAGAATTAATTGCATAAAAATACTTCACTAAGTGAGTGGCTACGTTTCTAAAATTAGCATATTGGGCAAGTGGGACAACTTATAGAAGTCTTTTTGCTCTTTGGGTGAGTGGTCTTCATTCCCACAGAAAGATTCATGCTGAGGGTTATAGGATATATTCTCGGCGATACTTGACGAGTTCATTTCTTTGATAATCAGTTTTCAAGGTGCAAACAACAAACTTTCTGTAATAATTTTTTCCACTCTTTGCCAAAAATGAAACAGTTACCTATAAATCAAGAGGAGAGGGACTAATGGGCACACGTGCTTTAAAACCCTATGAGCACAATGCTAATTGATTCGGCAATCTGTTGGCATGTTGAACTGTTGATTGTGGTTTTCGTTCAGTGGTGCCTTCAGTTCGTAGCTCAAGAGATTATTTAAATATTTTATCTTGCAAGTAAAGTTAGAAGAAACACCATTTTTCGTTTTCAGAAATTCTTCAAGTACGACAGCTACAGAACAATTGCTATCAACACTAGCCAGTCGACGTTTCAAATGTAAATTGAGCTACAAAGAGACGCATGAAGCACCTGACAAAGCGAAGAACGAATCTACCGAAGGCTTTTCGATATAGCAATAGTCTGTAACATTTTCGAAATATCTTTGCCGATGAACTGAACTTCTACCAATACTTGAGAGAATTAGTTTAATGACATAATTTGGAGTGCACCTCGCAGTTCAGAAGCTAAAACGTCTGTGATTTTTTTGTGGATGGTGATTTGGTTGGTTGTTGAAAAGCACTTATTATTCATCCAGGAGCATTCAAATCCAAATGCGCAATCGTTCCCAAATCCGGCGGTGGAACTTATAACACTTCAGTGAGGGGTGGATTAATACACCTCTGAGCAGCATTTTATTTGCACACAATGGATAAATGGCCAGGTCACAGGATCCCAACTGCTTGGGATTGCGAGAATGAAATTGATACTACTAACTATTACGAATTCCTGGCGTGGTTTATGACCTTTATCATCCGCATACAAGATATTTTTCCTTTTGTCCAGGCAATCCTCACAGACCTTCTACTGTGCGGCGTATAAACCACAGGCTTCTGTCAGACCTGTGGCAAGCAGCTGCTTGAGGGGATATTTATTTTCTATTTTTTCCTTAAAAGTTCTAACAAATCTGATGATCATTTTAGGCTTTAAATGAAGAAGCTTTCCTTTTTGGGATCACGAGAAATCAGTTCCATCTAACATCCTTCTGTTAAGTAACAAAGGATGTACAATTGTGACCAGTTTGCCTTTGGATTGGTGTGGAAAAAAGCGCCATTTTGTAAAAAAAAATGTCTTTAGAAAAACACTTTAGAACAATCTTGGATCATTTGAATGGAATTTCATTTGTTGCTTTTAATATCAAGAGGAAGTTTCTTTACTTATGGTTATTGAATATTTCATCCACGGTGGGTGGTGCAGGCCGTTAGCACATTTCAAAAGAGATATTCTCTTTTGGAAGGGAACGGAAGGGGAGGGCTGCCAATTCAGTATGGCCTGCTGATCTGGTCATATATGGCCACTGTTTTTTTTTCTTTTTTTTCAAACTTGCTGAGAAGTGGTCAACTTCACAGGGTCCTGGTGCTGACAATTTATACCTACTAGACTGGACTTGTTTATGGATTTGAGTTTAATTATGGATCCTGGACTTGCTGCACTGGTGGGCCTCTGTTGAGGGAGAATCTGCTGCTGTGTTTTCTGTTTGCTTCTGGGTTGCCAGACCTAAGTGAACAGAGGCATGGGATACCTTATATCAGCTGGTGGATAATCCTAATCAGAGGCCATCGCAGGTACCTGAACCTTACTTAGCTAGTTGGGCATCGTCAAGCCTAAACTGGAGTAATGTGTCTCAGGCAGGCCATATGGCTCTTGAAAAAGTCCACTTGAAAAGGTGGTGCCTGAAGTTCCTACCAGCATCGGTGACTTCAGCCTTTAGCAGAAGAGGAACAGGTCTTTGCCCCATGCCTGCGATCAGGGGGCTGTTTGATATTGTGTTGGCCCTACCAATTTCAATAAACCTAATTTCTTTAAAAATCCTACTAATCATTTTCTCTCTGCAGGAACGTGGAACGTGAGGACATTATATAGAGATTATTCTCTTGATGTCCTCATGCAGGAATTCCAGCGCTATAACCTAGATATTCTAGGCTTGCAAGAGACCAGATGGACAGGTAAAGGTGAGATACTTAAAAATAACTTTAAATTTCTCTTTACAGGGAGGGAGGATGGAAAGCATCACCAAGGTGTGGGTCTGCTGCTCAGCAGACATGCTAGTGATGCTCATCTAGGATATGAGTGCATTGATGAAAGGTTTCTTACAGCAAAATTTCAGACAAGCATTAAAGACTTGAATGTTATCTGCTGTTATGCCCCCACTGAGGATGCTGATGAGGATGAGAAGGATAGGTTTACGGACAACTTCGGGATATTTTGAATTCTGTCAAGAAAGGAGATATTACCCTTGTTCTAGGTGACTTCAATGCCAAAGTTGGTACTGACTCCGACCTTTGGGGAGGGGTGACAGACCCTTTTGGTATTGGTAGCTGCAATGGCAATGGGGAACGTCTCCTATAGGTAAGTAAACTCAATGGTTTCAGAATAACTAACACATATTACAAACACCGCGACATACATAAATACACATGGGTTTCACCTGATGGGCTGCATAGAAATATGATTGATTATATATTAATTAACAGCAAATGGGCTAGTTCTGTTAGAAATACCAGGGCATATAGGGGAGCTGAAATTGGATCAGACCATTACCTTGTTAAAACTGTCTTGCAACTTAAACTTAAAAAGTGTTGTGCTAAATTTAAAAAAATTACCTTTAATACTGAAGCTCTGAAAGATCCAGTTATAGCTAAAGCTTACCACGATAGGTTACTTAGTCATTATGACAGTCATGGTTTATTTAATACTGAAGTTGAAGAATAATGGGGCCATTTTAAACAACCTTTTTTTGTAAACTAACAATACTCTTTTAGGAAAAAAGGAGCAGAGGAGGCAGAATTATCTGAGTGATAAGGCACTTGAGTTTATTTCGGAAAGAAAGAACTGCAGGAATGTCCTTAATCAATACCCTATTAGTCCTAATAGAAAGCATTACAGAGAACGCAATAAACGTGTAAAAGATCAGTTAGCTGCTGATAAGAATCTTTGGCTTGATGGCTTGGCTGACAAAGCTGAGGAAGCAGTTAGACAGCATAACAGTAGAGAGCTGTACCAGATAGTTAAGGTTTCGTGTGGAGAAAACGGACAGGTATACAGGGATTGAAGGATAAACAAGGTAAGGTTATAGAAGGTGAGGATTCTGTCATGGCTAGGTGGGCTGAGCATTTCAGTGATGTTCTAAACCATGTGGTTAGTTCTACTCCCATTGTTTGCAATGACGATAGATGCATTGCATTGCAATGATGATAGATGCATGCCCTATAACACAATCTGCAGTTATTTTGGCTATTTCTAAACTTAGACTTCATAAATCCCCAGGGGTAGATGAAATTACTACAGAAATGCTTAGAGCTGGGAATGTTTTAGTTACTACTTCGATGACTGAAATTTTGAATATCTTTTATGATAAAGGCATGGTTCCAGGATTTTACCAGAGCTATTGTTATCCCCATTTTCAAAAACGGTGATCGCAGTTCTTGTGATAATTATAGGGGTATCAGCCTACTCTCTGTTCCAGGTAAAGTTCTTTGCATGATTGTGCTTAATAGAATTAAGAATCTGGTTGACAGTCAATTGCGTGATGAGCAATGTGGATTCAGAAGTGGTAGGGGATGTGTGGATCAGATATTTTCAATTAGGCAGATTCTTGAGAAATGTTTAGAGTTTCAGAAACCTTTGGTTGCTAGCTTTGTTGATTTCAGAAAGGCATTCGACCCTGTTGATCGTCATAATTTGTGGTTGATCGTGAGATCATATGGTATACCAGACAAGTTAGTTAACGTTATGAAAGCTCTCTATAATAACACTGAGTCGTGTGTGAGAGTTGATAAGGCTTGTAGCAATTGGTTTAGCGTTACTTCTGGTGTCCGACAAGGATGCATTTTGTCTTCTTTTCTCTTTAGTTTGGTTGTTGATTATGTTATGCGAAATTCACTTCAAGGGAAAGCTTTTGGCCTTAAATGGGCTGGAGATACGAAAATTTCTGATTTAGATTATGCTGATGATTTAGCCCTTTTGGCAAATGATGTTGGAACTCTTTCATTCGAGCTGTTGATGAGACTGGTAGTAGAGTAGGTTTGGTTATAAACAGAGAGAAAACTAAAGTGATGAAAATTGGTCAGGCAGGCTGTGATTCAGTTAATCTGAATGGTTACAGTCTTGAGCAGGTGTCACAGTTTAATTACCTTGGGAGCTATGTAACAGATAATGGTGATGTGCGGCATGAGATTAACAGACGAATAGGGATTGATGCCGGGACTTTTAAGAATCTATGGAGAGTGTGGAGAAATAGGCGTATACACCTAAAGACTAAAATTAGACTGTATAATAGTTTGGTTCTTTCTAGGGTTAGTTATGGTAGTGAAACTTGGACGCTGTTTAAACAAGATAACAGGAAACTAGATGCTTTTGATTCCAGATGCTTACGCAGTATCTTGGGCATTATGTGGTTCAACTTTGTAACTAATGATAAGGTTAGGCAAAAGAGTTTGCAACCTCCTTTAAGCAGCATATTGTGCAGAGAGAGACTCCGTTGGTTTGGCCATGTTGCCCGTATGAATAATTATAGATTGGCGTATAGGGTTATGAACAGTGTGCCTAGAAGAAGGGGGAGACCTAGACGGAGGGGGAGAACCTCAGAAGGAGGGGGAGAACCTCAGAAGGAGGGGGAGACCTAGGATGCAGTGGGCAGACAATGTCAAACAGGACCTTGTTAGAATTGGTGTGCAGTGGCCGGATGCAGCAGATGTAGCTCAGGATAGATATTCTTGGAGAATTAAACCGCGCGGTCTGGTTGAATCTCCGTAGCCCATGGCTGCTTGAGGATGATGATGATGATGTTGGAGGCTTTGACAAAATTTAAGGACTTTCTGCTTCGAAAGGCGAATTTTTCTCAGAATTCTCCTCAAGAGTCGAGAAGTGGCGATGTGTTTTAGCGCCTAATGTGGTGCGACAAGACTGTGGAAATAAACTGTGGAGATGAAAGAAGACTTGGCACCGTACCAATGCCCTTTAAGATGAGAAGCAGTTGGAAAAGAAAAAGGAACTTTTGAAGAATTCATTTCATTGTTTACACTTGAAGACAACACTTGCAAGAGGAAGAACGGAACATCGCAGACTTTACATCATTTTCGGAAGAGGAATTTCTCTTCAGAGATCTTCCTTTAACGTATACACGAACCGTAACTTTTGTGTTTCATCTGGGATGGGCAACATTTGTTCAGCAGGCGAGCGAATAAACATTTTTTTACTCTTTTTAGTCGAGTGAAAATATTTGACGAACTGCAATAATTTAATTAAAAAGTACGATGCTATGTCTCAAGTAATGATTATATCGGTGGCGACGATGAGACTGGAGAAGTTTCGCGCAGAGCTACACAAATGGAAGTCAGGGTTGGGTTGTTTTACCTCTGAGCGAGGGGGCGAGGTGGCTCAGTCGGCAGCGCGCCAGGCTCGTAATCTGTAGTTCCCAGATTCGAGTCCCAGCTGGGTCAACGTTCAGATTTATCTCCGCAAAATTCCCCGCCCTGCCCACAGTCAGTAGGGGACACCGATGGGCTTGGAAAGGCCGCCGTCCGTCCGATGGGACGTTAAGCCGTGGCCCCGTGTGCGGGAGAGCCATACCCTGTGCACGTTAAAGAACACGCTGGATGGCCTTGACGGGAGGCTACCATCTGTCTCCCAACAGCTGTTCCAATGGGTCCCCTCCCCAAACGTTCTCTGAGCCTTCGAGGTGCATGTGACCTGGCCATTTAGCCCATGGTGTGCAAAAAAGTGCCGCTCAGAGGTAAAACAACCCAACCCTCTGAGCGATTCTTTTTTGCACAGCAAGTCACAAGGAATCGCAAGGCACCACGGCTTTACGTCCTATCCGACCACCGAGGCCTTTCCTAGCTCATCCTTTCCATCTAATCCCCTACTACCGAGGGCAGGGTAAGGGTTTAGCGGAGATAAATCTCAACACTGGACAAATGGGACTCGAACCTGGGAACTGCAGATGACGAATGTGGCGCGCTACTCACTGACTAACTCCCTCCCCAAAGTCAGCCAGCAGTAAATCTGAAACTTGAAGAAACAAAGCGAGACATGGATTTCCTTTTAACAAAAGAAACGAATGAAGAAAATATGAAATGCAATTGTACAAGTTATTTTTTGCTCTTCATCTCTAGACTGCAACAATAACCGAAAAAACGAAAAGTAAAAACGAAACAATCTGACTCAATTGGAAAGGTAAGCCATTGTTGAGGGCGTGCAATACAGTTTTCGAATGTAGCGCAAATGAACTTAATGAGGTCAGTTGAGAAGATAAACATTTTGAAGTAATCTATGACAAGTAAGAGGGATGCCTTTGGCATTATATCCGCATCATGACAGATCATCAACGTGTTGCAAAAAGGAAATGGCGTCGTCCATATAAATTATTTAACATCTCGAGAGTTAGAGATTTTCCCACATCGCATTACTTTCGAAGGAGGACTTATGTAATGCTGAAATATTATTTCTGAAATCAGAAATTTCCATTTGTTTTTCTTTTGATGAAGAAAATCAGTAAATTACAATATCACTTTAAATAAACAATTACTATCATAACATTCGCTTCTTCTGCTGCACACAAAAAGTAGCGTTATGTACCGATAAGCCGATTAGGATTAATATGTTTGATACTATTGAGGATTTAACTAAGATGAATTCTTTCTATTTCTAAATTATAGTTTTTTCCATTTTTAAACATTTATGGAGGTTATTGAACTAATAGATAATGAATTAGATTTGGATGCCCCTGATTCTATACAAGAGTTTAATCCTAATTTTTTTTTACACAGGCAAAGATCATCGCTTTACATGTTTTTTGCTATTGTCCTTTGGGAAGTGTGCATACCAATTAGGCATGAATTAATAAAGGATACAGGACATAAACAGGGCTGAGTCTGCTACTAGCCGCGAGGCGAACCCAACGCTGTCTCGCTTACTGGGAGCTTTGATTGGTCCAAGCGATAGCACTCCAGACTCGTAATCTGTAGTTGCCAGTTCGAGTCCCACCTGGTCTAACTTTGAGACACCGATGGGCTTGGAAAGACTTCCGTCTGTCGGATGGGACGTTGAGCCGTGGCCAGTGTGCAGGAGAGCCATAACCTTCGCACTTTAAAAACACATTGGATGACCTTGACGGGAGGTTCCCATCTGTCTTCTATCAGTTGCCCTTGAGTCCCCTTCTCCCATATCCCATTGGAGTCCTTGTGGCCTTGCCATTTAGCCATTGAGCCCTGCTCAGTCAGAGGTAAAACAATCCAACCACTCGGCTTACTGTGAGAAGCGGATCAAGTGCTCGCCTAATTATCCCCAAATCATTTAGATCCGAAAGACTTTGTCTCTATCGAATGTTGAATGTGAATGATCTACGTTGATATTAAAGTCGATCGAATTCACGGCCTTTTATCTCTTTAAAGTATTGCTCTAGCTGATGATAGACGCAGAATTAAAAGGCCAGTTCCGATCCGGTAATTAGTCTCTAAATTGCGACTCTAAAAGGACATTTTATATTTATTCAAAATTCTGCGGCTATTTAATGCGTTTTCGTTAAGGATAATTTTAACAAGATTGTCGAAATGTAAATATGAAAGAGTAACAACAACCATGATACTACATCATCAAGAATGAATGGAGATGGCTCATTATTGAAACGATGCAAAAATAAGAAACATTCGCGAGTTTTTAACTCTCAACAATGCAGGATTATTGTTTGTTGGATTGTTCTCAGCGATGATTATTTAAATCGACCTTTTGTGCATGAAAAGAGTAAGACAAGTAGCTCATTAAGCGGATGTTTCTGATCGTTGAAGAACATTTGCGGACGAAAAGAAATTGAGGTATGTTTTTGGCTCTTTCGAGATTTAGTCGAGGGATGCAGGGCTCTTCGCGGATTAGAAATGATAGAAAATCGAGGTGCAGTGGGAGGAAAAAATTCTTAATGGGAAAAATAAAACGGAAAGAAAAGGAATTCATACGTGGGCGATTTAAAATGAATCTCATTTTCTTTCCTCTATTAAAAAAAACTGGTTTCTGATTAATTTCTGCGAGCCTACTTCAAGAATAATTCATCTAATGATGCAATATGTGGCAATATGCTCTTCCCCATCATCATCATCATCATCATCATAAAAATATCCAGGAACAAGAGCAGCAGAACGATAGACATATTTCGTCGTTTTTTTTTCCTTTTTTGGTGTCCGTGCTGCATGGAATCAGAGAAAATGGCCCACTTAATTTGATGGGGAAGTTTGTTGTTTATTTTTTTGTGAGGATTTGCCTTATTTGCTCACCATGTCACAACGAGCTAATACGATCTCCGCAGCAGCGCTTGAAGCGAAAGCTAACTTATCAGTGTTAACGGGCCTCACATTGCATCCCTGACCCTCAAATCGACCAAGTGCATAGTGAAAGCGAAACATCAGCGGAAGCGGTTGAACCACGAGATGTTGAAAACAGAGCAGCAGAGGAGCTTTTTTTTAACGTTCTGCACCGCATAGCTCCCGTGAAGCTATCGTAAGTATATGCCATTAAGAATTTTGGCGCTAGAAGCGAACTCATTATCTCTCGGGTTAAGTTCATTTCTGTGAATAGTCAAAGGAAGCGGGGGGGGGGGGAAGGGAGAGAAACTTTCCGTCTGCTGATCATCAAATTGCGATTGGGAAGAAAGAGAACTATTTATTTGCATATCGTAAGGATTCATTGCAGAAGTGGGGCGGGGGTGGCTCAGTCGGTAGCGTGCCAGGCTCGTAATCTGTAGTTCCCAGGTCCGAGTCCCATCTGGGTCAGCGTTGAGATTTATCTCCGCAAAATTCTCCGCCCTGCCCACGGTTAGTAGGGGACACCGATGGGCTTGGAAAGACCGCCGTCCGTCGGATGGGACGTTAAGCCGTGGCCCCGTGTGCGGGAGAGACAAACCCTGTGCACGTTAAAGAACACGCTGGATGGCCTTGACGGGAGGCTACCATCTGTCTCCCAACAGATGTTCCAATGGGTCCCCTCCTCCAACCTTCTCTGAGCCTTCGGGGTCCATGTGACCTGGCCATTTAGCCCATGGTGTGCAAAAAAGTGCCGCTCAGAGGTAAAACAATCCAACCCATTGCAGAAGTTCGAACCTCGAAGACGTTTATGTCAGATGAGTTGGATTGGGTTGTTTTACCTCTGAGCGGCACTTTTTTGCACACCGTGGGCTAAATGGCCAGGTCGCAAGAACCCCGAAGGCTTAGAGAAGGTTGGGGGTTGGGTTGTTTTACCTCTGAGCGGCACTTTTTTGCACACCATGGGCTAAATGGCCAGGTCACATGGACCCCGAAGGCTCAGAGAAGGTTGGGGGAGGGGACCCACTGGAACAGCTGTTGGGAGACAGATGGTAGTCTCCGTCAAGGCCATCCAGCGTGTTCTTTAACGTGCACAGGGTATGGCTCTCCCGCACACGGGGCCACGGCTTAACGTCCCATCCGACGGACGGCGGCCTTTTCAAGCCCAAAGGTGTCCCCTACTGACCGTGGGCAGGGCGGGGATTTTTTTTGCGGAGATAAATCTCAACGCTGACCCAGCTGGGACTCGAACCTGAGAACTACAGATTATGAGTCTGGTGCGCTACCGACTGAGTCACCCCCGCCCCTATGTCAGATGAGCACAATCGATCTCTGGGCAAAATGAATCAAGACTGAGCAAAGAATAACTCTACGAAACGAGTATTAACTCCCCTGACCCAATTGCCGTTTATTAGGAGTGATATCTGCAGTGAGTATTTGGAGAGTAAATGTTTACTGATAAAATCCCAAGCAGATACAAAACTCAGCAGCATCTTTAATAAGCTTTTTATAACACAATTTCACGGAAGATAATTTAAAGATCTGAATCAAATCCCTATCGATCTCGTTTTTCAACAATATTCTTTTCGCATTTACAGTTATGGAAATTGGAATATTTAACAGCATTTACAATTGAAACGAAAGCGATAACCATCATAACAAATTTTACTAACACCGAAGAAGTACAAGAATATTTTTAGCACTTCGCGTAATGATTACGTTAAATTTCGCACATTTCTAACGTTTTTTGAATAATTAGGTTAATTTTCTTCAATTTCTAACGATTGTTTCTAGAACGAGCTAACATGCTAAAAGTTTCAGGTTCCCCAATTCTTTAAATATTGGAAACATATTATTTGTAAATGGAGATTTAAATAAACTTGATTTTCATCTTCAGTCACTCCTTTTCATAAAAAGTTTATTAAGTAGAAGCCACTGAGGTCTGTAATCTCGGTTACTATTCACTTAACATGGAATGGTTGCATAAAAGGGAATGATTACGTAAAAGGTTAGGTTGTTTTACCTCTGAGCGCACTTTTTTGCACACTATGGGCTAAATAGCCAGGTCACATGGACCCCGAAAGCTCAGAGAAGGTTGGGGGAGGGGACCCACTGGAACAGCTGTTGGGAGACAGATGGTAGCCTCCCGTCAAGGCCATCCAGCGTGTTCTTTAACGTGCACAGGGTATGGCTCTCCCGCACACGGGGGCACGGCTTAATGTCCCATCCGACGGACGGCGGCCTTTCCAAGCCCATCGGTGTCCCCTACTGACGGAGGCAGGGCGGGGAATTTTGCGGAGATAAATCTCAACGCTGAACCAGCTGGGACTCGAACCTGGGAACTGCAGATTACGAGCCTGGCGCGCTAATGACTGAGCCGCCCCTACATAAAAGGGATGCCACTGATGGAACCATTACGTGAAATGTCCTATGTGTTTCAAATGAAAGAAAAAAAGGTGGTTTTGTGCCTCTGAAACGAGGCTCATAAACTTTCGACCATTGAAACGGATTCTATGAAAGAGATCACTCTCCATTAGATGAGATCACTGAACTCCATTAGATGAAAGAAATGCACTTTACGCAAAAGCAATAAATGATTCAAACACGTTCTGTTTAAAAGAATAAAAAAAAATTCACCCAACTCGTTCACTTCTTTAAATCACTGAAACGATAAAAAGAAACAAATGCAATTTACGTAATTTAACGATTACATCAAACCAGTGGCTTACGCAGAAAGTTCCAATGGGATGAGATTGGGGGTGGAATTTGGGGTTTGACTTTGATTTTCGGGGATTTTCTTAGAAGATAGACGTTATTCAAGCCCTGAAGTTTGTGTGTGTCTGTGTGTGGTTATTACCTCTACCCTGGTGATGCCACTGCAGCCAACAGATCCCTATGAATCACTGATTTGCATAATGTTCCTCTCACCCATCACCACTTAACATCTGCACTGTCTGTGGTTTCGGTTTTCATACGCATTACTAACCAGATGCCAGGAAATTTCTGGGTGACCTAACTGGAGGTTAACGAGATGAGACTGTGGTTAATTAAAGATGTGTCCGATGCATTTATAAATGCTTCGTAGATCGTATAATCATATTCGATGTACCGGGTAATAATTTTACCCCTAACCATCTCCATCATAAAGATATGCCTATTTGGCATGAGTACGAACAAAATATATAAGTAAACCACCCTTAGGTGGGCCCCTAAGGGCAAACATAAATTGTATAATAAAAATAAAAAAATAAATACCCCCTCAAGCAGCTGCTTGTCACAGAAGTCTGACAGGAGCCTGTCAGTTTATATGCCATAGTAGAAGATCTGAGAGGATGGCAGGACCTCAGCAGAAAAACGATACAGACATCCATGCCTTATCCGGGGCTCGAACCCAGGTCCCTTGGATCAATAGACAAGCGCGCTAACCACTCGGCCACGGTAAGTCTCCTCAGAGAACGATGCCATTTAAGGCCTCTTGTACTTGTTCAAAAGAGTATGATCGTAAAGAATCAGAGAAGAAATAATCTCATTGGGATTATTGCTTACAGCCTCAAAAAATCTTTTTGAGGTGCGCTTTATATATGTACATATATATGGTCGATGCCCAGGTCTTTATGAAGTTGTCTGTTAGTGACAAACCAGGGGGCATCGACCGCAGTTCTCAAAATCTTGTTTTGTAAGACCTGAATCTTACGAATATTGGTGGGTGTAGTATTATATGGGTGAAGCATAGAGAATCACCGGTCTGATGATCATATCATAGAGTAAAAGCTAATGGTCAATCATTAAAATGGAATTTCTTCTAAGGAGTGGGCCTAGCAGACCCCTCAATGAATTGACTTTGGAGATTATATTATTTATGTGATAGTCCCGCTTTAACCTCTTATGTATAACAACCCCAAGATATTTGACTGAATCACTCCAATCAATGGAAATATCTTGTAAATGGAGGCAAGGGTAATTCATAATACGCTTTCCAGTAAAAAAGAAAGCAGAACTCTTGTCAGAGTTAATCTTTGTCTTCCATTTTTCGTACCATGTGCCCAGCTCGGTCAAGCTATGTTGCAGCCTCTTCACAGCGATAGCAGGACCGAGGGTTGGGTTGGGTTGTTTTACCTCTGAGCGGCACTTTTTTGCACACCATGGGCTAAATGACCAGGTCACATGGACCCCGAAGGCTCAGAGAAGGTTGGGAGAGGGGACCCACTGGAACAGCTGTTGGGGGACAGATGGTAACCTCCCGTCAAGGCCATCCAGCTTGTTCTTTAACGTGCACAGGGTATGGCTCTCCCGCACACGGAGCCACGGCTTAACGTCCCATCCGACGGCCTTTCCAAGCCCATCGGTGTCCCCTACTGACTGTGGGCAGGGCGGGGAATTTTGCGGAGAAAAATCTCAATGCTGACCCAGCTGGGACTCGAACCTGGGAACTACAGATTACGAGCCTTACAAAATATGAATATTACACGAGTGAAACGATTACAAAATATGCACTTTGCACCAGTGAAACGATTACAAAATATGCACTTTGCACCACTGAAACGATTACAAAATTTGCACTTTGCACCCCTGAAACGAAATCAAAATATACACTTTGTACCAGTGAAACGATTACAAAACATGCACTTTGCACCCGTGAAACGATTACAAAATATGCACTTTGCACCAATGAAACGATTGCAAAATATGCACTTTTCACCAGTGAAGCGATTACATTGAACAGGATCACTTTGCACCACTACAGAAATGCACTTTGCACCACTACAGAAATGCACTTTGCACCAGTGAAACAATTACATGAAACAAGTATACTTCGCACGAATATACCATTGCGTGAAATACATGCACTTTGAATCGCTGAAAGGATTTCATCAGAAGCACTTTATGCCAATTAAACAATTGCATCAGACGCCCTTTGACCCACTGGAATGATTTTATCAAATATACTGCGAAGTAGAGAAACGATTACACCAGATGCATGCTGAGTCATTGGAATGGTTCTAACGAAAAGCTGGCTCATATTCTGACTGATGCACATACATCCGAGTGTCAACTCTGAACTCCGTTTGGAATTTTCTCTTCTAGTTTCCATTTAAAGAACAGATTGTATTTCCTTGACAGAAGAGTTTCAAATATCCCCTAACAGCTGCGTCTTGTGGATTCGCTTCTTCAACCTTCTCTGAGTCTTTTGGATTCTTATGACCTGGCCATTTAGTCCTTTGTATGCACAAAACTGTTTCTCAGAGTTCAAGCAACCCAACTTTATTCTATTTTTTCCTTATTTCTTCTTTTCAATAACTGCCGAAAGAATAGAGGGTTTTTTTTATTGCATGACGGTTTCGTCTTTATTCGCGTAATGGTTGTGGGATGATTTCGTCACCCTTGTAAGCTAATGCCACCTTGCTTTATAAAGGAAATTGTTTTCAGATAACACCAAAGTATTAAAACAAATGCAATGATTATATGCACAATATTGTCCTGCATTTAATTTTCGAGTCTACACGTGATTACGCTTCGTTTGAAAATTAGAGCAAAATATCGATACATTGTGCTTTGGTGGCGCATAGGTCAGAGTTGGGTTGTTTTACCTCTGAGCGACACTTTTTTGCACACCATGGGCTAAATGGCCAGATCACATGGACCCCGAAGGCTCAGTGAAGGTTGGGGGAGGGGACCCACTGGAACAGCTGTTGGGAGACAGATGGTAGCCTCCCGTCAAGGCCATCCAGCGTGTTCTTTAACGTGCACAGGGTATGGCTCTCCCGCACACGGGGCATGGCTTAACGTTCCATCCGACGGACGGCAGTCTTTCCAAGCCCATCGGTGTCCCCTACTGACCGTGGGCAGGACGGGGAATTTTGCGGAGATAAATCTCAACGCTGACCCAGCTGGGACTCGAATCTGGGAACTACAGATTACGAGCCTGGCGCGCTACTGACTGAGCCACCCCCGCCCCACCATAGGCCAGAGAGATGATGGAGTTAATTGAAACGGAAGGAATGTGCGATTGCTTTGGTTCTCTTTTGAGGTGCGGCAATAAAACTTTCTGGTCAGAGAGGACCAACGAAAGCTCGAGAATGCTGGTAACAAGGGAAGCGCCTGCTACTGACGGTGAGGAGAGGAAGCCCTCCCGTTGTCACGGACAGCTGTCTGACACGTGATCATCACACAGTGACGCTTTGTCCATCTCTTCGCGTTCTGTCTCTCTCCATCGCACACCTCGGATTATCTTCATTCGCTTCGGAACACTTCACAAAAATACCGCAGGTGATGGAAATCGCACGTGTCTTCCATTGTACTTCGTCAGCAGGAGACGAATCAGGCGGAGAATATTCAGATCTGTTCTCTTGCCGAGCTCTGGCTGGCAATTCGTTGGTTGCACGATTAGCAGAGAATATTGGAAAAGCGCAGGAATAGCCCTGTTGGGGAGAATAAATTATGTTTGGCAACAGGTTTTTTATTGGTTTCGCAAAATTGTTTTTGCCGATAAATATTTTGTTTTCATCATTTTTCTGATTGTGGTGTCCTTTGATAATATTCAAATATAATTTAATAAAAATATAAATAAATGTTCCCCTCAAGCAGCTGCTTGCCACAGAGGTCTGACAGGAGCCTGTCAGTTTATACGCCACAATAGAAGGTTTGTGAGGATGGCCGAACCTCAGCAGAAAAATGACACAAACATATCTTATGAAAAAAGAAAAATGACACAAACATATGAAAAAAGAAAAATGACACAAACATATCTTATGAAAAAAGAAAAATGACACAAACATATCTTATGAAAAAAGAAAAATGACACAAACATAACTTATGAAAAAATAAAAATGACACAAACATAACTTATGAAAAAAGAAAAATGACACAAACATACCTTATGAAAAAAGAAAAATGACACAAACATATCTTATGAAAAAAGAAAAATGACACAAACATATCTTATGAAAAAAGAAAAATGACACAAACGTATCTTATGAAAAAAGAAAAATGACACAAACGTATCTATCTACATTCTTATCCAGGGCTCGAATCCAGGAGCCCCCCGTCACAACGGCCTATACGTGTGACGTCACTTAGAACAGTAGCCAAGCTCGCTCATCATTCGGCCACGGGACTTTTATGTGGAAAAATTAAGAAACTCTTAACTATTGCTCTCAAGCAATGGAAATCATGTTAGGTATACAGTCACAACAGTCATTCAGTATTAACAATTTCATAAATGCGATAAAAGCAAAACACCACCAATCGCCTCTCAGATCTTAACAGAGAAATTCGTGGTTGCTAAGGCGGTGATGAGCCACATCTGCTTAAATATGTAAGGCTAAGGATGAAGGGAACCTTTGCCTTGTGGGTTGAGAATGATCCGAGTTTTTCAAATAACTTATGGTTTGTTCGATTACTCGATGATTTATTTAACCTTACCAATCAGTTCTTTATTGATATGAATAGCGCAATGGTATATTCGCAATAATCACGCAATGGTATATTCGTGCTAAGTATACTTATTTCATGTAATTGTTTCACTGGTGCAAAGTGCATTTCTTCAGTGGTGCAAAGTGATCCTGTTCAATGTAATCGCTTCACTGGTGAAAAGTGCATATTTTGCAATCGTTTCATTGGTGCAAAGTGCAGATTTTGTAATCATTTCAGGGGGTGCAAAGTGCATATTTTGTAATCGATTCAGGGGTGCAAAGTGCATATTTTGTAATCGTTTCAGGGGTGCAAAGTGCATATTTTGTACTTTGCGCCCCTGAATAGAATGGACTTTAGAAGAAATGGACTTTAGAAGTTGAAGGTAAAATAAGATCATGGTAAAATTAGCTTTCAATAAGAAGCTCTCTATACCAGGCTAGATTTCACCCCATACAATCTGAATTCCATCATCATTATCCTCATCATCCTCAAGCCTCAAGCAGCCATGGGCTACAGAGGTCCAACCAGACCGTGCAATTTAGTTCTCCAAGCAAGTCTGTCCTCCGCTACATCTACTGCATCTGGCCACTGCACACCAATTCTAACAAGGTCCTGTTTGACATTGTCTGCCCACCGCATCCTAGGTCTCCCCTTCTTTCTGAGGCCTTTAGGCACACTGTTCATAACCCTATTCGCCAATCTATAATTATTCATACGGGCAACATGGCCAAACCAACGGAGTCTCTCTCTGCACAATATGCTGCTTAAAGGAGGTTGCAAACTCCTTTGCCTAACCTCATCATTAGTTACAAAGTTGAACCACCTAATGCCCAAGACATTACGTAAGCATCTGGAATCAAAAGCGTCTAGTTTCCTGTTATCTTGTTTACAAAGTGTCCAAGTTTCACTACCAGAACTAACCCTGGAAAGAACCAAACTATTATGCAGTCTAATTTTGGTCTTTAGGTGTATACGCCTATTTCTCCACATTCTCCATAGATTTTTAGAAGTCCCGGCAGCAATCCCTATTCGTCTGTTAATCTCATGCCGCACATCACCATTATCTGTTACATAGCTCCAAAGATACTTAAACTGTAATACCTGCTGAAGACTGCAACCATTCAGATGAACTGAATCGCAGCCTGCCTGACCAATTTTCATCACTTTAGTTTTCTCTCTGTTTATAACCAAACCTACTCTACTACCAGTTTCATCAAGAGCTCGAATGAAAGAGTTCATCTCATCAACATCATTTGCCAAAAGGGCTAAATCATCAGCATAATCTAAATCAGAAATTTTCGTATCTCCAGCCCATTTAAGGCCAAAATCTTTCCCTTGAAGTGAATTTCGCATAACATAATCAATAACCAAGCTAAAGAGAAAAGGAGACAAAATGCACCCTTGTCGAACACCAGAAGTAATGCTAAACCAATTGCTACAAGCCTTACCAACTCTCACACACGACTCAGTGTTATTATAAAGAGCTTTCATTATGTTAACCCTTTCAGGACCATAAGGTTTCTAAGAGTAAATATTGGTATGTAACTGTTTATTTTAGTTTGTTTAGACGTAAAATAAATAAAAATCATAAGAAAAATACATAACAATGTGTAGTTTTTTTGGAATTTTATGGGAAATATTTTTCCCAATGGACTATAAAGGTAACGTAAATTATAGTAAGGCTTATTATGCAATGTCTTTTATTTATTGGTTTATTTTAACAAAATGTTAACTAAAATAATACAAAATTATGAAATAAAATTACTATACAAAATGATGTGCTAATTATGATATTCTGCGAAGCAATTTATTTTGGTTGTGAAGCAAAGATGGACATTGCACAGATGCAACATTATTGCAAAAATGGACATGCACTAAACGTTCCCGTTTACGTAATTGCTTTCGGCATACGTTCTATTTTGACATTCTGTATAAAAATGCAGATAAGGTTATAATTATATGCGACAATCACCAATTTTAAAATGGGGAAAAATGTTTTCCTTACTCCTGAAAGGTTTAACTAACTTGTCTAGTATACCATACGATCTCACGATCTACCACAAATTATGACGATCAACAGGGTCGAAAGCCTTTTTGAAATCAACAAAGCTAGCAACCAAAGGTTTCTGAAACTCGAAACATTTCTCAAGAATCTGCCTAAGTGAAAATATCTGATCCACACATCCCCTATCACTTCTGAATCCACATTGCTCATCACGCAATTGACTGTCAACCAGATCCTTAATTCTATGAAGCACAATCATGGAAAGAATTTTACCTGGAACAGAGAGTAGGCTGATACCCCTATAGTTATCACAAGAACTGCGATCACCTTTTTTGAAAATAGGGATAACAATAGCTCTGGTAAAATCCTTAGGAACCATGTCTTTATCATAAAAGATATTCAAAATTTCAGTCATCCAAGTGGTAACTGCAACATTCCCAGCTCTGAGCATTTCTGTAGTAATTTCATCTACCCCTGGGGATTTATGAAGTTTAAGTTTAGAAATAGCCAAAATAACTACAGATTGTGTTATAGGGCCAACATTAAAGCCACCAATGCATCTATCATTATTGCAAACAATGGGAGTAGAACTAACCACATTGTTTAGAACATCACTGAAATGCTCAGCCCACCTAGCCATGACAGAATCCTCATCTTTTATCTTTTTTAACCTTACCTTGTTTATCCTTCAATCCCTGTATACCTCTCCGTTTTCTACCACACGAAACATTAACTATCTGGTACAGCTGCTCTCTGCTGTTGTGCTGCCTAACTGCTTCCTCAGCTTTGTCAGCCAAGCCATCAAGCCAAAGATTCTTATCAGTAGCTAACTGATCCTTTACACGTTTATTACGCTCTCTGTAATCCTTTCTATTAGGACTAGTAGGGTACTGATTAAGGACATTCCTGCAATTCCTTCTTTCTGAAATAAGCTCAAGTGCCTTATCACTCAAATAATTCTGCCTCCTCTGCAACTTTTTTCCTAAAAGAGTACTGTTAGTTTCCAAAAAAGCCTGTTTAAAACGGCCCCATTCTTCCTCAACTTCAGTAGTAAGCAAACCACGATTGTGATAATGACTAAGTAACCTATCATGGTAAGCTTTAGCTATAACTGGGTCTTTCAGAGTTTCAGCATTAAAGGTAAATTTTTTAAATTTAGCACAACACTTTTTAAGTTTAAGTTGCAAGACGCTTTTAACAAGGTAATGGTCAGATCCAATTTCAGCTCCTCTATATGCCCTGGTATTCCTAACAGAACTAGCCCATTTGTGTTAATTAATATGTAATCAATCATATTCTTATGCTGCCCATCAGGTGAAACCCATGTGTACTTACATATGTCGCGGTGTTTGTAATAAGTGTAAGTTATTCTGAAACCATCGATTTTATTTACCTGTAGGAGACGTTGCCCATTGCCATTGCAGCTACCAATATCAAAATAGCCTATCACCCCTCCCCAAAGGTCAGAGTCAGTACCATCTTTGGCATTGAAGTCACCTAGGACAAGGGTAATATCTCCTTTCTTGACAGAATTCAAAATATCCAGAAGTTGCCCGTAAAACCTATCCTTCTGATCCTCATCGGCATCCTCAGTGGGGGCATAACAGCAGATAACATTCAAATCTTTAATGCTTGTCTGAAATTTTGCTGTAAGAAACTTTTCATTAATGCATTCATATCCTAGAAGAGCATCACTAGCGTGTCTTCTGAGAAGCAGACCCACGCCTTGGTGATTATCGGTTTATTATCGTTCCTCCCAGAAAAAGATAAATTTAAGATTATTTTTAAGAATCTGACCTTTATCTGTCCATCTGGTCTCTTGCAAGCCGAGAATATCTAAATTATAACGGTGGAATTCTTGTGTGAGGACATCAAGAGAAAAAGCTCTGTGCAGAGTCCTCACATTCCAACTACCTATGGAGGGAAAATGGTTAGTGGGATGCTTAAAGAAACTATGTTTATGGAGAGAGGGAATGCCGGCAATATCAAACAGCCCCCTAATCGCAGACATGGTGCAAAGATCCGTTCCCCCACCACTAAAGGCTGAAGCCATCTACACTGTAAGACTTCCTCCAATGTAGAATTTGACGATGCTAGTAGAAGCAAAGAGTTCAGGTGCCTGCGATGACCTCTGCTCAGGATTATCCACCAGCTGATAAACATATCCTGTGAATCTATTCACTTGGGCTGTCAACCCACAAACAAACAGAAAACACAGTGGAAGATTTTCCCTCCACAGAAGCCCACCAGTGCAGCAAAATCAGGATCCATAATCAAACTCAGAGCCATAATTCCATTCAGGTTGGTATATATGGTCAGCACCAGGACCCTGTGTGGTTGACCACTCCTTAGCAGGGTAGAAAAAAAAATAAAAGTATCCATAGTTGTCCAGATTAGTCCCTTTATCCATAGAAGTATCACGTGTGACATCAAACAGCGGCCTATAAGTGTGACGTCAAAACAGCGGTCTACACGTGACGTCAAAACAGCGGTCTACATGTGTGACGTCAAACAGCGGTCTACACGTGTGATGTCCAACAGCAGCCTATATGTGTGACATGAAATATCAGTCTATACGTGTGACATCAAATATCTGTCTATACATGTGATGTCAAACAGCAGTCTATACATGTGACATCAAACAGTGGCCTATACGTGACGTCAAACAACTGCCTATATGTGTGACGTCAAACAGTGGCCTATACTGACGTCAAAACAGCAGTCTATATGTGGGACATCAAAACAGCTGTCACATGTTTCATGTCAAAGCAGCAGTCTACACTTGCGACATCAAGAGTAGTCTACACTTGTGACATAAGAGCAGTCTACACTTGTGACATCAAGAGCAGTCTACACTTGTGACATCAAGAGCAGTCTACACTTGTGACATCAAGAGCAGTCTACACTTGTGACATCAAGAGCAGTCTACCTGTGTGACTTTAAGAGCAGTCTACATATGTGGTGTCAAGAGCAGTCTACTATGTAGACTACACATGTGATGTCAAGAACAATTACCCGTGTGACATCAAACGTGGTCTACAATGCGATGTCAAGAGCTGTCTACGTATATGACGTCAAAGAGCTTTCTACATGTGTGACGTCAAACAGCTTTCTACATGTGTGACGTCAAAGAGCTTTCTACTGTGTGACGTCAAAGAGCTTTCTACATGTGTGACGTCAAAGAGTTGCCTACATGTGTGACGTCAAAGAGCTGCCTACATGTGTGACGTCAAAGAGCTATCTACATGTATGACGTCAAAGAGCTATCTACATGTATGACGTCAAAGAGCTGTCTACATGTGTGACGTCAAAGAGCTGTCTACATGTGACGTCAAAATAACGTAACACTACTGTCTTTTTATTACAGACGTGTGCCGTACGGCCGTCATTGCAAAGTGGGTGTTTCCATTCTGTCACTAACAGGTGTCTAGGGTGTTCATTTCTCGAATCATTTTTTTTAGCTTTCCATTCATGTGATTGGCCATTCAGCTTAGCAAATCGGACATCGTAGGATTTACGAATGAAAATTCAGAGTAATTTTCCGAGCTGATTTCAGATCTGATATAAAATATACTGTTATAAATATTACATTGTTTCTGGTTGTCTTTGGCAATCGTTTTTTTCAATCGAAGAACTTTCAATGAGCGTTTATAAAAAAAATCAATCAACATCTTGGAGAATGAATGGCAATTGTTGCTTAACCGTCAATTTCTCTACTCGAAATATTCTCTTCAATGTGTGTTGCTACCCCAACATAGAGTTTCTCGTCTTCTCAGTGGCAAAGAATCCGGCTTTGATTGTTTACTCTGCAGTTGAAGCGAATGTTACGTAACAGAAACTAAAACTGTGACGTAGTTGGAGCCTGAGCAATATCCAGTTTTTTTTTATCATCACAAGAGACGAAGCAAGAACCGGACGATGGATGGGACTCATTTCCTGCGAGAATACTCAGCAGGTATTGTAGATCACTCTTGATGAAGGGCATTTCCGGCTGCACACTTTTCTGGAATGCCTCGTGGGCTTTCCTTTCACGTGACACGAACTGCAACAAAATCTCTCTTTCGAATGGAAGCGAATGAACTGATTCGGAAACGTTAAGGTAAAAGAAGGTCAAAGCGACTAGAAATTGGAATTGCGACGAAACAAAAGTATAAAAATCTAAACGAAAAGTTGCAATTGGATATTCGAAATTATTATTTCTGCAAAAAAAAATATATATATAGGAAGTAATAGTGGAGGCTTTTATCTGAACAAAAAACAACGCACATTTGATTTTAAAATACGGAATAGAAAGTTACTTCCATCAGTGACTGTTAGAGAGACACGTGCTGTGGTGAGTTGTTGGGTTAGAGGAAGACAGATTTGGAAAAATTACCTCTGAAGCTGGCAGAAAATAAAAAAAAATCCATGAGTAGAGACAACCGAATAAGAAAATGAATCCGAGAAGAAATGGATCTGTTGCTGTTGTATTTATCCAAGATGATAAAATGTGGCGTTTCCAAACGAATTTGTAAAGAGATAAAAGAGCACTTTGTGTCGCCTTAGTTTTCCAGCAGAAGGATAAAGAGCTTGCAACGGGTTTCTTTCTAGTCAGGTGATTGATACGGACACTATCATCGGCAATCGGGTTATCTAGTCGCAAGAGCAGTTTTAAGAATTCAAATATTCTCTTTATGGTTCCGATTAAAAAAAACCGATGAGCCTAATTACTAACAGATTGATAATTATAATATGAAGATTGATTAGTTTTGAATCCACACCTTCTATCCATCCTTTCATACTGTCATTTGCTCTCGGTATGATGAAAGATGTTCTTCGGAGCAAAAGGTAGTCGTCCTTATTATGTAAGACTCTTGCAATAAGCCATGCGAGATGATTCATGGAAGCAAAACTCCCATCATCTTTCAACATCTCTTAAATGGGTCTCATGGTAGGTTAAAATTAATTTTCGATTTCCATCTACTGTAAAGGAAGCTACGTGCTATGATGCGTTTATTTTTACTTTTTGTTCTTCAAAGGGAGGGGGGGGGGATGATCTAGTTCTTTCGTCACTGACTGTTAAATTTGATTGGAGGTAGATACGATTCTGGAATTAAGAACAAATAGCATGAACATACCGCATATATTTATGTATATATAGGATGATCACAGGTGATCACAGTGTGGCTGGCTTCTCTTAAAGATCCCGATGCACATCCCACAGATGCAGAAGTTCACAGACTTTTCAAATGTGAACCGAGATTCTAAGAAGTCTCGGTTCACATTTGAAAGAGTAATCCTTCGTTTCAGATCACCTAGCATCATGGCATTTGTTCGTTATCTCTCATTCATACCTATTGAGAATTTACAGTACTAGGTAATTGGAAAGATAAGGTTACCTCACCTTGTATCTACCCCACTCCGAGTTTTGAGAGATTCTTTGACATGGAAATTTAGTCTCTTTGTGCAACGGGAAAAGAAATACCAATTAGTTAATAAGGTTAAGTTTTCTAGTTTCTCAAACCTCAATAGTGTTTTGAGAAAAGGAAACTAAGATTTTTTTCTCCAGCGATTGAAAAGAAAAATGCATTTTAACCTTATGCTACCTCTAAATGGATGGAACAGATAGCGAAATGTTTTTTCTGAATACACAGAAAAGCAAAGTATGCTTACTAAGGGATAATTCTTTTGAATTATAGAACAACAGTGATTGTCTGTGATGAACACGGAGTGTTGGATTTCAAAGAGAAGAATAAAGTTTCTCAAATTTGGATCGAAGTTTGCCGTTTTCCATCTTTACGTGTCTACTGGCGAAAATTCGAAATTCTGAAGCATTTACTTTGGTAAAAGTGAATCATTATATTATTAGTCCTTATTCAAGCAAAAAAACTTCATTTTTTAAAAGATATGAATGTTCACGAAAGTCATTGTCGTCTGTCTGGAGACAATAAATTGAAAACAGTTGTCCATTTTTTTTGAAAACAACCAATGAGAGTGTAAGCTGATTTGTTACATAAAGTTTAATTTACTTATTGGGTTTAAAACTAATACCCAGAGACAAATTGTTTGCGCAGCATTACAATAAATTCCTGTTGTTAAAAAAGTTATGTTGTTTTCGTCGAATTTTGAATCTAACAAACACTCGGTTTCGAGTCAGGGACGTTGCAACCCTTGTACATATTTCTATTTCAAAAATGAGATTACAATCGACGTCTGTAAATGTGAATGAAGCTCAGCTTGAAGAATACCTGAAATCCAATTGTACAAATGAACAGATTTATTCATTTTGTAACGCGTGATCTATTGGTATCTGTCATTCAATATTATTCTGTTTAATTGAATGATTAACATAATTTCTATAAACAGGTTTCAGATGATACAAATCTTTGTTTATTTACAATTTAGTCGGTTTACAAAATGGATACGATAATGCCTCAGATGAATTATTCTGAAGCTTAGAGATTTATGTTGATTTAAATGGCTTATGTTTCGCTTCTATCAGAAATAACGGATACGAATAATTAGTTGGTGGAATCACTAATAGGGTATTATATTTCGTTTGTGAGGGAGAGCAATGCGGCATTCCATTTCCTGAAACAAACGAAACTGGTGTTTGATTTACGAAGCAATTGTGCCTTGAGCGAAGTTTACCGTTGTCTGCTATTTCTTGAGTTTTGAGAAATGAAAAGGTTCCTGGCGTTTCTACCTTTATGGCTGAGCTTTATGAACTTATTCTGTCCACTGAAGTTAGAGGCGAGCAAATAGAGATTTTGTTTCTAAATTAAAAAATATTCTCGCTGGTAGAATCACTAAACAAATATTATAATTTATATATTTTCAATTATTCTCATGGAAAAGAAGTCTGTGCTCTGTTAATAGATTAATTCATCCCTCTTAAGTCAACATTTTTAATACCGATCCAAAGGCAAAATGACTTGTTAAAGATTAGAACTTGACATACTTAAGATGCAGTAGCTGAAAACAAGTACAATCTATGGTTTCTTCAACTGAGGTTTTGATGTGAGTTTCACAAATCATGATATTTCAGTTTTAATCGCTTAAACTACTTTTGACTGAGTGTTTTTAAAAAGCAACTCAACTTCCGAACCTTATTTTGAAGTAACGAATCATCAGAAATAAGTTCATCTTGCATTCCATAAGGACATCAGAAAGAGCATTCAATGACAAATAATAAAGTACAACAAATGCAAGCAAGCATTAAAAAGGTTAGATTACAGGATTTTTGATAAAGGAAAAATCGCCCCACCCAAAAAAAGACAAATAAGCATTTTAATTTAATTTAAAATAAGCATTTTAAATTTAACATTTAGCGCGCAAAATTAAAGGATAAGGCCTGTATCTACAAAAGTGTATAAAGGAATGACATGAAATGCGCTGAACATGTAAATTGTGTAATGCGAAAGAAGAAAACGAGTGCACTTTTAACCGACGAGATCATGAGCATGCAAAAATAGGATTGATATAAAGATGCGCATGGCTGTATTCGCCACTCATTTACCTTCCAGCCAGTCTAGAGTTAAAGTGGGTAGAATTTGATTTCGCTGCGGCATGAAAACGATATAAGCCATTAAACGACAGTCAATCCTTTCATGAGACTCCACATAGAGCCCCCACACAGACGTAAGTAGTGAATCCCAGATCGAAGTCTCGAGGCCTTAAATGTCCAACGAAGTATCCTCTCACTCTCTAGAGACAATTCAAGAAACAGGAGAGTTTAGTCGTAGACCAGGGCAAGGTCGTCTTAAGGCCATAACTTACTCAAGACGACGACAAAACCACATAGCGAAAAATGAGAGCTAGGCAACTGTTTCACGAGCTGCCAGCTGCCACAAAGTTCACAATTTCAAGATTTGTGGTCTATGTACTGGAGGCTGCATTCTCGAGGTCTATATGCAAGAACACCAATGGTTTCAGTTGCTCCCCCTCTTTTCAGCAGTGGACTCGTTTAACATTGTGCAGACGACATCATCTTTATAATTCATCCTAGTGTGCAAATGTGCTCTTTACAGATGAATCTAGATTCAGTTTAAACACCGATTCTGGATACGGTGAGAACAAGGAATTGGCCAGCGACCATCTTGATGATGGCAGTGGGATGGTTTCTGCTAGCATTAAGATGACTTGTTGCAAAGAGCTTAACATCTTTCAGGGAGGTCTTTGACTGCTCCAGCGATACAGAGAAGAGATTCTTGCTCCCTGTGTGGAGGGGCTATGAAACGATTGAGGATACGGTTGATTTAAAAAGTATGAGAATTGAGTGGAGAGTTGTACGAGTTTAAAATAATTTCGTTTTGTGTTGTGCGCTATGACGACTGGAAATTGTCGATAGCAGTGCGGTAAGAGTCGTTTTGTTTGGCACTAGAACAACAGTGCATCTTTAATTATCGGGGGAAGTGTCATTTCCTCCAAACGATTTGTATAATCAGTGGACTGATGATTGGTAAGAGTTGTAACTATGATTGACTATTCTGTTTTCGAATGTTGTATTCGTTTATCAATTGCTATTTGATGCATGTCAGAATTATTTAGTCATAGTTAGTTAACGTACTGCTGTTTCCAGTGAATAATACTCAAATGTTTATTTTATTGATGTAAATTTATTGCATCAGTTATTAAAATAAATTCAAATTTATTTCAATCACATAATACAGTTCTTAATACACTTAAACACTGCAACCTCTTAAGTAAACTTGCTTGAGGTTTGGAATTTATACAAAAATTTTAAAGCAAAAATGACTGACAACTTAGCTTATGCAAGTAAATAATTAGTAATTTCCAATTTTATAGGCCGCTCAAAAATGTGGTTTCTAAACAATACTTCACTATTTAAAGATCAGATTAATCTTCAAACTTTGCTTTATATATTCTTGGAATTAATAAATTATTTTCGTTGTCTCTGCTGAGGTCCTGCCATCCTCACAGACCTTCTACTATGGCATATAAACTGACAGGCTCCTGTCAGACCTCTGTGGCAAGCAGCTGCTTGAGGGGGTATTTTTTTTTTCTGATCTAGTATTCATAATCTTTCATTTGGAAACTTCACAGATTTTTACAAATATAAATTATTAGCCTATATATGTATTTTTTTTCAAGGGTAATATTCCTAATTCTTGAAATAAAGGCGAGAACAAGCCAATTTTTAATTTTTTAACATCACTCGTATAATACATTTCTGTAATACTTCCAGTATACCCTCGGTCGCATTTTATTTGAACCTCTCCATTTTGGGAGGGCATAATTTAAGTGAGACTGTACACATAAAAAGTTAAAGTACTAAAGCTTGCCTATTTAAAACATCTCTTAATATATAAAATCTATTTATAGAAAATTTTAGCTTCTTTATAATATAATTTATATGACTTTCCCATGTTAGTTGACTATTAAAAAATACACCAAGATACTTAATTTCGGAAATCTTTTGAATTGATGGACAAATACAATTTGATTCACCTATTGATCCACACACGAAACAGTTCATTTATTGTTGTTTATTACGAATTCATGCACGGTTGCCAAATAAAAAAAAAGAATAAAAAATCTAGAAATCTTTAACGATATTTAAAACTTAAAATACATATTCCACACTAATTTCGCTGTAGCACACAGAATCCGATTCGATGATATGGTGGCCTCTCACTTATGACGTAGTTCCTCTCTTTCGCCAGTTACGTGTGCTTTCACTTCGGATGGCCCCTCGTGCAAAGACCTAATTTTTAGATATTAGTGTTGACAAGTATTTCTTTGACAACAAACTCAAACAATACATAGACTACAATAAGTTCGTTAGAAATAAAGGATTTTTAAAAAAAACTTTTAAAAACAAAAATTTAAGAATTTAAAATTTTTTTAATCAATTACCTAATAAAACGCTAAAACTTCAAAAAAAATCTATGATTAAAAAAATGCAAATGAAGAGATAAATTTAAGGAGAAGATTGTTAATATTTCATTCATATTCTCAGGACCCGAGTCAGAAGTCAGCACTCGTCAATATCCTGCTGGTTGGCCTTAGCAGGAATTTCTTAAATATATTCATTTGGGTAAGATCTTCAAAAAATGCAATTTGGTTTAAAGGAAAGAAACAGACAAGGAAAATTGCTTTCTTACGAAACTGACTGCGAAACTAAGTAGACATTGTGAACATTAAACCTAAGATAATGAGAAAAAGAAACTAGACATTTTGACATCATAGCCGAAAGTTATTGTGAAGAGGAAGAAAGAACTTCAAATGTTCACTTCTGAGGAATAATTAATGGCATCGATGTCGCATGGCAACAGTTGTTTGTTTCGTGTGCGATCATTCTCCTGTGCAAATGCAATTCCGAAACATTCGGAGCCAATCAGCCAAGCAGGAGGATTACTTCGGTTGCAATCACGTGTCCGCTGATTCCTCCAGAAAACAAAACAACGCTAATGCATTATGATTGCATTTCCACGTAGAGACAGCAACGCAGCTTAAGAAGCGAAGGAAGCTGCGGTCATCGCACTGAACAGGATCTCCATGGAAATGAGTGGGTTTACAGATGCAGCAGCATCTTGGGAGTCGATTCTTGTGAATGAGATTCCGAAGAGTCATCAGATAAATGGTATTCAATGAGATTTACTCCTCGAAAGTGTTGGGAGGAGTTAAATTGTGTACAGCGAAGAACTATGCACTTGGAATTGGAGTCTTCGTTATTCTAATTAGATAACGTTTGACCCTTTACAATGGGAAGAGTTAAAAGAGTTAAATTTTTGCTTTTAAAGTTCACCAAAGAACTTATGGCAAATTAATATAGCCGAAAATGTTTTTTTCGCTTAAGGTTGATAGTAGTGTGTGATTAAGAATTGTTAAATTTATTTTTGCCGTTGAAGAATCTATTGTTTTGTTTCTTTGTTGACCATCATTGGATTATACTTGTTCTCCATGCTGCTGCTATCATCCACAGGTTATTGTTGATACCCTGAGAGGTTCTTGGTAGTGCTTTACCTATTGTTTGGTTATTACCACTGCAGTGACTTCCCAGTTGTTATTGACCCTTGGCTCCTGTTACATCCTTGTTGCTGCCAACCTGTTCAACGGCATGGGAGAGACGCAGACGACTCCCCATTCATCAGTCAATAGCGAGCTTGTCCGCCTGCTATGGAGGTCCAACCAGACCGTAATTTAGTTCTACAAACACATCTTTCTTGAGCTATATCTGCTGCATCCGGCCACTGCACACCAATTCTAACAAGGTCCTGTTTGACATTGTCTGCCCACCGCATCCTAGGTCTCCCCCTCCTTCTGAGGCCTCTAGGCACACTGTTCATAACCCTATTCGCCAATCTATAATTATCCAACGGGCAACATGGCCAAACCAACGGAGTCTCTCTCTGCACAATATGCTGCTTAAAGGAGGTTGCAAACTCCTTTGCCTAACCTCATCATTAGTTACAAAGTTAAACCATCTAATACCAAGATACTGCGTAAGCATCTAGAATCAAAAGCATCTAGTTTCCTGTTATCTTGTTTACACAGCGTCCAAGTTTCATTACCATAACTAACCCTAGAAAGAACCAAACTATTATACAATCAAATTTTAGTCTTTAGGTGTATACGCCTATTCCTTCACACTCTCCCTAGATTCCTAAAAGTTCCATCAGCAATCCTTATTTTTCTTTTTGTCTCATGCTGCACATCACCAGTATCTGTCATATAGCAACATTAGTTTTGCTTCAGCTCACAAAAAATGATCCGTACAACTTCGCAAACTAAACGATCTGTCGAATCCAAGAGAACTTTGCCGAATAACTGTGGACGGGCGAAGGACTGTTTTCCGTAAGTGACGTGAAGGTCGGACATCCACGCGACACGTATCGATAAGATTGCGGTCACGTACGGAGGAAGGGGTTGTCGATGCTCTCTGCTGGATCAAGGCTTCATTATCGGAGGTATTGGTTCTGCCTCCTTCTCCGCAGTCCCTGCTCTGCGGATGTGATCGCGAAGCGAATGTCTTCTCTCGATCCTCTGGTGATGAGGATGCCCAGAGAGTGAGTCTGTCGTCTTCGCAGCTGGCGGGCACGATGTGAATCCCTGCATTCGGAAGAAGCGCACCGAATAGCCACTAACAAGCCTCGGAAACGGTCACGTGCCATGGTAGCACGTGTTTTGAGTTGGAGGCGAACTCAGTGATTATAATTTCGGAAAGCTTCGGGAGGGGAAGAAATTTCTGATACGAGATTGTGTTGATGCCTTTTCGGGATGTGCGAAGATGAAGCAGAATAATTGTGAGTTATTCTGAAGTGGCAATTCAAGAGAGATAATTAGAGCGAAGGAAATGAATTTAATGAATCATTCATTCGTACTTACAAACAAACAAGCAACGAAGCAATCAAACAACAAATTCACAAACAGCAATGAGGTTTCAGAGATCCAATCAGACTATGTCATTTAGTCTTCCATGTATTTCCAACTTAAGCTGTTTTATTTGGTCACTGAAAGCTAGTTTAAATTTTTCTGTTTCGCATTGTTTACCCACCTCATTCCAGTTTGCCCTTTATTTCGATATAGAAAGTGTACTTTTGCCCTTTTTATGTTTGATGAATTGGATCTAGTCGTGTCGTGGCGAAGCAACAAGCTTTAGCTAGGTTGTGCTATTTAGTGGTTTCAGCTCATTTGAAGGAAAACAACCTCGTGTTGTTTTACTTTTGTCGTCCGTACATCTGCACATGATTAACCTCATTTTTATTTTAAGAGAGAAACGAAAAATTGTTTTCCGAACAGAGTGTATTAATAAGGTATTATTGAGTCTTCTTTTTTCCTCAACTTACAATCGTTTTACGTTTAACGCTAGAGGGCCTTAAAGTTGGAAAATGGCGAAACTTATATTGTAAATATCCTGCTAATGTCAGAAATTTAACATTTTGGTGGTATACAGTGCGTGGAGGATTAAGCTAATAGCATCTGTCCAGGGTGGGTGGGGAAAATATACTTTTGACAGGTGAATGAAGAATGTTTTCCATCCATCCATTCTAAAATAAATACCCCCTCAAGCAGCTGCTTGCCACAGAGGTCTGACAGGAGCCTGTCAGTTTATATGTCATAGCAGAAGATCTGTGAGGATGACAGGACCTCAGCAGAAAAACGACACACACATCCATGCCTTACTCGGGGCTCGAACCCGGTCCGTTAGATCAATAGCCAAACGTGCTAACCACTCTCATCATTTTTCATCACTTTAATTTTCCTCTCTGTTTATCACTAAACCTGCTCTATTACGTTTCCTCAACAACTCTAATGAGAGAATTCATCTCATTATTTGTCAAAAGGGCTAAATCTTCGGCATAATCTAAATCACAAAGTTCCATCCATCTACATCCACCTTATCCCTCTTATAGCATTGCAATTTCATTGGTATGATGGCCAACCGTGTCGTGCATATGATTTTGAAATGCTACAGCAAGTGTAAGCATTCATCACAAATGTCCAGCCGATTGTAGAATATTGATTTCCGGTATGGTCCCCGTATCATATGTAATGATATCGAAACTGTTGAAAAGACCCGCTTATCTTCTACTTAAAAATTATTAGGATTTCGAAACAAATCATACGAGCAGAGATTAAACGAGCTCTCATTGCACTCTCTAGAATGGAGATGATTTCAATACAACCCAATTAGTTGCTACAAAATCATTCATGGAATTTCATACTTTAATCACATTAAAACTATTTTCACACAATCAATAGCAGGACTAAACAACACCCTCTATGTATTTATGTATTCACATTCCGTTTGCAAGAAGTAATTACCAGGTACCGATGTAGAAAAACAAAACATATCCCCTTCGTTTTTAGAGGTTTTAAAACAAATTATTAAAAAATGATTGAAATTGGTATCCATTTCCCTTGTCCCCCCTCCCCCCTGTAGATCCGGCCATGCCAACTACTATATTTTAATTTGCAGAATAGGAAAGGTATGGAAGGATTTTCCTGAGGACCATGTCACTTCTCCCACATTCGTTTTTGAAAAGCGTTTAACAAGTATAGACTGATCAAAATGCCTTTAATGCTATCAAGTCTTGATCTGCTATCGCTGTTATTCAAGAATACCAAAGGATTAATCTGACTTCAGTTTATTGTTTATGTGATGTTGTACTAAATCCTTCAATTCATTTTTATATTTGAATGCTATATTTTTATTTCATACATTTCAATTATGTATTTAATTCTCTATAATCAAGTTAGTGTACATCATATTTATCTTCCATTTATTGCCATTAAATAATTTTCAAGCAGTCATGGGGTACGGAGTCCCTCCAGACAAATGTAATCTTCCTTTCCAGACATGTCTGTCCTGAGCTATAGCTGCTGCATTCAGCCATTGTAAGCGAATTCTACCAAGGTTCTGTTTGTCATAACCCATCGCATCTGGATTTGCCCCTTTTACTGAGGTTTTTATAACCCTATTCGCCAATCTGCAGCGATGCATACGGGCAACATGGCCACACTAACTCAGTCTTTCTTAGCACAAAATGCTGCTCAAAGGAGGTTGATGACTCCTTCTTCTAACTATCATTTCTTACAAAGTGAAACCACCTAATGCCCAAAACACTGTGTAAGCATCTAGCATCAGAGACATCAAGTTTCCTATTATCTTGCTTACTAGAAAGGGTCCAATGATGATAACCATAATTAACCCTAAAAAGAACCAAACTTTATACAGCCTAAACGTTAAGATGTGTGCGTCGTTTTTTCCACACTCTCCATAATTCTTGAAAGTCCCAGTAGCAATCTCTGTTCTTCTGCTTATCTCATATCGCACATCACCAGTATCTGTTAAACAGCTCCCAAGATAATTAGACTGAGATACTTTCTCAAGAGCGCAACCATTTAAAACAACTGAAGAACAACTTGTGGGACAAATTTGCATCTTTTCAGTTTTCTCTTTGTTTATCAACAAACCTACTTTATTATCAGTTTCGTCAACATCTCTAATGAAAGAGTTCATCTCATAAACATCTAGGGAAAAATGGTAAATCATCAGCATAATCTTACTCAGAAATTATGAAATATCTACACCGTATAAGACCAAACTCTTTCCCCTGTAGGGAATTTCTCATAACATAACCAATAACCAAAGAGAAAAGGAGACAAAATGCACCCTCGTCGAATACCAGAAGTAATGCTAAACCAATTACTACAAGCCTTACCAACTCTCACACACGACTCAGTATTATTAAAGAGATCCTTCGTTAACTAACTTGTCTGGGATGCCATACGATCTCACAATCAACCACAAATTATGACGATCAATAGAGTCAAAGGGCTTTTTGAAATCAACAAAGCTAGTAACCAAAGGTTTCTGACACAAACATTTCTCAAGAATCTGCCTGACTGAAAATAGTTGATCTATACGTCCCATATAACTTCCGAATCCGCACTGTTCATTACGCTGTTGTCCATCAATCAAATTCTTAATTCTGTTAAGCATAATCATGAAAACTTTACCTGGAAGAGAAAGTAGATTGATTCCCCCATAATTATCACAAGAACTGCAATCACCCTTTTTAAAAACAGAGATAATAGTTCTATTAAAATCCTTAGGAACCATGCCTTTATCATAAAAAAAATTCAAAATTTCAGTTAGCCATGTGACAACGCAAAAGTTCCCAGCTATAAGAGTTTCAGTGGTGATTTCATTCATCCTTGGGGATTTGCAGTTTTAATTTTAGAAATAGCCAGAATAACTTCAGAGTGTGATAGAGGGCCAACATTAAAGCCAGTAATACATCAATCATCATTACAAACAATGGGAGTAGAACTAACTACTTTGTTTATAAGATTATTCAAATGCTCAGCCTACCTACCTATGATAGAACTTTTTACTTTTACTTTTTACAACTGATTTACTTTTATGGAAGTGTCAGCGATTGAACAGGATTTGTCGTGTAGATGTCGTTTGTCTTCTCATCATATTGGATTTATCCTGATAGAAATTCTTTTCGAAGTGAAGGAATGGCCAAACAGCTGCTGAAAGGTCAGGAAGAATTTTCGAGTGATTCTCATCCCCAGATCGAAATTTATCTAATTCAAAGGAGAGTTAGATATAAACGACGATGGTACGAAATAGCTTGCTTTTGAGTTTTATCCTAAGTGCCCTTCTCCAAAACAGAAATGTGGAGAACCTTTCAGCTTCAGAAGCTTGCACAGATTTCTGATGTTGCATAAACAGGACACAATGCTGATTAAATTACGTAGAAATCGGACTATGATCGATTGACTTGAAGTCATACACGCTGACCATTTCTGAAGATCATAAATAGATTATAATAAGGCTCATTCACAAGGAGCACATTAATAGTAAATTGGTTTCAACAGCATTAAATCATTGTATTAATGCGCGCAGATTTCAGTTTGCCTGAATCACTTTGGAGATAAATCACTCAACATTTGAGATATTATCTATTTAAGATTTATGTCTTCGCACTAATCAACTCGCTGAGTTTCAGCAGCAGAGAACGATTTTCGAGATTTGCTCAGCTAACAAATCTGAGGATAGTTAATAACATTTCGAGAAACTTCTTTTAAAATTTATGTAATTCTTGTGTCTGATGAGAAGCAGCGCCAATTTCTAATTATTACTGTAAACCGGAAAATGGATAATTCATGAGAAATGAATGAGTTCGAGGCTCTATCGGCAGCACTTGATGCGGTATCGCAGAACCAAATTCATTTCGGAGTGTAATTGGCATTTGAATAGAGACTACATTTACCGCCAGAAGTGATCTCATTCCTTAACTTTAACTGTTGCTTTGACATTTCAAGTAAATTGATCTTTTGAGCAGCGAGGCTGAGTTGAGAGTTGTGGTTAATCATCTCAAAGAATACTTCTCCAACTATATTGATTGATGCAACCTACTTGATTCAAAGCATTCACTTGGCGAAACATGGTAATACTTATGTCAGAAAACCCTTCTCCATTAAGAGTTGATTTGATGTTGATTGGAAGAGGGTTAAGTAGGATTGGCAATTGTGTAATGTCTCATCCTTCATTCTGTAAAAGTTATTTCCTTTCCGTTGGTTGTGTAGGATTTTATGGCGCATTAGCATCTAAGGCTATAATGCATCAAATAAAAGTTTAAAAAGACTAAAAGACGTAGAACCTTCAACCGAAAGTTAAAAACGAATAATTAAAACACACAAAAGAGAAAATAAACAATTAATCAAATATATAAACATGAATAAGAGTCTAAACATTAGGTAAAAACACCATATATATATATATAGGGAAAATAAAAGCAACTCAGGTGTAAAAAGCCCAGGTGAAAAATGTGTAGCATAAAATAGCAAGGATATATAATTAAAGTCGAGTAAAATAAGCTCATATAATTTAAAAAAACAAAAACAAGTGGTAAAAGTGAATCATCCGATGAAAAGATGTACGAATGCAAAAGGCTCGGCCATAAAATCGTGTAAGACCCTCTAAAATTAATTGATGCCTGCCCCGCCAAATACGGCACTACAGGCTAATAGGAGCTGCTCTAAAATTTTGTTCCCCCACGAATCTGTCCGCTGGACGAACACCATCATTTTTCTTTTACATCTTTCTCTTTATTAATAAAAACATATGTACAAAATATACACATAGGGTACTACTTAGTACCCTTTACAAATAATAAACAAAATATATAACTTTTTCATTTAAATATAACACTTGACTTTTGAAGTTTTCCGATTTCGAACTTCTTCCTCTTGACACTTATATCTTCTTAACATTATAATCTTCTCATCATCACCGTAGGAGGGGAGTTTTATCCCCTCCCATTAGTTTTCAGAATCAATCTTCTTATCTTCTAATTTTTTTCCTTTGACGTATTGACTCATCATTTTTAATATAATCTTCTCATCACAGTAGGAGGAGAACTCAGTCCCCTCCCACGGTAGGAGGAGAACCAGTCCCCTCCCTATAGTCTATTACTATAAAGTTCTGAGTATTATCGTAAACATGTCTCATTATATCTCTAACGTGAGATCTTAAATTCGTTAATTCCCAAAGAGGATTTAATCTATCACGACCAAGCCTCACTAAGTTATTTCCTCTTATATTCAGTAATCGAGTCAATCAAAAATGTAGTGAAGGGCTCCCGCTTCTCGGGAGCCGCAAACACTCGAGCACTTTTTTATATTAAATTTATTATAATACTTTGGGAAGTTGCCATGATCTGTAAAGACTTGATATGAGTAAAAGTCTGTCGAGATTATTTTAAGAGAAACTTTCTTTAAGAATCTGTACGTGTATCTTCCTGTTGTATCCTCTTGCTCCCATCTAGATTGCCATATCTTGATACTTTTTTGTCTTAATCGCGTCTTAAGACTATCTTTAGAAATGGATACTTCAACATCAACTTGTATCTTTCTGCATGCTCTTTTTGCATGGTTATCTGCCAGCTCGTTTCCTGGACAACCTTGATGACTTTTAACCCAATGGAAGTTAATCTTCCTGCCTTCTTCAAGTTCTGTTATAATATTCTTAATTCTATCCATTGTTGGTTTTTTGTGTTTTATTCTCTGCAGCGCATGTAGCGCAGACCACTACAAGTCTTGTACTTGTCTGAGTACAAGTCCACTTCTTGATCTGAACTAATGGTAGCAAACCATTCTACGACCTTTAATATAGCGAAGACTTCAGCTTGAAAAACAGTCGCCGAGTCTGACAGTCTATATTCATTTTGCTCCATGATGATAACAGACATATTGGTCTGCATGCAGAAGGACTTTTCCTATCTTTTCCTTCTTTATTAAAGAGAATAAGTTCTGCTACTTTCCAGCTTTCAGGAAAAATTCCTCTCTTGAGACATTCATTTAAAATGTTTACGAAGCAGCTTCTATTTACCTCAAAGAGTTCTTGTATTATTTCCAGGGAAAGCCCATCCAATCCTGGCGCTTTTCCCTTGTTCATTGATTCCAAGACTTCTTCGACTTCTATTATAGTAAATGGACTGTCATCTTCTGTGTTGACAGGTCTCCTTGATCTATTTCTAATATTCCTATGATATTCGTTATCTTCTTCCCTTTTGTCCAACGGGAAGTGATATTCAAGTAGACTGTTTAAGGATTCCCTCACATTTTTCGTTAGAGAACCATGTTCTTGAACAATTGTTGAGAGTTTAAACCTTCCTCTTGTTGCCTCTTTTGCAACCTTAAAATGTACACCAAAACTATGTGATGAAGTATCACAAGTAAAAGGTTTTTCTTGTGATACTTCATCACATAGTTTTCTCCAGCTATTATTTTTAGCTGTATTAATATCCTTTTTATATTTAGCCTCCCATAACTTAAATTCTGCTCTTAAGTTCTTTCTTTGTCTTTCATCTGTATAACATCTCTGATATTTTCGTCTTCTGTTTTTGACTTCCTTTCTAAGCTTAGTCAATTCTTTATTCCACCAAGGGACTTTTCTGTAACCTGAGTTCACTTCTCGGTTATTCTCCTTCTGATTATCACTACATATTTTCTGTAAAATCTTTACTGTAATCTTTTTGTTATATTTACTATATATTCATCTAAGTTTTTTTGCTGTTCGACCCCTATTGAGGACCTTGTTAAGAACTTTTCTGAAAGTTAATTTAGGAATTCTATCCCATCAACATTCTTAATAGAATATCTTTGTTTTGAACTTGTGCTTGTATTCACAAAATTCAGAAAGAAACTAATATATGCATGGTCACTACAACTAATCTCATCTTCCACTGTCCATTCTAGGACAAAGTCCTGATTTAAGACTCTATGTAACGTTACATCAATCCAGTTAGTGCCTAGACTGCTGGAGAAAGTTGGATCACTGTTCGGATCATTTACAATTGAAAATCCGTTTTGGTTAATAAATTCCAGGACTTCCTCCCCTCTTTGGTCCTCCCTCTGAGGACCCCAGAGATTGCTGCTTGCGTTAAGATCCCCTCCCAGGACTATGTCCCAGTCAGGGTAAATCTGAATCATATTAGAGATGATTTGGAAGTTATCCTCCAGCGAATCTTTTGGTGGACAGTACACCGAGATCAATACACACTTTCGACCACCTTTCTCAATTGTAACTACTACAACATTTCTAGATGTGTAGATTTCTGTAGCACTTGTGTTTCGTTTTCCAATCACAATTGCACTTCTTGGCAGTGGGTGAGATGCTCCAAAGATTCTCCAGCCTGCTGAGAAACCTCTTATCTTATCCTTATAAACATAAGGTTCTTGCACCAATGCTATATCAAAGTCCTTTTATTCCATGTACAAGACCAATCTGTGTGTTGCAGCTCTGGCATGGTGTAAATTTATTTGAACTATTTTAGACAAGTGCATCTTAGTATCGTATGCGCTTGACTAATAATTCGAGCTCTCTTCTGTAACATGAACTGTCCGTGTCCAGGCTTGAATGCTGGACATCTAACTTTAATCTGTACTTGTCATTAGCTGCTTTACAGTTTACACATTTTAAAACTGTTTTTTTACATTCCCAGTGTTCATGATCTTTCTGACCACACTTTCCACAATTCTGCTCTTCTGTGCATTTGATCTGGAAATGACCAAATTTATTACATTTAAAACATCTCACCACCTTTAGGTATTCTTTAACATTTAATCGAGACCAACCTACAATGACGTTTTTCTCTTTCATAAACACTTTAAAGCTTTCTGAGTCAACTTGCACTATCCAGTGCTTCTTATTATTCTTGCCCTTTATCGAGAACTTCACCTCCAATGAGGCTTCTGTAAAAGCAACGTTTTGTGCTTTTATTCTATCTACTAAAGCATCCTTTTCGATGTCACCATCAACATCATATATTATGATTTGTGACAATTTCATTTTGGGCTCTCTTGCCGCACATTTGTCTTTTAATACTGTATTCCTTTGTATTTCATTCTTCAGTATCTTCTTGTCAAACTCATCGGTACATTCTATTAATACACAACCTTTTCCAATCTTTTTGACATTCTTTATGCCAATCTTTAACTTGGTCGGATCTAAATTCTTTAACAGATCCTTTTTGAGGTCTTCCAAACTCTGATCCTCGTCTTGAGGATATATCAACATAATATGTTGTTGATCTCATTTCTTTGGTTTTGGTGTCAATGACCTTTTTGTCACTTCTGTGTCACTTCTTGTGACTGGTGCCTCGCTTTTGGCACTTGTTTCTCTTTCAGACAACCTGCCCTCCAGGTTGCTGATTTTCAACTCTTGTTCATGTACCTACATCTTGTAGCTTACTGAACAGACTTCTAATTTCAGCACCTTGCTGTCCAGTTCAGTTTTATTATAATAATAAGGTTACAAACAACATATATTTGTAATACTCTTATTAACCCAAGAGCATCTAAGCTCATGTAGGTTAATTTACAAATTATTTAAATAAATAATTTTGGCAACACTGACGCTCAACTTTACATAAAGAAAAAAATATATATATACAAAAACAACACAGAATTTATAAAAACGAATTAATTTTTTTTACTTTAACACTGAAAACAGGCTGTCAGCATTTGTAATGGCCATTAGATAATTTTAGTTACTTCGCTAGCACTACTGTTCAAGATAGAGTCCAATTCATTGAACAGTTCACTCGTTCTCGCTACCTGGTACCCTGGGGTTCACACCAGGCAGTTATATTTTACTTGTCTGAGAGACCCTCCTCCAAGGAGGGAGCCCCTAGACGACGACAACGTCCTCTCTCTTTAGAATTGGTTCTGACAATATTTCGTACAACAAAGATATGGCCTATAGCCTTGCACTATTATATTGCACTTATAAACGCACTATGCTCACAATCGAAATCAAAACCAATTCCCCCTAGGGGATAAAATCGTGTAAGGTAAAATGAACACGGCATTCAAAAGTAAAAGCGGGATAAATCCATTAAAATATGTTTTATGGATAAAACCGTGTCACAAAACTCGCATTTAGATTCGTCGTCCTCCCATAGAAGAAAAGAATCTGTGATAAACGAATGACCTAAGCGGTTCCGAGGCGAGTACAACTTCCTCCTTGCGATTCCTGTGGAAACATGATTTAATAATAGCTTTGATTTCAAAGAGCTTCTTTGAAATCTGTTCCGACCAAGATCTCTGCCACCGTGCCTGGAGCTAATGGTAAAATACTGCAGGAAGTCTAGAAATGGAACCTGCGGAGGAGAGCAGGCAGCAGACTCTGCCAAGTCATTGCCCTCGATGCCGATGTGACTGGGTACCAAACAGAAAAGGATGGTCGTCGTGGCTGCCAGACGATGGAAGAGCTGGTTGATCTCGGACAGAACAGGGTGAGGTAATCATCGAGTTCAAAGCCTGTAGCGAGCTAAGCGAGTCAGTGTAAAGCACACACTGACGATGATGCTTAGGCATCACATGATTCAAGGCGAATCTGATAGCATGCAACTCTGCAGCGCAAATGGAACCTTGTAGTGGTATCTGGTCTACAACGATTATACCAGAACAGACAATGGCCGATCCCACTGATGCGATGGATTTGAAGCCATCTCTGAAGGCAGACAAGATGATCATCATGTTGGCTGGCAAAGATTGGTCGATACACAGAATCGGGTGCAAAGGCCTGCCCTGTCCTGCAAAACAGAAAAATCACAGAAAGGGGAAACAGTGAGCCATGGTGGAAGTGACTCGGCTTTTCACTGGGCACAGCTGTCAAGACTGATGTTGAGGTCTGTGAAGTAGCCTCGGACCAAAAAAGACTAATATCAGTCGGGCGACTGGTGTAAAGCATCCCCCACTTACGACTGTAAACGTAGTCCCAAGTGGGATGGCCTGACAGGGTTCACAATTTTGATGTGTACTGTAGGGGCAACTGCTGGCAGCGAAGAGATAGAGATGGTTTATTGGTCTCGACATAAAGACTCTGGGCCGGTGAGGTGCGGAAAGCCCCAGTGCAAACACGGAGGGCATGATATTGGAGAGAGACCAGCACCCTCAACACCGAATCGCAGGCAGAATGGGAGAATCGTACACCTGAGATTCGTAGTCCAGTTTCGACAGGACAAGTGCACGGTCAGGTGTGCAAACAACATCAGCCCCCTCCCCAGGAAAGAGAGGAGAAGACCTTAATGATGTTCAGGGGCCATGTACATTTGGACATGAGATTACGCATTATGCAAGGTCTATTTCCGGTCGAAGATGAGATTGAGAAACTTGGTCTCTACCGCACCTGGAATGATTTTATTCCTGAGCTTCGGCTCGGGGTCCAGATGAAGATTTTGTGTTTTGACTGTCCTCACAGAATGAAATAAGCGAAAAAGTAAAAGTGTGAAGGAAAATTTACTTCACAAAATAAAGATAACCGAAAATATATGAAAAATATGTAGGGAAACTCATAAACCTGTACCCAGATGTGGGCAAGTCACTCACCGTACTGTATAGTTGGCCCTAACTGGTCCAGCCCACCAACCAACTGATCCTAGAGGGGCCATCCCAGGAATTGCCGCTTGCCTGAAGCAGAGGCCAAAGCAGTGTGTAGCAGCGGCCCTCGAAATCGCTTCCGACCCTGCGACGAACAGGCTCTCCAATGACAAGATAGGCTAAAGGGGACCCTACCAGTCACGAGACGGGTAGAGGAGACGAGGATTCCCGAGCTGCTATCAAGATCCTCCTTTCCAGACACAGGATTCCGTGAAGGTATCTCTGAATCAGTGGGACCTTCACAAAGTGGTCCCCTCATCGCACCGACGGATCTTTCTTTCCGTCTGAAATCTTTATCTGGAAGGGAATATTTCATGGTGCAAGAGCAACAATGGCTGTATTGCACCAAAAAACAGTTAAAGGAAAAAGTATAAAAACCACAGAACCCACAACCAAATTTAAGAACCAGAACAAAAAGGAAAATGAAACAAAAATACAAAAATAAAGAAAGATTAAAATCCAGGCGTAAAGAATCCGGGTTAACAATAAGAATAAGCAATGAAAGATCAATTGTGATCATCGGTGCGATGAAACACAACAATGGACATATAGGCCCTTTGTATCAATCAATATCATATTGAGTTAGTCGCTGTCAACACTTGTCTCTACATCAAAATTGTGAATCCTGCCGGACCATCCCACTTGGGTTAAGTTGGGTTGTTTTACCTCTGAGAAACACTTTTGTCACACAATGGGCTAAATGGCCAGGTCACAAGGACCCCGAAGGCTCAGAGAAGTTTGGGGGAGGAAACCCACTGGAACAGCTGTTGGAGACAGATGGTAGCCTCCCGTCAGGCCATCTAGTGTATTCTTTAACGTGCACATGGTATGGCTCTCCCGCACATGTGGCCACGGATTAACGTCTCATCCGACGGACGGCGGCCTTTCTAAGCCATCAGTCCCACTTGGGACTGCGTTTACAGTGATAAGTGGGAGATGCTTTACATCAGTCGTCAGACTGCTATTCGTCTTTTTGGTTTGCATGTCCGAGATATATAAGACCCTTGTGTATCAATCAATAATCAAGATTTCAGTGGAAATCAATAATCAAGAAGTATACAAAATACCAAGGAAAACATTGAATATGTTTAAAATAACCAGTATATCTAAAAAGTTAAAAACGCGTGGTAAAAACGAATGATCAGATAAAAATTGATCGAATGTAAAGTGTTCGGTCGTAAAATCATGAAAGGGAAAATTAATGCAAAGTTCAGGGTTAAAGGAAAGAGAATGAATTAAAACACGATAGCTTGATAGTTAAAATGATGTCACAAAAATCAACAGCCCGAAGAAGAAAGGAATGTTTCAAAAATCCATGACTTATGTTGGAGCGGAGCAGGTAGAACTTCTTCCTGGCGATCCCTGCGAAAAGATGTCTACCATGGTTTGGCATTTTACGGCTTGATTTGAAGCATTTTTTGTGAATATGTTCCCAATTGATCTTTGCTATTGTGCATGGATTTCGGTGGAAAAACACTGCCTGAAGTTTGGATACGTATAGCGCTATTGGAAGATTCAATCAATAGCTCGCCAGATATCCTGGGACATTATAGAGATTTTCTCCTTTTGGTCATGTCCTGAGTGAGAAAAGGTCATCACTGGACTCGAAGTGGTCGATGTACTTTGAAAGGGGGTTAAACTGTGATCACTTGTGGAGGGGAGCCACACCAAAACTTACGAACACCAAACTGAGGCTATCATTTAACATTAATAATAAATATTCGGTGGTTACTCTTTCCAACCCAGACTTTAATTAGACTCATGTTCCTTTAATATTCCATTTGGAAAACAAAAAATACGAGGAAAAAATACCCTTTCAAGCAGTTGCTTTCCACAGAGGTCTGACAGGAGCCTGTCAGTTGAATACACAATAGAGAGAAGCTGTGAGGAGAGACCTCGGCAGAAAGACAACACCGAGGAGCTGTGAGGAGAGACCTCGACAGAAAGACAACACAGAGGAGCTGTGAGGAGAGACTTCGGCAGAAAGACAACACAGAGGAGCTGTGAGGAGAGACCTCGGCAGAAAGACAACACAGAGGAGCTGTGAGGAGAGACCTCGTCAGAAAGACAACACAGAGGAGCTGTGAGGAGAGACTTCGGCAGAAAGACAACACAGAGGAGAGACCTCGGCAGAAAGACAACACAGAGGAACATGCATACTTTATCAGGGGCTCGAACCCTGGCAACCGCAAATTTCTACTGGCTTCCCATGATTCGAACCACAGTAATAACAAGATTGTATTACCAAATAAAAAAAAATAATTAAACAATATATTTATGCTAACCTACAAAATAGCGCCACGTTATTAAAAGGGGAAAAGAAATTTGCAATCATCTTACGCTAAAGTTTTTATTCTTATCGACGCGATGAAGCTTCCTCCCTTACTTTGAGAGCTTGATCAAAAGAATCTATTAGATGAATATTTTAAGAGCTTTCGCTTCGGAGCCTCAAGAGCATCCTCCAAAAGACCACAACTTCGCTGACGAAGAGACAATAATAGCCGACGACATATTACCTCTTAAATAATGAAGTACCCTGTCAAAAGCCCGCCAATCTTCTTTCTCCTCGTGCTGTCATCCGATGTGACGGGAACAGCTCGAGCAAGCAAAGTGACGTGTAACTCACTTCATCGCCGAAAGACGAAGAGAAAATGTCGGATTCGGGGAGGACTGACGACGAAGCAGGCGGGCAACCTCACCTCGCGTAAGAAAGTTTCTCTTTTTTCTGATCTTGAAAAGAAAACTAAATACTGATGATTAAGAATGTTTATCATGGAAGAAAACTTTCTTTTTATTCGATCTTGGGGAAGAGAAAACTTTTTTTAGAGTTCGTAAGATGCTGATTTTCACCTCTTCCAATCAGCCTTTGATTAATGACACGTGTCGGAGCGTTTCTTACTTAATAATCGTTCGACGTGTTTCTGAGTGCTCTAGGGAGGGTTCGTAATTTATTTAGGAGGGGAAATGGTGATACTACATCGTGCGTTACCTGACTCAGATGGGTCAATGGAGGTGGGGGGGGGGAATTATAAGTTTAGGAAGTAGTATGAGGGGAAAAACTGGAGAAAATATAAAAACTTAACCTTTAACTATTCGCATCGTGGTAAGACTGTCTCTTAGGTTCCGGTGTAAGATGAATTATGTCGTTACATTTCTTGGATATATATACTGCGCTGAAAGAAAGCAAACAAAGTTGTAATTTATATTACATTAAAAAATAGGAACAAAAAACTCCAGACGTTTGGTCTTCCTTCTTAATAGTCATTAACGAATCGAAGCTTAAAAACATTTTAGAATAGCTTTCATTTCTTCATGCATATTTAAGGTTTTTCCTCGCACCTTAGGGACGCAGAACCGTAGCTATGTTTCTCAAAGGGGATGACACTTCAAAGAACCAATTGTGCAGGAAATACTCTCTCAAACAAAGATATCCTCAAATAGTTTCACGATACTTCAATTCCAACCCAGCATCTGGTCCCAGAGTTCCTGCCACATGTTTGCGTTTTTTGGAACTTGCTGTTTGAAGCGGTCTTCAAGATCGCCTGTGTTTTGGAAACCACTTCCAAATTCGTGCTGAATTTTCGTCCTCTCAATTAAAAAAGGAGAGAACCAGATGTCGCCTGGCGACAAACCTAGAACGACAGATTTGGATCGCACAACGCTATTCAGTTTATATACCCGTAACGTAAAAACCGCGAAAGAAAGTCACAAAAATGCGTTTAACAGGCGGCTAAGAAGATTGGGTTGGGTTGTTTTACCTCTGAGCGGCACTTTTTTTGCACACTATGGGCTAAATGGCCAGGTCACATGGACCCCGAAGGCTCAGAGAAGGTTGGGGGAGGGGACCCACTGGAACAGCTATTGGGAGACAGATGGTAGCCTCCCGTCGGCCATCCAGCGTGTTCTTTAACGTGCACAGGGTATGTCTCTCCCGCACACGGGGCCACGGCTTAACGTCCCATCCGACGGACGGCGGCCTTTCCAAGCCCATCGGTGTCCCCTACTGACCGTGGGCAGGGCGGGGAATTTTGCGGAGATAAATCTCAACGCTGACCCAGCTGGGACTCGAACCTGGGAATTACAGATTACGAGCCTGGCCCGCTACCGACTGAGCCACCCCACCCCCAAGGCTAAGAAGATATCTCACTTCAAACGATTTCTGTATGTAATAAGACACCGCGACAAACTATATGACGGTTGTCATGGTTACGAGGCAGTATAGTTAATGGCTACAGTGTCGTGGGGGCGAAGGTGGCAGCGCGCCAGGCACACTTCATCTGCAGGGTTCGAGTCCCTTCTGGCCCAGAGCTGAGATTTATCTCTGCAAAACTCACCGCACTGCACTCGGTCACTAGAGAACACCGATGGGCTTGGAAAGGCCGCCTTCCGTCGGGTGGGACGTTAAGTCGTGGCGCAGTGTGCGGGGGACTTTGTGCCCGATAAAGAACACGCTGGATGGGCCTGACTGGTGGCTACCATCTGTCTCCCAACAGCTGTCCAGTGGGTCCCCTTCTTCCAACCTTCTTTGAGCCTTCGGGGTCCTTGCGACCTGGCCTTGTAGCCCATTGTGTGCAAAAAAAAAAAAAGTGCCGCTTTGAGGTAAAAAACCCAACACTCGCGTGGTTTCTAAACAAGGTTGCCAATTACTTAGATTGTTTGGGTTCAATATTCTTAGTCGCTTTTGGATGCCCTTTGCATATATCATTTGCTTCTTTCAATGATTTCCATGAGACTTTAAAGAAATCATTATTGTTTTCCTTTTCATGTATCCTGTTTCCCCACCACGCATAGGTTCTCTATCATTATCGTTATTGAAACTCCCCAGTTGAACAGGGCGGGGGTGGCTCAGTCGGTAGCGCGCCAGGCTCGTAATCTGTAGTTCCCAGGTTCGAGTCCCAGCTGGGTCAGCGTTGAGATTTATCTCCGCAAAATTTCCCCGCCCTGCCCACGGTCAGTAGGGGACACCGATGGGCTTGAAAAGGTCGCCGTCTGTCGGATGGGACGTTAAGCCGTGGCCTCGTGTGTGGGAGAGCCATATCCTGTGCACGTTAAAGAACACGCTGGATGGCCTTGACGGGAGGCTACCATCTGTCTCCCAACAGCTGTTCCAGTGGGTCCCCTCCCCCAACCTTCTCTGAGCTTCGGGGTCCTTGTGGCCTGGCCATTTAGCCCATGGTGTGCAAAAAAGTGCCGTTCAGAGGTAAAACAATCCATTCCAATCCCCAGTTGAACACAAAATATTCATACATTAATTGAAATTTTCTCTCTCATCGTATCTGACAAAGAGAGTTGAAATACCAAAAGATGGGAGTAATGAAGTTATAAATAACGAAAGATGTTAAAAAGGAAAGAATTAATTGTGGAAGAGGAGAAGAGGACGACGCGAAGGAAGCGGCAATTAACTCCCCCCCCCCCCTTCCGATGATCAGCACACTCTTCTTTGGCGTCGGCGATAATGGTGAGCGGTTGGGTCACATGACAGCGATGATTTTGCTTTCGGTAGAGATCGTATCTCCATCTTCCATCCTTCGAACTCCGCAATTTCCGTGTCATCCGATGTAATCACAAGCGAGCATCCATCACACTTCCTTTCCTTGAGAAAACGGAAACACGATCCCAGGGTCGATTCCAGCCGAGAGGAAAAAATGCCACTTCGCCTTTTTCTTTTTGCCTCGTCGCATAACATTGTTTGGGAAATAGTTCAATGTCTCTGTGTCAGCGGATTGAGCAAGCGTAGAAAAAAAAAGGCTACAATCGGTTGCGGGATAAAAATAAAAACAAAAATGAAGGCGACAGACGAATAGTAAATGAATCTGCTGGCTGAAGACAAAAAATAATTGCTTTTTGACGAACGGAAAAAGAATAAAGGAAGTGCAAAGAAAGAGGAAGAGAATAAGGAATTTCTCAGAGAATCATGGGAAGTTGTCTCTGCTAGGAGGGGATGACGCCAATTTGGTTTGGTTGGTTAGTCTTCGAAGGGAATCATTGTGCTGTACAGTTCGATAAATGTCAGGTCACAATAACCCCCAAGGTTCGAAAGAAAACAGAATACTTTAACGCCCCTTCTGCAATTAAAACCTGTCTTCGAAATGAGCTCCAAAAGATCCTCTTGCCGCCTCTTTTGCCGGCAGCGGAGAAAATCGGAATGATGGAGAGGTCAGCAGAAGCAACCGGAAGCAACACACGAATCTTCTCTCTGAGAAGGTCAGCGGATAACCCGAAACAACCTGAAGTTTTGCTATGCAGAATCAAATGTCTGCCAGCTCATGTCATGTTCATGTGAGTCTAAATCCGTTGCCATTCAGACCAAGACTTGTGATCAGAGTTCGTCTCTAGGGTGGCATTACATCTGCTTCTTTCTAAGTGATCATATACAGATCTCTGGAAGTGCAGAATATATTACACTCTGGTAATACTTCACGCTATACGGATGAAAACATCATCATCATCATCCTCAAAAAGCCATGGGCTACGGAGGTCTAACCAGACCGTGCAGTTTAATTCTCCAAGCAAGTCTGTCCTGAGCTACATCTTCTGCATCTGCTACACCAATTCTAACAAGGTTCTGCTTGCTACATCTTCGACACTGCACACCAATTCTAACAAGGTCCTTTTGACATTGTCTGCCCACCGCATCCTAGGTCTCCCCTTCTTTCTGAGGCCTCTAGGCACACTGTTCATAACCCTATTCGCCAATCTATAATTATCCATACGGGCAACATGACCAAACCAACGGAGTCTCTCTCTGCACAATATGCTGCTTAAAGGAGGTTGCCGACTCCTTTGCCTAACCTCATCATTAGTTACAAAGTTGAACCACCTAATGCCCAAGATATTGCGTAAGCATCTGGAATCAAAAGCATCTAGTTTCCTGTTATCTTGTTTACAAAGTGTGCAAATTTCACTACCATAACTAACCCTAGAAAGAACCAAACTATTATACAGTCTAATTTTAGTCTTTAGGTGTATACGCCTATTTCTCCACACTCTCCATAGGTTCTTAAAAGTCCCGGCAGCAATCCCTATTCGTCTGTTAATCTCATGCCGCACATCACCACTATCTGTTACATAGCTCCCAAGGTAATTAAACTGTGACACCTTCGCAAGAGTGCAGCCATTCAGACTAACTTAACCACAGCCTGGAAACATCAGAGAGTAAATATATATTTCATTCTGTGCCTTGCTGTAGACACTTAAATTGAATTTATGCACATCAAAAATGAGTAGAGAATTAAAACTTTCCGAATCACTTTCCAACGTATGTGCGTAACTCATTGGTGCGATTCAGACGGGGGAAGAAATTAAAATACAAGTTTGATTCTTAGTTTAAAACCGTCTTGAAACGATGTCTGCTGCAGGTTCGTGGCCAAACAGGAATACATTAATTAATAGCATCTGGCAATCGGTGAAGATTTCGGTTTGAATTTCGCGTCTGGCGGAAATGATTCATTAGCGCTTCACGAGACTTCCAATATTGGTGACGGGTTGCGACGATAAACCGCGAGATCATCATTCTAGGTGGTGAGAGCAGCAGGAGGTCCTCTCCTCTTCCTGGGATCGAGGAGGGATGACACTTCCCTCCGTCTGCCATGGGAGAAGCCAAGGAGAAGATGAATAACAAAATCATGTAACAGATGCTATGAGATCTAATGATAACGTAAATGATGATGATATGATGAAAGATGTGTTGTTCCACATCACGGAAGGTTACCGATATGCCTCATCTTGAAAGAGTTTCAATGTTAATCTTTCATTGGAACCTCTTTGCCTTCGGAGTATGATAAAAATGACCAGGTCATAAGGACCCCAAGCTTTAGAGTAGATTTGGGAAGTGAACCTATTTGACAGAGGTAGATAGGAAATTCCTTTCAAAGCTCCTCACAGCTTGCCCATGGGGACGGTGGCTTGTCGTTGCTCCTTCAGAGGAAATCTTCGTTCTTTCCTTCGACGTCTGCTCATCACTCTCGGCAAGAGGATGGACAAACAAGGATAATTATTACAATGCCATCAGAACTGCGATTCGAACGCTAAAACCTAAGTGATACGAGTAGCTGCACCGAGTAAGATAGCTCATTTCCTTAACGTTTATGGAGTTGGGGTGGCTCAGTCGGTACACGCCAGGCTGCAGTTCCCAGGTTCGAGCTCCAGTTGGCAGTTCCCAGGCAGAGTTCAAACTGCAGTTCTCAGGTTCGAGCTCCAGTTGGGTCAGCACTGAAATTTATGTTCACAAAACTTCTCGCCCTGCCGTAGGTCAGAAGGGGACACCGATGGACTTGGAGAGGCCCCCCAGCCAACGGATGGAACGTTAAGCCGTGGCGCAGTGGTCGAGAGAGAGCCATGCCCTGTGCACATTAAAGAACACGCTGGATGTCTTTAACGGGGAGGATACCATCTGTTTCCCAACAGCTGTCCAGTGGGTCCCGTCCCCCAACCTCCTCTGAGCCCACGGGGTCCTTGTGACCTAGCCATTTAGCCCATTGTGTGTGTAAATAAGTTTCGCTCGGGGATAAAACCAACCCAACGTATGCATATCGAAAATGTCGGCGAATGTGCTAATCCAAAAATTGATATACTATATACACGTGTATTTGGGAAACAAAATATGTAGGTCATTTTACGAATTCTGTGAAGTGAATCATTTGGAGCGGAACCTTCGTGCAATGCAGTTCAGAAGGGAGAATTAAATTGCCCTTTTCTTTTCGTAATTTTTCTGACTTCAGCAGCAAAGCTTCATTATACTTTTAAATTACGACCATGGCTCATCCTCTCAGCAAAGCAGCAACAGCAAAGCCTTATTATTACTATGAACAAATAATTTTCTGTTTTCGCTTATTACGTTTTCTGAGGATCATTAAAACTTTCCCTCCTGCATGCTGACAGAATGAAAAGCAAATCCAGAAAACTCTTCAGAGCGTGCGAAGTGTGTAGCAGCATGCATGCGAAGCGCGTGGTGTGCATAATTCTGCGCCAGTCCAAAGTGTTGAGCGGAGAGCATCTGCTGCTGGATGGTGGTGCCGATTTCTTTCGACGAGTCCTTAATTAATCTGGAAGGAGTTTCTTTTCGAAGTTTTCGTTTTGGCTGAAGGAAGAGATGCAGAATGGAAGCGAAAGGATGATGCAGCAATGATCACATTAAAAGTCTTCGGAGAAGAAGAAAAGGTTTTTGCAAGAGCAGTTCTCGCTTCCGATGAGACAGATGACTTTCTGTCTTCATCGGGAAGTCATCGAGACGGTGAGTGGCCTTTTTTGCAAACGAAAGAGCCCAAGAGTTGGATAAGTGAAGAGGATGTACCTCTTCGCTTATCTAAGTGAAGAGGATCAATTAGGAGGAAGTCTTCGGTCAAGGTTATCTAGCGCGTTCATTAGTGTGCATAGGGTATGGATCTTACAAACCTGGAGCAATGGCGTAACGTGCCATTAGACGGACGGTGGTCTCTGCAAGGTTCATCGGTGTCTCCTTCCGCACTGGTGTTAATGCAGCACCTCAACAGTCATTTAGAGTTTTAAAGTTTCAATATTTTACCAAAGCAGTCGTTCATTTTAAAACTTAGATTAAAAAAACTTTGAAATCTGTACTTTCTCAAATTCCTTCCTTTAGATAGGACTGAGCCTGAACAACCCTCAAAGTTGCTGCGGTCTCGCGCTTCTCCGATTGGGATCATCTCGACCCTTTGGTTTGCGGTACAATGGGCTAAAATGGACATGTTAGAAAGGAAACATTAGAAGCAGAAGGAAGTCACCCAAGGAGTTATTATTTTGGATTGTGCTCACAAGCCAAGGTTTTGCGCATTGGATTAATCGTGAATATCACACTGATATACATTACATATATATGAAACATACACTGAGACGACAGTTTATTAGGTACACCCCTCGGCACATAAATGGTTCATTCCAACATGTAGTACGTCACATGACTGCGGTTTGCGGTATAAATCAGGCAGATCAGCTCTTACAGCGTCATTTAGAGTTGGAGTAAGCGTCAGAAAGGGCAAAAGGAGCGACTTTGAACATAACATGATAGTTGGTGCCAGTTCTAACATCTCTCAAACGGCCGTCCTCCTGAATTTTTCACGCACAACCTTCTCAAAGGTTTACCGAGAATGGTGGAAAAAGAAACAAACTACCAGTGATCGGCGATCTTGTAGACCAAAACAGCTTGTGGATCAGAGGGATCAAAGGAGACTGGCGAGAATCGTGCAAGCGAACAGACGGGGCACAATCGGGAAAATCACAGCAGAATTAAACGTTGGTGTGCAGAAGGTCATCTCTGAATGAGCCATGTTACCGGACCTTGTCGCGAATGAGCTACAACAGCTGCCAACCACGTCGAGTGCTGATGTCGTCAGAGAAGAACATGAAAGTGCATCTCCAGTGGGAGCATCGGCACTGGACCATTGAGGTCTGGAAAATGGTAGCCGGGCCCGGATGAATCAAGGTTCCTTTTGCATCATGCTGATAGATCAGAATTTGGTGGAAGCAATATGAGACCAAGTAGCAGTCTTGTCTGCTATGAACAGTAGAGGCCAGTGGTGGCGGTGTGAGGAACGTTTTCCTGGCACACATTAGGCCCACTGATATCCATCGAAGGACATCTGAACGTCACAGCGTATTTGAACGTCGTTGCTGACCAAGTTCATCCCTTCATGGCTACAGTTCATCTTCACTCCGATGGACATGTTTAGCATGATAATGTACTTGCTCACAAGGCACGTATCTTCACCGAATGGTTCCAGGAACATTCCGACGAGGTTTCCTTGCTTCATTGGTCAGCACAGTTCCCAGCATCTTTGGGATGAAGTGGTAAGAGCTGTTCGCAGTGAGACTGTGCCATCATCCAATATTCAGCAACTGCGTGACGCATTCATTTCTGCATGGTACAACATTCCTGCACAACTCATCCAGCATCTTGTAAGTTCCGTGTCCCGACGAATTCAGGCTGTTCTGAAGGTCAAAGGAAGCGCAACATGCTACTAGGTACCTAATAAACTGACATCTCAGTGTATGTGATATACAAATATACATAATACGGAACATGAATTAGCTGGTAACATGTTTCTTTATCAGACAAGAGAAAGTTTGTCTCCAAGAAGTTAGAGATGTTTTTTTTTTGGAATCTTTGTCGCAACTTTTCCATTCTTAAAAATGGATGCTGCGCGTGGGATGCAGAGGGAAATGAGCCAAGAGCAAGAAACTTAATTAAGGGCAGATTTGGTGGCATTCTTCCAAATCTACTTCTTATTTCTCATCGCAATGGCTCACATTCTGTCACTGGGAGTCGAGTTTCCAATGCAGAAATACAAATTGGTACGATTCGGGCTCCTTTACGTAAGACACGCATGCAGAGAACAGATTTGTGATGCGGAGGGAAGAAATTCAATTGAGAGGGAACAAGGCGCTGAATCCTCATCTGATTCCTGCGCATTTCGTTTTCAAATGGAGAAATAAAAAAAGCTACTTCACCTGCCCACGTGGGTGGGCATCCCTCCCAAATGTGCAGCCGCTGTGTCATTCACGGCACGGGACATTAACTACCACGTAACACTTTCAAACCGCTTGCCTTTCAGTGACGTGGACTGGCGTCGTATGTCTCAGCACGATGCAAAAGGAACCTTGATTCGTCCGACCAGGCTACTTTTTTCCAGTCCTCAACGATCCAGTGTCGATGCTCCCTCACCCACTGCAGACGCACTTTCGTGTTCTTTGCTGACAACAGCTGCACTCGACATGATCGTCGCGACTATTGTAGCCCCTTTGTGACCAGGTCATGTGGTGCGTTCGGAGATGACCTTCCGCACACCGATGTCTTAGAAATACGATCAGGCATGTACCCAGCTTTTAGTTTCGGGGGGGGGGGCGAGTATGAAAATAAGAGTTGAATAAGGTTTTCCGATTACTAAAATATTCCACCGGACAGGAAAGTTAAGATGATATTCTGTAGGGAATAAAATTTTATAAATTAATTTTTAGTGTCGTATACATACTATGGGGTTAAAATAAAATCATATACAATGACACTTATTTTGGATTTAAAAGTTTGAAAGCATATAGACAAATCTGAGATTTCGTATAAGACGACTGGATTTTCTGGGTGGGGGGTCAGAATCCCCTGGGGTACGTCCCTGAATAATATCAAAATTTCCTACAAGTATCCGTGACATCACGTGTGAGAAGTATTACTTCATTAGAAAGCATTAAGTCACCAATTTAGCTGGCAATTACTTACATTTCGGACAAAACGTTTCAATTTGTTCTTCAGCGCTTTCGTGCCTTCAGAGGATCTGAAATTCTTCTGATCCCGTTGAGCGTTGCCTCTTTCATCCAATCTTGTTCAGATCATGTCAAATTGTGAAATAAAATGCAATAAAGATCGAATTCTGAATTATAATGTAAGAAAAATGATATCAGAAAGGAATATGACTAATTTTGCAACAATTTTGTGATATTGGCAAAGCATTGAACCGGCCAGGCCGAGCACCTAATGTTCGACCCCGCCTTCTCGTGGTGCAGACCGTTAGTACCTTTCAAAAGAGATACTCTCTTGTGGAAGTGGAAGTGAACGGAAGGGGAGGGCTGCCAGATTAGTGTGGCCTACTGATCTGGACAACTATGACTACTTTTCTTTTTTTTACACCCTGCTGAAGAGTAGTCAACCACACAGGGTCCTGGTGCTGACCATATAAACCCACTGGACTGGACAGATATATGGCTCTGAGCTTGATTATGGATCCTGATTTTGCTGCACTGGTGGGATTCTGTGGAGGGAAAATCTTCCGCTGTGTTTTCTGTCTGTTTGTTTGTTGTTTGTTGACAGCCCCAAGTGAATAGATTCGCAGGATATGTTTATCAGCTGGTAGATAATCCTGAGCAGAGGTCATCGCAGGCACCTGAACTCTTTGCTTCTATTGGCATCGTCAAATTCTACATTGGAGGAAGTCTTCCAGTGTAGATGGCTTCAGCCTTTAGTGGTGGGGGAACGGGTCTTTGCCCCATGTCTGCGATTAGGGGGCTGTTTGATATTGTCGGCATTCCCTCTCTCAATAAACATAGTTTCTTTAAACATCGCACTAACCATTTTCTCTCCATAGGTAGTTGGAATGTGAGGACTCTGCACAGAGCTTTTTCTCTTGATGTCTTCACACAAGAATTCCACCGTTATAATTTAGATATTCTCGGCTTGCAAGAGACCAGATGGACAGATAAAGGTCAGATTCTTAACAATAATCTTAAATTTCTCTTTTCTGGGAGGAACGATAACAAAAAACACCAAGTCGTGGGTCTGCTTCTCAGCAGACACGCTAGTGATGCTCTTCTAGGATATAAGTGCATTAATGAAAGGTTTCTTACAGCAAAATTTCAGACAAGCGTTAAAGACTTGAATGTTATCTGCTGTTTGCTGTTATGCCCCCACTGAGGATGCCGATGAGGATGAGAAGGATAGGTTTTACGGGAAACTTCAGGATATTTTGAATTCTGTCAAGAAAGGAGATATTACCCTTGTTCTTGGTGACTTCAATGCCAAAGTTGGTACTGACTCTAACATTTGGGGAGGGGTGATAGGCCCTTTTGGTATTGGTAGCTGCAATGGCAATGGGCAACGTCTCCTACAGGTAAGTAAACTCAATGGTTTCAGAATAACTAACACATATTACAAACACCGCGACATACATAAGTACACATGGGTTTCACCTGATGGGCTGCATAAGAATATGATTGATTATATATTAATTAACAGCAAATGGGCTAGTTCTGTTATGAATACCAGGCCATATAGGGGAGCTGAAATTCGATCTGACCATTACCTTGTTAAAAGTGTCTTGCAAGTTAAACTTAAAAAGTGTTGTGCTAAAGTTAAAAAATTTAGCTTTAATACTGAAGCTCTGAAAGACCCAGTTATAGCTAAAGCTTACCATGATAGGTTACTTGGTCATTATGACAGTCATGGTTTGCTTAATACTGAAGTTGAAGAAGAATGGGGCCATTTTAAACAGACTTTTTTGTAAACTAACAATATTCTTCTGTAAAAAAGGAGCAGAGGAGACAGAATTATCTGAGTGATAAGGCTTTGAGTTTATTTCGGAAAGAAAGAACTGAAGGAATGTCCTTAATCAATACCCTACTAGTCCTAATAGAAAGCATTACAGAGAACTTAATAAACGTGTAAAAGATCAGTTAGCTGCTGATAAGAATCTTTGGCTTGATGGCTTGGCTGACAAAGCCGAGGAAGCAGTTAGACAGCACAACAGCAGAGAACTGTACCAGATAGTTAATTTTTTTTATGGACCATACAAGGATTGCAGGATAAAAAAGTAAGGTTATAGAAGAGGAGGATTCTGTCATGGCTAGGTGGGCTGAGCATTTCAGTGATGTTCTAAACAATGTGGTTAGTTCTACTCCCATTGTTTGTAATGTTGATAGATGCATTGGCGGCTTTAATGCTGGCCCTATAACACAATCTGAATTTATTTAGGCTATTTCTAAACTTAAACTTCATAAATCCCCAGGGGTAGATGAAATTACTACGGAAATGCTTAGAGCTGCGAATGTTTCGGTTACCACTTGGATGACTGAAATTTTGAATATCTTTTATGATAAAGGCATGGTTCCTAAGGATTTTACCAGAGCTATTGTTATCCCGATTTTCAAAAAAGGTGATCGCAGTTCTTGTGATAACTATAGGGGTATCAGCCTACTCTCTGTTCCAGGTAAAGTTCTTTGCATGATTGTGCTTAATAGAATTAAGAATCTGGTTGACAGTCAATTGCGTGATGAGCAATGTGGATTCAGAAATAGTAGGGGATGTGTGGATCAAATATTTTCACTTAGGCATATTCTTGAGAAATGTTTAGAGTTTCAGAAACCTTTGGTTGCTAGCTTTGTTGATTTCAAAAAGGCTTTCGACCCTGTTGATCGTCAAAATTTGTGGTTGATTCTGAGATCATATGGTATACCAGACAAGTTAGTTAACATAATGAAAGCTCTCTATAATAACACTGAGTCGTGTGTTAGAGTTGGTAAGTCTTGTAGCAATTGGTTTAGCATTACTTCTGGTGTTCGACAAGGGTGCATTTTGTCTCCTTTTCTCTTTAGTTTGGTTATTGATTATATTATGCGAAATTCACTTCAAGGAAAAGATTTTGGCTTTAAATGTTCTGGAGATACGAAAATGTCTGATTTATATTATGCTGATGATTTAGTCCTTTTACTAAATGATGTTGATGAAATGAACTCTTTCATTCGAGCTATTGATGAGACTGGTAGTAGAGTAGGTTTGGTTGTAAACAGAGAGAAAACTAAAGTGATGAAAATTGGTCAGGCAGACTGTGATTCAGTTAATCTGAATGGTTGCAGTCTTCAGCAGGTATCACAGTTTAATTATCTTTGGAGCTATGTAACAGATAATGGTGATGTGCGGCATGAGATTAACAGACGAATAGGGATTGCTGCCGGGACTTTTAAGAACCTATGGAGAATGTGGAGAAATAGGCGTATACACCTAAAGACTAAAATTAGACTGTATAATAGTTTGGTTCTTTCTAGGGTTAGTTATGGTAGTGAAACCTGGACGTTGTGTAAACAAGATAACAGGAAACTAGATGCTTTTGATTCCAGTTGCTTACGCAGTATTTTGGGCATTAGGTGGTTCACTTTGTAACTAATGATGAGGTTAGGCAAAGGAGTCGGCAACCTCCTATACACAGCATATTGTGCAGAGAGAGACTCCGTTGGTTTGGCTATGTTGCCCGTATGAATAATTATAGATTGGCGAATAGGGTTATGAACAGTGTGCCTAGAGGCCTCAGAAAGAAGGGGAGACCTAGGATACGGTGGGCAGACAATGTCAAACAGGACCTTGTTAGAATTGGTGTGCAGTGGCCAGATGCAGTAGATGTAGCTGAGGACAGACTTGCTTGGAGAACTAAATTGCACGGTCTGGTTGGACCTCCTTCGCCCATGGCTGCTTGAGGATGATGATGATGATGATGATCAATTTTATGAATAAATTGTCTGCCTCTTATACCCATCTGTAAACTTTTGCACGGTTTAGTAAAAGTACACTTTCATCTAAAATAATTCATGTAAAACGCATGATACTTTTTTACTTTAAATTTGCTAAAAATACAGATTGGCGGGGAAACTTTTCTTTTATCTAACTTTCTATTGTTGCTCATTTGGTAGTGGTTTACAGATTTTTCAAATCAGCTTTTTGTATTTTCTGATCCCTGGTCCATTTGCAACAAGTTATATATCAAACGAGAACTTATGACTTTAGTATTTATCTAGGCATAGGGAAATTCTCCTTTTCCACTGCTCTAAAAAGAATCGCCTTTCTCCTATTTCCCATTTTTCTTTCTATCAAGGATTCAGTTGTTTTATCTCTGAGCGGCCCTTTTGTATAACAAATGGGCCAAATGGTCAACTCATAAGAATCTCAACAAGGGCTCAGAAGAGAAGAGTATCCACTGAACAGCTGTGAAGAGGAAGATGGAAGTCTCCCGACAAGGTCATCAAGAATATTCTTTAACGTTCCACTTCCCTGAACACGGAACCACGGCTCAATGTGCAGTCCAATGGAAGGAAGTCTTTCCAAGCACATTGGCGTTATCTTTCTCACCGAGGGAATCGTGGGGGAGAGTAGAGATATTTCCAAACTCCAGACACTGTTGGGGGGGGGGGGGTCGTACTTGATATAATCACTACGAGCTTGGCGCGTTGCTGCCTGAGCCATCCGGCATTCCACTCAGAGAACGCAGAAAAGGGATGTTTTATTTTGCTCTTAAAAGGAGAAGAACGATATACACACTCGTTTCAGAATAATATGACCAACTACCTAATAATACGAATGGTAAGTGGTCATATTATTCTGATATGACTGTGTATAATTTAAAGATACGTTCTAAAAAGAAAATATTAAATCCAAGAGATCTAAACGGCAGCAATAGTAATATCATCATTACTATCGTATCAGATATACAGTATATATATACAGTATATTGCACATCGTTTCAGGTTTTATATGTATATAAAACCTGAAGCGATTCAAGCTTTTTTAAAATTCGTATAAAGGAGAAGTCTGATTTTTTTAAAATTAATATTATTACATTTTGCAGGCGAAACTATTTCTTTATTTTACTTATAAGTTATCCAGAAAAAAAGTTGAGGAAGATTCTCTTTTTTCCTTCTACTACACAAAATTTACGCGACACTTTGTTATCAATTTCTATCAGCATACGAAACCTATGTAGAGCCGAGTTTGGAAGCATTTATTTTTATTAAAAGCGCATTTTTTAACAACCGCAAACTTTTATGTTTGCACGTGAAAGCGCCTGCATGGACGAATTCTGAAACCTCGAGCCACAGGAAACGGAGAAAATAAACTGGAAGAGTGGAACAGAAAGTGCAGCTCCGATGCCGACTCGATTTTGCTTCAATCCATTCCACGTGGATGAACTCCTTCGCAGGTGATGTTGCCATCAGTGTTGCAATCAACCCACCTGGAATGCGGCATGACCTTTCCGGTGTTGGTCTCCGGGCAAGGCATCCCCCCGACATCGATACCCTCGAGAAAATCGTGAAATAGGTTCTGTTGTCAGGGCAACGAGCCGCGACCTGTTACTGCTGAGGTATTGGCGGGATCGGGGGAAGATTTCTTGCTCGAGATGGTTCAGATAGAGTGAGCAATGGAAGCGAAACCGAAGGAGGTGGGCGTTGTTGTCGTCGTCGTCTTTCATTTCATTTGGGACGAAAGAGGAATGTTGTCAGATCAATTCCTCTTCGCGGAGCAAGGGAAGCAGCAACAGCTGATATGGCATCAGTGGACATTCGTTCGATTCCCAGCGATCCTAATGGCTTTCCGGTGTCGAAGCTTCAGGGAAAGAAAAAAATGTTTTCTGTGAGCTGGATATTTTTAGGTCGGAAACGGAATCCACTCTTATTGCTTCGTAAGCAGACGACGAAATGTTTGCTAAGGAGAGCGCAGTCGAAAAAAAATTCTCCCTTTTGAAAGAGAAACAGAGAGACGAAATTCGGCGGGAAGGAAAAGCAAATAAAAAAGGGGTTTCAATCTCCTCGATTTTTCCTCTTTTGTAGGTAAAGGGTTTTAAGATGAATCTCAGCTAAGCGAAGGAGATTTGTTGGGCTACGGATTTTAGGTGTACGATATAGGTAACATTAAAGTGTCACATAAAATTTCAGCTGTTAAAATCGTGGAAAAATAATGCTAAACGATGTCTATTGCTTGTTGCTTTGGAGAGAAATCTAGTAGACAAACGTTCAGGTGATGGAGCTTTAGTTTTAAAATATTGAATGTATCTAAGAATGAGACGTGTGGACAATATGAAACAGAACTTTGTTAGAATTGGCTCTCAGTGGCCAAGCGCAACAGCTGAAGCTCAGAATAGATGGGTACAGAGAAGAAAAATGCAAAGTCCGGCTGGATTTCCATAGCCTATGGCTTCTTAAGAATTACATACTGAAAGGGCAATTTATTATTCACACCCACCTGATAACGTGTGGGTTCACCTCTCTCCCTCACATGGGGCGGGGGTGGCTCAGTCGGTAGCGCGCCAGGCTCGTAATCTGTAGTTCCCAGGTTCGAGTCCCAGCTGGGTCAGCGTTGAGATTTATCTCCGCAAAATTCCCCGCCCTGCCTCCGGTCAGTAGGGGACACTGATGGGCTTGGAAAGGCCGCCGTCCGTCGGATGGGACGTTAAGCCGTGGAGCCGTGTGCGGGAGAGACATACCCTGTGCACGTTAAAGAATAGGCTGAATGGCCTTGACGGGAGGCTACCATCTGTCTCCCAACAGCTGTTCCAGTGGGTCCCCAACCTTCTCTGAGCCTTCGGGGTCGATGTGACCTGGCCATTTAGCCCATGGTGTGCAAAAAAGTGCCGCTCAGAGGTAAAACAACCCAACCCAACTCTCCCTCACAACAGCAGCAGCACGTCGTGGCATGGGCTCTACCAGGTGTTAGAAACGTCCGGGTGGTATTGCAGCCCATGATTCCAGAACATCCGTCTGTAAAGCGTCGAGAGTTGCAAGTGGCGAGTTTGGGCTCGAATGTATCACTTCACTTAGTTTCAAAGATGCTCAATAGGGCTCAAATCCGGGTTGGGTTATTTTAGCTCTGAGTGGCACTTTTTTGCACACAATGGGCTGTGACCAGATCGCAAGAGATGGTTGGAGAGACTATTGGACAGCATTTGGAGCAGTAGATGGAGCTTTCGGTCAAGGCCAGCTTCCATCTGTCTCTTAATAGCTGCCCAGTGGTCTCTCCAACTTTCTCTTGCAAAGCGTTTCCTCTCCCTTATCTTAATGTCAGCCTGTTATTTAATTTTTTAGCCTGTTGTTTAATGTGCACAGGGTACGGCCCTCGCGCACAAGGGGTCACGGCTTTACGTCTCATCCGACAGATGGGGGGGGGGCCTTTCTAAGCCCATCACCCTTACTGACAAACAGCAGGGCGGAGAGTTCTTCGAGATAAATCTCAACCTTGGCCCAGCTGGGACTCGAACCTGGGATTTATAGATTACAAGCGTGGCGCACTACTGACTGAATCTCCCCATCCTGGTTCAAATCCAGAGAGTGAGAAGGCCACTCGATGCTTTCGAACTCACTGGAATGCTCCTCTAACCACTCTTTCACCAAACAGGAATGATTTTTTTTTCTGTTTGTTGAAAGAAGGCATCCTGCTGTGGGAAATGGATAACCATGAACTGATATAGGTGGTCGGAGGGTACGATACCATAGTCTTATGCGGTGATGGTGGTCTCAATAGGTACTAGGGTCCCAAGATAGCCTATGTTAACACTCGCAGTAAATTACACCTCCTCCACCAGCCTCTAACCTTCCGACTTGACAGTTAGGGTTCCTGGCCTCGTGTGGTTTACAACACAGAAGCAACCTCCCATTCGGCGTGTTGTAGTAGGAAACGGGACTCTTCAGACCAAGTTACCTGTTTCCAGTCTTCCACTGTCGATGTTCCTTCACCCATTGCAACCTCATGGCCCAGTTATCGGCTTTTAACACGGACACTCGATGTGGGCGTCGGCTGCCGTAGACCAGTTGCGCTATTATACGTCGAATGATCTTTGCACAAACCTTGTAACTGACCCACCGTTGAACGTCAACGTTTTCATCTGCACTGTGGCCCTCCATTCTGTCGTTAAGATAAGGGAGAGCAGACGCGCACCTCAAACATGAACTGCTCGGTTAGAGCCATATTTTCCCCTGTGGCTGCAGGTTTCTCCGGTTTTGATGTAGTCCTAGTACATGGATGTGCAACAGTCGCACCATGAAATCCCAGACGTTCTACAGTCGCGGACATGGAGGATATACAAGGACGCCAAGGGCTCAGAGTTGGGTAGGGGAACCACTGGGAAGTTGTTAAGAGAGAAATGCAGGCCTCCTATCAACCGTGTTCTTTAACGTGCACAAATATGGTTTCTCTTGCACACGGGCCGACGGCTTTTCATCCATCTGAGAGAAGGTGGCCTTTTCAAGATACGGTTTCTCTTGCACACGGGGCGACGGCTTTTCATCCATCTGAGAGAAGGTGGCCTTTTCAAGATACGGTTTCTCTTGCACACGTGGCGACGGCTTTTCATCCATCTGAGAGAAGGTGGCCTTTTCAAGATACGGTTTCTCTTGCACACGGGGCGACGGCTTTTCATCCATCTGAGAGAAGGTGGCCTTTTCAAGATACGGTTTCTCTTGCACACGGGACGACGGCTTTTCATCCATCTGAGAGAAGGTGGCCTTTTCAAGATACGGTTTCTCTTGCACACGGGGCGACGGCTTTTCATCCATCTGAGAGAAGGTGGCCTTTTCAAGATACGGTTTCTCTTGCACACGGGGCGACGGCTTTTCATCCATCTGAGAGAAGGTGGCCTTTTCAAGATACGGTTTCTCTTGCACACGGGGCGACGGCTTTTCATCCATCTGAGAGAAGGTGGCCTTTTCAAGATACGGTTTCTCTTGCATACGGGGCAACGGCTTTTCATCCATCTGAGAGAAGGTGGCCTTTTCAAGATACGGTTTCTCTTGCACACGGGGCGACGGCTTTTCATCCATCTGAGAGAAGGTGGTCTTTTCAAGATACGGTTTCTCTTGCACACGGGGCGACGGCTTTTCATCCATCTGAGAGAAGGTGGCCTTTTCAAGATACGGTTTCTCTTGCACACGGGGTGACGGCTTTTCATCCATCTGAGAGAAGGTGGCCTTTTCAAGATACGGTTTCTCTTGCACACGGGGCGACGGCTTTTCATCCATCTGAGAGAAGGTAGCCTTTTCAAGATATGGTTTCTCTTGCACACGGGGCTACGGCTTTTCATCCATCTGAGAGAAGGTGGCCTTTTCAAGATACGTTTCTCTTGCACACGGGGCGACGGCTTTTCACCCATCTGAGAGAAGGTGGCCTTTTCAAGAAACGGTTTCTCTTGCACACGGGGCGACTGCTCTTCATCCATCTGAGAGAAGGTGGCCTTTTCATGATACGTTTCTCTTGCACACGGGGCGACGGCTTTTCATCCATCTGAGAGAAGGTGGCCTTTTCAAGATACGGTTTCTCTTGCACACGGGGCGACGGCTTTTCATCCATCTGAGAGAAGGTGGCCTTTTCAAGATACGGTTTCTCTTGCACACGGGGCGACGGCTTTTCATCCATCTGAGAGAAGGTGGTCTTTTCAAGATACGGTTTCTCTTGCACACGGGGCGACGGCTTTTCATCCATCTGAGAGAAGGTGACCTTTTCAAGATACGGTTTCTCTTGCACACGCGGCGACGGCTTTTCATCCATCTGAGAGAAGGTGGCCTTTTCAAGATACGGTTTCTCTTGCACACTGGGCGACGGCTTTTCATCCATCTGAGAGAAGGTAGCCTTTTCAAGATATGGTTTCTCTTGCACACGGGGCGACGGCTTTTCATCCATCTGAGAGAAGGTGGCCTTTTCAAGATACGTTTCTCTTGCACACGGGGCGACGGCTTTTCACCCATCTGAGAGAAGGTGGCCTTTTCAAGAAACGGTTTCTCTTGCACACGGGGCGACGGCTCTTCATCCATCTGAGAGAAGGTGGCCTTTTCAAGATACGGTTTCTCTTGCACACGGGGCGACGGCTTTTCATCCATCTGAGAGAAGGTGGCCTTTTCAAGATACGGTTTCTCTTGCACACGGGGCGACGGCTCTTCATCCATCTGAGAGAAGGTGGCCTTTTCAAGATACGTTTCTCTTGCACACGGGGCGACGTCTTTTCATCCATCTGAGAGAAGGTGGCCTTTTCAAGATACGGTTTCTCTTGCACACGGGGCGACGGCTCTTCATCCATCTGAGAGAAGGTGGCCTTTTCAAGATACGGTTTCTCTTGCACACGGGGCGACGGCTTTTCACCCATCTGAGAGAAGGTGGCCTTTTCAAGAAACGGTTTCTCTTGCACACGGGGCGACGGCTCTTCATCCATCTGAGAGAAGGTGGCCTTTTCAAGATACGTTTCTCTTGCACACGGGGCGACGGCTTTTCATCCATCTGAGAGAAGGTGACCTTTTCAAGATACGGTTTCTCTTGCACACGGGGCGACGGCTTTTCATCCATCTGAGAGAAGGTGGCCTTTTCAAGAAACGGTTTCTCTTGCATACGGGGCAACGGCTTTTCATCCATCTGAGAGAAGGTGGCCTTTTCAAGATACGGTTTCTCTTGCACACGGGGCGACGGCTTTTCATCCATCTGAGAGAAGGTGGCCTTTTCAAGATACGGTTTCTCTTGCACACGGGGCGACGGCTCTTCATCCATCTGAGAGAAGGTGGCCTTTTCAAGATACGGTTTCTCTTGCACACGGGGCGACGGCTTTTCACCCATCTGAGAGAAGGTGGCCTTTTCAAGAAACGGTTTCTCTTGCACACGGGGCGACGGCTCTTCATCCATCTGAGAGAAGGTGGCCTTTTCAAGATACGTTTCTCTTGCACACGGGGCGACGGCTTTTCATCCATCTGAGAGAAGGTGGCCTTTTCAAGATACGGTTTCTCTTGCATACGGGGCGACGGCTTTTCATCCATCTGAGAGAAGGTGGCCTTTTCAAGATACGGTTTCTCTTGCACACGGGGCGACGGCTTTTCATCCATCTGAGAGAAGGTGGCCTTTTCAAGATACGGTTTCTCTTGCACACGGGGCGACGGCTTTTCATCCATCTGAGAGAAGGTGGCCTTTTCAAGATACGGTTTCTCTTGCACACGGGGCGACGGCTTTTCACCCATCTGAGAGAAGGTGGCCTTTTCAAGAAACGGTTTCTCTTGCACACGGGGCGACGGCTCTTCATCCATCTGAGAGAAGGTGGCCTTTTCAAGATACGTTTCTCTTGCACACGGGGCGACGGCTTTTCATCCATCTGAGAGAAGGTGGCCTTTTCAAGATACGGTTTCTCTTGCATACGGGGCGACGGCTTTTCATCCATCTGAGAGAAGGTGGCCTTTTCAAGATACGGTTTCTCTTGCACACGGGGCGACGGCTTTTCATCCATCTGAGAGAAGGTGGCCTTTTCAAGATACGGTTTCTCTTGCACACGGGGCGACGGCTTTTCACCCATCTGAGAGAAGGTGGCCTTTTCAAGAAACGGTTTCTCTTGCACACGGGGCGACGGCTCTTCATCCATCTGAGAGAAGGTGGCCTTTTCAAGATACGTTTCTCTTGCACACGGGGCGACGGCTTTTCATCCATCTGAGAGAAGGTGGCCTTTTCAAGATACGGTTTCTCTTGCATACGGGGCGACGGCTTTTCATCCATCTGAGAGAAGGTGGCCTTTTCAAGATACGGTTTCTCTTGCAGACGGGGCGACGGCTTTTCATCCATCTGAGAGAAGGTGGCCTTTTCAAGATACGGTTTCTCTTGCACACGGGGCGACGGCTTTTCATCCATCTGAGAGAAGGTGGTCTTTTCAAGCCCATCGGTGCCTCCTTTTTGATCGGGGGCAGGGTGGATGTTCAGAGGAGATAAATCTTAAAGTCCAGTTCACCAATATAAGTTCATCCACATAAATTAAAGTGGGACTCGAAATTTAAATCTCTAGATTACGAGCCTGGCGCGCTTTCGACTGAACCCACGTCCTTTTTCTAAGATAAAATACTTATTTCATTTGCTGCTGTATAGAAAAATTTCACTTAATCAATTATTGAGCTCCTAGAACGACATCCACTAATGAGGGTTCGGAAATTAAGTATTTTTATGCCAAACACCAAAGAAGAAAGAATTTTTTAAGAGAAATGTTTTAATTATAGAAAAATATTAGCTCTTGATTTCGAGGTAAACTTTTCAGGTGATATAAATAATCTCCTTAAATAAAAAAATAATTTTTGAAATTATTTGCCGAGTTATTAATTTTTTTTACGTAATCATAATATTTCGCTTAGAAAATACAAGAAACGTAATTCAAAAATTGCATTTTTTAGGTTTAATTTTTTTTGTTCAGCAGGTTAGAGACACTTTGCCTTTTTAACGAAAATAATAATTTCGTAATTTTTTTAACAATTTATGTTAGGAAAGAAAGTGTTTAAGCTTGGAACAAACTTTTAAATTTGTATTTGCATCTTATTTAGCACAGACAAAATTTTTTAAATTACTGAGATTACATGATGTAAGTCTATAGTTAAAACATGCTTTGAACTGCTTCATCTGTTTGGAATGAGTTGATAAGATGTAATATTGAACAGCGCAGGCAGATAAATTTTCGGAAGTGGGTGATGTTAAGGGCAGGGAATGGGTATTTTACGTCATTTAAAAAAACCACTACTTTTTTAGGCCATTTCTACCTGTTTTTCTATTGCTTTTTGCTCTTCACTTCTCAGTTTATGGATTTGTGAAAACAGTTGTTCCACCATATCTTTAGAACTCGATTAACAAATTCAATGATTTGTGTCAAATGAAACCATTTACGCAGGGAGTGTCAGAGGCAATAAAAATTGACCCCCCACGTTTCTTCCCCCCTAAAAAAGGGGAAATGTGAAAGTCGTTCCTCTATTATATCTTCCGAAAGCGAGTTGGGTTGGGTTGTTTTACCTCTGAGCGGCACGTTTTTGCTAACCATAGGCTAAATGGCCAGGTCACATAGACCCCGAAGGCTCAGAGAAGGTTGGGGGAGGGGACCCACTGGAACAGCTGTTGGGAGACAGATGGTAGTCTCCCGTCAAGGCCATCCAGCGTGTTCTTTAACGTGCACAGGGTATGTCTCTCTCGCACACGGGGCCACGGCTTAACGTCCCGTCCGACGGACGGCGGCCTTTCCAAGCCCATCGGTGTCCCCTACTGACCGTGGGCAGGGCGGGGAATTTTGAGGAGATAAATCTCAACGCTGACTGCTGGGACTCGAACCTGGGAACTACAGATTACGAGCCTGGCGCGCTACCGACTGAGCTACCCCCGCCCCATCCGAAAGCGATAGCTTACATTTAACAGTTAACTGTCAAATGAAAATTCATATGAGAATTGGATTGGATTGTTTTACCTTTGAGCGGCACTTTTTTGCACACCATGGGCTAAATGGCCAGGCCACAAGGACCCCGAAGGCTCAGAGAAGGTTGGGGGAGGGGACCCACTGGAACAGCTGTTGGGAGACAGATGGTAGCCTCCCGTCAAGGCCATCCAGCGTGTTCTTTAACGTGCACAGGGTATGGCTCTCCCGCACAAGGGCCACGGCTTAACGTCCCATCCGACGGACGGCGGCCTTTTCAAGCCCATCGGTGTCCCCTACTGACCATGGGCAGGGCGGGGAATTTTTGCGGAGATAAACTCATATGAGAAACATCATAGATTATTTCGAATTATGCCCTCCCCACAAAAGGGGACGGAAATTTTCCCGAGGATTGACTTTAACAGGTTATATTTAAAATTAAACTCGTGAGGTCTCCACTGTCATAGGCAGCCTCAAACACGACTCCAAACAAAGAGAGAGGGAAAATGTAGTCGATGTTTATGAGTCATATGTGAAATGAAAGTTTTTAAAGGTAGGTATTTTTAGTGGTAAAGAAAATATATAAATAAATTTTTTATAAAAATACCAATCTTCCTATGTGGCTCTAAATATTAGAAAATAAACATAAAACATATTGATGGTGCAATCAGTCATTGGGTTCATATTCACTTCAAAGGAAGATAAGGCGCCGATTTACCTACGCAGCAAGATTGCGAGCGCCCTATCTTCCTTTGAAGTGAATACGAACTCATTGACTGATTGCACCATCGATATGCTCTAGGTTTAATTTTCTACTTTTTTGGGCGCATATGGGAAGACAGTTTTTTTTTAATTTTTTAATTTATTTACATTTTAGTGTTACCGCTTGTTCCTAGGGAAGGGCAGACGTCTGAAAGCACTGCCGGGTCCTGAGGTGATCTGTTTGTAAGGGACGTGGTCACAATGACAAGTGAGGGCTGCGTCAGTAGGCCACTTTCTTCACCAGCGACTCTTCAAGAAGAATTCACCCGTATTCAGCGAGAGGAGGGAGAGAGGAAATCCCGTCCCCCCCTGATAGTGGGTCCTGAGTTGCTGAAATTCTTGTAGTCAGCAGACAGATCTGTGATTGACCCGTGCTCCTAGTGTGACCAATGTCACTTTGCGAGATGTGGCAGTGAAGGAAGTGCCGAGTTTTGAACTGCAATCCCGCTGTCCTGTCGCAAAGGGGGGCGGGGGTGGCTCAGTCGGTAGCGCGCCAGGCTCGTAATCTGTAGTTCCCAGGTTCGAGTCCCAGCTGGGTCAGCGTTGAGATTTATCTCCGCAAAATTCCCCGCCCTGCCCACGGTCAGTAGGGGACACCGATGGGCTTGGAAAGGCCGCCGTCCGTCGGATGGGACGTTAAGCCGTTGCCCCGTGTGCGGGAGAGACATACCCTGTGCACGTTAAAGAACACGCTGGATGGCCTTGACGGGGGGCTACCATCTGTCTCCTAACAGCTGTTCCAGTGGGTCCCCTTCCCCAATCTTCTCTTAGCCTTCGGGGTCCATGTGACCTGGCCATTTAGCCCATGGTGTGCAAAAAAGTACCGCTCAGAGGTAAAACAACCCAACCCTGTCGCAAAGATCGGACAAAGCCAAACGTTGGTGGGTGATGTTTCGTCACTTTGCTTTTTATTTTTGATTGCTTGTGTCCACCTGGCACAGCGTTGCCGAAATTTTGCATAGGTACAGAGACATTACGTACTCTCAAGCGCAATGGCTAAGAAATGAACACACAAACACAAAGTGCTTAAGCAGATCTTTATGGATTGTACGGAAAATTTATATGTGGAGTGAGTTGTGGACTCGTCTTCACGATAATGATTCTGAATAGCAATAAAGATTGTAAGATGAATAGTTGTATGATTAACTATCATGTTTACGTGATGGTATGAAATTAAGTCGAAGAAGATGAATACATTCACGATATTCATACTGTGAAAAGTGGCTCCAATCAGTTCAGAAGAAATTCAACACTTTTCAGAGGTGACGACGTTAAAGGGTCAACTTTTGTTATTTTGGGAATCTTCTTTCACGGAATAAAAACAATCAGAGTCGAGCAACAGGACTTAGTTTTAGAGATGGCCGCTCTTTTTTTTGCCTCTGGGTTGTTGTTTTACCTCTGAGCGGCACGTTTTTGCACACCATGGGCTAAATGGTTTTTGCCTCTGACTTCTAGTTCAAAATTCGGCATATATATTGACACTGAGGCTTTGTTATTTACAAACTGTTAGTTAGTGGGATATTATGAACCGAAGAGAAACTTAGTGGCAGTTGAACTCGTTCACCTCTAAAGTGAAAAGAACTCGGTTCCTGTTGTAAGTGACAAATCCAAAAATATTCGAATATTTTCACAAAAGTTAAAGAAATGAAAAAAAAATACTCCCGATTTGTTTCAACTAACTTCACGAGACTTTGCAGTCTCGTGATTTCTAGCTCGCAGAAATCACGAACCTTATTGATTTCACCTTTTCACGATTTATCGTTGTCTGGAAGGTCGACCTCAATTTCCGTGCCAGATGAAAATTGGATTTCCGGGTTAGCTCTTTTCCTCTTCCTGCAGCAAGACAACAAATCAGCAGTTCTGGCAACGACTTAGCTCTGAGGTATCGCAGCTAAATCGTGGTGCTTAGGTGTTTCGCTTCACCAGGAAGAGAGAGCTTTCGCGCAATTTAATGATTCCCGCGGAACAAAACACTTCCACCTGCTGCAGGATCATTGCCATGGCAACGCATAATACTCTAGCATTCCCAGATGTGTGCGGATCAGAACAACTGAAGATGCAAAAGTTGACGAGTTGATTGACTCTCAGAAGGGCGTACTTCTGAAACATCAAATGATCAGTCAATTTAGAGAAATGTATGTTACAGAAAAATAGTCGAGTTTGAAATGAATGCTACCTTTGTTGAAGAACTTTAAAAAATGCTCTAAGGAGCTTTCAATGTTATTTTCTATCTAGTGAAAGCGGCAAGTAGTAAAACTATAAATATTTAAGATTGGGGGAAAAATTAAACAGCAGATTATCAGCGTCGAACAGCTATCGTTAATGAGAGGAATTATAGCTTGAGAAAAGGATTTCCAACATTCCAACGGTAATTAAAAATGTAGGAAATGTTAAAACAATTTGTTTCAAATCATTTTTCAAAATAAAAAAAAATATTTTTTTTCCGCTGGGAGATCAGAATCGTCAGATCAAGACGATTTCGAAAAACATGATCGTTGAAAGTCATAACTGATTTTCAATAAATGATTTTTTTCTGAAAAGATAATCTCTTTTGCTCAGTTTTGCTTTCCAAGAATTTGATCCTATTCGAGGAAATAAATATTCATAAGTCCAAGCGAGAATCTCGAGAAGTCGATCTCAGTGGTCAGGCGCGGTTTGATGAAACTTTGCAGTCTCGTGATTTCTAGCTCGCAGAATTTGAGTCTCGCGCATCTCTCCTTTGCATCAGTTAGTGTGACGCAAAGGACACGGAAGAAGATGATGGTTGTCGCTTCCAGACGATGGAGCTGCTGGTGGATCTTGGAAAGAACAGGGCGAAGCCTCATCCAGATCAAAGCCTCTGGCGAGCTATAAGTAAGAGACTAAGTTCATGACGACGAAAATGCTTAGCTGCTATGTGGTCCAAGGCAAGACTGACAGCTTGCAACTCTGCAGTGAAGATGGAACACTGCTGTGGAATCTGGTCTGCAATAAAGACATCACAGCAGACCATGGCTGATCCCACTGATGTGCCAGATTTCAAGCAATCAATGAAGACAGGCAAGGAGTCCGGGTTCTCACCACGGTGGCTGTCAAAGAGTTGCTGGTACAAGCAGTTTGGTGTTAAGGCCTTCCTTGTCCTGCAAAGAGAAATGTTGCAGGAAGGGCAAATAGCTAGCCATGGTGGAAGTGACTCAGATGTCGACTGTACGACTCTCTCGAGACTGGTCTCTGAGGTAGCTTTGGACATGCAAACCGAAAGGACGAATCGCAGTCAGGCGATTCCGTTGAAGCATTTCCCATTGTGGAATAAACACACAGTCCCAAGTGAGATGGTCAGGTAGGGATCGTAATTTTGATGCATATTGCAGGGGCAATTATTGACGATGAACAGATAAAGCTGTTTCGTCGATCTTAATGTATAGACCCTGGACTGGTGAGATGGGGAAGGCCCCGTGCAGTACGGTGAGCCTGATGATGGTGAGGGTCCAGCAGCTTCACCACCGAATCTCTGGTGGAGTCGTACACCTGGGATACATAGTCCAGTTTCAACTGGAGAAGCGCACGGTAGAGACAGAGCAAAGAACATCTGTCAGCTCCCCACGAGAGGGAGGAGAGGATCTTGAGGCTGTTCAATGGCCGCGTGACTCACACCTGATATTACGTACTATGGTAAAAATGCAATTTCCAGTAGAAGATGAGACCGAGAAACTTTGTCTCCACCACAATTGGAATGATGTTACTCCCGGTCTTCGGCTCAGGGTTCAGATGAAGATTATACTAGCGGCAAAAGAGCATGCAAGCAGTCTTCTGTGGGGAGAACTGAAACCCATTGTCTGTCGCCCAAACTGAAAGATTCTTCAGGGTAGTTTGCAATTGCCGTTCAATGACTCTCATATGCTCGACGATGAGCAAAAGATGCTAAGAACTATCCACATAGAGGGCATTGCCTTCAGTCAGAGGAAGTTGTTTTGTAATCGATTTATCTTGACAATGAAAAACGTACCCCTGAGGATGCAGCCTTTTGGTACCTCATGTTCTTGGGGTGAAATCCGAAATACAGTTTTGCCAAAATGAAAAGAATGAGGAGAAAGAAAGTTGGAGATGAAGATCGGCATGTGACCTATCAAGTGAAATGCATGGAGGTCACGAAGAATGACGAATCTCCAAACCGTGTCGTACGTTTTTTCGATGTTGAAGAATATTGACACCAGGTGCTCTCTGCATAAAAAAAAAAAGAGTTCCTGATCGCAGAGTCGTGGCAGATCAGGTGGTCTAAGGTAGACTCTTAACTTCGAAAGCCACACTGGGTGTTTGAAGGAGGTTGGGTGCTCCAAATACCAGACAACTCTGGTATTTACCATTCTTTCCAACACCTTGCACACGCAGCTCATTAACATGATGGGACGATAATTTGAAAGAATCTTGGAATCCTTTCCTGGCTTGGGGAATACCCAAGACGACTGCCTCCCAAAAGGAGTCCAGAAACTGCTCCTGGAGAAAAATGGGGTTGAAAAGTCAGAGCAGCTGATCCTTACTCGATGACGATAGATGTTGGAGCATGGCATAAGGCCATTGTCTGGCGCAACAGCAGATGCACGAGAAGAATGGAACATAAGGTGCAGCTTTCTGCTTCTATTGTTGTAAGGCTCAAGGTCATTCGAGTGGAAGGACAGCAGAGAGAACTTTCAGCCTTGATTTTCAGGGCGAGAAACTCTGGGGAGCATGAAGAAGAAGAGATGGAGGAGGACTCTCACAGAATTTTAGTAGTTGCTTGGGGATTAGCAATAGCCGTTATGCCTCAGGATCGATAATGAATGGGATCTGTAGTTCTCACCCATCTTCCGGACGTTATTCGACACGACCTGAGAACTAGTGATGCGGGTGATAGAAGATGTGTACTTGATCGAATATTTCTTGTGGTTCTGGCGCCGGACGAAGCAGGCTTTCGCCCTGACATGCTTGAAAGCTTTAATCTTGGAGGATGTCAGATATCTCCGAAAACCTGCCCAAGCCTCGTTCTGAGTCTTACGAGTAAGAATTCCACCACGGTTTTGGAAAAGGTGGAAACCGTGTCGGCGTTTGAGAAATAATTGAGGCAGTTGGATGGAGGATACAGCCCAACATCTCTGCCACTTCAACGTTGATTGCTCCTGGCTGATCGAGTGTTGGTCGAATTCACAGAGGAGCTCGAAACCACCGCAGTCAGCTTGATCAAGTCTCCACCGCGATATGCATGAAGAGTTGCAAGGTCCCCCATGTGAGATGTACACACCACAGGGAGATGATCGCTCCATAAGGGTTTTCCTCGAGCTGCCACGTAAAAAGTGGAAGAATCGAGGAGGAGCCGAAGGCAAGATCAATGGCAGTGAACGTGCAGAACAGGGAGTGAAAGTAGGTGCTGATATCAGTGTTCAACATGGAGAGTGAAAGATCCAGGAACCATGGCTCGAAAACCTCACCCCTCCCCTTTGTGTCAGTACTGCCCCAGAGAGGACTGTGTCTATTGAAGTTCTCCATGATGAGGAAGGGAGATGGTAGCTTCAAGATGAGGTCATCCGAGTCTTCCCGGAAGATGATACTTTCGGATGGTAGATAAACGGAGAAGACAGTCAACGAAAATCTCACGAAGAGGCGGATGGCTACTGCCTGGAGAGTGGTGGTGAATGGAACGACCTGGAATGGAGAATGACTCGTTACTAATACAGTGACACCTCCATGACCTGGCCCATATCCATCCCCATCCTGGAGAACGAGATGGAAGGGCTGGTTTGTTGGATCAGCGACTCTGCAGGTAAGCATCCTGCAAACATATGCAGATGGGCTCGTCTGCCTTCGGAGGAAATTGATGTCACATATATTCCTCTGGAATCCACGACATTACCATTGTAGGAGTGTGTCCATCTCAGGACGTAGGGGAATGGGTAGACGATGATTTCCAATTTAATTTTGCGTCGCAGACGAAGGTTTTGGTAATTGAGGACAGTTTGTGTTCATGTTCAAGGAGTCATCTGAAGGGATCATCGTCTTTTTCTTTGGCCCCGGTGGAAGGACCCCTTAGGTTTGATATGTCTGGTTATCTATGGTTGCGATGGAGGTGGTGGTGGGAGACAATGAAGCAGGAAAAGAGAAAGGCGTTGATATCAATGCTGACAACAACCTCGGTTTTATCTGCTGTTGAACGTTTTTCACCGCAGGTAAGAAAAATTACGCAGGTGGAACCTTATATCGTCTGCAGAGCGATAGAAGCCATCGCAATGATGAGCTTTCTGATCACAGGATACCTTTCCAGTGTGTCAGGTGGTATAGCGAGCTTTCTCACTTCTGGATAGGAGATGCTATTGATCGTTTTGAGGCGTTGTACCTCCTTTTCCTCCAGCCACATTAAACGGTCACCAATGCAGTTCATGCAGGTTGGCTTTTCGGTTGTACAGTCAGGATCGAGGAAATCCTGACTGTCACAACGAAGACAGGTGGAATTGCAGAGACAAGCTCTGTGAGCATTGTAGTACCTCTGGCATTGAAAACAAAGCAGAGGGTTCGGGGTGTATGGCCATATCTCGCAGTGTAAATATCCTGCCTTGATGGCTATAAGCAGGCGTGGCGTATCGAGTGTTAGTATTAGTGCCTGGATGGGTACTAACGTCCCATCGTGAAGTTGCTAAACCTGGTGGCTTATTAGTGAACGTTAAACTGAATTCGGAACTCCTACAAGCCCTTCCAGATCTTTACTGATGAAAACTGGGGAAATGTCACCAATTACTTGATCATCCACAGAATAGATGATCAGGAATCTCGGGGACAAAGAAACAGATGAAGCTGATGAACACGAGATTGCGATGAAGATGGGGGTTAGTACCGAGCCCCCTTTGCGACACTGACAGAATCATTTGCAATTGTAGAACTCAGTGTTTGAATTGTGATTTAGTGCTCATGGTTCCCACTCACGCTGAATGGCCTTGACCGGAGGCCGATACCCATCTCCCAACAGCTGTCCAGTTGGTCCCCTCTGCCCTCCATCCCTGCACCCACGAGAGCTTGGAACATGGACATTAGTCCCAACTATTAGATCTCATGGTAGCGATAATCTTTTTTTATAATACAATAAGAAACTAATCTCGAAACTCCCCCTTTGGAAACGGTCTACTCTGGGCACAAATCAATTAGAGCAGCACTGTCCAACTAGCGGCCCGCACAAAGATTTTTGTGGCCCGCAAACAAAATCAAGTTTTTACCTGAAATTTTAAAAAAATATATATGTAATCCACTTTATAATTTTTTATCAACTTATAGTACTTTACTTGATATGCAATCTTCAACTTACTCATTCTATAAAGTTTACAAAACATTCTTAAGCCGATCGGCAAACTTCTTAAACTTTTAAAAGTGGTGGGACGTCATCAAACAAATGTTTTTATGAAGCTGCGATAATAAGAAGTCGCTCTCACTGCGCATGCATATGGCATGCATTGTCGAATGTTGCATTGTGTTGTGCACCAGGAGACATTGTGTGGCATTTCGCTGAGACTAAACGACCTAATAGGAAAGGTTGTCAAAATTACCAATTTAATTCGTGGCGGAAATCGTTCTCTTACACACAGAAAATTTAAAGCTTTTTTGGACGAACTGCATGCTGAGTAGGGCGATCTGCTTTTACATAGTAATATTCGCTGGTTAAGTGCCGGAAAAAGGCTCGAGAGATTTTTTACACTTCGAAAAGAAATTCATCTTTTTCTCAAAGAAGTGGGCACCGATGAACATTTAATAGCAAGTTTTGTGGATGAAAATTTTCTATGTTCACTTGCTTTCCTAACAGACATTGCAGATTATTTAAATGTCTTGAATAAATCCTTACAAAGAAAAGATCAAAACGGGTGCTGTCTTTATAATCAGGTTTATATCTGGGTTTAGAAACAAACCACAATTGTTGAAGTCAAATTTGCAGGAAGACAATTTAATTCATTTTGAAACTAGTAAAGAATTCTACGAAGAAATGAAGCAACTTAGTAAAACAGTTAATTTCGAAAAATTTGTTCCTAAATAAGATATCATAATTGAAGATTTTAACAGAAGATTTTCTCAATTTGATGACCTTAAGCAAAGTTTAAATTTATTCAGTAATCCATTGAATATTGATATTAGCACCGTAGATCCTAAATATCAAATGGAATTATGTGACCTTCAGGCCGACCCGATTATTGCATCTAATAGAGAAACTGGAATAGAATTGTTCAAACGTTTGCCTGAAGAAAAATATCCAAAAATGAAAGAGTTTGGACTCCAAATAATTTCTATGTTCTGAAATACATATATCTGCGAACGCGCATTTTCTGATATGAAATATATAAAATCAAGATACAGAAACTGCTTGAAAGACTCTACACTTGAACACTACTTCGGGCTCGCAACAACAAATACCGATATGGACGAAAAAGAAGTTATTGCTCAACAACTATGGTTACAATAATCCCATTGAATTTTTTAAATATTTGATAAGGTTTAGAAAATTTATATTGGTTTATTATTACTTATTATTTTTCATATAAATAATTTTTTGAGATTTATTATTACTTTTTTTTCGTATAAATAAAATAATTTTTTGAGGTTTATTGTTACTTATTTTTCGAATAAATAAATAATTTTCGGGGTTTTTGAGGTTTATTATTACTTATTATTTTTTTGCAGAAATAAAAAAATATTTTAAGGTTTTTGAGGTTTATTATTACATATTATTCTTCGTATAAATAAAATAATTTTTTGAGGTGACATAAACTAACTTTTCAATTACCTATCCTATTCTTTTTTTTGGCCCACGAAATATTGGCAAAAGAAAAAATGGCCCGCGGTCTTAGAGAAGTTGGACAGCACTGAATTAGAGAGTTACAGTATATATTTAGAATTTATCGCTACCAAATCCTACTGGCAATAATTCCTAGGCACAGCTCAAAATTCAAAAGTTTCCATTCCCTTGAATAGAATAACCAGAATAAATTAGACAATTATTGTGTAATGCAGATCTGTTCGATAGGTTCCTTCTCCGCAGCTTCGCAGTTTCAATGTCAGCTTCCCTTTTGCGTCGATCAGTACACGAGAGTGGCACGTGGTGCCTTCCATTAGATGTAGTACTATCCTGTAGAGTGAAGCATCGGATGGCATCACTCGACCATATTTCCACCTCAGAGCCTAACAAGGGAACGCCCAATCAAGCGACAGGGCTGCATGTGAACTATACCCACACTGATGGTGAGCCAAGCCCTCACAAATGGGGCGGGGGTGGCTCAGTCGGTAGCGCGCCAGGCTCGTAATCTGTAGTTCCCAGGTTCGAGTCCCAGCTGGGTCAGCGTTGAGATTTATCTCCTCAAAATTCCCCGCCCTGCCCACGGTCAGTAGGGGACACCGATGGGCTTGGAAAGGCCGCCGTCCGTCGGATGGGACGTTAAGCCGTGGCCCCGTGTGGGGGAGAGCCATACCCTGTTCACGTTAAAGAACACGCTGGATGACCTTGACGGGAGGCTACCATCTGTCTCCCAACAGCTGTTCCAGTGGGTCCCCTCCCGCAACCTTCTCTGAGCCTTCGGGGTCCATGCGAAATGGCCATTTAGCCCATGGTGTGCAAAAAAGTGCCGCTCAGAGGTAAAACAAACAAAACCAAAACCTCACAAATGAATGAAAGGAAAGAGAAAAGAGAAATATGAGTAACTCACCCTAGTTCTGATAAATTAAAATATGAGGGAGGGAAAAGTATGAGGAACGAACTGTCCTCACAAAATAAAGATAAGAGCAAAAGGAAGTAAATGTGTGAGGAAACTCGTAAACCTGTAGCTGTACATGGGCAAGGTACTCACCGTACTGCATAGTTGGGATTAGCAGGTCCATCGAAATCGCTGGCCAGCCCTGCGACGGAAAGGCTTCCCAATGCCCAATGGCAAGACAGGACAAAAGGGTCCAGGGAAAGATGTGTTTTGTTTGAAGAAGAAGAAGAAGCAGACGTTAGTCAGGAGCTGAAGAGAGCAGACGAGGATCCCCAAGCAAGTACCAGGATCCTCCTTCCCAAGGACAAGGGCCACTGTGCACGGCATACACGCAGGCGAGCGTTTAGGATCCTGTGAAGGTTCCCGAATCAGCGAAACCTTCACAGGGTAGTCCCCTCAACACTTACAGGAGCTCGCACCGTGGGGCGTATTTTCGGAGTCTTCAGGGAGTTTTAATTCCCACTTTAAAAAGGTGCTAAATTTGGAATGCCAGGAAATTTTGAACAATTATTATAAACGATCTACTCATGCTAGAAATTTGGAATTTGGGTGATAGTGTGTTCAAGGGGTTTGCATTGATAGCAACCATTTACGTCACTTCCTCCAGTGAATGGGGAAAAGCAACTTTGTTTTTGAAAATATTGAATATTTATTTTTGGTTGAATAGGTGCTAATCAAATACTAGGGTTCGCATTTTCCAAATCATTCGTTAGTTGGAATTTTCACCTTTAAAAATAGCAAAATTTGGAAAGGGTGAATTTCATTTTCCTTGAAAAGAATCCCACGCATATTCATCAGAAGAGATAAGTTTTTCGTCTAGTTGTAATTATATCAGAAACCTCAGCTTTCGTTCGAGTTGTTTTACTTTAGACCGGCACTTTTAGTGCCCAAAATGTGTCTAAATGGCCAGGTCACAAGGACCCCATGGGTTCAGAGATGCGTAAGGAATCCACTCGATAGCTGTTAAGAAATAGATGGTAACCCCCAGTCAAGGTTATCCAGTATTTTCTTGAACTTTCACAAGGAATCGCTCTGCTGCACCCCGAGCCACGGATTAACGTCCCACCTGACGGACTGCGGCATTTCCAAACCTATCGATGCCTTTTTTCTCACCGAAGGCACTTAAAGGCGGAGATAAGATCTCAACGCTGAAACTGTTGAAACTCCCTGACACAGCGCGAAATTCGATTACGAGCATGGTGGCGCTGCGGCCTTTGCCAACTCCTACATTCCACTCCAATAAAAAATAAAACTAAATCCATCTGTCTCATGAAGTGAATTTATAAATAAAATTAGGAGCTACAAAAGTCATCAAATTCTATTAACTAAATTACATTTGCTAAAACTTTCAAAAGCAATATGCAACTTTTATTTACTTTTCCAAAATTATATTCACGTGGAATTCCAGCATTCCAAATACTTCGAAAGAATTAAACTATTCTTACCTTTCTCTCTCGAACTTTGAACACTTCAATAAAATATGGTTAATGCTCTCTTTTTTTTTAATTTAGAATTAGAATACTGACCTAAATTGTTATCAGCTTTCTTCATTTTAAATATTTTGTATAAATTACAGAATTAATTTTAGCATTTCCACGGAATCCACGGTTGAATTTCATGCAAGAGGGGAAGTCCAAATATCTCTGGAGATTTTATTTTCGATAAACTTTGATTTTCCAATTGAATGCATTCAAAAACGATTCACTGGTTCTATAATTGGATTCTCTAAGTGCTTCCTTAATTTTATTGTCATTGAATTTATTGGACTGGGAGCCAACGTGGCTTCGGATCTGTTTCAGGATAAGACTGCTTCTCATCTTGTCACGTGTGGAGCACGTTTTCAAGATTTCTTCAACAATCGAATCATTATGTGAATCTTCGCAAATTTGCTTCATGGTAAATAGTGCAGAAAATAATCAGAGTGAATGACAATTTTTTTTCAAAAAAAATAAAGAACGTTAGAGAAATGAAAGAGCAGAGAAATTGATCTCTAATGGCGCAGACACTATTTCCTTTTTTTATGAATTAGTAATACAAACTGGTATTTTTAAAACATTAGAACGTTCCAATAGAGACAAACATGATATGATAAATATGTTTAGAAAAACAGATTTTTATTCCTAAATTTAAAATTTTAATAATTTCTGTAAAGAACGAAATTCTGGAAAGACTTCTGTTAATCAGTAGCGAAAGAATCACAGAGACAATTGAGAAAAGAGACTGCGCAGTGGACACATTGGAGGTTCCCATAGATTATTCTTATTAATATCCTCCTATAGATTTAAACAATAATCTATAGGAGGTTCCCGTAGGTTATTGTTTAATGCAGCTATCAATTGTCAATAAATTAATCAACTCTGATCTTGGCTGATTGAGGAATCAGTCGACTAATGTGGAAATTACAGTCTCATTGTCTGAATTGTTTTCCCGCATGCTTTGCCATAGTTTATTGTTTTTTAACGTTTCTATGAGCTTTTCAACATCTGCTTCAGAAATTCAAATGACAGATAAATGAAATAGAGGCCATTTCAATTTGGTGACATCGATATAGTTCATGCAGACTCTAGAATATCCTCAATTAAATTTATCAGTGTCATTAAACACAATATTTGTTTAACGTATTTGTCTCCTCATGGGAGTAATGCAATCAACATTTAAACTAATAGATTATTTCCTGAAAATTTTTCAGAGGGATATTTTTTTTTTTGTCACGTGACAATTGGCAAACTCGACAGTTTTCTAACGGAAAGAATCCCCTGGCGCAGTGGTAGCCTACCTGACTACTAAAACCAGCGGGCATGTCCTTCTGTTAGTTTTGTATGAGAAACCAGGAGAAGCCTACATAAAATGGAAGGGGAATCGAGAACTTAATTTTTTCGGCCTCAATGGCGAAATTTTGCCGTTCTCTTTAAATTGAATGATGATGACCAAGAGAGATGCGTTATGATCATCGTGGAATCACAGCTTGAACAACAATTCCGTTTCATCAGTTCGTCTTCAGATCATGACCACCAAATCTCCTAAGCATCTTTCCCTGTTTCGCCGCATCGCATCATTCCCATCCTGTAAATATTTCGAAGAGTCTTATCGACCAGAAACCTAGCTGCAATATCGGTGTTCATAACATCCCGGTGGGCCAAATGTCACGGAGTCTAATACTCACACGGGATTGGCTAACGATATTGAGATCGATCGAGTGATTGGATTCAGTGCCCGAGTAGATAATGGCCGTCACCAATCACCCGGAAGTCCATTCTCTCCTCTGCAAAAGGTCAGTATCTTTGTTGATTTTGCTGCAATGCTGACATTTTATTTCGGGCTTCAATCAAAAGCAACTGATGTGGGGAATAAATCGCTGCGCAGTCACGAGGAAAGTGAATCAAAAGCGGACATTTACGATCCTCGCATTAACTTGGTTGTCGTACGTGAAGCGTAAAAGAAATTTCGTTCAAGTGGCTGATACTGTATTTCAGAGATGTCTATTATAGATTGTGAAAACTAATAAGCTTAAACCGCAATTGGAAAGAGTTCTGTGGATGAAACAAAACTGCGTAACTTGTTTTATCTCTGAGGGACACCTTTTGCACACAATGAGTTAAATGGCCAGGGCAACAGGACTCCAGGGATCAGAACTGAGTAAAGGAAAGGACCTATGGGATAGCTGTTAAGGGAGAGATGGAACTATTCCTTTAAAGTCATCTGTTGGGACTGAAATCAGGGAACATCAGATAGGGATGCCGAACTCCTAACAGATAGTAAATCTGACTGTTATCCAGCAGCCGGTGTTGAAAACTTTAGCAGAATCCGGTGTTGAATTCCGTACCATAGGAGGAAGGCAATTCGTCCCTGTACATGTAAAGAGGAAATGTACTAAAGAGGAATGGGAGCATTTAGATATGACGATGCTTCGCAGAAGAGTGCTACAGTGGAAGATAACACTGTAGGGCAATTGTTACACAACATGGACACAAGATCGAGCCTGATCGATGGCCGCTTAAAGGTATGTGGCATTCTACGGGCCTCTGAAAACAGCGCCATGCAACGGAATCAACCTCAACATAATAATGGCGCTGAAGCAGGAGGGGAGATTGGCATAGAGGGCGCCACTGACTGGCCACTTGCTGCGAATCATAAACCGACTTTGACAAATGTTGATGTGATGCATAAAGACTTGGTGATGTAGAAGTCCTTATTAGTGATGTTCTCAGGGTAAGAAGCTGGACAAAACTCTTAATAACCTTTTCGGTTCTTTTCTTGTGAAGGAAGACAGTTTGTCTTTGAGATTAATGAAATGCTTTTGAAGAGCTCCAAGAGGTAATTTGTTTCAGTTCGGTGACTTTCGAGAAGGGCCGTAAAGTTTTCTAAAGCCACTAAGATGGATGACTTGCTTATTTGGGGTTTTATGGAACAAGTACAACTAAGCCTATATGGAGCCAAAGAAGATGAAAAGAGAAAAGATAAATTTCATGGAACCCACAACCAAAGGTAAAAACCAAAAGGCACAGAATTGAGATGCAAAAGCAAAATTAAAATGAAAGATAACAACAATGGTTGTATAGGACCAGTATATAAAACAAAAATCAACAATTATCAAATAAGAAATGAGAAAAATGAGAGTAAAAGGTTCATTACGATTAAAATATTTTAAAATTTTATAAATGTGAAAAAATTGGTTCTAAAAAGGAATCATTAGAAAAAAAATATGCACTAGTGTAAATAAGTTTTGATGGCAAATGATGAGAACTAAAAATAATTCGATGTTGAGAATTGCTAGTGATGCAGCGAAGAGAAGCATAATCATAGTGACTGAAAAATGGCGAAGGGTTAAAATGGTGTCACAAGAATTTCATTCATTTTGGTCTCAAGCCCAAAGGAGAAAAAAAAATGCTTTGAAATCCGTCAGCAGCAATGCTTAGCTGAACAAGTACAATTTGATCCTCGAGATTCTTGAGAAAATAAGACTGCCACGTTTTGCCAAGAAGATTGATCTGGAAAAAATTGTCGTTAGTCTGTTCTGACTTCGCTTGCCCAGAGATGGATGGATTGGTTGGGTTTTAATCGCATCAGAAACTAAGACTATGATGCACCAAACAAGATAAAGACAATTGAAAGAGACGGAATTAACAAAGGTTGGGTTATTTTACCTCTGAGCGGCACTTTTTGCACACCATGGGCTAAATGGCCAGGTCACATGGACCCCGAAGGCTCAGAGAATGTTGAGGGAGGGGACTCACTGGAACAGCTGTTGGGAGACAGATGGTAGCCTCCCGTCAAGGCCATCCAGCGTGTTCTTAACGTGCACAGGGTATGGCTCTCCCGCACACGGGGCCACGGCTTAACGTCCCATCCGACGGACGGCGGCCTTTCCAAACCCATCGGTATCCCCTACTGACCGTGGGCAGGGTGAGGAATTTTGCGGAGATAAATCTCAACGCTGACTCAGCTGGGACTCGAACCTGGGAACTACAGATTACGAGCCTGGCGCGCTACCGACTGAGCCACCCCCGCCCCAATTAACAAAGTTAAAGGAAAAAGATACAATTAATAGAAACAACAACAAGGAGTATATGAACAACAACAACAAAAAAAAAATCAACAAATAGTGTTAAGAACACATGTAAAAATCCCAATGCAATAACACATCACTTGCAAAAGACAAAACAAAGGATGTAACGAACCCATGCAGAAGTCAAGAAACAGAAATTTTTAAAAAACAATTATTTTAATTCTTTGCAATAGCCAATAAAATCTGAATAACATAAATTAAAATCAAAACTACATTATGCTTATTAGTAGATATAAGAAGAGACAGACACATCTATTGGCTGTTACTCATTTTGACGTGCTGGCAACAGACATAAAAGAAATTTAAAGTGTAATAGATGAATCTTCGATGCAGAGGATAATTTTTTTGGTTTAAAACCTTTCTGAATATAGATATTCAAAGATCTTCTCCAAGTTATTCTCTATATTTGAGGAATGCAATGTATTCATTGCACGTATAGAGTGCCTACAATTCAGTTTTAGATAAACGACCACATGAATTCTGATTTTCCCTTACACCAAAATGAACCGCCATTTTCTCGTCTGCCGTTTCATAGACAGCAGCAGACATAAGTGGCGTCATTCATGTATGCAGACGTACACAATAGGTGATTTATTATCAATGATTATATCAAATAAACATAGAAAAATATTCTTTTCTCGAGCCTTCTTATAGCAGCTGGTTTTGCTAGGATAGAGTTCAGAATCAGCCTGTGATGCTCAAAGCTCCCTTTTCTCACTTTAACGCATTTTTTAAAAATAATAATGGAAAAGTGATGGTTGAATACATTTAGCTAAGATGCAATTGTGACTGCTGTAACTGCTTCAAACTGTCAACAAATAGTTTACGAAACTGACAAAAAATGAGTAACGAATGGTTATGATCAAATAGCGCAGATAATTATAATTGATTACCTTCAGTAGTCCAATAGCAGTAACTGTTCGTAAGGATAACACTCTATCGATGGATGCTTTTGAATTGTACGAAAGCAACTTCAATGTTCTTCATTCTTGTTAATTCAGGATGTTTCCGAAGCAATAGTTCCAATTGTTTATGTTGTTTAATTCTGACAAAAATTCTGTTTTTCTTCGTCCATTTTAAGCATTTGCAAATGAAGGGAATCAATTTGTGATCATCCACAATTGTCCTCCTTTTCTGTGTTGATCAGTTAAGTCCGCTTCTCCCCGCATCAACGCACGCGGCGCTTAAAACCATCTCCATCCATCGAATGATGCTCGTCATCCATTTCCTCAGCAATAACAATCGTTTCGAAGTCTCACTCTTCATCCATCACAATCAGCTGCTGCCGACGATTATTGGGTTTGTCGGTTGGTTCCCTCAGCTACAAATTGGAAAAAGATTTCTCCTTTCTGGGTCACTAGAGATGGAATAATGCTATTTGTCTTTTAGCCAACAGATAAGAATTAAAAAATTGATCTCGAATCATTTCTCTTAGGGGAAATTTAATCAGTGGAAGTTTTAGTGGAAAAGAATCATTTCAGGTCAATTTATTCTTGGTTGGGTTGTTTCTGAGCGGCACGTGTTTGCTCACAATGGGTTAGCGACCAAGTTACAAAGACCCCAAGGATATCGGAGATGGTTGTGGAAAGAAGGGATCCCGCTGAACAGCTGTTAGGAGGCAGATGGGAATCTTCCTTCAAAGCCATCCAGAGTGTTAGCTAATGATGGCGGAGTATGGCGCGCCAGGCAAGCCTTCTCAAGCCGATCGTTATCACCTTTCTGGCTAGGGGCTTTGCGAAGACAAATCTCAACGCTGCCACAGTTAGGACTTGAACCCGGGAACTGCAGATTATGAGTCTGGCCCCGTCTAATTTATTTATGTAGTGGGCTTTTTTTTTTATCTTGTTTTCAAAGAAAACGAGATAATAGTTTCGCTTTGTCTTGCTGTCCGTCTGTAGACGTTGAACTTTTCTGTTTACAGAGATAAATTAAAAATTCTTTTTGTGTTTAACAGATATTGAAGAAATATTACGATAGGCACTTTCAGAATCTCTCTAAAGATATTATTACTCCCTCTAGTGGTGAAAAAGTTTGAAACTCCAAAATTTAAAACGAATATTGCAAACGATGTATTTATGCTATAAATTTGAAATTTTGGTGGTGGAATGTGTGAGGTCACGAAATTTCCATTTCCAACAATGAGTTGAATCTTTAGAACCAGAGGGGGTGAAAAAACACACATTTTTAGTTTGCAGATTTTTTTTCTTTTTAGAGATAAATGAAAAATTCTTTTGGGGTTAAATAGGAATTGATAAAATATTATGATTCACACGCTTTAAATCTTTCGAAAACTACAATTGCGCCCTCTAAAGGAGAAAAAAGTTTCAAATTCCAAAATTTCAAATAAATATTGCAAACGACGTATTAAGCTAGAAATTTTAAATTTTGGTGGTGGAAAGTGAACTCCATCGTGTTTCCATTGGCAACAATGAATTGATCTCTTAGACCCAGGGGTGGTGGGAAAACACAATTTTTTTTGTTTCAATAGACAATTATGGGTAAGTATGAATTGGTTTGTTTTATTGTACTGAAGCAATGTGGGAAGTTATTGTTTTATTATATTGAAGCAATGTGGGAAGAAACTTTTCTCAATTTCGAAAATAATCGATGCGATTATTCTAGATGTAATGCTGGGTCATTCGAATGCGAGAGTTATTTTGGAATCGTTTATTCGGCATTAAAGATCATTACTTGAAATCCATCTTTGTCACATTCACCAAATCTAGTAAGTCTTTATTAGGAATAATGCACTTTTTTGTATCACAATAAAGCATCTCAAATTTTTTTGGATTATAATTAGCAAGGGAATATATTGTCGTTCAGTGGAATGCTGTTTTGAAGACATTCTGGAAAGTATGAATTGATTTGTTTTATTATACTTCTGAGCGCTACTTTGATTTATACAATGAGCTCAGTGGCCAGGTCACAAGAACTCCAAAGATAAAGAGATTGTTAGATGAAGGGGAGCTACTGACATCTGTTGGAGGACAGATGGAAGCCTCCTCCTTTTCAAGGCCATCCAACGTGTACAAGTTACGACACTTCTGCATACGGATCCGGCTTAACGAGAATTAAATAAATCCCCCCTCAAGCAGCTGCTTGCCACAGAGGTCTGACAGGAGACTGTCAGTTTATACGCCATAGTAGAAAGTCTGCGAGGATGGTAGGACCTCAGCAGAAAAACGACACAAACAGCCATGCCTTACCCGGGGTTCGAACCCAGGTCCCTTAGATCAGTAGCCAAGCGTGCTAACCACTCGGCCACGGAAGCAAAACTACCTTTCTAATGTGTTGTGAAATTATAAACTTGTTAGCAAGTGATAACGCTCCTTGTTCACCTACCAGTATGAATAATGCTGGCAATTCTTCGAGGGAATATTTTGCCTTTGCATTTATCTTGTGCTTGTTAATTGGGTTGGGTTGTTTAGCCTCTGAGCGGCACTTTTTTGCACACCATGGGCTAAATGGCCAGGTCACATGGACCCCGAAGGCTCAGAGAAGGTTGGGAGAGGGGACCCACTGGAACAGCTGTTGGGAGACAGATGGTAGCCTCCCGTCAAGGCCATCCAGCGTGTTCTTTAACGTGCACAGGGTATGGCTCTCCCGCACACGGGGCCACGGCTTAACGTCCCACCCGACGGACGGCGGCCTTTACCAAGCCCATCGGTGTCCCCTACTGACCGTGGGTAGGGCGGGGAATTTTTCGGAGACTTGTGCTTGTTAAAAATGCAAGATCATAAGAAGCGCTTGCAGCATGCGATTAATCACTTTTGCTTCTCTTGTGGTCCAAGCCTGCAGCTTTAATAATACAGAAAATATTCATTAATATTACAAAATAAGCTTTGAACAAAATATTAATTTTGCTCGTTTGAAATAAACGTCTTCTTACTAACCATCATCCAGAATATTTGAAATGGTTGTTTTCAAAATATGGTTTTCATGTCTTTCTGGTTTTGCCATTTGATAAATTTTTCATTATGGAGGAGATGCTTTAGAATGAACTCTGCTGAAGTAAAAAAGGATGATTATTTTACCTGCTATGAATACCAGAGGTTCGTTCATTAGTCCCGAGTTCTTTTGTAAAATCTGGAACGTTTCTTCGGCAGCGAATTTCCTCCATTTGCAGTGAATCCAACTCGGCCATTTCATTCAGATGATGATGATGATGATGCGCACAACTTTAAACGAATTCTTCAGTTTCGCGAATGAGACAAAGTCATGTGTTCTCTATTTCATATGTCATCACCAGAGAATCTTCTCTTAAGTGCATTCCGCATTTATAAATCAAAGGTAAACAAATTTATTTTTTGTTTCCTTTCTGTCTGTTTCCATTCCGTGAATATTTTCCATTTCTGTTATTTCAACCGACTGCGAAAACCTCAAATTGCTTCCAATATTTCCGATGGTTCAACTTTCCCATCCTCTGAAGTCGTTACGAACTCAAAATGGATTTTACCCTCTACGTCAGAAATTTCCAACTCGAGAACTGGCTTTGCTCTTTCATTCCTCGCAATATTTCTGCTACCTGAAGAAGAGTTTTTGAATTATTCAGCATCCTCTATCTCTTGTGCAGCAGAGAATCTCCCGAAGCGAACAGATTCCGTCACTTGCAATCGCTTGGTGTTGTTGGTCGATTGCTTCAAAGCCTTTCAGATTTTATCTTCCTCGTTTCATTTTTTGTCTCCGTTGGTATCTGTTTCTTGTTCTATTCTTCTTCAGGTGTCTTTCAAATTTAGTTTTTATTTTGGGCAGCAATTCATCGTCTCATTGTTTCCAACCACATGTAGGACAGAGTGTACGAGTTAAGCGTTTCAATTTTATTGTACAAAAGTGCTAAGTGAGAACTCTACTAATAATTTGAATAAATTTTATTTCTTTCTAAAAACATATTTGTTCTCTTTTTTGAAGTTTCTCAGACTCACCATTTATTAACTGAAACTGAATTAAGATTGAAAGGATTCTAAAAAGATGAGAAAGTTTTCTTTGTCTCGCTCCATATTTGTTGTTTTCTTATTCTTCGTTCGGAAGGTTTTTGCTTTTTATTTGTTCTCATCCGTTCAGCTGGCCACACGAATCGATCAGGGATCATGAAAACGTCGCAAAGAATTAACAAGAATCGTCTCGAGGTGTTTCCACTTCTGTTGCATCGCATAACGAGGGAATTAACGATTCTGAGTTTCTACGCATCCTATAATGTGATTGTAACTGGATACAAACAGAAAACTTGTGACATCACTAAATGATAACTTTGACATTATATTTTGTCACACGTTTTGGTTTATTAATCTTAACCTTCTACGAATTCTGGAGGTCAATTTTTTTCAGACTCTGAAAGGAGCCAAGCGATATTTGCTGTTTATTTTTGTTGGCCTTTGAAATCAGCGCCTTTGGAAATCTGATTGAGAAAGAAAGTTCAGAAATTTAAGCAGATTGAGTAAGAGAGTAATTAAGTCTTTCAATAAGTAAACAAGTATATAAATAGATTCGTAAAGAAGTGGATAAACAAACATTCCAGATTATTTATAGGTTACATATATTATCAACTGAGTGACTGTTCGTTAAAGAGAATTTAATTTACATGCTATTCGATGATACAACAAGTCAGCATCGTTCATCAGGATTGAGATTGTTGGTTAATGATTCGGATGTTGATGAGAGTAACTTTTCCATTTCGACGGATCTTTCCGTCCTAAGAGAAGGGATTCAGACGATTTCAGAGCGTGAGAGGTTCTCCTGCCTCCGGTTACGACTCGTGCGGAGAGTGTTTCGTTTCCCAAAAGAGCTCGTTATTTGAGATAGTCTCGAGAGGAGTGCGAGACTTGGCTCATCATCGTCAGGCGCCTGCCAATTATGCAAGTCACGTCGGTCGGCTGGCTGAGAGTAAGTGGTGAGAGATGGCGACATCACCACCCTCCCGATCCCCCGTCCTCCTTCCCTTCATCAAGCCGAGCAGCATCCATTCGGCTTGGAAGAGGAAGAGCGGAAAAGTTCCACTTCTTGCTTTTGATGTCTCTGCTCGAGACACGATCGCTTGCGAACACTTCTTTCTTCTCCGGAGAGCGAGAGAAGAGCACGAGATTTGGAGAACAAGACCCTTGTTTGGCAACAGATGAGCTATTTCACATCTCTTTTTCTCAAATTCTCTTCCACTCATTAAATCGTAAGAGCCGCAGAGGACATCTTTCCATTGCAAATTGCAGTTTCCCTATTTAGAGGAAAATAAAATTAGAGTTTATTGCGCACCCAGAAAAACGATATTAGTTTCTTTGAAGGAGTTGAATTGATTTATCACTGTGGCACTTTTGTGCACAAATAGGGTAAATATCCAGGTCACAAGGACTCCAATGGGTCAGAGCTGGTAGGGAATAATACCCACTGTGCAACGTTTAGGAGACAGATTCCCCATTTAAGGCATTCAGCGTACTCTTAAGCGTAGACAGGGTGTGTCTTAACATCCCAGCATGGCTCTCCTGCACACGGAGTTATGACGTAACCCCCCAATTTTCGCTTCATTTGTCCATAACAGCTACGTCCAGTAGAGCTTTTGCTTCATTTGCCCATAACAGCTATGCCCAGTGAAGCTTTCTTTACGTCGCATAAATGCATCATTAATTTGTTTGATGCAGCCCCTCTATTAATGCATCACTAGGGTGCCCCCACAGAGCGTTCTCATGAATTTTGACTTTGCATTATCGGGTTATGTTAGTTTACCTCTGAGTGGTACCTTGTTTCATAAAATGGACTAAATGCCCAGGTCACAAGAACTCCAAGGGCCCAGAGTAGGCTTAGGGAAGGGGACCTTCTCTATGCCTTCTCTGAGCCCTTGGGGTTTGGAGATTCTACTATTGGATTAGATTACACAGAGATTACATGATTTTGACTTCATCTTGAATAAACCTTCGTTTGCCAAATTTTTGAATAACTGCAGCATGAAAGACAACTGAAGAGGTTATAGGGAGACAATGAGACTGCGCAGTTGATGTTGGGTTGGTTGTTCAGGATTTTTATGGCGCAAAGGCAACGAGGCCAGTTTGCGCCAGATAAGATAGTGAATAAGATAAAAAGTAAGAGAATAAACAGATTAAAATCATTCAAAGCCACAACGAGAGTTAAAAAGCAAAACACAACTAGAGGAATACGTATCGTCTCAAGAGAATGTGGGAAACTTGTTTTCAAATAGAATTAAGTTTTTTTATTTACCTGCTTTTGCAATCTTGTAAAGTTTAGATTTGAACTAATGGGTGATGGGAGAAATGCAAATAGCAATATTTTATTAGTGCTTATAGTACAAGGTAGAAAGTACTTCGACTTGACTTTCTTGAAATTAAGAATATAAATGAATTAAAAAATGCCTGTTTTCCTACATGAGCTCTAAAAAGTAGAAAATAAACCTAAAACATATCGATGGTGGAATAAGTCACTGAGTTCGCATTCACTTCAAAAGAAGATAGGGCGACGGCAATCTTGTTGAGGAGGTAAATCGGCGCTTTATCTTCCTTTGAAGCGAATACGAACTCACTGACTGATTGCACCATCGGTATGCTTTAAGTTTATTTTCTACTTTTTAGAGCCCATATAGGAAGATTTTTTTAAACTTTTAATTAATTTATATTTTTTTTCTTTGTCACTGGAAACGTCTACCTTAAGAGAAAGTTTCTTGATGACTCATAAACATCCACCATATTTTTCCTGCCCGTTTTTTGGAGTCGTGTTTGTGGTAGCCCAAGACACTGGATACGTTAGAAGCTTTGAGATATAACTCGTTAAGGTCCCTCCGAGAAAGTCCTCTCCTCCCCTTTTATTAGGCGGGGGGGGGAGACAAAATTCGAAATAATTTACGACGGTCATTATATGAGCTTTCATTTGACACCTAACTCGTAATTTTACGTCCTTCCGTTCGAAAAATATAGTAGAACGACTTTCATATTTCCCGCTTTATAAGAGGGAGGGAGACAGGGGTGGTATATTTTTATTAACCCCAATACTCGTCACGTGACAAGCTTTCATTTGACGTATAGCTTGTTACTTTCGGCACTCGCGTTCTGGAGATACAGTACAACAATTGTTTTCTTATTTCCTCTTTTTTAGGGGGGAAGAAAGCATAGGGGGTCAATTATTTTTTATACCCAAAGTCCCTCCCCGCGTTACGAGCTTTCATTTGACACAGAAAGTAGGAAGTTCCTCTCTTCGCTTTCGAAAGATATGGTGGAACAATGTTTTGTCAAATTCACAAACCGACAAATGACGACCGCAAAGCAATCGGCAGACAAGTAAGAAGTTGCTTTTACCAAGCCCCTCTGAAAAAAAAGAGGGTATATTGTTGTCGTCAGTGAACTATCTTTTGACACTAGCATCGGAGTTTTAAATTTATCCCATAAACAAATTTCTTGCAATAATCGTTAAAGAAGTAAGTGCCCTCTAATGATAGAAGTTAAAACTATATAAGGATTTCGAAAATGTTTATCACAATATTATGTTATCACAATATTTCATTAGTTCCTTTCGAACTTAAATAATTTTCCAGTTATCTTTTGCAACAGTTGCGTTTTCCATCCCCGTGGGTGTAAGGGAACAATTTATTGTTGCCAATGGAAACCTCACGACTTTGAAAATTCAAACTTTCGAATTTTGGGAGATTCGGAAAGTACGATTCGTAATATTTCATCAATACCTCTCCAATATAAAATAATTTTTTATTTACCTTTATAAACGAAAACGTTCGATGTTTAGAAATAGACAAAGACACGACAAAGTGAAAACATTATATCTGGATGCTCTTTATTTTATTTATTTCTATTAAAAAAAAAAACAATGATTTTTTTATATTTTACATTCCCTTGAGAATGCCGACTAGAAAAAGTTATTTCTTTTTTAAAAAACGAGATAGAAATAGTAAATATTATGACAAGAAAGACAATACAACTGAGAAACGAAAGCGAAGGTCATAAAAGAACTCGGGGTGTAAAAGAGAACCAACAACTGCACAATAAAAGAAAAAAAAGAAATCTGTAGAGGACCAGCATCAAGTGTAAAATACAAAATATAATGGTAAAATATTGAGTACTCCTAAAATAACCAGTAAATGGTAAAAAGGAATGCTGAGATAAAAGATGCTCGGGATGGTAAATGATGCGAGTTAAAACACGTTCATACGTCGTTCAAGTTAAAAGTGATGCAATCGATTGAAGTATAATGAACAGTTAAAATAATGTCACAAAATTCTCACATAGGATATAATGTCCACCAGAAGGAGGAAATAATGATTTAAAAACCATGACCTATGCCGAGCAGAGAAAGTAGAACTTCCTCCTTGAGGTTTCTGCCAAAAGATGACTGTCAGCGTTTGACAGCAGGCTTGATCTGGAAAAGTTCGATATTTATGTCTGGACCAAGATCATTATACACGGAGCTTGATTGAAAATACTGCCAAGAGTTAACGTAAGGACCCGGCAGTTGGGAGAAGGGCAGAGCGTGGCTGACGTGGCAGCACCTTCTGCTAAGTGATTGCCCCTGGTGCCGACATGTCCAGGCACTCCAAATGATGCTCTTTGACAGTTCTTAATTGATCATACATGCTGTAGGTTGAATTGAGAAACGTGGAGAAAAACCCCTTACCTGAATGTCAATGCGCAGTCTCTTGTCGCCCCCCGTTGCCATTCATGCTACGCCAATGTGAATGAATGGCATCGATCCACGTGTATGTGATAGATGGGAAAAATTGAGAATTGTGTTTTCTCCACCTGGCCAGAGTGTGCAGAGAACCTGTCTGATGTTTCAGTGAGCATATTCTTCAATGAGTAAATGGGGACAAGCTATGAAGAGTTTCAGGTTTTTTCCTATTGTATAGAGTTTTCCTCACTCCATATTTGGGGCGGGGTGGCTTAGTCGGTAGCGCGCCAGGCTCGTAATCTGCAGTTCCCTGGTTCGAGTCCCAGCTGGGTCAGCGTGGAGATTTATCTCCGCAAAACTCCCCGCCCTGCCCGCGGGACACCGATGGGGCTTGGAAAGGCAGGTGTCCGTCGGATGAGACGTTCAGTCGTGCCCCGTGTGCGGAATAGCCATACCCTGTGGACGTCAAAGAACAGGCTGGATGGTCTTGACGGGAAGCTATCATCTGTCTTCCAACAGCTGTTTCAGTGAGTCCCCTCCTCCCAACCTTCTCTGAGTCTTCGGGGTCCTTGTGTCCTGGTCATTTAGCCCATGGTGTGCAAAAAAGTGCCGCTCAGAGGTAAAACAACTCACTCCATATTTCGAGTAAACAAAAGTCATGCACGAATACGAAATGTTTCTTGCTTTAAACATTTCTTCTTGTACAATTAATAAAGACTGAATGGAAAGTTAAGTCATTCGTCCTCTCTCCTTCTCAACCTTTCTTTCTCCCCGTCCCCTTCCCTCTCTCTTGCAAAGCGATCAATGAATCCAAGAGAAGCCAACAACCATTTAGGAGCCAGTGAACTGTTTACGAGGCCATTTCGTTTCCCAACATCTCTGGAAAGGAGCTTCCACGTCTTGTAGCGAAAGTGCAGTCGAAAAATCCCTCTCACGGGCCAATTGCGAATTCTCTAAGTCCCGGAGCGATGCACTCACGGAGTAGTGTGAAAGAGAGGGAAGATCAATCCCGTGCCTGTCAGTAACCAGAAGAGTAGGGTTCCATCGGATTCGGAGAGGACACGCGCTTCTCGTGATCACGATGCTGCTTCTGTTGAGAGAAAGAGCCGACTGGCTCGAGAAATTCAAGCCTCCGTTGGAACTGTCGAGGAAGGAACGACGGCGGAGTATGCAAAGCAGTTAGTGATTTGCCATCGCGCACTTCCGTCTCGATGAATTCCCTTGATATTGGCGGCAGAGGTGTCAGGTATTGAGATCGGTTGAAAGAGTGTGTGGATTGGGTTGGGTTGTTTTACCTCTGCGCGGCACGTTTTTGTACACCATGGGCTAAATGGCCAGGTCACATGGACCCCGAAGTCTCAGAGAAGGTTGGAGGAGGGACCCACTGGAACAGTTGTTAGGAGTCAGATGGTAGCCTCCCGTCAAGGCCATTCAGCGTGTTCTTTAACGTGTAAAGAGTATGGCTCTTCCGCACACGGGGCCACGGCTTAACGTCACATCCGACAGACGGCGGCCTTTCCAAGCCCATCGGTGTTCCCTACTGACCGTGGGCAGGGTGGGAAATTTTTCGGAGATAAATCTCAACGCTAACCCAACTGGGACTCGAACCTGGAAACTGCAGATTACGAGCCTGGCGCACTACCGACTAAGCCACCCCCGCTCCAGAGTGTGTGGAAATTATTGTGTATGATGGAAAAGAGCTGGAGGAAAATCTCGATAAAGATCGTTTGAGTTGAATGAGTAAATATCACGACGAGAAATTGAAAGGAACAAATTTGATCAATAGTAAATACACAGAATTATCTGTTGGAACATAAGAAATTAAATCAATAAATCATCCTCATCATCCTCAAGCAGCCATGGGCTACGGAGGTCCAACCAGACCGCGCAGTTTAGTTCTCCAAGCAAGTCTATCCTGAGCTACATCTACTGCATCTGGCCACTGCACACCAATTCTAACAAGGTCCTGTTTGACATTGTCTGCCCACCGCATCCTAGGTCTCCCCTTCTTTCTGAGGCCTTTAGGCACACTGTTCATAACCCTATTCGCCAATCTATAATTATTCATACGGGCAACATGGCCAAACCAACGGAGTCTCTCTCTGCACAATATGCTGCTTAAAGGAGGTTGCAGACTCCTTTGCCTAACCTCATCATTAGTTACAAAGTTAAACCACCTAATGCCCAAGATACTGCGTAAGCATCTAGAATCAAAAGCATCTAGTTTCCTGTTATCTTGTTTACACAGCGTCCAGGTTTCACTACCATAACTAACCCTAGAAAAACCCAAACTATTATACAGTCTAATTTTAGTCTTTAGGTGTATACGCCTATTTCTCCACAATCTTCATAGATTCTTAAAAGTCCCGGCAGCAATCCCTATTCGTCTGTTAACCTCATGCCGCACATCGCCAGTATCTGTTACATAGCTCCCAAGGTAATTAAACTGTGACACCTACTCAAGACTGCAACCATTCAGATAAACTGAATCACAACCTGCCTGACCAATTTTCATCACTTTAGTTTTCTCTCTGTTTATAACCAAACCTACTCTACTACCAGTTTAATCAACAGCTCGAATGAAAGAGTTCATCTCATCAACATCATTTGCCAAAAGGGCTAAATCATCAGCATAATCTAAATCAGAAATTTTCGTATCTCCAGCCCATTTAAGGCCAAAATCTTTCCCTTGAAGTGAATTTCGCATAACATAATCAATAACCAAACTAAAGAGAAAAGGAGACAAAATGCACCCTTGTCGAACACCAGAAGTAATGCTAAACCAATTGCTACAAGACTTACCAATTCTAACACACGACTCAGTGTTATTATAGAGAGCTTTCATTATGTTAACTAACTTGTCAGATATACCATATGATCTCACAATCAACCACAAATTATGACGATCAACAGAGTCGAAAGCCTTTTTGAAATCAACAAAGCTAGCAACCAAAGGTTTCTGAAACTCTAAACATTTCTCAAGAATCTGCCTAAGTGAAAATATCTGATCCACACATCCCCTACCACTTCTGAATCCACATTGCTCATCACGCAATTGACTTTCAACCAGATTCTTAATTCTATTAAGCACAATCATGGAAAGAACTTTACCTGGAACAGAGAGTAGGCTGATACCCTATAGTTATCACAAGAACTGCGATCACCTTTTTTGAAAATAGGGATAACAAGAGCTCTGGTAAAATCCTTAGGAACCATGCCTTTATCATAAAAAATATTCAAAATTTCAGTCATCCAAGTGGTAACTGAAACATTCCCAGCTCTAAGCATTTCTGTAGTAATTTCATATACCCCTGGGGATTTATGAAGTTTCAGTTTAGAGATAGCCAAACTAACTTCAGATTGTGTTATAGGGCCAACATTAAAGCTGCCAATGCATCTATCATCATTACAAACAATGGGAGTAGAACTAACCACATTGTTTAGAACATCACTGAAATGCTCAGCCCACCTAGCCATGACAGAATCCTCACCTTCAACAACCTTGCCATATTTATCCCCGTGTACCTGTCCGTTTTCTACCACACAAAACATTAAATATCTGGTACAGCTCTCTGCTGTTGTGCTGTCTAACTGCTTCCTCGGCTTTGTCAGCCAAACCATCAAGCCAAAGATTCTTATCAGCAGCTAACTGATCTTCTACAAGTTTATTAAGTTCTCTGTAATGCTTTCTATTAGGACTAGTAGGGTATTGATTAAGGACATTCATGCAGTTCTTTCTTTCCGAAATAAGCTCAAGTGCCTTATCACTTAAATAATTCTGTCTCCTCTGCTCCTTTTTCCCTAAAAGAGTACTGTTAGTTTCCAAAAAAGCCTGTTTAAAATGGCCCTATTCTTCCTCAACTTCAGTATTAAGCAAACCATGACTGTCATAATGACTAAGTAACCTATCATGGTAAGCTTTAGCTATAACTGGGTCTTTCAGAGCTTCAGTAGTAAAGATAAATGTTTTAAATTTCGCACACGTTTTAAGTTTAAGTTGCAAGACACTTTTAACAAGGTAATGGTCAGATCCAATTTCAGCTCCCCTATATGCCCTGGTATTTCTAACAGAACTAGCCCATTTGCTGTTAATTAATATATAATCAATCATATTCTTATGCAGCCCATCGGGTGAAACCCATGTGTACTTATGTATGTCGCGGTGTTTGTAATATGTGTTAGTTATTCTGAAACCATTGAGTTTACTTACCTGTAGGAGACGTTGTCCATTGCCATTGCAGCTACCAATAACAAAAGGGTCTATCACCCCTCCCCAAAGGTCAGAGTCAGTACCAACTTTAGCATTGAAGTCACCTAGAATAAAGGTAATATCTCCTTTCTTGACAGAATTCAAAATATCCTGAAGTTGTCCGTAAAACCTATCCATCTCATCTTCATCAGCATCCTCAGTGGAGGCATAACAGCAGATAACATTCAAGTCTTTAATGCTTGTCTGAAATTTTGCTGTAAGAAACCTTTCATTAATGCACTCATATCCTAGAAGAGCATCACTAGCATGTCTGCTGAACAGCAGTCCCACGCCTTGGTGATGCTTTCCATCCTCCCTCCTTGTAAAAGAAATAAATATAAAGTTATTTTTAAGTATTTCACCTTTACCTGTCCATCTGGTCTCTTGCAAGCCTAGAATATCTAGGTTATAGCGCTGGAATTCCTGCATGAGGACATCAAGAGAATAATCTCTATTTAACGTCCTCACGTTCCGCGTTCCTGCAGAGAGAAAATGATTAGTAGGATTTTTAAAGAAATTAGGTTTAATGAGATTGGTAGGGCCAACAGCCGTCCCCGTGGCCGAGTGGTTAGCACGCTTGGCTACTGATCTAAGGGACCTGGATTCGAGCCCTGGATTTAGGCATGGATGTGTGTCGTTTTTCTGCTGAGGTCCTGCCATCCTCTCAGATCTCCTACTGTGGCATATAAACTGACAGGCTCCTGTCAGACCTCTGTGGCAAGCAGCTGCTTGAAGGGGTATTTATTTATTTTATTTAGGGCCAACAATATCAAACAGCCCCCTGATCGCAGGCATGGGGCAAAGACCTGTTCCTTCTCTGCTAAAGGCTGAAGTCACCGATGCTGGTAGGAACTTCAGGCACCACCTTTTCAAGTGGACTTTTTCAAGAGCCATATGGTCTGCCTGAGACACATTACTCCAGTTTAGGCTTGACGATGCCCAACTAGCTAAGTAAGGTTCAGGTACCTGCGATGGCCTGTGATTAGGATTATCCACCAGCTGATAATAAGGTATCCCATGCCTCTGTTCCCTTAGGGCTGGCAGCCCAGACGCAAACAGAAAACACAGCGGCAGATTCTCCCTCAACAGAGGCCCACCAGTGCAGCAAGTCCAGGATCCATAATCAAGCTCAAATCCATAAACAAGTCCAGTCTAGTAGGTATAAATGGTCAGCACCAGGACCCTGTGAAGTTGACCACTCCTCAGCAGGGTTGAAAAAAAAGAAAAAAGTGGCCATAGATGACCAGATCAGTAGGCCATACTGAACTGGCAGCCCTCCCCTTCCGTTCCCTTCCAAAAGAGAATATCTCTTTTGAAAGGTACTAACGGTCTGCACCACGAGAAGGCGGGGTCGGACATTAGGTGCTAGACCTGGCCGGTTCTGTGCATCATCACTAGGGATTGGTACACAGCTCTCCTTCCAGTTTACGCCTCACATTATTGGATGAATGACCGAGCCAATTATAATTTAGTGGCTAGAACACTCTGTCTTGAATTAGAAGAGACGTGGGTTCGAGTCTTGTGAATCAGCAAAACTCATTTTTTCCACAAAATTACTTACTGAATACATTTAATCTTGACATCTTAGATCAAGATTCGACCTCATCATAACGAAATGGAAAGTTCTCTGCCTTTCGAAGACTAAATGGCAACGTTTACTTTCTGCTTGCAAGACGAAGTTCATCTTCAGAAGAGCAATCACTTTGTCAGCAGTTTGGTTGCTCGAACACGTCGCCGACTAGAAATCGTTGCAAACGAAAGATCTGAGGATATTCGCTTCATTTTGTGATACCTTCGTCATGAAAATACAAATTAAAATTTCACGAATTGTAAATGCAGATCATTGGACATGCACTCCATGCATTGGTTATTATTATTGCTACTACAAAAATGACCGGAAGATGTCACTGCAATGATATTGGACATGGTAAAGCGCGATAAAAGTTCAAATTTGAAACATTTAAAAAAAAGGAGATAAATTCCCTTTACAAAAAGAAAACGTCCATATTTGGAGAAGTGACAATCTTGAAGGACATTTCATACTCTTCCAACACGACACACAAAGGAATGATGCGGAGTTGTTTTTTTTCACGAGAAAACGGGCATTTGTACTCGATACATTCTTATATTTCTGAATTATATTAATATTTATGTCCCAATGAAAGGCCATTTTGTAGAAATTCATATTTTAGTGTAAAAGTGTAGTTTAGCTATTTTAGTTCGATGCAAAGTTGATTATATTCTTTTCTGTGGAATGAATGTTATTCTGAAATGCCGCCCAACTAATTCACGTAACTTGCATGTAATTTGCGATGAATAAATGAGGATGAATTTCGCGCTCGGAGGAATCGGATTCATTGAAACGAAGTGCAGCGAAACGTCGTCGAGATCGTCTTTAAGAAGCAGCTGCCTCTGCCGTCATTTCGAAGTCCATCATCTGTTCCTGGTTGGTCGCTTCTCTTCACCCTCCTCTAAATCATTCTCCCGGCAGAAAGATGACGTCAACCACACAAATATCGACTCAGCGTCGTGTCTTATCGGATGCGTCGTACCAGAAGTCGTGTGCGCTTCCGACTCAATGAATCCCCTAGATATTGGCGGCAACGGAGCCATGCACTGCCCCGTGGAAACTTCTCGCACTTCATCGCACGTCGAGTTTAGCGCCAGGTTTTAAACTTCTCTTTAGGCATGACCAAACGAGAACAGACAATATTCACTTGAGAATTCTTGACATAACAAAAATGGGAAAGAGAAAAAAAATAGTTACAGCTTTCATGTCCACACGGGAATGAAACTTCACGAAACATAAATCACTTCTTCTAAAGTTCAAATTAAGCCTCTTCAACCTATGCCCTCAGTGACCGAGTTGGGTTGGGTTGTTTTACCTCTGAGCGGCACTTTTTTGCACATCATGGGCTAAATGGCCAGGTCACAGGGACCCCGAAGGCTCAGAGGAGTTTGGGGGAGGGGACCCACTGGAACAGCTGTTGGGAGACAGATGGTAGCCTCCCGTCAAGGCCATCCAGCGTGTTCTTTGACAAGCACAGGGTATGGCTCTCCCGCACACGGGGCCACGGCTTAACGTCCCATCCGACGAACGGCGGCCTTTCCAAGCCCATCGGTGTCCCCTACTGACCGTGGGCAGGGCGGGGAATTTTGCGGAGATAAATCTCAACCCTGACCCAGCTGGGACTCGAACCTGGGAACTGCAGATTACGAGCCTGGCGCGCTACCGACTGAGCCACCCCCGCCCCTGACCGAGTCGGGGGTTAACAAATAGGGAGGGGGAAAGAAATAAAGTCTGTTAAGCGAACTTAACTGATAAATTTGTGTTTCTTCTTTCCATACAAGGAAAACGTACAAACAAAAAAATCCCATTTTCTTTTGGTAAGATGTTTGTATATTGTTGTGAATATCATCATCTATCTGATACCCAATAGACTGTTCGATTGAATTTTATCAGATAGCAAATATTTTGTGTTGGAGCTCATATCTGGTCTAGTAGTTAATGTACAATCGCTCAAAAAATATCCGAACAATATGGTTGATTACAGAATTCAGAAAAAATATCTGACAACTATTTTTTTAGAAATTAGTGATCTGGCAATCTTCGTGTCACGTGACACGAAGGTTGCCAGATCACTAATTTCTAAAAAAATCGTTGCCAGATATTTTTTCTGAATTCTGTAATCCACCATAGTGTTCGGACATTTTTTTGAGCGACTGTACCTATCTAATAAAACGGAGGGCATGTCCCTTTATATGTTGTATGAGAAGCCATGAGAAGCCCAATAGAGCTTCTAGTCATTTCCTTCTTTTGTGTAGGGGATTACCATCTCCCCTTAAAGAAAACAAACAGAATGACGTACAGAAATTGAGGAATGATGTGGAAAGGTTATTACTCTGAGGATTCTCTCATGGTTAGGTGATCTGGGTATTTCAGAGAAGGTGTGAACAATGTGATTAGTTTTACTCTCATTTGTAATGAACACAGATACATTTATTACTGGCTTTAATGATAGTTCAGTTTCACGATCCAAAATTGTATCTCTAAATTAAAACTATGCAAAATCCATGGAGGTAGATGGAATTGCTACTGAAATGATTAGAGCCGGAAATGATTCTGTTGTCACATGACTACCTGTAATGCTGAATATTTTTTATGATAAGCATTTCATTTCGTCTGTAGCGCACTCTAGCGGAATGATACTCGTACTGCATATTTTTTTGTTTCAGTCTCAATACTTTTTTGTCTCACTGTGTATTACACGTAATACATGTAATACGTGTAATCCGTAACGAATCTTTAAATGTCACAACTATATTGCTATTTTTGGAAACGCAATTTCCATATTCGCGAGAGCGATTGGTCTTTTCGGTTTAAAGTTAAACTTCTTGTTTTGCAGAGATATCATTCTGGGAGAATTTACCAAATCGCTTTCTGTGATAAGATTATTCGCATTGAAAAGAAACGAATCGCTTCAACGTAACAATTGCTGAGGATTTCATCCGACAGATTTCATGCCTGTTTATAAAGTTATCATTTTTCAAACATTTTCTTAAATATCGCTATGGCGAAGTTTGGAATAAATTACCTGCTGTTTGATGCTTCTGGGAAAGTAAGTGTTTAGAAATTGAATATAGTCAGACACTCGAGAGACACTTTATATACTTGAAGTGAAAGCGGCAGCATGTAAAGACGAAGGATACAGCAATCCAGGAATCCTGAATTTTAATATTTCCAGATCAGATCTTGAGATTTCTTTTCAGTATGATGGATTTTACTGAGTGAAATTTCAACAGAAATTCATTTTGAGTTTACGCTTATTGAATTTGCCAAAGTTTTATTGTGAACAAAAACAGCCAGAGCAACAATGCAACCTTCATTGTAGTGGATGGGAATAGACAATGCTGATTCATATCCCTTTTTCATTTTTTTTTCAGCACTTTATTGTGTTATTACATCTGAGAAGGAAAAAAGGTTCTCAAATGGCATTTAGCAATTAGACGCGATTCGTCGATTCCTTTATGATATTAAGGAAGTTTCTTTTAAACGACGGATTTGTTTCTCGAATTTGCATGATGGGCAGAAAATGACCTGAAGTTGGTCCATGATGAGTCCATGACATGGCCTCAAAGGGTTAAGAATGACTCTGAGCTGTAATAAAATGCTATTGGTAGCTATTCAGATAACATTCTGTTGAATAGTCGTCGATCATTTCGATTTCAGTTTTTCGAAGCAGACGACGTCCCCGCCCCCTGTGGTGCGCCAGGTGCGTCATTTGAAGCGTGCACATTCGATTTGCAAAAGGTAAGATTCTTTTCATTTGATATTACTGAACCAAATAATTTTTTTGGAGGGGGGGCGGGTGGACATAAAACTAGTTCAACACAACAAATGAAAAGTGTTTGAACTAGGCTTGGAAAGGTTCAAGTCTTGACATTTCTCCGATGATTTTTTGTCTTCGACGTCATCAGTGAAGTAGCCATTTAACCCATCGTACAGAAATAGAAAATCTGCGTCGTTAAATACCGGATCCAATATTGCATCGCGTGACATCCTATGATATGTGTTTCATTTCTTTGTGCCAAAAATCTGATGAGCCAACATTTTCTCCAATCCCATTGGTTCAATCTCATCACACATCATGATGTCACCTCATTTTGCAATGGCGATCAATGGGAAGCTGCGCCAGTTTGTCTTTCCTTAGGATCAGAGGTCTGCCTTCCTTCCCACAGAGTGCTAATTGCCCGATTCTTTCACCAACAGTAAATAAGACATCAGGCGCCCTCTTCGCTCAAGAGATGCCATCTGCCAAACCGTGTGCCAACTCTTTCCTCCTCTACTTGCTCCGATGGTTTCATCCTCCTTACAGGATCATAAAGGTTTGGGTGGGTGGGGAGTGGAAGGTGGGGGGGGGGGTGAGCTCGTGATGGATGGTGGGAGCTGATTGCAATTTCTCGCTATTTAATTTATACGGTAGTCGGGATGACCTTCGGTGATGCCGATTACGTGGAGTGGTGATGAGGAGCATTTGTAGCGGATCAATCTTCCACCTGTGATGCTGCGTGTCCGAGAAGCTCACTGGCGACGTCATCGCTCCGAAGATGGAGCAGGCAGGGTTCACTTGGCAGATGATGATGAGAGGACTGTGAATGTTTGCGAATGGCTTCCCTTGCCTCCTGGGTGCATGACTAATCCATATCATCGATGCGTTGAATATTAAAACAGATGTAAACCTCGTTATTTATTAACCTCGAGTTGATGCATCACTTCCATGTGCGAACAAATCGTCTGCAATATTTATGACGCAATAATGTTTCACAGAAATTCTTTCCTTTGTGTAGACAGATTTCTTCTCTGCCTGTCTGGGCTGGGTTCTTTTTCTGCCTGTATGCGTGAGAGCTTCTGCAGAAGGGTACCTGTCCTTATCTCGTCAGGATGAATAACTCAGGTGGCCGAATACACAAACTCATGTATTTCACATATATATATATTATTTATTTACACTTTAACTATATACATACAGTGACTGCCCATCCGGTACAATCACTGGCTGAATGCAACACAGGCTATAATGAGCCTCAGCGGTCCCACCGCTAGATACAGAACAAAGCTCACAGATACGGACAGTCTTGTGGTACGCGCGCAAGTCATAGTTCGAACCACCCCGCCGGATGAGGTCACGTGTCCTTCGGGGGCGTTAGGGTGTCTCGGTCAATAGGGAACGGACACGGTTGCAGTGCCAGGCCGACTCTTGTTGCCTTTCATCACCTTGCTCTCAAAACTGGATCCGCCGTCGCCTGAGCGGGGGTGGCTCAGCGGTAGCGCTCCAGGCTCGTAATCTGTAATTCCCAGGTTCGAGTCCCAGCTGGGTCAGCGTTGAGATTTATCTCCGCAAAATTCCCCGCCCTGCCCACGGTCAGTAGGAGACACCAATGGGGTTGGAAAGACCGCCGTCCGTCGGATGGGATGTTAAGCCGTGGCTCCGTGTGCGGGAGAGCCATACCCTGTGCACGTTAAAGAACACGCTGGATGGCCTTGACGGGAGGCTACCATCTGTCTCCCAACAGCTGTTCCAGTGGGTCCCCTCCCCCAACCTTCTCTGAGCCTTCGGGGTCCATGTGACCTGGCCATTTAGCCCTTGGTGTGCAAAAAAGTGCCGCTCAGAGGTAAAACAACCCAACCCGCCGTCGCCGCTCTGTCGTTAGGCGGGAAGGCGCTGCCGCCAAAATGGCGATCCTGGCTTTCACTCCTTCCGTCCCAGCTGCCGAGTCCCTACACTTTTATTGCGCAGTTTTAAAGATTCCTTTTCGGATATTGTACAAATTGTTTGGCACTCCACAGAATGAAAAACAACGGTATGAAAAACAACGGTTTGGAATCCACAGAATGAAAAACAACGGTTTGGAATCAGTATGCCATAAAATGCCTCGTCTGATTCTCTGCCCGTACTAACGAAACATTCAGAAAAGAAAAAACAAAATCCGTAATATTTGAATGTCGCGTGACGGTGGGATTAACCGAAAAAAATAGCTGTTGGATTAAAATTATGTCGATCATAGTCTCCCAAATTGTGAACCACGGACTGATAGCAGTCCTAAGAAAAAAAAAATTGGCGGTGATTAGAAAATATATATTACTTGAAGAAGAAGTGCCAAAATATTTCTCTAAGCAATTAACTGACAGAAAAAAAAAAGATTTTCCTGAAGTGTCGGTAGTTTATGATTACAGCCTCCTTAATTTCAATAGCGGATGCTGGACGTGAATTTAAGAATAACAGGACATCTTCCCACGTGATTAGAAGTCTTTTCCAAATGAAGTAGATGATACTGAATGTCCGTGATGCATTCCCCCATCCCGACATAATCGAAATTTGTTGATTGGTATTTAGTCTTAATTACTGTGAAGCATCATTTCGGTTAATCAAGGGAACAAACGAAAATTTGCGGCTTAGTGTTATGGAGATTTTCTAAGTTATTTCCATTTAGGTTATAGATGAAGAAGAAGCGAATTTATAGAAGAGCGATATTTCACCAACAGAGGATGCAATCTTTTATCGTATATCTAATGCAATTTTTTTTCCGTTTTGTGTACTCGAGTGTGTAACTGCAAGTCTCCGGAAAGGTTCCCCTGATTGGTTGCATTTAACCTCAGAAAAGATAAATAAGAACACGGTCAATGACGTCACCGAAACCTCAGAGAACAGTCCCGAGTTTTCTCGAAGAGAATCCTAGTGACGGTACAAATTCCCAAATGAATAAATATGAGCCAATGAGACGAACGGATCTCTTTTGTGCCGGTTCTTCTTGTTTAGTGAGTGAGCTGTGTCATCTTTGTGTTAGGTAAACGTTTCTTAGACCGAGTTGTGTGGATTTGTTGTCATTCGGTAAACAAAGGACTGAAATTTTGAGATCTCCCGTTTGTTCCCTAACAACAAACGGATTTAGAGTAACTATTATTAACTGCTCCGATCCTGTTAAGTCTTTGACTCTTTGTACTCAACGAAAAAGTTTGATCCACAATTCATTGCTTTCGTTGGCTTTATTCGCAATGTAGAGCGAACGTGTCCTGGCAACAAGCTCTGGTGATGGAGGGACGTTTTCTGTTACGTCAGAGAAGAAAGAAGAAGCGAAATGTTTTCTTTGCTGTCGATTCGATTCCGAAGCAGATGAATCTCTTCCGTTGTGGCAAGACATTTCCGATGACGTTGCAAATAGGGATGGAATAGAATTGGGATTCCCCCGAGACGAAGGGGTGCGACGAACGAACGCTCTTCTCTCAGGTGGCACCGAAAATGAAAGGGAATGCTCACACGTGCGCTGCTTGTTTCCTTTTCCTCTGGAGGAGAAGAGAGCAAAGAGTCTCATCCCTGGGGATGGAGAGAAAAATGGCAACGTCGGATGAATTGACGAAGAGATGGACAGCAATAATAAGTGAGTTGGATCAGCTGCTCGAGGCGACGCATCGCTGTCAAAGAGCAGGTGGCGGGAAGGAAACAGACTGCTTTGTTGGCGGTACAATGAGAACAATGCAAGAAAAAAGATAAAGAAAGCTTTAGCATGATCTGCTGTTTCAATGCGAAAAATTTAACGCTGAATCGCCGACGCACAAAAGATTTTAACTTAATACACTGTTTGGTATGCATTAAAAAAAAGAAAAATATTTGGTATGCATTAAAAAAAAGAAAAATATTTGGTATCAGTTGCGATTTAAAATTTCAGCTGGAAGATGAGAGAAGAAGTCTGAATTACGACGGAAAAAGTGTTCCCAATAGACAAACGAAGAGCTTTCAGAACTTATTTTTTTCTTCCATTCCTCTTTGAGCTATACGCTGACCTTGGTTATCCGTTTAGCAATTGTATATCTCAGACACATTATTTCGTCACGTTCCTGGTTGGATGGAATTATCAGAAGGATCATTTTAATTACTTTTATATCTCCCAGTGATGCTTTTTTAGCTAGCGCGTTCACTGGGACTCAGAGAACTTGAGCTCCAGTTTTATGATCGCAAAAAGCGGTAGCTTTGGGAGAGAGGACGAGGTACAAAGTTGCTTCATCCTCGCTTTTGAGTGTGTGTTTTACTGTGAGGATATCCGGAATTAAAAAAAAAATCACCAACATACATAATTTTCAAACATAGTTCCAACAGGACTTTCATCGTTATGTTAGCTAACTTGTCAGGTTTACCATTATGATCTCACAATCAACCATAAATAATGTCGATCAAAAATGTCTTTTTGAAATCTACGAAGTCAATAGCAACTGGTTTTCTTTCAATATTCCTGAAGCATCTTCGTGTGTGAGGGTTGGGTTGTTTCACCTCTGAGCGGCACTTTTTTGCACACCATGGGCTAAATGGCCAGGTCACATGGACCTCGAAGGCTCAGAGAAGGTTGGGGGAGGAGACCCACTGGAACAGCTGTTGGGAGACAGATGGTAGCCTCCCGTCAAGGCCATCCAGCGTGTTCTATAACGTGCACAGGATATGGCTCTCGCACACGGGTCCACGGCTTAACGTCCCATCCGACGGACGGCGGCCTTTTCAAGCCCATCGGTGTCCCCTACTGACCGTGGGCAGGGCGGGGAATTTTGCGGAGATAAATCTCAACGCTGACCCAGCTGGGACTCGAACCTGGGAACTACAGATTACGAGCCTGGCGCGCTACCGACTGAGCCACCCCCGCCCCGCCCCGCCCCGCTCTGAATAAGACGTAAATAGGAAAGTCACTCACGTTCAAGGCGTTACTAACGAAATAATAAACTAATAATAAATACACAGAGTTTACTGTTCACACAGAAGTCAAGAAACCAATAAATAGTTTCTGTGGTTTGTTGTGCATCATTTTCCCCACAAAAACTATTTATTGGTTTATTACTTCTGTGTGAATAACAAAGTCTCTGTATTTACTTTTGGTTGATCACTTTAATATTAGCCAATGAAAAGTGGACAAAGTAGATTCCAAGATGAATGGGATAATGTTTCATATCTCGATGTACACTTTGGAATTGAAGGAGCTGTGAACTCTGCAAACAACACAGGGAGATTAAAATAAATAAATAAATACCCCCTCAAGCAGCTGCTTGCCACAGATGTCTGACAGGAGCCTGTCAGTTTATATGCCACAGTAGATGGACTGAGAGGATGGCAGGACCTCAGCAGAAAAACAACACGAACATCCATGCGTTACCCGGGGCTCGAACCCAGGTCCCTTAGATCAGTAGCCAAGCATGCTAACCACTCGGCCACGGGACGGCTAGAGGGAGATTAGTGACATAGAAATGCATATTAATGAATTTATCAGTTTTGTTACTAAAGTAATAATTTATGAAATTTTGATTTTATTTATACAGCTGAGATAAAAGTCTTTCCTGTTTTGGGATTGGAACTTCTCTGTGAGCATTTGCATTAATTATCTCTGCCGTCGTGATCTGCGTTGATTTTCTGATCTCTACCGCAAATAAATTGAAACTTCTGCCAGTTTTAAATCTTAAAATGTAAAATATAAAGTTAATTTTTTTTCCAAAGAAAATTTCATTTTAATTAATGTACTCTTTCAGTTATGAATTGGTTGTTTTACCTCTGAGCGGGATTTTTTTAACACAATGGGCTAAATGGTCAGGTCACAAGGACTCTGAGGGTTCAGAGAAGGCTCGGGACCCCTGCTCAGTTGTTGGGAGACTGATGGTAGCCTCTCGTCAACGCTCTACAGTGATGTTTTTTAACGTGCACAGGGGCCACGGCTTTATGTCCCATTCAATGGACGGCGGCCTTTCCAAGCCCCATCGGTGTTCCCTGCTGGCCGATGGCAGGATGGAGAGTTTTGCGGAGATAAATCTCAAAGCTGGCCCAGCTGGGGCTCGAACCTGGGAACTGCAGATTACGAGCTTGGTGAGCTACAGAGTGAGTCACCTCCCCCCCACCTTTCAGTTATGGAGAGAAAAAAAAGTGTTTGTGTGTATGAGGGAGGTGCACATAAGGAAATGGTGGGCAAGTTTCTTTTAAAGATGGAATGTTTCTTATCCATCGAAATCGTTGTTTTTATCTCCAAAAGTGTACTTATGGGTTAATTGAAAAGACATTTACGGGCAGATTATGATCTGCCTTTCCAGCTTCTAACGGGCAGATTATGATCTGCCCGTTAGAAGTTCAGTTGGGGAAACAGATGATCGTAGATGTAAACACACATATAAGTAAGCATGTACTCACACACAAAAAAGGAAAAGGCAAAGAGAATTTTTTTTTTCCCAGTGAAATTCAATTTCCATTCGGCGCCAGTTGTTGAAGTGGGTAAGACGCGATAGGACGGCTGCCTCCTAGTTCCGAAGCTGGAAAAAAAACTAGCTACTGAAACACTAAAGAATAAAAAAGTAAAAAAAAAACAGATACCGTCACCCTCCACTTTGTCGTGCTACTTGGAGTGTTAGTTCGGGAAAATGTTTCGTGTGCGTGCTTGTGTGTCATAGAATTGACGTGTTTTCACTTTATTCCGGTGCTATCGGAAACTTTCATTTCAATGTCTTTAGATCATTCTTTCGAATTATTCAGATAGCAGCGTTTGCACGAGGATGTTTGTTGTCTTTTTGTGGGAGAATCCTTCGCTTTGAGAGAGGCTGAAAGGATTCTTTTGCCTCCCTGATGAGGGGGAGCGCTTCTTGAGATGACGACAGGGATGGCGGAAGAAAGAAAAATGGCCGGGGGATTATTAAGGGTCATCGCGAAACAGTTGCCGCCCTGTTAAAGAAGTTTCGTTTCGCAGGAACTGGAATCAGTGCTGAGGTGGATTTTATCTCTTTCATACACTTTAAATCGGCTTTTGTGAAAATGACTCCATCAGGTCTCTTTCCCTTCACCCTTTCGGTCTCTTCATTCCATTCTTTGTTCTCTTGCTCCTTTTTGTTTCTTTATTTGCTGGTTGCTCTCTTTCGGCAGAATCGCTTTTGAGAAGAAAAGAATCGAAGCTTGCTTCTCTTTCGAAAAACATCTGTGAATGCCGTTAGGAATAATAATGGGACTCTATGAAGAGGTTCGAGATATCTTTTGATAAAGGATATTTTCTCTTTAGTTGTAAATGGAGCCGATCTATGGGCGAAGGGAGACGACAAATATTTGTCTTAACTATGCGCAGTGAGTTAACGAGCTTGGCTCATTCACTGGGGCAAACCTTCTATCGATCCAGGAATGAGCCCTATTCACCTTGAGGAAAATCTTTCTGTACAAAGAGCTAGGTGACTTTGTGAAATACGTCAAGGCTCTAAAGGGAGATGGAGATTCACCGATCTCCAGTTAAAGGCACACTTTTCAAAGCTACACACGTAGATTGTTTTTCTTACCTTACAAAGCCGTGTTTTTTCTCTCCACGGAACCGCGGATTAAAGTCACCTACACAGGAAGGAGGCCTTGTGAAGCCCGTTTTCAAGAGAGAAGAGAAAGAGCTTCAAAGATTGTTTCTCTGATCTTTGTGTGGATGATCTTTTTTCCAAAACGGAGAAGAGAAAACCGATTATGTCAGAATTGAAGTCCAACGCTCGAAGAAGGAAAATGTTCGTTGCAATGAACGGAACGGCGGTTGGGTTGTTTTTTCCTTTGAGTGGCAGTTTTGTGCACACAGTGAAAAGTATGGCCACAAGAGTCAGAGCTGGGTAGAGGAAGGAGACCCACCGGGGAGCAGTTAAGATATAAATAGATGGATGACTCCCTCAAGGACATTTAGCATGTTCTTTAACACGGAGAGAGTTATGTTCTTTTATCTCTGAGCGACACTTTCTTGCATACAATGGTCTAATTGGTCAGGTGACAAGGACCCCGAAGGCTCAGAGAAGGTTGAGGGAGGGGACCCACTGGACAGCTGTTGGGAGACAAATGTTACCTCCCATCAAAGCCATCCAGCATATTTCTTAACGTGTACAGGGTGTGGCTCTCCCGCACACGGGGGCCACGGCTTAACGTTCCATCTGAAGGACGGTGACCTTTCCACACCCATCGACCAAGCCTTACTGAACGAGGTGGCGGTTTTGCGGAGATCAATGCCATCCCCTGTGCATATTAAAGAACCCAGTTCTGGCTGTGCACGAAACGGGCTTTTTCCCTGGCGCATCTGAAAGCTTCAAGAGTCGGGGACGTCGGATATCTCCAAACACCACCAAGCCTTTTTCTGAGCCTATCGAGCTGCGGTGCAGTGAGGATTCCACCACGATTTTTAAAATGGGGGAACCGTACGGAAGTTAGAGGAAGAGTCGAGGCAGCTGCATGGAGAATACAGTCCGTCATCTCCACCATTGCAACATCGATTCGCTGCTGGCTCACCGAGTGTTGGTCGAACTCATAGAGGACTTCAATACCATTCCAGTCAGCCCAATCAAGCCTCCACCGTGAGACGCATGTAGGGTGGCTACGCCCCTCACGAGAGACAATACACACCATGGGGAGGTGATTGCTCCCATAGGGGTTGTGGAAGGATCGAGGAGGAACAGATGGTGGCATCATTGGGGCAGTGAATGTGCGGACGAGAAATGAAAGTGAGTATTGACACCGGTGTTCAACATGGAGAGAGAAGGATCCACGAGTCACTGCTTGAGGACTCCACCCTTCTCGTTGGTGGCAGTATTTCCCCAAAGAGGGATGTGTCCGTTGAAATTCTCCCATGATAAGGAAGGGAATGGCAGCTGTGAGACGAGATAATCAAGATCCTCCCAGAAGATGATACTTTTTAGGTGGAAGCAGGGACGTCGCCAGATTCGATCCCGCCCTGAGGCAAGCAATTAAATATCGCCCCTGATAGATTATAAGACAAAAATATAAGAAAATCTCCAATTGCTATTTTGTTTTTATTACAAGAGAAACATTAATGCAAAACACAAAATGGGTTGGGTTGTTTTACCTCTGAGCGGCACTTTTTTGCACACCATGGGCAAAATGGCCAGGTCACATGAACCCCGAAGGCTCAGAGAAGGTTGGGGGGGGGGAACCACTGGAACAAGCTGTTTGAAGACAGATGGTAGCCTCCCGTCAAGACAATCCAGCGTGTTCTTTAAGGCCATCCAGCGTGTTCTTTAACGTGCACAGGGTATGGCTCTCCCGCACACGGGTCCACGGCTTAATGTCCCATCCGACGGACGGCGGCCTTTCCAAGCCCATCGGTGTCCCCTACTGACCGTGGGCAGGGCGGGGAATTTTGCGGAGATAAATCTCAACGCTGACCCAGCTGGGACTCGAACCTGGGAACTACAGATTACGAGCCGGGCGCGCTACCGACTGAGCCACCTCCGCCCCCAGAACACAAAATGAAATAATAATCCTCAAAATGATAAATATAACGTAGATTAAGCAAAACTGGTTAAGGAAAAGTAAAAGTGAATGGGTGGACGATCAGAGACAGGCTGCCTCTATGCTCCACCCTGTCGACGATACTGGGTGGAAGATACACGGAGCAGACAGCCAATGTAAATCTCAAGAAAAGGAGGATGGCTCCTGCCTCTAGAGTGGTGGTGAAGGGTACGACCTATAACGGAACATGGTTGAGCATGAGGATGGTGACACCCACCGTGGGCTGGACCATCTCCATCCCAGTCCTGGCGAACAAGTTAAAATCGTGGATTATGAGATCTGTGTCTGGCTGCAAATATGTTTCTTGCAGGAACATACAGATGGGCTCGTTTGCCCAAAGGAGGACCTTGATGTCGTTAAACTTCCTCTGGGATTCCTGATACTTCCATTATAGGAGTAGGACCATCTCAGTACTTAGAGAAGTGGGCGGATGATGAATTCCTATTCAATTTAACCGCCTCAGAGGACAGTTTTATGAATAGGGGTAGTTCGTATCCATGTCCACGGAATTATCTGAGGGGCATGGATTCGGTGATGGCCCTAGAAGGAGGTGGAATCTTCCATTTCTTTGGCCCCAATGGAAGCCTCTTTGGCGTGGAAGGTCTAGCTGTCTGAGGAGGAGAAGGAGGAGAATTTCAACACAATGGGCTAAATAGCCAAGTCACAAGGACCCCGAGTGCTCATAGAAGATTGGGGGAGGAGACCCACTGGACAGCTGTTTGGAGACAGATGGTAGCCCCCCCTCCGTCATGCCATCCAGCGTGTTCTTTATAACGTGCACAGGGTATGGCTCTCCGGCATAGAAGCCACGGCTTAATATCGCATTCAACGGATGGCGACCTCTGGAGTTGGTTCCTTATTACTGATGTTTAATATATAAAGAATAATATTTATAATTTTTTTAACATACGAAGTTTAGATAGGAGTCCAACCCATTCAAAAATACTGCAAGATGCCTTTGAAATCTAAATGAATATTCTTGGAAGTGGAAAAAGAAATCGGTAATCGGATTAGCCTTTATCTGCCTACAGCCACACGTGATGTGCTTCACTGTGCTCTTGCTTTCTTTGCGACCTGAAAGTACATTGTAAATTAAATCAATATGAAAATGGTTGAAGTATACCACGTAAGCAAGCTCCCTACTTGGAAATCAGTTCGGTTTTAACATATATTCAAACTAACATAAATTTATAAAAGTAATATCGGTCTGGTAGTTGTGCATCCATAAAAGCTGTTCTTATTGTATATTCCTGTAAGTAAATACACATATTCGTAAAAACGGAACGGAAAATGGAAAAATAAAAAGCTTTAAAATGTTTCCTTTCTGCTTGCCGGTGCTTTAGTAAAAAGGAAAGGACTTCTGAAGGGAGAATCTGCAAAACAAGCGAACGAAACAGACCAGAAAAATCCATTTAATTCTCGAAGCGAAACGTGTTCTTCAGACGAAGCATCGGAGCCGAAGAAACTGGCGTACGGGATTGCCTGTAGCTCGTGGGGGGGAGAGGGGGGCATTCCACGCAATTTATTCCAATAATTCGAAGTTAACTGACGAGGCAAAGGAAGATGCAATTTCTCTCTCGGAAGACATCACGAGGGAAGGAGAACATCAATCAGTCGACGAAGTCCCGTGCATTCCTCCCGCGTGAACTGGAAAAAGAAAACTTCAAAGAAAACGGAAAGAAAAAAATTCTTAAACCTCCCATTGTGTCGTCAGCTCCAACTGATCTTCATTGAAGTAGAGATCTTTGGGAGAAATCGAAGAATGAGAACCCGACATCCACTAGACAACTGATCATACATTCAGAAGGAGATTTTCAAAATATTCAGCAATTCTCTTCCTTCCCCCTTCCTCGTAGCACCCCCGTCCTTTTCAAGTATCAAGAAAGGTCGCGACCTCTGCGGTCGTTTTTTCGGAGAGTTCATTTTGCGAAGTTACTTTTGTTTGGCGAAGCGACTTCCAATTGAATGTCAGCAGACCGCTGAAGTGCGGCGGAGTCGTCGGCATTTCAATGAATGAGAAAAAAAAAAGAATCGAATACCCTCTCGATAAATTCAAATAAATTATCCCACAAATATTTGCAACATAGGCCTGTCTGTTTAATGTGCCACAGATAAAGCCTTTGAAGAAGAAGACGAGACATCAGAAAGACAAAACACAAGAAAAGAAACATCCACGATTATCTGGGCTCGAACCCAGGTCCCTTTTGCGCCGTAATAGCTTACACAATAAATGCGCTAATCATTCGGTCATCAGGACGGCCAAAGATGACACTCGATGGCCTAAAGAGTTGCCGAAGATTAAGGTGTTCAGTGCACTTCCAAAAATTGCGGCAGTGCTATGAAAATATTGGAAATCAACTGAAGGTTTTGTAGTAAGAAAGAAATATAGAAAGTTACAGATTATAAAAACTCCCTAGAAAGCTATTTAAAATAAGAATAACTGTTGTTTCTTTTACTAGGATAGTTTACCAAAATAAGCGTTTTTTTTTTCAGCGTTTATTAAGATAGTTTCTGTCTTCGATTTTGAAGCGAATTAAACATGGTGAGCGAGGTCACTGCGTCTGCTGCTACAGATTTATTAACAGCGAAATGAATATTATTTAAAGTTTAGAATTAAAGAGTTTTGACTTCTTTTTAGTAACATATTTCTGAAAAAACAAAATCTCATATTTCAGTTTACAGTTCTTCGAGTTATCTCTTTACCAATAGGAAAACATAAGTTTCAATTTTTTAAATACATTCCTTAGGAATATATGTTTCTAATATTTTGGAGAACAAATTGCTGTATTCAATTGCGATAGAGAAAGTTATTCTCTCACAGTAAAGGAATAGTGAAATGGCTCATCTGGGTTGGGTTGTTTTACCTCTGAGCGGCACTTTTTTGCATACCATGGGCTAAATGGCCAGGCCACAAGGACCCCGAAGGCTCAGAGAAGGTTGTGGGAGGTGAACCACTGGAACAGCTGTTGGGAGACAGATGGTAGCCTCCCGTCAAGGCCATCCAGCGCGTTCTTTAACGTGCACAGGGTATGGCACTCCCGCACACGGGGCCACGACTTAACGTCCCATCCGACGGACGGCGGCCATTCCAAGCCCATCGGTGTCCCCTTCTGACCGTGGATAAGGCGGGGAATTTTGCGCAGATAAATCTCGACGCTGACCCAGCTGGTACTCGATCGTTGGAACTGCAGATTACGAGCCTGGCGCGCTACCGACTGAGCCCCCCCCCGCCCCCCAATATTTACATATATTGGACAATATTTATATTGGTTATACATATCATATTTTTTCTTCTTCTTTCTTTATGTGCATTCTTTTATTACTTTATTGCCATGAGAACGGGTTATTTTATTGATATAAATGAATCGCTACTGAAAATCCTAACTTATGTATTTTATGTATTTGTATTGAATTATGGTCAATAAAGAATTCATTACATTTCAAATGTCCACTTCCCAAATCAACTGAAGGGCGATTCGACAATATGGAGCATTTCATGTTTTAATTTTGAACCCCATTAAGTGCAGCTGGTATCACCAGCAACGGATGATTGTTAATAAATTACCGATATTACGGTTGAAGGAGAGAGACAATTTGCGCGAGGACATTCTTGAAGACAACTTTCGAATCCATGCTTATTGTGAATTGCAGTGACTGGTCCAGAGGAAATACCGGGAGAGGGCATGCGAACAAGAATATCTGAGGGGGTAGATGTCTCAAAGTGCATTTAGAAACTGGAATGAAACTCGCCATCGATTGATAGAGTAATTAATTAGAGCTGCAATCGGGGTGTCTAATTCATCCTTTTTTATTTCACTACTGCTTTGTTCTTTGCAAATAATGGAATTTAACTCCAATTTGATCTTCAGAATTCCCTTCATTAATAATCTCTCCTTTTCTTATAAGGTTCGTCTGTTTCGACTGCTAATTACAGCTAGTCTGCAGAGGGAGAGATCGACCGAATGATGAATCACCGAGGCGACTGGAAAAGATAAGGAGGAAAAAATCGAGAAATGATTCAGATATCGAAATCATTTGACGCGCTGCTGATGATGGAGTTCGTCGAAAGGTCACCTCTAATGGAGACGGCCGGCGAAACAATGTAATTAAAGTTCAAAACTGGTTCGCACTTTGGCGAATGTTTCGGAGAAAGAAGCGGGCGAGTTTAAATGGATTTTCATTATCCTCGTGCGAGAGAGGAAATTGCTCGGGGATGAACAAAAAGGTCATCTGACGGCGATCGCAATTGCTCTTCGCCTCCCGAATCCAGGGAGGGATGGGAATCAACTGCATTGGGACCTTTGGAAAGTCAACTCTTGATTCGCTACATCTGGGAAGAATTCACTAACAGCTGCGGAAAGGACGGATGAACAAAGGTGTTTGGTGCGTCTCTTTTGTCAGCGCTCATTGCTCATGCTAATGGAATCTGAGAAATTGTTCCTCGCTTTCGACATCTTACAAACGACGTTTTATTTATGGTCTTATATTCACCTAATAGAATTGCTTACACGGGAAAAAAGGAACTATTATTATTCATATAAACGGTGCTGGAAACTCTATTCTTGCAATAGAAGTTGGTTTTGAGTGGGCGATAAACAGGATTTAGGTTGTTTTACCTCTGAGCGGCACTGTTTTGCACACCATGGGCTAAATGGCCAGGTCACAAGGACCCCGAAGGCTCAGAGAAGGTTGGGGGAGGGGATCCACTGGAACAGCTGTTAGGAGACAGATGGTAGCCTCCTGTCAAGGCCATCCAGCGTGTTCTTTAACGTGCACAAAGTATGGCTCTCCCGCACACGGGGCCACGGCTTAACGTCCCATCCGACGGACGGCGGCTTTTCCAAGCTCATCGGTGTCCCCTACTGACCGTGGGCAGGGCGGGGAATTTTTGCGGAGATAAATCTCAACGCTGACCCAGCTCGATAAACAGGAACTGGAATCTGACTATGAGGAGATGACGAAAAGAAAAATTCAAAATTTTAAATGCATTCTTTTTTAGAGGCAATAAAATTCATTTGAAGAAACAAATTCAGTTGCTGTGAATGAGGTCAGGACAGTGAAGTGGAATGAGAAGAAAATTGTGATGATCAAAACGAGGCGATACCGCAGCGGAAGCCATCCTCTCTTGTTATGTCACCGGAAGAGCAAAGCGAAGAACGTGAATCAGAGTGACGTCATTTTCGGTTCCGTGATGGATCATTCTAAGGAGCAGTGAAGGGAAGATCATGATGAGAAAAGGGGGCTGGCAGCAGAACGCTTATCGGCAGAAACGCAATTTTGCAGCCAATTGCGATGACCTCTCGGAAGATGAACTCGTCGGTCAGGAATGGAAACAGGACAGTTGTTTATTTTAGAAAAGGAAAAAAAAGTATTCTTACAATGTAGTCAGAGCTTTTTACAAAACGAATAACTCCCAATCCGTTTGCCTTTCTTATTATTAACGGCATTTTCTTAGGAATGGTTTTCCTCCTGTTTTCACTAGTCTTGCTGGAAAAAATATTTTCTTCTGTTTCTAATACAGAAGCCTTTCGCTGATTTGATTATTTGCGGTAAATGTTTTTCAAGTGTACCTTGATGAACGTGTCGCAGGAGCTCCATCTTTCGCGGTCTGCCTCATTGTTCACGCGAAGTGAGCAATGAGGCGTGACAACATTCTCTTCTTCATTAAGAATAGGACTTGCTTGGGCAACAAACAACATTTGCAGAGACCTTTTTGTTATGTTTTATTGTATTGTTTGTAGCTGGATGGCTCGATAGCTAGGGTTGGGTTATTTTACCTCTGAGCGGCACTTTTTTGCACACCATGGGCTAAATGGCCAGGTCACATGGACCCCGAAGGCTCAGAGAAGGTTGGGGAAGGGGACCCACTGGAACAGCTGTTGGGAGACAGATGGTAGCCTCTCGTCAAGGCCATCCAGCGTGTTCTTTAACGTGCACGCGGTATGGCTCTCCCGCACACGGGGCCACGGCTTAACGTCCCATCCGACGGACGGCGGCCTTTCCAAGCCCATCGGTGTCCCCTACTGACCGTGGGCAGGGCGGGGAATTTTGCGGAAATAAATCTCAACGCTGACCCAGCTGGGACTCGAACCTGGGAACTACAGATTACGAGCCTGGCACGCTACCGACTGCGTCACCCCCGCCCCCTCACAGCTAGGATAACAATACAGCGAGTGATTGGTATGTGCACTGCAAAGCTACAAACATCGCTCAAGTGGACAGGGGAAGTGGATATTTGACAAAGCGGAAACTTCGCGATTTCTGTTGAGGAAAAATGTGGAAATCGTTTCTGCTTACTAAGTTCTGAAACTGCTGTACATTACGAATAACATTTTTTTATTGGAAGGATTACCGATTTAAATGCAGCAGAAGATATTGAGTAGGGGTTATTATTACCTTACTCTTATTACTACTTAGATACTATATTTTCTTTGTAGTTTTTTGGAGGCAGTGTTTTTCGAATAGTTCATAATTTCGTAAAAAAAACCCCGAAGAAATTCGCATTTTTTGTGAAGAAATCCCACAAATACTTCTCGTGTCCTCCAAATGTGCTTAAAATGTGTACCTGATCCTGCTTCTCAATAAAACGCCTTCTTGGTATTGCCATATTCAGGAAAGAAATAATCGTGATTGGTGTGAGTCTGCCGTATTACATGAAATATATCAGACGAGTTGAGAATTTAAATTAGTTTTTATTTTTTCGTATGCAAAAGTACTGTTGAAACCCCCCTTTAATCTGCTTAATTTCTTTCAGGTTTAGAATTATATAAAACAATTAAAAATTCTAATCTTTGCTTTCAGAGAGATTTTGGAAGTCAAAATACAACACCAGTCTCAAACAGAATTGAAAAATCCCGATAGGTTTGTATCGTAGCGAAAGTTTTACATCTTTTAGTTGGATATTACTGAATTAGGCGACCCAATGCTTCGAACATTTCATATGCTCTTGCATAATCAACAAAAGCATAAAGGAAGATGTGTGACGGGCAATGTCTCCTAATCCAAATCCTTTCGATTAGGAGACATTGCCCAGCAATGACACTTCTTCAGAATGATGCATGATTTCGACATCGAAACTTGCGAGGTGGACTCGATCCCCAAAAGCATTTCCATGATTTATTAGCTTCGTTGCTGAATTGTACCCGTGTCTCTTCACTTGTCCCACTTTTAAGATTGCAATCTCTTGGGAATTGACAGTAAGGGGAATGGAAGCGAAAAATTGTGAAACTTCTGCATATTTCGCGCATTTTTCAAAAATGTTTTTGATGTTTTTTGAAAAACGAAAAGAGGAAAATGTTTCGTTGCAGTGGAAGCCAGTCTCTTTTACCTTTTTTCGGCCCGATTCACCTCCCCCCCCCTCATTTTTTGTTATAGATTCCGGCCTGTCTACTATTATTATAGATGTTTAATACGAGATACATTACATTCTTGATTAAAGGCTTCAAAGTTTGCTTCCAAATATTTAAAATTATTTCGACTAGAATCGTTAGAGTTGCGCATGTTCCTGGCGCAGGTTACATCAATAGAGCAAGAAAGATAATATATGTGGGAGGATTCCTTTCGATTAACTGAAGTGCATCTCAGATGACGTCATTCATTTACGATCGCTTATTCCCCCCCCCCCCACCCTTCCTCAGTGGAGTACGTCTTGCGGAGCGATGTCTTTCCGTCACCACAACAGACGAGACATTGCTTCAATCGAGGAAATGCAAACGTCACACGATACAATTTCCATTCCGTTGTTGTTTCGCGTTGTAATGTGAGTTTCTAAGAGCTCACGCCGTCCATTCCCGAGTGGAGTTATGAATCAGCAACGAGTTCACTTCTCAGCCGGAGGAGGACTAAATTCTGCGGACTGGATTCTTCGCTGCAATTTCTTGCTGATGGCATTTCTCCTGAGAAGCGAGTGTTAATTGCCGACCCAAATGGGGAGGAGACTTGGATCAAGGGGCGGGGGTCGGACACCCGACCAAGAAGAATTTATTTCCAGATCTCATTTCCTAATGCAGCCGAACGAGGGACGCTCGGCATTTATTTAATTAAAATGCACGTTTCCGTAGGCGTCGTCATGGTAACGGTAAGCGCGACGCAGCTTCGGGTGAACGTGCAAGCGCTGTGGTCCTTCGTTTCGATAGCAGAGGGATGTTACGTCTTGATTACAGGGTGTGTGTGTGTGTGGGGGGGGGGCGGAACAGCGCTTAACGATCACCTCAAAGACGTCGTGTTGTGCAGTCACTCTTCGTAAAAAATATTCCTGTCACCTCGAATGATTCATAGCCCCTTTTAGAAATTATGAACTGGCTTGATACGCCTACAAAGCTGTTGCTGCTCGTGGGCTTTCAGAATTCTTCGCTATTAACTTCCTTTTTTATGGGAGAAGAAAAAGGGATTAAAATACTTTTCAAAAAGATCTGTTTTCAGCCAGCTCTAGCAAAAACAAACAATGAATTTCTTTGTAGTTCATTGTTATCGGTCAGCGAATGGGGAAAGTTTGCTTTTAAAGTTGATCGCAGTCTGAAACAAACGGAAACGAGACTTTTATTGTATGCCTTGATTTTCGCTCGGAAGAAAGAGAAGAAATTAACATATCCCATTTCGGGACAAACTTTAAAATAGTTTTTAGGAGGGAGTTTGAATTCTCCGTTTCAAAGACTCGTCCTCAGTCAATCCGAGTTTTGTCATCGTCTGAATCAATTGGAGACTGTCTTCATTCGATTGACAGAATTCTTATAAGGGTCGTTGAAGTGAAAAAGTGGACGACCCCTCTATCTGAGAAATGGATTGAGTAATTTTTCCTTTTGAAGTGAAAAAGTGGACGACCCCTCTATCTGGGAAATGGATTGAGTAATTTTTCCTTTTGAAGTGAAAAAGTGGACGACCAATCTATCTGGGAAAGGGATTGAGTAATTTTTCCTTTTGAAGTGAAAAAGTGGACGACCCCTCTATCTGGGAAATGGATTGAGTAATTTTTCCTTTTGAAGTGAAAAAGTGGACGACCCCTCTATCTGGGAAATGGATTGAGTAATTTTTCCTTTTGAAGTGAAAAAGTGGACGACACCTCTATCTGGGAAATGGATTGAGTAATTTTTCCTTTTGAAGTGAAAAAGTGGACGACCCCTCTATCTGGGAAATGGATTGAGTAATTTTTCCTTTTGAAGTGAAAAAGTGGACGACCCCTCTATCTGGGAAATGGATTGAGTAATTTTTCCTTTTGAAGTGAAAAAGTGGACGACCCCTCTATCTGGGAAATGGATTGAGTAATTTTTCCTTTTGAAGTGAAAAAGTGGACGACCCCTCTATCTGGGAAATGGATTGAGTAATTTTTCCTTTTGAAGTGAAAAAGTGGACAACTCCTCTATCTGGGAAATGGATTGAGTAATTTTTCCTTTTGAAGTGAAAAAGTGGACGACCCCTCTATCTGGGAAGTGGATTGAGTAATTTTTCCTTTTGAAGTGAAAAAGTGGACGACCCCTCTATCTGGGAAATGGATTGAGTAATTTTTCCTTCCTCAAACACGCTAACTGGTGCACAGAGAAGGAACTGCTCAATACCAGAATAAAGGATATTGGCTTGAACGTGATAGGCGTTGTGTGGATTTCAGCCAAACCCAGCATACCATGGGCTGTTCCAGTATAGATATTCCATGGGCTATTCCAGCTTTTTTGCACACCATGGGCTATTCCAGCATAGAAGCATCAAAAGTTGGGTTGTTTTACCTCAGAGGGCACTTTTTTTCACACTATGGGATAAATGGCCAGGTTACAATGACCCCGAGGGCTCAGAGAAGGTTGGGGGAGGGGACCCACTGGAACAGCTGTTGGGAGACAGATGGTAGCCTCTCGTTAAGGCCATACAGATGTTCTTTAATGTGCATAGGGTATGGCTCTCTCGCACACGGAGCCAAGGCTTAGCGTCTCATCCGACGGACGGCGGCCTTTCGAAGCCCATCAATGTCCACTACTGACCGTGGGCAGGGCGGGGAGTTTTTCAGAGATTAATCTCAACGCTGACACATCGGACACTCGAACAATCAAAAATTGAACATGTGTGATATGCTGATGTTTTCATTATGAGGTTCCACTGTTGAATAAAGCTTATTAACCGTGGTGACATCATCAACTCGCAATAGTATTGCGAAACTGTAGTCAAGAAACAAAGTGCCGAGCAGCTTTGAGTGAAACGATTCTTTTGTTGCCTGACAAATGTCCACTGCCCAAATAACGAGAACAACGTTGCACAGGAATGGTTGGGAATCCCTGGAACATCCTCCTTATACTCCTGGCGTCTTCTGTATTAGATTTCTGCATTTCTGAACCTCCAAAAAATCGCCATGGAAAGAAGGAATCCGAAGTCGGATGAAGAGGTGCATTGTCACAGATTTGCTCATTTAACTGTCAAAGTTACTCTAGGAAAGTGAGTATCACGTTGCTAATTTCACTTTTGAACAAACATCTCAATAGGCACGGAGAATTTCAACAGATCAAAAAACGATTTACGATTTATTTGAAACATTTTCACATTTCATTTGAACGACCATCGTATATAAATCTTATGCTGGGAAGCACCGCGCTCACTTGAAAGAGTTGGGTTGTTTTACCTCTGAGCGGCACTTTTTTGCACACAATGGGCTAAATGACCAGGTCACATGGACCCCGAAGACTCAGAGAAGGTTGGGGGAGGGGACCCACTGGAATAGCTGTTGGGAGACAGATGGTAGCCTTCCGTCAAGGCCATCCAGCGTGTTCTTTAACGTGTACAGGGTATGGCTCTCCCGCACACGGGGCCACGGCTTAACGTCCCATCCGACGGACGGCGGCCTTTCCAAGCGTATCGGTGTCCCCTACTGACCGTGGGCAGGGCGGGTAATTTTGCGGAGATAAATCTCAACGCTGACCCAGCTGGGACTCGAACCTGGGAACTACAGATTACGAGCCTGACGCGCTACCGATTGAGCCACCCCCGCCCCCTCACTTGAAAGAGATTCACAAAAGAAGTAGGAAAATGACGAAACAATTGACTTGGTGTCTCATGAGCAAGTGGCTTTAATTCAGCTCCGTAGAGATTTTAAATGGGAAGAGAGTGCAACGAACTCTCGTGCCGTGAGAGAAGGAAGAGTGCTCGTGCACCTTAGCTCTCTCATTAATAATACTCTTCCCACAACAGATTAACAAGCTCTTTAACAGATGTTCCTCTTGTTGTACTAGTTAGCCGAGTTGTTATGCCCAAATAGGAAACGCATCAATGCAGATTCCGAGGAAGACATCGTCTACTTCTGCAAAGGATTGTTAATTGAGATTCGTTTCGATGGGAAACTCTCAGAGAATGCAAAATGGAATTGCGCTCTGCGTTTCATCGCTTGGTGATGATTGTGTTAAATCGATGATTTAAATTTATGCAGAACTCGCAAACAGTTAATATTTCACTTAATACAAATTAATTGGCGAAAATGCCGAATTGAGAAGCGAAAGAGGAAATTTGTAATCTAATGAGATGATGCGCGCGGTTCAATCTCACTAATTCATCTTGAATATCCTTTGGTTTCAAATTTAATGCGCTAGGGATGCTTCATTCGGCAATCGAAAAACTTGTTACATAATTCTTTTAGATTAAAAATTCGGATTAATTACTGAGCCACGTGGCAGATTGGATTGTGACTGAAGGATTTTTTAAAAATAAAAAAATTGCATTATCTTGCAATACTCGACAATAGCATTTCAGGCAATAATGTCCTGTCATCTCATAAAAATCGGAACTTTAAGTAAACTGAGTTTGGATGGGAATGGCACACGATCCCACTGTCTGCTAAAACGTGTCACGAGCTCTTATCTGCTGAGCAAGATCTGAGAAATGAAAGAAGATATTGTCTCAGTGTTAATCATTGTATAGCAGAGGGAGCATTAGAAGCAACTGTAGCGAATAACAACATTGTTCGCCACTGTTACATACTTAGTACCAAAAATATGGGGCGGGGGTGGCTCAGTCGGTAGCGCGCCAGGCTCGTAATCTGTAGTTCCCAGGTTCGAGTCCCAGCTGGGTCAGCGTTGAGATTTATCTCCGCAAAATTCCCCGCCCTGCCCACGGTCAGTAGGGGACACCGATGGGCTTGGAAAGGCCGCCGTCCGTCGGATGGGACGTTAAGCCGTGGCCCCGTGTGCGGGAGAGCCATACCCTGTGCACGTTAAAGAACACGCTGGATGGCCTTGACGGGAGGCTACCATCTGTCTCCCAACAGCTGTTCCAGTGGGTCCCCTCCCCCAACCTTCTCTGAGCCTTCGGGGTCCATGTGACCTGGCCATTTAGCCCATGGTGTGCAAAAAAGTGCCGCTCAGAGGTAAAACAACCCAACCCAACCAAAAATATCGCCCTGGCGTCACGTGACTTTCTCTCTTTTGATTTGTGACTTCATATTGCGTCTTACGGAAGCACATGCACTTTTCCACTGCGCTTACGACGTGATGACATAATTAGGGTACAATGTCAAGGGATGACTTTCAGCTACGCAACAGCAGTGCATGCAAATGAACATTCGTTATGACCTCAGGTATGTAATAATGCCTTCAGACGACATCTCCGATTATAAGTAGCGATTCCAAAAAACAAAAGTAACTTCCATTGAAAGCGTTCATTGCTTCTTTCTTTTTTTTGAACAATATGCAATTGCTTATTTTCGTTGCATCATTTGAAAAAACATTTTGAAAAATGTAATTGCTTATTTTCGTTGCATCGGAATTCCTGTAGGTACGAAACAGAATTCTGTAAACAATGCCAACGATAGCATGATAAAGATCGATAATATTAACCACAATTGTAAGCGACGAACGCTGTTCGTTTACAACAAAGCAGGTAATAAACCGGCAAATAGGGGCAATATGGCGGTTTTGAGACCTCATCATATAAAACAAAGTTACACTCTGACATTCGTGGGTGAAGAGGAGGATCGAGTCAGAAATGGAGACTGCGTCGAGCTATCCATTAGAAGTGGGATTATGGCAGTTACGGATTTTAATTGAGAACCTGTGGCAGCTGCATTTCAAGATAGTTAGCGGTTAATGAGATTAAGAAGCGAAGTTTTAATCGCTGTTGGGTACAGCTCTTCGCTCGAGCTAATGAGGCGCGTTCCAATTGATGCTGACCGCACACAAAGCGAAACCGACACAGTCACGAGGTGGCGCAACAATTGGATTAACTCTCGAAGTGGAGAGGAAACGAAATATGGCGACGCGGATATCATCTCTAATTAGATCGGTTGAGAAGATCTCTATCTTTTACTCTTCCGAAACACTGGAGACAAAGTCTTGGGGAAGTTGTCGTTGAGAGAATTATCTTTTTTTCTTTCATCCTCCCTTTTCGATCGCAATGAACGTAACCGAGTTACGTTTCGCGAAAGGCGAAGACACGGATTCTCTTTCGTCTGCTCCTCTTGCCGAGAAAAGAGAAGAAAGAATCGGTTGCTGCGGGGCCGTCGAGGCGAAAATCATCTGCTCATGGAGAAGATGAGAATGGTGGGGAAATGGGATGGGGGGGGGGGATAATGGGAAGTAGAGAAAGATAACCATATTTTTGATTTGTGAGGGTGATTTAATCATTTCTTTTTCGGTGGGATCGGTTGCGTGCTCAAAGAAATATTTAAATAGGTCGAGGGATGCAAGGTGTCATAATGGGTAAAATAAATATGAACAAAGGAATATTTAAATTAGATCGAGGGTGCAGGGTGTCATAATGGGTAAAATAAATATGAACAAAGGAATATTTAAATTAGGTCGAGGGATGCAGGGTGTCATAATGGGTAAAATAAATATGAACAAAGGAATATTTAAATTAGATCTAGGGTGCAGGGTGTCATAATGGGTAAAATAAATATGAACAAAGGAATATTTAAATTAGGTCGAGGGATGCAGGGTGTCATAATGGGTAAAATAAATATGAACAAAGGAATATTTAAATTAGGTCGAGGGTGCAGGGTGTCATAATGGGTAAAATAAATATGAACAAAGGAATATTTAAATTAGGTCGAGGGATGCAGGGTGTCATAATGGGTAAAATAAATATGAACAAAGGAATATTTAAATTAGATCGAGGGTGCAGGGTGTCATAATGGGTAAAATAAATATGAACAAAGGAATATTTAAATTAGGTCGAGGGATGCAGGGTGTCATAATGGGTAAAATAAATATGAACAAAGGAATATTTAAATTAGATCGAGGGTGCAGGGTGTCATAATGGGTAAAATAAATATGAACAAAGGAATATTTAAATTAGGTCGAGGGTGCAGGGTGTCATAATGGGTAAAATAAATATGAACAAAGGAATATTTAAATTAGATCGAGGGTGCAGGGTGTCATAATGGGTAAAATAAATATGAACAAAGGAATATTTAAATTAGGTCGAGGGTGCAGGGTGTCATAATGGGTAAAATAAATATGAACAAAGGAATATTTAAATTAGGTCGAGGGATGCAGGGTATCATAATGGGTAAAATAAATATGAACAAAGGAATATTTAAATTAGGTCGAGGGATGCAGGGTGTCATAATGGGTAAAATAAATATGAACAAAGGAATATTTAAATTAGGTCGAGGGATGCAGGGTGTCATAATGGGTAAAATAAATATGAACAAAGGAATATTTAAATTAGATCGAGGGTGCAGGGTGTCATAATGGGTAAAATAAATATGAACAAAGGAATATTTAAATTAGATCGAGGGTGCAGGGTGTCATAATGGGTAAAATAAATATGAACAAAGGAATATTTAAATTAGGTCGAGGGTGCAGGGTGTCATAATGGGTAAAATAAATATGAACAAAGGAATATTTAAATTAGATCCAGGGTGTCATAATGGGTAAAATGAATATGAACAAAGGAATATTTAAATTAGGTCGAGGGATGCAGGGTGTCATAATGGGTAAAATAAATATGAACAAAGGAATATTTAAATTAGATCGAGGGTGCAGGGTGTCATAATGGGTAAAATAAATATGAACAAAGGAATATTTAAATTAGGTCGAGGGTGCAGGGTGTCATAATGGGTAAAATAAATATGAACAAAGGAATATTTAAATTAGATCGAGGGTGCAGGGTGTCATAATGGGTAAAATAAATATGAACAAAGGAATATTTAAATTAGGTCGAGGGTGCAGGGTGTCATAATGGGTAAAATAAATATGAACAAAGGAATATTTAAATTAGATCGAGGGTGCAGGGTGTCATAATGGGTAAAATAAATATGAACAAAGGAATATTTAAATTAGGTCGAGGGATGCAGGGTGTCATAATGGGTAAAATAAATATGAACAAAGGAATATTTAAATTAGGTCGAGGGTGCAGGGTGTCATAATGGGTAAAATAAATATGAACAAAGGAATATTTAAATTAGGTCGAGGGTGCAGGGTGTCATAATGGGTAAAATAAATATGAACAAAGGAATATTTAAATTAGATCGAGGGTGCAGGGTGTCATAATGGGTAAAATAAATATGAACAAAGGAATATTTAAATTAGATCGAGGGTGCAGGGTGTCATAATGGGTAAAATAAATATGAACAAAGGAATATTTAAATTAGGTCGAGGGTGCAGGGTGTCATAATGGGTAAAATAAATATGAACAAAGGAATATTTAAATTAGATCGAGGGTGCAGGGTGTCATAATGGGTAAAATAAATATGAACAAAGGAATATTTAAATTAGGTCGAGGGATGCAGGGTGTCATAATGGGTAAAATAAATATGAACAAAGGAATATTTAAATTAGATCGAGGGTGCAGGGTGTCATAATGGGTAAAATAAATATGAACAAAGGAATATTTAAATTAGGTCGAGGGTGCAGGGTGTCATAATGGGTAAAATAAATATGAACAAAGGAATATTTAAATTAGATCGAGGGTGCAGGGTGACATAATGGGTAAAATAAATATGAACAAAGGAATATTTAAATTAGGTCGAGGGTGCAGGGTGTCATAATGGGTAAAATAAATATGAACAAAGGAATATTTAAATTAGATCGAGGGTGCAGGGTGTCATAATGGGTAAAATAAATATGAACAAAGGAATATTTAAATTAGGTCGAGGGATGCAGGGTGTCATAATGGGTAAAATAAATATGAACAAAGGAATATTTAAATTAGATCGAGGGTGCAGGGTGTCATAATGGGTAAAATAAATATGAACAAAGGAATATTTAAATTAGGTCGAGGGTGCAGGGTGTCATAATGGGTAAAATAAATATGAACAAAGGAATATTTAAATTAGGTCGAGGGTGCAGGGTGTCATAATGGGTAAAATAAATATGAACAAAGGAATATTTAAATTAGGTCGAGGGTGCAGGGTGTCATAATGGGTAAAATAAATATGAACAAAGGAATATTTAAATTAGGTCGAGGGTGCAGGGTGTCATAATGGGTAAAATAAATATGAACAAAGGAATATTTAAATTAGGTCGAGGGTGCAGGGTGTCATAATGGGTAAAATAAATATGAACAAAGGAATATTTAAATTAGGTCGAGGGATGCAGGGTGTCATAATGGGTAAAATAAATATGAACAAAGGAATATTTAAATTAGGTCGAGGGATGCAGGGTGTCATAATGGGTAAAATAAATATGAACAAAGGAATATTTAAATTAGGTCGAGGGATGCAGGGTGTCATAATGGGTAAAATAAATATGAACAAAGGAATATTTAAATTAGATCGAGGGATGCAGGGTGTCATAATGGGTAAAATAAATATGAACAAAGGAATATTTAAATTAGGTCGAGGGATGCAGGGTGTCATAATGGGTAAAATAAATATGAACAAAGGAATATTTAAATTAGATCGAGGGTGCAGGGTGTCATAATGGGTAAAATAAATATGAACAAAGGAATATTTAAATTAGGTCAAGGGTGCAGGGTGTCATAATGGGTAAAATAAATATGAACAAAGGAATATTTAAATTAGGTCGAGGGATGCAGGGTGTCATAATGGGTAAAATAAATATGAACAAAGGAATATTTAAATTAGGTCGAGGGTGCAGGGTGTCATAATGGGTAAAATAAATATGAACAAAGGAATATTTAAATTAGGTCGAGGGATGCAGGGTGTCATAATGGGTAAAATAAATATGAACAAAGGAATATTTAAATTAGGTCGAGGGATGCAGGGTGTCATAATGGGTAAAATAAATATGAACAAAGGAATATTTAAATTAGGTCGAGGGATGCAGGGTGTCATAATGGGTAAAATAAATATGAACAAAGGAATATTTAAATTAGGTCGAGGGATGCAGGGTGTCATAATGGGTAAAATAAATATGAACAAAGGAATATTTAAATTAGGTCGAGGGATGCAGGGTGTCATAATGGGTAAAATAAATATGAACAAAGGAATATTTAAATTAGGTCGAGGGTGCAGGGTGTCATAATGGGTAAAATAAATATGAACAAAGGAATATTTAAATTAGGTCGAGGGTGCAGGGTGTCATAATGGGTAAAATAAATATGAACAAAGGAATATTTAAATTAGATCGAGGGATGCAGGGTGTCATAATGGGTAAAATAAATATGAACAAAGGAATATTTAAACTAGGTCGAGGGATGCAGGGTGTCATAATGGGTAAAATAAATATGAACAAAGGAATATTTAAACTAGGTCGAGGGATGCAGGGTGTCATAATGGGTAAAATAAATATGAACAAAGGAATATTTAAATTAGGTCGAGGGATGCAGGGTGTCATAATGGGTAAAAAAATATGAACAAAGGAATATTTAAATTAGGTCGAGGGATGCAGGGTGTCATAATGGGTAAAATAAATATGAACAAAGGAATATTTAAATTAGGTCGAGGGATGCAGGGTGTCATAATGGGTAAAATAAATATGAACAAAGGAATATTTAAATTAGGTCGAGGGATGCAGGGTGTCATAATGGGTAAAATAAATATGAACAAAGGAATATTTAAACTAGGTCGAGGGATGCAGGGTGTCATAATGGGTAAAATAAATATGAACAAAGGAATATTTAAATTAGGTCGAGGGATGCAGGGTGTCATAATGGGTAAAATAAATATGAACAAAGGAATATTTAAATTAGGTCGAGGGATGCAGGGTGTCATAATGGGTAAAATAAATATGAACAAAGGAATATTTAAATTAGGTCGAGGGATGCAGGGTGTCATAATGGGTAAAATAAATATGAACAAAGGAATATTTAAATTAGGTCGAGGGATGCAGGGTGTCATAATGGGTAAAATAAATATGAACAAAGGAATATTTAAATTAGGTCGAGGGATGCAGTGTGTCATAATGGGTAAAATAAATATGAACAAAGGAATATTTAAATTAGGTCGAGGGATGCAGGGTGTCATAATGGGTAAAATAAATATGAACAAAGGAATATTTAAACTAGGTCGAGGGATGCAAGGTGTCATAATGGGTAAAATAAATATGAACAAAGGAATATTTAAATTGGGTCGAGGGATGCAGGGTGTCATAATGGGTAAAATAAATATGAACAAAGGAATATTTAAATTCGGTCGAGGGATGCAGGGTGTCATAATGGGTAAAATAAATATGAACAAAGGAATATTTAAATTAGGTCGAGGGATGCAGGATGTCATAATGGGTAAAATAAATATGAACAAAGGAATATTTAAATTAGGTCGAGGGATGCAGGGTGTCATAATGGGTAAAATAAATATGAACAAAGGAATATTTAAATTAGGTCGAGGGATGCAGGGTGTCATAATGGGTAAAATAAATATGAACAAAGGAATATTTAAATTAGGTCGAGGGATGCAGGGTGTCATAATGGGTAAAATAAATATGAACAAAGGAATATTTAAATTAGGTCGAGGGATGCAGGGTGTCATAATGGGTAAAATAAATATGAACAAAGGAATATTTAAATTAGGTCGAGGGATGCAGGGTGTCATAATGGGTAAAATAAATATGAACAAAGGAATATTTAAATTAGGTCGAGGGATGCAGGGTGTCATAATGGGTAAAATAAATATGAACAAAGGAATATTTAAATTAGGTCGAGGGATGCAGGGTGTCATAATGGGTAAAATAAATATGAACAAAGGAATATTTAAATTAGGTCGAGGGATGCAGGTTGTCATAATGGGTAAAATAAATATGAACAAAGGAATATTTAAATTAGGTCGAGGGATGCAGGTTGTCATAATGGGTAAAATAAATATGAACAAAGGAATATTTAAATTAGGTCGAGGGATGCAGGGTGTCATAATGGGTAAAATAAATATGAACAGAGGAATATTTAAATTAGGTCGAGGGATGCAGGGTGTCATAATGGGTAAAATAAATATGAACAATTCAAAGGTCTAACAAGTGTTCCTTTTTTTAATTCAGTATGGAATGCTTGTCGGGGAAATGTGGGGTTGAAATGATGACACTGATTTGGGTCGGCAATCATTGATAAAACTGTGATTCCTTATTCTCTGTATATATTATTTTCATTAATATAACAAATATAATGTTACTTTCATTATTTTGAAAAATGCAATAACAACAAGAATGGATTCTTATAGAAAAAAAATTAGGAACTAATTATGGTTCATATAAGTAAGTTGAAATAGGTAATATTGTAAAATATTTATAGAGGAAGAAATAGGAAAATACATTTAGTCACAAAATATTGTTATAATTTTTAGAATAGGGAACGTTCCCACGAGAAGGAAATACGGCCGAAGGAAGCGAAGTTAATTACATTCAGTTTCTCTCTTGATTGTAATTAGGAGGTAATTCCGTTAATTCCTATCTCAATTTCATCTTTTATATCCAAGTGACGGAATTCATCTTGAAATCTAAAATTGCCGGATGAAAGCAATTTAAGATAATCATCAGTCACCGGATCAACAATCTGCAATTCGAGAGACATGAGCCTTTATTCCACCAGCCTGTCTCTTTCTCTGTGACGTGGGCCCTTTATGTTCCTTAACTAGTCCCAGCTCTTCAGCAGTAGCTATTTGCTATTCACAATATCAAAAACCTACGTTTGTTTTTATTATTTAAAGATACAATGATGAAATAATTGAAAGACTTAAAAACGCGTTCAACAATCAAATCAGAAAATTCGCCCCTGGGCTTCTCTAGATATTCGACTCAACATAATTATGTGAATAATTGCATATAACGAAATTCATTTTGCGAAATAAACTGAGGAGTCAACTGAAATGTGAGAGTCTGAAATCCTATCTGGAAAATGATAGACACAGAATATTCGCCAACAACAGAAGTCGGTTAAAAAGTACGATGTGGGTCAAACATTTTGATTAAAGGATTTACAAAGATTAAAGGATTGCATCTGAACAAATAAATTATGACTTTATTTTTTAAGTTGCACGAGTTATTATTACCGTTCTTACTGTTCATTAGGACTATCATTATTTTTTTTAAAACGACCAGGTAGCGCCAGAGTGTGTATATATATATATTTGTTGAGGCTTGCAAAATGTTTTCTTTGAAGATAAAAACTAAAAAGGTCATTTTCCTTTGAAGGTTTCCGGCCTCAGGCTTTGAGAAAAGACCGCAGCACTGTAACGTTTCATTGAAATTTACCAATCATATACCGATCTACGCCTTGACGAGTTATTTTGAAAGCTTTTAACATTGTGGAGCATGAAGTATCATTGAATAAGTTCTGTCAAGATGGTGTAAGAAAAAAAGTGAATTATTGCTAAATTATTATTTATTCAAAACATTTCAATGAATTTCAAAAGTTTTCACTGTTTCAATTTCATATGCTCACAAATAGAACGAATCGCGAGAATTTCCTCGATGCCACTGACTGATACGGTCTATCTTTTATTTAACGTTAGAGTAAAAGCCCATCCATCCGACACCGGAAGACTTCAAGCAACCCGCACATTTTCGATCTCCGCAACGCAACAATTATTCACGAAAAAACTTCGACGATCCAGATTTCGAATCGTTGTTTCAGCGAACACTGACGCCTTTGCTGCACTTGACATATCAAGGCTGCAGTTCTGTTTTAGATAATTCCCTTTTCATCTACTGGAATGCTTTCTTAAGAATTATATTAAGCAAAATTTAGACAACTCGAATATTCAGATATCCAAAGACAAACCGCAACCGTCCAGTGCAAAGCAATTTCTTTAAATATATTTATTCTGTGCTTAAGAAAAATTAACTGTTTTTTAAATTTGTTTCAAAAACGAATTATAAGACTATTCACTGTTTCTGCTGTTCTGTAATCAGCATTTTCCGTATTTTACTCTCAAGTCTTCTTGGGAAAATCTTTAGAAGTCTCAAGAAAAATGAAAACAATTTTATGTATTTTATGTATTTTAATAAATAATTTTATTAAAATAATATAAAAAATTAAAATAATATAAATTATTTTAATTAAATAATTTTATGCAATTTTATGCATTTTAATTTAATTTAATTTTATTTATAATTAGTAAAAAATGCGTTGTTTTAATTTTTAGTCCTGTTATTTGCTTCTGTGTGGCTATAAATGATAAAAATAATTTCACACATATCCCACAAATTTTATTTATCTAGAATTATAATTCAATATCAGTCGGATTCCAAAGGGGTTGGGGTTGTTTTACCTCTGAGCAGTACTTTTTTGCACACAATCATCTAAATGGTCAGGTCACAAAGACCCCTAGGGCTCAGAAGGTTGGTGGAGGGAACCTACAGGACAGCTGTTGGGAGACAGATGGGAGCCTCCTGTGGAGGAGGTCCAGCGCGTTCTTTACCGTGCAGAGAGTATGGCTCTCCCGTACACGGGGCCACGGCTTAACGTCCCATCAGACTGACATTCCAAGCCCATCGGTGTTCCCTATTGACCAAGAGAGAGGAGTGGTGGGTTGCAGAGATAATTCTCAAAGCTGGCCCAAGTGAGACTCGAACCTGAGAAGTGTAGATTACCAGCCTGGCGAGCTACCGGCTGAGCCATCCCCCACCCTATCGGATTCAAAAAAGACAGGAGTAAAATTAAAAAGATACCAACTTAATTATTTTAAATTAAGGAATAAGCTCTCTATGTCTTCATCTGTTTATGCGCGTTCTTTTTAACCTTTTGGTAATGAACCTTTCTTTTTCCTATCTACTTATTACTGCATTCTTTATCGGTGCCTTAGGTATCGTCTTCTGAGGTGGGGAGAAATTCTTCTTAAACAAATATGCAAATATAATTGCAGTTTCATTTTTTTGAATAATGATTGTTGGGTATGTGTTGCTTTGTTTTTAAAATTTCTTACTTGAATGTGCACTTAAAATTCGATTATAGAAATATCAGAATAAATGGAAAATTAAAGAAGATATGAAAAAATGCGGTAATATCTTTGTGATAACAATCTTTAAGGCGAGAAAAAAAAAGTCTAACGATTGTTTTTTAATGAACAGGAGAGGAATTGTGACTGTTTCAGTTGGAAAATATAAATTGCTTGCGAAAAACGAAAAAAAAAATCGCTAAAGAAAAAAGATTTATTTGATAAAGAGACGTGATTATGATCTTTGTTTTAATGAAAGGAAAAAATAAATCTCGGGTTTTAACATTTCCGAATTAAAAGAAGAATTCATTAAAATCAGTTGAAAATAACGAAATAAAATCTTTAAGAGTTTAAATTTCAGAAGAGGATTTCGTTAGTTGAAAGAAACCCAAGCTAAGGCTCTCTCGTGCAGAATGCCGCGTTATGACCTAATGACATTAAACAATAAGAAAAAAATCATACCGTATAAAACATCTGGCAACGAACTGAATCGACATGTCTCGAGAAATTGCTCTCGGATTTTACCTCGCCGATGACGTCAAAAACATTTTGCAGATTTGCAAATTGCGGTTAATTCGTTTGAAGACCAGTTGTGTTGTGTTGTTGTTTTACCTCTGAGCGGCACTTTTTTGCACACCATGGGCTAAAAGGTCAGGTCACATGGACCCCGAAGGCTCAGAGAAGGTTGGGGGAGGGGACCCACTGGAACAGCTATTGGGAGACAGATGGCAGCCTCCCGTCAAGACCATCCAGCGCGTTCTTTAACGTGCACAGGGTATGGCTTTCCCACACACGGGGCCACGGCTTAACATCCCATCCGAAGGACGGCGTCCTTTCCAAGCCCATCGATGTCCCCTACTGACCGTGGGCAGGACGGGGAGTTTTGCGGAGATAAATCTCAATGCTGACCCAGCTGGGACTCGAACCTGGGAACTACAGATTACGAGCCTGGCGCGCTACCGACTGAGCCACCCCCACCCCATTTGAAGACCAGAGGCAACTTTGGCGGGAGAAAGCCAGGAGGGGGAGTTGCCAGATTTATTAGGCACTTTAAACAAGCGAGTGGCGACGGAAAACATAATAATGTTGTCGAGAAGAAACAATTAGCTGTTAGAATGAAACATCGGTTTGCAAGCTTTAAGCAGAAGCCGTTGTGCCAAAATCCTTCCAACAGTGACCTTCGCACAAATACCATTAGAGAAAGTTGGATCAACGTGATTTAGATGAAGCGGCTCCTTTGCGACACTCGTGTTGTTCTTTTCACTCATTATGATGATGATGGTAGTGGCGGCAAAAGCTCTTCTTGCAAAGAGGAAGACAAAGGCTCACAAACTCTTCATTTACGAGTATTCGCTTATTAAATAAAACAAGGAATGCACATTATTTTGAGAAGAAAGCAGACTGCCCTTTTCACTACGCAGGGTGGTTGTTATCGCAGGGGATTAATTTCATCACTGCCATTGTCTGGGTTTTTTTTCTTTTAAAATTTGTCTGTTTTCTTCATTCCCTTGCAAGGATTCCGCGTTCGTCATGAGCGATTCTGCGACGACTCGACAAAAGACCGCTTTTTTCGATTGTGATGCAAAAATGTACGAAGTTATTCAAAAACATTTCATTCGTAATGGAAATATATATAACAGCTAAAATCCTGGACTTTTTCTGGTTATTTTTCAGGAAAGTAAAAAATTTTTGTAGAACATCGAATCATTATTTATTGCAATTTATCAATTATTCATTAAAATATTTATGTCAAATGGCTTAAAGACGATTAAATAAACGCTGACGAAATTCCTTAAGATCTGCCCTGAACGAAATATTTCACAATTTTAAAGACTGAGTAATAATTTACTTCAGAGAATTTCCTTTTAAGTACTTTACAGTTAACTGTTTCCGTGCAAAGATTTAACTGATCTTGAGAACAGACGGAAAAAGAGTCTTGGAGTGGGTGAGACATGAATCCGATGATCTCCTGCTGTGAAGTCAGATTTTATCGTTAGTTCTTATCACATTGGATTCAAGATAATTTGTCTTCAACCCTAAAGACTGTTCATAGTCTGCTGATGTTCATTTTGTGATTCTGATCGATTACACTGAATAACTACCCCAAAACACACACACATTTATTAAATCTTGCATTCAGAGACTGGTGGTGCATCAGAAAGCAATTTCGCTCTTGAAATTCTCTGTATCAAAGAACATCTCTTAGATTATGTTTCTTTTTAAAAGAAGAAATCCAGCATCACATTTATATCCCTCTTCATTCTCTTTAGATGCATTAATTATCGAACATATAGGATTATCATCCGCGAATTCCTCTTATGAACATATCCCCTTAATCTTTATAAAATGGGGCGGGGGTGGCTCAGTTGGTAGCGCGCCAGGCTCGTAATCTGTAGTTCCCAGGTTCGAGTCCCAGCTGGGTCAGCGTTGAGATTTATCTCCGCAATATTCCCCGCCCTGTCCACGGTCAGTAGGGGGCACCGATGGGCTTGGAAAGGCCGCCGTCCGTCGGATGGGACGTTAAGCCGTGGCCCCGTGTGCGGGAGAGCCATACCCTGTGCACGTTAAAGAACGCGCTGGATGGCCTTGACGGGAGGCTACATCTGTCTCCCAACAGCTGTTCCAGTGGGTCCCCTTCCCCAGCCTTCTCTGAGCCTTCGGGGTCTTTGTGGCCTGGCCATTTAGCCCATGGTGTGCAAAAAAGTGCCGCTCAGAGGTAAAACAACCCAAATCTTTACAAAAAGGACAGACTATTGCCATCTAATAATAGCCATATCATAATCATCCAAGGAGCGAGTTGGTAACGCGCTAAATAAGATAAAAGGAAAAATGTTAAAAGACATATAATCTCCTACAAACAAAGTCAAAAAGGAAACCTTTTGCATTTCTAAATTAGGATTAATGGACGATTGATAAAATGTCCAAACTGTAATGATAAAATGCCCAATTGTAAATAATTTGTTTTGTAGCATATCGAATAACTTTCTCATTTAGTCAGTATAATAAACCCTTTGATCATCTGATACTAGCAAAAAATTACGAATTTCTGGCATAAATATTCATTTGCAATTTTCTTTAAATTTAATATTTTCCATATATTAACGCGATGGTTAAAAATTCTGGAGGATTTGGAAACGGGAATCGAAATATTTCTTTAGCACCTGTTCAACCCAAAAAAAGTTTTTCATCTATCTTTTGAGACAGAAAAAAAAGTTGTTCCCCCTCCAAGAGGCAAGTGGGAAATTTTTTTTATATAAATGCAAACCTCTTGACCATTACCACCAAAATGTAAAATTTCTAGTATGAATAGATCGTTTGCAATTACGGGACCTGGGTTAGAGCCCCGGGTAAGACATGGATGTTTGTGTTGTTTTCTGCTGAGGTCCTGCCATCCTCTCAGATCTTCTACTGTGGCATATAAACTGACAGGCTCCTGTCAGACCTCTGTGGCAAGCAGCTGCTTGAGGGGGTATTTATTTATTTATTTTATAAATACACTAGTTTCCATAAATTAAGGAAAATATCCCTATGTTAAGTTAATGGAAAGCTAACGTCAAAGCTCTATAACTTCTAAAATATTTTTTTTTTTGTTTTTAAATATGTGATTGCAGATAAAGATCTCAATGAAATAAATCAATATCTCGATTTTCAACAATATTCGTTCAGCATTTAATGAGTTATGGAAGTTTGAATATTTAGCGATAACAATACCAGTCACAAAAATTGACTTCAAAAGTTAATTAAAACTTATTTTTTAAGTATTGTATCAAAGTGTTTAATAAAATAAGTTTGTATTTTAGAACTTTGTGTAAAGAATTCTTTCACTATTCTTCAGTTTTGTATAAGTTTCTTAAGATTGGCATTGCTGTTGTTAAATATTCAAACTTCCATAACTCATTAAATACTGAACGAATATTGTTGAAAATCGAGATATTGATTTATTTGATTGAGATCTTCATCTGCAATCGCATTTTTCAAAACGAAATAACTTATTTTGGATGTTATAGAGCTTTGGAGTTAACTTCCCATTGACTAAACATGGGGATTTTCCTTAATTTATGAAAACCAGTATAGCTATTAAAAACTTTGAAGTTTTAAAAAATTTCCATCGTTTGACGGGGCGATTTAAACTTTTGGGAGATTCGAAAAATGTGAATTTTAAAGTTTGATGAATTGCGTATCGGAAACAGAGAGAAAACAATAATAGCTCATTTTTTGAAAACGAACTCAACTCCAAAACAATGAAAGAAAACAATTGTCAGGCTAGAGGCCTTTTTGAATATTTTTTTTTGTTCGGGTTTTGAATGTTATTTTGGATTTCACCAAAATGGGCATATGCTACGTGGGAGGGCCTCTGTCCCAGCATCTGGAGAGTTAATTGAAGCAGCAGTGCCTGGAGGGATGGAGGTCACCCAAACGCTCGCGTCCGCTGACAAGCGACCCAGAGGCTATCGGACTTCCCAGATGGTCGGGCGGAGAGAGGAAGAGAAAGGGTTGGCAACGAGGAAGGGAGAGCCAGCCGAGGGAGGAGCGGAGAGAGGAAGAGAAAGGGTTGGCAACGAGGAAGGGAGAGCCAGCCGAGGGAGGAGCGGAGAGAGGAAGAGAAAGGGTTGGCAACGAGGAAGGGAGAGCCAGCCGAGGGAGGAGCGGAGAAAGACGCAGATTTGAAAAGCTGGTGAGTGCCGACTGGTATTAGCGGTTCGTAGGCTCTCGGGAAAACAGCTGAACGGGGATAGTAAGCTGGTTTTGTAATTCATAGTAAATGAGTGACGAGTGTGTTTTTCCTCATCAGTCTATGTAGTTCATATCAATAAAGGATAGTTATTGTTTTACCAAGGACTAAGTTGAACCAATTTATTGGGAAGGAGCCTCAGTATCGAGTCCCTTCAATTGCAATAAGATCTTTGATTTTTGTTCTGAAAGACCCTTTCACCCGTCGCGTATTGCGATCGAACCGGAGGGACATTCCTAAGTGATCGCAATAGACACAACCGAAGAAGTAACATCACAACAATAATCGATCTAAAATTCACGAGTAAATATATAAATAAATTCAGTAATAAACTCATTTCAAAAAAGGCAAAAACTGGCGGTGAAATATTTCGTAAAAGATTTTCAATTGTAAGACTGAAAAATGCTGATAATTGAAATTCGTCTTGCATTAAAAGTTGGACAATCAGTTAGATTATGATGAAAAGACAAAATGGCGTCACACAATTAGGGCATACATCGGTCGTCCCGCTCGGAAAGGATTGGATTGTTTTACCTCTGAGCGGCACTTTTTTGCACACCACGGGCTAAATGGCCAGGCCACAAGAACCCCGAAGGCTCAGAGAAGGTTGGGGGAGGGGACCCACTGGAACAGCTGTTGGGAGACAGATGGCAGCCTCCCGTCAAGGCCATCCAGCGTGTTCTTTAACGTGCACAGGGTATGGCTCTCCCGCACACGGGGCCACGGCTTAACGTCCCATCCGACGGACGGCGGCCTTTCCAAGCCCATCGGTGTCCCCTACCGACCGTGGGCAGGGCGGGGAAATTTTGCGGAGATAAATCTCAACGCTGACCCAGCTGGGACTCGAACCTGGGAACTACAGATTACGAGCCTGCCGCGCTACCGACTGAGCCACCCCCGCCCCGCTCGGAAAGGAAGATAGCGTGTTAAATATCCATGACCTCTACCACGTCGATGAAGCCAAACTTCCTCCTTAAGATTCTTGAGAAAGGAAAACGGGCAAGGATTAACATCAGGCTTTGTTCAGAATTATTTGTTGTTAATCGGTTCTGAGAAGGATTGCTGCCATTGTGACTGGAGATGGAACACCAGGGAGGAATAAAATTGAACCACGTGATGCTGCATGGAATTTGAAGAATACGTTTTCCTTTATATTTAAATTATATAAATCATAAACTGTTGATCAAAAATTGTGTACACACCAAGACATAACTGATTCTTTCATTTTGCCATCGCCACCACAGGAAGCACGACTAAATCAATAGCTACTGTGATCATCTAAGTCCAAAGATAAGCTCCACATTATCGTGCTGACACGGAGCGGAAGTTTCTCTGCCACAACACACTTCTGAAAGGACCAAACTATTAAATTCCTAGAGTTTAATCTTTAGGCACATTCGCCTAAATTAAATTCTTGAAAGCTCCATCAGCAACTCCAGATGTTTCTGTTTACCTTCCGTCACGAAATCCCTCTTAGTTATCCTCCCTCCTCCTCCTTCCCTTCCGCCACGAAATCCCTCTTAGTTATCCTCCCTCCTCCTCCTTCCCTTCCGCACCTCCCTCAGAATTACCAAGATAATTAAACTCTGCAAAGTGCAGCCATTCAAGAAATCGCCCGTTACTACCCAATTACCGGCACAAAATGCAACTTTGAAATGCTGCAATTTCTAAACGATGTGCAGGATCTTTTTCCAATTGTTACCAAAAAATAATAACCGATATTATTATTATAGAGATCCATTGTTATTTAATTTAGGTTGTAGGTTTTTCGTAAAACCATAATTAATCATAAAATGTGTACATTTACATCATTAGAAAGAATATTTCTTTGTCTTAAGGATTTTTATTGTTCGGAATGTCATTTTTTGTTGAACAATAATGGTCTGAATGATGACCTGGTCGGTAAGAGAAATGAGACTCTCCGTTCTAGGTCATCGAGAAGGTTCGCGAAGACGGAAATGTTTTTTTGCACACGGGGTCACGGTTTAACATGAGCTCCAACAAGACTTCTCCAAGTCGTAAGATGTCAGTTTCACTCATGTTAGTTTAACGATCAAGAGAAAATTGCATTAAATCAGTTGGGTTGTTTTACCTCTGAGCGGCACTTTTTTGCACACAATGGGCTAAATGGCCAGGTCACATGGACCCCGAAGGCTCAGAGAAGGTTGGGGGAGGGGACCCACTGGAACAACTGTTGGGAGACAGATGGTAGCCTCCCGTCAAGGCCATCCAGCGTGTTCTTTAACGTGCACAGGGTATGGCTCTCTCGCACACGGAGCCACGGCTTAACGTCCGATCCGACGGACGGCGGCCTTTCCAAGCCCATCGGTGTCCCCTACTGACCGTGGGCAGGGCGGGGAATTTTTGCGGAGATAAATCTCAACTCTGACCCAGCTGGGACTCGAACCTGCGAACTATAGATTACGAGCCTGGCGCGCTACCGACTGAGCCACCACCGCCCCCATTAAATCAGCATTTGCTATGATTAAGTCTCGATAAAGGAAGGAGAAACAATCGATTTTAGTTTGCATATACTTATATTTTTGGTAATAAAATTTGACTTAGCATCTAATTACAGAAAAAACAACAACAACGGAAGCATGAAAGACAAATTAACTGTAAATAAAAGATGCATTGCCTATGCATTTGTTTGAATAAGACTCCTTAAGCTCTGCATAGTCGAAGGAAAAAAGATTCTTTTCATGAAAGAACACCTTAATTATTTATTGAGGTTAACTTGAGATTCGTGTTTCTTACACTTCTTTTCCTTCAGTAATAAATGCTAATTTTGGTTTCTTTCTTCATGGTGCTTCTGATAAAGCAGCAGAAACAGTTTTCAATGTATTTATTCATATTCTGGCCTCAAAAGCTGCTTTACCTCCATCCGCATAAGTCGAATGAACTCTATAATGAGACCATGATTCTTTGTTCCGATATCTTCGAGGTTTGCATTTTGTGCTCAAGGGTTAAGAAGAAGACATTCCCCAAAAAGTTAAATTATGCAGACGTTTGCATTGCATTTGCATATCAAGAGCGTCGCCGGATTCCAGATGCAATCTCGCTCCATTTTTTCCGCTGCAGAAGAATGCGATCTTTTTCGGCATCCTTTGTTGTTGCGAAACACTTGCCACTTCATCGTTCGAAACCGAAGTATTGTTTTTCACGATACATTTCGCAATCGTTTGATTATTTGCCACGATGAAGAAGCCAAAACATGTCAAGTCTCTTTCCTGCATAGCATCGCTGGTGGTTTTGAATATATCCAAAGAGATACGAATATCAGAGGATGGAATCCAAAGATATTACAGATTATTTCTTACCAGGCATTCCGCCTAAAAAAATTGAGAAATATGGAATAAGAAGTTCAAATAGATAAAAATCCAATTTCTGGAAATCTGATTTTTCTTTTTGCAGTTTTCCAAATCTTCTGTTCAAAGATGTGGTTCTATTGTTGATCATTGCACAAAGTTGCTTCGAATATCGATTCCTCAATTAAATGAAAGGGAAATTTGCAACGAGCGAAGGATTTGAACAGTATTGGGTAGAGGTCAGGTGAGAACCTACAAAACAATAAGGGGGGAGGGGCAAGAAACACAATCGAGCTGGAAATAAGTAAAGGGGGGGGGGCAAGAAGAAATGTTTTCTCCTCCTTTTAACATATCTTTAAAAAATGTGAAAAATGCATTATACATAACTTTAATAATTTTTTGCCTCTATTATTCTTACCAGCAGTTTAAAACGGGGAGGGGAATGCCCCATAGATTCGACCCTTTGTATGGTGATTGGATGAAACATTGAATGACTTTAGGGTTAATAAAAGTCTCTCCTGAAAGTGATCGTGTGCTGTTATTGTAGCTTCCTATTGGCTTTCCCCTTGATATTTCTGGTTTGTATGTAATGCCAAAATGGTTGTCAGATCCTATCTTCCCGACATGGTGACCTTTCGTAAAACGTAAAGCACCAAATGAAAGCTTCTGACGTTTCGAGTATCTTGGTAAACTTCACATCAGGTCTCTCCTTCCTCTCTGAAAGAGAGAGAGATTTTATGTTTGTCAATTGAACGAGTTATATATCAAATGAGAGTTTATGAGGTGAGGAGTGCCACAGGCTATGAAACATTTACCAGACTCAGTCTTCCTTCGCCCTTAAAGAAGAAGGGATTTGTGTAAACGATTGCTCCGCTATATCTGCCGAACATAAGGGTAGATCTTATGATTTATTATTCAAATGATAGTTAAAGTCACGTAAAGTGTTTGAGTAATTTTGAAAATTTCCTATAACATCTTTTCCTCTTTAACATTTTAGACTATTATATAGGCTAATAAACACAGCTAATTCGTAAATACATTGTTTCATAAATTATTATAAAAAAATGTGTAAACGATTGTTCCTTCATATTTTGCATCTAAACTTAGCAGATTAGGTAGATCTATTAAAACTTATTAGTTAGGTAGACCAATTATATAGACTGAACGCAGAGGCCGGGAAGAGCGCATAATAGGAAATTATAGGTGAAATGAAAGCTTGTGAGGAGGGGAATGATCTCGAATTAGGCTTCCAAAGAGAGGGAGGCAAATTTAATAGGGATCGATTGTATCGTAGGGAATACGGCAATTCCAACCTCTAAAACAGGGAGAAGGAGAGAATTGAAACGAAAAGAAGTTTGAAAAAAAAAATGAAATTAAACAAAGTACTTGATTTACACATTTTCTGTTTTATAAGGTCCAAAAAAAAAAAATGCAACCAGTTTCGTTTCACTCGATGATAGAATCTGTTTTACAGGGTACAGATTTAGTTTTCTTTTATGTGCATGTACAGATATAAAATGAATTGTGAGATAATAGTGACCTAGGGTTAAGGTGGACTATTAGACTGTGCTCCCAAAGTCAAATCAACTAAATGGTTTGAATTAATATCATTTGTCTTTAAGAAGAAGCAGGTAAGAGTAAATTTCTATATTAAAATCATCGTCATCTGTAATAAGCTACATTTATATTCTTTCGCCAAAATTGCCATCTTGCCACTGTGATGCAATCTGTCTAGCGGGGGAGGGGGTGGCTCAGTCGGTAGCGCGCCAGGCTCGTAATCTGTAGTTCCCAGGTTCGAGTCCCAGCTGGGTCAGCGTTGAGATTTATCTCCGCAAAATTCCCCGTCCTGCCCACGGTCAGTAGGGGACACCTATGGGCTTGGAAAGGCCACCGTCCGTCGGATGTGACGTTAAGCCGTGGCCCCGTGTGCGGGAGAGCCATACCCTGTGCACGTTAAAGAACACGCTGGATGGCCTCGACGGGAGGCTGCCACCTGTGTCCCAACAGCTGTTCCAGTGGGTCCCCTCCCCCAACCTTCTCTGAGCCTTCGGGGTCCTTGTGACCTGGCCATTTAGCCCATGGTGTGCAAAAAAAGTGCCACTCAGAGGTAGAACAACCCAACCCAACTCTGTCTAGCGACATCTTAAAAAAATTAAAACTACTTTGGATCGGAAGCGAGAATCGACTTTTCTAGACTGAATTCTTTCAGGCTAGTAAAAACGGTTTATCTCATTTTTGGCACCAAATTTAATTCTTTAAACTATTATATTAAGCTAAACAAAGCTGATTTATAAGTACATTGTTTCATAAAATATTATAAAAATACTTGTTTTACAAAATAAAGCATTAAAGGCTGGTACAAATGATTTTATTCTTTCAACAATATTTTTTCAAATTCGATAGCCTAAATGGGTTTACATTAACGATGAGTATTCTGTCGCGACCGAAAAGTAATCTACGAGAAAATGATGTTAGCTTATCTGAATTAACCATTAAAAAAACAAAACAATGTCCTGTTTATTATTATTGCTGAACTGAAATTTCATAAAATATGTACAAGTAAAACTTTGAACCTACGTTTTATTTGGGGAACTAATCCCTCTTTATTCCACAAGTTGTTGGCCTCGAATTGCACGGCTTCGATTTAGCACGCTGTTTTCCGGAACTATCTACCGTGTAAATCGAGGGACGGGTATGTTTGCTGGTGATAAAAAAATATGCGGAGGAATCAGTCTGCAAGGTGGCATCGCTGAAAGTGTTAACTAGACTCAGAGCCCGGAGGTGAGTCTGAACACCCTCCGTCACACTTGATGCCCACATGTTCTTTTCATGTCACACATGTTCCCTTCCGATACTTTCAGCAATTCACTTTTATTAACTAAATCTAGCGGTTTGAGAGCGAGGAGAGCGATTTTAAGGATATCAGGGTTCGAATTATGGAGCAAAATGTGGTTTTTCGAGCTGTCCTCGTGTTGAAACGTTCTCTCCGAGATAGAAACGGTCTCGTCTGAGTGAATGTGAAAGAGTATAAAAAAATAATGTTTTGAGGAAACATACAAAAGACCCAAGAGAATATGGACATATATGAGAGAATGCGAAATGGAGACATTAAATATATGCATTTCAAATCTATTAACATATAGATATATATATATAGATATATAAATATACTTGTAGGATCCGATCTCATAATGGGTGGGAGGTATCAAGGAAATCATCCGCCAATTGAGAATAGTAATAACCGTAACTGAGAGGAGAAATGTATATTCTGCAGAAATTATTTTTAGAAGACTATTTTTAGAAGACTTTTTTTGAATAGTATACACCTTAACAGCATTAAGGTTCGTTCCACCTCAATCCAATAACGTGACTCCTCTTGAATTTTTTCCTGTATCCCTTTCTGTATGTTTGCTTAAGTGGATCAGTTTCAGAAAAGGAAAAAGAGGAAAAGAAAGACTGTCTAGCTAAGTGTCTGCTTAGAGTGTTATTGTCTCTTAGGAATATATTCTTGGAATATCGCCGATTCTCAAGAATTTTGAATTCTACCTGGAAAGTCAGATCTTGTGAATTAGTTTTGAGACTTGATGCATTGCCTTCGTATTAATGAATTCTGTTTCCAGAGACGGGTTTCAATATCTTTCAAAACGAATGTTCATTGCGGAAAGAAATTAATGAGACTGAAATAAAATAAAAATATGCAGTATGTGTATCATTCTGCGAGAGACCGCTAGAGACGCACTGAAATATGACCTTTGCAGTCCAATAACCGTAACCAGTTCGGATTGCGTTGTTGTTTCGTATGGACGTACTTTGTGCCCGTCAGAAACCCATCAATGGAACATGTCAACCTTAAGTTTTGTATAAAAATAGGAAAAATCCTGAAAACACATGAATTGTTACGAACAACTAAAGGGGATGAAATTTTGTCCATAAAAAACAAAAACATTTCGATGGTTCAAGGATTTTCAAGAGGGCAGAGAGGACGTGGAATAACACCCTCGTGGTGTAGTATCAGAAACGATCTCCAACATAGAATTAGTGGACAAAGTGCGCGTTTTTCTCTCAAGAGACCGTCGTTTAATACTCAGAATGATTGCCCACATAATTGAAGTCAATCAGAAAAAAACGTTCACACACTTTGGGAAAAAAATTGCAGTGCTCAGTCGTTATCTTATTTACAGAACCTGGCTCCAGAAGCCTATTTTCTGTTTCCCAAGATTGAGATTGAATAGTCAGCAATTTGATAAGGTCGATGACTTTTAGAAGAATGAATATGACAGCAGAACTGAATACCATCACCGCTGAAAAGATTTCCAAGTCTTTCCAAATATATGTGGAAATTGTAGTTAGTGTATTCTGTCCTTCGGGGACAGTTCTGAGGAAAACGATTAATAAACATATTGCCATCGTTGTTTTTATTTCGGTCTCATTATTTTCTTGCCACACTCTGTATGAGTCGTAAATTAAATACAAAATTTCAAAGGCAGGAACGACCTCACTTTCCCCGCGATTGGAGGACGTTTACTGTCATCCACCTCTCTTAATAACACCCCTTGTATCACGCTTGAAACAACGCTTTATGATAAATCGAAAAAGGTAAAAGTCTTAATTATTTGATCTTCAGTTTTAATTTTACTTGAGCTCCCGTAATAGATGGCGGCTTTCTTAAAGAAATTACATCGCAATTAGTTATTTGCTTAACTTTCCAATTTATGATTCTTATGAGAATGATCTGACGAAAAGGTTATATTACAATGCAAACGTCAATGATTTAAAGAAATGAAATAAGGGTATATAAATTAATTAAAAAACAACTATCTTCCTGTACGCGCCCTAAAATGTAAAAAATAAAAGTAAAACCTACCAATGATGGAATCACTGAAATTTATTTCACGTTAACCTCGGAGGGATATAGAGCGCCAAAAATGTTTCTCTTGGAAAGAGAAATCAGTTTTATATTCATTGGAAGGGCTTTTGAATTAAATAATATTTGAGTTTTTAGGGCGCATACACTAAGTATTTTTCGGATTTTTAATTTATTTTTAATCTTTTGCTTTCTTACGGCAACTTTATAGGAAACTTTGTCACTAAAAGTATCAATGTTTTCCTTGATTTGGAGGCGAAAATTATTACGTTCCCTATGCTATTGGGGCGGGGCGCTCAGTCGGTAGCGCGCCAGGCTCGTAATCTGTAGTTCCCAGGTTCGAGTCCCAGCTGGGTCGGCGTTGAGATTTATCTCCGCAAAATTCTCCGCCCTGCCCACGGTCAGTATGGGACACCGATGGGCTTGGAAAGGCCGCCGTCCGTCGGATGGGACGTTAAGCCGTGGCTCCGTGTGCGGGAGAGCCATACCCTGTGCACGTTAAAGAACACGCTGGATGGCCTTGAAGGGAGATTACTATCTGTCTCCCAACAGCTGTTCCAGTGGGTCCCCTCCCCCAACCTCCTCTGAGCTTACGGGGTCCATGTGACCTGGCCATTTAGCCCATGGTGTGCAAAAAAGTGCCGCTCATAGGTCAAACAACCCAACCCAATCCCTATGCTAACTCTGGTTTGTGGGAACCTTTGACGTACGACTCGTAAAAGTTAATTCCCGCTAAATTTCCCTCCCCCTTTTTCGGTGGGGGAGAAAGTGCAAAATTTGAGGTAGCGCGTGACGTTATCGGCGTTTCAAACGTTCATTTGAGATATAACGCGTTGAGATCGACCAGCGTGAAATTTCTCTCCACTTTTTCTCCTAAGAAGGGTGAGGGAGAGATGACTTGAGAGAGGACTTGAGATAGCATTTGAGAGTCCCAAAATCCCAAGCTCTCATTTGTCATCTAACTCGTTACTTACAGCCCTCGGTTACGAAAATCGGTATATTGTACAATAATCATTTATTCTTATCCCTCCTATTTTTCTTTGAGAGAGGGTGGCATGGAGAAATTTTTTACAACATGTGACAGTCCTCACGTCACTTTGATACATAACTCGTTGCTCTCGGCCCTCAAGTTCGGAAGCTCTGGAGCTCTATACCACTCCCACATAATCTTTTGCAGCGAACTGACAATATGAGCAAACACTTATTGAAACAAATTGTGATGTATCAAATGCTGATGAGCGACGCGAGAGAAATATCTCCCTCCCTCCACCTGTTCGTCTCTTCTTTCGCCCATCAGCACACCGAACCAGAGCTAACCTCAGCAACCGTGGGTGGCACGCAAAACTTCTATTTTCTGACGTCACGGCTGTTCGAGCTGCGCCCACCCGCAGGCGCGCGCACTTTCCCGGGACTGCTTGCTCGTTAGGACCGACGGAGGCGGCGACGAGCAGCTTCCGAACGGTCTGCAGTCGCAGTGGGACTCGCGGAGGACTAGAGGATAGTAAACACTCTTCACCGCACCTGGGAATGAGAGATGTTTGGAAGCAAGAAGAAAGGTAGGACACGAATCCTCTTTATCTCTCTCGAGCTCCGTCGTCACCTTAGTAGCCAGGGAAGAAGCTCCCGCATTGACGGAGAGTTATTCTCTTAATTTCTCGATTCTAAGGAAGTTCCCGGCCGTTTTCTCTTGCGTGAAATGCGAACCTTATTGGCACGTGTAAAAGTCGCCGGCTTCATTTAAGATGAAGGCAAGAATAACCACGAGACAAAACTTTTGATTAATTTAAAATTAAATATTATTACGAACCTTGGTTTGTGAAATACTCTTTTTTCAAATTCCCTTAGTTTGTAAACGAAATATTACGATTCTGAACAAAACTGTAAATTTTTTGGTGTCTAACAGTATTTGTGATGTGAATAGAAAAAGCAGATATTATTTTGATGAAGCATTTTTATAAATGGAGGAAGAAAAAAAGTTCATTTACATTATGGGGACTTTATTTAAGTGACTATATTTGTTACGCAACATGTAAAGGATAGATACTTAGTAATGCATTCAGTACATATGAGTTAGGGAAAATATCTAGAAAGATTTCTTTTAATAAAAGACATTAATTTTTATTATTATTTTATACATTATTATTTAATGTAAGATAATAATATAAACATGGTGACCACAAGATGGATTTGATGGTTTTTAGCTTCATATACCATGGAAGTCCTAGTGGTCCAAAGATTCATTTGCATTCAATTTGTTAGACATTCTTATCAATAGCCACCATAATATAACATCCCAACCCGCTTTTTGTTATTGAATTGCATTTAATTTGGTTTAAACTGAATAATTTAAATTAAACATTAAAAAATAATGAAAAAAATCCCCAAATGTTGCTTCGGTAAAGGAACGGAACTAAATTTATTCATCTTAACAGAAGTAATGAAGTCTAAACCAATAGAATATTGGTCCAGTTTTAAAGATTAATGAAAATTAATTTATATTAGATTTCATATAGGAGGAGAGGAAGAATCTGGTTCTCGTTATCTTAGGAGAAAAAGTGGAGAGACATTTCACGCTGGTCGATCTCAACATTTGATTCGAGTTGTAATGACAGGAATTGTTTTTTAGCCATGTGAATAGAAATGATACTTGTTTTGTGCGATACCTTAAGATGACCGAAGTATCAGGCAGACTATAATTTATTTTCTCAGGAGGAGGAGTACCTCTTGTCTGCTTAATTGAAAACAAAGCAAACATCACAAGAGATACTCGAATCTATTAATTTTAATCAAGAACTGTGGCATTTAATTTTTCTTCGCATTGGGAATGACAAGACATTGACGATGATTTTGGTTCTTATCTTCATCGCCTTATTCACGTGGAAAGAACAGCCACTGTTTTTTGCCAAGGCACTAGTCAGTTCTTTTGCTGTAACATCTCGTACATTACATTTTCTTTTAAATCTTCTCTTTATCGGTCTTCTTAGTTTTGTCATTTGATTTCTTATTTCATTTCGAAACGACAATCTCTTCCAAATATAGGTTATAGAGAGCTACGAAGAATCAAGAAGGCTATGCATGTTGGCGGTTTTCAATCAGAAGCAAAAGAAATCCTTACACTTATGGTTTGATTTTTCGTCTGTTGGTTTGAAAGATGATCGGTGAATCCATCCTCAACTTTACCTAGGTAGGAGGATGCATGGTGAACGTGTGATTTCATCTGAAAATGTTACTTCGAAATTGAAATATCGTGGTGCGGGTGAGGAATGCTCTATGTTTCCGAAAATGTGAATTTTTGTGTTCTGGCTGCTCTCTAAAAGTTCATTCAATGCGGTAAATAAATGTCTGAAGTGATTTTCTTATTAAGGTTGACAAAACAACAAATTTCTGGTCCTGTTTCATTACCGAATGAGTCTAGTTTTCAAAGTTCTCTCGTGCAAAAAATAAAAATAATAGATAGGCGATTGTGCATTGACCCGCCGATATTAAATAATTATGAGAATAATTTCGAATCTCTGAATCATTTCAAAATTTTAGGCAGATATGGAGACTCATGAGAGAGTTTTTAAATTTCATTCGAATATGTTAATTGAAAAGCGAAATATTAAATTTGAAACCAATATTAATCACCATTTCACTTCTTTGGTTGTTTCAAAGCGACTTGCTCTAACATTTCAAACCTTTTCCCAGTTACGGGATTCTTATAGTTATGAAGTTCGTTTCAAATGGCATTCAAAAATTTAAATTTAAAACTGAAATGCTAGACGAAAATATATCTCCATAATTTCAGTTTTCGATACCTGAGTCAAAGGAAAATGGCAACATAAAAATTGTTACTGGACAAACAAAATATGTATTGCGATTTCATCGAATACAGGTGCTAAAACGCAGTAAGATCTCCAAAGAAACAAAAGCATAAAAATAATCGCCAAACTTTACCAAAAAACTAAAAACGTCAAAACATTTTCAACGGATCCGGATTCGGATAATCTTCATTTTTTAATTCCAAACACAGGCAGACATTGAAAGGAGTGATATGAAAAAAATTCGCCACGACAAAATATTGGAAACAAATTTTCACAGTTAAAAGACGTGGTACATAGTAAAAACTCGCTAATGTTAGCTGTAAATATTTTATGAAAGCATTAAGAATTGAAAACGTCTACATAAAATTTTTTGTATCTAAATTTTTATACTAAACAAATCTCAGTGGAGATGTTTTATTTGATTGCACATGCAAATTAACTTTAATGACAATTAAAATCCGAATAGCGTCTCAAGGTATTCTGATGTATACTTTGAAAGTGACGCAATATTTGATTTAATGATAATTTGGATCATACCTCTTTCACTGGATAAAAAATCCGAAATATTACCGTAATCCACTCCTTATGATTGAACTTGCGACAACTAAGAATTTGCTTTACCTACAAGTGGAAACTGTTAAAGTAATTGGAAATGAATGCAATCATAGCGAACTGATGGCGAAAGACCAGCAATCTTTCCCATAGAACGAAGGGTTGTGTTGGGTTGTTTTACCTCTGGGCGGCACTTTTTTGCACACCATGGGCTAAATGGCCAGGTCACATGAACCCCGAAGGCTCAGAGAAGGTTGGGGGAGGGGACCCACTGGAACAGCTGTTGGGAGACAGATGGTAGCCTCCCGTCAAGGCCATCCAGCGTGTTCTTTAAATTGCACAGGGTATGGCTCTCCCGCACACGGGACCACGGCTTAACGTCCCATCCGACTAATATCATTTTAATAATCATATTTGATATAAGGATAAGTGAAAGCTGTATCCCAACTATAAGAGTCCTTTGGGAGTAATTTTTATACGACTTAAAATTCTTTGCGTTAAGTACTTACATATATATAAAGTCAAAAACGGGAAAAAAATTTATAACAGTTGCAAAATCAGGTTTGAAAAAAGATTTTTTTAAACGTCTATAAATCAATAAATATTTTGAGGAAAAAATTTCGCCTACATACAGAACTTGAACCCGCACCTCTCCAGAAGCATGCCAGAGTATTCTACCATTGATGGTGGTAGCTCAATGTAGGTACAGTCGCTCAAAAAAGTATCCGAACACTATGGTTCGAATCAGAATTTTTTCTGAATTCTGTAATCAACCTAGTGTTTGGATATTTTTTCAATATATATAATGCGTATGAATATATAATGCAATGAATATGGAGCGTGTGCAGTTACCGTTCACAGCAAACTGGAGCGGTTGCAGTTAATGTTCACAGCACATTGGATCGTGTGAGCTCACAAAAACCTGGATCGCTTGGGCCCACTCACAGAAATATTGAGCGTGTGCAGTTACCGTTCACAGCAAACTGGAGCGTGTGCAATATTTCCGTGAGTGAGCCCACACGATCTAGTATCAAAATAATATGACCACCTACAGCGTGTGCAGTAACTGCACGCGCTCCAGTTTGCTGTGAACGGTAACTGGAGCGTGTACAGTTCCTGTACACGCTCCAGTTACCGTTCAATATCTGGAGCGTGTACAGGAACTGTACACGCCCCAGATATTTTTTCTGAATTCTGTAATCGACCATAGTGTTCGGATACTTCTTTGAGCGACTATAGAATACACTGGCATGTTTATGGAGAGTTGGGTTGTTTTACCTCTGAGCGGCAATTTTTTGCACACCATGGACTAAATGGCCAGGTCACATGGACCCCGAAGGCTCAGAGAAGGTTGGGGAAGGGGACCCACTGGAACAGCTGTTGGGAGACAGATGGTAGCCTCCCGTCAAGGCCATCCAGCGTGTTCTTTAACGTGCACAGGGTATGGCTCTCCCGCACACGGGGCAACGTCCCATCCGACGGACGACGGCCTTTCCAAGCCCATCGGTGTCCCCTATTGACCGTGGGCAGGGCGGGGAATTTTGCGGAGATAAATCTCAACGCTGACCCAGCTGGGACTCGAACCTGGGAACTACAGATTACGCGCTACCGACTGAACCACCCCCACCCTATTTATGGAGAGATGCGGGTTCAAGTTCCGTATGTCGGCGAGATTTTTTCCACAAAATATTTCTTGATCTATAGACGTTTAAAAAGTCAACAGGTAATGCTGCGATTGTCATTTATGTTTAAACCTAACAATCGTATCTTTGTGATTGACACGATAGAAGCAACAAATTTCGAAACGCGATGTAACACCAAAGGTCGTTGTGCACTGAAAAGGCATTCAAAGGCCAATTTCTGAAGGAATTAATTCCGTATTGCTAGTATGAAAATGAAGCTAACTGATCGCATCTCGTTTTGAATTCGTTCTCTTGTTTTTGGATTCGAATGAGGTTGTGATGAAAACACTCGCGAAATTTATCATCAGCTGGAAAATGGTTGGATGTGAATGTTTGATTGGATTGTTTTACCTCTGAGCGGCACTTTTTTGTACACCATGGGTTAAATGGCCAGGCCACAAGGACCCCGAAGGCTCAGAGAAGGTTGGGGGAGGGGACCCACTGGAATAGCTGTTGGGAGACAGATGGTAGCCTCCCGTCAAGGCCATCCAGCGTGTTCTTTAACGTGTACAGGGTATGGCTCTCCCGCACACGGAGCCACGGCTTAACGTCCCATCCGACGGACGGCGGCCTTTCCAAGACCATCGGTGTCCCCTACTGACCGTGGGCAGGGCGGGGAATTTTGCGGAGATAAATCTCAACGCTGACCCAGCTGGGACTCGAACCTGGGAACTACAGATTACGAGCCTGGCGCGCTACCGACTGAGCCACCACCCGCCCCAGGATGTGAATGTACTGTTATATGTATATATAACATTTTCGTTCATTTTGCACATAGCTGTGAAGTTTTGTACAATCCACATACATGACGAAAGTTTTACATCTTGGAAAACAATGTGCAGTGTTATAAGAAATCTTATGCTGATTTCAACTACACAGAAAATTAAAATATCTGCATCGTGTCGAAAGATATGGCAGAAAAACTAAGCAAAAACTAACAAGTTCAAAGCAATATTTGAAAAAGCAAGTGGATTAGCCTGATTAGATGCAAGCTTTATAGGACAAAATAGAAGCAATCTTTATAGAGCCAAAAAACATTCAGAGTAAATTAGAGCTACTGGTCAGATTCCTATTTGTCAAATCCATGCCATGGTATAAAAATCAAGGTGATCTGAATATAAAAATCAAGGTGAAACAATGTCTTAATAGTGATGAGACTGAAGGTGGTGAATAGTGAAATAGACTGAAGGATTAATCTTAAAGTTTAGCAATATTCGTTCCGTAGTTAAGAGTTATTGACGTTGGAATATTTACAGGCGCTATCTCCTCAAAAGGTTTCGCCAAAAATTCACTAAGATTACAAAAATTATTGTACGAACTTCTAAATGTACAATTTTAGTAAATGATTTGGTATAACAATTATTATTTTTGTTCCCATTAACTTTCGCGAAAAATTCTAATGACAGGCAATTATTATTATTGAATATTTCAGCTACCATAACTCTTTGAACACTTCACGAATGTTTACGCAATTTAAGATTCAGTTTGACTTGATTTAAAGTTTTCTGATTTGTATGAAAAGTTTATTCCTCAATTGGGTTTCCAATTTGGATTTTCTCTGGCATATCTAACGATTTGGTAGGGCTTTGACGTTATTTATATAAATGGTTATATGCACAAAGCCCTACAGGGTATTAAATCTTGAAGCTGGAATTCAGTTGAGCAATGATGTCCCCCCCCCACTCTCTTGTGGCAAAGAAAACTTGTTATGGGTTTGAGATGATCTTCATTGCAGAATAAGGCATCAGAATTGGGCCATTAATTGATGCCGTCCTTCAAGGTGTTTTAAAATTTGGGAAACATTGTTGAGAATTCCTAAGAACCAAAGATATGAAAATAAGAATAAATTGTCCCTCAAGGATCTAGTCTCCACGCAGTTCTAATAGGAGCCTGTCGGTATAAAACGTCATAGAAGTTTCGTGGGGAAGACGAGAGGTGGACATATAAAAATTTGAACCCCCCTGTACATCTGCCTTCACCAAGATTCTAGAGAACTCACCACACAGCCATCATTACAGGGGCATACACCTTTTGATATGCGCAAGAAGTTTCAAGGGCTTTTTTTTTTTGACCTTTTAGATTAACTCCTTCACGAGGAACAACTTCTTCATAGAAAAAGACACGTATTTATTCTGGAAAAATTGTCGCTAGAAAACTATAATCTCAACCGTAAATAATAGTGTAATTGAGAAAACTCATTTCAAATGGACAAAAAATATTTTATCTGTGGAAATCATAATCCCATGGGAAAAAAAAAAAATCATTCCAACTTCGAGATTAACACGCTGTATATATATACATGACGTAATAATAGAAAAAGGTTTATTATAATTCAACGTTAGTCGGCATCCAAAATGTCATTTGCATAGGTAAAAGAAGGATACGGAAGGATCTCTAACTCGAGGCACCCATTTGTTTCCTAATAGCTGCCCAATGGATCTTGTGTCTAGCCCCCGAGTTTTGGGTCCTTGTGACTCTGATCATTTAGATTGTTGTGTGCCAAAAGTGCCATTCAGAGGTAAATTAACAATCCATATGGACTAAAACAAATTAGGAAATTAAACGTTCAAAGAAACTTTTGTTTGAACGCAGAATTTTTAATTAAAAAAAAAATTTCGTGTAGAAAAATTAAACTTTTATAGCATGTGCACGTATGTTACCACATAATACAGGATAATAAATAATTAAATTTATGTAATATTTTTCGTATAAGAAAGTGCGATATGTTTATAACCAATCATCATCATCATCATCATCATCCTCAAGCAGCCATGGGCTACGGAGGTCCAACCAGACCGTGCAATTTAGTTCTCCAAGCAAGTCTATCCTGAGCTACATCTACTGCATCTGGCCACTGCACACCAATTCTAACAAGGTCCTGTTTGACATTGTCTGCCCACCGCATCCTAGGTCTCCCCTTCTTTCTGAGGCCTTTAGGCACACTGTTCATAACCCTATTCGCTAATCTATAATTATTCATACGGGCAACATGGCCAAACCAACGGAGTCTCTCTCTGCACAATATGCTGCTTAAAGGAGGTTGCAAACTCCTTTGTCTAACCTCATCATTAGTTACAAAGTTGAACCACCTAATGCCCAAGATACTGCGTAAGCACCTGGAATCAAAAGCATCTAGTTTCCTGTTATCCTGTTTACAAAGTGTCCAAGTTTCACTACCATAACTAACCCTAGAAAGAACCAAACTATTATACAGTCTAATTTTAGTCTTTAGGTGTATACGCCTATTTCTCCACACTCTCCATAGGTTCTTAAAAGTCCCGGCAGCAATCCCTATTCGTCTGTTAATCTCATGCCGTACATCACCATTATCTGTTACATAGCTCCCAAGATAATTAAACTGTGACACCTGCTCAAGACTGCAACCATTCAGATTAACTGAATCACAGCCTGCCTGACCAATTTTCATCACTTTAGTTTTCTCTCTGTTTATAACCAAACCTACTCTACTACCAGTCTCATCAACAGCTCGAATGAAAGAGTTCATCTCATCAACATCATTTGCCAAAAGGGCTAAATCATCAGCATAATCTAAATCAGAAATTTTCGTATCTCCAGCCCATTTAAGGCCAAAATCTTTCCCTTGAAGTGAATTTCGCATAACATAATCAATAACCAAGCTAAAGAGAAAAGGAGACAAAATGCACCCTTGTCGAACACCAGAAGTAATGCTAAACCAATTGCTACAAGCCTTACCAACTCTCACACACGACTCAGTGTTATTATAGAGAGCTTTCATAATGTTAACTAACTTGTCTGGTATACCATATGATTTCACAATCAACCACAAATTATGACGATCAACAGAGTCGAAAGCCTTTTTGAAATCAACAAAGCTAGCAACCAAATGTTTCTGAAACTCTAAACATTTCTCAAGAATCTGCCTAAGTGAAAATATCTGATCCACACAGCCCCTCCCACTTCTGAATCCACATTGCTCATCACGCAATTGACTGTCAACCAGATTCTTAATTCTATTAAGCACAATCATGGAAAGAACTTTACCTGGAACAGAGAGTAGGCTGATACCCCTATAGTTATCACAAGAACTGCGATCACCTTTTTTGAAAATAGGGATAACAATAGCTCTGGTAAAATCCTTAGGAACCATGCCTTTATCATAAAAGATATTCAGAATTTCAGTCATCCAAGTGGTAACCGAAACATTCCCAGCTCTAAGCATTTCCGTAGTAATTTCATCTACCCCTGGGGATTTATGAAGTTTAAGTTTAGAAACAGCCAAAAGAACTTCAGATTGTGTTATAGGGCCAACATTAAAGCCACAATGCATCTATCATCATTGCAAACAATGGAAGTAGAACTAACTACATTGTTTAGAACATCACTGAAATACTCAGCCCACCTAGCCATGACAGAATCCTCCCCTTCTATAACCTTACCTTGTTTATCCTTCAATCCTTGTATGCCTGTCCGTTTTCTACCACACAAAACATTAACTATCTGGTACAGCTCTCTGCTGTTGTGCTGTCCAACTGCTTCCTCAGCTTTGTCAGCCAAACCATCAAGCCAAAGATTCTTATCAGCAGCTAATTGATCCTTTACACGTTTATGGAGCTCTGTGTAATGCTTTCTATTAGGACTAGTAGGGTATTGATTAAAGACATTCCTGCAGTTCTTTCTTTCCGAAATAAGCTCAAGTGCCTTATCACTCAGATAATTTTGCCTCTTCTGCTCCTTTTTTCCTAAAAGAGTACTGTTAGTGTCCAAAAAAGCCTGTTTAAAATGATCCCATTCTTCCTCAACTTCAGTAGTAAGCAAACCATGACTGTCATAATGACTAAGTAACCTATCATGGTAAGCTTTGGCTATAACGGGATCTTTCAGAGCTTCAGTATTAAAAGTAAATTTTTTAACCCTAACACAACACTTTTTAAGTTTAAGTTGCAACACACTTTTAACAAGGTAATGGTCAGATCCAATTTCAGCTCCCCTATATGCCCTGGTATTCCTAACAGAACTAGCCCATTTGCTGTTAATTAATATGTAATCAATCATATTCTTATGCAGCCCATCAGGTGAAACCCATGTGTACTTATGTATCTCGCGGTGTTTGTAATAAGTGTTAGTTATTCTGAATCCATTGAGTTTACTTACTGTAGGAGACGTTGCCCATTGCCATTGCAGCTACCAATACCAAAAGGGCCTATTACTCCTCCCCAAAGGTCAGAGTCAGTACCAACTTTGGCATTGAAGTCACCTAGAATAAGGGTAATATCTCCTTTCTTAACAGAATTCAAAATATCCTGAAGTTGTTCATAAAACCTATCCTTCTCATCCTCATCGGCATCCTCAGTGGGAGCATAACAGCAGATAACATTCAAGTCTTTAATGCTTGTCTGAAATTTTCCTGTAAGAAACCTTTCATTAATGCACTCGTATCCTAGAAGAGCATCACTAGCATGTTTGCTGAGAAGCAGACCCACGCGTTGGTGATGCTTATTATCGTCCCTCCCTGAAAAGAGAAATTTAATATTATTTTTAAGAATCTGACCTTTATCTGTCCATATGGTCTCTTGCAAGCCGAGAATATCTAAATTATGATGTTGGAATTCTTGTATGAGGACATCAAGAGAAAAAGCTCTGTGCAGAGTCCTCACATTCCAACTACCTATGGAGAGAAAATGGTTAGTGGGATGTTTAAACAAACTATGTTTATTGAGAGAGGGAATGCCGACAATATCAAACAGCCCCCTAATCGCAGACATGGGGCAAAGACCCGTTCCTCCACTACTAAAGGCTGAAGCCATCTACACTGGAAGACTTCCTCCAATGTAGAATTTGACGATGCCAATAGAAGCAAAGAGTTCAGGTGCCTGCGATGACTTCTGCTCAGGATTATCCACCAGCTGATAAACATATCCTGTGAATCAATTCACTTGGGGCTGTCAACCCACAAACAAACAGAAAACACAGCGGAAGATTTTCCCTCCAGAAGCCTACCAGTGCAGCAAAATCAGGATCCATAATCAAGCTCAGAGCCATATATCTGTCCAGTCCAGTAGGTTTATATGGTCAGCACCAGGACCCTGTGTGGTTGACCACTCCTCAGCAGGGTAGAAAAAAAAGAAAAGTAGCCATAGTTGTCCAGATCAGTAGGCCACACTAATCTGGCAGCCCTCCCCTTCCGTTCACTTCCACAAGAGAGTATCTCTTTTGAAAGTTACTAACGGTCCGCACCACGAGAAGGCGGGGTCGGACATTAGGTGCTAGGCCTGGCCGGTTCTATGCATCATCACAGGGGATTGGTGCATAGCTCTCCTTCCAGTGACTACCTAGCTACCATTTACAGACAGAAAATGGAAAAATGTTTTTTTCTAATTTCGTTTTATATATTCGTTTATTATTATTTCTCATTTTTTCAAACCATGTTTTATAAATCTAATAAACAGCAATATCGTGCTCCAAACATTGTTATGTTAGTCAAACGCTCTAAGAACAGTCAGGAATCCCATTTAATGCTTTTACATAACTTCCATAATTATATTTAACAGATGCGATGGAATAACAATAATATCACAATAATTTTTTTGTCGTTGACCCCCATTATGCAGTATTTTTTTAAAATCGACAGCGCTTTCCAATTTCGCCTCCGCTGTTGCTGGGCAAGGGCAATGACGTCATTAATCGTATGAATCATTGTCACAGTCACCGAAAATACATTATCTTGACCACTCAGAGAAGTGAAAATTGTCCCCACTTTAAAATCTGTATTATGAACAATGCAAAACAAATATATCAGATTTGATTTTAGAAGAATTGTAGTTTAAACAACTGTAGCGTTATTGGTTGAAACAGGCCTCTCGAAACAGTTGGATTTCACTATATTAATTGCAAAAAAAAAAAAATCAATTTCTTTGTCAGTCTTTTAGAGAACTAAATTTTCTGAAGATGTGAAAATGAAATTTCTAATTGTTCTTTTGGTTTCAACTGATGTATTTTTGCGCTGTTGACTAGGGTTGTTTTACCTCTGAGCGGCACTTTTTTGCACACCATGGGCTAAATGGCCAGGTCACATGGACCCCGTGGGGAAGACGAGACGTGGACCTATAAAAATTTGAATCCCCTAAGACCAAAGGAAGGAATTTGATTTGAATCCCCTAAGACCCCGAAAGCTCAGAGAAGGTTGGAGGAGGGTACCCACTGGAACAGCTGTTGGGAGATAGATGGTAGCTTCCCGTAAGGCCATCCAGCGTGTTCTTTAACGTGCACAGGGTATGGCTCTCCCGCACACGAGGCCACGGCTTAACGTCCCATTCGGCGGACGGCGGCCTTTCCAAGCCCATCGGTGTCCCCTACTGACCGTGGGCAGGGCGGGGAATTTTGCGGAGATAAATCTCAACGCTTACCCAGCTGGGACTCGAACCTGGGAACTACAGATTACGAGCCTGGCGCGCTACCGACTGAGCCACCCCCGTCCCCACGCTGTTGACTAGGAAACGGACAATCTGTAATCTTCCTCTCTGCTGAGAATTATTCCTGCCGCTTTTTACTAGATCTTTGTGCCGTCAAATAGTCTGAGCAGAAATTTCCTTTTCCTCTTTAAGACTCCTACGATTGAAGCATAGCCCAATTGTATAGGTTTTGAACGTTGACTGATAATTCAACGTTTACTTAGTTCCTCGATGTCGAACGTAATTGTCTCGAAGCGCCCATTTTGATTTCATTGCCTTTTTATTATTGGCCCTCCAAACGGCGAACACGACGACCTGTTAAATCTTAATTACTTATTCCCCGAGCTCTCGTTTGATTCCACTTCCTCTCCAGGGAGAGATTGATCAACAGTGGCAGAAAAAAAAATCCATCTCCAATGGAATCATCGATTGATGAAACGCTTCATAATCTCAGACGCTTATGCATAGAATATATTAGACGCTTATATAAAGAGAAATATTAAATTTCTTGAAAAAAAAAACAATAATTGATCTCTTTATTTCACCAGCCGTCCCATGGCCGAGTGGTTAGCGCGCTTGGCTACTGATCTAAGGGACCTGGGTTCGAACCCCGGGTAAGGCATGGATGTATGTGTCGTTTTTCTGCTGAGGTACACACACTCACACACCTTCTACTATGGCATATAAACTGACAGGCTCCTGTCAGACCTCTGTGGTAAGCAGCTGCTTGAGGGGGTATTTTTTTTATTTTTTTTTTATTTCACCAATGGAACTATTCCAATAAAAGAGTTAAATAGTTCTCACGGACTTCATCGTTTGATCTTGTTTCGTATATTTGGCCCTCTGCTAACGTTAATATCTCTCTTTTTCTATCGTATCGAGTGAAGATTAAATTCGACAAATCAACAAACAGTAAAAAGGCCTCTGCTGCACCCCTATCCAAATCAGTCATCTGCAAAACGAGTCAAGGTCGTGCTTCAAGAGGCACTTGACGCAGAGTGGCACGGTGAGGATCAAAAGGGATGCGATTTAGAGGGCAGCATCACTTGTCAAGGGGATCAAAGGAATCACTAAAGATCACGGAGCTCGCACATCCTTTCAGTTTTTTTTTCTCGTGGCGCTGTGTGACTCAACGGGGCTCAATGGACGTCACAATGACGTCATATGCAAGCGATTATTCCTATCAGATTTCGTGACGTTTCAAATGGCAACGAGCGTTTTTATGATACCGACTGCCTGTGAGGAGAAACAAGTTCCAACATAGATCAATTTTGTATTGCAGAAAAAAAAGCCAATGCGATGCACCTATTTGCTTTTCACTTTATCGCGAGCTTCTCAAATAGTAGTTGGTTGGGATTTATGGGGCGAGGCAACTAAGACCATGGTGCACCAAACATGGTATAAAGGACAAAAATAAAGATAAAAAAATTCATGTAAACCACGGTGAGTATATATATATATGGGTGGGTGGTGCCAAAAGGTTCTTCTTTACCAAGATTATTCCAGTGTCGCTTAGAGGGCGCTCTCTATGACGTCACAACGGGGATAACTGAGCTAAAGGGCTTACGTAATCGTTCTTTCTTTCGTGTCTATCTTTATTCTTGGCTTGGTGGCTATTTACCTCTGTAAAGGTTTTAGTTTTGTTTTTATATCATGCCTAACTGTGCAGTAGCAAGGTCCATGAATTATATTTCAAAGAATAAGAAACGCAATGTTTCGTATTCATTCCCATAGGAAGAAAAGTTAGTAAGAAGCGAGTGATGCAATGTAGGAGTCATCACAAATTCGATGTGTAGCATGCTAAAATATATAGTAAGCATTTTTGAGATGCCTATTACGACCGTGACCTACGAAGCGACCTCTTAGGATTCCCTGTTAGAAGGTAAACTTAAAGAATAAATCTATCCCAAATATATCCTACTCGGACCAAACGATTGTTGTCTCGGTGGGGAAAACGCAAAAAGAACGTTGGGAAATAAATCTGACTCAGAAAACTACGACAAAATGCCCAACGGAGAAGTGGCATCATCGCAGGCAATTGATAACTCATATTCCTCGCCGATCAAGAGAATAAAAAATTACCCTTCAAGTAGCTGACGACACATTAAACAATTAGAGCAGCAGTTGGTTGGGTTGTTTTACCTCTGAGCGGCACTTTTTTGCACACCATGGGCTAAATGGCCAGGTCACGTGGACCCCAAAGGCTCAGAGAAGGTTGGGGGAGGGGATCCACTGGAACAGCTGTTGGGAGACAGATGGTAGCCTCCCGTCAAGGCCATTCGGCGTGTTCTTTAACATGCGCAGGGTATGGCTCTCCCGCACACGGAGCTACGGCTTAACGTCCCATCCGACGGACGGCGGCCTTTCCAAGCCCATCGGTGTCCTCTACTGACCGTGGGCAGGGCGGGTAATTTTGCGGAGATAAATCTCAACGTTGACCCAGCTGGGACTCGAACCTGGGAACTACAGATTACGAGCCTGGCGCGCTACCGACTGAGCCACCCCCGCCCCTAGCAGCAGTTGGAAACTTATTAAGAAACGAGGTAAAGCCGCTGGGGAAATTTCTATTTTGCAAGATTAAGATCGAAGTGTAAAACAGTGGAAGTTACATAAATACAATTTGACACAGCAGAATGACAACTGCGTAATTCAAGTGAAAAATGGTTCATTGGATAACTTCTGGGAGAAAAGTTCTTTGCAAATTAAAATCTGTGTTTATGCCAGGTCAGATGAAATGTGTTTTGGAAGGGAAAATATTTCAAATGTACTTGAGGAGAAAAAAATTTTTTTTTTTTCAAATTTGCCTTAAGATTATTAACACAGTTGCAAATAAGGTAAGTTCTAATAAATTGAGATTTGGTATTTTAATTCTCTGGAATTTAATTTTAAGTGCAAGATAAAAATAATTACTCAGAATTATCTAATGCAAACTCTAGTAATTCAATATGAACTACAAATGATATAATTATAATTATTATATAAAAATATAATACCCCAAAAGTATATAAGTAATAATCAAAGAGCCACTCACTCCCTTAAGTTTGGGCGGGGGTGGCTCAGTCGGTAGCGAGCCAGGCTCGTAATCTGTAGTTCCCAGGTTCGAGTCTCAGTTGGGTCAGCGTTGAGATTTATCTTCGCAAAATTCCCCGCCCTGCCCACGGTCAGTAGGGGACACCGATGGGCTTGGAAAGGCCGCTGTCTATCCGATGGGACGATAAGCCGTGGCCCCGTGTGCGGGAGAGCCATACCCTGTGCACGTTAAAGAACACGCTGAATGGCCTTGACGGGAGGGTACCATCTGTCTCCCAACAGCTGTTCCAGTGGGTCCCCTCCCCCAACCTTCTCTGAGCCTTCGGGGTCCATGTGACCTGGCCATTTAGCCCATGGTGTGCAAAAAAGTGCCGCTCAGAGGTAAAACAACCCAACCTCCCTTAAGTAGTTCCATGTTATATCAATACTAATGATGCACAGAACCGGCCAGGTCTAGCACCTAATGTCCGACCCCGCCTTCTCGTGGTGCAGGGCGTTAGTACCTTTCAAAAGAGATATTCTCTTTTGGAAGGGAACGGAAGGGGAGGGCTGCCAGTTCAGTATGGCCTACTGATCTGGTCATCTATGGCCACTTTTTTCTTTTTTTTCAACCCTGCTGAGGAGTGGTCAACTTCACAGGGTCCTGGTGCTGACCATTTATACCTACTAGACTGGACTTGTTTATGGATTTGAGCTTGATTATGGATCCTGGACTTGCTGCACTGGTGGGTCTCTGTTGAGGGAGAGTCTGCCGCTGTGTTTTCTGTTTGCTTCTGGGTTGCCAGCTCTAAGTGAACAGAGGCATGGGATACCTTATATCAGCTGGTGGATAATCCTAATCAGAGGCCATCGCAGGTACCTGAACCTTACTTAGCTAGTTGGGCATCGTCAAGCCTAAACTGGAGTAATGTGTCTCAGGCAGGCCATATGGTTCTTGAAAAAGTCCACTTGAAAAGGTGGTGCCTGAAGTTCCTACCAGCATCGGTGACTTCAGCCTTTAGCGGAGGAGGAACAGGTCTTTGCCCCATGCCTGCGATCAGGGGGCTGTTTGATATTGTTGGCCCTACCAATCTCAATAAACCTAATTTCTTTAAAAATCCTACTAATCATTTTCTCTCTGCAGGAACGTGGAACGTGAGGACATTACATAGAGATTATTCTCTTGATGTCCTCATGCAGGAATTCCAGCGCTATAACCTAGATATTCTAGGCTTGCAAGAGACCAGATGGACAGGTAAAGGTGAGATACTTAAAAATAACTTTAAATTTCTCTTTACAGGGAGGGAGGATGGAAAGCATCACCAAGGCGTGGGTTTGCTGCTCAGCAGACATGCTAGTGATGCTCTTCTAGGATATGAGTGCATTAATGAAAGGTTTCTTACAGCAAAATTTCAGACAAGCATTAAAGACTTGAATGTTATCTGCTGTTATGCCCCCACTGAGGATTCTGATGAGGATGAGAAGGATAGGTTTTACAGACAACTTCAGGATATTTTGAATTCTGTCAAGAAAGGAGATATTACCCTTGTTCTAGGTGACTTCAATGCCAAAGTTGGTACCGACTCTGACCTTTGGGGAGGAGTAATAGGCCCTTTTGGTATTGGTAGCTGCAATGGCAATGGACAACGTCTCCTACAGGTAAGTAAACTAAATGGTTTCAGAATAACTAACACATATTACAAACACCGCGACATACATAAATACACATGGGTTTCACCTGATGGGCTACATAAGAATATGATTGATTATATATTAATTAACAGCAAATGGGCTAGTTCTGTTAGAAATACCAGGTCATATAGGGGAGCTGAAATTGGATCTGACCATTACCTTGTTAAAAGTGTCTTGCAACTTAAACTTAAAAAGTGTTGTGCTAGGGTTAATAATTTTACCTTTAATTCTGAAGCTCTGAAAGACCCAGTTATAGCTGAAGCTTACCATGATAGGTTACTTAGTTATTATAACAGTCATGGTTTGCTTACTACTGAAGTTGAGAAAGAATGGGATCATTTTAAACATGCTTTTTTGGACACTAACAGTACTCTTTTAGGAAAAAAGGAGCAGAAGAGACAGAATTATTTGAGTGATAAGGCATTTCAGCTTATTTCAGAAAGAAAGAACTGCAGGAATGTTCTTAATCAGTACCCTACTAGTCCTAATAGAAAGCATTACAAAGAACTTAATAAACGTGTAAAGGATCAGTTAGCTACTGATAAGAATCTTTGGCTTGATGGCCTTGCTGACAAAGCTGAGGAAGCAGTTAGACAGCACAACAGCAGAGAGCTATACCAGATAGTTAATGTTTTGTGTGGTAGAAAACGAACAGGTATACAGGGATTGAAGGATAAACAAGGCAAGGTTATAGAAGGTGAGGATTCTGTCATGGCTAGGTGGGCTGAGCATTTCAGTGATGTTCTAAACAATGTGGTTAGTTCTACTCCCATTGTTTGCAATGATGATAGATGCATTGTTGGCTTTAATGTTGGCCCTATAACACAATCTGAAGTTAGTTTGGCTATTTCTAAACTTAAACTTCATAAATCCCCAGGGGTGGATGAAATTACTACGGAAATGCTTAGAGCTGGGAATGTTTCTGTTACCATTTGGATGACTGAAATTTTGAATAACTTTTATGATAAAGGCATGGTTCCTAAAGATTTTACCAGAGCTATTATTATCCCTATTTTCAAAAAAGGTGATCGCAGTTCTTGTGATAACTATAGGGGTATCAGCCTACTCTCTGTTCCAGGTAAAGTTCTTTGCATGATTGTGCTTAATAGAATTAAGAATCTGGTTGACAGGCAATTGCGTGATGAGCAATGTGGATTCAGAAGTGGTAGGGGATGTGTAGATCAGATATTTTCACTTAGGCAGATTCTTGAGAAATGTTTAGAGTTTCAGAAACCTTTGGTTGCTAGCTTTGTTGATTTCAAAAAGGCTTTCGACTCTGTTGATCGTCATAATTTGTGGTTGATTGTGAGATCATATGGTATACCAGACAAGTTAGTTAACATTATGAAAGCTCTCTATAATAACACTGAGTCATGTGTGAGAGTTGGTAAGTCTTGTAGCAATTGGTTTAGCATTACTTCTGGTGTTCGACAAGGGTGCATTTTGTCTCCTTTTCTCTTTAGTTTGGTTGTTGATTATGTTATGCGAAATTCACTTCAAGGGAAAGCTTTTGGCCTTAAATGGGCTGGAGATACGAAAATGTCTGATTTAGATTATGCTGATGATTTAGCCCTTTTGGCAAATGATGTTGATGAGATGAACTCTTTCATTCGAACTGTTGATGACACTGGTAGTACAGTAGGTTTGGTTATAAACAGAGAGAAAACTAAAGTGATGAAAATTGGTCTGGCAGGTTGTGATTCAGTTAATCTGAATGGTTGCAGTCTTGAGCAGGTGTCACAGTTTAATTACCTTGGGAGCTGCGTAACTGATACTGGTGATGTGCGGCATGAGATTAACAGACGAATAGGTATTGCTGCCGGGACTTTTAAGAATCTATGGAGATTGTGGAGAAATAGGCGTATACACCTAAAGACTAAAATTAGACTGTATAATAGTTTGGTTCTTTCTAGGGTTAGTTATGGTAGTGAAACTTGGACGCTGTGTAAGCAAGATAACAGGAAACTAGATGCTTTTGATTCTAGATGCTTACGCAGTATCTTGGGTATTAGGTGGTTTAACTTTGTAACTAATGATGAGGTTAGGCAAAGGAGTCTGCAACCTCCTTTAAGCAGCATATTGTGCAGAGAGAGACTCCGTTGGTTTGGCCATGTTGCCCGTATGAATAATTATAGATTGGCGAATAGGGTTATGAACAGTGTGCCTAGAGGCCTCAGAAAGAGGTGGAGACCTAGGATGCGGTGGGCAGACAATGTCAAACAGGACCTTGTTAGAATTGGTGTGCAGTGGCCAGATGCAGTAGATGTAGCTCAGGACAGATATGCTTGGAGAATTAAACTGCGCGGTCTGGTTGGACCTCCGTAGCCCATGGCTGCTTGAGGATGATGATGATGAATTCATAAGCAGAACTCAGTGACTTCTTAAATGAGCTTTTTGTGAAAAAATGTGACTGAATATAATTTCAAGATTGAAGTCTGTTTAAATCTCGATTCCCAACACTCTTTTCTTTCGCCATTTAAAGAGTTATGGAAGCTGAAATATTTAGCAAGTTAGCCCGTCCTGCAAAAAGTAATTCCAAATTCGCCGAAATTAACATAATGGTTACGCCAACTTTCCTTACTCTCTAATTAGCGATCGAATATTGTTGAAAATTGAGGTTAAAATAGATTTGATGCAGATATTTAAATTATCTTCAGTCCCATTTTTTCCCATAAAAACTTATTTAAGAAATGGCTGAGTTGCATTTCAGTTACTATTGATATATACAGAACTGTATCTAATAAAGTGATCTCTGAGTGTATTTCCATAATAATATATACTTTCCTCGTAGCTACATAGACCTCAAATAGTTAAAATTAAAAATCTGTTACGCTTGTTGTAAGATTTGTTTACCATCAGTCCCTCCCCTGTGACGTCAAAACACGTAGCCAATCAACATCAAGAAACGCTCCCTCGCGTAGTGGCACCCCCGCTACATTCAGTCTCTTTGATGTTACCCTAAAACCGAAGTTAAAATCAAACGACTAAACAATAAAAGGCACATGGCGTAAATAGTGTAGCAACAAAGGGCATAAAAGACCTAGGTAAAATACAAAAACAAACAAGAGTAAAATATGAAAATCAACAATAAATGTGTAGGACCCATGTGAAAACCGGAAGCAAGTGTAAAAACTACAAATCATAAAGGTAAAACAATCAGAGACAGTTAAAATATCCTGTAAAACGTAAAAAGACAAAAACAGGAAGCAAAGAGAAAGAGTCGTCAGCTAATGGTGTCCGAGTGTAAGGGGCTTGGACGATAAGTGATAAGAACTAAAAGAAATACGCCTCCACAGTTAAAAGATGGAGATTCGATTAAAATATGTTTGATGGTTAAAATTGCGTCACAAACTTGCATTTAGGCTCGTCCCCCCCCCCCTCCCGTAGGAGAAAAGAATGTGTCATAAACGAATGACTAAATTGATGATAGACTTGATTTCAAAGAGTTTGTTATTAACCTATTTAGACCAAGATCTGTGCCCAGATCTCTCAGTGGAAAAACGCTGCCAGAATCCAAGTACGGAACTGATAGCGGAGAGAGTCGGACTGTAGGGAAGTGGTCGACTTAGTAACGGCATCTGCCAAGTCATTTCCCCTGATCCCGATGTGACCAGGCACCCAACAGAAGAGAATGGTAGTTATGGCTGCCAGCTGTGGAGCTGCAGGTGGATCTCGAGAAGACAAGGGTGAGGCCAATGCTTCACTGAGATCAAAGCTGTAGCGAGCTAAGGGAGTCTGCGTAAAGAACGCATCGACGATGACGCTTGTCCGCTGTGTCGTCCAAGGCATGGCTGAGAGCGTGCAACTCTTCCACGGAAGCCATCATAACAATGGGCTTTCTGATGACCGCAACAGGCATAGTAATGGCGCAATGTAAGCTTTCCAATATTCAACGTATGCAGGATAGGGCTTTCCTGATCAAGGGGCCACTGCTCAACGTCACATCCGACGGAAGGCACTCTTGATATCCATTGGTGTGCAATATCTTGCCGAAGGAAGAGTAAAGGTTATCGGGGAATAAGTCTCAATGCAGGAACAATTGGGATTCGAACCCGGGAGCATCAGATTATGAGATGTAGCACTAAAAACTAGGTCAATTCCCGCCCTCTGTTCCACAGGAAGTTGTTGATTGCTTCTTTCGGAGATTGCGAGATACGAAATTCAAAATGACGGGGATTTTATTGTCTTTCATGATCTCAAAAATTCCTGGATAAACAAATCGTTTATTTTTAAGTCAGTTCCACTTATTTTTCCAAATTTCTGCTTTAAGTAGAGAAATCTTTTCCATAGTTTTCGTAACCTCTTAGGTAACACTAGATCATAAACTACTTCTATCTTCTGAAAACCTTAATCCTTTTCACTTGTATGTCGGAGTGCACTCGGAATTCCAATTTCTGTCTATTTCTAGTTGGAGTCAGCATTTCCTTGAAAAAGACGTGGGGTTGGGTTGTTTTACCTCTAAGCGGCACTTTTTTGCACACCATGGGCTAAATGGTAGCCTCCCGTCAAGCCATCCAGCGTGCTCTTTAACGTGCACAGGGTATGGCTCTCCCGCACACGGGGCACGGCTTAACGTCCCATCCGACGGACGGCGGCCTTTCCAAGCCCATCGGTGTCCCCTACTGACAGTGGGCAGGGCGGGGAATTTTGCGGAGATAAATCTCAACGCTGACCCAGCTGGGACTCGAACCTGGGAACTACAGATTACGAGCCTGGCGCGCTACCGACTGAGCCACCCCCGCCCCAGAAAAAGATGTGGAATCCAGTGTTAAGTTGTTGAGGAAATAGCTAAGAGGCTGATTTTAACAAGTAAAATATAATTGGAGTTATTTTTTCGTATATAAGTCAGAAGTATGGTTGGTTGTTACTATTAGTCACTAATGACAAGGGAATCATCGAAAAAAAAAATGGCAATGAACATAATAAGCGGGGAGACATAGTCAATAATCTAAGTTTTTAATAATAACATTACAATAGAATTATATATATATTTTAGATGTCACGCAAACTTTTTAGAAACTACATTAATTAGGTAATCAGTATAAAGGATAGTAATAACCAACTGCTTTCATTAAAGAAAGCAAAAAAAATCCATGTTTAGTGAAATAATTATCAAATGTATCTTTGAAATAGTATACATTTCATATGTACTACTTTAATTATTAAAATTCACATAATAAGAAAATAATCATTAAAAATGAGACAATTATAAATTTCACATATGTAACTAAACGAAATACAAAAAAAAATTACGTGCATTGTTTCCTTTTAAAAATATATTTATGTAAATAGGAATCATCAAGTATTGGAAAAATCAACGACACTATAAAGTCATCGTTTAAGACTGCCATGAAGTTTAAGCGTTTGCCTCAGCCATTTATTCATGAAAGTTCTTCTTCTTAGCAGTGTGGCCATACATCATTTCTCATTTGCTTTTATATTGTTAAAACGCAGACCATGACTATTTGCATCGATTTCATCCCGTAATTTAAAAACATGAAGAAAAATTTGGATTTCAGAAGGGGTGATTATTATAATTTTTCGGAGGTCTCCACATACAATATAACTTGTATAGAGTGATTAATTTTCTTGATGCAGTCCTTCAGAGTTGTTCGACTTCTCCCCCCCCCCTCCCCGCCTCAAATGCTAATCGCCTCTTCCACTTGACACGACACGAGCGGAGATAAGAAAAATGCCAACTCATTAGTCGTAATTCATTTTGTTCGCCGTCGTGCACGAGGAGGGTTTAATTGCTCGTGCTCGGCACTTTCTGTCACTTCATAACGCTAAACAGCAACAGCTCGCGATGATAAATAACAGTGGATGATGTCCCAAGAGGACCACGATGACGATGAAGTAATGGACTCAATCGATGAAGGGGAGGAAGAGATTTCGGGGGGGGGGGAATACTTTGAACGCATTAGAGTTGTATCGTTCCGATCGATTTGAGAAGCAAAAAAAAATCACTCTTTAGATTGGGTTGTTTTACCTCTGAGCGGCATTTTTTGCACACCATGGGCTAAATGGCCAGGTCACATGGACCCCGAAGGCTCAGAGAAGGTTGGGGACCCACTGGAACAGCTGTTGGGAGACATGTGGTACCCTCCCGTCAAGGCCATCCAGCGTGTTCTTTAACGTGCACAGGGTATGGCTCTTCCGCACACGGGGCCACGGCTTAACGTCCCATCCGACGGACGGCGGCTTTTCCAAGCCCATCGGTGTCCCCTACTGACCGTGGGCAGGGCGGGGAATTTTGCGGAGATAAATCTCAACGCTGACATAGCTGGGACTCGAACCTGGGAACTACAGATTACGAGCCTGGCGCGCTACCGACTGAGCCACCCCCGCCCCGAGATTGGGTAGGAATGGCATGGTGCTAAGAAAAGAAAATTTAGGATTGAAATAATCATTCTCGAGAGTATGCGTTCTCTCGCCCATTAGAAATCGGATCTCTAAAAAACAATCCAAAATCCCTTTTCCTTGAAATTATTTTTGCATAATATTGCAATATACTACTCCCAATTTATTTCAATAGTCTTTTAAAGAAATTCTGCTTCAAAATATACGTTTCCTGTTATTAGAATTCTATGGGACAGGTGAGGCAGGACCCATCATTGAAGCGTTGAAAAAGTGTTGTCATGGTTATTACAGCATTTGGATGAAATCACTGACTTTACGCTTCTTGTGCTTTACGTTAAGAAACCATTTCATACTCCATTCTACTCATACTCCATTTCTACCGAAAACGTTTCGGTAGAGTGAATAGAGTGCTTATTAAATGGGGTAAAAGAAATTGTTTAATAATGATCTTCGTGGGACATGTAGGCGTTCATCTCTTCACTACAGTAAATCAGGAGTGACACGTGTTTGACACGCAGCGGTGATCGCTTCTGTCAGCTCGTGTCTTAACCTCACGAGCCTCGAGATATCACTTCATCGTCTCGTGCTCAGTGGGACACTCCCGGCGCATCTTAAGCATAACTCATTTTGGTTATTTAAATAATTCAGTTGAATAAATGGGAAATGCGAAACATATTTGGTTATTTCTGCTTCTTGTTTTTAGATTTTTATGTACTTTGGAACGAACAGTTTTCTCTTTTATTAGAAATATTCAAACTTTGAAACGATTCCAAATAGACTGATGACTCTATAAATAGCTATAGCATAATCATCATATAAAATGCTTTTCTCTTTAATTATTTATGGAGAAATATTATGTGCTAAAATATTATGTGATCTAATGTCGAACCTTAAAATCCTCTCTCATTTATCATAATCGTTTTCCTTAAATGTTAGGGACGGGGGTGGCTCAGTTGGTAGCGCGCCAGGTTCGTAATCTGCAGTTCCAAGGTTCGAGTACCAGCTGGGTCAGCGTCGAGATTTATCTCCGCAAAATTCCCCACCCTGCCCACGGTCAGTAGGGGACACCGATGGGCATGGAAAGGCCGCCGTCCGTCGGATGGGACGTTAAGCCGTCGGTCCGTGTGCGGGAGAGCCATACCCTGTGCACGTTAAAGAACACGCTGGATGGCCTTGACGGGAGGCTACCATCTGTCTCCCAACAGCTGTTCCAGTGGGTCCCCTCCCCCAACCTTCTCTGAGCCTTCGGGGTACATGTGACCTGGCCATTTAGCCCATGGTGTGCAAAAAAGTGCCGCTCAGAGGTAAAACAAACCAAAACAAAATCGTACTGTTCTCATGTTAACGTAACTCTCACGTAACTCGAAACTTCATGTTCCCAAGTTCGAGAATCCACTGTCTGGGTTTGAGATTTTCTCCTCTGACGTTTTGCGAGAAAGGGGTTTGGTTGTTTTGAGTTTTAATGGCGCAAGGACAACAAAGGCCGTGCACAGTAAGAGGATAAACAAATACAAATCATTCACACCCTCAACGAAAGTTAAAATCAAAAGAAAAAGATAGGATTTGGGTTGGGTTGTTTTACCTCTGAGCGGCACTTTTTTGATCACAATGGGCTAAATGAGCAGGTCACAAGGATCCCGAAGGCTCAGAGAAGGTTGGGGTAGGAGACCCACTGGAACGGCTGTTGGGGATGGTAGCCTCTCGTCAAGGCCATCCAGCGTGTTCTTTAACGTGTGAAGAGTATGGCACTTCAGCACACGGGACCACGGCTTAACGTCCCATCCGACGGACGTCGGTTTTTCCAAGCCTATCGGTGTCCCCTACTGACTGTGGGCAGGGCGGGGAATTTTGCGGAAATAAAAAAAGAAAGGAAAGAAAGGAAGAAGAATGTTATCTTTTAAATCCAAAAATTGTAGAACACAAATATGAACAATGGGCGTATAGGACCCTCGTGTGTAAAGCAAAAATCAAAGAGTGCAAAATGCTCAATACAGAGTTATGGTGAGAAAGGGGATACCGATGGGGAGGGAAAAGTATCCTCCGACCGATGATAGGTTAAAACATGACTCAATATACGCAGGAGAACCCTACCCTGTGCACGTGGCTGGATGGGAGACTTCGATATGTTTCATACCAGCCGTCCACTAATCCTTTACACAAGCCTTCGGGATTCTTTTCACCTGACCTTTTAGTGAAGTGTGCACACAAAAGTGTCGTTGAGAAGGAAAACAACCTGACGATTGACACCGAAATCTATTTAAAGATACCATCGATCCATTGCATCACTGTGGGGGGAAAACAACACAAAACTCTCGACTGACCATAAACAAAGATCAAGTGAATGTTAAAAAGTACATAAAGGGTAACAAATATATTTTAACACCCCGCTTGAACATCTAGATTTTTCCTTTGCATTTTAAAAGTGATTTTCACTTTGGCTCCTTTCCCTTTTATCCGTCGGTTACTTCCGTTTACGAGATCCACCCCCCCCCCCCCCCGTCCCCATCCCTCTATGTGCGTTATCGGAATATTCGATTGAAGCTTCACCGTCTGTAGTGTCAAAAAGTGCTCCTCTGCCGAGTCCTTCTCTGCATTACGTGAATAACCAATCAGATGATGAACTCAGATGCTTTTTCTTTGCACAGTTTTACTGCTCGTCGAAAAAGGACAGTCTTCTTCTGCATATCCAGCGGAGGTGAACACATCATTCCATTCACTGTTTGCAATCTGGGCATCAAATCAAGCCATCGCCTTCCAATCTTCATCCTGTTTTCCCTCCGCAGCCTCCTTGACTAGCATCTCTCTAAAGGTGGAATCGCTTTCCAATCTGTTAAACTACCCACTCCCCTCCTCTTCCCAAACAACTGCTTTTCTGACTCACGCTCAGATAAATCTTAAGGGACGCTCCTTTTACGCTCCATTTATGACGAATGTTTCTTTCCAATTCACCATAAAAAAATCCATTTCTTTTCTATCCCGACAAAGCTTTTCCTCTTTCGTCACATCGTAGTATTTTCTTTTGCGTTACGTCGAGTTAAGGTGGAACTTCCTTTTCTCGCTTCCCTGAACACGAATTTTCCCCCCTCCACTTTCATTTCTCGTTCTTCATTACTTCCCCCCCCCGCAACTGACTTTCCAGTTGCTTTCATCTTAATCGTCATCCCTAACGACCTCGAGTCAGCCAAGCGATTAATACATTTCTCAGAACTTGTCGGTTTCCAGCACAAATGTAAAATGGTTTCGAAAATTTAGTGAACGTTTCGATAATTTTAATTTAGTGAAAACAACTTCACTCGATGATTTACGTTCATCTATGCGAATGTCAGAATACAGTTTTATGGCAAACAGATACTAAACTTACCGAAACTTAATTACGACACAAAACTATATCACTCTGCTATCACTGTTTTAGATGTAATGTTGAAGGGAATATTTTCAATAGAAATGGCTCATGACTCTTATCAGTCCTAGGAATCAAGGGAGAGGTCAAGATTTAGATCCTTTTCATGTCCGCACGCAAAAGTAATCATAAAACTCCCCATTAAATATCTTATCAACTATTTACGAATCAGTATTGCCAATTATGAGCTTTCCAGGGGAGGAAAAAGCCACTGACCATCTTCTGGAATTTAGAAATCTTTTTATTTTATATGGTATTAAGGAACTTCAGCCACGAGCCTAAACAATTGCTCCTTAGGCGCCCTCTTCTGGATGCGATGCTAATGATGTTCTCTGTTGTCAGTTCTCCAGAACCAAATGCGATATCTAAAGTTCTCATTTATATTACTGGAATCAATTTCCAATATACGAATCAACTTGTAACTTAAACAATTGCTAATGAAGTATAAATAGGACTCAAAATAAAATGAACGGGAAACAAAACAAACTCTAAATTCACCTTCCAGTTGATATATATTGGGGGAGGGTTGTGCACAGGTAGCTCCATTCTTAAATGTAAAAGAAATTGTGTAAAGCAGATCAGAAATTTATGAAAAATGTTTAAAGAAAATGTAAAACGTCTTCACTCCTAGTCATCAATAGAGGAGAGATCTTGATTGGCGATCGATAGCTCAGCCGTCAGAACACCTGATATGTTATCAGGAGGTCATGGGTTCGGTTCCCATCTGACTGAAGACAATTTTCCTCTATACTCAATGAATGAGCATGCAGTTGTGACCAGGAAAATTTTTAAGTGCTTTCACGAAAAGAAGAAAGAAAGAAACCTTAACTTTGTACCGAAGTGACTACCAGAGGTACAGAAGTAATGTCATATACCAAATGAAAGAATATTTCATCTTAAATAATGAAACAATAGAAATTCAAATTAAAATGAAAGCTACTTTAAGGCTAATTTTTAGAAACGCCTTTATGAAGTTCTCGGCTTTCTCTCTGCCGGCTAATGATCTTTAATTGTGGGAACAACTGTGTGCTGAAAAATATGATGGTTACTGCTCCCTGGTGTTGAAACTTGGCACTAATAAGCATTATATTTTGCAGCAGTGCGCGTTTGTGATTTGTTTACTGATTTACCCCCATTATTTTAAATCGAAGCAATGATTCGAGTGTTGCTGCGTTACCTAATAAATCCATAAAAGATTAGAAGAACCAGAATGGAATCGGAGACTCTTTTGCCCAAGAAGAGAACATTTCTTATAAGCCCCTATTATTATTATTTATTGTTAAGAAGCAAGATGTTCATAAAATATGATGCTTGGGCAAGGAATCCCTCTTATGTATTTACGGACAAGAGGTCAGTTTCTTAAATACGCATCAAAGAATAGAACATTCGCATTAAAATCGAAGAACAAAGATTTCCTTTATATGCGAAAGGTCCATCCGCAGAATCCTTTCGTATCGGCTTTCCTGCATCATTAGAGACCATTGGGCCCTTACTGGTGTTGTGCTCAGGGCCGGCTCGTGGGGCGAGCACATGAGGCACTGGCCTCGGATGGCAAATTGCGTAAAGAGAAATTAATAAAAATAAACGAAAATGCCTCAAATTTGCTTTTCCAATTTCCAATTTTTAAATTTCTCCTTATGAATTAGAGGAAAACCAACGAACAATTCAAACATTTCAAAGCAGAACATCGCTGAATATTTAACTATAATTTTGTTTTTGCTGGAATCATTAATAATAAATGCAAATGTATTATTTTTCTTTGCTTCTTTTCTAACGATTAATGTTCGTTATGTTCAATGTCATTAGAGTACGACACGAATGGCATCTGCATAGATAAATGAGCATCAGAAGTCAGACAAGAAGAGTTAGATAAACTTGTCTGTTTCGCCAGCTGCATTCTCACGCGATTAGCAAGTAGAGTCCATGATGGTTATAAATGATATTGGACAAAAAAACTAGAAATAAGATGACTTCATGGAGAAAATTTAACTTAGACAAAATTTTCAGAAATCAATCTCCGTTTATAAAGATATTGCTAGCGGAAAAAAATTGCGATTCAGGCGACCACTCTTGGTGATACCTTTGCTTTATGTGAAGATTTCAGGGAACGTTGACGAAATTCATTTAGGATGCATAAAATGAGAAACAGAAGGAAGCGCAATAACTTTTAAGAGAAACAGAAAGATCACGCCCTCACCTTGTGTAGTGGCCAAGGGAACATGCAAGGCCTTTAACCTAAGCCTTGGAATTCGATGCAGTCTCGACCCTTGCGCTTAAAAGATCACAGAGTCTTCTCTTCACAGAGTAAATTAGCGGAATTTTGTTTCCTAGGTTATAGCAGGAGCTAAGGTAGAAAAATAATCGGGAGGGGGGGGGGGGGGGTGGCGAGTGACCGATAGAACCGGAAGGCCGTTCTGGTTTTAAGAAATTTTCGTGCAAAAATATGCATAATATTTGCATTTTATTATAAACACACACACATATTGTATACTCTGTAACACTGAAATTACAACATCCAGATGGAATGATAGGAACTGCATGCAAATCAGCAGGCGGCTCAGGTGAACCGTAATATGCAAACGATTAAAATATGGGGCCAATTCGGTTGCAGCGTCTGATGATATCAGCGAGAACACCTCTGCCCTGACAATACAACTGAGAGCGGTTCCCTCGTGAGTTCTACGGAATGCGAAGGCAACAGATTCGCCCACCACCAGCTGAGTGAATTTCGGAGAGAAGGGATTATTGGCCTAAGAGTGGCTGGATTGTCGACTCGTGCACAGCATTTAGGCCATGACAACGCAACAATGCATCGATGCTAGCAGCAGTTTTTAAGCGAAGGCATGACCTCTCATTGGACAGGTGCTGGAGTATGCAAGACGACCACACCACGAGAGGACCTTTTGATCCACCGACAGGCATATAGGCGGCCCGTACAGCCAAGCTATCTCCCATTAGAAAAACGGTAAATGGTGCTATAAGTCGTCTTATTGCAAGACAAACCACATCTCTAAGACTGGCGGAACTTCATCATGCACAGTATCCATTGCATCGTCTGTCCCTAACCAATGACTATCGTCGGCAGTCTGGAGTAACAGAATTTCCGGACGAGAGGGATAGCAACAGCATGTGCTAGAGTGAACTGGGACACAGAATCGCATTTTGTGATGTTTAGCAGTGAATCCAGATTTTTTATTTTTTTTTTTTTGGGGGGGGGGGGAGAAAGGGTCCAATGATCGTCGGGTTCATGTATGGAGAAGACATGAGGAACGGAATAATTCAAGAGTAATTGTCGAGCGACATAAAGAGCGAATGGCAGGCGTCATGATCTGGGGAACCATCAAGCTATGACAGCCGAACCAACACCTGGAAGAGAAGGCAAGACGACGGAGTTATGACGTCCGCATAGGTAGTCCTTCTTCAACTTAAACTTAAACTATTATTCCGGAAATCACTCGGGGTCTTTCGCCCCTCTCGTCCGGAAATTCTGTTAAGGTCCGTGCACTATGTGGGAAAGTCCTCTCAATTGAGTGTGGGAAACTTAAATTTCAAAACCAAAACCATAAAATTATCTGTAATCTTGGACATTCCAAAGTTTTCTGAAGGCAGGAGGTAGTTCAGTAGAAACTGAAAGTTCTTGATTAACATCATTAAAATCTTAAGAGCGATTGATCTGCTACCGCAAAAACATCACGGCACTATTTGGGCACTAAATCAAATCCTGTCAATCAATCTTGTGTCCTTTAAAAATTGTAATATTAATTTAAAAGTATATTTTCTTTTTGTCAAATTCTGGTATCCCAGTATATCTTTGAGTATAAATTCCTATAATGCAGACCTTACTTATATATTTATTTCTATTATTATTACTGGTGTGCTTTTATACCAATCTTTAGAGTAATATTGATTTATAAATATACTTTATTTAGGAAGAAAATATTTTGCATTTATTAACATTGCGATAATTGCTAATAAAGACGAATAATTTTCCTTCTAAATAAGACATATTTATCAATAAATATTAATATAAAGATTAGTATAAAAGTACACCACTAATAATAATAGAAAAAAATAAATAAGAAATGTCTGGATTACAGGAATACGTATGCTGACGTCATAATTTGGTCCACCAGCCTTCTGTTATAGGAGGTATTGGCCGAACACCTCTAGTGTCCCTCAACAGCAGTTTGACAACTCGGCGGTACGGAGAGCATATGCTATTATATACTGTTGCTATCCCTTTCGTAAGAGGAGTGCCTGTGGAGCACATCCTACATACTGTTGCTATCCCTTTCGTAAGAGGGGTGCCTGTGGAGCACATCCTACATACTGTTGCTATCCCTTTCGTAAGAGGAGTGCCTGTGGAGCATATCCTACATACTGTTGCTATCCCTTTCGTAAGAGGAGTGCCTGTAGAGCACATCCTACATACTGTTGCTATCCCTTTCGTAAGAGGAGTGCCTGTGGAGCACATCCTACATACTGTTGCTATCCCTTTCGTAAGAGGAGTGCCTGTGGAGCATATCCTACATACTGTTGCTATCCCTTTCGTAAGAGGAGTGCCTGTAGAGCACATCCTACATACTGTTGCTATCCCTTTCGTAAGAGGAGTGCCTGTGGAGCACATCCTACATACTGTTGCTATCCCTTTCGTAAGAGGGGTGCCTGTGGAGCACATCCTACATACTGTTGCTATCCCTTTCGTAAGAGGAGTGCCTGTGGAGCACATCCTACATACTGTTGCTATCCCTTTCGTAAGAGGAGTGCCTGTGGAGCACATCCTACATACTGTTGCTATCCCTTTCGTAAGAGGAGTGCCTGTGGAGCACATCCTACATACTGTTGCTATCCCTTTCGTAAGAGGAGTGCCTGTGGAGCACATCCTACATACTGTTGCTATCCCTTTCGTAAGAGGGGTGCCTGTGGAGCACATCCTACATACTGTTGCTATCCCTTTCGTAAGAGGGGTGCCTGTGGAGCACATCCTACATACTGTTGCTATCCCTTTCGTAAGAGGAGTGCCTGTGGAGCACATCCTACATACTGTTGCTATCCCTTTCGTAAGAAGAGTGCCTGTGGAGCACATCCTACATACTGTTGCTATCCCTTTCGTAAGAGGGGTGCCTGTGGAGCATATCCTACATACTGTTGCTATCCCTTTCGTAAGAGGGGTGCCTGTGGAGCACATCCTACATACTGTTGCTATCCCTTTCGTAAGAGTGGTGCCTGTGGAGCATATCCTACATACTGTTGCTATCCCTTTCGTAAGAGGGGTGCCTGTGGAGCACATCCTACATACTGTTGCTATCCCTTTCGTAAGAGGGGTGCCTGTAGAGCACATCCTACATACTGTTGCTATCCCTTTCGTAAGAGGAGTGCCTGTGGAGCATATCCTACATACTGTTGCTATCCCTTTCGTAAGAGGAGTGCCTGTAGAGCACATCCTACATACTGTTGCTATCCCTTTCGTAAGAGGAGTGCCTGTGGAGCATATCCTACATACTGTTGCTATCCCTTTCATAAGAGGAGTGCCTGTAGAGCACATCCTACATACTGTTGCTATCCCTTTCGTAAGAGGAGTGCCTGTGGAGCACATCCTACATACTGTTGCTATCCCTTTCGTAAGAGGGGTGCCTGTGGAGCACATCCTACATACTGTTGCTATCCCTTTCGTAAGAGGGGTGCCTGTGGAGCACATCCTACATACTGTTGCTATCCCTTTCGTAAGAGGGGTGCCTGTGGAGCACATCCTACATACTGTTGCTATCCCTTTCGTAAGAGGAGTGCCTGTGGAGCACATCCTACATACTGTTGCTATCCCTTTCGTAAGAGGAGTGCCTGTAGAGCACATCCTACATACTGTTGCTATCCCTTTCGTAAGAGGAGTGCCTGTGGAGCACATCCTACATACTGTTGCTATCCCTTTCGTAAGAGGAGTGCCTGTGGAGCATATCCTACATACTGTTGCTATCCCTTTCGTAAGAGGAGTGCCTGTAGAGCACATCCTACATACTGTTGCTATCCCTTTCGTAAGAGGAGTGCCTGTGGAGCACATCCTACATACTGTTGCTATCCCTTTCGTAAGAGGGGTGCCTGTGGAGCACATCCTACATACTGTTGCTATCCCTTTCGTAAGAGGGGTGCCTGTGGAGCACATCCTACATACTGTTGCTATCCCTTTCGTAAGAGAAGTGCCTGTGGAGCACATCCTACATACTGTTGCTATCCCTTTCGTAAGAGGGGTGCCTGTGGAGCACATCCTACATACTGTTGCTATCCCTTTCGTAAGAGGGGTGCCTGTAGAGCACATCCTACATACTGTTGCTATCCCTTTCGTAAGAGGAGTGCCTGTGGAGCACATCCTACATACTGTTGCTATCCCTTTCGTAAGAGGAGTGCCTGTGGAGCACATCCTACATACTGTTGCTATCCCTTTCGTAAGAGGGGTGCCTGTGCAGCATATCCTACATACTGTTGCTATCCCTTTCGTAAGAGGAGTGCCTGTGGAGCATATCCTACATACTGTTACTATCCCGAACACCTCTAGTGTCCCTCACCAGCAGTTTGACAACTCGGCGGAATGGAGAGCATATGCTATTATATACTGTTGCTATCCCTTTCGTAAGAGGAGTGCCTGTAGAGCACATCCTACATACTGTTGCTATCCCTTTCGTAAGAGGGGTGCCTGTGGAGCACATCCTACATACTGTTGCTATCCCTTTCGTAAGAGGAGTGCCTGTGGAGCACATCCTACATACTGTTGCTATCCCTTTCGTAAGAGGAGTGCCTGTGGAGCACATCCTACATACTGTTGCTATCCCTTTCGTAAGAGGAGTGCCTGTGGAGCACATCCTACATACTGTTGCTATCCCTTTCGTAAGAGGGGTGCCTGTGCAGCATATCCTACATACTGTTGCTATCCCTTTCGTAAGAGGAGTGCCTGTGGAGCACATCCTACATACTGTTGCTATCCCTTTCGTAAGAGGAGTGCCTGTGGAGCACATCCTACATACTGTTGCTATCCCTTTCGTAAGAGGAGTGCCTGTGGAGCACATCCTACATACTGTTGCTATCCCTTTCGTAAGAGGAGTGCCTGTGGAGCACATCCTACATACTGTTGCTATCCCTTTCGTAAGAGGAGTGCCTGTGGAGCACATCCTACATACTGTTGCTATCCCTTTCGTAAGAGGAGTGCCTGTGGAGCACATCCTACATACTGTTGCTATCCCTTTCGTAAGAGGAGTGCCTGTGGAGCACATCCTACATACTGTTGCTATCCCTTTCGTAAGAGGGGTGCCTGTGCAGCATATCCTACATACTGTTGCTATCCCTTTCGTAAGAAGAGTGCCTGTGGAGCACATCCTACATACTGTTGCTATCCCTTTCGTAAGAGGAGTGCCTGTGGAGCACATCCTACATACTGTTGCTATCCCTTTCGTAAGAGGAGTGCCTGTGGAGCACATCCTACATACTGTTGCTATCCCTTTCGTAAGAGGAGTGCCTGTGGAGCACATCCTACATACTGTTGCTATCCCTTTCGTAAGAGGGGTGCCTGTGGAGCACATCCTACATACTGTTGCTATCCCTTTCGTAAGAGGAGTGCCTGTGGAGCACATCCTACATACTGTTGCTATCCCTTTCGTAAGAGGAGTGCCTGTGGAGCACATCCTACATACTGTTGCTATCCCTTTCGTAAGAAGAGTGCCTGTGGAGCACATCCTACATACTGTTGCTATCCCTTTCGTAAGAGGGGTGCCTGTGGAGCACATCCTACATACTGTTGCTATCCCTTTCGTAAGAGGAGTGCCTGTGGAGCACATCCTACATACTGTTGCTATCCCTTTCGTAAGAGGGGTGCCTGTGCAGCATATCCTACATACTGTTGCTATCCCTTTCGTAAGAAGAGTGCCTGTGGAGCACATCCTACATACTGTTGCTATCCCTTTCGTAAGAGGAGTGCCTGTGGAGCACATCCTACATACTGTTGCTATCCCTTTCGTAAGAGGAGTGCCTGTGGAGCACATCCTACATACTGTTGCTATCCCTTTCGTAAGAGGAGTGCCTGTGGAGCACATCCTACATACTGTTGCTATCCCTTTCGTAAGAGGAGTGCCTGTGGAGCACATCCTACATACTGTTGCTATCCCTTTCGTAAGAGGGGTGCCTGTGCAGCATATCCTACATACTGTTGCTATCCCTTTCGTAAGAAGAGTGCCTGTGGAGCACATCCTACATACTGTTGCTATCCCTTTCGTAAGAGGAGTGCCTGTGGAGCACATCCTACATACTGTTGCTATCCCTTTCGTAAGAGGAGTGCCTGTGGAGCACATCCTACATACTGTTGCTATCCCTTTCGTAAGAGGAGTGCCTGTGGAGCACATCCTACATACTGTTGCTATCCCTTTCGTAAGAGGGGTGCCTGTGGAGCACATCCTACATACTGTTGCTATCCCTTTCGTAAGAGGAGTGCCTGTGGAGCACATCCTACATACTGTTGCTATCCCTTTCGTAAGAGGGGTGCCTGTGCAGCATATCCTACATACTGTTGCTATCCCTTTCGTAAGAAGAGTGCCTGTGGAGCACATCCTACATACTGTTGCTATCCCTTTCGTAAGAGGAGTGCCTGTGGAGCACATCCTACATACTGTTGCTATCCCTTTCGTAAGAGGAGTGCCTGTGGAGCACATCCTACATACTGTTGCTATCCCTTTCGTAAGAGGAGTGCCTGTGGAGCACATCCTACATACTGTTGCTATCCCTTTCGTAAGAGGAGTGCCTGTGGAGCACATCCTACATACTGTTGCTATCCCTTTCGTAAGAGGGGTGCCTGTGCAGCATATCCTACATACTGTTGCTATCCCTTTCGTAAGAAGAGTGCCTGTGGAGCACATCCTACATACTGTTGCTATCCCTTTCGTAAGAGGAGTGCCTGTGGAGCACATCCTACATACTGTTGCTATCCCTTTCGTAAGAGGAGTGCCTGTGGAGCACATCCTACATACTGTTGCTATCCCTTTCGTAAGAGGAGTGCCTGTGGAGCACATCCTACATACTGTTGCTATCCCTTTCGTAAGAGGAGTGCCTGTGGAGCACATCCTACATACTGTTGCTATCCCTTTCGTAAGAAGAGTGCCTGTGGAGCACATCCTACATACTGTTGCTATCCCTTTCGTAAGAGGAGTGCCTGTGGAGTACATCCTACATACTGTTGCTATCCCTTTCGTAAGAGGGGTGACTGTGCAGCATGTTTCAGCAAGATAACGCGCGTACGCATACCGCAAGCATAATCAGGGAAAGTCTACGTGCTGTCAACTTTCTGGAGTGGCCAACAAGATCTTCTATTCTGTCTCCAATAGAACATGTATGGGGCATGGTTGGATGCCATCTCACCACCCACCTGCAAACAGCGTAAACAATGGCCGCCGTGCAAGGCCAGGTGCAGAGAGCGCTGTGAACAGTGCCACAGGAGGCTATGAGCAGTTTTTATGACTCACTGCCATGACGCATTGCTCAAAGTATTGCCAATAGCGGTGCTTGTATCTCTTACTGATGTGCCTTAATTTTACGGTATTAAAATTGTCCATTTGCTTTGAAAGCTTAACCATGTCTTCTTTATCTCACTTGAACATCAGTTGAATTATCCCACCTATTCTGAGTGTGGCAATTCAATGTTACAGAGTATATTATCAACTTTTTTTGCCTCTGCCAAATCCGACTTTGGTTTGTAAGCAATTCATGGGAGTTCCAAAAACGTTTTTTTTTTCTGGGGAAAAATAATTTGATCTACTAATAGAAATCATTGCCCAAAGGTTGGTTGGTTGTTTTACCTCTGAGCGACACCTTTTTGCACACAAAGGGCTAAATGGCCAGGACCCTGGGTTGGTTTGTTTTACCTTTGAGCGGAACTTTTTTGCACACCATGAGCTACATGGCCAGGTCACAAGGACCCCGAAGGCTCAGAGAAAGTTGGAGGATGGGACCCATTGGAACAGATGTTGGGAGACAGATGGTAGTCTCCCGTCAAGACAGCTGTGGAATTGAATTGGAATTGTTCTGTGGAATTGAAGCGTGCACAGGGTATGGCTCTCCCACACACGGACCACGGCTTTACGCCCCCATACGACGGACGGCGACATTTTCAAGCCCATCGGTATCCCCTACTGACCGTGGGCAGGGCGGTGAGTTTTGAGGAGATAAATCTCAACGCTGACCCAGCTATTGCCCAAAGGAACTAAAATTGCATTTAAAACAAAATTCTAAATGTTTTCGGAAAACCGATATTGCAATTTAAGCACAAAGATTGTAGTAAACCAAACTAATGTGAATCCCGAAATGGGTGATGACACGTCATATAACCACTGGTGTTGATTTTAGTTTACAGCACTGTTGAAATATCTGTCTACGAAATATAGATCACAGCTAACAAATTGAAAGTTCTTCAATTTAAAGAAACAGTGACGACGATGTCAGCTCATTATGTTACATTGAAGTCCCGAAACATTTCATAGCATCATAATTTCTGTCTGCCACTCAGGACGATAGATTTCCCAATCTGAACTGAAAACGTTAGTACTGGACTCTGATGATCGTGCTCCGAGATTATGAAAAGGAGATTTATGACATGCCTGGATGCGTTTCAATACGGAAAGAGAAAAGAACTATCATTCCACCTTCGAAGAAGTTTCGTATCCCTTACTGCCATAAAAACTTCCTTAACCATTTTCAAAGCTCTGTTTCAATGGATTTTTCAACAACTTTCATAAAAGTCTTCTTTTTTTTTATAAAGTAATAGACAATTATGAAAAATTGCTTTTTTATTCATGGACCATAAAACCTTCGAAAAATGTGCAAAATGGCTACTTCCAAACGACGTAATTGTGCAGGAGGAGATGAATACTGGCAAAGTACAGTACTTGCTCCTCCTGATCCTCCCCACATCCCGAAACCTTCCACGTGGCGAAGGCAAAGATGCATTGTCAGGCTTCTATCTCTGCTCTCGATCCATCGTTCATCATCTTCCACCGCTCGTGCTCTCGGGATCTCGCGCAGCTGCAGTGGCATAGGCTACGTGGGATTAAAACTACCGAGCCTGCGGACAAAAGATAAGAGGGAGGGACAGATGTGAGGGGGGGGCGAAGAGAATAAAATAATTGGGAATTAGTATTGAGGCAAAAAATACCGATGGGGACTTTATTAACTGCACTTCTCGTTGTTTGGTTCCATTGTTTATTTTATTAAATTATTTTTTCTTTCGTCTTAGAGTTTTGTTTTCTTAACCAGCTGGAGGATGTTTTTTGCGGCAGAGGAGAATCCGTTGCCAGGTCACAAATATCCAATGCTGGGAGCAGAGTTCGGGAAGAACATCCACTGCACAGTTATGGGAAAATCGGGAGCTTCTCATTCGTGGTCATCCAGGGTTGGTTGGGGTTTTATGGCGCAAGGGCGACTAGGCCATAATGCGCCAAACAAAAGAAAATGTAAAAGATAAAAGACATATAAACCGCTACCAAAGGTTAAAATATAAACACTACATGGTAAAATGGTAAAGCACAAAGAACAAGTGTATAAATAACAGGAGAAATACAAAAACAATCCCAGGTGTAAGAGACCTGGGTTATATATTACAGTAGAAAAAGACAGGGCAAAATCAGAGTCTATTAAATTAATCACAATATTTGAAAAAGGAAAAAACCGGTGGTAAAAAGCAATGATCAGGTAAAAGATGTTCGAGTGTAAGAGACATAAAATTCTGAAAGCTAAAATGCAAATGTCGTTTGATATTAAAACACGGACATTCGATTAAAATATGTTTAATACTTAAAATGGTGTCACAAAACTGACACTTAAGGTTCGTCTTCCGCCCGAAGAAGAAACGAATGAGTGATAAACGAATGACCTAAGCGGAGCAAAGCAAGTACAGTCGCTCAAAAAAGTATCCGAACACTATGGTTGATCACAGAATTCAGGAAAAAATATCTGACAACAATTTTTTTAGAAATTAGTGATCTGGCAACTTCGTGTCACGTGACACGAAGTTGCCAGATCACTAATTTCTAAAAAAATTGTTGCCAGATATTTTTTCTGAATTCTGTGATCAACCATAGTGTTCGGATACTTTTTTGAACGACTGTACAACTTCCTCCTTGCGATTCCCGGTCACCCAGGGTGTTTTGTTAAAGCGAAACACTAAGATTCATCATAATTCAACATTACTTCCTCACGGTCGGATCATTTTTAGTCTCTCGATATCCTTTTCTCAAAGAAAGAGATGAGAGGAAAAGTCCAAGCACAGATGGGATTCAAACCTCAAGGTGACGAGTCCGAGCATTCAACCAATTCAACCATTCGATTTCAGAGATTAAATTCAGGTGCGCTTAGCGAAGAAGGAAATATCGCTTAATGGGATGAGAGGGTCGAGAACGGATGATGTCATGTCCCTTTAATTTTTTTATTTTCATTTATTGTTGAGTTTTTATTGTATTTTTGTTGTTGTAAATTTTTTTTTGCATTAAGTGTGTTTTTGGAAATGCTACAGTGGGGATGTGACTCATAGATGTTGTTTTCGGGTCTGCGCTGGCTGGCTGCACATTCCGAGTCCGAAAAGCCCTTTTATGGCCATTTGCAACTAGCCTGGCGAGTTCGGGATCTGGAGACTACGGCAGAGAGAGCAAACGACAATCTTGAGCGTCGCTGTCAAACAGGAAGGACGTTTGAACACGAATCAAGGGACGCCGCTCTTAATCATAGAAAAACCCGTAAGGAGAGGGTTCGATTCTACGTGAGAATCAAGGTTCTTGGTGAATCAAATACAGTTCTGTGGAATTGAAGTGAGTTCTTAGTGAACCCCGTTGTAGGCAAAGGTTGGATATCCTTTCGCTGAGTTTGAGCTCGGTAAAGCGAGAATCTGTAAAGTGCGGTTCACCACCTCATTACGTAATTGCTTGCAGCTGCAAAGGTCTACGGAGTTGAGAGCATTCCAAGCACGTGATTGTATATAGTGTGAATATCGTCCCTATATAACTCTCGTGCGTGAATTGTTGAACTTATTTCTGCACATCATTTGGCGCAGTAAATCTGAGGCATACGTTGGTACGGGTGTAACAACCCACGAACCTGTTATTTCATCGAGATAAGGGCGAAGGTAATCAAGGGACTAATTGATCATCCTCTACTATAGAGTGGATAAATCGTTTGTCATCTGATCCACCACCACATTCGGCGCAGTTCAAAGAAAATCTATTATCACGAGACGAAGTAAAAATCATCGTCGTTTCCCCTTACGACTGCCCACGACAATTGGTATTTTCGATTCTACTTACGAGTTCTGAGTTTTATCCACTAAATGGAAAATGGAAGCGTTATTAGTTAACGATTCCGAGAGTTGAACCATATTCTATCTTCATGAAATCCAGAGCAGTTGTTTTCAAACTTTCTAAAGACACGGGATTCTTATATCTGCATTTTTAATTACTGAAACACCAACCAATAGGATAAAAAAAAAATCCAACTTATCGTTATTGCTACTTGTATATATTCATGACACACAATTGTTTAAAATGCACAACAGTGGTTCACAGTTTAAAAATCATTGTAAAAAGTTGACGCTTTTTAATATCGTTTTTAAAGATAAATTTGAACATTTTGTCACACAAATGTTCAGCAGTATTTATTGACAAAGAGTTTTGTTAATACCTATATGCTCAAGTTTTTTTTTAAAAAAGAGAGCGTTTTATTCAGATATATTATTAAAAGAGGCGAAAAATATTCGGAGCATGAATGGAAATGCCATGGCATACATTTGTAATCCCAATAACTAAATTTATTATTTCCACGTAATCATCGCACCTTGATTTTGATGCGAAATCAGTTAAATCGATTAGTTGCTTTTTTTTTTCAGTGGTGATTCAGATACATTTTCAGGTGCAGCAAAAGAATTGTGAAGCCAAGCACATGAATCTCTTCTACAAAGGTCAGACAAGCATATCAGTCTCTTGTGAAACCTCATCATGCCTTCCCGGAAAGCAATTCGAAAACCCCGATCTAGAGTAATGATTCGTAACCTTTTTCAGTCCGTAGACAAGATGCTTCAGAAAAAGAGGTTAATTTAATTTTGTATCATTTATACATATAGTAAAAAAATGCAAATACAAGATTTTGCAAAGAAAAATAAAATGTAATAAAGTAACACAGGGTAAACACCAAGCTTATTATCAAAGCGAATCCTGTTCTTGTCCACTGTCAACGAACAGTTTTCTTCACTGCAACGTTTTGGAGAGAGCTGCATGCATACCACGCTCGACTTTCGGCTGGTTTATCGATTCGGTTTCGGTGAAAAAATGGACAAACGGAAAGAACCGCGAAGGTTTCAATTTTCTAAGACATCGTGTAAGGATTTCGAGTTTCTGAGCAATTCAGAAACACTATGTGTTATCGAGCATCTCACGTATACCTCCTGATAGAACTTCACGTGTCCCAGGTTGGAGCCATTCTCAGAGATCATCTGTAGTGGTCTTATCATTGTCATCTTGAAAGAGAAACAAATTCTCTCGTAGCCACACTTTTGCAAAGAATCATCAGATTTGCAAATCCACCAGCAAAAGAAGGCAACTAATTGCATCTTGAAGGATTCTTTCGCTATTCGTGATCCCTTCGAAAGCAGAGAAATATTTGAACGAAGCCACTTCCTTAGAATTTTCTTACCTTTACGCAAATCTCTTTTCACCTTTATTTTCCCATTCATAATTATTCTGTAATAAGACTTCGTTGTACATTCCTTTCAAACAACAACGAAGTCACCTCAGGAAAAATAATCTTTTGCCAAAAAGGGAACCTCGAGGAGAGAAATTCTTCGATCTATTTGCATACTGTTTAGGTCAGCTGATCAATTGCGCAAATAAAGGCTTCAGATTGCAAGGAGTGAAAATATCTTCTGAAGAATAACGCGCACATGGTTCGAAATAAAAAAAAAACTTCATTTTATTTAACGGAGCCCACTCTTCTAAAGCAAACGATATTATCCAGAGAAGAGTTTTGCAAGCGCATATATATATATCACAAACAAGTGGCAACACATCTTTTCTTGTTCGTTTTTTTCTCACTATTTGTTTATTCAAAGTAGGCTGAGATGAAAGCACTTATCTTCAGGTTGCCATGGTGATTGACTACTGCTCTTGTCTACACTTTGAGCCCAGATATCAATTTCCATCGAAGTGGAGTCTTATCAGGAACCAAAATCTTTTTCGCTTTCTCTTTCGGATGGAGCGCATTGACTTTTGCGAGATATTGTTTCGTGGTCGCTTTACGAGATGTTTTGGAAGCTTTACGCTCTGGACAGATGATGATGATGAGGCAGAAGGAAAATACATATCACCCCGGAAGTTATTTTCCATCAGAAATGTGTTGCTAATCACAGAGTGTCATGGAGAGCTAGAAATATTTTTATTTTCATTACTGTAGCTCTCTTATTACTGCTTTTCATATTCCGTGGTGATTCCAAACACTGGAAAAAAAACGAAAGCATTTAAAAAAAAGGGGGCTACTAAAAAGCAACAAAAAGTAATAAAAATGAAATTAAACAAAATTCGAAAAAGAATGAAACAAAAAAATATGAAAAAGACAAAAAAAAAAGAAAATATTTTTAAAGTAACCAGTTTTAGAGGAAATATTAGATTTTAAAATCAGTTACACATTTGACTATATTGATGCTAATCAGAATTCGGCGTTGACAGAAATAAATCATATAATGACCATCATTATTTTCATTCGCAAATAGGCATTTTACTCTTATGTTAAATCTGTAGCTCATAACATTTGCGGGCACGACATTCAACCTATTTTCAAATTGACCTTCCGCTACCCTTGCGGCTTATGCTGCAAACGTATTGTGAATTCCAAGAATAGTCATAGATTTTCTCAAATTTTAAAAACTTAAATGCTGTTCTTGTTACCTCCTTTCATTCTCAGCTGTTCCATGCTGCCAATTAGATTTGAACTCTACAGTCACATGATCTTGACGTCACCTTCCTTCCGTTTCTTTGGAGCTCCATCTAAGACAAATGTATCTTTAATTGTCTCAGCTGAAGAGTACGACGGATTTTTCTGATATCAATAGATTTCAATAAAATGCTACTCTGACAACTCTATTGCTCATTTCCATCCCTCTAGACGAAGCCTCAGCAGTAGTTCATTTCGCCAACGAAATCCCTCCGATAAAAGCAAAACATTGATGAAGCTCTTCGAAAGCTGAAAAGAAAATGATCGTAATCTGCTCTCATCCTGTCAACAAAGCATTACTTATCGTTACAACAGTACACTACAGATACTCTTAACGAATTTAATAGGAGCAACGTAACAGTACTACCTTTATTAATCCTATGTTGATTATTTGTTTAAAGGATCATCAACAAATTTACATCATGATAATACGTCAACTGGTGTAGCGATTACCGAATCCAACGACCAAGCCGATGGACATGTTCTTGTGCAAGTGTTGCATGAGAAACGAAAAGGCTTACAGGTCATTGGTCAATTGGTCAAGGCTTACAGGTTACAGGTCAATTGGTCTTGGCCAGGGCTACATTTTATGAGCTCTGACAAATAAAACGTTTTATTAAAATAATTTTTTATTTCACACCGTCGTTATCTTTCTTGTGTTAGTTTTATTTTTTATCCTGTTGGCAAGTCTTATTTTTATTCAGAATCTTGTCTTGTGGAAAGGGATTCTTCTTACAATTTTACAAAGAAAAGGGAAAAAAATCCGAAAAACAGTTGGACACGGATCTGCAAACTCTCTGGAGAGGCAGACAGACAGACAGACTTAATAATATGCGTCATAGTCCGCGAGAGAGGATGCAGCTGTTCCCCTGTTTCTGTCAACCGGAACTGTCATTCTTACAGTTTAATATGACTTCTCGAGCGACGAGACGTCATTTCCTCCTCGTATCTTTTTTCGCATGTCGTAGGGCGTGCACTCTTTGGCTTCTGCAGTCGCTTGTCTCCTGCGCCACGTGCATTCCGTGCATGCTTCTATGGCGGCAAAGGCCCGAACCATGAGAATTAATTGGCTGCCACAAGTTTTGCTGCTCACGTACGCTGCTTCTCATTAAATCTGTGATTGGTAGTCATCTTGGCAGCAGACGCCCCACGTGTTTCAAAACAAGTTATTCCCAAATGCCAAGAATGAGAATTTGAATAAGTTTAACGACTCGGAACTGAATTTCTGGAGACCCTCTCATGAAAACGAAACAAACTTAAACAAATGTTTTAAACTGAAATAAATGTTCTTTTTTTCGCTTATTATTATAGGTTGGAAGTAATATGAATGGATGAAGTGATTTGAAACCGGAGGATTCAATCAAAGAACTCCGAAACGTTTAGGCAAAGGTCTTAAGGCAGAAGTTAGATATTAATGCTTCCGACAAAGACATTTGATCACGAAACGATGTTCTAAGTCGGATTGGGTTGGGCTGTTTTACCTCCGAGTGGCACTTTTTTTGCACACAATGAGATAAATGGCCTGGTTACAAGTACTCTCAGGTCTCAGGTAAGATTGTGGGAGGGGATCCACTGGACAGCTGTTGGGAGACAGATTAATCTCCCGTCAAGGTCATCCAGTGTGTTCTGTAACGTGCACAGGGTATGGCTCTCTCGCACACGGGGCCACGGCTTAACGTCAAATCCGAAGGACAGCGCCCTTTCCAAGCACATCGGTGTCCCCTGCTGACCGTGGGTAGGGCGGGGAGTTTTGCGGAGATAAATCTCAACGCTGACCCATCTGGGACTAGAACCTGGAAAATACAGATTTCGAACCTGGCGCGCTACCAACTGGGCCACCCACACCCTTCTAAATCGGGTGAGTCGAGCTGACCTCCCCTTTGTGCTGGTTGGGCCTCATTTTCCACCCGTGAAGAGCTTTCGCCCAACGATGAATTGGAAGAGTGGTCAAGAATGCTGTTCTTTGATGATGGAAGAGTCCCTTGGATGAGGGCATTGCTTCAAAATTAGCATCATCTTTCTTGGTTCTTTTCACTTAACCACAAGAGAAAATAATCGCCCCTGTTTTTTGACAAGGGAAGAGGGACTTGACAGACGTAAAAAGGAATCAGTCTATCAGCTGATTCATGAGCGTTCACAACCGAGCCTACTTCATCAGATATTTCGCTCACCTTTATAATGAAGAAAGAAGACGATGGAATTACAACCCTATGTTTATTACACGTGTAATAAGTATTGGATTGGATTGTTTTACCTCTGAGCGGCACTTTTTTGCACACCATGGGCTAAATGGCCAGGCCACAAGGACCCCGAAGGCTCAGAGAAGGTTAGGGGAGGGGACCCACTGGAACAGCTGTTGGGAGACAGATGGTAGGCCTCCCGTCAAGGCCATCCAGCGTGTTCTTTAACGTGTAAAGAGTATGGCACTTCCGCACACGGAACCACGGCTTAACGTCCCATCTGACGGACGGCGGCCTTTTCAAGCCCATCGGTGTCCCCTACTGACCATGGGCAGGGCGGGGAAATTTTGAGGAGAAAAATCTCAACGCTGACCCAGCTGGGACTCGAACCTGGGAACTACAGATTACGAGCCTGGCGCGCTACCGACTGAACCACCCACGTGTAATAAGCATCAATCGCCCATATCATCCCTGATGCATTCCTATACATGGTTCATCTAGGAGGAGGATTTCGAGGTTGAAATTCTCCCTTCCATAGAAAGATATCATTACATCATTTAAGACTATTAATCTCCCCCCCCCCCCTCAGCGTCCCTCCTCTTCACCTGTTCTTTCATACGTCAACTGAAGTAAGGCAAAGATGGAAGTGCCGAAAAAAATGAGGATTGTTGGATTCAATTTGGGCCAAAGTGGGACATTTGATTTATTTTCTTGACTTGCCGAGTGTTAATTCTCATTCATCCACAGTGAGGAATAGATATCACAGGGATAGATGTCAGTTTAAGGCGCTCTCCCAGGGCAACGGCAAAGAAGGAGATAAACAAGCTGCTCTCTATCGGTCTGTTGCTGAAAACCTCTGAAGACGCATAACATAGAACGTTCATTTATGAGATGCACAACTAAGGCCCAATGAGTGAAGAATATTAATAATCTTACTTATCATTTACATTATCCTATTTATTCATTTGTATCTGCTGATTTTCAGGACCTAAACTTTCGTTAATCCATTTAAGATTTCCACGATCGACATCGAAAGCTCGTCTTTTATAATTAATGTATATATATATATCGAAATATATAATTAAATATTTGGTTGCATCTTTTCCTCACAAAATGTAATCGTGTTTCAGAAATTTCAACTCGAAGATAGGTGAACTTCATTCGCATAGGGGCCACGCATCCTCTGAATCCCCGATCGATGATGATATGCTTCAGAGCAATAATTCCCGAGGCAACGTTTCAGTTACTCCGCAATTTCGGGATACATTTATAATTAGCAATTGTGCTATGAACCTCTTTCATGGCCATTCGTGGATTGATGTTAATTCATTTATGGGGGGGAGGAAGGATGACGTGTCTCATTCGTACGTCGAAGTAACAGGAAGGAAACTTTTAGGGAGGGAAAAGGATCCAGAAGATTGGGTTGTTTTACCTCTGAGCACTTCTTTGCACTGTTTGGGTTAAATATCCAGGTCACAAAGACCCCAAAAACGCAGAGAAGATTGGGTGAAGGGGATCCGCTGGACAGCTGTTGGGAGACCCATGTTAATCTCCTGTCAAGGCCATCCACGGTGTACTTTAAAAGTGATCCATCCAGCGTGTTCGTAACGGTTTTCCTGCACACGGGTCCTATCCAAGCCCATCGGCGTCCCCTTTCTGACCGACGGCAAGATAGGGGTTTAGGGGTGATAAATCTCGATGCAGGCACAGCTGGGACTCGATCCTGGCAACTGCAGATTACGAGCCTGGCGCGCGACCGACTCAGTTAAACCTCACCCGGGATTCGGAGAGTTTTGATCTAAGTTCAAAGCATCATAATGTGGAAAGAGAAATGGTGGACTCTAAAGGTATGGAAGAGAAAAATATAAATTCTCAGGTGAGAGCCGAATTTTGTGAAGTAATGATTTTAAAGGAATGCTAGAAACAATTTTAAAAAAACAATGCTAGAAACAAAAGAAAGCTTAAAATAATGCTGGAAACAAGAGAAAGCTTAAAACAATGCTGGAAAGAGAAAGCTTAAAACAATGCTTGAAAGAGAAAGCTTAAAACAATGCTGGAAAGAGAAAGCTTAAAACAATGCTGGAAACAAGAGAAAGCTTAAAACAATGCTGGAAACAAGAGAAAGCTTAAAACAATGCTGGAAACAAGAGAAAGCTTAAAACAATGCTGGAAAGAGAAAGCTTAAAACAATGCTGGAAACAAGAGAAAGCTTAAAACAATGCTGGAAACAAGAGAAAGCTTAAAACAATGCTGGAAACAAGAGAAAGCTTAAAACAATGCTGGAAACAAGAGAAAGCTTAAAACAATGCTGGAAACAAGAGAAAGCTTAAAACAATGCTGGAAACAAGAGAAAGCTTAAAACAATGCTGGAAACAAGAGAAAGCTTACAACAATGCTGGAAACAAGAGAAAGCTTACAACAATGCTGGAAACAAGAGAAAGCTTAAAACAATGCTGGGAACAAGAGAAAGCTTAAAACAATGCTGGAAACAAGAGAAAGCTTAAAACAATGCTGGAAAGAGAAAGCTTACAACAATGCTGGAAGCAAGAGAAAGCTTAAAACAATGCTGGAAACAAGAGAATGCTTAAAACAATGCTGGAAACAAGAGAAAGCTTAAAACAGTGCTGGAAACAAGAGAAAGCTTAAAACAGTGCTGGAAAGAGAAAGCTTAAAACAATGCTGGAAACAAGAGAAAGCTTACAACAATGCTGGAAACAAGAGAAAGCTTAAAACAATGCTGGAAAGAGAAAGCTTACAACAATGCTGGAAGCAAGAGAAAGCTTAAAACAATGCTGGAAACAAGAGAATGCTTAAAACAATGCTGGAAACAAGAGAAAGCTTAAAACAGTGCTGGAAAGAGAAAGCTTAAAACAATGCTGGAAACAAGAGAAAGCGGTTTCAGCTACAGAACGACGCCGTATTATATCAGAAGGGAAGAAACCCGGAACTAGTTGCGAATTTTCTTTCTAATAATATTATCAAAAATTTAATTAAGTGAGAATTGCAAAGTAGAAACAAAAATAAGTTAGCCCTAGCGGATAACGAAGGAAGGAGAATGAAATAAGATGAGCAGAACTCCTAAAAGTGAATAAGTGGGGTTATATTGTTCAATGTCTAAGTAGTGCGAATGCAAAGATTTTTACCATCTCTAAGCAAACGATAACAAAGGGGATTAAAATTCTCGTTCGCTTGGGATGGCAAAAATCTTTTCCTCGGCTCTGATTGGACTATGGATATAATTGAGGTTATATTGTTGTATTCCCAGTAACAGGTTTTTCTTAAGTAGCATTTAAAAGACAAAAAGAAATAATTTCCCTTTGGTATTTCTAAATTCCTCCTGACGAAATGCCGTAGGATGAAAGAAGCCAAAGAAAGCCTTCATTTCTGATTGAATTTATTGATTTCTCAGTTGAAGAATCAGGGAGACGATTTCAAAGACATTTGTCTACATTAAAGTTAATTGTCTGCAAGTTCACCGAATATATAATCAATACACTACATTACGCCTAATCGTAAAGACCTATACATCTCATATGTAATCTGTCACCTAGGGCCGGAGTTTGATCTTCTGAAGCCATAAACTATGGCAAATTTAAGAGGGTCCCATAAATTCGAAAGTTCAAAAATATATTTATTTTTCTGATTAAATGGAATGTTAAAATACTATTAAAACTAAGTTTGTAACTACCAATTCACATTTTCTACACGGTAAAACTTGGTACGATTTTTTTGAGACCCTTCATATCGTGAGGTCCTAAGCTGTAGTTTAGTTAGTTAATGCATATGTCCGACACTGAATTCAGATATGATCCAGTCGACAAACGGACAATCGCTTTGAAATGGGTTTTATGTATCTGAGCATTCCACTGGAGAGGCGATGCGAGTAAGAAATGAAGTCAGATGAAATCAGAATTATGCAGCAGAATATGAAAAAGATTTAAATGTAAGTTACAAAACTGATAATTAGCATCTTATCATCTTCGATTTTACATTTTAAGAAAACTTCACGTTTATAAATTTTAACTTAAATTGCTCAAGATGGAAATTACGATGCGAATAAAAAAATAAACAATCCAAACGAGCAAATAATAAATTCACACCCTGAACGAAATCTATCGATATGAGTGAATACATGACTTGCTTTGAGCGAATAAGGAGCCTTAAAATCATTTTCGGCTAATCAACTGAATGACTCTCATATGCCAGGAGATATCTGTGGCTTTTCATGTTTCCTTTTGCATGAGAATAAGATGGATCAGTCATTGAAGAAGTCTTTCCATTTAACTTTTGAAAGTTATCCATCAGAGAATCGATTTCTCGTCCTTTAAAGTTTCAGGGAATGAAGATTCCTATTTCATTCTTAAGCGGAATGGAGTCTACATCACCGAAAACTCTCAACCATCCTTCTGATCTCACGGCAACCACTTTTTTTTTGTCTTTCCTCTATTCCCATTGTGGGAAAATATATCTTTCCCTCCACTGAACCTTTTGTTTCGATCTCTATCGCATCCATTTTAGAATTCATTGTTTTTTCCAGGTTCTTCATTGCTATTGGGACAGATGGAGGTGGTGACACCAATTCGATAGTTTGTGAAGCGAACTGCGACTCTCAGTCCGCTAAAGGAAAAACTTTAAGATTCACGATCGGAATGATTAGGATGGAAACAGACTTTTAAAATCGTAGCAGATTGGATTTTTTTTCTTTTAATGATTAAGTTGAATTACCGTCAAGGAATATTCTAATCTGTGAAATTATCGATGACAGACAGGTAGGATAATTACTGACAATCATCGTTGCCCTGACATGTACCTAGAACGTTTGAGAAACATCAAAAACCGCGTCTTTCACAGCGATGCTGATGTTAGCTCTTTTGTTTGATGATAAATCAAACAGGTGTTCTCTCTTCGATATCTTGTCGTAATGTACGATTACCGTTTCTCTATTCGTTATTAACGAACACACATCAGACTGCTCAATCATTTGTTTTCATGCCTCCAGGAGAATGACTCGTGCTGTACAGGATGGATGTGCAAGGATGCTGCGGTTCTGAAGTTCGCAAGGGAAATGGGTTTCTTTTATTGGAAATCATTCTCCCTAAAATACTAACCTTTTTCTGTAGTTGCTTACAGGTTCGTTTCTGGACAACCAAAGGCTTTCCACAAGTGGACCACTTATTGAATTAACTCTCTCAGTTTCAGAGTGACCCGACCCTGGGAACTCTTCCAAGATCCGATTAGGGTGTGCCAAAATCGCCGTTATTGGCTGAAGCGAGCTCCATTCGCTCAAAACCTTTTCTTTTCCCCATCACTTTGTGTCCGATTCACTTGGCCTGTTTTTCATTGAAGAAGACACCGGGAATTGTGTTAGCTTCGATGGCTAAGTCAAATAAGATTGATAACGCTGTACGAATTCCATTTTATTTCTATATTACTAAGAGTTGTTTAATGATTTAATTGAAACTGATCATAATTAACGGTTATGGATTTCCCTCTGGAAAAGTCTCGTGAAAGGATCATGCTTTAGAAAACATTGCTGAAGGCAATGACCAAGTGAAGAGCAGTGATAATAATCAGGAAAATGTCCAATCCAAATTGCGAATGTCTCAGTCGAGCGATTTCTATTAAGTACGTGACTAAGGAATGTATGTCTACATTTTTTAATAACGAATATAAAAAGCGAACTTACAATTTTGAGAACATTATTATTAAAGATGTGATATGAGAGAAGTGGAAGTCTCACAACATTAATTACTACAAAAGTTTTAATATTGGATGAAGCCAAATATTGTTCATCTCTTGAAATGTTTTCAGGATTTCTGTTTCTTCAATCACTAAGGAGATGTCCTTTGAGCATTTCCAACTCTTCCTGATTCTCCCACAATGATAAATGCAGACATCGGCAGAGAAGAAAGACCTTAACAACTCTTACTTTGAAAGTATACGGAGGCACAAGGAAGAGATCGATGAGAACGTCAATGCTAATATCACTTGGAAAGAGTTCAGCATAGAGTCCTTGGGGTCCGTGTGACCTGGCCATTTAACCAGTGTGTGCAAAAATAGAGTTAAAAGAACTCAACTTTATCGAAATGAGAAAGTATAACTAAAAGCATTAATATTAATCAGATTTAATTTCCCTAAACATTAAAAATAAATACCCCCTCAAGCAGCTGCTTGCCACAGAGGTCTGACAGAAGCCTGTCAGTTTATATGCCATAGTAGAAGGTTTTGTATACCTTATGATGGATGACTAGATAATAAAGATACCCGAGCTGGGAAGGGGAATCGTTAGACAGCTGTTAAGAGAAAGATGGAAGCTGCTCAGTCTAGGACATTCAATATTTTGTTTAACGTACAGAGGGCATGACTCTCTTGCACTAGGCTATACGTTTTCAAACCCATAGGTGTTCCCTTCCTTATATAGGGGTGGGAGAGAGTTAGGAGAGAAAATCTCAGCATAGGCACAAAGAGGACTACAGTCTTAGAACATCAGGTTATGAATGTGGTACGCTAGGGGCGGGGGTGGCTCAGTCGGTAGCGCGCCAGGCTCGTAATCTGTAGTTCCCAGGTTCGAGTCCCAGCTGGGTAAGCGTTAAGATTTATCTCCGCAAAATTCCCCGCCTTGCCCACGGTCAGTAGGGGCCAACCGATGGGCTTGAAAAGGCCGCCGTCCGTCGGATGGGACGTTAAGCCGTGGCCCCGTGTGCGGGAGAGCCATACCCTGTGCACGTTAAAGAACACGCTGGATGGCCTTGACGGGAGACTACCATCTGTCTCCCAACAGCTGTTCCAGTGGGTCCCCTCCCCCAACCTTCTCTGAGCCTTCGGGGTCCATGTGACCTGGCCATTTAGCCCATGGTGTGCAAAAAAGTGCCGCTCAGAGGTAAAACAACCCAACCCTCAATGAGCACAGAAATAATCTAGTTTAAGTTGAATATATTGTGTTAGATTCTGAAATAAAGTTTGCTTGTCAACAGCTTTAACTTCGACCATTACCAAAGTTCATAGAATTGGTTTAGAAAGAGCCCCAGAGGATTAAAATCACTTTGATTTCAACTTCACTAAGAAATAGAGTGCGAAAGAAAAGGAATTTTCTTTTACACATATATCAGTATATTGCCACAAATACGAATCACTTCTGAAGAAACAAAATTTAATTTCCTCAATGATATGAAGTTTTATGCCAGTAACAAAGAGAAAAAGATATTCTACAGAGAAATATTTCACAAACATAATAAGCAGATTTCGGTACAGAACAATAATTACGTAAGATAAAAAATAAAAATAAATTATCCCTCAAGAAGCTGCTTGCAGAGCTTGTCAGTTTAATAATACTCCATAGAGGATATCCCTGAGGAAGGAGAGACCTCAGCAGAAAGACAACACAGATGTTACACATTATTTGCATAGTGTTTAAAATCGCATCTTTTTACAACTTGTTTATTCTGCAAATATACACTTTCTCTCATCACATAACGAAACCTTTTTCAGAACACGAAATAATTCACTAATCTGAAGAAAAAATAAACCAATGTAGATGGGTTGTTTTATCTCTGAGCTGCACTTTTTTGCACACCATGGGCTAAATGGCCAGGTCACAAAGACCCCGAAGGATCAGAGAAGGTTGGGGGAGGGGACCCACTGGAACAGCTGTTGGGAGACAGATGGTAGCCTGGCACTGACCGTGGGCAAGGCGGGGAATTTTGCGGAGATAAATCTCAACGCTGACCAAGCTGGGACTCGAACCTGTGAACTACAGATTACGAGCCTGACGCGCTACCGACTGAGTCACCTCCGCTCCAACCAATGTAGAAATTCATGTGCTGCTTGTCTCATTTTTCCGACTTCCCATTCTAACTATCGCTGGCACCGCACTACATTTCATTCCTTTTAAGACGTGACGTCACTTACGCTCTTTCTCCTTATTCTCCAAAGTATCGGAATGTTTGCAGAGTTCTGGAAATACTGTTCTTCTTCTTACGAAAAGGGATTTAACACAATGAGACTGTGGTAGTCCCTCTATACCAGGATATGCTGTTCCATTTCCTTTGATTGAACGTGCGTGCGAATCAGCGAAGGTTTATGCGTGCAGCAAGCTCATTGTCGAGCTTTGCTACTTCAGCGTCCCCCGTGGTGCTAATTTCGTTATTATTTAGCTAATTTCTAGTTTCTTAATAATTTATTCTATGAGAAATTAGGTCTTAGAGTTTGTATTCCCATTTTCTGGTAGCGAGTCCCCGTTTCATAATATATGAAACTTCTTAATATTTAAGTGCACCTACACTATGTTCTACGATTTCCAGACATTTCAGTTTACACTTTTTCACTTTATTTTTTTTTGTCCTAAAGAGGGTGAATAGGGAGTTATGATGTCCTGTAATTGAAAGAACTGTAATATTGGAAAGGATACGTACCCATTTCAAACCCTTGTCCCGAAAGGGTTCTTAAAAAATAAAAGTAAAAATTTTACTGGTTTAATAATTACAGCGTTGAAAGAAAAAGCGAAAATGCCATTTAGTCGTGCATTGCAACAACGCAGTTTAAGTGGGAAAAAATATCTCAAATTATATTTAACAGTGTTCCAAAGCTTATAAAAAACATCTATTTCTTACCAGATTTTTTTAATGTCAATTTCACGGTGTATTTTTAATTAATTATTTTATCATTCGAAACCAGGTCATGGACATACATGGTGGTATGCCCCTAACGCAACATGACGGTATGCAAGAGAGGAACTCCTAAAACAACGTTCCAGTTTAAAAAAAAACCCTGAGAAATCGACATTTATGAAAATGCCCTGGTCTTGTATCTGTTGAAAGATGGCCACCTTAATGAAATGGTCCGATTAATCAGAACTCTGTCAAAAGTCACATTGAAAATATTCACTGCTTAGCAAGTGGAGCGACTCCGAAGTGTAATCCAGTCTCTTATCGCCGCCATGCAGAAGGAAGAGGAGGGATCTCTTTGTGGAGGAGGGAGGGGGGGGGGGAAGACGAAGGGAGTCAAAATGGTAATGAAGATGAAGAGCTCGAAGTGGATGTCATCTCTGAAGACTCAGGTTTCAGGATATAGTTGATGTGAAATGACTTTTTTTAATCAAGGGAACTTTCTTTTAAAGAAAGCGAAATTTTATTCATTTATGTGTGACGTGAATCGGAATATTTTGGGCAAATAAAATGGGAACTCTGTTTTTACAAAATCTCTTTGAAAACCAAAGAAGAAAACTTGAAGGGAGCTATTCCCTATGCAAGCAACAAATCACGTGACATTAAGGCGCTGAACCGGGGATCAGATTAAAGACCTCGAGATGCAAATTACATGTAGAGAAATGAAAAAAAAAATCCAATTCCTCTGGCAAGTTTGCAGTTCTTATGAGCATCGAATTGTTAAGAGTTCTCTTGGTCCTTGCGAGGAAGCAAACGTCCCCTTACACTTGTACGCTTCGTTGCACGTGCGAGGTCTTCAACATCTTCTGGGCATCCAAATCAAGTCCGTAAGGAGAGGGAGAGAAAAAATAACAACAATAATTGAAATTCTTAATCGACCTAGTGGGGTTTTTCAATATCTTTTCAGATGTCAGAACATTATGCAAAGAGATTGATTGATTGTATTGTTTTACTTCTGAGCGGCACTTTTTTGCACACCATGGGCTAAATGGCCAGGTCACATGGACCCCGAAGGCTCAGAGAAAGTTGGGAGAGGGGACCCACTGGAACATCTGTTGGGAGACAGATGGTAGCCTCCCGTCAAGGGCATCCAGCGTGTTCTTTAACGTGCACAGGGTATGGCTCTCCCGCACACGGGCCACGGCTTAACGTCCCATCCGACGAACGGCGGCCTTTTCAAGCCCATCGGTGTCCCCTACTGACCGTGGGCAGGGCGGGGAAATTTTGCGGAGATAAATCTCAACGCTGACCCAGCTGGGACTCGAACCTGGGAACTACAGATTACGAGCCTGGCGCGCTACCGATTATGCAAAGAGAGGAATAATAATGCATTATTACATAAAAAATCATTCAACTTTAAAAAAGGAACCTTTTTATATAATCAAATGTTTGCTGATATTCCTAACATGTCTTCTACTTTTCAACTACTATAAACGAAGCGTTTGCTAGCAAAGGGGATTTTTTTTTTGTCATGAAAGAAAGCACGTGACTTCTTTTTGAGTGCAGAAGAAAATACCCGAAGGAAAGTGATTGACTTCTCTATCTGAAGCAAGATTTGTTTCTCTCCTCAGAAATTCGTTTTATATTTTTAATCTCAGTCGTTTTATTAATTCGTTTCTTTCTATCCCTTTCTGTTTGAAAAAAGAAAAGAACTGATCTCCAACCAGTTTAGTTTCATTTTCTTCCATTTAATCCAATCTCTTCTAACTTGATTAATTAAACCTACGTCTGCCAATAATGGAAATTATTTTCTTATTTATCTCTTCATTATCAATAAAACGAATAAGAAGAAACGAGAAAAAAAATGCATCGAAATACGATCTTCTTCTTCGTTGAAAACTATCCGCATTTTGAACACAAAGAAACAGATTCGTTTCCTGTTCAAAAAAAATGAAACGATTCCTTTTTTATTTCTGCTAACTATCAAATGGAGAATCTTTCATTTACCGACACATCTTAAAAATAAAAAAATTATGTTTAGTTTTTGTTTTGGGCGCTGTCGACCGACTTCTTTTTGAATCTCTTTTACGCAAGAGTATCAGCTCTTTTTTCTTATTTTTTATTCCTTTCCTGTTTCGGCTGCACGTTCATCAGATTAAACATAAAAACATTTTCGCAGTCGTTATTTTCCTTTCATCTGTAGCAAAATTAATGGATGCAAATCATTAGAGATTTAAATTTCAGATTATTTCTTATCTAATGTTGCTACCAAACATTTTCCTGTAATTGGCATTGCGCGTGGAGGACTCCGTTTTGCTCACGAGCTAATAACGGAATCCTTGCTCGTGACGTCACCACACATGTTGCTAAGGTATGTGACGTACACGATGTGGTGCGCGTAAACGGGATTTTGTAGAATTTGCGATCCTGCAGGTTTCGAGGAGGAGGAGTCAATTAAGAAGAGGAGGAGGAGGAGTCAATTAGGAGTAGGGTGGGTAGGCAATGCCACAGACGAGTTTGATATTAGAACTGCGTTAAATAGTGACGGAATGCAGCAACTGTTTCCGTTTTCCATCGGAAGAGATGCTTGGAGGATGAAACAGTTGCATCTCTGCGGATGAAAGCTCTCGAGCAGCAATTCTTATTCGATATGTATCACGTCCTTGCTAGAAACCAGGATACTGAACATATTTCCCATCTGCTCAGGGGTGGGGGGGGAGTAGCCAATTCAGATGTAGAAGCAGAGTGCAACATTTATAAAGCAAATTACAATTATGTTGGGTTGTTTTACCTCTGAGCGGCACATTTTTGCACACCATGGGCTAAATGGCCAGGTCACATGGACCCCGAAGGCTCAGAGAAGGTTGGGGGGAGGGGACCCACTGGAACAGCTCTTGGGAGACAGATGGTAGCCCCTCGTCAAGGCCATCCAGCGTGTTCTTTAACGTGCACACGGGGCCACGGTTTAACGTCCCATCCGACGGACGGCGTCCTTTCCAAGCCCATCGGTGTCCCCTACTGACCGTGGGCAAGGCGGGGAATTTTGCGGAGATAAATCTCAACGTTGACCCAGCTGGGACTCGAACCTGGGAACTACAGATTACGAGCCTGGCGCGCTACCGGCTGAGCCACCCCCGCCCCATTTCAATTATGATATTAAATGATTTTTCATCATTACCTTTAAAATAAATTCGGGAAGGGTTCTGATATTAAGAGGCTTTTGATAACCTATCAACTTTCAATGAACTATTTCGATTTTCAAGATTTAAGGACGTACTTTTGGATCTCCATGATGACGTCATTGCTCCTACATATCACACGTATCCCACTTTTGGAGTTATTGCAAAATAAAAACTGTCTCATTATCGGTTTCAGTTCCCCGGGTTCTCATTTCGTATCTGTTGGCTCTTCCTTTGGGAAGATCGTTGCGCAAAAATGTCCAATCAATTGTCAATGGGAATAAATCAGACAGACGATTGTGAAGGGAATTTTACCATTTGATCTTTTTTTTCCCTTTCTGTTCTTTTTTTGATGTGAAACGTTCTGGATGGGATTGTCGGTGGGAGTGCAAATCTACTCCCCCCCACACACATTATCATAAGGAAAAGCACGAGTCAAGGTTTAATAAAGGATTAAAGCAATTCTTCCTTGGAGATCTTTTCGTCTTACAAAAATAAATGATTGTATTAAATTGATGATTATATTATCGACTCATTATCTGCTGGGAAATAATATCATTATCATACATCTTATCATTGCCCTTAGGTTAAAAGGATTGGCTGAAAAAAAAAAAGAAAAGTAGCTTTCCGGCGGGAGAGAACAGAATGATTCATCGATTCGTGTTTTTAATGCGGATTTTTTTAAAAAAGAGATTTTCCAAGCGGATGCTCGTTTCTGCTGCGGAACTAATTCTTAATTCCAAGCGATGTGAAAAAATGAATGCTTGATGCAGCTGGTGCTTCTGAAGTGGCGCTCTCTAGCGGATGAAAGGAGGAGGGGGGGGGATCATGGATTTAGCATTTGGGTATGGTGGGAGCTATTTTCTGAATAGTTATGAAGGAAACGTGATGATGACATTGGAAGAAAGATCAATTCTTTGTGGCAGACGATTATTGGAAGTTTCAGATTTCGAATTCCTCTGTTAACGAATGCAAAGTTAAAGTCATCTCGAAGCACGTGAAGAAGCGAGAGAACAGATTTATATTTTTTTATCTCGCACACTAGCTGACCTCCAAATGTTTTCTTTACAAAGAAAAAAAATTATATTTCATGCCTAAAACGCTTCTCAAAAGAAAGTAGCCGAAAAATCCCTTGCCACGTAGTTTCATTCAATGAGCCAAATATCCATCTTGGCAGCTGAATAGATTTCATACGGAGTTAATATTTCAGTCTGGCTTCAGTTTCAGGTATTACAGAAGTATCTAATGAAATGTAGGTGGGAGGATCTTGTTCACCCCCCATCTCATTCTCCGGAGTGAAAGTGGGGTACAGATGGTCCCTTCTCCAGAGGGCCAGTTCCTCTGTTAGATTAACAGGCTGGGTGGCCTGATAGGAAATTATCGTTTCTCATTGGTCTCTGTCTTCTAAATGCTGGATTCTCCCCCCCCCCCTCTCAAAAGCTCAGAACACAGAAGAAGACAACTGGACGCCCCATCGCATTGCTTGTATCTTTTCAGAAGTGTGTTTAGGCATGAAAGACACTTCATTATGATGATCGAAAGATGAGAATCATGTCAACAGTTGCATCTCTGCGGATATTTTCATGTGCGCGGATACACGTGATACATGCACGCGAAAGTCACGGTTTAATGTTCTATTTGGCGTAAGGTGCTGATTTTTCTAAGGGTGCGGTCTCTTTGATTTACACATTTTTTTTGTTTCGCTTTTTTTCTCTGTATCGATGAATAGCCCTCCCCCCCACCTCCCTAGGATAAACCTCGACACCAGATTAAATGAAAGAGTTCATCTCGTCAAATCATTCCCGAAATGGGTTGGGTTGCGTTGTTTTACCTCTGAGCGGCACTTTTTTGCACACCATGGGCTAAATGGCCAGGTCACATGGACCCCGAAGGCTCAGAGAAGGTTGGGGGAGGGGACCCACTGGAACAACTATTGGGTTGGGTTGGGTTGTTTTACATCTGAGCGGCACTTTTTTGCACACCATGGGCTAAATGTCCAGGTCACATGGACCCCGAACGCTCAGAGAAGGTTGGGGGAGGGGACCCACTGGAACAGCTGTTGGGAGACAGATGGTAGCCTGCCGTCAAGGCCATCCAGCGTGTTCTTTAACGTGCACAGGGTATGTCTCTCCCACACAGGGGACCACGGCTTAACGTCCCATCCGACGGACGGCGGCCTTTCCTAGCCCATCGGTGTCCCCTACTGACCGTGGGCAGGGCGGGGAATTTTTGCGGAGATAAATCTCAAGCTGACCCAGCTGGGACTCGAACCTGGGAACTACAGATTACGAGCCTGGCGCGCTACCGACTGAGCCACCCCGCCCCCTCGAAATGGGAATGAGGAATTCGCCTTCGCTCCAAACCTTCTTGGCCCGTCTTCGTAAGAAAAAAGAAACGTCTGCTTTGGAACCTGCATCACTTCTGTTCGTGGCATCCAATTGCCAATAGATGAATGACGTCAGCAGTGCACACTGGATGACGGAAACCTCTGATAGCTCTGTTAATTTCGAGCGGACACAGAACGAAATTAATCACCGAGGATTATTTTCCACTTGCAACGGATGCAACAGAATTCTCTGGAGCTGTTTTGCCGTCGCAACAAATGCCCTCTGAAGTCATCATTAATCCTTCATTGTTTGCTTTGAAGAATCGATGGTCGCTTTGGAAAGCAAGTTCTGCATTCTTTGGAAGACGTGTTATAAGACAACAAAGAGCGCGAGGTTTCCATGCTGCCATCGGAAGTGTTTACGGATTCTTGCTCTCGTGAGCTTCAGAAACTGAAATAAATATTCTGACTCAAATCAATTGGAATAATAATGGAATAATTGCATTGATATTCGGGTAGAAGTCGCAACAATTTTAATTTTCTGGCCATTATAACACAATTTATAGTTTAATATTTCATTAACTGAGACACATTCACTGTAACAGCTGCTAAGTGTATTAATTAGTATAGTAACAGCTATTAACTACACTTTATGCCGAAAAGTGTTTGGACACAATGTCATTTCAATGGGAAGCCGCATTCAGCCGCAGGTGATACAAATGAAATTCAGGTTGGTATTTTGATATTAAAAGAGTGCAATAACTAAATATTAAAGCAACAATATAAGTAATTATGCTTTGCATATTATTGCATAAAATGAAATGCAGCGGAACACATATTGAGAAGAAACTTATTTGTCCCTTGCACGAGTTTGGGATCCCTGCTCTAGACAGTCATAACTGAAATCTCTCATATGGGCTCGCAGTTGTCCTATGTCCTTTTTGGGTGAGGGTGGCTCAGTCGGTAGCGCGCCAGGCTCGTAATATGTAGTTCCCAGGTTCGAGTCCCAGCTCGGTCAGCGTTGAGATTTATCTCCGCAAAACTCCCCGCCCTGCCCACGGTCAGTAGGGGACACCGATGGGCTTGGAATGACCACCGTCCGTCGGATGGGAGGTTAAGCCGTGGCCCGGTGTACGGGAGAACCATACCCTGTGCACGTTAAAGAACACTCTGGATGGCCTTGACGGGAGGCTACCATCGGTCTCCCAACAGCTGTTCCAGTGGGTCCCCTCCTCCAACCTTCTCTGAGCCTTAGGGGTCCTTTGTGACCTGGTCATTTAGCCCATTGTGTGCAAAAAAGTGCCGCTCAGAGGCAAAACAACCCAACCCTATGTCCTTCTTATTATCCAATCGTAAGCCTTGGGGTTTTTGTGACCTTACAGCGCATTGACGAATGAGAAAACGTTCGCCCCACTGGGCTCTAAACACTCAAGGGGACAAATATATTGGAATAATTTTTGAAGTGAAAAAACAACAAGAATGTGATCTGGAATTTGATTCTCTGTCTCTCCCACCTGGCGAATCGGCAACCAGCAGAAGAAAAAAAAAACAATGTCCATTTCTGACGTCATGAGGACTTTTCACGAATGAAGTGTCTGTCCTGTATCGAGGATTGAGAGCGGAATTCAATAAAGGAACGGATCTCGTTGCTACCGCCATATGAAGTCTGCTCTTTGGAGTTGAAGTAGCAATTGGGGGGGGGGAGGCGAATCGTTGAAGTATTTGTGCTCAGTCTCTTCTTTCTATTCGGATTTGACATTTCATGTTCCTTTCAGAAAATTCGTACAAATTTCTTGGGAAAGTTGGGGCAGGGGTGGCTCAGTCGGTAGCGCGCCAGGCTCGTAATCTGTAGTTCCCAGGTTCGAGTCCCAGCTGGGTCAGCGTTGAGATTTATCTCCGCAAAATTCCCCGCCCTGTCCACGGTCAGTAGGGGACACCGATGGGCTTGGAAAGGCCGCCATCCGTCGGATGGGACGTTAAGCCGTGGCTCCGTGTGCGGGAGAGCCATACCCTGTGCACGTTAAAGAACACGCTGGATGGCCTTGACGGGAGGCTACCATCTGTCTCCCAACAGCTGTTCCAGTGGGTCCCCTCCCCCAACCTTCTCTGAGCCTTCGGGGTACATGTGACCTGGCCATTTAGCCCATGGTGTGCAAAAAAGTGCCGTTCAGAGGAAAAACAACCCAACCCAACTTGGGAAAGTTTTCCATTTGCTTTTCGCTTCGCTGACATGTTGTGTTTGATTCTCTCCTTAAAGAACGTATTGTGTCATAACAAGAGTGATCCATCACGACTCGTGATGTCCATGCGTAATAGAGAAAGGAGAACGAGACGGATCAACACAATGGCCCATTGTTCTTGGCAGGTCAATCCAGCGGGTAGAAGGAAACAATGCAGATGAAAATTGTTGTAAATAAATACTACTTTGGATGGCTTTAGGAGTCGTAACAATACAAAATGACGGCAAGCGAAAAAAGGTTTCTTTAAATTCTCCTTAGAGAATTTATTTGCTGGGTAATGAGAAATGAGAAAAAAGTTTGGAAATTGTTGTGTGACGTGTATTGCAACATTCTTTTCATGTGGCTGTTAGTGATATCATGTTGCGAAGTTTTGCATCTTTCACTGCCAAGCTCTAGAGTTAACCGCTTTGAGAATTATGTCATGCTGTGTAAAGTGTAAAAGGCCTTCAGTCCTCTCCTTTTCAGTGAGCGAAGCAGTCGGAATTCAGACCACTTATCAACTTAGCTCGCATGGTTTTGCTAGCTAGATGACCTCGTTTGTTGAAAGGGTTTGGTTGTTTTACCTCTGAGTAGTGCATTTTTGCGCACAATGGGCTAAATGCCCAGGTCACAAGGACCTCACAAGATTTGAAAGAAGATTGAGGAAAGAAAATAGATAGAACTGGACATTGTTAGGAGACAGACGGACGCCTCTCATCAAGGCCATCTAGCACGCTCTTTTACATAAACTGGGTTATGGCTCTCTCCTGAATTCGGGCCACGGTTAAATCTCGCATCCGATGGACGGTACACTTTCAAAGCCCAGCGGTGTTCCTTTTCTAAGAAATCCACTGGACTACTGTAAAGAGTTTGATGGGAACCTCTTTTAAAGGCCATCCTGTGTGCTTTTCAAGAGTGCAAAAGAATACGGAGGATCTCTTGCACACTCTGATCACGTATTAACATTTCTCTGCAATGGAAAGCTTTTCCTTCCCAAGCGAATCTGCCAATCGGAGATGGAACTAAAAATTTATTGTTGCCACGGTTGATATCTAACCTCTGGCTACGTTCATTACATCACAGTTGATATTCGACTTACTCTCGGCCCTCCGAGTGGTTAGCGCGCTTCGCTGCTGATCAAAGTGACCCGAGTTCGAGCCCCGGCTAAGGCATGGATGCCGTGTTGTTTTTCTTCTGAGGTCTCGCCATTCTCACAGACTTTCTACTGTGGTGTATTAAAATGCCAGGCTCCTGTCAGACCTCTGTAGCAAGCAGCTGCTTGAGGGGAATATTTTTATATTTATTTTTATTTATGGTGATGGGTCTCCTATTTCGAAAAAATGAAAAATGGTTTCATGGGAGCAGATATTGGCTGAACGAGATGTGCCATCATTACTATACGCATCCAAAGTGCGTTCTGTGTTGTGGATGAAACATTGCTAGATTTGTTGTTTGAATTGGTTTTTGCAGGGCCGACTCGAGGTAAAACTGTGCCCCTGGTGAATTCCACTTTCAGCGCCCCCTGTCATTGCCATTAATCAGTAGATGATTGGGATGTAGGGCAAACACTACCCGAAAACATAAAATAGTTTTACCTTTCATTACAAGAATAAAAGGGGGCGGGGGTGGCTCAGTCGGTAGCGCGCCAGGATCGTAATCTGTAGTTCCCAGGTTCGAGTCCCAGCTGGGTCAGCGTTGAGATTTATCTCCGCAAAATTCCCCGCCCTGCCCATGGTCAGTAGGGGACACCGATGAGCTTGGAAAGGCCGCCGTCCGTCGGATGGGACGTTAAGCCGTGGCCCGTGTGTGGGAGAGCCATACCCTGTGCACGTTAAAGAACACCCTGGATGGCCTTGACGGGAGGCTACGATCTGTCTCCCAACAGCTGTTCCAGTGGGTCCCGTCCCCCAACCTTCTCCGAGCCTTCGGGGTCCATGTGACCTGGCCATTTAGCCCATGGTGTGCAAAAAAGTGCCGCTCAGAGGTAAAACAACCCAACCCAAGAATATAATTCAAATATATGTATAATATATATAAACTCTCAATTGTTTTCTATATTAGAGATCGAAAATTTCTTCATTGCACTAATTTATTTTCTACTGAAAAAAATAGCCAATGAAAGCAATTGTTCTTGTGACACAATGGCAAGATGGTAGCTTTTCATGTGTTTTGGTTTACTAATACTTCTTTCGCCCTTTGTCACAGTTATGGGAACAGTCAGCATTACTTTTTAAAAAACGCTTTACTTACTTTTCTGTTTATGTTTCTTCGGCTCATGTTCATTTCCTTTGGGTCATGGCGTCTTAGGCAACTTTCCCGCCAGCCAGTCCTGAATTTCTGAATGTAAGAGTTTTTTTTATGAAATATTGCCACATTTTTACTAGTTTAAAAAGCTTGTAAAAAGATGCGAAATGGTTATAATAACATAATTAAGTCATAATATAATTAAAATAATGTGATAAAATATGCGGCTATATACTATACACTTTATTTAATGTTTTATGTAAAACACATTGTTGGTCACATTGTCATTTTGTAAGTTACGATTGATAATCTCAAAGCTTGATGTTTACAAACTTACATTTTGCAAATAGGATTAAAAAAAAATCAGAATGAAAATTAAAACAGGAAGTATTATTATAGATGAAAAAGTGAAATTTGATTTCCGGAATTCATCCAACCTCGAAATTCCAGCATGACCAAAAAAATGAAACAAAGTAACAACGTGGCCAGTACTAGGTTTTACCTTATTGGATTATCATATTGATACCAGATTAATTCCGTCAAAAATGACGCGGAAAAATGGAACTAAATTAAATTTCTAGAATTTATTATCACAAATTTAAATTCCTTTACTCTTTTAATCATAGTTCTCTTAAACACTCAATCAATGTTGAACGACTTGCCTTTATTGTCATTATTGGGCAATATCTTAAAAGTATGTTCAGCTCTAGTTCTCATTAATGCCCCGTGCATGTGCAAAAAATGCTTAAACTGTGTCGATGATTTGTCTGAGCGATTTAACAGATCGGAAGACTTGTTTTCTTCGCCATTTAAAGGCAAATTTCGTCGGGTAATGAATCGATCCTTGCTACAAATATCGCTTTTCTGCATTGCTCCCAGTTTGCAATATTTTCATTCCTCATAAAACCCATCTCTTTTCATTCAGCATGCCTTTCTCTGAATTCACTTCATTTCTCAGCGTCACTAAAGCATTGCACTTAAGTCTTTGAGATTGCATTCCAGATGTTGTGCATTCGCTTAAGAATTCAATTGAGCCATTAATGACTCCATTATCAGCTTCCCTGAAAAATCGAATCGACACTCAAATGTTTTTTTTTTAAACACCACAAAATATTTTCATTCAGCCAAAACTTCAAGTTATATTAATTTCTGATATACTTTAAATTCCGCCCTCTACTTTTTTTATTGATATCATTTTTAGTTGATAGCGTATTTATCATATTCCCTAATTGAAAACAAAGGCCTTACTCTTTATCAATCACTGATCAATGAAAAGCTCACACCAAGCGCGAAAAAAAGGAAAGGTTTCTCTGACGGTGTCTCAGTATTAAAATTGTGGCAAGACTGGACACATTCGAGCCAACTGTAAAAAACCGTGGGTGAAAAATTCAAGCACATCTAACAGACAATAAAATCAGCTTAAGCAACGTCAAGGGCAAAGGTTGGCTGTTGATTGGTTGGCCCCAGGGGAAGTCGCCCACGTTTCAGCACTGCATGGTGGAGATAACGGATTGGTAGCTGATGGAACCATGAACAAAGTGCCTTGCCGTATGATAGTGGACACTGGTGCAAAATTTTATTCAGAACAGACATAATAAAGAGATAATACCTCACCCAAACTGGAATGCTAGGCAGTTTAATATAAACCTGCAAACAGTCACTGGAGATCGTGCTAAAGTCCATTGAGGGATGGAACTCAACATCAGAGTTGGTAGCTGCTTGGTACATCGCTGACATCTACGACGAATGCATATTACGATTTGATTTCTTAAAGAAACATGGATTCAGTATTAGACCCAGTGACAGCCAACTCATCTATAAGATAGAAGAGATCCCTCTGTTTAGTCGTACATCTGATTCTTTATCAAGTGTGACCACAATGTTAGTGACGGAAGACAGAAATCCCAGCACCAAGTAGAATTATAGTCCGTGAACATCGGGCGGAGACTTCTGGGGCCTTCCGATTGGCAGTTACTGATGCCTCTGGTAAAGGAGCTTTGGCTCATGGTATCCTGGTTGCAAGGACTTTAGTCAGTGTAGATAAAGAACAGATTCCTATCAGAGTGATGAACTGTAACAAATCCAATAAAATATTAAAAAAAGGTGAAGAATTAGCAATATGTGAACCTGTTACCTGGGTAACAAGTATAAATCAAATAGAAGTTACTGATTTAAACCAAATTCATACAGACATCCCACCTCATCTTACTGACTTATGGAGAGAAACAAGACTAATATTAACTAAAAACCAAGCTGCTAAGGCCGAGAACCTATTGAAAGAATTTTATGACATTTTTTCTGCCACATCAAATGATTATGGCGGTACTAACCTGACGAAACATAAGATCAACACTGGTGATTCTCCTCCAGTCCATATGCCGGCAAGAAGGCTTCCATTGGCAAAAAGAGAGGAGACCGAACAACTCATAAGGGACATGGAAGCTCAAGGCATTATAGAACCATCGCAGAGTCCCTGGACATCACCAATAGTTCTTGTCAAGAAAAAGGATGGATCTGCACGATTTTGTGTAGATTATCGCAGATTAAATGACGTAACAAAGAAAGACTCCTTTCCTTTACCCAGGATTGATGATACACTGGACACTTTATCTGGGTCAGAATGGTTCTCAACATTAGACTTAAAGAGCGGCTATTGGCAAGTTGGTATACATCCTAAAGATCATGAGAAAACAGCTTTCACTAAAGGGAATGGACTTTGGAAGTTTAAGGTGATGCCATTTGGACTTTGCAATGCACCTGCTACATTTGAACGACTAATGGAGTCGGTGCTCAAAGGTTTGTCACGGGAGGTCTGCCTGGTTTACTTGGACGACATCATTGTTCTTGGAAAGACTTTTGAAAAACATTTGAGAAATCTTCGTCAAGTGTTTGAAAGGGCAGCCAAGCTAAAATTGGGACCGACTAAGTATAAACTGTTCCAGCAAGAAGTTCATTCCTTGGTCATGCCATCACTACATCAGGGATTATGACTGATCCTAGTAAGATAGAAGCTGTAAGAGACTGGCCTCCACCACAGGTTGTTCATTAACTTCATAGTTTTATTGGACTTTGCACCTACTATAGAAGATTTGTCAAGGGTTTCTCCAACATCGCAAGGCCATTACATCGTCTGAAAGAGGAGGGCCACCGGTTCATCTGGACCACCGAATGTAAAGTGACCTTCTAAAAGTTAAAGCAAGCTCTTTCCACAGCACCAGTGTTAGCATATCCACAAGTTGGAAAACAGTTCATAATAGATACTGACGCAAGTAACACAAGAGTTGGTGCTGTACTTTCACAACAAAAAGACGGACAAAAGTTATTGATTAATTTAGCAAAACTCTATCCAAACCAGAACGGAATTATTGTATCCCACGTAAAGAACTGTTAGCAATAGTGAAATCAATAGAAAATAGATGAAACGAATTTTAGTGAAATAAACAAAGGGACTAAAATATATTTCGATTGCCATTTTCACTGAGATCTTTCTTTGTTACATAACTTTATTTTATGTTTGGTAAATTTCGCATTCTATATAAATCGAAATAATTCATGAATGAAACGGTTGTGAAAGTTGTCTAATGTTAATATTCAAATTTAGATGATTCAAATTCCAATATTAGAAATCTGGATTCATTTGACTTGGTTCCAGTTTTAGCAACATGAAGCTGACATACAAGGTAACGAAGTACACAAATAATAACGATATACACTAGGGGCGGGGGTGGCTCAGTCGGTAGCGCACCAGGCACGTAATCTGTAGTTCGAGTCCCAGCTGGGTCAGCGTTGAGATTTATCTCCGCAAAATTCCCCGCCCTGCCCACGGTCAGTAGGGGACACCGATGGGCTTGGAAAGGACGCCCTCCGTCGGATGGGACGTTAAGCCGTGGACCCGTGTGCGGGAGAGCCATACCCTGTGCACGTTAAAGAACACGCTGGATGGCCTTGACGGGAGGCTACCATCTGTCTCCCAACAGCTGTTCCAGTGGGTCCCCTCCCCCAACCTTCTCTGAGCCTTCGGGGTCCATGTGACCTGGCCATTTAGCCCGTGGTGTGCAAAAAAGTGCCGCTCAGAGGTAAAACAACCCAACGATATACCCCGATTAATATCCACATTGCTGCATTTCTGCGAGTGATTTCGCTTCCAGTGAGTTGGACGATTAGAAGTTATGAATCAGCTGGCAGAAAATCCTCATCCAATTCTTATCACCCGCGTCGACTATCGTGGTTGCCAAATATATTGGGCGACGCATTCCTGCTAATCCCTCATCCTACTGTTGTGGGGAAAAGTGTTTGTCGAGCTCTTGTTTGACAAAGGGTGGCAATGTCGTTATAGCAGCGAGCAAAAGAAGAACACAACTCGAGGATTCGTCGCCAAGGTGGGGGGGAGCTGATAATGAGAAAGTGTGGTTGCCGTTGGGAGCGATAGGATTCACCTCTCTGTCGATCTGCCACTTAGCGCTTTGCTAAGATTTGTTGCTCTCTAAGCGAAGTAGTCTTTCCTCTCGCCCATATTACTTATTTTTTACCGCACAAGAAGAATTTTTTTCACATGAATGATTATGTCTTATTTCTGCACTCTCAGCTGAAAAACGACGAAATTTCTCAAAGCAAAAGAACTTACTTTAAACGAGTTTCGGTCTTTCATGGAGAGGAACAATTCGCAGAAAAAGAATCGCTCTTCATCAGTACCTTTTAAGTAATCAGTAAAGAATCGGATTGGTCGTTTAGTGATGAAGACTAATTAATTTTTTCTCAATTCATTGAATGGACAAAATCTTGTAAAGTACTTCTTTATATATTTATTGAAAACTATTTGCTTACATCGATGTAGGAAGCAAATAAATAGTTCAAATCAAGATTTGAGAAACTCGTTTAGAATTACTAGTAAATGTTCTAATCTAATGCCTTTTATGTTTTTGACAAAACTTCCGGAGCCAGTTACAAATTTGGTCACAATAGTTAGAGGTTAATGAGGTTCCTTTATGAACAATCTACCTGACTCCGCTTTAAATAAATTACTAAATTTTATCAACACCATGTAGACTATGGGAAATTACCCAGAGAGCTGGAGTACTTCATATGTGGTCCCGATTCCAAAACCTGGGAAAAATTTATCAGAATTAAAATCATTTAGACCAATTTCACAATGCATTTGGCATGGGAAAAGTTGTGGAAAGAATGGTCAATAAAAGATTGAGTTGGTTTATTGAATCCCAGAATATTCTATCTCCTCGTTTTTCAGGTTTTCGCTTTGGGAGAAGTGCTCAGGATAGTACATTGGACCTTGTCACAGATGTTCAAGTCAACATTGGAATAAAAATACTTATACAATTGCAGTATTCTTGGATCTAAAAAAGGCTTATGATAAAGTATGGATAGAAGGATTGATTTATAAGTGTCTAAAGCATAACATTAAAGGTAAAATACTGAAATATTTACAAAATTTGCTAATCAACAGAAATATGAGAGTTAAACTAAATGACATCCTTTCAAGGCCAGTCAAACTTCAGAGAGGCTTGCCTCAGGGCAGATCCTTGAGTCCCTTATTGTTTTATTATCAGTTTATTTTTACATGATCTTCCAAATGCCTTTCCTACAACTGCCAAGTTCTGTTTTTGCGGATGATATCGCAATTTGGATATCTGGAAGAAATTTGCAATCATTGGAGGAACAGCTTCAGAAAACGATTTTGAAGTTAGAAATTTACTTTGATAAATGGGGGACTGCAGGTGTCACCAGAAAAAACTGTTGTGCTCCCCTTTTGCTCCCTCCGCAAATTTCCTTCCTTACAGTTAAGGATGAACAATATAGTATTGAAAGTTGTTAAATTCCACAAATGTCTCGGAGTTGTACTAGATTTAGAACTGAAATGGTCAAAATACATCGAATTCATGGAAGAAACTACAAGACCCTTCGTAAATATCCTGCGATGTCTGGCTCCGAGGAAACGAGGAACCTCCATTCAACAAATGTTAAACATTTATAAAGCCTTAATAAGATCTAGACTGGAATATGGAGGATTTCTTTTGGAAAATGCTAGCTACACCTTAGTTAAAAAAATGGAAAAAATCCAAAATAGAGCAATAAGGATCTGTCTGGCCCCAGTTCCCTCCTTGTCCTACTGTCTCGCTTCTTGTTGAAGCCAATCTGGAACCTCTTTCTCTAAGGAGATCCAATATCCTCTTCCAACACTTTCTAAGAATGATCTATAAACAGAGGACTAACCCACTGGTTGAGAAGATTTTCAGTCATTCTCTGAGGAAAACATGTCCTATTTATGAAGTAATCAGAGGGTTTCCTCTGTTCGAAGACGTTCGGGGCCTCCAGCGACCAGTGGACCAATGGGATAATTTGCCCCCATGGTTTTTTGAAAAAATTCCTTGTTTTCATAAGATACAGGGTATTACTACTAAGAAAAATCAATATGTCTATGTACTCAAGAATTTAGCTGAAACTTTAATTGAGGCAAAGTATGCTTCCTTTACAAAACTATTTACGGATGGCTCTGTAAACAAGTATGAGGGAAGAGCGGCTGCTGCAGTTTGGATACCAGATCAGAATATTCATTTAGCAGTTAGACTACCAGACCAAACAGAAGTTTTCACAATTGAATTAGTAGCCATAGAAATGGCCCTTAAGTGGGCTACTACTCTGTCCCGTGACAAAGTTGTTATTCTGTCTGATTACCGATCAGTTATTCAATTTTTACAAGGAAATCCGGGAAGATCAACATATCAATAATATAGCAACAATGAGCTTTTTTGCAACATTTTTAAGTTGGCGAATAAAATGATGAAAAGTGGTATTGAATTAAACGTGCAGTGGATTCCCAGCCACGTCGGCGTTATAGGAAATGAAGTTGTTGACAAAATTGCTAAGGAAGCGTTATTACGTGAAAACTGGCTCAATATTCCAAGAGGTTTCAATTATTATAAAAGCAAAAATAAGCAAATTTTAAAACGAAATTTTCTGCATTATTTTAAAGTTCATTCGTCCTCACATCTGAATCATAGGAGTTTGATTAGTCAAACCATTGATCCATTTCAAGATTTCGGACTGACTAAAAACGACATAGTGATCATTACCAGGCTCAGAACAGGGACCACAAGACTGAATGATCAAATGCATAAGATGAACAGAGCTGAGTCATCTTCCTGTGATATATGTAGAACAAAAGAAATAGTCTCTCATGTGTTACTTAATTGCAGCACATTTGATACTCATAGGGATCAAATGTTTCACTCACTGGAAGAAATTGGAATTAAGGAATTTACACTCAAAGATCTACTCGGACACCAGAATTTGATAAAAGGAAAATATACTTTTAAATTAATTTTACAATTTTTAAAGGACACTGATTGACAGAATTTGATTTAGTGCCACGATGTTTCTACATTGAACACGCTGGATTGAACGCTCTTAAATTTTATTAATATTAATCAACAACTTTCAAGTTTCTACTGAACTACCTCCTTCCTTCAGAAAACTCTGGAATGTTTATGGAATGTTCATTTGACCTCCAATCCAAGATTACTGGGAATTTTATGGTTTTGCTTTTGAAATTTTGGTTTTCCAGACTCAGTTGGGAGAACTCTCCGACATAGTGCACGGACCATTCTTAAAAGAATTTCCGGATGAGAGGGGCGAAAGGCCCCGAGTGATTTCCGGAATAATGATTTATGTTGAAGAACTTTATGAACAAATAAGTCTACTCATTTTAACTTCAATAAGAAAAGTCTACTTGCATTAATTTTGATCTTGTGAATAAACTTCTTCAGCTAAGGTTTTCCTTTTGTCACATTCATACAAATCAATTAATTATCACCAATTAATTATGTTCCCTAAAGCCAATACTATCGCGAGCATTTACCGTCCATTTTTTCTCCCTCCATTCGTTTCTCCGACGGGTTATCTGCACGTGGTCACATCCCTCTCGAGCCTCGATCTCCATTCATCACTTGCCTCCCTCTTCGGTTCGGATTTCGTTCGCATTGTTTTCCAACAAATTGTGATTTCTGTGTTTTCTGAGCGAACCCCGAAATTTGGGAACCTAAAGTGCAGTTGATGCATCCCGAGAGACAAAGTTCCTTGCCCTTGATGACGTTCAGAAAGATACCGATCTGTTGCTCTTAGCGTTTCAAATGTGTATTGCCATTCAAATGAAATGCCCATGCTCTCTTCATTGCAACAGAAGAAGCGGAGCGATTAATCTTCTTCGCCAATTCGTTCTGTACTACCGCGTCATCAGATTGGATTGGATTGGATTGTTTTACCTCTGAGCGGCACTTTTTTGCACACCATGGGCTAAATGGCCAGGCCACAAGGACCCCGAAGGCTCAGAGAAGGTTGGGGGAGGGGACCCACTGGAACAGCTGTTGGGAGACAGATGGTAGCCTCCCGTCAAGGCCATCCAGCGTGTTCTTTAACGTGCACAGGGTATGGCTCTCCCGCACACGGGACCACAGCTTAACGTCCCATCCGACGGACGGCGGCCTTTCCAAGCCCATCGGTGTCCCCTACTGACCGTGGGCAGGGCGGGGAATTTTGCGGAGATAAATCTCAACGCTGACCCAGCTGGGACTCGAACCTGAAAACTACAGATTACGAGCCTGTCGCGCTACCGACTGAGCCACCCCCGCCCCAGGCGTCATCAGCAAAAGAAGTTTCTGCTGACTCGAGCGCAGTTAGCCCAGGTCTGTTGCGTTTCGGTATTGCGTTGCGTTAGGCAAACTATTTGCGCGCAATTGTTCCCGAGCTCTCCGATGATTTCCTCGAATTTCGCCGCCAAAACACACGACTGCACGAAATTTGCATTTTTTTCTTCTGCCATTGATTCAGGGTTCCCCTTTCGTTGGCGTAGACTCTTCCTTTAAGACCGACGCTTTCTCATTTCGCGTGTAAATATTGCGCAACGGGCAATGTAACGGGGTGGAGGAATTTCTCCCCCCCCGCTTCATTTGAAGGAAATGTCAATTCCTTCATCTCTGTCATGAGACATCAAAAGAGAGGATTCGGCTGAAAAGAAAGCGGAAGATTAGATAAAGAAATACCAGACGTCGTTCAGCGATGGAAAGAGATTTTTCACAACATCGCAAATATTTTTCTACATTTAAATTTTAAGAATTGAAATCTTATAGTTCTTCGAATGTTATGCATTCTAAGCTCAGAAGAAGATAGCGTCAATCAGCAGTTACTCCTGAAAATAGAAAAAAAACACACTAGTTTCGGTTGTGTGTTTGTGTGTGTGTATATGTGTGTGTGTGTATGTATGCATACGTCCGTCCATCAATCCATACTTACGCCCATAATCCTCAAGTACATATGGGTTGCAGAAATTCAATCAGACTGAGCAATCTCGTCCTCTACACACATCTAACTATCTCCCTTTAACGACGTGAAGCCTCTCTTAACAAGCGACATTTCCTCCATCAAACCAATAATCCTGGCGACGTTCGTCACACATCCTTCTTGATATCCTGAAGATTAAGTTACTCTTTGTTGCCACTGCTCCTACGCATCCCCTATACTCCTGAGAGCATTTTCACTTTCCTCATACTTATATATTAGCATTGGGTGCATTCCTTTAGATCTCCAGTTTCGTAGCATTGCCGTCGTCGTGTTATTCTGTCAAGCATGTCATCATGCCAATTATATGGCGAAGACGTTTGCTTATTCTGTGTTAATAATTTCCCAAAGAACCGAGGTTCTCACTTATTTTTGTACACTAATCGAGGTCGAAATTATTCCATCGAGCAGGAGCAGTCGGATTCCCATGCAAATCAACATGCCGGTGTAGGGCAATGATATATGCAAATTATTAAATTTTCCGTGACAAATACGTGGTATCTGTTGGAGATCACAGGAGAAATACCGAGTGCTAAGCCAAATGCTTCAGGTGCCGTAGTTGTCTGTAAGCAAGCTACGAAAGAGATTACGTTGAGAGTAAATACCGATAATGAAGTACAGAAGATGGTACGACGACCCTTCGCCAATCCCATCAGCAGTTGGAGCGTAGTCGGGATGTAGGGCTCCATGAAGCTGTATGCTCTACCCGCGCTATTGCAGCGATGCAAGGATGCTTGTAACGTTGTTGGCGCCGATGGTCTCAAGAAACGGGCTATTCTCAGAGTTGTTATTAACTCAGAGTTGTTATTAACTCAGAGTTGTCGTGCAGAGTCAGATCTGTCGTATGGATGGACAACAATAAGGGTGGAAAGAAGGATTCGTCGGCAGGTGGTAATAGACCATTCGGTGAACTGTACCTGCTGCCAAAGGAGTTCCCATCACGTCCAAGGCTACTGCCAAAGTTCGCAGGACTGAGATCCTAGAGTGTGATGTTGTCTGCTCAGATTGGTATGTGGTGTTTCAGTTAATACCCACAAATCTTTCTTTCAAATTTGAGTTGCCTTTAAACCAAAGCTTACCATGATAATTATTTCTGGGTCTTTCAGAACGTCAGTGTCAAATGTAATTCCTTTAATCTTAGCACATTTCTTAAGTTCAGTTTCAGACGCGTTCAACAAGGTAATGATCCGACCCAATTTCAGCTCCCCTATATTAACAGAACTACACATTTTCTGCCAATTAACATATGATCGATCTTGTTCCTATGCAACTCATCATCAATGAAACACATATATATTTATAAATATTCCAGCATTTGTAGTTTCCCGAATTTGCATCTATTATCACATTATTACGTTTATTTAACTGTAGGAGGCATTCCCCAATGCAGCTTCTAATGCCGAAAGGTTTTACCGCTGTCCAAAGGTAAGAGTAGGTTGCAACTTCGGCATTGAAGTCACCCAGCAATAGCACCTCTTTTCTTCACAGATTTCAAAATATTCTGAAACTGTCCATAAATCCTATATTTCTCGCTCTTTTTCATTGGATTCGTCAATGGGGCCATAAATGCAGATCACATTCAAGTCTTTAGCCTTGTTTTAAATTTAGCCGTAAGATGCAATTGTATCCCAGAAGAGCATCACTTGTAGTCCCGGTTGGAAGCAAACCTACATCCTGATGATGTTTCCTATGTTCTCTTCCTGAAAAGAGAAATTTAAGATTAAGTACTTGACCTCTTCCTGATTACATTGTCTCGTGCAAGCCAAGAATGTTCAGATTATACCGCTGGAACTCGATTGATGTTTAACGTCGAGATCCTGTGATGTTGACTACTTCACTGGAGGGTTAAAAAAATAATAGTAGTCATAGAAATCTAGATCGTTCAATCAAGCTGATTGGTAGCCCTCGTTTTCTGGTTCCCTTTGAAAGGAAATAACACGTGATCTAAGTTATGCTTGTCTTCTGCGCGCCATCACAAAGATCAATGCGCAGCTCTCCTTCCAATTACGTCTAGAAGCCATTTACAGACCTTGGTGCCAAATAGCTCTCAAATATTTTGAAGTCTGATGAATAGGAAAGGAACGCACGGAAACACTGCTGAAGATGATGCTTTGACTCCTGGGGCACCCTCAAGTGAAAACCATATTCTAACCTTTTAGTTGATAAGTAAAAGCGGAAAAAAAAATCAAAGGGATAGAATGGCTCCATGTGCAGAAATAAAAACACGAAGAGTGTCCTTTAGATACACATTTAAAAATTATATCCTTTATATTTATATCGAATTAAAATTTATGTCCCTTTTATTTATATCGAAATGTACCGATCACTGGAAAAAAATTCGGAAAGATTACCCTTCTGAAACTTTAGGACGCCAATCTCAGATTGGGGATCGTGAGGTAGTGAGTCTTCGGATTATTACCACGTGATAAGAATGCCTCCATTGATATAATGGAATCCCTCCCATGGAATAGAAGCCCTACCCCACGGAAATACGTCAAGTGAACATCATCCTTTGAATTCAATTGACGACCCCTACAGCAAAGTTATTTCAGATTAATTTTTTGCACGTGTTTCACACCTTAAAACTTTTTGCACAACTTTATTCAAATTTATATTAATTATTTATTAATTTGGATAATAGGCAAAAAAATAATAATTTTTATCCGGATTGCCTCCTACTGGATGGCAGATATTGCATAAATAAAAAGAAGTTGAACTCTTAAAATGCTGCAAATTATTTCTTAAGAAAACTAAAAAAAATGATATGAGTCAGATAAAAAAAAATTCAACATTTGCAAGAAGTTATGCAAATCTCACGAATTTAGGGAGGCGGTAGTGCATGGAAATGATTAGGCTTGCAGGACGATCTAAACGATTGGACAGGCGTGAACTGACGTCACAAGTGCGGATTAGTCAAACACAGATAAAGGCAACCAAATAAAGGCTCCGTGGTTGGCAAAACGTTGTGGAAATTGTTTTAAACCGCTAAAGATGCCCTTACGCAGACGTCGACAGCCGTTCCAACAGTTAACAGATTTTGAGCGTGGAAGAATCATCGGCCTTAAAGAAGCTGGTTTGTCTTGCAGAGATGTGGCCAACCTTTTTGACCGCAATCCCAGCACCATCGTACACATATGGCGCCAGTGGGTTCAAGAAGGATCCGGTACACCGACAAGAATCAGGAAGATGTATGACCACAGAGCGACAGGACTGCGATTTGCGACGCGTGGCATTGCGTGACAGATGCGCGACCTCAACGCAACTGCAAAGGGACTGGCAACAGGTAACACATCGAATACCTACAAAGTGGACGGTAAACAACAGGCTTTTAAACTCTTCATTGCGAGCCTATCGTCCGGCACTGCGTTTGCCCCTCACATCTGCTCACATGCGAGCACGTCATCAGTGGTGTCGCTTCAGACAGAACTGGAACGAACTAGAGTGGAGTACGAAAGAGTGGTGTTTAGTGACGAATCTCGTTTTTATCTTGGTCAGCACGACGGTAGATAAAGTGTTCACCGTCATCTAGGGGAAAGGAACGCCACCCAGTGCGTGCGACATCGTCACACAGCTCCAGCACCTGGTGTCTTGGTGTGGGGGTGCCATCAATCGGACATCTTGGTCAGAAGTGCTCATCATAAGGAGATCTCTAACTGCCCAACGATATGTTACCAACATTTTGCAGCCATTGGCTGTCCCATTTGTTCAGCAGCATGGAACCTTTTACCAGCAAATAACGCCTGTCCCCACACAGCCCGCATTAGTCTGCAGTATCTACTTGAGCCAAACGTTTAGGTACTACCATGACCTGCACGCTCGCCGGACCTTTCACCTATTTAACACGTCTGGGACATGATGGGCAGACAGCTCCAACACCACTAAGAGGTGCGCCAACTATTTTTGCTGAAATGGAACAGCAACTTCGCGCTATTTGGAGTTCTATCCCTCAGGAGGACATTAAAGAGCTGTACGATATCCTACCCCGCCGTGTTCATGAATGCATTGCTGCACGGGGCGGTTCAACATCATATTAATTATACCACTTTACCAGGTAGGTAAAGTGGTAATCTTCAATATTTTTTTGATAATGTAATCAATCGCACATCTCAGTGTATGCTAACAGCTGCCTGCATTTCAATAAAATGTCATTAATCCTTCCAGGTGCTGTAATTTTTTTTTCCTGTAGTGCATTTTTCAATGGCAAATAAAAGAAATGAACGTGATGCGTGTATTAAAAAAAAATGTAGAAATTTAAACGTTTCAAACATGAAATTAAGGCTGTGAAATGAGAAGGGAACCTGCGATGAAAAAGGCAAACGATGTTTCGGAATTGGAGGAAACAAAAGTCGAATTAAGAAAAACGGGGACACGTTAAAAGAAATGTGAAGAAATAAAAAAAATGAGTAGGATAGAAAAAAATGAGGCAGAAATAATTCTGTGAATATTTACGGAAATGCGGCAGAAAAAGTTGGGGGGGTTGGGAAAAAAAGAATGAAAAAAAAAAGAATGAAAGTGCGAAATCGTTAAAGAGCGGAAAGAATTGCGTTGGGAAATAAGTCAACAGAAAATGAATTAAATGAATTGGGTTAAGTGAAAAAACTTTTGGATCTGAAGGAAAAGAAAAGATTAGAAGGAATTATTTTTGGAAACGTTTAAAGAAATTTAAGGAGTGATCTAAAAATATCCTTTCTTTTATGGATCGGAACTTTAAATGGAAACAGAATTCTTTTCCTCGTCATTATTGTTTCTTCTTTCCTTCAGTTCATCAAAAGAAGAATGCTGCTAGTTAAGATTCCATTTTAGGATTTCGGAAGAGGGAGGACAAATTTTTTTAACGGGTTAAAATGATCAGGTCACAAGAACTCCAAAGTATCTGGGAGATGGATCTGGGAAAAGGAAATTTATTTTGAAATTTATTAATACAAAACTGTGACCCAGTAAGAGTACTTCTTAAAGTGGCACAGAGGATTTCTCTCTGTTGCACCCTGGGGTTAAGGGGTAATGCTTTAATCAGCGGATGCAAAACCCAACACTATTTCCAATAGTAAAACTTAGAGAAAAATAATAATCCTGAAGCTTCTTTAATTATTTCAGGAAATATCTTTATAAGTATTTCTTTTTACCTTTCTATCAAAGTCATTGGGTTGGTTGTTTTACCCCTGAGCGGCACTTTTTTGCACACCACGGGCTAAATGGTCAGGTCACATGACCCCGAAGTCTCAGAGAAGGTTGTGGGAGGGGACCCACTGGAACAGCTGTTGGGAGACAGATGATAGCGCCTCCCGTCAAGGCCATCCAGCGTGTTCTTTAACGTGCACAGGGTATGGCTCTCCCTTACACGGGACCACGGCTTAACGCCCCATCCGACGGACGGCGGTCTTTCCAAGCCCATCGGTGTCCCCTACTGACCGTGGGCAGGGCGGGGAATTTTGCAGAAAAGTCATTGGGAAAAAATAAATCTGAATACTAGTTGACTCTCAAAGAAATTGTTCAGCGATTTTTTTTCGCAGCCAATCAATGTATTTCAACCACTACTAAAAATAACACCCAATTAGTGCAACACAATTTCCTCCAGCCAACGAGCGACGCTGGTTAAGTTTGGACTCAGTACTGCAAGGGATCAGGCTAGGAGGCTGACACGCTTCCAACTGAGAAGTGCACTGCATGCTCCTCTTCACTTTCACTGGATTGGTCGGAATTCTTTCAGATATTGCATACAATTGGGATGAACGAACGAGGCGCTTCACTTGAGGAGAAAGTATCCAGATTTAACAAGAAACAAGAGAAAGAAACTGGTGCTTGAAGAGGAATCGGAAGTGAACTGGATCATTTGAATAACAAGAAACAAAGAGAGCGACATCTCTTGTGAAATGATGAAACGAAAGAGACGACTTACAAAGGAATTGGCGGGAAAACATCAGAAAAAGAGGAGCAATAAAAAACAAAGCATTGATCGAGAGGGATGAGAAAGGGGGGGGGGGAAGAGATATTCATCAAGGTCATCTAACACGTGGTTGCTCCCACCGGCAGCCGCCCTGAGATTCAATATCGAAAAATCGATCAACGATTTCTTTCTGAACCAACAGATAATTGGTTCTTCCTTCTCTCCGAAGTTTTTTCACTCTTTCTCGAAATTGCTCTGCTTTTTTTTAAAGGTTTTCATTGAATGGCTTTGAAAAGAGTAGAGAACGAAAATGCCTCAACAGAACTATTAAAATAAAAACAGAAAAAAAATTAAAATGACTGTTCTTAAACATCTCGAAGGCTTGTCAGAGTTAAGAGGATGAAAATTATATTAAAATAAGGTTTTTGAAGTTTTCAGGTAAGAAAACAAATGGAGGACAATTTAATATATAACTAGAGGAATAACAACATATCGTCTGTGGCGAATATGATCATTTCCAAAGAGAATTAATTTTTATTTTTTATTTTTCTCCTTTAGCACCCTCTAACATCAAACAATGAACTAATTGATAATTGGGAGAATGAAAATAGTAATATTTCATTAATAACAGTAAAGCAAGAAAACAAATATTATTTCTTAAAATGGAAAAGCTTAATTTTTCACACCTCTGCCTGCCAGTAAAGGGACACATCAATGCTGCCCCCCCCCTGTTAACTTTTTGACCATCACATTTTTCGATCACCGAAATTTGAAATATCTCGCATAAACGGATCGTTTTCAAATATTTGCTTCAAGCTTTGGCACCTTTTTCCACAGTTAGAAGGCGCTCTTATAGTAATTAGAAGATTTTAAAAATACGAATCTTAATATTTCCTGAATATCGATCCGATTCAAATATGATGTTTATCTCTAAAAACAAAAAAAAGTTGAATGTCTATAAACGGCCAGGCAGATAACCACAAAGTAAAAATATTCGCTCGTATTAAAAAAAACTAGCTAATGAAAACGAGCTCAGAAGGAGATGGAGTTTTTTTTTTTACACCGAGGCATTATGTTTGAAAAGAATCGTGTCTCTGCAAATGGGCTTTATATAAGCATATAATATAGTATAAACAAGAACACCAAATTGGTTTTGTAAACTATGCAATAATCGTTTTTGAAAAGACTGTCATTTTAATTTAGATATATTACGTATACAATTATGTATACAGGGTGATTCAAAACTTATCGTTCAAATTTCGTGGGGAGGTAGGGAATACGTCAGGAAACCGATTTCACATAGGAAAGTATGTCCGCAAACGTCATCTACATGAACAAAATGGACAAGTAAAGTGAACACAAGGAAACAGTACAGTTAAGTGGTAACGAATGTGACTTTTATTCCAACAAGGTAAAGTACAGGTTCACAGTAGGTGCTCAAAATTGCGACCATTTACACGGACACAGGATTCACAGCGCCGTTGCATTGACCGCCGAACATTTTCAAAAACGCCTGGCATATCACGGACAATGCCTGCGGCGGCCACTATTCGTGCAACAAGGTCCATTTCACTGTCGACGGGGTCTCCGCTAGCTCTTGATGCGTAAAACGATTCATCTTATCACTAGTAAGTCAGCTCGTACACTGATGACAGCGGTAGTGGTCGGGCGAGCTGTACACTGGTTAGGTACACACAGCGCCCTCTACATACGCATGCGTACATTTGCGGACATACTTTCCTATGTGAAATCGGTTTCCTGACGTATTTCCTACCTCCCACGAAATTTGAACGATAAGTTTTGAATCACCCTGTATATATATATTACCCTTCAAGCAGCTGATTGCCACATACTTGTGAGAGGAGCTGTCAGTTTAATATGCCATAGATACGATTTATAAGGAAAGCGAGACCTCAGCAGAAATACAAAAAAGAAATATCCATATTTTATTGCGGGGTGCGAACCATTGATCAATAGTCAACTGCGCTGGCCCTTCTGCTACTGCGGTGTAACAGAAGAGAATGAAGTGTCTCGGTCGATAGCGCGCTAGGCTCGCAATCTGCAGTTCCCAAGTTCGAGTCCCACCTGGGCAAGCGTTTAGGTTTATCTGCGCAACACCCCTGCCCTCGATCAGGAGGGGGCAACAGTGGTCTTTGAAAGGCCGCTATCCGTCAGATGGGACGTTGAGCCATGGTCCATGTGCACATTAAAGAACAAGCTGGATAGCCTTGACGGGAGACACCTCCCTCTCTCCTAACAGCTGTAGAGTGGATCCCCTCTTCCCCAAACCTTCTCTGAGCCCTCGGGGTCCTTGTGACCTGACTATTCATCCCGTTGCGTGCTAAAAAGTGCCACTCAGAGGTAAAACAACCAAACTCTAACGAAAGAAATTTGAAATGATTAGAAAAATTCGAGTAATAATATTTAATTAAAACGTATCCACACCCAAAAATAATTTCGCATTTATTCCGAAAAACTAAAGAGCTGAATGTCTTACAGATGACACAGCGGAAAAAATATATTGGTTTTTTTTCTTCTTCTTTGGAAACGAACTGAAAAATGAATTAAAAATTCGACAAGCATCTCCACTGATAACAAACTTCAATAAACGACGCATGGAACCTCTGATGGTTTTTCAGAGTAACTGCGATCCCCAAGAATATTATCTGTTCAATTTTTTTGGTAAGACAATGCATGGGACAAAGGAATGGAAGAAGAGCGAAAACACACAAGGGAAACAAAAAGTGAATATTTTCCTGGGGCGACGAAATCCATTTGCGACTTCAGAGGCATTTGCGCTAATCGCTACAACATTCAAAGATTCATCTCTGTAGGTGATAAAAATCGATGAGATGTACTTTTGATTTCACCAATCACCGGATTCAAATGCTAACAAGACCAAGATGCGATCTCTTCATAAAAGACGATATCCGCTATTGCATTAGACACCGTTTGTGGCGATGCCTTCGAGTATCTACGTGCGATGGAATTCCCCTCTCTTGCAGCAATCCTTATTCAATCGATCGATTATTATACCCAACTGATGTTTTGCTACGCACAACTCGTTGAAATCACTCCGCCGTTTTGCATCCTTCGATGTTGCTCCTCCTGCTCCTTACCTGCTATCATCATCATCTCCTTCCGGTCCCCGCAACAGAGGATCGTATTGATTGGCGATTTTCCGTCACTCGTCGGTTTCTAAAAATAAACCATTGGAGGGAGGAAATAGAGACAGATGCCGTCCCATGGCCGAGTGGTTAGCGCGCTTGGCTACTGATCTAAGGGACCAGGGTTCGAGCCCCGGGTAAGGCATGGATGTTTGTGTCGTTTTTTCTGCTGAGGGCTTGCCATCCTCTCAGACCTTCTACTATGGCATGTAAACAGACAGGCTCCTGTCAGACCTCTGTGGCAAGCAGCCACAGAGGGGGTATTTATTTATTTATTTATCTATCGAGACTTTAACTCTTGGACACGAAAAGGGGATGTTTGCATGGTGAAGGAGGGCGTTACTTTATAGATTTGCTTCCTTGTGTGGTGAGGATTTTGCTGACAGACTGAATTGAACGTAACAATCAAGAAGAAAACTTCTTTCTGCCCCTGATGCAACAGTTGAGAAAAAATGAACTACTACTGCCGAAACGGTGCGTCTAGAAATTTAGCCACATTTTGAAATCATACGAAAAACCTTTCAGCTTTTACCCCTGAGAAGACATATCTTGTTACCTTTCTCTGTAAAACGAAGTCTACTAATGGAGGCCAGTGACCACTTTGGCAAATCTTCCACAATCAACTGTTACTCTAAACAGACTTTTAATGTTCATTCCAGTTCACTTCTTGATGTAACTAACCAGGAAATCGTCCTCCTTCCGGGTCTTCTTTTCCCTTCCATCGTGTTACACAATGGCTAATTGGCCAGATCCCAAGGACTCCTAGGATCAGAAGAGGTTGCGGAAGGAAAGCACAATAAGTCTAAGAGAGGTTTGAATGGGAACAATCTTAAGTATCATGTATCGTTCAATAGGATTACACTGAAGTGTAAGTAATAATATAGTAGTAATATAATATAGTAACGTGTTGGACCCCTCTGGTCCTAATAACGGCCGCCACACGACAAGGCAAGGACTCCACAAGTTTGCGTAAATGTTCCATGGGTATGGCGACCCATGCATCCTCCAGAGCTGTCCACAGTTCTCTCAAGGTCGTCGCTGATGGGACATGGGCCCGAACACTTTGCTCGACGGTATCCCGAAGATTTTCGATGGGATTTGAATTTGTTTTTCTAGGTGGCCAATTCATTATTTCAAAGACAGCAGAATGCTCCTGCAACCATGCAGTAGCCAACCTGGACCTGTGAGATGAACATTTGTCTTGCTAGTAGACGCCATTTCCATTGGGATGCATGATGGCCATAAATGGGTGTAAATGGTCAGCTATGAGTTCTACGTACCGGGATGCATTGAGAGTCATCGGTACACGTACCAAAGGTCCTACAGACGTGCAACTGAAGACACCCCAGGTCATCACTGAGCCACCACCATCTTGTACTGTTCCGACTTGACATGCAGGATCCATGGCTTTATGGGGTTGGCGCCATACCCTCAGTCTCCCATCGGCGTGACGAAGTTTAAATCGGGTTCATCATTCCAGGCTATCCGTTGCCAATTTTCGATGGTCCAGTTTCGATGTTCTTTAGCTCAGGCAAGGCGTTGACCCCGTTGTCGTGCCATTAGAAGTGGGGCTCTCGTAGGTCGGCTGCTCCCGAAGCCGAGAAGATGAAGTGTACTCATTCAGGGTACTCATTCAGTACCCTTGTTCGCATCATGACACAGGGCTACGAATTCAATGGGTGAAGGAATATCACCAATGGACTGTGGAAGACTGGAAACAGGTAGAATGGTCCGACGAATCGAGGTTCCAAATACAACACTACGATGGGTGGTTGCATGTGTGGCACAGTCCACACCAGTCCATGGACCCCACAACTGTCAAGTCGGGGTGTTAGAGGTTAGGTGGAGGCGGTGTAATGTTTTGGGGCTTGTTTATATGGACCATCTGCGGCCTCCTGGTACCTACTGAGACTACCGCACAAGGTTATATTGACGTAGTCGCCGACCACCTTACTCCCGTTAATGGCTATTCATTTCCCACAGCGGGTTGGGTTGGGTTGTTTTACCTATGAGCGGCACTTTTTTGCACACCATGGGCTAAATGGCCAGGTCACATGGACCCCGAAGGCTCAGAGAAGGTTGGGGGAGGGGACCCACTGGAACAGCTTTTGGGAGACAGATGGTAGCTTCCCGTCAAGGCCATCCAGCGTGTTCTTTAACGTGCACAGGGTATGGCTCTCCCGCACACGGGACCACGACTTAACGTCCATGCGACGGACGGCGACCTTTCCAAGCCCATCGGGTCCCCTACTGACTGTGGGCAGGGCGGGGAATTTTGCGGAGATAAATCTCAATGCTGACCCAGCTGGGACTCGAACCTGGGAACTACAGATTACGAGGCTGGCGCGCTACCGACTGAGCCATCCCTGCCCCTCCCACAGCGGGATGCCTCTCTTTAAACAAGACAACATCCGTCTCAATACACCCGTTTGGAGAATCATTTCAGTGGGATCACAACCCTCGACTGGGACTCTCTAACCTATGAAGAGAGGCCATTCAAATTATCAATCTAATGAATAGATCTGAATCCTATTAAGCATCTGTGGGACGACGTGAAGCGATGCATTCTAGCCCGAAACCCACCACCGGGAACTCTAGGAACTGGAATGGATGGGAATCACGGGCCGCAATACTGCTGAACGTTTTGAACAGCTGGTAGAGTCGGTGCCACAACATGTTGCTGCTGTTGTGAGGGCGAAAGATGAACCCACAGGTTATTTAGGTGGGTGTGCATAATAAATTGTCCTCTCAGTGTATGGCGATATTATTGTGCAGATACTGAATCAGACTTTAGTATCAGAGTGTGGACATAATGAATAAATGGACTGAGTGGTTCTGAATCGGATCCTCTGGAGGGAGAAATGACGTATCGACTGATGGATTGTTTTACCTCTGAGCGGCACTTTTTTGCACACCATGGGCTAAATGGCCAGGCCACAAGGACCCCGAAGGCTCAGAGAAGGTTGGGGGAGGGGACCCACTGGAACAACTGTTGGGAGACAGATGGTAGCCTCCCGTCAAGGCCATCCAGTGTGTTCTTTAACGTGCACAGGGTATGGCTCTCTCCCGCATACGGGGCCTCGGCTCAACGTCCCATCCGACGGACGGCGGCCTTTCCAAGCCCATCGGTGTCCCCTACTGACCGTGGGCAGGGCGGGGAATTTTGCGGAGATAAATCTCAACGCTGACCCAGCTGGGACTCGAACCTGGGAACTACAGATTACGAGCCTGGCGCGCTACCGACTGAGCCACCCCCGCCCCAGGGCTCAGAGAAGATGGGGCGTAGTGGCCATGTATTACACAGATGACCTGCGGAATTCGGACCGGCGGATGCCGTGACGTGAATCTGCTGCAGCGGGAAGGTAAGAGGGAGTGCAACCCATTATAGAAGAACAGGACTTCTCTCGTGACCATCGAATGGACCGTGGGATGCTGTGCTCTGGGAGCCAGCGTATTAGATTGAAAGTCGTGTCAGCACTGAGGGAATGTGTGACTGGATATTCTCGGTGGAGCAGTGGATAAAGGCTGCGCCCTAATTAAATATGCATGTAATGTGAAATGTTGTTCATTAAACGTCATATTTAATCTAGGGATACTGAGTTCATGGTTTTGTAAATGAACACGTTAACTACTGTGTGAATCCAGTAAAGACATTCGGCTAAAAGGTTCTCTTAACTAAAGAAGTGACAATTTGTTGTAATGAGGCAAATAAATAAATAAATAAATATCCCCTCAAGCAGCTGCTTGCCACACAGATCTGACAGGAGACTGTCAGTTTATATGCCATAGTTGAAGGTCTGAGAGGATGGCAGGACCTCAGCAGAAAAACGACACAAACAGCCATGCCTTACCCAGGGCTCGAACCCAGGTTCCTTAGATCAGTAGCCAAGCGCGCTAACCACTCGGCCACGGGATGGGTTAAAAAAAAACAGTTAGCCTGTCAGCTTTCTAGTCCAGGAAGCAGATAGTGGATATTTTCCACATTTGCCTAATGATTAATAATGTTCCAGTTTTTTGTTCAAGATTCTTATTATATATTGAGTACAGTATTACCTTCAAAAAATTCCTCTTTTGAAAGGGAAAATTGTGAAATTTTCTTCCTCGTACAATTTTCGGTTTCAAAGGTAGAGAGTAGATAACGGAAATACGAGATGACGACAGGTTTTATTCTTGCTCTCCCACCTCCTTTGCGAAATGCAAAAGTCTGCGCCCATGCAGCGAAGTTTTCGAATGGAATCGATTCCGTTGAAAGGTAACAGAGTAAGATGAAAACAGATAGTCAACAAGCGGAAATGATCTTCTTCCCTTGTTCATTCGAGCGGGAGAATTGCATCTCGTGCAGCACGCAGCTATTCGATCTCTGCGAATATATCTCGTCTGCTCCATCTTTTTCACTTCTCCTCAATTATCTTCTGTGCTCACCTTATCTCGAGTTGTGGGGTCCTTGTGACGTGGGCATTTTAAATTTTGAAGAAGTAAAACGACTATGCACATATAACAAAGAAGTATTAACAATTTAAAACTAAGCACACTCGAATAATGAAAAGCGATAAAATTAAAGCACATTGTCGTATTGATCGAAAATGACAATTTAATTAATAGGAAGATTCCACCGTTCGTTCGTTCCTTGTCCTTCATCAGAAAGCAGGAGTTAATATTGGGCTCTTCAAATCCTATAAATCGGGTCGTGAAGAGAATGATGGATTCATTGTAGAAGCATTCCATTGCGGTCTCGAAGACAGAAAGCTAATTAACCTTCCTTCCTCCCTTCATTCGCTGATGCGAGGAGAACAATTAAATGAAGCCTTTAGTGAAGAGTGATCACGGAACTCCCTCTGCACTCCTCCTCCTCCTCTCTGCAACCGAAGGAGGGAAACTCTTTCAGCCATTCCGATGCTAACTCGCTTCGCACATCGCTTTCAGGAAGACTAAACCTCCTCTTTTCTCCACATTAATTCCCCGCCCTGCCCACGGTCAGTAGGGGACAACGATGGGCTTTGAAAGGCCGCCGTCCATCGGATGGGACGTTAAGCCGTGGCCCCGTGTGCGGGAGAGCCATACCCTGTGCACGTTAAAGAACACGCTGAATGGACTTGACGGGAGGCTACCATCTCAGTATGGCTGCCACCGGGAGGCTGCCAACAGCTGTTCAGTGGGTCCCCTCCCCCAACCTTCTCTGAGTCTCCGGGGTCCATGTGACCTGACCATTTAGCCCATGGTGTGCAAAAAAGTGCCGCTCAGAGGTAAAACAACCCAACCCTCTTTTCTCCGCATCGAATCCTCTCAATTCCACGTCGGCTCCAAATTCTCTCACTTCGTTAAATCGAAATCAACCTCAAGAATCTTCAAATTCAATTCCCTTGTTCATAATGCAGTGCGTCAGAACGCTACCGTGAAATGTTATTGTTACGTAACAAAGTTGATTTACGTTATTACGTTAGCTGTTGTTAAAGGGTTAATGTCTGAACATTAACGTAATCTGCTCTAAAGATACCGGAGATGCATTCCAGCGATAAGTTATTAGATACAACTTTATGGGAAAAAAGTATTACCTAATTAAAATGAAATTGCTAATTAAATAAATCAAATATTTTAACCTTATCCTTTTTCAACATTCTTAAGTTAATAATGTGCTGTAGCCAAATATTTGGATTAAAACGAAGGCCTATGCTAAAGTCTGCTTATAACCGTTTTTAAATTGCTGACCACTCATGATATGCCTGCTCACCATTTTATTAATAATTAAAATATAATTCAAGGAGATACAAATGATCAAAATAAGTTTATTTTTTAACGAGTTTCACACACATCACAGACTTCACTTTTTATAACACGGCGATTTGCATAAAAATTATTCAATGTGAGTATGGCTCTCCTACCACGGAAATTGAATCCATCTGCATAGTTGATAATCAAAGAATTAATTTCAGTTTCAAATTTATTCCGTAAACGATTTTTCTCGGTTTATTTCTATAACACTCCAAATTTCTATGCGAGATTTTTAAGACGGGTTTCGTGCTAAAGAAACCAGGAAATTTAGTTGCCCTGGCAGCGCAGTTGATTCGCACTGACACTGCAACTGCGGGGGTCAGGATTTGAGTCTCGTGAGAGCATGGCTGTTTGTTTATGCGCTGTTGGCTCTAATTGTGGGGAGCGGGGGTGGCTCAGTCGGTAGCGCGCCAGGCTCGTAATCTGTAGTTCCCAGGTTCGAGTCCCAGCTGGGTCAGCGCTGAGATTTATCTCCGCAAAATTCCCCGCCCTGCCAATGGTCAGTAGGGGACACCGATGGGCTTGGAAAGGCCGCCGTCCGTCGGATGGGACGTTAAGCCGTGGCCCCGTGTGAGTGAGAGCCATACCCTGTGCATGTTAGAGAACACGCTGGATGGCCTTGACGGGAGGCTACCCTCTGTCTCCCAACAGCTGTTCCAGTGGGTACCCTCCCCTAACCTTCTCCGAGTCTTCGGGGTTCATGTGACCTGGCCATTTAGTCCATGGTGTGCAAAGAAAGTGCCGCTCAGAGGTAAAACAACCCAACTCTAACTGTGGCAGATATGACTTCTGCCTTACCGGTGCATGTCTTTGTATGAGAAGGCCTGTACACAATGAGCAGCTTGTAGGTCCCTATATATGTTGCAAATAAGAAAAAAAATCTGATGATACTTTAACCATAGAGAATTATTACATTCTGTCAAGACCACCCCTGGGTATTTTGGGGGTGGCTGACTTTAGGGGCGAACTTATAGAAAAAGGAGGTGGGTTGTAAACACAGTGTTGTCATCTCATCAGGCCCAACCTTCAATTTAGATGGAGCCCGATGCCGCAATAATTGCTAGGAAGGGGGAGTACAGTTGCCAACTCCCTTTTAGGCTGCCTGTCCACCTTCCAATCCTGGAACTGACACAGGAATATCACACATAAATATATCTTTCAGACTGAAAGTATTTTAACACAAAACACATTTATTTAACTCCTTTGATAAGAAAAACTTCCTACAAGCAAACTCAGTGCTCTTCTCTTTCAAGTGAATTTCAGAGGCTCTAGGCCAGTCAGTTCAGTTTCGTAATGAGGAGAAGGTTCACACGGAAAAACCAACGGCTCCAAAAACTCTGTTGAGGGCGGCGTGGAGGCGACAGTTTACATCTAACTTAAGTCAGGAGACCAGATCATAAATCGACCGACCCTATCTCATTTTCCAAGGTTCGCTGCAGCACCTCAGTCCCTAGGCGGCGATAGACTCATCCGTCCAGTCAGCGGCTAAGAAATGTCCCTCCTCGGCGCACGTAACTTTCATCAGCCAGGCGCTTTCTCACATCGGAGCACGTTAGTGTTCGTCTTGTAGCTCATCGAGGGCCACTCGACACGTCCTCTTTCGCCAACAGATTCAGCCAGGGTGCTTTTTGTTTCCCTTGTTTCTGACCTCTTCGGCCCTTGCTGACGGCTGATTCATCCCATCTGGGTCTCAGTGAACGGCGGCTATTGGTGGAGGCCGTCGAAGGGCGAATCCCTGGACCCACCTGTCGCTTGTTGCTTACCACTGTGGGTCACGTAGGCCCCACCACCTGGGCCCTTTTCGGGCCATGTTCCTTCGTCTCTGTACCTGTGGCGAGGTCCTTCCTCGTTGTCGAGATTCTTACCCAATATGGTAGAAAAACCATCTTGGCTCAGAATCTATACGGGCTATGCGTCGTCCTCCATGCCGGTGGCAATTGCTGTCCACATTTTATACAAATGTGAGCACGACAACATTCTACTGATGAATAAATGCTGAAAAGTTGCTACAAAGTGTAAGAATATCATGAGTTCTCGGAAGAATATTGTCAGTTCGTGATTTTAGTGAATATCGTGTCCAGTGTTCGAATCCTTGTATTTATTTCTCTGTACAAGCCCGTGAGTTAGGACTAAACAACTTAAAGGAGAATGAAATTGCGAATTCATTCACAGTACGCATTGCTTGGTCGATTCTACAATCTCTCATCTTCCCCCCCCCCCCCTCTCCTGACTTCCGTCGTCTTTCTCGCAAAGTCACAAAAGATCTTTCTCGTTTCGTCTGCTGAGGTCGGAGGCAGGTCGCTAAACTTCAACGAGCGCTACGTGCTGTCCTCTCACAGCTCGTGATATTCGCTCTGACGTCATTTAACAATCCTCACATTACGAGGCCTTTAGAGCGTCAAGAAGCAAGAAGGGGGGGGGGGAGCGAGATTTAGCGAAGGGGAGGCCGAAAATAAAACCGATTCGAGGGCAGAGAATAACCAAGAGACATTTCGAAGAGGCTGTCGACAGGCTCTAGGAGGACTGGAGGAGGCGGAGGAGGAAGGGAGGACATAAGTAGCCGTGTTCGTGAGGCACTAAAGGTTATATGAGTTGTGCGAGGCATTAACCAGAAGCCAGGCCACACGCAACACGCTGATTAATGCGTAGCCGAGCCTCGAGCTCTGTCACGAGACGACGCAGCGGAGGAAACGGGCGACGCCGATGCGAAACGGATGGAGGGAAATCGGTTGGCACGAGATGAAGGGGCCAACTACGGAGATCTGGGGGCAATGCCGAAAGTGTAGTGATGCAGGCCAGTTGGATGGTTTTACCTCGAAACATTTCCTTTTTTCACAAAGTAGAATAAATGGGCAGGCCACAAGTTAGGGTTGTTTTACCTCTAAGGAGCACTTTTTTGCATATCATGGGCTAATTGGCCAGGTCATAAGGACCCCAATGGTTCAGAAGGATGGGAGAAGGCGACACATCTGGCAAATGCTGGGAAAAAGATGTTAGCTTCCCGTCAAGGCCATTCAGCGTGTTCATTAAAGTGCACACGGTATTACTACTACTACTCTATACTACTTACTAGACTAGTACTACTACCACTATAGTTTTCGTGCACTGGAGCCACGGGTTAACGTCCCATTGGACGGACGGCGGCCTTTTCAAGTATAATTCAAGTATCGTTATCCTCTTTCTGACAGAGGGCAAAGTGGAGAATTTAGTGGAGATGAATCTCAACTCTGGCACAGTTGGGACTCGAACCCGGGAACTGCCAATTACGAGCGTGGCATTCTACTGACTGACAAACTTCCGATACTGGGGTCAAAGCGAATGAACAAGGAAGCAGTGAGATGGTGTGATGCCGAGGTGATACACAAAACCGGTTGAGGAGTAGGACTCAGTTTATGATTTGTGCTTGAAGATAAATAAGTTGGTGAAAGGGATCCACTTGACACCTTTACATGTGGAAGTCTCCCGACAACGTAATCCAGCTCGCCCTTTAATGTGGACAGGGTATGGCTCTTCTAAACACAATATAACCTCTTAACGTCTCAGCTGAGGGAAGGTTGATTTTCGAAATTTATCGTCGTCCCTTTCTCACCGGGAGTAGTGGAGAGGGGAGGTTTAGAGGAGATGAAATTCAACGCTAGCTCAGTTAGGACCCAAACTTGGCATCATCAGGTGACGAGAGGACGAGGGTTGGGCCAGTGGGTTGGGTTGTTTTACCTCTGAGCGGCATTTTTTTGCACACCATCGGCTAAATGGCCTGGTCACAAACACTCCGAAGGCTCAGAGACGGTTGGGGGAGGGGACCCACTGGAACAGCTGTTGGGAGACAGATGGTAGTCTCCCGTCAAGGCCATCCAGCGTGTTCTTTAACGTGCACAGGGTCTGGCTCTCCTTCACACGGAGCCACGGCTTAACGTCCCATCCGACGGACGGCGGCCTCTCCAAGCCCATCGGTGTCCCCTACTGACCGTGGGTACGGCGAGGAGTTTCGCGGAGATAAGTCGCAACACTGACCCAGCTGGGACTCGATCCTGGGAACTGCAGATTACGAGCCTGGAGGGCCAGTGTGTGATAGCGCCAGGATCGTTATCTGCGGTTCTCAGGTTCGAGTCCCAACTCTATCAGGGTTGAGATTTCTCCCCTCCCACCTTCAGGGAGAGAGGAGACACCGACGAGCTCGGGAAGTTCTCCGTCCTTTGTAAGCTGTGGTTCTGAGTGCAGCAGAACCCTTTGCCGTGCACTTTACAGAACACACTGGATGGCCTTGGAAGGAGACTTCAGTCTGTCTCCTAACAGTGGTCCTGTGGGTCCCTCCCCCTAGGCTTCTCTGAACCCTCGGGCCCATTTAGCCCATTGTGTGCAAAAAAGTTCCGCTCAGAGGTAAAACAACTCCAACACTCAGGTTACGAATCTGGTGGGCTACTATTGAAGGAACTCTCCTATGAGAGTGATAATTGAATAACCAAATTATGACCACTTGGAGTCTTCAAATTCCCTTCTGTACAGGCAAAATCCCCGCCCTACCCACGGTCAGTAGGGGACACCGATGGGCTTGGAAAGGCCACCGTCCGTCGGATGGGACGTTAAGCCGTGGCCCCGTGTATGGGAGAGCCATACCCTGTGCACGTTAAAGAACACGCTAGATGGCCTTGACGGGAGGCTACCATCTGTCTCCCAACAGCTGTTCCAGTGGGTCCCCTCCCCCAACCTTCTCTGAGCCTTCGGGGTCCTTGTGATCTGGCCATTTAGCCCATGGTGTGCAAAAAAGTGCCGCTCAGAGGTAAAACAACCCAACTCAACCCTTCTGTACAAATTTCGTGGGCATCTATTTGATAGTAAGCCTCCCCGATAGGGGACCACCTTGTCGTGGTGGTGGTGGTGGTGGGGGGGGGGCTAGGGTCCGGCAACCCGGCTGAAGGCTTTACCGGCCGGATTGGGTCCCCGGCTGGAGCATTGCCAAAGCCAACCGAGGTCGACAATGCTGCCAACTGGTTCCCTGGTCGGTTGGTCGGTGACAGCGTCTGAGACCTCACCTCTCAGGAGCTCAGTGGAGCTGTTCGAGGTCTCGGCAGAACGGGATTGGCTCCTAGTAAGCCAGAGCCCTCTCAAAAGTCCGGGTCCTACTAAGAGTCTCCACCCCGGGTGCCGATCGAACTTGGATCTTTATATCCTTGTACATTTGCAAACCGGGGAATAGATTAAAGTAAGGTATCTTCCGGTGGTCAGCTTTCCTTCTATAGGACTGCTGCCATGTGAGGCTGGGGTTGAGGTGCGACTATAGGGCGTATTCCTTGCCCCCGGCTCTAGATAAGTACGGCTTTTCATAACCAGGTAGTGCTGTACAAGCGGAACCGGGAATTGCCGTGGTTGCATAAGATCGCAACAAAAGAGATTCATTTGATAGTAAGAGATTAACCTTTAAAAATCAGTCAATCATGGGGAGAAGCGTTTGCTACTTAGATGAAAGGCTATTTTAATATGACCCTCCATCATATTCACTTAACGATCGGAAAGGGACGAAAACCGTGATGTTCATCCAAAACATTCTCTCTGAAATTAGGTGATTGATAAAATGACCGAAGCCGAAGGAATTGGTGCATAAGCGTTTAAAATCAGCACTTATTCCGTAAATAATTCGTTTCAATAGCGATCAGGTTTTAATTTTGGGCACAAAATCTTATGACAGCCGTACCCATCTTATTATTAATGCGTTAATGAACCCTTTTGAATAAAAAGGGTTCATCTGAACCCTTTTGAATAAAAAGGGTTCAGATGCACTTTCTGAACTGATATTTTGAAAAAGAGAAAAAGCCTAAGTTATTGTTTTTTTTGCGTGTCTAAGAATGTTTCTATCCAATGAAGCAAACAGTTCCCATTCCTACTCTGAAGAGCAAACACATTTTCCTTTACTGTTAATTTCTGAACGAGAGTACGGCCCTAATAACCTCGTCATGGAGTATGCTTCCATTTCCTCTTGCCTCGTCCTCAGCGTACGTGGCTTTTATGTATGTCTACAACAGCAGCCTCGCACAAGGCTCGCGGTGGTCGACACTGCCCACATACCGTTGTCATGGCGATGGTGCCACCATCCCTCGCTCTCTCCCCTCTTCCTGGCCGCATCTTGTTTGTCCTACGCACCGCATCCAGCCATCTTCGTCATGAGACAACAAGAAGCATCATCTTTTATGACGTCGAAATCATCATATTGTTGGCTCATCTTAACAAAGAGCCAACAATGCTGTTCAGCAACAAAAGAGATGTCTCAATAATACTCTTTTGGTTTCGTTTCTCTGATGATTCTTGCGTAAGGCCACAACCATAAAGAAGAAGACGTGTTTTAAAAACGAGATTTCACCGGAAATAGAAAAGCTAATAGATTTTTTTTAGAGTTTTGAACGATAATGAGAGTTTTGTCCACACGTTTTCAAAGAATTATTCTTAAATAGTTTATTACTTTCTTTCATGCAATGAATGAATAATAAGGAAATTATTTAAGTTGAAAAGAACCATACCATTTTTACTTCATAGTCGTGGTCAGACATCACTGTGAATTCCTCACTGAAATTAAATCTAATTACATTGAGTAACAAATGTATTAAATTAAATGAATGAATACTAAAAATTTTGTTTTACATTTAATGTGTGTTGGTCATTCTGGATTTTTCAGGATTTAAGGGCCTTGGAAAGTGTTTTTTGTCAGGTATATTAATGTGTAATCTCGTTTATTAGACATTTATGTGATATTATAGTAAGCCTATAATATTTAACGTGTGATTTCCAGTCGAAAGTGAATTTTTTAATTTGAAATATATTAACTAGAAATTTAATTGCATTTAATTCATTTTAAATAAGATATTAAGATTCTCTATTTTGAATCATCTATTAGTGTGGATTTTCACCGATAGAAGGATTAGATTTCGAAAACTATTCTTTTTAAAACGAGCATTCCGTATTTGCCAGCTGCTTGTTCTTGTTGTATATTTAAATCTTTGATTAACAGAGAGAGGTAGATATCGCAATATACAAAATGGAGGTCCGGTCAACGCTGAAAACATTAAGCATTAATCATAGGAATTTATGAGTTAATTGCAAAATACTTGATTGTTTGGCATTTCTATTCTACTCTAATATATTTCATTTTTACTAAGTGTTTTAAAGAATATTGCAAAAATTATGATAATGTCCTCTAATTTACCCTAATGGCAATACAAAACGAGTCGTAAACAGGAAAATTTAAATAGAAACTATTAAAAAGGTATACCACAAGGGACAGTTTTTGGACCTGTTTTGTATTACATAAAGAATTTATTGGATTTAAATTTCACACATACACAATCAAGCAGCCTTGAGTTATGGAGATCCAAGCAACTTCTCTGCTGACTATTAGTCACCGTAGGCCAATTCTAACAAGGTCTTGCTTACATTGTACAACACATTTTGGGTCTTCCCTTTTCTGTGAGGACTTTAGACACCTGTTCATAACTTCAATCGCTAATCACTGCAGTCATGCTTACTGGCAACATGACCAAATCAATGAATCTCTCTCTGCACAATATGCTGCTCAAAGGTGGTTACTGATGCTTTCACCTAAACTCATCATTGCTTGCTATTTTTCATTTGTTTTTGCTGTAGTAATTTTACAGCATTGTGTTTCATGCCTATTATACCTAAACAATTTTGGGGCGGGGGTGGCTCAGTCGGTAGCGTGCCAGGCTCGTAATCTGTAGTTCCCAGGTTCGAGTCCCAGTTGGGTCAGCGTTGAGATTTATCTCCGCAAAATTCCCCGCCCTGCCCACGGTCAGTAGGAGACACCGATAAGCTTAGAAAGGCCGCCGTCCGTCGAATGGGACGTTAAGCCGTGGCCCCATGTGCGGGAGAGCCATGCCCTGTGCACGTTAAAGAACACGCTGGATGGCTTTGACGGGAGGCTACCATCTGTCTCCCAACAGCTGTTCCAGTGGGTCCCCTCCCCCAACCTTCTCTGAGCCTTCGGGGTCCATGTGACCTGGCCATTTAGCCCATGGTGTGCAAAAAAGTGCCGCTCAGAAGTAAAACAACCCAACCCTAAACAATTTAAGGGTGCATGCAAGTATTATTCAAGAGGCGACATGATGCCCGACTCTTATGATCTGACTTGATGACACGATAGCTCATTTCAGTTTCCAAAGACCTTCCATCACAAGCAAAACCCAATTTAACTCGTATAGAGCCTCTTTTTGGTTGAGTCGAGGTTATATTTTGAAACCGAGTGTAGACATAGGGAGACGAGATCTGTGATCAAGTATGTTCGTCTTTCTGTATTTGAGCATCCGGCCAAATCTCTTTAACAGGACGACAGCTCTCCCAGAGAAAGGGTTCGACTAGCAGACGAATACCTTCAAAGTCATAGCAGCACTGAGGTATCAGTCTCTTTCAATTTCTCAGCCCTCAGAATCCAATTGTCTGCCACAAACCCCTTGAAGGATATTCCAGGCACCAAGAATGCGGCTCATGGAGGTTGAGAGTTTTTCTATCTCTGCTGAGATTCGCTGCTCCCTTCCACCCACTTTCCGCCCCTCCCCACCCTACACTAAAAGAGCGAGAATCCATTGCTGCGTTGCCATCAGAAGAAACTAAATCCCATATTGAAGAATGTACTTCCCTTTCGGGCTCTGCTCCTTCTTTCTCAATTCTCTTTACAGCAAAGTCAGCGATATTTTTCGTTGGCGTTTGATCCTTGGCCATGAATCGATGAAATGCAATTCCATGGAGAATCCTAAAGAGGGTTGGGTTGTTTTACCTCTGAGCGACACTTTTTTTGCACACCATGGGCTAAATAGCCAGGTCACATGGACCCCGAAGGCTCAGAGAAGGTTTGGGGAGGGGACCCACTGGAACAGCTGTTGGGAGACAGATGGTAGCCTCCCGTCAAGGCTATCCAGCGTGTTCTTTAACGTGCACAGGGTATGGCTCTCCCACACACGGGGCCACGGCTTAACGTCCCATCCGACGGACGGCGGCCTTTCCAAGCCCATCGGTGTCCCCTACTGACCGTGGGCAGGGCGGGGAATTTTGCGGAGACCCTAAAGAAGGTCCCCAGATATTTTAATATATATATATATTTATTTCGTTTAATTTTTCGCACCTGAGAATGTCAACAATTAATATAATTTTTTGCCAGTGTCCTAAATTTATGCTATTCAATATACGCTGATTTTTTAAAACACATAGAAAAAGAGAACATCTCCCTAGGAAGTAATTTGCCATGAACAGCTGACACGATCATTCCCATCGGAGCGACTGGTTTTTCGACACAAATAAATATCCGTGTGCTCTGCGCGATTCGAAGCATCACCTACACTGAGAAGAAACGAAAAGGTAATCAGAAGATGGAAAATTGGAATCAGCGTCATTTCAATTCTACGCTCTTATTAGTTACGTCATTGAGCAATTTTTGAACTAACCAGCTATTGTTGTTTTACGAAACAGAGCCGAAAGAATAGCAGAAAGATTTAAAACTTTCAAATCGGCAAGAATAACAAGTCGCAATTGATGATGGTTTGTTGTGCAAATACTAGATTTGGAACCAGAGTTTTAGCAGTAAATACGAATAAAAATTTATATATTGAAAATATAAAAGTACACTGTAATATGTTCATAATGATTCATAGAATTTTAGAGATTCAGAGCAGTACAGCAAATCTCGTCATTTGAAAAGTGGAGTGCTGAAAAATAAGCAGGCCTAAAAAAAGTGTATTATTTTGAATGCGGATCGCACGTGAGACTCGACACACATTGAACGTCAGTCCTTACCACGTTACTTTTGTAGTGACGTAGTCATCCACCAATTGCACAGAACCTGCGATCTGTTGCTCCAGTTCCTGCAATGTAGTCTGCAACAGATTTTCGCACATCTGATCTTTCACGACAACCCACAGGGGGGGGGAGGGGGAAACCAACCGAACGAGTGTCAAGAGTTGACTTATTTCGTGGATCGGCAACTGCTGGACGACGACACCCTAAAACAGCGGAATCGGAACTGCACTATCAGTTCGGTGTTCTTAAACCCACAAATGGGATCCGTCATTAACATAATTTCTATTATTATTTCGCAGTGCGCAATTCATTTTACACGTTTAGTTGGAGAACTCTGAATTTTTGAAACTTAAATCAATTATTTATGAACTATCTTATATATAAAAATAGGTCTCAGAAACTTTTGGTTCCTAAGCGAAAACAGAATTCTGTTTCAAACTAATTAGTCCCATTCTCTAAACTCTGTTCTTCCGCAGGGCGGGGGTGGCTCAGTCGGTAGCGCGCCAGGCTCGTAATCTGTAGTTCCCAGATTCCTAGTCCCAGCTGGGTCAGCGTTGAGATTTATCTCCGCAAAATCCCCCGCCCTGCCCACGGTCAGTAGGGGACACCGATGGACTTGAAAAGGCCGCCGTCTGTCGGATGGGACGTTAAGCCGTGGTCCGTGTGCGGGAGAGCCTTAACCTGCGCACGTTAAAGAACACACTGGATGGCCTTGATTGGAGGCTACCATCTGTCTCCCAACAGTCGTTCCAGTGGGTCCCCTCCCCCAACCTTCTCTGAGCTTTCGGGGTCCTTGTGACCTGGCCATTTAGCCTATGGTGTGCAAAAAAGTGCCCCTCACAGGTAAAACAACCCAACCCTGTTCTTCCGCGACAAAGAACTCTTCGATCTTCTCTCATTCGCAACTAAATGAATCGGGGATAGTTTCGCCGAAGCATTCTGTTTGATGAAGAGAAAGAAAAGGAGGAATAAAAAAGGAAATCTGTTTTTTAATGATTTGAAATGAAACTCGTAACAAAGAAACTGAACGTCGCTAATGAAGCAAGCGAAGAGAGTTCTCTTTCGAATAACTCGCGTTTATTTCCGGTGCTAACGTTTCTGAATCAGATATAAAAGGAAGTCATCGGTGACCATTCTCTCTATTTGCACTTCATTCACTCAATTCATTCGTATTCAATTGCAGACCACAATTAAAACAGATTTCATTATCGATCTGAATATTGAACGAATCAAACTTCTCTTCTTCGCTCCACTGATGTTGACGTTTTCAAATGCATTTCTTTTAAGAGCAATAACTTTAAGTGAAAGAGTCAATGAAGGGAATATCTATTAAACATCCACTGTATAGTACAAATTTTAACTACTGCATAAGATATTCTCCTCAGTTGATCCGTTTCACTAGAGATGAGAATGAAATTCTTTTAGCTAACTATTCACGAGTCTCATGTTTACAGTTGTTGGGTTGTTTTACCACTGAGCGGCAATTTTTTGCACACCATGGGCTAAATGGCCAGGTCACATGAACCCCGAAGGCTCAGAGAAGGTTAGGGGAGGGGACCCACTGGAATAGCTGTTGGGAGACAGATGGTAGTCTCCCGTCAAGGCCATCCAGCGTGTTCTTTAACGTGCACAGGGTATGGCTCTCCCGCACACGGGACCACGGCTTAACGTCCCATCCGACGGACGGCGGTCTTTCCAAGACCATCGGTGCCCCCTACTGACCGTGGGCAGGGCGAGGAATTTTGCGGAGATAAATTTCAACGCTGACCCAGCTGGGACTCGAACCTGGGAACTACAGATTACGAGCCTGACGCGCTACCGACTGAGCCACCCCCACCCCCATGTTTACAGTACATCTCTCCTGTGAATTCTAGTATTGGGAGATACAGTCGTTCAAAAATATATCCGAACACTATGGTTGATTACAGAATTCAGAAAAAATATCTAGCAACGATTTTTTTAGAAATTAGTGATCTGGCACCCTTCGTGTCACATGACACGAGGGTTGCCAGATCACTAATTTCTAAAAAAATCGTTGCCAGATATTTTTTCTGAATTCTGTAATCAACCATAGTGTTCGGATACTTTTTTGAGCGACTGTACAGTAGGGCATGTTTAATATTCATTCACTGATTGATATTGCCTCCTGCCCATATTTATCTCTTTATTCTCTTTTAGTCTGCATCTTTTTGGCAAAGCTTGGCGGCAGTTGCCCTTCCGCCATAAAACCCTAAACAACCTTTAAGTGAAAGAACTCTTAACCAGAGATTAGAAGACGAAAATATTTAGCATGTACAAGTTTTTTTAACGATTTCAATGAAGCGAACATTGTTTTTGTCAGTGAACGCTTCACAGAGTTTTTCGAAATATTAATGGATTATATATTGTTTTACCTCTGAGCGGCTTTTTTATGCACGCAATGGGCTAAATGGCCGGGTCACAAGGACCCCAAGGTTGGAAAAGGGTATCCACTGGAAACTGTTAGGAAACAGACGGATTGGGTTGTTTTACCTCTGAGCGGCACTTTTTTGCACGCAATGGGCTAAATGGCCGGGTCACAAGGACCCCAAGGTTGGAAAAGGGTATCCACTGGAAACTGTTAGGAAACAGACGGATTGGGTTGTTTTACCTCTGAGCGGCACTTTTTTGCACACCACGGGCTAAATGGCCAGGTCACATGGACCCCGAAGGCTCAGAGAAGGTTAGGGGAGGGGACCCACTGGAAAAGCTGTTGGGAGACAGATGGTAGCCTCCCGCCAAGGCCATCCAGCGTGTTCTTTAACGTGCACAGGGTATGGCTCTCCCGCACACGGGGCCACGGTTTAACGTCCTATCCGACGGACGGCGGCCTTTCCAAGCCCATCGGTGTCCCCTACTGACCATGTGCAGGGTGGGGAATTTTGAGGAGAGAAACAGACGGGAAACCTCCCACCAAGTGCAAGTCCTTTGGGTGTGAACGGGATATGGTTCATCTTGCGCATTTTTTTTAAAGAGTCGGCGAGTCGCTCCACCTATTACATCCCCTTCTGCAGGTCCCATTCAAAGTCTGCCTCCAACGTATTTCCACAGTGAATATCCTTCCTCGTCGAGATTATTGTTATTATAATTAGACAGAGATGAAAAATGTCCGAAATAATTTTTTTATCTTGTTCTAATTGTTTTGAAATTTATTTTCCAGTTGTTACATTGTTTGCGACCAAATCCTCTTCTTCGAACAATGCTCTCTGTTTAAATCTTCCTTCATCCATCATCCTCAAGTGTGTTACGTATCCATGGAAACGCCATCCATCTTTACAGAGGAGACTGATCGATTTTAAGACTCCTCTGCTCACAGTCATTAATATTCATTTGAAAACACCAAAATATCTTCATTGTCCGAAAGACAACAAGCCGTTGCCTCATTTGCATGTCATCAATTCCTCACTGGAGTGTTTGATAAATTAAATGTTTTCGAGAATATGCAAATGAAAGAAATTTCTCTCATAAGGTGCAATTCGTAATCATCATCTTCGGCGTTCATCTTCTTGTTATTCAGCATTCAACTCCGATGCCGAAATAAGGCCAACCCAATCAATCATTGCTGCAATATCTTATCACTTTTTTCCATAAACTAGCAGAGACCTAATTTCAGAACTCGAGCGGGTGTGTGAACAGTGTAGCGATTAAGTTCCTCTTTCGAGCCATAGCAACGGAGACTTAGGCTGACGTACCCTTCAGTTTACTCTGTTGACCTTGGTTGGAGGAGACCGAGACAGGATCTTGCCTTGAAGCGCACTGGCCTATAAAACTGGAGCATAAGTTGTTGACTCGACCGAGATTATGCACATCCCCCCCCCCCGCATATATAGTCGAGAAGAAGGGAGTAAGAGGGAGGATGAGAGGAACTCGACAAGTTTTAAAATAAATGTTATTATATTTTAAATAACTTTTACTCTAAAACACGTCAAGTTTTCTTGCGACGATTTGATCATTAACCTCTTGGGAGTGAAATACTATTTCATTCAGGCTCATTGTGCATCAAGAGACCTTGAAGCGGGGGGCAATTAATCCTCATTTCTACCGCCTTCCCTCTTCAGAAAATGTGTAGTAAGTTTTGGCTCAGTGGTTAGGATCCACACTGCAAGGTTTCCTCCGTTAACTCTGCCTTCGATACGGAGGCGACACCAGTGGGTCTCTTTCCTCTATTCATCTTTGGGCACTAAGGGTTCTTGTGACTTCGCAATTTAGAACATTATGTGGAACAAAAAATGTGCTGATCAAAGATAAAACAACTCATCAGAGGTAAGATGACTAATATGGGTAAAGAGGTAGATGCAGTCATCTGCAGCATTTCCATTTCTAGATGGCGCTGGATGTGTGTCCTGGAAAGGAACCTTCGACCAAACCTCAGAGCAAGGGTCGGTGATCAATTGTCAGAAAGTAAATAGCACTGCACCTCTCACCAAGAAGACATGAATTCCTCTATCACCTGGCTCAGAATTCATTGTTTCTGGTAAGAAAAACATTATGCTTACAATAGGACTCTTTTAGCAAGATCTTGGTTAACTTAAAACTCTTTAATATTCTTCATGAAAACTATCATACTCAGAAGTACCATCGAAAACAATATCGTTTGCAGTGTTATCTCTTGGCAAAGGACCGCGACGATTCTTAAAAATAATCTTAAATTTCTCTTTTCAGGGAGGAACGATAATAAACATCACCAAGGCGTGGGTCTGCTTCTCAGCAGACACGCTAGTGATGCTCTTCTGGGATACGAGTGCATTAATGAAAGGTTTCTTACAGCAAAATTTCAGACAAGCGTTAAAGACTTGAATGTTATCTGCTGTTATGCCCCCACTGAGGATGAGGATGAGAAGGATAGGTCTTATGAACAACTTCAGGATATTTTGAATTCTGTCAAGAAAGGAGATATTACCCTTGTTCTTGGTGACTTCAATGCCAAAATTGGTACTGACTCTGACGTTTGGGGAGGGGTGATAGGCCCTTTTGGTATTGGTAGCTGCAATGGCAATGGGCAACGTCTCCTACAGGTAAGTAAACTCAATGGTTTCAGAATAACTAACACTTATTACAAACACCGCGACATACATAAGTACACATGGGTTTCACCTGATGGGCTGCTAAGAATATGATTAATTAACATATTAATTAACAGCAAATGGGCTAGTTCTGTTAGGAATACCAGGGCATATAGGGGGGCTGAAATTGGATCTGACCATTATCTTGTTAAAAGTGTCTTGCAACTTAAACTTAAGAAGTGTTGTGCTAGGGTTAATAATTTTATCTTTAATTCTGAAGCTCTGAAAGACCCAGTTATAGCTAAAGCTTACCATGATAAGTTGCTTAGTCATTATGACAGTCATGGTTTGCTTACTACTGAAATTGAGGAAGAATGGGACCATTTTAAACAGGCTTTTTTGGAAACTAACAGTACCATATTAGGAAAAAAGGAGCAGAGAAGGCAAAATTGTTTGAGTGATACGGCACTTGAACTTATTTCAGAAGGAACTGCAGGAATGTCCTTAATCAATGCCCTACAAGTCCTAACAGAAAGCATTACAGAGAGCTTAATAAACGTGTAAAGGATCAGTTAGCTGCTGATAAGAATCTTTGGCTTGACGGCTTGGCTGACAAAGCCGAGGAAGCAGTTAGACAGCACAACAGCAGAGAGCTGTACCAGATAGTTAATGCTTTGTGTGGTAGAAAACGGACATGTACACAGGGATTGAACGATAAACAAGGTAAGGTTATAGAAGGTGAGGATTCTGTCATGGCTAGGTGGGCTGAGCATTTCAGTGATGTTCTAAACAATATGGATAGTTCTACTCTCATTGTTTGTAATGATGATAGATGCATTGTTGGCTTTAATTTGGCCCTATAACACAATCTAAAGTTATTTTGGCTATTTCTAAACTTAAACTACATAAATTTCCAGGGGTAGATGAAATTACTATGGAAATGCTTAGAGCTGGGAATGTTTCGGTTACCACTTAGATCAGTGTCTCGCAAACTGTCAGAAAACCGCGGCACACTAGTGTGCCGCGAGAGATTTTCAAATTGACACTAGATATTCCAAAGATTTAATTTTGACTTGACTTGTGTTATCGACGTGCTTTAATAAAAATCTTTCAGATTTTATCAACTGGGATCTTGTAAGTATTTATCAAGCTTTTTCCAAATTTTTGTATTAATTTTTGATTATTTCAAGACATAGAATGGACAAATATTTGAAACAAACACCGAGTTATGAATTAAAGAACGAGAGCAAATCTTCAAGTAAAACCAGGCTGATGACTTCAACAAAGCGCAAATATAATGACGATTATATAGAGTTTGCTTTTATTCTTTCTTAGGTATGCCGCGGAAAAAAATTAGATTCAGTGTGCCGCGGAAAAAAAATTAGATTCAGTGTGCCGCAGAGTAAAAGGTTTGCGAGACACTGACTTAGATGATTGAAATTTTGAATATCTTTTATAATAAAGGCTTGGTTCCTAAGGATTTTACCAGAGCTATTGTTATCCCTATTTTCAAAAAAGGTGATCGCAGTTCTTGTGATAACTATAGGGGTATCGGCCTACTCTCCGTTCCAGGTAAAGTTCTTTCCATGATTGTGCTTAATAGAATTAAGAATCTGGTTTACAAGCAATTGCGTGATGAGCAATGTGGATTCAGAAGTGGTAGGGGATGTGTGGATCAGATATTTTCACTTAGGCAGATTCTTGAGAAATGTTTAGAGTTTCAGAAACCTTTGGTTGCTAGCTTTGTTGATTTCAAAAAGGCTTTCGACTCTGTTGATTGTCATAATTTGTGGTTGATTGTGGGATCATATGGTATACCTGACAACATAATGAAAGCTCTCTATAATAACACTGAGTCGTGTGCGAGAGTTGGTAAGGCTTGTAGCAATTGGTTTAGCATTACTTCTGGTGTTCGACAAGGGTGCATTTTGTCTCCTTTTCTCTTTAGCTTGGTTATTGATTATGTTATGGGAAACTCACTTCAAGGGAAAGATTTTGGCCTTAAATGGACTGGAGATACGAAAAGTTCTGATTTAGATTATGCTGATGATTTAGCCCTTTTTGCAAATTATGTTGATGAGATGAACTCTTTCATTCGAGCTGTTGATGAGACTGGTAGTAGAGTAGGTTTGGTTATAAACAGAGAGAAAACTAAAGTGATGAAAATTGGTCAGGCAGGCTGTGATTCAGTTAATCTGAATGGTTGCAGTGTTGAACAAGTGTCACAGTTTAATTATCTTGGGAGCTATGTAACAGATAACGGTAATGTGCGGCATGAGATTAACAGACGAATAGGAATTGCTGCCGGGACTTTTAAGAATCTAGGGAGAGTGTGGAGAAATAGGCGTATACACCTAAAGACTAAAATTAGACTGTATAATAGTTTGGTTCTTTCTAGGGTTAGTTATGGTAGTGAAACGTGGACGCTGTGTAAACAAGATAACAGGAAACTAGATGCTTTTGATTCCAGATGCTTACGCAGTATCTTGGGCATTAGGTGGTTCAACTTTGTAACTAATGATGAGGTTAGGCAAAGGAGTCGGCAACCTCCTTTAAGCAGCATATTGTGCAGAGAGAGACTCCGCTGGTTTGGCCATGTTGCCCGTATGAATAATTATAGATTGGCGAATAGGGTTATGAACAGTATGCCTAAAGGCCTCAGAAAGAGGGGGAGACCTAGGATGCGGTGGGCAGACAATGTCAAACAGGACCTTGTTAGAATTGGTGTGCAGTGACCGGATGCAGTAGATGTAGCTCAGGACAGACTTGCTTGGAGAACTAAATTGCATGGTCTGGATGGACCTCCGTGGCCCATGGCTGCTTGAGGATGTGATGAATTCTTTCAGAATAGTATGACCATCATAATTTCCAATATCTGAAGTGACATTTAGAAAATTGTCTTAAACAATAGTATCCATTTAAAGCTTATCGATGATCTCCCATCTAGTTATAAGCCATGCAAGTACATGCAATGCGGGTACAATGTAGATCATTAAAAAATAAATGCCAAAGGCGAACCAGCTGTTGAGTTCTAAAATACCTCTAACTAAACTTTAATCAATTAGGTGTCATTAAATAATATTTCTCTTGATTTAATTCCGAGATCTTATCAATCTCCAGATTCTGGCTGTCCTCTTTTAGCTTAATTAAGCTGCGTGTCCCTTTTCTGTTACACCGAATTACTAATCTGTTGTTTCCTCATCTCTTAAAACCCCTTCCACGTTGAATGTATCAATTCATCGCATTTCACTTCAGAGATAAGCTTTGCTGCATTTCATGAAACCAACATCATCATCAACAGCTGACATAACCAGTCCTCTTTATTTATCTTAATCTATTCCTTAATCCCCGAAAACAAGATTAAATTCAACAAAGTTCAAAGTACTCACTTGGTCCATTTATTTGTTGCAACAACCCTTACTCTGTCGGCAAGGTGAAACGACGGGTGACCCACAAGCACTAAGCCGAATTCGCCAATGGCCGAGGAGAGGGTTGCTTTACAGACTGTCGCACGTGTCTTTGTCTCGTCTCCAAGGGCTGCACGTGTCTCTACGAGACGTGCACCACGTTGCAGTGATTGGCATAGCAAGAACCTTTCCTTCGTGAGAGTGGAGGCAATTCAGGCATAGTAGAATCGAGACAGAATACGGGGAAGAGGCCAATTGGCTTTAACCCCCTTTCCTCACTAAAATATATAGAAATAGCAATCTAGGAAATTATTAATATTTCACGAAATTGATTTAGAAATTCCGCATAAGCAACATTTTATTTTCTTTCACATTCCTTTTTTAAAAAGTTACTATTTTATGCATATTTATGACAATTTCATACATTGCTGAAATAACCGATTCCCCCCCCCTGAAAGAATGCTCTGCATTATTAAAGTTAATAAAAAAAATAAATACCCCCCCCCCCCCCCCCCCCCCACACACACACACAGGAGCCTGACAGTTTAATACTGCCATAGCAGAAGGTTCTGTGAAGAAGACGAGACCTCAGCAGAAAAACGAACACGAATGCCTTATTCGGGATTCGAACTCAGGTCCCGTTGATCAGTAATCAAGCGCGCTGACCACTCGGCCACGGGACGGCAATTGAAACTAGGAAACAAAATTACGAAATCTTCTGTTTTTTCTAGCAGCAGCGGGGGTTGTCTCAGTCGCTAGTGCGCCGGTCCCGTAATCTGCAGTTACCAAGTTCGAGTTCCAACTGGGCCAAAATTGAGCATCGGTTAGAATGGGGAAACCGATGGGCTTGGATGATTGCTTCCGATCCGTCCGATGGGACGCTAAGCCGTGGCCCCACGTGTAGGAGAGCTATGCCCTGTGCACTTTAAAGAACCCCCTGGATGGTTCTGACGGTAGTTTTCGTTTCCTAACAGCTGTCCAGTGGGTCCTCTTCCCCCACCTGCTCTGAATCCTCGTGCGAAAAAAGAAAAGTGCCGCTAGGAGATGAAATAACCGAACCCTCTGTATTCTCTGCTCTGATGCCATTTTTAGAGAAGATAAACTTGAACGAATTGTTTTCATTTGCAGACTTTTGCGCTCTTTAAATTTTTATTCGAATTAAAGCAATGATGAGAAAGTTGGGTTGTTTTACCTCTGAGTGACACTTTTTTGCACACCATGGGCTAAATGGCCAGGTCACAAAGACCCCGAAGGCTCAGAGAAGGTTGGGGGAGGGGACCGACTGGAACAGCTGTTGGGAGACAGATGGTAGCCTCCCGTCAAGGCCATCCAGCGTGTTCTTTAACGTGCACAGGGTATGGCTCTCCCGCACACGGGGCCACGGCTTAACGTCCCATCCGACGGACGGCGGCTTTTCCAAGACCATCGGTGTCCCCTACTGACCGTGGGCAGGGCGGGGAAATTTTGCGGAGATAAATCTCAACGCTGACCCAGCTGGGACTCGAACCTGGGAACTACAGATTACGAGCCTGGCGCGCTACCGACTGAGTCACCCCGCCCATAATGATGAGATCAAACGGCAATATTTTGTTAATACTTATACAACAAAGTTGCTTTTCTGACATCCCTTTGAGAAAAGGGGAAAATTGTTGTTTCTAGTTTTTACGTTCTGCTATCAAAAGTTCAAATTTATACCATTACCAAATCATTGTAAATGTTTGTTAAAAGTTTTGCATTTTATATATTTAGTGTCCTCTAACATTGTAAATTTAAACTACCTAAGGAATTTAAAAATGGGAATTATATTTCATTATTATCTATGCAGCTAAAAATTAAATTTCCAATTATCTTTTAAAAACAAAACAGCCCTTCGAGTATAAGGGGACAAGTTATTGTTGTCAATGCAAACCTTACAAGCTCCAAATTCCACCATCAAAAATTTTGAATTTCTAGCATAGCATGAATTCTAGTTAGCGTTTTCCGTATTTGTTTAAAATTTTTAAAAAATTTTTCACTTTCATATTAATTTTTTATTAAACTCAATTAAAAAATTTGGGAGATTCGGAAATTTCGAATCTCAATATTGCATTAATAATACCTCTGCAACCTAAAAATATTTTTTTCATTTTTTTATGAAAACAAAAATTCTGAATAAATACTCTGAATGACAAAGTAAAAACATTATGGAGTTGTTTATTTTAAAAGGAGAGGCTGTGAAATTTTTTTCCACACAACTTAGAAGAAAACTAAACTGGGTGCACAATTCAACTTACAAAAGCTTGTAAGTCATAATAAAAAGGTTACGACCTGTTGCAAACTCGGATCTGCATAGATCACACAAGAAATCCTCTTAAGATCCTTTACAACACATCGAGCTGTCGATGCCTCCAAGATGAGTTAGGATTGACTCTTCTTACATCCAGAATTAACGTAACAAAACCCAACTCTTTCTTGTCTGCGTCAGCGTTCAGATTTATCTCCGCAAAAATTCCCCGCCCTGCCCACGGTCAGTAGGGGACACCGATGGGCTTAGAAAGGCAGCGGTCCGTCGGATGGGACGTTAAGCCGTGGCCCCGTGTGCGGGAGAGCCATATCCTGTGCACGTTAAAGAACACGCTGGATGGCCTTGACGGGAGGCTACCGTCTCCCAACAGCTATTCCAGTGGGTCCCCTCCCGCAACTTTCTCTGAGCCTTCGGAGTCCTTGTGACCTGGCCATTTAGCCCATGGTGTGCAAAAAAGTGTTGCTCAGAGGTAAAACAACCCAACCCAACCTTTCTTGTCTGCGCAGTCTGCCTATCCTCCAGGAATACTCTCGGCGAGTAGAGATCATCCGCGCCATGCATGTATCATCTGGCTTGAGGCTATCTGCTATCCACCTTACCTGGAGGGCTGACGCGCAGGCTTTCTAACGCCGCAGATACGTCACCGATGGAAGAGCACTCCCACTTTGGTCCTCTTCAAAACACAAAATGCCACTTGTGGTTACAGTTCAAATCGACGTTTGCAGCAGGCCATAGTAGCCCATAAAAGAATATAGCTTATGAACATAACGAAAAAATAAAAAAAGTATTCCGAACATAAAGGCATCTTTTTGAAATCACTCAAAATCACTAAGAATGATAAAAAAAAAACATTGCATATATTCTACACTTTCACTAATTAGCATCTGGATGAGAAAATTAGTAATATTGGAAAAAGGAAAAGAGAGGAATTCAAGATGAATGAAGGTGAAGCAATGCCAAAACTTAATAACAAAAGTTGGTTAATAATAATTCTTTTCTCAGCTTAACAAGTTTTCAATGTTTCCAATCTCTTCAACATATTTGGGATGTTTATTTACTTACTTTCTTTAAATATTTCTTAACCTTTTTACTTTAATTAATTGTAACTGGCAATAAATTGAAAATCATTTATATCAAAACAATGTAATGTTTGTTGATTATCATTTTTCTCGATATCAAAATATAAATAAGCGCAAATTAACTCTGCCTGGAATTATAATTTGTTATGAAAAAGTAGCATTACACCTCAAGTGTTTCCAAGTTTTCTTTTTCTTTAAATTACACCTCAAGTGTTTCCAAGTTTTCTTTTTCTTTAAATTACACCTCAAGTGTTTCCAAGTTTTCTTTTTCTTTAAATTACACCTCAAGTGTTTCCAAGTTTTCTTTTTCTTTAAATTACACCTCAAGTGTTTCCAAGTTTTCTTTTTCTTTAAATTACACCTCAAGTGTTTCCAAGTTTTCTTTTTCTTTAAATTACACCTCAAGTGTTTCCAAGTTTTCTTTTTCTTTAAATTACACCTCAAGTGTTTCCAAGATTTCTTTTTCTTTAAATTACACCTCAAGTGTTTCCAAGTTTTCTTTTTCTTTAAATTACACCTCAAGTGTTTCCAAGATTTTTTTTTCTTTAAATTACACCTCAAGTGTTTCCAAGATTTCTTTTTCTTTAAATTACACCTCAAGTGTTTCCAAGTTTCCTTTTTCTTTAAATTACACCTCAAGTGTTTCCAAGATTTCTTTTTCTTTAAATTACACCTCAAGTGTTTCCAAGTTTTCTTTTTCTTTAAATTACACCTCAAGTGTTTCCAAGATTTCTTTTTCTTTAAATTACACCTCAAGTGTTTCCAAGATTTCTTTTTCTTTAAATTACACCTCAAGTGTTTCCAAGTTTTCTTTTTCTTTAAATTACACCTCAAATGTTTCCAAGATTTCTTTTTCTTTAAATTACACCTCAAGTGTTTCCAAGTTTTCTTTTTCTTTAAATTACACCTCAAGTGTTTCCAAGTTTTCTTTTTCTTTAAATTACACCTCAAGTGTTTCCAAGATTTCTTTTTCTATAAATTACACCTCAAGTGTTTCCAAGATTTCTTTTTCCATAAATTACACCTCAAGTGTTTCCAAGATTTCTTTTTCTTTAAATTACACCTCAAGTGTTTCCAAGATTTCTTTTTCTTTAAATTACACCTCAAATGTTTCCAAGTTTTCTTTATTTTAAAATTCCAATCCGATTTCATTCCCAGTTCGTTTTAATCGATAACGGATTAGAAACGCGCGCATCGCAGCAGGTGACAATTTCCTCTTCCAATTGGCGCCTCCTCCGTTGATATCTCCTACGAAAGAAAATCCATCGACAACTTTTTTCTCGAAAGTTCTCCAACCGGAAATAGCTCGATGATCTGTTTCGGCACAGGTGAAATCGAGAAATCTCTCTGCCGACGTCACGGCGATCACGTGTTTTGCGTCCCGAGGGAAATCACGTTGCTTGCTTTTCGTGAACGAGACTTTTCTAACTCTCGGCCCTAGGAATATACATCCACAGACTTGCTTCCAATAAGAAGAAAGGTAGAAAGGTGGTCCCCCCCCCCGTCCCGTCCCTCCACCTTTCGGATGCTCACCAGCGAAGAGATCTGTCCAGGAGGATTTGGCTCCATTCATTAGTCAATGCCAGATTCGGATCGTACATTTCCGACTTGAATCACCTTCGAAAGTTTTTGCTCGTGCAATGGCTCTCATGCAGAAGTCGCAACAAACTTCCAACTCCGATAGAATTTCCAATGTTGCAATTTCTTAATTGTGACAGGGTTGTGTTTTTTGTACCAAATTAGGCATCAGTTTCTTGATAATAAGAAAATTGGTTTATCGTTATTTTAATTTGTGTTGAGTACTGGCAACAACTTTTGGAAGTTTCGTAAAGTGCAAAGATGATTGATTGAATTGAAACGGTTATGTTACATCGAATCACATGAGACTTGTGGGACTCCGTTTATATTAGATGTCAAGTCAATCATCATCATCATCATCATCATCCTCAAGCAGCCATGGGCTATGGAGGTCCAACCAGACCGTGCAATTTAGTTCTCCAAGCAAGTCTATCCTGAGCTACATCTACTGCATCTGGCCACTGCACACCAATTCTAACAAGGTCCTGTTTGACATTGTCTGCCCACCGCATCCTAGGTCTCCCCTTCTTTCTGAGGCCTTTAGGCACACTGTTCATAACCCTATTCGCCAATCTATAATTATTCATACGGGCAACATGGCCAAACCAACGGAGTCTCTCTCTGCACAATATGCTGCTTAAAGGAGGTTGCAAACTCCTTTTCCTAATCTCATCATTAGTTACAAAGTTGAACCACCTAATGCCCAAGATACTGCGTAAGCATCTGGAATCAAAAGCATCTAGTTTCCTGTTATCTTGTTTACAAAGTGTCCAAGTTTCACTACCATAACTAACCCTAGAAAGAACCAAACTATTATACAGTCTAATTTTAGTCTTTAGGTGTATACGCCTATTTCTCCACACTCTCCATAGATTCTTAAAAGTCCCAGCAGCAATCCCTATTCGTCTGTTAATCTCATGCCGCACATCACCATTATCTGTTACATAGCTCCCAAGATAATTAAACTGTGACACCTGCTCAAGACTGCAACCATTCAGATTAACTGAATCACAGCCTGCCTGACCAATTTTCATCACTTTAGTTTTCTCTCTGTTTATAACCAAACCTACTCTACTACCAGTCTCATCAACGGCTCGAATGAAAGAGTTCATCTCATCAACATCATTTGCCAGAAGGGCTAAATCATCAGCATAATCTAAATCAGAAATTTTCCTATCTCCAGCCCATTTAAGGCCAAAATCTTTCCCTTGAAGTGAATTTCGCATAACATAATCAATAACCAAGCTAAAGAGAAAAGGAGACAAAATGCACCCTTGTCGAACACCAGAAGTAATGCTAAACCAATTGCTACAAGCCTTACCAACTCTCACACACGACTCAGTGTTATTATAGAGAGCTTTCATAATGTTAACTAACTTGTCTGGTATACCATATGATCTCACAATCAACCACAAATTATGACGATCAACAGAGTCGAAAGCCTTTTTGAAATCAACAAAGCTAGCAACCAAAGGTTTCTGAAACTCTAAACATTTCTCAAGAATCTGCCTAAGTGAAAATATCTGATCTACACATCCCCTACCACTTCTGAATCCACATTGCTCATCACGCAATTGCCTGTCAACCAGATTCTTAATTCTATTAAGCACAATCATGGAAAGAACTTTACCTGGAACAGAGAGTAGGCTGATACCCCTATAGTTATCACAAGAACTGCGATCACCTTTTTTGAAAATAGGGATAACAATAGCTCTGGTAAAATCCTTAGGGACCATGCCTTTATCATAAAAGAGATTCAGAATTTCAGTCATCCAAGTGGTAACCGAAACATTCCCAGCTCTAAGCATTTCCGTAGTAATTTCATCTACCCCTGGGGATTTATGAAGTTTAAGTTTAGAAACAGCCAAACTAACTTCAGATTGTGTTATAGGGCCAACATTAAAGCCACCAATGCATCTATCATCATTGCAAACAATGGGAGTAGAACTAACTACATTGTTTAGAACATCACTGAAATGCTCAGCCCACCTAGCCATGACAGAATCCTCCCCTTCTATAACCTTACCTTGTTTATCCTTCAATCCTTGTGTGCCTGTCCGTTTTCTCCCACATAAAACATTAATTATCTGGTACAGCTCTCTGCTGTTGTGCTGTCTAACTGCTTCCTCGGCTTTGTCAGCCAAACCATCAAGCCAAAAATTTTTATCAGCAGCTAACTGATCCTTTACAAGTTTATTAAGGTCTCTGTAATGCTTTCTATTAGGACTAGTAGGGTATTGATTAAGGGCATTCCTGCAGTTCTTTCTTTCCGAAATAAGCTCAAGTGCCTTATCACTCAGATAATTTTGCCTCTTCTGCTCCTTTTTTCCTAAAAGAGTACTGTTAGTGTCCAAAAAAGCCTGTTTAAAATGATCCCATTCTTCCTCAACTTCAGTAGTAAGCAAACCATGACTGTCATAATGACTAAGTAACCTATCATGGTAAGCTTTGGCTATAACTGGATCTTTCAGAGCTTCAGTATTAAAAGTAATTTTTTTAACCCTAGCACAACACTTTTTAAGTTTAAGTTGCAACACACTTTTAACAAGGTAATGGTCAGATCCAATTTCAGCTCCCCTATATGCCCTGGTATTCCTAACAGAACTAGTCCATTTGCTGTTAATTAATATGTAATCAATCATATTCTTATGCAGCCCATCAGGTGAAACCCATGTGTACTTATGTATGTCGCGGTGTTTGTAATAAGTGTTAGTTATTCTGAATCCATTGAGTTTACTTACCTGTAGGAGACGTTGCCCATTGCTATTGCAGCTACCAATACCAAAAGGGCCTATTACTCCTCCCCAAAGGTCAGAGTCAGTACCAACTTTGGCATTGAAGTCACCAAGAACAAGGGTAATATCTCCTTTCTTGACAGAATTCAAAATATCCTGAAGTTGTTCATAAAACCTATCCTTCTCATCCTCATCGGCATCCTCAGTGGGGGCATAACAGCAGATAACATTCAAGTCTTTAACGCTTGTCTGAAATTTTGCTGTAAGAAACCTTTCATTAATGCACTCATATCCTAGAAGAGCATCACTAGCGTGTCTGCTGAGAAGCAGACCCACGCCTTGGTGATGCTTTTTGTCGTCCCTCCCTGAAAAGAGAAATTTAAGATTATTTTTAAGAATCTGACCTTTATCTGTCCATCTGGTCTCTTGCAAGCCGAGAATATCTAAATTATAACGGTGGAATTCTTGTGTGAGGACATCAAGAGAAAAAGCTCTGTGCAGAGTCCTCACATTCCAACTACCTATGGAGAGAAAATGGTTAGTGGGATGTTTAAAGAAACTATGTTTATTGAGAGAGGGAATGCCGACAATATCAAACAGCCCCCTAATCGCAGACATGGGGCAAAGACCCGTTCCCCCACTACTAAAGGCTGAAGCCATCTACACTGGAAGACTTCCTCCAATGTAGAATTTGACGATGCCAATAGAAGCAAAGAGTTCAGGTGCCTGCGATGACTTCTGCTCAGGATTATCCACCAGCTGATAAACATATCCTGTGGATCTATTCACTTGGGGCTGTCAACCCACAAACAAAAAGAAAACACAGCGGAAGATTTTCCCTCCACAGAAGCCCACCAGTGCAGCAAAATCAGGATCCATAATCAAGCTCAGAGCCATATATCTGTCCAGTCCAGTAGGTTTATATGGTCAGCACCAGGACCCTGTGTGGTTGACCACTCCTCAGCAGGGTAGAAAAAAAAGAAAAGTAGCCATAGTTGTCCAGATCAGTAGGCCACACTAATCTGGCAGCCCTCCCCTTCCGTTCACTTCCACAAGAGAGTATCTCTTTTGAAAGTTACTAACGGTCTGCACCACGAGAAGGCGGGGTTGGACATTAGGTGCTAGGCCTGGCCGGTTCTATGCATCATCACAGGGGATTGGTGCATAGCTCTCCTTCCAGTGACTACCTAGCTACCAAATTCCTGTATTTAAACATCGCATTTAATATCTGCATCCAGGTAGTATTCAAAACGAATTATTGATTTATAGATTCAGTCGTTCTAAAGTTCCATTGAAATTGAAGATAAGAAACCGTTCAAAGTGGAACATTTTCCAAGATAACGGATAAGAATTTATTTCTCTTTTTTATTAAAAAAAAAAGGGCTCTTGAAAAAAAAAAGAGAATATGTATTTCGGTAACTGGCGCCATTTCGTATTAGAAGGGTGAGTTCTACGAAACTCTCTTTGTATGAGGAAATGAAAGATTCTCTTTTGAGTAAGAAGTCGTCGAAAGAGGAAACGATGGCGCTGCTGCTGCTGGAAGTTGATTTGCTGATTTCTTATCAACATATATGCAAATACACAAAAGAAAGTCATCAAAACTCTAATCCCCATAGCAACTGAGCCGATATATTTATTACGCAACAAAGATGATGCTATTTTCCTCCAGAGACGACGTCAAATTGCACTCATTGTTTTCCTCTCACCTCGTGATAAATTTTCATCTCTTGTTCAAAATTACTTTTCCCCCCACTACTACTTCCCCAACATACTCTGAAACCCTTCCAAAGATCTTATGGGACGATCACTAATAACGTGACATGGAAAACTTCCCGATCTAATTATGGCAGACGAAATCCTTAATAGCGACACATGTTCGTCAGTTTTGCTTCCAATAATAGCTCTTTTGCATCTTCAGCCTCTTGCACATCCCGGAGGATTTAAGAGACACACGAGCAGCAGCTGCTGAGTGCTCGCTCTCGCTCTTCATTACTGAGCCCAAAGATGCTTCTGTCGACTTATGACTCACCTCCCCCTCCCCCCTCCTCAACTTCGCTTCTAAGTCTCGCGCTCTTCCGCTACCCCTTTGTCGACGCCAAAGATATCGCGGATTTATGTTTAAAGGGGCAACTCCGAGAGCTAATCATGTTTTCCGGATCGACTCTTTCTTTGATCCTTCCGATGCCTCCGTGCACAATTGGCAGCGAGAGCACGCTCCACAAAGAAGTCTCTTAACTCGAGGCGGTGACGGCATCACCGGAACTAAAAGATGCACGAACCCGTAAGCCGCGTGTTGTTGCACAGTTTAGGATTACTCTTTTATCATATGCAACACGAGCCAGGACATTGTGGATGCAGCGGTTTGTCTCCCTTAAGGATCGAGACTCTCTTATGAGATGAATGGCATCTCTCGTTTTCCTTCTGCGTGCGTTTTCAAGGGATTCAACTGATATTGAAAGACTCTGTTGTAAAGAACAGAGAATTCTGACAAAACAAGGTGATCAAAGACCACGTGCTTTCCTTCATCCCCTTCCTATCCAATGGCACAAGGAAGGAAAACGGAAACATTTCCGTTTTATATCAATAGGAAGTTACATTTAAAGTTCTATAATTTTTTTAAATAGACGTATTTTTATGAAAAAATGTGACTGAAAATTAAAATCATTGAAATTTTCCGAAATTCCGATTTTCAACAATATTCTTTCAAAGAATTGTGAAAATTGCGATATTTAATCAGTTGAGAGATAACGAAAAGTTAATTTAAAACGAAAGCAATGAAAGTTTCCTAAAAGTAAAATAATAGCAAATTGAGCGCGAGTTCAAAAGAATGCTTAGCAGCAAAATTCAAAGGTATAATACCACATATATAAAACAAATTCAAATAACATAAATCATGTCGCCCTGCCCACGGTCAGTAGGTGACACAGATGGGCTTGGAAAGGCCGCCGTCCGTCGGATGGGACGTTAAGCCGTGGCCCCGTATGCGGGAGAGCCATACCATGTGCATGTTAGAGAACACGCTGGATGGCCTTGACGGTAGGCTATCGTCTGTCTCCCAACAGTTGTTCCATTGCGTCCCCTCCCCCAACATTCTCTGAGCCTTCGGGGTCTTCGTAACCAGGCATTGAGCTCATGGTATGCAAAAAAAGTGCCGCTCAGAGGTAAAACAACCCAATGTTAAAGAACACACTGGATGGCCTTGACGGGAGGCTTACCATCTGTCTCCCAACAGCTGTTCCAGTGGGTCCCCTCCACCAACCTTCTCTGAAACTTCGTGGTCCTTGTAACCTCGCCATTTAGCCCATGGTGTACAAAAAAGTGCCGCTCAGAGGTAAAAACAACCCAACCTACAAATCCGGCCCTTCATCAGTATGAAGCTAAACCATAAAAAGAGCGTTTTACAGCTCTTAATTATTCTTCAAATATTTGTACAGTCACTCAAAAAAGTATCCGAACACTATGGTTGATTACAGAATTCAGGAAAAATATCTGGCAACGTTTTTTTTTTAGAAATTAGTGATCTGGCAACCTTCGTGTCACGTGATTACAGAATTCAGAAAAAATATCTGGAGCGTGTACAGCAACTGTACACGCTCCAGTTACCGTTCACAGCAAACTGGAGCGTGTGCAGTTACTGCACACGCTCCAGTTTGTTGTGAACGGTAACTGCACACGCTCAATATTTCCGTGAGTCAGCCCACACGATCTAGTATCAAAATAATATGACCACCTACAGTCGCTCAAAGAAGTATCCGAACACTATGGTTGATTACAGAATTCAGAAAAAATATCTGGCAACGATTTTTTTAGAAATTAATGTTCTGGCAACCTTTGTGTCACGTGTCAGGAAGGTTGCCAGATCACTAATTTCTAAAAAAAATCGTTGCCAGATATTTTTCCTGAATTCTGTAATCAACCATAGTGTTCGGATACTTCTTTGAGCGACTGTACTAAAATTGTTTCAATATCTACTCAAAGCACAAACGGAACATTAATTAAACATTTGACAATCAACGCAAGTTTCTTTGTTGAAATACCAATAAGTTACTAAGGTTCACCTTACTCATTCTTTTTATACGCCATGCTTTTACTGAACTCTATTTGCTTTTCCTGTTGGCTTCTTTTCAACAAGGGGCGGGCTGGCTCAGTCGGTAGTGCGTCAGGCTCGTAATCTGTAATTCCCAGGTTCGAGTCCCAGCTGGGTCAGCGTTGAGATTTATCTCCGCAAAATTCCCCGCCCTGCCCACGGTCAGTAGGGGACACTGATGGGCTTGGAAAGGGCGTCGTCCGTCGGACGGAACGTTAAGCCGTGGTCCCGTGTGCGGGAGAGCAATACCCTGTGCACGTTAAAGAACACGCTGGATGGCCTTGACGGGAGGCTACCATCTGTCTCCCAACAGCTGTTCCATGGGTCCCCTCCCCCCACCTTCTCTGAGCCTTCGGGGTCCATGTGACCTGGCCATTTAGCCCATTGTGTGCAAAAAAGTGCCGCTCAGAGATAAAACAACAACAACACAAATCTTTTCAACAATGTAAACAAGCTTCATTTTATACATCAAGATCACGACGTATCAGAGGATGAACTCTTCCTATGAAGAAATTGAAGCCAGTGAACCACTTTCTCGACTAACCTATTGCCTCTTCAGGTTGATTGCCATGTCTCTTGAATAACCTTCACTTAGATTAGTTTAATACTAACTCACTAAAAGGAACACAAATGTACACTTTCAGCTACAATCGAAAACTTTCCAATAATTCTGTTGTTTTTTTAACACCGTTAATATTTCAAGTTTGTCTGTTTCAATAGACCAGTGACGTAATTCTAAACGAATTCTCGCATCACGACGAAACATCACGACGAATTTCGTCGTGACGCTCGCATCACGACGAAACCGTGATGCGAGCGTCTAATCACACATCACATCACGGTTTCATTGCTGCACGTTCATCTGTCGTAGTAATATGGAAGCGCATTTTCAACAATGATTATTCAATTGTCGCCAATTTTAAACGATTCTTTTGCAGCACGATCTAATTTATGGTTAAATTTTCAAATACCATGAATGCTGAAAAGAAAATTATTGAAAACGAAGGTTGAAATAGATTTGATCGAGATCTTTATCTTCAGTCACACTTTTCGTTATTGTTCTCCACAGTTTTAATCTCAAACAAGTTTGGGTTGTTAGACCCCCTGTGCGGCACTTTTTTGCACAAAATGGGCTAAATGGCCAGGTCACAAGAATCCCAAGCATTTATTTTTTTAGAATATAATTTTTATTCATAACAGTAAAGAATACAAATACATTTACACTTTGACCCGCAGAGCTAAATAGCTTATCTGCAGGAAAACGAATAAATTATATTAAACATAGGTCATTCAGCCACAAAAGTGGTGTACATCAAATAAATCAACTAAACACAACACATAATAATCAGCTAACTAGAAAATACCAAATAATTTTTTAATTCCATTTTAAGTCTTCTAAAAGAATCTATATTTAGTAATTCTTTTGGAATAGCATTAAATATAAGTGGTATTTGATATTCGGAGGTATTTTTCCCGTAATTATTTCGAAAATTTGGCAATTTGTTAATAACCTTGGTTTTGAAGTCTTGTATTTTTATTATGTTGAATTTTTAGTCTGTAAGTTTCGTCAAAAAATTTTTAATTATTACATTATATTTATATAAATTGCTGTACGATAAAAAATTTAAAAATTTTAATCTATCGGTAGAAGTTTTATAAATTTTTTGCAAATGAGACGGAATAATATTTTTAGCTATTATAGAGTGCAGTTTTTCTATTTTATTTCATTCAGAGAAAATTGCGGAAGGGGCCCGCTGGACAGTTGTTAGGAGACAGATGGAAGCCTCAAGGTCATCCAGCGTGTTCTTTAACGTGCGCAGGATACGTCTCTCCTAGGCACGGGGCCACAGATTAAAAACTCATCCGACAGATGATCATCAGCCTCTCTAAGGCCATCGGTGTCCCTTTTTCTTACCGTGGGCAGGGAGAAGGGTTCAGCGAAGTTAAATCTCAACGTTGTCCCCGATGGGACTGCAGATTGCGAGCCTGGCACGCTACCGATTGAGCGAAGTCGATTGTTTATTGCGTCTTTTGAAACGTAGACATTGTACAATGGATTTATTAAAACACTCGATTATTAAGAAAAGACTTGCGATGAAATGATTTTTGATCTAGCTATTTGGAATTGATCAAAATAACCAAGGAAAAAGAAACCGTTTTTTTTTTAATTCACAGTCTCCATCTTCATTGTGACGTCTGCCAACATTAATTTCCGAGAATTTCGTCGAACTCCATTGTCGAGACTTTCCCTTGTTAAGGATCTACATGAAATGTTCATGGAGCACACTCTGGAATTGAAGTATGTGCGCCGCAGTTAATGAGCTGTAGGGCGAGCTGCACGAGCAGTCAGGCATACATTGGAACTGACATCTCGGTCCCACATGCGATGTCTTAAGTCAGCTGCTAGATTGGCACGCGTGGATTTACCAAACAATGCAGATCCAAATGTATGCAGACGATTGAGTGTCTGGTGATGGCTCGTCTGCACGCATCCACCTAAGATTAGACGGTATCCGCCTTCGAACGTTAATTGCTTTGGGAAATGTGAAACAGTATGGCCTTAGGTAAGGATTGCTTCGCATTAGAAACTTAACTCCCACCTTGGCAAGACTTCGTACAGGTAGCCATTACATTTTTATCTCTTCGTAAGTCAACCATTGCCTGCATCTGCATCTGGCTGATCGTCGCAACAAATCGAACCTCAAACTATGTTCGTATTAATTGCGGCGAAGCAGTTAATTCGCGCATGATATGTCCTCGCCTGGAAGCTCATTGGGGCAATACTCCTACAGAAATTGTCTCTGCCAGCCAGCGCTTTAACTAACTTGGCTTTGGAGTCCAAGATTCTTCGCCTTGTATGAAATCGATTTGTACGAATTTTAAAATTAATTACCAAAATAAGAGAAGATCGTTCAAGCGAAATTTCTCTTCGGTATTTGCAGAATCTCATAAAAAATGACAATCTTTTAATTTAAGGTAATTTTTAAACATGGAGATAAATTAATATTTGTTTATCATCAGTTAACCAATTTAATTTCAATAAATTATTTTATGAACCAGGCTTTATTTTTCTTTCAGCAGTTCGATTGATGACTGAGCATTGGTGCGTGCTTTAGTTAATTAAACAATCTCTGGAAAAGTGCCAATGTAAACTAAAGAGAGGAATGATTGAAATTCCGAGTTAAAGATTTGCCATCATATGAGCTCAGCTATTGATTATCCAGTAATGACTGAAGTAATGGAAATTGAAGGCTTCGGTTATCGTTGGTTAAACAATTGCGCCGAGAAGTGTTTCAGTTGTTTGGGTTATTGGGTTGTTTTACCTCTGAGCAGCACTTTTTTGCACACCATGGGCTAAATGGCCAGGTCACATGGACCCCGAAGGCTCAGAGAAGGTTGGGGGAAGGGACCCACTGGGGCAGCTGTTGGGAGACAGATGGTAGCCTCCCGTCAAGGCCATCCAGCGTGTTCTTTAACGTGCACAGGGTATGGCTCTCCCGCACGGGGCCACGGCTTAACGTCCCATCCGACGGACGGCGGACTTTCCAAGCCCATCGGTGTCCCCTAATGACATGGACAGGGCGGAGAATTTTGCGGAGAGTGTTTCAGTTACGCAACAGTGTATCTTTTCAAAAACGAAATTGTGCAATGAAACCTATTTTTGTACTCCTTTAAATCATTTTTGTGTTTGATTTTCGAAAATATTCTTTCCCATTTCGTTTCCAGATAATGAATACGAAGATGTTGACCTCTTCGTGACTCGGTACAAGCCGGAGCGTTTGGATGCATTGTGCAGGAACACCAAGTTCACCAGGAAAGAGATTCGACTCATGTACCAGGGATTCAAACAGGTACAGATCAATTCTCTTTCGCCATTGATGCCTTTGTGACGCTAATAAGGCTCTTATTTTGTGAGTACAGCGAGTGAAAGGCGGAATCGTTTTGCATCAAAAAGCATTTCATGTGTCTGATGAAAAAATGAAGAATCTCATCGGAAATATGACATCTTCCAGAAGGTCTCTTTTTCCTCAAACTCCTAATGGGATGTGGCATAGCATTTTGGTCAACTATGGGATAAAAAAAATGCAGAAACTTAAGAATAATAAATCAACGAAATCCCTTTTGACAGCAGAAGAATTTTCATTAAATATTTATTTTCAGAATTGGGATGTTTCTTTGTATTACCGAGCCACTAGGGAGAATTTCAAAGGAATATTTTGTAACGAATCGAAGGAAAAGCGGCATTTGTAAGCTCAGTCATTATGAACTAGAACAATAAAGAAATTAAGGAAGATATCACACTGAATTCAACATCGATCAATTTTAGGGGAAACATTATATTGAGGCGAGTGTGATACGAACCCACGACCTCCTAGATAACACGTCAGGTGTTCTGGACCACTGAGCTACCGGCCGCCGATCAATGTTGCCTCTAATTGATGGTATGAACTTTCTACCAGCAGTACACAATTCTCCGTGTCTCATGAAAGTATTGTCCTTGTAAAATTGATCGACGTTTTCAGATTGGGTTGGGTTGTTTTACCTCTGAGCGGCACTTTTTTGCACACCATGGGCTAAATGACCAGGTCACATGGACCCCGAAGGCTCAGAGAAGGTTGAGGGAAGAGACCCACTGGAACAGCTGTTGGGAGACAGATGGTAGCCTCCCGTCAAGGCCATCCAGTGTGCTCTTTAACGTGCACAGGGTATGGCTCTCCCGCACACGGGGACACGGCTTAACGTCCCATCCGACGGACGGCGGGCTTTCAAGGCCATCGGTGTCCCCGACTGACCGTGGGCAGGGCGGGGAATTTTGCGGAGATAAATCTCAACGCTGACCCAGCTGGGACTCGAACCTGGGAACTACAGATTACGAGCCTAGCGCACTACCGACTGAGCCACCCCCGCGCCCGCGACGTTTTCAGAGTGATATCTTCCTTCATAATTGAACAAATACGTCGGAAATTCTCTTCAATCTAAACAATTGTATACTCAGAATGTACTTACCATCTTCATGACATGATTGTCATTGTTTCTTGAGGCTGAGAGCAGCTGGGACAAATACCGTCATGAGACACGGAGAAATGTGTACTGTTGGCAGAAAGGTCATAGCATCAATTGGATGAAATCTTGATCGGCGGCCATGTCATCAGGAGGTCGTGGTTTCGCATCCCACCTGGCTCAAGACAAGTTTTCCTCTAAAATTGATCGACGTTAACTTTAGAGTGATATCTTCCTTAATATATGAATAAATACGTCGAAAAAAGCTCTTCAATCTAAACAAAGAAGTTATTTTTTTCTAAATATTCCGCTTTGTTCGGGAAAGCAAAAGAGGTTCTTTGTCAATCACTTAGATTCTTTTTCTCGTTGTAAGCAGAAGCAAGAGAATGAAACCATCCTTGAAAAACCTGCTTTAATCCGCTTTCTGTCGTTATCTGCGAATTCCCGTCCAACTGCTATCAAACAGATGAGAGCCAAGAGATGTTAAAGAACAAAGAAATCTAATAGTGACGTGATGACAATGCTTTCGATGCACAATAACAGGCGGAGAAGCCAACAATATGTACTGCTGGCAGCGTTTCTCCAAACACTCGTTACGATATTTTCTTTTATCTCGTCATAAACAAACATGTGACGTCAGCGACACTGTTGGAGCGAAAGTTTATGACGTTCCTCGGCTGCACTGAAGCGCCTCGGGGATACGAACTGAAGCTGCAAAGACTTCCTAAACCATGCTTATCGGGATGCAGTGCAAGGAAATAGGAATCTTCCTGATGCTTCCCATGAATATGTCACGACTCTGTTATCAAAAGTTGGGCTACCATCCCCCCCCCCATTCTGCCACGACATTTCATTTAATGGGAATTTTTTAGAGAGAGTTTGTGAAGCCCAAAATACGATCAACGCCAAATCGATAAGATTGACAGAAGCTAGGTCGTCTCTCACGCCATCTGATGAAATAATGAAACACTTTCAGATAAGGTTTTTTTAATTAAAAATCATAAACTTTTGCAGCTGCGGCAGCATCTGATGATCATGGGAAACAACATCAACAGGCTCTTCTACATCTGGTGCTGGATTCAGGGAGAGAAAGGAATGTTTTGATTAATATTTAATTACATTATGTAAACGTATTTAGAGGCGTAACTATTCATCTAAAGAAGGAAGAGCCAAGTGATTATCTGTTGGGCTTACTTTCGAAAGCACGGAGACGAAATTGAGAATTGATTTTAAAAATGAAGTGGAAGAATCGCGTCCACCATGACAAATCACAACCTGGAACAAATGCAATAATTTATATGTACTCTAGGCTTAGTAAATGAAATGTTTCAATGCGAACAATTCTAGCTTTGCTCTTATACAAAATACTTTCTTTTTGCTTGTTTGCTGCAACTGTTTTCCTGCCAGTAAGCTCCATTCTTTAAAAGATAGTCATTGAACCCTCTCCCCAACACACCTCCCAATCATCCCCAACCCAGTTCTGAGTGTTGGGATCATAGTGACCTGGCCAAATGCCAAATTTTAGAGAATCTTCTGAGGATGGGAGGAAGAAGAGGAAAACAAACATCAAATATTACTTTCGGTAGAATTTGTCTTCAAATGCCACCAATCTCAAAAACTGAACTAAGTGAATTTTTTAATCAATGACTAATAGAACGAAACCAGAATGAAAAGAAGAATGGGAAACAAAATCAAAATGGTGCATTCTCTCGTGATGAGTTAGAACTTCTCCCCGTAGTAGGTGAACTCGAAGTCAAGTCTCTAAGACGAAGATTAGCAAAGCTTCATAAATTCACAAAGCACACTTCCATTATTATGTCTCTGTTTCAGGTGATAGAAATTCTTTAAAGGATCCGATTTCTTTAATCAGGTTTAAGGTAGTGCTTTCGTGTCGAACGTAAAAGATTCTCTCTTCTAACTGAATTCTGTTTGTCTTCCTTTCAGAACTGCCCCACGGGGGTTGTCACGGAAGACAGCTTCAAGGAGATCTTCTCGCAGTTTTTTCCCCAAGGAGGTAAGACTCTAGTTTCCTTATTCTTATCGCTCTCGAAAACGTTGCGGAGAAAAAATCCCTTCTCGGGCTGAAAAGAGTTCCGTTTGTCAAGGGAAAAGGAAATAATCTTTTCATATTCAGGGGAATCAAGGCGACGAAACTTTCGAAATAAAATAATAACAACGGGAAAAAAATCGTTATATAACCTTGTCGGTTGAATTGGCAAAGATTTCCAGTATAAAACAAAAGCTGAAATTTAACCTACTAAGGCATAGCGAAGAAACTTAAATTCAAGATCATATCCAAGGTGTCGTCTTCCTCACCCTAACTAACAAACTGCAAGTTGAGAAACTTTAGTAGAAAGACTCCCGGAGTCAGAAAAGAAGAGTGAAATCTTGGAAAGCATTTTCTCTTGAAAAGCAAACAAAATCATTCTGTGTCCAATATCTCCTAATGTCGTCCTTCCCCCTTACAGCCAGTAGCACGTGAATTTCCTTGCTATTTAGAATTTCTCTGCTAACCGCCTCACCTGCACTACATTCTCTAGGAAAAGAGGATCTCGATGGGTTTGGAAACACTCGCGTCTCTAGGATGAGACGTTAAGCCCTGGCACATTGTGAGCTCCAAAGAATATTCTGGATGGACTTGACGGGAGGTGTCCATCTGTCGTATCCTATCAACTGTTCAGTGGGTCTCTCTTTCTAACTCTTATTAAGTAGGGTCCTTGTGACCTGGCAATCCCCTTCTGCACAATGAAATGGTGCATCATTCCCACACTTAAAATCTCTCCATTCGGTCAACGATTCTCTCAAGGAATTATCTGAAGCAAAACGAAATATCAGGTTAGAGGAAGTAATCCTTAAGCGCTAACTAAATAAACTGCATTTCGTGGCCGCGAGAGCTTCTGTTGAGGTTCACGTTCAGCTGCTAAAAATGGAAGGTGGTGGCAGAGAAAATGGAAGGAGGGGCAGCTTACTTAGGAGGGTAAGAACTCTTGCTGCAACACTTTTACCTCGCGATGCGATCATTTTTGCTGTTGCCAGAAACTCACGGAAATGCGCAATCAGCTGAACTGCAGCACCTGCTGCTTCCCACCGGAGGAGAGCAGGATCTCACTTGTTGCATCGCTTTGAAAATCATCTCCGAACTGTTAGCATCGTTAGTTTTACTTTTCACTCTTATATATATAAATACGTCATCTGTTCCACCTTTTTCGCTTTCTCTTTCTTTCTGATGGTGAGCTGAAGAAGTTCTTTTATAAAGATGTCCCTTACATCCACGAGCCGTCCCGTGGTCGAGTGGTTAGCACGCTTGGCTACTGATCTAAGGAACCTGGGTTCGAGCCCCGGGTAAGGCATGGATGTATGTGTCGTTTTTCTGCTGAGGTCCTGCCATCCTCTCAGACCTTCTACTTTGGCATATAAACTGACAGGCTCCTGTCAGACCTCTGTGGCAAGCAGCTGCTTGAGGGGTATTTATTTTTTTATTTTTTTACATCCACGATCCGATACTTTTATTCTTTTCCTTCCTCATTATAAGGTTATCTTTCGAATTCATCAACGGACATACATTCAAATAATTCATTTCATAATATGATATCGCTTTTAATCTTTTTTTTTACCACCGTGAACGAAATTTCGTTTTTTCTGTTCGGTTGGTCCATTAGAATGACATAGCAAGTACAAAAACCCTCTCTGCAGCTGAAGGAGGCAAATTTCTTCAAATATGTCACTCTTAAAGGTGATTAATGAAACAAATGTTATCTTTATCTCCTATCTTTATACTCCGCAAGAATATATTTAAAGCAATCATTAGAAAGGAGAAGAAAAATATGTTACTGATTGGTGCTAAAGAATTCTGAGGGATATTTAGCAGAAAGCAGTTCCCGTCCCATTTGTTTCGACCCAGCCACTCGACTCGACACATTTTTTCACGTTCCGGACCTGCTCTGATGCATTCTGGGCAATGACTCAGCATCCCACTTGACGGAATACTTTTCCAGAGCCATCGATATCCATTGTCGTTTCTTTTTTAACGAAAGGAGAGGATTTTTAATTCTGGCAGAATTAGGAGTCGACCCTCCTCTGACATCATTTAAGTGACGAGCCTGACTTGCCTCGCCTTCGCCTCCACTGGTACTCTGATCAATGTTGTTTAGTTCTTTTTGACAAGACTCTCTTTTAAGATCCCAAATCCCCCTCGGTACCAATTAGAATTTCTCTCCGCGCTTTTCTCTTGAACAACTCTATCAACTTTGTGATTTTTTTCCCTTTAAAACAATAATTGCAAATAATCAATTTGATTTTCGTAAAAATCTCCTAACTAGAAGCATAAAATCTCAAAGCAAAGTCTTCTGAACATTTTCCAATGCAACCAAAAAGATTTAAGTTTGTTCATTGATATGAGCAAAGCATTTTATTCTGCTCATCAGTCTGTTTGAAAAATGTAAGAAGAAAGCAGATAAAAAGCTACTTCTCCAAAAGCATAATCAGCGCATTTATATGATGTGAATTCAAAGCCATTTATCATTTATAAGAGTTCATCAAGGATCAGTTCTACTTATATATAATATATATGTAAATAATTTAGGAAATGTATCAGGAAATATGAAATCTTACTTGTATGCAGAAAAAAATTTCCCTAATCTATTTCAAATTCCCTGACGAATATGCAAACACAAATTAACATATAATTACAAAAAAGTTCCCAAATAGCTTAAGGTAAAAAAAATATATAAACTATTTTAAAACTAAAACTACGATGAATTGTGCATTGTAAATTGCTGAAAATATTAAGGTAAAAAAAATAAATAATTTTGACATTATTAAAGCCAGAAAATTTAGTTTCTAAAGAATCACCAAAAGAAAAATTTCACTTACACTCGTACCCAGATCATTAGAACTTTCAACAAAATCTACAGAATTGGAAATTTTAATAGTCAAGAAATTTATTAATGCTCGATTATGCCTTGATTTACCCTTCTCTGCAATAAATGGCAAATACTATTTGGCCAAGAGGATCGGAAGAAAATTTGAAGTGTCAGTTGCTAATTGGCAAAAGTTCGTTTAATTTTGAAACTGCAACATGATCACCAGCAACTGCATTCCTCTGAGAAATCATAATTTTAAGTATTTATTGCATAAAGATTTAAATATATATATACAAATTTGTTTATAGGTGGAAATAAAAATTATTTTCGCCGTTATTTGATACGAATTTTAGGAATTCCGTTATTTCACAACAAGATACAAAAAACAATTTAAATGTATCAATACATTTAAAATTATTCAAGGAGGCAATTTGTCAAACCTTTGTAGCTTTTAACACTCTCTCATTATGGAATAAGAGACAATGGCTAACAAATAAGACACACTTCTTTTTTTAATACTAATTAGAAGGCACTTTCTTGTGTTCTGTGCTAAATCTACTATTTTGTGGAAATTAAAAAAAATTAAAAATTTAAATAAATGAAACCGAACATCAGCTATTTCCGACAATTCCTTTCCTTCGTAATGCGACTCCTTGGTAAATCTCGTGACGTAGCATTGCTATTGAAGAGAATATAAATCGAATCTCTCATCCGTTTCCATCAATTTAAGGGTGCGATCTATTTTCCGCTTGAATTTTGAAAATTGATGGAGAGTCCTCGAGTTCTAATCATTCATCCCGTTGCACTGATGATGATGATTTGAATTGATTAATCCCACGAGCTATCATCATCGATAGAAAATCGTCAGTTCCGATGCCCAGGTGGAAAGCAGAGTCGAACTAACCAATCAAAATATTTAGAGGCCCTACAAAGAGTTCCTCGAGCCAACAGATCTTGCTCTGGAGCTTCCTCCAGAGTCGCGTGATAATGGCGTCGGTATAAGACGCCATTTTGGTGACCCCCACAGTGATCGACAGGGACGATTCTAGCGCTTCGAAGGGGAAATTCTTTCAGGGGAAAAAAGGGAAGATGCTTAAAAAGCATGCGCCCACCACCGTGTCGGGATCTGCGCGTGTTTCTCTCGTTCAGTGGTCGTTTGCAGCGAACGCGGATTCTTGCTTTGAGATGGTTAAAGTGAGAGATAGAATAAGGAGAAGGAGGAGGAGATGAGATCGTGTCTTTCGTGGTGGGAGAGAGATTTCCCTTTTTTCTTATTTTTAGTTTAAAATAATGTATTAAGCTTTATTTCATATTGGGAAAGATATCGATTTGGATATTGATGACTTTTTTCGATTTTAAAGGAATGGAAAAGTTTGAGGGTCAGGGTGAGTTCTATTTATATCTTACATCTTGCGTTCGTACGGTAAAAGGATATGGCAGATTCTAATTTTGGGCATTGAAAGAAATATTTAATGAACACGTGTGCAATGACAACTCCCGAGAGGAAATGGCAAAACACGGAACGGACATTGATTGGGAGGATGCGGCGACAATTCTTCACTGAGGAACAATTTTCTTCGAAATCATGATGACATCACCGTTGCCACCTGCTAATAGGGATGTTGAAATCGGAGTCTTCGTCGTCTTGGGGATGAAACAACTTGGAGATGAAATGTGCGAATAACATCAGACTTATCTTTGAGAAGAGAAAGAGATTAGCTCAGTTCAAGAGAGCGAGCCAATTGTGGATGCAGGAACTTTTCAAATAATAGGGAGTGGGATCTATATCGGAGGACCTATAGTAAGGTTGGAGATGGCAATTTTCCGCTTGGAGGGGCTAATTCAGAAATATGCCCTTTAGCGATGATAATCGTGGCCGCCGGCAGGAGGAGAAAAAGAAGCGCATCCCTTACTCATCCTCTCCCCTCCCTCCAGAAACTTAATAATTCGCAAAAGCACGCCAAATTAAGTAAAAAGAAATTGATATAATTCCCTCCTCCCCCCGAAAAGACGCGAAAAAGCATTTTACTCCCTCCGAGAAATGGTAAGGAATCCTCCCCCCCCCCCCGCCATTCTTCTCTTGGAATTGTCTCTGCTTGTTCTCTTGTCGGTAAATAACCCGGTAGCAGAAGTAAAAAAATAACCTTTTTAAAATTTATTACGAAAGGTTATGAATCGGTGTTACAAACTCTTATGTATCAAATTACAGTACCTGTAATTACTATACTCCTCATTTTCTGATGTGAATCCAACACCGCAATATATAGGAATAGCCAATTGCTGCAATTTTCTGTAACTATGCTTTTCTGCTGAGAAATGATTAACATTCCAAAGTCAAAGTTAAGCGAATCAATAATGATAAAACAACAACAACAACAACAAAAAGCCTGAAATAATTTACTTATCAATCTGATTACAAAAATTATTTGCAAGAATCGACACTAGGAAAACATATTTAACACTTTCATCTAATTTGTCCCTGTTAGAAAATCGGGGTGCGGGGAGAATTAGATCCCCCCTGTTTCACTCATTAAACCTTTACTGACTATGCGGACCTGCTTTCCTGTTGCCATCACTACTCGTTACTACATACCTATTTGCTGGGGCGGGGGTGGCTCAGTCGGTAGCGCGCCAGGCTCGTAATCTGTAGTTCCCAGGTTCGAGTCCCAGCTAAGTCAGCGTTGAGATTTATCTCCGCAAAAATTCCCCGCCCTGGCCACGGTCAGTAGGGGACACCGATGGGCTTGGAAAGGCCGCCGTCCGTCGGATGGGACGTTAAGCCGTGGCCCCGTGTGCGGGAGAGCCATACCCTGTGCACGTTAAAGAACACGCTGGATGGCCTTGACGGGAGGCTACCATCTGTCTCCCAACAGCTGTTCCAGTGGGTCCCCTCCCCCAACCTTCTCTGAGCCTTCGGGGTCCATTTGACCTGGCCATTTAGCCCATGGTGTGCAAAAAAGTGCCGCTCAGAGGTAAAACAACCCAACAACAACCTATTTGCTTTCGCTAGGGGCCGAGGTGGTTCAGCCGGTAGCGCACCAGGTTCGCAATCTGCACTCACAGGTTCGAGTTCCATCTGTGGCAGCGTTGCGATTTACCTCCCCTAATCTTCGTCCATCCCTCAGTCAGAAAGTGTACACCGTTGGTCTTGGAAAGTTCGCCGTCCGTCGGATGGGACGTTAAGTCGTGGCTCCGGGTGCATGAGAACCATACCCTGTGCATATTAAAGTAGACATTGGATGGCCTTGACAGGAGACTTCTGTCTCTCTTCTAACAGCTGTTCCAGTGGGATCCTTCCCCCCCTCCTTCTCTGAGTCCTTGGGATCTTTGTGACGTGCCCATTAAGTCCATTGTGTGCAAAAAAGTGCGTTCAGAGATAAAAACATCCAACGTTTTTGAAACCTTCTGCCAATCCATGAGAAACATATCAGCCCCTAATAGTTGTCTTGGCTGTAGAGCAAAAAAGAAGGCAAACAAGACAAATTTTAACTAAAGTGAAAGTTCCAACTTCCAATAGCAGAAGAAAGAACGGAGGACAACATTTCGAATATAGTCTAAAAATAATTTTTGAGATAATGTGTAATGTTTCAGTCGTCTCATTAACAATATACTCTCAACTTAAATCTTTTCTGGGTAATTCTGTTTACAACAATTGAAGAAAAAAAAACTAATTCTTCTTGATCCTGTTTTAGTGTTATTTAAGGAGTTATTTATGAAATATAATTAATTGTGTTTTGTCTTCTAGATTCCACCCAATATGCTCATTATGTATTCAAGTCTTTCAAGCAGTCTTACGGAGGAACAATAAACTTCGAGGTAAATGCAAGACGTTGTTTCATTTTCTAAACTGTGCAAAACATTATTCCTCAAGCAGACGCTTGAAACATTGATCTGACAGGACCTTGTAGGCTCCATACACCACAGAGGAAAATCTTCAAGGAAGGCAAGACCTAAGTGGAAAGACAACATAAGGAAGACAAGTCTTCAGTGGGAAGACAACATAAGGAAGGCAAGATCTTAGTAGAAAGACAACATAAGGAAGGCAAGATCTCAGCTGGAAGACAGCATAAGGAAGGCAAGACCTCAGCGGGAAGACAACATAAGGAAGGCAAGACCTCAGCGGGAAGACAACATAAGGAAGGCAAGATCTCAGAAGGAAGACAACATTAGGAAGACAAGATCTCAGTGGGAAGACAACATAAGGAAGGCAAGATCTCAGTAGAAAGACAACATAAGGAAGGCAAGATCTCAGTAGGAAGACAAGATCTCAGTGGGAAGACAACATAAGGAAGGCAAGATCTCAGTAGAAAGACAACATAAGGAAGGCAAGATCTCAGTAGGAAGACAACATAAGGAAGGCAAGATCTCAGTAGAAAGACAACATAAGGAAGGCAAGATCTCAGTAGGAAGACAACATTAGGAAGACAAGATCTCAGTGGGAAGACAACATAAGGAAGGCAAGATCTCAGTAGAAAGACAACATAAGGAAGGCAAGATCTCAGTAGGAAGACAACATTAGGAAGACAAGATCTCAGTGGGAAGACAACATAAGGAAGGCAAGACCTCAGTGGAGAGACAACATACGGAAGGAGATATCCATGCCTTAACTGAGACTCGAACCCAGGTCCTTTTTGTGCAACCAAGCACTTGGTCATATATAACCGAAATAATTTTGGAACTTTTCCGTTAAAATTATGAAGTAAACATCAGGATGGGAGGCTTATAAAAGATTATAAAGGATATCAAAGATTTTCGGAAATGGACGTGAATCGATATCGGATTTCTTCCTTTGCCACATCTGAATCAGCACAATTTGTGATTGAAATATTAGAAAACAGAATTTTGATCATTTAATGATACAGCCTCGATACAAAGTGAAACAATGCAAAGTACAAATGCAAAACATTCATGCAACACAAAAGCAATTTAATTTCTGTTTGGGTCAAGGAGTTAAAATCTGTCCTGCTCATAAATTCATACAATTTAAAAACACGGCGGCCAAACTTAATGTCCAATGAGATCTTTATCATCGAGTGTTGATAGACAACAATTATCAAACAGCAACAAAAACAGCCAAAGTTTTAAAATTAAACAATTTTACCTCAGGTTGACTGACTCTTACGTGGGAGGATTTGTTTTTCCCCCCCAATGGGCTAATTTAGAACGTGACGTCTTTCGACTGTGTCAAGGTCGGGAAGGAAAAATAGTGTTCACCTGGCGCGCTGCCAAATGGATCCCTTTTCCACGTGGCATGAGTTCTTCCTCTGTTGACAAGAGGAAATCAGGGCACCTGAGGATATTAGTTGCTCTCTTCTCCGCATCTCTTCTTCTCTTTGAAGAAACTCAAGAGGATCCATTTCAGCGATCGATAGCGATTAATTGTCATTGCAAACTTCCTGGTCGCTTTCATTTCCGTTTCCGTCACTTCCTCCTCTGAAGTTTAATGGCAGAGAGCAACACTGCAACCTCTACTCCGACTCCTGAGATGAATGTATCTCTGATGCTGCAACAGAAAGATTCTAACTTTGGCAAAGAGCCATTGAGGAGTCGTGGGAATAACAGTCAGACTGGACTTCCTTGTCTCAACTGTCCAGATGAAATTTAGAAATGTTTTTTTTCTATTCTCAGAGCAGACAAAAGCAACAATGATTGCACCTCATTTAAAGGTAAAGAATATCAGTTCGGATTCCCTTTTCATAACAATTTTGAACAGTTTCTGATCCAGGAATATTTACATCCAGATTCCTTTTATTCATAAGGAAGTTTCTCACGAGCGCAAGGGTCATCTATTTCCCCTCCATCCCTCGTGAGAAAAGGATCACCGATGATCATGTAAAGTCGTTGATCATCGCCCCTCCCTCGTGCAGCGGGGACACACCGGCTAACTGCTCGATGGTATCATAATCTCCATCCTTACGAGATCACTTCATTTTGCATTCAAAGACAAACTCTCCTCTTGAAATGCTAGCGAAGATGAAACTGCCTCTTTCAGCAGAAAATGATTCTCGCTTCTCACACTGACAGGTTTGGCTGAGCAGCTGACTCTTACGCAAGACTGAGTTTTTTTCCTGTTCTTTTTGGATGTTCGCTGGATTTATCGAGCAGATGGAAAAATCTAAAAGGGCAAGAACAAGAAGATGCAAAGGGGAAAGAAGAATTATCCTCCAGTCTCTTTTTATGTCACGTATTTTAGGAGGTGAGATGTGGGATGTAATTGGACAACTGGATGTAACGAAATCTACCGGATATGATGGTGTATCTGCTTTTATCGTGAAAAAGATTTTTCAGGATATTTAGTTGGTATTATGCAAACTAATAAATAAATCTTTAGGTGAAGTTATTTTTTCAGATATTCTAAAGACAGCAGTAGTCATTCCAATATTTAAGAGAGGTAACAATAATATTTTAGAGAATCATCGTCCGACTTCTATTTTATCGATGTTTTCTAAGATAATTAAAAAAATAGGTAAATCAAAATTGAAATCCTTTTGGGAGCGTACAGCTTTTTTCTCTGAAAACCAGTTTGGTTTCTGGAAAGGAAAAGAGGCAGAAGAGGCAATTTTAAAATTACCTAAAGAAATTAATAGTAACTTTAACTAAAATTTGCATACAACCGTCCTATTTCTGGATCTAAAAAAGCATTTGACTCTGTTCCACATGTTATAATACTAAAAACATTTAATTCAGGAATTAAGGGAAACCTATTTTCTTGGATTAAAAGTTATTTATCAAATAGAAAATAAATAGTAAAGATAAAGGACACCTTCGGTAATGAATTACCTATTGAAATTGGGGTTCCACAAGGTTCAGTATTAGGTTCTCTGTTATTTCTAGTATTTGTTAACGACATATGCAATTTTGATTTTAAAGGGAGAATAATTGCATTTGCAGATGACATAACATTAACTTATCCAGGAAGTGAAAATGAAATTATGCAAAAAATAAATTCTGACTTACTAAATTTAAGAGATTGGTTTAACAGAAATAAAATGTTCCTAAACGTTTCCAAGATTAAATATGTAAACATTAGATTAAGAATAAATAAAGAAGACTTTTTACGAAACAAATTTATATATCACAAGTTAAATTGCAATAAAAAAAGTTTGCCATTGTGGCAGAATTGAAGTACAGCTGTTCCAGTGGGTCCCCTCCCCCAACCTTCTCTGAGCCTTCGGGGTTCATGTGACCTGGCCATTTAGCCCATGGTGTCCAAAAAAGTGCCGCTCAGAGGTAAAACAACCCAATCCATTATGTTAACTAACTTGTCAGGTATATCATATGATCTCACAATCAACCACGATTTATGACGATCAACAGAGTCGAAAGAATTTTTGAAATCAACAAAGCTAGCAACAAAAAAAAAATACCTACTCAAGCAGCTGCTTGCCACAGAGGTCTGACAGGAGCCTGTCAGTTTATTTGCCATAGTAGAAGGTCTGAGAGGATGGCAGGACCTCAGCAGAAAAACGACACAAACATCCATGCCTTATCCGGGGCTCGAACCCAGGTCCCTTAGATCAGTAGCCAAGCGCGCTAACCACTCGGCCATGGGACGGATCTAGCAACCAAAGGTTTCGGAAACTCCAAACATTTTTCGAAAATCTGCTTAAGTGAAAATATCTGATCCACACATCCCCTACCACTTGTGAATCCAAATTGCTCATCACGCAATTGACTGTCAACCAGATTCTTAATTCTATTAAGCACAATCATGGGAAGAACTTTACCTGGAACAGAGAGTAGGCTGATACCCCTATAGTTATCACAAGAACTGCGATCACCTTTTTTTGAAAATAGGGATGATAATAGCCATGGTAAAATCCTTAGGAACCATCTCTTTATCATAAAAGATATTCAAAATTCCAGTCATCCAAGTGGTAACCGAAACATTCCCAGCTCTAAGCATTTCTGTAGTAATTTCATCTACCCGTGGGGATTTATGAAGTTTAAGTTTAGAAATAGCCAAAATAACTTCAGATTGTGTTATAGGGCCAACATTAAAGCCACCAATGCATCTATCATCATTGCAAACAATGGGAGTAAAACTAATCACATTATTTAGAACATCACTGAAATACTCAGTCCACCTAGCCATGAGAGAATCCTCACCTTCTATAACCTTACCTTGTTTATCCTTCAATCCCTGTATACCTGTTCGTTTTCTACCACACAAAACATTAACTATGTGGTACAGCTCTCTGCTGTTGTGCTGTCTAACTGCTTCCTCGGGTTTGTCAGCCAAACCATCAAGCCAAAGATTCTTATCAGCAGCTAACTGATCCTTTATATGTTTATTAAGCTCTTTGTAATCCTTTCTATTAGGACTAGTAGGGTACTGATTAAGGACATTCCTGCAGTTCTTTCTTTCTGAAATAAGCTCAAGTGCCTTATCACTTAAATAATTCTGTCTCCTCTGCTCCTTTTTTCCTACAAGAGTACTGTTAGTTTCCAAAAAAGCCTGTTTAAAATGACCCCATTCTTCCTCAACTTCAGTATTAAGCAAACCATGACTGTCATAATGACTAAGTAACCTATCATGGTAAGCTTTAGCTATAACTGAATCTTTCAAAGCTTCAGTATTAAAGGTAAATTTTTTAACCCTAGCACAACACTTTTTAATTTTAAGTTGCAAGACACTTTTAACAAGGTAATGGTCAGATCCAATTTCATCTCCCCTATATGACTTGGTATTCCTAACAGAACTTGTCCATTTGCTGTTAATTAATATATAATCAATCATATTCTTATGCAACCCATCAGGTGAAACCCATGTTTACTTGTGTATGTCGCGGTGTTTGTAATAAGTGTTAGTTATTCTGAAACCATCGAGTTTACTTACCTGTAGGAGATGTTGCCCATTGCCATTGCAGCTACCAATACCAAAAGGGCCTATCACCCCTCCCCAAAGGTCAGAGTCAGTACCAACTTTGGCAATGACGTCACCAAGAACAAGGGTAATATCACCTTTCTTGACAGAATTCAAAATATCCTGAAGTTGTCCATAAAACCTATCCTTCCCATCCTCATCAGCATCCTCAGTGGGAGCATAACAGCAGATAACATTCAAGTCTTTAATGCTTGTCTGAAATTTTGCTGTAAGAAACCTTTCATTAATGCACTCGTATCCTAGAAGAGCATCACCAGCATGTCTGCTGAGAAGCAGACCCACGCGTTGGTGATGCTTATTATCGTCCCTCCCTGAAAAGAGAAATTTAAGATTATTTTTAAGAATCTGACCTTTATCTGTCCATCTGGTCTCTTGCAAGCCGAGAATATCTAAATTATAACAGTGGAATTCTTGTGTGAGGACATCAAGAGAAAAAGCTCTGTGCAGAGTCCTCACATTCCAACTACCTATGGAAAGAAAATGGTTAGTGGGATGTTTAAAGAAACTATGTTTATTGAGAGAGGGAATGCCGACAATATCAAACAGCCTCCTAATCGAAGACATTGGGCAAAGACCCGTTCCCCCACCACTAAAGGCTGAAGCCATCTGCACTGGAAGACTTCCTCCAAAGTAGAATTTGACGATGCCAATAGAAGCAAAGAGTTCAGGTGCCTGCGATGACCTCTGCTCAGGATTATCCACCAGCTGATAAACATATCCTGTGAATCTATTCACTTGGGGCTGTCAACCCACAAACAAACAGAAAACACAGCGGAAGATTTTCCCTCCACAGAAGCCCACCAGTGCAGCAAAATCAGGATCCATAATCAAGCTCAGAGTCATAATTCCGTTCAGTTTGGTATATATGGTCAGCACCAGGACTCTGTGTGGTTGACCACTCCTCAGCAGGGTAGAAAAAAAAGTAGCCATAGTTGTCCAGATCAGTAGGCCACACTAATCCGGCAGCCCTCCCCTTCCGTTCACTTCCACAAGAGAGTATCTCTTTTGAAAGGTACTAACGGTCTGTACCACAAGAAGGCGGGGTCGGACATTAGGTACTAGGCCTGGCCAACCGTGAGTTAATTGAAACCACGTGATTGAATTGATTTAGATCTCCAAACTGCTTTACTGAGCTGTAATTTACCTTTCTTTACATATCGACTGTTTGTGTATACATGAATTTAGTTATGTTAAATAATATCCACTCGATAAATATATATGTATGCAGGCATTACTACTGTATATTTAGTGTGAAAACTACGTCTATATTAGTATTATAATGCAATTACAATAATTGTACTTTTGTGCAAGAAGTACAGTGAAATGGTGCTGTAAGTGATTGCCTTTCTTGATAAGCGCAATGCAAAGTTACTCTCATGTTCCAATTTCGTTAATAATAAATAAATAAATACATTATATATAAATTTTAGTATCAGCATCAGAATTTTAATTTTTAAGGAAATAAAGTGTATTCTGTTTGAAGATATCGAATAAATATTAAATAAACCTTTGTTGAAGAAACCGAAACTAGATAAAATTCAGTCAAACAACTAATATATGCACATATGTGGGCAAATGTGTGCAAGAGTAAAGAGAAAATACGATACCTGTGGAAAATCTTCTCTTTCCTATCTAAGGGGACCTTGTCGGCACCCAAGCCTTCTGCAGAATGCTACGAAGGCAAAATATTATTAACCTTATGCATATTTCATGCATTTTTCAAGAAATGTTTATAAAGGTCTCTAAAACATAGAGAAAAACGTTTATAATGCAATGGAATTTCAGTCTCTTGCTCCCCTCCCACTTTCATTTTTAGCCTCAATCGAATTATTTGCCTCCCGTCCCCTCTTCTTTTCTAGATCCGTGTTCGATACCCTTACTCTAATCTTAACATGTTAAGAGATCAAAATAGGTTAAAAGAGTTTCGCTGAAAGTGAGCTGCGAACAACAATAATGTATAACAGAAAAACTGATAACATAGTTGACGTCAGAAATGCAAGCTACAACTTTCTTGTTAACTTCCTGCTCGCGACTTCTTTGTTTAACAGGATATAACCGAATTTCCCCTCAACAATGGGAAAGCTCGACCAATCAGATTTCAGTTTCTATAGTTACGGTAGTTAAATTCAATCTTTCTAATCTAACATTCTGTAACGGAAATTTGTTCCTTCACAGTCTGACTTTGGTAGTGAATACGTGTAATATGTATGCACATATTAAATATATCATTATTACTCAGATCTTTATTTTTAAACTTTACATTATTATTTATTTATTTTACTATTAAGCATAAAATTATTAAATTAATTAACTATGATACTTCATTGAATAATGACAACTAATATGTTTGATATGTATAATATTGTTACGACAGAAGAATCTGGCAACCGAAAGCAAAGTTTCAGCCAACGAATAAGAACGTTGGGAGAATTTGAGAACAGTGGAGCGTTAACGGTCGTTGTGTTGTAACGGTCGGAGAGTTCGAAAATGGACGGTGAGCTGTTCTGAGACAGTGCGCGTAAGTATCAAGAAGTAACTTGATGTGTTGTGTATACGCGGAAGGATAAAAGTGGGATCTTTTATCGTTAAGTATCAAGAAGTAACTTGATGTGTTGTGTATACACGGAAGTATAAAAGTGGGAACTTTTATGGCTAACTTCGAATGTCTACACGGACTGTCTTTTTTGTTCGGCTAGTGTGTGAACAGTTATTAGCACAGGACGAGAATTGGTTTACGAGTGAAGATCTTCGGGTGACCTGGTAAATCAAGTAAAAGGTAGTATTTAGTAAAATACACAGAGCTGATATTGTGTGCTCTACGCAGGAAGATTGATGACTTGTGCATGTTAATAGTTGATTTGTTAATAAGATACTTCATCCATATTTCCTTTGTAACAATTTACCTTGTATTGAATTTGGTTTTGAAATATAGCTTTTAATACTCACGCTCAGTGGCTATCCATTTTTGTAATCCGCAACATTTGGTGTCAGAAGCGGGATAATTTATTGAATGCCGTTAACTAGAAGTATGGATGAATTAGTAAAGTTGATAAATAGCTTGAAAGTCGATATGGCTACGCAGATGACTGATATGAAAGCCGATATGGCTACACAGATGAATGACATTAAAAGTCAAAATAATGACTTGAAAGCCGATATGGCTAACAAAATAGGTGACCTGGCCGCACAAAAAACTGAGATTAAAGGTGATATAGCCGCCCAAAGCGATAAAATAGATGATTTGAAAGCCGAAATAGCGACACAAAATAGTACATTAGATGAAATGATCAGTCAAAATGGTAAAATGAAAGCCGCAATGGCTACACAAAATAATAAAAAGGAAAAAGAGAAAGGCAACGCATATCAAAATGTGAATCCAAAACCAATAGGTGAAATTTGCAAAACTAACAGCACTGGAGGTAACATTACAGATGAACAATGTTTTAAAGATGCTAACCGTAAGAATATTGTTGAGCAGTATAAAAATTATAGGAACAAAATTATGCAAAAATCGAGAGCTGGTAGAGATGTTGTTACAGTTACAGTTCAGACAACGAAATTGGTTGAAGGTGAATATATCTCCAGCAGTGGGAGCTATAGTACAGATGAACATAATGCTGATGCGGGAAAGAAACGATGCAGAACCAGAAAACATTCCAAGATCCTTTGCTATCTGAAAAAGAAGCAATTTAAGAAACGATGCGGAACCAGAAAACATTCTGGGATTCTTCGCTATCTGAAAAAGAAGCAATGTAGATTCAATTCGTTTCTACAAAATTCGACGGACAGGAGAAGCTCGCTGGGGCAGCGGCGTTCTGATGAAGCCTTCATATTGATTGAAGAGATCTCGAGAGAGATGGAGAAAGTGCGAGAGGACTGCGAGAGGAAGACTGCAAAAGAATCGAATCTTCGGAAGAAAGGAGAATCTCGAAATGTGGATCTGCTACTGGAAATCAAGAATCGTAGAGATAGCGCAGATAATGCCTTTGACCACGCAACTACTGGTAATGCATGGCAGAGTGTCTATGTCGCTGGTGACATGTCTAGGAACTGTGAAGAACAATCACACAGATCAGAGAGCTGCGAGACTATACAGTACGCTTTGCACTTCAAAATACCTAGGTATACAAGTCTGGCACGATCTGAAGAGAGATCCACACGAAAGGTATTCTATTCCTCGCTCTCAGCAAAATGCGTCATGGACAATTATCGCAAAGGCAGAGTAACGAGTGGTAATGAAGGGGAACGAAACAGAGTTTACGTTTCGCAGAGTGGTCCGAGTAAAGAAGAGGCGTCCATTCATCATAGATACAAAGTGCCATTCGACTTTACCGCGGAAGTCGGAGAGATTTTTCCGAAGCATATAGCCACACTTGAATCGTTTATAGAAAGTGGGGATTTAAGGAAGAGGAATTCCGAAGGATGGCTTAGAAGCGTAACAGGTGATGCTAGTAAAGGAGCTTCAGGCAGAGACAGTACTTCAAAGACTAACTTTCTGGATGAAACTAAGCCTCAGAGTTACAATCAGAGAGAAGTGAATCCCTCAGATAATTTCAACGTAGCCACGCTGAATTTCTTTTCTGAACAGTCAATGTGCAGATTTGGACATTATAACCATTTAGATTATAAGGATATGGAAAAGTTTTATCACGACTACAAGAGCTCTAAAGTGGACAATATCATGTTACAAAACTCGTCGCTGATCTCCAGAATGAACAATTTGGCAATCATAACTGATGTTTCCCTGGCTAATTACAATGAGAGCTCCAAGAAAGTGAATTCGGAAGAAACAGCAAATATGACCTCCTCGGGTCATGTGTTTTGCTGGAGACCCGAGTGGCGCCATCGGATGGTAGATGAAAACAGCAGAGGAGGTGTCGGAAACAAAGTGAGTCTTGTCTTGGCTCCTGCACTTGCTGCTTTAGGTCTCAAGGTCCCTATGATCTCCGGTCGTGCTCTCCAATTGAAGGGATATACTCTGGACAAATTGGAATCCATCCCTGGCTTCACAGTCGACTGCACTAAAGATAAAATCGAGCAGATGATGGAAGACGTCGGAAGCAGATGATGGAAGACTCGTAGGACAGACAGTGGAGCTGGTGCCAACAGATAAGGAGATTTACCGCTGCAAGGATCTGACGGCTACCGTAGATAGCGTTCCTCTAATGAGATGCTCAATTGTGTCCAAAAAGCTGGCTGAAGGAGTGTGCGCTTTGGTTTATGATGTTGAATTCGGAAAAGGAGCTATTGATCTCATCAGTACAGAAGACGCTGTTGATTTAGTTAAGAAAATGGTTGCAGCATCACAAGCTCGTGGAATGAAGAGTTCAGCTGTTATCAGCAACATGGATTCACCCCTTGAAAACTCTGTTGACAACTCTCTGGAAGTGATGGAAGCTGTTCAGTGTTTCCTTGGTAACGGATCCTTAGAACTGCAAGAGCTCGTCGAAGAGTTAGGAGAACTTCTGCGTTTTGTGAACATTGTGGATAATAGGGTAGATGAAGCCTCACGTGTCCGTAAGGTTCTGCATAACGGCAATGCTTTGAACAAGTTTCGTAACATGTTAATAGAACAAGGAGTATCTGAAGATGTTGCAAGCTGGCTATGTGAAGGTAAAACAGAAAAAATATTGCTAGCAGCCCGACACATCACTGATTTCACTTATACAGGAGAAACAGGTAAGGTTGTCGGATTAGAAGCTGCAATTCTAGCAAGAGTATGGAAGGAGGAGATGGACCGAAGAGCTAAAAAGAATTATGGAGCTGATATTATATTTGTGAAGCACCTTGGGGATCAAATGGAATCAGGTGAAATATGGCTGAAGGTTCATCACGACAGTTCTGAATTAAGGGAAAGTCAACTGACAAAAAGGTCAGACTGGAGGATGAAACTTCTCCCTAGATTTTATGTCACTAATGACTTTCATTCCTTGTTACTCTTGATAGAAGTAAAAATCCAAAGAAGAAAACTTTTTACAGGTTTTGCACGAAAACTCTTAGTCGATTCTTCTCCCTGCAGAGACATAAACGTGTTCACAAGGGCTATAGGCCTTACACGTATTATGTTTGTGGACGAGGCTTCAGTCAGAAAAGAAATCTACGTCATAATGAGATTCGCTTTCATTTTGACACAGACATGGTATATCGCATTCGTCGATGTCCAGCTACAAAGTGCAAGGTGGTTCACGTGGATCATTTGGCCCCGTTTCATCGAAGAACTGAAGAAGCTTTGGAATCCAGAATTGTTCGGGACGAACAAGACCTAGGAAGGGGGCAGTGTTACGACAGAAGAATCTGGCAACCGAAAGCAAAGTTTCAGCCAACGAATAAGAACGTTGGGAGAATTTGAGAACAGTGGAGCGTTAACGGTCGTTGTGTTGTAACGGTCGGAGAGTTCGAAAATGGACGGTGAGCTGTTCTGAGACAGTGCGCGTAAGTATCAAGAAGTAACTTGATGTGTTGTGTATACGCGGAAGGATAAAAGTGGGATCTTTTATCGTTAAGTATCAAGAAGTAACTTGATGTGTTGTGTATACACGGAAGTATAAAAGTGGGAACTTTTATGGCTAACTTCGAATGTCTACACGGACTGTCTTTTTTGTTCGGCTAGTGTGTGAACAGTTATTAGCACAGGACGAGAATTGGTTTACGAGTGAAGATCTTCGGGTGACCTGGTAAATCAAGTAAAAGGTAGTATTTAGTAAAATACACAGAGCTGATATTGTGTGCTCTACGCAGGAAGATTGATGACTTGTGCATGTTAATAGTTGATTTGTTAATAAGATACTTCATCCATATTTCCTTTGTAACAATTTACCTTGTATTGAATTTGGTTTTGAAATATAGCTTTTAATACTCACGCTCAGTGGCTATCCATTTTTGTAATCCGCAACAATATTTAAAATATTCTCTTGTTTTTCTTTAAACTTTTTGTATTGTTTTTAACTGAACCTGGTGTAGAAGGACCTGGCCCTAACATCACCATGGTTGTTAGGTGTATAAATAAATAAATAAATAAATAACCAATTGTTGAAGGAGCAGGTGCGGAGGGAAAAACCCGCCAAGTGTTGTGGTGTTCATGCATCCTTTCGCGCGCCCCTATTTCGAAACCTTGAACTACGTCATCGCTGCTGTGAATTACTTTATCCTGAAAATGATTCAGAGGTGATTAGTTCACGATTTGCTTAGAGTAAAATTATGCTTTTAGCATTTAAACATTACTAAATTCCCATTCGGTTTAAATAGCAGTCTGGCAAAAAATCGAACTACTTGAAAACATCTGAAAATGTCCACTATCTTTCGATTTTAATTTGTGAATCGCAACCGACTTAGCTCAACAAGTACAGGAAATCTTATATTCAGATCCGAAAAGCGAATTTGTCGATTTTGTTTTTCACACTTGGCTATTTCAAAGTAATAAAGCATGTCTGCTTTCACTTAACTAATTTTAAAAATATCCAACATTTCTTTTGTTTCCATTTCGATATCTAATTGTCCAGAATATTTGATTTATCAGAATCTAAACTGATTTATTCTTCAAAACATTCATCTCTGCAATGTCTGAATAAGTTTCCCATTGAAAACATCTTTCAGGATTAAGTAGTGCAATCTTTTAATGAAATGTAAAAATTCTGGAAAACAGTAAGAATTCAGTAAGAATCAAAATATTCAAGGTTTGGAGTAAATCGATTTAACTATTTAAAAATGTAAGTTATTTTAGCAAGCAAATGAAATTTTTTCGATTTGAGAGAAAAATTCCCTTTTCCTTACAGATTTAGGGAACTGATTCCGTTACACCCCCTTAAGACAATACACAAAACTCTGTTCTAAAATGAAATAATAAACATTCTTGCTGTGTATGTTAAACATTCTTGTTGTGTATGCTAATTAGGAGAACCTAATTTCCGGAATCTTTCCTCTTTCTCTTGTTCGGGTGCAGCAGTTCCTCAAAATCCTCTCGCTGCTGTCTCGAGGCACGGTGTCAGACAAACTGAAGTGGATCTTTGGCCTCTACGACATCAACGGCGACGGATACATCACCAAGCAGGAGATGCTGAATATCGTGAGCGCCATCTACGACATGCTGGGCCACTACACGGACCCCGCAGTCGACGATCGCACTGCGCGCGAGCACGTCGACAGGATATTCCACGTGAGTACATCAGATGCGCGAGGTAGGGAGGGAGGGAAGCGTTACTATGGAAACACGAGTCTGCGGTGAGAAGAATCTCCCCCGAGGATGGCGATCTCCCCACAGAAGCGCGTTTCTCTCCTCCATCTTCCCGCTGCACTGCGGCGCTCGTTGCCATCCTCTAATCACGGTATGAATCAAGGGATGAACGCTCGCGGTACCTGGAACCTCTTGTCACCGGCGTTACATTCTCACGGCAGAGCGGCGCTGGTGTCGAGGGATCGGCTGAAAGAAAATATCTTCTGTGGCGTCCCTTGCCGAAAATTCTCTTTACTCAAAATTAAGGGATTTCTATGTGAAAGAGATTTCCGTCGCAAGTTCAAATTTGTTCTTTCGATAGAACAGCATAAACACTGAATTAAACATTACTTTCTCTTCTTTAAAACTTTGTTTTGTAGAATATTGCTCGAAAAACAATACACAGTTATTTGAATCCTTCCGGCTACAAACTATGACCGATGAGTTGAAATCGCTTCCTACAACATATTGTACTCGCCTGCAACGTCTCTAGGAGAATCACGCCCACGATAATACCAGAACTATATATATATACAGAACTATAATCACTTTCATATAGGGCATAGGTAAAACTATATCAATGGTTTTACTCTACGTTAATGATTCAAACTATCATGTCTGTTTATAAGACAACCATACTATCTCTTTTACTTTGCACAGGAAACAGCTGTACTGTACACAGTATATAGTATTAGTACACTCTCATGTACTATACATAAGAGTTGTATTTTAATTTATATTTTTACATAAGTTTATTATAACATCTTTTGTATATAGGAGAATATAGTCTCGTTCATACTGTAGAATGATGAGAGTATGTAATGTAGATAACATACTCTCACCTGTAGTATAAGGGGCGGGGGTGGCTCAGTCGGTAGCGCGCCAGGCTCGTAATCTGTAGTTCCAGGTTCGAGTCCCAGCTGGGTCAGCGTTGAGATTTATCTCCGCAAAATTCCCCGCTCTGCCCACGCTCAGTAGGGGACACCGATGGGCTTGGAAAGGCCGCCGTCCGTCGGATGGGACGTTAAGCCTGTGGCCGCGTGTGCGGGAGGGACATACCCTGTGCACGTTAAAGAACACGCTGGATGGCCTTGACGGGGGGCTACCATCTATCTCCCAACAGCTGTTCCAGTGGGTCCCCTCTCCCAACCTTCTCTGAGCCTTCGGGGTCCTTGTGACCTAGCCATTTAGCCCATGGTGTGCAAAAAAAGTGCCGCTCAGAGGTAAAACAACCCAACCCTGTAGTATACATAGGAGAACCATACTCTCTCCTTCATCATTGTTTATCGAAGAACGAAGTCATCATCTCCTTTACTGTCCTCGCCTCTATGAACACAGGAGAACCAAAAACTCTCCTGTATTGAATGTAGAACATGTTTACTGTACTTAGGAGAAACGTACCTCACCTGCACAGCCTATAGGAGACCACACACCATCTTCTGCATGTACAGATAATTACTGCACTCATGCCTTTACTGCTTATGCGGGAACAGGAGCCCGATTCTTATACAGGAGGCACAAACCTGCAAAATAAAATGCCTGATGACTTCCATTTCTTTTAAAACCTGTTCGAATGCATCGACATTTCCTATTTGAATCCTTTTTAATTACCATTTAAGTCAACTATAAGATAAGTGTTGGATCATTCCAACATTTATTACCCCCCAAAAAAGAGCAATTAAAAAAAAAGCGCACTACAGCAAGGAAATAATCTGATACTTAAAGCTGAGCAATTTATTTTCTTTTCAATACGAAAATCATCAGAAGCTTTTTTTTGCATCCTATCGAAGATGCTGAGAAATTTGAACGTAAATTGCCTCGCTATTACAGCAGAAAAATCTGTTTCTTTTATTTTTGCAACATTTGAATGCCTGAAGAGGTCATCAGATAAAGGTCACAAAGTCATCATTTGTTTTCTTCAATGAAAAATAAATAAAGAAACAGAAACTGTGGCAGACGAGTACACCAATAACTCTTTCCTCACTAAAACAAAAACTTCACTATTAAGATAAAAAAAAAAAACAACATGTAAGATTTAAGCGCAGAAATCATTTCTGCTTCGTTTTTAATTGAAACCCATTCCGATGATTTGAGATAATCATGTGATTGCATTTTTGTGTTCAAAAAGGAACAGATGCCCTGCGACCGTTGTACAAAACATTCGATGCCAGAAACGAAAAGAAATATTCGGGGTCAAATTTACTTCGAAATTTTAAATGTGTTGCATTTACATATAAAGCATGTCTGTGATTACTATGTTAATTAGATTATGCTCCGTTATGTTTTTAAGGGAGTACGTTTCCTCTCACTATACGCGATTGCACTCATCATGGCAGCGTCCATTGCGAAGACGTGCTCCGAATGGGGAAACCTTTGGAAGCAATTTCACGAGAGTCGTGATGCCGAGAACCTTTTATTTTCGCTCTGAGAGTTAAATAATTAACAGCTGGTTGGATAACATGCCTCACGTGACTTTTATTAATGCGCATTTAGGTATTAATAATGAAATACGAAACTTACAGAGCTTAACACTGTACATTCTTATAATAATGATACATGCAACCTGCTAAATTGTCTTCGCTTGATAAATATGTTTTTTTTGTTTTAAATAGTTGAAGTGCCAACACTTTTTTTGGGGGGAAATTCATTTTTATGTTCGGAGTCAGGATATGAATCAAGAATATGAAAGCGAAAAATCCAGAAGAGCGGGCGGTCGTCCATTTGAACTACGAGGAAGTGCCATTCCAACACTTATTACCTTCTTCATAACCCTCCGTAGTAAAGAGTGAAAGCGCCATCACTTTAGCTCAAATGTTAGAGCAACTAGCATCGAACCAGGGTTCGGTTGGTTTACCTCTGAATGCCATTTTGTTTTGCACAAAATGTGCTAAAGGACTAGATCGTAAGGACCTAAAGAAGCTTGGTGTCCTTGTCAAATGGACACCAAGCTTTCTTTTTTCACCTAGCCCATTGTAGGGAAGGTTGGGGGAAGACCGTTTGGATAGAAGACTGATGGTACAGTCGCTCAAAGAAGTATCCGAACACCATGGTTGATTACAGAATTAAAAAAAAATATCTGGCAACGTTTTTTTTTAGAAATTAGTGATCTGGCAACCTTCGTGTCACGTGATTACAGAATTCAGGAAAAATATCTGGAGCGTGTACAGCAACTGTACACGCTCCAGTTACCGTTCACAGCAAACTGGAGCGTGTGCAGTTACTGAACACGCTCCAGTTTGCTGGGTTGGGTTGGGTTGTTTTACCTCTGAGCGGCACTTTTTTGCACACCATGGGCTAAATGGCCAGGTCACATGGACCCCGAAGGCTCAGAGAAGGTTGGGGGAGGGGACCCACTGGAACGGCTGTTGGGAGACAGATGGTAGCCTCCCGTCAAGGCCATCCAGCGTGTTCTTTAACGTGCACAGGGTATGGCTCTCCCGCACACGGGACCACGGCTTAACGTCCCATCCGACGGACGGCGGCCTTTCCAAACCCATCGGTGTCCCTACTGACCGTGGGCAGGGCGGGGAATTTTGCGGAGATAAATCTCAACGCTGACCCAGCTGGGAATCGAACCTGGGAACTACAGATTACGAGCCTGGCGCCCTACCGACTGAGCAACCCCGCCCCTCCAGTTTGCTGTGAACGGTAACTGCACACACTCAATATTTCCGTGAGTGAGCCCACACGATCTAGTATCAAAATAATATGACCACCTACAGTCGCTCAAAGAAGTATCCGAACACTACGGTTGATTACAGAATTCAGAAAAAATATCTGGCAACAATTTTTTTAGAAATTACAGACCTTCTGATCTGGCAACCTTCGTGTCACGTGATACGAAGGTTGCCAGATCACTAATTTCAAAAAAAAAATCGTTGCCAGGTATTTTTTCTGAATTCTCTAATCAACCGTAGTGTTCGGATACTTCTTTGAGCGACTGTACTACCGTCAAACACATCCAGTGTGTTCTTTAACAGAGTCCCCCTAACCTTAAATCAGAGGAGGGTTTTGCTGTTGTGTCTGTTTAAATGGTGTGGGAGGAGACCACTTTTACGCCTCTTTTCATCACAGAGCAGTTAGCAACTGAATGATCGCTGCAGTCTTGTTCAACTGATTAGCACATGGCCAGACAGAAAGAGGTTTTGCCGGTATTAAAAAACAACAAAACAATACCCTCTCAAGAAGTTGCTTGCCACAAAGATCTGACAAGAGGCTGTCAGTTTATATAGGCTATAGAGATTTGTTAGGAAGGCAAGACCTCAGCAGAAAGACAACTCAAGCATCCATGACTTACCCGGTGCTCGAACCCAGGTCCCTTTAATTAGTAGCCAAGAAGCGCTAACCACTCGGCCACAGGATGACCTTGCCGTTATTAACGTACGAAAACCTTCTGGTGTTAAAATAAACTCATTACCAAAAATGGAGTTCACTTCACAGAAAACTGTTACGTGTGCACTTGATTAAGGCGCATGCTCCAATTTATTGTGAGGCCACCTCCATTTTTGGCAGCGGTTTTGTTTAAAGACTCAAGAGATTTTATAAATGTTTATAACGCTAAATCGCTAAAATAGCTTTTTGTGTGTCTCGGTCTGTAGAATATCTGGTATGGTGCCAAAAGATACCGTGTGACGACCAAAAGATCAGGGAGACGAATCGGTTGCTGCCATTCTCTATCTGTTCATCGTATAGACACTGAACTCAGCGTTTTTGGAATGATTGTAAAATGTAAAGATTTGTGTTTACACGGTGCAAAATATTCCAGAGAGTAGTACAAGTTATGAGGAGAATATCTGCCCATTCTCACTTGGCAAACTGTCAGATAGTTGGTTTGTTTTTCTGTATTTCCCGCCCTGGCGACTTAGTACGCTTTTTCTATTCCTTTGTTGCGCGGGCACGCGCGAAACGACCTCTTCCACCTGTTGCCGTAGATCTGGCGTAAATAAACATTTTCATCATCGCCTAAAAGACTCTTAGAATGAAAACATGAAATGACCAACAGCAGCTGTCCTTAAGAGGTGACCAATGGTAGCCGTGACCTTTTATCGCCGTATTGCGGAATGCCTCCTTTCAAAGTATTTTGAGCCATCCCCTAGGCAACCGCATCCAACCAGAAAGAATCGATAAATTCAACTGTTGCTGTAGCATCTCTCCCAGGTGGATGCTGGTGTCTTGATGGTGCGCGTCATTCCGAAACAATCCTCTTTCTCTCTTTCATTCACTCGTTGGAAATGGATCTCTCGTGCACTTGCTCCCACCTCTCCACTTCCCCTCCGCTCTCTCCATCCGACTCATTACGGAGCAGATCCTTTCGTACCAGTGAACAGAAGAGAATGGAAATGAGGATTCAAAATCCCATCGCTTTCATATTCGCGGCAGAAGATATTTTCATCTCTTTTCGTGTCTTGGGGATCGCACGATCCATTGTTTTGTGTTGCCAGGTAACGGACCCTATTGATATTCTCTTATGCTTCCTATTGATATTCTCTTATGCTACCCTATTGATATTCTCTTATGCTTCTCTTATGATATTCTCTTATGCTATTTGCTTATTTTAAGCCCAAAACAACAGAAGTCGCCAGAGAAAATTTCAAAAGTGATATGGGTGAATTTTCGGTGTTTACTTTTGCTACTTTCCGTGTTTAATTCAAGAGGCATCACATAAAAAATAAGCTACCAGGTAAATACGATTTCCATTTTTCAGAGACCACAGGAGTGGTTAAAAGTGATACGTCGCTTCACTGGACTTTATATCTAAACCGAAATCCAGTGCGTTTATCTAAACCTTGAATTCATTTGCATCTTTTAACGCAGTTGTTGTGCACGAAACTCACAAAAGAGAAATTATTTTGAATATTTCCCAAATTGATGCAACTTCAAAAAAAAAACCAACGCCTTTGTACTACAAAACAAAGAAAAAGGAAACACATTTGGGAAAACAAAAAGGTTTAAAATAATTTAACTCAGTATTTTTACAGCTAAACTGTTTTATTATATTTTATTATTTTATCAGCTAAACTCGGTATTTTTTTACAAAAGTATCATCGCCACGAGAATTGATATTAATAGTCCAAAAGTCTTTTCCTTTCCTAAATGCACTTCCACCAAGAGAAACATTTTCCGTTGCTGAAAGTGAAACTAAATAAATGCGAAATAAATACATTTCTTTTCCTTTGGACTCTTTTCTATTTCGAGATAAGGAAAGCAGAACATTCACTCGCTACTCTGAAAAAGAAAGCAACTCAAATTCCTTCATTATCGCTGATGGAGTTTCGCATTCATTTGAAACTAAAGCGGCAAAAAAGAAGAGACTTACGAAGTGCATTTATTTAACAAGCAAAGGCAAGTGCTATTAACAGGAGATAAAACAGATCTCATTACTCTTCATTTAGGTGAGTTTATTTTTTCTGTTTCTTTTTCAATCTCGTTATGGAAATTGCGTTCAGCGTTTGCTCATTTCCGTCTGATAAAGAAGGGAAGGGGGGAATCTCAGGTTTCTGCTGTGACGTCACTCTCCCGTGTTCGCCATGTCACGGGAACGTGCTTCTGTTGCTCACGAGCTGGCAGCGTTCCACGTGGGGCAAGGGGGAATCGATTGGGATAGAAGCGCCCAAACGATCTCGAAATTATTCCAGTGAATCTGCCATCTTGGAAATGGAGAATGTTAACGAATTTTGCTGCTTTGATCCGTTCATTACAAGTGATTTGGTGGTTGAAGAGGAGATTAAAAAAACTTAATTGGTCATTCATAACCCGAGTGGCAGTCTCTTTTGGCTCCAAAGTTGGTGAAACAGTCAGTCGCGATGGCATCCAAAGAGCCAGGAGAGTAATTTGGTTGTTTTACCTCTGAATGCACTTTGTTTTCGTACACAATGTGTTAAATGGCCAGGTCACAAGGACCCCAAGGGTTCAGATATGATTGGGGGAGGGAATTCGCTGGACATCTGTTAGGAGGCACATGGAAGCCTCCCGTCAAGACAATCCAGCGTTTTCTTTGACGTGCATAGTGTATGGCTCTCCCACACACCGGGCGACGGCTTGATGCCCATCCGACAAACGGCAGCCTCTCCAATCCCATCGGTGTCGCCTTCTGACCGTGGGCAGGGCGGGGAGTTTTGCGGAGGTAAATCTCAACGCTGGTCCACTTAGAACTGGAACCTGAGAGCTACAGGTTACGAGCCTGGCGCGCTGCGGACTGAGCCAACTCCCTGTCCCATCAGGATAGGAAAATCAGTGGATAACTGGTAGGATTAAAGAGTATAGAGAGTGTTTTTAAATGTTAATAGAGTAAGGAGCTTCTGCATGAATCATTATGGACAAGTTCCATAGGAAGGGATTAAAAGGAAAATTTCCATGCCTGTCGTTGAGTGTCGTGACAAAAATGAAGAATAATCACAGGGATTAAAAGGCTGTGATGAGAACGAAACATTTCAATTTCGCTTCAGAAGTCAAAATTAGGGTTCCTTTTTCAAAATGATAATAATTTGAAGAATTTTTCAAATCGCGTTATAAAATTTCTTTGCACTGTTTTGCTATTTTCGAACATTCTTTTCAGTAATATTTTGAAGCGTAGTTTATTTTGCTCAGTTGGTATCAGATATAACATTCTAATGAAAAAAAAAGAAAAAAAAACTGACATCAGATACTAAATTAACACTTTGATTAATTTCGCTTAATCAGCTTATACCTCTAGATATGATTCGTTAAAAAGTTGGCAAAAATGCTGATTTTTTAAAAGATACAATGATATGTTACCTTACGTGAAAAAAAAACCATTTTCAGCAAATTTAGCTGAAAGTTTTTTTACATGCAGGAAGGGGAGAAATTTTTGCTGAGCCTCTTCTGCAGTTTCAAACAAATTTGAAAATCACCTCATGCACATAGAGCACTTTGTTTGAAAATGAAGTTCGGTGAAAAGATGTGGTGCAATAATGAATATTTTGACATTTATCTGGATGATCAATCATCAAGTAGTAACTGAAGTTGCCAGATTGCTTCAAGGTAGAAGAAAATTAAATGTGAAATAAAAAACTAGAAGAATGACAATAACCGCCTCTGGTGAATATGGAATGCTCGGTTTTAAGGAGAATGAAATTTCTCATTTTCCGCTTTAATGCCTTTTAACATCGGAAATACGGATGCCAATATAATGGATGATTGAAAAACGCACGTAATATTTTATTAGTGCCTATACAATACCAAAAGAAATTCCTATGTATCTCCTAAAAGAAAAAAAAAAGTTGTCTTTCTCCCCCTTCCCCCCAACCATTTGGAGGTAAGCTGCTAAATCTTTGCTGCTAATGTGCCTTGTGACCTCACACTTCACATCACAATTTTAAATTTTCAAAACAAATAGCCTTTGGCAATATTTGCAGTTTCAATTTTTTTTTCTCCATTAGAGGCAATTATTGGGAGATTTGGGATTGCAATATTTCAATACTTATTGAACCAAAAAAAAAAATAAATTTTAAATTGTCTCTAAAAACAAAAAAAGTTGAATGTCTACAGATGGATGGACAGACAGACAGACTACATAGGGAAAACATTAGAACTTATCCACAAAAAATATACTGATATTTCTATTTTGAAACCTTTAAGTGATTCATATATTCACAATTCCTAACAAGATTTTACTGCTCTTTATACCGATGGAGCTTTTTTTCCTGACTCATATACTGCCACAGCAGCTTTCTGCATATCTAAATTAATCATTTATAAAGTATTTAAATTTATAAAAGGATGTACTATGATACAAGCAGAACTCTTTGCAATTTATTCTTCTTTACTTTGAATACAAGAACAGTATATTTTAAATAAATTTGTTATTTTGACTGATAGCAGATCTGCTTTATATTCGGTAAAAAAATATTTTGGAAAATAAATATCCTAGTTGAATTTGTGATATATTACATTTATGTAATGATTTATATAAAAAAGGAAACATTATTAAACTTCAGTGGCTACCTTGTCACTGTGGAATTGAAGGAAATGTTTTTGCTGACTCATAAGCCAAAGATGCAATCAATTTAACTGACACTACTGATATTCCTATATATCATATACAAATTAAAAATTATCTTAAGTCATCAGAAAAAATAGAGCTCAACAATTTTAAAGTTCAGAGTTCTGTTAAACATCATTTTAGATATCAACTTGATCAAAATATATGTTCATTGCTAAAAATTAAAATGTCTAGAAAGAATTTTTGCAAGATATTAAGATTGAGAACTGGTACTGCAAAGTTAAACAGCTACTTGTATAAGATAAAGAAATCAGATAGTGCAAATTGTATTTCCTGTAACTGTGAAGAAACTATTTCAGATATTTTATTGAACTGTTCACATTATGACAAAGAACGTAAAATTTATTATCAGCAATTATCTCAACTAGGAATAAATCAGTTTACTTTACATGATTGTTGAATTTTCCAGTAGATGACGTCAGAAATGCAAGCTACAACTTCATTGTTAACTTCCTGCTCGCGACTTCTTTGTTAAACAGGATATAACCGGATTTCCCCTCAATAATGGGAAAGCTCGACCAATCAGATTTCAGTTTCTATGGTTACAGTTGTTAAATTCAATCTTTCTACTCTAACATTCTGTAACGGAAATTTGTTCCTTCACAGCTTGACATTGGCAGTGAACACGTGTAATATGTATGCACATATTAAATATATCATTATTACTCAGATCTTTATTTTTAAACTTTAAATTATTATTTATTTATTTTATTATTAAGCAAAAAATTATTAAATTAATTAACTATGATACTTCATTGAATAATGACAACTAATATGTTTGATATGTATAATATTTAAAATATTCTCTTGTTTTTCTTTAAACTTTTTGTATTGTTTTTAACTGAACCTGGTGTAGAAGGGTCTGGCCCTAACATCACCATGGTTGTTAGGTGTATAAATAAATAAATAAATAAATAAATAAATAAATAAGAGCATCTTAACAGCACATTCACTTTTATACTTACTTGAATGAAATATAGTGTTTTGGGTTTACAAGAAGATCTAGGAAATATGATTATAATAGATTTAGTAGAAGGGAAAATTATTGGGCAATGGGAAAAATTAAAAGAGATAATTTTATGAAACAGAATTTTTTACTTAAAGAACCGAAATTATCAGATATGTAATTGATGTATATTTTCGAATGTCAATGCCGGAAATTTATTCATATATTCTTAGAATTTTCGTTCTGAAGCTTCACTTAACTATTTTAAATGTTCTTGATTGTTTATTGTTACGTCATTTATTATTTTAGTAATGGGGTTTATTTAAATAATTAATTATTTATTTTAGTTATTGGTAAAGGTAGTCCCTCTCAAATAGACATATTTCCATTCCCCCCCCCCCCTTCTCTGAAAACATTTTAGTACTGATTTCTGAAAAACTTCCGTTTCCCATTACCTCATTGGTTGGTGGCGTAGCGCATTTGAGAAACGATTTTGGTACGAATCCGCCATTTTAGAATCTCATATTTTCCTCTCATGATGAAGGAAGGTGAACAAAACTCTTTTCACCCAATGGCTGTCTGGCATTCCAGCTGACGCAGTCTTCATTGTGTAATTGCCATTAGGATTTGGGTTGGGTTGTTTTAACTCTGAGCGGCACTTTTTTGCACACCATGGGCTAAATGGCCAGGTCACATGGACCCCGAAGGCTCAGAGAAGATTGGGGGAGGGGACCCACTGGAACAGCTGTTGGGAGACAGATGGAGCCTCCCGTCAAGGCCATCCAGCGTGTTCTTTAACGTGCACAGGGTATAGCTCTCCCGCACACGGTGCAACGGCTTAACGTCCCGTCCGACAGCCTTTTCAAGCCCATCAGTGTCCCCTACTGACCGTGGGCAGGGCGTGGAATTTTGCGGATATAAATCTCAACGCTGACCCAGCTGGGACTCGAACCTGGGAACGAGCCTGGCGCGCTACCGACTGAGCCACCCCCGCCCCTGCCATTAGGAAAACGGTATTATTGTTTACTTTATGATGGGTGAGGCAATGACACTTTGGGTATTGGCATCATTTCAGCGGGAAGTCTTAAGAACTGTTTCGTTTGGATGGAAAGTTTTGGATGCAGTAGAACGAAGGGATAGGGCCTGGTAGGATCGGAACACGAAACGAGTCCTTTGGTTTATATCCAGACGGAGTTGCAACTGAAATTGCACTTTCAGATCGAGGTAATATGAAGAAGAATATATCAAGTACTGAGAGCAACAAAGACAGAAATCGCCAAGTGGACGAGGGGCGGGGGTGGCTCAGTCGGTATCGCGCCAGGCTCGTAATCTGCAGTTCCCAGGTTCGAGTCCCAGCTGGGTCAGCGTTGAGATTTATCTCCGCAAAATTCCCCGCCCTGCCTACGGTCAGTAGGGGACACCGTTGGGCTTGGAAAGGCCACCGTCCGTCGGATGGGACGTTAAGCCGTGGCCCCGTGTGCGGGAGAGCCATACCCTGTGCACGTTAAAGAACACGCTGGATGGCCTCGACGGGAGGCTACCATCTGTCTCCCAACAGCTGTTCCAGTTGGTCCCCTCCCCCAACCTTCTCTGAGCCTTCGGGGGTCCATGTGACCTGGCCATTTAGCCCATGGTGTGCAAAAAAGTGCCGCTCAGAGGTAAAACAACCTAACCCAGCCAAGTGGACGATGGATTCTTATTTGAATGTTTTATAAAACATTAAGAATTAATTTAGATTTTGAGCATTTGTGGCATAAGGAATTGAGAGTTTCAATTTGAATATATTTTAATCCAATCACCAATATCATTTGATTATTTCATGTTCATCGAAATATTTTTAATCATTCCATTATTTTAATGTTAAAATAAATTTTTTATTATTAATTTTATTGCAAATTTTTTGTTTAACAAATTTATTTTAATGTTGAATAATCGTTAAAATATTTTAATGATTATATTTATACGTTAAGTGCTCAGAAATTTGGATATTTCATCATAACACATATTATTTGAAGTGTTCACAGCTCACATTTAGACCTTTTACATTCCCTTCATTCTCGATTATCGAGATATGAAAAAATCCTATAGGCGATTTTAAAACTCTTTTTTAAAGAAGAATCAAGCTTAAAAGTTTCTTATTTATTTGATCGCCAAACAGCAGAAATATTATGCGGCGTTAAAACTCGGTTTTTCTGAATGACACAGATATAGTTTTTTTCCCCATTTATCTGCATATGCCGCTAATCTATATATTGCAAAATACAAATATCAGTGAAATATTACCGAAACCCTAACGTGAATTGCATTCCAGTGGAGTCGCATCATACGCGCATTTAACTTTCGCGAATTCGACCATACGCGAACAGGAGATGCATCCTTTCCGTAAGAAAAAAGATCAAAATATCAATTTAAGTAGTACAATCAAATTCGCTCGCCATTCTACTCAATGAGCGGCCTCGGAATGAACGTGAGATAAGAGATGTGAATCTGCTGTTCCCTCAGTCGGTGTCATTCCCGTGTGCCTCCCATATTGTGAGCATCTCTCAGCGCACAATATTTAATATACGTATTTTTTGTAATAACATAGTCCCTAAATTCAAGCCAACTGCTTCATCTAATGCTCAACCGAATAGAGATATGTTCTAACGCTGGGGGAAAAACTGTCTGTGACGGACTTATTAATTAAGAGACGGTCTGTCGGTACGAACGTGGCGCGTAAATGTAGTCGCAACAAATCTAACATCCTTGCCGCCAAGATTTGAGAGGGAAAAATCCGCCGAGCAGTGGCATTAAGTGCTCCAATAACTGCTAAGGTGACGAGCCAAGTGCATGATAAGACTTTAGTGGAGACTAAAAAGGCATTAAACATATGGCTGGAAGACACGAACAATAAACGTGCGCCTGTTGATGGCAACACTTTGCGAAGAAAAGGCTCTTAATCTCTATGCGCTGTTCAAAGCTACCTCCGTGGTTTAAACCTCGAGACGGGTTGGGTTTGGGTTGTTTTACCTCTGAGCGGCACTTTTTTGCACACCATGGGCTAAATGACCAGGGTCACATGGACCCCGAAGGCTCAGAGAAGGTTGGGGGTGGGGACCCACTGGAACAGCTGTTGGGAGACAGATGGTAGTCTCCCGTCAAGGCCATCCAGCGTGTTCTTTAACGTGCACAGGGTATGGCTCTCCCGTACACGGGGCCACGGCTTAACGTCCCATCCGACGGACGACGGCCTTTCCAAGCCCATCGGTGTCCTCTACTGACAGTGGGCAGGGCGGGGAATTTTGCGGAGACAAATCTCAACGCTGACCCAGCTGGGACTCGAACCTGGGAACTACAGATTACGAGCCTGGCGCGCTACCGACTGAGCCACCCCCGCCCCAAACTTCGAGACGAAGAGGGACAGCCTTCTGAAGAGAAGGAATTCAAAGCCATCAACCTAAAAAACTTCTTATTTATTCTTTCATCCTTTCATCTCCCTCTTACTTATACAACTAAAAATAATCTTAAATTACATTTTGCACATGTATCTTTTTATTATACACTGTACATTACTGTACGCATTATAATTTTTATTTAATAACAATAAATGGAAGGTAAATATTGTTTAAACCGATTCCATTTAGGAGAATTAACAAAATAGACATATATAGCATTGCAAATTATGAAATTACTGTTTAGAGTTGTATGCGCAAAACCATGTCTATTTGCTTTATTTACTCGACACAAAAATACGTGCAGCCTGCCAAAGATATCGTGAACAAAAAAACATTATTTTAGTGAAGGACTTTTTTTCATTTAAAAGAAGGAGAGATGTGAAAAAATCACTCTCCTCAAATTGTTCACTGTAAAAAGTTTTTTTTTGACGAAATCGGTTTTTATGGACACACTTTTCTCTTTTTTAAAATTGAAAAGCAAAATTAGCTTTCGTATTTCTAATCCACTGAAAGCATTGATATACAGAACAAGGATATGCTTTCACCGATAATCATTTCCACGATTTATGAAAATATCTGCAATTTCTCTAGAAGTTGATTTTTAAAAACTTTTAAGTTCATACGAACCCTAACTCTGATCTAATTAATTAATTCAGAATTTTTCGGTTTTTTATTGTTCAATTGAACTAATTTTTTTCTCTCTTGATCTTTCATTTTTTAATAACGATTAAAACTGTGTTATTAAATTATTTAATTAATTTAAATAATCTTAAGCTATTTACATACTTCATTTACCTAAATTATACAGTACCTTTTTATGATTATTATTCGCTTTTATGATTAATAATCTCCTGCCTTCGACCGCTTAAAGAATTAAATGTTTGGCCTTCAAATCCATAGAAGTTACCTAACCCTGATCTGCATTTCAATTAAATAATATGGCGTCCTTCACTGTAAAGTATGTGCAATGAAGCCTAGATTCGAAACCCAAATGATTCAGAAAATTTGCTATCTGCACTGTAACAATGGAGAGATAGGAAATGTGCTTATTGCTTGAGTTTCTTATCTCTCCACTGTAAGAAATGGAGAGATAGGAAATGTGCTTATTGTTTGAGTTTCCTTATCTCTCCACTGTAACAATGGTGAGATAGGAAATGTGCTTATTGCTTGAGTTTTCTTATCTCTCCACTGTAAGAAATGGAGAGATAGGAAATGTGCTTATTGTTTGAGTTTCCTTATCTCTCCACTGTAACAATGGTGAGATAGGAAATGTGCTTATTGCTTGAGTTTTCTTATCTCTCCACTGTAAGAAATGGAGAGATAGGAAATGTGCTTATTGTTTGAGTTTCCTTATCTCTCCACTGTAACAATGGTGAGATAGGAAATGTGCTTATTGCTTGAGTTTTCTTATCTCTCCACTGTAACAATGGAGAGATAGGAAATGTGCCTATTGTTTGAGTTTCCTTATCTCTCCACTGTAACAATGGTGAGATAGGAAATGTGTTTGCTGAGTTTTCCTATCTCTCCACTGTAACAATGGAGAGATAGTAAATGTGCCTATTGTTTGAGTTTTCTTATCTCTCCACTGTAACAATGGAGAGATAGTAAATGTGTTTGTTGTTTGAGTTTCCTTATCTCTCCACTGTAACAATGGAGAGATAGGAAATGTGTCTGTTGCTTCAGTTTTCCGAATTCTTTGGGCTTTACTGTACTGACTATTATATTATGTTACTTTTTGAGTGAAAATGATTCAATGCAATCATTGCTAATAAAATAATTTCTCTTTTATTTCCAGCAAATCGATTCTAATAAAGATGGCGTAGTGACATTCGACGAATTCATGGAATGGTGCCAAAAGGCAAGTGAATTTATAGTTAAGTTGAAATAAGTGAATGAAAAAGGAATTCACTAAAAACACGTCAGACACGATAAACGATCATCTGCTAAAGCCTATAGCAAAAGCTAATTTCGAAGTCCGTTCACTAGTTTCCTATAAATGGAAATTAACCAATTATTTTTTACTCTGAGGACTACACCGTGATGATTTCGCTGATGCTTAGTTGATGCTGCCACGTAAAGATCTTTAAAGAGGATTTCTCTTATATTGACGATCGGAGGAAAATGAGAGACAATATTACAGCTGAACAGCAATGGGAAGATTTCATTTGATCAGCCAAAGGCTCGACTTTCAATGAAACAGAAAATATCTATCGATGATTTTAGGAATATTTATGCTTGAGTAAATTTCGATGACTGCATAATATGTGTGCTCAGTGTAATATATTCATTAGATCTAAATACTCGGTATTATAAGAATTATTCTATTTGGTTTCTGTACGGAAATCTTCTGTTATTCAATTTTCAAAAAAAAAAAAATATGACTCAGTTTTAATTCCTTAATAAAAAAAAAAGACAAAGAAGAAATTTGCCGTTGCATTTTAATAATTTTGTAAATTTCGATAATTGCATAATATGTGTGCATTATGGCGATACATTTTCATACATTAGATAATGCCAGTTTCATTTGTACTATTACTCTATTTGATAATTAAGGATGAAAATTAATTTCCTTTTAATTTGAGCTTTTTATTCTTTTCTGATATTTATCTTCTCCAAAAAGTTCTGTTTAGATTCAGATGCATAGGAAAAGCTTCAAAGAATCAACAACGATAGAGGCGAAATGATTACGAAAATGCATCCTCGGTCTCCCCCTCTTTCCGAGGCCTTTAGGCACACTGTTCATAACCCTATTCGCTAATCTATAATTATCCATATGGGCAACATGACCAAACCAACGGAGTCTCTCTCTGCACAATATGCTGCTGAAAGGAGGTTGCCGACTCCTTTCTTTGCCTAACCTCATCATTACTTACAAAGTTGAACCACCTAATGACCAAGATACTGTGAAACATCTAGAATCAAAGGCATCTAGTTTCCTGCTATCTTGTTTACAAAGGGTTCCTTGTTTCGCTCCATAACTAACCTTAGAAAGAACCGAACTATTATACAAACCAATTTTAGTCTCTAGGTGTATACGCCTATTTCTCCGCACTCTCCATAGATTCTTAAAAGTCCCGGCAGCAATCCCTATTCTACTATTAGCTCATGCCGCACATCACTAGTATCTGTTACATAGCTCCCAAGGTAAACAGAGACATTTGCTCAAGACCGTTCAAAATAACTGAACCAATTTTCATCACTTTAGTTTTCTCTTTATCACCAAACCTACTGCACTACAGTCTCATCAACAGCCCTAATTAAAGATTTCATCTTATCAGAATCATTTGCCAACAGAACAGAATCATCCGCATAATCTATATCAGAAATGTAAAATTTCTAGCCCGTTTGAGGCCAAATCTTTCCCCATTGAAAATAATTCTGCATAACATAATAACCAAACTAAAGAAAATAAGAGACAAAAATGCACCCTTGTCTAACTCCACTAGCAATGCTAAACCAATTTCTAGAAGCTTTAGCAAATCTCACACACGACTGAGTATTATTATAGAGAGCTCTCATATGTTAACTTACTTGCCAGGTATTTCATATGATCTCACGATCCATCGTAAATTATGACAATCAACTGAGTCAAAATCCATTTTGAAATCTATGAAGTTAATGAATGTCCTCCTTACATATTACAAAATATTGCAGTAGCAGAAAGGAAAATTATTGAGGAATGTTAAAGCACATAAATAGAGATGATCTTACGAAATGAAGTTTCTTTATTCAAAGAGCCGACGAATTAGTCAGAGATTTGATACAGATGTACATTTTGTAATCTCAATGCACGCAATGTAACAATTTGTAATATAATAATTTAATTAAGATTATAATTTAATTAAGATTATAATGTAATAATTTAATTAAGATGTACATTTTGTAATCTCAATGCATGTAATCTTTTTACAATTGATTTTAATTTTGATTCTAAACTCATGGTTCACTTAACTACTTTAAAGATTCTTTAAAAGAAATTATTTCTTAAAATATTACATGTGTTATTTTTAGTAATGACTAGGTAAAGTTACCCCCCCCCCCACACACATACGTTTCATTTTCATTAGATACACTGAAAAAACCTTTGTGGGTACTCATGCCCCCCCCCCCCCCCTCCTGTGGTGATGTGGGGCAAATCTCACGGAGACGAAATTTGAAATACATGCCTTATCAAAATATGAGAGAATTTCCATGCAATGTCAATGGGAATTTATTTTTACTCTATAACTTATGAAATATTCATTTAATGGGAAATGTGGCAGACAATAATCATAATTAAATCTATTTAAATCTCGATTATCAATAATATTTCGATATTTAAAGCGTTATGCAAGATAGAATATTTCCCAACAATAATTCGTCGTAAGATTCATCTCAGATTTAATTAAAACTTAAATTATATTGCTTCAAACCATTTAATAAAATAAATATAAAATTTGGAAATTGCCTCAATTACTATTTTTTTTTTGAATTGTGATTAATGAATGATATTTTAAAAAAACAAGATAATTTTTTATTAAATATTCTAGTTTCCATAACTCTTTAAATAGTGTGAACGAATATTTTTTAAAATCGAGATTTAAATAGATTTGATTGCGATCTTTATTTTCAGTCACATTTTATTCATCAGATGCATATTCTGGAAGTGACATAGCTTCTTAGTTAGATTCCCGATGACATGACATAGAAATTCTCTAATGCTTTGGGGGCGGGGGTGGCTCAGTCGGTAGCGCGCCAGGCTCGTAATCTGTAGTTCCCAGGTTCGAGTCCCAGCTGGGTCAGCATTGAGATTTATTTCCGCAAAATTCGCCGCCCTGCCCACGGTCAGTAGGGGACACCGATGGGCTTGGAAAGGCCGCCGTCCGTCGGATGGGACGTTAAGCCGTGGCGCCGTGTGCGGGAGAGCCATACCCTGTGCACGTTAAAGAACACGCTGGATGGCCTTGACGGGAGGCTACCCTCTGTCTCCCAACAGCTGTTCCAGTGGATCCCCAACCTTCTCTGAGCCTTCGGGGTCCATGTGACCTGGCCATTTAGCACATGGTGTGCAAAAAAAGTGCCGCTCAGAGGTAAAACAACCCAACTCTAATGCTTTGGCAGGCAGTTACTTAGAAAGATATCAATATTCATTTCGCATTTGTTTCTCTTCCTCATTTAAAGTTGTGAATGATGTTACTATTCAAACAAAGGACTTCAGATAAGTAATCGATTCTTTCCGCTTTTTTTTTTTCAGGACGAAACTAGAACGAAAAGTCTGTTCATGCTGGATACGATTTTGTGACACGACGACTGGTGCGCACCTCCTCCTCCTTCGAACGGACTGCTGCACTTCTCCTCCTCCTGTTCCCTAAGGAGATACACCTTCATGACTGACATCAGATGACTGAGCCGATGATGCGAAGAGGAGAGGGATGCTGAGAGGATGGTTAGGGGCGAGGCGGAGGATTTACTCTTCTTCATCACGAATCGTTCATCTCTTCGTCTTGTACATTGGAGTCCCATCCCCGCAACCTCTTCCTTCCTCTGTACTTGTCATCTTCTTCTTCTCAAGCTTCCGTTCTTCCTGTCATCAATTAACACGTGACTCGGAAAGTCATTCGAACTATTTCGAAAACAGGAAACAGAATGAAAAAGAAACAGACGATTGCTCACCGGGTTCGTTTGCGTCCCGCACGAGGCAGATAGATGCAGACGATGCCAAGAGTCAAGCTAGCAGATGACAACTGTAGTTTTCTCGCTCGAGGGAAAAATATTATATTGGAAGTATTTTTACGACGGAAAATGATTGTTGTAAAATATATATATATATAAATACAAATTTGAGTCTTCTTATGTGTGCTATATATATATGCAAGCAGTAAAATATGTATAAAAAAAGCTCATTTACCTTAACTTTTAAAATAAAATCCAAAAAAATAAAATAAAATAAAATAATTTTTTTCGGATTTTATTTTAATATGTAAATATTTAAGATTCAAATGCTTCTTTACATTTCAACTTAATCAGGAATATCAGATACATCTCAGTGATGATAATCTTGAAAGGATTTGTAAGACTATGAGAACATTTTTTGGTTTTTATCATGGAGTAATGCATTACGAGATTCAAGGACCGCCGAGAATGTGTGGAAATAACAGTTTGGTTTTGACATGCTGCTGAATTTAATCAAAAATAAACTTTTAAATATGCATGTATAATAAAAACCTGTAACAAGAGAAATGAAACTCTTGATGAAGTGGAATTTTTGTAGTCATATGAATCGATAATAGAGATTAGAAATTAGTTGAGATGCACAATACCAGAAGGTGCTGCTACGATATGAATCGTATATTAAATATGTGACAACATATTTGAATCATTCTTTCTCTAGTATTTAAGAAACCTCAAAACTAAAGAAAAGAGAATGCTCATACTGTATCATAAGATGTTAGTTTAAATCTAGTGAAAGTGATTGCAAAAATGACCACAAACTTAAGTAGCTATTAGCAGTTTGAATGGAGCTAAAAAGAATTTTTATAACCATGTTTGCAAAGCCCTGTTTCCAGTGATACCTCCAGTGTATGTGATAAGGTGTGGCAGATCTCTTTTGTGAATATTTTAACTGTTCAGATTTCACTCTCTGTAATGAATGATTAAGATAGGAGATATTTGAAAGGAATAACTGAATAATAATGTTAATCTGACACTTACTTAACCTTGTTAATCTGATCGCTTAATTAATGCAGCTCATTTTAGGCTGCAGGAAATGATCAAGATTTATTCACGAAATGCCTTTTTAACTAGAATTATTAGAAATCGCAAAAAAACAAATCGTTTGTGAGCGTTGAAAACACCGCATTATGCACTTTGTCTTTAATAAGGGAAAATAGTTATTTTGGGCAGGGGCCATAATTAGGATTTGCATTGGGGGGATGGTCGTGAGTTTTCGGTTTGGTTTAAATTTATAAATAAAAATAAGAATTTTATTTTGGAGAAAAATATTTTCAATATTTTTTTATCGGACTTGGTTTTTTCCAGAGTAGAACTCATCAAGATGATAGAATATTATTATACTTATTGTTTTTACCGAGAAAAAAAGATACGTTAACGAAATCTATTTTCTATCGATAATTTCTGTTTATAATTCAGGTTGGCTGAGCCTTATTCGTGGCGAGGCAGAAATGTTCCCAAATTTTGAAAGTCTCAAGATCATCATCTGATTTTGTCTCCTTAACCCTTTATTGCAATGAGATACATTAAAACTATATTTTGTAGGATCCCAAAAGTTCAGAAGAATTTTTATGGTGCAATATTATGAAAGGGATGATATTTCTTAAGGTGAGAGAAATCTTTTATTTTTTCGTTGGGGTGCAGCAGATGACATCTTCGGTTAACCCGAAAATTGGATCATTTTCAGGTGAGTTCAATCTCTTCGAAAACTTTTCAGGTCTTTCAAACGAGAAGAGGATTTTTTCTTTCATTCATTTTTAACCGTTTGTGACAGGCATAGTCGAAATTGCATCCGACTAGTCAAACCGAAGAAGAGGAAGTCAGCAGCATGAGACGACAGAGAGAGTTCGTGTAAAAGGAAGATGCTGTCATCTAGGTTGAGTTGTATGCTCCAATTCATTCTGACATCATCGCCTGAGCTGCATTTCAATTTCTCTGCAGAACAGTTACGAGAGTTAAGAAAGAATACCAAATATGCAATATTAATTCTGAAGCTGAAAGAAATCCAAGGAAAAATGTTAAAAAAAGGATGTTTTGAGCAAAAGAATTTTAAGACAACTATTTCCCTTATTAACTAATTTTCCAACTCGGATAAGGAAGGGTTAATTATTGGCTGTATATATTTTTAAAGGATTGAATGAAATCCACTTTTTTAAATATTCCTTTCCTCCACACAGACGGTGCACGTATGCCTTATTAAGAAAAGAGGAAATTTTTATCCTATTCGTAATTATGTCACGGGCGTAATGTCACGGTCAATCTTTTCTCTTTAAATGACATTATCATATACATGGTAACGATTTTCAAGCATTTGGACCATTGCTTTAGATGCCATCTACTCAACGCATTTTTCTTTTACTCAATTCCCTCCACAAATCTCTAGATAGATTTATACTGATAGGAACGTGAGTGAAAAATCAACTGTCAGAGGGTTGGGTTGGGTTGTTTTACCTCTGAGCGGCACTTTTTTGCACACCATGGGCTAAATGGCCAGGTCACATGGACCCCGAAGGCTCAGAGAAGGTTGGGGGAGGAGACCCACTGGAACAGCTGTTGGGAGACAGATGGTAGCCTCACGTCAAGGCCATCCAGCGTGTTCTTTAACGTGCACAGGGTATGGCTCTCCCGCACACGGGGCCACGGCTTAACGTCCCATCCGACGGACGGCGGCCTTTCCAAGCCCATCGGTGTCCCCTACTGACCGTGGGCAAGGCGGGGAATTTTGCGGAGATAAATCTGAACGCTGACCCAGCTGGAACTCGAACCTGGGAACTACAGATTACGAGCCTGGCGCGCTACCGACTGAGCCACCCCCGCCCCACTGTCAGAGGAAAAATTATTATTTTATTTATTTTACGATTCTTAATGATTTAGCAAAGAGAAAAGCTTATGTAACTGACAGCATACTTGGTAAAACTTAATTAACGAGTGTAATTTAAAAATTAATTTATGAAAAAAAAATCGCCAAAAGTCACTCAAAGGGTTCGAACATTGTTTCGAGGTGCCAAGTGGCTGCCTCAGTGACAAGGAACAGACAGAGCCCTAATTGTTACGTTGTTTTCGTTTTATTGGAATGTTGGGCTCATGCGCAGTCGCTCTCAGTGTTGATTAATCAGGATCCTGGGCACAGCAGCAAGTCGTTGTGATTTGAATGGCAGTTCTCGAAGGTCACATCGGTTAGGTAAGGGAGAACTTGGTACACCACGCCCCTCGTGGCAACAGAGAGAACTGGGGCAAAAAGCAAACGGTCTGAGATTTGGCCACCTGCAGAATCATTTCGCGAAACAGGGTGACATTTAGCAGAGCGCGAGAGAGGCAGTGAATGGTTGCGTGATGGGAGGGGCACGTGACACAAAGAGTCTGCTCTGGGAGTTTGACGTTTGAAAAATTGTTCGTTGCAAATTCTGATGTTGTGGCCATGTCAAGGTCAGTTGGCCACTCAGCGATTGGAGCCAATATTTGGGCTTAATTCTATGAACGCTCATTGGAATCGATTATTTGCACCTTTCGAAGAAACAACTCGGATTTAATTGAGATCATTGACAAAGACAAAGCCAAAAAAATACAGTATAATTTCGGACGGTTAAAACGATAATGATGCTACGGCAACAAGGGATACTTGTAAATGAATTGTATAATCGATTGTAAAAACAGAAAGGTTTGTTACTCGAAACGATTGTACAAGCTTTCGTTTTCCATTCCGTACTTATTATTGTGAGATCAGTATTTCATAAATGTTGGTTTCTTTCGTAAGATTATTTAAATAGTGTAAATAGAAATTTTGTTAATCGTTTTAAAAAGTGTGATCTAAACGTTTTGAAACGTTCCAAAATGGTTGTCTTTAAATTGCCTACGAATGATAGTAAGATTCATGACGCAATATTTTTTAATGTGTTAAATTGTTTTGTAATGCCTGTGACTCTACAATGCTTTTAATGACAATGACATCGCAGAATTTCTGAGGTTAATGGCATCGCACAGCGTTCAATACGAATAAATTGAAAGTAAAACCAATGCAGCGCTAAACTAATCAGTTAATTGCAAAACATTCGGCTGATTTTTCATTGAGGCAAATGAAAAGACACAAGAAACACGTTCGATCCCGTGATGCAATGGGGTTAAAGACCAATCAAATGGTGTGAGACCTATAGATGAAAATGTTTTACATTTTTAGTGTGATTTTAGATCTTTTTTTCTCTTTAAATTGAAAGAATTCTCACATTGTGTTTTAAGATAAGGAAAATATCCAGCCGAAAGTTTCCCTTAAAACTCGATGCAAAGAAAGAGGTTGAAAAAAAAAAATCAGAGTCTGCATGACATTAAAAAAATAAATAATAATGACCCAAAAAAGAATATTTTTGTTATAAAATATATTAAGAACATCAGCATTTTGTTTCGTTGTGGATTCTGAATGATCAAAATGTTCGTTTTGTAATGCATACATGTATGTATAAATAATGCTCATCACATTGCCTCATCAAAATAATGCCACTTTAATTCTGCCATTGTCATTTGTATGTTATTAGAAACATTATTGTCCTAAAACCATTTTTAATTTCAATTGAGAAACAAACCGTCAGAAAATTCTAAAGTAAAACTGAAGCTAACGACAAAGAGAAAAAAAAATTGATAAGAAATATTAAATTAAAAGGTTGAACATGGCAGATGAAAAACGGAACGATGCAGATTATTTTGATCAAACAGTTCTACTATGAAAATATGTTTTTGGAAAAGAGAAGTCTTAAACAACCTCTGAGTGATTTTATTGAAAGTAAAATTGTATTGTTTTATCTTCACGATTTGCCATAATCATTAATAACTGCTCTATAAATATTTGCTCTAAAGCTGTAATTGTACCACGTTATACAGAACTTCCATTGATACATTTATTGCTGAAATTGATGCAACTAGAAAGATCCATTAGAACCAAACTGTGAGTGACGTCATGCAAATACTTGACTGCCATCTGAGCCATCATTTTATTGTTGTGCTTATACACTTAGAACACCAAAGGAAAATTGCTAATTTTACATTTCACAATCGCTAGTCAAAAGCAGTCATTTCCAAATCGTTTTCTGTTTTTCCAAAGTTTCCCCTTTCTAAATCGCTGAGCCAAAGAGCTCCAATTAATTGCCCTAAATGTCGTTCATTAGTAATATTCACAGATGTCTTCATCGTGTGTAATTGCTCCAGTTGAGGAATGATTATTTGGCGCATAATAACAGCGCTATAAATGCATTTTACCTTAGAGTTTTTTTCTCCTTAACCTAATTAATGCAATCAACATGAATTCTTTCCACGTGGTGTTTTTTTTCCCTTTGTCACGTGGAGATAAAAATTTTTTTCTCCATAGTGCTCAATGTAATAAAACGCTCAAGTTTTCTTTTTTTCAATCCTCCGTTATTTTCAAACAATATCATCTCTGCTTCATGTGTTGTTTTCCATTGTTTCACAAGTCAAGTTTAGACAATTTGGAATCGTATTTCACTTTTGCTGCATTAAAAATGATTGTTTTGCCTGCTTCGTAATCAACTGCTCCCTGCATTTCTGATCCACTTGCTTGTTATCTTTTGCAGGCCATCAAATCATCGCCACGTTAGTTTATCCAGAGATTTCAGAAGAGGATCGCACACCTCTGTTCCGTGCATAAAGATCCGAATTCTTCTGCTTCGATGAATTTTCTGTTTGAGAAACAAAAATGTCGACGATGTCTCTCTTCGTGGCACTGTTTCCGATCAGACTGATTAGCTTCCACTTGAAAACCGTGAAAATGAATTTTATTTTCGAGGTGGCCAAAATCTGAATGAAGTGAGGAATTAAAGGCGAGCTGCTTGAAATGCCTTTAAATTATATATTACGAATAATATAGACGAAGGTGTGGCAAAAAGAAACAAGACTACGGCAATAAAACTTTTATTATTGAAAACTTACAGAAATCAAAGGTTGTCCCATTCAAAGTACGCTTTGTTGACCTTCACGCTTTTCCATTCTTGTCTTCCATGCTTTGATGCGATTTTGGAAGTTTTCTTTGGGAATACTTTTAAAGGCTCTGTGCTAAGCCTCTCTACCTAATCAAAATGGGTCTCACCATTGCGATTTGTTTTGGGCCAGACATTGCGTCACTGATCATGCTGGATGAGAAGCAGTGTTGTCGTGATGAACGCATTGCGTTCGATTACACATTGCCAGACAATGTCGATATAACAAACGTCTTACACAAACGTCGTAACACAGACGCCGTTATTCGGATTCGAATATGCGATTGTTAGAGCTAAACGCACGGATTAAACAAGTGTCGAATCCATTTGATTTAGGGAGAGGGTTTTAGGTGGGCTATACTTGCAATCTCGTTTCTTTTATTGCCACACCTTGTACCCTATATGTATATCAGATTTTTTTCCTTTTCATTTAATCGATGAACTCTGATAACACATTTATATCGATATGCTACTTTATGATGAAAATGAGTTCATTGATTACTTTGTCCAACAAAAGGAACAGATAACTTACTCACAGCAGATATTGCATCAACAAAGCAAACGCGTTCGGATTTCTTGCGCAAAGAAATTTCTCCATTTCACGGCGTCTTCTTAACCCTTTCCCGATTGGCGGGTGATTCATCCGTACTGCTCAGTTCCTCGGCTTTACACAATGTGATCGCGGAAGATGTTGCACGTGTACACGAAGATGTTTCCCGTTATTCGCCTTCTATGCACATACGATCACATACACACACTCCTGAAGACGAAGGCTTGTTCTTCCTCTGTACATTTGTACATTTCAATTGAAAGCGGACAAATAAAGAAGGATTACACCACTTGATGGCTCATTGTGTTCCTTATTTAAGACTCTTCAACACAAGTCATGAATTCAAATCACCTCTTTTTTTTTTCTCTTCCAGGCCCACTGGTAGCCTAATTGATAAAATGCTCGACAGATGGGGCTCTAATTGCAAGGCCAGAAGGCTCCACCTCATTCCTTTTGGTGGGGCGGGGTTGGCTCAGTCGGTAGACCGCCAGGCTCATAATCTGCAGTTCCCAGGTTCGAGTCCCACTTGGGCCAGCATTCAGATTTATCTCCGAAAAATTTACTGCCCTGTCCTCTGTGAGTAGGCGACACCGATGGGCTTGGGAAGACTGCTATCCGTCGGATGGGACGTTAAACCGTGTTCCCATTGGGTACAATTGGGGAAATCTGCCAAACGCTACCTCAACATGCATTATCGAGAGCTTCACCATCAAGAAACACTGTTTGCACGTTCAATTTGACTGATAAAAAAAGTTCCTAGACTCGAACGTATGAATGTTTTTGAAAACATGAGAACAATGATCCAATTTACTCAAAATTCTGAAATGATTGATCCAAATAACATCGTCTTAACACCACGGCCGAACTTGCGCATAAGCTGACTAATCTACAGCTTAGGACCTCACGTTTTTGAAGGGCCTCAAAAATTTAAGTTTGAAGCTTAGTGTCATGATTTTTTTTATATTCAAATTAATTTTTTATGCAAACTTTTCATCTGACCTTTACACAGTCATTATTGTATACCAATGCTAGTATAATGTTTTCACCACATCAATTTCATATTTAGTATTTAATGTTCCCTTTAATCAGAATAATAAATATATAACTTACTTCGATTTTTGTGGTCGAACTTGTCATAGTTTAGGGCTTCAGAAACTGCAAGTTCGGCTCTGCTTAGCACTATTTGTTTCGGAGATGTCGCGTTACAAAATCCTACTTTATATAACATATATATATATAAAATAAAGAATATTTGAAATACTTAAATAATACTGATTCATCATGCATACAATAGATCTTATCTGCAGGAGAAATGATTACACAAAAATGTTTTTTTTCTTTCGTTTTCGTACCTATTTATACTGCGTTTCATAACTTCTTTAATAGTAATTGGCATACAGCATCCTCTAAGAAGAATACATCCCTTCAATGCTACGTGAATGAAAAGGCACAGAGAAAACTTCTTAATTTTGAGAATAAGGTGTTTACAGGAAAATGTCGCTGAAAATAAACTGAAAATTTCACTCAAATCTCTCTAAATCTCGATTTTCAACAATATTCGTTTGATAGAGTTATTGGAATCGGAAACACCTCGCAAAAGTGTCTAGCTCTCTCTTGCGTACGAGGTTAGGGATTCGTACCTACGACAGTCGACACTTTGGCGATCGATTTAAGCAAATGACCAATTGACAGCTCCTCGCTCAAAACAGTACAGTATTTGTGTTGGGGTTCGATTCTCCTTTCGCTTCATCAATACCCTTCGCAATTCATCATATTTGATGAGTTTGTGACATGTCTTGGTCATCGGAATATTTTCCTGAGGTTTTTTCGTAAAGTTTCACTTTCCTCTTCGCATCCTCCCAGGTAACGAAATCTCCAAATTTCAGCTGAGCTGGAGATTTCGCATCCGCATCCTTTCATCCATGAAAGAGATCTTGCTCTCACCTCCTCCTTGGGTTCGGCTGAAGCGCATCCCACAACTTAGGATCCTTTTCATTTTGAGACATCTTCCTGAAATGGATCAGCAGACGAAAAAGAAAGCAGCTTCCAGATAGATGACAATATCTTCTTAATTGCCTAATCTGAACACACACAAACCAAAAGAAAAAGTTATTCCTACATCAGAACTTTCTCCTCTGCAGCATCTCTCTTCCATCGTTCTATCGGGTTTTCGTCTTCCACATTCTCTCGCTCTTGTTGTTCTCGCTCGTCCGATTATCTGGCGCGGAACATTTCCCGCAATTTTGTCTCAGCCTTGACAGCAGTTTGCGCCCCATAAGGGCGAGGGGAGAACGCAGGCAGATATCGGACGGTGCGCGTGTCACGAGATGATGAATCGCCGAGACGGATGGATGAAGATGCAGTGGCTGAAGTAACAGCAGCTAGTTATCTCTCTCTCTCCATCTCTTCATGCACCCCCCCGCCCCTAGTTAGCCTCATCTCGTCTCGTCATCTGTCCACTCAATGGTTCGGTTTTGATCCTTTTGCTGCTGGTCGGAATCTCGTCATTAGGGATCTGATGACGGTAGCACGTGACTCGTACAACGGAGGCGGAGCGGACGTAACGCGAATGATTGTATGAACGGACTTTTTTTGCCTCGTTTTTCTTACTTTTCTGTTTTTACGGCAAAGATTATAATTTTACAGATAATATATCTGTATCACTCTATTTTCAGAACCAAAAAATAAATCGACAGTGGCAAGAAGCACTTAAATGATTTTCAATGTCGAATACATAAGTTTGAAGGTCGAAATGAGCCCTTCCAGCTAACGTTACTTTATTTCCAATCGTCCCTTACAACCAGTCATGGATCTAGCAAAAGCATTAAAATCCGGGGGGGGGGGGGGAGGAGGTGTAAAAAGACTGAATTAAGCTCGAACGAACCGAAACTCCATACCTGTATAACATTTTTATCTCCGATTTAGTGATCTTCAAAAAATATTTCAAAAAATAGGTGTAATGTACACGGAGTAGCAATTGCATTGGCCTCCTTCCATGAAATGCACTGCTCCTTTAGTGACAGCATCAGTAACGTTCATACCAAGCTATTTAAGGCATATAAACAGGTACCTAAGGATGCTGTGTGTGTGCAATTGAGCACGAGAATGGGCAAGACGAAAGATTAAAGCAACTTTGAAAGTGGCACGGTAGTTGGCGCCGGTATGAGCATCTCGGAAACAGTAGCCCTGCTGGGATTTTTACGTATGACATTGTCTCGAGTGTATCGAGAATGGTCGAACGTCCAAAAAAGAATCCAGCATCCTGTGGTCAGAAACATCTGCTTGTTGATGAAAGAAGGCTAACACGATTTGTTCAGAATCAAACTTCTTCAAGGACTGAAAAAGACGGGCTACACTCAGTCAAATTGCAGCCAAGTACAACAGTTGTGGCGAAGGAGGCATTTCAGAACGCACAACTTGTCACACCTTGTCACGGATGGAGTACGGCAGAGGAAGACCCAACCGGGTTCCGCTTCTGTTAGCAGAACACAAGGAAGTGAGGTTGCAGTGTGCTTTGGAACACAAAACTAGAGGATTGGTAATCACCTGGTCTGCTGTTTCCTGATGATCAGGATGTAACGAAAAGTGCATGAGTCCCAGGAATCAATATTGCAGGCTGTTGGCGGCGATATAATGGTCCTATAGTGTGGTGAATGTTTTCGTAACTCACAATGTGTCCTTTGATACCATTGGAGCAATATTTGAATATCACAGGATATCTGGACATCGTTGGCTGATTAGGTGCATCCCTTCATGGCAGTAGTGTATCCATCTGCAAATGGGTTCTTTCAGCAGAATAATGATCCATGCCACAAGGCTACGATCGTTCAGGAATGGTTCCGAGAACATTACATTGACTTCAACTTATTAGAGTGCCCCCCCCCCCCCCCCAGTCGAATCGAGCACCTATGGGATGATCTGGAACGAACTATTCGAAGTAGACATTCACCACCACCTGCCAATTTACAATAACAAAGGGAAGATAAGCAGTCGAAATGGATCAGCATCTCGTGGCACGCCTTCGACACCTCGTTGAATCCATTCCCGAAGAATGTAGACTACTCTGAGGGTAGAAGTTCGCTATTAGAAAGGTGCACCTAATAAAGTGGCCACTTAGCGTATCCCTGTTTAATACTTATTTCGCTTCCGTTCCAGTTACTAGCATTCTGAAGGGAGGGATGGCTGTACAGCCCTGTTGCTTCCACCCCCTGGATCCGGCAACTGCTTCCAGCTAACATTACTTCCTTCCCATTAGTCCTTCCAATTAACACTCTTCCTACCCAATTAATTCTTCCAGCTAACTTTACTTCCTTCCCAATTAGTCCTACCAGATAACATCATTTCCTTCCCAATTAGTCCTTCCAGCTAACATTACTTCCTTTCCAGTTAGTCCTTCCAGTTAACATTTCTTCCTTCCCAATTACACTGAAGTGCCATTGAACTAGGGATAGCAGACGTTTTCCAAATTCAGTACCGCAAGTCCCGCATTTGCGCGCATGCGTGGCTGAAACTCTGGTCATAAATAGCTGTCAGCTTTGGCTTCCCCAAGCACTCGTCATGAGAAGCATAATGGGAAAGGCGCAGGATTTAGATGCATTTGACAGAGGGCAGATCGTAGGTGCCCGACGGATGGCACTCGATTTCCGAAATTGTCAACGAACAAGGATTTTCTCGTACGGCAGTTTCAAGAGTGTTCCGGGAATATGAAAATTCCGGCAAAAAAACAAGCACCCAGACAAACTGCACAGGACAACCAGCCTTGAATGATCGTCGGCTTCGCCGTCTGACCCGCATTGTACGGACTGTAGGGGTCAGACATTATTTGAAATCACCTCCCATCTGAACAAGGGTTCCAGCCGGTAAATCAGTGCACGGACCGTGCAATGCTCACTTCATCGTCTCGGCTTTGGGAACCACCGACCTACGAGAGCCCCACTTCTAACGGCACGACACTGGGTTTAACGCCTTGCCTTGAGCTAAAGAACATCGAAACTGGACCATAGCCTGGAATGATGAATCCCGATTTAAACTTCATCACGCCGATGGGAGACTGAGGGTGTGAATGGAGAGGAATGGGAGACTGAGGTCCCATGAAGCCATGGATCCTGCATGTCAGGTCGGAACAGTAGAAGCTGGTGGTGGCTCAGTGATGGCCTGGGGTGTCTTCAGTTGGACGTCTGTGGTACCTTTGGTACGTGTACCGATGATTCTCAATGCATCCCGGTACGTAGAACTCATGGCTGACCATTTACACCCATTTATGGCCATCATGCATCCCAATGGAGATGGCGTCTACCAGCAAGACAACTGTTCATCTCACAGGTCCAGGTTGGCTACTGAATGGTTGCAGGAGCATTCTGCTGTCTTTGAAATAATGAATTGGCCACCTAGAAACCCAAATTCAAATCCCATCGAAAATCTTTGGGATCCGTCGAGCAGATTGTTCGGGCCCGTGTCCCATCAGCGACGACCTTGAGAGAATTGTGGACAGCTCTGGAGGATGCATGGGTCGCCATACCCATGGAACATTTACGCAAGCTTGTGGAGTCCTTGCCTCGTTGTGTGGTTCCGTTATGAGGGCCAGAGGGGGTCCAACACGTTACTCGGTTGATATCCCTAATACAATGGCACTTCAGTGTAGTCCTTCCAGTTAATACTACTTCTTTCATTTCCTATACGTACCTGCGAAGGGAACATTTTTTAAACACAGTAAGAAAAATGACCATGGCACAAGGACCCCAAAGATTCAGAGAAAGTTGGGGGAAGGAAACCTGTTGTACCGCTGTTAGGAGAAAGATGGGCACCTCTCGTCAAGACCTCCCGGACTGTTCTTTAACGTGCACAGTCTATGGCTCTCCTACACATGGGACCACGACTCCCATTGGAGAGACTGCGGCCGTTCACAAGCCCTTCGCTGTCCCCTTTCTCACCGAGAGCAGGGCGAAGGTTAGCGGAGATAAGGCTCAACGCTTGCCTAGGTGGGACTCGAACCTGGGGACTGCACATTACGTTGGTATTGGATTGTTTTACCTCTGAGCGGCACTTTTTTGCACACCATGGGCTAAATGGCCAGGCCACAAGGACCCCGAAGGCTCAGAGAAGGTTGGGGACCCACTGGAACAGCTGTTGGGAGACAGATGGTAGCCTCCCGTCAAGGTCATCCAGCGTGTTCTTTAACGTGCAAAGGTTATGGCTCTCCCGCACACGGGGCCACAGCTTAACGTCCCATCCGACGGACGGCGGCCTTTTCAAGCCCATCGGTGTCCCCTACTGACCGTGGGCAGGGCCGGGAATTTTGCGGAGATAAATCTCAACACTGACCCAGCTGGGACTCGAACCTGGGAACTACAGATTACGAGCCTGGCGCGCTACCGACTGAGCCACCCCCGCCCCACTGCAGATTACGAGCCAATGGAGATAGAGACAAGTCACTGATTACAATGAGCACTTTGCGCACAATGAGCATTTTACGCACTTACAGATTCCTAGGCATGAATTGACTGTTTCATTTGAATTAGAGATTGACTGTTTGCAATATTCGTTTAAAGCTTTGCCACTTTTCGAGTTTATCGCGTTATAACAGTGGAAACTGAAACTATTCGAAGATTAGGAAAACGAGAATAATAATGTTTGATCACTAGATTTTACTTTTTTTGTTGTTCTCCTGAAACTGATTTCACTGATCATCCAGACGAGCAAGAAATCTGAACCTTTACAGAAGGACAACGATCGAGTGGAAGCAAGCTAAAATGAAAACATGTGTCTTCCATGTGAACCTAATGAACTAAGAGTAATAAGGTGCCTTTTATTAGCTGTCATTATCATCATCATCATCATCCTCAAGCAGCCATGGGCTACGGAGGTCCAACCAGACCGTGCAATTTAGTTCTCCAAGCAAGTCTATCCTGAGCTACATCTACTGCATCTGGCCACAGCACACCAATTCTAACAAGGCCCTGTTTGACATTGTCTGCCTACCGCATCCTAGGTCTCCCCTTCTTTCTTAGGCCTTTAGGCACACTGTTCATAACCCTATTCGCCAATCTATAATTATCCATACGGGCAACATGGCCAAACCAACGGAGTCTCTCTCTGCACAATATGCTGCTTAAAGGAGGTTGTCAATTCCATTACCTAACCTCATGATTACTTACAAAGTTCAACAAACTAATACTCAAGATACTACTCAAGCTTCTAGAATCAAAAGCATCTAGTTTCCTGTTATCTTGTTTACAAAGTGTCTAAGTTTCACTACCATAACTAACCCTAGAAAGAACCAAACTATTATACAGTCTAATTTTAGTCTTTAGGTGTATACGCCTATTTCTCCACACTCTCCATAGATTCTTAAAAGTCCCGGCAGCAATCCCTATTCGTCTGTTAATCTCACGCCGCACATCACCAGTATCTGTTACATAGCTCCCAAGATAATTAAACTGTGACACCTGCTCAAGACTGCAACCATTCAGATTAACTGAATCACAGCCTGCCTGACCAATTTCTGTACCTGGCAATATTCAAAATTCACTATGGTTTGTTTTTGATAACACCTGACATGAAATTAGGAGGTCACAGATTTGAATTCCATTTCAAGAACAATATGAAATCTTCCGGTTTACTAAATATTGTTGTTTCAATTGTTTATCTCTTCTGTTGCATCGTCAGGAGGCAGCGGCTGTAAATTCACGGCATTAAAATAAACATCCCTCCTCCACTGCTCAATATGAACATCGTTTCTTAAAACTTTTATTTATTTTAAGGACTCTCATTGCCTCAAACACGAAGATAAAAGCAATTGTGAAAGCAGATAAAAAATTAAATGCTTACAAAGATTTAAAATAATTAAAAGTTGCAACTTTACCTTCGTTATTCTCTGAAGAAATAATACAAGAGAAAATATTCATTAGCAAAATTAAAATATTTCGTTTCTTTTGATTTCTAGCGACTGTCATGGACGTTGTCTGTGTTGCGTCACAGTAGGTACGGTTGTTTTACCTCTGAGCGGCACTTTTTTGCACATAATGGGCTAAATGGCCAGGTCACATGGACCCCGAAGATTCAGAGAACGTTGGGGAGAGGGGACTCATTGTAACAGTTGTTGGGAGACAGATGGTAGCCTCCCGTCAAGGCCATCCAGCGTGTTCATTAACGTGCACAGGGCATGGCTCTCCCGCACACGGGGCACGGCTTAATGTCCCATCCGACGGACGGCGACCTTTCCAAGCCCAACGGTATCCCTTACTGTCCGTGGGCAGGGCGGAGAATTTTGCGGAGATAAATCGCAACGCTGACCCAGCTGGGACTCGAATCTGGGAACTACAAATTACGAGCCTGGCGCTACCAACTGAGCCCCCCCCCCCACGTCACAGCAGGAGAAGCGACTTTGTTGCAGTGGAGCGTGAAGCATTCTTATCAGATTAACAATTTCAGCCAATAATTCCTTGTTAGAAAAAGGGATTATTGCTTCATTTCGCTATTCTTCGAAGCATCTTGGGCAAATTACCTGTTAAACTGCAGAGCCTTTATCAATGCCATCCGATGGCTCTGGATGCACGGCGGCATAATTGCTCGAAGGACTTTTCCTCTGCTTCATGAAGCATCTGGACTCTTCGCTACTTTTAATTGCCACTTTATAAAATGATTCTCAGTGCACTGACGCTAAAGGGAGAGTTTCCCCTCGTCCCCCCCTCTTTAAACATGATCGGAAATAGAGCTTTAAAATAAAGACCCTTTACCAAATTGAAGTCTTCTGAAAGAAAATCTTTCTTTATTTGATGCATTAATGTCTCTTTTTAATTAATTATGCAGCGCATCGAAATAATGACGATCATCTTCTGTGTTGCCTTAACAGCTTAAAAAACACTTTGTTACATTGAACAAAAAAAAGAGCAAATTTCTGTGAAAGCTAAATGATTTGCATAATTTTTATGTATGCCCTCCTTATCCCAAAAGGAAAAAGCAAAAGCAAACGAATCTTGTCCATTGTGGTTTTTCCAGTCGGAATCAAGGATCTCATGTAAGTTCAAGTTTTGCTATTAGATGTGTTAATGAGAAGGAATTTACCATAAACGACTTTATTCGGTGATTAACAGAATTAAAGTTTCGATTAATGGAGTAAGTAATCAGAATGAAATTATTTCATCTGTTCTAGATCCGCAGAATACATTCAAGCCTTTCTAAATTTGTTTCTTTGCAAAGCTTCATTTTAACTTTCATTCCGTGGTGAGTCACATGACAACAATCAGTCTATTCACGGATCTAGAAGGTGGCAACCAAATCAACCAAAAATTGGCAACACATGCTTATCTTATTCGGAATGAAACTTCATTTGACATTTCCGCCAAACTTCGCTGTTCTGGAAAAAGCCAACAATGTTTGATGATATCATCACCGGTCACCTTAGGCGAAGATGACGCCATTTTCACGAGTTCACGCAATGCATGTCGTCATTGCTGCTGAGATATCGAAACAACAATGGCGAACAATACGACACTTACAAACGGCAAAGGAGGAAACAAGTAACAATACACAATCGTCACATATGCCTTGGATTATTTGAATTCATTCTGTCTGAAATTAGCATATATTATATATAATTATTATACTGACGGAAATTGAAAAAAGAACACCATTAACAATTGGAGCGTAATCTATGAGATTTATTTAGTAGAAACAACTTCTTGAGAAAGGACAGTGATTACACGTGTGAAGTGATTCATGTTTATTTTACCTTTTAATGAGTATTACATTTTATAGAAGGCACATTTTAATAAGGTGTTGAACCACCTCGAGTAGCAATACAAGCTTGCAATCTGGCATGCAATCCGTCGTGCAAATGCTGGATATCACGTGGGAGATACCATTCCATACGCTTTCCACTTGGATGCGCAATTCAGCGATGGTCGTTGCCTGCCACGGTCCGTGGAAGTGTCTTTGTCCGATCCCGTCCCCTACATCCTCGATTGGAGACAAGTCCGAAGAGGGTGCTGACTAAGGGGGTTAGTGCACTGACTGAAGAGCATGTTGAGTTGTACGGGCCGAGTGTGGGCGGTCGTTATCCTGCTGGAACATCGCATTTGGGATTACACTCAAATATGGTAGGGACGACCGGCTGTAAGATGTCGCTGACATACGTATTGTTATTCAGTGTACCCAGTACAAACATCAGACACATACGAAACTGATAGCTAATCGCTCCCCACACCACAATGCCTGGCGTGGGCCCTGTGTGTCGCTGATGGATGAACGATGGAGGAAGCCGCTCACCTTGTCGCCTTCGGACGCGTAAACGGCCATCAGACCCTCCTAAGCAGAATCGGCTTTCATCATGAAGACCACAGACTGCCATTCTTCCCTCCAATGAACTCGTCCTAGACACCACTGCAAACGTGCTCGACAGTGACGAGGTGACCAGTGGTAATCGTGTCCATAGTCCTGCTTCCAAAAGACAATTGTGTATCGTTCTTGTAGACACCCTTGGTACGACAGAGGATCGAATTTGTGACGCCATAGCCGTCTGCTCTGCCACTGCCACCCTCCTGACACGCCGATCCTCGCGTGCGTCCGTAACTCTGTGTTGCCAGGAACCACATTTGCGAGTGTGCGGATGCTCTTCTGACTATCGACGCCACCATCGTACCACTGCCGAAACCTCTCGTCCAATGCGGTGTGCAATTTGACGAAAAGACCAACCTGCTTCCCGAAGACCCACTATACGACCTCGCTCAAACTCCGCTAACTGAACAAATGTTGCGCGCCTGCATCGTTCAGGCATGGTAGCTTCTTCAAAGACCACTGAACAACACGACACAAGACGAATAACTTCTTTCTTGACGACCTAGTCCTTATATACGCTCTACGTACATTTGCATGTTGTCGTCTTCAGTGACGTCAATATTTCACCCAATGACTTTCAATCACGGTTTCTGCTGCCCTTAAGTATTAAAATATTATAATATGACGTTCCTAAAGGAATTCCTTCTGGATGTTCTTTTTTCAATATCCGTCAGTGTATCATATATTATATATAATTATGGTAATCATATATCCACGAGAAATCAACATGTAAGAGTAGTATACAACAGAAAAGGAAAGCTACAAAGCTCTGGAAAAGAGAAAAAAAAAACAGTCTGTAATAAAAAGGGTTGGGTTGTTTTACCTCTGAGTGTCACTTTTTTGCACACCATGGGCTAAATGGCCAGGTCACAAGGACCCCATAGGCTCAGAGAAGGTTGGGGGAGGGGACCCACTGGAAGAGCTGTTGGGAGACAGATGGTATCCTCCCGTCAAGGCCATCCAGCGTGTTCTTTAACGTGCACAGGGTATGTCTCTCCCGCACACGGGGCCACGGCTTAACGTCCCATCCGACGGACGGCGGCCTTTCCAAGCCCATCGATGTCCCCTACTGACCGTGGGCAGGGCGGGGAATTTTACGGAGATAAATCTCAACGCTGACCCAGCTGGGACTCGAACCTGGGAACTACAGATTACGAGCTTGGCGCGCTACCGACTGAGCCACCCCCGCCCCTAATAGAAAGGAAAAAGAGGCAGACACACGCACCTAAAAAGACGTCCTCATCTCACATGAATAACCGACAGAAGGATGAGGAAAATCCGCAAAGATAATCTGTGTTCAGATTTGCATCAGAGCATGGGAAGATTCAATCTGTGATTTGTTTCCCTACCAGCCAACCAACGGCCGAAGAGAAGTCGGTTTCTCTCTGACAAAAACTCACCGACGGAAGAAATCAACAGAAAAAAAAAGCCTCAAACGAACCAACCCGGCAAAGAAATGTGTGCAGAATGTTCATGACAAATTCATAAACATATAGATCGACGAGTGAAAATAAATCCCCAAAAGTGTCATATCTCTTCTTTTGTCAGAAGGCTAAAGCGGTTAATTCCAAATTCTTCTTTTCATACTATCGGATTATTTCCCAACCTTTATTTGCATAATTTTAGAGTAAATTTTGTTAACTTTATTTAAATTCTGATTTTTTAACCAAAATGTTTTTTTAATAATTTTTTTGTGTGGAATGAATCTGTTTAGCTTCTGACAAACACATATGATATACAGCATGAAGATGCTAAAAATAGTAGCAGATGTACAGTCGCTCAAAAAAGTATCCGAACACTATGGTTGATTACAGAATTCAGAAAAAATATCTGGAAACAATTTTTTTAGAAATTAGTGATCTGGCAACCTTCGTGTCACGTGACACGAAGGTTGCCAGATCACTAATTTCTGAAAAAATCGTTTCCAGATATTTTTTCTGAATTCTGTAATCAACCATAGTGTTCGGATACTTTTTTTGAGCGACTGTACAATCATTGTCTTGAATTATGATCACGTTGCCCTATGTTAAGGAATGAACTGCGCAAACGGAATAAGAAGCTGGTGATGCGAGAAAAATGACAGCGATCAGTTCGTGGTGAAGTTTGTGAGACGTTTGAATTAAAAAGTGACCCAAATAATGGGCACGTGGCGGAACTTATCGCGATTTGGAGGAGGCACGATTGTTGGTTGCCCGATCTCGTTCGTTGTTCCGGAGCGTATGTGGGTAAAGGTGTATGGTTATTGGACAAGAGAGGAAAAAATAATTCAAAAATTCATCGATCACAATAATTGTGATGGAAAACACAAGGTGAGAGTATGAGGTGAGAGACGAGACCAAAACTTTCTCCATGGCAACAGTTGTGACACTCACCTGCGAATATAATGCTGACAGTCACTACAAGGGAGGACAATGAGCCTTTTCGGATATCAGAGTTAATGTCCACAACGACATTAACTCTTTACTTCACAACACAGAAGACTGTTACTTGCGTGGTGACATGAATATCAAGCTTAAAAATTAATTCCGTGGACAATTAATAAAAGGTCCGCTGGTCAGATGAAGGTCGTTTCCTCCGAGTCATGCAGATGGACGGTTGAGCAAAAGGCGAAAGCAGAATGAGACAATGAATCCTACATGCATTGTACAGACAGTGCAGACTCGTGGAAGCGCTTCATGGTCTGTGGGATGTTCATTTCGAATGCACTGGATTCTCTGATACAGATGCGACAACGTATAAGGGTGTGAACTACCCGAACATTGTTGCAGATCAAGTGTTATCCTTCAGTGTTAACGTTTCCTAATGATGATACCATCTTTCAGCAAGAAAGTGCACCATGTCATTGGACCCATATTATTCAAGAAGGGTTCTTAGAACAATTAGGCAACTTCACGTATCTCACATGGCCAGGCAACTTCCCAGATCTCAATCCATTGAATATCTGCAGGATATTGTAGAATGGGCAGTTCAATGGTCTGTACAACAGTGGTCACTGTTTCTCAACTGTGGGGGTGGCTTACAATCAGCTTAGCTAGCCAAATCTTCACAGATGTATTCGTAACTTAGTAATAAGCGACGTGTTCGTTCAGCTATTAGAGCCTGAGGAGACTCCACACAATATTAGATGTGGGGGAGAGTTCAAAATTTAATGGCCTCTGAATGTATATTCGCTGTAAAGCGAACATCTAATTATTATTTTTGTTGAATTCAATAATAACCTATAGATAAATGATCTGCATAACACATAACTAGTGAAGAATTAGTCGAAATATGAATTTTCGTCAATAGTGGGTACAACGAACACTTGACATATTAATAGGGAGGTGCTGGGTTCGGTTCTGGCTCTCAACCGAACCAGAACATCCTATGAATTTCTGACACTTGACATAATTTGATATTTAGGTTAATTCTTCATCTATTATTTTTTTGAATTGCGATAAAATACTGCATATCGAAAAGAAACAGTGTTTATCAATGACTCAACAACTGTAGGCCTTAATGGCAAGGTCATAGGAAGGGTTCATTTGCCCTTGAAGGGGAAATGCAAAAACCTTTCAGGGGCAGGAGAGATAAAGAAAAATGTTTTCAATTATGCCAAATGAAGTCCTTTAGAATTTCACTTAAAGTAGAAAGCAATGTAAATGTGATAAAGTCCTACTTATTAGAATAAGGGCAAGTTCCATTCAAACTACAAATTCGTTTCATCTGGGTGGAGGTCGCCAAAATAATAATCCTTTTTCCTAAATCAGGATTAGACTTTATTGGTTTGATAAAACTTTACTTGTGGCTTGTTAAAAAATAAAGAATTCTTGGAAAACAAATTTGTAATGGTTTCGTTTTCATTATTCGCAAGAAAAAAGAACAGCTTCATCACAATTTACACTCTGGTGCTAAAAATCATTCGAACTTAGGATTATAAGTTCTGAAAATCGTCCTGCTTAGTCATTAAGAGTCAGGATAAGATTTAGGAGGAGGTGGGAGAGGTGGCCCCCGTTTCAGAATGTTAAGTAGTAAAGGGTTGGGTTGTTTTACCTCTGAGCGGCACTATTTTGCACACCATGGGCTAAATGGCCAGGTCACTAGGACCCCGAAGACTCAGAGAAGGTTGGGGGAGGGGACCCACTGGAACAGTTGTTGGGAGACAGATGGTAGCCTCCCGTCAAGGCCATCCAGCGTGTTCTTTAACGTGCACAGGGTATTGCTCTCCCGCACACGTGTGCCACTGCTTAACGTCCCATCCGACGGACGGCGGTCTTTCCAGGCCCATCGGTGTCCCCTACTGACCGTGGGCAGGGCGGGGAGTTTTGCGGAGATAAATCTTAACGCTGACCCAGCTGGGACTCGAACCAGGGAACTACAGATTACGAGCCTGGCGCGCTACCGACTGAACCACCCCCGCCCCGTAGTAAAGGGTAATGCAGCCAAAACATTATTAAAATGTGCATATTTCACTTTTTAAAGAAATTTTTAAAGACATCTAAAATGGAGGGGATAATGTTATACTGCGATAGAAATCCAATCGTTCTCCCTCCTCATTTTTTCTAGATCCGTCCTGCTAAAAGTTAACAATTTGTTTTAATATCAGACGTAGCTCTGCAATGACGTTTCTTGAACACATTGCCAACGGAGAAAGGAAAAACTCTCAACGAGAGATTAACTCTGCGATTCGGAAACGATGCTTTATTTGACAGTTTCTAGTTTTGCTTCAAAATTTCACCAAAAACGAAATCAGAATTTTTCCGCCTCTCTATGTCAGTTGTTCTAATTCTCCACGAGACGAAAGTAGTATCGTCACATTCCACTGATCCCCTTTGCACAGTGCTTTCCCCCCCTATGACGTCACCGACCACGCCCTTATGACGTCTCCGACCACGCCCCCTATGACGCAACATGGCGTAATCATTACGTAACGTGCCACGCCCCTTTATTAATAATTCCTCCCCTTTCACCCCCCTTTCCCCTCAGTGGCGCCACCTGTTGACAGTGAGAAGTACTATTTTCCCAAAAAAACCCTATTTTTATTCTAATTCTTCGATTTTTGATTTCCCCCTTTATAAAAAAAATTCTTCCCCCTTATGAAAAAAACCCCTGGCGCCATCTGGTGCCTGTGAGGAACACTAATTCTCCAAAAACCCTTATTTTAATTCTTTGATTTCCCCCTCCTATTAAAAATTACTCCCCCCTATTAAAAATTTCTTCCCCCTTATGAAAAAACCCTGATGCCTTCTGTTGACAATGAAGAGTACTATTTTCGGAAAAACCTCCTTATTTTAACTCTAATTCCCGATTTTTCTTTATTTTGTCCCAATGGTTGACCTATATTTTAAGCCCTCCTGCAGACCCCCCGGTTGACCTTTTAAGCCCTTCCTATATTTTAAGACCACCTCCCTCACTCGGCTGATGCAAGTCTCAGAATAATTGCATGGAACGATTGACTGGTCTCAGAATAATTGTACAGAAAGGAATGATACAAAATTCCCTAGTAATTAAACACTCATCAAATTCCCTTACCTCTATTAAAAATCATCCTACAGTTGAAACTCATTTTACTCTTACTGTTTCCATAGAAAATACCATAGGGTGAAATTAATAATGGTTTAAATTATTCGTAGGGATGACATGTTAAATCTGCTTTTAGAACACACGTCTGCAGTGGAAAAATTTTCAAACTCCGTTAATCAACTCCCTAGTAATTAAACACTCGTCATAATATTCCTCACCTTTATTAAAATCACTCCACGGTCGAAATAAAAATTTATTTTCTGTAGATGTGTTTCACCGGAAAAAAAAAAATCGTCCCTCGCTGTGTGGATTCCGTCCGACTGTCTTGGGTTCCCGGACTATATCGTGTAGTTGCTGTGGCTTAGATGCGGGTCAGACATTTGAGATATTAACCTAACTTTTTCTATGTATTTCTTACATCAAAGCCAACACTAGCACTGAACTCTTTTGAATGCAGATCTCAAATTGTAAATCAACTCACAGAGTTGTATTTATTCCTTAGTAATTAAAACTCTTTGCTATTCATTTAGCCAGGACGACTAAACGATTCCTTTATAATTAAAATTCCCTGCTATTAAACTCCCTAGTAATTAAACACTCATCAAAATTCAATTACCTTTATTAAAAAAAACAGTTTTCTGCAGAGGCGTTTTATCGAAAAAAAAAAAAAACTTCTCCTCGGCAACGAGAGTCGAACGCGCTACCCAAGCTTCACTCTGTGAACTCCTAACAAGAACCAACCTGCAATGGAAAAGGCATTCCTGAAGTCGTACGTGGAGTCATGCCCACACGTGTCCGTTTACCGGTCAGGTAGCAACGAAACATCTCCTGACACAATCGCCCTGGGAGGTTGAGTGTCCAGCGCTCAGCAGTGTGATGACTCATACGATGTTGTTCTCTGAGGGTAGGTGACGTCACAACAAGGGGAAAGTAACGTGGAGTGACCAGCGAGTGACACGTATCAGAAGACTGAGCACTGGGGATGTTTAACCTTCAGTATAATTTTACACAGTGTGTTAGGATTAACAACTCTTATAGCATAGTTATTGCGGGTAGGCTCCCTCTCCACTTTTAAAATTTAGATCTTACATCGACAGTCTTTTCATATACGTATTTTTATAACCATTTTAAAACCAACACTTATTTCTTTTATCCCTAGCGATTACTAGTTGTTGCATATTTTACTAGAAGAAACCCTACCCCTGCAGTAGCAGCCCCCGCAGAAAATAAAAAAATGCTATCGGGCGAAAAATTAATAAAAATCTGATTTTATTTGTCGTGATGAAAAATATTGATGGGGTAATAGGTTCGACTTAAAAGACTTCGTGTTCGGATCCTCACCACGGACAACCTCTCGCTGAAGGACGGTTAAACCCTACGAAATTATTCCAAACGGGGAATCACAAGGTTTTTATTGACGAATGAATCTTGGACCTGTACTGCTTCCGTACATCGTGAAAACCCACTCACAGCCTTGATCCGTGTTCCCAATTTCCTTTACTAAGTCACTTCAAAAAACATTGTGATTGCAAAAGTATGACTAACAGTTTTATTACGCCACGTTTTAAAAATACTTATTACTGCTGTATCCGCGGTACGGGAGAGTAACACTGTTCGAAGAAAAATCAGGTAAAACAGTTTTAAAAAAAAAAATCGTTTTCTCCGTCGTTTGCGTATGTCTCATCACGCTGGTGAAACCGGTTGAAAAAATATTTTTTTTGTACGAGGTAGAATGTTAAAAGTACGTCGCGTGCAAAAACTTTAGTTCCATCACGAATACACATTAATAGAGTAGGGAGGTCGTAGTTTAATACTTCAGCTATAAAAAAATAATACAATGTTTCACACACACCTCTCAACTTGTCTACACTAATCCGCTGAAATTTCATTTGCAACGGAGGCTGATACTTCGAATCCGCTATATGTTCCGGAGCTGCAGTGGAATGCATGGCCCCTGCTGAATGCTACGCTATCAGAAGTCCATGTGGCTGTCACGTTCTCCAAGCGCTCAGAATATTACTATACTTATAACTGATCTAAAGTCCGTTTTAATCAATACTTATTTCTTTCAACTCTGCGACTATTGGGCCGGCACATTTTCACCAGAAGGACCGCCTCACAGTGGCAATCCCGCAGAAAAAATTAATAAAAGGAAAAAATCTGATTTTATTCCTCCTGATGAAAAATATTGAAGGTAATAGGGTCGACGTAAAAGGCCCGTGTTCGGATCCTTGCCCCGAATGGTTTTTAACAAAAGTCCTACGAAATTAAAAACTATCCCGTTACACGACGGCGTTGTTTAAAAATACTTATTACGATTGTATCCTCAGCAAATTCTTTCCTAGGAAGTAACGCTACTCGATGCAGTCCCAGTTACATGCTTTTACCGGGTAAAGACTGTGCGCCAGAATGTTAAAAGTAGAATTCATACGTTTCCGTAAAAAAAAAAAACTTTAGTTCCTGCTGAAAGGAGTATGGTTCGATTCAGGAAGAATAGGATTTGACCTCGTGCATTAGAAAAGGGAACAAATCCGTCCCCGGTGTCATTTGTTAGGTGGTAGTATTAGTATCCTTATACAAGCTCACTTCAAATTTTCATATGACATTCTGGGGTTGAGTTTCAACCTTTTTATTTTTTCCAACCGCGATAATGCGCAGTTTTCTGCGGAACGCGAGCGACTTCGACGCCAAGGACGACCCGCACTAAACGATACGACCGTGCACTAGAAAACCGTGAACGGACTTGTGTGAAACGTAGTGTACAGAGCTTGACAACAGTAATATAGACTGGGATCCTCGCTCACTATACTATCATAACCCTCGAGAAATTATCAAATATGAATAGACCTCTGTAAAGTTCCGACTCCACAATCTTCTGAGTTCATTCCCCGGTCGATGCGATCAGGATCACAAGGGATGTTTTACACATTCAACGACTTTTTCTGACATTCGCTAATCAAAGTGTCTATCTACACATCAGACTTGTCATTACATCGACAAACTACCTGTCCATAGGCTGAGTAAGCATTTAGAATGAAAGATTGAGTCTGCTTCACGACACAGATTCGTAAAACGCTCATTAATTATTTTGTGAGAGAAAGCATGCATAAAGTTCAAACAATAATACATCTTCCCTTTCTAATAAACCATACGATCAAAGTAGATAAATTGCAAGCATCATCGGATCTGATTCCGTATATCTGCTTATGACGAAAATCTCACAATAGCCTATTCAGTACTTTAACCCCCCGATACAGTATGTGACTAGGTCGTTTAACTAAATTACGTGCATAAACGAAAATGTAAAGGGATATCTGTAAATTCGCACAACGGGATAGGTGAATATTTTCACAATTCTTTTGAAGGCAGAATAACTGTGACGAGAGAGAAAGTATAAAAATGCAGTGGGATGGCTGTAAAAACAACAGATTACAGCGCAAATACTGTAAGATAGAAAAAACGACTATTAACAAGTGTCATATAAGGAGCGACCGATAAAAGTCACACCGTAGCGGAAGGAGTAATACAGGAAAAATCATAAAATATTAACCCCCCCTTCCCCCACGCTGGTAAATCACGGTCCATTGCGTACACACGGATGAATATCACAAAAATACTTTGCATATAGTAAAGAACCACCGAAGTTTGGAAATTTAAAATCTGAAAACTCACTTTTTATAGTATTTCCGTGAAAAGTCACCCCCCCCCCCCCCCAGAAACGAGATCTAGCTCTGTCGCCAGTTATTCCAGCGTACTATCTCTTTTCAGCACGTTTGAATAAGCGCATGTGAAGGTGGCTAGCTGCAGACACAAGCTTTTCGACAAAGATAGGATGTTTCACTACAATCTAACACGGAGATGTCTGTTAAGTTATTTTTTCCTCCTATTTCTACACTAGTGTCGAAGTCTTAGAACAAGTGGTTCGGGTTAGCACACGTTTTTGATATTATCTTGTTTGGCAATCTGAAAGAACACTGTCTGTGGAACATTACCCCCCCTGCAAGCTAGTACTAATTACTTTACGATTCTGAGGGACGAAGGTTGAAATCGTTGGCAGATATTTTTCAGAAATATGTAATCAACCATAGTGTTCGGATATTTGATCCATAGTAAGACATGAACGATGTTTACCTGTCATCAGCGACCCCTTCTACGGATCGTATGAGAGGTAATTGTTACGACAATTAGCTACGTGAAGTAGTGTTTATTTTTAAAAGCAAAGACACACTAATTACCGACTAGCTAGAGACCGATATATTAACCTACTAAAGTTTGATTTTAACGATCAGATAGTGTATATATCATCACTTTTTTAGTTCATAATAATATTCCAACTTTTAAAGGAAATATTGTCTCGTTATAAGCGATTACATACAAAGAAATACACACTCTATACTTTAAATCTATAGAGACAACGATCACTATCCCAGGAACACATCTGTGAAATATCACCACATTTTTGTTTTTAACGTACGGTTGAATCGTTCTACGATGCTAGCTTTGGTTTCCCATCCCTTTCTTTTACACCCACCCGATATAAAACATTCGACCCAACATAGCTTGCTAGCTGTGAGAGGTCTTGATACAGAGAACAATATTAACACTTCTAAGGCTGACCTTAAAATCCCCGTTAACTATACAAAAGAAATCACATTGACAAAAATATCAGAGACATTCATATTTATTTACATTAAGGTCACATTAATATTTAGTTCGTACATACCAGTTCACCGTGCACCTCTTTTAGTACTGTTGCAAAGTTCAATTTAGACATAAACGCGACATTAGCAGGACGATTTAGTTCGATACATGATTCTTCCACAAAACTTACGGCAATATCAGTTAGATTAACGTTTCTTACCACTTCGGGGAAATAATCGTAAGCTGATTCAGCGTTTATGGTGAGGCACGAATGGCGAAGTTGACTCGGATGATCCACTTCACACCCGAAACAGTTCTTACGTAGCAGCGTAAACAGTTCTTTTCGGAGATCTGTTTTCAAAGTCCGCTTTAAACAGTCCATAAGCTTTACGAAATCACTGCTGTCTTGTTCAAGGGGTCGATCGTTAGATGGTGGGCTTCGAGGAAGATTTGCCGCTAATTCTACCTTCCGCACTGCATTCCAAAATTTACCGTTTTCAAACTTCAGAGCCATCAAACTGTAGGTGATTGGATCGCATAAATCTGTCAACCGATGCCACTGTTCGACGCTGAGCCGAACCGATGACGAAAATACAAGTCCTCCGTCACGGGGGATGCTTTTTTTAATGACCACGCCGTGTCCACCTTTGAGCACGACGAGGCAAACCATAGCGTCCAGTTCATACTCGCCGTATTCGACATCTTCGAACGCTTCGACGATTGTAGACGCATACGAAACCAGTCCATGCCACTGCTCTTCAGACAGCATCACACCGTCCTTTGTAGGATATAGTTTTAACGAGTCATCACTCTGGAACACACGTATGTGCACTTTAGGATATGACCGATATTCACAAACGCTCGCAAACAAATCCGATCCGAGTTGAAACATACGGCTATCATCATCTCTAACAGCAAGTCGCTTCGCAGGAAGATCACCATCGGTCAGGGAACGTTTAGCACAAGCCATAGCAAGTCGATACTGGAAAAAATAATGCCTTACAGCCCGTCGAAGGGTAATACTTATACCTTAAACCTGTGACGTGTCCCTGTAACTCCATCCCATTGGTCGAGATCTGGTAGATTTGCCATCTCTTAGTAAACATGATGACGTCTACAAATATTTACGAGCCTGTATAGACGTGCTTTCGAAATATGCATGTGGTGCTCCTTTAAAACGGAAATCGTGGGAGCTTTTGATCACAAAAACCTTTCAGAATATCTCTGAAATTACAAACAGATAAGGGGGGTTGAATTCATTAACAGAGTATTTCAAAAGTATCTTAAAAACACACTCATAATGAAACCAAAGCTAGCATCGTAGAACGATTCAACCGTACGTTAAAAACAAAAACGTGGTGATATTTCACAGGTGTGTTCCATGGAGGCGCCACTGAGGGGGAAAGGGGGGTGTTTTAATAAGGGGAGTGGCCTGTTACGTATTCATTACGTAATCATTACGTAACAGGCCACTCCCCTTATTAAAACACCCCCCTTTCCCCCTCAGTGGCGCCTCCATGGAACACACCTGTGAAATATCACCACGTTTTTGTTTTTAACGTACGGTTGAATCGTTCTACGATGCTAGCTTTGGTTTCATTATGAGTGTGTTTTTAAGATACTTTTGAAATACTCTGTTAATGAATTCAACCCCCCTTATCTGTTTGTAATGTCAGAGATATTCTGAAAGGTTTTTGTGATCAAAAGCTCCCATGATTTCCGTTTTAAAGGAGCACCACATGCATATTTCGAAAGCACGTCTATACAGGCTCGTAAATATTTGTAGACGTCATCATGTTTACTAAGAGATGGCAAATCTACCAGATCTCGACCAATGGGATGGAGTTACAGGGACACGTCACAGGTTTAAGGTATAAGTATTACCCTTCGACGGGCTGTAAGGCATTATTTTTTCCAGTATCGACTTGCTATGGCTTGTGCTAAACGTTCCCTGACCGATGGTGATCTTCCTGCGAAGCGACTTGCTGTTAGAGATGATGATAGCCATATGTTTCAACTCGGATCGGATTTGTTTGCGAGCGTTTGTGAATATCGGTCATATCCTAAAGTGCACATACGTGTGTTCCAGAGTGATGACTCGTTAAAACTATATCCTACAAAGGACGGTGTGATGCTGTCTGAAGAGCAGTGGCATGGACTGGTTTCGTATGCGTCTACAATCGTCGAAGCGTTCGAAGATGTCGAATACGGCGAGTATGAACTGGACGCTATGGTTTGCCTCGTCGTGCTCAAAGGTGGACACGGCGTGGTCATTAAAAAAAGCATCCCCCGTGACGGAGGACTTGTATTTTCGTCATCGGTTCGGCTCAGCGTCGAACAGTGGCATCGGTTGACAGATTTATGCGATCCAATCACCTACAGTTTGATGGCTCTGAAGTTTGAAAACGGTAAATTTTGGAATGCAGTGCGGAAGGTAGAATTAGCGGCAAATCTTCCTCGAAGCCCACCATCTAACGATCGACCCCTTGAACAAGACAGCAGTGATTTCGTAAAGCTTATGGACTGTTTAAAGCGGACTTTGAAAACAGATCTCCGAAAAGAACTGTTTACGCTGCTACGTAAGAACTGTTTCGGGTGTGAAGTGGATCATCCGAGTCAACTTCGCCATTCGTGCCTCACCATAAACGCTGAATCAGCTTACGATTATTTCCCCGAAGTGGTAAGAAACGTTAATCTAACTGATATTGCCGTAAGTTTTGTGGAAGAATCATGTATCGAACTAAATCGTCCTGCTAATGTCGCGTTTATGTCTAAATTGAACTTTGCAACAGTACTAAAAGAGGTGCACGGTGAACTGGTATGTACGAACTAAATATTAATGTGACCTTAATGTAAATAAATATGAATGTCTCTGATATTTTTGTCAATGTGATTTCTTTTGTATAGTTAACGGGGATTTTAAGGTCAGCCTTAGAAGTGTTAATATTGTTCTCTGTATCAAGACCTCTCACAGCTAGCAAGCTATGTTGGGTCGAATGTTTTATATCGGGTGGGTGTAAAAGAAAGGGATGGGAAACCAAAGCTAGCATCGTAGAACGATTCAACCGTACGTTAAAAACAAAAATGTGGTGATATTTCACAGATGTGTTCCTGGGATAGTGATCGTTGTCTCTATAGATTTAAAGTATAGAGTGTGTATTTCTTTGTATGTAATCGCTTATAACGAGACAATATTTCCTTTAAAAGTTGGAATATTATTATGAACTAAAAAAGTGATGATATATACACTATCTGATCGTTAAAATCAAACTTTAGTAGGTTAATATATCGGTCTCTAGCTAGTCGGTAATTAGTGTGTCTTTGCTTTTAAAAATAAACACTACTTCACGTAGCTAATTGTCGTAACAATTACCTCTCATACGATCCGTAGAAGGGGTCGCTGATGACAGGTAAACATCGTTCATGTCTTACTATGGATCAAATATCCGAACACTATGGTTGATTACATATTTCTGAAAAATATCTGCCAACGATTTCAACCTTCGTCCCTCAGAATCGTAAAGTAATTAGTACTAGCTTGCAGGGGAGGTAATGTTCCACAGACAGTGTTCTTTCAGATTGCCAAACAAGATAATATCAAAAACGTGTGCTAACCCGAACCACTTGTTCTAAGACTTCGACACTAGTGTAGAAATAGGAGGAAAAAATAACTTAACAGACATCTCCGTGTTAGATTGTAGTGAAACATCCTATCTTTGTCGAAAAGCTTGTGTCTGCAGCTAGCCACCTTCACATGCGCTTATTCAAACGTGCTGAAAAGAGATAGTACGCTGGAATAACTGGCGACAGAGCTAGATCTCGTTTCTGGGGGGGTGACTTTTCACGGAAATACTATAAAAAGTGAGTTTTCAGATTTTAAATTTCCAAACTTCGGTGGTTCTTTACTATATGCAAAGTATTTTTGTGATATTCATCCGTGTGTACGCAATTGACCGTGATTTACCAGCGTGGAGGAAGGGGGGGGTTAATATTTTATGATTTTTCCTGTATTACTCCTTCCGCTACGGTGTGACTTTTATCGGTCGCTCCTTATATGACACTTGTTAATAGTCGTTTTTTCTATCTTACAGTATTTGCGCTGTAATCTGTTGTTTTTACAGCCATCCCACTGCATTTTTATACTTTCTCTCTCGTCACAGTTATTCTGCCTTCAAAAGAATTGTGAAAATATTCACCTATCCCGTTGTGCGAATTTACAGATATCCCTTTACATTTTCGTTTATGCACGTAATTTAGTTAAACGACCTAGTCACATACTGTATCGGGGGGTTAAAGTACTGAATAGGCTATTGTGAGATTTTCGTCATAAGCAGATATACGGAATCAGATCCGATGATGCTTGCAATTTATCTACTTTGATCGTATGGTTTATTAGAAAGGGAAGATGTATTATTGTTTGAACTTTATGCATGCTTTCTCTCACAAAATAATTAATGAGCGTTTTACGAATCTGTGTCGTGAAGCAGACTCAATCTTTCATTCTAAATGCTTACTCAGCCTATGGACAGGTAGTTTGTCGATGTAATGACAAGTCTGACGTGTAGATAGACACTTTGATTAGCGAATGTCAGAAAAAGTCGTTGAATGTGTAAAACATCCCTTGTGATCCTGATCGCATCGACCGGGGAATGAACTCAGAAGATTGTGGAGTCGGAACTTTACAGAGGTCTATTCATATTTGATAATTTCTCGAGGGTTATGATAGTATAGTGAGCGAGGATCCCAGTCTATATTACTGTTGTCAAGCTCTGTACACTACGTTTCACACAAGTCCGTTCACGGTTTTCTAGTGCACGGTCGTATCGTTTAGTGCGGGTCGTCCTTGGCGTCGAAGTCGCTCGCGTTCCGCAGAAAACTGCGCATTATCGCGGTTGGAAAAAATAAAAAGGTTGAAACTCAACCCCAGAATGTCATATGAAAATTTGAAGTGAGCTTGTATAAGGATACTAATACTACCACCTAACAAATGACACCGGGGACGGATTTGTTCCCTTTTCTAATGCACGAGGTCAAATCCTATTCTTCCTGAATCGAACCATACTCCTTTCAGCAGGAACTAAAGTTTGTTTTTTTTTTTTACGGAAACGTATGAATTCTACTTTTAACATTCTGGCGCACAGTCTTTACCCGGTAAAAGCATGTAACTGGGACTGCATCGAGTAGCGTTACTTCCTAGGAAAGAATTTGCTGAGGATACAATCGTAATAAGTATTTTTAAACAACGCCGTCGTGTAACGGGATAGTTTTTAATTTCGTAGGACTTTTGTTAAAAACCATTCGGGGCAAGGATCCGAACACGGGCCTTTTACGTCGACCCTATTACCTTCAATATTTTTCATCAGGAGGAATAAAATCAGATTTTTTCCTTTTATTAATTTTTTCTGCGGGATTGCCACTGTGAGGCGGTCCTTCTAGTGAAAATGTGCCGGCCCAATAGTCGCAGAGTTGAAAGAAATAAGTATTGATTAAAACGGACTTTAGATCAGTTATAAGTATAGTAATATTCTGAGCGCTTGGAGAACGTGACAGCCACATGGACTTCTGATAGCGTAGCATTCAGCAGGGGCCATGCATTCCACTGCAGCTCCGGAACATATAGCGGATTCGAAGTATCAGCCTCCGTTGCAAATGAAATTTCAGCGGATTAGTGTAGACAAGTTGAGAGGTGTGTGTGAAACATTGTATTATTTTTTTATAGCTGAAGTATTAAACTACGACCTCCCTACTCTATTAATGTGTATTCGTGATGGAACTAAAGTTTTTGCACGCGACGTACTTTTAACATTCTACCTCGTACAAAAAAAATATTTTTTCAACCGGTTTCACCAGCGTGATGAGACATACGCAAACGACGGAGAAAACGATTTTTTTTTTAAAACTGTTTTACCTGATTTTTCTTCGAACAGTGTTACTCTCCCGTACCGCGGATACAGCAGTAATAAGAATTTTTAAAACGTGGCGTAATAAAACTGTTAGTCATACTTTTGCAATCACAATGTTTTTTGAAGTGACTTAGTAAAGGAAATTGGGAACACGGATCAAGGCTGTGAGTGGGTTTTCACGATGTACGGAAGCAGTACAGGTCCAAGATTCATTCGTCAATAAAAACCTTGTGATTCCCCGTTTGGAATAATTTCGTAGGGTTTAACCGTCCTTCAGCGAGAGGTTGTCCGTGGTGAGGATCCGAACACGAAGTCTTTTAAGTCGAACCTATTACCCCATCAATATTTTTCATCACGACAAATAAAATCAGATTTTTATTAATTTTTCGCCCGATAGCATTTTTTTATTTTCTGCGGGGGCTGCTACTGCAGGGGTAGGGTTTCTTCTAGTAAAATATGCAACAACTAGTAATCGCTAGGGATAAAAGAAATAAGTGTTGGTTTTAAAATGGTTATAAAAATACGTATATGAAAAGACTGTCGATGTAAGATCTAAATTTTAAAAGTGGAGAGGGAGCCTACCCGCAATAACTATGCTATAAGAGTTGTTAATCCTAACACACTGTGTAAAATTATACTGAAGGTTAAACATCCCCAGTGCTCAGTCTTCTGATACGTGTCACTCGCTGGTCACTCCACGTTACTTTCCCCTTGTTGTGACGTCACCTACCCTCAGAGAACAACATCGTATGAGTCATCACACTGCTGAGCGCTGGACACTCAACCTCCCAGGGCGATTGTGTCAGGAGATGTTTCGTTGCTACCTGACCGGTAAACGGACACGTGTGGGCATGACTCCACGTACGACTTCAGGAATGCCTTTTCCATTGCAGGTTGGTTCTTGTTAGGAGTTCACAGAGTGAAGCTTGGGTAGCGCGTTCGACTCTCGTTGCCGAGGAGAAGTTTTTTTTTTTTTTTCGATAAAACGCCTCTGCAGAAAACTGTTTTTTTTAATAAAGGTAAGGGAATTTTGATGAGTGTTTAATTACTAGGGAGTTTAATAGCAGGGAATTTTAATTATAAAGGAATCGTTTAGTCGTCCTGGCTAAATGAATAGCAAAGAGTTTTAATTACTAAGGAATAAATACAACTCTGTGAGTTGATTTACAATTTGAGATCTGCATTCAAAAGAGTTCAGTGCTAGTGTTGGCTTTGATGTAAGAAATACATAGAAAAAGTTAGGTTAATATCTCAAATGTCTGACCCGCATCTAAGCCACAGCAACTACACGATATAGTCCGGGAACCCAAGACAGTCGGACGGAATCCACACAGCGAGGGACGATTTTTTTTTTTCCGGTGAAACACATCTACAGAAAATTAATTTTTATTTCGACCGTGGAGTGATTTTAATAAAGGTGAGGAATATTATGACGAGTGTTTAATTACTAGGGAGTTGATTAACGGAGTTTGAAAATTTTTCCACTGCAGACGTGTGTTCTAAAAGCAGATTTAACATGTCATCCCTACGAATAATTTAAACCATTATTAATTTCACCCTATGGTATTTTCTATGGAAACAGTAAGAGTAAAATGAGTTTCAACTGTAGGATGATTTTTAATAGAGGTAAGGGAATTTGATGAGTGTTTAATTACTAGGGAATTTTGTATCATTCCTTTCTGTACAATTATTCTGAGACCAGTCAATCGTTCCATGCAATTATTCTGAGACTTGCATCAGCCGAGTGAGGGAGGTGGTCTTAAAATATAGGAAGGGCTTAAAAGGTCAACCGGGGGGTCTGCAGGAGGGCTTAAAATATAGGTCAACCATTGGGACAAAATAAAGAAAAATCGGGAATTAGAGTTAAAATAAGGAGGTTTTTCCGAAAATAGTACTCTTCATTGTCAACAGAAGGCATCAGGGTTTTTTCATAAGGGGGAAGAAATTTTTAATAGGGGGGAGTAATTTTTAATAGGAGGGGGAAATCAAAGAATTAAAATAAGGGTTTTTGGAGAATTAGTGTTCCTCACAGGCACCAGATGGCGCCAGGGGTTTTTTTCATAAGGGGGAGGAATTTTTTTTATAAAGGGGGAAATCAAAAATCGAAGAATTAGAATAAAAATAGGGGTTTTTTGGGAAAATAGTACTTCTCACTGTCAACAGGTGGCGCCACTGAGGGGAAAGGGGGTGAAAGGGGAGGAATAATTAATAAAGGGGCGTGGCACGTTACGTAATGATTACGGCATGTTGCGTCATAGGGGGCGTGGTCGGAGACGTCATAAGGGCGTGGTCGGTGACGTCATAAGGGGCGTGGTCGGTGACGTCATAGGGGGGAAAGCACTGTGCAAAGGGGGATCGGTGGAATGTGACGATACTACTGACGAATTCCCTGACATTTCTCCACCGAGTGCTAACTTGATTTCTTATATTTAAATTCCAGACTTCTTAAATTTCTTCTCAGTAGAGAAAAAAAAATGGTTGGGTGCCATCTTCCACGAAGTCATAAATGAATTATTTCCTTCTTTCGGAAGCCAACGGGAATCCCACTCCAGGAAATGATGTCGTAATACAATGGAGAAATGACTCTTTCGCTTCTTAATCCTTTAACCCATCGGATGATTCCTTTCCTCCAGAGTCCTCCACTCTTTCTGGATTGCTCTCATCCATCATCTTCTTTCCTCTATCGTCTCAACTAATGAGGATGGATGAACCATCACTCGCGGTTGCCACAGAAAACTTGTCTTCATTTCGGGATGCAAGGGACCAACACATCTTGGTGTCGTGCTTTCCGTCGAGCAAAGTGCGTCGGTCTCCTTTCACCTCGAGAGAGGCCGAGGGGCACGAGAAAAAAAGAGCTCTTCCATCGCTCGTAACAGAGACGACGATTCTTTCTCGATCATTGCCAGGGAAAAAAATAACCGACCCTGATGATAACGATGCTCTTCCGCTGATGTGAATTATTGAAAGGGAGGAAATCTTTTGACTCATTAAATGCACTCTAAACACACAAAAGAGGAATGTCAGACATTCAAATTCTATATCTTTCTTCGCTTAATGTTTCTCACTGTCTGAATTTATACTGAGATGCCAGTTTATTAGGTACTGTACACATACATAGTAGCGTGTTGCGCCTCCTTTGGACTTCAGAACAGCCCGAATTCGTCGGGGCATGGAACTTATAAGATGATGGATGCACTGTGCAGGAATGTTGTACCATACGGAAATGAATGTGTTATGCAGTTGTTGCAAATTGGACAGTGACACAGTCTGACTGTGAACAGTCCTTACCACCTCATCCCAAAGATGCTCGGTAGGGTTTAGGCCAATGAAGCAAGAAAAATTCGTCGGCACGTTCCTGGAACGATTCGGTGACGATATATCCCTCGTGAGCAGGTACATTATCATGCTGAACGTGTCCATCGGAGTGAGGATGAATTATAGCCATTAAGGGATGAACTTGATCAACAACAATGTTCAAATACGCCAATGCGTTCAGACGGCCTTCGATGGGTATCAGTGGAAACAATTCTCCACACCATCAACACTGGTCTATACTGTCGATCCCAGATAAGATGGCTCCATGGTTTCATGTTGCTTGCGCCAAATTCTGATCCATTGCCATGATGCCAAAGGAACCTTGATTAGTCCGACCAGGCGATCTTTTTTCAGTCCTTAACGATCGAGTGTCGATGCTCCTGCTACCAATGGAGACACACTTTCGTGTTCTTCGCTGACAACATCGGCACTCGAATGGTCGGCAGCCGTTGTAGCCCCTTCGTGACAAGGTCCGATATGTGGTGCGTTCGGAGATGACTTTCTGCACACTGATGTTTAATTCTGCTCTGATTTGGCTGCTTGTGAGCCATCTGTTTCCTTGCATGATTCTCGCTAGTCTCCTTTGGCTCCTCTGATCCACAAGCTGTTTCGTCCACAGAATCGCCGATAACTGGTAGTTTTATGCTTTTCACACCATTCTCGGTAAACCCTTGAAACAGTTGTTCGTGAAAGGCCAGAAGGACGGCCGATTGGGAGATGCTAGAACCAGCACGCCTAACACCAACTATCATGAAACGTTTGAAGTCGCTCGTTTCGCCCAATTCGAAGCTTAAATCCAACTCTAACTGATGCTCGGAGAGCGGGTCTGCATGATTTACACCGCACATTGCTGTCACGTGACGTATTACATCTTGAAATGAGCTATTTATGCAACTAGGGGTGGTGTACTTAATAAACTGGGATCTCAGTGTATGTTACAAGCGATAGAGCAAACACTCATATGTGGAGAAAATCGGATTTTGTTTTTTCTCTTGAGAGATGCCTCTTTCGAGAAGAATTATTATGTTCACGTGCTTAGAGGGGCGCATGAGATTATAGGCTACTAACGATATTGAAAAAAAAAAGGTCAATTTGCGCATGTCTGTTATGAGAGAGGCGTAAATGGAGTCCGAAACATTTAGAATGGAGGATTTCATGATTAAGGTCCTGCCCGGAAGCACTTTTTTAAGGACGGCATCCTAACGACGGGGCGATTTTGTCCAATCTCTGCCGAAGGGGGCGGGGGTGGCTCAGTCGGTAGCGTACCAGGCTCGTAATCTGTAGTTCCCAGGTTCGAGTCCCAGCTGGGTCAGCATTGAGATTTATCTCCGCAAAAATTCCCCGCCCTGCCCACGGTCAGTAGGGAACACCTATGGGCTTGGAAAGGCCGCCGTCCGTCGGATGGGACGTTAAGCCGTGGCCCCGTGTGCGGGAGAGCCATACCCTGTGCACGTTAAAGAACACGCTGGATGGCCTTGACGGGAGGCTACCATCTGTCTCCCAACAGCTGTTCCAGTGGGTCCCCTCCCCCAACCTTCTCTGAACCTTCGGAGTCCATGTGACCTGGCCATTTAGCCCATGGTGTGCAAAAAAGTGCCGCTCAGAGGTAAAACAATCCAACCCAACCCTGCCGAAGTCATTCCATAAAAATGCTATTAACCTCACGTCGAATACATTTTATGTGATGTTTATGCCATAATAGCTCATAAAGGTTTTTTCCCTTAATAAGAAAAACTAGTCATAAAAATATTGTAAAATAATTTCATTTTGTATTTTAAGTCAGTTTTGAAATAATAAGCGATGGTTATAAATTTGAAATTCCATTAATTGCATTTAAATTACGAGGAATTTTAATCTAAGTGGAGGCAGAGAAATTATATCGTTTCGGATGACAAAAGAGTCAATTGATTTGGTTGCCAAAAAATGAAAATAGTTAATTGCTTGGAGCAGCAATAGGTATGGGCCGACCATAAAACTTTCCTGTTAGAAACAATCTGGGATATTTGAAATTGAAACCTGTGAATGATTATAACTCACGAATCTGCTGCCACAAAATGCTGACAAGCTCAGAAAATTTGATTTTCAGTTAAACAGAGAGATTCCTGACATTTTTATTTCTGGCTGCATTTTAACTTTATAAGCCAGCAGATTCGTCAAAGGATCAGTTACCTTAGAAACTATTTACTCGAGAAACTTGAAGATTTATGTAAAAAGTTCTAAGATGGAAATGGTATTAAAGGTAAATTTAGTGTTTTCATACGATTTCATGACTTTGTTGGAACTGATCGTTGGACAGGGGAATCTGCACGAGGAGGGATTGTTCGCCGAAGTCGTGGTGGCAGTTAAACGTAGCGAGAATCTTCAATCACGGCGAGCTGCAGGAAGGGTTGCTACGACGTCATAAAAACGAGATTTCTGTTCTCGAAGTTACGGCAAACTCGTAAAGCAGCAGTGGGAGTATAAAAATTCTCGACATCGAGGTTTAGGGCAGTACCTAAGGGGAGCTTCATTTTCTCGCCCTCGCTGGAAAGCAAACCTCGCAGTGATGCCATCCGAACAACTGAAGGGGAGAGATTTCTAAAAGGAGGAGCAAACTGATGGCGCGAGGAGGAAGTGTCTTCACGTGACTCGGTGAAGAGAGAAGGAAATGACGTTAATGAGCGGAAGAAAGATAAGAGAGGAATTTCCTCATCGATGGAAAAACGATGAAAGGAGATGTAAAATAAGGTCTTAAAAGAGGGAATGTAATCAGGATGGGATAGAGAAAATATTGAAGGGGGCTAACGAAGGGTAAGGGAGGAGCGTCAAAGGAGGGGATAGAACAGGAACGGACTAGAACGTCATTCGGGTATATGATACCAGAAATGATCACCCCTAAATTAATGCAATAGACGATGATTTTTCACTCCTCGCTCTTCTACTATTCTTTTAAAAATATAGTTTGCTGTTTTATTCACTTTTTTCTGGATGGACATGGTCTCGTAGCCCCCTATGCGTTTACAAAAAACTTTCGGTGTGAAGGAAGGTGAAGTCTTTGTCACATCTGCAGAAGATCCATACCTTGCGACTTATTTAAAGAACGCAATGGATGATATTGAAGGGAAGCTTCTATCTGTCCAGTGGAATATCTTTCGCTATTCAACTTTGAGTTTTGTGTTCCTTGTGACGTGGCCAGTTTAGCACATTGTGGTTCAAAAAAGTGCTTTCCACAGGTGAAACAACCAATTCCTACCCACAACCTTAATCTGGTCATGTTTATAACATCAATATATAACAGAATGTGCATCCTAAACACATAAACTTAGTTTCGAGGCAAAATAGGTTATCCAATACGCTCAAAATCAAACTGTTAGATGTATATTGCAAATGAGAAAATATGATTGTCTAATAAACGTCTACAATAAAGAAATTATTTAAATAAAAAAGGAAGTTGTATGTTTTTCAAATATTAAAATATGTTAAAAATCATTGGAAACAATTTTATTTTCGAACATTTCCAAAGCGAACGCGTTTTTCACATGGTATGGTATTGGTTGATATCCCAGCGCATAGAACACTTCTGCAAAGACATTTTATTTGCATATCTAGTAAATCTTTCAATGCTTTGCCCACAGACTTTAAAACAATTAACAATGAAAGAGAATTCACTGGAAAAAAACAGGAAGTGGCTACTTTATCTGAAGAATGTACATGTTTTTCTTTTTAGGACTGTTAATCGGGATTATTTTGTTTTTATTTTCTTATATTTAGAAGATAAATTTATTGATAATGTAAAGAGGTTTTTTTCTCTTAAATGGTAAATTGTTTATATTTACAAGTCTTTTTGATGTTTATAATGTATTTATATTTGCTGCCAAATTGACATGTTTCTTTACTGAGTTGCATCATTTCCTCCAACCGGAGTGTTTCACTCTTAATGGAGGCTCTTACTTATTTTCACTTCCATTGGAAATGGAAAAAAATGAGAAATGCTGTATAATAATAACAATTATAACAATTTACATTGTTTTATATGAATTCAAGGTCTTCTATGATATACTGGATATATACAATATGTGGTTTTTTCTATCATCATCATCATCCTCAAGCAGCCATGGGCTACGGAGGTCCAACCAGACCGTGCAATTTAGTTCTCCAAGCAAGTCTGTCCTCAGCTACATCTACTGCATCTGGCCACTGCACACCAATTCTAACAAGGTCCTGTTTGACATTGTCTGCCCACCGCATCCTAGGTCTCCCCCTCTTTCTGAGGCCTTTAGGCACACTGTTTATAACCCTATTCGCCAATCTATAATTATCCATACGGGCAACATGGCCAAACCAACGGAGTCTCTCTCTGCACAATATGCTGCTTAAAGGAGGTTGCAGACTCCTTTGCCTAACCTCAACATTAGTTACAAAGTTAAACCACCTAATGCCCAATATACTGCGTAAGCATCTGGAATCAAAAGCATCTAGTTTCCTGTTATCTTGCTTACACAGCGTCCAAGTTTCACTACCATAACTAACCCTAGAAAGAACCAAACTATTATACACTCTAATTTTAGTCTTTAGGTGTATACACCTATTTCTCCACAATCTCTATAGATTCTTAAAAGTCCTGGCAGCAATCCCTATTCGTCTGTTAATCTCATGCCGCACATCACCATTATCTGTTACATAGCTCCCAAGATAATTAAACTGTGATACCTGCTCAAGACTGCAACCATTCAGATTAACCGAATCACAGCCTGCCTGACCAATTTTCATCACTTTAGTTTTCTCTCTGTTTATAACCAAACCTCAGATCAAAATTCAGATCAAATTTCAGATTGCATAGACCTGTTGATGAGACTGGTAGTAACATCAACAGTTCTATGCAATCTGAAAAATGTTCAATATCACAATTTAGCAATTTCTATAGAATACAGAATATTTTGTTGTATTGTGAATTTGTAAAAATAAAATCTTTTTCTTGTTTAAAAAATATTCAACAGATCATTTTAAAATTTACTTCTTATAAATTTAAATCAATATATGCACGAATTGAATTTGATTGTAAAGACTATTATCATTGATCTCTACATCTCATTGGGAATGAAAATTCGTTAAGTTTCCCTTCGTATTTCCCCTCAGATTAAGCACGGGTAGCTCAATCACCAGGGTTGGGTTGTTTTACCTCTGAGCGGCACTTTTTTGCACACCATGGGCTAAATGGCCAGGTCACATGGACCCCGAAGGCTCAGAGAAGGTTGGGGGAGGGGACCCACTGGAACAGCTGTTGGGAGACAGATGGTAGCCTCCCGTCAAGGCCATCCAGCGTGTTCTTTAACGTGCAAAGGGTATGGCTCTCCCGCACACGGGGCCACGGCTTAACGTCCCATCCGACGGAGGGCGGCCTTTCCAAGCCCATCGGTGTTCCCTACTGACCGTGGGCAAGGCGGGGAATTTTGCGGAGATAAATCTCAACGCTGACCCAGCTAGGACTCGAACCTGGGAACTACATATTACGAGCCTGGCGCGCTACCGACTGAGCCACCCCCGCCCCCTCAATCACCAGAATATCAAACTTTCCACAAGAGAGTCTCTGGTTCGAAGGGACTCTCTTGTCGCGCGTCCAGGAGAGTGTTGAGATTTCTTTCAATTGGCCATCATGCTCTGCTCTCGATACGGAGACTAATTAGTGTGGATGGTCGTCTGTCAGATGGGACATCAAGCGCAGACCACCCCATTTACGCAGTAACAGCCACACCTTGAGCCCACCTTCAGATTTTGCAAGGCAAATGAGTAGAACACCTCTCTCTCAGCGTTCCATCTTTTGCAGGCTAATGGAGTGCATCATGTTGTGCAGATCTTCAGTGATGCATACTTTGCAGAACAAAGTAGTGGAGCATCTCTGGCAAGCCATATGAGTAGAACATCTGGTAGCCGCAGCAACTGACACACTTGGGTCACACACCCTGCACAGATATTGAGGGATCCAGCTTGTGCACGCTATGAATGATGCATCTTGTCACATCTTATCAACACATAAAGAATGACACATGTTAGTGTCCTCTGCTCTATCGGTGACTTGCATGATCATCGTGATTCCACAAACTATTTTCTCTCCTCACTGATCATCTTTTAGGCGAGTCTGTCTCTTTATTTCCGGAGATCATCGATGTTAGCCTTTGCTGCATATTTCTATCGAATAAAAATTTCCATCTACTTGGAGCTTGAACAGACAAAGATTCCTCCATTGGTCGAAATCAAATTGTCATTTATCATCACCGATCCTCATTTATGATCACTGATCCTCATTTGTCATCACTGATCCTCATTTATCATCGTTGATCCTCATTTATCATCGCTGATCCTCATTTATCATCGTTGATCCTCATTTATCATCGCTGATCCTCATTTATCATCACTGATCCTCATTTATCATCGCTGATCCTCATTTATCATCACTGATCCGAGTGACCGTTGAGATCTGCTTTGCGACCTTCCGATGCTTAACTCGCTACTCTCTTTAATCCAAAATCGTTCAGGAATAAAACACACAAAAAAATTTTAAATTTCGCTGTATAGCCTATTACATATTTCAGAATCTTAATAATGAAAAAAATAGAACAAAATTAAATCAAACTTGCTGCTATGCTTTCAGAAAACGGAAATGTCTTTCTTCTTGTGTTAAAGAAACAACGAAACACTTTTAATTCCTGTCATTTTTTATCTAATCGAGAATGAGATGTTCTGGCAATGTTTCGTGGATTGCTTCAGTGAACAAAACCCAGAACCAAAATAAACAATCTGGCAATGTTTCGTGGATTGCTTCAGTGAACCGAACCCAGAAACAAAATAAACAATCTGGCAATGTTTCGTGGATTGCTTCAGTGAACCGAACCCAGAAACAAAATAAACAATCTGGCAATGTTTCGTGGATTGCTTCAGTGAACCGAACCCAGAAACAGAATAAACAATCTGGTACTGTTTCGTGGATTGCTTCAGTGAACCGAACCCAGAAACAGAATAAACAATCTGGCAATGTTTCGTGGATTGCTTCAGTGAACGGAATCCAGAAACAAAATAAACAATCTGGCAATGTTTCGTGGATTGCTTCAGTGAACAAAACCCAGAACCAAAATAAACAATCTTGCAATGTTTCGTGGATTGCTTCAGTGAACCGAACCCAGAAACAGAACAAACAATCTGGCAATGTTTCGTGGATTGCTTCAGTGAACCGAACCCAGAAACAAAATAAACAATCTGGCAATGTTTCGTGGATTGCTTCAGTGAACCGAACCCAGAAACAGAACAAACAATCTGGCAATGTTTCGTGGATTGCTTCAGTGAACCGAACCCAGAAACAGAACAAAAAATCTGGCAATGTTTCGTGGATTGCTTCAGTGAACCGAACCCAGAAACAGAACAAACAATCTGGCAAAGTTTCGTGGATTGCTTCAGTGAACCGAACCCAGAAACAGAATAAACAATCTGGCAATGTTTCGTGGATTGATTCAGTGAACCGAACCCAGAAATAAAATAAACAATCTGGCAATGTTTCGTGGATTGCTTCAGTGAACGGAATCCAGAACCAAAATAAACAATCTGGCAATGTTTCGTGGATTGCTTCAGTGAACAAAACCCAGAACCAAAATAAACAATCTGGCAATGTTTCGTGGATTGCTTCAGTGAACCGAACCCAGAAACAGAATAAACAATCTGGCAATGTTTCGTGGATTGCTTCAGTGAACCGAACCCAGAAACAAAATAAACAATCTGGCAATGTTTCGTGGATTGCTTCAGTGAACCGAACCCAGAAACAGAATAAACAATCTGGCAATGATCCGTGGATTGCTTCAGTGACCCGAACCCAGAAATAAAATAAACAATCTGGCAATGTTTCGTGGATTGCTTCAGTGAACCGAACCCAGAAACAAAATAAACAATCTGGCAATGTTTCGTGGATTGCTTCAATGAACCGAATCCAGAAACAAAATAAACAATCTGGCAATGTTTCGTGGATTGCTTCAGTGAACCGAACCCAGAAACAAAATAAACAATCTGGCAATGTTTCGTGGATTGCTTCAGTGAACCGAACCCAGAAACAGAATAAACAATCTGGCAATGTTCCGTGGATTGCTTCAGTGACCCGAACCCAGAAACAGAATAAACAATCTGGCAATGTTTCGTGGATTGCTTCAGTGAACCGAACCCAGAAACAGAATAAACAATCTGGCAATGTTTCGTGGATTGATTCAGTGAACCGAACCCAGAAATAGAATAAACAATCTGGCAATGTTTCGTGGATTGCTTCAGTGAACAAAACCCAGAACCAAAATAAACAATCTGGCAATGTTTCGTGGATTGCTTCAGTGAACCGAACCCAGAAACAAAATAAACAATCTGGCAATGTTTCGTGGATTGCTTCAGTGAACCGAACCCAGAAACAAAATAAACAATCCGGCAATGTTTCGTGGATTGCTTCAGTGACCCGAATCCAGAAACAATATAAACAATCTGGCAATGTTTCGTGGATTGCTTCAGTGAACCGAACCCAGAAACAGAATAAACAATCTGGCAATGTTTCGCGGATTGCTTCAGTGAACCGAACCCAGAAACAGAATAAACAATCTGGTAATGTTTCGTGGATTGCTTCAGTGAACGGAATCCAGAAACAAAATAAACAATCTGGCAATGTTTCGTGGATTGCTTCAGTGAACCGAACCCAGAAACAAAATAAACAATCTGGCAATGTTTCGTGGATTGCTTCAGTGAACCGAACCCAGAAACAGAATAAACAATCTGGCAATGTTTCGTGGATTGATTCAATGAACCGAATCCAGAAACAAAATAAACAATCTGGCAATGTTTCGTGGATTGCTTCAGTGAACCGAACCCAGAAACAGAATAAACAATCTGGCAATGTTTCGTGGATTGCTTCAGTGAACCGAATCCAGAAACAATATAAACAATCTGGCAATGTTTCGTGGATTGCTTCAGTGAACCGAACCCAGAAGCAAAATAAACAATCTGGCAATGTTTCGTGGATTGATTCAATGAACCGAACCCAGAAACAAAATAAATAATCTGGCAATGTTTCGTGGATTGCTTCAGTGAACCGAACCCAGAAACAGAATAAACAATCTGGAAATGTTTCGTGGATTGCTTCAGTGAACCGAACCCAGAAACAAAATAAACAATCTGGCAATGTTTCGTGGATTGCTTCAGTGAACGGAATCCAGAAACAAAATAAACAATCTGGCAATGTTTCGTGGATTGCTTCAGTGAACAAAACCCAGAACCAAAATAAACAATCTGGCAATGTTTCGTGGATTGCTTCAGTGAACCGAACCCAGAAACAGAATAAACAATCTGGCAATGTTTCGTGGATTGCTTCAGTGAACCGAACCCAGAAACAGAATAAACAATCTGGCAATGTTTCGTGGATTCCTTCAGTGAACGGAATCCAGAAACAAAATAAACAATCTGGCAATGTTTCGTGGATTGCTTCAGTGAACCGAACCCAGAAACAAAATAAACAATCTGGCAATGTTTCGTGGATTGCTTCAGTGAACCGAACCCAGAAACAGAATAAACAATCTGGCAATGTTCCGTGGATTGCTTCAGTGACCCGAACCCAGAAACAGAATAAACAATCTGGCAATGTTTCGTGGATTGCTTCAGTGAACCGAACCCAGAAACAGAATAAACAATCTGGCAATGTTTCGTGGATTGATTCAATGAACCGGACCCAGAAACAAAATAAACAATCTGGCAAAGTTTCGTGGATTGCTTCAGTGAACCGAACCCAGAAACAGAATAAACAATCTGGCAATGTTTCGTGGATTGCTTCAGTGAACCGAACCCAGAAACAATATAAACAATCTGGCAATGTTTCGTGGATTGCTTCAGTGAACCGAACCCAGAAACAGAATAAACAATCTGGCAATGTTTCATGGATTGCTTCAGTGAACCGAATCCAGAAACAATATAAACAATCTGGCAATGTTTCGTGGATTGCTTCAGTGAACCGAACCCAGAAACAGAATAAACAATCTGGCAATGTTTCATGGATTGCTTTAGTGAACCGAATCCAGAAACAATATAAACAATCTGGCAATGTTTCGTGGATTGCTTCAGTGAACCGAATCCAGAAACAATATAAACAATCTGGCAATGTTTCGTGAATTGCTTCAGTGAACCGAACCCAGAAACAGAATAAACAATCTGGAAATGTTTCATGGATTGATTCAGTGAACAGAACCCAGAAACAAAATAAAGAATCTGGCAATGTTTCGTGGATTGCTTCAGTGAACCGAACCCAGAAACAAAATAAACAATCTGGCAATGTTTCGTGGATTGCTTCAGTGAACCGAACCCAGAAACAGAATAAACAATCTGGCAATGTTTCATGGATTGCTTCAGTGAACCGAATCCAGAAACAATATAAACAATCTGGCAATGTTTCGTGGATTGCTTCAGTGAACCGAATCCAGAAACAATATAAACAATCTTTCAATGTTTCGTGAATTGCTTCAGTGAACCGAACCCAGAAACAGAATAAACAATCTGGAAATGTTTCATGGATTGATTCAGTGAACAGAACCCAGAAACAAAATAAAGAATCTGGCAATGTTTCGTGGATTGCTTCAGTGAACCGAACCCAGAAACAAAATAAACAATCTGGCAATGTTTCGTGGATTGCTTCAGTGAACCGAACCCAGAAACAGAATAAACAATCTGGTAATGTTTCGTGGATTGCTTCAGTGAACCGAACCCAGAAACAGAATAAACAATCTGGCAATGTTTCGTGGATTGCTTCAGTGAACGGAATCCAGAAACAAAATAAACAATCTGGCAATGTTTCGTGGATTGCTTCAGTGAACCGAACCCAGAAAAAAAATAAACAATCTGGCAATGTTTCGTGGATTGCTTCAGTGAACCGAACCCAGAAACAAAATAAACAATCTGGCAATGTTTCGTGGATTGATTCAGTGAACCGAACCCAGAAACAAAATAAACAATCTGGCAATGTTTCGTGGATTGCTTCAGTGAACCGAACCCAGAAACAGAATAAACAATCTGGCAATGTTTCGTGGATTGCTTCAGTGAACGGAATCCAGAAACAAAATAAACAATCTGGCAATGTTTCGTGGATTGCTTCAGTGAACAAAACCCAGAACCAAAATAAACAATCTGGCAATGTTTCGTGGATTGCTTCAGTGAACCGAACCCAGAAACAGAATAAACAATCTGGCAATGTTTCGTGGATTGCTTCAGTGAACCGAACCCAGAAACAATATAAACAATCTGGCAATGTTTCGTGGATTGCTTCAGTGAACCGAACCCAGAAACAAAATAAACAATCCGGCAATGTTTCGTGGATTGCTTCAGTGAACAAAACCCAGAACCAAAATAAACAATCTGGCAATGTTTCGTGGATTGCTTCAGTGAACCGAACCCAGAAACAGAATAGACAATCTGGCAATGTTTCGTGGATTGCTTCAGTGAACCGAACCCAGAAACAATATAAACAATCTGGCAATGTTTCATGGATTGCTTCAGTGAACCGAACCCAGAAACAAAATAAACAATCCGGCAATGTTTCGTGGATTGCTTCAGTGACCCGAACCCAGAAACAAAATAAACAATCCGGCAATGTTTCGTGGATTGCTTCAGTGACCCGAATCCAGAAACAATATAAACAATCTGGCAATGTTTCGTGGATTGCGTCAGTGAACCGAACCCAGAAACAGAATAAACAATCTGGCAATGTTTCGTGGATTGCTTCAGTGAACCGAACCCAGAAACAATATAAACAATCTGGCAATGTTTCGTGGATTGCTTCAGTGAACCGAACCCAGAAACAAAATAAACAATCCGGCAATGTTTCGTGGATTGCTTCAGTGACCCGAATCCAGAAACAATATAAACAATCTGGCAATGTTTCGTGGATTGCTTCAGTGAACCGAACCCAGAAACAGAATAAACAATCTGGCAATGTTTCGTGGATTGATTCAGTGAACCGAACCCAGAAATAAAATAAACAATCTGGCAATGTTTCGTGGATTGCTTCAGTGAACGGAATCCAGAACCAAAATAAACAATCTGGCAATGTTTCGTGGATTGCTTCAGTGAACAAAACCCAGAACCAAAATAAACAATCTGGCAATGTTTCGTGGATTGCTTCAGTGAACCGAACCCAGAAACAGAATAAACAATCTGGCAATGTTTCGTGGATTGCTTCAGTGAACCGAACCCAGAAACAATATAAACAATCTGGCAATGTTTCGTGGATTGATTCAGTGAACCGAACCCAGAAATAAAATAAACAATCTGGCAATGTTTCGTGGATTGCTTCAGTGAACGGAATCCAGAAACAAAATAAACAATCTGGCAATGTTTCGTGGATTGCTTCAGTGAACAAAACCCAGAACCAAAATAAACAATCTGGCAATGTTTCGTGGATTGCTTCAGTGAACCGAACCCAGAAACAGAATAAACAATCTGGCAATGTTTCGTGGATTGCTTCAGTGAACCGAACCCAGAAACAATATAAACAATCTGGCAATGTTTCGTGGATTGCTTCAGTGAACAAAACCCAGAACCAAAATAAACAATCTGGCAATGTTTCGTGGATTGCTTCAGTGAACCGAACCCAGAAAAAAAATAAACAATCTGGCAATGTTTCGTGGATTGCTTCAGTGAACCGAACCCAGAAACAAAATAAACAATCTGGCAATGTTTCGTGGATTGATTCAGTGAACCGAACCCAGAAACAAAATAAACAATCTGGCAATGTTTCGTGGATTGCTTCAGTGAACCGAACCCAGAAACAGAATAAACAATCTGGCAATGTTTCGTGGATTGCTTCAGTGAACGGAATCCAGAAACAAAATAAACAATCTGGCAATGTTTCGTGGATTGCTTCAGTGAACAAAACCCAGAACCAAAATAAACAATCTGGCAATGTTTCGTGGATTGCTTCAGTGAACCGAACCCAGAAACAGAATAAACAATCTGGCAATGTTTCGTGGATTGCTTCAGTGAACCGAACCCAGAAACAATATAAACAATCTGGCAATGTTTCGTGGATTGCTTCAGTGAACCGAACCCAGAAACAAAATAAACAATCCGGCAATGTTTCGTGGATTGCTTCAGTGAACAAAACCCAGAACCAAAATAAACAATCTGGCAATGTTTCGTGGATTGCTTCAGTGAACCGAACCCAGAAACAGAATAGACAATCTGGCAATGTTTCGTGGATTGCTTCAGTGAACCGAACCCAGAAACAATATAAACAATCTGGCAATGTTTCATGGATTGCTTCAGTGAACCGAACCCAGAAACAAAATAAACAATCCGGCAATGTTTCGTGGATTGCTTCAGTGACCCGAACCCAGAAACAAAATAAACAATCCGGCAATGTTTCGTGGATTGCTTCAGTGACCCGAATCCAGAAACAATATAAACAATCTGGCAATGTTTCGTGGATTGCGTCAGTGAACCGAACCCAGAAACAGAATAAACAATCTGGCAATGTTTCGTGGATTGCTTCAGTGAACCGAACCCAGAAACAATATAAACAATCTGGCAATGTTTCGTGGATTGCTTCAGTGAACCGAACCCAGAAACAAAATAAACAATCCGGCAATGTTTCGTGGATTGCTTCAGTGACCCGAATCCAGAAACAATATAAACAATCTGGCAATGTTTCGTGGATTGCTTCAGTGAACCGAACCCAGAAACAGAATAAACAATCTGGCAATGTTTCGTGGATTGATTCGGTGAACCGAACCCAGAAATAAAATAAACAATCTGGCAATGTTTCGTGGATTGCTTCAGTGAACGGAATCCAGAACCAAAATAAACAATCTGGCAATGTTTCGTGGATTGCTTCAGTGAACAAAACCCAGAACCAAAATAAACAATCTGGCAATGTTTCGTGGATTGCTTCAGTGAACCGAACCCAGAAACAGAATAAACAATCTGGCAATGTTTCGTGGATTGCTTCAGTGAACCGAACCCAGAAACAATATAAACAATCTGGCAATGTTTCGTGGATTGATTCAGTGAACCGAACCCAGAAATAAAATAAACAATCTGGCAATGTTTCGTGGATTGCTTCAGTGAACGGAATCCAGAAACAAAATAAACAATCTGGCAATGTTTCGTGGATTGCTTCAGTGAACAAAACCCAGAACCAAAATAAACAATCTGGCAATGTTTCGTGGATTGCTTCAGTGAACCGAACCCAGAAACAGAATAAACAATCTGGCAATGTTTCGTGGATTGCTTCAGTGAACCGAACCCAGAAACAATATAAACAATCTGGCAATGTTTCGTGGATTGCTTCAGTGAACCGAACCCAGAAACAAAATAAACAATCCGGCAATGTTTCGTGGATTGCTTCAGTGACCCGAATCCAGAAACAATATAAACAATCTGGCAATGTTTCGTGGATTGCTTCAGTGAACCGAACCCAGAAACAGAATAAACAATCTGGCAATGTTTCGTGGATTGATTCAGTGAACCGAACCCAGAAATAAAATAAACAATCTGGCAATGTTTCGTGGATTGCTTCAGTGAACAAAACCCAGAACCAAAATAAACAATCTGGCAATGTTTCGTGGATTGCTTCAGTGAACCGAACCCAGAAACAGAATAAACAATCTGGCAATGTTTCGTGGATTGCTTCAGTGAACCGAACCCAGAAACAATATAAACAATCTGGCAATGTTTCGTGGATTGCTTCAGTGAACCGAACCCAGAAACAGAATAAACAATCTGGCAATGTTTCGTGGATTGCTTCAGTGAACCGAACCCAGAAACAGAATAAACAATCTGGCATTGTTTCGTGGATTGATTCAGTGAACCGAACCCAGAAATAAAATAAACAATCTGGCAATGTTTCGTGGATTGCTTCAGTGAACAAAACCCAGAACGAAAATAAACAATCTGGCAATGTTTCGTGGATTGCTTCAGTGAACAAAACCAGAACCAAAATAAACAATCTGGCAATGTTTCGTGGATTGCTTCAGTGAACCGAACCCAGAAACAATATAAACAATCTGGCAATGTTTCGTGGATTGCTTCAGTGAACCGAACCCAGAAACAATATAAACAATCCGGCAATGTTTCGTGGATTGCTTCAGTGAACCGAACCCAGAAACAAAATAAACAATCCGGCAATGTTTCGTGGATTGCTTCAGTGACCCGAATCCAGAAACAATATAAACAATCTGGCAATGTTTCGTGGATTGCTTCAGTGAACCGCACCCAGAAACAGAATAAACAATCTGGCAATGTTTCGTGGATTGATTCAGTGAACCGAACCCAGAAACAATATAAACAATCTGGCAATGTTTCGTGGATTGCTTCAGTGAACCGAACCCAGAAACAGAATAAACAATCTGGCAATGTTTCGTGGATTGCTTCAGTGAACAAAACCCAGAACCAAAATAAACAATCTGGCAATGTTTCGTGGATTGCTTCAGTGAACCGAACCCAGAAACAGAATAAACAATCTGGCAATGTTTCGTGGATTGCTTCAGTGACCCGAATCCAGAAACAATATAAACAATCTGGCAATGTTTCGTGGATTGCTTCAGTGAACCGAACCCAGAAACAGAATAAACAATCTGGCAATGTTTCGTGGATTGATTCGGTGAACCGAACCCAGAAATAAAATAAACAATCTGGCAATGTTTCGTGGATTGCTTCAGTGAACGGAATCCAGAACCAAAATAAACAATCTGGCAATGTTTCGTGGATTGCTTCAGTGAACAAAACCCAGAACCAAAATAAACAATCTGGCAATGTTTCGTGGATTGCTTCAGTGAACCGAACCCAGAAACAGAATAAACAATCTGGCAATGTTTCGTGGATTGCTTCAGTGAACCGAACCCAGAAACAATATAAACAATCTGGCAATGTTTCGTGGATTGATTCAGTGAACCGAACCCAGAAATAAAATAAACAATCTGGCAATGTTTCGTGGATTGCTTCAGTGAACGGAATCCAGAAACAAAATAAACAATCTGGCAATGTTTCGTGGATTGCTTCAGTGAACAAAACCCAGAACCAAAATAAACAATCTGGCAATGTTTCGTGGATTGCTTCAGTGAACCGAACCCAGAAACAATATAAACAATCTGGCAATGTTTCGTGGATTGCTTCAGTGAACCGAACCCAGAAACAAAATAAACAATCCGGCAATGTTTCGTGGATTGCTTCAGTGACCCGAATCCAGAAACAATATAAACAATCTGGCAATGTTTCGTGGATTGCTTCAGTGAACCGAACCCAGAAACAGAATAAACAATCTGGCAATGTTTCGTGGATTGATTCAGTGAACCGAACCCAGAAATAAAATAAACAATCTGGCAATGTTTCGTGGATTGCTTCAGTGAACAAAACCCAGAACCAAAATAAACAATCTGGCAATGTTTCGTGGATTGCTTCAGTGAACCGAACCCAGAAACAGAATAAACAATCTGGCAATGTTTCGTGGATTGCTTCAGTGAACCGAACCCAGAAACAATATAAACAATCTGGCAATGTTTCGTGGATTGCTTCAGTGAACCGAACCCAGAAACAGAATAAACAATCTGGCAATGTTTCGTGGATTGCTTCAGTGAACCGAACCCAGAAACAGAATAAACAATCTGGCATTGTTTCGTGGATTGATTCAGTGAACCGAACCCAGAAATAAAATAAACAATCTGGCAATGTTTCGTGGATTGCTTCAGTGAACAAAACCCAGAACGAAAATAAACAATCTGGCAATGTTTCGTGGATTGCTTCAGTGAACAAAACCAGAACCAAAATAAACAATCTGGCAATGTTTCGTGGATTGCTTCAGTGAACCGAACCCAGAAACAATATAAACAATCTGGCAATGTTTCGTGGATTGCTTCAGTGAACCGAACCCAGAAACAAAATAAACAATCCGGCAATGTTTCGTGGATTGCTTCAGTGACCCGAATCCAGAAACAATATAAACAATCTGGCAATGTTTCGTGGATTGCTTCAGTGAACCGCACCCAGAAACAGAATAAACAATCTGGCAATGTTTCGTGGATTGATTCAGTGAACCGAACCCAGAAACAATATAAACAATCTGGCAATGTTTCGTGGATTGCTTCAGTGAACCGAACCCAGAAACAGAATAAACAATCTGGCAATGTTTCGTGGATTGCTTCAGTGAACAAAACCCAGAACCAAAATAAACAATCTGGCAATGTTTCGTGGATTGCTTCAGTGAACCGAACCCAGAAACAGAATAAACAATCTGGCAATGTTTCGTGGATTGCTTCAGTGAACCGAACCCAGAAACAATATAAACAATCTGGCAATGTTTCGTGGATTGCTTCAGTGAACCGAACCCAGAAACAGAATAAACAATCTGGCAATGTTTCGTGGATTGCTTCAGTGAACCGAACCCAGAAACAAAATAAACAATCCGGCAATGTTTCGTGGATTGCTTCAGTGACCCGAATCCAGAAACAATATAAACAATCTGGCAATGTTTCGTGGATTGCTTCAGTGAACCGAACCCAGAAACAGAATAAACAATCTGGCAATGTTTCGTGGATTGATTCAGTGAACCGAACCCAGAAATAAAATAAACAATCTGGCAATGTTTCGTGGATTGCTTCAGTGAACAAAACCCAGAACCAAAATAAACAATCTGGCAATGTTTATTGGATTGCTTCAGTGAACCGAACCCAGAAACAAAATAAACAATCTGGCAATGTTTCGTGGATTGCTTCAATGAACCGAACCCAGAAACAAAATAAACAATCTGGAGAGAAAGCATTTTCTTCGTTCTGATCTTTTTTAACAAGAAAAGGAAATAAGGAAAAAAAAACCGAGACACCAGAACTAGAAAGTAATAAAAGAAAACAACTCATAAGTCTGATTAGAAGAACATGAGGTAAAAAAAATACTTTTCCCGTCCCTTTTTTATTGTTGTTCTTCAAAGCGTTCGGCTTGTTCCTTTTGGCGTTCAAACAAGAGATGGCGCTGGTGGGGGTGGTGAGCATTTCATCGTGTTTGGAATCTGAATTGACACATCTTCTTCTTCTAACCATTGAAAGACAAAAACTCGCTTATTCGAAAAAGGAGTTCTTTATTACTTAGTTCGCTTTATTGAGTTCAACAAAAAACAGCATTGTCATTAAATTGGTTGGAGAGTAATGTCAACGTTTTTCTTCTCTTCGCTGCTGTCATCTTATTCTATTTTCCACCGCATTTAATATGTTTTTAGAAGTACCGTGGACGAAAGAAGCAAATGAAACAGAGTGAGAGAAGAAGAGGACATCAAGCCACCTGAACGTTTAAATTGATATCCAAAATTATCTGTGCCTTGGCTTTACTGTAACCCCCTGCATGAAATAAATTATTATTATTATTAAGGGTAAGTACTCACGAAATGGAAATAAAGTTTTAGAAATTATAACACTAAGAAAACGCTTCGTCATGGTCGTAATGAATTTTATTCAGTTTTTGACATTTGAATGATTATTTATGTTTCATAATTTAAAGAATAGACAGTCATGATCATCTGAATTAAAATTAAAAAAAAACATTTTTCTCAATAGAGGAGAGAGACGTCGACGAGAACGGTTTCAGATGCACAAGGATTGTATTCCCAGTGTTCACTTTAATGGCCAAAAGGAAAAACAACCACGGACGACCAATTTCTTGCAATAGGCTTCATTCAATAAAATGATCGATCTCCATGCCGTGCTTCTAACACCTCTTTTGCAAAGTTAACGTTGAGCGTTATTCAACCTTGCATTCTAATTGACCGAAGACGATCCCCATCACCCAGACACCAGGATCAGAATTACTTCATCCTATAGCCCTGATTGCACGAGAGCGAATGCAACGTCATCCTATAGTCCTGATTGCACGAGAGCGAATGCAACGTCTTGTTTGGGTCTCAGGGGCGGGGGTGGCTCAGTCGGTAGCGCGCCAGTCTCGTAATCTGTAGTTCCCAGGTTCGAGTCCCAGCTGCGTCAGCGTTGAGATTTATTTCCGCAAAATTCCCCCGCCCTGCCCACGGTCAGTAGGGGACACCGATGGGCTTGGAAAGACCGCCGTCCGTCGGATGGGACGTTAAGCCGTGGCCCCGTGTGTGGGAGAGACATACCCTGTGCACGTTAAAGAACACACTGAATGGCCTTGACGGGAGGCTACCATCTGTCTCCCAACAGCTGTTCCAGTGGGTCCCCTTCCCCAACCTTCTCTGAGCCTTCGGGGTCCATGTGACCTGGCCATTTAGCCCATGGTGTGCAAAAAAGTGCCGCTCAGAGGTAAAACAACCCAACCCAACCTTGTTTGGGTCTCAAGATAAACTTCTCTCAAAATCTTTCAGCGAACGATGATGCTCTGCTGATGCGGAAGGGATCAAGGAGCAGATCTCCTCTGCAGACGAAACAGATTCAAAAGAGCAACAGAGAAATGTCCACGAAGTCTCATCGTTCGCGCATTTCGTTTACAGAGTTGGGTCCAACTTTCCATTGCTGTTTCGCTCCAAAATAAGTGGAGTGGCCAGGTCACAAGGATCTCCAAGACTCAGAACGAGGTTGGGGAAGAAGGCTTTTACCTCTCAAGGAGTTTTTCTGAAGTCAATGGCCTAAATGGCAGCGGGAGGAGATTCACTAGCAGAGGGGGCGCGTGACGAGCAACGAGGAGACAATGGCGATACCATGAGACTGCGCAGTTAATCTTTCGATAAATATTTTGCTGAAAAAATAAGTTTCGCCCTGAGTAGGACGCGATCCCAAATCTGCTGAATGAAGTTGCCGCTGATAGTTTAGAGATTGCAACACGCGGCATGGAATCAGGACACTTGGGGTCTTGTCCCACTCGAAGCAAAACCCTTTTTTAGCAAAACAAATTTTTGAATTTCATGTCTACTGATAATCTGTGCCTTTGCTATGGATTATCCCTTCGATAGTTCCCATAGATTCAAAGTAGATTGAGAGGTTGAATGAGGACATTGAGTTAGGAGACTGTAGAAGCGTCAGTCTCCCCAGTTACCGCTACTCCACCGAAAAATTGTTAGAAGGCAAATGGGAATTTCTTTTCAAGATAATTTTCCATAATTTTTAATGCACACAGGACACGTTTCTCGCTCACAGAGGGTCAGCGTTCCATTTGAAGGAATATCCCCCCCTCCCTAAAGCCCACCAAGTATTCCTTTTCGCAAAGAATGGGAGAAGCGGCCAGGCGATGAGAATTCGTTTGAGGGGAGTTCATTTCTGCTCCATTTCTATCCCACTTGATAAACGATCTTCGTTCCAAGTCACTTAAAAGGCGCGAAGCCATCGCTCAGAGAGAGGGTTATGACGTCGACTGGGCGAACGTGCATTTCTGCTGGGAAATCAAAAGACGAACTTGAAATGCTCCCGGCATTCGTCAGGGGGAGCGGAGTGCTTCGTAATGAGCGCGTGAGTGGAAGAAGTGGGAAATCGTTCCAGAGGGAATTGGGTCAAAGGCGGAAGCTGCTTAAATTTCATTTGCTCTGATCCGGAACAAACGAAACTTAATTAGACTTTACGCGGGCCGCACACCTCTTGTTCGCAAATGAACTGCAGAGCCGAGTCATTGGCGAGCATTTTCATTTTCCACTTAATTAAAAACTTCTGCACAGTTCTGGAATTTACTCGAAGCCAATTCAGAGTTAGGAGGAAATTGATCGCCCCCAAACACGTGGTTGCTGCTCTGCTTGTGAGCATGGCACGTGCATTTTCACATTCTCTTAATTGTCCGTATTTGGTTGGTTACCAATTGCTCGATACACTGAAAGGGAATTAAGTCTTGGAAATTCGCAGAAGATGTAAAAATCGAATCCTCTATTATTGACTATAGAATTCGACTCGGAATGAAGTCAGACGTTCAGATGGGAAAAATTTGGTTATAAATTCAAGCCAGAATTGCAAGGGAGAGTTCAGTTTTGCATCAAATGTCAGATATCGATAAGCCAGAGCTGGAGAGCTAAAAATTAGTGAATTCTGGCATCGCAATTCAGAAATGTGAAGAAGTTTCAGTTCTAGGGTTGCGTTCAAGGTCAAATAGGAGTCGGAGTGCCCAGCTGGAAATCAAGAGGTGCTGAAGCCATCGACTGATTTCTACAGAGTTGGAAATAAAAATAAATTTCTCTTGCAGTTCAGTCGGACTAAATCCAGTCAAACTTCCCTATTCTTTTGGCTCTGGATACAGGCATCCAAGTCACAGTGTTATCATCCCTCCTGCATCTTTAACATCCATGACTCAACTTAGACGCTTATAACTTCAACATCTGCTAGGCCAATATTTTGAGACTTCTTTTTAAGCATTTTCTTTCATAGGAATCTTTGCCTTCAATATGAAGCCAGTTATTGCTTCTGCGAAGCGCTTGGATCGTCTTGCTGCAGCGTTAGCCTCAGAAGCGCTGTTAAATAAGCAACAGCTCCCATTGACGCAATGGACGACGTCATAGGCGCCATTATTCTACGGCTTTGGCAAAAGTGTTGTCCGTTGAGTGAGAGGATGACGATTCTGCCTCTTACATCTCTGACTTATGCTCGCTTACTCCTATCGATTTCTTTCTCTCTCTTTCAGTAGTCGAAAAAGGTTAACATTTCTGGAAAGTTTGCGTTGTTTTTGCGCACCAGAAGAAATATTCCGATAACGTATATTCAAGCATTGAAGAGGAAAAATATATTCAAATACACGTTCACGTATTCTCATATTTAATCTGTCAAGGAAAGCTGAGACCCTCTTATTGAACCGGCATTTGTTTACAAAATATTCATAGCCGTTTCTATAATTTTTTTAAGCCCTTCATCATCATCATATCATCTTCCTACATCCATATCCCATAGTAGTGATCATCTCCTCTCTAGAAGCTTCATCTTTTCGACTCTGTTCTCCACGCATATCACCGAGCCCCACGGGGGTGAGGATAAATCACGGTAATGCTTGTCTTTTGGCACTCGACTGAGTTAGGTGAGGGAGGCTCGCCTCGGGAGGGGGGGGGGGGTGCTGATTCGTAAAGGAGGAAAAAAGATACCGGAGATCGTTTCGAGGAAAAGGAAAATGATGATGCATGACGGGAAAGGTTAGAAAGTTGCGAGGGAACGCATTCTCTGCGATGCGGATTGAGAACTTGGCTGATAAAAATAAAGAGCATCAGGAACTCTTCAGTGCATTAGAGAGTCTTTTTTATTTCCAGTTGCCACCTCTGCATTCGACCTCCACATTCGCCACAAGGAGAGAAAGGAGAAAAGGGAAAAAAGAAGTAAGAGTTAGTTCCTCTAAAGAAAGATTTCTTTTCAGCGATTTAGACTTGGAATTCCTTTTTGTGCATTGCTTGTGCAAGGAAGTTTCGTGATCCAATTCTTCGCTGCTATGACACGGATTTGGAGCTGAGGTTCTGCCGTCGAAACTTATTCAGAATATATTTACAAATATCAGAATCGAAGTGGAATTTTTAAAATCCTCTCACGGAATATGAGAATTTTGGTCCCACGAATGAAGGATTTCTTTTAAATACATTTTCTGATTAACGTAGGAAAAATATACTGTGGCTAAATTAATTTTACCCTCAGTACTGGGGCGGGGGTGGCTCAGTCGGTAGCACGCCAGGCTCGTAATCTGTAGTTCCCAGGTTCGAGTCCCATCTGGGTCAGCATTGAGTTTTATCTCCGCAAAATTCCCCGCCCTGCCCACGGTCAGTAGGGGACACCGATGTGCTTGGTAAAGGCCGCCGTCCGTCAGATGGGACGTTAAGCCGTGGCCCCGTGTGCGAGAGAGCCATACCCTGTGCACGTTAAAGACCACGCTGGATGACCTTGACGGGAGGCTACCATCTGTCTCCCAATAGCTGTTCCAGTGGGTCCCCTCCCCCGACCTTCTCTGAACCTTCGGGGTCCATGTGACCTGGCCATTTAGCCCATGGTGTGCAAAAAAGTGCCGCTCAGAGGTAAAACAACCCAACCCTCAGTATTTATTTGAAGTATTTTACTTCAATTTGAGACTTCATATCCAGGGAATAATAAATAAGGTACATGAGACTGAGCCATTCATGATATATTTTTCATTTGATAAATAATATTACGAAGGCCAGTGAATAAATAAAAGAAATTCAGTCATATCATTTAGCAAACAAAATGCAGAAAGGAAGAAATGCCATTTCTTTATTACATTTGTTCCAACGATCTGAAAATTGATCACGTCAGATGACGTCAGCAAATCAAGTTTGTTCTTGCTGTAAAAGTCAATCATGCGTCGCTCTTGGAATAGAAAATTTACGACCTGTCATAGAATCAAAGGTCCGTATATGCAGAAATCTGATGGCGTGAGATCAGAAATGCTTTTAATGTTGTCATCAGCCGTCCCATGGCCGAGTGGCCTGCGTGCTAGGCTACTGATCTAAGGGACCTGGGTTCGAGTCCCGGGTTAAAGCACGGTTGTTGTTGTCTCTTTGCTGAAGTCTCGCTATCCTCACAGATCTCCTGCTGGCAGGGTCTCTGTACGACCTCTTTGGCAAGCAGCTACTTGAGTAGGTATTTTTTTTATTTTATGTTGTCATCACTATGCAAGGTCGACCTAAACGACGATCCTTCATCTCCTTTGTTCTGCTCTTTTTAAGCAATGCATTCGTCAACTTTATATTCAGCTAAACAGTCCTTGTATTACAGTTTCAACATTCTTCTGCGAATTTCTCTTGCGTTCACTCTTTCGGATAACAGAAAATGGATCAGAGCTCGTTTGGTGCATTTCGTTAATGATGATGCAGCCGTTTCAAATATAATGTATATCACCAACAATAACAGTATCCAATTACCACAACAACTGGGGGCGGGGGTTTCTCAGTCGGTAGCGCGCCAGGCTCGTAATATGTAGTTCCCAGGTTCGAGTCCCAGCTGGGTCAGCGTTGAGATTTATCTCCGCAATTATCTCCACAAAATTACCCGCCCTGCCCACGGTCAGTAGGGGACACCGAGGGCTTGGACAAAATTCCCCGCCCTGCCCACGGTCAGTAGGGGACACCGATGGGCTTGGTAAAGGCCGCCGTCCGTCAGATGGGACGTTAAGCCGTGGCCCCGTGTGCGGGAGAGCCATGCCCTGTGCACGTTAAAGACCACGCTGGATGACCTTGACGGGAGGCTACCATCTGTCTCCCAACAGCTGTTCCAGTGGGTCCCCTCTCCCAACTTTCTCTGAGCCTTCGGGGTCCATGTGACCTGGCCATTTAGCTCATGGTGTGCAAAAAAGTGCCTCTCAGAGGTAAAACAACCCAACCTACCTTTTGGAGAAGTTCTCAGGTTCGAGTCCCAGCTACGCCAGTCATGAGATTTATCTCCGCAAAATTCCCCGCCCTGACCACGGTCAGTAGGGGACACCGATGGGCTTGGTAAAGGCCGCCGTCCGTCGGATGGGACGTTAAGCCCCGTGTGACGTGTCTATGACAGGCCCCGTGTGCGGGAGAGCCATACCCTGTGCACGTTAAAGAACACGCTGGATGGCCTTGACGGGAGGCTACCATCTGTCTCCCAACAGCTGTTCCAGTGGGTCCCCTCCCCCAACCTTCTCTGAGCCTTCGGAGTCCATATGAGCTGGCCATTTAGCCCATGGTGTGCAAAAAAGTCCGCTCAGAGGTAAAACAACCCAACCCACAACAACCACAATAACAATTTCCACTATAGATAACATATTTTAAGAGAAATATTGAAATTGCCATTACTTTCTGATTCTACCTCGTATAAATAGTAAGTATTGACTCATGCATTGGCAGAAGTTTATATTTCAATTTCTGCTACTGGTAAATATAAAATTGCTCTTTCAAAGTAGCGTATAAAATGGTAGCTATACTGAATAAAAACCATCTTAAAAATGTTATCCAATATAAACGCTATCTAAATGATATTCACTACAGCAATAATGCAACAAAATTTACCTAGAAGCCGTTATTGGCATTAACTTTATTGTTATGGGGAGGTGGTGGCTCAGTCGGTAGCGCGCCAGGTTCGAGTCACAGCTGGGTCAGTGTTGAGATTTATCTCCGCTAAACTCCCCACCCCCACCACGGTCAGTAGGGGTACGTCGGATGTTACGTTAAGACGTGCCCCGTGTGCGGGAGAGCCATACCCTGTGCACCTTAAAGAACACGCTGGATGGCTTTGACGGGGGGTCCTTGTGAGCTGACCATTTAAGCCCATGGTGTACAAAAAAGTGCCGCTCAGAAGTAAAACAACCCCAACTTTATCATTAGGATTGGAAATCATTTCTGTTATAGATTGCAACTGAACTGAACTCATTCCTCGTGCATTAATAGTTGAAGAGTGTTCAGCAACAATTAGAGAGTTGGATTGTTTTACCTCTGAGAAGCATTTTTTTTCTCAACTGGGTTAAATGGCCAGGTCACAAGGACCCCGAAGACTCAGAGAAGGTTGGGGGAGGGGACCCACTGGAATAGCTGTTGGGAGTCAGATAGTAGCCTCCCATCAAGGTCATCCAGCGTGTTCTTTAAGGTGCACAGGGATGGTTCTCCCATAATAGGACCACGGCTTAATGTTTCATCCAATGGACCGCGGCCTTTCCAAGCCTATCGATGTCCCATATTGACCGAGGGGGGGGGGGAGTTTTGCGGCGATAACAATTTAGAGAATGAATATATTGTGGATTTGAAATTATCGATCATCTTTTATCTTGCTTTGTTTAAACAAGTTTTGTCACCGTGACTCACTGACACATTACTAGCGATATTTTCGAATATTCTGTTCATTTGATCGAAATTCATGTCGAAATCATTAAATTTACGAATGAAATGTATTCGTCATGATATCGTGTGAACTTCCCAAAACTTGATTTGGATGTTGTAGCAAGAAGACCGGTTGGAACGAGTTTGCGTTAAGATAAATAACGATTTAAACTGGTTTATTGCATTGACATGTTTTGGTGGTTGTGGTACAGAACCATCCAGAACCATCCAGAACCAGTTTGAACCGAGTTTCTTCCATCCAAGTGTTTTTCTCTTGTTGAAAATGAACCGGTGAAAATGAACCGGTTTCAGTTACATTTTTTTTAAAAATACGAAACCAGATTTTTTGACTGTATCGAGACAATCGGTTTCAACTGATGTTTCGATGACCCCTTTCTTCTCTTGTGCAAAAAGGAGCAGAAGGAACCATTCTCGCTTTCTGTAATGTGGAAAGAAAATGGGTTTTGCGAAATGAAGCGAGTTCTTTCTGTTGCATTTCTGATTTCTTAGTATTAAATATTAAGTGAGTAGCTGCATTTCGATTTTTTTATGCAAGCCATTTGTAGGCATGTGCGATTGTAATTCTAAAAAAAAAAGAGCTATCCATTGTGTAGAGGTGATTTAATCATTTTGGTACAGAAATAAATTGGGATAAAAACATTAATCTACTATTTAATTTTTTTAAAATTTGCATTGAAAGAAGCAGACAACCATTTATTCTTGGTACGGATATTTCCAAATTTTTTGTCTATGAATATATAATTTGCAACTTTTTTTAACACTTCCATCTTCATGTTTTTTATCTAACCCACCTCCATACTTTGAAACAATGATCGTTAACTTACAAATCAGTTCATATTTATGCTACCAGAGGGCACCACCAGGCAGGACAAGAGCAAACTTTCTGCTTCGAATGTTATATGACGAAGCGAATTCGTCGGTTGACAAGAGATACTGATATTAAATGCACTATATGGCTGTTTAATATTGACTTCTTCCGTACAGAAGAATACAAGACATCCAAAGGATTTTCACTGATCGTAATACCCGGATGTACATCGACCGATGTGAAATAAACGAGATTTGTTGACCTGCTACTGAATATAGTAAGTCCGTTCCATTGACTCTTAGACCTACTGTACAACTCTATCTCATTATGCTACAGCAAGTTCTAGTGTAGCAAGACGTGATATAAAAAAAAAACCTCAAGCAGCTGCTTGCTACAGAGGTCTGACAGGAGCCTGTCAGTTTATATGCCACAGTAGAAGGTCTGAGAGGATGGCAGGACCTCAGCAGAAAAACGGCACACATCGATGCCTTACCCGGGACTCGAACCCAGTTCCCTTAGAAAAAGAATAAAAAATCCCGTGTCTTTATGCTCAACAGCCATATAGTGTATTTGATACCAGTATTGTTAGCGCTGTGAAAATTGTACACTTATGCTATATAATTGTATATTAATGAATAAAAGCTTATGCTTTTATTCATTAATATACAATTATATAGCTTCCAAATTATAGCTAATGTAAATGCTCCTAGTTTCTCCTAAAGCCCTATTCACAAGGAAAAGAAAAATAATTTTTTTAAACAAAATTAAAAAATATATATATAAATTCCAAGTACACCGTTGGTTCCTGACGAAACGTACGATGTTTATAAACGTCTGCATCCGTTCTAGAAGCTTTCCGTTTCCTTCTTAAAAATAGACGAATATCACTAAATATTCCAGCAACTTCGTTCCGGTTGGATTTTCCTGACTGGAACGCAGTCCCGGGGAATTTTTTTTCTGAATGGGAAGGCCGGTTCGCTTCTGCAGAGGACTGTGACGACATTAATCACGTGGCCTTACGTCACCTCTCCATCATTTTGGCATGGTGGCAAAATTCTTCCGTTTCGCCCTCTCCTCCACCAATCCCCCACTGCCTCATTAAATGGAAATTTTCGTGCAACGCAAGTTTGATCCAGTTGCAGCGAAATTTAAGTGTTTTTAACGTAACCTTTCATTTTTAAATGAATTTAAAACTTTTATTAAAACCATTGCTTTCGATTTATTGCTAATGAAATAATATAATTACAACCATTCAACAATAAAATCGTGAGTTCAAAATCTTAAGTAAAGCATCGCAGAAGGAAGGTCATCTTGACAGTCAGAGACCACTGGAGAAAAAAGGATTATTTTTATTGAAAGAAAACTTTGATGCTAAGCAAAATATTTGTTTTTGATTTGACAAGCGCCTAACAACATTTGCTTAGATATAAGTTCTGTTTTTGAACCTTCAGCTACAAGGCAGTACACGTGTGAAGTTCATATGTGAAGACAGTGGTGCCATCTAGCTGACTAAGTGTGAAGCTATAGTAGTTTGTAGATCTTCAATGGGGTTCTTTCGTTTTTCCTTCTTAGATAATAATGCCTTTACTGAACGATTTTCGCAATCGAGCTGTAATTTTACATTTTGATTATCTTTTAATTTTCTGCTGATATTTTCATTGCAATTTGCGAATTGCTTTATAATAATAATAATTTATTTCATGCAGGGGGTTACAGTAAAGCCAATACACGTAATTTTGGATATTAATTTAAACGTTCAGATTTATTAATTCCCGCCTCAGGAATATATTTGATATTTTCACTTATTTATTCAAACAATTTCAAATAAACCATTTCTATTTTGAAATGTCCCGCAAAGCTAACAGCTTATCTGCAGGAGAAAATAATACATAATGACATAATAGTATTTTACACCTTCGTTCTGTCTTCATCGCTAATCTTAATAAAGTTGCATCTTGTTGCATTTCTTATATTACTTCAGCTGAAATTTTCAACAAAAAATTATTTCTTCTCTTTACAATTTTTTTTACCCTTTTTTCATTTGGAATATTTCGAAATATCATTGAGATTTTTACATTGACATTCAGCACTACATATATTGTTAGAAGGTGTTAATATTTATTAACAAATTTTTTTAATAAAAATCTTTTGAATTCGTGTTTTAATTATCTAAAAGAATTTTACGGCTAGCAGTTCCCTTGGCAAGAGATTAAAAAATGTATGGAATGTTTTAGCCTCTTGTGCATTTCCCAAAATTATTTGTAAAATTCGGAGTTTGAAAAAATTTTTTTTTTACTTTAAAACTTGTGGTTTTACTATGCTGGACTTTACTTTTATGTGTGTAGTCGAAAAAATTACGTATAACTATGTAATATATATATAGGCTCTGGTAAGGTAAAATATCCAATTAATCTATCTTGAGCTGTAATTAGATGTGTGCGGTCTTTAATTGGTATAATATTTTTAGCTATTGAGGATTGAATGCGCTCTATTTTTCTAATATTTGTTAAGTTGGTTGCACCATGTATCGTTATGGCATATTTTAAGAGGGACTCACAAATTGCTTTATAAAACATAATACATGTGTTCGTATCCATTATATATCGTAATTTATTTAATTTCAAAGCACAACGTCTTGAGCTCCGGGGGTCCTAATCTCCAGGTTCGAGTCCCAATAAAGATCGAGTGCCTGCTTTGAAATTTATCTCCGCTAAACTAAACCCTCCTGCTCTCAATGAAAAATGGGAAACTCATGCACTTGGAAAAGGCCGCCGTCCATCGGACGGGACGTTAAACTGTTGTCCCCTGTGAAGAAGATCCATAACCCACCTGGCCATTTAACTCATTGTGTTGGGAAAAAGTGTCGCTCAGAGATAAAACAGCCCAGTTTGCTTCTTTTATACTTTAATCGTTTCTATTACTAACGTTGATGCTCCTGATATATTGGGGGCGGGGGTGGCTCAGTCGGTAGCGCGCCAGGCTCGTAATCTGTAGTTCCCAGATTCGAGTCACAGCTGGGTCAGCGTTGAGATTTATCTCCGCAAAATTCCCCGCCCTGCCCACGGTCAGTAGGGGACACCGATGGGCTTGGAAAGGCCGCCGTCCGTCGGATGGGACGTTAAGCCGTGGCCCGTGTGCGGGAGAGCCATACCCTGTGCACGTTAAAGAACACTGGATGGCCTTGACGGGATGCTACCATCTGTTTCCCAACAGCTGTTCCAGTGGGTCCCCTCCCCCAACCTTCTCTGAGCCTTCGGGGTCCATGTGACCTGGCCATTTAGCCCATGGTGTGCAAAAAAGTGCCGCTCAGAGGTAAAACAACCCAACCCAACCGTGATATACTGAATAATCTTTGCAAGGAATTAACCCTTCGTTATGAACTCTACCGATAATCGCAGACGAGGCCACATACAGCATTTAAATTTAAAAATAGTAATAAATAAATATCTCCTCAAGCAGCTGCTTGCCACAGAAGCGTGACAGGAATCTGCCAGTTTATAAGCCATGGTAGAGGGTCTGTGAGGATGACGAGACGTCAGCAGAAAAGCAAACCTCTCTAAAAGTATTCCAATAATCGGCTCTCTAAATAACAGGAGTGGAGTTTCTATAACATTGCAAAACTGAATCGGGGCACTTTCATTTACATTTGCGTCATATAAGAACAGGAAAATCTCGTTTTCTGAACTTAAGAGCAACTGAAAAAAATGGTTTTAATGAATGGGATTATTTTTTTCACTTTTCGATCTCCTAATTCGTCTGCTTCCTATTTCAGCCAATTAAATCACAAAAATGTCCAGGAAAAACGCAAGTTCACTTTTCACTTTTTTTTCACTTTCTCAGAAAAAAAAAAGAGTATATTAGGGTAAAATAAACTTCACTAAAATTTCTTCGTTTCCAAGACAAATCAATTAGCAACATAAATTACGATTAAAATTTTTATTGTTGAATAAATGAAGCATTATTATTTGTACATGGAGGTGGAGACGCCTTCCAGATAAAGTGCTACAACACACCTAAAGTTTCGCGCTCTCAGGTTTCCATCGTGACAACATCAAGTCACTTAATGATCGTTGCCACCTGCTCCACATCAGAGTCTACACCTGTTCACAGAAATCGTTGAACCGGCCCTCGAAGGAACGGGCACTGCACTATCACTGTGCACCGTGTTGTAAGGCGAATCATAGAAGGTCCATCTGTTCTGGAGAGGCAAGTTGACGAGCACTTCCTTCCCTCCTCCGTAACCTTCCACTCCACCCCCCATGTCCACTGGAGACGGAGGACAGCTGTATTCTCCGCTCGGCACCGGAGAGGTCGCCCTGCTCGGGGTTCCGCACACACTGTCTTTATGATGATAAGTGGCCTTGACCCCCAACCCATTCGTTTTGTGTAGGTCGGCGAGCTCGGATTTGGGGCTCCTGGGTCTGTCAATGAGTGTATTGACGTCGAGACCGATCGTTGTGCCGATTCTGACCTTCGCCTTCTGGAAAGTGGCCGATAGTTTCTCTTGGATGACGTTGATGCACATGGAAGTGAGCGTGAGTCCGAACACGAGGTAGAGGAAGGCAGCCATCATGTAGCTAGGGTGGCTGGGCACGAAGTCACCGAAGCCGACGGTGCTCATCGAGATGAATACGAAGTAGAATGCCTCGAAGAAAGTCCAGTCCTCCCAGATGGTGAAGATGAGGGCGCCAAGCACCATGTAGATCAAGACGAGGGCGACGGCCAGGCTCACCGGAAGATTGAATTCGTCCTCCACCTCCACGTGCTTCGTGATCTCCCCATCGGCGTTGGCGGAATCGACGTCCTTGTAGAGGTCATCGTTGTGGAGAGTGAGTGACGTCACTTGGTTGAAGGAAGGATCGGTCGAGGGCATGACGCTTCCGCTCCTCTGCATCCTCTGAGGAGATGAGGATCTCTTGTTCACCGTCCTCCAAGACACGGTCATGTACTGAAGGAGCAAAAGAAAAGTGAATTTGATCATTAGGCACTTCATCCAATCACGTCTGCTATTCACACGCAGATGCGATCATTCCTACCAAACAGATTCAAACAATCTTTATTCAGTTGATGTCATATACGTCATGCATTAAAACCAAAGACATTCTCTTCCAAACATGCATTATCGTACTTCCATTCTGTGCGAATGGAAAGCCACATTCGGAACTCTTTAACTTTGAAATATGATTTTGGGATAGAATTGAAGATCTGAGCTAAAAACTTTCTATACCTCGATTTTCAACAAAATTCCCTTACTGTTTAAAAAATCACGGTGGCTGAAATATTTAGGAAAAGCGTTGCTAGTCATAACAATTTACTGCAAACGCTAATCAAAACACAAATAATAACTCTTATAACAAATCGTTCACTAAAGTAAATATAATTTCAGAGTTGGGTTGGATTGTTTTCCCCTGAGCTACACTTTTTTGCACACAATGGGCTAAATGGCAAGGTCACAAAGACCCTCGAAGGCTCATAGAAGTTTGGGGGAGGGAACCCACCAGACAGCTGTTGGGAGCCAGATGGTAGTCTCCCGTCAAGGCCATCCAGCGTGTTCTTTAACGTGCACAGGGTATGGCTCTTCCGCACACGGGGGCCACGGCTTTACAACAGCGTCTGCGTTAAATATTCGACAACTCTTTAAATATTTAGCAAATATTTTGAAAACTGAACTGAAATTTAAAGTTTTTGAATAAGACCTTCAACTCCAGGCAGTTTTTTTCCCACAAAATAAAGTTTTAAAGGCAGAGAGAGCTTTGAATGTGTGTGTGTGGGGGGGGGGGGAGGCAGTCGATAGCTTTCCAGGGTGGAAATCTTCAGTTCCCAAGTTCGAAGTCTCAACCGCGCATGGGTTGAGAATTTTCTCTGATATCTCCCGTCCTGCCCTCGGTGAGAAAGGAGACATCGCTGGGCCCTGAAAGCACACCGTCCCTCGAATGGCGACCTTCAGTCGTGGTTCCATGTGCAGGACAGCCACACTCTGTGTATATTAAAGAACAGGGGGATGACCTTGACGCTTCCACCTGTCGCCTACTAACAGCTGCTCAATGGATCATCCCGTCCCCAACTCACGGAATACGTAAAACTGATACTCTACAAAAGGGTAATTTGGTAGATTTTCGATCATTTCAAATCGAAACGCCACACTGTCTGCCTGGAACAGCCGACTGCTTCATGATGCCTCAAAGAAAATGTTTAGACCACTCAAAACGATGGAGAACGATTGGAAGGATGGGATCTGGTTGAGTAATTACGGAGGGAATCATACTCTTTGGTTTCCACTATTCTGTTATCTGATGGCTGTGGCAGAATTTGCAAAACAACTCAGATAGTTATCGGAAGACTTGTTCAAGTAAGTTCTAGGATTAAAATTCCGCAATATGATTCAACTGTTGTTTCAACGGAACAGAAAAGCAACAGCTAAGTTTCTGCGGTCAGATTTCGTTTCAAGCCCAGGAAAACAGATGTCTGTCTCATCTGTAACGAAAAGGCTTCACAAGGCAAAACTCTATGCCTGTCGACCCGTTGTATACTTCCCATTAAGTCTCAAACAAAGAGAAGACAGTTTGAAATGGTGTCACGATCGTTTCACCTCAACCCGAAAATAATGAAGTCGTGTCCTGTTTGCACAAGAGTGGGCCTTTCCCTTAGAATCCGACAACAGTCATGTACTGATATGGAGAGAAGTGGGAACCCATAACCAACCCCATAACATCGTTGAGAGAGTTGTTTGGGTTGTTTTACCTCTGAGTGGCACTTTTTTGCACACCATGGGCTAAATGGCCAGGTCACATGGACCCCGAAGGCTCAGAGAAGGTTGGGGGAGGGGACCCACTGGAACAGCTGTTGGGAGACAGATGGTAGACTCCCGTCAAGGCCATCCAGCGTGTTCTTTAACGTGCACAGGGTATGGCTCTCCCGCACACGGGGCCACGGCTTAACGTCCCATCCGACGGACGGAGGCCTTTCCAAGCCCATCGGTGTCCCCTACTGGCCGTGGGCAGGGCGGTCGTTGAGAGAAGTGCATTTGGTACTGAACGTCTGATTGTGTGGGCAAGATTTTCATTCGGTTATCGTACCGACCTCCACGTGTTTCATAGAGGTTGTGTTAATGATCTGAGATATCGGAATGAGATCCTTGATCCCATATCAAATAATAGCGAGTAGTGCCGAGTAGTGCAGTAGGTGACGATTAAAGAGCAAGTCTGTGACATGAAAGCATCTTCCATATTCACCATTTCAGAATACGATTTTGCAAAGGAAGAGGAGGAGTCAACCTACTTGAAGGGTCTTGTTCTGTGGAGCCGTTGTCTTATCCTTCCTAAAGCTTCCCGTTTTGTAGAAGCGCCTCACGTAGCGGAACACAAATTTGATGGCTTTGGTGAAGAGTTTGCCCAAGTCTGCCAGCACCATCAGCATCAGTGGGATGCCCAGGAAGGCGTAGATGATGGTGGCGGCTCTTCCTGCATCCGTACTGGGGGCGATGTTGCCGTAGCCTGCAGAGAAAAATACATTCATATTACGAACAAGAAAAAACAAGTTCTTATTTCAAATGTGTGTGCATATATACATATATTGTATAGTACACATTGGCTGTCTGGCCAAATTATTAAGAATACTGTCCGTGGCCGAGTGGTTACCGCGCTTGACCGCTGATCTAAGGGACCTGGGTTCGAGCCCCGGATATGGCATGGATGTTCGTGTCGTTTTTTCTGCTGAGGTCCTGCCATCCTCTCAGATCTTCTACTGTGGCATATAAACTGACAGGCTCCTGTCAGACCTCTGTGGCAAGCAGCTGCTTGAGGGGTATTTATTATTATTTTTATTACTGTGTGGGGGCGGGGCTGGCTCAGTCGGTAGCGCGCCAGGCTCGTAATCTGTAGTTCCCAGGTTCGAGTCCCAGCTGGGTCAGCGTTGAGATTTATCTCCGCAAAATTCCCCGCCCTGCCCACGGTCAGTAGGGGACACCGATGCGCTTGGAAAGGCCGCCGTCCGTCGGATGGGACGTTAAGCCGTGGCCCCGTGTGCGAGAGAGCCACACCCTGTGCACGTTAAAGAACACGCTGGATGGCCTTGACGTGAGGCTACCATCTGTCTCCCAACAGCTGTTCCAGTGGGTCCCCTCCCCCAACCTTCTCTGAGCCTTCGGGGTCCTTGTGACCTGGCCATTTAGCCCATGGTGTGGAAAAAAGTGCCGCTCAGAGGTAAAACAACCCAACTCCCCCTTAGAGTGTTCCTTAAAGGGAATAGGATATGACTCTCCCTGCTCACGGTAGATGGCTTAATGAATTTAATTTCAATAGCAGTAAATGGTTGTCTCTCCTTCCTCACCGAGAGCAGAGAGGGAATTAACAGAGTAAAATCTCAACACAGGCACAAGAGAGACTCGAACCGGGGATCCTAACTAAGGTGAGAGATTTCGTGCGAGGAACTGAAACCTCTGATCAATATCGGGAATATGTAACATTTTATACTAGCTTAACGGCAACCGGTGCTTCCCGGGTCTCACTTTTAATCTGTTTACTTTGTTCTTCACTACAAAAACAGTTGGTTTTGCTGGTTTAGCCCTCTTCCCGACACTTTAGCGCATACTCAACACGAAGAATTGCCCAACGTTGCTCAGGTCCTTTTCTGACGTCAGCGCGCTCTCAGAGCCCGTGGCTTCGTCATCAACTATCGAGAGTTTTTTGTTTCCACAGATTTTGGCACTCTGTTGGGTTGGGTTGTTTTACCTCTGAGTGGCACTTTTTTGCACACCATGGGCTAAATGGCCAGGTCACGTGGACCCCGAAGGCTCAGAGAAGGTTGGGGGAGGGGACCCACTGGAACAGCTGTTGGGAGACAGATGGTAGCCTCCCGTCAAGGCCATCCAGCGTGTTCTTTAACGTGTACAGGGGGCCACGGGCCACGGCTTAAAGTCCCATCCGACGGCTTTTCCAAGCCCATCGGTCTCCCCTACTAACCGTGGGCAGGGCGGGGAATTTTTCGGAGATAAATCTCAACGCTGACCCAGCTGGGACTCGAACCTGGGAACTACAGATTACGAGCCTGGCGCGCTACCGATTGAGCCACCCCCGCCACTTGGCACCCTGTAGTTCCCGATGTATTTGACGGAAAGGTCCCAAATTTCATAGGCGGGCTCACCAGGTGCCTAACTGAAATGGGACGTTTTAAAATATTGTGCTTTTGGAAATGAGGAGATCTGGCAACGGCGGCAGATTTAAATGTTATTATGACTCTTACGTTCAGAGTTAGGGAGCTGTAAATGGCAACAGTAAATTTGACAGCGATTACCTTTTTCGATAAGAATAGCATGGCAAACATTTGTGCTTCTAGTATGCCCCCCCTCTGGAATTTCGACTTGAAATTTGGCACTACAACTCGGACCAGAAACATTCTCCAACATTTGAAACTTCTGCTGTGATTTCCCCATGCGTTATGGCTGCCACAGGCACAGACATCTTCTATTATTGTTATAGACATCAATGAATGGTCATTACCACGGTTTGTGCTTCTAGTATGCCCCCCCTCTGGAATTTCGACTTGAAATTTGGCACTACAACTCGGACCAGAAACATTCTCCAACATTTGAAACTTCTGCTGTGATTTCCCCATGTGTTATGGCTGCCACAGGCACAGACATCTTCTATTATTGTTATAGACATCAATGAATGGTCATTACCACGGTTTGTGCTTCTAGTATGCCCCCCCTCTGGAATTTCGACTTGAAATTTGGCACTACAACTCGGACCAGAAACATTCTCCAACATTTGAAACTTCTGCTGTGATTTCCCCATGCGTTATGGCTGCCACAGGCACAGACATCTTCTATTATTGTTATAGACATCAATGAATGGTCATTACCACGGTTTGTGCTTCTAGTATGCCCCCCCTCTGGAATTTCGACTTGAAATTTGGCACTACAACTCGGACCAGAAACATTCTCCAACATTTGAAACTTCTGCTGTGATTTCCCCATGCGTTATGGCTGCCACAGGCACAGACATCTTCTATTATCGTTATAGACATCAATGAATGGTCATTACCACGGTGAAGCAAAAGTGAGAGCTGTTTCCCCTCCCTATTAAATTTGAAATATATACATATTAACCTTTCCGTGGCCGAGTTGTTAACGCGCTTGGCTACTGATCTAAGGGACCTGGGTTCGAGCCCCGGGTTAAGGCATTAATGTATGTGTCGTTTTTCTGCTGAGTTCCTGCCATTCTCCCAGACCTTCTACTATGGCATATAAACTGACAAGCTCCTGTCAGACCTCTGTGGCAAGTAGCTGCTTGAGGGGGTATTTATTTATTTACATACATTAACTAATAAAAAAGCTGAAAACATTTCATCTTCGAATAGCGAAGGTATCTTCATAAAGATTGATTTGAAACGACAGAAGAACTGGCGAGTTAGTTTCATAACTTTAGCAGTCTATCTTACTTTTGTGAAGAAATATTTAGAAGCAACACCTTTCTAATTCTGGCCCTTGTCTGTTTACGAAGCTATTCATTCCAGGGAAGAATTTTTCGCTCCCTCTTAATTCCTCTTCTTACTGCCGACTATAAAAAGTTCGACGAACTACAGAACTCTAGGGTCTCGCTTTTCCCTTGTTGTCGTCACTTCTCTAAACCCAAGAAACCCTCTCGAATCGGTGGCGAATCTTTCGGCAGCAGTGCTCCCTTGCAAGAAGGCGATTTCTTAATGTTTGCCCTGCGATGAAAGGATTTCCCCCAGGACCGACTTCAGTCGCAATTTTCCGATATTTCGGGAGCCATTTCTGCGGAGGAAAGCGCTTTCTGATGACGCATACACATCGCTAAGCTCATGCTAATAGCTGGGCGAAAAGTCAACAGAGGGAACGCGCACTGCGAGAGAGCAACTGCGGAAATGGGCTAAAAACGGAAAACGCGGAGCCGACTCTTATGCAGTGAAGGGAAAAAAAAATCACTTTGCATTCCATCGGTTGATCGGAGCATGGAAACGGCCAAGTACTGCGTAAACAACAAGATCATGAGAAAGGGCATCAATCTGCTGGAGGAGAAAAAACGAAATGCAGAAACTAACATTTTCGGCTGGGGCGGGAGAAAAAAGGAGATATTTAAAACATCTTTTTTTAATTCTTTTGTCAGACGTCATTATAAAAACTATTATTACTGCTATATCTCACAATATTGCGAGGAAAAGAATCGGCATCTGAATAGTTCCTAAGTAACAACAAAACAAACGTTTTTTTTTCGCTTGTTTCAGTTTACTTAACTTTGGTGAACGAAACTTCGACATCCGGGAAATGTGTACGGTACCAGCGATTAGGTATAGTCGCTCAAAAAAATATCCGAACACTATGGTTCATTAAAGAATTCAGAAAAAATATCTGGCAACGTTTTTTTTAGAAATTAGTGATCTGGTAACCTTCATGTCACGTGACACGAAGGTTGCCAGACCACTAATTTCTAAAAAAAATCGTTGCCAGATATTTTTTCTGAATTTTTAATCAACGATAGTGTTCGGATACTTTTTTGAGCGACTGTACGTATCAAAGTTCGTTTTTCGTTTGAACCGCGAAGGTCGTTAGGATTTTGTAATAACTGATGAATTGGAGGAGTCCTTTTAAAATTCAGATGGAACATTTGCATTATTTTTGAATCACTGAAACATTATCAACTGAATGAAAGGATAATTCAATTAGAGGAACAATAAAAGTTCGAAGACCATTTTGGGTTAAAATAAAAAGTGGGGGACATAACTCACAAAATATAGCCCTTGCTTAATTTGAATGTTGATATAATCATGCAACTCAATCGCTAATAGCTATGTTGGTTTCCAGGGCCATATCTTGGGAGTGGGGTGGCGTGAGGGGTGAAAGAAAAGGAAAATGGAAATCCAGTCTCTTGGTCCCTCCTTTTACATTTTTCCCGCTCAATCCTTATTATTTTCTAGATCAGGATCTGTTGGTATCTAAGAACGAAATTATTTTCCGACTGAATTGTCGGTTGTTACGAAAAGTGGTCAAGTGGTTAGCGTACTTGGCTAGTGACCTAAGGGACCTGGACATTACGAAAAGTGGTCAAGTGGTTAGCGTACTTGGCTAGTGACCTAAGGGGCCTGGACAATACGAAAAGTGGTCAAGTGGTTAGCGTACTTGGCTAGTGACCTAAGGGACCTGGACAAAGCGTTAGAGGTATTGTTTTCCTACTGAGGTCGTGCCTTCCTCTCAGACCGTCTACTATGGCGAATAAACTGACAGGCTCTTGTCAGAACTTTGTTGCAAGCAGCTGCTTGAGGGGGTATTTTTACGGAAAGTATGCGTTTCTGAAACCATCAATAAATCTAATGACTGATTTGGATCAAGTTGGCATCACGATCTGACAAAGTTCCTTAATTCCCTACAAAAATCCTCATGAAAGTCACCTCATATTCTGGTACTGAAGGTCAAGTTGGGTTGGGTTGTTTTACCTCTGAGCGGCACTTTTTTGCACACCATGGGCTAAATGGCCAGGTCACATGAACCCCGAAGGCTCAGAGAAGGTTGGGGGAGGGGACCCACTGGAACAGCTGTTGGGAGACAGAGGGTAGCCTCCCGTCAAGGCCATCCAGCGTGTTCTTTAACGTGCACAGGGTATGGCTCTCCCGCACACGGGGCTACGGCTTAACGTCCCATCCGACGGACGGCGGCCTTTACAAGCCCATCGGTGTCCCCTACTGACCGTGGGCAGGGCGGGGAATTTTGCGGAGATAAATCTCAACGCTGACCCAGCTGGGACTCGAACCTGAGAACTGCAGATCACGAGCCTGGTGCGCTACTGACTGAGCCACCCCCGCCCCTACTGAAGGTCAAAGTACCGATTCTGTTACTAAGAAATTTAAATGGCTCGAAAACATTTGATGGTACAATGTTTTGTATATTAATTTAAGGTAACTGATAAGTCGACATATAAGTCAACCGAGTTGTAAAAGGGGGAGAAAAGGACATTCTGACTACATTCGAATGCAATTTCCAGTAAAGCTACACTTTTCTATTATGTTAAATACTTACAACAATCAACACTTGCAAGTCGCAGGTAAATAGTTTTAAAGTCCTAACAGAAAGCATTACAGAGAGCTTAATAAACGTGTAAAGTATCAGTTAGCTACTGATAAGAATCTTTGGCTTGATGGCTTGGCTGACAAAGCCGAGGAAGCAGTTAGACAGCACAACAGCAGAGAGCTGTACCAGATCAGGTATACAGGGATTGAAGGATAAACAAGGTAAGGTTATTGAAGGGGAGGATTCTGTCATGGCTAGGTGGGCTGAGCATTTCAGTGATGTTCTAAACAATGTGGTTAGTTCTGCTCCCATTGTAATGATGATAGATGCATCACTGGCTTTAATGTTGGCCCTATATAACAATCGGAAGTTACTTTTGTCACCATTAAATTTAAGCTACATAAGTCCTTAGAGATATAAAAACGATTAAAAAAATGCTACCGAAACTACTACTTACTACCGAAATCAACGGTATTCCGAGAGCAGAGAGGGAATTAACGGAGAAAAATCTCAACACGACACACAAGTTCCCGCTATGCCAGAGTTGAGCTTTTTCCTTGGAAAGGCAGACGTTCCTTGAATGAGGATTTCAGCCATATGATACAGGCGATCCACCCAATGTGCACTTTAAAGAAGACGCTGGATAGCTTTCACGGGAAGGTTCCATTTCTCTTCAACAGATATTCAGAGGATCCCTTTGCGTTTTGATCCTTTGTGTTCCTGGTCAACTGGCCTTTCAGCCCATCGTGTGCATAAAAGTGATGCAGAAAGGTAAACAAAAGACACAATCAGCTGATCCGTTGCTCACAACTCAAGGAAAAGCTGAACTAGGAATGATCTCCCGTTCATCGAATCAAAGAAAGAGACCAAATCCTAATGATGTCTTTGTCTCTCTTGTGCATGATCGTTGAAGAGTCGTCCCTTTTGAATTCCAGATGAAGAGAATAAAGCGTTTGCACCCCTGTCCTCATCCCGGTATATTTAGAGTGCAATAGATTACGTCTCCAGAGTAACTAGATCACCTCCACCAGTCTGAGTTCGTCATAGCCCCCTCATGACGAGAAAGCACGTGACAAACATTTGGCACGCCGCATTCGTTCTGGGGCTCCACGCGCCGCATAAGTCACAATGACATCTGACTTACATTGTGCCTTTGTGCCCCAAGTGGGACACAGGCAGACACCTCGTGCAAACATGTGCAACAAGGGTTAAAAAAAGGAAGGAGCTCTCTTTAGAAATTCTCTTCATAAGGTTTTTGAATAACCTCTAATTGATCGTATTTAGTTAAAAGCTTCAAGGGTTGGGTTCTTCTGGAGGCTTCTTTGTTACACAGTTGTTACCCGTTTATACTTTGCAACATATGGAAAAATGGAGGAATTTTCCGGAATCGCTACTCGGAGTATCTTAAAACGCCCGATAAAACGACTAAAGCTACTAAATTGTGTATTATTCTAAGTGTTGACAATACTCGCCGAAAACGTATCTTACCTTTATTCCCTGACATTCATAATAATACATAAATAATAATACATAAAAACAAATAAGCAAAAATAAGAACACAAAGGAAAGGAGATAATAATATGTTTTCAATCTTGAAATCAAGGGACAGACTATATGCCCGTCCAGGAATCAAAAGATTCCACCACTGAACACTTTCTAGTGGCGGTGGCTATACTGTGGTGACCTAAAACTAGGGAACAACAGATAAACGCTAGCTGGCATTTTATATATTCTTCCAAATTCTGAATGTTAAAAACATATTCCTTTAAACCTTTTTTAAACAATGAGAGACTTTTTTCCATCCTCGAATTATTATTAAGTAAACTAAAAGTTTTTGGTGCGACGGAAAGGAAATGATGCTTCATAATACTTTTATGACGCAAAGGCACAACAAACATTAATCCAACTCTTCTTGAATTATAAGGTAAAATTAAATGCGAAATCCATTGCTGATTAATAAACAGAAATAACAGAATCTTATAAAAATAGATTTGTCTAATGTAATAGAAGTGATTGGTAATTAACATATTTATAGAAGAAAAAGATTTTACATTAAACACTAATTTATAAATTTTTTAAATTGTGCCCATAATCACCTCCCTCCCCCCAACTACATATATCGTATTGAATAATCGAATATACCCAAGCATAATACAGTATAATGAAAACTTTTCTTGGCATAATTTTCTTTAAATAGTATAATCTATACAAGATAATCCTCAGTTTTTTAGTTAAAACATTTGCGTGCGATTTCCATTTGAAATCCTGATCTATAATTGCACCTAGATATTTTTAAATTGGTCACTCTTTCTAAATATGGATAATCACAATATTGATGGTTACCACAGATAGTGTTATGATACCTTAAACTAAAATGAACATTATCCCCAATGAAATTAAATAATATAAATTAAGTTTTTTGAACATTTAAAGATAATTTATTTAAATGGAGCCAGCAATTAATTTGCGTTAAATCATGCTAAACTATAAACTTTAAATTTGTTCTATTGTTGGCTGAATAAACAATGGCTGCATCATCTGCATAACAGGTAAGGGATCCATTAAGGTTAAAATTACAAAAATCATTAAAATAAATTAAAAACATCACAGGACCTAAAACTGAGCCTTGCGGTACATCTGCATTAATTGTCTGATAATCCCTAATCTGAGACTCAACATAGACAGCTTGTTTTCTATTTTTCAAATAACTTTTAAACCATCGTAGACAAATACCTCTTATGCGAATAATATAAAGTTTATTCAACAGAAGGTCATGGTTAACTGTGTCAAATGCCTTTTTTAATATCAAGAAAAACAGCTAGTGTTTTTTCCCCTTCATTAATACTTTAAAAATTTTTTCAGTTATATCTAATATAGTTTGTTCAGTATTTTTGTTTTCTCTAAAACCAAACTGAGAATCATTAAAAAAAAATGCTTTTCAAAGAAACCAATAATTCTATTTTTAATAATTTTTTCAATCACTTTTGAAAATATTGGTAGCACAGATATTGGTGTATAATTATTTATCAGATTTCTGTCTCCTGACTTATAAATAGGGTAACCTGAAGTTCTTTTTTTAAATCATCATAAAAGAATCCATTCTCGATTGAAATAATTGTTAGATGAGTCAAAATGTGAATTACAGAATTTTACAGACGATCCTTAGCATTTTAACAGTTATTCGATCATGATCCACTGTTTTGTTGTTATCTAAGTTATTTATTATATTAGTTAGCTCATTGTCAGCAGCATCCTAGAAAAAGACAAAATTCTGTGACTATCTTAAAAGAATTGAAGTATTGGAATTATTCATTTGTTGACTTGTATTATCCTCCAAAAAAGTGAAACTACAATTCATTTCATTAACCAAGGTAGTAGAAGTTCTTTTTTCAGGTAAAACTTTTGTTTTATGTTTCAGACCAAGTATATTATTTATGAACTTCCGTTGCTTCTTTTTGTCATTTTCACAATTGTGGAATTTTTCAGAAAAAAAAATATTTTTAACCTCCTTAATCCTATTGTTCAAAAATTTAGAATAATTTCTACAATACAATTCAAACTGAGTTATTCCAGGACATTTCTTAAATTGCTTATAAAGCAATTTAAGAACTATCCTGGATGGTTGATTGCCTTTAAAAATTTGTTTATTACTCCTTCTTGCATAGCTTATTTTTTGTGTATTTTAGAAAAACAGTTAGTATACATAGCGTTAAAATCCCCATTAATTTCAACAATATTATTGAAATCTAAGTTCTTAATATGTTTTTCAAATTTTATGTAATCAACTGATCACATTACAAATCACTCCTTCCTCTATTACCCCTTTCAAACTTTAAATTAGTCTTACATATTATATATAGGAAAATGATCTGTAAGAGGATATTGATAGATAGCCACTTCATAAAACAAACCCAGGGCCATTTCTAACAAAAACATGGTCAACACAGCTTGAACTAACATGTGTTAGTCTAGTGGGTATATCTACACACTGTCCAAAACCAAAACCATTTAAAGTACTTATATAGTCAGATACAAACCCATAATCTTTCATTAAATCAATGTTTAAATCCCCCACCAAGAATATGCTCTTCAATGTTTGCGCTTAGAAGTTATCGATCTTAAATATGTCTTTATTTCTCTGTTAAAAGTATCAATATTAATAGTATGAGATCTGTAGATAAGAATAACAGAAGTATTTAAAACTGAGTCAAACAAATGAACACCCTCAGCACCAATCAGGTGAAATTCTTCTTGTTGAAAATGAAAGTCATCAGCTCTCACGTACAAAATCACACCACCTGATCTGTTTGAAACTCTGCACTGATAATACATATTAAAGTCTTTTATACAGATCAACTTCTTCTTCATCTATCCATGTTTCTGACAGAAAAATCAAATCTAAATTCTGAAGAACATTCTCAAGGATCAACAAAAGTTCAGCAAAGTTTTGTCCAATACTTCTCATACTGAAGTGAATAAAGCTAAAATCTGCATTTCCTTCATGTAAAAATGTTTGGAAGTCATCTTGATTCTCAAGCACAGAAGTTTTATGTTCAACAAGCATGTACTCTGTCATACTATCAAATGTGTGTAAAGTCATTTTAGAGATTTTAAGTTTTCCTCACATTTTATTCTGTGCCCCTTTGAAGTTTGATTTTTTTCTTAAAACGATCTTTCCTTCCTTAATCCATGCATAATCATAATTATAGGAATTTTTAAATTGTTTTGCTATATAGAATAACCTTTTGATAAACCTAGTAAGATGCTCATTTAGAAATACCCTGTTATCATGAAATTTATCACTTATCATATCCGCTGTTACCTTTTTTCGCATTTTGGATCCATTTACTCCTTACATTAGTATTTTTAAATTTAACAATAATGGGTTTAATTTTATCTTGTCTCATAGTTGGAACTCTATGGACTACACCAGCTGCATCCAACCCATGAAGATCAAGAAGATTTGAGACCATTTCAACAATCTCCAGTACATTTTCTTGTGGCTGTTCTGGAATTCCTACAATTTCAATATTTGTGCTTTTTGACCTCAATTCCAAGTCATTGAAATCATTCCTGAGTTCACTAAGTTCTTGTTTCATAACATTATTTTATTTCACTAAAACAAAATGGTCTTGCCTCAGTTGTTTGATTTCTGTCCATAACTCATTTAGAGATTTCATAAATTCTTCGATTGGACTATTATTAAACTGTATAGGATCCTTAATTTTCTTGATATTACTATTAATATTTGTTGTATCTTGTTTCATAGTATTTCTAATATCTGTTATGAAGTTTCCCAGTTCAATACCAAGAGTTTTTATTTCCTCCTTTAACAAATTGCACTCACTTTTTGTTTCCTTAGTAACATATTGATCTGTATTTCCAAGTCCAGACATCTCCTCCAGTTTCTGATCTACTTCAGTTACTGAAGTTGATGATGATTTTGAAGACATAGTACATCCTGTGCACCTCCAATTCTTTTTCTTATCTTTATTAAGCTTTCTAAGTTCGAGTCAGTAGTTCCAATGCCCTTGGGATGGGAGAAATCTTTACATCCAACTTTGCACTGAAAAACTTCACTTGTATCAAACACTTCTTGTAAGCAAGGTGCACAAAGAATCTTGGACATCTTTAAATAAAGTTATAGGTATTTCCAATTAAACAGTAATAGAATTAATTACAGCTCAAAAATTTCATATCCAGACAATAGATGGCGCTATCAGCTGAAACTTTTTTAATCAGAACATTGGCCTCTTCTGCAAGGTCTAATGTTCTCTATTTGTCTTTCTCCAGAATAGAATCATTTTTTTTATTTATGAGGGATAGTTGAGACGCAGTAACGTCTGCATCCGCTATCTCGCCCTTCTGTTGTGGCTGGTGGAGGGAGCCCCTTATTTGGAGGCTAATTTCACCATATTTACAACACCCTGAACCCTGAGTTACCTCCCACGAAACTTTATATCCTTATTCGGATATTTACATTTCAATTTTAAGCATGTTATGTTCAAACTGAGGTTTTTTATGCTGCCTAAATTTATATTTTAAGAAAATGTAAAAGAATAAGACAATAAAAACTTAATTTCGATATATAATCACAGCTCCTAGTAGACAAACTACGTTGCAACCACACAAGTGTTGCCACCGTTTAATCGTTATACGTTATCGTATAAAAGTTATCGTTTCATCGTTTATGCATGTTCACTGTAATGGCAGTTTTTTCGTTGAACGGCTATTCGTCGTCCGTATTATGAAAAAAAAAACCATAAGGAAATAATTTTTTTAACATAATGCCGTGGGCTGTATCTTAGAAATGCAAAAATCTGTAGGAATATAAAAAAAAACGCTTCAGATGCTACTATTGATGGCGGCCATTTTATATATTTTCGACGACCGTCAATTCGTACGTTTTCTACGACCTCATTGATTTCAACATTTATCCGACTGCCGCATTATATAAAAAAAAGCCCCAGAAGTAAACAAAATGGCGACTGAAAGCGTTCCAAGCTTGTCAAATTGGGCGTTTCAAGCAACCCGGAGTAGCGATTCGGAAGAATTACCCATTTGGGATATTTATGCGAAAGTGGAAAACTGAGCTTCAGAAATATTAACTTTAAAACTCTTGTCAAACCCTTGGGAACATTTGGAGGCACTGACATGCATGTCATCACACTACGGTTGACTTGGGAAATCTTATTCACGTATTGTACTTCTTATTACCTGCAGTTCAATGTATTGTTTGTGATGGCTAACACAACGAATGCCGGTCATTAAATTAATTTTTCAAGATAGATTTTGTATTTTCTGTTCACTCTTCACAAAACACGAATCTTGTAAGTTCTGTCCCATTTTATACAAGATGGATTTTGTATACTCTTTTCAGTCATCCGGGTGATCCATAAACAGCGACCGAATCAAAACCTGACACTTCTGTGATCTTAAAAATGTAGTTTGCTAAGACAAGCCGGTGAATGGCTTATAAAAGATTTACTCTATTTTACGAATTCAAGAAACAATTAAAAGCATATTTTTAACATTCTGAGGGATCCATTTCTAATTCGGTACCGGTTCATCTTTTAGTGGGACTGAAATAGAAATGGAATCTTAATCATCCTAAATCATTCATTATTTTGCATTCATTGAACTTATAGTTTTGCATCCGATATATAGTTTTGTTTGTTTTTCAATTACTATAAATAAGTTTGGTGCCGAGTTTCAAAAACATTTTAGGGGGTGGCTCAGTCGGTAGCGCGCCAGACTCGTAATCTGTAGTTCCCAGGTTCCAGTCCCAGCTGGGACAGTGTTGAGATTTATCTCCGCAAAATTCCCCGCCCTGTTCACGGTCAGTAAGGGACAATCGATGGGCTTGGAAAAGCCGCTGTCCGTCGGATGGGACGTTAAGCCGTGGCCCTGTGTGCGGGAGAGCCATACCCTCTGCATGTCAAAGAACACGCTGGATGGCCTTGACGGAATGCTACCATCTGTCTCCCAACAGCTGTTCCAGTGGGCCCTTCCCCCAACCATCTTTCAGCCTTCAGGGTCCATGTGACCTGGCCATTTAGCCCATGGTGTGCAAAAAAGTGCCGCTCAGAGGTAAAACAACCCAACTCAAATTGAAAAACATATTAGCACAAGGAGAAGAATCTACCTTTTATTTTGATATCTTTTTGCAAATAAACATGGATAAAGGGACAACCTTTATACTTTGTTTGGATTCAAAATCAGCTTCGTTTACGGATTACACAAGTAACCGTCGATTCGACTACAGGAGCAGGATTTTCATTTTATCATTTGAAACTGATTCTCGTATATCTTTAACGTTAAAAGATCCCAAATTCTTTGAAATCACCAAACATGGTAACGGTACTATTATAATCATATTTTGAGATCATTTTAAATCCGGAACACTCAGTTGTTGCTTCTCAGATGGCAGGCACAATCAGACACCGTGCGAAAGCATTCTTCTCTCGACACGAAGCAACATCGAGATCATGGATTCCTTAACACTTAAAATCCAACTCTAAATGCCATACCCTGCTCCTCAAATATTTTAATGCAGTTTTTCCTTCAAACTTAAATGTGGAAAGACCGGGATGGTCATTGGAGTTACCAGATGAATCCAGGCGGGTCGCATCCCAAAGTGGCAGAAATCCAATAGAAAGTTAACATAAAATGCCCAAAACTAGACGAAAAAAAGTCGAAAGTAGCAAAAAGTGTCCCAAAGATAACAGAAACGGCAGAAAGTGTCAGTAGCCCCAACGATAGATATCCTCGTAAGGAATGTTTCCCAGTCCATCCACGAAACCAGAAACAATTCTGAATATTAGCTCAATGAAGAGACCTCATGCTCATCAAAGCCTATATGACAGGAGGTGGGAGTTGCTCAGTCGGTAGCACGCCAGGCTCGTAATCTGCAGTTCCCAGATTCGAGTCCCGCCTGGTCAAGTGTTGAGATTTATCTCCACAACTCCACGCTCTGCCCACGGTCAATAGGGGACTCCGATGGCCTTGGAAAGGGGCGCCATACGTCGGATGGGACGTTAAGCCGTCGCCCCCTATGCGGGAGAGCCATACACTGTGCACGTTAAGGAACACGCTGGATGGCCTTGACGGGTGGTTGCCATCCGTCTCCTAATAGTTCTCCAGTGGGTCCCCTCCTTCAACCTTCTCTGAGCCTTCGGGGTCCTTGTGACCTGGGTATTAGCAGTTGTGTGCAAAAAAAGTGCCGCTCAGAGGAAAAATAACCCAACCCAATCTATATGACACCTGTCGTCAGTCTATGCAGATGTATTTTATGCGAATGGCAGGCATCCTTGAGCTGGATGTCGTCATTTTTCCAACGACTTCGACAATGACATTCTTTTACCTCTGCACGAGTTCCGAAAGGGCGTTGCCAGTGACGAAAGGCCGTGCTCTGACCTGTTATCTTCGCTATCTCCTTCGAAGCACAACAGAAGAGATAAATGCCATCTAAGTACATCAGAAACATCCAAGCAATAAAACGGCAACACTTGCGATGGCTTTTCAGAAGAATATTTAATAATATGCGGTGCAATTCAAAGGTATACTTCGATGGGCTTCTTAAAGAAAATTCACCTGTTCCATTGATGTGGAGATTGCTTCTTAGCTTTAGATGTTATCCATTCGAAAACGTATTAATCCTAAATTGCAATATCCCGACTGCAATAAGGTCCTCGGTGCACACTTAGAGTGCGAGAGATAAAACATGAGAGGAGCTTACGCAACTTTCTTCTCGGTCACGTACTCCATGAATCAACATCGTTACGTAATGAGAGTAGTAAAATGCTCCTTGTAGTAAAATGAGTTGCAGGAACTGAAGGGAAGTACTGGGAGGGTGAATACGGAAAACGAGAAAAACAACAATAACAGATTTATGGGAAATTTCGTTGGCTAATTGATGTCGTCAGTAGATTTGTTCATTGGCTGCCGCCATGTTTTATTATCAAGTTGACAAGAGGGATTTAAAGTTAGGCTTAGTTGAAGAAGATGAATGGAACTGATTGCCCTTTCAATACTCAAACGGTTGCCTTCTAGGTGAAATTTTCACAAGGATTTGGTTGTTTGGGGGTTTAAGGGCACACAAGCAACTAAGATTACAATTCGCCAAACGAATTTCGAAAGAGTTAGAAATATCAGTTGCTATTATGGAACCAAATAATTATTAACCATCAACTTCTAAATAGTTGACATGTGGATTCTGAAACAGGGCTAAAACAGTTTTCTCTATCAGATTCAAAATGTCTACTTTTTATTAAAGAATGGGGAGGAAAAAACCATAGAGACATTAGTATCTTTCAGCATCTTAAATCAGGAGCACTCAGTTGTTGCTTCTCAGATGGAACGCACAATCAGACACCGGGCGAAATGATTCTTCTCTCGACACGAAGCAACATCAAGATCATGGATTCCTTAACACTTAAAATCCAACTCTAAAAAGCCTACTCTGCTGCTCAATGCTATCGATGCAGTCAGGTTCGCAAACCACTAATCGGTTCACGTGTCTCCTTATTTAAGTGAAAATGTTTTGCCTCGGGGATATAAGACACCCCTCTGGGCTCCTAAAGAGTGTCACCAGTGGATGTCACCTGTCAATGTTACAAAACGTATTAATCACAAAACGTATTAATTAATAACGTTACAATAACGTAATTAATAACGAGTTGGATTATGTCGAGGAAAGGTTCCCATCTGAAAATAACAGCTGCCTAGCATGTTATTTTCTTCAATCCTATCTTGAGTATGAGGGTCTTTGTGACTTGATCATTCAGCTAACCCATTACGATGAAGAGGTAGATGGGAGCTTAAGTTCAGCGTCATCGACATGCTCTTTCTCATAGTTTGGGAAAAGGGAAAACGAATAAGGAAGCAGAGAAAAAACTCTTCTTCACACGGAACCATGGCTTAAAGTAATAATAGAAAGGAACAAACGATGTCTTCTTTGGCAGCGAAGGCACAGCGAGTATAAGAAGGTGGAATCGATACCGGAAGGAAAAGGAATCTAACTCGCTAATCTCAGATGATGCACAACTTGGCATGAATCATCATCTCCTCTTGCCGTTATTGGACAGCCAGAGAATGTGAAAAGAAGAAGGCTTCCTCTTTCCATTTGATAAACATCGGAAGATATTTCTGAGTCCACCGTTTCTCTTTCTCTTTGATTCCTGAAGCCTACCTCTTTCTTTTTCTCTCAGTCCACCGTTTCTCTTTCTATTTGATTCCTGAAGCCTACCTCTTTCTTTTTCTCTGAGTCCATCGTTTCTCTTTCTATTTGATTCCTGAAGCCTACCTCTTTCTTTTTCTCTGAGTCCATCGTTTCTCTTTCTATTTGATTCCTGAAGCCTACCTCTTTCTTTTTCTCTGAGTCCATCGTTTCTCTTTCTATTTGATTCCTGAAGCTTTCCTCTTTCTTTTTCTCTCAGTCCATCGTTTCTCTTTCTATTTGATTCCTGAAGCTTTCCTCTTTCTTTTTCTCTCAGTCCATCGTTTCTCTTTCTATTTGATTCCTGAAGCCTACCTCTTTCTTTTTCTCTGAGTCCATCGTTTCTCTTTCTATTTGATTCCTGAAGCCTACCTCTTTCTTTTTCTCTCAGTCCACCCTTTCTCTTTCTATTTGATTCCTGAAGCCTACCTCTTTCTTTTTCTCTCAGTCCACCGTTTCTCTTTCTATTTGATTCCTGAGGCCTTCCTCTTTCTTTTTCTCTCAGTCCACCGCTTCTCTTTCTACTTGATTCCTGAAGCCTTCCTCTTCCCTTTTCTCTGAGTCCACCGTTTCTCTTTCTACTTGATTCCTGAAGCCTTCCTCTTCCCTTTTCTCTGAGTCCACCGTTTCTCTTTCTATTTGATTCCTGAAGCCTACCTCTTTCTTTTTCTCGAGTCCACCGTTTCTCTTTCTATTTGATTCCTGAAGCCTTCCTCTTCCCTTTTCTCTGAGTCCACCGTTTCTCCTTCTATTTGATTCCTGAAGCCTACCTCTTTCTTTTTCTCTGAGTACACCGTTTCTCTTTCTATTTGATTCCTGACGCCTACCTCTTTCTTTTTCTCTGAGACCACCGTTTCTCTTTCTATTTGATTCCTGAAGCCTTCCTCTTCCCTTTTCTCTGAGTCCACCGTTTCTCTTTCTATTTGATTCCTGAAGCCTTCCTCTTCCCTTTTCTCTGAGTCCACCGTTTCTCCTTCTATTTGATTCCTGAAGCCTACCTCTTTCTTTTTCTCTGAGTACACCGTTTCTCTTTCTATTTGATTCCTGAAGCCTACCTCTTTCTTTTTCTCTGAGTCCATCGTTTCTCTTTCTATTTGATTCCTGAAGCCTACCTCTTTCTTTTTCTCTGAGTCCATCGTTTCTCTTTCTATTTGATTCCTGAAGCCTACCTCTTTCTTTTTCTCTCAGTCCACCCTTTCTCTTTCTATTTGATTCCTGAAGCTTTCCTCTTTCTTTTTCTCTCAGTCCACCCTTTCTCTTTCTATTTGATTCCTGAAGCCTACCTCTTTCTTTTTCTCTCAGTCCACCGTTTCTCTTTCTATTTGATTCCTGAGGCCTTCCTCTTTCTTTTTCTCTGAGTCCACCGTTTCTCTTTCTGTTTAATTTCTAAAGCCTACCTCTTTCTTTTTCTCTCAGTCCACCGCTTCTCTTTCTACTTGATTCCTGAAGCCTTCCTCTTCCCTTTTCTCTGAGTCCACCGTTTCTCTTTCTACTTGATTCCTGAAGCCTTCCTCTTCCCTTTCCTCTGAGTCCACCGTTTCTCTTTCTATTTGATTCCTGAAGCCTTCCTCTTCCCTTTTCTCTGAGTCCACCGTTTCTCTTTCTATTTGATTCCTGAGGCCTTCCTCTTTCTTTTTCTCTCAGTCCACCGCTTCTCTTTCTATTTGATTCCTGAAGCCTTCCTCTTCCCTTTTCTCTGAGTCCACCGTTTCTCTTTCTACTTGATTCCTGAAGCCTTCCTCTTTCCTTTTCTCTGAGTCCACCGTTTCTCTTTCTATTTGATTCCTGAGGCCTTCCTCTTTCTTTTTCTCTGAGTCCATCGTTTCTCTTTCTGTTTGATTTCTGAAGCCTACCTCTTTCTTTTTCTCTCAGTCCACCGCTTCTCTTTCTACTTGATTCCTGAAGCCTTCCTCTTCCCTTTTCTCTGAGTCCACCGTTTCTCTTTCTACTTGATTCCTGAAGCCTTCCTCTTCCCTTTTCTCTGAGTCCACCGTTTCTCTTTCTATTTGATTCCTGAAGTCTTCCTCTTCCCTTTTCTCTGAGTCCACCGTTTCTCTTTCTATTTGATTCCTGAAGCCTACCTCTTTCTTTTTCTCTCAGTCCACCGTTTCTCTTTCCATTTGATTCCTGAGGCCTTCCTCTTTCTTTTTCTCTGAGTCCACCGTTTCTCTTTCTGTTTGATTTCTAAAGCCTACCTCTTTCTTTTTCTCTCAGTCCACCGCTTCTCTTTCTACTTGATTCCTGAAGCCTTCCTCTTCCCTTTTCTCTGAGTCCACCGTTTCTCTTTCTACTTGATTCCTGAAGCCTTCCTCTTCCCTTTTCTGTGAGTCCACCGTTTCTCTTTCTATTTGATTCCTGAAGCCTTCCTCTTCCCTTTTCTCTGAGTCCACCGTTTCTCTTTCTATTTGATTCCTGAAGCCTTCCTCTTCCCTTTTCTCTGAGTCCACCGTTTCTCTTTCTATTTGATTCCTGAAGTCTTCCTCTTCCCTTTTCTCTGAGTCCACCCTTTCTCTTTCTATTTGATTCCTGAAGCCTACCTCTTTCTTTTTCTCTCAGTCCACCGTTTCTCTTTCTATTTGATTCCTGAGGCCTTCCTCTTTCTTTTTCTCTGAGTCCACCGTTTCTCTTTCTGTTTGATTTCTAAAGCCTACCTCTTTCTTTTTCTCTCAGTCCACCGCTTCTCTTTCTACTTGATTCCTGAAGCCTTCCTCTTCCCTTTTCTCTGAGTCCACCGTTTCTCTTTCTACTTGATTCCTGAAGCCTTCCTCTTCCCTTTTCTCTGAGTCCACCGTTTCTCTTTCTATTTGATTCCTGAAGCCTTCCTCTTCCCTTTTCTCTGAGTCCACCGTTTCTCTTTCTATTTGATTCCTGAGGCCTTCCTCTTTCTTTTTCTCTCAGTCCACCGCTTCTCTTTCTATTTGATTCCTGAAGCCTTCCTCTTCCCTTTTCTCTGAGTCCACCGTTTCTCTTTCTACTTGATTCCTGAAGCCTTCCTCTTTCTTTTTCTCTGAGTCCACCGTTTCTCTTTCTATTTGATTCCTGAGGCCTTCCTCTTTCTTTTTCTCTGAGTCCACCGTTTCTCTTTCTGTTTGATTTCTGAAGCCTACCTCTTTCTTTTTCTCTCAGTCCACCGCTTCTCTTTCTACTTGATTCCTGAAGCCTTCCTCTTCCCTTTTCTCTGAGTCCACCGTTTCTCTTTCTACTTGATTCCTGAAGCCTTCCTCTTCCCTTTTCTCTGAGTCCACCGTTTCTCTTTCTATTTGATTCCTGAAGTCTTCCTCTTCCCTTTTCTCTGAGTCCACCGTTTCTCTTTCTATTTGACTCCTGAAGCCTTCCTCTTTCTTTTTCTCGAGTCCACCGCTTCTCTTTCTATTTGATTCCTGAAGTCTTCCTCTTTCTTTTTCTCTGAGTCCACCGTTTCTCTTTCTATTTGATTCCTGAAGCCTTCCTCTTTCTTTTTCTCTGAGTCCACCGTTTCTCTTTCTGTTTGATTTCTGAAGCCTACCTCTTTCTTTTTCTCTCAGTCAACCGTTTCTCTTTCTATTTGATTCCTGAAGCCTTCCTCTTCCCTTTTCTCTGAGTCCACCGTTTCTCCTTCTATTTGATTCCTGAAGCCTTCCTCTTCCCTTTTCTCTGAGTCCACCGTTTCTCCTTCTATTTGATTCCTGAAGCCTTCCTCTTCCCTTTTCTCTGAGTCCACCGTTTCTCCTTCTATTTGATTCCTGAAGCCTTCCTCTTTCTTTTTCATCACCGATTTTCATCTCTTTGCTCCCCAACGAATAAGGAAGCAGAGACTTCATCCATCAGCAATAATCATCGGGGATTAAAGAAATTCAACTATTTTTTTATACCGAATGTTTATCTGTTCACCCATTATTAGTAGAAAGGGTACACCTGTTGCCATTAAAAGGAATTCTTCATTTGGATTTATTTTCTGAGCCGGGGAGCTCAGTCGGTAACGTGTCACGTTCGTAATCTGCAGTTCTCAAGTTTGAATCCCAAAAGTGGTAGTATTGAGATTTATCTCCACTAACACCCCACTCACCCATTGGTGAGAAAGGGAACACTGTTGGGCTTGAAAATGTCCCCGTCCGTCTGATGGGAAGTTAAGCCGTGTCACCGTGTGTAGGAAAAACATATTCTCTGCATATTAAATAACACGCTGGATGAGCATGACGAGAGCCATCCATTTGTCTCCTAAGAACTCTTCAGTGAATCCAATTTCCTTACTTAACTCTGATCTTCGTGGTTTCTTGTGACTGGCCATTAATCCATTATGTGAACAAAAGTGTCGCTCAGAGGTGACATCGCATTCCAATCTTCGGGGCATAGAGAGTGGATGACTGCGATTGGCCCTTATGTTAGAAGATGAAGGATATCTAATTAGTAAAAGGGAAAAAAATCGATTCGAAAAAACTCAAAAGTCATTCATATATTTTCTCCTACTGGCTAAAAATCTCTACCAAGTAGCTTTCGCAGACGGATAATTGTCCCAATCCTGTGTAAATCTCAGGATCCTTGGGACTTGATCATTTGGTCCAAATAGATAGGAGAAAATAATCACTTTTGGGGTTTTCTTCCAAGAGATTTATGCTGTGAGAATAGCGTGCAACTTAATACACGTGAATGATTTGTCCTTTTATAAATATTAAATTACAGTCTGACACGGAAATTTAATAAGATAGAGGTAATGATTAGGGCTGAGTCCGAGTGGTTAGCACGCTTGGCTACTGATCTAAGGGACCTGGGTTCGAGTCCCGGGTTAAGGCATGGATATATGTGTCGTTTTTCTGCTGAGGTCTTGCCATCCCACAGACCTTCTACTATGGCGTATAAACTGACAGGCTCCTGTCAGACCTCTGTGGCAAGCAGTTGCTTGAAGGGGTATTTATTTTTAATGATTAGGGAAATTAAATCTGATTAATATTAATGCTTTTAGTTATACTTTCTTATTTCGACAAAGTTGAGTTGTTTTAACTCTATTTTTTGCACACACTGGTTAAATGGCCAGGTCACACGGACCCCAAGGACTTAGAGAAGTTTGGGGAAAGAGATCCGCTGGACATCTGTTAGGAGCCATATGGAAGCCTTTCATCAAGGTCATCCTCCTTGTTCTTAAACGTGCACAGGGTATGACTCTCCTGAAGCTGAGACCACGGCTTTACGTCCCATGCGACAGGCAGCTTCATTTCGAAACCCACCGGTGTCCCCTTTCTCATTGAGGAAAAAAGAGGGGTGGGGGGGGGGAGTTAGTGAAGATAAATCTCAACCCAGGCACAGCTGAGACTCGAAACTAGGAACTGCAGATTACGAGATGGGCTCGCAACCTCCTACGCCAACTCCGTCCACTTCCGAAGAAAAACACACAAATTTCAAGTCAGTTACACGCGAATGCCCTTTTAAATTCCTTTACTCGCTTGTCCGCTTGAAGAATTCCGTGCCCTGTGATGAATTAGGCAGTTTGTGAGCTCCTTCTTTTTTGAGCTAATGATGCCATTTAACTTCTGTATAAAGAAGCGGGCAGTTCTGTTTTGTCTTCGGGCTATTTATGAACAGCAGCAAATCTTTTCAAGACCATTTCTTCTCTGCTCTTACAAAGCGATTCCAAGAAAATGGGCACATCTCCTGACCTTAAAATTACCTTTTGTCCTTCTACCAATCTTAGAAAACAACAAAACTGAAATAGAAAATAATTTACTGCTGATCCAAACCACTATCTTTGTTTGCTTATTATTTTGTTTCCATCCCGACGTTTAATTGTGGTTGGATATGTTGTTAAATTTTAAGACGATCGCAGTAAAAAGTTCGGTAATACGAAACATTTATCAGAGAAAAAAACGACAAATATCAGGAACAATATGTGATAAATTATGTTGTATATGAAGAAGCTTTGCAGGGTGAAGTAACCTTCATTTAAGATGTTAAAAACGAATATATACTTTAAATCTATGAGATTTAATATTAACATACTTATGCTAATTAACATTTTAAACTATTTGTATTTTTTTTTAAACAAATGTTTTGAAATGAATATTGCTTGCTATAAACTAAACTTTTTCCAACAGGATGTTACATTAATTGTCATTAAACTAATATGCTAACAAGAAAAGGCCTAATTTAAAAGCCAAGCAACAATTTGAAGTTATAACTTTCATTATTTATGGTTTCATCCCCCATAGAACCACCTTGAAACATTTCGTACGAATTTCACTCCCACACAATTCACCTCTGTTTCTTCGTTTGCTCTGAAATGTACATTATTTGCTGTCGTTGCTACAATTCGAAGGGTTGTTTTAGCTCTGGGCGACACTGTTTTGCACACCATGGGCTAAATGGTCAGGTCACAAGGACCCCGAAAACTCAGAGAAGGTTGGGGGAGGGAACCCACTGGAACAGCTGTGTTGGGAGACAGATAGTAGCCTTCCGTCAAGGCCATCCAGCGTGTTCTTTAACGTGCGCAGGGTATGGCTCTCCCGCATAGGGGGCGACGGCTTAACGTCCTATCGGACGGACGGCGCCCTTTCCAAGCACATCGGTGGACAGAGCGGGGAGTTCTGCGGAGATAAATCTCAACGCTGGCCCGGCTGGGACTGGAATCTGGTGACTGCAGATTACGAGCCTGGCGCGCTACCGACTGAGCCACCCCCCGCCTCGATAATTCGAAGAGATTATTCATAAAACAAATTCCCTGTTTTAGAATGGATTATATAAGAATGAACAAATAATCAGAATTCAGAATTTGGGCTCTGAGCTGATTCTTAACATCATCCGATTTCAAGTTAGAGTAAGAAGCTGAAAAGGATTCACTTACCAACAGTAGTGACAATAGTGAAGCAATAGAAAATCGCTTTGGGCAGACCCCACGCTGGTCTTTCTCCTTTTTTTCTGTCCCCCGTGTAGCCGTGATTCCCCGCCTCGAGGATCTTCGCCTCGTGACGCACCAGTTCCTGTCGGATGTATCGAAACCACCCCTGCTCATCCAGCAGCTGAGAATCGTTCCAGGCTTTGCGCAAGAACGATTCCCTCGGATGAGACATGTTGAAGGGACTCATCTGGCCGTAGTTGGCTTCCAGGTATTGGAAGAGCACTGCACCACTGTACAGGTAGCAGGAGATGGCGACCACCAGCACCCAATGATGAAGTTTGTGCCTCGTCACCATCTTCAGCTTGTTGAGGAGGAAAGGATCTTCTTCGCACGTGGCAGGCAGGCGGAGAGTGTCCAGACCACGGAGGTCACGCGGAATGAACACTTTGCAGCTTCTTCTGAGCGTTGGACGTCGTCCTTTGGTATCCCAAATGTGATGGATAGTCATCGAGCCACGAGAAACTCCGTATGGCTTCATGATGTAACAGAACCGAAACACACAAATGAAAATGCACGAATCGTTTCTTCTTCTACGCAATTCTCAATCTCAGATATGAGGAGATGTTTTGATATTTTTCCGATTAAGAGAAAATCCTCGAACTATTTGTCTTCTTCATTTTTAAAGAAAACATCTTCAACTGCATCAGAAGACTAGAAAAAAAAGTTCACTCTTATCAGAAAGCGGGGAAAAAAACTAACCCTGTTTTTTTCTCTTCTATATGGAGTATAGCACTTCGTAAATAGCACTTAAAATTTTCTCGGACACTATTCGGAATATGTCTTCTGGAATCTTCATGGGAACGAATCTCGAATATGTGAAATACGTTCTTGTTTTCCTACTAGCAAACATCGTACTTTTTAAGGCCAGAATTCTCTTTCTGGTAAACTGAGCTTCGAGGCAGGAAAAGGGCTCAACTGTTAAAAAGTGGGCACCACAAAAATTGCTCAAGGCTCTGCAGATATTTCGTTTTCTGCAATATTTTTGCAAAATATTTTTTATCCTATATAAACTTTCTAAAAGAAAGATATTTTTAACTGAAAAAACGAAGAAAGCCTGTCTTAAAATGTAATATTAATATCTATTTTAAATATAATCAAAGAGTTTTTCACTCGTATTCTGTATCGCAGAAAATTCAGAAATGAATACAAGGGTTTATTTCTTTAAACCTGAAGATTATCTTTGAGTAGTGAAAATCTTCGGCCACTTACGAATAAAGACCAGCGAAGAGGAATTATTCTTCTAAGGAACCCGCAACAAGAAGCTGACCTTCGATTAGAACTTCGAAAAGATCTCGTGGAAAAAGTTCGACGTCGAAATTGGATGTTATTCCAGCTGGCTACGTTTGCGTAACGACGGGAAGAGGTTTACCATGGGAAGAGTAGGCAGGAGCGAGATCTGGAGGTATCGAATTGCGTTTGCGTGACATCACAAATCTAAAAGAGACAAAAACGATGTGAGAGACCCAAAATACAAAGTTTTGGGCTTTATATAGGGATACGGCGAAGATGGATGTCTCGAAATTTCCCTTTAACGACAAGCGAGATAAGAGGCTTCATTGCTGGCCTTATGACCTGGGGATTTCGTCAGAATACTTAAAAGAGTAAAGACGAGTCTGTAAAACCAAGTACGTGATTTTTCGTTCCCGCCGTCGCTTAGAGAGCGTAATATCCTCCCCCCCCCCTAATCATCTTCTCGGCTATCGAAAGAGGGAGGGTGACGTCCAGAAGAGGCGAGGAGGGGACGAAGTCCTTCTCGTCGCTTGTAAATAGCAATTACGTCTCCATCCAGGGAAGATGAAGAAACTTCAGTAATGGAGTGGCGATTATGAGCTGCAAGAATCTATCGAGTCATTCGGTTAATATGCAATAAAAGGAGGAAGATTTCTGCAGGTTGCTAATTCGTTCTTATCGAAATTAGAGCTTTTATCAGATAAACTGCGGAAATTTGAAAAGATTGAGGAACTTGAAACAAACTGTTCGTTCTGGTAATCGACTTAACCTTTAGCTGGGCTGCTGGAAAAACTTACATCCTTGTAATGTGTTAGAGATTACAACTGTTATTTCATGCTAAACATTAATAGTGGAACTAACTTTTTTATCCCCGTTATCTGAAGTGAAGAGAATAGTGGCATGGTTTTATGAAAACTGTCTGCGGAACATAACAGAGGAACGATAAAGTGCTCCTGTAGCATTTTCTTAGTTCAGTCATGTCGAAGAAAGTTAAAAGAGAGGTTAATCATCAATACAGTTCACATTTTTTCTTGGAAAAAAAAACTTTGGCGCAGTTGAGTGTCGAACCACGGATATGAAGGATTACCATTTGGAATGAAAGTATTGAAGGCATTTGCTTTGAAGGTCACCTTTTGATTGATTGAATCTATCGAAGTACGCGAAGATTATCTTACGGTGTCGAATTTGACTGCCTTCAAAGGGACTCTTTGATATCCCCAAAAGCAATCGAAAAGCCCCGTGAGCGAAACATCATCATTGTGATGTCCTCCCTTCTCAGATCTATGGAGACTGAGCCAAACGTCGTGGCCGCCGGAGGACGATGCGATTGTTGCTTAATAATAATTAGTTCACCCTCAGTTCGGTGAAATATCAGGTCCTCGAGTTTTTAAGCCCGTGCCACTGTATGCCTCAACTTTACTGTGTTGAATGAAGAATAGGAATTGCCCATCAATTAACTGCACGAGAGTAGATAGGGACGACACAATTTTATTCACAATATATACAACTACGTGATGGGAATGAGCTCCACTCCGTGGGCCTTTGCTGCTGCAAATATTAATAATGAGGTGGAGAATCGCACACTCTGCAAGTTCTCACTTTGCAAACCTCAAACTCGGCGAAAGGATAACCAAACTTTGCCTACGCTGTGGTTCCTCTGAATCCACAAAAATAAAAACACAGATTCTCCAAAAATCTCGATTCCCTCTTGGAATCACACCCTCCCTTCAAGGGTTACTTTGAGAAAGGTGGCGTCCCTTGAGGAGTGTCCAAGCGACCTCTTCGCTTGACAGCTACGCACAGACTAATGTTCCAAATCTCCCGCCTAGCCTCGTCGCTGCAGTAGCGCACTAGGTAAGTCATTTACGGCGATAAACAATTTCTGGAGCTGGTTTCATACTTACATGGAGCAGCTTTAGACCCGAAAAACAACCTCGTGAGTCATCCCAGCACAAACATTTCCAAGAACACATAAAAATATGTACAACAATAAAACACAACAAAAGTATACAATAAATAAATAAATATAAAATTCGAGGGACATGACAATCATTACATAAAAAACTGAAAGATAATTAGCTTTGTAACAAGTTCATTCTTGTCAGTTGATTTATGCTTATCTTTCTTTTAACCTCATTTGGTCCACTACAGATTTAGTAATTAGTGCGCCATAGAACACCAATCAACCCATTGGTTCCAAACTCTTTGGTGATTAAAAGTTATTTATGTGTACCAATTCAAAACATATTGATTGGATTAGTTATTTTGCAAGATTTACAGTATACTATTCATTTTATATTTAATTTTTAAACATGTATTTCTTTTCAAATTAACTTTATGGCTTCAACGTTCAGGATGTTGACTTAGCATAAAAATTTCCCTAACTAACATAATATCAACATTGTACCAAAGATGAAGCAGATGAAAGATGAAGATGATGGCCTCTACGAAACGGCTGCTACCAAAGATGAAGCAGAGGTAAGACAAAGAGAATGGTCTCTATGAAACAGTTGCTTCTAAAGATCAAGTAGAGAAAAGATGAAAAGGATGGACTCTACAAAACAGTTGCTACTAAAGATGAAGCAGATGAAAGATGAAGACAATGGTTTCTATGAAACAGCTGCTACCAAAGATGAAACAGAGGAAATATGTAGAAGATGGTCTCTATGAAACAGCTGCTTCCACCGATGAAGCATTTGTAAAATAAAGAGGATGGTGTCTGTGAAATAGTTGTTACGAAACCTGGTATCAAAATGGAAGATAAAGAGATAATCCAAAAGTAAAAATTATAAATAATTTTTTTCTTGTATGTTTCATCATATGCAGTTTTTTGATTGCATATGATATGTATTGTTATTGGGAGTACATTGTAAGAAAATATTATTTGAAAACTTTCTTTTACCTAATATTATGACGTTACTAGTTATTAAAATATTAATGTTCGGGAACTATATAACGTTACATAATTGTTTCTAATCTAAATTTTTTAACCATATTTTTCCACGTTTCTTTATAGTGGAACGAATTATGTCCTTAAATAAAAAATAATAAAAGATATAGGAAGATATTTCAATATTTATAAAACAAAAACTAATTGTTAAAAATGTTCGGCAAAGTTTCTATGCAAGTAGATGTCTAACAGTTGTAAGTAAGGGGCTTTCAACGGCCTGCTTCACTACTCCAAGGTGTAATAAGAGTCGTTGATACTGATAAAAACGTAAAAGAAAAAAAGTAGCAAAGTCATGAAGAGACGTCGCATCCAAATTGCGAGTTTTTGCATGCATTGTTGAGAATGAGTCGTTAAAAAGAATGAATTAAAATATGAAGCTCTCTACAATAAATTGGGCAAAATGCAATTAAAAAAAATTAAATTTGTAGGTAGAGACTAATATGAAGCTAGGGCCTTAAGTGTTACAAAACGATTTCAATAAAATGTAAGTCAATTATGATAATATGCAGACAGCAAATCATAAACAGTCAAATTACAAGAATTCCACTTGTGTCTCAGCTGTTCATTACTCTCAAAAGGGACGACATCAACATATGATGGGCCACAATAGTTTGGTTGAATAAAAGTTTTCATTTAAATTGATAAAAAAGAAATGAAGTGCCCAAATCCAAAATGGCGACGGTTACCACAGATTCATTACAAATCGAATATCTAACGAAAGAAGATGAATAGCAGCAATTTTCAGATGTTTCTGATTGAAGAGATTATCAAAAATAATTACCAAAGAACAAAAAGGAAGAATAATCAACAAAGCCCTGAACAGAGGCAAATCCAATTCGAAAGTTATCAGAAAGAGAATCAGCGCAAAGTATGTCCTAATCTTTTTCGTCTCTGATTTGTTGGGTTATTTTACCTCTGAGCGGCACTTTTTTGCACACCATAGGCTAAATGGCCTGGTCACATGGACCCCGAAGGCTCAGAGAAGGGACCACTGGAACAGCTGTTGGGAGACAGATGGTAGCCTCCCGTCAAGGCCATCCAGCGTGTTCTTTAACGTGCACAGGGTATGGCTCTCCCGCACACGGGGCCACGGCTTAACGTCCCATCCGACTGACGGCGGCCTTTCCAAGCCCATCGGTGTCCCCTACTGACCGTGGGCAGGGCGGGGAATTTTGCGGAGATAAATCTCAACGCTGACATAGCTGGGACTCGAACCTGGGAACTACAGATTACGAGCCTGGCGCGCTACCGACTGAGCCACCCCCCGCCCCATTTTCGTCTCTGAAGTATGTTGTTTTTGTTTTTGGTGATTTCCCGTTTCCGTGTCTTTAAAGAAGCAATGACCTCCGTTTCCTTACCTTTACGTCAAGAGGCAATAAAAGAAGTTTCTTTCAATTAGACGAAAAAAAAATATATCAAATGAAAGAATTCGCGTAAGTTTTCAATATAATTATGAGTGTGCGATTAAGATTCAGATGTTGCAGAAATGGGGGCAGAACATAAAAGTAATCTTATCCTCATTCTCGCCCGAGACTAAAATAGCGATAAAAAGCATTTTCACTTCTCGTTGTAGCAGAAATGTGCCGTTTAAGCAAACGACTTTTTCATCTGATGGAGTAAGTGGTAGAAGAGATGATAACGCTGGATGCGGCACTAAAAGGCTCTCGTTGCACCTGCAAAGACGGATGGGAGATAGGAAAGTTCAAAGGACAAGGCTAGGCTTACATCTACATTAAGAAGAAATGCTCCCTGCTTTCGAAACAATACATCCTAGCAACAGAGAGAGATGACATCATAATGAAGCGACATCGGGATTCGGTGGTTTTGTAGACACATTGATGGTTACGCTTAATATTTAATTGTGTTGATTCTAAATTAGTTCTTCCTTTAGTGAAGAGTGGAAGAGTCCATCAGCAACTCTTCAGTCTCGCATCAGAAGTTTGCACTCACTTTTTCTTTTAAATCTCGATACGTTTCGTGTCCATTTTCACTGATGACGTATGATTGCATCTTTCTTAATGAGTTATTTATCAGAAATTCTGCTCTAATTATCATTTAGAAAAGCAATTAGTTTGTCAATCGTCGTTGGGGCCTCAATTGTGCAATCTTTGAGATTAATCTCCGGAAATCCCTATCCTGGGACAACGATGGGAATGAAAAGATCGCTGTCTATTGGATGAAATGTTAAGTCATGGGCCTTGTGCAAGTCAAATAGCACGCTGAATGGCTTTTGCGGGAGACTACCATTTGACTCCTAACAGCTGTCCAGTGGATTCCTTCCCATAATCTATTCGGATCACTTTGTAACCTGCCCATTTAGCTCATTATGTGTGAAGAACTTCATTACGCTTGCAGTTAAAACAACCCAACCCAACTGCATCAGTAGTAAGTACACTCCTTCAACATCCATTCAGTTTCTTTCCCCCTTCAACATCCATTCAGTTTCTTTCCCCTTCAACATCCATTCAGTTTCTTTCCCCCTTCAACATCCATTCAGTTTCTTTCCCCCTTCAACATCCATTCAGTTTCTTTCCCCCTTCAACATCCATTCAGTTTCTTTCCCCCTTCAACATCCATTCAGCTTCTTTCCCCCTTCAACATCCATTCAGTTTCTTTCCCCCTTCAACATCCATTCAGTTTCTTTCCCCCTTCAACATCCATTCAGTTTCTTTCCCCCTTCAACATCCATTCAGTTTCTTTCCCTCTTCAACATCCATTCAGTTTCTTTCCCTCTTCAACATCCATTCAGTTTCTTTCCCTCTTCAACATCCATTCAGTTTCTTTCATTCTTCAACATCCATTCAGTTTCTTTCCCTCTTCAACATCCATTCAGTTTCTTTCCCTCTTCAACATCCATTCAGTTTCTTTCCCTCTTCAACATCCATTCAGTTTCTTTCGCTCTTCAACATCCATTCAGTTTCTTTCGCTCTTCAACATCCACTCAGTTTCTTTCCCTCTTCAACATCCACTCAGTTTCTTTCCCTCTTCAACATCCACTCAGTTTCTTTCCCTCTTCAACATCCACTCAGTTTCTTTCCCTCTTCAACATCCGTACAGTTTCTTTCCCTCTTCAACATCCGTACAGTTTCTTTCCCTCTTCAACATCCGTACAGTTTCTTTCTCTCTTCAACATCCACTCAGTTTCTATCCCTCTTCAACATCCGTACAGTTTCTTTCCCTCTTCAACATCCGTTCAGTTTCTTTCCCTCTTCAACATCCGTTCAGTTTCTTTCCCTCTTCAACATCCGTTCAGTTTCTTTCCTCTTCAACATCGATTCAGTTTCTTTCCCTCTTCAACATCCATCCAATTTCTTTCCCTCTTCAACATCGATTCAGTTTCTTTCCCCCTTCAACATCCATTCAGTTTCTTTCCCCTTCAACATCCATTCAGTTTCTTTCCCCCTTCAACATCCATTCAGTTTCTTTCCCCCTTCAACATCCATTCAGTTTCTTTCCCCCTTCAACATCCATTCAGTTTCTTTCCCCCTTCAACATCCATTCAGCTTCTTTCCCCCTTCAACATCCATTCAGTTTCTTTCCCCCTTCAACATCCATTCAGTTTCTTTCCCCCTTCAACATCCATTCAGTTTCTTTCCCCCTTCAACATCCATTCAGTTTCTTTCCCTCTTCAACATCCATTCAGTTTCTTTCCCTCTTCAACATCCATTCAGTTTCTTTCGCTCTTCAACATCCATTCAGTTTCTTTCGCTCTTCAACATCCACTCAGTTTCTTTCCCTCTTCAACATCCACTCAGTTTCTTTCCCTCTTCAACATCCACTCAGTTTCTTTCCCTCTTCAACATCCACTCAGTTTCTTTCCCTCTTCAACATCCGTACAGTTTCTTTCCCTCTTCAACATCCGTACAGTTTCTTTCCCTCTTCAACATCCGTACAGTTTCTTTCTCTCTTCAACATCCACTCAGTTTCTATCCCTCTTCAACATCCGTACAGTTTCTTTCCCTCTTCAACATCCGTACAGTTTCTTTCCCTCTTCAATATCCACTCAGTTTCTTTCCCTCTTCAATATCCACTCAGTTTCTTTCCCTCTTCAACATCCACTCAGTTTCTTTTCCCCCTTCAACATCCATTCAGTTTCTTTTCCCCATTCAACATCCATTCAGTTTCTTTCCCCCTTCAACATCCATTCAGTTTCTTTCCCCCTTCAACATCCATTCAGCTTCTTTCTCTCTTCAACATCCGTTCAGTTTCTTTCCCTCTTCAACATCCGTTCAGTTTCTTTCCCTCTTCAACATCCGTTCAGTTTCTTTCCCTCTTCAGCATCGATTCAGTTTCTTTCCCTCTTCAACATCCATCCAATTTCTTTCCCTCTTCAACATCGATTCAGTTTCTTCACCTCTTCAACATCCATCCAATTTCTTTCCCTCTTCAACATCCATACAGTTTCTTTCTCTCTTCAACATCCACTCAGTTTCTTTCCCTCTTCAACATCCGTACAGTTTCTTTCCATCTTCAACATCCGTACAGTTTCTTTCCCTCTTCAACATCCGTTCAGTTTCTTTCCCTCTTCAACATCCGTTCAGTTTCTTTCCCTCTTCAACATCCGTTCAGTTTCTTTCCTCTTCAACATCGATTCAGTTTCTTTCCCTCTTCAACATCCATCCAATTTCTTTCCCTCTTCAACATCGATTCAGTTTCTTTCCCTCTTCAACATCCATCCAATTTCTTTCCTCCTTCAACATCCGTTCAGTTTCTTTCCTCCTTCAAAATACATCCAGTTTCTTTCCCCTTCGACATATATTCAGTTTCTCCCCCTTCAAAATCCATTCAGTTTCTTTCCCTCTTTAACATCCATTCAGTTTCTTTCCCCCTTCAACATCCATTCAGCTTCTTTCCCTCTTCAACATCCGTTCAGTTTCTTTCCCCCTTCAACATCCGTTCGGTTTCTTTCCCCCTTCAAAATCCATTCGTTTTCTTTCCCCCTTCAAAATCCATTCGTTTTCTTTCCCCCTTCAAAATCCATTCGGTTTCTTTCCCCCTTCAAAATCCATTCGGTTTCTTTCCCCTTCAACATCCATTCAGTTTCTTTCCCCCTTCAACATAAATTTCAATTTCTTTCCCCCTTCAATATAAGTTCAGTTTCTTTTCTCCTTTATCATTGGGGGGGGGGGGGATGGCTCAGTCGGTAGCGCACCGGGCCTGTAATCTGCAGTTCCCAGGTTCCAGTCCAGCTGGGACAGAGTTGAGATTTATCTCCACAAAACTGCCTTTAGTTTAGTTTCTTAGTTTAGTTAGTTCTGCCCTTAGTTAGTAGGGGATACATGACGGAACGTCATGCAGTGGCTCCGTGTGGCAGCTGTCCAGTGGATCCCATCCTCTCGATCTTCTCTGAACCCTCGGGATTCATACTACTTGGCCATTGTCATGTCACTCGAATTTTATATTTATTTATTTATTGTATATTTTTGTTGTATTTTACTGTTGTATATATTTTTATGTGTTCTTGGAAATGTTTTTGCTGGGATGACTCAGTGTTGTTGTTTTCGGGTCTGAAGCTGCTCCGTGCAAGGGTGACGAATGCCAGCGGTTGTCGATGGACGTTAATGACCGCCCAGGGCACTAGCGCAGCGAGAAGGATAGGCAGGAGATTTGAAAGCTTTAGTCTTGGTGCGAGCACTTTGAACGAAAGGTCGTGTCAACAAGCATCAGAAGGACGCCGCGCATTACTCGAACCCTCGAAGTGAGGGTGGGATTCCAAGAGGGAATCCAGATTCTTATGTGAATCGGATATTAGTCTGTGCGTTAGCTGTCAAGCAAAGAGGTCGCGTTGACACGCGTCAAAAGGACGCCGCCTTTCTCAAGAGTAACCCTTGGAGTGAGTGAGGGTGGATTCCAAGAGGGAATCCAGATTCTTGGAGAATCTGTCTTTTTATTCTTGTGGTTCAAGAGGAACCACAGTGTAGGCAAAGGAAAATCCTTTCGCCAAGTTTTGAGGTCTGTAAAGTGAGAATTCGCAGAGTGTGCGATTCTCCACCTCAGTATTATTGTTTGCAACAGTGAAACAGCAAAGGCTCACGGAGTGGAGCTCATTCCCATCACGTAGTTGTATATATTGTGAATAAAACTGTGTCATCCCTATCTACTCTCATGCAGTTAATCGATGGACAGTTCCTGTTCTTCATTCAACACAGCAAAGTTGAGGCATACAGTGGCACGGGCATAAAAACCCGCGAACCCGAAGTTTCCCCGAAGTGAATTAAGTAATTTCATCATCGTCCCTCTCTCCTGTATGAACTAGGGGTCATCACACCTGTCACAGTCGGACAGGATCCAAACAACGGGTCACGACATCTGTCATAGTCTAACAGGATCCGAACCCAAGGGACATCACATCTGGCCCAGTCGGAAAGGATTCGAACTAGAGGTCACGACATCTGGCGCAGTCGACAGGATCCGAACACCCCCGCTCACGACAGCCATTTAGCCCATTGTGTGAACAAAAGTGCAGCTCAGAAGTAAAGCAATCCAACAAACCGTTCATCATTAATTCAGTTTCTTTCCCCTTCATCATCAATTGAATTTATTCCCCCCCCCTTTCATCATCCCTACATTGTGATACAAAAACAAGGAGAATGGAGAGTCACGGTTGGATCCTATTTATTAATAAGCCCTCCGAATTTTCATCAGCAAATAAGGAATGTTCTTCAAGCCAGGCTTGTTGAGAACTCTCCCGTTCACCTGCAGCATCAGCTTCTGAGATCACAATGTCTGTCGTCGTTTCACCTTTACAGAGGAAGAAGAAGACGCTCCCAAGAATGGAAGGATCTCTTTCCAGCGTGGATCCCCGAAACAGATTCCGCTGCGGCCATTCGGAAAAGAAGAGTGAGCGAACGAGACGCTTCATCACATGTCTGGAGGAGTGCCAGCAGCGCTTGGTGGAGAGGGGCGCGTTCATCATCAGCCGAGCCTTTGTTCTAATTAGTTGACTTCTGGTTTTCGCCCTCGTGCATCCTTGTAGGGGACGCGAGGCAGTGGGAATAGGTGTGTGCGCGTAGGGGTCCTAATGAGATGAACCTCGATTCTCAGCTGATTTAGTAGGCCAGGGCAGACGGAGGCCAAGTATGGAACGTAGGAGGTCGGGATCCAACAGTTGAAATGCTTTCTTTTCGCAGATGCCAAGCACTGAAGTTCACCGTTTAACGTCCACTAGTTCGGAGTGTGAATTCAAAAAAAAAACTTGTATGAAATGTCGCTACCTGTCGTGTAGAGCAATTTAGAGTGTAAAATTTTACAATACCTAACACATCTTACAAGTTTGGAGCACATTGTTTAGAAACCTACAACACATTACAAAATCTTGGGACACATTTTATAAGCTTAGAACAAGCATTAGGGATGCAAGCTTTCGACATTATTTAGAAGTTTGCAATATCTTTCGCAGGCTTACACCAGAAATTGCAAAATTGAAACATCTTTTACATGCTTTAGAACCTATTAAAATCTTGCAACATCTTTATCAATCGTACAGCGTCTGACTTGTTTCAAAGTGGAATATAGAGTAAACAATGATTAGCGAACTATGAGACACTTTTTCCTTATAGTATTGTTATTTATTTATACACCTAACAACCATGGTGATGTTAGGGCCAGGCCCTTCTACACCAGGTTCAGTTAAAAACAATACAAAATGTATAAAGAAAAACAAGAGAATATTTTAAATATTATACATATCAAACATATTAGTTGTCATTATTCAATGAAGTGTCATAGTTAATTAAATTTAATAATTTTATGCTTAATAGTAAAATAAATAAATAATAATGTAAAGTTTAAAAATAAAGATCTGAGTAATAATGATATATTTAATATGTGCATACATATTACACGTATTCACTACCAAAGTCAGACTGTGAAGGAACAAATTTCCGTTACAGAATGTTAGATTAGAAAGATTGAATTTAATAACTGTAACCATAGAAACTGAAATCTGATTGGTCGAGCTTTCCCATTGTTGAGGGGAAATCCGGTTATATCCTGTTAAACAAAGAAGTCGCGAGCTTCTACTGGAAAATTCAACAGTCGTGTAAACTGATTTATTCCTAGTTGAGATAATTGCTGATAATAAATTTTACATTCTTTGTCATAATGTGAACAGTTCAATAAAATATGTGAAATAGTTTCTTCACAGTTACAGGAAATACAATTTGCACTATCTGATTTCTTTATCTTGTACAAGTAGCTGTTTAAATTTGCAGTACCAGTTCTCAATATTTTGCAAAAATTCTTTCTAGACATTTTAATTTTTAGCAATGAACATATATTTTGATCAAGTTGATATCTAAAATGATGTTTATCAAAACTCTAAACTTTAAAATAATTGTTGAGCTCTATTTTTTTCTGATGACTTAAGATAATTTTTAATTTGTATATTATATATAGGAATATCAGTAGTGTCAGTTAAATTGATTGCATCTTTGGCATATGAGTCAGCCTAAACATTTCCTTCAATTCCACAGTGACTAGGTAGCCACTGAATTTTAATAATTTTTCCTTTTTTATATAAATCATTTCATAAATGTAATATATCACAGATTCAACTAGGATATTTATTTTCCAAAATATTTTTTTCTATCGAATATAAAGCAGATCTGCAATCAGTCGAAATAACAAATTTATTTAAAATATACTGTTCTTGTATCCAAAGTAAAGAAGAATAAATTGCAAAGAGTTCTGCTTGTATAATAGTACATCCTTTTATAAATTTAAATGATTTATCAATGTTTAATTTAGGTATGCAGAAAGCTGCTGTGGCAGTATATGAGTCAGGAAAAAAAGCTCCCTCGGTATAAAGAGCAGTAAAATCTTGATAGGAATTGTGAATATATGAATCACTTAAAGTTTTCAAAATAGAAATATCAGTATATTTTTTGTGGATATGTGAGGAATATCCTTGAAGTTGGTTGGCAAATGATACATCCAAGTGGGTTTATTACTAATGATGTCTCCTTTATGATTTTTATCAAGAACATGATTAAAAGCAGCCTTTTCCTTCACAAAATTAATTGCAGGGTGAAAACATTTTTAGTTATATTGATTAGAAAATGATCATGGTGCTTGAGATGAAGTCTTGAAATAATATTAAGTAGTAAATATGGTGCCCTGATCTGGAAAGGTGAAATAGAGGTTTCAGCAATTAAAGCTAGATTAGGAGAGCTTTTCATCAGGCCAAAAGCGAATCTCATGAATTTATTTTGAATTATATTGAGCTTTTTGAATTTATTTTCAGCATCGCCGGCAATAAGTTCAATCCCAAATTCCATTTTTGGCCTAATTAAATTGCAGTAAAGTTGAATAAGATAAGTAGGGGAGGATCCCCAATTTGTGGAGGCAAGACATTGGATAAAGTTGAATAACTTATTCCAATTTAATTTCGAGTCTATATAGACACCTAGAAATTTATAAATATCAGTATCTGGCAGTATATTATTACTTATTTTAATATCTAATTTAGGAATAGCAGATCTGGGCCTTACAAAAGGCATCATATAAGTTTTCTCAATATTTATTTTTAAATGCCATTTAAGACAATGTAAACGAATATTATTGATGGCGGTTTGTAAATTTTTCTCAATTTTATAAAAGTCTTTGTCCGAATTCCAAATAGAAATATCATCTGCATAAATAGAATAATTTATATTTTGTGGTATAGAGTCTGGTAAATCATAAAGATATAGGTTAAATAGAAGAGGCGATAAAATTCCTCCTTGAACTATTCCAGTTGTTGTTGTTGTTTTACCTCTGAGCGGCACTTTTTTGCACACCATGGGCTAAATGACCAGGTCACATGGACCCCGAAGGCTCAGAGAAGGTTGTGGGAGGGGACCCACTGGAACAGCTGTTGGGAGACAGATGGTAGCCTCCCGTCAAGGCAATCCAGCGTGTTCTTTAACGTGCACAGGGTATGGCTCTCCCGCACACGGGGCCACGGCTTAACGTCCCATCCGACGGACGGCGGCCTTTCCAAGCCCATCGGGAACTATTCCAGATACATATTTATGAGAATAGGTATCTTCTAACTTTACTTGATAGTATTTCTCAGTTAAATAAAATTTTAAAAAATGAATGATGTTTCCAGAAAGACCAATTTGTTTCAGTTTGTAGAGTAATCCTTCATGCCAAACAGTATCAAAAGCAGATTTTAAATCTATAAATATTGCTGCTGTGACTTTTTTAATACGAAATGAAGAGTAGATATTACTAGTCAGGTGTAGTATACAGTCTTTGGTGGATCTACCTTTACGGAAGCCGTGTACATTTTCAGATAAAATATTTTTTTTTCCTATAAACCATTTCATTCTTTTAACTAAGATTCTTTCAAAGACTTTAAGTACATTTGAAGTAAGTGAAACTAGCCTGTATGAATTAATTTCTGTAGGAATTGTTGTAGGTTTTAATAAGAATATGATATTAGATAATGTCCAAAACTGAGGATCATTATGCGATATCCGTATGTTATTAAACGCATCTAAAAGCTTCGTTCTCCAGATAGTTGGTAGACGACAGATGAACTTGCTACTTACAGTGAACTTGTGATTTGATGCATCATTTTGATGATTGCATGTGATACAGCGTGAGAATTACGTCACTAACCATTTCGAACGAACTTAAAAATAAAGAATAGGAGAGTTGTAATTAAGAGGAATTAGAGTGTGAAGAAAGAATAGGAGAGTTGTAATTAAGAGGAATTAGAGTGTGAAGAAAAACGTAGTTTGTCTTTATCCGTGCACTATAATATAAAGAGGAATTTTTTTTATTTGGTGTGTTCGCGGGAGGTTAAATAAGTTTATTAGTATTGATCCTATTAGCGGACTGGTAAGAAAAAGAAGGATGCTTAGGACACTTAAAGATGTGGCTGAGGAGGTTATATGTTAGTCGAACAAGCAGAGCTGATCTTAACTTTTCTGTAGGAAGAGTGCATTGTGTGATGCTTAGTTATATTTAGTTTGTTTAGAAATTGGTAAGGTTGTTCCTGATAGATTGCAGGTTTGTTAACAAATATGATTGTGCCACTTTTTGTCTGTTGTAAAAAAGCCTTATCTTATGCTTTGAGTAGAGATAGTAAGAATTATAGAGAAAACAACTCTTTGCAGGAAAAGTAATAAGGTGCTTTGTTCTTCTAAAGATTTATTTTTATACTGATGAAGTTTATATACGTAAATGTTTTTCATTCATACTTTCAAAAATAGTATTTAACAATTATAATTCTAAAATAATGTAATTCATTTTTCCATATGCAGAGCAGAACCATATCCTGTTCACGTTAAAGAATATGTTGGATGGCCTTGATGGGAGGCTTCCGTCTGTTTCCTCTTCCCGTAACCTTCTCTGAGCCTTGGGTTCTTTGTGACCTGCAGGTTTAATCCATTGCATGCGAAAATGGGATGGTTAGAAACAACCCAATCAATGACTGTACCAAGAAGCTCATTTTCACTCTGTATTGTAATCTTACGGCTTGCGAGGCTATGGCTCTTATTTATCATTCACCAATATGCAGCTGAATCTCTAATAGAGCAATGGTCTCCGAATTGGATTGTTTTCCGGGTTAGTTTGGGTATTTTTACCTCTGAGCGACACTGTTTTTACATACAATGGACTAAATTGCCAGGTCACAAGGACCCCGAAGGATCAGAGATGATTGGGGAGAGAGGACCCATTGAACAGCTATTAGGCGACAGATGGTAGCCTCCCGTCAAAGCCACTTGTTCTCTACCATGCACAGTGTATGGCTCTCCCTCACCAGGGGGCCATTGCTTAACACCCCCATCCGACACACGACGGCTTGTTTTATGGGAGTCTGCAACAAGTTTCTAGAGTTTAAAAAATCTTTGTAAGAAAAATCATTCTAGCAAACGTACTGTTACTTCCGACTTTGCTTTCGTAGAAAGGGTGGATAATTAACTTCTCATTTTACTTCACTTTACTAATCCTGTTAATCTTCTCATTAATGTCGCTGTTTTGACTTTTACTGATTTTGAAAATTTTAAAACTTTGTTTCAATTGTAAAATATGTTTCTTTCACTATCTCGCAATTTAATTTTAAAAATATTTAAACGTTCGTTCAGCAATATTCTTTTCTTTTATCAATCCTTCTTACGATGATCCATGTAAGCTTCCTAGTTTGTTCTCCGCTAAACTTACAAACCTATGATGCTGTGCCACCAGCGCATCTTCATCATCATCCTCAAGCAGCCATGGGCTACGGAGGTCCAACCAGAACGTGCAGTTTAATTCTCCAAGCATATCTGTCCTGAGCGCATGTTAGTACCAAATAATGCCACTAGGATTCACGTGAGAGGCGTAGAGTCGGAGCGTACAGTCGCTCAAAAAAGTATCCGAACACTATGATTGATTACAGAATTCAGAAAAAATATCTGGCAACGATTTTTTTATAAATGAATGATCTGGCAACCTTCGTGTCACGTGACACGAAGGTTGCCAGATCATTCATTTCTAAAAATCTGGCAACTAAATTGCCAGATTGATCTGGCAATTCACGTGACACGAAGGTTGCCAGATCATTCATTTCTAAAAATCTGGCAACTAAATTGCCAGATTGATCTGGCAACCTTCGTGTCACGTGACACGAAGGTTGCCAGATCATTAATTTCTAAAAAAATCGTTGCCAGATATTTTTTCTGAATTCTGTAATCAACCATAGTGTTCGGATACTTTTTTGAGCGACTGTACATGGCGATTGAAGTGCGGGATCCAAGCATTAATTCGGTTTCCGTGTCTACAGAATATCCAGTGGGTGGATATCCATCTTCAGCTTTTGACTATTTATGGCTTGGATGTCCTGTCAGTGCAACATGGGGGAGGGGATGGGCACGTGAGTCGGGAAAAAAAAACTATTCTTACTGCACATTGGATCTTCTCTGCACGTGGCAATGGGCAACTGTTGACCGCCCACCATACATTCCAGACCTGATGAAGTTGGATTTTCATTTGTTCGGGAAGCTGAAGAAAGATCTCCGAGGATGATGCTTTCCATCGGACGACTCCGTCAAAGAAGAGGTCACAAAGTGCCGTCAGGAGCAGGAATTCGATAAATTGATCGATCTTACGACAAAGGGTCTCAACAGGGTTTGGAAGAGTAACAAACACACGTGGGAGATTTCCTGTATATTGTCTTTGGTGTAATTGTTTACCCACCGAAATAAATTAAATAAGCATCCTTACTTTTTGACTTTGCCTCCTTTTAAAGCTTGTCCAATTTTTTTTTAGTACTTTAAATGAGAGATCTTGTAATTTCTCTCTCTCATGAATAATATTCAGAAATGCTGGCTCTGAGTAAAATCTATTATACAATACTATATTCGCATTTTTTGAACCTATTTATGAATTTCAAAATTATTTACTTCCATTTTGTTCAGCATTCGGTTTTCCTAAAGAGACTGCCAATATAAGTCTCCAGAAAACTCTTATTTTTTTTATTCTCTTTCAAAACGAATTACCCTTAACATACAACACTATATTGTCGACGAAGGCTTCACTAAATCTTTGTATTACTCACTACTTGGATCAACATCCGAAAATAATAATAAGCTGGAGCAGCAACAAACGCAACAATGACTCATCCGGGCTTCGTGGCATCGCACCTAGGCATCCACACCGTCCCTTGAATTAACTCTAATTGCATCTGTTATCTAGACATGGCAGGAGCAGCAGAGGCAGCATTCCTCAGCCTATAATTACCATGCAAGCTTGTTTCTTCTTCTCTATTTACACCCGCTATTCATGGCGGGGAACAGGTTGGTACGGTGGCAGACAGCCAGCACGGCCGTGCGTCCCTCGGTACGCATTCTTTGTCCAAGAAATGTCTTTGTGCCAAAGCAAAATAGCACGGCCGACAGGAAAAATTAAAAACGATCGTAAGGAACAAAGATAACTTCTGTTGCTTGAGCGTGCGATACAACATGAAAAATGCAAACATATCCTCCGATGAATTTGGATTTTATGACTCGAGGAGTGACGCTGACCCTGCTGGGCTATGACAGGATTTCAAAATTAATGAATGGGCTCTGATGACGATGTCAAAGGTGAGTCAAGTTATGCAATGAAATGTCGGATAGTAACCAGTTAAAGTACCACAAAACTGATTTTATGTCACTTTTTTAATCATATCAAATATCGGTTTAATACAGAGAGGCGCTTTAAAGGAGGATAATTCACGTATCGCTTGGATGATTCTGCGCACTGATGATTTTTGTACCTTGCTGACTGAAGGTGGCGCGGCGCTCCTTCCTCAGGCCTAGGGATTTCTCTGCGCTCCTCAGGAATCGCGTGTCACATCTGTCAATTGCCGACACATCAGATGGTTTTAATGATATTCCGGTTTCATATTCCTTCTGGAATATGAACCTTGGTGGGTATGCAAATGATGACGAGGAAAGAGATCATTGCATCATCCATATGCATCATAAATGATCTGCTTTTGTAAGTGATGACTCTCCATAGCACGACTCATGGAATTCTTTTCATGTGGCGCCATGGGAACGTGATGGACGATGCTTTGCCTTAGTACAAGATGCTGGATGCATTGTCGTCCATCGTGGATCCATAACCAAAAGAGGGTTTCCTAACTGAAGGTGCAGAGAGAACTTTTCCTCTATTTCTCTGAATCAAAGGAATCTTGTCTCTCTACAGCATGATTTTCGCTATGGTAGTCCCTTCCATACCTTTTGCTAATAACAAAAATTCATCATTAAATTGTGGTCATTAGTATTCTTATTAAGGAGATACAAATCTTCCGATTATGGCGACACTTATTCCTCTAGGGCTGTGGCCAGGAGAAATGTGTCCAATAAAATCGTTGTCTACAGAACAAGGTCGTTCCTGGGTCATTGAGATGTGAATAGGAATACCCATTTCGTTCGTATAAGAAATTCGGAGACCACACAAATCTCACTTCAGTAACCAGTTTCGCTTGTGAGAGTCATTCTAGATCTCTAAGTCAGGGTTTTTCAACTAGTGGGGTCTCAGGGTCGTCTAGAAAATAATTATTAAAGATTTCGAGGATATGACATTTACTTTGCCTTTCAAATCAATAACTAATTGCGTTAATTCTCAATTATGCGCATTTGCATTCATGTTGCTTGCAAATACTACTTTTCTTATTTTTTCTACCCTGCTGAGGAGTGGTCAACCACACAGGGTCCTGGTGCTGACCATATATACCAACCTGAATGGAATTATGGCTCTGAGCTTGATTATGGATCCTGAATTTGCTCCACTGGTGGGCTTCTGTAGAGGGAGAATCTTCCGCTTTGTTTTCTGTTTGTTTGTGGGTTGACAAACCGTCCCGTGGCCGAGTGGTTAACGCGCTTGGCTACTGATCTACGGGACCTGGGTTCGAGCCCCGGGTAAGGCATGGATGTTCGTGTTGTTTTCTGCTGAGGTCCTACCATCCTCTCAGAATTTCTACTCTGGCATATAAACTGACAGGCTCCTGTCAGCAATGACCTCTGTGGCAAGCAGCTGCTTGAGGGGGTATTTATTTATTTTTGTTTTGTGGGTTGACAGCCCCAAGTGAATAGATTCACAGGATATGTTTATCAGCTGGTGGATAATCCTGAGCAGAGGTCATCGCAGGCACCTGAACTCTTTGCTGCTATTGGCATCGTCAAATTCTACATTGGAGGAAGTCTTCCAGTGTAGATGGCTTCAGCCTTTAGAGGTGGGGGAACGGGTCTTTGCCCCCATGTCTGCGATTAGGGGGCTGTTTGATATTGTTGGCATTCCCTCTCTCAATAAACATAGTTTCTTTAAACATCCCACTAACCATTTTCTCTCCATAGGTAGTTGGAATGTGAGGACTCTGCACAGAGCTTTTTCTCTTGATGTCCTCACACAAGAATTCCACCGTTATAATTTAGATATTCTCGGCTTGCAAGAGACCAGATGCACAGATAAAGGTCAGATTCTTAAAAATAATCTTAAATTTCTCTTTTCAGGAAGGGACGACAATAAGCATCACCAAGGCGTGGGTCTGCTTCTCAGCAGATATGCTAGTGATGCTCTTCTAGGATATGAGTGCATTAATGAAAGGTTTCTTACAGCAAAATTTCAGACACTCGTTAAAGACTTGAATGTTTTCTGCTGTTATGCCTCCACTGAGGATGTCGATGAGGATGAGAAGGATAGGTTTTATGAACAACTTCAGGATATTTTGAATTCTGTCAAGAAAGGAGATATTACTCTTGTTCTTGGTGACTTCAATGCCAAAGTTGTACTGACTCTGACCTTTGGGCAAGAGTAATAGGCCCTTTTGGTATTGGTAGCTGCAATTGCAATGGGCAACGTATCCTACAGGTAAGTAAACGCAATGGATTCAGAATAACTAACACTTATTACAAACACCGCGACATAAATAAGTACACATGGGTTTCACCCGATGGGCTGCATAAGAATATGATTGATTGCATATTAATTAACAGCAAATGGGCTAGTTCTGTTAGGAATACCAGGGCATATAGGGGAACTGAAATTGGATCTGACCATTACCTTGTTAAAAGTGTTTGGCAACTTAAACTTAAAAAGAGTTGTGCTAGGGTTAAAAAATTTACTTTTAATACTGAAGCTCTGAAATACCCAGTTATAGCCAAAACTTACCATGATAGGTTACTTAGTCATTATGACAGTCATGGTATGCTTACTACTGAAGTTGAGGAAGAATGGAATCATTTTAAACAGGCTTTCTTGGACACTAACAGTACTCTTTTAGGAAAAAAGGAGCAGAGGAGGCAGAATTATTTGAGTGATAAGGCATTTGAGCTTATTTTGGAAAGAAAGAACTGCAGGAATGTTCTTAATCAGTATCCTACTAGTCCTAATAGAAAGGATTACAGAGAACTTAATAAACGTGTAAAAGATCAGTTAGCTGCTGATAAGAATCTTTGGCTTGATGGTTTGGCTGAAAAAGCCGAGTAAGCAGTTAGACAGCACAACAGCAGAGAGCTGTACCAGATAGTTAATGTTTTGTGTGGTAGAAAATGGACAGGCATACAAGGATTGAAGGATAAACAAGGTAAGGTTATAGAAGGTGAGGATTCTGTCATGGCTAGGTGGGCTGAGCATTTCAGTGATGTTCTGAATAATGTGGTTAGTTTTACTCCCATTGTTTGCAATGATGATAGATGCATTGGTGGCTTTAATGTTGGCCCTATAACACAATCTGAAGTTATTTTGGCTATTTCTAAACTTAAACTTCATAAATCCCCAGGGGTAGATGAAATTACTGCAGAAATGCTTAGAACTGGGAAAATTATCACTTGGATGACTGAAATTTTGAATAACTTTTATGATAAAAGCATGGTCCCTAAGGATTTTACCAGAGCTATTATTATCCTTATTTTTAAAAAAAGGTGATCGCAGTTCTTTATGTTCCAGGGAAAGTTCTTTCCATGATTGTGCTTAATAGAATTAAGAATCTGGTTGACAGTCAATTGCGTGATGAGCAATGTGGATTCAGAAGTGGTAGGGGATGTGTGGATCAGATATTTTCACTTAGGCAGATTCTTGAGAAATGTTTCGAGTTTCAGAAACCGTTGGTTGCTAGCTTTGTTGATTTCAAAAAGGCTTTCGACTCTGTTGATCGTCATAATTTGTGGTTGATTGTGAAATCATATGGTATACCAGACAAGTTAGTTAACATAATGAAAGTTCTCTATAATAACACTGAGTCGTGTGTGAGAGTTGGTAAGGCTTGTAGCAATTGGTTTAGCATTACTTCTGGTGTTCGACAAGGGGGCATTTTGTCTCCTTTTCTCTTTAGCTTGGTTATTGATTATGTTATGCGAAATTCACTTCAAGGGAAAGATTTTGGCCTTAAATGGGCTGGAGATACGAAAATTTCTGATTTAGATTATGCTGATGATTTAGCCTTTTGGCAAATGATGTTGATGAGATGAACTCTTTCATTCGAGCTCTTGATGAAACTGGTACTAGATTAGGTTTGGTTATAAACAGAGAGAAAACTAAAGTGATTAAAATTGGTCAGGCAGGTTGTGATTCAGTTAATCTGAATAGTTGCAGTCTTGAGCAGGTGTCACAGTTTAATTATCTTGGGAGCTATGTAACTGATACTGGTGATGTGCAGCATGAGACAAAAAGAAAAATAAGGATTGCTGATGGAACTGTTAGGAATCTATGGAGAGTGTGAAGGAATAGGCGCATTCACCTAAAGACTAAAATTAGATTGTATAATAGTTTGGTTCTTTCTAAGGTTAGTTATGGTAGTGAAACGTGGACGCTGTGTAAACAAGATAACAGGAAACTAGATGCTTTTGATTCTAGAAGCTTGAGTAGTATCTTGAGTATTAGGTGGTTGAACTTTGTAAGTAATCATGAGGTTAGGTAATGGAATTGGCAACCTCCTTTAAGCAGCATATTGTGCAGAGAGAGACTCCGTTGGTTTGGCCATGTTGCCCGTATGGATAATTATAGATTGGCGAATAGGGTATGAATAGTGTGCTTAAAGGCCTCAGAAAGTGGGGGAAACCTAGAATGCGGTGGGCAGACAATGCCAAACAGGACCTTGTTAGAATTGGTGTGTAGTAGCCAGATGCAGCAGATGTAGCTCAGGACAGACTTGCATGGAGAGCTAAATTGCACGGTCTGGTTGGACCTCGGTAGCCCATGGCTGCTTGAGGATGATGATGAGGATAATACGAAAGATTGAGAACTTGCGCCTTGGAGGGAAAAAATGGAATCGTTTTTCCGTTGACAGCGATGCTTGATCCCACCATCACCTACTTAATTACCTCTTTCCCTAATACTATTGCAGTGGAATCTGGTTTATCATTCTCTCCAGATGGAACAACTTGCCAATCATTTTGAATAACCCAATCGCAACCCGTGAACAGTTTATTGGCCTTTTAAGTATTTCACGTCAAGATATTGTATATGTTACCGCTAAAGTGCAGAAATCAGTTATTCTACAGATTATCTAGGTATTGTGCTGATTAACTAGGGTGAGCCGTTAACGTGCGGAAAATTGTTTCATTTCTCAAATTACCTAGGTAATCTGCAAATTACCCGGATAATCTGCACATTACCTACTAGGCACTCGTTAAAGTGAAAATAAGATCTTTGCTGGAACAACAGGAACGTTTCTGTACGCTTAAATTAACATAATGATATTTATCTAGTGTCCGAGAGTAGAGTTAAAATCAGGGTCATTCCTCTGTCAACATGAATCAGTCGTCCGAATTATAAAAAACGCCCCCAAAATGAGCAGGCCAAGTGAGAGCGAATCATTTTAGTGATTCGTTATCAAGAATGAATCATTTTAGTGATTCGTTATCAAGAATGAATCATTTTAGTGATTCGTTATCAAGAATGAATCACTTTACCGATTCGTTCTCACTTGGCCTCCGCTCATCCGGGGCGTTTTTTATAATGCGGACGAGTGAATCACGTGACACGAAGATTCATATTCAAGAGGTTCACCACTATGAGAGAAACAAACTTTTGAACGTTAACGATACGGAAGCCGTTAATGTGCACATTACCTAGGTAAAATGCGGAAAACTCTTGATTCCGCACGTTAACGGAGCAAATCAGTTAATCTGCAGATTAGCTAGGTAATGTGCACATTAACGGCTTTCGAGCTTTAGCGATAACATATATAACAATTCAAACCGACTGTCCTCTGTAAAGTGGTCAATGTAACACAGATATTAGGTCACTGGGCATCATGCCCCCTCACATGAAGCCTTCTGTAGCTAATTTGTCTTGATTACAATATTTTCTGTGGATACAGAATGCTCTGAGAAAATTTCCATGCTATGGAGTCTTCAGCACTTTTCAATTGGGCTACAAAACGATCCTTTTGTGCTGAAGTGACCTTTTGTCAGTTGTTCAAGATTCAGTTTCAGAGCTTTTTGACTTGCATTTTCCGAGGTGGGATAATTGTATTGGGAGAAGCAGCAGCCAGATGGTTAAATACAAATCATAATGTTATAGGAACAATCTGCGTACACTACCATGATTAACATTTAGCCCTATCTGGTGTCTTCTGCTTGAGTTTGGCCTGCTTCCCTTCTCTGTATTATTTTGCCCTACAGAGATTCATCTAAATGGCCAGAATTATCAAATGACTGCTACATCGAAAGTTTGAGCACCAAACAGGAAGCAGAAATCCTAAGTCAAGTTGTTTTTGATTGCTATATTTTTACATTAATTTAATTAAAAAATCAGATCAGACTTGTTATTTTATAAATGACGCAAATTTGGTTTAATTGTTTTAATTAAAATACTGTTGAAGTTTGGGTGGTTGAAGAATGAATCACTACTGGGGCTATTGGAACATTTGGGAAGTTAATGATAATGACGAATTGAACATTTCCTCTTGAAATATTTGCCACTTTACACAGACGGAACTCTTAAAGGTATTAAAAGTGTATGATACCTTTAACATCGGTCTGCTCGTCCCTTTCTCATTTCGTTACATGTCTTTCCTTTTTATTTTGTCGCTTTCTTTGCGCAAGAGCAGCCTTTTTCTCGCAAATAAGAACAGCCGTCACGTCAGAGGTACAACTTTCAAACTTTTATTTACCTTTGTTAGCAATGGGGCACATTACGACGATTACGTTAAGCGTAGTTTTCTTTCCCTCACCTGTACAGTGATATCATCGATCGGGTGTAGGCCTGTTTTTTTTTTTAATTTTGTATCAACTGTAAGTGATTGAATGTTTTCCCCCTTTGTCTTACCTATGGTAGTGAAGACAGTCCCACAGTAGAAGAAGGCTCCCCATATGGTCCACTGGGTGTCATCCGACGGCGAGTAGACTCCATTGGCACACGATGATTGCACAGCACTCTCGTACTCGCCGAGTCTCTTGTGTGCCACGAGCAGCCACTCTTCCTTTGATGCAGATGACTCTCGGAATTCCCACAATTCCTCCATTACGGCCTCCTTGACGTCCCTGACGGGCTGTTTGTGTTCAGTCTCGTGGCCTCCCTCGATGAGGCGGAAGAACAATGCTCCGATTGTGGCGTAACCACTAAGGATGGAGAGGAGGAGGATGTGAGAGAACCACTGCTCCGAAATGGCTTTTATCTTCGCCGCCAGTCTCACCCCCCAGGAAGGCCTTTTCGCCTTCAGCGTAATGATGTGCATGGGATTCATCACGCGAACATCCTGTCGTAAATCCTCTTGTTGCGGTCTCATCCATTTCCATTCCTTGAATCTAGATCCTTTTCCGTAGGTTGCCATGGTGATTGCCGTCACAAAGCATTCGTCGAGTTTGACGGATTTAATTTTTCAGCTGAAAATTATTATTACTGTGATTTGAAGAGAAACGCTGGTTGTGGCTCGAATAGGAAAAAAGTAAAAAATATTCACTCTTCTTTGAATGAAACTCAGGATCTTGTGGAACGGGAGAAAGGAAACGTCTTCTTGAAAACATGACGAAGGTAATCGGGTAAACAAGTCTCAGATAAAGATTATTTACATGTGCAAATTTGTTTCTGAAAGATATTTCAGTTTGCTCACATTTCTGACTAATCTGAAAGCAGACAGAATCTCAACATCACGCAGCAGAAATGTACTTAAAAAATGCTCAAAAAATGTAAGTAAAAGCAGAGGAAACTTCATCATGCTGTTCATCATTAATTAGGATAATATCTCTATCTGTTACCCGATCTCCAACGTTCCAACTAGGCGACTTGCCAGTTGCAGGTCCTCGCTTCGCGTGGTGTTGATATTCCTCGAGATAGGAAGTGGAGATGCACCAACCATCCATTAAGATGACAACTGATACTGACACGGTCTTCTCGAATCTCTCTCTGGGGACTCGCTTTATAAATGAAGCCACTTTCATTGAGTCTTTGTTACTGGACAACGTAACAAGGAAATATATAATTTTTTTTTTGCTAAATACGGAGGCTCTCTTTTTTTTCTAAACAAATGAGTATAATTATGATATTTAAAATTTATTTGGAGCATAAATCTTCTTGGATTTCCTAAAGTAAAAATGTTTAGACTCTTTCAGAATAAGAATGACGGAAAAGGAAAGTAGAATGTTTCTTAGAACGAAAGCATTTTAAATTCCTCAGTTGGCTTTTGAGAACTATTTTGTAAAAACGAGCTTGAGTTTTTGTACTGAACCTATATTAAAATTAAGTTCTGATGGAAATAAAAAATGTTTTGCAGAGTTTTATTAAAAAGAGGTTGATTTATGAGACCAGACGCCGATTCAGAAGATATTTTGGCGTTAAGACTGTTTTCTTTTTTATAAAACGCACCAAGATATTCATTTTTTCTAGAAAAGCAAGACTCAAAGATTTATAGCTTCAGCGTCAAAATAAATTGAGTAACACTTCACAGTCCCTGGTGTCAAGAGACAAATTTTCGGACAAGATGACTGCAAAGAAATTTGCATAATGTTTTAGTTCTACTAAGCAGTAATTTTTTTTCTTGCCAACTTCTTTGAATTTGTGGAAAAGCTTCCTTCATTTAAAATTAAACATCATAATCGTATTTCTTCAGATGTCTAATATATTTATGAAACATATAAACTCTCCCAGTGGGTTAAAAATAAACATGTCGTGGTTTAATATCTTTTTTTACCTGTTTTGAAGTGCATGCGACGATCGAAGTACTATATCAGAAAGGGGGAAAAGAATCAAACATATTCTTCACAGCATTATCGTCCTCACATGAAATTCTATTGAACTCATCATTATCATTCCTAAGAGTGAAGAAAATCATATCATCTCTTTTGTTATGATTACAGAATGTCAAATTTCAACTGATGTATTCATTCAGAAATGCTACTTTAAATTCCCGTGCACGGCTTATTTCTAGAAATCGGCTAAGTATTGGTTATTAACTCCCGAGTAACTATAAACAGCTGAAGCCTTCTCATCGTTGTACACGTATCAAAGAGTCCGGACTGTTCAACCCTCGGCATTCCGCTAAACGGTGAAAAGATGCTTACCCTTGTTTCTTCATTAATTGCATCTTAATCTTGGCTACACTAAGAGAGTATCCACCTTGACTGGGGCAATAGCGAAGAGAAAGATTTCATTCGCTGAGAACAGTTTGCACATATTAATGAACCACAATTCCTTTCATGTGCACTTGCAGTTTTACATTATTGGGAGACGCACAGTGCAGTTCGATATCAGGCGCAAAGCAAAATAATTAACGAACTGCGAGTTTAGTAAACTCGGAGCACAAGAGACGGAGAGTTGCTTCTTCAAGTGACTGGACGTAGAGTAAACGGAAGAACCTTACGATGCCGTACTCTCCCCCTTGTGTGTTGGTAACGAGGTTGCAATTTGGCAGGGGCGAGGGGACACTCTCCCAGGCACGTCGTAATCCGTCCGTCTGTCACCTCTCGGTGACGTCATCAGACAGGCGAAGGACTGGGTGTCTTGCCAGAGAGGGCGGTGGCAGGCTGCCGCGTTTTGTGAGGGGTTTACATACAGAAGTGGAGCACTTAATTGTGGCGCTCACTAATCTCTTGTCGTCTTTCGTCGCGAGAAAGAATCAAATTAGAAATGAACCCATCAGAGGAAAACAAATGTCAGTCATGGTGGGGGAGGGGAAGAAAAGGGGGAATTTGGCATAAGGAAGGGCCCCACTGTAGGGAGACTGGGGAAAAAAATAACACAAAATGAAACAGAAATAGATCCAAGGACCCGGAAGAAAAGAAAATGTCCTGAAGTGATGGTTCCATTACTCCTGTGGCTAATTGGCGTTTGGTTGAGCTAGCCGAATGATTTGAGAAAGGGGTGAACAAAACATTTCGACTTCTTTCATTCAAATTAGATTCCGAAGAGGTAACTTTTTATTCTCTATTTTTTTCTCGGTAAAAAAAAACAGCACGAACAGAAAAAAAAAACCAGTGAGTGTAGCAAAAAATATACGGCTAAAGTCAGAAGACAGATTATTGAGAACGTATGGTATGACTGCAAATAAATGTAATAATAATAATATCACCCATTAATTTTATGTTGAATAGTTAAGCATTGATCTTTTCTGTTAAATAGTCTTCAATGATGACATTTTTTCAAAACTTTTTATTGATTATGCTGGGCTAACGGATATAATACCGAAATATAGGTTGGGTTGTTTTACCTCTGAGCGGCACTTTTTTGCACACAATGGGCTAAATGGCCAGGTCACAAGGACCCCGAAGGCTCAGAGAAGGTTGGGGGAGGAGACCCACTGGGAGACAGATGGTAGCCTCCCGTCAAGGCCATCCAGCGTGTTCTTTAACATGCACAGGGTATGTCTCTCCCACACACGGGACCACGGCTTAACGTTCCATCCGACGGCCTTTCCAAACCCATCAGTGTCCCCTACTGACCGTGGGCAGGGCGGGGAATTTTGCGGAGATAAATCTCAACGCTGACCCAGCTGGGACTCGAACCTGGGAACTACAGATTACGAGCCTGGCGCGCTACCGACTGAGCCCCCCCCCCCCCAAAATATAGGAAAAAGTGATATTCGTATTTCAATTAAATTCACCTTTGGCATGTCATTTAAGGGTGTTTGTATGTGGGAAAGTAAATAGAGGGAAATTTCTGATTTTCGATTTCAGTCTTTGAATATTTTTTGGTTCTCGATTGGGTTATGATAATCTTTCTTCGTGTCTTTTGTGCTTTTCATTTTAATGTAATGTCATTTTGTTACTAATCTTATTGTATTTCTTTTATTATCATTTTCGATAATTTTATACTTTTTAATTCTTAATGATCACTTATACAGTATGTTTATAATTTAGTGGTTTATATATGCATTAATTTCATTTTTTACATTTTGTCAAGAAAGAATGTACTACTGTACTTCCATACTTTATAATAAATAAATATGCAGCCCTTTAGTTACTTACGTGTTCTATAGACAGGCAAGATCTTCATAATTGTTCTTTGCATGAAGGGAAAAACCTTATTGGTTCTTGCTATTTTGCACTCGGCCCCTTAATTAAATAGATTTCCATTCACCATATTTGAAGAATGTGTCGATAAAAGCTTCTTCACACCAAAAACTGTCTCGAAAATAACTATTGCGGTCAGGAAGAAACTCTATTCTTTCGATACAACCTGAGGAGAGAAAAATATATGAAATGCACAATTGCACATTTCTTTGCTGTTAAAGATACTTTACATTTCCTGAGATGTTTATAAATAATTTCCTTAAAATTTTTAATAGCAATGCCTTCGAATACTTCAAAAGAGATAAATCATTACTTCCTGTGAGGTATTCCAACAGGCAGACACCTAATTCTTTCCCACTGATATCTCTGGTGTCAGGAAAAAATTCTGGAGTACCCACGATCAGTTATGATTGGCCTTAGCCAGCAGTTGATTGGCTGATAACTACATTTTACGGATGCAAGGCTTTGTAGAAGTCTTTGGCTTTCTTGCTAGTATTTGCATTACCTACATTTCGTTTCAAGTCGTAACTTAGTATACTGATACAAGAGAAAGTTTTCTTATCTAAAGGTAAAATTTAATTTGATTTCTTTTGCTGAGAAAAGCAGTTTTAACATTTTACTGTCCTCTTGCTACGAAATATAAATATAAGTTCACGAAATACACTTGAAGACAAATCCCCCCCCCCCCAAAAAAAAAACAAAAAAAAAAAACGAAATTTTTACAGTAATTCGAAAATGAAAGCGTTTTCTTTTTCGTGTGCGACCTATTAATCAAGTTGATTCAGATTAATCGATTATTTAATGATGGCAATACGTGCCCAGATCAAAGCTAAGTTCCAGAGGCATACTTTGGACATAGTGGTAGCTCTTCCTCAGAACCTGACCTTCTGTCTCAGTTTTCCTCTGCCCTCTATAGTAATGAAAAAAATATTCCCTCAATAAGTTGCTGGCCATAAAAGTCTGACAGGAGCCTCTCACTTTAATACACCATAGATAAGATCTGTGAGGAAGGCGAGACCTCAGCAGAAAGATAATACACACATCCATGTCTTACCCGGGGTTCGAACCCGGGTCTGTTGGATCAGTAACCAAGCTCCCTAACTACTCGAACACTGAATTATTCTTCATGTAATCACTTACCACGGAGGGCCTAGTAGAATTCGTTAGTATAATACGACATAAAGAAAGAAGATTTGAGATAAAGGAGAGACCTCAGAAGAAAGACAACACAGAAAATAACTTATCCGGGGCTCAAACCAAGATCCCTTTGATTAATAACCACCAAGGAGCTATTTCCAGACATCCATTGAAACGTTTAAAAGGTTAGCATAAAACAAATCGGACAAGTTTACTGACTCGTCATATAACTAGAAAAAAAAACATTCTTTTTCTTGATAATTTCAGTAGATTTAAAGAAAAAAGAAATATAAATCTGAAAGGTTTGCTGAAACATTTTCTCTACTAACGTAAACATTTTTACCAGATTGTTGGGAGCGGGGACGGTGTAGTCGGTAGCGCGCCAGGCTCGTAATTTACAGTTCGCACGGTTCGAGTCCCAACTATGAGTGCATTGAGATTCTTAAATGTTCTCCAGTGGGTCCCTTCCTTCAACCTTCTCTGAGCCCTTGGGGTCCTTGTAACCTGGGTATTTAGCTCATTGAAACCAAAAAATGTGTAGCTCAGAGATAAATTTATTCAACCAACCATTTTGTGAATTCGTGCTATTTTTCCTAAAATATAGCCTTTTGCTCTTAAAATAATAGCCTTTTAGCATTTTTCGATCAAAATCTATCAACTTCAACTAACCGTAAAATGTCAGGTTCACATTTAATGAACACAATGAATTCCGAGATATTCCGTTGGCCCGTACCATTGTGCAACAAAAAGTTCAAACTGAGGATTATCAAGCCAGACAAGCAAAAAGGATAACTAATAAAACTGTATAAGAATGAAATGCAGACGCTTTGCCCTTGGGAAGAGAAAAGCAATTTAAACTATGAGGAAGCTTCCGCAGGAAAATATAGATCCGTGTTTTTGCAAATGTAGAAAATCGGATTCTGTATAGTAAGAAAGAAATTAGATTTCTTCATTTCTTTCTAGTTCCGATAAACAATTTAAGGCTATAAACCTTCCCCTTTGGGTGCCGAGAGTCAAGACAAGTGTGCCACAAATTGCCACATTACTGTAAAAGCCAATGGGTTTGAAAATTCCACTTTGAAATATTTCGCTTTTAAAATCGAATTTCCAGGCACCAATCCTCGATGTTCATGTCAGGTGATGAACACGCTGGGAGTTCTTATCATCTGTTTCCACAGCAACGAGATGATCCTTTCGTCGCGCGCCAACAGATAAACCACCGCATCGCGTCGAAAGAGCTGAGGGTTGCAGCGCCATCGGTGAACGTGAGAATTTCTTTTCAAATATCTCGAAAAACATAAAAGTTAAGCAACTGATTTATGAAACATTATTACATCGAGAGTATAAAATGAAGGATTACGTAATGCTGATATCTCGGCATTCCCATCTCCTCGAGATATTTTCCTTTTCTCATCATTCTATTAATCCACTTTCTAATTCCATGCGTGGACGAATCAGGAGTAGAAGAACTCATTCCTCTTCCAAATGTACTAGGAATGAAGCATTTCCGTAAATAACCCACAAAAAGGAATTAGAGGATAATGCATTTCTTATGCCGATAGAAAGACACATGCAATATTCCGTAACTGAAAATTTAACTTTTTATGGAAAATCCTCGCTAGGGATGGGATAAAGATCTGACTCGGATCTCTAAATATTTGCTTTCAAAAACATTTGCTCAATATTTAAAAAGTTATGGAAACTGGAACGTTAAAAACTGGAACGTTAAACAATGGCATCGCATTATAACTGGAACGTTATAATGCGATGCCTGGAACGTTAAACAATGGCATCACATTATAACAATTTTACCCTGAAATTGGCGAAAGTTTGAAAACTCATTGCACAAACATGAAATACACTTAATTCAGTAAATCGTTCCCTCTGAGAGCTATTTGTCAGGCTTTGAAGTTTTGACAAAAATTATTTTGAATGACAACGTCAGTGATTAATATTCCAGCTTCCACAATTTTCAAAATGCTGAGATAATGTTTCTTAAATTCGAATTTTAAGGATATTTAATTGAGATCTTTACCTCATCATCGCTGATTTCCTACAAAAAGCTTATTTTCAGTTTACGTAGCATCAAAGGCGTCTTGATATTGACATGAGATGTGCATTATCGCCCAATTTTCTTAGGCAGCGTATTTCGCAGCACGGAGAACGAATTCCTCTTACCTTCAGTGAGTATGATCAAATCTTAAGACTTTTCTCACGAGTCTTAAGATTTGATAACTGAAACTTGCCTTAAATAATTCAGAAATGGAGATGAATATGCGATTAAGGTTGGGTTGGGTTGTTTTACCTCTGATCGGCACTTTTTTGCACACCATGGGCTAAATGGCCAGGTCACATGGACCCCGAAGGCTCAGAGAAGGTTGAGGGAGGGGACCCACTGGAACAGCTGTTGGGAGACAGATGGTAGTCTCCCGTCAAGGCCATCCAGCGTGTTCTTTAACGTGCACAGGATATGGCTCTCCCGCACATGGGGCACGGCTTAACGTCCCATCCGACGGACGGCGGCCTTTCCAGCCCATCGGTGTCCCCTACTGACCGTGGGCAGGGCGGAGAATTTTGCGGAGATAAATCTCAACGCTGACCCAGCTGGGACTCGAACCTGGGAACTACAGATTACAAGCCTGGCGCGCTACCGACTGAGCCACCCCCGCCCCCCTATGCGATTAACAGCCAAGCGTAAGCAGAAGTTACCCGTATCTGTTAACGTTTCTCGTTTGAGCCTCCTTTTATCGCTTGGCAAAATACTTCGTGGTTATTTTGGAAAGAGATCGCTGATCCTAGTTATCACTTTATCACCTCGGTCGCGGTCCAACTCACTTATTCTTATTTCCTAGCGAGGAAATACACCTGCACGCGCTATTGTGAGCGCCTCCTCCACGTGTCAACACTATAAATAGCGCGATACGATACCCGCCGCTATTGAAGAGCAGAAAAGATGGATCATTTCCAATGCTATTTCAGTGGGATGATCAATTGTTTGATATTTTCTTTCATTCTGGGTGTTTTGCAACTCGGTTTTTGTTCATATCTACGAATATATTTCAATGGATGTCTGGAAATAATTCCTTGGAGTTTGCGCAACTAAGATCTGCTGGTCGTCCGCGAAGAATGTTTGTTCGTTGTTTGGTTGCATTTTATGTTAATTTTTATTTTCAGTCCTTTTCTGTATCTTGTTGCCAATGAAGTGTAAACATCAAGAAGTGAAAGGTTAATGGAAACACCTGATACTCATTAACATAAATTTCCCTTTAACCTCCTACTTCAAGGTTTTAAAGTGAGTTACCGCGTTCGTTGGATGCCATGTGGGCACCAGCTGTTAGCCGTCAATCACGTCGTCTGAAGTGTATAAAAGGCCGCGCCGACGAGAGTTATTCAGATCAATGCTTTTGCATAGTGGTCGGCAGCCTTTTACTAATGACAGGCAAGACTGACAGAGAACGACAAGCTTGTTGGCAAGGAACAGGCTGCTAATTGAGAAACTGCATCTGCTGAAAACGAATTATAAAATTTTACCGTTACGTTAAAACGAAATCATATTTTACGCATTCAAATTACAGATACAGCAAAGCAGTACTAATAGGATATGATCGGTCAATCACTTTCTGGAAAGAATTATTAATGATTAATCATTAAAATAGTCATTAACGCTGATTAAAATAATTAACTATCCCATCTCCCTTGCGGACGCCCGTGATACCTAAGTACTTACATACAAACAGCGATGGATTTTAATAGATAGATTTATGATATTTGAAAAAAGAAATTTGCAATCTAGGAAATTAAAATACAAAATAATTCTACTGGAATGGAAGGGGGTGGTTCAGTCGGTAGCGCGCCAGGCTCGTAATCTGTAGTTCCCAGGTTCGAGTCCCAGCTGGGTCAGCGTTGAGATTTATCTCCGCAAAATTCCCCGCTCTGACCACGGTCAGTAGGGGACACCGATGGGCTTGGTAAAGGCCGCCGTCCGTCGGATGCGACGTCAAGCCGTGGCTCCGTGTGCGGGAGAGAGATACCCTGTGCACGTTAAGGAACACGCTGGATGGCCTTGACGGGAGGCTACCATCTGTCTTCCAACAGCTGTCCCAGTGGGTCCCCTCCCCCAACCTTCTCTGAGCCTTCGGGGTCCATGTGACCTGGCCATTTAGTCCATGGTGTGCAAAAATGTGCCGCTCAGAGGTAAAACAACCCAACCCAACTGGAATGGAAATAGGTGTAACGATGTTTTGGATGGATTAAAAGGATTTTGTTACCTCGATAAGATTGGTTGAAACGGATAATTCTGGGCAAATAATGATTGAGGTACGTATCCTATGACCGGAACGCGTTGCAATACGAAAAATAAAACATGACAATACAGTAGGGTGGCAAAGTACGCGACAGTTAAGTTGCTGGTACCAACGGTAAAATTGGAGTTCACCTGTATAAAACTATTGTACACAGAATAAGGACAAATTACGCGAACCACTAAAAGCCATCTACACTTGTATATCAACTTTATACAGTGTATATTTTACTGTGAGAGACTCCGTAATGGCAGAGATTGGACGTGGCTTTCTTGCGGAACTTTCTTCAACAACATGGTGATAGAAATTGATGAACAACGTTCTCCTTCTTTCGCTGGAATTCCTTGAACATCTCTCTTAATGTGAAAAAACATCTGTTCACTTACCAAGTGATCCGTAAAGTCCTTTATATCGAAGGACCGTATTCTTGTACCTTGTCAGTTAGCAATTTAAGAAGCTGAAAGACTTCCGTTGAAGTTCCCATGATGCCTTCTTCCTCTTCTAATTCGTCCTCCTGCGTACCCTTAACAAATTATTCTTCTCTTATCTCGTCCCCATCACCATTCAGTAATTCTTCTATATCGTCCTCCGCTATTTCTTTGCATCCTTCGTCTACTGCTTGACGATCAACGTTACCAATCCTCTTGGAGGTCAATCGTGTACTCTGAGTTCAAGTACTTTGTGACTCTATTTGGTTACTGTATTAATCAAATAAGTCATATAAGATCATTAATTTTTTTAAACGTAGAAAACCCATCTCATTGGTTGAGTGGTTAGAACGCATGGTGCAGAGTAATGATAACTGGATTATTTATATAATATACAAAACATTATTTTTCTTTATTGTATACAACATCGCTTCACAGATAATTTCCAGATGTATTAGTCTAAGAGAGGTTAAGTAAGTTAGCAATGAAAACCCATTAATTACCGAATTTGATTTAATGGTGAAGAATTGTTTTTATTATTGTATTTAAAATGCATATCAACTTTTGTTTTTAGATATTTTTATTTTTAATCATTTGTATTAAAATTTTGATTAGTTAATCAATAAATATGACGTACTGATTAATCGACGTAACGATTAATCGAACTATGCTCTAAATCGTAGATCGACTATCAAGAATGTAGTATGTGTATCTACAGCCAAAACGTGGGCGTACAGAGGTAATTCCGACCATCCCCGAACTCAAAAGTTAAACTAAACTGCTGCGCTGATAAAAAAAAATAAGTAAATTCCTTATTTGATAAAAATTAAGATTTTTTCTCTATTCATGTAAAGATAGGCAGAACGTTTTATATCCTAATTCTAACAGAAAATCGGCTAATTTCTGTTCTGCGTGAGTGTTCCATTTCCGTTTCGTCACATCCTGAGAGAAATGAAGACAGAGTCCCAAAGTGGACGGAAGAGGAAGATAGAGAAATCCCGACTCCATGTGTCCCTTGGGAGAAGCAATTCCGAGCTCTATCAGGGAATGAAGAATTGATTCAGTTGTTTCGGGCTTTATGGAGCAGAAGTAACTGAGGGGAAAGGGCGCCAAAGTTGACAAAAGAGAGAAAGGCGATAAAAAGTAAAAAGGTCTGCAATATATCCCTCGAGGAAAATTTAAAATGCAAAAGCAAGAAAGATAAAAATAAAACTGATATTAAAAAATCAACGAGGTAAAACGTCTTGGTAGGTAATGCGAAATTAAAAAGGTTGGGTTGTTTTACCTCTGAGCGGCACTTTTTTGCACACCATGGGCTAAATGGCCAGGTCACATGGATCCCGAAGGCTCAGAGAAGGTTGGGGGAGGGGACCCACTGGAACAGCTGTTGGGAGACAGATGGTAGCCTCCCGTCAAGGCCATCCAGCGTGTTCTTTAACGTGCACAGGGTATGTCTGTCTCACACACGGGGCCACGGCTTAACGTCCTATCCGACGGACGGCAGCCTTTCCAAGCCCATCGGTGTCCCCTACTGACCGTGGGCAGGGCGGGGAATTTTTGCGGAGATAAATCTCAACGCTGACCCAGCTGGGACTCGAGCACTGAGAAAGAACTTCCCATTGAACTTGTAACGTAATGTTGTTGTTGTTGTCATTAGTTCCATTAGCCAATTAATACGAGGACAGAGAAAAGCGGAAAAAATTAGAATTGAATAAGCGAACAAATCTTAAGCTTTGGGCAGTAAAATAATATTTCTAAGCTAAACTATGTACAAACTTAACTAATGTTAAAACCTACAAAACCGCTTTATGGGAAAATGTTAACATTACTTTATGTAGATTGCGAAGTTAATTTTTTCCCAACATAAAAATGCTCAGATTAATTAAAAAAATATTGAGATCTGTTTGTTGTCAGCAATGTTAGGATCATTTTTAACATTAAAACTGACCTCGTTGATGGGAAGGAAACGAGTTGAACTTTCCTCCAATGTCAGCAGGAAGTAACTTGAACTATTTTTAGACGATTGTGCCAGCGTCATTTTGTTAAGAAAATAAACGTTATAAATGGATCTCCTCTCTACCCTCCCTGGAAAAAATGAAACACGAGACTCAGAGGAAATGACTTTAGCTCATTAAAGCATGTCAACTGCAGCGAGGCAACGCTTTGCTCGAGTTTTATATTTTGGGTTTGCAGGAGTTGGCTTTCCTACTTCACGGAGTGCGAACAATTAAGGTAAGGCCATTCCAGTCTTGACTTTTCAAAAGAAATCTCTCTCTGCTCGGGGTGAGGAGAATTCAGTCTCCTTTCAGTTACCATTATACTGCCACTGGGAATGACAATCTTTTGAAGAGTTTAGCCTAAATCTTCCACTTGAATATTTCCCGCTTTCTGTCATTATTTATTTAAAATTCTTCAGTTGTTCTATTTAAAGACTTTTGTAGAAGATAAATATCATTTTGTTAAAAAAAAAACCTAGAGCAAATTTATTGTACATTTTAATAAATTACTGTTTATGGTCCGAAAATTCTTTTCGACTCGTGTTCCTTTCCCGAGCTTAAAAAGAACAATTCATCTCTTTCTAACAAAAACAAATTACAGATCTGTTGACAATTTAACTCTTCAGTGGCCTGCAAAAGGCGTTTGCTTCGTTTCTTACACTCACTTTATTTCCCACAAGTCTTTTGCTTACTTTGTTTTTGCTTCAGTTTTACACAGAACTTTACCACTGTTGTTTTGGAACACTAAACGAGACGTATCGTTTCTGAGATAGAGGATTGGGTTGTTTTACCTCTGAGCGGCACTTTTTTGCACACCATGGGCTAAATGGCCAGGTCACATGGACCCCGAAGGCTCAGAGAAGGTTGGGGGAGGGGACCCACTGGAACAGCTGTTGGGAGACAGATGGTAGTCTCCCGTCAAGGCCATCCAACGTGTTCTTTAACGTGCACAGGGTATGGCTCTCCTCGCACACGGGGCCACGGCTTAACGTCCCATCCGACGGACGGCGACCTTTCCAAGCCCATCGGTGTCCCCTACTGACCGTGGGTAGGGCGGGGAATTTTTGCAGAGATAAATCTCAACGCTGACCCAGCTGGGACTCGAACCTGGGAACTACAGATTACGAGCCTGGCGCGCTACCGACTGAGCCACCCTCGCCCCCCTGAGATAGAGGCAATGTGATAGATAGAGGCAAATGTGTTTGCATTTTGCTTTGAACTAGAATATATACAGTCGTATCAGAATAATGTGACCACCTGCCATAGTATGGTAGGTGGTCATATTATTCTGATACGACTACCTAAATATTCTTGAAGATGTTTTGCGCTTAAACGTATGTTGTATGATAAATTATGTTGCAAATAATCGTTTCATGGCTTAAGTATTACAACAACATGAATGAGTTTTTTCTCTTAGGTTCTTCATAAGGTAAAAATGTAAATTCATTAACAGAAAATAAATGACTAAATAAAAGAAAATTTAAATGGAAGTTTTATTATACTGTTAAATATAACTTATTAAATATCCCAGAAGTGTATATATGCATTTGAATAGCGCTGAGATATGGTTATGCTATATGCAAAAATCTACTTTGAAGCGGTGAGTTATGTATATTCATACTAAGACCTAGAGAGATATATGATTAATAATTACATGCAATTTAAATATTGAACTAGGCAATTGAGCTCTGCTGAAATGTAAACGCATTAATTAACAAATTACAGCAATAAACTGGCAATAAATTCCTTTATTGCCAGTTTATTGCTTTTTTTCCTTTTTATCCATTTTGTGGTAATAAATTCCTTTACTGCCACAAAATGTAGTCTATTGAATGCATAAAAGTGACAGAATTCAAATTTTGGGAATTATTTATAAGGCAACAAACGTGCAGGTGTTTTTTTTTTGTCTTTTCCTCTATCTATCTAGGAATCTTTGTAAGCGAAAAGCTTTAAAATATTGAAAATACAAGCTTTATGGGAAAATAGTGTAGAGAAATCTCATTCGAGCCTCTAAAGCTCGGTTTTCAAAAATATATGCTCAATATATGATGAGATATGAAATCTGCAATATTTAACAAGATTCCTATTCTCTCTGAAACTTTAATTTAAAAATAATAGAAACTGAGAAAAAAATATATCAGAAAAACTATTAAAATATTCTTATTTTATTAAACGATTTAGCATAACAGTTGTTGTTTATATTTTCGATATAACAACATAAAGCCACTGTTAAAGATTCAATTCCTGTATCTCCTCAAATATTGAGCGTATATTGTCCACCAACAATAACTATGATTGAGTTCTTATTTTTCTCATTATCTCCAGTCTTGTTTTTTCATTAAATGTAATTTTAGAAGTTACGAGACTATGAATTTGGATTTCTACTAGTCATCATTTTGTCTATTATTTACATATGTTTTAAAACCTTAAATTATTATGAATAAGAAAGATTTTACTAGATCTAGTTCTTCCCTAATGGTCGTTACTTCAGATTATTGCAAAGATACACAGCTCATGTTCTCATCTGGGATTAGAAATACTATTTATAGAATCAGCAACCTCTTACGCTGACCAGCTGTATATTTCTTTCAAGAAACATTCATCCTTATTCCAACAGAATATTCCAGAGAGTTCATGACATACACAGAGTATAAAATGTTTGTTTGTCTACCTTTTTTCTCTAGAATTCCTACGAGTCGCGTTTACATCAGTTTTCTATTTTCATCTACTAGAAAGCATCACGTTTCCCAAGATCAGAAAGCTGTTTATCAAAAACTATAAAATTTACCTCTTCTGCAATTATGCTTCCCAGTTGTCTTCAAAGGCTCCTCTTTTTTTTTTGATTAAATGCCAGGAGAGTATTTTACATTGATCTAGGAAGACTGCACTGTGGTTCTATTTATGATATGAATGTAAATAAGCATGATCTCACGTTGTAACTCCAATATTCTCGTTTTACATAAGATTTGAAAAAGCACAACAGATCGAATTCAATGGGGATAATGCAGACGACTCATCAGCGTTTCGTGCTGCCACCTATTAGTCGAAACAATAAAGAAAACTCCTTTATTTTGTTAATGTTATCCAACAGTGCGCCTTATCAAGGTTCTAATGGAAACTACACCGCAGTACCCTGTATACTTTCTGGATTTTTTAAAAAAAATATTTTCGCTTACCACTATTTTTTAAATTATATCTTCTAATTTTCCGGATATATCCTCTGCAGAATCTTTTTGTCATATGAATAAGTGTTTTGGCGTTTAGATATATCCTGGAATAATTCAGAAATAAAACTTAACTTTACGTGCAATGTGGATTTCCTAGATAAAATAATCTTAGGAATAGGTTGTCTATAGCTTTCCGCTTTCGAAAAGGTTTCCGATTCTTCTACCTATAATTGTTTTCCTGTATTCTGTTTTTTTATTTTACCATATTCGAATTTCAAGTGGAAGGGGAGAAGGGTTATGCCCCTTACAACAATGTGCTTGACCTTGTGCTTTTTTTGCGACCACAGAACGATACCTAATTCAGTATTTCTAATGCCTTTATGAGAGGAGATCCTGATATTAATAAGTATTTTGCGTGGATTGTCAAATCCTGTTTTCCGAGACAATACACTGGAGGTTTGCAAATTGCTTGGCTAAACTGTTGAATTTAAATAAAATCATCACAAATAATTTTAATACACAAATTCAACAACAGTAAAAAAGAGATAATGCTTCGTTGTCTTATAAAAATTGAAAGGTTTGCTGGAAAAAAGATAGCACCCGACATGCCTTTACGAAGTTGTGAGATCCTCTTCGGTTCACGCGAAGACTCAATATTTTTCAACTATTCTTCAATCATTTACACAGATTTTATTTATTTTTACCCGTTTTTTTTTTCTTGCAGACAACTTGCGGAGCACTGGTGGAAAAAAAATCGCTGGTGGAAAACTGGTGGAAAAGAAATCGCTTCGCTGCAGGATTTAAGCAGAAAACCAAATTTTTTGTTAAAAAACGCTTGCAGACTATAATCGAAATCCGATTTCAGAAGATAAAAACTTTCTAAAACCAAATGGTTCAGGAACATCAGAACAATATAAGAAAATAAGAGCTATACTCATCATTATATCCAGCTGAAACAAACAGAAAAACGAAATAGATTATATTTCTTAGCGTGTACACAGATATAGATTGGTCGGTTGCTTAGGTTTTAATGGTGCATCAGAAAGGCTCTTTTGCGCAAACAAGGTAAAGGTAAAAAAAAACTCATAAAATCAAAAATAGACGGATAAAATAAGAAAAAAATTGTGAAACAATTGGTTTAAAAAAGTAGTGTAGACAGAAATCAACAAAGGTACATTCTAAAAAACAAGTAACGGGTGTAAAAGTTCAGTGTAAAAGGAAAAAACATAACGATTATCGAATGCGAAACACTGTGATGAAAATTTAAATTCTGTTAAAATATAAAAGAAATTTTAAACGACACAAATAAGAGAAAATTATGGTTTGGGGAAAATTATACATTACTTCAAAGTGGTTTCAGTTCATAAATTATTTTGTATTTTTCATAAAATAGGTCAACGATTCTAATCTTAGTCTTTCAAGATAACTACAAAATCAATATTCTTGAAAGTGGTGATCTTTATGAAGCAGATGATTAGTTTTCTGTCGTAAGAGCAGATCTATTTGGATGGTTTCCTTTCCCCTGCCAGTGGTAGCTGATAATTAGGAATTACTCAACAAAACTTCCTAATTATTTTCAAACCAGCTTTTCACCAAGTAATTAAAATTCAGAAGGTTTTCTGATTTCTCTTTAATTTTATTTTTCTATCAATAGGTAAGAATGGAGAATAAGATTTTTAACATGCTTAGTCTTATTTTTCTCATCTTGAATTTAATTTATAAGATCCGGTTTTTCATTACTACAACTGTAATGTCTCACCCACTAGAAGAAATTATTTATTTTTTTGTTAGGGTCGGTGATCATAATATGCCTTATGAATATGAATTTTAAATGCATTTATAATAAATTTTAAACACATTTTTAAGCATGTTCAGGCACAATATTTTAAATGCGTTTGGTTATAGAACAAAACAATAAAAACGTGCTTATTTACAACACAGTTTTTAAAGAGTTTTATGCTTTTTAAGTATGCTTCTTAGTTAATGTTCATTAAATGAATTTTGACGTTTTATCTCTCTAAGCTTCTTTTAAATTAAAAATTTCTGGTATTTTATACGCTTTGATTTTTTTTATTTTCATCATGAGCAAAGCCTGGTATACGATCTTACTCGTTGTTAATTTTGATTCTGGTAATTTTTCAAGAGTTATTTTCATTTATGTGTGTTTATCAAAGCAATTGTTTAACATTATGTTAGCATTTTATTAATTTTAAACTTTTAGAAATGTAAGATATGAAAATCTGTTTCTGGCATTTTGGTATTTCTCAGAATTCTGTACGGTATTATGTACTGTATTATCAGAATTATATTATGTATGGTATTACTCAGAATTCTGTACTGTATTATGTTTCTTGCAATAGGCAATTGGATGCTATTTTTTAAAGATTAGTAATGTTAGTTGATCCATAAATTGTGAGATCATATTTAATTAACGATTCTCAGAGAGCTTTGTATGCCAGCAGCCTGTGTCAGCTAGGAATTTTAGTTCATATAATTTGTAAGCACGGTACTTAAGTTCTTCGCATAATTTAAATACATATGTATGCCATCTAAAAGTAAAATCCATCAAAAGGTCTACACATTAAAATTTATCAACATTTTCAGTAATGCTACATTTATATCCATCGTTCATATCGATATCTGTGTTATATGTATAATTCATTTGATGAGTTTTGGTACAGACTTTCGACAATTCTACTTCGCGTGGAGAATGGAAAACCATTCATTTCGTTTCTGATTACTAATAGAGATTAAGTTATGATTGATCCATTTCACAATATTATTATAATCATTCTGTAAGTTTTCTGCACTTCCGCTTATATCGCGATTACAGTTTATGACAACAGTATCATCAGCATATAAGTATAATATACTATTTAATTTTATATTTGCCATATCATTAAGTATAGAAAAAAAATAATGGGTCGAGGATAAAACCCTGAGGGACTCCAGGGTTTATTTAATTTAGAGTTTTAAAAATGTATTTAGTAGTCTGCTTGCTAAATTTTTTTTTAAACTATTGTAATGGAAGTCCTCTAATGACATGATTTTTGCAATATGAACAAAAACATTTTTGGGTCTGTTGTATCGAATGACTTATTAAAATTTAAAAAAAAAAGCAGAAGGTTTTTCCTCTTTATTCTAAGCATTGTTAATGGCACCTGAAAAGTTCGAAACAAGTAATGTTATACTTTTTCCCTTTCTGAAAACGATATTGAAAATTATAAATTACCTTCATTTCTCTAAGAAATTTAATGAGAATATTTGAATTTTATTTTTTCTATCAAAAGGAAAGAATGGAGAGTAAGATTTTTAACTTGCTTAGTCTTATTTTTCTCATATGGAATTTACTTTATAAGATCCGGTGTTTCATTGGTACAACTGTAATGTCTCCCCCATTAGAAGAAATTATTAATTTTTTTGTTAGGTCGGTGATCATGATATGCATTATGGATAAGAAATTTAAATGCATTTACAGTAAATTTTAAACACAGTTTTAAACACGTTTAGGCACAATCATATAAATCTAATCAAAATATTATACATTTATTTTAATAATATTTGATAAAATAGCATTAGGTCTATAATTGTAGGAATGATTATAAGATTATAATTGTTGCTTGTCTGTTGTATGAGATACCAAGATAACCTAATATAGCTTCTAGGTTATCTCCGTCCTTTATGTAGGGAAGTACCTCCTTCCTTAGAAATATCCTTGAAATGGAATGAGGTTATGAAGGGAATACAACAGGGCTGAATTCTTCATTAATCGCAATGGAAAGCGACCTAATATGACAGTTGTACATATTTTATCTTCATATCTGTTTGTTTTCCTGATTATCTGTCCGGTAAATGTTTATCAGACAACTCATCCGATTTTAAGTGCGATGATTTCTTGAAAGGGGGGAGTTTCTCGAAAGTGATATCGACTATAGAGAAATAACTTTATCAAATGCAACCACCGAAAGATCGAAATAACTGAGCTCAACCCTTGAGATCCAATAATTCTAAAGGAATCATTTTTCAAAGCAGGCGACAATGACTATGCAAAAACTGACTCCGAGAGATGGGGATCCTCGTGAACCTACTGCTTTGTTCATTTCACAGCAATGTCACCTATGGTAAAACGACCGATACGTTAAATTGAAATTATTTTCCATGGAGACGAAACGTAATTGTCATGTCCCTATAATTTATTTATTTTCTTATTTTATTGTTGCATTTTATTGTATTTTTGTTATTGTAAATATTTTTTTTGCATTAAGCGTGTTCTTGGAAGTGCTATCGTGGAGATGTGACTCATAGATGTTGTTTTCGGGTTCTGAGCTGGCCTCCTGCGTGGGTTGACAAGTCCGAAAAGCACTGTTATGGCTTTTTACAAATAGCCTGCGGCATGAGTGTAAGCGCGGGAGAGGTGCCGGTAGGAAGGAAAGAACAGTCTTGAGCGTCGCTGTCAAACAGGAAGGACGTTTGAACACGCGTCAAGGGACGCCGCTCTTACTCAGAGAAAAACCCGTAAGGAGAGGGTTCGATTCTACGTGAGAATGAAGGTTCTTGGTGAATCAAATGCAGTTCTGTGGAATTGAAGTGAGTTCTTAGTGAACCACGATGTAAGCAAAGGTTGGATATCCTTTCGCCGAGTTTGAGGTTGGTAAAGTGAGAATCTGCAAAGTGAGGTTCACCACCTCATTACGTAATTGCTTGCAGCAGCAAAGGTCTACGGAGTCGAGAGCATCCCCAGCACGTGATTGTATATAAGTGTGAATAAACTGTGTCGTCCCTATGCAACTCTCGTGCGTGAATTGTTGAACATATTTTTGCACATCATTTGGCGCAGTAAATCTGAGGCATACGTTGGTACGGGTGTAACAACCCACGAACCTGTTATTTCATCGAGATAAGGGCGAAGGTAATCAAGGGATTAAATCATCGTCCCCTTACGATTGCCCATCACAATTGGCGCAGGCCATCACAGTAATCATCGCCATTCTCTGCTCTAATGGCGTTGCTAGAATCTTAACCAGGCACTCGACGCTATGAACTTCTCTAAAGTGTTGTCTTAGCTGATGATTGCCTTGTTAAATACTTTTTTTAATCATTATGTGCATCTACACAAATGTCATATTACGTCGTACGATACAAAGTTGGCAATTATGCTACTTTTGCGGCCAATTGCAACATACTTGAGATTCCAGGTTCCGAATGAAAACAGCACAGCTATTTGCGCGTCATTCCTCGCCAGCAAGGCTCACACTTGCAGCGACTGGAAAAGGAAAGCATCGCTTAGTGCCAGGTGCGACCTGATTAATGGTGATGCTGTACTGCCTCTGCTGATGCTGCATCACCTTGAGGTGAGTCTGCGCTGTCGCGTGCGTCGGCAGTGCTTCGAGTCCAGATAATGGCGAGGGTGCAGGTGTAATATGCGGGGCGGCATTCTTTTGAAACTCTTGGGACTCTAATCTAGATCCGTGACGAGGAAACGTAATCTAGCTGCGGATTCACTCTTCCTCAAATTATGCGGGAATGAAACTGACACTTATATCTTTTGACTAATAAAAATATATTCTTATAAAGTAGGATTGAAAAAAATTCTGGGTCGAAGAAAGAGCAAATATTCAGGATACGAGTTAGTTCGAAGCTGATCTTGAAGAGATCAGCTTCGAACACAATTACTGCGTGTATTTTTATGTGTCTATCCATACCTGCCATTGAATTCTTCATCATTGAACACTTGATGACCGGTCGATTAGTCAATGTATTGTACTGACACCAGCTATAACACACATAATCGTGAAACAGTGGAAGACTACAGATATCCAACCAGACTGTTGAGTTATCTATATGTTACCGCTAAAGTGCAGAAATCAGTTATTCTACAGATTATCTAGGTATTGTGCAGATTAACCTATGGTGATCCGTTAACGTGCGGAAATTTGTTTCATTTCTCAAATTACCTAGGTAATCTGCAAATTACCCGGATAATCTGCACATTATCTACTAGGCATTCGTTAAAGTGAAAATAAGATCTTTGCTGGAACAACAGGAACGTTTCTGTACGCTTAAATTAACATAATGTTATTTATCTAATGTCCGAGAGTAGAGTTGAAACCAGGGTCATCCCTCTGTCAACATGAATCAGTCGTCCGAATTATAACAGACGCCCCCAAAATGAGCAGGCCAAGTGAGAACGAATGATTTTAGTGATTCGTTATCAAGAATGAATCATTTTAGTGATTCGTTATCAAGAATGAATCACTTTACCGATTCGTTCTCACTTGGCCTCCGCTCATCCGGGGCGTTTTTTATAATGCGGACGAGTGAATCACGTGACACGAAGATTCATATTCAAGAGATTCACCACTATGAGAGAAACAAACTTTTGAACTTTAACGATACGGAAGCCGTTAATGTGCACATTACCTAGGTAAAATGCGGAAAACTCTTGATTCCGCACGTTAACGGAGCAAATCAGTTGATCTGCAGATTAGCTAGGTAATGTGCACATTAACGGCTTTTGAGCTTTAGCGGTAACATATACATGATGAAAGCTACTGCATCTGAATGCAGCAGATCAAATCTACTAACGACTTGTTTGACATTGCTCATCCATTCCAGTCTCTATCTGACCATTTTCTTTAAGCCTTTAGCTACATTATTTATAACTCTGTAGAGTCATCTATAAATTATGTAACGCCTTGAGGGGTGGGGGTCGAAGATTCTGTTACGTTGCGTTGCATGGCGGAGGGAAGGGCATGGAAAGTGAAACGTAATCCCATATTTATTCCTGTAAAGTAACTTTTTTCTCCGTTTTTCGGTGACAAAATAACAGTTAATATTTTTTATGTTATCACATACAAGCACTATTACCGTAATCCTCACTTCGTATGCTGATAAAAATAGTGGAAATCCTTACAAAAAGAAAGGCATTACATAACAGAGAGGGGTGGGGTAAATGTTCACGCAGACGTAACGTAATGGTGAGGGGAGGAGTGAAAAGGTTTAAAATTCAGTAACACAGCGCTACATCACTATAGGCGACCCTATTTTGTTACTCTGTACTACTGAAGGCTGACAACATGGCCCACTCAACGGATGATGGATGGATCCTTTGTCTAACGCAGGATTGTCAAACTCTCAGAAGTGAGTAGGTCAAACTCCTGGAGACCACAACGAAGGAGAGCCCGATTGTTCCTTACATCAATGAGTCTGATCATAGCTGCTTTCATGAGGAAAAAATTTGAAAGCTCATCCGATAAATATAATTTTCATCCAATGTAAATGTGAAAATGCCATCATTCAGTTTTCTTTCATATCCCGACTGCAAATCAGTTTCAATTTATTAAGTAAAAAAAATAAAAGAATTACTCTTGTAAAGTATTCATTACTAAGGAAACAATTATGTTCAACACAATCAAGTGAAACAAAATATTTTATATATTTGAATGAAATATCGTTATTGAGGTTCCAGCAAACAGTTAGTTTTACGAAATAAAATTTAATTGAAATTTAATATAATAAATATTCATAAAAACATTTTTATGAAATAAAGAATTAAACAATTATATTCAACGTTTTTCTTTGCAAACCTTAAATCAGCAAAGATGGCTTTCTTAACTGAAAATTTATTGAATTTGTATTTCTATATGAAATGTTACAAACTCGGAAACATTTTTATTCCTAAAAAGTTCGGAATACTGACACCTTTTCAGTGTTACTAATAAATCAATGTCAGGGGCAACTGTCTCTATGGTTACGTTACTAAAGCTTACTGAAACTAAGTTTCGAATATTTTTTTCATTCCGAGTTCTTCGTTTACAAATCGAGGGTCGAATTACTAACCATATTGTGTAAGTTAATGCAGGCTGGACAAAACTGACCAGAAATTGACACCCCTAACCCTATAACCTTTCAATTTACTTACATAAAGAAAAACCAACTAATCACACAATATGCTGCATAAGCATCTTTAATCAAAAGCATAAAGCTTCCTATTATTTTGCTTAGGAAGAGTCCAAGCTTAACTTCCGGAGCAGAATTTAAAGAGGATTAAACTGCTTCTAGTCTAATTTTAGTCTTTAGGTGTATCCATTTATTTTTCTACAAATAATCTCAAATTCCAACGGCAGTGCCGGTTTCTTCCGTAACCTCACGTCGCAATTTGATAGTATCAGTCATGCAACTCCCACGATGAAATTGAAAAACGTTTTCAAAAGAACTTTACTATTTTTATTCATCACTCCCTATCCACCATTTTTTCTTTTTTTTCTTCACATATTTTCTATTTGCCACAACTTTTTGTTGCTGTGCTGTCTGTGTGCTTTATCCTCTAGCCCAGTGGTCTCCAAATTTTTTTAGCATGCACCAACAATGCGTATGAATATATATTATATATATTTACTTATTAGTATACAACTGAAATAATCTAGCAACCCTTTCAGGGTTTCCAGATGATAAATCATTAAAGGCAACCGTGACCAGGTAAATACCTGGCAACCGTGCTCTCTCTACGTTCCACATTGTGTGCGGATACATCTTTATAAAACTAAACAAAATCTCGCGTAAGTAAAATGACCGCAAAATTTAAATACATCAGAAAAATGCTGTTTAATTTTTTTTTCTTTTTTTTTCTGGAAATTTAAAATCTTTCTAAAAAAATGATAAATTGGAAGCATTAAATTTCTTCGAGCACCTCCATGGATGAGCACGGGCATCCCACTTTAGAGACGACGTCTCTAGGTTATCAGTTCCCAGCTGATCTCGTAGAGAAGGAGTGATCAAACCTTGGGCGAAAATGTTACGAAGAATGCTGTTACAGATAAAGTGGACGGGGAAAAATGTTACGTTATTAAAAAGCAGAATAATATCACTAACAAGCAGTAACAGAGGGCAGAATTTACACAAAAGAATATCTCAAACAAAATAAGCTCTTTTTTTTATTTGGGACATATAGGGCAGAGAAGAATCCTAGAAGCTACTCCTAGCTTTTGGAGGCCTTCTCATACAAGGATATGCCCTACTAACACCGAAGTCACTGCTGACCATTGCCTCAGTTAGAGCTAAAAGACACAAAGTTTGTCTTTCTGGAACAGTTGATAGCTCCCTAACCACTATGCCAGTTAAGGTATAGTGATAGCTCCCTAACCACTATGCCAGTTAAGGTATAGTGATAGCTCCCTAACCACTATGCCAGTTAAGGTATAGTGATAGCTCCCTAACCACTATGCCAGTTAAGGTATAGTGATAGCTCCCTAACCACTATGCCAGTTAAGGTATAGTGATAGCTCCCTAACCACTATGCCAGTTAAGGTATAGTGATAGCTCCCTAACCACTATGCTAGTTAAGGTATAGTGATAGCTCCCTAACCACTATGCCAGTTAAGGTATAGTGGCTAGGGGCAGCACAGTTTGTTATCTTAAACAAAGCAATAACTGCACACAAAATTATATTTGTTAATAGTAGAATAATTTGGTGTGGTAAAGACTTTGCACCTGTTTTGTACTAAATACGATTAAGATGTAAGGTTACATCAATTCAGTGGTACGGCAGTCAACTTGCCTGTGTAGATGAGAGATGCCCAGCACCATGAAGCAGTGCAGTGAAAGAGATGTACAGTGTGCTTGGCAGCATTTAAAAATGCAAAGAGAGTGTGACGATTATAAATAAAGAAATAAATACCCCCTCAAGCAGCTGCTTGCCACAGAGGTCTAACAAGAGCCTGTCAGTTTATATGCCACAGTAGGAGATCTGAGAGGATGGCAGGACCTCAGCAGAAAAACGACACACACAACCATGCCTTACCCGGGACTCGAACCCAGGTCCCTTAGATCAGAGTTGCTATATCATTGGGATTAGGCAAGTCATCCCCAGTTATGCTGTTAAGTATCTGGATAACTCATAATTTAAATTACATTTCTTCAGTTATTTCTTTCAGTGTTTAGATTTCTCAAATGCAGATCACTTTAAACAATTATCTGAACTTGTGGCTAAAACCTTTTCGATTCGTAGAAACAAATGAGCATGTTGAGAGGATTTCATCCTTAAGAGATAATGCGTGGACCTACAGAAGAAATCAGATGGCAACAGAATTAGTAACTGATGAACGTAAAATATTTATTTTTATAGTCAAACATGTAGAAATAGCCTTACCATTCAGAATTTCAGTAAGAGTCTAATAACAATTAAAGAGTTAGCAACCAAAATAAAAAAGAAATTCTGGAAAATTGAGAAATGTAAATGTTATAGGTTACGAATATTATTTTCCTATATCACTTCCTTTGTTGGACTGCTTTCCCGAGTTCCGATTAAAGGAACAGCTGGAGAGTATGTGGGGCCTCTCTACGGATCATAGCTCTTGATTCGTCAGCTGGTGATAACGAATTTGTTTTTCGTCTTCAAACAGGATCTTGTGCTGACTTCGAGAATTTAAGCCCCGTGACTTCTGCTTCATTGGCACGAGTGCCAGGCAGTACAATTATTTCACCTCTTAGCAGCACTTTTGTAGACGCAAATGGAATGAATGGTCAGGTGGTCACAATGACTAATAACTTAAACTAATGGACTATCAGGTGGTCACAATGGTATGAACTATCAGGTGGTCACAATGACTGATAACTTAAACTGCTCAAAGTTCGGTAGAAGAAACATTGAACAGCGTTTAGGGAAGGTTGCCAGATCACTAATTTCTAAAAAAAAATCGTTGCCAAATATTTTTTCTGAATTCTGTAATCAACCACAGTGTTCCGATACTTTTTTGAGCTACTGTACAGATGAAAGTATTTTAAGAGATCTTGATCTCCTTTTTAAAGGAAGATTGAATCTCCAAAGTTTGGCCCACCACCATGCAGAACATGAGGGAATGTACACTGGGACAAGGGATTCAAAAACATCGAGAGAAAAAGGCGAAAAAATTATCCTGCATAGTTTTTGCTGCTGAACAAGCTCTGTCTTCTGTTTGATCATTAAACTGTTCAAAAGAGGCTTCAGGCTAAGTTGGAAAAAAAAGATTAATTTGCCCATGCATGAATCGCAGATGAATTTTAACTAGAAGTGAATAATCATAGGAATCAAAATTCCCTTTTTCCTACCATTGGTTCGAGTGCCAAGCTACTGTCTTGAAGTTCTTGAGTCAAGACTTGACCTTGTTCAAGCGTTAGCATTTCTCTTCTCCGTCATTGAGGAATTGAGAAGGTCACTTGTATCGGATGAGACATGCCTTACGCAATGCGATGGAGGAACCTATCACTCACCTTAACAACCGGCCATTGGTTCGCCTTCGCTCTACTGAACTCTAAAGAGTACGACCTCACTGAAAGAGGTTTGAGCGTTATTAACATTTCTAAACTTTCCGGCGTCTTGAAACAAAATCTTTACTAACAGAGGTGGGTGGCCTCACAGCAGCTGGAGCGCGTGGTTAAGGCACACTCTCCAGTTTACTGCGAGGCCACTCCCGTTATTTATAGTAGTTTTATTTCAAGATGCCAGAGTGCTTTGGAAACGATAATAATGCTAAGACGTTTCAATCTCTTTCCGCGTGAACATCCCTTAGACTTTGTCGTGCTGATCCGGATAGAATCGCATAACAGAAGTTATACGATTCTCGGTCGGAACAACATTTTATTCCCTATTTACACTTATCAACTGCAAAACGTCTTCAGTGGCACTTTCCGCGCGCTCCGCAGCATCTCAGCTCCAAGATTGAAGCCTCTTGGCTCAAAAAGCATTAAGCGAAGGCTCTGCTGCAGTATATCTAATGCGCGTCCTTAAAATTAAATTTGCGTGTTTTACTTCCACGCAGAAGATGGTTGGAATGAAATGCCATTTCAAATGGGGCTTGTGCAAAGAGAGCGGAGAGCACTTTTTCAATTGTAAATGGTAATGCGCCTTTAAATTTGAATGGCAGATTCCTGAAGTACGAAACGATCGTCTGCTCCCAAATTACCGTAGACGAGATGGCGCAACGATGGGGGAGGAGACGGGGGAGGCAGTGAGTCCAGAACTCGCACGCAGGGAGAAGGGGCGGTGGCAATTTAGTGAGTTGAATAGAAAGCAGGGATGCGGCATGAATCCCCACGACATTGAAATACACGAGGGATATCATTCGGTTGTTGAAGAAAATAGTGGCAAAAGCAATGGGTATAAAATGGCGGAACGACAGGCGATGTGGTCTACAAGTTTCGATGCTTTGGAAGTAATAACATCAGTGACGGGTCATCGAATCAGTGAAAGGGAATGATATCTAATTAAACAGCAATGTAGGAGCAGAGATCGCAACCTCGCCAGTTGAGGGTTAAAGATAGATTACAGCAAGTGGTTGTCAAAGAGCGACCTAAATTTCTAGAGGTTGCTGACCCATCATTTCCTCTGAAAACTGAGCCATCATTTAAGAAGTTGGTCAAGGAAAAATCAATCTCTGTCAATATAACTGCTTTCGGCTTAAACAGATCATTACGGAAGCACCAAGGGAAAAAAAACCTCAGCTTTCACCTTAGTTAAGAAGATACAGCATGGCTACTCTCTTGCTAGTAAGAACATCTGGCTTATAAACAGATCTCTGGTCAGATTTTCAACACAAGTATGCAGATTCTTTCTCTCAGTTTGTCTTATGATGCTTAATTCAACTTAAATTGTCTCTGAAATTGATTTTCATTATTCTGTAAACTTATTAAGTTGCTCTGATTTTTTTAAAATTTAATTACTATTTTCAACTATCAGCTGCCTTCAGTTCTAAAATTTAAGATGCATTAGAATACACGGATGACAAATTAAATATTCAACTGATGTTTAATCAGACACGAAGCAGGTGTGGGAAAATCGACTTAGTAATTTCTGAGATATGAGAACCTGATCTAGAAATGTCTCGGACATACAGGATTTAGCATAATAAACCATTTGTTATTAAAATTCCCCGTCAATCGATTTGAAAAGAGAAGTACGATTTGAATTGGCTTACCTTTCAGCGGCACATTTTTTTGCACACAACGGCCCTAAATGTACTTTACAATGGCTCCTACCTGCTGTGAACCTTTCAAGTCAAGGGTCTCAAAGACTCAGCTAGACACGAGAAGGGAATTAACTGGATATATTTCATGTGAGGCTCGTGTAAAGAGATGAACTCTCTTTACACAAGCCCTACCTCTTGGATAGAAGCCAATTGGAAATGTCACCTAGTGTTATTTTACGTGAGCAGTTTGGTTCTCCTGCAAAACGGGGCAGCAGATTATCATCCCATCTGACGGACGGCAACTTTTCCAAACGAACATCAGATTGAGTCTGGAGCCGATTAAGCCAACTCCGATCGCAGAGGAATAGGAAGCACGTCAGTTTAGAACTTTCAGTTTAGAACTTTTTCAAGCAAATGTGATTCACTAACGTCTTAATTTAAAAAATGGAGCAAATGATGCAAGAGATTTGGATATCAAACGTACGAAGCCTAGAGACAAGTGGAGGATTTCTTACCCCACTTGCAAAATATTTGATTCTATACGGTGGGGAGTTTGCCCAGTGAGTGCCTAATGTACCCAATCTCGAGGTTCCACCTTGTCTCCATTGAGATTTTCTCCACGAATCCTTCGCTCTGCCCTTGGCGGGAAAGGAAACATCGAAGGGCTTGCAAAGATCATTATCCGTTAGATGGGACACTAAGGCATCAATATTCATGTTAAGGTATACACTTGATATCTTGATCGGATTTTCCCGCCTGTCTCCCAGTAGCTGTGCGGTGGAACTTTTTCCTATACCCATCACTGATCCTTTGAGGTTCTGGCCATTAAGCATATATACCCATTTATTTTATTGAGACAAAAGTCCTTTGTGAGGAAAATATATATGATGACATCAGCACACTGGTAGTTGATTGATTATATTTAAAGCCATGCTCATTGAAATTCGACAAAAAAAATACATCAATCGAAATTATTTGTTTCCTTTTTCTACATATATCTATATATGTTTTGACCGGTTAGCCTCCTCAATTGAAAATAACATATTTAAAAAATTCATTGATTGCATAATAATAGCCGATTGCATCATAATTAATAATATAATAAATTATTTTTTATAGAAAAGTAGCTACGCATGTTTTTTCTCTGGTGTGCAGTGGCCTGTAAAGAATTGGAGGCAATGGCTTAAAGTTAACAACTCGATGAAAGAAACGAGTTCTTCGCACAAGATCCTCAATGTTGTTTTGCAACAGTCATTCTCTATTTACAAAATTTCTATTTTTATCAGTTATTTATTCAAATCGTTCGTTAAATCATTTATGCAGTCTGTTTGCCATATAAATCTAATATGTATACTGTTAGAAAATGAGAGTAGTTGGGTTGGGTTGTTTTACCTCTGAGCGGCACTTTTTTGCACACCATGGGCTAAATGGCCAGGTCACATGGACCCCGAAGGCTCAGAGAAGGTTGGGGAGGGGACCCACTGGAACAGCTGTTGGGAGACAGATGGTAGCCTCCCGTCAAGGCCATCCAGCGTGTTCTTTAACGTGCATGGCGTATGAGCTCTCCCATACACGGCCGCCCTGCCCACGGTCAGTAGGGGACACCGATGGGCTTGGAAAAGCCGCCGTCCGTCGGATGGGACGTTAAGCCGTGGCCCCGTGTGCGGGAGAGCCATACCCTGTGCACGTTAAAGAACACGCTGGATGGCCTTGACGGGAGGCTACCATCTGTCTCCCAACAGCTGTTCCAGTGGGTCCCCTCCCCCAACATTCTCTGAGCCTTCGGGGTCCATGTGACCTGGCCATTTAGCCCTTGGTGTGCAGAAAAGTGCCGCTCAGAGGTAAAACAACCCAACCCAAATCCCATACACGGGGCCACGGCTTAACGTCCCATCCGACGGATGGCGGCCTTTCCAAGCCCATCGGTGTCCCCTACTGACCGTGGGCAGGGGAAATGAGAGTAGAGTTCACTAGTTTATAGAATACCTTTACATAAAAGCGATGTAGGATCAGGACTTCACACCGTTTTCACATTTAATGCCATATTATGGTTAAATGTAAAACAGATTCACTGGCCCACTCTATTTTCCTGTGCAGGTATGTTGCCAGTAATACATGTAGCAGGGCAATATAGAGAACACAATTTCCAATATTCTAGGCCGCACGGAAAAAAAGCATTCAACAGCGAAAAAAAAGCATATTCTTGAATTTGATGCTCGTTTCTTTTTTAATTTCTATGTTTTTTTGGAACTTCCCAGCGCGAACCCATCTGTAGCGGCACTTAATATATTTTGTGAAGAAAGCAGTAAAATAAAACATATTCCTTGTGCCAAAAGTTTAAAGAATGGCTTTTCACACTGAATTGCCTTTTTCTTCTAGTAATAAAATAGTTCTAGTTTCTCTTTTTTTTTACTCTTCCTTGATGTATACTGCAATTAGATCTTTTTGCCTCTTCTCAGGCTACTCTAAAACAATGGCTTGATTCTTCCTCGAAGTAATTATGCACGGGCTTGTAATTTAAATAAACCCTTGGGGGGTGGCTCAGTCGGTAGCGCGCCAGGCTCGTAATCTGTAGTTCCCAGGTTCGAGTCCCAGCTGGGTCAGCGTTGAGATTTATCTCCGCAAAATTCCCCGCCCTGCCCACGGTCAGTAGGGGACACCGATGGTCTTGGAAAGGCCGCCGTCCGTCGGATGGGACGTTAAGCCGTGGCTCCGTGTGCGGGAGAGCCATACCCTGTGCACGTTAAAGAACACGCTGGATGGCCTTGACGGGAGGCTACCATCTGTCTCCCAACAGCTGTTCCAGTGGGTCCCCTCCCCCAACCTTCTCTGAGCCTTCGGGGTCCATGTGACCTGGCCATTTAGGCCATGGTATGCAAAAAAAGTGCCGCTCAGAGGTAAAACAACCCAACCCTAAAGAAACCCTTACTAGGCATATGCAAGGCTTTATTTGGTGTTCAATTGCAGGAAGTAAGCGAACAATTTATGAGCTTTGGTCAGTTTAACTTGAGATATATTTTTGCTCTCTAATAAAACCACTATGTTTACCGGTGCCTCATGAACAGACAAGAAAAAAATTGACGTCACTTGACATCCATCGTCTACTGAAATTTCAGATGCATGCTTCTCCACTGATTATGTGTCAAATGAAAGCTTGTGACACGGGAAGCTCATTGATTACGTCAAAGTAAGTCTCCCCCCTTCCTTTCGTACCCTTTAAATTGGAAAGGGAAGACCTTAATGAATAAAAAACCTAGCAACTGAGAGCTGATGATGTGTAGAGTAACAATATCCTTCATCGAAGCAGACGAATGATAGGTGTGTTTAGGGGAAAAATCCTTTGCGAAGTTAATACTAAAAGTAGAAAATAACTTTATTTCATACGCCCTATATTCTTTCTACAGAGACTGTAAGTAAACATTAATGCCAATGTGAATTCACTTACACAATTCATGTTAACATCGAAAGGATAATAGGGGATTAAAACTGAACCCATTGGAAACCAATTACCAATTGGAAAACAATTGTCTGTTATCTTTGAAGTTAATATGAACTGAGTATGGGATTTCATCACTGTCATTACATTTCATTTATTTTCCGCGCAAATCTGGAGATCTCTGCAGCAGAATTCCTTTTGACTATTTCACAAACTGTGCTTAGAATTGTCAAGTTTGTATGTTCAAATAGAGTACTTTGTCAATTTTTAAGCACATGTAGAAAGAAGTATTTTTAAAGTTTTGTCATCCTCAGTACTACTGTTATATGAAATATTGAGAAAGTTGAAAACAACCAGAATAGTAAAAACAAGGAAACAAGCGCCAATTATACTTACAATTATTTTCAGAGAACATACGACAATGCAAACTATACACTATTTTCGACAATATCTAAGTTTTTAAAAAAATTCTCAGAATTTTTAATATCTTTATATTTCAGGGAATAAGGCTGTTATTCAAAACAATCCCTTCTTATGGTATAATATTGATAATTGTAAATAATTGATAATTGTAATATAAAGCACAATATTGAGAGATAAGTATTTCTCTGTCAAAAGTTTCTTTGAAACTTTGGTGAAGGTCATTTCTATGTGTAGTGATCCGGGGTTCGGATTCGTTCCGACTGGGCCAGATGGGATGTCCCGTTCCGAACAGGAGAGAGAGACGATGATGAAATTACTTAATTCACTTCGGTGAATTCACAGATTCGCGGGTTTTTACGCCAGTGACGCTGTATGCCTTGTTGTGTTGCGTTGAATGAAGAATAACAATGGTCCATCAATTACTGCACGAGAGTTATATAGGGACGACATAATTTTTATTCACACTATATACAGCTACGTGCTGGGAATGAACTTCACTCCGTGGGCCTTTGCTGCTTCACACTGTGGTTCTTTCTGAATCCACATAAATAAAATCAAATTCACCGCTCAACTCCGTGAGCCTTTGCTGCTTTGCTACTGCAAATATTACTAAAATGAGGTGGAGAATTGCATCCTCTGCAATTTCTCACTTTACATACCTCAAAAACTCGGCGAAAGGATTTTCCTTTGCCTACACTGTGGCTCCTCCTGAACCACAAGAATAAAGGACAAGATTCTCCAAGAATCTGGATTCCTTCTTGGAATCGCACCCTGACTTCAAGGGTTAATTTGAGAAAGACGGCGTCCTTTTGACGCGTGTCAACGCGACCTCTTCGCTTGACAGCTAACGCACAGACTGATACTTCCAACTCCTTTCTCTAGCCTCGTGCGCGAACTTCCGCGCCGCAGTCTAGTTAGTCATGTACGGCACAAACAACTTCTGGCATTGATTCTTTCCACAAGCAGCAAGCTTCAGACACAAAAACAACAACAGTGAGTCATCTCAGCAAAAACATTTCAAAGAACACATAAAAAATGTATACAACAATATAATACAACAAAAATATACAATAAATAAATAAATATAAAATTCGAGGGACATGATGCTATGAATAATCAGTAATGAAACCATTCTGAGGATATTTTACAAATTTATCAAATTATTCAAATAGAGCTTCATTATATTCTCTTGCCAGATGATACCAATTCTATTTGAAGTAAGATAATTTTCTACTTCACACTTGAAACTGATTCATAGTCAATCCTACATTGTATCTTTTAGCGTATTACCCTAATGCACGAGGGGATTACTTTCCCTGAATAGCTAGGGTGATTGGTTTAATATTTCTCTCCTCTTTAGCAACGGGCTGCGCAATTTTCATCTTGCAATCATTAATAACTCAATCTTTTAATGTAATTGTCCTCTAATTGCAGTGCAATTATCACGTAATTACCATGTAATTGCCCCGGTAGTTTGACAGCATCTCTGAGAACTTCCTAAAAAGTTGAAGCCATCCGTTAGTTCCGTGCTTTTTACGTGGAAATGAGTAATTTTTATTTACTTTTTTTTCTGCTCCTAAATTTACCACCGGAAATTAGCCACACCGCCGTGATGTTCATCTTTCTCTGGGGCTTCCTTATTTGGACAGCAAAACGATTGACTCCTGGCAAACGTCGATCATTGGAAGCCAAAACCTGTCGTTTTCTTAGCCGACTACGACTTCTTAGCTGCTCCGCGAAGCGCGACGATAGAAAGCACTTTGCCCTCCCCCTATCCTCCTCCCCTTCCATCCGCCTGGAAGAAGAAGACACGGAGGTGAGGAGGAGGAGGAGGTTCATAGCACTGCACTCTCGCTCTTCCACTTTAACCGAGGTAGCAGGAGCTCCTCGCTCTCTGTGGACATTCCCAGAGGGTGAAGAGCAGATAAAAAGAACCCAGATGGCCGTAAAAAGACTCTCACAGACACGAGCTGTGACGTATAACGGGGGTTGTTGGATGTCCACTCCATTCTGTCACGTGATCCACATCCGTGCAATCAGGTAGCCCTACTAGACTGCATGCAGGTAAGGATGCCGTGAGAGGTTTGTTTTTTGGATAAATCATTCTTGCAGCAATTTACTTTTCATTTCAACGGAGATCTGCAAATAAGAGCAAAAATCGCGCAAAATATTAATTTTTATATTTTTGGCCTATACAAAAGTAAGGTGTGATGCTTTTCTTAAAATATGAACCATATTTATTCGAAATTATAAGGGAATTAATTTCTCATTTTCAGTTTTCCACGTGAATCTTGATAATTCTGTAGCAGAGTTTCTTTTGACTACTTTAAGATTGCAATTAGAATCAAAGATTTGTGTTTCGAAAAGCACTCTATTTTTCTAGAGCACGACGTTTCGAATTGTGGGCCGCAGTCTTCCAATGAGACACGACGTCTTTCGAAACACTCAATTTTAACTTTCAATTTTCGCATTTTAAGTAAAATCATAAAAATTTGTGTTCTGAAATGCATTCATCTCATAAACGAACTTATTATAAAAAAATGGTTAACGAATTGTAGTTTTACGAATGTTGAAATAGATGCCGTTTTTATTTCATGGGCCTATTCACTCATCATTGGAAATACCTCGTTGAAATTAAAATCTAATTGCATTAAATAACAAATGCGCTAAATTAAATAAAATGCGTTCATAATAAATTTTTGTTTCATATTTATTGTATTGGCAGAGTGGTTAACGCGCTTGGCTTACTGATCTAAGGGACCTTCATGGGTTCGAGTCCCGGGTAAGGCATGGATGTATGTATCGTTTTCCTGCTGAGGTCCTGCCATCCTCTCAGACTTTCTACTATGGCATATAAACTGACTGGCTCCTGTCAGACCTCTGTGGCAAGCAGCTGCTCGAGGGGATATTTATTGTATCTATTTCGTCCTTCTGAATTTTTTGTTAGGTCGATGAACCTCGGCAAATGCCATTCTTTATTTTCAGGGCCGCAAAGAAAATCAATCACAACACCTTCCACATGAAGTTTGTCATTGATATGTTATGGTAATTCGAGCAATCCCGGCATCCTTTCCTGGCTTGCGGACGGCCAATCCAAAAGGCCTCCCACCAAGGGTTTGGAAATTGCTCCTCATCAGAGAAGGCGAAATTCTTCCACTGTGAACAGCTCGTGGCAAAGCTCTAGGTCACTCGAAGGACAAAGCGGATAACGTTCCGCCTTGCTCTACAGGGCCAGAAACTGAGGGGGATGAGAGGACGAGAAAGGAAAACGATTCCCCCAGACTGTTGTCAATTGCTTGAGGATCAGCAATTGCCTGTCTACTGTCCACTGCGCTACAGAATCGATAATGAGTGTGACTTGTAGTTCCCTCCCATCTTCTGGATTTTATTTTACATGACCTTAGAACTGGTCGTGCGGGTGATAGAAGAGGTACATTTGTTTCAAGATTCCTTCTGGAACTGGTGCTGGATAAAACGGACTTTCGTCCTAGTGCATTTGACAGCTTCAAGGTTGGAGGATGTCAGATATCTACGAAACATTCCCAAACCTTGTTATGTGCATTATGAGCTGCGGTGTAGTCAGGATTCCACCAGAGACAGCCGCTTTGCAGATACAGTCCGCCATCTCTTCCATTTCAATATTGATGGGCCCCTGATTGACTGAACGTTGATAAAACTAATAGAGAGTTCGAAGCCACTCAGGCCAGCTCATTCAGTCCTCCACACGATACTCGTGAAGGGTCACAGGGGCCCCAAAGGAAATGGTACATATTATAGAGGGTGATCACTACCGTATATGTTTGTCCTCGACCTCTGATGTAAAGAGTGTCAGGATCCAGGAGGAACAAACGATAAGATCAATGGCAGTGAATGTAGGTATTGATGCCGGCGTTGAACAGGGAGAGTGAAGGATCCAGGAACCATTGCTTGAGGATTCCACCCTTCACGTTTGTGTCAGTACTGTCCCAAAGAAGACTGTGTCCGTTGAAATCCCCCATGATGAGGAAGGGGAACATCAACTGCAAGACAAGGTCTTCGATCTTCCTTGAAGACAATACTACCGGGTGGAAGATAAACAGAGAAGACAATCAGAGAAAATTCCACGAAGACACGGATGGAAACCGCCTTAAGAGTGATGGTGAGGGGTGCGACTTAGAATGGATGCTTACGAGAATGGTAATATCCCCATGAGAACGTCATTCTCAATCCCGATCCCAACAATGAGAGAAAAGTGCCAGATTGTGGTATTGTGGCTGTTTGCAAGTAAACTCCTACAGGCACATATAGATGGTCTCGTGTGCTCTCATCAGGAGGATCTTGATGTCATCAAGGCGCCTTTGGAATCCACGACAATCCAATTTATAAACCTGGCCATCTCAGGTCGTAGGAAAATGGGCAGATGACGATTTCGATTTATTTTGACCATCGTGAACGATGGTTAGGTAAAAATGGGTAGGTCAGTATCCATGTCCTCAGAATTATCTGAGGGATAGGGATCGGAAGTTACCAAACGAAGAGAGGCTAAAATTTCATTTTTTTTGCCCTTGTGAGTCTCTTTTGGTTTAGAAAGTCTCCCTATTCTGAGGATAGGACGAAGGTCTTCCAGAGGTGGTAATGGGAAGCAGGAACTGAAACCGGTGTAGATGCCAAAGTAGACACCAACTTGATTTTCGCCTGCTCCAAGAGGTACTTCACGGCAAGCGAGAAACATTCAGTAGGTGGCACACTGGCGGCAGTCTGCACCCTCACCAAGAACGTTGGAACTGCGGTCTTCCCAACGACTGAATGTTTGGGTTGTTTTACCTCTGAGTGGCAGTTTTTTCACACAATGGGCTAAATAGACAGGTCACAAGGACCCAAGAGCTTAGAGAAGATTTGGGAGGAGGGAACTCATTGAACAACTGTTTGGAGACAGATGGTATCCTCCCATCAAGCGTGTTCTTTAATGTACAAAGGATATGACTCTCCCACAAACAGGGTAACATGGCTTAACATCCCCTCCGACGGATGGCGGCTTTTCCAAGACCATCAGTGTCCACTCTTGACCGAGGGCAGGGAGATTTTGGTGAGATAAATCTCAGTGCTGACCCAGGCGGGATTGGAACCTGGGAACTACAGCTTATGAGCTGGCTCAGCGCTATCAACTGAGTCACCACGGTCTCCAAAGCATGAGGAACTGAACTGTCCTCACAAAATAAAGATAACGGCAAAGGGAAAAAACTGTGTGTTGAAACTCGTTAGCGTATACCTGGATGTGGGCAAGGCACTCACTGTACTGAATAGTTGGCCCTAGCAGGTTCACCACACCAGCCGTTTGATCCTATGGGGACTACCCCAGGACCTCCCGTATACCTGAAGCAGAAGCCAAAGCAGTGTGTAGCAGCGGCTCTCAAAATCACTGCACAGTCCCACAATGAACAGGCTCTCCAATAGGAAGATGGGCCAAAGGGACCCTGCAGGTCATGAGCTGAGGAGAACAGACAAAGACTACTGACCAACTATCAAGATCCTCCTTTCCAGAAACACGGGTCACTGTGCATGGCAAACATACAGGCGAGCTTTAAGATTCTGTGAAGGTAACTGAACCAGCGGAACCTTCACAGAATTGTATCCTCACAGCGGGCAGGAGCTTGCACCGAGGTGAGCAAGCCAAATGCGTGGAGATTACTACGAATGCCGAATCTCCAAACCTTGTATGTATGCTTCTTCGATACCAGATGATCCAGACACATCCCTTTAGATGGAGGCCTCTTGTCAAGATTATACTATGTGTTCTCTAAAGGTCTGAAGTTCTTTCTCTTCTTACAATCAATCTATGGGATCCATCCCTCATCACTTTCAAAGCTATAGAGTGCGTTTCTTAAAGCATCATAGGGACTATGAGTCTCTCATCAACTCCGCACAATGTATTCTTTACAGTGTCACAGATCTCTCCCTACTTAACATGCAATTGGATTCTTTCGTCAAAGCCTTACAACGCTACAAGACCTGCCTCAACATAATATCCTATCCAACTGGAATCTCCCATTAAGCCACAGTACATGTTCATTAGTGTGCCCCAAGATCTGATCCAAGGAGAATGAAGTAAATCCCTACTCTTCATTCTCTTTGGATCTTACTGTGAAAGTCATGAGCGTGTCACCAGTGTTGCTCAGGATTTGTAACCATTTAACATCCCATCCAAAGTGAGGATTTCGCCAAGGTAATCCAGAATGGTCGTCAAAGTGGCACTGGGTAGTTCTGCACTTAATATCACACTCAATGGAAATCTACTGTCAAAGCCATACAGCATATTAATTAGTTAAAAGGATCTGTCGCTGCTTAATATCCTCCCAAAAAGGTCCTATCCCTTAATGCTGCACAATGCGATCTTTAGATTCATATTGTCTCCATTTAATTAATAGCCTGTCCATTTGTAATCTCTCATCAATTAATGAATTCTTTGTAGAATGCCAAAAGGATTTCTTTCTGCTTATAATAACATCCCATATAATGAGAGTCCTATATCTATCGAGGATTTGTCGTCTCATCCAATACAAGACTCCAGTTAAGATCATCCAAATTGTTCCTTAGAATGTCACACTTTACATACAATGAAAGAATATACGATCCCATGGAAGCCATACGTCATGCCAGTGCAGTGTGTTCTTTAGATGTAACAGAGATTGTCTGTACTTATCATTCTATACAATAAAGCCTCACTTAAGGTATTGCAGAAAGTGTTATTTGAAGAGTTTTCTTGCTTCACTTTAAACATTTTATACAAATTCTTTCTGGAGCTTTTCTAAACGAAAAACTCTACATTGTACTTTAGAGATTGCAAATTTACAAAATAAAATGTGTCCTGTATATGAGAGTATTAAAAAGTAAATTATCCATCAAGTAGCTGCTTGCCACATAGGCGTGATAGGAGCTCCTCAGTATAATACACGATAGAGAAGATCTGTGAATAATGATGGATTGATGAAAAAGAACGATTAAAAAAATTAAGATGAAAAAGAAACATCCATGCTTTGTACAGGAAACAGGGCCCTTTGATCTGTTGCCAAGTGATTGGCACATACACTTAGTGTTACAAGTTGTTTTCCTTCCAGTAATCGAGTTTGTAACTATTCTAATGGGACTCTCATTTTGAAGCAATGTTTAAGCCATTTGTCATATCTCATGAATGATTCATTCTTTAAAATAATTGTTCATTGGTGTTATTATATTTATGTAAATAAGTATATAAGTAGTGATAATTTTCAAGTTGTTAATTAAAAATTTCAAGTGATGTTCGGTATTCTATGTATCCATATGTTTTGTAAGAGATCTTGTGTGTTCAATATTCAGGGTGGTTACTCGTAAATTGCAAACAGATAGATAATTTTGCTTGTGGAGACATAGGAAGGGAGATGGCATCGCAGAAAGTGATGGAGTGCCACTGACCTGAACTCAGCTCCAGGCTATGACAAGTTACTGAGGAAACGATAGCCCTTGGAAGAGCTGGTGTTGTTGGGTTTTGTGGACGGGGGCATTGTCATGTTGGTACAGGAAAGGGTCTTCACCGAACTGTTGCCATAAAGTTCGGAGTACAGATTTGTCGAGAATGTCATTATAGGCCACCACGCATATTGTCGAAATTCATTTATGCAGCACTTACAACAACCAAATTTTGAGGCAAAAGTGTTGAAAAAGCGATTTTCTGTGCCGCTCAGAGGTAAAACTATCCAACCCAACTGTGTATTACCGTTCTTTCTACATCTATAAATGAATGTCTGTCTCGGAGCTGTCATCAACTGGATCCCCTTTCCCTAGGCAGCTCAGAACATTTGGGATCCTTATCACCTGACCATTGAGCCCACAATTTGTACAAGAGAGTGACTCTCGGCGATAATAGATCTCAACTCAACTGTCAATGTGCGTCTCTTTCTGTGTGTGGGGAGAAGGGGGCTTCAAAGCAAAATACGAGATGTGAATTTATATATATCCCGGTGATTGAAGTGCTAGTTATTTCCAAACCATAATATGGTATGAAAATAACTACCATTTAAATAACTAGCATCTCCCAACTTTGCCATTCGGACCCACTCCTTCCTGTTTTGACTAGCCAATCAACTCATTCGGTCTCATGGAAAAACACGTAAAAAAGCTTTAAAATAATTCGAATTATTTCAGAAATTTTTGACTCTATTCTGCATATCTACAAAGGAGAAAGAGATTTTATTTTTGCTTTATGTAGCTACAAAGGAAAAGGGTATTTTATTTATATTTTGTCTAACTTCAAGATATTTGGATGGGATGATAACTTCAAGATAAGATTTATCTTATTCAGTATATTGTATTGAATGGAATTCATAAAAAGACACATTTTAAAGTCAATGATCATATAATTTTTATTATTACAGCATAAATTCAATATTACAACTGAAATTTTATTATTACAGAGTAGTAAAGAGTTTGATCTTAATTATTCTAATCTGATGTTTTCTTTGTAATTCTTATTTTTTCCACTAAATCTTTGTACTTTAAAACTACTTTTTTCATACCAGTCTAAAGTACGTTTTTAAATCGTTAATAGGAAATGATATCACATTTATTCAATGTGTAAGATGGAAGTACAAATTACCAAATTATGTGATATTTTTCAAATTTTCTCAGGCGGCATTTGTCACACCTTCTTTGTACCTGAATGTCGTGAAACATTCAGATGTTTACGCCGTTAACAGTAATTTAAAAACATTAATACTGTAATTCGATTATTTGCATTTTCTTTGCATTTTAAAATTCAAAAGATAAACAATAAAACTCTTGACACAAAAAAAATTACTGGAACCCAACAATATTGCATTATATGTTGCATTCATGAACTGATTCAATACAGGATTTATTTAGTAGAAAAAGAAGTAAAAAGCAATCACCAGAAATATTTCTCTTAAATGCTAAGCTATTGCGAAAGGCTAAGCTCATCTTTTGTAGTCTGAATCGATATCAGCGTCTCTTTTAACTCGAAACGAAGTTTGAGAACTTCGGAGCATCAAGAGTAACCAAAAATAGAAAATCGTATTTTCTAAAAATAGCAGTGTCACTGGCACTTTCTTCTACACTTGATATATAACATCCTATCGGCTCTAAAAAAATTCAAACCCAAAATAAATTTTAAGCTCAGTTAACAGTCAAAAGCGAATTGTAATTTAGAATTAATTCTGCCGTTCTGTTTTGCTCTCGATGGTCGTCTCTCATCATAAGTGATATTTACTTCTCATAATATGAAGCTTGTTTCGTATAATTCTTCTCAAAGCATTTCATTCATAGCAGAACGTTTTGCATGTGGGATAAGCAAGAGAAACACTAAATTTGATATTTTAAAATAAAGATCTTTTGCAAAAAGTAAAAGCAAATAAACTAAGATTCCCCGCTTGTTTCAAATGAACGACTAAAAATTAACAAGATTCGTGTTTCTACGGTATATATATCACATATGATGTATGTACAGCATTTATGAAGTGTTTTCTTTAAGCCTCAGAGATATTTCCGCTAGTATTGATTTTTCAGGTTTATCATATTTCGAAGATACATGTGATGCTTCTTTCTTCAGAAATGTCTTTGATTTTGATCATACATGTTTCGCCCACATGATTAACTTCCGAATGTGAAATGATGAACTGTACACTTTTAAAGCTTGTGCTTTTAAAAATTGGATAACTCCGTGCAATAACAGACTTCTCTAATAAAAAGGAGGTAAAAATCAAGTGTTTCAGTTGCTCATTCAATATAAATTATATTGACTTTACTTACGGTGATGGTATAAGAGGTAACTGCCGACTGTATTGTGTTAGCTATTTCACCTGTTGCAATTCTATGTTGAAGCTAAATCGGTATAAAAGTTTCAAAATTACTCATTGCAGCAGACATGTTAACATTCTCTTAATTACTAGAGATGTCATTCTTATCCTTTGAAGCTACAACTGCAATGAGAAATACTCTTCACCATGAGATAATGTGTTTTGGTCATGAATTCAGCAAATCCAATGCAATTCGTATCAGAACAACTTTGCTGTTAGTGTACAAATTTATTTCTGTTCGCTAAAGTGTTTAGTTTGGACCAAGGTCGTTTAAACGTCCTTGAAAAAAATACTGCTCTGAAAAGAGACAAAATTTAGTAGTTAATATTTGGGAGTAAACGAACAAGCGAAGCAAACGAATTTTGTTTTTTGACCCCTAAGCGATCCTTCTGCATTCGCTGTAGTCTTCATGACGTCATTAAAATGAAGCCATTAGATGCACTTCCAAGTACTATAGCGAGGGTTCGAAGCGGGAGAAAAATAATAAGCGACAAGTCAAATTTCACCAATACAGAAAGATAAGCGAATTGTATTTTTAATCAGCATTCTGCTTTAATGTGGGAAAGGATTTGATCAACTTGTAAATTGCTATGACACTTAACCAGACAGTGTTATTATTCTCTATTGTAATTAAAAATTCGATGTTAGATTGCTCGAAAAGTCTGGTTTATTGTGTTCTGAACATGCAATGGAAGGCTAATAGAAAACATCCTAATAGAAGGCTATTAAAATTGTTTAATGATTTTAACAGCCATTATTTAAAGTCATTATGAAGAAATGTCCATAATGACAGTTATAAAACATGAAGAAATGATTGTAATAGAGCAGAGGGAATTTGTGTCCGAAGTAGGGAAAATGTTTGCAAACAAGTGAAGCTGACAAAGGATGGCTGGCTGCCGCATCGGGACGCATTGCACAATACTCCGCTCGTGCTATAAACAAACAGTTCAGTACTGACCTTAAACAGGAAAAGGGTTTCGGAATAAAACGCATCGTTTTTTAAAACAATTCCGACATGCATCTTTGTTAAAAGTTGCAAAAAACGAATTTACCACCATGAAAAGCATCAATAATTTTTTCTTTGCTATGAATTATGGTGTAATATATTTCTTTTTGAAAACACCACGTTATGAAATTTTGACGGAAATAATAATCTTAATAAAGGGATAAGATCATGTGAAATTATCGAGTAATAATTATTTCTGTTCGCTAAACGAAATCTGTGCAAAAAATGCAAAACAAATGTTATTATTTTTTATATGGGAAACTGCCACAATATAAAAAAAACTAAAAAGTATTGTTTAATCCGAACATTTTTTTCAGTAAAGCGCAATGTTCAGAAGAAATTTCTTGACGTGTCTGCAGTTTCTTTTCTGATCCTATTACTGCCCTAGAAAAATGCACCTTATGAATAACCGAGTCTGGTTTATGGCATTAAGGCACAAAATACGATTTGTGATCATCCTTAAGAGCTTGGGAATCGACTAACTCTTCTTGTCCCTTTAAGATATACTTTCAAGGCATTCATTAAGTGTATGGACTTTCAATGGTTTCGATTTCATACCAGCATTAATTCAATGCATTTTACATGTTTAACTTCTTTGATCATTCTCAAGGTAAACTACAAGGCTGTTAAAGCTCTTGAGGAAGTCAATACCATCAAAATAAGATACCAATACTAAGTGAGGGCAAAGACACTTCACTTATGTGTAGAGTGGAGCTGAGCTGGAGGGGTCTTGATGAAATCAATCACACTGGGTAGTGAGTGCACTGAGGTAGTATTGAGGCAATATGACTCAATTTGCATATTGTCATCCAAATGCATGGATATCAATTTACCCTGTCTGAAGGTTAAATCTACGGAAGTAGATATCTAGACTTCTAAGTAGGTTGTCGATCGTAATATTTAGTGTTTATCTTTCAAGATATTTCGCCCAGTTTAAAAACGACAAATAATACTCCATCTATTTGCTGCGATTATTAAATAAGAAGAATATTTTAATATAATATTTGTATACAATAACAAATAAGAGAATTCTTTAATACTAACATTATGTAAGATAAAACAAAATTTTCTGTGAATTTGGGTCATCGCTACTGTAGCCGAAAAACTTCTTAGGTAGAGCAGAGAAAACTAAATGCTTTTCGTTTTGTAGAAGTTTTTCTTTCACGTTGATGAAACGATAACTTTTGTACGCTAAGGTGGTTCTGATTAGATCACAATATCCGCACAGTTTAAAGCTTCGCGTAAGAGACGGATATCATTTCAAAGCCTATTGGTTATAATTTTATAGCTATTCGTGGCAGATGAGACAAGGGAATGCAAGTGTAGTGTACATCTTCTAAATACCCTTCATTTAACAACATTTCTGGAACTATCCACTTGCCGAATCTTCACTGTGAATGCCTCTTTTGAGTTCAAAAAGTATTATTCTGAGAGTTTAAATCAGAAATAGATGAAAGTGCTTAATAACCATCACATTATCTGGAAACAAAACGAAAAGTTTCATTCTTTAAACGAGAGAATTTTATGAGAGTTAAATACAGGAGTTCGGAAATATTTTAAAGAATGTTTCAAATAAATTTTACGCTGTAAGACTCTTTCCCCTTCTATAAAACTCTATACCAATTACAAGATTGCTAATTAATCTTCTGTTGGGATTTGTTACCTGCATTGGCCTAAGTCGATGCGACAACAGGGCTTAAATGAGAACTCTCAATGACATCTTAAAGCCTAGAAAAATTATCAGAAAATCGCTGATTATTGATTAGGTGTTCCAACAGCTTTGAATCAGTGACGTAGATCCTGCAATCACTTGTGGCGCCATTAAGGATAAAATAATTGATTTGAAATCCATTGAGAAATGATTTAAATCGAAGTTCTGTTTAGAGAGAGGAAAATAAATTATAACATGTATTCAAAGGAAAATGCAGTTTAAAAGTAAACTCAACACTGAAAAGAAACAAATTTCAAACCAACCCAAAAGAGTGTTAAGAAAACAATTTGTTTCTTCTGAAAACTTAAAGCTTATCATATCACAGATTTTACCCATTTGTCATGAGGTGATTTAGCTACATCAAATCATTTAGGAAACGACTGCTTTACTTTCAAATCCATTTCATTTTATTTACTTTTTTGGGGATTGCCATTTATTCCGGACACCAGTAATAGTGATCCTATTCCTTCTCTGTCTCTCTGACATAGAGTCAACAACTCTTGTGTAGATGCAGTAGTGAACTTACTAAAGCATAATGATGTACTTTGCTTGCTTTCGTCTAGAATGCGATTGCATTTTCGCAGTAAAGAATACTTTAAAAAAAATGATGCTGCTAAGGCCATGGCAATCATCTGCTTAGTAAGTGGCGTGATGTGCGTTCTTTTTTTCCTTTCATTTCCCTTACTTGAACGATTCATTCATGTTCTTTCAGCGATTTCATTCCAAGAAAGTAATTTCCATCGTATTTAATTTTAACATCTAAACGATAGCAGTTTTGATTTTACTGTTAGTAAATTCTTAAATGTTATCCAGAATTGGTCATCAGTTTTCGTTTGCTGGTATTGTCACAAAAAGCTAAGAATGAAAAAGCATAATCACGATAATAAAAAGAAAAAAAAAATTATTTTCTTTCACTAAAAAACTCCCGTTCTTCATTAATGTGTAATCAAGGAAATCTACGGGTGAGTGTATTTGGTTATGGCCAAAGATTTAGTTTAGTTTACATTCATGTACCAGAGAAGTCTAAAGGCGAAAAGGTTATCACATACTTTGCTGAAATAAAGAAGATAAATTCTTTAAACCACTTATGCATTTATACAATTCAAATTTCGTTGCGCATTTGCATCAGTTTGTCTTTTGATTCCGGCAGATCATTTATTGTCAAATTTATGTCAAAAGAAAGTGCTACTTTAAATTTCGCGCAAAGGAATGATTTTCGACGAATATAGCATTCGTTTACAAAATTGCTTACTGCAAACGACAAGATAGCGGAATGACGTATCTCGTAGAGAAAGATATAAGCACCGCAAACAATGTAAATATTTAAAAATTTTCTTCTCTTTCTGAGAATTCACAAATGATCTTTGATGTGTAGCACGTGCATTTTTCTGATCAATAAATAGATTTTTGCAATGATCATATTTACTTCGACTTGCGAAATGTCTTAATTATTTGGAACAGAAAAATATTTGTGCAATAATGAAAAGTAATTTCTCTTTTTATTAGAACCACGTCCGTTACGAATATTTAACGAGAAATAAAATTTTTTTAATGTATGATCTATTTTTTTTCACTCTTTTATCTTTTCTCGAATCCATTCCGGAGAGCCTTAAGAGTACAAAGTCATGCAACATGGCGACGAACGAAATATAAAATAACTTTAAACAACATATATTTTATCTTTCTTCATAAAAAATGTGTTTTAAATCGTTTTGTGTGCCATAATACTTGCCCAAGATTAACAAAAAAATCCTGCATGAAATTAAGCAGAATTCTTGGATTACTTGCACTTTGCATCACACATATACACACGTATGTACATTTCTCTGCTGCTTGCAAACAGCACCTTAAGAAGGCTTCGTTCATTCACTCATTTTTCTCTGCTTTATACATACATATACATATAATACACTTTCTCTATATTGCATTTCAATTGAGTAGTCTCCGTAAATTCCTTCTTAATGATGTACATAATGTAACTATGTGTAGGAGAAAATTATTAAGAATAGCTTTTCATTAAAGGCTCCAAAATACAAGTTTTTTTTTCTTTTTTTTACATGCTTAGAAAAGCGTCAACCACTTCAGTGTACTGTACAAGGTGAAAAACATCCAGGCAAAAGTGACGCTGGATATAGGAAGTAGAGAACAGAGAAAATACGGATTTTTTTTTCTCTCAACCAAATAACTAAAAGGACAAAAGAAAGACTGGAGAAGTCATCGTTGATCGTTGGAATAGCACGAAGGAATTCAGTTTTTGCTTTTGGATGTAATATATATATACTCCTTTTTTTTTAATGTTTCTTTTTCTGCAATCACCAGTCAGGGATTCGTTGTGATCAGCTGGCTTTACAGTCCATAACAAATATATATATATTTATATATTCTGCATATATATAAATATATACGTGCGTATATATGTTACATATATATATATATACGGTATGTGTATAGTTATCCAGGCAACGCAACTTGAGCACATAACTTCAGTTTACACAACCCTTGTCAGAAAACGTTCAACAAAATTAAGGCCTAGTATGTTGTATACCAAGGGCAGCACCAGGAGGGGTTAGCAGCAATGCTCTCAATAGCCACACCACCCGTAACGAAAAGAGAGCCGTCCTATTCGTCCTCAGCATTTGTCCGCGTGTCTACCACGGAATTTCGGGACTCATGACGTCATCGATGTCTAGATCAGTCTCGTGACAGCTGACGTTTTCCTGGTTACTGCCCTCTGCATTTTGTCACAAAACAGTGTTGAATACTGTCATAGACTTGGTGATGTTTTCATCCTAAGAAGAAAAGAAAGCAGAAACTCTAGAAGAAGTTAGTATATTTAGGAAACAGGTTTTATTAGGAAGAAGAAAAAATTAAAGAAAAATTAAAATGGAACTTTAACATATTTAGTATTCAGTGGCGTAACTGGAATTTTTCGAAGTTGTGGTGGTGGTGGTACGGTTTCTCCTAATGTGAACTGGTGAAATAATTATGCTTTAAGAATAAAATTGTTAGAATACATATATTTCTTTGGGGAAAATCGGAAAAGGTTTTCATTTCCAACATATAGGAAAGACAAGGATCCTAGAAATTACTACATGTCTTCTCCTATAAGGATATGTCCTACTAAGACTAGGGTGACCAGATTTAAAGAATATCCGGGGACTTTTGAAAATTCTACCTGAAAGTCTGACATTTTGTTAGCGTGCCAAATTTAAGGAAAAAGTTCCGGGACTTCTGAAAACTCAATCGGAAGGATTGACCTTTCGTGAAATTATTATGTTATAAAGTAACACAATCGTTTATCAATTAGAACATATTTTATATATTATTGGACATAATAATAGCATTTAATATCTAGCAGCACAAAATATAACTGGAACATCGTAGGTTAATTAACAAAAATCACTGTTACTATCTGTATTTTTCATAAAAATGAAATATAAAATATTTTCATTTTCGGAAAATTAGTTTTCATTTACAACAAAGCTTTCACGGTGTCCCCTTTTATACGTGATTTCTCATCCGTCCATATTAATGTTTGAAAACATTCTTTAATTTGATGGGCAGCGAAATTCTCCTACCACTGATTTCTTCACTGATTTCTTCATTCACAAGATGAGAAAGTCGCGTAAGAGCGCGATGCTAGATGCCGCACTGTTTCCAGATTTCCCACATTCGCAAAGCCGTTCGAGGTCCTAAACCCCGTTCTATTACAGGTTAGGACCCATTTTTTTTAACTTAACACAAGGTTACATAGAGGGAACCTGTGTTCCAAAGTTGGGACCTGTCGATAAAGTATCCGGGGGCCTAGAGGGCGCCGGAATCTGTTTAAACAGAGATAAAACTGAACCTATGTCATAATTAAGGCATGTCGACCCTAAGGCCAGCGATGGTATCAGCAGATAGAAAAGACGTGCATTCTCTACCTGATATCGCCCACTATCATTATGATGGTGATTCTAGTCTCAATATTTCTCATTTGCTTTATGACAGAAATTTTTTATAACAGTGTTTCAACTACTATTATATTAGTAAAAATCTGCTCAAGCTTACAGTCAATTTAATATTTAAAAAATATCTGAAACCGAATTCCAGGGACACTTCCGGGGGTATTTATTCGTCGAGGGCAGAGTCTTTAATCCAGACACTGTCCACGGAAAACAGGGGGGGGGGGAAGTATGGTCACCCTAATTAAGACTGAAGTTTAACGACCACTGACTCAGTTATAGTAAATACAACACGTCTAGTATGCCTTTTGGAATAGTAGCTAACTTTCAAACCACTAAGCTAGAGTTAAGGCTTCGGTTTGATATTAGAAATATAACTGGCAAGAATTTAATAGAAAGAGGAAATAAAATTCTACTTCTCTTCTCCTAAAGGTAAACTAGCTAGTTAGTATTTATGATAATTTAGGAACTTTTTGTCATCAATAGTACTTTAACAGCATGCAGATACCCAAATGTTAAATTGATACCCAAATGTTAAATTGTCATTTGCACTTGTATTATTCGATTAGAATTCACTTTATGTTTTAATTCAAATGAAGAAATATTTAATTGGTGAAAATAATTTTATTACAATTAAAACTGCATATATGCAATGAATCCTAAAAAATAAGCAACTACGAAAATTTCGGTTACACTTTGGATTTAAAAAATTTATTTAAAAAATGCATTTTTATTATATTTGCCCATGTCACTGAAATTTTCCAAAGAATTATATTTAATAAGAATAACCGCTCAGTGATGCCATTCATAGAGTTGGTGTATTTGCTTCAGTATTGTTATTTTCGTACGTTCTTATTTACTTCTCAAATGCATTTTTATTTCCGAAAAGGAAAAACGAAGTTTACAAAGAGTTGCTACGTCGCGTAAGGTACATTCATTTGTCAGTCAGCTTTTAGATCCAGTCAGGTCGACCACCATCTTGGCTACATAAATCTCCACTATTCTTGGGGTGTAAAGAATGCAACATTTAATTGACATGAATTTTTTGTAAAGATGAAAAAAGAGTTTGCATTAAAATGCGTTTCATTTAAAACGAAGGAAAGAGAGTATACAAAAAATATTTTTACATCATTTCACTGAAATTCGACATCTACATTTATAATGTAGAAAACGTCTGAAACGTCTGAAAGAGTAAAAGGGAACATCAAAGAAAATAATCATGATTTACACGCACGCATGATAAACATATCAAATTAATGACACCTATGAAACGTAGCAAAACAGTTCTTGTATGTCAGGCAGTTTTCTTCAATGTTATTGTAATTTCAATTATAACCATAGACGGCACCGAATTTCAGCCCATTTCTGTATCTTAAAGACTGGTCTACACAAACATTGCAAGACCACAGGCACCTCCTCCTGTGTTTATAAAATTCTAAAAGGTAATGCATATTGTAATGCATACAAGGTCTGATGAGGTTAAGTCAAATGGTAGGCTCTTGTGTTAATATGAATGCATCGGTTAAATGTCTTCTAGGTCTTTCCTGTATAAGTTGTGAGACCAGCACTCATGATTTAGCAAGATATGGATTACGGTAATTCATCTCCATCATTTAAAGAGAAGCCTTTCCTTAATTCCTCTCTTCGGGAGCTGGGAAGACTGTGAGCATTGGTTTCTATGGCAACCACTCAGCAACGGATTACGTCGTTTATCATGTCTGCTGGCGGTGAGCTTAGAGGCAGCGACCTTTTAGCTTTGTATATCACGAGCTTGCAATGTCTAGATGGGTTTATGAAACGAGCAAATAACAAATTTCGATAAATTTGCAAATAAATCTACATCCATCTTGGTAAAAAGATCCGCACACATCCATATACACTAAAACTAGAGATGTGGATAATTCCTTAGGCTCAAAGATGTGCGTTATTATTATCTCTATATCGTTAAGTATGCAGTGTATTACGTTTTAGTCTCTAGTGCCGGTGTATATCTGTGAAGCTGAACGAATGACACAAGATTCAACAGCAGTTGATGCCCGAAGAAATTGATGTCGCTGAAGGAAAAAACAAACGATTTAAAAAAGAGCTTCATCGGATATTCTGGGAAATAATCGTCACGCGGAAATTAATCTGGTATCTGAGAAATAATTTCTGAAAGAATTAAATTGTGAGCCATTTTTAAAAATATATATATAACGGAATCGTATAAGTCTGATTCAGAACAAATTAACTACATCAGTAATTTCAGAGGGTCGTAATTTATTTTGCTTAAGAAACTCGTTTATTATCATCAGGCATTTTTAAGAGCATTTGTATTTCAAAAATATATGTAGTATTCGGACTGCATATGATCTGTGGAAGTAATTATAAGGATAGAATTGAACAGGAGCGCTTCTGTATTTTCATATAGGCTAATGAAAATAAATATTAGCTATTTTTTTAATTCATCACTTTCCAAATGTTATTAGCCTCCTCTTCTCTCTTGTGATATGATTATAAGCTCACTGGACAAAAAATTAGTCATCTCCCTCCGTAAGAGGGTTAAGTCCGTTCGACAGCAACAGAGGGCGCACCAGTAATAAACTCGCCCTACAAATAGCTGTGCCGTGCGCTACAGGATTCATACATTGACAAGAAGTGGTTGTGTACCACGTGTATGTTAGTTGCTCCGTGAAACATGGGTCGCGCCAAAGATGTGAATGAGTGGTAAAAAAGTGTAATTGCATTTGGCAGAGCCAAAGGGCATAGTGTACAAAAACGTTGCTGCCTTTGCAGGTGTGTAGGAAATGTACGGTCAAAAGTGTCTTCCAGCAGTGATATCGCAGTCCACTATTAATCATCGCCATAACTGCGGCAGAAAGACTGTGCTCACCAATAGGGACCACCTTAGTGTGTCACGCACTGTTAGGGCAAACTGCTTTGCAATGAGGCAGGAATTGCTCCAGTCAGTCAATGCAGGCCTACAACAAACCATTTCCGAACGAACACTCCATAGGAAACTGCATGTCGTGGATATCTGGAGCAGAGTACCGCGGAAGAGACCCATGATAACAGCTCAGTACAAGGTTGCATGGCTACAGTGGATGTGGCGCCACAAAGACTGGACTGTCGACTCTTGCAAGCGTGTGATCTGGTCGGATGAGTCACGTTTTCGCTTGTACTCGAATGATGCAAGGTGACAGGTTCATCGTAAGCCGCATGAAGTCTTCCATGCGGACTGTATGCAAGGTTCTGTTCAAGCTGGAGGAGGCTCTGTGATGTTCTGGGGGTGTTTCACGTATGAGGAAGTGGGTCGTTTGGTTGCGGTGACGTCACACTTGAACCAGAAGGTCTATATGGAGCTACTGGATTGCCTTTTTGCAGCATCTCCACAGTGAACACCAGAAGGATACCCAGTCTTCCAAGATGACAATTGTCGCGTGCACAGGGCTCGAAGTGTGTCTGATTGGCATGACGAACATCTCGACTAGCCTGCCAAATCCCTGGATTTGAATCCCATAGAAAACTTGCGAGACTATTTGGGGCAATGAGTGAAGCGCTGTCCCAGCCATCTGGCCTAACTGCAGCATTTGCTGATGAAAGAGTGGATGAATATTGATGTGCACTACATCCGCACACTGGTGGCATTCATTCCAGAGAGAATAATATGAGAGACTATTTGGGGCAATGAGTGAAGCGCTGTCCCATCCATCTGGCCTAACTGCAGCATTTGCTGATGAAAGAGTGGATGAATATTGATGTGCACTACATCCGCACACTGGTGGCATTCATTCCAGAGAGAATAATATGAGAGACTATTTGGGGCAATGAGTGAAGCGCTGTCCCATCCATCTGGCCTAACTGCAGCATTTGCTGATGAAAGAGTGGATGAATATTGATGTGCACTACATCCGCACACTGGTGGCATTCATTCCAGAGAGAATAATATGAGAGACTATTTGGGGCAATGAGTGAAGCGCTGTCCCAGCCATCTGGCCTAACTGCAGCATTTGCTGATGAAAGACTGGATGAATATTGATGTGCACTACATCCGCACACTGGTGGCATTCATTCCAGAGAGAATAATATGAGAGACTATTTGGGGCAATGAGTGAAGCGCTGTCCCATCCATCTGGCATAACTGCAGCATTTGCTGATGAAAGAGTGGATGAATATTGATGTGCACTACATCCGCACACTGGTGGCATTCATTCCAGAGAGAATAATATGAGAGACTATTTGGGGCAATGAGTGAAGCGCTGTCCCATCCATCTGGCCTAACTGCAGCATTTGCTGGTGAAAGAGTGGATGAATATTGATGTGCACTACATCCGCACACTGGTGGCATTCATTCCAGAGAGAATAATATGAGAGACTATTTGGGGCAATGAGTGAAGCGCTGCCCCAGCCATCTGGCCTAACTGCAGCATTTGCTGATGAAAGAGTGGATGAATATTGATGTGCACTACATCCGCACACTGGTGGCATTCATTCCAGAGAAAATAATATGAGAGACTCTTTGGGGCAATGAGTGAAGCGCTGTCCCAGCCATCTGGCCTAACTGCAGCATTTGCTGATGAAAGAGTGGATGAATATTGATGTGCACTACATCCGCACACTGGTGGCATTCATTCCAGAGAGAATAATATGAGAGACTATTTGGGGCAATGAGTGAAGCGCTGTCCCAGCCATCTGGCCTAACTGCAGCATTTGCTGATGAAAGAGTGGATGAATATTGATGTGCACTACATCCGCACACTGGTGGCATTCATTCCAGAGAGAATAATATGAGAGACTATTTGGGGCAATGAGTGAAGCGCTGTCCCATCCATCTGGCCTAACTGCAGCATTTGCTGATGAAAGAGTGGATGAATATTGATGTGCACTACATCCGCACACTGGTGGCATTCATTCCAGAGAGAATAATATGAGAGACTATTTGGGGCAGTGAGTGAAGCGCTGTCCCAGCCATCTGGCTTAACTGCAGCATTTGCTGATGAAAGACTGGATGAATATTGATGTGCACTACATCCGCACACTGGTGGCATTCATTCCAGAGAGAATAATATGAGAGACTATTTGGGGCAATGAGTGAAGCGCTGTCCCAGCCATCTGGCCTAACTGCAGCATTTGCTGATGAAAGAGTGGATGAATATTGATGTGCACTACATCCGCACACTGGTGGCATTCATTCCAGAGAGAATAATATGAGAGACTATTTGGGGCAATGAGTGAAGCGCTGTCCCAGCCATCTGGCCTAACTGCAGCATTTGCTGATGAAAGAGTGGATGAATATTGATGTGCACTACATCCGCACACTGGTGGCATTCATTCCAGAGAGAATAATATGAGAGACTATTTGGGGAAATGAGTGAAGCGCTGTCCCAGCCATCTGGCCTAACTGCAGCATTTGCTGATGAAAGAGTGGATGAATATTGATGTGCACTACATCCGCACACTGGTGGTATTCATCCCAGAGAGAATAATATGAGAGACTATTTGGGGCAATGAGTGAAGCGCTGTCCCATCCATCTGGCCTAACTGCAGCATTTGCTGATGAAAGAGTGGATGAATATTGATGTGCACTACATCCGCACACTGGTGGCATTCATTCCAGAGAGAATAATATGAGAGACTATTTGGGGCAATGAGTGAAGCGCTGTCCCAGCCATCTGGCCTAACTGCAGCATTTGCTGATGAAAGAGTCAATGAATATTGATGTGCACTACATCCGCACACTGGTGGCATTCATTCCAGAGAAGATTTCGGCTGTTCTTCGGTCGCATGGAAGCGTTATGCACTATTAGCTGACATTCATCCAGGGGTGACTAATTTTTTGTCCAGTGAGCTTATGTATGTGGAAAGTACAGGGCCATCGAAAAATGAAATAATTGACAGAGAGCTGATTTTTTAATGAAATATTAAAAACTCTCAAAAGGTTACAAATCACTTTCAGTAGAATTCAATATAGGAGTTGTTTACCATTCAGAAAACATCCAGAGGATGTCCATTTTCTGTCCATACTCATCTCATCATGGTTGGAGAAAAAAAGTTTCAATGATTCAATGATCAGTTTCAATGATATGAAATTTTACGAAATCTAATGGAACAGACAACGCTTTTAATGCATCCCCCCCAAAAGAGAGGTCAAATAGGACTCTTCTAAGGTGCCAAATAATCGGCTCACATTTTCCAATCGCATGACCTAAAAATTTCGTGCTTAGGTCTTCTCGAACTTAATTACTCTGAAATGTAACAGAGCACGGTGTTGTTGAAAAATAACTGGCATTTCAAATTCAGTATCATCGATTCCTAGAAAGTCTAGGTTCCAACATATCCTGTTAAGTTAGTCGTCGTTATTATCATCGACAAAAAAGACTTAATAATTCGATTGTGTCTTAATCAACACTAAGCATTAATTTTTAGAATAAAAAAAGGGGTTCGATCACAGATTTCAGGTACTTCGACGTCAACGTCACGAAAACGAATACTTTGAGAGTGTATTGACATTTAGAAAAGAAATCAACTTTGTAAGTCAATTGCTGCGCGAAATTAAGCACGTTAAAATATGGGCAATCGTTTTCCAAGACACGAAATTTTTAGTATTATGCAAACTTTTTTTTTTCATAAATTTTATCAGTACCTACCCTAGAACAGGAATCCATGAATTCGTCAATAGTCACAACTCCATCTTTATTGAGATCAAGTTTCTGAAAAAGCAAACCAAACTACATAAATATACAGGTAAATATTAATTCTGTATATTTTTCTAAAAATAAAAAAAAACTTGAACAGTCTTTATTTCTCTGTTTAAATTTATTCAATGTCACATCCAGTTAGTCAGTAGAAAAAATTTAATTTCAGATTAACATTCTCAATGTGTCCGTGAAATCTCTGATCCCACTGCTCTCTCTTAATGAAGAAAAAAAAAACTGGGAAAGTATGGGAAAGAAAGCGAGACCAATCAGATTTAAAGAAAATAATAGCGACATAACTTTACGCTAATTCATTTGAGTTGGGTTGTTTTACATCTGAGCGGCACTTTTTTACACACAATGGGCTAAATGGCCAGGTCACATGGACCCCGAAGGCTCAGAGAAGGTTGGGGGAGGGGACCCACTGGAACAGCTGTTGGGAGACAGATGGTAGCTTCCCGTCAAGGCCATCCAGCGTGTTCTTTAACGTGCACAGGGTATGGCTCTCCCGCACACGGGGCCACGGCTTAACGTCCCATCCGACGGACGGCGGCCTTTTCAAGCCCATCGGTGTCCCCTACTGACCGTGGGCAAGGCGGGGAAATTTTGCGGAGATAAATCTCAACGCTGACCCAGCTGGGACTCGAACCTGGGAACTACAGATTACGAGCTTGGCGCGCTACCGACTGAGCCACCCCCGCCTCCAATTCATTTGGGAGTTTTCAACGATAAAAGAGGGGTGATGAAACAACAACAAAAGGTGATGAAATGGGGAAAATAACAACGAATTATTTCATCACAAATGCAGCCGAAATCCTTCATAGAAAGGGGTGTGAGAGCTTTCAAGTAGGGAGAGTTTTTCGTTCCAGCCACAAGACATACACAAGATATATCTCCTGATGTAAGGGTTAGATTCACTGATCAGTTAGGATAAGTCCCTTGCAAGTGGATAACTTCATTCTCTCATCGCAATCGTTGTAAAGTGTTTCTCCGAAAGCCATTTTCTTTTGATCATCGTACAATATTCCCTACTTCAATCATTATTCACAACTTTAGGATAAAATGCTTTGCTCAGCCTATAAATTTGATCATCACTTCAGCACACTGCCTCATATTCTTCTAATATCACACTTCTCCATTTCACATGACTGTTTTATCCTATCACACACATCTACGGTTGCTATCCCACGAAAAGGAAAAACAAACTTAGGTATGCTTAATTAAGGATGATTTTCTGTTTTCCTATCACCTACACGAATCCCAAAGTTTCATTCATCGAAAAAAGTTCCTAAAAATATAGACATATTTTCGACATTCATAAAACATGAAAATATACAGATGCTAAAATGATATATTGAGGATGAAGAATGATAATGATATAGGAAGCTGTGAAGTTGCCGCATTATCACAACAGTGTGGGTTTTTTCTCAATGGTCATTTACCTGGAAGATGGATAGAAGAAAGAGCAAGTGTGGAATATCCGCCCCATCTTCTTCATCCAATAACACAAGTTTCCATCTTATCAGATATTTTAAAGAACACTGTGTAAGCTAGAGAAGCCAGAAACTTGGAAGGATCTTCTACCTTCCAAAGTTGCTGGCTTCAAGGAGAGATGAAACTTCTGCTTATTGCTTTACTCAAAAGACATGATTCGATATATGTCAGTCATCTGCGAATCGTTGTTAACGATGCATTGTGACTGATGGTGTGCATTTTGAACATTGATTCTGCAAAAGTGAATATCACAACGAAAGATTTACAACTGTATAATTTACAGGATCAGATATAGAAGAATGAAGTGTGTATATATTTCACTGCAACACTTACTAATAGCTTTCGAAATTTCTTAATGTGCTATAATTGCATTTAAGACATAACTGCAGAGTAAAATGTAGTTTAGGATTTAAAATCATTTTTCTTTCGCATTTACGAATTAAGTATATAGTCCGGCCATCTCTGGTAAAAGCTCGTTTTCAAACCGAAAGAGTTTTGCTTTCCATATCAGTGCTTCGTTAAGAGTGGAAATTCAAATTATTAAGAGAGTATGGAAAGGGAAATAATAACTTTTTGTTATTCTCTGTCGAACCTAAAATCTTTCGCCGAACTCTTAAAAATAAGTTGGATTTACCTCCAAGGCCCCAGGGGGTGGTAAGCAAATCAGTGCTTATGAAAACTGCCAATAAAACCCTCTTGACTGCCTCACTCGGCGATCGCCTAGTTATAAAATTCGGAGCATGAATAGACTATTTACAATATTCCATTACAATTTGCCATTTTTCAATTTCAACGCCCTCTTACAGAAGAAATTCAAACTCTTTTAAGATTCAGAAAATTCGAATCGTAATTTCCTGTCACCTTGAACTCGTCCAAAAGAATTTTTTTTTCTCTTAAAGCGAAAAATATAAAGAGTCGGGACGGGCAGAGAGCAAGGTGAAAACAATAGTTCGTGCTTTTGAAAATGCAATAAAAATATTTAAATGCTTCCGAAACAAATTAAATACTGGCTAATGACGCTTTCTAAAACTGACAATAATATGAGAGATATAAGTGAATTTATGTAGAAATCAACTGCATTCACGTGACCCTACGTATTTAAAACTCGCAGTCTACTATGTTTTCTAGGGATTGCGCTGGCCACAACGAAGCCATGTTCGTTTCGTTCACTATTATATATACTTTTGCTGATGATTCGCGAGGTCAGACTCAACAAAATAATCATTTGTACTAGCACTTTAAATTTTATTGATGATTTATTGAATAATATATAAGACTGACCTTTTATAGCTCATGTTTAATAAAAAGAATCAACGGTAACAGGTCACAATCTCAAAAACCTAGCCGGTTGGTTGTTTGGAGTTTTATGACGCAAGGTCATTTACCTCCATGATGCACCAAAAAAGGTAACACTTAGCAACCCTATATAACTCCTATTTGACAGCACTCTTCAATCTATTTGTGACACTTAGTCTCTTCCACTATTCATGTCAATCCATTAAGGGTTCTAGATTTTAGTTTTCTATCTAATAAAATCAATACTTATTTTATATTTTAAAGCTCATTGCCTGAAACAGAAATCACGAAGGCTCAGGCAGATGTTCCTTATTCGCATATTGCTGACCAGTAACGACTTCTATTCTTATTTGACGAAATGATAACAGTATTCAAAATCTCACACATGCTATTCAATGCCTTGAAGCTCACGTCTTATCAACTTTTGCTGACTCAAAAGCCTCAGCATTATGGACAATCTAGTATGCACTGTACAGTCGCTCAGAAAAGTATCCGAACACTATGGTTGATTACAGAATTCAGAAAAAAATATCCGGCAAGGTTTTTTTTTAGAAATTAGTGATCTGGGTGTCACGTGACACGAAGGTTGTCAGATCACTAATTTCTAAATAAATCGTTGCCAGATATTTTTTCTGAATTCTGTAATCAATCATAGTGTTCGGATACTTTTTTGAGCGACTGTACCATACTTGCAAGCGGGGGATCAATCTCAAGCGTGTCACCAGTGAGATTTTCTCCATTTGTTTGCGCTCCTAACTCAAGGTGATAAAGGTGAAACTTTTTGGGTCAAAATGAGGTCGCATTACGTTGGATGAAGATTTAAACAGTGGCTAAGAGAAATGAAAGGAGACGTACGAGATTCGTACTCTAAGGAGAATCAGACTCTGCAAAGGTAAGAAGAGCCATTCTTTTGGACACGTAAGGAAAATGTTCGTGTAAAAAGAGACGTATGCACGTAAGAAGAGACATACTCTCTTTATATAAGGAAAGCTGCATTCTATACATATAATATAGCTATAATAATGGCCGCAAGCTGTGCACTTGAGACGACTTGTCCATGCAAAAACCCTACACATACATATAATATACATACAAAATCCTCCTGCAGCCATAGGCTACGGCGGTCCTACCAGAGTATGTAATTTTCCTCTAAAATCCTGAGTATGTAATTTTCCTCTTGTCCTGAGCTACATCTACTGCATCTGGCCACTGCACACCAATTCTAACAAGGTCCTGTTTGACATTGTCTGCCCACCGCATCCTAGGTCTCCCCTTCTTTCTGAGGCCTTTAGGCACACTGTTCATAACCCTATTCGCCAATCTATAATTATTCATACGGGCAACATGGCCAAACCAACGGAGTCTCTCTCTGCACAATAGCGAAAACATTTGCTCAATACACTCACCACCACTTCTGAATCTACACTATTTATCACTCAGTTGTCCATCAACCAAATTCTTAATTCTATTAAGAATAATCATGCAAAGAACTTACCTGGAAGAGAAAGTGGGCTCATTCCCCTATATTTATCACAATAGCTACGATCTCCTTTTTTAAAAACAGGGATAATAATAGCTGTAGCAAAATCCTTAGGAACAACACCTTTATTGTAAAAAATGTTAAAAATTTCAGTCAGCCGAGTGAAAACACAAATGAAAGCTCTAAGCATTTAGTAGTGATTTCATCTAACCCTGGAGATTAATATAGTTTAATTTATAGATAGCCAAAGTGACTTCAGAATGTTACGTGGGGCTAACATTAAAGGCATTAATGCATCTATCCTCTTTACAAACAATGGGAGTAGAAATAATAACATTGTTTAGAACAGCGGTTCTCAACCTTTTATGCTTCACGTACAGTCGCTCAGAAAAGTATCCGAACGCTATGATTGATTACAGAATTGAGAAAAAATATCTGGCAACGATTATTTTAGAAATTAGTGATCTGGCAACCTTCGTGTCACGTGACACGAAGGTTGCCACATCACTAATTTCTAAACAAAATCGTTGCCAGATATTTTTTCTCAATTCTGTAATCAACCATAGCGTTCGGATACTTTTTTGAGCGACTGTACCCCCTGGAGATGTGTATGTAACTGGCATACCCCTTGTATAGATAGATAGAACTATAGTTATAGTATAAAAATGAGAATAAAATAAAAAAAATATATATAACATGTATCTAGCGACTTTTGAGCTCTCACGGCGTACCCCAAACGTTTTACCGCGTACTCCTAAGGCATTCGCGTACCCCACGTTGAGAACCTGGTCATGAAATGATAAGCCCATCGAGCCATCACAGAATCCTTACCTTCAACCACCTTGCCATGTTCATCCCACAATCCATATGTACCTATCTGTTTCTTCACACAAAAAGGATTAACTGTCTAGTAAAACTTCCTGCTATTGTGCTGTCTATCTGCTTTGTCAGTCAAGCTATCAAGTCAAAGATTTTTTAGTAGACGTTAACCGATCCTTTACTTGTTTATTAAGTTCAATGTAATGCGTCTGTTAGGACTACATGTAGTAAGGTGTTGACTCAACTTATTGCTGTACTTCCTTTTTTCAGAAATAAGTTCCATGTCCTTATCACTCAAATAAATTTGGTTCTTCTCTTCCTTTTGCATGAAAGAGTTCTGTTGGTTTAAAAAAAAGGCTGTTTAAATTGATCCCATTCTTTATCAACTTCAGCAGTAGGCAAACCACGATTCTCATTATGACTAACTAGTATATCATATATATAGATATAATGGCATATCGTTCTCTCTCTATATATGTACTATATCTAGAAATTTCATACCTTCAGTCTTAAAAGAAATTTTCTTAACTTTAGCACAGCATTTCTTAAGCTTTAGTTGCAAGACACTTTTGACAAGGTAATGGTCAGACCCTACTTCAGCCCCCCCCCCCTATATGATATAACCTTCCTAACTGAACCAGCGCATTTGCTTTTAATTAATATACTGTATAATCGATCATATTTCTATGCAACTCATCAGGTGAAACCTAGGTGTATTTATAAATGTTCCGGTGTTAGTAGTATGTATTCGTTATTTGAACATAGTTTACAAACCTATAGGAGGCGTTCCCCATTGCCTCCTATAGGTTTGTAAACTATGTTCCCCATTGCCCTCCTGCCCAAAAGGTCAGAGTCAGTAAGTACCAACTTTAGCACTGAAGTCACATAGTACAAGAGATCTCCTTTCTTGATAGAATTCAAAATATTCTGAAAAAGATAACATTTGTCTTTAATCTTCCATTAATGCAGTCATATCCTAGAAGAGTATCACTGGCGTGTCTGCGGAGAAGTAAACCTACGCCTTGAAGATGTTTTCCATCTTCCCTCCCTGAACAGAGAAATTCAAAATAATTTTTAAGTATTTGAACTCTATCATGTGAAAAAATGAACCATACTTTGCGCATGTGTGGAAGACATGATGGATGCAACATTTGACTGGGTCCTCCCCCAACCCTGACCAATCCATCTCTTGGGTTTGATACCAAGAAAAATTTGATTATCGAAATTTTTTATATTTTATTATTATTTCAGTAAGGAGCGAAACCGAAAGAACCCAGAGTTTATTGAATCTTCCAATGGCGATGATGCAGTATCTCAACATGCCAGCGATGTTTCCAAAGAAGGGTACGTCGGTCACTTGGCAATTATCCTCCGATCTACCCTCTGCCGAAGCCACCAACGCAGAGTGAAAGTTTCCCGAATGTTATTAGTTCTCCCAACTTCTCAGCTCCTAGTGGTAAGAGCGCCTCTTTTCGCTCGCGCGTGCTTCTCAGGTGTCTGTTTTTAATTTGTTTAATCACATCGCCACGCGAAACGTGAACGTTGCTTCTGGGAAAGGAAGAGGAGGGGGGGGGTACGAAGGAAGACGAAAAGGCAGTCAGACATTCCTCAAGAGCTGTCGTCAAGTTGGTAAATTACTTTTCGAGTGGAAACGTAAGGCCAATTACTTGGAGGCTGCGGTGGCGGCAGAGAATAGGATGATCGATATTTGAGGAGCACGATAGAGAGGTACACAGTTCAGCCAGACTCCTTCCTGCAGAGCAAAACTTTCTCTCATTCTTCATTGCAGACATATTCTGCGCTGAAATAGAGAGCCTTTGCATAACCCTAAGAGCTGCCGGCATGCAAGGTGGCAACATTCTTTCGTGGTTCGTTGTCGGGTTTGCTGAAATGAATTCTGGTTCTCGGCGTATATATATATATGAAAAGTTTTATATTAATTGCTATGTTAGCAAAATAAAGCAAAGAGCGGTAGGAATTCCTAAGTTGCAAAAGACTTGATGGAATATCGCTCAAGTTCTTCTCTCTAATTCACGTTACCAAGGTTTCGTCATTATTGAAGAGAAAGCAAGTTCAGTTTTTATTTTGTTCCGAGCTGTTAGACCTTTTGCACAAAATGGTCTAACTGGTCATAAGGGCTCCGAAAGCTGACAGCAGGGCAAGGGAAGGAGATTCAGTGAACAGCTGTAAGGAGACAGATGGACAGATCACTCAAGACCATCCAGAGTGATCTTTAACTCGCACAGACTATGGCTTGCTCTTTTGAAAGCCACATCCCACAAATGGCGACATTTTTAAGCTCATCGGTATCCCCTTCTTACCAAGGGTAGAACGGAGAGTTAGTAAAGGTGATCAGGCCTTTATCGAAGGCAGCTGCGGAGATACCCTTTATATTTTTGCTATGACAGAGAAATAATATCGATAGATTACGGAGGAAATATTTCTTTTTCTCACTTAGTCATTTAAATAGTTACGCTGAAAGAGGTAAATTGCTTTCATTGGAGACAGAAAGTGTGCTATGGGCGCTGTTACAAAAATGTGTTCAAACAACTAATCTTACATTCTTTGTTAAGGTATTTTTAGTCAGTCACAGTGCTCTATCTTGTCGACACTAGTCGGACATTTTCAGGTTATGTTAATCGGAAACTTAAATTGATATTTCTAGCTTTTGAACTTTTTATGGAAAGTTTATCCTAAAGTTAAAGAACTCAATCAAAATATTGATTTTAAAAAGTTTAGCAGATAAAGTAGATATTGAAACTTGAAGATTAAGCAAAGCACTCTCTCAGAGAAATTTTCTTCTAAATATAAGCAAACTGAATCATTACAGAAACGTCGAAAAATACACCATTTTAGTGACGGTTTGGTATTGAAATTTGTTTCTCTTGCTACATATAAAAAAAGAGAAGGAACTTAGAAACTTAGCACCGGGTAAGGCATGGATGTTTGTGTTATTTTTCTGCTGAGATCCCACCATCTTCACAGACCTACTATGGCGTATAAACTGACAGGTTCCTGTCAGACCTCTGTGGCAAGAAGCTGCTTGAAGCTTGCTTATTTTATTACTTTTGATCAATTTATTTGAGATCTATGCAACTATATGGAAAGTATTTATTGTTATGTATATACACTCAGAGACCACTTCATTAGGTTCCGTGTTATGTCAATAGTAACTGAGGATACAGCTCAGTAACTTCTTAAATAAGCTTTACATGAAAAAAAATGCGACTGAAGATAACTTAAATATCTGCATCAAATCTATTTTAATCTCAATTTTCAACAAGGTTGTTATTTAGAGAGTTAAGGAACATATAAGTTTTTATTCTGAGGAATTTAAATTGTCAATTGCCTGCGATAATGTCATTTTTTATTGGGCACATTGTCGTAGTTTTCAGGCTCATTGGTTCAATTTTCCAACATTCTTTTGCGTTTTACCCCGAGTAGCAGAAAGAGGTCGTCGTAACCAAGGCTGAATTTTCGTGCGGAAGGCTTATAGCTGAGATTGGTTTATCCTTAAAGTTTACGTCTAACAGGCAGTCATGGTGATGATCGTAATAGCCACCTCAAAAATGCTGCACATCGAATTTATGTTGACGTATCCCTCACTTCCTACTAATTTTTATTCTGAGAGGAATGAATATTAAACATTGCTTTTTTATTCTTCGAAATATAAAAAAACATCGAATATTTAAAAGAAAAATTATCTTCGCATAGGGAAATAGCTACGAAGATACGAACAAAGATAGACACGAAAGAACGGACGATTATGTAAATCCTTTACCTCAGCTATCTCCATTGTGACATCACGGACAGCACGCTCGAAGCTGCACTAGAATGACCTTCGTAACACAATGCATTTTGGTGCCACCCTATATATATATATATTCACCCTGTGCTTGACCATCACGGTGTCGCCCCACTAATCATCATCATCATCCTCAAGCAGTCATGGGGTACTGAGGTCCAACCAGACCGTGCATTTTAGTTCTCCAAGCAAGTCTGTCCTCAGCTACATCTACTGCATCTGGCCGCTGCACACCAATTTTAACAAGGTCCTGTTTGACATTGTCTGCCCACCGCATCCTAGGTCTCCCCTCTTTCTGAGGCCTTTAGGCACACTGTTCATAACCCTATTCGCCAATCTATAATTATTCATACGGGCAACATGGCCAAACCAACGGAGTCTCTCTCTGCACAATATGCTGCTTAAAGGAGGTTGCAAACTTCTTTGCCTAACCTCATCATTAGTTACAAAGTTGAACCACCTAATACCCAAGATACTGCGTAAGCATCTAGAATCAAAAGCATTTAGTTTCCTGTTATCTTGTTTACACAGCGTCCAAGTTTCACTACCATAACTAACCCTAGAAAGAACCAAACTATTATACAGTCAAATTTTAGTCTTTAGGTGTATACGCCTATTCCTCCACAATCTCCAGAGATTCTTAAAAGTCCCGGCAGCAATCCCTATTCGTCTGTTAATCTCATGCCGCACATCACCAGTATCAGTTACATAGCTCCCAAGGTAATTAAACTGTGACACCTGCTCAAGACTGCAACCATTCAGATTAACTGAATCACAGCCTGCCTGACCAATTTTCATCACTTTAGTTTTCTCTCTGTTTATAAACAAACCTACTCTACTACCAGTCTCATCAACAGCTCGAATGAAAGAGTTCATCTCATCAACATCATTTGCCAAAAGGGCTAAATCACCAGCATAATCTAAATCAGAAATATTTGTATCTCCATTCCATTTAAGGCCAACATCTTTCCCTTGAAGTGAATTTCGCATAACGTAATCAATAACCAAACTAAAGAGAAAAGGAGACAAGCCACATCAATATACGAATAGTTATGCTCATAACAGAAATTAACTATTAAAACAATTCTTCGAACTTATCGGATTAACTATGACAGATGGTAAAATTCCAAAACAATGATATTTCAAGTGAATCTATAAATATTAAATGATTAGACGATACCCTTAACATAAAAAAAATCTGTAATTATTGGCTGAAGGAAAAAAAACATTTGTTAATAGCGATCCAATTGGTTATGGTATTTTTTAATTCATGAAATAATTCTTCTCCATTAAATTTTTTAATAATCATATATTTCGACTTGGAGATTTCACATCAATTTATCGTCACTTAATTCTGAGAGCACAAAGTTCTTGAAACATCTGGAACTTTATTTTTGGAACAAAAACTTTGACTACTAAGTCTTCAGTTTTTTTTTCTTTTTGAATCATCGCTAGTATAAAAAGCACAACTCTAGTTAATGTTTATTCTCAAGCAAACTCGAGGAGTCGTTTTTCACGTCACGCTGAATTGAACACTGAAATTGTATGCTCCTCTTACAAATGACCCTTTTTTCTTTTACAAATGAAAATGATGTATCTGAAAACTCAAAATGGCAAGGTGATTGAACAAGAGGGTAAACACTGCGTCATCATTGCAATTAATCCGAATACTAAGACAGCAGTCGTGTTATGTTTTAACATTCATCTGTAAAACTAATGCAGACAAAATTAAAGCATCCGAAATATTTGAGTAAAACTTTGCAAGAAGGATCACGAATGGTTTAGAGAACTGTCGGAATATTGTTAGAAACTAATAAAACAGAAGACATTTTACAAATATATGGGCGGGGGTGGCTCAGGCAGTAGCGTGCCAGGCTCGTAATCTGCAGTTCCCAGGTTCGAGTCCCAGCTGGGTCAGCGTTGAGATTTATCTCCGCATAACTCCCCGTCCTGCCCACGGTCAGTAGGGGACACCGATGGGCTTGGAAAGGCCGCCGTCCGTCGGATGGGACATTAAGCCGTGGCCCCGTGTGCGGGAGAACCATACCCTGTGCACGTTAAAGAACACGCTGGATTGCCTTGACGGGAGGCTACCATCTGTCTCCCAACAGCTGTTCCAGTGGGTCCCCTCCCCCAACCTTCTCTGAGCCTTCGGGGTCCATGTGACCTGGCCATTTAGCCCATGGTGTGCAAAAAAGTGCCGCTCAGAGGTAAAACAACCCAACTCAACTGTTTACTTTTTTCTTCTGCATTCTCTCTCTTCAAACTTAACTGCGTTCCATTCTCAACGTGACGTATTTCTACAGTTCGTAATACAATGATCACGCTTCAATTGCTGCAACCGATCATGTCTCTTCAACATATACATAAGATGTAAGAGAAAAAACTCATGCAGGTTATATGCATTTTTCAAACTATTTTTAAATAAATAATACTGAAGTAGTCTTTTAAGGTCAAAATCTTTAAATTTTTGCGTTTGCTTCTTTAAAAAAATTAAAATAAACACATGACTGATAAATCTCCCTTTACAAGAAAATAAATGATGATCTTAAGAATGCAAAAATTTGCAACGAGAATGTGTATGATGTCGAGACACAATGGAGTACTAATGATTTTATAATTAATTCTTAGTAACCAGGAAAAAATCTTTTTCTTTTCTCCATCTGCAATAAAAAAACTAAGTTCAAACTCCTCTAGAAAATAAATCTCTATTAAATGAAGAACAGTGCAACTTTAGAATGCATTATTTTCGACAGCATCGACGTCATTCATGAGCATTGAGCAATTCTAAGAAACGTCTTTTGCATCAGAAATAAAAGTTATTCCCAGTTGTGTGAAGAATCGCATAAAAGCAAACGCATTTTTGTGAAATGAAGTAGAAGCTGTTCTACATTCGAAACTCTAAAAATTACTTTAAATCAGATTCTTCCTTTTAAAGTTAAACTTATTTAAATGCATCTGTAGAATAGGAGTCTCTAGCAACAAGAATTATAAGATGATATTTATCTTGGATAATGAGTCGGTATTTGACTCGGTAGATAGTATGTCAAACTCGTAGCTTTACATTCCCAGTTTAGAGGGATGTTTAGAGCATGTGTTGAGATTTTCTCCGTTAACTTTCGTTCTGTTCTCGGTGAGAGTGGGGTTCACCGATGACCTTGGAAATGTCGCTATCGGTTGGATTGCATCTTTAATCCGTTCCTCTGTGTGCAGGAGAGTCATACCCCGTGCACATTAAGCATGCTGAGACTTGAATTTTTGTCACCTCTCAGCTATCCAGTAGGCTATCCTTCCCCTATCCAGTCCTCAGTTCTCGTTAAAGTTCTTAAACAAAAAAAAAACTTTAACAAAAGTTAAAGTTCTCAACTTTTGTTAAAGTATTCAGTCCTCAGTTCTTGTTATCCGGGACACAAGAACTGAGACTGTTCCAATCTCAGTTCTTATGTACAAAACTTGTGTATTAACTTGTGTGTTAGCCCATTGTGTACAAAAAAGTGCATCTCAGGAGTTCCTATATTGTATGACTTCAAGTATGTGTATAGGGAGGGGCGATTATTTTACTTTTTCTTCAATATCTTCAGTCACCTTGGCACCATTTGATATATCGTGACTTAATTTAGAACTTAAATTTGATTCTGAAAATTGTGGCCACTGTCTCTGGGGTCTAAAATACGAATATGACAGTTATCAAAATGATTCCCATTATGTTCCATCTTCCTGGGAGGATGGACGGGGGTGGCTCAGTCGGTAGCGCGCCAGGCTCGTAATCTGTAGTTTCCAGGTTCGAGTCCCAGCTGGGTCAGCGTTGAGATTTATCTCCGCAAAATTCCCCGCCCTTCCCACGGTCAGTAGGGGACACCGATGGGCTTGGAAAGGCCGCCGTCCGTCGGATGGGACGTTAAGCCGTGGCCCCGTGTGCGGGAGAGCCATACCCTGTGCACGTTAAAGAACACGCTGGATGGCCTTGACGGGAGGCTACCATCTGTCTCCCAACAGCTGTTCCAGTGGGTCCTCTCCCCCAACCGTCTCTGAGCCTTCGGGGTCCATGTGACCTGGCCATTTAGCCCATGGTGTGCAAAAAAGTGCCGCTCAGAGGTAAAACAACCCAACCCAACCCTTGGGAGGAGGATAAAAAATTAGCCTACTGAAAATTGTGTAGTATTTCGAAAGAACAATTTTGCTAATATGTTGAACTAATATATTGAGCCAATATATAACGCACTGGCTCTCTTTTTATGTAAATGTAGACAGACTATCCTACAATTTGTATTGGGGCTATTCCATATTTTTTTAATATAAAGCCATATTCCCAGATCCCTGACTTTGAAAATATGATATTTATGGAAATAATGTCACTCTAAATCAGGTATCTTCGCATCTACATCTTCGCTCACGAGCATCGCGGTGCTCAGGGAGCTGCTAAAAGTACGAGCTGAAATAGACTTCAGAAATGCTCGAGAGCACAATAAGCAAAACAAAACTGTTTTGAAAATCAAAATTAAAAATCTTTTGTTTCCTACAGCAGATATATTTGACCTTAGAAACCCTAATTACTTACGACTAATATAACAAATAGCATATATTTTATAATATTTATTAAAACAATTCATAAATCTCAATTTATTGGCATAATTTATTTATTTAAAATGTTAATAATATAATTTAAATTAATTTAAATGAAATTTTATTTATTGCTGCACTGGTGGGCTTCTGTGGAGGGATAATCTTCCGCTATGTTTTCTGTTTGTTTGGGGGTTGACAGCCCCAAGTGAATATATTCACAGGATATGTTTATCAGCTGGTGGATAATCCTGAGCAGAGGTCATCGCAGGCACCTGAACTCTTTGCTTCTATTGGCATCGTCAAATTCTACATTGGAGGAAGTCTTCCAGTGTAGATGGCTTCAGCCTTTAGTGGTGGGGGAACGGGTCTTTGCCCCATGTCTGCGATTAGGGGGCTGTTTGATATTGTCGGCATTCCCTCTCTCAATAAACATAGTTTCTTTAAACATCCCACTAACCATTTTCTCTCCATAGGGAGTTGGAATGTGAGGACTCTGCACAGAGCTTTTTCTCTTGATGTCCTCACACAAGAATTCCACCATTATAATTTAGATATTCTAGGCTTGCAAGAGACCAGATGGACAGATAAAGGTCAGATACTTAAAAATAATCTTAAATTTCTCTTTTCAGGGAGGGACGACAATAAGCATCACCAAGGCGTGGGTCTGCTTCTCAGCAGACACGCTAGTGATGCTCTTCTAGGATATGAGGGCATTATGAAAGGTTTCTTACAGCAAAATTTCAGACAAGCGTTAAAGATCTGAATGTTATCTGCTGTTATGCCCCCACTGAGGATGCCGATGAGGATGAGAAGGATAGGTTTTACGGACAACTTCAGGATATTTTGAATTCTGTCAAGAAAGGAGATATTACCTTGTTCTTGGTGACTTCAATGCCAAAGTTGGTACTGACTCTGACCTTTGGGGAGGAGTAATAGGCCCTTTTGGTATTGGTAGCTGCAATGGCAATGGGCAACGTCTCCTACTGGTAAGTAAACTCAATGGATTCAGAATAACTAACACTCATTACAAACACTGCTACATACATAAGTACACATGGTTTTCACCCGATGGGCTGCATAAGAATATGATTGATTATATATTAATTAACAGCAAATGGGCTAGTTCTGTTAGAAATACCAGGTCATATAGGGGAGCTGAAATTGGATCTGACCATTACCTTGTTAAAAGTGTCTTGCAACTTAAACTTAAAAAGTGTTGTGCTAGGGTTAAAAATATACTTTTAATACTGAAGCTCTGAAAGACCCAGTTATGGCCAAAGCTTACCGTGATAGGTTATTTAGTCATTATGACAGTCATGGTATGCTTACTACTGAAGTTGAGGAAGAATGGGATCATTTTAAACAGGCTTTTTTGGACACTAACAGTACTCTTTTAGGAAAAAAGGAGCAGAAGAGACAGAATTATCTGAGTGATAAGGCACTTGAGCTTATTTGGGAAAGAAAGAACTGAAGGAATGTCCTTAATTAATACCCTACTAGTCCTAATAGAAAGCATTACAAAGAACTTAATTAACGTGTAAAAAATCAGTTAGCTGCTGATAAGAATCTTTGGCTTGATGGCGTGGCTGACAAGGCCGAGGAAACAGTTAGACAGCACAACAGCAGAGAGCTGTACCAGATAGTTAATGTTTTGTGTGGTAGAAAACGGACAGGTATACAGGCATTGAAGTATAAACAAGGTAAGGTTATTATAGAAGGTGAGGATTCTGTCATGGCTAGGTGGGCTGGGCATTTCAGTGATGTTCTAAATAATGCGGTTAGTTTTTCTCCCATTGTTTGCAATGATGATAGATGCATTGGTGGCTTTAATGTTGGCCCTATAACACAGTCTGAAGTTATTTTGGCTATTTCTAAACTTAAACTTCACAAATTCCTAGGGATAGATGAAATTACTATGGAAATGCTTAGAGCTGGGAATCTTTCGGTTACCACTTGGATGACTGAAATTCTAAATATCTTTTATGATAAAAGGATTTTATTCCTAAGGATTTTACCAGAGCTATTTTTATCACTATTTTCAAAAAAGGTGATCGCAGTTCTTGTGATAACTATAGGGGTATCAGCCTACTCTCTGTTCTAGGTAAAGAGTTTTCCATGATTGTGCTTAATAGAATTAAGAATCTGGTTGACAGTCAATTGCGTGATGAGCAATGTGGATTCAGAAGTGGTAGGGGATGTGTGGATCAGATATTTTCACTTAGGCAGATTCTTGAAAAATGTTTAGAGTTTCAGAAACCTTTGGTTGCTAGCTTTGTTGATTTCAAAAAGGCTTTCGACTCTGTTGATCGTCATAATTTGTGGTTGATTGTGAGATCATATGATATACCTGACAAGTTAGGTAACATAATGAAAGCTCTCTATAATAACACTGAGTCGTGTGTGAGAGTTGGTAAGGCTTGTAGCAATTAGTTGAACATTACTTCTGGTGTTCGACAAGGATGCATTTTGTCTCCTTTTCTCTTTAGCTTGGTTATTGATTATGTTATGCGAAATTCACTTCAAGGGAAAGATTTTGGCCTTAAATGGACTGGAGTTACAAAAATGTCTGATTTAGATTATGCTGATGATTTAGCCCTTTTGGCAAATGATGTTGATGAGATGAACTCTTTCATTCGAGCTGTTGATGAGACTGGTAGTAGAGTAGGTTTGGTTATAAACAGAAAGAAAATTAAAGTGATGGAAATTGGTCAGGCAGGCTGTGATTCAATTAATCTGAATGTTTGCGCTCTTGAGCAGGTGTCACAGTTTAATTATCTTGCAGGTGTCACAGTTTAATTATCTTGCAGGTGTCACAGTTTAATTATCTTGGGAGCTATGTAACAGATAATGGTGATGTGCGTCATGAGATTAACAGACGAATAGGGATTGCTGCCGGGACTTTTAAGAATCGATGGAGAGTGTGGAGAAATAGGCGTATAGACCTAAAGACTAAAAATAGACTTTGGTTCTTTCTAGGGTTAGTTATGGTAGTGAAACTTGGACGCTTTGTGAACAAGGTAACAGGAAACCAAATGCTTTTGATTCCAGATGCTTACGCAGTATCTTGGGTATTAGGTGGTTCAACTTTGTAACTAATGATGAGGTTAGGCAAAGGAGTTTGCAACCTCCTTTAAGCAACATAATGTGCAGAGAGAGGCTCCGTTGGTTTGGCCATGTTGCCCTTATGAATAAATATAGATTGGCGAATAGGGTTATGAACAGTGTGCCTAAAGGCTTCAAAAAGATGAACAGTGTGCCTAAAGGCCAATCATCACCTAGGATGCGGTGGGCACACAATGTCAAACAGGATCTTGTTAGAATTGGTGTGCAGTGGCCAGATGCAGTAGATGTAACTCAGGACAGACTTGCTTGGAGAACTAAATTGCATGGTCTGGTTGGAACTCTGTAGCCCATGGCTGCTTGATGATGATGATGATGATGATGATGATGATGATGATGATGATGATGATGATGATGATGAAATTTGAAAATAAATTTAAATTGAATTAATTTAAATCCATACAAATCTATCTACTACATATAATCGTATCTTATCTACGATACATCAATTATATATTGAATTATATATTATACTTATAAGCAAATACTGTTATTTCTCGCCTTAAACAACAAAATAAAAGAAATAAAAAATCGTGCTGATGATTTTTTCCCCATCTCGTCGATTACAGTAATTTCGAAAATTGCACTTAATTTTTCGTTGTGTTGTTTTACCCCTGAGTGGCACTTTTTTGGACACAATGGGTTAAATAGCCAGGTCACAAGGTCCCCGAAGGCTCAGTGAACGTTGGGGAGAGGGGACCCACTAGATAGCTGTTGGTAGATAGATGGTAGCCTCCAACGAGGCCATCCAGCATGTTCATTAACGTGCTCAGGTTATGGCTCTCCCGCACACGGAGCCACGGCTTAACGTCCCATCCAAACGGAAGACGTCCTTTAGAAGCCCATCGGTATCCCCACCTGACCGAGGGCAGGGCGGGGAGTTTTGCCGAGGTAAATGTCAACAGTGGCCCAGCTGGGACTCGAACCTGGGTATAATTTTTTGTTATTTACTTCTTGTAAGATTATTATTTTTGTTTCGGTCAACCTGTGAGATAAATTCTTATGGCCAGTAGCCTCTGCACTAAAATGTTCAAGTTTCTAGCAGTCTTTAAAATTCAAAACATTCCCAACCTTCTACCACGACATTCTTAACACTTACGTTTCTGCTGGGTAAGAAAAAATTACCAAAATTTAAATATCAGAACTGTGCCATTTAAATTTTCTTTCTAGTTATAACACTTGCTTGAAGCTAGACATCCCACGAATACAACCATGACAAGATAATACTTGTTCTGGAAAAATTAGGATTAAACCAGGGAAGCCATTAACGAAAGTGGAACTCAGATTAACGCTTCCTGGTGAAAGGTAAACTGCAGAAAAACAACCAGAAAAAAGGGTTAAAAACCACCATATCTGTGGGATTCGCAGTCTGCATTGCTTCCTACAACTCTTTTTCTAAGATTTCTTACACTTTTAGCCTTGTGTGCCAGCAAAGCTTTTGCATGTACGGAATATTGAAATTTTGCCTATCGGTGATGGTAAAAAGTTTCGAGATCTGGGGCTATGCTTTTGAAATCTCTTGAATTTGTCACTGATTGAGAAGACGAAAAAATGTTTCCTTCTGGTTACTTCACATTTCAGATATTTTAAGAACTGATTCTACTTCTTTAATCAGCGTTTTACTTTCATTAATAATTTTCCTAATTTTTCCAGTATCAAGTTTTATAACTAGAAAAAAGTTAAATGGCACAATACTTATATTTATATTTTGGTACTATTGTATCTTCGCTTTCAAGATCGCTAATAAGAAAAGATCCTCACCTGAAACACTCTCTCCACGTGGTCTTTCGTTGTACTTTCTTCCATGGGTGGGTCAACTGTCTTCCCCATCATGTCATAGATGGCGCTAATGATTCTCCCCATCTCGTCCTTCGTGATGTAGCCATCTCCATTGATATCGTACAGGCTGAACACCCAACGAAGCTTCTCCTGCAGCGAACCTCGCGCCAACACCGATAGTCCAATCACAAAATCCTGAAAATATAGAAATAGCATTCCTAAGGAGAATATATTTTGAGTGACAGAAGGATCATGCTTAGGAGTATGAAATCATACATATCTCAGCATCATACACGAAGGACTACCGACTCTTCTTCACCGGAAAGGAGGACTGTGACTTATACAGAGGGCCAAAAGTAGAGGGCTGGCACGAGGCAAAACATTAAAAAAAGAGGAGGCATCTTTCAGGTCTGACTGCTAACAAAGAGACGTGTATGGTTTCGTCTAATAAGATATTAGCACTATGTAAATATCCTCCATGGAAACATCCTTTGTGTTCTTTCTTTCTCTTGTTAGTATTCTTTATTCATAACATAACGCATATTACGTTTTGAATAGAAACAAGGTACATTTAATGTCCATTAGATATTGTTACGGCATGGAAGAATTTCCTCAGATATTTGACTTCTACTGTAGCAAATCCATGTTTCACTTCGATGATCTTCTAACCAAGATAACAAAATAAGTCAGGTTAAAGCAAAATGTCGTAACTTTTCTTATTATGACTCTGACAACGCTGCCAGATAATGAGGCAGAAACTTTGCAGGAAAAAACACAATATAGCAGCAATCCATAACAAATTTATCTGAGCAAGGGATTACCATATGTCCTTGATTTAAAGTTGAAAATTATAAGAATTAATGTCTAGATTGAGAGACTTTCTGAGTTATTTCACTATTCAAATTCAATGAAAGTACTCTTTTAAACATCAAACTCAAGGTAAGAGAAAAACCTGTATTGAAGATGCCCTATACGAATCCACGAGAGCTTGATAACATGTCAGGTGCTTTGACCACTAAGTACCTACGGCCGATTAAGATTTCTTCTAGTAACGATATAAGCCTTCCACCAGCAGTACAGAAACACATGTGTCATGCGAAGAAAATGACATCTGCTCCCAATCGCCATGAACAGGGCTTGGGGAATTCACTCACCATTGGAGAATGAATTTTATCGCATGGCTCACTAGGAAAAACTACACCACTAAAATGTGTCCAGGGGAAAAACATTAGCTTTCATCATTGAATGCAATATTATTAATTGTCTTGAATGCTATTTTTTAATGTACATTAAAGTATCAGAAAATGTTTAGCCCCCCCCCCCCCCACCCTCTCAGTTCCCACGTCCGTATATGTGTTTACTCCGGATTGTGGTAAAGCAAAAACTAGTAAGATTTTATAAAATTTTCCTACTCCTGATCATTAAGACAGATGAAAAAAGTACATATATTTCGAGTATACTGGGAATTATTTAGTGAATATTTCATACTGATTCAGTTGAAATTGATTCAAAATTGTTTTCGTCAAATTATAAATGAATTATCATCATCATTATCAAGCAGCCATGATCTACGAAGGTCCAATTAGATTGTGCAATTTAGTTCTCATAATACAACTGCCCTGAGCTACATCTGCTGCATCTGGTCACTGTATATCAATTCTAAAAGGACCTATTTAACATTGTCTGCCCACCGCATCCTAAGTCTCTCCCTCTTTCTAAGGCCTTTAGACACACTATTCATAACTCTATTCGCTAATCTATAGTTATAAATACGGGCAACAAGGCCAAACCAACGGAGTCTGTGCACAATATGCTGCTCAAAGGAAGTTGCCGACTCCTTTGCCTAACATCATCATTACTTACAAATTTGCCACCTAATGCCTAAGATATTACTATGTAAGCATCTGGAATCAAAGGCATTAAGTTTCCTATTATCATATAAAATATGTCCAAATTTCACTACCATAACTAACCCTAGAAAGAACCAAACTATTATACAGTCTAATTTTAGTCTTTAGGTGTATACGCCTATTTCTCCACACTCTCCATAGATTTTTAAAAGTCCCGGCAGCAATCCCTATTCGTCTGTTAATTTCATGCCGCACATCACCATTATCTGTTACATAGTTCCCAAGATAATTAAACTGTGACACCGGCTCAAGACTGCAATCATTCAGATGAACTGAATCACAGCCTGCCTGACCAATTTTCATCACTTTAGTTTTCTCTCTGTTTATAACCAAACCTACTCTACTACCAGTCTCATCAACAGCTCGAATGAAAGAGTTCATCTCATCAACATCATTTGCCAAAAGGGCTAAATCATCAGCATAATCTAAATCAGAAATTTTCTTATCTCCAGACCATTTAAGGTCAAAATCTTTCCCTTGAAGTGAATTTCGCATAACATAATCAATAACCAAAGTAAAGAGAAAAGGAGACAAAATGCACCCTTGTCGAACACCAGAAGTAATGCTAAACCAATTGCTACAAGCCTTACCAACTCTCACACACGACTCAGTGTTATTATAGAGAGCTTTCATTATGTCAACTAACTTGTCTGGTATACCATATGATCAACCACAAATTATAACGGTCAACAGAATCAAAAGCTTTTTTTATGAAGCCTAATTTTATTTTTATAAGCCTTAAAAGCCTTATAAAGCTAGTAATCACCGAGTTCTGAAATTTTAAATATATCTTAAGAATCTGCCTAAGTGAAAATATTTTATCAATACATCCCCAACCATTTCAGAATCCACACGGTTCATCAATATAGTTGCCCATCAGATTCTTAATTCTATTAAGCACAATTATGCAAAGAACTTTACATAGAACAGAAAGTAGGCTGATACCACTATAATTATCAAAAGAACTGCCATCACATTTTCTAAAATAGGAATAATAGCCCTGGTAAATACTTAGGAAAATCATATCATAAAATATGTTAAGCATTTTAGTCAGCTCTATGATGACACAAACATTCCTGGCTCTAAGCATTTTAGGAGAAATTGCCAAAATAACATCAGACTGTATTACAGAGCCAACATTAAAGCCATTAATGATGATAGATTTATCATCATTACATAGAATGGGAGTAGAACTAACCACACTGTTTAGAACATCACTGAAATGCTCAGCCCACCTAGCCATGACAGAATCCTCACCTTCTACAACCTTACCTTGTTTATCCTTCAATCCTTGTATGCCTGTCCGTTTTCTACCACATAAAACATTAACTATCTGGTACAGCTCTCTGCTGTTGGCTGCCTAACTGCTTCCTTGGATTTGTCATCCAAGCCATCAAGCCACAGATTCTTATCAGCAGCTAACTGATCTTTTACACGTTTATTAAGCTCTCTGTAATGCTTTCTGTTAGGACTAGTAGGGTATTGATTAAGGACATTCCTGCAGTTCTTTCTTTCTGAAATAAGCTCAAGTGATTATCACTCAAATAATTCTGTCTCCTCTGCTCATTTGTTCCTAAAAGAATACTGTTAATTTCAAGAAAAGACTGTTTAAGACGGTACCATTCTTCCACAATTTCAGCTCCGAAAAACTCCCCGCCTCCCCACGGTTAGTAGGGACACCGATAGGCTTGGCAAGGCCTCCGTCCGTCGGATGGGACGTTAAGCCGTGGCTCGTGTGCGTGAGAACCACACCCTGTGCACATGAAAGAACACGCTCAATGGCCTTGATAGGAGGCTACCATCTGTCTCCCAACAGCTGTTCCAGTCGGTGGCCTCCCGCAACTTTCTCTGAGCCTTCGAGGTCCTTGTTACCTGTCCATTTAGCTCATTATGTGAAAAAAGGGCAGCTCAGAGGTAAAGCCGCCAACCAACATCAACTTCAGTAGTAAGTAAACCATGACTCTTCATAATAACTATTATAGTATAAAATAACCTAACATGGTAAGCTTTAACTACAACTGGGTTTCTCAGAACTTCACTATTAAAGGTAACTTTTTTTAACATTAGCACACTTCTTAAACTTTGCTTCCTCTTAACTTTCTTCTTAAGCTTTCCTTAAGTTACAAGACACTTTTAACAAAGTAAGGGTCAGATCCAATTTCAGCTCTCCCACATGATTTGCTACTCCTAACAGAAGTAGCCCATTTGCTGTTAATTAATATATAATCTATCACATTCTTATGCAGCCCATCTGGTGAAACTCACATGTGCTTATAAATGTCGCTGTGTTTCTAATAAGTGTTAGTTTTTCTCAAACCATTAAGTTTACTTATCTGTAGGAGACGTTGCCCATTGCCATTGCAACTACCAGTACCAAAAGGGCCTATCACTCCTCCCCAAAGGTCAGAGTCAGTACCAACTTTGGCACTGAAGTCACCTAGAAGAAGGGTAATATCTCCTTCCTTGGCAGACTTCAAAATTATCTGAAGTTGTCCGTAAAACCTATCCTTCTTATCCTCATCGGCATCCTCAGTGGGGGCGTAACAGCAGATAAAATTCAAGTCTTTAATGTTTGTCTGAAATTTTGTTGTAAGAAATCTTTCATTAATGCACTCATATCCTAGAAGAGCATCACTAGTGTGTCTGATAAGAAGCAAACCTACGCTATGAAGGTGCTCTCCGTCTTTTGTCTCTGAGAAGAGAAATTTGAGATTATTTTTAATTTTTTAAAATTTTAAGTATCTGACCTTTATCTGTTCATCTGGAATATCCGAGAATATCTATATTACAAGGTAGAATTCTTGTGTGAGGACATCAAGAGAATAAGCTCTGTGCATATTCCTAACATTTCAAGAACCTGTGGAGAGAAAATGGTTTGTGGGATGTTTAAAAAACTACGTTTATTGAGATAGAAAGTGCCGACAACATCAAACATTAACCTAATCGACGGCATGGGGTAAACATCTGTTCCCCCCACTACTAAAGGCCGAAGCCATCTACACTGGTAAGACTAGCTCCACTGTAGGTTTGACGATGGCCGGAGAAGCAAGGATTCAACTACCTGCGATGGCCTCTGATGAGGATTATCCACCAGCTTTTATCAGCTGGTGGATAATCCTCATCAGAGGCCATCTTGGCACTGAAGTCACCTAGAAGAAGGGTAATATCTCCTTCCTTGGCAGACTTCAAAATTATCTGAAGTTGTCCGTAAAACCTATCCTTCTTATCCTCATCGGCATCCTCAGTGGGGGCGTATCCATCATATCCTCTGAATCTATTCACTTGGAGCTGTCAACTCACAAACAGAAAACACAGCAGAAGATTTTCCCTCAATAGAAGCCCACCAGTGCAGGACTCGGAATCTATAATCAAGCTCAGAACCATTCATTCCATTTAGGTTGGCATACATGGTCAGCATCAGAACCCTGTGTTGTTGACCACTCCTCAGCAGGATAGATAAAAAAGATAAGTAGCCACAGTAGTCCAGATCAGTAGGCCACACTGATCTGGCAGCCTTCATCTTCCGTTCCCTTCCACAAGAAAATATATCTTTTGAACCTCCTTTAACTATCTGCACCACGAGAAGGCGGGGTCGTACTTTAGGTGCTAGAACTAGCTGGATCTATGCATAATCACAAGGGATTGGTGCATACCTCTTCTTCCAGGGAATACCTAGCTACCACTTACAGACTAAAATATTATATAAGTAAAGTTCATCAGTGTTTTGTTTATATAATATTTCACGCTATTGTTCTTTCGTATAGTTAGTTTAAACGCAATTTGATGGTTATTTTGAAAACCTGATTACGAAAATTCCCAATTAGATTGAAAAACCATATATTTTATAAAATTGTGAATAATCGGAAAGTGTTAGGAATGGAAAAATTGATTTCTTCAGTTAACGGTTAGCTTTTTAAAGGAAATATTTTGCATTATTTTAAGATGAAAAAGGGCTGAAAAAAGGAGGATGGTCGATAGCGATAAGGCGAGATCAATTCTATTTTGCCATTTCAAAGTAACACAATTAGAAAGCAATTAAGATGCAGACTCACTGTGAAAGTGATGGCCCCTGTGTGATCTTGGTCAAAGGTGTTGAAAACGTAGTGGGCATACTGGCTGGTATCTGCTCCTCTCGGAAAGTACTGGGCATAGATTCCTTTGAAGGTTTCCTCTCTTACCATTCCTGAAGGACACTCCTAAAGGAAAGAATAGATAGTTGCAGTTAAATGATAAAGGGCATTGGATTTTCAGTTCCAATCCTTTTAAATCTTAAATAATCATAAAATGTTTTCCTTAATAATCTAATAATACTATAATTTATAATTAACATAAACGTATTATTACACATACTAAAGATGATTGCGTTAAATGGCCTTTGATTTCATATGCAAATGCACCTCGCATGGCGTGCAATCGACGATTGAGAAATTGTGTCATCGGTGTATGCACGTGGCTCGATAGTTAAACGTTTACTGTTCTTTGAGCAGGAACCGTGCGATATTGCCACCGAGGATCGACAGAGTTTGGAAAGGGATTGTCCTTTATCCCAACGTTCAGTATCCCAAGTCACAAATGATAAAGATGTGCAAGGCCAGAGGATTTAGTATTTCTAGAAAGAGCATCTATGTGGTGAAGCATCATAAGTGAAGCAGTGCATATAAGGGACGGACCCCTCCGGAAGCGGTTGCAGGTAAGTCAAAAAGGCATAGAGCGAACAGCCGCACACCAGATGTTATCAAGAAAGTCTGCACAATGGTCAGTGCACAAACCCTGCAACACGGGTTGGGTTGGGTTGTTTTACCTCTGAGCGGCACTTTTTTTGCACGCAATGAGCTAAATGGCCAGGTCACATCGAAGGCTCAGAGAAGGTTGGGGGAGGGGATCCACTGGAACAGCTGTTGGGAGACAGATGGTAGCCTCCCGTCAAGGCCATCCAGCGTGTTCTTTAACGTGCACATTGTATGGCTCTCCCGCACACGGAGCCACGACTTAACGTCCCATCCGACGGACGGCGGCCTTTCCAAGCCCATCGGTGTCCCCTACTGACCGTGGGCAGGGCGGGGAATTTTGTGGAGATAAATCTCAACGCTGACCCAGTTGGGACTCGAACCTGTGAACTACAGATTACGAGCCTGACGCGCTACCGACTGAGCCACCCCCGCCCCCCTGCAACACGGAGAATGGCGCCAAAGCCAGGAAACTATTCCAGTCGACTGTCCACAAGATCATCGGAGACAATCTTTGCTTACAGAAAGAGCTTTCCACAAGTTGATGCCTCGCGGAACGGCGTACCGATTGCCACAAGCTGTATACGCGTTACCTGGCAAATGAGAAGTGGAAAAATACGGCCACATTGGGTGAGGGATACGTTTGCATAGGCAACTGCAAGAAGTCCTAGTCATTATATTACCCTATCACAAGTAATGCACAGAATGTGCCGAAAGTTTTTCCCAAAGGTCTCATGGTCATTGCTGAGTACAGCTATAACAGGAAGTTAAAAAATAATAGGAGGAAAAGTGAACGTCCTCGACTATCAGACAGAGTGTCTTGGGGAAAGTACCGCGACGAATTGCCTGTCTTGTATGGTTCCATCAAGACAAAGCTTCGATTCATATCCCAACGTCTAGGTGTACATCTCTTCAACGGTTGTGCAAAGGAAACCATAATCTGTACAATATCATTCGAGGACATTCCTGCGATGCCATCGAACACTTCACCCATTGAAGTTTGAACCTTTGGACCCTTGAAGGAGCGTTGAGCAAACGTCGACCACAGGCTGTTGATGGATTATGGAACGTTTCTAACGAGGAATGGGACCGATTAGATACGACAGTGCATCGAAGAGATCTACTAAAGTGAAGGGTAGGTAAATATTGCAGCAAAACCTAATGCAGATTAATGTTCACAAGAAAAGCTTGCTCGATATCTTTTACATTAAGATATCGTTTAACAAAAAAAGGGAGTATTTTTTCCACAATGACCAGTTCACAACGACTCAGGGGACTTGGCGCATTCGCACTGAAAGAGATTCTTAAAATACGATGAAGAAATTTATAAAATTGGTGAAGCAATTATGAAGTTGAAGTCATTTGTTTTTACAAGATCTCCAGAAACTAGAAAAATGTAAAATTAAATAAGTTTGAAAACAGATAAATGATATAAAGCAAAATATTAAAAATAGAGTTTTGAAAACAAAATTTTCAGGAAAGGGGTTGAAATATAAAGAATAATTCTAATTTATTGAGTTGATTTATGGTTGTATGATATTTGTTAGATTTTCTGTTGGCTTTCACCGCTTGTAGAAACTCTGCCATTGGACCAGCAGCATTGAGATTTTAAAAGTTTCAACTAGTATTTATTATACATTATCCGTTACATTGATAACTTTCTAGTCTTCTTGTCTTGTGCTATGATAACATGAAAAAAATTGCTGAGATATCGGGAATTTCAACGTAACTGGTGGAAGAGGATGAAGATATCAATCTTGGCATTTGCCCCATCAAAGAGAAGAGAGAAGTAATCCTTTCAAAGTGTTACATTAATTTTGTAAGAGGTGTGACCAGATATACTTTTAGAGAAATCTTTGGGATAAGACGACGACCGACTGGGGAGAGCAAATACGAAATAGTCGCCAGTTTTCTGCCGCTTGTTTCACTCTTCAAAGAGAGTCGGTGGAAGAAAAACAAAGTGTCTGCTGTTCTTTCGTTGTCAGAAAGTGCTGCTGCTGCTGTTTGCTGGAGGAGTGCCAAAAATCATCGTTCATTAAGCTAATTGGAGAGGACGGCATTATCTAATGGATGCTCTTCTTGTTTTGGGAGGTCAACTGAGATGATGAAGATGCGTTTAAAGCGTGCAAGGATTACTACACTTAGCTAATAACGCCACTTCGGTGACATTTCGTAAACGACGGTTTAAAAAGAGGAAAAGAAAGTTACACCTATTGATTTGACGTAGAAGAAATGCAATAAAAATAAGAGCAATGCAGCGAAATAGTTTTACGAAGAAAATTAGGTAATGGCTTAATAATTAGTCACTTGTATAGAAACTGCTAAGCAATTATTAATCTGGTTACCTAGTTTTGGAAGTTTAACTCAGGATTTAATTTAATTTTTCTACACATTACGCAGATTTTATTAGCTCATTTAAAAAGTAGTAAAAGTTAAATCGTCTGCAAAAGTTGGATTCGTTTTGTTTCCAACACTGTAGCCTTGTCAGAATAAACACTCGACAATATTAGAAAAAAAGTTGAATTTAAGCTAGTAGCTTTCTCACGCTAGTAGCGCCTTTAAAGCATTAACTGAACTCCTTCTACTACAGAATTAGTTTATTGAGCAGATTAAATTGATCTATATTTTGGCGTTCAATCGTATCTCTGCTTGTTAGTGAACTCATGGTAAAGTTCTAACTTTATGTTTTCTTAAAACAATTTTTTTTCTTCTTTTTCCTGAACACAGTTGGGGCGGGGCTGGCTCAGTCCGTAGGTTCCAGGCTCGCAATTTACAGATCGCAGGTTCGAGTCCTAGCTGGGAAAGTCTTGAGATTTATCTCTTCAAAACTCCCTGCCCTCCATCAGTAGGGAACACTGATGAGCTTGCAAAGGGCGCCGCCCGTCGGATGGGACGTTAACCCGTGGTCCCGTGTACAGGAAAGCCATACCGTGTGCACGTTAAAGAACACGCTGGATGGCCTTGACGAGAGACTACCACTTGTCTCCCAACAGCTATTCTAGTGGGTCCCCTCCCCCAACCTTCTCTGAGCCTTCGGGGTCCTTGTGACCTGGCCATTTAGCCCATTGTATGTAAAATAGTGCTTCTCAGAAGTAAAACAATACATCCTGAACACAGTTAAAAAATAGTTGTATGATTCTACCTTTTTTTTGGGGGGGGGGGCATGGAAAGAGTTGAACATACAAATATTTCCTCGATTCTGATCTGACTTTCCTCGTTCCCTCCCTCATAACTTTATTTTTCATTCATGTGTAAAAAAATGATGAAAAATAAAATTATTAGATATAAATTTTACTTTATTTTATATATTACAAATTTATTAAAATATCCTAGTTGAATAAAATTAAAAATTTAAAAATAAATTATTAAAAATCTCCTATGTAGACAGAATTCTGCTACATCAGGGTTTTCTGTTGGATATTGTATTTCCTATTTCCCGGTTTTCTCAATTAGACAATTTGTAATGTATTTTAGTCTCCAACACTTCCGCAAAGCTTTCCAGAATATGAAGAAGAGACATAGGAAGGGAATAGTTTAGGTTGTTTATGTATTATTTCATAATATAAATATTAAGATTTACCCAATATTTGGAAACTTGCCCAAATGATTACAGACGAAAAGGAGCTTAATATTGTTTCACGACTTTTGATATTTATCTGACTTTATTTATTTGCTTCCATTTGACTATTTTTGTTATTTATCAAAATGGGTGTAACAAAAAGTTTTATTTGTGTGTGTGAATAGCAGACTGAGAGAAACGGAGGAACAATTTTTTAACAATTGACAGGCGAGTCGAAAACTATTTCAATGTCTTACAATTTTTTCTGAGTAAAAAAAATCTTTTAAGTAAACAAAAATAACTTTAGAAACCTCTAAAACTATTTGCTCTATATCTAAATTTATATTTACCTCATTTACTCTTAAATTACTTAGTATGTGTGTGTTTACCTACAAAAAGTACTGAGCACCAATGAGAAGCAACATTAGTTATTTTCAGGAAGGACAAGCAAATGCAAACACTTCTATTAAAAAAAGAAAGGAAGCAAAACTGTTTTGTTCCTGTGGAGCGGACCTCCATTTACCCCCCAGTGTGCTAAATGGTAAGGTGCCAACGATCCCTTGACAGAAGCACAGAATGAATGGAGAAATCCTCTTGGTACCTCTCGGAAACAGACTCCATAGCGTGAGAAAGTATGACTCTTTTGCGCGAGGGAGTGCGCCTCTCGAGACCAGACCCTACTCTTTGTGTTCTCTTTACGCGTGGATGAGATGGAGCAACATCAAATAAGATTAGAGCGAAAGGCCAATATGAGAATTATTGATAAATTGCTGAATATTAAATCCTACATTATCGGCGTATTCAATAATTTGGATACAATTAAATGACATCAAAAATGGATTCATTGGATATACTTTTCACGTCATCTTATGTCAAGTCAGATATTGAATTATTTTTTAAATGAGCGCAATTCAGACCCAACTTGCAAAACAATCAGTTATGTTATAAGTTTCAATCGTTGGATGACAAACCCTCACCTGCTTGAAGCCTCTGTACATGAGTTGAAGTTCTCTCTTGTTGAATTTGGTCAGCTGGCAGAGAGTGTCAATCGCTTCAGGCTTAAACCTCGCCTGCTGTCCATCCATGTCATCGAATTCGCTGTCTGCAGGAAAAATAGAACAAGTTAGCATCAAAATAACATATATTGCATATTCAATCGAAGCATTCGATATGCGAGAGAGGCCTTTCTACTTCTGTACTAGACTGAAAGAAAAAATTGGAAACAGTTTACAAATTTCTATCCAACTGAAAAGATTTCATAAGAATTATATATACCTCACCACATTACAATTCAAAACTTAAATATTTCTTTCCTTCATTATGAAATGTGTCGCACATTAAGCATTTCATTATTCTATAATAAAAATAATCATACGAAGGAAATTTCAAACATCTGAACCTATTCAGACATATCATAAAAAAATTGGTGGCATTTAATTTATACTAGTACATGCAGGAAAAAACAGGCAAATTTAAAGTAGAAACTTTAACTCTAATGAAACTGAACTATTTCTTTTAATGCTCCATTAGAAATAGGAATCCACTTCTGATGCCTGTCTGCAGGTTATTCTTCAAAAATCGGAACTCTCTTTCCAGAAGCCATTAACTCGCTTCCTAAATGTAAATTGTGTTTTTGGACATCGCTGATTGAGGAAACAAAAGCAATTCCCGTATGCAGTCTTTTCATGGATCGCGATTAAATGCGTTCCGCAGCATCTTTGTTTGCTCTATTGATCCGTCTTCAAGTATGGTTATTATCAATTACTCGATATTATACACTTCTCATTACAGCGGTTGGAAGTGTTTACGGCCAACGTTCCTCATCAACTCCCTCGTTAATATTAATTAAGCGGCGAGCTGCGAAACCTCTGCGGACAGGACAATGTCTCAGTTACCGCTCGTATCTGTGCGCAGTCTCATTCAACTAATTCGGAGGCTATGGGCTCCTTGATGAAAGACGCAGGAAAGATCAATGAAAGCGATAAAGCCTATCCTAAATTTCTGAACAGATTAAGAAAACGCCACTTCATGTCGGAGAAAGGATAAAAGAACAGAAAGCGTTGGAAAACGTCGCCTGAAAAGCAATGAAATATTAAATTCAAGGCAATTAATTCGCAAGGTCAAATTTGAAATAAGGATAATATGCTTTTAAAAAAAGTATATCACTTCATATTTTACACTAAGTTAGGAAATACACTGATGGCCATTAGAAGTGTAACACCAGGAAAAACTCAGCGGATTGTCCCGAAATATTCAAAATGGGTAGCCCATGGGAGAACATGTAAATGATTCAAAGCGTAAAGGACATCATGTGTGACAGTAGCGCCCCCTGGAAGTGGTGTAAGAGGATATTACAAAGAGCTGGTATAAAGCACTGGAATTGTGTTTGCTCGCAGATCTTGCGCACTAAAGGATCAAGTATGCCCCGTCGAAGAACACGGCATCCATGCGACCAGGTTTGCGACTTTGATCGAGGGAGATTTGTGGGATTATGGGACGGCAGATTATCTTACCGAGATATCGGTGCTCGTGTTGGACGGAATGCTGCCACAGTGATGAGAATAAGGCCTCAGGGGTAGAGGAGGAATGAACTGATCGATGTGAGGGATCTCAACAGCTCTGTCACACAAACGAACAAGAGGACAGACATCTCGTGCGCATGGCTTTGAATGATTGTACATTCACATCAAACACCTTAGCTCAACAGTTAGGGTGTGTTGCACATCAACCAGTGTCCGCAGGTACGGTTCGACGCCGTCTGCAGCATCGGGCATCTTTGCTAGGCTGCCATTGCTTCGGCTACCATTGACTCTACAATACAGGCGTATGCGACTACAATGGTGCCAAGAACAATGCCATTCACTGTTAGCGAATGGCATCGCGTCATCTTTTCAGATGAATCCCGCTTCAGTATGCAGCACCATGATGGACGAATCCATATATAGTAGTATCGCGGCCACAGGCTCAGTGAGACATGCATGATGCAGCACCATAGAGATTCGGCTCATTGGACTCCACTCATGCACGTGCCTTGTACACATTACCTGTACTTTGAACAGCCAGCGTTACATCACTGAGGTGTTGGAACCTGTGGTCGTACCTTATCTTCAGGGGCTCTCTGGTACCATTTAGCAACAGGACAATGCCCGACCATATGTAGCATGCATGGTCTAACAATTCCTGGATAGACACCATGTGACACTTCTGCCTTGGCCGGCACGTTCATCAGATCTGTCTCCAATTGAACATGTCTGGTCCATGATCTCACGACGACTAGCAGACCAGACACCAGCAGCTGCTACAACAGATGAACTTTGGCTACGTATCGAAACTGCATGGACTGACCTTCCTCAAACACACATTCGACATTTCATCCTCTCAATGCCGAACCGTGTAGCAGCGGTTATTGCCACTCATAATGACTACACAAGATACTGACACAAGATACCGAGTTGTATTTGTAATCATTTGATCCTTGTAACATAAATTATGTATTAACTAAATATGACTTTGATATCTCTTGTCTTTCCTACCGTTGCACTTTTAATGTCCAGCAGTGTATTTATATTAAGAAAAAATTAAAAAAAAGAAAAGGAATAAAAAATTATGATTGCAAAACAGAAGTCTATAACGAGAGAGTATCGTAATTAGTCAATGGCAACGGTGGATTCTTTGACTGAAAATTTCCAGAGCTTTTTACCGTCCGCAAAAGAGTTCTTGATGACTGTGCAGAAAGCTTGATGCATTGCAGAACGCTTTAAGGCCAATATTCAGAGTGAATCGTAACCTGTGTTCTTTAAAGAATAATCCGAATCTCCTTGGCTAGAGAAAAAAATTTTAGGGGCGGGGGTGGCTCAGTTGGTAGCGCGCCAGGCTCGTAATCTGTAGTTCCCAGGTTCGAGTCCCAGCTGGGTCAGCGTTGAGATTTATCTCCGCAAAATTCCCCGCCCTGCTCACGGTCAGTAGGGGACACCGATGGGCTTGGAAAGGCCGCCGTCTATCGGATGGGATTTTAAGCCGTGGCCCCGTGTGCGGGAGAGCCATAACCTGTGCACGTTAAAGAACACGCTGGATGGCCTTGACGGGAGGCTACCATCTGTCTCCCAACAGCTGTTCCAGTGGGTCCCCTCCCCCAACCTTCTCTGAGCCTTCGGGGTCCACGTGACCTGGCCATTTAGCCCATGGTGCAAAAAAGTGCCGCTCAGAGGTAAAACAACCCAACCCAAATCCTTGGCTAGAAGAATGTTTGGACAATCACACTCTGTGCGCTTCTGATGATGTTCCAAATGGATTAAACAGAAAAGTGTTTTGATGAAAGGCACACCTTGTTCTATTCAAAACTCAATCTGAGCAGCGTTAAATAGAAGATTCGTTTCAGCAGTATCTTCAATTCTCCTCGTATTTTTGACTAGAACTATTTGTCAAGAGAGTCCTTTCCTGTGATTTGCAAAGAATCCTCCTGACAGGACTGAGAAATGGTAGATATGAAATAGTTGTACTAAGGCTCTTGAAAGAATATTCTAAATCAGGGGTGGGCAATTGTTTTCGTATCTACACTGTGCATGCGTATTGACGTGGCCGTCTTAGTGGAAAATACGAGACGAATCTTCGGTCGCGCACGGGAAGGAAATCTCGGTTCAAGGCGGATTTTTCTGACTGTCTTGGCGGGCCACAAAAAACTCTTAGCGGGCCGAATGCGGGCCGCTATTTGCCCACCCCTGCTCTAAATGGTGTTTTAAAAGCAAAAGTGTGTATGAGAAAGTCAAACTCTGCTTTCAAAAACAATCTGAATCAATACGCGGAAACATTTGGGCAGGAGACCCTTTTGCTCTTTAAACAATACTGCTGATGTCTTCGACTAGTAGAATATACATGTACATATATAGAAGAAAGCCTTAAGCTTTGATTCTCTTATAATGCATTGAATGACCTTGACTAGTGGATGTCAGAAGAAAGTCATGCATTGTACTCTTCAAATAATCTGCAATGATTACGACTAGAGGATTTTGTGCTCTTCAAACAATATTCTGAGTGGTTTTAATTTGAGGAGTTTATGCAGGAGAATAATACTGTGCGCTTAAAAAAATAATGTGATTCTTTTTAAGCAGAGTAGTACAGGTTTTCCTAGAGATACGTCATGGATGTTTCTTAGAAAATAAAGCATATCTCAGGAAGAATTTTCCCACATAGCCTAATGTTATAACGAATTGATGTGTTCCTAGCTCCAAAGTGTCAATGTAATCTTTAAATCATTATAATAGTGGACAGTTTATACATCCATACATACTATAGACACTAAAATTATAAGATGATAATGGAAACAACTAGGAGTGCTTGAGTGGTTTAACGGGGCGGGGGTGGCTCAATCGGTAGCGCGCCAGGCTCGTAATCTGTACTTCCCAGGTTCGAGTCCCAGCTGGATCAGCGTTGAGATTTATCTCCGCAAAATTCCCCGCCCTGCCCACGGTCAGTAGGGGACACCGATGGACTTTGAAAGGCCGCCGTCCGTCGGATGGGACGTTAAGCCGTGGACCCGTGTGCGGGAGAGCCATACCCTGTGCACGTTAAAGAACACGCTGGATGGCCTTGACGGGAGGCTACCATCTGTCTCCCAACAGCTGTTCCAGTGGGTCCCCTCCCCCAACCTTCTCTGAGCCTTCGGGGTCCATGTGACCTGGCCATTTAGCCCATGGTGTGCGAAAAAGTGCCGCTCAGAGGTAAAACAACCCAATCCAATTGAGTGGTTTAACGTTTGGATTTCTTCAGATGAGATTGGTGCCGTCCACTATCTGGCGAGACATGAGCCATATACTAAATGTGAGGAATAAAATGTCCAGACCATGAAACTGATTCGTCATATAAGTTACTGAATACCACGTACCTCGGATAGTGTCCTTAATTTTTTCAAGGCGTATTAGCGAAAAAGCTTAACTCAAACGAGCGTATTTTCAGAGATGCTACTATGCGGAGGAGAGTTCTACTTCATTCTCTTCAAACAATGCATTGAATGACTTTTTTAGAAGAGTATATTTTAGTCATATGGTTAGACGAGTATATTTTAGAGTCATACGGTTACTAGCTTTGTATATTTAAAAAAAAAACTTTTGACTCTGTTGATTGTCGTAATTTGTGGTTGATTGTGAGATCGCATGGCATATCAGACAAGTTAGTGAACATAATGAAAGCTCTCTATAATAACACTGAGTCGTGTGTGAGAGTTGGTAAGGCTTGTAGCAATTGGTTTAGCATTACTTCTGGTGTTCGACAAGGGTGCATTTTGTCTCCTTTTCTCTTTAGCTTGGTTATTGATTATGTTATGCGAAATTCACTTCAAGGGAAAGATTTTGGCCTTAAATGGACTGGAGTTACAAAAATGTCTGATTTAGATTATGCTGATGATTTAGTTCTTTTGACAAATGATCTTGATGAGATGAACTCTCATTCGAGCTGTTGATGAAACTGGTAGTAGAGTAGGTTTGGTTATAAATAGAGAGAGAAAACTAAAGGGATGAAAATTGGTCAGGCAGGCTGTGATTCAGCTGAATGTGATTAAGCTGAATTGTTGCAGTCTTGAGGAGGTGTCACAGTTTAAATTTCTTGGGAGCTATGTAACAGATACTAGTGATGTGCAGCATGAAATTAACGGACCAATAGGGATTGCTGCCGGGACATTTAAGAATCTATGGAGCGTGGGGAAATAGACGTATGCACCTAAGACTAAATTCAGACTCTATAATGGTTCTCTCTTGGATTAGTTATGGTAACGAAACTTGGACCCTTTTTAAACAAGATAACAAGGAAACTTGGTGCTTTTGATTCTAGATGCTTAGGCAGTATTTTGGGCATTAGGCGTTAACTTTGTAACTAATGATGAGGTTAGGCAAAGGAATCGGCAACTTCCTTTGAGACAGCTTATAGTACAGAGATTCTGTTGGTTTGGCCATGTCGCCCGTATGTATAATTATAGATTAGCGAATAGGGTTATGAACAGTATGCCTAAAGGCCTCAGAAAGAGGGGGAGACCTAGGATGCTGAGGGCAGACAATGTCAAACAGGACCTTGTTAGAATAGATCTACAGTGGCTAGAAGCAGCAGATATAGTTCAAGACAGATATTTTACGAGAATTTAAATTGCACAATTAGTCGAACCTTCGTAGCCGATGGCTACTTGAGGAGGAGGAGGATATTGATGATGCTTCGCGCTTCCAACAATAACATGAGAAATTCTGATTAGAATATTTGGGGCAGAATATCCATAGCCTGTTTTTGTTAAGGTATACTACGAAACATTTTAACTAAAAGAGTATGTGAAGGAGTATATGTACGCCCTTTCCTCTTCGGAGAATACTTGGACAATACGAATGTGAGCTGAAGAGTTACCGTGTACTCTTCGAAAAATATTCCTAACCATTTTGACTACAGGACTGTGCAAAATATGGTCAAAATATTTACAAATAATAATAATAATCTGAATGGCTTTGAATAAAGGATTGGTTTAGGTTGTTTTACCACTGAGCGTAACTTTTTTGCACACGATGGGCTAAATTGCCAGGTCACAAGGACCCCGAGAGTTGAGAGACGACCCAATGAACAGTTGTTAAGAGACAGATGATAACCTCCCATCAGGATTATCCAGCAAGTTCTTTAACGTGCACAGGGTATGGTTCTCCCGCACATGGAACATCCGCACTGCTTAACGTCACATCCGACAAATGGCCTCCTTTCCAAGCCCATCACTGATTTGAATAAAGGAGTTTGTGATGGAAAAGGATAATTTGAGCTCTTCGACGATAATATGATTCGTTTTAAGCAGAGGAGTGTGTGAGAAAAGTCATACCAGGAGATCTTCAAAGAATACTTGTGATGGCATTGACTAGAGGAGAGTGTGTTTTTGACTAAGAAAAGCTTTGACCAGAGGACAGCGTATAGGAAAGTTTAATTTTTACTTTCCAAACAGCACTGTGAATCATTTTGACTAGCTAAGTATGTGTAAGAAACATACCATCACGTGTCCGAAAAATACTTTTAATGGCTTGGATTAGAAATGTGTACCCTCCAAAGAATACTTCTAATGGCATTAAAGAGAGGAGTGAATGAAGTCTTATCCTGTTCCTTTCAAAAAATGCCTCTAATGTCTGTCACTCGAAAAGCACGTGGGGGAGAGTCAAAACCTGTGCTTTTTAAATATCATAAATGACTTTCAGTAGAGGAGGATATCTGAAAAAATCATACCGTTACTTTTTGAAGGATAATCTGTTTCGATTTAAGTAGAAAAGTGAGGTGAAGAAGGTGAAGAGAACCACACCTTGTGACCTATAAAATATACTCTGGATCATTTTGACTAGAGGATTGTGTGAAAGAGAGTGATACCTTTGCTCGTCAGAGATTATTTCTGATCACTTTAATTAGGGGACGAGTACAAGAGTCATAACATGCTCTCTTCAAACGATAATCTGAAAAGGTAGAGAAGTGTTGCTTAACCTTTTTGGTATTGAGTTAGCCAATAAAATCGTGATTCCTTCTTCCGTTCTTTTACAAATGAGATATATGAAAGAATAAAGAATATCATGGTTTATTTGCGTTTTAATGTTGCATTACAATATACTGTAAGTCTATAGTGTGTCAGCAAGATAGTAAAAAAATAATAAAATCTCAACCACGGTTTGAAACGCCAAAGTCCAAACAAATAATAAAAAAATTATATAAAAATCGTGGGTGTAAAGGAAGCAGGTAAAAAGCAGAAAAAAGGATGGCAGCAGTAAAATTAAAGATGATTAAAATGAGCAATAAAGTTTTTAAAATGCTAAAGCACATGTAATGAAAGCTGTATCAGGTAAAAGTGTGGAAAAAAAAAAGGTGATCATTAAAATCAATCGAAATTTATACTTTGAAGCAAAGACAAAGGATTCCTTACTTTACAAAATATTTTTTATTATTTTATTATACAAAGGATAATTCATGAAACGATGTCCCAAATTGGAAGAAAGGTTGCTAACCCGGGGACATACCCACCATTTAGTTTCCGGGGAGTTCCAGGAATTTAGTCTCGGGGTGGCCGAAAATTTTGTTTTGGGAATCCGAGAATTCAATTTCGGGGAAGGTTCGAGAACTTAATTTAGTTTTGTTGGGGAGGGGGATCTAAGAATAACAGTTGAGTAGGGTCCCGTGGCCGAGTGGTTAGCGCGCTGAGCTACTGATCAGAGGAACCTAGGTTCGAGCCCCGGATAAGTCATGGATGCTTGTGTCGTTTTTCTGCTGTGGTCCCGCCATCTTCACAGGCTTTCTACTATGGCGTATAAACTGACAGGCTCCCGTCAGACCTCTGTGGCAAGCAGCTGCTTGAGGAGATATTTATTTATTTGTTTTTATTTTATAGGATTTCCAAATTACTAAAATATTCTACCGAACAGGAAAGGTTAAAATGATATTCTATAGGAAATAAACTTTATAGTTTTTTTAATCTAATTTTAGTGTCGAGCATAAAATGTGGGACTAAAATAAAATTATACAAAACATCCATTTTGGATTTCAAAACAGGTAGACAAGTTTGAGATTTTGTACAAGACGACCGGATTTTTTGAGGGTTAGGACCCCCTGATCCCTCACCTCCTTAGGTACGCTTTATGACCATCGCCTCAAGCATAAACAAATTTCTCCTTCCGATTCTTGAGAAAACTACCAAGATTTGAGAACGAGATTGTTTTGGAATAATTTGTTCCCAGTCTGTTCTGACTGAGATATTCTGTTTCCGTGATCGGAGCTTTGGGGCAAAACAATGGTGGAGATATCACGAAAGGTGACCTTGGCAGCAGCATCTGAAGTTAATGATCTTGATGATAGCATGTTCGGAAATCCAATAGTACTGGATGATTATGATTGCAGTAATCAGATGATAGAGTTCTTCGTGAATATCGGACAGAACAGAGTTGGTGATGATGATGATTCACTTAAATCAAAGTCTTCAGTTGCTAGGTGGGCCAAGATGAAAACAGCGTGGAATTCGGAGCGAACACACTACATTTGGAGAGAATAAAATTACATTTCATTCTCATCATAAACACTAAAAAAGGAGTATTTTATTTTGAAATCTGTAATATTATTAACACTCCGCCTTTAACTTCCAACAGAAAGAGGGATAATACTAATTTTTATAGACAGCGCCATATTTTTGTCCAATGAAAGTTGAGTTGTTTTGCCTTTTAGCGGCACTTTTTTATGCCCACAGTGGGTCAAAATGGCCATGTCACAAAGATTCAAAGACTCAGAGAACGTTAGGGAAAAGGGACCATTGGGCAGCTGTTAGGAAACAGATGGAAGCCTCCCGTTAAGGTCATCCAATGTATTCTTTAACGTGTACAGGGTATGGGTCTCCTGCACATGGACCCACGGCTTAACGTCCCACCCGAGGGACGGTTGAACCATGGAGCTCAATGCTTTTAATATGGGAGTATTTATGGAGCTAGTATGGGAATCTTTGATACCAAATATACATCAACAGTTTATAAACTTGTAAAAGACAGTAGCCCCTTCATAAGGAGACTTAGAGAATAATGAATAATTCACTATACTGAAGTGTAAAATAGGACACTACGAAAAAAGCTAATTTCGGATGTAAATAACGAATGATTAAACATTTAATGAGAAGCATTATTTTAAATTTTTAAATGAATTATTTAATGTAAATCAAAATAATTTTGATTTATTAATTTATTAAATATATCGAAAAAAAAGGCTTGCAGTGCATGTTTTGCGTTGTCTAGGATACGTCATTGATATCATTCAAAGTTGAAGATTGGCTCAAGCAATTTTGAATCACAATTTCTCATTCTGGTCGTTTTTCTCTTCTTCCAACTCTTTCACACATTAGTAATGATGAATTTAGAGCCCTATTTTCTTGGCAATGGAAAACAAACATTATCCTATATTTGTTACACTTGTTTCTTTTCTAGTTTTAACTAAAATAGTACTCGTAACTCGAATGCTATTTCTCAACACTCTCCTTGTAACTCTGCCAACCAACTGCAATCTCCGAGATTATTTATTTAAACATCTCATCCCTCACTGAATGCTTCAGGAGACCTTGCCATTTCGGAAAAGCCTTCACAAAGTGCAGTCTCGCACATCCCAGTTATTTGTCCTCAAACGATCCATCTCTAAAAGAAAACTTTCTTTTATTCGTGGCCTTCTGCTCTTAGTTCATTTCTTCATTCGAAACTTTCACCTAGAGAAATAACTGCTGACTAATAATATAATGCATAATAATAATACCATACATATACTATGGTAGGGGGTCATATTATTCTGATACGACTGTGTATGAACTTTCATTCACACATAACTCGTAATTGTAGGCCATCGCGTTTGGAAGATATAGTGAAATAATCGTTTTCATACTTCCCGTTTTAAGGGGAAAGAAACAGGGAGCGGAATTTATTTTTAACTTGTAGCATTCCCAATGTCAGAAGCTTTCATTTGAAACATAGCTTGTTACTTTTGGACCTCGTGTTCCGATGATATAGCAGAACAATCGCTTTCAAAGTTCCGCTTTTTTAAGGGGAAGAATGCTGGGGCGTCCATTTTATACTCTCTATGACACTCCTCGCGTTACAAGCGTTCATTTGGCATGTAGCTGGTGACATTCGACAATCGCATTCTAGACATATAAGAGAATCAATCGTTTTCATATTTCCCCTTCTTTAGGGAGGAAGAATGCACGGGAGGTCAATTTTTTTATAACCTAAGACACTCCCCGCGTCATAAACTTTCATTTGAAGTGCTAGATCGTCTGCAGTGTAATGAGCAGTCAGTTTCCATTTGACCGCCATTTTGCAGTCAAAGAATCTACCATCAGATCAATCAAGAAACCATGACCACAGATAAGAAATAATACAACTTTTAATTCTTCAAACATATTAAAAATTGTTGAGATAGTCAAGGACGTATGCACCAGAAAAATGAGAATGAATTGAGCATCTGGTGGAAGAAACAGAAGAAAGGTTTTTTCATTCTCTCTGTAATTCGTGAAAAAGCCATGCATTCGTGAAAATGCATGCAGTCATTTCAGTGCAGTCATCATCGAAGATGATTCAATCCCATCTAAATCCTTCCGAGTATCAGGAGTATAGTTGCGCAAACTGAAGCTCTCAACAGTCGTCTCATCATGCCAATATTTTGAAAGATCTTGGCCGACACTTCGACTTTCGTGAATTCCTTTAAGAAATGAAAAGAATGATTGCAGAGATCTCTAGTGGAAGGTGAAGCAAGCAACGACAGAAATCGATTTCAAAGAAGCTCATGGTTAAACTCCATTTACTGATTAAGGTTGAAAATAGGTGAATGTGGTTAATTAACATTTCCCCCCACATTTTTATTCTTTTGCACACTATATACATATTGAATTGCTCGTGCATAAAGTGCAGTTTTGAGCAATTTCAGTCGAAAATTCGTACACACCAGATATCTGTGCCACAAGGGAATCTTTTCAAGGCACCTTTTCGGTACATAACCCTCGGATTTTATTAGTTAAAACACTTAAAGCACTTGAAATAAATATGTATAGTAAGCTGTTGATCACAAGGGGTTTGAGAATAGTGGGAAGTGTATTGAGATCTGATTCGCCAATCACAGGTAGTCCAAGACTTTGTTACAGAAAATAATTATTGAATAAATTTTCTTTGTTATTGAGATTATCACTGTAACTTTCATAAATTATTTTATTAGTTGGATTGTTTAACATATATATGATAGATAGGTTTCGTGAATGAGCTCAGTGCTAAAAACAGCGCGTGGTTCAAAAGTGCACACATAAGAAGATAATACAATAGACTGCACTCAAACATGAAATTTTGTTTAAAGCCAGAGAAGACAGTTATAGTCGCACAATGAAATGATGACAGTCTGTGGAGATGATCCTGTAAGAAAAAAGACCGTCTCTCTTCACCAGGTATTTTTTAGCACGTAAAAACATGCGCGTCGTACCACAACCTGTGTATTCGCCTGACTTGTCACTCCCCGTGGCACTTCTGGCTGTACCACAAATTGAAACGAATCATGAAAAGGAAGCGATCTGGTACCACGGAGTAAAAACAACCATCTGAAGTCGATTCCGGATGAAGAGTTTCGGAAATGTTTCAGCAAGTGGCACGAGCAGTGGGTTGGGTTGTTTTACCTCTGAGCGGCACTTTTTTGCACACCATGGGCTAAATGGCCAAGTCACATGGACCCCGAAGGCTCAGAGAAGGTTGGGGGAGGGGACCCACTGGAACAGCTGTTGGGAGACAGATGGTAGCCTCCCGTCAAGGCCATCCAGCGTGTTCTTTAACGTGCACAGGGTATGGCTCTCCCGCACACGAGGCCACGGCTTAACGTCCCATTCGACGGACGGCGGCCTTTCTAAGCCCATCGGTGTCCCCTACTGACCGTGGGTAGGGCGGGGAGTTTTGCGGAGATAAATCTCAACGCTGACTCGAACCTGGGAACTACAGATTACGAGCCTGGCGCGCTACTGACTAAGCCACCCCCGCTCCCCCACGAGCAGTGGAAAAAGGTTTTATGTGCGGGGGGAATTATTTCCAAGAGGACTAATCATTTAAGCACCTATTGTTTCATAAAGTTCATTCAATTCGTCAATAACGTTTTGATCACACTGCTATAACAGTTATATAATAATATATATATAATTGATATTTCTCAAGCATACCATTTACCATATTAAATAATAATAAAAATGAAGCAAATTTGAAATAACTATGTTTATAGGTGAATGGGAAATAAATAATGTACAGTGATCCAGCCAGCAGTCAAACTGAAATATTTCTCTAAGAATATTATATGATGCAAAACTTATCTTTGAAAGAAACATTTATTATTCCTAATTTGTGTTCACTTTTAACGGTTTGTGCAGCTAATATCTGAACACGATTTTGCATATATTAAATAAATACTTTATGCTACTATCACCATCGAAATGAATCATAAGTTGATGAAAAATAATAGTCATCAGAATGTTTAAGTTCTTTGCAATGCAGGCTGCACGTCTCTCCGAATCTCACTAAATCTTACGGCTCTCAAGATTTACATGCTAGGCAGTGAAAGGCTCTAACATTCATTTTTTTACAGTTCAATGCTTTCAATCGGAGCTTTTTAGCATCGCACTGTTACCATCTTTCTGCCATCCTTAACAGTTCTCGAGAGGGTTTGTCTTCGTTTGATGATCCTCAACCGTGATCTCATCTGCTAACCCATCCAACTAAATCACCGTACAATCATTACATCGAGTTGGATTTTATTTCAAAGTGTTAGGTTGGGTTGTTTTACCTCTGAGCGGCACGTTTTTTGCACACCATGGGCTAAATGGCCAAGTCACATGAACCCCGAAGGCTCAGAGAAGGTTAGGGGAAGATACCCACTGGAACAGCTGTTGGGAGACAGATGGTAACCTCCCGTCAAGGTCATCCAGCGTGTTCTTTAACGTGCACAAGGTATGGCTCATCCGCACACGGGGCCACGGCTTAACGTCCCATCCGACGGACAGCGGCCTTTCCAATTTCAAAGTGTATTGCAGAGTATGTGACACTACTGATTACACTATTTAAATCAACGTAGTTTAATAAACATTACACATTATGCTGTCGAGTGTTGAGAGCATATCCTGCTGCTGGCTCTCAACCTCTTTTTCCCATAGATCTGTGGTGTCGCGGATTTAACGTTCGTGATAATCGTCAGGAGTCCCCGCGAGTGGCGAGGTCATGCTGTCCATTGTATTTATCGCGCTACGTCTTCATTTTTCAACCACGAACCTTCTCCAAATTTTAGCTACGAACCAGGAATCGAATTTTCTCTTTCTTTACAGGTGCTTTGCTTCAAATATTCGCTGTGTTCTCTTGGAACTCAACCCTCGACAGCAGCGAGGCACGTGCGGTATTTTTCTGAACATATCAAAATCGTTGAAACGTGCTGAAGGTGAGGAGAAATAAAATAGTTGGGGGGGGGAGCCAACAATTCAATTCTACCATAAAATAAACCTGAATCAAACAGTACGTTGAAAGAACAAATCCTCATTTAATCGATGAAACCAACTGTAATTCTGTTTCGGTGATAGGGTGAAGACTTGAAGAGCGTTAATAAATAAAAATAATAACTATTCCCTCAAGCAGTTTTAAAAAGTGCTCAAGCAGTTAATAAATATTCCCTCAAGCAGCAAATTACTAAAATATTCTTTAAGATATTTAATATTTAATCTTCTTATTCTTATAAGAGGTCTTAATGCCTCAGAGGTCTGACAAAAGCCTGTCAGTTTAATACGCCATAGTAGAAAGTCTGTGAGGATGGCGAGACCTCAGCAGAAAAACGACACAAACATCCATGCCTTACCCGGGACTCGAATCCAGGTCCCTCTGATCAAATGCCTATTAAAATACAACGTAGCATCATATACAAGCAACTGAACAGCTTGTACCTATCTATTACATGCGTTAAAAAAATCTAAAAATAAAATATATATATAAATTGATGGAAGATAAAAAGCGTGAAAATAGCAAATATCCACTGCAACGGTATCGAGAACAGGATAATTTTATTTTATCACGCCAAGACGTTATTTAGTAAAGCAACAATTCTAGTTTCCGAAGTTTCGGTAAACAAGGAACAAGAAAAAAGGTTGTTCGCGCTCGTAAACTCCGTTTTATTAACACGTCAATCAAGGAGCGGACTTGATATGCACTTAGGGGAGTGTTTCTGGCATCTCTGAGCACGGGTAATGGCACGAGAGATAACCTTATAAAACGCAGAAGAGACGAGGTCAGTGACGACACATTGAGGGATCGCTTTGACTGCGAACATCTGGGAAGAAAGAACGAGATCCACACACCCACCTTCTCGCCCTCCCCCTACTTCGTCCCCACGGCAACTTTCTCTTCGAACGCCGCCGCATCTCTCGGGATAGAGTCTGCATAGAGGCGGTGATCAGACGGAGCCCACCTAAGGGCGTTGCTTGCTGTTCAGCGCTAGCAACTCCTTCGTCACCAGCTCTCCCGCAGTCTACAGGAATACTTGTTTACAGCGGCAGCAGCGGTTTCATCGTTGCTATGGCGACGGCTAACTGCCTCTCTGCAGCGGTTGCCGAAGGCGGAGAATGCACAGAGACGGTGTGCGTGCGTCTGTGCTCGCGGCGTGAGAGGTCTTAAGGAGTTGCTGATGCTGACTAGGCACGAGCTTAGTATGGCTGCAAAGAAGGAATTTTGTTGCTCTTGGAACTCAATCTATACCTATCTTGGAAATTGCCTCTGTCAGAGGAAGAATGGCCATTTTTCGGTGGGGAAATATTTCAATCGCTAAAGAATTCATTTAGATTTAGAAATTAAACCTTTCCTTTACGCTAATAACATCAAAAATGGAAATAAAGTAGTAAATTGAAATAAACAGAATGTGGCTTCAAACTTTAACCCTTGCCTGTAATGTTTCAGCAAATTTAAATTAACGATTTATTTTAATTTGACTCGCAACCCGGTGGCCGAGTGGTTAGCGTGTTTGGGTACTGATTGAAAGGATCTGGATCCGAGCCCCGAATCAGGCGCGGAATTTTCTTTCTTTCTGTTGTCTTTCTGTTGAGGTCTCGCCTTCCTTACAGATAATCTCTGTGGCGAATTAAACAGACAGGCTTCCGTCAGACCTCTATGGCGTAATAACTGCTTCAGAGGAAATTCATTTTTATACAGCTTAAAGGTCGAATCTTGAATGCAGCACATAGGCCTATGTTCGTATTACAATGAAGACTAGAATCCTCTGGGATTTCTCGTTATTAACTCATAGTGGCCACAGTGATGATGCCATGTAGTCTCTTGACTACCTGAGGCGAAACTGGATCTATAATAAGGAAGTAGTAATAGCATTCTCTTTTTTGGCATTTAATGATCGGAAAAATATTAAATAGTTAAAAGTAAATCGCTCTTCAGACTGCTATAACTAAGAGATCTCCATATAAAGGAGGGGGCGGGGGTGGCTCAGTCGGTAGCGCGCCAGGCTCGTAATCTGTAGTTCCCAGGTTCGAGTCCCAGCTGGGTCAGCGTTGAGATTTATCTCCGCAAATTTCCCCGCCCTGCCCACGGTCAGTAGGGGACACAGATGGGCTTGGAAAGGCCGCCGTCCGTCGGATGGGACGTTAAGCCGTGGCCCCGTGTGCGGGAGAGCCATACCCTGTGCACGTTAAAGAACACGCTGGATGGCCTTGACGGGAGGCTACCATCTGTCTCCCAACAGCTGTTCCAGTGGGTCCCCTCCCCCAACCTTCTCTGAGCCTTCGGGGTCCATGTGACCTGGCCATTTAGCCCATGGTGTGCAAAAAAGTGCCGCTCAGAGTTAAAACAATCCAATCCATATAAAGGAAGCACGTGAGGAAAGTAATCCTCATCGGGCACACAACACAAAAGTCGATGTTTTTGGTTGAAATCAAGACCACTCCCTGAAACTAAAATGTGAGTTCGATTGAATGAAATTATTTGTAAGATACGAAAACGTAATACGTGTACATCTGACATTCATTTGACTTAGCTTCGTTTGGCATTTTTTGATCGCTATTTGATAATTGTAAATTATAATGTTCCATGGGGTTGAGATCAGGGCTCTGTGCAGGCCAGTCAAATTCTTTTACACCCATCTCATCAAACCATTTCTACACGGTTCTCACATTGTGGACGGGGGTATTGTCATATTGATACAGGAAAGGGTCTTCACCGAACTGTTGCCATAAAGTTGGGAGCACAGAATTGTCCAGAATGTCATTATAGACCGCGGTGTTCAGAGTCCCGTTCACTGGAACTAGGGGGGGGGGGGGGGGGGGGCTAGCCAGAATCACAAAAATCAACCCCAGAGCATGATGCCTCCTCCACCAAACTTCACAGTCAGGCAGGTAGCGTTCACCTGGCCAGACTTGTCTGTCGGACTGCCAGATGGTGAAAGGTGATTAATCACTCCATAGAATGAGGTTTCACTGCTCAAGTGTTCACTGGCGTCGTGCTTTACACCACTACAAATGGCGCTTGGCGTTGATCTTGTTGATGTTAGGGTGCGGCTGCTCGGCCATGGAAACCCATTCCCCCCCCCCCCCCCGCAGCTCGCGACGAACTGTTATGGTGCCGGCGTTGCTTCCAGGCATTTTGGAACTCGGTGGTGAGTGTTGCAACCGAGGACAGGCGATTTTGTTGCACCACCCGCTTCAGCACAAGGCTGAAGCTTGTCCCACTCTGTCATTTTACATGGCCTATCCGGTCGCAAGTACACTGTTGTTGCTTCTAGGCATTTCCACTTCACAATAACATCAGCTGCAGTAGGGCCGAAATGCCCCGAACTGACTTGTTGCTAAGGTGGCATCCTATGACCGTGTCACATTGAAAGCCACTGAGCTCTACCGTAAGGCCCATTCTCTTATTCATGCGTGTCTATGAGGTTTGCTAGGGCGATGAGTCCTTTTATACTTGTTTGGGTTATGGCTGTGGTGTATATGGGCGAATCCACAGAAGGGTCAGAAGGGGTGTCCAGATACTTTTAATCAGATAGTGTATCTTTAGATAAAGCATTGTTCTGGACAACTTTTTTAATGACACTTATAAAGTACAAATTGCACATGATAAGAATTCCAGACTTCAAACCAATAATTATTTTCATATCCCGAATTTTGTTAATAATTACGATAAAAATCTTAAGGAATACAAAGTGCCCTGGATCTTTAACCAGTTACCAAGAGAAATGATATATTTAAACAATTTTAGTGAGATGAAATTAACTATTAAAAGCTATTTAATTTTTTGTTAATCGATAATCCTGAGAACCCTGTGTTTATATCATTTCTGTGCTACCATGTTCATTTCTATCTCCGCACAATTTGTTAAATTGCTGTACTCAGGATCAAATAATTTCAATTGTTCTATTTCGATATATGAAATGCTTTTTATATATATACGGTTGTAACATTTTATATATGAAAAATAATGCTCATCTACTATATTTCCTGCAGATAAGCTATTAACTTTGCGGGTCAAATGCAAAATATTTCTTTATATCTGTGTTATGCGAGATGACGATGAAAAAAAAAATTGGAAAAATACACAAAATCAAAAGATTGAGAAACTATAATTTTGTAAATCCTCACAGTCAGTAAATTATACGCTGTCCTACCATAAATACTATTACAAAAGTATCCAATAATAAACTAACCATATGAAAAGATATACACAACTTTCATGCATTTGTTTAAAATACAGTTATAATCGATTTTGTGTTGTTGTTTTACCTCTGAGCTGCACTTTTTTGCACACCATGGGCTAAATGGCCAGGTCACATGGACCCCGAAGGCTCAGAGAAGGTCGGGGGAGGGGACCCACTGGAACAGCCGTTGGGAGACAGATAGTAGCCTCCCGTCAAGGCCATCCAGCGTGTTCTTTAACGTTGAGCTGTTTTACCTCTGAGCGGCACTTTTTTGCACACCATGGGCTAAATGGCCAGGTCACATGGACCCCGAAGACTCAGAGAAGGTTGGGGGAGGGGACCCACTGGAACAGCTGTTGGGAGACAGATGGTAGCCTCCCGTCAGGGCCATCCAGCGTGTTCTTTAACGTGCACAGGGTATGGCTCTCCCGCACACGGGGCCACGGCTTAACATCCCATCCGACGGACGACGGCCTTTACAAGCCCATTGGTGTCCCCTACTGACCGTGGGCAGGGCGGGGAATTTTGCGGAGATAAATCTCAACGCTGACCCAGCTGGGACTCGAACCTGGGAACTACAGATTACGAGCCTGGCGCGCTACCGACTGAGCCACCCCCGCCCCATTTTTTATAATCGATTACAAAGCAGTTGCAATCATTCAAAAGTGCCACCTTTGGCTTTTAAGCAAGCTCTCAAAGGTTCAGGTGATTTGTCTAGGCAGTGCAATAATCGGAAAATTGGTCACTGCTCGGGCAAGAAATTACTTTTTAATGATGAAATGTCTGGAACTGCAAAATGTACAGTCTAACTCAGGCCAAAGCCAACGGGCTAATGCTTCAGGTGTGGATCACCGGGATACATTCTGAAGCTTTAACGGAATTTAGAATATTTGTTACAAAACTAAACTTTTTTTGCTTTATATGCTGTTTCTGAATCTTGCTGAAAGTTTCAGTGCTCTCTTGAGAGAAAACGTTCTCTTAAGAGGTTTAACTACCATATCCAGAACATTTCCTTGATATGTTCTGGCCCATGTGTTAAGATTCCGTTTGAAAAATGAAGCTCACGCCTCCCATTAGTTAAGAGGCTCAGCACTCATCTACAACTGCCATCTATTAATAGCTTTTAAGAACGCAAGACGTCATTCTTGGCCTTCATCATTCTTGAGATGATCTCTGATCTCTCTCTAAATAAATTCCCCCATTGGAAATATTTTTTTTATTAACAATTGAATTAAGAAGTACAATCTTTCAAACGAACCTACTCTAGAATTCTCAAAATAGAAAGTTCTAAGATAGTCTGGCATTATGAAACAGAAATGTACAAATTTGAAGTTAATGCTTTAAAATTTAGGTTTTGTTCATAACAAACTAACATAACAATAAGAGCGACAAATATAAATACAAAGTAAAACAATGTCATATTGGATTAGGCAAAGCGAATGGAATCCACTATGCGTCTGAGCCACCAGTTACCTGCTCTCATCTGCCCTTAAATAATAAACCCTTCCTGAAAACTCCCCTCGGAGTGATATGATGGAAGCCAAAAAACAACTTGCATACGAGAGACGAATACTTCTTCGGGGAGTGGATGTCAGCTCACTAGGTTGCTCCACACTCGCAATTCGATGTTCCCAAGTTCGAGTCCCAAATGTGCCTGGGATGAGAGTTTCTCCCCCTCTTACTCTGCCCTTGGTGAGCAAAGAAACACCGATTAACTTAGAACGACCGCTGTCCATCGGATTGAACGTTCAGCCGTGACCTGTATACAGTAGAGTCATACCCTGAACACTTCAGAGAGTACGACGAATAACAGGATGCTTTCGTCCAAGCAGTTGTCCAGTGGATCCCTTTCACTTACCTGCTCACAGCCCTTGGAGTCCTTGTGATATGGCCATTAACTCAAAGTACCATTCAGAGCTAAAACAAATCATCTAATAAGCGATCCTTTCAAACATTTGAAGTCATTTAGGATGATGTACATCAGTGGATCATAAACTTTTGGAGCCCTCTTTCAACAAGAATTTATTTTCCAAATCTTCCTATCATCAAGTTACTGCGTCACTTCCGTGCACATCTTCCTCGTGAAGGTAGAAAAAGCTTGGATACACATCACTTCCTTCTATCTTGTCGATAGATGATGATAGAGAGGAAATCATCATAACGATGCACATATGAATTTATTGCCATCAAAGTTGCCAATTAGTTGAAAAGAAAATAGCCTAATATTACCTTGTGAACAAAATTTACCTTTTACCAAGCATTCATGGAAATCAAAATAATTTTGATGGTATAAAATTAGTTAAAAACTAAATGACGGTAACGTTTTCCTTATCATTTTGACAACCAAAAGATCCCGTTCAGAACAAGTGATGAATACTATGATCAAAATTTTAATACATTTTTGCTTTAATTTTTTACTTTTGGCAACTAAGTAAATTTATTATCCCACCCAGTATGTAAATACAGTATATTAAGTTTGAAAGTTTTCAAAATATTTTTTCTTTGACTTTGAAATCCAATCGAAATATTACTGCCATCGTAGAAAAAGGCCTGGGAATTTTTACTGCACGTTGTTTCTGCTGTGAGATCACGAGGCAACACCTTCGGAGCGCAATACAGGGGTAATAAGGGATATCTCTGAGTAAAATCTTCGATATTCTGAGCCTACAAATATTCTAGATTTGTGAAGGTATTCTTCTTCTGATGCTCCTAATAATTCTCATCACCTTAACTCTCCTGAAAGAGGTTATCATTTAAAAAAATATTTGCAGCGTCTTCGAAGACAGTTAAATTGAAAGAGCTCATTTAGCATTTCATTTTACTGAACTTTAAACAGTTATTTTAATGTAAGGACTAAAGAGTGTCCTAGTGCTTTATGAACGCATAAAAGCATTAACAATGCAGGAAGTACAGTGAAAGTACTAATCGTTGAATCAGCAATCAATTATCTCAGCTGTAAATACCAGCAATGATTGAACACCTAACAGTAAGCCAATGGCCGCTGAATTATCCGTAATGTTTTCTTCGCCACTGAGAGCTGTGGATGCTGTCCACAATGCACCAATTACGGTCCATCTAGCTTCACCGAAGAGATGTGAGTCATGCATTCTCAACTAATGGCCTTCACCACGGTCATAAATGGCTGCATCATCTGGATCCATCTGTCACCTCAATGCCGTTGTTATGGCAACGCATGGTGCCAAAAAATAAAGACGCTTCTCTTTGAAGTTCTATCAAAGTTCCAAATGGCTGACAGGGTCATAAGGAGGCAGAACCCTTGGCCCGTTAATGACTGGCGCTTTAAACCCATTAACAACTTGCTCCTTATTTTTGCTTCCGCTTTGGTTTTACTGCGTCACTTCCGTGCACATCTTCCTCGTGAAGGAAGACAACGCCTCGATTACACATCACTTCCTTCTATCTTGTCGACAATGATGATTGAGAGGAAATCAACATAACGATGCACATATGAATTTATTGCCATCAAAGTTGTCTATTGAAAAGAAAATAACCTTAATCTAATATTACCTTGTGAATTAGCAACATTTATCTCACATGAACTGATCGCGGATAACGTCTTACCTATACTTTGAGATTTCAGAAGCATTTGATTCTTTTTATATACATATATAGCATCTATTCGTAATAAAATTAGTTAATTAATTATATTAGTTTGCTCTTATTTAAAACCTGAAAATTAATCGAATTCATTCACTTTAAGAATTTAACTCTTAGTAAACAATCAGTTCATTAAAATTTTATTCAAACCTAACTGATATTACAGTCGCACTTGGTTATAACGAGCATCAGGGTACCGACAAAATTTCCTCATTATAACCATTACTCACTATATCAGTGTTGAGTTAAATCTACCTCCTTTTTTTAATTCTTAATATCTTGATAAAAAGATAGATTAAAAAAAAAAAGAAATATTAGAGAGAGAAAAAATAATATAATCACATACCTACATATTATTTTTATTAATACGCTTGTATAAACTAAAATGCACTAAATACTAAACGCAATTTATTTCTCCATAAATTATTATATATAATTACAACAATTTATATTCTCCGTAATTAAAAACAATGCTAATTAATAATAAACACGATTTCAATTAATCTTTTTATTTATGAATCTTAAAATTCATTTTGCTTTAAAGATTTCACTTTATATTTCTCCCAATTTCCCCTTAAAACGCTCAACGTATTAAATGTCTCATTTCTCATTTCTAACTGATTTTTCAGTCGTGGTGGTGTTTGGGTAAAGTGTGGGAGCAGAGCAGGAGGTTAGACACTTGAGAGTACGAAGAGTGGAGTCGATCCCTAAGGACAAGCTAGGCCATAAATCAGCCCCTAATCCGATGAGGGTGTCAAAAGAGCTAAGTCATCATCATCATCATCATCCTCAAGCAGCCATGGGCTACGGAGGTCCAACCAGACCACGCAGTTTACTTCTCCAAGCACATCTGTCCTGAGCTACATCTGCTGCATCCGGCCACTGCACACCAATTCTAACAAGGTCCTGTTTAACATTGTCTGCCCACCGCATCCTAGGTCTCCCCCTCCTTCTGAAGCCTCTAGGCACACTGTTCATAACCCTATTCGCCAATCTATAATTATCCATACGGGCAACATGGCCAAACCAGCGGAGTCTCTCTCTGCACAATATGCTGCTTAAAGGAGGTTGCAGACTCCTTTGCCTAACCTCATCATTAGTTACAAAGTTAAACCACCTAATACCCAAGATACTGCGTAAGCATCTAGAATCAAAAGCATCTAGTTTCCTGTTATCTTGTTTACACAGCGTCCAAGTTTCACTACCATAACTAACCCTAGAAAGAACCAAACTATTATACAGTCTAATTTTAGTCTTTAGGTGTATACGCCTATTTCTCCACAATCTCCATAGATTCTTAAAAGTCCCGGCAGCAATACCTATTCGTCTGTTAATCTCATGCCGCACATCACCAGTATCAGTTACATAGCTCCCAAGATAATTAAACTGTGACACCTGCTCAAGACTGCAACCATTCAGATTAACTGAATCACAACCTGCCTGACCAATTTTCTTCACTTTAGTTTTCTCTCTGTTTATAACCAAACCTACTGTACTCGCAGTCTCATCAACAGTTCGAATGAAAGAGTTCATCTCATCAACATCATTTGCCAAAAGGGCTAAATCATCAGCATAATCTAAATCAGAAATTTTCGTATCTCCAGCCCATTTAAAGCCAAAAGCTTTCCCTTGAAGTGAATTTCGCATAACATAATCAACAACCAAACTAAAGAGAAAAGGAGACAAAATGCACCCTTGTCGAACACCAGAAGTTTTGGATTGGATTGTTTTACCTCTGAGCGGCACTTTTTTGCACACCATGGGCTAAATGGCCAGGCCACATGGACCCCGAAGGCTCAGAGAAGGTTGGGGGAGGGGACCCACTGGAACAGCTGTTGGGAGACAGATGGTAGCCTCCCGTCAAGGCCATCCAGCGTGTTCTTTAACGTGCACAGGGTATGGCTCTCCCGCACACGGGGCCACGGCTTAACGTCCCATCCGACGGACGGCGGCCTTTCCAAGCCCATCGGTGTCCCCTACTGACCGTGGGCAGGGCGGGGAATTTTGCGGAGATAAATCTCAACGCTGACCCAGCTGGGACTCGAACCTGGGAACTACAGATTACGAGCCTGGCGCGCTACCGACTGAGCCACACCCGCCCCCAACACCAGAAGTAATGCTAAACCAATTGCTACAAGACTTACCAACTCTCACACATGACTCAGTGTTATTATAGAGAGCTTTCATTATGTTAACTAACTTGTCTGGTATACCATATGATCTCACAATCAACCACAAATTATGACGATCAACAGAGTCGAAAGCCTTTTTGAAATCAACAAAGCTAGCAACCAAAGGTTTCTGAAACTCTAAACATTTCTCAAGAATCTGCCTAAGTGAAAATATCTGATCTACACATCCCCTACCACTTCTGAATCCACATTGCTCATCACGCAATTGCCTGTCAACCAGATTCTTAATTCTATTAAGCACAATCATGGAAAGAACTTTACCTGGAACAGAGAGTAGGCTGATACCCCTATAGTTATCACAAGAACTGCGATCACCTTTTTTGAAAATAGGGATAATAATAGCTCTGGTAAAATCTTTAGGAACCATGCCTTTATCATAAAAGTTATTCAAAATTTCAGTCATCCAAGTGATAACCAAAACATTCCCAGCTCTGAGCATTTCTGTAGTAATTTCATCTACCCCTGGGGATTTATGAAGTTTCAGTGTAGAGATAGCCAAACTAACTTCAGATTGTGTTATAGGGCCAACATTAAAGCTGCCAATGCATCTATCATCATTACAAACAATGGGAGTAGAACTAACCACATTGTTTAGAACATCACTGAAATGCTCAGCCCACCTAGCCATGAGAGAATCCTCACCTTCTATAACCTTACCTTGTTTATCCTTCAATCCCTGTATGCCTGTCCGTTTTCTACCACATAAAACATTAACTATCTGGTACAGCTCTCTGCTGTTGTGCTGCCTAACCGCTTCCTCAGCTTTGTCAGCCAAGCTATCAAGCCAAAGATTTTTATCAGTAGCTAACTGATCCTTTACACGTTTATTAAGCTCTCTGTAATCTTTTCTATTAGGACTAGTAGGGTACTGATTAAGGACATTCCTGCAATTCCTTCTTTCTGAAATAAGCTCAATTGCCTTGTCACTTAAATAATTCTGCCTCCTCTGCTCCTTTTTTCCTAAAAGAGTACTGTTAGTTTCCAAAAAAGCCTGTTTAAAATGGCCCCATTCTTCCTCAACTTCAGTATTAAGCAAACCATGACTGTCATAATGACTAAGTAACCTATCATGGTAAGCTTTAGCTATAACTGGGTCTTTCAGAGCTTCAGTATTAAAAGTAAATTTTTTAACCCTAGCACAACACTTTTTAAGTTTAAGTTGCAAGACACTTTTAACAAGGTAATGGTCAGATCCAATTTCAGCTCCCCTATATGCCCTGGTATTTCTAACAGAACTAGCCCATTTGCTGTTAATTAATACATAATCAATCATATTCCTATGCAGCCCATCAGGTGAAACCCATGTGTATTTATGTATGTCGCGGTGTTTGTAATATGTGTTAGTTTTTCTGAAACCATTGAGTTTACTTACCTGTAGGAGACGTTGCCCATTGCCATTGCAGCTACCAATACCAAAAGGACCTATTACTCCTCCCCAAAGGTCAGAGTCGGTACCAACTTTGGCATTGAAGTCACCAAGAACAAGGGTAATATCTCCTTTCTTGACAGAATTCAAAATGTCCTGAAGTTGTCCGTAAAACCTATCCTTCTCATCCTCATCAGCATCCTCAGTGGGGGCATAACAGCAGATAACATTCAAGTTTTTAATGCTTGTCTGAAATTTTGCTGTAAGAAACCTTTCATTAATGCACTCATATCCTAGAAGAGCATCACTAGCATGTCTGCTGAGCAGCAGACCCACGCCTTGGTGATGCTTTCCATCCTCCCTCCCTGTAAAGAGAAATTTAAAGTTATTTTTAAGTATCTCACCTTTACCTGTCCATCTGGTCTCTTGCAAGCCTAGAATATCTAGGTTATAGCGCTGGAATTCCTGCATGAGGACATCAAGAGAATAATCTCTATGTAATGTCCTCACGTTCCACGTTCCTGCAGAAAGAAAATGATTAGTAGGATTTTGAAAGAAATTAGGTTTATTGAGATTGGTAGGGCCAACAATATCAAACAGCCCCCTGATCGCAGGCATGGGGCAAAGACCCGTTCCTCCTCCGCTAAAGGCTGAAGTCACCGATGCTGGTAGGAACTTCAGGCACCACCTTTTCAAGTGGACTTTTTCAAGAGCCACATGGCCTGCCTGAGACGCATTACTCCAGTTTAGGCTTGACGATGCCCAACTAGCTAAGTAAGGTTCAGGTACCTGCGATGGCCTCTGATTAGGATTATCCACCAGCTGATATAAGGTATCCCATGCCTCTGTTCACTTAGAGCTGGCAACCCAGAAGCAAACAGAAAACACAGCGGCAGACTCTCCCTCAACAGAGGCCCACCAGTGCAGCAAGTCCAGGATCCATAATCAAGCTCAAATCCATAAACAAGTCCAGTCTAGTAGGTATAAATGGTCAGCACCAGGACCCTGTGAAGTTGACCACTCCTCAGCAGGGTTGAAAAAAAAGAAAAAAGTGGCCGTAGATGACCAGATCAGCAGGCCATACTGAACTGGCAGCCCTCCCCTTCCGTTCCCTTCCAAAAGAGAGTATCTCTTTTGAAAGGTACTAACGGCCTGCACCACGAGAAGGCGGGGTCGGACATTAGGTGCTAGACCTGGCCGGTTCTGTGCATCATCACTAGGGATTGGTCACCTATTTCATTTTTGTCTATTCCAAGAATTGGGTAATACTTCCGACTACCCGAGCAATTAAGAATGTTTGCATATTTTCATAATTACCAAAATGTGTACGGTACATCCGTGTAGTACAGTCGGTCAAAAAGTATCCGAACACTATGGTTGATTACAGAATTCAGAAAAAATATCTGCAGCGTGTACAGCAACTGTACACGCTCCAGTTAACGTTCACAGCAAACTGAAGCGTGTGCAGTTACTGCACACGCTCCAGTTTGCTGTGAACGGTAACTGCACACGCTCAACATTTCCGTGAGTGAGCCCACACGATCTAGTATCAAAATAATATGACCACCTACAGTCGCTCAAAAAAGTATCCGAACACTATGGTTGATTACAGAATTCAGAAAAAATATCTGACAATGATTTTTTTTTTATAAATTATTGATCTGGCAACCTTCGTGTCACGTGATTACAAAATTCAGGAAAAATATCTGGAGCGTGTACAGCAACTGTACACGCTCCAGTTACCGTTCACAGCAAACTGGAGCGTGTGCAGTTACTGCACACGCTCCAGTTTGCTGTGAACGGTAACTGCACACGCTCCAGTTTGCTGTGAACGGTAACTGCACACGCTCCAGTTTGCTGTGAACGGTAACTGCACACGCTCAATATTTCCGTGAGTGAGCCCACACGATCTAGTATCAAAATAATTTGACCGACTGTACACTCGTTATAGAAATGAGCAATTGTATAGGAATACGCGTAAATTAAAATCATTATGGCTTTTTGCTCATTACAAGCGTGATCTCGTTATTTCCGTAGACGTTACAACCAAGTTCAACTGTAATTAAATTTAATACTTTTTTCCGTTGAAATGATTTTAGAGTAAGATATCTTGGGATCATGGGATTCGCTACAGAATGATTTAAAAACAAATTTACTATTGAAGATATATACGACAAAAAAACCAGAGAATCTTTGAAATTCTCACAAACGAGATATGCTATTCGTAGGTTGTAAGTTACAAATGGGTGCTTTTGCATAAAAATATAACTGAACAAAAAATGATTAATAGTTTTTACTCATTTTTTCAGCATGTATCCTATCAACATTCAAAATTACCTGCAGACATTCATTCCAGTTTATCTTAACTGTAAATAGTGTATCTTGGATATTCTCCGCAAAAGTCGATTTTTTTGTTTCCAATTCCCAGATTATTTCTATAGACATCATCATTGAAAAATATCCATAAAAAGTAATCAGAAGGATTAACGATAAGAGATGAAGGTGATTACGGTTATTCATATTAGAAATAATCAAGCTATCTATTAGGAACATCTATAGGTAATTTTGGACGTTGAGGAAATGTACATAAAATTTAAACCGTGTTTGAACGAAAATTCCTACCTTTGATTTTAAATACTGTCTTTTACAAAACTGCATTTTATCATATGATAAAAATTAGATGATTTCTCCCCCCCACCCCGAACTTCCGTATTCTTATTCACAACTTGTAGAAAATGAGCAGTTTTATACAGATACATTATAGACACCTGATTGTAATGAGCGAATCATTCTTCAGGGATACTACATACTTGATTGTAGAGAGCAAGTCATTTTTAGGTACATTACATGTAGGATGCTTACCTTATATGACTTTCATTAAAGTGGGTTCTGTTCTTACGTATAGGATAGACAGCTTTAACGTCAAGGGTATGTGACGTCACACACAATCACTGGGGTGACAACACACAACCTCTGGTGTACTGCAAAATCAAGTCAAGGGTTGTGGGAGAAATTATAACACACTCCTTAAGTTTAGATGTTTCGTATCGTTTGTAGTGTAAAATATTCGTTTCTTTTTGTAAAATAATTAAAAAAGTAACGTGCCAGTAGGGGCGGAGGTGGCTCAGTCGGTAGCGCGCCAGGCTCGTAATCTATACTTCCCAGGTTCGAGTGCCAGCTGGGTCAGCGTTGAGATTTATCTCCGCAAAATTCCCTGACCACGGCCAGTAGGGGACACCGATGGGCTTAGAAAGGCCGCCGTCCGTCGGATGGGACGTTAAGCCGTGGCCCCGTGTGCGGGAGAGCCATACCCTGTGCACGTTAAAGAACACGCTGGATGGCCTTGACGGGAGGCTACCATCTGTCTCCCAACAGCTGTTCCAGTGGGTCCCCTCCCCCACCTTCTCTGAGCCTTCGGGGTCCATGTGACCTGGCCATTTAGCCCATGGTGTGCAAAAAAGTGCCGCTCAGAGGTAAAACAACCCACAACCCAACAACGTGCCAGTAACATGAAAGAAGAAAAAAAATAAGAGTTTAAATTTCCAAAGCACATGGAAGTCCATTCATTTTACGTTTGGAGTGTGTTGTTCTACTGTATGAACAGCCGCGGAAAATAGAGATTCTAGAGACAGTCAACTTTCAGTTTTTGGACTTCAATTGTACAACTTGCTTCCCACTGCCAAGAGAGTCTGGTTATATTCTGTAGCCTAGTCTGGTTCGAACTGCTTTCTTTTGAATCTCAGCCTGTCACTTCCCTATTGCTCGTGACGCGCCATCTTACCCGTCGCACGCTCTTTCACATTTCGCCCAAGACTAATGGCTTTCGTCACTTGGCGACACAGCACGACCATCGTGCCTCACGTGTTGCCCACCTGACATCGCATGTCACGTCGCATTGACGTTCAACAAAAGCCACGACTGGCACGAGTTTCGAAAGGAATCTGGCTGAAGTTGTCACTTCCCTCATTCAGAGACTTCAAAATGCTCAAGTTTCCTTTGACAAAAGCCCGAAGTTTAAATTTACGCTGATAGCAGCTCCAGATTCCTTTTTCGCCATTACTTAGTGACGAACTACAGAGACAGAATCACAAAAGTGTTCAAGGATGTCCTGCTCCGTTGTTTTCAGAGTAACCCTTCATCATTACTCGGGGGAGGAGAGGATGTCACAAAATATAACTTCGTGTACACAAAAAGGGATAAATCCTACTTTTAATTTTCTTTTGATTAAGAAACAATTTATATTTTAGAAAAATGAAATATGTTCTTTAGGTGTTAAAGAAAATTTGATTTAGTTCATGTTTTTGAATTTTTTTTTGTAGTACAAAATTCATACATTTGTCATGGAATGCATCACACCCCACCTAGTAATGGCGTAATTGTTGGGAATTTGAGTAACGCAGTGGTAAAGGCTTCCTTTGAAGAATTCCGAGCGACCAGAATGTTCATCAAGAAAATACTATTGTGATTACGAAGCAAAATATCACCTAGCTTAAGATAGCAATAGCTGTTTAAGATGGCCGCCATCAGCGGTAAGGAATGCGAAGGAAGAAACTCGCGTTCCAAAAACCCAATGTAAGTCTACATGCTTTATTTCTTACTCAGAAATTTTAACCACAAATTGAAAGAGATGAATGGAAAATGATTGCCATCATTTTCCATTCTAAAAGAACCCAGGAGCACTCTGTTGCACTTTACAGATTCTATTCACTTCCTGGAATATTGACCTTTTTGCAAAAACAATAATAAACTTAGAATGACTGACATCTTCCGAAAGCAACTTGCAGCACTTCTTCCGTCGCTTGAGAGTTTGGATTGGATTGTTTTACCTCTGAGCGGCACTTTTTTGCACACCATGGGCTAAATGGCCAGGCCACAAGGACCCCGAAGGCTCAGAGAAGGTTGGGGGAGGGGACCCACTGGAACAGCTGTTGGGAGACAGATGGTAGCCTCCCGTCAAGGCCATCCAGCGTGTTCTTTAACGTGCACAGGGTATGGTTCTCCCACACACGGGGCCACGGCTTAACGTCCCATCCGACGGACGGCGGCCTTTTCAAGCCCATCGGTGTCCCCTACTGACCGTGGGCAAGGCGGGGAAATTTTGCGGAGATAAATCTCAACGCTGACCCAGCTGGGACTCGAACCTGGGAACTACAGATTACGAGCCTGGCGCGCTACCGACTGAGCCACTCCCGCCCCGTCGCTTGAGAGACATCCTTAACTCTGTAACTTGAATGATCTTGACGGAGGAAAACCCTTTTGATTTAGGATATCTCCTTAAATCTTTCTTGTTCGGGAAAAAATATTTAATCTTTCTTCTCTTGGGGCTGTTGCTATTTACTCATTTAGCATTTCATAGAGACAAAACGTTCCGGTATTGGAATAACCCAAAACCATAAATTTTTATTAGGTTATAGATTTTAGTTTTATGAATGCAATGCTTTAAAAGCCGATGGTAAAATCGAAGCTAGGGGTTAAATAGGTTTATAATTATATTTTTATACTTAATCCAAAATAAACGCTAAAGATTTCTAATGGTTGCTTATGTAGTATTCTAACTTAGCTTGCACAAAAAAAAGCATTTTTCATGATCGCGAAAATGTTGCACTCGAAGTGCCAAATTTAAAGATGGAATCTTACACATCCTTTCATTTTCGTCATACATCTTCATTCTTTTATGACAAAAATATTGAAGACAACAACAACAACAAAAACCCAAAGGAGGAATGCTTCTCGTAAGTAGTGACGTCGGCCAGTTAACTGGTGTTGACAAGACCTCATTCAGAGGGATCTTCTGCTTTGTGCTAGAGCCCAGTTGGCCATCTGGGCAAATGGCTCTGTGACAGGTAAAACTGTTACCTCCTCTTTGGGCTGTCTTCTTGTATGGACGTCACGGAGCCCTCCCTTGCCACATCGCCATCCCCTCCAGCAAACGAGGAAAGAGGAAGGAAAGCTTTGATCTTGTTAGTACAGCTCGTGGCATGACGATGGAAGAGGACGGAACCAGTCAAATGAATCTGTTATTAAAAAATAAACTCCCACCCTCCACAAATTGATTTAAGAGTTTCGGTGTGGAGATCTTGCTGATTTCGCATAAATATTACACATTTCTCATCAACGCTCAAATATGCTTTGTATGACTATCAAAAATTGGAGTTATCAGGCTGTCTACGACGAAAAAAATCCTTTTAGCTTTCCTCGGTGATGCTGTTATGCGATGAATGGAAAATCCCGAAAGCCGTTTCAAGTCCGTTAAATTCAATGGCTTCCTAAATTTATTAATGGAACATGGATGCCACTTTCAGTGACTATAACCTCTTCCAGATTTCTTCAAGCTGTCTTAATTCCCTTTTATTTCGATCTCAACAGAATAGAGATCATTTTTATTGACTATTAGCCTGCAAATGCCTTCATCTGAAGCATAAAGTTTACCATCTCATCAATCTTCAGGATTTAGTTTGTAATAGAGCTCTCATCATAAGCTGAGAGCTCTATTACAAACTAAATCCTGAAGATTTGATATAAATCAGAGAAGGAGAGTATGGTTCGTACTATTTTACTCTATAATAGCCCCTTTTTTATACACTAGGTTAATTCCCCTGATCAGAAAGACCCCAAAGTTCAGAGTACGATGTGTGTGAGGGCACCCATTTGCCAGACTCTAAAGATGGACGAAACTCAAATCCACTGTGCGTATATTCAACGTGCAAATAGGACACGAGTTCTGCTTCACTTAAGAACCAAGACTTATATTTCCATCGACAAACGGCGGCAGTTTCAAATCGATCTCTTTTTCTCTTACTCAGCCGAAGATAAGCTGAGCAAGTGAGGAGAAAATCTAAGATGAGGCAACTTCTGGTTGCGAGGCAACAACCACCTTACTAAAGTGCATCTATTGGGGTTACCAATGTGTTGAAACAAACACATGAAATATCTCGAAGAATCTCCATCTTTTCAATCGCTAATCGAGATGAATGCAGACACGTTCGCAGGTAAGAAAATATCGTCAGCTTTTGCTTCCCACTTGTCCTATTGCAGTTTCCCAATTCTCGCATTTAGAAACGGTAACTCGATCCTTAACTCTGCTCCGAACAATGCACTTTGAGCCACCTCGACAAATTATTTAAGATTTGTCGTCGTAGCAAATACTTTAATAACCTTTGTGATACTTTGTATCGAATATCTTTTCTTCTGTTCAGTCAGAAAGACAAATTTTCTTCGAGTTATCTATTGACAAATCAGCTTTCGTTTCTCTTCAACACACAGAGAGAACACAAACAAATGCGAAGTGAAGGAAAAACAAGACGGACACTAAATCAAGTTGTCTTCGGACTCGTGTTTCCATCGCACTGCAGATGAGGAGGTTGGGCCTCGGAGAGGAGGACGTATTTGCAGAGACGTCAGAAGCTCCGGGCTCGTGAGTGACACGCTGCAACCCTCCGTCATCCCTTCTGCTGTCCCAACATCGACCGATAACGAAAGGGTGGGGATTATCAGCAGATGAGCGGAGGAGCCAGATCATGTCATCTCCTCGTGCAGCTGACAAGTGATGGATCAACCTCATCAAGCTCCCGCGCTTTTCTTGCTTTGTCTGCTGCGGCCTGTGGTCGGATGAAGGAGGGGGATCTTGTTTCCCTCATCCATTTCTGCAAGAGCTAAATATAGCTCTCTGCTGTTCCCGATACCTTTGCTTTTGTATTGCTTCTTTTTTGCTCTTCCGGCTGATGTGTGGCAGTGGAGACAGAGAGCAATCCGATTAATGTGAGGGGGGAAGCGTTAACAAATACCGAATTTTTTTGTGGGGAATCAAGATGCAGGTTTACGATTTTAAAGGAAGAGCGGTAGAGTTTCATGTAAAAAGGTGTTTATTTTTCGCATAACCAAAGAGTTGTTTATTTTTCGCATAGCCAAAGAGTTGGTTATTTCGAGGCACTAACCAAGAGATAGGTATGAAAATAAATATCTGTTGTTTATTCTTGAAAAGAGAAATGATGTCATTAACTCTTTCTTCTGAATGTCCGCAAATCGTTTCGATTAATTCCGTCTGTTTGTCAAGGATGTTCCCATCTTGGAGTTTGCATGCATTCCCCCGATACTACATTTGATTAGCGAGAGCCATGCTGCACGTATGACTTACCAAGGGTATGTCGGACTGCAGAACTCGGACCCTGGCGCCACAGGGTGTCATGAACAGAAGGATCCCTAATGAGGATGCAGCCGTTTGTGCGGAAGGGGAGAGCGAAGAGAAGGACACTTCTCCCTTGACCGCAGAACGGATCGGAAGGAGAGAGTGGGACGTTGACTCTGGGAGCCAACATATTGAAGGACTTTTTAGTAAAATCTAGTGTCAGCATTTAGGAAGTGCTTGGCTTTATTGTATCGGTGGGGCAGCAAACTAAGGCTGTGCCCAATTACTTATATATGTTTATGTAAGGTGAAATATATGACATTAAATGTTACATCTAACCAAGAGATACCAAGCGTCTGTTTTCTTAATGAACAGATTAGCTGTAGTGTGAGTCAAGTTTAATAGAAACATTAAGCTAACAGATCTCTCATATAAATAAGATCTTGACACTGTTTACCCCAGTCCGTTGAAGTTGAAAAAGATATTTCTTTTCCAGAAACATAATCACTACCAACTTATATAACTTACTACCAATATAATTTAGCGATCAACTAGATAAATTATTCCAAAGTAGGATTCGGACGGAAAATTCAGTCATTTAGAAAAGAAGTTTACAGAGTGAGATTTACGGAGGTTTGGCTGTTTAGGGTTTTATGGCGCAAGGCAACTAGTGATTAATAAGTCATTAGACTGATTTCTTTTTCTCACAAACATACATCAGACCTCAAATATTTGCAAAACCTCTACGGTTATTAAGTAAGGATAAATTGATATATTATAGGCAATATATGCGAATGCTGATAAAGTTTTGCGGATAAGATTTTGCAGATGCTGACAGAGCTTATGCTACCGGCTCAGGTCTGCCCGCTTGTTTCACAAACAGAAGAAAAATGTGGTCAAAATAATAAACTATCAGAAACCATCAGTTGAGGGTTCTCGAATAAGCCCTCGATATAACCCAATGCCTTGCAGTGTTAGAGACACTTAATCCAACATTTGAAACTAAATTTTAGCGAATAATCCTAGAAATCCTAGAAATATTATTCACAAAAAATTGTATGTCAATCAATTTTCTTAAACATGAAATGCAATTTTAATTCATAGCAGAGTGAAATGGTAAAATTGCATTAATTTTCGCGAACACTTTCCTAATTATTTAAAGTAGGGATGGCCAACTTCTATTACGTTTGAGGGTCGGCCATTGAGCCTTCGAAGCCGTCAGGGGGGCGCAGATTATCAACACACACCACATAGCGAAAAGCAATCAAAAAGAAAATTATTATGATAATTTAATTTAGTAAAATATGTAAATAAATGTAAATTAACTGAATAGTTCAATGACGTAATTTTAATCATCATTAAAAAAATATGAAAAGAATCATCGAAAAATCCAAACGCGATTAGTTCTAGAATGTCTATCTTCATCTACCCCATAAAAGCATGTCGAGCAGTATGCGGACATTTGCACACTAGTTGGATATCACTGATTGAAGGTAGGTTGGATTGTTTTACCTCTGAGCGGCACTTTTTTGCACACCATGGGCTAAATGGCCAGGCCACAAGAACCCCGAAGGCTCAGAGAAGATTGGGGGAGGGGACCCACTGGAACAGCTGTTGGGAGACAGATGGTAGCCTCCCGTCAAGGCCATCTAGCGTGTTCTTTAACGTGCACAGGGTATGGCTCTCCTGCACACGGGGCCACGGCTTAACGTCCCATCCGAAGGACGGCGGTCTTTCCAAGCCCATCGGTGTCCCCTACTGACCGTGGGCAGGGCGGGGAATTGATTGAAGGTATCTGTAAAACTCTCTTAGAAACTCACTGGATTTCGCTTGGAAATATTGATCTGAACCAACTTGTCCATCATACTTTCGCCAGCCAAAGACTTCGAATCCGCCACAGTTGGGAGACTTTTCTTTCTCTCTTAGAGCCATCCATTTCAGCGTCAACTGTTGCCAGAAACTGACAGTAAAATAGTCAATAGTACTCAGACGCCAAACTCGGTAACTTATTAAACTTTATAAGATAATTAAAAGATAATCTAAAGATCTCAATCAAATCTATTTCAATCTCGAATTTTGACCATATTCGTTCGGTATTTAGAGAGTTATGGAAATCAGAAAATTTAACAAAAACAAGGATAGTTAAACAATTGCTCTAAAAAACTAATAGAAACAGATTGAAATGAAAACAATAACCGTTATACTGAACTTTACTAACACGTGCAACAGTATTTTAAGCAGTTCACGAAATAATTATATTCGCCAGACGGACGAACTTGCTAAATGTTTCATCTACCATAATTCTTTAAATACTGAACGCATATTGATGTAAATCGAGATTGTAATAAATTTGGTTGAACTCTTTATCTTCAGTCATACCGTTTGATAAATAGCTTATTTAATAAGTTACTGAGTTCGGTTACTGAGTCAGTAACTATGAGTTATAATCAGTATTATACCTCAGTAACTATGAGTTATTATTGACATAACAAGTAACTTTATTTAATGAAGTGGCCACTAAGTGTAGGTAATGCCCTCGATATAAGTCAATGATTAACGTGTAACCTTTAATGAAAAAAAGGTTCGACAACCCTGATTTCAAACAAAATATTGGCTGATTAAATGTATTTCAAAACTAGAGCAAGCTTATACTTAACAGAATATGTTGCCTCATTACGAGTGGGAGCTACAATTTTTTTGTTATAAAAATATTAAAGCAGGAAATTTGATAAATGGAATCTCTAAGTTCACGTTTTCATAAATATATTTTTTACGAGGTTTCTCTCATCTCTAAAGATTTTATACTTTACTTTGAAGAGAGAGAAAGAAAATTACTTTGAATGGACTAAAAAATGTAAACAAGAGTAATCTTCCTTCATAAGAATAATAAGTTTCAAAAAAGAGAACGTGAGACTGAGTTGTCTTTCAGCGAGATCGGATCAGCTACAACGAATCGGTTCGGCAGAAGTCTTGAATGATTTAAAAGTAGGCGCCAAAAAATGACCGGATGTAGAAAGACAGAGTGGCTCGAGTCTTATTGCGCGTGGCATTTTGAGAAAATGCTAAAAAAGCTCGAGGGTGGGGGTTGGCGAGAGATAAAAGAAATAGGAAAAATAAAATGGAAAGTCATCAATATTTATCCGTTCTCTGCACCTTGATGCTCAGTACATTTGAGCCTCTGCCAAAGACATCTAATTACAATGCCTGGAAGATGGCAGATCTATTCGCATCTTTTAAAGTGCAGCAGAAAGAAAACGATTGCAAAAGCGCTTCTTTAACTGGCAACAGAAAATATTTGGCGTCTGTTATCATGAGCGCGAGCGAAGGAAGAGGAAAGATGTCGTTGCTTTGGCAGAAGATCAAAGTCAATGATGGGGGTGGGGGGGGAGGAACCGAAATCAAAAGATATCTTCCCTTCTAGGTTTATGATGAGTAGGAAATTGAATTTTTTTTTTAGTTTTCCAGGCTTAGAAAAAAACAATCGGTTGTTTTCAGTGAAGTTGAAGAAAATAATTTAATCGACACTTTTTGATATTTGCGTCTAACGTTTTGGTTATGGGAGATGGGGGATAGGAAATGGGATGAAGAGATAAAAATTCATCTTCTACTGAAATGGCTTGAGAGAAAGAAAATTACGTGTCGCGTTCCTCAGACTTCGGGACATTTATGTAAGGTTCTTAAATTGGAGGCGATTTGAGAATCTAAATAGGAATGCGAATACGTGTGGTGCTTTGTATCCTACTTTAATTTTTGAATTTTGCTCTAGCAATAGTTTTGCACAACTTGGATGAAATAATTCTAATTACTCTAGCAAGTGTGAAGTTATATTAAATTTAATGAATGCGTTTTCCGCTGAAAGGAATTATGCGAAACCTTTCAACATAAGCATAAAGCTTTAATCCTTTAAGCCAATCTTAAATCTCTTAGGTTAACGGATGTCACTCTCATCGCTTCATCCTTCCTTACATTGTACAACAGTGATGGACAGCTGCTGACGAAGATTTCCTAGAAAACATTTTTTAGGATAGGACTGATTTTTTAAGGCAAGTAAACAACAAAAAAAATGCAGACTGAGCGAATAGATGAATTAATCTAAATATTTTAATAACATCGTTTTAATTATTAGCAAAATGATGAAATATCAACGAAACATCAACGAAAATTTATTTTATTTAACCTAAAGGAACTAAAAAAAAGATTACTGTGGTCACTCTTATGAATTCAAAAGTTCATCAAAGTCAACGTTTAGCGAAGAATTATTTTTAGTATATCGTGGAGATATGTGGGTTAAATAATTTTTTGTGAGAATTTAATCGCTTCAATACAAAAATTGCAGCGGTTTTGAGTTTTAAAAAATGGTGTCGATAAAAATACCTTCGTCAAAAACAAACCGCTTTTTAAGGAGAAGTATTTAATTTAGTTTCGGACGGATCCAAGAATTCAGTTTCGGGGTTGGTGGGTGGGAGGGGATTCTGAGAATAAGAATTGAATAGAGTTTCCCAATTGCTAAAATATTCCGACCAATAGGAAAGGTTGAAATGATATTCTACATGGCATAATATTTTAAAAGTTCTTTTTTTATCTATTGTAGCGTCGGGTATGAAATATCGACCTAAAATAAAACAATGCAAAGAAAACTGTTTTGGATTTCAAAGCAGGTAGATAAGTTTCAGATTTCGTACAAGACCACAGGATTTATTTTGAGAGAGAACCTCTGAGTACAGTCGCTCAAAAAATATCCGAACACTATGGTTGATTACAGAATTCAGGAAAAATATCTGCAGCGTGTACAGCAACTCTACACGCTCCAGTTACCGTTCACAGCAAACTGCAGTTACTGCACACGCTCGAGTTTGCTGTGAACGGTAACTGCACACGCTCAATATATTTCCGTGAGTGAGCCCACACGATCTAGTATCAAAATAATATGACCACCTACAGTCGCTCAAAAAAGTATCCGAACACTATGGTTGATTACAGAATTCAGAAAAAATATCTGGCAACGATTTTTTTTTTCAGAAATTAGTGATCTGGCAACCTTCGTGTCACGTGACACCAGATCACTAATTTCTGAATAAATCGTTGCCAGATATTTTTTCTGAATTCTGTAATCAACCATAGCGTTCGGATACTTTTTTGAGCGACTTTACGTCCCTAGCGAGATAAGTGAAAACAGAAACTAATAAGTTAATGATGATTTATTCATTCAAAAAGTTTTAATTGCAAATTACGTATTTAATTAGTACATTCCCCATCAACGTTCGGTGCGATGGAAATGCATATTTCATTCGACAGTCTTAAAATCGAACTCGTGTTCTATTATAGCTGTAGACAGGTAAATGGTAAAAAAAATACTCTCTAACACTATTTCGAGTGCTAATAAAGATAGACTTGATTTTCGAACGCAATACGTTGTCGCCCAAGGGAACTCCGTACGGAAAATTTGGGACTGATCAGACAATTTTCTGGAAAGCAATTTTCGGAAAGAATTCGTTTCCCTTTCAGCGAAACAATCTTAATATCCAGAGAGGGCATATTATGAAGAGCCAGTTTAAAACATCAAGAAAAAATTTCGAAAAGTGCGGATACTTTTACGGAAGCGGATATTTCTACCAAGTGTGTCAATGGACAGAATGTTACATGTTTTGGCCAATACAAGTTGTTATTTATTATTATTGCTTATTATCATTCACAATAAAAATGTCATTTTTTCAGCAGCATGGCCTTATATATTTATAAAATGTGTATTTACAAATCACAATGGATATACCGAAGTACATTTGCAAACACATCGGGTATTGACGATCATTTCTCATTGCAAAGTTTCTGCGGAGAGAGATATTTCGCGAAAGCATCCAGTGGATGATACAAGGGGAATTCTTTATGAAGAGGGAAGTGACAAATCCTGATTTGAAAAATGTAACAAGTAGATTAGGACCGCAAAACGGCACTATCTAAACACCTGGAATGAAAAAGCACAAAAATCTGAGTCCACACTCAATTTTGTGAAAAATGCCAAAAAATATTAAAATAATTAAATCATATGTTTAACATTTGGGATTTCTCATATGGTCATAATTCTAATAAACACTTGAAGGTTCATGACTTGAATTGGATTGTTTTACCTCTGAGCGGCATTTTTTGCACACAAGGTGTTGAATGGCCGGCTCCCAAGGACCCCGAAGGCTCAGAGAAGGTTGGGGAAAGGGATCCACTGGAATAGCTGTTAGGAGACAGATGGGAGCCTCCAGCCAAGGCCATCCAGCATGTTCTTTAACGTGCAGAGGGTATTTTTAACGTGCAGACGGGAGATGTCCGTCCAACGACGGACCATATTAGTGTCTCATCTGGCGGACGTCGGCCTTTTCCCAAGCACATCGGTGTTCCCTATTGGCATAGGGCGGGGGGGGGGGGCGAAGGTGCATGGCAAGGTAAAATTATTCAGCAGCAGGCGCGGACAGGTAAGGGGGCTAAGTGCTGTAGCGTTCCAGGCCCTTGGTGTCGAGAGTAGGAAAAGGATTTTTTAATAATAATTGTTACTTTACACAAATTCCACAGAATTAGGGAAACCATTTTTTAAGCTTCACGTACGAACTCTCAAAAGAATAAGCACTGCAAAACCTCTGTTTAACAGCGCAAACAACTGCCACTAAGATGTATTTTTTATCCGTTATCTGTAGCATACTTGCCATGGTAATTTAAACGAGGTTTCCTTCAAAATTGAGTACTACTTTAAAATAATCAAATCTTTGCATTAACTGTAATCGTAATTTACTATCATGGAACCATCAGTCGTTCTAATAAGATGATTCGCTTCCACTCCTCATCAATCAACAAGATCGAATCATCGCAATTCAAGTCAGTCAATATTTTCGATCATCAGACTGCGTCGTTCTCTTCCCATTATAGCACGTCATAAATCACTAACCGAAACTGACCATTAGCTAGTAATCATCGATTAGAGGACTTCATCTCTCCGCAGTGTTCATTTTAAATGTTGTGTTTCCTTTCAAATCTCTCGCAATGCTGCTTTCATATCTCTCGAATGTTCCTTTTAAACTCTTCATGTGTTGTTTTTAATTGAATGCATTCGGATGCAATCCCACATTTCATTTGCCCCGTAGGAAGTGTACTGCAGATGAGAATGTCGATAAAGGAACGTCTCCTTACCCGCCTGCTCACAAGAGTTGTAATCGCCGTGACTTGGCCAATGGACAGATAAAAACTTCCGCTTCGCAATGAAGCAATATAATTCAGGAGTGCATTCTCTTCATCTAACCGAGCCGCAGTTTCAGCAACGTTAACGCAGAGACAGTACTCCATTTTACACAACAATGAGCAAAAAAAACGCTCATTTTTTTACTCTTGTAGATCATTCAAAGCGAAATTCTAGGATTGGTTTGCAACATTTAGAGAAGTATATTTCCTGCTTCTATTTGTTAAGGGCAAGGAAAGAGGGAAGTGAAACGGCCTTCCTCTCAGCGCACCTCTTTTCTTTCGCAGATTGCACTCACTCTATTCCGGGCAGAAAGAGATTCTTATGTGAATGTGATCGTAGCCATTTTGGAAGCCTGCAAAAATAGGACATCGTCGTTTGGTAATATGGAAGAAAGAAAAGGAATAAGAAGAAAAAGATGGAAAAGAAGAAAGGAAATGAAGAAAGAAGCGAGAAAATTCTTTTGGCAAGGTTTCAGGGGAAGTGAATCCGTGTTGCCATTCCTGCGCCACGGAGCCAACTATGGAATGCGGAGAATGGAAGGTTTCGATGCAATTGCGGCATCTGGCGAAGAAGCGACACATTCACGGCCAAGGAAACTTGCTCTTTCTAATAAGAGAGCCTTTTAATCATTCTGGAAGCCGCATTTCAGACTATCTCGCAATAGAAATCTCCCAAGGAAACTTGCTTTTGGCTGTTGAAAAGGTTAGGTCAATATAAGGCTGGCTTTCGTTTGCTTCAAAATTACACTTCAGCGACGATTGGAAGTCTTTATTAGAGAAGACTAGGAGAATATGAAAGTGCAAAATTCCACATTTTTCGTTACATTTCTTTCAGCCAAGAAACCGTATGCACTATATTACGAAAGGTATTGGAACAATTCCAAGTTATGTGAATCTAAAGAGTCATTCCGAGTTCCCATCCTCGAAAATAAGCGTTTTATTGAAAAACATCACGGTGAATAAATTGGAGATCTCAAAATAATCCAAATTTTTATAAATATTCATATAATATTTAAAGAATTATGGAAGTGGCCGAGTGGTTAGTGCGCTTCGCTACTGATCAAAGAGAACTGGGTTCGAGCCCCGGGTAAGGATGGATGTTTATTCCTGTGTTCGCTTTCTGATCAGATCTCGCTTTCCTCACATATCTTCTCCGTAGAGTATTGAACTGACAGTTTCCTGTCAGATCTCAGTGGCTGGTTGAGGGCAAATTTATTTATTTGTTTATTTATTGAGGTTAGAATGTTTGAGAGAAATATTACAAGTCATAAAAATTTAAAGAAAATAATGAAAACACAAAAAATAACTGTTAGTAAATCCTTTACTAAAATAAATACAATTTGAGACGTTGTGTAATGATTCTCCTAATTTGCATGATATTGAAGAAACGTGTTTATGACAAGCATAGTAAAACGCCTGCTTTTAAAGCTTACAGTTTCTGTAATTCTAAATATCAAATGAGCATTTTTGAAAATTGAGATTTAAAGAGTTTGAAGTGAGATCATCGGTTTTTATACCAGTGCATTTTCCCCTTCAAAGTTAGCGAGTATTGCACATGGCTTCCTACCCACATAACATGGAAGTGCCGTGTGTGGTTTTTTTTTACCTCTGAAGAGAACTTGCTTACACAAAATGAGTTAAATAGCCAAGCGGTTCAGAGTTCGATATATATTACTTGACCCATTAGTCAATTGTCAAGAGTAATCCAACATGTTCTTTAATGGGCGAAGGGTATGGCATTTCTAAACACGAGATCACAGCTTAACATTCCTTTCGAAGGACGGCGGTCTTTTAAATACCTTTGGTCTAGTCGTTAGTGTACGTTACTACTGAGAAGTGGAAGTATCCTTGTATAAGTGTATGTATGAGAAACCAGGATTTTTTTGTTGTTGTTGTTTTACCTCTGAGCGGCACTTTTTTGCACACCATGGGCTAAATGGCCAGGTCACATGGACTCCGAAGGCTCAGAGAAGGTTGGGGGAGGGGACCCACTGGAACAGCTGTTGGAAGACAGATGGTAGCCTCCCGTCAAGGTCATCCAGCGTGTTCTTTAACGTGCACAGGGTATGTCTCTCCCGCACACGGGGCCACGGCTTAACGTCCCATCCGACGGACGGCAGCCGTTCCAAGCCCATCAGTGTCTCCTACTGACCGTGAGCAGGGCGGGGAATTTTGCGGAGATAAATATCAACGCTGACCCAGCTGGGACTCGAACCTGGGAACTACAGATTACGAGCCTGGCGTGCTACCGACTGAGCCACCCCCGCCCCAAGAGAAACCAGGACAAGTTACATAAAGTTTAGAGGTTATCTCTGTTCTTTCGTGTACGGTGAGTACACCTTATTCCCTTTTTTTAAACTAAATATAGTGTATACGGGCCTTAAAAACTAATTTTTTCTGAAGGGAAATGTTTAAAAAGAAACAAACCTACTTTATAATCATCAGCAAAAAAAAAGCGAAACGTAACGAGTTCGACATCAAACGATTTACAAATCATGTGGATCGAAAGGACTAGAAAGAATTCTTGTGTTATTCTTGTATGATTCCAGAAACCAGCGAGCTTCATATCAAGAATAAATTCAAAATCATTCTACTACGCATCTGAATAAATTGTGAGGGAGTCCATATAAACGCCACGGTGTCCCTCCACCGTGATGTTTCCTCTTCCTCTGTGGATGTCAACATTTCCCGCGCCGACGGACCACATATGATCCCCTTGAAACGCTCTCTCTCTCGTCTCTGTGCGTGACTCTACGACTTCCCTTTTTCACATGGAGACAATATTCCGAAATTTCAGCCTGATCAGCTGCCTGCTTACCCGTTGAACCTCCCCCCCAACCATCATATTCTTCCCCCTTTCGAGCATCTCGAAGGAAACACGAACCTTACACTTCGTCGCTGCTTTGTATGGATGGCAGACGGATCTCAGATCACAAGAGAAGAAGCACAGCATCCAAACAGAACGGAATAAATATTTAACAAATGCAGACACTGCGATCAAGCGCGTTCAGGCTCTTCCTTTTCATTTTTTTTTCATCCTATACCCTCCCCAACTCTCCATCCACGTTTGCTTCTTTCGAATCCTTCAAAGAAATACCAAAGGAGAAATATTCGAATGGAGATTAAGGTTTTACAGAAGTATACGTTTTAGTATCGTTTTTACTTCAGAAAAGCGCAGCACTCCACTTCCGATAAAGGAACTCGCTGAAATAGAAGTGGAAATCGAAACATTTTAGCGTTTCGTTTGCTGCATTTATACGAAGTAAAAGTGACTAGAATATATTTGCAACTATCTACTAAATGCCTTAATGCGAAGAAGAAACGTTGTATTTGGGTTAATATTCTGTGGTTGTTTTTCCTTCACAATAAGCCTTCCAAATAACTTCAATCAAATGGCCTATTCATCGATAAACTCCTAATATATTATATTTTTTTTAATATTTATATATATACTGGCTGATGCTTCGAAAAACAAGAACAATTTAATGCAATAGCTAAAAACAAATTGCTAAGTTAAAAGTATGCAAGATTATTAAAATATATAATTGAAATCAGTAACATTGCATAGATCAGTCCACCATATAAAACAATTTGATCTATTTTCTTAGGTCTAACTGATCACTATACACGGTGTCCCTGAATTCATGGCCCAAACGTGAGGGGATGGTAGTACACACCGAACCGACCAATATTCGTCATAGAATATGCGGCCGCAAACGCAGTGAGGAGTCGGAAATGAAGGACATACACAGAGGTTTCCAGAGTGATATTTATTGGAGATCGTTATAACAAATGCTCAAACGTCCGCCCACCAACGTTGATACAGGTGGCACAACGGCGGAGTAGTGATCGGCGTACCTGCTCGTAAGCACCGGGTTTGTCGCGCACATAGGCGGCTGAGAATGTTGGGGTTTGGCCGATCCAGCGCTTTTAGGCCGTGCCGCATCGTCTGCGCCCGCTACCGGCACCGATCTACGTTTGCGGCCGTATATTCTATGACGAATATTGGTGGGGTCGGTGTGTACTACCATCCCCTCACATTTGGGCCATGAATTCAGGGACACCCTGTATACATATACAATAGTTAGTTTCTACAAGAAACATCTATGTCAACATGCTTGAAATCATAGTCAAAGTTGAGAAAATGGCACTTCTGTGTTCCTATCGCAATTGAACTTAATCTTTAATACGAAAAAACGAATTACAATAAACCTTTCATTACGTAGAGCACCTCTAATGTCAACAGTATGTGATATGAGAAGCGCAGTGATATGAGAAGCCCTGATTATCTTCAGATGCCAGCTTACGAACAGGAACAAAGCCATGTTATTTTAGCAAAATATGCAGAGATGCCTATGCTGGACTAACCATAGATTAAGGCAATAATAACAAAGCAAAATGAATCCTTAAAAATCCAACGCTTTTTTATGCGAAGGGTGATTGAATTGTTAATTCATTAATTCGTTAGCCCAATAAAATTCAACTGCTACTTCCCATTCGATACAGCCCACTTCATCGTAAAACAATCCCACTCTTTGATAATTTAGAAACAGGTTTCAAATGTTAGTAGAAAATCAATAAGCTAAAATATATTTCGAATAAGAACCGAAACGTAACAATTTTCTTAATGCATCGAAAGTGAAGCAAAGAAGTGTTAAAAGCCGTTTTCAAAAAAGAAATCTTCTGAAAATCGAAATGACGTAACTATGTGATTCACAATATTAATCGCAAAAATTACACTTTCATAATAAAGTCAAAAATAGTTTTTCCCATTGAATTATGACCACATTCTACTATGCAGAAGAATAATATTGGCGAAGTTTGGGATGCTTTTGCGAATCAAGATCAGAGTTTCTTTAACCCTGATCTTGACTGGTGATCAATGACTTTGCACACCAACAGGCACTTAACCAGGGATATCAAACATGGGCGATGGATGACTGAAAAAGGGTCTGCTGGTCCGGTGAAGCGCGTCTCCTTTTGCACTATGCAAATGAAGTAGTGTTAGAATAGCAAAAGCATCACGAAGCAAGGATTCGAAATGCATTGTACAGACAGTTGGAGGAAGGATGCCGGGGATGCATGCTTAGAAAGATGTTCTCTTCGGATGCATTGGGTATTCTGAAACTGATGCGACAATGTTCGAATGGAGTAAACTATTTGAACCTTGTTGTAAATCAAATACAACTCTTAATATATTTTCCCAATATGATGCCATATTTCAAGACAACAGTGCATCATGTCATCGGACTCTCATTGTGCAGGAATGGTTTGCAGAACATTCGGACGGATTCGTCCTCCTCACCAGTGATGCATCAGTAGTGAATGTTACACAACTGTGGGATGCTTTACAGTAACCTTCAAAAGTGTATCAACCTAGCAACACCCATGTCACTCGCTTTCAGGAAGTTATTCTAACGAGGTGGCCTGTGGGTGGTCATAATTCAATTCCTTCTGTCAACTTACGATTCATGTATGTCAACTTACGATTTCATTAGATTTTTCTTGTAACCACCTGTAGTTTAACTTGTTAACTTTTCTTCATCCAGTGGGGCTAGTTCAGTATGTGTGTGTGTTGGGGTGTATATATATATATTTACCCTGGTAATCCAAATTAAAGGATAATGTCATATCTCTGAAAATTTTTTTAAGAGAATGGCACGCAATGATTACATAATTATACAGAAAATTAAATTTCGCAATGCGGAAGCAAAAGAGCATACACATTTAACCATAGCGACCACGAGCATGCATTTTGTGCTATAAAAGAGCGAGTAGTTGCCATCGTCACTCATTTCCGTTATAACCAAATGGCGTTAACTTGAGCAGACATTTGATTTCACGTGTCACAGAGAAAACGTATAAATGATTGGGTATTATGTTGAATGGGAGCGGCCATTCCCCAAAGGCATTAAATTTACCCAGAAGGTCCTCTTAAGACTTCGGAGACAATTTCAAGAAACAAGAGAGGTTAGTCGTAGACCAGAACAAGATCGTCCCAAGGCCACAACTTCTCAGGACGACAACTATCTATTTTTAACAGCAAAACGACAAAGGGAAATGGCAGTTAGACAGAAGTCTCGGTAGTCGTCACCGGTCACAGGGGAGACAGTTTCAAGACATACGTTGCACAGAAAGTTGCATGAGCGAGGTCTGTATGCATGAAGACCCAATAGCTTGTGACCCCCTCACCCTCATCGGCAGAAGAGACGTTTAACGTGCTAAAGACAATCACTTTTTGAATCTTCGATCACATGAACCTATCCTCATAGGTTCATGTGATCGAATAAAAAAAATCCTCGAGCCCATAAAAGATTTCTCCCATAAAAAATTTCTCCTCGAGCAGCTGCTTGCCATAGAAGTCTTACAGGATCAGTATACTACGCCACAGGCAAGGTCCGGAAGTCAACACCTGGCATGCTTTTAGCTTTGCAAATTATTTTTAGCTATTCCACGGAATTGTTCTTATTTTTTAAAGCATCTGTCAATATACATAATATATACGAAAATTTAAAAAAAATTCGAAATACACCTAGAAGGAATTATATTGATGAATAGGCCATTTTATTGCGTTATTTGGAAGGCTCATTGTAAAATAAACTACAGAATATCAACCCAAATTCTTCGTTTCTTCTTCGTATTGAAGCATTCAGTAAATTCACAGATGAGCCCAAATTAAGTTTAGCCACCTATTCCCTATGTGCGTTCATCAAGAAGGAACTTGCCCCAACCGCTGTAACTTTGGTTGTTGTCGTTTTACCTCTGAGCGGCACTTTTTAGCACACCATGGGCTAAATGGCCAGGTCACATGGACCCCAAAGGCTCAGAGAAGGTTGGGGGAGGGGACCCACTGGAACAGCTGTTGGGAGACAGATGGTAGACTCCCGTCAAGGCCATCCAGCGTGTTCTTTAACGTGCACAGGGTATGGCTCTCCCGCACACGGGGCCACGGCTTTACGTCCCATCCGACGGACGGCGGCCTTTCCAAGCCCATCGGTGTCCCCTACTGACCGTGGGCAGGGCGGGGAATTTTTGCGGAGATAAATCTCAACGACTGACCCAGCTGGGACTCGAACCTGGTAACTACAGATTACGAGCCTGGCTCGCTACCTACTGAGCCAGCCGTGCGCCCTGTGTGAGGCTCTTCAAGAGTGCTATATGCTACCATTTCATCTTCATGGACGATAATATCCATCCTCATAGGTTCGTGTGATCGAAGATTTAATTCAATTCAGTTATGCATTGTTACATTGGTACATCTATTTTTGCGTCATTGAACATTTCCTGCATATTCGAGTATTTACTCTGCTAGATGATTAATTTTTGTTTCTTCTACAATTTATAATTGCCTATCTTAGTGTTCATTTTCTAAATTGGTGTATTTATCATGAAGAAATAAAATACTATTAACAGTTCTAAATATCTGACGAATTCTCTGGCGCGCACCTTCTCCATCTGAGTTTGCGCAGTGCTCTGCTCTTTATCTCTCCCCGATATCGTTTGGCTCGAGGATAAGCTCAGATATCGTTAAATATGCTGTTGATTACAACGTCAAAGCAAATGAATTATTAAATCATCTACTGCAAAAGATGCATCATGATTCAACGTTAAGGATTAGCGCGTATTTCAAGAAACCAACTTTAAACCTTGAAAATTAATTCTTGAATATTCGCAACGAAAGAAATTTTTCGGTTTTAATTATTTAAGATAGGAAAAGTAGAAGATGAAAAATCGTTTATGCATATTTCATCACTTCTTGTCATTTATTCCTGAATATGGTTCCCTCTAATTAAACAAAATTGAAGATTAAGACGAAAATGTTTAATTAAACTTCGCTAACCATTCTGTAATTTGAAATCAGATTTCTCTCAACTTCTGCACACAACATATGAATAATAAAGAAGCGACTTATGTTGCCGATTCGAATTGTAGATCTGAAGAAAGCAGTACAAAAGCGAAAAGAAAATTCAGATCGCAAAACAGCGAAGAAACAGACACACTGAAAGTTGAACTGATTGCGTCGTTCCTTGTCTGAGCTGCATTTAGCAAACGGGAGCGCTCTAATTTTCCCTTTGTATTCATCGCTTCGATATTTTCATTGGTTTCAATGTTTTCAGTTGACTATGTGGGCAATGTTGGACAAATGGAAGTCTGGGTTCTAACAGAGCTTTTTTGAATTGCAGCATTACTGAACACAACATCCGGGTAGTATAGAGAAAAATTCTTTCGTAACTGAAGACAGAGGGAAACATGGCCTCACTAAAAATATTATCGTTGTTTTGCAACAATTACTGTTTTAAACCAAAGTGTTGCCAACCACACATCCATTCACCCCCCCCCCCCCAATTAAAGAGGATGATTGATTCGATGAAGCTTTCATATCCGTTTAGTCAACAAGTAATTTAAGACAAAAAAATTATCTAAGTACTATTTTGTAGTTTCTTGAATTAAATCTTGTACCTGAAATGTCAGAATATGTCTCTCTCGATTAAGAACGAAGGCTACTCTGTTTTAACTCTCTGTCGAAGACTTTCTGTCTCGTTGTCTGTCGAAGACTTTCTGTCTGTCTGTCGAAGACTCTACTCTCTGTCTGTCTGTCGAAGACTCTACTCTCTGTCTGTCTGTCGAAGACTCTACTCTCTGTCTGTCTGTCGAAGACTCTACTCTCTGTCTGTCTGTCGAAGACTCTACTCTCTGTCTGTCTGTCGAAGACTCTACTCTCAGTCTGTCTGTCGAAGACTCTACTCTCTGTCCGTCTGTCGAAGACTCTCTGTCTCGTGTCGAAGGATGATCATCGTCAAAGGTACTAGACAAGAAAATGTACGTTTCGTTCCATGGACTTGTAAGTTCCTTTACATGAATCATCCCGCAGCCACCAGAGGGCACCCATTTGTTCCTCTCCGATAGAGATCATTTCCCTTCAACATCAATGAGAAGACTGCAGGAGAGGGAACGCTCCATTCAGAGTAGAGGTAACGAGTTAAATTTTGCGTAAAATCTTTTAAGTTCTTGGAGTGGAACATCTCGTTTGTGCAAATGAGTGCAAAAATGACAAATGGGAGTGCGAGAGAGAGGGTTGTGCGGGTGGAAGTCGGAGCAAGGGATTTTGTATAACGAATAGCCCTGAACGAACTGACTTGTGACCTATTGGGACGCGGTACATTACGGAATGCTTTAATTACAGATAGCAAAGAGGATGGTTATGGAAATGAACTTTCATTTCAAGGATACTCTTAGTCCAAACAGAGAATGGGCAAAATCTAAAGAAAACAATTATTTTGTAAAAGAAGAAAGAATTACAATACTTTTAAAATAATGAAATAAATAACAATGATTACTTATGATTAATTTCCAACTGATTGTGAATGTCGTAGTCCATATACTACGGATCACGTTGATAATAGAGTTGAATATTGTTAATATTTGGTTTCTTGTTGACGTTATTTATTGATTACTAGGGTCTCAGTCAATGAGGTTGTTTCGTTCTCTTCCCTCTGACGAGCTTTACAAGGTTACAAGTACTTCGAAGTCTCAGAATACAGATGGTTCAAGGTGAAGATTTCTCATAAATCCACGGCTGTTCATAACTCTGATAAAGACCGCGTTCTACTCTTCAAAACACTTTAATAGGGTGACTACGAATTCACCTTTCTCTTTCCTTGAGGGACGGGGGTGGCTCAGTTGGTAGCGCGCCAGGCTCGTAATCTGTAGTTCCCGAGTTCGAGTCCCAGCTGGGTTAGCGTTGAGATTTATCTCCGCAAAATTCCCCACCCTGCCCACGGTCAGTAGGGGACACCGATGGGCTTGGAAAGGACGCCCTCCGTCGAATGGGACGTTAAGCCGTGGCCCCGTGTGCGGGAGAGCCATACCCTGTGCACGTTAAAGAACACGCTGGATGGCCTTGACGGGAGGCTGCCATCTGTCTCCCAACAGCTGTTCCAGTGGGTCCCCTTCCCCAACCTTCTCTGAGCCTTCGGGGTCCATGTGATCTGGCCATTTAGCCCATGGTGTGCAAAAAAGTGCCGCTCAGAGGTAAAACAACCCAACCCAACCTCTTTCCTTGAAGATCAGAGTTCACTTTCATTGGGCAACCGATGCCCTAAGTGAAAAGGCATTTGCTGAGACGCTAGTACCCGACAAGTTATCTGGAAAAATAAAGACATCGAAGCTGTCCACTTAAATACACAGATTATCTGTAGAAATAGACTTCAACGATTACACTAGACAACAAATTGAAACTTTTTTATAACATTGGTCATATAGGATGTTTTTGAAACTAATTGTGGGGTGCTGAATTCAAATATGGCTGTGAAAAATCTGCAGCACGTACAGTTTTTGTTTTAAATTACGGAGTGATGTATTTCAAATTTCAATATACGCATATCTGAGAAATGAAAATAAATGTGACTATTTTATTAAATTGCAACTTAAAGCTCATTAATTAATTACATGATTACAATGAAAAGAATTAGAAACATCATAGTTATAGACCACTGAATATAAAGTAACAAATGAAATAATATTGAAACGCAAAATAAGAAAACATGGTTAAGGATCTTTCATACTTAAAAGAAGTTCATTTTTTGTCTTTTATGTGCTGAGGTATCTTCCTTCTGCAAGAACCAGCAGTAGTCACCATCATTGCTGGGTCCCACTTGCCTTGGTATCTCTCCACCATGGTTCGGATATCCTGGTAAAATATTTCCCCTTGCGCATCACTGACAGCTCCTAAGTTCTTGGGAAAGAAGTCGAGATGCGAGTGCAAGAAATGGATCTTCAAAAACATTCGGCAGCCAAGATTTTCATAGTTTTTGAGAAGATCTTGAATGAGCTGATGGTAGTTTTCCTCTTTGTGATTCCCCAGAAAACCCTTGACCACAGACGTGAAGGATTTCCATGCAGCGCGCTCCTTCATATTCAGTTTTTCTTCGAAGACTGTATCATTCAGTAGCTTCCTGATCTAAGGACCAACAAAGATACCTTCTTTGAGTTTCTCATCACTTAGTTTTGAAAATTTTTCCTTCAAGTGCAAAAACCCTTTACCAGTTTTATCCATAGCCTTTAGAAAGTTTTTCATAAGCTCCAGTTTGATGTGTAATGGTGGGAGCAGAACATTAGAAGAGTCAACTAGAGGTTTATACCTCATATTACGTTTTCCAGAAATAAAAACATCTCTTTTGGGCCAGTCTTTTGTAGTGTTCCTTTCTGGCCCTACACTCCCACAAACACCGAAAACAGCATAATTTTGTGAAGTCTCCTTGAAGCCCGAGCAAGAGAGATATGACTTTTAGGTCACCACATATTGTCCACTTAAACTGGTTATATTTTATAGCAGTGAGTATTTTTTCCATGCTTTCATAAGTTTCCTTCATTCTCACAGCGTGTGTCATTGGAATGGAAGGTTTTTAGTTTCATTTATGCAAAAGGCAGCTTTTAAGCTGAATTTTTACGAATCTATAAATAGACACCATTTCTTAGGGTCGTGAGTTGTTCCAATTTCTTCCATCAGCCCTGAAATATCTGTGCAGAAACACAAACCATCTTGCATCTCGTAATAAGCAGATAAAGTCAAATTTCTCTTTCTGAACAGAGAAACTCTGGTACCCTTGGCCAGATGATTCCACTCTTGAAGTCTTGAACCTAAAACCTCAGCTTGTTGTTTGGAAAGTCCTAGGTTTCGAACAACATCATTTAATTCATTTTGCTGAATCAGATGAGGCTCGACTAACTTTTTAGGGGTGTATGTAAGATCAGGATGTGTATGTGCCTCAAAGTCTTCCTCTGATGAATGTGAATCCATCTCCTCTCAGTTGGTTGGAGGTGTTGGTATAGGAAAATCTTCTCCATGTGGAACTGGCTAATTTAATTATTATATATATATTATTCTATATATTATTATATTTATTATCAATTAAATTAATTTTTTAATTAATATAATTAATATTTTATTAAAGATCACTTTCAAATCTATTTAAATCTCGATTTTCATCAGTATTCTTTCAGTATTTAAGTTCGTATGGAGGTTTAAACCTCGAAGGAATATGTTCTAAGAAATTTATCAAAAACACTAGAAGAATATTGAAGGAATTATTTGCACACCTTTTAAAATATGCAATTATATCTGAACTGATTTGAAATAACATTTCCTATTTCAGTTTCAATTAACTTTTAATGTCTAGCACTGCAATTCTTATGTTTAAAAAATTTCCATAATTCTTCAGATATTGAAGGAATGCTGTTGGGAAGAAATCGATATACAGATCGTAATGATTTATATCTTTACTATCTGGAAATACCTACAATGGAAATTAGAGTTCCGTTGACATAACATGGGGTGGGGTGTTCATATTTCAATGATCACTCAGCGTAATATTTGTAAAAATTACTCCTGTTTTAAATTTCAAACATAATCCCTCTGCTACAAAGCCCTGCCTATAGCTTATAAGAATAGTAAAAGCTAAAAGGAAGTTAACGGTGTCTAGATTGTATGAAAAACAAGTGTTTAACTCTATCTAATATAAAAATTAGCCTTATGAGCTACTTCGTCATCAATGTTGGACTTGTGCATTACTAGTGACGAATATTATCTAGCTGGCGTATTACTTTACCATATAAGTGACCATTTGTGGATTTTTATTTTTTACAAATCTAACGGAGCCTACACAACAATTTAAACATTCATGAAAACTAATACGGCATATTTCTACCGGTAATCTCGAAGCATTTAATCAAGAGCTCTCAATGGTAAACTGGGGACCAATCCTAAATGGGAATGATGTTAATGCCATATATGGGGGATTTCATGATTATCTAAAACAAATTTATGATTTCTACTTCCCATACATAATTTTAGGTAATTCCAAAGAAACTTAGAAAGCCTTGAAAACTTAGAAAGCCTGTAATGTACAAACGTATCAAATATAAATAAAACTTTTAAAAGTTCTTAGAAACAAAAGATCCAAATGGCATTAAAATTTTCAAGGCATTTCACGATCTACTTGTTGAAGACATAATACGCTTGGCGAAAAAATTTACTAGCAAAACTCTTTTTTAAATCAGTCCCCTTATAAAACATGGGAGAATTTAAAGGCACTAATTAACACAAACATAAAGGTCTTATATACTGATAAAATTAATTATGCGGTAAAGACATTACAGGTGTAAATGAAATAGTAAATATATTTAACAAACATTTTACGAATCTTCCGAAAAAACTATTATCGCAGATTCCACCAACTCAAGAGTAATATTCTAATTTTCTTGCTGATTCCTTTAATTTTCAATCCATATATTTTGTTCCTTTATCAGAAGACGAACTCTTAAACACTTTGCAATATTTAGACCCCAGTAAAGGACCGGGCACGTTGACTTTAATCCTAGAGCTATTAGATATGCCGCTTTGTTAGCAATTTTCAACTTACGTATTCCAATGGGTAAAATTTCCTCATCTATTAAAGATTAGCAAAGTAGCAGTTATTCATGAATCTGGAGATAAAACTGAAATTTCTAATCATATTATCAGTATCAACCTTATTGTCAGCTTTCAGCAAAGTGTTTGAGAAATTAATAAGCATTCGCTTAATAAATGTTTTTCATACAAAAAATGTCTACATGATAATTCAGTAAGGTTTTCGCAAAAATACATCTACGATTTTTTTAGCAAATTATGTACCAATTTCGACTAGAGTTCAGCAACTGTTGGCATATTTTTTGACTTATGACACAATATCTCATGACACAAGAGGTTTTTGACAAAATATCTCATGCTATTCTGCACATAGGTATAAGGGTTCCTATTCAAATCTTGATGAAAAAATCTTACTAATAGAAAACAATGTGTTAAAATCAATAATATGAATTCGAGCTTATTAATTAATGAGCATGGTGTTCCAAAAGGTTCTACTTTAGGTCCACTTTTATTTTTTATTTTTTATGTTAATAACATTTTAATGTTAACATGAATTCTAGTTCCCATTATATGCCGATGAAACGATTTTATTTTTTTTCATAGTAACGTTAATAATGCAATAAAAATCGTAAGTATTGAAATCAACAAATGCATAAACTGGTTAGTTTTTTGACACTCAATCATACGAAAACTAAGAGAATCATTTTCTACTCTCATCGCAAATCTATAAACATAAACCAATATGTTTTTGTCCGTATGTTTCTTTTCAAATAACCATTTTAAATGAAATTAAATTTCTTGGAGTAATTTTCACATATTTTGAAATGAAACTCTCATATAAACTATGTCTGTAACAAAATAAGTAAAAATATTGGAGTAATTAGTAAAATCATACCAGTAAATCTTACCAGTAAATATTAAGCAACTACTCTTTCGTACCTTAGTTATGTCACATGTAAACTATTATCATCTAGTCTGGGGAAAGACGACTGAATTTAACCTCAACAAAAAAATTTAATAAATAATTTTTTTAGGGTTACAGAATTCTCTTATACAATTAAAGTAAAACATAATTACCCAAATAATATTCTAACTATTCATAATTTTTATTTATATAAAATATCCCTCCTTATGTTTGACCGAATTCAATAAAATATTCACAGAGATATCTTAAATTTGCTAACTTTTGATCACAACTTTTTTTTACACATGGTAAAAAAAATTCCTTCTAAATCAAGGACATCTATGATGCACAATAACAAACTCGACAGAACCAAAAATGTGGAATACCTTACCATCAGATCTACAACTTGTTACTAATAAGGTTGACTTTAAAAAGAAATTAAAATATTTTCTTTTGGGGTGTGTTTAAATTAAATTTCTTACATGGGATTCGGAAATATTAATTTCGATTTATGCCATTTCAATACATGGATGGCTACATTAAGTTTAGTTCTTTTCCATCGTGCACCATGCTTATTGAAGCCCACTGCAATTATGCCTGATATGCCTCTATCAAAGTGTTTACTACGTAGATAATAAATTACCTTATATATATAATTAGCATCTCTCACAAACACATTTGCATAGTACATTTCAGCAAAGGGTCATAAGACTAGTCAGGCTGTACAAACAGCCTTTTTCTGTGACTCCTGGTCAAATTATTTTAAACACTGCATTGTGTGAAATCTTACTAAATTTTTATTTACAATGCTATCTTGTAACATTAAAGTGTAATGTTTTTGAAAAGTGTAATTAATATTTTTGAAAATGTTTGAAAAATATTTTTGCTCCTTTGTTTCATAATGCTACTACTCTGTAATGACAATTTGACCGAATACATTACTATTATTTTTATCTTCTAAACCTTTCTTACCAGACTAACCCATCTTCCCACAGATAATTCTCCAATAACAAACCAGAAGACACCTATCGAATATTCGCGATATTATTTTGCAAAAACATTGCATTCTTCTGTTGAGATACAATTTGATATATAATTTCGACTAACATCGTAATAAAGCATGAAAGGCTTGAAAGTTGATGAATATTAAGGAGCAGCTGATTATCACTCGTAGAAGGAGAAAGAATTATTCGTCGACAAATGTATTTAAATTTGCTTAAAACAGGGAAGCTTTCCTCTTCCTGTTTCACCTTTGAACGCTTCGTGATATTGTTCGCGAATTCGCATCGAAAGAAACTGAAAAGCATTTCCCTCCCAGTGGTGTAAATGAAATGTTAAAATAGCTTCTTCTGCTATCGATCCCGGAGTCGTCTACAGATACCGAACGAGGGCGGAAAGATCCATCATTGGCCAAGGAAAGGCATAACGCGCGAGAAAGTCCTGCAGGCGCCAACAGGGCTCTCAGCATAATATATTGCTTCAATAATAATCACACTCATTTTTTTTTTCAGCAGAGAGAAGTTCGCTTTTTTTCATGGATGAAATCGCATCCAATTTTTATTCTTTTGTACACAAACGACGGAAATAACCTAGAAGCTCTATCAGGCTTGTCCTCGTTTCTCATGCAACGTACAAACGTATGTACGAACACATAACAATGCCACTCCAGGACTCGAACCCAGACCCCGATAACTGCAATGTCACCGCGAGCCAATGCGACACGACAGCGCCACAGAGGAGGAGCACTTTTCTTTCGGTATGTTGCCATTTACCCTGCACACCAAACTATTAAGACTCATATATAAAATAATCATAAGCAAGGATCTCGAAAAGATGCAGTCAGTCTTAATTAGGCCCATAATTTGAGTTCCAGCTGTCCATCTTTAGTATTTTTCATCTTTCTTCCGAACCCTACTCTCCTTAAGAGTAATAGTACCGACGGCTCTAAATGACAACCGTCCATCGGGAGGGACGCTAAGCCGAGAGGCTCGTAAGAAAAACAGTTAACTTTTTTTATCAATAAAGGATTTTAACATTAGGAAATATTTTTTTAAAAAAGTGGTAGTCTTCATTCAAATGTTCCCGGCAGTTATCTGTTCATACCTTTCTTTGCTGTTTTCCCCGATTCTTTGTTCAATATAGCCCATTTTGTCAACTACGCTTAACTTTTGGGCACCAGCGTAATTTCGAGTGATCCCTTGAGCACCACCAGCGGTAATAGTTCCGCTATTATTTAATTTCTGACACGTGCCATTGTTAGAGCTTTAATTTTCCTTCCTAAGGGGCAACATCGTATATCTCATTACTGTCTTATGATTTCCCTCACTTTATTTTATCCTATAATTATTATTACCCTGCTCAGTCACACTTGAAAGGAACAACATGTAAGTTGCAGTGATGTGGACAAAAATTCACGATAATGAAAAGAAAATAGCAAATGTAGTGAGTTTGAATAGATGAAATAAAAAAGAGAAATAGATTTGAGGATATTTTATTTCCTCCTGACAGAACTCCGACCGTTTTAGTGTCCATGATCAAGTGCTTCCGAAAATAATCACTTCGCATTGGAGCAAAAGAACCAATAAACTGTTATTGTTACAAATCTAACTGGCAACGAGGTCAGTGGGCGGACAGCGATGTCTTTGAAATAACGACTCATTCATCTTTGAAGAATCCCATCTCTCAGTTGCAAGGGATGAAGAAAGTTTCAAGAGTATCTTATTTATGTAAAATATCTGATAACACCTAAATAGCAAAAGAATTCGCATTACTCCAAGCAATTATGTCGAAGATTGTGGTTTGATTGTGAAGTAAATAAGAAGAGGGAGTCTTCTTGAAAAGGTTCAATTCACTCTATTCACACTGCATCCCAGTATATTTAACGTATGGGTTAAAATAACAGTTTCGGATTACATTTATGTTTTGTTAAAAGAACCTTCTTTCCTCAACGCCTGACTTTGGGATATAAATTCATTGTATGGGAGACGAATCCGTAAAATGAAACAGCGGATCGTCTTAGAGCCGCAGAAGTTGAACAACAGACAACGACCAGACAGAAGAAACAAGCTAAAGTCGTTCCAAAAAAAGTCCCACCAGCCACGTTCGTTTGCTGTTGCGAGGATAAAAGAAACTCGATTGATGCTGAAATGTGTTTTTCTGTTTTCACTTAAAAGAAGGTCTCTTTAAAGAAGGTTTCACTTTAAAGAAGGATCTCGAAAATGATGAGAAAGAGATTTCCTAGAAAGTTGGAATTATCAACAAGAGGATGTATTGTAGTCAAAAAAGTGGTCAAGACACAATACAGAGCAAACACAACCCAGAGCACAACAGGAGGAATTACCTATATCGTCGAAAATGAAAAAATACTACCGAAAAATATTTTTCCTTCAAACTTTTTATTATATCAAAAAACAAAGGCCTAAAACATATATATAAGCTAATGATCAAAGTAACATGCTTAAGGCATGGATGCTTGTGTTGTCTTTCTGCTGACGTCCCGCCATCCTCACAGACCTTCTACCATGGCGTATAAACTGAGAGGTTCCTGTTCTCTGTGACAAGCAGTTGCTTGAGAGGGTATTTAATATATCAGTATATAAATCTTATTAACCCTAGAAATGCTAAACGCATGCAGGCTAATGTAAGAGAGATCAATAAACATTCAGTTGGGTTGTTGTTTTACCCTGAACGGACCTTTTTTTTGTATACAAAGGGCTAAATGGCTAAGTCACAAATACCCCGAGGTCTCAGAAGTTGGGAGAGAGGTTACCCATTGGTCAGCTGTTGGGAGGCAAATGGTAGCCTCCCGTCAAGGCCATCCAGTGTGTTCTTTAAAGCGCATATGTATGGCTCTCTCGCACAGGGGTCCACTGTTTAATGTCCGATCCGACGGAAGGCGGCCTTTCGAAGTCCATCCTTGTCCCCTAATGATGGAGGGCAGTAGGGGCAGTTTGAAGAAATAAATCTCAACGCTGACCCAGGTGGACTCGAACCTGGGAAATACAGATTATGAGCCTGGCGCGCTAATGACTGAGCCACCCCCAGCCCCAAACATTTAGTTTCAATAATCATTATATTACTATAAAAGAGGAAACATTTGCATTTATAAAAAATACGATATATATCCAGGGAGATTTAATGCTTCATAGCTCTAGTGCTTCAAATGCTATCACAATTATAATATAATAAATAAATACCCCTCAAGCAGTTGCTTGCCAGAGAGGTATGACAGGAGCCTGCCAGTTTATATGCCAAAGAAGAAGATTAGTAGCATTTAACAATCAGTTTAGGAATGGGCAGTTTTAAAAAAATTAGTTTATAATTCATAGTCGGCGGAGAATTAAATAGTTCTGACGCAAATAATCGAAGTTTTTGCTCATAACGTTTTTAATGAAGCAAAAGAAATTTTCTCCTGTAGCTAAATGGTAGCTAGGCGTAAACTGGAAGGAGAGCTGTGTATCAATCCCCAGTGATGATGCACAGAACCGGCCAGGTCTAGCACCTAATGTCCGACCCCGCCTTCTCGTGGTGCAGGCCGTTAGTACCTTTCAAAAGAGATATTCTCTTTTGGAAGGGAACGGAAGGGGAGGGCTGCCAGTTCAATATGGCCTACTGATCTGGTCATCTACGGCCACTTTTTTCTTTTTTTTCAACCCTGCTGAGGAGTGGTCAACTTCACAGGGTCCTGGTGCTGACCATTTATACCTACTAGACTGGACTTGTTTATGGATTTGAGCTTGATTATGGATCCTGGACTTGCTGCACTGGTGGGCCTCTGTTGAGGGAGAGTCTGCCGCTGTGTTTCTGTTTGCTTCTGGGTTGCCAGCTCTAAGTGAACAGAGGCATGGGATACCTTATATCAGCTGGTGGATAATCCTAATCAGAGGCCATCGCAGGTACCTGAACCTTACTTAGCTAGTTGGGCATCGTCAAGCCTAAACTGGAGTAATGTGTCTCAGGCAGACCATATGGTTCTTGAAAAAGTCCACTTGAAAAGGTGGTGCCTGAAGTTCCTACCAGCATCGGTGACTTCAGCCTTTAGCGGAGGAGGAACAGGTCTTTGCCCCATGCCTGCGATCAGGGAGCTGTTTGATATTGTTGGTCCTACCAATCTCAATAAACCTAATTTCTTTAAAAATCCTACTAATCATTTTCTCTCTGCAGGAACGTGGAACGTGAGGACATTACATAGAGATTATTCTCTTGATGTCCTCATGCAGGAATTCCAGCGCTATAACCTAGATATTCTAGGCTTGCAAGAGACCAGATGGACAGGTAAAGGTGAGATACTTAAAAATAACTTTAAATTTCTCTATACAGGGAGGGAGGATGGAAAGCATCACCAAGGCGTGGGTCTGCTGCTCAGCAGACATGCTAGTGATGCTCTTCTAGGATATGAGTGCATTAATGAAAGGTTTCTTACAGAAAAATTTCAGACAAGCATTAAAGACTTGAATGTTATCTGTTGTTATGCCCCCACTGAGGATTCTGATGAGGATGAGAAGGATAGGTTTTACAGACAACTTCAGGATATTTTGAATTCTGTCAAGAAAGGAGATATTACCCTTGTTCTTGGTGACTTCAATGCCAAAGTTGGTACTGACTCTGACCTTTGGGGAGGAGTAATAGGCCCTTTTGGTATTGGTAGCTGCAATGATCAATGGACAACGTCTCCTACAGGTAAGTAAACTAAATGGTTTCAGAATAACTAACACATATTACAAACACCGCGACATACATAAATACACATGGGTTTCATCTGATGGGCTGCATAAGAATATTATTGATTATATATTAATTAACAGCAAATGGGCTAGTTCTGTTAGAAATACCAGGGCATATAGGGGAGCTGAAATTGGATCTGACCATTACCTTGTTAAAAGTGTCTTGCAACTTAAACTTAAAAAGTGTTGTGCTAGGGTTAAAAAATTTACCTTTAATACTGAAGCTCTTAAAGACCCAGTTATAGCTAAAGCTTACCATGATAGGTTACTTAGTCATTATGACAGTCATGGTTTGCTTAATACTGAAGTTGAGGAAGAATGGGGCCATTTTAAACAGGCTTTTTTGGAAACTAACACTACTCTTTTAGGGAAAAACGAGCAGAGGAGGCAGAATTATTTAAGTGATAAGGCACTTGATCTTATTTCAGAAAGAAGGAACTGCAGGAATGTCCTTAATCAGTACCCTACTAGTCCTAATAGAAAGCATTACAAAGAACTTAATAAACGTGTAAAGGATCAGTTAGCTACTGATAAGAATCTTTGGCTTGATGGCTTGGCTGACAAAGCCGAGGAAGCAGTTAGACAGCACAACAGCAGAGAGCTGTACCAGATAGTTAATGTTTTGTGTGGTAGAAAACGAACAGGTATACAGGGATTGAAGGATAAACAAGGCAAGGTTATAGAAAGTGAGGATTCTGTCATGGCTAGGTGGGCTGAGCATTTCAGTGATGTTCTAAACAATGTGGTTAGTTCTACTCCCATTGTTTGCAATGATGATAGATGCATTGTTAGCTACTGATAAGAATCTTTGGCTTGATGGCTTGGCTGACAAAGCCGAGGAAGCAGTTAGACAGCACAACAGCAGAGAGCTGTACCAGATAGTTAATGTTTTGTGTGGTAGAAAACGAACAGGTATACAGGGATTGAAGGATAAACAAGGCAAGGTTATAGAAAGTGAGGATTCTGTCATGGCTAGGTGGGCTGAGCATTTCAGTGATGTTCTAAACAATGTGGTTAGTTCTACTCCCATTGTTTGCAATGATGATAGATGCATTGTTGGCCCTATAACACAATCTGAAGTTAGTTTGGCTATTTCTAAACTTAAACTTCATAAATCCCCAGGGGTGGATGAAATTACTACGGAAATGCTTAGAGCTGGAAATGTTTCTGTTACCATTTGGATGACTGAAATTTTGAATAACTTTTATTATAAAGGCATGGTTCCTAAAGATTTTACCAGAGCTATTATTATCCCTATTTTCAAAAAAGGTGATCGTAGTTCTTGTGATAACTATAGGGGTATCAGCCTACTCTCCGTTCGAGGTAAAGTTCTTTCCATGATTGTGCTTAATAGAATTAAGAATCTGGTTGACAGGCAATTGCGTGATGAGCAATGTGGATTCAGAAGTGGTAGGGATGTGTAGATCAGATATTTTCACTTAGGCAGATTCTTGAGAAATGTTTAGTTTCAGAAACCTTTGGTTGCTAGCTTTGTTGATTTCAAAAAGGCTTTCGACTCTGTTGATCGTCATATTTTGTGGTTGATTGTGATATCATATGGTATACCAGACAAGTTAGTTAACATAATGAAAGCTCTCTATAATAACACTGAGTCATGTGTGAGAGCTGATAAGTCTTGTAGCAATTGGTTTAGCATTACTTCTGGTGTTCGACAAGGGTGCATTTTGTCTCCTTTTCTCTTTAGTTTGGTTATTGATTATGTTATGCGAAATTCACTTCAAGGGAAAGCTTTTGGCCTTAAATGGGCTGGAGATACGAAAATTTCTGATTTAGATTATGCTGATGATTTAGCCCTTTTGGCAAATGATGTTGATGAGATGAACTCTTTCATTCGAACTGTTGATGAGACTGGTAGTACAGTAGGTTTGGTTATAAACAGAGAGAAAACTAAAGTGAAGAAAATTAGTCAGGCAGGTTGTGATTCAGTTAATCTGAATGGTTGCAGTCTTGAGCAGGTGTCACAGTTTAATTACCTTGGGAGCTGCGTAACTGATACTGGTGATGTGCGGCATGAGATTAACAGACGAATAGGTATTGCTGCCGGGACTTTTAAGAATCTATGGAGATTGTGGAGAAATAGGCGTATACACCTAAAGACTAAAATTAGACTTTATAATAGTTTGGTTCTTTCTGGGGTTAGTTATGTTAGTGAAATTTGGACGCTGTGTAAGCAAGATAACAGGAAACTAGATGCTTTTGATTCTAGAAGCTTACGCAGTATCTTGGGTATTTGGTGGTTTAACTTTGTAACTAATGATGAGGTTAGGCAAAGGAGTCTGCAACCTCCTTTAAGCAGCAATATTGTGCAGAGAGAGACTCCGCTGGTTTGGCCATGTTGCCCGTATGGATAATTATAGATTGGCGAATAGGGTTATGAACAGTGTGCCTAGTAGCCTCAGAAGGAGGGGGAGACCTAGGATGCGGTGGGCAGACAATGTCAAACAGGACCTTGTTAGAATTGGTGTACAGTGGCCGGATGTAGCAGATGTAGCTCAGGAGAGATATGCTTGTAGAATTAAACTGCGCGGTCTGGTTGGACCTCCGTAGCCCATGGCTGCTTGAGGATGATGATGATGATGGTGGTGGTGGTGGTGGTGGTGGTGATGATGATCCCTCAATTTCTTATCCTTGAAGTAACTACTTGACACAGAGATCTGATAGGGTTGGGTTGTTTTTCCTCTGAGCGGCACTTTTTTGCACACCATGGGCTAAATGGCCAGGTCACATGGACCCCGAAGGCTCAGAGAAGGTTGGGGGAGGGGACCCACTGGAATAGCTGTTGGTAGACACATGGTAGCCTCTCGTCAAGGCCATCCAGCGTGTTCTTTAACGTGCACAGGGTATGGCTCTCCCGCACAAGGCTCCACGGCTTAACGTCCCATCCGACGGACGGCGGCCTTTCCAAGCCCATCGGTGTTCCCTACTGTCCGTGGGCAAGGCGGGGAATTTTGCGGAGATAAATCTCAACGCTGACCCAGCTGGGACTCGAACCCGGGAACTACAGATTACGAGCCTGACGCGCTACCGACTGAGCCACCCCCGCCCCGATCTGATAGGGGACTGTCGGTATAGTGCACCATAGAGAAGACCTGTGAGAAAGGCGAGACCTCAGAAGGATAGCACAAGAAAGAACACATCGATGGATCAAACTCAGGAGTAAATATTTCAATGATTATTTAGGATTTTGCAATGTTGCATTTCTAGAACGTTCTTCAAGGTTCACTTCTTGGACCAGTACCAAGCCCGGATCTAGAAAGTAAATCGTCCCCCCCCCCCCATTTTAATTAGGGCTGGTGACGCAATAGAGCCGTAAAAAAGGAGGGCCAGGAGACAGGATTTCCTTGCAGTATAACATTTGCCCTTCGCCGTTTTAAAGGTCTTTAAACAATTTCTTGAAAAATAAAAAAAATTGTGTAAGGATCTTTTAAATGCCTAAAATATGCATATTAAGGGGGGGGGGGGCATGACCATCTTGTCCACACCAGTAGATCCGGTCCTGACCAGTAATATTTTACTCTATTTTAATGATATTTTGAAGCAGAAAAATTTCCTTTGCTGATGATACAGCATTATTACATAAATCGCAAAATGCTGAGACAGTATATAATATATCTAATTATACGATAAAACTTCGTAACTGACATCACAGCAACATGTTATGTCTCAATAAAAATAAAACATTCTAAGTAAAGTTTTCGATATGAACCAATTCAACAACAAAATAATATATACTGACAATATATTATCACATAACTGAGATCTTTGTGAAATTGAATGTGGTAAAAATTAAAACTGTATAATGTATAAAATACTTTTTTACTTGATTTTCAACACATAGGACAGAGAAGAATCCTAAAATCTATTCCTATCTTTTACAGGCCTTCTCATACAAGGACATCCCTACTAAAACCGAAGTCACTGCTGACTACTGCCTCAGTTAGAGCCGACACAGCACAGAAAGTTTGCCTTGCTGGAAGAGTCGCTAGCTGCCTAACCACCATGCCAGTTAAGGCATGGAGTTTTAATTGAGGGACCCTAACGGAAAAACACGTGCCGATTTTGTAAGAAAAATCATTAACGTGAATTTCGAAATAATATGCGTTGAGATCTATATTGCATACCTCAGTAAACAATATTTTCATCACTTTTATATACATTCCAATATATTATATAGAATTAGAATATGGGGAGGGACTCTGAAATGTACGTTACATAGATTAATAGTATTGCTAACGTTCATGCTAAGTTACTGATGAATGGATTCAAGAACTGGTAAAAATTCCCCGCCCTGCCCACGGTCAGTAGGGGACACCAATGGGCTTGGAAAGGCCGCCGTCCGTCGGATGGGACGTTAAGCCGTGGCCCCGTGTGCAGGAGAGCCATACCCTGTGCACGTTAAAGAACACGCTGGATGGCCTTGACGGGAGCTACCATCTGTCTCCCAACAGCTGTTCCAGTGGGTCCCCTCCCCCAACTTTCTCTGAGCCTTCGGGGTCCGTGTGACCTGGCCATTTAGCCCATGGTGTGCAAAAAAGTGCCGCTCAGAGGTAAAACAACCCAACAACAACCCAAGAACTGGTAACTCATTACGAATATTACCAATAACACATTTAAGTTACTACAATATATTCAAATACATTTTGATTCCTTTATGATAAACAATTTATATATCCCATTAAGGCAGAGTAAACAATAACTTGCTCACTCTGTCTTATTACAAGGTTCAACAGACAGTGTTTTTAGGCACATCAACAACTAAGTCTTATAATTACCAACATATCGCAAGAGCCAAAGAGCAGAGCGCCTTATAATAGGGTCGTCTGAGAGCAACTACAGATCTGCCAAGTTTCCCAGAGCCAAGGATGTACAATCAGAGAAGACAGAAAGTTGGATATTAAACGGATGGCTGCCCTAATTCTTTTGCACTTTAGGCCATACTGGACTTTAGCACTTTTTTGCACTTTAGGACATACTGGACTCTTTTGCACTTTAGGCCATACTTGTATTTGCTGAAGCATCTATTCGTGTGGAAGTGGCCAGAGGGTGTCAGATGGACTAATGTGCACAGAAGATCGCAACTAATGATGATGACTCGGAGGGCATTTGATGATGAAGATAGCAAACACAAGTCTCCTTAAAAATATGACTTCAGAGAGATGTGCTCAAAATTGCATTAGGTTATCAGATCTGATGACAGAAATTGCGATCCCTTGAACAACCGAAAAATTAGCCATTAAAAATGTCCTTTTCCTCCCAAAATCACACAAATCTCTGAAATACGTAGAATTTCGCATCGGTAGAACAAAAATATTTGAAACTTTAGAGTATATACACTGTATTTAATTTTCGTTACTTAAAATAACATTATGTTGGGCTCCTGTTCAATGCGACCCCAACGGGACCCTTTTTTCCTTTTGTTGCAGGCCCTGGAAGTTAAAGAAGATATTTGCTGTTTTGGTATATTACTAAAACATTATTTGCTAAAAACAAATGGAAGCTTCTATAAAGAATATCTTGAAATCAAATTGATTCAAACATACTTTTTCCTTAATGTGTTTTATATTATTCAATAACTCTATTTAGAACTCCAAACAGTGCTGCATTTTGCGCAAAGAAATAACGTAAAAGAAATTTCGCCATTTTATGAACTAATGTCAAAGATATCAAACATTTTAATAATAATTCAGTTCTTTTTACCTAGTTATCAAAAACAATTACTTTTAGTAAGTTTTTCCGGGTGACCCCCTTACTATGCTATTACGAAAAAATTGCACTGGCTACTAATCCAACTAAATTTAACTAACAAACTAAATGTTTTATCAAGAGTCAAACAACATTTATTATTTTATGGCTGAAACTTGGGTAAATATATATATAAGGTATTCATGAGAGATAATAAAATCTTGTACGGGTTGATTTAATAATAATTTCTACAAGTTAAAAACACAAAAACACCGATTACTCAAACAGGTCTCGATTTTAAAGAAAATTTATATATATGCAAGTTTGAATGCGATTCTGCTTAAGAATAAAGAGTGTAATGAATCGTTGTGTGATTTTTATATTTACATTAAATTAAACAGCTAAGTCGAAGAAGGTAAATGAAAATTCATTTTAATAAGGGGTGTTTACACCTCTGACAGCAAAGCAGAATTAACAACGCCTCCTCATATAGACAACAATGCCTCTGATTAATTTTGAAGACACAAAAAAGCCCATAAGTGATCTTTATGTGCATAGGCATCATCGTCCATTATTAAAATGAGCCGGGACCCACTGCACCTACAAATGGAGAAACATAAAGTTAGAGGATTTCATCCCGATACTTTTGGTCAGTCAGGAATCCTCAATGAAGCAGAAGGAGCTTGGTGCACATGGAGATAATGATGTAATTAAAAATAACGAAAATTATTGATATCGATGCGTGCTAAGAGCATCAAAAGACTCCCTCCTTATTGTCTCCTTTCCCTGGTGTTAGAGTGATAATATCGTATCCCACGATCTCTCCAGATGAATGTTATTGAGAATCAGCCTGTAAGGGGAATCTCGACTCATGTGTAGAGAGAGAACAGTCACCCATTGTCCCTTGCTATCATGCACATGTTGCTCAGATTAATTCAGACTAATTCAGATGGACCTTTCTGTGTGAGGGTTGGGGTGGGTTGTTTTACCTCTGAGCGGCACTTTTTTGCACACCATGGGCTAAATGGCCAGATCACATGGACCCCGAAGGCTCAGAGAAGGTTGGGGGAGGGGACCCACTGGAACAGCTGTTGGGAGACAGATGGTAGTCTCTCGTCAAGGCCATCCAGCGTGTTCTTTAACGTGCACAGGGTATGGCTCTCCCGCACACGGAGCCACGGCTTAACGTCCCATTCGACGGACGGTGGCTTATCCAAGCCCATCGGTGTCCCCTACTGACCGTGGGCAGGGCGGGGAATTTTGCGGAGATAAATCTCAACGCTGACCCAGCTGGGACTCGAACCTGGGAACTACAGATTACGAGCTTGACGCGCTGCCGACTGAGCCACCCCCGCCCCCTCTGTGTGAGGGAGATAAGGTGACATGTCACTAGTAACCTTGCACAGAGTCTCCTCTGCTGAAGCCTTCTGGAAACCGTTCACCTTGAAATACTCGTTACATGGACAAAGCAAGCTCCGAAATAAGTTGGAGAATTGTCAGCGCACATGATTCCTGGAATTAAAACCAGGTTCATCTGGAGATGTTACGCGTGGGAGACCTTGTACTGTTCTTCTAGCTACAAAACCTTATCCTGAAATTATCTCCAGATCCTGGAGACCACCATTCCAGATGCATTCAGACATCTGACCACATTCGCTTAAAACTGTCCATCTTCATTATTCTTAATAGTACGCCACTTAACGAAACATCTGAACGATAACTTTCATACATTATTTTAACGAAGTGATGATTTCTAATTTTTTAATTCGTGGCCTAACAATGAATAATGCACAGTCATGTTCGAGAGTGCCTTCTATGGGGACGGTTCAATTGCATGTTTCATGCCAATAAAGCGATTTTATTGCTGATTTCAATATTTATCACATAAATAAGAGAATGTTTGTTTTTTAACTCTATAAAAGTTTCAAAATTGTAAGGAAAACCGAACAGTAACCTAAATTTTGCGTTTGAGTTTAGAAAAAACATCAGAATAATTTCTGAAAATTATATATATATTATTATATTGCAAAATTTTAGAATAATCGTGAGTTTAGAAATTTCGGAAATAACTACAGTTTAATATTAAGGTAGTTATATTTTTATAGTAGAAAAATAATTAAAGCTACGAAATACAATGTATGAGAGCAAGTTACAATGACTTATACCAAATATTATTGTTACGACAGATGAACGCGCTGCAGTGACATCATGACAAAACGTGGCATGAACGCTCGCATATATGCTTGTGCGTGAGAATTATACAACAAACGAATTTGAATGTAGAACCAACCTGAAAAAGAGAATGATTGACTTACAATGTTAAAAGTTGTGCAGATCAGAAAAGGAGGTTTAGACAAACTGACACGACGGCAGTGTGGCGAGTTCTACGAGACGAACGATTACACCCCTACCATGCACAGAGGGTGCACGCCTTGACACCTGCAGATTATCGGCCTCGTGTGGATTTTGCACAGTGATTCCTGCTGCAGACTGCAGTGCAACCGGACTTTGATGCATATGTCTTATTCACTGACGAATGCACCTTTACACGAGAGGGCATTTTTAATACCCACAATTCACATGTGTGAGCTACCTGTAATCCGCATGCCATACGTCCACATTCCTACCAGCGGCGTTTCTCCATAAATGTTTGGGCTGGAATCCTCCATGACCATTTGATTGGCCATACCTCCTGCCAGCTCAACTGAAAGGGAGAACGTACCTCGTATTTTTACAAGAAGTCTTCCCAGAATTACTGAACCCTGCTCTAGGAAACATTCAAACACGTACGTGGTTCCAACACGACGGAGCGCCACTCCATTTCAGCGTGGATGTGCGGAACGCATTGGATGCAATATTTCCAGGACGATGGAATGGTCGGGGTGGTCCCATCGCTTGGCCGCCACGGTTGCCCGATCTCTCATGTCTGGACTTTTTCCTATGGGGCCATCATGAAAAGCCTCATCTACGATAGCCCCATCGATTCCAAAGAGGACCTTGTTGCCATGATTTCTATTGCCGCTGCCACTGTACGAGAAATGCCTGGTGTTTTCGCCCATTTTGGCCGATCACTACGTCGAAGGTGTGAAGCCTGCATTAATGTTGGCGGTCGCTCTTTTGAGCAGTTTCTGTAATTTGCTCAATAAAATTCTGTACTTTATGTTCTGTAATTTCTGCAATTGTTTCAAACCACTTCTGTCATTCTCGTGTTTCTTCATTTCCTGACCCAGTAACTGCTAACCCCTAGCGCTTCACCGCTTGAGTTCCGACCATGCATTGTATGACGAAAAGTGCTTGTTTAGGTGTGTTCTATCACTCTTATAGTTTGGCCCAAGAGTTTTGAATCACCCTGTATATATATGAGGTAGTTATGACACTCTACGATTTGCCATTAATTAAATCTGGTGTTATGCCTCTCTACGAAGCAGTAAAGCAAAAAAAAATGCATTCTTGAAATTTTTATATCAATTTCCATCAAAATAGCCAAATAAGTCACATAATAAAAAGTTAAAAATATATCAGATGTGTATATGTCCAACTTAGAAAGTCACATTTCGAATGCATATTTTCAATAAAATAAATACAAAATTATTAATATTATCGATTAATATATTTCTTTATTCCTTCCGCATCTGCAAAAGCTTGCTCAGAAACTTCAATGGAGGTGGGGTTAATATCCTGTGAGCCATTAATAAGATTCAAAACAATTTCTAAAATATCCTTATCCCAACCTTCAAGGGGTAAAAAATGTTGTAATCCAATAATATCCTCTCCCTTAGTTACTCCACTGCTTAGCGGTATCCGTATCCATCCGCAATTCACTTTGTGACTGGATATTTGGATACATCACGAGATCGACCTAACGTTTGTCGGCTTTTAAAACTATGATGCAATGAAATCTCTCTTAGCGGACACTTCTGTTAATGGACACTTTCTGTCGGGCCACTGTCAGAAGCATTTGAAATTACATGTATTTTCTAATGCTACCCTCTCTAAAAACTGACACTCATCAATGCGGATGGAGACACTTCAAAAGATCTGTATCTTTAACCTCTCTCTAACGAACACTTCCAGGTAAAATTTTGGGTTTAATGATATCCTACTCTGTCAGTTAGCAGTATCTCTGAAATATATTGATAGTTATTACGTATAAAAATGATGACGAGCTATTACGTAGTTCAATTCAAGTGTGAATAAACACCTAATTAAAATATCATGTAACCTGGCACTACCATCCATAATGCTCAGTTGTGTTCTTATTAGTGAGTGTGCGGTTGTTGACATCGTTTTCAAGTGTGTAGACAGTTTTTGATGGTTTCTTGAAATTTTATAAATCTAGGCCCACTTAAAGACTCATTATGTCTCGGAAGCTGTAAACTTTAAGAGATAGAGTAGGAGTGATACAGCATCCCGGAAAAGGGCGGAGTTCGAAAGTTAGCTGAACATTTCAAAATAAATAAAACTTCAGCAGCATTAATCATTAAAAATCAAGACTCTCTTAACAGAGTGCAGGGAATTGAAAATACTACCACGAATTTCCTAATGAAAAAGGTTCTTTAGTGGATAAATTAACATTTGAGTGGTTTTGACGTACATGTAGTAAAAAATTCCTATCTGTGGGCTATGATTGAAAGAAAAGCTTTGCAAATGGCTGCAGGAATCTTAATTGATTTTAAAGTCTTAAATGGGTAGTTTAGATAAATTCCGTGGATATCATGAAATTTTCCTTCAAAACTATTTGTTGAGAATCTGCTGATGCAAATTTGAAAATCTTTGGTAAATGGGAAAAAGTTTGTCATCAATACTTGAATCATACTCTCCAGAAAACCTATTCAATACAGGTGAAGAAGGGGATGTTTCATCAAAAAACGATGCGTCTAAAAGAGGAATTATGTCCTGGGGATAAAGCAGCAAAGGAGTACTTTTGTGTAAAGCATGACGGGCTCCCGCGAAATACTTCTTACTATTAGTAAATCAATGAAATCAAAGTGCTTTGAAGGTATTGGCCGAAACAAATTTAGTGTTACTTGAAGACAAACATTAACGTATGGATGACTAGAGACAATAATAACGGAATGGTGGCTCAGTTAGATAAAAAAGAATATTCCTGCATAGAAAGAGGTCTATGCAGACTCATTCAGCCACTGTTTTGTGGGGGTTTTTTTGTTCCATACATATTTTTTTTATACATAATTTTTTTTTCATACTTATACATATATATAATTTTTTTAATATTTATATCTATTTTTTTTTATAATTGATCAAACATATTATTATTTTTTAATAATTATAAGAGGAGTTTATATAAAGTGGGTTTTAGTGATTTTTGTAGATTATAAAATAGTTTTAAAATTAAAGTCGTTAATATTAAGGTTATTTAATTTTTCAAAGTATTCTTTCCTTTCATTTCTGTAATAATTACACAGAAATATTATATGTTCAATAGATTGTATTTCATTGCAGTGTTCGCAATTAGGAGAAGTTACTTTCTTAAATTTAAATGATGTAGGTTTAGTTAAAGCAAGATTGGCTTTTATCCTTAATATTACTTTTATTTCTTTTTTATTTAATCCATAATCGTTAAATTTGATTATTAAAGGAGATATTTTATATCTGTGTGTTTTGAGCTTTTATATCATACCATGATTAAAGTTCATCTATTAATATTTTTTTATTATTTTTTTATATATTGAATAATTAAATGTAGATTGCATAATTTGATTTAGATTTGAAGCTTTTTTAGCTAAGCTGTCGACATATTCGTTGTGTTTGATATTGACGTGTGATGGTATCCAATGTATGTGTAGAATGTTGTGTTGGTTTAGGTGTTTGAACATTAAAGTAAATATGTCATTTAAGTATAGAAAGAAATTACTTTTAAATATGTTAGATTGAAAAATTTGTAAAGCAGATTTGCTATCAGTTAATATTATAGTATTTTGGTTATGGAATTTTAATGACCAATTTATGGCTAAGATAATTACAATAATTCTGGAATAATAATTGGTTGAAATGAGTCGAATTTAAAAAGGTATTCAAATTGTTCTGCAGGGCAATAGAATGCTCCAGATGCGTTAAGAGTTTCAAAATTTGTAGATCCACCTGTATATATTTGAATGAAGTTTGAATATTTATCATGGATGCATGTTTCAGTTAAGTTTTTTTATAGTAGATGAGTCTTATTTTTGTTTTCTATTCCAAAAATTTTATCTTTAATTATATATAAAGGAGCAATCCAATAAGGAAAGTTGGGAATATAGTCACCACTAGTTTTATTATTAAAAATGTCTAAAGTTTTTACTTTTTCAGGAAAGTTATATAATGAAACATCAGGAAAATGCATTATTAATTTGTCTATTATAGGATGTTGTCTATTTTTAGGAAAAATGCGAAAGATTAGATCTTTTAATAGATATTTTCTTTTTATTTCTATTGGTGGCATTGCAGTTTCTGCATATGTATTTAGGTTATTTGTTGATTGCATTAAGCCTAAACAGTATTTTATTGTTTTTGTTTGAATTGTTTCTAAATTTTTTTAATTTTGTTTTTGAAATGGTACTTAGAAGTTCGATGCCATATAAGCATTTAGGTAGGATAATTGAATTTAAAATTAATAATAAATTTTTATTAGAGCTTCCCCAGTTTGATCCTCCACTGAAACATTGTTCTTGCCTCCCAAAATCGTATAGATTTCTCAGCCGCTAGATCAGTGGTTTCCAAAAAGGAACACTTTTCAAATTCCTATATACTGAAAATATTGTTCAACTAATTTTATAGTGGAAAATAGTGGGAAAATTATCTCGTTTTCATTGCTCGTTAAAAGTTGGTGTTCACCTTTAAAAAATAAGGGGGGTGGCAGTAAGGTTAGGAACTATTACTCTCGATAATCATACAGAATTTCGAAGTCAACAATTGTTTTTTAAATACCTGATTTAAAAAAAAGATGATAAAAATAGTGGGACAAAATTGGCAAAAGTATCGATGTATTTCTCGCTATAACATGGAAGAGTACAGCGTGGAATGCGATGAGCCTCTCTGGTAATAAAATCTGCTTCCGAAAAGCAGGCTTTAATTGTAATTAGGGCAATGTGATGGTGGAGATATTGAAGATGTATCTGATGCGATGTACTTAATGGCTTGCTACCGAAATGAGGAAATCGAACAATAAGGAGTGAAAAATGTTTCCATAGACTAATGCTTTGGGTTGTTGGGTTGTTTTACCTCTGAGGGCACTTTTTTGCACACCATGGGCTAAATGGCTAGGTCACATGGACCCCGAAGCCTCAGAGAAGGTTGGGGGAGGGGACCCACTTGAACAGCTGTTGGGAGACAGATGGTAGTCTCTCGCCAAGGCCATCCAGCGTGTTCTTTAACGTGCACAGGGTATGGCTCTCCCGCACACGGGGCCACGGCTTAACGTCCCATTCGACGAACGGCGGCCTTTCCAAGCCCATCTGTGTCCCCTACTGACCGTGGGCAGGGCGGGGAATTTTGCGGAGATAAATCTCAACGCTGACCCAGCTGGGACTCGAACCTGGGAACTACAGATTACGAGCCTGGCGCGCTACCGACTGAGCCACCCCCGCCCCCATAGACTAATGCAGTGGTAGAAGGTACGAACATTGAGCTAAATAACATTACTAATGAATCTGCGATCAATGGAGAAGAAGAAGACTAAAGAGCAATGTTAATTCAAATTGCAAAAACATGTTGATGCATTAAATACCGTAGCAGCCTTCATTGGCTTCTGTAATGTAAAAACAATGAGTTTGGATTGAAATTAAAAAGCAATTTAATTATATGAAGAGAAAGTGAAATTACCCAAATGAACTAGCCCATACCTGGTCTAGTGGTTAACATATCTGACTACTAAAGCAACATGCATGTTCCTGTGATGTATGAGAAACCAGGACAAGCCCAATAGAGCTTCTAGGTTATCTTCGTTCATTGTATAGGAGAGTACTTTCTTCCCATTTAAAAAATGTTTTAAAAAAATTATAAAAGGAGTAGTTAATTATCGCTTTTTAACAAAAATCACATACATATTTCTATTCACTTATTGCATTTAAATTCATTAATCTATTTTTGTTGTACATATTTTATTTGTATGCCTTTAATTTGCCCGACTTGGTCAAATTGGCCACACCTTCCTAACCGGACACCTCTGAATAGCGGACATTTTATTCCGTCCTACTGGGGTCCGTTTTAGGGAGGTTTAAATGTATTTGCAGTTAGGTTTCTTGCGTTGATATTACACTGAAAATAAATTACTGATGTCGGCGAATATATAAAATAAAGGTAACTGTTACTTTTCTGTCTAAACGTGCAGAAAATTTGCGTTCCTACCCGCAAGGAGATGAAGATGGCGGATTTTCTGAGAAGAGTATTTCTCTTTCCTGAATATTTTGAAATAAATGAAAACATTTTGTTTCACGCTTCAGAGCCTGATCAGGCTTCACAATAAATTATGACAAAGTGATCCGCTAGATGGGATCTGTTGCGAAGTGTACATTCTCAGTAACGTTTAGTTGTGCCCATAATTCGTAGAAATTTTAAATTCTTTTTCAATTAAATCTTCAAAAGCCTACATTTTTTCCCATTCATAAATATCAGGGGCCCAAATAATAATTAGTTTGTCTTGTCCATTAAAGCAGATTAATGCATTGTGAAAATATCGCAACACAGAATATTTGAATGGTAAAAATTAGAACTCTAAATGAATATCAGGTGACTGCAAAGAAACACAAAAATAACAACAGAAAATAAGGCAATGCATAGTATATGAATATGCTGTGGTTTCAAGGAGATATCAAGGTTATAAGTATATAAATACAACCTCGTATAAAATAAATTCTAAGTATATATACTTCAATATTTTATTCTGAATGTAAAACATTTTCGAAATTTTTTGTACTGTTCTGTTACATGTGTAGGTGATTGACTGAATCAAAGTTAGAATTAAGTACATAGGAGGTATCGATAGCAGAAGAATCGTAGATAATTTCTGGTCGAGTTACACGTGCTGTCTCAATTGAAGAGTGCTAGGTATACTAGCAGGTTGAAGAGTTGAGCATGTTCTCATTTTGCATTTGTTTTAGCAGATGAGGATGTGACTGTGGAAACATGAGAAGAAGCAGAAAGTGCTCAGAAATTCCGCAAACAGATAAGTCAAAAGAAGGTAAAGGCTTTTTGAAAAGTGACAAATATTTAAGTAAATGAAAATTAGTAAAAGCTTACAAAACAAACCGGGATTCATCTCGTCAGGAGTGTTTTGTAGATTGAAAGGAAGAAATAGCAGAAGAGTGTTACATATTACTTACCAATGTACAGCATTTAACATCCTATTAAATATCAACATATGAAATTATCTCTAGCAGAAAATACTACTGTGGAGAAACAAAACAATGGAAAGAAATTTGAAGGCTAAAAGGGGAATACTTGAGGTAAGAGGAACATTTTCTGAAATGTCACTACAAAATATAAGGTAAAGGATAATCAGGATGATATCGCATTTCACTGAAGTGGATGGAAAAGGTTAAGGATCCTTTTTTCGTTTAAATCATTCTTCATTACTTAGGAAGAGATAATAGGCTATAATGTTTCTACACTATAGCTACACGCCATGCAACTTCAAATAAGGAGAGTTCATGGGCAATTTCGTGGCTCGGGCGTTAGGGAAGATGGATTGGATTGATTGGCTAATCATTCACATACTTGCCATCTCCTCCCCTATATTTTCTGGTTGCTGGGGCTGCTTTTGCCTCATCTTCTGAAGTTTAGCACGGATGCATGGGCAGAAGTTGGTGGCAATGAAATCGAGGACCAAATCGTGGAGTGTGTCTGCCCGAACAAGATCAAGTTATAGAGAGCAACATTTATTACACTAATCTGCTACCACTGATTGAATTTCGATTATCAAATTTAAGTAACTAATTTTAAAATGCAGATTATTAAATGAACGAATACACTTACTACATAGAAAAAAATACTTTCTTGAATAGTAAGGCTACAACTATAACATATACGAATCTAATTAGACATGCACAGGTAAATAATAAGTACAAACACAGCAACTGCTTCCTACGATTTTTACACAAAGTATAAAAGCAATAATTAATTTAAAAAAAAGGGCAGTACGGAATAAAAGGTAACTGAAAACACAAAAGCAAGGTAATCAATATATGAGAAAGAATAAAAATAATTAAGTACCATTATGAGTGTATAGGCTACAAATCATAAGGTAAATTATGAAGCAAGAAATTCCCATTGTCAGAGTTGTCCAAGAAGCAACAATAATCCGACATTTAGAATCGCAATTTTTTTTTTGGAGATTATTAACCTGAATCCGATGACACCGATCTTTTCGATAAAAATATTTAGTCAAATTTCTTCAAGAGCCAATATGTAGTTTAATTCATTCGTTCCTCGACGGTTACTATTTTTGTTTTAACCTGTTTGAATAAACTTTTCAAATCAATCATTTAACTGGCATTATTGTTGTCAAACATTCTATTTGGCCAAAATGCCGAACGAATACAGCTGAAAATAAAGGTTTATACAAATCTGTTTGATATATTTTATCCTCCGTTAGACTTCCCCAAGAAGATCTGGATCTTATTCCTACTGACATGAGTCCGTTCCCGATAAAGTGAGCACAGAGTGTTCTTATATTTAGTTGCTACACTTACACTACGACTTAATTTTCAAACAAAGTTATTTCTATTCTTAGATAGAGTCAGTTTCGAAGGGAATTATATAAAAAAAAAACGCATTTGATATATCTCGCATTGATGAGCTAGTAGGGAACTTAAATTACAATTTGTTCATCTGTAAGGAGCATTTTAAAAGGACCAAAAGTATTCTTTATTAAATTCATATGATTTTACCAAAAGTAGCTATTCAGCTTAATATTGCGACTATGAGGAATTAATAAGCTCAAATTCTTTCTTTTCTTCATTGGTACGATATGGAAGAGTGATTTCGGAATATGGAATTAGTGATTAGTAATGGAAGGTAGACAGACTAGAAAGAGGTGACAGATCATTTTTAATTCGCTGTCTCTCTTACTCACAATCTCTCATTACATCTTAAAAGCGTTTATTGCCACCTGAAAAATACCTAAAACAAACGGTGTATTAAAATTATAATTGGATGCAAGGTTTTTTTTCCATTTCTTAATAACTTTAATAAAATCGATATTTCTTTCCAGTGCAGAGAGCTTGAAAGAAATGGTTTCACAATCGTTTGCTTCGTAATTCCCGAAGTTAAAACTTCTGACTTTTAAAAATTTCTTGAGATGAGACTTTTAGCTACAGATGTCGAATAGTATCATAATAGATATTTCGTGGTTGGATTCTATGAATATAAATACTAATATATAACCACTACGAATAGATATCTCGTGTCGAGAGAGATCGCATAAATTTGGTATCAAAGGTAAGTGATTAGCGAATAGATTTATGAAAAGATTCCTCTTAATCACGGCTATCCAAACTCCATATTCAAGCGAACAGTTGAGTTTTTGCAGGTTATTCAATTACATCAGAAAATAAATAAAAAATAAAAAATAAATAAAATAAATATATAGATAAAAATTAAAAAAATAAATAAAATAAATATATAAATAAAAATAAAATAAATAAATACCCCCTCAAGCAGCTGCTTGCCACAGAGGTCTGACAGGAGCTTTGTCAGTTTATATGGCATAGTAGAAGGTCTGAAATGATGGCAGGGCCTCAGCAGAAAAACAACATACACGTTCATGCCTTACCCGGGGTTCGAACCCAGGTCCCTTAGACCAGTAGCCAAGCGCGTTAACCACTTGGCCATGGGGCGACATATCGTAAAATAATTAAAAAAAATTCCCCCATTAGTTTATTTTTTAACTTTTTTTTCCAAAACAACTATATTTGCCATTTTAATGCCATAAATATTTTTTTTTTTCTTTTTTCGTTTATGGCTAGCAAGCTACTAGTAGCCCTCTCTAAAGGTTTCAGATAAACACGCAGACAATGTGAAACTGCACATTAATAGAACTGACCCTTCTAATGGGTAAATACAACAGCGCTTGCTTAACATATACACAATTAATGAACGAAATTCAATAGGTTTGTTTGATCTTAATAGCCTTGGTTGCTGAAGGATTTTCAATACATCAAAGACATTATTTCCTTTCCATTTGGGGGCGGGGGGTGGCTTAGTCGGTAGGGCACCTGGCTCGTAATCTGTAGTTCCCAGGTTTGAGTCCCAGCTGGTCAGCGTTGAAATTTATTTCCGCAAAATTCCCCGCCCTGCCCACGGTCAGTAGGGGACACCGATGGGCTTGGAAAGGCCACCGTCAGTCGGATGGGACGTTAAGCCGTCGCTCGGTGTGCGGGAGAGCCCATACCTTGTGCACGTTAAAGAACACGCTAGATGGCCTTGACGGGATGCTACTATCAGTCTCCCAATAGCTGTTCCAATGGGTCCCCTCCCCCAACCTTCTCTGAGTCTTCGGGGTCCTTGTGACCAGGCCATTTAGCCCATGGTGTGCAAAAAAAGTGCCGCTCAGAGGTAAAACAACCCAACCTTTCCATTTGGTAAAAATAATTACTCCTGAAACAAAAATCTACGAATAATCTTCTGAATAAAAGAAAAGTTTTCTTTGTCAGATCTATTTCTATGAACCAGGAACTGTTGAAGCTAGTAAGCAAGTCATAGTCTTTGCTCGTACTTTGTAGAAATGTTTACTCCACCTAAGTGTGAGAATGATCCCCTCACGGGGCTCTCACTCTCTGATCAAATGATCTGAAGATAAAAGAGCAGCATCACTTTTTCATCTTAGCTGAATCGAATATTCAGATGCTGGATAAGGAGAAGAATCGCGTGTCTCGTCATTTGCCTAAGGCAATTCTTTCTCTTCAGAATATCTCTCAGCATTTCGATGAAGAAGAAGAAGGAATTTAATTTCGATGCATTCGCCTTTCTTTTCTTCTATTTCTCGTCGATTGTATGTGATGCATTTTTTGTTGGGTTTGCTTCAGTCTTTCTCGACACATGCAGCAAGTCGTGCTTCGCTAATAAATTTTTAAATTTCTCTTTGAAGAAGTCATACAGTACGAAATTCCAATTTAAGTTGAGCATTTCAACTTTCAGTCCAACCTGATTCTCATTCTCATCCAAATGGAAGGAAATGAGTTCCAATACTGCATAAAACTTCAAAGTACATACACATTTCAAAAGAACTATTCTAACAGTTTCCACCAAGAATAAAAAGATCCTGAAAAAAATAATTGAGAAAAATGTGTCATCATCGAAATTATATTACTGTTTACTTGTTGTCTCAGGCATTACATATAAGATGGAGGTATTTAACAGTAACAAAGCAGTGTTTGGGTTTAGCCCTGAAACTTTCTGTTATGATCAATGGTCTGATTTCTCAAGAATATCAAAGTACAGAGAAAGGGGCATCTCGAAGAGTTTCTCCAGGCCGTCTGATAGCGTACGACTCTTTCTTGCACACATGAAACATTGCTTACAATCACGTGAGATTGAGGTGACCTATTAAATTTCATCAATGATCCTTATCCTTGCTGAATGTGAGAACATCAGCGAGGATAAGAATTTCAGAATTCCGAACATGGAATTCTGAATTCTCTTTGGTTTGAAATTCAGACCTGAAAGTCTCATATCAAAATATCGGTCATTCACGTCAGAAATAGATCAACATCTTCGAACCTAAAACAAAGTACATATCTTGTTTTTGTCTTTTGTTTTAAAAATTTAATAAAATACCAGTGATGGAGTGTCTTTCTCTCAAGCTCGAACATAATGAAGGCAGTTATCTCAACTAGTAATGTACACTGAATCGACAAATTATTATATACACCTCGATAACAATTTGCAAAACAAAAAGAAGAAACTGGCAATGTCTATAAATAGAGCAGGTCTCTAGGCATTGGAAACCAGTCACGGAGAAGTAATCATGGGTGAAGGCAGCGATATTATTTAGTTTGGCGTGGCCAGATAGTAGGTGCGAGAAAGGACGGTTGTCCAATCACCACAACTGCTGAACTGTTGGGATTTCCATGTCAGACCGTCGCATATGTATACCAAGACTACGTCACAAAACTTACACCAAGCGGGAGAAATGTGGACGTAAACGTACAACTGATTCTTGAGGTGAGTGCAGACTGTTCCCCATCGTTACAAGGAATCAAATAGCTACCATGGAGCAGATAACGTCTGAATTGAATGAGGGCACGTCTACAAGTTTATGCACAAAGACTATCCGTCGTACCATGGAAAAAATAGGCTATGGCAGTCGGCGTCCACATCGTGTTCTCTTGTGACTGAAAGGCACTGAAAGATTATGCTGCAGTTTGCAAAGTCCCATCCCAATTGGAGTGCAGAGGACTGGAAACACGTCATCTAGTCTGAGGTATCACGGTTTCAACTCTATCACGCCGTTGGAAGGGTGACTGTGTGGCGTAAACCACACGAAGCGATGGACCCAGCTTGCCAATTTGGGTGATACAGGCAGGTGGAGGCGGTGTAACAGTTTGGGGTGCATTTACATGGGCTTCTGTGGGGCCCCTCATACCTGTCGAGACTTCCGTCACCAGCACGAGGTATGTGAACGTCCTATCCGACCACCTACAACCGTTTGTAACAATTCTCTTTCCGCACCATGAGGCCATCTTTCAACGAGATAACGCCACACCGCATACTTCCCGAGTGGCGACCAATTGGCTCCAGGAGCATTCAAGTGAGTTTACCACATTCGAATGGCTCCCTCGATCGTCGGACCTCAACCCCATTGAGAATTTGTGAGACGAATTAGAAAGATCTGTTCTAGCCCTTAACCACAGCCCTATCGGCAACTATGGATGCTATACGATAGGCGATCCTTGCTTCATGGGCGGCAATACCACCTCCGTATTTTCAATACCTCATTGAGTCCCTACCAAGAAGTCTGGCTGATGTTAAGGCAAAAGGTGGGGCAACAGGCTATTAAGCAGGTGTATATAACATGTCCTAATACTGTATGTGTTTGCATGCGCCAACATGCAGAGAGACATTAGGACCAGTATGCAAATAAAGTTTCTTGAGTAATAATGGACACAGATAATGAGCAGCTCATTCATACAAGAAAAACTGACTTTGGAATCCGCTACGAATTAAATGCTGAGCTACAATGCTAATTAGCATGCATGCTCGTAGATCGTAGATCGTGTATGGATATGCGATGTTCCAGGTAAAACACTACCCATTACCATCTCCATCTGAGAATACGCCCAGTTGGCATAAGTAAAAACATATAACAAGTAAACCACCCGTTAGAGGCTAACATAAAACGCAAGCTAAAAATATATCATGCACAATAGACCTAAAACGAGTAGCTTTCCTCAGGGAAAGCCTTCATTTTAGGCCTCTTGTACTTATTAAGAACATTGTGATCATAATTAAGCAAAGAAGAAATAATTTCATTGGGAGCATGCATGCTCATGCCTACGATTTTACCTCTTTGCTTAAGCTCTGTTAAAAAAAGGGTACCTAATATTACGAAGGGATGGGTTGTTTTACCTCTGAGCTGCATATTTCTTGCACACAACACAATGGGCTAAATGCCAGGTCACATGGACCCCGAGCGCTCAGAGAAGTTTGGAGGGATGGAACCCACTGGACAGCTGTTGAGAGACAGATGGTAGACTCCCATCAAGGCCATCCAGCATGTTCTTTATGGTGCACAGGGTACGGCTGTCCCCGCACAAGGAGTACATCCCGACTTAATGTCCCATCCCAAAATTAAGCTTAAGCATATTAAGCTTGTGGAATGGAAGCACGAGCAAATGCTTAGTACATTTTATGTCTGCGCAGGTTTCTGTTTTCCTAGTGTTTTTTTTTTAACTTAAGCTCAATTTCATTGTCGTAGATATTATTCTAGAAAAATGCTAAAGTAATATTTATTGAAAAAACATGTAATCACGGAACTTGATCTATTGAACGATTTCAACATATGGTTATTTCGTTTTAGTTACCAAATAATTATTTTATTTAATTCATGCATAAATTTTGTGCCTCATTAACTTTCTCCTTTGTTTATTAGCGTTCCTAAAGTTTAGTTTTAGTGATAAAGTATTAGCTTAGATACATGTGGCTTGCAGTAATTCTAACGAAATCACTTCATCAAAAATCCAATTTCGACATCATATTCTATCTGTTTAACGTTTTATTTTTCTACTGAAACCTCTTCATTTCCTCCTTTACATCCTCAACGCAGAGAAAATAAAAAGTTCGAATTAATAACCGTTTCCCAATGATCGCGATATTAAAAGGAAGATGAGATCAACTCACAAACTTTCTGTTGATCTTTTTATCAAGTGCTTTGGAGAGGGTAAAAATTCCTCAAATAATACGTATTTTTCGTAACCAAGATGTTTCAAATTCTAACACCAATTTAAAACTAAGGACATGAATTTTCCTTTTTATTGATAGTACAAATGTGTGTTCGGTCCTATATATTAATATGTACAAGATCATTCCATGTTTAATTCATTAACAGAGATATATTGTTAATGGACGATTAAACTTTCAGTGTAACCAAGGGCAAAATTAAAACACTGGCTTTTAATCATAGTAGTGTACTTCACTACACAACTTCACTCTTTAAACAAACCTTCAAAATTTAAACCTTATTCCTCATTTATCCTTCAGTAAGATTCTGTAGTAAATTGTCTTTAAGAACAAATATTTGGTGCCCTTTCCCTTCTGTCAAACAGATCTGCAATCTATGAACATAGTAGGCAGCTTTTCATTAACATAATCATGAAACGGTTTTCATATCTCAGATGCTCTTCCAAACAATCTAATATAAACAAAAGGCTTACTCTCAAAAAATTAATATTTAAAATGCTTATGATTAGTTCTAATTAGTTGTATTACAATACTTATGTCAATTCAGGAACAACTGTGAGGAATTGTGTATTACAAATTAAAATTTGTCACAAATGCCAACAAAATAAATTGCTTTTACAATTAAAAGCAATTTGTAGAAAAAAGTTGCAAAACAAATAGAGCTCCATCCATTTGCAAGAAAGCTGGTGAAGAATTGTCTGCAGACGTGTTCAATTATGTAATATTCAAAACTATCGTCATCCTATGCCTGAAAACGCCACAATGGTGTAAAGAATGACATCTCAGTTGGAACCTAAACCTCACAATGGTGACTTATATTGTGTATGAGATTATCCAAAAGTATATTAGATACGAGGTCCAGCAAGGCAAACTTTGTGTGTCATGTTAGCTCTAACTAAGACAGTGGTCAGCAGCGACTTCGGTCTTAGTAGGGCATGTCCTTGTATGAGAAGGCCTGTAAAAGGTAGGAGTAGCTTCTAGGATTCTTCTCTGTCCTATATGTCGCAAATCAAAAAAATAAAAAAAAGGTGCTACTCACTCACAAAGGACATTTGCAAATCGTGGTGGACCCAGGGGCGGGAATTGAGGGATGAAACACGTCTTTCTAAAACATCCCAAATATCCTCAATGGTTATGAGATCGAAAGAACGTGCTGGCCACCCCATGCAGCTAACGGTGTTCACCTCCAGGTATTGGTCGACCAATAGAGCTCTGTAGAGTGGATGTGTTATCGTTCTGCAAAATGAAAATGTCTCCTATTGCACTTGCAGAAGGTGGTATATAGGGGCCTACGATCACATCTCTCTACCTTGATCGTAACAGCAGGAACAGCGCAGACATATGTATGTGATCACTCAAAGAAAGAATTACCCAGAATAAAATACTACTCGCCCCCCCCCCTCTATAAAGTGTTTCGACGATGTTTGATGGATAATGACGTATCCCTTGTTCCCTCTAACTCAATATCTGTCTTCCGTCTGCTGAGCAAATCTGGATTCGTCAGTAAAGAGCACTGAGAACCATTGATCTTTGGTCCAATCACGACGTTGTATGGTCCAGTTCAGCCTCACCTTCCTAAAGCGTAGGGAGAGATCACACAACTTACTGGTCGGCGAACATGCACACCACTTACGAATCCTCCTGCTACTAGTGGAGGTTGAAATAAGGGTTTCAGTACCCTTTAGAAAACGAAACTGTGGGATTGTGTCTTCGAGTTGTAAGCAGATGTACTTATCCTCATTTGCTGTTGTTGCCTTTGGGAGACTCCTTCATTTTCTGGATATATTATTGACTTCTCAAAATTATCCCACAACATGCTGACTGCGGAACTGAACTATGTTACCACCTCTACTGTTGCTTGTCCACCTTCAGTTCGTCCATCTGAAACTTTCTGAAAAATGTGTATGTTCCATTGAGTAATAGAAAATCATCGTTCAAGAGAACAGATACTGAACTTTCGGCGAACAATGCTGGCCCAACGTCGGAAGATGCAGGGTGTTCTAACAGGCATTTATCAAGATAAGGCGATCGAAAGTATTTATCAAAGCGATATGTATTTGCACATGCGCAGAGAATTTGTTTACATGTGATCATCGTATTTAATGCCCTTACATACCTATTGCAGCATAATTTGGTTGCATTACAACCGATTGCTTGAACCAGCAACTCTTTGCCAGCCACTGTGTTGAGCACCTGGCCTTCTTGCCCATCTTCACAGATGGCTTGAAGTCTGATATTGGCCATGGTCTGTGTGATGCTATCACTGTAGACCAGATCCCACAGCAGTGTTTCATCTTCACTGCAGAGTTGCATGCCATCATCCTCACCCTGGACCATGTGGATTCAAGGTGATTATTCTTGTTCTTTCCAAGTTCTGCTAGCAGTTCCATCTTTTGGTAGACACTATCATTATTCTCTTCTGTTTGGTGCAAATTTATTTCATTTGGTTTACATTTTATTTTGGTTTCAATTTTTGTATTATTTCTAAATTACGAAATTCCTTTCAAAATGCAAGGAGTGTAGTTTTGATTAAAAGAGACGCCTTAGATAACAACAAGAAATTGAGGATCTGTTGCCATCAGTGAGAAAGGAAACATCTTTCGATTAGGAAAGTTTGTCGTCCGTTAGATGGAACATTAAATCGCAATCCCGTTAAGTGGTAGGTGCAAGTGGGTCAACTACACTTGGCTGTTTAAAAATGCTCTGGAAGCTCCTGAAGTAAGATTCCCCTCTGAATACTAACTAGCTTTTTAGTGGATACTTTTTCTGAAATTGGTATCCTCGATATTTTTTTCATCGTAACCCTGATCTTGAAAACATTTTCGTAGGGAGTGTTGAGAAAGTAACTTGATTTAATCGCAACGGACTACAAAACAGCTCGCTGTGTGTCTTTTTTTATTCAGAAACTATTTTCTGCTAAATAGAGCAATATACAATTTTTTCTCTTCAGTTATACATTCTTTTAAAACCTATTCTTCCAAAATACGTAAATATAATGTATATGTATATGCACGTTTTGCCTTCGGATTATTTTAAAATATAGCTCAGGACAGATGTGCTTGAAGAATTAAATTGCGCGATCTGGTTGGACCTCCGTAGCCCATGGCTGCTTGAGGATGATGATGATGATATCATCATAAACGAAATACAAATCTATTCTTTCAGAGGATTACGCACCGTTAGGGATTACGTACCTGGCCCGTGTGCGGGAGAGTCATACCTGTGCGCGTTAAAGAACACGCTGGATGGCCTTGACGGGAGGCTACCATCTGTTTCCCAAACTGCTGTTCCAGTGGTCCCCTTCCCCAATCTTCTCTGAGCCTTCGGAGCCCTTGTGACCTGGCCATTTAGCCCATCGTGTGCAAAAAAGTGCCGCTCAGAGATAAAACCACCCAACTCAGAGGATTACGTAATATTTTTAATATGTTGGGGATTCTCTGGAGTAGCAGGAATTTCTTTTACCTTCTGCTTCCAAATATTTCGAGAACTCACAAAAGATTTAGGCAGCCCATTCAAATGGACACCACAAAGTCCATGTTATCAATGCAGCAGAAACATAAACAACCCTTTATCAACTCATTAATTCTGAATTTCAATCCCTAACTACTTGAGAACAGACAAACGTTAATAGCATTGGCAATTAAGATAGATACAGTTTTGTGGTGACCTTTTTCTATTAAAGGGTTCACCAGCAAGGAGATTCGGAATCTGACATTAGGTTCAAAATCAGGTTCTCAAGCGGCATTCGTGACGGTGCAGAGATTCTATCCCAGATACCTTTTTTTTTAAATTACGTTATTAGATCATGCGCTTGCATTGACAATGGGAAAGAAACAGCCGATGCTTTATAGATATAAAAAAAACACGGTTTTGCAAATTAAGCTTGCAGGATTCAAGCTGTTAAACGTATCATTCCTTTTTTACGACTTTATTTACACATTAAGGTTAGAGTTTGTGATCGAAGCATCACAGCCATCAGCTGATCTCGGATGCAATCACAAGCACATACACGAGAAAGAGAAACACCTACTTCCTCCAGCACTTCCTCCGCTTCCTCCTTTCCTCTTCTTCCTCTTCTTCTCCGGGCTGTTGCAACTCGTAGCCCTAGTCTGAATACCCTGCATCTTGTCTTCTTCGCTGCTGCTGTTACGTTCCTGAACTGTCCTGAGAGTGCTTGTCGATTGTCACCTGCGAGACCGTGCCCTTACAGTCTGACGAAGAGGCTGACTTTGCCTCTCTCTTCCTCTGTTCCCTTTGCTCTCTCTCTGCTTGCACCAGCCAGCGCCAAGAAAATCGTCCCCTCTCTTGGCCCTCAGCCCAACACGCTCCTTCACTATTTCGGAGCCCCAAGCATCACGAGTAACATCAGCAAAGCAGCAGTAGTTGAAGCAGTGGGGCTGGCTAGTCCTCCTCCTCTTCCTCCTCCTGCTGCTTCTGCTCCTCCTCATCATAGTAGTTGTAATGTTTGTGGTAGTGGTCGTGGCGCCTCTGCTCCCCCATACCGGTGTAGCGGCAATTCTTGGCACACTCTCCTAGCAGTCTCTGGCTCTAGTTCAGCCAATGCTTGCCAGTGCTTGTCTCCGTTTCATTTTATTTTTGCATCCCCCCCCACCTTCTCAAACTCCTCAACTTCCCACCCCGTTATTGTTTCTCTCTTTGTCTCGCTCCTCCTCCTCGTCGTGTTTTATTTTTTATCGTTTTTATAAATGACTGACCACATGAGAGAGAAAGAAAACTCTCCAATGCTTCTTGATCTTATATATACGATCTTTATGTCATCTCCTGAGGCAAAAAATCTTCATTTTTAACAGAGACCTTGGCTCCTCACAATTAAGAGATGCAATGCATTAACTGGAATTCCCACTCGTGAACGTTCTGCCAAATTGCGAAGAATGCGCAGCGGAGAGAAGACGTTGGAGGCGAAACTTGAGTCTGGAATATCACCTGAAATGTCTTTGAGTGAAGCTCTACTTAAAAGAAATTTAAAGCGTTTGTAGGCGTATTTTTTATAGCAGAGAGACTCATTGATGCACAATTGATCCGCAGCGCAAAAACAAATGTTCACTTTTGTACCTTTTTTCCTCAACATTATATTTTGTTAAACATTTCATCTCATTTCACCTGATGGCGATTATCGTGATAGCATTCCTTATTCTCTATTGTATATGATGCTGCTTCAACTATGCACGGCAAGCGAAATTAAATTCATAACACTTAGTGATGAATCGAATTTGGAATCGCACATCTTGCGAATAATATCGAATGGCTCAGGGAATATCTCCAGAAAACATTCCTGAGTCAGTTCCCATATGAAATAGCTAAAAATCCAACAAAAATTTTCGAACCGAATTTGCTTAAGTTTCGCTGTAACCATAGGCGTCCGCAGAAAATTTTCCAGGGGGGGGGGGGGCAAAGCTTGGAGACAAATAATCACATCAATAAATTTTAATTTAATTATTTAATTTTTTAGGTTTTTTTTCACAAGTAGATTATAGAATACAGTATTGCATCTACAAAAACACATACATAATGTATATAAATTACGTTTAAATTGTTACGATTATAATTTGTGGAATTTTTCATTCGATCCCAGGGGTGGGGGTGGAAGTGCCCCGTTTGTCTCCCTCTGTGAACGCCCATGGCTTTAACCATCAAAACTTTCAGTTTTAAGGAAAATAACTGTTTCTGAGAGTCAAATTAGAATTCTATTGCTTCAATAATCCAGTTAATACACCTTCATTATATTTTTCAAGAAAGGAAAATACAGTAATTGTTAAGGAAGAAAAGCACCGAAATATTTTTTCAATTTCCTTCGGTTTATTTTTGCCCTACTCCATGCTAGATTTCTTTTGAATTGATGTTTTTATTGCAATATTGAATATGGGTAAACTATGAATAGAAAAATGCAAATTACTATGCATACGCCGAAAGAGTAAATATATTCTATTGACAGGGTCAATGCGATACCGTATGTAGCCGTACGTAAAGTATACGCGGTGTTCATGAAGTCAACCTACTTTCCGCTTTCTCTCCTAATCAAGAAAATTCGTATTCAAAGAATGCGAATCTCCATATAGAGATAGAGTGAGACTCCATATAGAGATAGAGATAGAGTGAGTCTCCCATAGAAATAGAGATAGAGTGAGTCTCCCATAGAGATAGAGTGATCTTGTAAGTGATTGCGTCTCCCATAGAGATAGAGTGATCTTGTAAGCGATTGCGTCCCCATAGAGATAGAGTGATCTTGTAAGCGATTGCGTCTCCCATAGAGATAGAGTGATCTTGTAAGTGATTGCGTCTCCCATAGAGATAGAGTGATCTTGTAAGCGATTGCGTCTCCCATAGAGATAGAGTGATCTTGTAAGCGATTACGTCTCCCATAGAGATAGAGTGATCTTGTAAGCGATTGCGTCCCCATAGAGATAGAGTGATCTTGTAAGCGATTGCGTCTCCCATAGAGATAGAGTGATCTTGTAAGCGATTGCGTCTCCCATAGAGATAGAGTGATCTTGTAAGCGATTGCGTCTCCCATAGAGATAGAGTGATCTTGTAAGCGATTGCGTCTCCCATAGAGATAGAGTGATCTTGTAAGCGATTACGTCTCCCATAGAGATAGAGTGATCTTGTAAGCGATTGCGTCTCCCATAGAGATAGAGTGATCTTGTAGTGACTGCGTCTCCCATAGAGATAGAGTGATCTTGTAAGCGATTGCGTCTTCCATAGAGATAGAGTGATCTTGTAAGCGATTGCGTCTCCCATAGAGATAGAGTGATCTTGTAAGTGATTGCGTCTCTTATAGAGATAGAGTGATCTAGTAAGTGATTGCGTCTCCCATAGAGAAAGCAATCACTTACTAGAAAATTTGCGAGATTTACTAGAAAATGAGCCAGAGATTTTGTACGCAGAATAGACTAGCGTTATTCTGGTACAATAAGAAATCTGTTAACTTTTCCCAACAGATCTTCGTCGTTTGAAATCATGCTGCCAATGGTATCGTAATTTTTGATTCACTGGTATCACAGATGATAGGCAATTTTCCAGAAGGAAAGTGGTTGAGGTATAGCAATATCTCTTGTCTCATTTGGAAGCCGATAACATGATGCATGACTATGGCACCTGATGTCGCCGGATTTTTTTCTCGGAGCCCTCTAAAGGCCAAAGTGTGGACACCGCTGCCTGAGAATCTTGAGGACATTCAGGCAAAGATTAAGTGATGAGTTTGCAGCGATTATACTCAACGATTCTTTGGAAATTCTGCTAAGTATTCTCCAACCATTAGGATGCGAAACGTTCGTCATGTAGAAACTTAAACTACGCTTACGCAGCCATATATTTCCTACAAATCTGGACTAGTTATGCCCAATCACTTTATTTCTACGGTCATCTATAACTGTTAGGAACTTTATGAGCACCCTGTATATATCCTATACCTTATCCTTTGCTGTCAAAAAGAATTCCAAATGGATTTTCTTCTATTTTTGCAATAAGCTAGAACTCCAAACTAACTGAACGCCAACGTTGATCGATTTGGAATTTCTCTCTCCACCCAAATCCCAGCGAGTCGCGGCAGTGAGAGAAAGGAAGCGACTGAGATCAGAGCAGCAGAGCGATCGTTGCCAAGCAGCCGAGAGGTATTCTTCTCAAAGATCAGCTTTTCCCATTCTCAAAGATCGACGTTGTGTCGCAACGCCGACATGTGTCCATCTTCCGTTTGTAAAGGTACGCTTGCCCACATATGACACCGAATCGTCCATTTTGCTCTCTCTGCAGGCGAAGGGCAGCACGGCGACGACGACGAGGATACACTTAATTAAAGCGAAGCTCTCGTGGCGCACGCATAAGCAATCAGTCCTAGTTCACTGAAGGTGGGGGGATAAGGGTGGGGGGTGAAGCAAAGTCACCGTAATTCATTCCATCTCCTTGCCGCTCACTTGAGCGAAGACGAAAAAGGGTTTTGCTGACGTCAGACGGAAACGGAATCGCACGACAGAGGAAGCAAACGCTGCTATTTCTCTTCTTCTTCCGCGAAACACAATTTTTAATTAAAAGATGGTATCGTTAAGTTATTCATTTGGCATGATGAATCGAATTAATTTCTAAGTTCGCTTATCAGCTGTGCGTGCCATGTGAGCCACAGTTTTTATCTTTGCATTTATCATAATTAATTCAGCTTCTGCGAGATTGTTCTTTCAAGAACAACTTTTTTTGCATTACATACATTGCTCGACAAAATTGAACAAGACACGAAAAGCAATCGGAAATGACGTAATAGAAATAAAGTCACGTTCTCGTATCATCAGAGCCATGAGAGAAAATTTGATTCCCTAACAAGGAGCAAAAGCATTTTTGAAGTGTTGAGAATTTCTACTAATTCTCTGCACTTCCTTTGAACAGAAGATGTTTGTGCCAGCATTAAATAATATTCAAAAACAAGGCTGCAGTTGTGAGCATCAAGACCTTTTGTCTCACTGTAACTATAACGCCACGTGAAAGAGGATTGGCTTGTTTTACCTCTGAGCGGCACTTTTCTGCACACAATAGGCTAAATGGCCAGGTCACATGGACCCCGAAGGCTCAGAGAAGGTTGGGGGAGGGGACCCACTGGAACAGCTGTTGGGAGACAGATGGTAGCCTCCTGTCAAGGCCATCCAGCGTGTTCTTTAACGTGCACAGGGTATGGCTCTCCCGCACACGGGGCCACGGCTTAACGTCCCATCCTTTTCGCGGCCTTTCAAGCCATTTCCCGGCGGCCTTTTCAAGCCCATCGGTGTCCCCTACTGACCGTTGGCAGGGCGGGGGAATTTTGCGGAGATAAATCTCAACGCTGACCCAGCTGGGACTCGAACCTGGGAACTACAGATTACGAGCCTGGCGCGCTACCGACTGAGCCACCCCCGCCCCCGTGAAAGAGGCAGATTCAGAGTTTCTGAATTCGAAACTGCAGGATATCACTGATCGTTCATCGCCAGCCAAATTTCTTTTTCGGTTGAGGGATGGAATATGTCATTGTTGTTCAGTTCTTCTTTGGTCTGGATGTGAAAACAAAACGTTAAAATTACCACAAATCAATGATTTTCTAAATCATCACACTTTTCAAAAGCTGGCGCTAAATGAAAAAGAGGAAAACTCCACCATTCCCTCTTGGTGAGGAGGGGGGGGGGGGTTACCTTAGTTATAGCTTTCAGTTGAGTTGACTCAGTTCCGATGTTCGAGTCCCAACCGTATCAGCGTTAAGATTGATCTCCGCTGCCCTCGGTTAGATAGGGGCATCGATAGGTCGCCGTCCGTCGAATGGGAATTTAAGCCGGGTAAAGAGAGCAATACCCTGTACACGACAAAGAACACGCTGGATAGCCTTGACGAGAGGCTTCCAACTGACTTCTAAAAACTGTCTAGTTGACCCCTAACTTTTTCTGAGCCGTTGGGGTCCTTGTGGCCTTCGTGCGCAATGTTACTCTAAGATGAAATAACCTAATACAACCATCCTCTCCTGAGTTACCGAATGGCATACGATTCTTAACAAGTATGTGATATGTTCAAAATTAATTCTTAGTGTCTTAAATCCGAAGATTTTAAAAGGAAAATAATTTTTAAAGAAGTTCTATTTTGCTCTGCACGAAATACACTAACTACATTTCGTGACTAAACGGTTCACTGTCTCATTCTGTTGAAACTTATGTTTATGTCAGTGTGGTATTTCCCCACCTGACACAACGAAAGCATCCTGGGCGCTTAGGATTTAAATTGCTTTGTATGTTACGCCGACTGGGAAGCAAAACAATGTGGCATTTCTTCTACACTGAGCAAAAAAAAATTAAATTTATGAAATAAGCAATCTTTTATAGCAGTTCTAAGCCTTTTATGCTTCACGTACAGTTACTCGGACAATATCCGAACACTATGGTTGATTACAGAAATCGAAAAAATATCTGGCAACGAATTTTTTTAGAAATTAGTGATCTGTGACACGTGACACGAAGGTTGCCAGATCACTAATTTCTAAAAATATCATTGCCAGATATTTTTTCTGATTTCTGTAATCAACCATAGTGTTCGGATAATTTTTTGAGCGACTGTACCCCCTGGAAATGTGTATGTAACTGGCGTACCCCTTGTATAGATAGATAATCTATAGTTATAGTATAACAATGAGAATAAAATAAAACATATATATATACACACATTAAATTTTGCATTCATAAATTACATATATTGATAAACACAAAAAATGATTATTTTTGCACAGCAGTGTTGCCAAATTATCGACTTTGTTACTAGATCTAGTGACTTTTGAGCTCTCACGGCGTACCCAAAAAATTTTACCGCGTACCCCACGTTGAGAAACCGTGTTCTATAGAACGAAAGAAATTTAAATCAAAGACAAAGAATTGTAGCTTAGAGGAGGAGTGAAGTGATTTCGATTAACAGAAAAGTGGGATAAAAATCGCTCATTAAGGTCATGGGAATGAATGTATCGATTAACAGTGAAGATGCAAATACAATAATATCAAGTTTGTTTGTTTGTTTTACCTCTGAGCGGCGATTTTTTGCACACCATGGGCTAAATGGCCAGGTCACATGGACCCCGAAGGCTCAGAGAAGGTTGGGGGAGGGGACCCACTGGAACAGCTGTTGGGAGACAGATGGTAGCCTCCCGTCAAGGCCATCCAGCGTGTTCTTTAACGTGCACAGGGTATGGTCTCCCGCACACGGGGCCACGGCTTAACGTCCCATCCGACGGACGGCGGCCTTTCCAAGCCCATCGGTGTCCCCTACTGACCGTGGGCAGGGCGGGGGAATTTTGCGGAGATAAATCTCAACGCTGACCCAGCTGGGACTCGAACCTGGGAAGTACAGATTACGAGCCTGGCGCGCTACCGACTGAGTCACCCCCGCCCCTAATAGCAAGTAAAACTCTTTAGATTTTTAAGAAGAATCCTCGCCTGTATGAAAAGACTTTTCCTCTTTTGGTGAGAAAAAATAAAGCATTGCATTAGATCGCCACTGACATCAATTATGGTTGGCTTTGATTGAATTGGAAGCTCGTCATCACTCATGGAAATAGGGCATCAACAAATGAAGAAGATGAAAGAGGAGGAAGGGCAAGCTCTGGAAACCTTGTTCACATGCGCAGCTCACCCTTTGAGTTATTCAGCTCTCGGAAGTTATCTTCCTTTCCGTGGCTATTAAAAGATGAAAGCAGTGTCGGAATAAGGAGGGAGCACCCCGACCACATCAGTCGAGAAACTAAAGGGAAGCTCGGATCAAGAGAAATCCGGATAGCTCGATGAATTTAAAAAAAAAGGTTTAGTACACGGATGTCAAAAGTAATGGCCCCGAGATAATTTTAACAAGTCGCGATACAATCAAAAATGCGGGTAAAAGAAAAATGGGATGTTTCATTTGGGTTGGGCTGTTTTACCTCTGAGCGGCACTTTTTTGCACACCATGGGCTAAATGGCCAGGTCACATGGACCCCGAAGGCTCAGAGAAGGTTGGGGGAGGGGACCCACTGGAACAGCTGTTGGGAGACAGATGGTAGCCTCCCGTCAAGGCCATCCAGAGTGTTCTTTAACGTGCACAGGGTATGGCTCTCCCGCACACGGGGCCACGGCTTAACGTCCCATCCGACGGACGGCGGCCTTTCCAAGTCCATCGGTGTCCCCTACTGACCGTGGGCAGGGCGGGGAATTTTTGCGGAGATAAATCTCAACGCTGACCCAGCTGGGACTCGAACCTGGGAACTACAGATTACGAGCCTGGCGCGCTACCGACTGAGCCACCCCCGCCCCTATTATACAATCCATCTCTCTTCGTTTCATTTGGGGTAGCCTGAGTAAAAGTTATTATTTGAAATCTGTATATGCGTAATAAAGGTAATCACCTTTTGACTGTAAGGTAATGATTTCAAAATTACGTGGTTGTTTAAAATGAGCTGCGCCTAAAATATATAACAGATGCTAAAATTTTTAATTTCATAAAGCTCAATTCAGGCATGAACTTAAAAAAATTCATTCAGATGAATAAAAATATTTTAATCAATATACATAACGCAATATACATAAAATACTAAAATCTTTAAAAATGAACTTACATTAGAAAATTGTCAGAGAAAATGTTTTCTTTTATCGATCAATGACACAGAATCAATTTAATGAGTTTATATATAATTAGTTACTAACTCATTCTTAAAGAACGAATTAAATAATTATACATTAGTTTAGCAAGATAATTAAGACCACGGTTGTTGCCGAAATTTGTTTTTTTTGCAGCCATTAAGAGAATCTTTCTCCGTTGCATGCTGATGTTAGAGATTCTTTCTATTTGCGTTTATCTGCAGTTTTATTTTGGAGTCCAATTACATAGTTTCTTATTCTTTACCTTTCATTGAATTCAATTAATGACTATTACTGCTATTGTTTCATAAAAGGCACATAATTATGGATTTGCGCCAATATTTTTAGTAGACAAATAGCTTCATCAAAGGAAGATGATCAAAGCATAAGTTTAGTCTCAAGATGAGCAAATATGCATCGCAATCTTAAATACTCAAGATAATTTAATTCAAAGATCCGATAAAATTAATATTAATTTCTGTTAAATTTAATTGCGACGTCAAATTGTAATTCCAAATAATTTGCTTCACCTTTCGAATATTTAAGTTCAGTATACTGCTAATGAATTCACGCTATTAAATATTCTACTGAGATTTTATTTCCCGTTCAATTTTCAAACTTCTGTCGCTAATATACTATTTTTAAATTACATACATTGAGTCCAGGCCCTGGTTATGAAAAATTAAGAGAGGGGGCCGTCAGTGACTATACTTCCGAAATACAGTTCAGTTGTCTAATGCTTTCCTCCATTTGAGTGGGTTTTTCAAAATATATGCAATATATATGTTAGATCTTTTTTTTCTCACTTCCGTTCCTGTTATCAACATTCTAAAAAAGAGAGGGGAAAAAAGAGAGTTTTCTTTTAAAATGACGAAAACATGGACTCGGTATCAAGCATACCTTATAGATAATCTCTTTGCATGCTTTTAAATTAAGTATAACAAATAGGAACGAAAATCTCTGAGATTAACATGGACGAGCAGTTGTTGCTCGATCACTCCAATTCACAACCTCTGAGCGACAAAATTGGCTTGTGTTGCTGCTGAAGTGCCGGCCGAAAAGTTTTCAGGAAGCGAATAACGCGATTCGCTTTTCATTTAAATTTTCATTTAATTTCAATGCCAATGTCTCCTGCTCTGAAAGCAATTCTGTGTCTCGGCTCTATCGACTTTAGTTCACAGGCGAGAGACGAGAAGGGAGAGCAACAGAGCGAGAGACGAGAAGAGAGCAGCGGAGCGAGAGCTGCTCTCACTTCAAGCTGAAGAGGAAAATGGCGAGCCTAATAACGCCCACTGGTGGACGACTTTGGAACCATTCTCTTATGATAACAGAGCATAATTTCTGACTAAAGATTGGAGATCAGATTCTCTTACTTCAATTACTGAAACGGAAATAAAAAAAAAAACTAATTGACTTTTTTGAACACTAATGTAGTGACTAACAGTTTTTTCCTCATTGTGTGCGCTATCTTAATTTGCATCTATACATAAACCCGATAAATCTCTGGAAGCATTACTAGGGGAGAGGAAAAGAATCGCGAGAAATGGAATTTCGGTTTCAGTTCCTCATTAAAGTAGCAATTACTTTAATTAATCCCACCTGTAAAAACAACTCATCTCGGAGAATTCCAGAGATTTCCTCAATATTCCGATTCAAAATTCTGCTCTTCTTTCTGATCATGAAAGGCACTTTGGAGATTTTTTTTTTTACGTTTCCTTAAAAACAAGTCATTAGTAGTATATTTCTATCTGACTCTTTCTGTTATTTTTCCTTTGCAGATGTCTGGTAGGGGATTTACAATCACAAATTTTAAGCTCTGCCTGTATGCCATTGCTTGTTATTCCTTGATTGGAACTATGGACTGAATGATTTCTTAACTTCATTCTGAGCAAGTCAAATGTTAAAAAATTATTTTGGTAAATGACGTATAACAAATGAAATAAAATATCCACAGAAGAATTATTAATGAATGTTAATGGTAGTATCATACGCAATAGAGTGTGTATGCTTGTTTGTTTGTTTGTTTTACCTCTGAGCGGCACTTTTTTGCACACCATGAGCTAAATGGCCAGGTCACATGGACCCCGAAGGCTCAGAGAAGGTTGGGGGAGGGGACCCACTGGAACAGCTGTTGGGAGACAGATGGTAGCTTCCCGTCAAGGCCATCCAGCGTGTTCTTTAACGTGCACAGGATATGGAGTGTGTATGCAAATAGTGAAATATGTAAAGACGAGAATACAGATGTTCATAAAACAATACTTCAAAAAAAAATCCTTAAACAAAGATAATTTTTATTATTAGATTTTTTTAAAGCTAATAACTTCAAGTATTCAGAAAAAACTACGAGCAGAGTTATTAATTGCTAATCGTTAACAACAAATAGGATAAAAGAGAACAACTCAATTATTAGAAGCTTTATTATTATTTTTAAATAGTTCTGATACTTTTTTATTTTTTAGGAATTCACAGGAAAATAGGTTTTGAATATAGAAGCAGTTGCTAAAATGCTGTTAACAATGAACAAAAAATCTGCAGCTATGCCATAACATCTGTTTGAAAATCTCAGTGCTCATTAATAGCTGAAAATATACCTTTGAGAGCTTCAAAGAAATGGGTAAGAGCTGTGAAGAAAATACAGAGGAAATCGTCAAGCAATCAAAAGGCCCAATTAACAGCGGACACTTTAGTTTTACAAATGCATTCGCTGTTTTTTGTTCAGGAGAGAGAGTTGTGTTGTTGGGTTGTTTTACCTCTGAGCGACACTTTTTTGCACACCATGGGCTAAATGGCCAGGTCACATGGACCCCGAAGGCTCAGAGAAGGTTGGGGGAGGGGACCCACTGGAACAGCTGTTGGGAGACAGATGGTAGCCTCCCGTCAAGGCCATCCAGCGTGTTCTTTAACGTGCACAGGGTATGTCTCTCCCGCACACGGGGCCACGGCTTAACGTCCCATCCGACGGACGGCGGCCTTTCCAAGCCCATCGGTGTCCCCTACTGACCGTGGGCAGGGCGGGGAATTTTGCGGAGATAAATCTCAACGCTGACCCAGCTGGGACTCGAACCTGGGAACTACAGATTACGAGCCTGGCGCGCTACCGACTGAGCCACCCCCGCGCCCTCAGGAGAGAGAAAATAGCAAAGAGTTGTATCAGGGAATAAATTTTGTGTGGGGAAATAAATATAATGGCTTACAGGGATTGAAGGATAAAGGTGACATTTACTGAAAATGAGGAATTTGTCCATCGAAGATAAATTTTAATATTGTTCACCCATGTCGTGAACGTTTTCCTCCAGAAGGCCATCCAGCGTGTTCTTTAACGTGCGCAAGATATGGCTCTCCTGCACACGAAGCCAAGGCTTTCATTGGTTGTGTTTCACATCTGAGCGGCACTTTTTTCCACACCATGGGCTAAATGGCCAGGTCATAAGGACTCCGAAAGCTCAGAGAAGGTTGGTGGAGGGGACCTACTGGAACAGCTGTTGAGAGACAGATGGTAGTCTCTCATCAAAGCCATCCAGCGTGTTCTTTAACGTGCACAGGGTATGGCTCTCCCGCACACGGGGCCACGGCTTAACCTCCCATCCGATGGACGGCGGCCTTTCCAAACCCATCGGTGTCCCCTACTGACCGTGGGCAGGGCGGGGAATTTTGCGGAGATAAATCTCAACGCTGACCCAGCTGGGACTGAAACCTGGGAACTACAGATTACGAGTCTGGCGCGCTACCGTCTGAGCGCTACCGTCTAATGGAAATAAATTAACGGAAAATTTATAAATAATATAAAAGACGGATAAAAGACGGTTTATTTATAAATTAAGCAATCAAAAGCCTGGAGCATATTCAAAAGCCTGGAGCCTGGAGCATATTGTTCATAACTTTAATGATAATCTATTATACATACGGTCAACTTGGCTGTACCCTATGGGCATGAAAAACCAACACTGCTGTCTCGAAAACGATAAATGACTCTTCGTATAACGTCATCATTATTCTTGTAATGTAAGCATCATAAATCCCAAAATTTGTGTAAGCCTACAGGATCAAAAACAGCAAGCTTCCTGTTATCTTGCTTACAAAGAGCACATGTTTCACTACCGTAGCAAACTTCAGAAAAAATCTAACTATTAATTATAGAGGCTTTAAATGGTTACTTCTTTATTTCACTCTCTCTCCAAAGATCCTTAAAAGCTCCAGTAGCAATTCTTCTCCTCTTGTTTACCTCACTTATCCCTAATAAAGAGAAGGGGGCGGGGTGGCTCATTCGGTAGCGCGTCAGGCTCGTCATCTGTTAGCTACCAACTTCGAGCCCACCTGTGCCAGTGTTAGTTTGGTTGTTGGAGATTTATGGCACATCAGCAACAGTAGCTCTTATGCGCCAAACAAGGGGAAAAGGAGAGTAAAAAGTGAAAACAAAGTTAAAACCACACACAGAAAACATGACAAAGACAACACCACGAATTTAAAAAGATATAAAAAGCAGTAAAAAATTTGTAGAACAATAAATATGTATATACAAAAGTAAGATAAAACCAACCAGGTCAGATAGAATAAATACAACAAAGTCATAAAATCATAATGGGCTAGTGTGGAGATTTATCTCCGCAACCCCACCACCACCCTGCCCTCTGTCAGAAAGGGGACATCGATGGGCTTGGAATGGCCGCTGTCCATCGTATGGAATATGAAGCCGTGTCCCTATGTGCAGGAGAGGTCATGTTTGTGAGCCTTTGAAGAAAACGCTGGATGGCCTTGATGGGAGGTTACCATCTGTCTCCCAACAGCCCTTGGGGTTCTTGTGACCTACTTATTTAGCCCACTGTATTCAAATAATTTCCACTCAGAGGTCAAACCGCCCACCCTTAGTAAACATATATCTCCTAAAGTGATTAAACTAACAAAACTGCTCCTGAGTTCAATCAGCATAAGAAGAACTATCACCCACCTGATTAGTTTTTATCACGTCAGTTTTCGGTAACGTTATTGATAAGCAAACATACTCTGCTATCAGCTTCATTAACAGATTTATTTAAAAAAAGTTAGTCTGCTGAATAGCAAATCCTCAGCATAACACAGCCAAAAAAAGTTTTTAAACCTCTAGGAAACTGTTTTTCAAGTGCTGTTTCGCAAGGTAATTCGCAAGCGTTTAGTGATACATTTCCCCCCCCCCTCCCAATAATGGTTTAAATTTCACTAATATTTTAAAAAACAGTGAAAGTAAATAGAAATAGAATATTTTATAAAATAGTGAAAATAAAACAGTGTGGCCTATTGATCTGGACAACTATGGCTACTTTTCTTTTTTTTTTCTACGCTGCTGAGAAGTGGTCAACCACACGGTAGTAGATTAGGTTTGGCAATTAACAGAGAGAAAACTAAAGTGATGAAAATTGGTCAGACAGGCTGTGATTCAGTTAATCTTAATGGTTGCAGTCTTGAGCAGGTGTCACAATTTAATTATCTTGGGAGCTATATAATAGATAATGGTGATGTGCGACATGAGATTAACAGACAAATAGGGATTGCTGCCGGGACTTTTAAGAATCTATGGAGAGTGTGGAGAAATAGGCGTATACACCTAAAGACTAATTTAGACTGTGTAATAGTTTGGTTCTTTCTAGAGTTAGTTATGGTAGTGAAACCTGGACGCTCTGTTAACAATATAATAGGAAACTTGATGCTTTTGATTCTAGATGCTTACGCAGTATCTTGGATATCAAGTGATTCAACTTTGTAAGTAATGATGAGGTTGGGCAAAGAAGTTGGTAACTTCGTTTTGAGAAGCATATTGTGCAGAGAGAGAAAGATTCCGTTGGTTTGGCCATTTTGCCCGTATGGATAATTATAGATTGGCGAATAGGGTTATGAACAGTGTGCCTAAAGGCCTCAGAAAGAGGGGGCGACCTAGATGAGGTGGGCAGACAATGCCAAACAGAACCTTGTTAGAATTGGTGTGCAGTGGCCAGATGCAGAAGATGTAGCTCAGGACAGATGTGCTTGGAGAACTAAATGGCACAGTCTGGTTGGATCTCCGTAGTCCATGGCTGCTTGAGGATGATGTAAGAAATCATTCATTGAGGCATTTATATCCTACAAGGGCATCACTAAAATTCTTGCCGAGAAGCATAGCTCTCTTGAAGCCCTGAAAGAAATTTAAGTTTATTTCTAAATATCTGACCATTACCTGTTCATCGTGGTCTCTTGCAAGACCAAAATGTCTAGGTTATAACACTAGAGTTCCTTTATGAGGACATCAAGAGAATAGTCTTGTTAAGGGTCCTCATGTACCTGTGAAAAGAAAATGGCTAATAGAATTTTTAAAGAAACTAGCCATTTTGAGAGAAATATAGCCAATATCATACAACTCCCCACCCCCCACTAATCGCAGGCATGGGCTAAAGACCTTTTCCTCATTTTCCAGAAGCGGAAATCGCTATGCTGGTATAGGAACTTACACAAGTAATGGAGTTCTTTAGTATCAGAATCCATAAGATTCATTCGAGAATGAGCAAGCCATCGCCTGAGTGATATTCCTGAAGTTTAGAATCGGCTATACTTCAAAGATTTAGACAACAGGTTTTCATTTCTATCTCTTCATGTCGCTATTGCGCACATCAAGTCATGGATTCCCCCGTTATTACCCAGAAGCCTTTGCACCTTCCAATATCGCCTATATTCGTGAGATTCAACTTAGTGTTCCACAAAAAATCTGTCGTAGATGCTGAACATAAGGAAATCATCATATAAAATGTGATAATGAAAATAATAATGAATTAAAAGCAAATGTGATAAAAGAAAGGGGCGGGGGTGGCTCAGTTGGTAGCGCGCCAGGCTCGTAATCTGTAGTTCCCAGGTTCGAGTCCCAGCTGGGTCAGCGTTGAGATTTATCTCCGCATAATTCCCCGCCCTGCCCACGGTCAGTAGGGGACACCGATGGGCTTGGAAAGGCCGCCGTCCGTCGGATGGGACGTTAAGCCGTGGCCCCGTGTGCGGGAGAGACATACCCTGTGCACGTTAAAGAACACGCTGGATGGCCTTGACGGGAGGTCTACCATCTGTCTCCCAACAGCTGTTCCAGTGGGTACCCTCCCCCATCCTTCTCTGAGCCTTCGGGGTTTATGTGACCTGGCCATTTAGCCCATGGTGTGCAAAAAAGTGCCGCTCAGAGGTAAAACAACCCAACACAACGTGATAAAAGAATGCAAGGCTAAGTTAAATGAAAGGCATACTAACATTTCTATGTCGTTACGAAGGAATGTAGAAGATTATGTCAGTCGGATGGAATATCCGATGGACGTGGCCCTCTGTGCAGGAGAGTCATACCCTGTGCACGCTATATAACACTCTGGATGGCCATGACGAGAGGCGTCCTTCATTTTTCCAGCAGTTTTTCCGGAGGGTATGCCGATGGGCTTGGAAAGAGGGCCACCGTCCATCGGATGAGAAGTTAACGCGTGGTGCCGTATGCGAGAGAGATATACCTTGTGAAAGTTAAAGAACACACTGGATGGCCTTGATGAGAGGTCTACTAACAGCTGTCCATGGAACTTCTTTCCCCAACCTTCCATGAACCTTTGGGGTCATTGTGATTTGGTAACTTAGCCCATTGTATTCAAAAATGTACCGCTCAGAAGTTAAACAAGCCAACGAGTCTCCTTAACTTATCAAATACTGACCTTTGGGATATTGTAACCTAGCCATTTTAGTCCACTATGTGCAAAATACGTCGCTCAGTTTTCTTTTAGATATTTACACGGCAGCTCAAATATTAGGTGGTTTCACTACGTAAGCAAAGATGAGATTAGATGAAGGAGTCAACCATCTTTAAGCAGCATCTTTACATAGCTGCGTAGATTTGGTCATGTACGCATGTATAACTACGGATTAATGAATAGACAAATTGTCAAGGATGTTACCAGAGTATCATCTTGGAGTCCATCCAGGAGGATACTCCATCTTGGAGCATCCTCCTGGTACGACAGTTGGTTAGGCGAGAACCATGTGGTGCACACATGACCTGCCAAGGGTCTGCTGGACTGCGGAACTGAGACCCGCGTGCTGTAGGGTATCATGACCAGAAGTCTATCAAATGAGATATGCAGTAGGTTTTTGCAGCAAGAAGGAAAGAATGAAAAGATGATCACTTCTTTCCTGATCATTGAACGGGTCTGGAAAAAAAAAGTAAAGCGAACGCTGTGCTCTGGAAGCCAGCATAGGAGAAAGACTTTACGAAGAAGTCTTGTGAGTCAGCACTCAGGGATTGTGGGACTAAACTATTGTAGAGGGGCAGTGGATTAAGGCTGCACTCAATTCAAGTAGTTCTCTTGTTATGTAAAATGTTGTAAATATTAAATATTATGCATCCTAAGCCGTCCCGTGGCCGAGTGGTTAGCACACTAGGCTACTGATCTAAGGGACCTGGGTTGGAGCCCCGGATAAGGCATGGATGGATGTGATGTTTTTCTGCTGAGGTCCCGCCATCCTCTCAGATCTTCTACTATGGCATATAAACTGACAGGCTCCTGTCAGACCTTTGTGGCAATCAGCTGCTTGAGGGGGGATTTATTATTATTTTTTTTCGTATATCCTAGAGATACGGAGGCGGATTCCTTTCTTTTATATGCATTTAAGCAGAGCTGGAATAAGGTCCAGCAAGGGCATTCATTCTGCTGGCAGATTCTCGTTAATAAATAAGAGAGATCTTATACAAGTAGAAGATCGGTTGGGTTGTTTTACCTCTGAGCGGCACTTTTTTGCACACCATGGGCTAAATGGCCAGGTCACATGGATCCCGAAGGTTCAGAAAAGGTTGGGGGAGGGGACCCACTGGAACAACTGTTGGGAGACAGATGGTAGCCTCCCGTCAAGGCCATTCAGCGTGTTCTTTAACGTGCACAGGGTATGGCTCTCCCGCACACGGGGCCACGGCTTAACGTCCCATCCGACGGACGGCGGCCTTTCCAAGCCCATCGGTGTTCCCTACTGACCGTGGGCAGGGCGAGGGAATTTTGCGGAGATAAATCTCAACGCTGACCCAGCTGGGACTCGAACCTGGGAAGTACAGATTACGAGCCTGGCGCGCTACCGACTGAGCCACCCCCGCCCCACAAGTAGAAGATAGTTTTCAACTGGTTCTTAAAGGCCCAGAGAAAGGGGATACCTAAGATACGTTGGGCATACAATGTCAAACATGACTTTGTCAGAATTGTCCAGATGTAAACAAAATGCAACAGCCGCAGCTCACGATAGACGTATATGGCGAACTAAATTGCAGTTTGGTTGAACCTCCATAGCTCATGGCTGCTTCAGGATTATGGATGAATGTAAAGATTAAACAAGGCAACGAATCTGCGAAATATTTATAAATAGAAAATATAAAACACACTGCCTGGACATAACAGAATGCTCTACCAATGAAATCAAATTCAATGCATTATAACTTTTATAATAAGCATCTAATGGAAAAATGTGATTGAAGATAAGATCAACTCTTTATAAATCTCGATTTTCAACAGTATTCGTTCCATATTCAAAGAGTTATAAAAAATTTAATATTTAATAAAAAAAGTAACGTCAGTCAAAAGAATTTCATCCAATTTAATCAAAATTTTAATGTTTGATAATTTTGTACATCTTTCTTAGAGACTGGCATTGCTGTTGTTAAATATTCTAAATATTATATACATATACGAATATTTTTAATTTCAGAATTTAAATATATTCGATGTAGATATTAATCTTCAGTCATATTTTCCCATAAAAATCTTATTTTAGAAGTTAGAGTATATAATATGGCTTTCTAACTATAATTGGCACAAGCAAATAGTCTGATTTTTCTGCCTAAGCTCTGTAATATCAAAACTTTTAGTGATATTTTATTGGAGCAAATTGCGGCAGAAAATATCGCAGATTATGAAATCTGCTGTTTTCAAAATGCTCTGCCGACGCTTGTTTCTAGAACGTTCGTGTGAAGTTTTTTCTTCCGATTTCGAAAAACTCACTATGAGATGTACCGTTTGCCCTCGCAATTACCAGTTTCGGGTCTTTGATGTAATATTTCGATTTACGTATCTGCTATTCGAGGTTCTATCCTCGATTATTCACTTTCTGCAAACTTGATGATTTCTCGCATGGCTGTTGCGGTTTGAAGCATTTGTTAGCATAGCCAACGGTAGGCAGGATGGTTTAGCTCTCTGCATTTTAATTCTCGCTGCAAAACTTGTTAATGCAATTCTCCCTTTATTTTGCTTTTTATGCATCTGCAGTTGAATGTCGTCTGCTTTTCAGATTGAGATTCAAAGCTAAATGATTTTCACGGAACACTTATTTTTTGCGAGTCCTTTATGTAGACTGTTGGCTGTTTGGTTCGTCAATACAGCTAAACTAAATAACATGCTCCCAAAAAAGCCTCAGGACCCATTTGTGGATTGTTAATCTGCTCTTTGTTATTTTTTATTACCCGAAATGCTTTTCTGCTTTGGACGGAGCACAAATACTCCTGGAATCAAATTCATATTTCAGTTATCAATATAAGCGATATCTCTATGTGACTAACAGCTCCACCACCGTCAATAAAGGTAAGTTCTTAACTGACTTTTACAGGTTAACATGCTTAATACATTTGTAGTGGTTATTTACTGTAATAAAGGTACTAATTACTTCAAACTACGTTTGTACTTGTGAGTCATGAATCTTAACTTTTTTCTGTGAGCCAAGAATCGAATTCCCTATTTCACAGGTCCTACGACAAGTTTCCAAAGATCCTTCGTTTCCCTGTTCGCAATGTTTTCCACGAACACGAATACAGAGGGACTTACTGCACTTTGCAAAACGTGCTAAAAAGAAAAGGCTATAAAGTATAGAGCGGTATGAATCGAACCCTACAGATCAGATGGTGAAATTCGACGAAGATTCTCCCCTTTAAAAAAAATTCTAATTCGATAAAGCTTAACGTCGTGGTTATTTGCAAAATTTAAATGACTTGGGAAATAATGATCACCACTATTTTGTAAAGGTTTTTACAAATAAAAATTTTAACTGCGGGCTGCATCCGATTCTTTTAAATTGTTTTTGGGCATTTTCAGTTGTTTCCGTTTAAAGTTTAGAGTAATGGCATTACATTTTTTTGTTCATCGAAGCTGATCGGTGAGATCAGAAAAAAGGTTGGAGTTTTTTCTATCTCCTTCGGGACTCCAGAGAGTGGTATTTGTCATTCTCTGAATTCTTGTCTCCTACAAAGTTTTTATCGTCGTCTAGCAAAGAATAAAATTAAAAATGCATAGGCTGAGCATTTGAAGCGAAAACATCTTGAAGTTATTTGTATGCATAGCCAAGTAGCGCCAAGGGATTCACTCTCTCTCTGCGAAGCGAGCCTTTTCGGAGATCAAAATACATTATGCAACTAAATTATCACGCTCCAAGAATGCTTCACCAGAATTAGAAAATATCAGAATTAAAAATATTTTGACCAGATTACGTCGTTTGCTTGAATTATTTCCTTTGTGTCACTTCCTGAAGAATGAGAGGTATTTGAAAAGGAAACACTCGCGCGAAAAGCATCCAAAGAGAGGTTCTGTGAGAGAGGATTATCTCGTTGACTATAAACAATGGGAGTGACATAATTACTAATCTTTCAGGGAAGACACAAAAGTTGGCGAATTTTTATCTGTACTTACTATTTATTAATTTAGTAAAATTTGCTTTGAGAAATGTCTGATTTGTTCATTTTAGAAAATAATTCGAGATACAATTGGGAACTAAGATAAAAATTTTCTTATTTTATTAATCTTTATGGGCTTAACGAAACCGATTAATCGTGAATCTACAATGCCATCATAATCGTTAAGATTCGGGAAACATTTTCTGTTTTGGGAAGACCTCACAAAAGGAAATACAAACAGGCAAAATGGCGAAAGGAAGAGCTCATCTAGATTAAATGTTAAGTTATGATTTTTGGCCAATAAAGTAGTTCAACATCTTACAAACAGAACTATATGCCCTTTGATAAAAGACATTTAAACATTTCAGCTCTGGTAACTTATAACTTTTTACTGTTTTGCACTGAAATAATTCCACACTTTCCCTGAGGACAAAGCAGTGGTGATCAATGTTAGCAAACTGGGGATTTACAAATGAGTTTCTTTTCTCCTTCAAGCACGAAAAAAAAAAACTGACATATACTCCATTTCAGTTCGTCCAGAAGCAGTAACCAAGACCAAATAAACATTTGTAACCTTGGTACTTTTTTACCTGCCTTTTAGAGATAAAATTATTTGGAATTCATAAGACATCGGTATAGAAAAATATTTCATTATGGTATTCTAAGACAATCTGTTCTATATTTTATGTCGTTTAGATATTCGGCAAAAGTAAAGTTGGAAAACGTGATTGTAAACTGGAATGTCCTTTTTCTTTCTTTCGGACATGATTTGTAACTTGATTAGTAAAGCTGCAAAAAATAACTTTCTGAAGAGATAACAGAAATTCATCGGAAGATCAACAATCATTAATTTACTTCAATAATTTTCGTCAGATGTTCCTCAGAACAAGAATATCCAGATTGAAACTTTGCGAAAATTTTTTAATCTGCTGCCTCTTTCATCTCGGAGTTTTTCCACAGATGGAGCCACTAGTATTTTTCTCATCGTTTTCGTTTTGCGGCTTTTATTCGCCATTGGGTTGCCAAGGGTGCAGCAGGAGATGACGCGTGAAAAGTGGGCGCTCGAGATTCGTAGTATACCAAATAGGGATAAGGGGGGGTAGACCTGTGTCATTGCTGAGCCCATTAGTGAAAAATCATAAATTATATATATTATAATCATATATCAGATGGCTAGATCACAAAAACCACAATGCATCAGACAAAATTGAGCAAGGGGATTCACTGGTTAGGAGACAGATGGAAGCCTCCCCTGTCAAGGCCATCTAGCTTGTTCTTTTTTTTATAAATTTAACGTGTACAAACTTACCCGCAGATGGAACCACGATTTACCGTCCCATCCGACGGACGACGTCCTTTCAATTGGGGTCTCCTTTCTCACCGAGGGTTTGGGCTGTTTTACCTCCGAGCGGCATTGTTGGGGTTAGGTTTTGGTTGTTTACTCCGAGCGACACCATGGGCTAAATGGCCAGGTCACATGGACCCCGAGGGCTCAGAGAAGGTTGGGGGAGGGGACCCACTGGAACAGCTGTTGGGAGACAGATGGTAGCCTCCCGTCAAGGCCATTCAGCGTGTTCTTTAATGTGCACAGGTTGGGTTGTTGGGTTGTTTTACCTCTGAGCGGCACTTTTTTGCACACCATGGGCTAAATGGCCAGGTCACATGGACCCCGAAGGCTCAGAGAAGGTTGGGGAAGGGGACCCACTGGAACAGCTGTTGGGAGACAGATGATAGCCTCCCGTCAAGGCCATTCAGCATGTTCTTTAACGTGCACAGGGTATGGCTCTCCCGCACACGGAGCAAAGGCTTAACGTCCCATCCGACGGACGGCGGCCTTTCCAAGCCCATCGGTGTCCCCTACTGACCGTGGGCAGGGCGGGGAAATTTTGCGGAGATAAATCTCAACGCTGACCCAGCTGGGACTCGAACCTGGGAACTTCAGATTACGAGCCTGGCGCGCTACCGATTGAGCCACCCCCGCCCCAATGTGCACAGGATATAGCTCTCCCGTAACACGGGCCACGACTTAACGTCCCATTCGACGGACGTACAGCCTTTCCAAGCCCATCGGTGTCCCCTACTGACCGTGGGCAGGGCGGGGAATTTCTCGGAGATAAATCTCAACGCTGACCCAGCTGGCACTCGAACCTTGGAACTACAGATTACGAGCCTGCCGCGACTACTGTTGGAACTACAGACTGAGCCACCCCCGCCCCTTCTCATCGAGAGCAGAGTGATTAATGAGATCTAAGAAGAGATTGTTCAAGAAGATCTCACTGCAGATCTATTTGGGACTCGAACCTGGGAACTCAGATTATGAACCTGGCGCGCTACCAGCTGAGCCATTCGCCGCTTCTCAAATGAGGGAAAAATATTAATTTTTGGGATTAAATTCTACACTAGAAAACAAAGACGTAGTGGAAGCCTACAAGTTGATCTTTAACATTATCATAGTTTTCTTACTCAATGTAGGAAAAGCAATCTAAGTAATTTCTGAATACATTACTGTTAAGTTATGTAAAAGAGTTCGAATCAAATAGTGATGTTTGGGCTAGAAGTCCTTGATTTTGTAATCAAGAAATCGACAAGCAGTTAAAATAAATATATTATTCGTCATTACAAAAGAAATTTTACATCAACAAAATTTTCTCAGAATCTGGAAATTACTAGACGAACTTTATTTTTAATAATTTTTGGGATAAATTTCGTAAAGAATATAAGATTATCAAAAATTAGGTTGTTTTCGATTTTGAGATTAATATCGGTTTATGATGTCGCCATTTCTCACTCGCATACCATTATGATGAAATGATTGATATGCTTTGGGATTTGCTGAAATGGAATTCTAGTGTCGGATACAGACAAAACATTTCTATAAATATATTTAATATTACGCATAGGAATTAAAACAGCGTAATAAAATTTCACAAGGACTCTTCGGTAACCGTTCGATCATCAGTTCGTCAAAGTCACATAACTGATGACTTTTCGTGATGCTGCATCGCTTCATTACAAAATGGGTTTGATTTCGTCTCTGGACATTCCTAACGACGAGCTGAAGAAAATCGTTGAAAAAAAAGGAAGAGGACGCATTTATGTGGAGAATCTATTAGCAGTTCATTTGGAAGAGGGTCGTTAGGAAGAGTAGAGGGCATCAAATGGGTTCACCACATAGACGAACAGATAGGGATGGAGTTCCAAGAGAGTGGATGGAGGGAGGAAGCTAATCAGCCTCCCAGCCCACAACGACCGATTACAATGCATCAAGTCCGCGACACTATTTCGAAGTCGATTCTCTGTTGGTGGATTTTCTTTTTTGCTTTCGGTAAATCGTTCTGGTAATCGATTGCATGAACTTCGAAGACTTGACACCCTCCAATTGGGAGAAAATGAAGAAGACGCAGAGCATATCGCCTCGTGACATTCGCCGAGAGGAGGTTTCATAAAGAAGGATAATAATTCTTTGGAGAGGATGAAGTTAACGTTTTTTGATTATCTTTTCTACATTTCAATCCGAATACACTTTTACATATTCATTTCTTTAAAGTGAATTTTCTCCATCGACAAATATTTATGAATTTTACATTTGGCTTTTGCTGATGGAAAACTTAAGAATATTCAACAGACAATATGGGTTGTTTTACCTCTGAACGGCATTTTTTGCCCACAATGGGCTAAATGGCCAGGTCACATGAACTCCGAGGGATAAAAGAAGGTTGGGGGAGGGGACCCACTGAACAACTGTGTGGGGACAGATGATAGCCCTTAACTTGCAGAGGATATGGCTTCCCGCACAAGGGAACGACGGCCTTTCCAAGCCCATCGGTGTCCCCCTAATGACCGGCGGAAGCAGGGCGGAAAGTTTTGCGGAGATAAATATCAACACTGGCCCAACTGGGTCCGAACCTGGGAACTGCAGATTGCGAGCCTGGCGAGCTTCCGATTGAGCCACCCCCGCCCCAGACAGCATGAGATGGATCATCCGTGGCGAGAGAAAGGAGAACACGATAATCCGCAACTTATTTTAATTTGGCTCTTTTAAGTATTTCTGTCAAGTTTTTAAGTATTTCTGAAATTTATCTTTGAATAAGGGTACAACTACTGCTACACAGAAAGCAGTTCCTGCTTAACTGTATTCTGACGTCTTCGAAAGAAACCATTGCTAGTAACTGAGATTGTCCAACGTTGTTGTTCAAATGGAATCATCATGTGGTTGATCAGAATTATTACGTTGCCAACCAGTCGTTACATTCCAACCATTTCGTGTTGCAAAAGCTCAGTCCTAAGACCACACATAGAGGGGTTCCAACTCAACAGTTTTCTCTGTAGCTTTAGCGATGTAAACGTTGGAAAACTGTTTTTGCTTCTTAAAACGAAACCATTAGCAGCATGTACAGTTACTGCACGAGCTCCAGATGCAAGACAGTTTGGAAATGTTCACATCGCTAAAAAACGCTTTCTGTATGGCCATCGGAGTTGACGCGTCGTATATGATTTTCCAACGCCTGAGATAAAAAAAAATATTTTTTTTCCGAGTTAGAGCAAATAACTGTCGCACGATTTGTTATTAAAAAAATTCGACACTTATAATTCGTAATGCGAATAATCTGAGGATCATATTTTTTAAGTTTATTATGTGCACAAATAAAGAGTTATTCTTTAAACACAAAATTACTTTTATAAATTCTCTGTCTTACTCCTTGAATATATTTCCGAAGATTTCGCTTCATTACTATTATTTTAAATATTAAGAATTACTAGCTATGAAGTTATCTAAAGGTTAAAGGGTAAGTCCTTAGAGAGTTGCTCTAAGAGGCTGTTGGGTTTTCTCAATCTCTCTCCAAATTTCAATCCTGACAGCAATAATGGATTTAATTAAGGAATCGAACATTATTTAATCATTATTATGAAATGATAATATGGAAGTGATTGTCTTCCCACTTACACCGAAAATAAAATCAATGATTTTTTTTTCCTTTTACAATTCAGGTTTGAGGACGTTCTTTGCAACTGATGATATAACTGTTTCTCTAGATGACGATCTACAGGCATTACAAGAGCGGTTAAAAAAACAAATGGTTTCAAAACAATGAAATGCATTGATAATGTATTGGACTAATATTTTCCCTCAGCCGCCAGAAAAATCTGCAGGCAACTAATCGTTATCATGGAGAGAATGAGACAAAGTGGCTTTTTTAATCTCTCGGTATGAGCGAGGAAGAAAAAATAACGATTCGTTATTCAGCTTCGTTCGGCGTTAGCTCCGTGAGTGTCGTGTGCTGTAGGCGGTGAGGATGAAACCGGAGAATTGCATTTCAAGTTTCAAGGGTTAGCAGGATCGCCTTGCCAGCTGAATAATGACATTAAAGCGAATGCGGTCACCGAAATGGCGAAGCATTTTTTGTGGCCAAAAGTGGACCTTGATTGCTTAACGGAATGCAGAGTGGAATTAAAGCTTCAAGGCCATAAATTTCATCTCCAGGGGAGTGGTTAACAACAGTTCTACCGCTGCTGATTCCGGAAACTCCCTGGAGCGTTGCTTATAAATTTATGGCACCGTGTCGTGAGAGGGGGGGGGGGGAATTCGTACTTTTCTGTTGCTCCCCTTCCTTCCCTCGTCACCACCCCTCTTTCTTTCCCTCCCTTCTTATTCCGTACCTACGATGAAAGCCAGGCTATTAATAGACTTTTTAATATACATAATGGCAACGGCGAAATGGAGACAACTTAAAAAACTGAAGGATGGCAAGAAACAAAAAAGAATTTCTGCGCGTGTTTCGCTCCGGATGCTGCTAACGATTCCCGGCCCAAAGAGCAAACGCCACGAAAATTACGAGAGCAACTATTTCATTACGGAAATGACATGGAAGAAAGAATGTCATTTCCATATGACGTCACACGGAGGGGCGTGGTACCGTAAATGATTCCGCGAGACGATAAATTCGCGGAAGTGGTTCATTTCTCACATTGTAAGATGGCGAGGGAAAGAAGTGGTTTCCCTCACCATCCCCCTCCCCTCACGCGTACCCACATTACGATGATTTTTGACGGAAAAGAGGTATGGCGTGGAAGAAGGCGCACATTTCTTTCAAATACCTCAAAGCAGAATTGAAGATAAAAGCTGATAAAGCAGCCACGACTGGCCACCGAAGTCTGATAGCTGACGATCATTTTAATACGTCATGGAGAAGATCAGTGAGGAAGACAAGTCCTAAGCAGAAATAAGGAGCACAAAATCTGTGCTCCAAGGAAAGTAATAATAGGGGGTTGAGGGATTAGAATCGAAATGATCTAGGTCAATACGAGACTCTCGGGTCAATGATTAAATTATTATTAACTATCTTAAATATTTGCCATAATTATTAAACATCAATATTTAACTCTTTATTTTCGAAATGTACAGTCGCTCAAATAAATATCCGAACACTAGGGTTGATTACAGATTTCAGAAAAAATATCTGGCAACGATTTTTTTAGAAATTAGTGATCTGGAAATCTTCGTGTCACGTGACGTTGCCAGATATTTTTTCTGAAATCTGTAATCAACCCTAGTGTTCGGATATTTATTTGAGCGACTGTACATGTTCTCTCTCACGCAAACTTATTTAGAGTAATAAATATTAACTGCACCCTTTGGGTACCAGCAAACTGAAATATTTCATTGCTAATATTCATAATAAAAATGAAACTGCTTAGAATTACAATCGAATGCTCAAAACCACCGAGAATGACATTTAGAATGCTTTAAACTTCACATTGAAAAAATTAAAGAACTTTTCATTTTCATTCCAATAATTCATAATATGGAAGGATGAATTTCCTGTGATTGTCGCCATGACTTTTGATAAAGGGAGTGAGAGCTAATTGATGGGAAAATATCTCTTCTAAATAAAGAGATCGATCCACGTTGCATTCGTAATTTCCTCAAAGAATGAACAACGAATCACTGTAATTTCACTCTGTAGATATTCTAGGCTTGCAAGAGACCAGATGGACAGGTAAAGGTGAGATACTTAAAAATAACTTTCAATTTCTCTTTACAGGGAGGGAGGATGGAAAGCATCACCAAGGCGTGGGTCTGCTGCTCAGCAGACATGCTAGTGATGCTCTTCTAGGATATGAGTGCATTAATGAAAGGTTTCTTACAGCAAAATTTCAGACAAGCATTAAAGACTTGAATTTATCTGCTGTTATGCCCCCACTGAGGATGCCGATGAGGATGAGAAGGATAGGTTTTACAGACAACTTCAGGATATTTTGAATTCTGTCAAGAAAGGAGATATTACCCTTGTTCTTGGTGACTTCAATGCTAAAGTTGGTACCGACTCTGACCTTTGGGGAGGAGTAATAGGCCCTTTTGGTATTGGTAGCTGCAATGGCAATGGGCAACGTCTCCTACAGGTAAGTAAACTCAATGGATTCAGAATAACTAACACTTATTACAAACACCGCGACATAAATAAGTACACATGGGTTTCACCTGATGGGCTGCATAGGAATATGATTGATTATATATTAATTAACAGCAAATGGGCTAGTTCTGTTAGAAATACCAAGGCATATAGGGGAGCTGAAATTGGATCTGACCATTACCTTGTTAAAAGTGTCTTGCAACTTAAACTTAAAAAGAGTTGTGCTAGGGTTAAAAAATTTACCTTTAATACTGAAGCTCTGAAAGACCCAGTTATAGCTAAAGCTTACCATGATAGGTTACTTAGTCATTATGATGGTCATGGTTTGCTTAATACTGAAGTTGAGGAAGAATGGGACCATTTTAAACAGGCTTTTTTGGAAACTAACAGTACTCTTTTAGGGAAAAAGGAGCAGAGGAGGCCGAATTATTTAAGTGATAAGGCACTTGAGCTTATTTCAGAAAGAAGGAACTGCAGGAATGTCCTTAATCAGTACCCTACTAGTCCTAATAGAAAGGATTACAGAGAGCTTAATAAACGTGTAAAGGATCATCCAAAGACTGATAAGAATCTTTGGCTTGATGACTTGGCTGACAAAGCTGAGGAAGCAGTTAGGCAGCACAACAGCAGAGAGCTGTACCAGATAGTTAATGTTTTGTGTGGTAGAAAACGGACAGGCATACAAGGATTGCAGGATAAACAAGGTAAGGTTATAGAAGGTGAGGATTCTGTCATGGCTAGGTGGGCTGAGCATTTCAGTGATGTTCTAAACAATGTGGTTCGTTCTACTCCCATTGTTTGCAACGATGATAGATGCATTACTGGCTTTAATGTTGGCCCTATAACACAATCTGAAGTTATTTTGGCTATTTCTAAACTTAAACTTCATAAATCCCCAGGGGTAGATGAAATTACTACAGAAATGCTCAGAGCTGGGAATGTTTCGATTACCACTTGGATGACTGAAATTTTGAATAACTTTTATGATAAAGGCATGGTTCCTAAAGATTTTACCACAGCTATTATTATACCTATTTTCAAAAAAGGTGATCGCAGTTCTTGTGATAACTATAGGGGTATCAGCCTACTCTCTGTTCCAGGTAAAGTTCTTTCCATGATTGTGCTTAATAGAATTAAGAATCTGGTTGACAGGCAATTGCGTGATGAGCAATGTGGATTCAGAAGTGGTAGGGGATGTGTAGATCAGATATTTTCACTTAGGCAGATTCTTGAAAAATGTTTAGAGTTTCAGAAACCTTTGGTTGCTAGCTTTGTTGATTTCAAAAAGGCTTTCGACTCTGTTGATCGTCATAATTTGTGGCTGATTGTGAGATCATATGGTATACCAGACAAGTTAGTTAACATAATGAAAGCTTTCTATAATAACACTGAGTCATGAGTGAGAGTTGGTAAGTCTTGTAGCAATTGGTTTAGCATTACGTCTGGTGTTCGACAAGGGTGCATTTTGTCTCCTTTTCTCTTTAGTTTGGTTGTTGATTATGTTATGCGAAATTCACTTCAAGGGAAAGATTTTGGCCTTAAATGGGCTGGAGATACGAAAATTTCTGATTTAGATTATGCTAATGATTTAGCCTTTTTGGCAAATGATGTTGATGAGATGAACTCTTTCATTCGAGCTGTTGCTGAGACTGGTAGTAGAGTAGGTTTGGTTATAAACAGAGAGAAAACTAAAGTGATGAAAATTGGTCAGGCAGGTTGTGATTCAGTTAATCTGAATGGTTGCAGTCTTGAGCAGGTGTCACAGTCTAATTACCTTGGGAGCTATGTAACAGATACTGGTGATGTGCGGCATGAGATTAACAGTCGAATAGGGATTGCTGCCGGGACTTTTAAGAATCTATGGAGATTGTGGAGAAATAGGCGTATACACCTAAAGACTAAAATTTGACTGTATAATAGTTTGGTTCTTTCTACGGTTTGTTATGGTAGTGGAACCTGGACGCTGTGTAAACAAGATAAGAGGAAACTAGATGCTTTTGATTCCAGATGCTTACGCAGTATCTTGGGTATTAGGTGGTTTAACTTTGTAACTAATGATGAGGTTAGGCAAAGGAGTCTGCAACCTCCTTTAAGCAGCATATTGTGCAGAGAGAGACTCCGCTGGTTTGGCCATGTTGCCCGTATGGATAATTATAGATTGGTGAATAGGGTTATGAACAGTGTGCCTAGAGGCCTCAGAAGGAGGGAGAGACCTAGGATGCGGTGGGCAGACAATGTCAAACAGGACCTTGTTAGAATTGGTGTGCAGTGGCCAGATGCAGCAGACGTAGCTCAAGACAGACTTGCATGGAGAGCTAAATTGCACGGTCTGGTTGGACCTCGGTAGCCCATGGCTGCTTGAGGATGATGACGATGACGTAAATAATAAAGGCATCAGCCGATAAAGATGCAAAATTAGAAATAGTATCGGTTGTTCGCGTAAGAGGGGGCTTAGTCGGTTAGAAAGACAACCTTCCGTTATGTGGGGTATTAAGCCGTGAACCTGAAAGCAGGAAAGAAGCATACCCTGTGTACGTTAAAGAACATACTGCATAACTTTGACGGGAATCTTTCATCTCTCCTAACAGCTTCCCCAACTTCTCTGAGCACTTAGAGGTCTCTGTGACCTGGCCATTTAGCTCACTGTGTGCACTAGTGAGTTCTGCTCAAAGGGGAAATAACTTAATCTAAATACCGAAAAAAGTGGTGACGATTATCAACACGAAACACCTTTTACTCGAAAGTTCAACAGCTGCAAAAATCACTCTGAAACAGTGCGATATTAAAACAAAAAAAAACTCGCAGCAAAGAACGCCAGACGTTTTTTTTAACCCATCGCTCTTGCGAAATCTTGGTGTGTTTTTCTCTTCACTTCTGCATCGCCGTTCGTCCATAAAGCTAATTCGAAGCGGTGGTCTCCTGGGCGTTGCTCGCCATCTGGAATGGACCTGTTTATCAAGACAATCAATGCGGGCAAGCTGTGACCCCTCGGTGCCGCCACCGCCTCCGTCGCTGGGCTAATCAACTTAATGCAATTAATAATGTAATGAAGGTTTAATTAGCCCAACTCCCGAGACTAAATCCACCTCTCATTGCAAAAGTGCATTCCTGACGCCATCGAACCTTACGCGCCTGACATTGTCCAGCTGTTTCATCATCCTCCCCACTCCCACCCGCATCTCCGTCTCTAGGCCCTCATAGATGCTTAATCTAGGCAGATCGTTTGCGTCGATGCTTTCATTTCGGTAGATGGAAGATCTGTTTCATTCTGTTTTGTGACTCTGCAGCCATATATGGAAAGTATTCAGAAATGCCGAAGCATCGCATTTCTGCCTAGAGTTCGTAAGATATTGTTGCTAATATTAGTGCTCGTAAGTTATTCTTATTATTATTGTTCATAAGTTATTGCAGCTCATAAACTGTCGTTAATTATAACATCAGCACAAGTTATTGTTATAGTTCATAAGTTACCATTACGATCATAGTTCATAAAATATTACTGTTAACCTAATTCATAAGCTATTATCATATTACTTTTTTATCATTAATTTAGTTTATTAGTTATCATTTTGATTGTCCATGCATTTTTTTTTCATTGTCTATAAGGTTTTGCAAAGTGGTTAGCTTGCTTGGTTACTGATCAAATGGACCTGGGTTCGAACCCCGGATAAAATCCTCACATCTGTCGCCCATCGAACACGTTTCGGATATGGCCACCGCCTCCCAGTCCCTTATTAATGTTGCCCAGCTGACGTCACAGGTGCATGAAGCATGGCTCAATGTTCACCAGGATGACATTCGCCACCATTTTAACTCGCTACCGCGTTGTTTGGCTGCTTGTGTAACTCTTCGTGGACGCCATCTTAATAATGAGCACCGTATTTTCGTAAGCAAATGTTACTTATTTGATATACAAACTTAATCATTTCTTGTCTACCTTGATGTCTGTCACTCCACTTGTTTTGAGCTCAAAGCGAATTGCATTCGAGAGAAAAAAATCTGCTCACTTCATCAGTAATTTTACACAAATTTGTAATTTTACACCATTGAATTACACTCACTAATAACAGTTATAAACTTAACACTTCTTCAAGATTATAACGTCTGAAGATTAGCAGTGTTAACCACAATGAGTGCAGCTGTGCCTCTGAACACGAATATTTACTGTAGGAGAATGAGATCCGCTTCGAACATCAATAACTGAAGATCTCTGTATGGAAGATGCCATTCCTCACTGTTAAGCCCTTTAGAGCCGAGTTCGGATTACAGGTTTTCGTATTCGAGTATTTGTCTCTCATGCAATGCTTAAGGCATTATTTTAAGTCGCCCCATCTTTTGCGTTGGGGAGCTTCAATTTTAAATATAAAAAATAAAACCTTAATTTTTTAAGATCATTCAAAACATTTAGCTGAGCAAAATATAATAGCGTATTCTAAAGTGTACATATTAAAATCACAGAATTACTTATTTAGTATGATATGTAGTGATTTTGAAAGATTAAGAATATTACCTGAAAGAAAATTTGATGCAAACTGAATAATTATAGGAATAAATGACGGATCTAGGAGAGGAGAGGCAAGAGCCCATGCTCCCTCCCCCTTTTTAAAATGGTAGTAACCGGTTGGGTTGTTTTACCTCTGAGCGGCACTGTTGTTTACCTCTGTACAACTGTTTGTTGTTTTACCTCTGAGCGGCACACCATGGGCTAAATGGCCAAGTCACATGAACCCCGAAGGCTCAAAGAAGGTTAGGGGGGGGACCCACTGGAACAGTTGTTGGAAGACGTTGGTTGGTTGGTTGGTTGGTTGGTTGGTTGGTTGGTTGGTTGGTTGGGGTTTTTTTGGCGCAATAGCAACTAAGGCTATATTGCGCCAAACAAACGATAAAAAGGGTAAAAGACATGAAACCCACAACCAAATTTAAAAAGGACACAAATAACACATAGTAAAAACGAGATGTAGAAAAAGAGTAAAAGAGAGCAACAAGTGTAAAATCAACAAGTATAAAATCAACAAGAACAATGGGTGTATAGGACCCATGTAAAAAACAACAGGTAAAACACAGGTAAAAAACCAGTAAAAAAGAGAAAATTCATAAACGAGTAAAATAACCGGTAAAGCGTAAAAAGTCGAAAACAGTGTTAAAATAGCAATGTTCTGATAAAAGATGTCCGAGTGTAAGGGGCTCGGACGTAAAATCGTGGAAGTTAAAAAACATACGTCGTTCAAGGTTAAAACAATGACATTCAATTAAAATATGTTTAACTGTTAAAACGGTGTCACAAAACTCGCACTTAGGTACTGCGTCCGCCTTAAGAAGAAAAGAGTGGGTTAAAAACGAGTGACCTAAGCGGAGCCGAGCAAGGACAACTTCCTCCTTACGATTCCTGTGAAAACAAGACTGCCACGGTTTGACAATGGGCTTGATCTCGAAGAGCTTGTTAGCAACCTGTTCAGACCAAGATCTCTGCCACTGTGCCCGGAGCTCGATGGTGAAACGCTGCCGGAAATCCACATATGGAACCGGCAACGGAGAGTCGGACAGGGGCGTGGCTGACCTGGCAGCAGAATCTGCCAAATCATTGCCCCTGATTCCGACATGACCGGGCACCCAACAGAAGAGAATTGTGGTGGTGGCTGCCAGACGATGGAGCTGCTGGCGGATCTTGGAGAGAACAGGGTGAGGCCGATGCCTCACTGAGATCAAAGCCTGTAGCGAGCTAAGCGAGTCGGTGTAAAGCACACACCGACGATGATGCTTAGCTGCTATATGGTCCAAGGCAATGCTGATAGCATGCAACTCAGCAGTGAAGATGGAACACTGCTGTGGGATCTGGTCTGCAATGATTACATCACAGCAGACCATGGCTGATCCCACAGAAGTGCCGGACCTCGAGCCATCTGTGAAAACAGGCAAGAAGTCCGGGTGCGCAGCACGATGGCTGGCAAAGAGTTGCCGGTACACACAGTCGGGTGTAAAGGCCTTCCCCGTCCTGCACAGGGAAAAATCGCAGGAAGGGGAAACAGCGAGCCAAGGTAGAAGTGGCTCAGCTGTCGACTGTGCGATGCTATCGAGACTGGTGTTGATGTCTCGCAGGTAACCTCGGACACGCAAACCGAAAGGACGAATGGCAGTCGGCCGATTCTGGTATAACATTTCCCACCTGGGACTGAAAACGCAGTCCCAAGTGGGATGGCCTGGCAGGGATCGCAATTTTGATGCATACTGTAGGGACAACTGCTGACGGCGAATAGATAAAGATGGTTCATCGGTCTCAACGTAGAGACTCTGGACCGGTGAAGTGCGGAAGGCCCCCGTGCACACACGGAGGGCCTGATGATGGAGTGGGTCCAGCACTTTCACCACCGAATCCCGGGCGGAGTCATACACCTGGGATCCGTAGTCCAGTTTCGACCAGACAAGTGCACGGTAAAGGCGGAGCAAAGAACATCGGTCCGCCCCCCAAGAGAGGGAGGAGAGGACCTTGATGATGTTCAATGCCCGCGTGCACTTGGACCTGAGATGTCGAATATGAGATAAAAAGGTCAATTTCCGGTCGAAGATGAGACCGAGAAACTTGGTCTCCGCCACAACTGGAATGATGTTACCCCCGAGCCGTAGCTCGGGGTCCAGATGAAGATTACGCTTGCGGCAAAAGTGCACACAAGCGGTCTTCTGTGGGGAGAACCGGAACCCATTGGCCGTCGCCCAAACCGAGAGATTGTTCAGGGCAGTTTGCAGTTGTCGTTCAATGACCCTCATGCTGGACGATGAGCAAAAGATGCTAAAGTCATCAACATAAAGGGCATTGCCTACAGTCGGAGGAAGTTGCCGTGTAATGGAATTTATCTTGACAGCGAAAAGCGTAACACTCAGGACGCAGCCTTGTGGCACCCCCTGGTCTTGGGGGAAAGGCCGCGACAGAGTGTTGCCGACACGAACTCGAAAAATACGAGAAGATAAAAAGTTTGCAATGAAGATCGGCATGTGACCTCGCAAGCCAAAGCTGTGAAGGTCACGAAGAATGCCGAATCTCCATGCCGTGTCGTACGCTTTTTCGATGTCGAAGAAAATGGACACCAGGTGCTCTCGACGTAAAAAAGAATTCCTGATCGCCGATTCGAGGCGGATCAGTTGGTCTAAAGTAGACCGGTGCCTGCGAAAGCCACACTGGGTGTTGGAAAGAAGGCCGTGATGTTCCAAATACCAGGCCAGCCTGGTATTTACCATCCTTTCCAACACCTTGCAGACGCAGCTCGTCAACGCAATTGGACGATAATTCGAAGGAATCTTGGGATCTTTTCCTGGCTTAGGGAAGGCCAAGACGATGGCCTCCCGCCAGGAGTCCGGAAACTGCTCCTCGATGAAAATACGGTTGAAGAGTCGGAGCAGTCGATCCTTACTCGATGGTGAGAGATGTTGGAGCATGGCATAATGGACATTGTCTGGCCCCACAGCAGATGCACGAGAAGTGTGCAGAGCAAGGCGAAGCTCCTCCGCTGTGAATGGCCTATTGTAAGACTCCAGGCCATTCGAATGGTAGGACAGCGGAGAGCGTTCGGCCCTGCTCTTCTGGGCCAGAAACTCGGGGGAGTACGAGGATGATGAGGAGATGGAGGAGAATGACTCCCCCAGAGTGTCGGCAATTGCACGAGGATCAGCAATTGCCTGTCCATTGTGCTCCAGGATCGATAATGAGTGGGACGTGTACTTCCCACCCATCTTCCGGACCTTATCCCACACGACCTTAGAACTGGTCGTGCGGGTGATAGAAGAAGTATATTTCATCCAGGATTCCTTCTGGCTCTGGCGCCGGACGAAACGGGCTTTCGCCCTGGCGCGTTTGAATGCTTCGAGGTTGGGGGATGTCGGATATCTCCGAAACACCCACCAAGCCTTGTTCTGAGCCTTACGAGCTGCGGTGCAGTCGGGATTCCACCATGGTTTTGGGAACCGTGGAAACCGAGTCGAGGTCTGAGGAATAGTAGAGGCAGCTGCATGGACGATGCAGTCCGTCAACTCCGCCACTGCGACATTGATGGGCTCCTGGCTGACAGAGTGATCATCAAGCTCAGACAAGAGCTCGAAGCCACTCCAGTCAGCCCGATCAAGCCTCCACCGGGAGACACGCGAAGGGCTGCAGGGCCCCCCACGAGAGATGGTGCACACCACGGGGAGGTGATTGCTTCCATATGGATTGTCCTCGACCTCCCATGTAAAGAGTGGAAGGATCGAGGAGGAGCAGATGGTGAGGTCAATGGCAGTGAAAGAGTGGGTTGGGGAATGAAAGTAAGTACTGACACCGGTGTTCAACGGGGAGAGAGAAGGATCCAGGAGCCACTGCTCCAGGACCCGGCCCCTCCCGTTGGTGTCAGCACTGCCCCAAAGTGGACTGTGTCCGTTGAAGTCCCCCATGATGAGGAAGGGGGACGGCAGCTGCGAGACGAGGTCATCAAGGTCGTCCCGGAAAACGATGCTTCCAGGTGGGAGGTAGACAGAACAGACAGTCAACGAAAATCCCACAAAGAGGCGGATGGCTACCGCCTCTAAGTTCGTAGTAAGGGGAATGACCTGGAATGGAGAATGGTTGCTCACGAGGATGGCAACACCTCCGTGGGCTGGACCATCTCCATCCCGGTCCCGGCGAGAGAAAAGTGCCGGATAGTGGGATTGTTGGCTGTCTGTAAGAATGACTCCTGAAGGCACATGCAGAGGGGTTCGTGTGCCCTCAGGAGGACCTTGATGTCGTCAATATTCCTCTGGAATCCACGACAGTTCCATTGAAGGAGTGTGGCCATCTCAGGTCTTTGAAGAATTGGCGGACGACTTTCGATTTATTTTAACCGTCGCCAGCGACGGTTTTGGAAAAATGGGGCTTACACAACGAGCACAGGTGGGCTTGCCCCGGCATGCGGTGCGGGCATGGCCAAACCTCTGGCATTGAAAGCAACGCAGAGGGTTGGGGATAAATGGCCGCACCTCGCAGTGTAAGTATCCTGCCTTGATGGAAGTAGGCAGGCGTGGTGTGTTGAAAGTTAGGATTAGTACCCTGGTGGGCTCTAACGTTCCATTACGGCGTGACGAAACCCGGTGGACTGCGATCACCCCCTGGGCTGAAAGCTCCGAGAGGATTTCCTCCTCAGAAACCTTGAGGAGGCCCCACTCGGAGATCACGCCCCGGGAGGAATTGAGCGTTTTGTGTGGAGTGACTTCGACTGCCACTCCACCAATCGCTGTAACCTTTAATAAAAGCTCCGAGTGCTTGGAGCATGCAGTCTCCACCTGCAAGTCACCAGATCTTAGGCGCTTGACAGATTTCGGCTCTCCCGCAAGACCTTGAATACCCTTGTTTATAAAAAAAGGGGACATGTCCCCAAGAACCTGATCACCCGTAGAGTGGATGATCAGGAACTTCGGAGACGGAGACACACACGAAGACGAAGGCAAAGACAGAGAAGTTGGGGGTTCATGGCGCGCCCTCTTCGCGGCATTGTTCGAAGAATTATGAGTAGGTGTACTCATGGTTGTGTTTAAAAAATTCAGTGCCCGTTGTCCCCACCCACCATGGAGTCCAACAAGGGGACGCCCAGTTGGGCGCCAAGGCTGCCCGGGCACCATACCCACACAGCCAGTGAGCCAAGCCCTCACTACAAAACAAAAAGGAAAACTAAAAGAGAAATGGTGGGAAACTCGTCGGAGTTCAAACAAAAGAAAAGAAGCAACAAAGCAATAAAGTGTGAGGCAAGAGCTGGCCTCACAAAAGAAAGAAAACTACAAAACTAGTAAATGTGTGGGGAAACTCGCAAACCGTTGTCCGGACGGTGGACAAGGTTACTCACTGATCAGCATAGTTGACCCTAGCAGGACCAGCCCACCAGCCGATTGATCCTGAGGGGGCCGCCCCAGGACCTCCCGTTTACCTGAAGCAGAGGCCAAAGCAGTGTATAGCAGCGGCCCCGGAAGTCGCTGCCCAGCCCCGCGACAGACAGGCTCCCCAATGGCAAAACGGCCAAAGGGGACCCCACCAGTCATGAGCTGGGGAGAGAAGACGGGGACCCCTGAGCAACTGCCAGGATCCTCTTTTCCAGGGACACGGGTCTCCGCGCACGGCAAACACGCGGGCGAGCGTTTAGGACCCTGTGAAGGTAACCGAGCCTGCGGAACCTTCACAGGGTGGTCCCCTCACCACGGACAGGCTCTCGCATCGAGGGGTTGTTGGAAGACAGATGCTAGCCTACCGTCAAGGTCATCCAGCGTGTTCTTCAACGTGCACAGGGTATGGCTCTCCCGCACACGGAGGCACGGCTTAACGTCCCATCCGACGGACGGCAGCCTTTCCAAGCACATCGGTGTCCCCTACTGACCGTGGTCAGGGCGGAGGTAGTAACCGGAACGGAGATGAAAAATACATTAAAAACATAATCCGTATTACCCGTAGTTTCCACGAAATTTGTAAAAGACAACTGAAAGCGAAGGAAAGATTATATAACCCAGGAACCGGTTCATTACGACGACCCCCCCCCCTCTTTTTTTTTTTCTTTAGATCTAGATCTCGAGATATTTTTTTCGATTAGGCCTGATAGAAATTGAACTATTTTCAGTCGAAAAATTATTTCCTTAACACCAGATGTATGAACCGAATAAGAATAAACAAAATGATAATTCCTGATAAGAAAGTGAAATAAAAAAAAAGCTTTTTTTAAGTTCTTTTCTCCGTACTGAAAATTATTCTGTACAAAGAATGAAAACAGTTGTCGAGACTTCCTCCATTTCCCAGGTCACGGTCTTAAAAAGGTGCAGACGAGTCGGAGAAAAAGGAGAAAAAACACCAAAAAGAAGGAAGAAATTCTAGAAGAATCTATTGTTGCATGAAAAAAAGGAGGGAAAGATCCACCAATCCAATTACTCGTCAGTATTAAATCTCTCTCTCTCTGGACCGACGACGTCTCCTTTGATGATCGGCGACAATCCGTGATGAGCGTTCCAACTAGAACCGAAAAAGAGAGTCATTCCGAGTGAAGGGAAAATTTGCAACGGAATGAAACAAAATTAGTTGTCGTCGCTACTTGTCGTTCTTCACGATAATTCACATAAAGGAATGGCATCTGCATGAGAGGGAGACCCCCAAGGCATTCTGGAAGTGTAAAAAGTGGACTCATTTTGAAATGATTCAAGCTCTAAATATTGTTCTCCGGGATCTGATTCGCATTCATTTGAGCGACTCCCACTGAGGTTGCACAACTATGATTATCGTTAACGGAGTTGTCAGGAGGACTCCATGTCTCGGAAGAGAGAATGACACCTCCACATAAAAAGTTTCTTAAAATGTTCACATCAGCAGCTGCTCATCTGTGCACACGATTCACCATCAGTAGTTATACTCCAGTTCCACTATCTGTAATTTGATCTATATCTATATAATAATCGTAATCGTTTAGCAGAAAGTCCCTCCAATACCGCGCTTTCGACCACGCCCCCTTTTAAAAAAGTTCCCGATTTTTGTTAATAGTGCTAAGCCCCCCTTCTCTAAAGACTAAAACCCATAGGGAAACTTCCGAAATATTTCAAGTCCGGCTAAATCAACTGCAGAGCTATCTAATGTCTAAATTACGTACTATATTTTAAAAAAAAATGTTCTCCACTGCTTGTCTCGAATCGGCGTCCTTCACGTCATCACTACGTTTATTCATTAAGCCATGAGTACAATACGACTGAAGCGCTTAAAGGTAATCTCGGTGAAGAAGAAAAAAACTGATCATTATTTTTTTATAAATTAACTTACGAATAAATTATATTTTTATTTCTTGTAAATCACATTTACCTTAGGAATAAATTATATTTTTATTTCTTCTAAATTAACTTAGGAATAAATCATTTTTTTTTTTTTCATTTCTTGTAAATCCCATTATCTTTGGAGCTAATTTTTATTCCTTGTAAATCGCATTTGGAAATAAATTTATAAGAACATCAACTTCTTATCTCAACCTTCCCGTGGGACCTCATTTTACTTACGGATGCAGAAATCAATGTTTGAAAAAAAAAAAGAAATAACGGTTTTTAAAAGTCCCAATTATCGAGCTCCCATTCTGCCGGAGGTTGATTTTTTATCTCCCTTATCATCGTGTGTTTGCACGGAACCACACTTTATTGATGGTCGTCGTTACCAAAAGCATTATTTCAACAATCTGTCAACTAAAAAGTCCTATCCAGGGCCGGACTTACGCATAAGCTAACTAAGCTACAGCTTTAGGGCTGCGCAATATGAGGAACCACAAAGAAATGCTTCTCAAGTTTTATTCTTACGAAAAATGTTTTGCATTTAATCTATTTTGCAATCACTCTTCATCTTAACTTACCATTGATACAATAATGTTTCCACGACATCAGTTTCCTGTTTATTTTTTAATGTTCCCTTCAATCATAATAATATACATATTTTGAATTTTTGGGGCCTCTTAAATTTGTCATAACTCAGGACTTCTTATATTTGCCATAACTTAAGGCCTCAGTACAAAGCCCGGTCCTGGTCCTACCGTTTGCGAAAGAGAACAAGAAATAAACATTATTTTTTCCAAATAAAGAATTCTCTTTCATTCGAATAATAATTATCAGCGTAATTTATTAGGAATAAACTTTCCCAATCTGAGAATTAAAAAGTCCTGAGAAACAGACCAAGAAATAAATTTATATCTTCCTCGCACGTCGACTCTCTATCTCAACCTTCCTGTTGACCACGTTTTTTATTAACGAACATCGCAAAAGTAGAAATAAATGTTTTGGAATATTACTCCAAATTGGATATTACACTTCTTGTTCTGACAGAGGGCAGTTTTTTACTGCTTATCTCACTCATTCTGTGTTTGCACGGGGCCATGTTTTATTGACGGATGCCAAAAGAATTTATAAAATAGAACAGACCCAGAAATAATTTTTCCAAGGGTTTTTCACTTGTTGCTCTGAATAATTATTATCAGCGTAATTCTGAGAAATACTTTCAGGATAAGTTTTTCCAACCTGAAAATTAAATGAAACAGACTACACAATAAATTTATAACCTCCCCGCACATTTTTCTACTCAATCACGTTTTACTGAAGGACGGGAAAAAGAATTCCCAATCTGAAAAGTCTTGCGAAACAGGCCAAATAAAAAATATTATTCCAAACTGGGTATCATACGTCTCTGAATAATAATTTATTTGGAGATGCTGTTAGAGAAAAAGTTCTCAATCTGTAAAATTCAAAGTTCTGACATCTTATTAAAGCCGTTGCTTAATACCTACGGGGGAAAACGATTCAAAAATATAGATAAAAAAGGGGCAGGAATCGTGTTCGAAACATATTTGAATTTGTAAAAAGCATGGGTGAAAAAATTATGGCATATACATTTTAAAGAGTATTCGTATTTTAAACATCTACTAAAAACCTTCGAGGTTTTATCTAGTATTTCAGATCAATTTGTTAACCTTTCCGAATTTCTGAGTTTTTGGTGAGGAATTAGTTGTCTGTTCTTATCAGTATGTTGTCATAGGGCCCTGTGTGACACGAAGGTTCACAGATTCAACTCTAGTAGCTCTGTCTCTTTGCATCATTTGGCAAGACTATGATTTTTACCTCGTTAATTACGAGGAGTAAGGAGTTTATCGCTCGTCGGTCCAATACAATATCGCATTCTTATCACTTCGAACGAAGGTTGGCGTGTAAGGCTGTTCTAGCGCTGTCCACTGAATTGTTTGCAGGAGTTCTACGCAAATCACCATAAAACCTTTTTACCGAGAGATGTTTGTTATTTGCATATGTTTAATTTCACAGCGAAATCTACAGTTCAAGCATGTGATATTTCGTAAAGGAGGAACACATCCGTAATTTCCTGAATGCATGACTGTATCAGCTGAAGGAGAACTCCAAATTCAGCTGACAAAAATTAAGATTGGATAAGATTATTATTTTCCGAAAGACCAATGAAAAAATACGTACCGAACACTTCACCCACTGAGTAAACCATGTGATGAAATTCGGACATAATTTAAACCAGATACGCGTTAAATTCTGTGAAGAAATTTGACTCATGTTGAATTGAAAACACAAAAACCTTTTATAAGTTGATAGGAAAAAAGATATTGGAGAAATACATTCATACGGAATTATTAAGATAAGAAAACTGCTCAGTGGGAAAGTTTATGAACAAGAAACTAAAAATATACCTTTATTTCATACCAGATTTAAGTGTACTTGAAAAATTAAGAACAGCATTTGTGCGAGCCAGTAATGTTAAAGGTTCATAAAGTAATGTTCGAAGAAATTCCTGTCCTCATTGAATTAACACTAGAAGCTTCTATAATTGGGGGAAGAAAAAAAAGGATACAGAAAATATATTCAGTTAAATTCATTAAGAACATAAATAGATTTCGTGGTAAAACTTTAAACAAGAAACCGAAAACGTATTCTTATTTCATACAGAATTTTAGTGTACTTGAACAATTAAGAACAGATTTTATATGAACTAGTGATTTGAAACGTTCTTATCTCATAGAGAAAATACACTCATTTGAGCATTAACCGATTTCATGCTAAAACTTTAAACAAGAAATTGAAAAGATCTTTTCATACCAGATTTCACTTTTGCTTAGAAAACTAAGGTTCAAAATTTATGTGAACTAGTGACTTGAAAAGTACAGATTGATTTAACCTTCACTGATTTTCCATAAGAATCTGCTGTAGACAAAAATAGAATCGAGAAGAACGATATTTCATACTGAATATACATTCAGTTACATGGATTAAGATCAAAAAATTAATTTCGTCGGTGACAACGTTCAGGGTATGGAATGAAACGGATGTTGTAATCCTTAAACATTTACTGTCCAACTAAACTTTCGGGGCGGGGGTGGCTCAGTCGGTAGCGCGCCAGGCTTGTAATCTGTAGTTCCCAGGTTTGAGTCCCAGCTGGGTCAGCGTTGAGATTTATCTCCGCAAAATTCCCCGCCCTGCCCACGGTCAGTAGGGGACACCGATGGGCTTGGAAAGGCTGCCGTCCGTCGGATGGGACGTTAAGCCGTGGCCCCGTGTGTGGGAGAGCCATACCCTGTACACGTTAAAGAACACGCTGAATGGCCTTGACGGGAGGCTACCATCTGTCTCCCAACAGCTGTTCCAGTGGGTCCCCTCCCCCAACTTTCTCTGAGCCTTCGGGGTCCATGTGAACTGGCCATTTAGCCCATGGTGTGCAAAAACGTGCTGCTCAGAGGTAAAACAACCCAACTAAACTTTCGGTGGTAACATCATTGCAGGAAAGCCTACATTACTCCAAACTCATAATGCAGGAAAGCTCTCTATAAAGGGATCACAAACCCAGGATGGGTTTGACATCATAGGGTGACATCGTAGAATGTGATGCAATTATCTTCTCCGTATCCCAGATAAATTTCTCCCCTTCCCAGCTGTGTAATATTGAAAGTCGCAATCCTTAACCTTAAAAATTTTCCAAGTCCGACTAAACATTTGTTAACTACAATCAGAAAAACGCACTTTAAATAACACGATAGAAAAATCTTAGGGAAACCATGTGTCTTCCCCTATCCTTTCCCCTATTGTGCATCGGGAAGTTTGAGAAAATTTTAGAAAACTGATATCGCTCTTAATATTATTAACAATTAATATCCATTTAGAAAACAAAAAACTTTGCAGAAATTGGGGAAAAGCTTACTCGCACTTGAAACTGGCTGTGGCGATTTCAGACTGGAATCATCACAAATCATTGCACAAATCCCATAGACTGTTGTCAAAGGCACGATTCGAAGCGATCGAGCCACCCTCCTAATTGCAGAATTCAATCTGTTTTGCAAATTAATCATAGACTAATTATGTGTGAGGTTTAAATAACTGGGCCCATGTTTTTGTTCGAAGAGGAAGATTCAATGTTTCAAACATGACACCCGATTTTAAATGGAGAATATATTAGAAAAAAAGCTGTGCAACAGATCGAAAGTTTGAACAAACGCACATCAGTGAAAGTCTAATGCGACCAGAGGTATCGCTTAATTAAATCAATTTTTACTGAAGTTGATTACAATCGGGCGAATGGGGCTCCCCGATTCACAGAACCTCTAAAATGCTTTCCCTCTTCGCAACGAAATTGTTTGAACGTTTGAGTAGCAAGTACCAGATATCCCTGGGCGTAGTAATACTGTTACCAGGTCGAATGTAATATCTACTCTGAAGGATCAAATGGATCTGTTTGAAGTCATTTCCGGGCAAAAGTCAACAACGAGGGCTCAGCAAACGGAGCATGGCAACAGTCTGCTGACGAAGACGACGACTTGAACGCAACGCGACGATATCTCACGTGCGTCGCTGCGGGACAGCGCAGGTGGGCGGAAGAAGAAACTGCGGCATCGTCTCTTCCAGCGCACACCTCACAAAATTAAAGGTAATAAGAGCCGAAGCTTGCTCTCTCTCTGTCGAGAGCGCGCCTGCGGCTCTAATTACCATGCAGTGGAGCACGCGCACGAAAATGTCAACATTAAATTAAAGGTCATCCTTTCGGTCTACTGGGTGCGCGTTGATGGCGAAAGTCGAGGTCGAAACGCAACGGCGGAGGTCGGCAATGCGTCGTCGTTAGACATGGAGCGGGTGGATCCCATCTCCTTGTCGCAGATGAGTGAGGACGAGAGAGGATGCTAGCCCGCTGTCGTCTGCAGAGACGGGGATTAGGAGGACCGGCAAAGAAAAGCGACGGGGAAAGGATTACTGCACCATCGAGAACAACGTGACTGCGCTGCTTGTCAAGTTTGCGACTCCCTTTGCTTGTCCCCAGCGTCATCAGGGATTCGAAAATGAGACCGCTTCTATTCGAGAAATGCAGTCGACATTGTCCCGCGTCGTGTCCGTTCTTCCGAGAGTCATCATGGACTTGTATCCATGACACCGTGGAAAGTGGCGTCATCAAGGATGCCTTTCCTATGAGCCTAATGAGATGCTTTCCCTCCCCGGTGATGTACAGCCATTTACGAATCCAAACTAAGCTCTTGGAGGAGAAGGAAACTTAAAAGCGTTAGGAACTGCTTCTGTAATGCAGAAAGAGAATCGTTTTCTGTAGGGCAGAGACTCAGTCAGATAATTGTACTGCTCAGTTTTGGGTTGTCTTGCCTCTGAAAGGCACGTTTTTGCACAAAATCCTTAAATGATCAGATCATAAGGACCCCAAGAGTTCAGAGCTCGTTAGGGAAAGAAGAATCCACTCGACAACTCTTAGAAATGGATGCTTCGTATCAAGATCACCTAGTGTTCTTTAACATGCCTAGGACATGGCTGTTCTGAACACGGAAAATTGGCGTAGCGTCCCGTACATGGACGGCTACCTTTAGAAGTCCGTCGGTGTCCTTTCTCTCTCTTAAGGTCAGAACAGGAGTCAGAAAATATAAGCAACCACATTGGGAACTCGAACCTGGAAACTACAGATTACGAGTCTGATCAGCTCCGAATGAGAAAGCCGACCACCTCCTACAGATGGCCTCTAACTTCTTAAGAATAATGATCTTTATTCTCATTCATGTTAGCTATAAAAAAGGTTCATTAAAATGACCCGCAAACCATCTGCTGAACTGCAGGAGAGAAGAATAATAGTATTACATGAAATGCATAAATATCGTGCAACAGAATCAAGGCAGCTATCACTCTAGTTCTTTGTTTTACCTCTCAGTCGAACAATTAATTGTATAGAAATGAAATTTCAGTTGAACCACCATTTGGTTTTGAACCTGAGCATACACTCGCAATAAGTTACAAATATAATTTAAAATGTTTCTAAATTTTTAAAAATGAAAATTTTGGAAATAATGTGTGAAAAAAATGGCGAAAAAAGCTATTAAATGACAATGTTGGAGATAGATGTTATTCATTATTATTATTCACAAATACATAGTTGATTGCTTGGTAAGAACTTAGACACATTAATTTATCTCAATTTTTCATACACATTGAAACACACTCACCTGCTTATTAGTCAGTTTCGCTAACCACTACACCAGTTGAACGTATTATTAATTTAAAATTTTACTTTTTTTAACTTTTGATAAAACTTAAAATTAACTACTAGGAAATCATCATCGCAATTTTCTTCAAATCTAGCAATATAGGAAGAAAACTGGCAAGGACGCGGAAATAAATCATTTGAGAACGAATCCCCAAATTCACGAAAAATTTGATCTTTTATGCAACATTCGAAGAGAAGCCGGCCATTACTCGATTGCTGCTATAAATAGACTGGGAAATCCGAAGAGAGCATTATTCGAACGCAATCGAAATCTGCCTCTTGCGCTTTACACGCGCATCAATACGAGAATCCCTCGCGTGACAACATCCTCGAATACTAGCCAAACTTCGAAACGCACTTACCCCGACAACCGCAATAACTTCCGGCCCATTCTTCGCCACCTCTATCAGGTCTCCCTTTTTTCCCGCCATTTCCGTCGGCGAACTCCTTTTCATTCCGGTCACCTTCTGCCTTCGTTGCTTCGAAGCCAGCGCCCCTAGCGCATTGCGTTTCTGGCTGAATTTATCACAGTCACATTAACGATGCCAGTTCGTCGATTTAAGGTCAAACCCTCCAATATTTATGCAATTTTTCATGCAGGCGTGCTCTATCCCGAATCTCACGTGCGCGTGTAGGTGAAATCGCAAAACTCTTGTTCAACTGCCAACTTTTCAACACCTAAATATCGGAAGGCTTTTTTGTTGATTTATATTTTTTTCGTCGTTGTCATCAATCATCATAATTCAGTTTTAGGTTTCATCAAGTTCTAAATAACAGTTACTATCAGCTGGGCTTTTTGTAATATATTTATGGAAATAACTTGCGAACATTTTTATTCTCTTTAAACTGCTAATTTTGAGTAAACTCGATTAGGGAGAGTGCCCTTGGTGATTTTTGATGCAATCTTTATTTACTTACAATCGTTGAATTGTTATTGACATTTCAGACAGCAAAACATATTTGAGTCAACTTATGAAACTGGTGTTAGAACTTTCCTTCCTCATTAATTCGGGGCGGGGGTGGCTCAGTCGGTAGCGCGCCAGGCTCGTAATCTGTAGTTCCCAGGTTCTAGTCCCAGCTGGGTCAGCGTTGAGATTTATCTCCGCAAAATTCCCCGCCCTGCCCACGGTCAGTAGGGGACACCGATGGGCTTGGAAAGGCCGCCGTCCGTCGGATGGGACGTTAAGCCGTGGCCCCTTGTGCGGGAGAGCCATACCCTGTGCACATTAAAGAACACGCTGAATGGCCTTGAAGGGAGGCTACCATCTGTCTCCCAACAGCTGTTCCAGTGGGTCCCCTCCCCCAACCTTCTCTGAGCATTCGGGGTCCATGTGACCTGGCCATTTAGCCCATGGTGTGCAAAAAAAGTGCCGCTCAGAGGTAAAACAACCCAACCCTCATTAATTCAATTATTATCTGCTAATTGCGCATATTGCACTTGATACACAAGAAATATAGTTTATACACTTTATTAATACATTTTATATCATAAGGTGGTAATATGTAAAGCTTGTGCGGCAATTTTAATTTATCAAATTAAGATAACAGAAGAAATCGTAATATTCTCACATATATTTTAGAAACCACAATTGGCTACATGATTTTACTTCTGAATTTGTTGCAAAAAAGAGACACAACAGACAGGTCACACGGACCTCAAAGTTCCGAGCAGTGTTAGGGTTGTGTTAGTTTACTTCTGAGCAGCACTATGTTTCCTACAACGGGCTAAATGGCCAAGTGACAAGGACTCAAGGGCTCAGAGAAGGTTGGAGGAAGGCGACACACTAGACAACTTAGCAGACAGATGGAAAGCTCTCTTCAAGACCATCTAGTGTGTTCTTTAAATGGGAAAAGGGTATGACTCTCCTACACACCACGGCTTAACGTCCTGTACGATGGACGATGTCATTTTCAAGCCCATCGGTGTCGCATTTTCATTGAGGGAAGATGCGGGGTTAATGGAGCAGGGTTAGTGAAGAACACGCAGTGAACTGTTCTTTGGTAGCTAGATGGAAACCTACACTGTCAAGGCCATCCCACATACTATATAAAGTGGAAGAAAACAAATAGATTTTTTTTTGCACACGGTTCGTAGCAGCCTTTCCAAGCTGAGACGTTCCTGCTCTCTCTGATCAAGGGATAATTCGCACTTTGATACGCTCCAACTCGATTGTAAGAACGCAAAAGTAAAAAAGGAAACAGGCAGGCAATCAAGCGATTGTGCTTTGCTGCGCCTCTTCGCAAACCAGGGTATGACGGCTAGCCTGGAATCAAGAAAATGAAGTCTTCATCCTGAAGGAAGGAAATCAACTGAAATCAACTTTCTCGCGGATAAAAAATCTTGAACTGCAACATAAAACATTCCCGATTAATGAATTGAAATTAACACCGCTTGAGAAAAAAAAACCACAAATCTATTCCAAATTTCGAATTGATTTCTTATAAAGTTTTTTTCCTGGTTATTACTGTTGGAAGAGATTTTTTTTTTGCAAAAATTCAAAAAACATTTTCCTTTATTGAGTCTAATGGTAACCAATAGCAAAGTGCGATAAATATCGCTCAGCTGTCGTGACAACTGCTGTTAAAAGAAGTTTCAGAGGGATTTGATCTGAAATTTAATTGCACCTGAGAATATTTTAAGCTCCTTGAGGTAAGAGTGCAGATCCCTCGACTCCTGAAGCAACTTGCGATCTTTCCAAATGCCATGTTTTCCTATAATTATTCTGAAAATCCGTCTCTCCTGACTTCGCACTCTCAAAAGTTGTTTCATTCAGTCCACTATAAAAATTATCTCCGGACAACCTCTTAGAAGTGGTGCCATTCTTATCAATCTTGAAATCGATTTGCACGGGTGTAATGAACAGTTTCAGTCAACTCGACCTCCTATAAATATAGTTTCTTGTAAAGTGGCTCTTGTCAGGAGGAGAACATGGAGCAGCGGAAGCTGGCATTAGCCTGCGTACTAATGGTCTCCAGCATCAGCGGAGAGAGGATGAGGCTGAAGCTTTGAAGAGATGCATAATGTCATTAGACGGGGAGACGTCGAACGGGCAGCTACGATAATAACCATTCCACGTGACTCTGGTCGTCTCTAAGTGATAATAGGGGGGGGAAAGGAAATTGATGGTGGGGGAGGGGGGTGGCATACCCGTCTGGGAGGATCGTATAGAGATTGATTCTGCATTCATGTTTGGATGAAAGGGTTTTTAGGTAAGAAAATGCTAAAAGGTTCTATTATCCAAAGTTGTTTATGAACAAAATGCTTGTAAACAAAACGCTATCGATAAACTGGAAGTGCTTAGATATGCAAATCAAACGTGATATATACATAATATTTTTGTATTTTATATACATTATATGTTTGTGCATAAACCCCAAACGGATCGTTTACTTATTTTATTTACGTATTTGTTCTTGTTTTATTCCTCAGAAAATGCATTAAATTTTCTTCGCATCATGCATGGTACCAATACTTAGCTGTAATACATAGCATGTTTGTATAACTAACTACTCGTATTTCAAAAAGTTGTTGACAGGCATCTCCAGAGCAAACTCCATTGCACTTACCTCAGCGAAAGTTTTACTGTCCTTCAACGTACTCCCCTGAAGTATCTGTGCAAAGTTGCAGACGTCTAGGCCAATTTATTACGTACTCCTATTGGGGAATATTGCGCTACTCTGAACGAAAATACAAGGTCTTGCACCCTTGAAAAAGGCTTCGCAGCAAGTTCCTTTTTAATTTTTGGAAACAAACAGAAATCGCATGGTGCAAGATTGGGTGAATGTGCAGGATGAGGTAGTAGTTTGATTTTTTCCTGCTCCAGATAGTCCCTAATTGTCGGCACTTGAGAGCACTGGCATTTTCATGCAGAAGGAGGAGAACCCTTGATACGTCTGTTGTTGGAGTTGGCTCCTTCAGCTCCTTAACTTTTAGCGAAAGTCTTGTTGAAGGATTTGGGGATGCGGTTCATCTTCCGTAACCCAAACAGAGTTGTTGATCTTATTGGGAGATGTAATAATACCACCACGTCATCATAGACATGTGACAATGTCTGTTAACCGTTTGGGCCACTGGATTCAAATATTGCCAACATCTCTTTATACGAGTCGATTCTAGCCCTTTTTTTTTGCTGTTCTCTAGGTTTATGAGGTACACATTTGGCACAGATCTTTTGGAACTTTAAATGTTGATGAATAATTGTTTCCACACTGCGAATCGATACACTGACATCTAAACTTATTACGTGAACGGTGATGTGTGGCTTTTCCTTAATGAGTTCACATCAGGGAAGCAGCAACGACGTTCACGCCATCCTTCTGTCTCCCTCCGCGACAGAGGTCTTCGAAGCTCCGCCGTCCTTCTCTGAATTTGCACATCCATCCCATAACAGCGCCACATGAACTGACACGATTCTCATACACTTGTGATAATCGGCGTGATTTTTTTTCGCGTCGTCCCCAAGCTGCATGCTTGTGAAAGAGTGAAATCTTTCCCCGTTCTTTAGTAGGTTCCATAGCAATAACGCGCAGATTTCACAGCCTTGTGGTACCACAGTTCTGGGGACAATGCTTCGGTAGAGTGTTGCTGACATTGACACGAAAATCTCATAATGATAAGAAGTTGGAGATGAAGATCGGCATGTGACCTCTGAAACCGAAGACAATGGAGACAAGAAAATGGAGGTCACGAAGAATGCCGAATCTCCAACCCGTGTGTGCACTTTCTCGATGTCGAAGAAAATTGACACCAGATGCTCTCGACGTAAAATTTAATTCCTAATAACAGACTCAAGGAGGATCAAGTGGCGTAATGTAGTCCGATGAGTGTTGGGAAGATGGTTATGATGTTCTAAATACCCGATAATCTGGCATCTGTCCCTTGAACTCATTCCCACCACAGGGAAAAAAAGCCTTTACCATGCTGCCTGTAACACTTTATCTCCCAACACTGCATAAAAAGTGAGAAACGGAATGAATTGGGGAAAAGAAACCCCGAAGAGGCGAAAAAGATCGAAAAATATAAAAATCACTATGGAAAAAGCTTAACGTAAGAAAAGATTCGGAGATGGAAATTAAGAGGTAAAAAAAGAAAATCGAATGTTTGCAGTGAAATGATTAAATTTTCATTATTGTTTCCAATGCGTGAAAATGCAGAGAAAGGTCTCTTTCTATGGCAACCATTAATAAGGTTTCTTAATTCATAATTCAAAATTAATAACGTTTCCAGGGCAACAAAAGAAAGCGAGACTGTTAGCAGAGAATCGTGCTTTTTCTTTTCGCCTTCTCAGCAAAATTTCTTCTCCAGAACGTTAACTTGCTTGCATCCACAACTGCTTTGTTTATTGCGAACTTTTCCTCTTAGTGGCACATAACAGTTTGAAGACATTACTTTAATCCCATTTGGTTGGAGCAGCGCCGGAGGCTGTAATGTGCTCTCGGCGCCTTTTATTACCAGACTCCCCCCAGCAGCCCTCATAAAGCAAACCGTTGATTGACAAAAATCCCTGCAGATTCTTCCCCTGGACCCTGCATAGGACAACTAGAAACGACAACTAGAACATTCACGAAAAATAACAGCTTTGATTAAAAGGCACAAGGCGAATTAACACCACACGTTGGACTCTTCGAAACCTCATAAAGGGAAAAGTTTATAATTAGCCAAAGTACAGTAATATCTTATTCAGCAGATAATGAAAATCAACACCAGATGTTTAAGATTTTTTTTTTCTTCAAACATCTGTTTACAGTTTTAGTTATAAAAAAAAACTACGACATTAATTCAAAGTGTGGTAAATATGGAATGTTCGTTTTCAAAGAGAAAGAATATTGTCAATTTCTAACTTCATCGCCTTTTAAGATGGAAATTCGAACTACTGGACTATTTGCGAAATGAAAACAGTAATATTTCTTTAGTATCCATTGACCAAAAAAGAAATATTCATTCACCTATTAAAAAAAAAAAGTTGAATATCTATAGACTGACACTTTTCAAACTCCCATGTCCAAAGGACGTCACGTGAGACGAACGTAAATATAAGAAGTTAGAGATAAAGATCAGCATGTGATCTCTCAAGCTGAAGGCATGGAAGTCATGAAGAATGTCGAATCTCCAAGCCATGTGGTACAGTCGCTCAAAAAAGTATCCGAAAGCCATGGTTGATTACAACATTCAGATAAAATATCTGGCAACGATTTTTTCAGAAATTAGTGATCTGGCATCCTTCGTGTACTGCACACGAAGGATACCAGATCATTAATTTCTGAAAAAATCTTTGCCAGATATTTTTTCTGAATTTTGTAATCAACCATAGCGTTCGGATACTTTTTTGAGCGACTGACGCTTTTTCAATGTCGAAGAATATTGGCACCAGGTGCTCTCAACTTAAGAAAGAATTCCTGATCGCTGACTCGAGGCGATTCAGGTGGTCTAAGGTAGACCGTTGCCTGCGAAAGAATCATTGAGTGATGGAAAGAAGGTTGTGATGTTCTAAATACCAGTCAAATCTGGTCTTCACACTTCTTTCCAACACCTTGTACATGCAGCCCGTCAATGCAATTGGACCTTGATTGCATCCTGGGATCCTTTCCTGGCTTGGGAAAGGTGAAAACGATGGCTCCCACCAGGAAGTCGGAAACTGTGGGGCAGAGGTGGCTCAGTCGGTAGCCTTCCAGACTCGAAATCTGCAGTTCCATGTACTAGCCCAACGGGTTCAAGTCCCTTCTGAGCCAGCATTAAGATTTATTTCTGCAAAACTACCAGCCCTGCCCTCGGTGAGTAAGACACTGATAGACTTCGAAAAGCTGTTGTCCGTCGGATGGAATGTTAAGCCGTTCCTCCGTGTGCCGGAGAGACGTACCCTGTACACGTTAAACACCATGTTGTCATCTGTCTCCTAACAGCTGTCCAGTGGTTATCCTCCACCAACCTTCTCTGAGCCTTCATGACCTTCTGAGCCATTTAGCCCATTGTGCGCAAAAAGAGTGCTGCTCAGAGGTGAAACAACTCAACCTAACAGGAAACTGCTCCTCCAAAAAAATGCGTAAAAAGTCGGACAACAGCAAGGTCAGTTCCTCCACTGTGAATGGCCTGTTGTAAGGCTCCAGTCCATTCGAGTGGAAAAGCAGCAAAGAGTGTTGTTTCTCAGGGTGGAAACACGGGAAAATAAAAAAGATGAAGAAGAGATAGAAGAACAATTCCCACAGAGGTTCGACAGAGGAAGAAAACGATTCCAGATGTACAGCAATTGTGTGCCCATTGTGTTCCAGGATCAATAATGAGTGGGATGTGTAGTTCCCACCTAGCTTATGGACTTTATCACACATGACCTTAGGACTGGTCAAGCAGATGATCGAAGATGTATATTTAATCCATGATTCTTTCTGGCTCTGGGGCCAGACCAAAAGGGCTTTCGCCCTGGCACACTTAAAGGCTTTGAAGTTGGAGAAAGTCTGATATCTCTGAACCCCGCCCCGCCCTCCAAGCCTTGTTCTGAACCTTAGGAGCAGCGGTGGACTCGGGATTACACCACGGTTTTGGAAATCGAGAAAATCGTGTCAAACTTTGAGGAATGGTCGAGGTAGCTGCATGGACAATACAGTCTCTGCCACTGCAACATTGATTGGGATCTAGCTGATGTAGCATTGGTCTAACTCACAGAGGAGTTCAAAGCAACTCCAATCAGCCTGATCAATCCTTCACCATGTTATGCATGATGGGTCACAAGGCCTCCCACGAGAGAGGGTACATATCACGGGGAGGTAATCGCTTCCATATAGGCTGTCCACGAACTCCGATATATAGAGTAAAAGGAGCTAGAAGAAGCAGAAGATAATATCAATGGCAGAGAATATGTGAATCGAGAAGTGAAAGTAAGTACTGACACCTGTGTTCAACAAGGAAGCCAACATATTCAGGAGACATTGTTCAAGGACCCAAACCCTCGGTGATAGTACTACCCCAAAGAGGGCTGTGTCTGTTAAAGTCCCCCCATGATAAGAAAGAGGGAGGACAGCTGCGAGATGAGGTCATCAAGGTCTTACCAGAAGATGATACTTCCTGGCAAAAGACAGACAGAGTAGACAGTCAAAAAAACCCTCAGGAATAGGTAATTTGCCAAAGCCTCGAGGGTGGTGGTGAGAGGTATTACCTGGAATGGGGGGGCTCATGAGAATGGTGACACCCCCGGAAGCGGGAGACCTGGCGAACGAGAGAGAAATTCCAGATCGTGGGATCATTGGTTGTCTGCAAGTATGTCTGAGGACATGGATACACAGATGGGCTCGTGTGCCTGAAGGAGGGCCTCGATGTCGTCAAGATTCCTATGGAACCCACTACATTTCCATTGTAAGAGTGTGACCATCTCAGCCTTGGGTGATTGGATGGACAACATTTTCCTATTTAATTTTCCGTCATAGAGAACAGTTTATTAAAAACAGCAGCTTGTCTTTTCTGCTGTGCAGCCAGGATCAAGATGATCCTGGTTATAATATATAGCTGGCAGAAAATATAGCTGGATTGCCCCAACTGTGTTTCCAGTAAGCTGTGTGGGGCATGACCGTACCTCTGGCATTGGAAACAATACAGAGGTTTTGGAATATATGGTCGTACCTCAGAGTGAATGCAATCTACCTTGATGGGAGTCGGCAGGTGTGGTGAGTCGAAAGCAAGGGTAATTTACCCAAGTGGGTACCCTCACAATGCTGCGAAACCCGATGTACTGCTACGACTCCTTGAGTGGAGAGCTCTGAGAGAATTTCCTCGTTAGAAACCTTGAGGGGACCCACTCAGAGATCACAACGCCGGCAGGAATTCAGCGATTTATGGGGTTGTCATGGAGACTTCTGCTCTACAAATCGCCATCACTTTCAGAAATACATCAGAAAGTTTAAAGCAAGCAGTTTCCACCAGCAAGCTGCTGGATTTTAGGCACTTGATTGATATCCGAATTCCCACAAGACCATGCGAATTTTTGCTTATGAAAAAGAAGAACATGTCCGCAATCCCCTGGTCACCCATGGAATGGATAATCAGGAATCATGATAATGAAAAAATGGACGAAGAAGATGGGGCTCGTGTCGAGCTCTCTGCGTAGCTGAGGCAGAATCAATAGAATTTTGTGATATCATGGTTGTGCTTAGTGTTTCAGTGCCCATGGTCTGTACCCACCACGAAGCTGAACAAGGGGAAGCCCAATCTGGTGCTAGGGCTCAACGGGCACTATATATCCAATGATAGTGATGAGGGCTCAACAGGCACTATATAAACCAGTGAGCTGAGCCCTTACAAATAATAAAAGCAAAAATAAAATATAAGTGAGGGGGAATTAACCTGAGTCCTCACAAAATGAAACCTCATGAAAAGGAAAAGTGGAGGAATTGAGCTGTCCTCACAAAGTAAAGACAACAGGCTCCCCAATGACGATAGACCAAAGGGCACCCAGCCCCTCATGGTCTTAAGAGAGCTTACAAGGACCCCAAGCGGTTAACAGGATCTCCTTTCCAGGGAAATGGATTACCAAGCAATGCAAACAAGCGTTCAAGACCATGTGAAGGTACTCGAATCAGCAGAATCTTCACAGGGTGGTTCCCTCACCACGGACCCATTTTGACCACACATATGTGATCAACCTAAATAAGGAATTTTATCTAATCAGGATTCATTAGTTTCACTGTCCATTCATTGGTTTACTATATACTGAGATGTCAGTTTATTAGGTACATTTATGTACCTAATAAACGTGTGTTGTTGCTAATAAACCTTAGCGTGTTGGGCCTCCATTGACCCTCAGAAATTCCTGAATTCGTCATGGAACTTACAAGATGCTGGATGCGTTTTGCAGGAATGTTGTTACCATGCAGAAATGATTGTGTCACGCAGTTGCTGCATATTGGATGGTGGCACAGAGTAACTGCGAACAGTCCTTACCACCTCATCCCAATGATGCTCGATAGGGTTTAGATCTGGGGACTGTGCAGGCCAATGAAGCAAGGAAAACTCCTTTACATGTTCCTGGAACCATTCGGTGACGATATGTGCCTTGTGAGCAGGTGCTTTATCATGCTGAACGTGTCCATTCGAGTGACGATAAACTGTCGCCATGAAGGGATCAACTTGGTAAGCAATGATGTACAAATGCGTTCAGATGTCCTTTCATAGGTATTAGAGGGCCTAATGTGTGCCAAGAAAAAACCAGTCTGTACTGTTGACACCAGACAAGATTGCTACGTGGTCTCATGTTGCTTGTGCCAAATTCTGATCCTTTCATCAGCATGATGAAAAGGAATCTTGATTCATCCACCAGGATACCTTTTTCCTGTCTTCAATGGTCCAGTGTCGATGCTCCTGCACCCACTGGAGACTTGCTTTCGTATTATTCCCTGACAACTTCGGCACTCGACATGGTCGGCGGCTGCTGCAGCTCATTCGCGACAAGATCCGGTACCTGATGCATTCGGAGAGGACCTTCTGCACACTAATCTCGGCGGCACAGAGATTCTACTAACGCTTGTCTGCACTAATGTTCATTTCTGCCTACGATTTGCCTGGTTGTGGCCCCTCTCTTCGCTTGCACGATTCTCACCAGTCTCCCTTTACCCCTCTGATCCAGAAGCTATTTTCGTCCACAGGATCGCTGATCACTGGTAGTGTTTTGCTTTTCGTACCATTCTCGGTAAAACCTTGAAACGACTGTGCGTGTAGAGCCCAGAAGGAAGGCCTTTTGGGAGATGTTAGAACTCGCACGCCTAACGTTAACTTTATGCCAGATCTCTCCAACGCGATAAGCAGATGCTTTGCGCGTCATTTATTTAAACTTTTATATAACTAACATGAATATAAATAAAGATTATTATTAAAAAAATTTAAAGGCGCTCAGGTCGCTCGTTTTGCCCATTCTGACGCTCAATCCAACTCTAACTGCTGCTCGAAGAGCTGCTCTGCCTGATTTATGCTGCACACCGCGGTCACGTGACATGTTACATTATGGAATGAACCATCTATGTGGCGAGGGTTTGTGTACCTAATAAGCTGGCATCTCAGTGTATATTGTAAATTTAGATGTCTTATATATTATTTTTATTTTTTTTTTAACTCTTTCGCGTCTTTGCGATGACTTAGTGTTTTTACTCCTCCAATGCAGTGGCCTTCACGTTCTCATCTACAAGATGGATGCCTTTTGTAATCACTATTTCATTTAGGTTATTCCTTTCCAAGTAAAATTAAAATATATTAGTACAAAAATACATTTATGAATAATTTTCTGAATTCTTCAGTTTAATGAAAGGGTTGTATCGATAATTCTCAAGTTATTACCATCAAGGAGTGAAATATGAGCAAATAGATTTTGATTTTAGAAGTTGAAAATTAAAGTTGAAATGATGCCATTCGGTTTTTTAATTTCTCACACAGCTGTGGGATGATACGAGGAATAAATCTTAATTTTTATTGGAGATATAGAAGTTCATTTAAAGTTCAAACAAGTCCTTTAAAACAGAGTTGAATAACACAATGAAGCATGAATATAATATTAATCATACATACATAGTATGTTCTCAGTAATACGGGGGTTTAATAGTAGATACCACCGTTTTCTGAATTTAACAGCAGCAGTAATATTCTGCTTCACAAAAGAATATCATGTTGAATATCTATTTTCGATTGCACTTAGCTAAAAGTGAAGAGTTTTCTGATAGGCAAGGCTCAAAGAAGGTTGGAGGAAGGGGACACACTGGACAGCTGTTAATAATGCAAGGGTAGACTCCCTGCCAAGTCCTCCAGCGTGTTCTTTAACGTGCACAGAGTATGATTCAGCTGCACAGACGACCACGGCGTTACGTACCATCCGACGGACGGCAGTCTTTTCAAGCCCATCGGTGTCCCATTTCTGACCGAAGACATGATGCGGATTAGCGGAGATAAATCTCAATGCTGGAACAGTTGGGACTGAAACTTGGGGACTGCAGATTACGAACCTGGACAATTACCGACTGAGTCCCGTCCCTTGCTGCGTTGGAATTGGTAAAGAGTGTTCCAATATTTCCGATAGCTAAAAAAGCAGGAAGGTATCTGTCGTTTTCTCTGTCGTGTATCTGTTGGAAGAAAAATGAATTGCCGACATCGCGCACAACCGAAGGCACAATAAATGTTTCTGCGGTCGCTGCAGCCTGCTGATGAGGATGAAACAAAAGCCGGGGTGGGGGAAGAATCGCTACTGCTGATAACGACGCGAAGTGGAAGACAAATGTGATGGAGGATGAAGAGGAAGACGAGGCCTTCACGGACAATGCCTGCATCCTAGTGGCGAGCGATTGAAGGCGAGGATCATCGGGGTAATTATTGCTTATCAGTTGCACAGAGCTCCCAAGAGGATAGGGAGGGTGGGGAAAGGGAGGGTCCTGGAGATGAGGGGGGGGAGAAGACAATGTCTCATTGAACCCGAAGAAGGTCACAGAGAGAAAGAAAAAAAATGACTTGTGGATGGAGGAATGCAATGAAAATAAGGGTGAAGTGGAAAGGAATAGAAGGAACAATGCAGAGCACCGACGACTTCTAAATTATTTTAAACAGAAAGGCTGAAGTTTTGTGTGCACAGAACCTTTTTAATTCAGCGGATTACTTAAATCGGAATGAGGGGCTGCAGATGCTAGAGCACCAAGCTGGTAACCAGAGGTACGCATCTTAAATGATGTAGCGGCGAGAGCTTTCTCTTTCCGTCAAAGAGAAAGGGATCATGCTATACTTCAAATGTTGCATCAAACCGTACTCCCAGTGCAGCGCCCCCTCATTCAGATACTAAATTTCAATCAATATCTGGTTGCTTTCATATTATCAGGAGGTCTTGGGTTCGTATCAAGACAATTTTCCCTCTACACCTATACAAACAGCCAGAGAGTGATTAAAATTAATATAGCAATGAGGCTGTGTGAAATTAGTTCTGTTCATACAAATGGTACTAGTGATCATTACCAGCAACAAAGGAAAGATAGAGGTTTACTCAGAAAAAACAATGCCAGTCGAGGGACTCGTCTTCTGCACTAGACAGATAGATATTCCGAAAGGAAGTCTGCAAATGATCTCATATAAGGCAGCCCCCCAGCTCCCAACACTAATGGAATAAATTAAGACGTTTAAAATAGAGGAGATATTGATTAGTGACGAGCTGCTCAGCGGTCAGAGCACCTGACGTGTTATCAGGAAATCGTCGACTCGGCTCAAGACGATTTTTTTGCACCTATACAGGCAGATAGTGATTGGAATTCAGTATTGATATATCGTTTTAATCGAATAACTTTTTCTCCGTTTTTAGCTTTTTCGTAAGTCATTGTGAAATTTATAAACCATTATATTTTTATTAATAAAATATAACTCTTTTGTGGATGTATAATGAAAACAATTGTCCATCTTCATTAAACTGCTATTAAGAGCATCCTTTGAAAGTAGACATCTTGCAGAATATTCAAAGATAAAATATTTCCTCTTATCCATTTCCCATCCAATTTCCAAATCTTTTCAGTCGGAATTTCCACCGTTTAGACAAAGCTAAATTTAGAAAAGGATAAAACTTTCGTCTTGGTTAAGGACTCATTATCCCGAGAAGCGCTTCGACTTTCTACATTTCGCAATTATTTTCCCTTTTAAAGTGAACGTTTCTGATGTTGCCATTATAATGCAAAAAAGCGGATAATTACAAATCGAGATACAAAATGTCGGTCACTCTTCAGAGACAACCCAGAATTCAACAAAGGAAAAACTGTATTTGACCATAAGTTACAATTTTAAAGCACATAAGTAATTCCGAGTTTCATGACACATGAATTTTCAAACTAGTCCGCATCAGTTAAGGACGGCAAACGGAACAAATTAAAACAAGTCAATGCATTTTTTTTGTTTCAATAAAACGGAAAAAACAACAGCATTTAGGATGAATTGAGTGTCCTTGATTAATTTGTTTCACAACACATTCGTTTTCAGTTATTTCATTACCTTTACTTTTTTGATACTTCCGGGATAATTTTATTTGGGTTGGTTGGGTTGTTTTACCTCTGAGCGGCATTTTTTTGCACACCGTGGGCTAAATGGCCAGGTCACAAGGACCCCGAAGGCTCAGAGAAGGTTGGGGGAGGGGACCCACTGGAACAGCTGTTGGGAGACAGATGGTAACCTCCAGTCAAGGCCATCCAGCGTGTTCTTTAACGTACACAGGGTATGGCTCTCCGGCACACGGGGCCACGTCTTAACGTCCCATCCGACGGACGGCGGCCTTTCCAAGCCCATCGGTGTCCCCTACTGACCGTAGGCAGGGCAGGGAATTTTGAGGAGATAAATCTCAACGCTGACCCAGCTGGGACTCGAACCTGGGAACTACAGATTACGAGCCTGGCGCGCTACCGACTGAGCCACCCCTGCCCCAAGGAATAATTTTATAATAATAGATATAATCAAAAGTAACGATGGGGAAGCGCAATTAGAGCCCGTAACTTTTAAACTATAATAACGCGAGGAATAATATAAAACTGGAAAGGCCAAATGCCTCTGGAAAATATGAATGCTCCTATTCAAAGAGTGCCTTCTCGATGTGGAAACATGATCTAAGATTCGCAAAATTGGAATGTAAACTTTTTTTAGCATTTATCGAATCCTAAAGTATATTTTTGCATTTCTCTTAAAGTGATTAATGTGGAGATTATACCAATGGATATTTTGACTGCGAAAATCTTTTCTTTTTTATGCATGCTGAAAATTTTGATCAACAATGGTCTGGTCACAAGGAGTGGAAGATTAAGAAGAGGGTTAGAGAATAAATATATCCAGAGCATAGCAGTTAAGGACAAATGGGCTGGTCAATATCAAGCTCATCCAGCCGATGAGGGGAAGGAGGCGGAAGCAGGGAGGGGGGAGGGCTGTGTGAGAGGAGAAAATCTCGAAGCGGGAAATCTTAATCTCAGCTTGGAAAGCACTGACCGAAAGTGATCGCGTCCTTACAGAAAGTGGTTTCTGCAAGTGGGGGGGGGGGGAAATAAAGGAAAAGGCATTCAGTAAGTAGATGATATTTGCCCAAATAATAGACATTTATGAAAACGAAATCGTTTAAGATATAGAGGAATGAATGGATGATGTAGAAGATGAAGAGCTAGTAGTAAGGGGATCAATGGAGACGGATAGAGCATGATACAGAAGATGAACACAATTCTCCCTGCCTTAAAAAGGAAAGGTGAAAATGGATTATGATGAGGGGAAAAGAAGAACAGAAAAATTGAGCGTTGGATTACATGTATAGGGATAGTGATGTAGTTGCAGGATGTAGCACTTAGTCCCAACTCTATCCATTCATACCCACAACGAAGAAGGATGCCAGAGATGCACGTGGTTAATAAAGATTTATTGGGCAAAAATGAAGGAATAATACGAGATACGATTGGAGGAGCCATTGCACGCTCGCACTATGAGGTAAAGAGAAATAAAACATGATAAGAAAAGAGGAGAGAGAGAGCGGATGGAAGACACAGCCGCGAGAGGGAGGGGGGGGGGGAGGGATGGCAGCTGGACTACCATTACTGGAGGTGATGCTGGTTGGAAGGGTGACGAAGTTCTACGGAGATGCGCAGGATGGATGCTGCCTCCGGGAACTGCTGAAAGATGCGGGAGAGACGTGACGGCGTTGATGGATGCATCCCTTTCTTGAAAGGCTCATCACATTAAATATCGAGGAGTGAAGCTAAATATATGGCCTGTGATAAAATGAGCACGCGATCGGATTTGGCTGCTACAAAAGAAAACACGCGAGCGATGAAAGTGGATCAAGTGACAGATTCTTTTATGCATCAAACTTTTTTCTCTCTTCCCGAAAATTGACTGCACATTATTTGCTCAAATTTCTCCTGCGCCGATTTTAAAAGTTTCGAAAATTATTCGTGCCCTCCTTTCTATTCAAGGATATGCTTCTTTAAATAGCGTCAGCTCTGTACGAAAGAAAGGTTCGCATTTCCCTTTCTATCTCGAAGAGAAAATTTAGTTACAAAGATGAACAAGGAAACATTTCTCAAGCTTTTGCCACTTCTTCTTGCAGACACTCCGCTTCGTTACATGGCAACTCGAGCAATCGAATTATTTGACTTTCTGCCACCTTAATTGAGGTTCTGCTTGTCGCAACCAGGTTCGAGAGTTTCCAGCTTTCTCTCAACTTGGCTGTTCCACCTTAAAACCTACTTAAGAGAGAGACACAAAAAAAAATATCTCGGGAAGTCGAATTTTTTTTATCAAACATGAGGTGATGTGATAAATGGAACTGATTAAACATTTATGTATATATTCGAGTCTACCTAATGAGACATATAAAACAGTTTTGTTTTTCAAAATAGATGACGGAAAATATCATACATTAATATTGTCGATTGAGAATCATTCTTCCAGGTGAAACACAAGTGTGTTTGCGCATTTTTCTATGATTAAAATACTTTCAAGTGCAAAATACAATCCCGGTTTTGTCAGTGGGTTGGGTTGTTTTACCTCTGAGCGGCACTTTTTTGCACACCATGGGCTAAATGGCCAGGTCACATGGACCCCGAAGGCTCAGAGAAGGTTGGGGGAGGGGACCCACTGGAACAGCTGTTGGGAGACAGATGGTAGCCTCCCGTCAAGGCCATCCAGCGTGTTCTTTAACGTGCACAGGGTATGGCTCTCCCGCACACGGGGCCACGGCTTAACGTCCCATCCGACGGACGGTGGCCTTTCCAAGCCCATCGGTGTCCCCTACTGACCGTGGGCAGGGCGGAGAATTTTGCGGAGATAAATCTCAACGCTGACCCAGCTGGGACTCGAACCTGGGAACTACAGATTACGAGCCTGGCGCGCTACCGACTGAGCCACCCCGCCCCTTTTTGTCAGTGGGAATCTATTTCGAATCTATATGATTTCTTAAATTAGCTTTTTATAGTAAACCGTGAATGAATTATAAACCTAAATCAAATTGATTTTTATCACGAATTTGAACAATGTTCATCTGCTATTTAAAGAATTATGGAAGTTTCAATGTTTAACAACAGCAATAGAAGTCATAAGAATTTACGTCAAAAGTTAATTGAAACTTAAAATAAACATTTTTTCAATTCATTTAATAACATAGGTGAATATTTTACGTCCGCATTAGTAGCACTGCTGCTGTTAAATATTCCAGTTCCTATAACTCTTTAAATACCTATTATTGGTGAAAATCGAGAGTCGTATAGATTTAATTGAGATCTTTGTCGTTAGTCAAATTTTTCGATTAAGGGATTATTTTAAAAGCTGTGGAGCTTTGAAGTCGGATTCCCATTGACATAACATGAGGTTATAAACTTTTGCACACTTGTGTATCCATTTTTTTGTCTGCCATTAAGTCAACGTCCCTACCAGAGACGTTCTCCTTCGTTATCGCTGAGAGCAGAAATGAATTTTTACCCTACGCTAATGGCCTAAACTTAGTTTGCTTACAACCCACCTTAAATCTCAGAAAATGTTTAGCAACTTTCAAAGACTAAAATTACAATTCTGAAGTGATATCGCTGAATAAATTCTTTTTATTTGACAAAGATAAATAGGAAAACTGCAATCTATAATAGCTAAAGATATTATTCCTTTACATTCGCAAAATATTATAAACTTCAACAGATAGATTAAAATTTTAAACCTTTAATACTACAGTAATTTATATAATACTGTATGCCTTAATAATTAAAAACGTTTTCGACAAAACATGCAAAATAAAAACTCAACACAATAAAAATACAAGACTCCGAAACCAAGGGTATTACAAAATGCCTTCTTTTCGAAATAATGCGGAAAACGTACCTCAGAATATAAAATACCATTTATATTTAATGCTATCCCAAGGGAAATCCTAAATATTGATTCTTTCAGTAGACTCAAAACAGAATTGAAAAGATATATGGGAAAATCAAATTAGTTGAATATTATATGCTGTGTTTCGTGAATTATATGTGATGTATACAATTTTCGTGCCTGACGACCTATATTTAATTTATTCACTTTTCTGCAGATAAGCTATTTGGCTTTGCGGGTAAAATGGTAAATGTATTTGTAATCTTTACTCATGAATAAAAGTCAATATTCTTTTAAAAAAGTGATGAATTAGATTTTGAAGCATAAAAATAAATCGATATCAGGATGTAACTTTTTTTCATAAAATTTACATATTATTGGAACATAACATCTGTTTAAACACTGACTTCTTTATCTGTTTTGATTTAAAAAACACTAAAATTAAAAATGCAGATTTACACAAGGAGGTATCTTGCACACCATTAGGTACTTTATCTCATGTTAGCAGAGTTATGGAATATAAGAGTACATTTCTAGCCAGAAATCTGTTCGCAATCTTTATTTTCAGTTTTCATATTTCACGCCAATTTGGATCATGACCACCTAGAATAATCTGGCGACCCACAGTGTCAGAACTACTGCACCAAACCAAAGGTCAGAGTCAGTACAGTCGCTCAAAAAATATCCGAACACTATGGTTGATTACAGAATTCAGAAAAAATATCTGGCAACGTTTTTTTTTCAGAAATTAGTGATCTGGCAACCTTCGTGTCACGTGACTGAAAAAAAAAATCGTTGCCAGATATTTTTTCTGAATTCTGTAATCAACCATAGTGTTGGGATATTTTTTGAGCTACTGTAAGTGGTCATATTATTTTGATACTAGATCGTGTGGGCTCACTCACGGAAATATTGAGCGTGTGCAGTTACCGTTCACAGCAAACTGGAGCGTGTGCAGTTACTGCACACGCTCCAGTTTGCTGTGAACGGTAACTGGAGCGTGTACAGATGCTGTACACGCTCCGGATATTTTTCCTGAATTCTGTAATCAACCATAGTGTTCGGATATTTTTTGAGCGACTGTACTAAGTGAAGTTGAAGTCTCCCAGCACACGAGTAATACCTCCTTTCCTAGGGAATTCATATTGTCTTGGAATCAGCCATCAATATCGTGTTTCTCACTCGAATCGGAAACCTAAGTGGGAGACTGACAACACATGATAATCAGTTTTTTATTATTTGCTTTGTGTTGAGCTGTAATTTTCTGTATTAATGTAAATTATCTTGCCTTTCTCCAATATTTTTTTCTTCAGCGTACTAATTCTCTAGCGCATAATCTGAGTGTTAAAAGTGTCATCAGGGGCTGGGAAGCAAGAATCTCTAATCCTCTCTCACCAAGAGCAAGATGCAGACAAGAAAACGAAAAAAAAAATGCTACAAAGAAATAGAAACTACTATGTCCTTTACGACGGTACAAACTCTGCTCCTTTTTCAGCAGTCAATTTAGAGCGCTATTTTTTTTTCTTTTCTTTCCGGTAAAATAGCGGAAGCATAAGGGGGGGGGGGGGGAGGAATAACCTAAGCAGAAATAAAGTCCGAAAAACAATCCAATTCTCTTCCTTATTTATTAAATGCCTCGGTTATTTGTGAAAGGGGTCACAGTAAATTTCTCCCCTTTTGGCAGCCAGTGGCTGAGCATTATTTCGGATTAGGGTTGCTGCTTGCGTCGGGAGTGCTTCGCCTCGAAAGTCAGCGGCCATTTCGCAGCCAAGTCTCGCTCCACTAAATCTACAGTTGCCCTGGGCACGTGATCAGCATTCAAGGGAGTTGGTTTAGCAGAACTCTCTTTTGAACAAATCTTTGGCGGGATTAAGGAAAGGGACTCGGCGACGGAAGAACGCCACATCAGGGCAAGGCGATAGAATAAATTCTGTGATACGAGTGTACACAGATAGGAATTGCTAGGAACGTTTCATTTATTTGTGTTTTACCTCACTGCTGTCAAAATATTTTGTTACAAATGATCAAAGAGAATCGTCTGTTAAATACTGAATGCAAGAATATTTCTATGCGTGTGGCCAAGCGGTTAGCGCGCTTGGCTACTGATCTACGGGACCTGGGTTCGAGCCCCGGTTAAGGCATGGATGTTCGTGTTGTTTTTCTGCTGAGGTCCTGCCATCCTCTCAGACCTTCTACTATGGCATATAAACTGACAGGCTCCTGTCAGACCTCTGTGGCAAGCAGCTGCTTGATGGGGTATTTATTTTATTTAGATCTTCAGGCTTAAATCGTTCGAGATCCACTAAATCACTTTTGCAGTGAAATGCTCACCTAATATGATTACTACAAACGAAGCCTTATTTTAAAGTTCATTATACAAATAGAACATAAATTTTAATAAAGCAATTAAGATTAATTTCATCTGGGGGTCTGATTAAGATAGTGACGCCCAGTTCTCACAACTTGGTGAAATGTTGAAGGAAAATCTAATCGAACTCAGAAAGGTTACCAAAGAACTGGACTTTTTCTTTTCTTCATTACTGGCAATCGAAAGGCATTTTCTTTCGTTAAAAACGGAATCCCATATAGGATTAGAAACAAATACACAAATGATATTGATAGACTTTCTTAACTTAATACCCTGTCCTTTAAAATATCTTTATAAGTACAGCATAATTTCAAATGATTACTTTTGATAGCGCACAGAAATACGAGGGTAACAATTAGCAGCTTGTCGTACGAGTTAATATACTGGTTTCCATAAATTGAGGAAAAATGAGAAAAATCGCGATATTTCGACAAAAATTGTGCGATCCTCACCAAACTTGTTTATGTAACTAGCAAAGTAATGCAGAGTGAACATATCATATGCAAATTAGTCTAGGTTGCGTCAATTTGCGTAATCGGATAGCGGCATAAAAACGGGGATTTTGGAGTGAATCGTTATTTTGTGTTGTAAATGTGAGTAAAGAAATTCGAAATAGCTATATTGTAGGAATGACCTCGAGACATCATTTGCCAAATGAATTGCGGTGGGGAGCTATTGGCTGGCTCGAAGCAGGCCAAAGTTAGTCAGACGTGTCACGATGGTCTGAATGTGAGTCCTTCTGTGGTCCATAGACTGTGAAATCAATTTCTTAACACGGATTCCGCTTCTCGGGGGTTTAGCCGACGAAGGACTAGAGTTACGACCGCTGTACAAGACCGATAACTGCGATTAACAGTACGAAGGAGCAGGACGTCTACTCCCTCTCAGCTACGATCCTCTCTTGCAGCAGCCACTGGGAGATTGTATCAGTTTCTAGGGTGTGTAAAAGGCTTCATGAGGAAGGTTCTGTACGCTAGAAGGCCAGTAATTTTATACCCATCACGTCACGTCACAGGAGAGCAGTTGAATTGGGCACGCACGCATGTTAACTGGACAGAAGAGCAATGGAGGTCCTTACTCTTCACAGATGAGTCCAGATATTGCTTGCAGAGTGATTACGGACATTGTTTGATATGGAGAGAACGAGGTACCCGCTATCATCCCAGTAATATCCGTCAAAGAGACAGTTATGGCGGAGGTAGCGTGTTTGGGGGGGGGGGGCATTTCCTTAGGTGGATGGATAGATCTCTATGTGTTGACGAGTAGGAACTTCAATGCTCAAAGGTATAGAGATGACATTCTGGACCCTTATGTACATCCTTACGCTGGTGCAATAGGTGAAACATTCATCTTACAATACGATAACGCTCGTCCACATAGAGTTCGACTAGTGGAACAATACCTTCAAGAGGAGACCATTATGCGCATGGAGTGGCCAGCTCGATATCCCGACCTAAATACGATTGAGCATGTGTGGTATGCTTTAGGGAGACGTGTTGCTCCCTTAACCCGCCACCTGAAACAGAAGGGGAGCTCATTACTGCTTTAAAGGAACAATTACTCCCTACTGAGCTGATTCACAACATCGTAAATAGCATGGAACATCGCTGTCGTGCCTGCATTGCTGTAAGGGGTGATCACACCCATTATGAAATAACTTTGCGCATTGCATTCTGACATCTCATTTTTGGACAAGTTCCTGTAAATGTTATTTTTTGACGAAAAATGTCTCTAGTGTAAAATATTTTATGCCATTCTGAAACTAGCATTGTAATTCATGTTTCCATCAAATTTCATTAAAGTCATTCATATAGTTTTTTGTTTATTATAATTTTTCTGAGTTTTCCTTAATTTATGTAAATCAGCGTACATTATATGCAGCAACATAGCGACTCCTAAAGGGAACGGAGAGGTGTATGCAAGTTGAAACACGTTGCGATGCGGTCGAAAGTTAACAGCAGAGCAAATCATTATCAGTCTCTGTCGTTTCTTCGCTTTAGAAAGGTATTCGTTTCTGTGTGTGTGACCTTTACAGGTTATCGCTAATCTGGAAACTGCGCAGCGGTATCTGATACATTACTGTGTTTGGAGAATCTTAAATGATGAACAGACACACCTAGAAATGACTCAAATGTAGGGGACACAGTGCATGGTTGCCCACATCTTGGATTATCGTCCTTCACGGAATAGCGCCCATATGTGAAGCACTTGAAAATGGCACTTCGTTTAAAGCACTGTTCTCCATACATCTGAATCATATCTGCGACTGTCTGGGCACCACTTTAGACTCGCAGAATAAAATAACGTATCGCATGCTCCTGCTCAGTCAGTCCAGAGCAGTCACAGCCTACAAAAAACACACAAAAAATTAACATCTTTACAAAGCGAGAAAATGACAGAGAATGATTGAGTATTATTTTGATGTTAGTTGCGACCGTATAGCAACGCATATCCTAATAACTTGCACACACTGCTCGGTGCCTTGAAGAGTCGCTATATTGCCACGCATTATGCATTAACTCGTACGTAAAGTTGCGAATTGTTGGCGATGGCAGCCAACGAATTAAATGATCCACCTATGTAGGACAAGGGGAAAATACTAGATTAGCATTAATAACTATTGTCGAATCTCAGGCTCTATCACTAGGGGCGGGGGTGGCTCAGTCGGTAGCGCGCCAGGCTCGTAATCTGCAGTTCCCAGGTTCGAGTCCCAGCTGGGTCAGCGTTGAGATTTATCTCCGCAAAATTCCCCGCCCTGCCCACGGTCAGTAGGGGACACCGATGGGCTTGGAAAGGCCGCCGTCCGTCGGATGGGACGTTAAGCCGTGGCCCCGTGTGCGGGAGAGCCATACCCTGTGCACGTTAAAGAACATGCTGGATGGCCTTGACGGGAGACTACCATCTGTCTCCCAACAGCTGTTCCAGTGGGTCCCCTCCCCCAACCTTCTCTGAGCCTTTGGGGTCCATGTGACCTGGCCATTTAGCCCATGGTGTGCAAAAAACTGCCGCTCAGAGGTAAAACAACCCAACCCAACTCTATCACTAGTTATAGAAAGAAACTAAAAGTGTACACTCCATTCAAAAAGTTTAATTGGCTAATAAGCAAATTGTTGGCTCTAAAATAGTATAATGAGATAAAACTGAACGTCACTATGAAAATCTACGTCTCTATAACGTAATAATGAGATAAAACTGAACGTTACTAATTTTTTGATTAATGTTAACAGAACAATTATATTAACAGAGAATATTATTAATGTTAATAGTTAAAATAAATTATACATAACGAATTATTCCTTTCAGTATATGTGTATAAAATATAGTTAAAAACTAACTACAAATATCTAATTTATTTCTTACTACATTTTTCCTTAGATACGCTATGAAACTGGAGGCAAATTATCCAGTTTTTTGTTTCCAATTTGTATGCTGGCACTTGTAGCTAATATTTCGCTTTATGTCTCAATGAGAGAACATAGAATTTTATGACCTGTCGATAATTGAATACTTTTTGATACCGAGGGGCAATCACAACTGATAGGATAGAACAAACGACCATGCCATCCATACCGACTTGAACCTGGACCTCGGCAGTTGCAGTGTCACCGCTAGCCACGCAGGCGGCTTCGTCCAATTTATGTGCAATATTTCCTTGTAGAATGGTAGTTGTAGGTGTACAGGGCGTAAGCGCTGCCTTCCACAATTCAAAGTTTAGAAAACTACAAATGAATACATTCGTTGATTTTGGCTTCATTTTGTTTAGCTCTTTGACCGTTTCGTCTGAACTTTGCAGAGGATCGGACTCATCACTGAGTTCCGACCAATTACCTGAAGACAGCGCTGTCATCGAAATTGGATGGCTTCAACTGAAAAGAATACATCGACAGAGCAAAAGATTGGTTTTGGTAGAATTTTGTGTACTAGCAATACATTTGCAAAACTTTGGAACAAGAATTCTTTCATATTTGTTTTTCAAAATTTTGAAGATAATTAATAACCTTATAAAATTATAAAAGACAAAACCTGATCTTCGCATATTTTGAATATGCAGGTAGTAGGATTTCTCTTTGAAAAGGCGGGGGGGGGGTAGCTCAGTCGGTAGTGCACCAGTTTCGCAATCTGTAATTCACAGATTCGAGTCGCAACGTTGATATTTATCTGCCCTCGGTGAGGAAGGTGACACCGATGAACTTGGAAAATTTGCCATCCGTCTGATGGGACGTTAAGCTTTTGCTCCGTGTGTGGGAGAAACATACCCTGTGCAACTTAAAGAACAATCTGAATGGTTGTATTTCGTTGTTTTTTAAAAAAATGTGGTACAGTGGGTCTCCTTCTCCAAACTTCTCTGATTCTTTGGGTCCTTGTGACCTGGCCATTTATCCCATATTGTGCAAAAACGCGCCGCCCAGAGATAAAACAACCAGACAGCTTTCTTTGAAATGATTTTGCAACAAAAAATAAGAAAGAATACTTTTTATTTTCCATTCAGTAAATTTTACAAGCTAATAATTCTATGCTTCAAAAGTAGGGCTGCTCCCTTTTAATATTTGACAAATGCACTTTCTTAATATTCCTTTTATTAGACTCATATATTCTAAAACGCTCAATTTAATGCAAAGCTGCTACACGAAAGAAAACACTAAAATTGGGAGAAACGTTGACATTTTTCCTTTTGCTTTCCCAGCTCTCAAGTGACAGAAGGCGAAGGCCTGGTCGTGTCGACAGGCTCCCTAATGCAATCTTCGTTAGTGTTTCCTACGCAGTTAGGGAGAGTATTTTCTTGTTCGTACGAAATATGAAGGAAACACCTCTTTCTTTTGTTCTGTGGGCACTGGAATGCTGTCTCCATGGAAATACCCTCGCGAGGAAAAGCAGGAGGAAAATAGTGTTCCTCAGCATCTAAAGTGGATGTTTCAGAGCACCGATATTTATCAAAATAATACAGTTAAAAGTATTATCTCTATGTTCTATTAAACGCCCGGCTTTACATTACAGTAATCACATCACTTAAAAAAATTGGTATGCTGTTCTGGTGACTGGGAGCTCATAAAGTGTGCGGGATTTCGTTGGGTTGTTTTACCTCTGAGCGGCACTTTTTTGCACACCATGGGCTAAATGGCAACATGGACCCCGAAGGCTCCGGTTCAGAGAAGGTTGGGAGAGGGGACCCACTGGAACAGCTGTTGGGAGACAGATGGTAGGCTCCCATCAAGGCCATCCAGCGTGTTCTTTAACGTGCACAGGCTCTCCCACACACGGGCCACGGCTTAACGTCCCATCCGACGGACGGATGGGACGTTATCTCCGCAAAATTCTCAACGCTGACCCAGCTGGGACTCGAACCTGGGAACTACAGATTAAGAGCCTGGCGCGCTACCGACTGAGCCACCTCCGCCCCAAAGTGTGCGGGACATCAGATACATATTTACTAAGTATTTTTGCGATATGAGAGTATGTTTTTTAATTATTATTATTATTTCTGTTTAGGTTTGTTGTGAAGGTGGATACAAGTCTTGCGTCATAAAACTATTGTAAAACTGACCTCAAAATGATGCGAAAATATTTAAATTCCCAAGAGACGAAAATAGAAAGCTTCTGATTCGGAGAGTCGAAAATGTCTCAAAACAGCTGGAATTTGGATGGTAAATTCCCAAAAGGTTATGCAAAAAACAACAGAACAAACTTGTAAGGGCCGGAATTCCTGCGGCAAATAGATCATCTAATATTGTTTTTAAGAATATAGATTTTTATTCATAAAAGTCACGTATACAGTACATTTACCATTTTACCCGCAAAGCCAAATAGCTTATCTGCAGGAAAATGAATAAATTAAATTAAACAAAGGTCATTCAGCCACAAAAATGGTATACATAAAATATAATTCACGAAACACAGCATATAATATTCAACTAATTTGATTTTCCCATATATTTTTTCAATTCTGTTTTGAGTCTACTGAAAGAATCAATATTTAGTATTTCCCTTGGGATAATATTAAATATAAATGGTATTTTATATTCTGAGGTATCTTTTCTGCAATTATTTCGAAAAGTAGGCCTTTTGTAATACCCTTGGTTTTGAAGTGTTGAATTTTTATTGTGTTGAGTTTTTATTTTGCATGTTTCGTCAAGAAATGTTTAATTATTAAATTATATTTATATAAATTACGGTATGATAAAAAAGTTTAAAAATTTTAATCTATCTGTTGAAGTTTTGTTAATTTTTTTGCAAATGAAACGGAATAACATTTTTAGCTCTCATAGATGGCAGTTTTTATTTATGTTAATTAAGTTTGTTGTTCCATGCACAATTATTCTTTAATTTAAAATCGATTCGCATATTGCTTAATAAAATAATACACAGGTTTGCATATTTAGTAGGTATTTTAATTTTTGAATTTTTATCTCTGTTATTCTCAAGCTTTCACATAGTATGTGGGATATATGAGCATCTATCCTTACTGTTATTACGAGACGGAAATTTTGTTCCAAATTAACTTGAGTTTTGAAAAATGAACTGAAATATCTGATTCCTCCCAGACAAACATGGAAGAAACTTTGCCATTTACTAAATCTAGCGTTCTCTAAAGGCGGAAATTAGGAACAATGGAAAATGTGAAAAATGCAAAGAGTAATATTTCAACTCTATCTATTCCAATAGAAAAAGAATAATTCCTTTGACTCTTAAAAGGAAAAAGTTTAATTGTTCGCGATCCTACCCTCGAGAGGTAGGGACACTCGCAATGCAAACTCCTTTACCGCCAAGAATTCGTTTAACCTTTAGAGAACCAAACATAAAATACCCTAAAAAATTTACTTCTGATACTTAACATTAAAACACGGATATGAAGGATAAAAATCAAATGAGATATAACGAGCGTAAATAAATATCGAAATCGAGAAAACAAAATGCCAATATGTATCATTTCATTGACAAAAGAGTATAAACTGGTCCATAATAACCCCAGTTAGTCTTCGAAATTCAAAAGCATTCCCAGCTTCAGCGCCATTTCTCGGTGGGAATTCAAACTATTACATGATTCGAAAAATGTAGCCCTATCCAAACAAAGAGCATTTTCATTCGTTGCTTAAAACAAGAAGTTGAATGACTCGACGGGCAGATTACAAAGTGAAGGCAATAGCTCTTTTTTTACAACGTGAAAATGCCCTTTCCTTTTGTTTTAGAAGTATGTATTTGATAAACGAAAGTACTTAGAGCTTTTGTAACAACCAAGTTTTCTCAAGTTCCATACCGATTAATTATTATCGAAAAACCTCGAACCGTAAACTAAATTTTGTAAGAGCTAACCCCCTACTTGCTTTAAGTTTCCTTCTAACAATTTCGCACTTATTAATTTTTATCATACAAGTGGGGAGAAGAGGAAATGCCATCAAAATTGTTTTTTAAAAATATATCATTCAATCATTTTTAACGACTTTTACGGTTTTTAAAAGAGTATTTAAAAATGTTAAATATGATATTTTTAATCGCAATACGATTAATTTCTGACAATAATACAGACGATGTAAAAAAATAGCTTAGCAGTCATAAAATTGCTTTCATGCAAAATGAAATTTAATATTTAGTGACAAAATAAACTTTAATCAAATTTCGCCTTAAGTTGATAAATGCGAATTTTTTCAATCCCGGTCATATAGAGCAGATCTAAAACAGGGACCAAATGCTAACGATAATTTATGCAAAAACTCCACAGCTTATTTTGTCAAATATAAAAAAATATTACTTCAGAAACGAAAGAATAATTATTTATGTAATAACAGATATATTACCAAAAGTGTTTCGACACTTCCATGTTATGTGAAGGGAAAGCTGCCTAAATTTGAAAATAAGATTTCAACGGTAAAATATTACTAAACAGAAATTGAAGATATCACACAAATTTCTTTAAATCTCATTTTACAAAAGTATCCGTTGAATATTTAATATGTTAATGGAATCAGAAACATTTAACATTTACTGAACATTTAACCACTATTAAACTGTTTTAAGTAACACGATGAAGACGGGTGTAGAGGAGAAATAGTCTTGAGTCGGATGAGATTTGAACCCACGACCTCCTGATCACATACCTGGGTTCAGATCCCATCCCACTCAAAGCAAATGTTTCCTCTACACCCCTCTTCACCCTGTTACTGAAAACAGTTTAATAGTGGTTAAATGCTAAGTAAATCAATGATGAGTTGTGAATTAAATTGTCTATTTAACAACATACTCTGCTGTATACTCGTCTTATATTCCAACTTTTAAAATTCTATTTATTTTAGTAAGCGATTTGTTGTTAGAATTATTATTGTGCTTTGGTTAACTTTTCAGATAAATGTGATGGTCAACGTAGCAGCTGTTAAACATTTCACGTATATTAACTATTTAAATATTAAACGAATATTGTTAAAAATCAAAATTTAGAGAGATTCCAGTGAGATCTCCAATTATTTCCCGTGACAGTTTTACAGAAAAAGCTCGTTTCCAAAATAAGATGCTTTGAATATGTCTTCCCATTGAACTGTCATGAAAGTATCCCACAATATTTTATGCAATATAATGTACTACGACACATCACAATACCTACAAGACGAAAAACATTCCAAATTAGATGTCTGACATCTTGCTGTTGAACTGTCGAATGAAAAATCAAAAGAATATCATGCTGAGGAAGCAGAAAACTTAAGGCGACTAGGAAATATCGGAGTCCATCCTTCAACTGCTGTTAGGCAGGAGAAAACTTTCTTGTCAATAATCAGATTAAAAGAGATTACTGCTAACTCTCCTCCCTCGAGAAAATGAAGTTATCGCCGTGCTTCTGCAAGCCACTTAAAAACATAGACGGAAAAATTGCGTTTCTTCGGATTTTGCGTCGTGCCCCTTGGAAGGAAGATAATGAACGTCCATCGTCACACGCAGGGGGAGGAGCAGCCGACCAAGATGGAAGAGCTTTTTGCGCAGCAATCGTTTTTGGTCTGCCCGCCGAGTCTTAATTTAATGATATTTACGTCGGAAAAGCGGCGTATAAGTTTTTGGGTTTACGAATAGAAGCAATTTCTTGCCTGCAAACCTTCGGTAAAGAGCAACTAATAAAGTTATTGCGGGCTTTTAATAAATAAGCAGCGCACTTTTCCTGCATTTGAAAAATATGCTTTTGTGAACATTTTGTGATGCCGAATTCTTTTAAAAGGTTAATAATAATTTTATGAAAGAGAAAAACATAGTTTTGAATGTGGAAAAAAAAGCATTCATCAATTTTTCTTGGAATTGTGGATTGAACTCAAATTCATCACTGACCACATCGATTGCACTTCAAACATTTTCGTAAAACAATCCAAATGACGAATTTCGTAAATGGATTTGGATTTTCGAATTAAACCGAATTTTCAAACGGTAATTAAACAGTGCTAGAGAAAAACGAACACGGAGAAGATTCTAACCTGAGTTCTGAATATGACCTACCAGATAGAGGAAACTGAATCGGTCAAATCGGTGGCCTAGGACACATTTCCACTTTTTCCATAAAGATATGAATATCCCGAAAAAGAATTTCTCCAATGCATCAGAAATGCTCATCTGAACTGGAAAACTCTATCTTTGAAACCTGAACTGGTATACTTGAGGCGCAAACAGAATCTTCTGATTTTCTAAAACATTTACGAAAGTGAAAATGCCGGGTATTGCATATAAGTCACTCAGTTGCAATCTACAGCGAAATGGTACGTTCAAATATCTTAATATGCTCGAACTCTTCAAAGGTTACGATTTTCAAACCAATCTGACACTAAAGCTCAATAGTCCATTCTATGATTCTATAGCTTGACGTCCCACCCTGTTGGTTCAATAATTCGTCGCGGAGCTCAAAGCGGCAAACCCAGGAACAGTTTCTGCAGCCCTCAACTCCCACTGAAGAGTTGATTGGGTAACGATTGATAGCTCATTGGCCTGTGATGGATGAGAACTGTCGAAGCGTCTACTGCGCAGTCTCCTATTCTTCCCAATTGCTCCTCACGCTACCCTGCAGTAGTGCAGGATTCCGCTAATGAAGGCGAAACAAATGAACATAAAGCCATTCAAAGGAATAAACTCTCTTTGGTAACTGCTCTCACTTAACATTTAAATATAGATCATTATTACAGCAAAAAAAAAGAGCCTTCTCTTCTAAAACCCTCAAATGCACATCACAGATATCGAAAGGTATGATTTTGGAATTTAAACTACGGGTATTTTTCTGCGATTCGACAACATAAATCTGCCGTGAAATGAGACCGCCACGCGCCTCCATAATGAAGCTAAATTCAAGGACGTCGTCCACTGTCCGCTCTGACAGCGCCTGCGAATTGACTGCCATTTCCCAGAAACGTGAGTTGGGTTCGTGATTTACGAGGTAATGGTCCGAACAACTCCTCAACACTTCCGAGGACTCGGATTCCTTACAAACCAGCAGCCCACATGGAGGTGCAAGTTTTTCTGCTCCTTTGGCTATTCTCATTTTTTATAGATAGCATTAGTTTAAAATACGTGAATAATGTAGCATTTCCATCGATATAACTGTAAGAAGTTTGGATCGTTTTAATTGCGTCTTTAGGAGCGATCAGAAACCATTCCTATTTACTAAAAACAAATCTATTCGATATAACTTAATCATCAGGGCAGATCCGTTGGAGAGAAAAGTAACAGATGAACCTCTGTTGCTTGCATCTTGAAATAAACGCAGTGCCATAATCATCTAATAGACTTTCTTCCTAACTTCTTTATAATGTAATAATAATATCGAAAATAGTTTAAGCTCTCTATCATATATATATGGGTATTCTACAAAAAAATGAAAACTGCTTCATGTTATGTCAATAGGCTGCCAGAATTCAGCAAACAATGATATAAAAAAGGCAAATACAATATATTTGTATTTGCATCTTCTTTTGGTATTTAGCTATTTTTACCTTTTTAATAGCTATTTTTATTATGAATTGTTTTTAAATTATCTCTTATATATTTTATGTACAAATTGGAATTATTCAATCTCCTGCAGATAAGCTCATAGCTTTGCGGGTCGCCATGTTTAAAATATGTATACTATGTCAATTATTTGAATAATTTTTTTTTTCAAAAAAAAAAAGCTTTTTATGGAAACATGCGATTAAAAATAAAAATCTCAATAAAACATAATCTCGATTTTTCAACCATTTTGTTCAGTATTTAAAGATAGATGGAAGCTGGAATATTTTACAATAACTCAGCTTGATGTGCAAAGATTGACTAAATTTGAAACAACCATTGCATACATTCTAAAACTGCGCCTATACATCTCTCGTAGAGTTTAGTATATTGGTTACTGCTTCCATTAACTTGTTTAGATTAATTTTTCATGTAGCTTAACTGATTAAAGATTCCAGTTTTCAAAACTTTGAAGTTGAACGAATATCGCTGGAAATCGAGATTTAGATCGATTTGATTGAGACCTTTTGAATTGAATTACATTTTTCTATAAAAAACAAAGTTTAAGAAGTTTCGGAGCTATGAGTCTGACTTCCTACTGACGTAAAACGGAGACGGAAATATCCTCATTTTCCACCCCTCGACACTTATTTCTCATTCACGTGCTTAGAATGCCACCATCTGTATCCCACTATCCCATTATGGCAACTAGACGAAGACCACATGCAACCAGCTTTGGCAAAGGGCTCGAGCCTAAAGCCTGATTGCAAATGGTTGTAAAAAAGATGCTTTAACGACGATGGCTGTCTCCCCTGATCTTGTCGCACTGAAGCAGCAGCAGCAGTCTCGCAGGACGTGCCCTGGATCTCTGGGCATTGTCACCGGAGGCAGTTCTTAGTTGACATCCGCCTGCCGATCTGCGGAGACGTCATTCGCAAGGCGGCAATGTCCCGGAGGCCCATAGACGGTACAGCTGCAAAATGGGCTCCCTGGATCTCGAATTTAAGAAGCTGACCTTGGTAGTAGAACCCCATTCAGAGTTGGACCTGATGCTTACGAAGATGCGATGGCTGAAATGTTGCACTCAGTGCGGAGTTATCCGCGCTAAAGATAGCCTTAAAAAGGAAGAAAAATAATCCGGCTGTTTTCTTTAAAGCACCACTGGGATCCAATGAGAGTGTGGAAGCGAGGCACGTCGCAGTCCATTGCGAATCGTCACATTGCGCTCTTCGAAGCTGAAAACCCAAAAGGGCCGTGGACAGAGCACGCGGCATTAAAGGAAACGCTCTCGTGGCAAGAGAAGTGAACGAGCCACAGCACTGCTCTCGTGGCAAGAGAAGTGAACGAGCCACAGCACTGCTCTCGTGGCAAGAGAAGTGAACGAGACACAGCACTGCTCTCATTCCACTCTATTGCCGAATGTTTTACTCAAAAGAATTACTATTTTTTTTATTCTGAAGAGGCAGATTGACTTCCCGAGATATAGAGAATCAGGATGTTCTGTTAATACTGTATATCGTAGAATTATGTTTACCTAAACATCGAACTGTCCAAAAAAATCATCGTTACATTTGTATAAACAAGCAATTAAGAAATGAAGAGGAAATAGCTGGAATTAATTACACAACTTTTTATTTGTACCAAAATATTAACGACAGAAGCTTTTTGGTTGCAACTAGATCACCTTGTTTACTTTTATGAGCAGGTAATAAACATGATTTTTTTTTCTTGTTTCCAAAAACCGCTTGATTCGCGCGGTATTTAATGTCTTCTAATCAAAGCTTTTCCTCGTCCTCTTTTTCGATGTTTCAAAAAGGTTGTAAGCACTCGTTAAGCATTTCCTCCTACATTCCTAGAATCTGCAGTCACCAATATGCATCTGTGGTCATGATAAATAAGCCACTTCAATTGTTTTAACGCTCACAGAATGCTTTTATTTCCCATGACACTTCCGTGCCGCATTTTCAGGTTTTTGTTTTCGTCTCAGTGCATCGCTTCTGCGAAATAATTACGTCGCGTCACGGTTTTGCCGTTTTTAATTATCTGCCTAAGAAGCAAATGCGAGCGCACACATGATAAACAACATTGCAAGAAACTGTACTTAAAATTAAATCTAATAAATAATTAAACTATTGTGAATAATTAAGATAAATGAAAAAATTAATAAAAAAAATAAATAAATACCCCCTCAAGCAGCTGCTTGCCACAGAGGTCTGACAGGAGCCTGTCAGTTAATACGCCACAGTAGAAGGTCTGAGAGGATGGCGGGACCTCAGCAGAAAAACATCACAAACGTCCATGCCTAATACCGGGATTCGAACCCAGGTCCCTTAGATCAGTAGCCAAGCGCGCTAACCACTCGGCCACGGGCTTGGCTCAAATCGATGCAGTTTGACTTATGTCATTGATGGAAGCAATGCTGTGATGAACTGCCCAATCACTTAAGGGATGATGTCATGTTACAGTGAGAGTCAGTCTCGAATCTCCCATCTAGTGCATTCTGTATAAAGCGCTGTTCACCACATAGGGAGCATGGCTTAACAATACACCTCACAGATGAGTGCCATTCAGAGTTCATTGATGTCTTCATCCCCGATGGTACGGTAGCGGAGATAATCTCCAGACGTCCCGAAGCGTCATAGAATTCGTTGATTTTTCCCCCTTATTCTTAGTTTTAATTCTCACCCTTTATCTTGATATAAGTGTCAATATAAACACGATTAATGAATGCCAAACTTCTCTGAACGTTTAGAATCTTTAGGATCTTACTATTTAGTCCATTTTGCGCAAAAACAAAAGTGCTCCTCTCAGAAGTAAAGCAACCCAATATACCCAAAACATTAACGTTTTCCTTTGTCAGCGCTAAATGCATTTTAAGCTCTGCTCAGTTCCTTCCATATTTAGGTGTGGGGGGGGGGCTCAGTCCATAGCGCACCAGATTCCTAATCTGCAGATCGCAGGTTCGAACTGTGCCTGGGTTGACATTTATCTCTGGTGACTTCTGTTCTCTCCTCGGTGAGAAAAGGGACATCGATGGGATTGAAAAAAGGCGTCGTCCATCAGATTGGGCCTAAAACCGCGGTCCCGTGTGCAACAGAGCTATAGCCAGGGCCATGTTAAAGAACATGATGGATGTCTTGACGGAAAGCTTCCATCTGGCTCATAGCAGTTGTCTACTGCATCTGAACCCTTGGGGTCCTTATGATCTGGCCACTTAGCCCATTTTGTGCAAAAAAAAGTGCTGCTTAGAGGTAATACAACCCAATCCTTTCATCTTTATCATGGAAAAAAAAAGATTCATATTATTTTTTTCAAAACAAAAAACAAAAAAAAAACCGACTTTATTACGAAACATGTCAAGTTGGCCATTCCCATTGCAAATAAAAAGTGATCGATGAAGACAAGCGGTCAACCTAATATATTACCCTGCTCTTCGTTCTGTTTATCCATGTGTTCATAAAGAGACATTGGAGGGAGAAATCTCTGCGCGAGCGCAATCGACTTATCATGTATCAACATTTCCATCTCGTGTGTATTTCAAAAGGAGAGATAGACGGTGGGGGGGGGGGGGGGTGGCAGGAATGTCATCTACAGTATTATGGAAACGTTTTATGGGAGAAGCATTGCACTTTTGCTGATGCCTGAAGTTGGGTTGGGTTGCTTTACCTCTGAGCGGCACTTTTTTGCACACCATGGGCTAAATGGCCAGGTCACATGGACCCCGAAGGCTCAGAGAAGGTTGGGGGAGGGGACCCACTGGAACAGCTGTTGGGAGACAGATGGTAGCCTCCCGTCAAGGCCATCCAGCGTGTTCTTTAACGTGCACAGGGTATGGCTCTCCCGCACACGGGGCCACGGCTTAACGTCCCATCCGACGGACGGCGGCCTTTCCAAGCCCATCGGTGTCCCCTACTGACCGTGGGCAGGGCGGGGAATTTTTGCGGAGATAAATCTCAACGCTGACCCAGCTGGGACTCGAACCTGCGAACTACAGATTACGAGCCTGGCGCGCTACAGACTGAGCCATCCCCGCCCCTGATGCCTGAAGACCATACGAGCACTCAATATTACCCAAAGTATTCGGAGGTGAATGAAAAGTTACAATCAAAGCTCGGGATTTTGAAAATAAATTTTGTACGGGAAAATGTCATTGAAGATAAATTGGAGGTTTTACTAAAATGTCTCTAAATCTCGATTTTCAACACTATCCGTTTAATATTTAGTTATTGAACTTGGAACATTTAACAGCAGACGTCGCTGTTAACCTCCTCACTTATTGTGACTAGACACGCCCTCTACGAAGTTAAGCAAATCTTGATTTTGATCAATATTTGTTTAATATGTAAAGAGTAATGGAATCTAAAAAAATGAAGCAGCAGAATTTACTATTCGTAAGATTTCTAAAGCCTTACTTTAATGATTTCGGTAGACATGAATAAAAAGGAAAACATTCGAAACAATCGTTAAACGTGGAACCAATCATCGTAAAGACAGATATTTAAGTTTACTAATAGTTAATAATAACAAAATAAATTATCCTTAAAGCAGCTTCTCTATGTCACAGAGTCTGACGGGAGCCAAGACGCCACAGATAAAATCTGCGAGGGAAGGCGATGCCTCAGCAGAAGAACAACACAAGAAAAAAACACATCCCTGCCTTATCCGGGGTTCTAACCGTGGTCCCTGTGATCAGTAAACCAAGAACGGTAACCACTCGGCAACTGGAATGGTCTTACTAATGGCTACCCTATGATAAATATAATACCTATTAGTCAACTTTATACGTATATATGAACAGTGGCGTACCCAAGGGGCGAAAGAGTTATAACATGCCCTGTGGCTTTGAACAAAGTATATTTTCTAGAGAAATCCCAGAAAATCATAGCCTCAAACATGTCAATATGTTGAAACAGAGAATGACTATCTATAGATGGTAAGTGTCAATTCAACTCAAATACGAACGAAGCAACACTCTGCTGTCAACCTAGACACATATAATAAAATTCTTTTCCAATCACTTCAACGCTTTCAAAAAAATTTCTCTTAAAATCCACTCTAACACTTAGTTTTACCATTAGCGCATAAACTTTTAACTTTTATCGATTACGGCTACTTAATATAGCATGCATCAAAGTATGATCTTAAAATTCGTGTTCGAAATATCAGTTCGAAGAAGCGTTTGCTTTATTTTTTTTTCTCTCACTTTGTTCCAATTACAATGAAACGCATCCTTTGTCGTCACCATTATCCATTGTCCCGCAGTTCCCTTTGAGATTCTTTAGGCAGCGAGCGCCTCGCGTCTTTGCGATATGGACCGACGCTTCCGAGAACGTTGTCTGACGCCTTTTCTTAAAGCTCGGAATTGGATCTTTTGATATGGAATTCTTTTCAAAGAGGAGAATTACTTCGACGCTCCTAACACGTAACACGTTTAGTGAGGTAACATAATTAAGAATTCGGATCTTGAAACGAGGCACATTAGCAGGTAACTGCTAAGCATCCTCGAAGATCAATTGGGAGTAAAAGAAGCTGACGCAAAAGCAAGGAATGTCACTTATAAATTCAGACTATGCGTAGCCTTTGAAAATATATCATATTGGCCTGTCATTGCTCAGAGAAGACTTACTACGTGGCCAGTCAGATGTCGCCTTTGGGTGTTAATATGTCTCTTTTAGGTTAAATATTTCCAGTAATTTTGTCTTGTAATGTACACCTACCTGTTCAAAGAATTGTAACACCTCACTCGGGATGCATAATTGGGTTTTAGCTGTAACACGAAATACTTCCTGTTGTAATGAATTGTAAGGTACGAATGGGAACCCTATAGAATATTCTCTGACACCCGCTTGTTCACAATCTATGATCTAACAGTTAGGCATCTGCCTTTTGAAGAATTTCGTTTCCATTTTCTTTAAAAGAAGAACGAAGTTCCGACATAAAACTAAGACTTTCAGGAATTTTACTCTCTTACAAATGAAGTCTCTCATAATAGTCCTCGTTTTCGCTTGTTTTATTTTATGATTTAGGTTCATTGATATCTCCCCTCACATCTTCCAGATTAAAAAAGTAGAAAAAAATGTCGACTAGCATATTAAGTTCAATGTTAAGGTAGCACCATTCATATTTTGGAAATACGATAAATATTGCATAGAAGTGTTTTCAGAGAAATATAACTTCACAAACGAACATTTTAATGCTAAAAGCAAATATGATAAAAGCTGCATCTACAGCCTATGCATTCTGCATATTACCAGTTAAAACTTGATACACCGAACATTTTCTTCGGTGGTCCATACACGTAAAAATAACTTGCAAATAAATGTGCTCCGTAGGGATTGGATTGAACCAAGTACAATCGTAAACAAAGCATCTTCCTAAGAGAGCACCTCCGATCGAAAAGAGGATTTTCTCTGTTCAACTTTCTGAGCACTTCTAGTCGGGATGCTATCCCTCTTAAAGAATTAAGGAGAAGATCGAAATACTTGAGCTGATGCTGTAGGAAAGCGTGGCAGCTTGAAATCCGAAATCAAGTTAACTGAAAAACATCTAGATGGTTGCGTTTGAAACTGCCTCGCATAGTAAACAGTTAAAGCAACAGCAAAACGTCTCTCGAATGGGGAAAGGGCGGGCACTGGCTCGTGAAACGATGCGACTGCGAAACCATTCAGAAAAAAAAAGACATATCTTGATTTCATATCAGCTTGGGCATAACGAACTACTATTACAGATTTTCAAATGGTTAAAAATGAAAGTTGTAATGATTCTCGAAAGAACTGGATTGGGTTGTTTTACCTCTGAACGGCACTTTTTGCACACAAAGGACAAAATGGCCAAGTCACAAGGGCCCCGAGGGCTCAGAGAAGGTTGAGGAGAGGGGACCCACTGGATAGCTCTTAGGATGCAGAGTATAACCTCCCGTCGAAGCCATCCAAAATTTTCTTTAACGTACACAGGGTATGTATGACTCTCCGACACATGGGACCACGATTTAATGTCCCATCCGACAGATGGCGGTCTTTCCAAGCCTATCGGTGTCCCCCTACTGACCGTGGGCAGGGCGGGGAGTTTTGCGGAGATAAATCTCAACGCTGGCCCAGCTGGGACTCGAATCTGGGAACTGCAGATTACGAGCCTGGCGTTCTACCGACTGAACAATCTCCGCTCCTGAAACAACTGGAGGATGCGCATATCTCATATCAGTATAGAACCTCATTTAAAGATCCCTAATTTAAAAATAACGATTTGGCGAAAACAAAAGGTCGTAGAGGTTAATTCAATATCTCAACCAAACGTTTAAAATCTTTGATTTTGAATATATGTTCGCGAAGTGTGTAAAGCGGTGTGAAAGTTAAAACATTAAAAAAGACGTCATTCCTTTAAGGAATTTTCGACAAATTTGACTTTAGCTTCCAGATCTCAAAAACACAAAGCAATAAAATGTTGAATACACAGTTATCATTGATTCTTTAACTTTTGCGATACTTTCTTATTCGTGATAGCTTCACAGCTAAGTCTCTAACTTCCATAACTCTACAAACATTGAAATATTTGACATCATGGAAAACATTTTACATCAAACTCCTGTTTCAGAATTTAGGGACTTTCAAATGTGGCTAACCCTTGCATAAGACATGCATTTTAACTCTCTTGTTTTGAATAGCGTAATTTCCAGATGTCAAACAAAAGGTTGCTCACATTTCTAAATAGACTCCATCAATGAAACATCAAAGACGTGTCTTGCATCCTCAGCAAGAAATAAAATATCTGTAGTTATGTTATCTACACATATAATAGGAAAAGCGACACTTATCAGGGATATGAGAAACACAGAAGGTACGACGCCATCAACAAGACGCATTAGTTGCAGCTGTTGATGTTAGTAAGGAAAGAAAAGCAGCTGCAAATGCTACAGGGGGAGAGAGATCGAGGTAAGAAGAGAAAGGAGAAGTGGTTTCTTAACAGGAAGTTCTCTTCCTTCTGAAGTGTATGGAGTATTTGGGAAGGGAAGATGAAAAATGGTAACAAGAGATATCGAGCATGGCTTCGTCACTTGAAGACAGACAAAAGCTGGAAGGAGCAGACGAAAAGATGTGACACTGCAAGCTGGCGAGGGATGGAAGAAGTGATGAAGAGCACGAGGAGGAAGGAAAGAAGCAAAATGCATCGTCACATAACTCGTCGACACTTCAAAATACACATTTCGAGTGTGGTAAGCTTAATTATGAACTGCAGGATTAATTCTAATGCATCCATCTCGATTTAAAAAAACAAATGAAGCTCCTGTTGAGCACGGAGTTTTAAATTAAATGTAAACAACTATTTTCTCAGAGTTAAATTCATTTTGAATTTGCAAACTAAATATTTTTGTCCATGATTCCTGAACCGATATGATATTGGAACTGCAATTTTAATCGTTTTGAATTACAGACTCCAAACCAGATCTTTCAGTACCGAACTCTTTTATTGTCTGATGCTTTAACGATGAAGCAATGTAATGTCACTAAACCTTTTGCTTTGGATTTCAGTGACCTTAAAACTTTTAGAGGTTCCAGGTGTTCATCTGAGTTTAAGAGTAGAACGAATTCTTGAAACTTAATTTTTGTCAGCTTTGGTTTCTCAACCAGTAAAATAAAAAGAGAATGAAAATATATTCAACTGCTTTGAGAAATTGCCAATGAAACCATCTTTTGAAGTGAATGAAAATTATTAGGGGCTTTGGTTGAAATCAAGAAGGTGATAAATCGACGGAAGTTAACACTAAGTTCATGTTGCATAAGACATGCATTGAATATGTTGCATAAGACATGCACTAATAAGCATGTTGCATAAGACATGCACTAAGTTCATGTTGCATAAGACATGCATGAATATGGCAAAAAAAAAATAAATACCCCCTCAAGCAGCTGCTTGCCATAGAGGTCTGACAGGAGCTTGTCAGTGTATATGCCATAGTAGAAGGTCTGAGAGAATGGCAGGACCTCAGCAGAAAAACGACACATACAACCATATCTTACCCGGGGCTCGAACCCAGGTCCCTTAGATCAGTAGCCAAGCGTGCAAACCACTCGACTACGGGACGGCGAATATGGCAAACATGTGGGAAATGACAATAGGAAGATGAAAGGGATCTAGAGCAGGTTGGCCAATCTGCGGATCATAAAACAAACCCTTAATGTACTGAACCTGGCTCATTTCCTACAATTTTTTCAATATCTTCATATACATAAATAAACGATTTTGTCAACTCTTAGTATTCGTTAAAAAGGTGTTATTTTAATAAAGTTTTTTAATTCCTTAAAAATATAGTTTTTAAGGAATTCTTTAACTTATTCCTATTCTTTACTTATCAGAAATGCATGTTTTCGTTTCAAAGTAGATAATTTTTCCTGCTGCTGTGTAAGAATATATTTTTTTTCCTAGTGGACCTTCGCCAAGTTTGGCCAAGCAAGCCTCCTGAATTACGCTGGGGATAACTGTAAAAGAAGCAATCAGCAGGCAAGTGATGTGCTTCCTAATTTGTTCCCCATCATCTTCCTAACAAGAATATATATAAACAAATTTGTTATGAAGCTATCAGGAGCAACAGTTTAATTTTCGGTGTGTCCGATTCTCACATAATATCGGAAGAATACTTATCTGCATGTAATGGTATGCTCGTCCAGGCGATAGCAGGAAGTAGTGACATTGGTAACAAGTACTGATTGGCCGACCCCTCGCCATGAGACACATCATAGCGAGATCTTCTCATTCAGCTAACACAATGTGATTTTAATACCAGAAATTTTGAAAATTACGAAATGATATATATATATATTTATCATTTCAAGAGATATTAGACTCTCATCTAGAAACAATCAGTGGAAAGGGGTAGGCAACTGCATAGATTGAGTCGTAACAGACTAGGACGTTGTGGTTTTTTTTGTTGTTTTTTTTGGGGGGGGTCCAGAAATTATTCTCACCAACCAGTGAAATATATGCTTTTCCTCTTCGTTCTTCTGGTCTTTTCAGATATAGTTTTCCAATACATATGTAATATATATGATTTTTATCGTCCCCTTTCCCGTTATTATAATTTTCCAGGGGAATCCCCCATCCATGGATCCTGGTAATAAAAATCCATAAAAAATAAAGATCCATAAAAAAATTTGTTGCCTAAACAAAATACGTTGTTAATGGTCATCCTGTTACAGCTTTGCATTTTACTAACCTAACTGATTTAAGCAAGTTTACAAGCATCAGCTTTTAACTTTGTTGCCGTAAAAGAAAAGTGTAAAGAGTAAACGAAAATACCACAGTCAGTGTTGATTAATATTAGAATTCTCTGCTCTTTCGATCAAAGCATATTCTAATTAAATAATGTTATGCCCTAACAAAATACTGGATATTTTTCACATTATGTCAATGAGAATCTAACTCCAAAAAATCTAACTGAAGTTAAATTAAAACTGAAAAATAAAATCCAATCTCGATTTTCAGCAGTGTTCGTTCAGTTTCAAAATATTATGGAAGTGGAAATAGTCCACAACCGCAATGCGTCATAAGATTTTACCTCAGAAAAACTTAATACGTGTGTTAAATTAATAAAATAAATATATATTTTAGAAGTTTGCATAATGATTATTTCAATTTTAGACAATTATGAATGATTTTTAAAAAACAATATATTATTGTTAAATATTCCAGCTCTCATATCCTTAAAATATGTGATTTAAATTGATTTGATTATGATCGTTAATTTTATCGTCACATTTCTCCATGAAATGCATATCTTAAGAAGTTTTGAACTTCGAATTCAGATTCTCATGATATTAACATTGAATATTTTGGTAGAATAGTGTATTTTTAAAATGACAAAAATTACAAAAATTAAAAAAAAATACAAAAGAATTTTGTATTTTAATTTCAAAGAATTACAAAAGAATTTAAAATTATCTTAGGGTGAAAATTTTTAATAGTGTATTGTTATTATTCTCTAAAATAGACATTATTTTTCGTATGGTGCCTTGAAAATTGAAAAGCGGGGATCACAAAGCTATTTCATAAATTTGCTAAATATGAATCACATTTGTAAATAAAAAGTTTGTTCCATTGTAATGATGCAGTTGATTTAGAATTAGAATGCATCTGAAGACGCTGAATACGAAGAGAATTAGATAGAAATGTGCCAAATGCCTCAATAATATCATCGAAAGATCTAAAGTGGAAAAAGAAATCTCTGCCAACTGAAGTCTGGCCTTATAATTACGGCTATGGGCGAGAAAAGGTTACGGCCAATTCGATTGGCTTCTTCGCGTGCGATATGCAGACCCCGAAACGGATCATGCTGGCAGGTCTTGGTGATCAATCAAGTTTTGCGTGTGGTTGCATTATGATGTCTCGAGTCACACAAAACCTGCGGAAGTGCAGCTAAAATTAGTGTGCCTAAGTAATGGTTTTTGCGGCATAGCAATGGGTGTTCCTTTTCGCTATTACTTAGCAATGCTACTGCAATCGAGTTTCGCTTTCTTTTCTGTTCCAATTGATTAGCAATTCATTCTCTCTTAGGTACCTTGGTCCTTTTATCTAAAGAAAGAGTGCTCAGCCTTTTTGAAGGCTGCGAGGCCTAAGAAAATTCGAAAGACGAAAAATAAAACTCAAATAATCTGAGATTGAAACGTGTCTCTAATTCAAATAACATCTTAAAATCCATCCGCCAATGCCTTTGCAATAGCGAGAAATGATTTCTGTTCTTTTCTTGGTTAGGCAAATATCTCCGTTCTGGAAACTTCAACTGGTTCTGGATCTCTTGCTCCGTCGGCCAATGGCAGTTCGGAAAAGAAACTGCGAATTGCCCCTACCATGCGACAAATAAGACTGAATGGAAAATAAATTAATCGGTGTAACCGGAATTTTTCTTTCACCTTTCTTCAATATTTTTATATCAAACTTAAACCGGATCCCATTTCTTTTTCACCCCACATATATAATATGGTATAGCTAATGATCAACTAATGGATACTAATAAAAGCATCCCTATTCCCTATGCTGATGATTTTTCTTTTCTATAGACTAGAGCAGATATTGGAATGTCATTGAGGCTGCAACTGTACTTTCGTGTGCAAACCGCTGACGGAAGCCTGGGAAAGGGAATATTAGTTTTCGCATTTTCATTTCGATTAAAAATATTGATGATGGCATTTGGTATATGCTGCAAAGCTCAACTCTGACATCATCAAAAAAACTGAACAGCAGACGAAAAGTATAAAAAGTTTTTAACAAATTAGATTTGTGACAATAAAATTACTTTTTCATACCAATGATGGATTTCGATGTTAGGAAAATATTTTTTAATTTAATTAATTATTATAATTATATTTTAAAATTTAAAATTTGAGACTATAAGGTTACCCAAGTGAATCGTTGAAATTGTTTATTTATATTTTTATTATGTCACCGTCTCCAAAAATTAGCTTGCCTAATACCAAACTATTTTCATGCAGATGATGGAATGCTGCAACTATTAGTCGGTATTTGAAATGAAGTTGTGCTCTCACTAGACTAAATTAACGTACAAAAAATTAGCATACAGAGAATTGTTAAGTTTACTTAATTCTTAACTCTTTCAATTGATAAACTTTTAAATACCATTATTTAAAAACTAAAGTGGAAAGCGATCAGAACTTTTGAATAAAATGATTGCTTTCTTGCATGACAATTTCCGTTCCAGTATTGTCCAAGTAACAGTAACAACGTTGCACAGTTATGGTTTGGAAAGCTTGGAATATTTCCCTTGCTTTTGGATCTCTAAGAAGGGCCAAAGTCACAACGTTGCACAGTTATGGTTGGGAAAGCTTGGAATATTTCCCTTGCTTTTGGATCTCTAAGAAGGGCCAAAGTCACAACGTTGCACAGTTATGGTTGGAAAAGCTTGGAATATTTCCCTTGCTTTTGGATCTCTAAGAAGGTCCAAAGTCACAACGTTGCACAGTTATGGTTGGGAAAGCTTGGAATATTTGTCTTGCTTTTGGATCTCTAAGAAGGGCCAAAGTCACAACGTTGCACAGTTATGGTTGGGAAAGCTTGGAATATTTCTCTTGCTTTTGGATCTCTAAGAAGGGCCAAAGTCACGTTGCACAGTTATGGTTGGGAAAGCTTGGAATATTTCTCTTGCTTTTGGATCTCTAAGAAGGGCCAAAGTCACAACGTTGCACAGTTATGGTTGGGAAAGCTTGGAATATTTCCATTGCTTTTGGATCTCTAAGAAGGTCCAAAGTCACAACGTTGCACAGTTATGGTTGGGAAAGCTTGGAATATTTCTCTTGCTTTTGGATCTCTAAGAAGGGCCAAAGTCAAAACGTTGGACAGTTATGGTTGGGAAAGCTTGGAATATTTCACTTGCTTTTGGATCTCTAAGAAGGTCCAAAGTCACAACGTTGCACAGTTATGGTTGGGAAAGCTTGGAATATTTCTCTTGCTTTTGGATCTCTAAGAAGGGCCAAAGTCACAACGTTGCACAGTTATGGTTGGGAAAGCTTGGAATATTTCTCTTGCTTTTGGATCTCTAAGAAGGGCCAAAGTGACAACGTTGCACAGTTATGGTTGGGAAAGCTTGGAATATTTCTCTTGCTTTTGGATCTCTAAGAAGGTCCAAAGTCACAACGTTGCACAGTTATGGTTGGGAAAGCTTGGAATATTTCTCTTGCTTTTGGATCTCTAAGAAGGGCCAAAGTCACAACGTTGCACAGTTATGGTTGGGAAAGCTTGGAATATTTCTCTTGCTTTTGGATCTCTAAGAAGGGCCAAAGTCACAACGTTGCACAGTTATGGTTGGGAAAGCTTGGAATATTTCTCTTGCTTTTGGATCTCTAAGAAGGGCCAAAGTGACAACGTTGCACAGTTATGGTTGGGAAAGCTTGGAATATTTCTCTTGCTTTTGGATCTCTAAGAAGGTCCAAAGTCACAACGTTGCACAGTTATGGTTGGGAAAGCTTGGAATATTTCTCTTGCTTTTGGATCTCTAAGAAGGGCCAAAGTCACAACGTTGCACAGTTATGGTTGGGAAAGCTTGGAATATTTCTCTTGCTTTTGGATCTCTAAGAAGGGCCAAAGTCACAACGTTGCACAGTTATGGTTGGGAAAGCTTGGAATATTTCTCTTGCTTTTGGATCTCTAAGAAGGGCCAAAGTCACAACGTTGCACAGTTATGGTTGGGAAAGCTTGGAATATTTCTCTTGCTTTTGGATCTCTAAGAAGGGCCAAAGTCACAACGTTGCACAGTTATGGTTGGGAAAGCTTGGAATATTTCTCTTGCTTTTGGATCTCTAAGAAGGGCCAAAGTCACAACGTTGCACAGTTATGGTTGGGAAAGCTTGGAATATTTCTCTTGCTTTTGGATCTCTAAGAAGGGCCAAAGTCACAACGTTGCACAGTTATGGTTGGGAAAGCTTGGAATATTTCCCTTGCTTTTGGATCTCTAAGAAGGGCCAAAGTCACAACGTTGCACAGTTATGGTTGGGAAAGCTTGGACTATTTCCCTTGCTTTTGGATCTCTAAGAAGGGCCAAAGTCGCTCGAAGAAAGAGAGAATCATTTTGCTAATTTCAGTCGGAACAAATGTCTCAATTGGCATGGCAAATTTGAACAAATCAATAAACGATTAATGATTTATTTCAAACATTTCCACATTTCATTTCAATGATACTTGCAAGTTTTATTAAATAGTTAATGAAGGCTGAATCCTTTAACAGTAGCATCGCTATCTTCTCAAATTACCACAAAACTAAAACACAAATAATAATTGTTCCGACAATTCACTTACTAAAATAAATGTAACATTAATTTTCAAAATTAATCATCTTTGAATGCGGCACTCCATTCACATAACATGGAAATATCTGAATATTTTAGGGTAGGGGTTCTCAACGTGGGGTACGCGGTAAATCTTTTGTGGTACGCTGTGAGAGCTCAAAAGTCGGTAGATCTAGTAACAAAGTAAAAATAACCATTGTTATACTATAACTATAATTTTATCTATCTATACAAGGGATACGCCAGTTACATACACATTTCCAGGGATACGTGAAGCATAAAAGGTTGAGAACCACTGCTTTAGGGAATATAGTATGTATATATAGTATACATAGTATATCTACATAGAAGGCTGCTTCGGAAAGCTTTGGAAGAAACTGGTATCATCTCTTCACTTAAGAAAACACACAGATATATTAAATGCATGGGAGGTTAATACTAATTGATCTAGAGAATTTCGCACAACCAAAAGTCTTTTACAAGGATGTAGTATCTCGCCAACTCTGTTTAAAATCTTTATTGAAATAACCATCCGCGGCTTGTCCAGAAAATGTAAGTCATGGGTTTACCGATTCAGAAAGATTAAACTTATATCATTTGTTGTTTGCTAACGATGAAGTGATAATTACTCTACACTTTCTCTTTCTGAAGTTTCTACAAGAATTCAACAAGTGGGGTTTGAAGGAAACCGAATTCTTCAGTAGAAAGAAAGCTGCTGGAGACCTAGACTGAAAACTGTAAAATAAGAACGCTAACGAAATTAAAAATACTGAGGTCGGTTCCATTAATTATCATGAAAGGGAGAAATATAGAGAAGAATCATAGTAGGAAAGAGAGATGTAGAAGTGATGAATCGGATCCTTGCAGTAAAAGCATAAAGTAACATATTTTTTATGGAATTGTGCAGAGCATCATGCTCTAATGACGCGAAGGCATCGCAAATAAGAAAACGACAGCAAAATAAATAACTTTCTGTGGAGATGGACTTTTCGCACGATGAATAAGAAAAATCAAGTTTGTAAAGAGTAGGGAAACCTGAAGGAATAAGAAAGACTGTGAAGACAGAAACTGACATGGTATGGACATGTGCAACGTATGGAGGGAGGAGTATCTATGGAGACCTAAAACGATTCTAGAAGGGAAACCTGAAGGAATAAGAGAGACTGGGAAGACAGAATTGACATGGTATGCGCATGTGCAACGTATGGAGGGAGGAGTATCTATGGAGACCTAAAATGATTCTAGAAGGGAAACCTGAAGGAATAAGACAGACTGCGAAGACAGAATTGACATGGTATGCGCATGTGCAACATATGGAGGGAGGAGTATCTATGGAGACCTAAAATGATTCTAGAAGGGAAACCTGAAGGAATAAGAGAGACTGGGAATACATAATTGACATGGTATGGGCATGTGCAACGTATGGAGGGAGGAGTATCTATGGAGACCTAAAATGATTCTAGAAGGGAAACCTGAAGGAATAAGTGAGACTGGGAAGACAGAATTGACATGGTATGCGCATGTGCAACGCATGGAGGGAGGAGTATCTATGGAGACCTAAAATGATTCTAGAAGGGAAACCTGAAGGAATAAGAGAGACTGGGAAGACAGAATTCACATGGTATGCGCATGTGCAACAAATGGAGGGAGGAGTATCTATGGAGACCTAAAATGGTTCTAGAAGGGAAACCTGAAGGAATAAGAGAGACTAGGAAGGCAGAATTTACATGGTTTGCGCATGTACAACGCATGGAGGGAGGAGTATCTATGGAGACCTAAAATGATTCTAGAAGGGAAACCTGAAGGAATAAGAGAGACTGGGAAGACAGAATTGACATGGTTTGCGCATGTACAACGCATGGAGGGAGGAGTATCTATGGAGACCGAAAATGATTGTAGAAGGGAAACCTGAAGGAATAAGAGAGACTGGGAAGACAGAATTGACATGGTATGCGCATGTGCAACGCATGGAGGGAAGAGTATCTATGGAGACCTAAAATGATTCTAGAAGGGAAACCTGAAGGAATAAGAGAGACTGGGAAGACAGAATTGACATGGTATGCGCATGTGCAACAAATGGAGGGAGGAGTATCTATGGAGACCTAAAATGATTCTAGAAGGGAAACCTGAAGGAATAAGAGAGACTGGGAAGACAGAATTCACATGGTATGCGCATGTGCAACAAATGGAGGGAGGAGTATCTATGGAGACCTAAAATGATTCTAGAAGGGAAACCTGAAGGAATAATAGAGACTGGGAATACATAATTCACATGGTATGCGCATGTGCAACAAATGGAGGGAGGAGTATCTATGGAGACCTAAAATGGTTCTAGAAGGGAAACCTGAAGGAATAAGAGAGACTGGGAATACATAATTGACATGGTATGGGCGTGTGCAACGTATGGAGGGAGGAGTATCTATGGAGACCTAAAATGATTCTAGAAGGGAAACCTGAAGGAATAAGTGAGACTGGGAAGACAGAATTGACATGGTATGCGCATGTGCAACGCATGGAGGGAGGAGTATCTATGGAGACCTAAAATGATTCTAGAAGGGAAACCTGAAGGAATAAGAGAGACTGGGAAGACAGAATTCACATGGTATGCGCATGTGCAACAAATGGAGGGAGGAGTATCTATGGAGACCTAAAATGGTTCTAGAAGGGAAACCTGAAGGAATAAGAGAGACTGGAAATACAGAATTGACATGGTATGGGCATGTGCAACGTATGGAGGGAGGAGTATCTATGGAGACCTAAAATGATTCTAGAAGGGAAACCTGAAGGAATAAGTGAGACTGGGAAGACAGAATTGACATGGTATGCGCATGTGCAACTCATGGAGGGAGGAGTATGTATGGAGACCTAAAATGATTCTAGAAGGGAAACCTGAAGGAATAAGAGAGACTGTGAAGACAGAATTGACATGGTATGCGCATGTGCAACATATGGAGGGAGGAGTATCTGTAGACCTAAAATGATTCTAGAAGGGAAACCTGAAGGAATAAGAGAGACTGGGAAGACAGAATTGACATGGTATTGGAATGTGCAACGTATGGAGGGAGGAGTATCTATGGAGACCTAAAATGATTCTAGAAGGGAAACCTGAAGGAATAAGAGAGACTAGGAAGGCAGAATTTACATGGTTTGCGCATGTACAACGCATGGAGGGAGGAGTATCTATGGAGACCTAAAATGATTCTAGAAGGGAAACCTGAAGGAATAAGAGAGACTGGGAAGACAGAATTGACATGGTTTGCGCATGTACAACGCATGGAGGGAGGAGTATCTATGGAGACCGAAAATGATTGTAGAAGGGAAACCTGAAGGAATAAGAGAGACTGGGAAGACAGAATTGACATGGTATGCGCATGTGCAACGCATGGAGGGAAGAGTATCTATGGAGACCTAAAATGATTCTAGAAGGGAAACCTGAAGGAATAAGAGAGACTGGGAAGACAGAATTGACATGGTATGCGCATGTGCAACAAATGGAGGGAGGAGTATCTATGGAGACCTAAAATGATTCTAGAAGGGAAACCTGAAGGAATAAGAGAGACTGGGAAGACAGAATTCACATGGTATGCGCATGTGCAACAAATGGAGGGAGGAGTATCTATGGAGACCTAAAATGATTCTAGAAGGGAAACCTGAAGGAATAATAGAGACTGGGAATACATAATTCACATGGTATGCGCATGTGCAACAAATGGAGGGAGGAGTATCTATGGAGACCTAAAATGGTTCTAGAAGGGAAACCTGAAGGAATAAGAGAGACTGGGAATACATAATTGACATGGTATGGGCGTGTGCAACGTATGGAGGGAGGAGTATCTATGGAGACCTAAAATGATTCTAGAAGGGAAACCTGAAGGAATAAGTGAGACTGGGAAGACAGAATTGACATGGTATGCGCATGTGCAACGCATGGAGGGAGGAGTATCTATGGAGACCTAAAATGATTCTAGAAGGGAAACCTGAAGGAATAAGAGAGACTGGGAAGACAGAATTCACATGGTATGCGCATGTGCAACAAATGGAGGGAGGAGTATCTATGGAGACCTAAAATGGTTCTAGAAGGGAAACCTGAAGGAATAAGAGAGACTGGAAATACAGAATTGACATGGTATGGGCATGTGCAACGTATGGAGGGAGGAGTATCTATGGAGACCTAAAATGATTCTAGAAGGGAAACCTGAAGGAATAAGTGAGACTGGGAAGACAGAATTGACATGGTATGCGCATGTGCAACTCATGGAGGGAGGAGTATGTATGGAGACCTAAAATGATTCTAGAAGGGAAACCTGAAGGAATAAGAGAGACTGGGAAGACAGAATTGACATGGTATGCGCGTGTGCAACGTATGGAGGGAGGGGTATCTATGGAAACCTAAAATGATTCTAGAAGGGAAACCTGGAGGAATAAGAGAGACTGGGAGACAGAATTGACATGGTATGCGCATGTGCAACGCATAGAGGGAGGAGTATGTATGGAGACCTAAAATGATTCTAGAAGGGAAACCTGAAGGAATAAGAGAGACTGGGAAGACAGAATTGACATGGTTTGCGCATGTACAACGCATGGAGGGAGGAGTATCTATGGAGACCTAAAATGATTCTAGAAGGGAAACCTGAAGGAATAAGAGAGACTGGGAAGACAGAATTGACATGGTATGCGCATGTGCAACGCCTGTAGGGAGGAGTATCTATGGAGACCTAAAATGATTCTAGAAGGGAAACCTGAAGGAATAAGAGAGACTGGGAAGGCAGAATTTACATGGTTTGCGCATGTACAACGCATGGAGGGAGGAGTATCTATGGAGACCTAAAATGATTCTAGAAGGGAAACCTGAAGGAATAAGTGAGACTGGGAAGACAGAATTGACATGGTATGCGCATGTGCAACGCATGGAGGGAGGAGTATCTATGGAGACCTAAAATGATTCTAGAAGGGAAACCTGAAGGAATAAGAGAGACTGTGAAGACAGAATTGACATGGTATGCGCATGTGCAACAAATGGAGGGAGGAGTATCTATGGAGACCTAAAATGATTCTAGAAGGGAAACCTGAAGGAATAAGACAAACTGGGAAGACAGAATTGACATTGTTTGCGCATGTACAACGCATGGAGGGAGGAGTATCTATGGAGACCGAAAATGATTGTAGAAGGGAAACCTGAAGGAATAAGAGAGACTGGGAAGACAGAATTGACATGGTATGCGCATGTGCAACGCATGGAGGGAGGAGTATCTATGGAGACCTAAAATGATTCTAGAAGGGAAACCTGAAGGAATAAGAGAGACTGGGAAGACAGAATTGACATGGTATGGGCATGTGCAACGTATGGAGAGAGGAGTATCTATGGAAACCTAAAATGATTCTAGAAGGGAAACCTGAAGGAATAAGAGAGACTGGGAACACAGAATTGACATGGTTTGCGCATGTACAACGCATGGAGGGAGGAGTATCTATGGAGACCTAAAATGATTCTAGAAGGGAAACCTGAAGGAATAAGAGAGACTGGGAAGACAGAATTGACATGGTATGCGCATGTGCAACGTATGGAGAGAGGAGTATCTATGGAGACCTAAAATGATTCTAGAAGGGAAACCTGAAGGAATAAGAGAGACTAGAAAGACAGAATTGATATGGGTTGCGCATGTACAACGCATGGAGGGAGGAGTATCTATGGAGACCTAAAATGATTCTAGAAGGGAAACCTGAAGGAATAAGAGAGACTGGGAAGACAGAATTGATATGGTTTGCGCATGTACAACGCATGGTAGGAGGAGTATCTATGGAGACCTAAAATGATTCTAGAAGGGAAACCTGAAGGAATAAGAGAGACTGGGAAGACAGAATTGACATGGTATGGGCATGTGCAACGTATGGAGGGAGGAGTATCTATGGAGACCTAAAATGATTCTAGAAGGGAATCCTGAAGGAATAAGAGAGACTGGGAAGACAGAATTGACATGGTTTGCGCATGTACAACGTATGGAGGGAGGAGTATCTATGGAGACCTAAAATGATTCTAGAAGGGAAACCTGAAGGAATAAGAGAGACTGGGAAGACAGAATTGACATGGTATGCGCATGTGCAACGTATGGAGAGAGGAGTATCTATGGAGACCTAAAATGATTGTAGAAGGGAAACCTGAAGGAATAAGAGAGACTAGAAAGACAGAATTGATATGGGTTGCGCATGTACAACGCATGGAGGGAGGAGTATCTATGGAGACCTAAAATGATTCTAGAAGGGAAACCTGAAGGAATAAGAGAGACTGGGAAGACAGAATTGATATGGTTTGCGCATGTACAACGCATGGTAGGAGGAGTATCTATGGAGACCTAAAATGATTCTAGAAGGGAAACCTGAAGGAATAAGAGAGACTGGGAAAACAGAATTGACATGGTATGGGCATGTGCAACGTATGGAGGGAGGAGTATCTATGGAGACCTAAAATGATTCTAGAAGGGAATCCTGAAGGAATAAGAGAGACTGGGAAGACAGAATTGACATGGTTTGCGCATGTACAACGTATGGAGGGAGGAGTATCTATGGAGACCTAAAATGATTCTAGAAGGGAAACCTGAAGGAATAAGAGAGACTTCTGAAGGCGAATGAAATCCTGCTTGGGGGGAGGGAGAAAAACAGTAGAACAACGAAATTTAGACTGTGAAAACAGTGGTGAATTGAGAAGAATTTACATACGACTTTTGGGTTTCGGGAAACTAGGTAAATGTGGAAAACCCCGAATATATATTATATACAGGCCCGGATCTAGAAACAAATCTAGGGGAGAGCAAGAAATCGAACCTGAAAAATGCAAAAGGTGGGACTAAGAGACTGGATTTACAATATAACGTTTCCCCTTCGGTTTTACAAGTCTTTAAAATTATCTTGATATAATGAATGAAATATGAACAAGTTTAATAATTTTTACCTCTGTTATCCTTACTAACATTCTGAAGGGGGGCATGGCCATCCCCCCTAAATACGGCCCCGATTTTATATATATATACACACACAGAGATGATGGTCAATGCCGGTTCCACCTTTTACCATAGGTATTGTAAATTGGCTGGTGGTGGTGGATGTCTACTTCGAATAGTTCGTTCCAGTTCATCCCATAGGTGCTGGATTCGACTGGGGGGGGGGGCACTGTAATAAGTTGAAGTCATTGTCACGTTCTCGGAACCATTCCTGAACGATCGTATTGTGGCATGGATTATTATTCTGCTGAAAGAACCCATTTGCAGATGGATACACTACTGCCATGAAGGGATGCACCTAATCAGCCAAAGATGTCCAGATATCCTGTGATATTCAAATATTGCTCCAATGATATCAAAGGACACATTGTGAGTTACGAAAACATTCACCACACTATAGGACCATTATATCGCCGCCAACAGCCTGCAATATTGATTCCTGTGACTCATGCACTTTTCGTTACATCCTCATCATCAGGAAACAGCAGACCAGGTGACTACCAATCCTCTAGTTTTGTGTTCCAAAGCACACTGCAACCTCACTTCCTTGTGTTCTGCTAACAGAAGCGGAACCCGGTTGGGTCTTCCTCTGCCGTACTCCATCCGTGACAAGGTGTGACAAGTTGTGCGTTCTGAAATGCCTCCTTCGCCACAACTGCTGTACTTGGCTGCAATTTGACTGACTGGAGCCCGTCTTTGACTCTGAACAAATCGTGTCAGCCTTCTTTCATCAACGAGCAGATGTTTCTGACCACAGGATGCTGGATTCTTTTTTGGACGTTCGACCATTCTCGATACACTCGAGACAATGTCATACGTAAAAATCCCAGCAGGGCTACTGTTTCCGAGATGCTCATACCGGCGCCAACTACCTTGCCACTTTCAAAGTTGCTTTAATCTTTCGTCTTACTCATTCTCGCGCTGAATTTCACACACACACACAGCATCCTTAGGTACCTGTTTACATGCCTTAAATAGCTTTTAATAGGTTTAACCTCCGAGGAATACTTTTCTGCACACAATGAACTAAATGGCCAGGTCACAAAGACCCCGAAGGCTCAGAGAAACTTGGGGGAAGGGGACCCATTGCACAGTTGTTTGGAGATGAATGGTAGTCTCCCGCCAAAGTCACCCAGCATGTTCTTTAGCATGCACAGGGTATGGTCTCTTCCGTACACGGGGTAACGGGGTCCAAGCCCATCGATGTCCCCTACTGACTGAGGGCAGGGCGGGGAGTTTTACGGAGATAAATCTCAATGCTAGCCCAGGAGGGTCTCGAACCTGAGAACTGCAGATTACGAGCCTGGCACGCTACCGACTGAGTTAGTCCCGCCTCTAATTTATTTGAGGGTATAATTATGACAAGCATGATACGTTGAATTACTGACATAGTGTCCCTGTGTACCAGAGTAATTCTCCGTAAAAAAATGATTTGGTTGTATCTTTTGATTTGCTCAATGAATTCCTTGACTAAAGAATTATGAGCTGTACTTTTGTTTTCTCATGTGGCAACAGCTCTTGCATTGGTACAGTCAGAATATTTGTCCAGAATCTATTTCATGTCGCTCCAGATAAATATTGTGATGGCAGATCCTTATAGCTAGTAGATCGTGTAAATCGTAGGACATACTTAAAGGTAAGGTGTTTGCAAAAATGGTGAGCTAGAACTATATTTTTCTCATGTTGCTTGATTTATAGCAGAAGTAGTTCAGCGAATCCATTATATAATTAAAAAAATTAAAGTTGATGTAAATGCTGCAAATAAATAAATTGTCACATGAGAAAAGAATGAGCAGATCAGATATTTTTTCACCAAAGAATTCATGAAGGAGGTTAAAAGGTTAAGCAAAGAGTTATATCCTAAAGCTAAGCATTATGACTACAACATCTCTTGAGGGCATTCGAAGTTAAAGAGTACATTTCCATTCCTGTACATGCCACTAATCAAGAAGTTACACATTTTGATATACATTCCTCTGATACAGAGGTTTTTACTTTGCCGATTCGCTGGTTTACACACCTACCAAAGGGAAGTCATGATCTTTATACTGGAAAGAAGGTAAGACTTCTGTCAATAAGATATACGTTTGAAGTTTGTTGAAGGTTGATATGCATTTTATGATCTTCATCACCTTTCGGAGAAATAATGCAATTAAAGAGAATATTATCGTGGTGAACTGAAGTTCATGATTGCACGAGGCATTATTTTAAGACCAATATTCTTAAGGCAAGCTATTAACAAGGCAATGCTTTGAAGGCATGGAGTATCATCTACCATTTGTCATGAGTGGAATTGTGATGAAAATATATCTGCAGCTTGGTATTTCTACTGTTCCATGCACACAAGATCACATTGTACAGCTTGCCAAATGTTCTTGCATAAAAACTGCATGCTTACTTGAAGGCAAATGTCTGGTTAATTGATAATAGGTACTGATGTACAGAGATATGCAGTTGCAATGCAAGTGAAGACTTTTTGAGAAAAAAAATTAAATATTATGGACGATATTGTAGACAAAAGTGAACTATTAAAAACATTATTATTACATTTTAGTAAGTTTTTAAATAATGTCATTAACAAAGCAAATAAATAATTCATTGCAGATATTCACTTGGTATTGTAACTTCATCAACAATAGACAGATGATTGCCAACAATAAACCCAAATCCCAAATTAAATCTCAAATAGTTAAAAGGAAAAGATAAAGAAAAGATTATGCAGAAACTTCAGGCTATTATTATACTCAAAATTGCAGAACTGTCCAAGCACACGCGATAAAATACTAAGATTTATGACTATACCTAACTATGAGAATGAGAATTTTTCAACTCTTTTATGAAAATTTAAAACTACAATTTAAAACTCTAAACATCATTTTATTTTGACAATGATTCGCTTTATCCTTAAAACAACATCCATTCGATTATAATTGCTAGCAATAAATAAAAATCTTCTATTGAATAAAGTACTTTATTTTTGTGTGATCAATTTTAGTTTTATAATATAAAACAGGTGAGTGAATGATTTCGTTTAATTCATTAAACGAATTTCTTTTCATTAAATGCACTCTTCCAATATTATTGGGGATAATGCTTATCTATTATATTTCGATTCAAAAAGCTCCCAAACTTTGAAAATACGGTTTTTGTAAAAAATGTCATCGGCAAAAAGTTAAAAAAAAAACTCATTCAAATCTCTTTGAATCTTCATTTTTATTACGATGTTTGTTATACAATAATATATTTGTTCAGTATTTAAAGGATGAAAATTAATGAAAATTAATTCAAAATTCTAGACTTATAACAATAACTGTTATATCTACTTTCACTCAATTTCGATTATGAAATTATTAATTCTGTCAGATTTAATTCCATTTTTAACATTCTTAAGTTTGTGAGGATATTGTTTACCGTTTCAGCATCCATACCATTTTAAATACTTAAAACATAATGTTGAATATTAAGATCTAGAGATGATTAAATGAGATCGTTAACTTTGCTGCAGTGACATTTTTACTTCAAATCATCATATTCGAAGGTGAACTTTGAGTGCGAGTTCCCATTCGCTTAACATAAGCATTATCCACCAGTAGTGGTCATGAAGAGTGGGCCATGGCCTCTCTCCTCCCCTTTATAAGAGATCGGCAATTTATTTTTCATTTAAGCAGTCAGCCATTTTTGCATTCGTGAAGGGATTAGTGGTGTGGGTTTCGTCATCGTTTTCTTTTTCAGGAAGGAAAAACCCCTTACGCCTGCAGTACCTCCACAGAGGCGAAATGGCAAACTGCTAAAAGGAAACTACACCACTAAATAATCTACTAGTAAAGTTTCATTTTTGGAATGTAAAATCCATCATCCTCTAAATGGGTCCCCTACAGACTTGAGACTGTGTCTGCTCCTGTTTCTAGCAGCGCATTTAGTCGCAAAATAAGTTAAACATCCCATATTTTCTCTCATAAAAATAAAATTCACTGTGAAGTAAAATTGTATACAAATAAAATAATTCATAACTGCATTGGATTTGGAAAAAAGGATAGCATCAAAATTTCCTTTTTTTATCTACCTTACTCTAAACAAGACGAAAAGACATACCTAGTGTATGAAAAGTTTTATTGAGCTGTCACTATGTAACTGATAATGGTGATGTGCGGCATGAGATTAACAGGCGAATAGGGATTGCTGCCGGGACTTTTAAGAATCTATGGAGATTGTGGAGAAACAGGCGTATACACCTAAAGACTAAAATTAGACTGTATAATAGTTTGGTTCTTTCTAGGGTTAGTTATGGTAGTGAAACTTGGACATTTTGTAAACAAGATAACAGGAAACTAGATGCTTTTGATTCCAGATGCTTACGCAGTATCTTGGGCATTAGGTGGTTCAACTTTGTAACTAATGATGAGGTTAGGCAAAGGAGTTTGCAACCTCCTTTAAGCAGAATATTGTGCAGAGAGAGACTCCGTTGGTTTGGCCATGTTGCCCGTATGAATAATTATAGATTGGCGAATAGGGTTATGAACAGTGTGCCTAGAGGCCTCAGAAAGAAGGGGAGACCTAGGATGCGGTGGGCAGACAATGTCAAACAGGACCTTGTTAGAATTGGTGTGCAGTGGCCAGATGCAGTAGATGTAGCTCAGGATAGACTTGCTTGGAGAACTAAATTGCACGGTCTGGTTGGACCTCCGTAGCTCATGGCTGCTTGAGAATGATGATGATGATGAATTAAATGCGAATCACGACGTTAATTCAGTTATTAAAATTCTTAATTTGATTAATGAATAAAAATACAATGTGCAGTTTTGTTTTGTTTTTTATCAAATCCTCCCAAGCAATTTGCATCAAAAAACTTCTATCACTCTCATTATTATTTCAAAACGCAATTCGGTCTCCAAATGCGCAGATTTCCGTGATAATTGTTATATCAGCGAACGTAACATGTTGTCGTTGCCCAATATGCAAAAACTAAGGTTGCGTAAGAGACTAATTCTTTGCGTATGCTGCGGCAGGAAAATGTATGAATGACAGTGTCCTCTAATCCGAAAATCACCTCTGAAAAAAGATGTTTGAGGTAATTCCATTAGCCTAGTTAAGACCACTTAAAGACCCAATGCTATTTAATTAGTAGTTCGTTTCAATATTAAACGAAATCAGATTAAAAGCGGCCATAATTAGCTCTTTGAAGCAGAATGAAGTAGGTTTCGTAAAATGATCACATCTTAAAAAAGTCGAAAATAAAAACATTCACAAAAGTAAGTTTTTACTGCAAAAATATAAAATAAAATAGAAAAATCGCACTTTATCTTAACGTGATTGTAAAAACCGAAGTCGAAAAAACTGTTCGTTTTTTCTTCCGAAGTTTTATTTATCTGGCCAAGCATCTTGTATTAATGTGGTACATAAACACAAATTCTGGCATAACATTCCAAATATCCTAACAAAGCATTTCATATTACACGAAAGGTTAATTTTTTTTTAAATCAATCGAGACAAAAAAAAATGGGGGAACTTCTCTCAAAGTTCAGTTTACTGCAAATCTATTGTAATTCTAATCTATCCGCTGAATTAAACACCGATCTGCAATCAACTAATCCCTTCAGTTCACAGATGTTCACAGAATCTGTGAACTATACCAAAGGTGTCTACCAAATTGTGCGTATCCGTGATTTCCTATTATTTCAAGCAAATACTATTTGCGTCCCTCTGAATTAAACACCGAGTGTAGGGAAACAGTAAGAAAGTCCAAAAGGCATGAAAACAAAATTAGAAAATGGGAACTCCTAAAACAATGAAAAGATATTTTCATTTTATTAAATATGAAGAACATTCATTTTACAACCAACATTTAATCTATGAAAGCCTATTAATAAGCATGGTTTAAAAAGCACTATATATGAACAAGATTCTCATGTAAAGTGACATTGCATTGAAAAGGTGCCACATATTTGCTAACATGGAATCAGCACCGGCAGTTGCAGTTCAAAGAAAATGATTACAAGTAACTATTGTTCTGACGGATGTTAAGAACTAAAGCTCGAAAAGGACTTCAATTGGCATCGAAATCTCGGGACATTTCAAAGTGTTCAGAAAATTCATTTTCATAGTATCTTTGATCAACATTGTAGAACAAATACGTGATGGATTTTGTTTCGACGATTTTAATAGTAGAGTTGTATAATTACACTGCACTCACAGATAAACAGATCCAACACTATTATCTAACCGCATATGGTAAATGTAGATATTGAAATGCGTGTTGTTAAAATACAATATGCATATCAATACATTTTGGTAAAAAGTAGGAGGATTTTATGCAATCGGATAAGAAACGTTTCTGAGGATTCTTGTTACACGAGACACACACACAATTGCTATTTAAAAGAGGAAGCAATCGTGGGAAAAAGCCTTATCAGCGAAGAGCAGTTCTAATGATCATCGCTTTGCATGTTGGCATCTGATTATGGAAGTGAGTGCAATAAGATTGTGTAATACACTTCAGCTGTTTGGCTATGTGAAGGTAGAAAAATTCCCTACATTTAGAAATAGTTACAGATCGGAAAATTTTGTGATATCTGGGGAGTAAATGAAACAGAAAATCTAACAAAATCAGTAATCGTAAACTTCCATGTGAACTGCGTCAATACAGAATTAATATTTTAGTCGTCCCACTTATTGAAGCTCTACATTTGCAAAGTTAGCAACTCTACTTCAGAGAGTAAAACCGAAATTCCATTCATCACCAAATCATATTTCTAGGAACTAAGCATTTGTTTTTTCAACTTGGTAGTCTACAGTTTAAAACTGGGAAAGAAAAAGAGAGCCCCGACTCACCATCTCCATCGGTGATGCCGTTCCATGCCTCTTTGAGAAAAGCCAAGAGGCGTTGGTAGAGCGATTCTTTCCCTCTTCTCGAAGTGACGGCAACGCGAGTCGATGTTGTCTGAATCGTTGAATAGGAGCGTGGCTTCGGCCTGGGTTTGGCCCCAGAGTGAGATGAGACCATGCCATACATGGTGACACCTTGTGGCGATGATCACCAGGAAATGATCTTTCACCGATACTTCCACTCGAGATCGCTTCCACCATTTCCACCTGTTGATTGACAGTCCATCTTGCCATCCATAAATTCACTCACAACAATTTCAGTTTCAAACCATCAACTTTATACCGAAAATATATATATTTTCCAATATTCCTTTTTTTTTTCTTGTCGAAATTCGTTCGTATATCGTTGGGCCCAATGCTTACTTTAGAGATAAGAGATATGTAAACACTTTTTATCTTTAAAGTAGTGTAATAATTCATACAATTTTATAGATGATTTGCACTAAGATCTATTTGTACATTATATCACATTCAATGGTTATTACTAATAAACAATTTCCGTTTCAAACACAGCTATATATATATTTAAACCCTTAATCCAACGGTTTTCAGCTCTAAATGTAAAACAGCAAGTCGTAGGAGAAGCTAGTAAGAAATAGGTCTTACGATATGAAGAGGTATCCTTGGTTTCCTTTGTATCACTCTCTTAGCATATAATAGAAAATAGATTGCTGCAAAAAAAGTTCACTTTGATGATTCGCTTTAAGCGAGCTAGAAGCGAGTTTCACAACTGAAACTAGAGTAGGTTCTGTTTCAGAAACGGTTCTTTCGACGACTCCTTCTGTTTCGCTCGTCGATTTCTTGGAGAGAGGCACCACGTGACAACACTCTTTCCCCTACCAATCATCGCTGAGAAACCACAAGAGCTACGAAGTAAAGAACGTCGAAAAACAGCAATATCACAGAATCCAAAAACGTTGGCAAATACGTTTTCTGTTTATCTATCTACACATCACAGCTTTATATTTTTCCCCCCCACAATGATATATAAACAACAGAGATTAGCGCGCTATATCACATCGACTTTCGGCTTCTCATCCGACGGAGAGGAACTCTTGTTTATCCCTGCAGCACGGTATATTCCCTCGCCAGGCGTTGTTATCCTTCAGCTGACCATAGCATTACAAATATCACTTTGGCGATCGCCGTCGGAGCAGGAGAAGCACACACAGGGTTGACAATGGTGAAGGTGGAGATGAGGATGGAGAGGAAGAGGAAAATCAGCCTCCAACGATCCCACCATTTAGAGCCGTGTTCCCTCTCGCCTGTTGCTCCCAGACTCCACACTGACAACTCCCCTCCACTCAGACTGTCAGCGACGACACACACGGCTCCTCGCACGCAGCCACGCACGCACGCATCGCAGCCTGCTCAGTGACACGTCACACAGCAGACCACCGGGAGTGGCGCTCCCATCGCCCCTGCCTTACTGCCTGCTTTGGCGTCCAGTGATGCGTGCTATTTACATGGGGACTTGCTCCGAGGTACACAGGGGCTCCTTTACTAGGCAGACGTCTGACTCGGTGAGCGGGGGTGGACCTGCGCTTTCGAAGGATATTTTCGGAGGATCGAATCGCACGCTGAAAGTTTTAATTTTTGTCCGTAAACTCGAATGAGCACGACAGCTAAAAAAGAGAAGAATTTGGAAAACATCTGTTGAAGTGAAACTTCTGAGAGTGCACCGCGATGTTTATGTTTAAATCTCTGATTTCATTCAATTTCTCAAAAATAGATTAAAATACTCTCCTTGTAGCGATTTTTATGAAACGATTCGGAGAATTTTTTAAATTGAATTAAGAAACAGAAGTGAGTTCTTCAAACTGAATAAAAAAAAACAATTCAAGGAAATTAAACCTGTAAATATGGGAAAATGATTCCCCACAAACAAATGTCTTTGCCGATAAAATTTCACCTCTTCTACTCCCCGTTTAATCTCACCAATACTGACAAAACACAATATATTATTCCAAATGTATATAAATTAAAGAAATAAACGTTCACCATACAATTTACGCTAAGATAAGCAAAGCATACGATATGAAAATGTGTAATCAAATTGTTCTAAAATTTTGTTTCATATTTATAAAACATTCTACGTCATAAAATACGAAACTGACTTTTAGTCATACATAGTAAATACAGTAAATACGGTATTCGGCTACAATAAAAAATATACAATGAAATGATAAGAAATCGAGTGGGAGACCAAATATATTCGTTACACTGGAATGCAATGAAAAATACTGTAAAATAATCATTTCCAAAGAAATTTACCGTATATTAGAGTTCCGTTCCTAAAAAAGTAGGTAATTTTTTTAAACACTCTGTTGAAACGTGCATCTCTTAATGAATTCTTAAATGATTTCACAATTTTCCAACACATTTTCCGGAATATCTTTCCGTGTCATTAAGAAACGGTGAAGACTTCGCGCCATATTGGCTGCTAATAGCGAAACTGTATTAACGAATTTAACTGAAACAATAACAATAGGAAACAAATATAAAAGAATAACTTAAATTGAACGAATGATAATAATAAAACGCGTGATTGAAACCACTTTTAAAGAACTTTCACTAACGCTCCAGTTACTTGCAATGTACTAATACAATCAGAATCGCGTAGATCTCCAAGTTTATAAATCCTCTTTTATGTTGGGAAAATATCGCAACGCCGCTTTAAAGCATTATGCCTGGCATGTGTGGAGAACATCTAGGTCATGAAGTTGGGTTGGGTTGTTTTACCTCTGAGCGGCACTTTTTTGCACACCATGGGCTAAATGACCAGGTCACATGGACCCCGAAGGCTCAGAGAAGGTTGGGGGGAGGGACCCACTGGGACAGCTGTTGGGAGACAGATGGTAGCCTCCCGTCAAGGCCATCCAGCGTGTTCTTTAACGTGCACAGGGTATGGCTCTCCCGCACACGGGGCCACGGCTTAACGTCCCATCCGACGGACGGCGGCCTTTCCAAGCTCATCGGTGTCCCCTACTGACCGTGGGCAGGGCGGGGAATTTTTGCGGAGATAAATCTCAACGCTGACCCAGCTGGGACTCGAACCTGGGAACTACAGATTACGAGCCTGGCGCGCTACCGACTGAGCCACCCCCGCCCCAGGTCATGAAGTGAGATCCGCAAAAAATGTGTACCGAACGATATACAATAGCATGTGATTCATAGTGTTGTGATTGGTTATCATTACACAGGTCGGCAGCAATTTGACCTAGAATTGCCATTATGCAGAACAAATCAGGGGCAGGCATCACTAACCTTTCAGGGAGTGAAAGTTTGAAATAATTTAGATAATAATTTGAAAGAAGCTGAAAAGTATTCGGCATTCAAACGGAATTTGGTAACTACTTTAACTCATTAACATTTTTTGAAACCTTAAAATGCTGGTGCGTCATACAGTAGATATTTGTCACAAGTTAGGATTTAATGTACTTTAGTTAAACGCTCAGTGTTGTCAAATTCTGTATTGAATTTTGAACTGTGTCCATTTTCTGTTTTATACGAATTGTATTATATTAACTAGCATAGCATCTTTGTACTGTAAAATAAAATTATTATTATTATTATATTTGACACCGTTCACGGCTATTTCAACACCGCTATTGCGGCGTTGTCAATACTAAAATATACATTGTACATATCGTTTAAGGATTTTCCTTTCAAAAATTTCGTTATACTGGGCTTATTTTTTGTATCGGGATAAATTTTAATTTTGTTAAACTGACATTTTTGTTTATACTGGTATTTGCTAAAATTGAAATATTTTTACTTAAAGATACAAATATGAAGTCAGAAAAGAATTTTTTATACTGAATATTTCGTTATTCTGTCGTTAGTTATACTGCCATTTCACTTCATTTAGATGTAACAAGAGAAATTTTATTTTTTTACATTGCTCTCTATTATATCACGTTGCAATGGTAACTAATTACACAGAACAAACCACAGTTTCATTTAATAGACATTTCTCATAATTAACAGCAAAAACTTGAATCAAAAGTCTCATTACATTAGGAAAAGAACAAAACGGCAAGAAAGGAATATATGAAATGCGAAAATCAATTTCTTCCACTCTGTTGCCCTAATTGTATCATTTCGTAAAAACATTTGTGAAACTGATTAAAAAATTTATTTAAATATCAGACTTGTCAAAACGTGAGTGGATGGATTCCTGATCGTCCCTTTCCATGCACTGCACAATGATCATGAGTCGCGTTTAGTGCACAACATCGCATCGCATCCTTTCCCCCTCTCCTCCTCCTCCTCCTCTCCTGCGCATTAGCATCTCTATCAGCCCTGCTCACAAGCCCCAATCTCACGCCCTAGAACACGATTTTTTTTTACATTAATTAACGTCATTTAGCTCATCTCTAATCCATTAAGAAATAAAAACTGTCAGTTATGAGCAAGAAATTTCCAAACGCTCTGCTGCCGAATGGACATGTACATAGATGTACTCATCCCAATGATTACATTTTCAAAATAACAAGATATCTGAAAAACAGCAAATTTTTTTAGGATTCTTTTATACTTTTGATGCAAAATCATCGGTAAAAGGCACCGTAATTCTCGGATTTAGAGCTTTTAAGTGACATGTAAACACTATGCGGATATTTGAGTAAACAGATAATATCACAAGGCGAAACTTGGGGATAATTCTATTTGTTTTCTCAAACTCTAGTAGTTAATAATACACTCTCATAATTACTTTCGACAGGCATATAATGTTTTTCTGTCTTCTCCTTCCATTTAATAGACTAACATTTATTTTGCTCAACTGATAAAGTTTGACATTGGCTTGACTGAATCAGTATCTCTCCAGGCTTGTAATCTTACAGTTACCAGTTTATAGCCTCAACTGGGCCAGCGTCGAGATTTAATTCCGCTAATCCCTACCCTACCCTCGATGAGAAAGGGAACATCGATGATCTTGGAGAGACCACCTTTCGTCGAAAAAGATGTTAAGCCGTGGATCCGTGTGCACATTAAAGAACATGCTGGATGACCTTGACAGGAGGCTTCCCTCTATCTCCTAATAGCTGGCCAGTTAATTTCATTCTCCAATTCTTCGGGGTCTTTATGACCAGACCATTTATTTCATTATGTGCACAAAAAGAGAGGTCAGGGGTAAAACAATCCAACTGAAGTGAAACTCGTTCACTCTTCCAATGCAAGCCGATCTTTGCATCTTTTCTTGTTGCCATGTTCATTATTCTGCCCTTCACATGGTAAAAATAATCTCCTTCGTCATCCAATCGCATTCTTAGTCCAATTACGGATCCGATGAATGAAACACTCTTTTCGTCTTAATCGTATGATATTAGACTCCAGTGAAACCTTCTCATTCCAGATAATAAAATCCAAAATCAGGTCTCATTCATTAAAGCAATCATTGTCTACCACAAGATATGATTATTTACACAACACGGAATTCTTTGGAATCTTTCCCTTCTCCTTCATGTAGCTGCCTAAAGTAAGATTTCACTGCTTGAACTTCATTTCTTCAACATTCGAAGAATGGTAACATTATAACCTGAAGATAATTAATCTTCAGGCTAATGTGCACAACATCGCGTCGTTTCCTTTCCCCCATTAATTATCTGCAGATAATTAATGTTGTCTTCTGTTTTGAACGGACAAGCGTGTAAGTCGAGTACACATGGAAAGAAAACTAATTCACTTCTATCAGAATGTCTTCCTCTATAAGGGTTGCGTTGTTTTACCTCTGAGCAGCATTTTTTTTGCATACAAGTGGGCTAAATGTCCAGGTCACAAGGACACCAATTGCTCAGAGAAGGTTGGAGGGAGGAGACCCACTGGAACTGCTGTTGGGAGACAGATAGTAATCTCCGTCTAGGCCATCCAGCGTGTTCTTCAACGTGCACAGGGTGTGGCTCTCACGTACAAGGGGCCACGCTTTTCCAAGCCCATCGGTTTTTCCAAGTCCTCTACTGACCGTTTTGCAGAGATAAATCTCAACGTTGATACAGATGGGACTCGAACCTGGAAATTGCATATTACGAGCCTGGCGTGCTACTAACTGAGTCACCCCTCTTCTACAAGGGTCACTCGATTCGCTAATTTTTGCAAAATGGCGGCCAAAATTTAACAAAATATTCTTGTGGGTAAGCCTGAATAAGGAACTCCCATTGGTTGTAACGTGAATAAATAAATAAATAAAATGGCGGCCAAAATTTATTTCTTGAAATCAATACTCTTCAGTTTAGCGTTATCATTTTCTAGGAGCTGTGTTGTGTTGGGTTGTTTTACCTCTGAGCGGCACTTCTTTGCACACCATGGGTTAAATGGCCAGGTCACAAGGACCCAGAAGGCTCAGAGAAGGTTGGGGGAGGGGACCCACTGGAACAGCTGTTGGGAGACAGATGGTAGCCTCCCGTCAAGGCCATCCAGCGTGTTCTTTAACGTGCACAGGGTATGGCTCTCCCGCACACGGGGCCACGGCTTAACGTTCCATCCGACGGACGGCGGCCTTTCCAAGCTCATCGGTGTCCCCTACTGACCGTGGGCAGGGCGGGGAATTTTTGCGGAGATAAATCTCAACGCTGACCCAGCTGGGACTCGAACCTGGGAACTACAGATTACGAGCCTGGCGCGCTACCGACTGACCCATCCCCGCCCCAACTAGGAGCTGTGTGTTCTCTCCATTTTATCCGAGAATCAAATTGCTAATACTCTAGATCAGGAGTGGGTAACCCAAACTATAAAACCATGGGGAAAAAAAACTATATTTTTAAAGTGCATCAGGAAAAAATTCTCTACTTAAAAACGAATGCATTTCTAAACGAGTAATGAATTAAAACAACTGTATTTTTAAGGAATCAAGAAAATATATTCATTAAAAATATATTCATTTTCAATGAGTACTATGAATTGGTTAAGTTGTTTAGTTACGCACTGTAAAGTGTTTGGTGAAAACAATTAAAAGGAATGAATCAGATTCAGAATATTGATGATTTGTTTTCATGGGCAGGCCGTGTCTAGAATCTAGAGTATTAACAATTGGACTCTGTTCCGACACTGAGCTCAAACCTTAGGTTTGTTAATATTTTCGAAATCCGTATGGTGGGAAAACAGAAAATAGATTTTACTCTTTTTTCTTTCTTTTGAAACTGTAATATTAGAAGGCAACAAAAAGTCGTTTGCCTTAAGTGTTCTAAGCATTAATTGCAGACTCTAAACTTTGTTATTGATTTTGGAGATAGACAGGCAACCATTCATTGTTCAACTGCAATTATTTTCCAACTTTAATCATCTATCGTATAGCATCATAATCAATTAAATCATCCGCCATAGCCTCATGCTAGGCGAAAATCCTTGGACATACTAACTGATGCGTGTGTCAAGGTACAACTCGTAAAGTAGTAAATTTAGGAAGTAATTATACTATTATGAAATTTAGACCAATCGAAAACATTTCTTATCATTTTCATGGGAATGTGAAGTTCTTACCCATTTTCATGGAAAAAACTTCACATTCAGTACAAAAGATGAACAAAATCGATGTGAAATCATTGCTTTCGCTGTTTCTGAACGCATTTGCCGTCAAGCGATTTCTCTCAAATTCTGTCTAGAAATTGATCGATGTCTGTTTATTACTGCGCAGTTTTATTTCGATCATTTGCACAACATCTGTTTTCAGACCAGAAAATTATTCTGGCATCAAGCTTGCGTCATCTTAAATATGAAAGACAAAGGACATTGTCTTGAAATCGTTTCGCTACTGAAATATTTATTAGCACAATTTTCTATAAAAATTCCTAGTTTATAATACTTTATTATTATTCTCATTCCTGTCTGAAGTAAACAACATTAACTTCGAAAAGTATCCAAAGTTCGCACGTTTGCAATACGATACGCAACATTAAGTTGTACCTTTTATTCTTCTTTGATCCAGAGATACATAATGCGTAGAACGAAAGACTGGCATATATATGGTCTAAATTTTAATCAAGCTATTTATCAGACTCTTCCGTAATGTAATATTAATGACTGGGCTCTTTACATCCCCTCTAGGTCAGAAGAGGCAGTTTCTTTTCTTGATATTTGCGAACAATGAAAATGGGATCGTGATACATTATTCTGAGTTGACAATTGATCCGCCTTTTCTACATCTCTCGACGTTATACATTTTTCACAGCCTCATCTGCATTCATAAAACATTTTACACACGACCTCTCTTATTGAAGGAATATATTTTGACTCGCTCATATCGATTTCTGTGCCTTGCTCATATTTTCCTGCTTAATTTAAGAATCTTGCTCACCTTTTTTTTTCTCTTCGACAACAAATCAGTTTTAAAAGTTTTCAACCAATTCTTTGGTAATTAATCTGCGGGAAAGTCTCGATGCAAAAAAAGAAGAGGAAAACCATCCTGGTGAGATCTTTCGTCCAGCCGCTGATCAATCGACGTATCCGCGCCACGTGCTACGAGTCGGCCAAAAAAAACACCCATTGTGTGTCGAACGCTCCTCGTGCGGCCGAGGGAGGCCTTCAGGTGCCAGTTGGAGGATGCCAAGGAGAAAGAGAAGAGGGAAAGGATTCCAGTGATCAGCAGAGAACGCGGAAGAGTAATCTGCTTTTCTCCACAGTAATTGGGGAAATCCAGAAGTCGGAAGAAAACAGCGACTGACGTTCAGATGTTAGTAAAACCAAACGTTCGAAGATATCCAGGGAAAGCTTAACTCAATAGTTTATTGTAAAAAGTGGAAGTACGGTTCAAAGAAAATTTAACCGAAATACTTTCCCGTTTCGTCAAAAATGAATGAATGCATTCACTTATTAGGCATATCTTCGAAATTTGTTTACACAATTACTAATTTTTTTACTAACAATTAAACATCAGTCGATGTTTTCTTCCGTGCAGCATATGGGCTATGGAGGTCCTACCAGATGCATAATTCTCTTCTCCAGACATGTCTGTTCTGAGCTACAGCTGCTGCATCTGGTCACTATAGACCAATTCTAGCAAGGTCCTGTTTAACATTGTCTGCTCATCGCAATCTAGGTCTTCCCCTTTTTCTGCTAGCCTTAGGCACATTGTTCATAATCCTGTTTGACAATCTACAGCTATGCATACGGGCAACATGGCCAAACCAACGGAGTTTCTCTCTGCACAATATGCTGCTCAAAGGAGGTTGATGACTCCTTCTTCTAACCTCATCATTACTTACAAAGTCAAACCATCTAATGCCCAAGATACTGCGTAAGCATCTAGAATCAAAGGCATCAAGTTTCTTGTTATCCTGCTTACAAAAGGTCCATGTTTCGCTACCATAACTAACCTCAGAAAAAACCAAACTATTATACAGCCTAAATTTATTCTTTAGGTGTACACACCTATTTTTTCACACTCTCCATAGATTCTTAAAAGTCCCAGCGGCAATCCCTAATCTTCTATTTATCTCATGCCGCACATCACCAGTATCTGCTACATAGCTCCCAAGATAATTAAACTCAGACATTTGCTCAATAGTACAGCCATTCAAAGCAACTGAAGCACCATCTGCCTGACCAATTTTCATCATTTTAGTTTTTTCTCTGTTTATCACCAAACCTACTCTATTGCTAGTCTCATCAACAGCCCTAATGAACGACTTCATATCATCAACATCAGTAGCCAACAGAGCCAAATCATCTGCATAATCTAAATCAGAAATTTTGAAATCTCTACACCATTTAAGGCCAAAATCTTTCACATGCAAAGAATTTTGCGTAACATAATCAATGACCAAACTAAAGAGAAAAGGGGACAGAATGCACTCTTATCTAAGTTCACTAGCAATGATAAATCAATCGCTAGAAGCCTTACTAACTCTCACACACGACTCAGTGTTATTATAGAGAGCTTTCATTACACTAACTAACTTATCAGGTATTCCATATGATCTAACAATCAACCACAAATTATGTCGATCAACAGAGTCAAAAGCCTTTTTGAAATCTATAAAACAAGTAACCACAGGTTTCTGTGATCACCTTTTTTAAAAATTGGGATAATAATAGCTCTAGTAAAATCCTTTGGAACAACACCTTTATCATAAAAAATATTCAAAATTTCAGTTAACCATGTGACAACACAAATGTTCCCAGCTCTAAGCATTTCAGCGGCGATTTCATCCACTCCTTGGGGATTTATGCAGTTTTAATTTAGAGATAGCCAAAGCGATTTTAGAATGTGATATAGGGACAACATTAAAGCCAGTAATGCATCTATCATCATTACAAAAAATGGGAGTAGAAATAACCACATTTTTAGAACATCTCTGAAATTCTCAGCCCACTTAGTCATCACAGAATCCTCACCTTCACCCACCTTGCCATTCCTCAATCCCTGTGTACTGTTTCTTCCCACATAAAACATTAACAATCTGGTGCAACCCCTGCCGTTGTGCTCTCTAACTGCTTTCTCTGCTTTTTCAGCAAAGCTATCAACTCAAAAATTCTTATCAGCTGTTAACTTATCCTTTAGACGTTTCTTAATCTCGTTGTAGGACTGTCCGTTAAGACTTGGGTTGGGATATTTTACCTCTGAGTGGCACTTTTTTGCACACCATGGGCTAAATGGCCAGGTCACAAGGACCCAGAAGGCTCAGAGAAGGTTGAGGGAGGGAACCCACTGGAACAGCTCTTGGGACACAGATGGTAGCGTCCCGTCAAAACCCTCCAATATGTTCTTTAACGTGCAGAGGGTATGGCTCTCCCGCACACGGGGCCAGGGCTTAACGTCCCATCCGACGGACGGCGGCCTTTCCAAGCCCATCGGTGTCCCCAACTGACCGTGGGCAGGGCGGGGAGTTTTTCGGAGATAAATCTCAACGCTGACCCAGCTGGGACTCGAACCTGGGAACTGCAGATTACGAGCCTGGCGCATCTGTCAGGATTAGTAGGGTGTTCATTAATATTAACACTGCACTTCCTTCTTTCAGAAATAAGTTCCATAGCCTTATCACTCAAATAACTTTGTTTCCTCTGTTCTCTTTTACTCAAAAGAATGATGTTGGTTTTAAGAAAAGACTGTTTAAACTGTTCCCATTCTTTCTCAACTTGGGTATTCCGTATAATCATCACATCATCCTCAAGCAGCCATGGACTACGGAGTTCCAACCAGACAGTACAATTTAGTTCTCCAAGAAAGTCTGTTCTGAGCTATATCTGCTGCTGCTGGGCACTGCACACCAATTCTAATAAGGTCCTGTTTGACATTGTCTGCCCACAGCATCCTAGGTCTCCCCCTCTTTCTGAGGCAGCTACAGGTTGAAGCCACTCATGCTGGTAGGAACTTCAGACACCACTTTTTCAAGTGGACCTTTTCAAAAGCCCTATGACCTGTCTGAGACACATTACTCCAGTTTAGAATTGGCGATGCCCATCTAGTTTAGTGAGGGTTGATGTACCTGTGATGGCCTCTGATCAGGATTATCCACCAGGTGATATAAGGTATCCAATGCCTCTGTTCATTTACGGCTAGCAACCTACAAGCACACAGAAAACACAGCGGCAGATTCTCCCTCAACAGAGGCCCACCCGTACAGCGTCCAAGATCCGTAATCAAACTCAAAGCCGTAAACCATTCCAGTCTAGTGCGTATAAATTGTCATCACCAGGACTCTGTGAAGTTGAGAACTTCTCAGAAGAGCAGAAAAGAAAAAGAAAAACGTTACATAGATGACCAGATCAGTAGGCCACTCTGAGCTGGCAGCCCTCCTCTTCCGTTCCCTTCCAAAAGAGAATTCTCTTTTGAAAAGTACTAACAGCCTGCACCACTGTCCTACCCACTGTACCACCTGTGGGTAATGTCCTACCCACGAGAAGGCGGGGTAGGACATTAGGTACTATACCTGTCAGGTTCTGTGCACATCACTGGGGATTGGTACACAGCTCTCCTTCCAGTTTATACCTAGCTACCATTTATAGACCTGAAGCAAATTAGATTTAATAATATAAGGCATAAGTGATTTCATAGAGATATAAACTCAGTTTTAATATCTAATGCAGCTATAGATAGAGACCTGGTTTGAATGAAGCACTTTCTCATCTTTGATGTCATAAGGGTATTATTACCACGGTGATGAGATCTTCAGTCTTAACAAACTCTCTTTTAAAAATTTCGTTTAGATTTTTAGAGATGCAGAATGTTTGCATGTTAGAGCTTGCTTCGATTAAAAGGAGCAATGGTTATAAATCCAAAAATAAACTCCATTTATCGTAAGCTCTAAAATACATATCATATGAGGAACAAAAAAAAACACGAAGTATAAAAACAATTTTTGATTTGAAGAAGCCAATTGTCAAAACAAAAAATAACTGATGGTTTTGGAAATGATTTATCATTCAAAAATGCGCTACCTTTTACAGTTCTTTTTTTTTTTCAATTACAGATAATCGGTACTGGATAAAAAATGAGAAAATTGCTTTCATTTCAGTTAATGGTGGTGGGATTATTCTGACATCTTTTTGACTGACCTTTGGCCATCACTCTAACAAATGAAAGTGAAGCAATTACAGAAATAATATTAACAACGTATTCAAGGACAGTGTTCAATTGTCTCCATTCCCAATAGAATATGGGATCTTTTTACCTTTGATAAAAGGAACAAATCCAACGGTTTAGTCTATAGCAGTTTCAAAAACAAAATGCCTCTCATATTAATATCTGGACTTTTAATGCTCTATATATTGCTAATGAATGTCTCACAATTAAGTACAGTATTACTTAAATATCACATAATATTCATTAAAAATTATAAATAGACCTATTTGTAGTTACATTATTTTTACAAGGCAAAGGAAAATATTAATCCTTCCCGACAAAGATATATCATCATCTCGTCTCTTGAAGGAATGTTTATTAAGATTTGCTATCCAATTGTAATCTGTGTCTGTTAAGTGCTTAAACTTTGCTGTGAATTAATTTTCCATTACCTGTTAATACTGATAGATTCAGTCACTTTGAGGGAAACATAATTCGTGTATAAAATTGTGTATAGCTCTCACTTAAATCTTAAAAGGAAGCAATTAGGTAAAGGAAATAAATTTAGATCTGTCATCTATATGTTGAAGGATTAAAGTAATAAGTTACGAGGTAAATAAATGTATTTCGAACGGTGATGGTAGCAGTGTTGAAATGATAAATGTTGTGTGATTTCTGCATTCCGTATAATCTTTCACATGAAAGATTAATCTTCTGAAAATGGCTCTGGGCACTTCATTTCGGGACATCATCCATCAATATTTGAGGACTTTGAATTTGTTGGTTTCATCTTAACAAAAGCTGCGCTTACTCGTTATATTCAAACAACTAATCTTCGCCAGAAATTAACCGGAAATTCGTAGAAAAGTAATTTATTGACCGAAGTGACACTAGTCTAACTAGACTGTTGCCTTGGAAACCATTCACTTGGAAAATAAGATCTGTCTTCGAATGCTCAGATAAATAAGAAAGTTGAAGGTTATATTTAAAAATGCATTCTATAAGCATTTATGTCGCCCTTTAGTTTCATGATTATTTATTTTAAAAACCTTATCCATTTATTTCTTTCGAAGATTTTAAACAAACTGTTAACCAGATACGAAAATGTTTTACATTATTTACTGGATGTCCTCTATTCTAAAACGATTCTCCTTCAAATTAATGCAGTTTGATAAGAAAAAAAATCTATGGAATCCTTATGCTTTTCATTTTGCGAACTGTAACTAATCACCTCTAGTTTCGCACAATATTAAACTCTTTACAACTCTAATCATGAGGTTGTTTCTAATACCTATGTGCATCATCACTGGGTACTTTTAATTGTACTCTTCACGACTCTAATCATCAGGCAACTCTAATCTTCGAAAGACGGTTGAACATAATGTTGATTATACCGTTCAGACAGTTTCCGACAAAGACGATAACAACATTGACAACATTTACACTCCTCGGGTATTCGGACTCTGTGCTCCTCCGAAGTAATAACTTTAAGGAAAACACGTGTATGACTTGAAACATTATCCATATTTTTTGGGTATTAAAACTCTGATGTGATTCTTTTCTGCGTGTAACTGTAATCAAATCCTTCGATGAAATGCTGAATATTAAATAAAAAAATTATGGCCATATACATCTGTCTATTAATTTGCAATTTATTCATTTAATAAGCTTAACTTTTGCTGGAACTCAAAGAGTGCTTTTAAGAATGGAATTATGAAGCAAACCAAGTCAGAAAATGTAAAGCATCGCATTATATTCAATACCTTTCCATTACAGTATCAGATTAAATTCCTTCGAGAAGTCGAAACATTTAACCGTTCATCATCATATCACATATTTTACAAGCAGATATATTCTTCAGTTTAAAGTGAACCGGTGGGACAATCCTTCCAGTTTTTACATATTCTTCAACTCTTTTATCTGACTCTTCGATCTCACTGTAGGAAATTAATTCATCAGAGGGATGACGAAATATTTCCTTCTCTCTCGAATGTACATTTCAGCAGCAACCAAACTTCTTTCATTTCTCTCATTTCTCTTCTTCACTTCCCTGCTTGACCTTAGCATCGAATAACGTTATTCGATGCTAAGGAATGTAAAATAGTTTGTCCAGTGATGCAATTTCAGAAAATAAGTGCCGTAAGAATAATTGAACAACGATAAAAAATAATTTGGTGGTGGGGAGGTGATGTCTGTGAATCTCGATGATCAAACAAAATTCTTCTGTCGCATCCTGAGATTGTGAGATTCCATTAGAATGGCTTTGAAGAACTGCTAACATGCTTATCACAATAATTACCTTTCAAGTTGCTCAGTTGGAGGAATTTGCATTTTTTATAACCTATAAGTTAAAAAATTCATTTCTTCCTCGCTTTAAACTAAGCTCGTATTTCCTAGAAAATGCGTTTTAAATGTAAGTCACTTTTAACACAAGATATTTTCGAAATCCTAGCACGGACTGCACTCTTTTTCCACTAAAAGAGCAAACATAAATAACACATCAATGCAGTAATAAACACTTCTCTTGCTATGAATTCGATGCTCCATATCATCTGAAACAAGTTATTTGTGGGAAAATGGGACTTGAGATAAAGATCTCGATGAAATCTGCATTATTCAGTATTTAAAGAGTCCTGAAAACAAATATTTAACAATTCAGAATTTGAAATTTTGGAACAGTAATTACTCAAACGGCTACCAATGTGCATATATATTTTAGTAAAGTTACTTTTTTTTCTTTTAATTAAACTAAAAACGTTGTTCCTATTAAAAGGAAAGTTTTGAAACTTATTTTAACTTTATTTTAAAAATTAAAACTCAGAGAATAAACTGTCATGAAAAAATAATTTTACTGATGATTATGGTTGTAATAAACTTGATCATGCAAATTGCATAAAATATCTAGGTATATAAATATATATCAATAAATATTTTAGATGGAATTTGCATATCTCAAAAATATATGAATATCTCAGATTATCTGCTTTAAAAATTCAAAGATTAGCATGCATTTTATTCTACAAATCTCTATGTGAATCAATTATAGCTTATGGTATATCCATTCATGGTATAATAAACCTAACTAATATTAAGAAAATAAAAATTCTTCAATCTATAATAGCCAAAATAACAATGCCTACAAAACTTAGACAACATTATGCGGCTTTAAGTGACAGTTTACATTACTTAACTTGTTATATCATACATATAAATTTATCTTTAGTGTAATTTTCGCATAAAACACTAGCATTAAAAGTTATAGAGCTTCAAAATTAGCGTCCCATTGGCATAACATGGGATGGGATGGCCATAATTCAATGATCACTGGGTGTATGTAAAATCTCATGCTTTCATAAAGAGCTTCTTTAAGAAGCTCTTTATTTATATTTAACTCTGAATTTGACTCTGGAATTGATATAAGATGAGGATATTCCTAATAAAATACTGAGTGTACAGTGCGTGTTGCAATTTAAAACAAATATAGGACAGTTGGGTTGTTTTACCTCTGAGCGGCACTTTTTTGCACCAAATGGCCAGGGGTCCATGGTCACATGGACCCCGAAGGCTCAGAGAAGGTTGGAGGAGGGGATCCACTGGAACAGCTGTTGGGAGACAGATGGTAGCCCCCGTCAAGGCCATCCAGCGTGTTCTTTAACGTGCACAGGGTATGTCTCTCCCGCACACGGGCCACGGCTTAACGTCCCATCCGACGGACGGTGGCCTTTCCAAGCCCATCGGTGTCCCCTACTGACCGTGGGCAGGGCGGGGAATTTTGCGGAGATAAATCTCAACGCTGACCCATCTGAGACTCGAACCTGGGAACTATAGATTACGAGCCTGGCGCGCTACCGACTGAGCAACCCCCGCCCAAATATAGGACAGAATAAATGAATAGACGCTACAACACGACTTTTTTTATGCAAACATAAAGATAATAGTGAGGCGGGGAATCGGATCAATTAGCTAGCACATAATCAGTGTTTAAGTCAATAAATTTTATTTCATCATCATATACAATTGATAACATAAAAAATATGAGTGAACCCCAATTTTTTTTTCAGTTTTCCTTTCTATCAGCAAATCTAATGGCAAAAAAGAAACTGCACTGCTATCGAATATTTATGGCCTCGTGGAATGTTTATCTTTTCAAAAGTGTGTTGCTGGAACTGAGAGGAAAAAGACTGTCTCGACTTACTCTAAGGGAAGCGCTTGGCCTGTGAGGTTGGGCGGCGCGATTTGAGAAAGGAGGCATTCACTTGGTTCTCGACAAATCGTTCAATTCTGAAGCTCACCGTTTATGTCGAAATTTTGGTGTTCATAAACAAATGTTTCAGTTCCGATTTCGTTTCGAGGGTGGGAATATTTCAGTTGCCAAATAATATGTCAGCTGTACAAAACGAAATAAGGAATGAAAGTTAATAAATACAAAAAAATTGAAAAAATGGTTGCTTTAGGCTTAGCGCCTCATTCTACAAGGCCCTCAGTCAAGGTTACCTCAATGATAAGATCATGACAAACATTTCAATGGCATCAGATGTGAAGGGAAAATTAAATGTTGCTATAACATAACGGCAGGTAGTTGCAGGATATACCTGACAACTGAATAAAATTTAAATATATCAGTCTTATGGCATTAATGCAAAATAAAAAAATTGTAAAACTCTTTGAATGCATATTTAATTATTGTTATATTATTTGAATTATTATTTTATTCATTTGTAAGGTATAATTTAGAACCTGCAATAATATTTATTCAAAATTTGAAAACAGTTTCCCTCCATACGTGACGTCATCGAAAGAGCAGTCATGGCCTTTCATCGTCAATGCAGCCTTGCCTCACTGAGGAAGGTTGGGTTGTTTTACCTCTGAGCGACACTTTTTTGCACACCATGGGCTAAATGGCAAGGTCACATGGACCCCGAAGGCTCAGAGAAGGTTGGGAGAGGGGACCCACTATAAAAGCTGTTGGGAAACAGATGGTAGCCTCCCGTCAAGGCCATCTAGCGTGTTCTTTAACGTGCACAGGGTATGTCTCTCCCGCACACGGGACCAGGGCTTAACGTCCCATCCGACGGACGGCGGCCTTTCCAAGCTCATCGGTGTCCCCTACTGACCGTGGGCAGGATGGAGAATTTGTACTGAGGAAGAAGTTCAGAGAAAATCTCTACGTTGGTACGACTCGTATTCGAAAGTACTACCAGATGGCGTGCTTCTAATGAGCGTTAATGGTGCGTTATCTAATGAGCAGCCTGCTATAAATGCTGCAGTTATAAATAATGTATTATAATAAATAACATAATAAGCATCTGCTATAAATATTACAATTCTCTTGATTCTCTGAAAAAAAAAAAAACCCTTCTCTTTTCCTTTTATCTTTGCAGCAAACCGACCGCAGGATATGTTCAAATCGAACTTTAGTTTTTACCGAATAATGAATCCTATTTAGCTAAATTTTCGTTTTCCATTCTGATCCGAACTTCGTTCTGTCTTCCTCCCTTTCACCATTTATACCGAATTCTCCTTCGAAATGTACGTCACTTCTTTCCGCTCCTTTCCATTTTTTCCCCCTCTTGCTTTCTTCCTATAATTGGTGCTCTTTCGGAAACGAAGCCTCACTCTGAAAGAGTCCAGACGGCCTCCACTTTGAAGTGTAAGACTACTCCTCCGTCTACTGATCGCGTTCAAAGACTTCAATTACCTTCGCGTTTCTTTCTCCGGGGCCCACCTTTCGTCTCGAGATTTCATTCTGTTTGTTTTGCCCTCCTTCTCCTCTCATCGCTGATTCCATTCCTCCTCCCTTCCTCTCTATAGGATGAAAACTGAGAGGATGAACATTTGCATTCAGGCGAATTCACTTTTAAAGAAATCAGTTCTTCTGCATTTCTTTTGCAGATAATTATTTTTCGAATTATGAATTCAAAAGTCATTAGATAACTAATTTGCACTCTTACAGCTCCGTCAAATATAACTTCCTTTTAACAAAAGGTGAAAAGAAAAGCTGCTAAACTCTTGACTTCCCTCCCGCCCCGAAGACCAAATAATAAAAAAAAAACTATGAAAGAATAAAATAAATGCCTTATTGCATAGTTTTCCATTTTCGTTTCTTTCTATACACCTTTCATTTATTTCAATATAATAAGTGTCAAAACAGAGAGGAATATCTTTTACATATATTAACTTGAACAAATTTCAGTCGTCGTGGGTGATAAAAAAGGAAAATTGCAATCCTTTTTGTGCCCTCATATCTCCGCTAACTCCTGTTTTGCCATCAGTCAAAAAGGGGACACCGATGATCTTGGAAAGGCCGACGTCCATCGGATGGGACATTAAGCCGTGACCCGTTTCTAAGTGAGCCATACCCTGTGCACTTTAAAGAACATTTTTTTTTAGATGGTGCCTCAGCTAATATGGATGGACAGCTCTGGTGCTTGACGACGGTGCTGACCCTCCCTTCGGTAAGTGGATACAATCATCGTGAGGGGCCCTACTAAGCCCATACCTCCACCATATGTCCATAGCCATATTCCAGCATAACGGTGCGCGTCTCCCTTACAGCTGTCATCACTAGACAGGGTTTAGGAGCAGTTGACATTCTTCCCTGCTCATCTGGAACTTTTGATCTCCCACCTGGTTTATCTTGGTTCTGATGGACAGTCCATCGCAGCCATATCCCAACCACCAGTGACTGTATTATTATGAGGCTACTTACTGTGTGCATGGTCTCAATCTCTCAGACGACACCTAATTGACTCGATGCTGCACCGTGTGAAAGTTTCTATTCATTTCCGTGGGTGTCATAACCCATACTAATGTTGCACAGTTTTTAACTGTCATTATCCCATGTCTCTAAGTGTTACCATTTTATTCCTCGTGCTGCTTCTAATGTCAAGCTCAGAGTGACCCTTGCTTGTAAACTTCTTCCATAGGTGACAACTTCTGTGGCTAGGAGTTTATATGGGTACTACAAGTAAAAAAACTACAAGTGATATCTTATGTAACAGAGCAACATATGATATTCACACCTAAAATCAAAAACATCAAGTTTCCTGCTATCTTGCTTACAAAAGATGCAATGTTCACCATAGCAAACTATTAAATAGCTTTATTTTAATCAGACATGTACTTCTATTTTTTCCACAATCTTACAGAGCTGTACCAGCAGCAATGCTAATTATCCTGTTATTCTCATATTGCATATCACCAGTATCCGTTGCACAACTTCCGAGAAAATTAAATTGAAGAATTTGACCAAGAGAACAACTATTCATAAAAATTGAAGCACAATCACCTGGCCAATTTTCGTATCTGGCCAGTTTTCGTGCAATTTTCGTACCAATATTCTAGTGGCTTTATTTCATCTGCCCCTGAGAATTTCTGTGGTTTTAATTTCGAAATGGCCAAAGTAACTTAATATTGTGATATAGGGCCAGCCAGCATTATAACCTAGTAATATATGTATATTTCATTTCACACAATTCGAGTAGAACTAACACATAGTTCAGGACATCTCTGAAATGCTGAGCCCATCTAATCTCCTGCAATAGTCGTACTATTTTTATTTTACAGTTTCTGTATGACATTCTGTTTTGTCCCAACCAAAATATTTCCTGTCTGATATAATTATCTGTTGCTTTCTCTGTTTTGTCAGCCAAAAATTCTGATCAGCATTCAACTGATCCTTACACGTTTATTACACGTCTCGTCTGTCAAGACCAGTAGGGTGTTGATTCAGGTTATTCCTCCTCCTGCATTCCCAAAGGAAGCGGGAAATTTTCTGGTCTAGATCAGCTATCGTATAGACGTACATTGATCTCAGACTTCCACTTGGATTACAACTCTTTTAAATATAACCTTCTGTTTAGCAATCAGAGGAAGAAATTGATTTCAGTTGTTTAACTAAAGTGGAATTTTTTATCTTCAAGGTACACTAAATGGCCAGGTCAAAGGACCCCAAGGCTCTTAAGAGAAGAGTTGTTAGAAGCCATATGGGAGTCTCCTATCAAGGCCATTGATCAAGCCTGTATACATCTCCTGCACACCGCTTCATGAGCTTCAAGGCCATATCCGATAAATGCCTTTCCTTTCTAAGCCCAATGATGCTTATTATCTCACCAAAAGCAGCGTTAAGGGGAAATCTCAGTGCTCTCATAGTTGGAACTCGAATCTGCAAACCTTGTGGAGCTCAGTAAGCTGCTGACTGCAGCCATTCCTTTCACAGAAAAGCAGTGAAACTCACAACACTACAAAATTGGTTCACATAATTAAAATATCTTTGCCATGAGCTTGTTAAACAGAGGCTAAGATGTGGAGATTCTCAACATGAGCATAAACGTACTTTAAATTGCCACTTCATTTAAAATCTACAATCAGCAAATACATTAAAGAGCTGAAATTGCACCCCTGCCAGCTAATTTTAGGAATCAGTTTCCTAATTCGGCCAAAGATCACTCTAAGAATAAATGGGTTACAAATTCCTACTGATTTCGCTAAACAAATCGTTTCACATAAAAGTCATTCACGGACGAGTGTTTACCGAGAGCTAAGAAATACGCTTTAATCTGATCAAAGCCTTTGCTTTGTCGAATAATTTCAGCACAGCCAGCAGCATGTTATGAGCAGAAATAGCCATAAAAATGTGAGTCAAGAGAAGTTAACGCCAACGACACGACCACAGTTTAAGGAGATGTTTCCTTCAAGCATTAAATGGAGGATACGGGCTCTCACCCTTTTAGCGTTATCTAAACCCGATTATGTTTTTAAAAGGTGATTTTCCCGATCTTCAAGATCGTAAGAAGCATAAATTCAGTGAAGGAAAGGGCATTTTAACCCGCCCAAGGTTTCATCCAGGCAATAAACCTTAAGAAAAAATTGCTTGGGCTTGTTTTTGCCCCAACTTCGATTTTTGAATTTCTGTCGACATTCACCAATAAAAAAAATCGCGATGACGTGATGCTGGTGAGGGCAGCACTATGCGGAGCACGTAACGGTTGGTTGAGCTTCGCGCGTGAAACAGCGATGGAAGGAGGAAGAAAACGGGGGGGGGGGGTATATCTCGTTTGTTGATTGCGGTGCGCGAGGAAGAAGAGGAGGAATTTTGCTTTGTTAACGATGCAGACGGAAAGAGAAAGGGACAACGACGGAGAAAGGTGAGGGCGCGGAGGGAGGAAGAGGGGTCACGATAAAGACGAACTGCTTGGAAATTTGCAGAAATCCCTCGTTCTCGCGTGCTTACTTCGCTCCGCAGGCACTCGACACTCTTTCCCTTCGAACTTGTTAACGTCTCATTTAACATGTCCGTTCTTCTAAACACCTTCATTAGGTTCGTCCACTCCTCTTCGGCTGCGCGAGCATTTTTCGCTTTTTATCAATGGCTGTGCTTCATTCCAACTCAGTGAATATGCGCAAAATCGATTCTTTTCGGTAATCTCGCTTTTTCTTTTCGTCCCATTTGATTTTTAATTTCACTCTCGTTTTTATTTAGACACCTAACTCGTTATGCGCAGAGATCAATCAAAGAATACGATAACACGCAAAGTGCTCTGATTTTTACATTGAGAGCAGATTAAAAAAAAATCACGGGATATAACATGGATTGTAATGGGCAGATATTTTTTTCTCGTCTGCCTCAGAGGAAACAGCAGAAGAACAGAAAATGTGAAAACTGCCATTCATTTCTAAAGATCAGAGGTTAAAAACACTAAAGGATCAAAAAGGTTTCAGACTGAAAGATCTGGCGAAAAAGTCTTTACAAAGTATTGAGGCAAGGAATAACATCTACTTCTGATTGTTTCCACACATTCGGATTATCTTCAATAATCAAAAATATTTGCGAAATGATGCGAAATAGTCAGAATTTAGGAGTACAGGATTGCATTGCCACAGTGAATCAAACGTTCAATCACTGTAAATGTTTGAACCAGGCTCAGTTATTAAAACACTTAAAGGGAAAAGAAAACGGACATTTTCTAGCAGGAATGGCAATTAACCAAATTCCATATTTTACCATTCAGAATTAAAGTTTGTTGTTATTTCTTAGGTAAAGTATGGCGCACATTAATGGAGTATGGGCACAGCAACATTATTACTAAAATGGTAAATATTTTAATAGATTCAAACCGATAATAAGAAGAATTGGACAAAACTGTTAAATAATTAATGTCTTCCCTCCAGAAACCAAATTTGGGAAGATCTTTAAAGTCGTAACTCCCAATCCAACATCCGCCTGATTACTACAAACTGACAATGGAAAACAATTTTTTCAACGGAACGTTTGGCTGAGAAGTTTTCTAGCTTATTCAAAACTTAAAAAAAATTTATTCAAATCAGCAGCTTATTTGTTGTTGTTTTTATCAGTCAATTGTATAATGTGAATATTTTTGTATGTGTATGAAGGAGATCAAGAACATATCAGATAGGAACTTTAATACCATAAGTTGACTACACTATGTTAACGGATCAAAATTTCAGAAAACATTAACTGAAATAACCCCCAAAGGAGAATAAACTTTAACGCTCTGGCAAGCTGACAAGATTTTAAAAAAGGCAATTTTAGATATATCCGATAAACCTTGCTTTTTTTTTTGCTCTTTACTTTTGCTCTTTTTTTATGAATATTCTTGTTAGCTATGTCTGATTTGAATTTTGAAGGTCTTAATAGCAACTATGATGTTGCTTATGTAACTACAGGTTTAGAAGTGGAGGCTTGGTTCGTAAATAATTACAGTAAATTTATTCACAAAAATAAATTAGGTATTGCTCGTGTTAATATAAGAAGTCAAAGAAAACATTGGGATTCATTAAAATTAAGTATAATCAATTACATGAAACACATTGATTTGCTTGTTTTAACTGAAACAAATGTAAATAAATATGAAAATTATTTATATAATATTGTTGCGGATCACAAAAATGGATAGCCACTTAGCGTGAGTATTAAAAGCTATATTTCAAAACCAAATTCAATACAAGGTAAATTGTTACAAAGGAAATATGGATGAAGTATCTTATTGACAAATCAACTATTAACATGCACAAGTCATCAATCTTCCTGCGTAGAGCACACAATATCAGCTCTGTGTATTTTACTAAATACTACCTTTTACTTGATTTACCAGGTCACCCGAAGATCTTCACTCGTAAACCAATTCTCGTCCTGTGCTAATAACTTTTCACACACTAGCCGAACAAAAAGACAGTCCGTGTAGACATTCGAAGTTAGCCATAAAAGTTCCCACTTTTATACTTCCGCGTATACACAACACATCAAGTTACTTCTTGATACTTAACGATAAAAGATCCCACTTTTATCCTTCCGCGTATACACAACACATCAAGTTACTTCTTGATACTTACGCGCACTGTCTCAGAACAGCTCACCGTCCATTTTCGAACTCTCCGACCGTTACAACACACCGACCGTTACAATACAAAACCGTTAACGCTCCACTCTTCTCCAAATTCTCCCAACGTTCTTATTCGTTGGCTGAAACTTTGCTTTCGGTTGCCAGATTCTTCTGTCGTAACACTGCCCCCTTCCTAGGTCTTGTTCGTCCCGAACAATTCTGGATTCCAAAGTTTCTTCAGTTCTTCGATGAAACGGGGCTAAACGATCCACGTGAACCACCTTGCACTTTGTAGCTGGACGTCGACGAATGCGGTATTCCACGTCTGTGTCAAAATGAAAGCGAATCTCATTATGACTTAGATTTCTTTTCTGACTGAAGCCTCGTCCACAAATATAATACGTGTAAGGCCTATAGCCCTTGTGAACACGTTTATGTCTCCGCAGGGAGAAGAATCGACTAAGAGTTTTCGTGCAAAACCTGTAAAAAGTTTTCTTCTTTGTCGAAAGTTTTCTTCTTTGGATTTTTACTTCTATCAACAGTAACAAGGAATGAAAGTCATTAGTGACATAAAATCTAGGGAGGAGTTTCATCCTCCAGTCTGACCCTTTTGTCAGTTGACTTTCACTTAATTCAGAACTGTCGTGATGAACCTTCAGCCATATTTCACCTGATTCAATTTGATCCCCAAGGTGCTTCACAATTATATCAGCTCCATAATTCTTTTTAGCGCTTCGGTCCATCTCCTCCTTCCATACTCTTGCTAGGACTGCAGCTTCTAATCCGACAACCTTACCTGTTTCTCCTGTATAAGTGAAATCAGTGATGTGTCGGGCTGCTAGCAATATTTTTTCTGTTTTATCTTCACATAGCCAGCTTGCAACATCTTCAGATACTCCTTGTTCTATTAACATGTTACGAAACTTGTTCAAAGCATTGCCGTTATGCAGAACCTTGCGGACACGTGATGCTTCATCTACCCTATTATCCACAATGTTCACCAAACGCAGAAGTTCTCCTCCTAACTCTTCGACGAGCTCTTGCAGTTCCAAGGATCCGTCACCAAGGAAACACTGAACAGCTTCCATCACTTCCAGAGAGTTGTCAACAGAGTTTTCAAGAGGTGAATCCATGTTGCTGATAACAGCTGAACAACTCAAACTCTTCATTCCACGAGCTTGTGATGCTGCAACCATTTTCTTAACTAAATCAACAGCAACATCTTCTGTACTGATGAGATCAATAGCTCCTTTTCCGAATTCAACATCATAAACAAAAGCACACACTCCTTCAGCCAGCTTTTTGGACACAATTGAGCATATCATTAGAGGAACGCTATCTATGGTAGCCATCAGATCCTTGCAGCGGTAAATCTCCTTATCTGTTGGCACCAGCTCCTCTGTCTGTCCTACGATGCAGCATCCGACGTCTTCCATCATCTGCTCGATTTTATCTTTAGTGCAGTCGACTGTGAAGCCAGGGATGGATTCCAATTTGTACAGAGTATCTCCCGTCAATTGGAGAGCACGACCGGAGATCATAGGGACCTTGAGACCTAAAGCAGCAAGTGCAGGAGCCAAGACAAGACTCACTTTGTCGCCGACACCTCCTGTACCGTATTTATCTACCATCCGATGACGCCACTCGGGTCTCCAGCAAAACACATGACCCGAGGAGGTCATAGTTGCTGTTTCTTCGGAATTCACTTTCTTGGAGCTCTCATTGTAATTAGCCAGAGAAACATCAGTCATGATTGCCAAATTGTTCATTCTGGAGATCAGCGACGAGTTTTGTAACATGATATTGTCCACTTTAGAGCTCTTGTAGTCGTGATAAAACTTTTCTATATCCTTATAATCTAAATGGTTATAATGTCCAAATCTGCACATTGACTGTTCAGAAAAGAAATTCACCGTGGCTACGTTGAAATTATCTGAGGGATTCACTTCTCTCTGATCGTAACTCTGAGGCTTAGTTTCATCCAGAAAGTTAGTCTTTGAAGTACTGTCTCTGCCTGAAGCTCTTTTACTAGCATCACCTGTTATGCTTCTAAGCCATTCTTCGGAATTCCTCTTCCTTAAATCCCCACTTTCTATAAACGATTCAAGTGTGGCTATATGCTTCGGAAAAATCTCTCCGACTTCCCCAGTAACGTCGAATGGCACTTTGTATCTATGATGAATGGACACCTCTTCTTTACTCGGACCACTCTGCGAAACGTAAACTCTGTTTCGTTCCCCCTCATTACCACTCGTTACTCTGCCTTTGCGATAATTGTCCATGACACATTTTGCTGACGGCGAGGAATAGAATACCTTTCGTGTGGATCTCTCTTCAGATCGTGCCAGACTTGTATACCTAGGTATTTTGAAGTGCAAAGCGTACTGTATAGTCTCACAGCTCTCTGATCTGTGTGATTGTTCTTCACAGTTCCTAGACATGTCACCAGCGACATAGACACTCTGCCATGCATCACCAGTAGTTGCGTGGTCAAAGGCATTATCTGCGCTATATCTACGATTCTTGATTTCCAGTAGCAGATCCACATTTTTATATGCGTTGCCTTTCTCTTTTCCATGTTTACAATCTAACTTAACACTATCAAGATCACCTTTTTCACTGACAAATTCAACATTTAAACTATTGCATTGTCTATTGAGTTCGGTTTTACTATCCTTGAACTGATCAATAATCTTATCAATTTGAGAAGCCACTTCAGCTCTCATCTCAGTATTTTGTGCGGCCATTTCGGCTTTCAAGTCACCTATTTTATCGCTTTGGGCAGCTATATCACCTTTAATCTCAGTATTTTGTGCGGCCATTTCGACTTTCAAGTCACCTATTTTATCGCTTTGGGCAGCTATATCACCTTTAATCTCAGTATTTTGTGCGGCCATTTCGACTTTCAAGTCACCTATTTTATCGCTTTGGGCAGCTATATCACCTTTAATCTCAGTATTTTGCGCGGCCATTTCGGCTTTCAAGTCATCTATTTTATTAGCCATATCGGCTTTCATATCAGTCATCAGCTTTATTAACTCATCCATACTTCTAGTGAAAGGCATTCAATTAAATAATTATAATCCCGCTTCTGATACCAAATGTTGCGGATCACAAAAATGGATAGCCACTTAGCGTGAGTATTAAAAGCTATATTTCAAAACCAAATTCAATACAAGGTAAATTGTTACAAAGGAAATATGGATGAAGTATCTTATTGACAAATCAACTATTAACATGCACAAGTCATCAATCTTCCTGCGTAGAGCACACAATATCAGCTCTGTGTATTTTACTAAATACTACCTTTTACTTGATTTACCAGGTCACCCGAAGATCTTCACTCGTAAACCAATTCTCGTCCTGTGCTAATAACTTTTCACACACTAGCCGAACAAAAAGACAGTCCGTGTAGACATTCGAAGTTAGCCATAAAAGTTCCCACTTTTATACTTCCGCGTATACACAACACATCAAGTTACTTCTTGATACTTAACGATAAAAGATCCCACTTTTATCCTTCCGCGTATACACAACACATCAAGTTACTTCTTGATACTTACGCGCACTGTCTCAGAACAGCTCACCGTCCATTTTCGAACTCTCCGACCGTTACAACACACCGACCGTTACAATACAAAACCGTTAACGCTCCACTCTTCTCCAAATTCTCCCAACGTTCTTATTCGTTGGCTGAAACTTTGCTTTCGGTTGCCAGATTCTTCTGTCGTAACAATATTGATAAATTTAATAACATTACAAATGATAATATAAATAAAAATATTAGGGGGATTTCAGTATACTATAAAGAAAAATCTAGATATTGAAATTATTTCGTAACAAACACTTCCAGCGGAAACCATATATATAAAAGTAAAAAAAAAAATAATATAATATATCATGTTTTAGCACTGTACAGATCACCTAGTACAGATGTGAACTCTTTTCTGTTGAATTTCCGAAACTGGATGGAAAATACAGGAAAAGACCAAAATCAGATTTTAATAGGTGATTTTAATATCGATACAATGAATACTAAAAAACATGGCACAGAAAAATATATCAGACTATTGGCTGAAAGGAATTTTGAAAGATTAATAAGGGAAGCTACAAGAGAAGAAATAGTAAAAGATAAAATTACAAAAACCTGTATAGACCATATTAATATTAAACTGATTAAAATATGTCAGCAAATTCAATAATTCAAACAAGCAAAATAGCAGATCACTATATGATTTTAACACTGATTAGCAACACCAATAACAATTTGAATAATACTAATTATACTGAAACAGACCAGGAAAATAAGAATTGGTCATTTGACCATAACAATATATACAAAGCTATTTCTGAAATGAATTGGAATTAAAAAAATTATGGAGACAACTCAGTGGATGAATTAAACCTATATAAAGTATTTAAAGACATTTATGATGGAATTTTAGGAAAAAATGGAATATATATGAGGAGTGTTGGAAAGGTAAAAAGAAATCATAGCAAAAACTGGATAACACCGAACTTGATAGAATTAATTGAAGAAAGAGATAAAGTTTGGATTAAATTTAAAAACAATGATAAAAGTGATGCTTATAAAAATAACTATAAAAAATTAAGGAATAGGGTTAATATTCAGATTAGAAATCAGAAACAACTTTATTATAGAAATAAACTTATACTGAAAAAAAATGATATGAAGGCTACCTGGCAATTAATATATGAAATATTAGAAGGAAAACAGAGAAAATCAACGGACGATGTAATAATTGACAATATGTCCAAAAAGAAATTATCTGTGGAAGAAATAGCAAATAATTACAATGACATTTATAATACACTAATTTTACAGATAAGAAATACAAATCACCAAGACGATATAAATTATGTTCCAACCATGATACAAAGAGTTTTGAAATCTATCTATATATATGAAATCACTGAAAAACAAACTGATGAAATAATTACTTCATTAGACACCAATAAATCACCTGGTTACGATAACGTTTGCATTAAACAAATAAAATTTAATAAAGAGACACTACTTAATATTATATCAAAAGTTATAAATCAGATTATATTTACTGGAAACATACCTACTGAACGCAAAACAGGTATTTTAAGACCTATTTTTAAAGGTGGTATTAACGAGGATCTTTCTAACAATCGGCCAATAACAATTCTGCCTAATTTTTCGAAAATAATGGAAAAATATATTTATAATACTGTTTTTAACTGTTTACTTAAACACAACATAATTAATGAAAATCAATTTGGCTTTCAAAAAGGAAAAAACACAATTCAACTAATTTCCGAAATTGCAAATCATCATCATCATCCTCAAGCAGCCATGGGCTACGGAGGGAGGTCCAACCAGACAGTGCAATTTAGTTCTCCAAGCAAGTCTATCCTGAGCTACATCTACTGCATCTGGCCACTGCACACCAATTCTAACAAGGTCCTGTTTGACATTGTCTGCCCACCGCATCCTAGGTCTCCCCTTCTTTCTGAGGCTTTTAGGCACACTGTTCATAACCCTATTCGCCAATCTATAATTATTCATACGGGCAACATGGCCAAACCAACGGAGTCTCTCTCTGCACAATATGCTGCTTTAAGGAGGTTGCAATCTCCTTTGCCTAACCTCATCATTAGTTACAAAGTTGAACCACCTAATGCCCAAGATACTGCGTAAGCATCTGGAATCAAAAGCGTCTAGTTTCCTGTTATCTTGTGTACAAAGTGTCCAAGTTTCACTACCATAACTAACCCTAGAAAGAACCAAACTAAAATACAGTCTAATTTTAGTCTTTAGATGTATACGCCTATTTCTCCACACTCTCCATAGATTCTTAAAAGTCCCGGCAGCAATCCCTATTCGTCTGTTAATCTCATGCCGCACATCACCATTATCTGTTACATAGCTCCCAAGATAATTAAACTGTGATACCTGCTCAAGACTGCAACCATTCAGATTAACTGAATCACAGCCTGCCTGACCAATTTTCATCACTTTAGTTTTCTCTCTGTTTATAACCAAACCTACTCTACTACCAGTTTCATCAACAGCTCGAATGAAAGAGTTCATCTCATCAACATCATTTGCCAAAAGGGCTAAATCATCAGCATAATCTAAATCAGAAATTTTCGCATCTCCAGCCCATTTAAGGCCAAAATATTTGCCTTGAAGTGAATTTCGCATAACATAATCAATAACCAAGCTAAAGAGAAAAGGAGACAAAATGCACCCTTGTCTAACACCAGAAGTAATGCTAAACCAATTGCTACAAGACTTACCAACTCTCACACATGATTCAGTGTTATTATAGAGAGCTTTCATAATGTTAACTAACTTGTCTGGTATACCATATGATCTCACAATCAACCACAAATTATGACGATCAACAGAGTCGAAAGCCTTTTTGAAATCAACAAAGCTAGCAACCAAAGGTTTCTAAAACTCTAAATATTTATCAAAAATGTTTGAAAAAAAAATCGCAAATAATATTAATAAATCATTGAATAATAGAAAAAAAATTGTAACTATGTTCTTAGGTTTAAAGAAAGCCTTCGATACAATAGATCATCATCATCATCATCATCCTCAAGCAGCCATGGGCTACGGAGGTCCAACCAGACCGCGCAGTTTAATTCTCCAAGCATATCTGTCCTGAGCTACATCTGCTGCATCCGGCCACTGTACACCAATTCTAACAAGGTCCTGTTTAACATTGTCTGCCCACCGCTCCTAGGTCTCCCCCTCCTTCTGAGGCCTCTAGGAACACTGTTCATAACCCTATTCGCCAATCTATAATTATCCATACGGGCAACATGGCCAAACCAGCGGAGTCTCTCTCTGCACAATATGCTGCTTAAAGGAGGTTGCAGACTCCTTTGCCTAACCTCATCATTAGTTACAAAGTTAAACCACCTAATACCCAAGATACTGCGTAAGCATCTAGAATCAAAAGCATCTAGTTTCCTGTTATCTTGCTTACACAGCGTCCAAGTTTCACTACCATAACTAACCCTACAAAGAACCAAACTATTATACAGTCTGATTTTAGTCTTTAGGTGTATACGCCTATTTCTCCACAATCTCCATAGATCCTTAAAATCCCGGCAGCAATACCTATTCGTCTGTTAATCTCATGCCGCACATCACCAGTATCAGTTACGCAGCTCCCAAGGTAATTAAACTGTGACACCTGCTCAAGACTGCAACCATTCAGATTAACTGAATCACAACCTGCCTGACCAATTTTCATCACTTTAGTTTTCTCTCTGTTTATAACCAAACCTACTGTACTACCAGTCTCATCAACAGTTCGAATGAAAGAGTTCATCTCATCAACATCATTTACCAAAAGGGCTAAATCATCAGCATAATGTAAATCATAAATTTTCGTATCTCCAGCCCATTTAAGGCCAAAAGCTTTCCCTTGAAGTGAATTTCGCATAACATAATCAACAACCAAACTAAAGAGAAAAGGAGACAAAATGCATCCTTATCGAACACCAGAAGTAATGCTAAACCAATTGCTACAAGACTTACCAACTCTCACACATGACTCAGTGTTATTATAGAGAGCTTTCATTATGTTAACTAACTTGTCTGGTATACCATATGATCTCACAATCAACCACAAATTATGACGATCAACAGAGTCGAAAGCCTTTTTGAAATCAAAAAAGCTAGCAACCAAAGGTTTCTGAAACTCTAAACATTTCTCAAGAATCTGCCTAAGTGAAAATATCTGATCTACACATCCCCTACCATTTCTGAATCCATATTGCTCATCACGCAATTGCCTGTCAACCAGATTCTTAATTCTATTAAGCACAATCATGGAAAGAACTTTACCTGGAACGGAGAGTAGGTTGATACCCCTATAGTTATCACAAGAACTGCGATCACCTTTTTTGAAAATAGGGATAATAATAGCTATGGTAAAATCTTTAGGAACCATGCCTTTATCATAAATGTTATTCAAAATTTCAGTCATCCAAATGGTAACAGAAACATTCCCAGCTCTAAGCATTTCCGTAGTAATTTCATCCACCCCTGGGGATTTATGAAGTTTAAGTTTAGAAATAGCCAAACTAACTTCAGATTGTGTTATAGGGCCAACAATGCATCTATCATCATTGCAAACAATGGGAGTAGAACTAACCACATTGTTTAGAACATCACTGAAATGCTCAGCCCACCTAGCCATGACAGAATCCTCACCTTCTATAACCTTGCCTTGTTTATCCTTCAATCCCTGTATACCTGTTCGCTTTCTACCACACAAAACATTAACTATCTGGTACAGTTCTCTGCTGTTGTGCTGTTTAACTGCTTCCTCAGCTTTGTCAGCAAGGCCATCAAGCCAAAGATTCTTATCAGTAGCTAACTGATTCTTTACAAGTTTATTAAGTTCTTTGTAATGCTTTCCATTAGTACTAGTAGGGTACTGATTAAGGACATTCCTGCAGTTCCTTCTTTCTGAAATAAGCTCAAGTGCCTTATCACTTAAATAATTCTGCCTCCTCTGCTCCTTTTACCCTAAAAGAGTACTGTTAGTTTCCAAAAAAGCCTGTTTAAAATGGCCCCATTCTTCCTCAACTTCAGTATTAAGCAAACCATGACTGTCATAATGACTAAGTAACCTATCATGGTAAGCTTTAGCTATAACTGGGTCTTTCAGAGCTTCAGTATTAAAGGTAAATTTTTTAACCCTAGCACAACACTTTTTAAGTTTAAGTTGCAAGACACTTTTAACAAGGAAATGGTCAGATCCAATTTCAGCTCCCCTATATGCCCTGGTATTTCTAACAGAACTAGCCCATTTGCTGTTAATTAATATATAATCAATCATATTCTTATGCAGCCCATCAGGTGAAACCCATGTGTATTTATGTATGTCGCGGTGTTTGTAATATGTGTTAGTTATTCTGAAACCATTTAGTTTACTTACCTGTAGGAGACGTTGCCCATTGCCATTGCAGCTACCAATACCAAAAGGGCCTATTACTCCTCCCCAAAGGTCAGAGTCGGTACCAACTTTGGCATTGAAGTCACCAAGAACAAGGGTAATATCTCCTTTCTTGACAGAATTCAAAATATCCTGAAGTTGTCCGTAAAACCTATCCTTATCATCCTCAACAGAATCCTCAGTGGGGGCATAACAGCAGATAACATTCAAGTCTTTAATGCTTGTCTGAAATTTTGCTGTAAGAAACCTTTTATTAATGCACTCATATCCTAGAAGAGCATCACTAGCATGTCTGCTGAGCAGCAGACCCACGCCTTGGTGATGCTTTCCATCCTCCCTCCCTATAAAGAGAAATTTAAAGTTATTTTTAAGTATTTCACCTTTACCTGTCCATCTGGTCTCTTGCAAGCCTAGAATATCTAGGTTATAGCGCTGGAATTCCTGCATGAGGACATCAAGAGAATAATCTCTATGTAATGTTCTCACGTTCCACGTTCCTGCAGAGAGAAAATGATTAGTAGGATTTTTAAAGAAATTAGGTTTATTGAGATTGGTAGGGCCAACAATATCAAACAGCCCCCTGATCGCAGGCATGGGGCAAAGACCTGTTCCTCCTCTGCTAAAGGCTGAAGTCACCGATGCTGGTAGGAACTTCAGGCACCACCTTTTCAAGTGGACTTTTTCAAGAACCATATGGTCTGCCTGAGACACATTATTCCAGTTTAGGCTTGACGATGCCCAACTAGCTAAGTAAGGTTCAGGTACCTGCGATGGCCTCTGATTAGGATTATCCACCAGCTGATATAAGGTATCCCTGCCTCTGTTCACTTAGAGCTGGCAACCCAGAAGCAAACAGAAAACACAGCGGCAGAATCTCCCTCAACAGAGGCCCACCAGTGCAGCAAGTCCAGGATCCATAATCAAGCTCAAATCCATAAACAAGTCCAGTCTAGTAGGTATAAATGGTCAGCACCAGGACCCTGTGAAGTTGACCACTCCTCAGCAGGGTTGAAAAAAAAGAAAAAAGTGGCCATAGATGACCAGATCAGTAGGCCATACTGAACTGGCAGCCCTCCCCTTCCGTTCCCTTCCAAAAGAAAATATCTCTTTTGAAAGGTACTAACGGCATGCACCACGAGAAGGCAGTGTCGGACATTAGGTGCTAGACCTGGCTGGTTCTGTGCATCATCACTGGGGATTGGTACACAGCTCTCCTTCCAGTTTACGCCTAGCTACCATTTACATAGCATTTTACTAAATAAATTGGAAAATTACGGTATTCGTGGTATATTGTTAGATTGGTTTAGAAATTATTTATCAGACAGATACACAATTACTAAAATAAAAAACTGCTACAGCAGAAAAGTAATTACACGATATGAAATTCCCCAAGGCTCAATTTTAGGTCCTTTATTGTTCCTAGTATACATAAATGATTTGTTCAATAAAAAATTAAATAGTGCTATTTATCTATATGCTGACGACATTGTTTTCATAAACAGTCAGAAATATTTAAATGATAGTATTTCAGAGGTTCAAACAGATTAAATATTATTAGATGGTTAAATCATAATAAAAGCTATTTAAATGAGAAAAAAACAATATTGATGATTATTCATTCACCAGGATTTCATATTCATCAAAACCTCTTTATCAAAACTCATAAAATAAATTGCAGAAAAAAGGATGCTTCGAATTGTGAATCATTATGCAGCTGCCCACTTGTTGAGCAAGTAAATAAAATAAATTACTTAGGAATCATTTTTGATGAATATTTGAGATGAAATGCCCATATATGTGAAACCACATATATGTGTTCCACATTTGTGAAAGCTTGAGAATATCAGCGATAAAAATTCAAAAATTGAAAAACGTATTAAATATGGAAACCTGTGTAATATTTTATAAAGCAATATGCGAATCAATTTTAAATTATGGAATAATTGTGCATGGAACAACTAACTTAACTAACATAAATAAAATAGAAAAACTGCAGTCTATAATAGCTAAAAATATTATTTCGTTTGATTGGCAAAAAATTTATAAAACTTCCACCGATAGATTAAAATTTTTAAACCTTTTATCCTACAGCAATTTATATAAATATAATGTAATAAATAAAAAAATTTTGACGAAACTTACAAACTAAAAATTCAGCATAACAAAAATACAAGACTTCAAAACCAAAGTTATTACAAATTGTCAAATTTTAGAAATAATTACGGGAAACATACCTCCGAATATCAAATACCACTTATATTTAATGCTATTCCAAAATAATTACTAAATATAGATTCTTTTAGAAGACTTAAAATGGAATTAAAAAATTATTTGGTATTTTCTAGTTAGCTGATTATTATGTGTTGTGTTTTGTGGATTTATTTGATGTACACCACTTTTGTGGCTGAATGACCTATGTTTAATATAATTTATTCGTTTTCCTGCAGATAAGCTATTTAGCTTTGCGGGTCAAATTGTAAATGTATTTGTATTCTTTACTCTTACGAATAAAAATTATATTCTTTAAAAAAAATCACTGCCATTTTATGCGAAACACCCTTTAAATTATATCTGCAATGATCTCTGGAATACAGGCGACATCCATTCTAAATGAAAAATGTCTTATTTTCACCAAGAAATTAGTCAAACTTTCAACTGTGTTCAGCCCTTTAAGAAGTATTATTCTTATCTCTTGCCACGCAAAACTGGTGGAAAACGTTTTTCTTACAGACTGGAATGGAAGAGTAAAAGATGTTAAATCCCCGCCTCTTCTATGCCTAGATTTAGGAAAGGGATATGCGCTAATGACAATCTCATCGTTGATGATCACTACTGTCTTAACGAAGAGTGATATAAGCCGTTGATAACATCGTTGATCCTGTTAAATTGCAGTCACTTAATCAGCATAAACATAAGCTGTTCTACCGAATCCGAACTCACAGAATTTAGGATTTCATTTTCAATAACTGCTTTGGGTCATCTAGTTCTTTCTATTGAGCATGACATCTATAAAAAAAAAAGTGTTCAATTTAGAATTGATTGTAATGTTATTCATCAAATCCAAGATTGCTTTTGAATTGGGAATGCAGCACACATATCGTTTGCTTATTAATGCCTTGCATCGGTACACGGTCGTCTGATGTTTCTAAGTCCCACTCTGTGTTTCTCTAACTGCTTTATCATGTCTTAACTGCCTCTATCATGTCCACTTCAGAAGGAGCTGGAACAATTGCTCGAATACCTTCTCATGAAGCCTCATCTACTATAACTGTAGCATATAAACCAATGATAACAGAAAAGAAAAGCACTAGCTCACAGTAAAAAAGAACTTTAGAAACAAATACTCAAGTAACTGGTGAGACGGGTGCTGGAAACTTAATCACTTAATCCTGTGCCATAATTCAGACGTTTTAAGTTTGAATTTTTTTATCGCATTATTTACCACAACGAAAATAAATGTGCTAAAGGTATAAGATCACTGTTGCTCACCCATAATGTATTTATACAGTATGAAATAAATCTCACTTCAAGCAGCCATTTGCTACAATATTCTTTTAATCGTTGACAAGATCTAAGCTTGATACTCTCTGCGTCATCAGTAGCAAAGCAGCATTATAACCTGAATTCTCCTAATCAGAGCCCGATACACTAACCACTCGAGCATTAGGCAACATTCAGATGTAAGCGGCTGAGATAATGAGATCGGATACAAAGTCTTGAACAGAAAATAGGGTGAGGGCATCTTCTCAGTATTCCGTTACGTTACGCTGCCAAGATCGTTCACTGATAATGAATAATAACAGCAGAAGGAGAGATCTGCATTACACCAATTAAATTTAAATAACACACCCATTGATAGAGAAGAAGACAATTAGTGAAATCTCTCTCAAACCATCCCCCATAAACTTATCCCCCCTTCCTGCAAGCCTATTGTATACCAGGTGTAGAATCTAACTGAGCAGGCGGAAGCTATTCAGTGATTCCTCATCCTTTCTTATCAGCAGAAGTTTCCGTGTTCTCTGCTGCACTCCGGCAGTGATTTGTTTATCCTGCACTCCACGTCAGTGCTTCATTTCCTCTCCTCCTTGCTCTCCTCCCCCCCAACCCCTCTAGCTCGCACCATAGCCACATGTAGTACATTTCAAAGCATTGTCGCAGTCGTTAATTACTAGGCTAATTATCCTCATTTCGGTCTCAATGGGGCTTAATTATCTGGTCCATGTAACATCAGCGGGCCGGGAGACATCCAAAATCTCTTCACTGTAGAACGACGCAATGGGAAATATTCTTTTCACTTTGGTAAGGCACAGGATTCGATTACTTTGCCTCTGAGCGGCACTTTTTTTTTGCACACAATAATCAAAATGACAAGGTGACAATGATCTCAAGGACTCAGAGCTGGGTTAGGGGAAGATTATCGACTGGACAGCTACTGATATCTGATGGGAGCCTCTTGTCAAATCATCCAGCATGCCCTTTAACGTGCACTTGGAGCCACAATGTATCGATCCATCCGACGGACGGTGTCCTTTTCAAGCCCATCAACGTTTCTTTTCTCACCGCGGCAGAGTGAGAATTAGGGGAGATATATTTTAACCCTTGCACAGTTGGGACTCGAACCTAGAAACATATCTTTTCACGAGACTGAAATGAGCAAAATCCCGCCCCAAGAATTCAAGATAGCTCACAAAATAAGAAGATAGACTAGAGCGTAAAATGAATGGAAATTCGCATTGAATATAAAAAATATATGAATCGCATTATGAGAAATAGAAATTAATCGTGACTAAACAATCAATCCTTACTTTTATATACGCATGCGTATATGTGAAAGACTAGGTTTATGAACAATGTGAAAACCCTTCTTGGCAACTGTGATTCTAAAGATACACAGCAGCCAAATATGCTACTTAAATTTAAACCAAGCATTGCAAGCAGCCGTAAGCAATAGAATAATTCGGCAATTTTTTTTCACACAGTAGCATAACCTGAGAATTTTCTTGGAAGAGTTTATATTTCATGGCGATGGAGCGGAATTTCTACACTTCTCGAATCCGAAACTGCTTTCATATCGTAACCAATGGTCTTGTCTACTTCCTCCATCTCAAAAGAGGTAACTGAACCGAGTTTATTTTCTTAGAACTCACTGCCTTTCAACAAAATTGTTTTTAAAATTCTAAATCTGAGTAACTGAGACAGGGTCCTTATACTCGGATGTCCAAGCAATTTCTTGCAGAGAACAAAACCGATTTTACGATTTCAGTACCTCATTGTACATCAGGGCTCGTCAACCCAAACTTCGTGAAAGTCATAAAAAATAGAAACTATTTTTTAAAAAGTCACAGCAAAATTATCTTTTTAAAAACAAAAAATATATATTTTTTATTAAATGATAAATCGAAAGAAAAAAAAACATTTTTAATGGAATCAAGATAATATCTTTATATTATATGCTTTATCATACATACTTGATCTCTATATCACATACCATTATATATATATAAGAGTCATAAAAATATGAAAAGAACCACTGGTTGTCCAGCCCTCTCTAGATTATCAGGAGTGGGGATTATTCGTCCCGAAGAAGGCACGTGCGTGAATTGAAAATTTGAAAAACAACATAAAAATTCATTATATGCATATTTTGAACAAACATAAAAATTATATAATTTTACATACATAATAGTAGATGCACGTAGTTTCTGCTCTTGTACATCTCTTTTATTCAAGATTTTGAATTAATTGATAAGTACAGCTGTACTGTTTCAATCTGCTTGAATGACATCAGGATGAAAAATAAACTGTTTGATGAGCTTATCAGTGAGAATGATGCGGAGTTTAAAGCCGAGATTCGCGCTGAAGAATTTTCCTGTCTCCTATAAATATCAAATATGTGAAACAAAACGATCGAATTTAGACTTTAAGAAAAATAAAAACAATTATCCGGAACAAAACCAAAAAAAAGGAAGCAGACGAAGATACAGGGTTGTTTTAAATAAAAAAGTTAATTCGCAGTTTAAATTCTATATTTTCCTATGCTTTAATTAACTCTATAAATAAATTATGCTGCTTCGATTATGCACGTTTTTCTCTATCCGTGTACTCATCAGTTTCTATGAACAAGGATAATTTTCTTTCTGCAATTAGTAAATCAAATGTTTAATAATAAATTTCAACTTTAAAAATAAAAGCTTTCAGTAGACAAAAGTGAATTTGATTCTAGCGTAGCTTTAAGTTCAGCAACAGATCAAATATTTACGAAGTATCGTAACTAATCATCATCTCAAATGCAAAATTATTTCACTGAAAGAAATCCAAGTACAATGAATCTTTTTTTCTTATTAGGGTAAAGGAATCTAGACTCCTAGCTCAACAATTCTTGAATGGATACTTTAAAGCGCGGGCTATTTTACCTCTAATCAGAATAAACGTTTTCGTGCATACGTCAATATAAAACGTCAATATTAAACATTTTCGTATATGTTGACTACAATCTTATTTCTTGATGATATCTAATTCACACTTTTTTTGGCATTTAATTGCGAACAGTCATTTCTTAATTATATCTTATTGTGGCTTACAGAGAGTTTTTTTTCTAATCAGCCACCTCGATGGGCAAGAGTCTTGTGAACCGCCCTTTGTACAGAAAAAGATGCTCCAGCCGAGCATTGCCAGGCAGCCGAGAATGGATCACGTGATTGCATCGAGTGACGTTTTATGTGGGTGCTTTTCGAGTCGGTTCGATGCCCGCCAAGCGAGATGCAGTCGAAGAAAACGAAGCTGATATCTGATCTGGAGACTGGCGGCCGAAGCAACCGAAGAATATTACACTCGGACGATGCCCAGATTAAGTCGTTCAGACTCCGTAGACTTAAAGGACGAAGAGAAGCAATCCCATCAAGCTTTGCCACAGTGACCTAACCTTATCTGCGGCAGTGGCGAGGCCGTGTGTCCGGTGACCTCCGGAACTCGTTAGCTGCAGTGGAGGCCATAAGTTATACTTATCTGGGCGATTCGTTGCTCGATGTCCACTTCGTCTCTGCCGGCACGAGACGGCGAAAGAGAAAGGTAGGGAGGGAGTCTCGCAAGTCTCTGAAGTGGGGGAGGAGGAAGGATCTTGGATGAGATGACAAAAGGAAGAAGAGGAAGAGGAAATCCATCTCGTTCCCGAATAACGCAGTTTCATAATTGTTAAATCACATTTTTAAATATCTGTCAAAACTCTCTACAATCTTAAAAATCCATTTTTTATCTAATAAAACATATCAAAATGAATATTACACATCATTGCACTTATAATCTGTATATCTATAAAACTGGCTAATAGGTATATTGCCAGTAATGAATAATGTCATGCATCATTTCACAATGAATAGAACATTTCAAGTTCACGATTAAACAGCCAGCTAAAAATAACCAAGGCTCAGAGTAGGGCCGAGAATAAAGAAAAACACACAAGAGACAGTTGCTACGAAGAGATGGCATCTTGTCTTCAATGCATTCCAGCGAGTTCTTCATCCTGCAGACGGTGATGCAGTTGAGCATCGAATCCGAAAGATGATGGCTTTTCCAAACAGACAAGCACAGAATGCTGAACTAATTGAGAGTCTGATGTGCCGATTCGGTCATGTTGACGACTACGCCATCTCATTTGCTAGAGCGGAAGAGAAAATTAAGTTTCCGTTCACTTGAATTTCGACACTTCGATATGGTTTCACTTTTAAATAATTTCTGTTTTAGAGGAAGATATTTCGTTGCTGAATGCTCTTCGCCGAAACGGCTAGAAATTTTATTTCGGCACACAGTTTGAAGCTACGTGGAAGCTAGAATCATGTGCTTGCTTCATGCAGAGCGATTCATATCAATTTATTTGACTGGAGCCTTAAGAGGCAGAGAATATATAAATAAAAAGGAGGGGGGGGGGGGGGGTGTTGATTTATGGTAAGGATTTGCATAAATGCCGGATGAAAGCAAGCCCACTCTAGGCATGTACAATGATAAAAGTTCGCAAAGGAAATTTATGCGTCATAAAACTACGACAGTCACACGGAGTGTTTATCTGAAAGCAGAGAAAAAAGCAACGGATAGGGAGAGTGAGGGCTATAGGCCATCGCGGCGATCGAATGACACGGCATTCATTCGCCTCGCTGGATCACATTTTTGTCATGATGCTCGATCTGAAATGTCAAGATGGGAAACAAAAATGAAAATTGAATAAAACACGAATTCTTATCTCGGAGTAAAATGGTTAGCCCAGCTTCAGATTTGCTCCAACAGAAGAAATAACCAATGCAATATATCGCTTAATTGACAGACTTTAGAAACTAACATCATAACACAAATGCTTATACCACTTGATAAATGAATTTGTGTTTAAGAGGCCAAACGATACCCTCCGTATCATGACAAGATTGTTCCGGCATCCTAACTTTTCCGTCCTTTGCTCTGAATTTGAAATTGAAATGAGAATCTCCATTTGAAGTTTCCCAAGTTCAGTTGGCATCCTGCCCAGGGTATCTGTTTCTCTCGATGTCCAATTTTGCCTTGGAAATTTTATATCGGAATTTTAATCTGTTGATGTTTAAAACGTCTTACAATAATAGAAACAGATAGAAATTTTTTCGAAAACCAATTACGCAAACTTAAAAAAAAGGTGAGATGCGTTGACATATCAGATTAATCTAATTCAAAAGGCATCACAAATAACGCCTCTTAAAAAGAAAAAATATATTACATTTCTTCAACTTTGATTCAAATAATCCCTAAATGCTTCCTTTATCAAATCATAAATATATTATTGCCATTTTTAATACTTTATTCATACATCCAAATATGTTTTTATTTAAAACCACTGGTACATTACTGAGCTAAAACTAATCTGTACTAGGATTAGTGTTCAGCCTTCCTCACACTTTTCATAAACATCGAAGTTCTACTTTATCATTACTTTTGATATTTTTCTCCTTTAAAATACCTTTACTATTGTTTTCAGTTAATGCTTCTATACTTTTGATTTTTATTGCATTTTTCTCACTTCATATGCGTTGGGAAATTTTCATTTCATATGATTTCGAACCGTTTCATATGATAGCCGAATTTGTGACCAAAAATTCTTCATTTGAAACAATAAATATTCTTCATTTCATTGATTTTTAAACTCCAACACCGCGCCTTAATATGATCACGACAACACCCTTATAATTCCGATAGCTATCTTTAATTTTTCGCCAGTTAACGTCATCTAAAGCAACCGCTTTGAAATTTTTCCTCCTATATGACAAGCCCGCATCGTGCTGAGCGCACCTGAAAATGAGTCTCAGCTAACAGACTTGTGCCAGGCTCTCGTAAGCTGATGTTTGAAAGTTCGAGTCGATCTTCGAGCAGTGTCGGTATTTTCTCCGCTACTGTCTGCGTTGAAAAAGAAGACAACTTTTGAATTGGAAAAAAAAAATCCATTTTGCTCTTTCTTGTGAAGAGATTTCTCTGAGTAGTGAAAAGATAGAAAAGCACAACTAAACATAGCCGAAAGTGTTACTTTGGGTTGTTTTACCTCTGAGCGGCACTTTTTTGCACACCATGGGCTAAATGGCCAGGTCACATGAACCCCGAAGGCTCAGAGAAGGTTGGGGGAGGAGACCCAGTGGAACAGCTGTTGGGAGACAGATGATAGCCTCCCGTTAAAGCCATTCAGCGTGTTCTTTAAAGTGCACAGGGTATGGCTCTCTCGCACACGGGGCCACGGATTAACGTCCCATCCGACGGACGGCGGCCTATTCCAAGCCCATCGGTGTCCCCTACTGACCGTGGGCAGGGCGGGGAATTTTGCGGAGATAAATCTCAACGCTGACCCAGCTGGGACTCGAACCTGGGAACTGCAGATTACGAGCCTGGCGCGCTACCGACTGAGCCACCCCCGTCCCGAAAGTGTTACTAAGATACAACAAGTTTAGCCCGACTCTTGCTTCTGCCAGTTTGGTAATATCCGTCGATAATAATCTGTCCTTCAGAGAGCGTAAAGCAGAACCAAATGGGAGGAAACTGCACATTAAAATCCTTCGTCTAACCTCATCATTCGAAGAACTTTTTATGATATTAGGATTAAAATGATCTCAGCAGAGTAAACTTTTTTCGCTACTACTAAACAATTTCCAGCAAACATATTCAACAGAGCATTTTCTCCCTCTTCTTAATCCAACACGTGATACTCTTATTTCAAAATCAAAATGATAGTCATGTGTCTCTGTTTTTAAAAGACCGTCAAAACTTATTTTGGATTTTAATTACATGATATACTTATTTTGGGTTTTAATTACGTGATATTCTTATATTATTACGTGATATACTTCGTTATGTAGGTTTTAATTACGTGATGTATTGTTAATTACGTGATATGAATATGTTTACTGGAAATTGTTTAGTAGTAGCGAAAAAGGTTTACTCTGCTGAGATCATTTTAATCCTAATATCATAAAAAGTTCTTCGAATGATGAGGTTATACGAAGGATTTTAATATGCATATATATAGTTATCTTTTTAATATATTATATTATACTTATCGCATCGACTCAATACTACTTCATGTTTTGAGCAACTGCCATCAGATAATTTCGATGCCGTCCGAAACCACTATCTGCTATTGGCAAACAGCGCCATTCTAATGATACTGATAAAAGAGAGAAACGTTACTTGATCCACAAATGATTCTTCCGGCCGAAGAAGTCATTTCAAGAAAACTCCCTTTCTTACAGTCTCTTATCAGGAATCACTTTTGCCCGACTGGAGTCTCCATTTCGGTCGGATATCAGTAGCCTTTGGCTCTTTGATCATAAGAAAGCGGTTTCCTCTAGCTTAGGGCACGCGAAGAGAAGAATATCCGAGTGAAAAATGCATTCGACAATTCTTTAATGCCCGATAAACGGATTCAAGCTACAATGAAAAACCTTTAGCGCAGTAAATCCTTCTTCTTCCTCCTCCTCATCATCAGAATAGCGATGCCCTTTGCCAGCTTCGTCTTCCCATGGAATCCGGAGAGGAGAGCAGAGATAAAAAACAACAACAACTGATTGACTGTAATATGCCAGCACGTGGTAGAGAGGCAAGGAGCAGCTAAGAACACGTGCTGAAATCGATAAGCGCTGTTGCCAGGGCCCGCGTTCCGAACTCGACCAACCGGAAGGAATCTCTTTTTCACCACTCGATAAAGCAAAGGCCCAATGCGCATGTGCCTCAGCCATCGGGATTAACATGAAACGAGCTGGCTCACTGAATTATTGCCTCCTCCTCCTCCTCTCTCACTCCTCTTTGCTGGTTCACTCTCTTACTTCTTTTTTCGACTTTTCTCTTTCGCACTACCTTTCATTAATTTCGAAATCGGCACCCAAAATCCCAGCTTTGTCAGTACCTGGGTTCATTTTGCGCCCAATATACCCGACTGAGATGGTGACAGATTGTCTCGCGGAGGCTGCGAGATGGATGGCTCGGATTGGGAACCGAGAGTCTGCACGTGCCTCCGATGTCAGACTTGAATTGATACGTATTTACCAAGAAGAAGTAAATTGCGCGAAAGGAGAGCAATTTTCAGAAACAAACTGTCAGCAGAGGAAAACCAAAAATCAATGCTCTGTTGCTGTTGTTGGCTCTTAATAATGGTGCAGATGAAAACGCGGGAGATTTTCGCATCATTCGTAGCAGAAAATGTGGAAGGAATCGCGATCAGAAACATTTAACGAACAGGGGGGGGGGGTAAATCGTACTAATAATTACATTCATCTGTTTATCCATGAATAATACTTTCTTTATTTTGTTACCTAATGATTTTGTTACCTAATTATTAATAAATAAATTAATAATTTCTTTATTTTGTTACCTTTCTTTATTTAATTACCAAAAGAATAAGTCAGGTTCAGAGAAGAAGACTTCGCCAATCAACCCTTGACAGGACTTAAGAGGCAAATAGGAGTCCTCACATTGAAGGAGCATGCACGTGCTCAGAGAGTCGCTCTTCTACGCATCGAGTCGCAGGCCTAATGTCTCCTTTGCCCAACTGTCAGACGAACATGAAAAGGTCAGGTGACGAGCTGGAAGCCGCTTTCTGGCATCCTACTTTGGTCTAATATGAAACTAGTTTTGCTTGTGTGGAATGCATGCAGATTTCATTCCGTTTGTAGTAGGTTTCAAACAGACTAGGTCATCACCCTTACTGGTATTAATGGCGGCTTCACCGCTTCCATTTTAAAATCGCTTCGCTCTACATTACGAAGAACTGTCCAAGAAGCGGACTAACAGGTGTTCAAGATTCTTTAGTCTCGTGCGGACAAGTAGTAAGAGAGGGCCAATCAAAGATACGGAAGAAAACTCGATTCGTGGATTACTTAACGGAAATGACGAAGAGGCAGTGAAACAAGAGCAGGTTACGTCATGCGGAACGTATGGTTGAGCAGACGCGTAAAGAGATAAAGCAAAAGGAAAACAGAAAGCGAGCTTTTCCATCTCCGGTTTCTAAACTCGGTGATAAACAGTCGGAGAAACAAATCAATATGAATTGCAAAGAGCAATAAGCGAAAGAAAAAATGATAAGCTGCGTTCAAAGAGGTGGAAGTTCTCCTCCGGATGCTGGGCGGAGCATCAATGATCTGCTCCATATGAAGTGCTGAAGGGCCCAGATATTGGTTTGCAATGGAGCATCCGTGCGCCCTTTTATGACTCTCCAGGTGGTAATTAAAATCCCTCGCTCCGCTTTTCAAGTGGAAAGAAAACAGATCCGTCAGCCTCGCCCGCTTTTCGAAAATATTATGGATGGCGACGGAAAAGGTCAAAGTGCACGGAGAGGAAATATGAACGAAGTGTTGCCTCGAGAGATGCGAGCCATGGCACGAGCTGCGCTTTAAACCCGACTCCTGAAATCACTTCCTTTTTTCTCTCTCTCTTAAACGTAATTTTCTCTGCGTCAAGTAGTGTAAATGGAAATTTCAGGTTTAAGAAAAAGATGTAGCAATTGATGCGATTTAGAAATGGAAATTAAGATAATATAAGCAATTACTTGAAATACCGTGATGAGGTGATCCACTTCTCCATCAATCGACAACACTTGAAGTTATTACAGAGCACGAATCATGCCAAGAAATCTTATTAACACCGAAAGAGTTCGGTACTATGAAATGAAATACTCTGGGTTCAAAACACTACTAAGTGTCGTGGTTAGAGGTTTCATGATTTAAAGAAACGAACAATCTGCTAGTTCAGCCTAAGATAAAATTGATGAAGATTATGATTCATTACCCTTTTGCTAATTTAAAGTTAGATTGAGTCCCATAACTCCTGAACAATCTGTTTCTTTTGCTGTGTGATGGGTCAATTGTGTCCAGGCCATACGGACTTCAAAGTTCAAATATGGATAAGTTTAATCACCCCCAATTAAACTTGCACAACACTTAGGGTCAGATAAATAATAACACTGGGCAACAACTTTTCATAAAAGTCATGTCTTTGAGATAAAAGTAGCTATTTCTTAAAGATTTCAAGGTGCTGAACACGAATATGACAATGAAAATGAAAAACTGGCTACGATTTCTGAGAAATCCGCAACAGCTTCTTATTTAATAGAGTAATACGTACATATGACATATATCGGTAAAACTCCGCTTCTACTTCCGACGTCGCTTTGTCCGTCGCTTGTACAGCTGCTCAGCATCGTCTCTGGCGAGCGTCCAACAGTAGTCAGCCAACATTGAAGTGGACCAGTTTCCCTGGTATTGTTTCTCCATCGTTGCAATGTCCTAGTGAAAACGTTCACCGTACTCATCACTAACCATGCCACAGTTGTCGGGACAGGGAAAGAAATTTAAGTGGGAATGGAGAAAGTGGATCTTTAAGGACATATTGCAGCCAAGTTTGTAATACAGAGATAACATATCATTAACCAGTTTCTCATAGTTGTCTGCCCTGACATACCCGAGGAATTTACCGAAAAAGGCTTGGGACGAAACGTGTCCCAAGCCTTTTTCTCGTCACCCTGAAGCAGGTTGTCGAACATCTGGTCTCTGAACAGCTCGCGGATCTGAGGACTCACAAAAATTCCCTCTTTAATTTTCGCTTCGCTGAGTCGAGGGAATTTGTCAGCCAAGTACTTGAAAGCTGGTGCAGTCTGGTCCATGGCTTTTACGAAGTTTTTCATCACACCGAGTTTAATGTGTAGGGATGGTAGCAGGATTTTGTGCGTTTCTGCCAGTGCTGGGTGTTCCACATTCTTCTCTCCGACCTTCAGAGATTTCCTCTGAAGTCAGTGTCTTTTCACATAGTGCAAAGTCTTTGCTCGGCTGTCCCATTCACATAAGAAACAGCAGTACTTCGTATATCCCAGCTGCAGACTCATCAACAGAGCCACTACCTTCAAGATGCAAGCCATACTTGCTGTATTGAAGACAGTTCAACAGCTGTTTTAGGTTGTAGACAGTATGTCCAATTGGAATGGATGGAAGTCAATTTCCATTATGCAGCAACGCCGCCTTGAGACTCAATTTCGTGGAGTCTATGAATAGTCGCCCTTCTTGAGAGTCATGTTTAATTCAGAGAGCATTCATCAGGCCATTTACATCGGAGCAGAACACAAGGTCATCTTCCTTTATGAAGTAAGGAGCAAACTGCTCATGACGAGTTCGAAACGAAGTCACTCGGATATTTTCCTTGAGAAGATTCCATTGTTGAAGTCTTGATCCAAATAACTCTGTTTTGGCCTTGGGCAGCTCCAGATCGTGAACAAGATCGTTCATTTCTTCGTTGGTGAGAATGTGGGCGCAGATGACGCACCGTGGCAGACGTATGGATCATCATTAGACACCGAAGGCTGCCAAGAACCTGACGTCGGTTCACCTCCCTCCTCATCATCTGAATCAATGGAAAATTCTTTTGGAGCTTCGGGAACGGGAAGGCCTTCGCCGTGTGGAACTGGTCGGAGAGCAGATTGTATGTTCGGATACGCTACTGTCCACTTCTTTTTCTTTGTGATGCCTCCAGAAACAGGTGGAACCATGCAGAAGTAGCAGTCATTTGCGTGATTGCTTGGCTCTCTCCAAACCATAGGAACAGCAAACGGCATCGCCACTTTTTCGCCTTTCATCCACTTCGGAAGATTTGCACATATACTGCAGCATATGTATGGGGCTCAGGCCTTGTCCTAGTCCCCGATCTTGCATCCAAAATAAAACTCATACGTCGCTTTCACTATTAGAGTGATGGCCCTTTCCTGGCTTGCAAACGTCAGTTCCCGCAAATGTAACAAAATGTATCTGCACTATTAATACAGTTACGAGGCATCACTACTGCTGGATTAAAACTGCAAGGAACACTTGTGTTGTACTTATGACTCAGGGTTAAATGGGAGTTTCTCAAAAGACTTGCTCGCCCTACGAGACGTCGCTTACAACTAACAATTGCATCATTTTTTGTCCGCAATCGTAAAGCCACGATATCACGACTCAACTACATTGCATCAGACAATGATGCAATACCTCCAGGGATTGTGTGTATGGAAAGCTGATGTAATACAACGCAACAGGTTGCAATTTGGAGTTTAAAATACAGCGTTGCGAAATGGTTACCTATGTACTCAATGCGGACTAAGTCGTTTATACGCTCAATATAATTCAAAATAAATTCATCATCTTCGCTTTGGGCCTGATGAAAAGCTCTCCTAATCTAGCTTTAATTGTTGAAACCTCTATTTCACCTTACCAGATCAGGGCACCGTATTTACTACTTAATATTATTTCAAGACTTCATCTCAAGCACCATGATCATTTGATAATCAATCTATTTAAAACTGAAAACTTTTTTCACCCTGCAATTAATTTTGTGAAGGAAAAGGCTGCTTTTAATTATGTTCTTGATAAAAAATCATAAAAGAGACATCATTAGTAATAAACCCACTTGGATGTATCATTTGCCAACCAACTTCAAGGATATTCCTCACATATCCACAAAAAATATACTGATATTTCTATTTTGAAAACTTTAAGTGATTCATATATTCACAATTCCTATCAAGATTTTACTGCTCTTTATACCGAGGGAGCTTTTTTCCTGACTCATATACTGCCACAGCAGCTTTCTGCATACCTAAATTAAACATTGATAAATCATTTAAATTTATAAAAGGATGTACTATGACACAAACAGAACTCTTTGCAATTTATTCTTCTTTACTTTGGACACAAGAACAGTATATTTTAAATAAATCTTTTATTTTGACTGATTGCAGATCTGCTTTATATTCGATAGAAAAAAATATTTTGGAAAATAAATATCCTAGTTGAATTTGTGATATATTACATTTATGAAATGATTTGTATAAAAAAGGAAAAATTATTAAAATTCAGTGGCTACCTAGTCACTGTGGAATTGAAGGAAATGTTTTAGCTGACTCATAAGCCAAAGATGCAATCAATTTAACTGACACTACTGATATTCCTATATATCATATACAAATTAAAAATTATCTTAAGTCATCAGAAAAAATAGAGCTCAACAATTTTAAAGTTCAGAGTTTTGATAAACATCATTTTAGATATCAACTTGATCAAAATATATGTTCATTGCTAAAAATTAAAATGTCTAGAAAGAATTTTTGCAAGATATTAAGATTGAGAACTGGTACTGCAAAGTTAAACAACTACTTGTACAAGATAAAGAAATCATATAGTGCAAATTGTATTTCCTGTAACTGTGAAGAAACTATTTCACATATTTTATTGAACTGTTCACATTATGACAAAGAACGTAAAATTTATTATCAGCAATTATCTCAACTAGGAATAAATCAGTTTACATGATATGTTGAATTTTCCAGTAGATGACGTCAGAAATGCAAGCTACAACTTTCTTATTAACTTCCTGCTCGCGACTTCTTTGTTTAACAGGATAAAACCGGATTTCCCCTCAAACAATGGGAAAGCTCGACCAATCAGATTTCAGTTTCTATGGTTACAGTTGTTAAATTCAATCTTTCTACTCTAACGTTCTGTAACGGAAATTTGTTCCTTCACAGTCTGACTTTGGTACTGAATACGTGTAATATGTATGCACATATTAAATATATTATTATTACTCAGATCTTTATTTTTAAACTTTAAATCATTATTTATTTATTTTACTATTAAGCATAAAATTATTAAATTAATTAACTCTGACACTTCATTGAATAATGACAACTTATATTTTTGATATGCAGGGGCGTAGCCATGGGGGCGATGGGGTAACTCGGAGTTGGCAAAATTTGAAGCGACTTCGTAAAATCTAGGCGAGTTGCGAAAATTTGTAATTTTTTTTTTTGGAAAATTAAGGGGAGTTGTCAAAAGCGAGGCAACTTGGCAAATCTAAGGCATTTTGGAAAATGGAGAGACGGCAAAATTTAGAGCAGTTGGCAAAATTCGAAGCTCACCAAAAACAGATGAGTTGGCAAAATCTTAGGGAGTTGGCAAAATTCGGAGTCACTTGGTAAAATCTTGGGGAGTTGCCAAAATCGGGACAACTTGGCAAAATCTTGGGGAGTTGCCAAAATCGGGACAACATGGCAAAATCTTGGGGAGTTGGCAAAATTCGGAGTGACTTGGTAAAATCTTGGGGAGTTGGCAAAATCCGGACAACTTGGCAAAATCTTGGGGAGTTGCAAAATTCAGAGTGACTTGGTAAAATCTTGGGGAGTTGGCAAAATTCGGAGTGACTTGACAAAATCTTGGGCAGTTAACAAAATTCGGAGTGACTTGGCAAAATCGTGGGTGGTTGGAAAAATTCAGGTGAGACGTAAAAATTAGGATTTTTTTCTGTAATATTAAGGCGAGTTGGAAAAACTTAGGGAGTTGGCAAAATCTAGGAACAGTTGGCAAAATACCGAGTGACTTGGCAAAATCGTAGGGAGTTGGCAAAATTCAGGTGAGATGTGAAAATTTGGATTTTTTTTCTGTAAAATTATAGCGAGTTGGCAAAATTCGGAGTGATTTGGCAAAATCGTGGAGAATTGACAAAACTCAGATGAGATGTAAAAATTGCAATCTTTTTTCTGTAAAATTATGGCGTGTTGGGAAAATCGAGGCAGCTTCGCAATATCTAATAGAGTTGGAAAATCTTGGGGGAGTTGACAAAATTCAGAGTGGCTTTATAAAAATCAGGTGTGATGTAAAATTGGGATTTTTTTTCTGTAAAATTGTGGCGAGAGGGCAAAATCTAGGGCAGTTGGGAAAATTCGAATTCACTTGGTAAAATCTTGGGGAGTTTGAAAGTTTGAAGTGATTTTAGTCAACTATCCTGAATTTCACAAACCCAATCCCAATTATCACAACTCGCCCGTATTTTCCAAGTGGATTTCAATTTTGCCAACTGCCCTACATTCTGTTAAGTTTCCTCAATTTATCAAACACTCCTTCATTTCACAAAACAAATCTCAATTTTCACAACTCGCCTATATTTTACCAAGTGCATTCGAATTTTGCCAACTACTCTAAATTTTGCCAATTCGCCGTAATTTTACAGAAAAAATCGCACTTTTTGCATCTTCCCTGAATTTGCCAAGCCACTTCGAATTTTATCAACTCTCCTTAATTGCACAAGAAAGGCACAATTTTTACAACTCCACTGTATTTTACCAAATGGTTTCGAATTTTGCCAACTCTTCAAGATTTTGCAAGAGTTCTTGGTTTTTCCAACTATCTTTAATTTCACAAAACCAATCCCAATTTTTACAACTCACCTGTACTTTACCAAGTGGTTTCAAGTTTTGCCAACTTCCCTAGATTTTGCAAATTTTCTCGATTTTCTAAACTCTCCTTAATTTCACAAAAACAATCACAATTTTCACAAATCGCCCGTATTTTAACAAGTAGATTCGAATTTTGCCAACTACCCTAGATTTTGCCATCTCGCCACAATTTTACATCACACCTGATTTTTGTAAAGCCACTCTGAATTTTGCCAACTCCCCCAAGATTTTCCAACTCTCCTAGATATTGCGAAGCTGTCTCGATTTTCCCAACACGCCATAATTTTACAGAAAAAAGATTGCAATTTTTACATCTCATCTGAGTTTTGTCAATTCTCCACGATTTTGCCAAGTCACTCCGAATTTTGCCAACTGTCCCTAGTTTTTGCCAACTCTCCTAGATTTTGCCAACTCGCTATAATTTTACAGAAAAAATCCAAATTTTCACATCTCACCTGAATTTTGCCAACTCCCTACGATTTTGCCAAGTCACTCGGTATTTTGCCAACTGTTCCTAGATTTTACCAACTCCCTAAGTTTTCCCAACTCGCCATAATTTTGCAGAAAAAAAATCCTAATTTTTACGTCTCACCTGAATTTTTCCAACCACCCACGATTTTGCCAAGTCACTCCGAATTTTGTTAACTCCCCAAGATTTTGTCAAGTCACTCCGAATTTTGTTAACTCCCCAAGATTTTGTCAAGTCATTCCGAATTTTGCCAACTTCCCAAGATTTTGTCAAGTCACTCCGAATTTTGCCAACTCCCCAAGATTTTACCAAGTCACTCTGAATTTTGCAACTCCCCAAGATTTTGCCAAGTTGTCCGGATTTTGCCAACTCCCCAAGATTTTACCAAGTCACTCCGAATTTTGCCAACTCCCCAAGATTTTGCCAAGTTGTTCCGATTTTGGCAACTCCCCAAGATTTTACCAAGTGACTCCGAATTTTGTCAACTCCCTAAGATTTTGCCAACTCACCTGTTTTTATTAAGTGGCTTCGAATTTTGCCAACTGCTCTAAATTATGCCGTCTCTCCATTTTCCAAAATGCCTTAGATTTGCCAAGTTGCCTCGATTTTGACAACTCCCCTTAATTTTCCAAGATTTGGCAAATTTAGGATAGATGTAAAGATAGGAATTAGTTTCGAGAAATTAAGGAGATTTGACCAATCAAGGCAAAATTTCATACTGATTTGCTAGAATTCAGACATTGAGACGAGATGTAAATATTGGAAGTATTTCTGAGAAATTATGGTAGTTGGCAAAATTGGAAGTCAAATGGCAAAAATGTAAAACTGTAGGAGAGACATGAAACCCTCCCTCCACCCCACGGAGCGAAAATCTAAGCAAGTTTGCTCAGTAGGCAAATATTGCCAAAATTTTGCTCGAGTTCGAAAATTTTGGACTTCTCCCCCCCCCCCCAACCATAGTCCTTCGCTACGCCCCTGTTGATAAGTATAATATTTAAAATATTCTCTTGTTTTTCTTTATACTTTTTGTATTGTTTTTAACTGAACCTGTTGTAGAAGGGCCTGGCCCTAACATCGCCATAGTTGTCAGGTGTATAAATAAATACATGACCATCTCTGTCTCTCCTAAACAAGAGCCAATGGACAAATTTTATTGTCATTTTCGTGTTCATCACCTCGAAATTAGTAAAGATTGGCTATTTTCATTTCAAAGCCTTTTTGTGTGTTGCCCAGTGTAATCAAAAGAAAGATGGTTTAAGAATTTATGGTGCATTGGCCCACTAAGGCTGCAGATCGAAACAAAATAAAAGGGAAAAAAGTCAAATATCACGCACCCCATAAGCAAAGTTACACAGAAAAGATCAATAAATTCTTGTGAATATGAAATTCTAGTTTTCAAAAAAGAAATTTGTTTGGTCATTTTCTTAACTTTAGCGCCCTCTAACGGGGAAAATCATAATAAAAGAAGATTCGAAAAAAGCGAATTACCTATCTTATTAGAATCCATTAATTCCGAAACGGATTTTTCATTTATCTATTAAAAGTATTTTAATATCTACTCCAAACAGATAACCAGAATGCAAAGTTAAAATAACAGTTCAATCTGCATTCACTACCACTTCACCTTCAAAGAATGGCTGCCTTTATAAGCTCGCACGGGTACCTTTCAGAAAGAGAAAATCCCAAGGCTTGCAAAGGCCGAGAATCAAACCTATGAACCTCAGTTAATAGGCCTTATATGATCCCTATCCGTCCCCTCATACTCATCTATATACTCATTCAACCCTTATATCATATAGTTTGAATTCAGCTGAAAATAGTAATAATACCTAATGCGAACCTGTGATTATGATGTGCAACGTAAGAAATGTTTTGAGACCCAGAAGCGGCAATAATTCCGATCTTGTGATGTGGTTCCAGCTTAACAATTCTGTAGATTGACAATCATAGGAATACCGTGAATAAAATAGCAATGATAAATTATTAAAAGGAACAGCTCTCTTAAAACTATAAATCGGATGATTGGCACAAAATTAAATTTTATACGTAATTTTTATTCCTTGAAGGTGCTAGTTTTTAGTAAAACGTGTAATGCAGGCCCCTCCATCCACCGGTTCATTGTAAGAGAACTTGTGGCTCATACAACAAATAATCAATATATTGACTCTGGCTCATTCCAATTTTTGACCAAACATTTTTATGTGCGAACTACGCGATTTTGATAATCCATAGTACTCATAAAAATGAATTTTTTTGGGTTTTTTTTAATCAAGATATATTCGTTATTCTTTAAAAAAGATGTTTTTTTTTTCAATTCATTACTCGTTAGAAATGCATGTTTTCGTTTTAAATAAGGAATTTTTCCATCTGCTCTTTAAGAATATAGTTTTTGCTTAATGGCTCTTCACTAAGTTTGGGTTGGACGGGCCTGTTCTAAAGCTACATTAATTTTCAGAATACAGTCATGTTTAACAAATTGTTTTACCTTTGGTTGTTTTAATGCAATTCGGTTATATATGGGTAGCACTGTAGAGCTGAAGGTATTCACAGTTAATCCACAATACAAACTTTCCTTAAAAAAACTGCAAAAGTAAACAACCAGGTTCCACTCCTCACTGAGTTAAGATTTTCTCCGCTAACCCCCGCTATGCCCTCAGGGAGAAAAAGAGCACGGAGTTAGGAAAGCGGTCGTCCGTTAGATAGGACTTTAAATCGTTATTTCGTGTGTAGAAGAGATATAACCTTGCAATCTAAAAAACACGCTGGATGGCCCCGGCGTAGGCTTCCATTTGTTTCCCAATAGCTGTCCTGAGAGGATCCCGTTCCTCAACATTTTATGAAGCCTTTGGATCCTTATGACATGACCATTTTAGCCACTGCGTGAAAAAACATGCCGCTCAAAGGCAAATTGGCGCAACCAATCAATTCATTTTTCCCCATTCCGCTTGACTCCAGCGGTGACAAACAAAACGTAAATTAAAAATTTCTTTCTTCTGTTTCCATTTATTTGTGCTCATAACCAAAAAGCCTCTCTTTAAAAATACTCTGAAGGAAAAACCTTGGCCTTCGAATGGCCACACATTGCGAATTTCTGCTGTGAAAAAATTATTAATGATACATCTGCTTTTTTTCTCACTCAGACTTTAAAAACAGAAATCAGAACTGAAGATCAACCCATCGCCATAGCCACATAGAAGTATCATTTGTGTACATCTGCAGCGAAATTCAGGGTAAGAGGCAGGTGCGCATTAAATACGCTTCTTGGATATCACAGGACGAGAACCGAAAAGAGGAAAGAACTTTCATCAGCATCTTGGAAAGTCACATCGACTACACGGGGGAGACACTAAGACATAGGAGTTGTCAACTCGTCTCAGACAACCAGGTATACAATAACAGGAATTCCTTTCTTTTCCCATCGTTCAAGCCTTCCTAACCTCACCTACCAACTCACCCCCCCCCCCTTCACCCTTCTTTAATACGCAATCTATAGCTCTTCACTTGAGCGTCATAACTAATCCTGCACGTTCTTATCTCCACTCCCTGCACCACGTGTGCTCTCGCCATATCCGCTTGGCGGACTCAGTGTCAACACATTGGACTGTGAAATCAGAAAGGGAAGAAGAGCAGGATGAGACGACGCTGATGTCGAGGATTTTCCACTCGCTGAATATTTTGCTCTGCTGAAACTTTGGAGTTGTTTCTTGAAGGAGATGGGGAGGGGCAGCGAAGTGTCTTAGCGGCGTATTTTTGGCATGTAATCTTCCGCGCTGATGAAGCGGAACTATAGATGCAAAAGGTGTGAAGAGGCAAGGAGATGATGCAGGCGAAAGAGAACACTGACACTCAGCAGCAAAGAGCGGGATGCATTGAGAGGAAAATAGAATGAAGGAGACTTCTTTCCGAGGTGATGCTTTTGATTCTGTAGATGCTGAAAAGAGGAAAATTAGACTGTAGTTGAAGATGAAAGGTGATCCTTTAATCTCAAGATCACGAAATTTCTCAGATTCAACTTTTTTTAACTTCTGAAAAATATGATGATGTTGCTGAAGAAAAAGGCATCTTCCGAAATGCATTATATAGATCTCGCAAAAGTCGATTGCACTTCCGATTGCAAATGACGAACTGAGCGAGGAGTGTGAACGGAAATGCCTTTATTTCGCAAGATGCGTGAAAGATTATTCTTTCACCATACATAATAAATACTCCAAAAACAGTTCTCAAAGGGGCAAGATATTTTATTACGATGATTGCAATCACTGTGATGAATAAATCCAAGTAACTCTTCATCCGCTTAACCACCTTCTTCGTTACCCCGTTCAGCCTTCTGTCAGAAAAGGGACAATGTCTTAACGCCTTACTGGAGAGTTAAGACGTGGCGACAGGTGCAAGAGAGTCATATCCTGTGCACATTAAGGAACACGCTGAATGGCCTTGGCGGAAGATCTGACACCTAACAGTCGTCCAGTGGATCCCAACCTTCACTGAGCCCTAGAGGTCCTTTTGAAAATAGTTGGTAATTTAGCCCATTGTGCTAAACAAAAGTGACACTCAGAGGTAAAACAACTCATAACAGATACGGTCTCTGGTGATAGGCATTGCACTTGTGCCAATTATTTGAGTTAGCCTTTCCGTTACCTTCAAATTGGCTCCTTTAAAGCTTCCAGACAACGTCCTAATCCACTCGCATAAATACAGTCTAGATTATGATAATTGAAAGTTTCCAAGCGGTCTCGGGGGCCTCAAAGTTAGTGTCTATTTTTCTACAGTGGAAACTGATTGTTTTCGAACAGTCGCTGAAAAATAAATATTTATTGAATGTAACTTAAATTAATCAATCCATAGTAAATACACAAACTACCTGTAGAAAAAGAATTCAATAAATAAATTTGCGGAACAAATTACTTTTGCCGATGGTAAAGGTCTCAGACCGCACCGTCGACAAAACGTTTTCCGCATATATCGCTTAAGCGTGTGAGGATTCCTCATTTACATCTGATTCATTAGCAACAATATTATATTTAGGAAAAAAAGTTGACTTTCCTGATTATAGATGGCGCCAGGTACGCCACCTTCAGCGAAAGATACAAAGATCACATTGCGGACATAAATTAAGGAGCCGATGGTTGGTTTTAGTGGTGAGAGCCCTCGAGCATGTGTTTAGAGAGTCGTGGGTTCGAGTTCAGCAGCGTCGTAGACAATATTATTTTTCCGTATAAATATTTATTAACTTAAACTTCGGAAAATGATATTTTTTATAAATTATAAATTTAATTTTGATATTTATTAATCTATAATAATTAAAGCAAAATTATTCCAAAACATTGATGGGTTGATAATTCGACCTATGATGACCTTTTGATTTTTTTTAGGGAAATATAGTTTGTTTTTTTTTATACCATACATTTTTAAAACCAGAATAGGAATAGTCCATTAGCTGAATACTGTGATCAGGGCTTCATGTCAATTCACAAAAAGATAAAATTAATTAATATCAAAATATTTACGTATTTTTCTATCAGTTGCCATTAGTTTGTTTGGCGTTGATACTAAAACATTTCCTGACTTTAGCTACTTTTATTTCCAGAAAACACAACAGTTGAAAGAGAAACACTATTTCCTAAAGAAATCACAGTTCTTTCTGCATATGAGAAATGGTTTGCAAAAAATAAATATTTCGATATTTGGTAAGAAAAAAATCAAATTAACTGATTCAAAACGCTAATATGCATCGATGCTGAACTCTGTTGTCTAAAAATCTTTGCCATTAATCACGTTTATCCAGTATTTAATATGAGTAGGAAGCTTAGAAACAAAATTCGATCCTTTTCCATTTTGAAAGAGATTCCTTTTTCCCTTGGCTCGCCATTAAACGTCATCAAGTCCATTACAAAATGAAATTTAGCTTTACCCTAAGAATCATTAAAGCTCTTTTTCGAGCAAAATGTTTCTTCTGAAGCTTTAAAGCAACTGAAAAAAAAAATCAAGAATTCATTACAGAGAGTGCTTTAAGAAATTTCTGGATGTAATTATGATAGTCGTCTCTTTTTCACATGCACTCAAGTCCTCAGCCATTAACCATCACAGTTTCCTCCTCAACGTACTCTCCTGCAACAAGTGACCACGGCTCTACTTTCCATTGGTGGACGGCAGCTAGCCTTCTTCAGCATTCGATGTTTTCTTTCTCATTGGGAGCGGAAGAAATCTCGACATTGCTGAATAACCTACCTGTGTAGAAAACTCGTTTTAAGCACTCGACACTGCAAAATCTTGACTCTCCGAGCGTCTTGGTTGTTGTTATTGTTGTTTTACCTCCAAACTGCACGTTTTTGCGCACAATGGATTGAATGGCGAGTGGCAAAGACCCCATGATTTCAGAGATGGTTGGGGAACTGAAGAAACATTGAGAAATTTACTAATTCCTCTTTTTTCATTTTCCTCAGCAAGTAGGGTCGGGGGTGGCTCAGTCGGTAGCGCGCCAGGCTCGTAATCTGTAGTTTCCAGTTTCGAGTCCCAGCTGGGTCAGCGTTGAGATTTATCTCCGCAAAATTCCCCGCCCTGCCCACGGTCAGTAGGGGACACCGATGGGTTTGGAAAGGCCGCCGTCCGTCGGATGGGACGTTAAGCCGTGGCCCCGTGTGTGGGAGAGCCATACCCTGTGCACGTTAAAAGAACACGCTGGATGGCCTTGACGGGAGGCTACCATCTGTCTCCCAACAGCTGTTCCATTGAGTCCCCTCCCCCAACCTTCTACTGCCGCTCAGAGGTAAAACAACCCACCCCAACCTTCTCTGCCGCTCAGAGGTAAAACAACTCACCCCAACCCTCAGCAAGTTCTGCAGTCGCCATTTTGTTTTTACTGAAACAACTCAAGGCTCCGATGAAAAATAATTCTCGCTAAATAAAAACATCGCCAAAAATGAAGAAAGGGGGTTAACTTTTATCAACAAAATTTAATTTATTAAATGTACGGATAGAAGCCATTTTGTTTTTACTGAAACAACTCAAGGCTCCGATGAAAAATAATTCTCACTAAATAAAAACATCGCCAAAAATGAAGAAAGGGGGTTAACTTTTATCAACAAAATTTAATTTATTAAATATACGGATAGAAGCTTGACGGAAAACAAAAGTCTTATGATGACGTCAAAGTACAGAATAAATAGTGATCTCATTCATTATAAACTAAATTAGCTATGAAAAAAAAAAAGAGAACTTTTAAGGCACATTAATAAAATAGATGCATCCAATTCTGAGAGCATTTTGTTGAGGCAATATTTGCACTGATGGGCTCGAGTGCAATATTTGCACTGATGGCTTTCTTACCGTTTAACAGCGCCCAGGTAACTAGGTTGTGCGCGTGAAATATTTGTCAGAGAATGTCGCATCACATTTGGTTCCTTTGCACAGTTAATATCTTCAATTATGTTCTGCTAAGGAAACATAACTAATCTCTGCAGTCGTAATCAATTAACGTCGCGCAGCGCATTGTCGAAATACGCCATTCACTCACGGGAATACTTCTGTGGCGCCATCTATCGTCTTTCAAGCGGATTATCTAGTGAAGCAGCAAAAGAATTGCAGCGCTCCAGAGAGGATTAACATCAGAATGTGCGTTAAGAAATGACCACTGGCGAAGTATCCTTGGAAGCATGCTTCCTTTACACTTCTGATGATTAAACAAAAATATATATTATACGAATACTTTTTATGCTTCGAATTCTTTATAATTGAACTTGAAACTATTATAATGTTTATAACACATAATGCTGAAAATGTTATCTTACTTATCAGCGACACTTTTTTGCACATAGTGGTCGGAATGGCCAGGTCGCAAAGGCTCCAATGGATCAACGAAGGTCGGGAAATAGGATCCACGTGACAGCTGTTATGGATCCCATCAGCTGTGTGCTTTAACATGAAGAGGTTGTGAATCTCTTGCACACAGAATCACGGCTTAACGTCTCTTAGAACGGACGTCGTTCTTTCCACGTCCAACGGTGTTCCTTTTATCACTGGATGTATTTTCAAACCCCTCAGAGCCCCTTTACTTACTGAGAACATAGTACATGTTAACGCAAAAAATTTCAGCTCTATCACAGATGAGGGGTGGGATGTGTTATCTCTGAGTTGCACTTTTTTGCACACAATGGACTAAATGTCCAGGTGACAAGAACTCCGAGGGCTCAGAGAAAGTTAAGGAAGGGGACCCACTGGAACAGACGTTGGGAGACAGATGGTAGCCATCCAGCGTATTCTTTAAAGTGCACATGGTATGGCACTTCTGCACATGGAGCAACGGCTTTAAAGTCTCATCGGATGGACGGCGGCCTTCTCGAGCCCATCGCTGTCCCCTACTATATAACTATTATTAGGTTATTTGCACCTAAAAACAGCAAAAGAATTTTTCTTACCTCTTAACCGCCCTCCCCCCCTCCCGATATACGGAACCACCCTGTCGAGGTGGGGGGGGGGGGGCTTGAAGGCCTAAATGAAGTCGAAGGCTAGCTGACTGGATTGGGCAACGGTCGGACAGGCTAAGATGGAAGAAGTTGAGGGCCCTGCTGACTAGACTCTCGCCATGTTGGAGGGAGCCCCGATGGAAGGGCCGGACTCCGGACTAAGAGTCCCAGTCACGGGGCCCGAGGCAACTTGGATTCTATATCCTTGTTTGTGGCTGTCCGGAACATAGATTAAATTTAGGTTTTGACGGATGGATGAGCTTTACTCCTATAGTACTGTTCGCCATTAGGTAGTCGGGGATGAGCTGTATCTATATGGTACTGTCTTGCCCCTGACCGTAGATAGTGGTGAATATAGCATTTCCCTATACTGGTAGTGCTTCAGGAGGAACTAGTGGGTCTTGTCTCAAATATATATTTACCACTTAGACGAAATGGTTTCGTTTTTCCACCGCCCTGGTGTTAAGAAGACAGATCATTGCTGTCAGAGTAAACCTTTTCACCTACAGTCCGCCACCAAAATTTCTGATTTATAGATCGTTTCAATATTCGTTCCAAATTTGGCTATTTTCCCAACTTTTTTCACTGATCGATGATGCTATTAAAACTATTCGGAGATCCCAAAAGTGCAAATCCTAATACTCCATCAATACTTATCCAGTCCAAAGGAATTTTCCTTTATCTATAAAAACGAAAAGATTGAATATCTACAGATGGACGGACAGACGTCAAAGTGAAAACATTAGCTCGTTTTCAAAAAACTAAGAGCTAAAAATAAAACAAAGAGCTAAAAATTAAGATGTTTTAATAAAGATAAGGGAACAGTGTTCCGGTCATGATTACCGTTTCCTTTAGAAATGGCGTAAACTATAAATGATGCTGTGAGAAGAAACAAACATTTGACTCCGTGTGCGCTCTTTGAAAACAAATACCAATGCATCCTCATCATTGCTGATTTTCGATGAACTGCGTACAATTGTAGCCAGTTCAAAAACAGTTTGAAGGAAACTTTTAAATATGAAATGTATATATTGAATATCAATTATATTTTCTTTATTCCCTGCATGTCCAAGACATGACTTTTATAGCGTTATGAATGAATTTCAACCATGCCAAGTTCGTTGCCTTTGAAGCATACCAGATATATAGTATAATACTGTTATGACAGATGAACGTGCTACAATGAACCCGTGATTTGATGTATCATTTTGATGCTCGCATGTGCTTCAGCGTGAGAATTACTTATCAACCAATTCGAACGAACTTAAAAAAGAAAGAATAAGTTGTTGTATTAAGAGGAATCAGAGTGTGAAGGAAAGCGTAGTTGGTCTTTGTCCCTGCACTAAAGTATAAGGAAAGAAATGATGTTATTTGGTGCGTTCGCGGAAGGTTAAAATGAGTTTATTAGTGTTGATCCTGTTAGCGGACTGGTAAGAAAAAGAAGGATGTTTAGGACACTTGAAGATGTGGCTGAGGAGGTTATATGTTAACCGAACAAGCAGAACTGAGTTCATCAATCGATGCATAATTATTGGTAAGGTTATTTCTTATAGATTGCAGGTTTGTCCACAGATATGTTGGTGCCACTCATCGACTGTTGTAAAAGCCTTATTTTTTCTCTTTGTAGGAACAGCCAAAGGGTGCTTTGTTCTTCTGAAGGTTTATTTTGATACTGATGAAGATTTGTGTTCGTTGACTTTATATAAATCTTTTTCATTCATACTTTTGTAATAAATTACATTATTTTAGAATTATAATTGTTAAATACTATTTCTTGAACTCACGCTCAGTTTCCATTCGTTTAATTCAGAATAATACCAATAACGGTGAAGTGGCCCTTCAACCAAAAAAAAGTTGCCCATTCCTGTGTTCAGATGTTCCCTTAACGCTGCTCTTGTCTTTTCATTCAATCTTTTTATTTATTTCAAAGAAAGAAACGAATGATTTTTCTGATAATGAAAGAGAACTAGAAGATGATAAATGATTCAAAGTACGGCAAACTCGTAAGCTCTTCAGCGCGAGCTGTACAGTGGATCTGATAAAAAATGAAATAATGAAAAGAAATACATTCGTTCTTGTGTAAAGTAAATAAATCGCTTAAATTTTAACGCTTTCTGATTCAGATGTAAAAGAATCAGTTTGCTTGTTGGAAGAAAAAAACGAATTAAATTTAAGCCGAACCAACCTAAGTTTCACCAAGAAAAATTAAATTGAGGAAAGAAGTTCCTCGCTTTTATCATTCAACACTTTTATCGTAATAGGGGATATAAACTTTCTATAATACCCTACTTTGGATGCGAGTCAGAATAAGAATTTTGTAAGGAAAAAGGGACGCTGGCAGAAGAGTTTCTCTCCTCAAATCTATGGACCATAGACAAACATATATAAAAAATCTGCAGAAAATGTGCTCTTTTGTTTGTTTTTTCATTTATAAAGTCGTATTGTCATTTTTGCCTTTGTCATTTATAATGATATAAAAATTAAAAAATTCATAGTTCATAGGTGTAATTAACAGATTCATTTTGTGTATGGTTTCTGCTTCTCAGTTGAAACAATGAAGAAAAGATTTCAAAACCAATCATCAAAATTGAAGCCAGTAAAAGAAGCTTTTCAAAATTCTAGTTTTGATCAATAATCATTGAATCAAACTAGATCAAGAATGGAGATATTTTTTTTCAATTCGTTCCTAATTGTTTTTGCATACGTCAGCATTTAAATTCACCTAAACCAATTATTTTGCAGAAGTTTCACAAACAAGCCTAAACTTTATCTTTAGGAGAAAAGACGCCAGAAGAAGAGTTGTCAAGTTCGCTTTCTTCTGCTGTTGGATAATCGAACAGAAGAATTTCGAGTGGATCAAACTACTGCAATCGATAGTCGGATATCAATGGCTCTGTGAAATAAACATTCTTTAGCAAAAACAGGAAAAGTTTCGTGTATAATTCTTGCATCAATATGTGTTGTTTTTTTATCAAACTACCTGTTTAACCTAAAGTATCTTGTGGGCAACGAACTTGCAATTACCAGCAATGCTCAAAAAATTCTAATCTGTAATCTTTCCCAAATGACAAAAAAAGGCATATCTTTAAAAGTGAACTTAATATCTCCAAAAGAATTCGCACAATGATTCGGACTTTGACCTTCTCATACCATAATCTAAGTCAAATTTAAGAGGCCACAATAATTCGAAAGGGCATAATTTATTGACTTAAAGTTACTTTAAAAAAATAAACATGAAGCTGATGTAAAAACATTCATTACATTTTACAATTACTTATAACTGCTACACAGTAAACCTTGAAATGTTTTATTTTTGAAGCCTTATATCGTAAGGGTCTAAGCTATAGCTTAGTTAGCTTATGCCTAAGCCCGGCCCTGCTTGATGCCTTAGTTGAGAAGAGATTTTCATTGCTCGCTATTCTCTCTTTAAATTTTCCGGTAAACTCTTGAGCAAACTCAACTACAACTTTCCCTTTACCATTAGTACGTCCTATTAACGATTGCGCTACGTTCTTTCTGACGAATAGCACAGTTTCGTCGTCGTAGTTTTTATGAAATTTGCATTATCCGGTGTTTTTGCATTACAATTGCTGTATCCCTTCTTTTTCAGGGTTATCGTGATCTTCAGTTTAGCTGCGCTTCTTGTATATAGTGCTGCCATCTGTGATCGGAAAAAAAGATAAACACTATATAAATTTAACGATGTTTATACCATCCTTCCCTGAGTCTTTTGCTTTATACCTAGTAAGCTATAATTTAATTCTTCTGTGTAATTATAATGCACGCAATCATCAAATTTCACACTGTTTACGATTAATTTAAAAAATATCATTTTGATAAAAAATATATAAGCCAGTTTCACTTGCTATAACGTTACATTTATTTCATAGAACGTGTGAACTTGTTACTGCGAAAATAGAACGCAAAAGATGTTTTGAGTAGTTTTTCAACAGTCCATGTAAAAGATTAAAAATTGCAATAAAGAACTAAATGAAGCTTCCTAGCTTTATCTTCTGAATTTTAAGGTGACCAGTATTTGACAGAGAATATCTAATCATAATGGACATTTTTCATCACGACTTATATATTTCTCAATCTTCTTAATCATGTTCACTTACGTACACGAAATATTTTTTTCACCTTTTTTTAAATTCCACATCATTCTCCTTATCATTTCGAAGAGTGATCTTTAATATCTGTCATGATTTGGAAGATTTTAAGGAATGGCGGAAACTCGCAACTCTGAACTGATCCTTGGCGCCAAAATGTGGAAGAGCTTAACATTACAGAAGACAAAAAATCGAATCAGGCAAATACGAAATTGAGTTGCAATGTATCTTATGATTGGGGAAATTTAGGAATAGATGGATTGGGATAAGAGTCAAGAAAGGAAAGAGTAATGGGGAAGAAACAATTTAAAGCATGGTATTTTAGACTGTTCTTGGATGAAACTCACATAAAAATGTACTCTTTTTTTTTTCATTTGCGACACATTGACAGAGAAGAATCCTTGAAACTACTTTTAGCTTTTACAGGTCTTTTTTATATAGTGATATGCTCACACCAAGACCGAAGTCACTGCTGACCTCAGACTTAGCACACAAAGTTCGTCTGCTGGACCAGTGGGAAAAATCCCTGGTCACTATGCCATTAACACTTTTTTGGAAGAGGTGATAAACAAATTGAAATGCGAGAAATCAAGTTCATAGCAGAATAAAATTGGAAAAAGTGAGAGACATGATGCAGGTTGAAGAAGTTTCGCCAGGAGAGGAAAATGGTCAACGATTATCTCGATATGCATTCCTGAAGCGGCCAAGGATGACATCCGTAGAAAACCTAGAGTAATTCTCTCAAACAAGCTCCATACTTCTATAACTGGGCACGAAGTAAATCATTGCAGATTTTCATTTCCTCCCTATCAGATTACGGAGTAAACAAAAATACTGTAGTTGAAAAAAAAATGATGTAAAATTCATAACAGTATTTGCTTTGGTCTGGACTTCTAAACTGAAATTTGCATTATCCAAAATATGTGCAGATTAAAAACTTTAGGTACATTAAGTTTGAAAATTGTTCTTACTCATCTTGTGCTCGAGGAATTAGTTTGCACTATACGTGAAAACTCCAAAGATTCAGAAAAAAAAAACCCTTTCCTTAGGAGGAGAATGTTCGATAAGAATGATAAAAATTTCGCAGCATCTAAGAGAAATCGAATTTCAGTACACTTCATAGTAGAAATAAATATGTTTATTCACACTGTGTGAATCTCTAGGATTTTCATGCTTTAACACAAGCATACATTTTATAGTTTCAAACAAGTCTCACAACACATCATGATCTGGTTTATCTCGGTTATTAAATTCCTTAGAGTAGTTCCATGGCTGAGTGGACAGCATGCTTGTCTACTGATCCAAAGAACCTAGGTTCGACCCCGGGTGTTGACTTTCTGCTGAGGTCTGAAACGCTCCTGTCAGAATACGCCTTCTCTATGGCGTATAAACTGACAGGCTCCTGTCAGACCTCTATGGCAAGCAGCTGCTTGAGGGAGTAATTTAACTTCAAATTAAATTTCCGATAAACCAATATACAGTATATTACAAAAAGTAACCGGACACTTCCATGTGATGTGAATGTGCTTGTCTACTGATCCACGGGACCTGGGTTCGACCCCGGGTAAGGCATGGATGTTGTGTTGACTTTCTGCTGAGTTCTGGCACGCTCCTATCAGAATATGCCTTCTCTATGGCGTATAAACTGACAGGCTCCTGTCAGACCTCTATGGCAAGCAGCTGCTTGAGGGGGTAATTTAACTTCAAATTAAATTTCCGATATATTAGAACCAATATACAGTATATTACAAGAAGTAACCGGACACTTCCATGTGATGTGAATAGAAAGCCATGTTCAAGGCTGATTATGAAAATCTGTTACGGAGATAAATTGAAGATCGCACTGAAATCTTTCTAAACATCTATTTTTCGCAATATTCGTTAACTATTTAGAGAATTATGGAAGCTGAAACATTTAACTGTAATATTTGCTACTTCAAAAATTAAGACACCACTGTTATAACAAACTGTTCATTAATATAAATGCAATATTTGAAGTTTGTGTAACTGTTTTTTCAGCTTTCATGAATTTGGAGGAAAAAATGTTTTGGAAATGTACAGCAGTAACGTCTCCAGTTAAATATTCTAGTTTCAGTAGCTTTAAATATTAAACGAATATTGTTGAAAAATTGAGATTCTATCTCAGTGATCTCTAGTGATCTTTTACCATAAAAAAGTATTTTCAAAGTTTTTAATGTGGCTTTCCGTGTCTCTCTCATGGAAGTCTCCGATTACATTTAATAATATAGTGCATATATTTTATATAACTGTGCAATGATATTTACAGCATATTTCACATTTGTAGGGAACATGTATTCTTTGACTAAAGTTTCATGTGATGCACTAAAAGAAAACATGCTTGTATTTCTTCAAGCTTCCTAACTATTAAACACAGCTGTTCTATTGCTCATTAGAGGCCTTCGTTTCCCTTAGCCTTCAATGTGTCATCTACTCTGATTCACCTTTCCAGATTCTTGTGATCCTCACGGGGGCAGGTGAGTAGTGGCTGCCATCCCTCATCCCTTGAAAGAAACCCTCAAGGCCTCCCTCCTTTCATCTTCAGCTCTTTTCGCACCGTTTCTCGTCAGAGCACGAGCTTGTCTCTCTCCTTCAATGGCAACCAATTGGAAACCCTCGGGAGAAAGGAAACCGAGGCTGGAGAAACGAAACTTTTGGACAATTGATTTCATTCTTTTTTTTTTGCCTTGCTTTGGGGAAACTTACTTTATCGACGACGGCTTAAAGAAAATATGAGTGTTTGTCCTTTACCTTTCCTTTTCACTCCCCACTGAGATTATTTAGCTGACAGGATTTCGGAGATTTTTCTCCGCTAATGAGTTTCGTCAATAATGTGGGCGAGTCCCATTGTGCTTGCTGGAATATTTGCTTTTGTTCGTGATTTCAATAAAGCGGAAATAACCTTTGGATTTAATCTCTTCACTCTGAGAGCCAACAGTCTGAAGGGAAGGTGAAGATATCGCGCACGTTGCAATTAATGTATTAAGAATATAACAAACAGAGACTTAAGATATATTATAGCAATCAACTTATCGTTTACGATTTTCTTGCTTCCATAAATGTTAATTTTTAGTTTAGGATTTATATAAAATCTAAATTTGGTTTTGATGTAATTTCCTAAGTTAGCTGATATCACTGTTCACCCTGTCCAAAAGAATTTATTTCTAGCAAACAGACGAAATCTGGAAACGAAACACGAGCGATTAAAGAACACGATTCGATCTATTTGGATCTAAACTGATCTTTTAAATCTCCGAGATAAGTGCCTCGATAAAAGAGGCGGGAGTTGGCAACTCGCAAAGCCAGAACTGATTTTCCTGGGCTCGAATTCCCACTCTACATGCTTTGATATTTTGTCCGCTAATCCTTGATTTATCCTCGGTGAGAAAACGGAGATCGATAGGTTCGGAAAGACTGCTGTCCATTGGGTGGAACGTTGAACTCTGACCCCATGTGCAGGAGAGCTATTTCCGGTGCATGTTAAAGAGCACATTTTGCCTCTAGATCCCCTTCCTCAACCTTCTCTGAACCCTTTAAACCTTTGTGACCTGGCCATTTATCCCATTGTGTGTGCCGTGTCGCTCAGAGATAAAACAGCCCAAAGCCTCAGGAAAATATCCCTGTTTCTGGTGGCAACTATATCATGTGGACATTTCAATATGCAAAATCAATTTAAACGTTATATTCTTTCTTATATGAAATATATAAGCAACTCATAAACTTAAAAGAATTTTTCTTGGGAGAACTTCCTCTTTAGCGACCACATAAGGGGATCATTCCTTGCAAGAGATAATTAATTACCATTTCTGCAACGTTTATGTCACAAATATCCGAGTAAATTGCAAGAAGGATCTATAAAATGAAAACGATGGTCTTTTCCTCCTCCTTTTGTTACGGACGACTGGTTTTTTTTTATTAAAAAGCAGAAACCAACTAATGTGAAACGACGATATTTCGGTTAACAAAATTTTCGGTTAGCCCAATTCATTTAAATAGTAAATAGCTGAATGTTTATATACTATAAATAGTTGAATGTTTAAATGATATAAATAGCTGAATGTTTAAATAATATAAAGAGCTGAAACTCTTTCTCTGATATAAATATTCCACTTTTATGCACACTTGATGATTCTGTTTTAGTCTGTAGGGTAAAACAAAAAATAATTGAAGTTGACGCTATAATATTTAAGGCGTATTGCTGTTTAATTATTTCATACATACTTATTGGGATCAAATTAAATGTTTACCAAATTAAACTCTGAACCCCTAGCACTGTACTCCAAAAAAAATAATGAATATCAAAAATAGTTGTTAGATACCAAACGATGATAGATCGAAAAACGAAATTTGCGTCACTAAAATAACAACGGTTCCTATTGTTTTAGTAATGCCTGTATTTTAAATACTATGGTTATACCAAATTTAGTAAATGTTCACCAAATGTATAACACTAAATTTTCGCGACAATACTGCCAACACTTTACTGATTCGTTTTCACTTGGCCTCCGCTCATCAGGGGCGTTTTTTGTAATGCGGACGACGGAGTCATTAGATACGAATATTAGAACTCAAAGCACAGAGATGGGATACAAAGATTCATACTCATGAAATTCATCACTTTACGGATTCGTTCTCACTTGGCCTTCGCTCATCAGGGGCGTTTTTATAATGTGCAGGCGGTGTACTGTTCATCTATAGATAGAAAACCTTAATAATACCATTCAGAAAAAACGAAAAAGTACAATGTACTGGCTGTTCCAATTCCGAAACAGCCAATACGTCATACTTTTCTAAGAGCCACACTTCGACCAGCGCCCGCCAGTTGGGAAACAAAAAGTTTTTTTTTAGTGGCAAATAACATAATAGAGTAGCAAGAAGTGAATATCTAGTTAACACTTTAAGATTAAATATGGTCTAAAATTTGGTGAACATTTACTATTTTTGGGAAACGAAAGTGTTTTTTTGTATGCATATTTTCATCAAATTTGGTAAGCAGTTAAACACAAGCCCTTATTATTTAGTACATGCTAAAGCATATGGTTGTGTCATTAACAGTAAATTGATAAGGGATTCAAATAAATAATATTTTTGATAGTATAAATTGCCAATCGAAAGTTATTAAAATGAAACCTTACACTACATTTTGATTAAAAATGAATATCATCTGAAAAGTATTCTTTTATTCTTCTGTTGGGTCCTTTTTTAAAAAAAATCGCACTTGGTGATGCCATTTAAATCATTAAATTCCGATTCTTGCGGTTTGTTCTAAAGATTAAATTTGTATTGAGTATAGTTTAAAAAACCCTAAAACTTCTAAGACCACCCATAGATGGCACCACCACAAGTTTTCCCATGCGTGGCAACGAGCATTGGAAGTTTTGTCGAATTCTCTCGAATCGTTTTGCAGCACAAAACTAAAAATTTAGAAATGTTTTTATGCTCTTCAGTTTAAGAACTGGCTGAGATTATAATGACAAAAATATACTAATTAAAAAACCGATGAAATGAATGAAAAAAATAATATATTTGAAGAATTATACCTAAAATTCTTGAATATAATACCGTTCTTACACTGCTCATACTTCTAAGAACATAAAATGCTATCGTAGTACCTGTTAATAATTAACATAACGAAAAAAATCGTTTCATTTTACAGAGGGTTAATGATCCATCAGAACAATGTTAGAGTAATAAGCTAACTGTGTAAAATTCAAGTCCTTCAATGTAAACACGAACGTTAACTGTTAACGCAAGTAGTCAGAAGTCAATATTAGTCATTTCAATAATGATCATTTCTCGAAACATTATCGTTGTTAGACATATGGTCGGAACATTTATATATTTCTCAAAGACTCAATGTAGCTATTCCCTTCAAATATATTTGTTACAAATCTGGATGCGAAAACACATCAATGTAAACATCAAATCATTCTCCAGCGTAAAGAACTGTTTAATAATTAAAATTGTCGATCCCAAGACTAAATAAATTTTAGAGTAAGCGAACTAAACCACAAGAACTCACTGATCACCATAGTAACTGACTTTTGTGTCGGAGGAATAATTAGGGGGCGTTGAGAGCAAGGAATTCATTTAAGTTTTGCGTATTTTTTCTGCTCATTAGGGCAGAGGACGCTTCAATCTGTCAGAGATTTCACCTGATGATTGATTGTAATTGTAATGATGAATCCTGATGATTGATTGTAATTGTAATGATGAATCCTGATGATTGATTGTAATCTGGTGTAATTCGTACTCGTCTATTAAAAACAAGTTGCCATTGAAAGAGTTGCTGAATGAAAGGAAAGGTGGAAAAGTTTAGAATTGGTTTGGGATTGAACTTGCAGCCTTGCGTTAAGGCCGTCTGGTGTGATCTGTACTGACTTTAAAAGGCAGAGATTTATACCACTTAAGCTCCACGAGGTAGAACTCATTTCCTTGGGGTTATAAACGGATGTAACTGGAAATACTTTATTTTGTGTTATCAGTAGGGATTATCATTAAAAATCAATGAAATCGTGATGGTGATTACTTTTAATGATAACTGGAAACTTGAGAGGCAGCGATTTTTTTCAAAGATGCAGAAATGAACCTAAGATACAATCTTATTTTTTTTTAATTATTCCGATGTCACCAAAATTGTGGTGCTTTACAAATGCCGATTTGAATTGCTCATTTATTGATTATAAATTCTGTACTTTTTAAGGAAATTGTGAAACTAAATGCATGATTGTCTTTTTCAAAAATTAATATGTTTTAAATTTTATTTTACCTCCACAAACGAGTTTTAAGTATCGTGGAATTTCATTTTATTGTCGAAATCTATTGTGCAAAATATATCAATATTAGAAAAACTGCTATCAACTTCAAAACTCCAAATTGTATTAACTCTTGTTTTACTAATATTGGTGGTAGAAAATTTATTTGTACATCTGTAAATGATGGTAATAAAAAATTTAATTCACCTTAATAAATCTGCTAAAATATTCTCTAAAGCTGTTTAAAATCAAATGGCAAGTAACACCCACTTTCTGCATTTGGATGTGAAGAATTAATTTTTGGGGAAAGTTTCCCTTTAATTCCTTCAGGGAACAAATTCCGCATATAGATTAATTATCTCTATAAATCGATTTAGAGATTTGGTTATTCAAAAACATAACTCTCTAAGATAATAATTACATTTAGTTTGTTCAGAAAAATGATTGGAAAAAGCTTATGAAAAAGTCCAATGTTAAAAAATATTAATATGGTTATCTTTTTATACTAGTATTTTTTATTCTATTATGTGTCTTTTTCACACATTTAAAACACATTTTTCGATGAAATTTTGGAATAACTTTCAGTTCATAACAATGAGAACATTAATTAATTTACGATTAAAAAGCATTACAGAAAATAATGTAAAATAGAAATATTACGAAAGAGAATTATAAATAGGTTTCCCGATTAATAAAATAACATTCAAATTTATTCTTGAATAGCATTTTGAAAAAGATCATGTTTCACATGCTTGTGTTGAATAAGGAAAAAAATTGTGCTTTTTTTCTATACATACTGTATTTATATATATTATAGGCATATATATATATATACAGAGAAATATGGAGGTAACCTCATGTTACATCAATATATATCTCAAATTGTAAATTTCTGTAACTTTCTCAATAACATTTTTAAGGGCAAAATGTCCCTGAAGATAAATATCTCACACAAATATTAATTCGATTTTCAACAATTTTTCGAGTAGGAGCATAAATGAGAGTTCTGGCACAGTAAAAGGGGCTCGAGAATTCGAGCTGAAGTATGATGAATGATATTGATAAAATGCGAGATTTGAATATTTCGCCAGATTTTAATATTTCGGGTTCTGAAAGTTGTTTTTAAATATTCCATCCTCCCAAAGTATTTAGATAAAGAAGGATGTTGTTGAGAATTGAGATTTAGATAGATTCTAATCATATCTTTATCTTCAGTCAAATTTTTCCACAAAAAAAAAGAATTTTTAAACTGTTACATTTACGTTTGAATTTAGTTTTCAATAGAACTTAACATGAGAATATTTCCATTTTTATGTCCAGTGTCTGTATATGTGCAAATTATTTGTCCAATTAAATATTCAGAATAACGTCAAATGAGGTAACCAGTGCTTTTTGTCGTTCGAATCAATTTCCCATCAATCAGCTGGTCCGTCAAGTTCACATTTCACGTCGGATGCCCCGACAAGAAAATGGTTCCTTCGTCGGTCGTCATTACGGGGCATTGGAGATGGGCAACGGTGAATGGCGCTGATGCATACAGCAGATGAACTCTTCGAAGACGATGTCCGCAGGCGAAACTAATATGGCGCATCTTCTTCATCTCTGTGAGGGTCTTCAGCATGCATGTAATTAGAATTAGCGGGCTCTGCGGATTAGACTTTCAAATTACCATCAACTGGTGAAGACCTTCACCACACAAGAGAAAGTTAGAGGTGAGGGTTGGAGGGGGACAGAAATAGTGTCCGTTTAATTTCAAACATGCCTGAAACTTTAAATCGAAGTTTGCGGGTTTTTTATGCCTTTTTGCTTTTCTTCACGTTATTCAGCTTGGTTTTCATTTCGTTTTCTCCTTTTTCAAGAGTGAAGCTCACTTAATGAAGAAATGAATGAAATGCAAGACTTCTTCCAAATGCAAATCAGAGGAATTCTGAATGATATTAGATATTATATTTCACTTGACGAGCAAAATTCTTCGAACGAGTGAGGGCATAACGACATCGTTTGCTCATGGCCCAAAAAAATCTTTTAATCGCTTTTACTTAAATCTTCACCAGAAATGGCAAGTATTAGACATTTTAACCATTTCAATATCTTACTTAACCATTCCTTTACATCTCCTGATAGCAATAATTTGTTTCACGATCAGACCAAACAAATTTTATTTGCAAAAAAATACGTATTCGGACATAAGTTGCATATCTAAAGACAGAATGTAGGTAAAGCACACGAAATTGTGCTCAGCGATTAATAATATTATATCTTTATGAAATTTATTATTATGATTACTCACTGTCACTGTGACCCACGCACTGAATAACAGAAGAATTTTGATTTTATGTGGAAATATTTAAGGGCTTCATTCTGTTTTTTATCTTGTGTGAGGGAAAAATTGCCAAGCCGACACTTCTGATGCAAGTAGTTGATCACCAAAGTGATGTGGACAAATTCTCAGAGGGTGTACAACCACCCACCCTCTGTACAGGTCGTGGGATGGGGGAGGGAAGTTTAGAGTTATCTTGAATTTTGTAAAACGGTAGGTTTAAACTTATTTTTAGACGCGATTTTTCATAGGGTATAAATTTTGGATTCATTTATGTTACAGCGAACTCAATTTGTTTGCACTAAGATTACTTTCTCATAGTCTGATAAAAGCAAGTTGTCTTTTGGTTTTTTACTTATTCTGGAATCGAACACTTTCTCTGTGCAATATCTGATAGAAGAATAATAATATAAAGATTTAAAATCATTTCACACTTTAAATTGATTGATAATATGTTATGCCTTCTCGTTGATAATAAATATTAATGAGAGTTGGGTTGTTGTACCTCTGAGCGGCACTTTTTTGCACAATATGGGCTAAATGGCCAGGTCACATGGACCCCGAAGGCTCAGAGAAGGTTGGGGGAGGGGACCCACTGGAACAGCTGTTGGGATAGTAGCCTCCCGTCAAGGCCATCCAGCGTGTTCTTTAACGTGCACAGAGTATGGCTCTCCCACACATGGGGTCACCGCTTAACATCTCATTCAATGGACAATAGCCTTTCAAAGGCCATCAGTGTCCCCTACTGACTGTGGGCAGGGCGGGGAGTTTTGCGGAGATAATTCTCAACGCTGACCCGACTGTGGGCAGGGCGGGGAGTTTTGCGGAGATAATTCTCAACGCTGACCCAGCTGGGACTCGAACCTGGGAACTACAGATTACGAGCCTGGTGCGCTACTGACTGAGCCACCCCCGCCCCTATTAATGAGATAACTGTGTCAGAGGTTTAAATTTAAATTTAACACGTTTGCTATTTAACGAATTTGATCCCCGAAAAGTGGCAAAACCAAATTTGTTTCAGCTCATCATTTCATGAGTTCCATGTCTACAGGACATCCTGTGATTCTTTACTACTGACTCATATTTCCTGTTTCATTTCGTACAGAAGGATAACGCGATTTATTTAGTAATAATGCAAACAAAATTAAGTTAATATCAACTCCATTGGGACCTAAGATAAAGTATATATAAAAATCACTGCTTTAAAAGAGTAAGAAAAAAGTATGAAATTAAACAAAACATCACAAATATTATTAGGAAAGGCACTGGTAAAGTCTAAAATATAAAACATCTAAAGTATTTTGAAAAATTAATGCAACCTAGAGCTTTTCAAAGCAGTCATGGTAAGATATACAACAACATTTTCAAGGAGATTATTTCATCCCTTTCTACCCTGCAAAGGAAGAAATGGTGTTTTAAATCTCCTCTTGTAAATGAAATGGGAATATGGCGATGTCTAGTTCTGCTTTTAGGTGCGAAAACGATTATATGATTTAGTAATAAACGATTCCGTGGATTATTTTTCAATCCATACTTTGATCATTAACAAGTCATCTGCACTCCAGTAAGAGTTGTGTTAATTTCTGTTCGTAAGATTTTATTACGAAAACAGATTGACTGTTTGTGAAAAATATTCAAATTTTTTCGACAATTTCCTTCCCATATATAGGAATCATAACAGATAAGTATATTTCACGATGGTGAGTACATATGTGATTAAAGATTTCATTAAGGTTTTTATGTTGCATTTTCTGTAGCTTTTAACAATCGTGTGCACGGTTGTCCCTTACAGAAAAGAAATTACAGTGTTATAGACAGTTGTATAGATCATAGTGACCATGATTTTTTTTTTTCATTAAATTATACGAAATTCATTTCAAATCTCTCTGGAATATATTTATTCCCAATAATCTCCCTATGAAAAATCGATTGTTTTCATTTTATAATCTTTGGGTTGGGTTGTTTTACCTCTGAGCGGCACTTTTTTTGCACACCATGGGCTAAATGGCCAGGTCACATGGACCCCGAAGGCTCAGAGAAGGTTGAGGGAGGGGACCCACTGGAACAGCTGTTGGGAGACAGATGGTAGTCTCCCGTCAAGGCCATCCAGCGTGTTCTTTAACGTGCACAGGGTATGGCTCTCCCGCACACGGGGCCACGGCTTAACGTCCCATCCGACGGACGGCGGCCTTTCCAAGCCCATCGGTGTCCCCTACTGACCGTGGGCAGGGCGGGGAATTTTGCGGCGATAAATCTCAACGCTGACCCAGCTGGGACTCGAACCTGGGAACTACAGATTACGAGCCTGGCGCGCTACCGACTGAGCCACCCCCGCCCCATTTTATAATCTTTTTCCTGTTGAATCACCAAACGAGATGTTTGGTTTTTCTCTTCATAGATGGCCATCGAATTTCTAGATTATCTCACTTCGTCGTCTGCAGTCACCGATTTGCCTTCTCTTCCACATTTCATAGTTAAGGATGAATCCCTTCACCTATTATGTCCATGATGATCATAGTTCACGAGGTAAAAGTAAGCTCACAGGTAACAGAGATGATTAGAAATTGAACTTAGCTCTTCTGAAAGTTCATTATCCTCGTCGTCAATGACTAAGCGGTTATGTTAATAAATAGCCAAGAAGGGAGATGAAGTTGATTGAGGCTCATTAGTCATTACTAAGGAATTCCACTTTCTTTAGATACCATTTTAAATTAGTCTTCCTTTGCTGTCATTGGAAACATTCCCTTCGCCATCCATTTTTTTTTTGTGTAAAAAAGTAGATTGAAAATTTATGGTGATATTTTCAGAACTGAATTCGAAGCAAGGTTTCAAACGATCTCTGCATGTCCCATGCACTTCAATACAATTTGTAGAAATACAAAATTGTAAAATATTCTAATTGATATATCAGAATTATATGTTATTATTAAATTGCTTTATAGCTTGATGCTATCTCGAATCTCGTCTAATTCTACTGACAAATTCGGTATGTGCTGGAGCTGATAAATTCGGTATTTGCTGGAACGCTGATTTTCAAGGCAAATGCAGTTCCATTGCCCTGAGCAAATAAAAAGGAATAACAGATGGAAACAAACTACACTTCCACTGCTGAGAAGATATTTCTCTTTCTTCATTTCTTTGGACTCATTAAGTGTTCTTTCCCTTTCACGTCGCTTCTGCTTCGTCACGAACACTCCCGGTCAAGAAAGACTATTTCTCGTTAATGCCGAGAAGAGAAACCTCGTTCGAAGAGGTGAAGAAGATGGTTGCAGGTGATCGGTGAAGAAGATGGTTGCAGGTGATCGGTGAAGAAGATGGTTGCAGGTGATCGGTGAAGAAGATGGTTGCAGGTGATCGGTGAAGAAGATGGTTGCAGGTGATCGGTGAAGAAGATGGCTGCAGGTGATCGGTGAAGAAGATGGTTGCAGGTGATCGGTGAAGAAGATGGCTGCAGGTGATCGGTGAAGAAGATGGTTGCAGGTGATCGGTGAAGAAGATGGTTGCAGGTGATCGGTGAAGAAGATGGTTGCAGGTGATCGGTGAAGAAGATGGTTGCAGGTGATCGGTGAAGAAGATGGTTGCAGGTGATCGGTGAAGAAGATGGTTGCAGGTGATCGGTGAAGAAGATGGTTGCAGGTGATCGGTGAAGAAGATGGTTGCAGGTGATCGGTGAAGAAGATGGTTGCAGGTGATCGGTGAAGAAGATGGTTGCAGGTGATCGGTGAAGAAGATGGTTGCAGGTGATCGGTGAAGAAGATGGTTGCAGGTGATCGGTGAAGAAGATGGTTGCAGGTGATCGGTGAAGAAGATGGTTGCAGGTGATCGGTGAAGAAGATGGTTGCAGGTGATCGGTGAAGAAGATGGTTGCAGGTGATCGGTGAAGAAGATGGTTGCAGGTGATCGGTGAAGAAGATGGCTGCAGGTGATCGGTGAAGAAGATGGCTGCAGGTGATCGGTGAAGAAGATGGCTGCAGGTGATCGGTGAAGAAGATGGCTGCAGGTGATCGGTGAAGAAGATGGTTGCAGGTGATCGGTGAAGAAGATGGCTGCAGGTGATCGGTGAAGAAGATGGCTGCAGGTGATCGGTGAAGAAGATGGCTGCAGGTGATCGGTGAAGAAGATGGCTGCAGGTGATCGGTGAAGAAGATGGCTGCAGGTGATCGGTGAAGAAGATGGCTGCAGGTGATTGGTGAAGAAGATGGCTGCAGGTGATCGGTGAAGAAGATGGTTGCAGGTGATCGGTGAAGAAGATGGTTGCAGGTGATCGGTGAAGAAGATGGTTGCAGGTGATCGGTGAAGAAGATGGTTGCAGGTGATCGGTGAAGAAGATGGTTGCAGGTGATCGGTGAAGAAGATGGTTGCAGGTGATCGGTGAAGAAGATGGTTGCAGGTGATAAGTGAAGAAGATGGTTGCAGGTGATCGGTGAAGAAGATGGTTGCAGGTGATCGGTGAAGAAGATGGTTGCAGGTGATCGGTGAAGAAGATGGTTGCAGGTGATCGGTGAAGAAGATGGTTGCAGGTGATCGGTGAAGAAGATGGCTGCAGGTGATCGGTGAAGAAGATGGCTGCAGGTGATCGGTGAAGAAGATGGCTGCAGGTGATCGGTGAAGAAGATGGCTGCAGGTGATCGGTGAAGAAGATGGTTGCAGGTGATCGGTGAAGAAGATGGTTGCAGGTGATCGGTGAAGAAGATGGTTGCAGGTGATCGGTGAAGAAGATGGTTGCAGGTGATCGGTGAAGAAGATGGTTGCAGGTGATCGGTGAAGAAGATGGTTGCAGGTGATCGGTGAAGAAGATGGTTGCAGGTGATCGGTGAAGAAGATGGTTGCAGGTGATCGGTGAAGAAGATGGTTGCAGGTGATCGGTGAAGAAGATGGTTGCAGGTGATCGGTGAAGAAGATGATTGCAGGTGATCGGTGAAGAAGATGGTTGCAGGTGATCGGTGAAGAAGATGGTTGCAGGTGATCGGTGAAGAATATGGTTGCAGGTGATGAGTGAAGAAAGGAAGCAATGCTTCGTGACACTGAAGCAATGTTTCCATCTTGCTTTTGAGGTTAGGGACAGAGAGAGACAGAAACACTGCAAAAGTCGTGTCGGTTATTGTAACCCATTAGGAGATCCAGCATTCCTTATGTTGATGAATGACCAACATTAAACAAAATGTGCTCCTGATGGTGTTTAAGTGTTAATTCACAATTAAATTCAAAACTCGTTTAACTCGTTTAACTCGTTTAGCTTGTATGCCCTACTTTAACTCGTAAAACTCGTTAAAGTAGGGCATACAAGCTATGTACGAAAAGTTCCGAAACTCAATTTATTGCAGACAAACCAGGAATAACCGACCAGCGACAGTAAAGTAGGATTGTTCTCCTACCGCTACGCAAGTTTTGACATGTTTAGACCTGCAACCTATTCCCTGCAACGCTCTCGATTATACTATGTGAGACGTTCCCATGGACAGTTTAGCCGCACCAATGGACATGCAAAGAGTGAATATTACGTTTTGTGTTTGTAAACAAAAACAATGTTGTTTGATTTGTTTCGGCTGCAGAGGTATAGTGCACAAGACATTTGTCCCACAGGATCGAATACCGCTATGCTGACATTCAGGCCATTCGAACAGCAGTGATAGAACAAGTCTGCAGCATTCCATAAAGTGTTCCAGGACTGCTTAAATGACCTCCAGAAACACTGGGATCGGTGTATTGATGCAGGGGGAAACTATTTCGAAGGAGATTCTTAGCACCAGAGTGTAAGTACATCGTACTCATGTTTGTAGCGTCAGTCTCTGAACTTTCCGGACATAGATTGCAATAAGCGTTTTTAGAAATTTTATAATATGAGGCAAATTGGCTTTTTCTTTATTGTTTGATAAAGCATAAAACTTCTGATCGAACTGCCAACTACTGGATAAAGAATGCAAATACAGATGTGTATCGATATGTAAAAGGTTTTTGAACAGAAGTCTATCAGAGTGTTTACCTCAGAAACGTTGAATGACTTACTTCAAATGATTAAACTAATCATCGAATGGATAGATAAGTCAAAACATAATGCATTTATTAATCCGCATTGCAATGAACTATGATTAAAATTGAATCGAACACATAAACCGGTATATACGCCAATAAAAAAATTATCATTCATGTCTGAAAACTTAAAATGACATATTGTTTTAATGACAGCTGAATGCAATTGATTAGTTAAATTAATCAATGATCAATTGCATACCGAAAAAACAAAAAAACGAAACAAATTACGATATCGTCACATTTCCAAGTTTAGGTTTCCAATATTTTTGCCATTTGATAACGCGGCAGACATAAAAAATCGACAATTGCTTTGAATTTATGAAAACTATTGTATCATGCTTAAGAAAATATTGTGGCTACAGAATAACCTCGAAGATTTATAAATATTTCAAACGAATTTCTCTACATACTGAATTTTAAAACGAGTGCAAAAATAATGTATTGGATTATTTTAAAATTTAAATTATTTGATACTGAACTGAAAGAAACTTAATTTGGTTCAGTTTTTTGCACAAGATATGGCTCTCCATCCGATAGATGGCCATCTTCCCAAGCCTATCTGCGTCCGCATCCTCACCGATCATAGATATGGAGTTAGCGGAGAAAATTCTAAACGCAGACACAGAGTTGCGATTTGAATATGAGAATATTGGAATGAGAGAATAAAATATCAAGAATAAATTGATTGATGAAATCGTTTCAATGGCTCAAACTGCATCCGATGTTCTCCAGGTTCCTCTGATGCCTGGCACTCCAGGTTCACTCTGATGCACCCAAGTTCGAGTTCCTACTGCGCCTGCGTTGAAAATTATCTCTGCGATCCCTCTACCCTCAGTGATAAAGAGGACACAGATGTGCTCGAATAGGCCACCGTTTATCGGATGGGGCGATAAACCATCGCACCGTGTAAAGAAGATCCACACACTCTTCACGAGAAAAATAACACCCTCGAAGGCCTTTGCGGGAGACTTCCATCTGTCTCCTAGCAGCTATTCAGTGGATCAGCTACTCAGTTTTGAACTCTAAGGGGTCCTTCTGACCTTCCCTTAAACGATTCATCATAAATATATTTGAATCATCTGAATAAATACTTTGAACCACTGAAAGAATTATATCAGATGCCCTTTGAACCATGAAACGATTATATCCTTGATAACATCGGATGCAGTTTGAGCCATTGAAACGATTGCATCAATCAATTTATTCTTGATATTTTATTCTCTCATTCCAATGTTCCCATATTCGAATCCCAACACTGTATCTGCGTTTAGAATTTTCTCCGCTAACTCCATATCTATGATCGGTGAGGATGCGGACGCAGATAGGCTTGGAAGGATGGCCATCTATCGGACGGGGAGCCGTATCTTGTGCACGTTAAATAACACGCTCGATTATCTCGATTGGAGGATTACGTCTATCTCGTAACAGCGGCCCAGTGGTTCCCCTCTGCCAAACTTTTCTGAACCCTTGGGGGTCCTTGTAAAAAGCCACCGAAGAGAAACAGGTCTTATTGAACTTAATGGTTTAATATAAATCACAGTAAAAAGGAAATTGCGAAATCTGGTACAATAAAACAAGTTCCTCTTCAATTTCGGAGCATTGGGGCTTTTTGTAACACAATTTGGTGGAGTGAAATCTCGTGGAACTGAGAGAAAAGAATATAAAGTCTTATATTTAAAGTTTCTCACCCACAATGAGAAATAACAAAATGGTTACGATGATTTTTTTTTCAGAAGATTTAAAGCGCATTGTATTATTAAAATTATTAATGCAAAATATACATAAATGTTCTAATTAGAGAATGAGATACGCAATAGTACTTTCAATTTTTTTTAAATATTTCAGCTTATATAATTCTTTAAATTTAAAATTATGACAAATATTATATTTTGAATCGTCAACAGATGAAATATTGAAAGTATTAAGGTTCGAAGCAAAACCCTCACGTGATAAATAAACAGCACTCTAATGTTGAAGACTGCATAAAAATAATTCCAGGATATTATTATAAGATTCATATAATTTAAAGAGAAGCGCAACACTGACATGTACATATTTAAACGATCAGAAGACTTAAGCTTTCTTATAATCAGTTTCTAAGCGCGAAACTGCGGATGACATAATCTATTTACTCAACAAAATATTGTGCAATATCAATTCATGACATGTCATAAAAATACTACAAGCGCTTCAAAGTTCGAAATCTATTGGAAATATTTCGGAATGAATTGCACAGCAAGACTACTCGGGGCACATATGGTCTTGACGATTTCATTGAAATGTCGAACAAAAGAAACCTTCCTCCATGCCTCAGAGGTTTCCTCTCCACTGAACGAACCACCGGCTACAGTTGTTTCATTGATCTCAGATTTTGTGTTTCCATCATCTGCGACACAAACAGGAAATGACAAGTCAGTCGTTCACGAGGCGTCTTCTTAATTCTTTGCTCGAAAGCTTAATTATTCGAATTATTACCGTCAGCGCTGATTAACCGAGAGGTGACAATATCTTATCGCCAAGCGGTGACAAAGCAATTAAGTGCGCATGGCCTGAGGAAGTCATCATTCTGGCGTCTGCCACGTGACTGTATTGGCCTGTTAATTACCCCTGAAGCACTGTCCGACGACGACAGGATGCAGAAGAGAAACAACCCTCTATCTGATGCAAAGAGTTCAGTCTGCGGTTCCTCCCTTCTTTTTCTGGTTGTGGTTACGAGGCTTCCTTTCTTTAAGTGCTAAACGTTTATCTTCAAATGGCAGTGCTATTCAAAAACACAACCAAGGCAAAACTAATAGCAATTGGATAAAAAAATATATTATTTTCTTATGAACCTTTTAGTAAAAAGCAAATCGAAGAAGTGAAAGCAATGAAAGATGGTTTATCATAGCTACCTATGAACGAAGAAATTGAGTTTCCATTTAATGCAAACCAATCGAGTTTTTTGTAATCAAAGAGAGTTGTATTTCGTCGAGGTATCAAAATAGACTGGCAAATTAAGAGACTTGACGCGGTGTTTTCGAGATTCTTGCCGCCCTGCACAATTTTGAAGACATTTGCTATTATTATGGTCTAACCAGATAATACAATTGTGCTCCCCCAAACAAGTCTATCCTCGGCCAGTGACGGTCCATTGAACGTTTTTTTTTTTTTGGGGGGGGAGTAGGAGGGGGCAGTGAACTATCCTCGGACAGTGACGGTCCATTGAACGTTTTTTTTCTTTTTTTTTTTTTTTTTTGGGGTGGGGGGTAGGGGGCAGTGAATACCTTACAAAAGTGGAACTCATTAAAATGACACAATGTTTTTCTCTGATTCCTTCTCTTGGCTTTTTGGGGGGCGACTCCCCCTCTTGAGACTGTCCTGAACGATAGCGATTATATTCATCCACTGCAGGCCAATTTTAATCAGATCCAATTTGTCAATGTCCATCCACTTCATTAAAAGTCTGCTTCTTTCCCTTCAACTTTTATGAACATTTTTATAATTTCATTCCTTAATAATAATGTGGCCAGCTTGTAAAACTAATCTATAGTTTTACAAGATGGCAATATTATCAAATCGAGTCAAATTGTAATCGCTACACTGTCCAAATAGTAAATTTCTCTGCTAATCTAATCTCCAGGTGTATCGTGTTGTGTTGTGTTGTTTTACCTCTGAGCGGCACTTTTTTGCACACCATGGGCTAAATGGCCAGGTCACATGGACCCCGAAGGCTCAGAGAAGGTTGAGGGAGGGAACCCACTGGAACAGCTGTTGGGAGACAGATGGTAGCCTCCCGTCAAGGCCATCCAGCGTGTTCTTTAACGTGCACAGGGTATGGCTCTCCCGCACACGGGACCACGGCTTAACGTCCCATCCGACGGACGGCGGCCTTTCCAAGCCCATCGGTGTCCCCTACTGACCGTGGGCAGGGCGGGGAATTTTGCGGAGATAAATCTCGACGCTGACCCAGCTGGGACTCGAACCTGGGAACTACAGATTACTAGCCTGGCGCGCTACCGACTGAGCCACCCCCGCCCCACCCAGGTGTATCAACAAGCTTTCTACCTCCACTGTCCTAAGAACCAAAAGATGCGCTAACTATAGTGCGAGACTTACCAAGTTCCCGTAAACTTCATCGTGAACACTGGGCGTTTGCAGGATAAACAGCTTCACTGTTTTTTAACAGGCGTTGCAGAACACATCTTGAGGTGGCAACAAAAGTGACTAAAGAATTATGCAATTAGCCATAAATCTTCAATTATAGGCGATGATTAGACGGTTTAAATTATTATAATTAAATTTAATAAAATTTTAATTATTCTCTATCATTTGTGATGTAAACGTTTTTCTGAATGAACCATGTTCCGAGATATTAGAAATCAAATTGCAATTTGCCTAACACGTTTTCCAAATTTTTATCCTTCACTCTCTCTCTCTCAGGAAGGAAACTAATCGAAAGCATCTATTCTATTTTCCTATTGTTTATGAATTCTATACTTCCATCTACAACCTCGGTGTTATTTGTGATATTTCAACTTCTGGGTAACAAAAACACCATAAAATCATAAAAAAATTAAACTCATTATTCAGACATTCGCTATGGCCCTGGTAATCTATTTCACAGTTGAGTACATCGCTGTTCATAATTTAAGGAATTTGAACAAAATTGCAAATATCTCAAGAAATTCTTTTCGGAATTTAACGAAAGTTCCAGAGGATATTTAGCGTGAAATAACTCACATTTATCTGCTCTTAAATTTGCATTTTCAATACGAAAGACTCAGCGATATGCAAATTAAGCTGGCGATAAAAGCAGTTTCAAAAACGGGTTCTTCTCGTTTCGGGTTAAAAGCAGCTTCATCGAGCGTTCGAATTACAGTGTAGTTAAAATGCAAAAGAGGAACTATCTGGATGACGGTCATAGATGGAGAACCATGGAGGGATGGAAAGAGGACAGTCAAGTAGAGAGGTTTCCATAGTCATTAATGTGTCCAGATGGAGAACCATGGGACGGATGGAAAGAGGACAGTCAAGTAGAGAGGTAGTCAAGTAGAGAGGTCCAAAAGTGTAATTTACAGACTCTGGAGACGTTTTCATGACGCTGGAACATGTTCAAGAAGAAGGATTCAGAGAAGGCCTAGAGCAACAACAGTTCAAGATGATCGTTTCCTGTCCCCAACTTCAAGGCCAAATAGAATGCTGTTTTAGAGCGCCAATTCCAATATACGGTAAGTAGTGATTCTCGGCGCCATTGCACGTGGAGAGAGCATGGGGCACGTTATCATCCACAGAATATCGTGAAAAGGGACTATTTTGGTGGGAGTGGTTTGTTAATCTGTGGAGGAATCACTATCATTGGTGTCACTGACCTGCATGTTTTCTCAGGCGGCCCTAAGATACATAGATGCTAGAAAAGATATTAGTCTTATGTGAGACTTTCTAGAGGTGCCATTGGGTCAGAATTCATTTTTGTACATGATAACACTCGACCACATAGATTTCAGATAGTGGAGGAATACCTTGAGAGTGAAGATATTTAGAGAACGGATTGGCCGGCGAGATCCCCAGACCTAAATCCCATTAAGCATGCATGAGATGCTTTGGGAAGGCGAGTTGCAAACTGTCATCCCCTTTCAAGGACCCTTCATGAGATGAGAAATGCTCTTCTACAAGAGTGGGATTTTCTCCCTTCTGCATTGTTAGATAACATTATTAGAAACATGATAGCGCGCTGTTCAAGCGTATTGCTGTTAGAGGTAACTTTACTAATTAATATTAATTTCAATATCTGCGGTGATCTATAATTTTTCTTAATTGGAAAAATTTTCTGATATATCCTTTGACTGGAAATTTAAATTTTATAATTGGACAAGTATTCTGATATATTATTTACTTCAAATGTAAATATATGTGATATTAAATAACCTCTGAAACTTTCGTTAAATTCTAAAAAGTATTTCTTGAGATAGTTGCATTTTTTGTTCAACTTCCTTAAATCACGAACTGCAGTATATTCATGGCTAATGGTGCAAATCCTTTCCGGTTACCAAACATTCACTTCTTTGATTGTCCCTGGCCAGTTCAGAGGATTGCAATTCTCGATGATTGGCTGCGAAAAATCTTTGTTTCATTTATACAGAGCCAGCCGCAAAAATACTCGATTTCAAAGGAGAACAAATATATAACGGATTTTGATGCCAGTTTAAAACAAAATCTAAATAATAGGGTAAACTTAAAATTTCTGTTTATTTTGCTCCCGATTTACAATGACTCAAATGTGCAGCAAAATATCTTCATTGATGAAGATCTTTCAAAACGGCGGCAGTTATTTGAACGCTGCGTGATGTTTCTTTTCTTTCCCCATATAACATGACATTAGAAATTGTCTCATCCTCTCCTCCACCCTCGAAGGTTTACGCTATTTATGAGTCAACACTCTTAGAGCTATTGCTACTGTTGGGGAAAGGTCCTTGTATGAAATGTAAAGCTATCCTGTAAAGTAAGCAGTAGCTTCAAGGATACTTCTCTGTATTACGAAGTGAATTAAAATGCAATGAATGACAGAAAGTGTTTTGAAAATTTATTCCAATGACAAAAATGCTTTTTCGTTTCCTATTTTTTACACCAATATCGCATATATATATATCCATTATATTTTTGTTTTAAAACTGGGTGAAATTCTTTTGGCCCTGAGTGTAATAAATCATCCGAAAATAAAACTACGAGGAAAATCCTAAATGGTGCAGAGACCAAATTTAGAGCAATTTAATGGTGTGACCCAGCAGTAATTATCTTGGGAAACAAAAATAGCCATGCTCTATATACTGTATTTGTTGCATCAATGCTTCAGAACTGTAAACGTGTATTTTTTTAATCTAGAAGATTAAACTTTCCATTTAAATGTTGCATTTACTTTCCAGCGTATAGTCCCCTTTTTAATTCCTTTTTCATATTTTACTGATCTTGAAAATGTTCCATCCTCGTAAGTTTGGCCATTTGTCTTTTCAGGTTTCAAAAGAAGAATGAATAAGACTGCGCAGTTGAGAATTTCTGAAGATTCAGAAACAGCAGTTCATGGAAATGGGCAACTGCGAGGCATTACGAACTCCGTCGCTGGGTTCAGCGACAATGATTGATCGGCAGCTCGAGACGGGGACAATGGAATGACAATGGGAAGTGACGAAGGAAGCAGCAAGTGAAACAAAAAGGAAATCGTCTTCACTTACCTATAGATGAGAAGAGGGAACCGAAACTGCTCTTGCGCCTCTTGGCCGAGGTTGTGACACTCCTGAACACGTGGGTAACTGAAATGAAAACAAGACAGTGAATATTAAGAGTCAAATGGGAAGGTCTAGATCGTGGGAAAATATCAATCGTTTTAAAAAAGTAGTTCACAACCCAGAATCGTTTTAAATAAGTAGTTCACAACTCAGAAGCATGTGCAATAAACAAAGTTTGAGAGATTGATCATTAGTCTGCATCTATTTAATTAATATTTCGTTTTTCTTTGTACTTACCGCTGTTGCTAAAGTTCTAAGATTTATGTATCTCTATCTCGAATCTGGAAGGACTAGGTACTTCTTGGTTCCAGCTTTCTTCTTTTCTTGTTTATATTGTTTGTTTAATATGTATGTGTTTTGTGTACTTCTTTGAAATGGAATAATTTTAAAAAATTTGAATTTGAGATATTCGTATTGCAATCAGAGGAAGCGTTCTTTGTTTCATGGTAACGAAAAATATTACTTTCTATTTTCCTAATGTAATATTACTCTTCCATGGAACACTTTCATGTTCAATTTACAAAACTGTTGCGTTGGGTTGGGTTGTTTTACCTCTGAGCGGCACTTTTTTGCACACCATGGGCTAAATGGCCAGGTCACATGAACCCCGAAGGCTCAGAACCCCGAAGGCCATCCAGCGTGTTCTTTAACGTGCACAGGGTATGGCTCTCCCACACACGGGGCCACGGCTTAACGTCCCATCCGACGGACGGCGGCCTTTCCAAGCACATCGGTGTCCCCTACTGACCGTGGGCAGGACGGGAATTTTGCGGAGATAAATCTCAACGCTGACCCAGCTGGGACTCGAACCTGGGAACTACAGATTACGAGCCTGGCGCGCTACCGACTGAGCCACCCCCGCCCCAACAAAACTGTTGCAAAGAAGTTTCAATTTTGTCACGAAGTAACGTGTTAAAATAATGGTAGACTATGCTGGAGTCATATTCATCATTTGCTATAATCAAACAAACTGTAGTATATGACGTTGGCTGTGTCAGTATTCTTATTGCCTTTCTTCCTATTGCTTTTCTCTCGTTTTGTATCGGTTGGTGCATTTGCCAAAACAGAAGTACCTCCATATCTTTTGAACCCGACGGACAAACTTAATGATTTATGTGTGAAATGAAACTTCTGACGCGGAGAGTTCATAAGCTATAAAAAATTGACCCCCCCCCCCTCCCCAAATCTTCCTCCCACCCTAAAAAAGGGGAAATATGAAACGATTGTCCCGCTATATCTTCCGAAAGCGAGGACTACGATTACGAGCTAGGTGTCAAACAAAAGTTCATACGAGGACCATCGTAGACTGTTTCGAATCCCCCTCATCATTCTCTGCCCCACCCACCCACCCCCAAAAAAGAGGCGGATTTTCACGGGGGTGGACCTTAACGAGTTATATCTCAAATTAATGCTTGTTACGTCTCCAATGTCATGGGCTACCTTAAACACGAGTCCAAAAAGAGGGGAAGGAAAAATGTGAAATATCACTTATAAATATTGGTCAAATTAAAGTTTTCTGTGGTAGGTGTTTTTAGTGACAAAGCAAGAATGTAAATTATTTTTTTAAATACCTATCTTCTCATATGCGCCCTAAAATTTGAGTTATTTTATCTCTGAGCGACACTTTTTTAACATATAATGGGCTAAATGGCCAGATCACAAAGACCCTGAGCGTTCAGAGAAAGTTGGAGGAGGTGACCCAGTGGACTGCTGTTGGGAAACAGATAGTAGCCTCCCGTCAAGGCCAACTGCGTGGTCTTTGAAGTGCACAGAGTATGGCTCTCCCGCACACGAGGAGCCAGTTACGTCCCATCTGACGGAAGGCGGCCTCTCCAAACACATCAATGTCCCCTACTGACCGAGGGCAGAGCCCTAAAACGTACAAAACAGAACTATAGCATAACGATGGTGTAATGTCACTGAGTTCGTATTCACTTCATAGGAAGAAAGAGACTCGATTTACCTACTCAACAAGATTGCCACGCCCTATCTTCTTTGAAGTGAATACGAATTCAGTGACTGATTGCACCATCCAATAGGCTTTAGTTTCATTTTGTACGTTTTAGCCCTCATATGGGTAGTTTTTGGGGTTTTTTTATCTTAATGACAGGCATAAGCAAGGTGTACAATTAATATTTCTCAGGAATGTTACCGATTTTTTAAAGATATGACTGAAAAACGTTTTCTTACAACTAAATTTAGGAGAAATTTAAGGTTTCTATACTTCTACTGAAGTAATCTTCAGTAGAAGTATAGCAGTAGATAATTTAAGTTATCTACTGCTATACTTCTACTGAAGATTCTGATGAGTGCGAGAAATACTAATTACAGAAAAAAACTTCAGGATATATTGAATCATTTTAGAAAAGCATATATCATACTTGTACTGAATGCTTTTAATACTAATGTTGGTGCTGACTCTGATCAATAGTTTGAAGTGATAGATGTGTTTGATATCAGTAGCTTGAAAGCTAAGGAAAATTCCTCCTTGATGGGTAAACTAAATGGTTTGAGAATAACACTTTTCACAAAGATATTTATAAACTATACTGTAAGTGTCGTGTTTTTTTTTTGAATCAAACATTATTATTAAATTATCTCTCATCAGGACAAACAAATGTTTTCTCCTGAAGAGTTGCACAGAATGAAGCTGATTATGTAATAATATAATAAAAAAATTACCCCCTCAAACAGCTGTTCGCCACAGAGGTATTACCACAGAGGTCTTACGAGGATGGAACATTTCCACACAGGAGGCTGTCAGTTTTTTCGCCATAGTAGAAGGTCTGAGAGAATGGCGGGACATCAACAGAAAAATAGCACAAACATCCATGCCTTACCTGGGCTGGTTCTGTCAGGAGCGGCAATTCACACAGAGAAGATCATTACCTTGATAAAGGTCTCTTACAAGTGAAGCTTAAATAATGCTGTACTGAAATTAAAAGAATTATTTTTAACGTCGAAGCTCTGAAACACTCTCAAATAAACAAAAGCTTACCCCGATAGTTTGCTTCGTCGTTATGAAAAGCATGGCTTGCTTACAATCGATGTTGCAGAAAAAAGTAACTATTTTAAGCAGACTATATGGTATGTATGAAACAAATTGTACTGCTTTGGGTAAAAAACCAGTAGCAGAGATTTGACTGGCAAGGCAATGCATCTTATTTCCGGTTGAAGCAGAATCTGCAATAATGCAAATAGATATCATCACATGGAGGGATTACAGTACATGATTTCTCTGAGGGAAAACAGAAAAATGTGCAAAGACTCTAGGATAAAATGGAAATTTTATCAAAAGTCCACAGTTTGTGATGTGAGAGAGAATTGAGCATTTCAACGGCGTTCCTAAATGCAGAGAGTTGCAATGCCCATTATTTGCAAAGGTGAAACTCTATTTCAGGATTATATAACAATCTGAAGTCATGACGCCGATTTGTAAATTAAAGTTGCACAAATAACCAGGGATAGATGAAATTAATGCTGAAATCCTGACAGCTTGTGATTTTATTGTCATGGTTGACTGAAGTTTATACTCTTATTAGGTAAGTGAAACATAATTTCTATTTTTAAGAAAAGTAATAGCAATTCTTGTTATAGTTAGAGATGCATCAGTTTATTTTCTGCTACTAAAATTCTTTATATAATTAGACTTAACAGAATTGAACATTTGATTGAGGTAAACTTGGGGGAAAATTGGGTTTGGAGAACAATTGGGTTTAGAAGACCAAATTTAGAGACAGATTCCTGAGAAATGTTTGACGTTCTAAAACCTATAGTTACTAGCTTTGTAGATTTAAAGAAAGCTTTATAATGTTTACTGATTAGCACAATTTAGATTTATGAAAAATTCCTCTAAGCATTGAATCAAAAGTTGTTTTTGCTTGCGTCATCGCGTTTTCTGTTTTGTTACCATGATTGAGATAACATCCGAAATATCCCTTTCCAATCGTAGGTCCCCGCCATTCACTTTCTGTGTGTTTCTAGTTGGATTCAACATTTCCTGAGAAACGGAATGGTCAATTGAGATTATTAGTTCTATTGTTCAATGCAACCGATACGTCGACAAATGGGAAGGAAAGAGTTAACACATTCAAACCTTTACTTAAACGAACAGAAGTCAAACAAAATTAAAGGAAAACTAAAATTCTTTTTCGAATTCTGTTGACATTTAGTTGAAAATTCTGTTGAAAAAAGATTATGATTCTAATTTCTCATGCTTTTCTGTCTTCTTAAAACAAGCTTAGTATCACTTCGATTGGGATCCATTCTCGTAACGGCTTAAAGGTAGCAAGCAAGAATGAAGTCAAGGTATAGAAGGTCAAACAGAATCCTATTAGAATTGGTCAAGATAGACATACTAGATTGTTTATTTCCTTTTAAGTAGACGGTTTTAGAGATCGAAATTTCACAGCTTAATGGGACCTCTGTAATCCTTTGGCTGCCTGAGGTATGTACTTTAATATAAAGAAAAGCACCTACTTTTATTCGCCCAATACTTCACATTCTTCACTTCTTGAACTTCTTCCTCTTCTCGTTTCCTGGGTGACTTGAGTCCAGCTTCTGCTAAAAATAATTTAAAATAAACTTCAATAGTCAGTTTTAAATCAATGAAAGTGCAACAATTAATTCGTGATATTTATTAATTATGGGGTAAATGGTTTTATGTTCGAAAGAGATAAAATGTTTTATGGTTGTTTGTAACCGATTTCTTAAATATAAAAGAACGGAAATTTTCGACACTTTTTGGGCACTGTTTTCTGTCCGAAGTCGAATGACTTCAAAGTTATTCTTAATGCCTTTTGAATTTGAAGTTATTTTCTAGAATAAATTCAAAGTTATTCTTAGAAAAATCAACCGACTTTCCTCAGGTCTCTTCATAAACACTCATTTTCGAAATATTTTTTCTCTCTATATTGCTAAATTTCTTTAATCAATTATTAAATTAAAATAATAAAAAATTAATAAAAACTTAAAATCAGAGGTTCCAAATTTTATGGAACCTCTAATTTTAAGTGAATTTTTCAAAAAGTTGTTTTATAGATTTGAACTACCTGTGCTTTGAGTACCCCCAATTGTCCATCTGGAAATAGACTAAAAGAAGAAGGAAGCAGATACTTTTATCTAAAACATCGATATATCCAAATGATCTTTTCAAGTAAAGGCAAAGGCCTACACACAATAAGCAAGGCATTCAAATTCAAGAAGCCTCCTTAACATTCACATATCATAATCCTGCAGACAAGCAGTAGGTCAATTTTTTTTCAAGTCTTCGCACAACAGTGTAACCATGTCTACGAAAGAAGCACAAAAGTTGGCCATTATGCTAAAGCTTAGATAATCTAAACAAAGATAGCGGAAATCTAATGCTTTCGATTCGAAATTCTTATGTGGTACCATGGATATTAGGTGGCTTTATTTTGTAAGTAATGATGCGGTATCGACACCTAACTTTTAAGAGCATATTGTATACACAACTTCATTAATTTGGATGTGTCCACCATATACTGGAAACCATATTAGAAAATCTATTTCTCTCCTGAATGATAGGCGCATTTCAGGAAGTACAGATTTTGTTGAACGTAATATAATAAGATGATGTCCATGACAGTGAATAGCATTTTTTACCCCTTGTGCTAAGTAATTTTCACTTCTTTTTATAGCTAAACATAGGGAATAGAACTCAAGAATCTATTCAAACCTTGTGCAGATTTTTTTCATAGAAAGGAAAATTATCCAGACAAAACTGTTTCTCTGACTAATTGCATAAGAAAGATCGCCCACAGTTTCGTTATTATCGCAATAACTGTTAAAAAGATCATTAAACTGAAAAGCAGTGGCTCGTATTTTCTTCTGATTTAGTAATTAATAAATCATAGGGTTAAGTTGTAAGACAAAAAAGGGGTTGGTAATGAATATAGTGATGAAGTCAAACAGAGTTTTATTAGAATTTGTTCTTAATGACTGAATTCACTCTTTCGCTTGACAAACAGAGGTGGGCAAATAGCGGCCCGCGGGCCATATTCGGCCCGCTTAGAGTTTTTTGTGGTCCGCCAAGACAGTCAGAAAAATCTGCCTTGAACCGAGATTTCCTTCCCGTACGCGACCGAAGTTTCGTCTCGTATTTTCCACTAGGACGGCCACGTCAATACGCATGCGCAGTATAGATACGAAAACAATTGCCCACCCCTGGTATAGGCTAACAAAAAATCACGAAATTAGCAAATAACTGCGTTAGGTTTCCCAACTTTTGACTGCTTGCCAAATACTATATAGATATCTTGTTTATTACTATGTGTAAAATAATTTTAAGATAGATATTATTTGCTTTCTACAAGCCGTATAGTGCATGAACAATACAAAAGTTTTAAATTCTATTTGTAATCACCAGGAAAAGTTTCTCTTAGAATCCAGTTTGCAAAAGGCTTGCTTATTATAACAGGGAAGAAACAAGAAACACTGCAAGCAATATCCCATACAACCACAATCGCCACAAAACATCCATAAAATATATATTTGATGACCCATGAATAGCTACTGGTAACCACAGATATTTTATGGATATTATGTGGAGGTTGTGTGGAATGGAACATAAAGAATGAAAAATATTTAGTTTTCCTGTATTATTTTTACGATTCACAACAAGCAGAATAATATGGAACAACATCTTATAGTGAGATGTTCGAAGGAAGGCAGCAATTACAAAGGTTGCAACCACTTCAATGAGGTCTTTTCCATCTCTTCCACCTGTGCTCAGATTCTCGCAGCTACATCTTGCCCTATTTCCTTGCGACTACAAAAATGCTCATTTAAATGTGGCATCAATTACGAAATGCAATTTGGAATTAGGTGACGAGCAAAGGAGGAGAATCTCATATAACATGTTGTTGACCGGATCTGTTCCCATCAAATTGTTTCCCGTTTTGTTCTATGTAAGAGGCAGGCTAAACCTTGTTTCTATTGCCAATGCTTCCTGCCATCTAATTAAGTCTAGTATTAACATATTTAATTAACTCATTCCGCGGGTATCTGGGGTGTTCTTGTTGCGACAATCTCGGATTTTCTAATTATGAAAGGTTTTTATCTTCCATTTGCTCGAGACTCATCTTTTCATAGGCAATTACATGCTAAACAATTGATTGCAGATTACAATACAGCTGATAGAAAAACTCTTTATTACGATGCAAAAATGTTTCTTGGAAAATTCGTATAATGTAATGCTTGAATATGCTAATTAATAACCATTTCTCTTTCTACACTCACAGATAACTTCAAATTGCCAAACTTTTCTAATTTCTCTCTTACTCTCTCTCCCGCTTCCTCGAGATTCTTTCGTATTTTAATTAAACATTTAATCTTATTCCTTTCTTATTTCCTTTCGTTGTTCATTTGAATCTGCATCCCACCACAAAAAGTGGAAAATAAAATCCAATAAAACTTAAAATCGCATCATCCTCTTCAAAATATAGAAAAAAATCAAAATACTTGAGAGCTGGATTATTTTGTTTAGGGTACTTGTATTCTTAATTAGGGATTAATAATCAATTTTATTCCTTTTTAGGAAATACAAAAGGAATTTCAATATATATATATATATGACTTTTTAAAGATTTTAAAATAAAAATATTTTACTACACGTACAATTTTTTCATAGTACGGTTAGGAAAACTCAAGTGTGTATAAATCATCAGTCGAGCCTGTTGTCAGCATTCCACATTTACATTGCCCACGCTCTGGTGCCTTTCTAACCTAATATTTAAGTTCATTGCGCAAGAAAGAAAACACGCGGTCTCAAAGGCAAAACAAACCTGTTTTATGCGAGGTTATCTACCTCTAGTATCAGAGTTCATTTGTCTCTCATGTAACACGCCTAGGAAAGAGAGCGAAGTGAACGTGTTTTATGGCGGTGTGATTTGCTCCTAGACGGAAAGGTTTGATTCGCCAACTATAAACCTACCCTCAGCCTGGATATTTAGTGAAAGAAACACGTTTTTGTTTGTAAAAACAATATGACTACATGTTATTTGCTTTCATTTTGAAGTGAGAATCTTGCCCAGTAGTAGACAGCATTGAGAAGTAGGAAGTCATTGCTACCGGCTCTTATCTGCACCTGTGTCGATGTCTCACCAGACTGCCAAATTCCATATCGTTGCCTTACCTGCTAAATGAACCCAAATTTTCTAAACTTCAGCTTACGGTGCACATTGTTAGACGGCTCCGAAGTTAATGATGATCCCACTACGTACGCAGGCGACTACATTGCGCAATCTCATCTTGTCGTAAAGCGTTTTTCTGCAGTAAAACATATTAAAACACTTTTCACGCAATCCCTTTCATTAAGATCCTTGTTAGCATTATAAAACTTCGTGTAAAGGTTCATTTCAAAACACATGAAAATTGTCAGCTTTGGGTGTGTAATGTAGCTTGAGGATAAAATGATTTCCATTCAACTCTAGAGTGTTAACGGGGCGGGGGTGGATCAGTCGGTAGCGCGCCAGGCTGGTAATCTGTAGTTCCCAGGTTCGAGTCCCAGCTGGGTCAGCGTTGAGATTTATCTCCGCAAAATTCCCCCGCCCTGCCCACGGTCAGTAGGGGACACCGATGGGCTTGGAAAGGCCGCCGTCCGTCGGATGGGACGTTAAGCCGTGGCCCCGTGTGCGGGAGAGCCATACCCTGTGCACGTTAAAGAACACGCTGGATGGCCTTGACGGGAGGCTACCATCTGTCTCCCAACAGCTGTTCCAGTGGGTCCCCTCCCCCAACCTTCTCTGAGCCTTCGGGGTCCATGTGACCTGGCCATTTAGCCCATGGTGTGCAAAAAAAGTGCCGCTCAGAGGTAAAACAACACAACCCTAGAGTGTTAACCATTAGAACAGTGAATGTTTCAAATACATATAATAAAAAATCCCAGTCACTTGTTTCTTTCTGCTGAAAAAATGTACAAAAATCAAATGCGTTACAAAAAAACTTTTAAAAATCTAACATAGATTCAGGACAAAAAGCAGAATAAAATAATTTTATGCTTGAGTTTTATGGTCAAAAAAACGTTTTAAATCGTATCGACATCTGCTTTTAATTTATATTTTAAGATCGAACTTACTTCCAATGGTTATATATAAGTTTCAAATTATACTCGATTGTGGCATCGTACTGAAAAGTGAGCAACAATGAAACCGAGACTGTGGTATTACGTTGCACTCGAGATATCGCACGCAGTGTGAATTACGTCACTTAGGAATTCGAACGATTAAGTTAAAGAAAGAACAGTAGCAGTTCGGTGAATGTGCGTGAATAAAGTGGTTCATCTTGACCTGTGCGCATTAATAAAAAGAAAAACAGATTCTAGATGTTTCCCTTGTAAGAAAAGTCTTAATTTCAAGTAAAATAACAATATATCTGTATCGCTGAAAATGCTCTTGGTTTAACAAATAGTCTAGTAAATGTAATCATCAGGATCATTTAATACTGACAAATAGCATATTGGTGTTTAGGGTGACTAGAATATTGTTTACGATTTATGTAATCTTACTGCCTTATTAATTAAATTAGTCCCTTTGTAGTGTGTTTATTTATTTCGAATTAGCCAAACATTCAAATACAACTGAAAATGCGTAATAATACTATATACCCTCGGGGAATATAAGCCGTGAAATTTTACATAAGGTATAAAAATGAATACATTTACATAGAATCAATATAAATTAAAAAAAGGCAATTTTTCTAATCAAATTTTGTTATGTAAGGTAAAACGTTTAAAAATCGCAATATGGTCTTATAATTATATATATATATATATTCTTCGTTTAATAGGACGTTAATAAGCGTAAATTCTTAAAGCTTCATTTTATCAGGTTATTTAAATACAAATTTCTTTCTGTAGAATATAAATCACACTTCAAGATTATACGGGAGATAGTTTTAGGCGCATTACAATTAGGACAAAGTTCAATTTTTTTTTATTTTTAGTACTTTAGATTAACTATACTTTTTAAAAGATTATTTAAATTTGGAATTTTTCAATTCTTATCCAACCAAAAATTTGTGGCTTGGCCTTCAAATATTATGGACTTGAAAAAAATGTTTAAATTTGAACAAGTTCCTATATTTTAGTATTTTCTTAGATCCAGATTAAAAGCTTCTTTAGCCAATGAATGTATTTTATCGTGATCTAGAATCCCAGAATGGCTGGGAACCCATTGTAAATGGATTTTATCTTTAGAAGAAATATTTTAATGCTAATATTTTAGAATGTTTAATAACATTTCGGGCGTTATTACTTGCAAAATCGATAATAAATGCTGTTTTTCAATCTGAGAGTACGAAAATATTTTTAACAGTGAAATTTACGTTGTTAAAAATAATACATCTGTGGGGGGGGGGATGCTAAGAAGTAAAAAAAACTGCTGAAAAGAATCCAGATAAGGGAGAATGAGATCCATCAGTAAAGATTCTGTTAAAGTTGGACAGCCGTAATCAATGTGTGAAAAGACAAAAAATCGATGTCTAGAACATTAAAGCCAATTTTATAATTTAGGAATATCAAAGTTGATGGAAGGATACTCCGAAGTCCATACACTTACGTCAGCTGATACGTAGGTCACCAGATTGGTAGATATTAAAACAATAATTAAAGCAAATATTTTCTTATGTTAGAAGATTAGTTTCAAAATCATTAATGAGACACTTCTTCCTCAACAGATGGGAACGATGATTGTGGTTTATTATTTCAAAGAGTGGGCGATTTTTCCTCAAGTAACCGGCCAGGCCTAGCACCTAATGTCCGACCCCACCTTCTCGTGGTGCAGACCGTAAGTACCTTTCACAAGAGATACTCTCTTGTGGAAGTGAACGGAATTGGAGGGCTGCTAGAATAGTGTGGCCTACTAATCTGTACAACTCTGGCTACTTTTCTTTTTTTCTACCCTGCTGAGGAGTGGTCAACCCCACAGGGTTCTGGTGCTGACCATATAAACCAACTGAACTAAATTAAGGCTCTGAGCTTGATTAGAAATCCTGATTTTGCTGCACTAGTGGGCTTCTATAGAGGGAAAATCTTCCGCTGTGTTTTCTGTTTGTTTGTGGGTTGACAGCCCCAAGTGAATAGATTCAAAGGATATGTTTATCAGCTGGTGGATAATCCTGAGCAGAGGTCATCTCAGGCACCTGAACTCTTGCTTCTACTGGCATCGTCAAATTCTACATTGGAGGAAGTCTTCCAGTGTAGATGGCTTCAGCCTTTAGTGGTGGGGGAACGGGTCTTTGCCCCATGTCTGCGACTAGGGGGCTGTTTGATATTGTCGGCATTCCCTCTCTCAATAAACGTAGTTTCTTTAAACATCCTACTAACCATTTTCTCTCCATAGGTAGTTGGAATGTGAGAACTCTGCACAGAGCTTTTTCTCTTGATGTCCTCACACAAGAATTCCACCATTATAATTTAGATATTCTTGGCTTGCAAGAAACCAGATGGACAGATAAAGGTCAGATTCTTAAAAATAATCTTAAATTTCTCTTTTCAGGGAGGGACGACAATAAACATCACCAAGGCGTGGGTCTGCTTCTCAGCAGACACGCTAGTGATGCTCTTCTAGGATATGAGTGTATTAATGAAAAGTTTCTTACAGCAAAATTTCAGACAAGCATTAAAGACTTGAATGTTATCTGCTGTTATGCCCACACTGAGGTTGCCAATGAGGATGAGAAGGATAGGTTTTACGAACAACTTCAGGATATTTTTAATTCTGTCAAGAAAGGTGATATTACCCTTGTTCTAGGTGACTTCAATGCCAACGTTGGTACTGACTCTGACCTTTGGGGAGGGGTGATAGGCCCTTTTGGTAATGGTAGCTGCAATGGCAATGGGCAACTTCTCCTACAGGTAAGTAAACTCAATGGATTCAGAATAACTAACACTTATTACAAACACCGCGACATACATAAGTACACATGGGTTTCACCTGATGGGCTGCATAAGAATATGATTGATTACATATTAATTAACAGCAAATGGGATAGTTCTGTTAGAAATACCAGGGCATATAGGAGAGCTGAAATTGGATCTGACCATTACCTTGCTAAAAGTGTCTTGCAAATTAAACTTAAAAAGTATTGTGCTAGGGTTAAAATTTTTACCTTTAATACTGAAGCTCTGAAAGACCAAGTTACAGCTAAAGCTTACCATGATAGGTTACTTAGTCATTACGACAGTCATGGTATGCTTACTACTGAAGTTGAGGAAGAATGGGGCCATTTTAAACAGTCTTTTTTGTACACTAACAGTGCTCTTTTAGGAAAAAAGGAGCAGAGGAAACAGAATTATTTGAGTGCTAAGGCACTTGAGCTTATTTCAGAAAGAAAGAACTGAAGGAATATCCTTAATCAATAAACTACTAATCCTAATAGAAAGCATTACAGAGAGCTTAATAAACGAGTACAGGATCAGTTAGCTAATGACAAGAATCTTTGGCTTGATAGCCTGGCTGTCAAAGCCGAGAAAGCAGTTAGACAGCACGACAGCAGAGAGCTGTACCAGATAGTTAATGTTTTGTGTGGTAGAAAACAGACAGGTATATAGGGATTGAAGGATAAACAAGGCAAGGTTATAGAAGGTGAGGATTCTGTCATGGTTAGGTGAGCTGAGCATTTCAGTGATGTTCTAAACAATGCGGTTAGTTCTATTCCCATTGTTTGCAATGTGATAGATGCATTGGTGGCTTTAATGTTGGCCCTATAACACAATCTGAAGTTATTTTGGCTGTTTCTAAACTTAAACTTCATAAATCCCCAGGGGTAGATGAAATTACTACGGAAATGCTTAGAGCTGGGAATGTTTCGGTTACCACTTGGATGACTGAAATTCTGAATATCTTTTATGATAAAGACATGGTTCCTAAGGATTTTACCAGAGATATTTTTATCACTATTTTCAAAAAAAGTGATCGCAGTTCTTGTGATAACTATAGGGGTATTAGCCTACTCTCTGTTCCAGGTAAAGTTCTTTCCATGATTGTGCTTAATAGAATTAAGAATCTGGTTGACAGTCAATTGCGTGATGAGCAATTTGGATTCAGAAATGGTAGGGGATGTGTGGATCAGATATTTTCACTTAGGCAGATTCTTGAGAAATGTTTAGATTTTCAGAAACCTTTGGTTGCTAGTTTTGTTGATTTCAAAACGTCTTTCGACTCCGTTGATCATCAAAATTTGTGGTTGATCGTGAGATCATATGGTATACCTGACAAGTTAGTTAACATAATGAAAGCTCTCTATAATAACATTTAATCGTGTGTGAGAGTTGGTAAGTCTTGTAGCAATTGGTTTGGCATTACTTCTGGTGTTCGACAAGGGTGCATTTTGTCTCCTTTTCTCTTTAGCTTGTTTATTGATTATGTTATGCGAAATTCACTTCAAGGGAAAGATTTTGGCCTTAAGTGGACTGGAGATACGAAAATTTCTGATTTAGGTTATGCTGATGATTTAACCCTTTTGGCAAATGATGTTGATGAGATGAAATCTTTCATTCGAGCTGTTGATGAGACTGGGAGTAGAGTAGGTTTGGTTATAAACAGAGAGAAAACTAAAGTGAGGAAAATTGGTCAGAGACAGGCTGTGATTCAGTTCATCTGAATAGTTGCAGTCTTGAGCAGGTGTAACAGTTTAATTATCTTTGAAGCTATGTAACAGATACTGGTGATGTGCGGCGTGAGATTAACAGACGAATAGGGATTGCTGGCGGGACTTTTAAGAATCTATGGAGAGTGTGGAGAAATAGGCGTATACACCTAAAGACTAAAATTAGGCTGTATAATAGTTTGGGTCTTTCTAGGGCTAGTTATGGTAGTGAAACTTGGACGCTATGTAAACAAGATAACAGGAAACTAAATACTTTTGATTCTAGATGCTTACGAAGTATCTTGGGTATTAGGTGGTTTAACTTTGTAACTAATGATGAGGTTAGGCAAAGGAGTCTGCAACCTCCTTTAAGCAGCATATTGTGCAGAGAGAGACTCCGCTGGTTTGGCCATGTTGCCCGTATGGATAATTATAGATTGGCGAATAGGGTTATGAACAGTGTGCCTAGAGGCCTCAGAAGGAGGGGGAGACCTAGGATGTGGTGGGCACACAATGTCAAACAGGACCTTGTTAGAATTGGTGTGCAGTGGTCAGATGCAGCAGATGTAGCTCAGGACAGATATGCTTGGAGAATTAAACTGCGCGGTCTGGTTGGACCTCCGTAGCCCATGGCTGCTTGAGGAGGAGGAGGAGGATGATGACATCGTAGAACAATTTCCTTTCCATTAAATAACAATATATGGTGATACTTTAATTTGTAACAGGATAAATATGATTTAGTTTGTATGACTTCAAGAATTTGAATAAGGATTAAAAATTATTGGCAAGATGATGAAAGAGAAATAGATGCAACTTTTGCAAAGATCCATCTATCCGAAAAGTAACCGATTCATCGTCGTTTCACATTATTTACTATAATTAATAAAAACAGGTGCTTTTTTTAGAGGAAACTGTTTCTCTTTAGGCTGGCCTCTTCCTTTCGCTGTCCTGATTGCAAACGCACATTGTTAAATTGTTTACCTCTTAGAAACTAGTTCAACGAGTGACCAGGAACCTTTTCATTTCACTTATCAGCATTCGGCTTCTGTGTGTTCTTTCGTTCGGCAATCACTTTCAAGTATTGAACCGATCAGTGTTTTTAATAGGTAAATTATTTTCTTCAAAATACATCATCATGGAAGCAGAAATAGCGGCAATAATTTATCAACGGAAAATAAAAATGAGTCCAATGTCAATAAAAAAAATATGTTGAAATTACCTTTTTTACCTTCCTTTTCTTACACCTGTCATTCACTCTGCAGTTTCATGGAAGGAGGTTGCTAGGTGATGCAAGAATTAACGCAAATGCAACCAACTGAATTAATTCTGTTCTCCCACTATCCAAAAGTCCACTTTTGAGTTTAAAACTTAATTTTTTTATGATGTATGTACAGTCGCTCAAAAAAGTATCCGATCACTATGGTTGTTTACAGAATTCAGAAAAAATATCTGGCTGCTGCACATGCTCCAGATATTTTTTCTGAATTATGTAATCAACATAGTGTTCGGATACTTTTTTGAGCGACTGTACACAGTATTGCTATTTAGCTCAGCTCTTCAGACTTGTTTTCTTCTAATAATGGGCATAGCCGACGACATCTGACCGACGGAGAAACGTGATGGAAGTCGCAGTTGTTGCGCTTTTTGTAGATGGTATTCAACAGCCAAATCCTGTCCAATGTTCAATGCTTATAATGGAGACGGTCTCATTGCACAGAGAAAATTTCCTCACAAAAGGGTTCAAATCATCAAAACGACGGGAAGGTTTCAATTTTTGTTCTTCAGAGGAAAGTCCCTAAATTCTCTTTCACACTCAGGTTTTATCAAAGACCGACTCATAAGGATCGATTCCTGTCCTTCCTACACCTCGGTGGCGCAGTGGTCTCGCGCTAACAATATAACTGCTGGATACGGGTTCAATTCCCTGATGACATGTTCGTTTGCTCTATCGAAACTTGAAGAAGAGTTGCCAACTTCCCAGATCACTACAAAAAAAATATACTACATATCAAGTGGATGCTAAAAAAAATTTTTTTATATGAAGTGAAGAAAGCAGCAATCTCTTCTGTATTCAAAATCCCAAATTTCGCTTAAAAATGCGTATTTAATCCTATTTGATTTTTAATGGGATTAAGCGTATTTGCAAGTGCTAAATAATTTAATCCATGATATCCTGTCACGCCTCTATGGCAAGGAACTGGTTGAGTGATAATTTTTTTTTTTTGAAATAAAAATAAAGCTGAATGAATTAATGGAATGAAGACAACAGAATGCTGCTAGCGGGTTTCTCTGCACATTCTGTTATCGTGCGGTGAAGCCCATTTTAACATTAATCCACTAATGAGCATTAGTCGGTGTCGGTCACCGACTTCGCTACGGATCGGAAAGATGTTGATTCAGTCCCAGATAAGAAATGAATGTTTCTTTTCTTGTGTTGTCTCTCTGCTGGAATTTAACATTCCTGCAGACTTTCTTTCTGACGATTTATGCTGACAACCCTCCAATCAGGTTTCTATGGCAAGCAGATGCTTGGATTTTTATTTTCATCTAAAATATTTTTCAAAAATTAAATATTTATTAGAGATTCTCCATTAACATTTAAAAAAATAATACTCAGTAATGATTCTTTTTTCATTATTGAGTTTTTTTTTCATATACTTCGTATAAATTTTAAGTCTATTAATCTCTTTAGTTACCAGTGTAGAACGAAAAAAGGCGACAAAAAGGCTTACCTCAAGGCAGAATGGCAGCTAACTCTTTTCTCAGACGGGAACTTGCTTCTTTGTGAAGCACTAGCGACTGACCAAGCCTCGTCGCCACACTGCCAGAGCACCACCACTGCCAAACATTTTCTTGACGTGGACGGAATGCATTGATTCACCGCAGCGGACACGCCACGTGGCCATCGCTTTTCACCTCCGCCGACAATCGACTGCTTTGATATTACCTCACAAAGGCTTTTCCTCGGTTCCTCGTGTGCCGTTTCCTTTCAATGCCGCTTCTTCGAAAATAATTGCACACAACTTCTGCTAACATTTGAGCCACCTCTTTGTCCAATGCGTCGGATGATTCGTCGTCAAGCATTTAGTTCCCAAAAGCATGATAACTTGAATGGAAAAGGAGGTTACTCTCCATACGGCATCCGAGTTCTATCGAGAATGTCATGGATTTGACGATGCCATTTTACAAGAAATGTGCAACAAAACTCTGGCAAAAGAACGACAAATTTACTTCTCCTCAGAAGAAAACAAAACGAGGAATTTCAGTCGAAATACGTAAGCAACACTTAACCAAAATGCGCTTCTTTCAGTACTTGAATTTCATCTTAGGTTGCTTTGCTTCCCAGCAGTCTTCTGTTGCTTCTTTAGGGTTAGTCCCGAGGCCCATTATACAGTTATTAGGAGCAGATGTCGAAGCCATCCGGCGAATTTTTAATGTTCCCCTTAACATCTTATTAAAATGACGTCAACCTCTTCCAAAGTAATCTGTTTTGCGTAAATGATCAGGTAGGCAGAAAAGATCCTCCTTGCTGCTTCATTCCCGTGTTGAAACATTGAAGATACAGACTCCTACAATGGATCTAAATATGCATACTTCGCTCCAGATAAAGATGGGAAGGTTAAAACTTTTATTAATGAATTCTTTACTTATTTTAAACATTCTCGATGTAGAGGTCTCATGATATAAATTGTGGTTTGGTTTGAACTGGGAGTATTGTACTAAGAACAAAGCAGGCAAGACCCTGCCATTTTGTTTAACAAAAACCAACAGCGACAGCCTGTTACTCTCTCTAATCGAACCTGAATCATCCTAACCATTCTTTAATAATGTCGAACACACATTTAATTGAGTGATTCAGTTTCAAGCAGTCCACATTTTCTCTAAATCATTCGTTCCCATCTACTAAAACCAAATACTTTTTGAGGAGCAAGGAGTCACGTGAGTCTAGCATGACTCTGTCCCCATGGCATTATGACGCCGACTACAGATCGAAAGGTCAAAGGTCGTAGCTTGCTGGAATTTTAGTGGCATGGCGAAAATAAAACAGAAAATATCGATTGCGAAATGCTCGTATCATCGACCAACGGAGCGGTAAATATCAGAAGATCGCTGACCCTTCTTTCAACAGCTGGAAGCCGCCTAATTGTGAGCGTAAAGTGAGCAGAGGGGTGGGCGCAACTCGTGGAAGAAAGTGTGTGAATGTGGACAAGGCGTGCGTCGAGGCGCGCACATACACACATATGTGCATGCGAGCGTGTATGCTTGTTCACTACGTCAGAGGCTGGAAGAGCAGCACCAAGCAGTTGCCATGACGACCCAGCCTCCACGAGCAGCTGACATCACGAACTCTAAATATAGGTTCGCGATTGTTATCTCACGCTCACAGGTTGGACTGGGAGGGCAGAAGAGAACGAAGAGGATGAGGAGGTGGTGGTGGTGGCAGCAGAGATGAGATGCATCAAGTAGATGGCTTGGCTGAAGTGAATGAGATCTGCTCTGGTTTAGTCATCTCTTCGAACATAATGCAGACATAACGGTGGCATGTGCGCGCGAGAGGGATTAAATCACATGCTGACTGACACTGAGAGGCAGAAGTCGTCAACTTGTCGATGCAAAAGATATTCGATTATTGTTGTCATGACAATTGCGTCCACTTCTAAGCAACCCCATTATGACAACGAGACAAACAATTTGTCTACACCGTAATGAATATCGCAAATGTTATTAAATGCACCGACACTATCTTTAAATAATACGTTTTCTATGTTATATTTATTTCCCATATAACAAAAAGGATTGGTCTATATTTGCATATTATAAGCATGTTTTGTGTCATTTCAATCGTAATGCTTATTCTGTCACTAAAAACTCCTAGTCACGAAACAAATTAAACGTAAACCAAAGGACTTCACCAAGTGAGGGTCTTTCATAGACACTCACTTGGTGAAGACACTCACTTGATTGAGTTTTTCGAACTCAATAATTCCCCTTGTGCTTCATCAGTTAATTATTTAGATTTTCCAGTAAAGTTTTTCTAATGTTGTGTGCTGTCAGGAATGGTCAGCAACATAAGAGCAGAAACGGGCAACTTTTGAGAAAAATGTTTAAGGTAAATTTGTTCAAGTAAATGTGAGAATAGTGGGAGCGAAATGCAATTTATTAACTTTAAATTCCTACACCTCATAATCGTTTTAAATTTCCCTCCATTCCATCATCGCAGTTCTTCAATCCAATAAAAAGAATTGGAAAATGGAAAAACAAGTTAGAGAGTTATGTACATAGCTAATGAAACTTTAACGCGATTTTCAAATATATTGAATTTTTTTTATTTATTGCTTGCTACATTATAAACATTAGACGAGAGCTACTCAATTAGATATTCAAGTTACCAGATGTTTTTATTTTTTTAAATTTCGCGTCGGGTTGTTTTACCTCTGAGCGGCACTTTTTTCCACACAATGGATTAAATGGCCACGTCACAAGGACATCGAGGGTTCAGAGAAGTTTGGGGGAAGGAGTGCCACTGCACAGCTACCGGGAGATAGATCGTAGCATCCGGTCAAGGCCATCAAGTGTGTTCTTCAGAGTGTACTGGTACGGATGGTGTGGCTCTCCATCACACGGAGCAAACTCTCCACGTCTCATCCGATGGGAGGAGGCCTTTCCAGCAATCGCCTTCAATCTCGAACCTTTTCGCTGCTCAAAAGAAGGATAGAAACCTCAACGATGACATTTCTAGAGTACATTTCGTATTTCTCACCAATAACATTTCATGTTCATAGACAAATATTAGTTTTCGCGTTTGTATTTTTTATACAATCTTCGTGCCCATTTTTATTTCGAAGCCCAACATTTCAGTTATCCACTGTTGTATTTTTTTTTAATTTTTCCAGTTTGAATGACGTAAAAAACAATTGCTATGCCCACGTTGGTTTGCTTTACCTCTAAGTAGCGAAAACAGCCCGAAAAGGCTCAGAGTTCGGTAATAAAATGAGACCCACTAGACAGTTGATAGGGAAACAGTTCTAAGACTCCAGCCAAGCTCTTTAAACTCGGGACTGAAGAAAAGAGAGAACTACATATAAATATTTAATTTATTTGAAATCAAGGGTTTTCAATAATTTATTCAAAGAAATAAAAAACAAAAACATTCTCTGAAGCTATAGAAGTAAAGTACACATGATGTTTTCGCATAAATTTCAGATATTGAATGTTAGTTGAGAACAACGAAAGAGTTGAAAAATAATTAAGAAAAAAAATTAACTCTTTGCACGGTCTCGTCTAATGTTTATAATGTTTGACGGCTCTCGTCTAATGTTTATAATGTTTGACGGCTCTCGTTTAATGTTTATAATGTTTGACGGCTCTCGTCTAATGTTTATAATGTTTGACGGCTCTCGTCTAATGTTTATAATGTAGTAAAACATTGAAGAATCTGTCAAATTTTAGTACGAATAAAGCGTCTATTTTTATAAAATAAAAAATAAATAAATCCTCCCTCAAGTAGCTGTTTACCACAGAGGTCTGACAGGAGCCTGTCAGTTTAATACGCCACAGTAGAGGGTATGTGAGGATGGCAGGACCTCAGCAGAAAAACAACACGAACATCCATGCCTTACTAGGGGCTCGAACCCAGGTCCCTTAGATCAATACCAAGAGCGTTAACCACTCGGCCATGGGACGACTTTATTTTTTTGGGTTAGCTTATCTCATATGACTAGACACCTCATTTTTAAATCGTGCTATGTCGAAAACATAAACCAAATTTGTGTTTCATTCCATAAAAACATACATTGAAGAACCAAAACATTATGGCCAGCACGTCTTATGCAAAATCGAAGCAACTGCAGGTAAACGACGGCGCGTGTGAAGGTCATGAAACGGAATAAATAACACCTGATACTGAGCTCTGTTAATCAGTGTTATTCTTGTTCTTCAGATGGGAAAGGCAGCGGACTTAAGTGAGTTTGACAAAGGCCAAATTGTAATGGCCAGACGACTGGGTCAGAGCATTTCTGAGACGGCAAGGCTTGTGGGGTGCTCACTGTCAGACGTGGTTATTACCTTCAAAAAGTGGTCCGAGGAGAGAAAAACCACGAACCGCCAGCAAAGTGTGAGTCGATAGTACAAGCCAACAGAAGGGACACTGTGGTTTAACTAGCCTGTACTTTGAATGCTGGTGATGGGTATAATGTGTCACAACACACAATACATCGAATCCTACTGAAAATGGGGCTGCGTAGCCGCAGGCCGCTCCGAGTGCCCATGCTAACCTCGGTTAACCGTCGAAAGCGCATGCGAGCATCAAAACTGATGTCGTCTGGTCCGATGAATCTCGTTTCCTGTTGCACCATGTGGACGGACGGGTTTGTGTGCGTCGTTTACCTGGAGAAGTGTTGGCACCAGGATGAACCGTAGGATGTAAACAAGCCGGTGGAGGAAGTGTAATGCTTTGGGCAATGTTCTGCTGGGAAAACCCTGTATCCAGTCATTCATGTGCAGGAAAATATGACGTCTACCACCTACCTAAACATCAATGCAGACCATGTACATCCTTTCATGGCAACGGCATGTCCCTCTAGTAATGCCTTCTTTCAGCAAAATAATGCGCCATGCTAGACTACCCGGATTGTTCGAGAATGGTTTGCGGAACATGAGGAAGACTTCCAGGTATTGCCCTGGCCTCCAAATTCCCCAGACATCAATCCAATCGAACATCTGTGGTTTGTTTTGGAACAGCATATCCGATCTGCGGAGGTTCAACCACGTAATTTACAAGAGTTAAAGGATCTGCTGGTAACGTGTTGGTACCAGATACCACAAGATACCTTTAGATATCTTGTCGCGTTCCCCGAGTAAGAGCTGTTTTGGCGGCACGTGAAGGACCAACATCATATTAGGCCGTTGTCATAATGTTTTGGTACTTCTGTGTAATTCAAACAAAAACTTAAAAAGAACAACAATTTACTGGATTATTTCGACGACAATCTGACTGATTTTCGACTCAATTGCAATGAAAAGTGTCCGGCACAGAATATTTCTATAATTTTGTGAAAAGAACTAAAAGAAATTTCTGACGTAATTGATATTTCTCAGCTTTTTCACTTCTCGATTTTTCTCATGCATGTATTAATTGTTATTAGATATTTATGCTATGTAAATGTATATTGTACTGACTGGCAGAATAAAATAAAGATTATTATTATTATAGAAAAATGGTTTAAAAATTTGTGAACAATTGTTTTTGTCAAGTATATTTTCATCAATGGTTAAGAATGAACAAATGAGAAAACGATTACTATTTTAAACAGGAATTTCATTTGCAAGTCAAATTCACTCTGAAAAATGAAATTCGAAGGCACGTGACATTTCACGTGAAAAGGATCATGCACCATCTGTATCAATGAGCAGGAGCTACTCATTATGCAGCCGGCAAGGCTTATCAGTCTCCTACTTGGAAATCGTACCCTCTCCTTTCATGTTGAAAAGATTCAAGTTCACATTTCCTGACTGGACGGCTGATCTTGGTAGAAAGTTCAACGACACATTTCAGCTGACGCGACAGTTTTACCAGAAATGAGGTGACTGACTTTTCTGCTATCCGTCTGCCAATTAAAGACCACCGAAAAAGAGGTTCTGCGTGTTTCGAGTTCCCAGCACCGGGCACGCGGTATAAATAATTCCGTTGTTTGAGTGCCTTAAACCAGAAGCAAGATCAATAGTTTTATCATCAGCATATCCTGAACGTATGAATTATCTTCTGTGAAGGGTGATTTTTAAACTTTAAACATCATTGCAAGTTGTTCTCAGCCTCCCGTCAAACTCTTTAATTCTTAGTAAGCGATTTCTGTTAATATTTTCGAATTGAATACCTACGATTAATTCTGCGAAGAGGCGTTTAACATATCTCTTATTTTATAATAATGTGTTCGAAAATATTAATTATTATATTAATAATTAATAATTATTAATGCAAAAAATATCGACTCTTGCTTTGAAATGCGTCACGACAAAAATAATATTTGGAATTTTAGCTCTATTTGTCAATATGGTGCATAATGAAAACGAAATATTAATCAGTGCATGCTGGATACGCAACAATTGTAAGATCTCTTCCCTAATCCTCCAGAAGAAATGTTCAAAGCAGGACAGATCTAATACTTACTTAATTTTAGTGGTGAAACGGTCAACTAATCTCAGAACAGCTGGTCCTTCTGCCTTATACAATATAGTTTCACTCTTAACCTGTACAGACTATATTTCAAATAATGCTAGAGTTCATAAAGGATTTACCGACTTCGGGCGTCTGCTTCCCTCGCTCCGTTGGCATGCGGTGCGGTCAGAGTCTGTCGTCGGCCCACCCACTGACTGCTGCCGATGCTTCGTTGTGGGGGTGGGTTTTCTGCAGGCTCTCGTCCTTCGCCGTGCAGTTCATTTAATTCTGTGAATGGTTCTTCTACCATTATCAGAATTGGGCTGTCTTGTCTCTGAGTAGTACTTTTTCGTACACAATGGCTAAAAGGCCAGGTCATAAGGACCCCAAGGGACCAGAGAAGGTTGGAGGAAGAGGACTCATTAGAAGTTGCTATGACAGAGTGTAGCCTCCCGGCAAGGCCATCTAGCCTATTCTTTAACGCGTCCAGGGTGTGACTTTGCTACCAACGGGAACCGCAGCTTTACGTGTCCCATCTGAAGGCCTTCCCAAGCTCATTGATGTCCCCTTTCTCACCGAGGTCTGGTGGGGGTTTAAATCGAAATGCTGAAACAGGCGGGACTGGAATGTGGAAACCACTGATTACGTGACTGAATCTCTATCGATTGAGCCAGCCACAACTTTATCAGAAGAATCCATTTTGCTCTTATCAGAACCATGTAGCAAATGTTCTATATGTTATCAGAACAATGTGATAAATTACCCAGACGATAAAATTATAAGGGTAGCTAAATCAAAACACAGACAAAAAATTATACATTATTAATTATTGTTATATAAACTGAGTTCAGCACTAAAACTTGCACTGAAAATTAATTCCACTGATAAATTTATATATATATGTGTGTGATAATACGAATATTAAAAGAAGAATAGAGAACGAATATATAACTCAAGTTTTGTCTGTTTGCATAAATTTCTAATCATCACTTTCCGACGCATTCCGAGCGAGTGCGAGATACGGAAACCGTCAAGGGTCATTAAGAAAATTAGAGTGTCAATCTCTATAGCTTCTGACGTCATAAGACGATTCCTAAGATGCATCTTTTGGTTTCTAAAAAGTTTGAGCTATTTTTCACTTTTAAGAGTATGAGATGAATAATTACCACAGGCAGTTAGGTTCACTCGTGAGGAATAAGGAATAATGATCAATTTATGATCATGACACATCTGAATCTTTAACATATCACGATTACTTTGCCGTATTAATTCTGTCATGATATTACGTGTAATAAGGTAATTCGTTTCCGACAGAATATCTCTTATAGGAAATACTAACAATAAGGGGCAAGGATTTGATTCCGTTGTTAGCGCACCAGGCACGAGTTCTCACTCTGTCTGCCATTCAGATGTTCTGGTTCTTCTACTAATCCCCAATTTCCATACTTCTCCAATTTTCTCCTCCAATTCCCGTTCTTCTCTCATTGAGAAAAGCGCTGGCGCCGTCCTTCGCATGGGGCATAAGACATTGTCCCCCTTCTCAAGGACTCTGTGGATGTCCAAGAACACGCATTATGATCTTGATGGGATTCTTCCACCTGTCTCCTAACAGCTGTCCTTTTGATCCCATTCTCTTACCTAGGTTTTAGCCCTTTTGGGGTCCTTGTGACCTAGACATTTTGTAATTATATGCAAAGAAAAAAAGAAACAGCTTCGAGATGAAAGAACCCAACTCAAAACTTCCTGATGGAAGCAATCGTAAAAAACAGTCCTAGGCTCAGGAATGAAATTGGATACCAGAATAAGGAGGTGTCCGAACGAATTTAACTTGTGAAGAGAAAACCTGTAACATCTCTGTATGTTTCGTCTTAGGGTTTAGATAAAGATATTCATTGCAAAGATAATAATAAAAGCTTCCGAACACTTCTTGTCTGGGAATTCCGTTTTTGAACCGTAGAAAAAATAATTTCTATTCTCCCATTGTTTGTTCTTTCCCAATTACCATTAGTAATTAATTTCTCTTGCAGTGTGAAAAAAGTACCAGAAGATACGGTCAGTTTATAATGTGGTACCACGTAAGTGATTCTAGAGGAAGCAGAAATTCGCACTTTCATTTTTTTAATGGATTCATTACATCACTTATAATTCTTTATTTTGTCACGATGGTAAGAGAATTATGATCATGCATTTACGACACGGTACACAGCATTTCTAATCTCTGGATGTGACCTTCTGTCTAGAACAATGTCAGGAAATTATTTCTACACTGACCTGCATTACGTCATGGAAGAACACGAGTGAGTCAAGTCACGCGACCATCTGTGGAAAAGCACGCAGTATCTTTTCAGAAATGGATGAAATCGAAAACGGAGGAATGGACCACTTTTGATTAGTCTTCACCACGAGCATACGCAATCGCTTCTCTGTCGCTCACTCCGTCGTAACTAGTATTTAATAAAATTTCAGTAGTTCGAATCCTAACTTTGAGATTTTCTCCTCTCATCCGTAATCTGCTTTAATAAGAATCTAGACATCTATGAGATGGGAAAGGAAACCTCCTTTCGTCGGTTCGATTATTCTGCCTCTGAGCAGCAATTTTGGCCCACAATGGACTAAATGGTCAGCTCACATAGATTGCAAGGACTCAAGGTTGAATATAGGAAGGGGATCTATTGTGTGGCTATTAGGAGATAGCTTTGATGAAAGGTTTCATCTACAAGCATATTATTTAATGTGCACATGATATGGATTTCCCACTTATATAATCACGGCTTAACGCCCCCATTCAACGGCTGACACCTTTCCAAGCTTAGTGAATACCCTTACTCGCCGAGGAAAGAATAAGATTAGAGCTGAGAAAATCTCAAAGCAGGCATGATGGAGACATAAACCTTGGAACATTATTTTGGTTCCGCAAATTCTTCTGGTGGTTATTTCTTCTCGACTGCCTGGAGATCTACACACCCTCCGGGGCCAAGGTCAGCCCTTGTGGCTCAACCGTTTCACCCCCGTACTGGGGGAAGTACTAGACTTGTTCTACTGAGTTACAGATATCCTGAGGCTTAGCGTACTGCTCTGCCAAAGGAAGTTTACCCCTAAAATGTTCAATGAAGTCTAGCGTGCTACAGACTGCGCCATCCACTATTGTTGGGACAATTCATCTATTACGACAATAACCTGTTGCTCTTCCTACCAAAACTTGTGCATATTAAAAAATCATTTCACATGACTTTCACAGGGATAGTTCTTTACAACAACAACCCCTTGTGTCAAAGCAATACACTGAAATTTTTACAGCCTAATAGAAATTCCTAAAAGGTTTCCTAAACTCTTTTAGGAAAAAAGGAGCAGAGGAGGCAGAATTATCTGAGTGATAAGGCACTTGAGCTTATTTCGGAAAGAAAGAACTGCAGGAATATCCTTAATCAATACCCTACTAGTCATAATAGAAAACATTACAGAGAACTTAATAAACGTGTAAAAGATCAGTTAGCTGCTGATAAGAATATTTTGCTTGATGGCTTGGCTGACAAAGTCGAGGAAGCAGTTAGATAGCAGAGAGCTGTACCAGATCAGGTATACAGGGATTGAAGGATAAACAAGGTAAGTTATAAAAGGTGAGGATTCTGTCATGGCTAGGTGGGCTGAGAATTTCAATGATGTTCTAAACAATGTGGTTAGTTCTATTCCCATTGTTTGTAGTGATGATAAATATATTGGGGGCTTTAATGTTGACTCTATAACACAATCTGAAGTTATTTCGGCTATTTCTAAACTTAAACTTCATACATCCCCAGGGGTAGATGAAATTACTACGGAAATGCTTAGAGCTGGGAATGTTTAGTTTACCACTTGCATGACTGAAATTCTGAATGTCTTTTATGATAAAGGCATGGTTCCTAAGGATTTTACCAGAGCTATTGTTATCCCATTTTTTCAAAAAATAGGTGTATTAGCCTACTCTCTGTTCCAGGTAAAGTTCTTCCCATGATTGTGCTTAATAGAATTAAGAATCTGGTTGACAGTCAATTGCGTGATGAGCAATGTATTTTTCAGAAGTGGTAGGGGATGTGTGGATCAGATATTTTCACTTAGGCAGATTCCTGAAAAATGTTTAGAGTTTCAGAAACCTTTGGTTGCTAGCTTTGTTGATTTCAAAAAGGCTTTCGACTCTGTTGATCGCCATAATTTGTGGTTGATTGTGAAATCATACGGTATACCTGAGAAGTTAGTTAACATAATGAAAGCTCTCTATAATAACACTGAGTCGTGTGTGAGAGTTGGTAAGGCTTGTAGCAATTGGTTTACCATTACTTCTGGTGTTCGACAAGAGTGCATTTTGTCTTCTTTTCTCTTTAGCTTGGTTATCGATTGTGTCATGCGAAATTCACTTCAAGGGAAAGATTTTGGCCTTAAATGGACTGGAAATACGAAAATATCTGATTTAGATTATGCTGATGATTTAGCCCTTTTGGCAAATGATGTTGATGAGATGAACTCTTTCATTCGAGCTGTTGATGAGACTGGTAGTAGAGTAGGTTTGATTATAAACAGAGAGAAAACTAAAGTGAGGAAAATTGGTCAGACAGTTTAATTATCTTGGGAACTATGTAACAGATAATGGTGATGCGTGGCATGAGATTAACAGACGAATAGGGATTGCTGCCGGGACTTTTAAAAATCTATGGAGAGTGTGGAGAAATAGGCGTATACACCTAAAGACTAAAATTAGACTTTATAATAGTTTGGTTCTTTCTAGGGTTAGTTATGGTAGTCATACTTGAACAATTTGTAAACAAGATAACAGGAAACTAGATGCTTTTGATTCCAGATGCTTACGCAGTATCTTGGGCATTAGGTGGTTCAACTTTGTAACTAATGATGAGGTTAGGCAAAGGAGTCTGCAACCTCCTTTATGCAGCATATTGTGCAGAGAGAGACTCCGTTGGTTTGGCCATGTTGCCCGTATGAATAATTATAGATTGGCGAATAGGGTTATGAACAGTGTGCCTAAAGGCCTCAGAAAGAAGGGGAGACCTAGGATGCGGTGGGCAGACAATGTCAAACAGGACCTTGTTAGAATTGGTGTGCGGTGGCCAGATGCAGTAGATGTAGCTCAGGACAGACTTGCTTGGAGAACTAAATTGCATGGTCTGGTTGGACCTCCTTAGCCCTTGGCTGCTTGAGGATGATGATGACGAATAGAAATTCCATCAATTATTGGATTAAGACAATGAATTTACATTTATAGGATATTTTTCGAAATCAAATTGAATAGTACCTTTAGATGGATGCTTGACGATAAAGACAACTATGGTGCCATGCAAACAGCATATCTTAAAAATCGAGAAAAGCCCAAGATAGAGAGTTGAGACGTTTGAAAAGGAGCAGTTCGTCCTTTCCTTTGTGGATGAAACTTGCAACCGTTAGAAGAAGAAAAAACAAATTTACATCATTTTCCTTTTTAGCACTATCTACTTATTTTATGATCGTGTTGTGAGGAAAAACTTGAAAGTGCCAAAAGTTTTCCTTTTGGGGGGGAAGTAAAAATCTGTTTCACCGCTCTTACTTGGTTAACTAGGGAAGAGGCGGAAGGAAAAAAAGCACTGCAGAAGCAGGTGACTTTTGCTTCACTAGAGAGATAAAAGATGAAAAGAGATGTTCAAGAGCCTCGAGGAAAAGAGCATTGGGAAGCTGAACAGATGGGGATGCAATGTCCCAGGCCAAGGAGTCAGCTTTATCTTATCAAAGCAACATAACGGAACATTATACGTCAGTTGCAGGGGAGAGAAAAAAAAGGGAAACATTTTCTTTGACAACAAACGTTGCTGAAAACACTTTCTGATTCGTGTCATTTTTTACGTTTCCCCAATGGAATGTTTCAAAAATAACGCCGAAAGGGAGCAGTAAACGACAAAACTTTCGTATCTTGAAGCCATCATTTAAAATAATCTCTCAAAACACGAACAGGTTTTGTTTTCTGTTCGTTAGGATGACAAAGAGACTTTTTCGCTTGCCTTCATCATTCTCCCAAATCTTTCCCACTATTTCTGTATCTCTTCTATGTTTGTGCAACAATTCACGAGTTATCTCAGTATGTGGATGATGAATGTTAAAGGAGATGAGTTTCTAGGTTGAACCCAGCATTCTCATATTATGCTTATTTGCTTACTATCCCCTTTCCCTTAGGGGCGGGGGTGGCTCAGTCGGTAGCGCGCCAGGCTGGTAATCTTGTAGTTCCCAGTTCGAGTCCCAGCTGGGTCAGCGTTGAGATTTATCTCCGCAAAATTCCTCGCCCTGCCCACGGTCAGTAGGGGACACCGATGGGCTTGGAAAGACCGCCGTCCGTCGGATGGGACGTTAAGCCGTGGCCCCGTGTGCGGGAGAGCCATACCCTGTGCACGTTAAAGAACACGCTGGATGGCCTTGACGGGAGGCTACCATCTGTCTCCCAACAGCTGTTCCAGTGGGTCCCCTCACCCAACCTTCTCTGAGCCTTCGGGGTCCATGTGACCTGGCCATTTAGCCCATGGTGTGCAAAAAAGTGCCGCTCAGAGGTAAAACAACCCAACCCTTTCCCTTACAGCAACCAAGGAGTCAGAGCACCTCTTTTTCCAACTCCCATCTGAATCACCGGATCCAGTGGACTTCTTTCCCCAACCTCGAATATGTGACAACATAAAGTATTTGAGAAACGCCATTTTAATACGAAACAGAAGCAAGCGAGGTGACATTGATCTGGAATTCTACTGTACAGTTATACAAAAATATAACATGTAACTTTCAAAATCATGTTGTTGCCTCCTCAGGTTCAAAATATTTTTTTTTATAAATTTGTGCCACCTTTAGGATATATCATACGAACAGCCTTTAGGTTATCTCTACGTTTACAACAGATTCTTTTAACATTGCGAAGGAAAGGTACTGAAGTCTTTAACCTACAATAGTGAAATGTGTTTAGTTTTCCATGGTCAACTATTTTATCCTGAGAATTGAGGCGTTACTGATATGCACATGATAGCAGCGCCAAGTTTCCCTTTCCTTAAGAGCCGTCTCACATTGGGTAAATCTGTTTGACGGTTAAAAAACAATCGGCTCCTTCCGATTTGCTTCCGACGCTTCTTCGGAATATCAATCATCCAGCCCAGAAACAATCCTAAAGAATCGCAAATCACTGATCTGCAAACACTGACAAAAGACATTTGGGAATGCCAGAATCACATTTCTTGGATACGAAACGCAAAGAATTTATTATTGCCACTTTGACAACAGCATCGAAACATGCGAATTTCATTTCCCTTTCAGTTACATTTATAAAATCTTAAAAGAAAACTTATTCTGAAAACTTTCTTGATTACTGTACTTCGGACACCTCGAAAAAGACTGAAAGATATACAGTAAAATTAATAATCGCTTTTGCTTCTTTATTAGCAATACTTATTTTTTAATCTATAAACGTGAATTCGTGTCTTCATAAGGTTTCATTTCGTCAAATCGTTTCGGTTTCTTTTACAAAAAATCCAATTTAAATTCATTTATTTTCTTTACTTTGTTTCTCCCAGTGCCACCAGCTTCACTCAACTACTACACAGCACTCTTCATTCAAAGCTTTTGATTACTTATTATCTTTTATTCGTCGTTACTGCAAAACGGAGTCTGATTACATAAACACTTACTTTCAAAATGCTGGAATGGAACTTTTAATCAATCCAATAAAATATCTAATACTAAGTATTATTTTATGAGAGCTGTGCATACCCTAAATACTGATATCTGTTCCACGCCTTCCAAATAATTCTTCATTTTTTCTTTCGTTTCCGTTTGCGCAATGACGAAGTGCAGTGACTCGTCGCGTGCTCCTTCGTCACTTCCTAAATTAAGTGAATTCCTTTCCAAACGATAAGGAAAGAAAATTAACCATTAAAGAGCATACCCTGCACAAACGTTGCATTAAATGAAGCAAGATGGTATTTCGGCACACAAGAGGGCATCTACCTTTATTTCTAGAAATTCTACCCTCATTAAATAATTGGGAAAGTTCTTCTGCTTTCTTAAGAAACTCCATGATGCACTACCAATGATTACTTTTTTCCTTTCGTTTCATAGAAATAGTTCAGATATACATTGTCACAGGTTATCGCTCAAGGATTTAAGTCATTCAACTTAAAAACAATAGAATATTGGCGAAATGAGTGAAGATTTTCTCTAGTGCTTCGCGTAACGAAACAGTGTTCTGATTTTAAGGACTTTATCGATTTGCTAAGGTAACCCTAGTCATAGCTTTCAGTTCTGTCAGTTGGGTTGGGTTGTTTTACCTCTGAGCGGCACTATTTTGCACACCATGGGCTAAATGACCAGGTCACATGGACCCCGAAGGCTCAGAGAAGGTTGGGGGGAGGGACCCACTGGGACAGCTGTTGGGAGACAGATGGTAGCCTCCCGTCAAGGCCATCCAGCGTGTTCTTTAACGTGTACAGGATATGGCTCTCCTGCACACGGGGCCATGGCTTAACATCCCATCCGACGGACGGCGGCCTTTCCAAGCCCATCGGTGTCCCCTACTGACCGTGGGCAGGGCGGGGAATTTTTGCGGAGATAAATCTCAACGCTGACCCAGCTGGGACTCGATCCTGGGAACTACAGATTACGAGCCTGGCGCGTTACCGACTGAGCCACCCCCGCCCCAGTTCTGTCAGTAACAGTGTTTCGATTTCTTATATTCTCTAAGAAATGGAACTAAAGTTTGCTACGAATCGTTTCCGTCTATCAGATGATACACTAAAGATTAATGTGCAGGGATAACGTAATTTGTGTGCATCTCGAAAAGCTTCAAGGCCGTGCACAATCTTCATCAAGGACCACCCGAGTTACTACACTGAGGTCCATGGTAATGAAATTGGTATTTTTACAATATGGTCAATGCTAATGTATGTGATTATTACTCCCACCACCTTTCCCTCCACAAAAATAAAAACTGAAATCCTGTAGAAAATTATCATCAACAAAAAAAATCACATCCTCGAATTCTATCACAAATTCATTTCTTTTGTCTCCGAGTTAATGAGATTTTCTGTTTGACAAATAAGTTTCATTCCATAAATTGTTTTAAGAAACGTCATTCCTTGATTGTACTCTTAGGCACTTTAAAAAATAACTTAAAGAATATCAAAATGAAATCAAGTTTTTAAATACGAACTTTCGTTTAGGCATTATCTCATATCTACAAATTCCACGAAAAGTTAAAAGGAAAAAATTGCAATAAAAGCCTTTTTGGATTCTCGAAAATTGTTTTGATGAACAAAATATAAATATTTTACTATCGTTTACCATATTTACTTCTTTGTGTTAAGTCGAGTAAATAATTTATTGTTATTGAAAATGTCGAACCTACTATTCTATTGATTCAAGAATTGATTTGTTTTAGAGAAAGTTGGATTATTTTATTTCTGAGCGGACCTTTTTTTGCCCATGACGACTTAAATGGTCGTCATAAGAATCTCAAAAGCTCAGACAGGTAAAGAATCCTCTGGACCTCTGGGAGCATACTGTCAAAGCCACCCAGAGGGTTATTTAACGTAATAAGATATAGTACAGTCGCTCAAAAAAGTATCCGAACACTATGGTTGATTACAGAATTCAGAAAAATTATCTGGCAACGATTTTTTTTTAGAAATTAATGATCTGGCAACCTTCGTGTCACGTGACACTACTACAAAAAGGGGGAAAGGCTTAATGTTCCGTCAGAAGGGCGGAAATCCATCTTCTGAGGGAAGAGAAGGGGTCAAAGGAGGAAATCTAAGCGCAGGTGGAATCGTCGATATCTGGATATCAGGTTATGAACTTGATTCGCTCCCCTTGTCAGCGGGATGAACTTTTGCTGCACCAAGCAATTGCAGAAAGCAAGCACTTCTGTAACCTAAACTGCAAAATCCTTCATATCACATGTTTACGAATTTGAAGTTACAAGGCAGATTCTCGTGGCAACATCAGCAGTGGATAATGTGAACAGATAATCTCTTTAGTTACTCGGAATAAAATTAAATTCCAACTCGATCCCAGTGAAACACATGATATTTATCAGCGGAACTTAGTGAAGTCATGAGCTTTCCACAACAAAATTAAACTCAAGAGAAGTTTCCAGTCCCCTCTCTCAAATGAACAAAAATCCCGCCGCCTCTCTCAAATTACGCGAAGCAGTCACATTCTCCTTAGACTTCGTTTCTTCCCCCAGGTCAACGACTACGTAAAAAGAAGACAGGCGAAGTTTAAGGATTCTCGAAGAGTTTCGGAACTGTATTCTCTAAATGGTTTTTAGGTCATTTATCATGCTGGGGGAACATGGTCTTATATTTCTTCGCCGGCAATCACCAGATCGATCAACGTTAGAAGTTACAAGGGATCTTTCTCCCACGTCGTGATATTCTCCCTGTCACGCATCGATTGCCGCCAAATAACCATTTAACATATTTCTTTTTCCAACCATTTTGTTTCCCCTTTTTTTTTCTCTCAGATAATCACGAAATGAAAGAAGAGCTTGTTGTCTTCAGAGAATTTCTTTCTGTCGCTCCCACTTTCTCCTTCGATTCAGCCGCCAATTTATAAAATTGCTTCGACAAGTCACGTTATTTTACCTTTTTAGAAGTATTTTATTTTTCTGCTACAGAAAAGCGGACAAGTTACGAGGACCCTCAACGACATGATCATGGTATGTGGCCGAGAGCTACAATAAAACAGCTCTTGGGATGCAGACAGAAGGTGATGTTTGGCGGGTTTTTATATACCATTTAAATGTGCATTCATTTAGTTTTAGACAAATGAATCCACAGTCCGTCCTTCATTTACTATGTATTTTGTGCCTTGTGGGTTCAGATCTCACCTGGCTCAAGACAATTTCTCCTCTCCACTCATCTTCATCCTCTTACTTAAACAGCTTAATAGTGATTTAATACATAGTAAATATAGGTGGTTTTATTTGTATTATTTCTCCTCTTCACTCTGTACAAAATTGTAACTCTTTGTGTAAGCAATTCTCTCCTATACCACGCAACTGGCGAAGACGATATGTGGATATGTATTGCTGCAATTGGCAAGACAGTTTTATGCCCTCTCAGTGTTGGTGATCGTGTCCGACTTTGGTCGCGGTCCGTTTCATCACTGGTCGCCGCGTGGGAAAGGAAATGACCCGCGTCTCTTGGAAGCGGCTAAAAGAAGCTGCGTTATATATGGAGACCTCAGTTCCGGGGCATTGGCTTTGAAAGTAGACCTATGACTAATCTCTCTCGATGAATCCTAGATTCACGTAGAGAGTTCCCTCTGTTGAATTTTAGGGGTAGGAATATACCCTTTACATCCGTTAGGTGAGTACAAGACACAGCCTGTTAACCATTGTAATCTAAAGTTAATAGACAATATCCAACGTCAGTTCTAATGGAGACAATATTTTATATTTTTATGTAAATAGCTAACTTCATTAAACCTTTCTTATTCTTACAAATTCTTGTTTGCATCAACTTCAAAACTGTCATCAATTGTTCCTTCAATATTGGGTGTATTCTTGCGGACCATATTTACTCGCTTGTGAAGTGCTGTAGATTTCTTCAACTAGCGAATCGCTAGATCACTAGATTCACTAGATCAGAAATCTCAATTTAAAATACCATCACGAACTCTTGGCTCATCAGCGTCTTTGTAACTTAAAGAGCAGCACAGACAAAAGAAAAAATCTCAGTACTGTCACAGTCGGGATCCGAACTTCCATACTCCCAGTTTGCATACAAGCAGAGCACACTACTCGCGAAGCAATGTGCATTTACATATGCCCTTATCCATTCTTCAAAGGACCAAGGTCAGATCCTTGAATAGCTTTCATTCGCACCTGTTGCTCAATTGTCTTCATGTTATCTTCTAAATCAGTTTCCAAAAGCAAACGTTTTTATAGTCTTTGAATACGAGACCTTCAGCATTGTCTACTTCTACCAGAGATTTGACTTCGAACTACACTTTAAACCAGGCGTGTCCAACCCGCGGCCCTGGACAGCTAGTAATGCGGCCCACAAAATCGTAAAGTTTACATGTTTACGACATAAACTTTAAACATGATTATGTGATTTTCAGCGAGTTTTTGATATCCCACTAGTTTTATGTTGCCCTTTTTTTTAATTTTATAATAAAAAACATAAGAAACTCTTATTATTCATATACATTAACGATATTATATATTTTATGTGCGGCCCAAAACAATTCATCTTCACTCAATGAGGCCTAGGGAAGTCAAATCTTACTCAATGTGGCCCATTGAAGTCAAAAGGTTGGACACACCTGCTTTAAACAATTACATTTCGTTGTCTTATTTCGCTGTTTCTTTTTTAGCTGAAGCAATTTTTTTTTTCAGAAACTGTTGGTTGACCCCCTTTTTATGCATAGCACTCACTGCAAAATTTGAGTAGATGCATAATTTTGTCGATAATCAGATATAACAAAACAATTACGAACGGGAATTACCCCTACTTAACACATATGACAACGAAGGTTCAACTTTAGATACAAAAAAAATATTTCAATTTCAGGAAAAGTCAAAAGAAAGCAAGTTTCAAAGTTAATGAAGTTCCTATCTTAGAATTTTAAATTAGCAAAGGGATATTCAAGTGGAAAACAATGCAGAAGTTTAGAATTAAAATCTGTAAAGGGCAAGGAATTATTGGCGAAAGTATTGGGATTCTTTTTAAAAAGAAAATCATTACCTGGTAGCATTTTCTTCTTATTTCAATATTTTCTTGATTTAAAAGAATATCCCGTACAAAATCCTGATTACAGCATTTAAACGGCCGAACAGAGATTGTTTTTGCATATTATAATGTTAATAGCGCCTAAAACATTGTTATTATTGTTAATTCAAATTGTTAACATAAGCTAGAATTTTCAAGTTTTAAAATAAAGTTTTCATAATTTATATAGGAATGACCACAGTCTGGCAAGAATAAAAATCCTTTCTGCTTAAATCAAGAATTTTAAAACTAGAGACACAATTGCTGACAAGAAATCTGTGGTTAAGGGAAATGACATTCTTGAGGTTGAATAAATCTTGTAAACAAGAAATTTTTCATTTTTCAATTTGTAGTTTGAAATGATGAAAAAAATAGGTTGGTAATTTCATTAAGATTTAGAGAGTCGTCAGCATAAGTATGAAGTGATTATTGATAAACCTATTGTTTTAAGCATGACAGATAACTGAAGCAAAGTTCCAATCATACTTCTTAGGTTATTCTTTAAAACTGTAAAAGTTTTACACTTAGGTAAAAAAAAACGATTTTTAGTCAATTGAAATTCGCTTTAGGGCAGCTAGAATGGCAAAGTTTTTTGATAAAATTATGGTTGAAAATTATTGAAATTCAAATATTTTCTCATAATTAATATCAGGTGCAAAATAAGCCGCTGATGAATGCTTCTGAAAATATAAAAGGATTTTTTTCCTCCATCTTAAATCGGTGTTCAGATAAACTCTTAAACATTTATAAATTTTGATTTGTTGAAGAGGGATGTTACCCATTATTTGACATCAGAGTGTATAAGTCTATTGCTATTAGTTAAAGGCGTAATAACCGTCTTCTCTGTAGAGATAAGTAAACCGATTTTTTGCAATAGTAATGAACTTTATTAAGCGCTAATTGGACGATTTTCAGAAGAAATATCTTATCAATACTCCATATGACAGGGTCGTCAACATCGTAAGCTGCGAATTTTACGTTATAGGTAGGAAACAGTTTCAGATCTTGTATAAATATATATTAAATAAGATCTGACTGACGATCCCACATTTGGGTAATACAGACATTATTTTTAGCATCGCTATATTCAGAAGAGGAATTCCAAGTTTAACTTGGAATGTTTCGGCCTTCAGAGAGTATTATAAACCTAAAGCATCTGCCATCAAATAGTTTACTATTCAAATTAAACAATACCTATCATTCCAAATGTGATTATGTGCTACCTAGAGGATGATAATATTGTCTACAGAAGCTTACTTTTGAAGCAGTTTCGAATGTCACTAGTTGGATCCAAAATGAAGTCTTTTGATGAGCAAGGTCTCTTGAAGTCAGCGTTCTAACATGAAACAAGTCACGTTTCTTCAATAATCATGCGAGAGTTGATATGGAAAAGCAAAATCAGAAAGTAGTTTTTCAATTTTCGAATGAGAATCGGAAAGAAAGGACGATCAGTACTAGATGTCCAAAGCTGATTAAAAAGTTCAAATAAGAAGTATCTCCCCTGCAGTTGAAGATTTTTCAGAAATTTGTGCTGATTAACTTTATCAATAATTATTTTCCCATTAGGTAATACCTTAATATATTTACAGAAATGCATTTTACCAGAAAGCAAAGCAGCTATTTGAATGGTTGCGTATGATTGGTATCGCAATTTATTGCCATTTGCAATGTCTCAAGAAAATTTTCTATGCACTAGAAACTGATGAATTCACATTTAATTTTTCCGCAAAATTATTTCAATTCGACTTGGATTTTTTTTTAATTTTTCTTTTTACCGTTGCAACTATTCTCTAAGATGGCAAAATGTCGTCAAGACAACTCGTGCACCTAATACCTCGTTCTTCCCTTCGGCAAATAGCAATTATTCTGTTTCTATGCCAAAAATTGAGAGGATGGTCTTTTTGTGTCTTATAATGGTAGTTCTGCAATTTGAAGTTAATAATATCCTGAAAATCATTATCATAAATATAGACATCTTAGTAGGTTGATTTTGGAACAAGGGAGATTTAAATTTGCTCCATTATTAGGAGTGATACGATTATTAGAGTTTATAATATCACATTTGTTCAGAATAATTGAAACGTGGCTGCTTCTCTGACAGTCCGGAAGTCTATCCCATTTGAATTTATGATCAACGTTGATAGAAAGCAGAGTGATGTCAATCACAGAATTATTATTATTGAGGTTTAGATGAACTGTTATTATTTGAGGAAAACAAGGTTATTATTCTCAATGAACTGTAATGGTCCTTTGCTTGCATTACCAATAAACTTTAATAGATGTTAGCCTGCATTATTTAATGGGTTGTTATGTTTCGGTAGAGAAAAAACAAGGTTATTATTTTCGAAGAATTGCAATAATGCTCTGTCTGCATTATCATTCTAGTATGAAAACCATGCAGCATGATGAGAATTCTCGGTTAGATATACAATTCAGGTTCCCGTAAGTGTTACCGAAATGCTGTTCGCATGCAATCGCTTCTTAGAATTCATCACGATTTCTATCACTTATTTTCTGGGAGGAAACGAAGCTTGGCAAGGCGAACGCCTGCTTCATTTCAATTCCTTGCCCTTTTATAACACTCATTATTCGCGAAGAAAAATTAATTAACATTCTTACTATTATTGAATTAAGATCTCCATGACATCTTCGATATTTTACGCAGCTAGTTGCTGATCAGCTGTGTTTATCACATGTCGACCAAATGCCGAGAGTGATAATTATCACCATAATTCTCACGTGTTCCGCCTATATAACAAAAATCGAAATTCACAACCTGATGTTGAGCCAAAACCGCCACCCGACCATTAGCAAATTGCTCTTAAAGACAAGACACGGCCATGAATTCTAAACCGTAAGCAGAGAAGTCATCCATTAACTCTACCCCACTTTGTGATTCATTAATTCTAATATTCCCCAAATTCCACTTTTCTACCATAACACGTATTCAATGGCATTAGTAAATTCACCAATCAAGTTTTTCATTGTTTTCAAACTTCACCAGATTTTTTATCCTAATTGATTATATCCAAATTAAGAAAGCATATATACCTTTCATTAAAAGTTGAGTTTCTTTTTTCCTCTGAGAGGAACGTTCGTACACAACGGACTAAATAACCAGGTCACAAGGACCCCCAAATAGATGGGTTAATTTAGCTCTGAGGGGCATTTTCTTTCATTCTTTCTTTTTTGTGCACAGAATGAAACAAATATTGCTGACATTCAAGATTTGATAGAATTAATTTAGACTTTCAATTTACCTTCACTCTCATTCCCACAAAAACGTTTCTTCTAGATATTGAGTATCCTATTTGTCTATTTGTATTTCCATTGGACAACATGAGAATTCTCATATTATTTGATAGGGCTTTTTATGTGACTGATTTTTTTAACTGTAATTTTAGATTACATCGAGAAATTAATTTGCTCTTATAAACAAACAACGTGTCTTATGCTTTAACAAGTGCTGAATAAAATTCAAGTAACCCATTACGGTACTTGGTACTATAATACTTTTCCCCACTCTGAGGGGTGGTCGCTGGCTCAGTAGAGTAACATCTGCAATTCTCAAGTTTTAGTCCGAACTGTGTAAGGATTGAGAGTTATCTCCCCCAAACTTTAACCGTCTCCTCGTTCGGAAAGGGGACATCGATGGACTTAGGTTTCCAGGTTAGCGAGGTTCCAGGTGAGGGTTGTCCGTCGGATGGGACGTAAAGTCGTTGCCCTGTGTGCAGCAGAGCTATACCACGCTAAAGAACACGCTGGATGGTTTTAATGGGAGGCTTCCATCTGTCTCATAACAGCTATCCAGTGGGCCCTCTTTCCTTCCTAGCCATTAGCCCATTGTGAGTAGAAAGATGTCGCTCAGAGGTAAAAAACAACACGCTGAGTTCAAGATCAATATGGGCAAACATAATTCTGACTGATGGATAAGATATCCGTCCCCCGAAACGAACACGTCAAAGTTAATTGGATATTTTTTGACCCAAAAAACGTTTCTGAAGGGAAAAAAAGTCATGTTAACAGTCTTAACAATGTTTTATTTTGAGCGACGGAATCAAATTTAGCCTTTTACCTCCTAATCCAAGACCGTAAATCAATACCGTTGATTTACTTTCCTGAAACACGGTAAGAAAACCCTTCTCATGTAATTATAACATAATCGCTTATCATATCTTGAATAATTTTGAAAACTTTCCATTCTCAATGAGTAACAATTTTGACTTCTTCAGAACAGATTTCTTTTGCCAGCTTTACTATCCAATGAAAAGAAACAGCACTTTATAAGTGCTATTTTTTACTGTAGACGTTTATATCTACACTGCTCTTCACGAAAATCAGAACACTGAAAAAGGTCCGTGACTTGTATGGGGCATTTTAGCACTTTTTACTGAAGAAGTGATTACACTTTCAAGGTCATCAGTGCATTCGAGTTGGTTACAGGTCATTGAGAACATTCTGCAAAGGGTGTAGCTGAACCCTTTCACATTTTTTTAATGGTGCAGTAGCCGTGTGCAGCTTATCGGTTCTTGTGCAGGTGTTGTTAAGATATGCCACACAGACCGGTGTGAGCACCATATTTCCAAGTGAAAAAGGGCTATCTTTCGCATCGAGAAATTGCAGCTCTTGTGGGACGTAGTGGATCTGTTGTGCATGAAATATGCTTTGAAGATGGGCAACGAACATGTTGGGAAGGTTCTGGACCCTGTCTACAGACAACCCCACGGGACAATCACCATCCTCGGAAGCTGGCTATAACAGATCACTCTGCACCGTCTATGGCCTTGCCCCAACAGTGGAGGTCAGTAACACATCTCCCAATGTCGCCAGTAATAGTTCGATGCTGTTCATTGCAACTCGGACTGCATGCACACCAGCCTTTGCTAAGACTGCCTCTGACACCCCAACACAAAGCAGCCAGACTACAGTGGTGCACAGAGCAACGGCAGTGGCGTGACGAATGGTACAGCATCGTCTTTGCTGATGAATCCTGCGTCTGTCTGTTCGAATCCGATGGCAGAGTTTTCGTCTGCCAACGGATTAGTGAGAGGCACTAAGAGGAGTGTATTCGGACGAGGCCCACAGCACCAATGCGTGGGATTATGCTGTGGGGTGTGATTACTAGATTCGGAGCGAAGGGGTCACGTTCGTTGAAGCACGTCAAAATGACGTAGTTCTTTCTCAAAAAAAAAAACCTAAAGCAACAGAATTCGGTTCTGTGTGAGCCAAGTTATATAAGCAGGGATTAGAATATATCCTCGCCGAGTTTGAGGTGTGTAAAGTAAATTCTGTACGGGAAGTACAGATTTACACCTCATTGAGTGAAGGTTTGCAGAAGCAGAGCAGCATTCAAGCTACGATAAGCCGATTGGAGAAAGTCTCCAAAGGCTTATCAAAGTAAACCATTTCTTCCAACAAAGTGTTAAAGTAAAAGTTTTGGTCTGAAGAATCAAGTGCATTCCTATATTGTATATACACCGAAGAGCTAAAACATGACCAGCGCGTCTTTATGCAAATCGAAGCAGCTGCAGCTAAACGACGGGGCGTGTGAAGGTCATGAAACGGTATAAATAACACCTGATACTGAGACCAAATACTCAAAGGCCAAATTGTAATGGCCAGACGACTGGGTCAGAGTATTTCCGAGACGGCAAGGCTTGTGGGGTGCTCACGGTCAGCTATGGTCAGTATCTTCAAAAAGTGGTCTGAGGAGGGAAAAACCACGAACCGCCGGCAAGGTTTGGACCGACCACTGCTCATCGATGCTAGAAGTGAGCGAAGGCTATACCGTATGGTACGGGCCAACAGAAGAGATACTGTGGCGCAATTCGCCGTAATTTGAATGCTGTCGACAGGAGTAATATGTCACAACACATAGTATATCGAACCCTACCTAAAATGGGACTGTGTAGTCGCAGACCGCTCCGAGCGCCCATGCTAACCTCGGTTCACTGCCGAAAGCGCCTAAAATGGGCATGCGGGTGTCAAAACTGGACCTTGAATGATTGGAAGAAGGTTAGCTGATTCAATGAATCTCATTTCCTGTTGCACCATGTAGACAGCTGGGTATATGTGTCATTTGCCTGTGGAAGTGTTGGCACCAGGATGCACCATAGGATGAAAACCACTGGTGGAGGAAGTGTAATGCTTTGGACAATATTCTGCTGGGAAACCCTGGGTCCAGTCTTTCATGTGCAGGAAACTATGACGTCTACCACCTACCTAAACATCATTTCAGACCAAGTACATCCTTTCATGGCAACGGTATGTCCCTCTAGTAGTGCCTTCTTTCAGCAGGATAATGCGCCATGCCACAATGCACAGATTGTTGGAGAATGGTTTGCGGAACATGCGGAAGATTTCCAGATATTGTCCTGGCCTCCATATTCCCCAGACATCAATCCAATCGAGCATCTGTGGTTTGTGTTGGAAAATATCTAATCTGCAGCGGTTCAACCACGTAATTTACAAGAGTTAAAGGATCTTCTGGTAACGTGTTGGTAACAGATACCACCAAGACACCTTTAGAAAACTTGTAGCGTCCATGCCTCGCTGGGTTGGGTTGGGTTGTTTTACCTCTGAGCGGCACTTTTTTGCACACAATGGGCTAAATGGCCGGGTCACATGAACCCCGAAGGCTCAGAGAAGGTTGGGGGAGGGGACCCACTGAAACAGCTGTTGGGAGATAGATGGTAGCCTCCCGTCAAGGCCATCCAGCGTGTTCTTTAACGTGCACAGGGTATATCTCTCTCCCAAATACGGGGCCACGGCTTAACGTCCCATCCGACGGACTTTCCAAGCCCATCGGTGTCCCCTACTGACCGTGGGCAGAGCGGAAATTTTGCGGAGATAAATCTCAACGCTGACCCAGCTGGGACTCGAACCTGGGAACTGCAGATTACGAGCCTGGCGCGCTACCGACTTAGCCACCCCCACCTCGCTGGGTAAGAGCTGTTATGGCGGCACGTGGAGTACCAACATCATATTAGGCAGGTGGTCGAAATGTTTTGGCTCTTTGGTGTATTTGTGTATGTGAATGTAAAAATATGTAAATAAATGGTGTGTCGTCCTCTACCTAGTGAATTGAATATTTACTTCTGTCATCCAAAGCAGAGCCATTTTTGACAAAGATCATCATATTTGGCGCACATCAAGTCTGATGCACATCGAAGTGTGGGTATAAAAATCCACGGATTTGTCGTTTCACCAAGAATCACGGGGGAAGATTAATTAATTGGAATAATTAATTAAAGGGAAAATTAAAAAGAAGTTCGGTGGACCACCAATCGAGAGAGGTCGTGACACAGGTGGAAACCTCCCGTTAAGGTCATCTAGCATTTTCTTTAGCATGCACAAGGTACGATTCTCCCACAAACTGATCTACGATTTAACGTCCCATCAATTGGATGTCGGTCTTTACAATCCATCGGTGACCTTTTTTTTTAAAGAGGGCAGAACGAGGGTTAGCGTATATAATTCTCAACTCAGGTACATTTGGAACTCGAACCTGGGAAATGCAGGTTAAGAGCCTAGTTCGCTACCAAATGAGCCCAGCCCGATTGCCATGTATTGAGATTCAAATTCTTCAGATCCTTACCTTCACTTTTAGCAGTCTTTACATATTATGCTTTTTATTTTTTTATTTTTATTTTTATTATAATTAAAACAACATCGAAATATTCAGGAAATTTAAATTCTCAACAAGATTCTCAGCATGTCAAACAACGCCCATTGCTATGGACTTCGAAACATTTCACAGTTCTATCTTCTCAAACCACACACTCGATAATTCACGGTTAATTATTTATTAATTAAACATTAATTTACAAACGCACACTTAGAATTTTTCCCAGGTGTTTTGAATGATTGCCAAACTTGGGCAGAGTGCATCAAATTCTTTCATGGCCGCGGTTATAAAGATACAGAATATTCGTAAAAATGAATCATCAATTTTAAGATGTGCATGGCATCACGGGTGTGGTCGATTCCGGTAGGCGGATTCTGTGACGTCACTTCCGACCTTGGCGACTTAAGTAGCAGAAATCAAATACTGCCAAAAATTCTAATCGCCTTTGGTTATGAATATGGAAAAAGGGTTGTCAAATAGAGTTCTTCTAAATTACTTTTACTGAGAAACGACTCACTCGAAAGATACTGAACATCACAAAAATGAAATGCAATTTGTTTCTTTTCAAAATTGCATGATGATTCAGCATTTGCGACTTAGAATAGGATCGAGGAAGATGAGAAAAAATGCAACAAAGCGCCTAAAAGCATCTTTTGAAACCTTGTGAATAATTTGTTCGAGTTTTGACAAGAGCGCTTGTTTCTGCATAAATATCACCAACATATTTCCTTCTGCTAACGATATTAGCGTCGTTTGTAATGAAAAATTCATTGTGCAGCTTCCGAGCGTCGCATCTTCATGCGAATCGTCTTTATAAAAATTTTATCCACCTGGCGGGATGCACAAGCAAGAAGCTCGAGATGAAGCTCCCTTCGAGGCAACAGAAAAGACTGAATCGTGCATAAAACGTTCGCGACATGAGTTATGGTCTCGCGACACCATCGGCGCTTAAAATCTTATAAATAACGAAGAGAAACCGTAACGTATTTTGAAGAAAAATCTTGAAGGGGAACGGTGCGCAATTAGTCACAGTAGATGCTTCAGCAAGATGAAAGAATGCGGCAGCCAAGGTATTCGACAGGAAGAAGGTTTCGAAGATCCATCGCTTCGGGAGCGAAGAGAGAGAGAGAAAGAAAAAAAATATTTTTTATGTTATTGTTTTTTTTTTTTCTTCTTATTTTCGCACTTAATTCACTTCGGAAATTTAAAAATTAAAAATATTTCGAAATAAAATTATTTACTTTTTCTTCTAAGTTTTTTCTTACAAAAATAAGATTTTTTTTGACTGAATTCCGCCAACAGTAATAAATGTTTTAAAATTATTACCACAGCTTTTGTTTCATTTTGTAATGATTTTCTACCAGTTATAAAAACGCTTTTTTTAAAATGCATGCCATACCAGAACTTTCTAATGTGAATGTCTTCTGCCTGTGTAGCGAAATGGTTAAAAATAATTTTGAAGTTTTAACAGTGTCTATGCATTTATAGAAACCTGTAGATCAGTGGTTCTCAACCTTTTATGCTTCACGTGTCCCGTGGCCGAGTGGTTAGCACGCTTCGCTACTGATCTAAGGGACCTGGGTTCGAACCTCGGATTAGACGTGGATGGGTGTGTCGTTTTTCTGCTGAGCTCCTGCCATCCTCTCAGATCTCCTACTGTGGCATATAAACTGACAGGTTCCTGTCAGACCTCTGTGGCAAGCAGCTGCTTGAGGGGGTATTTATTTATTTATTATTATACCCCTAGAAATGTGTATGTAACTGGCGTGCCCCTTGTATAGATAGATAAAACTATAGTTATAGTATAACAATGGTAATAAAATAAAACATATATATTAGTGGTTCTCAAACTTTTATGCTTCACGTACCCCCTGCAAATGTGTATGTAACTGGCGTACCCCTTGTATAGATAGATAAAACTATATAGTTATAGTATAACAATGGGAATAAAATAAAACATATATATTAGTGGTTCTCAACCTTTTATGCTTCACGTACCCCCCTGGAAATGTGTATGTAACTGGCGTACCCCTTGTATAGATAGATAAAACTATAGTTATAGTATAACAATGGGAATAAAATAAAACATATATATATACATTAAATTTTGTCTTACATCTAGAGACTTTTGAGCTCTCACGACGTACCCCACGTTGAGAACCCCTACTGTAGATAATTGTCTTATTTTCATTCAGGAATTCTCTTAACACTTAAATGCGAGTGTTCAAGGAAATTACTGTGGAAGGTAGGCCTATTCTTGTTTCTCTACACATTAAAAAAAAACTCTCCAAGAACATATCTCCAGTAATAAAAAATTAATTTGAATGACAGTAACGCTGCGAAACTCTCGTACAGCAAACTCCCAATTATCCGTGCCCTTGTGGCACAAATATGGTTTGAAGTATTAACTAACATAAAAATTTAATATATAATCGAAACAAACAAAAAAATATATTATACAATTTTACGTACTTAACAATGCACACTTGTAATTTCGGTTCTTGTAAACCCTTTTGCTACTCACTTTAGGATTTTAAATCAGTTCACTGTCTTTAACTTTGCTCTCTCAATTAAAGCAATTCGAAAATTCCTTCTCCAATTCCTTTTCACATCAATTGCTATACGATAAAACTGTAAACGCTTCCAATAACTCCATTGGAAAGGTAATGTCCAACTATTTGCTTATTAAAAGAAAAAATCGTCTGAGAAATGAGGAATCAAATGACAGTTCGTTTCGGAAATAGGAAAAAAATTGAATCCAGGAATGCATTGATCTGTTATGAACCTCTTTTGATATGATAGCCTCAAAGAGATACTAATAAATACTTGATTTGAATTTCTCTAGATATCACAAAAATAACCAACTAAAGAACAGAGAAGAAAGGAAGTCGTTTAAAATGACGTATCGATTCTCCGTATAGTCATCGATCTCTGTTAACGTGAATAATCAGCAGTTTGCTTCTACACGGTTTCGAGCTCTACGATCTCAGAGACATCTACTTTCGATATTTTCAGGGCGTCGAAATATCGCCAAAAAAAACACTTACTTTGGCACTGAATGAGTTGGGTTGGGTTGTTTTACCTCTGAGCGGCACTTTTTTGCACACTATGGGCTAAATGGCCATATCACATGGACCCCGAAGGCTCAGAGAAGGTTGGGGGAGGGGACCCACTGGAACAGCTGTTGGGAGACAGATGGTAGCCTCCCGTCAAGGCCATCCAGCGTGTTCTTTAACGTGCACAGGGTATGGCTCTCCCGCATACGGGGATACGGCTTAACGTCCCATCCGACGGACGGCGGTCTTTCCAAGCCCATCGGTGTCCCCTACTGACCGTGGCAGGGCGGGGAATTTTGCGGAGATAAATCTCAACGCTGACCCAGCTGGGACTCGAACCTGGGAACTACAGATTACGAGCCTGGCGCGCTACCGACTGAGCCACCCCCGCCCCCACTGAATGAGCAAAAAATAAACTGTGAGAATTGGGATTTGATCTCGTGCAGCAATCAGAAAATCACAGCGTCGAGAATTTCCCGTGAAGAGTTTCGCTAAGCTGCAATCGAATGGCTTGGTCAGTCCGTTGATTCATCTGATGCTATCATTTGCATCTCAAGGGAAGAAGTTCATAGCCTATCATTTGTAGAGGTCATTTTGGGCATTATTCATCTGAGAATGAGAGGACTCAACAACACCTTCCTGGTTATTGATCATCTCTGGATTATGTCGGGATGTGCTGTTTCATCACACGCATCGCTCTTTGAGCAGAAATAAGATCAGGTACTAGGTCCTTCTGAATCCGTATTGGACTTCATGTTGATTCTTCGCCTCTTCAAGTGCGTTTTTCGTCGACGATCTTTTTCGAAATACTCTCAAGCAGCACAAATCCCATGGTGCAGTTATTATGATTCGACTGACTTAATTGCTTGAGCAGAAAACGCGCGATTGATGGAAACAATTCAATGGGCACTAGTAAATCCTGATCTAGCAAAAAGTCAAAAAAGAGGGAAAGGATCGCAAGTGATCTGATCGAGTTGGAATGGACAGGAAAGCTGTTCCGGTATTTAATTTTTTTTTTCTGTTTTAGTGGTCTTAAAAGATTTCTTGCAACTTATATGTAATATAAATATTTAACCTTATTTTGACATCTACGTTGCAATTATTAATATTCTCAAACGGGGGGGGGGGATGCTCTCTTTCACCCATCGACCCTATTATCCAGTCCTACGCACAAGAGATGAATTCAGGATCATATTTTCGATCCTGAGCCTAGTTAGAGTGAAATATGCATGGAATAACATAATATATATATACAGTATAAAAAATAAAATAAATACCCCCTCAAGCAGCTGCTTGCCACAGAGGTCTTACAGGAGCCTGTCAGTTTATATGCCATAGTAGAAGTTCTGAGAGGATGGCAAGACCTCAGCAGAAAAACGACACGGACATCCATGCCTTACCCGGGGCTCGAACCCAGGTCCCTTAGATCAGTAGCCAAGCACGCTAACCACTCGGCCACGGGACGGCTATACAGTATAAGCATGACGTTAAATCATTTTTTTAAACTTTTCGTCTTATAGCTATTTCAAATTTTAAAATAGTTACATAATATTTTAAGAAACAATTACAATCTTAATACTATTAGGAGGAAAAATATTAGAACTAATTCAAAGTAACGGAAACTTCCGAATAACATTATAACAAACACTAAAGGCGATTCATTTAATGGAAGAAAGAAAAAAACGTGACCAAAAACCTGAATGGTGCCTATTAATTTTAATTACTAGAGGCTTATTGAAAAGGTCGAAATCACGCAAAAATTATTTGTTTTGCTTATTTTTCTCAATAAGCAAAATGAGAAATTTAAATTATGTTAGCCTCATGTCGAAGTTATTGTTATAATGTAGGAGCCGGACCTGAAATCATTTATAATATGTACATAACGATAAAACCTCAATGCCATAAAGAAGAAAAAATTCATTCACTGTATTGTTAGCCTTTCAGCTTCATGAATTCGAAAGCCAGCGGGATTCTGGCAAAGATAATGATTTCAAAGGTGGATGCGTCTCTGTTAAGCAAAAAGTCACGAACTCCACGCGCCAGATAACTAAGGTTACTGGTGCGTGAAACTAGAAAATTTCAATCCCGACCATTACTCGACGATTTTTGCAGTGATGAAATAGGAAGTTTTCTAGCTTCACGCAGCAGTAATATTAGTTTATGCAAAAGAATAACTTTGCGACTTTTACTGAGCATAGACGAATTACCTTAGGGCTGGGTTGTTTTACCTCTGAGCGGCACTTTTTTGCACACCATGGGCTAAATGGCCAGGTTACATGGAACCCAAAGGCTCAGAGAGGGTTGGAGAGGAGACCCACTGGAACAGCTGTTAGGAGACAAATGGTAGCTTCCCGTCAAGGCCATCCAGCGTGTTCTTTAACGTGCACAGGGTATGGCTCGCCCGCACACGGGGTCACGGCCTAACGTCCCATCCGACGGACGGTGACCTTTCCAAGCCCATCGGTGTCCCCTACTGACCGTGGGCAGGGCGGAGGAATTTTGCGGAGATAAATCTCAACGCTGACCCAACTGGGACTCGAACCTGGGAACTACAGATTACGAGCTTGGCGCGCTACCGATTGAGTCACCCCCGTCCCAAATTACCTTAGGTAATGGGGAATTATCTCTAATTCCCCATTCTACAGGGTTAACTTCTGTTGAGCAGAAATCTAGACTACGATCAGACTGCCAACGAATCAGTGGCGTATTTTAGGGAGGGATTAAATCTCTTCCTAAATGTATACGTTTCAAAGCTTATTTTGCATTTTTATGCTTTTGAAACATTCAGCACATGAAGCACAGAACATGATGCATTGATGTAAAACGTGCCAATGCATTTTATTTACTTATTAGTTACCTTTTTATAATATTGATATAATGATTACCAATAATTTAATCTTCTGAATAATCACCCCCCCCCCCCCACACACACACACACACACGTATTTTGAAATAAGCTACTGCATCGAATGAAAGGCATTCATTCACTAATCAAGACTATCTGCTGAAGAGAACAGACTGCGCGACGGCTCAGTAGAAGCACGCCGTGCAACATCAGCCAAGGCATTTCATGAATAACAAGCTATTTAGCTAAAAAGCATTCTGGAGACAGACAACTAAACATTTGACTTCATAAACCATTGAAACCATTAGCACAATTTTTTCACAAATCTCAATTGACTGCCGTTTGTTCATTACCCTTCACTCAAGGGAATTCTTCGATTAAGTTTTCGGCACGAGCAAGATTAATATTGCAGACATACAGATAAGTTCTTCAAGTCCCTTTCTCATTCTGCATATCTCATCAGTGACGAAGTCTCGGGTGGAAAGGATTAAACTGCCTCTTGGGAACTTTATTCTCTAAAAGTCATTAGTTTTATATTACAAAAATTCATTACAAAAGAGCTTCAATAAATGTTTCGAACTCCTGTTTCTAAACCTCTTGCCTAATATTGGCTATGATACTTTTTTTATTCCATACAGGGCCGAATCTAGAGAGGAGGGGGATCAAAAGACCTTGCCTCCCCGGTTTCAGAATGTACTAACTGGAAAGGAGGCAAAAAAATATATTTAACGTATCTTACACGCATTTTTCAGAAATTTCTTTTAAAAACCACTAAAGCAGAGGGAAACAGTTTATACCTTAACGCACTTTCGGCTCAATCTTGCCCCTCCACTTTTCATTCGGATCACTTACACCTCCCCGCCCTCCAGACCCTCTTTTTATTTTCTAGATCCGAACCTGATTCCATCTATTTCTTCGGGTAGAGTTTATTCTGTTGGTTTGGTCCGACACTGTAGGCCTTAAGAAAAGGAAACCTAAGATGTGTTAAACTGGACCTTATTATAATTGTTCTACAGTGGCCAAATGCAACAGTTGTAACTCAAGACAAGACATTTTTGAGAACTAAATTACAGTCTGGTTGGACTGTTCAATTGGCTGCTGTTAGAGGATTATGTATGTATTTATGTAGAGTTGGGTTGTTTACCTCTGAGCACCCAATTCTGCGCACAATGGGCCCGGTCACAAGGGCTCCAAGGGTTCAGAGAAGACTGGAGAAGGGGATCGACTAGACAGCTGTTAAGAGACAGGTGGAAGCCTTCTATCAAGGCCATCAACGTGTTCCTCATCATGTGCAGGGTATGGTTGTCTTACACGGGAGCCATAGCTTAAAGTTCAGCCAGTGGGCGGAGGTCTTTTCAAGGCCTGCGATATCCTCCTCTTTCTCACGGAGGTCAATATTTGAGGGGCTGCAGAGGAGATATATCTCAAAGCTGACAGATTTGAGATTTTGTTCGGTAGGCATTGTGCTGTTTCCAACTCGAACGTGGGGAGATCAGGTCGAGAGCCTGTCGCGCTACCAACTGAGCTTTTGCTCAGGAAAAGATTCATTTATCTCACTCATTATCAATTTTTTTCTGTTTGGGATTTAAAGTTTATATTTTCTACAAAGACATCGTGATGTTATACATTTCTACAATACGTTCAATAGCGGTACTGTTAAGGTACATCATTATTTAGCGAATCGAGTTGAATTTTTTATGAGCATTCGCGCCAGTGTGCCGCAAAAAAATAATTATGCCCCACTCTATGTCTCTCGAATAATGAGCATTGCTTGGCTTAATTGTTTTATCTCTAAGCAGTACTTTTTGCACACAATGGGCTAAATGACAGGTCACATAGGACCCCGAAGGCTCAGAGAAAGTTGGGGAGGGGATCCACTGGAGACCGATGGCAGCCTTTCGTCAAGGCCATCCGGCGTGTTTTTTAACGTGCAGAGGGTACGACTCTCCCGCACATGGACCATGGCTTAACATCCCATCCGATGGACGGCGGCCTTTCCAAGCCCATTGGTATCCCCTAATGACCGTGGGCAGGACGGGGAGTTTTAAGGAGATAAATATCAACGCTGACCCAGCTGGGGCTCCAATCTGCAAACTGCAGATTATGAGCCTGGCGCGCTACTGACTGAGCCACCCCCTCCCCAGCATTGCTTGACGCTTCGTTAATTGAAGCGAAACAACTGATGACAAGAACATATCAACAACATCACTTTACTTTAAGGAACGAGAAGCTAAAGAAAAACCCTGCTCTTACTAAGATTAGGAACTTACTTCTCAACGATGGTCATTGTCTTCATTTTCGTTGCAGCTAAATTATGAGTGAAGCAACTAACTCCTGAAAGGAAAAGAGAAACCTTTTCGCCCAAGTGGAGAAAGAGCAAGTTTTCCTATCGATGTTATTTTGCCAGTCTCGTGAGCAGCTTACTAACAGGCAGGGAGAACGCAGATAGGTTGCCATAACAACCAAGCACAATCTTGGAAGCTGAAACGTGCTTGATAGGAATCAATAAAACGGTCAAAGGTAATGTTGTCGTCATGACAGAGAAGGTCTCTCGTGTTACCCAAAATCCGTCGTTTGTCGCCTGCCTGAAATGTATTCGATTCCTCTTTCGGAATGAATTCACGACAAGCATCGCTTATTCCCTCTGAAGGGTTGAAAGGTATCAGGAACGCACAACAGATGCATTCATTTGCAGGTGGGAGCTTCCAGTTCTTCTCTGTGGCGAGATGTCCAATGTGTGCAACATATTACGATAGTTTTTACATTAATTAACACTTGAGCTATACCAGATTAACCTGCGAGGCCGGTTCCAGTGCTTTTCCATGACTCATGCTCAAAACGTGCAAAATATTCCATCAGCAAATAAAAATGTATTCGAGTACATTGCAGCAATGATTTAATTTACTTAACGATTAAGTAAATTCACTCCCTTAATCAGCAAAGAGAAGCAAAAGATACTTCACAGAACCTATATTGTGGACAACACATGAGAGCTTAATAAATTTCGAAAAAAGTACCTACTTAATAATTGCTGCTGAAAGTTTTAAACATTTCCTTTTCTGCAAATTGAAACTTGAGTACATGGAATGGAAATTCATACAGGACGAAATTATTTGTGAAACATAACTTGTTTAATAAGAATTCTATTTATTTTAATCAACATGTTAAGTTTTTATATGACTCTTTTATGGAAAGCCACGACCACTGATTTCTCACTTGAAATTGATGTGACGTTTTTGGCAACATTTAGCAACAACATGGATTGCATAGGAATAATATGATTGACATGTATTAACATCAATGGACTAACTTTGATAAGAACACTAGATTACAGAGGGGAGGTGAAATTAGGTCTAATCATTATCTTGTTAAACGTGCCCAACTCAAGCATAAGAAATGTTTTACTGAGGTTAAAAAATAACTTTTAACGATAAAGAATTCAAATATCCATTGCAATCAACAGAATTATTATTATTAACAGAACAGGTTTGATGATAGAGAGAAAAATTAATGAAATTGGTCAGGTGAGTGTGCTGCAGTTCCTTTGAATGTTGTACGATTGAATAATCTTCTGAATTTAATGATCCCCGAAGTTGGGTGATAGATAATGTGCAATATGAAAGAAACAGGAGAATAGGTATTACTATTGGAGCTTTGGAAAAAATAAGCGTACACATTAAAACACTAAAATTAGACTATATAAATACTTCAGTACTTTCTAAAGTGGGGCGGGGGTGGCTCAGTCGGTAGCGCGCCAGGCTCGTAATCTGTAGTTCCCAGGTTCGAGTCCCAGCTGGGTCAGCGTTGAGATTTATCTCCGCAAAATTCCCCGCCTTGTTCACGGTCAGTAGGGAACACCGATGGGCTTGGAAAGGCCGCCGTCCGTCGGATGGGACGTTAAACCGTGGCCCCGTGTGCGGGAGAGCCATACCCTGTGCACGTTAAAGAACACTCTGAATGGCCTTGACGGGAGGCTACCATCTGTCTCCCAACAGCTGTACCAATGGGTCCCCTCCCCCAACCTTCTCTGAGCCTTCGGGGTCCATGTGACCTGGCCATTTAGCCCATGGTGTGCAAAAAAGTGCCGCTCAGAGGTAAAACAACCCAACCCAACTTTCTAAAGTTTTCCATGACATTGAAAACTGGATCCTTCCTAAACAAAATAATGGGAGATTATGATTCTTAATGCTTAAGCAATATTTTTGGAATTGGGTGTTGGGTTGGGTTGTTTTACCTCTGAGCGGCACTTTTTTGCACACCATGGGCTAAATGGCCAGGTCACATAGACCCCGAAGGCTCAGAGAAGGTTGGGGGAGGGGACCCACTGGAACAACTGTTGGGAGACAGATGGTAGCCTCCCGTCAAGGCCATCCAGCGTGTTCTTTAACGTGCACAGGGTATGGCTCTCCCGCACACGGGGCCACGGCTTAACGTCCCATCCGACGGATGGCGGCCTTTCCAAGCCCATCGGTGTCCCCTACTGACCGTGGGCAGGGCGGGGAATTTTGCGGAGATAAATCTCAACGCTGACCCATCTGGGACTCGAACCTGGGAACTACAGATTACGAGCCTGGCGCGCAACCGACTGAGCCACCCCCTCCCCATGGAATTGGGTGATTTGGTTAAGTAATAAAGGAGTTAAACTAATGAGTCAGCAACCCCTTTTCAGAAGCAGCTTGTGTATGGGGAGACTGCATTGGTTTGGCCATATTGACCGCATGAAGAGCTACAGATTAGCGAATAGACTTCTGAAGGGTGTGCCCTAAAGGTCTTAGGAAAAGACTAAGAATGCGCTGGGTAGATATCGTGAAACAGGATCATTTTAGAATTGGTCCGCAATGTCCAAATGCAACAGCTGTAACTCCGCACATATATGTATGGAGAAATAAAGTTAGTCTGGTTAGACCTCCGTAGATAATGGCTGCTTAAGGATCATGTATGTTTGTGAGTGTTGCAAATTTTAAATTAGTAACTGCAAAACATTCTCTAAAACTTCATAATTAAAACGTTGTACACATTTAGCATAAAAACTTCAATCTCAGCTACAAAATGAATCCATTTTTTTACGAGATCGCAGGGGAGTTTTTGCTGTTTTACCTCTGAGAGGCACTTTTTTTAATTCAGTAAGCCAAATGGGCAAGTCATAAGGACCCCAAGACCTCAGAAAAGTTTATTCTCGTTAACAGAACTATCTTCCAAAAGAACAAACCCAAATAGTCAATGCTAATTTTATCTTCATAATTAAATACCCAAAAATAATAGTCAAAGATTTTAAAGGCACCAGGTTTAAATTCAGAGGAAATGTCAAAATATCCTCATATTATTTAGCCCTTATGTCATTCTTAGAGCAGCCTAAATGCAATCAGCTAAAATCGCAATACGATTTCAATAGCTATGATGCAAAGTACATATTTCATCCTTTGTTTCATCTGCAACAGCGCTTTTCAATTAATAACTCTTATCTTCATCAACACGATAAAGTTAAACCATTATAAAAGTTGTGTGAGGAACAAATCAAAGGTTGAACCATTACATTCGAAGCTGTGCAGTGAGTCGTCAAAGAAATGGATCTGTATTCTAGCCAGTGTTTCATAAAGAGAGATTCCGTTGACTTGAATCGTGATTCGTATGTCGATGATCCATTAACGATGAAGAGATTGGATCGAATTCCTGATGCTTCAGGGAAGATGATCACACTGAGAAATAACCTCGGCTGCCAATGCCACCTGCCGTGAAAAATGCAACTGATTGCAGTTCGAAATGCCTCAGCAGCCGACCTTCTAATGCGAAAGGAGCGAGAGAAGGAATCACATTCTGCTGAATGTTTTTTTTGTGTGTGTGTGTGCGGAATAATAAGAGGTTGGGTTGTTTTACATCTGAGCGGCACTTTTTTTGCACACAATGGCCAGGTTACGAGGACCCCGAAGGTTCAGAGAAGGTTAGGGGAGGGGACCCACTGGACAGCTGTTGGGAGACAGATGGTAGCCTTTCGTCAAGGCCATCCAGCGTGTTCTTTAACGTGCACAGAGTATAGCTCTCCCGTACATAGTGACCACGGCTTAAAAATAGTAAGGAACGTACCGCTAATAATTTCCATCTAGTATACTGTCAAAACCTTTCTCGTGCAATTACTTATTATATCCCTGCATAATTTACAAAGCTTAACAATCTTACGATCAGAGTGGATCTAATGGATTTTAACTTTTATAAAAAAAATCCCATCAAATATTTAGTTGGATAATTGCTCTGTCTAACTTTGTAAATGATAAATTTTTTTTCGGTTTTCGATTTCCTTCGAAATTCCTCTCTAACTTCAGACGAATGTACAAACTCTCGACTGGAAAAATAAAATTCCGTTCGCTTGATAATAAGAGAGTCTCGTCATCTGATGGTCTCAGGTTCGAGTTTCAACTGTGTAAGGCTTGAGATTTTCTTCTCTTGTCCACTGCCTGTCCTCGGTGAGAGGTGAATGTCCTTTAACATGGAGAGGCCATCATCACTCGGATGAAAGATAAAGTCATACTCTTTGAATGCTCATCAAGCACACTGGATGGCTTCAGCAGTAAACGTGTCTGCTCCTAAGATCCATCCAGTGACTCAATTCATCACCAACGCTATTCCGGCATTTGTAAGACTTGTGACCTAGCTTCTTTTTGTATTAAACGACAGACCAAAGCTTTTGTGGTTGCAAAAATGAAATAAATCGGTGTTTATACATTTTTCGTGGGAATTTGAACTTACTGTACCTTGTACTTGTTTTTCGTTGGCCCATCCATTTCTACCAATTAAATTTCCTTTCTTCAGTATCATGATCATAGAGTTACAATCATCTCCTTTACATTCCTCCACACCGCCTTCTCTTCTGTAAGTAGACATTGGGATCTCCATTTCCTCCCCCTCCTCCCCCTGTTCAATCACCTTCCGTGAATCTCTGCATCCCCTTTCTCTTTCCCCTCGCAACAAAATCCTCTCCTCACTGACTATTTCAGAATTCTCTCTCCGTGTTTGCTCGAGATAAACATTGACCACGATTATTGCCTCCCCACGAGACGCAATTCTATTTGCTTACCAGTGAATCTCTCCTCGTGCGGCCGCTGCTTTATAATGACACGACGTCACGTTCTCGGAATTGCATTCGAATCTTGCTCACCCAACTTCCGCTTCGACTCGACGCCGCTATCGAAGCTCGAGAGATTCCCAATAGTTGACAGAAACTTCATCCGCATTTTGAAGGCTATTAAACCCTTGGGGCTCAATACTTTACAAATGTGACCTACAACTCCAGTATGTTTAGAAAACAAGATCGCATCGGTTAACATGAGTTCAAACTATATATGACAACTTTCTCCCAGCTCTTCTGTAATGGAAGTAGTCAATCTTTGTCCCTATCTTGGCAGAGTCTTACTTGCTAGCAATAAAAAAAATGGATGATTTAATAAATCACAGAATAGATATGCACGCTTCCGCATAAAATACAAGGGTAAGTCAAAAAGTAAAGTTCAAAAAGTAATTTTTGTGGAAGGCAAGTAATTACACCAAATACAGTCCCGACATAAACGTATATTTTCTCACGTAGTCAGCAGACTTGAGACACTTGTCGTAAAAGTCGATCAACTTATCTAAGTCCTGTCGATAGAAGAACACGTGCTGCTCCTGAAGCCACTTTGTGACTTCTTCTTTTCCATCCGATGGAAAGAATCGTGCTCAGAGAAGCTTATTCAGCTCCTCAAATAAGTGAGAATAGCGTCAAGGCTGGTCTATAATGTGGGTGGATGAACAGTAACAGTCCATCTCCAGGTCCTGCTGGTAGAAGAACACGTGCTGCTCCTGAAGCCACTTTGTGACTTCTTCTTTGCCATCCAATGGAAAGCATCGTGCTCAGAGAAGCTTCTTCAGCTCCCGAAATAAGTGAGAATAGGACGGCGTCAAGGCTGGTCTATAATGTGGGTGGATGAACAGTAACAGTCCATCTCCAGGTCTATCTGTCTTCATCCATTACAAATGCACGACCATTTTCAAACTAAAGGCTCCATTTCCTCTTACATTGGTTCAACTGATAGAACATCCGAGAAGTCTTATCTCCAGGTCTATCTGTCGTCATCCATTACAAATGCACGACTATTTTCAAACTAAAGGCTCCATTTCCTCTTACATTGGTTCAACTGACAGAATGTCCGGGAAGTATATCTCCAGGTCTATCTGTCGTCATCCATTACAAATGCACGACCATTTTCAAACTAAAGGCTCCATTTCCTCACAAATTGGTTCAACTGGCAGAACATCCGAGAAGTACACAGCCACAAGCTGTCGATAGATTTTCATCGGTTGGGTCTTCTGTGACCACAGAAACCGAATTACTCCTCGGATCTCCATCTTTGCATACACTTGGAGAAACTTGAGCCATGTTCGCTCCGAATCTGCGCCCTCACGCCAAGGGATGGTTGGTCGTTTGGGGTTTTATGGCGCATTATCAATTTAAGGCTGTAATGCGCCAAACGTTAAAAAGAAAGAGTGTTAAAGACATAGAACCTATAACCAAAGTTAAAGGCACGCAAAAAAACTGTAAATGACAAAAACAACACAACAAAAGAATACAAACAGCCAGAAAGAGGTACAGAACTATAAGTATCTCTATATCCCCCAACCTTCTATGAGCTCTCGAGGTCCTTGTGAATTAGCCATTGTGTGCAAAAAAAATACCGCTCAGAGGTAAAACAACACAACTCTCCTCATCCCGGGGCCACGGCGTAACATCCCATCCGACAGACATGAAATAGTCCTTACCTTTCAAACTCAACGATGATCTCTTTCTCGTTGAGAGCAATCATAAAAAATCTCAGTCCTGGCGATTCAGAACTAAGAATCCCAAATTACGAGACCAACAATCTGCCGGCTTGTAAAACCCAGCCAATTGATCTGGCTTAGACGTTAAAAGTCTTTCCCTGTAATGAAACAATTTACCTTCGCAAATATTCCCCAAAAGAATTATGAAAACAAAATAACCCTGATCTAAAATGCGACGAATAACAGAATGAGGAACTCATTAAACGCTATTCCCGTGTTGCGCCCAACGGCTTAGCGACAGCAGAGAATTCCGTTTCACCCCTTCCATTCTCACAACATTCTCTCCCTTCGTGATTGAGTATACGATCGCATCACGTGCATACTAAACCTTTCAACGGCATCAACCTCTTAGAATTTCTCTTTTCCGCTTCACAGAGGTCATTCTACGCCATATTCATCCTCTGACCAAACTCGTAAAAATTCCCTTTTTGCGCCATTTGCGCAAAGAATGCAGGGTTAAGGCACACTGGTCATCTTCCTTCTAACAGCCCCATAAAGAGGTTGCATTAGCTGATGCAGGATTCATTGCTCTAACTGGGTGTCCACGTAGAGGGAGGCAGTTGCACGCCACTCGCTTCTGTTTGGGCCGCCTCTGTTATGGCAACCGCGGCCGTCGCGCAATGCCACGTGTTTGCTGCCCGAGCACGGAAGATTCGATTTCTGGCCAAGTCATCTCCACCGCGCATGTACCGGTAAAGACGGCAACCAGTTTCGAGGTTTCCAAACACACGCTCACAGCCGTCCACCATGTTAATCGATGCGGAAATTGCATCCTATCTTTTACTTACAATCGATTTTCTTCTGTAGGTAAAGGGGGCAGGTCGCTGTTCTGTGTCATTGCTGTTTCCTTCTTTTTAAGTGTCAGCGTTTATAGCAGAATAAACCTTTGGCGACTTCATCTGCTTTTTATTTTGAAATATTTGGATCGAAACACGTGAAAAGTTAATGCTTTGGAAGAAAAACAAATGCGTGGAATAAATCAACTGCTACTTTCCACAATAGTTCTATTTTCAGAGATCACTCAAAAAAAACAATAAAAAATCATGTTTCGGTTATTATGAATTTTTCATTCATTCAGATATACTGTTAAAAATAATTTTTTTAGCATTTAAATGCACGAGTTTTTTTTTTTAACAGCGCTCAATACGAAATTGCCAGTAAACTGATGCTGCTTCACATAGCGGACACAGAAAATCAAAACTGAAAATTACAGAATAAATATGAAAGAGATTTCATTTGCCTAAAATAACACGACAGATGTGCCATTCAAAAAATTATTTTATATCAATTTCCATTCAGAACAAAAGTCATCTTTTCTATAAGCTTTCCCCTATTGTCTGCCGGTTAAATTCTGGGTCAAGTATTAGATGCGATGGGCAGTTAACGACTCTGCCTAGTTGAATCGTATAGAGATCTCTTTCCAGTGTACTCCGAGCTATCATTTACAATCATACATATGACTTTGAACTTAAATTCACTTAGCTGATCAAGCATTAAAACTTTAAATCCAAGAAACTTTGTGGTGATTAGTCAAACTTTTTTGAACATAGAGTGTTATCAGATATTAATTAATATGTAATCAAATGTAATCACTACTTGTTCAATCTTCTAATTAATAATTCTGAATTAAAAATGAAAATTTTGGCCTTAAAAAAAGTAAAAAAAATCATTTTTTTTCAAATGTTTTTCTTTTTCTTTTTCATCAGGTTCAAATCGGAAAATAAAATTCCTTTCAAGGACTTTTCTTTTTCATGAGTAAAATGAGGATTATTTGTTGAAATGAATAATGCTCTCTATTGGTTAAATAAGAATTTAACGCCCCCCTCTCCCCCCATATGCAGGAAAACCATATCTTGTGCACGTTAAAGAACAAGCTAAATGGCGTTGACGGGAGACGCCCATCTAGCTCCTAATAGTTGTCCAATGAATCCCCTTACTCTAACTTTCTCTGGGCCCTTAGTGTCTTTGTGCGCGCTTTCATACCTATTCCAGAGAGCAGAAAAGTGCCACTCAAAGCTTAACTATCCCAATCCTTGTTTCATATGGAAACATAGTTAACTATAATATTTAAATGTGGACTGTCTACAATTAAAAACCTTCGCCAGAACATTTTCCTTTAAAGCATACTTATCGAAATTTTAATTTTTTTTAATTAAAATATCAATTCTTTTTATTCTGCATCATGTTTCTTGGTTGTTACAGAAAGTACGATTGTATCATCGACAAAGGTTTACAAAAGAAATAAAATCTTTTTAGTAAAGAAGAAACGAATTTAACTGTTGAATGACTAGTCTGTTCTAATGAACAAAATAAAAAATATGCATCATACTTTCAACCGCTGCTGATTAACGCAAAAAAAGGGAGCATGTCCTCGCTGCAAGCATTAAGAATTTTTATTTCCTTTTCCACTTTTTAGTCAGTATTCATCATCTGGGGGAAAGAAATCTGTCGCCAGTTGTGACACGTGAATTTCTCGTCCATAAAACTTCTTGGCCCACCTATGGAGACAGAAATGCTCGTCGCTGAAGATCATGATAGATTAAGAAACTTGTGACGCCTTGTGGAGGGGGAGGCAGAGGAGAGATGAAGATGAGAATGAGATCGCTTCCTCCCTCCACCTGCGAGAGAGAGATTCTCATCATTTGAGAATTCTTTCTTGCAACGTAGCTTTCCTCTATGAAATTGAAACAATCGGATTCGTTCTCGTGCTATGGCTATAAATGGAAAAAAAAAGATAAACATAATTGAATTAATCCTTAAAAGAATCTTAGGTCAATAGGATATGATGACCAGGAGATTTTGTTATCAAGAATCTTTGCGATTCTTACATAATACTGTTTCGTTCATAAGATTTTAAGAGATTTCTCTTTTGCTAAAGAGAAATAGTGTTAACGCATGAACAACATAATTCATCCTGATGAGAAAGAAAGAGCCGATGTTTTCGGAGGATTTGGGTTGGGTTGTTTTACCTCTGAGCGGCACTTTTTTGCACACCATGGGCTAAATGGCCAGGTCACATGGACCCCGAAGGCTCAGAGAAGGTTGGGGGAGGGGACCCACTGGAACAGCTGTTGGGAGACAGATGGTAGCCTCCCGTCAAGGCCATCCAGCGTGTTCTTTAACGTGCACAGGGTATGGCTCTCCCGCACACGGAGCCACGGCTTAACGTCCCATCCGACGGACGGCGGCCTTTCCAAGCCCATCGGTGTCCCCTACTGACCGTGGGCAGGGCGGGAATTTTCGCGGAGATAAATCTCAACGCTGACCCAGCTGGGACTCGAACCTGGGAACTACAGATTACGAGCCTGGCGCGCTACCGACTGAGCCACCCCCGCCCCCGTTTTCGGAGGAAAGCAGTATTCTAATTGAAAATGATGGTGGCTGAAAATTTAGAATCAGGACTACTAATCATAAGAAGTTATCTCAAAATTTAAATGCCTAGTATTACATTTAGTTGAATTAACGATTTCTGATTACAAGTAAATAACTTATAAAAACAATTTTGACGTTTGTGTCAAGATTCAGTTTTTCATCCATTTTGAAGAGTTTAAAGACTCGCGTCTACTATTATCGAGCTTCTACTACTATGAAGACTAAAAAAAGTAAGCTTCTACTACTATGTTCTTCCATAAATATTCCTCTTTAAAAACTCTATATATAAAAAAACAATGTGTTGCAAATACAAATTTTGAAAGATTTGGTTGAGATCCTTAATTTTTTTTCAGTGACATTTCTGCATAAAAAACTTATTTCAAAGTTAAGGAAGGAACTTTGAAAGTGGCTTTCCATTCTCATATCATGGCAATGTTCTAAATCATGTTAGAGAACAGGGCCGGATCCGAGGCGGAGAGGAGGGGGCCATGCGCTCTTCACTCTTTAAATACCGAAGAAATATTAAAGGAAATTAAAGATTTTAAATTGATTTTCTCTAGATGTATTTCTTTTAGTGACATGGTATATAAAATATTAGTTATAGAAGTTTTCATTATATTAAAATACACAATTTAAATCCATATATATATAAGTATATATATTGATTATATGTTTTCCATTGTTATATTCAATTCCACAAGGGTAAATTCATTTGTAGAACATCCTAATGAACGAGCGAATAGTACGTTTGGCTGCGGAACAAAGTGATCCTATGTTTTTTGGGTTGGGTTGTTTTACCTCTGAGCGGCACTTTTTTGCACACCATGGGCTAAATGGCCAGGTCACATGGACCCCGTAGGCTCAGAGAAGGTTGGGGGAGGGGACCCACCGGAACAGCTGTTGGGAGACAGATGGTAGCCTCCCGTCAAGGCCATCCAACGTGTTCTTTAACGTGCACAGGGTGCAACGGCTTAACGTCCCATCCGACGGATGGCGGCCTTTTCAAGCCCATCGGTGTCCCCTACTGACCGTGGGCAGGGCAGGGAATTTTGCGGAGATAAATCTCAACGCTGACCCAGCTGGGACTCGAACCCGGGAACTACAGATTACGAGCCTGGCGCGTTACCGACTGAGCAACCCCCACCCCGATACTATGTCTAATCCGCCAAACTGCAATGACTCCTTCTGCTGTTTACGTTAAATTAGTATCAGCACATTTCTTTAAATAACCAATATTCAACTTTAGGTTTCTTTAATGTTAATCGATTTACTCCTATGTACAAATTCCACGGTGACATTTCAGCATAAAAAGAGCCAATGTTTTGGCCCATTATTGTGGTCAATATACGAGAAGGCTACCGTTTAAGTTGCTTTAAATCGCATCCGTTACTTTCCCCCTTTGACGTTTCAAAACAATTGTCCAAACTCAATGCTTCCATCTTACTGTCCCCGATTCTCGGACGTGCATGCCCAGCGCCATGTCAGATGGCAACATACCCAATGCCAGTCTCACGCGGAACTACCTCTTGCCTCCGAGACGCGGGTTGTTCAGCTGCCGCTGCCATACGTCACCGCTTGCCATCGTCCTCCAACGCCGCCACTATCAGCATCGCTGCCATTAGAGAACGTCGAGACAGCCCCGATAGGAGCATCTGCTCTCGTGACGATGTTATCTCCTTTTCCCCACCCGACACTTATTTCTCTCTCGAGCTACTCTCTTCGACTCTAACTGGTTAGAAGCATGCAGAAAGAAAATACTGATAGCGACATCCATAACTGAAATGGCAACATATGTTTGCCAGGTTCCTTCCTCTTTCGGCCTCGCACGATACCACCGCTGCAATGGAGAATGCAAACCGAACACACTCTACGTCACAGCACATTATGACTCCCCCCCCCCGCCTTCCACTTCTGCCTTCCCACCATGCTCTAGCTAATAAGAGGCACAAAACCGTTTTCTTCTTAGCTTTTAATATTTTTTTTTTAAATTGCACTTAATGCAACTCGTATTCAATCGTATTTGCAGGTCGTCTACCCAACAAATTTCTGACTTGAGCTTCTATGTCTTTAAAAACACTTAAGTAACACTGATTTAGTTTTCCATTACATTGTGATGCATTCGAAATTTTAGGCTTTCGCGTTTCACTTCAAATATATTGCCATACCGAACAAGTCACGACTCGACTCGTAGTACAGCTGACTCAGCGTGCGATGTAGCGTTTCACTTTAATTGAATAGTATTGGACTTGGATTGGGTTGTTTTACCGCTGAGCGGCACTTTTTGTGCACACCATGGGCTAAATGGCCAAGCCACAAGGACCCCGAAGGCTCAGAGAAGGTTAGGGGAGGGGACCCACTGGATTGGGAGACAGATGGTAGCCTCCCGTCAAGGCCATCCAGCGTGTTCTTTAACGTGCACAGGGTATGGCTCTTCCACACACGGGCAACGGCTTAATGTCCGATCCGACGGACGGCGGCCTTTCCAAGCCCATCGGTGTCCCCTACTGACCGTGGACAGGGCGGGGAATTTTGCGGAGATAATTTTGAACGCTGACCCAGCTGGGACTCGAACCTGGGAACTACAGATTACGAGCCTGGCGCGCTACCGACTGAGCTACCCGCGCCCCCAATAGTATTGGAGAACGACTCCCAAAACTATAAATAGCTTTCAACTGCGTCAAAGTAAAAGTGCCGAAATAGTTCAAAGGTTTCATTGCATGACAAGGAACACATTTTTAATTATTTTCTATTCATGGAATCATTTAGACTGCATTAAGTGGGTTTTGGCTCAGTTGGTAGTGCCCAGAATCGTAATCTGCAGTTCCCAGGTTCGAATCCCAACTGTGTCAGTGTTGAGATTTGTCTCCGCTAACCCCGCCCTATCTTCTGTGAGGAAGGGGACACTAGTGTGCTTGGATAGGCGGCCCATGTGCTAAGCTATGCACACGGGTGCACGAGCTCCATACCTTGTGCATATTAGAGAATACGCTGGACGGCCTTGACGGGAGAATAACCATCTGTCTCGTGACAGCCGCCTAGTGGGTCCCCTTTCCCAACCTTTTCAGAGCCATTGGGGTTCTTGTGACCTGGACATTTAGACTATTTTGTGCTAAAAAATAAAAGTGCGCCTCAGAGTTTAAACAAGCCAAGAAAATGAAGTTGCATAAGAGTCAACGCAAGCATCAAGAGAAGTCTCGTAGAATGCAATGAGGGACAAATACTATCAAAAAATGATATAACGGAAATATTCAATTGCCTTTTAAAATGGTCCTTGGATCCTATCTCCAGCAAGGACGAAGTTGTTGTCATCTAAATGGATCTTGGCCCAAACCCCGAATCATTTTGCATGCTTGGTCTTTCTTTGGGGTGATATTTCCTTCTTTGAGAAAGGATTTCAAAATCTTACCCAGTAGTGTAAGTATATCCTTTATGTATATATTTACATTATACATATATATCCTTTAGGGATAGCTATTCTGATACACTTTGTCAGAATGAGAAAAAATTTTAAGTAATCAACAAATTTTTGAAATTCTATATATTGATTATTCAACACGAATTTTTATGGCAAGTTATTGATATTTTTTTTTGCTGGTGGCGTTGGAATCTTTAAAAGTGAAAATGAATTTGTACCCAAGGCCAATGACGCAGAATTTTACAGGAACAGTCAGCGAAAACTCTATGAAGTCTAAACATTGACTTGTTTTGCTGTAAGTCTGAAAAACAGCTAGCAGCGCATCAACGTTCAACAGAAGGCAAGTATCCTCTTCTTATACGTGTCGAGTGAAGGCTGACAAAATGATGCATTAATCCTTAGAGCAGTGGTTCTCAACCTTTTATGCTTCACGTACCCCCTGGAAATGTGTATGTAACTGGCGTACCCCTTGTATAGATAGATAAAACTATAGTTATAGTATAACAATGGGAATAAAATAAAACATATATATCAGTGGTTCTCAACCTTTTATGCTTCACGTACCCCCTGGAAATGTGTATGTAACTGGCGTGCCCCTTGTATAGATAGATAAAACTATAGTTATAGTATAACAATGGGAATAAAATAAAACATATATATCAGTGGTTCTCAACCTTTTATGCTTCACGTACCCCCTGGAAATGTGTATGTAACTGGCGTACCCCTTGTATAGATAGATAAAACTATAGTTATAGTATAACAATGGGAATAAAATAAAACATATATATCAGTGATTCTCAACCTTTTATGCTTCACGTACCCCCTGGAAATGTGTATGTAACTGGCGTACCCCTTGTATAGATAGATAAAACTATAGTTATAGTATAACAAAGGGAATAAAATAAAACATATATATCACTGGTTCTCAACCTTTTATGCTTCACGTACCCCCTGGAAATGTGTATGTAACTGGCGTGCCCCTTGTATAGATAGATAAAACTATAGTTATAGTATAACAATGGGAATAAAATAAAACATATATATCAGTGGTTCTCAACCTTTTATGCTTCACGTACCCCCTGGAAATGTGTATGTAACTGGCGTACCCCTTGTATAGATAGATAAAACTATAGTTATAGTATAACAATGGGAATAAAATAAAACATATATATCAGTGATTCTCAACCTTTTATGCTTCACGTACCCCCTGGAAATGTGTATGTAACTGACGTACCCCTTGTATAGATAGATAAAACTATAGTTATAGTATAACAATGGGAATAAAATAAAACATATATATCACTGGTTCTCAACCTTTTATGCTTCACGTACCCCCTGGAAATGTGTATGTAACTGGCGTGCCCCTTGTATAGATAGATAAAACTATAGTTATAGTATAACAATGGGAATAAAATAAAACATATATATCAGTGATTCTCAACCTTTTATGCTTCACGTACCCCCTGGAAATGTGTATGTAACTGGCGTACCCCTTGTATAGATAGATAAAACTATAGTTATAGTATAACAATGGGAATAAAATAAAACATATATATCAGTGATTCTCAACCTTTTATGCTTCACGTACCCCCTGGAAATGTGTATGTAACTGACGTACCCCTTGTATAGATAGATAAAACTATAGTTATAGTATAACAATGGGAATAAAATAAAACATATATATCACTGGTTCTCAACCTTTTATGCTTCACGTACCCCCTGGAAATGTGTATGTAACTGGCGTGCCCCTTGTATAGATAGATAAAACTATAGTTATAGTATAACAATGGGAATAAAATAAAACATATATATCAGTGATTCTCAACCTTTTATGCTTCACGTACCCCCTGGAAATGTGTATGTAACTGGCGTACCCCTTGTATAGATAGATAAAACTATAGTTATAGTATAACAATGGGAATAAAATAAAACATATATATCAGTGGTTCTCAACCTTTTATGCTTCACGTACCCCCTGGAAATGTGTATGTAACTGGCGTGCCCCTTGTATAGATAGATAAAACTATAGTTATAGTATAACAATGGGAATAAAATAAAACATATATATCAGTGATTCTCAACCTTTTATGCTTCACGTACCCCCTGGAAATGTGTATGTAACTGGCGTACCCCTTGTATAGATAGATAAAACTATAGTTATAGTATAACAATGGGAATAAAATAAAACATATATATCACTGGTTCTCAACCTTTTATGCTTCACGTACCCCCTGGAAATGTGTATGTAACTGGCGTGCCCCTTGTATAGATAGATAAAACTATAGTTATAGTATAACAATGGGAATAAAATAAAACATATATATCAGTGATTCTCAACCTTTTATGCTTCACGTACCCCCTGGAAATGTGTATGTAACTGGCGTACCCCTTGTATAGATAGATAAAACTATAGTTATAGTATAACAATGGGAATAAAATAAAACATATATATCAGTGATTCTCAACCTTTTATGCTTCACGTACCCCCTGGAAATGTGTATGTAACTGGCGTACCCCTTGTATAGATAGATAAAACTATAGTTATAGTATAACAATGGGAATAAAATAAAACATATATATCAGTGGTTCTCAACCTTTTATGCTTCACGTACCCCCTGGAAATGTGTATGTAACTGGCGTGCCCCTTGTATAGATAGATAAAACTATAGTTATAGTATAACAATGGGAATAAAATAAAACATATATATCAGTGATTCTCAACCTTTTATGCTTCACGTACCCCCTGGAAATGTGTATGTAACTGGCGTACCCCTTGTATAGATAGATAAAACTATAGTTATAGTATAACAATGGGAATAAAATAAAACATATATATCACTGGTTCTCAACCTTTTATGCTTCACGTACCCCCTGGAAATGTGTATGTAACTGGCGTGCCCCTTGTATAGATAGATAAAACTATAGTTATAGTATAACAATGGGAATAAAATAAAACATATATATCAGTGATTCTCAACCTTTTATGCTTCACGTACCCCCTGGAAATGTGTATGTAACTGGCGTACCCCTTGTATAGATAGATAAAACTATAGTTATAGTATAACAATGGGAATAAAATAAAACATATATATCAGTGATTCTCAACCTTTTATGCTTCACGTACCCACTGGAAATGTGTATGTAACTGACGTACCCCTTGTATAGATAGATAAAACTATAGTTATAGTATAGCAATGGGAATAAAACTTTGTTACTAGATCTAGCGACTTTTGAGCTCTCACGGTGTAGCCCAAAAATTTTTACCGTATACCCAACATAGAGAACCCATACCTTAGAGAATAATAGTTATTTTTCAGAGTTTCTTCGATATTGCTGCTGGATGTCTTTGATGGATGTATGGTCGCAGGAGACGACCATACATTACCATCAAATTCTGATTGTGAATTTACTCATTTAACCAATATATTATGAAAGTGTCTTGTAAATACACCTTCATAAACGATGTACGGAGTTGTTTCTTTTATTTTGACAATTTCGTTAGACAAGTCTGCATGATGAAATCTTCAAAATAGAAGAAATGATAGACAGTACAAATTTGTAGTCCAGTAAATCTCTTATGTTTGTGCATTTACAAGACATCGAAAGATATTTGGGGAAACTCGGAGATCGTTCTCCAAGGGGTGAATGTAATATTTTCAGGTATCACATCATTATCAGATATCTGCTTTTATGCCGAATACTGATGTGCTCTTTGAATTTTTTAAACTTTTACAATAAAAGAGTGAATTTTTTTCACCCTTTAACATATTTACATACTCTGTTTTTATTAATCACTGAAAACTAAATTTAAAATCCTTCAGATTCAAAGTTGAAGAATCAGTCTTTTCCAGTAGTTTAAAAAAGAAACTGACTTTCAAAAGGAAGATATCGATCCGTCATAGAAGAATAAAAGTTTTCGACCCTTACAAAACACAAAACTGTTAATGATATTTCTCATCTATAATACAAAATTAATAATTAGATTTAGTAAGCATTTACTCACGCATACATACACAGTCGTATCTGAATAATATGACCACCTACCATACACATACTATGGGTAGGTGGTCATATTATTCTGATACGACTGTGTATATATTATACGTATTTTAAATTTCACCATCTGCAAGTTCCTCTTAGAAAAATCAATCCTAAAACAAACTGTGTGCATTTTTTCCCATGAAGTCAATGCACAACGTTTTAAAATCTGAAGCATTTTCTTTTTCCTTGAATTCAAAAGGATGGACTCCACCCATCTCTTTATTTCCTCCGGGGTTATTTCCGCTTCACCTTGACCAAAAAGCGAGTTTGTGGGAAAGTAACCAACCAAGTGTAAACCAATAAAAAGGGACAACTCGGTCTCTTCTGTATTGACTCACGCAGATGGATAAATTGAGCGTTTGCCTCTGCGCAGGCTGCAGGTGCACAGACCGCCAATACCCGCCATCATTGGACAGTGAAGAGAAAAGAATTGGATTTCATCCAGCCATTGAAGCTGAACGTGGCGACTCGTTCATCTCGTCTCCTTCATCTGAAGATGTCATATCGCCAAAGGACGATACCAGGAAAATTCACTTTTATTTCTGTTTGGGAGCAGAAAAGAACTGAGAAGGTTCAAGGAAATGTCAAGATTCGAGGTACTTTAAGCACGCTCAAGTTACGTGGAAAAGATTTTCAATCTCCTAAAGTTTACTTCGAGCAGAAAGCAAGATTCACGTGAAGGGTTTCTTATGTGGAAGGAGAGTTAAAACTGAGAAGCTGATTTGAAAGCAAAGTTTTTCGTCGGAAGAAATTGGCGTGAATGGCAGAAAAGCAAAAAATATTTCCTTCCTGGTAGAGTTTGAAGAACAATAACAACAGCAAAGGAAATCGTGATCCAACTTCGATTTAAATGACAACAGAAACAAATGGACAAATAGCCGCTCTTTCCGTAAATAAAAGCTATAAACACAATACAGTTTGCCATCGATTCTTGAGATATGAGAAAAGACTGTCCAATTTCATTGGAGTTCAGTGTTCACACTTTTTCGATCAACAGATTTCAAAGCATGTGTAAAAAACTGTCAAACATATAATAGGTGCAAAACAAATTAGAATAAAAATAGGTCTTCAGAATTTAAATATTAATAATTAAATTATGAATTGTTACATACGGTAAAATAATGTTACAGTCCTGTAGTCGAGTGGTTAGCATGGCGACTAATCCAAGGGACCTGGATTTGAGCCCAGGATAAAGCAAGAGCGATTCTTTTCTGTGTCGTCTTTCTGCTGAAGTCCCAATTTCCTCACAGATCTTCTGCATGGCGGATTATAGTCATAATTCCCGTCAGACTTCTGTGGCAAGCAGCTGCTTGAAGGGTAAAAAATATGTTACGAGCGAAGCTACATTTCTTTCGTCTAATGGTCAATGAGAATGTTGATTGCTTTGTCTCCTTTTTAAGTTGAACAACGGTCAAGAGGAAGGAATTTGATGCTTTGAATTCATCAAAACTACAATAGCGAGTGGATGTTTAAATCTTTAAAGAAATGGGATCGGTCAGAAAAGGAAGTTCTATCACCAGGAATAAAAATAAATGCGTATTTGAGTCCGCTTCTTCAGATCTTTCGAAAAACATTTTTAATTTTCTCGTTTGGAATTTTTAGTCTCCTTGGATATTTTAAATTTCGCACGAGCCAAACCTTCTGATGTAAAGGAAACAGTTGCTGTCAATTCACTCAAACAAAGTCTTCAATTATTGTTTTAAATTCAAAGAAGACAAGGCTATTTTATAGATTTGTGGAAGAAATTGATGTATTTGATTATCGGAATATTATTTTGTATGTATGTCCTTCGGAATGGAAAATTCTTTACCTTACTTTGCTGATTACATGATAAATCCACTCATTTTAAATCGCCAATAATTATTGCATCGACATTTTTATCAAGTGACATCTTCATTTAAATAATCTACCAGAAGGAGCTGACAAAACACACTATTCGACAGAATTGTTGAATTGCACAGAACAGTTGTTCTATGCAAAATATTTCCTGATAAGTTAAAAATGATGTTGAATTTCATTCCATTTTTATACTTCGAAACGAAGTTAAACCTTTGTGGCAAGCAGCTTCCTGAGAGGGATCTTGTTACCTAGCCTAAATCTTCATTTGACTGGCAGGCTCAACAAGCCTAAACTTTGCTGACAACATGTGCTTGAACTGGGTTGCCAGCTTTTAATTTTGCCAAGGAAGGATACTTATATATGAAGAATTTAAGAACACTATGAAATGTAAAAATATAAAATGCGTCGAACATATGGTCTACAAGAGAATGCTAACATTACGTATGTAAAATGATATCTCGTCAGCAATACCTCGCTCAGTTGATTAAATGTATTGTCTCTTTTGACTTGCAACTTCAAAGGTCTACGGTTCGATTCCAGCCGCTATCATTATGGCCTTTTTCTACAATTCATTATATTACCATATCACTTTTTTCAATTCTTTGTGAAATAAATTAATATATGTAATAATACACACTTAATACATTAATACTGTAAATTAAATATAAACAAAAAAGATTACTGTTTAAGTGATAAATTACGATCAGTTGGGCTGTTTTACCTCTGAGCAGCACTTTTTTTGAACACAATTAACAGGTCACAAGGACCCCGAAGGCTCAGAGAAAGCTAGAGGATCCATTGGACAGCTGTTAGGAGACAGTTGACAGCTTCCCGTCAAGACCATCCAGCGTGTTCTTTAGCGTGCACAGGGTATGCCTCTCCCGTACACGGGGCCATGGTTTAACGCCCCTCATTACCTCGGTCAGTACGGGACACCGAGCCTTTTAAAGTTCATCAGTGTCCGCTACTGACTAAGGGCTGACTTTTTCGATCCTGGGAACTGCAGATTACGCGCCTGGCGCGCTGCCGACTGAGCCACCCCCAACCCACTAACGATGAGTAATTCAGTTTAAAACAATAAAGTTGTAATGGGAACGGAGTCGAAAAGTAGCAAACCTACAGACATATTTCTAACAAATAGTTTTTTTTAAATGCCTACAGCGAAGAGGAAAAATACATATATACACAGACCCGGATCTACAAAAAATCGAGAGGGGTCAAGAAACATAATCGATCGGGAAAAACGTAAAAGTGGGGAGGGCGAAGAGATTGCATTTCCAATGAGACGTCACTTGAATTTCCCACAACTATACGGAAACAAAACCTCAATTCTGCGAATAGAAGCACTCAAATTCATCGCGGCCTATCAAATTTCGAGCTGTGAAGTCGGCCGAGAAACCAATGGCTGTGGTTTTTTTTTCGTTCATTGTAACTCCGTTCTCGTAACACATTTTATGCCACAGATCAATAATGAATAAGGAAGCTTATGAAGAAGTCCTTCGAACGAAACTTCATCGTACAGTTCATGAAAATTCCAAAGGGTAAAATGGTTTCTGCACCACAACAACGTGAGGCATCATATTGCTGCTTTAGTTGAAACTGCTGTCAACAACATCGTGGCTGAGAGGAGAGCAACTCCCCCCCCTCTATCTTGCACTTTGCAATTTCTATCTCTTTACCAGAGCTAAAAAGAGTGTTACAAGGCCGTCGTTTTGGAAATGACGAGGAAGTACGAAGGGCCACAACAACAGTGCTTCGAACACTTTCACAAAATGGTTTCCAGGAAGCATTCGATGCCGGAGATAGCAAAGTGCATAGCTTTCAATGGGAAACACTTTGAGAAGGAGAAAACTCCAGCTTGGTCATCGAATTAAATGCTCCACCCTCATATATTATAAAACAAAATCATGATTTTTTCCCCTTTCACAATATAGTTAAACTTATTTATTGGTTGTTCATTATAATCATTCAATTTCATCGATTTAGGAGAGGGGGCTAAAATTTTATGAATCGCATATAGACAAAACACGACCATCAGAACACTAATGAAATTGTTCATATCAGTTTTCGGTGAAATAAGAGTGAAACTCACAAGCTCCAAATAAAATTTGCCTATTCTTTAATAGATCAATAAGTTGACTGAGATCTACCGGTAATTAATACAAAAACTGAAACCAGTTCTATTCACAGTGGAGGATTGAGGTATTCAAAGGCCCCAGGCTCAAAAGATTCGAGAGGAAATTTGAATTTGTTCGATAGAACTAATTGATCTAAAAAATTTTTACAACTTGCCAATTGGAAAAAATGTATGCAGCATATTAAATAAATTGATTAACAGAAATACATCAATAAATTTTTTAAATATGAATTATATATATTACATACTAAAAAATAAAAAAAAAATCTATTTTATTTATTCAACAAAAATCACAATGCATTAGCTATTAACCTAAACAAAAACACAATTTACCTCTGAGCGGCACTTTTTTGCATACCATGGGCTAAATGGCCAGGCCACAAGGATCCCGAAGGCACAGAGAAGGTTGGGGGAGGGGACCCACAGAAACAGCTGTTGGGAGACAGATGGTAGCCTCCCGTCAAGGCCATCCAACGTGTTCTTTAACGTTGAGTTGTTTTACCTCTGAGAGGCATCTTTTTGCACACCATGGGCTAGATGGCCAGGTCACATGGACCCCGAAGGCTCAGAGGTTAGGGGAGGGCACCCACTGGAACAGCTGTTGGGAGACAGATGGTAGCCTCACGTCAATGCCATCCAGCGTGTTCTTTAACGTGCACAGGGTATGGCTCTCCCGCATACGGGGCCACGGCTTAACGTCCCATCCTTCGGACGGCGGCCTTATTCAAGCCCATCGGTGTCCCCTACTGACCGTGGGCAGGGAATTTTGCGGAGATAAATCTGAACGCTGATACAGCTGGGACTCGAACCTGGGAACTACAGATTATGAGCCTGGCGCGCTACCGACTGAGCAATCCCCGCCCCACCAAAAACACGAAGTGAAAGTAGTAGATTATACTGATTGCGAAATATTTTGCTAAATGTAAAAAAATCATGTTTTGATTATTTTGAGGCCCGCTATGAATGGGTGAGAAGGATAGGTTTTACGGACAACATCAGGATATTTTGAATTCTGTCAAGAAAGGAGTTGTTCTAGGTGATTTCAATGCCAAAGTTGGTACTGACTCTGACCTTTGGGGACGGGTGATAGGCCCTTTTGTAGTAGTTTAGGTAGCTGCAATGCCAACGGGCAACGTCTCCTACAGGTAAGTAAACTCAATGGATTCAGAATAACTAGCACTTATTACAAACACCGCGACATACATAAGTATACATGGGTTTCACCTGATGGGCTGCATAAGAATATGATTGATTATATATTAATTAACAGTAAATGGGCTAGTTCTGTTAGGAATACCAGGTCATATAGGGGAGCTGAAATTGGATCTGACCATTACCTTGCTAAAAGTGACTTGTAACTTAAACTTAAAAAGTGTTGTGCTAGGATTAAACAATTTACTTTTAATACTGAAGCTCTGAAAGATCCAGTTATAGCCAAAGCTTACCATGATAGGTTACTTAGTCATTATGACAGTCATGGTTTGCTTACTACTGAAGTTGAGGAAGAATGGAACCGTTTTAAACAGGCTTTTTTGGAAACTAACAGTACTCTTTTAAGAAAAAAGGAGCAGAGGAGACAGAATTATTTGAGTGATAAGGCACTTGAGCTTATTTCAGAAAGAAAGAACTGCAGGAATGTCCTAAATCAATATCTTACTAATACTAATATAAAACATTACACAGAGCTTAATAAAAGTGTAAAGGATCAGTTAGTAGGAGATAAAAAAATTAGACTTCGCGGTTTGTCTGACAAAGCTGAGGAAGCAGTTAGACAGCACAACAGCAGAGAGCTGTACCAGATAATTAACGTTTTGTACGGTAGAAAATGGACAGGTGTACAGGGATTGAAGGATAATCAAAGTAAGATTATAGAAGGTGAGAATTCTGTCATGGCTAGGTGGGCTGAGCATTTCAGTGATGTTCTAAACAATGTGGTTAGTTCCAATCCCATTGTTTGCAATGATGATATATGCAGTGGTGGCTTTAATGTTGGTCCTATAACACAATATAAAGTTATTTTGGCTATTTCTAAACTTCAACTACATAAGATACCCAGGGGTAGATGAAATTACTACGGAAATGCTTAGAGCTGGAAATGTTTCGGTTACCACTTGGATGACTGAAATTTTAAGTATCTTTTATGATATAGGCATGGTTCCTAAAGATTTTACCAGAGCTATTATTATCCCTATTTTCAAAAAAGGTGATCGCAGTTCTTCTGATAACTATAGGGGTATTAGCCTACTCTCTGTTCCAGGTAAAATTCTTTCCATGATTGTGCTTAATAGAATTAAGAATCTGGTTGACAGGCAATTGCGTGATGAGCAATGTGGATTCAGAAGTGGTAGGGGATGTGTGGATCAGATATTTTCACTTAGGCAGATTCTTGAGAAATGTTTAGAGTTTCAGAAACCTTTGGTTGCTAGCTTTGTTGATTTCAAAAAAGGCTTTCGACTCTGTTGGTCGTCATAATTTGTGGTTGATTGTGGGATCATATGGTATACCAGAGAAGTTAGTTAACATAATGAAAGCTCTTTATAATAATACTGAGTCATGTGTGAGAGTTGGTAAGTCTTGTAGCAATTGGTTTAGCATTACTTCTGGTGTTCGACAAGGGTGCATTTTGTCTCCTTTTCTCTTTAGTTTGGTCATTGATTATGTTATGCGAAATTCACTTCAAGGGAAAGATTTTGGCCTTAAATGGGCTGGAGATACGAAAATTTCTGATTTAGATTATGCTGATGATTTAGCCCTTTTGGCAAGTGATGTCGATGAGATTAACTCTTCCATTCGAGCTGTTAATGAAACTGGTAGTAGAGTATGTTTGGTTATAAACAGAGAGAAAACTAAAGTGATGAAAATTGGTCAGGCAGCTTGTGATTCAGTTCACCTGAATGGTTGCAGTCTTCAGCAGGTGTCACAGTTTAATTACCTTGGAAGCTATGTAACAGATACTGGTGATGTGCGGCGTGAGATTAACAGACGAATAGGGATTGCTGGCGGGAATTTTAAGAATCTATGGAGATTGTGGGGAAATAGGCGTATATACCTAAAGACTAAAATTAGACTGTGTAATAGTTTGGTTCTTTCTAGGGTTAGTTATGGTAGTGAAACTTGGACACTTTGTAAACAAGATAACCGGAAACTATGTACTTTTGATTCTAGATGCTTACGCAGTATCTTGGGCATTAGGTGGTTCAACTTTGTACCTAATGATGAGGTTAGGCAAAGGAGTTTGCAACCTCCTTTAAACAGCATATTGTGCAGAGAGAGACTCCGCTGGTTTGGCCATGTTGCCCGTATGGATAATTATAGATTGGCGAATAGGGTTATGAACAGTGTGTCTAGAGGCCTCAGAAGGAGGGGGAGACCTAGGATGCGGTAGGCAGACAATGTCAAACAGGGCCTTGTTAGAATTGGTGTGCTATGGCCAGATGCAGCAGATGTAGCTCAGGACAGATATGCTTCGAGAATTAAACTGCACGGTCCGGTTGGACCTCCGTAGCCCATGGCTGCTTGAGAATGATGATGATGATGAACCATAGAAACTGAAATCTGATTGGTCGAGCTTTCCCATTGTTGAGGGGAAATCCGGTTATATCCTGTTAAACAAAGAAGTCGCAAGCAGGAAGTTAATAAGAAAGTTGTAGGTTGCATTTCTGACGTCATCTACTGGAAAATTCAGCATATCATGTAAAGTAAACTGATTTATTCCTAGTTGAGATAATTGCTGATAATAAATTTTACGTTCTTTGTCATAATGTGAACAGTTCAATAAAATATGTGAAATAGTTTCTTCACAGTTACAGGAAATACAATTTGCACTATCTGATTTCTTTATCTTGTACAAGTAGCTGTTTAACTTTGCAGTACCAGTTCTCAATCTTAATATTGTTGCGGATCACAAAAATATGGATAGCCACTGAACGTGAGTATTAAAAGCTATATTTCAAAACCAAATTCAATACAAGGTAAATTGTTACAAAGGAAATATGGATGAAATATCTTATTAACAAATCAACTATTAACATGCACAAGTCATCAATCTTCCTGCGTAGAGCACACAATATCAGCTCTGTGTATTTTACTAAATACTACCTTTTACTTGATTTACCAGGTCACCCGAAGATCTTCACTCGTAAACCAATTCTCGTCCTGTGCTAATAACTTTTCACACACTAGCCGAACAAAAAGACAGTCCGTGTAGACATTCGAAGTTAGCCATAAAAGTTCCCACTTTTATACTTCCGCGTATACACAACACATCAAGTTACTTCTTGATACTTAACGATAAAAGATCCCACTTTTATCCTTCCGCGTATACACAACACATCAAGTTACTTCTTGATACTTACGCGCACTGTCTCAGAACAGCTCACCGTCCATTTTCGAACTCACCGACCGTTACAATACAACGACCGATACAATACAACGACCGTTAACGCTCCACTCTTCTTCTCCAAATTCTCCCAAATTTCAATTCGTTGGCTGAAACTTTTCTTTCGGTTGCCAGATTCTTCTGTCGTAACACTGCCCCCTTCCTAGGTCTTGTTCGTCCCGAACAATTCTGGATTCCAAAGCTTCTTCAGTTCTTCGATGAAACGATGCCAAATGATCCACGTGAACCACCTTGCACTTTGTAGCTGGACATCGACGAATGCGATATACCACGTCTGTGTCAAAATGAAAGCGAATCTCATTATGACGTAGATTTCTTTTCTGACTGAAGCCTCGTCCACAAACATAATACGTGTAAGGCCTATAGCCCTTGTGAACACGTTTATGTCTCTGCAGGGAGAAGAATCGACTAAGAGTTTTCGTGCAAAACCTGTAAAAAGTTTTCTTCTTTGTCGGAAGTTTTCTTCTTTGGATTTTTACTTCTATCAACAGTAACAAGGAATGAAAGTCATTAGTGACATAAAATCTAGGGAGAATTTTCATCCTGCAATCTGACCCTTTTGTCAGTTGACTTTCACTTAATTCAGAGCTGTCGTGATGAACCTTCAGCCATATTTCACCTGATTCAATTTGATCCCCAAGGTGCTTCACAAATATATCAGCTCCATAATTCTTTTTAGCGCTTCGGTCCATCTCCTCCTTCCATACTCTTGCTAGAACTGCAGCTTCTAATCCGACAACCTTACCTGTTTCTTCTGTATAAGTGAAATCAGTGATGTGTCGGGCTGCTAGCAATATTTTTTCTGTTTTATCTTCACATAGCCAGCTTGCAACATCTTCAGATACTCCTTGTTCTATTAACATGTTACGAAACTTGTTCAAAGCATTGCCGTTATGCAGAACCTTGCGGACACGTGATGCTTCATCTACCCTATTATCCACAATGTTCACCAAACGCAGAAGTTCTCCTCCTAACTCTTCGACGAGCTCTTGCAGTTCCAAGGATCCGTCACCAAGGAAACACTGAACAGCTTCCATCACTTCCAGAGAGTTGTCAACAGAGTTTTCAAGAGGTGAATCCATGTTGCTGATAACAGCTGAACAACTCAAACTCTTCATTCCACGAGCTTGTGATGCTGCAACCATTTTCTTAACTAAATCAACAGCAACATCTTCTGTACTGATGAGATCAATAGCTCCTTTTCCGAATTCAACATCATAAACCAAAGCGCACACTCCTTCAGCCAGCTTTTTGGACACAATTGAGCATCTCATTAGAGGAACGCTATCTACGGTAGCCGTCAGATCCTTGCAGCGGTAAATCTCCTTATCTGTTGGCACCAGCTCCTCTGTCTGTCCTACGATGCAGCATCCGACGTCTTCCATCATCTGCTCGATTTTATCTTTAGTGCAGTCGACTGTGAAGCCAGGGATGGATTCCAATTTGTACAGAGTATCTCCCGTCAATTGGAGAGCACGACCGGAGATCATAGGGACCTTGAGACCTAAAGCAGCAAGTGCAGGAGCCAAGACAAGACTCACTTTGTCGCCGACACCTCCTGTACCGTGTTTATCCACCATCCGATGGCGCCACTCAGGTCTCCAGCAAAACACATGACCCGAAGAGGTCATAGTTGCTGTTTCTTCCGAATTCACCTTCTTGGAGCTCTCATTGTAATTAACCAGGGAAATATCAGTCATGATTGGCAAATTGTTCATTCTGGAGATCAGCGACGAGTTCTGTAACATGATATTGTCCACTTTAGAGCTCTTGTAATCGTGATAAAACTTTTCTATATCCTTATAATCTAAATGGTTATAATGTCCAAATCTGCACATTGACTGTTCAGAAAAGAAATTCAGCATGGTTTCTTTGAGATTGTCTGAGGGCTTTACTTCTCTCTGATCGTAACTCTGAGGCTTAGTTTCATCCAGAAAGTTAGTCTTTGAAGTACTGTCTCTGCCTGAAGCTCTTTTACTAGCATCACCTGTTATGCTTCTAAGCCATCCTTCGGAATTCCTCTTCCTTAAATCCCCACTTTCTATAAACGATTCGAGTGTGGCTATATGCTTCGGAAAAATCTCTCCGACTTCCCCGGTAACGACGAAGGGCACTTTGTATCTATGATGAATGGACGCCTCTTCTTTACTCGGACCACTCTGCGAAACGTAAACTCTGTTTCGTTCCCCCTCATTACCACTCGTTACTCTGCCTTTGCGATAATTGTCCATGACACATTTTGCTGACGGCGAGGAATAGAATACCTTTCGTGTGGATCTCTCTTCAGATCGTGCCAGACTTGTATACCTAGGTATTTTGAAGTGCAAAGCGTACTGTATAGTCTCGCAGCTCTCTGATCTGTGTGATTGTTCTTCACAGTTCCTAGACATGTCACCAGCGACATAGACACTCTGCCATGCATTACCAGTAGTTGCGTGGTCAAAGGCATTATCTGCGCTATCTCTACGATTCTTGATTTCCAGTAGCAGATCCACATTTTTATATGCGTTGCCTTTCTCTTTTTCTTTTCCATGTTTACAATCTAACTTAACACTATCAAGATCATCTTTTTCACTGACAAATTCAACATTTAAACTATTGCATTGTCTATTGAGTTCGGTTTTATGATCCTTGAACTGATCAATAATCTTATCAATTTGAGAAGCCACTTCAGCTCTCATCTCAGTATTTTGTGCGGCCAGGTCACCTATTTTATTTCTCAACTCATTATTTTGTGCGGCCATTTCGGCTTTCAAATCATCTTTTTGAGAAACTATCTCAGTTCTCAACTCATTATTTTGACTTTTAATGTCATTCATCTGTGTAGCCATATCAGTCATCTGGTCACCTATTTTATCGCTTTGGGCAGCTATATCGGCTTTCATATCGGCTTTCAAGTCATTTAACAACTTTACTAATTCATCCATACTTCTAGTTAACGGCATTCAATAAATCATCCCACTTCTGACACCAAATGTTGCGGATCACAAAAATATGGATAGCCACTGAACGTGAGTATTAAAAGCTATATTTCAAAACCAAATTCAATACAAGGTAAATTGTTACAAAGGAAATATGGATGAAATATCTTATTAACAAATCAACTATTAACATGCACAAGTCATCAATCTTCCTGCGTAGAGCACACAATATCAGCTCTGTGTATTTTACTAAATACTACCTTTTACTTGATTTACCAGGTCACCCGAAGATCTTCACTCGTAAACCAATTCTCGTCCTGTGCTAATAACTTTTCACACACTAGCCGAACAAAAAGACAGTCCGTGTAGACATTCGAAGTTAGCCATAAAAGTTCCCACTTTTATACTTCCGCGTATACACAACACATCAAGTTACTTCTTGATACTTAACGATAAAAGATCCCACTTTTATCCTTCCGCGTATACACAACACATCAAGTTACTTCTTGATACTTACGCGCACTGTCTCAGAACAGCTCACCGTCCATTTTCGAACTCACCGACCGTTACAATACAACGACCGATACAATACAACGACCGTTAACGCTCCACTCTTCTTCTCCAAATTCTCCCAAAGTTCAATTCGTTGGCTGAAACTTTTCTTTCGGTTGCCAGATTCTTCTGTCGTAACAATATCTTGCAAAAATCCTTTCTATATATTTTATTTTTTAGCAATGAACATATATTTATTTTGATCGCGTTGATATCTAAAATGATGTTTAACAGAACTCTAAACTTTAAAATAATTGTTGAGCTCTATCATATTTTTCTGATGACTTAAGATAATTTTTAATTTGTATATTATATATAGGAATATCAGTAGTGTCAGTTAAATTGATTGCATCTTTGGCTTATGAGTCAGCTAAAACATTTCCTTCAATTCCACAGTGACTACGTAGCCACTGAATTTTAATAATTTTTTCCTTTTTTATATAAATCATTTCATAAATGTAATATATCACAGATTCAATTAGGATATTTATTTTCCAAAATATTTTTTCTATCGAATATAAAGCAGATCTGCAATCAGTCAAAATAACAAATTTATTTAAAATATACTGTTCTTGTATCCAAAGTAAAGAAGAATAAATTGCAAAGAGTTCTGCTTGTATCATAGTACATCCTTTTATAAATTTAAATGATTTATCAATGTTTAATTTAGGTATGCAGAAAGCTGCTGTGGCAGTATATGAGTCAGGAAAAAAAGCTCCCTCGGTATAAAGAGCAGTAAAATCTTGTTAGGAATTGTGAATATATGAATCACTTAAAGTTTTCAAAATAGAAATATCAGTATATTTTTTGTGGATATGTGAGGAATATCCTTGAAGTTGGTTGGCAAATGATAAATCCAAGTGGGTGTCTAATGATGTCTCCTTTATGATTTTTATCAAGAACATAATTAAAAGCAGCCTTTTCCTTCACAAAATTAATTGCAGGGTGAAAAAAGTTTTCAGTTTTAAATAGATTGATTATCAAATGATCATGGTGCTTGAGATGAAGTCTTGAAATAATATTAAGTAGTAAATATGGTGCCCTGATCTGGAAAGGTGAAATAGAGGTTTCAGCAATTAAAGATAGATTAGGAGAGCTTTTCATCAGGCCCAAAGCGAATCTCATGAATTTATTTTGAATTATATTGAGCTTTTTGAATTTATTTTCAGCATCGCCGGCAATAAGTTCAATCCCAAATTCCATTTTTGGCCTAATTAAATTGCAGTAAAGTTGAATAAGATAAGTAGGCGAGAATCCCCAATTTGTGGAGGCAAGGCATTTGATAAAGTTGAATAATTAATTCCAATTTAATTTCGAGTTTATATAGACACCTAAAAATTTATAAATATCAGTATCTGGCAGTATATTATTACTTATTTTAATATCTAATTTAAGAATAGCAGATCTGGGCCTTACAAAAGGCATCACATAAGTTTTCTCAATATTTATTTTTAAATGCCATTTAAGACAATATAAACGAATATTATTGATGGCGGTTTGTAAATTTTTCTCAATTTTATAAAAGTCTTTGTCCGAATTCCAAATAGAAATATCATCTGCATAAATAGAATAATTTATATTTTGTGGTATAGAGTCTGGTAAATCATAAATATATAGGTTAAATAGAAGAGGCGATAAAATTCCTCCTTGAACTATTCCAGATGCATATTTATATTTATGAGAATAGATATCTTCTAACTTGATAGTATTTCTCAGTTAAATAAAATTTTAAAAAATGAATGATGTTTCCAGAAAGACCAATTTGTTTTAGTTTGTAGAGTATGCCAAACAGTATCAACTTCATGCCAAACAGTATCAAAAGCAGATTTCAAATCTATAAATATTGCTGCTGATATATATGATAGTGATCACTTCCATATAGGGAAGAATCAATTTTCCAATTTGTAGTAGGAGCCAAACTAGAAGCAACTAAAGACAAATCAATTACAGAATTAATATTATAATTAAAATTATGAGAAGTAGCTGAGTTATTATTCATAAATATTAAATCATTATTATTGATAAACTTAAGAAGTTCAATACCATTTTTGTTGAGCCTATAAGATCCCCATACAGGGTTATGAGAGTTAAAATCACCTAAAAAAATAACACGCTGTTTAACTTGATTATAAATATTTAGTAAAATCATATGATCAACAACTGCACCAGGATTATAAAAGGAAATAATTGTAAAAGATTTAGATTTTAAATAAATTTCAGCTGCTACAATATTAAGGCGATGATGAATATATTCTAAACTTAAGATTTTATGAGGAATGTCTCTCCTGATTAAAAGAGCAGAGCCTCTAGCAGTTTCTGAGCTTTTGTCAATATATGATAAAAAAAAAAGGTTTAAAGTTTATAAAGTCAGTCACAGGTTCTTGTAATGCAAAGATATGAATGTTCATTTTTTTATGCATAAGATTCAAGTCTTCTTTTTTAGACGAATAACTACGACAGTTACATTGAACAATGTTGAGTCTGTTAGACGATTTATTGATCTTGAATTAAAGTACAGAGTATGGAAGCAATGTTTTTATGTGTTTCTTTATTAGGGACGATATATTTAAGTAGAAGCACAATCATTGTCATTATATTTTGAGAAGAATATGCTGAATCTGGGATCACATCATCCGATTTTCCCAATGGAATGAAGGTATCGGTTTTTAGATCAAAGGGTTGAGATCCAGCAGTTTTTAAATTTGCTTGTGCTACACTTGCATATGATATGTCATTCGTTTTATCCTTTGAGATGTTAACAGAGTCACCTGTAGAATATGTCGATGTTTTCTTTTGTGTCGCCGATAGTGACATATATTTAGAAGAAGCAGAATCTTTACTTGTAATTACCGAACTTGGATTAGCTAGATGTGCTTGATTATTGTCTGACTGAAAAGAACATGTGTGTTGCTTTCGATTTTCATGTTCAGGAAACAGTCTGAAGTTAGGATTATTTACTAATCTAAAGGCAGCAGACCAACTCATATTTTTGACGGACTGTATTAATTTAGTACGACAAGCTATTTTCTTCGTAGGACAGCCTGAATATGTGGAAGGATGTGGTCCATTGCAGTTGGGGCATTTTAAGTAATTGGCAGTGCAATTTTTATAAACATGATTGCCGCCACATCTTTTGCACCTTAGCCTACCTGTAAAAACATTGGCACTGTGTCCGAATCTCAAACAATGAATGCAAAGTATGGGAGGTTGATTATAAGGTTTTACTGGAAATCTCGAAAGGCCAATCTTTACATGACTAGGCAACTTGGCATCAGAAGTATATAACACAACTCTGTCTAAAGGAATCTTATTTACTGCATTACCATCTTGATTAGGTAAAAACTTGAACATTCTGCGGATTTTAAAGATATTTTCAGAGCTTAAATTGTTCAATATGTAATCATCAGATAAATTAATGTTCACTCCAGTAATTATACCTAACTCAAAGTTATTATCTGGAATGCGATAACATACATCTACATTTAGAAGCTGTTTCAATTCCTTGAGTTTATCAAGATCTTTAAGAGATTTAGGAAACAAGATAATATTTCCATTAACCGTATAATTTCCATCAATATCAGATTTTAGATAATTTAGTAAAAAAATCGGCAACTTGTTCACAGTCTAAATTTGACAGTTTGATAGAGTTGTTGTAGAGGATAATGCTAAGCCTTGTCAATTGTCGAGAATCAAAAGTAGATTCAGCGGGATCATTTCCACGAAAATGGCTATTACTACATTACTACTAGCATTAGCACCACTATGTAGAACATGGGAATCAGTAAAATTGACACCAGGAGTAGAACTATTTGAATCCATCTCAACTACTGTGTCAGGGACATCTTCATGAGAGATATTAGAAGTATCATGATGAGTTTCAGATTCCACATTATGACTCTCAATACTGTTACTAGTTAAACTATCATTATTTGCATTCATATACGAATCTTTGTCAAAAATATTAGGGCTGTCAAATGCATTTCTTAAATCACAAAGATTTAGTTCGTGATAATACTGCAGAAGATTCCAATAGAGGTGAACGAATTTCAGTTAAGAAATTTGGGTCATTTGTGTCAAGTTCATTTCTTTGTGGTTGTTGAGTTAACCTTACCTTAAAAGTGTTTAATATGTCGCCGATTTTTGCTAGATTTCCGAGGCATGTCCAATCTTTTTAATCACAACGATGAAATAAAGACAGACGATTAGACACTGTAACTGAAGACTGAAGCACTAAAAAATAGCATAATGCACGTAAAGCTATCAACATTCACTAATCCAAGCAACAAAATCTAGGAGACACTGGCTTATCAGCCTTTACAGACCGACGGTTACGGTCGGAATCTGAGATTTATATTTGATTTAAATCACTGATTTAGCCTTCAATCACATTTTTACAAAAAAAAGCTTATTTAAAAAGATACTGAGCTCCGAACTGAGACCTCTATGGAATAAAATGCAAGTGCTGTCATTTTCCTTTCTAATAACTGTAGCAGATTCATTTTTTGGTCATTAATTTATATTTTCCCAGTTTCATAGTTTTCCAAAATTTAGAAAACCTAATACGTTAACAAAGTAATTTAAATACTGCTGTCCAATCTTATAAAATGATTTCATGAATCTTCTCTCATGACACGAACTAGCCCATCCATTTTAAATAAAACTCATCGGCCTTGCCACAGAAAAAGGAATATCTTTGGAGCAGATTCCTCTTTGTAAATAAGACAAATCGCATCACATATTTTTTCATTCTTCAAAAATATGCATCTCATTTTTTCCTGTTCTTTGTTTATATGGTAACGCAGTTGTTATGGTAACAGAGGGTCAATAAATATTACGTCATTGCTGCCAACTGAAACAGGTAAAAACATTACCTTTCAGATTTTTGTTTACTAAGCAATTTTATTGCGTGGCTTATTTCTCTATTGACCTGGGCAATGGCACAGTTGAAAAGGAGAATATGAATTCAAGTCTCGTTGGCGATGAAACGGAAGAGAGAAAAGGGAGATGCCCAAATTATAATCATCAGCAGAGATCGGTTGCATCACTGACATCATTTCTCGCTGTTGACGCGAACAATTTACCTTCATCTTATCCGAAAGAGTTTACAAAAATTCTCTTTTTCCCTTTCGACTCTCACTAACAGAGAGCACAGCCTTTACTAACAGATCTTCGTAGACCTAAAAAAAACCTTTACTCTGCAAGACGCGCTTTTTCTCACATGTTTCTTATCATTTGACTTCCACCATATGAAGCATACTCGGTATCTGCAATTTCCAAGTTCGAGTCCCAACTGTTCCCGTGTTCATAACGCGACCCGCTAACCTTCGGTGAGAAAAGGAGCATAGTTGGGCTTGAAAAAGTCGCCGTCCGGGAAATTAAGCGGTGGTTTTTGTGTATATTAAAGAACACGCTGGATAACCTTGATGGGAAGCTTTCCGTCTGTTTACTAACAGTTGCTCCGTGGATCCCCTTCCCTAACCTTCTGAGTCTTGGAGTTTTGTGGCCTGGTCTTTTGAGCTATTTTGTGATGGAAAGGGCAGCTCAGAGGTAAACTTACCCACCACACACTATACATATGTTTAATAACATCTTCAGGCAGTGAGTTTTAGTGAATGAGCGGTGAGGGTGTGTTTCATAGTCTACTTGAGAAACTATTACAATGTAAATAATAAAATAAATAATAAATTTACATGTAAATAACGAACCTTAGCGAAACACAAACCATCATTTGCAATAGTTCGTAGCAATCTGTTGGAAAATTCTTCGATCCCATGCTTGATCCTTTGAGGTGAAAAACTCCCGTCATCCCTTTTCGATTTCCTGAAATGTTTGAAATCGCCTTCTCGTAGAAAATGAACCATGGAGCGAAAGAGGTGATAGTCGGGGTAGGAGCTAGGTCCAGACTATGCTGGGTGAGGAAGCAGTTTAGATGTCAGTTCTCGAAGTTTTTCTTTGGTCCGAAGTGCTATGTGTGGCTTTTTAGTGTCTTATTGGAGGAATACCTGATGTCTGTTCACCAATCCTGGGTAGCGTTGAAGCATCACAGAGTGCATGTGTTCCAGTTGTGTTCGGAAGAGGTGAGCATTGACGGCACGCCCATTGGGAGCTAGTTCGAAATGAACCACACCGTCAAAATTCTACCAAATACAAAACATTTCCTCAGGTTGGAATCTTCCACTCTTTGGGACAGGAAGTGCCGGTTGTCCTAGAAGAGAGAAAAGGGAGATGCCCAAAATATAATCATCAGCAGAGATCGGTTGCATCACTGACATCATTTCTCGCTGTTGACGCGAAAAATTTACCTTCATCTTATCCGAAAGAGTTTACCAAAATTCTCTTTTTCCGTTTCGACTCTCACTAACAGAGAGCAGAATCTTTACTAACAGATCTTCGTAGACCTAAAAAAAACCTTTACTCTATGCAAGACGAGCTTTTCCTCACATGTTTCTTATCATTTGACTTCCACCATATGAAGCATACTCGGTATCTGCAATTTCCAAGTTCGAGTCCCAACTGTTCGGTGTTTAGATTGCTGAAAAAGACCCATTTTTCATCGCACCTAACTTTTCGATCACGGCTTAATATCGAGGCTCGTCTCCCTTGAACTTCTTAAATTAAGCTTGAGCAGTACGACTGCAGACTGCCCTTCACCTTCCATTTCTCCGATCGCTTCGGTAGCTTTCAATCCTTTTTTTTTAGTAATCACGTAAAATTTCCCGAGTTTCAACGCGCCTTCATTGTACAACGTTTCGAACGATGGAAATCAAGACTGCGATACTTGTAATAGTTACGGACTGACACAGTGGACTTTATACTTTCCCTTAGTACTACGTTCAGAGGTATATAAATGCAATGCAAGGTACACATTTGTACGCAGAGATTTATGAATCACCCTAATAATTCTAATGTAAAATTATTTTAATTCGTCTAGGGTTTAAATTCTTTCGGCCTCTATTTTTGATTAAAAACTACTTCTAATGCTTTAGCATTGTTCTAAGTTTATGAAACTTGAGGAATTATATTTCATAGGAATGCCGATAATACTATTCACGTACAAGATATTTGGGGCAAATAATTTTACTCCTATGACTAACATTTTTAGCGAAGATAAAAAATAAGTTCGCTTTAGAAATCAGTGAAAGCACAGTTCGTTATTCGAATCTTGTCACGATGGAGTCTGCGTAGTCTTCGCAGCAATTGCTTCGCTAGTTAGCGCAAGTCAGTCCCTCGTGAAATTGGTGGGAAACTGTCATCCATCGTTCACACATCTAGCTCGAGGAAACGAGAGAAGATTAAGATGAATGCATTGCTTGAGTTGCATGCAAAGTACAAGTCCCATGCTACAAGACATCAAACGATCAACAGCAAGCACAACAAGAGATGCTACATCGAATCTCACAACACCAAGGAATTGAACTTACGGTGAACAGGGGCGAGGAATTCCTTCACCTCGATCTCAAGGGAATCTAGGGGAGGAAAAACAGCAACAAAACATTATTGTCGCTCACCTACATCACTTTGGAATTATTATACACAACAACGAATGACAAACTCAAAACAACAGAAAAAAATGGCTATTCGTTTCATTTTTAAATGTATCTGTGATAGCTGTTATTTAGCTTCTTTTACGAAAACATTCCATCAAGTTTCATTAAAAGTCATACGAACTTTCAAATTAAATGTGAAGCACAATAATTCAGTCCGAAAAGGTTATAGTGTTCAAACACTCACGAATAAAATATCAAAGCAACTGACTCCAGTTGCAACGAATGAAATATTTATTCCTACTTGAAAATAACTCTTTACAGAAAAAAGTCGATTTGAGATTTAATTAAAAATTCCATATCGTGCGTTGTTTATTGTTGTGCAGACAGATATTAATATTTGATTAACATAAAATCTCGTTTTGACTGCATCATTTTGCATGAGAGAAAGAAATATTATTGCTACGAAACAGAAAACATATCAGCCTGTATGTATCACTAACTTTTCACTGCAATTGCGATAATGCCATGTCTATGCACTACCAAACATTAGACTGGATGAAAAGCCCGCTGTAAACTGCAATACAGGCTGCTCGCTAAATAGTGCTCAGTGTGTATCAATAGCAATGCATATTATCAAATATACTCGAATATTTTCCAAGATGACAGCAGACACCTGTCTTCCACGGTAAAAAAAAATAAATGATTTCGTCCGAAGTTCCTTTTAGTGCATTAAATGCAGAAACCGTTTTTTCAGTCTCATACACACTGCGGCTGGAAAGTAATTCTAAAACAAAGCAAATGTTCAGAAAAATAATTTATTATGAAAATTATTCAAAAGTCACCTTGGAACTCTATAAACTTGTTACACCTCTCTTTAAATCGTCGAAAGCCTTTTGAAATTCCTTCAAAGTTATCTCCTTATGGTGGTTGCTAACATTCTTTTACATGATGTGAAATCTTTTTCTCCTTGATCTTCATTTTTTTAACTGCGAAAAGAGAAAGAGGTCAGGCGGAACCAAATCTCGAGAATAAAGGGGAGGACTGATGATCTCAGTAATTCCGTTTTCCGAAATAAATCTTGGAACAATTAACACGGAATGGGAAGGTGCACTGTCGAGTAACAAAACCCAATTTCTAGTTTTGGCAAAGTTTGGTCTCACCCATCGAATTGTTTGCAACAATCGCTCCATCAGTTCTAAATAAAATTAGGCATTTATGATGCTCCCTCCTAGAACAAGCTCCTTGTGAATGATTCCTCTTGAACCAAAAATATTATTTTAAAAATTCTTTGTAAAAATTTTTCAGACACTTTGTGTATGCTTTGGGACACTTTCCGCCACATTTTCTCTACGGAGCCATATAACATAAGTAAATGTATTTGCGACGATTCCAAATAGAACTGGGAACCAAAAAACGAATATATTAAACGGAGCATCTTCCATCTCTGCAAGAGGAATCAACTGTAAAAGTAATATGGATGACACTTTTCCGCCACTTCTGAGGAGTGACTAACATTCACAGGGTTTCGATGCTGCCATTTACACCCAACCCGACTCTCTTCTGGATATGATTTCGTATTATGGACATTTTGCACTGCTGAAAGTCACTGTTGAAAGAGAATCTGCCGCTGTGTTTTCTTCCTCTTATTGCTAGCTCCAACTGAGCATATACGTAGGATATTTTATGTCAGCTGATTTTCATCAGAAACCATCACAAATACTGAACCTTGAAACTACTCTAGTTCATGATGGACGATGCTAAAGCTAATGAGTTTTCAGAAGACTGCTTGCCAGTGCTCTACCGCCCCTGATGAATTCTGTCTACAAATTTTAGCAGATGGGGAACAGGTATTTGCTCCAAGACTTCACTTAGGGGGCTGTTTGCTTTTGGCCATAGCTCTCTCAATAAACCTAGTTTATTAAAAAATCTTATCCGTCATTTTTTTCTACAGTTCCTTGGAATGTGATAACTTTCAACAGATCCCATTTTCTGGATGTCCTCACACAGGACTTCCAGTGGTATAACCTCGACATTCTGGATTTGCAAAATACCAGATAGACAGATAAAGGTCTGGTGTCTAAAATGAATATTAACTTCCTGTTTTCAGAACGTGATGATATCAAATACCTCAAAGGAGTAGCTATGCTTTTCAACACGAGTGAAACGTGCTGGGGGATTAAACCACTTACATATTTTTACTTTCAAATTTATCAGAATATTGGATTTAAAGTCCTAGCAGGAAATAAATTCTTATTGCCATTTACGTAATTTATGTACTCATATTTCAGATTTTCTAAATGAAATTTAATCTGTATTAGATGCTGACACTTTGACGTTTTCTTTCATGGTTTCGCTCCAACATCTTATGGTATCGTTTGCAAGAAATTCTGGTTCAGACGAACAATTGCTTTCGAGTCTACATTGACCCTAAAGATCTGAAAATTCTGTAGATTTCAATTTTCCGGGGGCAAATTTAAGCGAGGCAACCTTCATGTTTTGCGGTTTCATCATCAGTAAGAGAACAACACTTGAAGAAACAGATTGAACCTTTTCGTGTCAAGAGGAGAATCTCCGAGGTGGGGAGAGCTGCTCACGTGTCTGCTGCCTCCTTCAACAAAAGCAGCTAACAAGCCAATTCATGATGAGATGACGAAGTGAAAGCTGCGCATCACGCACTAAGCGATGACTGCTGTAAACTTCGCGTGAGATAATTATCCGCCCTTATGCCAAGGGAGTCGTAACATTAAATTTTCATTACCGCAGTTTCTACATAGAAGAAATACTTCGTCTCTTCTCAAGTCTTGCCATTCTTCTTTTATTTCACACCTCTTCGTGGCCTTTCTCTCAGAAAAGCATTGCACTGGATACGATGGCATCGCTAGCAAAAATAAATGTGCTTTGATTTTCAGCAATTACTCCTTATGACAAAACATTTTGTAAACGCGAAATGGCTGTTCGGGTTTTAAAGTCGCATTATCAACTAAAGCTATAATGCGCCAAACGGGATAAAAAAGAGGATAAAAAGACAAGTAACACATAAACAAAGTTAAAATCAAAACACTGAAATACTATATTACACAACAATAGAAGTGTATAAAAATAATTGTAAAAGACAAAATGAACAAAAGGTATAGAGACCCATGTAAAAAGCAGAAACAAAAAATGGGCTCGGATGGCAAGTGACAAGAACTAAAATAAATACGATTTTTCACAGTTAAAACTGGACACAAAATTTCGCACTTAGATTCGCCATCGGCCGAGTTGGGTTGTTTTACCTCTGAACGGCACTTTTTTGCACACAATGGATTAAATGGCCAGGTCACATAGATCCCGAAGGCTCAGAGAAGGTTGGGGGAGGGGACCCACTGGACAGCTTTCAGGATACAGATGGTAGCCTCCCGTCAAGGCCATTCAGCATGTTCTTTAACCTGCACAGGGTATGTCTCTCCTGTACACAGGATCACGACTTAACGTCCCATCCGACGGACGGGGAACTTTCCAAGCCCATAGGTGTCACCTACTGACCGTGGGCAGGGGGGGGAGAGTTTTGCAGAAATAAATCTCAAAGCTGGGACTTGAACCTGAGAACTACAGATTACGACCCTGGCTTTCTACCAACTGAGTCACCCTAGCCCCGCCATCTGCTGGTAAAAGTAACAAGCGGATGTACAACTTCCTATTTGCGATTCCTCTAAAAAGGTTACTCCCATGGTTTGACAACAGGCTTAATTTCAAAGAACTTGTTCATAAGCTGTTCAGATGAAAATTGTTGCCACTGAGCCCGGAGCTCGATGGCGAAACATTGTCAGTACCCCAAAAATAGAACTGGCAGAGGAGAGTTGAAGAGGGACGTGGACAACTTGGCAGCAACATCTGCCGCCAAGTCATAGCCCTTGATAATGATGTGACTGGGTAACCAACAGAAAAGGATGGTCGTTTTGGCTGGCAGATCTCGTAGCACACCAAATTCAAAGCCTGTAGAGAGCTAAGTAAGTTGGTATAATCATATCAACAATGATGCATGGCCACCATGTAGTCCAGTGCAAGTCTGAAAGCATGTAACTCTGCAGTGAAGATGGGACACTTCTGCGAGATCTGGTCTGCAATGATAAATCACAACAGGCTACCGCCAATACCACCGACATGCCAGACTTCGAGATAAGAAGTCCAAGTGCAGGGAGCGATGGCTGGCAAAGAACTGCTAGTACATGCAGTCGGGTGTAAAAACCCTCCCCATACTGCAGAGGGAAAAATCACAGGAAGGGGAAACAGCAAGCTATGGTGGAAGTGGCTCAGGTCTCGACTGGGCGATGCTATCGAGACTCATCTTGATATCTCGTAGGTATCCTCAGACACCCAAAGCAAAAGGACTTTTGATGGAGAGGGTTAAACACCCTCACCACCGAATCCTGAGAAGAATCGTACACCTCGTATCCGTAATCCAATTTACACAGAACACGTGAACAGTACAGAAGGAGCAAAAAACATCGATCAACTCCCCAGGAGAGATTGGAGAGGACATTGATGATGTTGAATGCCCAGATGCTCTTGAACCTAAGATGATGAATATGAGGTTAAAAGATCAATTTTCGGTCGAAGATGAGACTGAAAAAAACTCTCCGTGACCGCTAGAAATATGTAACTCCCAAGCTGCAGTTCAGGGTCTAGGTCAGACATGGCCAACATACGGCCCGCGGGCCGGATCCGGCCCGCGTAATGAATTTATGTGGCCCGCGAACAATTTTTCAATATTAGCATTTAACTTCTAGTAATTAATCGAATTAGTTCTCGATAATTCTATATTTTTTAAAAAAGATTCCGTTATAAAGAATTAAAACTTTTATACTCATCTGTACTCGATATGATCTGTTTGATGTTCAAGCGACGTATTAAAACGAACGATAATAAAAAAATAATAAGCGATGCAAACCGCCTCAACACGTCGTATTAGTTATTATGTTAATTTGTTGTATTGATTTACTTACAATTATTCATAAACAAATTTCATAATAAAATTTTGTTTACTTAAAGAAATAAGTGTTTTGCTTAACATTTTTCAATTTTAATATTTCGTCCGGCCCGTGAAAATATTTTTTTTTAATCCGGCCCGGAGGCAAAAACAGTTGGCCATGCCTGGTCTAGGTGAAGATTTCGCTTGTGGGAAAAGTGCACACAAGCGGTCTGTCAAAAATGCACACAAGTCGAAACCCATTGGCCATCCCCACAAACCAATAGATTGTTTGCATTTGTCATTCAATGACTCTCATGCTGGAAGAAGAATAAAAAATGCTAAAATCGTCAACATAGAGGTTATTGCCTACGATCGGAGAAAGTTGTCTAGAGATGGAGTTGATCTTGACAAGCGAAAAGTGTAACTATCGATATGCAGTCATGTGGAATTATGTTCTTGAGGCTAACGCCGCGACAGTGTTGCCGACTTGGACTTGAAAAGAACGAGAAAATAATTACTAGAAATAAAGATCAGCATGTGATCGTTTCGAGGCGGATCAGGAGGTCAAGAGTTGACTGCGACAGTTACACTCGATGTTAGGTTCACTCCTGTTATGTTCTAAATACCAGATGACTGTCATTGACCATTCTTTCCTCTTCCCAGTACATTGCACACACAGGTGGTCCATGCGAGGGGAATATAATTGAAAGGAATCTTGAGATCCTTCTCTGGTTTAGAGAAGGCCAAGACAACGCAAAGTGGAATTTGCGTCTTCGTCCAAAAAAAGTTTAGTATTCAAAAAATGGTAATGCTATTTTACCTAACTTGTTATTGGTCCAATGACAAAATCAATGTTTCAAATGGTAAAAGTTGGGTTGTTTTACCTTTGAGCGGTACATTTTTGCTCACGATGGACTAAATGGCCAGGTCTCGAGGACCCCGAAGGCTCAAAGAAGGATGGGGGAAGGAGGCCCACTGGAACAGCTGTTAGGAGGCAGATGATAGCCTCCTGTTAAGGCCATCCAGCGTGTTCTTTAACATGCAGAGGGTACGGCTCTCCCGCACACGGAGCCACGGCAGTCCCATCCAACAGACGGCGGCCTTTTTGATCAAATGGTGAATTCAATGAGCAATGTCAATGGGTTAAAAGGAGCTAATACATTAGGCCTCGTAATCCGATTCTCATTCCAATTGTACTGGTGCTATGATTTTTTTTCAGCTCATCCGCAAAGTTCTGTGGATGAGGAAGAAGGCGGTAACCGATGGTCTTCTCCACAACAACTCCGTCCACAAATGGGACACTTGGCCGTGGTATGCAGAAGAGCTTATCTTGTTCTTTCCAAGAAACCTGACGTCCTGAAAGGGGGGGAAGTTCACTTGGCGTCGTTACAAAATCTCGTGCTGAGACTCGGTATCATCAGAGTGCTGGATGGCTGAGCCGATAGAGCGCTAGGCTAGTAATCTGTAGTTCCCAGGTTCGAGTATCAACTGTGCCAGAATGGGGGTTACTCTGCTAAATTCTCAGACTGCCTTCGGTGAGAAAGGTGACAATTATGGGCTTAAAAAAGTCGCCATCCTTCGCATGAGACATTAAGCCACAGTCCGTGTGAAGGAGAGCCGTATTCTGCGCACATCAAAGAACACTCTGGATGGCTTTCACGGGAGGCTTGCCAGCAGTCACAAAACAACTGCCCTGAGGACCCCTTCCTCCAACCTTCTCCGAGCCCTTGAGATCCTTGTGCCCTGGGCATTTAGCCCATTGTGTGAAAAAAAGGTTCTCTCAGAGGTAAAAAAACTTAGCACAGCTTGGTTATCATTGTGACGTTGGAATATACAACAAACAAATCAGCCTCTGATGAGGGGAAAACAACCCAGTCACAGGTTTGTTGTTGTTGTTCGTAGGAAAAAAGATCAGAGAGAGAAAACTTAAGTAGCTAAATAAAAGAATATCAGAAATGGGTTGTAGAAGAACTCTAAATAAGATACTACTGACTGGATATTTTAGAGATCTAAATAGAATGATTCATTTTTTAAATTTCTTACATTTTTCTAACCAGTCTGTTGTACATCCGATAATGGAAACAAAAATAGCAACTAATAAACAGAAAGAAATGTTACATAAATAATCCGGTTGGATGCAGAGACAGACGATTCTTTCTCCCTGCTGTAAAGCATGGATATTTCGATTAAATGAATAAAAATGTAGTAAAGGAAATTACAACGTCTCTTTCTAGCTTCGACGTTTCGAGAATCGCACCACGGCAACCAACGGTGCATTTTCTGAAGTCAACGATGTTCTGTCTGAGTGCTTCCCTTTTCAAAAAACAAGTTATATTTTCTATTGCGACTTCATGAATATTATTCTCGTTGCTGGCAAAGCTTCTCAGAAACGAAATGACCTTGAGATGACGTCTGCCATTGCCGTCACTTGCTAATGGATTTGAGACGAGAGAACAACTGACGCGCCACTCCTGAATTGGTCTTCTTCAATACGATCTTACTCATTTCAGTTCGTTTGTTGTCTTGATTTGTATCCTATAAGTGCTGCACAGAATAACCACGGATGCCTTTCTTTAGTTATGAGATAAACAGTTGCTGTAGAAATAGTTAGAACGAAATAGCTTTTCGGCAGTTGCAATCAAGCTGCTAGCAGATGTCCTCAGACTCCGATAAATGAGCAACGAAGCGATTCTATCAAGTTTTAAATTTCTTTGGTTTGACTAGTATAATGTTCTTAGTCCTTAAGCTGGCTGTCGTGTGCTTCTCGAAATGTCAAGAAACATGTCCGCTCTTCTGGAGTGTCAGAATGAGAGCTCTTTATTCATGCTGCCAATTCCATCCCCTGTAATTTCTTTGTCTGCTGTCAACAACGTTTCATTATTTTCGCTCTCCTTTCTTCTCCTTAGTTCATTTCGTTTTGCGATCCCTTATGGTTTTAGAGATGCATCCATTTTGTTGCCCTCCTCCGCATTCCTCTGCCTTTTGTGATCTACAATTCCGATCCCTCTTAGTAATTCTTCAACATAATTTTTTGAGCCCAAGAATCGGAAGAAAATTTCTCCTAATATCCTGAAATATACTATGTACACAAATACCAAATGTGATGTACCAGTCAATACTAAACACGACGTACTATTTGCACAATGAACATCAAGATTTCTACCCCACATATCATGTTTTCATATTCTTTCTGCATACAATTTCCACCTCGCCTGATGTTAAATATTGAGTCGCAGTGGGTGAGTTGGATTGTTTTACCTCTGAACGGCATTTTTTTGCACATAATGGGCTAAATGACAGGTCACAAGGCCACCGAGGGCTTAGAGAAAGTTGAGGGGGAACTCACTGGAGAGCTGTTTGGAGACATAGTAGTCTCCCGTCAAGGCCATCAGCTTGCTCTTTAACGTGCATATTGTACGGCTCTCCCGCACACGGCGCCACGGCTTAACGTCCATCTGACGGACGGTGGCATTTCCCAGCCAAATCGGTGTCCCCTACTGACCGAGGGCAGGGTAGGGAATTTTGCGGAGATAATTTCAACGTTGACCCAGCAGAACTGCACATTAATGTGAGTGAGACATTGGGAAAGAAATTTAATCTAAAGCTCCGACTGCTGTTCAAAAAAATTATGCTTGACAAAGATAGGCAAATCGGTATTAAATATTTACTTCTGTTGAATCTGAAAAGAATTTCAAATAAAATGTTTCTTGTATCCCACAGGTACAGTAAATGTACAATTCGAGTGAAAATTGATGTGAATATGTGTTTTACACTTATCGATACTTTGGAATACAATTCTTAGGAGAGAATCTTTGGTGTAAGAAATCTTACGAAAAATGTATCGGGACATTTCTGAAATGAAAAGGGGGAAAGAAGTAGAGTGACTCTGTTCCTCGAGTTATAAAAAGCTCTTGTAAAAAGAAAAAAAAAATTACCATCGATTTTCCTTTCTGAAACTTTTACTTGCATAAAAACGAAAATTTCGAATAAGTAACCAAGAGAAGGCATTTTTTATTGAATCTCTTTGTCACTGGAGCATTAAACGATTAGAATCATTTCACCTGATTTCGTTTGTCGAATAAAGAGTGATCTGTCGATACGAGGAAAAATGACGAAACACAAGAAATAACTTCCTTCAGAATTTGCAATATTTTTTTAATCGTTTCTTTTTAATTATCTTTGAATAATTTGCATCCATCAACATGAACTCGTTTCAAGCATATCCTCTGAAAACTCGTCATTAAAGAGTATAGAACTGAAGGGTTGAATCTCATATATGAATAGCAAGAGTTCGCATATTCGAATTTTCCAGTTTCTAGAGTTTTCACCAAGAGTCTCATGCCAGTCCAAATTCATTCATTCAAATTAAATTCACAGGATGTGTTTCTAAACGTAACAATTTAAGAGAGTGTTGATTCATGACAAAAACTAGTCTCTTCATTGTCGTATGGTTTTCTCGTCCTCCTTAAGCTCTTAGTTTGTTACTAACAGGCGCGGACTGGTAAGGAGCGCTGTATGTAGCGTCCCTGGTAAGGAGCGCTGTATATAGCGTCCCTAGTAAGGAGCGCTGTATGTAGCGTCCCTGGTAAGGAGCGCTGTATGTAGCGTCCCTGGTAAGGAGCGCTGTATGTAGCGTCCCTGGTAAGGAGCGCTGTATATAGCGTCCCTGGTAAGGAACGCTGTATATAGCGTCCCTGGTAAGGAGCGCTGTATGTAGCATCCCTGGTAAGGAGCGCTGTATATAGCGTCCCTGGTAAGGAGCGCTGTATGTAGCGTCCCTGGTAAGGAGCGCTGTATATAGCGTCCCTGGTAAGGAGCGCTGTATATAGCGTCCCTGGTAAGGAGCGCTGTATGTAGCGTCCCTGGTAAGGAGCGCTGTAAGGAGCGCTGTATGCAGCGTCCCTGGTAAGGAGCGCTGTATGTAGCGTCCCTGGTAAGGAGTGCTGTATGTAGCGTCCTTGGTAAGGAGGACCCTGGTAATTCCTGGAGGACCTTGGTAAGGAGGTCCCTCGTAAGGAGCGCTGTATATAGCGTCACTGGTAAGGAGCGCTGTATATAGCGTCCCTGGTAAGGAGCGCTGTATATAGCGTCCCTGGTAAGGAGCGCTGTATATAGCTTCCCTGGTAAGGAGCGCTGTATGTAGCGTCCCCGGTAAGGAGTGCTGTATGTAGCGTCCTTGGTAAGGAGGACCCTGGTAATTCCTGGAGGACCTTGGTAAGGAGCGCTGTATGTAGCGTCCCTGGTAAGGAGCGCTGTATGTAGCGTCCCTGGTAAGGAGTGCTGTATGTAGCGTCCTTGGTAAGGAGGACCCTGGTAATTCCTGGAGGACCTTGGTAAGGAGGTCCCTGGTAAGGAGCGCTGTATGTAGCGTCCCTGGTAAGGAGCGCTGTATATAGCGTCACTGGTAAGGAGCGCTGTATGTAGCGTCCCTGGTAAGGAGCGCTGTATGTAGCGTCCCCGGTAAGGAGTGTTGTATGTAGCGTCCTTGGTAAGGAGGACCCTGGTAATTCCTGGAGGACCTTAGTAAGGAGCGCTGTATGTAGCGTCCCTGATAAGGAGCGCTGTATGTAGCGTCCCGGCCCCTTAAGGTCGCGGGCTCATGGGACCTCAGAGGAGCAGGATTTTTTAAATAATAATATTTATTTTACAGAAATTCCGCAGAATTGGGTAAAATCTATTTTAAGCATCACGTAAGAACTCTCAAAGGAATAAATATTGAAATCTTGAAAAAGAAATCGAATGTTTTATCGCACCCCAGGTTCCCCAGTTACAGCTGCGTCCCTGAAAAAAAAAAGTGCCAATTCGCTGCTGGTTACTGAAGACTCGACGGGCATCCCATTTACTCGGCAAGGGGTAGTCTCATTGATTCACTCTTAGAGATCGCACCATATATAACCGTATATATCGTACAATAACTAAACATGATAAATAAAGTCTGAAAACATTCGAGCAAGTCAGACTGATCCATTTCAGAATCTTGTTTTGTTCCGCAGAGAGAATTTAGATATCATTGCTAAAGTTTCCTCTTTCTGTTTGTTGTATCTCCAGCACAACCAGACCTCTCACAACAAAGCATTCCCGCCTAGTGAAGACTTATTGATGCCTTTCTTTTTACAGGAACTAAGATATGCTCTTCAAGCCTCCAAAAGATTCCCTGCTTCAAGTCCTGATGGATTTTTATTATGTCTCAATAACTAACATCTCCTCTCAATCTAAAATTATTTTGCTTCTGGTTTTCGAACTCCACAGTTACACCACATTCTTTGAAAACTTCTCATATCATCTCCATCTTCAAACAGGATATCCCCGTTCAATCAGGTGTTCTACCGCTGTAGCTCAGCGGTAGAGTACCTGACATGTTTTCGGAAGATGATAGTTCGTATCATACCAGGATAAGGATAATTTTCTTCTGTTTTGAAGAGGACTTTCCTCTATTCATCTATCACTCTCCTCTTGTCTTTGCAAAATCCTTGAGAAACTTTTCTGAGACGACTGCAATGTCACCTCGAGTGAAATCTCTTCCTCCAAACTGTCTCTTAGATTCCTGGAAAGGAGGTATGTCGCATATCACTTGATTTTTTAGCAGACTTTCCACTGAAGGTTAAACAACCATTGTTAACCTTTCCCCGTCGCAGTATCAAGTAAGGAGTTCTCGAATCAGAGTTTCATGAGCCTCTGACTTAAAGTGTAACTTCTATTAATAAAGCTACATTACTTACCACCGAAGTTCCGAATGAAATGTTTTACATAAACATATTCCAGTTACGAATCATCTTTTCAACGACTGCTATGTTGCACCCTTATCAAAATTCAAAACGGCTAATCTAAGTCTATTCAACAAAACGAAATGTAATTGCTCTCGTTCTAATAAAACACAATATACATAAAAAAACACAATTTATTACTTTTAAGGATAAGCAAGAGCTCCAATAGATATCCACGTCCCAGGATATACCAGGAACGAGCAAAGGGATTTAGCACAGATTAGGTAGCCTCAGCTCTCATTAGCCAAAGGCGCAGGTCAAAGTTGCGAGGTTCATGGGAAAACTGTTTCGGGCTTAAGGGAGTTTTCCAACAGAGCCAGTGATGAACAAGGTAAGACAGTTTAAGAAGCTTTATTGGAAAGTGAGATTAGACCGATGCCTTTAAATCTTTCCATGAAACAAGGTCGCCTTCTTTGGCATTTCCGATTATGCATTCAAGCATTCACTTATTCTATCCTAAATAGGAAATGCTTTAACTATCAAATAAATATTTAAAACTCCTTCTTGCTTCGTTGTCTCACCTCTCTTTAACCGTTTTTGATTCCTTAATTCCTTTTAATATTCTTCCTTGCCCAGAGCATCCCCACCTCCGATTCCACTCTTAAATCGAAGGGAGTGGATACGATGCAAATGTGAGAGATGGGGAGGAGAGCGGATATCCCTCTCCGATGTCATCCCCTTCGTCCAGCGATCTAATGAATCGCTTCAGCGGAACAACTCCTCCCCTACCACCCTTCCGTGCAATAACCCTGCCGTCCAGTAATAAGTGCGACCGCGCCTTCCGAGAGGCGCTTTTGCCTCGGCTTCTGCGTCGTCATTAATTATGGAGGGAGTCAAGTTCACGGGGAAGTGGGCACTGGCCGATGATGCGGTGCTTTCACTGGCAACGCGAAAACGCTACCCGAACTCAGGCATTCAGAGGAGGAGGTCGTTTTTTCTCTTCTCTCTATGCTACGTGATCCGAGGTTTTGATCGTTCCAAAGTTCGCCAAGGGATGAAATTTCATGTGATTCACTCTCAGTACTTTCGCAGTAAACTCTCTGACACACACTTTGCAATTAAGTGAAAATAATCTAATTTTGCTCAAGGATCGGTTTTGGATTTCATGAATTCAAGAATCTCTATCCCCTTCTGCTAACATCCCTTCTTCCTCAGAAGAATCCCTTAAGGAGATTTTTATTGACTCCGTTCTGTCAGACTTGCAAGACAAATGGTTCTAATCATATTTCTTTTCTTATTCTATTTTCCAGTTATAATATTTCAATCGAAGCCTTCCCGTGGCCGAGTGGTTAGCACGCTTGGCTACTGATCTAAGGGACCTGGGTTCGAGCCCCGGATTTAGGCTATGGATGTGTGTGTCGTTTTTCTGCTGAGGTCCTGCCATCCTCTCAGATCTCCTACTGTGGCATATAAACTGACAGGCTCCTGTCTAGACCTCTGTGGCAAGCAGCTGCTTGAGGGGGTATTTATTATTATTATTATTTATTAATATTTCAATCAATGGCCGCCTCGGTGGCGCAGTGGTATCGAGGTGACATTGCAACTGCTGGAGGTCAGGGTTTGGGTCACAGGATGGCACTGGTCGTTTGTTCGAACCTGCAGATTGGCCAATAGCTTTGCAGATCTGACCAAAAATCAAAAAACTCCAATCAAGAGAAATAATTTAATACATACTGATTTATGAAAACTTTCACTTAGTCTTTCTAACTTAGCTACTTTTCAAATAACCATTCAGACCTAAATAAACCTTTTTTTAAATGTTATTTAATATTATGCAAGCTACTAACTAAAGTAGGTTTGCATTTCGCATCGGTAATTCAAAAAAGGAAGTAATAATGTATTTTACACTTTAAATAAAAATTAAAAAATACCCTTCAATAAGTCTACTTGCCACGGAGGTTTGACAGTATCCTGTCACTATAATATGCCATACAGCAGTGCTTATCAAAGTGGTGGTCCGCAGCGAGCACCAGGAAAGAAATATCTTTTCAGAAGCATAACATTGATATGCCATAGCGCCACCGTTCTTACATTTCAACACTCCAGATGGCATCACGTCATGAGGGGTGAGGAAAGTATCATGCGCACGTACATACCTTGTTTCTTGAAGCAACATGTGACAGAAGACCCAAGCGCATGCGTAACCAACGGTCTCAGAAGCAGAGTTTCATGCCGGTCCGCCACATCCGACAGTTTGACAACTGAGGGGAACATTGACTTGAGGGGAAGACCGTGTATCACTGGTCTGACACGCACGTCAGAGGAAAAGCCGTGCTTTACTGTTGTCACCAGCATAGCAGACGAAAGCAGTGACACAAACCAGATCCTCTGTGAAAAGAAAGCTTCGCAAAGAGGTTCTGCTTCTTATGATGCCAACCTCCAGATTTTTTTTGCATCAGATAAGTAACTAGTGTACTTAAAAGGGCCACTTTTCCCTCCACGTGATTCCCCCACTTGCTGTCAACTGAAAAGATAAATCCCTTTCATCTCTGAACCTTCCGCATCCTTTATGACATTGCCACTCAGACCACTGTCACTTAGACACGAAATAGCCAGCAGGAACAATAACAGACACATTTGAAATATGAGAATAGCAAATATTAAACAGCTCATTAGTAAACTACAGTCAATATATGCTTATGTCTTTCTGATATAATCTCCGTTTATTACAATCCTTCGGCTGCTTCATAAAAGCTTTATGTGTCTCGGTTCTGCTCCTTTTCTTCCGTAGTTTGGAGAGCAATTATTTTAAGTACCCCCTCCCTTCGGCAGCACTGAGGCCTCTTTTTTTGCAAAGCCAGGCGCCAGTGACAATTAATCACCGCTCAATGCGTTGTGGATTTCGGCACAAAGCGAACGAGATGAGAGTGAAGTATCATTCGTGGCGTGGAGGAGAAAGCCAATAAGGCAAAGGTCGCACTGGATGATGGCGGTCGACATCAAAACGTCGCGGACATTCTTCATCTTTCTCGCATCTTTATGCTTCGTTTTTTATTCTTCGAAAATCTTCGCCTCCACTAAGTGCACCATCATAATTGCTGAGTTACGTAAGCGTGAAGAATATCAACTTGCTTCTACTCTTTTAAATGATTACCAGTCTTTTCTTCCTTTCTCCATAAAATATAAATAAGTTTGCTTTTTTTAAAGATGATCAATACATTGTTCATCTGTGGTGCCTAGTGATAGAAACCAAAGCATTGTTCAAAACCCACTGTATTCTGTCTATTTCCTCAACTGACCCTAGTCCAGTATTTTCTCTTCCTTAATCCTTCATGGAGTCTTGAATTATCTGACTAGACTCTCGAGATTATTACGAAAGGAAAGGATCCGCTCGGTCTTAGGCGGTCTTTTAAGCATTGTCTTCTTAGACATTTAATAGCACAGAATGAATAATTCTAATTTATTTCCTTCTTCCAGGATTCTGCTAGATTTTTTGAATGCTTCAAAATGCACTTAGCCTTTCTTCATGGGCAGTAATTCCGTCGGTTCCGCTTTCTCTTCCATTTCGCTCCCCCTATCTGTCGTTCATGAGGAAATGACATTTGAAATTTAAAAAGCAAACGTCTTTTCTGAAAAGAAACATTTTGATTTCAAATACAATTTCACGGAGTTTGAAACTTCTTATATTAATCGCAGAAATTCTTCTCCAATAAATAATTCAAAGCTTACAATAAAGGCGATGATATAAACTGATTAACGCATATATTCAAGATGAAACATAACTATCCACGTTTAGCACTCTTTCAAATGGACCTAATTTGAAAACTAATTTTTTTTTGCAATAATATAGGTGATAAATGAATAAGCTTCGAAAGGGAAAATTTCAAATATATATTCCCCTTGAAGAGTCTCGTGCGCAATTCTTTGTCTCTTCACGACCTCTCTACTAGTTTCCGTTCTTCGAATTCCTGATGTCGATGATAAAATCTCTGTTAAAGCAATACAGAGTGGAACTCGTCTGTTAGATCCACAAAACAATTGAAATCTCAAAAATAATAGATTTTCAGCGATAGACTGAAATGTTCTTTGCTCTAAACTAGGAGTTCTCAACGTGGGGTACGCGGTAAAATTTTTGGGATATGCTGTGAGAGCTGAAAAGACGCTAGATCTAGTAACAAAGTGAAAATAACCATTGTTACACTATAACTATAGTTTTATCTATCTACACAAGGGATACGCCAGTTACATACACATTTCCAGGGGGTATAAATATATAAATATAAATAAATAAATACCCCCTCAAGCAGCTGCTTGCCACAGAGGTCTGACACGAGCCTGTCAGTTTATATGACACAGTAGAAGGTCTGAGAGGATGGCAAGACCTCAGCAGAAAAACGACACAAACAGCCATGCCTTACCCGGGGCTCGAACCCAGGTCCCGTAGATCAGTGCCAAGCGCGCTAACCACTCGGCCACGGGACGGCTTCCAGGGGGTACGTGAAGCATAAAACGTTGAGAATCATTGAAGTGCAATAAACTTTATCACCGATTTTATTTAATTTATATTTACATGATATTAAATCAATTTTTAATAGAAATATTACTTTCATGAGTTATGCCGATGATATAACTTTTTGGACTACTGACAAAAATGAATACAATTTACAAAATAAGATTCAAACTCAATTAAACAAATTTTATGAGTACTGTGTTAAATGGAACCTGAGCATTAATACTAACAAAAATTTTTGTATGCCTTTTTTTAAAGCTAAAAATTACTCTCCTAAATTTGTTTTAAAGATTAACTCAATTGGCATTAATCAAGTATCACAATGCAAATTATTAGGTTTTTATCTAGATTAACTTGGAATACTCACCTAGAACAAGCATATATTTCAGGTTCAAAATTATTAAATACTTTAAACGTTTTCGCTTTTAAAAAAGAAGGAACCCAACAAAAATATTTAATTACACTCTACCAAAATTTAATTAGAGCAAAAATGGAGTACGGACTTGAATTTATTGATAAATCTTGTGTTACAAAATTGAAGAAATTAAATATTATACAAAATAAATGTTTTGAAATTATTTTAGGTTTACCTAATTTCTATCCCACCTTAGCTTTAACTGCTGAAACTGCGTTTCCTACTTTCGAGATTAGACAAAAAAATTTAATCCTCAAATATTATTTAAACTGCATTTCAAACTTCCTAATCATCCTTTTTATCTTAAGTTTAAAAGAACTCCATTTTATAAATTAATCAAACTATTCCTATTATTTACAATTTTTTTAAAAAAATTCTAAAGAAGATCTGAGAGGGGATGTACCAGATCTTATTGCAGATTGGTGTTTTCAACCCATTAACTTTAATATTGAAATTCCTTGTTTATATTCAAAAAAGAACATATCTAATGAAGCCATGTTACAACTCTTTTATAATTTTAAAAATGAAACTTATCAAGAATTTTTAGAAATTTATACGGATGGCTCTGTCATCACAGAAACGGGATCTGCCACGGCAGCCATATATATATATTCCTTCTCTCAATATTACATTCTCATACAAACTGCCAGATCATACAGCAATATTACATGCAGAGATTTTTGCAATTATTGCTGTCTGCTACTGGACTTTAGAAAATATTAAAAATAGAAATATTGTATTTTTTGTTGACTCTAAAGGAGCGATACAGACTTTGAGGCAGGAATTTCCATATTCATCATACAATTTTTACATTAAAACTGTTTTAGAGCTAAACTCTGAAAATAAAAAAACACAACAATAATATCATAATTAATTGGATACCAGGACACACCGGAATTTCTGAAAACGATTATGTTGATAATTTAGCAAAAAATGCTCATGATCTAACTACTATTAATCACACTTATAAATTTTTCTCCTTAATTAAAAAAGAGATTAATCAGTTAGAATTTTCTCTTAGTGAGAAAAACTTTCAATACCAAACCCTTATTAATCCAAATTTTCGATCAAACCTATCCAACAAGATTAGCAAATTTGTGGATTTACCTTTCACCAGGCATGAAATTAAAATTTTATTAAGATTAAGAACGGATACTATAATGCTCAACAAAACAAAATATTTTTTTAAATTATCCGACACGCCAAACTGTAGAACTTGCAATTTACCTGAAAATTCTACACATCTTCTGCTTAATTGCCAAAAATATCATTTACAGAGGAAAACTTTTTTTTCAAAATTTAGAAAAAATTGGAATTTCTGAATTTACCATTGAACTAATTTTAAATCATCCAAATGATAAAACTAAAATTCTTATATATAAAAATATACTTGACCTCCTCCTGGATACTTCCGTAAGAAATTTATTATAAAAAAGTAATAATAATAAATAAATAATAAATATAGTTTTTAAAAAAAGCTAAATTAAATAAAAATAAAAATAAATTAAAAAATTAAAATAAAAAATATTAACAAACCAAAATGATGATGAAAAGAAGAAAAAAAGAAAAAAATTTTAATGAGAAACACAAAATTAAATAAGGAATTTAAATAATTAAACAAACTTTTGCAATGGGAAAGTCTGAACAAGGAACTCCCAATTTATATGTAACGTAATCAATCAATCAATCGATAACATTTATTCTATACCATTTGTTCCGTAGGATGCTTGCGAAAAGAGCAATTTCTTTTAATATGAAAAACAACGAAATGTGTGTCAATTAAGGACCACGATGTGACTCTCCTATGACGACCACTTAATTACATCGTCATCTTTAACGACCACCGAATCCAAAAATTTGAAAAGTCCTCGGTGAAATGAATTACGTCACTCTATCCTTGAGAAACATCACAAGAGATGGGTTGTTTTACCTCTGAGCGGCACACTTTTGCACACAATGGGCTAAATGGTCAGGTCACACGGATCCCAAAGGCTTAGAAAAGGTTGTGGGAAGGGAACCCACTGGACAGCTGTTAAGAGACAGATTTTAACCTCCCGTTAAGGTTGTGGGTTGGGTTGTTTTACCTCTGAGCGGCACTTTTTTGCACACAATGGGCTAAATGGCCAGGTCACATGGACCCCGAAGGCTCAGAGAAGGTTGGGGGAGGGGACCCACTGGAACAGCTGTTGGGAGGCAGATGGTAGCCTCCCGTCAAGGCCATCCAGCGTGTTCTTTAACGTGCACAGGGTATGGCTCTCCCGCACACGGGGCCACGGCTTAACGTCCCATCCGACTGACGGCGGCCTTTCCAAGACCATCGGTGTCCCCTACTGACCGTGGGCAGGGCAACCCGTCAAGGTCATCCAGCGTGTTCTTTAACGTGTACAGGCTATGACTCTCCGGCACATGGGGCCACGGCTTAACGTCCCATCCGCGAACGGCGGCCTTTCCAAGCTCATCAGTGTCCCTTACTGACCGAATGCAAGGCGGGGAGTTTTGCGGAGATAAATCTCAACGCTGGCGCAGCTGGGACTCGAACCTGGGAACTTGCAATTTAATAGCCTAGCCCACTACCGACTGAGCCACCTCCATATCACAAGGGCTTCAAAGCTAAGAGACTTACACTGGACACTTCTTAGGTTTAAACGGGAATCATCTCCCGTCAAGGTCACCCAGAGTGTTCTTAAACCTGTAGTGTGTGGTTCTCCCTTCAGGATATGGACACGGCTTAATGCACTCTTCGAAACTTTCTCACCATTGGAAGGAAACGATGTTGAAGAAATGGAAGTTGAATTTACTCGGAGACGAACGCTAATAATAAATTAGCTTACTTTACGAAGAAAAATTGCTAACAATTTAAAATTATCAGCAAAGGGTGGACATTTTCGAACAAAGATTATTAATCCTCTAGGTCAGGGTTCACAAAATTTACATGGCCAATCACTTCTTTAAGCCTCTTTTAAAAAAATAAATCCCCTACTAGACAATGAAAAAGTCAGTGAACAATCTCATTAAGTAATGCGTGCTGCACACTGTTAGAATTTAGGTTGACTTTTATTATCGTCACAGATTGAAAGATCAATTAGTAAAAGTGGTCAATAGTGAAATAGTTTGTGTAATTATTTAAGGATATTTAACAAGGACTTTGGAAATAATACTTCGCCCAGTCAGACTTTAAATTTTCAGGGCTCTATTCGTGAATTCTTGCATTAGATTGGAATTTCTGAAGAATGAATAACAAAATGGGATATCGGGACTTTTGTGTTTCTTGCACAATATATACAAGACGTCTGATTTTCATCCAAAGCGAGGGTTTACCTCTCTTCAAAGTAGGATCAAAAAACTGAATGCTGAAAACATTTACTGAGGATGAAGCAGAGAGTAGTTTTATTCTTCATCGAAGAGGCTCGATCTTGTTAGCTCCTCCTCATCTGCTTCTCCTCCTCAATTCCTATCCGACTCTTTTCAACCCTTTCCGGAGCTATATGACAAATGACTGACTGAGAACTCTTTTACCCTTTTCGGTCGTTATAAATGCCCCATTTATTGAAATAGCAAAATCAATTAATATTCAGTGAAAGTATCTTGACCTACCGAAATGCTTCTAAATTTTATGTGCTAGTAGGAGAGCATACATTTCCTAACAGTTCCTTATCATCATCATCACTCCAAATCGCTCTCCTCGAATATTCTTCCTCTCTAAATTTCATTCTTCTTCATCTGTAAAGATGCTCTTCTCCAGCATCCTTATAAGTAGATCTCGGCTATGATCTCGTTGACGAGAGTGCTTGCATCGCCGCCATCCGAATGTCCAACGAACTCTCTCGAAAGCAATCAAAAGAAGCAAACATGCTCCATCAGAGGCCACACTCCATCCATAACAAGATCATTGCGCGAACAACTCTTTCCGCCAACGAGCGGGTGCTACAGCCCGTTGCGGGTTTACACACGTGGAGCTCAATCAATAGCCGCGTGGAGCGGAGCAGCAAATGGTACGAGCTGGCGGTAAATCCATCCACACAATCATCTTCGTCGATGACGGTCGAAGGAGTTGTGAAAGGAGTTGCTAATATTTCCCAAGAATTTAGCTCATATCAAAACTCGTGATTCTTTTAGGAGTGTTCCCCGTGTCAAGACCTTTTCTGCAAGAATCAAACGCTTCTGATGATCGTCAACTTTGCTCACAAAAAGTAAGCGCCTCTGATTAAGATGCTCATGAAACGAATCCAGAAAATTTCCTTGAAGTTGTTAAAACTTGTTTCCAACGTAGTATCACGATCATTTGCAGCATTCGTCATTTCCTTTCTGACTGTAAACGACAAATTTAAAAACTACGCCAAAGCTTCTAGATCATTCTTTTGCTTTTATTTTTACATTGAAAAAAGATTCAAAAGCTACAAATACAGACAGTATCAGATAAATTGACAGTTCCAAAAATTTATGTCAGGGATCGGTAAGTTTTTATGGTATGTGTCAAATTAACTTCTCTCTGTCTTTTTTTTTTTTGGAGAATATCGTGACACTTTTTAATTTTTTTTTATTGCACTAGGTATTGGGCCGGCATTTTTTTTCATAAAATGTGCATATCAATCAGACAAGCTTCTCGTATCATCCGGTGATACACTTACGCTAGATTCCCGAATCCTGATCAATAATGAATTGCTCATAAGACCAAAAAATAAAAACAGACCAATTACGTCAAACCTGTTATTGAGGCAACACTTCTTCCTCGTTGGCAAAGACACAAAACGAATGGTCCCGTTTTCAACACCTCTTAGAGATTTCACGTAGTCTAAGATTATCTTCTTTCTTCTGGACCACTTTGTAAGGACCTTGGCCCCTCTATCATCTGGTCCATTTATATTTTTTTACGCAGAGGCAATTTTTTTAGGTTGTTTTGTCATTAGGTAATTAAGTGCTTATTCGCTGGCAACTCACAGACCATTGTACTGATGTCAATGACGCAATATGATGTTAGGTATACTCAGTGGGGAAATTAAATTTTATTTCTTATCGGCACGACTCGAAGCATAGCTATGTGTGAAATATCACGCACAATCGGTCACTCCTCTGAAGTCAACTTACAGGGGAAAGAAAGGGAAGTGTGACGGAAATACAGTGCCCAAGTATTTTCACTTTCTCGCTATTGCCTGGCCTCTCAAATCGCGAATTTTAAATGTGAATATATCTAAATATTTTATTCCGTTGTATTCGTGGATTTCAGCCTTATTGAAAAAAAAAAGTATAATAAGATGTATTAAAAACTGAGTTGTTATCCAGCATGTTTTTAAACCGATTTAAAAAATTAAAAGCAAGTGTTTTAGGAAGAAAAATAAGGTTTTCACTTCTATTTTAATATTCATCACTCAACTTGCATATTCTAAACCCAGATGCCAAATTTAATCTTTTTTTAGAATAACATTTGTCGGGAATTCAGAGTAACTTTTAAAATTTGCCAAGTGCAATCAAAGATTACAAGACATACGTCAATTTCGCCTCGCCGATGTCCGTAGCAAAAGAGGCAAAATTAAAGAGTTCTCGAATCCAAAATGTTGTAGGAAAAGAGTGAATTTTGCCAGTTACCACATAAATATTTTTTTTCCTGTAAGTCGCGTTGTTTCAACAGGCAACCGTTGTTTTTTGCTTCTGTCGATCGGTAAATTGATTTTTTTTTTAATTTCATGAATTTACATTAGCAAATAAATACCAAATTTTAATTCTTCCCTATTACTTAAATTTGTGGATGCCTGTGCCCAATCGCCCCCATTAAATTGCTTTCCGTGATTCTCAGATATATTAGAATTTTCAATTCGGCAGAATGCAAAATTATTTTTTTAAATATATTTAGAAGACGAAAGCATAAAGCGTGGCTATATACGCAACTCATAACAGATCGCGTAAGACTTAAAATAAGAATTTGAAAACCACAAATCCATTTTCCGAATTCTACCGGTAATTAAGACCTGACCCAGACAGCTACGGCAGATGGGAACGTGTATTGTTCGTGAACACGTAATGACTCCCCCAGAGACGACTTTTGTTGGAGTCGCCTTTGTCTGTTCAGTTCTGCCCTCTTTCCTTACACAGTACCTTTGTTAATCGTTCAAAGAGAGAAACCACTATTAATTTCCCCTTGGCCACTCCCTGTCAGCAGAAATGAAAACTCAAGTATGCGGTTTTCAAACAGCTTGGTATTAAAAGAGTTAAACTGTAGTAATGTAGTTAAAAATCGTGGAATATTTCTTAGAAGATAGGGTGCGCTTTTCTTAATCAAATACTCAGATGAAATAGCATTAAAGTGCAACAGAAATTCTGAACTACTGAAAAACGGTATGCCGAATCGGCCTACTTTCGCTATTACAAGGGCGTAGCCAGAAAAGTTCCTTAGGGGGAGGGGTATAGGTTGTTGACAAACAGCCTCAACCTTGATTAACGGACCTTCGATTATCCGATTATTGTTTTAACCAGTCAAAGTCTGTGAGTGTCGAATTCTGTACATGTACCACTCAGTGATAAAATTACGTTTCCTAGGATCCCTCCCTCGTACTCCTTCAAGATGCTGTTAAAAACTTCTTAGAAGAAAAACAGTAGATTATAATCACTAAATTCTCCAAGATATTTTTATATTTGAAATGCCTCATCTGACAACACTTTTGTATCATAGTCCTGTTACTCTTCTGTCATATTTCAGTTTGCTTTTAAACAATTGCACTTATCTACGCCAAAAATTATATATATATTTGCATTAACAGATTCTTGGGAGGGCCCGTACCTGCCGCAACCTTTCGAGTACCACCTCTCTATACGTTAAAATCGGAATTTGCATTCTGAAACTGTAAGGCTAGGCAAGAGAATGTCAAAAATATAACAAACTCTAGAAGCCAGTTTTACGTTACTAAATGTCAAAATGAAACGTAAGCACTCAAACGCTTTCGATAAGAGGAATGCAATGCAACGAGTTGGAAGAACCTGATTATTGATACTATTAAACATCTTAAAAATACATTTCTGAATTAAGGTGTTCGTTTTAATCTCTTCAATTTATATTTCTATGTAATCTCCTTAATCTTTTTTTGTTTTATTTCCAATTTCGTGACGAAGCGAATTTTGACACTTTCTAATGTAACCACTCTGTGAAAAATTGACACTTCGTGAAGAGACTATTTCACTTTTTAATGCAACTACTCTACGAATTCTGATACTTTGTGATGAAAATGATCTGTGAAATTCTATATTTTTACAAAGTTTCTGCCCATAATTTTAACTGTTTCTAAAGTAACCACTTCGTGAATTTTGACACTTTATGATGTAACTGCTCTGCAGTTTGAGACCTTTGAAAAAGCAAAAGAGATTACATTGAGATTAAAATAAGAAGTTTTTATTTTAGAACATTTTATTTCAATGTACTAATTATAAAATTTAATAAGTAAAAATTTTAACCAGTTAAAAAATCAGGAGCCATTAAGATAATTTCTTCTTTCAACGCAAATAAAAATATTTTTTTCATACACTCTTCGTACTTACTACTCTTCTTACTTTTTCTTAGTCAAAAAGTTATTTTCTTTTAATCAATATTTATTTCAGAATAATTATTATTCCCCCTCTACAACCACCGTCAATGTATAAACATTTCTAATACTATGGGCATATTATTTTCATTTAGCTAAACGTCTTCCAGTGACGAATAAGCATCACTAAGCGAAGATGTAAGAGACATACTAACAAATTTAACCATCATCATACTTCAAATAAAGACGAAAAAACTGAAAAAAAAATCCTTTTTCCGACTTTATGGACGATATTGCAAGGTCTTATTTTATATACATGAACTGAAATATATAATACAGGGTGGGGCATAGAAACTTCCTTTTCCTGACGGCACATTGTGAAGGGAGGTAAGGTCGTAGAAAAGTGGGGATGGGCTTGGCGAACGCAGCAGTCACGGAAGTTGTTGTCTAGTACCCCTGAGTAGAAAACATGAGGTGGACGAAGGAGCAGCGTGCGTTTGCAGTCGAAGCCTATTTTTCGAACAACTGTTCCTATGTGGCGGTGCAGCGTGCGTTCCGCACTCACTTCGGAATTCAGCCCAGAGGTCCGGTTCCTGACCGGAAATCGATTGTTTTGTGGGTAGAGAGCTTTAGGACAACCAGGAATGTGGTGAAAAAAAGCCCAGGACGACGACAGACCGTTACGACGCCAGTAAATGTGGAGGCAGTTTGACAGTCGATTTTGAGATCTCCGAGACACTCCGCTCGCAAACATGCAGTCGCCCTAGGAATATCCAATCGATCAATGTGTCGAATTCGTCATGAACATCTTCATTTCCATCCCTACAAGATGTGTATTTTGCAAGAATTGTCACCACGGTATTTCCAGAACCAATAACGCTGTGCGAAATTTTATTGGAAACTGTTCCCCTTGACACAATTGTTTTCTTTAGTGATGAGGCACATTTTCACCTATCCAGATGTGTCAATAAACAGAATTTGCGCTATTGGAGTGGGAACAACCCTAGAGAGCTGCATGAGAGGCCACTTTTTTTTTTTTTAGAATATAATTTTTATGCATAAAGAGTAAAGAATACAAATACATTTACACTTTGACCCGCAAAGCTAAATAGCTTATCTGCAGGAAAATGAATAAATTATATTAAACATAGGTCATTCAGCCACAAAAGTGGTGTACATCAAATAAATCCACAAAACACAACACATAAAAATCAGCTAACTAGAAAATACCAAATAATTTTTTAATTCCATTTTAAGTCTTCTAAAAGAATCTATATTTAGTAATTCTTTTGGAGTAGCATTAAATATAAGTGGTACTTGATATTCGGAGGTATGTTTCCCATAATTATTTCGAAAATTTGGCAATTTGTAATAACCTTGGTTTTGAAGTCTTGTATTTTTATTATGTTGAATCACTTCACAGTGATAAGGTGACAGTATGGTGTGCGTTGTCGAGAGTTGGAATTATTGGTCCTTATTTTTTTGAGGAGGACAATCTAGCAGTTACTGTCAATTCACAGCGGTATGTGGACATGATTCAAACCTTTTTTCGAACCAGCTCTTGAAGAAATGAACCTAGTAAATGTCTGGTTCCAATAGGATGGTGCCACGGCCCCACAGCCCGAGCTTCGATGACAGTTTTGAGGGCAATGTTCCCCGGACGGCTAATCACGATTCGAGGTGACATCACGTGGGCGGCGCGCTCGCCCGATATAACGCCCTGTGATTTTTTTTTATGAGGATACCTCAAGGCAGAGGTTTTTAAACATCGCCCCCAAACCTGCTTCAGCTGAAGAATGTTATTCGGCAGGAAATAGCCCGAATTCCGCTGGACATGTTGGAACGTGTAGAAGGAAACGTCAGAAATCGGTTGCATCAGCGCATAGAAAACGGTGGCCACCACCTTCAGGATATTTTGTTTAAAACAGCATGATTTGAAATTATGTTCTTTCATTATCAAAAAATAAATTTTATTTATCAGCAACAATTTTCTTTCATTCGCCTTCAAAAAAAGGAAGTTTTTGCGCCCCACCCTGTATAATCTGATTAAAAATTGTTAGATATTTCAAATCAAGTAAATTTTTTACCTAAAGAGTAAACGAGCAATGTATTAACTCATTTTCATTTGTTGAACCCAACAGAATTTTTTCGAATTCTTCAAGTGTGAAATTTACCACTGCAGAAATTACACATGTTTAATTGAAAAGAAGGCGATTTTAACTTTCAATGAATCATTACATATTTCTCGTCTCTTTAACGAGCGTTCTACTGATTATTAAAGAATGGATCCGAGTGAATCCCATTTATTGCTGTGTAGATATTTAATTTCAGATGAATAAAACAAGAAATTTTTTTCACCTCATTTCGAAACCCTTTTTTTTTTTCATTGATCGCTTTGGAAGTCTGCAATTATGAGATTCTTTATTTTTGTCTGAGTGTTTGTATTATCTAGAAATTAGGAAACTTTCAAACTCTAAACAGGGCATCCAAATTAAGACTTCGAATCAATCATTCTAATCAGCTTGAGTCATCGGATATTACTAAACTATGTAAATTATTCCTTTATAATAATCATCTCCTGGAATAATGTTAATAAACTATGAAAATTTATCAGTTGCTATTGATTTTTTTTTTCAATAGGATATTAATAATAGGTCATTAGAGGAGAGATAACAGATCATCTCCTGACATCAGATACAGTGATCATTATTCAATCATCCTACTCCTTTTTTTTTCTGTTATGAGATGCAACTGGATTTAGGTTTTACCTCTGAGAGCAGTTTTTTGCATACAATGAGTTAAGTGGTCAGGGGCCATGCTATATTTTGCAGGAAATTTATGCTAAAAATTCCTTGTATGGTTCCAATTTCTATGAACTCTTTTACACATTTTAGAAGAATTATTCCTTGTCACTCTACACATTCTAATTTTAATAATGCCCAGGTAAGGATATAAGTTGGTGCTATACCCTAATATACTATATACACGTTTTCCATCCTCTCATGTACCGCCTGAAAAAAATTCTATCACGTTCATGTGTCGAGAATGGAAATTCTGACAGTAAGATTCGCTTTTCTTTCTTGCACCATTACACTCGATGACAGCTAAAAAAGAAATTTGCCCCCTTAAAAATACAATAATTCTGGTCACGAAAACTTCCATGGGTTCAGAGAATGTTCGGGGAAGGGGGTCCACTGGACAGCTGTTAGACACCCGTCAAGGTCAATCAGAGCTTTATTTAATATGCACAGGGTATGTCCCCCATGCATACGAGGCCACAGTTTTACACGTTCCATCCGATGGACGGCTGCCTTTTCAAGCCCGTTCTGACCGTGGGCAGCGCAGGGGTTTTACACAGAGGACTCAACGTTTGCCCAGGTGGAACTCGAACCTGGAAACTACAGTTTACGGGCCTCGCGTGCTGTCGACTGAACCACCCCCGCCCCGATGCAACTGAAATACAAACATTGATCAGTTACCCTAATCATTTCTGGCATTGGACGTAACTAAAATACGGGGTATTGATCAATCATACTAATCATGTCATTGATCAGATGGGATTAAAATACGAGCATTAATCAGTTATCCTAATCATAATGATGTAATCAGTTATCCTAATCATTTTCTGGCACAGGATACAACTAGAATAGAGTGCATTAATCAATTTTTCTAATCATTTCCTCGTATACGACCTAAATTGTCAAAGAGCATCTGATTAATACCAGTGGTTTATTATATTTTATTCAAGAGGTGATTAGAATAACTGATCAATGTTCTTAGCATAATTACCTCCGATACTTATAAATCATTATAACTTATTAGTGTTAATATTAATGACGACTGATAGTAACTAGCGCATTAATCCTTTATCCTAATCATTTTCTAGCGTTGGATGTTACTAGACTACAAACATTAATCAGTTACGTTAATCACATCCTGGTTTCACATTGTTGGTTCGTTGGTTGGGGTTTTATGGCGCAAAAGCAACAAATGCTATATTGCGCCAAACGAGACTAAATAAAAAAAAAGACATCGAATCCAAAACACAAAGAACAGGACAGCACGAAAATGGAAAACGCACAACATGAAAGAAAAGAGTATAACAAACAATTCCTATAAAAACGCGAATAAAAATAGTCAACAATTATAAAACAGAACGAACAACAATGGGTATATAGGACTCGTAAAAGAAAGAGCAACAAGTCAAAATATCAAAGAGATAAAAACATTAAATACGAGTAAAATAGCCATATTAAAAAATATGCCAGTAAAACATAAAAAATCAAAGACAAGGGTCAAACACGAGTCATCAGATAAAAGATTCCCAAGTGCAATGGTCTCGAACCGTAAATGATGAGGACAAAACTAAATGGAGTTTACAGTTAAAAACGGGTCATTCGATTAAAATGTGTTTGATAGTTAAAATGGTGCCCCAAAACTCGCACTTAGGTTCGTCGTCCGCCCGAAGAAGAAATGAATGTAGGATAAATGAATTACCTAAGCAGAGCCCGGAAGGTACAACTTCTTCCTTGCGATTCCTGCTGAAATATGACTGCCACGGTTTGACAACTGGTTTGATCTCAAAGAGCTTATACGTAAAATGTTTCCGAAAGATCGCTGTCACTGTGCCTGGAGCTCGGTGATAAAACACCGTCGCAAGTCCACAATATAAGCAACCAGCAGTATAGAGTAAGAGGCGTGGCTGACTTGGCAGCAGCGTCTGCCAATCATCGCCCCTAATCCCGATGTGACCGAGCACCCAACAGAAGAGAATGGTGTGTTTTTTGGCTGCCAGACGATGGAGCTTCTGGATCTTGGATAGAACAAAGTGAAGCCGATGCCTCACTGAGATCAAAGCTTGTAGCGAGCTAAGTGAGGAGGTGTAAAGAACCACCGACGAAGATGATACTTAGCCACCATGTGGGCCACGTCAAGGCTTATAGCATGCAACTCTGCAATGAAGGTGGAACACTGCAGTGGGATCTGGTCTGCAATGATAGAATCACAACAGATCATGGCCTGTCTCACTGATGCGCCGGACATCGAGCCATCTTTGAAGACAGATAAGAAATCCGGATGCTTAGCACGGTGGTTGGCAAAGAGTTGCTGTTACAAACAGTCGGATGCAAAGACCTTTCCCTGTCCTGCAAAGGGGAAAGTCGCAGGAAGGGGGGAAAGCGAGTCGCAGGAAGGGGGGAAAGCGTGACTCGGCTGTCGACTGGGTAACGTTATCGAGGTTGATGTCCCGCAGTTAGCCTTGGACAACGAATTGAAGTCGTGACATTCCTGGTGCACCGCAACACTGTGACTGCATATCACCTTGAGGGAGATGTCACTGAAACCACTATGAACTAAAAAGGTACCTGTCCGTTTCGCTTACCTTACATTGTACCTGCCTACAGCGGGAGAAGACCTTATGTGAAGAGAAAAGCACTGCTTGGGTTTTAATAGCCTGCTTGAAGATATAATCATTGAGGTGCAGTGAGAGTGGGATCTTTTGAAATTTTGAGGGCTGCCTAGGAATATGCCCAACACTCACTGAATTTAACCAAAACATGCCATGCCAATATATATAAATAAAAAGATCTTAGTCTTTTGAATTTTGAGCCAGAAAAATAATCAGAAGTCCTAACTTTTAGAGTCCTCTGCAGCAGAGGCTCCTAGGTACTTCCATCGAGAGGCCACACCTAACGGGACTCCAATCCGCTCGGCATGACTCCCAACTTCGTCCTCTCCATAGAGCCTCGCAAGTCAACCGAAAGGACGAATGGCAGTCGGGCGATTTTTGTAAAGCAGCTTCCACTGAGGGCTAAAAACACAGTCAAAGAGGGATGGCCAGCAGGAATCGCAATATAGACGGGTATTGTAGGGACAACTGCGAATAGATCAAGATGCTTCGTCAATCTTAACGTAAAGACTCTGGACCAGTTAGGTGCAGTGCCCCATGCAAAAACGGAGTGGAGGGCCTGGTGGTGGAGAGGGTATAGAACCTTTACCACCGAATCCCAGGCGGAGTCATAAACTGGGGATGCGTAGTCCAGTTTTGACCGGACAAGTGCAGAAACAACACCGATCCGCTCCCCATGAGAGGACCTTGAGGATGTTCAATGCCCACGTGCAGTTGCACTTGAGATGACGGATATGAGGTAAAATAGTCAATTTCCGGTCGAAGATGAGAGCGAGAAACTTTGTCTCGCCACAACATGTCTTCGCATCTAACTAGACTATAAATATTAATATAAATTATCCTAACTATTTCATGGCATAAGATCTAACTAATGTTAATTAATAAGGTATCGTAATAATCTCTTCATATCAGACGTAACCTCATTAAAAAGATTAAACAACTCCCTTGGAATCGGACATAATTTGAATACGAGCATTATTCACTAATCCTAATCATCTCCCGGTATCAAATGCACGAGATACGAGCATTACTCAGTTATCCTAATAATTTCTTAGCATCGAATATCTACACTATGATAATTAATTATCCTAATCATCTCCTGGTATCAAATGTCCAAAGAGATGCAAGAATTAATCAGTTTTCCTAACCATCTCCTGGTATCAAATGTACAAAGAGATGCAAGAATTAATCAGTTTTCCTAACCATCTCCTGGTATCAAATGTACAAAGAGATGCAAGAATTAATCAGTTTTCCTAACCATCTCCTGGTATCAAATGTACAAAGAGATGCAAGAATTAATCAGTTTTCCTAACCATCTCCTGGTATCAAATGTACAAAGAGATGCAAGAATTAATAAGTTTTCCTAACCATCTCCTGGTATCAAATGTACAAAGAGATGCAAGAATTAATCAGTTTTCCTAACCATCTCCTGGTATCAAATGTACAAAGAGATGCAAGAATTAATCAGTTTTCCTAACCATCTCCTGGTATCAAATGTACAAAGAGATGCAAGAATTAATCAGTTTTCCTAACCATCTCCTGGTATCAAATGTACGAGATACGAGCATTACTCAGTTATCCTAATAATTTCTTAGCATCGAATATCTACACTATGATAATTAATTATCCTAATCATCTCCTGGTATCAAATGTCCAAAGAGATGCAAGAATTAATCAGTTTTCCTAACCATCTCCTGGTATCAAATGTACAAAGAGATGCAATAATTAATCAGTTTTCCTAACCATCTCCTGGTATCAAATGTACAAAGAGATGCAAGAATTAATAAGTTTTCCTAACCATCTCCTGGTATCAAATGTACAAAGAGATGCAAGAATTAATCAGTTTTCCTAACCATCTCCTGGTATCAAATGTACAAAGAGATGCAAGAATTAATCAGTTTTCCTAACCATCTTCTGGTATCAAATGTACAAAGAGATGCAAGAATTAATCAGTTTTCCTAACCATCTCCTGGTATCAAATGTACAAAGAGATACAAGAATTAATCAGTTTTCCTAACCATCTCCTTGTATCAAATGTACAAAGAGATGCAAGAATTAATCAGTTATCCTAGTCAGATGTATCTCGACTACGAACTTTAAGGTTCTCTCCTATGACGTGTGTGTCTGGCTGCTCTTTACTGTCAGCCGACGCCAAAGGAAAAGGACGAACAAGTTTTCAGCCAGTCAGGATCCATTTCGCGTCTCCGCGTTTGCGAAAAGAATCTACTTTTAGTGCCACGAGGCAGTCTGTGATGTAAGCGAGGATTACATGGCAAAAAGGAAAGAGCAGGAGGGAGCCCCTAGCTGAGAGCTCTGTCAAGTGGACTAGGAGAGGTTTCCGCGACACAGTCTAGTCATACACAGATATCTCCTATTAAAACCAATAAAGATTTTCTCTTTAAATATTTTTCTGGAAATTGAGTATTTTCATTCTTTGCCATTTATAACTATTATCATTTTCTAAATCTATATATTAACTCTTGCAATAATGCTACAGTTTGACAATTCTTGACATCATTAAAATGGACTGTTACGTGTGATGCGGTTTCCACTACGCAACATAGTGCATAATGACTTAAGGCTGGAAAGACGTAAAACTTCTGATGCAGAAAATTACAATAATGTTTAACCTGAATTCATTAATAGAGAGTTCAATTATAATTTAATCTGAGATTTTTGCTGAGATTTGTTAAGCATACGAGTTTCAGAATTGATACTGGAATTGGTGAAATTGCAGTTAGCTAGCTCGCAAGTGACGTAAAAATTTGGCTGATGGTAAAGTTGTGCTTGAAGCGTTTTCTGTTAAATTTACGCTGAGCGTTTCGTTAATGTTTCTTACAGTTATGATATTGCATCATATATGTTTAAATTTTTAATCTCGTCAACTTTCAATATGTATAAAAATTTCAGAATTTTTATACATATTGAAATATATATACCGTCGTTCCTCGGTCCTTGATAGCTCAAGTAGCAGACGTATTTGTAAACAAGTGCACGGCCACTCGTTCCGTGGAGACATCAGTGGTAGCGAAGTTTTCAGCTCCCCGTAATTCCGCAGGTATTGGATCTATCGGTTCCTAATTTGGTATGGTGGTCCCACTCAGTTCTTGCAACATAGGTTTAAGATATCGGGTTCCAAGCTACATTGGGTCGAAATTAAACCCGCCAAAAGTGTCCGCAATCTCTTGGGGCGCTGTCATCGCTTACCTTATGAATGGAGAGTTGAAAATTATGGAGTAGCAGGTTATTGATGCGCCACGTTATCTATAGACAGACATTTAATGGCTAAATCTTGGGGGAGGGTCTAATTTTTTGAGGTCTAAAACCTTACAGTGTACTAAGTTACAGTGTGGCGAACTCTAGACGAAATTTGGTATTCTTGATCTGACCATCTAGAAGAGTCCTGGGCAAACTATGAACTTCACTGAAGAGAAATTTGCAAAAGGGAAAAAGAATGTATAGAGGACAAGAAGTCCATTTTCAGCGAAGCGAATTCTCATTAAAATAATTAATTTTAATATAATTATATATTTTTCCGTTGGTTATACATACGTTATGGATTAAATAGTTCTTTGGCCACCCACATTTCCATTTCAGTTTCCTTCAGCTAAAACGTTTGCCAAGTTCTGGTCTAGGAGGAGATGTCAAACAAACAGACACACAAACTCTATATATATATATATATAAAATAGAGAGTTATGTCTGTCAATCCCAACCCACCGCAGCTGGAAACCCGAACTCTAACCCCTACGTAGCAAGAACTAAATGGGATCATTACACCAAGATAGGGATCGATCGGTCGAATGCCTGTGGAATTACAGGGAGCCGAAAACTTACCCCACTGGTGATGTCACCCCGGATGTATATGAGTGTTGCGTATCCGTTAGGAATGCTCCTGCTACTATGAGTCATTACCAATCTGTTACTTGAAAGTAAATTTGCCTCTATTTAAATATATGTGTTGGACTATTCTATGTCCAGTATCGAAGACAAAATATGTCACTAAAAAGAGCTGTTTTCCCTTAACCAGAGTTGATGACACATTGGAGAGCTTTTCTGGATTGCGATGGTTTTTTACCCTAGACCTGAAAAGTGGCTATTGGCAAGTAAGTATATCCTGAAGATCGTGAAAAAGACAAGCTTCAAGAAATGGATTGTACAGTTCAGAATTATACCAATTAGACTAAATACTACATCTGCTTCATTTGAACGACTGACTGATTCTGTGCTTCACATTTTGTCTTGGGAGAGATGTCGGTGCGCTTGGACGACACTTGCTGAACCTTCGCCAAATGATTACGAAACTCAGTCCAGCCGAACTAGAAGTACGCTTCCTCGCACATGTCTGTTTGCAAAACCCATCACTGAATAGACCGAAGCCCTTGGAAATTAGCTACACCCAAAGGATGTATACCAACTTCAAAGTTTCTTGGGAAGTGCACACACACTAGACTAGAAGGTTCGTCCCAAATATCTCAAACATTGCAAACGACTGTCTCTCTATAGAGCAAAGCCGGTGGTTCGCGTGGACCATCAACTTCAGAGCTCAGTCTACGGACTCTCTCTACAGAACTAGTGTAAGTTTATCCATAGGAAGTAATTTAAAATGGAATGCAAATAACACTAGAATAGATATCGACCTTTCTCAAGTGGTAGCCATATACGAGAGGTGCTTATTTCAACAAGACATTATCTAAGAACTAAAACTAACATCAGAAAGATGTTATTCATCATCATCCTCAAGCAGTCATGCTACGAAGGTCTAACCAGACAGTGCAATTTAGTTCTCCAAGCATATCTGTCCTGAGCACATCAATTCTAACAAAATCCTTTTTGACATTGTCTGTCCACCGCATCCTATGTCTCCCCCTCTTTATGAGGCCTTTAGGCACACTGTTCGTAACCTTATTCGCTAATCTATAATTATCCATAAAGGCAACATGTCCAAACCAACGGAGTCTCTCTCTGCAAAATATGCTGCTTAAAGGAGGTTGCCGACTCCTTTGCCTAACCTCATCATTAGTTACAAAGTTGAACCACCTAATGTCCAAGATACTGCGTAAGCACCTAGAATCAAAAGCATCAAGTTTCCTATTATCTTGTTTACAAAGTGTCCAAGTTTCACTACCATAACTAACCCTAGAAAGAACCAAACTATTATACAGTCTAATTTTAGTCTTTAGGTATATACGCCTATTTCTCCACACTCTCATGTGACCAAAATAAGTAAGCTCCACAGAACACTTTCATCACTGTTTCTAAGGATAAAAATTTCTTCTCCGAATTCATCACGGAACTCCTAGGAAGTTGCTAAGCTTCTGAAATTCTGAAGGACAGATGGACTGATGGATAGGGGAACTCTAAGAGTATCATATTCGCTATGGAATTTGGAAATGGCAAGTATCATGGGAATGCAAATTGTCTTATCGCTCTCCATGTTATTATATTGTTGCGGATTACAAAAATGGATAGCCACTGAGCGTGAGTATTAAAAGCTATATTTCAAAACCAAATTCAATACAAGGTAAATTGTTACAAAGGAAATATGGATGAAGTATCTTATTAACAAATCAACTATTAACATGCACAAGTCATCAATCTTCCTGCATGAGCACACATCAGCTCTGTGTATTTTACTAAATACTACCTTTTACTTGATTTACCAGGTCACCCGAAGATCTTCACTCGTAAACCAATTCTCGTCCTGTGCTAATAAATTTTCACACACTAGCCGAACAAAAAGACAGTCCGTGTAGACATTCGAAGTTAGCCATAAAAGTTCCCACTTTTATACTTCCGCGTATACACAACACATCAAGTTACTTCTTGATACTTAACGCGCACTGTCTCAGAACAGCCCACCGGCCATTTTCGAACTCCTCGACCGTTACAACACAACGACCGTTAACGCTCCACTCTTCTTCTCCAAATTCTCCCAAAGTTCTTATTCGTTGGCTGAAACTTTGCTTTCGGTTGCCAGATTCTTCTGTCGTAACACTGCCCCCTTCCTAGGTCTTGTTCGTCCCGAACAATTCTGGATTCCAAAGCTTCTTCAGTTCTTCGATGAAACGGGGCCAAATGATCCACGTGAACCACCTTGCACTTTGTAGCTGGACATCGACGAATGCGATATACCACGTCTGTGTCAAAATGAAAGCGAATCTCATTATGACGTAGATTTCTTTTCTGACTGAAGCCTCGTCCACAAACATAATACGTGTAAGGCCTATAGCCCTTGTGAACACGTTTATGTCTCTGCAGGGAGAAGAATCGACTAAGAGTTTTCGTGCAAAACCTGTAAAAAGTTTTCTTCTTTGTCGAAAGTTTTCTTCTTTGGATTTTTACTTCTATCAACAGTAACAAGGAATGAAAGTCATTAGTGACATAAAATCTAGGGAGAATTTTCATCCTGCAATCTGACCCTTTTGTCAGTTGACTTTCACTTAATTCAGAACTGTCGTGATGAACCTTCAGCCATACTTCACCTGATTCAATTTGATCCCCAAGGTGCTTCACAATTATAATATCAGCTCCATAATTCTTTTTAGCGCTTCGGTCCATCTCCTCCTTCCATACTCTTGCTAGAACTGCAGCTTCTAATCCGACAACCTTACCTGTTTCTCCTGTATAAGTGAAATCAGTGATGTGTCGGGCTGCTAGCAATATTTTTTCTGTTTTACCTTCACATAGCCAGCTTGCAACATCTTCAGATACTCCTTGTTCTATTAACATGTTACGAAACTTGTTCAAAGCATTGCCGTTATGCAGAACCTTGCAGACACGTGATGCTTCATCTACCCTATTATCCACAATGTTCACCAAACGCAGAAGTTCTCCTCCTAACTCTTCGACGAGCTCTTGCAGTTCCAAGGATCCGTTACCAAGGAAACACTGAACAGCTTCCATCACTTCCAGAGAGTTGTCAACAGAGTTTTCAAGAGGTGAATCCATGTTGCTGATAACAGCTGAACAACTCAAACTCTTCATTCCACGAGCTTGTGATGCTGCAACCATTTTCTTAACTAAATCAACAGCAACATCTTCTGTACTGATGGGATCAATAGCTCCTTTTCCGAATTCATCATCATAAACCAAAGCGCACACTCCTTCAGCCAGCTTTTTGGACACAATTGAGCATCTCATTAGAGGAACGCTATCTACGGTAGCCGTCATATCCTTGCAGCGGTAAATCTCCTTATCTGTTGGCACCAGCTCCACTGTCTGTCCTACGATGCAGCATCCGACGTCTTCCATCATCTGCTCGATTTTATCTTTAGTGCAGTCGACTGTGAAGCCAGGGATGGATTCCAATTTGTCCAGAGTATCTCCTGTCAATTGGAGAGCACGACCGGAGATCATAGGGACCTTGAGACCTAAAGCAGCAAGTGCAGGAGCCAAGACAAGACTCACTTTGTCGCTGACACCTCCTGTGCTGTGTTTATCTACCATCCGATGGCGCCACTCGAGTCTCCAACAAAACACATGACCCGAGGAGGTCATATTTGCTGTTTCTTCCGAATTCACTTTCTTGGAGCTCTCATTGTAATTAGCCAGGGAAATATCAGTCATGATTGCCAAATTGTTCATTCTGGAGATCAGCGACGAGTTTTGTAACATGATATTGTCCACTTTAGAGCTCCTGAAGTCGTTATAAAACTTTTCTATATCCTTATAATCCAAATGGTTATAATGTCCAAATCTGCGCATTGACTGTTCAGAAAAGAAATTCAGCATGGCTACGTTGAGATTATCTGAGGGCTTCACTTCTCTCTGATCGTAACTCTGAGGCTTAGTTTCATCCAGAAAGTTACTGTTATCCGAGCACAATTTATTACTCATAGAAAAAGGAATATTTAAGTCAGTCTTTGAAGTACTGTCTCTGCCTGAAGCTCCTTTACCAGCATCACCTGTTACGCTTCTAAGCCATTCTTCGGAATTCTTCTTTCTTAAATCCCCACTTTCTATAAACGATTCGAGTGTGGCTATATGCTTCGGTAAAATCTCTCCGACTTCCGCGGTAAAGTCGAATGGCACTTTGTATCTATGATGAATGGACGCCTCTTCTTTACTCGGACCACTCTGCGAAACGTAAACTCTGTTTCGTTCCCCTTCATTACCACTCGTTACTCTGCCTTTGCGATAATTGTCCATGACGCATTTTGCTGAGAGCGAGGAATAGAATACCTTTCGTGTGGATCTCTCTTCAGATCGTGCCAGACTTGTATACCTAGGTATTTTGAAGTGCAAAGCGTACTGTATAGTCTCGCAGCTCTCTGATCTGTGTGATTGTTCTTCACAGTTCCTAGACATGTCACCAGCGACATAGACACTCTGCCATGCATTACCAGTAGTTGCGTGGTCAAAGGCATTATCTGCGCTATCTCTACGATTCTTGATTTCCAGTAGCAGATCCACATTTTTATATGCGTTGCCTTTCTCTTTTTCTTTTCCATGTTTACAATCTAACTTAACACTATCAAGATCATCTTTTTCACTGACAAATTCAACATTTAAACTATTGCATTGTCTATTGAGTTCGGTTTTATGATCCTTGAAGTGATCAATAAACTTACCAACTTGAGAAGCCACTTCAGCTCTCATCTCAGTATTTTGTGCGGCCATGTCACCTATTTTATTTCTCAACTCATTATTTTGTGCGGCCATTTCGGCTTTCAAATCATCTTTTTGAGAAACTATCTCAGTTCTCAACTCATTATTTTGTGCGGCCATTTCGCTATTTTGACTTTTAATGTCATTCATCTGTGTAGCCATATCAGTCATCTGCGTAGCCATATCGGCTTTCAAGTCACCTATTTTATCGCTTTGGGCAGCTATATCGGCTTTCATATCGGCTTTCAAGTCATTTATCAACTTTACTAATTCATCCATACTTCTAGTTAACGGCATTCAATAAATTATCCCACTTCTGACACCAAATGTTGCGGATTACAAAAATGGATAGCCACTGAGCGTGAGTATTAAAAGCTATATTTCAAAACCAAATTCAATACAAGGTAAATTGTTACAAAGGAAATATGGATGAAGTATCTTATTAACAAATCAACTATTAACATGCACAAGTCATCAATCTTCCTGCATGAGCACACATCAGCTCTGTGTATTTTACTAAATACTACCTTTTACTTGATTTACCAGGTCACCCGAAGATCTTCACTCGTAAACCAATTCTCGTCCTGTGCTAATAAATTTTCACACACTAGCCGAACAAAAAGACAGTCCGTGTAGACATTCGAAGTTAGCCATAAAAGTTCCCACTTTTATACTTCCGCGTATACACAACACATCAAGTTACTTCTTGATACTTAACGCGCACTGTCTCAGAACAGCCCACCGGCCATTTTCGAACTCCTCGACCGTTACAACACAACGACCGTTAACGCTCCACTCTTCTTCTCCAAATTCTCCCAAAGTTCTTATTCGTTGGCTGAAACTTTGCTTTCGGTTGCCAGATTCTTCTGTCGTAACAATATGTTAATAACTGCTAATGAAGATTTCTACTACTGAATATATACTCATGTAACGATATTTTAAGCGGTAATTTTAGCGATTTTTTTTTATTGTGTTCTTATGATTTTGTCTCGTTTCGTTAAAAGTTGTCTTTAAGATGTCTTCTTTAATGTTTTAATGTGTTGGAAACATCCAGTTAAAGTTAGCAAAATATGTGTATAATTGTTTATTTGAAAAGAAGGTAAAAGATGGAGGTGCTCGGCCATCTGTAATATATCTGGGTAAACCGATAGCAAGCTGGCGACGATGGGTACCCTATAATGGGTGTTGATGGCAGGTAGCCACTCGAAGGGTTGTACAGAGGGTATGCAGAAGACGTACTGATCTAGGTATATTGGATGATGCAGACACCACACAGAGAAGAAAGATTGGATATGAAGTTAATCTTTACGTCATATTCGTAGGCACTTAAGAATGGAGAGCACTACGCTTCCTTCGAAGTGACTGTTAGAACTGACTGCAATACGCCAAAGAGTCTGCTGTCCGACTTATTTGTCTGTAACAAATAAAACATCCCAACAACAAGACAGCAAATTGAATAGTTGGGATGCAGGAAGCAGAAAGTGTAATCATATTACTTCAGAGGGAAGTGGAATAAGTTAAATCACAGTCACCTAAAAAGAACCTATCCACTCAACACTAATGGCTTAAGTCACCAACTGGAACTTGTGGGGGGGGGGAGGAACTTCAGACACAACAATTTCAAACGAAACTTGGTTATGGATGGTCAGCACAAACACTTTGTGAAACTGACCACTCCTCAAAAGAATGGGGAAGCATACACTTTCGTTATTGCTTTAAGGCCGCCATAAACGGCCAGATCAATAGGCTAAACTGATCTGCTAACAATTCTCCTCAGTTCCCTTCAAAAGAAAGAATATCTCCCACGACAGGTACTTATGGCCTTCAGCATGAAAAGACGGGACCGGACTTTAGGGGCTAGGACTGACCGGTTCTGTACATCATCACAGGAGAATACTGCACAGGTCTCTTCCCACTGTATGTCTAGCTATCATTTACAGACCTACTTCGCTATATTGATAACCAAATTCCAAACACAATCCTTGAAATTCGTCGGTATTAATTTAAGGTAACAATCTTTTTCAAGGTATTATGTGGTTTCGTCCAGGAATTGATAGTCAAAGGTGATCGAGTATATTGACCTAACAGTCATTCACAAGATTGGTGACCTCGGAGCTGCATTTTGTTTTACACACAATGAGTTAAGAGTCCACTTTACAAGACCCCATGGACTCAATACTGGAGGAGAAGAGGAGCCATTTGAAAGCTATTAGGATACCGATGGAAACTTCCTGTCAATGCCATCCATCGTATCCTTTAATGTGCACATGGTATGGTTCTCTAGCTGCACACAGAACCAATGCTTAACATCCCACAGAAGGGACGGCGGCCTTTACAAACCCATCGGTCTCTCCTTTCTCACAGCCGAAAAACTCTCCGCCCTGTCCACGATCAGTAGGGGACATCGATGGGCTTGGAAAGACCGCCGTCGGTCGGATGGGACGTTAAAACCCTGGGCCCGTGTGTGGCAGAGCCTGTGCTCGTTAAATAACACGCTGGATGGGTTGACGGAAGGCTCCCATCTGCCTCCGGACCAGTGGGTCCCCAACCTTCTCTGAGCGTTCGGAGTCCTGTGACCTGTCCATTGAGTCCAATGTGTGCAAAAAACTGCCGCTCAGATGTAATAAAAAAGACAGATGGATTTGACCTAGATGTTTTATCTTCAGTCATATTTCCCCATAAAAAAATTTCTTTAGAAGAATCTGGATTTCATTGAATGGATCACAGAAATTTTTCTTTTCTCTTTGACAGTATAGAGTTGGTAATATTATTTTATTATCGGTCATCAATAACCTAGATCAAATGATTTATTTCGCAATAATCTGCCTGATTTTGTATTACTGAAACACAATCTCTTTGAATTTCGTTGTTGAACACGAAATAAGACAGATATTGTTGCTTCCTTGCAATTCAGAAGAATTTGCAAAGTAATTAAATTGCAAAGCAATCAAAAGACTTGGTACTCTTCTTGTTTCCATAAAAATAACCCCTTCAGCGTTTTACATTGAAAGAACAAGCTTTGTGATGAACTCCACTTGCGAGTATTTTAAACAGTTAACGTTGTAGGCTTTTATCGGCACGTGCACTAGAATTAAGCTTCTACTAGTTAAAATAACTTCGACTACGTTATCCTTAAATGATGCAATCTGACTAAAATCCCTAATGAAATTAAAAAAGGAAATTACCTGTTCGTGGATGTCGATCACGTAAAGGATTCGTTAAGGAGCACTTTAAATTTAATTTGGAGAACGATTTCCTAAATGTGATGATGCTCACGAGACGTGGAAACAATGCATGAGAGAACGAGCTCTTGTGATGCAGCTGAACGATATTTTTCGATAATCGTTGGTAAGCCTGCTCTGAAGTCAGTCGTGGCAACCAACCAATCGAAAAGGCTGCTTTGATGATATCATTAAGATTTAAACGGGATAAATTAAAAATATTAATTTGCTGTAAGTCATCCTTAATTTTGATTTTCTGGAGCGAGTTGGAGCAAAACTGCTCGGCCAAGATTCTACCAAGGATCAATACAGCCTTAACGAGGAGACAAAAAAATGAACTAGTTACTCTATCCATCGTCCATACATAACACGGATGAATCTTAATGAATGAAGAAGATTTACAGATAACTTTAAGATGCGAAAACATATTCTGCAGTGCAAGTTAAAACTGCAATTGCATCCATATCTGTAGCAGTTCGTAACACCTTTATGCAAGCAAGCGACCTTAGATTATATTCTGAATTCCTTTTAAAAATTATCCTTCTTTATTCGGACTTAAAAGCTTATCTGCAGGAGATTCATTGAATATTGCATTTTTTATTTTGTAAAAGTAAAAAATTTTGTCTTAAATTATTTCAATATCAAGCATTTTAATCAAAAATAATAAAATATAAAATTTGTTCAGTGCTTTAAAATTTCTAGTACTAATTTATTATTTTAATATTGTCTATAATAAGCACAATATAAAACAAAGAAAAAGCTTTCATTTATTTCATTCAAATAAACCACTTGAATGTCTGCTTCACTCGGCATGATTTTCTGGCTACTTTATGTGGCAGTTCGCCTTAGTTCGAAGATTATTAGTTAAATGCGCCGATTGGAAAAAAGTGACATCATCGAATACATCGCCAGCTTACGGCAACCATGAAAATTTTGCTTAGTTGTAGATCTTAAATTGGCAGATGTAATCGAAAACGGTTCTCAGTAACATGCCATTCTTTTTTGCGATCATATGATCGGCTTCTGTTTGTTTGGACTATCTTATCCAATATGCGACTTAGTGACAGAAAGACATTCTGATTCCATCAAGACATCCAGTTTGGATACTCTAGCGCTAGTTTATGTGATCCGTTCCACTGGGCGTTGTGAACCAACTGATTAGGCTACGAAAGTTCTCCAACAACTCCAAAAGCATGGTATTTGCATAAATTAATGAAACTGGGTGAAATCTTTCTGTTCGCAATTCAGTAGTAATCAACAGACTTTGATTGCAACATTGCTAGACGTTTAATGAACATCTTTCTTTATTCTGCCAACTATTTTCTGCCACTATGAACACAATCTTCATAGTTTCATATCCAAATCAGAAATTTCCTTCATAGTACACCTTCGAAGCTTGCCAAAGTTTTCTTGCTGAGGGAACCCTGTCGAGATTTAACAACTGGAAAACATCTGTCGAAGTTAAATGGGGAAGACTAACATTTAACCCTTTCCGCTCTCATCCCTTGAAGTACTAATTATCTCAATAACTTATGAAAAATGACTCAGTCATCCTCAATTAGTGGCTATAGGCATTATACCGTAGAGTTAATTATTGGAAATGTATCCGACTGAATTGAAGAGTGTGGCCTAGAAGACACTTTCCTGGTTAGTGCACACCCCAACCCACATCAAGAGCAATGGTGTTTTTTAAATCAACGTGCCGGGTATCAAGCGTAAGCATTAATGTTGAAATAATAGGAAATCACAGATATGCACCTGTTGGTGATAGGTTGAATAAATATAGAGGGAAAATTGTCATTAGCCGAATGGGATCTGAGCCCCATGACTTTCTGATAAATGTCAGGTGCTCTGACCGCTGAACCTTATGATAATTTTTCCTCTATACTTATTCAACGTATCACCAACATACTTGTGATTTACTATTATTTCAACATTTTACTTCGTATAATCAGTCTCGCAACTACTTCTTCTAACAACGTGACTGTTTCATTTCTTGGTGAAGGAAATGTTAACTTCTGCTAAGAATTAGGTCCATTCAGACATTTGAGTGGGAAGGTTCAGCATGTTTATTTGTCAGAGTTTCATATATTAAAATTTTACTACATGAAATAAAATTAAAAATACATTTATTATATCTTGAATGAATTAAATTAAAAACTATCTAGGCGTTTGATTAGAACCTTTTGTGCTTCTATTTGATATTGCTTCCTAGGTTAAAAAATGTTTATTTCTATAATTTCCGAGTTGCTGTTAAATAAAAAATAAAATAAATACCCCCTCAAGCAGCTGCTTGCCACGGAGGTCTTGCTGTTACCGAATTTAAATGCAATAGAATATGTGATGCGTAAAATAATTTCGCTTTTGATTTTTTTTTCATTAATTTAGATTACTCTAAAGGAATGCTCCTTTAAATTATTGTAGCTATGCATTCCTCTGAAGTCGATCAAAATCAAAAGAGTAAATAAGTACGATCACAAAGATTTTGAACTACAGGTGAAGTGTGCTTTGAATGGTGGCTATTAGAAGGCAGATGGGAGTGTATGTATGTATGGCAGAGACTTTTCTCCTTGATAAAAATTCTTTTCCAGAAAGCAATTCGTTGAACCATTTAATCGGAAGGGTTCCAGATGCTTTCTCGTCTCTATAAGTTCGTAAAACTTGCATTGAATTGTCACCCGTGCGACTCAGCACAGGTCAGTAACTATCACGAAGGGAGACTTCTACAACTTCTCTTCGCGTGGATTAATGACGGCACATAAATAGTTTATCTTCCAATCCGACGACTTGCACATCTAACACAGTGATTGCAGTTCCGCAGAGTGAGATAGACATAAAAAAAACCACTCAGAGAATTAGTTTCTAAATATGAGTAACTGTTGGCCTACATCTACGAAATGTGGCAGTTCTGTTACAAATCAGATTGGGCATTTAGAAGAGAATGTGCAACGAGAAAAATATTCCTTTAGGGGCAATGGAGTCAGATCCTTCACTGCGCTTCTTAGCTTCGAAAACAATTACTGAAGACGTTCATAAAACTAAGTTTTTGTTTTTCTATTTTTTGATCAAATACATCGGAGATGTCTTCCTTTATTACCAAGCACAATAATTTTGATCCAGACTCAAACTTCGTGAAATCCAAGTTATGAGCAGAATTGTTTTTGAAAAAATATAAAAAATAAACTACAGTCTAGATAATTAACAAAGACCATTAAAATCTGTGATTTTAGACGTTTAAATTCAGTCATGCGAATTTTTAACCACGTTGTTAGTGTAGGAGATTTGGATTGGAAGCTAGAATTCTGTCTGATATCTTCCTATCATTTTGTGTTTTAAATGTTTCTATTTTTTTTAATCCTGTGATGAACAGATCGAAGGAAAGAGGATGTCAGTTGTGTGATGGGGGAATGCGCCATTTGTGAACTATCGAGCGATATTCAAAAACGGTGCAAAATACCCGAATTGTTGTGCAATTCCAGTGTAATCTAAAAAAAACTTTTACTCTTGTAAAACCTGTGAAATGCATCTGTAAAAAAAGTTAAAAATAAGAATCGTGAGAAATATTTAACAAAAAAATTAAAACCAAATTTTTTTTTTCCTTTTTCGTTACTGATGATGGAGAAGTGATGCTCCGAAAAACTTTTGAAGTTCTATCGGAATATTTCTATGTAAAAAAACGTTTTTGGTTAAAGGTGTATAGTTATTGCTTACAGACAAAGAATTTTACATTAAAACCTTTTAAACGTTATTGAATACGGAGATCTGGTTAAACATTACTTGTTGAAAGACACTTTTATATCTTTAAACTAAGAATTTGTTATCGGAAATGCTTTTCAACTCGCTAGCCTTAACCGAACGTTTCTGGATTAAAATGTTCAATGGGAAAATGAAGACAAACACCTGGATCGAACATTGCGTTTCTCTTTTAGTTAATTCTCCAGCCTGTTGAATGACCACATGAGACTTATTATCACCAGTGGTCTTGTTGGACAGGGGTGCTCTGACGTCATCACTCTCTGTGACCCAGACCTCTTCTCGACACGCGCGATAAAAATACATGCAGGTGCTCTCTCGAGAAAGCCACGGATCTGCTGTCGAGCTGTTTACTGAGCGAATATTTAACTCTCGCGGGACGGCATCGCTCCGTTACCAAGGAGACGATCTCGACGTAGTAAATTATAGATGCAAAATGTAAGCTGACTCCGCGTTTTACTGGGAATCGCGTCAAGAAAAGAACAAAGCGAAAACGAAATGGAAAACTTGGTTTTTGGAGTCTTTCTAGGCACGGACACAGAAGACGAAGATCAAAGGAGCAGAAAAGATGGTGTAGACATCAAACGATGGGAGTGGAGATGCATTTGCGCAGCTCTTGGGAAAGTTGGTTTATCTCCATCGAAATCTGAATATCAATACGAAAAATGGAGAAAAATAATGTCTTTATAGAAATGCTCATTGATAACATCAGCAACCCCTGACGTCTGTTTACGACATTTATAAATTATTCATTTCAAGCGTAGAAAAATAAAATTCGAGGAGGGCATATGCTGGCTTTGGTTGATGGGCAGAGATAGAAGATGCACAAGAATAAAAAACATTTTGTTTCTTAATATAGAACTGATATTCAGGAGAATGGCAATTGATCTTTTAATTTGGATTCTGTAACTTTCATCTGCTTATATTTGTCGAATTTATTTTGTAAATGAAAATTATTTTAATTACAAAACCTCTTTTGAAACGGAACTTTTTCGAAAATACACACGAAAAAGTCAAAAAGAAACTCTATATTATATTTAAAAAAATCAATAAAACATTTTTGGAAAGCATTTCCCAATAATTTAGACTAACCACTATACCAAGCAGGTAACTGACTATTAAGACTAGCAGGCATGTTCTTGTGTGTTTGTATGTTGTATGAGAAACCAAGACAAGGCTGGTATAGCTTCTAGGTTATCTCCGTAATTTACGCAGGGAAGTACTTGCTTCCTTTAAGAAAAACATTTATCGTGAGAAATCATCCACAAAGTCTCGTAAATGCAAATGATTTTGTTGCCAAAAAAAGAAATGGATATATTTTGAAGCAGACACGCATGAATACGAAACTTTGTAAGAAAACTAATGGTAACACTATACCTACATTAGTATTTAAATTAAAAACATTTCCCCCAAACAATGTTATGTTTCAATTTGTTAAAACTTCACATTCATTCATGTTTGTATTTCATATACAATTTATTCCCTGTTTTATTTTAAAACTTTTGCTTCTAATTTTTCTACAGAACTTATGAATAAAAATGGCATCGACATTAGAACTAGAAGAACGCATATCTGGCATATCAGGGGTATTGGTTTCAAAGAGAAGGAAGTTTTTCGTCTGTCTACTTTTTCGATCCTTAAATGTTTCAATTTGAGCTAATAGATGATGGGGAAAATGTAAATAGCATTTTTTCGGTAATTATACAATATAAAAAGTATTTGCCTAAAATTGACTAAAATTGTCCACTTGACTAAAATCTGTGTTTTCAAGTCAAAACTAAGAAATTAAAATAATCATCGCTATTGATTGGTTGAAAGATTGTTTCCGATTGTGTCAGGTCATCTTTAATCCTGATTATCATTTTGAAACCTATGAAAAATGCGATGTTTATAACATTATTGAGCAGTTTAGTTCATTATAGGAATCACCTCAGATCATTCATTATAGGAATCACCTCAGATCATTCAATTACCAAATGAAACTCGTAGCTAAAATTTATAGCGAAGAGATCATTCGATATTTTACGAAAATTAACAGTTATTTCATTCATAAAGGCATTTGAAAGAATTTTGTACTTTTTCATCATTTTTATCTACCTTCCCTTAGTCTTTTTGCTTGTCATTTACCGATTTGTTTGTCGGTCGGTTTGTAGATATGTGAAGAGTAGTTCCATCATATCCATCCCACCTGGTGGCTAATCCTACTGGAATTATGTATCAAATGAAGCTTATGAAGAGGGGAAATATGGGAGTGTCACAGACCGTATAAAAATATCCCCTTGAAAAAGGAGAAAGGAAAAAATGTTTCCCTCTATCTTTCGAATACCAATAGACGATTTTAATGCAACGAGTTACATGCGAAATGAATGTTTGTGATGTGGGTAGTGTCATAGATTTACCCAACTCCAAGGCATCTGTGATACCTCTGTGACAGATACACAATGGTTTTGACAATGGTTACACAATGGTTTTCAAACTGGGTGGAATTGCCCCGAGATGAGTGATTCTGCCAATTGAGGTGAATAATCAGTTGCTGCCTGTGTTAAAAAAGAATTACAATTATTTGAACTGATACAGACTGAGATCCACTGCATTAGATAACCTGAGGAAAGTAAAACTGAAATTCCTTATTCTGAATTTTCCCATGGATTGCTTTAAAAATTGCTCCTATCTTTGTACACTTTTTAAATTGATAAAGGAAACATGGTTACCACTCAGATTATAGCAATATCTAGTCTGGTTCTGAAGAGATAAGCTCTGATTGCCTCTCACAAAAGTACACCAAGGGGAATTCAGTTTGAGCTTAATATTGGCAAAGGCCACATACTGTAATAGCTTTCAATCTTTACCTCAATAAGCTTACATCCGTGTAGATTCAACTGGTAACTTTGCTTAGTAACATTAAGCTGTTCTTGAAGCTTCCTAACACATTGCTTTCTGTATCAAAAATGAAAAGAATTCTTCTCTAGAGCAGTTGGTTTATCACAGAGGTATCACAGATGCCTTGGAGTTGGGTAAGCTATACAGGTATGTAAAGAAAGCGAGACCTCAGAAGTAAAACAGCACACAGTCAAGCACGATAATCATGCGGACACCGGAAAGGTCGTTCTCTCTATTGATGAAGGTAAAAAGTCTCATACAGTCAGAGAGGATATCACTAAACAGTTTCTTGCACCGAGTTGTACTTAGAAAACAACAAACGAGAAAAATTTCACTCATCAACATGAGATCTTATCGCTGTGATGAACGAAGACGTTTGGAATCAAGCAGATGCAAAGATGAAAGAAAATCTGAACCTTTATACAACAGGTGTTGCTCTTCCGACACAATTGTTTTGTACGCTTATTATCTGAAAGTCTGCGCAAGAGGAATATATGCATATCGCTGACAACACTATCCACGGAGATGTGTTCAGCAGGTTGCAAAATTTCAACTCCGACAAAGAGCGGAAAGAGACAAAATTAGTTGGCATGTGCATTGATGGGACCCATTGATGATGATCATTTATTCTTTTCCCTCTGATCTCGTCAATGCGTTCACTGAGGTTGTTCAGTTTTTTATCGCATTCGAGGCATTAATATTGGCAAAGGCCACATACTGTAATAGCTTTCAATTTCATTTCAATCAATTTTCAATTCATTCGAGGCTTACGTAGCATATAAGGGTCTTTCAAACGAAATCTGGGTATTGAAGTGAGTGATCTTTGTGCCGTCACATAGGGAAAGGGATTTACATAGGAGGAACTCATCAACATCAAAATCAGTAGCAAGTGATATACATTGTGTGGATTCCAAACAAACCACGCATGGAAGCATCCGAAGTTGAACAACGTGCAGTATGTTATCGTTTTAATTTCACTATCAGGTTACGCTAGTGATTTTGCTTCCGGACTACCTTGACACCAACAACTCGCAATGATATTGCGGAACTATGTGTTTTTGAAGGCAAAAAATAAAATCGAAATGCTCGGGAGTTTTGAGTTCCACTGCCCAAATAACGAGAACAACGTTTGCACAGGAATGGTTGGGAATGCCTGGAACATCCTCCCTATACTCCTGAAGTCTTCTGTATTAGATTTCCGCATTTCTGAACCTCCAGAAAAAGCCATGGAAAGAAGGAATCCGAAGTCGGATGAAGAGGTGCATTGTCACAGATTTGCTCATTTAACTGTCAAAGTTACTCTAGGAAAGTGAGTATCACGTTGCTAATTTCACTTTTGAAGAAACATCTCAATAGGCACGGAGAATTTCAACCGAACAATAAAATATTTACGCTTAAGATAGTTCATAGATTTTAGCTCAAGATTACGGTATCAAAAGATTACGACAAATGAATGAATGAATACCCCTCAGCAGCTGCTTTCCACAGAGCTCTGACAAGAGTCTCTCAGTGTAATATGCCATATAGAAGGTAGAGAAGGTCTGCGGGGAAGGCGAGACCTCAGCAAAAAGATAACAAAAACATCGTATGCCCTATCCGGGGCTCGAACCTAGGTCTCTTTGTTCAGTAGCCAAGCACGCGATCCACTCGGCCACCGTGACGGCAAACGATATTTAAAGAATGTACGACACTGAATAAGCTAGAAATCCCAGCTTTAAGTAATAGACTGAAAACGTCTACCAATTTCGATATATTCCACAATTAGCGTTATCTATATAAATCTTTGGGAGTACTTACATGAAGAAATAAAAAGCAATGTTTACTTATGTAGATTAAAGTTATTATATCTGTTCGTCTCTCGCAAAATGTACAATATTTTATCTTGCTAAGAATGGCATCTCGATGGGGATTTTTATTTATGCATTTTTCTCTTTCTCTATATATCATTTTGTGTGTTCTGAATCTTATTTCCGATACAATTAATAATTCGCATTTTTCCCTTATTATGCCATTTGTGTATAGCGATACAATGATTCTTAATATAAATATACAGCGGCTAGACAAAAAAATTGGAGAATTTCCATGTTATAACTGAATGACAGATTATAGACTCAATATCTTCAAAAGTTAGTTTTTTATGGGAACAGGATAAGCATATTGATGATCTAACTCAAATCTCATTTTCATTATAAATCTTTTTCTATCCAAATCTTTAATTTCAGCAATATTGGCTCGTTATTTAAAGAGTTATGGAAGCTGGAATATTAAACAGCAAAAGTTATCAGTCATAGTAATTTATCTCCAAAGTTAATCAAATCAGAAGTAATAATTGTCACATCAAACCGTTTACTGAAACAAATCGATGTTTAAAAATTCGTCCAATTCTTCTTACAATTATCTGCATTTTGACGAATCTTCCTAAGGAATAAATAAGAGTGATGCAGCTGTTACATAATCCAGCTGTAACATTTGAATTCTAAACGAATATTGCTGAAATTCAAGATTTAGATACACTTAATTAAGATCTTTAATTTTCTTTCATTCTCATTCCATATTTATTCCCCAATATATTGAATTTCTAATTTTGGTTTTCCATTGATATAATTTGAAAATTCTTTATCTAAGCATTGTATCAGGGATTAGATGTACATATTTTTTAATGTTACAATTAATATACGTGAAATCATTAAAACAATAATCTGCTGGAGAGTTATCTATTAACCATTATCTTATTTTTCACAATTAATTTCTCGTCACGCGTTTTTTTGTTTCAAACAAACTACAAATTGAAGTATTCAACCTTTCTAGATTATGTAGATTACTGAAAAGTTAAAACTATAGTTCATAAAAGTTTATCTTTCTTCTGAAAATGACAAATATGAGAATGATTTTCATTCATTAATAATATTTTTCCAAAGATTTTGCAGCCTATTTATTTTACGGATTCAGTACTGGAAACAATGAGCTTGTCTGGCACCTGCATCAACGTCTTTTCTTACTGCACCTACAGTCACCTGCAGTCGAATGAACTTCGGCTGGTGAAATGACGTAGATGTTCCCATTCCTATTTTAGAAATCTCTATTCTCTTCTCACGTGTGCAGATTTTTACCAATGATGTTATTATCGCAATGAGGTGGATGGAGACGGAAGTCATCCTGCAGAAGAGATTCATCACTTTGAGGAGCAAGACTGCTGGGAAGCATCAAGATATGACAAAGGAAGCAAAACCTTCGCCTGATCTAAACAGATTAGAATAAAAGGCGAATGGGAACTGGTGAGAAATGGTGGAAGAGAAAGAGAAGACGGAAAAAGGAATTTATTGCGAAAAATGAGATGGTAAATGCGGAGTGATGAATAAAATATTTCGGAGAAGGTGAAATAAGTGAAGAACTAACAGAGAAAAATTAGAACGTCTTCAACGAATTCTAAAAAGATTGACTCAAAGAAGAAATATTTTCTCGTATTATTATTCATGACTGAAGATATAAATGTACAGTCGCTCAAAAAAATTTTAGTGAAAAAAATTAGTGATCTGGCAACCTTCGTGTTACGTAACACGAAGGTTGCCAGATCACTAATTTCTAAAAAAATCGTTGCCAGATATTTTTTCTGAATTCTGTAATCAACCATAGTGTTCGGATATTTTTTTGAGCGACTGTACACTGTTTTACCTCGAGCATTTACTTCTTGGCTTTCCTCAACAATTAATGTTTCATCACTAAAATGATGGTCGATATATCTGCCACACCCATGACAAGTACAATCTGTTGATCTAATCTCGAGCGCCAGTCAATGCATTTAAGAATTCAGACTAAATATCTCCACTCTCTAGGAAAGATTTATGGAAAGGCGACATTTGCAGAAACAGGAAAATTGCGTTAACGATCATTTGTTTATCGAAGTTACATTACTCCTCGGATGAAGTTTTATATTAAACTGTCCAGTCGCTTCAGAGTACATTAAGACAGTTTTTTCTAGAACACAGAAAATATTTATTAAATTTAATGCATGAGCGATAAGCAATAATATTTTTTGTTATTCATTTCAAAATAATGCTCATCCAATTTCTGTTTGCCCGTGCCCAATTCTCCAGTAAGCGAAAAAAAAAAGTCTTAATTTCATAACATTCCTTAAATTGCAATTATAGTATTTCTTGACTGTACTTTTTATCCTCATTTTAAAATTCATTGCTCTTAATGCCATGCTGAAACCTCCTCAACATTCGTCCATTTCGAATTCTAGCTTTCTTTAATAAATATTAATGTCGTCCAATATTTAAAATACTGTATTTCATTTAAATTCCTTTCATGAAAAAACTTTTTTCCCTTACTCTCCTTTAAACTATGGAAAAGGGTGCTTTAAAAGCTAACGGTTTCCAGTATCTACCCCACTTAATGTGCACCTGGCCAAAGCGGTGTTAAAAATTCTAATTTCGTTTGCCATCAGGTTGGAGCGGGGTGGCTCAGTTGGTAGCGCGCCAGGCTCGTAATCTGTATTTCTCAGGTTCGAGTCCCAGCTGGGTCAGCGTTGAGACTTATCTCTGCAAAAACTCCCCGCCCTGCCCACGGTCAGTAGGGGACACCGATGAGCTTGGAAAGGCCGCCGTCCGTCGGATGGGACGTTAAGCCGTGGCTCCGTGTGCGAGAGAGCCATACCCTGTGCACGTTAAAGAACACGCTGGATGGCCTTGACGGGAGGTTACCATCTGTCTCCCAACAGCTGTTCCAGTGGGTCCCCTCCCCCATTTTCTCTGAGCCTTCGTGGTCCATGTGACCTGGCCATTTCGCCCATGGTGTGCAAAAAAGTACCGCTCAGAGGTAAAATAAGCCAACCCAAGCACCGGATTTCTAAAAAAAATTCTATCCGAAGGCTTTATTCCTCGTAGCATAAACGACACCTAACTGGTGAAGCATGCTAATCCTAATGCATTGTTGTCTTGAGCAAGAGATCTAATGAAAATATTCACTATCGAAGTCACTGGTTGTTATACCTCTGAGAGGCACTTTTCGCACACAATGGGCTAAATGGCCAGGTTACAAAGACCCCGAGGGCTCAGAGAAGGTTGGGGAAAGGGGCTCTCACTGGACAGCTGTTAGGAGACAGATGGTAGCTTTCCATCAAGGCCTTCCAGCGTGTTGTTTAATGTGCACAGGGTATGGCTCTCCCGCACACGAGTCACGGTTTAACGTCCCAACCGGGGGATGGTGACCATCCCAAGCCCGTCGGTGTCTTCTGACTGACCTAGGGCGGGAAGTTTTGCGGAGAAAAATCTCAGCGCTGGTTCAGGCGGGACTCGAACCTGGGAACTGCAGAACTTGGTGCGCTACTGGCACCCCCGTCCCCATTGGAGACGCACTTTCTTTTAACCAGTGCAAGACTTTGTGGGAGAAGCACAATTACGATTTCATAGGAGATAAAGTCGTGAAACGTAGTTGTGACGTACTGAGTGCGATAAAGAAATATTACGTACCAAGAGGGAAAACAATCGATGGTTTGACATACTGAGGGAGTTAATTTGGTTAAGGTGCAAATTATGAGATGTCATGTTCTTTTTATATAAATTCAAATATTCCGATTTTTTTTTACTGTATATGTCTCTCTGGGTTTATATTTTATGGGTTATAATTATTTCCTTGGGGTTTGTACCCAATTTCATTGAAATGCATATTATAGTAACTGCAGGCGAACGCGCATTTTAGGAACACACACACACCGGATTAAGTGACGGTTACTTGCATTTTCTACAAAGTTTGTTTCAGGATGGAACATTTTCTAAACAATTCCGAACCTTCTGGAAGTTGTTTATAAACTATTCTCTCGCTCTAAACATTTCACTCCTATAATTCTAAATGAGTTTGAGAGAACGCAGTCCAGTATTTGGAATATCGAGACCATTAATTGCTTACAAAAACCCTATTTGTCAGTGTGAACTAGGTTTTCCGGATAATGAATAAACGTTTGCTGACAAATGGAAGTTTGGTTAAACCTCTGATAAGTAATTGGTCCTAAACAATGCAAAAGTGATTTTTTTTCAAGTTTTTTGGATTAACATTACAAGGCTGGAGATTTTAATATCTACGTGTTGCTATTTTTATGAAAATAGTGACAAATGGCATTTTTGGAAAGTAACGCTTCAATTTCCTTCGGGCTAACTTCACTCCACCGAATTGGATGTAGCCAAAACAAAAATGCTCCTTTAGTGAATCAACAAAGTTACATTAAAGTAAAGCAAAAGGATTTCATCTATCCTGAACTGCTTCTTCTCCTCCTGATGGATTTATTTTTATCTTGCAAAATAACCAATTGTGTCGGTGCGAGTCTTTTCCAAGTTAGAAAATGTACTTAAAATTAGAAAAAAAAATTTTCGGAAATATATTTTCTTTTTTGAAGTGGCGCTTTTAGTGGACTTTTCTACAGTAGTGCCCTTCAGTGGACTTTTATACAGTGATGCCTTCAGTACACTTTTCCGCAGCAATGCCTTCAGATGACTTTTTACACAATGATGCCCTCAGTGGATTTTTTCCACATTGATACCTTCAGTGGACTTTTTTCGCAGTGATGCCTTCAGTTGACTTTCCGCAATGATGGTTTCAGTGAACTTTTCCCGCAGTGATGCCCTCAGTGGACCTTTTCTACAGTGATGCCTTCAGTGTGTTTTTTCCACACTGATACCTTCAGTGGACTTTTTTCGCAGTGATGCCTTCAGTGGACTTTTTCCACAGTGATGATTTCAGCGAACTTTTCCCACAGTGATGCCCTCAGTGGACTTTTTCCACAGTGATGCCCTCAGTAGACCTTTTCCATAGTGATGCCTTCAGCGGATTTTTTCCACACTGATACCTTCAGTGGACTTTTTTTGCAGTAATGCCTTCAGTGGACTTTTTCCACAATGATGCCCTCAGTGGACTTTTCCACACTGATGCAACTAAGCATGATTAATACTTCGCATTAAACTCTCCTACATAGAATTGAAAAACTGCACTTTTGGATTATTAGATTGGTTGTTAAAGAACAAAGATATATCTTTGAACTTCACAAAAAAAAAACGAATTTTTTCCGACGATACTCGACAAAAGGAAAATTACTTTATTTTTCTCTAGTGGTCATAATTGAAACTTTTATTTCGATATCTCGTACACTATCCTTAAACGTAGGTTTATTCTTTTAGTAATAAACAGGACAGAGCTATGTATACAGTTAGCGTGCTTTGCTTCATAGTAACTAGACAAGGGTCCCAATCCCGAAAAAGCAGGGATGGGGTTGCTTTAGTGGGTAGAGGACTAGTCTCATAATCTGATGACCCCAGGTTCGAGTCCAAACTGTGCCACAACTTTGAGATCATCTCCTCTAACCCTCATCCTGCCTTCGTTGGAAAGGCAGCGTCTGTCGAATGGAAAGTTTAGCCTTGGCCACATGTGCAACAGAGCCACACATAAACTGTGCAAACTATAAAACATGCTAGATGGACTTGAATGATGGCTTCTCTTTCCCAGCAGCCTTTTAATGGATCCCCTTTCCCCAACCTTCAGAGATCTTGGAATCCTTGGGACCTGGCCATTTAGTCCATTGTGTGGAAAACAGTGTCAGTCAGAGGTAAAACGACCCAACCCGCGTAAGACATAATTTATTTTTCTGATGTCTTCCAAGAGCTGTCTTCTCTATGTTATAGTGGCAAACCCTTGACAGAACTTCACTGCTTGAAGAGAAATTTATTTCTGACATTTACAAAATATATAAAGTAGTTGTTAAACTCTAATTTTTATTCCATCTTTATAAGATACTATATTCATATTTTCTTTTAGTTGTTGCACTTATCATAATTAGAACTTAAACTTATCATATTTAGCCCTTTCAACAGTTTCATCTTTAAATTTAAAAAGCTTCATTCAACGGTGAAGCGGTTTTTCTGATCGGTAATTTAGTTTCACGTTAGAAAGATTAAAATTTGACTTTAGCAATGAATAACCTTTTACATAAATAATTGGTCCTCTTCTATTGTCACAGAGATATATGTTTCATCAAAGCAGTTCTGAATGACATTAGCAAATCTTTGGAATAAAACATATTAATATGGTTAAAATAATTTCCTGCTTATCAACTCAAGAGTTCAGTCTTCCTCGAATTTCTAAAGCTCCAAAAGATCAAATATTTCCAGAAAGAAGACTTTTTTCTTCCAATATACTTCCCTGAAGTCTTGAAGTTTTCGTAAAAGTTTCGAAACATTTTTCTCCCTTCGAAAGGAGTTTCTTTTAAAGCTTTTTCCTAATGTGTATTCTGATGGCTTATTAATGCTGATGGCTATGTTATCGTGGCGAGCGCAAAGCATCAACGGGCAGCACCAAACTCCGTTACATCATTAAGCAGCAGTAGCTCCTCGGACCAGTTGCTTCTCTCTGCAGATGGAGAATCCAAAGCTATCGATTTGGCCTTCGCTGAGGTGACGGCGGAGTGGTCGATAGCAACGGGCATGTCCCGATATGTTACGGCGATAGCAACCGGAGCTGCAGAGAGTCTCTTTCGAGAGAGGGACGCTAAGAGAATGGAGACGAGATGTAACATCTCTGTCAAGTACCATGCTCTCCTTGCTTGGAAACCGATGGCAACACCGCTTTTGCTGCGTTTAAGTAATGTTGAAACACAAGACACGTGACTTGTGTCATCTGGTTTTATCTTGTTCCGTAATTTGCCTTCCTTAGGTCAGAGGTCAAGTCAATTAATCACTGTCTTCGGTGTATTTTTATTTGATAAAAATATTCCACAGTATATTCCGTTAAAAGGGAAGAAGTTATTGAAAGTGTGCAACGCACTTTCAGAAGAAACTTTCCTCTTTAAGAAGTAAACAAAATAGTAGGGTACTAATCATGTGAATCTAAAATCAGCTACTACAACCCTGAAATTAACTGCTATGTCCTGACACCAAATTGAAGTAAAGTTTGCATAGCTCAGCGGGTTTAAGATGATGCATCCAGAATCATTTTTCTGTGATAAAACATGGTGATATTTACGATGCGAACTCAGTTTTGATAAAATATTTTATAGAAAAACATCTGGTGTGCCATGAGCCTCAGAGATATTTGTGTTATTTTCAAATAACTTCTAGTTATACAGTTACCAAGGTTTAACGTTCCATCGGTGTCCCCTACTGACCAATGGCAAGGTGGGTAGTTAGCGGAAATAAATCTTAACATTAATCCAGGTAGGTCTCGAATCTTAGAAATGCAGATGGCGAGCTTGGGGCGCTACCAACTGAGCTGCCTCTGATAGAATGGGGGCGGGGGTGGCTCAGTCGGTAGCACGCCAGGCTCGTAAATCCTGAAGTTCCCAGGTTCGAGTCCCAGCTGAGTCAGCGTTGAGATTTATCTCCGCAAAATTCCCTGCCCTGCCCACAGTCAGTAGGGGACACCGATGAGCTTGGAAAGGCCGCCGTCCGTCAGATGGAACGTTAAGCCGTGGCTTCGTGTGCGGGAGAGACATACCCTGTACACGTTAAAGAACACGCTGAATGGCCTTGACGAGAGGCTACCATCTGTCTCCCAACAGCTGTTCCAGTGAGTCCCCTCCGCCAACCTTCTCTGAGCCTTCGGGGTCCTTGTGACATGGCCATTTAGCCCATGGTGTGCAAAAAAGTGCTACTCAGAGGTAAAAGAATCCAACCCAACCTGATAGAGTGTGATGGTTGGCATGCACTCTAAATAAATTACCCCTCAAGCAGCTGCTTGCGACAGAGATCTGACAAGAGCCTGTCAGTTTAATAAGCCAAAGAGAAGTTCTTTGAGGAAGGAATGACCTCATCAGAAAGATAACACAAACATCCATATCTTGATCCAAAACTCAGAACACAGGTCCCTTGGATCAGTAGCCAAACGCGCTAACCCACAGCCACTTATGTACTCTATGTTAATGTAAATAATTGCAAATAAACTGTTTGCACAACATCTGTGATTTCCATTTTATCTTGACGCGACTCGATATATTCCGACCCCTGGTTAACGTCCACAGAGTCACTCTGTCCTGAAGCGCGGAAAGAAAATGCGAGGGAGAAAGAGTCTGTGACGAAGAATATCACTCTGGAAAATTCAGAGATGGACATAGATTAAATAATTCAGGTCTAATAAAGGTTCAGAGATCTCTCAGTGATCTCTCAACTAATTATAACTTCTACAAATGAGCAATTGAATGTACGGGTTGGGTTGGGTTGTTTTACCTCTGAGCGGCACTTTTTTGCACACCATGGGCTAAATGGCCAGGTCACATGGACCCCGAAGGCTCAGAGAAGGTTGGGCGAGGGGACCCACTGGAACAGCTGTTGGGAGACAGATGGTAGCCTCCCGTCAAGGCCATCCAGCGTGTTCTTTAATGTGCACAGGGTATGGCTCTCCCGCACACGGGGCTTAACGTCCATCCGACGGACGGCGGCCTTTCCAAGCCCATCGGTGTCCCCTACTGACCGTAGGCAGGGCGGGGAATTTTGCAATTGAATGTACGACTCTAGCAGCAACATAATACTATTGGAATCGTACATTGAAAGTTACTGAACTGAGTAGAGATTACGTTAACACCTTATGAATTGATGAAAGGCTCTTTCTTTGATCATACGATGATTTCTGTTCTTTGACGAGTTTTTATATTTCATGATAGGAATTGAAAAACACGTTCCTTGGGCAAGCAATACTTAGTTTACTTTTTAATGACAAAAAGTCCGAAATGTTCCTTAACAATCTTTTAGTGCCTATCATTGCGTATATATCATCTATTAATTACTACGTAAGGAAATTTTGCCCTCCTAGTCGGATAACATTAGTGTTTGTATTTTTTGGTCTCCTAGCAACATGACACACAAACACACATACATCAAGCCCTTCCCCACGTGCCAGATCTAGGGCTGAAAGGACTGCCCTGCAACAACAGGGGAAAAAAATATGACCTTGACCTCATTAGCATCGAGCGAATCAAGCGAAGAGATTAGTTTTCAAACGATTTCTGTTACGCGAGATCACGCCGGTTCCCAAACCAGGTCGCTTTGATGGCAATTTTGTCGGCCCAGGAGTGACTTGGCTTCTCAACAACAAGCACTGTTGTTGTTGGGCTGTTGTTGTGAGCGTTGCCCAGTAACCACCTGCCGCTGCATCGCACTACAACTGCTCACCTTTGTTTGCAGTGGCGACCGTAGAGAGTGCCGCAATGGAATCCGATCTTTGCGGGTGCAGCTGCCACCGATTCTATTGGCAGTAGAGATCGGAATGACCTTGATGCAAAAGAAACCGATTCATAAACTCTCCGGAAGCATTTTGCACGTGCGAAATAATGGCGTTTAGGCAACAGAAATGGAGAAAGAAATACTCGCTTGTGGGAAGAACGCAATTTGATGAATTATTCATTAGAAACAGAAAAAATTATAGTCAAATACTGACGCAAATGGATTTGATTATTTTATTACTTGAGTGCGAATATTATTTATCCTGACCACAATGACACATTAAGAAGACATTTCTTTCTCGTCTTTGGATCGCTTCTTAACTCAACTTAATACGACAATTGGAAACTATCCCATTACGATCCTCATTTCATCAGATTCAAGGCATCTATTTTCAAAGGAGATCCCAATTGTTGTAAAAAAAAAGATCGAACTTTTTACTTCTTTTAAATGAATTATCTTTACCAATGATATTTTTAAATTTTATCGCAATAAACTTTCCGAGAGTTTATGAATTGGTTTCGTTTGCATCAAGGCCATTTCGAGTTGTACTGCCAATAGAATCGCAGATGTACCCTCAAAAATCAGTAATCGATAAAGACATTTATTGCTTCAAAAACCTAAGAAGGATCAAAATCAAAGTTTCTTCAAATCACTTACGCACTGATTTCGAGCACAGAAACTCTGTCCGGAGTTTTGCCGCTTTTTGTTACGGCGCATCCTTAACGATGCCAACAACTGAAGTGGTAAATGACGTTAAATGAGATTTCCTTCCAAAAACATCGTGCCAAGGCAATTATGGACCTAATATAAAGTATGCATAATTCAGCAGCAGATGGCTTGGATATTTCTTCGCAGAATGGCAAAGAAAGGAGGGGGCGGCGGAGGGGGGCTCGTTTGCACGAGGTGTCGGCTAATGTGATCCTCGCAGTGGCCGATAATCTCAGGGCAAAATCACGAGAATGTGGAAGAGGAACATTCGATGGCAGCTCTGAACCTGGATTGCTGCAGGAAATGAGAGCAAAAAGGGATTTTTACGAGGGTCATTATGTCAGAAAGGAAAGATAAACGTACACTCAGGTACATTGGTGGCAATTAATAGCGCCACCATCGTGACGCTATGGAACCATTTCTACCCGTCGTACACCTGCGCACAACCATTATCTGCGCATCGTGGTTCTAAGTAATTAGTAACGCTATCCAAACAGATTATACTTAACTCTATCGTGTATTTCAACTAAAATGCAACGGCTACTTTGTTGTTTAGGTTTTTCATTTTCTTTTACGTGTAAATTAACTTCATTAATATTTGTAGTCAGCAATCTAGTTTTCTCGGTTCTTGTTTAACCTTCGCCGGACAAACGAACACAGATTTTGCTGTCGCTACCCTTCGTGTCTGTTGCCATGGTAACAGCTCGAAAGTTAGTCCACGAGTCTGCCACTGAAGCCCTGCTCATTGGGAGTGCCTGCATCCTCTGTGTGCATTACGTGAATGAGAACAGTAGATCAAAGAGACTGGAAGTGCAACTGCAAGAGACATAAAATATCAGTGTTTATAAACGACGTGCAATATCATTTTTGTCTCAAAATTTTGAAAATAAGTTTTGTTACAAAAGGTACTCGAAACCAAGTTAGATCTGACGTCGACTGCATTAAAGAAAATAGTAGCAAATGTTTTTAAAGGCAAAAAAATAAATGAACCTTTATCGTTTAGATTAAAATTGCCTTTGCATTTCGCTTCAAAAACCTTGAGAGTGCAACTGTTGCCAAACAACATTCTAGACCACCTGCTGCTACGTATGCATACTTTAGATTAAGACCATAATTACATTGGCAAGATGTTTTTGAAAGGAAATCTCATTTGCCGGTGTTTGCCACTTCTTCATAAAGAATTAACATTATGTATCTAAACAATCGCAGTTTATGATCGAAAATTACTTCTAATAATGTGATTAAAATATTTTTCCGCCGCAATTCTGAAGAGCGAAAAGTCCAACTATTGGTGGTCGGTCTTCAGAGATGAATATAATACATTTTACGCAGTGACAAATTAAGCCCATACCTGGTCTAGTGGTTAACTTACCTAACTACTAAAGTAGTTGGGTTGTTTTACCTCTGAGCGGCACTTTTTTGCACACCATGGGCTAAATGGCCAGGTCACATGGACCCCGAAGGCTCAGAGAAGGTTGGGGGAGGGAACCCACTGGAACAGCTGTTGGCAGACAGATGGTAGCCTCCCGTCAAGGTCATCCAGCGTGTTCTTTAACGTGCACAGGGTATGGCTCTCCCGCACACGGGGCCACGGCTTAACGTCCCATCCGAGGACGGCGGTCTTTCCAAGCCCATCGGTGTCCCCTACTGACCGTGGGCAGGGCGGGGAATTTTGCGGAGATAAATCTCAACGCTGACCCAGCTGGGATTCGAACCTGGGAACTACAGATTACAAGCCTGGCGCGCTAACGACTGAGCCACCCCCGCCCCAATACTAAAGTAGTAGCTATGTCCCTGTGTATGTGTTTGCCTGTTGTATGAGATGCCAGGGCAAGCCCAATAGAGCTCCTAGGCTATCTTCTTTATTTGTGCAGGGACGTGCCTTCCTCCCTTTCTCTACAACAAAGTGTTCAATAACTTCAATTCACTTCTCACTATATGTATAGAATTCGGCGAAGATATCGTTTTGTTCTTTATTAACTATTATTACAGTGCAAAGTCTTGTGCGACCTAACATTTAACCCTCTGTACAACATGACAAGACCTCTTAAGAGAAAAAGAACCCAATGCTCAAAATATTGAAGTAGCATGCTTTAAATATATAAATCGGAATATTAGAATAGATTTTTTCAAACATAATTCCTGAGCAAAATATTTTTTCTCTCTCTCTCGTTATTTAGTTTGCTGTCTATTTCGTTTTAGGGGGAGGGATTGCTCAGTCGGTAGCGTGCCAGGCTCGTAATCTATGGTTCCCAGGTTCGAGTCCCAATTGGTCAAGTGTTCCGATTTATCTCCGAAAAACTCTCCGCCCTGCCTTCTGTCAGTAAGTAGCACCGATGAGCTTGGGAACGCCACCATCCTTCAGATGGGACGTTAATCCGTGATCCCGTGTAGGGGAGAGTGATACCCTGTGCACATTAAACAACATGCAGATAACCCTGACGAGAGGATATTATCTGTCTCCTAACAGCTGTCCAGTGGGGCCCCTTCCCACAACCTTCTCTGAGCTCTCGGGTCCTTGTGACCTGGTCATTTAGCTCATTGTGTGCAAAAAAAGTACTTCTCAGAGGTAAAACAACCCAACTATTGCGTTTAAATGTTACTGCACATGCACTGTAATTACACTGAAAAGTCTTCGCATTCCAATATTTCTATGATTAGACAAAGCAGTCATCAACTTCCTTTAAACAGCATTTTATGCAGTTACAAATTGAGTCGATTTGGCCATGTCTGCATGATTATATGAATATGAAAGTATATCTAAAAGTCCCAAAAAAAGGGTGAGGCTTAGAAAGCGTTGGGTGGAGAAACTGAATGAGGACCTTTTTAAAATTGGCTTGCAGTGATCAAATGCAAAAGCTGTATATCATGATCGACATACACCGAAGAGCCAAAACATTATGAGCACCTGCCTAATATGATTTTGGTCCTCCACGTGCCGCCAAAACAGCTCTAATCCGGCGAGGCACGGACGCTACAAGATTTCTAAAGGTGTCTTGCGGTATCTGGTACGAATACGTTACCAGCAGATCCTTTAACTCTTTTAAGTTACGTGGTTGAGCCGCCACAGATCGGATATGATGTTCCAACACAAACCACAGATGATCGATTAGATTGATGTCTGGAGAATTTGGAAGCCAGGGCAATACCTGGAAGTCTTCCTTATGTTCCACGAACCATTCCTGCTGAAAAAAGGCACTACTAGAGGGATATACCTTTGCTTGAAAGGATGTACCTGGTCTGCATTGATGTTTAGGTAGGTGTTAGACGTCATAGTTTCCTGCACATGAATGACTGAACCCAGGATTTCCCAGCAGAACATTGCCCAATGACTGAACCCAGGATTTCCCAGCAGAACATTGCCCAAAGCATTACACTTCCTCCACCGGCTTGTTTTCACCTCACGGTGCATCCTGGTGCTAACACAATGACGCACACGTACCCAGCCGTCCCCATTGTGCAACACGAAACGAGATTCGTTGGACCAGACGACCTTCTTTCCAGTCATTCAACATCCAGTTATGATGTTTGCGTGCACATTGTAGGCGCTTTCGACGGTAAAGCGAGGTTAGCATGGGCACTCGGAGCGGCTGCAGCCACGCAGCCCCATTTTTAGCGGGGTTCGATGTATTGTGTGTTGTGACACATTACTCCCATCACCAGCATTCAAATAAAGGGCGAGTTGTGCCACAGTATCCTTTCTGTTGGCTCATGCCATACGGCATAGCCTTCACTCACCTCTAGCACCGATGAGCCGTGGTCGGCCCACACCATGCCCGCTGTTCGTGGTTTTTCCCTCCCCGGACCACTTTTTGAAGGTGACCGTGAGCACCCTACAAGCCTTGCCGTCTCGGAAATGCTCTGACCCAGTCGTGAAGACATTACTATTTGGCCTTTGTCAAACTCACTTAAGTCCGCTGCCTTTCCCATCTGAAGAACAAGAATAACACTGATTAACAGAGCTCAGTATCAGGTGTTATTTATTCCGTTTCATGACCTTCATACGCGGCGTCGTTTAGATGCAGTTGCTTCGATTTGCCTAGAGATGCGCTAGTCATAATATTTTGGCTCTTCGGTATATATACAATATAGGAATGGGTTTGATTCTTCAGACCCTAGATTTTACTTTAACACTTTGTTGGAAGAAAGAAACCTTGATTTGATACAAGACTCGAAAATATCAACCACATATCTTCTCCCCTTTTTCCAGGGGAAAGGGTCGTGTTTGAAGTAGCCTATGATATTGCAGACATCACATACTTTAATCTGAGATATCACTCGTTAAGGTGTTATATCTCAGATATCACTCGTAAGGCCCCAAGAAAATTCCGTCCCCTTTTGGAGGGGGAGATGGGAGTCATAATTCGAAATATACGACGATGCTCAAATGAGCTTTCATTCGATATGTAACTTGTAACTGTATGCGTTCGCTTTCGAAAGATATAGCATAAGAACGACTTTTACATTTTCTTTTTAGTGGGGAAGAAAGCAAAGGCCTATTATTGCTCCACATGTTTCGATATGACATACAACTTGTTACGTTCAGCCGTCACTTTCAAAAGATATAGCAAAAATATTCTTTTTATATTTTCACCTTTTTCGGGAGGGAAAGGCTGGTTGGGGTTTTATGGTGCATTAGCAATAGTAACTAAGCTCACAAGATAAAAAATTAGTCACCCCTGGCTAAATGTCACCTAATACCGCGTAATGCCTCCGTGCGACCAAAGAACAGCCGAAATCCTGTCTGGCATGGATGCCACCAGTGTGCGGATGTAGTGCACATCAATATTCATCCACTCTTCCAACAGCAAATGCCGCAGTTCGGCCAGATTGACCAGATGGCTGGGACAGCGCTTCACTCATTGCCCCAAATAGTCTCGCAAGTTTTATATGGGATTCAAATCCGAGGATTTGGCAGGCCAGTCGAAATGTTCGAAGGCTTCAGAATTCTCGTCGTGCCAATCTGACACACTTCGAGCCCTGTGCACGTGACAATTGTCGTCTTGGAAGACTGGAGTATCCTTCTGGAGTTCACTGTGGAGATATTGCACAAAAGGCGACAGTGGTCATCCAGTAGCACCATATAGCCCTTTTGGTTCACGTTTGACGTCACTGCAACCAAAGGACCCATTTCCCTGTACCTGAAACACCCTCAGAACATCACAGAGCTTTCTCCAGCATGAACAGAATCTTACACACAGTCTGCATGGAAGGCTTCATGCGGCATACGATGTACCCTTTGCCTCGGATCATTCGAGTACAAGCGAAAACGTCACTTATCCGACCAGATCACATGCATCCAAGAATCGACAGTCCAGTCTTTGTGCGCTATGTCCACTGTAGCTATGCAGCCTTGTGCAGAGCTGCTAACATGGGTCTCTCCATGGTACTCTGCTCCAGATATCCATGGAATACAGTTCCCTTCAGAGTGTTCATTAGAAAACAGCTTGTAGTAGACCTGCATTGACCGACTGGAGCAATTCCTGCCTCATTGCAAAGCAGTTTGCCCTAACAGTGCGTGACATACTGATGTGGTCCCATTGGTGAGCACAGTCTTTCTGCTGCAGTTCTGGCGACGATTAACGCCAGAACTGCAGCAAAAAAAGATTAGTAGGTGGACTGTGATGTACTGCAATGGACTGTCTTAGCAGTGGACTGTGATGTACGCCACTGTTGGAAGACCCTTTGGACAGTATGTTTCGCCACACCTGCAAAGGCAGCAACATCTTGTACCCTATGCCCTTTGGCTGGGCCAAACGCAATAACACCTTTTTGCCACTCTTTCACATCTTTGGTGTGACCCATGTTTCACAGAACAACTAACACACTTGTGGCACACAACCACTTCTTGTCACTGTATGAACCCTGTAGTGCACGGCACAGCTATTTGTAGGACACATTTATTACTGGTGCACCCTCTGTTGCTGTCGAACGGACGTAACCCTCTTACGTTGGGAGATGACTAATTTTTTGTCCAGTGAGCTTACAATGCGCCAAACAAGGTAAAAAGAGGAAAAAAAGACGAATAATCTACAACCAAAGTTAAAAACAACGACATGTGGACTATCCCACACAAGTGGGGGGGGGGGGGGCATGGAACAGGCAAAAACAACAGATCTAAAAGAGAGAAGAAAAAAAAGGTAAAAAAAATCTGTTAAACAATAAATATATATGTGTATAAGAATAAGATGTAACCAACCCAGGTCAGATAAAACGAATAAATACGACAAATCCATAAAATCAGATCAAAGTTAAAATACCCTACCAAGTGTAAAATAGGCAAAAACAACTGATAAAAAAAAGTCATTAGATAAAAGATATCCGAATATAAGAGTTCGGATGTAAAATCATGAAACTTAAAATAAATATAATGTTCGAGGTTAAAAGCAGGGCATGGGATTAAAATATGTTTATAGTTAAAATGATGTCAGAAAACTCACACTTAGGTGTGAGTTTTCCTCCTTGCGATTCCTGCAAAAACATGATTGCCGCAGTTTGACAATAGGCTTGATATCGAAAAGCTTGTTACCAATCTGTTGCGACCAAGATCGCTGTCACCGTGCCCGGAGCACGGTGGAAAAACACTGCCAGAAGTCCATGTGTGGAACCAGAAGTGGAGAGTCAGACAGAGGCGTGGCCAACTTTGCAGCAGTGCCTCCCAAGTCATCGCCCTTGATCCCAATGTGACTGCACACCCAACAGAAGAGAATGGCGTTTTTGACTGCCAAACGATGGAGCTGTTGGTGGTTCATGGACAGAACAGAGTGAGGCCGATGCCTCACCGAGATCACCACGTGGTCCAAGTCAAGTTTCATAGCATGCAACTCTGTAGTGAAGATGGAACACTTCTTCTATCCGGTCACTGCATTCTAACAGATAGAACACTGCATTCTAGATCTGGTCTACAATGATTACATCACAACATACCATGGATGATCCAACTGATGCGACAGACTTTGAGCCATCTATGAAAATGGACAAGTCCGAATGCTCAGCACGGTGGCTGGCAAAGAATTCCTGGTACACACAGTTGGGTGTAAAAGTTGGGTTGGGTTGTTTTACCTCTGAGCGGCACTTTTTTGCACACCATGGGCTAAATGGCCAGGTCACATGGACCCTGAAGGCTCAGAGAAGGTTGGGGGAGGGGACCCATTGGAACAGCTGTTGGGAGACAGATGGTAGCCTCCCGTCAAGGCCATCCAGCGTGTTCTTTAACGTGAACAGGGTATGTCTCTCCCACACACGGGGCCACGGCTTAACGTCCCATCCGACGGACGGCGGCCTTTCCAAGCCCATCGGTGTCCCCTACTGACCGTGGGCAGGGCGGGGAATAGGGTGTAAAAGCATTCCAGGCCTGCAAAGAGAACAGTCACAGGAAAGGGAAACCATGAGCTACGTTTGGAAGTGGTTCAGCTGTCGATTCAGCTATGAAGACTGAAGTTTATGTCTCTCAGGTAGCCTTGAACATGAAACCGATAGGTGGCAAGTCAGGTGATTAGTGTAAAGTATTTCACACTTAGGATTGGAAATGCAGACCCAAGTGGGATGGCAGGCAGGGATTGCAGCTTTAACACATACTGTAGGTACAATGGCTGACAGCGAATACATGAAGATGACTTGTTGGTCTCAGTATAAAGGCTATGGACCAGTGAGGGCAGATGGCCTCCATGGAAACACGGAGTGGCTGATAGTGGAGAGGATCCAGTACCCTCACCACTGAATCCTGGGTAGAATCATATACCTTGGATTCATAGTCCAGTTTCGAAAAGGTAGGTTCACCGTCCAGGCGGAGCAATGAACACAGGTCTGATCCCCAAGTGAGGGTCCCAGCTGGTCAGCGTTGAGTTTTATCTCCACAAAACTCCCCACCCTGCACACGATCAGTAGGAGACACCAATGGACTGGAAAGGCCGCCGGCCCCTTGTGTGGGATAGCCATACCTTGTGCACATTAAACACGCTGGATGGCCTTGACCAGAGGCTACCATCTGTTTTCCATCAACTGCTCCAGTGGGTCCCCTCCCCCACTCTTCTTTAAACCTTTGGGGTGATCTTGCAAGTTTAGCCATTGTGTGCAAAAAAAGCGCTGCTCAGAGGTAAAACAACCCAACCCCAAGAGATGACCTTGAGGATGTTCAATGCCCATGTACACTTGGACCTGAGATGACAGATACGATACAAAAAGGTCATTTCCATTTGAAGATGAGACCGAGAAAATTGGCCTCTGCCACATCTTATCTGGTGGTACTCCTGAGATGAGTCTCGTGGTCCACGTAAAGATTACACTTGTGACGAAAGTGCATCAACCGGTCTTCTGTGGTAAGAAGCCATACCCAAACCAAGACATAACCAACCCCCCCCCCCCCCCCATTAGCCATACCCAAACCAAGAGATTGTTGAAGGCAGTTTGTTGTCTTTAAATGATTCTCATGCTGGACGATGAGCAAAAGATGCTAAAATCATCAATATAGAAGGCATTGCCCTCTATATAGATATTTCGTCTAGTGACAGAGCCAAGAGTAGTCTTGGATCAAATATACCTCTTCTATCACCCGCAACAGCAGTTCAAAGGTCGTGTGGGACAATGTCCGGAAAATGGGTGGGAACTACACGTCCCGCTCATTATCGATACTGGAGCACAATGGCATGCAATTGTTCGAAGAAACTATCGAGTAATGGAATTTATCTTCACAGTGAAAGGGGTAACACTCGGAATGCAGCCTTGTGGTACCCCCTGCTTGAGGGAAAGGCGTGGATACAAAAGGAACAAGAAGAAAAAAAATTGGGGATGAATATTGGCATGCGATCTCTCAAGCCGAACGCATGGAGGCCACGGGGAATGCCGAATCTTCCAGCCATGTAGTAAGCTTTTTCAAAGTCAAAGAATATTGACATCAGGTGCTCTCTACGTAAAAAAGAATTCTTGATTGCCGATTCGTGGCTGATCAAGTGGTCTAAGGTAGACTGTTGCCTGCGAAAGTCAAACTGGGTGGGAAGAAGGTTGTCGTGTTCTAAATATCAGACAACCCCGGTTTGGTTGTTTGGGGTTTAACGGGTTTGGGGTTTGCGCCAAACACATGATAAATACAGCCGAACAACTCTGGCATTCATCCTTCTTTGCAACACCTTGCACACACAGACCGTCTATCCAATGGGCAAAAATATGAAGGAACTTTAGAATATTTCCCTGGCTTGGGAAGCCCAAAACAATAGCCTCCTGTCAGGAGTCTAGAAATTGATCCTCGAGGAAAATGCATTTTAAAAACGTCAGAGCAGTCGATCCTTACTCAGCGGTAAGAGATGTTGGAGCATGGCATAATGGACATTGTCTGGTCCGACGGAAGATGCACAGAATTGTGCAGAGCAAGGTGAAGCTCCTCCACTGTGAATGGCTTGTTGTAAGGCTCCAGGCCATTCGAGTGGAAGGACAGCGTAGAGCATTCGGCTTTGCTCTTCAGGGCCATAAACTCTGGGGGGGGGGGGGAGTATGAAGTAGAAGAAATGGAAAAGGACTCTTCCAGAGTGTCGGCAATTGCCTCAGGATCAGCAATTGTCTGTCCATTATGCTCCAGGATCGATAATGAGCGGGACATGTAGTTTCTACCCATCTTCTGGACTTTATCCCACACGACCTTTGAACTGATGTTGCAGGTGATAGAAGAGGTATACTTGATTCAACACTCCTACTGAGACTTCACCTCAGATCCAGCCAATGTAGCAGTGAAACCAGACGAAACAGGCTTTCGCTCTGGTGCGTTTGAATGCTTCAAGGTTGGAGGATGTGGGATATCTCCAAAACAAATCTCTAAAAACAGTTTAGTCAAAACAAATCTGAATTAAACCTCATTCTGAGCCTTACAAGCTAAGGTGAAGTCGGGATTCCACCGCAATTTTAGAAATCGTGGAAACCAGGTCGAGGTCTGAGAAATGGTCAAAGCAGCTGCACGAACGATACAGTCTGTCAGCTCCCCCACTGCTACATTGGTTGGCTCTTGGCAGACCGAGTGTCCATCGAACTCACAAAGGAGTTCTAAGCCACTCTGTCAGTCTGATCAAGCCTCCATCAGATATACCTGAAGAGTTGCAAGGACCCCCACAGGAGTTGCAAAGGACCCCCACAGGGAGGCGATAACTCCCATATGGCTTGTCCTTGGCTTCCCATGTAAAAAGGGGAAGGATCGAGGAAGAGCAGATGGTGATGTCAATTTCAGTGAATGTACGATTTGGGGAATGAAAGTAGGTACTGATACCAATGTTCAACAAAGAGAGTGAAGGATCCAGGAGCCATTTTTTGGGGAACCAACCGCTACCACTAGTGTCAGTACTGCCCCAAAGAGGACTGTGTCCATTGAAGTTCCCCATGATGAAGAAGGGATGTGACGAGGTCATCAAGGTCTTTCAGGAAGATGATACTTCTGGGAAGGAGGTAGAGCAGAGTCAACGAAAATCCTATGAAGGTGGTGGTGAGGGGTGTGGCATGGAATGGTGGCTTACGAGGACGGCAACACCCTTGAGAGCTGCTCCATCTCCATCTTGATGCTGGTGAATGAGGGAGAAATACTGGATAGTGAAATTGTTGGCTGTATGCAAATAGGTCTCCTGCAGCAAATGGGCTCGTGTGCCCTCAGGAGGACCTTGATGTCAATATTCCTCTGGATTTTACGACAGTTCTATTGTAGGAGTGTGGCCCCCTCAACACTTAAAAGAGTTGGCGGATGACGATTTCCTATTTATTTTCCCCGTTGCCAGCAACGTTTGGGAAAATTGGGGCGGTCTGTCCATATCCTCGGAATCATCCTCGGATAATCGATCTGATCCCCTGCTCGAGGTAGGCTCGTTTCCTCCTTGAACCCTACTAGTGGCTCCTTTGGTTTGGAAGGTCTAGCAGTCTGCATTCAGAAAGGAGGAGGCACGTGCTCCTTTGGACGAGCCGCTACTGATTTGGAGAACAAAATTTTACCATTCGGTTGGCTCTTCATAGTTTTTGACAATTTCAAGGTTTCGATGCGCGTCAATTTTCATGACAAGTGTAAAAGTACTCTTTCAATATTTCAACGTGTTGGGTAAAGTAATATTTTGATATTTAAACTTTATCACAAACGAGATTTAAATCGAACTGAATTATGGCATTCCAAGAAATTATACTGTACTCATATTTAGTGATCTCGATATTTATTGTTCTACTTGTGAACGGCACTTTTATGCACAAGTGGGCTAAAAGGCCAGGTTGGATTGGATTGGATTGTTTTACCTCTGAGCGGCACTTTTTTGCACACCATGGGCTAAATGGCCAGGCCACAAGGACCCCGAAGGCTCAGAGAAGGTTGGGCGAGAGGACCCACTGGAACAGCTGTTGGGAGACAGATGGTAGCCTCCCGTCAAGGCCATCCAGCGTGTTCTTTAACGTGCACAGGGTATGGCTCTCCCGCACACGGGGCCGGGCCACGGATTAACGTCCCATCCGACGGACGGCGGCCTTTTCAAGCCCATCGGTGTCCCCTACTGACCGTGGGAAGGGCGGGGAAATTTTGCGGAGATAAATCTCAACGCTGAGCCAGCTGGGACTCGAACCTGGGAATTACAGATTACGAGCCTGGCGCGCTACCGACTGAGCCACTACCGCCCCGAAAGGCCAGGTCACATGGACCCTAAGGGCTCAGAGCTGAATAAGGAAGGAATTCCACTGGACAGTGTTATGAGACAGATGAACCTCCTGAAGACCGTCGGGCGGGGGTGGCTCAGTCGGTAGCGCGCCAGGCTCGTAATCTGTAGTTCCCAGGTTCGAGTCCCAGCTGGGTCAGCGTTGAGATTTATCTACGCAAAATTCCCCGCCCAGCCCACGGTCAGTAGGGGACACCGATGGGCTTGGAAAGGCCGCCGTCCATCGGATGGGACGTTAAGCCGTGGCCCCGTGTGCAGGAGAGCCATACCCTGTGCACGTTAAAGAACACGCTGGATGGCCTTGACGGGAGGCTACCATCTGTCTCCCAACAGTTGTTTCAGTGGGTCCCCTCCCCCAACCTTCTCTGAGCCTTCGGGGTCCATGTGACCTGGCCATTTACCCCACGGTGTGCAAAAAAGTGCCGCTCAGAGGTAAAACAACCCAACAACAACCCAACCTGAAGGCCGTCCAACCGTGTGGCGACGGCTGAACGTCATATCCAGTGGACAGTGGCACTTTCGAAGCCTATCAGTGTCCCCTATGTTCGAAGGAAAATTTGGGGGGGGGGGGGGTAGCGGAGATAAATCTTAACGCAGGATTCGAACCTGGAAACATCGACCAGTACGCTGACCATTAAACCAATTCCCGCCAAACAGATCTGGATACCTTATTTCTTACGTAAAGGGACGTTTCTTTTTATCTTTAGATTTATGTTTTCAGCATTTAACCTTTTTTTCGATTTGATGTTCGAAGTTAATGAATTTCAGAAAAGTCTAAATTTTATTTCTTTTGATAAAAAAAATTTCAAAACTCTTTCGTTGAGGTTTCATTTGTCGTTTATATTGGTCTTCTAAAAATATTATCTCTATTTGAATTTCTATAGAAGTTCCGGATTTTAATTCGGATCTTTTACAGCTTTTCGTCGGTTTATTTAAAGTCTGCATTGTTTTCCAATTACTCTTTCACTTCTGTTGCTCTTGGGAAAATGGGGATGAGGATAGTGGTGCAGTGCAGAAGATCCCGTAAAATGGCTCAATGATTCGCGAACTGGCTTCACTGATGATCATTTCGCTCCACCATTTCCTCTAGAAAAGCTATTACAGCTACCCTAGTGTCGAAAACTTTCGAGCTCCTAGTTTACTTTTTGTTTGACCCGACCACCCAGTGAGATATTGAGAGATAAAGAAAAAGAGAAAATATCATCATTAGATTGATTTTATTCTTCTCAGAATGTTTTAGATTCTAATTGTGGAGAAAGATCTCTGAGATATCCCCATATACAGAATTTCACGAAGGAATCGCATCTCTTTGAATGCAAAGATTTTTTTAATTGTGCTATCTCGGAATTCTGTTTAAAAGATTCATCCCACGAGAACTGGGAATATGTCACACAATAAGATTCTTATTGATAAATAAAAGTAGTTTGTTTCCGCAACAGAATGACCCCTAAATTTTTAGAGTCCCCGTTAAAAAAATAGCTTAAGATCTCAGATATTAATTTTGAGAAAAAAAACTCTTGAGAGATTGAGCTTCACCCGTTCCTATCGTGAATTTCCCACCCAAATGTTGTGGTCTTTACGTAATCATTACCTCGCGTGCCCATGCAGTTTGTTGGCAAGTGTGGCATTTTATCCTTTTGTTTGAAATCACCTTAAGACGTATAAATAAAGGAAACGTTTGAACACGCCCGTCTAATGCGAATTATAAATAAGTAACAATATTATAAAATACTGATTTGGCTCTGAACTCATTCATATCCTTTATAAATACAATTTTGACTTTCTTGTTAGATCATTACCAGGAGCAGTTAAATTCGAAATAATTTACGTTACAAAAGAGATTCGATCTCAGAGAATTTCGTATTCCTTCAAAGCGTAAGATCGGCGTTTCACAATGACAACGTTTCGAGCCAACTTTTACGAAGTATCCTTCTCAAATGCCCCCTTTTACCAAGAATTATTATCTAATGTCTACTTCATAACAATAAAGCTAATATTTACTGTTTAAAACTAGTAAAAACCTACCGAGATCGTCCCTGTTGTCAGTTTGACAAACCAAATGCCCCAGCTGGGAGCAGCTGATCTACTGTAGATGAAGATGGAATCAGTCAACGTTGCTTCGTTCAATTATTGGTTTATCTCAAAATGTATAAAGATTGTGAGCCTAACTATGCTTAGGTAAAAGCTATCACCGTACAGAGCACGGCAAAATTGAAACAACTAAAAAGTTTAAATGATATAAAAACTATATTCAGATTCTTATTCTGGATCTGTATGACAATCAATACAAGCTACAAAAGAGCAAAGGGGAAGAAACGATAAAATTGGAGGAAAGAAATTCCTGAATAAATAGAGAGAAATTAATATAAATTATAAAAATCTACAAAAATGTGTTTGTTGAAAAGAGTTGTCTTGGTAATTTATTCTTGCTAATGAGCTATCATCATCTACCCGCCAATCTCTAACAGAGAAGTGTTTAACCACCACTGGTGAAGTGTGACCTTCAGAACCCACCATGATGAAAACCAAATGATGAATTTTCAATATAAATGATTGTAAAATGTTTTCCAGTTAATAACTTTTTGTGCTTTCCGATTAATTGGAGATCAGAAAAAAATGTTTATTCTTGTGTTTTGATTTTTTTTTGCATTATTTCAAATTGTATAAGGTTTGTGGGCCTAACTTACGCTTAGGTAAAGGCTATCACCGTATAGATCACCTTTCTCTTCACTTAATTCGATCATTGTGCTGTTGCTGCGTGCAAAATAGCAAGTCAGAATTTCTCTCGTGGAAGATTCACTTCAAACGCTAAAAGTTTGTCACGAGTCACGAGAATTTAGTACAGATTTAAATGAAGAAAAGGTAACACAACCTTCCAAAGGCACAGGGTGAAGTTTCTTCTTTTAGTGAACATGAACCCGAAGCATTTAACTGATTAGAGCATAAAATTAATTTTTGTCAACTTTATAAACTCTTCTTAGTCAAAAATCAACGGTTGTTAGACCTCTGTGGCAAGCAACTGCTTGAGAGGTAATTTATTTTAATATCTTTTTAATTATATCGGCAAAACTTCGAGTTACGAATCGTTTTGTCATTTTGGATGCAACTCATCTCTTCATTCATTAATAAGTGTAACACTTTTAAAAGAAACAACGTTGTTCACTTAAGGCGTGATTTAGCTTCAATGTCTGTGTTTATCTCTTTCAAAAATCAATGATACCCTTTTCACTTACTGACGCTAATTAACCATATAGAAAATCTTGAATGTTTCATATATTCGGCCACCATTTTAAAACCGCCATGCCGAATAAAGGTATCATTGGCTTAACAGCTCAGGGTTATTTAGCACTCGTATGCTTAACCAAAAATATTTCTCACATTTACATTACATGGTCTGGTGACTCGCATTGATCTGGTGTTGTATTGTGGTTAAAGGAGTCTCTCTTAGTTTTTCATTTATCCCTATATAATTTTAAGTCATTAGCAACGAAGAATGAACTCAGATGAATGCTTTCATCTTATTGTCCTCTTTGATAGAGTTAAAAGAGGCATTCTTTGCACACTAGTGAGTACTGTGTTCTTTTACAAATGTTTTGCTGGTTCTTAATAAGTTACGCCACTCTATTTTGTCTCCTTTTATTCGAAAAGCAAAACAGGAGCAGAGGAAACAGTTTTGTTCATTTTGTCCAGAATCACTTGGCAGAAGTATGTGTAGCTGATTTCAATGTAAACCATAACAAATTCAGTAATCATTTCTTCGAAAAGTAATTGCCTCTGTAAAACATTGTCACGGTAAATTGTATTATAACAAAATAAAATATTCACTCCTTTAGCATCTTTGTCAATAACATTCATCCTCAATAAAGGCCATATTTTTGTCTTACGCCTGTCTCCCAGTTTTTGGTCCCCTTAGTCAACTCTCTTTTAGGTGAGAATATAAGATATAAAGTGCATAGAAATTAACACAATTACTATATTTTTCTTCTTTTTTCTAGCGTTATATATTGTAGCTCGATAGCAGTATTTCTTTTAAATTCGACTTTCATACATTCAGATTTGAGTTGACTTCTGAACTTGCTGCACATAATGGTCTAAATGGCCAGGTCACAAGAACCCCGAGGACTCGGAGGTGGGGTGAGGGACTCACTGGACAGCTATTAGGAGACAGATGGTAGTCTTCCTTCAACGCCATCTGGCATGTTCTTGAATGTGCACAGGGTATGGCTCTCCCGCAAGCGGGGCCGTGATTTTACGTCTCATCCGAAGGATGGCGGCCTTTCCAAGCCCATCGGTGTCCTCTACTGACCCGAGGGCAGAGTAGAGGTTTTGCGGAGATAAATCCCAACGCTGGCCCAGTTGGGACTCGAATCTGAAAACTACAGATTACGAGCCTGGCATGCTAACAAATGAGCCCTCCCCCTCCCGCCCCCTATACATTCAAGTGTAGAAGCTGGTACTAGTGTCTCTCTTATTTATTTTTTTTTCCAAGAATTTTGGTAGAGGCAAAACCAGTAAAACAATTATCAATTGTTAAATTCCTACCTGAACCATTAATGAAGTGACAAGTTCTTTCGAACATTCTCTGCAAGAACTATCTGTAGTTGCTGTCTTGGTATCAGCCAATAGCAAATAAACCGAATTTACTGTTGAAAATAGAAGTCAATAAATCGGTAAATACTTTTTGTGGAAAAAAATGATTTTGCCAATTCGGGGGACGACAAATTGGCAAACTCATTTTTACCACAAAACTTATTTACTCTCTTGGTAGTTTTCAAATGCATACTTTTGCCTTAGCTTGGTTCACATACATCAGAATACTTTTAGACCATATATCACCAAACATCTCGGTACGTACTGAACGAAGTGACAACATTTTCTCAAAAGTTCAAATTGTTAATCTATTATAATATTTTCCTCGATAATCATAGACTTTCTACAGATTTCAATGAACATTCACCATATAGAGCTCGATTACTCTTTCTGTCCAACGGTTTCAGGGTATAAGAGATAAATGTAAAATACAAATTGTTTTTGTTTTTATAATATTGACAATCATTCCGAATCGATTGTGACGTGTCGAGAAGAGTATTTGAGAATTTGATGAAAGGTTATCCTTCCAAGAAATTGAATCGAGGATCTGGCGACCCAGCTATTTTTGTACTCATATATTTCTCAAATACTCTTTCAGCTTCTTTTTCTTTCTTACGAAAAAAAGAACGTGAGTTAAACAATTAACAAATATATGGCTGATTCAAAATCATGTCGCCAGTTTGATTAATTCCTTTGTTACAAATCTACCCAGGATCATTAACTGACTAAAACCTACCTAAAGACCCTTTCTCGTTATCGTTTATATCAGCACAACCAACGAAGAAGAGATCCTTTTCCTTCCCTTCAACTTACCTTCTGTTTCGCTTCTACTTTCTGGGTGAATGGCGACAGTGAACCTCTTCACCCTTGTCACGCTGCCACTTGACTCGCCAGATATGGAAGGCTCCTTTTTTGTGTTGTCCATCTTGGCGACACTGTGCACGTTTCGAGTTCAACACGGCAGAGACAAACAACGGCAGCCGAGCGTCGGATCCTGTTCTCGGCGTTGATCTTCCGACATTCAACCCGCCATTATACCATGGCGGACCTCATATCGGTCGTTTCTGTTAACATCGCTTGCCACCAAAACAAGTTCTGGGAATATCTTGGGAGTAGTTTACGATCAACTTTAATATCCTACGAAGAGTTTAAGGTTAAATTCCAGTTATTCTCTCTGTGTTTCCGGAATATGAGCAAAGATTTTCACTTTAGTTTTACCATTCCATAACTTAACAAGATTATATATTTATAACTTTATTCAAGAACCTAACACTCGTAAACAAGTGATCAACCAGCACCAAAAAATGTAACAGACGATTTCTGGTCGTAAGTGTTTGTTTCGTAATCCAGTGTTAACAGGAAAGTCGTCGACGTAAGGTTTAGTGAAGAACAATGTTTAAGAGATGTAATCCTAGCAGACAGCAGAGCAATCTTAAAGCTAAAAAAAAAATCGTCGAAATTCGGATTTTTGTCTCTACAGCGATGAGGTTCGATGGCCGCGTCCCGTGCTGCAGGAGAGAGACGAAAGCGGCCGTCTCTTCCTCGGCACACTTCCCTTGCGACGCAGCCCACTTTGCTCTACTAGTTGATCAACAAGTAAGCGTTGTTTTTCTTCGTCTTCGCCGAGAGAGAGAAAGCGCTCTTCCAATGCCGGAGACGAGTTTCCTTTCGGAGATCGATCGAGGGAAGCAGCAAGGTGGTTGCCGATCCTCACCGCGCGCACTGATGATGAAGCGGCAACTCTGCAGCTCCCCGACAAACGTCTCACAGGCCAAAACGTTGCAGCATTGAGGGTCACAATAATTGAAAAACTCTGATGAACGATGTCCCTCCTCACTGAAGGGTCAGTCTCGGGTGTATGACACGTGTTGCTGAGGCGGGCCTCTTCGGCCCCTCTGTTCTGCTCTCGGTCTCTGTCCTCAATGAACGGCGTAAGGATGGCCACAGCACGAGCCCATGAACTTCACTGCGCATGTGTGGCTGTCACTCGTTGTACGGTGTGCGCTCGTGTTGCCTTGACAACCCGTGCTAGGTAAGCATGGAAGGGGATGCCCTGAAGCCGTTGTTGAGGCGATGTGAGGAAAGGTGACGATGAACATAGGAGGAGGAGGATGGCGAACAAGGATGGGGAGAAATCAACGGATGCTGCATCAAATCGGGTGTTTCAAACGACAGTGGCAGAAACAAATTGGCAGGCTGAACACGTCATGATTTGTCTTAAATGTCGTAAAAAGAACAGAAAATAGATGAACTAACAGATAAAAACCTAATATTGAAATTATATAGTTCACAGTTCATTTGTATTTTCCAAAAAGCATTATAAAACTGTAGATTTTTTTTATTTGAATATCAGTAATTCTCTGCCATTCTCTGAATATCGCACTTTCTACTTTAATGCCCTTTTGTATTAGTCAAACAATAATGTTAATAGTACGCCATGGAATATTTGCAGTTCTTTGATAAAAAAAAAGAGCAAGTTATGATCCACATTTTATTCACTCTATGTTAAAAGTCTTTTTGCACGTTTTAGTGCCATTGTTACGATAGAAAAGCAAAGTTTTACAGTCCTTATGGTTGGCAGTCTCCGTCGGTTTATTCCCTGTCCCAGCTGGTATTATCTCATAATGTCGATTTCGCCGACGATATGAAGTCGTATAGTTAAGAGTATCCAAAATATATTCCTCGTAGTGCTGCAATGGTTTCCTTCGACGCATACCAAGAGAAAAACAGCAAGATCACACTCCGTATCTAGTCATTTTCAAATCTTTTATATACTATGTTTCTAATTAGTAATCCCAAGGTATCTCTGTCAACGTAAGAGATTAGCGTCACGAGTAAATTAACCAATACCGGAGCGGATCTAGGGAGGAGGGGGAGGAGGCCATGTCCTCCTCCCCCATTCCGGAATACTACAAAGGTTAATGGAGGAAAAAATTACTAAATTTGTGAATATTTCACGCATTTTTCAATACATTTTTAAGGCCTCAAAAGAGGAGGTGAAAATTTTATAAATAAAAAAAATAAAAATGAATACCCCCTCAAGCAGCTGCTTGCCACAGAGGTCTGACAGAAGCCTGTCAGTTTAAATGCCATAGTAGAAGGTCTGTGAGGATGGCAGGATCTCAGCAGAAAAACGACGCATACATCCATGCCTTACCCAGGGCTCGAACCCAGGTCCCTTAGATCAGTAGCCAAGCGTGCTAACCACTCGACTACGGGACGGCGACCTAAAACTTTATACTGCAATGGAAATCCAGTCTCTTGGCTCCCCCTTTTATCTTTTTCCGGCCTGGCCAATACTAATATCACCAAAGGAGCAACAAACATGATAAGGCATCACTCGTTCCATCAGTCATCATTCAATAAGCATAATATTTCACTCCATCGACGTTGAAGCAAATTTATACCGGCGACTTAATAAATAAAACAAACTTTAAAAATGAGTCTATCAAATTAGCCGCGACAAACCCTCTGTTATGGGTGGGTCCCGAAGGATTCCTCCCCCCTGGGGAGAAATTCGTGCTCCGTCTGCATGACACTACACGAGTGGTGAGAACCTGGATATAGAAGGTAAGAGCTTGTCTCAGGGGGAAACTAGTACGGATTTGGAGTATGGGTGACGTTAAAAGGGATGCGGAGCGCAACCCGGCTAGAAGAATAAGGAAGATAAGTAGTAGGGCGAAAGCAGCTTCGGTCTCAAAGGAGGGAATCCCGGAACCGGCAGACGAGCCAACCCAAGTCCCCTAGGTAGGCCCTGACATAGGCACTCCTAATGGATAGTGTGGTTGTCTCGCCCGCTACCTCTCTGATGGCTTGGACACTTTTGAGTTCATTAGCGAACCCTTCTGTTTTTGGGAACCGGAGGATATCACGCCAGACTTCTGCATCTGGAACCCCAGCCGCAGAACTGTGGGCAGAGATTTTAAAGTGCTCCAGATACGTTGGGAAGTTCCCATGACTTGTCAGTACCTGTGATAGGTAGTGTCGGAGGATACCAAGAGCAGACTGACTCTCTGTAAGAATGTCTTCGTTTGAAGACCATTCTCAGTCGTATCCCGATTCTCTTCCACTCGTCCATTACCCTTTTGCCTAAATTTAACTTCAGAGTATTTTTCGAAGTTTTTACCACTATCTCAGGCTGGGTGTCGGTACCTGCTGAGCGGCCAGTTGGTCTGCCCGCTCGTTTCCTTCGTGACCACGTGCGCCTTGATCCAGCAGAGAGAGATACTGGGTTTATTATTACCCATAAGTCGTTTGATCTCGTTAACAGTTTGATGTCTGTTGTTTGCATCTCCAAGCGCTTGAAGAGCTGCCTGGCTGTCGGTATACAACCGAATAATGGTTGAATATGATAAAGTGGGCTCTCGGTGACTTTGTAATGAGTCACCGAGGGCCCACTTTAGGGCCTCTCTGATGGCAAGCAACTCTGCTTGGAAGGCCGAGCTATTAATTAATACCTTCCTCTTATATACTTTTGACTCCTTGATTGTAGACAGTGTAGGCTAAGCCCACGCCATCTTCGCTCTTGGAACTGTCTGTGTAGACTTCAACTCCTCTTCCCGATGATAACTCTATACACCCTGACACATGTAGTCTCTTAGTGGGGTGTGTATCCCACTTAGCGATTTCAGTCTCATAGACCTCGGGGTCATACTGGACTCCTTTATCCTTTGCCTGCAGGACTCTAAATATGGTCGCTTCTTTGCCCACTGTCAAATACTGAAGCGGGATCCCTGCAATCACCAAGAGCACAACCGTAGATGTTGTCCTATAAGCTCTGATGATTCGCAGTAAAGCTGGTTTCTGGCTGCGACCAGCTTTCTGCACATCACGGAGTGATCCGATGGGTGCCACCAGGAACTCGCTCCATATGTCAGAATCCTCTCTGCTCCCCTTAGATAGATTTTCTTTAGGACCTCCCCTCGGGGGCCCCCACAAGATATGAGCCATACCCCCCAGTTTGCATATAACTTTGGTGCATTTTATCTTCAGGTGTGGGATCGAGCTCATCCTCTCATTCAGAGTGATTCTCAAGTATTTTAGAGTCGTAGTGTGGCAGATATTATTGCCATTAAGTTTGAAAATAGGGTACCTCTTGTTGAGGAAACCCTCTTTAGCTATAGTCATTGATATTGTCTTCGTACAGCTGAACCCAAGTTTGTACCGAAGACTCCATCCATCGAGAACCGACAATGCTGCATTGTCAGCATCTCCAGTCTTGCTCTGGAGGAGGCCGATATGACAAGCAGCATGTCGTCTGCAAAGGCCTGTAGACAGACACCCTCGGACAGAGTTAACTCCAAAGCTGTGTCTGCAACTACGTTCCAGAGAAATGGGCCACTGCAAGAACCCTGTGGGCATCCCTTGACCAGGTTCCTGAAACTGCCCCACTGGAATGCGAATAAGTGACCTTCCTGTTACTTAGGTAATTAGATACCAATCTATAGATGTTCCTGGGACAGGAACATTCTTTCAGTCTGAAGAGAATAGCAGGCCAGCAGATGTTGTCAAATGCGTCCGTCACATCCAGGAAGATTAGAAAGGTGTGCAATTTGTTTTCTTTATTACCTTTACTATGTCCACCACTTGTTTGATGGCAGCTATCGTGGACTGATCTGTCCTGATGCCATATTGCCTGCTGTTCAGGAAGCCTTTCACGGTACATTGGTAATACATCCTGTTTGTGACCAGCTTGTCTAAAATCTTTCCCAAAACCGGCAACAGAAATATTGGTCTGTAGGATCTAACATCTGCCGGATCTTTACCTTCCTTGTTAAAAAGGAATGCGTCGGACTCCTTCCAGGCCTTTGGGAAGCATCCCAATCTCAGACAACTGTTATAGAGCTCATTTGCCGCGACAGAAAGAAGATGGCGGCGTCAAAGTTCAAACACAGAGATTTTCCTCCACTCGACACGTTCAAATCTCGTTTCAAACTGGTCATCGCCTCACTAGGAAAAAGCCACCGTCCATCAAATGCGATATTAAGCCGTGTCCCTATCTTCAGAAGAGCTGCACCTGCTGAGAACCTTAAGTGACAAATGAATGGCCTTGACGACAGATTCCTATCTAGCCCTAATTAGCTCTTCCTTTAGATCTCTTTCCCAATCCTCTTCTTGGGAGGAAAAGAAAAAGGAGACTCTTGACACTTTACCACAGGCGTCGGCAGGGAGAGGGGGGGAGGGGGGCAAGTGGGGCAGTTACCACAATCCTCCCTAAAAAAGTTGATCAAAAAATCCTTTTATTTTAAATACTATTAGATTTATCAAAAAATAATGTCATTTTTTCTTTAACAAAATTGAATCTGATTTTTTTTTACGCTTTCTCTTGTTTTTGGAAGCATATCATTTATTTTAATTTATTAATATGAAAGATCGTTCGTCACGCGTATTTTTAATAATAAGTTTCCTCCATTTGTTTTATTTTCCGGCATCATTGTGTCATGGGATGGTGTAAGCATCTTTGCTGCATTCGCAACTGCGCTCATTACTGAATGGCTCAGTCTAAATATTTCTATTTTGAAACATTGATTTTTTCCCCACCACTGAAGCAGTCTTGCCCCTCCTCCCCACACCACTGAAAATAATCCTGCCGATCCCCACGAGACTGTCCATTTGACCCTTTTGTGCGGTAAGAGATGTTTTACCCACAGGAAACAGCTCTGGACAGTCTCGTAAAATACCTCATATGCCTATGAATTGTTGAGTTATATACACTGAAAGCACAATTCATTATACACACCGCACCCATTCACAAACCTACCCTACTTCACCACAAAAATTTGGGTAAACACGGCGACCTCAGTGTTTTCGATTGTGGGCAGACAGTCGGGCAAAGAAGATGGGATGCTCCATATTCGCCACTCACAACGTCTGCGATTTCCGTATGTGAACGTCGCATATGTGTACCAACACTACATCAAAACCAGTAAAAGCTGAAGCTGTCAAGAAAAATGTAGCCATAATCAGGCCATTTTGAAGTGAGCACTGCGTCTCCCATATTGAAACGTCGGAATGGAGGGCCACAGTGTAGTTGACAACGTCACCATTCAGTGATGGACAGTGTTTGTGCAAAGACAATTTGACGTACAATGGCACGTCTGGGCTATGGCATCTGACGCCCACATCGAGTACCCTTGTTAGTAGCATGTCACCGGACTGAGGTGCAATGAGCGAAGGAACATCACTAATGAACCAAGTAGTAGGGCGAAAGACTGAACCAAGAAGTAGGGGGGAGACTGGAAACGGGTAGCTTGGTCTGACGAATCAACGTTCCAACTACAACACACCGATGGGCAGTTGTGTATGTACCATAAACCACAAAACACCATGGATCACAACTGTCAAATCAGGGTGTTACAGGCCAGTGGAGGCAGTGTAATGTTCTGGGGCATATTTGCGTGGGCCACCTTGGCCTTTGTAACTAGTGAGACCACCTATACTCGTTCATGGCTATCCATTTCCCACAGCAGGATGCCTGCTTTCAACATCCCATCTCAACTCTCCCGTTTGGCGAAGCACTGGTTGGAGGAGCATTCGTCCCTCACTCCCCGAATTTGAACCCTATTGTATGAAGTGAAGCGATGCATTCGAGCAGGAAACCCACCACTGGCAACTCTCAGTGCTTTAAAAATGGCTGTCCTGAAATTATGGGCCGCAATACCACCCGAATGTTTCTAACACCTGGTAGAGTCCATGCCACGATGTGTTGGGTTGGGCTGTTTTACCTCTGAGCGGCACTTTTTGCACACAATGGGCTAAATGGCCAGGTCACATGGACCCCGAAGGCTCAGAAAAGGTTGGGGGAGGGGACCCACTGCAATAGCTGTTGGGAGACAGATGGTAGCCTCCCATCAAGGCCATCCAGCGTGTTCTTTAACGTGCACAGGGTGTGGCTCTCCCGCACACGGGGCCACGGCTTAACGTCCCATCCGACGGACGGCGGCCTTTCCAAGCCCACGATGTGTTGCTGCTGTTGTGAGGACGAAAGATGAACCCACAAGTTATTAGGTGGGTGTGTATAATAAATTACCCTTAAAGTGTACATTGCAGTATGTTGCAATCATTTTGTTGTGCAAAGTTGAGAATTATTTTCATATACATATACAGATCCTCACGCAGCCACGGGCTATGGAGGTCCTACCAGACTGTGTAATTTTCCTCTCCAGACATGTCTGTTCTGAGCTACAGCTGCAGCATTTGGCCACTGCAGACCAATTCTAGCAAGGTTCTGTTTGATATTGTCTGTCCATTGCATCTTAGGTCTCTCCCTTTTCCTGAAGCATTTTGTTCATAATCCCGTTTGTCAATCTACAGCTATGCATAAGGGCAACATGGTCCAAACCATCGCAGTCTCTCTCTGCACAAAATGTTACTCAAAGGAGGTTGATGACTCCTTTGCCTAACCTCATCATTAATTACAAAGTCAAACCACCTAATGCCCAAGATACTGCGTAAGTATTTAGAATCAAAGACATCAAGTTTCTTGTTATCCTGCTTACAAAGGGTCCATGTTTCCCTACCATAAATAACCTTAGAAAGAACCAAACTATTATACAGCCGAATTTTAGTCTTTAGATGTATATGCCTATTTTTTCCTTTTCTCCATAGATTCCTAAAGGTGCCAGCAGCAATTCCTTATTCTTCTATTTATCTCATGCCGCACGTCATCGGTATCTGTTACATAACTCCCAGATAATCAAACTGAGACACTTGCTCAAGAATACAACTGAAGCACCATCTTCATAACCAGTTTTCATCATTTCATTTTTTTTCTCTGTTTATTACCAAACCTCCTCTATTAACAATTTCATCAACAGCCCTAATAAAAAAAATCATCTCATCAATATATTTAGCGAACAGGGCTAAATCATCTGCATAATCTAAATCAGAAAGTTTGAAAACTCTACATCATTTAAGACCAAAATCTTTCCCTTGCAAAGAATTTCGCATAACGTAATCAATAACCAAACTAAAGAGAAAAGGAGACAAAATGCACCCTTGTCGAACACCAAAAGTAACGCTAAACCAATTTGTTACCAACTCTAACACACGACTCGGTGTTATTATAGAGAGCTTTCATTATGTTAACCGACTTATCTGATATGCCATACGACATTGCGATCAACCACAAATTATGACGGTCAACAGAGTCAAACGTTTTTTTGAAATCTATAACGCTAGTAACTACAGGTTTCTGAAATTTTTCATGAGAGGGGAGAAATCTCTAGGATCCTTAAAATGTTTCAGTTGATTCATATTGCCTTAGAAAATAGGAGCCTTCACAAAGCTCGACCTACCTAATACACAGAAATGAACATTAACCACCGAACTGTGCTAGGTTGTATTATTAATGCTTTGAAAAGTACTGATACTCATTACGTTAATGACTAGATGAGAAGCTACTTAATATTTCGGATACGATCGTTCTCCTCAGCAGAAGAGTCAAACGTTCAAACTACGACTGCATTGAAGCCATTTGACTGAACAAGTGATTGTATGGGTTCCATTAATTCAAGTTATAAACACTGTTCTTAATTTCTAATCTCTCTCATAATACATTAACATATCTCTCAAGTCCAACAGAATTAACCTCTATCCTGATATATCTAGAGTTTTTTTCTGCTTTCTTTTTTAATAACCTTGCTTCGATATTTCATCCTCCCCTCCCCCTCCGTTCCATGATCTGTGAATTCATCTCCTTCAAGAAAAACTTATTTTCCTCCTCCTCCTCCCTCCTCCCTCCTCTCTCGCTGCCTTTAATCAGGTGTCCGAATTCCCAGTTGGTTCGCCGATTGTCTTGCATGAAGTGCAACTGTGTCAAAAAACATCCAAACGAAAAGTAAATTCTCAAAAGCTGTTGAAACAACTCTTATTCTTCGAAAAGTCAAACCACAAGCATTGGTTAAAAATTTAAAACTTGGAATCTGACTCTATCCGTAGTAACTTAGTATCAGTTTTATAAAATCCCCTGAAAGAAGCTCAAATTCAGTCGTCAGTTTTTTGCTTGTTTTTTACTACTTTTGTACATATTTTTATAAAAATAGGAAAGTCTAGCAGAAAAATGAACATCAGCTCTGAAAGACACGCAAAGTTTGACAATTTCTGTTCAATCGATCCGAAGACGAAGAACAGCGCTAAATTCGTATCACGTCATCCTGCATGTCCACTATTACAAGCAATTTGGCGATTAAAATACTCCCATAATAACCATAATAACGTAACGCTGCAAGTCTGTCACAGATTTGGCTCTTTCGACAAATCATTGCTCCGGATGGAGTAATAAGAAAGCGACGACATTCAATTGGTCCGTTGCCATTTCCAGACCCCATTCAGCTATCTTGTCGGAAGCCTAAATTCTATTGTTTATTTCGGCGACAGGATCGATATTTTAGAAAATTGGATGCTGCTGTCTCCAGAAGAGTCGCGCCAAACACCATCGTCATCATCTTCGCCTCTTTAGCGAAGGCACAGGTTCAGATCCGTCTGAAAATGAAAATGGGCATTTATGGGAACTTCCATAATTTATAAAAGCACACGACGACTAACGTTTTACAAATGATTCTTCCTCCCTTTTAAAAGCGCTAACGAGAGCGTAATGGAACACCGTTCGGTGAATTATTGAACGAACAAATGTTCGCAAAAAGAGGCTGACGGTTTCTATTGGCGAGTACGCGATGGTGAATTTTTGATGTTGTAAACGGGGTTCGGGCCTGACATTGCATTTCCGGATCTCCCCCTTTGAAACGGAAGTACCTTCATGCATTAGTAAAGAAAAACAAGCCACGTAATCTCGTCTCTCAGCTTAAATGTTCGTTTCAGAGAGATGAAGGCGACGAAATGATGCGGAGAGAGAGAGAGAGATCGTCAGACGCTGGTAACGAAGAGACACGGAGCTGCATAATTCATGGAATTCGATGGCTTCTCTTCCCGAAGACATTCTAATAGTGACATTTCAAATATTAAGGGGTGACGGTGGCAGAGGTACAAGGGATTAAGAAGTATTACGTCAGCACCGGAAGTGAGTGAGAAAAGTGTCATTTCCCTATGAAAGGTCACAATGCAACAATTCAGTGATTCGGCCAGCAATCGATTACTTTTCAATGCGCTATCAACTGTGGAAGTTCTCATGCAGAGAGACACGTCTTGATACGGCTCACTGAAAACCTCGGAAAAGTCTGCTTCATAACCAAACGAAGTTTTACTTACTAACTATTATAACCTACATTTCCATCAATTTATGTATAAAAAATATATCATAACACAACCTTGGACACTGTTAGTTTTTTTTCTTTCTGCCTTAATTTTTATAGAGACGTTTCTACAAAAAAGCTTTCTGCACATTATACTAAGATTCAATACACTAAATTGAAAACGTTATTGTCAGAAAAAATCATGGGATGATGTCAGAGAAGGTGAATGTGAATTTCGCACCTGATATGCATTTCTGCGGGAATTAACTCTACTAATTAAAGATGCGCAGATTACGTACTCTAAAAAGAAAATTAAAAACTCAAACCATGAATAACAGAAGCTATTGTTAATTCAATCAATTTTAAAAGAAATTTATATAAAAGATCTAAATAAAAAAATTGGAAGAAAATGAAAACGATTATTTTAAAAGATATAAAAATATGTTAACTAATGTAATCAAGAAGCTAAAAATAATTATTATAAAAAGATTTTTATAAAAAAAATGCAAATAATACTAAAACAAATTGAGAAATTATCAATGAAATGTGTGATGGAAGAAAAGCGAAGGGCAATCCTCCTCAAATTATCACGGATAAAAATCATTTACTTCAGTTTGATAAAAAGCCGCAGGAATTTGTTAATAAATTTAAAAATTATTTTACTGGGGTAATTTCTTCATTATTTAAACAAAACTTACATAATGAAACTCAAATAGGAGAAATAATAATTAATTTAAAATGCCCAATTCCATTTTTTTTTCTTTTATATACCAGAACAAGAAATTTTTGATACTATCAAGGAACTGAAGGAGGGAAAATCACCTGGTTCGGGCGAAATTACAGTTACCACTATTAAAAATATTTTTTCGGAAATTAAATTTATATTTTGTAAACTTGTAAACTTTTCTTTTGTAGAAGGTGTTTTCCCTGAAATTTTAAAAACTGCTTTAATTATTCCATTGTTTAAAAATCGTGATACTAAGTCAATTGAAAATTCCAGACCAATTTCGCTTCTATCAGATTTTTCTAAGATTCTCGAAAAAAATTGTTAAAAAAAAAACTTGTTAACTTTTGGGATATGCATAACTTATTTGCCCCAAACCAATTTGGATTTCAAAAAGGCTTGAATACTCAAACTGCTATTTTAGAAATAGCCACGCAAATCTACAGAAACTTAAATCAAAAAGTTAAAACAGTTGATTTTTTTTTTTTAATTTTAAAAAAAGTTAGGGGAAATTTGTTTTCATGGATTAAGAGCTATTTAATGAATAGGAAGCAAAAAGTGAAAATTGGAAATTATATTAGTAAAGAAACAAATGTACAGGTTGGTGTCCCTCAGGGTTCTGTTTTGGGACCTTTTATAAATGACTACTGTACATTGGATTTGAATGGTAAAATAATTCCATTTGCATATGATGCTGCACTAATATATTCTGGAGACGAAAAGCAAATTTTAGAGATTATAAATAGTGACTGGATAAAAATAAGAACGTGGCTAAAAGTCAATAAACTCTTTTTAAATACTAAGGAAACGAAATATATTTTTATTAGACCAAGAGAAAATCAGATTGATTTTTATCGTGACAGGGTGATTTTCCACTCTGAAGTTTGTGCTGGAGAAAACTGCAATTGTGATAAAAATTGAGGAGGTTGAATGCTATAAATATTTGGGTATTTTTATTTACAGAAAGATGTCCTGGAAAATACAAATATCTGATGTTGTTAAAAAAATTAACTGCATTATACCTAATGGACATTAACTGCATTACCCTTACGGACATTTGAAAGGAATACCCGACTGTCAAAAAATCATTTCATACTTGATTTAAAAACGAACAAAGTGTTTCGAAGATTATGACTACCTATCAAAAAGACAGGGCGTTGCCTCCAAACGTGCAAATTGTGGATGCCATACGAAGTTGTCAGATAGGGATAAGTGAACATTGGCACGGATTGTACAACGGAAACACAAGACCACGGCACCGCAAATAGCAGCATAGTTGAACAACACTCAGAATGATCCCGTTTGCGTCATAGCAATTCGTCGGGAACTTCATCCTGCCGGTATTTATGGCCATGCACCCAATCCACAATCCCAAAGCACATAAAACCTGGGAAGCTAAAGACTGGCAACGTGTCATCTGGTCTCATGAATCGTGCTACACATTGTTTCCCACCACTGGTAGAGTGTACATCTGGCGAAAACCTGCAGAAGAGTACCACCCCGACTGTTTGGTTCCGACTGTGAAGCATGGAAGTGGATCCCCGATGCTGTGGGGTGCCATAGCATGGCATCCCACAGCATCAGCATCCATTCTCGGGACCACTTGTACGCATCCATATTCTCGGGGACCACCTGCACCCAATGTTGCGGGCATTGTTCCCTAATGACCGTCCCTGGTTTCAAGCGAATAATGCACCTGTGCATTGTGCGAAACGCGTCAAGTTGTGGTTTACAGAAGATGAGGTACAGCAGCTACCCTGTCCACCTTAATATTATTGAACATTTGTGGGAATATCTGGAGCCCAAGGTCATATCACACTTTCCACCTCCAGAATCACTAGCACAGTTGAGCATATTTTACAGGAAGAATGGCCCCACATTCCATTACCGTATGTGCATGACTTGTGTAAGTCTATTCCACGCCGAATTGCGTCTGTTCTGAGCACCCGAGGCGGGCCTACAGCTTACTAATAAAATGTTCTCGACAAATAGTACGTGTTTCAATTATTTTGATAAACCCTGTATATAAATAAGTACTACATGTAAATGCATATATATATAAAATCGTACTATATGTACAGAGAAGCGAACTGTTAACGAAGGAAAGACGAATGAGTAGCTCCTTTTGTACTCTACAGGAATTTTTGTTAACACAGAGAGAAAAAGTATTAATTAAAATAATTCGTTATAGAGAGAATTCGTTAAGGGAGAAACACCCTTTATTCGTCTAGCATTAAACGGTTTGATTTAACTTTTTTTTTAACTTCAATTATTTTACCTAGGATTGATGCTGCGAAATATTCCGGTTTCCATAATTCTTTACATATTGAACGAATATTGCTGAAAATCGAGATTTAGGTTTGATCGAGAACTATATCTCCTTCACATTTTTCAACAGAAAAGCTTATTTAAAATGTTACCGAACTCTGGATCGGATTGTTTCGCCTCCGAGTGACACTTTTGTGCACACTATAGACACAATGGCAAGGACATTGCAGCAAGGAGTGTCTAAGGGAGAAGAGAGCTAGCTTCCATAGACGTAATGTAAACTTTTCGATTGCAGCGCCCTCTAAACATGGCAAATTCGTGCATTGCAGTGAAGCCACCTAGTCAGGGAGAGGAGCGAGTTCCCTGCATTATTTTTCCACCGCCGAGCAAATTTTTCAATTCCGATACCACGTGACTAATTTTACATACACTTTGACTCTGAAAAATGTTCATTTTCTTCATGAGGTACACTCATAATTTTTCTTTTCGTTTAGAGAGAAAATATCAAAAGTAATGAAATCATTTTCTTTAATAAAATCCAATTTTGTAAAACTGGTAGTAGCTATGCTAAAGAAAAAAATGTTAATATTTTGAACAACCTACAGCATTTAATATATTATAATAAATTGAGATTTATGTGTCAATGCACGATAACATGATCTATATAATTATATTTTCTACAATTGCTGATATTTTCAATAAATATCATAACGAGTTTTTACTTGTATAAACGTTCAACAGATGGCAGCAGGCACTTCCCGTATTAACCATAAAAAAATTACACTGTTAGAGCAAAGTGCAGAAGCCAATGTACATCGATATGCTCCAGGGAACACAAACCTGCAACATATATTGACTTATATATATTCGCAAGATGATTAAATGTATTAATTTACATATTAATTTTAAAAATTCTGCAAATTACTCAAAATAAACATACAACGGCTTTTCCAGGTACCGTAAAATGTACTCCTGAACGGGATAAAACACTCATTGAATAACTTTAGGGTCAGCTACCACTGTGCCAAACAGTCATGGCTGTTAGACATTTGGAAACACTGGTTAAATCGCAATATATACAGGGTGATTCAGAATTCATCATCAATATTTGGTGGGGAGGTAGGTAATAAGAAACGAAGGAGATTTCACATAGGAAAGCATGGGCGCATATGCCATGTAGTAGGGCAAAATGACCCCAGTTCAATGATGGAAAGAACACATAAGAAGGAAGTGGTAAGGAAAAAACATTTATTATCTTACATGTAACATTTCTTTGCATTGGTTGTACAGACTTACAAGAGGTGCTCGAACTGCCGACCATGTGCTAGAATGCATGACTCACAACAGCGTTGCATGGACAGCTGGACCCTGTGGAAGATGCCTGGCATTTCCCGGATGTTTGAGGCAGCAACTGATATGCGTGCTACAAGATCCATAGCACTATCAACAGGGGTCTCGTACACCATGTTTTTCATAGCACCCCATACAAAGAAATCGATTGGAGATAAATCCGGTGAACGTGGTGGCCAAGAAACCGGTCCACCGCGGCCAATCCATTGACCACCAAACTGTCTGCGTAGGTAAGCACGCACAGCATTTGCGAAATGTGCAGGAGCGCCGTCATGCTGGAACCACATTCGCCGGAGACTACCATCAGGAACCTCGTTCAGAAGATCCGGTAATACAGTCTGAAGAAATGTTAGGTACTTGGCACCGTCCAAACGGGATGGTAGTAAATACGGGCCCAACAAACAGTCACCGACAATCCCAGTCCACACATTGACAGCAAAACGTTGTTGCGCAGCTCCAGGTCTTGTACCGTGTGGGTTCTGATGAGCCCACACATGCCAATTGTGTGTGTTGAAGACACCCTCTCGAGTGAACAACGCCTCATCGGGGAAAAGAACATACGTTGGGAAATTGGGATCAACGGCTGTTCTCTGCATGAACCACTGACAAAAAATAACACGCTTGGGATGGTCGTCTGCTGCCAATAATTGCACTCTTTGCAGATGAAACGGATGTAACCCTTCATCGTGTAATATCCGCCACGCTGTTGCTTGCGAAATTCCAAACTGCCTAGCCATACCTCGTGTGCTAGCACCAGGTTGTTCCTCGATTTCCTGTAGGACAGCTTCCTCTACTGCTACTGTCCGTGCCGATCTGCGCCTCCCTCGATTAACATTACTAGCAGCAAACGATCCTGTTTCACGCAGTTGGCGATGAATACGTGAAAACATTTGATGCTGTGGCACACGGCGGTTTGGGAAGCGCACTGCATACAATTGCCTGGCTCAAAGACATCTTTCTCCTGCCGCACTGTAAGTTACATGCATATCTGCACATTCATTCCACGTATACCGGTTCATGTTACTTCTGCAAATTCACCTTGTCGAATGACAACTGACTGCACGCGTCAAACAGCTGTGCTTCTGTATGAGAGGTGTGTACACACAGCGCCCTCTATACCACCATGCGTTCGTCTGCCCCCATACTTTCCTATGTGAAATCTCCTTCTTTTCTTATTCCCTTCCTCCCCACTAAATATTGATGATGAATTCTGAATCACCCTGTATATATACCAATAGTAAGACAAACCATAGTTCAGTGGGCTAAAATGATTACACTGCGCATGCGCAAAATGCCCTTTAGAGTTGTTTTTGTGCCTGCACATCAATTTGCCACGTTCAGCTTCGGTAAAATTCCGCAGAACGACGCCACTTACGCTTGTGCGAAGCTAGCCTTCTTCTCCTTAAGACCATATTTTCAAAAATATAGCAGTTTTAATTATATAGACATTTCTAAAAATTCAACTGGTATTTATTTATTTTAAAAAATTTGATTATATATTATTCTCAAATATTTTAATAAAATCCTAATGAATAAATTATTTTATTTTAACGGGTTTTGAAATAAATGACTTTAAATATTAAACCAATTACATGTTTATGCATAATTAATTTCCCTCCTTTTGTTCAAGATTGTCCTAGCAAGGTGACCTTGGTACGGCTCACGTACACAGAAAGAGCAAGAATTAATTTCCCTTCGTAAGACGTTCGAAACGCCTTATGGCATCTCCTTTCTCACCGAGGACAGTAGGACGTTTAGAGGATAAATCTCTCAAAGCAGGCACAGTTGCGATTAGAACCTGGGAATATCAGATTAGGAGTGGGGCACGCTACCGACTGAGCCACTGAACTCTGAATCTGATTCTTATTAACATGGGTCTGTTCCTAATAAAGTGGCAACTGAGTTTATATTCGTTCATAATCTCTTCCACTAAATTTCAATCTTTTCTGCAGAGTTTTAAATCGCATTTTATGAAACTGTTACATAGGGAATTTTTATGCCGAAAGCAATCACTGCAAAAAGTTTGTTAAATATGTAGAAATTACGACTTAAACTATTATTAACCTATCACGAGAAAATATAGAATCTTAGAAACAGTGCAGATGCAGCCATCACTTGACTATATCACGTAATTTACTCAAGATCAAAATAAAATTACTGATTGTCCCCAACTCAATATACTTTTTTGTTGCTATTATTTTTCCCAAAATTCTGCCTCACAACCAGAGGTATTTGAATAAGAATTATTCAATTTACACTAACAAAATCCTGTCATTCGAATATTTTAATTTGACAACCCCTAGAGCAGATATCTTAATTTATTCTTTATCCTAGAATTGATCCCCTTCTTGCCCACGTAAAAGTCTCAACTAATAGACAAAATGTCATGTTACAAGCCCTAACTTCGTGAGTGCGAATCCCTTTATTCCCTTGGCTCTTCCTCTTCCCACGGCATCTTCTCCCACATCCAACTTTCTTCTCCACAGCGGTAACAAGTTGCATCACGTATGCCAACACCCACGTGGTCAGATATGGCTTCCTAATTAAGAAACAGATTAAGGCTCACGGGGGCGTTGTCCCATGGACCATTAATTGACTTTTGATGGCCCGTCAGGCGGCGATCATTAGCCAGGGTGCCTACTCGTGCTGCCACGGACGTCGTAATGGTCCAATTACAACTGCAAGCGATGCTCCTCAGATGGCGAGGAGTCGCAGCAAGTGGTTCTCCAGATGATGTCGACACATCCTAATCAGAGTCAGTGTTATCTTTCAAGAGCTCGAGCTACCTCCTCGGATCGTCTTGCTCTAATCACAAGTGAATGTGGGCGCTGGTGTCTCTTCATGACAGCTTCTCGATTTCCTCTGCTTTTAATAATGCGGATGAATCAGGTCGACTCTATCCAAGCAATGAGTCATCCCAATGAGTCATCATCATAAACAATAAGGTTGACTAATAGTTTCCGTATTTAGATGTTTAAGACTGTGGCTAAGATAAAAAGACATCGAAATCTCGGTGAAGAAAATATGTTTGATTCTTTATTCTTTTTCAAGGATTCAGAGCCGAGAATGATCTATTTCATCGTCTCCCCCCCCCCCGATGAGGAGTGGTCGCCTTCGTCATTTTCTTATCAGCGAAGAAATTGTCTTCTTCTTCATCATCATTATCTCATCCACATGAGGAGTGATGATCTCCGTCTTGTCTTTAATCTGATTAAATTCCTTTTAGTTCTTTCACACTTTCATTAAGTGTCATATTAATAATGTAATAAATGGGCTTTTTAGGTTAATGCGAACTGAACAAGAAGTTACTTCCTTTGGAGTTTGTTTATATCCCTATTAACTTCTTTGGCACAAAAAGGTAAAAAATTCAACATTGAAAACAGTATGATTCTAAAATTCAAGAAGAAATACTTATTGTGAAAATAAGTTGGAATGGAGTAAGAAAATATATCATACAGAAAGTTAAATTAAAAATCTAAATTTCTTATCATCGATATGTAAATAGAGTTCAGTGCTTAAGGAATTATTTTCAAAAGTACCAATTTCTTCAGAGAAATTTCTAAAACAGTCCCGATTGCAGAAACCTTCCAACCAAATTATAATTTTTCCCTTTTAAATGTTCTGCTTCACTTTAAATGTTTTGGTGTTCCGCTTCACTTAGCGAATCTGTTCTGGGGCTTTTATTACGATAGCTGAAAACCAAGAATGAGCCTAAGAAGGCGACAGTTTCGTTGCTCTAGTTATCAGTTCGAGAGAGGAAAGGCCGCGAGCTCTCTGGCATCACTGATTCAATGAGATATCAGAAAAGCTCCAATGGAGTTGTCTTCCAGATAAATCATCCTTTTTTTTGCTCTCCTCGTTTTCCCATCATGGCAAATGTTTGGAAGCTAGAGGAGTGATGGTGTTGTTGAGAGATTATTGCTTTTTCATTGGCTCAAAATTAGATTTAATCGAATTTTTCAACAACAATCGCTTTTTCTATCGTTAAGGAAAGCAAGATGGGACAAATTACTCCCTGAAATTATCTCATATTATACAAATTATCTGAAATTATCGAGCGCGACCAAATTGCTCATTACTAAAAATGTTACAGTTTATACAATGAACAGTTTTCACAATGGAACTAAAAATAAACCCTTTCTCACAAGAAATGAATGTCTGTGATATGTATAGGTAATGGCTTTGGTTGCTTTATAAACGTTTTATCCCTTTTTTTCACTTCTTTAGTCGAACGTTCAAGTTGACAAGCACAAAAAAGAATTTAAAAGCACACAATGCTCAACACCTACGTAAAATTCGTACTTAAGCATGAATTCCCTGAAAAAATAAAATGAACGTTTAACTACTTTGTTTTGTCTTTTATTTGCTCAGTTTCTGAAACAACCTTAATAGATGCTTCTACCCAAATTTCCACTTCTTAATACTACAGTTTTAATTTTTCTCTACTTGTTTTCTTCAATGATTTTTATCAGCTTGCTTCTCAATTGAATTCCAAGGTTTTTGCGCGCTGTTTCAGCACCTGGAATTGGGAAAGCTCGGTTGTCTTTGTTTATTTAAAGTCAGCTGGGTGCGAAGAAGTTAAAAAAATTAAAAATGCAATATTTATCAAATTAAAATGAATACTTGTGGTTTCTTTTTCTTTATCTCGAATCTGTCCGAACAACTCTTTTAGAGACAACTCTTCCAAGACAACATCTGGCACATTTTTGTTGTGTAAAGAGTTTACGTCAAATTATATTTTATTTGCAGAGGTTGAGATCTCTGCAAATTTGAATACGAGGAATACTCATGAGTCAGTATCTCCTGCATTAAACGAAGAAATGGTTTCGAAAAAACAAATTTATAATGCATTGCGCCTTGTTCAACTTTCAAACAATTTCCAAATGAGAAATAATCCAAGTGAAGCCAAATAAAAGAAACGAAAGGACGATGCATTGCTACAGACATGAGCCGCATTGAAAAGGACGTGTGAGCTAACCCAATTACCACTCCTCAGCATAAAGCCCATCCCATCGCGAAGGCCGTCGTCACCCTGGGAAGGGGACTTTCTTTAGCGGAACAATCGCACCTTTTCTCTTCTGTCGCACATTCCCCCACTCTTCGCTGCACGAGAAGAGGAAGAAAGAAATCTCAATTCCATGTCTCCTTTTGCTCTCCATCTGGAAGCAGCTAACGAGAAGAGGAGAAATTCAATTAGGGTCGCTTCCCTGTTAAGCAAAGAAGAGAATTTTAGCGGCCTTGCCTCTGCCATTCCTTACCACTCATTGCAATCCGCATGGGTAATTAATTCTCATTGTAATCGGTAGACTTCAAAATCGCTAAAAGATACCTTTTTCGAAAACCATTTCTGGCCTTTAGATATTAATGAAGCAACAATTCCTTTTGAGGCTTGCTTAACTTAAATGCGAGTGATTAAACACTGAGCAATACTCGAAGAGAAATATCTCACATAGTATATGCTCAGAATGTATGCAGAATGGTATTCATTACGAAGATAGAATTAAAGTATTTCTGTGGTCAAGCATCAGTATAAATTAAGTCTCTCAGTGGTTAATCAAATCATTAGAAAAGTAAGTAATATAATTTCCATCGTAGTATCTCCTTGAGAGAGAAAAAAATGTTTTTCGTATCGCTACATCTTCATTCAAAAACTGAACGAGACAATAATTTTTTTATCCGAACAGCATTCGTTTATTTGTGCACAGTGTGCTAAATATTTTTTAACCAAGTCATTCAATAGCATTTCATAAGCGGTAATCTTTAGCGCCTGACTCTGGAGTCCTAACTGGCCCTTACCTATAATTAATGATTGCAGTCGTAGTAGTAGCCTAATTCTTACTGACGGATTATTATTTAGAGATTACTGTTTTATAATGTCAGCATATTATTAATCCGATACTTCAGAGTAGAACAACACTCGGCGCCATAGTGAGAGACAATCTTTGGGATGACCTACAGGAAATAAAACAGTAAAACCAGTCACTCGTGAGTATTACACATTTCATTAAACAAAGGATTAAAACTTGGCCAAATTAATCTAGTTCCTTTCTGAAGTAATAAGCTCTTCTTTAAACTTCTCTAACACCAAAAATTAAATATTTAATTTACTGTTTTATTATAGGGATACATCACTTTCCTACAAAACACAAGCTACACAGCTGACTTCACAGTTTTCGATAGTCACAAGAAAAAATGTCCATTGCCTACTTCAATAGCTACAAATTCGTATGACATCACTTACTGATCTTACTACAAGATCAATTATTTCGATCCGAAAAGGGCAAAATGTGCAAATATCTCTCACAGTGAAGAATGCTCTTTCTCTCTGGGGACTTCGTGCGAATCAGTAACCTATTGGGGTCGCCGTCGCAGAGATAAATCTCAATGCTGGCCCAGTTGGGACCCGAACCTGAGAACTGCAAATTACGAACCTGACGGGCTACCGAGTGAGCCACCCGTGCCCCAGGTTTAGCTGGACTTCCAGGGAAGGTTGATAACGCGTGTTTCGGCAGTCTGGATACCAACGTCTATCCTCTTGTCTGTCGGTAAAACCTTAATCTACAGCAGGCGACGACGAGACTCGCTCCCATCACAGGTGGCGTTGCCTTTGCAATTAGCCTCTTCCTCCAACAATTAAACGCCTGGTTTCAATTTGCCACCGACTTTTAGCACGCAAAGGAAGACATTTTATCAGGCCTGAGAACAAAATGGGGCAAGAATATTCAACATTTTCAACAATAAAAACACAAAGCAAATTGCAGCTTCTTATATACGCATTTGCATTCATGAAATATTCACTTAATTATACGAGGGATGTGACAATGAACCCCCAAAAAAAATTGTTTGCTATTTCTGCCCGTCTCTTTCGAAATTCCAAATGTACTTCATACAGAATTTTGAAATATCAAATTTCTTTAAACAAAATGTCTGTTTATCTGATAATAACGACCATACGGACACTATTTTATCCTCTTCTTGATAAATATAAATTGATCGGATTAAACATCTGTAGTCAGCCTTTTCAGTCTTAGAGAAAGAATCCGGAATAACTAAAGTGAGTTTTTAAAATGGTACGTATACTTTTCATAAATGGAGAAATGTATATGAAACCCGATCCTTATAAATTATGTAAACCAAAGAAGAATTTTCTTATGCCTGTGGATTAATCAGCGTTTGTCAGAGGAGATAGAATTTTCTTTCCGTGTTGCATAAAGAGAAATAAAAGTCATCTTAATGGTTTGGGAGATTTAATTCGCAATTTTGAACTTGTACGTATAAATCTGTTGCTCACATTCCACATGCGTAAATATTAAGTCTATTGCCACAGAGAATATCGATCTCTTCTCTACAGTGATAATCGTAGCACCTCTGACTTCCTGTCCCATTCAGTGACCAATAAAGTATTCTTACACTAAAGGCATCTTTTGCATGAATCAGAAAATAAATTGGCTTTGTCTGATTAACAGAGAGGAACAAAGAGGTTCTTGCCGAAAATAATTTGTGAAAGAATTCAAAGAGAAACTGGAATAATAATAATGCATAATGAAGAAGCTGTAACAAGAACAAGAGTCAATTCAGCTATTTTTTTCCCTTTATATTGCTGTAACATCCCCTTCCTCTGTTCTCTTTCCTGCTGCTTCTTCTTCTGTCTTCTTCTTCTGTTCTCTTTCCTGCTTAGTCTTCATTATTCGTGGCGACTTCCAGATATTCAAAGTACAAATGAGTGAAAAAGAAAATGAGCTCCTTGACTCTGCAACTTTCGTTCTTTTCTAGGGAAACAAACAAAAAAAAGAACACGAAAGAATTCTGCTCCCATCTCAAATGGATAATTTCTTTAGCTGCTGCTCACTTAGAGTGAATATAGATGCTTATGCTGGTGAATTCGTACTCTGTTAGCGATTAATGTGCGTTAACCGTATAAAATGACTTTCATGACTTTGATTGTAACGAACCATTAGGTGAATCTTATGTGGTGTGCTTTCACATCTACAGACATGAAACGATCCAATTACTTTTCGCAGCGCAAAGAATTCCTCTTAGCCCGATAACTTTGTCCCCAGTCTAAATAAAACTTTATTGTTCCGATATATTCTGAAAAAGAAATTGCGATTCTTATTATCCAGTTTTTTCTGTTGTTTTGAGAAAAGTGAACACTTCGATATCTCAGAATTTCTCTTCATCTTTTCATCCCACCTTTCATCCATCCCACCATCCCACCTTTCATCTTACAGAGATTCCGTCTTTATTGCCGCAAGTGACGACCACACCACTCTTCACTCACACAACCTCTCCTTGCTCTCTCCCGTTCCTCTTAATTCCCACCGCACGTGACCATTTCGACCGAGTTGCATGCGTTTACGACGACGCCAGCAACTGTCATCTCTAACGTAAAAATTCGCTGCTGAGTCCTATAAAGTGGTCTGTTTTAAGGGTGGAAGCCATCGACAAACTCTTTTATGACCCTTATACACCTGAAAGGGAAAGCAAATGATAATAAAATCTTACTTTTGTACCGCATCGTGATTTCAGGATAACATTCCTTTCAAGCAATATATGAGGAATACCGTCAGGCCCTTTCAAATTTACAAACATAAATAACATTGCCAGTGTTCCACTTCCTCATGCTGGTAATTTTGAAATGAAATAGCGACTTGAACAGAAAGGTTTTATAAGCATTCTTGCTTTTCATTTGAAATGAATTAAGTCATTGCGGAAGGCAGACAGAGATGGAGATTTCTCAAATACATCACAAGAAATTTTGTACCTGACTTCAACCAACAGATATCTATTGACTTATGGTTTGAGAATTCACGACTCAACTAGCAGCATTGTAGTTATAAAGAAAATCAGGAACTATATCATCTTTCACTGCTAAAAATATAATCCTCTAGCGTTTAATTTATTACATCACAGTGGAAAAAGAACACAAGACAGCCTACGCATAGTCTCTCTACACAACCTTTGCAAGTACTACATTTCAAAAATGATTTTCGGCACTTGGTTTAAATTTAAAATCTCTCATGGGAGGAGAAATATAAGTTTATAATCCAATAATTATTTTTAGCTTTCAAATTTTTTAAATGTACGAAAGCATTACAGTACTTTTTACGTTTAACGAACTATCAAGAGAAAGTATTCTATAGAATCTTGAAGATTAATAACTGAAATAATTCAAACTATATAACAAAGTTATAGAATTTATAGTAGGACTAGCAATTTTTTTCATGACACTAAAATCCATGCAAAGAATTGAACCCCTACAATGGAGCTTCCCCTAAATTTAATATCGACACATGTAAGTTTTAAACTTTACATTTTCATGAAATGTTATTCTACTTTCCTGAAGATAAATCAGATGCTTTGCGGTTATGTTCAAGTAATTCTGGTATAAGCAAAATGAATGAGAAAGAAAAAAATATATTATTATTATTAATTAAATGAGAGGAAGTTAAAACACGGAAGAATGGATCTTTTCTGTTGAAGGAATTCTCCTGAGAATCTCAATAACTCCATCTTATAAATTTTCCGTAGAATAAAGAAAACTTTAGAACACTTATTGAGGAAATCACATGGGGCAATACAATAAGCACAGAACCTTCTTCCTCCCCCCCCCACTTTCTTATATCCTGTCGATAATCAGTGTATTGCAACTTCTTCCATTTCTAGTGAGTTTCTGGGGCTGCAAATCCAACTGTCGAAGGGTTTCGTTCTCACTGATTTCCAGATGCTTGCATCGCCTTCTCTTAGAAGCATTTGTTTCTCGAGTTTCGTCTCATCCTTTGCACTGACCGACTTCTCACTGATTTCCAGATGCTTGCATCGCCTTCTCTTAGAAGCATTTGTTTCTCGAGTTTCGTCTCATCCTTTGCACTGACCGACTTCCTTTCTTGTTTTGACAACTAGCAACTTCTGTTAATAGAAAAAGTCGTCGAGTGTCGCTTAAGCAAAGAATTTAGTCATCATCATCATAGAAGCTTGTGGTGCGGTGGGCTTTTTATTCTGCGAGATTTCTTTCCGTCTAAAAATGCAGTTGGAATATTACTTACTATCGATTTCTTGTAATCGATTTCCGCTTTACAAATTGAATTATCGAGAACTTATCATTCAATATGTGTCATAATGTATTCTATTAAATCTAAAAGAACGCAAAATTATTTTTCTGTCTAACAATATGTGTTATTGAAAACAGATCAACTCTTGGAGATTAATAACTGAAATAATTCAAACTATACTACTGAATTCTTCTCGGAGCTCGAGAAGCACTAAGCTCGTGTACAGGCGGAGTGCATCGTGCTTTGCTGCACGTTCCCAATAGGCTCCGAGGAGAAGTTTAGAGAAGCGATTACAGTCGTCATGCGCAGAAAAGAGATAGAAAAAGTCTGACTACTTAGACCTTGTGTAAGTGCTTGTATGTTGTATGAGAAATAAGGACAAGCTTAACAATGGCTTCTAGGTTATCTCCGTCCATTGTGTAGGGAAGTATCTTCTTCCTTTTTAAAAAAAAATGTGATTCTGGTACGTCATTACATTCTTTGTTATATAAAGACGACTTCACGAAATGACAACTGTTTATACGAGAAATTTATTTTAAGAAAGCTTGCCTTAGAACAAATACAGTGGACCCCCGATATAACGCACATGTCGGGCGGGAAACAACACCCGCGTTATAAGGTGAACCGCGTTATACCGAGCGGCGCGGTGGCGACACAATAAATTTCACACTGTATACCTTTCTTTTACTCATCATGCATACAATAATTAAACACTATTCAAAATACATGCAGGAACTCAATACATACACAATTACTCAATATGTACGCAGTAACAATAAAATGCGATACTCACTAACGTCGCACGGACCTGTATAAACATGTTTGAACTTATCGCGAACATCGCCCGCGCTATAACCGAGTGCGCGGTATAGCGAGCAGCGCTATAACGAAAGTCCACTGTATTATATCGAACCAATGGGGAGTGATTTATAAATGCTAATCAATGCGACAGGGCGAATCAAATTGCATCTACGTAGTCGAAACAGTATTCCAATACCACCCTTAATTTTGGAATCAATAAACAGCCCAAAAGTACACTGTTTTCTCCTCACTTGCTTCTTGAAAGCCTAATGCATTACGTGAGTGATAAAACGAAAAGAAAGAACTCTTTATTTGATGATTAGCTTCTTTTGAGCAGAAATCATCGCTAATGAAAGTCACGAGTTATGGGCATCAGCTTCCTGAAGGCAGCTCGTTGTTTCCTACTGTTGTTCCCCGTGACTTGCAGCAGCGATCGACGGAATCTCACCACCCCACGCACTGACTCACATAATTTCCAGCTACGATGCGACTCTCGTATTTTCATTACTTGCAACCAACACGTGACTTTGGAGACTGCCAGGGATGCCTCCTCGGAGCTCGAGGAGCACTAAGCTCATGTACAAGCCGAGTGCATCGTGCTTTGCTGCACGTTTCCAATAGGCTCCGAGGAGAAGTTTAGAGAAGCGATTACGGTCGTCATGCGCAGCCAAGAAATAGAAAAAATAATCCTAGTGGCTTAGTTCGGAAAGCTTTAGACAAGGGATTGTAATTAGATGTTTACGAATTCAAACGATTTCTCGCTGTTTTTTCAGTGATTTTAATTGGGCCATTACGTCAACGCATCTCTTGGATTTTTCGCCGTTCTCTTCTTAGTGATCTGCTCTACTTAAAGATCAAACCTAGAAGAAAGAACATGCTCGAGAATTAATTTATTATCAGCACTTAGTTTTGCTACTCTAATTGTATACGACGTCGGGTGTTCTGCTGTTATATAAATACATAGTTGATAGCACTGTTTTAAAATAATATCTATTTTGCCGTTTTAATTTCTAATATGCCCTCCAAAAAAGCTGATTAATATGATCCATAATTGGAAAATTATTGTCGAAAATGCTGAAACATGTTTGTCATGCACTTGTATTTTCATCATTTGTATCCATCTTTTGCATAATCACTTGTCTTTGTATCTATCCTTTGTGTCATCACTGATATTGTTTTCTTTGCATCCCTTGCATCACCAGTTTGGTTTTGTATCCTTTGTATTATCGTTTGCATTTCTATCTACCTCTTTCATCATCACTTGCATTCGCATCTCGTTTTCTCACTTACTTCATTTCTTGTATTTTTATCCATCCTTTATATCATTACTGTATTTGTATCCTCGTTTTTATGCTCACTTGCATTTCTATCCATTTTTTATATCATCACTTCTATTTTCATTAATTATTATAGCATCACTTGCATATTTTACATCCATTCTGCAACTTGTATCATCACTTGTATTGTACCTATCCTTCAACTTGTATCATCATTCGTAACTATCAAATTCAAATTCAAATTTTTTATAAGATGAAGAAATACGGGAGTACAATAAACACAACACTTTATCAAATATACTATCAATGCAACACTTTGTCAAATACACTATCAATGCAACATTTTACAAAGACCATTAAAACAGTAAAAGCTCAAAACTAAACAAAACGAACAATAAATTATGTATGAACAACCAAGGAGCTATCATTTCTTCCAGGTTATAAAAAAATTACTTATTTGATCAAAAAAATAAGAAAATAAACAAAAAATTAAAAGACACATGTGGTATGGGTATGCAATTTTCCCAATATCAGTTTCTACACAAATAATGTAAAAAAAGTTACATAATCACACTAACTAGCCTTCCCATGGCCGAGTGGTTAGCGCGCTTGGTTACTGATCTAAGGGACCTGGGTTCGAGCCCCGGGTTAAGGCATGGATGTATGTGTCGTTTTTCTGCTGAGGTCCTGCCATCCTCTCAGACCTTCTACTCTGGCATATAAACTGACAGGCTCCTGTCAGACCTCTGTGGCAAGTAGCTGCTTGAGGGGGTATTTATTTATTTATTTTTTTAATCACACTAAACATACATTCAATGTTGTCTAACATTGACAAATATGGGCGCAAATATTTCTTAAAATTTATTAAACATTTTTCGTTTCTTATTGTATACTCCAGTGAATTAAAAAATTTAGACACAATAAAATATAAAATTTTATGGAAAATTTCCATCTTTGTTTTTTCTACATAAAATTGTAAACCCAAAACTCTGGAGTTAAAATTAATATTTCTAATCGAAATTAAGTCTTGATTTTTATACAAATACAAAATATAATTTCCTTAGTGGCAATATATTGCATTTATTATATAACATGTGGCTTCCAGTAGAATAATTGTAATTAGGGTTAATTTATATTCACCATTCCATAAATTAAGGTAGAGTACGCCCGTGCGAAATAAATGTCCAGGTAGATATTATAATTAACATATCGCTTTAAGTAATAAATTTTGTATAATATTCTGTTTAGTTTTGGCGAGAGTGAGTGAATATGTTTTTTCCATTTTAAATTAGATTCCATTATTAATCCTGTATAAATATAGCTATCAGTCACTTCGATAGTATCACAGTTACAGAAGTCTATATACAAACAGTTCAATTTGTGGAGTTTAATGTTATCTCTAAATGTGTGTAATGAAGTTAGTGTAAAATATATGCATTTAGTTTTTTATATTTCATTCTAGTTCATTATTAATAAACATTTATTAATAATTTTGAAATTATTATTAATTTTTCTCTTTTATACTTCGTTATTTTCCGCTTCAAAGACTATGGATGTATCATCAGCAAAAAAGATAATTTGTCCAGTAATTTTTAATTTACAGAAATCATTGATTTATATAAGAAAAAGTAAAGGACCCAACACAGAACCCTGTGGGACTCCATTTATGGTTAACAATATTTTACTTTTAAAATTATTAGTAGTCACAATTTGTTTTCTATTCTCAATAAAACTTTTAAACCAAAGACTATACCACGGAAACCATAAAACTTTAACTTATGTAAAAGTATTTTATGATTAATAGAATCAAATGCTTTTCTGATGTCTAAAAAACCCCAATAATCTTTTTATTATTATTAATGCCTTTATAAATCAATTCATTAAATTTTATTAGTGCATGAGATGTACTGTAATTTTTATAGAAGCCAAACTGGCTTTTTGCCAAGAAATCAATACTACGAAATAACTAATCACTCTAATTTTTTTAACTATATTTCAATGATTTTAGAGAAAATTGGTAAAATTGCAATTGGTCGATAATTATTATAATCATTTCTTTTCTCCCTTTTATAGATTGGTTTAATTATAGAATATTTCAAATCATCCATATATATGTTTGCATTTATCATATCCTACAGCTTTATTTGTATCTAAGTTTAAAATTATTTTCAAAAACTCTTCTGCATTTGTATTCATAAGACAAATAGAAATCAAGACTGGTTGGTGGTCAGACAAAATATCATTTTACTCTGATTGCAAATCTACAGGCAAATTTTTATTTTTGTTAATATTGTCCCATGGCCGAGTGGTTAGCGCGCTTGGCTATCTGAGGGACCTGGGTCGTGACCACCGAGAGACAAGGCCAAGGAACTCCTGTGAGCTGTGTCGTCACGTACATTGGTGTTCCGGTTGCCATTTTTGAATAGTTTAGTTTCGATCGAGTTACGCTGGTGGAGTTGATAAGTATTTTATATTTGTGTTTTCGCTTTTTCAGCTATGCCTAGTTCATGGATAGTTTTTGCGAAGGGGAGAGCATATGTTAACCAAACAGAATTGATCTCTGTAGTCAGAATATCAGTTTAGTAAAATGTTAATCTTTACTAATTTATGTAAATGACATGAATGACATGAATTCTGAATGAAGGAATTATGATTTAAAATTGGGAAATCAACAAAAGCTTTTCAAGTAATTGCCTGTTACAGGAATTCAGTAGCAAAGTATCACATGAGCCGTCCTGTTGACATGGGACTCATGAATCAGTTAATAAGTTATTAATTTTTTGTTAGATCACTCAACAAATCAATAAATGTTTTGTGTAACTGACCTTTGCTTCCATCAGTGCCATCACTGAATAAGATTGAAGTGTAATTAGAATATGAGTTTATGTAACATTTATATACAATATACAAGAAATAATGTCTGTAAATTAATAATTGAAGTACTCTTTAGATTTGTGTATTATTATTATTTCTTTAAACATAAATTTTATTAAAAACTACAGCAGCAAAATACGTCTTATGTTGGTCACTATAAATCTAAGTTTTTTACTATGTTCAAAATACACGTATATTTTTCTTAATAATCTATTTATTATACTTATATTATCCTTTATATTTTATAAAAGCAAAAGATAAACCTCTCAGGTAAGAGCATGATTTCAGCAGTTCTTTTTGTACATAGGAGTATTTAGTGATTGAAGTTAGGAATACTCTGAAATTTAAATTTTAATCAGGAAATACATTTTTGAAGTGAAAATGGATGAGAACAAGCAATTCCGGTTTTAAAATGTATATATATATATAAGTGTGTGAAGCACTAGTAAGATTGTTGTCGGAACCTATGCATTTAATCTTATTACTTTCAAATTCTTATTTGTGTAAAATAAATGTGTGGGAATAAATCAGAAATTTTTATTACCATTGTCTCAGTTTCATTATTTTATAATGTAGTTTCTTCAATGCATATTAAAAAAAATCGGTATTGAATAAAAATAGTTTAGTGTACTTTAAAAACGCTCATTTTTTTTTTGAAATCGTAAGAAAAATTACCCAAAAAGAATATAGGAAACATCGCAATGTGTCTAAAAGAAATTCCATGCACGATTTAGCTTGATTTCTTAGTCACGGCAAGCACCACTCTTAGTGACGTCATAAATCAGTCCCTAGGCCTTGTCTCTTGGTGGTCACGCCTGGGTTCGAGTCCCAGATTAGGCATGGATGTATGTGTCGTTTTTCTGGCCCTGCCATCCTCTCAGACCTTCTACTATGGCATATAAGCTGGCAGGCTCCTGTCAGACCTCTGTGGCAAGCAGATGCTTGAGGGAGTATTTATTTTATTTATTTTAATAAAAAATTCATTAATTTCATTCACTACACAATTAGTCTCTTTATTATTAGGAAATATATTATCAGCTGTTGACGTACCTGTTATATCATTAACTAATTTCCACTGTCCTAGTCGAATTAGCAAATAAACTTCTATAATACAAATTCTTTGTATTTTTTATAGTAAATCCTATCCCTTGTATAATCAAACACAAACACATATATCCATCCTTGTATCATCACTCGTATTTGTATCCATCCCTTGTTCAATTTATCTCGTTTTCACGCTTTGCATCTACGTGAAAAGATGCATTCTCTCTACAGCTAGCTGAAACTCATGCGAAAAGCTCGTATTCTTCTATACATTTTGATTTTTTTTTCTTTTCTTCTCACCATGACGCATATCTGAACGTGCTTTATGCGGTTCATAATATGCATAGAATCCTTTATAATCACCCTCGCACCTTTGGAGTCCACCATACTCATTAGATATCTTCAAGGACTTCACTTCCTTTCAACATCATCGCAACCTTTGCAATTAATTATGCAGCAGTGAAGCCAACCTGTTTCTATTATCAGTTATGCATTAATCTTCTTAGTATGAATTAGAAGAGCTGACCTGGACACTCGGTGTATGGCTTAGAATGTTGAGGATGGTCAGAGGCAATTCAGGAGATATCGGATGTATCACATCAAACACCTATTCTTTTAAATGATACTTCGAAATTTTTTAACACGATTTTGGTGAACCCTTTCCCTCCACAGTCATGGTCTTCAAGTTCTCATATAGGCAGCCCAATATGAACTATTCATTTATCTGGTAAGTTCCGCTGCTGCCAAGATCGCAGCTTATACATATTAAAGGTTTCTGAGCTGAATCCAGGGTTTCACATAGAAAATAAATAAATACCCCCTCAAGCAGCTGCTTGCCACAAAGGTCTGACAGGAGCCTGTCAGTTTATATGCCATAGTAGAAGGTCTGAGAGGATGGCAGGACCTCAGCAGAAAAACAACACACACGTTACCCGTGGCTCGAACCCAGGTCCCTTAGATCAGCAGCCAAGCGCGCTAACCACTCGGCCACGGGATCGCTATGCCAGGCATAAATTAAAAAACCTATGCTAAATTCGCCAAACTGTTGCAACTCGGATTAAAATCAGTGACCGTACAACTCGATCAACTTATGATCTCTGCTACAGAACATCTTCTGATCCTTAAAAGATAGGACTTCTTCCCTTTTTCACTGCAAAACAAACATTTCTCATGCGTTCTCATTTAGGTTTAGCAGTCTGCGTAACTTCACGGCCAAGAGCAAAAGCTGCAGTCAGTGCAGACCACTCGAATACGCAATAAGGTGCGATGCTCCTTCATTAGGCTGCCGAACTCTCTCACCACCATTTCAGCCCATCGATGCTAATGCTCCCCTTCACCACTGTCTGCATCTCCTGACAAGCAATGCATATATGTTTTAAAAACAAAACCGATGCTCTTAGGAACAAGAGACAGCACACATAAAAATATCTTTCAAAGTACATTAAAAATAACATAAAACACTTTGACCAGTAGTGAAGAGAGCTAACTACTCAGCACCGGGATGGTCACAAATACGTAAGTTTTTATAAAAAGATAATGCAATTTCTTAAACTATTGATAACAGTTCTTCACTAGAAATGCTAGCTTTAGTTGGGTTATTTTACCTCTGATCGGCACTTTTTTGCACACAATGGACTAAATGGCCAGATCAGCTCGAGGGCTCAGAGAAGGTTGGGAGAGGGGACCCACGGGACAGCTGTTGAGAGACAGGATTAGATTCCCGTCAAGGCCATCCAGCGTATTTCTTAATGTAGTCTTTAATGTGGTATGAGTCTGTCGCACACGGTGCCACGGCTTAAGACCCATGCGATGAACGCCGACATTTCCGAGCCCCTCGGCGTCCCCTACTGACCGAGGGCATGGCGGGAGTTTTGCAGAGATAAGTCTCAACACTGGTCCACCTGGGAACTGCACAGTACAAGCCTGGTGCGCTACCGATTCAGCCACCCCCCCGTCCCCTATAGAATGCTACGAAGTGTCATTCTATAGTTTAATTTTCGAGTCAACCCTGCTGGAAATAGAGATGCTTTGTAATATAAATACACTGGAGAATGATAATGTATGTGAAAAAAATAACTTTGATTTTCATACGAAGGAAAGCTAAAATAATATCTTCTGTAACTGAATGAAATGAACTGAATGAAATGAGTCGTATCAGAATAATATGACTACTTACCATACATATACTATGGTAGGTGGTCATATTATTCTGATACTATTGTGTATATACTATATGTATATGAAAATATGTGTATATTGAAAAGAATAACACACATGAAAAACTTATTCTAAAGATTTCTCGTTAAAAATTAAAAGCCACGAATATCGTCTGCAACACCAACATTTCACTGCATTAGGATTCGAAACGATTTTGAACGGAAACATTTGAGTAAGAAAACTTTCTTTTATGTAATTTATCAATCGCAATTTTATAAGAACATTGGTAATAGGTCTACGGCGACCCGTTCAGGTTTGTGCATGTTGTCAGAAGCAGTTTTAAACGACTCAAAACTGACTATACCCTAGGATGGAAATATCGACAAATCACACAAATGCCCAGTTCAACACTGATAGAAGAAATAGATCGGATACCATGACCTTTATTATGTGATGCAGGTCACAATGTTTTTGCAAGTTTCATTCCAAAAGTTTTCCCTTATACTCCCCCCCCACCACCACCACTTTCCTTGCTCTCATTGAAAAAATAATAATGACCTTGAGATGCAGCCAATCTGGGGATGGAATTTAAATCGATAGTCGACATTTCATCTTGTATTTGTTAAAATATCCGCTGGATAGTCTTGGACTCATGGATATATGGCAATAGATAGTATTGGAGGGCTGTGACCCCAAATAGCCCCAACAGGCTTCCAATGAGTGTCTTTCCTTATCACTCTTATTAATTTTGGGATTCTTGTGACCTGATCGTTTAAGGAAAACAAAAATACGCCTCAGAGGTTAAGCCAATCAACCTACTCAAAAACATATGTTCAAAAACATCAAAAAAAATGTTCAAAAATATTTTGAGCGCTATTTATTATCGCGCAGAAAGTTCTTTTTCGAATGCTGAAGCGTTTTCCTCTTTCTTTTGCATCATCCTATCTCGGTTAATCCTCTCCAGCGACAAAAGATCTTTAGAACTAAAGAAGTGGAAGAATAATATCCAAAAATAAGTATGTCGTTTACACATTCTAAGGCACAAGGGCATGTTAGAGGAGCGAAGTTGACGTTCTTCAATGCCATTTCTCTTGTTATTTATGGCCCTGAGAGCAAACAAGTTTCATCTTGTTATTATCCAGAGAGACAAACTGGAATTGTAAGCCAAGATATAATAAAAAAAATAATTATAAAGGAACTCAAATCATGTTATATCGATTACCTCTATTTGTAGCTCGTTATTATTTCTGCATGAAATAGCCACATAAAGATAATTCTTTCATCAGTTATTATCAAAACCCGCTCTTTCTCTTCTTCAAATGCCTTCGGAGGAAACTTCCAAGTCACCGGCATGCTCCATTGGCTTCACCTTCTCGCGCCTTCTCTTCAAAGTAACGTATTCATCAACTCTGCTGCTGGGAAGCTGATCCTGTGGCGACCGCGAGCCAGCCGATCCAATCAGCGTTAGACGCATAACTCATGACTAACGCCTTCTGACGTTCTTTACCACGCAGAAGCGCGTTTCAGCGACTTTATGGAAGAAGAAAATTCCACGTAATCTGCAGCTGGTGTTTGGCTACTTAGCCTCGAAACGATTAGTTCCCCGTCGAATTTGTTTCTTCACTCTGAAAACTAATCAATATTCCTCACCAGTCTTATCACTTGTTAACGAAACTTTTAGGAACACTAAAGAAAGACCTACTAAATCTCCTATGATTTTCTATTAAAGCAGTGTTTCGAAACTTCGGTGTCATGGCGTCGTTGGGATACCTCTACTCTTGGGAAGGCGCACAGAAGTTGAGGACTGTGCGTGAGGGTATCAGGAACAAAATAAAAACTTTGAGAAATAACTCATGGACTTCAAGAACTGCGATAATAATGAAAATATTTCCTTAGTTTCGTTTATTTCTTCGGAGTCCATGATTCGAACTTTTATACTGGTGTCCAAAAGTTAACTGTAGCTGCCAAAATGGATAAAATTAAAAGTACGAGACGATAGAATGACATGGGCGATATAGTGTAGATAAAATATGGAAGTAAGAACAAATGCGCGATATAACTGACATAAAATACAGGATAAACTAGAGCAATTGGAGAAGTTTTCTGAAGACGCATTCGCTGGTACACGAGAGTTCAATAAGAACAAGACTTCAAAACCAAGGCTATTACAAATTGCCAAATTTTCGAAATAATTATGGAAAACATACCTCCGAATATCAAATACCACTTATATTTAATGCTATTCCAAAAGAATTACTAAATATAGATTCTTTTAGAAGACTTAAAATAGAATTAAAAAATAATTTGGTATTTTCTAGTTAGCTGATTATTATGTGTTGTGTTTTGTGGATTTATTTGATGTACACCATTTTTGTGGCTGAATGACCTATGTTTAATATAATTTATTCATTTTCCTGCAGATAAGCTATTTAGCTTTGCGGGTCAAATTGTAAATGTATTTGTATTCTTTACTCTTATGAATAAAAATTATATTCTTTAAAAAAAAAAAGATGGTTATCTGATGACTCCTTACGGCGATACAAGTGTCACATCGACGTTGCATGCTGTTGACGAGGGCAGTAAGAAGATACCGCGGCATTAAATCCCATTCCCATACAAGAGCAGATCGGAGCTGCAGGAGAGTTCTGAGAGGAGGTTGACGAGATGAAATACGTCTCCCCAATGCATCCCACACATGTTCTGTTGGGTTGAGGTCCTGAGAACATGTTGGTCACGGCATACGCTGAATGTCTTCATTTTTAAGGAAATCATCCACTGAAGAAGCTTTGTGTGGATGCACGTTATCGGCCTTAAAAATGGGAATTATGGACCAACAGCCCCGAAAAAACCTCAGGTATAGTGTCGAGGACTTTATCCTTATACCTGAGGCCTGTCAAAGTTCCTGCAGAAAAGATATGGGGCTGCCATGTGATCATGTCATCCTAGATCAGTAAACCTCCACCTCTGTAATGGTGCATTTCTCTGATTTTTGAAGGGTGATGACGATTTCCGGGCTCTCTACAGATGACAACATAATGACTATCACTCTGTGAACTAAATCTGTATGTGTCACAGAAGAGAACATTGGCCCACTGATTTGTGGTCCAGTCTCGTTATTGTCTGCACCACGACAATCTGCCTCTTCTCCCTACGGAGTGAGTGGAATCCAAACTGTAGATCGTCTTGCATAAAGCCCTTGTTCATGAAGCCTCCTGCATATCGTTTCCCAAGAAACTGTTCGTCTATGAGCAGCAGACAGCTCTACAGCGAGCTCTCTAGCTGACATGCGTCTGTTACATCTATCTGTTAGTGCCACATAGCGGTCATCCTGAGCTGTTGTAGGTCGTGGTCGACCCTGCATACGTGGACGATAACGTTTCCTATCTCTTTTACCTTCTCCAGAGCCTTGACACCACGGACTGGTACACACTTGACCTTCCAATAGAGCATGTGTGGGATGCATTGGGGAGACGAATTTCAGCTCGTCAACCTCCTCCCAGAACTATCCTGGAGCTCCGATCTGCTCTTGTATGGGAGTGGGATTTAATGCCACAGGAACTTCTTATTGCCCTCGTCAACAGCATGCAACGTCGATGTGACACTTGTATCGCCGTAAGAGGTCATCAGGTACCTTACTAATCACTCTGCATTGGGCCTGATTCTAACATACCGATAGCCTAATCACGTGTAAAGACATCCATATGCTGTACGTGTGATATATTGTTAGAGCAACAAATAGGTTCAAACACAATGTGCAGGCGACAATAAATGAGATGGTTGCAGTTGCTTGCCGTTATGTGCATGTACAGCCGCTCAAAAAAGTATCCGAACGCTATGGTTGATTACAAAATTCAGAAAAATATCTGTCAACGATTTTTTTAGAAATTAGTGATCTGGCAACCTTCGTGTCACGTGACACGAAGGTCACTAATTTCCAGATCACTAATTTCTAAAGAAACCTTTGCCAGATATTTTTCCTGAATTCTCTAATCAACCATACCGTTCGGATACTTTTTTGAGCGACTGTACCTTTTATTGCTATTTTCGTCGATTGCTTTCAATGTAGTTCATATTGTCAACTATGCTTAACTTTTGGACACCGGCGAACTTTAAGTTGTGCATTCCTCTCTCATTAAATCTTTGATAATCCTATCTTAAAGAGCATCTTTTCTTGTTTTGCTATTCGCTTCAGTTGAGCTGATATCCTGCATCTGTAGTTAACGCCCTTTCTGATTAACAAGGCATTATTTTCTACTAGCAGAATTTCCTGTTGAATTTCAACAGGTTTTAAGAATACAAAAATAAAATTGGTTTCAAACTCGAAATCCAGTTCTATTACAAAGAGAGACTCGAATTTTTAAAGCTACACGGGGTGGAAAGGTGGAGGAGACCCGTGTGGGAAAATATGGACCGGGAGGTCAAGTATGAGGGATGTTACGGGAGAAGGAGGGAGAAGGAGAGTGAGACGGGGATCTAAATCTGTTAAGGAAAAAAAAAGAGATACATCTCTTCAACACTGAATCAAGTACATATGAATCTGTCCCATTGGAAAATTCTGTGTCACCTACATTGTCGGGAAAGTGGGCAGAATGCAGATGCCATAGGAACTACTTACTTCTATGATTTATACAATGTTCAGAGAGAGACCACATTTTGTTTTACTTATCACTTTTCTTATTAATGTCGAAAATGAAAAGAATAGTTTTTCATTTGCATTGATCCACAACAGAAAATGTTTTACACCTTAGTTTGATTTGAAAAAACGTCAAATATCTGCAGATCACACTGGAAAAACACGGAACTTAAAAATAAGGGGAAGCAATAGAATTTAATCTCTAATTTGAGTAATTTTTGAAAAAAAAACACGAAATTTTATTGCGACCAATCTGAACAACATAAATTTTAAAAAGATATCACGAATAACAAACTTGACCATTCCAACTACAAGAAAACAAGAACCTTCCTACCAAAAGAAATGCAACAATAGTAAGTAAAAAAATTCAGCTCCAATATATTTGTGACATCATACATAACTAAGCTGTTAACAATTAATAAACAGTGCATCATTCTATATTTATAGAGAATGGTTGTTTAGTTAAGCCGATGTGCAAAATATAGGTTGCAATTGAACACTCAAAAAAAGTGAAAACACTGCAAATTTAGATCCGCTTTCTCCTCTTCATTTCCTATTGCATTTTTAAACATTTTAAACTACAACTTTTCCCTCGTCAAGAATTCTTCCTTCTCTAAATGCCCATCGCCAACGTTCCATTACCTCCAATTGGCTCTTTCAGGATATCTCAAGGTCGATGCCTCCTAACACTGCCAGAAAGAACACATCGATGGGAAGACAAAACGGAGAATCTTCCCAAATGTCAAACCGAAATAGAAAGCACTCCAGCACACCCTATTCCTGTAAGCAGGAAAAGTCGTTTCGGTCAGATCGAGCCTGCGCCTTAGATTGCGGCCCAATGTGACAGCGGAGACTTAGAAGGGGCTACTTGGGGCTGAAGGAAAGGCCATAAATGACGGAGAGTGTCCTTCAAAGGGAAAATACCGCATCTATTGCCCAGTTCCCGTCGAAGAGTCGAGACAACTTCTTTTCTCGGCTATCAACCGAAAAGCTATAAAAATATGATATACTGAAACCTTTAAAACAAAGAAGTGTCAAAGCTATAAAAATTTATTCTTCCGACGGTGTTGCGTTCAGACAGCTTTCTGTTACTTAAGGTGTGCACATGTTATTTCCTCAAGAGACGAAAAATTATGTAGGAGCAATATTTTAATGGAATTAAGAAAACAATTTTAAGTTATTGCGACAGGTAACGCTTGTCCCAGTTGCCATTTGGTGCAAATAAAAGGCACCATTTCTTTTATTATATCTGCCCGCAGAGGCGTCGGAACGTGTTGGCATCGGGGCAGTTGCCAAGGGCGCCGAAATCACAGGGCGATGCTGGGGCTGCATGAGCCATTCCACGATATCTGACGTTCATGTGCAAAATAAAATCGGATGATTAGCCGTCCGTACTTCGTTGAATTTAATACGTGTTGTTTATACCGTCGTATCGTCAAGACAGTATATTATAAATTTTCGTTATTTCCTACAAAAATATTTTTTTTCCTTTTATCGGCGGAAAATTAGCCCCCCCCCCCCCCCCCCCCCCCCCCCTGCAACGCGCATGCCATAAAACAGCTTTGGGGCGCAATTTCCAAATGCTCATATTGCTCCTACAAATCATGCCGTTACAAAATATAATTCTGTTACATAGGTATCTTTTCCTTTGGACGAAAGTTCATAATTTGTACATTATATTGAATTATTATGTTTATAAACCCCGGGATAGTTTAGATCAACATCAGGACAGGAGTGTAGTAGTGTTGTCGCACTCCAGCCCCCCCCCCTTTGCACAGTGCTTTCCCCCTATGACGTCACTGGCTGGACTTTGACCCCTGTGTCGCAACCGCCCTGGACTTTTTGTTTCCTATCAATCGAGCAAGAACTGACTCCAAAAATTGATTTTTATGAGATTATTAACGATTTTACCAACAAAAAAGTAGAAAAAATTAAATTACTTTAAATATAATTACTTGCATAATTAATTGCAATTTGTTTTGCAATTATTTATGTGCAATTAATATTTATTCATGTAACTGTATTAAAATAATGACAATAAATATGTATAATATAAAAAACATGTGTATTTTTTTATCAATAACTGAACAAAGGCGAACAATTACAAACTTGCCAAGGGCGCCAAAAGCCTAGCTACGCCTCCGTCTGCGCGATTTGAGATCAACAAACAACGAAATGTATTGTCTTAGCCTTTTGTAAAATGGAAAATGATCGCCAATATTTTTCATTCATTTGTTGCTCCGTTTGCATTTGGGTGATCAGTGATCAGAAAACAGTTTCATATTTACACTCCTACTGAAAGGAAACATTATTTACTGATTATTTTACCAATAAATAATACAAGAAAAACTAGCTATATAAACTACATAGCTTATATTAGGTAATTTGGGCTTTCAACTTAAATACAATGATGAACATTATTTTCACTCGACAATCTTGTTTATTATTTGCTTTTCCTTCCAAACTGAAAAGCACAATAATCAGCATGAAATTGAACGTGAGAGAAATGTAGAATTCACCCAAATTGACCTTTTCCAAATTTAGTCCACTTGATTTGATACTCGTTTTCATTATTGCGTTTAAAAGAGTTTTATTTGCTTCCAAGTGTGTTTATTTCCCGATGGGAAAAGGATCTTTTAATAAAGGTTCTCTTACCAGTTAGATAAGTATAAATCAAAGATTCATTTAATCATCGCTATCATATTATTATATAACAATACTAGCATTTCTGAGGCGAAAAACATCTTCATGCTAATAAGTAATTCCCCATCCTTGATGTGAAGATGCACCGAGAGATGAATTGTGCTCAAGAAAAACGAAATTTTTCTTGCAAAGCTTTGCACTTCTCTCGCCACAGACAGGTTTCCATTTCACTTCCTCAATTCTATGAGATTCTATTCTACAAAACTCGTCAACGGAATCCGAATTCTTAACCGAAAGAACAAAACATTTTCTCATTTCAATATGCTCAAACGTATCCTTTATATAATTATCAACGGAATCAAAATCTTCTGAAAATGGAATTATTAATGACAACTGTCTCAGTCTTTAAGCCTATCTTAGACCCTACCTTAAAGAAGGGAAATTATGCAGGCGTCCAATTCTCCTTTTTTTTAGTCTCTTAATCAAATGCTAAATCCTACCGAAAATGATTAAATTTAATCTCATGTTCAACTTGTTTCCTGAAATCTCAGGAAAATTGTGATAATTTCCCTTCAGACGAAAAATAAGCTATTCTTTAAATAAAATTCTTTCCAAATGCCTCTTCCGTAAAAAAAAAAACGTTGAATATACGTTCTTCTAAAATCCTTAGGAACCATGCTTTTATCATAAAAGGTAATCAAAATTTCACTCAGCCATATGTGGTAACCGAAACATTCCCAGCTCTAAGCATTTCAGGTATAATTTCATCTATCCATGGGGATTTATATAATTTATTTTTGAAAGAGTCAAAATAACCTCGGACTGTGATATAGGGCCAACATTAAAGCCAGTAATGCATCTATCATCATTACATACAATAGGAGTAGAACTAACCACATTGTTTAGAACGTCACTGAAATGCTCAGCCCACCTAGCCATGAGAGAATCCTCCACTTCTATAACCTTACCTTGTTTATCCTTCAATCCTTGTATGCCTGTCCGTTTTCTACCACATAAAACGGAATCCGAATCCAGATGGACAGAAAAAAAATTTATCTGTCCATCTGGTCTCTTGCACATAAAACATTAACTATCTGGTACAGCTCTCTGCTGTTGTGCTGTCTAACTGCTTCCTCAGCTTTGTCAGCCAAGCCATCAAGCCAAAGATTCTTACCAGCAGCGAACTGATACTTTACACCTTTATTAAGCTCTCTGTAATCCTTTCTATTAGGACTAGTAGGGTATTGATTAAGGACATTCCTGCAGTTCTTTCTCTCCGAAATAAGCTCAAGTGCCTTATCACTCAAATAATTCTATCTCCTCTGCTCCTTTTTTCCTAAAAGAATACTGTTAATTTCCAAAAAAGCCTGTTTAAAATGGCCCCATTCTTCCTCAACTTCATTGGTAAGCAAACTATGACTGTCATAATGACTAAGTAACCTATCATGGTAAGCTTTGGCTATAACTGGATCTTTCAGAGCTTCAGTATTAAAAGTAAATTTTTTAACCCTAGCACAACACTTTTTAAGTTTAAGTTGCAACACACTTTTAACAAGGTAATGGTCAGATCCAATTTCAGCTCCCCTATATGACCTAGTACTCCTAACAGAAACTAGCCCATTTGTTGTTAATTATTATATATTCAATCATATTCTTATGCAACCCATTAGGTGAAACCCATTTGTACTTATGTATGAGCGGTGTTTGTAATAAGTGTTGGTTATTCTGAAACCATTGAGTTTACTTACCTGTAGGAGACGTTGCTCATTGCCATTGCAGCTACCAATACCAAAAGGACCTATCACCCCTCCCTAAAGGTCAGAGTCAGTACCATCTTTGGCATTGAAGTCACCTAGAACAAGGGTAATATCTCCTTTCTTGACACAATTCAAAATATCCTGATTTTGTCCATAAAACCTATCTTTATCATCCTCATTGGCATCCTCAGTGGAGGAATAAAAACATATAACAATTCAGGTCTTTAATGCTTGTCTCAAATTTAGCTATAATAAACTTATTTATTAATGCACCCATATCCTAGAAGAGCATCACTAGAATCAAACCTATGCCTTGGTGATGTTTATTATCGTTCCCCCCTGAAAAGAGAAATTTAAGATTATTTTTAAGAATCTGACCTTTATCTGTCCATCTGGTCTCTTGCAAGCCGAGAATATCTAAATTATAATGGTGGAATTCTTGTGTGTGAACATGAAGAAAATAAGTTTTGTGAAAAGTCCTCACATTCCAACTACCTATGGAGATAAAATGGTTAGTGGGATGTTTAAGGAAACTATATTGAGAGAGGGTATGCCGACAATGTTAAACAGACTCCTAATCTCAGACATGGGGCAAAGATCAGTTCTCCCACCACTAAAAGCTGAAGCCACCTACTAAAAAGATCAGTGCAAAGATCAGTTCTCCCACCACTAAAAGCTGAAGCCACCACTAAAAACTGACTTCCTCCAATGTAGAATTTGACGATGCCAGTAGAAACAAGAGTTCAGGTGCCTGAGATGACCTCTGCTCAGGATTATCCACCAGCTGATAAACATATCCTATGAATCCCTTCACTTGGGGCTGTCAACCCACAAACAAACAAAAAACACAGCGGCAGATTTTCTCTCCACAGAGGCCCACCAGTACAGCAAATTCAGGATCCATAATCAAGCTCAGAGCCATTATTCCGTTCAGGTTGATGTATATGATCAACGCCAGGACCCTGTGTGGTTGACCACTGCTGAGCAGGGAAGAAAAAAAGCAAAGTAGCCATAGTAGTCCATATCAGTAGGCCACATTAATCTGGCAGCTCTCCACTTCCGTTCACTTCCACAAGAGAATATCTCTTTTGAAAGGTACTAATGGTGTGCACCACGAGAAGGCAAGGTCGGACATTAGGTGCTAGGCCTGGCCGGTTCTGTGCATCAACACAGGGGATTGATACTTAGCTCTCCTTCTGGTGACTATTACTAGCTACCATTTACAGATCGTATAAGAAAAGGTTAAATTGTGGTATTTCTCTTTCACTCAAAACAGCAATAGGGGGCAGGCGCGTACCTGGGATTTTGATCGGGGAATGGGGAGTTCGCCCCCCCCCTCCCAATCCCACGGAAAGAGGCATCATTTTTGTAATTCAGTGATTCAATGAAATAGAGAAGATTCCTATAAAGCAATCCGCTTACAGCACCTTAAGGTTGTTTTATTTTTCTTTAATTCTGGAACTTGGTCATATTCACTAAGCAAACCTCATCGCATTCCGTCGTGAAATAGAAAGATTGTTAAGTAGTTGAATATGAACACTCTTATAAGGATAACAAGATAAGTAGCTTTAATCTGAAGTATCGATTACTTAAACTGAGAATCATTCATCAAGAACTGTCTTTACCAATATCTAACTTTAGCATTTACGCTTAATTCTGCCATTAATTCTTTTAATCTTTTTACTAATCCATGGGCATTCGTTACGCCGTGGAGCTGCTACCAAACGATTTCCGGATCTGATCAATGCACAATCGACAAATAGGATTCCACTCCCCCCCCCACCCTCAGTTCGCACATCATTCGTTCTCGCACATCCTTGCGTCCTCCGATGCGGCGGCGGTGGCCAAGTGGTCGGCTACACGGAACTGCCGATTCTGCGTCTCGAGCCAGTTCGCTCTAATTACAATGAGAGGATTATTTTGGATGCAGAAGTGAGGCGTTAAAGCGTATCTCCGCATCGCAGAAGGCTGCCACGCGCAGAAGTGAGTGATGGAGATGCCTCTGTTGGCGATACCAGACCACCTTCAATTTATAGCGCTAACAAGGGACGAGGAGCAATCTCACGCTCTGCTTCTTCCCGACTCTTCACAATTGTCTTGGCATTCTCTCACTCCTTCTATCCGCCGCCTCCTCTCTCGCTCTCTTATTTGGCTTCCATCTGAAATAAATAGATGCTAATGCATCGTCCGAAATCTCTTCGCACTTATCAAAGGGAGCAATGTCTCTGACTCTGCCTGGAGGGCGTCGGCCTCGCGTTTTTCCTTTCTTATTGTCCCCTTTCATTTGGCATGCGCATAACGAAGTCGGATTGCAATATTAAAATGGAAGAGAAAGAGAACATTTCATTCCTGTTGCTCTTAACATTAAATCATGGTTTATAATTGGAGAAATTCTCATTATACAACGGATTCGGAAATAAAATGAACTAAGAAGATTGCTCCTTGAAGTAAAAAAAAATTAAAACGATGAAAAATCTTCTCGAATGTAAACAACAAAACAATTAAATAACAGAGTAAGGAAACAAGATCGGATTAAGTTTAAAGTTCCTTGTAGTTGCCTTGATGTCTGATGGCTAAGTAGGACAAGAAACGGTACTATACCCCCATTATGTTATCTGATATATTTAACGTTATAGAATGAATGAAGCCATTTAAAACTTTGAATATTAATAAAAACAGCAGCGAATTTCATTTCATTAAGATCTTAATTTGTTACGTCATCATGCTTGGATACATTCGATTCGATATAGCAATCTTCACTTGAAAGCGAAATTTTTTTAATTATTTTCGTACCGCTGATCCTGAGAGCTATCGTGTTTTGTCAGAGGATCTCACGTTTATTATTTTATTCTGAAACACGTGAAAAAAAATCAATCTCAACTCCAAAAATCTGAGCTTTGACCTTTCTCCTCTAGCAGACGGTTCTCGACCCTCTGCCGCCGGGCTATGAAATGTGTCTCGTGGCTAACAGAAGAATTTAAGCATACCAAGCAAACGTTAATCCATTGAATTAACAACAAAAATGTTCTCACTTCATGGAAGAAAATTTAAGAAATTAAATGGTGTAGGCAATTACTGGGCTGGAAACAGGTATCAGCGAAATGGCATTGGATCAGAAATCAGAAAAATCGCTCTTAAACTAGAGAGTGACTTTTGAAATACAAGAAGTAACTCTAAGCGCAACTACTTATTCACAAATTAGCAACTATTTCGAAGATGTTTTCTCTCCATCTGCATCACCTTTTAGGTACATTCGTCTCTCCCAAAAAATCGAATCCGTTTCTACTTTTTACAAAAACTACATCGTGTATAAAACTATAGATAAAACTATTGAAATATTTTATCCTCAGACTGTAAACATTTAACTATAAATATAGATTTGTATAATGTCTGAATATCTTTCGAATGCAGAGTATGCACATTTTTAGTAAACGTACTTGCTTATAATTGGGAATTTTCTGTTCAAAATGCATTTAAATTCAAAAATCCTGTATAATATTTAAGGAAATACGCGACGAAAGATAAAAATATGACCTGAGCTTAAGTTTGCTTCCAGTTAAGGAATTGGATTAGACAGCGGTAGGTAGCTCTAGTAGTAGCTGATCGAGTAGTAGCTCTAGTAGTAGCTGATCGAGTAGTAGCTCTAGTAGTAGCTGATCGAGTAGTAGCTCTAGTAGTAGCTGATCGAGTAGTAGCTCTAGTAGTAGCTGATCACTGGGAGCGTATACATCAATAAACAGGTTAATAGATTAGTACCAGATGCATACCAGATTAGTACCAGATGCAAAAATATTTGTTCAGTTCAGAGTTATGAACGCCGGAATATTAACAGGCTACAAAAAATTGACCTCAGAATTTAAACATTAAAACAGGTTAAGAGATCATTGCCGGGTTTGCACCCGGCAATGATCTCTTAACCTGTTTTAATGTTTAAATTCTGAGGTCAATTTTTTGTAGCCTGTTAATATTCCGGCGTTCATAACTCTGAACTGAACAAATATTTTTTTTGAAATCGATATTTCGATAGATTTGATTGAGTTCTTTAATTTATATTTAGATACAGTTTTCATTAAATATCATATTGAAAAAGTTATTGAGCTCTGAATGTTTTCTAGTGAGATAACACGGAGCTGTTTCCATTTTCCTGCCAAGTACCCGTATTTGTCTAGATATGTTTATCTTAGCAAAGCATTTCTATGAAACATATCCATAATTGTTATTATATTACGGCTCAGTCATCTAGGTGTCCTAATTAAAAACAAGAGTTTTTTTAATATTATTATATATATTAAGTTATAACACGCTTAATGTTTTTAATCATATAGTCATTACTTGGTTATCATAATCATGCAAAAAGGAGATGGGAAGAACATTTCCTTGCAGTGGTTATGTTTTCATTACTGACGAAACCTCCCACATTGAACCAAAGCGCACAATAATTCCACAAGCGACGAGGGAGGGAGAATCTACTCGATCCTCTTCTCCTCCCATCCTTTCTTCGCCTCTCTTAACGCCGCCCCAATCCATCAACACTAATGCAACCAACCTCACTCTCAACAAGAGCACTGCCGAAAGTCCCTTAATGGGCTAACCGCTGTCACCACTGCTTGCAGCGACATTCCGCTGACAGAGGAGGAAGCAACAAATTCTCCCTTCTTCCCTCCCTCCGTGGAAAGTCTCTTTCGAATCTTTCAGCTTTCGTTACTCGAACTTGGAGGAAAATAGTTTAGACTGCAATTGCCGCTCAGTGTAGATCACGTAAAATCGGAATTTTCTAAAACAAAAAAAAAAATCTGTGTCATGTTTCAATAGTATAGAACTGTGGTTCTCAACCTTTTATACTTCACGTACCCCCTGGAAATGTGTATGTAACTAGCGTATCCCTGGGACTGGGGTGGCTCAGTCGGTAGCGCGCCAGGCTCGTAATCAGCAGTTCCCAGGTTCGAGTCCCGCTGGATCAGCGTTGAGATTTATCTCCGCAAAACTCCCAAACCTGCCCACGGTCAGTAGGGGACACCGATGGGTTTGGAAAGGCCGCCGTCCATTGGATGGGACGTTAAGCCGTGGCCCCGTGTGCGAGAGAGCCATACCCTGTGCACGTTAAAAGAACACGCTGGATGGCCTTGACGGGAGGCTACCATCTGTCTCCCAACAGCTGTTCCAGTGGGTCCCCTCCCCCCAACCTTCTCTGAGCCTTCGGGGTCCATGTGACCTGGCCATTTAGCCCATTGCGTGCAAAAAAGTGCCTGTCAGAGGTAAAACAATCCAACTGGCGTACCCCTTGTATAGATAGATAAAACTATAGTTATAGTATAACAATGGGAATAAAACTTTGTTACTAGATTTATCGACTTTTGAGCTCTCACGGCGTACCCCAAAAAAATTCACCTCGTACCCCACGTTGAGAACCCCCTAGTATAGAGAGTCACAGACAAAGTCCTGTAACCATGTTATTAGTTAAAGAAATTAATTCCACTTTTCTTACGTGGCAGAAACGAAAACAAGATTTTCTACTTATATGGTCGCAACACCAACTGAAACGATTTAGAATTCGGACCGCATTTTTATTTTTAGCTCAGTTTTAATCTTTTTCTAGTCTTACTTTCTTCTTTATTTACAAACTCACTCATGAAAAGATTCTGCTCATAATGTATCTTTAGGATCCTACACTCTCTGAATCTTGCATCACTGGCAATGTATACATCAATAAAACAATATGTGTAGTTTTAATTAAAAATATTTCATGAACACTTATAAAGAAAAGTTTTCTGATCGTTTTAAGATGAATGCATAGATCCAATATATTCCTGAAATGTATATGATACCGAATTATTAATAATAATAACATATCGATCTTTTATTTTCATGAGGGGTGCAAAGTCCAAATCGGAATTGTACGATCAAACATTTATACGAAATATCACACAATGCCTCGCCACTTTTTCCGTATTTGCAACGCAATTTTGAGGCCAAAATGTCTGACGAATTTAAACTAAAAAAGTAACTGAGAAAATTAAGATCATTATTTAAATAACCCAAGTTATTAACTTCATTTGCAAAGATTATTTTCGCGCGAACCGTTGTTTTCGAAGTGGTTTCAGAATGAAATGAAACTGTTCCGAATGAGTTCCATAGCTAAAGACATAGAATCTAAACTGAAACTTTATGAATTAATATTTCGATACATGTTTGTTCCACTAACAGAAATATTCCGATTTCGTTTGCTCTCCACAGGTGGGTGCTTAAGTTTCGTCTCGTACTTAACTTTTCCTGATATCATCTGAAACAACTCGCGGAACAGAAAATTAAAGCGCGGGTTCGATTTTGATATCGCTAGAAATGCTACTGCGAACAAATGCAAAACTCTGATTGGTCTGTCGTACGAAATAATTTAAAGAATAAAAACTCCTCCATGTCTTTATATTTTGTTGGTTTCCTTTTATCTCTGACCTGCATTTTATTTTTTTGCATACAGTGGGATAAATTGCCAGGTCACAAGCACCCCAAGGGCACAGAAGGTTGAGGAAGGGGATCGATTGGACATCGGTTAGGAGAAGACTGTAAGTCTCTGATCAAGGCCATCCAGTGTGTTGTTTAAAATGCACAAGCTATGGATCTCCTGCATTCGGGGCCACAGCTTAATATCTCATATGATGGATGTCAGCAATTTAAAGCCTTTCTATATTGAAGCATAAACGTGATTGTATAATAGTCGAGTTCTTTTACACATATGTGCAAATAGATAAATAGATAAATTTGCATAACTATTTATACAAAGATTTGATTCGACATGTTAAAACACATATAAAATAATAAATACAAATCCGCTATCTTTACTTTCAGATGAGAATGAAAGAGAACGAACGAGTACAGATTCTCTTCTTTGCTACGTCAATCTGATGGAGCGGTAAGATTTGTGCAGTAGAGAGAGAGGATCGCTGAAAGTTCATTTAAACGAAGCTGACGAGAATTGATGATGAGAGTTGCCTTGATGTTGCCACCATACAGTTTTTGTTCCATTAGCGATCCAATCAATTAGAAATTCCGCTACATTCAACAGGAAACGAAAGCTTATTTACGTTGAAAATTCTTTATTGCGTTGAAAATTCCTCCGCACAAAAAGGGAAAGAAAAGGAACTTTTATGAGCTCTGCTCACCCAGAAGATGACCTTTCCTCACTTCCGTCGAGTTTCTCAACCAACTGAAGATTTCTCGGATTGTTTTAACATCAGTAGAACATTCAAAGCAACCAACGAGAACATTCTTTGCTATTTTATACGATACATAGGTACAGCCAAAAACATTTCTCACGAGCGCATGCTTTTGCTCGTTAAGGCTTCCATACAAACACCCAGACGGAATTTAGGAAGACGAGTCAAAAGTTCAAGATTTTTACATGCGTTGCTTTATTCACTTTACTGAAAAGGTTTCCTTTCTCTTCCTTGGCTTTCCCGAGACACGATTTACATTCCTACGAAGTCCGAATTTATCCGTTAGTTGAATCTCGTGGCATTAGCACGTGGAAGAAAAGGGTTCGAGAATTCGGAAGAGGAGGGGAGAAAGATCTCACAAACCATTCCAATCGATGGCATCTTCTCTTCCATCCAGAGCTTACGGTTAGGAGGAGCATTCACAAAACTTGAACAGCCAACAAAGCCAGATGGATCATCGGTTGCTGGAATCTACTTCCTATATTCTGTCTTCTTCTCTTGTTATTAGTCGAAATTTACGATATATTGAAATACGAAAGGGTATGTAATTAAGACTTAAGCTATCACCATATTTTAATTTTTTAAGCCAACTTCTTTTTTCTTTCCGAAACTTATTGCTCGACTGTGTATCAGTTGAATACAGGCTACAAACTTCATTTTTGGTAATATTATGAAACTTCTTTTACCACACTAATTGCTGCTAAGAATTGCAACTTTTCTTAAACTTCATTCTTATTTATCACCTCCAACTGAGGCAGTTATTAACAGAATTGAAATAGGATCAAAAGATGCAACTGATTAAGAATCCTTCGATGGTTATATTCAAACAGAAGATCAGTACTTAACAAAGAGATCGAAAATTATTTTCCGGGCAGATGAATTTGCATTATCCATTGCATTTGTAAAACATAATTTAGTTCAGTAATTGATAGAAAGTTATAATACGGAAAGAGTTGGCTTCTTAACCACTGAACTAAAATGCACAAGCTATGGATCTCCTGAACACGGGGACACAGCTTAATATCTCATATGACGGATGTCAGCAATTTAAAAAATTCATTTCTTTGCACACGGATCTCCTGCACACGGGGCTACTGAACACGGATCTCCAGCACACGAGGCAACTGAACACGGATCTCCTGCACACGAGGCAACTGAACACGGATCTCCTGCACACGGTCCAATCAGGTGCGTATTTACAGATTAGGTCACTGCTACTCAGAGCCTCATATTGTTCTATGAATATATAACTATTTGTTTCTTAAAAATCCAAAGGGCCCCTAGACTTCTAAATCCGTTACTGATTCAAAAATATGAAAATTACACTGACTTTTTGCACTGAGCTATTCAAGTGATTCCGTAGAACTCGTTTGTAACTTTCCATCCCCAAATATATGACCTACGTACGTGTGCATGTATACATGCATGCATACATACATAATCTTCAAACACCCATAGGCTATAGAGATTCAACTAGACTGTGTAATTTAGTTCTCCAAACACGTCCGTCCCGATCTATACGTGCTGCATTTAGCCATGGTCCTGTTTGATATGGTCTGCCTGCTGCATCCTAAGCCTCTCTCTTTTAGTGGCGCCTTTAGGCACACCCTTCATTCATAACCCTATTTGTCAATCTGTAGTTATGCATACTGGCAACATGCCCAAACCAACGAAGTCTCTGCTCTCCCTACGCAGAATGCTACTCAAATGTGGTTGTAGATTCCTTTGCCTAATCTCATCATTGCTTGCAAAGTCAAGCCAACTGATGCCCAAGATACTGAGTAAGCATCTGGAATTAAAGACGTCAAGTTTTCTGCATTAATGTTATCTGTTGCTATGTTCCCACTGAGGACTCTGATTAAAGACTAATTTCATCCTCTCTAAAGATTAATTTTTTTTTACTGATTAGAATTAAGATAATTCTCTTGCTTTCGTAAGACTAGAGATTCCACATTCATTGCAAACCATCTTAAACATTTACATTACTAACCCAAGAATAGCCTATTTTCACAAAATCGTGGTGGTCAGAGAGGAATAATGAACGGACTCATCTCTCCCAAGATAAATACTATGATGATCAAGTCATTCAGTAATCCCCGACTTTCTAACTGCGATGATATGTTTCTTTAAATCCTTTTTAAAGTAGAACGAAGAAGTTCATGACACAGAAAATTTCGTCTTTCTCATTTCGTCTTTCAATAATGCTAATAAGGACTTACACAAAATTATTGTCAAAAATATTACCGCATTTCTTCGATTCTAAGACGCCATCGATTGTAAGACGCACCTTAATTTCAGTACCACCAACAGAAAAAAAAAGATTTGATTCTAAGAAAAAGATAAAACTCTAAAATATATCTAACAAATATTTTTATTTAATAGAATTCAATTTACTAACAACAATGGTACCTATTTATCAGTAAGTACGTTATTCATCACTTCCTTCTGAATGAATATCGGAGTGATTCTTCCGAACCGTCATATCTGCATCAATATCAGAATCTACTTCACATTTAGAGTCTAATTCTTCTGAGCAGTCTTTATCTTCATTATCCCATAATATATCGTCTTCTGAGCCATCGAGAGCGTTGGTGATGCAACATTTTTAAATGACTGCTTCACTGATCTTTCTGGGATTAGCTTCCAAGCTGTTGATACCCATTCCACCAATTTTGATGCCGGCGCTTTCTTAAATTTTCCGGATAATTCATTCACAGAGGCTCCACTATAAAGAAATAACGGTGGCATCACATTTGGAAAGCGCGGGAAAATACCCACGCCACTTTATTCTCCAATGGAATTGGAGAATGCGATAACGGTTAAACTTGGAGGAGGGGTTTCCGCGTAAAAACAAAACATGTGGTGCCGTGTGCAAAGCAAAAAAAAAAAACCTGCGTTTCTAAGACGCCATCCAGTCTAAGACGCACCCCGTTTTTAGAGACGTTTATATGGGGAAAAAAGTGCGTCTTAGAATCGAAGAAATACGGTAGTTCTTCTAAAATATAATTTGTAACTGGAGTAATAACCGACATTCAGCATTGGAATAATATTTTTTTTTCATCTCAAAGTTATCCATCAATCAAATACTTAATTTTGCTAAGCACAATAATGCACAGAACTTTACCTGGAGTAGGGAGTAGACTGGATACCTGAAATTATAGCAAGAGCTGCGATCAACTTTTTTGATAATACGGATAGTAATATTTCTAGTATAAACCTTAGGAACAACGGGGATTTGTGTAGCTTTAAATTCGAGATAGCAAAATTAATTTCAGAATCAGACATAGGACCAACATTAGAGAGTAATATATTTATCTGTATTTCAAACGCTGAGAGTACATAGAACCACATCATCTCTGAAATGCTCAGTCCGTTTAGCCACGAAAGAAACCTCACCTTGAATAACCTTCCATCTTTACTCCTCAGTCCCTGTACGCCATTCTGCTTTTCCTCACAAAAAATACTTACACTTATATACAAATCTGTGTTGTTGTGCTGTCTAGAAGCTTTCGCAGCTTTGTTAGTCGGGCTATCATCCAAAGAATCTTAACAGCTTTCAACTCTTTTCATTGGACAGCTGTTAGAAGAGAAATGGTTATCTTCCAGTCATGGCCATCCAGCTCGTTTTTAGTGTACACAGAGTAAGGCTCTCATACACACGGAACCACGGCTTTATGTCCCATCCGACGGACAGCAACCTTTCCAAGTCCATCTCTGATCATTTTTCCCTACGAGTGTAGGTTCGGATTTAGAGGAGATAAATCCCAACTCTGGCACACTTGAGACTGGAACCTGGGAATTGAAGATTACGAACGTGGCATGATACCGACTGAGCCAAAATTTAGGAGCAGGAGCCTCCTAAATGTCCCTGTGTTTCCAGTGTCAGTTTTTCTCAAATCATTAGTTACTTAACAGGAGGAGACGTTGTACATTGCTAGTACAACTAGTAATGCCAATTCGAAATACTTGCCTGTAAAACCTATCTTCTTATTCTCTTCCAACTCTTCAGTGGGGAAATATACCATTTTGTGTTAAACATTGTTCCATTTTGAATATGACTACCAGGTAACAATACGGTAAATATGTTTATTTACCGTATTGTTACCTGTAGTCATATTCTGTGGTACATAGCTATGAACGAATTGTAGAAAAGTCCCATCCAGTTATTTAGAAACATTAAAAAAAACCCTTAAGCAAGGTATGGCTCTCCTGCACACGGGGCCACGGCTTAGCGTGTGCTTGCGTTACCTTAGCTTTGCTTAGCACGGCCCATCGGTGTCTTGTTGTCATCGGTCCCCTTAAGCAGCTGCTTGCCACAAAAGGTGTGACGGGAGTCTGTCAGTTTGTACGCCGTAGTAGAGGGTCTGTGAGAATGGTGAGACCTCCAGAAAGACAACACAAGCATTCACGTCTTTACTTGGGGTCCTTTGATCAGTAGCCAAGGGCGCTAATCACTCGGCTACGGGCAATGCTCTGCAACATTATAGAAGACCTCTGAATGATGTTTGTTTTCATTCAATTTGTTTTCCTGAATTTTATTGTAACGGAAGCAGAGCAGCCTGATGGAAAGCCTCCTGTCTCACCACCTGTGCATATGAATAACTACGTGCATTTCAGTTATCAAAGCATTTGAAATTTTGGTGTAATGGTCGACATACGCAGTGTCTTGTGCTGCCATCTGTCGGTTAGGGAAAGAATAACACGGAGTTGGGAATTTAATTCATCAACTAGCGACGCAAGTTTCAATAAGTGGTTTCAGTACGTTGACTGGGTGCCAAGGAGCCCCGATTTTTGGAAAATATATATTGTTCAAACCTTCAGGTTAGATAGTGCTGAATTAATCACAGAAAAAAATGTATCAAACTGCAGATAGTGACTTGGCATGAGTCAGGAGTCTGTCAATAATTCTCCTTAATAAAAGACATGCGAGGAAAAATGAGGCCTTCAGCAGAAAGACAACATAAACTCTATCTTTGTTCTTTAGCCAAAAATTATAAACAACGAAACACTAAAAGAGTTTTTTATTTTCGTATATTATATACATCGAAACAACTTTAAGAAGAGTTTAGTATATATTTGTAGGTTATGCAAATATTTACAGATTGTTTAATATCCAGAGCCTTGTCATGCGAATGAAGAACTCATTAAATTTCAAGCGTATTGCAGTTAAAAAATTTCATTATTTTAATATGAATTATGAACAAATAAAATCTTTTCTACGGTTAAGGATATGGTTGTTTAATTTTATCTCCGACAGGGCCATATTTTATTATTATTTTTCTTTAGCGGAACAGACAAAAAAACAAGACATTTAGTTTTATAGTGTGGTTATTATTTTTACACTTTCGTTTCTGTTTCTTTATCTGCTTTCTTTTTTTTTTTTTTCTTGAAAAACCGTAATTTCTTCTTGCTTATCTTTTGTATTTTTATCCATTCTTTGCGGGTCATTGCTTTTAAGACTCCTCTAAAAATATATTAGAATCCCAGAAAAAACAGCAACCAAAAATGCATGAGAAGAAAGGGTTAGAATCGTATCAGAATTCGCACTGAATCAAAGATTAGAATCCATTTACCATGCACTGAATAATTCTATCTAACACAATAGGTCGCGAAAACCATTCTTTCCGTTAGGAATATTGTCCTGGCTGCTCAACTCTTCCTGCACTGAATCGCTGATGACATTAAATTTCTGCCATGGAATGAAAACACATCTGATATTCTTTTAGAACACTGAAATTATGAAGAAAATTTTTGAATTTTGTTCTTTAATAATAGTTGAAATTAGCAATTAAGAAGTTCAGGCATTGAACAACTATGCTTTGCTGAATTCGAATTAAAATCGTTTACGCCCGAAGTCAATAAATCCTTTATGAACTCTAGCATTATTTGAAATGTAGTCTGTGCAGGTTAAGAGTGAAACTACTACGTATATTGTAGTGTTTAAACTATGAATAAAATCATTTAAGAAAATATTTTATTTTTCGAAATATGTTCCTATACCTTGATACTGTATATATTTCTTGGAAAATAAATGCTTTTCCAAAGGTCAGAGTTGCAGCAGTAAATTCTAACGGTGGTGCAGATGTTTCCTTAACTTCTTCAATAATCCTTGTCTAAGGCGATGATGCTTCTTGGTAAGGCAGCCAACAGTATTTTGGCGTACAAGGAGGTGACAGTTGAGGGAAGCACGACTTTCATGTTCAAAGATTTATATATGTATTTTCGTACATATAATATCCTCCCCATCAACTGAAGCCGCGGGAAGAGCCATATCCGGTGCATATTACAGAGCGGTCTGGATTGTGTTGGTGAGCCTCTAAACACACTGCTAAGAAACTAGTGCCTCTTTTCACATTTTTCTTCTCTTCTACTGTGGCTCTTTTTTTTTATATTATGTAGCTTTTTTTTATTCCTTGTGTAACTTCTATTTTTCAAATTTATTATTAGTTTCCTAATGATAAGAGTACGTTAAGCGTCTCCTAACTCTGTAAAGACTGAAAGTCAGATGACTATACTTGGACTGGATTCGAAATTCCATACTAGAGAATGGCAAGAAATCTTGTGGCTCTTTAAGAAGTTTTTATTAATGGCTCTTCTATTAAGTTCGGGTTGCACAGCCCTACTCTAACAGCGGCTGCTCGTCAGGGCTCCTTTCCTGAGGTCCACGTGACTTAGCCATTGAACCCATTGTGCACTGAGTCAGGTAAGCTCAGAGATGAACCGAATCAACCGGAAACTTCTGTTCAAAGGAGAAGAGAGCTTTGATTTCTTTTTCATTCCTTTTGATATCCTCTGAAACAAATATCTTCAACACTTCAAGAACAAGGTCAGTCTTGTTTCAGAATTTTAAAGTTATCGTTTTCTAAAAGCAAATGATTTGTCCATGTTAGCATAGATTCTTTTAACCAAAAAATTCCCACAAGAAGTGGTAGAAAACGTGAGCAAATAATTGCAGTATATGTAATCTTTATATTTCCTGGTATAAAAAGTGCGAATAAATATTTTCCAATTTCCGATTGCATCTTTAGGCACTGTTAAGAATCAAGTGCATTCTGTTCATTCCGCTATTATTCCGGTGGCGGTAGCCATTGCTCCACCATCGATTCATATTTAGCACCGGCTGCACGAGCTTATCAGTTAGCGGCAAATAAAGATCACTTCCGGGAATTCCATGGGCAGCCGATACCGATTACAAACGAGAATACCGGCGTTGTTTTCAGCCTCTGCTCGTGGCTGCTGGGACAGAGAGGCCAAGGCAGTTCTCCTTAATAACAACTCAATTAAGTTTGATAAACGAGTAACTCTATCTAGTCACATTCCTCAGCACATTATGTCGCCATTTCATGACGCTATTTTGGAATTAGGGGAAGCTGTTAGGATGAAACGCGCGTTCTGCTTTGCTTAACGATGCCTCATAACGGTGTATATACACTCTATCACTGAAAGTATTATACCTTTTATCATTCGGAAACTGTTCAAAATCTCTGTCGCAAAAGTAACTAGATTGTAACAAGGGAATGAAATTAAGACAAATCTTGCTACCTAAACATATGTACATTTTCATTCTCAATTCCATCCAGAGTCTCACGTAGTAGCATTGTTCAAAATGATTACGAACAATGAAGAACTTCTTAGTATAGGCCATAAGAGGAAGCTTGAAACTAATGCTGTTCGTATTCCCTCTCACTTTCTATGAGGTCCGAACATTCTACCTGATGATCGTGTAGAGCGTGCTTATTGTAATTAACATTCAGAAAACACGGTAAGAAAATAACTGATTGATAGCGTCATGAAGTCAGGAGACAGAATACAAGGAGTGTACAGGAAGGGTGAAGAAATTGCCCAAGTTAGATATGAATGCAGAATTAAAGATTTTGATAACGTTAAAAAGTTGTCAATAATCTTTAATATATACTTCACTCAAAGATGATATGCCCCAAACGCTATAACTCTATCTCTACAATTTTGGAATCTTTGGCAACTAATAAATATCTTCAGCAGTTGGATAAACGAAATGTACAACCAACATTAATTAAATTTGACTTCAAGGAAAGAAAGGAGGAAATGAATGATCGACTTGAAACACACTCAAAAGAAAGGAAGATATCGTAGTCCATATGTTTCATTTGTACTCTGGTCAGATTTTTTAATCGTCAATATTGAAACCCATGCTCTCCGTAGGATTTGGGTTGTTTTACCTCTGAGCGGCACTTTTTTGCACACCATGGGCTAAATGGCCAGGTCACATGGACCCCGAAGGCTCAGAGAAGGTTGGGGGAGGGGACCCACTGGAACAGCTGTTGGGAGACAGATGGTAGCCTCCCGTCAAGGCCATCCAGCGTGTTCTTTAACGTGCACAGGGTATGGCTCTCCCACACACGGGGCCAAGGCTTAACGTCCCATCCGACGGACGGCGGCCTTTCCAAGCCCATCGGTGTCCCCTACTGACCGTGGGCAAGGCGGGGAATTTTTGCGGAGATAAATCTCAACGCTGACCCAGCTGGGACTCGAACCTGGGAACTACAGATTACGAGCCTGGCGCGCTACCGACTGAGCCACCCCCGTCCCCCTCTCTCCGTAGGAGAGCCATTAATTAATTTCTCCGTTAATTAACAGCAAATGCTCTTTTTAAGTGAACAAAATGATTGCAGACACTTTTCTGCTGTCATCTTTTACAATGCCATTCATATTTTCAGTTATTTAGTCTTGAGGAAATACAGTCAATACTACACTTAAGTTCAAAAGTTATGTTTTTGTTTTCCTTAATATTTACAAAAATATATGGAACTAAGAAATCGAAAATCGAGTTCTTATATGGCATGTGGTAAGTATGTAATGTAAATCTGCGGTAAAACTTCTTCAGAGGCTCCAAATATGCAAATGAACTGTCTGTACAAAAGGAATTCTCTAACCAGTTTTTGCACTGCTCATTGCTTGCCCACGAATTGAGTGTACTCTTTATTTTTTGCTCACGAATTGCAAATTAGAGATTGCCATTTCGTAAAAATGGTCTCGAAGACATCTTTGAGTTGCCTGGTTAAGGTGGAGTGCCATTGGAAGAACAGAGAATGGCCAGTGTTAAGCCAATGTAGCCAGATGGCTAATGTGTCTCAAATGATGCTCTCCAGGCTTTGGAGGTAATTTTAGGATACAGTTGATGCCGCTAGAAGGTCGCCCAAGAGTCGCAACATCTCGAGATGACCAGTATCTGGCTTTGACTGCCAGGTGTTACAGAGACCTGAGAGTTGCCCAGCGTGTTTCGTCTACAGAATGGAGAATTTAAGACTGATGTTAACAGAAGACTTCAAGAGGATAGCTCTCTGCAAGAAGACAGTGATATGTGTGCCCTTAACTCCCTCCCTTAGAGAATCCCTACTGAATTGATCTCCATAATATATATATGATACTCTGGAGCATGGGCGACTTCTTTCTTCACAGATGAATCAAGATTCAGCTTACATACTGATTCTACTATCTTCTAGGGAAAGCATGGGACTCAGTATTCATTCCTGAAACCTCAGAAACAATCCAGTGCCCAATATGGAGGTGGTGTTTAATTGTGAGCAATTATCAACATTATGGCAGCATCGACCTCCACATCTTCGATTGATTCTCACGATCGCCCATTTGCACGTGCAATGGGCTCGAGGTTCATTTTGATGAACGATAATTAGTTGCGATATATTAAGAGATGGGAGAGATAGCAACCCTTGTCCCACCAATCTCTTTAAAAAAAGCCTCTTTATTAATTGGCAAACCAAAAGGAGTTACCAATTAATAAAGAAGGGTATTTTCCGCAATCAATGAAAGGCAGCTCGTGGCGGCCCGTATCCCTTTTGACATCAAATTAATAAAATGTCAAATAAATATTATATTTAAAAAACATATTTTTAAAATTCTTTTGTCAATTAAAAATCAATGGTTATAATTAGAATCTACGTGGTCTAATGGTTAGCATACCTGATTACTAAGACCAGAAGGGGGCATGATGTCCTTGTGTAAGTGTTTGTATGTTGTATGAGAAACCAGAACAACCTTATACAGCTTCTAGGCATCTCCGTCCTTTCTGAAGGAAAGTACTATCTTCCTTTCTTAAAGAAAAAATTATATCGTACCCCCAGAACAAAACTGGTCTGTAAATGAGAGCTAGGCATTCACTAAAGGATAACTATGCACCAATCCCCTGTGGTGATAGATCCATGTGCCAAGCACCTAATGTCCGACCCCGCCTTCTCGTGGTGCAGACCGTTAGTACCTTTCAAAAGAGATACTCTCTTGTGGAAGTTAACGGAATGGGAGGGCTGCCAGATCAGTTTGGCCTATTGATCTGGACAGCTATGGCTACGTTTCTTTTTTTTTCCCTGCTCAGGATTCGTCAACCACAGAGGGTCCTGGTGCTGACCATATAAACCTACCGGAATGGAGATAGGTTCTAACCTTAATTATGGATCCTGAATTTGCTGCACTGGTGGGCTTCTGTGGAGGGAAAATCTTCCACTGTGCTTTCTGCTTGTTTGTAGGCTGACAGCCCGAAGTGTGTTGAGTTGGGTTGTTTTACCTCTGAGCGGCACTTTTTTGCACACCATGGGCTAAATGGCCAGGTCACATGGACCCCGAAGGCTCAGAGAAGGTTGGGGAGGGGACCCACTGGAAAAAGCTGTTGGGAGACAGATGGTAGCCTCCCGTCAAGGTCATCCAGTGTGTTCTTTAACGTGCACAGGGTATGGCTCTCCCGCACACGGGGCCACGGCTTAACGTCCCATCCGACGGACAGCGGCCTTTCCAAGCCCAGCAGCCCCAAGTGAACAGATTCACAGGATATGTTTCATCAGCTGGTGGATAATCCTGAGCAGAGGTCATCTCAGGCACCTGAACTCTTTGCTTCTATTGGCATCGTCAAATTCTACATTGGAGGAAGTCTTCCAGTGTAGATGGCTTCAGCCTTTAGTGATGGGGGAACGGGTGTTTGCCCCATGTATGCGATTAGGAGTCTGTTTAACATTGTCGGCATTTCCTCTCTCAATATAGTTTCCTTAAACATCCCACTAACCATTTTCTCTCCATAGGTAGTTGGAATGTGAGGACTCTGAAGAGAGCTTATTCTCTTGATGTCCTCACACAAGAATTTCACCGTTATAATTTAGATATTCTCGGCTTGCAAGAGACCAGATAGACAGATGAAGGTCAGATTCATAAAAATAATCTTAAATTTCTCTTTTCAGGGAGGAACGATAATAAGTATCTTCAAGGCATAGGTTTGATTCTCAGCAGACACGCTAGTGATGCTCTTCCAATATATGGGTGCATTAATAAATAAGTTTATTATAGCTAAAATTGAGACAAGCATTAAAGACCTGAATTGTTATATGTTGTTATTCCTCCACTGAGGATGCCAATGAGGATGATAAAGAGAGGTTTTATGGACAAAATCAGGATATTTTGAATTGTGTCAAGAAAGGAGATATTACCCTTGTTCTAGGTGACTTCAATCCCGAAGTTGGCACTGATTCTGACCTTTAGGGAGGGGTGATAGGTCCTTTTGGTATTGGTAGCTGCAATGACAATGGGCAACGTCTCTTACAGGTCAGTAAACTCAATGGTTTCCAAATAACTAACATTTATTACGAACACCGCGACATACATAAATACACATGGGTTTCACCTGATGGGCTGCATATGATTGATTATATATTACTTAACAGTAAATGGGATAGTTCTGTTAGGAATACCAGGGCATATAGGGGAGATGAAATTGGATCTGACCATAACCTTGTTAAAGTGTCTTGCAACTTAACTTAAAAAGTGTTGTACTATGGTTAAAAAATTTACTTTTAATACTGAAGCTCTGAAAGATCCAGTTATAGCCAAAGCTTACCATGATAGGTTACTTAGTCATTATGACAGTCATGGTTTGCTTAATACTGAAGTTGAGGAAGAATGGGATCATTTTAAACAGGCTTTTTTGGACACTAACAGTACTCTTTTAGGAAAAAAGGAGCAGAAGAGGCAGAATTATTTGAGTGATAAGGCGGTTAAGCTTATTTTGGAAAGAAAGAACTGAAGAAATGTTCTTTATCAATACCCTACTAGTCCTAATAGAAAGGATTACAGAGTGCTTAATAAACGTGTAAATGATCAGTTAGCTGCAGATAAGAATCTTTGGCTTGATGGCTTAGCTGACAAAGCCGAGGAAGCAGTTAGACAGCACAACAGCAGAGAGCAGTACCAGATAGTTAAGGTTTTGTGTGATAGAAAATGGACAGGTATACAGGGATTGAAGGATAAACAAGGTAAGGTTATAGAAGTGGAGGATCCTGTCATGGATAGGTGGGCTGAGCATTTCAGTGATGTTCTAAACAATGTGGTTAGTTCTACTCTCATTGTTTGTAATGATGATAGATGCATTGTTGGCTTTAATGTTGGCCCTATAACACAATCTGAAGTTATTTTGGCAATTTCTAAATTAAACTATATAAATCATCAGGGACAGATGAAATTGCACATGAAATGCTTAAAGTTGGGAATGTTTCGGTTACCACTTGGATGACTGAAATTTTGAATATCTTTTATGATAAAGGCATTGTTTCTAAGGTTTTACCAGACCTATAATTGATCTCAGTTCTTGTGATAATAATAGGGGTAGTAGCCTACTTTCTGTTCCAGGTAAAGTTCTTTGCATGATTATGCTTGATAGAATTAAGAATCTGGTTGACGGACAATTGCGTGATGAGCAGTATAGATTCAGATGTGGTAGGGGATGTGTAGATCAGATTTTTACACTTAGGCAAATACTTTAGAAATGTTTAGGGTTTCAGAAACTTATGGTTACTTGCTTTGTTGTTTTCAAAAAGACTTATGATTTTGTTGATCGCCATATTTTATGGTTGATGGTGAGATCATATGGTATACCAGACAAGTTAATGAACATAATGAAAACTCTCTATAATAACACTGAGTCGTGTGTGTTAGTTGGTAAGGCTTGCAGAAATTTGTTTAGCATTACTTCTGGTGTTCGACAAGGGTGCATTTTGTCTCTTTTTCTCTATAGTTTGGTTATTGATTATGTTATGCGAAGGGGGCGGGGGTGTCTCAGTCGGTAGCGCGCCAGGCTCGTAATCTGTAGTTCCCAGGTTCGAGTCCCAGCTGGGTCAGCGTTGAGATTTATCTCCGCAAAATTCCTCCCCCCCCTGCCTACGGTCAGTAGGGGACACCGATGGGCTTGGAAAGGCCGCCGTCCGTCGTATAGGACGTTAAGCCGTGGCACTGTGTGCACGTTAAAGAACACGCTGGATGGCCATCATCTGTCTCCCAACAGCTGTTCCAGTGGGTCCCCTCCCCCAACCTTCTCTGAGCCTTCGGGGTCCATGTGACCTGGCCATTTAGCCCATGGTCTGCAAAAAAGTGCCGCTCAGAGGTAAAACAACCCAACCCATATTATGCGAAATTCACTATAAGGGAAAGATTTTGACCTTAAATGGTCTAGAGATCAGAAATTTTCTGATTTAGATTATGCTGGTGATTTTGCCCTGTAATCTAATGATGTTGATGAGATTAATTCTTTCATTTGGCTGTTGATGAGACTGGTAATATGATAGGTTTAGTGATAAATAGAGGGAAAAAAATGAAGTGATGAAAATTAGTCAGGCAGATGGTGCGTCAGTTACTTTGAACGGTCTCACCCTTGAGCAAGTGTCTCAATTTAATTTTCTCGGGAGCTACGCAACAGATACCGGTGATGTGCGGCATGAGATAAATAGAAAGATAGGAATTGCTGCTAGCACCTCTAGGAATCTATGGAGAGTGTAGAGAAATAGGTTTACATCTTAATGCTACAATTAGACTGTATAATAGTTTGGTTCTTTCTAGGGTTAGTTATGGTAGTGAAACTTGGACGCTTTATAAACAAGATAACAGGAAACTTGATGCTTTTGATTCTAGATGCTTACGCAATATCTTGGGTATTAGGTGATTCAACTTTGTAACTAATGATGAGGTTAGGCAAAGGAGTCCGTATGGATAATTATAGAGTAGCGAATAGGATTATGAACAGTGTGCCTAAAAGCTTCAGAAAGAGGAGGAGACCTAGGATGCGGTGGCAGACAATGTTAGAATTAATGGGAAATGGCCAGATGCAGTAGATATAACTCAGGACAGATATGCTTGGAGCACTAAATTTCGCAATGTGGTTGAACAACCTCCGTAGCCCATGGCTGCTTGAGGATGCTGATGATGAGCAAAACTAACGTAACACAAGAAGAGCCCTTTTTCGGTAATGGTCTTGACAGGAGGCTCCTAACAGCTGCTGTCAAATGGGTTGTTTTATTCCCTTATCGAGCTTTGATCCCTTGGGATTTTTGTAACTTGCTCATTCAGCCTATTGTGTGTATGAAAGTGACGTTCAGAGGTAAAACAACCCAACCCATTTACCTTAAATAAATAGTTTCATACCGATTAATAGTTATTTCATGATGTGATGATTTGTTTTCATAATGAGCACATTGTGTAAGTTTCTGCCAAATCTGAATTTTCAGAGGGATCTATAACTTCAAAATCCAATTATTAGAAAACAATGTTTTTGAGTTACGACAGTTTTGTTCGTGGTGTAATACGATAAACTAAGGAATTAGTCAGAAAAACTTCACTTCTTTCGGAAATAATTTTTCGGAAGTCACATGTCGAATTTGTATTCACTTTTTATAACAAATTTTGATTATTTCATTCTGTCGGCTGTGATCCCAACTTAATTTTTTACGAAATTAATTTTCCAAATAATGATTTATATAATAGTTTGATCCTAACGTTGTGCTAATTAATTTTAAATTTTAATTTTAATTAATTTTAAATTATTAATTTTAAATTTTCACTCAACTGAAACGAAAAGATCTGACTATCTTCGTTGCACAGGAGACCACAAGGAGAAAAGAAGAAGGCAGCTGAGATTAACGAACAAAAAAAAAGTACATGCTACAATGAGACCTTATTTTCTCCACCTCCGCCCCCACCCCGCCTCCTACTATAAACTATGACGGAGCACGCTGCTACACGAGGAACATATTAAAAAGAACACCGCCGGCCAAAAAATTAATCACACACTCCACCCATTCTCGACATTCATCAGTGACTCGAAGAAAGGCATAGTCACTGATTGATTTACTGAAACACTGCAGTAAACCTTTTAATGTTATAGGTCAGATAAAAGGCTTTTTTCTTCAAATTGAAACTTTTTTCCACGAAATATTAGTTTCCAGTACGGGTTTTCGACCCTGATAGGTTTGAATTAAGGAAAATCTTGATAATCCTGATCCTTTATATTCTCCTTCTCACGCTTCTAATACCACTAGTTCAGTTATTTTAAATAGGCTAAATTTCAGCGCATTATCAACTAGAGCAAAATCTGAGATTTGACTTAGGTGCCAATGGGAAGAGAAGAAGGGACCAGATGGCCTTTATCCGTCCCTGCTCCTGTCTTACTTCAGGTTACGATCCCGTTTTGTCATTCAAGGAAAGTATAGTTCAATTAATTCTAAATAGAAGATTAATCAAAAAGGAAAATATGAAATTTAAGAGAGCAAGAAATCGTCTAAGGAACAGAAAAATGAAATACGATTTCTGTATGAAAAGAAACATTACTATAAAAAAAAAGCGAAGTGAGAAAGGGGCTCGAAAAGCAGAATTTGGATCAAAACCACACTCACCTAGGGAAGGCGACAGGGATTTTTATTGTTTGTCAGTTTTTTATGAATACATCGAGAGAGAGAAAAGGCAAAATGCACAATGGTGGCAAAAAAATCTTCTATTTCTTCTTTTCAATATTCCCTGAGCTTTATGAGCATCTGACATATAACGATTTAATGTCCATTCAAATTCAAATTCTCTAAAACATATTCATTACCTTAGAGTGATTCTGAGTGCTTAACTCTTAAGTGAACTATTAACTTTTAAGAACAATGGTTGGGCGACAAATTTACTCTTTTAGATTTGTTTTGAGCATAAATCGATTGAAGCGAATTCTCTTTTGTTTTTGGTGACAAAGGAGAAATTATTTAAGGCTAGAAGTAAAAGCATTAAATAAAGAAATGGTTTATGTGGCCGAGTGGTTAGCTATTGACCAAAGGAGCCTGGGTAAAGCATGGATGTTTGTGTTGTTTTTCTATTGAGGTTCCACCATCCTCACAGACCTCTGTGGCAAGTAGCTACTTGTGGGGTTATTTGTTATTACTTTTTATTTATATTTTAATCTTATAAAATTTTTCTGAAATCTGATTTTTTTTCTGCTATATTTGAAACCTTTTTGCTAATCTTTCAACAAAATGAGTCTACACTAAAGAATACGTTTCCCCCAAAAAGTGATTTTTGTCACCTAGCAATTCTGGCTAGAAGCAGTCTGTTGTTTAAATCAGGGTTTTTCAAAGTATGCTCACCCTCGAATATCCGATCGTCTTACACGAAATTTTAAACTTGGCTACCTGTTTTTGAAACTCAAAACAGTGGTCTTTGTTTATTTTTATTTTAGCCCCATATTTTATGTCCGACACTAAAAATAGATTAAAAAAACTTATTCCATAATGAATATCATTTTAACCTTTCCTGCTCGATGGAATATTTTAGCATTTGGGAAACTATTCAAGTCTTATTCTCAAGATCTTATTCCCCCCCTACGAAACTAAATTCTCGTAATTTACCCGAACTGAGGAAGACGAAAAGAATATAAGTGAACATTTTTTCTTTTGTGGAATAATGAGGATTGCAGTGAGCACCACACAGTGAAAGAACGTTGTGAATCACAAACATCGCATGTAAGGGCTGGAATTAGCCATAGTACGAGAAACGTCACAACAAACAATAAAATCACACCTCTCTGAAACATAGGCTTATCGTCAAGCTCTGAAGAATAACCACTCAATCTGTAATGGGCGCGCTTAGAGTGGGCGAATTATTGCTCTTTCCACCTACTGCGAATTGTCTGCATGCCTATGGTCTCGTTGTACAACTGCCTTGGTTTTAAAGTTAGTTAAATTTTCTGTCGGGTTATACTTCCGAGTAGAAATATCCCACTTTTAGTAAACTGAAATCGAAACCGCAACTAACCAATTCCACTTTCAGCATTCTGAAATAGAGACGTTTACTGAAACTTCCCGATTTTCACCAGTCGAAATCTGGACACCCTAAGCTAGCATCCCATATAATTTCTGCTCGAGGCAAATTTATAAATCGCTGGATTGATAGAGGAGGACCGAACTTGTCCCCCAAATCTCCTGAGAAATCCCAATTTGACACAAATTGGACTTCTTTTATGGGGATACATTAAAAAAACTTTTATTCCAAAAAATTTTTCATTTACGTAATTTAAAGCAAAACACTCACTGCAGCTGTTGCAAGTTGTACACCAAACATGGTGAACCGAGTATGGCTGGAAGTTGAATATCGCATGAATTGGCGCCACACATTCACATCTGTTGAACAAAAAACGAAACTTTGAAAGTTTCTTGGCATTCCTTACACATAATTACTTTTATTACTTAATTATTTAATAAAATGTAGCAATTTAAAATATAGTTATCCTTTTACATCGACCCTATATAACAGTTTGGTCCGTTCTAAAGTTTGCTACGATAGCAAAACTTGGGACCCCTTGTAATAAAGGTGACAGGAAACTTGATGTTTTTGATTCTAGGTCCTCACGAAGTTTTTTGTATATTAGGTGGTTTGAATATGTTAGCAATGGCCAGGTTAGAAGAAGTAGTCACGTTCTCTCCGATAACTGAAAATCCATTTTAATTTTTTATTTACAAAAAAATTATGTTTTTATCTTTTCATTTAAACATTTTTTTTTTGAAAAACTTGAGACGTAGTTTTAAACAATGTTTCCTTTGCAAAAAATATTTATTCATAAGTTTTTTTTAAATTTGGTTATTTAAAAATAACAAAAAAAAATATCTTTGAAAGAAAATTTTAATGTTTCAACATTTCTTGCAACATTTAATTTCTTGTAATTTCAATTTTTGTTTATTCGTCTGAATATTTTAAACCAAATTCTGTTCCAGTAAAATCACCTGATGCGCACTAGCCCTTTGCAATATTTCAATGGGATCTAATTCAAAGTCTCAGAATGCATTTGAAAAAAGAACAGCCAGAAAACTCGGCGAATCCTTCTTTTCTAAAACCCACGAACAATTATATCGGCAACGACGTTCAACGGATCAGCAGAGAAATGACGACGCCGCTTCTCCAATCTGCAGAGGAGGAGACACTCCCATCCACTTGCTACTAATATTAGATCTCCCAAGCCCAATGTTCTGCCATCACTTCCTCCCTTTTTGCCTCTTTCTGCTGGACACAAACACTTCAGAGAACAGTCTCTGTGTACGCCCTTCTGCTCCGGATGTAGCTTCTGACGCGGTGATCCTATATAAATAGAGCGTAAGCTTCCCCCCAGCAGGCTCTGCTCGTGATCTCTGTACCCTCGTGAGTGACCACCGGAACCCTCCAGGATGACCGTAAAAGAGAAGCAGCTCCGCGTGCTCAACCTCTTGAAGCACCTCACCTCCGTGAGCCAACGCACTGTGCCAGAAGCAGACCGCGACCCCCGTCTCCATGGCGTCGGAAAGCTGCCCATGGGAGAGCTCTTCTCTTGCTTCCATGAGAGGGATCTGGAAGAAGCCACCCACCTATATCAAATACTCTACGGTAAGTGATGATGCTGACTGTTTTGAGAAATATAGGGCGGTGATAAAACTCAAATGGTTTTAGACAGATTCACCTTCGTTCAAAATTTCAATTGGAATGATTCAATGGAGTGGAACATTTCTTATCATATTGTAGAGTATAATTAGGCAATTCAAAACACATTTGAGAAAAATGACACTGTCAGCTAATAGAGAAAAGATATTTTTTTAATTTTACAACATAACCGCCCCACCCCTTCCCTCAAGAGATGAAAATATTTAAAATTTGGATATAATCAAAACCACAAAAAAATTCGTTGCTTTCTTAAGTTCCTTTGAGTTCATAATTTTTAAATGCTTTGTTTTGCCACCGGCTGAACCGAATGGTCATCGATATCGATTTCTTTCAAAGTAATAAAAAATGCTATCATTCAAATCGCTCTTTGGAAGCATCAGGATTTCGTTTTCTCCCTTGCAAGTTGAAGACTAATGACCGTACTGGCGTGGATAAAAATTACCACCTTTTTAGATGAAGCAAAGTTATTTGACTGTTTGCTTCTTTGGTAACATTACTTTAAAAAGTAAGGGAACCTACAGGGAAAAATATGCATTTTAAAATTCGCATTTTTACCAAGTTTATGTATTTAATTTATTACATTATTACATTCTGTTGCAACAAAAAATATTTTTCTTCTATAAAATATGACATATTCGCATATGTCAGTTTTGTAAGACTAATATTCTGCCTTGACTAGGGTAAATTAGCATATTTTGCAACAATGCCTACTTACGTTTATAAAAAAAGCTTTATATTTTTTTAATCAAGAGAAATTAAAAGATTTCATGAAGTCCTGTAACGATCTCGAAATAGAATAACTGCACAAATAAGTCGTCTTATTTGCTTCATTTACCACAGTTACTGACCATTAAAATATCATTTTATATACAACACAAAATTTGTTTTCGATCGTTAGCAATTTTATCCCAAAAGGGTCAAAATAAAATCTACTGATTGAATTTCAATATGTTTTTCACTTGAAACCATTTTTAGGATACATTTCGCTCCATCTGTGATTGGCTCGTGCGATATGTGACATCCTTCCGTTTGTCGGATGAGTTTCGAAGAAGCTTTCCCCAATAGTAATGACGAAACAAAGCTAACTGTAGATCCCATAGCTGTCGAAACCGTTGCTTACATGGAGATTCAATCAATGATATCATCGTATGCAAATATTGAAGCCTTTCGTATCGTAGCGCATTCTGATTTCAAAAAACACAAATTTCGCGTCCTTTTTTTCAAACATCCAAAGGAGAAATATCTCACTTCACAGTGTTTATTAATATGTTTGATAGCATGAGAATGACTCCAGGTAGAAATATGGAAGAGATGGAATGTTTTACCTCTTAGAGGCACGTTTGTTTTACATAATGTGCTAAATAATAAAGTCTCAGAGAAGGCTGGCGGAAGAAACCCACTGATTACGGAACAACAGATGGTAACCTACAATCAAGCCTTTTCTTTAACGTGCGCAGGGTACCTCTAAGAGGCTTGATGTCCCATACATTCTAAGCCCACCGATGTCCCCTTTCTCACAGAGGGCAAGGGGGGGGGGGTCAAACGGAGATAAATCTCAATGCTGGCACAATTGGGACTCGAACCTGAAAAATGCAGATTGTGAGCCTGACGCGCTACCCGCAGAATCAACTCCAGCCTGAAAATTGGGAGAGGCAAAGACTAGCTATCAACAGTTTCAAATTTTAAATTAGATGTTTGACACCCCCCCCCCTCCTGAAAAAAGGCGATGGTGAAAAATAATCTATTTAGAGACAACTGCTGCGCTATCCAACTACAACTTTCATATCAAAGTTTGTGTGGCTATTCTGCTGTAGCATGTTAATCAAGTAAAATTGCATTCCACAGTAAGATATAGTTTGAAACAAGATAGAATCGTGGGTTCAGATCCAACCCGACTAATAACAATATTTCCTCTATATTTATTCAAAATAGAATCAATTGTAATATTGGAAAACTGTAAATGCACGAATTTATAAGTGTGCGGCCATCCTTCAAAAATATCTGAAATGGGCTCATCAGCAAAATCAAATTCTATGTTAAAAATTATAATAGTCATTTTCTTACAAGTGCAATTTCTTTATTCTCTTATAGTTAGTTTCATTAAGATTTAAAGTATAATATATATAGTTGAGAGTTTGGTCTGCATTTTTGAATGCCTCACCACCAACATCATCTGAGCAACGACATCATCATTTCTATAAGTCATTTAAAAATAAAGCATCATCATCTCTTCAAGAAAACCTAATTGTATAAAAATGCATTTCAAATTCAATATTCTTTTTATTATATGATATCTGCTCGGGTTTTATGTTAAGGTGTCACTTTAATAAAACTAATATGATAAATATTTGCTTAATTTCCTTGAAGTTAATGGCGGCTTTATCGAAAAACACATAGATACATATATGCTACGAAACGTGAACTACCCTCCACAGCAGTTCCCCAATATAAGCAGGCAATGTTAAAGATGTGAAAAGGGCACATTTTTAAACGGAATAGGGAATAAACTTAGCTGTTAATGTAACCAATATTCTAAAATTAAATGCTTGAAATATTACCCTCGAATACAAGAATATAAATCTGGTTAGGTTCTTTCACCTCTGAGTGGCACATTTTTGCACACAATGAGCTAAATGACCAGGTCACAAGGATCCCCAAGGGTTCAGAGTTGGGCAGGACACTGAACAGCTGTTAGGGAACAGGTGGTATCTCCCGCTAAGTCCATCTATTGTGCTCTTTAATATGCAAAGGCTCTCTTGTACAAGAAGCGCTGCTTAACATTCCCTCTGAAGGATGGCCACCTTTCCAAGCCTAACGGTATCTTCTTTCTAACCGAAAGAAGAGTAAGGATTAGCGGATAAAATTCTAAAGGTAAAAAAGTTGGGACCCTCATTTGTGACATCAAATTACAAGAACACTGGCGACTAAACCACCCCCAGGCCAGCCCCAAGGTAATTTACTGTACATCGCTTATAGAAATCACTGAAATTTTATTCTCAAATTTTCAATGGCCAAATTTTAAAAAACTTAAACTCACAATATATGATTAGTATTTTAATTACATGAGTTACTATTAAATAATTATTAAAAGCCTACTTTTTTTAAAATTCAAATCTCATATGTTCTGAGAGTTGCCGAGGGCTACAAGGAATTAATCGAAGAGCTTTGTGTACATATTTTGTGCAGTATTTGGGTCCCGATTGAGTTCTTCAGTAAAGTTCACTTTTGTGAAATTTCCTCCGTAATCCTAACTTTGCAAAACGTTGCCATTGAAAGGGCCCATACCACCGTGATTATCTCTCTCACTTGAGTCCTTGCCTTTCGATCCATGAATCTGTCAATCATTGTCACAATTGTTCCGATTCAGAAAAAATGAAATCCATTTTGTTTTATGTACAGAGGCCAAGGACTTTGAAGATTTCATGAGCCTCGCGAAGCAAGCCCGTGGATTCGTCAACGAAGGCCTCTTCGTCTATGCCGTCTCGGTGGCACTCCTCCACCGCGATGACTGCAGAGGAATCACCGTTCCACCCATACAGGAAATATTCCCCGACAGATTCGTCCCTTCTGAGACTATCAACTTGGCCACCAAAGAGGCAGCCAACCACCCAGACAGAGTAAGTTCATTGTCTTAATGAGAAAATCATCGAGGAAAATGTTCTATAGTTTATGTTTTATTTCCCTCTAAGATTTTAACAGTTTCGGAAATATCATTCATGTGATAGATTGAACTTATTTGACAGACAATTAAATGCTACACCGAAAACAGTGCTGGTGGATTTGGAAATGTTCCAACATGAGGGAATGAAATGTGATACTAAAAGTGGAAATGTGATACTAAAAGTCATGGTAATTCTGAAACACTTTATGATTGGAAATTTAAATTTACATAGTCTGATATTTTGGTTGATTCTTAAAGTGTTCGGAATTCTGAGCCGCCCTCTTTGAAGTAAATTTGAACTTTTAAACCACAAACAAACTTCACACCAATGGATTCTCGCACATAGATTTCAGATAACTAAAATTAATCTGGTTTATTATTTAGTTTCTTATCTTTCCCTCGGAATAAGATCGGTAATCTATAGGCACATGATGATATTTTATCCTGCTGGCATTGATCTTAGGTTAAAAATATTTTTTTCTTCAAATGAATGGATAAAGTGGGGATATTTACTTCTCTATTGTTACTCATTTATCATTGGAGTAGAAACATAATGTAATTTCTCTGTGCTTCTATTTGCTGCTGCTGCCATGTGACAAGTTCTTGAGAGTCGAACCAGCACAGTAGCTTTAATGCTTCACCTATGTCCATAGTCGAAATGCGGCATGATTACTTTTCTTTTGCAACTAACAATAGTATGTAAGAGCACCAGCTTCTGTTCCACGAATGCTGCACGTTAATCCTATCCCTGATCCAATAGTTCTGCTTCACTCCTGCCAGCGACCTCGTCACAAAATATTCTGATTCGCTCTTCTATTTAGTGAAATATTGCTCATTATTGTCAAAATCTTTAACATCGATTCAGCATTTTTTATAATAAGTGAGATTTACATTTAACATTCATAATTATGGAAATATTAAGATGCCATTCATCATGATAAGCTTCCTTCATACGATTCAATAATCTGCAACCAAACCATTTCTTTTTTCTTTCTAGGATATCGTAGTTGAAATCGAAGAGACCGGCAACATTTTGGACCAAGAATACAAAATTGCCTACTTCCGAGAAGATGTTGGTACCAATGCCCATCATTGGCACTGGCACGTCGTGTATCCCGCCACTTGGGATCCAGTGAAGATGGGAAAGGTGAAGGACCGCAAGGGAGAACTCTTCTATTACATGCACCAGCAGATGTGCGCCAGGTGAGATGATGACGAATTCTACTAGAAGATGGCAGACAGGGGGGGGGGGGGTCTACTTATAAAATTAGAGAGCGACTAAGTAACTTCATCAAAAAGAATCTGAAATCTTTTTTGTAAAATATTATTCCTGCAAAATATTTTAAATATAAATATTATTATTATTCCCGCCTTTATTTTAATTATTAAAATTCCCTTTGTTCTCCCACCTCGTGGATCGAACTATGGATGATGAGCATCAGACAAGACAGAGCACAATGTATCTGGAGGGAAATGAGGCTTAGAGAGGAATTAACCTAGAAAATTAATTTGGAATACTTTTTGTCACAATTGAAAAAGTTTAGCTTCTACAGGTGTTCGAAATTAAATTAACGGTAATGCCACGATTCTCGTTTTCCCTTCTTTTTCCCTTCCTCATTGAATCGCGTCAGATGATGTCCACATCTCCGAACACCCAGAGATCTTTTCGATTCGGAACGTACCTGAGCTTACTTATCGTCCAATCTCCTTCATCACAGACGTCTCCTTCTTTCACGCCAGGACCTTTGACACTTTTATCATCCTGTAACCATATCGAAACTATTTCACTCCCAATAATAAACTCTTCATTAAACTAATGGCATTGTTCATCTTCCAAAATATGCTGCTACTTCAGTAATAAAATAGTAGTATAGTAGTATAGTTGTTAGTATCATAGGAAAATGTCTTGCAGACAAGAAACGCTTGAAATAATTAGTTGAAAAAAATTGGTTATACTGACTGGTATTATTTCAGATGCTGCTGCTTCTTTATTCCCAAGATCATCCCAAGCCGTGCCCAGGATTCAGGAAACTTCAATTGCATCTGCTACCAAATAGCAAATCAGATTATTTAAATTAATATTCAGTGTTTTGTACAAATTGCCCGAGCTATATAAAGGCAGCTACGGGACATGGCACTTCTGAATTTATTCAATAATTTAAATATTCAAATTTCACATAGTTTTAATGCATCAATAGTCTTAACAAACATGCCAGGCAAATATACCATGTTTTATGAGCACGGGGTCTTGAAGTCATTTTATGCGGCCCGGAAGCAATACATTCTATTGTAACCATGGTAGCGAACTGTGACTATGGAGAATCTCAAGCGACTATGGAGAATAGGGTTGAATTAGGCCGAAAATGGAACCATTACAAAATGAAAGTTAGGTATATGTGTTGGTGTTAAAAATAAGTAATTCTTAAATACTAAACCAACAACTTAGTAATCGTGCATTATTCATTATTGCTTAAAAGCCAATGCGGCCGGCTGTTGATTGCTTATGATAAAATGCAGCCAGTCATGTATTGAAAACGTAACTGATTTGAAATTGAGACTCCTGTTACTGAATATGGCAAATATCCTATGCACCCATCACTAACTGACACAAGACACCTTTCGGATCTCTGTGATCTGTCCATTTAGCCCATTGTATGCAAAAAAAATGCTGCTCACGTGCAAAACAACCAGTCTTCATTCCTCTAGTTTTGTCATCATTGAGGCATACACACTTCAATCCATTGTGTAGATGGTCCCAACCATAATACTAATTCAAAGAATAATTACGGTAATATTTGCCTCAGGCAATTATATTTTTGGTTGGTTATTAAACAACGATTATTAAATAATGATCAAATTCTAAATGACAATCCACATTTGGCGTTGAATTGCATCCTTATTCTTTCTTCTCCAGGTACGACTGCGAGCGTCTCTCCAACGGTGTGCGACGAATGATTCCCTTCCACAACTTCGAAGAGGAGCTAGAGGGCTACTCTGCCCATCTGACATCCCTGGTGAGTGGCCTGAGCTACGCCTCTCGCCCAGAAGGATTCAGTCTCCGCAACCTGAAGGACATCGACGTCCAACACATGATCCGTTTCCGGGAAAGGATCCTCGAGGCCATCCACATGCGCTACATCGAAGACGAGCAAAACAACAAGATCTCTCTGAACGACGAAAATGGAATCGACATACTCGGCGCTATAATCGAATCCAGTTTCGAGTCCAAGAATAAGAAGTACTATGGCAGTCTGCATAACTGGGGTCACGTGATGTTTGCCAGACTTTGCGACCCTGATGGAAGGTTCAATGTAAGTATTTACCAATACAACGTGACCTCTTCACAATATTACTTACACATTTAATTAAATGCTACCAAAAATTTAAATTTTCGGGAGAAAGGGGACATCTTTAGTTCGTCGTTCATCGGATGGGACTTTAAGCTGTATTCTCATGTGCATGAAAGAATGAGAGAATGTGAATGTTAAGGAACACCATGATGACTTTGACGGTTCCATCTTGTCTCCTAACGTTGTCCCTTCTCTACTTTTCTCTGAGACATTGTGGATCCTTGTGACCGGGTCATTTAAAGCTCATTGTATGCAAAAAAAAGTGCCGTTCAAAAGAAAAACAACCCAACTCTTGGAGGGCAAATTGTTTTCTCCGTACATAATGCGCAATACTCAATTAATCATATCGCTGAGTTTTTTATTAATATTAATATATTTAATCTATAAAGCACTCAACAGTTGTAGGTGTGACACCTTCTAATCCATCCTGGTTGATGTATGAATCTTTCACAAATATCTTTATAATGTCTACTGAGAATTAAGTCTCTGAAATAATAAGAAACTACAATTGAGTTCTTCTTAAATTCTCCATAATACTCAGCAAATATCAAAGCGAAATTTATTCTATGTTTGCTTATGTGTTTCATAGCCATCAAGACTAAAACGATGCTAATTATTTTTTTTCCAGCAAAATCCAGGTGTGATGAGCGATACTTCCACTTCCCTCCGTGATCCCATCTTCTACCGATACCACAGATTCATCGACAACATTTGTCAAGAGTACAAAGGCACTCTCCCATCTTACACAAAGGAAGAAGTAAGGGATTTCATTTAGATTCTCTAACTTCTCTTTCTAAAAAAATTGCTTCCGTTTTAATTTTTTGTCACACTGCTTTTAAGCGCATTTCTACAATGACAGTTCTTTTTAACTTCTTAATGCAAGTTATTTTTCATCATTGATAAGCTACATTAATCTTTACCATTATTTAAATCATTATAATTTCTAATTCGTTCCGTTTTCTTACATCGCAGTTCATGATCGACGTCAACATTTAAATTTAAAAAAGAAAAAGACTTTTCTACACATTATTGCAACCTTCGTGTCACGTGACACGAAGGTTGCCAGATCACTAATTTCTAAAAAAAATCGTTGCCAGATATTTTTTCTGAATTCTGTAATCAACCAAGGTGTTCGGATATTTTTTTGAGCGACTGTACAATGCACCTTGAAGAAGGTCTGTGAGTAAGGCGAGACCTCAGCCAGGGCAACAAAAGAAAGAAAACATCTTTGCCTTATTTGGGCTCGAACTCGGATTTTTGTGATCGGTAGCAAAGAACGCTAATCCCTCCAGAAATGGGGGGCGGGGGTGGCTCAGTCGGTAGCGCGCCATGCTCGTAATCTGTAGTTCCCAGGTTCGAGTCCCAGCTGGGTCAGCGTTGAGATTTATCTCCGCAAAATTCTCCGCCCTGCCCACGGTCAGTAGGGGACACCGATGGGCTTGGAAAGGCCGCCGTCCGTCGGATGGGACGTTAAGCCGTGGCCCCGTGTGCGGGAGAGCCATACCCTGTGCACGTTAAAGAACACGCTGGATGGCCTTGACAGGAGGCTACCATCTGTCTCCCAACAGCTGTTCCAGTGGGTCCCCTCCCCCAACCTTCTCTGAGCCTTCGGGGTCCTTGTGACCTGGCCATTTAGCCCATGGTGTGCAAAAAAGTGCCGCTCAGAGATAAAACAACCCAACCCTCCACAAATGAACGACTTTTTTTCAAAGACATAGTTTTTTAAGAAAATGTGTTTTTGAGTTAGTGTATTTAACTTCTGATAAGCCTATATAATTTCAATAACACATTCAAATTCAATAACACATCACAATATTTATTTCCTTAATAAATAAAATACTTGATTACATTGCTATAGCGCAGTGGGCACACATATATGCCATTGGAAATGTGCAGAAATCCACAAGGGTTAAAAAACCTCGACTGTGGAATTTATTAAAACTCAATATCTGATTAATCATTTTTGGCAACAAAGAGTCTAAACGAATTAAGCATTTTTAAAGTAATCAAGTAACAAAATAATTTGAGTAAATAAAAAACCAAAAAATTTGAACAACCAAAAATGGTAAAATTATATTACAAAAAAAAACTCTTAATATTATCAATATGTAGTAGTCATTTATAAAGTTTTGAAGTAAAGTTATGCAAATTTTTTCCATCATTTATGTTTGTTTGGCAAAAACTTAAATAATTTTGACGCAAAGTGCAGGTAATGCTTTTTAATCAGTTTTCCTAGGTAAGAATTCAACGAGATTAACAGAGTTACTGTATCTTGTGTTATAATTAACAAATTTCATATTTTGGTCCGACCAATTTTTAAACAAATATCTTAAAATTGAATGAATATATAATTTCCAAACTGTTAAAATATCAACATCTTTATATAAGTTTTAACACTTTCATGTTTTCTTTTCTTTAATATACAATTTATAATTCTATTTCGAATTACAATTAATCTGTTAATATTAGTATAATTTTTAATTAATTTTTTAGTTTGTCTGTATTTCCATATGTAATAATTTCAATAAAAAGCACTATCAGACGAATCTATCACACTGTTAGCTCCGTCGTCATATCTGAAAGGAAGTGTGAGAAATTAAAATTGTTTCGACACAGAATGAACATTGCAATCGGCGGTCACGTTAAGCTTTTCTCAGCAACTCGATTTTCTAGTTTTATAATAATACTTTAAAACTAAAAATGTGACTTGATATTCATTTATCTAGATCTATATTTACCTCAGTTAAGTCTTGGTAGGATTTATGGAACTCAGAAACGCTTATTTATTGAAATCAGGAATCTTCATTATATCACCTATTACTTCAATCCCTGTACATATAGCGATCCAGGATTGGCCCATGCTGTCCACGTGATTCTTCCCACCTAGAGCTATCCTTGTGCATTGCGCAGTGCGTGCTTTTATAGCACAATGTTTTAGATACTTTATGGAGTCAAAAGCTCTGTTGTCGTTCTTTATTAGATAGATGATCCAAAAATGATTTATTAGATAGAGATTTATTAGTTTCAAGATTAGATGCAGTTAGTTTTCGGTTTGTGGGGTTAGAAGTGTATGTGTTGAGCTTCAACTTCGATATCCAAACGATGAAGAATTCGACGCATCGTCTTCCTGGAAAGCTGTTGCAGTTGTCCAGCGTTCTATTCGCAGGTGATTGTCTCAAAATTGCCCGTCAGTTTACCTGTAAGACGGCGTTACACCCATCTCTCGCCTCGCGTTTCCCCAGCACAATCCTGCTACTGATTATTTTTCCTTCAGTGTTTGTCCCCATAAATCTTTATACCTCTAAAAAATTCCTCCATTTTCCCATTATTTGAATTCTGTCACTTTTTAATTCACACATCTCACGAACTTCACCAGGACGTGAATGCTGCCCCATCAGCTTTCATCCCCCTTGCCCAGTTCATTCATCAGTGTCGATGAAGTAGTCACAATTCAATGGCCACTGAATGAGGGTACATCCAGCTTTCATACTTCTATTTGTTGCAGTCTTTTATGCATTTCCTCCTTTTGAATAGTCGACATTTTTCAAAAGTTTAAATTCAATTCCCTCATAGGCTGCACATTCCAACAATTGTTGCTTAGATATTGTTTAGACTCCATTTCGCATTCACCACTTCAATGATGCTGATCTTTAGTTTGACAATGCAAATATATTTTTTATGCGAAAAAATCTTGATTTACAATTTTTACTTTTCCAAAAACAAAAAAAATAGAATAATCCCGTATTTTCTCGCCCGTAAGAGGAAAAATATATTGATTGTAAAGGAGGAAACGTGATTTATATTTCTCAAATGGACTTTTATTTTTTTAAAAAAACATACCAATGTTATTGAAATTGGACTATCTTTCCTCCAGCTTGGCCTCCCAGGAGTCCAGATTGCAAACGTAACTGTCAATGCTAAAGTGCCGAATCTCGTGACGACCTTCATGAAAGTCGCAGAACTGGAAATGAAGCATGGCATCGAATTCGGAACCGACCATTCTGTAAAGGTATGTAGATGATGATAGTTGATCGTTCAAAACTTATTAATAAATGGAATTGGCTCCTTTGTAGATCATTATCTGTTACGGCTCTTCTGCTCCATTTCAGCTGAGACATTTGCAAATGAATCACTTGTACATACAATCTGTGATCAATGTTGCTCTTCCAAATCGTACGTAAACAATTAGTAATGCTCGAAATAGATCTGAGACGAAATGCTCGTCTTAATGGCATTTCTCTTTCGAAATGCTTAATTAAAAAAATTCGAAAAATCTTAATTAAAATGATGGAATTAAAAATCATTTTTATATGCCTAAAAAAATTAATCGGGAATTTGTCACTCGCGGTATAACAACGCAGCTATTCCGCTACCATTCTAAAGTTAAACCGTCTGAGCAAATAAAAAATTCCACTGCAGCCCACAAATAAAATAACGCAACTATTCAAAAGAATAAATTATTAAATAAAATACTGATTTTACAATTATAGCTATGTTATCGGATAAGCTGCTGGAGAATGTTAAAAAAATAATTAATAAAGGTTAAGCATTAAAAAAAAATAGGTAAAACTGAAATCACTGCGAAAATGTAATCATAGAAGACGTACAACGCCGACTTCTACAGAAGGAAATCGCATCCTGCACATCACTAATCCCAACCTTTGTCCCGCAGAGTTTTATCTTTAATTCCATCGAGCCCGTGCATGATTTGTCTTCTTTAAAACTGGCCCTTTCACCGAAAGAGTCCGTTTACAAAAGTATTCACCAGTTTCTGTATGCATAATGTTATTACCATTTTTAAAACGCAGTAAGAGTCAACTAAAAGAAATGGATAAAGTAAATTTTAAGGTTAAGCAAAAAACATAAATTTAAAATGTTTCCATATTTCTATAATATCAATAAATTTGGGCATCCTAGAGTTATTAACCTCGCGAATGTACATATATCTAGTTCTTAGTTTGCTCATACGGGGAAAAATATATGCTTTTACTTTTTTTATCGCACAAATACAATTATTAAACACAGTTTTAGTATTTAAATTTCACCTTTTTTCATACTGCAGAAAAATGCTCCCCCCTCCCTCTGCACTTGCAGAAAGTTATGACGTCTCCCTTAGTCAGAGGAAGGGGGCCATCACACCAGATACACGAGACTGAACAAGGTCAAAATTTTCGTTTTCTAACAGGAAAGAGGTCTTCATATTTTTATGATATTGCTCTTCTGTGACTGGACGATATTTTGTTCAACCATTACGTCACTAAGTACTGCAATTGACGATTAGTAAGGCAATAATGGTCTTCATAAGGCCTCAATCACGTTACCTGCATAAATCAATTGCGTGAAGTGCATCTTTATATTACATATAACGATTTTATGTTAAAGGAAATAATCTCTGGCTCTGCGAAATGTTTTCGGGTATTCTATCGAACTATCTACTCCTTACTTTGTTTACTTCAGGGAATTGTTTAAAGATCTAGTTGCTAAGGAAGGAAAAGCTTCACAGCTTCTTAAAGCAATAATAAAAATATTGTTATAAATTTAACAGATGGAAACTGAGCTCTGAGTTCAAAAGAATATTTAGCAACAATAATTCTAAAATAAGGTAATTTATTACAAAAATATGAATAAAAACATTTAAATAAACTAAATTTAACCAACACAAATCTTCATCTTCATCAGTATGAGAATAATCTTCAGAAGAATAATCACCTTATTAATTATTACTACAAATAGTCGTTTCTTTAGAATTCTACAATCTCTACTCAAAGCATGAAGTAAGAAATCTACAATATTGAATAAATGGCACAATCGTATTTGCGAATAATATTCCACCAAGAATAACCTTACCAATTCCTTAAACAAACTAAATATAACTATACACCAAATGACTTTCTTCCATGATTCTAGTCACCAAGTACTCTAAACCTGCAGCTAAGTATACTGGTCTCTCAGAACCAATTCTTTTCAGACACTGATCACTACACATCCGACGATGAATTCTTCCTTTTTCTTACTACTTTACTAACAAGATTCGCCCTAATAAATAAACTCTTTAATCTTCCCTAGCACACGCCAAATGAAATTATCTTTCTACTTGGCATTGTTTCTTCCGAGAATCTCCCTCGTTCAATTAATGCAAGCCAACTTTCCATTACTCTCAGAACATCATTAGATTTCGAGTTAGACTGTTGTAATCCTCTGGTGACGTACTTCTCATGCTGAAGTACACGCGAGCACACATCATGGTGACGCAAATCATCAAAATCATCATAGTTTCATTGTTGCTCCTTCATCTGTCGTAACAATATTTATTCAAAATCTACTTTAAACAATACAAAATCTGTCAACCGTCAGTGTTAGGTATTATGAATCCACTGACGTATAATATTACAAACGTATTACTCATCTCATTTTCATAATTTTTACTTGATACAAGATTCACAAGAAAATTTACTTAATATTGAAAAAAATTAAATTGCTATAATGCTAAATAAATATAGAAGAAAAATTTTCAAAAGCCATGTGGGATCTGAACTTACCGCCTCCTGATAACATGTCAGGTGCAGAAAAAGTGTCCCCGAAAGTGTAACATATTATCAAGAAGTCGTGGGTTCAGATCCCACGTGGCAAATGACAATTTTTCCGCTATATTTATTAAACGAATCACCAACCGGTGCATATCTGTGATTTCCTATTATTTCAACGCTGTAATGCTCGTTTTTTGGTTTTATGGCAAGTAATTTTTCAGTTTCCATAGCTCTGGTATTATACAAATTTACAACTGTACTTAGAGTTCGTTAATGTGGAAATTTTTTATACCTAGCAACGACAAATAAAAACATCTGTTCATTCTGTGCAGGTCAGGTATCATCATCTGGACCACGAGCCTTTCACCTTCACCATCAGCGTGGAGAACAACACCGGAGGCCCAAAACACGTCACAGCGCGAATCTTCCTTGGACCCAAATACGACGAGCTGGGCAACAGTTTGGATCCGGAGCACCAGAGGGGGCTGTGCATCGAGCTCGACAAGTTCCACGTAGAACGTAAGTGCGCGCGATATTCAGAGGAAATGTTTTTTAGACGCTGTAAGATAGAAAGTGGTCGTAAGGATTAACGAGCCACGTGGCAGACGTTAGCCTTCTAAGTTCAAAGGTATTCGAATCCTCACCGGGGATGGGGATGTGATGTCAACTTAAGGAACGAGAATAGTGTTTCATCCGTTACATTGTCTGCATCTCATTTACATTTAAAAAACCATTATGTACGGGTTTTTAAGTTATGTTGTCTATAAAATATACGCTTAGTATTGTTCACTATTTCCGCTGATGGTGGTTGGTGACAAATAATCTTGTAGCTTCTTCTAGATATTAACCGGTAACTTTTCTAAACCATTGTCTTCAGTTTCGAAGAGTCAGTTTCTTTTAAGTAGATTTATTTTCAGTGGCTTTTCTTTTCGTTTGCAGTGACTGCTGGAAAGAACGTGATCAGTCGCGACCACCGTAATTCGAGCGTCACCGTCAGCGAACTGCATACATTCGACCAATTGGAAGCTGGCGAAGGGGTCGGAGAGGACACAACCGAGTTCTGCAGCTGCGGCTGGCCAGAATACATGCTCATTCCACGAGGCAATTACAAGGGAATGGACTACGACCTCTATGTCATCCTCACCGATTATGACGAGGATAGCGTAAGTATCTAGTCTTTGTAACTTGCCACCTTACGTAAGTAGAGTCGCTTCAAGAAACGATTACATTAATACCCCCTCAAGCAGCTGCTTGCCACAGAGGTCCGACAGGAGGCTGTCAGTTTATATGTCATAGTAGAAGATCTGTGAGGATGGCAGGCTCTCAGTACGATTACATTACGAAGCTGGAATTACTTACGGTAGAAGTCCGCAACTAATTTAAACGCATGCCGCATTGGAAAAATTATCCTGGCTGCGTGCGGGTCGCACATCATTGAAAGTAAACATATATTCATTTTTATATTTTACATTTCTTAATTAATTTTGTAAAACGGAAATTCCGAAAAGTCATGTGTCAATTCTTTTACTTCGAAAACTTTTTTTTTCAATTTTGATTCTTATCTAAGTATCATAAAACGCAAGACATGTATATATACCGTAGATAGGCTGCAGAGTTTAGTGATTCGATTAACCATGTCCCCTGTAACGTAGGGTGACCATACGTCTCTGTTTCCCGGGGACAGTCCCTGGGTTAAAGATTTTGTCCCCGATAAATAAATGTTCCCGGAAGTGTCCCCGAAATTCAGTGTTAGATATTTTTTAAATATTAAACTGAGTGCACAGCTTGAGCAGATCTTTATTAATAGAATAGTAGTGGCAACACGGTTATAAAAAAATTGGTCGCAATGACTGAAAAATTGGGACTGCACTCATCGTCATAATGATAGTGGTATCCTTGCGGACCAATAAGAAAATGGATACTTGATGACACCATCGCGTGCCTTATGGTTGCGATGGTTTAATTACTGTGCAAGTTGTTAAGCTCTACCTATGTCGTAACAGATTTCGGCATCCTGCAGTTCTCCAGAAACTTGACCGACACGTGTTACTTTGAAACATTGAGTACCAACCTGTAATGGAACTGGGTTTAGAACCTCGCACGGCTCTGGGAATGGGAATCGCTCTGCCTTGACTTTCTCAGCTTGTGAACGAAAAACATCAGTGAAAGAAAAAATTATTGGAAGAGAAATTGAAGAAATTGAAAAATAGAAAGAATTTTTTCAAACACGGATTCAATAAGGAAGAATGAGAAAGAGCAAAACAGAATCTGCCTAAAGAGGCTCATCCCATCCAGAGCAAAACAGAATCTGTCTAAAGAGGCTCATCCCATCCAGAGCAAAACAGAATCTGTCTAAAGAGGCTCATCCCATCCAGAGCAAAACAGAATCTGTCTAAAGAGGCTCATCCCATCCAGAGCAAAACAGAATCTGTCTAAAGAGGCTCATCCCATCCAGAGCAAAACAGAATCTGTCTAAAGAGGCTCATCCCATCCAGAGCAAAACAGAATCTGCCTAAAGAGGCTCATCCCATCCAGAGCAAAACAGAATCTGCCTAAAGAGGCTCATCCCATCCAGGGCAAGTTTATAGTTTGTACTTAATGCGAATTTCAATTAATAAAGGATTTAAAAACATTCTAGCAACTTTAATTTCATTTAAGACTTTACCAGTACTTTGGTTTTCATTAGAACATTCTATGGTACTTGAATGAAAAAATGTTTAAAAATCTAAGTTTATAGCATGAATATTATATTTATATTATATTGTATTTTCATATCGCTATTTTCATATTCATATTGGCAACAGAAAAGAATAATTATAAAAAATGGTAACTTATGTTGCATCCTCTGTGTATATCCACAGCTCCACTTCTTTGACTCCAAATAACTAATGCATTATAATTATCGTTGTTAATAACGTTTCTCCTTAATTCGTTTTAGGTGAACGGCCATGGCGAAGGAGCCGTCTGTGTCGATGCGGTCAGCTACTGTGGAGCCAAGGACAGCAAGTACCCAGACAAGAAAGCCATGGGCTTCCCATTCGACAGAGTCATCAATGCCTTGACTAGAGCAGACTTCCTCACCCCCAACATGAGCTGCACAGATGTCAGAATCAAATTTTTAGGCTAAGCTCTCTCCAGTTGAATTCTCTGTACCCCGATGATGTAGAACTCCCCGATTCTTTGCACAAATTAGGAACAAAAACTTTATATATTGGTGCTTACTCTTACTGCAGCATTGTGTGCGTATAAACCCAGCAAGATGAAGTCGACTTAAAATTGATTTGCTCTAAAGTTTCATCCACACCCTTCAAGCAATTGTGAAAAAAAAGCTCACTTAATTTATTAAATAAATCAATGTTCTGAACAAAATGTTTACTTCTCATTCATTTACAACACTTAGAAATTACTAAACGGCAGTAAATTCATCGACAGAGGAAAATATTCAATAGTCATGTCTTTTGATAAAAATATCGCAAATTCATTGATGGATAGAAATTAAGTTACAATCCTATTATGTAAATGAGAATATCGAAATTCTATAAAATAGGTGTTCTTTTTTAATGTGATATAAGATAAAGATTTCAGTCAAATATATCAACATCTCGATTTTCAACAGTTTTCATTCACTATTTAACGGGTTATGGATATTTAAATATTTTACAATAACAATGTCAGTCATAATAATTTATCTCAGACCTAAGACTTAATATGCATTATTATTTCAAACGAATCAATTATTTAAAATGTGTATATTTTAAACGTTTATGCAGATTAATCTTTCAGTAGTCATCAATTTTGTATAATTTCTTAGGACTGCTAGCTCGACGTTAGCTTCCCATTTACCTAACATGGGTTGAAACTTTTCTCCACCAGTATATAAGCAATTCAATTCTGAAATGCATCACTAGTTCTTTCAGTCGACGCTAGAGATCTTATATAGATAGAGGTTGGCCATTTCAAAATTAGACCCCACATTTTGTCGTCGCTCAGGTTGTTTGGCATGCACAGCTGAATACGACATCGCACGAATACTTACGGATTCCCGAAAAGTGTAATATTTGATACAGATTTCAGTGCTCCCGATTGTAAGCACTTTAGGAAAAGGATAAAGAAAATTAAAATTCATGGCATTTTTTTAAATAGAGATAATAATTTCACTTTGTCGTCTGCCTGTAGACATCAAACTTTTTTGTGTACACAGATAAATTAAAAATTATTTTTGTGCTGAAAAGTTATTGATGAAATATTACGATTGGCACTTTCCGAATCTCCGAAAAGTTGTAACTGCGCCCTCTAACGGTGGGAAATTTAAAAAATTCCAAAATTTCACACGAATATTGCAAACGATGTAGTTATGTTAGAAATTTGAAATTTTGGTGTTGGAATATGAAGGTCACGAAGTTGCCATTGGCAATGATGAGTTGACCATTTAAACCCTCGGGGGGGGGGGGATATGCAACTTTCTTGTTTTAACAGAAAATTGTACATTTTTAGAGATAAATTAAAAAATATTTTTGGGTTTACAACTATAGATGAAATATTACGATTTGCACTTTCTGAATCTCCCAAAAGTTATAATCGCGCCCTCTAACGGTGGAAAAAAATCCAAAAATTCTAAAATTTAAACAACATTGCAAACGATGCAGTCATGCTAGAAATTTGAAATTTTGCTGGCGAAATGTGACAGTTTTGAAGATTTCATTGGCAACAATGAGTTGACCTCTTACGCCCAGGGGGGCGTAAGAAACGCAACTGTTTTGTTTTAAGAAATAATTGGAAAACTTTTCTTTTGTTAATACTAATGATATCTTATAATTGGAAGTTTCAAAGGTAGTTTTAATTTATATCGTTAGAGATCACTAAATATGCAAACGGCAAAACTTTTACCGAATGTTTCAAAGTGATCTGTTTATGGCAGAAATTTGAAATTTCGGCTGTAGATAATCCACTAATAGCAATTATTTACTAGCCAAGAGATATTCCACTAACAGCAATGATCTGCCCCTTTTTTTTCAGAGAGGTGTAAGAAAAGTATCTTTTTAAATTTAAGAACTAAAAGACAAATGCTTTTATGTTGTGTAATAGCTAATAAAATATTACCGTGTGCATTCCCCCCCCCCCCATCATATATTAGCTCGAATTAAAACTTTTAAGGATTTTAAAGGATTTAATGGAAAACTTCATTCTCTTTGAAAACGAGATTTCCATATGAGTCAGAGGTGATGTGCATTCTTCTAGTTATTTTACATATTTTGCCCCCTCTAACAGTGGAAATTAGAACTAATGAATCATTGGGAAAATAAACTATTAAACTTTTATTAGTACATGTACAGCACAAAAAATATTTTTCATTTGTTTCTTAAAACAGAAAAGTTGCCAACACACCCCTTGGAATAAGGGGACAAATCATTACTATTATTGCAAACCCCTTAACCATTACAGTCTATCTCCAAAATTTTTCATTTCTAGCATATAAACTACATGATTTGCAATTTCGTTTAAATATTTGGTATTCTCCAGATTTTTCCGTTTCTAGATGCCGCTTTTGAGTATTTATTCACCGCTTTTTTATTTCCTCTAACAATGGAAATTTCAACTCATGGGTGATTCGAAAATTATAAATATTAATTTTTGTTAGTACCTGTAAAACAAAAAAAAAAGAATTTTTCGTTCTCTTAAAATAAAACAGTTTCATTTTTCCACCCCCTTGGGGTTAAGAGAACAAAGTCTTGTTGCCATTGTAAACCCTCTGACCGTAACACTCTACTACCAAAATTTCAGATTTGCAGTGTAAATAGATCATTTGCAATATTCGTTCGAAATTTCAGCATTTTAAAATTTTTCCACCGCTGCAGGGCGCTATTAAAGTATTGGAAGATTTCAAAGTTGTTAATCGTAATATTTTATCAATACCTATCCAACCCAAAAAGAATTTTTCATTTATGTCTAAAAGTAAAAAAGTTGATTGTCTATAGAGAGACAGAGAGGTAGAAAGACAGACAGACAAACAGACAAACGAACCAACATTGCATAGGCTGACAACAAAGGGAAAACATTAGCTTGTTTGGCAAACGGACTAAAAAGAAATTATTTATCTGTTTTCAGCTAGCTCGTTTCCCTTTTGCAGTCCATTGCTGACTTCTGACGTAATTTCTTGAAAAAATCTTCATTAATTTATTTCTACGAGTGGAATTTTTCCGCCAAATGCAGAGCAGCGAGTCATTGATAAAATATGGAAGCTTTATATGCAAAAAAAGGTAGAAATGTATAAAACTGTAACAACTGAGAAATTTTATCTAGGTACACACACTAACTAATAGGCTTTTGTCTCACGGTACGACAAAACATGGCGCCCATAAACCAGGTGACTCAATTAACCAATGGCAGTCAATCACAGAGGTGGCCAGCGTCTAACTATTCAGCACCTCTAGTCGAAGCAAGCTATCCGTCACAACCCGTCAAAAGTACTCAGACGACACAGGAAAAATTCTTTCGTAAAACCTACACAGTGGCGACGGAAGAAAGAATTACCTAGAAGAAAAGGAGAATACGGGGATCTCGTTTTCAAAGAGAACGAAGTTCTTCGTTTACCTTATTTTGCACTCTTTAAAAGTTTTAATTCGAACTAATAGATGATTGGGGAATAATGCAAACAATAGCAGTTTATTGGTACTTTTATTCCATCAATTTAGAAAGTTGCTTTTCTCACGCCCCCCTGAGAAAAAAAGAGCAGATTTGTTATTGTCAGTGGAATTTCTCTTAACACTTTACCACAGGAATTTCAGATTTCTATCATAAATTATTCACTTCTAATATTCGTTAAAATTTTCATCTTTTCTATATTTAGTGCCCTCTAAGAATGTAAATTAGAATAACTTAATGATTTGAAAAATTGTAATTATATTTCATTAGTACCAATACAACTAAAAAAGAATTTTCCAATTATCTCTTAAATGAGTTGTGTTTCCTACGACATCCCCTGGTTGTAAGGGGTAAGTTATTGTTGCAAATGCAAACCTCGTGACCTTCACCATCAAAATTTAGAATTTCTAGCATAAATACATCCCTTATAATATCCGTTTAAATGTTTACAATTTTCAAATTTTTCCACAGTTAGAGGGTGAAATTGTAGCTTCTGGGAGATTTGTAAAGTGCGAAATGTAATATTTCAGAAGTACCTATCCAACATAAAAAGAATTTTTTAATTTTCCTTCGAAGAACAAAAACGTTCAATGTCTCTTAGACGGACAGACAGACAACAAAGTGTAAACATTGTCTGGATTTTTTTTCCTTTTGTTGTTGTGTTAATGTTTTTTGAAAACCAGATAAAAGTGGCAATCACAAGATTCAAACTTCTCAGGAAAGTTTGGGTAGCCTCTAGATAGGCGACCGTTGGAGCCTCACGTCAAGGTCATCTAGCGCATGCTTTTAATAGGTATAATCAATCAATCAATCAGTTTTATTTCATCATCATATACAATTTATAACATAGAGAAATATGAGTAAACCCAAAAACCATATGGTTTGTCTGGGTCACTAAAGGAAATTAATACAAAAATCAATAACGACTTACTCACTACAAAGATTACAAACAATATGTGTCATTTTTCCGATATATGTACAATACATTTTCACTTTGCATTTGATTATTTAACATAGGTTCCCATCTGACAGACTGTCGCCTTTCCAAAGCACGTTGGTGTCCTTTTAACACCAAGTGGATTTCAATACATGAGAAAATATAAACATAACCATCTCAAGAAACAAAACAAATTAGAAATTTCGTATGACGACAGGATTTTCGAGGGGTGGGTGGGTCGGATCCCCCGAAATCTGGGTACGTCCATTGACTGGATGTATCTGGATTCATCTTTCAGCTGATCCTTTGTCTCACATCGGAAGACATTTTCATTTTTGCCGAAGAGTTACGTCATCAGTAAGTCATGCGCTTTGCGAAGATAAGTGTTGATCATTGCTGAATTCCCAAATATTTCGTATTCAATAAATCAGGTACATTGGAAATGTATCTGACTATAATTAAAGCCGTTGGTTTAAAAGGCACTTTCCTGGTCAGTTCCCACGACCAGCATATATCAAGGGGCATGCTATTTTTTTAAGACAACACGCTTTTGTTTGCCAGCCAGTAGCTAAGCGGTCAGAGCACCTGACATGTTATCAGGAGATCGTGGGTTCAAATCCCACCAGGCTAATGACAACTTTTCCTCTATATTTATTCAACATACTACTAACAGGTGGCAACGGGTACCTGTGATTTCCTATTACTTCAACATAAAATCTTATGCTTGATACAAAGCGTGTTGCTTTTTCAAAAAAAGCCATGTCTCATTGACGTGTGGTCATGTACACTAACCTGGAAAGTGTTCTTGACCAAAGTCTTCAATTACAGTCAGATACATTTCCAATGACTAACTCTATGGTATAATGCTTAAAGCTACTAATAGAGGATGATTGATCAGCGGCCTCAGAGATCAGAGCACAGGGATATTATGAAGAGATCAATAGTCATGAAATATGCACATACTCTGTTTTTTGTGGGCAATTTGTATGATAAATAAAAATTAGCATTAATATTTTTTTCCTTTCGCTTATTAACATATTCTGGTGACCGCACTTGAAAACCACTGGCCCAACAGGTGAGTCCTGATGACAGACTTAACAGATACAGTAATTAGAGAATCGAACTATTAAAATCGTGTGTTGTGTACGGCCACACAGAAAGTTGTTTGAACGATTTAGCGCTATTAACATTAGCAAACTTTCTCACGTCTACAACACAACATTAGAAAACTAGATCTTTCTTCATAAAGCGAAACCATTACCAACAAGGGAGGTAACTTCATAGCAAACTGAAGCGTACGCAACGAATCCTAATACTCTATATAAGGGTTACGGCGCATGACGATGTGCCGTGAGGCTACCTTCGTTGATGGTCAAGTGTTTGTTTCAAGACGAAAGAAAATTTGGAAATGTTAAAATAATTCTAAACTGTTCAAATTCTTTTTCCCTCTCCATTTTCAGCATTTTCACAATATTTAAGGATTATTCACATAAAAGTGAAACGAGAAAAGTAGTTCATAGTGTCCAGGAAAATCTGCTGAACTTCAGACAATGGTTGGAGAATGCAAAAGGTTCAGGTGCAGACTATTCATCAAAAAGGCAAAAGAAAACAGCTAAAATGAGAAACCGAAATGAAGAGTGCAACGATTTGGAGAGTAAAACAGAAACTCAATATGACGGGGATGAACAGAAAAGTGAAAACTTTCAAATCAAGAAATGATAGATTGCTTCGAGGGTTAGGGAGAGTATGAGGGTCAAGTCTTGCTAGTTCATTGTTAAGATTACTACCACCTGAACGTTTTACGAACAATAATTGACTGAATCACTCATTTCATTATTATGCCGAAGATTTTAAGTAACGATTATATAAAACAATAATTACACAGAACACCATATGAAGATAACACTGGCCTGCATGAAAATCCTCCCTCGAAAAAAAATGTTTATATCAGGCACTATTTTCGTGGGAGGGCATATAGAGTATTAGGATGTAATATGCCGCTAAAGCTGCATTTCTTACGTTCACACTTGATTTTTTTCCCACAATTGATGGGAGCGTTCTCGGATGAGCGTGGAGAAAGTTTCCATCAAGATATATCCGAAATGGAAAAACGATATAGCGGCAAATGGAACGAGAGTATGTTGGCGGACTATTATTGGGCCCTGCAGTGAGAGGCTCCAGTGATAAAATATAAGCGACAGCTGAGAAAATAATTTTTTGTACAAATATTTACATGTATCAGGATTTATTAGTGTCAGCTTTAACTTTTTATAATGTAAATAAATATTTGGTAAAATATATTTATCTTCTCTGAGTAAAATACTATATTTTTAAATTAAACCCATATCTCTAGAAAACTATAGGTAACAGAACAAATCGGCTGTCAATTCGGATTCAGCAACCTCAAAAACATAAAAATCAGACAAATTTTGGAAGGGAGGAAAAAACAATTTTTCCAGACCAGTGTAATTGAAGATAATTATGTTATAGTAATTACAGGGAGAACATTCTGGTAATAAGTACAAGAAACCTGTAGCGCCGTTTGATAACTAGTTAGTAAGTTGTCAGCACCCAAAATGCACTTGGGTTCACATGAGGGGGAAAAATTGCGAATGACGATGGAGCATTTCTACGGGATGACGGTTTTCTTACCTCTTGCTGAGTATATTGACCTGTTGACGATTTAAACTAAACGTTTGTTGTCAGATCTGCGCAGATGCGAAAGAGGTGGGTTGTTTTTATCTATGAGCGGCATTTCTTTACACCCAATGAGCTAAATGGCCAAGTCAAGAATCCCGAAAACTCAGAGAAGGTTGGAGGAAGATCCACTGGACAGCTGTTAGCAGATAAATAATAAAATAAATACCCCCTCAAACAGCTGCTTGCCACAGAGGTCTGACAGTAGCCTGTCAGTTTATATACCATAGTAGAAGGTCTGAGAGGATGGCAGGACCTCAGGAGAAAAACGACACGAACATCCCTGCCTTACCCGGGGCTCGAACCCAGGTCGCTTAGATCAGTAGCCAAGTACGCTAACCACTCGGCCACTAGCCTTCCCTTAAGGCCATCCAGTGCATTCTTTAACGTGCACAGGGTTTGGGTATGGCTCTCCGGCATACATCTCTACCGACGGACGGCAGCCTTTCCAAAACCCACGATGTCTCCCACTGACCGAGGGCAAGGTAGGTTTAGTGAGATAAATCTCAACGCTGGCCCAGGTGGGATTCAAACCTAGAAACTGCAGATTACGAGTCTGGCGCGCTACCAAGTAAGCCAACTCCTGCCCCGTATCGAAGGGTGTTTAAAGCGGCAAAACGTATTATAATGCCTATCGAGGATTTCCTTTACTTTTCGTAATAATCCATTTCGCCGGCGCAAAAAAAAAACAATACCATATCGGAAAATTCCGAAATAAAAGAATGGGCAACTTTTCTGCTTCGATCGAAATCTTGAAGTATTTCTTCGTTATAATAAAATAAATAAATACCCTCTCAAGCAGCTGCTTGCCACAGAGGTCTGACAGGAGCCTGTCAGTTTATATGCCATAGTTGAAGGTCTGAGAGGATGGCAGGACCTCAGCAGAAAAACGACACAAACATCCATGCCTTACCCGGGGCTCGAACCCAGGTCCCTTAGATCACTAGTCAAGCGTGCTAACCACTCGGCCACGGGACAGCTTTCTTCGTTAGCATATAGATATATCACTCTGCCATAATCATCAATTATGTTACCTTTAAGACTAGTCAAAATATCAAGAGATTTTATTCAGTTTTTCTTCTTTTAACATCATGCGCATAAAAAAACAGAATTCCTCTCATAGAGGACAGCAATAATGGGCAAGGAATAGTAAGCATTTACCCTTTCCCTATTTTTTTTGCAAAAAATTATTCTTTATTCAATCAGTTGACATAGTGTACATATTTTAAACATGATTTAAAAAACACCAAATTTACAAATAATTTATAATCAAAATTTAGAAAATAATAAGCTGAAAATAGCTAACTACCAAAAAGATACAAATTATTTTCATTTACTTTTTTATATCATTGGTTCAATATTTTCCTATTTTAAACGCTCTTTTAATTAATGTCCATATCTCATACCTGGTTATTTTTATTTGAATCGAACGGATATTTTGGGATGGTAAGGATAACCAAAAATATGATTAGTTCAATACTAGGGGCTCGGTATCAGTCAATTGATAATTATTACTGATCTGAACACTGCAGACTATTTGCCTGCCACGTAACCTACTGAGCCTACCCGGGGCCCCGCAACGTAAAAGGACTACAGATTTGAAATTTTCGTAAAGAAGCGTTGACACCATAACCACTAGCGCTAAAACTCTGGGATTATATTCATGTGTAATTATATTCACTACAAACAGATTTCGCGAAATGGTCAGATTGTCTCTTTGGATAAACAACAAGGCCATTGTTGTAGCCATTTATGGTGGCGTGATGTAGTCAAAAAAAGGAGTAATTGTAATCATTCCGACACTATCCTTCATGTAATCTGAACAGTTGTTCTCTTGTGTCTAGTTGTCTCACCTACCTACATTCTACCTATGAGAGACTGAATCCTTCTAACTTACTACTTTAGCATCACTGTGCGCAAAATAATGTCGCTCAGAGATGGAAGAACCCAATTCTGGATGCTATCCGAAACTTGGGCATCAGGCAGATTTTTATTTTAATCATTTATGGATTGATTGAGATTATTTTCAATTTTAAATACTTGTTTTAAATCATAATTACACACCACCATACAGAATCAAAATTTGTCAATTCATAAATGATTTGATATTTTTATCAATTCCTATATTGCAATCACATATGAATTCATCAAAATTATTAAATTTTAAATTTTTGTTTTAAATCATAATCACACACCACCACAAAGAAGCAAATTTTCATTCCAATCATTTATGAATTAATTAAATTTACTTTCAATTTTAAATTCTTGTTTTAAATCATAATTCCATACCACCACACAGAAGAGAATTTTAATTCTAATAATTTATGAATAATTAAAATTATCTCCAGTTTTAAATTTCTGTTTTAAATCATGATTCCATACCACCACACAGATGAGAATTTTAATTCCAATCATTTATGGGAATTAAAATTATTTTCAGTTTTAAATTCTTGTTTTAAATCATTATTCCATACCACCCCACAGAAAGGAATTTTAATTCACATCATTTATGAATAATTAAAATTATTTTCATTTTTAAATTCTTGTGATACTTTGTAAACAAGATAACAGGAAACTAGATGCTTTTGATTCCAGATGCTTACGCAGTATCTTGGGCATTAGGTGGTTTAACTTTGTAACTAATGATGAGATTAGGCAAAGGAGTTTGCAACCTCCTTTAAGCAGCATATTGTGCAGAGAGAGACTCCGCTGTTTTGGCCATGTTGCCCGTATGGATAATTATAGATTGGCGAATAGGGTTATGAACAGCGTGCCTAAAGGCCTCAGAAAGAGGGGGAGACCTAGGATGCGATGGGCAGACAATGTCAAACAGGACCTTGTTAGAATTGGTGTGCAGTGACCGGATGCAGCAGATGTAGCTCAGGACAGATATGCTTGGAGAATTAAATTGCACGGTCAGGTTGGACCTCCGTAGCCAATGGCTGCTTGAGGATGATGATGATGATTTAAATAATAATCACACACCACCACAGAGAGACAAATTTTTATTCTAATCCTATATGAATTGTTAAAATTTATTTTCAATTTTAAATTCTTGATTAAAATCATGATTCCATACCACCATACAGAAGAGAATTTTAATTCTAATCATTGATGAATTTATTAAAAAATTCCAGTTTAAAATTTTTATTTTAAATCACAATCGCAGACTACCACATAGAAGCAAATTTTTATTCTAATCATTTATGAATTGATTAACTTTATTTTCAATTTTAAATTCTTATTTTAAATCATGATTCCATACCACCACACAGAAGACAATTTTAATTCTAAACATTTATCAATAATTAAAATTATTTACAGTTTTATATTCTTATTTTAAATCATGATTCCATACCACCACACAGGAGAGAATTTTAATTCTAATCATTTATGAATAATTAATATTATTTTCAGTTTTAAATTCTTGTTTTAAATCATAATTCCATACCACCACACAGAAGAGAATTTTAATTCTAATAATTTATGAATAATTAAAATTATCTCCAGTTTTAAATTTTTGTTTTAAATCATAATTCCATACCACCACATCATCATCATCATCATCATCCTCAAGCAGCCATGGGCTACGGAGGTCCAACCAGACCGCGCAGTTTAATTCTCCAAGCATATCTGTCCTGAGCTACATCTGCTGCATCCAGCCACTGTACACCAATTCTAACAAGGTCCTGTTTGACATTGTCTGCCCACCGCATCCTAGGTCTCCCCCTCCTTCTGAGGCCTCCAGGCACACTGTTCATAACCCTATTCGCCAATCTATAATTATCCATACGGGCAACATGGCCAAACCAGCGGAGTCTCTCTCTGCACAATATGCTGCTTAAAGGAGGTTGCAGACTCCTTTGCCTAACCTCATCATTAGTTACAAAGTTAAACCACCTAATACCCAAGATACTGCGTAAGCATCTAGTTTCTTGTTATCTTGCTTACACAGCGTCCAAGTTTCATTACCATAACTAACCCTAGAAAGAACCAAACTATTATACAGTATAATTTTAGTCTTTAGGTGTATATGCCTATTTCTCCACAATCTCCATAGATTCTTAAAAGTCCCGGCAGCAATACCTATTCGTCTGTTAATCTCATGCCGCACATCACCAGTATCAGTTACGCAGCTCCCAAGGTAATTAAACTGTGACACCTGCTCAAGACTGCAACCATTCAGATTAACTGAATCACAACCTGCCTGACCAATTTTCATCACTTTAGTTTTCTCTCTGTTTATAACCAAACCTACTGTACTACCAGTCTCATCAACAGTTCGAATGAAAGAGTTCATCTCATCAACATCATTTGCCAAAAGGGCTAAATCATCAGCATAATCTAAATCAGAAATTTTCGTATCTCCAGCCCATTTAAGGCCAAAAGCTTTCCCTTGGAGTGAATTTCGCATAACATAATCAACAACCAAACTAAAGAGAAAAGGAGACAAAATGCACCCTTGTCGAACACCAGAAGTAATGCTAAACCAATTGCTACAAGCCTTACCAACTCTCACACATGACTCAGTGTTACTATAGAGAGCTTTCATTATGTTAACTAACTTGTCTGGTATACCATATGATCTCACAATCAACCACAAATTATGACGATCAACAGAGTCGAAAGCCTTTTTGAAATCAACAAAGCTAGCAACCAAAGGTTTCTGAAACTCTAAACATTTCTCAAGAATCTGCCTAAGTGAAAATATCTGATCTACACATCCCCTACCATTTCTGAATCCACATTGCTCATCACGCAATTGCCTGTCAACCAGATTCTTAATTCTATTAAGCACAATCATGGAAAGAACTTTACCTGGAACGGAGAGTAGGCTGATACCCCTATAGTTATCACAAGAACTGCGATCACCATTTTTGAAAATAGGGATAATAATAGCTCTGGTAAAATCTTTAGGAACCATGCCTTTATCATAAAAGTTATTCAGAATTTCAGTCATCCAAATGGTAACAGAAACATTCCCAGCTCTAAGCATTTCCGTAGTAATTTCATCCACCCCTGGGGATTTATGAAGTTTAAGTTTAGAAATAGCCAAACTAACTTCAGATTGTGTTATAGGGCCAACATTAAAGCCAACAATGCATCTATCATCATTGCAAACAATGGGAGTAGAACTAACCACATTGTTTAGAACATCACTGAAATGCTCAGCCCACCTAGCCATGACAGAATCCTCACCTTCTATAACCTTGCCTTGTTTATCCTTCAATCCCTGTATACCTGTTCGTTTTCTACCACACAAAACATTAACTATCTGGTACAGCTCTCTGCTGTTGCGCTGTCTAACTGCTTCCTCAGCTTTGTCAGCAAGGCCATCAAGCCAAAGATTCTTATCAGTAGCTAACTGATCCTTTACACGTTTATTAATTTCTTTGTAATGCTTTCTATTAGGAGGGAATTTTAATTCTAATCATTTATGAATAATTAAAATTATTTCCAGTTTTAAATTCTTGTTTTAAATCATAATTCCATACCACCACACAGAAGAGAATTTTAATTCTAATCATTTATGAATAATTAAAATTATTTTCAGTTTTAAATTCTTGTTTTAAATCATAATTCCATACCACCACACACAAGAGAATTTTAATTCTAATCATCTATGAATAATTAAAATTATTTTCAGTTTTAAATTCTTGTTTTAAATCATAATTCCATACCACCACACAGAAGAGAATTTTAATTCTAATCATTTATGAATAATTAAAATTATTTTCAGTTTTATATTCTTGTTTTAAATCATAATTCCATACCACCACAGAGAAGGGAATTTTAATTCTAATCATTTATGAATAATTAAAATTATTTTCAGTTTTAAATTCTTGCTTTAAATCATAATTCCATACCACCACACAGAAGTGAATTTTAATTCTAATCATTTATGAATATTTAAAATTATTTTCAGTTTTAAATTCTTGTTTTAAATCACAATTCCATACCACCACACAGAAGAGAATTTTAATTCTAATCATTTATGACTAATTAAATTATTTGCAGTTTTAAATTCTTGTTTTAAATCATAATTCCATACCACCACACAGCAGAGAATTTTAATTATAATCATTTATGAATAATTAAAATTATTTTCAGTTTTAAATTCTTGTTTTAAATCATAATTTCATACCACCACACAGAAGAGAATTTTAATTCTAATCATTTATGAATAATTAAAATTATTTCCAGAGTTAAATTCTTGTTTTAAATCATAATTCCACACCACCACACAGAAGAGAATTTTAATTCTAATCATTTATGAATAATTAAAATTATTTTCAGTTTTAAATTCTTGTTTTAAATTATAATTCCATACCACCACACAGAAGAGAATTTTAATTCTAATCATTTATGAATAATTAAAATTATTTCCAGTTTTAAATTCTTGTTTTAAATCATAATTCCATACCACCACACAGAAGAGAATTTTAATTCTAATCATTTATGAATAATTAAAATTATTTCCAGTTTCAAATTCTTGTTTTAAATCATAATTCCATACCACCACACAGAATAGAATTTTAATTCTAATCATTTATGAATAATTAAAATTATTTCCAGTTTTAAATTCTTGTTTTAAATCATAATTCCATACCACCACACAGAAGAGAATTTTAATTCTAATCATTTATGAATAATTAAAATTATTTCCAATTTTAAATTCTTGTTTTAAATCATAATTCCATACCACCACACAGAAGAGAATTTTAATTCTAATCATTTATGACTAATTAAATTATTTGCAGTTTTAAATTCTTGTTTTAAATCATAATTCCATACCACCACACAGAAGAGAATTTTAATTATAATCATTTATGAATAATTAAAATTATTTTCAGTTTCAAATTCTTGTTTTAAATCATAATTTCATACCACCACACAGAAGAGAATTTTAATTCTAATCATTTATGAATAATTAAAATTATTTCCAGAGTTAAATTCTTGTTTTAAATCATAATTCCACACCACCACACAGAAGAGAATTTTAATTCTAATCATTTATGAAAAATTAAAATTATTTTCAGTTTTAAATTCTTGTTTTAAATCATAATTCCATACCACCACACAGAAGAGAATTTTAATTCTAATTATTTATGAATAATTAAAATTATTTCCAGTTTTAAATTCTTGTTTTAAATCATAATTCCATACCACCACACGGAAGAGAATTTTAATTCTAATGATTTATGAATAATTAAAATTATTTCCAATTTTAAATTCTTGTTTTAAATCATAATTCCATACCACCACACAGAAGAGAATTTTAATTCAAATCATTTATGACTAATTAAATTATTTGCAGTTTTAAATTCTTGTTTTAAATCATAATTCCATACCACCACACAGAAGAGAATTTTAATTCTAATCATTTATGAATAATTTAAATTATTTTCAGTTTTAAATTCTTGTTTTAAATCATAATTTCATACCACCACACAGAAGAGAATTTTAATTCTAATCATTTATGAATAATTAAAATTATTTCCAGAGTTAAATTCTTGTTTTAAATCATAATTCCATACCACCACACAGAAGAGAATTTTAATTCTAATCATTTATGAATAATTAAAATTAATTTCAATTTTAAATTCTTGTTTTAAATCATAATTCCATACCACCACACAGAAGAGAATTTTAATTCTAATCATTTATGAATAATTAAAATTATTTCCAGTTTTAAATTCTTGTTTTAAATCATAATTCCATACCACCACAAAGAAGAGAATTTTAATTCTAATCATTTATGAATAATTAAAATTATCTCCAGTTTTAAATTCTTGTTTTAAATCATAATTCCATACCACCACAGAGAAGAGAATTTTAACTCTAATCATTTATGAATAATTAAAATTATTTTCAGTTTTAAAGTGCTGTTTTAAATCATAATACCATACCACCACACAAAAGAGAATTTTAATTCTAATCATTTATGAATAATTAAAATTCTTTCCAGTTTTAAATTCTTCTTTTAAAATCATAATTCCATACCACCACACAGAAGAGAATTTTAATTCTAATCATTTATGAATAATTAAAATTATTTTCAGTTTTAAAGTGCTGTTTTAAATCATAATACCATACCACCACACAAAAGAGAATTTTAATTCTAATCATTTATGAATAATTAAAATTCTTTCCAGTTTTAAATTCTTGTTTTAAATCATAATTCCATACCACCACAAAGAAGAGAATTTTAATTCTAATCATTTATGAATAATTAAAATTATCTCCAGTTTTAAATTCTTGTTTTAAATCATAATTCCATACCACCACACAGAAGAGAATTTTAATTCTAATCATTTATGAATAATTAAAATTATTTCCAGTTTTAAATTCTTGTTTTAAATCATAATTCCATACCACCACACAGAAGAGAATTTTAATTCTAATCATTTATGAATAATTAAAATTATTTCCAGTTTTAAATTCTTGTTTTAAATCATAATTCCATACCACCACACAGAAGAGAATTTTAATTCTAATCATTTATGAATAATTAAAATTATTTTCAATTTTAAATTCTTGTTTTAAATCATAATTCCATACCACCACACAGAAGAGAATTTTAATTCTAATCATTTATGAATAATTAAAATTATCTCCAGTTTTAAATTCTTGTTTTAAATCATAATTCCATACCACACACAGAAGAGAATTTTAATTCTAATCATTTATGAATAATTAAAATTATTTCCAGTTTTAAATTCTTGTTTTAAATCATAATTCCATACCACCACACAGAAGAGAATTTTAATTCTAATCATTTATGAATAATTAAAATTATTTTCAGTTTTAAATTCTTGTTTTAAATCATAATTCCATACCACCACACAGAAGAGAATTTTAATTCTAATCATTTATGAATAATTAAAATTATTTCCAGTTTTAAATTCTTGTTTTAAATCATAATTCCATACCACCACACAGAAGAGAATTTTAATTCTAATCATTTATGAATAATTAAAATTATTTCCAGTTTTAAATTCTTGTTTTAAATCATAATTCCATACCACCACACAGAAGAGAATTTTAATTCTAATCATTTATGAATAATTAAAATTATTTCCAGTTTTAAATTCTTGTTTTAAATCTTAATTCCATACCACCACACAGAAGAGAATTTTAATTCTAATCATTTATGAATAATTAATATTATTTTCAGTTTTAAATTCTTGTTTTAAATCATAATTCCATACCACCACACAGAAGAGAATTTTAATTCTAATAATTTATGAATAATTAAAATTATCTCCAGTTTTAAATTTTTGTTTTAAATCATAATTCCATACCACCACATCATCATCATCATCATCATCATCATCCTCAAGCAGCCATGGGCTACGGAGGTCCAACCAGACCGCGCAGTTTAATTCTCCAAGCATATCTGTCCTGAGCTACATCTGCTGCATCCAGCCACTGTACACCAATTCTAACAACGTCCTGTTTGACATTGTCTGCCCACCGCATCCTAGGTCTCCCCCTCCTTCTGAGGCCTCCAGGCACATTGTTCATAACCCTATTCGCCAATCTATAATTATCCATCCGGGCAACATGGCCAAACCAGCGGAGTCTCTCTCTGCACAATATGCTTCTTAAAGGAGGTTGCAGACTCCTTTGCCTAACCTCATCATTAGTTACAAAGTTAAACCACCTAATACCCAAGATACTGCGTAAGCATCTAGAATCAAAAGCATCTAGTTTCTTGTTATCTTGCTTACACAGCGTCCAAGTTTCACTACCATAACTAACCCTAGAAAGAACCAAACTATTATACAGTATAATTTTAGTCTTTAGGTGTATACGCCTATTTCTCCACAATCTCCATAGATTCTTAAAAGTCCCGGCAGCAATACCTATTCGTCTGTTAATCTCATGCCGCACATCACCAGTATCAGTTACGCAGCTCCCAAGGTAATTAAACTGTGACACCTGCTCAAGACTGCAACCATTCAGATTAACTGAATCACAACCTGCCTGACCAATTTTCATCACTTTAGTTTTCTCTCTGTTTATAACCAAACCTACTGTACTACCAGTCTCATCAACAGTTCGTATGAAAGAGTTCATCTCATCAACATCATTTGCCAAAAGGGCTAAATCATCAGCATAATCTAAATCAGAAATTTTCGTATCTCCAGCCCATTTAAGGCCAAAAGCTTTCCCTTGGAGTGAATTTCGCATAACATAATCAACAACCAAACTAAAGAGAAAAGGAGACAAAATGCACCCTTGTCGAACACCAGAAGTAATGCTAAACCAATTGCTACAAGCCTTACCAACTCTCACACATGACTCAGTGTTATTATAGAGAGCTTTCATTATGTTAACTAACTTGTCTGGTATACCATATGATCTCACAATCAACCACAAATTATGACGATCAACAGAGTCGAAAGCCTTTTTGAAATCAACAAAGCTAGCAACCAAAGGTTTCTGAAACTCTAAACATTTCTCAAGAATCTGCCTAAGTGAAAATATCTGATCTACACATCCCCTACCATTTCTGAATCCACATTGCTCATCACGCAATTGCCTGTCAACCAGATTCTTAATTCTATTAAGCACAATCATGGAAAGAACTTTACCTGGAACGGAGAGTAGGCTGATACCCCTATAGTTATCACAAGAACTGCGATCACCATTTTTGAAAATAGGGATAATAATAGCTCTGGTAAAATCTTTAGGAACCATGCCTTTATCATAAAAGTTATTCAGAATTTCAGTCATCCAAATGGTAACAGAAACATTCCCAGCTCTAAGCATTTCCGTAGTAATTTCATCCACCCCTGGGGATTTATGAAGTTTAAGTTTAGAAATAGCCAAACTAACTTCAGATTGTGTTATAGGGCCAACATTAAAGCCAACAATGCATCTATCATCATTGCAAACAATGGGAGTAGAACTAACCACATTGTTTAGAACATCACTGAAATGCTCAGCCCACCTAGCCATGACAGAATCCTCACCTTCTATAACCTTGCCTTGTTTATCCTTCAATCCCTGTATACCTGTTCGTTTTCTACCACACAAAACATTAACTATCTGGTACAGCTCTCTGCTGTTGCGCTGTCTAACTGCTTCCTCAGCTTTGTCAGCAAGGCCATCAAGCCAAAGATTCTTATCAGTAGCTAACTGATCCTTTACACGTTTATAAATTTCTTTTTAATGCTTTCTATTAGGAGGGAATTTTAATTCTAATCATTTATGAATAATTAAAATTATTTCCAGTTTTAAATTCTTGTTTTAAATTATAATTCCATACCACCACACAGAAGAGAATTTTAATTCTAATCATTTATGAATAATTAAAATTATTTTCAGTTTTAAATTCTTGTTTTAAATCATAATTCCATACCACCACACAGAAGAGAATTTTAATTCTAATCATCTATGAATAATTAAAATTATTTTCAGTTTTAAATTCTTGTTTTAAATCATAATTCCATACCACCACACAGAAGAGAATTTTAATTCTAATCATTTATGAATAATTAAAATTATTTTCAGTTTTATATTCTTGTTTTAAATCATAATTCCATACCACCACACAGAAGAGAATTTTAATTCTAATCATTTATGAATAATTAAAATTATTTCCAGTTTTAAATTCTTGTTTTAAATCATAATTCCATACCACCACACAGAAGTGAATTTTAATTCTAATCATTTATGAATAATTAAAATTATTTCCAGTTTTAAATTCTTGTTTTAAATCATAATTCCATACCACCACAGCGAAGGGAATTTTAATTCTAATCATTTATGAATAATTAAAATTATTTTCAGTTTTAAATTCTTGTTTTAAATCATAATTCCATACCACCACAGCGAAGGGAATTTTAATTCTAATCATTTATGAATAATTAAAATTATTTTCAGTTTTAAATTCTTGTTTTAAATCATAATTCCATACCACCACACAGAAGAGAATTTTAATTCTAATCATTTATGAATATTTAAAATTATTTTCAGTTTTAAATTCTTGTTTTAAATCATAATTCCATACCACCACACAGAAGAGAATTTTAATTCTAATAACTTATGAATAATTAAAATTATTTTCAGTTTTAAATTCTTGTTTTAAATCATAATTCCATACCACCACACCGAAGAGAATTTTAATTCTAATCATTTATGATTAATTCAATTATTTGCAGTTTTAAATTCTTGTTTTAAATCATAATTCCATACCACCACACAGAAGAGAATTTTAATTATAATCATTTATGAATAATTAAAATTATTTTCAGTTTTAAATTCTTGTTTTAAATCATAATTCCATACCACCACACAGAAGAGAATTTTAATTCTAATCATTTATGAATAATTAAAATTATTTCCAGTTTTAAATTCTTGTTTTAAATCATAATTCCATACCACCACACAGAAGAGAATTTTAACTCTAATCATTTATGAATAATTAAAATTATTTTCAGTTTTAAAGTGCTGTTTTAAATCATAATACCATACCACCACACAAAAGAGAATTTTAATTCTAATCATTTATGAATAATTAAAATTATTTCCAGTTTTAAATTCTTCTTTTAAATCATAATTCCATACCACCACACAGAAGAGAATTTTAATTCTAATCATTTATGAATAATTAAAATTATTTCCAGTTTTAAATTCTTGTTTTAAATCATAATTCCATACCACCACACAGAAGAGAATTTTAATTCTAATCATTTATGAATAATTAAAATTATTTCCAGTTTTAAATTCTTGTTTTAAATCATAATTCCATACCACCACACAGAAGAGAATTTTAATTCTAATCATTTATGGATAATTAAAATTATTTTCAATTTTAAATTCTTGTTTTAAATCATAATTCCACACCACCACACAGAAGAGAATTTTAAATCTAATCATTTATGAATAATTAAAATTATTTTCAATTTTAAATTCTTGTTTTAAATCATAATTCCATACCACACACAGAAGAGAATTTTAATTCTAATCATTTATGAATAATTAAAATTATTTCCAGTTTTAAATTCTTGTTCTAAATCATAATTCCATACCACCACACAGAAGAGAATTTTAATTCTAATCATTTATGAATAATTAAAATTATTTCCAGTTTTAAATTCTTGTTTTAAATCATAATTCCATACCACCACACAGAAGAGAATTTTAATTCTAATCATTTGTGAATAATTAAAATTATTTCCAGTTTTAAATTCTTGTTTTAAATCATAATTCCATACCACCACACAGAAGAGAATTTTAATTCTAATCATTTATGAATAATTAAAATTATTTCCAGTTTTAAATTCTTGTTTTAAATCTTAATTTCATACCACCACACAGAAGAGAATTTTAATTCTAATCATTTATGAATAATTAAAATTATTTTCAGTTTTAAATTCTTGTTTTAAATCATAATACCATACCACCACACAGAAGAGAATTTTAATTCTAATAATTTATGAATAATTAAAATTATTTCCAGTTTTAAATTCTTGTTTTAAATCATAATTCCATACCACCACACAGAAGAGAATTTTAATTCTAATCATTTATGAATAATTAAAATTATTTCCAGTTTTAAATTCTTGTTTTAAATCATAATTCCATACCACCACACAGAAGAGAATTTTAATTCTAATCATTTATGAATAATTAAAATTATTTTCAGTTTTAAATTCTTGTTTTAAATCATAATACCATACCACCACACAGAAGAGAATTTTAATTCTAATAATTTATGAATAATTAAAATTATTTCCAGTTTTAAATTCTTGTTTTAAATCATAATTCCATACCACCACACAGAAGAGAATTTTAATTCTAATCATTTATGAATAATTAAAATTATTTTCAGTTTTAAATTCTTGTTCTAAATCATAATTCCATACCACCACACAGAAGAGAATTTTAATTCTAATCATTTATGAATATTTAAAATTATTTCCAGTTTTAAATTCTTGTTCTAAATCATAATTCCATACCACCACACAGAAGAGAATTTTAATTCTAATCATTTATGAATAATTAAAATTATTTCCAGTTTTAAATTCTTGTTTTAAATCATAATTCCATACCACCACACAGAAGAGAATTTTAATTCTAATCATTTATGAATAATTAAAATTATTTTCAGTTTTAAATTCTTGTTTTAAATCATAATACCATACCACCACACAGAAGAGAATTTTAATTCTAATCATTTATGAATAATTAAAATTATTTCCAGTTTTAAATTCTTGTTTTAAATCATAATTCCATACCACCACAATGAAGAGAATTTTAATTCTAATCATTTATGAATAATTAAAATTATTTTCAGTTTTAAATTCTTGTTTTAAATCATAATTCCATACCACCACACAGAAGAGAATTTTAATTCTAATCATTTATGAATATTTAAAATTATTTCCAGTTTTAAATTCTTGTTCTAAATCATAATTCCATACCACCACACAGAAGAGAATTTTAATTCTAATCATTTATGAATAATTAAAATTATTTTCAGTTTTAAATTCTTGTTTTAAATCATAATTCCATACCACCACACAGAAGAGAATTTTAATTCTAATCATCTATGAATAATTAAAATTATTTTCAGTTTTAAATTCTTGTTTTAAATCATAATTCCATACCACCACACAGAAGAGAATTTTAATTCTAATCATTTATGAATAATTAAAATTATTTTCAGTTTTATATTCTTGTTTTAAATCATAATTCCATACCACCACACAGAAGAGAATTTTAATTCTAATCATTTATGAATAATTAAAATTATTTCCAGTTTTAAATTCTTGTTTTAAATCATAATTCCATACCACCACACAGAAGTGAATTTTAATTCTAATCATTTATGAATAATTAAAATTATTTCCAGTTTTAAATTCTTGTTTTAAATCATAATTCCATACCACCACAGCGAAGGGAATTTTAATTCTAATCATTTATGAATAATTAAAATTGTTTTCAGTTTTAAATTCTTGTTTTAAATCATAATTCCATACCACCACACAGCAGAGAATTTTAATTCTAATCATTTATGAATATTTAAAATTATTTTCAGTTTTAAATTCTTGTTTTAAATCATAATTCCATACCACCACACAGAAGAGAATTTTAATTCTAATAACTTATGAATAATTAAAATTATTTTCAGTTTTAAATTCTTGTTTTAAATCATAATTCCATACCACCACACCGAAGAGAATTTTAATTCTAATCATTTATGATTAATTCAATTATTTGCAGTTTTAAATTCTTGTTTTAAATCATAATTCCATACCACCACACAGAAGAGAATTTTAATTATAATCATTTATGAATAATTAAAATTATTTTCAGTTTTAAATTCTTGTTTTAAATCATAATTCCATACCACCACACAGAAGAGAATTTTAATTCTAATCATTTATGAATAATTAAAATTATTTCCAGTTTTAAATTCTTGTTTTAAATCATAATTCCATACCACGACACAGAAGAGAATTTTAACTCTAATCATTTATGAATAATTAAAATTATTTTCAGTTTTAAAGTGCTGTTTTAAATCATAATACCATACCACCACACAAAAGAGAATTTTAATTCTAATCATTTATGAATAATTAAAATTATTTCCAGTTTTAAATTCTTCTTTTAAATCATAATTCCATACCACCACACAGAAGAGAATTTTAATTCTAATCATTTATGAATAATTAAAATTATTTCCAGTTTTAAATTCTTGTTTTAAATCATAATTCCATACCACCACACAGAAGAGAATTTTAATTCTAATCATTTATGAATAATTAAAATTATTTCCAGTTTTAAATTCTTGTTTTAAATCATAATTCCATACCACCACACAGAAGAGAATTTTAATTCTAATCATTTATGGATAATTAAAATTATTTTCAATTTTAAATTCTTGTTTTAAATCATAATTCCACACCACCACACAGAAGAGAATTTTAAATCTAATCATTTATGAATAATTAAAATTATTTTCAATTTTAAATTCTTGTTTTAAATCATAATTCCATACCACACACAGAAGAGAATTTTAATTCTAATCATTTATGAATAATTAAAATTATTTCCAGTTTTAAATTCTTGTTCTAAATCATAATTCCATACCACCACACAGAAGAGAATTTTAATTCTAATCATTTATGAATAATTAAAATTATTTCCAGTTTTAAATTCTTGTTTTAAATCTTAATTTCATACCACCACACAGAAGAGAATTTTAATTCTAATCATTTATGAATAATTAAAATTATTTTCAGTTTTAAATTCTTGTTTTAAATCATAATACCATACCACCACACAGAAGAGAATTTTAATTCTAATCATTTATGAATAATTAAAATTATTTTCAGTTTTAAATTCTTGTTCTAAATCATAATTCCATACCACCACACAGAAGAGAATTTTAATTCTAATCATTTATGAATAATTAAAATTATTTTCAGTTTTATATTCTTGTTTTAAATCATAATTCCACACCACCACACAGAAGAGAATTTTAATTCTAATCATTTATGAATAATTAAAATTATTTCCAGTTTTAAATTCTTGTTTTAAATCATAATTCCATACCACCACAATGAAGAGAATTTTAATTCTAATCATTTATGAATAATTAAAATTATTTTCAGTTTTAAATTCTTGTTTTAAATCATAATTCCATACCACCACACAGAAGAGAATTTTAATTCTAATCATTTATGAATATTTAAAATTATTTCCAGTTTTAAATTCTTGTTCTAAATCATAATTCCATACCACCACACAGAAGAGAATTTTAATTCTAATCATTTATGAATAATTAAAATTATTTTCAGTTTTAAATTCTTGTTTTAAATCATAATTCCATACCACCACACAGAAGAGAATTTTAATTCTAATCATTTATGAATAATTAAAATTATTTCCAGTTTTAAATTCTTGTTTTAAATCATAATTTCATACCACCACACAGAAGAGAATTTTAATTCTAATCATTTATGACTAATTAAATTATTTTCTGTTTTAAATTCTTGTTTTACATCATAATTTCATACCACCACACAGAAGAGAATTTTAATTCTAATCATTTATGAATAATTAAAATTATTTTCAGTTTCAAATTCTTGTTTTAAATCATAATTCCATACCACCACACAGAAGAGAATTTTAATTCTAATCATTTATGAATAATTAAAGTTATTTCCAGTTTTAAATTCTTGTTTTAAATCATAATTCCATTCCACCACACAGAAGAGAATTTTAATTCTAATCATTTATGAATAATTAAAATTATTTCCAGTTTTAAATTCTTGTTTTAAATCATAATTCCATACCACCACACAGAAGAGAATTTTAATTCTAATCATTTATGAATAATTAAAATTATTTCCAGTTTTAAATTCTTGTTTTAAATCATAATTCCATACCACCACACAGAAGAGAATTTTAATTCTAATCATTTATGAATAATTAAAATTATTTCCAGTTTTAAATTCTTGTTTTAAATCATAATTCCATACCACCACACAGAAGAGAATTTTAATTCTAATCATTTATGACTAATTAAATTATTTGCAGTTTTAAATTCTTGTTTTAAATCATAATTCCATACCACCACACAGAAGAGAATTTTAATTCTAATCATTTATGAATAATTAAAATTATTTCCAGTTTTAAATTCTTGTTTTAAATCATAATTCCATACCACCACACAGAAGAGAATTTTAATTCTAATCATTTATGAATAATTAAAATTATTTTCAGTTTCAAATTCTTGTTTTACATCGTAATTCCATACCACCACACAGAAGAGAATTTTAATTCTAATCATTTATGAATAATTAAAATTATTTTCAGTTTTAAATTCTATTTTTAAATCATAATTCCATACCACCACACAGAAGAGAATTTTAATTCTAATCATTTATGAATAATTAAAATTATTTCCAGTTTTAAATTCTTGTTTTAAATCATAATTCCATACCACCACACAGAAGAGAATTTTAATTCTAATCATTTATGAATAATTAAAATTATTTTCAGTTTTAAATTCTTGTCCCGTGGCCGAATGGTTAGCGCGCTTGGCTGCAAATCTAAGGGACCTGGGTTCGAGCCCCGGGTAAGGCATGGATGTATGTGTCGTTTTTCTGCTGAGGTCCTGCCATCCGCTCAGATCTCCTACTGTGGCATATAAACTGACAGGCTCCTGTCAGACCTCTGTGGCAAGCAGCTGCTTGAGGGGGTATTTATTATTATTTTTATTATTTATTTTAAATCATAATCACACACCACCACAGAGAGGCAAATTTTTATTCTAATCCTATATGAATTGTTTAAATTTATTTTCAATTTTAAATTCTTGATTAAAATCATGATTCCATACCACCATACAGAAAAGAATTTTAATTCTAATCATTTATGAATTGATCAAAAAATTTTCCAATTTTAAATTCTTATTTTAAATCACAATCGCAGACTACCACATAGAAGCAAATTTTTATTCTAATCATTTATGAATTCATTAACTTTATTTTCAATTTTAAATTCTTATTTTAAATCATGATTCCATACCACCACACAGAAGAGAATTTTAATTCTAATCATTTATGAATAATCAAAATTATTTACAGTTTTAAATTCTTGTTTTAAATCATAATTCCATACCACCACACAGAAGAGAATTTTAATTCTAATCATTTATGAATAATTAAAATTATTTACAATTTTAAATTCTTGTTTTAAATCATGATTCCATACCACCACACAGAAGAGAATTTTAATTCTAATCATTTATGAATAATTAAAATTATTTTCAGTTTTAAATTCTTGTTTTAAATCATAATCACACACCACCACAGAGAGGCAAATTTTTATTCTAATCCTATATGAATTGTTTAAATTTATTTTCAATTTTAAATTCTTGATTAAAATCATGATTCCATACCACCATACAGAAAACATTTTAATTCTAATCATTTATGAATTGATTAAATTTTTTCCAGTTTTAAATTCTGATTTTAAATCACAATCGCAGACTACCGCATAGAAGCAAATTTTTGTTCTAATCATTTATGAATTAACTTTATTTTCAATTTTAAATTCTTATTTTCATTACTTATTTTAAATCATGATTCCATACCACCACACAGAAGATAATTTTAATTCTAATAATTTATGAATAATTAAAATTATTTCCAGTTTTAAATTCTTGCTTTAAATCATGATTCAATACCACGACACAGAAAAAAAATTAATTCTAATCATTTATGAATTGATTCGAATTATTTTCAGTTTAAAATTCTTATTTTAAATAACAATCGCAAACTACCACATACATGTAAAAGTTAATTATGTTTCCCTCTTAAGGGGAGAGGGGAGGGAACGTGTAAAAGTAATTCTCGACAGTAACTTTTACAACTATATCCATCACATCAGGTTACCTCTTAATATTATGACAGAATTAAAGTTTTTAAATTTTATGACATTCTGATATTTTATGGTACCGTCCTATTTGAACATAACTATTTTTCAACAAGGGAGGTTTGTGCCAAGTTATAATGCCAAATTTTTTGACAGAAAAAACTTCATTTCATAGCACAAAAAATTAGAATCATCTTCCGGATAATTGCAATAAGACATTAAAATATTCGGAATGATGGCGTAATGTTACATCTCCGTGGATCCATTAAGAGAAATTTCACCTGCCTTTCATCCCGCTTTACTTCTCGGAAGAAAGCTTTCTGTTGAATTTAGTTCGACAGAATGCATAAAACCGTGTTTTACTCAAAATAAGCTACCAGAGATTCGTCTGAAAAAACTGAGGGCAGGCTAGTGGCATAATGATTTACTAAAAATAAAATAAAAGCTTTTCGTGATAAAATTGAAAAACCCAAACTAATGGCAAACTTATTTTATTTTAATATTTCATTAATTTCATTTATCACAGAAAAAAAGATCATCATCTGATGAATTTTTTTATATGATCCTCTTTATCAATCGAAATTTAATCTAAGTATACAGTAACTCTGCCGTCTTTCAATGCAACTTATTAACACAGATCTTTAAATAACAAAACAGAAAAAACGCATATTAAATATCACCCAAGGTAATTCGTGAAGAATACTACTTGCATAAAATTAATACGACACCAACACAAATTCTGCTTCCTGTTTTTCTATTTCAATGTTTCACGTTTGCTATGAAACATATCTCGCGATCAAGATTCACGGTTAAATAAAAAAAACATAAAGTCTGCGCTTCCCTCAACGTAACTGCCTAATAATCTTATAAATCATTAATATTCATAACTTAACTACTGTCTGAGCGTTATCATTAACTTACAGGGTAGTAAATATGAAAATGAAGTGCATCCTTTATGGTGATACTCTTAAAAAAGCAGCAGAACCAAGTTTACAACAAATAGTGAACTGAAGTTATAATTTATTGAGGAGAATTATCAAAAAGAGGTATTTGAATTGGAAACAACTTATAATATAAGCAAGCTTCACGGCATTGTTTTCATAACATCATAAACGAACCATCATAAACGAAAATAATTAGACAGTTGAAGTAAAGAAACAGTAATAATTATTAATATAATTATATAGTATAATAATTTAAAGCTATAATAAAAATTTAATTTTAAAATAGTATTTAAAACATGGAAGAAATGCGAATCAAAAGCACTTTAATACATAGCCTTCTTCAAAAGAGCAGTTTTAATATTTTTTTCTCCAATATAAATTATTCCTTTGCATTAACAGTGATTTTTTTTCAAGGATCTTCGAATAGTTTACACCTTTCCAAAGTTCAAAAAAATAGCAAGGCTCTGAATAGATATCGAATATATAATAATGGTTTTTAACGGGGTTGTTTTCGTAAATTCTTTTACATGGAAATTTTTAAACAAGTTTCATAGGGGAAAAAATCATTTAATTTTCATGAAGTTTAGCATGAAAATGTTAGCTTGGTCGAAGAGAGTGTTCAGTCCGAAAAGACTGGGAACCACTGCTCTAAATGGTGAAGTAGTTAGCGAACTTGTCTACTGTCCTTGTAAATATGTCTAAGAAACCAACAGAAGACAAACGCTTACTGGCTTATCTGGGTCTTTTGATTTAAAAAACAAGATTTGAATATCAGTTGATATTAGAGCTGGGAGAGGAAAATCAGGATGTCCTGTTTTAACACTTCTCGTTGATCTGCAATCCCTTCATTCATTTGGAAACCTATTAAACCAGAAAATTAATTTCAACACTACAGAATCCTGAAGCAAGTGTCTTTGTTGGATGTATCTTGATATAAACCTTATCGTCCTCTGCTGTAACATTGCTCACCATCACGACACCGGAAACGACCATTAGAAAAGCATTCTTTGCCAGAAGTGGAGTTCTATTTCTATCCTCTGACTTCCTGCTGACCACGATAGGCGCTGTCCGATGCTCAGGAATAATCTTCCTCTAGGGTGGAGGCCTCAGAGGCAGAAATACAGAGTTCCGCGAAGGCGGATCCTTTCGCCTTCCAACCTTTGGAGCAACAGCAGCGCCCTTCAGTTAGACCACTTCTAAACAATTCTTCGAAATTCTTCCTCTGCTTATAAAGCTCCATATATAAGCGAAGGCCCAGTACACGGGACTTGCAGTAGCCGTCGAAGGATCAGCAGAAGAGCAAGTGTGTTAGCGTCTACTCGTCATCATGCCTGCTCAGAACAAACAGCAGCGGATTTTGGCGCTCTTCGAGCACCTCACTTCGATGACTCGTGCCGTGTTGCCTGTTGATGAGCGCGACCCTCGTCTCAAGAAGCTCGGTAGACTGCCAAGAGGAGTCCTCTTCTCTTCTTTCCACCCTGTACACACTGAAGAAGCTAGAGATCTCTATGAAGTCCTCTACAGTAAGTAAAAAAAAATTTAAATAATGCGATTCATAGCACGCAAAATTATTAACCTATTATGGAGATAGTAATCTAAATAGCAAGGAAAGCCCATTTCCCCAGTAACATCGAAAAGTGGATTTAAAGTAGAAAGAAAATCGTGGCCCATTTGAAGTCGAGTTGTATCAATGGACTTTCACTTAATACATCCTTAATACTTCCATTTTTTAGAATGACAATCTTCGTTGTGTGACAGGAACAAATACAGAATGACAACAGCTTTAATTTCGATCCATATTCAATGCATCAGATATTGATCAATCCATTTAAGATTTTAAGCAAAAAATTAAAGTTACTTCAATGCTTTAGAGTAGGGGTAAGAAGTTTTCCCCACTGGGTCTGTGTATACAAACTGTCTCTATGAACAGTGTGCAGTGACGAATCGCCTATCGTAGCAAGGGAACGAGTCAGAAGAGTAATGGAAGAAATGCTTCCCTTGAAATTTTGAAAATTAAATAAAAATATAAGGATGCAAAATATCAACCGTTTGACGAAAACGTCTGGTATTTTTAAATTAATAGATATTGAAACGGTATTCTAGTTTATTATCAACATTTTTTTAAAAAAAGCTTTTTCCCTAACAAGAAAAATCACGCTATGCCAATGCCAGAGTAGAATGGTCATGTCAGCATCCTTCAATTGAGGTGCAGAACGGCTGAATTAGATGAGAAATGGCATAATCTGATAATGTCCCATAATTTTAGACAGTTAGCTACATGTTTTTTGTCTTTTGTGTTATTCGTTTAGATCAGGCATGTCAAATCCGTTAATTAATCAGGGCCATATTAGAATAATAAATATCTTTAGTGGGACACAAAAATTTTTAAACTTTTTAAATTCGCATAATTCTATTTTCTCTATTAACTGTATGTGCTGTTTGTAAGGAGTAGGTTTGTACCGTTTAGCATTTGTTCCTTACAGTGAAGCTCTTAGAACTTCTATAATCAACTCTGTATATGCAAATGCAAAAGAAATAAAGATAACAATAGTAACTCATTTTAAGCCTGTTTGGCATTCTGAAACCGAATTTAACAAAGAGGTAAAAAACATTTGAGAGTTCTTAAACGTTATCTTAAAATAATTATTTATAAAGTGATCGTTATAATTTTTAACTTTAATATCAGTTCAACACATATTTTAATTGGCTAACTGAACCTGCCATATAAAACTTGACACCTTTTTTCGTACTTGCAGATATTGGGTTTCGGTTCTTTTGCTGATACAACTTTCGTAAATAATGAGAAGCACATGTCCGTTAATAGTGATCCAGGATTCAAATTAAATTAAATTAAACACAAATTTACTAATAAAAGGATTTATAATTTTTGAACAAATTTTATAGGAATACCTAAGATTAGCGACAGCAAAATGCATTATTAATAATTACAATAACACCATAATTCGAAATATATTTAAATAACGGAATAAGACTTGTGCCGGATGGCCAATAGTTACAACTACCTATCAGTAGCAGCAGCCTGGCTTAGAAGCATTATGCAGAGTCTAAGCCAGGGGTTCTCAACGTGGGGTACGCGGTAAAATTTTTGGAGGTACGCCGCAGAATTTTTTGGGGTAAGCCGTGAGAGCTCAAAAGTCGCTAGATCTAATAGCAAAGTCGCTAAGTTGGCATTATTATACTATAACTATAGTTTTATCTATCTATATAAGGGGTACGCCAGTTACATGCACATTTCCAGGAGGTAGGTGAAGCATAAAAGGTTGAGAACCATTGCTCTAAGCAATCATCACGAGTATCTATATGCTTTATGTGAGATCCATTTGTTTAAGAAGTCTGGAATAACTTGACAAATTGATGACCTTTTCTTCTCACGATACAATTGAATTTAAGTATATGCTAGAGTTTTGGAACTTAATTTACGTTAAAGAACACATTGGATGTCTCCTAGCAACCGTTCAATGTATCTCCTACCCTTCTCCGACCCATCTCCGAGCTATTGGGATTCTTGGGAACAGGACATTTAGCCCATTGCATGCACAAAGGTGAGGTCAGAAGCAAAACACCCATTCAGCATGTAATTGCCACAACTTCACAACAGGGACGGTTCAAAAAATTATAGGGTCTGGGCATCTCAGCATTTTGGAGGCACTGCTGCTATTAGAAATGAATCATAAAGAAAGTACTGAATTAATAAATAATGTTAATAATGCTGATTTACATTAGTGAACGTTGTTTTTTATGTGTATCACCCTTTTTAAGAGACCTGTATGTTCCTTAATACGCTTAATAGCAAAGTGGGATAAAATTAATTCGTGGGCTTTATAGCAAGCTCAGATTTATCGATTCTTAAAGGTTTCTAAAATTTATTTCGTTATAACTAATTTTAAAGTTTGCATAAGCTAGAAAAAAATAACTTCTATTTAAAATCCCACTAGGCTTCAGAAGCTAACCCCCCCCCCCCCCCCAGCCCCCACACACATCATCACCACCCTCCTCTTGCTTGGGACCCGGGATCCTTCTATAAAAGGATTTTCCTCTTCACTTTAGATAAGCATATGACCCAAAAGATTAAATATTAAAATGCTAATGGACAACAAAATAATTCAATATTCTCTTCATGATGAAACAAGTACCCCAAACTCTCATGATTAAAAACTACTAGTGTGAAACTTTAGACAACAATCCGTCAGCTGTGTCTGGATCTAGAAAGTCTGTAAGGAAGCTGTATGCAAATCATTATCTTGTGATTTGCATGAGAGGATTTTCTTTGTAATTTAATTGATTGCTTTACCTCTGAGTGTCACTTTTTTTGCACACAATGGGCTAAATGGCCAGGTTCCAAGGACCCCAAGAAAGTTGGGAGTAGGGGACCTACTGGACAGCTGTTGTGACAGATGGTAGACTCCCGTCAAGGCCATCCAGCGTGTTCTTTAATGTGCACAGGTATGGCTCTCCCATACACGGAGCCACCATGAGCTTAACGTCCCATCCGACGGACGGCGGTCTTTCTAAGCCTATCAGTGTCAAGCAGGGCGAAGAGTTTTGGGGAGATAAATCTCAAAGCTGGTGGGACTCGAACCTACGAACTGTAGATTACGAGTCTGGCGCACTACCGACTGAGCCACCCCCGCCACTATCTAGTTTGGGATTCCAAAATAGTATTATAGACTAAAGCACAGATGTCATACAAAACTGAATGTATAATTTCAAAACATGCATTTGAGCTCTTTCTGTAGAGTTTTCATGTGATCATTTCATCTGTGGGTCAGGTTCATCGCATGGATAAATGACCTCTATTTTAGAGATTCGATTTTTATTATGATTGACTTTACATGCAAATACAATGGATTGAGGATCGACTTTCATCTCGTTCCAGGAAACCGATAAAACGCAATTTTAATCTGTTGGTTATTTAAAATATATTTATTTCATCATCTAAAAACAAAATTAAAATTATACTTTGATATTTTTAAATAGTATATAGCATGTATAACTATATATGAGCAAGACTATCATCTTAATAAGAATGTAGAATAGTCAATTCACATTTGGCAGATTATACATATCATAATAAAAGAATTTAAAAAATTAAATGTCTATGCTTCAGGTAATTGTTTAAAAAAAAGTGATAACTTTCCTCTAAATGCAATCATATTCAATCTAGACAATACTATATCACGATTCAATGTATCGAATATTCTTTCTTGAAATACGTAAAACAAAATTCTTACAGCAAAGAGCAATCACCAACATGATTATATATTTATAGTCACAAACTAAAACTTCTGCTTTTTGTGATTCACTGTACATTAGTCTCCAAATTTCAACTGTAATAAAGATTTCGCCTGTCGTTGATAACAGGCAACGTTATTGTCAATGTTCCGCTCGTTTCAGTAGAAATAAATGTTTAAATGACTTTCACTCATCTTCTTCTAGCATGTAATGATTTCTTCTTTTGTTTCACAGAGGCCAAGAACTTCGAAGATTTCATGCACCTCGCAGAGCAGGCTCGTGATATCGTTAACGAAGGTCTCTTAGTGCACGCCCTGGACGTCGCCATCCTCCACCGTGACGACTTCCACGGCATATCCCCTCCTTCCATCCAGGAAATCTTCCCCGACTGGTTCATCCCTGCCGAAACCATCAACCAAGCTCTGAAAGCTGATCTGAATCGAGGTGATGAGGTAGGATCAAACATATGCCATCACTTGCACACAACGAGAATTCCATTTCATATTGCATTAATTACGCGCAGACCCGGATTTCCCATTATGCACTAGCCTAAGGGCGCTAACAAATTAGGTGGTGGGCATCAGTAAAATAGTACAATTTGTTTATTCAAGTAACAATAAAATTATATCTTTTTTTTTTTATTTTAACTAGTTGTAAGTAGCCATGGAGAACGATTGATCTCTTTTCAAAGTACTCTCTCTCTCCTGACGATCGAAAATGAATTCTTGAAAGGATATGGATTTTGAGTCAGTAGCCTATATTACCAAAGATTTGGGATACTTCCACGTTACATGAATGGGAAGTCACATTCAAAGCTCGCTAGCTTTGAAAATAAACATTTTGACAGGAAAATGTTGCACGAGATAAATTGTACATCTGAAACTTATTCAAATTTGGATTTCAGAAAATATTACTCTATTATTTGAAGAGTTATTGAAGCTGAACATTCGTCCTGAACACTGTTTCGAAATTGATGCAAAGTGAAAATCATTATCCAGCCTTCTAAAATTACATTGATTTCAGTGATCGATTGGTTATAAACTTTTGTGGGAAATTCTTACGAGTAGCAACAATGACGTTAAACATTTCAGTTGCCAGAACTCTTTAAACAGTAAACAAATATTTCTCAAATTTAGAAGTTAATTCTCATTTATTTGATTTATTGATTTGACGATTTGGAGAATTTTTTAGGTCTTCCATTTCTTGTGACATTTTGCTACAAAACGCTTAATTCTAAGCTTTGAATAGTTTCCATTTGCACAACATGAAAATGTCCCAATAATTCTGTTATATGTCATTTGTTCATTCTCAGAGCAAAAGAAGTTACAAAGAAAAACGTTTATGTTTCAAAATGATTAATTTGTTTTTAAATGTTGCTTTTATTGAATATTACAAATAATATGCTATAAAAAGCATTAATTTATTACATTAATTTTTCTAATTAAAATTTGTATTATTACTCATCAAAATTCCTACAGACATTTCGATTACACTATTTTTACTCTTCGTGGTTTTCACAACCGTTCAATACTTTTTATACGAAATCGAAGAAACTACTGTACATAAGGGGGCACTGCCACTTCGTGTGTCTAGAGGCGAGTGAGGTGTAAATCCGGCGGTTGACCACGCGAATAGGTTTCTGTTCCTCTTCATTTATCGTAGCAAGCTACCGCTGCTTATTGACGGTCGTCAAACAAATGAACAAAAATTATTTTAATGTAAATTCGTGATATATCCGTTTCGTCATATGAATTCACAGTTTGAGTTTTGAACATAACGAAATATGCGCATTTCGATCATCACTGGTTCCGAATAGGAAATAAAAATTAAGAAATGCAACTGTACCATTTTCAACTAATATTACTATGATTATTTCATTTCTACAAACTATATTTTTAACACATTTAGTCAAAAATTTAACATTGTGCTCCTCATTTAAAAATTAGGGTATCTGTCGAAAGCAAACGAAACAATAACAGTTGTTTACATGCATTTCTGTTCGCACTTTACATCTAATTTGCATATAATCACGCTACTTTTGCAGAAAAAACAGAAACAGGGAGATATTAATCTTACAAACATTATTTTGCGTACAGAGTATGTTAAAAGTCAAATTTCATACTTAAAAATCGTCACATGGTATGGAGAAATTAAAACCAATAAAATTTTAGGAAACATGTCATTTTAATTGTTTCAATATAACTCTAGCTTATATTATGGATTATCCAGTTTTTTAACTTTTTTTTTTTGCAATACTGCTCAACAAAAAGATTGCCTTACCATTTCTCTACTGTTTCTTTTTTTTTTGGCACTGCATTAGGTGTTTGAAAACGTTTTGTGAATTCGCTCCCATTTCGTAATCAAAGATAAAATCCCACCCCACATTAGGTTTTCATTGTTTTACCCAAAATTCGAATGACCTCTGAGCTCGTGCCTCTCAGAATCTGCTGATTTGTCACTGAACAAACGCACGCACCAGCTGAAAATGTTACCATCTTTCATATCTATTGAGCATCTGCTAGCCAGGATAATTTTATTTCTCTTCATTGCCCTCCTTGTGCTCTTCCATCATTTTTCTGAGTAAGTTATCGCAGCCCGTATCCAACTCCCTAGGTAGGAAACGAGGCACTTCTTCCTCTTACCATTTCAATTAGCCTGTCATCTGCTTCACACAGACTTCAGCAAGCAGGGCCAGATCCAGCGGAGAGCAAGCCAAGCGCTTTGAGAATGCTAGTAAAGGGAACAGAGACAAAAAATGGAATGAACTTGTGCATATCTCGCGCAGTTTTCAAACAAAGACCTCTATAACGGAGGTGGAAATGTTCATCTGTAATGAAAATCCGATCTCTCCTCCACCCCCTTTATTTTTCACTCTACATCCGGGCCTGTCGGCTAGTATTTAGAAAGTTTAATTAATGTGTGGATAAAAATTAGTTTAATTTGCTCTAATTAAATTCTTGAGAATTTTATTAAATATTATCTCTAAACTTAACTATGTCTGTCCAATAAGAAAATCTAAACTTAACTAATCTGTCCAATAAGAAATACATTGACTGTTTTTGAAAAACTACATTTGTTTTTTTCAGCCGTCCGTAGAAATTGAAATCCAGCACACAGGAAATATCCTCGATCCAGAATTTAAACTGTCTTACTTCCGTGAAGACATTGGCGCCAACGCCCATCACTACCACTGGCACAATGTGTACCCTGCCACATGGAGGCCAGAGGTCATGGGTCAGATAAAAGACAGACAAGGGGAACTTTTCTTCTACATGCATCAACAAATGTGTGCCAGGTGAGTTTTTACTTAAAAAAGCTAATTTTTCTTACTATAAATTCTTATGCATATACCAAAATGTACTTGAATACAAAATGCCAAGCATTTAGAATAATACAAAAAGCCAAAAAAAAATACGGCTGTATTTTTAACGTATGTGATCTACTCCTCCAAACTATTCTTGTAGTTAAACACCAAGAAAATATGTTGTAATTAAAATATAATAAAACCTGCATATAAAATTCCATCCTACGAAGGGTGAAGATTGGCTCAGTCGATAGCGAACGAGGTTCGAGTCCCAAATGTGCTTGAGATACAGATTTACTTCTGTTAATCCCACCCAGTCCTCGATGAGAAAGGGAACACCTGTGGGTTTGAATAGGCTGACCCCCCCCCCCCCCCCCCTCCCATCAAGTGAATGGTACTTTACGATAAACCATTGCTCCCTGTGTATGAGAGCAATATCCTGTGACGTTAAAGAACATGCTGAATGACCACGACGGGAGACATCTATCAGTATCCTAATAGTTGCCAAGTGTATTCTTTTATCCGACCGTTTCCAATCTTTTTCGTTTCTTCTCACTTGGCCATTTACCTTTTGTGTGCACAAAAGTGCCGCTCAGAAGCAAACTTACTCAAATCTTCGTATAAAGAGGTTTCCTCTTACAATAACTCAAAACTTTTAGGTTGTATTTATTTGACATTAAAACTCATGTTAAGATTTTCCCATGAGAAACAAAATCTTAAAAAGATTTCTTGTCAAACATTTTTCCTAACTGGAAAGACTAATTGCCTGTTCCGGATATGGAAAAATAAAATTGTCGGTTCTAAAGGTCCTGTATAGTTAAAAAAAGCCTATGCCGGATATAGAAAAATAAAAAAAAATTTAAACTTTAGTGCCCACTAACGGTAAGAATTGAAACTGATAGAATATTTGGAAAATGCTAAAGGTAATATTTCATTAGTTGCCCATCCGATCAAAAAATAATTTGCTCTTGTCAAAAAATAATTGATCTCTTGTCAAACATTTCTCTTAGGAGAAATGTTTGACAAGAGATCTTTTTAAGGTTTTGTTTCTCATAGGAAAATCTTAACGTGATTTTTAATGTCAAATACATATAACCTAAAGATTTTGAGATATAGTAAGAGGAAACCTCTTTATACGAAGGGTTGAGTTATTTACCTCTGAGCGACACTTTTGTGCACACAAATGGTAAATGACCAAATGAGAAGCAACGTAAAAGATTGAAAACGGTCGGGTAAAGGAATACATTAGACAACTATTATTCCATGACCATGACGGGATGACCATGACGGGAGACTGATGGATGTCTCCCGTCATGGTCATCCAGCATGTTCTTTCAATGCTTTAATTATTGCTATAAGTTTATATGGCGAGCACGAAAGGAATATTACCTGTGTTCCAATTGGCGATAAAAGCAAAAAAAGACTGAATCTGAAGATCAGTTATGAGTCTATTGAAATGTAGTATTTTTCCAATAACGTGAAAAAAATCTCCCACACATTTTAATCTTATAAATTTTTATATTCTATTCTTCTTTCTGTACTTTCCTACAAAGGGAGGAAATCGACAGATGAAGAAATAAAACAAGCTTACATTCAGTCCCTGAATAATCCCCATTGCTCTTTTTTATTTTTATTTAGCTCAACGTGGATCAAAAAAAGTATTATAAAATGGTGAAACAATAGAATTGAAATACCGAAAATAAAGTTTTCTTTTTCGAGGATGAAGTAATGATGTATTGACAATAAATCCAACTTTTTTTTTAAATAAAAAATTTCCTAAATCTTATCTACTACAATATTTTTTTGCTTTTGTAACCAAAATGTGGTTCCAGTCAGTTCCATTCTACATTAAGCTCCACGGACTAGCCAATTATTTTGCTTGCTCGAAAGCTCTAAGTAACATTTAAAAAAACACCAACCCCAAAGAGACTTTTGGTGATCCGGTCAATGAATTAAACAATAAAACAGTCAATCACTGGTCGTGGTTGACTCCCTTATTGTTTAGTTGTGCTCTGTTTCAGCAAGGGCACAGCTGATCTGCCTGTTAACACCGATAGAGATCTATTCTCTTCCTCTATAAGACTGAACGGATGATTTGTCGACTGACTTGTGCTTATGCAAAACAGCTGTGCTAACTGATACTTCAATTTCCATTGATTTGTAGATATGACTGCGATCGATTCTCCACCGGTCTCCAGCGTATGATCCCTTTCCACAATTTCGAAGAGAAACTCGAAGGCTACTCCCCTCATCTGACCACCCTCGTGAGTGGTCTCCACTACGCTCCCCGTCCCAATGGCCTCATGATGCACGATCTTCCAGGCCTAGTAGATGTCCAAGACATGTTCAGGTGGAGCGAGCGTATCTTGAAGAGCATCCACATCGGCCACCTCACCGATGATCACGGTGACGAGATTCCCCTGGACATCGAGCATGGCATCGATATGTTGGCTGCGGTGATGGAGTCCAACGCCTCATCCATCAATCCAGACTACTATGGCAACTTGCACAACTTAGGTCACGTAATAATTGCCAGGGCTCATGACCCCGATGGCAGATTCAAGGTAAGAAATTCATCTATTCCTTTTGCAAAAGTTGAATTTTTACTGTTCTGAAACATCCTCCGCCATAGGTAATTTTTGCATCGAAATCATACGATTCATATTTCTGTTTGAAGCTAATTCATCTTCATTTCCGTTTGCCCTTGCTCATTACCCTGATCTATAAATTCAAACTTTTTTTTCTGTTTCCTTACTTAATCTAAGTGTTACAAATATTTTTAAAGAATGAGGGATTCCGAAAATGGCCTTAATTTTTTATTTCTTAGGGTGTATAGTTTTTGAGAAACAACTAAAAATTACGTTTACCAAATCACATAATATTAAATATATTTTTGTTTACCTAAATGTTTCAGCGGATGACTTACGCTTGCATTTAGATACTTATTTTTCCCAGTGATGAAACAATGATAATAGGCTAAACTCCACTTTCCTGAATACATCTCTGCTTTATCCTTCTGCGCTCACCTGACCACAGTTTAATGCAATAAAAATGAAATGAGAATCCAAAACATGAAACTTCTGTGACTATAGAATCCCAAATCTTTATTATGTCCTAGCACTGATTCCACCATTTCTTTATAGGTCATAGCATTGATGTTTCCCAACTCATTTTCTCAAGAACTATACAAGTATAAAAAAGAAATGACACCTTTGGAATCAGCATTCAAAAATATTGTTAGAATCACCCAATTCTTTTATGGAAACATATATCGTGTTTAGCAGAGCTATTATCTTTCCTTGACCTAGCTCGATCTGGCGCACGAGTTATGCTTCATTCAATTAATGCATAAAAAACTTATTTTATTAATGCATTGAAGACACTTAGGATTTCGTAATTTATCAAATATAACCTATTTCTTCACCTAAGCGACCATTTTTGCTAAAGATTTTATTTATAATACTTTTTTTGTTTTGTACTATATTCTGAATATTTTTTACTTTATATCATTTGCAGGAAAATCCAGGTGTAATGGACAGCACTGCCACCTCTATCCGTGATCACATTTTCTTCCGTTACCATAGATTCTTGGACAACATGTTCCAGGAGTATAAGGCTACCCTTCCTCCCTACAAAAGGAGCGATGTAAGTGACGTCAGATAAATAGCGCTCTTTGCTTAAAGGTCGTTTAAAGACATCGATGGCCAAATGTTTCAATTGCAGTTGATAGAATGACCCATAATCGTTTTAACAAAATGAATGAAATGCGCGAGATCTAATTGCGACATTTCGTTATCCCTAGACTTAGACTCCCACTTGTGCATAATTAAGCTGTGAAGCCCAGGGGACTTCACAGCTTAATGGGTAAAAGGATTGGTAAAAAAAGGACTGTATCACAAGTTCAGTTTCTAAAAGTTAAAATCTTGTAGTTACTGAAATTCTCTAAACTAGAGTAGCATCAAATAAGATACTTAGTTTTAGCTTCTTCGCAAGTGCATTGGTTCGTGAACTCAGATCTCTTCCTGATTTGCATAGGATGGTTTCCTATTTTCTCATCTCAGCTCTTGGTGCAAAAGGAAAAGGACACAGTGCAAAATCTTTGCATCTATCAGTCGACTTTTTTTCACTCAGCTGTATAAAAAAGTCATATCGACAGAGCATTCGTATCCTTGCGTAAACGTTTATAAAGCAAAAATTAACAGATGAGTTGGTTAAATGATATTACCTTTTTTACTCACCAAGACACGATGGAAAAAATTCTTAAAAAAAATACTGGCAGTTTTTTTTCCATTTTCAAACGAAACCTGGTCGTTTCCACATGCAATCGTTTTATATATAAACCGGTTTCCCACTATGACATTTGTAATGGTTCAGTGTATTTTAATTTTTTATTGGATACATACATACATACATACATACATACATACATACATACATACATATAAAATCTTCGTGTCGCCATGGGCTACGGAGGTCTTACCAGACTGTGTAATTTTCCTCTCCAGATATATCTGTTTTGAGTTACAGCTGCTGCATCTCTCCACTGCATAGCAATTCTAACAAAGTCCTGTTTGACATTGTCTGCCCATCGCATCTTAAGTCTCTCCCTTTTCCTGAGGCCTTTAGGCACACTGTTCATAATCCATATACATCGATAGGAATATAATACTGGAAACGCAGACTTTGTTTCGGATTTAAATAAAAGTGAAATTCTGTAACACAGTAAACCAAGTGGATTCACTCTCAACTCGCAATTTAAGCCTTCGGTTGAACGTAACTATGGGTTTCATTTCGACATGATGCCGGAGGTTGTACGAGTACAATCTCAGCTTTTAAAAAAAATGCTTTAAAAACACTAACTGCATTATCAACAAAAACTTTTCATCGTTCAACAGTTCAAAAGCTTCAACTGCTAACAATTTAGCCCAAAGGGTATTTGAAAGGCACCGCGATCATCGGCCGGTAGTTTAGATACCATTTGGACTCAAATGTTAAAAATTAAAAAACAGAGTGAAAAATTATTTTTATTTACAATTATCATGTATCATTTTGCTCTAGGACAACTGACCGAAGTAAATTACTTTAATTACAAGAAATAATTTTCATTTAATAAGACACTTATTAACACCTACCGATGATAAAAGAATTCGAAACCTAGGAATAGGAATTAGTGTCACTTGTGATGCCCCCAAACGACGAAAGTGTTAAAATAGTATTTGATTACAAAGTGTTTCGTAATAATTTTCTTATGTGTGTGTATGTTTTTTGTTTGTGTTTGAAAACAATAACAGTCACAAATATAAAACAATTCTGAATATTGTAGAGCGATGATGTGAATGTGCCTTCCTTTTATTTTTCTCCCAAATCAAAATGTTACATATAGCTAAAGCACGGCAGATAATTCTAGTGGTCAAAATTAAAATTGTAAAATTCCTGTCTGTATTAAAATGCGGAATTTCTTTTCTATCTTTCCAGATCGAATTCCCAGGTGTTCACGTGGTGAATGTTACTGTCCACTGCAAAGTGCCCAATGTCATCACTACTTTCATGAAACAGGCTAATCTGGAATTGTCACATGGCGTCCAACTCAAGGGATCAGTAAAGGTAGGTAAAAGCAAAATTTCAGCTTTTTAACAGCATGGATTTGATGAATAAGGAAGGGTAAATATAGTTAAATATACTTTTAAATATATAAACAACATAAAAATTAAATTCAAAAACTAATACGATTCTGGAAAATATTTAAGCTTTCTGTGCTGACAACTTACAATGGTGGTTTATTTTTATTATGATTTAGTATATATATATACTCAAATGCAAACAACTGTAGAGAACTCCAGAAGTAAACTTAATTTTATTTTTTTAAAAATGAAAAATTCTTTTCAGATTGGATAACTACCAATAAAAATTACTGCTCAGAATTTTTGAATTTTTCATTAATTTAAATTTATACTATTTAAAGGCGCTAAATGTGAAAAAGAACAACACTTTAATATTTAATAGTCTGTTTATTTTACAAACTTGACATTTTGATCACAGAGGTGTAGTGGTCAATCTGACAACGACTACCACTATTATATAGAAATTTAAAACAATAACCGTTACGTCGGCTTCCCAAATTTTTAAATTTTCTTTTTACGAATTCTTAACACATCAAAGGCTGTATATTATCCATACTGTAAAATCGTCCCTGGCTGCATGTTTTGGTACTCCTGCTTTAGACGGATCAGACTTGATCTGTGTACTCGAGATGCAGTTTGGTTAACTGAAGCCAGGTACATCTTCGTTCACTAAACTGATCATTGACTTGAATATTTTTCCTTAGGTGAAATACCATCATCTCGACCACGACGAATTCAGCTACTCCATCAGTGTTGAGAATCAGACCAATGACACCAAGCATGCTACTGTTCGCATCTTCTTAGGACCCAAATACGATGAGTTAGGCAATGCTCTGCAGCCCAATGAGCAAAGAAGGTTCTGCATTGAAATGGACAAATTCACCGCTGAACGTAAGTATCTAGTCTCTCAGCAGAAATTATCCACACATGACGTATGAAACAAAAACGCTGTATTAACCGTGTTTTTGGTTAATACACTTTTCATTTTTCTCTTCAGACATTCCTTCAGGTTCCCGTTTAATAATCATGAAATTGTTTTAGATATTTTTATATTTACGAAGCAAAGAAAAAAAAAACAATTGAAACCATTTAATCTTCCACAGCTGATTGCATTTTTTAGCATCCGGTGAAATTCTCTCTCTCCAGATGGAATTTCCTGGTGTTCACCTCGCCAAAAAAAATGGTAGCGAGAGAGAGAGATTATGAGATTATAACTGCCACCCTTTCAGAGTTTGAACAACATATTTTTAAGCCCTAAAAATTCGAAATATATATATTATGATGATTGAAGGAAACATTAAAAAATAAATAAGGAAATTGATGTTATGAAAAATTATTCTAATAATAGTAAATTAAGATGAAGAGCGTTTGCACGATAGATTAATTTAAATATAAAATTATTTTCTTAACAGTAAACTGGAAATGCATTTCTTTGAGGCCCCTCACATTGCGAGGTCTTAAGTTGTAGCTTAGTTAGCTTATGCGTAAGTCCGCCCCTATGTATATGTATAAAATTACTTTCTGCTGTTCTTGTTGTTGCTTTCATAATTTTTTACAGCTATAATTGGGATTTCTTTAGTATAGATCGGCTTAAAAACTAGAAGAATAACATATCACCTCTGCAAAAATATGAAATGCTCGTTTTTAAAGAGAGTGAGGTTTTTCATTTTGAACCCTTTAACAGTAATTCATACTAGTGGATGATTGGGAAATTACAAATAGTAACATTTGCTTACAACACAAAAAGAATTTCTTATTTGTTCCTTAAAATTAAAAGGTATGCGGTTAAGAAGCAAATCAGTCGGTGTAAACCCTTTGACCAGGGCAGCCAAGACAAGTTCGGGCCCTGAAAACTGTCCTGTCCGATCATAGTTAGGTTGCAGAAAGAAAAATGGGGAAATAAAAGCAAAATTATATATATATATTGAGTGAGTTAATTTTTTTTTATTTAATAAGTTATTTAACTAAAAATAAAAAATATATTTATTACTGCTATATTAAAATATTTTGGAATATTTTAAAATTACTGACGTTAAAAAATAGAGAGCAACGAGTTGAATTTGAACTAATATAAATACAATTAAAACACTAAATATCACTTCTCATAGTAAATTATATGGGATCTGTTCCCGACCATCACATTCTATTACAGAATTTCATATTTATAACACAAATATATTGTTTGCAATATTAGTTCAAGATTCACTGTTTCTACATTTACCGTCCTTTAACCATTTAAATTAAGGCATTTTCGGAAGATTTGAAAAATATCAATCATAATATTTAGTTAGTACCTAATCAACTAAAAAAAAATTTGAATTTATCACTTAAAATGTCTGTCCCCCACCCTTCTGTTGAATGGCAAATCGCTGTTAAGGAAAATCTCTTGATCATCCACTCCACCACCAAATTTCTAGCCCAAATAGATCGTTGGCAATTTTAAATTTTTCCCACCGTTAGAGAGCGCAATTAAAACTTTTCAGAGATTCGAAAAATGTGAATCGTAATGTTTTATCAATATTTCTCCAACCAAAAAAGAATTTTTATCTATAAAATCAAAAAAGTTGAATGTCTACAGAAAACAGACAGACAACAAAGGGAAAACATTAGCTGGTTTTCTTTTTTCGTTTTTAGAAACGAGCTAAAAAATTTAAGGAAAACGAAGATAAAATCCTACCGTTACATCATCATCATCATCCTCAAGCAACCATGGGCTACGGAGGTCCAACAAGACTGTGCAATTTAGTTCTCCAAGCATATCTGTCCTGAGCTACATCTGCTGCATCTGGCCACTGCTCACCAATTCTAACAAGGTCCTGTTTGACATTGTCTGCCCACCGCATCCTAGGTCTCTCCATCTTTCTGAGGCCTTTAGGCACACTGTTCATAACCCTATTCGCCAATCTATAATTATTCATACGGGCAACATGGCCAAACCAACGGAGTCTCTCTCTGCCCAATATACTGCTTAAAGGAGGTTGCAAACTCCTTTGCCTAACCTCATCATTAGTTACAAAGTTGAACCACCTAATGCCCAAGATACTGCGTAAGCATCTGGAATCAAAAGCATCTAGTTTCCTGTTATCTTGTTTACAAAGTGTCCAAGTTTCATTACCATAACTAACCCTAGAAAGAACCAAACTATTATACAGTCTAATTTTAGTCTTTAGGTGTATACGCCTATTTCTCCACACTCTCCATAGATTCTTAAAAGTCCCGGCAGCAATCCCTATTCGTCTGTTAATCTCATGCCGCACATCACCATTATCTGTTACATAGCACCCAAGATAATTAAACTGTGACACCTGCTCAAGACTGCAATCATTCAGATTAACTGAATCACAGCCTGCCTGACCAATTTTCATCACTTTAGTTTTCTCTCTGTTTATAACCAAACCTACTCTACTACCAGTCTCATCAACAGCTCGAATGAAAGAGTTCATCTTATCAACATCATTTGCCAAAAGGGCTAAATCATCAGCATAATCTAAATCAGAAATATTCGTATCTCCAGTCCATTTAAGGCCAAAATCTTTCCCTTGAAGTGAATTTCGCATGACATAATCAATAACCAAGCTAAAGAGAAAAGGAGACAAAATGCACCCTTATCGAACAACAGAAGTAATGCTAAACCAATTGCTACAAGCCTTACCAACTCTCACACACGACTCAGTGTTATTATAGAGAGCTTTCATTATGTTCACTAACTTGTCTGATATACCATATGATTTCACAATCAACCATAAATTATGACAATCAACAGAGTCGAAAGCCTTTTTGAAATCAAAAAGCTAGCAACCAAAGGTTTCTGAAACTCTAAGCATTTCTCAAGAATCTGCCTAAGTGAAAATATCTGATCCACACATCCCCTACCACTTCTGAATCCACATTGTTCATCACGCAATTGACTGTCAACCAGATACTTAATTTTATTAAGCACAATCATGGAAAGAATTTTACCTGGAACAGAGAGTAGGCTGATACCCCTATAGTTATCACAAGAACTGCGATCACCTTTTTTGAAAATAGGGATAACAATAGCTCTGGTAAAATCCTTAGGAACCATGCCTTTATCATAAAAGATATTCAGAATTTCAGTCATCCAAGCGGTAACCGAAACATTCCCAGCTCTAAGCATTTCGGTAGTAATTTCATCTACCCCTGGGGATTAATGTAGTTTAAGTTTAGAAACAGCCAAAATAACTTCAGATTGTGTTGTAGGGCCAACATTAAAGCCACCAATGCATCTATCATCATTACAAACAATGGGAGTAGAACTAACCACATTGTTTAGAACATCACTGAAATGCTTAGCCCACCTAACAATGACAGAATCCTCCCCTTCTATAACCTTAACTTGTTTATCCTTCAATCCTTGTAAGCCTGTCCGTTTTCTACCACACAAAACATTAACTATCAGGTACAGTTCTCTGCTGTTGTGCTGTCTAACTGCTTCCTCGGCTTTGTCAGCCAAACCATCAAGCCAAAGATTCTTATCAGCAGCTAACTGATCTTTTACACGTTTAAGTTCTCTGTAATGCTTTCTATTAGGACTAGTAGGGTATTGATTAAGGACATTCCTGCAGTTCTTTCTTTCCGAAATAAGCTCAAGTGACTTATCACTCAGATAATTCTGTCTCTTCTGCTCCTTTTTTCCTAAATGAGTATTGTTAGTGTCCAAAAAAGCCTGTTTAAAATGATCCCATTCTTCCTCAACTTCAGTAGTAATCATACCATGACTGTCATAATGACTAAGTAACCTATCATGGTAAGCTTTGGCTATAACTGGGTCTTTCAGAGCTTCAGTATTAAAAGTAAATTTTTTAACCTGAGCACAACACTTTTTAAGTTTAAGATGCAAGACACTTTTAACAAGGTAATGGTCAGATCCAATTTCAGCTCCCCTATATGCCCTGGTATTCCTAACAGAACTAGCCCATTTGCTGTTAATTAATATGTAATCAATCATATTCTTAAGCAGCCCATCAGGTGAAACCCATGTGTACTTATGCATGTCGCGGTATTTGTAATAAGTGTTAGTTAGACTGAATCAATTGAGTTTACTTACCTGTAGGAGACGTTGCCCATTGCCATTGCAGCTACCAATACCAAAAGGGCCTATTACTCCTCCCCAAAGGTGAGAGTCAGTACCAACTTTGGCATTGAAGTCACCAAGAACAAGGGTAATATCTCCTTTCTTGACAGAATTCAAAATATCCTGAAGTTGTTCATAAAACCTATCCTTCTCATCCTCATCGGCATCCTCAGTGGGGGCATAACAGCAGATAACATTCAAGTCTTTAACGCTTGTCTGAAATTTTGCTGTAAGAAACCTTTCATTAATACACTCATATCCTAGAAGAGCATCACTAGCGTGTCTGCTGAGAAGCAGACCACGCCTTGGTGATGGTTATTGTCGTCCCTCCCTGAAAAGAGAAAATTAAGATTATTTTTAAGAATCTGATCTTTATCTGGTCTCTTGCAAGCCTAGAATATCTAAATTATAATGGTGGAATTCTTGTGAGAGGACATCGAGAGAAAAAGCTCTGTGCAGAGCCCTCACATTCCAACTACCTATGGAGAGAAAATGGTTAGTGGGATGTTTAAAGAAACTATATTTATTGAGAGAGGGAATGCCGACAATATCAAACAGCCCCCTAATCGCAGACATGGGCCAAAGACCCGTTCCCCCACCACTAAAGGCTGAAGCCATCTACACTGGAAGACTTCCTCCAATGTAGAATTTGACGATGCCAATAGAAGCAAAGAGTTCAGGTGCCTGCGATGACTTCTGCTCAGGATTATCCACCAGCTGATAAACATATCCTGTGAATCTATTCACTTGGGGTTGTCAACCGACAAACAAACAGAAAACACTGCGGAAGATTTTCCCTCCACAGAAGCCCACCAGTGCAGCAAAATCAGGATCCATAATCAAGCTCAGAGCCATATATCTGTCCAGTTCAGTGGGTTTATATAGTCAGCGCCAGGACCCTGTGTGGTTGACCACTCCTCAGCAGGGTAGAAAAAAACGAAAAGTAGCCAGAGTTGTCCAGATCAGTAGGCCACACTAATCTGGCAGACCTCCCCTTCCGTTCACTTCCAAAAGAGAGTATCTCTTTTGAAAGGTACTGACGGTGTGCACCACGAGAAGGCGGGGTCGGAAATTAGGTGCTAGGCCTGGCCGGTTCTATGCATCATCACAGGAGATTGGTGTATATAATTAATATACCTTCAGATAATTTTCTGTTTAATAAGATAAGCATGATGCGATAGAATGACAGTATCGTGTAAAAGATTGAAGATTGAACTATACAAAATTTTGATACGAAATCTCAGTAATTTCTTGACTTCATTAAGCAGGAAAAATGTGCAATGACAGTTAACCAAATTTCAACCTGTAATTTTGTTAATTAAGGATAATAATAGGGCTTTAGTTTAATTGATTTATTTGTTAGCCAATCTATTTGTAAAATAACTAAATAATTTGTTTAGTTGCAATCAGAAATAAGATGCTTAGTTTTCTCTTAAAACATAGCATTTCTATTAATAACAACTTTCCCCGATTTAATGTCGTGTCGCATATCTAACTTAAAGAAATATCTGCAGACTACGAGAAAGGTTTCAAAAATCTCCGGGTTTTTGATTTGAAAAGGTGGCAACTCTATTAGTTGAAGAAATTTGCATCTAAAAATACAGAATTTAAAAATTATCAATTGAATCAAAAATTTGAAAACTTACCTGCTTCCATATTATATTCGTTTGATTTTATTCGATGTTCCTACTGTTTACAGTAGTAAGAAAATAATTAATATATAGAATAATAACGAATATTTTCATTAATCGATGAATATTTCGCTAAAATCAGTCCAGCCGTAGCCATCGCATCAGCAAACACCTGGGTTGCCAGCTCAGAAAGACAAAAACATTTAACATTATAGGCTTGTTTTGTTGTGTTTCCTGAAACCAACCAGAATTCGAATTAGGAAAAAAATTTTAATATTTCCAAATTCTTAATATAATTTATTTAAAACGTCATCAAAGTGTAGAATGTAATTTAGGATTTAATCACTCTTTTTTAAATATTAATGACAAATACTAACGACACTTTCTAACACAAACTAACATAACGCCAACACTTGTGCAGGACCACTCACAGAGTTCTATATATAAATATAGGCTTCAATTGTTAAAAAAAACGGCCAAGCAAGTCAAAATCTGATCGGTTGGCAACCCTACCTGTAAGCAAGTTATCGCCTTCTCAAAAAAGTCACACCACATGGCTTTCAAATATCTGAGCTTTGCTGAAATGCCCCTCAGTTGTTGCCCCCCCCCCCACACACACACACACACACACTTACCCTATGGAGTCAGCCTTGAATGTAGATGTCTGAACAAAAATGATATTCAGATTATCAGTGCTTTTCACATTCGTTGTGAATCCTATCTCCTTTATTACATCTAATATTCAAAAGCCGACTGCATAATGAATTAAAGTCTATTCCGTCTAAGCCTGGTTTTTAAAACAAGTATCATAATGTCACGATAATACATATTCCTAAAACTGCTATAGTATAGAAATTCAATCAGACTGTGCAGTTTAGATTTCCAGTTCTCCAAACCAGCTCCCCTGAACACCAGTTAATGCATCTCGTATCGCTGGCAAATTCTAACATTCTCCTATTTTGCATCATCTACCCATAATATTCTGTGCCTCCTTTCCTTAAACTTTTAGGCATACTCTTTATAACTCTATTCGCAAATCTGTATTTTTTAAAGAAGGCAATTTGAACAAAAAACGCAATCTGTAACAAAATAAATATTGCTTAAAGTTTGGTGATCACTTCTGCGTCTAAACCCATCTTTATTTACATAATCAAGCTAATACCCAAAGTGCTTTGTTATCGTGTCGAATCAAAGCATCAATTTCCTTTAAACTTTCTTACAGTCCAAGTTTTATTACCATAGTAAAGTATAGAGAGGGCCATATTATGATATATTGTATGAACTATACTTCTTTTTGATTCTTGAGAAGGTAAGAGAGAAACAATTTCGTCTCTGTCGAGCGGCAATTAACGATAAAATGAGTTTTAATTTCTTCTTCCTTCCGATGCAGTAACTCCCGGCAAAAACACCCTTACTCACAAATCATCCGATTCTTCAGTGACAGTGAAGCCATATCCAACTTTTGCTGAGCTCCATGAACAAGAGGGCGACCATGAAGAAGCATGCTCTTGTGGCTGGCCGCAGCACTTGCTTGTGCCAAAGGGCACTAACAAAGGAATGGACTTCAAGCTTTTCGTCTTGCTCACCGACCACGACCATGATCGGGTAAGTGCCATGTCATTCACTATCATCATCAGATGATGGTTTTCCTATTACCTTTCGTATTATTATAAGAGCGAACCCCAATTGAATAGTTAACCGAATATTTACTCTAACAGCAAGTTTATCCTCACAACAAAAATGGAAACACGAAGTGAAAAATATTAAAACCGATTTATTAAGTTTATACAAATTTGGGAACCCCTGGTCAACAGGGCTATGATCTGATGGGGAATGTTTTTCATTCAAGACATAGAAGTTCATAGATTGCGTTATTTCATTAATTTATATATCATTTATCCGAAATTTATTGGGTGGAAAGTGCCCCTTTTGCGCTCCTTTCCACTGGGTTCAGTTCTTTGCAGTTTTGATGCAGAATGGTTATCTTCATTCGGCTACAATGAAAAGAGATCTCGGTTCAAATCCTCGGTAATGTATAAAGATTTTTTTCTATGTGATTTGAAGGTGAAACAGATTTATTAATCAAATGGTAAATGGCGCATGATTATGAGGACTTGGCTGCCACTTCCTAACATACTGATCAGTGACTGGTCATAAGACAATATTGAAAACTTCGGGTAACCAGAGTTTTATTGGCTTCATTCCTACTTTTTCTATTTCAATTTACTCTGGCCGAGATGTTGACTGCCTAGAGAGCGGTTTCTATTTTTATTTTGACCCCAATATCTGACTGTGAAACAATGTCGACCCAATTCATGTTTGGAAATTCAACTATTCGAACTTGAGAACATCAGGTAGGAGTTTCACTAGCTACTTACTGAGCCAAACTGCCTTCACTTGAGTGCATGTGGCCTGGGGCAGTGACTGAAAGCAGTATGACGTCCTTGTTTTAACATTTTTGCTGCAAGAGAACTATACGAAGCATACGTCTCTATACATACGAAATCGATATTTCCTAGTACTAAACTTATTAACACTGGTTAAAAGATTCTGAAAAAAACTCATCGCCGATACGGCGGGAATCGAACCCGCAACTCTCCAGATTCATGCCAGAGCAGTGTCGGCGATGAATTTTTTTCAGAATCTTTTAACTAATGTTTGAAGTCTATTTCTGCAGATAATCTGTGTATTTACTATGGATCGATTATTAACACTGTTTAAAATATTCTTATTGTTTTAAAAATTGTTTTTAATTCTCTTTAATTTATTCTCCTCTTTTTTTTTGTGGATTCCAGGTTAACGGTTTGGAAGCTACAAGTGGATGCGCTGATGCAGTCAGTTACTGCGGTGCCAAATACCAGAAGTATCCAGACAAGAAAGCTATGGGCTTCCCGTTCGACAGGGTAATCAAGGCTAGCACAATTGATGAATTCATCACCGACAACATGTCCGTCACTGACATCAAGATCCAATTCAAGGAGCACGCTTAAAAGTTGAACAGCACACTTCCAACCTCTATTTATAATATTAGATGACTTATTTTTTCGAAAAATTGGTCAATGAAGATCGACATACAGAAATGTTTTCGATAAAACAGATTATTTATTGTCAATAAATGTTTCATAACAATAATAACCTGCAGTGTTTTCCGTATTTCCTAAACACGTATCGTCAGCAAGAAAGTTTTACGCAAAACTTTCCTTGAAATTATGTTATTCAACTTGAAACAAAGTTTCTTTTATTCCCCTTGAAAATGCTATCAAATGGAATGGTGGCAAAAAAAAATATTAAACGCATTACCCTTTTTATTTTTTCCAAAAAATTTGTTAAAGACCACTTAAACGGATGGGAAAAAATTATACCGGAATGGTGATAAACGGATGGAAAAATTATACCGGTTCATTCCCGTTTGATTTTTCCTACCACCCCATTTATTTTATTCTGGATCCGGGCCTGTCTGACAATACGAGTAAATCAGTGGTGATGAAACTTTTCCGAATGCCGGCGACTCGGAGTACACTCTGAAACGTAACCATATAAAAATACTATTTCATCTGGTTATGTTTGAATTCGTAAGAGGAAATTGGCGGTCGTGGCAAGAAATGGCAATTAAACAATGCCATGTTTGAACTTGCAGCACTCGGCAACTCACAATCACGACACCTATTCGTAAATAGTCTCTAAAAAAAGAAAATAAAACTTCAGTTCAAAAACTATTCCTACGAAAATCATAACGGGTGGAAAAAAATTGAGCCCGTGTAATAGATGATATAGTGCATGTGTCACTACACCATCTAATATGCGGAGTAAATTGTGAGGTGATAGTTTCCAGTTTTTGTCAGCACAAACATCATGAAACTTTTCAATAAATGGTCAAATTTGTAGGCGTCTATTTTATGCCCCAATATACGAGGATGGATTATTCTTGGACTGCAGTCGATATCAATTAGCAACCAATTACTTCATGATATGTGGCACACGGCGGCTCTTCAAGGAATGGGTTGGATTGTTCTACTCCGAGCGGCACAAATTGGTAGTGGGCCAGGCTCGTAATCTTTCATTTCCCAGGTTCCAGTCCCAGCTGGGTCAGCGCAGAGATTTATCTCCGAAAAACTCCTGACTTTGCCCACGATCAGTGGAGGATACCGATGGGCTCGGAAAGGCCATTGTTTACCAAAATAAGTACCTCTGATGTAAAGCAATCCAATTTTACACAAATTGGCTAAATAGCCAGATCAAAAAGACCCCGAGGCTCAAAGAAGGTTGGGGGAGGGGACCCATTAGACAGCTATTCGGAGAGAGAGATGGAAGTTTCCCGTCAATGCCATCTAGCATGTTCTTTAACGTGCAGAGGGTATGGCTCTCCCACACAAGGGACCACAGCTTAATGTTCCATCCGACGGACGATGGCCTTCTCAAGCCCATCGGTGTTCCCTACTGGCTGAAGGCAGAACGATGAGTTTTCGGAGATAAATGCTGGACTGGAAACAGCAGATTGCAAGCCTAGAGTGCTACCGACTGAGCCACCCCTGCCCCCAATTGCAATGAGTTTTATGCCAAATGAAAGCTTGCAAAAGGGAGAGTACCATTTACTATTTACTTTAAAGAGTTTCAGAACTTCCCTAGAAGAGGAGGATAGTTTTTACCAATTGGGGATAGCGAGGAGGCAAAACGATCATAATGAATTTTATATTAGGCCAATGAAAGCTTGCGACGTGGAGAGTGGCATCTGCTATAGAGATTTTAATACCTCCCCTAGAAGAGGGGATAAAATTTTTACCATGGGGAGGTAGCATGGGCGAAGAAACTATCCTAATGGATTTTATGCCAAATAAAGGTCATAATGAGTTTTATGCCAATCAAATATTCCCAATAAATCATATTATAATAACATTAAAAAACAATCAATATCTAAAAAAAATCCTCATAATACACTAATAATTATACATAATAATCACTTTATTCGTCACCTCAACTACATTAGTGCTCAAACGTTAAGCAACAAACACAAAAATGCACGAATTACAAACAAATCCCTCGTAGGATTTCAACGAAATGTACAGGTGAAGTCCATGACCATATATCCCACTAATACCTGAAAACAAATTCCCGTGAATATTTAATAAGATATTCAAATTGGAAAATCATTACCTCAAAATGGAATGTAAAAGTTCAATGATGACATACCTTTAATATGGTATGTGATCACCTCGGACAGCGATATAGGCTGTACAACGACCCGTTATGATGCACATCAGAGTGTCATTGAGGATTTGAGGGAGTAATTACCATTCATGAAGCAGTGCAGATCGAAGCTGCTGAAGGGTCCTGGAAGGTGGATGGCAACCGGCGATGCATCATCCCAGAGTAGGGATTCTCAACGTGGGGTAAGCGGTAAAGTTTTTTGGGGTACGCCGTGAGAGCTCAAAAGTCGCTAGATACATGTTATATATTTTTTTTTATTTTAAATACCCCCTCAAGCAGCTGCTTGCCACAGAGGTCTGACAGGAGCCTGTCAGTTTATATGCCACAGTAGGAGATCCGAGAGGATGGCAGGACCTCAGCAGAAAAACGACACAAACAGCCATGCCTTACCCGGGGCTCGAATCCAGGTCCCTTAGATCAGTAGCCAAGCGCGCTAACCACTCGGCCATGGGACGGCTATGTTATATATACAATATGTTTTATTTTATTCCCATTGTTATATTATATCGACAGTTTTATCTATCTATACAAGGGACATAGACATTTCCAGGTTACATAGACATTTCCAGGGGTTACAGAACCACTGCCCTAGAGCATTCCAAACATGTTCTATTGGATTTAGGTCAAGAGACTTATAGTTTCACTCTCAAAGTATTAGTCTACCAAGCGAGATCTGTGAGGGCGAGCATTACCTTCCATTAATACGGAATCAGGACCCATTCCTACAAGAAATGGATGCACGAGGCTCGAGGATCTCATTACGATCCCTTTTTAGCTATTACAGTTCCTCCTGGGAAGACATGATGGTCAGCGCAGACATTGAGAATATGCCTGCCCACAACTACACACCACCAGCATCAAAACTGTTTCTTTATGGGAATTATGGGATGATCTGGTTCCAGGCTGTCGTCGGGAATAGGTTTGCTGACTAAGTCGGGATTCATCGGTGAACAGAACATTGCTGCTGGTCTTGCATAAAGATGACCTGCATGAAGCCTTCTGGACACAATTTGCCAGGATACAGGACCATCCGATGGATGCACCGAGGTCGAAAGTGAGCTGGTGTGCTGTGTGGGTTTTATGGGGCCTTGGATTTAGGAGCGGATGATGGTCGTCCTTAGTCGTTGTGGCCCTCGGATGTCCAGGAGCAGGTCTTCTAGCGATGGTTTGGCTTGTTTGAAATTGATTCCAAAGGCGGATTACAACGCTACGATTCCCATTTAGTCATCTGGTTACCTCTGACTGACGTTTGGCTCGAGCCTTCCGATTGCTCTTCACTTCTTTACTCGAAAGATTTCTTCTGGCCATTATCTAACGGTAGGCTATCTTGATGTCATACGTTGACTATAATACGAACTGACATACACGTACAAATAAGGTGCTTTTTATAATGACCTTTTTCGCATGCGCGACTGTTTTTAATACAAATTTCGTGTGCAGATTTGAACTCGGCGACGTTTTTTATGTAAAAAAATCTGATTTTCGTTATTTATTGTCAATTATCGCACAAGATATGCCGATTTTTGCAAGGTAGGTACTTGCCTACATAAAAGACGGAGATAACCTAGACGCTATATTAAGTTGTCCTAGTTTCTCATGCAACATACAAACACTTACACAAGGGCATGCCCCGCTACTCTTAACAGTCCTACGGGTACTATTAAGACCAGCGGGGTTAATAAGTAGCTCACCACTAGACCAGTCAGGCTGTATAACAAGATACATGTGCTCGTTACAACCGCAATGTCCACTCTCAAAGGCAAAAGCTTCAAATATTCTAACACCAAACATTCATTCGCCCCCTACTACTACATTATAATCCACTAAAAGCCCACCGTACGTTTCCCCAAAAACTATTCTCCTAACCGTCCCTTCCCCCGCCCCCTTAAGAAACTTTTTAATTTTTACCACTTCATCATTTTCCCGATATTTTTGCTATGCTCTCAACAAAGATAAAATAGCACCCCTTCAAGCAGCTGCTAACACCTACTACCTACAACTATACAACTAAAAGCAGTTCTGACTCCTCCTCACTCAAACCCTCACTCCATAAAGAAAACATAAACAAATCTATTATATAATAAACTATGGGTGTGGAGGAATACTTTATGTAAGTAAAGAACTTACACAAAGTATTCCTCCACATCCATAGCCACAATCAACTCCTTTCGAATCACTTGATCATAACATTACATTTCACTAACACTTTCAACAATTTTTTTTACAGTTTTTCAATACCTAAATAATTTATTATTTATCATATTTTAACCACATTTCGCAAAAACAAGGAGGGAGGGTTTATTTACCCCTTTTCTGCCTATCATTGAAACGCCTAAATATATACGTATATTATGCATATGCTTCAATTGAAGATCAGAAATGAGAGCTACACTCTTGAAATGACACATATGGGATGTTTATTTGCAAAACCCATGTTATGACATATACACCTGGCAAGCTAAGGTAAAACCATCATTGGGTTTTAGAAATTTATTGGGTTAGTGAAATGTAAAGGTAAACGGATAAATGCTCCTCCGCTGACGTTAAAAGAGAAAAGTTGGTATCGACCGGATCTATGGAGGGGGGGGGGGTAAGGGCCCATGCTCTCCCTTGAAATGCTAATAACGATAATGGTGGCAAAAATTATTCAGCTTGGGTATATTTCACGCATTATTCAAAAAACATTTTTAAAGAGCTCTAATACGGAGGGGGAAATGCTATACTGAAATAGAAATCCAATCTCTTAGGCCCAGCTTTCACTTTTTTCTGGCTATTGCGTCATTTAATTTTTTGCTAAATCCGGGCCTACTAGCATCCATGAAATTTCCCTAATGACAGACCACCATTTATTCTATAAAAGAGATTTTTCTCTTGCCATTTCATTATTTTAAAAAAATAATAATAATAAATACCCCTTCAAGCAGCTGCTTGCCACAGGTCTGACAGGAGCCTGTCAGTTTATATGCCATAGTATGTCTGTGAGGATTGCAGGACCTCAGCCGAAAAACGACATATACATCCATGCTTTACCGGGGGTCGAACCCAGGTCCCTTAGATCAGTAGCCAAGCATATTAGATTTTTCAGATTTAACAGAAATTCCGTTATAAATCGGCTAAAGAAAAAAAGGTGGAATCTTTTTTTTTTTTCGGATGACTTTGTCTTTGGGATGAGAACTAACTATTCTCTTTATTTTTGTTAATCTTTCTCTGGTATTTTAAAAATTTACCAGTGAATTTCAAATATTAATAATCTGATAAGGTAGCTTAAAAATCGTAAAATTCCTTAAAATTTTCTTTTCAAAATCAACCGGTAGCTTAAAATTGGAATATATACTAATTTCCATCTATCCCGATTTTAACAATGGCAAATACGGTACGATAATAACAGATTTCTGGTATGATCAATGTGTTTTATTCCAAAAAAAATCCTTGAAATAAATTGAGGGATTTAGTTGAAAACTACTTACAGGATATCAATCAGGCTCCAATGTAAGATAATGTCAAACTATGGAACACAACAAAAGCTAGCAGTTCCCAAATTCAAGTTCCACTTGGACCAGTGTTGAGATTTATCTCTGCAAAACTCCTCGCCCTGTCATTGGTCAGTAGGAGACACCGTTGGCCCTGTGTGCAACAGTGGCGCCCTTGTGCAGAAGAGCCATACCCTGTGCACGTTAAAGCACATGTTGAATGGCCTAGACAGGAGATATGTCTACTAACAGCAGTCCAGTGGGTCACCTTCCCCCACCTTCTCTGAGCTTTCAGGAGTCCTTGTGACCTGGCCATTTTGTTCATTGTGTGCAAAAAAAAAGTGTCGCCCAAATGTAAAACAACCCAACAAAAGCTTTCGAAACTAGTAAAACTAAATACGAAAAAGCAAAAATGGCGTTTAAAACAGTGCTTCTCAAAGTGAGCTGCCAGGAAATATGCTGCTTTTGACATTTGTCGGTTTGTGGATTTGACAAAACGTTGTTCCACGTTATCTTTGAAATGCGATGGAGAAACTTATGTTCCAAATGAAAGCTTGTGATGAGGGGAGTGCCATTGGCTATAAAAAAATTGACCTCCCCGTGCTTTCTTCCCTCCTAAAAAACGGGAAACGTGAAAACTATTTTTCCGCTTTATCTCCAGATCTTTATCCCATACCTACTTCAACAAATACAAGAGATAAAATTAAGAATGAATCGGCAATGACAAGGTGGGAACCACCTTGAAAATCTCGTTTTTGAGTAATATTATTCAAAGATTGAACATTTAATAGAGTCGTTTGTCGCAAAAATTTACCTAAGCATTTACCTTAATCTATGCTATTTTAGAAGTATAACTTTTTAGTTTCCATCAACTCTGAAACAGCTGCCGTGCCAAATATTTTAGCTTCACTAATTCCTTAAACTAATACTGTTTAAAATCCAGATCTATAATTTATCCCCTGAGAATTTTTTCTGTAAAAAAGCTTTTTATATAAACATTATTGATCATTAAATGTTCTCCATTCACATAAGTTGGAAAAGTCCCAATATTTTTAATAATATGCGGTGTATCCTCATACCTCCATATAAAATTTCACTTTCCATTAGCAGGTGTATGTGCTTCTAACTGTTCTTGAACTATGAACATTTGGAACAATTTTTTTATTCCTTCTTAGAAAAATATAATTTTGTTACTTAAATAAGTAAAATGTAACACTTGAATGCTGGCGCTTCTATTATGTTGGTGCCCTAACCAAGTACCTAATGTATACCTTATAGAATATTCGGGCCTGGGTCTAAATCATGTCCCATGAAACAATTTTGTTTTTTTATGTATAATGACTCCTGTAATCATATCCTTGATCTTAAAGTTACTTCAAGGAATTGAAAATTAAAATTAAACTTTTTGAAAATTTTACTTAGAACTCTGAAGTATTCATAGGATACATCATATTGCTATTTTGTTAAGTGTTCTTTCTTTGTTAAAATATTTTCTATTATTGTCTTATTTTTGGCAGGCATGCTCTTTACACACATTCCAGTGGATGCAGACATGCTTAACTAGCCTATTTAGTTAGGTAGAGTTTGACATGCCCTAATCTCATGATTATTTTTATCATTACTAATGATATCCACCTCTCTCCCAAACCGATCAGTCCCTCTTACTGTTTTGAAAATATTTATCCACATGAACCATTTAGCTCTATACGTATTCAAAACACTACACTGACATTTCAGTAATTTCTAACTAGTTCAAGGAATAAAAGAATATTTAAAACTATGATACGCTGTAATTTAGGCTAAAATATAATAAGCTATAATATAAATATATATAATATTTATGTGAAGTATAAACTAAAATATAATAAAACTGAGACAAAAAGTTATACTGTTTCAATTGCTATATTGTGGACTATATTTTTCTTTTACAAATTAGTGCTTCTATAGGCATATATACAAGTACAAAAACAAAATAATTATAATGATTAGAAGTCTTCATGTGTTGTATCAAGTTGATAAGATAAACCTCTTTCCTTCAGGGCTTTGGCTCTCAGTCTTTCTTTTTCTTGCTTGGTCTCTTGCTCCATCTGTTGTGCTTCGAGTATTTCGTTTACTGTGACTTCCTGCAATGAAGAATTTTGTTCTTTCTCAAGATCCTGAAAAGAAAAAAAAATTTAATTTTAAACAAAAAAAACCTTGTTCAAGGGAAATATTCTCCTACACCAGTGGTGTACTAACCATATAGCCACTCCAGGCCATGGTCTGGTGTAGAAAATTTTGGAGGGCACCCAATTCATGGAAAAAATTTAGGAAAAAAAAAGAAAACTACATTATAAAGTCAATAATGAGAAATGTGAAGGGAGTTAAAAGTTCCAACTGGGTAAAATGTCGTTGTTGAGTATAATAAGGAAAAATTAAATAATTAATGAAGTAACTCGAATCAAATTCATTAATAATTAGACACTTTGGCGTCGATTTCACTTTTAGAGGAAAAATTGTCTTAAGCCGGGTGTGATACGAACCCACGACCTCCTGATAACATGTCAGGTGCTCTGGACCACTGAGCTACCGGCCGCCGATCAAGATCTCCTCTAACTAGCGCTATGAATATTCCTTCTATGTTTCATATAAGGCTGTGCAAGGCAATATTTCTAGCCACAAGCGGCATTTATATTACCCAATAGATGGAAGCATATACGATAAGTATGCAGATATAAATAATTAATGAAGTAACTCGACATGTTTCGATCAAATTCATTTTTATCATTATTTTCAATTCTGCAATTTCCTACACAAAGAGTGAAGTTTACCAAGAAGTTACATTAAGCTTGTCTTGGTTTCTCATACAACATACACTTATACAAAGACATGCCCACTGGTCTTAGTAATCAGGTATACTACCCACTAGACCAGGTAGGGTCTGGTGTAGTGTTTTTCAAACTTTTTTGACCGTGACCCACAAGAAATACATTTTACATTGTGACCTAGACTCTGATGTTTCCTATTCTATTTCATTTTAAAAAACGCTGGTCACAACCCACTAAATTGATTTCATGACCCACTAATGGGTTGTAACCTGCAGTTTAAAAAATTCTGGTCTAATAGAGGTAAAAAATTCTGGTCTGAGAAACAGTGGTAAAAAAAATTAAAGAATAAATCTAAAAAGTAAAGAATAAAAGTTAAACATACCAATAATGAAATCATTTAAAGAATTAACTTCAAAAGAAGACAGGTTGCAAAACTGATTTCTTTTAGCAACTGAACAAAAATAGCCAGCATTCTATCTTGCTTTGAAGTTAACACAAATTCATTAAGTGATTTCATCATTATGTTTTTCCTTTATCTTTTAATTCTTCGGATGAATATATAAAATAAAAATATTTCTTTAATAATTTTATTTACTTTTTTTTCTTTGCTTTTTAATACTAGCTTTGCAGGGAACTTTGTTGCTAAAACACTTTTCTTTCAAAGGAGAGCTGAACAAGTTTCCTGTTATCATTGTTTACAGAGCATCCAAGTTTCACTACCATAACTAACCCCAGAAATAACCAAACTATTATACAACTTAATTTTAGTATTTATGTGTATAAGCCTATTTCTGCACACTGTCCATAGATTCTTAAAAGTCCAAGCAGCAATCCCTATTCATCTGCTAATCTCAAGTGGAATATCACCAATATTGTTGATAAGATATCCAAGATATTTAAAGACACCTGCTCAAGAAGGCAACCATTCATATTAATTGAACCCCAGCCTGCCTGACCTATTTTCATCATTTTAGTTTTCTCTCTGTTTATCATCAAATCTACTCTATTACTAGTCTCATTAACAGCTCTATTAAAAGAATTCATCTCATCAACATCATTTGCCAAAAGAGCCAAATCATCAGCATAATCTACATCAGAAATTTTCAGATCTCCAGACCATTTAAAGTTCAAAATCTTTCCCTTGCAGAGAGATTACGCATAACATACTCAATAACAAATTAAAGAGGAAAGGAAACAAAATGCACCCTTGTAAAATACCAGAAGCAATGCTAAACTAATTGCTACAAGCTTTACAAACTCTCATACATGACTCAGTGTTACTATAAAGAGCTTTCATTATGCCAACTCATCTGCTATGCCATAAGATCTCACAATCAACCACAAATTATGAAGGTCAATAGCTTCAAAGGTCTTTTGAAATCTACAATATCAGTGACCACAGGTTTCTGAACCTCTAAACATTTCTCAAGAATCTGCTTAAGTGAAAAAATCTGATCTACACATCCCCTATCACTTCCAAATCCACACTGCTCATCACACAATTGTCTGTGAACCAAATTCTTAATTCTATTAAGCACAATCATGCAACAAACTTTACCTGGAAGAAAAGGAAAGCTGATACCCCTATAGTTATCACAAAAACTGCAGTCACCTTTTTTAAAAATAAAAATAGCTCTGGTAAAATCCTTATAAACAATATCTTTATCATAAAAGATATTCAAAATTTCAGTCACCCTGTTGTAACAGGAACATTCCGAGCTCTAAGCATTTCAGTAGTAATTTCATCTATCCTAGAGATTTATGTAATTTAAGATTAGAAATAGCCAACTTCAGACTTTGAACTACTATTGATCTACCATTATTACATACAATGGCGGTAGAACTAACCACATCATTTAGAACATCTCTGAAATGCTCAGCCCATCTAGCCACGACAGAATCCTCATCTTCTATAACCTTACCTTGTTTATCCTTCAATCTCTGTATACCTGCCCATTTTCTACCACACAAAACATTATCTGGTACAGCTTTGTGCTGTCTAACTGCTTCCCCAGCTTTGTCAGCCAAGCCATCAAGCCAAAGATTCTTTTCAGCTACTAATTGATCCTTTGTGTATTTATTAAGCCTGCTTAATATAAAGAGCTTGTAAGGCTTTCTATTAGGATTAGTAGAGTATTGATTAAGGAAAATCCTGCAGTTCTTTCTTTCCGAAATAAGCTCAAGTGTCTTATCACTCAAATAATTTTGCCTCCTCTGCTCCTTTATACCCAAAAGGGTATTGTTAGTTTCAAGAAACACCTGTTTAAAATGGCCCCATTCTTCCTCAACTTCGGTAGTAAGTAAACCATGACTTCCTCAACTTCGGTAGTAAGTTATCTAAGTAACCTATCATGGAAAGCTTTAGCTATAACTGGGTCTTTCAGAGCTTCAGAATTAAAGGTAAATTTTTTAACCTTAGCACAACACTTCTTAAGTTTAAGTTGCAAGACACTTTTAAAAGGTAGTGGTCATATCCAATTTCAGCTCCCCTATATGACCTGATATTCCTGACAGAACTAGCCCATTTGCTGTTAATATATAATAAATCATATTCTTATGCAGCCCATCTAGAAAAACCCATGTGCACTTACATATCTCATGGTGTGTAATAAGTATTATTCTCAAACCATTAAGTTTACTTCTCTATAGGAGACGTTGCACATTGCCATTACTGCTACGAATTTAATAGCTTTCAGAGCTATTATTCAATTCAAAAGCTACCAATATCAAGAGGACCTATCACCCCTCGCCAAAGGTCAAAGTCAGTATAAACTTTTGCATTGAAGTCACCTAGAACAAGAGTAATATCTCCTTTCTTGACAGAATTCAAAATATCCTGAAGTTATCTGTGAAACCTATTTTTCTCATCTCATTGGCATCCTCGGTGAGTGCATAACAACAGATAACATTCAGTCTTTAATGCTTGTTTTAAATTTAGCTGTAAGAAATCTTTCATTAATGCATTCATATCCTAGAAGAACATTACTAGTGTGTCTGCTGAGAAGCAAACCTACACCTTGGAGATGCTTCTGATCTTCCCTTCCTAAAGCGAGAAATTTATTATTTTTAAGAATCTGGCCTTTGTTCATCTGGTCTCTTGCAAGCTGAGAATATCTAAGTTATAATAGTGAATTCTCATGTGAGAACATCAAGAGAATAATCACTGCAGACCTCATATTCCAACTACCTGTGGAGAGAGAATGGTTAGTGGGATGTTTAAAGAAACTATGTTTATTGAGAGAGGAAATGCCGACAATATTAAATAGCCCCCTAATTACAGGCATGAGGCAAAGACCTATTTCCATCACTACTAAAGGTTGAAGTCATCTACACTGGAAGACTTTATCCAATGAAGGTTTGATGATGCCTGTAGAAACAAGAGTTCAGATACCTGTAACGGCCTCAGATCAGAATTATCCACCATCTGATAAAATGTATCCTGCATATCTATTCATTTGGGGTTGTCAACCCAAAAAGAGAAAACACAGCAGATTCTCCCTCAACAGATGCCCAGCAGTGTAGCAAATTCAGGATCCATAATCAAGCTCAGAGCTATTATTCAATTCTGTTTGGTGTATGTGGTCGGTATCATGACCCTGTGTAATTGACCACTCCTCTGCTGGGTAGAAAAAAAAAGTAGCCATAGTAGTCCAGATCAGTAGGCCACATTAATCTGGCAGCCCTACCCTTCCACAAGAGAGTAACTCTTTTGAAAGGTACTAATAATCTGTACCTTGAGAAGATGTGGTCAGATACAGGAGATTGGTGCGTAATAGCTCCGAGCTTGATTTCAGGGAATTGAATAATAGCTCTGAGCTTGATACCGGTTCTGTGAATCATCACAGGGGATTAGTGCATAACTCTCCTTCCAATGATTATGTAACTACCATTTAGAGACCCATTTGCATACAATGCATAATAATTGACTACTCCCATTAAATTTCTCTACCCTTTTATTTTTTGGGAGTCTATTTTAAGGTCACCCGTGACATTCTTGTCAATAAAAGCTTTGTAAGTAATTTATTTGATCTATAACTCTAAGTACATAAGACAGATTATGATACAGTGATATTTACAAAAATTTTCCAATACAAAATTTCATAAGCTTTAAATATGAATTTTGATGTACAAAATACAGTTTCCCCTTAATGTAGTTAAAATAGCTTATCTGAAAAATAGTATTGTGAATCATAATCCTCCTCCTCCTCAAGCAGTCATGGGCTACAGAGGTTCAACCAGATTGTGCAATTTAATTCTCCAAACATATCTGTCCTGAGCTACATCTGCTGCACCTGGCTACTGTACACCACTTCAAATAAGGTCTTGTTTGACATTGTCTACCTACCACATCCTAGGTCTCCCCCTCTTTCTGAGGCCTAAAGGCCTCAGAAAGAGGGGGAGACCTAGGATGTGGTAGTTCATAACCCTATTCGATAATCTATAATTATGCATACAAGCAACATGGCCAAACCAATGGTCTCTCTCTGCACAATATGCTGCTCAAAAGAGGTTGCAGACCTCATCATTATTTACAAAGTTGAGCCACCTATGAACAAGATACTAGCATCTAGATTAGATGCTTACTAGCATCTAGATTAGATGCTAGATACTAGATGCTAGCAAGACACTAACAACTAGAATCAAAAGCATCAAGTTTCCTCTTATCTAGTTTACAAACAGTCCAAATTTCACTACCACAACTAACTCTAGAAAGAACAAAATAATAATACAGTCTAATTTTACTCTTTAGGTGTACATGCCTATTTCTCCACTCTCCATAGATTCTAAAACTCCTGGCAGCAATCCCTACTCATCTGTTAATCTCATGCCACACATCACCAGTATCTGTTACATAGCTCCCAATATAATTAAACTGAGACACCTGTTCAAAAGTGGAACTATTCAGGTAAACTGAACCACAGCCTGCTTGACCAATTTTAATATCAGCACATAATCCCATTTGAGTATAACTCATTTGTGGTTTAATTAAATCAATCTGTATTAATAGGTCCATATTCAAAAATAGTAGCATTTGTATCCTACTAATAATTTAGATATTTTTACCACCAAGTAAGAAATGTATAAATTGTCGGTAGAAGATTAATTTGGTGACATGCATAATGATACCCAGAATATTATTTTTAAAAATTTTACTATCTTTCTCACTGAAATCATTTAACAACTGAATTCTAATATCCTTTATATAACCACTCTTGATTTGGTATGGAATTAAATATTCTATATGCTAAGTATATACACAGTCATATCAGAATAATATGACCACCTACCTAATAATGGGAATAACCACACTTCGCCCGGATGACAGTGGTGAGATTACCATGGATGCAATGATGCCATGGAAGGTTGCCAGAGGCACATGTGCCCATTCGGACTCTATCAGAGCATAGAGGTTACAGAGATGATGTGGTTGTGGGTCCACACATCGAACCTGTCGATTCAAATGGTTCCACAAGTGCTCTATGGGATTGAGGTCAGGTGATTTTGCTGGCCAAGGGAGAATGTAGACATCACTGTCATGTTCCTGGAACCAGTCATGCATTACCTTAGTGGTATGGAAGGGTACATTGTCTTGTTGTTAGACACCATCACCACCAGGGTAAACGTCCAACATGAAGGGATGCATATGGTCAGTGAGGATGGACAGGTAGCCATTGGCATTCAGGGACCCATCCAGTGGTACCAGTGGTACCAGGTCATACCAGGAAAACATCCCCCAGACATGGACACTGCCACTGCCAGCCTGTACTTGACCAACAAACATGTCCGGGTGTTGGCTCTTGTGTGTCTGAAGCCGTATCCCGCCACTGCCTGTGACTTCTATGGAGTAGAAACCTCGATTTGTCAGAGAAGGCAACCTTTTTCCACTCTTCCACTGTCCAATGACGATAGTCCTGTGTGAACTGCAGGAGTCATTGCCGATGGACCTTGGTTAACATGGGTGCCTTTATGCAGCATCTCCAGAGACCCATGCGTAACAGGGTTAGCTCTGTTATCAGGGACAAGTACATGGGTGCCCCAGCGTTCATTTGAGTGGTCAATTGCTGTACTGTTGCACATCAATTACCCTTTACCAGTTGAGGGAGGTGACATTCTCCTCTGGGGTCAATGGCCTTTGGGGCTCCACAGTTATGACATCTGGAGGTACTCTGTGTGCCAGCAGTCCATTCTTGGTACACCCTAACTGCACCTCGCAAACAGCCCATGAAGTCTGCTGTTTCTGAGATGCTTCCACCCTTGGCATGGTAGCTGATGGTCATTCCTTTTTGAACGTCCGTCAAATCAATACCTCTGCACATTGTGCTCATGTTATGCACTATAGCTCATCTGTCCTGGCTGGCCACTTATATCTCCATGTGGTCGACCTTGTCAGGTGCACTCTGTGACGTGCCTGGGTGGGTACACTGCGATTCCGTGGGTGGTCATATTATTCTGATATGACTGTGTGTATATATGTTTCAACTATATTGTTTCTTAATTTTTTATTTAAGTTAACATGAAATCACTTTACAACCTAGTATGAGCTGGAAAGCATTTTATTCTATCTGAATCACAAAGTTGCCATATATATTTCAGTGCTTATAACATACTGAAGTGCCAATGAATTAGGGATAGGAGATGTTATCCAAATTCAATACTGCAAGAACCGCATTTGCGCGCATGCGTGGCTGAAACTCTGGTCATATATACTGTCAACTTTGGTTTCCCCATGCATTCGTCGTGAGAAGCATAATGGGGAAGGTGCGGGATTCAGATGCATTTGACAAAGGGCAGATCATAGGTGCCCGACAGATGGGACACTCAATCTCCGAAACTATCTCCAAAATTGTTTATTGGATTTTCTTGTATGACAGTTTCAAGAGTGTCCGAGAATATAAAAATTACAGCAAATAAACAAGCACCCAGACAAACTACAAAGGAAAACCAGCCTTGAATGATCATAGGCTTCACCATCTGACCCACATCATACAGATCGATAGAGGTCACCTCCATCTGCACATGGGTTCCAGACAGGAAGTCAGTGCACAGACCATGCAATGCTCACTTCATCGTCTTGGTTTCAGGAGCTGCTGACCTATGAGAGTCCCACTTCTAATGGCACAACACTAGGCTCAACATCTGGCCTGGGCTAAAGAACATCGAAACTGAACCATCAAAAATTGGCAATAGATAGCCTGGAGTGATGAATCCTGATTTAAACTTCATGCAGATGGGAGACTGAGGGTATGGCGCCAACCCCATAAAGACATGGATCCTGCACGTCAGGTCGGAACAGTACAAGCTGGTGGTGGCTCAGTGATGGCCTGAGGTATCTTCAGTTGAATGTCTGTGGGACCTTTGGTACATGTACCGACGACTCTCAATGCATCCTGGTATGTAGAACTCATTGGCTGACCATTTACATCCATTTATGGCCATCATGCATCCCAATGGAGATGGCATCTACCAGCAAGACAACTGTTCATCTCACAGGTCCAGGTTGGCTACTGCATGGTTGCAGGAGCATTCTGCTGACTTTGAAATAATGAATTGGTCACCTAAAAGCCCAGATTTAAATCCCATCGAAAATCTTCAGGATACCATCGAGCAGTATCCCATCAGCGATGACCTGGAGAGAATTGTGGACAGCTCTGGAGGATGCATGGGTCGCCATACCTATGGAACGTTTACACAAGCTTGTGGTGTCCTTGCCTCGTCATGTGGCAGCCGTTATCAGGGCCAGAGAGGGGTCCAACACGTCACTAGATTGCTATCTAGTGACGTGATAATTCAATGGCACTTCAGTGTATACAATTTACACAATTCAAGAAGCCTGGTAACTAAACTTTTCTTCAGAAGTTTGTATCCTATATTTCTTCAAAACACTATGTTGAAAAAGTGTCCGGACACCTGATTGGCAAAGAGAAAATGTAATTTCCAGTCACATGATCAGTACTAGCAGGGTATAAGAAGAGTGTTAGCACATTATAGGCTTCAGTGGAGACAGTGATACGAAACATGAGTGAACTTGCTGAGTTAAAGGACTTCCAGAGAGGGGTCATTATAGGATGCCATTTGAGTAACTTATCTGTGCATGCGATTGCGGCCAAATTAGAGCATCCCAGGTCAACTGTGCAGGATGTGATTATTAAATGGAAACATAAAGATGTCATGACAGTTCAGAAATGGTCAGGCAGACCACAAAAACTGATGGAAACAGATCAAAGAGCTCTGAAATGGGTGGTACATTCTTCTTGTCATTCATCTGCTGCTACCATTACCAAAACATTTCAAGAGTCCACAGGTGCTAGTGTTTGCAGTAGGACGGTTCGTACGGAGATGCATATGTTGAATTTCCATGGCCGAGGAGCTGTATACAAACCAGATAACTCCTAAACATGCACAACAACGTCTATCCTGGTGCAAAGCTCATTGGAATTGGTCATTAGACCAATGGAAACAGATTTTATGGAGCGATGAATCATGTTTCACGCTGTTCCGATCTGATGGTTGCTGCTGGGTATGGCGAATGTCTGGTGAACGTTATCTGTTGCAATGTATCGTCCCATCTGTGAAGTTCAGTGGTGGTAGTATGATGGTTTGGAGCTGCGTATCATGGCATGGACTTAGGACTGTTGGTTCCTATAGCCAGTAGCATGAATGCCAAGATGTACTTGGACATTCTAGACAATTCTTCGCTACCAACTCTGTTCCAGTACTACAGAGATCGGCAATATGTCTATCAACATAACACACCATGTCATATTGTAAAGTCTGTTCAGCAGTGGTTTTATGACTCAGGTGTGGAGAACATGTCCTGGCCTGCTCAGAGCCCTGACCTGAATCCAATAGAGGTCCTTTCAGATGAACTCGTACATCGAAAGCGAGCCTTACCAACACATCCCACTTCCCTGTCGATACTAACTACCAGTTGAAGGATGAATGGCGCAAAATACCAGCCGCACATTATCAAAAACTGATTGAAGGTAAGCCCAATAATGCAGAGTGTAATTGCGGCCAAAGGTGAACCAACACCCTACTGAAATTTCAATAAATGCGACATTTTTCCAAACACTCTGGGTCCAGCAACTTCTTTTAATGTAGTGTATAAATAGTATGCATGATTTTGGAGATTCACTGATCAAAAGGAGATTCAGTGTTCATTTTGGGAGAAGGCCTAAAAAGCTTTTCTACATTTGCTAATTTATCTAAATTGCAGAATAAAGAGAAATGGTACAGGTTAAACATTTAAGACTACTACTAAAATATGCTAGGTTGCCCATGGGTCAATTTGCTACACACATTCTAAATCCATCAGATATATATTTCCTTTAACATTTTATTGCTAACTACTTATGGCCAATATAACAAATTAGAATACTTACAATTTCTCCTAAAAGAACAACATTGTCCCCTCTTACTACAAATATACCACGTGGTATATCTCCATACTTGTTGCCTACATGAATTCTTTCAATTGTTCGGTGCAGAACCAGATTGGCTGTTAAAATATGTTATAATGTTGTCATGCTAATTGCTTAATATAACAGGTATGCAAAAGTTTATGTTGTAATCAATACATGCAAAATATATACATTATGTTAAAAAGCATTTAAAATGGCTACATTATTAATATACTAAACTATTTATTAAAATACAGTATGCTCTTTTAATATTCACTCTTAACATGTTATTGCAGCATAAAATCTTAGAGTTTGACTTGTAATGTGTCAAGTGTTACAGATAAAATAAGAAAAAACTTGTTTTTTCTCCACAATGTTCGTCCCCCATTTTCCTGTATTTTACTGTCGTAAATTTAAAAATAAATTAAATCCCCCCTCAAACAGCTGCTTGCCACAGAGGTCTGACAGGAGCCTGTCAGTTTATATGCCACAGTAGAAGGTCTGAGAGGATGCAGGACCTCAGCAGAAAAACAACACAAACGTCCATGCCTTATCCGGGGCTCGAACCCAGGTCCCGTTACATCAGTTGCCAAGCGCGCTAACCAAATATTTAAAGTACCATTTCCTGCTAAACGAATTATGGATGCTTCATCCTGCATGTATAAAATAATCATATTGTGCAATGTATTATTGCAACATTTGCAAATGGTAGCTAGGTAGTCACTGGAAGGAGAGCTATGCACCAATCCCCTGTTGGGTTGTTCTACCTCTGAGCGGCACTTTTTTGCACACCATGGGCTAAATGGCCAGGTCACATGGACCCCGAAGGCTCAGAGAAGGTTGGGGGAAGGGACCCACTGGAACAGCTGTTGGGAGACAGATGGTAGCCTCCCGTCAAGGCCATCCAGCGTGTTCTTTAACGTGCACAGGGTATGGCTCTCCCGCACACGGGGCCACGGCTTAACGTCCCATCCGACGGACGGCGGCCTTTCCAAGCTCATCGGTGTCCCCTACTGACCGTGGGCAGGTCGGGGAATTTTTGCGGAGATAAATCTCAACACTGACCCAGCTGGGACTCGAACCTGGGAACTACAGATTACGAGCCTTGCGCGCTACCGACTGAGCCACCCCCGCCCCCAATCCCCTGTGATGATGCATAGAACTGGCCAGGCCGAGCACCTAATATCCGACCCCACCTTCTCGTGGTGCAGAACATTTAGTACCTTTCAAAAGATATATTCTCTTTTGCTGCCAGTTCAGTGTGGCCTACTGATCTGGACAACTATCGCTACTTTTCTTTTTTTTCTACTCTACTGAGGAGTGGTCAACCACACAGGATCCTGGTGCTGATCATATATACAACCTGAATGGAATTATGGCTCTGAGCTTGATTATGGATCCTGAATTTGCTGCACTGGTGGGCTTCTGTGGAGGGAAAATCTTCCACCGTGTTTTCTGTTTGTTTGTGGGTTGACAGCCCCAAGTGAATAGATTCACAGGATATGTTTATCAGCTGGTGGATAATCCTGAGCAAAAGTCATCACAGGCACCTGAACTCTTTGCTTCTATTGGCATCGTCAAATTCTACATTGGAGGAAGTCTTCCAGTGTAGATGGCTTCAGTCTTTAGTGGTAGGGGAATGGGTCTTTGCCCCATGTCTGCAATTAGGGGGCTGTTTGATATTGTCAACATTCCCTCTCTCAATAAACATAGCTCCTTTAAACATCCCACTACCCATTTTCTCTCCATAGGTAGTTGGAATGTGAGGACTCTGCACAGAGCTTTTTCTCTTGATGTCCTCTCACAAGAATTCCACCATTATAATTTAGATATTCTCGGCTTGCAAGAGACCAGATGGACAGATAAAGGTCAGATTCTTAAAAATAATCTTAATTTTCTCTTTTCAGGGAGGGACGACAATAAGCATCACCAAGGCGTGGGTCTGCTTCTCAGCAGACATGCTAGTGATGCTCTTCTAGGATATGAGTGCATTATTGAAAGGTTTCTACAACAAAATTTCAGACAAGTGTTAAAGACTTGAATGTTATCTGCTGCTATGCCCCCAATGAGGATACCGATGAGGACGAGAAGGATAGGTTTTACGGACAACTTCAGGATATTTTGAATTCTGTCAAGAAAGGAAATATTACCCTTGTTCTTGGTGACTTCAATGCCAAAGTTGGTATTGACTCTGACCTGTGGGGAGGAGTAATAGGCCCTTTTGGTATTGGTAGCTGCAATGGGCAATGTCTCCTACAGGTAAGTAAACTCAATGGATTCAGAATAACTAACACATATTACAAACACTGTGACATACATAAATACACATGGTTTTCACCCAATGGGCTGCATAAGAATATGATTGATTATATATTAATTAACAGCAAATGGACTAGTTCTGTTAGGAATACCAGGGCATATAGGGGAGCTGAAATTGGATCTGACCATTACCTTGTTAAAGTGTCTTGCAACTTAAACTTAAAAAGTGTTGTGCTAGGGTTAAATATTTTACCTTTAATACTGAAGCTCAGAAAGACCCAGTTATAGCCAAAGCTTACCATGATAAATTACTTAGTCATTATAACAGTCATGGTTTTCTTACTACTGAAGATGAGGAAGAATGGCACCATTTTAAACAGGCTTCTCTTCAAACTAACAGTACTCTTTTAGGAAAAAAGGAGCAGAGGAGGCAGAATTATTTTAGTGATAAGGCACTTGAGCGTGTCTATTTCAGAAAGAAAGAACTGCAGGAATGTCCTTAATCAATATCTTACTAATATTAATAGAAAACATTACAGAGAGCTTAATAAAGGTGTAAAGGTTCAGTCAGCAGGAGATAAGAAAATTAGACTTCATGGTTTGTCTGACAAAGCAGAGGAAGCAGTTAAACAGTACAATAGCAGAGAGTACCAGATAATTAACGTTTTATGTGATAGAAAATAGACAGGTGTACAGGGATTGAAGGATAAACAAAGTAAGGTTATAGAAGGTGAGAATTCTGTCATGGCTAGGTGGGCTAAGCATTTCAGTGATGTTCTAAACAATGTGGTTAGTTCTAATCCCATTGTTTGCAATGTGATAGATGCATTGGTGGCTTTAATGTTGGCCCTATAACACAATCTGAAGTTATTTTGGCTATTTCTAAACTTAAACTTCATAAATCCCCAGGAGTAGATTAAATTACTAAAGAAATGCTTAGAGCTGGAAATGTTTCGGTTACCACTTGAATGACTGAAATTCAGATTATCTTTTATGATAAAGGCATGGTTCCTAAGGATTTTACCAGAGCTATTGTTATCCCTATTTTCAAAAAAGGTGATCGCAGTTCTTGTGATAACTATAGGGGTATCAACCTACTCTCTGTTCCAGGTAAAGTTCTTTGCATGATTTTGCTTAATAGAATTAAGAATCTGGTTGACAGGCAATTGCGTGATGAGCAATGTGGATTCAGAAGTGGTAGGGGATGTGTGGATCAGATATTTTCACTTAGGCAGATTCTTGAGAAATGTTTAGAGTTTCAGAAACCTTTGGTTACTTGCTTTGTTGATTTCAAAAAGGCTTTTGAGTCTGTTGATCGTCATAATTTGTGGTTGATTGTGAGATCATATGGTATACCTGACAAGTTAGTTAACATAATGAAAGCTCTCTATAATAACACTGAGTCGTGTGTGAGAGTTGGTAAGGCTTGTAGCAATTGGTTTAGCATTACTTCTGGTGTTTGACAAGGGTGCATTTTGTCTCCTTTTCTCTTTAGCTTGGTTATTGATTATGTTATGCGAAATTCACTTCAAGGGAAAGATTTTGGCCTTAAATGGACTGGAAATAAAAAAATTTCTGATTCAGATTATGCAGCTGATTTAGCCCTTTTGGCAAATGATGTTGATGAGATGAACTCTTTCATTCGAGCTGTTGATGAAACTGGTAGTAAGAGTAGGTTTGGTTATAAACAGAGAGCAAACTAAAATGATGAAAATTGGTCAGGTAGGCTGTGATTCAGTTAATCTGAATGGTTGAACCCTTGAGCAGGTGTCACAGTTTAATTATCTTCGGAGCTATGTAACAGATAATGGTGATGTGCGGCATGAGATTAACTGACGAATCGGGATTGCTGCCGGGACTTTTAAGAATCTATGGAGAGTGTGGATAAATGGGCGTATACACCTAAAGACTAAAATTAGGCTGTATAATAGTTTGGTTCTTTCTAGGGTTAGTTATGGTAGTGAAACTTGGACACTTTGTAAACAAGTTTTTAGGAAACTAGATGCTTTTGATTCCAGATGCTTATGCAGTATCTTGGGCATTAGGTGGTTCAACTTTGTAACTAATGATGAGGTTAGGCAAAGGAATTTGCAACCTCCTTTAAGCAGCATATTGTGCAGAGAGAGACTCCGTTAGTTTGGCCATGTTGCCCGTATGAATAATTATAGATTGGCGAATAGAGTTATGAACAGTGTGCCTAAAGGCCTCAGAAAGAGGGGGAGACCGAGGATGCGGTTGGCAGACAATGTTAAAATTGGTTGTTAAAATTGGTGTGCAGTAGCCAGATGCAGTAGATGTAGCTCAGGACAGACTTGCTTGGAGAACTAAATTGCACAATCTGGTTGGACCTCCGTAGCCCATGGCTGCTTGATGATGATGATGATGATGACGACGACGACGGCGGCGGCGGCGGCGGCGACGACGACTATTGCAAAAGACCAGCATTGTACTAATAACCCAAACTAGTATATGAAATGCAAACTACTTCATTACCACGTCATTGGTGACTCATGATGCATAGTATCTATTGAATTCACTTCTGCACTGCAGGATAGAATGAGACATATGTGACCAGTGATGCAGTGAAGTTGTTAAATTAACTATATGAAATTCTCTCACTAAATTCTTTTCCAATTAAATTATTAGCAATTATACCACTGAGTTCCTTTTCTTACAGCTTGATGCCTAAAAGAGCAGTCAACCTGGCTTTTGGATCCTTGTGACTTGGATGTTTAAGCCTACTTTGTGCATAACAGTGCAGATGTGAGGTAAAACAACCCAACCAGCACATTCCCAGTACCAGTTAAACCACTCCTGAGAAAATTAAACTGAGACTCTTACCAAAATTTTTCATCATTTTATTTTTCTCTCTATTTTACACCAAATCTGTCATCAACAATTCTAATGAAAGAATTAAATCTTATCAAAATCATTAGCAAGCAGAGCAAAACCATTCACATAATCTAACTGTAAAATTTTCAAATCTCTAAATCATTTAAGACCCCAATCTCCCCACTGAAGTGAATTGTACGTAATATAATCAATAACCTATATAACAAAAGGAGACAAAATGCACCCTTGTAGAACTCCAGTAATAATATTAAACCATTTGCTATAAGCCTCACCACCTCTCACAGGACTCAGTATTATTATAGAGAGCAATCATAATGCTACCTTGTCGGGTTATGCTATATAATCTCCCAATCAACCATAAATGTTGACAATCAACTGAGTTGAAAGCCATTTCAAAATCTGTGAAATCACAGGTTTATAAAAATTAAAACATTTTTCAAGAATCTGCCTAAGTGAAAAAATTTGATCTATACATCTTCTACCATTTCTGAATCCACACTGTTCATGATGCAGTTGCCCATCACACAAATTCTGTTAAGCACAATAATAAAAAAGAACTTTATCTAAAATAGAGGTTAGAATTTTATCTAGAACAGGAAGTATACTTTTCCCCTATAATTATTAATTATCACAACTGTGATCACCTTTCTTAAAAATAGAAATAATAATAGCTCTGGTAAAATCCTTAGAAACAACACCTTTATAAAAAAAATATATTAAAATTGTCAGACAGCTATGTGACAACAGAAACATTCCCAGCTCCAAGCATTTCAGTAATAATTTCATCTATCCATGGGAATATATGCAGTTTTAATTTGTAAATAGTAGGAGTAACTTCCAATTGTGACATAAGGCCAGAATTAAAGACAGTAACACATCTATCCTCATTGTCAACAATGGGAGTAAAACTAAGCACATTGTTTAAAACATCTCTCAAATCCTCAGCCCACCTAAACATGACAGAATCCTCACCTTCAATAACCTTACCATGTTTATTCCTAAATCCCTGTCTACCAGCCTGTTTCTTCCCACACAAAATATTATTCTAATATAATAATTGAAATTATTATATATATTGTCATATTGGTTATTAATACATATATATTAATATATATATATATACTGAAGTGCCATTGAATTACGGATAGGAGGTTATCCAAATTCAGTACTGCAAGTCCTGCATTTGCACGCATGTGTGGCTGACACTTTGGTCATATATAGCTCTCAGCTTTGGCTTCCCCAGGCACTTGTTGTGAGAAGCTTAATGGAAAAGGCACATGATTTAGATACATTTGACAGAGAGCAGATCATAGGTGCCTGACGGATGGGACACTCGATCTCCGAAATTGTCAACGAACGTGGATTTTCTTGTATGGCAGTTTCAAGAGTGTCCGAGAATATAAAAATTACGGCAAATAAACAAGCACCCAGACAAACTACAAAGGACAACCAGCCTTGAATGATCGTAGGCTTCACCATCTGACCCACATCATACAGATCAATAGAGGTCACCTCCATCTGCACGTGGGTTCCAGCCAGGAAGTCAGTGCACAGACCATGCAATGCTCACTTCATCATCTTGGTTTCAGGAGCTGCTGACCTATGAGAGTCCCACTTCTAATGGCACAACACTAGGCTCAACGTCTGGCCTGGGCTAAAGAACATCGAAACTGGACCATCAGAAATTGGCAATGGATAGCCTGGAGTGATGAATCCTGATTTAAACTTCATCATGGCGATGGGAGACTGAGGGTATGGCGTCAACCAATGTAGCCATAGATCTTGCATGTCAGGTCGAAACAATACAAGTTGGTGGTGGCTCAGTGATGGTCTGGGGTGTCTTCAGTTGAACGTCTGTGGGACCTTTGGTATATGTACTGACAACTCTCAATGCATCCCAGTATGTAGAACTCATGGCTGACCATTTACACCCATTTATGGCCATCATGCATCCCAATGGAGATGGCATCTACCAGCAAGACAACTGCTCATCTCAAAGGTCCAGGTTGGCTACTGCACGGTTGCAGGAGCATTCTGCTGACTTTGAAATAATGAATTGGCCATCTAAAAGCCCAGATTTAAATCCCATCGAAAATCTTTGGGATACCATTGAGCAGAGTGTTCATGCCTGTGTCCCATCAGTGACGATCTTGAGAGAATTGTGGACAGCTCTGGAGGATGCATGGGTCACCATACCTATGGAACATTTACACAAGCTTGTGGAGTCCTTGCATCGTCATGTGGCAGCCATTATCAGGGACAGAGGGGGTCCAACACGTTACTAGTTTGCTATCCCTAATTCAACGGCACTTCAGTTTATATATAAATATAGTGGTTGTTATTATATTAGAATGAAATTCTAATATAATAAAATAATATTTGGAATGGAGCACTTTCCAATGATAAAGTGTGCTGCAATATCTCAAATAGAGGAGTCTAAATAAGTATCATTTGCAGAGTAAAATCGAAAATTACTTGATGAACCTGTAAGCAAAATAACAGCTTTCAGTAGACACGAATGTTAAAATAAAATACTATCCAATCTTAAATTCCATATTCTGCTGGGTAAAATCAATAAAGAAAACAAAAAAGTAAAGGAAGTATAAACAAATAAAAATAATTGAATCCTACAAATCAAAGTTAAAAGCAAGATACAAAATTGGTAAAAGATATCGCAAAAGTCAATAAAATGTGCAACATAAAAAAAAGGAGACACAAGTGTAAAGTGTAGAAACCAACAACAGGTGTAGAAGGCCCATATAAAAAAAAAAGTGTAGAGTTTATAAATGGTTAAAATAACCAACAATAGAACAAAATTTCAAAAACGTGCTAAAACTGAATCATCAAATAAAATGTCAGAATGTAAGGGGCTCAGATGGTAAATGCATTGAATTAAAATACAAACGACATTCACAATTAACCTTTCCAGGGTCCATGTCTTGTATACAAGGAGAGAATCCAAAATGAGGGATTGGTATAAACCTTTTAACATAAACATAAAATTCCGATTTTTTTTCTTTTTCAGTTTGCCAGTTTTTAAATTTTTTTACCTATATTTTATAAAAATGCATTATTAATGCTTAAAAAATAACTTTCTTTTTCCATTTGTTGCATATTTTATTAAGCTACGATATAAATTTGTTAAAGCCATCTGATTGTCATTTCTCAGAAGCAATATACGGTATTGACGATTTTTTGTTAATGTTACTCTATACTGAAGCAACCCCCTATTTAAGCTCACAAATTTAAACTATTTCAACAAAATTTTCCTTAAAGTTTCAAAAATCTCCAAAAAATTAACCAAAAACTGCTATTTTAAAATAGGAAGCTTTTGGAAGTAATTACAAAGTACATACCTTTATATTTTTTCTTTCATTTTATGCTGTCTTTTCTGCCTTAAAACTATTTTAGTATGCCTAGAATCATTTTTATCACTCATCCCAGCATTCAACAGTGTTCTCTGGCTACTGAAACCAAAACCACAACAAAAAATGACTTGTTTATGCAAAACTGGTGGCAAATAAGTCACAGTCCAGAAAAAAACATGTTCGTTATTAGTAGCAAGTGTCTGCCATGTGCACTGTGTGCTTCATAATAGCATCATGAAAAACAGAAAACTATTCAATTAACCCTTACAGGGCCAGGTTTTTTTTTTCTAAAAATGCAATCCCACATTATGACACAACTAATGAATGAAATGGTTTACATAACATACTAAACGAAAAAGCATTTTCATTCTGAACAAAAAATATAAAAATTGAAAGGAAAAAAAATGGTAGGTAAGCATACAAAAAAGTTGCAAGTTTATATGCAGTGATTTTTAAAAATTTAATCATCAGAAAGTTTTTGTTGTTCTTAGGTTTCCAGAAAGACTTTGATGACTTTATTATGCAGCTGCTGTCCACCCTTTCTTCACAGGGGATTTCAACAGATACAGCTACTTTGGGGCAGTACTGACATTAAGGAGAAGGGGGGGGGGGGACCTCAAGCAATGGCTCCTGGATACCACACTAATCCTGATACCACACAGGTGTCAGTACATATTTTCTCTGCCTAACCCCCACTTTCACTGCCATTAACCTCACCATCTTCTTCTCCTCGATCCTTCCACTCTTTACATGGGAGATTGAGAACAACCCTTAAGGAAGTGATTACCTCCCTATGGTATGTACCATTTCCTGTGGGGGGGGGGCTTGTGAACCTTCGTGCAAATCATGGTAGCAGCTTGATCAGGATGACTGGAGTGGTTTTGAACTGCTCTTAAGTTTGCCCACCACCCTGTCAGGCAGGCAGCAGCCAACCAATGTAGCAGTGGTGATGAGTGACTGTATTATCCATGCAGCTGCCTCAATCATTCTCAGACTTCTGACGGTTTCCTTATTTTATGAAACCATGGTGGAATCCTGATTGCACTGCAGCTCATAAGGCTCAGAACATGGCTTGGGATGTTTTGGAGATAGTAAACATCCCTCAACCTAGAAAAGTTCAAATGCATTAGGCTCAAAGCCCATTTAGTCCTGCACCAGAGCCAGAAGGTATCTTGGATAAAATACACATTTTCTATCACTTGCATGACTGGTTCTAAGATCATGTGGGATAAAATCTAGAAGATGGGTGGGAACTGCACATCCCACTCATTATCGATCATGGGGCACAATGAACAACAATCTTGTTTTTAAAATTGTGCCATTGTTATTCTTTGACATTTCCCAACAATACCATCAAGTTTGTTCATCAGGGATATACTCTTTATTTTCTACTATTCAGAACTGTAAGTAACTGTAAGTGCATCTCTAATAACATTAAATTGGACTTTTGCTAAATCTTCACTGACTTTGTACCATACTTTTGCATACAAGAAAACTGATCTATATCATATATGATTCTATATCTTGTTTAAAGGGTTTTTTAATCATTTATATTTCTGTTATATAAAAATAAAAATAATAAATACCCCCTCAAGCAGCTGCTTGTCAGAGGTCTGATAGGAGCCTGTCAGTTTACATGCCATAGTAGAAGGTCTGTGGGAAGGCGAGATCTCAGCAGAAGAATGACACAAACATCTATGCCTTAACCAGAGCTTGAACTCAGGTCCCTTTGATTAGTAACAAAGCATGCACACTGGGATTTTCAGACAACTATTAATTTCATGAGCAATTTATTTAATTTCTGCCTTATGGAAACTGTTTCCTATGAGATATATAAAAAGTAGCTATTTAACAATCAGATATTTAAGAACTTTGCAAGAAGTATGATATATGACTAAATGAATGGTAGCTAATTAAATACTTACCAAATTGGTCAATACTCCTCAAGTAGCCAATCAGAGTTCTTCCATCTCTCAATGAAACCATCAATTTCTCTACAAGTTGCATATAAAATAATTTCTCTATCAAAAATAGCTTTGAATAATAAACTTTACTTAAAAGCACTATAATAAATATTAGAAATCCCTTTACATGTACAAAATAATTACTTTAAAGTTTAAATTCAATAGTTGTAAAATATTAATTTATTATAATAAATGAACTCTTATGTACAAGAAGTTATACTGAAGGACTTTAAGTATGCTATTGCCTTTCTCTAGACAAGTAGTTCTCAAACTGAAAGGCATAATCCCTCAGGGACCTGAGAAGCACTTCCTACAAAGCTTTCACCTTAATTTGCATATTAAAAGATTGAAACTACCCATTTGTTTCATTACACTTGTTTTAACTATGACACTGTTTTTTTAATAAATTATCCATAATTGTAGCATAAAAATTATACATGCATATATAGATAGTATACATTAAATAGTATTTTAATACCACTCCCTCCCACACACACACCTCCATGATTAGGTTCTTTCACTTGCATCTACCAGAGAAGTGACTCATCAGACCCCTTACCAGAGGGATGGGTAAAGCAATGCTTTAAAATTTGAATGTTGTGCAAAACATTTACACAAATATTCTATCCCTCATAGAAAACAAAATTTAGAATTTAACATGAAACAATTTAAAAATGCAGTAATTCCAGAGAATATTTTACAGCACATTATTATAATTCACTCAATTAGAATATAACGTATGAATTGTTTTACTGTAACAGTGTGGGGTAGGGGTGGTTTAGTTGGTAGTGTGCCAGACTTGTAATCTGCAGTTCCCAGGTTCAAGTCCCAGCTGGGTCAGCATTGAGATTTATCTCTGCAAAATTCCCTGTAGCAGGCCTTTAGTACTGCAAAACAGCCTTTAGTAGTGGGGGGAACATGTCTTTATCACATGGCTATGATTAGAGGGCTGTTGATATTGTCAGTTAACAGTTGATAAGAACTTTGGCTTGAAACTTGGCTGACAAAGTCGAGGAAGCAGTTAAACAGCAGAGAGCTGTACCAATGGTAAATGTTTTATGTGGGAAAAATAGACAGGTATAAAGGGATTGAAGGACAAACGAGGTTTTGAAGGTAAGGATTCTGTCATGGCTAAGTGGGTTGAGCATTTAAAGACATGTTCTAAACAATATGGTTAGTTCTACTCCTATTGTTTGTAATGATGATAGATGTATTTACTGGCTTTAACATTGGTCCCATATCACAGTCTGAAGTTATTTTGGCTATTTCTAAATTTAAACTCCATAAATCCCCAGGTATTAAAATATATTTTCTCTGTTCTCTTTTACCCCCAAAGAGTACTGTTGGTTAACAAAAACCTGTTAAACTGATCCCTTCTTTCTCAACCTCAGCAGTAAGCAAACCACAATTGTTATAATGACTAAGTAGCCTATCATGGTATCCTATGGCTATATCTGGATCTTTCAGACCTTCAAGTGTTAAAGGTAATTTTTTTAATCGTAGTACAGGATGTTTCAAAAAGGATGCAACCCTAAATATAAGAGAGTAGAACTTATATGCATTTACAATTTATGCCATAATATTAGTCAGTTGGCATTACTATACTCAAGGTTAACAGCCTTTAGCAGTTGAAATGACCTTGTCACGTGCTAGTCTCACTCAAGCATTCATTCCTTTGTATTGTGTCAGCTATGTAGTTTTCCAAAAACGAATGTGTATTTATTGTTGAGACTTATTGTGTGTGGCATGTGACTTAACATGTGAGATAGGAGTTTGAGTTGGTTTCCTCAGTCTGCAGTCCACAACAAGTCGACAATATCTCATTTGATAGATAAATTTCATGACACTGGGTCTGTACAGGATCGAAGAGCCCAGGCTAGCCATCACTGTTAACTGCTGAAGTTCTTGATGTGTCTCAGAATTTAACTCACTCATTCAGAAAATCTCTTAGAAATTTATCTTCACAGGTTGGACTGTCACCAGCTACTGTTTTCAGGCTACAGAGAAGTTAAAATTTCATGCCTACCTCATTGGTGTCGTTCATGAACTGGAAGAACCAGACAATGAAAAACGTTTACGGTACTGTCGTTGATTTCATTCTTTTATTAATGACAATGGAATTGAGGTGTTGGACCATGTTTATTTCAGTGACGAAGCTTGGTTTCACTTGGATGGGTATGTGAACAATCAAAACAGTCAAATATGGAGCAGTGAAAATCCTCACATTTTTCATGAATGACCATTACACGCACAGAAAATTGGTGTGCAATTTCCTATCATTGTGTCATAGGACCTTTATTTTTTTACTCAATTGTAACGAGTAAAGTTTATTGTGACCTCATCCAACAGTTTATTGCACTATTGGATGTGAATGAACTAGAATGTTGGTTTCAACAAGATGGCGCGACGCGACTGCCCTTACTGCAAATGACACAATGATCATGTTGCAGAAATTGTTTGGTGATAATTTGATTTCAAAAAATTTGTGGCCCTCAAGATCCCCAGATCTTACTCCTCCAGATTTTTTCTTTTGTTTGTATCTCAAATGTGTAGTGTTTCAAAACAATCCTCATACACTTGAAGACTTGAAGGCTAACAATGAAAGAGAAATTTTAAACATAAGAAAACAAACATTACAAAAGGTGGCTGCAAATGCCATGAAACAGGTATCAGGTTGCATTAGAATTAAAGTTATTTAATTCTAATGCAACCTGGTTTAAAGAATTAAAATTATTTAATTCTCTACGCACTGTATACCTCTACTCTAATTTTTGTTATCCAGGTTGTATGAAATCACTTTCAACATCTGTTGTAAAGATAGAGATATATGTCTAATTTGCATCTTTTGAAATTTTTGTCTTTCGTCAAGTTTAAATAAAAAATACAATAGAGGGTTGCATCCTTTTTGAAACACCCTGTATAACATTTCTTAAGCTTCAGTTGCAAGACACATTTGACCAGGTAATGGTAAGGCCCAATTTTGGCTCCTCTGTATGATCTGGTATTCTTAACTGAACTAGTCCATTTGCTGTTAATTAAAATATAATCTATCATACTCCTGTGCAACCCATCAGGTGAAACCCATGTGTATTTATAAATATCTGGTGTTTGAAGTATGTGTTAGTTATTCGAAAACCATTAAGTTTACTTACCTGTAGGAGACGTTCCCCATTGCCATTGGAACTATCAATGCCAAAGGGACCTAAAACTCCTGATCAAAGGTCAGAGTCAGTACCAACTTGAGCATTGAAGTCAACTAGCACAAGAGAAATATCTCCTTTCTTCACAGAATTTAAAATATCCTGTAGCTGTCTGTAAAACCTATCCTTTTCATTCTCATCCGATTTCTCTGTGGAGGTGCAACAACAGATGATATTGAAGTCTTTAATTTTTGTTTTAAATTTTGCTGTATTTTACATAAATAAATATTTTAATATACACTTAATGCTTCCTTTCTGGGCTTTATTTTTAAATATAGCAATTGAAATCAAATAATACAAATAAGATATTTTTCTATTTCTTAATGCAATTGATAATATCTAAATATTTGCATACTGAATGATTATTAATTAAAATTATAATTTTTAAACTTTGTATTTCCCATATTCAAATTTCTATATTTCATTAAATAACTAAAAAAACTACTTGTGGGTACAAAATTTTGGTATTCAACAGACTTCAATGTGGGCAACATCGATGGTGTGATATTCAACTTCCTTCCATATTCGGCTCAGCATGTTAGGTGGGGGGGGATTTTCCCCTTTGGGAATGCTAGTAAGGGCAATGGAAGCAAAATATTATTAAACTTGTGCAGATTTCTCACATTTTCCAAGAAACTTTTTAAAAACCTCTAAAACAGAGGAGAAAATATTACTCTGCAATGGAAATCCAGTTCCCCACCTTTTGCTTTTTATTTAGCCTAACTGTCACTTGACTCCCCACACACACACATACACCTTGTTTTTCAATCTGGGCCTGATGTTAGTTGTAACACTTTACACAGCTGTAGTGGTTCTTAGCTGTAAATTGCCAAATATTTCAAAATAAATGATATTTTTAATGGTCAGAACATATTGGGAGTTACACCTCTACCAGTCCAGGAATTTGGAACATTGGCATTTAAGGCATTTCATTTTCTACTAGTGCCATCATGTGATACTAACTATATGCTGTTAAAACAAAGAAACATTGAGACTTAGACATTTTGGACACAAAATTACTTTTGTTAATTATTTAATAAATTGTAACACTAAATTTTTTTTATATATAAAATGTTTTTTACGTGTATTACCTATTTTACCCCTGTATTTTACCCTAATATGGGTGATTGGGGTTTTGAGACAAAATGAATGCCAATTAAAGGGACAGTATTTTTTACCTTGCCAAAGAGGTGCTATAATGTCTTGGCTCGGTCTTATTGTTGTCTCCAATAAGATATATTTTTCGGGGCTTTTTTGAATGCAGAAAGAAAATTTGTTGTTTAGCAGATAATACTGTAGCCTAAATAGGTTCGGTTGTTTTACCTCTCAGTGGTACTTTTTTGTACACAATGGGCTAAATGGCCAGGTCACAAGGACCCCAAGGCTCAGAGAAGGTTGGGGGGGACCCACTGGAACAGTTGTTGATTAAAGAACATGCATGGATGGTCTTAACAGGGGTAGCCTCCTGTCAAAGACCATCCATGCATGTTCTTTAATATGCATAGGGTATGGCTCTCCCACACACGAGGCCACAGATTAACAACCCACCAGACAGACAGCGGCCTTTCCAAGCCCATTGGTGTCCCCTACTGACTGTTGACAGGGAGTTTTGCAGAGATAAATCTCAATGCTGACCCAGCTGGGACTCAAACCTGGGAATTACAGATTACAAGCCTGGCATGCTACTGACTGAGCCACCCCCTCCCCAAATGTAGTCTAAATAATTGTCTGAGATTATATATTTTTTGGATGTATATAGCTATTGATCAGTGGTATACACTGCTGGAAGAAGAGGCTTCACTTAGCATTCCTGAAGTGCTTAAATGATGTTTATGTTTAGTGATACATCTAGTTAGGAATAAATGCCCTAGAGTTAATTTGGCTGGTATTCTTTTATACGCTAAGCAAAAATTTTAATTTAGAAATAAGCATTTATCATTAAATTCTGTTGGCTTTTTCTCATTGTGCTGTGCCTTTAGTGACTTGTAATACGAGTTTCAAGTCATTAACTGTACAATTTGCTGAAATAATATGTTATTTTTTATGCTTTTCATCATGATACCATATATTTAGTGTTAATTTACCTTAAAGGATTAATTTAGAGATGTGATTTTTATATTTAGTGCAAAAAATATATTTTTTTCCATCTTCATCAGTCACCACTAGGGGATGGATTTGGACATTATGTAAAAAATGCAATGTATCATTACATTGCATCAAAAACAAAATGGTGGCTGTTGTACTGGGAATTGCACCGTGAAATATACTATTTGATCAAAAGTATCCAAACACCCCTTCTGAGTAGTAGATTCGCTCATGTAAGCAAGAGCCATGGCCCAAACAAGTACAAAAGGATACACATGGCCTGGCAAACCTCATAGACATGCATGAACAAGAGAATGGCTTGTACAGCAGAGCTCAGCGATTTTCAACTTGGCACGTTATACGATGCCCTCTTAGCAATAAGTCAGTTGGGGACATTTTGGCTCTGCTGCCCTGATAAATTGTAAGTGATGCTATTGTGAAGTGGAAATGCTTAGGAGCAACAACAGCACAATCGCAATCCGGTAGGTAACGTAAAATGACAGTGGATTACCACTTCACCAAGTGCTGAAGCGGGTGGTGTGACAAAAATCTCTTGTTCTGGGTTGCAACACTGACAAAGTTCCAAAATGCCTCTGGAAGCAATGCAAGCACCATAACTGTTCATCGCAAGCTGCAGGAAATGGGTTTCCATGGCTGAGCAGCAGCACACAAGCCTAACATCAACAAGATTAATGCCAAACATCGGTTGAAGTGGTGTGAAGCATGGAACCAGTAGACTCTTAAGCAGTGGAATTGCATTCTCTGGAGTAATGAAACATGTTTTGCCATATAGCAGTCCAAAGGACGATTCTGCATATGGAGGATGCCACATGAACAATACCTGTCTGACTGTGTTGTGCCAACTGTGAAGTTTGATGGAGGAGGCATTATGTTCTGGGGCTGCTTTTCATGGTTCAGGCTGGGCCCCTAGTTCCAGTGAACATGACTTTGAATGCTGTTCCTATAATGACATTCTCGACTCTATGCTCCCAACTTTATGGCAACGGTTAGGTGAAGACCCTTTCCTGTTCCAACATGATAACGCCCTTGACCACAAAGCAAGGACCATACAGGAGCAGTTTGATGAGATGGGTATAGAAGAACTAGACTGGCTCGCACAAAGCTCTGATCTCAACCCCATGGAACAGCTTTGGGATGAATTGGAACGCCGACTGAAAGCCAGACACAACCACCTGATATCAGTGGCCAGCCTCACCAATGCTCTTGTAGCAGAATGGCAGGCAATTCCCATAGCAACATACCAAAATCTAGTGGAAAGCTTTTCCCACAGAGTGGAGGCTGTGATAGCAGCAAAGGGTGGACCAATGTGATATTAATTCATTTTCTATTACCAGGAGATTATGGATGTGTAAGTGTCCATATACTTTTGATCATATAGTATATATTTAAAATGAAACAATTTTGTGAAAAAGTGTTTAGTCAGAACTATAACACTATATATAGAGAAATATCCAAGCATACACATTAACATGGCCATATCAACATGCATACTCCCAAGTACTATTGTCAGAATGGTACCTCATTTCCCCCTAAATTAATACTAAAATCCTTCTCAATTCAAAAATTTTCAGCAAAAAATCTCAAATTCCAGCTTATCTAATGCTAAAAATTACAGTATAACTTCATCATCATCATCATCCTCAAGCAGCCATGGGCTACGGAGGTCCAACCAGACCGTGCAATTTAGTTCTCCAAGCAAGTCTATCCTGAGCTACATCTACTGCTGCGCAGTAATTAAAATTAAAATCATTAATACTCTATGACATTAGTCCATTACATAAAGTATTAAAGATTTTAATTATCTAATGCTGCTTTTCCTGAAATAAAAATGATTAAAGCTGACATAAAACTGATCTAAATGTTCTCAGATTTTAAAAAATCTCCCAAATTTCTAATCAAAAACCACAAAAATTTAGTTTTTTTAAATGAAAGTCATTACTGCAGCAAACAACTTTACCTATAGGGTGCTAAATGAGTTAATAATTAGGGTACTAAATTTCAAAAATTTTAAACAACTTTTTTACAACTAATGTAAAATAAGTCATGCTAGAAATGTGAGTGACAGAGTATAGTGATCAAGAATTTACATTGACAGCAATTTTTACTTTTACTTGAGGAGGAGGAAAGATAAATTTTGGGTCAAAAGATAAATTAAAAATTCATTTTTTGGTTGGCTAGGTACTATTATTACTCTTTGCATGTTTAGAATCATCGATTATTTCAAATTTTGACACAGCATGCAAAAGTCAGAAAATTAGACTTCATTCTCTTTCAAAAGGAGCATTCCGTATTTGCCAAAGGCAACCTTATTCTTCTGATAATGCTACTATCTGCTTCACTTTATAGATTTTCTATCTTCTTACTAAATTTTGTATCATGATTATTACTATAATAATATGGTGTATTAACAGTGAAAACAACAGCTATAAGCATTAAATATCTAACATGACACTACAGGTTTCTCCAAAACCTGTCAAATTCTTTTTATGTGATGTTTCTGAATTAGAAGTTTTTAGCATTCTCAGTTCAAGGAGAACTATCACAAACTATTCATTAATTACACTGGACTCATTTCATTAAATAAAGCAATTTTAGTTCCAATTTGACACTCTGTTGACTCTCCAAGACACTCAGTTGATGGCTCACTATTTTCGTTGGGTGGTTGTTTTACCTCTAAGCAGCACTTTTTTGTACACAGTGGGTTAAATAGCCAAGTCACAGTGTGATGGTCCACCCATTCACTTTTACTTTTCCTTAACCAGTTTTACTTTATTTACATTATATTTATCATTATGGGGATTTAAATTTTTAGTTGGCCATCATTTTTTCTCATTCTGCAGGAAAGTCAGAGTTACATATATGCAACTGACTTTTCATTGATATCTGCTAAATGCACATGTAAGGACACGCCCCCTCTTGCATCATAGCTGGTGCAAGGGCACGTGATTTTAAGTCTATGCAAATGTTTTCCCCAGCATGCAACACACGAGTGTGTCAGTTGCACGCCACATGTATACTGTGACATTAGGTCACAGAGTCAGCAGCAAAAAGATAGTAATGAGAAAATGTCAGTAAGAGAAAGTCAGTCTTTTTTTTGGAGTTGTATTTAGAGATGGAGCTTTTATAGATGCTCTGACTTTTGTATTCATCAGTATATTTGGTGAGTCTTGAACTTTTTAGAAATAAACTTTGTTACATGAAATATTTTGACTTTGCTATTTTTTTTCTCTTGAGCAATGATAATTGATTTCTTATTAAGATTTAATTTCAATAATCTGACAATCTTTTGATTTCTTACTCAATATGTAACATCCATATACCTAACAAACCCTCATTTAATGTTATTTGGCAAGTTAATATTGCATGGTGCCTGATATGCTATCCAGAGGTCTAGTTTAATTTGGATTAGTCAAAAGGTCCAATAAGTTTAACAATCTTTTGAAGCATTACAACAGGGAACCCAAGGACTCTGAGAAAGTTGGGGGAAGGGGACTCACTGGGCAGCTGTTAGGAAACATGGACGTCTCCCATCAAAGCCATTCAGTGTATTCTTTAACATGCACAGGGTATGGCTCCCCTGCACATGGAACATTGCTGGACATCCTATAGACAGAAGCATTACCAAGCTCATTAGTGTCCCCTTTCTGATTGAGGGCAGAAATAAATCTCAACACTGACCAGATGGGACACAAACCTAGGAACTGCAGATTAAACTGACTGAGCCAAACCCCACCCCACCACGTTTGGAAAAGAAAATTAAAATATACTCTCCTGAAAAAAAATAACCTTTATTAACTGTAGAATCTTCCTTCTACCATTTCTTTCCTGTAAAATCTGATGGTGTACTGTCTTTGTGGCCATAAATATTTCATTGGCATATCAGACTCCATAGTAATGACAACACAAGATGACTGGCAAGTTTTTTCAGTTTTGATGCCAAGTACGTAAGGAGAAATACCAAGTATAGTTGGTCTTTTTCGTTAAATATTTTATTTTTAGAAAATCCAAAAATAAATGTCGATTAATTTGACATATAACATACTACAATTCCTTCCATTTGTTATTTGGCAAAAAAAGTTCTAAAGTTAAATTTGGCCTCTGGATATAAACCAGTTTTTCAGGCAGGACACTGGGTTAAATAAGAGTTGGTCATTAGTCAAGTTTTTCAATTTTTAAACCAAGAAATCAATACTTTCTTTTATGCAATAATTGTGAAAAACACACTTTAAACTTACCCCCAACAAATATGTAAATTCTCCTAAGCTTTCCAATAAAATAAAATGTCCCCCTCGTTTTTCACCAAAATAAAAATAAAAAATAAACACCCCTTCAAGCAGCTACTTGCCACAGAGGTCTGACGGGAGCTTGTCAGTTTATATGTCATAGTAGAAGGTCTGTGAGGATGGCAGTACCTCAGCAGAAAAACAACACATACATCCATGCCTTAACCCGGGACTCGAACCCAGGTCCCTTAGATCAGTAGCCAAGCATGCTAACCACCTACCATAAAAACCTTCCAGATGTAGAGGGAAAGCCCTAATTTCACGCTACTCATAGTATCAATCAAGATCAAGCTGACAGAAAAACAAAGCTATCATTTTTAAAGAGAATGTTACTATGACAATGATATATGTACATAAAATAACATATAAAACTGTTTAATTAGATGTAAAGTTATGCAAAAAATTGGCTGCTAACAAATTTCATCATTTCCCTTCAGCAGTTTCAATTAAATTAGCGAGCTGCATAAAACTTACTGTCGAGCTCTTCTAATAAACTAGCTGTTCCAGGATAATAATTCATTATGCTACATGCAACTTAGTCTGCAATACAAACGTTAATAACACAAATCTTGTTACCGCTACTACGCAACAGCTGATTGTCATACTCTGTTGCCAACTATATTTTTTATACATTTAAATATAAAAGAAATAATCGTAGGTTGGTTCCATGGCTGGCCAAACACTCAACCGTGTTATACAAATTGAGGCATGTAAATTAACTAAAACTTCTCCAGAAATGTATTTTAGTATAATGAGTAAATATTCAGAAAACTATAATACTCAGACCAGACTCAGAAGCATATTACAATAATGTCTATAAAGTAAGTAAATATTGTGCATCGGAGATTCTATATCATCATCATCAATCGATTTCTACCACAGATTTATATCTCACCTCCAATAATGGGGTGAGCAAACCCATATTATATTGTTAGTTGGAGTTCACACAGAGAAAATAAGATGTTGTTCCGGAGGCAAAAAAAAAAAAAATTAAAAAAAAAAAATTTTCAAACCATGCAACAGCAACGAGGAATAAGAGAGCCATGGTGCGATCAAGTACGAGAAGTTCCGGACATGGCAGAGTGTTAACCAAGCTGAAAAATTACATAACATCCCATTGGAGTTAGTTTTTGTGTAGTAGCCCTATATAGGGAAAGGTGTAGTGGTGTAGCGGTTAGCATAGCTGGCACGTTTTCAATGGACGTGGGTTCGAATCCCAGTCACGTCAAAACCAATTTTTTTGAGCTTCTTATTTCATGAGGTTTTATATCAGGTTTTTGAATCAAAACTGTCATTGGCTTTATATCTTCACCTTCTGATTGGGCCTTTCTAATTTCTATTGTGCTCCAGATGTTAGGAATATCACTGTTTTCTTGTGTCGATGTTTGTCTTATGGGCATTATATCTTCAATAACATATTTCAACTCTGCATTATAGCAATGGAAATGGTATCTGCATTCCTATGTAACTTGCCACTTCGATGCTCAATGGTGAAATTATATTTTTACAACCACTATCCACCTAGAAATTTGTCCTTCAGGATTTTTTAAATTTAATAGCCATTTGAGGGCAGCATGATCAGTACGAATGAGAAATTTCTGGCCATATAGATATTGATAAAAAAGTTCTATTGCTTTTACTATTGCTAAGAGTTCTTTTCGTGTGACACAATAATTTCGTTCTGGTTTAAATGAAGTTTTACAAAATGTGCCAAAATTCTTTCTTGTCTGTCTTGTTGTGTATATAGTAAGCAGCAACTCCTGTGTTATTTGCGTCAGTATCTAATATGAACTGCTTACTAGATAGCGGATATGCTAACACAGGTGCCGTGGAAAGAGCTTGCTTCAATTATTGGTTGGCAACTTCACATTCGGTACCACATGAACCGCAGGCCCTCCTCTGTCAGACGATGTAATGGCCTTGTGATGTTGGAGTAACTCTTGACAAAACTATAGTAGGTGAAAAGTCCAATTAAAATACGAAGTTGGTGAACATTTTGTGGTGGAGGCCAGTCTCTTACAGCTTCTATGTTACTAGGATCAGTCTTAATCCCTGATGAGTGATCACATGACCAAGTTAATTAACTTCTTGCTGAAACAGTTTACACTTAGTCGGTCCTAGAGGCCCTATATAGATAGAGGTAGAGGTCCTGTATAGTTAGAGTCTAACATCCTTCTTTAAAAACTGGACCATTTTGTAAAAGGGACTTGGCCCCTTTATCATCTGGTCCACGAGAAAAAGTTTTTTTGTGTGCGTCAAAAAGTAGGGATCAGTACAGTGAAGTGCTAGCGACCCTACATATTGGCGATAGGCTTTTGGCCGCAGGCCGCCTAATAATGAAGGAGGTAGTTGTAGTTTTGTGCCAATGAAGTGCTACTCCTAGTTTTGTGGCAAGGGGGTGGGGAAGGGAGAGATATGGAGTAAAATTCTTCTGGGAGTGAAAATTGTAGTTGTGTGATCACTCTGTGGCCCATGTTGGCCAGAAGTTGGTAAGAAGGATGCAAGGTAAATATTCAAAATCGCCCCTAATCTCTTACAATTAAAGATAGTCTAGAATAGTATGCAGATCTTAAAATTTCTGATTTAGAATACGCTGATTTAGCTCTTTTGGCAAATGATGTTCATGAGATGAACTCTTTCATTCGAGCTGTTAATGAGACTGGTAGTATAGAAGGTTTGGTTATAAACAGAGAGAAAACTAAAGTGATGAAAATTGGTCAGGCAGATGGTTTGACAACACTAGTAATCATTTTTGAAAAAGGATACACTGGTAGTTGTAGTCCATTGTTACAGAGAGAGTATAATTATGTATATATATTTTTTTGAAAACTTCAGTACAATTGCACAAGGGAAATAAGGTGGTGCAGTAATGTGTTCAAAATGCTTCTTTTTTGTCCCTGTAATGGATCTTTTTTGTCCCTTTGGATTTTTTTGGCATCTGGATCTTTTGAGTAGGAGGTGTCTGCTGGGAGGAAAGTCATATTTCACATATTGAGATCGAGAGTCTGCAGGAAGTTGGAAGGTTAAAGGATTTTTCCAGTACTTTGTATGAAATGGGCCAGGGTCCTAAAATGTGATTTTGCCTTTGCATGGGTGGGGTTTAGGATGGTCTGTAAGGTGAATGTGGTGACTCCAAGTGTAGCAAGTTTGTGATAGAGGGTGTGTCTTTGTGTGTTGTATATTTGATAGTGTAGTAGATATCCTCTATCACTTGGCAGTTTGGGCAGAGTGCAGAATGTATTTTTCTAATCATAAATAAGTCTTTGTTGATGTTCGCTCTGCCAGTTCAGTGTCTGTGTATTGCTGTTTGGGCCCTTCTGGATAGGTAGTTAAGATGTAGTGTGTTTGGAGAGGGTGCTATTGTGACTCTGAATGTGTTTTTATCTGTAGTGTGTTGTACCCAATTCTGGGTCTATGTGTGATAAAAACATTTTGTGTATTCTCTTATGTGATGTTTGCATGTAGTGACAGTGTGGTAATTTGGGGTCGTGAGTGTTAGGCCTTGTTTAGCAAGTGAGTCAACAGTCTCATTATGGGTGATGTTGCAATGGGAGGGAATCAAGTAAAACATTAGGGTGTTTCCCTTGTCTATAATGTTGTGTGCTATGTTTTGTATGTGGAAAAGGGAATGGTTCTGTGATGGATCTTCTGTTAGTGTGTTAATGAGTTGTAATGCAGGCCTTGAGTCTCTGATTATGTTAATGTGTTGTTTGTTGAGGTGGGTGGTCCAGCCTAATGCCATATGTATTGCTGCTACCTCTGAAGAGATGCTATTTTCAGCATGATTTAATTTTATAATATAAGAGAATTCTCTTATGTTATAAAATAAAAGGGAAAAGGGGGGAAGGGGTGTTAAAAGCAGCAGAGCCAGAGATGGTCTGTGGAATATGAGATCCATCAGTGTAAATTGTATGATCATTGTCTGATAGTTGTGTGATTAAGTTAATAAATAAATAAAAAATAAATAAATACCCCCTCAAGCAGCTGCTTGCCACAGAGGTCTGACAGGAGCCTGTCAGTTTATATGCCAGAGTAGAAGGTCTGAGAGGATGGCAGGACCTCAGCAGAAAAACGATACAAACAGCCATACCTTACTCAGGGCTCAAACCCAGTTCCCTTAGATCAGTAACCAAGCGCGCTAACCACTCAGCCATGGGATGGCATTGATTAAGTTATCTGCAGCAATTTTTAGTTCAATGGGGAGGTGAGCTTTTTTTTTTTTTTTGATTTTTTTTTTTTTGGTGAATGTTTTTTAAGTAACCAATAGGGAAGTGTTTGTGTGGGTTTATAGGGTTTAATTTGTTGCCAAGTGGGGTAAAGTGTGTTTTTTTTATTATTTGTGCTGTGGTAGTAGAGTTAGTGGTGGATTCAATTCTATGTATGGCTGGGTGAGTGATATTGTAGTGTTTAAGTTTGATGTAGTGTTTGCATATGAGGAGGTATCTTTTGATAGTTAGAGGTGGCATGTTAGCTTCTGCCCAAGTGGCTAGGTTTGGGCAGCCAGCTTTAAGACCCAGAGCAAGTCTGATGGCACGTGTTTGCATAGTTTCAATTTTATTGATTTGTGTGTTTGAAGCAGTGTTGAGTGCTGGGAGGCCATACTCTAGAGTTGATAAATGCTTTGATGAAAGTATGCATTACTTTATCGCTTGCCCACCATGACACTCTTGTGATGGAATTTAATATGTTGTATGCTCCAATGCATGTGGATTTTATGTTATTAATGTGTTGTTTCCAGGTAAGCTTACGGTCTATTGTTAGTCCTAAATATTTGTAATGGGTGACAGTGGAATGGTGAAATTGTCAATTGTAATATTTGGTGAATTGGTAGGTAAGTGTTTGCGTGTAATGGGTAAGACCGCAGATTTAGGTGCTGAGATGGCAAGTCCCCATTTTGTAGTAAAGTCAAGAACCTGGTTGACTGCATTTTGTAATGTGGTTTGTATGCTGTTGATGTTAGTTCCAAAGGTCCAGAGCACTATATCATCTGCAAAGATGGAGCATGTGATTTTATTGTTGAAAATAGTTGGGAGGTCATGTAGTAAGATGTTGAATAATGTGGGGGGAAACCACACTGCCCTGTGGTAATCATCTGTTGAGTTTATGTGGGTCAGATAGGGTAGTCCCCAGCTTGACTTTAATTTTTCTGTGTGTGAGGAAATTTTTAAAAAATTCAAAAATGTTTCCTGTGATGGCTAGTTGATATAATTTTTAGAGTATGTTGGTGTGTGAGGCAGTATCAAAAGCAGAGGTGAGGTTTAGAAAGACATAACAAAGAATTCCTTTTTTTATTTAAAGCTAGTTCAGCAGATGTGATAATGTCAAAGAAATTATCCGTGGTTGACCTGTGCTCTCTAAAGCTAGTTTGGCAAGTGGGGAGTGTATTTGTTTGTTGGAGGAAGAATTTTAGTCTGGAGAGCACCATTCTTTCTAGAACTTTGAGTATACATGATGTTAATGCAATTGGTCGATAAGAAGAAATTTCTGATGCTGGTTTATGTGGTTTCAAAATTGGGATAATGTGTATATCTTCCCATTCAGTGGGGAAGGTGTGAGAGTTCCAGCATTCATTGTATATGTTAAGCAATATGTTTAGTGTTTTTGTGCCAAAGTTTTTTATAGTGTTATAGGTGATGTTGTCAGGACCAGGTGTGCTTTTTTATTGGCCTGGTGTGTGGCTGTGATAAGTTCGTTGGGTGTGAAGGGTGTGTTGAGTGCGGGTAGTTTGCATGGTATCGTTTGTTTAATTGTGTCATTCATGTGGGTGCAATGCAGCTGGTAGGTAGGTGTGTTGGCACGGGTGGGGGTGGGGGTTAGCTGCATTGCAATGTTGTTAGCCCCTTGTTTAGTGTAAAGTGAATATTTCAATAAATATGAGTGCCAAGGGGCTAAAGGTTGAGCCTGGGTCCTGAGTGTTCTTATTGTTGACCAAATTAGGGGAGAGTCTGTTCTGGGGCTGATGTTGTTACAGAAGTTTCTCAACTCCTTTCCTTTGACGTTTAATCTTATTCTTCTTAGTTTAGCATTGGCTTTGTTGAATGTATTGATGGCAGGTACAGTGGGGTGTCTCCTGGCTGTGTCCTCTGTTTTTCTCCTTATTTGCAGTTGGGTGATGATTTCGGGGTGATTTTTGATGTATCCAGTCATGTGTTTGCTTGTAAGCTTTGCTTAATAAATGTATAAAGGGAGGTGGTATTGTTGGTGTTTGAGTATTAATGGAGGTTTCACAAGTGGTGGAGAATTTGTGCCAGTTTATGTGTGTATGTGTTTTGTATGCTGAGGGTTTGATTCCTTGTAGTGTGATGAATATGGGGTAATGGTCACTATTACATGATGAGTGATGTACCTGCCATGTGATGATAGAGGCTGGCCATCTCGGTGATTCACTGCCATTGGTTGATTGAGTCACGTGGTTTATGGGCGCCATGTTTTGTCGTACCGTGAGACGAAATCCTATGTGTTAGTAAATGTTCCAAGTTAAAACTTCTCATTTGTTATAATTTTATACATTTCTACCACTTTTTGTCTATAAAAGCTGTATCTTATGAATGCCTCACTGCGCTGTATTTGGGTGTAAAAATTTCACTCAAAGAAATTAATTAATGAGTATTTTTTTCCGACTCTATCAGAAGACGGCAATCGGCTGCAAAAATGAAACGAGCTAACTGAAAACCAACAAATGATTTCTTTTAAGGTTCGTTTGAAAAGAGCTAATGTTTTCACTTTGTCGTCTGCGTATGCCAATATTTGTTCCTGTCTGTCCATCTGTCTGTTAACTGTTGGTTCTCCATCTGTCTTTCCACCTGTCTGTTCGTCTATACACAATCATTTTTTTTACTTTTAGAGCTAAATGAAAAATTCTTTTTGGGTTGGATAGGTGTCGAACGAACAAATATTGCGACTATCAATTTTAAAAATTTTAAATAGCTTTCATAGCGCCCTCTAGTGGTAGAAAAATTTGAAAAATGCTAAAATTTGAAACGAATATTACAAGCAAACTATTTACACTAGAAATATGAAATTTTCAAAGGAGCATGTTATGGGTAGAAGGTTTACAACGGCAAGAATACTTTGTCATCTTAGCCAAAAGGGGTTGCGAAAATGAAACTTATTTTTTAAAGAGAAAAACGAAACAATATATATTTATTTGTTTTACAGGCACTAACAAAATATTAAAGATTTTAGCAATATTTGATCATCTCAGCGTTACCTGTAGACGTTTAAATGTCTATAAATCGATAAATAAGTTTTGTGAAAAAATCCGTCGTTAATTCAACAGGTTTGAATACTCTAGCATGTTTCTGGACAGATTTTGGTTCGAATACCGTAGGTAAGCGAAAAATATTAAAAAATTTGTCCACGAAATTTTTTCACAAAAAAATATTAATATTAACCTTTTTCGAATCCCCACCAGTGGAATTTCCAGCGTTAAAGAGTACTAATAACGGTAAACAAAAATTCGAAAGGCGACTTCTAGCGGCGGAAAAAAGATGAAAAATACCAAATCTTTAAAAAAATATTGCAAACGATCTATTTTTGATAGAAACTTAAATTTTCGGTCACACAATGTAATGGTCAAGATGTTTACCCTAATAGTAATGATTTGTTCCGTTGGTGAAATGCAACTATTCTGCTTTAAGATATAAATGAAAATAATTTTTTTTGTTTTACGGGTACTAATAAAATATTAATAGTTTATTTCCTCAATTTTACAGTAGTTCAAATTTCCACGGTCAGAGGATACTAAAAATGTCAGATAACTAGAAGAACGCATATCGCCTGTGTCGCATATGGGAATCTCATTTTCAAAGAGAATAAAGTTCTTCCTTTGCCTACTTGTTCACTCCTTAAAAGTTTTAATTATTGATGTTCCTGTTGTTTTTCTGCTGAGGTCCCACCATCCTCATGGACCTTCTACTGTGGTGTATAAACTGATATGCTCCGGTCAGACCTCTGTACAAGCAGCTACTTGAGAGGTTATTTATTTTTTAATGTATGATGGGAGAAATGCTCACAGCAGTATTTTATTAGTAATTCTAAAACATAAAAAGTATTTGTCTTTTAGTTCTTAAATTTCAAAAGTTGCTTTTCTCTCACTCCTCTGAAAATAGTGGGCAGATCATTGCTGTAAGTGGAATTTCTACCATAACAGAACTCTACACGCCAAAATTTCTACCATAAACAGATTACTTGAAACATTCATTAAAAGTTTTGCAGTTTCGATATTTAGTGATCTCTAATGATATGAATTAAAACTACCTTTGAAAATGCGAATTACATTCCATTAGTAACCAACTAAAAAATATATTTCCATTTTCTTTTAAAACAAAATCATTCCGTTTCTTACCTATATTGAGCTTAGGGTCAACTCATTGTTGTCAATGGAATTTTTAAGACTGTCACATTACAGACCAAAATTTCAAATTTCTAGCATAAATACATCGTTTTTATAATATTCGTTTTAAATTTTGGGATTTTTAGATATTTTTACACCGTTAGACGGCGCAATTATAGCTTTTGAGAAATTTGCAAAATTCAAATTGCAATATTTCATCAATACCTATCCAACCGAAAAAGAATTTTTCATTTATCTCTGAAAACATACACTTTTCTGTTAAAACAAAAAAAGTTGCATTCACTTCTCCCCTGGTTCTAAAGAGTCAAGTGATTGTTGCCAATGGTAACTTCATAACCTTCACATTTCAACACCAAAATTTCAAACTCTTAACATAACTATATCATTTGGATTATTCGTTTGATATTTTGGAATTTTCAAATATTTACACCGTTAGAGGGCGCAATTCTAACTTTTGGAAAATTCGAAAAATGAAATCGTAATATATCATTAATACCTATCTAACACAAAAATAATTTTTTATTTATTTGTATAAACAAAAAAGTTCAATGTCTGCAGACGGACAGACAACAAAGCGAAATTATATCTTTATATATATAAAAAAGCCCTAAAATTTAATTTTCCTTTTTAACAGTTTTCTAAAGTGCTTCCAATCATGAACACTGAAATCGATATTAAATATTACCCTATCCTTTTTCGGAATCGTAAGTATTGGGTAATACCATTCAGCTACATACGCTAAACAATCCAAGAGACGACAAAACATGGCGTCCAATTTTGATAGGGCCTCTTAGATAGAGGTTGGGCATCTCAAAATTGGATGCCATGTTTTGTCGTCACTCGGATAGTTTACCGTGCATAGTGTATGATATAACACGGTACTTATGGATTCCGGAAAAAGGTAGGGTAATATTTGATACAGATTTCAGTGTTCATGAATGGAAGCACTTTAGAATACGGCTAAAAAATGGAAAAGGAAATTTTAGGGCTTTTTTTTTTTTAAAAAGATATAATTTCGCTTTGTTGTCTAGTACGTCTAACTTTTTTATTTATACAGATAAATAAAAAAATTCTTTTTGTGTTAGATAGGAATTAATAATATATTATGCTTTGCATTTTTAGAATCTCCCAAAAGTTATAGCTGCTCCCTCTAACGGTGGAAAAAGTTGAAAATTGCAAAATATCAAACGAATATTTCAAACGATGTAGTTATGTTAGAAGTTTAAAATTTTGGTGTTGAAATGTGAAGGTTACGAAGTTACCATTGTCAAAAATCACTTGACCCTTTAAAACTAGGAGGAAGGTGAATGCAACTTATTTTTTCTTTTAACAGAAAATTGTAAGTTTTTAGAGATAAATGAAAAATTCTTTTTTTGGGTTGGATAGGTATTGATGAAATATTACACTTTGCATTTTGCCAATTTCCCAAAAACTATAACTGCTCCCTCTAACGGTGGAAAAAATCCAAAAACACCAAAAATTCAAAACGAATATTGCAAAAATTTTGGTCGTGGAATGTGACAGTCTTGAAAATTCCATTGACAACAATGAGTTGAACCTAAGCCCAAGGTAGGTAAGAAACGGAACGGTTTTGTTTTAAATGATAATGGAAGTCTCTTTTTCAGTTGGTTACTAATGAAATGTAATTCGCATTTTCCAAGGTAGTTTTAATTTATATCGTTAGAGATCACTAAATATTGAAACTGCAAAACTTTTAACGAATGTTTCAAGTGATATGTTTTTCTGGTAGAAATTTCGGCGTGTAGAGTTCTGTTATGGTAGAAATTCCACTGACAGCAATTATCTGCCTACTATTTTCAGAGGAGTGAGAAAAAAGCAACTTTTTAAATTTAGGAACTAAAATACATACTTTTTATGTTGTGTAATTACTAATATAACACTACTATGTGCAATTCCCCCATCATACATTAAAAAATAAATAAATAACCCCTCAAGCATCTGCTTGTACAGAGGTATGAGAGGAGCTCCTTAGTTCATACACCATAATAGAAGGTCCATGAGAATGGCAGGACCTCAGCAGAAAAACAACAGGAACATCCATAATTAAAACTTTTAAGGAGTGAAAAAGTAAGCAAAGGAAGAACTTCATTCTCTTTGAAAATGAGATTCCCATATGCGCCAGGGGCGATATGCATACTTCTAGTTATTTTACACTTTCAGTAGCCTCTGACAGTAAAAATTCGAACTACTGTATAAATGAGAAAATAAACTATTAATATTTTATTAGTGTCTGTAATGTGCAAAAAAATTTTTCATTTATCTCTTTAAGCAGAAAAGTTGCATTTTACCCATGGTACAAATCATTACTATTAATGTAAGCCACTTTATCATTACACTCTATGACCAAAAATTTAAGTTTCTAGTAAAAATAGATCATTTGCAATATTGCTTTAAAGATTTGGTATTTTCCAGCTGTTTTCCGCCTCTAGAGGTGGCTTTTCGAGTTTTTATTTACCGTCTTTAGCACTCTCTAACACTGGAAATTGCAACTAATGGGTTTTTGAAAAACGCAAATGCTAATATTTTTGTGGAAAAAAATTTCGCCGACATACAGGATTCGAACCCACATCTCTTCAGAAACATGCCAGAGCATTCTATCCTTGTTGAACTAGCACCAGCTTTTTATACAAAAAACATTTATTCATTTACAGACGTTTAAACGTCTACAGGTAATGCTAAAATTACCAAATATTGTTTAAATCATTAATATTTTGTTAGTTCTGTAAAACAACAACAAAAAAAACATTGTTTCGTTTATCTCTTAAAAAAAAGTTTCATTTTCGCACCCCACCCCCCTTTTGGCTAAGATGGCAAAACTTTGTTGCCGTTGTAAACCTTCTGACCATAACACTCTACTACCAAAATTTCAGATTTCCTGTTTAAATAGTTTGCTTGTAATATTCGTTTGAAATTTCAGCATTTTCCATCTTTTCCCACCGTTAGAGGGCGCTATTAAAGCTATTGAAATTTTTTAAAATTGCTAATCACAATATTTCTTCGACACCACTGATTAACATTATTTGCCAAAAGTAATACCTATCTAAACCCAAATGGAATTTTTCATTTAGCTCTAAAAGTAAAGAAGATTGATTATCTATAGACGGACAGACAGGTGGAAAGACAGATTGACAGACAACAGTTAACAGAGAGACGGACAGACAGACGAACAAATATTGGCATAAGCAGACGACAAAGTAAAAACATTAGCTCGTTTTTCAAACGAACCTTAAAAGAAATTATTTATTGGTTTTCAGTTAGCTTGTTTCACTTTTTCAGCCGATTGCCGTCTTCTGATGGAGTTTCTCGGGAAAAAATATTCATTAATTTATTTCTTTGAGTGAATTTTTTACACCCAAATACAGCGCAGTGAAGCATTTATAAAGTATGACAGCTTTTACAGACAAAGAAAGTGGTAGAAATATATAAAACTGAGAAGTTTTAACTTGGTATATACACTGACTCGTAGGCCTTCGTCTAACGGTACGACAAAACATGGCGTCCATAAACCACGTGACTCAATCAACCAATGGCAGTGAATCACCGAGATGGCCAGCACGGGTTCTGCACCCACTGCCCTTTATGCGTATGGACCTGATGATAAGGGGGCCGAGGCCCCCTTTACAAATAGGTCCAGCTTAGAAAGAAGGATGTATAAGAAGAAGAAGAAGGCCAGCACGGGCCAAGGTCCCTTTTACAAAATGATCCAGTTTTTAAAGAAGGATGTTCGACTCTAACTATACCGGACCTCTGGTCGGTAGGGTGCCATTATTTGGACCACTTTTTAATAGCTAGGCTATTGACGAATGCCACACTATTACTTATAGGCACTATAGTTTGGCATTGCTTCTGGTGTTCGACAAGGGTACATTCTGTCTCCTTTCCTCTTTAGTTTGGTTATTGATTACGTTATGCGAAATTCACTGCAAGAAAAAGATTTTGAGTTGAAATGGTTTAAAGATCTAAAAATTTCTGATTTTGATTTTGACGATGATTTGGGCCTTTTGGCAAATAATGTTAATCAGATAAACTCTTTCATTAGAGCCTCAATGATTAGAGCTGTTGATGAAACTTGTAGTAGTGTAGGTTTGATGATGAAGAGAGAGAAAACTAAAGTGATAAAAATTGGTCAGGCAGATATTGCCACCTTGAGAAAGTTTTTCAGTTTTATTATCTTGGGAGCTGTTTATCAGATACTGGTGTTGGGTTGGGTTGTTTTACCTCTGAGCGGCACTTTTTTGCACACCATGGGCTAAATGGCCAGGTCACATGGACCCCGAAGGCTCAGAGAAGGTTGGGGGAGGGGACCCACTGGAACAGCTGTTGGAAGACAGATGGTAGCCTCCCGTCAAGGCCATCCGGCATGTTCTTTAACGTGCACAGGGTATGGCTCTCCCGCACACGGGGCCACGGCTTAACGTCCCATCCGACGGATGGCGGCCTTTCCAAGCCCATCGGTGTCCCCTACTGACCGTGGACAGGGCGGGGAATTTTGCGGAGATAAATCTCAACGCTGACTCAGCTGGGACTCGAACCTGGGAACTACAGATTACGAGCCTGGCGCGCTACCGACTGAGCCACCCCCGCCCCATTAGATACTGGTGATGTGCGGCATGAGATAAATAGAAGAATAGGAATTTGTGCTAGTACCTTTAGGTATCTATGGAGTGGGTGAAAAAATAAGCGTATGTACCTAAAGAGTAAAATTTGCCTGTAAAATAGCTTGATTCTTCTTAAGATTAGTTATGGGAGCGAAACTTGGACCCTTTGTAAAGAAAATAACAAGAAACTTGCTGCCTTTGATTTGAGAATCTTGTGGGGTATCTTGGACATTAGGTAGCTTGACTTTGTAAGTAATTATGAAGTTAGAAGAAGGTTAAGCAGTCTTTTTGTGCAGAGAGACTGCATTGGTTTGACCATGTTGATCGTATGCATAGCTGCAGATTGGCAAATAGGGTTATGAACAGTGTGCCTAAAGGATTCAGGAAAAGTGGAAGACCTAAGATGCGATGTACAGACAGGACCTTGCAAGAATTGGCCTACAGTGGCCAACTGCAGCAGCTGTAGCTCAGGACAAACATCTCAGGAGATGAAAATCACACATGTGTGCCGTAGCCCATAGCTACATGAGGATTTTGCATGTATGTATGTATGCTCAGTGGACCACTGTAAAATATTCTGTGGTTCGAGAGTACTGGCATTGAAAATTCAAAAGCAATCAGATTAGAAGTTTTTAGCATGCAAAAGGAAAGAAATAAACAGAATTCGTTCAGGACATGCCATTGTGACATTGGGATTGGCACATGCCGAAACAGAGTTGGGTTTATTCCAGTTTAATCCATGTTGTAGCTAAGGATTAATGAAATGATAGTGTAATTACGGGCTGAAAAATTAGTGTGCCCTTTATTTTACGATGCAATTTTAAAAGTTACGTGGGTGATATTTTGGAGTGCTATATAATCTCGTTCCTTTTTGCAAAAGAATTATCGTTGGACTATAAGCAATGACGCATTTACTAAAGGGAATGCTTTCTAAGGTAAACTTTACCTTAACGTAAAATAGTTGTTTTTTGAGAATTCTATGACTATTTGATATTTTTTGACCCCGTTTATAATCAATGAATTCTAAAAATTTAAATTTTTTACCTTTGAATATAAATGCTTTGTGTTTTCTAAAATTCTGTCTCTAAAGGTACAACACATTCTAGTGGCCTGCAGTACAAATTACCTCATTCTAGAATAAAATGGTCGTAACTGTGAAATGTAAATTAACGAAAGAGGGAATATTATAGAAATTTTCCTTTAGTCTCTACTAACAATTCAAGGATTTTTGAAACTATTTTGCTAATGTTCTTGTAAAAGAGCATAAGTAGACACAGAAAAACTATTTTCTCCTTAATATTTCATGAATTATAATACAAAATCATTCTTCATCAACCCACCACTTCAACATATCACACGAGAAAAAAATACATTATATCTTGCAATAACTATTGCAGTTTTTTTTTTCTTAAATTATATCGAAGTATCTGCACATTTAGAATAAGGTTAAACAAGTATCCAAGTCTGAAAATTGTAACTTAGACTGTTACTTATTAAACATTCATTCACTAACAGTTTTACAAACAATGTGTAATATTTAAAAATGCTTAAATTATCATTTTTAAAAGTACAAAGATGTGTAATCAACATCATGTACAAGCACCACTTAAGATGATAAATGACACACATCGTAAATGACAGTAGATGTGAATTATTGCTAACCATGTTATTCTAAGTGTAGAAAGTATATGTTAAATCAACTTCTACTGACACAAAAATGAACTGAATGATGTTACATTTTTCCATCTTGAAGAATCGCCAAATAATAATGAATATTTATTTCTTTTAATGATGCATTTTTTAATCATAGATATAGTAACCAAGTAATCAAATGTTGTTCAGTGTATTGGTGTGGCCAACAATGATAGAGTACAGGCTTGCCCAATTGGAGTTTTCTCGAGGCACTCTTATGCAAAAAATATCAGCCAGATGGTGCGCAAACACTTGACATACAGACCATGTTGCCTGCATAGGTTTTCATTAGTGCTTTCTGCGTTTGGATTTAAAACTGCAATCTTTTCAAAACAAAAAATTTTTAATGCACAATTTTTCAAATTTTCTCTATTCTTAAAGATGCTGATATGTTGTTTTCCGATGTGTCGGTCCAGAACAGGTGCGTATGATATAAAAACAAAGGGACAGGAGTTGAAGATCATAGGTCACAAAAGCTACGTATCACGTGTTCAAAGGGTGTTTGCGATTTCAAATGGATGGGACTCTCCCCACCTCCCACCTTAGACAATTGACTGCAAATTGTATTACCTTCAGAACCCCGTGCTCTGAAGCTACGGGGAGCGGTGTGAGGGAGAAAGTTGGGTCGTTGGTCATGTGGTATATATCCTTGTGCCTTTGATTGAACTGTTCTCTTGGCAGAGAAATTCGATACCTTTTACAATCAATTTTTAAAACAACTATGAATTATATAAATTTGAAAAAAAAAAATCAGAAAGACAGCTGAAAATGCATTGTAACTTTCAGATGAAAACCAGAAGGATGAGAGCAAAATAACATGAGAAATTAAATAAAGGGTTGGGTTGTTTCACCTCTGAGCGGCACTTTTTTTGCACAACCATGGGCTAAATGGTCAAGTCACAAGGACACCGAAGGTGCAGAGAAGGTTGGGGGAGGGGACCCACTGGAACAGCTGTTGGGAGACGGTAGCCTCCCGTCAAGGCCATCCAGTGTGTTCTTTAATGTGCACAGGGTATGACTCTCCGCACACGGGGGCCATGGTTTAATGTCCCATCCGACGGACGGCAGCCTTTCCAAGCCCATTGGTGCCCCCTGCTGACCGTGGGCAGGGAATTTTGCAGAGATAATAAAATAGAGGAAAACGCGATGATGCTCAGTGCTTGGCATTCAAGGGCAGAAAATTTTTCCACTCATGCTGAGCTCGTGGCACTGATTATCAATAAGACTAGTTTAATAGACTAAACAGGTTAATCGGGAGAAAGGAAGTCGTGTTTATTTTTTTGGGGGTGGGGGTTGCATCTTTCTGGTATCTTTTTTTGCCGCTAATGCATAGAGTATTATATAAATAAATAAATACCCCCTCAAGCAGCTGCTTGCCACAGAGGTCTGACAGGAGCCTGTCAGTTTATACAGAGTAATAATTCAAATCACTAACTCGGAGTAATATCTAGTATATAGTCAATTGTGCATGATTGACTGATAGGGGATGACACAAATTCTAACTTTGGAAAGTAAATCGTGATATTTCATCAATAACTGTGCAACACCAAATCATTTTTTAATTTATGTCTGTAAAGAAACAATATTCCCTTTAAAAAAATCCATTTTTCCATCCCCTTGGGTCTAAGTGATCAACTCATAAGTGCCAATGGTACAATGTGACCTTCACATTCCACCATCAAATTTGAAGTTCTAGCATAAATACATTGTAATAATCATTTGAAATTTTGAAATTTTTTGACAGTTAGAGGGCGCATTTTATAGCTTCTGGGAGACTAGGAAAGTGAAAATCGTAATATTTCATCATTACCTGTCCAATGGAAAAAAAAAGTTATTTTTATAAACAAATTTTGCTGAAATCAAAACAATTGCAATTTCCCACCCACCCTGGGTCTAAGAGGTGAATTGTTTCCTATGAAAACTTCAGGATGTTCACTTTTCACCGCCATAATTTTGAATATCTAATCATACATCATTTGTTAAAAATTTAAAAAACCTAGTATTTTAGTAGTATTACAGCATACAGAAGTGAAATGAGTGCTGGCATTCAGGGTGTTTCAATTCAATTGTAATTGTTGTTCTAATGAAACAACTGTTGATGAGACTGATAATAAAGTACATTTGGTGAAAAACGGAGAAAAAATAAAGTTATGGTCAAACAGATGGTGCTTCAGTTGCTTTGAATGTCTGCACTCTTGAGCAAGTGTCTCAATTTAATTATCTTGGGATTTATGTAACAGATACTGGTGATGTGCAGCATGAGATAAATAGAAGAATGGAGATTGCCATTGGGACTTTTAAGAATCTATGGAGAGTGTGAAAAAATAGCTGTATACACCTAAAAACTAAAATTAGGAGTTATAATGGTTTGGTTCTTTCTAAGGTTAGTTATGGTAGCGAAACATGGGCCCTCTGTAAGCAGGATAACAAGAAACTTGATGCCTTTGATTCTAGATACTTGCTCAGTATCTTGGCATTAGGTGATTTGACTTTGTAAGTAATGATGAGGTTAGAAGGAGTCTTCAACCTCCATTGAGAAACGTTTTGTGCAGAGATAGAGTGTTGGTTTAGCCATGTTGCCCATATGCATAGCTGCAGATTGGCAAACAGGATTATGAACAGTTTGTGTAAGGTTTTCAGAAAAGGAGGAAGACCTTGGATGCGATGGGCAATGTCAAACAGGACCTTGCTAGAATTGGTCTAAAGTGTCATATGCAGCAGCTGCAGCTCAGAACAGACATGTCTGGAGAGGAAAATTTCAGTCTGGTTGGACTTCGTAGCCCATGGCTGCATGAGGATTTTGTGTGTGGGTTTTCAAAAAGTTTTGGTCTACATTAGTTGTATGTTTTCATTTTCATCCTAAAGCTTTTGCTTCTTTAAACTCTTTCATGGTTCCCATCATTTACAGATGTTGATAACTTATGTAATCACAGAGCAGAAACAGATACACATTTTTATTACAACACACAAAACTTCCATTATTAAAAAATTTAACAATTTAAATTTTTTTCATGTGTGTGTGTGTGTGGAAACAATGCATTTTAAAGTGAATAAATGGGGTTTACCTTTTTAATAAAATAAAAAAAAATACCCCCTCAAGCAGCTGCTTGCCACAGAGGTCTGACAAGAGCCTGTCAGTTTATATGCCATAGTAGAAGGTCTGAGAGGATGGCAGGACCTCAGCAGAAAAACGACACAAACAGCCATGCCTTAACCCGGGGCTCGAACCCAGGTCCCTTAGATCAAGTAGCCAAGCGTGCTAACCACTTGGCCATGGGACGACCTTTTTAATATATTATATGAATAAAATATAATTGGTGGTTACTTTGTTTTTGCTGAGCAAATAGCTGTGCTACCAGATTCATTCCAGTTTTTCAGGCTGGACCCTGGAAAAGTTAAAAAGATACAGCAGATAATGATCAGGGTTTATAGCAGGTAATGAGAAATTTAACAATGCAGTTAGATTCCACTACATTGTATGTATATTGCTAACGTTAGTGACAATGCATATAATGCAAATTCATTACCATTTTTGAGCTTCAACTTCTTCATTACCTTCATTCATATTCCTTGGACTATAAAAAAAATATATGGGGACTTCCAGATAAATATCCATGCCTTCCAATTCTATAGTCCAGCTCGAAGCAAGACAAAGTCAGTCAGATGTGGCACGATGGCTAAATGTGAGTCTTGTGATCCATAGATTATGGAATCAATTCCTTAGAACAGATTCTGCGTCTCGGAGGTTTAGCCAAAGTAGGGCTAGAGTTACGACTGCTGTACAAGACCAATATCTGCAATTAACAGCACGAAGGAGCAGGATGTCTACTCCCTCTCAGCTGCAGTCCTCTCTTGCAGCTGTCACTGGGAGGTTTGTATCAGCTTCTACTGTGCATAGAAGGCTTCATGAGGGAGGTCTGTACACTGAAAGGCCAGTAATTTGTATACCCCTCACGTCACAGGAGAAGGGTTGAATTGGGTACGCACCCATGTTTAACTGGACAGAAGAGCAATGGAGGTCCATACTCTTCACAGATGAGTCCAGATATTGCTTGCAGAGTGATTCCAGACATTGTTTGATATGGAGAGAACGAGGTACCCACTATCATCCCAGAAACATCCGTCAAAGGGACAGTTACAGCGTAGGTACTGTGTGTGTTTGGGGTGGCATTTCCTTAAGTGGACACACAGAAATTCTTTTAAGATGTTTAAATATAAAATAAGGGGATCTTTTTTAGCAACTCTTATGAGTTCTGAAGAATGTATAACGCAGCCTATGAGGTGGTGGTGAATCACATTCAGAATAGTGTCTTCAATGCAAAAACCTGGACTGGTATCCAGACTTTGAATGGAAAACATTAGTGTTCATCAGCAACTCCCAATGGCAAACCAGATGAAATCCTGGAAGCAGGGCCCTGCAAGAATAACACAAGGCAGATAGCACAACTGGCTGAGCTAGCAGGAATTCTGGAAGACATCTAAGAAATGGTAACAATTTACATCTTTGGAGCTTTTTATAGATATAAAGTCTCCTTAAGTGATAGTTCACTATGATAAATAAAACTCATAGCTTGATTATGTGAAGATAGTGTTAAGCTTAATGTAGATTAGTTGCTCAAAAATCTTTAGTCATACAGCATAATCATGAATTAAACACTTTTTAAACAAATTGCTGTGTAGTTTAAGTTAAAATAATATTTTATGCCATTCTGAAACTAACATTGTAATTCATGTTTCCATCAAATTTCATTAAAATCATTCATATAGTTTTTTGTGTATCATAATTTTTCTGAGTTTTCCTTAATTTATGGAAACCAATGTAGTACCATAACTTTATACTGACTACATTTTTTATGGTAGTTTAAGAAATTCTATTTTAATACAGCATTTGTAGAAATTAAATATTTTTTTTAACTTTTATTTATTTCACTGTCTCTTTTTCTTAATCTAAAAGTTTTTCAGTGCATTTTTTTTCCTTTATATAATGTAAATGACTCTTTCGTAATTCTAACAATATTGTTAGGTATGTACTTCTGGGAAGTTTGGATATAGATTGTGGACTGAAAAAAATGCAAGATCTTTTACTACAGGTAAAGTGAACATATATATCTCTTTTTCTATTCAATATCTCATATAATGCATTATCTTTTTAATTTTGAAATTTATCTCCAAAGTAATTTCTTATGAATTATTATATTTAATAACTTCCAGTGGTATTTACAGGTTTTATAAAAGGGAGAAGGGTTTTTGTTACTGTCAATTAATAGACAAATTATTTCTTTTAAAAAAATTTGCCTATTGAGAGCTTAAACTTTTATAACTCCCCTGTACCCTATTCCACTAATATGATACCTTTGACAATATGTATTCTAGAATACATATTGCCTCTAGAGCAGCGGTTCCCAACCTGTGGTTCACCGACCTGCAGGGGTCCATGGTAACATCTGAGAGGGTCCGAAAAATATGACGGACCCTTTCACAGGTGTCTGCAATATTTTCCAACTTAAACTAGGAGTCCTCTACTTTCAAAAGATTGGGAACTGCTGCTCTGGAGAATATGGAATGCTTATTTTCAAAGAGAATACAGTTTTTCGTTTTCCAGCTTTTACGCTATTTAACAGTGGTAATTCAAAATACATGGATGTTCAGGAAAATGAAAATAGTAGTATTTCATTATTCATCTTGTGTCCAAGTGTTTTTAATGTTCTTCTGAACAACAGGACCTAGTTTGAGCCTTGGGTAAGGCATGGACATTTTCTTTCGTGTGTTGTCATGCTGAGGTCTTGCAGATCTTCTCTGTGGCATATTATACTGACATACTCCTATCAGACATCTTTGGGAAGCAGCTGCTTGAGGGGTAATTTATTGTTTATCAGTATTTTATTAGTACTTGCACAACATGACAGAAATTTCTGAAGAGAGTTGTTCTTTTCTACCCACCCTATAAGAAAAGGAAGCAAAGTGTTGTCAGTGTCAGTCAGTCCCTTCTCACTCGACCACAAATTTTAAATTTCTAGCCTAGATTGTTGGAATACTAATTTAAAGTTTTGCATTTTCCATATTTAGCACTCTCTAACAATGGAAATTAGAACTACCTGAAGATTTGAAAAATCTGAAATATAGTATTTCATTAGTAACTAACCTATTCAAAAAGATTTTTTCAATTATTTCTTAAGACAAGTTGCATTTTCCCATCCCTCTGGGGATAAGAGGACTGTCACTGCAAATCTCATGACCACTCTACCACCAAATTTTCTAGCATAAATACATCATTTTGTAGTATTCATTTAAAATCTTGAAATATTAAACTTTTTCCTCTATTAGAGTGACTAATCATTTTCTGTCCACAGGTACATGGAATGTGAGGATATTCCATATAGATTATTCTTTTGACATACTCATAGGAATTCCAGCATAATAATCTAGATATTCTGGGCTTGCAAGATACCAGATAGACAAGTAAAAGTCAAGTCCATATATTTTAAAATAATTTTAAATTTCTCTTTTGGGAAGATGGATTTTCCCATCCTCCTTCCCCTCTTGCTTGCCAAAAGCACCATCAGACATTTAAAAATGCCATACCTCAGGATCATCATAAAATGATCAAGAGAAATTTGGAGTTATTCTTTTGTGGGGGGGTTTCTTATAGACTTCTCTACTGTCCGACAACACTGTTTCACTACAATGCAAATTGTATCATGTTTTTGGGCTCTATGGCGATATTTTGGAAGCTTTTTTAATTTGTTTCATTTCCCAAAATGGAAATATCAGGTCAATAATCTTTTAAATAAGGGAGTTTGAAATTACTCCTCATAATAGTTATCATTGGAAGCATATTGATAATATTAATGAAATAATGCAATTATAATTATATAACATATTGGTTCATATTGTTCAGAATAAATTCAATCATATTGTGACTCAACAATAATTTTAAAAATTCTAAGTGTTCCAAACCTACTGGAAGATTATGAACTACCACCATTTTCGTAAGCAATCCAGGCTATTGATTCATTTCTAATTTGGTTTAGGTAACAGATTCATTCTGATTTGATCCATGCATGTTCTATGAAATTCCTCTATAGTCATATCTTCTATCATCACTAGGGCTGAAATTCCTTCCCGCTTTTCATTAAATGCAGATGATTTTTCTTGATCAATTGTAATTGGAACATTTCTCTCTTCAGATGATCTTAGTTAAAAAAAAAAAAGGAGTCTTACCCCACCCCACAAGATATTTTTCCATGAAGTAATTTGTCATCTTCATTCTCTTAACTTTCAATGGCAAATAAAGTGTTCAGAATTTCTTCAGTTATCCACTAATAAATCAGCACTTTGATGTCGATTCTAATTTTAGAGGAAAAATTGTCTTGAGCAGGGTGGGATATGAACCCACGACCTCCTGATAACATGTCAGGTGCTCTGGACCACTGAGCTATCGGCTGCCAATCAAGATCTCTAATTAACGCCATGAACATTCCCTTCATGTCACATATAGGTGCCATTTGGGCAACCTTAGCCACAAGCGGCCCCCCATTTGCCATATAGATGGAAAGCATGTCTTACAAGTATGCTAATGATGATAAATAATGAGATAAACTCGACTGTTCAACATCCACTAATAAATCAGCACTTTGACGATGTTATCAGGAGGTCATGGGTTCATATCCCACCCGGCTCGAGACAATTTTTCCTCTAAAATTAGAATTGACATATAAGTGCTGATTTATTAGTGGATGTTGAACAGTCGAGTTTATCTCATTATTTATCATTTCTTCAGTTAAATTTTTTCGTTGATGTGAAGCCATCTCAAATACAATATTATGTAATTTAACTCTAAAATTATGTCAGTGAATTTTAACAGCTGCAGAAGTTCTGATCCCCAAAATATTATAAAAAATAAATGCATTAAGAAAGTAAATTACCATAATAATATGTTAATAAGCAATATTTCAAGTTTCTGTTTTATAAAACCCAAATCACATTTCGTTATAATCTTATTTGATTAAGTTGTTTTGTGTCAAAAGGAAAAAGAATGTTGATGTGAATAAGCTGTTTTTTGGCCAAAAAATGTAGTATATTTACAAAATCAATTTTTCAATAGGGGATCCATTAGTTAAAAAAGAGAGACCTTCCATGTATATTTACTTCCCTTGAAGATATTTTCTGAATCTGCTCCTGGCAGGAAGTTTTAAGTGAATCTTATGTTCTTGTGAATATAATTGTGTTGTAATGAAATTGTGGGAAGAAACAGGTTAGCATACAGGAAATTGTAAGGATAAACCTTATAAAGGCATTGAAAGTGAGGATTCTATCAGGCTAGGTGGGTTAAGCATTTCAGTGATGTCCTCAACAATGTAGTAGTTCTACTTTCAATGTTTGTAATGAAAATAGATGTATTGCTGGCTTTAATGTTGACCCTATATCACAATCTGAAGTTAATTTGGCTATCTGTAAATTTAAACTACATAAATCCTAGGGGTGGATGAAATTACTACTTAAAATGCTTAGATCTGAAAAAGTTGTCACATGACTGACTGAAATTTTGAATATTTTTAATGATAAAGACTTTGTTAAGAAGATTTAACCAGAACTATTATCCCTAGTTTAAAAAAAACAGACTGCAGTTCTTTTTGATGATTATTATAGGAAAATCAGTCTACTTTCTGTTCCAGATTAAGTTCCTTGTATTCTGTGCTTATAGAATTAAGAATTTGGTTGATGGACAACTGCATGGTGAGCAGTGTGTATTCAGAAGTAGTAGAGGATGTGTTATCAGATTCGTTACTGTTTCGTAGTTTTCAAAAACCCTTTTGGCACTGTTGATTGTCAAAATTTATGGTTCATTGTGAGATCGTATAGCATGATGAAAGCTCTCTATAATAACACTGAGTCGTGTGAGAATTGGTAAGGCTTGTATAGCAGTTGGTTTAGCATTGCTGTTACAGTTCTGAAAAGGTACATTAAGTCACCTTTTTAGTTTGATTATTGATAATGTTATGCAGAATTAACTTCAAGGAGAAAACCTTGGCTTTAATGATCTAGAGATTTTAAAATGTTTGATCGTGATTATACTGATGATTTGGTCCTTTTGGTAAATGATATTGATAAGATGAACTCTCTCATTAGAGGTATTGACACAAATGATAGCAAAGTAGATGGTTCACAGAGGGAAAACTAAGTGATGAAAATTGTTCATGCAAGTTGTGATTCAGTTATTTGAAATAGTTGCACGTGGAGCAAGTGTCTGTTTATCTTGGAAGCTGTGTAATAGATAGAGAAGAATAGAGATTACAGCTGGGACTTTTAAGAATCTTTGGAGAATGAAAACTTGGGCATATACACCTGAAGACTACAGAGGGCATTCAAAAAGTTTTTAACACATCTGTAGAATTGCATTTGTTCCTCCGAAGTTAACAAGCTACGCCTTGTTTGAAAGCTTGTCTAAATTAATTACATGTTAAAAACAAAGGCAGTATTATCATTTCTCTCTTCACTGGTTGTGCATCAAGTTTGGTTTGTGACATCTGTGCATTGTTGCTATGGAAACTACTAAAGATGAAAAAATTTTACATTTTCACAAAGATGCAGCTTGGAGATGATGCAAAAAAAATTCATGCTGATTTATCACAAGTATATGGGGATCATGCCTGTTCATATGGCAGTGTTACGGGATGGATGTGCAAATTCAGAGGGAGGACAGCAGAGCTTCAAAAACCTCACTCTTGCAGGAAGACCAAAGGAGGCTGTGAACAAGACAACCATCACTGCTGTTTGTGAACTCGTTAAGGAAAACCCACGCATCACGTTCATATAAACTTAGATGTCAGTGTATCAGTTGGCACTGTAGAAACAATTATTCAGCAACATTTAAAGTTTGTGCCAAAGGGGTACCCAACAAACTGACTGACAGAACAGTAGAAAAGGACTAGAATTGACTCATGCAAGGAGATGCTGGCAATGTTTGAACCCAGTGGCCCCAAACAGTTAACAGACATTGTCACAGGTGATCAGATGTGGTTTTATTACTATACAACCCTTGGAAAGATCAACAACTGTGATTGGGTTGCAGAAGATGAACTGTGTCCCCAAATCCTACGACAAGACTTTCACTCATGGAAGAGGATATTCACAATTTTTTTCAATTCTCAAGGAATGGTAGCAGTGGACATCCTTACCTGAAAAAATGACAATAAATGGCCAATACTACAAAAACATTGTTTTGCTCAAAATGGCTGAGGAGATGAAGAAGCAGCTTCAAGAACAGGAATATCAAGGGTTCTCCTTCTTCATGACAATGCCAGTGTTCACAAAACCCAGCAAATTGTGACCTATCTGTAGCAGGAAAAAATATCAATCAGCAACCCTATCCTGCATATTCACCTGAGCTTGCGATTTTTGGTTGTTTCCAAAAATTGAAAAAGAACTTGCTGGGAAGCCTTTTTCAAGTGGGCAAGACCTTGCAAAATGCATTCTTTTTTTAATCATTTATTTATTGAGACAAATTCAAATAAATCATTCCTTATTTACATCTGTCCCACAAAGCTAACAGCTTATCTGCAGGAGAGAATAATGCATTGACATAAAACATAATACCTTCTTTCTTCCTTAATCTGCTAATCTTATATATATATATCACATTGCATTTACTATGTACTATCTTACTATTTCAGTTGAGAATTTCGACATTCAATAACATGCTCTCTTTACTAAAAAATTTTTTACCTTTTTTCATTTAGAATATTTGAAATTAACATTGGGATTTTTATGTTTACATTCAGCCACATAATTTGTTAGTAGATGTTAATATTAATTATCTAATTTTTTAATAAAGATCTGTTTAATTCGTATTTTATTTCTCTGAAAGAATTTACGGCTAGCAGTTCCCTTGGTAATTGATTGAAAATGTATGGAATTTTGTAGCTGCTTGTGCACTTCCCATAGTTATTTGTAAAATTCGGTAGTTGAAAATAATTTTTTTTCCTTTAAATCTTGTGTTTTTAGCATGATGGACTTTACTTTTATGTGTGTTGTCGAAAAAATTACGTATAACTATGTTATATAGACTCTGGTAAGGTAAAATATCCAAGTAAATAAATCTATCTTGGACTGTAATTAGATGTGTGCAGTCTTTCATTCATTAACAGTTGTGGAGTATTCCCCAATAGTTGTGGTACAACTATTGGGGAATACTCCACATCCAGAATTGGCATAGATATCTGCAACTTTGCATAGATGCTGAAGGGAAGTATTTTGAAGGATGGTAAAAATTTTGTTGAGGTAAGTGCAATGGTTTTTGTTCTGCACATGCTTGTCAAAATCTTTTTGAACACCCCTCATAAGATTACGCTATATAATAATTTTGTCCTGTCTAAAGTTAGTTGTGGTAGTGAAATATGGACCCTTTTTAAGCAAAATAACAGACAACTCGATACTTTTGATTCCAGATGCTTATGCAGTATCTTGGGCATTAGGTGGTTTGACTTTGTAGGTAAGATGAGGTTAGGTGAAGGAGTCAGCAAATTTCTTGAAGGAGCACATTATACAGAAAGAAACTGTTGGTTTGCCCATGTTGCCCATAAGGATAACTATAGATTAGCAAATAGTGTTATGAACAGTGTTCCTAATTGTATAAGGAAAAAGGTGAGACGGGATGCAGTGGGCAGACAGTTTCAAACAAGACCTTGTTACAATTGGCATACAGTGGCCACATTTAGGCTGTAGCTCAGGATAAAAGTGTTTAGATAACTAAATTTAACAGTCTGTGGTTGCTTAAGGATTTTGTATGCATATTGTGTGTAGATACATGCATTTGTCCATCCGTCCAATTAAAAATACTGATTATCTTTTGACTAGAGGTTTATTTACACAACAATGAATTAGTTCCTTTCATAGAAAGGATAAACTGATAAAGTTTAACTCAGCATGAAATTTTTCATGCATTCATTTTGAAACAAATTTTATATTGTAATTTCATAATTAAACAGAAAGTTTCTACAATATTTTAAGTTTTTCAACCCTTCTTACCAGTAGCAGTGCCAGGATTTTTGGAATAGGAGGGTTTGAAAAATCGAGTGGTTAGCACACTTGGCTACTGATCTAAGGGACCTGGGTTCAAGCCCCGGGTGAGACATGGTTGTGTGTGTCGTTTTTCTGCTGAGGTCCTGCCATCCTCACAGACCTTCTACTATGGCATATAAACTGATAGGCTCCTGTCAGACCTCTGTGGCAAGCAGCTGCTTGAGGGAGTATTTATTTTATTTTATTGTTAATGGAAATTGATGAAATAATGATTAAGAAATTTTCTCCAAGGGGAGGGGATCCCCCCTCCCCCCCTTGACTATGCCACTGTTAATTACAAAGATTTTAGAATTGATTACATTTTGTTTTCCTTTTGTTCACATTACTTTCAGGAACTCGATGCTTTGCTGCAGAAGTTACAAAACCTGCCCCTGATTTTAAAGGAATGGCTGTGGTGGACAGTAACTTTAAGGAAATAAAACTCTCTGATTATAATGGAAAATATGTTGTGCTGCTCTTTTATCCTTTAGATTTGTAGGTATATCTTTAAACTTTCTTAGGCTAAAATGATAGTATTTTTTTCCTCTGTGAATTAAGCTTGTTTCAAAATAATTTTTTATCTCTTAAAATTTCATAATTAGTTTATTTAACTGTAATAACTAACTTTTATATTAATAAAATCTGACTTTGTTTTGTTAAAAGGCATCTGTTTTTTCTACTTAACAGAAATTTTGTTTTGCTTGTACAACAGCACATAGCAGTGACATCACCAACCAGTACAGAATATTGACAGCACAGGCAGAACGTGTCAGTACAAAGCCTATGCAATGGGGAAAGGTAGGACTTGTCCAAGTTTGAATGGGAATGAATATCGGTGTAAGGAATGTGGGAGCCAGCCTCTCAGCAACTGAAAGCATTATTGGCTGTTCAAGGACCACAATGGTGAAGATGTGGCAGGAGTGGTCTGAAGAAGTATACACATCCACCCAATGTGCCAGAAACGGGAGACTGCCACTTGTTGACAGTCAAGGTGAATGGCAGTTGGCATGTGCTGTCCTGGACAACAGATGACTCACATTCCTTTTAATTAACAGCAGACTACAACCAATGCACAAAAAGAAACATTTCCGAGCATGCAATCCAGAGGACACTCTAGAGTAGGGTTTCTTGATGTGGGGTACATGGTAAAAAATTTTTGGGTATGCCATGAAACCTCAAAAGTAGCTAGATCTAGTAACAAAGTCGCTAAGTTGTCAACACTGCTACTGATTAATTTCTGAGAACTGAATGACAAAGCGCGGTGTTGTAGTTCATGTCTGTACATGTTTGTCAATCCTACCTTCCCTGAGAAGCCTAACCTACCCGAACAGCTGATCACCCAGTCAAAACATCCATTCTAAGTGAGTGAATGTGCCTTCTTACTGCTCTATGTATTTGTTGTGATTTATTGCACTTGCTGTGCTAATGGCAGTTTCAAGAAGTGCAGAGATTTTTTTATTTTCTAAAGTATCAAGCTGAAGAATAAATTGAAAAAATTAGCATTATATAGGAGCTCTGATTTGTCTATTTTAAATATATCTTAAAACTAATGACAGAGTTTACATATCATGGCCATACATGCAGGTTTTGTGAACCAGATTTGCACAGTCATTGCATCAATTCTGACAAGCTTGAATTTCTTCCAGGACAATGCAAGAAACTAATGAATTGGGGGGAAAGTTGGGAATGAAAGATATTGAAAGGAATCAGGACAACCAGGAGAAATTAACAATTGAAAAGAAAAAAAAAGAAAAAGAAACTAACAATTGAAATGACTACTTTAATGTATTGCATTTAAAGCAGGTTCTGATATCACACACTAATGCAACACGGGAGATTTTATTCACATGTAAACATTTACAGTATGTGATCTCGATGCATCCAGTAACTTTTACAGATATTAGCAAATTTCCCACAACTGCAACCAGTGTTTCTCTAATAATGCCTTGAACAGCAGCTGTGATTTTTGCCTTCAATTTTTCAATCATGCATGAAATCCTTAAAGATAGTCCTTCAGGAATCATATAATAAGGTATACAGTATTCAACAGCAAGGATATGTATTCAGGTCTAGTTAATATGGTAGCCAAGACCACCCAATTCCTAATTTCAAGATATTGGGAGATTTCAAGATATTTAGATGGATTAGAAATGATCCTCTCATGAAAATGTTAATTGAAGAAATAAGAAACACATTTGCCTTAAGGGATCTTGCCCATCATGTTGAGAAAAATGTTTTGTATTCATTCATCATGTGCCTTGAATGATTTGACCAAAGTGATCTTGAAGATGTTTCAGGTTTGAGAATACACTTATGTTATCCCAGAAGGTTGGTTGAACAATTTAGGTAGATGAAATAGTGCTATCATATGCATTTTTATGTACACAGAGACATCTCCATGATAGCCTGTTTATTTTTGCCCCTGTGTATGTACTTAATGTGCTTAATAGGTGAAACAGAATCTAAAGAAAAAAATTTTGTAAAAAAAAAAAAGTGCGTAGTTGTGCTTAATTGGTGAGACAAATCTAAAGAATAACTGTTGGATTTTCTTCCAAATGTTTGCAAAATTAAAAGGCACAAAAATAGACTTGCCTATCTTTGTCCCTATCATTCAGAGATTGTTCATCTTAATTTTTTAGGGAAACATTTTTAAACCTTTTTCATATCTTTTAAAATGAATATTTGTTTTAAACCCTGCTGTGTGATCCCTGCTGTTGAATACTGTATGCAATCTTGAATAATAGTTGCTTATAACAGAGCCATCTATGGGGAAGCACTAACTGTTACTAAGCTGCCAAATGTTGTGTTCTTTGACACCAGGTTCATTACTTTTAGTGCAATACATCAATAAATATTAGCTTTTAAAACTACTGTTATGTTTTCTCGTGACTCTCTAAGAATGTAAAACAAATTCTATGTTATTTTCTTGAAGCCAACTGAATTTCAAATTAATAAACCAGTATGTAAAAATAGTAATTAGGAATGAGTGAAACTGTTATTGTTCTAAATTTATTCCAATATAACTATTTCATATGTGCCTAGTATCACTTAAACCAGGCGTGTCCAACCTTTTGACTTCCCTGGGCCACATTGGGTGTGAAGATGAATTGTTTTGGGCCGCACATAAAATATGTAATATAGTTAATGTATATGAATAATGTAGACAGCACTCTTCTCTGCCTGTCTGGGCTGAGTTCTTTTCTATCTGTGTGCGTGTGTGAGAGCTTTTGTAGAAGGGTACCTGTCCCTATCTTGTCAGGATATCACTCACGTGGCCGAACACACAAACTCGTGTATTTCAACTATGCACATTTATTTACATTAATTATATACATACAGTGACTGTCCACCTAGTACAGTCACTTGCCAAATATAACACAGGCTATAATGAGCCTCTGTGTTCCAACCGCTAGATACAGACAAAGTTTAAATGAGCTGCAAACAGTCTGACATCCGGACAGCCTCGTGGTCCGCGCGCAAGTCCAGTTTGAACCATCCACCAGATGATGTCACGTGTCCTTCGGGGATGTTAGGGTGTCTCGGCCAATAGGGTCCGAACACGATCGCTGTGCCAGGATGACTTGTCGCCTTTCTTCATCGTGCTCTCAAAACTGCCCCTGCCGCCACCGCCGCTCTGTCGCCGGGCGGGACGGCGCTGCTGCCAAAATGGCGATTCTGTCCCAGCTGCCGAGTCCCTACACACAGATCCTTATTTAAGAAATTCGAGGCAGACGTCCCCTGCCTCAATTTCTAACTCAGTCACTCAGGGACTCGAATCTGTCCCTCGTGAACGACAGTCACTGTTCATGGAACTGCAGGGTTCAAACAAATGTTCGCACAATGAAAGTTTGTAGTGCACAAATAACCGAAGACACATATTACGTAAAAAAGTCACTGATGACCACGGGAGTTCTCCTTTTTTTAACAAGGGGCCAGAAGAATCACACTTTGCATTAATCTGGTTGCCGCACAGTTCGCATAATATTCACGCACAACACAGATGTAGCCAAGCCAATAGGTTTACCAAATTGTCTGCACCAAATTGTTGACACAGTTACCGCACAAAGTTCGTGACAAAGTCCATACTTGGACACCACGCCCATCACTGAAGGTAAACATCCAGACACGTGATCATCGCTGCACACTAGGAGGAGTTCGTTGCCTTGGGGCTGAGGCTCAACCCAAGCCCATTGAGTCGTCGATGCCCCATCATCACCCTGCACTGTGTACTCCCCCCTAGCCTGTCTTCCCCATTACTCTGCCTCAGAAATTATCCTCCAACCTGGAAAGAGCAGAAGCATTCCCTGGTGCATAATCTCCCTCCTTGTGCTGGGAGCGTCTCCAAGGTGCTTTATATGTTCCTCCCAACTGCTGGAGAAAATGGCTGTATCGTCTAGATAAGTGCACACATATCCAAGGTGGGGTGCTAACAGAGCATTAACCTCTTTCTGGAAAACAGCTGCCGAGTTCTTTAAACCACAGGGTAAGACTTCCCATTGGTACTGCCCAAGATGTGTTACTAATGTAGTGTAACCCTTGCTACAGCTGCCCATAGGTATCTGCCAGTACCCCTTCAGCATATCTAGAGTTGAAATATATCGTGCCCCTCCCACTTGATAAAATAATTCTGTCGTATTGGCCATAGGGAAAGCGTTCGCCTCTGTGATGGCATTGAGGCGTTGAAAATTGACACACAACCTCACCGTACTTTCTTTTTTTGCCACACATACGATAGGGTGCATGAACTCGCTAGTGGAGGGAGAGATCAAACCTTGCGCCAATAATTCCTCTACCTGGCGATCCACTTCATCCCTCAGTGCAATTGGTACTCTATAGGGGTACACTCTTCGATTTCTCGGAAGGGCAGACAGCTTTATTACATGGGGCTGACACTTTGCCACCCTTAGCTCGCCTGAACACATTCGCAGATACTTCCGTAATAGATCTTCAAGCTGCTGCCGATAGCTGACTCTCTCGTGCTAAGTGCTTCTCAAAATTTTCCACGTCACAGCCACTTCCTTTTCTTGGGCTCTCATAAAGTTCCCCGAACTCCTGATCCTCATCAAGGACAACACCAGTACACGAGACACGCATCGTGAATTTCCTGATCCTGTTGGCATGGCCCAGTCCATCTAGCATAAAGTTTATTCGTGGAATCTGGTGTCAAAACGATGACCTGCTCTCCCATCTCAAACTCCTTCCTTTGGGCTCTAGTATTGTAGTACCATGCATATTTTTCCTGTTGGCCTGCAGCCACCAACTCTGCCTTTTCAGCGGCCAGCTCCATCTGCACTTTAATATCCTGGAGGTACTGCACTGCCAGCTTAGCCAACATGGCAGGCAAATAAACCTCCCCAGCCCAAGTGTCCCTCAAAATGACCAGTGGTCCTCTGGTTGGTCGTCCATATAGCAATTGGAAAGGGGACACACCTGTAGTAGCGTTGGGCACTTCCCTATATGCCCAAAGCAGGTAAGGCAAAAATTTGTCCCATTCCCCAGGATGTTCTCTTACAATGTTATGTAACATGTTCTTCATGGTTCGATTCCAATGCTCGATCAAACCATTACCCTCGGGGTGCATTGGCAAAGAGAATTTTGGTGGTACTCCCAGTCGTGTCTGCAGTTCTCATCAATTCTGTCGTAAAATTGGTCCCCCGGTCAGATATTATTGCTTCAGATAACCCAGTATGAGCGAATGTCTGCAGTAAAGCCTCTCAAATCGCCCGGGCAGTCAGTGATTTCAGACACACTGCCTCTGGCCATCTCGTGTGGTAGTCGACAATGGATAAGATATACTTATGCCCCCCTTTTATTGGGTGGCTCAATCGGTCCTGCGACATCTATCCCAACTACTGAAATGGCAATGCAGGTCGCGTCACTGGCTCAGTGGGAACCTTGTCACTCCTTCGAGGCCCTCCCCTCAACTGGTATTCCTCACAAGACTTGCAGTAATGTTTAATATCCTTAGTCATGCACAACCAAAAAAAAAAAGACAACCGACCCTCTGTGCTGACTTGGTGAACCCCACTCCTAACACCAATGTAGACAGCACTCTTCTCTGCCTGTCTGGGCTGAGTTCTTTTCTATCTGTGTGCATGTGTGAGAGCTTTGGTAGAAGGGTACCTGTCCCTATCTTGTCAGGATATCACTCAAGTGGTCGAACACACAAATTCATGTATTTCAACTATGTACATTTATTTACATTAATTATATACATACAGTGACTGTCCACCTGGTACAGTCACTGGCCAAATATAACACAGGCTATAATGAGCCTCAGCAGTCCCACCACTAGATACAGACAAAACTTAAATGAGCTGCAAACAGACAGTCTGACATCCGGACAGCCTCGTGTCCGTGCGCAAGTCCAGTTTGAACCATCCGCCAGATGATGTCACATGTCCTTCAGGGGACATTAGGGTGTCTCAGCCAATAGGGTCTGAACACGATCGCCTTGCCAGGACGACTCTTGTCGCCTTTCTTCATCGTGCTTTCAAAACTGGCCCTGCCGTTGGCACTCTGTCACCGGGCGGGACAGCACTGCCGCCAAAATGGTGATTCCGTCCTTCTCTTCTTCCATCCCTGCTGCCGAGTCCCTACAAATAATAAAACTTCATTTATTTTCTTATGTTTTTTATTATAAAATTAAAAAAGCAGCATAAAACTAGTGGGATATCAGAAACTCGCTGAAAATCGCATAATCATGTTGAAAGCTTGTGTCGTAAACACGTAAACTTTACGATTTTGTGGGCCGCATTACTAGCTGTCCAGGGCCGTGGGTTGGACACGCCTGACTTAAACCTTTTATTTGTTTCATTTTTGTTTTCAAAATTTCTGAGTTGTTTATGGATTTACATATGCTTTAAATTTTTTAGCTATTAGCAAACCATAAGAAAAACAAGGTATTGTTGTCAGTCTGTTCAGTTATTTCTTACATTAAGTTATTGATCATTTTTTAATAGTTTATCACAAAATATATACAAAGGGAATTATCTCTAAATTTTGCTACATTGAAAAAAACTTGTTAATCCTAATTTTTGTTCTTAAATTTTACAATCATTTTTAATTCTTTTATATAGCACCTTTGTATGTCCCACTGAGATCATTGCATTCAGTGAAAGGGCTTCTGATTTCCGAGCACTTAATACAGAAGTAATAGCTGCCTCAACTGATTCGCATTTTAGCCATTTAGCATGGACTAATATTTCTAGAAAGGCAAGTCTGCATACTTACAATACTTCTTATGATAAAAGTAACTGTTAGAATACATATTTCTATATCGATTGGTTTATTGGAATAAATATTTACACATAACTTTTTTTATTTGCAATTGCCACTCTTTATAGTTAGTCATTTCTAAAGAATCATCATCATCATCCTCAAGCAGCCATGGGCTATGGAGATCCAACCAGACCGCGCAGTTTAATTCTCCAAGCATATCTGTCCTGAGCTACACTGCTGCATCCGGCCACTGTACACCAATTCTAACAAGGTCCTGTTTGACATTGTCTGCCCACTGCATCCTAGGTCTCCCCCTCCTTCTGAGGCCTCCAGGCACACTGTTCATAACCCTATTCGCCAATCTATAATTATCCATACGGGCAACGTGGCCAAACCAGCGGAGTCTCTCTCTGCACAATATGCTGCTTAAAGGAGGTTGCAGACTCCTTTGCCTAACCTCATCATTAGTTACAAAGTTAAACCACCTAATACCCAAGATACTGCGTAAGCATCTAGAATCAAAAGCATCTAGTTTCCTGTTATCTTGTTTACACAGCGTCCAAGTTTCACTACCATAACTAACCCTAGAAAGAACCAAACTATTATACAGTCTAATTTTAGTCTTTAGGTGTATACGCCTATTTCTCCACAATCTCCATAGATTCTTAAAAGTCCCAGCAGCAATACCTATTCGTCTGTTAATCTCATGCCACACATCACCAGTATCAGTTACGTAGCTCCCAAGGTAATTAACCTGTGACACCTGCTCAAGACTGCAACCATTCAGATTAACTGAATCACAACCTGCCTGACCAATTTTCATCACTTTAGTTTTCTCTCTGTTTATAACCAAACCTACTGTACTACCAGTCTCATCAACAGCTCAAATGAAAGAGTTCATCTCATCAACATCATTTGCCAAAAGGGCTAAATCATCATTGCATAATCTAAATCAGAAATTTTCGTATCTCCAGCTCATTTAAGGCCAAAAGCTTTCCCTTGAAGTGAATTTCGCATAACATAATCAACAACCAAACTAAAGAGAAAAGGAGACAAAATGCACCCTTGTCGAACACCAGAAGTAATGCTAAACCAATTGCTACAAGCCTTACCAACTCTCACACACGACTCGGTGTTATTGTAGAGAGCTTTCATTATGTTAACTAACTTCTCTGGTATACCATATGATTTCACAATCAACCACAAATTATGACGATCAACAGAGTCGAAAGCCTTTTTGAAATCAACAAAGCTAGCAACCAAAGGTTTCTGAAACTCTAAACATTTCTCAAGAATCTGCCTAAGTGAAAATATCTGATCCACACATCCCCTACCACTTCTGAATCCACATTGCTCATCACGCAATTGCCTGTCAACCAGATTCTTAATTCTATTAAGCACAATCATGGAAAGAACTTTACCTGGAACAGAGAGTAGGCTGATACCCCTATAGTTATCACAAGAACTGCGATCACCTTTTTTGATAATAATAGCTCTGGTAAAATCTTTAGGAACCATGCCTTTATCATAAAAGTTATTCAAAATTTCAGTCATCCAAATGGTAACCGAAACATTCCCAGCTCTGAGCATTTCTGTAGTAATTTCATCCACCACTGGGGATTTTTGAAGTTTAAGTTTAGAAATAGCCAAACTAACTTCAGATTGTGTTATAGGGCCAACATTAAAGCCAACAATGCATCTATCATCATTGCAAACAATGGGAGTAGAATTAACCACATTGTTTAGAACATCACTGAAATGCTCAGCCCACCTAGCCATGACAGAATCCTCACCTTCTATAACCTTACCTTGTTTATCCTTCAATCCCTGTATTCCTGTTCGTTTTCTACCACACAAAACATTAACTATCTGTTACAGCTCTCTGCTGTTGTGCTGTCTAACTGCTTCCTCAGCTTTGTCAGCCAGGCCATCAAGCCAAAGATTCTTATCAGTAGCTAACTGATCCTTTACACGTTTATTAAGTTCTTTGTAATGCTTTCTATTAGGACTAGTAGGGTACTGATTAAGGACATTCCTGCAGTTCCTTCTTTCTGAAATAAGCTCAAGTGCCTTATCACTTAAATAATTCTGCCTCCTCTGCTCCTTTTTCCCTAAAAGAGTACTGTTAGTTTCCAAAAAAGCCTGTTTAAAATGGCCCCATTCTTCCTCAACTTCAGTATTAAGCAAACCATGACTGTAATAATGACTAAGTAACCTATCATGGTAAGCTTTAGCTATAACTGGGTCTTTCAGAGCTTCAGTATTAAAGGTAAATTTTTTAACCCTAGCACAACACTTTTTAAGTTTAAGTTGCAAGACACTTTTAACAAGGTAATGGTCAGATCCAATTTCAGCTCCCCTATATGCCCTGGTATTTCTAACAGAACTAGCCCATTTGCTGTTAATTAATATATAATCAATCATATTCCTATGCAGCCCATCAGGTGAAACCCATGTGTTTTTATGTATGTCGCGGTGTTTGTAATATGTGTTAGTTATTCTGAAACCATTGAGTTTACTTACCTGTAGGAGACGTTGCCCATTACCATTGCAGCTACCAATACCAAAAGGGCCTATTACTCTTCCCCAAAGGTCAGAGTCGGTACCAACTTTGGCATTGAAGTCACCAAGAACAAGGGTAATATCTCCTTTCTTGACAGAATTCAAAATATCCTGAAGTTGTCTGTAAAACCTATCCTTCTCATCCTCATCAGAATCCTCAGTGGGGGCATAACAGCAGATAACATTCAAGTCTTTAATGCTTGTCTGAAATTTTGCTGTAAGAAACCTTTCATTAGTGCACTCATATCCTAGAAGAGCATCACTAGCATGTCTGCTGAGCAGCAGACCCACGCCTTGGTGATGCTTTCCATCCTCCCTCCCTGTAAAGAGAAATTTAAAGTTATTTTTAAGTATCTCACCTTTACCTGTCCATCTGGTCTCTTGCAAGCCTAGAATATCTAGGTTATAGCGCTGGAATTCCTGCATGAGGACATCAAGAGAATAATCTCTATGTAATGTCCTCACGTTCCACGTTCCTGCAGAGAGAAAATGATTAGTAGGATTTTTAAAGAAATTAGGTTTATTGAGATTGGTAGGGCCAACAATATCAAACAGCCCCCTGATCGCAGGCATGGGGCAAAGACCTGTTCCTCCTCCGCTAAAGGCTGAAGTCACCGATGCTGGTAGTAACTTCAGGCACCACCTTTTCAAGTGGACTTTTCAAGAGCCATATGGCCTGCCTGAGACACATTACTCCAGTTTAGGCTTGACGATGCCCAACTAGCTAAGTAAGGTTCAGGTACCTGCGATGGCCTCTGATTAGGATTATCCACCAGCTGATATAAGGTATCCCATGTCTCTGTTCACTTAGAACTGGCAACCCAGAAGCAAACAGAAAACACAGCAGCAGACTCTCCCTCAACAGAGGCCCACCAGTGCAGCAAGTCCAGGATCCATAATCAAGCTCAAATCCATAAACAAGTCCAGTCTAGTAGGTATAAATGATCAGCACCAGGACCCTGTGAAGTTGACCACTCCTCAGCAGGGTTAAGAAAAAAGTGGCCATAGATGACCAGATCAGTAGTCCATACTGAACTGGCATCCCTCCCCTTCCGTTCCCTTCCAAAAGAGAATATCTCTTTTGAAAGGTACTAACGGCCTGCACCACGAGATGGAGACTATGGATCCTTGGTGTGACTCCACCTGGGATTCAGTGGGGAAGGTGCTGAACCCACTCCACCATCAGGCTCTCCATGTTAGCACAGAGGCCTTCAGCATTTCACTAGTCCAGAGTCTTTACACTGAGACCAACGATCCATCATTATCTATTCACCGTCTGCAGTTGTTCTTGTAGTATGCAGCTAAGTTTTGATCCCTGCCTGTCCATCCCACTTGGGAAATGTTATACCAGAATCGGCTGACTGCCATTCATCCATTTGGTTTGTTTGCCAAGATTACCTGTGACATTAACATCAGTCTTGATAGCATCTCACAGTTGACAGCTGAGCCCCTTCCACTGTGGCTCATTGTTTCCACTTCATGTGACTTTTTACAGGATGGGGAAGGCCTTTACACCTGACTGTGTGTATCAGCATCCCTTTGCCAGCCATTGTGCTGAATACCCAGACTTCTTGGCTGCCTTCACAGATGGCTCGAAGTCCAGTGTATCAGTGGGATCGGCCATGGTCTGCTGTGATGTAATCATTGCAGATCAGATACCACTGCAGTGTTCCATCTTCATTGCAGAGTTGCATGCTATCAGCCTTGGACCACATAGCAGCTAAGCATTGTCAGTGTGTGCTTTGCACCGACTCACTTAGCTCGCTGCAGGCTTTGATTTTGTTGAGACATCGGCCTCACCCTGTTCTCTCCAAGATCTGCCAGCAGCTCCATTGTCTGGCAGCCAACACCATGATTTTCTTCTGTTGGGTGCCCGGTCACTTCGGAATCAGGGGCAATGACTTGGCAAATGCTACTGCCAGGTCAGCCATGTCCCTGTCTGACTCTCTGCTGCCAGTTCCATACTTGGACTTCCGGCACCATTTTTCCATCGAGCTCCAGGCACAGTGGCAGAGATCTTGGTCTGAACAGATTGGCAACAAGCTTTTGGAGATCAAGTCCATTGTCAAACTGTGGCAGTCTTGTTTTTGCAGGAATTGCAAGGAGGAAGTTGTACTTGCTCAGCTCTGCTTAGGTCATTCATATATTTCACATTCATTTTATCTTCGGGCGAACAATGAACCTAAGTGTGAGTTTTGTGACACCATTTTAACCATTGAGCATATTTTAACCAATTGTACTGCTTTTAATCTAAAACATCATTTTTATTTTAGCCATGTTGATTTTATGTCCAAGCCTGATGAATCCTTTTTACCCTCCTGTCTTCGCCTTTTACATTATACAGGTTATTTTAATAGATTGTAATTTTATGGCTTTGTCATTTATACATTTTCCCTCCTGGGTCTTTTACATCTTGGTTGGTTTTACTTTTGTATCTTTATTGCTTTACACATATTTATTGTTTTTGTATTCTTTTTGTTGGTTTTGTCTTTTACCCTTTATACTGTTTGTGGGTGTCTGTGTCTTTTATCCTTTTATTTGTCTTGTTTAGCACGTTATGACCTTAGCTGCCAATGTCCTATAAAACCGTAAACAACCAACCAACCAACTTGTGAAAATATGACTGCCATGGTTTGGCACATCAAAGAGTTTGTTTGCAATCTGGTCTGACCAAGATATTTGTCATTTTATCTGGACATCAATAGTAAAACATTGCCAGAAGTCCAGGTATGGAACTGGTAGTAGAGTGCTGGACAGGCATGGCCAACTTGGCAGCAGCATCTGCAAAGTCATTGCCCATGATACTGACAGACCAGCACCCAACAGAAAATGATGTTCAAGGTGACTGCTAGACAACCTAGCTACTGGCAGATGTTGGAAACGTTATCTCGCAGAGGCCTCACAAAGATTAAAACTTGTAGTGCTTTTTACATAACGTACTGAACAATAGCTTTATCATATCAGAATAAAATATCTGTATAAAATCAGAAAGCAATTAATTGATGCATCCTTCTTTTAAATTTATTGGTGGCAAGTTATTTTGAATGACTTTCAACCAGTAATGTTAAATCTGGGGATTTCAAGGAATTCAAACCAGTCCACACCAGTTTTTTGGTTCACTCCAGTAGGTTCATACATATTCTATACTCCCCCCCCTCCCCCCCCCCCCTGGGTGAAGGGAATGTTCACACAAAGTTTAAAGTTTGTTGCCCCAAATTCTTCTAGGAACTGAGTGGATAAGTGGGAACACACAAACCAACTTTCTTTATATTTTAGATTATGTGTAAAATAAAGCATGTTGCAGTGGAAAAGGGTTACATATAAAAATACTTTTGTGTGTTGATTAATACAGAATCACAGATAATTGAATTAAAATTCTAGTAACTGCTCTCTCTTATACAAGAAAATTATTTAGATACTTTATCTAGATCAGGCGTGTCCAACCTTTTGACTTCCCTGGGCCACATTGCGGAAAGTTGAATTGTTTTGGGCTGCACATAAAATATATAATATAGTTAATGTATATGAATAATAAAACTTCATTTATTTTCTTACGTTTTTTTATTATAAAATTAAAAAATGGGAAACATAAAACTAGTGGGATATCAAAAACTCGCTGAAAATCACATAATCATGTTGAAAGCTTATGTTGTAAACATGTAAACTTTACGATTTTGTGGGCTGCATTTCTAGCTGTCCAGGGCCGCGGGTTGGACATGCCTGATATAGATATTTGGCTAATATTGAACATTAATGCAAGCATTTTCTTACGAAAATACTGTATTTCTGTAACATGTCTAATATTGTTTCTGATGAGCACAATAGTAGTGATTTTTATGCTTTTATAAATTATTTGTATAATGCTTATACAGAAATAAAGTTAAACTTTCTAATGAAAGAATATATTGCAGGATGGTGGCTTAGGGAAAGTAAACATCCCATTGTTATCTGATTTCAACAAGAATATTTCTAGGGACTATGGTGTGTTGCTTGAAACTCCTGGAATTGCACTCAGGTATCTTTATAGCTTTTAAATTTAGTTTTTCTAGAGTTAGTAAAATATATATATATATTTTACTAACTAGATATATAGATATATTTTACTAACTCAGGATACCTTATATTAGTTGGTGGATTTTGTTTCAATGGATGTTTCAGTTGTTGAAATGTTTTTGGAGTAAAACTACCTACCTACCCACCTCTCAAACAGTCTTGGTCCACGAAGGTCCAACCAGACTATGCAATTTAGTTTTAACATGTCTGTCCTGAGCTAGAGCTGCTGCATTTGGCCACAAAAGGCCAATTCTAATAAAATCCTGTTTTGCATTATCCACCACATCCTAGGTATACCCTCTTTTTCTATGGCCTTTAGGCACATTGGTCATAACCCTATTATTCACTAATTTGTAGTCATGCATATAGGCAACATGGCAAAACCAATGCAATCTCTACAGAATATGCTGCTCACAGGTGGTTACAGACTTCATCACCTAACCTAATCATTACTTACAGTCAAACCATCAATTGTCCAAGATATGGCATAAACATCTAGAATCAAAGGTGTCAAATTTCCTGTTGCTTACAAAGCATCCAAGTTTCAGTACTATAAATAACTTTGAAAAATTTTGGTCTTTAAGTGTATATACATAGCTTTTTCCACACTTTCCACAGATTCCTAAATGTCCTTGCAACAATCCCTAATCTATCTCATGCCACACATCACCAATATCTGTTACACAGCTCCTGAGATAGACACTTTACACTTGCTGAAGTTGAGATCTTCGAAACAGTTGAAGCACAATCAACCTGACCAATTTTCATCGCTTTAGTTTTCTTTGTTTATCACCAAACCTACTCCATTACCAGTCTCATTAACATCATTTCGAACTGTGATATAGGTTCAACATTGAACCTAGTAATGCATCTATCCTCATTACAAAGAATCTGAGTAGAACTAACCACATTATTCAGAATATCTCAGAAATGCTCAGCCCAACAACATGATAGAATCATCACTTGTAATAACCATATCTTATTTATTCCTCAATCCCTTTATGCCAGCCTGTTTCAGTCCATACAAAGGATAACTATATAGTACAACTCTGCTATTGTTCTGTCTAGTTGCTTCCTCTGCTTTGTCAGCCAAACTACAAGCCAAAGATTCTTAGCAGATATTCATCATCATCATCCTCAAGCAGCCATGGGCTACGGAGGTCCAACCAGACCGTGCAATTTAGTTCTCCAAGCATATCTGCTGCATCTGGCCACTGCACACCAATTCTAACAAGGTCCTGTTTGACATTGTCTGCCCACTGCATCCTAGGTCTCCCCCTCCTTCTGAGGCCTCCAGGCACACTGTTCATAACCCTATTCGCCAATCTATAATTATCCATACGGGCAACATGGCCAAACCAGCGGAGTCTCTCTCTGCACAATATGCTGCTTAAAGGAGGTTGCAGACTCCTTTGCCTAACTGCATCATTAGTTACAAAGTTAAACCACCTAATACCCAAGATACTATGTAAGCATCTAGAATCAAAAGCATCTAGTTTCCTGTTATCTTGTTTACAGAGTGTCCAAGTTTCACTACCATTATTAAACAATCCATGATTGTTGTAATGACTAAGTAGCCTATATTGGTATTCTTTAGCCAGAGTTTCACTGTTAAAGGTATTTCTCTTAACTTTAAGCCATTATTTCTTAAGCTTCAGTTTCAAGACATTTTTTCACAATTTAATGGTCAGAGTCAATTTCAGCTCTCCTATATGATTTGGTATTCCTAACAGAACTAGCTGATTTGCTTCTGATATTTAATCTATCATATTCTGATGCAATCCAATAAGTGAAACCCATATGTATTTATAAAGGCCTCAGTGTTTGTAATAAGTGTGAGTAATTCTCAAATCATTTACTTACCTGTAGGATATATTCCCCATTGCCATTGCAAGTACCAATGCCAAAGTGACCTATCACTCTTGACCAAAGGTCAGAGTCAGTACAATTTTTGCATTAAAATCACCTAGCACAAGAATATTTCCTTTCTTGATGTAATTCAATATATCCTGATGTTCATAGAACCTATCTTTCTCACTGTCATCAGAGTCCTCTGCAGGGGCATAACAACAGATAATATTAAATAAATTGAAGAAATTTCTTGACATTTTTATTCAACTGTCAAGGAAAGTATCACTTTTAGTTTAATACTGATATCAATTTTAGAGGCAAAATTGTCTTGAGCCGAGTGGGATCCAAACCCATGACCTCCTGATAACATGTCGGACCACTCAGCTACTGACTGCTGATCAAGATCTCCTCTAACTGATGTTATGAACTTTCTGCCTACAGTACACAATTTTCTGTGTCTCATGAAGGCATTGTCCCAGTTTCTCACAAATGGCCTCAAGAAGTTGATGACAAGTACGTCATAAAGATGGCAAGTATGTTACAAGTATAAAATTGAAGAAATTTTTTGATTGTTCTTTGTTCACTGTCAAGGACTTTTAGTTTAATGTTAGCACTTTTAGTTATGTGTCGTTTTAGTATAATGCCGATATCAATTTTAAAGGAAAAACTGATGTTAAACCAAAAGTGATACTTTCCTTGACAGGTAATATTCAAGTCTTTGATCTTAGTTTTGAATTTAGCTGTAAAAAGTCTTTCATTAATGCAGTCATATCCTTCAAGAGCATCACTGTCATGCTTGCTGAGAAGCAAACCTACACCTTTTAGATGCTTTGTCTTTCCTCCTGAAAAGAGAAGTTTAGAATTATTTTTAAATATATGACTGTTATCTATCTGGTCTCTTGCAAATCCAGAATATCTAGGTTATGTATGGAATTCATGTATGAAAACATTAAGAGAATAATATTTAAGAATCATCCTCACATTCCAGGTACTTGTGGAAAGAAAATGATTAATATTTTTAAAGAAACCTGGTTTATTGTAAAAGGTAGAGCCAATAATATAAAACAGTCCCCTAATTGCATGCATGAGGCAAAAACCCATTCTGCCACCACTAATGGCTTAACCCACCAGTTGTGGTAGGAACTTCAGGTGCCAGCTTTGCAAGTGAACCTTTTCAAGAACCAGGGTCAAAAGAAACTGACTGCCTGAGACATATTACTCTAGGACAAGTAGGAGGATGCCTTTAGAAGTATGGGTTCAGGTGCCTCCGATGGCTTCTGATCAGGATTAGCCACCAACTGATATAAGGTATCCTGTTAATCTGTTGCATAATGCTGACAACACACAGTTGTAGATTTTCTCTCAACATAGGCCCACCAGTTCAGCAAGTTCAGGATCCATATCAAGCTCAAAGCCATAAGCCAGTCCAGTGGATTTTAATGGTTAGCAATAAGACTGTGATATTTACCTCCTAAGCAGGGCAGAAAAAAAAAAGAAAATGTGGCCATAAATTGCACATTGATCTAACAGTTCTCCCCTACTGTTCCCTTCCAGAACAGAATATCTCTTTCAAAAGGTACTAATAGCTTATTCCACGACAATGTAGGGTTTGACTAGGTTCTAGGCCTAGCCTCTTCTGTACATCATCAGAGGGGATTGGTGCACAGCCATTGAATCTAAGAACCATTTACAGAACTCTACAGTTAACGTTATTATGACAAATATTACCTTAATGATCTTGTATGGAAGATAGAAGACATGCTTCAGTACCAAGAAAAGATTAGCATTGAAAATAGCAAATGTGAGGAAGTAGGAGGCTTGAAATCTTCACTATAATGCAAAGCATTATACAGTATATATATATATGATGAAATAGAGAGATTGACTGTCTGTTTGTTCAACATCTCCTAGACAGTCAGAGCTAGGACCACCAAACTTCATGTACAGCTTCATCTGACCATAACTTAGTACAATGTAAGGTTTTTAATCTCTGCAAATTAGGCCCTCCCCTAAAAGTTCGCCATGAAACTTCTGTGCATTCGCAACTTTTGATTCTCCATTCATAAGGTAGGCAAACGTAGCATCCCAGAGATTTTGGAAACTTACTGCAGGTTAAATTCTGATCCACTGCAGCTAGAGACCCAATCTCTAACCAGGATTAAGTAGGACTGATCGGTCGAGTACCAAAAAACTTTGACCACCAGTGATATTGTCCGAGAAGTAACCAAGTGTCCATACACTCATTAGTAATGTATGCCTGCTACTCTGAATCATATTGATGGCTGAACAAAGCCATTCTGCTATTTGCTAATATGTATGAGTGATTTAAAAAAAATTACTAAACAATTACCACATTTGATTACAGAATGCAGGTATGTGTTCCATGTTTGATACATTTGTTCATATTTGTGAAAATAATTAAAATTTGGAAGATTTCATTGCAAAGTATATAAACTTGAATATTTAAATGATTTGTGTTATAGAAGATTTTTAGATATTTTAGAATTAAAAGTTATCAAAAAATACATTGTTGTTGTTGTTACTAAAATAGTATATATGCTTTAGATAATTGTTACTACTTTAGATGTTGTTACTAAAATAATATATTTTACGATATAGATTTTGATAAAATTCTTAATGCTTTCAGGGGACTATTTATAATTGATCCGAAAGGTATAGTTCGACAGATTACTGTAAATGATCTACCTGTTGGTCGCTGTGTTGATGAAACATTGAGACTAATAAAAGCATTTCAGTTTGTAGAGAAACATGGTGAAGGCAAGTAGAAAGTCCACATTCCTTTAAAATATACTCTTAATACATGATTATTTTTAAAAAAAGTATACAATATAACTATTTTAAGATATAAATTAACTTCCACTGTTTGTGGATAATAAGTAATAAATACTTCAGGATGTGTAACTGAAGAAGAGTACAAATTTTTTCAGTTGTAAATTCTTGGAAGCGATGTTTATTGCACAGTGCAGCATTTTCTTTATCAAGATCTTTCAACTGAAGACTTTTCTTCTTTACCTACAAGTCCTGAGATATTTGTTCTACTTAGTATTCACTGAATATTTTGTTAATTTACTGTTTCATAAGTAGTATCTAGAACTTTTTTAGAAAAGTAAAACTGGTTGTATATGTCAGTGAATTGCTACTGCATGGAAACTAATAGTCAGCTAACAGTTTCCATGCAGATAAGTATAAAAATATCTTGCATAGTGAAATTTTTTTTATATGCAATATAAATTTTTATCAGTGTATTATTATAAACTTAATTTCAGTATAATCTGCTTGAAAGTTATTAGGGTTGTAACGCCTTTGAAGTTAGATTTATATATATCTGTTAAAACTACTGTAGGAGATGTTCCAGGAAGTATATTTTTAATATCATATTGATCTTATTTTAATCAAAGTATTGCATATGTCAATTACCATTTTGGCTTCTGTGTCTATAGCAGCTTTAAAATTTGTAACAGTTTCTCATTTTTAGAGGACAAACACTTGTCAATTAATAAAAATCTGCTCTAAGAACACCAATGTTTTCTTACTAGAAGGAGTGCTTAACCCTTTCAGGTCCACTCTAAAAAACTGATTTAATTCAGAGGCCCAGCAATTTTTCCACTATGCTAAGCCAAAAAAATTAATCATGAATTTTTTTTTTGCCAAATAATTAATGAAAGGAAATATGGCATGTTATATGCAAAATAAACCTGTGTTTAATTCTGGATTTTACGAAAACTAAATATTAAAAAAAAGATGACTAGTTTTAAATAGGGCTTTTTTAGTCACATAGCAAAAAATGCATCTGGCAATGGAAATCAAAATTTATTTAAAAAAACAAACTAATAGACATAAATAACTATACTGCATATTAATAGCTTGGTGTAGCTGATGGATGTAAAGTTAAAACAACTCCCTAGACAAAATTGCCCTCTCAACCATAAGAGGACTGATTTCTTTGCTAAGGCTTTTTTGCTTTATATATCCAAGACCTCATTCATTTTCAGGAAACTATAAAAGATCAGATTTTTGACTAGAAAAGTAATAAAAAATTTAGATATAACCTAATTTGATGTTAAAAAAATCTGCATCAAAATGCTAGCCAGCGATGCATCAGTAAACGATAGCTCAGGAATGACATATAAATACACGGTAATAAAGATCAAACTGATAGAAGTAAAAACTAGCAATGTAGCTAACTCTCAAAGATTGATGCATATAAATTTATGGAAATAGAATATAATAGATGTATAAAAATCAAAACTAAATTTAATTATTAAAGTAGAAATAAAATCCCAAATTGAAAAGTTGTCTAATGTTGGTGACACTATATGCAACACACAGTGCACACTGGCCAACACTTACTACTACCGTATTTCTTCGATTCTAAGGCACACTTTTTTCCCCTTATAAACATCTCTAAAAACGGGGTGTGTCTTAGAATCGAAGAAATACGGATATTTCTTCGATTCTAAGACGCACTTTTTTTCCCATATAAACGTCTCTAAAAACGGGGTGCGTCTTAGAATTGAATACAGTAATTACTGCCATCTGCATCTTTTTGGGCCATGACCTAGTTTACCAGCAGTTTTGCACAAACAAGCTATGTGTAGGTATGGTTTTGGTTTCAGTAGCCAGAGAGCACTGTTGAATGCTGGGATGAAAAAAAATAATCGTAGGCATATATTGAGATAGTTTTAAAGCAAAAGAGAGCGTAAAACAAAAGAGGTATGTACTTTATAATTACATCCAAAATCATCCTATTTGAAAATAGCAGTTTTTGGTTAATTTTTGGGAAATTTTCAAAACTTGAAGAAATTTTTTTGAAGAAATCAGTGGGTTGTAATCTTCTGAATAGAGCAACATTACAAACCAAATTGGCAATCCCAGTGGCAGATCTGTGGATGCCACTGCTCTGATCCCCCCCCCCCCCCTCCCCAAAGCCCTAAGAAGGAAGAGAAAAAAAATTCATTCACATTTACGAATCTATTGAATATGTTATGTATACACTCATGAGTGCACAAAACTTCAATTAGACAGGCTAAAATAACTCGGGATCCTCAAGAAACGATCAAGAGGCATGAAGTATTTCATCATTTGTTTTTCCAAAATGGGATTATCAGAACATAATCTTTTAAAGCGGAGTTTTTAAGTGCGGGAGTTTGGAAATTCTCATAATTAAAAAATACTGAAGAATTCCCATATTTCATTAATATTATTGATAGGGTTCCAATTTTGATTCATATTTATTTAGTTTCCATTTAGATCAGGACCATTCAACCAAAACTTATTGAACAGGCACTCAAAAAAACCTATATTCTAAAAGACAGCAGGGGAAATTTTTCAAATTAAAAACGAAAGCATACATTTCAAAGGAATTAGAAAAAAATTACTTTTAAGGAATCGAGAAAATATTTTGATTAGAAACAAAAATATGCATTTTTAGTTAGTATTAGGAATTGATAAAATCATCATAATTGAATAATTTTACAAATTCTTAATAACTGAATATATTTTTTTGTAGAACTTAAATATGGTTCTTCGAATAACTGGAAGAAATGATCTAGATTCAGTACTTTTTTGTGTGTTTTATAAGCTTCAGATTGAGTGATCCTGCTTTAAGATGTTCAACATATCAGTTGTGTATTATTCAGAATCATTTACACATATTGTCACTCAGCAGTAATTTTAAAATTCCAAAGGGTTCCAATCCTACTGAATTTGACTGGACCATGAAATGTAACTAAAATCACTTTCTCTGTCATCAGGTTGTAGGGTTGAAAAATCCTTCCTGCTCACCATTCAGTGCAGCTGAATATTCTTGGTAGATTGCGATTGAAACTTCTTTCTCTCCTTCGAATAATTTGAATTCATTCTCTGAACTCAATGGCAAATAAAATGTTCATAATTTCTGGCTCCTTCAAAATTTTCCATTTACAGAAAGCTATCTCAAAATGCAAAATAAAATAAAACAAATATAAAAATTTAATTCAATTTAAAAATTATATCTGGGAATTTAAATAACTACAGGAGAACATTTTATTCATTGCAAGGATTTTTTTCAGATCTGATCTCGATTTATACGGTGATATCCTGGAACCTATCTGCATTATAAGGAACCTATCTACCGCGTAAATCAAGAGATGTGTGTAATCATAATTTTTTTTAATTGCTTTTGTGCCCCAAAAAAATTTTTTTAGAAAAGATAGGCTGTTTTTTGGCCAAAAGGCCAAGTAAAGTTGGAAAATCAATTTTTTTGTCATTTTTGAATTGATATACAGTATAACCCCCCTGGGTGATACTGTATATCAATTCTAAGAAATGGTGATCAGATTACTTCAACAAATTATTTATGTCCCAGTTTAATAAAATATGCATAAAATGAAAGAAAATTATTTTTCATGCATGAATTGCATATTTTTATCAGATGTAAGAAAATTTTCACTTGAAATAATTGGTTTTACCCTGGGTGGGATTCAAACCCACATCTCCAAAAACATGCCAGGTGTGATAACCACCATCAGTGGCTAACCATTTTTTGCAGCAGTGTGACATAGGCATTCCCGGATATTTTGTGATTCACTATTAGTGCCATCTGTGTTGAGAATCAGGCAACCAAGCTGCCTTATATGATGGAAGTAATATTTATCTCTCATGCTCAGAGTTTATTACTGAATTATATAAATAATTCAGTAATAAAATATCACAGGAAAATGTCCTGTAGACAAGAAACATTTGAAGTAATTAGTTCAAGTGTTTCTTCCATCATATGAAGCATCTTGGTAATCTAATTCCCAACATAATGGTGCCAGTAGCAAATCAACAAAATATGTGGGAATGCCTATATGTCACATTGCTGGAGAAATGGTTAACTACTGATAATGTAGTGGTTATCATACCCTCTATGTTCTGGGAGAAATGGATTAGAATCCCACTCAGGGCAAAGCCAAATTTTTTTCAGTTAATTATTTCAAGTGTTTCTTATCAACAGGATATTTTCCTGTGATACTTTATTAATGAAAGAAAACTTTCAAATGGCAATATCTGTTTTTTTTTAATTGAAGTTTCATGTCTTGTACTGAAAATGGATATTCGATGTTTTGGGCTTCTCATATCAGATTCTGTCAACGTATATAATCGATGGGGATTCTGGAAGACTAAGCACATAAAAAAATACTGTTAGAAATGTAAGATATAACTTTTAGTGAATTAAACAGTGGGTATTTTACCTGACTTCTATAAGATTAGAAGAGTACAAGCTACTTTTAGAATTATGTAATTTTACCCATTTCATTTAGAGGATATGGCTTGCCTGTTACCATCTTGTATGCACAGATCTTGCCTCTGGCACATTTTCACGATTCTCCAAAATGTCTAACATCAACTAGCATCCTAGTCAGTTCATCAGAGCATTGTTTCATCCCAGTAACGTTTCGTATCTTGATCCACTTTATAACATTAAGACTCAGTAAGTATTTATAATTGTCTATCAAGGACATTGGTTACTGAAGACAAGACCATATTGTATATTTTGGCCAAATATAAAGCCGTCAGTTATATTTTAATATAACCAGAATTGGTTTACTTTTTTTTTCCATTTAAATGTTTTGAAACCAATTCCATGATATGTTATGTTTCATTTTAGCTAAGTTCCCTACTCACCTCTGAACATTTAGGGTTCTTGTGACCTAATCATTTATCACATTGTATGCAAAAAATGTGCCACCCAGTGGTAAAATAACCCATCCCATCTAAACTATGAAATGTTTGGGGGGGGGGGGGGGTTATCAGCAGAAAGTTATAAGTATTAAAAGTAAATATATATAAATTAAAAAGCTTAAAAGTGCCCTAAAATATGGAAATAAAGCATATTTTCAATGAGGAAATTGCATACCATAATTTCATAATGTTTTGAAGAAAAAGTGCCAAAATGAGTTTCCTTTAATAATTGGAAAAAAGCTGGTCATTTTTAAGTTTTTCTGTTTTTGGTGTACAATCACATCTATGAAGTGTGAAAGTACTTTTGTATCATTTTAAGAATTGTAGTTTTAAAATGTCTCGTATTTTATCATTATAGTATGCCCTGCAGGATGGCAACCAGATTCTCCTAGCATAAAACCTGATCCTGTGAGATCTAAGGAATATTTTGAAAAAGTGAACTGAAAATTTCTTTTCACTATACAGTTTTGCATTTATTGTCTGAGGTGTTTCTCCAGCTAGTGTTCTAATCTGGTTTCTCTACCAAACTTCATTTATTATAGCTCCCCACCTTGAAGAGTGCATTTATTTACCAAAAAGATCTGTATTGAATCTGCATATTATGTTAGAATTTTATTTGTTAGAATTTAATAAAGAATTTAATGAAATATATGAAATGTGGATTAGTTCCATATTTAACATTTGACAAAAGCAGTAATAGGGAGCAACTGGTAACCAATTCAGAATATTTTATAGTATACCCTATAACATATGATACGATTTTTGTTGGTACACCACTGAACAACTGTGAAAATACATATCTATGGGTATTGTAGAGACTTGGGTACAATAACTCTAGCATTCAATACATATTTGTGCATGAATTATTGGTGGCAAGACAGACTGTGTTGCTATAATTAATACTTTAAATGTGAACCCGTGCATTAGAGTTCAGTAACTGAATACACATCGAAAAATGTATACACTAAATCTACCATCCATCAATTAATTGATATCCTTAAAAGCACTTCCTATATCTCAAAATTAGTTATGGTTTCAGTTTACTTCTATGTCTAACAGATCTATTGTACTCTTTCAGGCAACGAAAATTCATTCTGATCACAGTGGTGTGGCATCAGTGATCCACTGAGTGTAGTGTGTCTGCAGGGGCGTAACTATGGGGAGTTGCCAAAATTCGAAGCAGCTTTATAAAATCCAGGTGAATTCTGAAAATTGGGCTTTGTAAAATTAAGAGTTACAAAATCTAGGACAGTTGCCAAAATACGAAGTCACTTGGTAAAATACAGGTTAGCTGTGAAATTAAAGGGGAATTGGCAAAATCGGGACAACTTGGCAAAATTCAGGTGAAATGCAAAAATTGGGATTTGTTTTCTGTCAAATTATGGAGAGTTTGCAAATTCTAAGGCAGTTGGTAAATTCGAATCGACTTGGTAAAGTACAGGCGATTTGTGTAAATTGGGATTGGTTTTGTGAAATTAAGGTGAGATGTAAAAATTGGGATTTTTTTTTTCTGTAAAATTATGGCGAGTGGCAAAATTGAGGTAACTGCAAAATCTAGGGCAATTAGCAAAATTCGTAATGACGACGAAATTAAGGTTGGAAAGGTTATCGTTATCTCCCACTTACTAAGAACAGGGAGGGGGGTTTTGCGAGATGAATCTCAACACTGACTCAGGTGGGAATAAAACATGTGAACTGCAGATTTAATCCCCCCCCACCCGCACCTGAAGATAGTGGAATCTTCACAAGGTGGCGTCTCGCCATGGACAGGCACATTTGTATCTTATCTGGGGCTCAAACTCAGTCTCTGTGATCAGTACGTAAGAACTCTGCCACTGTATGAAATCAGTGGAGGACTGGTAAACTGACTGGTAAATGGAAACGGCCCTGAAAATGGTCAGTGGGCCTGCCTCCAATGAGTACCCTCCGAAACTTTTTTTCAGAGGGAGGGGGAAACTATACTTTTTCGACCAAAGTCAAGTGTATTGAATACCCCACAACATGATATTTCTCCTCTGGGGAAGAAAGATTTGAAGTAAAGAAATGCCCTGTTTTAAGGGTATTTTCGCAGCTAGATTGGATTCTCAGATCTGTCGTGAGCAGGTGCATATGCAGAATATTTTTTTCCTGGGAGGGGTGCTGAATATAATTTTTTTCAATATCCTCAAAAATAATCTTGGCACACGACATACAGTAGCTTCTTCTTCGGCAAGACATTTGTGTTTGGAGGGGGGGGTCTTTTAACCCCAAAAGGTTGTTGGAAATAATGTTATATCTGTTGGTGACTCAGAAAACCAAAATTTTGCAGATGATAATACACAGTCATATCAGAATAATAGGACCACCTACCATAGTATATTATGGTAGGTGTTCATATTATTCTGATACGACTGCGTATATCTTATTGATTACTGTCTTATGTCAATTTATTCTTTTGTGGTTGCTGATACGAAATAAGGACCCATTTCTTATACAGTGACAAACTGGAACTTCTTTAGTATCTTTTTACTCAATTTTGGTTAACACCGCGTTTTCCCAAAGCCTTGAACTGTACGTGCAAAGTGTTTTTATCATTTTTTGATTTCGAGCTTTGTAATATTTAAGGTAGAATCTCTAACCTTCCCGCGTACGCGCTTGTTCATGCGAATGTATAGAAATGATATTGTTCTTCTACCATCCTGTAATCAAAAGAAAGTTCTGAAATTGCTTGAACGTGTGCTTACCAAGTTCTTAGGGAGAACTTGGTAAGCACACGTTCAGCAAATACAAAAACTTAATACATTGTTCGCAACCTTGCATCGGATTCATTCTGAACCATCCTTTAACAATTCTGAAATTTGTGATTAATAAAAATGGTACAAAATTATTTGAAGAAGGGAAAACCATTATTTTTAATTAAACATCTTATTTTTTTGTCATGGAAACATTCCATAGTAAAACAATTATTAACTTGTAATTCGAATAACAGTATGACATTCCAACTTTTTTTACTTACTCATAGCAAAAGTATATAAAATTCACCTATAGTCTATTATATAATGTAGAGAAATTATCCTTTTCCCTGTATGTTATTACTGAAAAGTATTAATATCCAGTAAAAATCTGCTCTAAAACACTTGATAAAAAATCTGCTTAGTGAAAGTCAGGGATAGTCAGTCTCTGCAAAATAAAAATTAGAATTTCATCCCGTGCTGATAAATTTCTCATAAACACAGCATGCTGTACATTTATTGTAGTCCCCGCACTTTTCAGAGACGATTGCTTTAAAAAAAACCGTTGATATCGAGGAGGCTCGATCTGGGTAGTGTAATGAGCTAGCATGCAGGCAACTTACGATAGCTTGAAAAAGAAATCTTATGTTTTCATCACTTCTTAATACTTGAGAACGTCTCTACATCGTGAAATTATAGGTAAGGTTTGATAAACCATGAAAATTAAGAAAATTACCGACCTTTTATTATAAGTGTAATCCCAGAAATGGATGTATTTGAGGCTTTTCTCCCAGTGAGCAAACTGATTCCCCAAGTTACAGCCTGTGGAAATGAGCCATGAGTGTGAGCTCTCCGGGAGAGTCACGTGAGAGGTCGCGATAACGTTGTTTACCTCCCCCACTTGTTAGTAATTCAGACAACACATATTTCATTTTAAAAATTTTTATTGATATCAAAGTATTGGGAGATACAATGACAATGCATAGGTTTCACATAATATTTTACACAAGTACTGATTTCCATTGGTTTGAAACTTTATTTATACATTTCACAATGATGCTTTTTTTTTACATTGATTACAGATATACTTTACAGCCTGCTTACAAAAATGCAGGTTAACAGAGGAAATGGTTTTACATACAGCTGTCTACATATGGTCTACAGGTGATATTTTTTACATATACAGGAGTTATACAAAAAAAAATTATACATATATTCAGATAAAATCATCGTATTTTTATGCACATTAACATGTATCTCAAACATATTAAAAATCACAGTGAACACATTTTAACAAAATATACGTTTTCTGTTACATTATTTTTTCACTGTTTTGTAGTGACCATACGAGAGTGTGTCTTAACCATTGGGGCGGGGGTGGCTCAGTCGGTAGTGCGCCAGGCTCGTAATCTGTAGTTCCCAGGTTCGAGTCCCAGCTGGGTCAGCGTTGAGATTTATCTCCTCAAAATTCCCCGCCCTGCCCACGGTCAGTAGGGGACACCGATGGGCTTGAAAAGGCCGCCGTCCGTCGGATGGGACGTTAAGCCGTGGCCCCGTGTGCGGGAGAGCCATACCCTGTGCACGTTAAAGAACACGCTGGATGGCCTTGACGGGAGGCTATCATCTGTCTCCCAACAGCTGTTCCAGTGGGTCCCCTCTCCCAACCTTCTCTGAGCCTTCGGGGTCCATGTGACCTGGCCATTTAGCCCATGGTGTGCAAAAAAGTGCCGCTCAGAGGTAAAACAACCCAACCCAAATCTTAACCATTATCTAAAATGTATCTTTTATCAACAAATTGTGGCAGACCAAGATTTACACCTTTCACTGTATGAAGATGATAGTTACTACTTTGAATCCTTGTCAAATCTACTTGACAATCAATGTAAAAAAAGGTGATTTGTTTATCAAGCAGTCTCTGTAATCCTTGTGACGAAGGGTTCTTTTTACGATGTATTTGGGGACTCCTTTCCCTGTCTTCTTCTCCTCTTGTAAACTTAGAATAAAATACATTTTTGAACTCATTGGCAATGAAAATTGTTTATGATCTACAGGCCTGCAAATTCTTTGATAGGTACTCCTGAAAGTTCATCTTTCATTTTACCTAGTACCTTTTTATTATGGGTACTATGCAAAACATGATCTATGTGATAGTCGGACGTATCGAAATGATCTATATCACCTTTCATATCGGCATACACGTCCTCTGTTTGAAGCTCGTAGCACAGTGAATCTGTATCAGTGAACAATAATTTAGCTTTTTCTCCATATTTTGGACTAATATAGTCATAATGAAAGTTATACATCAATATTTTACTAATATCTAGGATACTGAATCCAGCTTAAATAGGCCTGTAGAGTTTCAATTTAGTTTGCTTTGATTGTACATATGCGAGTTCGTTGTCAAAAACGCGAAAAGCGTGAAAAGCAGGTGATGCTACGAGTTTACATAATCTCTTTCGGTTCTGAGTCAATTCAATTTTCACTGGATTTCTCAAATTTTCCGTCATTTTTCCAAACACAGCATTATTCATCAATTTGAAGAAATCCCACTCGAAGTCATTTCTAGCTTTCTTCCGCTGATCCGTATTAAATTATATATATGGTTTTAGCCAGCAAGACTGCTTAAATTCTAAAACGCGATGTATTTTCTTCAGCTGCATACCGAAGGCTAAATATTGCTTCATATTATGGTAATGAAGGACATATTTTTCCTTAGAATTTAGATTTGGGGCTAATTTCTCGACTGATTGGCTTGTATTTATTCCAAGGCTTTGGGCAACCTCTTGACAATATGGTGATAGCATGCTGTTGGTAATCTGAAGTTTCTCAGGGGCTTGCGAATAATCATTATGCTTGTCGTGTAGTGAAAATGGATAATCTAAATCAACTTCCAATATATACCCTTTATTTGAATCATCGGTAACTCTGGTAATATCTATATCTTCTATTTCTTTATTAAGCCATCGAAAATCGCTTTGACGAAGACATTGTGACATAGCCCATCCATAAATATTGTTAGCATCATAGTACATAAAGTATTTAGTGGGTAACTGAGGATTATAGGTATCTAAATATTTGTTTGCCGTGCTAAAACGATTGCATATCTCTGAAATTCCTCCTCGTATGTCTTTTTCCAGGAAAAGTTACATTGTAAGGTCTGTTATCAACTCTAGATTAATATTTGTCATCTTCAGGCATGCTTGCCAGGCTAGAGTCTAGGAGCTATGTAAACATGACAGGGATCAATTTCATAGTATCTGACATAATTTTCTGAAATTCTCAAACACATCAGCTAAGAGGAGCATGTCGGTCTTCAGGTACAAGTCGTGATATTTCCCTAGGTTTTTTACGTCGAATGAGTTCCATACTTTCATTGCATGGATATAGTCTTCTTCCCCTAGCGCTTCTTCTCTAAGTTGATTGTAAAAAGCTTCACGTGGAGGTAATAACGTTTCTTCAAACTTTTCGCTGCTGTCAATGTAATCGTAGTGGTAAACTCCTTTTCTCAAAACCAAGTGTAGCCATTGAGTTTCAACATGTTCCTTCAAAATATGGAATTGTTCTGCCGATAGGTTATTGACTAGCTTCTCAAGAGATGCACTTAAAAATTGATAGGAATCTATGAAATTCAAATTTCCAAGGGAGAATGCTATGTATTTTTCCATATTATTGGGAATGCAATTAATCTTCTTATTTTTGATCATACCGATTCCTTGCATAATAAGATGGCTGTCATATCCTTTTAGGTTATAAAATATAACTGGAATCTTATTTGTGAGCTTAAAATTGAGATTACACGCATTATGAGCGGCTCCTCGGATTAAATGATCGCAATCTCTCACGCGATCTGGTCCGAGAACATCTTTGCAAATATGACAATTGATAGCGTTGCGAAATGATTCGTCTTCGAGATTTGAAAGTTGCATTGGTTTGATCTCCGAGAGTAAATTTTTTATATCGTTTTCTTTAAGCAGATATTTCATGGAAAATTACATAGCATTCTCCGTGGAACTTTGAATTTCATAGATTTCAAAAATATTTTTACCACGTTAGGACCTTTATAAATTACTGGAGGTTTATAGCTGCAGCCGTCAGGTCCAACAACAAGATATGGAAATCCACAGGGTTCATGGTTTGTCTTGATAGTGGTGTGAGATTTTGCAGGGTTAGGCATACTAGTGTCCACTTTCACTAGGAATGATTCAAAGGGCATAGATCACGTAAGGAACGGGCTGTTGAAATTTGTGAATTGCAGCCATTTCTCCTCTTCAGTTGGAAATTCTACTCTCTGGGGTCCATGTTCTTGACAATAAGGAACATGATCTTTCAACAGTGATTCATTTGTGAAACAGTGAAGGCAGTAATCACAGTAGAAAGCCTGGAATTTATGTTTAGTGAGAGGACTGAAAAGTCAACTCATATTCTTAATGGAGCAATAATGCTGCTGTTCATCATTCGATAAAAGTAGGAGATTTGCATGCGCTTTAAATCTGAATGGAGTGATGTAGAGCGGGAACACCTCTTTCTCGTATCCAAAATCATTGACGGAAATGTTCATTTTTTCGAATTTAGATATCGATTTATTGTTATAGGGAAAATTAGGCCAGATGTGTTTAATTTTTCTTCTAAATGAATGTAGGTGGTAGGGCGTTGTGGATGATCTGTGGCAGGATACAAAGAGGCTAAAACAGACCAGACAAAACATTTTTGGTCGGAATTACATACATTGACAATAGCGTGTTTTAACAGTAATTCTCTTGGAGTAGGGATATAACTAGACCCTGCAAGAGGGATATATTTTCCAACGTTCAGTTCAGCGTGGAGCACAGCATCCAGTATCTATCCACTATGTACTTCGAATTCTTCAAATGAAGTCTTGATTTTCTTGCACGCTGTATCCAGTTCTTTGTTTAGGGATGATGTAGGAAGACTTGTGACACAGTAACTTCGGAAAAATGGGGTGCAGTGTTCGAAAGTAGACGGGGAAACTTTCAGCCAGAAGCACACTTGCACGGCAAGGTACCATTTATGCTACATTCGAGATCAATTCTTCTTTCAGATGAGTTAGGAGTGACTCACGCGAGGATTCAAGGAAAAAGGTAAGGCAACAAATGTTTCTTCCGTTACCATCAGCTTATGTTTTGACAGGGTCCTTTTCATTTCTTCTGTAAACTGACAGGGGTCTTCAAGGTCTGGTTTTTGTTTCTTCTGGGAAATCCTTTCATCTTCAAAACATTTTCGCTTCTTATTGTGGGGCTTTCTTTGATGTCGTAAAAGATTGTCTTTTCTCCCAAACTCCATTTCACATTCTTCACATTTGTAGGGTTTCCTGGAGGTGTGGGATAACTCGTGACGGCGGACGTCATCTCTCCTTGAGAATGTCGATTCGCATTGAAAACACTTAACAGGTTATTTCCATCATGATTTCTCTTATGACGAATGAGATGGGTCTGATGAAGGAAAGCCTTCTCACATATATCACATGGACTATAAAGCACTGTCCTATAAACAGTGAGTTGTAAAATAGCTGATTTTATACTACACGCGGACGTCGAGAACTATCGCTATTGACTTCTGGCAGTTGGAAAATCTCACGGATGTAGCAGCAGAGAACTGTCGCTGTCAACGTCTGACAACAGAATGAGGAACTTCAAAGATCAAAAATCAAAGTTGACAGTAGCAGTACCTGACACTAGTCTATACCTACATTATCTAATTTATTCCTTAAAGGCTATTAACTGTATTTAGTAAATAAAATGGCTATGCCATGGCAGAGACTGCCCTTGTTGAATTTCAGAGGGGATTAAAGTAGGATGGTGAGATGGGGGGAAGTGACAGTGGGGGAAAGAACAGGTAAGAGGTGGAAGGGAGAGGTGAAGAGCAGTAGTGTATAAGTGTAATTATTATAGTGTAAGTATTATTACACTATAATAGTGTATTATAGTGAAATAAGTGTAAGTATATTAGGTGAGATAAAATAATTAGATGGAGAGAGGGGATTAAAAGGGTGTGAAGGCAGTTGAGGTGTGGAAGAGAAGGAATTGAGTTTGGGGTGATGTGAGGTCAAGAGGGGGGTATAATGAGGGGGAGTAAGTGTGGGTGGAATCAGGTGATGTGGAACAGAGATGGGGTGGGGAGGGAGAGTATAGCTATGGTCACAAGTTTGATAATAGCTATCATCACCCACCATTCGGGTCCTTGAGGCTTAAGTATGCACTTTGGACGTATAAATTTATGTGATGGTACAATCTGATATTTGTTAGCATTTTGGATGAGTGCATTTGGATGAACTTCAGCTTGGTCAAAATAGTTTTTGGCAAGTTTTTTCATACATTGCAGAATGGAGTCGTAGTTTAGATCTCTGTGAATAATTGAATTTCTGAGGAACCAGAGTGCTGCTGTAGCTGATCGCAATATCTTGTTTTGAGTCGATTGAAGTCTGGCAAGATTTGTTTTGGAAGTTGCTCCCCAAATGGGTGCTGCATATAGAAGTATAGGTTTTATAACTTGTGTAAAAAGAAGGATTTTATTTTTGCTGGTGGTAGAAGATTTATTTCCCATGATGGGAAATAATTTGCAATGAAGAGCTCTTGCCTTATTAATTACATTGGTAACGTTTGCGTTCCAGTTGAGCTGTTGATGAATCGTGACTCCAAGATATTTTGCATGGTCGCTCCACGCTACCTGTTTGTCAAACAGGTAGAGATTATCGTGATGGGTATGAGGAATTTGACTGATGGATGTCGTATTTATACTAGAAGAAGGACTATCTCGCAGAAACTGGAATAAAAGACTGTCCCGCAGAAAATGAAAAGAAAAATGCTATTGGGTAAAAATATTTTAAAAAGTAGAACTTCTAATAGTTGTCCTCGGCATTCAACATGGTGGACTTACTTCACCCTGTAGGAGGAAGATGCAACCACAGGGGATGTCAAAATGATGGAATCAGAGGAAAAGAGTTTTTTTTTTTTAATAAAGAGGGAAGGGACTTTTAATAACGGGTTAATTAATGTGGGGGTGAAACATCAGTTTTGATAGGGGGGTTTAATAAAGGGGGTGGAACTTTTGATAAGCGTTTAATTAATACGTCAGGAACCAAGATGGTGGAGTCTGGACTTAGAAATTTCGGATGAGGGTAGAAACCAAGATGGTGGACGAACGGCAAAATCGCGGAGCTTGTGGTGACGTCAGGTTTCTAAATGGTGGACTGGAAAAAATTTCGGGCTTTGCTGAAACCAAGATGAACAACGGTGGATATTACGAGTGGGTTGTTATTCAATACCATCTATTATATATCAATTATTATCTGCAATTTAACTGAATAATATAATTTCAGATTATTAAATCACTGGAGGGAGGTATTTTATTCACCATTGTTCGACTCCATTCTTAAAAATGGTGAGAATTCTTACCAATGTGATTGATAATGACCCGCCACCAGCTTGAAACACATGGGTGGCGGGTCCCATAGGATTAACATTGACCTGCCACTGATCCAGAACCCCCATTATCCTCCTACTTAGGCTATTGCGTTACTCTCCGTAATATCTAAATATTTTGAAAAAACAGTGAAAAATAAATTATATGAAATCTGGAAAAGAAATGCTTTCTAAGATGCAATCAGTTTGGGTTTAGAGTAAGAATCTGAACGGATGATGCATTGTTACAGGTAACAAATACGATTTACATATCAATGGATAAAACTGATCACGATTAAAAATCTTTCTGTACATTAAAAAGGATTCTATACGTAAATCATCAAAAATTAATTAAAAAGTTACCAGCTGCTGGAGTTAGAGGAGTGGCATCGAATTAGTTTCACAGTTATTTAACTAACAAAATAGTAAAAGTTAAAAAATAACACAATGCTTGGACTAAAGTTGAATACGGAGTGCCTCAAGAATCTGCTCTGGGTCCCTTATTACTTATTGTTTACTTTAATGATTTTGATTCAATTAACTTAATATGTAAATTACCTATTTTTGCTGATGACACTTGCCTGATATATATTGGTTCTGATTCTTCGATTATTTTTAAGCAAGCAAATAATGATCTAGAATGATATAAAAACTGGTCCACAAGTAATTTTTTAACAATAATTTGAAAAAGACAAAGACAAATGCAATTTATTTCTAGTTAAAGCAATTTGAAAAAGGCAAATGCAATTTATTTCTACTTAAAGCAAAATAATACTGTTACAGATATTTTGCACGTAATAAATTGAAATATCATAATACAAATTGTTCATCAAAAAGTGATAGTAATTGTTCTCAAATTTCTTTTGTGTCGTCAGTGAAATATTTAGGTATTTGGATTGATGCATGCCGAACTTGGAAGGTGCATATAACGTGGGTTAAATGGTAGATCATCCATAAATTTGCTCGTTCATATTTCGTAAGATACTCAGTTTCATCTAAATTTATGTATACACAATATTATGCATTAATAAGTTCTCAATTAACATATGGCACCACACTTGTCTACTGATCTAAGGGACCTGGGTTCGAGCCCCAGGTAACGCATGGTGTTCGTATTGTTTTTCTTCTGAGGTCCTACTATTCTCACAGACTGTGGCATATAAACTGACAGACTTCTGTCAGACCTCTGTGGCAAGCAGCTGCTTGAGGGGTATTTATTATTGTTTTATTATAAAATCATGGGGGGCATGTATTTCAAAAATTTTAAAAGACTTTTAGTGCTGCGAAAGATTTATTCGCTTCTTAACTAAAAGTTCGAAAATGCAGCCTTCATTGCTTTGTTTCTTTCGTCAGGAACGTCGCTTTTAAGTTTTTTTTTTTTCGAAATTATATTATTATATACTGTTACTTTAGAAATGAAAGTATTGAAACATATGAATAATTACCAATTAAGACGGGATAAAAACACAAAATAATGAAATTCCTGCATTACATAAGGAAATTTTTATGCATTATTATTTGTACTCAGTACCGAAATTCCTTTGCTCTGTCCCGGTTAGCATGAAAAATATCACGAATTTTTATCCTTTTTCTAAAATCCTAAAAAATTACATTTTGAAATTTGATTATGTGCAAGCGTTTTTGAAATAATTTGCTAGAACTGTTTATATATAACATAGACATTGAATCCTTTTCAATTACTAGAAATTTTTTGTGCATTTTTTTCAATGCGACAACTAATGTTTGCAATTTAAATTGTTTCTGTATGGGGATCTCACGAACGATCTACTCTTGTGAGATCTCAAAAGTTCTGCTGTTAAACATTATCAGTGCTTGCCGTTAAACATTATCTGAGATAAAATTTTTTTTTTTTTTTCTATAAGATCCAGCACATGCTCAATGGGCAACAAGCCTGGGAAGTATGTTGACCATAGGAGATAGACCACACCTTGTAGACTTTCCATCATTGCACGTACAGTGTGTGGGATGGTGTTGTCCTGCTGCTGAATCATTCCAGGCATGATATTAATGAAGTGTGTCACAGGATTAATAATGTCAGCGATATAACGTATCACCGTTAGCGTAACAGAAACATGGAGCAGAAGTTTCTCGCCACCATATGTAATGCCACCCCATGCCATTGTACCATGATGGGAAGCTGTGGCATCATGTCATTGACGATGCCAACAAACGACCATCTGGTACGCCGAAACAGAATCAGGACACATCTGTGAACAACACTCTACTCTATTCTATAGTCCAATATTGCCTCACTCGACACCAGTGGAACTGGCATAACCAGTGATGTCGCTGCAATGTCAGATGTCCGACTAGACGTCTCGCCCTCATTCCTGCATCATGCAAAGTTGTCTAATGGTTTGCATGGAAACATTTGTATCTATAGTGGTCCGCAAATTGCTCTGCAGCACAGTCGCTGTGGTGAAAGTGTTGCAAACAGCCTTCCTGTAGAGCATGCAATCTTCACATCTTGTGGTGTGGTGTGCCTTCTGTGTCATTTACTGCTCCATGATGTTACATGAGATGCACTATGCTTACATTGCATGTCATGTGTGCGGTGATTCCTCTAAGGCTCAATCCCAGCTCTCGCATATCGACGATTTGCTCTCTCTCTCAGAAGACATCAATTGCGCATAAGGGTCCCACCGGCATCTCCAAGGCATGTTCCGAACATTTCGCAGCATAAACACTGCAGCAACAATGCGAGCTCGTGGTTGCACAGTATTTATCCACGGCTGGGTGTCATGTGCCCATTCGCTGCGAAACTTTGCTCATTTGCATATCTCTGGTGGGAGATTGCCTCCTGCGAGTTACATGTCTCTGCTTTCATTCCTTCTTGGTGTTGCAATTTCCACTTTGAGTAGTGTATATGCAACTCGTGGTCTTCAGTTGTTTCACCATTTATTAGTATTCATATTCGGATTATAATGTTACAGGTGATATTTGATTACTAAGATTTTCGTCTACTACTAGTTCAGTGTCAACGTCTGAACACTCTGTAAACACATTAGTATTTGCAACCATTTACTATGTTAAACAAAGATTGATTAAATGCATAGAGCGTTTGTGCGAAATTTATTTTAAAATTATGAAGATGAGTGCTAAACCGTTAATTGTTTCCGCTAACAGAACTCTTTTAAATATTCGATGAATATTACTGAAAAATCAAGATTTTCGTAGATTTCATTTATATTGTCGTGCCCACAGAGATTTATCCTGTGGACACGACTGGGGCCAAAAGGTTCTAGAATATTCAATTTACATGATGGAAACAAAGCCTCTTGTTTTGCCATCCAGTTCTACGAATTTCCCTGACGCCGTTTGCAACAGAGGACGACTTTTCACTTCCTGCATGGAAACTTCACGACTTGAGAGCCGCGGTCAGCATCAAAGGCCATGGGGAAGGTATATCTCCCCTGCTTCGGCCGCCCATGACTGATAGCCATCGTCCGTGTCAGCTTACGCGCTGACCTCCGCTAGAGTTCGCGGTGGTAAGAAAAGTTGGAAGAGTGAACTGTTTGGGTCAAGACGTGTGTCTTCTCTCACTCTTCGTGGTCGGTACTCTCAGCGACGAGGACGTGTGTTCCTCCTCTCTTCTTGTCTGAACTCTGAGAGACATGAGTTAACCTTCTGCAGATAGTGTGCAAATTCTACAATGTCTCAATCACCAGCCAAGCGGCCTACGGACGATGTCTCAGCAACGGCAACATGAAAGCAGGTAGGTGTCATTCTCACCATTAAATCTGTGTCATTCCACATGTATGCGCTTCTACCAGCCGCCACCACGGTGCCTCAAATAGGGACCATGGACTGTAAGGACTTTTAGAGCTAGTGGCTCGGACTTATAATATGGACTTTGATGAATATTTTTCGTCTCCACCACTATAAAGGTTGTCCTTGCTTAAAAGAGCGGCGTAGCTGGAAAATACTCCAAAGATGGGAGGAATTTGTATGAGAACATGTCAAAATAGTAATTTGGTAATAAATATTGTGTTCAATTGCTAAATACGGATTATCTCCGTTTTCTATGTGTTGGATGTTAATTACTTTGAATCTTGAGTTAAGGGACTGCCTTAGTCTGGGCAGCGTGGACGGATCACGGCCAGAGAGAAAGTGATGGACCGCCCTAATAACAAAGGGGGGTGTACATCAATATGTTTAACTCACCTCCATTTATATGTTAACTTACATTTTCCCACAAAAGACTTATTTTATATGTTATGGAACATCAATCTTGTCTTGTCATTGGTGTAACAAGGGACTTTTTACTTTCGACAGTTTCTTTAGTATAACATAAAAATATTTTTCTCTCAGGAGACCACCTAGGAGAAGGGCTATATCTACAGGGATGGGCAAGGGGGCCATGCCCCTCCCCATTCTTTCAGAATGCTAATAAGCATAACAGAGAGCAAACAGTTATTAAGCCTATTTACATTTCATGCATTTTTTCAAGAAATTTTTTAAAGACCTGTAAAACGGAGGAGGAAATATATTGCATTGGAAATCCAGTCCCTTCCTACCATCTTTGTATTTTTCCCGCTCGATTGTTTCATGTCCCCTTCCCTCCCCATGATTTTTTCTAGATCCGGCCTGTGCACAGCAATTACGTTTTGAAGATTCCAATCTGACAATTAGCATGATATGAAATTTGGCTTAACAATCGTTAGGATTTTTTATTCTTTTTTACTTTACATGAAAGGTTTATCTGTATTGTCACTTTATCACGAAAAACATGACAAAAATAAACCTCTCCACATAGCAAATTCTATGGCAACGTAAAGTGCAGAAAAAATACTTTCCAAACTGTTCGAACAATTTTGCAATGTTGGATATTGGAAGTCAAGATATTAAAATTACTTTTGATAACACACTGTTTTCAGTCATAAAAACTGTATTTCTCAATCCTCAATTTCTGGAGTAAAAAAATTAAGATATATATTTTTTTTAAAAATGAAAAAAATAGCAATTTCAGATACACTGGACAATTAGCTTGAATATGATATATAACTTTTGCAATTCGCAAAAAGTCGATTTTCGACTTTTTCCCCAATGTTTTCGTTTTGCATCACTTCGAATCAACCGTTCCTTCATGTGTGCGTATTGTCTGTATTTTGTAACTCCGGCTCTAAGACTTACGCCCTACGGCCCTGAGAAATGCATTTTTTTTTTTATATTTTCCAACAACAATTCATTGCATTTGATCATCGTTCCATTATATTTTAATTAATTAAGAATCAACTGCTGGCGGAACGGCCTCGAGGTAAGATTCTGGGATCGGCCTACAGGAATTCTCCCGGTGTCCCAGCGGCCCAGTCACCACTGTATGAAATGCTAATTACATGTACTATATTTATTCTTTCTAAAAAAACTCCACAAATCGAATATTCCGAAATTCAAAAATATTTTACTGTTTTTTTAGAAATTCAACTTTCACAACTTAGGCTATATTTATATCAGGGTGTGTCAAACTCCCAATAGTGGGAAGGTTAAATTTATGGACCTCATAAGTACTACAGGTTAAAAGACTCTCTTCTATAAATAAATAAAATAAATACCCCCTCAAGCAGCTGCTTGCCACAGAGGTCTGACAGGAGCCTGTCAGTTTATATGCCATAGTAGCAGGTATGAGAGGATGGCAAGACCTCAGCAGAAAAACAACACGCACAACCATGCCTTACCCAGGGCTCGAACCCAGGTCCCTTAGATCAGTAGCCAAGCTTGTTAACCACTCGGCCATGGGACTACTTGCAAGAAAAATTCGTCGAGACCATGGGCCTCTGGGCAGATTGTTCCTTAACTGATGGAATATTTTGTTACATTGCAGCTTGCATAAAATAAAAAATTCTAACATGAAGAAATAAAAGAACAGTCAATGCAAATGTGAAAGTGACATTGTTTTATGTTTTCTAGAGAATAATGAAGGCATGTAAAAATCTAAACAAATCCAAACAAAAACTTTTGCTGGAATTTCTATATATTAGGTAGGTTCAATTAAACCAAGTGGAGTTAACATTTTTTATACAACTGAGTGATATATTTTTGACTTCGTGCTTGAATTTGGTTATGAAATTCGATATTTCAACTCTGGTTCATTGTACGTAAAACACTTAAAATATTGACTTGGAAGATTTCAGTATCAAGAACTTGGGGTTTGGAATGAATTAGGTGGAGTGGGGGAGATCGAAACATAAAACATAATTTTTTTTTAGTTGAAAATCTTGATTCATGTCCCTATTGTATAAATTATCGCACGTTTGTTAAGAGTCACCAGGAGACTCTTAACAAACATGCTTATATGTTTAGCATTATTGTCTTAGCTTATCTTTTACCAATTGGCAATTCAATTAAATTGTAAGTCTGAATTTAGGAACCGTAGTGGCAACAGATAGAGAGATATCTTCTGCTGCAAAGTAAGTACGAGTACTTAAAATATTTATCAATTTCAAACAACTTTTACTAATAATTTTGAATGTTTTATATTAATTATTAGAAAATTGAAAACTTTTATTACTTTGTATTCATTTAAGGTAAGGTATATAGTTTGCTTAGTCATCGTCATTAATTCGAAAAAAATGTCCAGACGATCTGAAATGTAAGATGTGCAGATACATTTTTGATATTTGTTTTTGGAGCTACTACAGTTTATTTATTATCTTGATCAAGAGGTTTCCAAACTAACTCTCGGCAACTTTTGAAAAATTATTCTGTCCGTAGGGCTCTTCATTGAAAACGAATAACTCCGCTATTAAAATTCATTGAAAATTTGTCTCGTGACTTATATATAATGTTTATTTAACTGATTTAGCAGCCGTTTAGGATTACGGTGCATTGTATGTCCCTAATCCGCCATCATGGACTTTTCGCCGGAAAAACCTATAACGTTGAGTTGCAATATGACATCCATGCTGCAATGTTTATAACTATTATACTGTGTTTAAAATAGTTGTCTCTAATGAGTTTATTTGTTTTTGGTACTTTTCTTACGATGCTTCTTTACGATAAGCGTTATTAATGAAACTTACTTTTGATGACATTATTTATTTTGGGAGCTTTAAACAGCGGAACGAGGTTTCATTGCTTAGTGATAAGCGTTAATGAAATCTTTTGGTGACATTTTTTTTGGAGGGGAGGTGGGACTTTTCTTTAGTGAGGAACAAGGATTCATTCCTTAGCGATGAGAGTTGTTAACGAAATCTAATTTTGATGAGATTATTTATTTTTTGGGGTTTTTTAAGTCGAAACTGGAGTTTATTCTGTAGCGATAAGCGTCGTTAATGAAATGTTTTGATGAGATTTTCAGTGATTTTTTTAATGCAGAAACATGATATTATTATATGTAGCCAGGGGCATAGCGAAGGACTATGGTTGTGGAGGGGGGGGAGAAATAAAATATTTTCCAACTCGAAAATCAAATTTTGCCAACTGAGCAAATAATGTCTCTGTCACGTTTTTACCCTAGATCAGGGGTGGTCAATTGTTTTCGTATCTACACTGCGCATGCGTATTGACGTGGCCGTCCTAGTGAAAAATACGAGACGAATCTTCAGTCGCGCACGGGAAGGAAATCTCGGTTCAAGGCGGATTTTTCTGACTCTCTTGGCGGGCCACAAAAAACTCTTAGCTGGCCGAATGTGGCCCGCGGGCCGCTATTTGCCCACCCCTGCCCTAGATGATTTTCGCTCCGTGGGTGGTGGTTGGGGGTTAAGGCAATTTTCACAACTCTCCTGCATTTTGCCATGTGACTTCCAATTTTGCGAACTAGCCATAATTTCACAGAAATAATCCCAATATTGACATCTCGTCTGAAGTGTAGCAAGTCAGTGTGAATTTTTCCTTGATTTGATCAACTCTCCTTAATTTCACAAAACCAATCCCAATCTTTATATCTCTCCTAAATTTGCCAAGTCACTTCAGAATTTTCAAACTCCCCAAGATTTTGCAAGTTTTCTCGATTTTGTCAGCTCTCCTTAATTTTACAAACCCAATCCCAATTATCACAACTCACCCGTATTTTCCAAGTGGATTCGAATTTTGTCAACTGCCGTACATTTTGTTATTTCCTTGATTTGTCCAACACTCCTTAATTTCACAAAGCAAATTCCAATTTTCACAAATCGCCTATATTTTACCAAGTGGATTCGAATTTTGCCAACTGCCCTAGATTTTGCCGTTTCCTCGATCTCGCCACAATTTTACAGAAAAAAATCCCAATTTTTATATCCCACCTGATTTTTCCAGTCACTCTGAATTTTGCCAACTCCGTCAAGATTTGCCAACTCTCCTAGATATTGCAAAGTGGCCTCGATTTTGCCAATACGCCATAATTTTACAGAAAAAAGACTGCAATTTTTACATATCACCTGAATTTTCTCAACTCTCCACGATTTTGCCAACTCGCCATAATTTTACAGAAATAAATCCCAATTTTTACATCTCGCCTGAATTTTGCCAACTCCCCACGATTTTGCAAAGTCACTCCGTTTTTTGTCAACTCCCCAAGACTCTCCAGATTTTGCCAAGACTCCAAATTTTGCCAACTCCCCAAGATTTTGCTAACTTACCTGTATTTTACTAAGTGGCTTCGAATTTTGCCAACTGCTCTAAATTTTGCCGTCTCTCCATTTTCCAAACTGCCCTAGATTTGACAAGTTGCCTTAATTTTGACAACTCTTAATTTTACCAAAAAAAAATATTACAAATTTTTACAACTCACCTACATTTAACGAAGTCGCTTCGAATTTTGCCAACTTCCCCTCCCGCAATAGCTACGTCCCTGTATGTAGCGTTACATGTTCTTTATACATATCCTCTTAACACATCTCAGGGTAGATGCGGAAGGACTTCTTTTAGCATTCGGAATGTTTTGACCGTGGCGAAACAAAACAAGATGGCGGCTTAGGGTGGGTCCCTAACTTCACTTCTGCCAGGTTTACATTTGCGATATTTATTAATTCAGGACTCAATTTAATTTATAAAAAGGGAAGCAATAATTTTAGTTAGCAAGATGATTCGTATTTTAATTATTTTTAAATTATAGGGCAGGTTTAAAAATTGAAACGTACTAAAAGCTATAATATATTTGGGAATTCTCCCAAATCGCTAATCGGGAACACTTGTGTAACGGTTAAAGCGGTTTCAGCCCATATTTTGTCTTTTTTTAACATTAAGTCGAATTTGTTTCGAAGTGTAAATCTTTATTGTGTTTTTGCCTAAGTATTAGAAGTTATTTGTCCTTGAACTGTGTAAGTTATGTAACGGAAAACTCGGGTGTCACATAACTTGGCCGGAACGATACCGATTCAAATTTCTGAGCAAATCGCCTGCCCCCTTATTATAAAAAAACACTCCATAAATGATTTATTATCTGTTTTTTTTCCCTAATGCGGCAGGCGGATAATTGTTGAAGTCAATGCTGCCCATGAAAACATAAAAAAGGAGGCCATGAAAATGTTCTTCAAGAGGCTGTTTTTGTAAACTCGTACTGATTTGAGCATTTCTAAGAAACGCCTGCAGTATTACATAAAAAAAACCATGATCATATACTTTATTTCCTCTTGGTTTTCTATCATGCCGAAGGCGAATATCATAACGACCATTACAGTGTATCGTTTTTCGATAATTACTCTGAAATTCAGCGTTTTTCGCGAGTATTGTCAAAACCTAAATAGTTATTTAAGGCAGCATAAACCGTTCTATCAAGTGTTTTGATTGTCTTAAGCGACCAGGAGAATCGTCTCAAGCGATTCGTGAGAATTATTTTCCCCTCCGATTTGCAAATGTAAAATATTTTATGAAAAATGCAGAAAATATGAATAAATTTAATAACTTTTTGCCTCTATTACCATGCCTACATGATATCGCCTAGACACCGACATAAGATGTCACGGATTTTCCGCCATTTTTTGTAACAAGATAACAGTAATGGCCAGTTTTTGTTTCTACCGAATCTTGGTTTCAAAGAGAATGTAAAAATAAATAAACGAAAAACCTCACTGTTTAAAAGTTTTAATTCAAACTAATGGATGATTAGAAAAATGCAAATAGTACTATTTTATTAGTACTTACCCAACATAAAAAGTATTTGTCTTTTATTCCTTAAATTTAAAAAGTTGCTTTTCTCATGCTCCCTCTGAAAAAAGGGGGGCAAATTACTGCTGTCAATGGAATATTTCTTGACATTCTACCACCGAAATTTCTATCATAAACAGATCACTTGCAACATTCATAAAAAGTATATTTATATACCTCTAACGATATAAATTTAGATATATACACAGTCGTATCAGAATAATGTGACCACCTACCTAATAATGGGAATAACACCCTTGGCCCAGATGACAGCGGTGAGACGGTGTGGCATGGACACAATGAGGCCCTGGAAGGTTGCCAGAGGCACACGTGCCCATTTGAACTCTAGCAGAGTACGGAGGTTCCGGAGATGTGGATCCGAATGCTGAACCTGTCGATCCAAATAACCCCACAGGTGATCTATGGGATTGAGGTCGGGCAATTATGCAGACCAAGGGAGAATGGAGACATCGCTGTCGTGTTCCTGGAACTAGTCACGACATAGCAGGGTGCATTATCCTGTTGGTAGACACCATCACCACCAGGGTAAACATCCAACATGAAGGGATGCATGTGGTCAGCAAAGATGGACAAGTAGCCATTGGCATTCAGGGACCCATCCAGTGGTACCAGGGAAACATCCCCCAGACATGCACACTATACATGACCGACAAGCGTGTCCAGGTGTTGGTTCTCATGTGTCTGACGCCGTATCCACCACTGCCCATCACTTCTGTAGAGTAGAAACCTTGATTCGTTGGAGAAGGCAACCTTTTTCCACTCTTCCACTGTCTAATGACGGTAGTCCCTGTGAACTGCAGGTGTCGTTGCTGATGGACCTTGGTTAACATGGGCACCTTTGCGCAGCATCGACTCTGGAGACCCATGCATAACAGGGTTTGCTCTATAGTTATTGGGGACATGTACCTGGATGCCCTAGCGTTCATTTGAGTGGTCAATTGTTGCACTCTTGCGCATCAATTGCCCTTTACCAGTCGACGGAGATGACGTTGTCCTCTGGGGTTGATGGCTTTTGGGGCTCCATCGTTGTGAAGTCTGGAGGTACTCGGTGAAGTCCATTCTTGGTACACCCTTACTACAGCACCTCACGAACAGCCCACGAAGTCTGCTGTTTCCGAGATGCTTCCACCCTTAATGCGGTAGCTGATGATCATTCCTTTTTGAACAGTGATCAAATCAATACCTCTGCCCATTGTGCTCACGCTACGCACTATGGCTCATCTGTCCTGGCTGGCCGCTTATAGCTCCGTATGGTCGACCTTGTCATGTGCACTCTGTGATGCGCCTGGGCTGGTACACTGTGATTCCGTGGGTGGTCATATTATTCTGATACGACTCTGTATTTAGCAAACAGTACTGACGTTTTTGTGGGGTTTGAAATCATAATAAATTGGTGTGTTTTGGTTATCTATACTTAGATCAGAAGGGGGCTTTTCATAATTAAATATAGGTATGATATAAGAAATATTTCTGCACGGGAGTCTTATCGCGGGATACTACTGTACTGCTTAATGTCCAGTCAATGGAGTTGCGAATAGAGTGAGTCGGTATAGGCGTACGAATATGACGGAACATGGTATTGTGGCGTATGGATAGAATTAGGTGGTAGATAGGATTGAGTGAGTGTTAATGTTGAGAATAAATGTATTTCCGATATATGGTGGAATTTTATTCGTTGAAACGGTATTGTAGGAAATTTGACACGTAATGTATTTTTTCAGTTTTTTCGAGTGTGGTGATTGTTGCCGTGTTAATGGAAAACAGGCGAGTTCGAAAATTTGTTCTATTAAATGCTAATGTTGGTTGTTTGGTGTAGTGTTTGAGTGGAATATGAATATTAATTGGGGATAGTGGTGTATGTGTTCAGAAAGGGAAATGTGGTTTGGGCATAAATATATGTATTTTGGGGTCTTTTTTTTATGCATTGGGTAGTTAACTCCTGGGGGCTTTGTTGGAGTGTGGAATGGCGGTTCGTTCGTGATATTCAGCGTTTTACTCCATGTGCTTTTTTTTTTTTAAAGTGCAGAATGGCGATTCGTTGCTTACGATTTTTAGTGTTTTGCTCGTTTTAGCTCATTGTGTCCCCAGCCTTCTCTAAGTCCTCGGGTCTGGTATATCAGCCATGGTGTGTCTGTCATGACACACCATGGCTGATTCCACCAAAGTGAAGCACTTAAAGCCACAGACTTGATATATATCATCCCTGAAGTATGAATCGATCATATGATCTGAGTTATGATCTCTGAGGTTATAGCAATAAACCAGTATCCGCAAGCTAATAGGGCTCATATCCCATATCCGGAATGAAAATTTTTAATATCCTTTTTTCCGATTTTTATGTAAACTTTAGCAACAAAAATTGTCACATACTTGTATGCACTCTGTGAGAATAAATCAAGTAGGTTGGATGTTATTTGTTTACGAGCCCATGGCCAGATAAAATTGGGCTGATTGGAAAGAAATTTCTACTCTGGCAGCACAAGAAGTAAAAAATAATGCAGTCTTACTGTATATCTGGTTCTGTTACAGCTGGAAACTAATTTTTATTTCGATACGAGGTAGCACTGGGCAATCTTACGGAAGAAATTTTGGAAAAGGATCCAAGTATTTTAGTATTTATAGGTGATCCCAACCAGTTAAGAAAGGAAAAAAACGCAAAATCATAAGAACGGTAAGAAAATTAACTTCGGAAATTTTATTCCCGATTCTATTAGATATAGAGCCTTGATTTTCGAACTCAATACCGGGTGGTCCAAGGTGAACCCCACAGTGAAGAAATCAAGAGGGTAAGATATCAGGTGACTTCAGAGGTCAAACTATTGAACCGCCTTGGCCAATCTATCTTTCAGAAAACGTTTCCTGCAAAAAAATAGCGAACTGCAGCAGCCCTTATAGTGAAGCACTCATCTTGTTAAAAAATTATACCTGGGGGAAAGTCCGTCGGTTATGTCCCATTGCAAATATGATCAGTCTGTGCAAAAAAAGAAGGATCCAATTATCTTCTCATGTAACAGTCCACATCACACATTGATCTTGAGTGAATCTCATTCTCAAAAACCACATGAAATCCCGACACCTTATATCCCACGGTTATGTCTATTGACTTTCCCACCTAAATGAAATGTAAATTCATCAGAGAAATAAACAGTTTGTAGCAAAATTGAAATTTTGATCCAACAAATTCTTGACGTTGAAGAAAGCCATGCAAGTGTAACCGTTAATGCCGAGTTTTTTGCACTGTTCATGGAATTCGAAGTTGTCTAGCTGCGGTACTAGCAGATTTCCTCCACTGTTTCAGCTAATACAAGTAGCAGAATTACGATTGAGCGTTTAAGAAACACATCTGTTGTTCAACACTGAGTCTTGTAGTGTCGCCTGGTCCTTAGCCTACAAAAAAAAAAGAATTTAAATATGGTTAAATATCACATTTCGACCCAATAATTTGAGCCGTTAATGCTTTAGAGGTCTGCACAGACAAATGTCATTTTAAAATTTTCGAATTCAGATTTTCGATTTTAATTCAGGATCAGGCGATTTCATATATCGAACGAAAAAATAAAAGGTTGAAAACAACTAATATGGGGAGCAGGACCGGATTTTGAAATAAATAGGGGGGGGGGGACGCAGTCGAGCCGGAAAAAAGTAAAAAGGAGAACAAGAGATTTGATTTGCAATGCAGTTTAGCATCTTCCTTTAAGTCCTTAAAAAATGAATAAGTTTAATATTTTTTTTTGCCTCCATTATCCTTATTAGCATTCTCAAATGGGAGGTATGGCCTCCTTACACTCCCCCCTAAATCCGGCACTGATGGAGAGTAATACTATATTCTTTTACAGCTCCCCAATGTTAAAATTAAACAATTTAACACAAATGTTTAACACCAAAACCGTTTTTTTATGTTCGAATACTGTCTTATATAACCAGTTTCTTTTAAACCACTATTTTTCTTTGGTTTAGAATGTCAGAGCAAGAAAGCGAAAACATTCAGCAGCCAGCTCAACTAGCCGAGGGAAGAAAAAATGATGAAACTGAGGTAAACTCTTTAAGAGAAATCTAAATGTATTTGGCAGTACGTTAATTGGAGTACTTGTGTTTTATAGTACCTATAACCAAGAGTGCAATCCTAATTAGATAACCCTGTTTATTACTGATGGCCTTGCTTCATCGTTTTTTAACTCTTTTTTAAAGCCTGTCCCTGAAACGATAGAATGTCATCTCTAGCTGCAAGTTTTTTTGAAAAAGATTATAGCTATATTTTGCTCTTATTGCTATAAATCTATAAATATTTGCCGTATCTGTTAACGGGATACCTTGCATATGCTAATGCTTAGGTACAGCAGATTTTAACTACTCTTTTTTACTATGTCTTTGTTTTTGAACTAAAATTTTATTATGTTCATATCCAAGGAACTCGTTAACACAGCAATAGTAACTCAAACTTCTTCACCCAAAAACAAGGGGGATTATATAAAAGATTATCCAAACCAGTGGTTCTCAACCTTTTATGCTTCACGTACCCCTTGGAAATGTGTATGTAACTGGCCTACCCCTTGTATAAATATAAAAACTATAGTTATAGTATAACAATGGGAATATCCGACCCCGCCTTCTCGCGGTGCAGACCGTTAGTACCTTTCAAAAGAGATACTCTCTTGTGGAAGTGAAGGGGAGGGCTGCCAGATTAGTGTGGCCTACTGATCTGGACAACTATGGCTACTTTTCTTTTTTTTCTACCCTGCTGAGGAGTGGTCAACCACACAGGGTCCTGGTGCTGACCATATAAACCAACTGGACTGGACAGATATATGGCTCTGAGCTTGATTATGGATCCTGATTTAGCTGCACTGGTGGGCTTCTGTGGAGGGAAAATCTTCCGCTGTGTTTTCTGTTTGTTTGTGGGTTGACAGCCCCAAGTGAATAGATTCACAGGATATGTTTATCAGCTGGTGGATAATCCTGAGCAGAAGTCATCGCAGACACCTGAACTCTTTGCTTCTATTGGCATCGTCAAATTCTACATTGGAGGAAATCTTTCAGTGTAGATAGCTTCAGCCTTTAGTGGTGGGGGAACGGGTCTTTGCCCCATGTCTGCGATTAGGGGGCTGTTTGATATTGTCGGCATTCCCTCTCTCAATAAACATAGTTTCTTTAAACATCCCACTAACTATTTTCTCTCCACAGGTAGTTGGAATGTGAGGACTCTGCACAGAGCTTTTTCTCTTGATGTCCTCACACAAGAATTCCACCATTATAATTTAGATATTCTCGGCTTGCAAGAGACCAGATGGACAGATAAAGGTCAGATTCTTAAAAATAATCTTAAATTTCTCTTTTCAGGGAGGGACGACAATAAGCATCACCAAGGCGTGGGTCTGCTTCTCAGCAGACACACTAGTGATGCTCTTCTAGGATATGAGTGCATTAATGAAAGGTTTCTTACAGCAAAATTTCAGACAAGCGTTAAAGACCTGAATGTTATCTGCTGTTATGCCCCCACTGAGGATGCCGATGTGGATGAGAAGGATAGGTTTTATGAACAACTTCAGGATATTTTGAATTCTGTCAAGAAAGGAGATATTACCCTTGTTCTTGGTGACTTCAATGCCAAAGTTGGTACTGACTCTGACCTTTGGGGAGGAGTAATAGGCCCTTTTGGTATTGGTAGCTGCAATGGCAATGGGCAACGTCTCCTACAGGTAAGTAAACTCAATGGTTTCAGAATAACTAACACATATTACAAACACCGCGACATACATAAATACACATGGGTTTCACTTGATGGGCTGCATAAGAATATGATTGATTATATATTAATTAACAGCAAATGGGCTAGTTCTGTTAGGAATACCAGGGCATATAGGGGAGCTGAAATTGGATCTGACCATTACCTTGTTAAAAGTGTCTTACAACTTAAACTTAAAAAGTGTTGTGCTAGGGTTAAAAAATTTGCTTTTAATACTGAAGCTCTGAAAGACCCAGTTATAGCCAAAGCTTACCATGATAGGTTACTTAGTCATTATGACAGTCATGGTATGCTTACTACAGAAGTTGAGGAAGAATGGGATCATTTTAAACAGGCTTTTTTGGACACTAACAGTACTCTTTTAGGAAAAAAGGAGCAGAAGAGGCAGAATTATCTGAGTGATAAGGCACTTAAGCTTATTTCAGAAAGAAAGAACTGCAGGAATGTCCTTAATCAATACCCTACTAGTACTAATAGAAAGCATTACAGAGAGCTTAATAAACGTGTAAAAGATCAGTTAGCTGCTGATAAGAATCTTTGGCTTGATGGTTTGGCTGACAAAGCCGAGGAAGCAGTAGACAGCACAACGGCAGAGAGCTGTACCAGATAGTTAATGTTTTGTGTGGTAGAAAACGGACAGGTATACAGGGATTGAAGGATAAACAAGGTAAGGTTATAGAAGTTGAGGATTCTGTCATGGCTAGGTGGGCTGAGCATTTCAGTGATATTCTGAACAATGCGGTTAGTTCTATTCCCATTGTTTGCAATGATGATAGATGCATTGGTGGCTTTAATGTTGGCCCTATAACACAATCTGAAGTTATTTTGGCTGTTTCTAAACTTAAACTTCATAAATCCCCAGGGGTAGATGAAATTACTACCGAAATGCTTAGAGCTGGAAATGTTTCGGTTACCACTTGGATGACTGAAATTCTGAATAACTTTTATGATAAAGGCATGGTTCCTAAGGATTTTACCAGAGCTATTGTTATCCCTATTTTCGAAAAAGGTGATCGCAGTTCTTGTGATAACTATAGGGGTATCAGCCTACTCTCTGTTCCAGGAAAAATTCTTTCCATGATTGTGCTTAATAAAATTAAGTATCTGGTTGACAGTCAATTGTGTGATGAGCAATGTGGATTCAGAAGTGGTAGGGGATGTGTGGATCAGATATTTTCACTTAGGCAGATTCTTGAGAAATGTTTAGAGTTTCAGAAACCTTTGGTTGCTAGCTTTGTTGATTTCAAAAAGGCTTTCGACTCTGTTGATCATCATAATTTGTGGTTGATTGTGAAATCATGTGGTATACCAGACAAGTTAGTTACCATAGTGAAAGCTCTCTATAATAACACTGAGTCGTGTGTGAGAGTTGGTAAGGCTTGTAGCAATTGGTTTAGCATTACTTCTGGTGTTCGACAAGGGTGCATTTTGTCTCCTTTTCTCTTTAGTTTGGTTATTGATTATGTTATGCGAAATTCACTTCAAGGGAAAGCTTTTGGCCTTAAATGGGCTGCAGATACGAAAATTTCTGATTTAGATTATGCTGATGATTTAGCCCTTTTGGCAAATGATGTTGATGAGATGAACTCTTTCATTCGAGCTGTTGATGAGACTGGTAGTAGAGTAGGTTTGGTTATAAACAGAGAGAAAACTAAAGTGATGAAAATTTCTCAGGCAGGCTGTGATTCAGTTAATCTGAATGGTTGCAGTCTTGAGCAGGTGTCACAGTTTAATTATCTTGGGAGCTATGTAACAGATAATGGTGATGTGCGGCATGAGATTAACAGACGAATAGGGATTGCTGCCGGGACTTTTAAAAATCTATGGAGAGTGTGGAGAAATAGGCGTATACACCTAAAGACTAAAATTAGTCTGTATAATAGTTTGGTTCTTTCTAGGGTTAGTTATGGTAGTGAAACTTGGACACTTTGTAAACAAGATAACAGGAAACTAGATGCTTTTGATTCCAGATGCTTACGCAGTATCTTGGGCATTAGGTGGTTCAACTTTGTAACTAATGATGAGGTTAGGCAAAGGAGTTTGCAACCTCCTTTAAGCAGCATATTGTGCAGAGAGAGACTCCGTTGGTTTGGCCATGTTGCCCGTATGAATAATTATAGATTGGCGAATAGGGTTATGAACAGTGTGCCTAAAGGCCTCAGAAAGAAGGGGAGACCTAGGATGCGGTGGGCAGACAATGTCAAACAGGACCTTGTTAGAATTGGTGTGCAGTGGCCAGATGCAGTAGATGTAGCTCAGGATAGACTTGCTTGGAGAACTAAATTGCACGGTCTGGTTGGACCTCCGTAGCCCATGGCTGCTTGATGATGATGATGATGATGATTTAGCGACTTTTGAGTTCTCACGATGTACCCAAAAAAAATTGAGAGCCCTTAATCTTGGGTATAAAAAAATTGCTGTTTAGCCCTTGAATATTTTTGAAAAATACAGAGTGTTTTTGAAAACGAACTATGAAAAACAGGGCTGGAAATCGGGAAACATTAAATGCACGTAATTTTATTATAAATTTCGGCTTTTGCTTTCAAACCATAAATCTTTAGTCTTTTTTTTAATGTTTACTGATAATACAAGTTTATTCAAGGTTAACGATATATTGGTGCTTTTGCACAGTATTCAGTGTATTAATTTGAGAAGATTGAATTTAGCCTAAATTAAATGAATATCAAATTCTCTGTCATAATTAAAGGACGTAATTTAAATTTCAAATATTTTTTTAAATTTTGAAAGACAAATGGAAAATATTTTTGATTATAATTTCAACCTTTTAATCAGTCTTTAGTAATTAAAAATAAGATCACGCAGCTTTAATTTTTTACCTATTCTCTTGTTTTTAATAAACTAATGGCTCTTTGCCTTTGTAATGATACTACCACAAAATTTCAGTTTCTGGTAGTAATTTTAGCATTTTTCGTTCCAAATAGCATCGACATTTAATTTTGTCACAAAACGATTTTAATTAATATTATAAGAATAAAATAATTGATCAGCGACATTCATTTCAGTCTATGCGTTTTGTGATACTCTGAATTTCTTTTTCCCAAAGTGGGCTCAATCGGGTGCGGATTGGAAAAACAGCCCGATCATCACTTCTCACTAAACTTATGATTTTGCTATAACTTTGATGTTTTGCATATATTTCTCTGACTTCCCAATCAAAAGTTATCGGAATACCCTTTGCTTTAGTCATGGTTGGGGGTAATGTAATTTGTAGTGCGCGAGACTAATTTTCTGACGTTCCCAGGCTCGAGTCCCAATTGTGATTTATTTCCGTTAATCCACATCTAGCTCTCAGCGAGAAAGGGGAACCGATAGTCTAATTAAAACTGCCGTCCGTCGGATGAGACGTTAAGCCGTCACTCCGTGTTCAGGTTAAGTTGTTTTACCTATAAGTGGCACTTTTTATCACTTATAGGTAAAGTCACAAAGACCCCGAAGAAGGTTGGGGGAAGGGACCCACTGGACAGCTGTTAGGAAACAGATGGTAGCCTCCCGTCAAGGCCATCCAGCGTGTTCTTTAACTTGCATAGACTATGGCCCTTCAGAATACAGCACCTTGGCTTAACATCCATCCAACAAATGGCCTTTACCTAGCATATCGATGTCCCCACTGACCGAGGGCAGGGAGGAGAGTTTTGCAGAGATAAATCTCGACGCTGGCCCAGGTGGGACTCAACACTCAACCTGGGAACTACAGATTACGAGCCTGACGTACTACTGACAGCCATTTCCGCCCGTGTTCAGGAGAGTCCTACTATGATGTTTACATTGAAGGAGACACTAGATGATTTTAAAGAGATTTCCACCTGTCTTCTAACGTTGCCCAGATTCCATTCAACTTCAGCCCATTGTGTATACAAAAGCGCCTCTCAGATGTAAAGCTTTTCAAAACTGGCATAGCAATCCTAGGCATACCTGTTTTTCGAATGGCAACAAAATTCCGCATCTTCCACACAAATCTGTTTATAGAATTCAATATTGGAAGGAGAAATTATAGAGATAATAATAATGTCTTTACTCAAGCGCATGAATACTAACAAGAATTGAATTTAGGAATTACGCATAATTCTTTTATATACAATCAGTGGCACAGCCAAGATTAACCAAAAAATTTCTAATTATTAGATTTTTCAAAAATTCGGTTCACATTTTTGATACTGCAAATTAATGAACAAATAAATAAAACACCCCTCAAGCAGATGCTTGCCACATATATCTTACAGGTGCCCTCAGCATAATATCCTTGTCTTTTATGCAGGATTGAACCAAGGTTGCTAAGATTAAAAGCCAAGCAAGCTAACCATTCTGCCACAGGAACGCTGATGAATAAATGATTTTTTAAAAATAAATTTTCTGAATGAGGGGGTGATTGCATCCTCAGTCCGGAGTTACTAGGATATATACAAATATATACTAGGATCATAGTTATTCCTACACAGGTACTGGACTGAAAAATGGAAATAGCTACATGTAATATCATCATTCATTCATCGCATTCAGAGCTCAATAACTCATTCAATATGATTTTTAGTGAAAAATATGTCTAAGGATAAATTTAAGACCTCAATCGCCTCTGCCTAAATCCAAATTAAAAAAAAAATTTTTTTTTCAGTATTCAAAGAGTTATGAACGATTGAATATTTAATAGGTTACAAAAAAGAGTTGACCCCAAATTTTAATTCTCATACTAAGAGTGATTAAGAGATCACTAACGGATACAATGCACCCTGCGCTCTACTAGAGTCAACTATAATCACTGATCTCTTAACTTGTTTTAATTGTGGAGCCAATTTTTTTGTAACCTGTTAAATATATTCCAGCGTTCATAACTCTCTTTGAATACTGAACAAATATTGTTTAAAATCGAGATTTAGGCAGAATTTATTGAGATTTTTAGACACTTTTTTTAAAAATGATATTGAAGAAGACATTCTCGACTCTCAAAATAACATTGTTGCAAGGCCACAGTATCTCCACTTTTGTTTCCTAGAAAAGACGCAATGTATAATACTAATTTCTAATAACATTTGATTTAAAAAGTATATAACTATTTTTACTCATAGATTAGGAAACATCAAGTACTGGAATGGCGTTCCTGTTCAGTGATTTGAAAACATCGAGTTCCGGTTTAGTAATTCGCAAACATAAAATACAAGAGCGGTGTGCCCGGTTCAGGGATTTTGAAACAGATTACCGGAACGGCGTTCCGATTTAGTTGTAACGCTGCTTCTGGTAATTGCTTTCCTTACTCAAAACGTCACGCTTCGCCATTGGAAGATATAGTAGTACGATTATATAATATATTAATACCACGCAGTGTTCATAAATACATTGCTGCGCGGGGCGGTTCAACATCATACTAATTATACCACTTTACCAGGTAGGTAAAGTGGTAATTTTCAATAATTTTTTGATAATGTAATCAATCGCACATCTCAGTGTATGCTAACAGCTGCCTGCATTTCAATAAAATGTCATTAATCCTTCCAGGTGCTGTAATTTTTTTTCCCTGTAATGCAGGGATTCTCAACGTGGGGTACGCAGTAAAATTTTTTGGGGTACGCCGTGAAAGCTCAAAAGTCACTAGATCTAGTAACAAAGTTGTTAAGTTAGCAACACTACTGTGCAAAAATGTCATTTTTTGCGTTTATCGATATATGTAATTTATGAATACAAAATTTAATGTGTATATATATATATGTTTTATTTTATTCCCATTGTTTTACTATAACTATAGTTTTATCTATCTATACAAGGAGTACGCCAGTTACATACACATTTCCAGGGGTACGTGAAGCATAAAAGGTTGAGAACCACTGCTGTAATGTATTTGTTACGATTTAGAGCAAATGAAATGCTAACGTCACCGGTATAGAGTACCATTTATAATATTTATTGTATTTTCTGTAGAAAGAAAAACTCTTTTTCTAGTGCACGGACAAAATTGTTTGACCCTTGGATTCCTTACTAATGAGAGACTATCATAGATGCAAACTTATTATTTAAACAAAATATTTTCGTACATTTTACCACTGCATATCTTAAGAAAACTTGTCGAAACTTAATTTTATGAATGTATTATTATCTTGTCATATCTAGGCTAGAAGGCCAGTTTCAAATCCTTCAGCAGAATATAATCATGCAAAGCTTCTAGAAGAAACTGATGAAATTATGAAAACTCTGCAACAGCTCCAGGAAGACATCACAAAATACCGTGGTTAGTATAAAAATTATACTTTATTTGATAAAAGGCATTATTCGCCTAAATTTCCACATGAATGATTATGTAAATATATATCAGTGCGTTCAGAAAAATGAAATAAAAAACTGAAAATATGTAATTGAAATTTTTATAATTATATTTTTGCATAGAGATTCACAGTTTAAAACCAATTCATACTAAGTTCAGTACTTATCTGCACATGTTACCAAAGTTAGGAGTGCTAATAAACCCATAGCTAAAGCCCTGCACGGATAATAAAAGTTCTATTCCCATTCTTAATCAGCATCCACGTACATTTTCTGATTAATAACATTCGAGGTTTTCCAAATGCTTGAGATCTGATGTATATTTTGCCGGTAAAGGAAATCACTGAAATGGATTATTAATGACTAATAATTAACCGAAAAAATATGTTGTGATAAATAACAAGATTTTATTTCAGAAACATATGCTTCCGAGTTAATTTTGCATTTTCAATGCAGTTATCAGCGATTATGGGAAGACATTCCATTTTATTAATCCAAAACTCCCCTCTGTATTTCCCTCTACAAACTCTGTGATATCCGCGACTGTAATTTTCACAGGAATTTGTTTTCTACGGTTGTGTTGATTCGTCTTACCTTCGAGCGGCACTCTTTTTTTTTGCACATAATGGGATCCAGGGCCGGATATACACCTCAGATGACCTTAGATATACGAAGTGGTAGTGCGCTCTTATGTTCAGAAGTTTCCCGATTTCGTAGTAAAAGCAAAAAAATTGATATCACGACCACTTAGAAAATAAGGTAATCGAAATGGATGTAAGATTTTTAATGATTATGCAGTTTTTGTTAATAAATAGCAAAATTAATGTAATATATTAATATTAAACATAGCATAAAACTTGAAAAAATCATTTTGTAGCAACATTTAAAAAAGAATTATTCATTTGGGATTTAAAAAATTTTCTTCACTGTGTTTGCTCTGGGAATAAACAAATTACATTAAATTATCAAAGTATTGGATATATCTATCTTGTGCGAAAGGAAAACTATATTCAAAGCTCCTTAACTTTGAATTAAGCATTTTATAGCATACTACTAAAATATTTCAAAAAATGAAAAATCAATCAAATCTAGAATTTTAGAAATATTTATTTTACTATTTAAAAAGTTCTGGAAATTGAAACATTTCTGTAACATCAGTGTTGCTACTCGTAGGAATTTACCGCAAAAGAGAACGAAACTAAAAGCAGCATCTGCTGTCAAATACTTCGGTTTCAATATTCTTTTAAATTAAACGAATATTTTCTAAAATCGAATTTTGGATAAATTTAACTGAGGTCTGCAAGTTAACTTTTGTAACAGTTTTTGGTAAAAATAGCTTACTTAAATAAATAAATTGTAATATTTAAATGATGGCGCCTCCATTATGTTAGCGCTCCTAGACTAGTACCTAATGGGAAATCTAGGCCTGAAAGAATCCCAAGGGCTCCGAGACAGTTGGGGAAAGGGGATCCACTGGAGAGCTACTAGGAGATAGATGGCAGCCTCCCGTCAAGGCCGTTTAACTTGTTCTTTAAGGGTATGGCTCACCAGCACGTCGGACCATGGCTTAACATCCCATCCGACTGACGGCGGCTTTTCCAAGACCATCGGTGTCCCCTATTGACACAGCATTAAATTACACGGTCTGGTTGCACCCTGCACCCTATTGAGTGCAGGGTGGGTTTTGCGGAGATAAAAGCTCAATGTTTACCCAGGTGGACTCGAACCTGGGAACTGCAAATTATGAGCCACCCCAGGCTTTTAATCTGCAGTTCTCTTTTTCTATTTCCTATTCTTTCTCTTAAAGAGGCATTATTTTTTACAAAGTGTCAAAAAATATATACAATAAATTTGATAAAGCCATTACAGCAATTACCATTCTCGGCTAAGAAACAGATTGAAATCCTGGAGAAGGAATAGATCTTTTAAATTATGTTCTCTCTCTGCTGAGGTCGAATCTTCCTCGAATACTGTCTATATGGTGCTTTTTCTGACTTCTATGCTAATTTTTTTTATTAAGCAGGAAAACTCTGGATTACCCTCCAATAGTCTTAGGTTTGATTCACTTAAAAAGTTCTGTTAGAACACACTACGTTTGATAAAGTAATAAAAGTGATTTTATTTCAGAATTTTATAAATCTAAAATGTTATTCTTCTTTTTTTACAGTTAAATGTGCTATAATGGATGTTGAACTCGTTACTGAATTAGATCCAGTACGCCTTAAAGCCAAGATCGAGGAAGCAGAAAAATCCCACGAGACTTGTCTCAAAGCTGTTAAAGGAGGTGAGAGTACATCAACTACCCTTACCATTGCTACTGATACGATGGAAATTAACCAGTAAAGCATGAGCATAGACTTCTGTTTCACCTTTTCGCTCAGTTAAACCTATATTACTTTTTTGATAATACTGTTCTTTATTTAATGAATGGTAACTTAGTTTCATAAACAACCTAGTGTTATGTAAAGTTATCTAGATAAATTTGATTCCAGACCGTTTGAGAATTGCAATTTGTAAGAAAATTGATTTTATTAAAATCTATTATGCTGTTATTTGATTTATTAATGACAACTATCCAATTACTCTCTTTACGAGATTACAGCCCATAGATTGTTTTTTTCTCTCCAAAATTTAAACTTTTTTAAATAATATTTTTACTTAAGTTCAGACATTTATGATTTTCCTTTAGTTAATTTTTTTGTAGGTAGCTTATATTTTACTGCTGCTTGAATAATGGTTTTACTTTATTTTGTTCAACTCAGCCATAATCATTCCGATATCTTTTGGCTGCAAAATTTGTCTCACAAAATAAAACCCCCGAACAGCTATCAAATGAATTTGTAAATTATCTTTTTACTACTACAAACTCATATCTAGAAATATAAGAATATTACGTCACAGTTAAAACTTCACAAAAAATACCTCATAGTCTGATTATAACTACGAAAAATAATTCTCAATTACAGAGCTGGCCCGGGCCCCTCGAGGTAAAACTCCCCCCCCCCCCCCCGGGCGAAGTTTATTTCACTGGCCATACACGATCGGGCTTGGAGCCAAGCCGGGCCTGCGCTGGACCCTTGATTGACAGCTGGCGCGCCCTGAACCAAACAATGGGAATAGAACTAACCGCATTGTTTAGAACATCACTGAAATGCTCAGCCCACCTAGCCATGACAGAATCCTTACCTTCTATATCCTTACGTTGTTTATCCTTCAATCCCTGTTAAAGCAATTTCGCCCCCCCCCCCCTTTCCCAAAACTGTTTTTAAGTATAAAATATTTCATTTTATATTATAGATTTAATTATTGTCTTTTACATTAAAAAATATTTTTTGTACAGAACGTGGACTAAAGAACAGTTGAGATTTACATTGCGTCAAACGCCCCTAGGCACAAAGAGCTGTAGAGCGCAATCATATGTGCTGTGTTTTGAATCTTCTAGAAAAAAAGATAATTTTTAACGTTAACATCCATGAAAATAACTAATTCCAGACATTTTGTAAGTTTTTTTACCAAATACTTAAAAAACTAAAATAATAAATGTTACAGGCTCCTGTCAGACCTCTGTGGCAAGCAGCTGCTTGAGGGGGTATTTATTATTTTTATTTTTTATTATTAGAGCATAAAATATACATAGTCGTATCAGAATAATATGACCACCTACCATACATACTATGGTAGGTGGTCATATTATTCTGATACGACTGTGTATAGTGTTCAATATGCAATCGATGGTTTTTAATTCTCCATCGGTCGTGTTTGACATTCGTCTTATTCAAACCTTCCATATCCATATACTGCGTCTTATCGCACCTTCTAAACGATAAATTCTTACCTTTTAGAAGCAGTTCGTTCGGTGTTGGATCTCACAGACCTAAACGATTTGTATCTTGAATCTTTTCTAAACGACACTAGCTAGGACCCATTCTTTCACAGTACTTTTCAGCCCACTCCTTTACTATATTCTGGTGCAATTTCGCTTAGATCCTCTCATTAGTTTTGGTTTGTTTTACCTCTGAGCGGCACTTTTTTTGCACACCTTGGGCTAAATGGCCAGGCCACAAGGACCCAGAAGGCTCAGAGAAGATTGGGGGAGGGAACCCACTGGAACGGCTGTTGGGAGACAGATGGTAGCCTCACCTTTGATAAGCACAAAACTATAAAAGGCATAGCAATGCTAAGTTACTATTATTTATGCTAAAGTCAGCATATATAATAATGTAGCAACAATAGATGATTAGTGCTACGTTCAACAGAGCAAATGTTGATAGCTACCTTTTTAAAATTTCATGTAAATATTTATAAAGTGGACATATAGCTACCAAATAAAAAGTATTTTTAGTCACCTCTTAAAAGTTTTATTTACACTATTCTGGCTACTTGAAATATTTGAAAAAATAATAACTCAATAACTATCAAAAAATTTCTGCAGTAACACTATATTCCATATAATATTAATGTTAGAATTTATTTCAATTTATATTTGCAAAAAAATCATAATATCTACTACAAATCAATTCTTTTCGGTAAAATAAAATTTTGCTATTGGCAGAATAATTTCGTAAACAATTTTTTTAATAAACGTGCGATCAACTCTATTGAAAACTTGTCAGAATCGTGAAATATTATGCTATATAATTATATTAATTTTTTTAAAACTGTAGCAGAGGTTCCTAAATGCAAAGATACTTTATCTTAGCTTGTCATACATTTACATAAATAATAAAAATAAATACCCCCTCAAGCAGCTGCTTGCCACAGAGGTCTGACAGGAGCCTGTCAGTTTATATGCCATAGTAGAAGGTCTGAGAGAATGGCAGGACCTCCGCAGAAAAACAACACACACACAACCATGCCTTACCCGGGGCTCGAACCCAGGTCCCTTAGATCAGTAGCCAAGTGTGCTAACCATAAATCCTTAATACATGATCAAGACATGCCCACTGGCTTAGGAGTAAAGTTCCACTACTCTAAGTAGGTTCGATATGCAAAGGCTATCTGATATCATGAGGAATAAATATTGGAGTATTTTGAAAATGAAATTGATGGAACGTTTATTATAACATATTCTGGTAAAAAGATACTTCACGAATTCACTCATATCTTTAACTTGTACTTCCGAGTGTATAAGATCAGGCAGACCTGCAGTTTACATTGCTCAGGCACCATATTCTCTTTAACAAAAGGCAGTAATGCGTTAATATGTAATAATGAACAAAATAATGAATAATGTATAAATATAATAATAATTATATACTAATGCAGTAATAAGAACGTTCAGTTACACTCGTAGTGAGTTGAGCGATTTAAACTGCAGAAGAACCTTAGATCCTTAACACAGTATTACTATTCTGAGAAACAAATTTAATCATTAAATGTATAATTACTTTCACATGGTATTTCCTATAATTACTTAATAAATTGTAGAAACAATATTAATATATAGGTGCAATAATTTTACTTTCACTAGACTACCGATAATGCGGTAAATCACTTTGACACTTACCTATGGAAACTGATGCCTTTATCCGTTTCCTGAAAGTTATACGCCACACAGTTAGCAACCATGTTACTTGATAACAAACTACACAAAGTTTAAAAATATTGAAGATTTAAAAAAGTTAAAGCTTTATAAATGCAGTAGGTAGTTACTACAACATAGGCTTTACATTAGCTCTGCGAGAGACTATCTGCAATGGCAACATAAACTTTTGAAAACAGGCACACTTTTTTATCATTAGCCGTATTGGGAGTGCGCCATCTAATTCATCTACATCCATGGTTGTATATTATCTAAGGAAGCAGTATTCATAATCATTTAAGTTGTATGAGAAATAAATTACAAAGAATTAAAATCGGTGTACAAATTAATATTTTTGCCACCAGCTTTCTGAAGCATAATTTTTACCGTTTCTGCACCAAACATATTTATAATTTTTGGTTTTTGCTGTTGTTTCTCTTTGCTGTTTTTAGCTTTTGCTGTTGCGCTTTCCAATAAAGCTCTCTATTAATTGCAGTTAAGTTTTCTTTCCAATATGACGTTGATTCAGCAACATTTAAGTCTGCATTTGCAGTTGAGATCCTGTAGTCTTTTTCTTCTCTTTCGGTCCTGGATTAAACTGTGCAATTATGATGGTTTTGAAATCCAAAAAAGTTGTCTGTATAATTTCATTTTAGCCCAGAGTATATGTTCGACACTAAAAATAGATTTGAAAAACAACTATAAAATTTTATTTCATATAGAATATCATTTTAATTTTTCCTGTTCGGTGCAATAGTTTAGTAATTGGGAAACCTTGTCAAGTCTTAATCTCAGATCACCCCTCCCCCGAAACAATCCTAGCTACATGCTGAGAGATCACATAAACATGTATATAATACATATTACACAAACTGTGATTTATTTCGATTAGTTAAACTTCGTAAGACATTTTGTATTTCATGTGAAGGAGAATACAACATAGATACTCTGATATTCCAAGATGACAACTGCAGGGTGCATAGGACCAAAACCGATTGTGACTGGCGCAAGGAAACATTGGTGGACCTTGTCTGACCCACAAAGTCATCAGGTGTAAATCCCATTGAAAACCTTTGTAACTATCTGGAACAGAGACTGAAGCACCAAAATAGGCATCCGTGTAATTTAGCTGAACTAAGAGTGCTAATGTTGGAGTGGACTAAAATTGATGTTAACTATATCCCATGACTAGAGAAGTCCATACCCAACGGGATTGCTGCTGGAATTCATCTGAAATTGTTAAACATTCATTTTAACAGTGTATTAGGTAAGAAATTATGGAGGTGAATAATTTTTTGTCTAGCGAGCTTAATAGTTCTGCATTCTTGGCAAACAATAAGTGATGTGCATACTAGTTAGCACTTGACAATTCATTTACATATTTGGAGTCTTAAGTGATTTTATCAAACTGGAGATTGATATTTCATAAAAAAAAAACATTTCACTGGAGGCTGGCCAATCAAAAGTCATTGTAGTCATATGGATGAATGTATCTTAAATGGTGGCCTTCAGTCTTTGGAGAAAATTTCAAGTAAGGTGTGCTAGAACATCCTGGGCAAACTATGGCCCAAGCAGCCCACCACCTCTTTCGGGTACGACCCATGAGCTACTGATGACAAATAAGTTAAATTTGTAAAGGGGAAAAGAACGTATAGAGAACAAGTCCAAATTCAGAAAAGCGAATTTTCATTAAAATCATTTTAATGGAAATATATTGTTTATGTTTCACTTTAGTTTTTATGCGTTTGTTATATATAGATTATTACATATTTCTTTGGCGGCTCACCCTTCCACTTCAGTTTTCTATGCTGCCCTTCAGCTAAAAAATTTCCCCACGGGTGTTCTAGAAGACTAGTACAAAGTCACATCTCGAGATGATTTGTATCTGATTTTAACTGCCATGCATCACGTGCCACTGACAGCTCTTCAACTTGGTTTATCCACGGGAGAATTTCAAGGCAGGTTTCCATAAGGCTTCACGAGAATGGACTCTAGGCAAGATGACTAGTGGTATGTATCACCCTCACACTGAAGGGCCCATATGAATTAGTCCCAGCAACAAGTGCACGATACCCAGGAATAGGGATGGCTCACCATTAGGCCAGGCCCCACCAACGTTTCTGTAATATGTACTGAAATGTTAAACTCCGAATTAATTTGAATAAAACAATATTTTACATGGATTGATTTTTGCAAGACAACCTGTGTTTTATTTCAATAAGCATTTAGTGAAGTAACGCACTCGAAACTGCTTTGCAGCTCTTTAATTATAAATGTAAATAAACACGAGATATTGCGGGGCAAACTTTCAGTGTGACCAGAAAATTCCATCGTTTACCATGCCAGATACTTATTTGCCATCCTGCTTACTACAGTTTGCAAGTTAAAGCGAGGTCTGGGTGGCTGTGAAGCAGGGCCATCTTAAGCCTTACCTGGGCCTCAAGCATTTGCCTATGCCAAAAGATGACCCTGCTGTGAAACGGACACACAACAAAAACTAGAGATCATATTACTGATTACAGCTCTACAACTAAGTGATTATTGAAAACTCGGCAATCGTAGTTACAGTACTGTGCGAATTAGTTGGGACAAGCGAAGGAACGCAAAGTCCCTTCGGCTGCAGAGTCTGCTGCAAGTCTAAACTCGTTCGTAACCTTCTGCTGCAAGTGTAAACTTGCGCGTGCAGCTTCCAGGCCACAGATGCTTCACCCCATTGAAGGAATGACGGACAGCAAAAAGTACATAGGCGTTCTGGAGGCGAAAATGGTCCCAACATTGCAGAAGCTGTTTCCTAACGGCAATTGGGTATTTCAACAGGATCTGGCTCCATGCCACAATTCTAAGCTTGCTAAGAGCTTCTTTACCCAGCCACATTTGAAGGTATTGGAGTGGCCAGGAAATTCACCCGATATAAACCCCATTGAAAATTTGTGGGCCATTATTAAAGCACGCATATCTAAGATGGATTGCACGACAAAAACCAAAATGATAGTGTCATGAAAGTGTGGTACCACGACCCTAAAGTGAAGATGTGTGGAAAGCTAGTGGCATCAATGGTTGAGAGGGTGAAAGAAGTAATTAAAGCTAAGGGGGTCACATTCACTATTAACTACACTATTAAACAAATAAATATTTTAATTGTGTCTTTGTTACTGCATTTTCCTATTGTCCCAACTAATTTGCACAATACTGTACCATTACCGGTATCTTCAGACTTGGTCATTGGCTAGGCATTTTGACGTCACAGCGGGAGACGACGGTAAGCAAAGCTTATAAGAAGCGTAGGTAATATTGATTTTGGAAGAAAGTGCAAAATTACAATTTGTTTTTTTTAACTGTCTGAGGTCTGTCTAGCTGTCAGAGAAATATTTATTGTTATAAATACACTCGGTAGCCACTTTATTAGGTTCGTGTTATGTCAATAGTAACTGAGATACATAATTTGGGAATTACTTAAATAATCATGTTTTGAAAAAGTGTGAAGACAATTTAAAGATTTCAACCTATATTTTTAACAATATTCGGTCTCTCTTTAGAGTTAAGGAAATTGGAATACTTAGCAGCAATAATTCCAAGTAATTGCTCTCAAAAGTGAATTGGGTTGGGTTGTTTTACCTCTGAGCCGCACTTTTTTGCACATCATGGGCTAAATGACCAGGTCTCAAGGACCCCAAAAGCTCAGAGAAGGTTGGGGGGAAGGGGACCCACTGGAAAAGCTGTTAGGAGACAGATGGTAGCCTCCCGTCAAGATCATCCAGTGTGCTCTTTAACGTGCACAGGGTATGGCTCTCCCGCACACGGAGCCACGGCTTCTGAAAAGTAAATAAAAACAAATTAAAACTAAAGCAAGGTTGGGTTGTTTTACCTCTGAGCGGCACTTTTTTGCACACCATGGGCTAAATGGCCAGGTCACATGGACCCCGAAGGCTCAGAGAAGGTTGGGGGAGGGGACCCACTGGAACAGCTGTTAGGAGACAGATGGTAGCCTCCCGTCAAGGCCATCCAGCGTGTTCTTCAACGTGCACAGGGAATTGCTCTCCCGCACACGGGGCCACGGCTTAACATCCCATCCGACGGACGGCGGCCTTTCCAAGCCCATCGGTGTCCCCTACTGACCGTGGGCAGGGCGGGGAATTTTAAAACTAAAGCAATAACTGTTATGCTACACTTTACTAAGTTTGAGTATTTTCAGCAATTCACGTGAAAATTAGTTTAATTTTCGTTAATTCTGAATTATATTTTGCAGAAAGAGCTAGTTATGGAAGCTGTTTCAACTTCCAAAACTCGCATTTACATAACTCTAAATACTGAACGCATATTATTGGAAATCGAGATTTAAATAGATTTATGTTCCTAAAATTATACCAAATGGCATCTCAACGTATTTTGTTCTGTTTCTTATGAAAATTTAATACTTTGATGTATTATGAGAGTTCACTGGCTGTGACCTCCTCTCATACAACTTTAATATACGATGTTAACGTATTACTTTGATCTACTTAAATATATATATATTTTTTTTTTGGGGGGGGGAGAGCTCAGTTGGTAACGTGCTAGGCTTGTAATCTGCAGTACTCAGTTCGAGTCCCATTTGGGCCAGCATTGAGATTTATCTCCACAAAACTCCCTGCCATCAGTCATGTTATACTGTAGTATTTTGCTGACTCAAACAGCTAGTAGCATTGATGGTATAAAGTCTGTGTGTGATGGTCCTCCCATTCACTTTTGCTTAACCAATTTTACTTGATTTACGATATATTTATCATTTTGGGGATTATTATTTCATTTTTGGACTGATCGCAATTCTCATTTCTGAGCCGTAAGAGTTGTACATGAGCAACTCCGACTTTTGATTGCAGCCATTAATACGCGCGTTTAGGACACGACCCCTCTTGCGTCATAGCGAGCGCGATCGTCAAATTATACAAATGTTTTCCGGGTGTGCAACAGACACGCGCCGGATTTGTATGCAGCATGTTATAACTAAGTAGCGTTAGGTAACAAGTTAGTTAATGGAGAAAATGCTGCTAGTGGAAGTTGAGACGTAGAACTGGAATTTTTCGTACACCCAATTCTGTTTATACACGGTAGATAAATTCCCGAAAAAACCATGCAGAAAAAAAAAAACCGCGTAAAACAATAGTGCATATGAAAAAATAGAAGATTGGTTCCAGACGTTAAAACCCAGTACAAATAAGTTGTTTTCAAACAAATCATATCAAAATCTTTAATTAAAACTTTATTTGAATTTTATTCATTTAAACACTTTTTTTTATTTTATAAACTTATAAAGATAATTATATGTACATATACTGTATAAAGTAAATTATCCTTCATAGAGAAAATAATATGTCACTAATTTAAGAATACAAAAGTGAAAAAAATATGACTTACATATGCTTATTAACTAGATTTTATTCGTTGTCACATTTTGGCTGTCGTGTTCATACTCCAATGGTGAAATGCTCTCTGTGGCATGGGGAACAAAATTATCACTTGTTTCCAGTGATTCTGAAGTTTGATTAGTTTTGACAATGAATCAATCGTTGAGATCCAGCTTTGACTAGATCTTTGTATAATTCTTGATAACGCGCCATACATGACTTCATTTAACGTTTAAACTGCCCAGCTCATTCGACAATGGGATAACGTGTAAGAAAATGACTTTCCAATTTACTAGCCATTTGAAGCCCTTCTTTAATTAAACCTGCAGTGAGTGGAATCTCTTCATCACCATCACTTTTTTCTTTTTCATCAGGAGTCTCCAGGACAACTATTATTTCATCTTCGCTAAGAACTTTGTCAACCAGCAATTCATCAATATCTGCAAACGATAAATTATCGAATCCTTCTCCACCAACTGCATGTGCTAAAGCGATGATATTAGAATATTCATTCGTATTTGGGGGTACAGGATCCTTGCTTTTTACACATTCTGGCCAAATAGCTTTCCAACATGCGTTTAAAGTTGATGGTTTTAATTCTGATAACGTCAATCCAACATGTCTGATACAATCTAATATAGAAAATTTCTTCCACACATCAATAACTATTAGAGTTTTATCCTTATCTAGTTTATCCAAAATGTATTGGAATGCTCATCTTACGTAGCAAGTTTTAAATGTGGCAATTATACCCTGGTCTAATGGTTGCATTAAGGATATCGTATTAGGCGGCAGAAAACAAAATTGCACATTTGGGTGTTCCGAAACAGGATGGCCAGGCGCATTGTACATAATCAATAGAACTGTAAATTCGAGATTTTTTTCCCTTCAAATAGCGTTTAACTTCTGGAACTAAATATTTATGGAACCATTCATTAAACATTTCTTTTGTAGCCCAGGCTTTTTTGTTTGCCATACAATATGCTGACAATTTATTCAAATCGACACCTTTCATTGACTGTGGTCTTAGGGATCGATTGATAAGCAGCGGTTTTAACATACGATCTCCTGAAGCGTTGCTGCAAAATAGAAAGGTCACACGATCCTTAGCTGCTTTAAAGCCACCAACAGTTTTTTGTGATTTTGCTACGTAGGTTTTATTCGGCATTTTTTTCCAAAAAAGGCCAGTTTAATCTGCATTCCAAACTTGATCACAAGTGTATCCACCATCTTCAATGATTTGGGCTAATTTTGAACAAAATTCTTTAGCAACTGGCTTATCCGCAGATCCAACTTCTCCTTTTATCATTACATTATGAAACGAGTGTCTTTGAAAAAATCCTGCAAGCCAACCTGTACTTTCAGAAAATTCATAATATTTATTTAACTGATGTGGTTGGTTCGATTTCTTGTGTCTGCTTATATATATTCATAATGCCATCTGTTTGATGGTATTTCCGTCTAGTGGTATTCTTTTTTGCTAGTTATCTTCTATCCACATTACTAGTACCTTTTCCATCTCTTTTTCAATATCTCTTGTGTATGACAACGACTTAGTGCTCAATTTTGTTCCAGAAAGCACAGATTTTGTAACAGCATCTTAATTTTTCTTGATGGTTCTTACGGTAGCTTCGTTGAAACCGAAATATTTACCTATGGATGTTGAACCTTCTCCAGTTACAAGACGATATGAAATTTGGATCTTAGTATCCAAAGAGATAGCTTTTCTTTTCTGCTTTTGTATAGTTGAATTATCCGACATCGTGGAAAGGCTTACGAAAAATATTTGAATTGTAGTTAATAAATCAGATGATGAAAAATTGTAAATTACCTATCAGCAAAATTTAATAAATTTGTATTACGCACACAAAACTTCAAAAAAAAAAATTCCATTTCTTCTATTAAACACTTCTAACTTTAAACACGAAACGAGAGACCAAGACTAATGTTATATATTGAAGATAAAAATTGAGGGGAATTCCTGGAACTCAATGTTGCCACTTTATTCCGAATGAAGTAGGTTTTGTACAAATTTTCCATAAAATAGAGAATAGAAGAAACTTGTGTATTTATGTTAGTATAGTTTTTATTTTGAGGATTTTAGTGCACAAAATGTGTATCTATTGTACATTTTCAAAGTTAAAACAACTTCGAAAAATGTGACCATAAAAGTGGCATCTTTGTTATTAAATGTAAATTCTACGAATTTTTTCAGAGTTAAATTCAAATGGAGATTTTTAAAAAGCGCCGTTTGAACGTGTTAGATTAAAATTAATACTGTAAAAAGAAAATTTGAATTTTTTTCTAATCCGTGCTAAATCAAAATCGTGCAAAAAAAGAAATCCGTGTAAAAACAGAATTGGGTGTATTTTGTTAGGAGGAGCTGAAATATGTTAAATCAGTATGTGTTGTATAGATAGAAAGAGTTGTTAGTAGATATTTAGGTAGATGCGAGTTGTTAGTACTACAACTTTTGCATTCATCAAATGAGTTGGGGAGTTTTTGAATTTTTTGGAAATAAATTTTTAGAAACTTTTGAATTTTTGAGATTTTTCTCTTGAGCAACGTAAATTGATTTTTTTGGTTAGATTTAAACTTTAAACTTGACAATCATAGACCCGAAGAAGACCAGTGGAGACATCAAAAGGGAGATTGCATCTCATGGGGTTAATATAGATACTTCAGACTTCTGGAGTGTGGCCGCTGGGCTTGAACCCCTCCAAAAAGCAGCTTTTGACACCCGCTATGAAGCAAAAAAGGCTATCCTGGGCAAAGAAACATCGATACTGGACTGTGGAGAATTGAAAAAAAGTGATATTTTCCGATGAAACCCACTTTGAGGTGCATGGCTACAACAGGTCAAATTTCGTCCGCTGCTCGCCTGGAGAACCTCTTCGATCCGGCCACATCCAGCAATCCCCCAAACACCCACCCAAGGTCATGTTTTGAGGATGTTTCACAGCTTCCAGGACACAGACGCTTCACCCCACTGAAGGAATGATGGACAGCAAAAAGTACATAGGTGTTCTGGAGGCGAAAATGGCCCCAACACTGCAGAAGCTGTTTCCTAACGGCGATGGGGTATTTCAACAGGATCTGGCTCCATGCCACAATTCTAAGCTTGCTAAGAGCTTCTTTACCCAGCAACATTTGAAGGTATTGGAGTGGCCAAGAAATTCACCCGATCTAAACCCCATTGAAAATTTGTGGGTCATTATTAAAGCGCGCATATCTAAGATGGATTGCACGAAGAAAACCAAAATGATTGAAAGTGTCATGAAAGTGTGGTACCACGACCCTGAAGTGAAGGAGATGTGTGGAAAGCTAGTGGCATCAATGGTTGAGAGGGTGAAAGAAGTAATTAAAGCTAAGGGGGTCACATTCACTATTAACTATGTACATTAAACAAATAAATATTTTAGTTGTCTAAATTCTTAGTTCCTTGTCCCAACTAATTTGCACAGTACTGTATTGACGTTAAAATGTCACCCAACTAACGCTGTGATTGTCACCTATGTTTAAATCATTAATAGCGCTAAATAGCGAGAAGAGACTTATTTTCATCTCACTCAGCGCAATATAAAAAAGAAATAGTTGCCACCCGTTGATCATTAGTTCAATCGGTAAGAATACTCTGGCATGTTTCTCGAGAGATGTGGGTTCAAGTTCCGTATGTCGGCGAAATTGTTTCCACGAAATATTTATTGGCAAATGAAATACAAAATAATAAACAGTTCCCAGCCAACACCTGCCCTGAAAAACAAAGGTAGAAAAATACACCATAGCAGTGCCCAGCATTCAAGCACTGATGAATATAATTGAAGGGTTTGCTGCAAAAATGAGTTGGCACAATATTGATCAAAATGAGTACTACAGTGAAATGTATTTAAAAACCAATGGCCAATCAATTAGCATAAAATTATAAATTAAAAAAATACCTATCTTCCTATTGGGACTTAAAAAGTAGAAAATAAACCTAAAGCACGTATTCACTTCAAAAAAAGATAGGTCGCTGGCAATCTTGTACGTAAATCGGTGCCCTATCTTCCTTTAAAGTGAACAGCTATTTTTTTTTTAATTTTTATCGCTAAAACCACCTACTTTCAAACACTATCACTTGATATATAACTAATAAACATCAACCACATTTTTCCTCCCTTTTGAAATCGTGTTTGAGGCTGCCCATGACATTGAAGACGTAACAAGCTTTAAGGTATGACTTGTTAGTCTAACCCTGGGGAAATCTCCCCCTTTACCAGGGGAGGGGGGAATAGTCTAAATAGCTTACGGTCATTATATACTTCAAATAATAGCTTGTGATGTGGGAAGTGTCATAAGCTATAAAAATAGGTCACATAAACTAAGAAAAGGTTAGCCATTGATGGTGTAGTGGTCAGCATAACAGGCATGTTTCTTGGAGACGTGGGTTCGAATCCCACTCATGGGAAAACCGAATTTTTTTCAGCTCATCATTTCATGAATTCCATATCTACAGGACTTATCCTATGATTATTTACTACTGATATGAGCTTTCATTTGACACACAACTCGTAACTGTAGACGTAGGCATTTGCAAGATATAATAGAACGACTTTCCCATTTTCAGGGGGGGAAGAAAGCATGGGGGTAAAATTTTTATAGCTTACGACACTCCCCACATCACAAGCTATTACTTGAAGCATAACTTGGTACATTCAGACTCATGTTCAGGAGATATAAGGGGTTGGGTTTTTTACCTCTGAGGGGCACTTTTTTGCACACAGTGGGCTAAATGGCCAGGCCACAAGGACCCCGAAGGCTCAGAGAAGGTTGGGGGAGGGGACCCACTGGAACAGCTGTTGGAAGACAGATGGTAACCTCCCGTCAAGGCCATCCAGCGTGTTCTTTAACGTGCACAGGGTATGGGCTCTCCCGCACACGAGGACACGGCTTAACGTCCCAATCAATGGACGGCGGCCTTTCCGAGCCCATCGGTGTCCCCTACTGACTGTGGGCAGGGCAGGGAATTTTGCGGAGATAAATCTCAACACTGACCCAGCTGGGACTCGAACCTGGGAACTACAGATTACGAGCCTGGCGCGCTTCCGACTGAGCCACCCCCGCCCCGGAGATATAAGGGGACAATCATTTTCATATTCCCTACTTAGGGGGGAAGAAAGCATGAGGGCCAATTTTTTATAGCCTATGACATTTCCCACGACAGCTTTAATTTGACACATAGCTTATTACATTCGGCACTTGTGTTTTTGGAGATATAGCAGAAGAATCACTTCCATATTTCCCCTTTTCAGGAAGGAAGAAACCAATGTTTTTTATTGCCTACGCCATTCCCCGCATCACAGGCTTTCATTTGACACATAGCTTATAGCAGAAGAATCGTTTTCATATTTCTCCTTTTTCAGGAGGAAGAAAGGAAATAAATTTTTTTTGTCACCTCTGACTCACCCCGCATCACAAGCTTTCATTTGACGCATAGCTTGTTATTTTCCACACTCGCGTTCTGGAGATATAGAGGAATAACAGTTTTCATATTTCCTCCCTTTTTTTAGGGGAGAAGAAAGCATGGAGGGAGTCAATTTTGTATAGCATATAACACTCCCCACATCACAAACTTTCAGTTGACACACAAATCATTTTCTCAATCGCATTCAAAAGATATGGTGGAACAACTATTTCGACAAATCCACAAACTGACAAATATCAAAGCGATAAGCAATAGAAAAATAGATAAAAATAAAAACAAGTCATCACCTTGAACTAGTTACTGAAATGGAGCTGGTGTTTCAAATAAGAGCAATTCAGTTCTTGTAGATGTTCTTCCATTTTTCTAAAGTTTCTCAAAATGGATCTGGCACATTTTTGCTGCATACCTTTTTATTCATGGTGTTATCCACGTCATCTAAAACAGGGATTTTCAAACTGTGTTCCACTGAACCCTTAGGTTTCAGAAAAGCTTTCTGTGTTTCATGAGAGGTTGAGAAGGAAATAATAAAATTTCACGATTCAGTACTTTTTTGATTTGCTTTCAGATATAGAACTTCCCATATCTAAACAGAAATATTAGACTGACTGCACAATTCTTTCATTGCATCTGCAAAATGTCTCAATTTCCATTAAAAAGAAAAAGAACTGCTATCTGACACATCAGTTGTTTTTTTTTTGAGAAAGTCAAAATATTTATTATATACATACAAAATCTTCAAGCAGTGATAGCTTATGGAGGTCCAACTAGACTCTGCAATTTTGTTCTCCAAACACATTGTCCTAAGCTGCAACATTTGGCCACAGCAGGCCAATTCTATAGAGATCCTGTTCAACATTGTCTGCCCACTACCTCCTAGGTCCTCCCCCTTTTCCTGAGGCCTTTAGGCACATTGTTCATAACTCTATCTGCTAATTTATAGTTAGGCATATGGGCAACATGAAAAAACCAAGTCTCTGAACAATATGTCGCTCAAAGGAGATGACCGACTCCTTTGCCTAAATTCATCATTACTTACAAGGTCAAACCACCTAATGACTACAATACTGTGTAATCATCATCTAGAATCAAAGGCATCAAGTTTTCTGTTATCTTTCATATAAAGGGTCCATCTTTCACTACAATAACTAACTTTAGAAAGCACCACACTATTATGTAGCCTAATTTTAAAATCAGTCTTTTAAGTGTATATGCCTATTTTTTCACACCCTACACAGATCGTTAAAAGTCCCAGCAGCAATCCCTGTTCTGTTCATCTCATGCCACACATCGCCAGTATCTGTTACACAGCTTCAGAGATAATTTAATAATAAAAAATTTTAACCATTAAGTATATAGCTAGTACTAATTGTTTTATTACCACTTGGCTTATCACTCCTGATTAACCCTTACAGTGTTGGGTTTCTGAAACTGAACTCACTGTGGTGAGCAGATATATTTTAAAGTGTTTTCAGAAAATAAACAACTTTAGAACCTCATCCTGAAGTAACTAGTGAACAGAAATATATTGTGTTATATACCAAAAAAGAGAGGGCATTTAATTGTAATAAATAAAATGCCAGAAATTTGAAGAAAACAATCGTTAAAATTTTTAAGTTTTAAAAAATTACTGCTTTTTTTTTCATTTTAACTTTAGTAACATTCAAAATTTTTTTATTTTAATATAAGCAATTTACAATTTTCTATTAATGCTAGAACCTTTCATTTACTTGGTTCTTCTACAATTTTTTAGTCACTAATGCATTAACGCATATGCTTAGACTTTTGACGATTGGCAAATTGTAAAGCCTAAGTGTCAAAAAAATTTGCTTTAAAAACAAGATAATTTAAATAAAAATTAAAAATATATCTGAAAAGTGATAATAAACTAAGAAATTTTTCAAAAAAAAAAAAATATTTTACTGCAGCACTGAAATTGAGAATGGTTTTAGTATGAAGCTGCATAAATTTCTGCCGCATTTAAAAATGTGGCAGAAATTTTGGTTAAAAATCATATTTTCCTAACCTTAATTTATATGGTTGAAAGGTAATTAAAAGTATTGCTAAAGTAACTACTCCCTTTTAAAAATCACGCTTTGAGGATAACTGCTTAATCCCATGGTTCTCCCGATATCCGCACTAGAGATCACTAGTGGTTTCGTTTTGATTGTTTCAAATTAATTATTGCTAATAATCATAATATACAATTGGGAAGAAATAAAAAATTTTAGAAGCATTAGAGTAAAAAAAAATCTTTAAAATCGAGTCTGCTAAAATACTGGCTGAAAACCAATATGCGTAGTTTTTGGATGATGTAATTTCTGGTAGTAATAAAATCAATATCTTTATGTTAAAAGCTTAGAAAGCATTACAACTCTGCTAAAGTGGGAAAGAGGATGGAAGAGAGGAAATCACAACCAATTGACAATTTGACCATGGGCAAAGCAGAATGAAAGCATAAACTAAATTATCACCGATTCTATTTGCGGTGATTGAACATATGCATACATTCACTGCGACTCAAATAGATTTATTTCTAAACTTTATCATAAATTTTTCAAGCAGAATCAACAGGTAAAAATATATATCACAGATTTAAATGTTATTTTCATATTTGATTATAAACAGTTAAAAAACTGACATTTCTATTCAGAATTTTTTTTAGCTACTATCTTTTACTGCAGCACTGAAGTTTACTTCTCAGGTAACTAAATTCAAAGGATGACACCAATTAATACTGCTTTGACACAGAAAGGGTTAAATCTTCTATTGCCATTGTACACCATTTCAAACTGCAGAATATTATTGGAAGCATAGGTTATGGTCAGGTCACCAGCACAACAAAAAGAAAACTTCCATTTTCTAAACATAAAAATTAGCATTTGAAATTTTTTCTCACATAGAGTAGCTATTTCTTTCACTATATCGCTCTGAAAAATTCTTATTCAAATACTTTTCCCACTTTAGTTAGAAATTTTATTTTAATAAAATTCAAAATAAAATGCTGCTTAATTTATACACAATATGACTTATTTCTGCTCATTAGTTATTTGTATACAATATGACTTATTCTCATTAGTTATTAGTATACAATATGTTATTAGTATGGTGTAATAACATATTGTATACTAAATAGATAGTATAAAATGTAATAACATACTGCTCATTAGTTATTAGTATACAATATGACTTATTTCTGCTCATTAGTTATTTGGCAAAAAAGTTCTAAAATTATATTGTTTGACTGAGCATAGTGAAAATATAACTTGTTCTGTGGTTTCATTCCAACTTTTCAGGATGTTACTAAAATGATTAAAGTTGCAGGAAATAAATATTTACATATAATTGTTCTATGTGAGAAAAACGAAACGAATATAAGGGTTCAGTGACTTCAGGGAGTTTCAAAACCCCTGATCTAAAACTGTGTATAAGGGAGAGACAAATCCCCAATTGATAAAGCATGAGATACCCCTAAAAGCAAAAATCAAAGATGAAGACAGAGAATAAAAAAAAAAACGAATGTAATAAGAAGTCACTACCTCTCCCTTCAAAATCAGTTTTGTAAAAGTCTCTTTTCATTAATAAAAAATGTTTAATTGGAAAATCATATAGATTTCATGAAAGGAGACCTCATCAGAAATATTCATAAGCTCAGTAACAGCCCTAAACAAAGCAGTCTTAAATTAAAGATACACCTTAAACTTCAAACATTCTACGATATACTAGTGCAGCAACTTTAAGTTGAAGAAATGAAAAATCATTAATCTACATATATAAAAGTTATAACTTTATAAGGCAATAGTACATTGCTCCCCCCATCTTTGCCCTTTAGCATGGAGGAAGTTAATTAAAATATCTGGTAAAAAGGTACAAGAATGCATGTCACTACCCTTCAAAATCAGTTTTGTAAGTCTCTTTTCATTAATAAAAAATTTAACTTTTTTTAAATCTCATCTCACTTCTTATGGTGAAAACATTTTTTTTTTCTTTTCGATTCCTTAATGGCTATATATACTATTTTTCATCACTTTATGATTTAGAGTATTTCAAATATATACAGCAGTTTATCGCAAATTATGATGTTGTAGAGCACTGAACAATGTTTATAATAATGGAATTGAAAAAGTTCACACACAGGAAGTTGTAAATTACACATTGTAAAGCACAAAGATATTTACTGAAATAAAATCCATCACTCATTATCCTAAATGTGGGCAGATCTGCCATTTATTAAACGTATGTGCATTACACTGGCAAATTCCTATCAAACTACATGGCAAACAACTACTTGAGAAGCTATTTATGTTTTTTATTCTTGAGGAAACATGTTTGATGTAATTTTTGTTACCACTTTAACTGCAATGATTTGTGCAAAATACTTTTTTTTCTTAGAAGACTGTTTACACCAATTGCAACCTACTGATGAGATTCTAATACCTGTTTAGGATTTTTTTTTTACCAACAAATACAATTACAATCAAAAGAAGAACATAATTCTCACTTCAGTGATATCATAGCAAAATGGAAAAGTAATAACTTGCTTGCATCAAGAAAGCATAGCTGCAGTATTCTTATTTAGTAATAGTGTTTTTTTTTTCCAAAGCTAATATGAGTCATGAATTCTCTTAAAAAAAACACTTTTTTGATAAATGCTTTGATGCAGAACAAAAAGAAACCTGAGATTTAACATGGATAAGATATGAACATTCCTTTTCATATGTTGTTGTTCTGCCGAGGTCTTGCCTTTTTACAAATCTTCTCTTTGGTGTATTATGCTGACATGCTCCTGCCACAACTCTATGGCAAGCAGTTGGCTTGAGGATATTTATTGCAATTATTATTTTTTTTATTTTGTAAAAATTTTTACAATTCTGAATGTTCCAGATTTCATTAACTCTTTAAATACTAAATAAATATTGTTGCAAATGAAGATATAGGTAGAATTTAGATAATTTACTTGCAGTCATTTTTCTTTACTACCAAAAAAAGCTTAGTTTAAAAGGAGCTTCATAACAGTTTTACATTAACATAACCTGGAAGTACCCTTCACATTTTTGCTAATATACTGTACATATCACTGGCTTTCAAAGGACAATTAAAATTGTTAAGCCCTATTGTTATTCTTTTCATTCCAATCACTTTTGGGAAATGATATTAAAATGTCTCAACCTTACATAAAGAGGGTAGAGTTAACTCAGTCAGTAGTGTGTGCCAAGCTCATAATCTACAGTTCCCAGATTCAAGTCGCAACATTGAGATGTGTCTTCACTAACCCCCACCTTGCCCTAGTGAGAAAGGGGACACTACTGTGCATGGAAAGCCACTGCTTATCATATATGACATTAAGCTATGGCCCTGTATGAAGGAGAACCATACCCTGTGTTTATTAAAACAAATGATGGATGCTCTTGATGGGAAGCTACTATGTCTCCTAACAGATGTCCAGTGGGTCCCCTTCCCAACCTTCTCTGAGCTTGTCCTTGTAACTCAGTTATTTAATCCATTGCATGCAAAAAAATAGTGCCACTCACAGGTAAAACAACCCACCTTACAGAAAGCAAGACTAACATTTTTTTTTTAAATCTTTTAAGATTCTAAATTGCATTTGTTACAAGAAATAATATTGCTTTAAATTTCCACAGTGAAAAATTATTATACATTTTTTCTATTCAATTTTCTTGTGTACCTACATTATAAATAAAATGTAGCTTATACCAATTATAATATTTGGTGCGTTTAAAAGAAGAATAACAATTTTTTTTATCTTCATTGTATGTAGTCTAATATTAAACAATCTATACATAACATTCATGAAACTAATGTCTAATCTAATTCTATGACAATTATAAAACCAGTGTTAAAATTGCTTCAAAGTAAACATCAATTGGAAATGTTAAAAAGTGCCAAAAGTATAGTAGTGGCATGTAACAAATTAATAACTTCTAGATTACCTTTATAAAGAAAACTTAAAAATATTTTTACCTCCATTTTTGGTTTAAACTTTAACAATTATAATCTACATTTTATATATATATTAGACATTAAAAATAACAAATTTCTCCTTTCTTAATAAACAGTAATAATTAATAACATTATCTCAGCAATTTAAAAAGTTTTTCACAATAATTGATCCTTATCACCTTCTTTCCTACCATGATGTAGGACTTACAGCATTTATATCAAAATTTGAAATTGTGCACTTTTTGTTCTTAACTATGGGAAATGCTAACTTAGAAGTATTGAAATCATTTGTATTCTTAGACTTAATGTCTTTGCTCCTACCATCTAAAATATTACTCATCTTTTCATCTTTTTGAATTGTGTCAATTGTAAATTCTTTAACAAGACTGCATTGACCTTTAACAGATTTAAACTTATCTTGATCTTTAGGAAAACCAAGGTAAAACCATTTTTTAGGATTTGACTGTACTGTATCTTGAGGTCCCCCACTAATTTTACGTCTAGGAGCTGGAGATGATTCAGGTGTTACACAAGGTGTAGTATCAGGAGATGAATAGATAGCATCTTCACATTTTAAAGCATCCAAAATATAGTGGTATTTAGGAGATAACGGACTTGAAACTTTGCCAGCTGGAGATGAAGAGGTTGAGCTATATTTTTGAATGGGACTTTGAACTTCTGGCAAATGCATCTGAATAACTGGTTGTTGCTGAAGTTGTGCATTCTCAGAGCCTGTATATATGAAAAAAACTGATATAAGCAAAATATCTACTTTTAATTTATATAAATTTTACAAAAATGCCCACAATTGCAAGGCTGAATTCACTTATATCTGCACCACAATAATGGCATTAACCTTTTTCAGTTTTTATCTAATAATACAGATAACACTAAATAAATATGAATAAACCACCATTTTATTTTTTGTCTGGTAATCTTTGCACTTACTTAAACTAATGTACTGATTTCACTTTCTGTTCTGCCATAAAACATTTGTAAAATATGGTGAACTTTGACAACACCAGGTTCCTCAAAAGTCAGAAAGCACACGAGTGCTTTGGCTCAAATCCACCAATGACACCACCTAGACAGCTGCTACTCTAGTTAGAGATTGCTGCACTCCATTTATATGCATCCACAGTTCATGTAAGGCAAATAAATACCTCATACCCAGCAATACACAAGAGCACATATTACAAGCTGCATTTTTCAAGAGACAAGTTATCAGAAAAATATAGTTTTGAGAGATAAAAAATATATGATTCCAAGACCTCCCGATTGCCTATCATATGCTCTTGCTATTTAAGCTAACCCTCATCATCAATTTTTTGCTGCTAATTCATGATATGAAACAATTTCTCATGACAGCTTTTTCAAAATTATAAGTGTGAGCAGCAGCCAAATGGTAGTTATAAAGTCACATTTGAATGTAAGGAGCAAAGCACATCAGTGGCCTCTGTGCAGTGGGATGGTGCAAAGAGTATGTATGCAGTATGCATGCTCCTGAAGAGCATTATTAGTGATAACATAGGTAACACTTCAGGATTTTTTTTTTCTTTCATTATCAAAACAATGACCTTACTCTAAAATTGGTCCAGAGGTTATATGGAACATAATATACAACATATGTCAGTTTTAATTTTTTGCCTATGGGCCACATCACTTTTTTTTTTGCCAGAATTAAAAATTTTTTTTAATTCTTTTTATGATCTATAATACATTTCGAAAATTAGATTTTTTTTATTGAATCCATAATATTTGACAAGAAAAAAAAACTTTAAGTCACAATTGCAATTTATATATTTCCTCCTAAAAGTTAAATGACTACCTTATAAAATAATTTTGTTTCTAAATATTTTGGGCAATTACACATCTTATATGTAATAACAGTTATGTCAAATATCATGAAATCTGTGATGGGCGGTGAACTTTTTCCAAAATTTGGTTGATTTGATGTAACTCTGCAGTTGGAATATTCCATCCTTTCTGTTGTGGTGGAGACTAAGTTTCTTGGTCTGATCCTCATCTAGAAACTGATCTTTTTACCTCACATTCCCCATCTCATGTCCAAATGCATGTGCATTGAACAGTGATAAGGACCTCTCTCTTCTTCCCTGGGGAATGGACCAATGTTCTTTGTTCTGCTTGTACCTGAACTTATCTGACTGAAAATGTATTTTGGATCCTAGATCAGGCTAGGATTAAGTGGTGAGGGTGTTGGACCTTATCCACCAACAGGTCCTCTGGTCTGCATGGGGAATTCCACACCTCAGCAATTCAAAATCTTTATGTTAGGCTGACAAACCATCTTTGCTTCTTTGATGCGTAGCAGTTGTTCCTACATTATGCTTGTAAATTACAATCTCTGCCACGTCATTCCATTTGGAACTGCATTTTTTGCCCTAAGTGGAAGATACTTTATACTAATCACCTGATTGTGTTTCATTTTTTTGGTGTGATGTACAAGTCTAAGAGGCATAAGCATCATCTTAATAATGTCACTGTGGCTTGCTGCTTTAACTCATTGACACCATGACTCACTGTTATAATACCAGAGATTTTTTTCTTCAGAGAAAAGGCTTTCTCACCAGAATGCATCTATCAGCAAATCTTTGCTAGCCATTGGGTCTGGCATGACTGTTCTCACCAATGGATCATAGCATTCATCCTCAGTAGGATATCCATGATCTGCTCTGATGACATCACAACACACCATACCCCTCTGATATGCACCGCATTCATGCTGAGTTGCTTGTTCTCTCTCCCATCTTGTATTATATGGTGATTAAGCAAAATCATAGATGTGTGATCTGCACCAACCTACTTAGTTTCCAATAGGCTCTGATTTCAGCTAGGCCCCATTCTTTCCAAGATCTGCCAGAGACCATCTTTGTAGATCTGGAATACATTCTACAGGAAAACCATATAGCTGTTAGATATGCGCTCACTGGCCAGCAACGGACACACAGAATTGCCACTAGGAATTTCTGTTTCCTCTACTACTTCACTTACTTATGTGGATTTTCCTGCGGAATTTTCAGATTCAGCTAGCTGCGAGCACATCGAAAGCAGTAGTATTGGCAGTTACAACTTCCTCATTTCATTAAAAGCTTATGGTGAGTTGAATGCATGAATTTTTAAGGTCAAGTTAAATAAACTAACTTAAAATGAATAGTTCTGATCAAGCATTGTTCGTTTTGGCATTACAATATGTGAAGAAGAAAAGAGGGTCAAAATGAAGAGAAAAAAAAACAATTTTGGAAGCATAAAATATGTCGAAAATGGATGAAGTTTGGTTGTGAGGAATATCACAGTTTGTTCAGAGATTTAGTTGCTGATGACTCTAAAATTTTCAACTACTTTAGAATGACTCATAAAAAATTCAGGAAACTACTTAATTATTTAAAAGAAGGGCAGAAGAATATTTACCTAACTACCTTACTACCTTTCAGGCAAATTTTTAGTTTTTCTGCTATTGTAAACAAAAAAAAAAATATTTTACTCTCCTTCATTTGTAAATATTAAAATCATGAAAAAAAATTAAATATCAAAAGCTTTTCAAAGAATAAGCATTTTATTAATGTTAACTTTTATTACCATTTAAATATGGAGTTATATTCTACTTCAGAAAAATCAAAATATGAAAAATCATTCACTTGTGATTAAAATGCCCTAATATTTCGGTCCCTAATTAGCGCAGTCTTTGAGGGATGACTCGAACTGTGATCTTTGGATATGATATATGAAAGCAATCCAAAGACCATCCTTCGATTATGTTCCTAGTAAACGAATTTTTTGTCTCTTCAGTTTAATAATAACACTAAGACAGCCATGAACATATATCTTACTTGTGATTCACCGTATTATCGTGAAAGTAATATGAATTAAATAAAGGAATATAGTCTGTGATGCATACCTGGCTGTCCAATAATTTTTCCGATTTCTTCCCAAATACTTTCTCTGTGCAATTGACTCTATAATTAACATTTTTAAGGTTATATAGTTCATTGTACTGTTGTACCATTAAAATTAATTTTTTGGTACTCATATTTTTGGTAATCATGAAAAATAATTGATAAACTACCAAAATATTTCCTGAACCAAAAAAGTGCACATAGTGTTTTTAGCCTAGGGGAGGAACCATTTTGTCCACAGAGTGTAGTTTTGATAAAGTGAAACAAGGCTCACTCTCTAGCTGCATGCGCATCAAAAGTGATGGTCAATCCCCTAAACGAAACAAGAAGGGTGGCGAAGGCTGTGGCAATAAAAGTTATTTAGGGCTTGATATCATTAGCAGACAGGGGAAATGCCATTTGGGATTCTCCTTCAATCTGTCGGCGACATTGCTGGGGCCAATTCCTCCATTGCTTGCCAGTGAGCACTGTCTCAGAGAATGCAGAGGAGATTTTCAGTTGGGGTAATGCCTGCCATGCATGTGGCCGCTACCAGCCAGTGAGCATGTACCCTTAGTTTTCTATTATCTTACCAGTACTGAGGTTACAGCAACCACTGCTCTTTGCAATGTGTTAAAGCACACACCCTACTTATAATGGTATGTATGAAATCTTCGTTGCACAAGTAGATTGGTAAAAAAAGAACATTTTAACTATTTCGTTCCTTCTACAGTGATGTAATAAAATTAAATTTTAAATAGTATGTTGAAATCATCTGACATTTTATAAGGGTGTGGATTTTACCAATATCCCACACCCGGGCAACTAAAAATAAACAATGGCTACATTTATGCATATCAACAAAGATGTACAAATCCTAAAGAAATAAAATATAATCCCCTGATGATGTATCTGGCTATCATTAACCTTTCCTATAGCAACTATTACTTCTAAAACTTAACAGCTACATGTTGAATAGTAACTTCAACTCATGTTCTGTTCATCTGGTTCTTACATATCATCTGCTGTAGTTGACGTTATGTCAATCTTCTGTCATCACTCAAAAACTCATTCTCTGATACCTTCAAAATACTAACTGCATGTGGTAAGTTTTGCAACTGAAAACTCTGTGTAAAAGGTACAATTTTAGGCTATATTTTGATATAGCAAGTTTAAACTGTTTATTAAAATATTAAAGGTATTTATATAATCTTTACAAAGATTAAACTCAGCACAAAAGGAAAACCATACCAGGAATTTCTGAAGAAACTATTTGATCTGGACAGTCAATATTGCCTCCATATTCTGTAAGATACCCTTCTGATTCTGGTGGTGAGCATGCATATTGTTCAAAATCTGTTGCAGTATTAAGACGTTCGAAATTATTTAACATCCAATCAGGAAGGCCAAATTTACGTGTTCGACTCAAGTTGGTTTCACCTTCAGACTCAGTTGAATCCATTTTTGTTTGCTGATATCCAGATTGTCACATGTTAAAAGAAGAGTTAAAATTAATATAGTATATTAAATCTTGTACTTTTTACATAAATATGTTAACTTCTATTATTACTGCAAAAGTGCATGTATAAGTTTCTTAAGGTTGCTTTTAAGAAATATTTATTTGAAGACTGAAATGAAATTTTTCAGAAAGAAATTTTCCACTTGTGGTATTAGAGTGTTCTTCAATGCTACTAAATATGTGATTTCTCCCTAATTCTAACTACATGGAACATGTACAATTAGAATGATATCATTATCCTAAAGCATCTTAGTAAGTGCCAAGTAAGTCCATGCCTTTATCATAAAAGATATTCAAAATTTCAGTCATCCAAGTGGTAACTGAAACATTCCCAGCTCTAAGCATTTCCATAGTAATTTCATCTACCCCTGGAGATTTATGAAGTTAAATTTAGAAATAGCCAAAATAACTTCAGATTGAGTTATAGGGCCAACATTAAAGCCACCAATGCATCTATCATCATTACAAACAATGGGAGTAGAACTAACCATATTGTTTAGAACATCACTGAAATACTCAGCCCACCTAACCATGACAGAAACCTTACCTTCTATAATCTTACTTTGTTCATTTTTCCATCCCTGTATAACATGCCAAAATACTTACACAAATGTTAACCATCTGTATGCCTAAACAAAACATTAACTATCTGGTACAGGTCTCTGCTGTTGTGTTGTCTAATTGTTTCCTCAGCTTTGTCAGCCATCAAGCCAAAGATTCTTATCGGCAGCTAACTGATCCTTTACACATTTATTAAGCTCTCTGTAATGCTTTCTATTAGGACTAGTAGGGTACTGATTAAGGACATTCCTGCAGTTCCTTCTTTCTGAAATAAGCTCAAGTGCCTTATCACTCAAATAATTCTGCCTCCTCTGTTCCTTTTTCCCTAAAAGAGTACTCTTAGTTTCCAAAAAAGCTTGTTTAAAATGTCTCCATTCTTCCTCAACTTCAGTAGTAAGCAAACCATGACTGTCATAATGACTAAGTAACCTATCATGGTAAGCTTTGGCTATAACTGGGTCTTTCAGAGCATCAGTATTAAAGGTAAATTTTTTAACTTTAGCACAACACTTTTTAAGGTTAAGTTGCAAAACACTTTTAGCAAGGTAATGGTCAGATCCAATTTCAGCTCCCCATATGCCCAGGTATTCTTAACAGAACTAGCCCATTTGCTGTTAATATATAATCAATTATATTCTTATGCAGCCCATCAGATGAAACCCATGTGTACTTATGTATGTCGCGGTGTTTGTAATAAGTGTTAGTTATTCTGAAACCATTGAGTATACTTACCTGTAGGAGACGTTGCCCATTGCTATTGCAGCTACCAATACCAAAAGGGACTATCACCCCTCCCCAAAGGTGAGAGTCAGTACCAACTTTGGCATTGAAGTCACCTAGAACAAGGGTAATATCTCCTTTCTTGACAGAATTCAAAATAACCTGAAGTTGTCCGTAAAACCTATTCTTGTCATCCTCATTGGCATCCTCAGTGGGCAGATAACATTCAAGTTTTTAATGCTTGTCTGAAATTTTGCTGTAAGAAACCTTTCATTAATGCACTCATATCCTAGTAGAGCATCACTAGCATGTCTGCTGAGAAGCAGACCCATGCCTTGGTGATGCTTTTTGTCGTCCCTCCCTGAAAAGAGAAATTTAAGATTCTTTTTAAGAATCTGACCTTTATCTGTCCATCTGGTCTCTTGCAAGCCGAGAATATCTAAATTATAATGGTGGAATTCTTGTGTGAGGACATTCATCTCTGTGCAGAGTCCTCACATTCCAACTACCTATGGAGAGAAAATGGGTAGTGGGATGTTTAAAGAAACTAAGTTTATTTATTGAGAGAAGGAATGCTGACAATATCAAACAGCCCCCTAATCGCAGACATGGGGCAAAGACCCATTCCCCCACTACTAAAGGCTGAAGCCATCTACACTGGAAGACTACCCCCAATGTAGAATTTGATGATGCCAGTAGAAGCAAGAGTTCAGGTGCCTGCGATGACCTCTGCTCAGGATTATCCACCAGCTGATAAACATATACTGTAAATTTATTCACTTGGGGCTGTCAACCCACAAACAAACAGAAAACACAGCGTAAGATTTTCCCTCCACAGAAGCTCACCATTGCAGTAAATTCAGGATCCATAATCAAGCTCAGAGCCATAATTCAGTCCCTGTGTGGTTGACCACTCAGCAGGGTAGAAAAAAAAAGAAAAGTAGCCAGAGTTGTCCAGATCAGTAGGCCACACTAATCTGGCAGTCCTTCCCTTCTGTTCACTTCCACAGCAGAGTATCTATTCTGAAAGGTACTAAAGGTCTGCACCACGAGAATGTGGGGTCAGACATTAGGTGCTCGGCCTGGCCAGTTCTATGCATCCTCACAGGGGATTGGTGCATAGCTCTCCTTCCAGTGACTAGCTAGGTACCATTTAGTACCTTTCAAAAGAGACACTGCACTCTCTTGTGGAATAGAACAGAAGGGGAGGGCTGCCAGATCAGTGTTGTTGACTGATCTGGACAACTATGACTACTTTTTTTTCTACCATGCAGAGGAGTACTCAACCACACAGGGTCCTGGTGCTGATCATATAAACTTATTGGACCAGACTGGATTAAGGCTCTGAATTTGATTATAGATCTTGAATTTGCTGCACTGGTGGGCTTCTGTGGAGGGAGAATCTCACACTATAGTTTCTGTTTTGGGGTTGACAGCTCCAAGTGAATAGATTCACAGGTTGTTTTATCAGCTGGTGAATAATCCTGAGCAGAGGTCATCACAGGCACCTGAATTCTTTGCTTCTACTGGTATCGTCAAATTCTACATTGGAGGAAGTCTTCCAGTGTAGATGGCTTCAGCCTTTAGTAGTGGGAAAGGGTCTTTGCCCCATGCCTGCAATTAGGGGACTGTTTGATATTGTCAGCATTCCCTCTTTCAATAAACTTAGTTTCTTTAAACATCCCACTAACCATTTTCTCTCTATGGGTAGTTGGATTGTGAGGACTCTGCACAGAGCTTATTCTCTTGATGTCCTCACACAAGAATTCTACCTTATAACCTTGATATTCTTGGCTTGCAAGAGACCAGATGGTCAGATAAGGTCAGATTCTAAAAATAATCTTAAACTTCTTTTCAGGGAGGGAAGATATCAGCATTTCCAAGGCATAGATCTGCTTCTCAGCAAACTTGCTAGTGATGCTCTCCTAGGATATGAGTGCATTAATGAAAGGTTTCTTACAGCAAAATTTCAGACAAGTATTAAAGACTTGAATATTATCTGCTGTTATGCCTCCATTGAGGATGCCAATGATGATAAGAGGATAGGTTTTACAGACAAGTTCAGGATATTTTGAATTCTGTCAAGAAAGGAGATATTATCTTTGTTCTATTGTTCTAGTACTCTTGTTATACTCTTGTAGGAAAAAAATGAGCAGATGTTTGGAAATACAAATAAAAAATTATTTGAGTGATAAGGCACTTGAGCTTATTTCAGAAAGAAAGAACACCTATATGTGACATAAAGGGAATGTTTATAGCGTTAATTAATTGAGATCTTGATTGACAGCTGGTAGGTAGCTCAGTGGTCCAGAGCACCTGACATGTTATCAGGAGGTCATGGGTTCGTATCCCACCCGGCTCAAGACAATTTTTCCTCTAAAATTGAAATCGACGTCAAAGTGCCTATTTACTACTGGATGTTGAACCGTCGAGTTTATCTCAATATTTATTATCATTAGCATACTTGTAAGACATGCTTTCCATCTATTGGCACATGAAAAGCCACTAGGACTAAAAATTGCCTAAAATAACACTTATATGTGACATAAAGGGAATGTTCATAGTGTTAATTAGAGGAGATCTTGATCGGTGGCCGGTAGCTCAGTGGTCCAGAGCACCTGACATGTTATCAAGTGGTCGTGGGTTCGTATCCCACCCGGCTCAAGACAATTTTTCCTCTTTAATTGAAATCGACGTCAAAGTGCCTATTTATTACTGGATGTTGAACCATCGAGTTTATCTCAATATTTATTAGGCATAGATTCAATGAGATGTTGGTAGGTGTTGCTTGATATCTGGTACCATGACTGCAACAGATCCCACAGTTCCTGTAAATTACATGGTTGGGGTGATGCTGTTCATACCCGTTTCTCCAACTCAAACCACAAACACTCAATAGAATTCATGTTCAGTGAATTTGGGGGCCATGGCAATAAATGGAATTCCTCATCATGTTCTAGGATCCATTCCTGAACCTTCTTCGCAGTGTGACATGGAGCATTGTCTTGTCAAAGACACCATCTCCATCAGGGAATACAGTTGCTATAAAGGGATGTACTTGGTCCGCCACAATGTTCAGGTAGGTGACAGAGTTTGCTCAGGTTGCTGAAGTAGTGTTCAGGTAGGCTGTCAGAGTTAGCTCTACAGGGATAATTGGTCCAAGTGTTCTGCAAGAAAATATTGCCCAGACCATCACACTTCCTCCAGCTACCTAGATCCATCCCACAGTGCATCCAGGTGACAAGGCTTCCGTGGGTAAACATCGCACACAAACTCATCCGTCCATATGGTATAACAGAAAACGGGATTCATCTGACCATGCGATCCTCTTCCAGTCTTTTATGGTCCAATGTCGATGATTATTTGCCCACTGCAGGAGTTGACAATGGTGAATGGCTGTGAGCATAGGCACATGAATAGTCTGTGGCTACCCATATCCAAGAGTTTACGTTGAAATGTGTTCAGACATTGGGCCCTTTACCACAATTGAAATTATGGGTAATGTCAGCCACAGTAGCCCTCCTGTTGCTGTGGACAAGACGAGATAGCCTGCGCTGACCTCTGACATCAATGAGGCATGGCTGGCCCACGTCTTGTCGATGGCTTGAAGTATTGCCTGTTTTGGACCATCTTTGATAGATACTAACTACTGCATAGTGTGAGCAGCTTACCAGTGTTGCTGCTTCAGAGATGCTCCTACAAAGGCATCTTGCCATAATGATCTGGCCTTTGTCGAAATCAGATAAATCCTTTGTTTTTCCCATGTTGAGACAAAACGAAATACTGCTTGCAAGAGCTCCGACCCAGGTATTATATCATTCACAACCTTCGCAAGTGACATTGATTGGCTGCATACATGCTTCTTTGCATAACACAGGTGGTTCTAATGTAATGACTGATCGGTGTATATCACGACTTCTTATGTATGAAGTCAATATGTAACTGATGTATAACAACTATTTGTAGCTGCATATATTTAACGTTTCCTGCAGATAACTTACACAAGCTCTGTAGGGATTTTACTAACATTGCTACTTTAAGTGTTTCTTCCATTTTCTCTATTAAATGTATGTGCTATTTGCAAGGAGTACGTATGTAGCATTTGTTCTTACAGTCTCTTAGAGATTGCTATGATCAACTCTGTATGTAAATGTAAAAGAAATAGTTATTATTATTATTATTAAAAAATAAAATTGAATTGATATCAGTGATAAAGACTCTTGAATTATATATCTATTTTTCTTAATGAGTTAAGTGTATCTCTAAATTAATTTCAATATCACCATAAGAATGCTATCAAATGCCTCTAGAGGCAATTGCTTCTTTTGTTCTTAAGAAGAAACTAATTTAGAATAATTGATCATAATCCTATCCAATATCCTAAATATTTTCATTGTGTACCTTAATATGCACAGCATATGGTTCTCTTGCACAGAGAATTTATCTTATTTCCCCATTAAATAGACATGGCTTTTTCAAGTCTAAGCTGAGGGCAGAGTTAGAATAAGCAAAGAAAATCTCAATACAGAACCAGTGGGGACTGTATTGAGAACTACTACAACCTAGAACATCAGATTATGAGACTAGCATGCTGCTGAACTGTGCAAACTTCTGCTAGTAAAAAAAGTTGAGAAGCAATGTAATGTTGTTAGACTATGGAGCCAACAAATAACGATGTCGTTTGCAGGAAACACTTTCTCAAAGTACACAAAAGGCATCACATTGAATGAGGTACCTGTATTTCTCCCACTCAAAACTGCCCTGCCCACGGTCAGTAGGGAACACCGATGGGCTTGGAAAGACCACCTTCCATCGGATGGGACATTAAGCAGTGGCCCTGTGTGCGGGAGAGCCATACCATGTGCATGTTAAAGAACACACTAGATGGCTTTGATGGGAGGCTACCCTCTGTCTCCCAACAGCTATTCCAGTGGGTCCCCTCCCCCAACCATCTCTGAGTCTTCGGGGTCCATGTGACCTGGCCATTTAGCCCATTGTGTGCAAAAAAAGTGCCGCTCAGAGGTTAACACAACCCCAATCAAAAAGTTTCACATGGGCCACCAGAGGACAGCACACACACCATTTCTCAAAAGATGTTATTGAAGTTTTTACTGCAACATTTCCTGACAGATGCATTGGCAAGGGTGACCCGATTCTATGATCATCAAGGATACCTGATTTAACACGACTTAATTTTTTTCATGTGGGACTTTGTAAAGAAATATGTTTACAAGAACCAAATTGTAGACCGAAATCTTTTGAAAGCCAGTACAAGAGAAACAACTGAGTAAGTAACAAGAGATACATTGCAGCATGTATGGCAAATAGTGGAATACCAATTGGACAAATGCAGGATCACAAATAGTGCACATGTGGGAATTCATTATGTTCAAAACTATTTGAGGTACCCTTTCAACTAAAATATTATTTTATTAAAAAAGGTATATTATTTTCTACATATTGGTTCTCTAAACTCGTTATTTTTTGGGCACCTTGTATATATTTCATCAGCTTATTTTATGTAATTGCATTATTCTAAGTTTATTACACAGGGTTTTCTTGAAACTAGCAATAGTCTTTTGGGTAAAAAGGTGCAGAGGGGACAAAATCATTTATATGATTAGGTTATGGCACTTGTTTCTAAAAAAAAGGTAATTTCAGGAATAATCTGAATTAACATCATACTAGTCCTAACAGGATGCATTACAAAGAGCTTAATAACTGTATCAAAGATCAGTTAACAGCAGATAGAAATCTTTGGCTTGATAGCTTGGCTGACAGAGGAGACACTAATTACATACTCAACATGAATGTTGGTGCCCTTCCTGAAATTACTCTTTGAAATGAATATGAATTCAGTGACTGGCTGCACCATCAATATGCTATAGTTTATTTTCTACTTTCCAAGATACATATAGGAAGTACATTTTTTCTTTTTTTATATTTTATAGCATTTAATCTCAAGACCTTATGTGTGTATGTACATTTGAAAATCTCGCATATTTAGTTAAGGGTTAAACCAATAAGACCCTACTTTATCTTAAGATCTATTTACATTACCTCATAACAACCCTCAATCCTTTTCCTGTGGTGCTTTGTAAAGAACTATGTTTACATGAACAAAACTCGACATAAATCTTTTGAAAGTCAGTTAGATGTCCTGAATACAAGCACGATTTATATCTTCATTTACCGTAATTTGCTAGACTACTTAATACAAAAGCTATGCAGTATCATATACCTGCGTGGCTGCTTAATGATTATGCGTTTAGTACATATTGATTAAAAGAAAAATTTACCTTTTACAACACTTTTACGGTATGCTTCTTAAACGAACAATACGCGAATTCCATTAACCAAAATGGAATAGTATGTCATATATTTAATATAACACAAATTTGCCTTACCAACACATTTACAGCCATTTAAACTAATTACGAAATACACTAATACGGTTGCGACCAAAGAGCAGGGTCCTACCGCCTGCTACAATAAGCAGGCAATACAGCTTGCCTGGCAATAAGCAGGCAACCGCTATTGCTTAAGCATTGCTTTACTACAACAAGCATTGCTTTACTACAACAACCATTGCTTTACAAAATAACTAAAATAAAATTAATTTAATATTCACTAAATGCAATACTCAACTAAATAATTATTGTCAGAATTATCTAGAAGTAAAGGTGCTTTTCAAAAATATGTAATATACGTTTATTTCTTATTTTTATTGTTAAAATTATATATTTAAAAGAAATTCCTGAAACAGCTGCTTGTCAGACATAAGTTGGACATAAGTAGGGTTACTAGATGCTAGAGACTTTATAATAGGTAGAGGTTGGCCATCTCAAAATTGGACGCCATGTTTTGTTGTCATTGCAAAGTTGAATGGTATTGCAGGAATATTTATGGATTGCCGAAAACGGTAGACTAATATTTGATACAGATATCAGTGTTCAAGACTGGAAGCACGGATAAAACAGAAAAGTAAATTCTATGGCTTTTTTTTTTTTAAAAAGAGAATAATTTCGCTTTATCGTCTGTCTTTCTGTACACATCGAAATTTTGTGTTTATATAGATAAATAAACAATTTTTTTTGTTTTGTATACGTATTGAGGAAATATTACGGTTTGCACTTTCCGAATTTCCAAAAAGGTATAATAAACAATCTAACAGTGGAAAAATTTGAAATTTAAAATTCTTAAACGATGTGATTCTGCTGGAAATTTGAAATTTTGACGTTGGAATGTGAAGGTCACGAAGTTAACATTGGCAACAATGGGTTGATCCTTTAGACGGGGGGGGGGGGGGGCAACCTTTTTCGTTTTTTAGGTTGAATAGGTATTGATGAAATATTACGATTTTCACTTTCCGACTCTCTCAAAAGCTATAATCACGCCCTCTATCATCATCATCCTCAAGCAGCCATGGGCTACGCACAGAATCTGTGGAGCTACGGAGGTCCAACAAGACCGTGAAATTTAGAATGTTTTTCCAAGCATATCTGTCCTGAGCTACATCTGCTGCATCAGACCACTGCACACCAATTCTAACAAGGTCCTGTTTGACATTGTCTGCCCACTGCATCCTAGGTCTCCCCCTCTTTCTGAGGCCTTTAGGCACACTGTTCATAACCCTATTCACTAATCTATAATTATTCAAATGGGCAACATGGCAAACCAACGGAGTTTCTCTCTGTACAACATATGGCTTGGAGGAGATTGCAGACTCCTTTGCCTAACCTGTACTTACAAAGTTCAACCATCTAATACCCAAAATACTGTGTAAGCATCTAGAATCAAAAGCATCAAGTTTCCTGTCATCTTGTTTACAAAGTGCCCAAGTTTCACTACCACAACTAATTATAGAAAGAAACGAGCTATTATACAGTCCAACTGTAGTCCTTCGCTGTATACTCCTATTTCTCCACACTCTTCATAGATTCTTAAAAGTCCTGGCAGCAATCCCTATACATCTGTTAATCTCATGCCGCACATCACCAATATCTGTTACTTAGCTCCCAAGATAATTAAACTGTGATACCTGTTCAAGATTGCAACCATTCAGATTAACTTTATGTATCAGACCGCTGAAGTGATCGTTTTGATTGGCTCTTTGATAAACTCTTCGAATGACACGTGATGTAACATATGTTCTAACATGTGACGTTTGGACTCGGCAATTGTAAGTCTTATGGCGTAGATATCCTTGTAAATTGCAAAAGCAATTTAAAACGTTGTAATTGGCTAAACAAGAATGCAAGTTATTAGTATCATGATTATTCTTTCTTGTTTAGCCAATTATAACGTTTTAAATTGCTTTTGCAATTTACAAAGATATCTACGCCAGGACTTCTATTACAATTGGCGAGTCCAAACGTCACATATTAGTAGTATGTTATTTGTCCCATCTTCAAATTATAAAATATACTTCAAGTAATAAAAATTTAAATTAACCGATAGGTTAGACCATTTTAATACTGCAAATTATTAATATCATGAATATTCTGTATTAAAATGCTCTAACTATCGATTAAATCAAATTTTTGTTACCCCCTCTCAACCCACAACCCCCACTTCACCACTCTGAATACACCAATTGGTCATAAAGAGACCCCCCATAACCCCCTTACCCCTCATTATAAGGAAAAAAAATTATGGTATCAAATATCCTTTAATTCACAAGGAATACAATTTGCACTAGAGCCCTTCGAGTCTACTTCAGTGCATTCCATTTCATTATTATTGCTAATCTAACTGGCTAACGACCATCTACTTACCCCCATATACCTCGATTCACATCCCCATTAAATTAATGGCACATTTTAAAATTTTTAAGGGCAGTTAATTAAAGGCACCTCTCTCCCACACCCCTAAAAATTCTATTTCTACAGTTAACTCCCTCCAATGCAACAGGATTTAAAGAATATAAAAGTTCTATCTTAGTCCTCCCAGGGCACAAATTTCCACCCCTATTCAAGACCCCAGACCCCTCCTCCCCACACCATTAAAAATTTATATCTCAATCCCATACCTTTAACTATAGTCCATCCCATTTCCTAGGAAGTTACGCTACGTTGTATACGCAACGCAAGCGCTAAAATCTGCCTTATTGACACCAACTCACAGCATGTCCCACAAAAAGCATTATATATTTCACTCTCCATCGTGGAAGATATTTTAACTACTCCCCACCACTCTCTAACAATTTTTACGACCTAGCAGCTTCCATTTGCTTCTCTTTTTTTCGTTTTTCAACGAATCTAGGCGGCCTGCGAGCCATTAAGCCTAATGGCCGAAATGTGGGATAACCAGAACTTTACGGTCCTGGTCCTGCCAGTCGTTGCTTACAGCACCCAAAATTGAATTTTGCAATTGAACCAGATGATAAAGGGGCTGAGACCCCTTTTACAAAGTGGTCCAGAAAAGGATGAAGGATTGTTAAACGCTGTTATCATCCCGTGTTGAATGCCACAGCATTTTATTACCCTTAAGTACTGGAACATAGGTCATAGAGTTGACAGGAATCAATAACAGCTTTGCCGTACCCACAATGCATATTAGATTTGAATGTTCTTAAATGTAAAAACAAAACCTCAGTAATTTATTTATATTTGAGTAGGATCTAAAATTCTAAATATTACTCTTAAAAATTTTCGTCTTAACTGCCCTGTGCAAAACAAAGTTGTTATACTAAGAAAAATACCTTTAAAACTGTTCGTTGCAATCGTGAGGCTAGCGGTTCCTATCGCTTCAAGATGCCACATGCAAAGCAGATCTTACGGACGAGGATGAGATCATGCCTTGCCGCTTTATATTTCAGCCACGGCGAGCTGAATTTCTTACGGCGACACAGTATTCAGCAAGTTGTACTTGAAATTGTATTAAATGTCACGTGAGGGTAAATATGAGCAAATATAAACTACATGATTCTCTCCTTTTCATAACGTTAACATAGCAACATTGAAATTCCCAACTGCCCTGAAACTTCTGTAAATGATCAATTATGCTAAATAAATCAAACAAATTAAAGGTTTATTCACTTCATACTTACCAAATTAAAATGGATGTACATATAGGATTTGTGAGGATGCCACCCCAATTAAACAATTTTTTATTATGTAAGCTAATTCTTAATATTTAAATTTCTGGAGGAAACTAAAGAAACATTTTAGTTGCTTGTAGAGTATCATGTTTTTTTCATACGCATAATGTTTCAATGTTTCGCGATATCATTTTTTATGTAGAACTACATTTTTCCTATCTAGAACTATTTGTGGCGGAGTAATTTGGCGTAAAACGGTACTATACTAATATCTTTTCACTGCGCATGATGCGACTCTAGTCCCCCTGTCGGTAGGAGACCATTATTTGGACCACTTTTTAATGGCTAGGCTATTGACGATTGCCACACTGTTACTTATAGGCACTATAGCCTAGTTAATACTTCTCAGTTGCTATAGTTTTATACATTTCTACCACTTTTTTTGCCTATAAAAGCTGTCATATTTTATGAATGCTTCACTGGATGCATTTGGGTATAAAAAGTTCACTCAAAAAAATAATGAATATATTTTTCCGAGAAACTCCATCAAATGACGGCAAACGGCTGCAAAAGTGAAATGAGCTAACTGAAAACCGACAAGTAATTTCTTTTAAGGTTCGTTTGAAAAACGAGCTAATATTTTCACTTTGTCGTCTGCCTATGCAAATACTTGTTCGTCTATTTGTCCGTCTCTGTTAACTGTTGTCTGTCCATCTGTCTGTCCGTCTATAGACAATCAATTTTTTTACCTTTAGATGAAAATTTAGATGAACCTTTAGATGATTACCTTAGAATGAAAAATTCTTTTTGGGTTGGATAGGTGTCGGAAAAATGTTGCGGATTCGTAATTTTGAAAATTTTTAATAGCTTTAATAGCGTCCTCTAGCGATGTGAAAAGATGGAAAATGCTAAAATTTCAAACGAATATTACAAGCAAACTATTTACACTGGAACTCTGAAATTTTGGTAGAAGAGTGTTATGGTCAGAAGGTTTACAATGGCAACAAAGTTTTGCCGTCTTAGCCAAAAGGGGATGCGAAAATGAAACTGTTTTAAGAGATAAACGAAACAATATATATATATATATTTGTTTTACAGGCTTGCTTTACGTTACCGCTTTCTGAGAGGTCCGTTGTCGGCTTTCTCAATTCTCCAATCATAATTCATAAAAATGTTTTCGTGATGGAAAAGGTGGAGTTAAGTATGAGAGATGAATTTTAATTGGTTAATATTTGCATTTTCTATGAATATATAATAGCTTTACATTTTTTATGAATATTTAATTAGTAAGGAGCTTCTATAATTTTCTCTAAAGATTTGAATCCAGAAGAAATCATCCTACAAGGTTAAATTTTTTTTCCTAATTATTGAATTTGGTTAGTCTAAAATATTGAAAATAGTAAATTCAGCAATTCCAATTAAGATTAGTTCTTTAAACATATTATTCCTTGGAATAGAATATTTTGGACAGTTTAATAAAACATGATTTGTGGTTTCTAAGGTGTTGCAATAAGTTCAATTTGGAGTATTGATTTGTTTTATTTCGAATAAAAATGGGTTAAGCGTAGTAGCTCCGGTTCTAAGCTTATAGATTTTACCCATTAGTGATCGAGGAAGATTGTATTTATAAATATCTTGTATATTAGAGTTTAAGTTAAATCTATAATTATTGTGAAGGCAACCATTAAGTTTAAAGTACATGTTTCTAAGATGGAATTCATGTTTATGTATTAATTTTTTAAATTGTTTATAAAAATGGATAGTTTGGGAAATATTTGGGAGTTTTACTGCATTCTTTGCAAGTTCGTCAACTTTTTCATTGCGTGGTATATTACAATGAGCGGGAATCCTTTGAAGTGAAATTTTATTCTTAAGAAATCTAACATTGAAGTCTGTTAAGATTAAGAATTGATATATAAATTGAGTATAGTCTGAGTAGTATATGTGCTGTTTTAATATATTTAAGGCACACTTAGAGTCTGTGTAGATAACAATAGATTTGTTTGAAAACGTTTGTGTAACATAAATTAAGGCTTCAATAATAGCAATAATTTCAGCGTGCGAAATAGAAATCATGGAAGGAAGTTTGATTGATTTAGAATATAATGTTGAAGGTATGTAAAAAGCTGCTGCTGCAGCATTAAGTTTTAATTTGAGAGAACCATCAGTGCATATACTAATATAATTTTTATATTTTATATTACAATAGGAATTTGATAAAATTTGTAAAGTTTCAGAAGAGTAGTTTTTCTTAGTAAATATATCTGGGAGATTATCATGGATATTCGGTCTGTAGAAACTCCAGTCCGCGATAAGATTAAAGGTGCTCCGGAAGAGGAAATATTAAATATAATTTTTAGTAAAGGATCATTATTTAAAGCTTCATGGTATTTTTTAAAGATTTTTGAATTTTGTTGGAAATTTTTGATAAAAGGATGTTGAGGGATTTTAAAATGCAACCTAGCTAAATATTTTATTAAAAGAATTTTAATTCTAATGTTGAAAGGAGCAATAGCTGTTTCTCCAATTAAAGAAATGGATGAAGTTCTTTTTAAAAGACCTAATGCCGATTTTAAAAATTGATTTTGTAGGGTAAAAATTTTTTTTAATTTACTATCACCAATTCCGACTGTGAATTCTAGACCATGCTCTATTTTTGATCTGACTAGATTTTTATAAAGAGAAATAAAAAAATCTGGAGATGTTCCCCAGTTTGTAGTCGCTAGACATTTAAAGAAGTTAAGCAGTTTACATCCTTTGCTATATTGATAAGTAAGGTGATCATTCCAATTAAGCCGGGAATCTAAAAAGATACCTAAATATTTAAATGAGTTTACTTGTTTGATTTGTTGGTTATCTATGCGTAATATAATTTCGGGTGGGGAACATTTGGAATAAGTTAAAGGTAAGCAAAAAGATTTTTCTTGATTAATTGACAAGTGCCAGGTTTTACAAAATTGTGTAATAATATTAATTTGAGATTGAAGTCTATGAATTAGAATGGGAATATATTTGTCACAACTCCAGATAACAATATCATCTGCAAAAGTGGCGAATTTAATTTTAGGATCAGAATCAAAAAAGAGATCGTGTAAATAAATATTGAAAAGGATCGGGCTCAAAATTGAGCCCTGAGCAATGCCTTGAGTCATCTTAAATATTGAAGAATATTCATTATTAATTTTGACTTGGAATAATTTTTTAGTTAAAATAAAATAGAGAAATTGAAGAGTTTTACCGTTAATGTTTAAGTTAATAATTTTGTGCAAAAGACCCTTTTGCCAAATTGAGTCGAATGCCAGCGACAGATCGAAGAAAATGGCAATAAAGGGGTGTTTTTTCATTTTTACAATGTGACAATCTGTGATTAAAGTAGAAACACATTCTTTTGATGACTTGCCTCTTCTAAAGCCATAGAAATTACAAGGAAAAATTTTTTTACTTTCGATAAACCAGTTGAGTCGCCTAAATACTAATTTTTCAAAAAGTTTTAAACTATTGGACAATAATGAAATTGGTCTGTAAGCTTTGGGATCGGAAGGTGATTTACCCTGTTTTTGAAGAAATATTACAGAAAATTTAGACCAGGCAAGTGGAAAGTTGTGATTTTTCCAAATGAAATTAAAAACATCTAACAGTTTGATTTTCCAAGATTTTGGAAGGTTAAAAAACAATTTATTTAGGACTTTAGGACCTGGGGTTGCCTTTAGATTTAATTTTTTAATTGCATTATCCAGTTCATCAAGCGAGAACTTGGCATCCATAATTGGAATGTGAGAACTGAAAGTCATAATTTTTTTTATCAACCAGGTTTTCGATTTCTTTTTTTCTCCAGGAGTAAGAAAGGTAGATTTAGTAATTTTTAAATTAGAACCCATGAAATCTGCTGTTTGAGAGAGGTTATGATTTTGTTCCAGGGCAATTTCAGCAAATGGAGTATATTGCTGGGGGACTTCATTTAATTTTTTAAAAATTCTCCACATGTTTGAGATGGAAGATTGAGGGTTTAAGGAACTGGCAAAAATTTTCCAGTTTTCTCGGTACAGTTCTTTTAATTTTTTTCTGACTAAAGCTTTAATTTTTTTAAAATAACTAATATCTTTAAAGTCCCTGGTTCTTTTAGATATATTTTCTGCTTTTTTCCGAATAGTCGTGATTTTGTTCATGTACCATATGTTTTTGTGTATTTTCGGATTTTTATTAATAATTTCGGAAAAACATGAATTAGTAAGTCTTTCAGAAAGATTAAAAAATATATTATAATCAATAGTGTCTGGATTAGGGAAATTTTGAATTAATAAATTAGGGAATTGATACCAGTTGTTCAATTTAAATTTTTTTTTTATCCGAAACTTGTAATTTTGATGAAATTAATATTGGATGGTGGTCACTACCTCTTGTATCTCGAAGGAGTGACCATGAAAATTTATTAAATAATTCTGGTGAACAAAAAGCTAAGTCAATTATGGATCTTTCGTTGTTAAGATTTTCATGCGTACTTTGTTTGTCATTTAAAATAATAAAATCGTTTTTAATGATAAAATTGTTAAGTTGTATTCCTGCTCGATTAATGTGATATGAACTCCAAGCAAAATGATGTGAGTTAAAATCCCTTACAAAAAAGAGTGGAGGAGAAACTTGTGTAAGAATTTCTGAATAAGTTAATTCACTAATAATTTTGCAGGGATTGTAAATGTTTATTAACGTAAATTTAAAATTTTTTAGAATACTTTCAAGCCCTAATATGTCTAGATCAGGGCTATTTACTTTAATTTGTTTAATTTTGTGTTTAATATTTTTCTTAACGTAAAAACCAACTCCTTTAGATTTATCAGAGACAAAACTAGAATAAAATAAATAAGGCGAAATTCTTGTATGTTTTTTGGTAAATAATTCTTGAAGAGCTTCCTCACTTAACCTTTTATACTTACCAAGTAGAACAATTTCTTCTTTTTTAGAAACAGTGCCTCGACAGTTCCACTGTAGGAAAATAAAATAACTTGAGGCACTATACTTTAAAGTTCATTATGATATCTTCCAAGATGGAAAATTCATTTTTGGTGTTGCAGATGAATTTGCATAATTGAAGGATTAAGTCAATAATCAGATTCACTGAAATATTATCTTTTTTTATATTTTCTTCGATGCTTGATGGAGACTGTAATACTTTTTTTGGTTTGTTTATATGGAGAAACCTCTGTGCAATCTGTGCATATGTATCTTGACAGGCTGCACTTGTAGAAGGTTGTGGTTCAATGATATTTTGTTCTTCATTAGATGTTGCAGGACTAGCATTTTTGGATTGTATTTTGGATTTTTCAGATTTTATTTTTACTTTTGGTTGATTTGGAGTACATAAGACATTAACATTTGTAGTTTCTTTTTCATTTTCTTGAGCTCTAGTAGCTTGAGACTTTACATTACAAGAGTATATGTCTATTATTTTTCTTTCATTTTTTTCAGTGTAAGATTTGTCGATTATTTTTTCTTTTGGAGGTGAGATGTTGTTAGAATTAGAAGTCAATTCCGTTAAAGCTTATTTATAGGCTGCATTCCAAGTGCATTCATGCATATCTTGGATCCGTTTAGCTTTACAAGCGATACGTTTTATCGGGCATGCATAAAATGTTGAGGGGTGTTCCCCAGAACAATTGGGACAGCAGAGAGATTTAGCATTACAATTTTTATAATAGTGCTGGCCGGAACAACGTTTGCAACGAAGTTTTCCTCTACATCCGGGTCCTGTATGGCCAAATCCATTGCATCTTACGCAAAGGGCAGGTGGGAAGAAGTATGGTTTAACTCTGATTTTAGAGAGTCCAACAAATACAAACTTGGGAAGAATGACTAAGTCAATTTTGAACACTACATTATCAGTAGGTTCTTTTGCAATAACTGTATCATTACTATTTGGAGAGTATCTAATCATTCTTCTCACAGAAAAGATTCTGTACTTGTTCAGTTCCTTAAGGAGAAATTCATCATTATATTTAATATTAACTCCTTCCATAATTCCTAGTAGAAAGTCATTTTGAGGAAATCTGTATAATACTTTAGTATTTAAAATTTTGGTTACTTCCATCAATTTATTTAACTCGTTTTCGGTATCTGGGAAGATGATCAAGTCTCATTTTTTCGTAAAGTGACCTCTAATTTCTTTCTGAAAGAGATTGAAAAAGAAGTCAGTGACCTTGATGTCATCTAGATCACTTAATTTAGAATGGTTATTATAAAATATGATAGGCGTTATATTATCTTCTTCTTGAGGATTATTATTTTTAGTTTCTTTAATTAAGATTTCCTCGTTTTCTGATGTTAGGTCTGAGTTGTCAGAATGTAATTCTTTTTCTTTTGACAGAGAGATTTTATCTTTAGTTTGCTTCTTTTTCTTTTTTTTCTTTTTTAGCTTAATAAGATCATGGAAGATTTCGTTGTTTACTGAGATATTATTTATATCATTTGATTACAAACTTCGGTGTAGGTTTGAAAGTTCCATTTTTTTTAATATGCTTTTCCAATTTCTTAGTTCGTCCTCTATCACTTGATTTGATAGGTATACCGTCAGTCCTTTTAAGCTTCACACTAGCCTTCTTCCCCTTGGTTATTGTAGCTAGATGTATTTAAGCTTCAAAACTGAGAGTAAGAATTGGTTACTCAACTAATTAATGAGCTTAAAAACATAAACATTCAGAGCCAAAACAGGCACATCCGATTTACTTAAATTCCGAAATCGGAATCCCTTGTTTTACAGGCACTAACAAAATATTAACGAATTAAACAATATTTGATAATCTTAGCATTACCTGTAGACGTTTAAACATCTATAAATCAATAAATGTTTTTTGTGAAAAACGCCGGCAGTAGTCAAACAGGTTAGAATACTCTGGCATGTTTCTGGAGAGATGCGAGTTTGAATTCTGTATGTCGACGAAATATTTTTCCACCAAAGAATTTTACATTTTTTGAATTCCCATCAGTGGAATTTCCAGTGTTAGAGAGTGCTAAAGGCGGTAAATAAAAATTCGAAAGGCGACCTCTAGCGGCGGAAAAAATTTTAAAAATTCGAAATCTTTAAATAAATATTGCAAACGATCTATTTTTGCTAGAAACTTAAATTTTTGGTCATAGATTGTAATGATCATGTAGTTTACCCTAATAGTAATGATTTGTCCTGTTGGTAAAATGCAACGTTTCTGCTTTAAAAGATAAATGAAAAATGTTTTTTGAGTTTTACAGGTACTAATAAAATATTAATAGTTTATTTTCTCAATTTTACGATTTCCACTTCAGAGGGTACAGCAAATGTAAAATAACTAGAAGAACTCATATCGCCTTTGGCGCATATATGGGAATCTCATTTCAAAGTGAAGGAAGTTCTTCCTTTGCCTACTTTTTCACTCCTTAAAAGTTTTAATTATGAATGTTCAAGTTGCTTTTCTGCTGAGGTCCTGCCATCCTCATGACATACTATATAATTGTATAAATTAACAGGCTCCTGTCAGACCTCTGTACAAGCAGCTGCCTGAGGGATTATTTGTTTATTTTTTAATGTTTGATGGGGAAAAAATAGTAGTATTTTATTTGTAATTATAAAACATAAAAAGTATTATTCTTTTAGTCCTTAAATTTGGAAAGTTGCTTTTCTCTCGCTCCTCTGAAAATAGTGGAATGATCATTGCTGCCAGTGGAATTTCTACCATAACAGAACATTACACACCGTAATTTCTACTATAAGCAGATCAGTTGAAACATTTGTTAAAATTTTTGAGTTTCGATATTTAGTGATCTCTAATTATATAAATTAAAACTACCTTTGGTAATGCGAATTACATTTCATTAATAACAAACTAAAAAAGAGATTTCCAATTATCTATTAAAACAAAACCGTTCCGTTTCTTAACTACATTGGACTTAGTGTCAATTCATTGTTTTCAATGGAATTTTCAACACTGTGACATTCGATGACCAAAATTTCAAATTTCTGGTATAACTACATTGTTTGCAATATTCGTTTAAAATTTTCGGATTTTTAGATTTTTTCTACTGTTAGAGGGGAAATTATAGTTTTTTGGGAAATTTGCAAAATGCAAATTGTGATATTTCATCGATACCTGTCCAACCGAAAAAGAATTTTTAATTTATCTCTAAAAACATACTTTCATACTTTTTTTGTTAAAACAAAAAACAAGTTGCATTGACCTCCCCCCCCCCCCAGTCTAAAGGGTTGGGTTGGGTTGTTTTACCTCTGAGCGGCATTTTTTGCACACCATGGGCTAAATGGCCAGGTCACATGGACCCCGAAGGCTCAGAGAAGGTTGGGGGAGGGGACCCACTGGAACAGCTGTTGGGAGACAGATGGTAGTCTCCCGTCAAGGCCATCCAGTGTGTTCTTTAATGTGCACAGGGTATGGTTCTCCCGCACACGGGGCCACGGCTTAACGTCCCATCCGACGGACGGCGGCCTTTCCAAGCCCATCGGTGTCCCCTACTGACCGTGGGCAGGGCGGGGAATTTTGCGGAGATAAATCTCAACGCTGACCCAGCTGGGACTCGAACCTGGGAACTACAGATTACGAGCCTGGCGCGCTACCGACTGAGCCACCCCCGCCCCCAGTCTAAAGGGTCAAGTGATTGTTGCCAATGGTAACTTCGTAACCTTCACATTTCAACACCAAAATTTCAAACTTCTAACATAACTACATCGTTTGGAATATTTTGGAATTTTCAAATTTTTCCATCATCAGAGGGCGCAGTTATAACTTTTGGAAGATTCGGAAAATGCAAAACGTAATATATCATTAATACCTATCAAACACAAAAAGAATTTTTTATTTAACTATATAAACAAAAAGTTCGATGTCTACAGACGGACAGAAAACAAAGTAAAATTATTTTTTTTTAATGAAAAGCCCCTAAAATTTATTTTTTCTTTTTAGCGGTTTTCTGAAGTGCTATCAATCGTGAACACTGACATCTGCATCAAATATTACCCTACCCTTTTCCGGAATCCTTAAGTATCCGTGCAATACCATTCAGCTATGCACCCTAAACAATCTGAGAGATGACAAAATATGGCGTCCAAATTTGAGATGGCCAACCCCTATGGACCTCTATTTGGGAGATTCAGAAAATGTAAATTGTAATATTTCATCAATACCTGTCCAACCGAAAAGGGTTTTTTAATTTGTCTCTAAAACGTACAAATTTCTGTTAAAACAAAAAATTGCATTCTTCCCCCTGGATCTAAAGGGTCAAGCGATTGTTGCCAATGTTAACTTCGTAACCTTTGCATTTCAACACCAAAATTTCAAATCTCTAACATAACTACATCGTTTGGTTATATTCGTTTGATATTTTGGAATTTTCTGCTTTTTCCACCGTTAGAAGGCGCATAACTTTTAAGAGATTCGAAAAATGCAAATCGCAATATTTCATTAATACTTATCCAACAGAAAAAGAATATTCTATTTTTCTGCATAAACAAAAAAGTTCATTGTCTAGAGCCGGACAGACAACAAAGCGATATTATTATTTCTTTTAAAAAAAAAAGCCTAAAATTTACCTTTCCTTCTTAACCATTTCCTAGAGTGCTTCTAATCGTGAGCACTGAAATCTGTATCAAATATTAACTTACCCTTTTCCGGAATCTATAAGTATCCATGCAATACCATTCAGCTCTGCAGCCAAACAATCTGAGCTACGACAAAACATTGCGTCGAATTTTGAGATAGCCAATCTCTACCTATGTAGGTCTCTAGTGCCAACTAACGTTGTTGCCTCACATATTCTTTGCTCTAACTATACAGCACCTCTAGTTGGCAAATAGTGTTTTGGCACAAAACGAGTTTTCTTTGGTTTCTGAGTGATGATGCTTTAACACAGCAGTTCCTCACTCTATCCAAAAACCTGACCTCTATCCTCTTCTACCTTGTTTTCTTTCTTGTTGGTCTATGTCAACGAGATAGAATAGATAGAGTGAGCAACGGCTGTATTACAGCGCCCCCAAGCTGAAGCCAAAGTAAGCTTATTAATGTCCACCCTTTACATAGCCTCCAACATGTAAAGTTAAGCAATGATGTAGCAAGCGGCTATTGCTTAGTATTGAGTTTACATGCCTTAATAAACAAAAGAGTTTCCATTTTCTTTAAAGTGTAGTGCCAAACAAAACATCTACTTTCAAAATAATCTAGAAAAAATAGGATCTTTTAACTGATAGTTTTGTTTTATTGTATTAAATACAAATTTTTATATGTTATTAAAAGTTCAACTAACAGGACTTATTTAATTTTACTCTAGAAACAAAAATTTAAAGTTAGTTAAAATTTTTTTTTATCTAATTAGGCTTAGTGCGTTAATGCTTTACATTACAGCGGCCAAGTAAAGGGTGGGCAAGACGTTGTTCAAATTGCTTCAATTTTGGAACCGGAACTGTGTATTTTAGCACCTCAATGTATTGTAGGTGTTGGTCGTTCACTCTTTCATTGCCAACATTATCATTTATTATATATAAGCATCTATTGCATCAACTATTACCACAAATTAAAAAACGTTCTAAATACTATTTAATTATGAGAATTGTTTTCGAGAAAAAGAGCTAAAAAAAGTTACATGTAAAGCAATGCATGCTAAAATTATGAAGGTAGGGGTAGGGGAAGGCGCTCTTATCATCAGTTAGTATAGATAGCTAGTGTAGCCGAAACTGTCATGTTACCACTTCACTGAGCATCGTGCTGAAATGTCAGTTGTCATCGTATGTGTGAATGTTTTGTATGAATACTGGCACAATTAAATTGTAATATTTCCTAAAACAGTAGTATTATTATTAGGTAATGGTAATTTATTCTTTTTTCAATTCCTTTTTGTGTTTGAATGTGTTTGCACAAACTGTAGTTGAACACTAATGATCAAATTTTTCTGTGGTTTTTGAAAACTCTTGTTGATTTGTTAACTTGTTTTAGCTATTTTTCTCGAAAACATTTCTCATAATTGAATTGGACGTCTATCACAATAAATTACATATCCAATAAAAGCAATTGAATAATACCCTCTAGGCAAAAAATGTCCCATCACCCGAGAGGACATTTCAAATCAGTAGTAATTTTAGCAATATATAGCAGTAGTAGCAGTTGTTTATGCTATTTACCAATATAATTAAAATAACAAAAAGTTTAAAAATTCCGGAAGAAAACTTTATTTTAACTTCTTACGAATGAAATGCCATTCCTTTTATTCATTTTGTAGATTAATTTATCCAGGATTATGATATATAGGAGCTAACGTTTTTGCACAATCTCCCTTTCGTTAACATAGACATCGCACGCTTACGAATAAGAGCAATATGGCGACGTCTGTTACAGTTTCGAAGCAATAGGTCATCTTCCTCTCTTCCCACCTCCATGGCTAAAATCAGTTCTTATGAAATTTGAAAGCTTCCGTTCTGTTGCCAGATAATTATAATTTATGATAGTAATAGTTATTTCATTAATTGGTCGTGATAGAGTTAAAACAGTGTTATTGCGAGTTGGGACAGCGCTATAGTAAAATATAGTTACAATGCAATGACAGTGTTATGGCGAATCAGCGCTCATTTAGCTGCGTTATAACCTATATCTATGGTTGGTTATAACAAGGGATTGTTGTACTGTGTTTTGTCAGTATCCCGGACATTTTTCCTTTTCTGCACACTTTATGCTTATTAACCATCGCCCTAATAATGGGTGGTTATTAAGAAATCTATAAGCATGATAATTAATAGAATCTATGATTATTTCGAACATAATAATCTAAATATTAAAGGTACTATGTGTATTTACTTAATTGTGAAGTATAAATTAGAGTTAACAGATGACTTTAGATGATACTAATCAGCACCTCTAGTTGGCAATATTGCCAACTAGAGTAAAAAATTAAGCGATATATGTATATCATTATTATAATGATTTGTGTTCCTACAACTGAACATTTTCTAATCATGTTTTATAGTCACATTCTTATATACATAAACGATTGTGAGTGATTGACTAACAAGGGATCACTAATTGCAACTAAAAAATAAACGAAAAAAAAAAACCTCCTCAAGTACCAGCTTGCCACAGAGGTCTTCCACTTTATATGCCATAGTAGGTCTGTGAGGATGGCAGAGAGGGGGAAAACAACACCCGAGAGTCGAACCCAGGTCCCTTTGATCAGTAGCCAAAAACGCTAACCACTGGGCCACGGGATGGCAATTTATGGTGCAGAAGTGGTAGAGCTCTGAAAAGTTTCACCTAAAAGAAATCTGGGTTGTAGGTCTCAGGAAAAATCCAAACTCTGAGTTAGTATGTGTCCTTTAAGGTCAAATTAAGGTCATTTAGAGGGATTAGATTATTAGTCTGAGAGTGCTACAAATGTAATTAGATATTGGAAATGTTAAGATATTTTAGAGCTTCATGTTTAATGGTCAAATTTATACCTATCAATGCTGAGAGCTATAGACTAGTTGATGGAGGTATTTTGAGTCGTAGATCTGAAAAATGTGAAATTTGGGATGCGATGAGTCCTTCAAGGTCAAAGATCAAATATAGATCTACCAGAATTACAGGGCTAAAAATTGGTGCCTGGAGGTATTTTTAGTTATAGATCTCAGGAATTATACCAAATTTTGAATGATACGAGTCTTTCAAGACAATGCAACAGTAAATTATCCCTCAAAAGAGGCCCATCAATGCAACTGTTCGAGATCTGCTTTCAAGCTCAGAGCCATAAGCCAGTCCAATAGGTTTAAATGATCAGCATCAGGATTCTCCGAAATTGATCACTCCTCAGCAGAGCAGAAAAAAAATAGTTGACCAGATCGGTGGGTTACATTAATTCGGTAACTCTCTCTTTCCAGAGGATAATATCTCTTTTGGAAGATACTAACAGGTTAGTTAGGTAGTCACTGGAAGGAGAGCTATGCACCAATCCCCTGTGATGATGCATAAAACCGGCCAGGCCTAGCACCTAATGTCCGACCCCGCCTTCTCGTGGTGCGGACCGTTAGTAACTTTCAAAAGAGATACTCTCTTGTGGAAGTGAACGGAAGGGGAGGGCTGCCAGATTAGTGTGGCCTACTGATCTGGACAACTATGGCTACTTTTCTTTTTTTTCTACCCTGCTGTGGAGTGGTCAACCACACAGGGTCCTGGTGCTGACCATATATACCAACCTGAACGGAATTATGGCTCTGAGCTTGATTATGGATCCTGATTTTGCTGCACTGGTGGGCTTCTGTGGAGGGAAAATCTTCCGCTGTGTTTTCTGTTTGTTTGTGGGTTGACAGCCCCAAGTGAATAGATTCACAGGATATGTTTATCAGCTGGTGGATAATCCTGAGCAGAGGTCATCGCAGGCACCTGAACTCTTTGCTTCTATTGGCATCGTCAAATTCTACATTGGAGGAAGTCTTCCAGTGTAGATGGCTTCAGCCTTTAGTGGTGGGGGAACGGGTCTTTGCCCCATGTCTGCGATTAGGGGGCTGTTTGATATTGTCGGCATTCCCTCTCTCAATAAACATACTTTCTTTAAACATCCTACTAACCATTTTCTCTCCATAGGTAGTTGGAATGTGAGGACTCTGCACAGAGCTTTTTCTCTTGATGTCCTCTCACAAGAATTCCACCATTATAATTTAGATATTCTAGGCTTGCAAGAGACCAGATGGACAGATAAAGGTCAGATTCTTAAAAATAATCTTAAATTTCTCTTTTCAGGGAGGGACGACAACAAGCATCACCAAGGCTTGGGTCTGCTTCTCAGCAGACATGCTAGTGATGCTCTTCTAGGATACGAGTGCATTAATGAAAGGTTTCTTACAGCAAAATTTCAGACAAGCGTTAAAGACCTGAATGTTATCTGCTGTTATGCCCCCACTGAGGATGCCGATGAGGATGAGAAGGATAGGTTTTATGAACAACTTCAGGATATTTTGAATTCTGTCAAGAAAGGAGATATTACCCTTGTTCTTGGTGACTTCAATGCCAAAGTTGGTACTGACTCTGACCTTTGGGGAGGGGTGATTGGCCCTTTTGGTATTGGTAGCTGCAATGGCAATGGGCAACGTCTCCTACAGGTAAGTAAACTCAATGGTTTCAGAATAACTAACACATATTACAAACACCGCGACATACATAAGTACACATGGGTTTCACCTGATGGGCTGCATAGGAATATGATTGATTATATATTAATTAACAGCAAATGGGCTAGTTCTGTTAGAAATAACAGGGCATATAGGGGAGCTGAAATTGGATCTGACCATTACCTAGTTAAAAGTGTCTTGCAACTTAAACTTAAAAAGTGTTGTGCTAGGGTTAAAAAATTTGCTTTTAATACTGAAGCTCTGAAAGACCCAGTTATAGCCAAAGCTTACCATGATAGGTTACTTAGTCATTATGATAGTCATGGTATGCTCACCACTGAAGTTGAGGAAGAATGGGATCATTTTAAACAGGCTTTTTTGGACACTAACAGTACTCTTTTAGGAAAAAAGGAGCAGAAGAGGCAGAATTATCTGAGTGATAAGGCACTTGAGCTTATTTCTGAAAGAAAGAACTGCAGGAATGTCCTTAATCAATACCCTACTAGTCCTAATAGAAAGCATTACAGAGAACTTAATAAACGTGTAAAAGATCAGTTAGCTGCCGATAAGAATCTTTGGCTTGATGGTTTGGCTGACAAAGCCGAGGAAGCTGTTAGACAGCACAACAGCAGAGAGCTGTACCAGATAGTTAATGTTTTGTGTGGTAGAAAACGGACAGGTATACAGGGATTGAAGGATAAACAAGGTAAGGTTGTAGAAGGTGAGGATTCTGTCATGGCTAGGTGGGCTGAGCATTTCAGTGATGTACTAAACAATGCAGTTAGTTCTATTCCCATTGTTTGCAATGATGATAGATGCATTGGTGGCTTTAATGTTGGCCCTATAACACAATCCGAAGTTATTCTGGCTGTTTCTAAACTTAAGCTTCATAAATCCCCAGGGGTAGATGAAATTACTACAGAAATGCTTAGAGCTGGAAATGTTTCGGTTACCATTTGGATGACTGAAATTCTGAATATCTTTTATAATAAAGGCATGGTTCCTAAGGATTTTACCAGAGCTATTGTTATCCCTATTTTCAAAAAAGGTGATCGCAGTTCTTGTGATAACTATAGGGGTATTAGCCTACTTTCTGTTCCAGGTAAAGTTCTTTCCATGATTGTGCTTAATAGAATTAAGAATCTGGTTGACAGTCAATTGCGTGATGAGCAATGTGGATTCAGAAGTGGTAGGGGATGTGTGGATCAGATATTTTCACTTAGGCAGATTCTTGAGAAATGTTTAGAGTTTCAGAAACCTTTGGTTGCTAGCTTTGTTGATTTCAAAAAGGCTTTCGACTCTGTTGATCGTCATAATTTGTGGTTGATTGTGAAATCATATGGTATACCAGACAAGTTAGTTAACATAATGAAAGCTCTCTATAATAACACTGAGTCGTGTGTGAGAGTTGGTAAGGCTTGTAGCAATTGGTTTAGCATTACTTCTGGTGTTCGACAAGGGTGCATTTTGTCTCCTTTTCTCTTTAGTTTGGTTATTGATTATGTTATGCGAAATTTACTTCAAGGGAAAGATTTTGGCCTTAAATGGGCTGGAGATACGAAAATTTCTGATTTAGATTATGCTGATGATTTAGCCCTTTTGGCAAATGATGTTGATGAGATGAACTCTTTCATTCGAGCTGTTGATGAGACTGGTAGTAGAGTAGGTTTGGTTATAAACAGAGAGAAAACTAAAGTGATGAAAATTGGTCAGGCAGGCTGTGATTCAGTTAATCTGAATGGTTGCCGTCTTGAGCAGGTGTCACAGTTTAATTATCTTGGGAGCTATGTAACAGATAATGGTGATGTGCGGCATGAGATTAACAGACGAATAGGGATTGCTGCTGGGACTTTTAAGAATCTATGGAGAGTGTGGAGAAATAGGCGTATACACCTAAAGACTAAAATTAGACTGTATAATAGTTTGGTTCTTTCTAGGGTTAGTTATGGTAGTGAAACTTGGACACTTTGTAAACAAGATAACAGGAAACTAGATGCTTTTGATTCCAGATGCTTACGCAGTATCTTGGGCATTAGGTGGTTCAACTTTGTAACTAATGATGAGGTTAGGCAAAGGAGTTTGCAACCTCCTTTAAGCAACATATTGTGCAGAGAGAGACTCCGTTGGTTTGGCCATGTTGCCCGTATGAATAATTATAGATTGGCGAACAGAGTTATGAACAGTGTGCCTAAAGGCCTCAGAAAGAAGGGGAGACCTAGGATGCGGTGGGCAGACAATGTCAAACAGGACCTTGTTAAAATTGGTGTGCAGTGGCCAGATGCAGTAGATGTAGCTCAGGATAGACTTGCTTGGAGAACTAAATTGCACGGTCTGGTTGGACCTCCGTAGCCCATGGCTGCTTGAGGTTGATGATGATGATGATGATGATTGAGCTCCACGAGAAGGTAGGGTTGGACTTTAGGTGCTGGGCCTGGCCAGTACTGTGCATCATCACAGGGGAATGGTACTCAGCTTTTTTTCCAGTGTACGCCTAGCAACCATTTGCATTAATCCTCCTCAGTATTTTGTTATACTGATTACTAGAAGTTTCTTTGCAATTTTCCTGGGATGTGCTCAGTTGATTCCTTCTCTTATTTTTAAATCAAAGCTTTATAATTCCTCAATTTTTTTCAAAATTAATATGAAGTATATTTCTTTTCTTTTTTTGGTTATGCCAGAATTTAAAAAAAGATTTTCTAAAGAAATTTTGAATTTTTACCTTTAAAGGAGTTACTTTCTGTGTCTGATTGGAATTAATAACTCGTTCCAGTTTCAACGATTTTGATCAATTATGTTTTGTTCAATTACTTCACTTTACTTCGGAAGTTTCATAAATTGGCCCTCTAGCCACAGACTAGTTAAGTACTACAGCTTTCAAAGAGTGAAATATTTTAAACATATAATAACTGTTTCGGTAATATATTACCACGTTTAAGAAATTCTTGATAGGTTGCGATTGTTTAGCGAAAATTTTAGCTATCTTATGGTAGTGTTATTTATTAGAATTTGGCAACATGTACTGCTGTCATGGCGCTTATGGCGTCCTTTAAATTATGGTATAATTCTCTAATAGAGAAGAAATGGGGCAAAGCTTTAGTAGTAATAGGAGGATGTGCAATTTTGGGAATTTCTGCTTATGCAGCTTATTACTATTACCGTAAAAATCGAAATAAGCTCATTGACGAAGGTTTTGAAGATATTTCGGTAAGTATTTTTTTTTTGACCTGCTTCCGGTAAATTCTGGAAACGTCAGCCGGCTGTGACAATTTCAATTATAGCTTGGAATATGCTGATGATCTCTTGCAGTTTTTCTGATTCGTGCTTTCCATAGTTCAGAGGAAATTAATTTTTATTAGTGATTGTTTTAAAACAGATTTGTTTAGTTTTAAAGAGTATATTTTTTAACAGTGTGGTAATGAGCATGATTGATTATTTACATGATTATCTCCAGTATCATCGCATTTAGTGAATAAAGTTAGGGTGATGCACATTTTAGTAGTAATATTAATTTTTGTCTCTGAAAATTCACTTTAACTGTAGATGTATACGGTGGGTTGTACCTTTTGCACTTTTTTTTTGCACATACTGGGCTAAGTGTCAGGTCACAAGGAACCCAAGGGCATAGGGAAGGTTGGGAAAAAAGATTTGCTCGACAGCTGTTAGGAGATGAAACTTTCTGTCAAAGTCATCCAATGTATTCTTTAACATGCAGAGTATATGACTGAATGTTCCATCCAATGCACAGCAGTGTTTTTAAGCCCATTGGTATCTCCCTTTTTTCCCAAGTGGCAATAAATCTCAATAATGACACAGTTTGGACTTGAACCTGAGAATTGCAGATTGCATGCCTCTAATGCTACTGGCTGAGTCAACTTCTGTCCACTTGTATAACATGATTGCCATATGTCAGTTATCTTGCATCCTGAATTCGCTTAAATCATAAAATGAAAGTTTGTGCCAAAAATGGAGAAATGCTGTAAATATGTTCCAAAATTTAACATGTTTAACTCCTTTTTGGATGTTTAAAAATACTTGTTAAATAACTTTATTTAGTTAATTTTTATTTATTGGTGCAAGCTTTTTTAAAATCTTTTTTTTTTCTGTTCATTAATAACCCTTCAAGTGTTTAAAGCCAGTTATTTTTTTCTTTAATTAGGCTTAAATAGACTTTATTTCAATTTTATTTTCTGTTATTATTCATAAAGAACTATTCTTACATTTGCTATGTAACATGACCTGTATATCTGTTGGTCACTGCAGAAGTTCTAAAATTCATTTGTTTTCCTGTTGAGAAAAATGCATGTATCATCAAAAATCTGACATTTTAAGGATTAACAATATTTTGATTAATTCTACAACTGAAGTATCATTAATAATTTGTTTTAGAATCCTATCCTTAAGCTATTTGCAGTCTGTATCTGAATAACAAAAGACACAATGATTTTTGATTTCACCAAATCTGTTTTGAACCCACAAACTTGCAAATATCTGAGAAATGAAGAAAAAGTTTATGCAAACAAAAATTTGCATAAATTTTCAAACGGTAAACAAAACAAAAAATTAAAAAAAAAATTACTGAGCCAAAGTTTTAGCTCTGGCTTTGTACAAAAGAAGATCCCACCAATATTATTAACTTGGCAGTAGGCATGCCTCTTTTCACCCTGTCAGTTCACATGTTTGGTAGGTTAGCCATCTCTCACTAAAAACTAATGCACTTTGAAAAGTTATGCTCTAAACATTACTTTTTTATTTTTCATAATTTTGTACATTTTAAAAAAAAAAGAATACATAAATGTAATGTTATACAATTTTGTTGTTTTTGAATGTTAATTTTGTTGGAATCTTTTGATTTTATACATTTCTTTTAAAATAATCTTAAAATTGTTTAAGAACATAAGGCTAATGCTTGAAGGATAACATAAAAATGGTATTTAATTAAAATTTGAGCAGTAATTTTTTTTAGCAATATCTACAATTTTTTCAGAGTTTTTCCTCTGTGAAATATTCATTTGGGTTTCTTTTTTCACACGAAAAGTATATTTACAAAAATTAGTGCAAAAAGGACCTAAGAAAAATGCTTTCACCAAAATGGGAATAATGATCCGATGCACACATACACCAAAGAGCCAAAACATTATGACCAACACATATTTATGCAAATTGAAGCAGCTGCAGGTAAATGACAGCGCATGTGAAGGTCATGAAATAGTATAAATAACGCCTGATACTGAGCTCTGTTAATCAGTGTTATTATTCTTCAGATGGGAATTGTAGCTGATTTAAGTGAATTTGACAAAGACCAAATTGTGTTGGCCAGACGACTGGGTCAGAGCATTTCCAAGACGGAAAGACTTGTGGGGTGCTCACGGTCAGCCGTGGTTAGTATTTTCAAAAAGTAGTCTGAGGAGGGAAAAAACTACAAACCGCTAGCAAAGTGTTGGCTGACCACAGCTCTTTGATATCTGAGGTGAGCGAAGGCTATCATATATGGTACAAGCCAACAGAAGGGATATTGTGGTGAAACTCGCCCATAATTTGAATGCTGGTGATGGGAGTAATGTGTCACAAACACAGTACATCAAGCCCTGCTGAAAATGGGACTGCTTTGCTGCAGGCCACTCAGAGTGCCCATGCTAACCTCAGTTCACCATCTAAAGTGCCTACAATGGGCATGCGAGTATCAAAACTGGACCTTGAATGATTGGAAGAAGGTTGTCTGGTCCGATGAATCTCATTTCTTGTTGCACCATGAAGACAGCTGGATAAGTGTGCATCATTTACCTGTGGAAGTGTTGGCACCAGGATGCACAGTGGGACAAAACAAGCCAGTGGACAAAGTGTACTCTTTTGGGCGATGTTCTGCTGGGAAACCCTGGGTCAAGTCATTCATTTGCAGCAAACTATGACATATACTACCTATTTAAACATCACTGCAGACCAGGTACATCTTTTCATGGCAACAGTATATCCCTCTATTAGTGCCTTCTTTTAGCAGGATAATGCGCCATGCCCCACTGCTTGGTTTGCTCGAGAATGGTTTGCAGAACACAAGGAAGACTTCCAGGTATTACCCTGGCCTCAAATTCCCCAGACATCAATCCAATCAAGCATTTGTGGTTTGTGTTGGAACATCATATCAGATCTGCGGTGGCTCAACCATGTAACTTACAAGAGTTAAAGGATCTGCTGGTAACATGTTGGTACCAGAAACCACAAGACACCTTTAGAAATCTTGTAACATCCATGCTTTGCCAAGTAGCCAAGTAGCTAATGAAAGGAATTATGGCATATTATATGCCAAATTAATCAGCATTTAATTCTGGATTTTTTGAAAATAAAATATTTTACAAAAAAGAAAACTAGCTTTATTTTAATAGGGCTTTTTTAAAGGCATGTAGTAAAAAAACATCTGGCAGTGCAAATAAAAATTTATTTAGAAAAATCTAATAGACAGAAATGATTATAATACACATAAATAGAAAGACTTTATTTCTGAATAACAAAAAAAATATATTTACTTGAATGAAGAAAATTACTCCCATTTTGTAATTTTTTTCTCAGTACCATATTTGGGGAAAAGTCCAGGCTTTTTGTCAACTGTGCTGAGTCATATCAACAAGTCAGCTTTAGTTATTTTTTTTTAATTTCAATCAACTGAAATAGGTAATGTTCATGTTATATAACAAATTAAATAAATAAATACCCTCCTCCCATCAAGCGGCTGCTTGACATAGAGCTAAATCAGATCAGTAATTTATGGAAATAAATATACATTAATGAAAATGAAGGTTTAAATATAAAAGTATAAATGCTAACTGATGTATGGTGAATTTATCCAAAGTATGAGAACAGTTCTTGCTGTAAACAATCCACTTTATAGCCACTTGATTGCCACACATGCAAGCAAATAACTAGGCCATAGCACCTGGCTCTCCCTATCTCCCGGCAATTTCACAATAACTAAGGCTCTAACAATAACATCTCTGGCTTTCCTGTGGATAATGCATTTCTTTTACTTTTTAGTTTTACTTATAGTTTCAATTTTAAGAATAGGAAAAATGCATAGAATGCTAGGATAAATGATATAAATGATAAAAATAATTCTAGGAATACTGAAATAGGTTTAAGGCAGAAAATGGTGTAAAACAGAGAAAAAAAAAGTACATACTTCGCAATACTTCCAAAATCTTCTGTTTTTAAAAGCATCAGTTTTTTGTTAATTTTCAGGAGATTTTCAAAACTTGAAGGAACAATTTGTTGATAATAGTTCAAATCAAACTAGTGAGCATAAATCAAGTGGTTGCTTCAATACAGAATAATGTTAACAAACAAATCGGCAATACTGTATGGCACTTCTAAAATATGGCAATCACATGGCTTTATCAAATTATTTATATTTTAATTTTATAAAATATGCATCAAATGAAAAAAAAAATTATTTTTGAAGCTTGAATTACATATTTTTAAATAATACAGGTAAGAAAATTTTCAAATGGCAATTTCTATTTTTCGAAACAAATTTTTGTTGTACTAAAAACCAAATAGATAACAAAAATTAGAGTAGAGGTACACAGTGTGGTAATCAAAATTAAAGTTTTTAATTCTCTATGACACTGTTAAATGTTTTTAAGCACTTCAACACATGGACTATGCTGTCAAGTATCAAAGGTTATTAAGGAGAGATTTATGTACCATAGAGGATAGGTAGTAACAGGAACTTCCAGGATGCTTTCGGTGACAAATTTAATAATCGACGTTCTTGCTGACAAGTGACGTCTCAGTGGAGATTAAAAGAAGGATAACAGATGCGAATGGTCCACCCGCCTTGGCGAAGGAAATAATCATTTATACCTTGATAGCATAGAGTGCTTAAAAAAGTTTTTGATCCATGACGTGCATTTCACACCTTTACTTTGGGTGCTTCATCAGGTGGGAATTGAGGAGCTTAAGCTAATGGAGGAGAGCTCCTCACTTCCCACCTGACGAAGCTCCCAAAGGGCACGAAACATTCATTGTGAATCAAAAACCTTTTTAAGCACTCTATGCTATCAAAGGTATAAATGGTTATTTCCTTTGCCAAGGCAGGTAGACCATTGGCATCCGTTATCCTTCTTTTAATCTCCACTGAGACAGCACTTGCCAGCAAGAACGTCAATTATTAAATTTGTCACTGAAAGCATCCCGGAAGTTCCTGTTACTACCCATCCTCTATGGTATGGTATGTAAATCTGTCCTTAATAACTTTTGATACTTGATAGCATAGTCCATGTGTTGAAGTGCTTAAAAACATTTAACAGTGACATAGAGAATTAAAAACTTTAATTTTGTACAAACATAGATGTATTTGGCCTCTCATTTTGGATTCGTCAATGTCTGTGTTCATTGGGTACCTTGGAAAGGTTAATAACTGATAGCATAAAGTTAAATAGGCAATATTTTCAATTTCTTACTTATATTTATTCATTAGATTATATTTTATATCATTTGAAGTCTGTTTCAGAGAAACTTATTTAATTAATTTGCATGAGTATATTTGAAACCACAGCAAATTTCTTTTACAGGAAAGCATCGATAAAAATAGTTCAGTGTCATTAAATGATTAAACAAATGATTTGTTGGAAATCTATCTTAATAAAACCAAAAAAAAAATGTAGACAAAAGAAAATCAAATTTCTATTTTATTAAAGGAATTTGAGAGAGCAAAGAAAATTTATGCAAAAGAGAATATTTTTCAGTACTGGAAAAATCAAGACAAAGCATTGCAATGACTAGCAAAAATAGTTCTAACAGTATCTACAACTCAAGAAATGCACCATAATCTAATGAATAAATATCTGCATAGAGTTTTTGTATGCTTAAATTGATTTTTACATGTGCACATACAATTTACACATGAAGCAGAAGAAAACAATCAACTTCCGTATTTGGACATTTTAATAACACTAAAGAAAAACAGATGTGAAACGACAGTATACAGAAAGAAAACCCACACCCAATTATACCCCGTATGACTCTGCACACCAATTCAAGCATAAAAAAAGCGTTCATCTTACCGCATTACATTAGAGCCCACAGGTATTGTTCCGAGCAAAGTACATTTCAAAAGGAAATAGAATATATTACAAACACTGCTATAGAGGCAGGATATCATAGGAAAATTATGAACAGTTGGCAAAATAACTCTAAATATATAGTACTAAGAGAAACACAAATAATACCAAGACAGCCACTTAAAACAATCAGATATGCACACAGCTTTCCATATATTAAGAAAATAACACACTATGCATAATATCCTAAATAAATATGATTTATCCTTACCAGTTAAAACAACTAACACAATTAAAGACTTGGTAATTAATGATAAAGAAAGGAAATATCCCGGGGGGGAGGGGGTCTACCAGGTGGAAATTCCAGATCCAACAATAAAATTGGAAGGAAAAAATAGTTCTATTGGAAAGACTCACAGGCAATATAGTACAAAAATGAACGAACATGAGACAGACATTGTAAAAAAAACAACCAAACACGGCCCTGGCACAAATTGTGCTGGAAAATAATATTGATGTACATAAAATTAAATATAAAGCTTTAGCGACACCCCGTACAAAATTCCAGTTAACATATGCTGAGAAATTATTCATACATCACAACAATGATGTAATATGCAATACGGATATCCCCCCTATACCTGCTGCATGGAATCTCCTGCTAAAGCAGAGAAAAGTAATTGGGACTACTGCGCATGGCGATGTACATAGCGGCACAGGTGAGATGATCCATATAAGGTAATACATGAATACACTCAATGCCAGAGCCTGAAGATGCTGCCGTGAAGAAAGACGTGGGAAACGCATTGCTCTTGGAATATCATGTTGAGCAGTTAAACTTTTAATGGTTGAGTTTGTGTTGGCCAATAGATTTTAGGGAGTTTTAATGATTCTTTTAAATATTTGTCATTGGCCGGTATTGGATGATTTGAATTTATACATGTGGAAGGCAGCCATGACGCTGGTGAAGGAACTTGAGTAATAGACAGAGTATACCGGTATGTGCAACATTAGGTGACTAAAACTATAGCATAAATCTAACATCTAAGTATTAATGGACATTACGATATCCTTGTGGAAACAACATAATGGAAGAATCACGAACAGCATAAGGCCTGAGGCAAGGCCTACCATTGGATTCAGGATGTATATTGTGATGTCAACATGATATTTGGTCAAGTATAATGTTTGCTGTGTCATCTATACTGATGAAAATTACAAAGTTGGACTGGTCGCATTGTTCACGCAAACGAACATTTAGTCATGTTTTGTTGAACAAGATCATCTGATGCAGTTGTACTAGCGATTTTGTAAGTCAAAATACTCTTCTTTTTGTAAGCATTGCTAAGCTAGTGATCTTTAAATGGGTTTAAAGATTATTCATAGTTAGTAGTAGTGTGTAAGTAACATTGGAATAACTGTATATAGACCTCTGGAGGTGTAGCGATCTAGAATAGATACTATCTTAATAGTTATTGGAGATTGTCGTGGTCCATGAGATTATATATGCAGATATTGTCTAACTTTAGATACCCTACTGGTGCTTAGTGGCTAGTGAACATGATTATATGTACAGTAATTATTCGTGGAAATTAAATTGTATTTAAATTGATTCTCTTTAACAAAAGAAATAATTTGAATTCAAAATTATTAGAAGACATTTTGCTTAGAGGGATGAATGAAATAGTAGAATAATGTTAATTAAGTTAAGATATCAATATTTTTGAAGAAATTTCTTTTTTTTTTTTATTTTCTTCATTAAACTTCAATGTCTCACATAGACTTTACATTAGCAGTTATTCAAAATCACCTGGGGAAGGCCAGCTACTACAACTTTAGAAAGTTTCAGACTTCTAAAGAGGAGGAGAAAATTTTATACTGAGGGTGTAGGGATGAATTGATTGTAATGAGTTTTATGCCAAATGAAAGCTTGAAAAGTGGGGAGTGCTTTTTGTTCAATAGCTATGTAAGTGTGGGAGTGCCTTCTCCTCTGTAAAAAGTTTCAGACCTCCCCTAGAAGAAGGGGATAAAGTTTTTGCCATGGGGGAGCAGGGGTGGAAGAAATGATCATAATGAATTTTATGCCAGGTGAAAGATTCTGGCAAGGGGGGTATCGTCTACTATTATACTTTAAGAGAGTTTCAGACCTTCCATAACTATGTAGTAACCCCTACTATGCATTATGATGTTAATATTTTTGAAGAGATTTTCACTTTTTTTAAAAATTTTGTCATGTCATTTTAGCAGATTGCTTTAAAAACAATCTGTGCACAAAAATCATAGTACTAAGAATTATGAATGCATACTTATGCTCAGAAATTTTTATTAATAATGCTCTATTTTATTGTATAAAAATTTATAACTAAAGAGCCGAGAAGAATAAAATTTTAAGTTGTTCCTTTGTAATTATAAACATTCCAACCAAATTCAAACAATGTGCTGAATAATTCCTAGAAATTTGGTGTAAATCTCTTTAGTAATTTCAATTGTATGTCTTGCACGAGGGCGGGGGTGGCTCAGTCGGTAGCGCGCCAGGCTCGTAATCTGTAGTTCCCAGGTTCGAGTCCCAGCTGGGTCAGCGTTGAGATTTATCTCCGCAAAATTTCCCCGCCTTGCCCACGGTCAGTAGGGGACACCGATGGGCTTGAAAAGGCCGCCGTCCGTCGGATGGGACGTTAAGCCGTGGCCTCGTGTGTGGGAGAGCCATACCCTGTGCACGTTAAAGAACACGCTGGATGGCCTTGACGGGAGGCTACCATCTGTCTCCCAACAGCTGTTCCAGTGGGTCCCCTCCCCCAACCTTCTCTGAGCCTTCGGGGTCCTTGTGACCTGGCCATTTAGCCCATGGTGTGCAAAAAAGTGCCGCTCAGAGGTAAAACAACCCAAATGTCTTGCACGAGTGTGTCTTACAATTCTACGCAACCACAACAATTCTATATATGTATTTATTTTGTTATTAATAATTGTTATTAATATTGATAATTTTCCTCTTAATTTTTTTAACAAATGGATTGATTGAACTGGTGTGAATTGATGAATGCCACTGCTGCATACATATATAATTAAAATAGCATATATTTCATTATTTTGCATTTGTAGTAAAAATATTTTGATATAATATTAATGTATTTCTCTATAACAAATTTAAATTTTGTTATAACAAAAAACTTAGAGTAAAAATTTAATATCATTTTTCATTAACAAAGGGGCGGGGGTGGCTCAGTCGGTAGCGCACCAGACTCGTAATCTGTAGTTCCCAGGTTCAAGTCCCAGCTGGGTCAGTGTTGAGATTTATCTCCGCAAAATTCCCTGCCCTGCCCACGGTCAGTAGGGGACACCGATGGGCTTGGAAAGGCTGCCGTCTGTCGGATGGGACGTTAAGCCTTGGCCACGTGTGCGGGAGAGCCATACCCTGTGCACGTTAAAGAACACGCTGGATGGCCTTGAAGGGAGGCTACCATCTGTCTCCCAACAGCTGTTCCAGTGGGTTCCCTCCCCCAACCTTCTCTGAGCCTTCGGGGTCCATGTGACCTGGCCATTTAGCCCATGGTGTGCAAAAAAGTGCCGCTCAGAGGTAAAACAACCCAAATCCTACGGAGAGCATGGGTTTCACCATTGACGATTAAAAAATCTGCCGCTCAGAGGTAAAACAACCCAACCCTTCATTAACAAAAAACTTAATGAAAAAATGTTTTCCTTTCTTTCGGCAACTCTGATTATAGTAAAGCAGCCCACTTCCACTTTCATTTATAATTAGAGGTTACACATAAGTAAATATATAACCTTTAGTTGATTCCACACTAAAAATAACACCAAAACTAAAATAAACTTGTAATTTTTTTTGCAGCAATTACATATTGCTAAATAAAAAATCTTGCTTCCACACTTAAGAAAAACATCCCAAAATTAAATCTCATTAAAAGCAGTATTTCAAAACAACACTTATTATTAAACAATGAATTTCAGTTCTACACTTAAAAACCCACCAGAAATAGCTTTAATGGAAACAACTTTTTAAAATAATGCTTATTGCTGAACACCAATCCCTTGTTCTGCACTTGACAAAAGTCTCCAGAGCCAAATAATCTCATTGCAGGCAATTATTTTAACCAGCAGTTATTACTAAATACAAACCTTTTATCCACACTTTGAAAAAACCACCAAATTAGATGTTTTTTTTAATATTTGGAAATAACCAAAAATTGCATGGTGCAGGATGGGGCAGCTGTTTGATTGTTTCATGATCCAGATAGGCCATTTTCCTGCTTCATATTTGCCGAGTTTTGTTAGCACTGGCACTATCACGAAGAAGAACCCTTGACACACCCATTGTTGGATGCTACTCCTCCATCATCTTAACCATTTTGGACAAAACAATATCACCATTTATAGTCATTTTTTCAGGTTAAGGTGTCCATGGCTACCACTCCTTGAGAATTGAAAACAATTGTGAACATCCTCTTCCTTGAACAAAAGTCTTGTCAGAGGATTTGGGACGTAGTTCCTCTTCTGCAACTCAAACATAGTTGTCAGTCTTTCTGGGAGTTACGCATAGTAATAAAACCATGTCTCTTCACATGTGACAATGTCTATTAACCATTTGGGGGCTCCTGGGTTCAAACATTTCCAGCATCTCCTTGCTCAAATCAACTTGAGCCATTTTTTGCTATTTTCTCAGTTTGTAGGATACCCATTGCACAGATCTTTTGGAACTTTAAATATTGATGATAATTGTTTCCACTCTGCCAATCAATACACTGACATATAAACTTATTACCTGATGAACAGTGAAGTATGGGTTTTCCTTAACGAGTTCATGAATAGCAGTAATGGTTTTCTTGTTCACAGCCTCTTTCGGTCTTCCTGCATGAGAGGTTTCTGAAGCTCTGCCATTATTCTCTGAATTTGTGCATCCATCCTGTAACAGTGCCATATGAATAAGCATGATCCCCATATACTTGTGATAAATTGGCATGAATTTTTTTCATGTCGTCCCCAAGTACTGCATCCTTGTGAAAATGTAAAATATTTCCCCATCTTTAGTAGACTCCACAACAACAATGCACAGATTTCACAGACCAAACTTTACATGCCACCAGTGAAGAGAGAAATGAGGATATGGTCTTTGTTTCTAACATGTAATGACAGGTTTAGACAAATTTTCAAACAAGTTGTAGCTTGTTAACTTTGGAGGAATGAGTGCAAATCTAGACATGTGTCAAGAACTTTTTTGAATGCCCTCTGTATTAGAATGCTATATGTATTTTCATTATGTATTCAGCTAAGTGAAAGACAAACTACCTCAAATTCATAGTAGATTAATAAAATGTGAAATTGTTCAGAATTATTTAGCATTAAAAAAACTTACCATATAATGAACTCATTTGCATTTAATTATTGGATCAAAACAAAGATTTTCATTTTGCATCTGGGGAAGAAACATTTTGTGTGTGTGTGTTGAGGGGGGGGGGGGGGGGATTTATGGTAGAGAATGCAAAAAATTGAAGAGCTAAAAGAATGGTGCCATTAAGGGTGTAATGAAAACACATGGAACATTGGTTGGACTGATGCTCAGTAGGAGTGCTAGTATCAATTTTGTGCTACAATGGGCATATATGGAAGTTATATATCTGTTCTAGCAACTTAATCTGTGCTTTAGTCATCCCTTGAAATTGAATTTTCAAAAGTCACTGAATATTTTTCTTTAAATCTGGTCACCCTATATTTAGTGGAACAGAGTTAGGTAGTAATTATATGTTTAATAGAAATTTCAAGAGCATGTTGAAAAAGATATAAACAAAATAAGCCCTCCCCTGCCTCCTTTAGTATGCCACTTCCATGGTTTAAATTAATGTATTTTAATAATATCTATTAAGTTATTAATGTTTTCTGTTATTGAAATAAAACCTTTATACATTATATCTGTGAGAATTCAAAAGTTTATTGTAAATCAATCCATTTTCTGGAAATATATGCATTTTTGAATAATCATCACCCTGATCTGCCATTATCATTCTATTATTACATCTCTATTATTGTGACTAACATTGTTTTCAGGTGATGTACTTCATCTTTATCCATTCTGAAATAAATTCACTTAAAATTGTGTTAATCACACCAAAGCATCTAAGGTTTTACACATGCTCTTGTTAATTACTGGTATTCATCCAGTTTTTTTTTTTAATTCTCTGAAATTCTCTATTTTGCATTTCTTAATGTTTTTTTTAAGTTCGTTAAGCATTTTTTTTTCTTTTAGAAATTAAATATTTTCATGTTCTCTTTTGCCACATAGCCATTATTTCACTATATTCAAGCAAACAGAGATACTATTTCTCCCTGTCAAATTATGTGTAGGAACAATGGTGTAAGAACATCAGAACTTTACAGTATGGCTGTGTAGCAGGTATCCATAAAGCAAAAGCAATCTCTTTTTAGCTATGGACATGTAATTTGCTTTCTGAACATAATTTCCATTCACTATTTCACTTTAAAGATCTTATAATTTAGGACTAGAAATTTAACTTGCATAACCTTCATTCACTATGTTTCTAATTGTGATTTAAAATAAATTAATAAAATTTAGTGAAAGTAGTAAAAGTTAAATGGACAGCTGCCTGTACATAGTTGGAAGAAGTGAATATAAAAAAACAGTGTTGTAAAGCTTATCTGTGATTATGGTGGCTTTTAAATATGCATGATTAAATAATATGATTAGAATATTATTTACACATTCCTTTTATTATGCTAATGCTTTCACCAAATTTTATTGGTTTGAGTGTGGGTGGTAGTTTGAGGGAGCAAACATTTCTGATACCTGATAAAAAAATAAATAAATACACCCTCAAGCAGCTGCTTGCCACAGAGGTCTGACAGGAGCCTGTCAGTTTATATGCCACAGTAGGAGATCTGAGAGGATGGCAGGACCTCAGCAGAAAAACGACACACACATCCATGCCTTACCCAGGGCTCGAACCCAGGTCCCTTAGATCAGTAGCCAAGCGTGCTAACCACTGAGCCAGCAAAATCTAATTGTAAGAATTATGTTTGGATAATATATTCTTATGTTTCATAAGTTTTGTACTAAAGTGATAAGTAAAGATTTAAATTTATATAAAATAGAGAGTTTGTGTGTCTCTTTGACATCTGCTCCTAGGCAATCAGAGCTAGGACCATAAAACTTCATGTACATCTTCATCTCACCATAACTTAATGCACTATCAGGGTTTCAACCCCACAAAATTAGGCCTTCCTCTAAACATTGGCTGCAAAACATCTGTCCATTGATAACCTTGGTACATGGATAATGTCCACCAGGGGTGTATTCAAGTAACCCACTCCCCCAAAGAATTTTTAGTTGAAATACATATTCCTTTTAAGCAGCTAGGTGCAATTATTTGAAAGTAATCTGAAATATCAGAGAAGGGTAAGAGGACTATGTTACAAAAGTGTTGCCGGATTTGGGATTTCATATATAGGAGCCTGTTTTTTTTTTGTCCCTGGGGTAATCTAAAAGATATTTTATTTATGGAGTGTTTCATGCATTTTGTAGCAAAGTAAAGTAAGACTAATTGTGGTGAACAACTGGACTAAGCCCCAATTCTAAAACAGTTTGAAAAAGCTAGATTTAGAGTCAGAAACTATTGCAACTGCCTTTCGATTATAGATCACAACCAAAACAAAATCAATAATTGGATACTATCTCCTATCAGTGGTATTTAGGAATCGGACGTATAGATGAAATTGAGATTAAGAAAGTTTCCTCATATATAAAAGAATAGGACATTTTTTTTCTCCCTTATGGTTGTTCTGGGCTCATCTGATAGTTATTGATTCTGCCAACACAGTCAGTAAAATGTTTTTTGGGAACTATGAAGTGAATTTGCAAAGATTTAGGATAAAAAAAGAATAAAAGAAAGTGATGAGGTAGTAGTAGTTTTCTCTGCCACATGAATTTTGTACTGGGGCATCTCTACAGAAATAAGAACTAGAGGGCTGAGGCCATTTAGCTTTTTTCTTTAATTTCTTTTTTTGAGATGTTCTTAGTTAGTTTTGTTCATAGGTCTTAAAAACTAGATTTTGATTCTTATTATCAAGCAGCAGGTGATATTCCAGTACAGGTCCATTGGACCAAAACTCCTCAAGAACCCTTAAGTGCAATGTATAGTAGATGGATATGTAATCTGAAATATAACAGAAGAGTAACAGGACCAGTTACAAAAGTGGTACCAGAGTAATGGTTTTAAAAATTAAATTGAAGTCTAACGGTGTCATAGATAATTAAAGACTTCAATTTAATTTTAATTACTTCACTGTGAACCTCTACTGTAATTTTTGTAATGGTTTTATCCATTAATCTCGATTTTTTTTTTCACCATGGTAGAATTTAAGGTGATATTTCATTTAAGGGACACTTTTGTGCAGTTTTTGCAGCAAAGGAAAATAAAATTAAGTGTGGTGCCATAATTAGCTAACAACTAAAAGACCAGTTGTGACTCAAAAATAGTACATAATTTCAACTGTCTTTCAATTAAATCATTTCAAAATCTGACCATTTTATGTTGGTGGTACTCAGGAATTGGATGTATAGTTGAAATTGTTCTGTGCTACAAAGATCTCATCGAAAACATAAAAAGCGGGAGAGCAAAATATATTTTTCCCTAACACTCATTCTGGGCATGTCTGATAGTAAGGACCTTTCAATAGAAGGGACCAGAAGGGCCATTTTGTCAGGGCCTCAGACTCAAAAGGAAGCTTTAAATTTAAACACTTGTGAATATTTTTGATATTAGAGTTAAGTCAGATTGTTTTACTTTTGAGGTGGCACTTTTTTTTTGCTTGCAATGGACTGAATCTCTGTGTTGCAAAGATCCAAGGGCTCAGAGATGGTTGGGAAAAAGATTCACTGTACAACTGCTAGGAGACAGATGGAAACCTCCTGTCAAGGTCATCCAGCATGTTCTTCAACTTACACAGGGTATAGTTCTGCTGTATACTGGCCCATGACTTTACATACCATCTGATGGATGGCAGCATTTCAAAATCCATCAGTATCACCTTTCTGACTTATGTGGAGATTTGGCAGAGATAAATCTCAACACTACCCCAGGTGGGACTTGAACCTGGAAACTACAGATTATAAACCTGGTGCACTACCGATAAGCCATCCTATTCCTTTGATATTCAGTCAACAGTAAAAGGTGTAATTTAGTGAGAGGCTCGATAAGGCATAGGTGTTTCTTTTCTGGTGTCCTTTTGTTGAGATCTCACCTTACTCAAAACCTCTATGGTGTATTAAACTAACAAGTTACTATTGGACCTCTGCTTTTCTAAGGGCTAAAATTTAGATTTTTGTCAAATTAGAATTATAAACTTTGGTTAGAAACAATCAGTTTTAACATTGGCTAGGGGGCTGAAAAGTTACAATTGTCCCAGACCTCTGGACCTGTGATAGTCGCTTTTCTGATTAAGAGCAGTGTGAGGGTTTGACAGAGTAAATATCAACTTGAAATCGATAACTGAAGTTATCAATTCTGCGAACAAACAGAGTTAAATTTTTTGGGGGGATGAGAACTGAAAAAAAAACTGATGAGAATTGGAAAGATTTGGGAATAAAAGATTAATAGGAGAGTGAAAGAAGTAACCAGGAGGCCTTTGTAGGTCTTGAAGTAGTAGTAGTAGTAGTGTTCTGTAGCAGGCAGACTTTGTGGTGGTACATCTTTTAGATGCATAGGAGTATAAATGGCTGAGATTCATCTGTCTTCTCTGTAAAATTCCTTTAGTGGATGGTTTTAGTTTGCATATTTTTTTGTTCATAGTTTTAAATACCTTAATTTTTGACTAGTGAGTGACTAGTTAGTTTGATTGTGGATCAAAGGGACTTGGATTTGAGCCCCCAGATAAAAAAAATGGTTGTTTCTTTTCATATATTGTCTTTATGGTGAGGTATTGCTTTCTTCACAGATCTTTTCTGTGACATATTATACTAACAGATACTTATGATGCCTAGGGCTTAATTCAGAATATGTTGCTTAACTTCCAAATGAGTTGTTTGCTGTATTAATTCTTTTCGTTTAAAGAAAGCAGGAAAAAAATTCTGTTGAAAATAATTAATCTGAGGATTTTATTTAATTTATAAAGATTTAGCTCCATTTTAATTATTAACATGTTTTTATTTTTGAATGGCAATGTAGCATAAAACATGACAAGATTTTTGCTTTTCCTGAAATCAGATGCATTTAGTTCTTAATTAGTATTTTGAAAATGAGGCACACATCTGACAACACTAGGTAACACTGGTAATAACACTGGTATGCCAGTAATATTTAGTGATTACTAAATTGTACTAAGAAACTTATTTTAAATACATGCTGTGAAAAACTTTTTTTTTTACATTTCAGTATTTTTGTTTTTAATCGTGTATTTATTTTATTAAGTGACCAATTTTCCACACAAGATTTAATAATTGTGCAGTACTTCACATCAGCGCCAGCCAGGCCGGATCTAGAAAATAATAGGGGGGGGGGGGGGGCAAGACTCTGGATTTGCATTCCAATGTAACCTTTTTCCCTTCATTTTAGTGTTTAAAAAAATATTGAAAAATGTGCAAAATAAGCACAAATTTAATAATTTTTTACCTCTGTTACCGTTACTATAAACATTCTGACAACGGGAGGGGGTAGAATCCCTCCTAGATCCGGCCCTTGGACCAGCTGATGGTTTTCATTGATCTGCAATGGAAATTTTAGATGTTTTAGCATTTTGTTTCTCATACTAGTAATTTGATTGCTTTCAGATATTGATGTGTGACAGTTATTGTGTTTTACTATAGTCTCACAGTTTTTAAATTGTGACTCATATTTGTTTGTGTATTGATCGATTGATTCCTTCCTTTCTTCCTCAGCCTGAAAAGTATAACTAATGATCACAGCTTCTTTTTATTTGTGTCACATATACTTTCACTTTATGGTATGACTTTATGGTTCATATTTATATTTTGTATATACTTTTCATGTTACTAATTACTGATATTAGCAATCTTTTAAAGATTGCAGATGATACTGATAAAAGAATTCTTGTGCTTGGATTGGATGGATCAGGAAAAAGCAGTTTTTTAGCACACTTGTCAAAAGTGGGAACTTCGGAAAATCATCCAGAACCAACTGAAGGCTTTAGTGTTGTTTCTGTTAACACTGGAAATGGAAAAACTCTTAATTTTTGGGAAAGTAAGCAAAAGTGAAATATTTGATATTTTGCAATTTTGTATACCATAATATATATATTTATTTACATTCACTCTTATTTACTTTGAAGATACTATAAATGGTAAATGATCCCATCGATCTTAGTTATTTACTTCTACATTCTATTGTATTCATTAGCATTTTAAAAATGGTTTATTGGAGTGTTCTAAATTTAAATCAAAACATGTATTGAAAACATGTACAATCTTTAAAAGATTGCTAAACATGTAATTCAATAAATTAGGTGAGCTTAGTTTCATGGAAAGAGTTTGTCTTAACTTGTTTAGTTCCAATATGTGCAAAGTGCCAAGTTCATAAGCAGAAAAATATCTTGCAAACACAAGATGTGAAATAATGATGATTGCACATAGGAAGCCACTAATGGCCAATAAGTTTGGCATGATTACAGTACCCCTGGTAAGACATTTGAAAAGATGTCAGCCCTAACTTAGAATTTTGATAGAGGTAAAAAAAAATAATTGCAAAGTTGTTGAATATTGTCAATTTAGCAAAAAGTAAAATTCATCATCTGTGAAAAACAGGAAGAACATAGTTCCTAATTAATTTGTTATTCTTCTTGTTCACATTGCCTCTTAGGAATATCAAATGATTATTTTCAGAAAGATTGAGATTTGTGATTTTCTGACTGTTGCTGCATTAATAAAATTCATAATTGACATGTAGGAAGATTCAGCAAGATATGCTGTTACCAGATCCCTTACAATTATTTAAAAAAACACATATTTTAGTTGAGCTTAAAATTAGATATGCTATTCATAATGTCCATAATATGCACGGATCATATATATAAAATATGTAGATTTTTAGCTTACAGTTATGGCCTTCATCAACTGTGATAACAGTAAGTTCTATGATACAATAAAATTCAGATAGTCTTGCATCTTACACTTCAGAAATCCTGTTAATTCAGCATCCAATGGTGGTGTAGGGCTTGTTGAATGAGCTTGTTCTTAATCTGCCATTTTCTGAGCTGAATGTCAATGCTTTATTACACTTTATGTTGAATAGTTACAGCTTGCAAAAATGTATGCGATGTATAGTTACATCAACTTCTGCTGTTTTCTCAGTTTGACCACTCCATTCACAGAAAGAAATGATTTATAGCATACAGGAAAGATCAGAAACACCATGGAAAGCTGTTACCAGATCCCTTACAATTGCAAAGCCATTCAGGGTTTTACACTTCATTCTTTGATAGGGACTCAATATTTAATGCAATCTACTAATAATGCACTCTCTGTTTTCTATGCTCTTGAGATAAGAGTGAAAAATAGATTTTGACCTTCTTACCCAAGCCGTGTAACTAAGAAAGCCATGTAACACCCCCCCCCCCCCCCCTATCATGGTGTATCTTTTACATTTTAGTTTTTTTTTCCTTCAAGGTAATCCTTTTTTTATAAACTCCTTAATGTGATTTCCTGTGAAATGTAATCTATTTTTACAAAGTCATTAAATTCATACAGAGAAGTAAAGTCAATTGAGGCCAAACTGGAAGAAATACTTCATTACAACAAAACAAAGGGAGCTTTAGCTACTGGAGATAAAATGACCAAGGGATATTCATGTGAGAGATACATCAGAAGATGGGCAATGCTACTTTTTATGGAACTTTTGGATATTGCAACACTGAATGCATTCATTATTTGGAAAACCAAAAACCCAACCTGGTATAAAAATTACCATAGTGTAAGAAGTATCTTCACAGAAGAAATTACATTTACTCTAATTTTGTTGTATATAAAGCAAAAATATAAAACTCCTGTGCTTCATGCTTATATCCAAGATCACATCCAGGAATAAAGATATTAAGAATTGTAAAGGAGACTCCAGAAGCAACTGCTCCAAATCAAAGTTCCAATTCAAGTAGAAGTTATTATTTTTGGTCTCGAAAGTAGGATAGAAAAAACAGGTTTTCTGGTGTTTGTCTTGAGCTGGGTGGGATATGAACCCATGACCTCCTGGTTTGTATCCCACCTGACTCGACAATTTTTCCTCTAAATATTTGAATCAATTTACAGAGTAAAAATTATTAGTGGATACTTAATGAGTTGAGTTTAATAATAATTATTTGTAGATTGCATACTCGTAAGACATGCATTCCATCTAAGAAAAGGCATTAAAAAGCCGCTTGAGGCGGGATTGCCTGAACACTCCCTGCATATTAGGAAAGTAGGTTGAGAATGTTCATAACATCAGTTGGAGGAGATCTGGATCGACAGCCGGTAGCTCAGTGGTCCAGAGCATCTGACATGTTATCAGGAGGTCGTGGGTTCATATCCCACCCGGCTCAAGACAATTTTTCCTCTAAATATTTGAATCAATTTACAGAGTGGAAATTATTAGTGGATACTTAATGAGGTCTTAAATGATAGAGCTAGGAACACCAAACTTGTTATACAGCTTCCTCATTTCGTTACTCAAAACAATTTAGGGTTTGGCTTTCCAGTCTTCTCGCCCACCTCCAAAAGGGGCGAGGGGAAATGCACATATGTGTCAAGACATGGAGAGTATCTGGACTGCACAAATTATGTCTGCTTCTTTCTGAACACCACTGAAAGAGACAGAAAGATTTCCTGGGAAACAATCGCATTGAGTTGTATGCCAAAATAAAACTTGCAGTATGATGTCATTCTACTATATATTTTAGAGAATCTATCTAAGGGACCTGGGTTCGAGCCCCGGGTAAGGCATGGATGTTCGTGTTGTTTTTCTGCTTAGGTCCAGCCATCCTCTCAGACCTTCTACTATGGCATATAAACTGACAGGTTCCTGTCAGACCTCTGTGGCAAGCAACTGCTTGAGGGGGTATTTATTTATTTATTTTTTTAACTGAGTCAAGGATCTGAGTGGCACTTGGCAATTCTGCTAGTTTTCCTTAAAAATCAAATGCAGGGCATGAGGCAACTAAAGTTAACTACTAAGGTTCATGAGTTAGTGGTAATCAAATATCACCCAAAGACTAACAAGGGGGGTGACTGAGCTGATTTGCACCATACTTATCTAAGAATTAATAAAAAATTCTCTGTTCATATAAATTATCCATGTCTTTAGTAACTGACTCTTTAATCAAAATATTTTTATAGCTATTATTATGCTCATAGTTGGTGAATGAAATAAAAATAAGTGTACAAAAACCAGAATAATAATGTTTGTCATGCTTTGCAGATTATCCTTCATGTGAACTGAATAGAAACATATGTTAATATGTAACAAAGATACAGTTGCAATTTTACATTATACCAGAATTTCTTCCTTATTCTGATTGGCAGTTGGTGGATCTGAAAATGTACGTGTGTATTGGTCCAATTTTCTTGAGGACACAGATGTTTTGGTGTATATTGTTGACTCAGCAGATGACCATAGGTTACCAGAGTCTATCTTAGAACTTCAAAAATTATCAGCCAGTGAAAAACTGAAGAAGGTACCAATTATTATACTGGCAAATAAACAGGTTAGTGTACAGTAGGAAATTAAGTTGAAATTTTTGTGATGATTAAGTTCCATTAATCCTTGAGTTACCAGGTTTGTAACAATGAACTCTGCCTGAATTATTTTTCATATGAAAAGAAAGTAATATTGTAACCTTATACTAAAGTAACTATTGAAGGCACATTATATAACAAAAGAAAGGGCTACAAATTCTGAATAGGGATAAAATTAATATAATTAAATAAATCCAATGTTAGTTAAATATCTGAAATCTTTTTTTAGAATAATGTAGTAAAAAAGTTTTTTTTTCTAAATCTTGTTTTGAAATAATTGATGAATAAAGTATGTTTGCCACATATAAAAAAAAACATTTAATTCTGACTAAAAGTGTTAGAGTATATTTATCTGAAATGGACAGTTATGTTGTTAATTTTCTTTTTTATATTGTAATCTAAGCAAGCCGTCCCATGGCCGAGTGGTTAGCATGCTTGGCTACTAATCTAAGGGACCTGGGTTCGAGCCCCGGGTAAGGCATGGCTGTTTGTGTCGTTTTTCTGCTGAGGTCCTGCCATCCTCTCAGACTATGGTATATAAACTATGGCATATAAACTGACAGGCTCCTGTCAGACCTCTGTGGCAAGCAGTTGCTTGAGGGGGTATTTATTTTTTTTATTTTAATCTAAGCAAGATCTATGAATGCACAAGGTCATTTGACAAACTCTGCATTCATAGGCACTATTTTTTTTGGAAATCTGTAACACATTTTGCTTGTCTGATGAAGTTTGGGATCTTCCTGGTAAAGTACCTGAAAGTTAGGTGCATTATGGCAAAAGAAAAGATTTCCTGCAATGGCATAGCCAAGATTTTTGGAAGAGGGAAAGATATAAGTTTTAATATTAACTTATAAACTTCTGATTTTTTTAAACTACAGTTTCATCAGGGAAAGGCAAACCCCTTATAGTATTGGCAGAGAGGGAGTGGGCTAACACTTTCTTTGCCAAAATTGCCTCATTAGTTTTAATTTGAAGTCTCTCTGATCAGTTGGAAGAATCACTTGGTTGCTTTGACTGTAATGTCACTTGGTTACTAAGACAGCATTCAAATTTGCACAGCATTATTGTTAAAGGCAAATTACGGTTCTATTTCAGTTGAGCAAATATTGAAGGCTTTATGAAAAAAATGTGAATAGTGGAATTTATAGAGCTGTTTTGTTGAGGCATAAGATATTGCTGACATAAAGGTAGCCTTGTATGCTGATGTTTTTAGATATTCATCAGTAGTACAGGAAAAAGTACATCAAATAAAGCTAGGTATCTCTTATGGTAAATTTGATGATTTGAGATTAATTTATATTTATCCTGAAAAGTAAAAATAAATGATAGCCAAATTTTAGAAAAAGGGAAATTTAGGTGTTAGGAGTGAATGAGGATGGAAACTCATTGCTCAAGACATTGTAGAGGAGATGTCCATCATGCTATATGCAATGGTTGATACATGTGGAAGTAGCAGTGTTTGGTGTATTGCATGACATTTTCATTGTTCAAGACAACTGTGCATAAATTGTTGAAAAAAAAAAGGCTTTACTATTATCCACACTATATCCACTGTGTGCACTATCTTCTCACTGATGATCTAGCAACTCAACTTGTATTTGTACAGAACTTGTACAAATGTAGCTAGGTAGTCACTGGAAGGAGAGCTATGCACCAATCCTCTGTGATGATGCATAGAACCGGCCAGGCCTAGCACCTAATGTTCGACCCCGCCTTCTCGTGGTGCAGACCGTTAGTACCTTTCAAAAGAGATACTCTCTTGTGGAAGTGAACGGAAGGGGAGGGCTGCCAGATTAGTGTGGCCTACTGATCTGAACAACTATGGCTACTTTTCTTTTTTTTCTACCTTGCTGAGGAGCGGTCAACAACACGGGGTCCTGATGCTGACCATATAAACCCTCTGGACTGAAAAGATATATGGATCTGAGCTTGATTATGGATCCAGATTTTGCTGCACTGGTGGGCTTCTGTGGAGGGAAAATCTTCCACTGTGTTTTATGTTTGTTTGTGGGTTGTGATAGCCCCAAGTGAATAGATTTACAGGATATGTTTATCAGCTGGTGGATAATCCTTAGCAGAGGTCATCGCAGGCACCTGAACTCTTTGCTTCTATTGGCATCATCAAATTCTGCATTGGTGGAAATCTTCCAGTGTAGATGGCTTCAGCCTTTAGTGGTGGGGGAATGGGTCTTTGCCCTATGTCTGCGACTAGGGAGCTGTTTGATATTGTTGGCATTCCCTCTCTCAATAAATATAGTTTCTTTAAACATCCCACTACCCATTTTCTCTCCACAGGTAGTTGGAATGTGAGGACTCTGCACAGAGCTTTTTCTCTTGATGTTCTTAAACAAGAATTCCACCATTATAATTTAGATATTCTTGACTTGCAAGAGACCAGATGGACAGATAAAGGTCAGATTCTTAAAAATAATCTTAAATTTCTCTTTTTCAGGGAGGGACGACAATAATTTTTCAGGGAGGGACGACAATAAGCAGTGGGTCTGCTTCTCAGCAGACATGCTAGTGATGCTCTTCTAGGATATGAGTGCACTAATGAAAGGTTTCTTACAGCAAAATTTCAGACAAGCGTTAGAGACTTGAATGTTATCTGCTGTTATGCCCCCACTGAGGATGCCGATGAGGATGAAAAGGATAGGTTTTACGGACAACTTCAGGATATTTTGAATTCTGTCAAGAAAGAAGATATTACCCTTGTTTTAGGTGACTTCAATGCCAAAGTTGGTACTGACTCTGACCTTTGGGGAGGAGTAATAGGCCGTTTTGGTATTGGTAGCTGCAATGGCAATGGGCAATGTCTCCTACAGGTAAGTAAACTCAATGGATTCAGAATAACTAACACATATTACAAACACTGACATACATAAATACACATGGGTTTCACCCAATGGGCTGCATAAGAATATGATTGATTATATATTAATTAACAGCAAATGGGATAGTTCTATTAGGAATACCAGGTCATATAGGGGAGCTGAAATTGGATCTGATCCATTAACTTGTTAAAAGTGTCTTGCAACTTAAACTTAAAAAGTGTTGTGCTTTTATTAAGGGTTAAAAAATTTACCTTTACTACTGAAGTTGAGGAAGAATGGGATCATTTTAAATAGGCTTTTTTGGACACTAACAGTACTCTTTTAGGAAAAAAGGAGCAGAGGAGGCAGAATTATCTGAGTGATAAGGCATTTGAGCTTATTTCAGAAAGAAAGAACTGCAGGAATGTCCTTAATCAATACCCTACTAGTCCTAATAGAAAGCATTACAGAGAACTTAATAAACATGTAAAAGATCAGTTAGCTGCTGATAAGAATCTTTGGCTGACAAGGCCGAGGAAGCAGTTAGACAGCACAACAGCAGAGAGCTGTACCAGATAGTTAATGTTTTGTGTGGTAGATAACGAACAGGTATGCAGGGATTGAAGGATAAACAAGGTAAGGTTATAGAAGGGGAAGATTCTGTCATGGCTAGGTGGGCTGAGCATTTGAGTGATGTTCTAAACAATGTGGTTAGTTCTACTCCCATTGTTTGCAATGATGATAGATGCATTGGTGACTTTAATGTTGGCCCTATAACACAATCTGAAGTTAGTTTGGCTATTTCTAAACTTAAACTTCATAAATCCCCAGGGGTAGATGAAATTACTACAGAAATGCTTAGAGCTGGGAATGTTTCGGTTACCACTTGGATGACTGAAATTTTGAATATCTTTTATGATAAAGGCATGGTTCCTAAGCATTTTACCAGAGCTGCCGAGTGGTTAGGGCGCTTGGCTACTGATCTAAGGGACCTGGGTTCGAGCCCGGGTAAGGCATGGATGTATGTGTTGTTTTTCTGCTGAGGGCCTACCATCCTCTCAGACCTTCTACTGTGGTATATAAACTGAAAGGCTCCTGTCAGACCTCTGTGACAAGCAGCTGCTTGAGGGGGTATTTATTTTTTTTTTTTTTATTGTTATCCCTATGCTTTTGATTCTAGATGCTTACGCAGTATCTTGGGTATTAGGTGGTTTAACTTTGTAACTAATGATGAGGTTAGGCAAAGGAGTCTGCAACCTCATTTAAGCAGCATATTGTGCAGAGAGAGATTCCGCTGGTTTGGCCATGTTGCTTGTATGGATAATTATAGATTGACGAATAGGGTTATGAACAGTGTGCCTAGAGGCCTCAGAAGGAGGGGGAGACCTAGGATGTGGTGGGTAGACAATGTCAAACAGGACCTTGTTAGAATTTGTCTACAGTGGCCGGATGCAGCAGATGTAGCTCAGGACAGATATGCTTGGAGAATTAAACTGCGCGGTCTGGTTGGACCTCCGTAGCCCATGGCTGCTTGAGGAGGAGGAGGAGGAGGATGATTTTCAAAAAAGGTTGTCGTCGTCATCATCATCATCCTCAAGCAGCCATGGGCTACGGAGGTCCAACCAGACCACGCAGTTTACTTCTCCAAGCATATCTGTCCTGAGCTACATCTGCTGCATCCGGCCACTGCACACCAATTCTAACAAGGTCCTGTTTGACATTGTCTGCCCACCGCATCCTAGGTCTCCCCCTCCTTCTGAAGCCTCTAGGCACACTGTTCATAACCCTATTCGCCAATCTATAATTATCCATACGGGCAACATGGCCAAACCAGCGGAGTCTCTCTCTGCACAATATGCTGCTTAAAGGAGGTTGCAGACTCCTTTGCCTAACCTCATCATTAGTTACAAAGTTAAACCACCTAATACCCAAGATACTGCGTAAGCATCTAGAATCAAAAGCATCTAGTTTCCTGTTATCTTGTTTACACAGCGTCCAAGTTTCACTACAATAACTAACCCTAGAAAGAACCAAACTATTATACAGTCTAATTTTAGTCTTTAGGTGTATACGCCTATTTCTCCACAATCTCCATAGATTCTTAAAAGTCCCGGCAGCAATACCTATTCGTCTGTTAATCTCATGCCGCACATCACCAGTATCAGTTACATAGCTCCCAAGATAATTAAACTGTGACACCTGCTCAATACTGCAACCATTCAGATTAACTGAATCACAACCTGCCTGACCAATTTTCATCACTTTAGTTTTCTCTCTGTTTATAACCAAACCTACTGTACTCCCAGTCTCATCAATAGTTCGAATGAAAGAGTTCATCTCATCAACATCATTTGCCAAAAGGGCTAAATCATCAGCATAATCTAAATCAGAAATTTTCGTATCTCCAGCCCATTTAAGGCCAAAAGCTTTCCCTTGAAGTGAATTTCGCATAACATAATCAACAACCAAACTAAAGAGAAAAGGAGACAAAATGCACCCTTGTCGAACACCAGAAGTAATGCTAAACCAATTGCTACAAGACTTACCAACTCTCACACATGACTCAGTGTTATTATAGAGAGCTTTCATTATGTTAACTAACTTGTCTGGTATACCATATGATCTCACAATCAACCACAAATTATGACGATCAACAGAGTCGAAAGCCTTTTTGAAATCAACAAAGCTAGCAACCAAAGGTTTCTGAAACTCTAAACATTTCTCAAGAATCTGCCTAAGTGAAAATATCTGATCTACACATCCCCTACCACTTCTGAATCCACATTGCTCATCACGCAATTGCCTGTCAACCAGATTCTTAATTCTATTAAGCACAATCATGGAAAGAACTTTACCTGGAACAGAGAGTAGGCTGACACCCCTATAGTTATCACAAGAACTGCGATCACCTTTTTTGAAAATAGGGATAATAATAGCTCTGGTAAAATCTTTAGGAACCATGCCTTTATCATAAAAGTTATTCAAAATTTCAGTCATCCAAGTGATAACCAAAACATTCCCAGCTCTGAGCATTTCTGTAGTAATTTCATATACCCCTGGGGATTTATGAAGTTTCAGTTTAGAGATAACCAAACTAACTTCAGATTGTGTTATAGGGCCAACATTAAAGCTGCCAATGCATCTATCATCATTACAAACAATGGGAGTAGAACTAACCACATTGTTTAGAACATCACTGAAATGCTCAGCCCACCTAGCCATGAGAGAATCCTCACCTTCTATAACCTTACCTTGTTTATCCTTCAATCCCTGTATGCCTGTCCGTTTTCTACCACATAAAACATTAACTATCTGGTACAGCTCTCTGCTGTTGTGCTGCCTAACCGCTTCCTCAGCTTTGTCAGCCAAGCTATCAAGCCAAAGATTTTTATCAGTAGCTAACTGATCCTTTACACGTTTATTAAGCTCTCTGTAATCTTTTCTATTAGGACTAGTAGGGTACTGATTAAGGACAATCCTGCAATTCCTTCTTTCTGAAATAAGCTCAATTGCCTTGTCACTTAAATAATTCTGCCTCCTCTGCTCCTTTTTTCCTAAAAGAGTACTGTTAGTTTCCAAAAAAGCCTGTTTAAAATGGCCCCATTCTTCCTCAACTTCAGTATTAAGCAAACCATGACCGTCATAATGACTAAGTAACCTATCATGGTAAGCTTTTGCTATAACTGGGTCATTCAGAGCTTCAGTATTAAAGGTAAATTTTTTAACTCTAGCACAACACTTTTTAAGTTTAAGTTGCAAGACACTTTTAACAAGGTAATGGTCAGATCCAATTTCAGCTCCCCTATATGCCCTGGTATTTCTAACAGAACTAGCCCATTTGCTATTAATTAATATATAATCAATCATATTCCTATGCAGCCCATCAGGTGAAACCCATGTGTATTTATGTATGTCGCGGTGTTTGTAATATGTGTTAGTTATTCTGAAACCATTGAGTTTACTTACCTGTAGGAGACGTTGCCCATTGCCATTGCAGCTACCAATACCAAAAGGACCTATTACTCCTCCCCAAAGGTCAGAGTCGGTACCAACTTTGGCATTGAAGTCACCAAGAACAAGGGTAATATCTCCTTTCTTGACAGAATTCAAAATGTTCTGAAGTTGTCCGTAAAACCTATCCTTCTCATCCTCATCAGCATCCTCAGTGGGGGCATAACAGCAGATAACATTCAAGTTTTTAATGCTTGTCTGAAATTTTGCTGTAAGAAACCTTTCATTAATGCACTCATATCCTAGAAGAGCATCACTAGCATGTCTGCTGAGCAGCAGACCCACGCCTTGGTGATGCTTTCCATCCTCCCTCCCTGTAAAGAGAAATTTAAAGTTATTTTTAAGTATCTCACCTTTACCAGTCCATCTGGTCTCTTGCAATCCTAGAATATCTAGGTTATAGCGCTGGAATTCCTGCATGAGGACATCAAGAGAATAATCTCTATGTAATGTCCTCACGTTCCACGTTCCTGCAGAAAGAAAATGATTAGTGGGATTTTTAAAGAAATTAGGTTTATTGAGATTGGTAGGGCCAACAATATCAAACAGCCCCCTGATCGCAGGCATGGGGCAAAGACCCGTTCCTCCTCCGCTAAAGGCTGAAGTCACCGATGCTGGTAGGAACTTCAGGCACCACCTTTTCAAGTGGACTTTTTCAAGAGCCACATGGCCTGCCTGAGACGCATTACTCCAGTTTAGGCTTGACGATGCCCAACTAGCCAAGTAAGGTTCAGGTACCTGCGATGGCCTCTGATTAGGATTATCCACCAGCTGATATAAGGTATCCCATGCCTCTGTTCACTTAGAGCTGGCAACCCAGAAGCAAACAGAAAACACAGCGGCAGACTCTCCCTCAACAGAGGCCCACCAGTGCAGCAAGTCCAGGATCCATAATCAAGCTCAAATCCATAAACAAGTCCAGTCTAGTAGGTATAAATGGTCAGCACCAGGACCCTGTGAAGTTGACCACTCCTCAGCAGGGTTGAAAAAAAAAGAAAAAAGTGGCCGTAGATGACCAGATCAGCAGGCCATACTGAACTGGCAGCCCTCCCCTTCCGTTCCCTTCCAAAAGAGAGTATCTCTTTTGAAAGGTACTAACGGCCTGCACCACGAGAAGGCGGGGTCGGACCTTAGGTGCTAGACCTGGCCGGTTCTGTGCATCATCACTAGGGATTGGTACACAGCTCTCCTTCCAGTTTACGCCTAGCTACCATTTAGTTCTTGTGATAACTATAGGGGTATCAGCCTACTCTCTGTTCCAGGTAAAGTTCTTCCCATGATTGTGCTTAATAGAATTAAGAATCTGGTTGACAGTCAATTGCGTGATGAACAATTTGGATTCAGAAGTGGTAGGGGATTTGTGGATCAGATATTTTCACTTAGGCAGATTCTTGAGAAATGTTTAGAGTTTCAGAAACCTTTGGTTGCTAGCTTTGTTGATTTCAAAAAGGCTTTCGACTCTGTTGATCATCATAATTTGTGGTTGAAATCATATGGTATACCAGACAAGTTAGTTAGCATAATGAAAGCTCTCTATAATAACACTGAGTCGTGTGTGAGAGTTGGTAAGGCTTGTAGCAATTGGTTTAGCATTACTTCTGGTGTTCGACAAGGGTGCATTTTGTCTCCTTTTCTCTTTAGCTTGGTTATTGATTATGTTATGCGAAATTCACTTCAAGGGAAAGATTTTGGCCTTAAATGGTCTGGAGATACGAAAATTTCTGATTTAGATGATGCTGATGATTGAGCCCTTTTGGGAAATGATGTTGATGAGATGAACTCTTTCATTCAAGCTGTTGATGAAACTGGTAGTAAAGTAGGTTTGGTTATAAAAAGAGAGAAAACTAAAGTGATGAAAATTGATGAGACAGGCTGTGATTCAGTTAATCTGAATGGTTGCAGTCTTGAGCAGGTGTCACAGTTTAATTATCTTGGGAGCTAAGTAACAGATATTGGTGATGTGCGGTATGAGATTAACAGACAAATAGGGATTGCTGCTGGAACTTTTAAGAATCTATGATGAGTGTGGAGAAATAGGAGTATACAGTGAAAGACTACAGTTGGACTGTATAATAGCTCGGTTCTTTCTATACTTAGTTGTGGTAGTGAAACTTTGGCACTTTGTAAACAAGATAACAGGAAACTTGATGCTTTTTATTCTTGATGCTTACACAGTATTTTGGGTATTAGATGATTCAACTTTGTAAGTAGAGGTTAGGCAAATGAGTCTGCAATCTCCTCCAAGCAATATGTTGTGCAGAGAGAGACTCTGTTGGTTTGCCATGTTGCCCATATGAATAATTATAGATTGGCGAATAGGGTTATGAACAGTGTGCCTAAAGGCCTCAGAAAGAGGGGGAGACCTAGGATGCAGTGTGCAGACAATGTCAAACATGACCTTATTAGAATTGGTGTGCAGTGGCCACATGCAGTAGATGTAGCTCAGGACAGACTTGCTTGGAGAACTAAATTGCACAGTCTGGTTGGACCTCCGTAGCCCATGGTTGCTTGAGGATGATGATGATGATGAATTCATGACCATGATATGTTTTATTTTGTCATGAAGCTTATTTTATTTTCATTTGAAGGGAGCAGATAAATACCAAAAACTCTTGGATCTGAGCATCTCATTGGTTATTCCAGCTAAGCTTATGTAAAAGTGTATGGGGACTGGAAAACTGGGGCAATAAATAGTAAATGAGAGTTCAGTGTCTTTTGCAGGCCATCAGGCAGGCAACAGTTAAGACATTCACCTGTTATTGCAATATTTGGACAATCAGCAGATTGCAAGAAGGACAGTGTGTCAGACTCCTTATCATTTGGGTTATCAGAGTAGATGTCCACAAAGATAACCCTACAACATGGATAGTGGTTTATATGGTACCAGGAACATTAAGTGCAGTGTGAGAGAATAGTTGAGGAAGTTCTGTTGGTTTGATAAATTGCATTTCCTTTTGTACCATGCAGATTAATTGCTAGGTTTCGAAGAATGAGACAGTAGATCCTTTGTGCATTGTACAAACTGGTGGAAGTGGTTTGTGGTCTGCGAGATGTTCATTTGGAATGCATTGGGTTCTCTAATACAGATGTGACAACATATAAGGGTGTGACTCAAGTACATCCTTCAGTGTTAATGTTTCCTAATGATGATACCATCTTTCAACAAGAAAGTGCACCGTGTCATTGGGCCCATATTATTCAAGAAGGGTTCTTAGAACAATCAGGCAACTTCACTTATCTCACATGGCCAGACAACTTCCCAGATCTCAATCCATTGAATATCTGCAGGATATTGTAGAATGGGTAGTTCAATGGTCTATACAACAGCGGTAACTGTTTCTCAACTGTGGGGGTGACTTACAATCAGCTTAGCTAACCAAATCTCCACAGGTGTATCTGTAACTTAGTAATAACCATGCTACTTAGGTTCCAAAACCTGTGTTACCACTGAGGAGCCCAATATAGTATTAGATGAGTGGTCATAATTCAGTGACTGAGTATATATGAATTGTTAATTTCATGAGCAATTTGTTCATTACTGTATTTAGTTATACAGTTAATATAATTGTTTCTTAATAGGATTTGTTGAATGCCCTATTACCAGAAGATATTGCAGAAGCATTTGGAATAGTGGAGTTATCTAGACATCACAAGATTCAAGTCCTACCTCTGGAAGTGCCTGTCAAGGATTCTAGAGAAACCCACGAATCTGTGCAGGCTGCTAAGGATGTTATTATAAACTTATGTTCTGGAAAGTAACTACTTTTTCCTGAGAAATATAGCTCATATAAATTAGTGTTGATATCCATTTTCTAAAAGTGCAGAACTGACACTTTTTTGGGCATATTCTGCAAAATCTGTAAGTTTAAAATTTTTGGAACTGGGGTTGAACTTAGATATATTTAAGCAGATGTTTTGTATGCAATAAATGCACTGTACTTTTCTTGTGTAATTTATATTTAATGATGTCCATAAGCTATAGCAAGTTTATGAAATTTGCAGCACTCACTATATTTTTAATTGCTTTGGAACTAAACTGAATTTTCAATGCAATTTAGTAAGTAGTAGTTTTGTACAAAAGAAATGAAAAGTGTGAATTAATCTGTTTTCATCAATAAAAGCCACAAAAATGTTACTGAAACAGAATAAATTGAACCAATGTTTTCTAACCATTTGGGTGTATGTGAAAAGTTTGGTGGTAAGATTTTAGAAATATATAAAACTTTATTGTGAAGATCCAATGAGACTCAAGAATAAGTCAGCCCAAGTTATAAAGGATGCTCAAAGTGGCAAAGGATGAGCCTCTGAATTAAGGGATTTATTCCTGAAATTGAAATAGTTCTTAAAGTGCAAAGGATGAAATTATTTTAGGTCTCCATGGTTTAGGAATAAATGTAAATATGTTTTATACATAAGTATTTTTTTTAATAAGAACCTGTGTAGAAATTTTGTAGACTTACTTCTTTATAGTTCTTTTGTTGGCTTTAATATTGAATAAACTTGATAGAATGTAAAGAGTATAGTATATCAAAAACTTTGCCAGTGCCTTATAATTTTTCACCAATTTTTACCCAGTTAAAATGAAATCTTCCTTGTCATGCTGTAGTGAGTGTGAAATTCTTATTAAATTGAAAAGTTGTTTGTATCTTTTTAATTTAGAAGAGAACTGAAATGGAATTTTTTTTGTGTGTGTGTTTTCCTTTGAGGGATCTGTTAAACTTTACTGTCGAATAGTAGCTGCCTGCAGCAGTTATACAAAATACAGAGTAAGACTGAGTAATAAATTAACAGAGTATGTTGAGTAACTAGAATGAGCTTTGTTCGATGTTGATGAACTTGTTTAGTAACTAGAATGAGCTGAAAGTGGAAAGAAATGAAAGCAGTTTTGAATTAAGAACTGTGAATTAAAGTAAAATCTTCTAATTGAATTTATTTTGCTAATGAAATTTATAGATTATTGATATAAAGACTTATTGTTTTTATTGTATACTAGTCCTTGCTCTTGCAGTTGCAATTTATATTTAGCTACCAATTACCAATAGCATTTCTTCCAGTGACATATTAAATGTTTTAATTTCAGTGGTACAAAATGTAGGTAGCATAACGTCTACTTATGTTTCTGTTTAATAAATGCCTTAAAATAACTCTTGTGGAGTTTTTAATCTGATTAAATTTGGCATTTTCGCAATGGGTGATAATTTTATGATTATCAAGCTCCTACCATACCTATCACTTTTATAACATGGTAAACTGTGATATAGCATGAATTAAGCAATAGCCTCACTGACAGTTGTGCAGGCAGTTAGTCACTAAAAATATTTATATCTTGAATAACTACTCTGCATCTTCCAGCCCTAAATCTAGAAAAAAATGAAAGGGAGGGCCAAGTAACTTGATTGAGCTGGAAAAATTAAAGGGAGGGCAAGACACTGGAATTCCATTGCAATGCATATTTTGTACTCTGTTTTTTCAAAGGTCTTTAAAGAAAATCTTAAAAAATTCATGAAATGCACATAAGTTTAATAATTTTTGTCTCCATTACTCTTATTAACATTCTCAAGCCCCTCCACCCAATCCAGTCCTGTTATTTACTTCCCATAAACTGTGAACAAACCAGATCGTATATACTCAAAAGACATCTGGTAAATCAAGTAGTTATGAACATAAAAACTTCACATAAAACCTTCTTAAAAATAAAAACTTCTTATAACTTCTTATAACCTTTCACATAAAAACTTCTTAAAAATCTGAATTTCATCATTGATATTTTCTACTAATGTGTATGAAAATAATAATTAAACATTGAATAATAATATTATATGAATAAAATTTTCTAGCATCTATAAATATAATATATATATTTTAATAGATTTAACTTAATTACATAAAAATAGATGCATATTTTGATTTTCCAAAAGACTGAAAATTTTAATGAACCTAGATTTAAATAAAAGTTTCCTTTGATACATTATTATTTGCATTCCTTTAGCTAAGTATCAGTCGGAATATACCAGAATCATGTTGAACTTATAGAAATAATGGATGTAACATTTTAAATTTCATAGTTATAATCATTAACCATTTTTTGTGCTCTATATGCAACATCAAAATGCAAACTAATAGCAGTTTTACTTTATATTTAAAATTGTAGTTAATATTACTATTTGAGAGCTCAATCAAAGGTTTACCTTATGTGATAGTTATAATGGTATTTTAAGGGTTGAAATCATGGTGTGTAATTGCAGGTATCTTTATCTTGAATGATCTTGAAATGTAATAGATTAAGATCATTAAGTTACTAAACTTTTGCAGAGAGTGGCCTATTATTGAGGTTGAGCTAACATTTTTGCTGCACCAGTAATGTAATCTTTGGGAGTTTGAGTTGCATTTCTATTTCAGTTCATAATGGATATATAAATGTTTTCTTTTACTATAGCATGCTGCTGTCAACCATTATGGAATATATTTTTTATTGTTTTGGATGAAGTTCATTTCAATTCTTTGGGGTATATATATGTATATAGGAGGAGGAGATATATTAGTGTTACAATGGAAATTGTCATTGTAGCTTCCTTCCAGCTGTTGAAAATTATGCTATACGAGTATTCTCCACTGAAAAATCCGTTAGAACTTGTTCTAAAGCAAAACCATAAAAAAGCAACTAATATGTCACAGTAATGGACAAAATTTACCAGAACTAAATGTATAAATTATGTATTGCAATAGTTCTGTTTAATTATGTTAATTATGTATTGCAATAGTTCAAATCTAGAAAAAAATGAAAGGGAGGCCAAGTGACTTGATTGAGCTGGAAAAATTAAAGGGAGGGCAAGACACTGGAATTCCATTGCAATGCATATTTTGTACTCTGTTTTTTCAGAGGTCTTAAAAATTATCAGAAATATAAATAAAATAAAAATAAATACCCCCTCAAGCAGCTGCTTGCCACAGAGGTCTGACAGGAGCCTGTCAGTTTATATGCCATAGTAGCAGGTCTGAGAGAAATATTAGCTGAAACTTAATATTGGGCAATTTGTATAACAATATTTACATAAGTAATCTTTATTATGATGACATATCGAGCTAAATTTCCAGTTCAAAAACTTGGATATTAATACAGTAGGTGCCACTTAATGTGATCATTTGTTCAAATCAGTTTTCAGAAAATAGAAACAAATCCTTATAAATTCATTGTTCTGTTGACTTGTTTTAACAAGTTTTAACCATTGACATTTAAAAAAAATAGAAATTCCCATTTGAAATTTTTTATCCTTTATCTCTTGAAGTAGATAATTCAAACTTGAAAAATCATAGTACATTTTGTATTTCGTGCCCATTTTATTATGATGTGTTAAGAATAATTTTTCCCAGCCCTCTGATCACCATTTCATAGACTAGATATGTGCTATTACCATTTCGTTTCTTTTCATCATTTTGAAGCAACCCTCTGATTTAAGCTCAAGTTTAATTTGAGTTATTGTAAACACATTTTGTCTTAAATTTTCTAAATTCTTCACAAATTAACTAAAACTGTTTAAAAACGAAGGATTTTTGTAAGCAATAATGAAAAAGAAATCTTTTTCCCTGTTTTACTCCCTTTTTTTCCTCTTTCAGTATTTCTAGAATTTTTTTTATCAATCATCCCAGAATTCAGTGCATTGAAAGTGAACTAAAATTGCTGTTATATATTTTGCAGAATGAAGCAGAGAAGACACAGGTGAGATGTTGCTCAGTGAACAGTGTAACTTACTTAGACATGTGCATGTGGCCATTCAGTGCCAGCTCAGCTTACTTGTCATAAACATTAGAAGATTGCACTTTCTCTTTTAACATTTTTATTTTTTATTGAACTTTCCTTTTTATTTGCAATGATTTAAAACTTATCAATCTGTTTGAGCTATGATCCATCTTCATCTTTTTTCTGACAAAGTTATAACTTGTTGAAGATATTCTTTTAGCATCACTAGGTTATTTCTTAATTTTGTAATTATTTTTTTGGTTTTTCAGGAAATTTTTTTTATCTTTTCTATATCTTGAGAATGCATGATGTCTTGTATACAAATTTTATCTGTCCTGTGGCCGAGTGGTTAGCACTCTTGGCTACTAATCTAAGAGACCTAGGTTTGAGCCCCAGGTAAGGCATGGATGTATGTGTCATTTTTCTGCTGAGGTCCTGCCATCCTCTCAGACCTCCTACTATGGCATATAGACTGACAGTCTCCTGTCAGACCTCTGTGGCAAGCAGTTGCTTGAGGGGGTATTTATTTATTTTTTATACAAATTTTATTTGCACAGGAATCAAGCTTACTACTATAGCTTGGAGATGACATAATTTTGTCAAGGACTTTGTACCCCCTCCCCTCTCTCTTATTGGCTGGAAACGTTTTGGAGCTGGGGTTACTCAGTTGGTAACACATTACACTCATAATCTGTAGTTCTCAGATTTGAGTCGCACCTGAGCCAGCATCGAGATTTATTTTCAAAAAACTCTCCAGCCTGTCCTCTGTCAGCATGGGGACACTGATGGTCTTAGAAAGGCTGCTGTCTATCACATGGAATATTTAGCTATGGCCCCATGTGCAGGAGAGTCATAACCTGTTAAAGAACATGCTGGATGGCCTTGATGGGAGGTTACCATCTGTCTCCTAACAGCTGTCCAATGGGTCCCATTCCCCCAACCTTCTCCAAGTCCTCAGGTGGACTGCTCCCATGAATGTGAGCAGTCCAAGTCGCCTTGTGTAACATTGGCCTGTGTATTAAAATATACCGTACTGAAAAGAATTATAAATCAATTATCAGGTAAATATTATATTATTCAGGAAGAAATTCCCTTTTGATTAATATATAATTTAACTGTTTTTATTCACCAAGTTTTCTAAAATTAAGCCCTAATTGCTTTGCCAAATCGTTTTTTTTTTTCAATACATAACTGTGAAAAAGTCATATTAAAATTAATATGTTTGTAAATTTGTTTGAAGTTTTTATTTTCCTAAAATTCAGAATTAAATTCTATTTAATTTGGTCTATAACCTGTTTCTGTTGATTGTTTTTATCTTTTTTAATTCTGAAGTTAACTTGTTTGACTCTGAATAGATGATGAAAAGCCTTGACTTTTCTCCAAGTATAGCACTGAGAAAAAAAAAAATTCGAAAAAGTAATTTTTCAAATTAAAATTTATTTTCTTCTTTTTCATAAATAGTCTACTGATGGCATTATAATTATTTTTGTCCCTTAGTTTTTCTTTTTTTTCAATAAACGTTTTTATATTGCCAGATGCCTTTTTTGTTTTTACTATTTGATTCTAAAGAAAGCCCTAGTAGAATTAAACTTGCTAGGTTTTCCATTGCAAATTATATTTTTGTAAATTCTAGAAATATTGATAAATTTGGCATATAATATGCCATAATTTCTTTCATTAGTTATTTGGCAAAAAAAGTCCTAAAGTTAATATTTTTTTGTTTGATCACAGTGAAAATAATAGTTACTCTGTGGTTACAAACCCATTTTTCATGCTTAGTGCTGGAAAGTTATAGGTGGAAGGTACCTGCTTGTTAAGTATCCAACAATTAAAATGCTTGGATGATGGTAGCAATGTTTTAAGACAACTTGTATGTCTGAGATAGACAGTTAAGAGTGAAAAGGATGCAAAAATTGCCTTTCTGTTAGACCACTATTTCCCAACAAGAGTTGTTAGACCAGTTCAGGGGTTTCATGAGCATCTTTTAAGGATTCCATGAAAAGCCTGGATTCCCAAGTAAAGAATATCCTGCAATTGAAAAAATAACAAACTATCCATCTCTTATGAGTTTTCAATCATATATTTGCGTAACAAAGCTTTATTATCTTTCATAAATAATGTAAATATATATATATTTTCCCCGTCCTGTGACCAAGTTGTTAGTGCAATTGGCTACTGATCTAAGGGACCTGGTTTTGAGCTCCCTTGGTAAGGCATGGATGTTTGTGTTGTTTTTCTGCTGAGGTTCCTGCCATCCTCACAGACCTTCTACTGTGGTATATAAACTGACAGGCTCCTGTCAGACCTCTGTGGCAAGCAGCTGCTTGAGGGGGTATTTTTTTTTATATCAGTAGGAGAACCATGAGTTAGTCCAAAATTTGCAAGAGAATTCATGACTTGTGCAAAGGAAAAGCAGCTGCTTGAGGGGTATTTTTTTATATCAGTAGGAGAACCATGAGTTAGTCCAAAATTTGCAAGAGAATTCATGACTTGTGCAAAGGAAAAGCAGCTGCTTGAGGGGGTATTTTTTTATATCAGTAGGAGAACCATGAGTTAGTCCAAAATTTGCAAGAGAATTCATGACTTGTGCAAAGGAAAAGCAGCTGCTTGAGGGGGTATTTTTTTATATTAGTAGGAGAACCATGAGTTAGTCCAAAATTTGCAAGAGAATTCATGACTTGTGCAAAGGAAAAGCAGCTGCTTGAGGGGGTATTTTTTTATATCAGTAGGAGAACCATGAGTTAGTCCAAAATTTGCAAGAGAATTCATGACTTGTGCAAAGGAAAAGCAGCTGCTTGAGGGGGTATTTTTTTATATTAGTAGGAGAACCATGAGTTAGTCCAAAATTTGCAAGAGAATTCATGACTTGTGCAAAGGAAAAGCAGCTGCTTGAGGGGGTATTTTTTTATATCAGTAGGAGAACCATGAGTTAGTCCAAAATTTGCAAGAGAATTCATGACTTGTGCAAAGGAAAAGCAGCTGCTTGAGGGGGTATTTTTTTATATCAGTAGGAGAACCATGAGTTAGTCCAAAATTTGCAAGAGAATTCATGACTTGTGCAAAGGAAAAGCAGCTGCTTGAGGGGGTATTTTTTTATATCAGTAGGAGAACCATGAGTTAGTCCAAAATTTGCAAGAGAATTCATGACTTGTGCAAAGGAAAAGCAGCTGCTTGAGGGGGTATTTTTTTTATATCAGTAGGAGAACCATGAGTTAGTCCAAAATTTGCAAGAGAATTCATGACTTGTGCAAAGGAAAAGCAGCTGCTTGAGGGGGTATTTTTTTATATCAGTAGGAGAACCATGAGTTAGTCCAAAATTTGCAAGAGAATTCATGACTTGTGCAAAGGAAAAGCAGCTGCTTGAGGGGTATTTTTTTATATCAGTAGGAGAACCATGAGTTAGTCCAAAATTTGCAAGAGAATTCATGACTTGTGCAAAGGAAAAGCAGCTGCTTGAGGGGGTATTTTTTTATATCAGTAGGAGAACCATGAGTTAGTCCAAAATTTGCAAGAGAATTCATGACTTGTGCAAAGGAAAAGCAGCTGCTTGAGGGGGTATTTTTTTATATTAGTAGGAGAACCATGAGTTAGTCCAAAATTTGCAAGAGAATTCATGACTTGTGCAAAGGAAAAGCAGCTGCTTGAGGGGGTATTTTTTTATATCAGTAGGAGAACCATGAGTTAGTCCAAAATTTGCAAGAGAATTCATGACTTGTGCAAAGGAAAAGCAGCTGCTTGAGGGGGTATTTTTTTTATATCAGTAGGAGAACCATGAGTTAGTCCAAAATTTGCAAGAGAATTCATGACTTGTGCAAAGGAAAAGCAGCTGCTTGAGGGGGTATTTTTTTATATCAGTAGGAGAACCATGAGTTAGTCCAAAATTTGCAAGAGAATTCATGACTTGTGCAAAGGAAAAGCAGCTGCTTGAGGGGGTATTTTTTTATATCAGTAGGAGAACCATGAGTTAGTCCAAAATTTGCAAGAGAATTCATGACTTGTGCAAAGGAAAAGCAGCTGCTTGAGGGGGTATTTTTTTATATCAGTAGGAGAACCATGAGTTAGTCCAAAATTTGCAAGAGAATTCATGACTTGTGCAAAGGAAAAGCAGCTCAGGTCTCACACTGAATTAATAATAGCTAAAATGTCTTCTAATAATTCTGTGGTGCAATGATTAATCATAATAAAAATGAAAAACCCTTTTTTGAAGGAGGAGGGTGTTGAAAAAATTAGATTTTTTTATGTATGTGTAGGGTTCCATAGGACATGACAATTTTGTTCAGAGTTCTGCTACTATTGAAAGATTGGCAAACAGTATGTTAAACAATTCTGCATCTCAACCAAATGCATAAATCTGAATGCTCTTAATGATGAATATAATAATATATATACCTGCCCCCCTCATGCAGCTGCTTACCATAGGGGTCTCACAGGAGCCTGTCAGTTTAATACACCATAGCAGAAGGTCTGTGAGGATGGCGGAACTCAGCAGAAAAAAAACAAACATCCGTGCCTTACCAGGGGCTCAAACCCAGGTTCTTTTGTATCGGCAGCCAAGGGTGCTGACCATGGGAAAGCTACTTGAAGTGAATTAAAATAACTTAAAGTTCTCTTGTTATTGAGCAATGAAACTTTGAAATTTATCCTTTAAACTATTTGCATATTAAAAGTTTTCAAGAGCAAACTCAGTTTTTTGGAGCAAGGACAGTGCTCAATCTTCAGTGAAGTAAACAATTTAGCTGTTACATTTAAACCTGTTTAAAAGCTATCATATCCCAAGTTATGAGAAGTGCAATAGTTGTTATAACATGCAGTTGTATTTATCATTAGTTATGATATATTAACTAATTACTAAAATTACTACTTAGTCATACATATATATTTTTACATGTTAAAGTATAGTAGACCAATTAGTAAAACAAAACTAGTTACCAATGATTGAAGGCTGGTACATTTGCTGTAAGAATTTTCATCATGAGATCAATTGACGCGAGTTGATATCGCAATATGTGGCTGTTGTTGTTTATAATTCTCAGCAACCAGTCCTTGTGAAACACAAACGTATGTAGATGTTAACTTGTAGTGTGTTGTTGTATGCTGTTGATTCCAGCTCAGCTTGATGTTGTCAATATATTGCATAAAGGTGCAATGACTTTACATTGGTTTATGTTTAACTGCTTACCAAATTTAATGAAAATATGCATACAAAACAATACTTTCGTTTTCCAAAAATAATAAATGTTCACCAAATTTTAGACGATATTTAATCTTAAAGTGTTAGCTAGATATTTACTTCTTGTTACTCTATTATATTATTTGCCACTAAAAAATTTTTTGTTTCCCAAAAATAGTAAATGTTCACCAAATTTTAGACCACGTAATAATCCTAATGTGATCGTCCGCATTATAAAAGCCTCGATTGAGTGGAGGCCAAGTGAGAACGAATCAGTAAAGTGTTTTTTATTCGAAGTTGTCCAATTAGAGTTAGAATACTAGTATTTCACTTTACTACTTATCAAATCCATTTCAGTGAAGTTAACAGATGCCACTGATATCTAGTTTTTTTATGACTTTTTGGAATCTGTTTTTTTACCTTTACTCTCTTTCTATGGCAGCTAGGGTTCTCCAACTTTAACGTCCCATTGGGGCAACCTTCTTTTACACTCTTCCACCGCTAGGGGGCGCTTTTACGACTGGAAGGGTGTCTTTTTTGTGTCCAAAGTGGACAACTACGACGCTGTTTTTTTTTACCGAAAGTGGGACTGGGGGGACAAGCAATTGGGGTGGGCCTATAGGGGACATCTACTGGTCATTTGGGATTGGACTCTTTGCTTCTCTTTCTAGGTGAAAAATAGGGTATTTTCACCTTGTCTAACGAATATATTTGGTTCCCTTTCAATGAGCAGCTACAAATTTGGGTTCTATAACATTATACAGTATTTGGTGAACATTTACTAAATTTGGTATACCCATAGTATTTAAAATACAGGCATTACTAAAACAATAGGAACCATTGTTATTTTAGTGACGCAAATTTCGTTTTTCGATCTATCATCATTTGGTATCTAACAACTATTTTTGATATTCATTATTTATTTTGGAGTACAGTGCTAGGGGTTCAGAGTTTAATTTGGTAAACATTTAATTTGATCCCCTTTACATTCCATAGTTTTTGTTGCTGGCACTATGTCCGTTGTAGTATATTGTTTTGGTAGTCACCCATTACTACCTCTGTCAGTATTTGATTTTAACAACAGTCCATTGGAGTAGTACTTAAGTCATCTTATACAATACATAGCATTCTTAAATATTACGCTGAGCTGAATATTTAACATACTTTGATGTTATTTTTCATAGACAGATTATATCTCATGCAGTCACCGGTACAGTCTTGTAAATTTCACTTTTGCACTTTCTCAGTTCTTTAGGTTAATACTGATAAACATTTTAAAATATTCATAAAAGGCTGACTTACAGTACTGTTAAAATACCTTAAAACCAAAGTCAAGCCTGCGTCCAGATGTTATTGGAGCAACACGTTTCACCGTCTATCTTGCTCACGGCGTCTTCAGGCTCTGTGTGTGATGAAAGTTCCGCTATATGCCCATCCCTCTTCTTACATCACTGCTCGTCTGATGTTACGTATGTATTTATCTCTACCATTTAATGGATCAGGTATATTTATTTGATATACTCCCCCAGTGGGTGGTTTATTATCACAGTCATTGATTAATAAATTCTTTGTAGTGTGAGTTATGGATTTGCAGTTTAATATTATATCTTTTAAGTGTGCGTTCCAAAGTCATTGTAATATTTGTAGTGTATGGAAAACTATGAGCATAGTTATCAGGGGATTTAGCTTGGTTAGGTTTTGGTTGTAAGTCTTTAATAAAAATGTATTTAGCATTATTCTTCCACCTTATTTAATTGCTGTTGTGTATATCTCGCTTCCATTGCTGTTTGATTTATATAATTATATAATATAGGGTATATATGTAGGTGTATGTGTCTTTCAAGTGTCATCAAAGTATGTTAAATATTCAGCTCAATGCTATGTATTGTATAAGGTGACTTAAGTACTGTCCAATGGACTGTTGTTAGAATCAAATATTGAAAGAGGTAGTAATAGGTGACTGTCAAAACAATATACTACAACGGACATAGTGCCAGCAACAAAAACTATGGAATGTAAAGTCATTGCACCTTTATGCAATATATTAACAACATCAAGCTGAGCTGGAATCAACAGCATACGACAACAAACTACAAGTTAACATCTACATACGTTTGTGTTTAACAAGGACTGGTTGTTGAGAATTATAAACAACAATAGCCATATATTGCGATATCAACTGGCGTTAATTGATCTCATGATGAAAATTCTTACAGCAAATGTACCAGCCTTCGATTATTGCTAACTAGTTTTGTTTTACTAATTGGTCTACTATACTTTAACATGTAAAAATATATATGTATGACTAAGTAGTAATTTTAGTAATTAGTTAATATATCATAACTAATGATAAATACAACTGCATGTTATAACAACTATTGCACTTCTCATACTTGGGATACGATAGCTTTTAAACAGGTTTAAATGTAACAGCATTTATCGTGATTTATTAAATTGTTTACCATGTTAGCTGTGTTATTTTGACCTAAACTTCAGTGAAGTGATTATGTGGTGACATTAGGGCTGTTAAGAACTTCTTTCCACTAGGCTAACAAAAACTTCTTTCCACATATCGTGAAGGATGATTCCAGTGTCTCAGTTATAGATGGGGATGGATGAGGTTATTATTTCAATAGCCTTATGGATGATGGTTCCTTAGGAAGTGGATGCACCTACTAGCAGTGTGGTGTACTCCCAGTTTGTGGTAGCTGCATGTTGTATTCCAGCACGGTAGTAGCAGTCGTTAGTTTGTTTTGGCTGATATCTGTCTGATGCTCTGTGAGCCTCTCCTATAGTTCGTAAAAGTGCATTTAAAGTTGCTTCAGAACATCTGATATGAGATATAAAGAGGAGGAGCAGTTTCAAGGTTCAGGTGATATGCCTGATCAACATTTCAATGATTGGGTAGATCACTACCTCCAATTTGGGCTGTTTCAGGTCAGTGTGGTTAATGAAAGGGTTAAGCAATGCAGTCATTGTTAAATGGGTTCAAGAAAATTATATGAGGATGAAGAAAATGAGAAAGAACCTGAACAAGTTTATTGCTAAGCAACAAGCACAAGAAGTCATATTTGTTCAGAAGAGAGCATTGGAAAAAAATGGTTCCCCAGATAATAAATACAGTATGTTGTACAATATTGAAACAACTCTGAATAGACTATACCTAGAAGTGCGTTTTTTTAACAAATGGTTTTACAAAATTTTGCATTTATGTAACATTTTTATCTCAACATTTCACATTCATTAGTGAAAATGTAAATACATAAAGTTACTTCAAAACAAGTGTTTCTTATTTTTAAAGACTTTTTAGGTATTTACAAATAAAAATAAGTTTTTCAGAGGTAATTCTGCACGTTATGCTCCTGACTAAAAGCAAGCATTGTACATGCTACAATTGTATTGTTGGTTATGCTCCTTTGACATGTCAGTATTATATAAAGTACCATTTTGAATCAACACTACTGGTATCCATGTTGATTGAAGAGCTGTTTTACTGAATTCAGAGTACTTACATTTTGTGGCCAAAAGTAATTGTAATACATTTGATTTTTCACCCTCTTTGAATTTGCTGTGAAAATTCTGATTTCTTCTACTATGTTAGTTTCATTGCAAGTGTGGAAGAATGGGATGCTATTTGTACTTCTCAATAAGTATTAAATATTAATCTTTTCTTTCTGGTCAGCAGTGGACAGTTAATTTTGAGCCATACCACATACAGCAGTAGCACTCATTAACCCCCCCCCCACACACACACACCAGTCATTACCACATTAATTGGTCCTGCAAGATAGGATGACCGTTATACCACTTCTACATCATTTGGTCGATGCCCAAGGGAAAATTGGTGTCACTGATGTTGCCATGCCTAGAGATTTTCATTCACAGAGTGATAATACAGGGCAGTACAAAATATGTGTATACAATATATATATACAGAAAGTGTGTTGGGGGTAGTATGAGGGGGGAAAGTGTAGAACCTTGAACACTATCATGTTAAATAAAGTGGCATGACAACATGTTGCTTGAATTAGTTATACTCAGATGAGATAAAAGATTGAAAAACATTGTTCTGGATCATAATAAACATTTTTTTCCCTGGAATATTATCAAAATCACTCTCACCAAAAGTATAATTTTTCTTCCAAATATTTGGGATTTTGAATTTTATTCCAATTTAAAATACATTTTAAATTACTTTCAATATACTTCGGATGCTCAGAAATTTATAAATAGTTTTTGAACAATTTTGCTTTTATTTAAAAAAAACTAAAAAATATACCTCTAACTATACTTCACGATTATAAACAAGTGAAAATAGTGATCGCAGTTCTTGTGATAACTATAGGGGTATCAGCCTACTTTCTGTTCCAATGAAAGTTCTTTGTATTGTGCTTAATAGAATTAAGAATTTGGTTGATGAACAACTGCGTGATGAACAGTATGGATTCAGAAGTCATAGGGGATGTATAGATCAAATATCTTCAGTTAGGTAGATGGTTGAGAAATGTTTAGATTTTGGAAACGTGGTTACTAGCTTGATAAATTTCAGAAAGGCTTTTGATTTTGTTGATTGAGGTGTAAACAATTTTTGGTTGATGTAAGATCATATAGCATACCTGACACGTTAGTTAGCGTAACAAAAGCTATGTAGTGATACTGAATCACGTATGAGAGTTTGTAAAGCTTGTAGCTATTGGTTTTGCATTGTTACTGAAGTTTAATAAGGGTGCATTTTGTCTCCTTTTCTGTTTTGTTTCGTCATTGATTATAATATGTGGAATTCTTGCAAAGATTTTGCCCTTAAATGGTCTAGAGATTTCAAAATTTCTGATTTAGATTATGCCGATGATATGGTCTTGTTGGCTAATGATGTTGATGAGATGAATTCTTTCATTAGGGCTGTTGATGAGACTGGTAATAGAGCAGGTTTGGTGATAGATAGCTGTGAAAAAAAAAACGAAAGTGATGAAAATTGGCCAGGCAGATAGTACTTCAGTTGCTGTGAACAGTTGCATTTTTGAGCAAGTGTCTCAGTTTAATTATCTTGGAGCTGTTTAACAGATGTTGGTGATGTGTGCATGAGTTAAAGAGAATAATAGTGATTGCTGCTGGGACCTTTTAGAAGAATTTTTGGAGAGTGCGGAGAAATAGGGTATTCACCTAAAGATTAAAATTAAGCTATACAATGGTTTGGTACTTTCTAGCGTTAGTTATGGTAGTGAAACGTGGATCCTTTGTAAGCAAGATGACAGGGAACTTGATGCCTTTGATTCTAGATGCTTACGCAGTATTTTGGGCATTAGGTGATTTCACTTTGTAAGTAATGATGAGGTTAGGCAGAGGAGTAGGCAACTTCTTTGAGTAGCTTATGCAAAGAGAGGCTGCAGTGGTTTGGCCACGTTGCCCATATGCATAACTTTAGATTGGTGAATACGGTTATGAATAGCATGCTTAAAGACCTCGATAAAAGGCTGATGGGTAGATAATGTCAAACAGGACCATGCTAGAACAGTTGTTAAATGCAGCAGCTGTAGCTCGGACCTATTTGGAAAACGAAATTGCACGATCTGGTTGGACCTCTATAGCTCATGGCTGCATGAAGATTTTGTATGAAAATAACTGAATATTTTGAAAAATAAAGTCAAATTTTGTAACAGATATGTTTATGTATTAGATATGGATAATATTTTAGTAGTAGTAGTAGTTTTGTTGATGTAAATTTTATTTGGATAGTTTGATTGTTATGCTATGTCATAAAAAATTGTTGTTTTTTTGCCTTGTTGCTTACTCTAATACACCCCAATTTTTAGTTGTAGAATTGCCAATTAATATAATCGAAATAGGATTTACAAAAATGATCACATTAAGCGATGCCTACTATATAAGATTCTTCAAAGAGCTTTGAAGTTTTGTATGACAAGTTAATTTTGCAAGTTTCATAGTTGTAGCATTTAAAATCACACCAGGCTGCTTTTGCTTTTAGGTGAAACTATCAGTACTAATACATTCAAATGCGTTACTTGTGTCATGTTGAATTTCCATTTCTTGTGTTTTGTTAAAATTTTATTCACGTTATCGACTTTTCTAGTGTACAGTAGTTAGTGTAAGAAAAACACTTGGTATATATATATATAGTTTTTTTTATTTTTTTTTTTGGGGGGGGGGGGGCGTTAAATAAAAATTATCTTTTGATCACAATAAATGCAAAAAAAGATATTTTTCTTATTGCATTGATATCTGAATGTAAACACACTTTTCATAAAAAGTTTACATTTATAATTTGTAAAGCTAAGACCTTGTGGATATGGTTTTAAATCTTTGTGCATTGAATATATGTAAACTTTGTAGTTATATCTTTTTTTTCAGTTTAATTATTTATCACAGTTTTGAAATTAAATGCTTACAGTAAACTAGGTATTTGTTTATTAACTGTTTCAGTTCTGTACATTTCAATTAATTATACGTCTGAAGTTGTTTTTAATAGTTGGGCTTTTATTTCTCTAAGAGCTCTAATTATTGCTCATTTGTTGCAAGGTGCATGAAAAGCCATTTGTCTTTGCCACCACCCATTGGCAAAAGCTGTTGACTTGTCTAGAGACCTGGGGGGACAAGAAAGATGTCCATGTCAAGAACTTATGAGATTTTAGTACATAAAATTTATTAAATCTGAAAACCACAATTGTAATTAAAAGTTCATTGCCAAATAGACTTTGAACTTTTTTTTTATCTACCATTAAATACCATATTTTTCTAGATTATTGCAGTAAATGGTGCTCAATAAATTGTTTGGTATGAAATTCCACATTTTAACTCTTATATAATTGTCAAGCGCTGTAAGATACGAAGGCCCAACTAGATTGTAACATATATTTACATCTTAATGCAACATTTAAAGCAAAATAGCCTTTCCCGATCATAGTTGGCATTGGGAGAGGCAGAGATTGGCTGAGAGTACCTCTGTGCGGTCTTTTTTTTGCACAAAATGGGCTCAATTTGCCAGGTCACAAGGACCCCGAGGGCTCGGAGAACGTTAGGGGGAGGGAACTCACTGGACAACTATTGGGAGATAGATGGTAGCCTCCCATCAAAGCCATCTAGCATGTTCTTTAACGTGTATAGGGTATGGTTGTCCTGACCATGGCTTAAAGTACCATCTGACAGATGGCGGCCTTTCGAAGCCCATCAATGTCCCCTACTGACAGGGTTGGAAGTTTTGCAGAGAAAAATCTCAATGCTGGACCAGCTGAGACTCTAATCTGGGAACTGTAGATTACGAGCCTGGGGCACTACCGACTGAGCTTTCCCACCTCATAGAGATGAGTGAATTGATATGCACATTAGTGTATAAATGACATTAGCGGTCTTAGAATATTGGGATGAGTCAAGTCCTGCACACGGCAAAATTCGTTTTTTTCACAAAACAGTTGCTGAAAGTTTTAAAAGACAATCAGATAATATTAAAAATATTATCTTAATTATTAATTAATATTATAATAAAAACCTCACAATAAGCATAATAATACATTGTTAGCTAGTTGTCACTTTCTGAGAAGCTAGAAACAGCATGATGCATGTCAAGTTTTCATTTTGGGTAGTTAATTTCTTTTTGGTTTCAGCGGAAAAAATATGAAGCATCTGTTAAATAATAGGAGTTACAACTGAAATCACATGGTAAGTCGTATAAGGATAAATACAGCTTCCTGTGATGCACCAAATTTCAAAGCTCATGTTGGCGTATTAAAAGATATTTCAAACTTACAATGTTATATTGAACTTAAAAATTGCAAGAAACTGTATGGCTTATGGAAGAAAGCTTATTAAGAAGGCACATAACATTCAATGTTATCGTTAACCAATATTGTCATTAAGAACTTTAAAATTTGGAAAAGCAGAGTTATTAAACATTTGTATTATCTGTTACAGTGCGTTGTCAAGCAAACTCTTGAGATCTGCTGAGACTGCTTTTCCAGATTTTAAAGATTTAAAAAAATACTTTATTTTAATCAGTTAACTAATGATCTAACATTAAGTATATTCTGTGCTTTCTCATGTGTTTTAACCCATTCACTTTCTTCGAACTATCTTCAGTAATAACAATGTCAGTTAAGGTTCAAGGAGTTGTAAGAACATGGTGAAATTAGCTTCCAATGAGGGGCTCCCTACACCAATCATAACAGGAGGTCGAGATGGCAGAGGCAGAATAAACTACCTCTCAGCTCTCACTCGAACTATTAACTATACTTATCTCGTTAAAGTAAAAGAACAATAAACCTTGCAGAAGAGGCCAATGTTCTGAAAGAAATCTGTGACCAGTCGCATGCGAGTTCGCTGCAGCTTCATATTCTGGTGGTTACCAAGAAGGGAGGTGATGGAATGTTCCGATAGCATGAAGCTCCCGGGACAAAGCTTCTCTTTCAGCATTGTAGCAGGAGCAGTGCGTGAGATACAGTCTCAGGTGTGCTGCATGTGGCACAATTAGGACTACGCTCTACCAAGAGTGTGAAGTATATAGTTGCTCTAAGTGATACCAATTCGGAGACGATGCAGGAGGATCTCAGATCTGTGAAGGTTTCTGAGGTTAGGAGCAGTGAGAGAAGGGTCTACCAGGTATCTGAAGACGAACAACTGGAGTCCCTCTGCCACTGGGAAAGACGATACTGGCTCATCAACTGTGAGACAAAATTCTTGCAGTCGCTGAGAGAAAGAGGGTAATTAGTACGTACCTCTGACTCTCAAGGGCTTCTTTCACGCTCCAATCAGCAAGCTTATTGCCAGGTATCCCTACATGAGAGTGGATCCACTAGAAGTGGATCATGATACCGGCAGAAGTGAGCTTGGAGCATGTCTCCATGATCTGAATGAGGAAGGGGTTGCAGCTCTTGCTGTCACTTCTGGAGAGCTTGCAAGGCTGATTTGGAGTCGTAAAGGATGACAAAGTTGCCACTCCCGAGGTTGTGGATGAAAAGTACAGCTTCAATGATAGCCGTAGCTCGGAAACCTCTGGTGATACTCGGGGATGGCAGAGGCAGCATGTAGCCTCTCCCGGTCAGAGTTTGTGCTTCCTCGTGTTTTAACCCATTCATTTTCCTCGAGTTGTCTTCAGAAATAACAAAATAAGTTAGAAATTACCTTTACCAATGCTAGCTTTACAATATACACTGCAGTGCCATTGATTTAGGGATAGGATATGTTATCCAAATTCAGTCCCGCATTTGCGAGCATGCGTGGTTGAAACTCTGTCACGCATGCGCGCAAATCCCAGGGCATCTTAAACAGCTGTCAGCTTTGGCTTCCCCAGGCATTCGTCATGAGAAGCGTAATGGGAAAGTCGCGGGATTTAGATGCATTTTGACAGAGGGCAGATCGTAGGTGCTCAACAGATGGGACACTCGATCTCCGAAATTGTCAAGGAACTTGGATTTTCACGTACGACAGTTTTAAGAGTTCCGGGAATATGAAAATTGCGGTAAAAAACAATCACTTGGACAAACTGCAAAATACAACCAGCTTTGAATGATCGTGGGCTTCGCCGCCTGACCCGCATCATACAGACCGATAGGGGGCAGTCATTATCTGAAATCACCTCCCATCTGAACATGGGTTGCAGCCGGGAAGTCCGTGCATGTACTGTGTAACACACTTCATCGTCTCGGCTTCGGGAGTCGCCAACCTGCGAGAGTCCCACTTCTAACAGCATGACACTGGGTCTACTAACAGAGTAGTCTAATGACTTTCTTTACCTAAATGCTGATTATTTCATATGACACTTAAATGACAAGAATTTTTGTGGTTACTGATACACCGAAGAGCCAAAACATTATGACACCCTAATATGATGTTGGCCCTTCACATGCTACCAAAACAGCCCTTATCCAACGAGGCATGGACACTACGAGATTTCTAAAGATGTATGTGGTACCAGCATGTTACCAGCAGATCCTTTAATTCTTGTATGTTGTTGAGCTGCCGTAGATTGGATATGTTGTTCCCGCACAAATCGCAGATGCTTGATTGGATTGATGTCTGGGGAATTTGGAGTCTTCCTCGTGTTCTGCGAACCATTCTCGAATAATCCAGGCAGTGTGGCATGGCGCATTATTCTGCTGAAAGAAGACACTACTAGAGGGGTATACCGTTGCCATGAAAGAATGTACCTGGTATGCAATGATGTTTAAGCAGGTGGCGGATATCAGTTTCCTGCATATGAATGACTGGATCAAGGATTTCCCAGAAGATCATTGCCCAAAGCATTACACTTCCTTCACCGGCTTCTTTTCGTCCCATGGTGCATCCTGGTGCCAACACTTACCTGGCTGTCCACATGGTGCAACAGGAAACGAGATTCATTGGACCAGACGACTTCTTCCAATCATTCAAGGTCCAGTTTTGATGCTCACATGCCCATTATAGGCACTTTCAATGGTGAACCATGAGTACTCGGAGCGGCCTGTGGCTGCACAGTCCCATTTTCAGCAGTGTTCGATGTACTGTGTGTTGTGACACATTACTCCTGTCACCAGCATTCAAATTACGGATGAGTTGTGCCACAGTATCCATTCTGTTGGTTGTACCATATATGATAGCTTTCACTCACCTCTAGCATTGAAGAGCCATGGTCAGCCAACACTTTGCCAGCGGTTCATGGTTTTTCCCTCCTCGGACCACTTTTTGAAAGTACTAACCACCGCTGACCATGAGCACCCCACAAGCCTGGCTGTATCGGAAATGCTTTGACCCAGTCGCCTGGGATGGTCAAGACAAATTTGTCCTTTGTCAAACTCACTTAAGTTCGCTGCCTTTCCCATCTGAAGAACAAGAATAACTGATTAACAGAGTTCAGTATCAGGTACTATCTATACTCTTTCATGACCACACACGCTGTCATTTACCTGCATTTGCTTTGATTTGCACAAAGATGTGCTTGTCATAATGTTTTGACTCTTTGGTGTATACAGGACTGTCTCCATCTGTATCTATAAAATTCTGTTGGGGACTACAAATTTACATACAAATTTCTTAAGCAGCCATGGGTATGGAGGTTCAACCAGATTGTGTAATTTAGTTCTCCAGATATGCCATGCATATGACATCTTGAACTATAGTTGCTGCATTTGGCCAGTGTAGGCCAATTCTAACAGCTTGACACTGCTCACTGCATCGCAGATTACCACCTATTTATTATAACCGGCAACATGGCAAAACCTGCAGAATATTTTTCTGCACGATATGCTTTTCAAATAAGGTTGCTGACTGTTCTAACCTCATCATTACATACCAAGTCAAACCACCTAATCCCCAAGAGAGTGGGTAAGCATCTAGAATTAAAGCCAATAACAGGAAGAAAGTTTTTTGCTATTCTTCCATTTTACTTAAAATGCAATGCTCTTTTTACGTGGCAATGTGACAGGATGAAATGTATGAAATTATGATTAATGCATAAGCTTTTACAATTTCATTAATCTTTAAAGTGTTAGTTTTTAATGAAATTTGTTCAGAATGATTCATTTACATTTAATGATTCATTAAAATGCTAGATTTTCATCTTTATACATTTTTTAAAAGTTCATATAATTTATAATTAAAAAAAGGCAGAAAAAGAATTTATTATTATAAATATATTGCAATGGTAACGTTACCATCATTGGTAAATGTAAGGTCTTTTAGATTATACTTTTTTTAAGAACAATACTGGAAATAGAAATCATCATCTAAAGAACTTTAGCAAGTTTATGCTGCTAAAGAACTTTAGCAAGTTTATGCAGCATATGCAAAAAATTCCTTTCTATTGTTTTATGGAAGTATGGTTATTATTTAGAAAAGCAACTTAATATGCACTATGCGAATTAATGACCACTACATATGTAAATATCACACGTTAATGTTTCCTTGAAAAAAAAAAGAAGTATATAAAGTATTGTAAAAATATCCATCTCAGCTTCGCAATATAGTAAGTTTTTTGCTCTTGGATTTCCCATTTAGTACAATACGCTTGTCTCTTTTTAAATTGTATTGTGTGTTTTAACTTCAATTAAAAAATTTAATGAATGCAGTGAAAATAAATATATATAAAAATATTTAGCAATAAGGTGTCACAGAAAAATGGCCTGTAGACAAGGGACTCTTGAAATAAGTAGTTGAAAAAAATTTTTTTTTTTACCCTGAGTAGGATTTGAACCCACATCTCCTAGAAACATGCAAGGTATGATAACCACACCATCAGTGGCTAACAATTTTTTCCAGCAATATAATTATAGATATTCCCGCTTATTTTTATTTATTCGCTCCTAGTGCCATCTATGTTGGGAATTGGGCTACCACGCTCAAGAAACAACATAATGAAGTATACCCTTGAAATCCTAAATATGCATTTTATGAATGCTCATAACTTTTTATTCTGCACATTATTAATAACTTGCTACTTTACCTTTTCAAGACAGACTTGAATATATCTGTCAGGTGTTTCCTGATATTCTATTTTAGTATTACATTCTAAGAAGGAAAATGACTTTTGGCACTCAGATTCGACATAATATTATTTTCTCGATTTCATCTTGCTATTTTCTCTATATGATCTTATAAATTTCTCAACATAATCTTATTAATTTTTAAATATAATCTTATTAATTTTTTGATATAATCTTAAAATGTTCTCGATATAATCTTATTGATTTCTCGATATTATCTTTTTAATTTCTCGATATAATCTTAAAAAATTCTCGATGTAACGTTACTAATTTCTCGATATAAGCTTATTATTTTATCGATATAATCTTATCATTTTCTCAATATAATCTTATTAATTGCTCTACACGCTTGGCTACTGATCTAAGGGACCTGGGTTCGAGCCCCGGAATTAGGCATGGATGTGTGTGTCGTTTTTCTGCTGAGGTCCTGCCATCCTCTCAGATCTACTGTGGCATATAAACTGACAGGCTCCTGTCAGACCTCTGTGGCAAGCAGCTGCTTGAGGGGTATTTATTTATTTTTTATATATTCTCATTGATTTCTTGCATTTGATTCTTATTAATATTTTAAAAATTTCTCAATGTATTCCTCCTAATTTCTCACTATAATCTTATTAATTTCTCGATATAATCTTATTAATCTATCGATATATTATTATTAATTTCCTGATATAATCTTATAAATATCTCGATATAATATTAATTTCTCGATAAAAAATCTTTCTCGATATAAAATTTCTCGATTTAATTTTGCTAATTTCCCCGTATATTTTTACTAATTTCTCTATATAATTTTATCATTTTCTCGGTATAATGTTATTTTCTCGATATAATCTAATTTCTCGGTATAATGTTATTTTCTTGATATAATCTTATAAATTTCCCTCTATAATCTAATTATTTTCCCGATGTAATTTTATTAATTACTCGATATAATTTGGTTAATTTCTCGACATAATCTTATAAATTTCTCGATATAAACTTATTAATTTCTCGATATAATCTTATTATTTTCCCGATAGAATCTTCTTAATTTCTGGATAAAATCTTCTTAATTTCTCTATATAATCTTATTAATTTCTCATTGTAATCTTGCTAATGTCTCAATATATTTTTATTAATTTCTCCATATAAAATTATTTTTCCAATATAATCTTGCTAATTTCACCATATAATCTTATTAATTTCACGATATAATCTTATCATTTTCTCGATATAACCTTATTATTTTCTCGATAAAATCTAATTAATTTCTCGATATAATCTTATTTTCTCGGTATAATGTTATAAATTTCCCTCTAATTATTTTCTGCATATAATCTTATAAATTTCCCTCTATAATCTAACCATTTTCTCGATATAATCTTATTTTCTCGATATAAAGCTATTAATTTCTCGATATAATCCTATTATTTTCTCCGTATAAATAAAAAAATAAATACCCACTCAAGCAGCTGCTTGCCACAGAGGTCTGACAGGAACCTGTAAGTTTATATGCAAGAGTAGAAGGTCTGAGAGGATGGCAGGACCTCAGCAGAAAAACAACACGAACATCCATGCCGTACCCGGGGCTCGAACCCAGGTCCCCGTAGATCAGTAGCCAAGCGCGCTAACCACTCGGCCACGGGACGGCTTTAAAATCTTAATTTCTCTATAGAATCTTATTAATTTCTCACTATAATCTTGATAATTTCTCTATATTTTTATTCATTTCTCGACATAATCCTTTTAAGTTCTCGATATAATCTTATTATTATCTGGATATAATATTGCGAATATCTCGATATAATCTTACTATTTTCCCTATATAATCTTGCTAATTTCTCCATGTAATCTTATTAATTTCTCGATATAATCCTATTATTGATACCAAGAACGATGCTCTAGGAAGATTTGGGAGAAAATTTACGCTTCAATTTTTGATCTCTACACTTGTGGTTTTTCCCCTCAACTTATCAAGATATTGACTTGATTTCAAAACGGATTATATTCTTGAAATTCTCTTTCCAATGATACCAAGAACGATGCTCTAGAACGATTTGGGAAAAAAGTTACCTCCAATTTTTTACCACTACAGTTGGGTTTTGTTTTCTCTTTAACTGATCAAGATATGGACTTGATTTCAAGACAGGGTTTATATTCTTGAAAATCTCTTTCCAATGACACCTAGAACGATGCTCTACAACGATTTGGTAGGAAATTTACGTTCCAATTTTTTACCACTATAGTTGGGGGTCTTCTCCTCAACTAATCAAGATATCGACTTGATTTTAAGACAGGGTTTATATTCTTGAAAATCTCTTTCCAATGATACCAAGAACGATGCTCTAGATCGAATTCGAAGAAATTTTACGCTTCAATTTTTGACCTCTAGAATTGTGTTTTTTCCGGCTTTTCTCCTCAACTAATCAAGATATCGACTTGATTTCAAGACAGGGTTTATATTCTTGAAATTCTCTTTCCAATGATTCTAAGAACGATGCTCTAGATCGAATTCGAAGAAATTTTACGCTTCAATTTTTTGACCATTAGAATTGCTTTTTTCCAGTTTTTGTCCTCAACTTATCAAGATATCGACTTGATTTTAAGATAGGGTTGATAGTCTTCAAATCGTCTTTCCAATGATACCACAAACGATGCCCTAGGTTAAATTCGAAGAAATTTTAGGCTTCAATTTTTTTCTAGACTTGTGGATTTTCCAATATTTCTCCTCAATTAATAAAGATATCAATTTGATTTCAAGACAGGGTTTATATTCTTGAAATTCTCTTTCCAATGATACCAAGAACGATGCTCTAAGACATATAATTTTATGAATAATACTAGTTTTTCAATCAGACAAAAATTGCCCTTTTGTACTGTTAACATAATACAAGTTTATTCAACATTATCGACATAATAGTGCTTTTGCAAATGTATGAAATTTACGAGATTTAGGCTAAATTGAATGAGAATCGAGATTTAGGCTACATTGAATGGGAATCAAATTAATTCTCTGTTCAGTTCCACTTTTTGGAAGTATGGAGTCCTTCAAAAATTTCTTATTAATACTAGTTAATTAAAAAAGAAACAGCTGCTTGACCCAGAAATCTGACAGGGGCCTGTCAGTAAAATTCGCCATAGTGAAAGTTTGGTGAGAAAGGAGACCTCAGTAGAAAGAGAACATTCATACGTTATAGACGGGGCTGGAAATCCACGTTCCCACGATTAACTACCACGCTACCACACGGCCATCGCCGATGAACAATGTTAAAAATAACTTTCGTCAATGACGGGAGATTGCGCTCTCAACTCTCACTCACTACGACTGTATATACAGGTATACGCCGCATAACGTCCGTTCGAAAAACGTCCGATGGTCCCATCAGGTTAGAGATCCAAAATCCCGATCGAACAAAGGGACGTAACTGGACACAGCGAAAGCAACAGCTTCCAGCACGCAACATATGCATCTCATGTATACAGCACAAAGCGATTGCAGTGCCAGGCGTATAATGATGCAGTACATATGTCTTGATAGTAATTTTTTTTTTTTGGGGGGGGGGGGGGGTTGTTTTACCTCTGAGCGCTTGATAGTCATAATAAACGCCTGCGTTACTGAGTTATGTATTTACTGTACTTTCTATCGTTATTTTAATGTAAACTTTCCCAACTTACAAATAAAAATGTATATAAATAGTTTTCCGTATAACAGTGTATGATTCGAATCGTAAGGACCACCATCAAACCAAATGAATCGCACGTCTCTTGAGCATTGTAGTGTAATTCTGCAATTTTCTTTCCAAAATACATTACCGTGAAGTGCATAACGCTCCGAAAGCAAACCATCCAAAAAGCAAACCAATCCAGCAAACCAGTTGTAGTGATAGCAACAGCAAGAGACAAAGGAAAAGTATCGATTTGAAGTGAAACGAAAGGTAAACAGCACGAAGGTGGAAAACTAGTGAATGCTATAGCTCGTGATTTGGGTATGTGGCACTCGACAGTGACGACGATTCTTAAGAACAAAGGAAGAATTCTCCAAACTGTGAAAGGATAGGCTTCAGCGAAAGTCGCGTCTTACAAAAATGCGATAGAGACATCAGATATGGAAAAATTGCTAATGACCTGGATTGAGGTCCAAACACAGAAGAGAATCCTCTCGGCACGTTGATGATCACTGCTAAAGCACGAAGCTTGTTCGAAATGCTCAAAGAAAAAGCAGGACAGATTACAATATCGAATGACTTATTGCTGGATTCTGGGTGGTTCAAGCGTTTCAAACATTTTTCGCTGCATAAGGTGGAAGCGAATGTTGATGCTAATGCAGCAGAATATTTTGTCGAAACACTAGATAATCTAATTGGAGAGGGAGATTATTTGCCCCATCAAATTTTTAAAATTGAAAAAAAAAAATGATTTCTGGAAACGAATGCCTGAAAAGACCTTCATCGATAAGGAGGCCAAGTCAATGCCAGAATTTAAGGCTTTACCAGAATTAGACAGGGTGACAGTGTTATTAAGAGGCAATGTTGCTATTTACAAAGAAAAGCCTTTGGTTATTTGACATAATGAAAACCCCAGGGCTTTCAGGAACATTAAAAACACCTTACCTCTTACAGGTCCAATAAAAATTCTCGGATGACACAAGTGCTTTTCCAGGATGAACTCGATTGCTATGATAGGGAAATACAGTACTGCTTGGAAGACTGCATACCTTTCCAAATTTTACTGATTATAGACAACCTAACACCTAATGTCGGACTCCGCCTTCTCGTGGTGCAGGCCGTACCTTTCGAACAATATTATCTTTTGGAAGGGAACGGAAGAGGAGGGCTGCCAGTTCAGTATGGCCTACTGATCTGGTCATCTATGGCCACTTTTTTTTTCCCAACACTGCTGAGGAGTGGTCAACCTCACAGGGTTCTGGTGCTGACCATTTATACCTACTAGACGACTTGTTTATGGATTTGAGCTTGATTATGGATCCTGGACTTGCTGCACTGGTGGGCCTCTGTTGAGGGAGAATCTGCCACTGTATTTTCTGTTTGCTTCAGGGTTGTCAGCCCTAAGTGAACAGATATATGGGATACCTTATATCAGCTGTTGGATAATCCTAATCTGATCGCAGGTACCTGAACCTCACTTAGCTAGTTGGGCATTGTCAGGCCTAAACTGGAGTAATGTGTCTCAGACAGACCATATGGTTCTTGAAAAGGTCCACTTGAAAAGGTGGTGCCTGATGTTCCTACCAGCATCGGTGACTTCAACCTTTAACAGAGGAGGAATAGGTCTTTGCCCCATGCCTGCGATCAGGGCTGTTTGATATTGTTGGCCCTACCTATCTCAATAAACTTAGTTTCTTTAAAAATACTACTAATCATTTTCTCTCTGCAGGAATGTGGAACGTGAGGACATTATATAGAGATTATTCTCTTGATATCCTCACACAGGAATTCCAACGCTATAACCTAGATATTCTAGGCTTGCAAGAGACCAGATGGACAGGTAAAGGCGAGATACTTAAAAATTACTTTACATTTCTCTTTACAGGGAGGGAGGATGGAAAGCATCACCAAGGCGTGGGTCTGCTTCTCAGCAAACATGCTAGGGATGCTCTTCTACGATATGAGTGCATTAATGAAAGGTTTCTTACAGCTATTTTTCAGACAACCATTCAAGACTTGAATGTTATCTGCTGTTATGCCCCCGCTGAGGATGAGAATAGGTTTTACGGACAACTTCAGGATATTTTGAATTCTGTCAACGAAGGAGATATTACCCTTGTTCTAGGTGACTTCAATGCCAAAGTTGGTACTGACTCTGACCTTTGGGGAGTTGTGATAGGCTCTTTTGGTATTGGTAGCTGCAATCCCAATGGGCAACGTCTCCTACAGGTAAGTAAACTCAATGGATTCAGAATAACTAATACTTATTACAAACACCGCGATATACATAAGTACACATGGGTTTCACCTGATGGGCTGCATAAGAATACGATAGATCAGTGTCTCGCAAACTGTGTGCCGCGAGAGATTTTCAAATTGACACTTGATATTCCAAAGATTTCATTTTGACTTGACTTGTGTTATCGACCTGCTTTAATAAAAATCTTTCAGATTTTATCAACTGGGATCTTGTAAGTATTTATCAAGCTTTTTACAAATTTTGGTATTAATTTTTGATTATTTCAAGCCATAGAATGGACAAATATTTAAAACAAACACCGAGTTATGATTAATTGTATTTATTATTATATTTATTTTAAACAAAATGCATTTAACGAAACTTCAATTTTTCCTCTTTTTACGGAACCATTAAAAATTCTTTTTTAGGTGTGCCGCGGAAAAAAATAGATTGTGTGCCGCAGAGTAAAAAAGTTTGCGAGACACTGCGATAGATTATATATTAATTAACAACAGATGGGTTAGTTCTGTTAGGAATACGAGGTCTTAGGGGAGCTGAAATTGGATCTGACTATTACCTTGTAAAAAGTGTCTTGCAACTTAAACTTAAGAAGTGTTAATACTGATGCTCTGGAAGACCCAGTTATAGCTAAAGCTTACCATGATAGGTTACTTAGTCATTATGACAGTCGTGGTTTGCCTACTACTGAAATGGTAGCTAGGTAATCACTGGAAGGAGAGCTATGCACCAATCCCCTGTGATGATGCATAGAACCGGCCAGGCCTAGCTCCTAATGTCCGACCCCGCCTTCTCGTGGTGGAGACCGTTAGTAGCTTTCGAAAGAGATACTCTCTTGTGGAAGTGAACGGAAGGGGAGGGCTGCCAGATTAGTGTGGCCTACTGATCTGGACAACTATGGCTACTTTTCTTTTTTTTCTACCCTGCTGAGGAGTGGTCAACCACACAGGGTCCTGATGCTGACCATATAAACCACTGGACTGGACAGATATATGGCTCTGAGCTTGATTATGGATCCTGATTTTGCTGCACTGGTGAGCTTCTGTGGAGGGATAATCTTCCGCTGTGTTTTCTGTTTGTTTGTGGGTTGACAGCCCCAAGTGAATAGATTCACAAGATATGTTTATCAGCTGGTGGATAATCCTGAGCAGAGGTCATCGCAGGCACCTGAACTCTTGCTTCTACAGGCATCGTCAAATCCTACAGTGGAGGAAGTGTTCCAATGTAGATGACTTCAGCCTTTAGTAGTGGGGGAAGGGTCTTTGTCCCATGCCTGCGATTAGGGGGCTGTTTGATATTGTCACAATTCCCTCTCTCAATAAACATCCCACTAACCATTTTCTCTCCATAGGTAGTTGGAATGTGAGGACTCTGCACAGAGCTTTTTCCCTTGATGTCCTCACACAAGAATTCCAACATCATAATTTAGATATTCTCGGCTTGCAAGAGACCAGATGGACAGATAAAGGTCAGATTCTTAAAAATAATCTTAAATTTCTCTTTTCAGGGAGGGACGACAATAAGCATCACCAAGGCGTGGGTCTGCTTCTCAGCAGACACGCTGGTGATGCTCTTCTAGGATATGAGTGCACTAATGAAAGGTTTCTTACAGCAAAATTTCAGACAAGCGTTAAAGACTTGAATGTTATCTGCTGTTAAGACCCCACTGAGGATGCCGATGGGGATGAGAAGGATAGGTTTTATGGATAACTTCAGGATATTTTGAATTCTGTCAAGGAGATATTACCCTTGTTCTTGGTAACTTCAATGCCAAAGTTGGTACTGACTCTGACCTTTGGGGAGGAGTAATAGGCCCTTTTGGTATTGGTAGCTGCAATGGCAATGTCTCCTACAGGTAAGTAAACTCAATGGATTCAGAATAACTAACACATATTACAAACACTGTGACATACATAAATACACATGGGTTCACCCAATGGGCTGCATGAGAATATGATTGATTATATATTAATTAACAGCAAATAGGATAGTTCTATTAGGAATACCAGGTCATATAGGGGAGCTGAAATTGGATCTGATCATTACCTTGTTAAAAGTGTCTTGCAACTTAAACTTAAAAAGTGTTGTGCTAGGGTTAAAAAATTTACCTTTAATACTGAAGCTCTGAAAGACCCAGTTATAGCCAAGGCTTACCATGATAGGTTACTTAGTCATTATGACAGTCATGGTATGCTTACTACTGAAGTTGAGGAAGAATGGGATCATTTTAAATAGGCTTTTTTGGACACTAACAGTACTCTTTTAGGAAAAAAGGAGCAGAGGAGGCAGAATTATCTGAGTGATAAGGCACTTGAGTTTATTTCAGAAAGAAGGAACTGCAGGAATGTCCTTAATCAGCACCCTACTAGTCCTAATAGAAAGCATTACAGGGAACTTAATAAACGTGTAAAGGATCAGTTAGCTGCTGATAAGAATCTTTGGCTGACAAAGCCGAGGAAGCAGTTAGAACAACAGCAGAGAGCTGTGCCGGATAGTTAATGTTTTGTGTGGTAGAAAACGAACAGGTATACAGGGAAGGATAAACAAGGTAAGGTTATAGAAGGGGAAGATTCTGTCATGGCTAGGTGGGCTGAGCATTTCAGTGATGTTCTAAACAATGTGGTTAGCTCTACTCCTATTGTTTGTAATGATGATAGATGCATAAGTGGCTTTAATGTTGGCCCTATAACACAATCTGAAGTTATTTTGGCTAAAACTTCATAAATCCCCAGGGCTATATGGAACTATAATACAGAAATGCTTAGAGCTGGGAATGTTTCGGCTACCACTTGGAGGACTGAAATTTTGAATATCTTTTATGATAAAGGCATGGTTCCTAAGGATTTTACCAGAGCTATTATTATCTTTATTTTCAAAAAAGCTGATCGCAGTTCTTGTGATAACTATAGGGGTATCAGCCTAACTCTCTGTTCCAGGTAAAGTTCTTTCCATGATTGTGCTTAATAGAATTAAGAATCTGGTTGACATCAATTGCGTGATGAGCAATGTGGATTCAGAAGTGGTAGGGGATGTGTGGATCAGATATTTTCACTTAGGCAGATTCTTGAGAAATGTTTAGAGTTTCAGAAACCTTTGGTTGCTAGCTTTGTTGATTTCAAAAAGGCTTTCGACTCTGTTGATCGTCATAATTTGTGGTTGATTGTGAGATCATATGGTATACCTGACAAGTTAGTTAACATAATGAAAGCTCTCTACAATAACACCGAGTCGTGTGTGAGAGTCGGTAAGGCTTGTAGCAATTGGTTTAGCATTACTTCTGGTGTTCGACAAGGGTGCATTTTGTCTCCTTTTCTCTTTAGCTTGGTTATTGATTATGTTATGCGAAATTCACTTCAAGGGAAAGATTTTGGCCTTAAATGGACTGGAGATACGAAAATTTCTGATTTAGATTATGCTGATGATTTAGCCCTTTTGGCAAATGATGTTGATAAGATGAACTCTCTCATTCGAGCTGCTGATGAGACTGGTAGTAGAGTAGGTTTGGATATAAACAGAGAGAAAACTATAGTGATGAAAATTGGTCAGACAGGCTGTGATTCAGTTAATCTGAATGGTTGCAGCCTTGAGCAGGTGTCACAGTTTAATTACCTTGGGAGCTATGTAACTGATACTGGTGATGTGCGGCATGAGATTAACAGACGAATAGGTATTGCTGCCAGGACTTTTAAGAATCTATGGAAATTGTGGAGAAATAGGCGTATACACCTAAAGACTAAAATTAGACTGTATAATAGTTTGGTTCTTTCTAGGGTTAGTTATGGTAGTGAAACTTGGACACTGTGCAAGATTTTATTGGGAAAATAATAAGTTTATAGCGAGAAATTAATAAAAACATAGAGAAATTCGCAAGATTATAATGAGAAATTAATAAGATTAGAGAGAAATTAAGATTTTACACAGAAATTAATCAGTTTATATCGAGGAAATAATAGGTTGGGTTGTTTTACCTCTGAGCGGCACTTTTTTGCACACAATGGGCTAAATGGCCAGGTCACAAGGACCCCGAAGGCTCAGAGAAGGTTGGAGGAGGGGACCCACTGGAACAGCTGTTGGGAGACAGATGGTAGCCTCCCGTCAAGGCCATCCAGCGTGTTCTTTAACGTGCACAGGGTATGGCTCTCCCGCACACGGGGCCACGGCTTAACGTCCCATCCGACGGACGGCGGCCTTTCCAAGCCCATCGGTGTCCCCTACTGGAGGAAATAATAGGATTATATCAAGAAATTAATAAGTTTACATTGAGAAATTAAAAAATTATATCGACAAAATAATCAAATTATAGAGGGAAATTAAAAGATACCGGGAAATTAATATTATACCAAGAATTTAAAAAGATTATATGGAGAAATTAGCAATATTATATTGAGAAAATAATAAGATTATACCGAAAAATTAATAAGTTTATATCGAGAAATTAATAAGATTATATAGGTCATAAGCAGGCTAAGTGAATGCCGGACTTTAAGGTTTTTAAATACAGTGTGAGAGTTGCTGGTTACAAAGAAATGCCTTTTGTTACTTGGCATAGTGAAAACCCCAGGGCTTTCAAGATTAATAAAAACACCTTCTCTTTATTACAGGTCCAATAAAGAGTACTGGATGACAAGTGCTTTTACAAGATGCCACGATTGCTATGCCAGGGAAATGGAGTACTGCTTGGAAGAAAGCAGACCTTTCAAGATTTTACTGATTATAGACAATGCTCCAGGACTTCCCCCTTCATTGTTGACCTCCATAGCAACATAAAATTGGTGTTCTCACCCATCAAACACCACCTCTTTAATCCAGCCAATGGACCAGGGGTTACTGTAGCTTTCAATGCCTACTATCTGAGGAGGACCTTTGCTAAGGTCTTGCTGCAACTGGCAACAATGATGCACTTTTAGGAGTACAACATATACCACTGCATAAAGAACTTTGCTTGGGCGTGGGATGATGCGACCAAACAATGCATGAATGCTATATGGGAAAAAAATATTGAAGCACTATGTGTGATTTCAAAGGTTTTGAAAAGAATGAGGTCTCAAAGATTAATAGAAATGTTGTCGACATGGCTGGGTTGTTTTACCTCTGAGCGGCACTTTTTTGCACACCATGGGCTAAATGGCCAGGTCACATGGACCCCGAAGGCTCAGAGATGGTTGGGGGAGGGGAGCCACTGAAACAGCTGTTGGGAGACAGATGGTAGCCTCCCGTCAAGGCCATCCAGCGTGTTCTTTAACGTGCACAGGGTATGACTCTCCCGCACACGGGGCTACGGGTTAACGTCCCATCCGACTGACCGCCTTTCCAAGCCCATCGGTGTCCCCTACTGACCGTGGACAGGGCGGGGAATTTTGCGGAGATAAATCTCAACGCTGACTCAGCTGGGACTGTCGACATGACAAACAGCCTGAATCTTGACATAGACGATGAGGATATCGAACTCCTAGATTGTGGTACCTGAGGAATGATTAATGAAGAGTTGCTGGAGTTAAAACAAGAGAGAATAGCTGAAGAAGAGGCAAGTGAAAGGAAGGTGCAGAAGAGGTTCACTGTTAAGGAATTAGCAAAATTCTTTGCAGATCTTAACAGTTTGCTGCAGAGTGCTGAAGAGTTGGACCCAAGCACTGAAAGGTTTTCACTGTTAGAGAGGAATGCTCATGCAGTGTTTGTTGCAGAGAAGAAAAAGCAAACTATGCACATAACACTTGACATATTCCTGAAGCCAATACCTCTCCAAGAAGAGCCTCAGCCAGGTCCTTCAAGCATTAGAGGAGATACTGTCATTGTTGGAGACAGTTCATCAATGGAAGTTATTTATCCTGAAGCTCTTCCAGTGGAACACTATGAGGAAGCTGAGGAAAGTGATGTGGATGATCCTGTTCCTCTTACTTAAACTGTGTGTGATATAGGCTAAGAGAGTGTTTTACATAAAAGTTTAAAAAGTGAAAAATATAAAAAGTTTGCAAAGTAGCCTAAGGTTAGTTTATAGAAATAAAATAAGTATTTATTGTACATACAGCTGTAAAGTGTATTATAGTGTACATAAAGTAATTTAGTGTAAGTTCAGCATCTTGTATAGTTCAGAACTGTACCAGCAAGTCTCCAGACTCACCCAACTGTACGTTAGCCCTGCAAGCCCCAATTGCAGTGCCTGTGGCAAGTACAGATTACATATTAGTCTATGTATTTTTCTACTTAACTCATATACTGTACAATATTATCTTACCAGATACATTAGCTGAAATACAGTACTATATGTGTACAGTATCTTGGCTATTTAGTCAATACAGGGTTGGGTTGTTTTACCTCTGAGCGGCACTTTTTTGCACACCATGGGCTAAATGGCCAGGTCACATGGACCCCGAAGGCTCAGAGAAGGTTGGGGGAGGGGACCCACTGGAACAGCTGTTGGGAGACAGATGGTAGCCTCCCGTCAAGGCCATCCAGCGTGTTCTTTAACGTGCACAGGGTATGGCTCTCCCGCACACGGGGCCACGGCTTAACGTCCCATCCGACGGACGGCGGCCTTTCCAAGCCCATCGGTGTCCCCTACTGACCGTGGGCAGGGTGGGAAATTTGCGGAGGTAAATCTCAACGCTGACCCAGCTGGGACTCGAACCTGGGAACTACAGATTACGAGCCTGGTGCGCTACCGACTGAGCCACCCCCGCCCCTAGTCAATACAGGTACACTACAGTATCCCATATAACTTTGCCAAGTATATGGCATGGTGTCCACACGTCCAAATCACATAACTTCCTATTTCACAGAATGTATCCGCAAACGTTAAGCGATGCATAGGTGTACTAACATTTGATTTAAAAGGTATAAAACTACTTTCACTCAATGATTCGAAAATATCTAATAGCAGAACAATGTTCCATTTCAGTGATTCGGAAATGTCTAGTAGTGGAACGGCATTCCAGTTCAAGATTCAGTAGCATAGAGCAGCGGAACCATGTTAGATTTAATTGCAGTGGTGCTTTTGTTAATTGCTTACTCTAAATGTCACTGAAAGGTTCATAATTAATGTTTAGAGAAAATTAATTTAAGCAACTTAGCTTCAGTAAGTGGTAGCCAAAATAAGTATGTCTACTGCCATGTTGTCACAACTTACACACACACTATGCCAGTGTCTTTTTATAATAAACTAGCAGATTTACCCGGCGTTGCTTAGGTCCAAAACTTTGTAAAATGTAGAGTAGATGGCACTCCCCATGTCACAAGCTTTCATTTGGCACAAACGTCATTACACTATCTCCTCTGGGGGAGGCTCAGTCGGGAGGTGCCAGACACGTAATCTGTAGTTCCCAGATTAGAGCTAGCTGGGTCAATGTTGAGATTTATCTCTGCAAAACTCCCTGCCCACAGTCAATAGAGACATTGATGGACTTGGATAAGCCGCTGTCCATGGGGACATTAAGCAGTGACTCTGTGTGCGTGTTCAACACACTGGATGGCCTTGACAGGAGCCTACCACGAGTCTCTCAACAGCTGTTCCAGTGGGTCCCCTCCACCAACTTTCTCCGAGCCTTTGCGATTTGGCCATTTAGCCCATTGTGTGCAATAAAGTACCGCTGAGGTAAAACCCAACCTCCCCCTCCAGTTAAAAATTTCTCCCTCTTTTAGTGGAGAAAAGAAATGGACATTGTTCAAGGTACCCATTATCCTCCCCACATCAGAAGTTTCTAAACCAAAAACCGGAATTTCCTCGCTCAGAAAATCGAACTTTTCAAATCACTTCACACCCATTAGAGTTCCTTGGATACAATTTGCCAGGCATGTGTAACTTTCAGTTTCAATTTGCCAGGCAGTAAAATCGACATGGTTTGAGGTGCATAAAAAATGCAAAGATACAAAAAATTATTAAACAAAATTATTTATTATTTGTATATACTTTTATTAGCTTTTGCATATTTTTTTCAAATTAAGTTAAGATTTTAATTTCTGACAAGAATTTAGTTTTTGAATTTCGTGTTCTGCTCATGATTAATTAGAACGATTTCAATATCCATGGATGCTCGGGCTCTTGACCCAGTACTCTGAACAATGAGTTTATTTTGCGAAATCAGAAAGAAATTCGTTTGATGTATTTCGTTACTTCAAATTTAATGGTGGCAACAGTTATTCAAAATAACTTTCAACCATTCAAGTCTATGGGGATTTTTCCAAATTCAAATATGCCCACCCCAATTTTGATTGACCTCAGAGAATTCCCACATAGCCTATATTCTTCCCCTGGATTGAAGTGAACGTTCATGAAAAGTTGGATATCCCTAGATCTTCTGTGGGCTGAGTGCAGAAGTGGACACACACAAACTTTCTTCTTTATATATTTGATGGAAGTCTGTTAATATGATTTCATCTGGAATGAATTGTCCTGTGCAAACTGAATATATTTACAAATGAAGAATCCATTGCCCTAATTTGTAGACTTTCACTGTATATTTAGCAGTTAAATTTACCTTTAAATAGTAGGCTAGCGATTACTATTCTGTGAAAACTTGTAATCTGATGTCTTCATAAAAAGAAACGCCACGAAGTAAAAAAAAACGATTCTACTATACTTATAACATCTTTAAATAAATTTCACACAATTTGATAAGAAATGTATACTTCTAAATTTTACACAAATTTACAAACCACTTTATAGCCAATTTCAAATACCAGTAAGGAGCAGATATATTTATTATAATTTGTTTGCACATGTAACAAAAAATTAAAGAGAGTGATACAAAACTTCACTAAAGCACCGAAATTGAAAGATATTAAAATTTTTTAATAGTTATCATTTATAATAATTTCTTAACTTATAGATAAAACTTTGCTTATTTTACATGTCTCAGATATTCAAAAATTTAATTTTCTGCAGGTTTGAAGTTATATTTCAGTAAATTGAGAAAGGCAACTTACGGAGAACTAAACACAAGACAAAAGAGCAATTGCAATAGCATTCAATCCAACCAATAGCAAAAAATATAAACCTTTCTTTTCCAATAATTTGAATTTAATGGCACTAAAAATAAGACTTAAAATTGAACTACAGAACTAAAAACTATTCTTATACAGGTAGAAAAAAATACTAACACAGCAATAATACGAATTTAAACATAAATTCTCTCAAAATATAACAAAAGTATAAAGGAAACTATTCTATATGCATCTATCAAAAACATGCAATTTGAAGTTACAGATTTTTTTTCTTAGGGTACTTAAAGTATTTATACAAATTTATTGAAGTAGATTCTTATTACTAATGTTCTGTATATACAATGAACCAATCAAGAGACAATAATTAGAGTTAAATGATCAACTGGTCTGCATATGAGCAAAAATATATCAGATACAGACCAAAATGCTTTAAAAAAGTTAATATGTTAGAATCCATGCCAATCACTGTATTCTGAATCTTCATCCATTTCAACTCCTATGCATCGAATTCCAGTTCGAAGAAATGGGGTACCTTTCCCTTTACCTAAAATAATACGTTACATTATTATAGTTAATAACATAAAATTGTAAATATCTGATTTTAAGAGAATGCCAAATTAAACAAATTAAGTGTAAATCAATACAAGTTCCATAAAAATCTTGAAAATATACTATAACATTTTCCAAATAGGAGATACTTTTTTTTGGGGGGAGGGGGGGGGGTTATAACGTTTTTCTAAAATCTAGGTTTTTTTTTTACAAAATGAATCATTCTAACAACACATACCGAGTTGAAGGCAGAGAAATATTTATTGTTATATCTGTCATTTCTTGGAGAAAATATACCCATTTTTATCAATAAGTTACTATTCATTTTACTTCATTCAAGCATGCTACCTCTCTCAGTAATTATTGTGGATATTGTGGGCATTTCAAATTTGAATACTCTGTCAGTAAATTAACGTTTTTGTATTTCATTAGTTAATGTAATGGAATCAAAATTTTTGTTCAACAGTTATTTTTTTGTATCTCTTTCCTATGCAGGTCTTTGAAAATCTCAAAAAATATGAGTCCACTAGCAAAAAGTGCTTGGGAAACTGTCAGTTCCTGGGAGAATGTCAAATTTAATTTATCCACATCACTCCACAGGCGGAACTATGCTTTTGGTTCTTTTCTGATATTGGGCTTTTGGTGTTTAAGAATTGAAGAGTGGTAACAAACTCCAAGTTACAACAACAAGAAAGGTTTAATTCTGAAAATATTTACAGATGTTTCCGTGAGAACTGATGTTGGCTACAACCAACCATGTAAAAGTTATTTAACAGGTTGCGTCTTCTATGCACCTAACTGAGAAAAACCTCTCAACTTGTGAATTACCTATTCACTGAGCAGCCACAGTCTTACATTTGCTCACTACAGCCAGTGCCTCAGAACTGCTTTCACGTGGTTGGTTGTAGTAAATAACCTTCACATGGCTGGTTGTAGCCAACATCAGTTCTCACGGAAACATCTGTAAATATTTTCAGAATTAAACCTTTCTTGTTGTTGATCTTGGCGATGGGACATCTGGCACCCTTCATCCAAGTGCCGTCCTTCCAGTCCCATGGGATGGTCATTTGGTTCTGCACTCCAACATGAAAGGAGCCAGGCCAGAGACCGATCATCAATGATCAGGTGCAATAAACCTGTCTTTCTAATTGCAGCAACACATCAGCCATAAATAGCCTTTGCCAGAGGTGGGAAAAAGGAAAACAGTTTCACATAAAGAGTTACAGAGCAAGGTCAAATACAAATATATACATAAAATGGCTAAAATATATAATCAGAATAGCATCAAAACCTGACAGAAACCCTACTATAAACTATTACAGTGAAAATCTCATTTATGGGCACCTTTATATACAAGATGATACTCAATAAATGAAAAAACTAATAATATTAAATGCATTGTCTACATCTTTATCCATTAAGATATGTTATATTTTTGTCTAGTAATATTGTTAACAATGACATATGTACACAATCTCCTAAAGAATTAAATTAATATAAGGGTAACAATTATAGCAAGAATTAAATTAATATAAGGGTAACAATTATAGCAAGAATTAAATTAATATAAGGGTAACAATTATAGCAATTTTATCTATATTTTACTGACATAATTTTTGAAATGTTAAAAAATTTTACCTAGAAAGTACATCGAAGAGCCAAAACATTATGACTACCTGCCAAATATGATGTTGGTCCTTCATGTGCTGCCAAAACAGGTGTTACTCGGTGAGGCATAGACACAAGATTTCTAAAGGTGTCCTGTGGTATCTGGTACCAATACGTTACCAGCAGATCCTTTAACTCTTATAAGTTATGTGGTTGAGTCACCGCAGATTGGATATGCTGTTTTAACACAAACCACAGATGCTCGATTGGATTGATGTCTGGGGAATTTGGAGGTCAGGTCAATACCTGAAAGTCTTTCTTATATTCCACAAACCATTCTCAAACAATCTGGGCAGTGTGGCATGGCGCATTATCCTGCTGAAAGAAAGCAATACTAGAGAGGAATACCATTGCCATGAAAGGATGTACCTGGTCTACAATGATGTTTAGGTAGATGGTAGACATTATAGTTTCCTGCACATGAATGACTGGACCCAGGGTTTCCCAGCAGAATATTACCCAAAGCATTACACTTCCTCCACTGGATTGTTTTCATCCCAATGTGAATCATGGTGCCAACACTTCCCCGTGTAAACGACACACATGTACCCAACCATCCACATGGTGCAACAGGAAATGAGATTCATAGGACTAGACGTTCATCCAATAATTCAAATTCAGTTTTGATGCTTGTGTGCCCATTGTAGGCCTTTCGACGGTGAACCAAGGTTAGCATGGGCACTTGGAGTGGCCTGCGCCTATGCAGCCCCATTTTCAGCAGGGTTCAATGTACTGTGTATTGTGATACATTACTCCCATCACTAGCATTCAAATTATGCACGAGTTGCAGCACAGTATCCTTTCTGTTGGCTCATACCATACAGGATAGCCTTCACTCCCTCTAGCATTGATGAGCTGTGGTCAGCCCACACCTTGCTGGTGGTTCATAGTTTTTCCCTCATCAGACCACTTTTTGAAAGCACTAACCACAGCTGACCATGAGCACCCCATTATTTATCATTAGCATACTTGTAATCACATGCTTCCATCTATTGGCAAATAGAAAGTCGCTTGTGGCTAGATTGCCTGAATAGCGCCTATATGAGACATAAAAGAAATGTTCATAGCGCTAATTAGGAGATCTTGATCGGTGGCCAGTAGCTCAGTGGTCCAGAGCACCTGACATGTTATCAAGGAGGTCATGGGTTCGTATCCCACCTGGTTCAAGACAATTTTTATTCTAAAATTTGAATCGACGCTAAAGTGCCAATTATTAGTGGATATGGAATACATTGAGTTTATTTCATTATTTACCCTACAAGCCTTGCCATCTTTGGAAATGCTCTGACCCAGTCTGACCATTACAATTTGGCCTTTGTCAAACTCACCTATGTCCACTGGCTTTCCCATCTGAAGAACAAGAATAACAATATTAACAAAGCTCAGTATCAGGTGTTATTTACACCATTTCATGACCTTCACAAGCACCATCAATTACCTGCTGTTGCTTCGATTTGCATAAAGATGTGCTGGTCATGTTTTGGCTCTTTTTGGTGTATATACATGCTTTGAAAATTTTAGGAATTATAATTCTGTTTCATCTAGAATTTATTCTTCGTAGTTACACATATTTTTCATTAGTGAAAACAAAGAGCATGTATATGAGCATATATGATTTAAAAATACTTTAAAATTGTAAGAAATTGTATACATGATTGCATGGCTAAAGAAAGACTTCTCCACTTTTGGTAGCAATAAATTAAGCAGTAATTTATAGTTTTAATCAGTGGTTGCATTACTGCATATGCAACCAGTGTGACTGCACAGGGTGGCATCTTTTCAAACAAATTAACGACCATATCTACAGTAAGGTTGACTGGAGTAAGTATGACCTATTTTTCAATAGATGATTTTTTCAACTGCCTTGAAAAATGACAATAAATTTGGCTAAATTAATCATTAATATCTAAGATCAGACTTGGAGAAAAGGGAAGCAGAGTTCAAGTTTGCTTCAGACAGCAAAATAGCTAGTGCTGGCCCTGGTTGCAAACCCTTGCTAGACTTGTGTATATTACCAAACACTGTATATGATGAACATATGTTAATTCATTGCATGCATATGTCTCAAGAAAGAATAGGAATTGTATGTTCCATTACAGATAACATTTATGGACTTAATTTGCAATGGTTTTAGTTTGATAATTTAGAAAAGAATATCATTTGCATAACATATTTGGTCAGCAATGAATTATTTGCACATCAACTTATTTTCCTCTGGGCACAATTCTTTGAATAACCATTGCCCCAACTTGAAGAATACATGCATTATTGACAGAAGGGTGATGATGGGCTTTTGTATACACAAGCTTCCCACTCTTTCCTAAATGGTAGTTTTTTCCTAACATTGCTCATTGAACAGAGTGGATTAGTATAACTTTTTGCATCTTGCTTGGAATGTTTTCTTCAAGTATACAGCTTTCCACCATTTTGTCATGTAAAGTAGTTCTCAATGTGGGGTACGCGGTGAAATTTTTTAGGGTACACTGTGACAGCTCAAAAGTCGCTCAATATGTTATATATACAGTCATATTAGAATATGACCACCTACCAAATAATGGGAATAGCCACCCTTAGTCCGGATGACAGCAGCAAAATTCTCAATGTGGGGTATGCGGTAAATTTTTTTAGGTTTACCTTGAGAGCTCAAAAGTCACTAAATATATGTTATATACACAGTCGTATCAGAATAATATGACCACCTACCTAATAATGGGAATAGCCACCCTTGGCCCGGATGACAGTGGCAAGACTTCGTGGCATAGATACGAGGCCCTGGAAGGTTGCCAGAGGCACATGTGCCCATTTGGACTCCAGCAGAGTACAGAGGTTCTGGAGATGGTGTGGTAGTGGGTCAGCACGCCGAACCTGTCGATCCAAATGGTCCCATAAGTGATTTGTGGGATTAAGGTTACTGTTGCGTTCCTGGAACCAGTCACGCACCATCTTAGTGATGTGGCAGGGCACATTGTCCTGTTGGTAGACACCATTACCACCAGGGTAAATAGCCAACATGAAGGGATGCATGTGGTCAATGAGGATGGACAGGTAGCCATTGGCATTCAGAGACCCATCCAGTGGTACCAGCGGTCCCAAGGTCATACCAGGAAAATATCCCCCAGACATGCACACTGCCACCACTGGCTTGTACTTGACTGACAAGTGTGTCTGGGTGTTAGTTCTCGCATGTCTGATGCCATATCCACTACCGCCGTCACTTCTGTGGAGTAGAAACCTCGATTCATCGGAGAAGGAGATCTTTTTTCCATTCTTCCACTGTCCAATGATGGTAGTACCATGTGAACTGCAGGCATCGTTGCCGAGGGACCTTGGTTAACATGGGTGCCCTTTATGCAGCATCGACTCCAGAGACCCATGCATAACAAGGTTCGCTCTACTGTTATTGGGGACACGTTACCTGGATGCCCCAGCGTTCATTTGAGTGGTCAATTGCTGCACATCGATTGCCCTTTACCAGTCGACAGAGGCAACCTTCTCCTCTGGGGTCGATAGCCTTTGGAGCTCCACAGTTATGACGTTTGGAGGTACTTGGTGTGCCAGCGGTCCATTCTTGGTACACCTTTACTACAGCACCTCACAAACAGCCCACAAAGTCTGCTGTTTCCGAGATGCTTCCATCCTTGGTGCAGTAGCCGACGATCATTCCTTTTTGAAAGTCCTTCAAATCAATACCTCTGCCCATTGTGCTCACGTTATGCACTATGGCTCATCTGTCCTGGCCGGCTAGCCCCCCCCCCCCCCCGAGTGGGACCTCCTTGACGAGGGGGGGGGCTTACGGTACCTCTGAGAAGTTGGGTTCTTGATGTCTGGTGGCCCCTGGTGGAGGGGGGCCTGTTGAAGGTTGGCGGACTGCCTGGGCTGGCTGGTCCAGTCAGCTTATAGACTTGTCCCCCAGCGAAGCTGGGGGTTGCAGCTGAGATTTAGGGGCGGTTCTAAGGGCCTCGGGGAACCCTGTCTTCTGTAGGCCCATTGCGGAGTACTGCAGATTGAGTTGTGCACCTCTTCATACACTCGTCCGTGGGCTCTCTGTGATATCGAGGTGGACGGATGTTCACTGGGGGGCTTCGGCCCATTCACAATGGAGAGGTAGAAGTTGGAGGCTCGTGGCCAAGGTTGGCCGCCCTGTCCAGCGAGCTTATCGATGGAACAGCCAAACTAAGAGTCCCACAGAATGAGATTAGGACTCTAAGGCCTTTGTAGTGGGGGAGCTTGGATGCTCTGAAGTGGTGTCGACGGGTGGTCCTCTAGCGCCCGCATGGCCGTGTAACTCCCCGGAGATGCCAAGACGGGGAGGGTCTGCTGAAAAGACGTGATGAACCTGAGTAGGCAGACTTCTCCTGCACTAACGATGGTTGCGGTTACAGCCCCGAAGTGGGTGGCGTCCACTGGGGGCCTACAGTCGGCGCTATGGAGGGGCCGAAGCTGGAATGGTTATGCTGAAAGGTTTTAGTGCCGGCCGATTAGGCGTGGCTGGCGGGACAGCCCGTGTCTCTCTTGCTGTGGTGGCTCTTGCTTCAGAACAAGCTAAATATTTCAGCTTCCATAACTCTTTACATACTATTGAAAATTGAGATTGATAGATTTGATTGAGATCTTTAAAGTACCTTCATTCACATTTTTTCATAAAAAACTTGTTAAAAAAGCAGTTATTGAGTTATGATTTATGCTATTGAGTACAAGATTTACTATCAACATCCTGTACCTAATGAAGTGACTATCAAGTGTATATTTGGTCTCTGAAAAAAATTATGTTAGTGTGGGCTGACAGAATGTAGAATGTGTACATTTTATCACCTCAAAGTGGTCATTTTCTTTCATCACTCTGAATGGTCCAAATACTACTTTTAGAACTCTGGGCGAAGCAGATTTGTTAAATATATATACAGGGTGATTCAGAATTCATCATCAATATTTAGTGGGGAGGAAGGGAATAAGAAAAGAAAGAGATTTCACATAGGAAAGTATGGGGGCAGACGAACGCATGGTGGTGTAGAGGGCGCTGTGTGTACACACCTCTCATACAGAAGCACAGCTGTTTGACGCGTGCAGTCAGTTGTCATTCGACAAGGTGAATTTGCAGAAGTAACATGAACCGGTATACGTGGAATGAATGTGCAGATATGCATGTAACTTACGGTGCGGCAGGAGAAAGATGTCTTCTAGCCAGGCAATTGTATGCAGCGCGCTTCCCAAACCGCCGTGTGCCACAGCATCAAATGTTTTCACGTATTCATTGCCAACTGCGTGAAACAGGATCGTTTGCTGCTAGTAATGTTAATCGAGGGAGGCGCAGATCGGCACGGACAGTAGCAGTAGAGGAAGCTGTCCTACAGGAAATCGAGGAACAACCTGGTGCTAGCACACGAGGTATGGCTAGGCAGTTTGGAATTTCGCAAGCAACAGCGTGGCGGATATTACACGATGAAGGGTTACATCCGTTTCATCTGCAAAGAGTGCAATTATTGGCAGCAGACGACCATCCCAAGCATGCTATTTTTTGTCAGTGGTTCATGCAGAGAACAGCCGTTGATCCCAATTTCCCAACGTATGTTCTTTTCACCGATGAGGCGTTGTTCACTCGAGAGGGTGTCTTCAACACACACAATTGGCATGTGTGGGCTCATCAGAACCCACACGGTACAAGACCTGGAGCTGCGCAACAACGTTTTGCTGTCAATGTGTGGACTGGGATTGTCGGTGACTGTTTGTTGGGCCCGTATTTACTACCATCCCGTTTGGACGGTGCCAAGTACCTAACATTTCTTCAGACTGTGTTACCGGATCTTCTGAACGAGGTTCCTGATGGTAGTCTCCGGCGAATGTGGTTCCAGCATGACGGCGCTCCTGCACATTTCGCAAATGCTGTGCGTGCTTACCTACGCAGACAGTTTGGTGGTCAATGGATTGGCCGCGGTGGACCGGTTTCTTGGCCACCACGTTCACCAGATTTATCTCCAATCGATTTCTTTGTATGGGGTGCTATGAAAAACATGGTGTACGAGACCCCTGTTGATAGTGCTATGGATCTTGTAGCACGCATATCAGTTGCTGCCTCAAACATCCGGGAAATGCCAGGCATCTTCCACAGTGTCCGGGTGTCCATGCAACGCCGTTGTGAGTCATGCATTCTAGCACATGGTCGGCAGTTCGAGCACCTCTTGTAAGTCTGTACAACCAATGCAAAGAAATGTTACATGTAAGATAATAAATGTTTTTTCCTTACCACTTCCTTCTTATGTGTTCTTTCCATCATTGAACTGGGGTCATTTTGCCCTACTACATGGCATATGCGCCCATGCTTTCCTATGTGAAATCTCCTTCGTTTCTTATTACCTACATCCCCACCAAATATTGATGATGAATTCTGAATCACCCTGTATAGGTCAGAACTGGCCAAAAGACACTGGCCCTTTCAAGCTTCTAATACTGATAGAAAACATGCACTGCATACATAATATAGTACTATTTCACAGTCCTTTAGAAAAAGATACCATTTCACAGTCCTTTAGAGTCTGCTACAAAGGATTCCATTGTAAAATAACACACACCTCTTTCAAATTATGATGTATGATCTAGCCTTCAATCCAAGATGATATTTGATAGTTTTTGATATAATGCCTCTGAATTAAGCAATCAAATATGAAGCTGACTGCCAGATTCATTTATTGAGATAATTTTTTTATTCCATTAAAGTGTATCTTAAATATCAATATTAAATTTAGTAGAATTAATTTTCTATAATACTTACCTAGAACTCTAGCATGAAGTACAAGAGCAATTGTTTGCAAAGAGTTATCACAGGACTGCAGAACAACTTGTTCACGCAAAAGTTTTTCTTTGTGTGCAAGAAGTTCCAGGTTTACTTCATAGGCACAATCTAACAAATAATATTTCAAAAGGTAAAAAATAAGGAATAAATTTATTACTCACTTCATTTTACTTTTAAATGGGGACACATAGATGGAACATACTTTATCTGTGCTTAACTAGTCATTCTTGATCAGCAATATTAAAAAAAATTTAATACAGCATTCTGTTCTGTAAGCAATAATGTTGCAAATTAAACCTTCAAATTTACATTTATAATAATTGTAAATTAATAATAATTTTTGGTAAAACTAATATGTTCCTTAGAGCAAAGACAGCACTCTATCATTAATGAACAACACTGTATGAGGAAAAGTAGGATAGTAATTGTTCATATCATCTCAAAGCTAAGTTCAATGTGTAGTATGTAAACTGTGATAAAACTTAATTCACCCGTTTCTAGTATAGCAATGGAATTCAGTTCATAATCAAGAAGAGATGGTCATTTGTACAATGGTAGAAGCCCAACTTTGATAGCAGAATAAAAATGCACAACTTCTAGTTGTATAATTGTTGATTGAGGAAATATATTTTGTTGATCCTAGTTTAATATGACGGTGGTCAATTATGAGTAAGGAAACATTTTTCTTGTTATTTTGATAGAAGCGAAATATTTTTCAGCTTCTGGACATCCGAAGTTTCTGCAATAAATTAAAAGTGTGTAAATGGTCTGTAAATGATAGCTAGGTAGTCACTTGAAGGAGTGTTATGCACCAATTCCCTGTGATGATGCATAGAACCAGCCATGTCTAGCACCTAATATCTGACCCCACCTTCTTGTGGTGTAGACTGTTAGTACCTTTCAAAAGAGATACTCTCTTGTGAAAGTGAAGGGGAGGGCTGCCAGATTAGTGTGGCCTACTGATCTGGACAACTATGGCTACTTTTTTTTTTCTACCCTGCTGAGGAGTGGTCAACCACACATGGTTTTGGTACTGACCATAAACTTACTAGCCTGGATTAAGACTCAGAGTTTGATTATGGATACTGAATTTGTTGCACTGGTGGGCTTCTGTGGAGGGAGAATCTTCCACTGCGTTTTCTGTTTGTTTGTAAGTTAACAGCCCCAAGTGAATAGATTCACAGGATATGTTTTATCAGTTGGTGGAAAATCCTGAGCAGAGGTCATTGCAGGCACCTGAACTCTTGCTTCTACAGGCATCGTCAAATCCTACATTGGAGGAAGTGTTCCAATGTAGATGACTTCAGCCTTTAGTAGTGGTGGAAGGGTCTTTGTCCCATGCCTGCGATTAGGGGGCTGTTTGATATTGTCACAACTCCCTCTCTCAATAAACTTAGTTTCTTTAAACATCACACTACCCATTTTCTCTCCATGGGTAGTTGGAATGTGAGGACTCTGCACAGAGCTTTTTCTCTTGATGTCCTCACACAAGAATTCCACCATTATAATTTAGATATTCTCAGCTTGCAAGAGATCAGATGGACAGATAGAGGTCAAATTCTTAAAAATAATCTTAAATTTCTCTTTTCAGGGAGGGACGACAATAAGCATCACCAAGGAGTGGGTCTGCTTCTCAGCAGACATGCTAGTGATGCTCTTCTAGGATACGAGTGCATTAATGAAAGGTTTCTTACAGCAAAATTTCAGACAAGCGTTAGACTTGAATGTTATCTGCTGTTATGCCCCCACTGAGGATGCCGATGAGGATGACAAGGATAGGTTTTACGGACAACTTCAGGATATTTTGAATTCTGTCAAGAAAGGAGATATTACCCTTGTTCTAGGTGACTTCAATCCCAAAGTTGGTACTGACTCTGACCTTTGGGGAGGAGTGATAGGCCCTTTTGGTAATGCTACCTGCAATGGCAATGGGCAACATCTCATACAGGCAAGTAAACTTAATGGTTTGAAAATAACTAATACTTAATACAAACACCGCGATATACATAAGTACACATGGGTTTCACCTTATGGGCTGCATAAGAATACGATAGATTATATATTAATTAACAACAGATGGGTTAGTTCTGTTAGGAATACGAGGTCTTAGGGGAGCTGAAATTGGATCTGACCATTACCTTGTTAAAAGTGTCTTGCATCTTAAACTTAAAAAGTGTTGTGCTCAGGTTAAAAAATTTACTTTTAATACTGAAGCTCTGAAAGACCCAGTTATAGCCAAAGTTTACCATGATAGGTTACTTAGTCATTATGACAGTCATGGTATGCTTACTACTGAAGTTGAGGAAGAATGGGATCATTTTAAACAGGCTTTTTTGGACACTAACAGTACTCATTTAGGAAAAAAGGAGCAGAAGAGACAGAATTATCTGAGTGATAAGTCACTTGAGCTTATTTCGGAAAGAAAGAACTGCAGGAATGTCCTTAATCAATACCCTACTAGTCCTAATAGAAAGCATTACAGAGAACTTAATAAACGTGTAAAAGATCAGTTAGCTGCTGATAAGAATCTTTTGCTTGATGGCTTGGCTGACAAAGCCAAGGAAGTAGTTAGACAGCACAACAGCAGAGAGCTGTACCAGATAGTTAATATTTTGTGTGGTAGAAAACGGAGAAGTATACAAGGATTGAAGGATAAACAAGGTAAGGATTCTGTCATGGTTAGCTGGGCTGAGCATTTCAGTGATGTTCTAAACAATGTGGTTAGTTCTACTCCCATTGTAATGATGATGATAGATGCATTACTGGCTTTAATGTTGGCACTATAACACAGTCCGAAGTTATTTTAGCTGTTACTAAACTTAAACTACATAAATCCCCAGGGGTAGATGAAATTACTACGGAAATGCTTAGAGCTGGGAATGTTTCATTACTACATGGATGACTGAAATTTTGAAGATATTTTATGATAAAGGCATGGCTTCTAAGGATTTTTACCAGAGCTATTATTATCCCTATTTTTAAAAAAAGGTGATTGCAGTTCTTGCGATAACTATAAGGTATCAGCTTACTTTCTCTTCCAGGTAAAATTTTTTGCTTCAGTGTTTAATAGAATTAAGAATCTGGTTGACAGTCAATTGTATGATGAGCAACATGAATTCTGAAGTGGTAGGGATGTGTAGATCACATATATTCACTCAGGGATTTTTGAGAAATGTTTAGAGTTTCAGAAACCTTTGGTTACTAGCTTTGTTGATTGCCATAATTTGTGGTTGATTGTGAGATTGATGGCATACCAGACAAGTTAGTTAAAATAATGAAGGCTCTCTATAATAACACCGAGTTGTATGTGACAGTTGGTAAAGGCTTGTAGCAATTGGTTTAGCATTGTTTCAGGTGTTCGACAAGGGTGTATTTTGTCTCCTTTTCACTTTAGTTTCATTATTGATTATGTAATGCGATATTGACTGCAAGGGAAAGATTTTGGCCTTAAATGATCTGAAAATGCAAAAATTTCTGTTTTAAATTATGCTGATGATTTAGCCCTTTTGGCAAATGTTGATAAAAACTTTCATTTGAGCTGCTGATGAAACTGGTAGAAGAGTAGGTTTGGCTATACACAGAGAGAAAATTAAATAAAATAAAAAATAAATACTGCCTCAAGCAGCTGCTTGCCACAGAGGTCTGACAGGAGCCTGTCAGTTTATATGCCATAGTAGGTCTAAGAGGATGGCAGGCCCTCAGCAGAAAAATGACACAAACAGCCATGCCTTACCTGGGGCTCGAACCCAGGTCGCTTAGATCAGTAGCCAAGTGCACTAACCACTCAGTGAAAATTGGTTAGGCAGGCTGTGGTTCAGTTAATCTGAATGGCTGCACTCTTGAGAAGGTGTCTGTCTTGATTTACGGAAAAGTGGTCCCTCGTATTTCGCCCCCTGCAGATAATGGGTAGGTTACAAAAATGTAAATACAGTCAATTCTTGATAACTCGAATTTTTATTGAAGTCCCAGCCCCTTTAGTGGAGATTCAATGTTAAACTCTCTCGATTACTCGAACTGAACCTCCGATAACCCTAACTTTTCTGAACAAATTTTCAAAATTAGTTGAAGCTGATGACTTCCCCATTGAAGCTATGATGATTGCAAACTACTTTGAAGATATATATATTAGAAGAAGACAACGGAGAGGCCGGCAATTACCCAATTTTGCCATCAAATTGTGGAATATTTACATACTAACACTGAATGATCAGCAACATACCAACAATGGCATGGAGGGGAGGCAGAGGGGATTTCAAGAAACTTGTGCTACTTTATTCCGAAATATTTACTGATTCATTGATTCTTTAAAGAAACAACAAGGGCTGCACAATTTCGAAATTACACAACTAATTTCCGGTAATTCAGGCAATCAAAGAAACAAGAAGTATGCTGCAATTTCTGCTAGAATCAAAAGAATAGTCCAAGATTTTCAAAATCGTAATGTGATTGATTACCTTAGAGGCATTGCACACAACTTCGACTTTTAAACAATAATAATGTGCATTTATTCTATTGAAACAAAATAAATTAGAATTATTAAAAAATTAGGTGTATTACTTACATTTTTGTAGCCTACTCATTATCTACAGGGGGCGATATGAGGGAGGCAAAATGCGAGGGGCCACTTTTCCAGATCCCGTCTGTCTCAGTTTAATTACCTAGGGAGCTATATAACAGATACTGGTGATGTGCGGCATGAGATTAATAAATGAATAGTAATTGCTGTCAGGACTTTTAAAGAATATATGGAATGTGTGGAGAAATAGGCATATACACCTAAAGACTAAAATTAGACTATAATAGTTTGGTTCTCTCTAGGGTTAGTTATGGTAGTGAAACTTGGATGCTTTGTAAACAACAGGAAACTAGATGCTTACGCAGTATCTTGGGCATTAGGTGGTTCAATTTTGTAAGCAATGATGAGGTTAGGCAATGGAGTCAGCAACCTCCTTTAAGCAGCATACTGTGCAGAGAGAGACTCCATTAGTTTGGCCATGTTGCCCGTATGGATAATTATAGATTAGCGAATAAGGTTATGAATAGTGTGCCTAAAGATCTCAGAAAGAGGAGGAGACCTAGGATTCGGTGGGCAGACAATGTCAAACAGGACCATGTTAGAATTGGTGTGCAGTGATTAGATGCAGCAGATATAGCTCAGGACAGTTATGCTTGGAGAACTAAATTGCATAGTCTGGTTGGATATCCGTAGTCCATGGCAGCTTGAGGATCATGATGTACTTTAATTTGCTATAAATTGTAAAATCAATAGATATTTGTGATGACATTAATTTATGGTGATATTCTAGGGAAAGACAAATTTCATGATTCAAACCAATGTTTTTCTAATTTTTTGCATTGCATAGTCTCAAGGCCAGTATTTTTAAACTTGTTTTATGCAGCGAACCACTTTTGTAACGAATCTACAATATTGGCATGCTCCTCTGGTGCTAACATAGAACATCCTGCATTCCCTGATGAAAGAAAAAAAAAAAGCAATTTTAGGGATAGATTATTTATATTATTACAAAGAATACATTGTCAGCCATTGCTGAATTTTTCTCATGTAACCCTGGGGGCAAAAATTACCAAGATTTGAGAAACATCAATCCAAACAATGTTCTGTCATATAACTACTTCAATGGGAAGTAGTGAAAGGAGGGTTCAAGCAACTTTCTGCAGTAAGAAATAAACTTCATTAACCCTTCCAGTGCCAACCATGAAAAATGGGTTTGTAACCATAAAACAAGCTTTTTATTTTACTGTGATCAGCCAAAAAAACTTTAGAATATTTTTCTGTCAAATGACTAATGAAAGAATTATGGAATGTCTATGCCAAATTAATCAGTATTTCATTTTGCATCTATTAATCAGCTTCTTCTACTGATTAAATGAATTCATTTCATTTTATGAAAATAAAAGACAAAAAAATTTAATTTTAATTGGCCTTTTTTGGAGTCATGTAACAAAAACAAAACTAATGGACAAAACTAAATATAATGCATATGAATAAAGTCTTATTTCTGAATAACAGAAAAAAATTAATTTTTACTTTAAACAAGAAAATTACCTTTTCTAATTTTTTTCTTGGAACTATAATTAATGCAAAATCTTGTCTTTTCACCAACAGTGCCAAATAAACTAATTTTTTATAATAATATATAATAATCAAATATACAACATTAAAATTTAAAAAATGAACAGAAATAGGTCACATTACATACCAAATTAAACATAATTTAATTCTGATTTTATGGCAATAAAATTCTGATTTTATGGCAATAAATTTTATGGCATAAAAAATTTACACAAATTTAGAAACATATTGATGTCTACGACTTTTTCAAGTCAAACAGTGAAGAAATAGATCCGACTAGAAATTCAGGCTTATTTTTAGGAAAACCCAATGAATAAAAAGTTAAATTATATACTAAATGAAGTAAATTTCTTCCCAAATAATATAAAAATAATGTTTCAGGTAAATATCTTTTTAAAATTCTTTTCAGTATGGTATATCTTAAAACAAGGGCCAGTGTTACACAGGGTGATTTAGACTACTCACATTCATGGGATTTTTGTCCTGTTTATTTTCATGGAGAATGTGCTCTCCTCCTTTCTTGGATGTTTTTCATTACTGAGCATTATGCGTTTTATCTTTGGTGTTGAATTTTTTGCTAAGCACCAAAAAAAGTCAGTATATCCTCAGAGTGGCACAGCCAAGATATTGAGGGGAAGACGTTTATAATACCCTTGATGAAATTGCCCTTCTAACTGTAGGACCAATCTTAGTGCCTAGGCTTTTTTTTTTAACCCTGGATTTCACATCCAAGATCTCAATCATTTTCAGAAAACAATAAAAGATAAATTCTTTGACTGAAAAATGAATAACAATAATAAACATATAAACTAATTCGACAAAACAAAAAAATCTGCAGTAAAACCAACCACCCACATCATAGCCTGCAATATCATGATCCTGAAAGTCTGATAATGACATTTAAATATACAGGAATAAAAATCAATAAATCAATAGAAGTAAAAACAAACTATTTATAAGCCAGTCATTGTCACAATCAGAGATGTGGCAGAACTCTGAAAGATCTATGGGAATAAAAATCAACAGAAGTAAAAATGAAACAAGTTGTAAGGCAGCCAATCGCTAGCGATGGCTGCCTTATAACTTGTACTATAATTCCAAAAGATCTATACTATATAAATCTACAGAAAATTATAGCTACAGAAAAGATTATAATTACAAGAGATCTATACATATAAATCTACAGAAAAAAAATAGATCTATAAAAATAAAAACAAAGTCTTCATTATAACAGTACAAATAAAATACTAACTGAATTGAAATGCTATCCAATGTTGATTCTATAATGCAGCACACAACAGTGAACATGGCTGACACTTGCTACTAATTAGTGGCATCTGCACATTGCTGGTCCATGACATATTTACCACAAGTTTTGTGCACACAAGTTATTTTTAGTTGTGGTTTTGGTTTCAGTAACCAGAGAACACAGTTGAATGTAAACACAATCTAGGTATATTGATATAGTTTTAAGGAAAAAAAGAGAGCATAAAACAAAAAAGAAAAAAAAAAAAATAGAGTATGCATTGGTAATTATTTTCAAAATCTTCCTACTTTAAAATAGCAATTTTTTGGTTAATTTCTAAGAGAATTTCAAAACTTTAAGAAAAAATTTGTTTATAATAATTCAAATCAAACTTGTGAGCTTAAATCAGGGGGTTGCTTAGGCATTTAGCAATGTTAACAAACAGATCAGCAATCAGCAATACACAGGCACTTTTTGACGTCGATTTCAATTTTAGAGGAAAAATTGTCTGAGCCGGGTGGGATACGAACCCACGACCTCCTGATAACATGTCAGGTGCTCTGGACCACTGTGCTACCAGCCACCGATCAAGATTTCCTCTAACGCTATGAACATTCCCTTTATGTCCCATATAGGCGTTATTTTAGGCAATTTTTAGCCATAGTGGCTTTTTATTTGCCTAGGGCTAAAAATTGCCTAAAATAACACCTATATGGGACATAAAGGGAATGTTCATAGCATTAGAGGAAATCTTGATCGGTGGCCGGTAGCTCAGTGGTCCAGAACATCTGACATGTTATCAGGAGGTTGTGGGTTCGTATCCCATCCAGCTCAGATAATTTTCCTCTAAAATTGAAATTGATGTCAAAAAGTGCCTATTTATTGCTGGATGTTGAACTGTCGAGTTTGTCTGAGTTTATCTCAATATTTATTAACAGATCAGCAATACCACATTGCTTCTAAAAATGGTGATCAGATGGCTTTAACAAATTATTTATATCCTAACTTAATAAAATATGCTTCAAATGAAAAAAGAAGTTATTATTTTTCAAGTTTGAATTATGGATTTCTATAAGATATATGTAAAAAAAATCAAATGCCAATTTCTATTTTTTTTAAATGAATTTTTTTGTTGTACTAAAAACAGACAGACATCTTAGACCTCTCATTTTGAATTCTGTCAGCATGTATAATTGACAGGGACCTTTGGAAGAGTTAAAATACAAAAGTTGCATTTTAGCATTTTCCCTCCCATCCACCCCCGGGGATAAGAGGTCAACTCATTGTTTCCAATAGAAACTTCATAACCTTCACATTACACCACCAAAATTTCAATTTCTAGCATAACTACAGTGTTTGCAATATTCAATTAAAATTTTGGAATTTTCAACTTTTTCCACTGTTAGATTATGGCTTTTGGGGGATTCAAAAAGTGAAAATTGTAATATTTCATCAATACCTATCCAATACAAAAGATTTTTTAATCTGTCTCTATAAACAAAAAAGTTCAATGTCTACAGATGGGCAGACAAAAGAAAGTGAAATTATCATCTCATATTTTTAACGTAATAAAAAACCAAGCCTGCAAAAACAGTAAATAATGTACTTAATCTAGTAAAGAATGGTAAGGATATGTCTGAACCAGATGGTGACATTTATTATTCTGTTCAAAACAGACACTGAAAGAAACATAGTGTATTTCTTTACTGGGCTAGTTTTGATTTATATGTAAAAGCATAATGTATTTTTTTACTCAGCATGTGCTTATTTTTACAAGGTAAGTTATTCTTCTTCATATTGGTATTGAAAAGGATTAAGTTACTACACTGGCAGAAATTGAAAAAAAGAACGCCATTAACAACTGAAGCATAATCTATGAGATTTAGTTAGTAGAAACAACTTATTGAGAAAGGACAGTGATCACATGTGTGAAGTGATTCAATGTTTATTTTACTTTTTAATGAGTATTACACTTTACAGAAGGCACATTTTAATAAGGTGTTGAACCTCTTCGAGCAGCAATACAAGCTTCCAATCTGGCATGCAATCAGTAGTACAAACACTGGATATCATGCTGGGGGATACCATTCCATGCGCTTTCAACTTGGATGCATAATTCAGTGATGGTCATTGCCTGAAGAGCATGTTGAGTTGTCTGGGCAGAGTGTGGGCAGGGTTATCCTGCTGGAATATCACATTTGGGATTACACTCAAATATGGCAGGATGATGTCGCTGATGTATGTATTGCTATTCGGTGTACCCTCTACAAACACCAGACACATAAGAGAGTGATAGCTAATCGCTCCCCACACCATGATGCTTGGCGTGGGCCTTGTGTGTCGTTGGTGGATGTACGATGGAAGAAGCTGCTCACCTTGTTGCCTTCAGACATGTAAACGACTATCAGATGCTCCTAAGCAGAATTGGTTTTCATCACTGAGGGCCACAGACTACCATTCTTCCCTCTAATGAACTCATTCTTGACACTACTGCAAATGTGCTCGACAGTGATGAGGTGACAGCGATAATTGTGCCAGCGGCACCTGTGCCCATAGTCCTTCTTCCAAAGATGATTGTACATCATTCTTGTAGACACCCTTGGTATGACAGAGGATCTAATTTGTGATGCTGTAGCTGTCTGCTCTGCCACTACCACCCTCCAGATATGCTGATCCTTTTGTGCGTCTGTAATTCTGTACTGCCTGGAACCACATCTGTGAGTGTGCCAATGCTCTTCTGACCATCGATACCATCATCATACCACTGCCGATACCTCTCGTCCAACGCGTTGTGCAATTTGACGAAAAGACCAACCTGCTTCCTGAAGACCCACTATACGACCTCGCTCAAACTCTGCTAATTGAACAAATGTTGCGCATCAGCATCATCCAGGCATGGTAGCTTCTTCAAAGAGCACTAAACAACACGACACAAGACAAATAACTTATTTCTTCATGCCTAGTCCTTAGAATACAAGCTGCGTACATTTGCATGTTGTCATCCTCAGTGACGTCATTATTTCATCCAATGACTTCCAATCTTGGATCATGGTTTCTGCTGCCCTTAACTATTAACATATTACAATATGACATTCCTAAAGAAATTCCTTCTGGGTGTTCTTTCTTCAATTTCCGCCAGTGTATTTTTGAACAGAAAATGACTAACGAATAAGATCATATGCTTACCAGGTCCATCATGCATTCCTTCCAATGGTCTCAAGTCCACTACCCTGAGGTTCAAATTGGGTGGGTCTTGGTTTCTGACGCCTAATGGTTCAGATATTTTTCCACTACTAAATATAAATTTCACTTCATATCTATGGCCAATCTGTGAAATTAAAAGAATACCATTGAAGTCTTTCCAGTTTTAATATCAACTAATATCAATTAATATCAATTTCCAGTTTAAAAATAAAAATTGTTCATCATCATCATCCTCAAGCAGCCATGGGCTATGGAGGTCCAACCAGACCATGCAATTTAGTTCTCCAAGAAAGTCTATCCTGAGCTACATCTACTGCATCTGGCCACTGCACACCAATTCTAACAAGGTCCTGTTTGACATTGTCTGCCCACCACATCCTAGGTCTCCCCTTCTTTCTGAGGCCTTTAAGCACTGTTCATAACCCTTGGGTTGTTTTACCTCTGAGCGGCACTTTTTTGCACACCATGGGCTAAATGGCCAGGTCACATGGACCCCGAAGGCTCAGAGAAGGTTGGGGGGAGGGGACCCACTGGAACAGCTGTTGGGAGACAGATGGTAGCCTCCCGTCAAGGCCATCCAGCGTGTTCTTTAACGTGCACAGGGTATGACTCTCCCGTACACGGGGCCACGGCTTAACGTCCCATCCGATGGACGGCGGCCTTTCCAAGCCCATCGGTGTCCCCTACTGACCGTGAGCAGGGCGGGGAGTTTTGCGGAGATAAATCTCAACGCTGACCCAGCTGGGACTCGAACCTGGGAACTACAGATTACGAGCCTGGCACGCTACCGACGGAGCCAACCCCGCCCCTGTTCATAACCCTATTCGCCAATCTATAATTATTCATCGGGCAACATGGCCAAACCAATGGAGTCTCTCTCTGCACAATATGCTGCTTAAAGGAGGTTGCAAACCCCTTTGCCTAACCTCATCATTAGTTACAAAGTTGAACCACCTAATGCCCAAGATACTGCGTAAGCATCTGGAATCAAAAGCATCAAGAAATAAAATTGTTACCTATTGCAAAATTTTTTTTGCATTATTTTAAATACCATATCCTGAAAGAATAATTATTTGCTGTGCTACAATCAGGAGAGCATTTCAATTTGTGCTTCCTAGACTTGTTTCAAATTATGCAAGATCACCACCCTCTTTATCAGTTTTTGCATTAATTAGTGTGTATACACAACACTACATAATGACAAATAAAAAAAATACCTCCTGAAGCAGCTGCTTGCCACAGAGGTCTGACAGGAGCCTGTCAGTTTATATGCCATAGTAGAAGGTCTGAGAGGATGGCAGGACCTCATCAGAAAAACGATACATACATCCATGCCTTACCCAGGGCTCGAACCCAGGTCCTGTAGATCAGTAGCCAAGTGCGCTAACCACTCGGCATGCTGTAGAGCAAAACTACTGAATTACATTTTCAAGTGTAACAAACCTTTAATTTTTTTAAATTTCAAGCCTTGTACATCAGAGATATGATGAAAAACTCACAAGGGTCAGAAGTGAAAATTAGAATAGATATATTACCTCTGGAAAATATATACTCCATTCCACCAAAGTTGAGACTATACATAAACTACAATTCAAGCAAGCCTTTCCTAGTATCAATGCATACTGAAGTAAATGATACTGGTTATTTATTTTAAGGCCTCGCACATTGAATACGAGGATATAAAAATAAATTTATTAAAACTATCACATTGTATATCTAATACACTGAGAGGGCAAAAGTCATGGGATATGTGCCTAATAACAGGTTGGTCCTCCTCTAGCCTTCAGCAGTGCAGCCACACGTCGAGGCATGGAGTCAATGAGTTGCCAGTACTGTTCTGCAGGGATGGCAGCCCACACATTGTATTGCACTGGATGGTGCTGAATTAATGGATTGTAAGCTTGTTTCCATTGTGTCCCACAGATGCTCCAAGGGGTTCATATTGGGGGGCTGTGGGGGCCAATTCATGATGGTAAAGTCTGTGGAGTTCATGATGGTAAAGTCCTCAATCCAGCTCCTAGCAACAAAAGACTGGCGATATGTTGCATTATCTCATTGAAATACCCCTTTCACCATCAGAGTGCTCGAGAGTCATGAAGGGGTGCAGGTGATCTGTGAGAATGTCCATGTATCTCATACCTGTCGGCAATTTCTCCAAATAGACAAGAGAGCCCAATGTAGACCATGTGAACATGCCTCACACCATTACAGAGTCGCCTCCAGTCTGAACAGTACCTTGCAGACGGGAAGGGTCCATTGCTTCATGTGGCCTATGCCACACTCTAATGCACCCATCAGCGCAAAAAAACTGGAACCTAGATCCATTGGATCATGCTACCTGACACCATTGTACTGACATCGGGTCTGTACCTGACTTCTGCTGTCCAATTTCAATGTCTTCGGGCCCATTCCAGTCATTGAACTCTGTGATGACACGTAAGTAATGGGACACAAGTGGGTCTTCAACTACCAAATTCGATGGACATTCCTTTCAGAAACGTTTTGTGTGATTTTATGCACTGTAGCCGGTCTATTGGTCATTACCATTCATGACAGCCGTGAGTTCTGTTCATCAATTGCACGTGGCTTCCCGTCCGCTGGTTTATGTGTGTGGAAATGCCATCAATGGAATACTGACAATAAACTCTTGGCACCATAGACCTGGGAAAACCAAATTCCTGCACAATCTCTGATATTGCATGACCCATCCTTTTGGCACTGACAATCAAGTCACATTCAAGGTCAGACAACTCGCAATGTGAAGCCATGCTAAATTAACAACTACTCCGAAATGAATGTTTGGTTTACAGGCTACTGCAGCGCCATTCTGTGGTTGATGTCTAATGCATCGGTTACAAGCACAGCATGCTAGTTCTACTTTAACTGCTATTCCCATGACTTTTGGCCTCTCAGTGTATATAAAGAAGTTTGTGGGTTTGTTTGTCTGTCCCCTTATGCACTCGGCCTCTGGAAAAGCTAGAGGCTTCAAACTTTGCATGAATGTTTCCTTCACCCAGGGGAAGAATACAGGCTATTTGCACACCCACTGGGGTCAACCAAAATTGGGGAGGGGGGGGGGGGTGAATTTCTCAAAATCCTCATAGACTTAACATTAACAGCTGAAAGTTATTCAAAATAACTATTGCTATCAATGAAATTGAAAAAAGGAATACATTAAACTAATCTAATATCTGATTTCGCATGTTTAAACTTTAACGGTTGAAAGTTATTCAAAATAACTGTTGCCATCAATAAATTTGAAATAATGAATGCAAACTAATTTCTTACTAATTTTGCATGATGAACTCATTGTTCAGTTTGTTGGGTCACAAGTGCAAGTGTCCATGGATATTAAAGTTCTATTTAAGCATGAGTGGCACACGAGATTCTTTGTTAAAATGAAAGCTTCAAAAACTATATTCGTATCAGAAGTTAAAATCATTAACTTAATTTGAAAAATATGCAAAAGCTAATAAACATATTTAATACATTTATTAATTATTTGTACATATTATGTTAAGTAATAAATAATTTTTTTAATAATAATTTTTTTTTAGTAACCTTTACATTTCTTATGCACCTCAGACCCTAGTTAATTTTCTTTTGCTATAAAGTTACACATGTCTGGCAAATTGTATCTGAGGAACTCTGATGGGTATGAAGTGATTTGAAAAGTTCGATTATCTGAGTGAGGAAATTCTGTATTTGGTTTAGAATCTTATGATGTGGGAAGGATTATGGGTCCTTCCACACATAATCCTTTACACATCATAAAACTTCTTTCCTTCCCTAAAAGAGAGGGAGAAAATTTGAACTGGTGGGGGAAAGAGATCAATCATAACATTTGTGCCAAATGAAAGCTTGCAAGATGGGGAGTGCCATCTACTCTATATTCCAAGTTTCAGATCCAAGCAAAGCCAGGTAAATCTGCTAGTAATATATAAATAAAACATAACAAGAGTACAGCAATATAATACAACAGCAATGTCAACAAGGGCACATAAGGATATATAGTAACAAGAATTTACAAGATGGATGCCAAAATGGCATATAAGACATTTGCATATATTCAGGTATAGATGTATTCCACTGATGTAGAATGACAATTTCTATATCTCTAGAACAGTGGTTCTCAACCTTTTATGCTTCACCCCCCCCCCCTGGAAATGTGTGTGTAACTGGCATACTCCTTGTATAGATAGCTAAAACTACAGTTTTAGTATAACAATGGGAATAAAATTAAACATATATAACATATCTAGTGACTTTTGAGATCTCATGGCGTACCCCAAAAAATTTTACATTGTGTACCCCACGTTGAGAACCCTAGAGAATGAAATTCTTTAAGAGAGATAACAAAATTTTGGATTTGTACATTATGGTAAATGACATGCATGGCAAGTTATGTTTTGGTGTTTTTACAGTTCAATGATTATTTTCAGGTGCAGGGTTGTGTTGTTTTACCTCTGAGTAGAACTTTTTTGCACACAATGGCTAAATGGCCATGTCACAAGGATCCTGACGGCTAAGAGAAGGTTGGGGGGAAGAGACCCACTGGACAGCTGTTGGGAGACAGATGGCAGCCTCCCCATCAAGGCCATCCAGCATGTTCTTTAACGTGCACAGGGTATGGCTCTCCTGCACATGGGGCCATGGCTTAACATCCCATCCTGTGGCAGCCTTTCCAAGCCCATTGGTGTTCCATACTGACTGAGGGCTGGGTGGAGAGTTTTGTAGAGATAAATACACTACAGGAAAAAAAATTACAACACCTGGAAGGATTAATCCATTTTATTAAAATGCAGGCAGCTGTTAGCATACACTGAAATGTGCGATTGATTACATCATAAAAAAAAAAGGAAAATTACCACTTTACCTACCTGGTAAAATGGCATAATTAGTACGATGTTGAACTGCCCCATGCAGCAATGCATTCATGAAACGGCAGGGAAGGCTATTGTACAGCTCTATAATGTCCTTCTGAGAGATAGAAAGCCAAATAGTGTGAAGTCGCTGTTCCATTTCAGTGATAGTGGTTGGGTACCTCTTTGGTGTTGTTGGAGCTGTCGGCCCATCATGTCCCAGACATGTTCAATAGGTGAAAGCCCAGCGAGCATGCTGGCCATGGTAGTACCTGAATATTTTGCTCGTGTAGATACTGCAGACTAATGCGAGCTGTGTGGGGACAGGTGTTACCTTGCTGGTACAAAGTTCTATGCTGTTAAACAAATGGGACAACCACTGGCTGCAAAATGTTAGTAAAATATCGTTGGGAGGTTAGAGATTCCCTTATGATGACCAGTTCTGACTGAGATGTCCGCCAATGGCTGTGTGATGTCACATGCACTGAGTGGTGTTCCTTTCCCCTGGATGATGGTGAACACATTGTCTACCACTGTGTTGACCAAGACAAAAACGAGATTCGTCACTAAACACCATGTTTCTCCACCCTTGTTCGTTCCATTTCTGTCTGAGGTGACACCACTGAAGATGTGCTTGTATATGAGCAGATGCGAATGGCAAAGGCAGTGCTGGACGATAGACTTGCAATGAAAACTGTAAAAGCCATTTTTACCATCTGCCTGGTAGGTATTTGATGTGTTACCTGTCGCCAGTCTCTTTGCAGTTGGCGTTGTAGTCGCAAATCTGTCACACAATGGCATGTGTCACAAATGGCAGTCCTGTCGCTCTGTGGTCATGTGTCATCTTGCTGATCCTTGTTGGCGTGTACTGGATCCTTCTTGAACCCACTGGGGCCCATATGTGTATGATGGTGCTGGGATTGCAGCCAACAAGGTTGGTAACATCTCTGTATGACAAACTAGTTTCTCTAAGGCCAATGATTCTTCCATGCTCAAAGTCTGTTAACTGTTGGAATGGCTGTCGACGTTCTACATAAGGACATCTTTACCGGTGTAGAACAATTTCCACAACGTTTTATCAATCAGGAAGCTTTGGTTGCCTTTATCTGTGTTTCGACTGCTCTGCACCTGTGATGTAAGCTTGTGCCTGTCCTGCAAACCTAATAATTTCCATGCATTTCCATATACTACTACCCCCCTAAATTTCATCACATTTGCATAACTTCTTGCAAGTGTTGCATTTTATATTTCCTGTAGTGTATGAATGCTGGCCCAGTCAGAACTCGAACCTGGGAACTGCAGATTATACTCTCGAACTCGATAGCCTGGCATGCTATCGAGTCACCCGTCCCATATTTTCTGGTGCACAAGTAGCGCTAAACAAAGAGATTAGTAGCTTAGATGTTATAATTAACTATTCTAGGTTGCTGGTCTACATTATCTGACTAAATTGCCTTACCAAGGTCTGCTTACCTGACCCATTACCTTACCCAATTCCTGACTTATCATACCAATTTTACAGGACTAGACTATTCATTGGAGCTTATGCAGACATCAGGTAATGTATTAAGATATATTTTATATTTTTTTTACTGTAATTAATACTTTTTGTAGTAACCTGTTATTTTAGTTGAAAAAAAAAATGTATTAACATTTTGTTTATGTATTAACATTTTGCTGATAGATGTATCAGTTCCACTATGATCTACAGCAGAGCATTGAAAAGTGTAATCTCTGTCTAGAGTGAGTTGCAGCTTTAACTCTGATTTGGATTACTTATGAACTGAAATCAAGTAGTGTCTAACAAAAGTGAGTCAATGACCAGCTAGAAGGGCTGCATATATTTTTAGCTAACATAGGCAAAAAGTACTGCAATTTTCATTAAAAGCAAAAGACTAGTGCTAAAAAATCGAATTAATAAAAAAAAAGCATGAAGTTCACATTTAAATCTTGCTTGCAGCAAAAATAAAGGAAATACTTTTTTTACATGCTTGTGCATTAAGTTGTAAAGTGTATATTGATTTAATATATAATAATAAAGAGAACAGTTCAATAGTTAATATATCATTACAGCTATATATAACTGTATAAATATAAATATCTAAAGGTATAGAGAACCTTGCAAAAACAAAAGCAACAAGTATAATTTTCAAAAGGACAGTGAAAGTTAAAAAAAATTATTCCTCAAGCAGTTGCTTGCCACAGAGGTCTGTGAGGAAAGCAAGATGCAGCAGGACAACACAAGAAATAATACATCCATGCCTTATTCCACAGCTTGAACCTGGATCCCATTGATCCCAAGCATGTTAACCACTCAGACATCAGGACTAATCAGTAGAGCATAAAATTGAAAAATAGACAGTGAAATGATGTCTGAGTTAAGGGGCTTGGATAGCAAATAATAAAAGTTTAAATATGATGTTCAGTGTTAAAACATAGACATTCAATTAAAATAGATTCCATGGTTAAAAGGTGTTACAAAATTTGCATACAGGTTGGTAGTCTATGCATAGAAGAAAAAATTTGTAATAAATCCATAACTTATGCAGAGCTGAACAAGTACCCCTCCTTACAATTCTTGTAAAAAGATAACTGCCATGGTTGACAAAAAGCTTGATCTGAAACAATTTGTTGTGTATCTATTCAGATCAAGATATTTGCCACTGTGCCCAGAGCTTGATGGAGACATCTGACAAGTTTGTGTGTTGAAGTCTGTGTAAGAAATTGACCATGGAGTGAGGCATGCCTGACTTTGTAGCAGCATCTGCCAAGTCATTGCCAACGTGTCTGGGCATCTAACAGGAGAGGATTATTGATGTGGGACAAGAGTTGCTGGTGAATCTTGGAAAGAACAGGGTGAAGCCAAGGTCTCATGAGTGAGCTAAGCAATGAATGTAAAACATGCATAAACAATGAAGCTTAGAGGCTATGAGGTCCAAGGATAGACTATTAGCATGCAACTCTGTTGCAAGAGTTGGGTTATTTTACCTCTGAGTAGCACTTTTTTGTACACAATGGGCTAAATGACCAGGTCACAAGGAACCTAAGGGCTCAGAAAAGGTTTGGACCCATTGGGAAGCTGTTGTCAAAGATGATAGCCTCCTGTCAAAGCCATTAAGCATATTTTTTAATCTTTACAGGGTATGGCTCTCCTGCACATGGGGCTACGGCTTAATGTCCTATCTGATGGATGTGTGGATAAACCTTTCCAATCCCACTGGTGTCCCCTATTGACCAAGGGAAGGTGGGGGAGTTTTGCAGAGATACATTGTAGTGGGATTTGGTCTGCTATGACATCAGCAAATAATGGCAGATCCCACTGAGTCACAGTAATTTCAATAATTGGTGAAGGCAGGCACAAAGTTAGAGGTGCAAAGCACATCTGCTGATACACAGGGCTAAGTGTGAAATTCTTCCCCATCCTGCAAACATAAAACTCAAAAGAAAAGGAAACAGTGACCAAACAAATGCACCAAACAAAATGCAAGAAAAAAGCTAAAATACACAGAACCTACAACCAAAATTTAAAAAAAAAATACACTAGGTAGAGAAATATGTTGCGTTGTTTTACCCGTGAGTGATACTTTTTTGCACACAATGGGCTAAATGGCCAGGTCACAAGGACCCCAAAGGCCCAGAGAAGGTTGGGGGAGGGGACCACTGGAACAGCTGTTGGGAGACAGATAGTAGACTCCCATCAAAACTATCCAGCATGTTCTTTAACATGCACAAGGAATGGCTCTCCTACACATGGGGCTACAGCTTAACGTCCCATCTGATGGAAGGCAGCCTTTCCAAGCCCATTGGTGTCCCCTATTGACCGTGGGCGGGGATTTTTGCAGAGATATGGGACCTGGGTTCGAGCCCCGGGTTAAGGCATGGCTGTTTGTGTCGTTTTTCTGCTGAGGTCCTGCCATCCTCTCAGACCTTCTACTGTGGCATATAAACTGACAGGCTCCTGTCAGACCTCTGTGGCAAGCAGCTGCTTGAGGGGGTATTTATAATTTTTTTTTAAGAGAAACATGTTAAATGCTAAAGCAACAAATATAAAAGATAGAAATAAAAAGCAAAACAAGTATAGACCAAAAACTATACATTAAAAACAATAAAATCTATCGAAGCAAAAAGGAGGGAATAAAAACAGTAATGTGGCACAATTATATTCTGTTAAAATATGCAATAAAATGCAAAAATGCGGTAAGAACAAATGATCAGTTAAAAGTATCCAAGAGTAAGGGCTGGGAGGTTAATGATGAGAGCTAAAATTAAAAGAAATGAATCAATTAAAATATGGTGAATGGTTAAAATGGCATCATAAACTGATATGTTAGTTATTGCCCGAAGAATGTGTTAACAATCCATATGCATGCTGACCAAGTAAAATCATGGCAGTCCTGTAAAAAGATGACTGCCATGATTTAACAACAGGCTTTACCTGGAATGATTTGTCATGTATTTGTTCAAAACACAGTCTTTGCCATTTTGCCCGAAAGCTGATGGGAAAATATCACCAGAAGTTCAAATATGGAACTGGTAGCAGAGAGCCAGAGAGGTGAGTAGCTGATTTGGCAGGAACTTGCCAAGTAACTGCCTCAGATGCTGGCATGATTAGGTAGCCAACAGGAAATGATGGTATATGTGGAAGTCATCTGATAGTATAGAATCTTATAATACTAGTAGATCTTAGAATAGGGCGAGATCAAGTTTTCACTGAGATCAAAGCCTCTACTAAATCAATATAAACATACACTGATGATGATATTCAGCCCCTTTGTGGTCCAAGGCAAATCTGATAGTGTGCAACTCTGCTTAACCCTTCCTGGGTCACAGTTTAACATATATGTTGACAGAATTCAAAATGAGAGGTTAAGAACATCAATAGACATCTTTCGAAACAACTTTTTTTAAAAAAAATTGCCATTTGAAAATTTTCTTAGACATATTTTTCAAAAATATGCATTTCAAGTTTGAAAAATATTTTCTTTTTTCAACTAATGCATATTTTATTAAACTATAATATAAATAATTTGTTAAAGCCATCTGGTTACCATTTCTTAGAAGTGCCATACAGTATTGTAGATTTATTTGTCAACATTACTCTATGCTGAAGCAATCACCTGTTTTAGGCTCACAAGTTTGATTTGAACTATTATCAACAAAGTTTTTCAAGTTTTGAAAATCTATAAATAAACAAAAAACTGCTATTTTTAAAAACGGAAGATTTTGGAAGTAATTGCAAAGTATGCACTACCATTTTTTTTCCGTTTTACACTCCTTTCTGCCACAAACCTATTCACTATTACTAGAATTATTTTTATAATTTATCTGAGCATTCTAAGCGTCTTTCCTGCCTTTCAGATTGAAACTGTAACTAACAAAAGCTTTCTTAGAAAGCAAGCAGAGTTGCAGTTCCAAAGTTCTACGCAGTCTAAAGTAGGTCAAGTAGTAAGTGCAGTGACCTTGTTATTGCTCACACGTGCAGTAACTGACTCTATAGTGAATGCTTACAGAAAGAATTCTTCTTGGATATAGGATAATTATGACCTACATATATCAAGTCAGTATTAACCTTCATTTTCATTTCTGTACATTTATTTTATTTCCACAAATTATTGATTTTTTTTCATCAGCTGATCTATTGATCTTTTGAGGTTATGCTACATTGGATGGCCAGCTTTACAAGTCAGTGTGGATATTACTTAACTTCGCATTAGATTATATGTTAATATTTATTTTATTATTTCTTTTCTTGTAAAAATTTTTGATCTTGTATCGTTTCCTGAAACAATGAGGTAATGGATCCTTCCTTATGGACTTCCTTCACACAGCAAGTTATTTACACGGCTGATTTAAACTTCCTCCCAACAAATTAGATTATAAACTCCCTGTGTAAAGTTAATATTTTATTTCTTTTTTTTATATAATTAAACCTTAGTTTTCATTTCTGTAGATCTACTTTATTTCTGTAAATTATCGATTTTTCTGTCGGCTGACCTATCGATCTTTCTGAGTTATGCTACGGATGGCTGGCTTAAAAATTGTTGCAGATATTTTATTTAATATCCCATTAGGTTATATGCATTTTTTAAAAATTATTTCTTGGTTTTTTTTTAGTAAAAAAAGCTGAGCTTGTATCATTTGCTGAAAATGGTCTTGGATAACAGAAGCAAAATGGACTTTCTTGGCCAGAAATCAGTCCCCACGTGGGAGGGCAATTTTGGGGTTCCCCCCTCCCGCTAAACTCACTATGAACGTTTCACTGCCCCCCAACTCCTTAAAAATTTACAATTTTTTTTTCAAAAAAATTTTTTCTATGTTTATATTGAATATTATAAACAGTATCTTGGCTGTGCCACTTTGACGATAGAGCGTTATTCTTTTTGCTTTGGTGCACAAACCTTTCTGAACTTAGCCAAGATCCTCACACTTCAACACCCAAAGAAAAAAAATTCATAATGTTTAGTAAAAAAAATAGCCAAGAAAGTTTTTTTCCATTTCATAAAAAGCTCAGAAAATCTCGTGAATGCGAGAAGTCCAAGTCACTTTCTATAACACATGCTGTGTTTAGAATATATGATATTGAAAGAATCATTAAAAGAAATAAAAATCATGTTTCAGGTTAAATATTATATTATTCAGGAGGAAATTTCCTTTCAATTAATATATAATTTAATTATTTTTATTCATCAGGTGTTTGAAAATCAAGCTTTAATTGTATAATCCAATCTATTTTTTCACTATATTACACTGAAAGAGGCTTACTAAAATCAATATGCTTGTAAATTTGTTTAAATTACTTATTTTCATTAAATTAGTAATTAAATTTGGTTTAATTTGGTAACATGACCTATTTCTGTTGATTGGTTATTTAAAAAAAGAATTCTACAGTTGACTTCTTTGTCTGACTCAGAACAATTAGCTAAAAGCCTGGAATTTTTTCAAAGTATGATACCAAGAAAAAAATTACAAAATGGGAGTTATTTCCTTGCTTCAAGCAAATATTAATTTTTTTTTGTTATTCAGAAATAAATACCCTTTCTATTCATGTGCATTATAACCATTTCTATTATTTTTTTTTAATTTTTTATGTTGCCAGATGCATTTTTTTACTACATGACTAAAAAAAATCCTATTAAAATAAAACTTGTCTTTTTTGTTAAATATTTTATTTTTAGAAAATCCAGAATTAAATGCTGACTAATTTGGCATATAGCATGCCATAATTCCTTTCATTAGTTATTTGGCAAAAAAAGTTATATTTTTTTTTGGCTGATCAGAGTGAAAAAATAGTTAGATTGCTGGATATAAATCAGGCTGGATCAATTTCAGGCTGGATCTGAGAAGGGTTAAGATGGAATACGTTGATGGGATCTCATCTGCTATGATGGAATAGCAACAAGTCATCTCTGAATACTGAAATGAAGTTGGGGTGTGCATCACAATAGCTGGCAAAATGTTGCTGATACACAGTCAGGTGTGAAAACCTTCCCCATCCTGTGTAAAGAAAAATTGCAGGAAACAGTGAGCTATGATGGAAGTGGCTCAGCTGACAACTGGATGATGTTATTAAGAATAATGTTAATATCTCTAAGGTAGCCTTCTCAGACATTCAGACTGAAAGGATGAATGACATTTGGGTGATTAGTGTAATGCATTTCTCACCTGGGATGAAAAATGCAGTCCCAAATAAGATAGCCTGCAGGGATTGCAATTTGAATGCACACTATAGGGCCAACTGTTGATGAAGAGATAAAGTTGGTTCATTGGCCTCAGTGTAAAATGCTTTGGACTGGTGAGATGCAGAAGGTCCCCATGCATGGCCTAATGGTGGAACAAGTCCAATACCCTCACCACAGAATCCTGGACAGAAATAAAGACCTGGGATTTGTAGCCAAGTTTCAACTGGACAAACTTTTATACAAATGGAGCAAAGAACATTACTTCCCCAAAAAGAGGATAGGATACTGAAATATTCAAGTTGCAGATGAGACAGAGAAATATGGTCTTCTGCAACAGTAAGGATGGAGATTCTGAACCTCATCTCAGGGTCCAGATGAAGATTATGCTTGCAGCAAAAGTGCACACAAATGGTCTGTGGGGAGAACTGAAACCTATTTACCATTGCCCAGAGAGATTGTTCCTTATGAGATGGAACATCTCCATCTTTGTCTTGGTGAATGAGAAAAAAAAAATGATGAATCATGGGATCTTACTGCCTGCAAATATATATTCTGAAGGCACATGTAGATAGGTCTGTGTGCATGATGGAGAATCTTGATGTCAAGATCCCCCATCATGAATTGAATCCATGACAATTCTACCATAAGAATGTGGCCATCTTAGGTACTGGAGGATTGGGTGGATGGAGATTTCATTTAAAAACATCACCAATGACTAAGTAAATTGTGGGTGGCCAATGTCCATTTTCTTGGAACCATCCAAAACTAGATCAGAGACTGCCATTCAAGGAGCAGTTTGTTTCTTCTGCCCTGACATGGTCCATTCATTTTGGAAGATCTGGCTGTCTGTGGATGAGAATGAGGCTTCCTAGAGGTGTAAATGAAATACTTTGAAGCAGGAATTGAAATTGATGTCAATGCAGACAATGACTGCAGTTCACCTACACCAAGAGGTACCAAGCAGCTGGTGAGAAAGATTAAGTAGGTAGAACAATGATGGCAATCTGCACTGTTATTGATGTTGTTGGAATGATGATTTTTCCAACAACCACAATGGCACAAGAGACTTTTCTAAGTGAGGTGAGGGTACAACAATCTTTCTTGCTTGCAGTGATGGGGTGTTCTGTACTGTTTTTTTTTAACAAGGTGGAACATTTTTCCTTTTTCTGCTCCTGGCAGTTGACATTTCAGCTGTGCAGTCCAGATCAGCATGATCCATACTGTCACAATAAGCACATGTGGGTTTACCCCAGAAAGCTGGCTGTACCTCTTGAACTGGAATAAACATAGAGGGTTTGGAATATATGGCCATATCATGCAGTGAAGATTACTTGCCTTAATGGTGGTTGGCAGGTGTGGCATGCTGCAAGTTAGAATTAGTACCTAATTGAGTACTAATTTTTCATCACACTGTTATGAACCATGGTGAATTGTCATGACTCCTTGAGGAGAGAGTTCTGAAAGAATCTTTTTCTCAGAAATATGAAGGCCCCAATTGGAGATAACCCCCTAAAACTAGAAGGTTTTCGGTGGTTTCACTAGATCCTATAACTTTGATAACTAAAATATAACTTTTATAACTAAACACTAGATCATACACTTTGATAAAAAAAAAAATGGGGATATGTTGCTGATCAACTGTAGAATGAATGAATTTTTATTATTCATTATTGAAAGGAAAAGATTAGCCTGTGGTCCTTACCTCCCCATAGAGCCCAACAAACAGTTGTTGCCCATCAGATGCCAGGGCTGCATGGGCACCATACTAATATAAAGAGGGAATGCAAGTCCTGTACCATGAACATGGCAAAGTAACTTGTGAACCTGTACCAAGACCTGGGCAAGAAACTTGTCAGACTGCACAATTCATCCAGCAGACAAACCCACCAGCCAATTTTCCTGGGGGGAGGGAACCCCCCCCCACAAGACTTTCACATTTACCTGAAGCTGAGGCCAAAGCAGTGTGTAGCAGCAGCTCTTCAAAGTGCCCCATATCCCCATGACTAACAGGCTCCCTAACTGTAAAGCAGGCAGAGAAGGACACTAGCAGTCTTAGGCCAGGGAGATACAGAAGAATCCCCTATGCAACTAATAGGATCCACTTGTCCAGGGAAACATATCACAGCACATCCCCCCTGATAGGGGACCACCTTGATGTGGTGGGGGGGGCGGGGCGGAATAGTACCTCTGAGAAGTTGGGTTCGGCTCGCTGGCCCTCCAGGGTTCACGAAATCTTGTAACCTCTGGTGGAGGGGCCTGTTGAGGGTCTGCGGACTGGTTTGGGCTGGTCTGGGCTTATTGACTTGTCCCCTGAGAAGCTCTGGGTTGCAGCCCCGGTTGAGGGGCCGTACTTGAGGGTTCTGCAGATAGGGCTTGGGGAACCCAGTTCAGAAGGCTCATCGACGTGGTCTCAGTGATATCATGGGTCCAAAGACTGTTCACTGGGGGGCTTCGGCCTGCTTACAATGGAGAGGACAAAGTTGAAGGCTTGCGGATGGGAGTGGGATCCCCGATCGACAGGCTTATCGATGGAAAAGCCAAACTAAGAATCTATACCCTGGGAGCTGAGTCAATTTGGTTCTATATACCATCTTTGTGGCTAACCGGGGAACAGATTAAATTTAGGTTTTGACCGATGGATGAACCTTCCTACTATAGGATTGTTTGCCATAAGTAGCCAGTAAAGGAGTCTGCAACCTCCTTTAAGCAGCATATTGTGCAGAGAGAGACTCAGCACAATATCAGCACATATGGATAATTATAGATTGGCGAATAGGGTTATGAACAGTGTGCCTAAAGGCCTCAGAAAGAGGGGGAGACCTAAGATGAGTTGGACAGACAATGTCAAACAGGACCTTGTTAGAATTGGTGTGCAGTGGCCGGATGCAGCAGATGTAGCTCAGGACAGATATGCTTGGAGAATTAAACTGCATGGTCTGGTTGGACCTCAGTAGCCCATGGCTGCTTGAGGATGATGATGATGAAGGTAGCTGCACAAGAACCTTCACAGGTTACCATATTGAGGGGGTTATTTGCGGAAAATATGCTCTAGGATAAAATATTAATTAGTTGTCCAACTTTTTATTTAAGACAGTAAATTACTTTCTGTTTCAAGGACAGAGAGTTTCAATTTTATAAGCATATTATGTACACAAGTTTTTCTTTAATAAGGCCAAGAAAATAGTTTCATTAAGATAGGTTTCCACCTTATAAAGATTTCATTCTAAAAAAGTTTCACTAAATAATGAACATATATGAAAAATGAGGAGAATATTATACTAATATGAGAGATACCTGAAGAAAACCTAGATGAACATTAATTACTGTATCACTTGCAGGAGAGACAACAATGTTTGAATCATGTCCAAATGTGTCTGTGCTTTCAGTGAAATGGACCCTATGGTGACCTAATATAAACATAAATAAAACTTATAAGAATGCAGAAAAATACTACTAGAAATGAACAAAAGTAGAAATAAATATGGTAGGTATGTATGGTACAATCTTATTAAGCTGTTATTTAGAATGAAATAAATACATATTATATACTGAACATCTAATATGAGAGATAACATTATTTATAATCATTTAAAATGCCCCAAAAATTACATAATGACTTAAATAAAAGTATTATAGCCTGAAAATTAAAATTATTATTAACTTATCAAAAATTCAAAAATAAAAGTATTATTATAATAGAGCCTAAAAATAAAAATATCATTTTTTTTTGCACACTTATCTTTTTTGGTTGACAAAGCATTACATTATAAATTTCATAAAAACTGGAATGCCTGACCAACCTATGTATTATGTATGATTTAAACACAGCTAACAATATATAAAGATTTAATAAAACACGATAAAGCTATTACATTTATTTAGCACAGTGTACTACAACACTAATATGCGAAGTGCAACATATATTATACATGAGTTGGAACCATTATAACAACATTATGCTATTACGTCATTAACTTAAAAGTCATAGATGTAGCCCTAAAATCTATGTTAAGATACACTAGACCTTAAAGTAAAAGGATAGTTACCATTTCCTATTTGCTGGTACAATTGCTTTGACAAAGGCATTCACAGGTGATATGGTGGAATTATCACTGCCCAGATATTTCTAAGCTACCAGTCCTAAGGAAAAGAATGGGCTGTGTAACGCAGGTCATAAACCAAACAGGTGCCACCAATGATCTCCAATATGTTACTTATCTTTATCACTGCATTAGCATATAAGTTTCAAACAGATCAAGACACAATTAGATGGTATTCTGTTAATGTTCTGCTATTCCTTAGAAGTCATACACATAGCGAAGGCACCACTATTTTTAAAAGTCTGGATCGTCCATAATCATGTATGCATACCAGATCGTAGGTGCTGCTGATAATGTCCAACTTAGAAGCCTGAGTGCTTCAAGTAAACACTTAAATGCTGTAATTAATACTGGATGCCCTAATTACTTAAATTTCCAGATCTTAAACAATATCTTCAAATTAGCGGCAACAGAGTAAGAATAGAACAAGACTGTTATTAACGTCATTACACAGACCCAATCAGAGATGTTAAGTGGTCAATATCAAAGGTTATCCAACAATGCACTTTAAACACATCATGATTAACTTATTACTACAACTGAGTTATCCAAACTGTCTATAAAAGTGACAGACTAACAATTAAAAAACATTAAAAAGTTGTCCTGCCTGCCTCATGGTGACCCTGAGCAACGTGTTTCACCATACTCACGTCTACGGCATCATCAGGCTCAATGTGAAGTTCCCTCAGATTTGGCTACTTAAGCTTGTCTCACCTTGAACGTCCTATTACGTGTGCGTGCTTGCACCTGAGCACTGATGCAACAGGAGACTGCACGCCACTGGTAGCAGCGGGATCTCCGTGCTGCATACATTATCGCGGTGTGCATGAATAAGTAATTTTTCTGCGTATTGCAATTGGTATTTTGTTCGAGGGGCTGCCAACGGTTTATAATTAATATGGTTAATTTGTAAGTTATTATTTAAGATACGTTGAGCTAAGGCTGTATTATTATTGTTTTCCCGTATGTCATTCTGATGTTCATGCATTCTGTGCCTAAATTGCTGAAATGTTTTTCCTATGTATTCGTTTTTTCCATTAAGCATATTTAAAGGGTCAGGTATTGTGATTTGATATACCCCCCTCCCCCCATAGCTAGTTTCTTATCCCTATCATTTATTACCAAGTTTTTTATTGAATGCATTATAGTTGTAGGTAATTTTAAATTATATTTTCTTAATGTATGATCCAAGGTCTCTGAAATGTTTTCCATATATGGGAAACTATAAGCGTAGTTATCTGGAGTAATTTGTTGGTTAGGTTTAGGTTGAGAATCTCGACCCACTATATATTTAGCATTATTATTCCATCTCTTTAATTGGTTTTGTGTGTAACCCGCATTAGAAGCTGTTCAGTTTATATAGTTTAATTTATCCTGAAGTGCTTTCTGCTTGGAGCAGTACCTATATGCTCTAATGTAATGAGGTAAGACACTAGCCTTTTTATACTTTAGAGGATGACATGAGTTAGCCAGAATATATGAATTAGTCAGAATATATGAGTTAATTTTCAGTAAACAGTTGTTTCACAATGTTTTTTGTGTCGTGTTATCATTATATCCAAATATGGTAATTGTTATTTTATTTGATTCCAAGGTTATTTTATATTAGGTAACACTCCATTACTTATCTCTATAAATTCATGCAATTTATTGATATCACGGGGCCAAAAAATTAGCACATCATCTACATACTGCATGTAGAGGGACGGCTTATAAGTGGCTTTCGTTTTTCTCCAGTTTTTAAGTTTGAGAGCCTCTTTATGAGGGTCAGATGTGAAGACAAATGAAACTACACAATTTTACTTCTATAGTGGAAGATTCCCAAACTGTGCCTACAAAACACTCTGTCCAAATTTGACTTTTCAACAAAGATATATTGGTTGGATTTACCTCTGAGCAGCATTTTTTTGCAATGTGCTAAATGGCCAGATCACAAGGACCTTGAGGGCCCAGAAAAGGTTAAGGGAGGGGACCCACTGGAACAGCTATTGGAAGCGATGGTTGCTTCCCATCAGGCCATCCAGCGTGTAATGTGCACAGGGTATACGGCTCTCCCACATGATGGGGTCATGGCTTAACATCTCAACCGACAGACAATGGCTTTCCAAGTCCATCAGTGTCCCCCTACTGACATAGGGCAGGGCAGGGAATTTCATGGAGATAAATCTCATCACTGGCTGAGCTGGGACTCGAACCTTGAAACTGCAGATTATGAGCCTGACTCGCTACTGACTGAGCCCTCCCTGTCCCAAAAAGACATGGAATTTATACAGTACCTTATTTGTTATAATTTTCTTACTAAATATACAGGGTGTTGTGTCAAGTCCTAGTCCAGGGTGATAACTCAGGACTAAGTGATCCCATGCACGTAGAAAAAGTGGGGGTGCTCCTCCCAATGAGCATGGTTGCAGCATTTCTGATGGCGACTTACAGAAGTTATCAATATTAGCTATGGAAATATTGCAGATAATACCAATATTCCAGTGGCAAACCAATTATGTACCTATATGCAAACCAATAATGTAAATTGTGTAGCAGCACCAATTATGTACAATAATGTGATTTGTCACTAGTGGATTTGGATTATAGTGGCTAAAAACTGCAGTGAAAGGCTATTCAGAACAAACCATTGCTGGCACTTCACCAGACTGGTATGTGGCATGTGGCAACTTACTGAAAATGTCCTTCCACAGGAGGATTGATTGACTGATTTCCGTGAAAGGCAGTCCTTTTTGCTTTCGTATCCAAAACCTCATTTATTTACAGGAAATGGTACAAAATGAGTTTTGGGAAAAGAAGAAATAATAAAAGCAAAATTAATATATAACCTAATATGATGTTAAATAAAATATTCACAGCAACAAGTTGTAAGCCGGTCATCTGATGTAGCATAATTCCAAAAAAAAAAAACAATAATAATAATCGATTGACCAAAAAATTTATAATTTATGGAAATAAAGTGAATCTACAGAAATGTGGACACTAAGGTTTAATTATAGAAAAGGAAATAAAACACTATCATAATAACTTTACAAAGGGAGTGTATATCCAATTTGTTGGAAGTATTTGGACTTTAATCATCCATGTCAACAACTACATGCAGCTGGCTCTCCCCACTCTTGCACATGTGAGTGAGCAATTAGAACACCTGCTACTCTCTTATCCTGTGACACTGTGTGTTACAGCCAGTCTTGGCTACGAAGCCTTTTTTTTATAGTTTCAATTTCAAGAGTGGGAAAAATTTATAGAATGCAGGGATAAATGATAAAAAAAAATAATTCTAGGAAGAGTGAAATAGATTTAAGGCAGGGAAGACTGTAAAATAGGGAATAAAACAGAGGTATGTACTTTGCAATTGCTTCCAAAATCTTCCATTTTAAAAAATGGCAGTATTTGGTTAATTTTCAGGAGTTTTTTGAAAGTTTAAGAAAAAATTTGTTGATAATAGTTCAAATCAAACTTGTGAGCTTAAATCAGGGTGTTGTTTCAGCATAGAGTCAATGTCTGTGTTCATCGGGGATCCTCGAAGGGTTAATGAGCTTGTGTTAACAAGGCATCCTACTAGGAATAATCCATTTTTGTCTATCTTCCTATTGCTTATCATTCATCATTTCTCAGCTTGTGGATTGGTACAGTTGTTCTGAACGATTTATGTGTCAAATGAAAGCTTGTGACATGGGGGAATGTCATCAGCTATAAAAAATTTAGCTTCCCTGCTTTCTTTCCCCTAAAAAAAGTGGAAACATGAAAACAATTTTTTCTTTATATCTTTGGAATGCAAAGGCTGAAAGCAATGGGCTTTTTGTCAAATGAAAGCTTGTGATGTGGGGAGTATCATAAGCTATAATAAATTTGCCCCTCCCCCATGCCTTCTTTCCCAAAAACAATAGGGAACTATGCAGAAATTGTTTTACTATATCTTTTGAAAGAGCCGAATGTAATAAGTTGTGTATCAAATGAAAGCTGTGACATGGGGAATGTTGTGAGCAATAAAAATATACCCAGTTGCTTTCTCCCTCCCCCCCCCCCCTGAAAAAAGAGGAAATTGGAAAGTCATTCTTTTACTATAACTTCCAAATGCGAGGGTCTACAATTGTGTCAAATGAAAGCTCATATTAAGATTGTCAATAGCTACTTTATATTATGTTCCCCGCCATTCTCCCCTCCCCTCTACAGGGGCCAGAAATTTAATGGGGTTGACCTTAAAAAAATGTATATATAGAGTAATACACTTTTTTTTTTAACACGCATATAAGAGTTATATTTCAAATTAAAGCTTGTGACATCTCCAATATCATGAGCTGCCACAAAAATGACTCCAAAAAGGGGAAGGAAAATGTTGTTTATGTTTATGAGTCAATTATCAAATGAAAATATCTGAAGGTAGTTTTTTTAAATTTTTTTTATATTTTTTCTTTGTCACTAAACACACATATCTTCTTATAAGTGCCCTAAAAAGTAGAAAATAAACCTAAAACATATTGATGTTGAAATCAGTCAGTTAATTAGTGTTTACTTCAAAGGATGATATAGGGTGTTGATTCATCTACTTGACAAGATTGCCACCACCATATCTTCCTTTGAAATGAATATGAATTCAGTGACTGATTGCACCATAGATATTTTTTAGGTTCATTTTTGACTTTTTATCCCATGGCTGAGTGGTTAGCGTGCTTGGCTACTGATCAAAGGAATTGGGTTTGAGCCCTGGGAAGGCATGGATGTTTGTGTTATCCTCCTGCTGAAGTCTTACATCCTCACAGACCTTCTATTATGGTTATAAACTGACAGATTCCTATCAGACCTCTGTGGCAAGCAGTTGCTTGAGAGTTTTTTTTTCATTTTATTTTAGGGTGAATGTAGGAGGATAGGTATTTATTACAATTGTATATATTAAACGATCTGGATTTGTTTAAAACGTCTTGAAGGAATTTCATGTCACTGTGTATGATGTTACTTTGTTCTTGGACTTTATTTTTAATTCTGTTTGGCTTTTTGTACATGTGTTGTAGTGCATTTATTTTAATTATCTTACATGCAGGCATTAGTTTCCATATTTTAATTTGACAGTTGTATCCATTGCAAGTGGATTTTTGTTCTGTTGTGCAAAACAATAAAACAAATAAATAATAGAACATTAGTTTCATTAGACTTGAAGAGGACATTAATAGATAGGAAGGTTGGTTGGAGTTTAATGGCGCATCGGCGACAAGACCATAATGAGCCAAACAAAAGACAATATAAAAGATAAAAGACATATAACCCCCATACTAAAATTTAAAATACATATTCTACATTGTAAAGTGGTAAAACAACAAATAACAAGTGCATAAGTACAGAGTACAACAACTGGAGAAATACTAAATAAAATAATCCCAGGTGTAAGAGACCTGGGGTAAATAATGTACAAAGATAAGGTAAAATCAAATTCATTAAATATCCATAATATTTCAAAAAGGTAAAAACTGGCAGTAAAATACAATGATCAGATAAAAGATGTCCGAGTGTAAGAGGCTCGGACATAAAATTCTGAAAGTTAAAAATCATATGTCGTTCAAAGTTAAAAACGGGATATGAGATTAAAATATGTTTGATTGTTAAAATGGTGTCGCAAAACTTGCACTTAGGTTCGTCGTCCACCAGTAGAAGAAACAAAAGAGTACGAAAAGAATGACCTAAGCGGAGCTGGATGGGAAGGTCATACCATTATACTCAGAACTGTTTAATGCACACATTAAGAATCTGGATGGTCTTGAAGGATCCCATTTGCCTTTAACAACTAATCAGTGCATTGCTTTTCCTCACTACGTTTTCAGTCTTGTGGACTTTGTAGATTGACCATTTAGTCAACTATGTTGATTAAAATCGCATGTAGCTCTCCTATTTGCATTCATAACCTTGTGTTTAGAACTGGAATATAAATTTTTTTTTCTAGCTAATAATAAAGAAATTTAGGTACTTCCCTTTTATGGCGGCCTTGCTGAGAAAGGGGAATTAGTGTGTTTCCATCTTGGCGTGAACCATTACCGATACACACAAGCAATAGCAAAATAAATCACCAGAATTAATGAAATCAAACACCAATCCCAAAACCAAAAACACCATTGACAATGCATCACTGAATGGCATTATAAAAAAAGCCCCCAAAACTAAATCTCATCAGTCATAACACATACCAAAAAGCAAAAAAAAAAAATTGGAAACAGTGCACCGTCGACCGAATTATAAAAAAGCCCCAAAACTAAATAATGTCCTCCAAGGCAACACAAACCAGAAAACATAAAAATCGGAAACAGTGCACCGCCGACCGAATTATATAAAAACCCCAGAAACTGAATAATGTCCTTCCAGGCAACACAAATAAAAAAACATGAAAATCAGAAATAGTGCACTGCCGACCGATTATAGCCATTTTCACAAATTCTTTCAGAGGATAAAATACATTTCTCTTGGAAAAAAGCTATAGCATCTTTTTCCATCAATGGCAGATTGAAAATAATAAGCATATTAAATATTTAACAATGAAAAACTGTTAAGGCAGAAATGCGCCAATTCCCCTTTCTTGCCAAGGCCGTTATAAAAAGGAAGTACCTAAATTTAAAATTTAAGGTGAAATTTGAAGAAAAATATCAAAAGGTTTATATATTGAAAAAAGATCAAGTATAATTTTTACACTTAATTTTAGTACATTTTTCAAATTCTAGTGATCTCACCTGTAGAGTTTCCATGGCTTCCATGGGAAATAACTGAGGTAGATCCATGCTCTGCTTCCATAGTGCAAATTAAAATTTCAAGACAACAATAATCATCCAGATATTTTAAAGAGCTAATCACTTCTTAAGAGTCACCCTAATAATACAATAGACATATTCTATTCATTTACATAGAAGTTAAGGAATTATGTATAAAATAATTTAAGCAATAAATAACAATCACAGAGTTACCTGTTTATTTAATAATAAAAACATTTAATAAAATAATTTAAGCAATAAATAACAATCACAGAGTTACCTGTTTATTTTTTAATGTCTATTAATCAATAAATATTTTATGGAAATTTTTTCCACAAATATATTTTTGTATAAAAATTTTCTACAAAATATTTATTGATTTATAGATGTAAAAAAAGTCAACAGGCAACTGATTGTTATTTATTGCTTAAATCATTAATAATGCTAATAGTGTAAAGTGATTTCATTACTTATTTCCAACTTACTCGGCACAATAAAAAAAGAAACAGTTGCCACCTGAGATCATAAATGGTGCCAAAATCATGGGAAGAGTTGGGCTGTGATGTTTTACCTCTTAGCAGCACTTTTTTGCTCACAATGGACTAAATGGCAAGGTCACAAGGACCTCGAAGACTCAGAAAAGGTTTGGGGAGACCCACTGGAACAGCTGTTGGGAGACAGAAGATAGCCTCCCATCAAGCATGTTCTTTAATGTGCACAAGGTATGGCTCTCTCTAGCACACAGGGCCACAGCTTAACATCCCATCCAATGGACGTCTGCCTTTCCAAGCCCATTGGTGTCCCCTACTGATCATGGGCAGGGCCGGGAGTTTTGCAGAGATAAATCTGAATTTATCAGGAGATAATCAGCTGGGACTCGAACCTGAGAACTGCAGGTTATGAGCCACCCCCACCCAAAGTTCCATTGAAAGAGTTTAGAATATGAATTACCAGCAATGAGGTGAAATGGCAAAAATATCATGGGTGCTTGTGAAACAGCTGTGTCAGCTTTTTTTATCAGGGAAAAAGGAAACTGATGTTATTGATAGCCTATGCTGAAACTTTGTCAACTTTTATTAACAGTAATAAATCTAAAACTCTATAAAAATTAATATCATATGAAAAAGTAATAGAAAATTTTGAACAAAAGAGGAAGTTTATTTAAAAATGGTTTCATTTTGATAGCTAATATTCGAGAGTGAATATTCCTTTGAAAACATTTCTGATAACCAGGCGGTGAATTAAAGATGTTTGGACAACCAGAAGATCTTGGTCATTCCATCCCCTCATTCCATTCTCATTTACACTCAAGTCACTACATTATCCACATCACGGCTTAATGTCGCTTCACTGAAAACGGCCTTTCGAAGCCCATGTGTCCCTCTACTGACCATGGCCAGGGTGGGGAGTTTTGTGGAGATAAATCTCAATGCTGGCCCAGCTGGGACTTGAACCTGGGAACTGCAGATTTTATGACCCTGGTGCACTAGTGCCAGAGTCCTTTATCTGTTTCACATTAAAGATTGAAACAGACTAACTTTTATTTTCATGTTAACCACTATTTTTCCTTATCCGTTTTCATGTTAAGCGTTTTCAACTCTATATGATGCCATCAAATTATAAACTGGCACTTTGATTCTAACTACAGTGTAAAATGCTTTTGTTATTTTGGACAATTAGTGGATTAAAGTAAATCTTTTGCAGATGAACAGATGCATATTTACTACCTTTCTCCTGCTAAATACACTACCTTGAAATTCAATAGGAATTTGTGGAAAAAAGGCTAACTCTAATCAACTGTAGCAATTGAACTGTTGCATGCAGACATGGCCAAACACAGAATTATGAACAGTGTGCTCAAGGTCTCAGAAAAAGATGGTAGATTTAAAATGTGATGGGTAGACAATGCCAAAAAGGAATTTTTTAAATTGATCTGCAGTGGCCAAGTGCAACCACAGCAGCTCAGGATAGGAAATATGGAGAACTACAATAAACTGCAGTATGGTTGGATTTCCATGGCTGCTTGAGAATTATTTGTGTGTGTGTGTGTGTGTCTCTCTCTCTCTCTGTATCATAATTGATATGCATGCACAGAACATTATTTACATGAAACATCACATTCAATGACTTTACATACTTATTGCTGCAGAGTTTCAGTTCAGTTTTCAGCTAAACATCATTTTTAGGCATTGTAATATAGCCTCTTAAATAACAAACAATACACCAAAATGATAAACTCTTGGTAGAGAACAGAGCTTGAAAAAGAATAACACAGTAAGTTAAAAAGGGAAATAATACAGGGGTTTTGAAAAAGAATAACACATTAGGTGAAAAAAAAAAGTTTCACAATTCATAAAAAACTAAGAAACCAAAAACTAAAACTATTTGCTCCATGGTTCACATCCACGAATGCACCAGATCTTCAGTGCTGACTGACATATTGCCAGGAGAATAGAAATTTTCTGTTTTGTTTACCTGGGTGAATTCTAAGGAACAGGGTGGCTCAGACTCATATTTAGTCATATGACCTCAGTAATTTCTATCAAGTTAATAGAAAATACCCATGTTCCTTTTCAGGTGGCCTCCGTTTATGACAGTGATAAAAAACACAAAAATATTGAAGCATAAAATGTATAAACATATGTAATTTTTCAATATATAAAATAAAAGAATTATCTCAAACACCTTGGAACACATACAAAATGCAATGTATCTGTGAAAATTTTTATCAGAAAATTTACATATTTACATAAAAAAATCCAGCCCCGTTGATTGTACTAAAAGATAAAATTATTGCTAAAATTGAAATTTTATTTCTTTATTTGAACAATACTTATATTTAGTATTTTTAGCTTTTAAGACACTAATAGAATAAAATATTCACACAAAAATAACACCATAACTTAAAAAAATAAAACAAGAAATCTATAACTAATAAGATACAAAATCTGTATCTGATAGAAATCAAATCTAAACACTTGGTGGGTATTTTCTGTACTTTTCTCCTCACTGTTTTCAAATCTTATAAATTCACTTTTTTTAGAGAAAGCAACAAATTTTGAATGTGCAATTTTTCAATAAGTTCCATTTTTATCATTTTGCTTTTGGGCCTCCTTGATTGCATTCTGGTATGATGTATGCATGATTCCTTATTTACATTAATCAATAATAAATAATATCCCCTCCCCCCTCAAGCAGCTGCTTGCCCGAGGTCTGACAGAAGCCTGTCAGTTTATACATCAAAGTAGGTCTGTGAGGATGGTGGGACCTCGGCAGAAAAACATGAACATCCATGCCTTACCAGGGTTCAAACCCAGTTCACTTCGATCAGTAGCCAAGTTCGTTAACCATATATTTCTATCTTGAAACTATAATTTGTTTGCCACCCCCCCCCCCCTCTAGAAATATTTTGTCCCTCTCTGAAAAAATTACCTCCCTAAAAAAATTTCGATGAGTGCCCAAACAAAAAACCCTTTATGCAATTTTCAATATGCTTTTAAAATAATTTAAAAATTATTTTAAAAAAATGTTACTGCTAAAGATTGCAAAATTATAAGTTTCTATCATATTTTATATGAAAAATATATTATCTTAATAGAAAACCTGAAGGCTGGAAATGGAATTCAGATAATCTTGCAATCTTATTCTTTTGAATTCACAGTGATCCATTGGTTTATATTCAAGATACTATCTTCACTGTATTTCTGCTAATATTGGGTATAGGAAAAAATTGTCTTATGCTGGGTGGGATCTGAACCCACTGAGACCTTATATATAATCTGTGGTGCAGCCAAGGTGAATAGGGTGTTTAACACTCCACTTGGGGAAACTTTTCTTTATAAAATTGTCATTTCATTAATTTACATTAACAATCAACTTTATTAAAAACCTTTTCAACTTCCTTCTTCTAAAAATCCTGGAAAATGCTACTAAATATAATTTATTTTTAAATATTCTAGTATTTAATAAAAAAAATATGCTTAACATTCTAATGCTTTAAACACACTTTTTAGTTTGAATTTTAATTGTGCCATACCATATGCTGCTAACCATGAGATGCTGGCAACCAAAATGGCAATTTTTCAGGTTTTTCCAGGCTGAAATTACTAAAAGAATATTAACTATGTATAGTAATGTAAACAGTATGTATATATATGATTTTAAAAACAATAATATAGAACTACTGAAGAAAATTAAAACAAACAAGTAATTTTATTGAGACGATTATTTAGAGACTTCTCATCTTTTTACCTGCAACACGACAATTAACAAACCCCAACACTAAAGATGTTGAAAATGCCGAATGAAGTACAACGTATCAACTACAAAGGTCAAGCTGTTTGATACCTTCACAAGTTTGCTGCTCCTGTAGGATGCTGAAAGAAGTCAAAACAAATATTTGCTCTTTACCTTCACTAAGGTATCAAGGAATACGAGATAAGTTTTCGCACTGGTAATGAAATAGAAGAGTGCTATAGAGGAAAATGTTTTTGTTCCTCTTGCTTAAAAATAACGTTTCTACGAAAATTACGAATACACCGAATGTTACATGTTTAGAAAAACAAATGAAAGCACCAGAGCAGGAAAAAAATTGAAAGCACCAAAAGCAGGAAAAACACGAGGCCAAATTTAATGGAACAAAGTTTATGCCTCTTCGCACTAAGGTAAGTATATTATTCAAACTTACATTATTCTGCAGCTGTTTAACTTTTTTTGAAACGACATCAAAATAAACTTTTAGTTTTTGAAACTCTTTTACTGCCATTACAACAAACAACCTATCGCACCCTGCTCTGTGCCCCGCTGTGCATAGTGCTGTGGCCTATTGTGTTGCTCACAGTGTTCTTTTAGCGCATCCAGGTTTAGTATTCTCTTTCGAAAGGAGGCAATAAAACAATTTCATTAGCAAATGCCAATATATTGCAATCTTAAATAGCACTAAGAGGAAATCAGAAAAAAACTATCAAATTAAAGCCGACACATTTATCAGCAAAAATTCCAAATCAGAAGAAAGTTTACATGAAAATGTTACTGTTATCATTAACGTACATAAGTAGTTGCCGGCAGTGGCCTACGGATTTCGTTCCGAGTTTCAAATTGAAATCAAATGTCTGAAATCCTGATATCTATTAGTGTATTCTCGAAACAATTTTTGCTTTTAACTGGTTTATAAGTTATATTGTAAGTCTTGTAATTCGCTGACTGAACTTTAGCAGTGTACATGCACCCTTACCATTAAACACGTTGCCTTCCCTCTTCTCAAGGTAACTTTCGGAAGCTGATGTGCTCAATCGTGGGATATTTGATGTACGCGATCTCCCAATTTTTGACAGCGTGTCCAGAAAAATTGCAATGAGAGTGTGGTTTAGTTGATCAAATCTCTCCAAGAACAGTCGAGCTTGTGAAGCCCCTATTACCGACTGAAAGTAGGTGGATGAAATGGGGATGTATGTTTGCTTAAAGTTTGGCAAACCAGCTTGAGCGTTCGTAAGGGGACGAGAGGGGGGAGAGGGTCTTGCCCTCTTAAAATTCCACAGAAACAACTTTTTTTTGCATTTTTAAAAATTAGGCAAAAAAAAATAAAAATGCTACCTGAAATTACTATTTTTTCTTGCAACGAATACAGTTAATAAAAACGACACTAGATATGATTAACACTTAATATGCCGGAAGACACTATAGTCCCAGAGCAAAATTCAGTTTCATAACCGGTGGGAACTACAGTTTCCAGGAGAATATGCTCCATGTTTTCATTTTTTTCTATAGAAATTATCTGTTTTAAGATCTTATTTACATTAATTCTGAAAATTTACGAAGTAAACTTGAAAATGGAAAATATACCTGATTATTTAAATGCTCTATAAAGTTGAAAAAGAAAAGAAAAGAAAATATTACACTGCTGTGGCAGCCATTTATGTGACCTCATTTCGCACCGTAGTGTTTCAGTCATAGGTGTGGTCGTTTTCTTATTTCTAGTAATATTTCCAAACTAAATTTTCTTACAGAACATTTTTTGAACTGTTGTCATTCGACTTTTTTTTATCTTTCAGAATTGCCTCCAAAGAAAACTGGTAAAATGGTTGTTTTTAAATGCAATATACATGCATCTTTTCATAAGAATTCTGGAATTCATTGAACTGGAACCCGGTTAAGTATTTTGTTTCAAAAATTTTAGCGAAATTAATTAGTTGTCTTTCCCTTTATGTGGTCTTTTAAAATATATATATATGTGAAGTAGTTTTTTTTTGTCTCCGTTCAGGTTATTAAATTCTGCAAGACATTCCGACCCTCCTCCGATCCAATACTGTCCTAATGTATGTTTTAAGTCATGGATCAAGAAAAAAATAAGAAAGGGGAGAAAAGGGGGAACGACTTAGTGAATGGATAAAATCAAAACATTTTTCATAGTGTATATTATTTAGAATGTCGGCAGACTTTTTATCTGGATGGGGGGGGGGGGGTTGCTTTACCTTTCAGTGGCAGTTTTGGTCAGAAAATGGGCTAAATGGCCAGGTCACAAGGATTTCGAGAGCTCAGAGAAGGTTGGGGGATGGTGACTCACTGGTCAGCCATTAGGAGACAAATAGCAGCCAGTCATTGTATCTTTTAAGAGATATGATGAATATAGGAATTTTAAAGAACGTATATTATGCATTGATCTATTCCAGAATACAGTATGCAATTCTAATTTGGGGAGGAGCATCTTCATGTTATTTAAATCAATTGCAGCAATTGCAAAAATATATAGTAAAGATTATGACATTTAAAAGAAAGTACGACTCGTCTGAGCAAAGTTTCAAAAAACTTGAAATACTCAACTTAAAACAAATACACCAAATGGCTTTAGCAAAGCATGTATTTCATAATAAGGACAAATTTGATGCAGTGGTTAATAAATATTTTACAAGAGCGGTAGTGGCTCAGGATTTTTGCGTTCCAAAACCGAACAAAGAGTTATTCAAAAAATATTATGGATATAGTGGCTTAAAATTATTCAACTCATTGCCAGATAACATGAAAATTCTAAATAATAAAACACATTTCTCTAAAGAACTAAAAAATGGTTGTTGAACGGTGGAGATTGCGACTGATGTTTTATTTACTGTATTAACTGATTGCATTGAAATGAGATATGACTAATAGGAGATAAATTAATATATTACAGAGGATGCAATTGCTTTTTTCGTTTACATATTTATATATATTGATGTATTCAGGATTACATGAAATATGTTTTGTAAATATCCACTTGCGAGTTAAACACTAACTCTTGTGGAACTTGACTATGTATTAGCTATGTATTAAATATTGTGCAAATAAATATTATTATTATTATTAAAAAAAGTGGGAAAGAAAATGAAATTATACAAGACAAAACAAGAACGGAAAGTGTAGAAACAACCAGTGTAAAATAGAAAAGGCAACAACGGATGTATAGGACCCATAGAAGCAACAAATCTAAACATGAAAAGGGTAAAACGTTAAATATGAGTAAAATTGCAAAGCATAAAAGGACGAAGGCAGCAGTTAAAAGCGAATCATCAGATAAAAGATGTCCGAGTGTAACGGCTCGGACCTAAAATCGTAAGAGGTAAAAAACAAACGTCTGTCAAGGTTAAAAGTGGGACAATCGATTAAAATGTGTTTAATGGTTAAAATGGTGTCACAAAACTCGCACTTAGGTTCGTCGTCCGCCCGAAGAAAAGAATGTGTAATATACGAATGACCTAAGTGGAATCGAGCAAGCACAACTTCCTCCTTGGGATTCCTGCGAAAACGGTTGATAATGGCTTGATCTCGAATAGCTTGTTACCAACCCGTTCAGAACAAGATCTCTGCCACTGTGCCTAGAACTCGATGGAAAACCGCTGCCAGAAGTTCACGTATGGCACGGCACACATATGGCAGCGGAGAGTTGGACAGGGGGCTGACTGGGCAGCAACGCCCCCGTCCTGCCAAGTCATTGCCCCTGATCCTCACGTGACTGGACACCCAAAAGAAGAAAATCGTGGTGATGGCTGCCAGACGATGGAGTTGCTGGCTGATCTGGGAGAGAACAAGGTGAAGCCGATGCCTCACCAAGATCAAAGCCTCATAGTCCACTACATTCTCCGCATCAGAAACTTTCATTAGACATACAGCTTGTTACTTTCAGAAGTCGTGTTCTAGAGATATAACAGAATGGTTTCGTATTTCCTCTATTTTAGGGGGAAAGAAAGCATGGTGGTCAATTTTTGACACCCTATGACACTCCTCGAATCACAAGCTTTCATTGGACACATAGCTTGTTACTTTCCGCACTCGCATTCAGAAGATACACGGGGACAATCATTTTCACATTTACCCCCTATTTTAGGGGGAAAGAAAACACGGGAGGGTCAATTTTTCCTAACCTAGGACATTCCCCGCGTCAGAAACTTTCATTTGAAGTTGTCATTTGAGCTTGTACTTTCGGCCTTCGCATTCTGGACATGTAGCTTAAGAAGTATTTTCACATTTCCCCCTTTTTTAGAGGGGGAAGAAAGCACGGTTGTCAATTTTTATAGCCTATGACATTCCCCACGTCACAAGCTTTCATTTGGCACATAAATTATTAAGTTTCTTCATCTCGTTCGAAAGATATGGCAGAACAACGTTTTGTGATCTCCACAAACCAACCAACTAACAAATGTCAAAGCCGAAAGCAATAAGAAGATATGTAATGAAAAGCACCTCATTTGTACGCGCGCATCAGTTCGTGTTCGAAGTCTTGACACACGACATCCGAGATAGCCAACAGTTAATGGCCGGAAGAAACCTTTCGAGTGAAGATATGAGGTGGCTGGCAATAGGAAGCCCATTTCCGAACAACGGCAGTCTGAGGTAGCCAAATGGTTAAATGTGAATCGGAGCGTTGTAAGCCGCCATTTGTGATCGTTTTCAAACAATCCAAATTATCGCTAGAACGCCTGTTCGTGGACGTCCGAGGGTCACATTTACTAGAGAGGACGTTACCTGCTCCTTAATGCAAGGAGCCACAGAACCCATACAGCATTTCTGCTGACATTCGACCCTGCTGCATCCTGGATTGTTTAGGTTGTTTTACCTCTGAGCGGCACTTTTTTGCACATAATGGGCTAAATGGCCAGGTCACATGGACCCCGAAGGCTCAGAGAAGGTTGGGGAAGGGGACCCATTGGAAGAGCTGTTGGGAGACAGATGGTAGCCTCCCATCAAGGCCATCCAGCGTGTTCTTTAACGTGCACAGGGTATGACTCTCCCGCACACGGGACCACGGCTTAACGTCCCATCCGACGGAGTCCTTTCCAAGCCCATCGGTGTCCCCTACTGACCGTGGGCAGGGCGGGGAATTTTGTGGAGAGCTGCATCCTGGAAAATTGTGCCCATAAGACTTCATGCAAATCATCTACTTGCACGAAACATGGCTTTATGAAAGATGACCAGTTGTGTCTCTTTGACGTCTGACCATCACAGCAGAGAACGATTGAACTAGTCTCGACAACATAGAACTCATTGTCAAGGGGGAGGTGTTCTTTTCAATGATGATTACTGATTTACTCTGCCAACCGATTCCCAATGACTATTGGTCTGGAGACAGCCTAGAACTAGATATCGTTCCATTAACATTCGGGAAAGAGACAGTTTTGGAGCTGGTAATGGGTTGGGTTGTTTTACCTCTGAGCGGCACTTTTTTGCACACTATGGGCTAAATGGCCAGGTCACATGGACCCCGAAGGCTCATAGAAGGTTGGGGAGGGGGACCCACTGGAACAGCTGTTGGGAGACAGATGGTAGCCTCCCGTCAAGGCCATCCAGTGTGTTCTTTAACGTGCACAGGGTATGGCTCTCTCGCACACGGAGCCACGGCTTAACGTCCCATCCGACGGACGGCGGCCTTTCCAAGCCCATCGGTGTCCCCTACTGACCGTGGGCAGGGAATTTTGCGGAGATAAATCTCAACGCTGACCCAGCTGGGACTCGAACCTGGGAACTACAGATTACGTGCCTGGTGCGCTACCGACTGAGCCACCCCCACCTCTGGAGCTGGTAATGTGTTGGTGTGGTAGGTATCGCTCTCAATGGCGCACAGATCTTCATATCGCCATAGAAGAGATGTAACAGCTGTAAGGTATACGAAATCCTTATGTTTGTCCATTTCTCTCAGAAATGATCCCTGATTCGATGCTAAAGAATAATAATATTCGCCTAAACAGAGCTCGCTTGGTGGACCTTGAGAGTGAAACCATATGCCGTATGAACTGATGTTGTCGATCCCAAATTCAATATGTTTGGGATTATCTAGGACGACGCATCGCCGTTCACAATCCATTTCCCAGGACCCACTAGGAGCTCCAATCTTCACGCTTGCATGAATGACAATTATTCCGTCGAACCCTTATTAACACTTTGATTTGTAGCATGCCGAGGTGATCACACACCATATTAAAGGCATGTTATCATTGAACTTTTACGTGGCATTTTGAGGCAATAATTTTCTAAATTGAATATCTCATCAACTATTCACTGGAATTCGTTTGTTTTTCAGGTACGTACCTGTACTTTTCATTGAAATCCATCGACGGACTTTTTTTAGTTCATGTTTTTGGGCTTGTTGCTTAGCTTTTGAGCACCAGGGTACTTGAAATGCTCTTTCGATTAATAGCATTGGCGGGTAGCCAATGGTATTAATGGTGGGGCCGCCAATTAATTGGCGGGTCTGATATTCCATGGAAATTGACATGACGCATTTTTTCGCCCTTTATCTGGAGTTTTGACTACTTTTCTGCTATGGGAAAAGAATTCATTTGCTATTTCCGTATTTTCTAGTATATAATACGCGTTTTTGCATGGAAAAATCACTTTTGAAATACACAAAATTTCTGAAAAGCAGAATTTATCATAAATTTGAAATTTATCTAAATAATCGATCTCCTATATCAGGGGTTCCCAACCTGGGTCAAAGAAGCTTGTCAAGGGCATACGGGGAATATTTGGTAAATAACTATTATCCTATTGAAATATCTTTTGCTGTGTTTAAAAGATCGACTTTGTTGCAAATTTGAAGTCAGTATTTAGGTTGTGTTGGGTTGTTTTACCTCTGAGCTGCACTTTTTTGCACACCATGGTTAAATGGCAGGTCACAAGGATCCCAAGGGCTCGAAGAAGATTGGTGGAGGGGGCCCACTGGAACAGCTGTTGGGAGACAGATGGTAGCCTCCCATCAATTGTGTTCTTTAACATGCACATGGTATGGCTCTCCCGCACACGGGGCCACGGCTTAATGTCCCATCTGACGGAAGGCGCTCTTTTCGAGCCCATCGGTGTTCCCTACTGACCGAGAGCAGGGCGTGGGGGGGGGGGGGTGCGGAGATAAATCTCAACGCTGAGCCAGCTGGAACTTGAACCTGGAAACTGCAGATTACGAGCCTGGCGCGCTACCGACTGAGCCACCCCCCGCCCCAGTATTTAGGTAACACGTTAATAATCATGAGTAAAGTTTCAATAGAACCAAGTGTTATAACCAATTGTACTTAGAATTAATAAGCCAATTTTGTACCTCGTACACTAAATTCGGACTTTCATACATTGGCTGACGCAATAATTCCAAGCTATTGTATGTAGCACTGCCTGTTAGCAAAACCAAGAAGTCTCGAACAGGGATGTCAAAAAAGTGCATACCACGCATGCGCGTATGCATGGTAAACTCTAGAATTTCCTTTCATATTGAATAGGGGGTAAAGGTTTACTAAAAGCCAAGGTGGTAAGGAAAGGGTTTACTAAAAGCCAAGGGGATTATGGGAAGGTTTACTAAAAGCCAAGGGAGTTACAGAAAGGTTTACTAAAAGCCAAGGGAATAAGGGAATACAGGATACGAAAAAGGTTAGGAACCCCTGTTCTATATTAATATAAAACTGAGTCTATCTGTTATATTGTTAATAATAAACTACTGTATTAAATATTAAATTTCTTTTACCTGAATTTTCTCGTTTAGTTTCATTTTTTTAAAATTACTAAAACATTTAATCAATCGATAATGAGTCCCATTTCTCCTCGAGATGGTTTTATGAAAACTATACGTTTTAAAGATTATTTTAATTCACAAGTTTACCTAACTACAACATACAAATAAAATTTTCAAGCACCCATAGGCTATGATGGTACAATTAGACTGTGCAATTTAATTCTCCAAAAATGTCTGTCTTGATCTACAGATTCTGCATTTTGCCACTGTAGGCGAATTCTAACAAGGTCCTGTTTGACATTGTCTGCCCAATGCATCTTATGTCTGTCTCTTTTCCTGAGGCCTTTAAGTACATTGTTCAAAATCCTACTCGCTAATCTATAGAGCTCTGACAGGAGTCTGTCAGCGTAATACATATGGGTAACATGGGCCAACCAATGCCGTCTCTCATTGCACAATATGATGCTCAAAGGAAGGTGCAGCTTCTTTGTCTAATCTCAACAAATTTACAGTTATCTGATACAGAATTCGAATAAAAAAATATACACCCATCCCTCGATGCACACGGTTTTGCACAGAAAAAAACTTCGGTTTACACGATGATAGACTCGGTTTTACACGGTTCAAGGAAATACAACCAATTTCGTTTTACACGATTACAGACTGTTTTGTATGGTACGGATTGAGTTTTTATATGTATATAGATATAATACATATTGTTACGACAGATGAACGAGCAACAACGAAATCGTGATGTGCTGATCGTCTTCATGCTCGCGTGTACTGCAGCGTGAGAATTTACGTCACCAACCACTTGGAACGATAACTTAAAAACAAAGAATAAGAGAGTTGTAATTAGGAAGAATTAATGTGAAGAAAAAGTAGTTTGCCTTAGTCTGTGCACGATAGTCTAAAGAAGAAATGTTTTTATTTGGTGTGTGCGCGTGAAGATAAATAAGTTTATTAGTGTGGATCTTGTTAGTAAAGTAGTAAGAAAAAGGAAGAATTCATCGTTCTATGCGTGGTGATCAACGTCTGAATTGGTTCTGAGAGACCGATATATATATATATCATATTTTTGTAATAAATTACCTTATTTTAGAATTATTGTTGCTAAGTATTATTTTTGAACTCGCGCTCAATTTCCATCTGTTAAATTTATAACAATGTTATGAAGTAGCAGTGATATAGCTTCAAGTAGCAGTGTATAGCATCGAGAGAGATTATTATATTGTCATTCTAAAGTAAAAAAAACTGAATTAGTTCCGAGTTATTTTCAAGAATAAATAGATAGTAACAAACTCTTATATTAATAAATTGTCATCTATAAGAAACAATATTCTTTCGCTAAAATTATATTCTTGCCATTGTAATGCAATCTGTTTGACGACATTTTAATGAAATGAAGCCTCGTTTGAATCAACAGGAGATCCGACTCATCTAGACTGAAATTTTCAGACCAGGAAAAACTATGTTTTATCTCATTTTTAGCAACAAGTTTATCTTTGTAGGCTATTTATATAGGCTGAATAGAGTTAATTTCTAAGTACACTGCTTCATAAAATATCATATAAATACTAATTTTAGAAAATAAAGCATTAAGGGTTGGTACAAATGCCTAATTTCTAATTTATATTCAGTTCATAAATATCCTTCTTTCAAATTTCGTCTTCAAATTCGATAGTGTAAGTCTACATTAACGACGAGTATTTTTCGTGAACAATGAGAAATTAATCTATCTGAATTAGTGCAAATAAACTACAAAATAATGTTACATTAATGCTTGTTATTACTGATGAACTGAAATTTGAGATAAATATGTGTAAAGCTTTCAATGTACATTTAATTAATAAAAAGGATTTTTTCGGAACCTATCCGCCCTTTTTTCATAAGATGTTTGCTTCGATTTGCACGATTTTGATTGACTCGGTAATTTCACAGAACCTATCTTCCGTATAAATCGATCCCAATTCCAAAATAGAATATAATTTTTGCTAATATAAAGCGGAATTCGTATTGAATTGGATTGTATGTGTCGTACGAACTATGCGCATTTAATGAAATTTCTACATTAAATTTACAATGAAAACACTTTAAATATTTTTATGACCAAGTTTAAAATATAACATTTTTTAATTTTCCTAGGTACATATTTCTTAATATTTCATTTGAACTGCTCAATAATTTGTTATGATGAAATCTACTGGTGTTACAAAAGATTTCATTTTTTCATTTGTGCATCTAATATAGCAAAAATAATTTTGCCTGAAAAATGCCCAAAATCTCGATGCGCCTTATACATCGTCGAGAACGGCAGATTGAAATGATTGATCATCGGCAGGTACCTACATCATTTTTACATAAATTCCCCTGAGGTATTTTTTCCCAGTGAAGTTTAGGTTTTGCTCTTTTTCTGATAAGCCAGAAAGTATCCAATTACTGTTAATAATAAAAATAAATTACCCCTCAAACAGCTGCTTGCCACAGAGATCTGACAGGAGCCTGGCAGTTAAATGCGCCTACTCTTACTATTGAGTCAATATACTTGACATGCTCTTTCAATTGAGACCATCGACAGATTTCGAGCTCATTTTCCACGAAAATTAACGTGACGTATTTTTTCCCCAGTTGGTTTTGTTCTCAAGCAAGTGATGCATCCATTTTCTCAGCTAACTCAGGAAATAAATGTCAAACGCTCTCTCAGTTGACACTTGGCAAATCTCTAACTCATTTTCCACGAAACTTGACCAGCCATATATTTTCCTAGTGAAGTTGGGTTATGCCCCCTTTTCTCTTGAATTTTATATCCATTTACTTTTACATTTTGCGAAATGTACTTGAAATGCTCTTTCAAATGATATCATCGGTGATCTCTATCTCATTTTCCGCGGAAATCTCCTCCTGCTGCAGTGCTGTTGGGGTTATTTCTCTCTTTCTTATATTTATGCCTCTTCAACTGTTAATCCAATCTCGCCTAATTTATTATAAATACTCAGACTCAAAACTTACCTTAAGTTATATTATTAGATACAAAAAACTGCAGAATGATGAGAAAGCCTCAGCGGAAATTTAATACAATTATGAAGAGAAAGGAACAGTAATATTATGCTATTGATTCTAAAATTTTATTTGTTTTTCTTGCATAAGTTGTACATTTTCAGTTTAATAGGCTGTTTAAAATGTACAAATTTGCAAATTAAGATCTGAGAGCTGACGTTTGGCATTTACATAGTCTCTTTTTCCCACTGAAACAAAGATTCGCTTTTTTCAACGGTTTTTAGGATCGCAGTCCGTGGTAGGAGGGAAAGAGAAAAAAAACACTGCCAAATATAGGTTTCCTTTTTAATCTTCACAATAAATCGAGAATCGCAACAGTTCAGCTTAATGTCCCACTTTGCAATTCGTTATCCATTTATTCTCCAAGCACTAATATTTCTCCAAAAATATATAATAATAAATTTCTCCAACATCAATGAACGCATAACATCGCTTTAACTGCATTTTTCTAAATCCGTCATTCGTCGTAACCTTATGGTTAGTAAAAAAGTTCCCACTTTTGCAGTTCAGAAAGAGCAATTTTTTCATCACTGCAGAGATCGAAGTCATCCACTGGCCTCTCTTTCCATAACATTGTTAAAACCAAGCCCGAGAGTAAGCAAGAAGCGATACACTAAAGGCTACTCTCTGGAGTGTCCAGCGAAGAGTCACTTTTTATTCTCAGAAAGTCTGGGAGTTCACAGTTCAGTTCTGTGCCCCTTTGGTCATCCAGACGTTGCTGTGCTCTGTTCCACGCAACTGCAAGATCTGAAATGAACAAACTAGGGTAAGAAATAACGACAATCAAATTCAGAATAACGAGATATATAGTGGCAAAAAAGCTGTAATATAATTATTTTATAAATTTAACAACTAAGAAGAAGGAATATCATTGGTGGACTCTTAAAAAATTAAACCCGATATAATAAAACCTCACTTAAAGTTAATTACCACTTTAATACTAATATATATTGACCTTTTCGTTCAAACTCATCATTAATTATGATATAAAAAATAAATTACCCCTCAAGCAGCTGCTTGCCAAAGAACCCTATAGGTAAAATAGATAAATAGATAAGATAAAGTTTTATTACATACTGAAAAATGCATTTACATAGACTCAAATTTTGAGTCATTATCAGATTCAGTATCCCATTCGAGTTAATACTCGTCTGTGGGATAATAACACGAACATTTTAATAGTTAAAATGTCTACATTCAAGAATAAAAAATTACGTTATAAGTAGAGTCGTATTATGTTTTAAACATTAATAATTATCTGAGAAAAACATAGAAGCATTTTAATAGTCTTACACTTTGAAATCATAAATGATCCAATTTCTTAAAGCAACAAAAAACTGTTTAACGTTATGTATAAGCTTAAAATAATTTGGCAACATGTTACAAAGTCTGTAAACCAAGAAAACATAATGTTTAGTAAAAATATTTTTCTTAACCGGAACTTCAGTTAATAACATGTTTTCAAATAATCTCGTATGGACAGGAAATTGTCTAATTCTGCCAATATCCCAATTTTTATTTAAATGTATTAAAGAATTTAATGCATATAATTTGCGCAATTCTAAAACACCAAGATATCTATAACTCTCACTAACACTTTCCCTTGTTTTTTGCTTCAAAATTCATCTTAAAACATGATTTTGAACAATTTCAATAATCTTTAAATATTTGTTAATGTACCTCCCCAAGATAATAACCCATATGACAAATATGATTTAATCTATGAGTTATAAATTATTTTAAGCAAAGAAATATCAACAAAATTTCATATATATTTTTGGGATAATGGCATTAATTCTTTTACAGACACTTTGCATATGATCTTTTCATGTCATTTTCCTGTCCAATATGATTCCTAGGTATTTATAGCATTCAACTCCCTCAAGGGCCTCACAGTTACACCTAGTAAGATTACAGTTTCTTTCATGCTATATTAATTTTCGTGTAAAATAGTCTTCATTATCCCTTAGTCTAATATACATATATTTCATTTTTTTTATATTTAATATTAGTTTATTTTGAACAAACCAATTTCTAACTATTTTTTAACTTTGTCTATTAGTGATTTGAGTTAACTTGTAAAAACAAATTGCTGTATCATCAGCAAATGCAATAATTTTTCCTTTCAGTTGTAAATTACAAAGATCGTATATGTAAATTAAAAATAAAATTGGCCTAAAACCGAACCTTGAGGCACTACATAATTTAATTCTCTTTAATCACTTACTCATTTATTTATTTTAACTCTTTATATTGTTGCGGATCACAAAAATTGATAGCCACTGAGCGTGAGTATTAAAAGCTATATTTCAAAACCAAATTCAATACAAGGTAAATTGTTACAAAGGAAATATGGATGAAGTATCTTATTAACAAATCAACTATTAACATGCACAAGTCATCAATCTTCCTGCGTAGAGCACACAATATCAGCTCTGTGTATTTTACTAAATACTACCTTTTACTTGATTTACCAGGTCACCCGAAGATCTTCGCTCGTAAACCAATTCTCGTCCTGTGCTAATAACTTTTCACACACTAGCCGAACAAAAAGACAGTCCGTGTAGACATTCGAAGTTAGCCATAAAAGTTCCCACTTTTATACTTCCGCGTATACACAACACATCAAGTTACTTCTTGATACTTAACGATAAAAGATCCCACTTTTATCCTTCCGTGTATACACAACACATCAAGTTACTTCTTGATACTTACGCGCCTGTCTCAGAACAGCTCACCGTCCATTTTCGAACTCACCGACCGTTACAACACACAACGACCGTTACAATACAAAACCGTTAACGCTCCACTCTTCTTCTCCAAATTCTCCCAAAGTTCTTATTCGTTCGCTGAAACTTTGCTTTCGGTTGCCAGATTCTTCTGTCGTAACACTGCCCCCTTCCTAGGTCTTGTTCGTCCCGAACAATCCTGGATTCCAAAGTTTCTTCAGTTCTTCGATGAAACGGGGCCAAACGATCCACGTGAACCACCTTGCACTTTGTAGCTGGACATCGACGAATGCGATATACCACGTCTGTGTCAAAATGAAAGCGAATCTCATTATGACGTAGATTTCTTTTCTGACTGAAGCCTCGTCCACAAACATAATACGTGTAAGGCCTATAGCCCTTGTGAACACGTTTATGTCTCTGCAGGGAGAAGAATCGACTAAGAGTTTTCGTGCAAAACCTGTAAAAAGTTTTCTTCTTTGTCGAAAGTTTTCTTCTTTGGATTTTTACTTCTATCAACAGTAACAAGGAATGAAAGTCATTAGTGACGTAAAATCTAGGGAGAATTTTCATCCTGCAATCTGACCCTTTTGTCAGTTGACTTTCACTTAATTCAGAACTGTCGTGATGAACCTTCAGCCATACTTCACCTGAATCAATTTGATCCCCAAGGTGCTTCACAATTATAATATCAGCTCCATAATTCTTTTTAGCGCCTCGGTCCATCTCCTCCTTCCATAATCTTGTTAGAACTGCAGCTTCTAATCCGACAACCTTACCTGTTTCTCCTGTATAAGTGAAATCAGTGATGTGTCGGGCTGCTAGCAATATTTTTTCTGTTTTACCTTCACATAGCCAGCTTGCAACATCTTCAGATACTCCTTGTTCTATTAACATGTTACGAAACTTGTTCAAAGCATTGCCGTTATGCAGAACCTTACGGACACGTGATGCTTCATCTACCCTATTATCCACAATGTTCACAAAACGCAGAAGTTCTCCTAACTCTTCGACGAGCTCTTGCAGTTCCAAGGATCCGTTACCAAGGAAACACTGAACAGCTTCCATCACTTCCAGAGAGTTGTCAACAGAGTTTTCAAGAGGTGAATCCATGTTGCTGATAACAGCTGAACAACTCAAACTCTTCATTCCACGAGCTTGTGATGCTGCAACCATTTTCTTAACTAAATCAACAGCAACATCTTCTGTACTGATGAGATCAATAGCTCCTTTTCCGAATTCAACATCATAAACCAAAGCGCACACTCCTTCAGCCAGCTTTTTGGACACAATTGAGCATCTCCTTAGAGTAACGCTATCTACGGTAGCCGTCAGATCCTTGCAGCGGTAAATCTCCTTATCTGTTGGCACCAGCTCCTCTGTCTGTCCTACGATGCAGCATCCGACGTCTTCCATCATCTGCTCAATTTTATCTTTAGTGCAGTCAACTGTGAAGCTAGGGATGGATTCCAATTTGTCCAGAGTATCTCCCGTCAATTGGCGAGCACGACCGGAGATCATAGGGACCTTGAGACCTAAAGCAGCAAGTGCAGGAGCCAAGACAAGACTCACTTTGTTGCCGACACCTCCTGTGCTGTTTTCATCTACCATCCGATGGCGCCACTCGGGTCTCCAGCAAAACACATGACCCGAGGAGGTCATATTTGCTGTTTCTTCCGAATTCACTTTCTTGGAGCTCTCATTGTAATTAGCCAGGGAAATATCAGTCATGATTGCCAAATTGTTCATTCTGGAGATCAGCGACGAGTTCTGTAACATGATATTGTCCACTTTAGAGCTCTTGTAATCGTGATAAAACTTTTCTATATCCTTATAATCTAAATGGTTATAATGTCCAAATCTGCACATTGACTGTTCAGAAAAGAAATTCAGCATGGTTTCGTTGAGATTGTCTGAGGGCTTTACTTCTCTCTGATCGTAACTCTGAGGCTTAGTTTCATCCAGAAAGTTAGTCTTTGAAGTACCGTCTCTGCCTGAAGCTCTTTTACTAGCATCACCTGTTATGCTTCTAAGCCATTCTTCGGAATTCCTCTTCCTTAAATCCCCACTTTCTAAAAACGATTCGAGTGTGGCTATATGCTTCGGAAAAACCTCTCCGACTTCCGCGGTAAAGTCGAATGGCACTTTGTATCTATTCTGAATGGACGCCTCTTCTTTACTCGGACCACTCTGCGAAACGTAAACTCTGTTTCGTTCCCCCTCATTACCACTCGTTACTCTGCCTTTGCGATAATTGTCCATGACGCATTTTGCTGACGGCGAGGAATAGAATACCTTTCGTGTGGATCTCTCTTCAGATCGTGCCAGACTTGTATACCTAGGTATTTTGAAGTGCAAAGCGTACTGTATAGTCTCGCAGCTCTCTGATCTGTGTGATTGTTCTTCACAGTTCCTAGACATGTCACCAGCGACATAGACATTCTGCCATGCATCACCAGTAGTTGCGTGGTCAAAGGCATTATCTGCGCTATCTCTACGATTCTTGATTTCCAGTAGCAGATCCACATTTTTATATGCGTTGCCTTTCTCTTTTTCTTTTCCATGTTTACAATCTAACTTAACACTATCAAGATCATCTTTTTCACTGACAAATTCAACATTTAAACTATTGCATTGTCTATTGAGTTCGGTTTTACTATCCTTGAACTGATCAATAATCTTATCAATTTGAGAAGCCACTTCAGCTCTCATCTCATTATTTTGTGCGGCCATTTCGGCTTTCAAATCATCTTTTTGAGAAACTATCTCCGTTCTCAACTCATTATTTTGTGCGGCCAGGTCACCTATTTTATTGCTTTGGGCAGCTATATCAACTTTCAAGCTATCACTTTGTCTAGCAAGGTCACCAATTTTGTTGCTTTGGGCAGCTAGATCACCTTTAATATCAGTCATATCGGCTTTCAAGTTATCACTTTGTCTAGCAAGGTCACCAATTTCACCTTTAATATCAGTCATCAACTTTACTAATTCATCCATACCTCTAGTTAACGGCATTCAATTAATTATTATCATCCCACTCCTGACACCAAATGTTGCGGATCACAAAAATGGATAGCCACTGAGCGTGAGTATTAAAAGCTATATTTCAAAACCAAATTCAATACAAGGTAAATTGTTACAAAGGAAATATGGATGAAGTATCTTATTAACAAATCAACTATTAACATGCACAAGTCATCAATCTTCCTGCGTAGAGCACACAATATCAGCTCTGTGTATTTTACTAAATACTACCTTTTACTTGATTTACCAGGTCACCCGAAGATCTTCGCTCGTAAACCAATTCTCGTCCTGTGCTAATAACTTTTCACACACTAGCCGAACAAAAAGACAGTCCGTGTAGACATTCGAAGTTAGCCATAAAAGTTCCCACTTTTATACTTCCGCGTATACACAACACATCAAGTTACTTCTTGATACTTAACGATAAAAGATCCCACTTTTATCCTTCCGTGTATACACAACACATCAAGTTACTTCTTGATACTTACGCGCCTGTCTCAGAACAGCTCACCGTCCATTTTCGAACTCACCGACCGTTACAACACACAACGACCGTTACAATACAAAACCGTTAACGCTCCACTCTTCTTCTCCAAATTCTCCCAAAGTTCTTATTCGTTCGCTGAAACTTTGCTTTCGGTTGCCAGATTCTTCTGTCGTAACAATATTCTACCATGTAAATAACGTTCAAACCATTTCTTAATCGTTCCCCTAAAAAGCAGCCTTTCAATTTTGTCAGAAAGTATTTTGTGAGATACGGTATCGAAAGCCTTTTTTTATGTCAAATAAAATGTTTGTTTTCAGATTTTCGTTTAAGTTAAATAAATAATAAATCCGAGAAGTTAAATCCAGAATTGCATCTTCGGTATCACGTCCCTTCCTAAAACGATATTATTAGAAAAATAATTATTTTTCTCCAAAAAAGGAAAAATCTTTTGTTTAACTATCTTTTCATATATTTTTGATAAAACAGACAGAAGAGAGATTGGGCGATAATTTTCTAGTTGAGTAGGATTTTCTCCTTTATAACTGGGATAACCTGAGCAACCTTCGAAATAGAAGGGAAAATATCCTGCTGAAATGTATTGTTGATTAAGTAACATAAAATTCCTTTTATTTCATCATAAACTTCTTTAATTATATTTACTGATATTCCATCTAAACCCGGAGCCTTTTCATTTTCAAGACCTTTTACAATTTATGCTATCTGTTTTTCTGTGATATAGTCCTGAAAAAAGGAAGAACTGTTGGAATAATTTGTTTGTTTATAGTCTTCATTATCTGGTATATTACCAACTTAAAGCACCTTGGAATCTCGGCATAATAATTATTAAACTTATTTGCTAACTCTATACCTCTAACATATCGATTATTCCTTCAATTATTTCCTTGGCAACCAATTTTTTCTTTTATGTGTCCCACACATTTCATGAATCGTTTTCCAATTCTTTTTAACGTTTGATTTATTATTCGAAAATTTTATTTTATAATAATTTATTTTAGCTTAGAAAAAAAATTTTTTGAAAATTTTTTTAAAACTTAGAATGTGTTATAACGGGCCCGTCGAACCCGCGGCCCATACAACTTGCGCTTCATAGAACAAATGATCAATATATTGAATTTAGTTTACTTCTTCCAATTTTTTGATCAACCATTTTTAGGTGCAAAACTAAATTATTTCGCCAATTCATAGTATTCATTAACAATGTATAGTTTTGTTTTTTAATCGAGATATTTTCTTGATCCCCCCCCCCCAGATCATTACCTATTAGAAATGTGTTTTCATTTTATGTAGATAATTTCCCTGTATTTAAGAATGTAGTTTTTTTCTTCACTAAGCTTGGGTTGGACGGGCCTGTGTTAAAGCATACCATTTAGTTTCGATGCCTACTTCCTTAGCCTTATGGGTATTGTAAATGAGCTACATACCACAGGAATCGCGATAGTGAACACTTTTGGTTGAATTTCTGCGCTGCCCCAATTCCTCTTGTTGTTGCAACTGAAGGAGTTTGTCACCGGTTTGAATCTTGATTCCCATTCCTTCGTGGATGGACGCTCTTCCAGAATACACAGCACGAGACTTGGTTTTATTATCTTTGTTCAAGGTGAAGGAATTTCTCCGAGTTACTCCCATCGTAGCTTCATCATCATCATCATCATTTGGCACCAGTGAATCAGCCTGAGGCAAAAAAACACATGAATGTCTTTCGTTACCTGTATTTTATTAAAAATGAAATTAGCTTGCAATAATTTGAAAATTGTGTGTTATAGACAGTAATATTTGATTATTTGAGATTTTCTAAGTTTAATAACCAAGAACTCGATACGATCAACTTTCCACTTTAATCTGTTGGATTTTATTTAATAATAGAATGCATTAATTAAAATTATTTGCTGTACGAATTGGGATGAAAGCTTTTGAAATAGAACAAGATCAGAGTGTAGAACACTCTATGGAGACGATAAATTTAAACTCTATGGAAGACGATAAACTTTCCTGAGTCAAAAGCTACAGAGTACGAGTATGTTGGGCTTCAGGATGAATCCTATTTTCTGGAGTGAAGGTTTTTTTTTAATTCCACACAATGCGCAAGCCGAAGCTTCAGATTAATACACAACGAATGCATTGATGCCATTATTTTAGGAAAAATGGCGTAATCATTTCCCTCTTCTGTGCTTTCGTTTCTTTCATTTTTTGAAGCAACGAACGCAGATGAATAATCTGAACCAGGAGCGAACCCAGAAATTTGAAACTGGGGTTTATTGTATATGATATGCTTGAGTCTCATGTGACGCATTTTGAGTCTCTGATTTTTGATGGCTGCCTTTACAAAATATATGTTATTGTAGCCGTGGGTACGCCTTCACCCAGACTCAAAGTATCTCCGATTACTTCAGACCAATATCTTCGTCTGCTTGATCTCATACATTGTAAAATGCAAATACTAAATTCTAGAAGCATCGTGTCCCCTTCAAGCCTTCATTTTAGACCAGAGTTTTCGAAGCATTGCATTATTGGCAAAATATATTTTAAACAGTTGATACTAAAATTAATCTGCTCTGTTTTCTATGTATGCTGAAAAGATTGTGGATTGCAAAAAGACTAATCCCAAACCCTTCCGTTTTTTCCACTACAGTCTTAAGACACTTTGTTCGTGGCTACAGATAGTTCGGGCATAATTGTAATTCTTAATTTTGATTTAAATGTGGCAAAAAAGTAAAATAGAAAATTTTTGTACTGCGATTTCAACCTTTTTATCAGATTTTAGGAATTAAAATTATTAAGCAGCTATCTGTTTCGATTATTTATTCATGGATTTTCTTTTATCAGTCAAGCTCTTATCAGCTGCCTTTGTTATTTAACAACGATCGTACGCAAGAATTTTTAGCATATATGAATTATAAAGTTTTTGTTCCAAGAAACATTGCAATTTAAATTTCTTAAAATATTATAATTATTTTAAAATCTGTAATAGCTTACAATGCGGAGAATTAAGAAAATGATTTTGCCGCATTCATTTTTCTTTTATTTCTCATCAATATATAAGGAATGTACATATGCAAATTTTTAAAATGTTCCCCTCAAAGCTTTTTAACCGATCTGCAGGTAATAAGATGAAAGGAAACGCATTTTCCAGTTATTTTAAACACGTTTGCCCACAACAGACAAAAAAGATTAAAATTGTGTTGTATGCAAACTTTTAACATATTTAACAAGTACAAATATTTAATGGTTATATTAATAACCATTAAATCCATATATACTAACCATTAAATAAGTATATTTCTTATATTATTATAATATATCATCAAGTATATTTCTCAATTAAATTTAATAAAACAAAATGTCAAAATTTACTTATCTCTTTTTATGATTTTAGATCTAAAAATTATCTTGGTAGTCTTAAAAATTTCTGGTATTTTCAATGATTTGAATTTTTTTCCATAATTATTGCAAAAGCTGCGATACGATAATAATCATTAGTTTGCAATTTGGTATTTTTCCCATGAGTTACTTTTGATTTATGTGTCCAATATCCAATATTACGTTATATTACCGTATAAAGGTTTTGAATTGATGAAGTGTTAAGATATGAAAATCTGCACCTGCCGTTTTGGTATTGTTTCGAATTCTATATGGGATTATATGTTTTACGATAGTGTCAATTTTTTTTTGTCTAGACGGACTATATCTCGAAATTTTTAACTTGACCTTATCACATTATTCTTCCTTCGTATCAAATATCATAATTTGATAATAGTCCGTATTGCCGATGGTGCGGGATTTGAACCCACATTGCACAATCTTCACACAAACAAAGAAAACAAGAGAATAAAATTTCCCTCCCGTTGCCGATTGACTATTTACATTTTTATATAACTCCTATCTTCTTTGATTGGCTTCTTAGTAAAGCTTTCCTTGGGTAATGCTGTAGAGTCGAGATACGATAGATCGATCGAGACACATGGGATGACCTTGACTCCGGAAAGTTCTAAATCCGCACTCAAGCAGGCTGAAAGCAAGCTATTGCAGCAACGTGAACGTGTCTTGAAAACAGATTTAGCCATCCAATACACCAATTAAGTCTAATAAATGCAATTATTGAGTGACTTACTTGATTTCCAAATGTTTCTTCCAGGTCTAGCACTCCATGCGAATCAAATGGCAAAGGTAACCTCCCTTTCAAGATGCTTTCAAATATGTAACTTGTGATATCGCTTCGGATTTTATTGGGTATTTTGAGTTGCGAAGTGTCTGATGGAGGGTTAGGAATGGAATCTGAGGAAAAAAAGAAATTATATCTGTCATAAAGAAGGAAATTAGACAATATCGTAGCTTCTAAAGAAAACACAGTTTAAACAAATATATAAATAAATTTCAAACAACCAAAATAGAAGTGTCAAATGAGAGATTTTATTCGTCAAATACATCTGAGATTAACAGAAAGAAAAAAGAATTTTTGCGAGCAAATGAGATGCTTGAATGAATAAATTGCTTAAAGATTCTTTCGATACTATTCCTTTCGTGTTCCTCATCTTTCCAGGAACATTGTTCATAATATTTGGAAAAAATATCTTGAATATAATGACAAAATTGTCATATATTTCGTGAAAATATTGCCAAAAGTTTCATATTGCTGATGAAAATGTTGTCAAAATTGTCATTCTGCACATGAAAATAGTACCAAAATTGTCACATTGCCGGTGAAATTATTGCCAAAATGGTCATGTTGCCCGTAAAATTATTGCCAAAATGATCACGTGCCCCTGAAATTATTACCAAAATTGTTACTCTGCCAGTGAAAATATTGCAAAAATGGTCCCACTGCAGTGAAATTATTTTCAAAATGGTCACGTGCCCCATGAAATTATTACCAAAATTCTCACTCTGTCTGAGAAAACATTACCAAAATGGTCGTGTTACCCATGAAATTATTACCAAAATGGTCATGTTGCCCTTAAAATTATTACCAAAATTGGTCGCGATGCCCATGAAATTGCCAAAATGGTCATGTTGCGCATGAAATTGTAGCAAAAATGGTCACACTGCCCGTGAAATTATTGCCAAAATGGTTATGCTGCCCATAAAATTATTGCCAAAATGATCACGTGCCCCTGAATTTATCACCTAAATTGCTATTCTGCCCATGAAAATATTGCCAAAATGATCACACTGCCAGTGAAATTATTCCCAAAATAGTCACACTGCCTTGAAATATTGGAAATATGGTCACGTTGCCCATGAAATTATTGCCAAAACGGTCATGATGCCCTTAAAAAATTTCCCAAATGGTCATGTTTCCTTGAAATTATTGTCGAAATGATCATGTTCCCCGTGAAATTATTGCCAAAATGGCGATGTTGTCCATGAAAATATTTCCCAAATTGTCACTGTCCGTGAAATTATTGCCGAAATGGTCATGCTTCAGGTGAAATTATTGCCAAAATGGCGATGTTGTCCATGAAAATATTTCCCAAATTGTCACTGTCCGTGAAATTATTGCCGAAATGGCCATGCTTCAGGTGAAATTATTGCCAAAAAAGGTGATGCTGCCCGTGAAATTATTGCTGAAATTATCATGCTGCTTATGAAATTATTGCGAAAAGTGTCACGATGCCCTTGAAATTATCGTCGAAAGTGTCACATTGTCCGCAAAATTATTGCCCAAAGTGTCACATTACCCATGGTAATTTTGCCAAAATTATCACATTACCCGTGAAAATATTACTAATCGATGCAATACATCTTATTTCTTCTTAAGCAGACCAAACTAGCCCTCAGAGTCTACTTGCCACAGAGGTATGATAGGAGCCACTCATAATCCGCACCGTCGGCAATAATTTTTCCCACATAAGTATTAATGATATACTGTATGTGTATTTATACAGTTTATTCTCACAGGTATTTATATTCACACCTTATTTATATTAAGTTTAAAGTAAGATGCATTCAGTTCATGACTGCAGTTTATTAGCTGATGTACAAATTTCCACAAATGATTTATGGTAAATTGAAAAAAAAATAGCAGGTTAAGTCATTAAGCTGCGATTTAAAATAACACTGACCTGCATGAAAATCCTCCCTCGAAAAAAAAAAAAAGGGGGGGGGGGGTTCTTTATAGATTTGAAGGTGCTGAATTCAAATCTGGCATCCAAATGTTTATATCAGGCACTATTTTCGTGGGAGGGCATATAGAGTATTAGGATGTAATATGCCGCTAAAGCTGCATTTCTTACGTTCACACTTGATTTTTTTCCCACAATTGATGGGAGCGTTCTCGGATGAGCGTGGAGAAAGTTTCCATCAAGATATATCCGAAATGGAAAAACGATATAGCGGCAAATGGAACGAGAGTATGTTGGCGGACTATTGTTGGGCCCTGCAGCGAGAGGCTCCAGTGATAAAATATAAGCGACCTTTTGACAAAATAATTTTTTGTACAAATATTTACATGTATCAGGATTTATTAGTGTCAGCTTTAACTTTTTATAATGTAAATAAATATTTGGTAAAATATATTTATCTTCTCTGAGTAAAATACTGTATTTTTAAATTAAACCCATATCTCTAGAAAACTATAGGTAACAGAACAAATCGGCTGTCAGATTCGGATTCAGCAACCTCAAAAACATAAAAATCAGACAAATTTTGGAAGGGAGGAAAAAATTTTTTTTGCAGACCAGTGTAATCAGACTATTCTTTCAAAAAGAGTGACAAATGGAATTTGAATGATCAGGAATGCCCAAATTATTTTGATCTGAATCTGTACTGACCACCCTAGCCTTAGAAGCAGACGACCTCCCCCTACTCTTTTTATTAATCATTGTTAACTGATAACTCATCGATTACCTTCTGTAACTTCCTTGATCCTCACTAGAATCATTTGTCCATCTGCTACATCGACAGGGTCTTCGACATTCAGATTTTCTTCACAGTTTGCCTAGAAGGAAAACGATAAAAAAATTCACATTTTAATCAGAATTTAATGATTCAAATCAATAATTATTCTTCATCTTTAGATTATTTTTCACGTATTCCCTCATTAATGACTTGCCCTTAGAGTTTATAATGATATTCATCATCATCATCATCATCCTCAAGCAGCCATGGGCTACGGAGGTCCAACCAGACCGTGCAATTTAGTTCTCCAAGCAAGTCTGTCTTGAGCTACATCTACTGCATCTGGCCACTGCACACCAATTCTAATAAGGTCCTGTTTGACATTGTCTGCCCACCGCATCCAAGGTCTCCCCCTCTTTCTAAGGCCTTTAGGCACACTGTTCATAACCCTATTCGCCAATCTATAATTATCCATACGGGCAACATGGCCAAACCAGTGGAGTCTCTCTCTGCACAATATGCTGCTTAAAGGAGGTTGCAAACTCCTTTGCCTAACCTCATCATTAGTTACAAAGTTCAACCACCTAATGCCCAAGATACTGCGTAAGCATCTGGAATCAAAAGCATCTAGTTTCCTGTTATCTTGTTTGCACAGCGTCCAAGTTTCACTACCATAACTAACCCTAGAAAGAACCAAACTATTATACAGTCTGATTTTAGTCTTTAGGTGTATAAGCCTATTTCTCCACGACAATTCCTTGATATTACTCAATCATTTTTAGTTTCTGCGAATAATTTTAGTATTTTTAATTTCAAATGACATTGAGATTTTAACTTTGTCTACAAAATATTTTAATTATATTAAAATTTGCAATAGACTATAAGGAATTAAAAAAATATATAAATTAAAAAACCCATATTCCTCGTCCTAAAAAGTAAAAAAAATAAGACTAAAGGATTACCAATGGTATTTAAGTAGACGCCTGACTTTTTGTTTAGTATGTCAGTAGGCATCCTACCTTCCTTCGAAGTGAATACGAAGTCAGCGAGTGATTTCACTATCGATAAGCTTTAACTTTTTTGGGGGCGAGGATTATAAGTATTTAAAGATAAAGTTAAAAATATAAATTAAAATAATCACTAAAAACACCTATTTTCGGAAATGCTACATTGATAATGCAATTAGTAAAGTTCGCCCCCGTTTCCCTTCCCTTCTTTTTCGTGGGGGGGGAGAAAGAGAAGATGTCGGATTTGAGGTAGCCCGCGATATTGTAGACATGACAAGCTTTAATTTAAGATATAACTCGTTGTGGTGGAAACCCTCTGAAATTTCCGTTTTTTTGGGGGGAAAGAAGGATGGAGGGGAGAGAACTCGAGGTAGCCCACGACAATTCCCACCTCACAAGCTTTCATTTGACACCTAACTCGTAATTGTGCGCCCTCACGTTCGGAAGATATATTGTGGAAGAACGTTTTTCATATTCCTCTGTTTTAGGGAGGATAGAAAACATGGGGTTACTTTTTTATAGCGTATAACAGTTCCTGCGTAGCAAGCTTCCATTGGACACAGAACTCGTGGATTCGTTCAACGGCTTGAGAAGATATGGCGCAACAACAGTTTTGGCCAACCGATAATTGAAGTGAATTAGGAAGAGAGGCAATAAAAGAAGTTTACCGGCATGCATATATTGCACATGTTTTATGACTGAGTCAGATTTTTTTAGTTTAATCAGGCTCAAGCTCAGTGATTATTGAAATAGGCTCGGTTTTGAGAATTTCAGCTGTAGAATTTAATCAAATGACATAGCCACACTGTATTTGCAAATAAAATGAATGCAGGTATCCTCCGACTCAGACGAATTTTGGGTTATGCGATGTTATAAGATCCTCTCTTTCTCCCTCCAAAAAGCTGATGTGAACAACGACAGAGGGCATAACATTTCTCTCATTCCACGTCAATTTTCATGTGGAAGATTAAACAATAAAGATTCAAGTGAAGCGAATTAATATTAATGGAATCGGCCTCTGAGGTCCAACCTGTTACAATGTTTTGAGTGAAGATCTTAACGGAGTCTTTTCAGCGCGTTGAGTTAGGTTGTTTTACTTCTGAGCGGCACTTTTTTGCACACCATGGGCTAAATGGCCAGGTCACATGGACCCCGAAGGCTCAGAGAAGGTTGGGGGAGGGGACCCACTGGAACAGCCGTTGGGAGACAGATAGTAGCCTCCCGTCAAGCCATCCAGCGTGTTCTTTAACGTGCACAGGGTATGGCTCTCCCGCACACGGGGCCACGGCTTAACGTCCCATCCGACGGACGACGGCCTTTCCAAGCCCATCGGTGTCCCCTACTGACCGTGGGCAGGGCGGGGAGTTTTGCGGAGATAAATCTCAACGCTGACCCAGTTGGGACTCGAACCTGGGAACTACAGATTACGAGCCTGGCACACTACCGACTGAGCCACCCCCGCCCCCAGCGCGTTGAGACTATTACGGTCCTAATTGAAGAGAATGACCCCCACTGGCAGATAAGTTTCGAGGTAGCAAGAGAGGTGCAAAATTTCATGGACTGCCATAAGGAGCTTTGGAAAAAGAGGAAGTGTGCGAATCAACTCATCTTTGACAAATGCCTTAAATGGGGAACAATAACATCAACTTGGATCATGATTCACAGCCGTCAACCTCATTCGGGAAACACAATCAATCAATAATTGTTTCAATTTCTTTTTCATGTAAATGCTTTTTAACAAAATGATTTGTCAAAACGAAAATAGATATACATTCATTGTTTCTTTTCCTTTTTATTGTTTTTATTTCATAAAAATTAGAAAAAGTTTTCCAAAACAAAAATAGGTTAGAAAAGGAATAGGCTGATTTTAGGCTAAAAGGCCTAGTAAAGTTGCGAAATCCATCTTTCCGCCATCAGACCTCTTAATTCGAAAAGGAGCCTTACCTCATATATCGCTCCCCTAAAGACATTTTCTGCATCCGCCCCTGAACCTGAATTTGTGAACTCGGCCTGTATCTTTCCATTTCGGTCTCTTTGTACTTCGTTGATCGCGAATTCGCGCGTTCTCATCTCGTGCTTTGCCGTTTGCTCCTTCTTGATACACACAGCAAATGACATTAATTTTCGTGACAGGTTTCAACCGAATTCATATTACATCGAGACAAGATTTCCTTTTCGTACGAGTTTCAGAACTCACAACCGTCATTCGTTCCATCTGGAAGAAGATCGGAGCATAAACGTTTATGTGATTATATAATCATATCAATCTCAACCGACGAAAACCATCTAAAGTCAAAATTGTGTTAACAGATAGATTGCATCTCCTTTGACTAATGTAGGTATTTCAGAAGTATTTAAAAGGCTAAAATATAATGTTAAGCATACAGAAGTTCACTTACAAATTGCAAAATGACATCACACATATCGAGGTGATATTTCTTCAGCACAGGTTCGAGGACTTCACTGCAGGTTTTGCCAGGGATGCTTTTCACCGCCACAATCTTTTTCAAGGGAAGCTCGAGACGAAGGAGAATCCTCTTCTCGACTCGGATCTGATTGCACAGCAGGACGGTCAGCTGTCTCCTGGGATCTAAGACCTGGAAGAAAATTAACGCATTAAACATATTTTTTGTTGAAAATTCTGAATGGGTGAATACAAAATCAATTTCGTAAAAGACTCAAGGTAAGAATTTGTCCCTCCACCGTGTGAGCTACATTGCATCCTAGGGCGATTGATAATTTGACTTACCTCTTCGGTATCTTCGGAGTAGACCTCCACCGCCATAGGCGAGAGACCGCGTTTCTCCATCAGTCTATAGACCATGCTCCCAACTGATTCGCACTCCAGAGCTTTCAGCACTGTGGTAGAAGAATCTGGAAGAGTGATCCTGCACAGGTTCAACGTGTCATTTCCGCTTTCGTCGGTGAGAGATAACATCTCATCCAATGTGGATCCCTGAAATAAAGATTTCGCTTGAGTAACAGATTTTACTTTCATTAAATGCCGGACTACCGGTGTCTAATCGCTCAACTCCTTCGCCATTTCCTTTTGCCTCGGAAAATTCTGAAATTCAATTCCCATTGTTCTTTATTCTAACAGCACAGGTTCGAATAATGTAGAATTTAAAGATAATGCACTTAGCTACTTATAAAATATTTATTGTTAACCTATGTAATAAATAGTAACTACAATACTTAGCTTAATAATTACGTTATGATACAATGCAAAGCCAAAAAAAAATCTGATTTTTATGCAGTGTAAGAAATCTAGTCATATCCAATTTGAAAAAAAAAAATAGCTGGACGATTCTGTGTAATGTGACTCGACCTATTTTGACCAAGAGAGTTAGTTCTGATTTCAATGCAATTAGCTGCTAGCACGACTTGCCGAATGGGAAAGCAATTTCTAAGAACAGCGCTGATGATGGACCGAAACGCTATTTCAATAGTTGTGAAAACATCTTAATTTTGATGTCCATTTTATGTCATAACGAATATATTTCGTGTTTTCGTTTAATTATCAGAAATATAATGGAGTTTTTGCTATGATGGACGTTTCATTCCGAAGATAGCGATTAAGATGGCATGTGTAGACAAGGTTTGAGCTATGGTATCATATGATTTCAGCTAATTTATCTTTAAAAAGGTTTAAAGTTAGGGTAAGCAAATGTTTCCAAGCACTCTGAATAAGCGTTGTTCAACGTTATTTTTCTAAAGCACAGAGAAAGTTTACCACACAAAGGAAATAATACGGAGAAAGAAATTTCTTCGTATTTTTTACTTTAATGACAATACATTGCATTTAATGAGAATACCTCTATGGATGTTGGCGACATATCTTCAGGGCTGTCTGCAGGCAATTCATCAGAAGTGTCACTTTCCTTCTTTTCTCTGGGTTTCAAGAAATTCTTCTTTCTCGCTGATTTCCTGAGACTTGAATTGCTCTCTCCAAGAACTGGAGACCCCGAAGGTTCTTGGATTCGCGTCTTTGCTGTGGAAGAAGGGAGGAAATAGGTTAAAAGCAAATTCTGCTCTCATTGGTTGTTTCAGAGAGAGAGATTTGTACAGTTGTTGTGCCCACATTTTTTCGAAATGTGGACTCGACTGTATTTTTGGCCTCAGTATAACTCCCTCCATTTTGTTGTTTTCGTCGTCCTCCCTGACCTTATTTCATCCTTGAGCTTTGACTATCCCCTACACTCGTGCCAGTGAGAAAGACTCTCTGGCATACAGTGATCTAGAACTTTCTGTTCATATTTGGGACCCTCTCCGAGTAACAGAAGAATCATCGCTGGCTGATTCTTGCTGCCGAAGCAACCCAGAGTGGACAATGGGCTGGCACCACATCCTCTCCAAGTGATCTCTCCCTCCTCCCTGGAGGGCTAGCTGCCGAAATATGGAAAAAGATATTATTTTTTCTCCTTGGCTCTTTGGACACAAGACAATCCGATTATTTTCCTCGCCCGTGCAGAATTCCACCATACATTTCGGCTTGAAGGCCCGTGACCTGGGACCTAGAGATCACCGCCGGGGATGAGCGCGTCTCGCATTTGATTCGACGCATCAGGAACAATTGAGGAGGAGGAGGCAACTTTGACCAACCGATAGAATAAGCTGCCCAGAGGATCGTAGTGCGATAGGCATGAGACGTAATAGGTTCCTATATCAACCCTCGTGCCGAGGAGAATGAGGTACAGACATTTTACCTGATTTGGTCACCATTTCCTCGAGTAACTTGAGAGTTTATCGCCAAATCTGGCTTAGGCCACACTGCACGAAACCGTCTTACCACAGGTGCTTTGTCACTGCCCACTGTAGTGGGGTTTGGGTAATTTAGGATTTAATCAATATGTTTTCGTGGAAAGTTTAGTATGGTGAAATTTTCCCGTGTATGTGTTCTCTGACCAAATCTGAAAAAAAGGTGGGTGAAAAGATTCACAACATTGGAAAATACCTGTTCCTTCAGCGAGATTTATTGCAGCTACAGGTCGACCTTCAGCGGTTTGTGGTCCCTGTGGATAACACAACGTCATTTTCCCGCTATCCTCCTTTTTTTTTTGTTTGCCCTCGACGTAAACACATTCCAACCTACCGGAGTGGGGCACGACAAAGCTGAGGCTTGAAACAGCTAAGTTTCTGAAGCATTGCCTCCAATGCAGAGCTAGTCAACAGATCAAAGGTAAGCAGCTAACAGGATTTGGATTGCTTTACCTCTGAGAAGCACTTTTTTGCACACGTTGAACTGAATGGCCAAGTTACAAGTACCCCCCTAGGGCTCAGAGGTTGGGGAAGGGGATCCACTGGATAGCTGTTAGGAGACAGATTTTAGCCTCCCTTTAAGGTCACCCAGCGTGTTCTTTAACATGCACAGGGTATGGCTCTCCCGCACACGGGCCCAGGGCTTAACGTCCCACACGACGGACGGCAGCTTTTTCAAGTCCATCGGTGTCCCCTACTGAATGAGGCAGTGAGGGGAGGTTTGCGAAGATAATTCTCGACACTCGCAGCTAACAGGAAGTTGTCCCCCATCGCAATCGGTGACGTTTGACATCACTTATGCTTCGTTTGGTGAAAGCTCAATCGGCACAGTTTTACCTTTTTGGGGTGAAAATATTTCGCTTAAAAAAAGTATAATATCTCGAACAAACGGAAACAGTTTCACGGTCAGGGATGTAATCTTAGCTTAAAAACCTATCACTCTACCAAGTGGCAACCCATCTCCCGATCAATATGAAAAGGGGCAGCCGGAAACTTGTTCGACAACATTTGTTCTCATCGGTCAGGTCTCTTCTGGTTTGTCACTGGAATCATTGGAAGGGAGGAGGGATCTGGGAGGAAGGGAGGAGGGATCTGGGAAGAGAGGCGACAGAAGAGAAGGCCCAATTTTGGCAGAATAAACCATTGTTTGTTTTACAGATGATCTAGACACCTTTTAATTCCTCTTTGTTTTCATTTTTTTATAAGTATATTCAGAACTTTGTAGAAGAGTAATAATGTTTGATATTTAAAACTGCAGTATTTACCACAACTATACTTTTTTTTGTAAACATACTCTGTGCCGATTTTAGATTGATATAACCTTCTGTCTCGGACAGAATTGCATTGACAAGTAAAGAGATTGATAGTTTAGCGATAGTTAGAAAGCAGCAGGAAAGCTTTAAATTGGGTGGGGGGGGGGGGGGGAAAGGGCTCATTGGTTCTCCGTTCTTCATGTTTTGTGTTTATGTTAGGTTTCTTCGTGTTGTTTCATGTTTTATTTTCGTGTATATTGACCACTGTATAAAGTTACATTATCAGAATACAAAACTCTTATCCAGCATAAGTTGCAATATTTCTCACTTCTCATATTTCAATAAAATGCTGGTCGAACAAATTTTCCAACACAATGAGGTCGAACAAATTTACGTCGAAGAACATTCCATCGAACAAACTTCCTTTGCGAACAAATTTCCGTTGAAAAAAATATTGTCGAGCAAATGACACCAACCCATGAAACAGAGAATGGGTTATAACTGTTAAAATTGTAATAACTTTCATCTCTTTCCGTTTACTTACATTTCTGCCACGGCAGAAGAGATTTCCTCTTTTTTTCGTCGAATTCTTCCTTATCGTTTTCAGTAGTGTTGTTATTGTTGTTAATGTTGTTGTTGTAGTAGTTCAAGTGCGATTTGTTGTGAATATGCAAGTTGCGATCGCTGCTTTTGCTCCTGGACCGCAACGACTTCGCGGGGCTTCTGGATCCCGCTTGCGCATCGCAGGGAAGAGGCTTGCCCAGTTTCTCTGCCGTCAGACTCTCCGTGAACAGCTCGGACTTCAGAAATCGTTGATAACAATCGAATTTCATCAGATTGAAGATCTAAGGACGAGAATTAAGCTAGAGATAATTTCCTTTTGCAGCAAACGAAAATGACATGATATTTTACTTATAGTTGAGTGATACATTAATCAATTAAATAAATATATGACATATATATATAGAAAACAGATAATTTTGATTCTTTCCTAAAATACGAAATTTTGATTTTGAGGTAGTATGGAATCAACAGATCTCTAAGACAAAAATAGGAGAGTGATGATTAGGAGAAGACCCCTTAAATGTGTTAATCGCTTCTTACGGAGACTGAGCATGTTAAATAACTTTCTACATTGCATTTATGAGAGGTTTCCATCTGTCTCCTACAGTTATCCAATGAATTCCCCTCTCCCACCTTCTTTGAGCCTTTGGGATCCTTGTGACCTGTTTATTTAGTCCATTGTGGGCAAAAGGGGCTCAGAGGTAAAACAACCCAATCCTCCATCCGGTGTAGCGGTTACGAAGCCCTTTCTGTCAAACGAGATAATAAACTGAATAATTTTCTTAGTATTGTAAAATAATCCCGAAAAATTGTGCGCCATAAAACTCCAACCAAGCTGAAAAATTGACTGAGGGTTGTTAAAAATATTTTCGATAAGGTAAGTAATTCCTTGGTATGTAAAATACGATTTATTCTTATTTTATCTTATTTAATCCTATTCATCCTCTGCTTTATCGATATTGTTTCGGTTTCGTTTTCTTCATACTCTATCCCACATCTTCCTCTATTACCAAAATTCGTTTAATTTCTTCATCCGCATCTCATTTTATCATCCGCAGATACCTCAAGAAATCCATTTTAAATGCTCTTATATTAGATGTTAACCTTTCCGTCAGCGTCAATGCCTCTGATCCAATATAATAATACTCTCTATAGCTGTGTGAAGAAAAAAAAATCATTCCTTTTCTGTGTTATAGACCTCAAATACTTCAATAGGTCCGCATTCCTCATCATTTCTCCATCAGTATCAAGATCACCTCTTCCGCTATTTCTTGCAACCATATATTTTGTTTTCAAATTTCTGAAGATCGTTCAAAAAATCGCGTTTTATGGCAAAAAGAATTAAATATTCTCGATAGAAACTATTTTTTAAAGTTTGTTTATTTGGGGTTTTACAGCGCATTATCAGGTTTTCTATAGAAACTGAAAATTAGCATTTAGCACTGAAAGCGAAACTTGATGGAATTGATATGCAATGAATTTAAAATGTGTCGTCAAAAAATACCTTTTAATTGCACAATGTTAGAAGCGCTTTAGGTTCGTTTGGAAAGCAATATATAAGAAATGCATTGAAATGCCAGTTTATTAGGTACAGCTCCCTAGTAATGTTGCTACACCTTTAGCCTTCAGAGTAGCCCTAATGCTTTGCGGCATGGAACTTACAACATGCTGAATACGTTGTGCAGGAATGTTGTACATTGTAGAAATGATTGTGTCGCGCAGTTGCTGCGAATTGAACATTGTGTCGCACAGTCTCGCTGCGAACAGCTCTTACCACCTCATCCCAAAGATGCTCAATAGGGTTTGGATCGGGGGATTGTGCTGGCCAATGAAGCAAGAAAACCTCGTCGACATGTTCCTGAAACCATTCGGTGACGTTATGTGCCTTGTGAGCAGGTGGATATATCATGCTGAACGTGTCCATCAGAGTGAGGATAAACTGTACAAATGAAGGGATTAGCTTGGTCAGTAATATTGTCCAAATACGCCATGGCCCTCAGATGTCCTTCGATGGGTATCAGGGGATCTAATATGTGCCAGGCAAACATTCCCCACATTATCCCACTGCCACCATACAAGATCTATACTGTTGACACCAGATAAGATGGCTCCATGGCCTCATATTGCTTCCACCAAATTCTGATCCTCCCATCAGCATGGTGCAAAAGGAACCTTGTTTCGTCCGACCAGGCTATTTTTTTCCAGTCCTCAACCAGTGGCGGTCATAAGGAGGGTGCCACAGAGGCCATGGCCCCCTCCAAGAGAACCGTAATTGTTTCATTTTTACATTTCAACAACCAGCCAATTTCTTTTCCAGGAAGTCAAACCCCTGTCGCCTTCAGTATCCCATAAGAAGGCAAATGTAAGGACATATGAAGGATTTTGTACTCCAGAAGTGACACTTTTCATTACAAAATCAGTCTTTTGTCCCTAAATGACCCCCCCCCCCCCCAAGATTGAGCCTTATGACTGTCCCTGTCCTCAACGGTCCAGTGTCGATGCTCCTGCTCTCACTGGAGACACTCTTTCGTGTTCTTTGCTGACAATATCACTCGACATGGTCGTCGGCTGTTGTTGCCCATTCGCGACAAGGCCCGATACGTGGCTGCATTCGGAGATGACCTTCTGCACACCAGTGTTTAATTCTGCTGTGATTTGCCTGGTTGTGGCCCCTCTCTTCGCTTGCACGATTCTCGCCAGTCTCCCTTGACCCCTCTGATCCAGAAGCTGTTTTCGCCCACAGGATCGCTGATCACTGGTAGTTTTTTGCTTTTCGTACCATTTTCGGTACGAAACTGTTGTGCATGAAAAGCCGAGGAGTTGGGCGGTTTGGGACCAACTATCATGCCACGTTCAAAGTCGTTCAGGTCGCTCGTTTTGCCCATTCTGACGCTCAACCCAACTCTGATGCTCGAAGAGCTGCTCTGCCTGATTCATACCGCACACAGCGGTCACGTGAAGTATTACGTGTTTTCGAATGAACCATTTATGTGACGAGGGGTGGTGTACCTAATAAACTGGCATCTCAGTGTATATTCTACTTTATTTTCACTTTTAAAATAATGTTAATCATTCTTGTAGTTGTCATTTAAGAGGCTGGTCTCGAAGTTCAAATTATTTGAGTTCGACAATAAGCCAAGAATGATTTTTCTTTATTATTGTTCTTAAATGAGATTTGAAAAAAGAATTATTTTACTCTGATCTCTGTCAGGATCGACCAGATCAGCTGGGACAATATGCGTCTCTCCCCCTCCCTTTCTTTCCGTATATACAGGAACAGGCAAGGTCGCGCCCTACCTGCCTTCCACGAGTATTAGTCCTGCCGTACTGATTGCGCAAGCAGAGCTGGACAGGCCTGAAAGCGAGGGCAAAAGAGACAAAGCCCTCTGTGAACAATGGGAAAAGGAACTGGAGGTCAGTCTGCTGGGTAGTCGTGCTCAGCGAGGTCAGCGCTGGCAATCCTACTTACGGGCTCCAGGTATCATTTGTAAAAGGTAGAAAATAGCGAGAAACCTGCGCAGAGAATCTCTGGCAGGGTAATTTGTTATGTATATTGACGAAGGAAAATGAAATGTTTTGTTATTGTTAGATAGGTAGAGTGATACGAGTCAGAATTAACCAAGGTACCCGAAAGCAGTAATATTTAGCCAAATTCGTGTAAAACGTGTATATGCCATCCCACGTTCAGTACTGCATTACCACTCAGCAGTTCAGTTTACGACAATCTCATTTTAGATTTTGCTACAAAAAGCGCAAAAAACTTGTGCTGAAAAATTTTAATTTGCTATACTTAAATTGTTGTGCACGACCTTTTGTAAGCGCCCCCGCAATTTTCAAAAAGTTGGTCCTTTAGGAAAGTGAAAATACTGGAGGAAAGTGAAAATACGTACTTTGTCAAATAGATAGTAATTTGAAGCGCTTTCACCTGAAAACTATTGGCTGATTAAGCGCACGACTCAGAAGATTGGGCATTAAATTCAGACTCCTATGGTTCAAAGTATTTACTACAGCTGATTTGAACTTCATTTGCAGAATTTTCGCTTGGGTAAAGGAGTCAGGTTTAGTTGGTTTTACTTCTGAGAAGTATTTTTTTTTGCACACAATGGAATAGGTCAGAAGGACTTCAAGCGCTTTCATCTGGGTAAGAGAAATGATCTCTGGGCAGCTGTTAGGAGGCAAGGAGCCTCTATCGAGGCCATTGAGATTGTTTTTTTAACATGGAGAGGGTATGGTTTTTTTATCACATTGGGACACGTTTTAAAATTCCATCCGAAGGACGGCGCCTTTCGAAGCCGATCGATGGTCCTCTTTGACATTGAGGTCAGTGTGGAGGTTATCAGAGGAAATCTGAACGCCTGCAAAGCAGACATTGCAAAGGAAGATCCCAAGGAGAGGAAGATCATCTACTCTAACTCACTCAGGTAGAAATGAATTATTTTAGGGAAAATATTATAAATCATTTCAAGAATTTCTACACTGAAATTGCAGTGAAGTATTTCTGTTTGGAACTAAACTTCACCTTCAAAAAGTGTTTGTGCTGCTTTCAAATTTTCAGGGGGAGGGGAGAGTGCAGATAGAATTCCTCATAGTAAGAGAAATTTGCTTTGTTTTTCTCCCTTCCTCATTTCTTAACTGTTATTATGTTCTTGGAACGTCCGCAGTCAGCTGCCTATCAGAATTCTTGTTCCAAACTGTGGCCAAGTTTCGAATTCAGTCTGCATTCTTATCTTGCTTGTTTGCATTTTGTCTAAAAGGAACTTCGGTTGTATTCTTAAATTCGGTATATCTTATTTTCCCCCAGCCATCATTGGTATTTTCTTTGTTTGACGATAAGGTACGGAAATTTAGCTTTCCAATTCTCAGTTCTGATCTTTCACGATCTCTGATCTCTGCAGTGCCGTAAAATCCGGTTAATATTCCGGATCGTGACACAGGTGTGTGGATTTCTATTGATCAGAAGATCCTCTCCGTTATGAAACATTTGATTCTAAGTCTCATTATATCAAGTCTTATAAAAAGAAATGTCACCATTATTTTGTTCGCTTCACTTAAAGTTCCGTAATTGGTTGGGGCAGTAGATGACTTGCGACGTTATTTTTCAAATCCTGCCAGATAATATAAAAGAAGTTTTCATGTTTGAAAAGTGTTTTGAACTGTAATTTAGATCAGTGGTTTGTAATGGGTGGTACCTTTTGGTTTTAGGTAATAGTTTATTTGGTATGTAGACTAAAATGTTTGTTTCATATTCTGATAACTAACAAAGATTTTAGCTCATAAAATTAATAAAACCCTACTCGCAAAGCGAAAAAAAACTCTTAGAATAAGGGCATTTCTCCAGGCTGAAATAACATACCACACCCTATTGTTATTTGCTCAAACAGAAGGTCATTTGAAATCTTCAAATTTTTATTTCACTCTTAGAAATTACGTTGTTATACGAATTGATATGAGAATTTATCGGTAGTCTTCCATTAGTGTGGTTAAAATAACTGTGTGGTATAAAATACTTGTTTCTCAAATTATGTTAATGTTAAAGAAGTAGTAAGAATGCTAACTTTTGTGTTAAAACCGTGTCTAAGGGAAGCAGTATTTGGCTTTATTTATTAGTTAAAAAATAGTTGTTAAATTGTTCAATACGTCATAGGAAGATATTAAAATTGCCTAATAAACACGGAGTAGCAGTCACTAGTGGTTGGTGATGCTCCATGTTATGATTTTCAGAATGTTATCTTCTTTGAAAATGGTAGGCAACGAATGTAGAAGAAATGTTAATTTAGACACACTGCTGAGGGAAAATATTCAGCTGCTTTGGAAGTCTTAATGCATGAACTATCAATAGTTAAAACAAAAAAATTTGTTGAGAACGGCAGAATGGGATGAAATGGTTTAGAGAGCAGTGGTTCTCAACCTTTTGTGCTTCACGTACCCCCTGGAAATGTGTATGTAACTGGCGTACCACTTATATAGATGGATAAAACTAGAGTTATAGTATAATAATGCCAACTTAGTGACTTTGTTACTAGATCTAGCGACCTTTGAGCTCTCACGGGTACCCCAAATTTTTTTTTACCTCGTACCCCACGTTGAGAACCCCTGGTTTAGAGCATTAATACTTTAAAAAAGTTGCCTCTTCAGACTCTTGCCAAATAAATCGGTGAATTTTGATACGACTTTAAGCAAATATTAATGCAAGTCATGTATTTATCACCATTTTCCTGTTTATATAAAACAGCGAGGGCGGAACTTTCTTCAGAACTCAGGGAAGGCGGGGGGGGGGGGAGAACAATAAGTATTGGGGCATTAGACGTTGACAGACCTATTTATAATTCGGGGGGGGGGGTGATTTGAGTTCCGGGGTGGTGAAATGTTATTTTTCTCCCTTTTCCAGGGGAGAAGTGGAACAAACTTTGAATGGATGCATTTTTAACGTTATTGCAAATATCAAAAAGTATGGGTAAAATGCACCCCACTCGTTATCCTTCTGGAGCCCATTATTTGAGGAATTATGGGGAATTCTAGGTAAAGACGATTACTATTGGGGAGATTATTATTGTTGGAGAATATTGAACTAGAATAAATAAGCACTTGTATCTTTCCTGCATACCGTGAAAAATTGGACAAAATTTTGGTTCCTTTTTCCTTTCAGTTCTCCCTGTCGAGTGAGAGTCTGGAAGAGCAAAATATTCCTTATGCTCTCTTGATCAGAAACGCAGAGGAAGTGCTTGCTCTTTCAGTTACTACTTCCATGAATGCAAATCATCATTCTTCCTCGATGTTGCAGCGAATGAAATCAATTGTTGTTACCTGTTTCTGAGCCTGGATGAAGAGTTCGGGATAAGCTTCGTCCACTCCATCCAGCGCCATCTGACGAGCTTGGCTATCAATATTGATGGGCTCCGGAGCACCATGGCAGAGGTAACGGTCGAAGATTTCTTTGGCCAGCTTCCGTCTCTGCAAAAGAAATGTTTTCAGTTGGGCGGGTTTTTTTTATAAACAGCTAATACATTCATAAATGTTTATTGGAGATGAAAACTGAAAATGTTCTAAGTCAGCCATAGTTGCTTCCTTTTGCATCAAAAGCATGCAGTAAGTTTTGCATAATACTATTCAAGCTCATTAAATTATAATTAGTACTGCATAGATATTAACAGAATAATGTAGTATATAATTTGAGCTCTTAATTGCACTCTAGATGCAAGAGAAAGTTTCTCTTACAACTAAAATTCTAGAATAGTAAAATTAGAACATTCTAGAGGAATTGTACATTGAAGGAATAATTTAATTTTTTTTATAATCTTCAGGATGAATCTTAAAGATTATAAAAAAATGTAAAGTATTACATCATAAATAATTGTGCAGATATCTATTTCATGGGGGTGAAAGAGAACTTGGTGGCAAAGGCTTGCAGAAGATAGGAAGTACTCACGTTAAAGGAAGTGCAGCAAACAGACAAAATTTTCGAAAACTGAATAACTTTAAAGTAATAAAAATGTAGCAATGATAAAAAGTGAGAGTAAAGGACGAACTTACTTCATGTTTTTCTGTCTTGTAGCGATAACGCTCACAGGCAATCCAGAAGTTGATGTTCTCTGCGCTGAACTCTCGCTTCAGAAATTCCTGAAACGAAAATGTAGTTTTAGACAACCGAGAGATAAAAATCCAACACTTTAAGAAATATTTGAAATTCACACATTTTGAACGAATTTACGATATCGTGGGGATTTCATTTTGTCAGTTTTTTTTGTAAAATTTAAATGCTTTGTAAATTTGTAATTTAAAATCGTTTGTAACAAATTAAATTTATGGTTGCTACAACTGTAATAACTCTAATTCCTATTGAATTCTTGGCATTCAGTTGGTGACGCTTTGAATCGTCATCATACGCTCGGGCTCAGTCGTCACCTTCTCGATTGATAGCTGCTTCAGTTACTTCCAAATGAATCTCTTAAAGACGGATAAACATAAAGGGAAAGATGCTTATCAAGGTGATTAGCAGAAGGTGATGTAATTTGTTGTGTCCTGTAGTTAAAAAATCCTTTACATTCCATTTTTGAAGACAACTGAAAATAATATTTGCATACGTAAAAGACATTAATATTCGAAAAATATAATCTTTTGATTTAAAAGGATTTAAAAAAAAAGATCTTATATAGCCATCCCGTGGCCGAGTGGTTAGTGTGCTTGGCTATTGATCTAAGGGATCTAGGTTCGAGTCACGGGTAAGGCGTGGATGTATGTGTCGTTTTTCTGCTGAGGGCCTGCCATCCTCTCAGACCTTCTACTATGGCATTATAAACTGACAGGCTCCTGTCAGGCCTCTGTGGCAAGCAGCTGCTTGATGGGTATTTATTATTGCGTGTCCAAAGATTTAGAAATCTTAGCTCAATATCGTGCCGTATGGCCACTTGTCTTCAGAACAGCTTGAATTTGATGTGGCAGAGATTCAGTGAGTGTTTGATGGCGCCTAGGGTGTTGGGAGGCGATGTTCCTTCTGTGTCGAGTGCAGTGGAGTGAGTACCCTTATGTCATGTTCCACTCCATCCTACAAATATTTTACGTGGTTCTCTCTGGGGATGGCCAGGAAGATGACTGAATTCTCCATCACGTTCCTCAAACCACTCACAGATAGACTTCGCACGATGAAATGTTGCATTATCATCCTGAAATTGTTCGTCTTCATCAGGGTAGAAATGAAGCAAAACAGAATGCGTCGGATACAATGCTTCAATATGCTGTGCGCGTTTCGTCGAGTTTCAAATGTTTATATCAGTGACTCAATCCGTACTAGTGAACGTTCTTCACACCATGATTCTAGCAGCTTGTACAGTGAGGGGATCATCGCCTCACGTGGCGATGATCCCCTCCCTGTACCAGTTACCACACTCTCTGCTATCTGTACAAAAGAGTGCGTATTTCGATTCATCTGACCATTTTCACACTCCTCTACAATTCACTTACGCTGCTCCAGACACCACTGAAGACATTCTGGAAAGTTGTTTGCAATGAATTTGGAAAGTTCGGTTGTTTTACCTCTGAGCGGCGCTTTTTTTTTTTTACACACAATGGGATAAATGGTCAGGTCACAAGGACCCCGAGGGATTCGCCTATTTAAAACAACTCACTGCCCAAAAGAAGCAAAATTAGTAAATTAATTAGTTTTATCTGAAATGAAAGCTTCTGACGTGAGGAGTATCATGGCCTGTCTTAAATCAATCATAACGAATGGTGTGAAATGAAAGCTTGCGAAAAATAATGAAAGCTTGGAAAGTGTCAATCTCTTTATTTTAGAGAGTTTAATTGAGTAATAAACCAGATTAAATTTTAGACCAGATTAATAGTTTGTGATTAAACAAGTTCCAAATTCTGACAGGGCTTCAAGTATACGTACAATATATGCGAACTCCCATTTTCGCCAAATTGTTTCAGAAGGTGTCGACGTATTTGAAAAATCTTGCTAATCTAGAAGTAAGCAATAACTTTGAAACATTGACTTTTTTATCGCTTTTAAGATTCCATTTGGCTAAAAACTTCGAAACACGTATTTATAATATAAATAATATTTTTTGCTCAAATAAATCTTTCACTTTCAGAAAGCATTTATCAACTTCCACTGTCATGTGTTTTTTTTTTTCAAAGAATCTGAATTACTAATTAAAAGAGCATTAGAATTCTATTCATACACTTCAAGGTTTGCGTATTCTTTTATCATATCAGACAGGCATTCTCTACATAAAAGAAAGTTGTACATATTTTTGCAGCAATGAGGACAATTACTTATTTTTTACATGTGAATGAAAAAAGAGATGATCTTACCGTGAATGTCCGCAACCCCGAAGGGTCTTCCAAAACCTTTTCGAAGCTGACTGCCCAGCTGACGACAGAGGGTCTGTTTCGCTTCGAGGCCGATGACCTGCCATAGTGATGGTTGATGCCTAACATGGTACCCACAAGAAACTTCGACCGGCCAGTAGTTATGGCCAGATCCCCGTCGGTAACATCCCCGGCCTGAGAGAGAAAAAGCAACATTAAGAAATTGGAATCACAGTTCACTCTGTTTGATGTTTGAGAAAATCAAGGGAACATAATCATGTCGTTCAAGAATACGCCATGATGGAAATCTTACAGCTTCGAAAACTATATGCATATCATGTAATAAAACAGATTACACAAAATTAGAATAATAACCTAATCTGAATAACTGTAAGGAATACCTGTTATTCACATTACTTCCAACTGATAAATGTCAGAGTTCACAAAAACATTTTTATGTTCCTTTTCCAAGTGCTTTGCCAAATGAAATTAAAAACATAACAATGGAACACAATTTCTTAAACAATTCAAGTTATGGCAATTAACGTTTGGCAATATTTAGTCTTTGCATCTCGTTCAAACTTTCAATGAAACACTTGTCTGGTGTTACGTTAAAAAGTTCACTCTAGGTATTGCACTATTGGGAAAAGAAATTTTAGTATTTACACATTCAAATATTTGATAAAGCTTCAGCTTTAATTAAACTATAGAAAAAGTTGCATTTTAAATGCATAATTACACCCATAAATGTGTCGCATTCTAGTGCGTTATTACTTCTGCAAAGTTTCTTGCTTCTTTATAATCTACGTCAAAAATCTCTCAAAAATTTTTTATGCTTTATTTACTATTTTGCTCGTGCGTTTTTTGGAGAATAAAATCTCAGTTCCTATAAACTGAAAACCTTGAAGGAAATATTACGTGTGAAATTTATTACCTCTTTTGGATACAATGAGCCAACAGACGCTTCATAATTTTTGGAACATCCTATTGTATGGAGAGAATTGTAGTGTCCTCATTTGATTATACGGAGCAGAAGGGCATTTCGTATAATGATAAAGTATCAGAGGAAAATGTCCTGTAGACAAGAAACTCTTCTATTAATTGACTGAGAGCAATGTTGGCTCGCCCTAAGAAGCACATGAGAATGGGAATATACTCGGAATAATTAGAAAACGAAAAAATAGATTTCAACAATAACGATTATTTTTCCCATTGAAAGAGTATTTATTATTCATTTGTTTACGTGACACGAGAGGTGAATCGAATTTCCTCGACACCGAAGAGACGATCCCAACAGGAAACAAAACTTTTAGAACTGTTTTATCGTACGAATGGCATCACTGAGATTGATTTGTACGCAAAATGCGCCATTTGGCAGTTCCTTTGCAAAGCTGAAAGACTGAGGGCAGAAATCGTCGATTTTCACCTCCATCGTGGGAAAGAGTCCTAATTTTAAGAGAGGCTTTGAGCAATTGATTTCATATGGAAAGGAACTCCAGAAAGAGCCTGCCAGGAATGCGAATCTTGATTCTCTTTCTCCTTCAGAGATTGCCAGCAATCCCTCAGGAGGAGAAGCGAGGAATCTCCATCAGCTCATTAATTTATTGTGTTAATTTGTAAATAAACACTACCGAGTTGAATTTTGCGTTTATTTATTCCTCCATTATGAAATAAGATTTTCAAATTTGATCCCAGCTTCCTCCCTCCTCCTGTCCCCTATATTTCATGGACTTAATGCCTCGAGTTACGCGATTTCAGTCTATAGGTGTTTTTCAAGAACATATTCTCCAAGTAACTTAGGCTCCTATTCTATAAAGGTTGAATATATGTATCATAAATAAAAAATGCAAAAATTAAAGAAAAAGAAAAATGTTCTTATCTTAGAGAGGTGTGTGTGTGTGGGGGGGGGGAGTTCCAAAGACCACTTCTTGGAATTATGTGGGAAGGAGGTAAAAATTGGTTAAAAAGAATTATGCAATATGTGTCTATGGATGACTCCTTGTTTCATCCTCTAGGCTATTTCAGAAAGGTAATGGAAGTTCAATTTAAATTTTTTTCTTACCGAGAAATTGAGATCCTTCTAGGCTGTTTCTTAACCTCTGGAACCGAGATCTTGTTTGTTACGACACCGTGAGTAGATAATTCCCCCCCTTTCAAGTGACTGCCGATCGATGACTTTGGAATGCAAGCAGCCATCACAAAGCTCATGCAGAAGACCCTTGCTTCACGAGCTTTTTCATTCAACCGTTTAGACCTTTCGTTGACATCGTAAGTCGATTTGAATTGACAGGTTGATTTGCATTCCTTGTAACCTTTTAGGGAATTTCTTTTTCTTCTGTCATTTCTTCGACTGCGGTATTTGTTATAGCCCTTGCCTGTCATAGCTGAGCGAACGAAGAAAAACTGTCGATAGATGTTGATCGAAGCATACGTGGCAAGATGTAGAAAGGGAAAAGGAAATCACTGGGCTGGCCAAGTGTTACGATCGCATTTGTAGATGGAGTCAAGGAGTCAAAATAGTCCACTATGCCTTAACTGGCATAGTGGTTAGGCAGCTAGCGACTGTTCCAGCAAGGCAAACTTTGTGTGTTGTGTTAGCTGTAACTAAGGCAGTGGTCAGCAGTGACTTCGGTCTAGGTAGAGCATCTCCTCGTATGAGAAGGCCTGTAAAAGCTAGTAGTAGCTTCCAGGATTCTTCTCTGTCCTATATGTCGCAAATAAAAAAAAAATAGATGCTTTTTTCACTGTTGCGAGAGGGCATAGAACTGAAAAAGCGTCATTTCCGAACAGCGTTCATAGGTTATAATGATAACCAATACTAAAACTTACTTTACTAATACTAAACTAATTTTTAATTTTTTCATTATTTATTTATTTCCAAGTATTAACTGCATTGTATTGTAAAATTGCACTAACCCCGCGAAGTAATAACATGTTCAGTTATTGTTCGCAAAGTGAGAATTTTGAAAGAGCACAAAATTGGCTCTAATTCTAGGAAGGGAAATACAACGAATCTAATGTATTCTTTAGGCAGCACTGATCTAAAAAATAAGGGGGTGTGTTTGCGTCAAAAAACTCAATTGAGTTTAGAAAATTTCTTGAAAATGCATGAAATATACATTTTAACAATTCTTTGCCTTCTTACTCTATTCTTTACCCTTACTAGCCTTCTCGGGGGGGGGGGGGGGCATGGTGAGAAACCCACCAGATCTGGCACTGGCTTTAGAAATAGCAAAGATTAAAAGTTAAAATGGCAAACACAGTAATTTGAACAACATTTTAATGAACTGAAATAATTAAACTAAATGTAACAAAACATGCTTCTTTTGATGCTCTAAACAAATTGTGCAAAATATGCAAATCAGACAATCCAAGGACATGCCCCATTAAGATTGAAGTCAGTGTTGATCACAGTCTCAGAGTTAATGCGACCCAAAGAAGGCCTGACAGAAACTATCTCGCTAAATACTGCGCCATTTAAAGCTACTGAAACTGGAAGTGATACGATTTATCGATACGGTATACAAAACATCCAAAAGAAAGAACAGATTAACTATCGGAGAAACGGAACGAACTGATTTTGAAAACCTGTTTCAGTGTTTTTGTGACTCTCAGCTATAAAAACGGCACCTGGTCACAGCCGAGTTGCTCGATGCCACTTGGAGCGGAACATCCGTTCGACAGTGGCTGAGCGATTCGTTCCACTCGGAAACGCTTCCGAAATGCTCGGGACGTCTCCGTTGTTGAAGCGATGCAAGGACCTTGGCTAATGGGCACGTGAAGGGAAAGCAAGCGTGGCAACAGAGCCATGTGATCAGAGGTTTCCATTCTCGCAGCATTGAGTCGAATCTGTAAACAAGCAGAGAGAAAATCAGGGGCACATAATGGATGACGTTGTTTATTCGATCTGCCACCTCAGAGAGCGAAAGATGATCCTCGCAAGAGATGATGACGTTGGAACACTGATTATCTGTTTGTGTTGGCTGCGGTCTACGAGATGAATTTGAAAGTGATGAACAAAACCTTAACAGGATGAATTTGATCGTCTTCTTAAAGGGAATTTTATTCATTTAGGAACGCGAATGTAACGCAAGAGAGAAAATTCTCTTCTAAAGAGGCGAAGACTGAGAGGAATGCGCTGAATTCAGTGAGCGCAAAAAGTCATGGGAAAATCCCGAGATGGCGATCAGGGCTTGGAACTCAGTTCATCTGTAATGGAACACGATAGTACCCAAAAATTTTATATGACTAATCACGGCTGCCCCTCCTCCCACATACTTACACTTTGAAGATGTGGACCTCCTTATTAAGGGGCGGGGGTGGCTCAGTCGGTAGCGCGCCAGGCTCGTAATCTGTAGTTCCCAGGTTCGAGTCCCAGCTGGGTCAGCGTTGAGATTTATCTCCGCAAAATTCCCCGCCCTGCCCACGGTCAGTAGGGGACACCGATGGGGTTGGAAAGGCCGCCGTCCGTCGGATGGGACGTTAAGCCGTGGCCCCGTGTGCGGGAGAGCCATACCCTGTGCACGTTAAAGAACACGCTGGATGGCCTTGACGGGAGGCTACCATCTATCTCCCAACAGCTGTTCCAGTGGGTCCCCTCCCCCAACCTTCTCTGAGCCTTCGGGGTCCATGTGACCTGGCCATTTAGCCCATGGTGTGCAAAAAAGTGCCGCTCAGAGGTAAAACAACCCAACCCAACCCTCCTTATTAAACAATGAGTATTGCACGTCATTTGCTTTCGTATGATTCCACTTCCATTATTGTAGCACAATGAAATATCATTTAGTGAGGTTGGTTGATGGTTAAGCGCTTTAAGCAACTATTTACTGATAGTTAACGTAGAGTCGGGCAATAACTGGTGGCTCCATCGTAGGAAATGAGCAACGACGCGCCCCTGAAAATGTCTTACTGAATCTTCCGGAGGTCATGAGATCTCACTTTGGAAATCCTTTCACCAGAAAAGCTAGTGATTAAAGAATCCATTCAACTTCCCTTATCTTGGTTAGATGCGTGAAATTGATAATCAAGATGACTCCAGATATTTCAATTTTTCATCTGTAGGTGGATGGGTCTCAGTAGAGATTGGTTGCGTGTGGGGGGTTTAATGGCGCAACTAAGACCATATTGCACCGTTCAGTAGAGATCCTGTAAATCAATGTTGAGATTTCTAAACGCGTTAATTCTTATTAACTGTAAGAAAATTGATAATATTATAATATATATTCTATATATTATTATATGTTATATGATATATATACAGCATATATCATTATGATGTCCTTGTAGAATGTGATATTCCCTAATACTAAAAGCGTGAGTGCTGAGATGTGATGTAAGAATTAAATAGTTTTATAGTAAGTCAGGACAAAACTGGACAAAAAGCTCTTACCATAAGAAATTTTCTGAATCTCGTGATTTAGTGGGCCTTTCGGCATTTATGGTCCACTGTGGCTTATGGGCTTTTCCTGGCAATTGCTATTTCCTACACCAATTGTAGGTGGATCATTTCAAGAGAAATTAATAGCTTGGTTTTTTAAATTAAGGATTATTTTTATAATTTAGAATAATACGTCGAAACTTTCAGGAAACTATTTTTTTGGAAATTGAGACGACATTGATTACGATTTGCCCTAATCTGATTCATTTTCATATCCATCGAAGCTTTTGAAATAGGTAAGACAGCCTCGTCGAATTTTGGTAAAACTTTTCCCATTTTTTTTTTGCATGTGTAAAGGTGGTTAAAAAAGCTTGCGTGTTAAAATGTAATTAATCTGGACTTTCATAGATGTGAGTATATAAAGTTTTTTTTCTCTTTCTGAGATCTTAATATCATACGTAAGCATTAGAAAATTGAAGTAAGACGGAGAAGTAAACATCAGTTAAAAAGAGATGCAAAAAGATACATTGTGTAACGGGAGGAAAGGCCGAGGCGGTGAACAGATATCAGAGAACACAGAACAGAGGTGAAGAAGACACATGGAACCGATTTACTCTTCCAAGTTTACCCTCCTTTTGGTAAAAATGATTTCTCCTTGAATAATCATTCTATTGGCGAACTTTTATTATTTGTTGTCTCTATTTTTGGCAAAAAGGTTTCTAAAGTCAAGAAAAAATGTTCGAAAGAGCAGATGAAGATCACAAAATTTTTTAGTCTGACTGAAGAACAGCTGAAAACGATTACGAGAATGAAGCTCATCTCTGAGCAGCATTTTTGTGAACACAATGGGCTAAAGAGCTTGATCACAAGGACCCCACAACATCTGGGTAATAGATGGGAGATCCACTGGATAGCTGTTAGTAGACAGATGAAATGCTTCCATTAAAGTCATCTTCGGTGCTCTTTAACATTCAGAGGGACCACGGCTTAAACGTCCCCTCTGGTGACGCCAAGCCCAACGGTGAACCCTTTCTCCCTTGGGTCAGAGTAAGGTTAGCGGAGAATATTCTCAATGCAGACTCAATTGCGATTCGAACCCTGGATCATTATATTTCAACCCCGGTGCGTCACGACTCGGATAACACCCGGCTCTATATATAGAATGATCAGTATATTCGTACCAGGAAGAATGAAAAAATGGAGAAGTCGGATTTATGTAATTTATTGTTTCCTTACCAACTTTTCATCATCGGGTTATTGCTGTTCATTTGTTCCTTTATTTCTGCAAAAGACTGAAATGAGTTGTTGGGTTAAAATATTTTAAATCGTGTTTTACTGTCATTGCGTAAGTTTCTAGCAGATAAATTAATTTATTCAAGCGGATATCTATCACGAGAAAGAATCTTTCCAATTTCTTTTTTATTGACGCCTATGGCGATGCTAAACTTTTGGGTGGTCCATTGTGTACAAAAAAAAGTGCCGCTCAGAGGTAAAATAATCCAAAGACAGACTTTTTGGGAATGTCAATGGCGAATGGAACATAAAATCGGTGATGCAGTCCCCCCCCCCCCAAAGATTTTTTTAATTTAACGACCATTCAATATTGCATAGTATTTTAAAAAATATTAAGGAATGTTCAATTACCATTATGAAAAAATGAATGCTTTATAAAAACGTGAGATCTTAAAAATGGTTAATGGAATTTAATAAATTTTCATTTATCAGCATTATTCGTTCAGATATCATTTATCATTTAGAGTGATAGAAAATTGAATATTTAAAAAAAGCAGTTCTCTTTTTCAACATTTTTTTTAATTTGATGGAATCTGAAAAATTATGACAAAACTGGAGAAATATTTTTATTTGTAAGAATTAAGTTCAAGTTATTAAAAAAATTTCAAGTGTGCAGAATGTGTTTCTTTAAAAGCATCTTCATGAATTCAAGTTTCTTAAAAACAGGTGCAACCCGAACTTCCTCTTTCCCCAGAATCCACGTGACTGATTGGGAAACGTGATTGAATGCTGTATCATTTTATACACGAAATTTTGATGCTATCAGAAATGTAGCTGACGCTTTTGATAGCGAATAATCTCCATCGATCTCTATTGCAAAACGAGACGTTTTCAGATTCTGAAACGAAGAAAGTCTTGACTGTTATTGAAATTCACTTTTCGACACTTGCACTTGTCATGCAAAACTGGAAACTTCTGCTTTTCTTTAAACGAGGCAATGAAAAAAATGAAAAAGTTTCAGGAAGCTTTACATCACCTTCCTAGAACGATTCGAAATAAAAGTGGAAGCATTTTAAAAAATAGCAGAGCTTTATGGTTCAATGAAAATAGAGAAATTCCTGAACGGAATGAGAATTGAACTATCCCACAAAGGTTAAATTTTCTCTGTTACCTAAGTTCAAATACTGGCCGCTGATATCCATTGATGTTGAGAGCTCATTTGCCGCCTGTAAGATGGTTTTAGGGAAAAAAATGGCCGAAACTTTCCATGGAAAAACAACAGCAATCTGTTCTGAGTCACTTATGCTCTTTTCTTGAGTAATGAGGCCTCGTTTCCTTTTGACTACTAGACCAGTTTTGAATTTGAATGAGGAGAAAATTTCGGATTATTTATCGGACAGTTTATAAATTTTAGCACAAAGTTCATGCATATTTACTATTATTAGTACATATTATCCTATGTCTACATATAAAAGTTATTATTAATATTTTAATTAACTTTCGTGAAAGGATTCTTGCGATCATCATAAGCTATCACCTACAAAAGTTGAGGGTGATCTGCTATTTCATATTCCCCTTTCGATCACCTTTTCAAACACTGAAAGAATTTTGGCCAAAACTGATTTAGATAGATTTAACTTGACTCCACATATTTGAGCACTAAGAATTTATTTCGAAAGATACAGAGTTTCGAGTTCTGTTTCTCATTGAGTTCCATTTGCTGTTCGTGATTCAATGGCACTTCAACTTGTAAGTTTCATACACGAGACGCTTTCTACTTTATCATCATGATTTCCATTATTAGAACTACTTCAACCAATCTACAGAGATAGTCTGTCATTGTTGCAAATATAAATAACCATTTTTTTTTTGTCATTTTATTTGCATCCTTATTCCTTCCCGCAATCCCGAGTTTAATCACTTTCTGAAGTCGGTTCTTCATTTTTTGAAATGGGATGTGACTAGAAAGGAAAACCTTTAAGACACGCATCAAACACTAAAAGATCAAACCTCAGATGGAGAGAAAGAAAACCGAAAAAAAAAGAGAGAGAAACCCAGGTAAGCGTGAACGAGAAAGAGAGAGAGGACGAAAAGCTGATACCACGAGATATTCTTCCTGATTAGGAACGAGGAAGGTTTCATCACATGTGACGCTTTGTCCATTTCGGATGCGAAAGAGGCTCTTTAAAAGCTTTTACTTTGCTGCAAATGCGAGGATGCACTTTTCGTGTCACTTCATTTGCGACGAAGGAAAAAAAATCGTTGTCGATAGATGATGGAAGCCCGCGATGTAATGACAACAGCTCGCAGATCGATGACTACGGTGCAGATCTCTCTTGGATGTTTTTCCACTTCCAAAGAAACATTAGTATTTGATGTTTTTCTTTTTTCAGCTTAAAAGAAACATTTGCGAGCTCAGAACTTCCGTAGATAGTCTGAAACAGCAGAACAATCTCACTTCCCTTCTTCAGTATCACTTTTTGTGCCTTATTTAAAAGTAAAATCCGAAACCAAACATAGAAAGTCACTAACCGATTAAAGTAGCTTTTTTGGAAACATCTCTGTTCCTTATATTCTGTCTATGAATCGCCTTTAACTGTTGGGTACAATTTCCTAGTATAACAACTTTAATGAAAAGGTTTCATTTGATAAAAATCTAATGCTACTTAAATTAGTTTTTGATCGCCGACAACGCCATTCCATTGGCTGCACTTTCCATCTGGAGTTCTAACTCCTTTCACCAAACAGCGTTCAAGTACGAACGTTCATCAAAGAAGAGATCTAACTCTAACTCGGCTAGTGGATAATAAGCTAGAAATAGTTTCTCTTCTCTCTCCCCTAAATAGCACAGACAAGGAATGGAAAAGGGGTTACCCCCATCCCCTTAGATAAATTTTATTTATAAGAAACAGTAGTTTGCAAATTTACGTTAACAAAATTATTTAAAAAAATACTTCTCTCCAAAACGATCTGAAATTCCTTTCCTTCTGTGATTGCATATTTTGATTCTTGGTGCTCTTCGCGATCATTCGATTGTTTATTGCATTTTTAACCGTTGAATTGAAAAAAGTATTGCAGAAAAAAAATAACTATTCTCTCAAGCAGGTGCTTGCCACAGAGGTCTGACAGGAACCTGGCAGTTTATACGCCATTATAAAAGGTCAATTGGAAATAATTTCGCAGTCATCTAACCGAAAGGATTGAATAATCCCAATAAACAAAACTGAGTTTAAGAAAAGATAAAAAAGATTTTTCAAACAGCGGTATTTTGATATATGGTCAGAAACAATATCAATTAAAATCGCACAGAATTAATATAATCATTTTGTCCATTATTTTACATTTCAATTTTTAAAAAATGGCGGAGCACAGTGAAACAATCTGACTCTGTTCCACTGCAGTTGTCTCGCTGTGCCCGATTCTGACACTTCATAAGGACGAACAATGACAGACAATATTTTCAGGTGAGGGGCAAAAAAAATTGGGGAGGGGCTCAAAGTGGAAAAATCGGTGATGACGGAAAAATTCGAGAGAGATAAAATATTTTTCATTCATTGTTGCAGTAGAGTATAAAATCGCATCTAATTCCCGAGGACGAAGTGGTGAGGACGTTTGCTACTGATCCAAGGTACCTGGTTTCGAGGCCAGGGTAAGGCATGGGTTTTTATTTGGCTGAGGGGTCCCTCACAGCTCTCTATCGTGTGCTATATTAACGGGCTCCTGCCAGACCTCTGTGGAAAGCAGTTACTTGGCAATTTTATTCAATTTTAATATGCAATAATATATTGGTTAAAAGGAAACTAAATATATGCACAAAATATCCGAGTTTACATCTTAATCTCCTAAATTTGAATACCTTATAATTTTCTATGCCTTAAGAAGCACTCACCCCCATGCCTAGGTGCCAATTCATAATTCGTGTTTTGAGTCCCACAAAGCGAATATGTGCTGCACAGGCACGGATCTGGGAAAAATCGAGGTGGGGGGGGGGAAGAAATACAATTGAGTCTGGAAAATGCAAAAGGGGAGGCCAAGAGACTAGATTTCCGATGCAGCATATCATTCCCCCCCTCCCCCCCGTTTTACAGGTCTTTAAACAATTTCTTGAAAAATGCATGAAATATAAGTTTAAATTTTTTTTACCTTTACTACGATTCTGAATGGAAGGGGGCATGTTCTCCCCCTACATCCGGCCTTGATGCTGCATAATTTTTTTTATATCTCACGAAAGCAATTATCGTTTGTAGAATGTTATTTTTCAAAAGCAATGATTTAGTGGCTTTTATACGTTATTCTAAGGGGAAAAAAATTGCTTTAATTTGATTTGCTGGATATTAAAATAAAACAACGTTTAGTTTGGCGTGCAAAAGTTAGCATTTCTGGGCGATATCTTTCTCGGAACCTTTCATCGGGGTGAAGAATAACGCAACGCTCTCTGTCTTCTTCCAACATCCCAACGCGCAAGCAAACCTTCGAGTTCTTCGACCCTCCATTCCGAGGGATGCATTGCAAAAACCCTCCCGGCGGTATTCATTCAAATGGCCGGAAATGCGGCGGCAGTGAACAACCAGAGCTTGTCTGTTATTGTAGCGGTGGAGGGGGGGAGGAGGAGAGATGGAAGGGTGAACGAGCCACAGATTAGCCGCGGCCTCCAATCAGAGCTTCCTGCAAGATACGTCACAGTCGAATTGCAAACGATATTTCTGGCTGGCGATGACGGTATTCGATAGGACACGAAGCCGGAGAGAAGAATGATCCAGAAGGGTCAAAGGTGAAGGACGAAAGCACTAATTACATTGAAGTTGAAAGGCTACGTAAACTGTGTCGTGAAGAGATTGTTCGATGTTTATGAAATTACTGGGTAGGGGTAAACGACTCCATGACATCATAAAGGGAGGCATATTTCAGCTGCATTTACTGTCGACGGGATTATTGACGTTTGTCACTTTCGTGGGGACGAATTTACTACTACGTTGGAATTGGAACTGTCCGTGTAGGGAGGGGTAGGAATCCTAGAAAAAAGAATCTCTGACATGTGGTGCCGGTCTCACGGAATCGGACAAGCGAAGAGAGTACACATTGGGAACAAGTGTCCTATTTATCAACAGCGGAAGAATACGAATGTGTAAGGTTACGAGAGTGGGCTACAAGGCTATTTAGGGTAGAGACCAAAATGGATTGACATTTTCCTCGTTAAGCAAATAAATGTGGAAAAAATATAATAAGAGATTTCTTTTTCTACATTTCAACGGATTCCCTTACTTTGACCCTAGAAATAAAAGAAGTTCAAAGAGGAGGGGAAAGAAACAAGACCTCTACGTGAATCAACTGAGGATTGCTATCTGTCGAAGTATGTATGAAATTCATCGGTTGTTTAAACGACCGTTGGATTTTAAGTGCCCTAATCAGAATTTCCTTCAGGATGCGCTTGTGATGTTCACAAAGTGAAACCCCCCCCCCATCTTTTTCAGTATTTTCTCTGCTTTCCCTTTATTTATGTCGCTTTGAAAATATTTCATATATACTAAATTTTTTCCATTACCTATGTTAAAAAAAAAGCGAGTTGATATTTTGTATAAACAAATAATAAATCCCCTACAGTGAAGGCTAGCAGCCACTTGCAATTCGTAACCTGGATGATCGGTTGCTTTTCTTCTGTACTGTTTGTTCCGGCCAATGCTACGCAGCAAGCGTCTTAATCTCAGCAGTCAGCCGATGAAGTCCTTAATGTTCATGCTCCAGAACTTCCACGGTTATGGACAAGTGACCACGGAACCAGTTAGAAGCAGTGACAAGCTCCGACATCTGTTTCGTACTAATGGTCTTCTCAAAACTTGGAATTTTTGGCTCCCCCCCCCCCATCTCTGAATAGAGAATGCTGATAAGGTGATTGGCCATTGCTCGAGTTCAACCACGCATTTTCGACACAATTTCACAACGTATTAAGACTCTGGGACTTAAAACATTTCATAAACATTGACTCTAGCTCAAATGGTTTGGAAAAATCTTCGCTGCGGTGTTGATAGACCTTGACTGTCACTGTTTAAAATCAACTTAATTATTTTAGATCCTACGTGAGAAGTGGTTTGCAAGAGATAATTATGGGGCTACTGAGAAAAAGTATTATCGACTTCGTCAGCTGATATGCGCAGGAGCGTAGCCATGGGGTGGGATGGGGGGGGAGGCTACCCCTCAAAGTTAATCGGAGTTGGCAAAATTCGAAGCGACTTCGTAAAATCCAGGTGAATTCTGAAAATTTGGAATTTGTTTTATAAAATTAAGGAGTTAGCAAAATATAGGGCAGTTGGCAAAATTCGAATCCACTTGGTAAAATACATGCGAGTTGTGAAAATTGGGACTGTTTTTGTAAAATTAAGGGGAGTTGGCAAAATCGAAACAACTTGGCAAAATTCGAAAGTGATTTGGTAAAATCCAGATAAATTTTAAAATCAGGGAATTGTTTTGTATAAATCATGGCAATATTGTCCACGGAGCGAAATTCCGGGTACGTCCCAGACAGGGGACGTAATTTATGTAAAGGTCTTCTTTTCTCAGTTGGCAAAATTCATTTTCCGAATTGAAAAAAATATCGTTCTCTCTTTCCTTAACCATCGCTACGTCTCTGGATATACGTTCTGTTCAACTTGCTTATGAGCTGGGAATGCCTCGTGGGAATGATTCATTGCGATCCTTTCTCGTTATCAATTGGCTCAGTTTGGAAAACAAAACGAGACCTTTCCATTTTCGTTCACAAAATATATCCCTGTGGAAAAACTGACGTATCTAGCCCTTAGAAGCCAAGCTGAATCTATCATTTACTGTACCTAGTTGAGAGCCACTCATTTTCGTTTTCAAGCATGGTAGTTTTTGTTTTAATCTGAGTTTTTCTTTATTTTGCTGTTTTTTCATTCTACAGTTACATATGCAGTTACATACACAACATATAATGTGTTTCATATATACATATAATGTGTGTCATAACCTATCTTCACCCATTTGTTTATATATTCCTTTTATTAAAACAATTTTTTGTTTTGATTTTACTCTTTTTAAATACTTTTCTCAACGTTTTCCGTTGGTCAAAACATTTTTTCTCTGGGTCAGATATGATGGTACACATCTATTCAAGTGAAATAAAATAGAAATTCTCTCTCAAGTATCTGCTTATAACAAATATCTGGCAGGAGCTTGTCATTAGAATATGCCATAGGGCTATTTAAAAAGTGGCAGCAAAGAAAAAAAAAACATATAGCTCTCGGAAAATGTTTAAAAAATATGCAAAATCAAACACATTTTTTTTTTGCAAAACAAACTAAAAAGAGACCCGCAAGTACGAAAAATGCGAAATAAATCTACAAAAAAGTAGTTGCTTTGGGACCATGCTACTTTTGTTTATCTTTGACTCTTGTCTAGAAAAAGATTGAGAATTCAATCAAAAAATGAAAAATCCCTCTCTCTTGAAGATGCAATTGAGTATCTCTTCAGAGAAGTTTTATCTTCTGTGGAATCCTCTTCGCTATCATCATCATCTTCAGAAACATTAAATTGATCTCTTTGTAAGGAATGAGCGCAGAGATGGAACTTCTGGGAACAGAAGAGTGAGCTCAGGGGTCATCGCTGAAGAGGAGTTAACAACCCTCTTTCGTCATCACTGGTGACGAGATGAGAGTCTTCTTTCAGTTTGTGGCCACCCAGAGAGAGCGAAACAATTCACAACCACGATGAAACGAATGACTCATTAATAGCCACCAAACGAAAGGAAAAAAGTCAGAAAATAGAAATCTATTTTTGACATTTGGTTGAAAATTATCACTCAAGTGATACAAAGAAAGCAAATATGTGAAACTTAGATGCTTAATTGCAACTCTCAGCATTAAAACTTATTATCCTTAAGGGACATTTATCATTTTACGTAATATTTGCAAAGGGTACTCTTAAATCGCCTGCAGCGAAAATGGTTTACGTCCTTGCTATTCTAAATCCCATTCACTTCTGTTAAGCTTATTTTAACAATGCTAGAGCCAGGCCTGTAACCAGTTCAAAGCATCGAGGGAGATTTCCCCATATATATGGGGAGGGGGTTGGCATTTGCATGGGCGGAGGGGGGAGTGCGCTCACAAAAGAATTTTTATAAAATGAGACCTGGAAATGCGAGCCCATGACAAAATGTGAACTAAATTTTTTGCGTCTGCATCCCAAATGTCAAGGGAAATGGTGTAAAGTAGAAAAAGTTAAAATTTTCAAAAATTCAAACAGAATGAAAAGTTTGCTAGATGATCCCTCCCCTTTCTCCCCCTCCCCTTTCTCCCCCTCCCCCATATACACACCCTTCTGGCCACTGGCCTAATCGGAGCCAAAAAGCTTACCATTTGTATGGAACAACGACTGGATTGCCAGTATTACTTACATCACCAGCTGCGGCTCCCCACTTGTTCATATCAAAGAGCAAAGCCAACTGTCAGACACTCACCTTTTTGTCGTTCGTATCCGAATCGAAGGGGATGGTATCAGTGAAAATCGGACGACGCTGAACGCACGCGACACTCGTACTTCGTCACGCATGCACCCTCTGTTGCTTTCGTTGTGGCCGGTTACCCGTCTGCCAGTAGGTGGCGCTCACGTCCGGAGCGGAAGAGGCCTTTGCGACCACTTCCGGTTTCCTCTCGCTTTAGCCAACTTTAGCTTTAGTTGACGCCTCGAAAAAGAAACGGAGCAAGGCGGGACCAAATGCCCGTCGAGAGGAGAAGGAGGCAACTCTTCTTCATTTGCATATTCTGTCTGCTCTTGCGAATATTCCAAAATCAACAAAACAAATCCACAAATGAAATCAAGCAAATGAAGAATTTTCTGTTGTCGACTCCTTCTCTTACCGTTCCTATCAAATGATGAAGATCCCGATTTCTAAACGTAACCTTTGCTGATAGTATTAATAATTAATGCTGTTAATTAACAAAGAAAGTGGTAAAAGTATTCCTTATGCAGATTTATTTCTGTAAACTAAGGAAACGAATACGAGATTTACTTTGAACTTATTGCAAGGTTAGGAGTGAGGGTGACTCAGTCGGTAGCGGCCCAGGCTCGTAATCTGTAGTTCCCAGGTTCGAGTCCCAGATGGGTCAGCGTTGAGATTTATCTCCGAAAAATTCGCCGTCCTGCCCACTGCTAGTAGGGGACACCGATGAGCTTGGAAAGGCCGCCGTCCGTCGGATGGGACGTTAAGCTGTGGCTTCGTGTGCGGGAGAGCCATACCCTGTGCACGTCCAAATCTGTCTCCCAACAGCTGTTCCAGTGGGTCCCCTCTCCCAACCTTCTCTGAGCCTCGGGGTCCCTGTGACCTGGCCATTTAGCCTATGGTGTGCAAAAAAGTACCGCTCAGAGGTAAAACAACCCAACTGCAAGGTTATATTGTGCTGGGTGACCGTCTTGTTGGCTTTGCCATCTCTTTCGAAGTTCCCTTTGCATCGGTGTTCCAGACATCATTGACGAGTCTCAAATGTTCACTCTTGTCTCTGAAATCGAGGAGACTAAATGACTAAGTTACGTGGACCCCAAGGGCTCAGAGTATCAATGGACGGCTATTAAGAGAAGGATGTAAACCTCCTTCGAAACCTATCCAACAGTAGTTCTTTAACGTGCATAGATTATGGTTCTCCTGCACGCGGAACCATAGCTTAACATCCCACTGGATGGACGGCATCCTTTCCAAGCCCATTTCCGATCAAGGGAAGAGAAAGAGTTAGTGGAGAAAAATCTGAACTTTAGTAACGGTGGAGACTCGAACCTGGGATATCAGTTGAGGAGTTTTTCGTTCTTTCACTCAGCCCATCTCTGCCCTCTCAGAAATGTGTTGCTCAAGAGTGAAAGAAACCGATTCGGCTCCTCTGCAGCAGATTCCAAAATATTGTTTTTAACTTAAAGATGGCAACAGGAAGGAAGTGCTAACTGAAGAACGATGCTAAGAAAAGCTTTTTCTGATCACTGCTCGAATGCAGTGTGTTTATACAACCGCTAAAAAAAATGGCGAAGTGTTTCTCTTTATTTGGGGATTGCTACATTGTCGCATTTTGAAGGCTGAAAATGTCACCTTGTAATTAACAAACCTCGAATTTCGGAAGATCCTTACGTAACGAAAAGTTTCATAAAAGTTGATTCCTCTTTGAACAGAAATACTTATTCGCATATTTTATGTATTATTTATGAGACTTAAATTTTTGAAATTCAATCCATCTGGGGTTTCCGGCGTCAAACTTTATTTCTATGGTGAATAAAATATCGCGAAAATTGAAACTTAATGCAAGAAATATATCCTTTGGATGAGAATGGACATGTCCTTATTTAAAAATGGACGAAAAGAGTTGCAGCATGAAAGGATTTTCATTCTCCTAAGAGATCTCTTTTCTGATGGTATAAACAATGTCGATACGGTCATTCATGGTCCTTAGGGGATCAACGGACACATATCGCCCCAGCATAGTTTTTTCCTGAAATTGTTTTATATAAATGTATAATGTTATATATATATATTTATTTTAAATAATGATGATGGCAGTAGTAATAATACTTCTACCACCGCTTTTGGGCGTTTAAAAATATTCTTGCAAACTGTTCAATAAAACAGTTTTTTTGCTCTCATTCTGATTTTTAAAATTTTCCGGGGTGGGTTCTTCTGCCCTCCTCCGTAGATCCAGCCCACCCTTATCCCCTACTCGAAAATTCTAAAATCCTAACTTAGCATTTAGCGGAGGATCAATGGAAAAGATGTCTCAAAATTCTCCGCGAACGGAAACAGATTGAAAATGATACCGGAACATCTCATCTGACATCGCATCTCATCTGACATCGCCAATCCATCTCATGTGATGGCGATGTCACTATGTGACTATCTGCACACTATGCGTGAAAGATCAATTCAAAATCCGTATCATATGCAGTTCACGTTTTTCTTTTCTTTTTGATATTGTACAAATCTGTTGATCTTTTCTAAACTAAAAGAATTCCATAAAAATGAAAAATGGATGAAAAGTTATAATTAATTGGTTTCTCAACTTTATTGGTCGCATATTGATTACCTTTCTCCCCTTATCGTTTGCAAATGATAACGTTGGAATTTCGTCACAAGGGAATAAAAAGAAGCGGCGTCGGTTTCACTGTAAAATGCGTCACGAGGAAATGAGAGAATGAGGGCAAGGTTGGCACTCTTTTTGCAATTCACAGCATTTTTTCGAAAGGGAGAAAACAACATGGCGTATGATATCATCAATTACGTCTGTAAGTTAACTACTAAAAAGTGCAATTTCGACAATTCTTACAATAATTTATGAAACGTTTGGGCTATTTTTTCCAAAAACCAAAAATAAAAGAAACTTAAAATATTCGTGACACTTCTTAATACTTCCCAAACCCACTTAAAATATCCATTTTGTTTTTGAACCTGCCTAAAAAAAGTAAAATATTTCAAAAGCCAATAAAATTTTGACAATCCAAATGGATTGGACATCCTTTTGAATTTTTACGTGAGTTTTGAAAAAAGAAATACTTTCAAATATTTAAGACTGCTCGGAACTCAACTTTCATATAATTTCAATGAAATGATCCTTTTCTTTTTTAATAAGACAAATATCTTGCTGGAAGTAATTCCCACTTCATCAATAAACAGTTTTGATGACTGGAAATGAAAGAGGGGGGGGGGGAATCTCCGTGGTAGATGATATCATTCATAGATAATAAGAAAATATTTACGCTCTATCGTATTACCGAATGATGTTTGGTTGGTTGTACCGTACGGCACAAGATAAAAAAAATATTGAAGTCCCTAATCACATACAGAAATAGTCAACAAGCAATCATGGCTACGGAGGTTCAACCAGATTAGACAATTTAATTCTCCAAACTCATCTGACCTCATCTGTCACCTGCTGAATCTGACTACTGTAGACCAATTCTAAGAAGGTCTTGTTTGACATTGGCGCAACCTCACTCTAGCTAACAAGATACCGACCTTTTTCCTGAAGCCTTTAGGCACTCTGTTCATAACCCTATTCGCTAATCTATAGTTATCCATACGGCAACACGGTCAAAATAACGCAGTCTCTCTCTGCACGATATGCTGCTCAAAGGAGGTTGTCGACTCCTTTGCCTAATCTCATCATTACTTACAAAGTTAAACCACCTAATGCCCAAGACACTATGGAAGTACCAAGAATCAATGGTATCAAGTTTCCTGCTATCTTGTTTACAAAGTGTCCAAGTTTCACTGCCATAACTAACTCTAGAAAGAACCAAACTATTATACGGTCTAATTTAAGTTAATCTCATGCCGCACATCACCAGTATCTGTTACATAGCTTCCAAGATAATTAAGCTGAGACACTTGCTCAGAGGTGCACCCATTCAAAATAATTGAACAGCAATCTGCCTGATTGATTTTCATCACCTTAATTTCGCTCTGTTTATCACCAAACTATCTTAACCAGATACCATAACCAATAGTGATCCCATAGCCAGTTAAAAATCAAAAGGAAAACGAAAGATATTTATAAACGCTAACAATGGGAGTACAAGATTTGTGTATAAAGCCAAGATGGACAGTTCGAAAATAAAAGAAAAAACTGAATTCGATTAAAATGCCTAAGAATCATTGCAAATGCAAAAACTGATTCTAAAAATTAATTATTAGGTGAAAGATATCTTTAAGGGACTGGACAGCAAATGAGGACAACTGAAAGGATACACGTCGTTTAAAAAATTGCCCGTACATAGGTAGGTCGTCCAATCGAAGAAGAAAAGAATGCGTTAGCAGTCCATGATCAGCAGCTGGCAATTCATTGCTTATGATTCCGGTATATCTGGGCACCCAATAGGTCTTATTGGTGAAACTGCTGTCCAGAAGATGAACCTCTGGAGGATCTTGAAATATCCAGGGTGAGGCCGATTCTTCAACGAAATCGAAACCGTAGCCAGCTGAGAGTCAGCGTACAGCACACACCGACGATAATGGCTATATAGTGTAGTATAAAACAAGACCGATAGCCTTGCAGCGAAGATGATATTTCAAGTGGGCTGGCTGAATTCACTGAATTCCTTGACTTAGAACCATCTGGGAAGACATTTACAAAGTCTGAGTGCACAATGCGACGGTTGGCAAAGAGTAGTTGACGGCGGCGACCTTCCCCGATCTACAAAGAGAAAAAAAAAAGTCGCAGGATAAGGAATAGCTCGGCTGTCGAGTGGGCAACGTTAACGAGACTGATGTTGATGTCTCTGAAGTAGACTTAGACATGCAAACCGAAAGGACGAACCGCAGTCGGGCGATTAGTGTAAAGCATTTACCACTTGGGACGAGAAACGCAATTCCAAGTGGGATGGCTCCTCTGGGATGGCAGTTTAGAAACATGCCATAGGAAAAATTGCTGACGACGAAGAGATAAAGTTTTTCGTTGGCTTCAACGTAAAAGACTCCGGACAATTGAAATGCGCAATACACGGTGGGCCTGATAGTGGAATAGTGATGGTAGTAGAGAAGGTGAAATAACCCTGTTCGAATGAGAACATTTCAAATCGCTTCTAACTCTTTTCATATGTACTTAGTTTTTCAAGGCCTGTGGTCATTCAACAGTAAATATTGTTATTCCAAAATCGATAATAAGTGACATGAATTTAGTATTTTAAACATCACCAAGAAGGGAGGGAATTGAAATATGCAACTGTGAAGTTGGTGGTGCGAAACTTTGTTCCTTTGCATCTTCCTCTGTTGTGTCCCATATCAGAAATCGCAATCGCGTCCTGCTGTAGCAGAATTTCCGTTTTCCGTGCTTGATTCCATAGCTACTTCCGGCAGGAAGCTCTACTGCGAAAGAGCTGTACGAACCTCATCTCCAACCGTGTTGATGCAATTCGGCGTATTTGGTATGCACGTGTTTTGACTAGAGCACCTGTTAATGTTCATCAGAAGCGGAAATGCGTAGGAGCTGGAATCTGCGTCATCAAAACCGAAGCCAATTCTCAGGTGCCACGAGCCCTGGCATCGAAAGCATTTGCTTGTTCGCTATTGAGAGTAGAAATCCGTATCATCATCCGAAATATCGCCGCAGTGACGAAACTGTTACCAAAGTCCCAAGGGAAGAAATGCTTACTCTTGAAAAAATATTTAATACATTCGTAACGATGTAAAATGTAAACCATTAGCATAAATATCTAGACATTTTTAAAGTTTTTTTATAAATCATTCGACATATTTTTTCTATTTTTATAACAAAAACCTTGTATATATATTACAATAAAAGAAACGCCAGTTCTCCAATTTGCTTCGAGTTGGAAGAGAATGCATAATTATTTTTTTTAACAAACAGTTGCTTGAAGAACAATTTTATTTTTTTTTACACCTAAGTGCCTCTGCAAGTCTTAATGCAAAAATACATCATGTTGTACAGCGCCCGTTAGACCCACACTGTTAGCCAATCAGAGACGAAGAAAACCATTGTAACTAGGGTTGTCACCAGTCCGGAAATTGTTCCTTGTCTCAAAACTCCGGTTAGAATTGGTCCAAGTGGTCGAATCCTCGGATTTTCCTCTCTTCTAAACTGGGGTTGTCATTCTTCATGATTTGATAAGACTTTCTCTCTGTTTGTGATAAGACTGGAAAACCACCTCACTCAATTTCAGACAAGACTCAATTTTCCGACCTTGTAATTATTCTATTATTGTAAATACTGTAGTTATGTGAATAATAAATGTGTTGCACATATCGTACAGTCTGTGAATTATTTACACGACCACTCAGCTCGCCAATTTCTTGACAAGCATTAGTTGAACGAATTTTTTAAATAAATGCTCGGGACCCACGCCAGTTCAACGAATATCTGATTCCCTCAAAGAAGAGTATCTGACATTATTATTTGACTTTATCACGTGTAAATTTTTTTATAAGTGCAAAAGAAAGATAACTGGGATACTGATGTTCACTACAAATAGGAGACATGTTTTTTAATATATGTTGTGGGATTCTAAGTAACAAAGTTTCAAATATTTTAGTATTTCAGTCACGCATCAGATCTTTGGTGATGATTAAGAAGTAGGCATTTTATGTGGCATTAAAAATGCAATAGGTAAATGTGTATTTTTCTTTTTTAATCATAGGAGTCTTTAGTGAATCACTAAATTTTATTTCTGTAGTTTTAGTAGTAATATGTTTCGTGGATTCCCATTACAAACGATGTATTTGCTTCCCCATTCCAAACGATATTCTTCGCTGCTAAGATCTACATTCTATAAACCGCATTTATCATCTAATATTTTCATTTAAAAAACATTTATACATTTATAAAAGAAATATCCAAAGTTAGAAATAATCTCTGGATGTTTCTTTAAATAACCAAAATGAAAACACCAAATGGTCAGGGTCCTACAGAAGAAGCTACGAACAAAGACTGAAAGCCGAAATAACTATAATAGGATCCTTTATGGTAGCTTTTGAATGCACGCCTCCAATAGATACACCCATTCCTCGATTTTCACACGATCTAGAAAATTCATCCAGTTTTGTTATACACAGTGATAAAGTCGATCCATGATATGGATTTCGATATTTTTCCACGTATGCAAACGTAATGTTAAAAGGGTCTTTTTTTTTAAATGAAGCTTAAAAAATGTGCTAAGGTTAAAAGAATTTCTTTTAAAAGTGAAGCTCTGAATGATTCAGATATAGCCAGAGCTTACAATGGCAGATTATTCAGTCGTTGTGATAAATCTTGGTTTGTTTACTATTGAGGTTGAGAATGAATGGGATCAAAAGCATTGTTTCGGATAAAAAGGATCGTAGGGGACAGTAATTTTAGTGAAAGGCTGTGCAGCTGATTTCTGAAAGGAGTGAATTCTTAGCTAATCTCTGCTGATCTTAACATTGTAAGAGTGAGTTTGGCAAGCATGTTAATGATCAGTTGAAGGATGATAACAATCTTCGACTTGATTTGGCTGACAAATCAGAGAAAGCTGTTAGAGAAAACAACAACAGAGAGTTCTATCAGATAGTAATATGTGTTAGTTAAAAACAGAAAGGCATATAGGAATTAAGAGATGAGGATGGAAGGATTAGTGAAGGTGAGGCTTCTTGTAAGTCAATGATGGGCTGAACATTTCAGAGGTATCCTGAACAATGTGATTGGTTCTGAACATTGTTTTTAGTGATGATAGCTGCAATATTGGGCCTCTTTCCAGATCTGGAGTTATTTTGGCCTCTGAATTAAAGCTATAGAAGTCACCAGATGCTGATGAAATCGTTTGCTGAAAGGCTTAGAACTGGGAATGACTCTGTTACATGCTGACTATAGCGTTCAATATTCTTCAATATCTGCAATTCCATATAATATAAAATATATTTTGTGATTCGGGAAAAAGAGACTTTAAGTCGAGAGTATGGACATAGGAATAGAATGGAGGATAAAACATGGCAAAAATATTTTTCAAATGGGAATCTATTGGAAGAAGAAATAATGTAGAAGAAGCGAAGGGAAAAAGTGGCCTTAGGAAGGAAGACTTCAATAGGAAGAGGTGGAGGGAGATGTTGAATGGGAGGAGGCAACACTGTAGGAGCGAAGGGAAAAAGTGGCCTTAGGAAGGAAGACTTCAATAGGAAGAGGTGGAGGGAGATGTTGAATGGGAGGAGGCAACACTGTAGGAGCGAAGGAAAAAAGTGGCCTTAGGAAGGAAAACTTCAATAGGAAGAGGTGGAGGGAGATGTTGAATGGGAGGAGGCAACACTGGAGGAGCGAAGGGAAAAAGTGGCCTTAGGAAGGAAGACTTCAATAGGAAGAGGTGGAGGGAGATGTTGAATGAGAGGAGGCAACACTGTAGGAGCGAAGGGAAAAAGTGGCCTTAGGAAGGAAGACTTCAATAGGAAGAGGTGGAGGGAGATGTTGAATGAGAGGAGGCAACACTGTAGGAGCGAAGGGAAAAAGTGGCCTTAGGAAGGAAGACTTCAATAGGAAGAGGTGGAGGGAGATGTTGAATGGGAGGAGGCAACACTGTAGGAGCGAAGGGAAAAAGTGGCCTTAGGAAGGAAGACTTCAATAGGAAGAGGTGGAGGGAGATGTTGAATGGGAGGAGGCAACACTGTAGGAGCGAAGGGAAAAAGTGGCCTTAGGAAGGAAGACTTCAATAGGAAGAGGTGGAGGGAGATGTTGAATGGGAGGAGCGAAGGGAAAAAGTGGCCTTAGGAAGGAAGACTTCAATAGGAAGAGGTGGAAGGAGATGTTGAATGGGAGGAGGCAACACTGTAGGAGCGAAGGGAAAAAGTGGCCTTAGGAAGGAAGACTTCAATAGGAAGAGGTGGAGGGAGATGTTGAATGGGAGGAGCGAAGGGAAAAAGTGGCCTTAGGAAGGAAGACTTCAATAGGAAGAGGTGGAGGGAGATGTTGAATGGGAGGAGCGAAGGGAAAAAGTGGCCTTAGGAAGGAAGACTTCAATAGGAAGAGGTGGAGGGAGATGTTGAATGGGAGGAGGCAACACTGGAGGAGCGAAGGGAAAAAGTGGCCTTAGGAAGGAAGACTTCAATAGGAAGAGGTGGAGGGAGATGTTGAATGGGAGGAGGCAACACTGGAGGAGCGAAATACCTGGGAAGATCATTTTAGTGTACTGATATATTTGAAAATAAAAAAGGATTTTTTAAGTCTCCACAAAATGAGAAACTGAAGTAGGTCGTGATTTTTATCAAATATTTTCTTTTAATTCGAGGTCTTTATAAAATTTCTTTTCCTAGTGGAATACAATAATAATACGATACAAATTTTACAAAGTCTCTTACTATTTCCTCTTCGTTTCATGCAAAGCAGAAATGCTTTTGTCTTTCGACATTTCATGTGTAAACGTAAGATGAAATAAAGGACTGACCTGCAAATAAACAAGACGACAGAAGAACTTGTGTCCAGAAAGTGCGATAATAGGTTGTCATTACTAACTTCGCCGACATCAAATGTAGTTGAGTGCGAAATGACTGCTCCGACGATTTCAGTTTTAGCACAGTGCATTTCGTCTGCCCAATGGACTACGAAACAGATTAATTTACATACTGTGCTTTCGATTTCGACGAAGTTCTGAGAGGTACTTAGAAAAATGGTTTCAAAAAACACAGCTTAACAAAACAGGTTTGCATCATTGGCGGCTCGTGAATTTTGTCGGTGGAGGTGTAGAAGTGATGCCGAAGCTGCCCCAAAGATTTTAAAACAATAAATTACAAACAAAAATGTAAAAATAAAACAGTAAATACAATTTAGAGACGGTCAAAATTCATTTTAGAGACGGTTGATGAACAAAAGTGTATATATATATGCTTCAGGTTGGATTGAAGATTTCGATGAAAATTGTAATTGGCTGAGAGAGTTAAAATCTCTCTCAGTTGTAGTGGAAAATTGAAACTATATCCGAGGATAAAGCGAATTTTCAGCCAAAAAATTAAGTAGGAGTTTATCATATGAAGGGTAATAAATGAAATGATTATAAAGAACAATCTAATATAAAATTTTTACGCAATTATTTATTACTTATAATAAAATATAGAAAACTATAAAATGTACTGAAAAAGAAGAAATAACGGTGTCTGAAATATTTCAGTTCTCATGGAATCAGAGAATATCAGTGATTCCCTTGATTTGTTTTTAGCTGGTGGGAAATTCCACAAAACATTTAGAATTAAGTCTAAATTCCAGATGAACTTTCCACTTTGAAGAAATAATTTTTGGGAACCCATCGTATCCTGATTTCTTGTATCGTCCTGTTTTTTTTCTCCAAAGAGAGGCCAGTGACTTAGTTCATCTTTCCTTGGTCTGATTTCTCTTCAATTTATTTTCCCACAGTAGTGCTGGGTCTACCTCTCTTCTTTGGTCCGTTTAGTTCTTTGGCACAAGCATGCCTTCATAATCGATGCCTTGAAGTCAAGGAAACCGTATTGTTATTTTTTGTGTATGTCACAAGATGTAGATTCTCTTTTGCACAACAGCCAGGCATTTAACCCTTTCACGACTAAGGGAAACATCTTTCCCATTTTAAAATTGGTGATTGTCGTATTTCATTATAACCTTATCTGCATTTTTTATACAGAATGTCAACATAGAACGTATGCGGAACGCAATTACGTAAACGGGAACGTTTAGAAAACAAAAACAGAACTGTCAGGACGCATAATATATGTACTATGTGCAATGTCCATCTTTGCCTCACTACCAAAAGAAATTGCTTCGCAGAATATCATTAAGTAGCACATCATTTGGTATAGTAATTTTATTTCATAATTTTGTATTATTTTAGTTAACATTTTGTTCTAATAAACCAATAAATAAAAGACATTGCATAATACGCCTAACTATAATTTGTGTTACCTTTATAGTCCATTGGGAAAAATATTTCCCATAAAATTCCAAAAAAACTACACATTGTTATGTATTTTTCTTATGATTTTTATTTATTTTACGTCTAAACAAACTAAAATAAACAGTTACATACTAATATTTACTCTTAGAAACCTTATGGTCCTGAAAGGGTTAATGCTCTCATGTACACAACAAAATGGAACAAAATTCGTTGGTACTATTTCCTTGAACGGATCTTTATTTTATAGACAGCAATTAGTAAATTTAACAAGTTGGCACCCCCCACATATTTGTTGTTGGGTTGGGTTGTTTTACCTCTGAGCGGCACTTTTTTGCACACCATGGGCTAAATGGCCAGGTCACATGGACCCCGAAGGCTCAGAGAAGGTTGGGGGAGGGGACCCACTGGAACAGCTGTTGGGAGACAGATGGTAACCTCCCGTCAAGGCCATCCAGCGTGTTCTTTAACGTGCACAGGGTATGGCTCTCCCGCACACGGGGCCACGGCTTAACGTCCCATCCGACGGACGGCGGCCTTTCCAAGCCCATCTGTGTCCCCTACTGACCGTGGGCAGGGCGGGGAATTTTGCAGAGATAAATCTCAACGCTGACTCAGCTGGGACTCGAACCTGTGAACTACAGATTACGAGCCTGGCGCGCTACCGACTGAGCCACCGCCGCCCCACATTTGTTGAACTCTTATACTTTAACATACTGAAAGTTATACTATAATAAATATTCTTCAGTGATTTAAAACAGCACTTGTAACTGAGGAAATATTATGATTCGCACTTTCCTAATTGTCCAAAAGTTTAAATTGCGCATTCTAACGGTGGAAAAATTTAAAAATTGAAAACTTTTCAACAAACATTGCAAAAAGTTTTAAATTTTTGTAGTAAAATGTGAAGGACATTAGGTTTGCATTGATAACAACAAATTGCCCCCTTACACCCAGGGGGTGGTAAACTAAACCGTGTTCTTTTAAGAGATAATTGGAAAATCCTTTTTTAGTTGAATCGGGTACTAATAAAATATTATGATTCACATTTTTCAAAACTTTCTGTAGTCTTTTTAATATTTCAAGCATATTTTTATGCATATTTCAAGAATTTTTTTAGAGACGTGTGAAAAAGAGGGGGAAATGTTATACACATACACATATAAACTCAAGCAGCCATTGGTTACGGATGTCGAATCTGACTGAAATTTAATTCAATATATATGTTTATCGTGCGCTACAGCTCTTGGACTTGGCCACAGCATGCAAATTCCAACATGGCTCTGATAGCATTATACGGTTCTCTCTTTTTCTGAAGACTTTAAGCACACTGTTCATAACTATGCTGAGTAATCTGCAGTTCCTCATGCGAACAACATGGACAAACCAACGCAGTCTCTTCCTACACAAGATGCTATTCAATAGGGATTAATGATTTCGTCTAAACTTATCATTGCAAAATCTTACAAAATCAAACCAACTAATGATCAAGAATATTGTCTAAGCATCTAGAATCAAAGACATCAAGCTTCCTGTCATATTGCTAGCCATCTTGTCCAAGTTTCGACACCACAGCAAACTTTTGAACGAACTAAACGTAATTTACATAGAGTTTTAAAAGTTCCAGCAACAGGACCTATTTTCCTGTTTATCCCATGTCTTGCATTACCAGTATCTGTAACAACAATCTCAAGATAAATAAACTGGAAAATTTTGCTGAAGACCGCAAAAATTAAAAAGAAATGGAACCCAATCCACCCGACAGATTTTAATCATATAATTTTCTCTCTATATTCAGATCCACTTTTTTACCAGTTTGATGAACAGTATTAATGAAAGTTGACATTCTCGTCAACATCATTTTCCGAAAGGTCCACGTCGTCAGCATAATCTAAGTCAGATATTTTCGTATTTCTAGATCACTTAAGGCCCTAATATTTCCCTTTCAATGAATTGCTCATGACATAATCAATAACTAAATGAAAAGACAAGATGACAAGTGAGCCAATGTCGAATTCTAGTAGTAACGCTAAACCAATCAAGGCAAGCTTTATCAACTCTCAAGAAAAAAAAAAAACAAACTGTTATTTTAGAAAGCCATCATTAAGTCAATTCAATGCACGAAGGAGAAAATATTTCGGGGAGACAAGATCTCATTAGAAAGGAAAACGCAAACATCAAACCATCCTTATCAGATTTTGTCCCCGTCTCTTTTTCTTTGCTGGCCACCATTTGGTTTAAAATGTGGAGTGAAAATAGAGATGTTACATACCCAACACACATAACGGAGCATAGCCAAGTGCAGAATCAGACGTCCCGCTTTCCGTCCGTTGCCGTCAGTGTCATGGAGACTAGAAAATGCTTTACTTCGATGGGTGTGTACATTTCCCGTTCGACTGAACGCCTTTCTCTGCAGATCTTTGCCTCGCCTGACTCGAGTCTTCTTCCATGGCTAGGAAGCAGAGATGACATCAAAGAGAGCAGGATGCACTAGGATCGGTTCCGGCTGCATATTTCCTCATTGGCTGCTTTGCTAATGGCGAAGGGAAGTTCAGAGTTAGCTGCCAGTCTGTCTGCCTCTTATTCGTCGCTCTTGGGGAAACAAGCAGCGGCATAAATTCAGCCTTAAATGCTGCTCTAATATTGGACTTTAAAGGACATATTCAGGAATTTATTCAGCAACTTTAGGAAACTGAGTGGAAAGACATCCCGGCTGAGAAAATCAAAAAAAAAAAAAAAAATTTAGTGCGAACAAAATTCGCTTCTTAAAATAAAAATAAATTAATAGAAAACTGGAAAATAAAAAAGAATCGCGAACGACTTTGTGACTGCCAACGTCTTCTTTCGCGATTCTAAGACTAATTAATGAGAATTAGATTCTCTTCCGCCACATTATTGAATGGAGGGGAGGGCCAGCGTGCTTCGTTGTAAAGCAAAGCGATCCGTGTCCGAATCTCTCATTTTTGCATGGATGTTTGCTACGTTCTTTCTGCTCAGGATTTGCCTATTTTTTGAAACTCTGTTCCTATGCCGCATTACTGTACTCTCAAGCTCCTGTCAAACCTCTGTGGTAAGCGGCGTGTTTGAGGAGAAATTTATTACTTTTTTTTCTACCGGATAAGGCATGGATATATGTGTCGTTTTTCTGCTGAGGTCCTGCCATCCTCTCAGACCTACTACTTTGGCATATAAACTGACAGCTCCTGTCAGACCTCTGTGACAAGCAGCTGCTTGAGGGGGTGTTTATTATTTATTTATTTATTTACCATAAATACTTTGACATAATATTTACGTGCATAGTTGTTTTAGTTTCCCATGTAATCCAGCCATGTTGTTTCTTTATCCGAAAAATCTACATTTCTCTTTTTCTCTTTCACGTTTGCTGACTTCAAAAGATATCGTCCTCTTCGGTTTCGGAAAGAAGATGATCTCTTTCGTATAACATGCATCATCTCATCACTACAGAAAGTGCAACAGATGAAACGAACAGTTATGCTTTCTTGGAACAAAGTATGGTCTCAGCCAATAACGCAACTCATTTATTCAATCATCGATTCCATTATAATTTTAAAATAATTATGAATGAATAAATAATGTCTATAAATTGATTTCAATAATTTTTTATTGTTATTAACTATCGTCATAGAGTCTCTGGGAACAGGAAAACATTTTTCCAGGGGAAGACTAACTATTTTTTCGCTATGAAAAAAGCTGAAATAGAAAGAGTTAAAATAATGGATTACAAACAAATTTTAAAAAAATCGGTAATCTACAAATGCAGGTGATGTGGAGGAGGTGTACTTTAACATCATGCTCACTTTCTGTCTCTGTCCATTGAGAGGGGTGGGGGTGGCTCAGTCGGTAGCGCGCCAGGCTCGTAATCTGTAGTTCCCAGGTTCGAGTCCCAGCTGGGTCAGCGTTGAGGTTTATCTCCGCAAATTTCCCCGCCTTGCCCACGGTCAGTAGGGGACACCAATGGGCTTGTAAAGGCCGCCATCCGTCGGATGGGACGTTAAGCCGTGGCCCCGTGTGCGGGAGAGCCATACCCTGTGCACGTTAAAGAATACGCTGGATGGCCTTGACGGGAGGCTACCATCTGTCTCCCAACAGCTGTTCCAGTCGGTCCCCTCCCCCAACCTTCTCTGAGCCTTCGGGGTCCATGTGACCTGGCCATTTAGCCCATGGTGTGCAAAAAAGTGCCGCTCAGAGGTAAAACAACCCAACAACCCTGTGAACGTGCTGGAATGGCCTTGACGAGAGGCTACCATCTGTCTCCCAACAGCTGTTCCAGTGGGTCCCCTCCCCGAACCTTCTCTGAGCCTTCGGGGTCCATGTGACCTGGCCATTTAGCCCATGGTGTGCAAAAAAGTGCCGCTCAGAGGTAAAACAACCCAACCCAACTGTCCATTGAGCTTCACACGAATGCTTTCCCACAGGATTTTACCACCGAAGAGGAAGCGTCGAAAGAAAATGCTCACAAAACCAAGAACCAATTTCAACCATTCGTCTGTTGTGAGAAAGCACGAGGTGTAATCACGCTCTGTCATCATTGACGTCATCGTTCTTTCACCACAAAAGAGTTGTGCCTTTTTAACTTCCGTTAGAATGCATGGAATTCCTCAGAATTTTTTTCTACTTTATCAGAAAAAACTCTATCATTTAAAATTGAAATAATAATAACTAGCTATTCAGAAAAATATTAAACATATTCTTATTTTTTCACTGGAAACAAGCATTCCATATTGATAGAGATTATTAGATTTTCTACTTTGAAGTTTGTGTTCGAATTCAGTTTTATGAAGCAAAGAGTTAATCAAAACAACTAAAAGATAAATTTTTGACAGAGCTCATTTCAAAGAAACATATACCAGACCCCGAAAATGTTTGGTGTACCAGAGATCTGAGAATGCAGGCTGATTCAGCTCTGCTTTTAGCCATTCAGCTGGGGTAACTCTCAGAGATCTAAAATTCAGGAAAACTGTTAATATATTAAGCGAATATAATTTTAAAAATGGAAAAAATTGTATGTCTTTGAGTTTTTTTGTTTTTTTTGCGACGCCTTCTCTTTTTCAGTCTTTTGTCAATATCCGAATTGCCTCTTTCCCCAGGACCCTCTATTGCCTGAATCGAAACCCCGGATCTCATAGAAAAATAGTTCCTTCCCTTTCAACGGGCGGCTTCCGTTCGTGTTTTGACATCGCTAGGTTTTATCGGCTACTGATTAATACTGATCAACAAAAGTTCAGGAAGCTTTCCTTACAAACGGACGAAAGAAGTTTATGAGACAATAACATAGTCTATGAGCAAGCGCAGTTGATGCTTTGACAGTTCCAATAAATCGTAAGTCAATGACCCATCATTCACGTGGCAATTAAATCTTGATATACGAGAATTGCGGAAGTGTTAACTGCGCATGCTCATAGTCTCCCCAGTTGCCACTCACGCTACTGGACTGTGCAACAGTAATTTTAATTCTTAGGATTTACTCTTATCGTTTGGCAGTACTGAGTGAAGACGATATCAGTGACATCACTTGAAATCTGTTGCAAACATTTTCCTTTATGATTGTGTGTCAGTCTCATAATCCGATGTCCTCTTCCGTCGATGAGAAAGAGGACAACGATGGACTTGGGAAGGCCACCGTCCATCGAATAGGAGGTTAAGCTGTGGCCCGTGCACAGGAGAATCGTACCTTGTTCAGGCTGAAGAACACAATGGGTGGCTTTGATAGGTATCTTCCGTCTGTCTCCTAACAGGTGCCCAATGAGTCGCCTTCTCTCAACCTTATTTCAGACTTTGGGATCCTTGTGACCTGGCCATTTGGCCCATTGGCGTTCAAAAAAAGTGCCGCTCATAGGTAAAATAACCCATGTTACTGGTTGTAAAACCATTTCAGTGTTATTAATTTATAAGACTTTAGTGTCGTTATCTGGCAGCAGATGTCAGCACCGCTCCATCTCATTCCCTTGCAGCGAGGCGATGGCGGCGATCGATTTTCTCTTCTGCCCGTTGTTATTGCGCAAGAGCGCCATGCTGACCACCGCAGCCAATACATTGATCGAGGATGGATCAATAAGTTTTCACGATTGTCATTCCCTCGCATGACGACACTCGAAGAAGCGCCACGAAATATCGCCCTCTTCATTTTGAAGCGTCGCCGCTTGGTCAATCGGGATGCTCATTGGGCGCCTGCGGAAGGGCTCAGGTGTGGTGCACGTGGCGGTCACTCGGTGGCAACAGCTTAAGGGTGTCAGCAGAAGAGCATTTCGATCAATGCACGAGAGGAAAAAACGACGTCGAACCTCTGCCTCGGCTGCGGTGATATCGAAAAGATACGCTATTCTATCGGAAGCACGATAGAATTCTTTTGATTCGATTAAGCTAAATACCTTTCTTAATTGACTTTTTTCTTACGCTTCGATCTCTTCGTCTGTTTCCGGGTTTTCAATGTTCTCTTTCGTTGCTCAATCGATTCCTTGGAAGCAGATGCCAACCGATAAAGAAAAAGCAATCTCTTCTCGCAGACTTCTGCTCCAAGACAGAACATTGGCTTTAATTGCATTTATCATTCGAATTAGTTCTTTTAACGAAACGGGAATGCACTGACATTCTGGGACAAAATCCACCAAATGAGTTGAACCTTGGAGCCTTTTCGTTGACTCTTTCTTCTGCGAAAAGGGTCGAGAACCTCTAACAACGTCGGAGCCTCATTGAGATTTTTACGAATGAGGGTACACTGCTGTTTCCACCTTTGGATTTTCCATATCTGCCGCGATACAATCAATGCAAAGACAATAAAATAAAAACAGTCGCATTCTGTTCACTTTAGTTTATATTTTTTAGATAATGTTTCTTCAAGTTGATCTTAAATGTATGATAAACATTTAAGTTTCTAAATGGAAAATTCTGCATCATTACACATTTTATTGCACAAAGTTCTGCCAACAGTTGTCCAGTGAATCGCTTTCTGCCAACCTTATTCGAGCCTTTGGGGTCCTTGTGAACTGGCCATTTGGCCCATTGTGTGAAAAAAGAGTGCCGCTGAAAAGTAAAATAACCCACGACAGTGGTTGTAAAAATATTCATGCTTTTACAACCAGTGACATAAAAGCTTTGAAAATGTTCATACAATGCCTAAAATCTTAATAAACTGACAGCTTCCTATACCTACAGCTTTATGAAGGTCATTTAATGTTTTTATTTTCCTTTGCAACTGCCATGCATTTAGATGTTCAATATTCATCCAGGAGTGTAGATTATTGTGTTTTGTTAACTGTACCATTTAATTCTGGAAAATTACTACTTGTTAACAATAATTACAGTGGTATCATCAACAAAGAGCTCCATCATTTATACAAATTAATTTACGCACAGTAATATATAATAATAGACCCAACGCAGATCCTTGATAACGCAGATCCTTTCTAGTAACGGAGATCTCAAATTGGTGAAACAATTTCATTAATTGAATTTTATTTATTACATAACTTTGCAACCAACATATAAGTTTGCCTTTAACTTCCAATCTATTGCGTTTTGACAATAGTAAGAGATGACAGATAGTTGCTTTACCCATGAGCAACACTTTTTTTGTACACAATGGGCTAAATGGTCAAGTCCCAAGGACCCCAATGGCTCAGAGAAAGTTAAGGAAGAGACCCCATTGGACTGTTATTAGGAGATTGGATAGCCTTGACTGGAGGTTTCGATTCTCCTGCCCACCAGGCGCCATGCCTTCATGTTTCATTCGACAGAAGGTGAGTTCCATGCTCATCGCTGTTCCTTAAATGGGCTCAGCCAAAGCCCTCTCTTTGGCTCAGATGGGATTCAAACTTGGAACTCGAGACTAATACCGAAGTGAAATTCACAATGCACAGTACCATATATTCAGGGTCGTCTCATCCAATGGAGCAGGTGGTGCCACTGCACTAGGGCCCTGAGCTCAAGTGGGACCCTAAAAACAGGAAAGTTTACTTTTTTCGTTTAATTAAGAAGCACTGATAGCAAGTGTCTTATTAAACGTCTTTTTTAGAGCAGGGGAAACATTCTCAAAAGGAAAAGGAACAATTTTACGTTTCCGCTGTAAAAAAAAAAGAAATAGCAAAGATACACTGCTCACAAAAATTAGGGGATATTTCAAAATGAATATGAAGCGATAAAATATCCCCTAATTTTTGTGAACAGTCCGTGGCCGAGTGGTTAGCGCGCTTGGCTACTGATCTAAGCTACTTGATCTAAGGGACCTGGGTTCGAGCCCCGGGTAAGGCATGGATGTGTGTGTCGTTTTTCTGCTGAGGTCCTGCCATCCTCTCAGACCTACTCTGGCATATAAACTGACAGGCTCCTGTTAGATCTCTGTGGCAAGCAGCTGCTTGAGGGGGTATATATCTATATATTAAGCAGCGCAGGTGGTATCCAGATAACAAGATTTAAGAAAAAGATTGAAACAGATATTTTCTCATGGTTTTATCCTGGAAATCTATCAAAACTTTTGCAATCAACAGATGCAGTCTCTAAATTTAAGCGATCTCTAAATGATGACCTTTAGAAATCCTCCCGGTTGGTGCACATTGCATTAGAAGGATCGAGGGACAATTTAAATAAATTCAATGAGCGTGCACAAAAGGTGGCATTAACGTGGAGTGTGGAATCAAGATTACAGACTTCCCGTGTGCTTAAAATCCAACGCATGGATCGTGAACTATGCGAGAATGTATACGTGGCTTAAGAATGAACAAAATTGTTTCAAAATCGATGCAAAGTTACTTCTGACAGAGCCATTTGGGTAATAAAAAGGAGTTTTAAGAGTTTCAATTGATATCGCTGACAAACTCGTAGCCCGGCAACGAAAAACTTGTAACTAGTAACACCATCGGAACTGACTCCACGGGGGCACGGGGGGGGGGGGGGGGAATTTCCCGTGCTTATTTAGGCACGGTCAAAAGTATCTTTTCTCTTCCGTGTCGCTTTGTGATTTAAAAAACACGAAATATATTTTGCATCTTGTATTGTGCCAAAACGAAATCCAAATCGGCACGTGTACAAGAATGAACTGTGAAAGACGATAATTTTTACGTCAAGGTACGATTTTTGTTTCAGTTGAGGTTGGCAACGCTGAACAGAACCAGAAACTGTGGTCTGTGCTGTGGTAGCACTCAGGTAGTGTCAGTGGTCCGCTGATTGGTTCGCGTGTCTTCAGTCACGGCCAACTGAAGTTAGTCTACAGGTCTGCTCATGAGCCCAGGAAGGGCGTATTCAATTTTAAAAGTCTAGAGTTGTAGGTGACGCTACCACCACACTGTAGCCAAGATGTAGCCTGTCTCTTATTTACAGAAGATAGTGTTGGCGGGAAGTGATGTTAGTTCGTTCTCGATTTCACAATGAAAATTGCAGGTTTTTTTCTATAGAAGCTTAATTTTTTTTTTTTTATCTTTTCATCAGTTATTTCAAATCATGGTTTAGTGTTCCGCTCCCAAGTGTAGGTCACAGAGAGGGAAAAGTACTGGAATCTCGTTTCTTTTCTCAGGAATATCTGAATTATCCTTGTTTGAACCTAAATGAGGTACTAATCTAGCTTTTGACTCCAAATGTGCACCACTGGATATTACGACTGATTAAGTCTCTGGCTTAATGCATATTAACTTCAGAGGAAGAACCTTAACAGCTGTTTCTTTTTTCCTGGTTGAAATATATCTGCTTTGGTGCCCTATATTTTTCTTTTAATTAATATGAATTGAGCAAATGATTTGGCAATATGTTTTATTTTTTCCCATCCAGGGGCATAGTTATGGCGGGGGGTGAGCCCCCCTAATCCCCCCCCAAGTAAATCGAAGTTGGCAAACTCTGGGGAGTTGCAAAATTCGAATCGACACTTGGTAAAATCCAGGTGAGTTATGGCAATTGGGATTTTTGTTTTGTAAAATTAAGGAAAATTGGCAAAATCTCGAGGCAACTTGTGCAAAATCTAGGAGAGTTGGCGAAATTGAAGTGACTTGCATTCAGGTGAGATGTAAAAATTGAGATTTTTTTTTTGTAAAAATATGGCGAGTTGGCAAAATCTTAGGGAGCTGACCTCCTTCCCCCTGAAACAAAATCCTGGGTACGTTACTGACAGAGATATAATTAAATTTATGTAACTGGCTTATTTTCTCGGTTGACAAAATTTCATTTCCGAGTTGGAAAATTTTCATTCTCTGGTGACAATCGAGTGCAGCACCATCGGAAAGCATCCACGCGATAACAAAAGCGACTTCTTCTCGCAGACAGGCCTCGGGTTCAATTAATGCAGGGCAAGCGCCAGGCCTGCGGTTCAGTTAATGCAGGGCAAGCGCCAGGCCTGCGGTTCAGTTAAGGCAGGGCAAGCGCCAGGCCTGCGGTTCAGTTAAGGCAGGGCAAGTGCCAGGCCTGCGGTTCAGTAAATGCAGGTCAAGCGCCAGGCCTGAGGTTCAGTTAATGCAGGGCAAGTGCCAGGCCTGAGGTTCAGTAAATGCAGGTCAAGCGCCAGGCCTGAGATTCAGTTAATGCAGGACAAGCGCCAGGGAAAAGTAGATGTTCTTCTGAAACAACTGGAAAAAGCTGACACATTTATTATGTCGAAAATTATAAGTAGCATTTTAAAACATTCAGAAGGGGCAAGTACTGCCATGTTGAGGAAATTCCTATATTCGGAGACGTATATAAGCATTATTAATAACCTGTGAGATGCAATTTTGAACACAAAGAATTCAGTGAGATATTTTTTCTAATTTTTCCTCTTCACAGTTCTCGTCAAAACAGTCATTTTTCACGAAACGCCAGAAGTAAAAACGGGCGACTTATGCGAAATCTCCAACTTGTCTACCTGCTTTGAAATCAAAGACAGTTCCCTTTACCTAATTCTCTTTTAAAAAAAAGTACAAAATTTCATTCCGTATTGAATACCATTTTAACCTTTCCTGCACTGTGGAATCTTTTCCTATTGTCAGACCACCTGAAACTCAACTGTCGAACCTTACCCGTGATGATGATACGCCCCTTTAAGTTATCAATCAATTTATATCTTCAACCACATCAATGCTGTATGTTTGTAGAACCAACAAGCATGCTTTGTTGACCTAGAATCTCTAAAGCTATATTGAAATATAAAAATTCACCCACAAAAATTCTTCTCTTTACTTATAAATTCTTACATTCTGTTATAAACCAATCTTTCTAAAATTTTAAAAAGGATAAAAAAAGCTGAAAATTATTGATAATAATTAATTTTTGGCTTCTAACCCACCTTTGTGTTACCTTAAATCTTTTAATGTTTAAGGAAGAGATCCTCAATCACACATCTTTCATAATATCATCATCATCATCCTCAAGCAGCCATGGGCTACGGAGGTTCAACCAGACCGTGCAATTTAGTTCTCCAAGCAAGTCTGTCCTGAGCTATATCTGCTGCATCTGGCCACTGCACCCCAATTCTAACAAGGTCCTGTTTGACATTGTCTGTTCACCGCATCCTAGGTCTCCCCTTCTTTCCGAGGCCTTTAGGCACACTGTTTATAACCCTATTGGCCAATCTATAATTATCCATACGGGCAACATGGCCAAACCAGTGGAGTCTCTCTCTGCACAATATGCTGCTTAAAGGAGGTTGCAGACTCCTTTGCCTAACCTCATCATCAGTTACAAAGTTGAACCACCTAATACCCAAGATACTACGTAAGCATCTAGAATCAAAAGTATCTAGTTTCCTGTTATCTTGTTTACAAAGTGTCCACGTTTCACTACCATAACTAACCCTAGAAAGAACCAAACTATTATACAGTCTAATTTTAGTCTTTAAGTGTATTCGCCTATTTCTCCACACTCTCCATAGATTCTTAAAAGTCCCAGCAGCAATCCTATTCGTCTGTTAACCACATGCCGCACATCACCATTATATGTTACATAACTCCCAAGATAATTAAACTGTGATACCTGGTCAAGACTGCAACCATTCAGATTAACTGAATCACAGCCTGCCTGACCAATTTTCACCACTTTAGTTTTCTCTCTGTTTATAACTAAACCTACTCTACTACCAGTTTCATCAACAGCTCGAATGAAAGAGTTCATCTCATCAACATCATTTGCCAAACGAACCAAATTATCAGCATAATCTAAATCAGAAATTTTCGTATCTCCAGTCCATTTAAGGCCAAAATCTTTCCCTTGAAGTGAATTTCGCATAACATAATCAATAACCAAACTAAAGAGAAAAGGTGACAAGATGCACCCTTGTCGAACACCAGAAGTAATGCTAAACCAATTGCTACAAGACTTACCAACTCTCACACATGACTCAGTGTTATTATAGAGAGCTTTCATTATATTAACTAACTTGTCTGGTATACCATATGATCTCCCAATCAACCACAAATTATGACGATTAGCAGAGTCGAAAGCCTTTTTGAAATCAACAAAGTTAGCAACCAAAAGTTTCTAAAACTCTAAACATTTCTCAAGAATCTGCCTAAGTGAAAATATCTGATCCACACATCCACTATCACTTCTGAATCCACATTGCTCATCACGCAATTGCCTGTCAACCAGATTCTTCATTCTATTAAGCACAATCATGGAAAAACTTTCCCTGGAACAGAGAAGTAGGCTGATACCCCTATAGTTATCACAAGAACTGTAATCACCTGTTTTGAAAATTGGGATAACAATATCTCTGGTAAAATCCATAGGAACCATGCCTTTATCATAAAAGATATTCAGAATTTCAGTCATCCAAGTGGTAACCGAAACATTTCCAGCTCTAAGCATTTCCATAGTAATTTCATCTACCCCTGGGGATTTATGAAGTTTAAGTTTACAAACAGCCAAAATAACTTAAAATTGTGTTATAGGGCCAACATTAAAGCCACCAATGCATCTATCATCATTGCAAACAATGGGAATAGAACTAACCACATTGTTCAGAATATCACTGAAATGCTCAGCCCACCTAGCCATGACAGAATCCTCACCTTCTATAACCTTACCTTGTTTATCCTTCAATCCCTGTATACCTGTCCGTTTTCTACCACATAAAACATTAACTATCTGGTACAGCTCTCTGCTGTTGTGCTGTCTAACTGCTTCCTCGGCTTTGTCAGCCAAGCCATCAAGCCAAAGATTCTTATCAGTAGCTAACTGATCCTTTACACCTTTATTAAGCTCTCTGTAATGCTTTCTATCAGGACTAGTAGGGTATTGATTAAGGACATTCCTGCAGTTCATTCTTTCTGAAATAAGTTCAAATGCCTTATCACTCAAATAATTCTGTCTCCTCTGTTCCTTTTTTCCTAAAAGAGTACTGTTAGTGTCCAAAAAAGCCTGTTTAAAATGTTCCCATTCTTCCTCAACTTCAGTAGTAAGCAAACCATGATTGTCATAATGACTAAGTAACCTATCATGGTAAACTTTAGCTATAACTGGGTATTTCAGAGCTTCAGTATTAAAGGTAAAATTTTTAACCCTAGCACAACACTTTTTAAGTTTAAGTTGCAAGACACTTTTAACAAGGTAATGTTCAGATCCAATTTCAGCTCCCCTATATGCCCTGGTATTCCTAACAGAACTTGCCCATTTGCTGTTAATTAATATGTAATCAATCATATTCTTATGCAGCCCATCAGGTGAAACCCATGTGTGCTTATGTATGTCGCGGTGTTTGTAATAAGTGTTAGTTATTCTGAATCCATTGAGTTGACTTACCTGTAGGAGACTTTGCCCATTGCCATTGCAGCTACCAATACCAAAAGGGCATATCACTCCTCCCCAAAGGTCAGAGTCAGTACCAACTTTGGCATTGAAGTCACCTAGAACAAGGGTAATATCTCCTTCCTTGATAGAATTCAAAATATCCTGAAGTTGTCCATAAAACCTACCCTTCTCATCCTCATCAGCTTCCTCAGTGGGGGCATACCAGCAGATAGCATTCAAGCCTTTAACGCTTGTCTGAACTTTTGCTGTAAGAAACCTTTCATTAATGCACTCATATCCTAGAAAAGCATCACTAGCGTGAGTAGTATAGTGCCATTCCAGCGATCCCCCACTAGTGCTTCCCCCTATGACGTCACTGGCCACGCCAACTATGACGTCACCGACCATGCCTACTTCCCCCCTATGATGCAACATGACGTAATCATTACATAATCATTACGTAACCGGCCACGCCCCCTTATTAATAATTAATAATATCTCCCTCCCCCCTCAGTGGCGCCATCTGTTGACAGTGAGAAGTACTATTTTCCCAAAAAAAACCTTTATTTTCACTCTAATTTGTCGTTTTTCGATTTCCCTCTTTATAAAAAAATTCCTCCCCCCTTATGAAAAAACCCCTTGGCGTCATCTGGTGCCTGTGAGGAACACTAATTCCCCAAAAACCCTTATTTTAATTCTTTGATTTCCCTTCCTATTAAAAATTACTCCCCCTATTAAAAATTTCTTCCCCCTTATTAAAAAACCCCTGGTGTCATCTGTTGACAATGAAGAGTACTATTTTTGGAAAAACCTCCTTATTTTAACTCTAATTTCCGATTTTTCTTTATTTTGCCCCAATGGTTGACCTATATTTTAAGCCCTCCTGCAGACCCCCCGATTGACCTTTTAAGCCCTACCTATAGTTTAAGCCCTCGGATCGGCTGATGCAAGACTCAGAATAATTGCATAGAAAGGGATGATACAATTGTAACGTCTCACAGAAAATCAGGTCCCTAGTAATTAAACACTTACCAAAATTCTCTTCCCTTAAAAATTTAACAGGCTGCGTCCAATGCGTATTTTTAGTACATCTCCTGTATTCATCTAAATTTTACAAATCCGTTCAACTCTTTTTGAATGTCTAATGCAGATCTCAAATTGTAAATCAACTCACAGAGTTGTATTTATTCCTTAGTAATTGAAACCCTTTGCTATTCATTTAGCCAGGACGACTAAACGATTCCTTTATAATTAAAATTCCCTGCTATTAAACTCCCTAGTAATTAAACACTCATCAAAATTCCCTTACCTTTATTAAAAAAACCACCGTACGGTTGAAATAAATCAGTTTTCTGTAGATGCGTTTTATCGAAAAAAAAAAAAACTTCTCCTCGGCAACGAGAGTCGAACGCGCTACCCCAGCTTCATTCTGTCAACTCCTTGAACAAGAACCAACCTGCAATGGAAAAGCCTCCGTTATTGGCATTCCTGAAGTCGTACGTGGAGTTTCATCATGCATATACGTGTCACTCACTTACAGTCAGGTAGCAAGCTTCGAAACATCTCGTGACACAATGATGCAATCGCCCCGGGAGGTTGAGTGTCCAGCGCTCATTGTGATTACTCATACGTTGTTGTTCTCTAAGGGTAGGTGACGTCACAGCAAGGGGAAAGTAATGTGGAGGGACCAGCGAGTGACACGTATCAGAAGGCTGAGCACTGTTTATATATACAGGGGACTTGTTAAGACATGAACATTCTGCTCAGTGTTCTGTCGGTCTCTCGAGCTGTCATAGTTTTGAAGTCTCTGGTAGAATGTTGAGAACGCGTCAATCGTTTTATGTGACTGCACGATGCATATTGGCGTCTGTAGGTATTCCTTCATATCAGAAGGCTGTAACCTACGAGGAATGCTTGCAGACATTAATGAATGTTATAACCGACAAAATCCTGCATATGCTCAGTACGATGCAAGGTGAGGCAGTCATAGAAAAGTACGACATTGCCCATGAGTTTCTATGCCGTGTGTGTTTTGCGGAAGTAGAAGCGTTAAACCACGTCAAAATGATGGACTACCTATCGGTGGTCGAGGATGCCATGACCTCGATAGAGATTGCTGGCATTGTGGAGGTTGTAGGATAATTAAAAACAACAACAACAAAATGTTCTTTTCAGAACCACTTCATTTGTGTAGAAAGGATTATCGATCGTACAATTTCTGTTCACAACTCTTCTCTATCTATACATTTTTCTTCTCTATCACCCCCGTTAACACAGTAAATTTTATAGGGATGTTTAACCTTCAGTATAATTTTACACAGTGTGTTAGGATTAACAACTCTTATAGCATAGTTATTGCGGGTAGGCTCCCTCTCCACTTTTAAAATTTAGATCTTACACCGGCAGTCTTTTCATATACGTATTTTTATAACCATTTTAAAACCAACACTTATTTCTTTTATCCCTAGCGATTACTGGTTGTTGCATTTTTTACTAGAAGAAACCCTACCCCTGCAGTAACAGCCCCCGCAGAAAATAAAAAATGCTATCGGGCGAAAAATTAATAAAATCTGATTTTATTCGTCGTGATGAAAAATATCGATGGGGTAATAGGTTCGACTTAAAAGACTTCGTGTTCGGATCCTCACCACGGACAACCTCTCGCTGACGGACGGTTAAACCCTACGAAATTGTTCCAAACGGGGAATCACGAGGTTTTTATTGACGAATGAATCTTGGACCTGTACTGCTTCTGTACATCGTGAAAACCCACTCACAGCCTTGATCCGTGTTCCCAATTTCCTTTACTAAGTCACTTCAAAAAACATTGTGATTGCAAAAGTATGACTAACTGTTTTATTACGTCACGTTTTAAAAATACTTATTACTGTTGTAATCTGCTGTACGGGAGAGTAACCCTGTTCGAAGAAAAATCAGGTAAAACAGTTTTTAAAAAAATCGTTTCCTCCGTCGTTTGCCTATGTCTCATCACGCTGGTGAAACCGGGTGAAAAAATATTTTTTTTTGTACGAAGGAACTAACGCTACTCGATGCAGCCCCAGTTACATGCTTTTACCGAGTAAAGACTGTGCGCCAGAATGTTAAAAGTAGAATTCATACGTTTCCGTAAAAAAAACAACTTTAGTTCCTGCTTAAAGGAGTATGGTTCGATTCAGGAAGAATAGGATTTGACCTCGTGCATTAGAAAAGGGAACAAATCCGTCCCCGGTGTCCTTTGTTAGGTGGTAGTATTAGTATCCTTATACAAGCTCACTTCAAATTTTCATATGACATTCTGGGGTTGAGTTTCAACCTTTTTATTTTTTCGAACCGCGATAATACGCAGTTTTCTGCGGAACGCGAGCGACTTCGACGCCAAGGACGACCCGCACTAAACGATACGACCGTGCATTAGAAAACCGTGAACGGACTTGTGTGAAACGTAATGTACAGAGCTTGACAACAGTAATATAGACTGGGATCCTCGCTCACTATACTATCATAACCCTCGAGAAATTATCAAATATGAATAGACCTCTGTAAAGTTCCGACCCCACAATCTTCTGAGTTCATTCCCCGGTCGATGCTGTCAGGATCACAAGGGATGTTTTACACATTCAAAGACTTTTTCTGACATTCGCTAACCAAAGTGTGTATCTACACAACAGACTTGTCATTACATCGACAAACTACCTGTCCATAGGCTGAGTAAGCATTTAGAATGAAAAATTGAGTCTGCTTCACGACACAGAATCTTAAAACGCTCATTAATTATTTTGTGAGAGAAAGCATGCATAAAGTTCAAACACTAATACATCTTCCCTTTCTAATAAACCATACGATCAAAGTAGATAAATTGCAAGCATCATCGGATCTGATTCCGTATATCTGCTTACGACGAAAATCTCACAATAGCCTATTCAGTACTTTAACCCCCCGATACAGTATGTGACTAGGTCGTTTAACTAAATTACGTGCATAAACGAAAATGTAAAGGGATATCTGTAAATTCGCACAACGGGATAGGTGAATATTTTCACAATTCTTTTGAAGGCAGAATAACTGTGACGAGAGAGAAAGTATAAAAATGCAGTGGGATGGCTGTAAAAACAACAGATTACAGCGCAAATACTGTAAGATAGAAAAAACGACTATTAACAAGTGTCATATAAGGAGCGACCGATAAAAGTCACACCGTAGCGCAAGGAGTAATACAGGAAAAATCATAAAATATTAACCCCCCTCCCCCACGCTAGCAAATCACGGTCCATTGCGTACACACGGATGAATATCACAAAAATACTTTGCATATAGTAAAGAACCCCCGAAGTTTGGAAATTTAAAATCTGAAAACTCACTGTTTATAGTATTTCCGTGAAAAGTCACCCCCCAGAATCGAGATCTATCTCTGTCGCCAGTTATTCCAGCTTACTATCTCTTTTCAGCACGTTTGAATAAGTGCATGTGAAGGTGGCTAGCTGCATACACAAGCTTTTCGACAAAGATAGGATGTTTCACTACAATCTAACACGGAGATGTCTGTTAAGTTATTTTTTCCTCCTATTTCTACACTAGTGTGGAAGTCTTAGAACAAGTGGTTCGGGTTAGAACACGTTTTTGATATTATCTTGTTTGGCAATCTGAAAAAACACTGTCTGTGAACATTACCCCCCTGCAAGCTAGTACTAATTACTTCACGATTCTGAGGGACGAAGGTTGTAATCGTTGGCAGATATTTTTCAGAAATATGTAATCAACCATAGTGTTCGGATATTTGATCCATAGTAAGACATGAACGTTGTTTACCTGCCATCAGCGACCCCTTCTACGGATCGTATGAGAGGTAATTGTTACGACAATTAGCTACGGGAAGTAGTGTTTATTTTTAAAAGCAAGGACACACTAATTACGACTAGCTAGAGAACGATATATTAACCTGCTAAAGTTTGATTTTAAGGATCAGATAGTGTATATATCATCACTTTTTTAGTTCATAATAATATTCCAACTTTTAAAGGAAATATTGTCTCGTTATAAGCGATTACATACGAAGAGATACACACTCTATACTTTAAATCTATAGAGACAACGATCACTATCCATGGAACACATCTGTGAAATATCACCACATTTTTGTTTTTAACGTACGGTTGAATCGTTCTACGATGCTAGCTTTGGTATCCCATCCCTTTCTTTTACACCCACCCGATATAAAACATTCGACCCAACATAGCTTGCTAGCTGTGCGAGGTCTTGATACAGAGAACAATATTAACACTTCTAAGGCTGACCTTAAAATCCCCGTTAACTATACAAAAGAAATCACATTGACAAAAATATCAGAGACATTCATATTTATTTACATTAAGGTCACATTAATATTTAGTTCGTACATACCAGTTCACCGTGCATCTCTTTTAGTACTGTTGCAAAGTTCAATTTAGACATAAATGTGATATTAGCAGGACGATTTAGTTTAATACATGATTCCTCCACAAAACGTTCGGCAATATCGGTTAAATTAACGTTTCTTACCACTTCTGTGAAATAATCGTAAGCTGATTCAGCGTTTATGGTGAGCACGAATGGAGAAGTTGACTCGGATGACCCACTTCACACCCGAAACAGTTCTTACGTAGCAGCGTAAACAGTTCGTTTCGGAGATCTGTTTTCAAAGTCCGCTTTAAACAGTCCATAAGCTTTATGAAATCACTGCTGTCTTGTTCAAGGGGTCGATCGTTAGATGGTGGGCTTCGAGGAAGATTTGCCGCTAATTCTACCTTCCGCACTGTATTCCAAAATTTAAGGTTTTCAAACTTCAGAGCCATCAAACTGTAGGTGATTGGATCGCATAAATCTGTCAACCGCTGCCACTGTTCGACGCTGAGCCGAACCGATGACGAAAATACAAGTCCTCCGTCACGGGGGATGCTTTTTTTAATGACCACGCCGTGTCCACCTTTGAGCACGACGAGGCAAACCATAGCGTCCAGTTCATACTCGCCGTATTCGACATCTTCGAACGCTTCGACGATTGTAGACGCATACGAAACCAGTCCATGCCACTTCTCTTCAGACAGCATCACACCGTCCTTTGTAGGATATAGTTTTAACGAGTCATCACTCTGGAACACACGTACGTAACAGGCCACTCCCCTTATTAAAACACCCCCCTTCCCCCCTCAGTGGCGCCTCCATGGAACACACCTGTGAAATATCACCACGTTTTTGTTTTTAACGTACGGTTGAATCGTTCTACGATGCTAACTTTGGTTTCATTATGAGTGTGTTTTTAAGATACTTTTGAAATACTCTGTTAGTGAATTCAACCCCCCTTATCTGTTTGTAATTTCAGAGATATTCTGAAAGGTTTTTGTGATCGAAAGCTCCCACGATTTCCGTTTTAAAGGAGCACCACATGCATATTTCGAAAGCACGTCTATACAGGCTCGTAAATATTTGTAGACGTCATTATGTTTACTAAGAGATGGCAAATCTATCAGATCTCGACCAATGGGATGGAGTTACAGGGACACGTCACAGGTTTAAGGTATAAGTATTACCCTTCGACGGGCTGTAAGGCATTATTTTTTCCAGTATCGACTTGCTATGGCTTGTGCTAAACGTTCCCTGACAGATGGTGATCTTCCTGCGAAGCGACTTGCTGTTAGAGATGATGATAGCCATACGTTTCAACTCGGATCGGATTTGTTTGCGAGCGTTTGTGAATATCGGTCATATCCTAAAGTGCACATACGTGTGTTCCAGAGTGATGACTCGTTAAAACTATATCCTACAAAGGACGGTGTGATGCTGTCTGAAGAGCAGTGGCATGGACTGGTTTCGTATGCGTCTACAATCGTCGAAGCGTTCGAAGATGTCGAATACGGCGAGTATGAACTGGACGCTATGGTTTGCCTCGTCGTGCTCAAAGGTGGACACGTCGTGGTCATTAAAAAAAGCATCCCCCGTGACGGAGGACTTGTATTTTCGTCATCGGTTCGGCTCAGCGTCGAACAGTGGCAGCGGTTGACAGATTTATGCGATCCAATCACCTACAGTTTGATGGCTCTGAAGTTTGAAAACGGTAAATTTTGGAATGCAGTGCGGAAGGTAGAATTAGCGGCAAATCTTCCTCGAAGCCCACCATCTAACGATCGACCCCTTGAACAAGACAGCAGTGATTTCGTAAAGCTTATGGACTGTTTAAAACGGACTTTGAAAACAGTTCTCTGAAAAGAACTGTTTACGCTGCTACGTAAGAACTGTTTCGGGTGTGAAGTGGATCATCCGAGTCAACTTCTCCATTCGTGCCTCACCATAAACGCTGAATCAGCTTACGATTATTTCGCAGAAGTGGTAAGAAACGTTAATTTAACCGATATTGCCGAACGTTTTGTGGAGGAATCATGTATTGAACTAAATCGTCCTGCTAATATCACATTTATGTCTAAATTGAACTTTGCAACAGTACTAAAAGAGGTGCACGGTGAACTGGTATGTACGAACTAAATATTAATGTGACCTTAATGTAAATAAATATGAATGTCTCTGATATTTTTGTCAATGTGATTTCTTTTGTATAGTTAACGGGGATTTTAAGGTCAGCCTTAGAAGTGTTAATATTGTTCTCTGTATCAAGACCTCGCACAGCTAGCAAGCTATGTTGGGTCGAATGTTTTATATCGGGTGGGTGTAAAAGAAAGGGATGGGAAACCAAAGCTAGCATCGTAGAACGATTCAACCGTACGTTAAAAACAAAAATGTGGTGATATTCCACAGATGTGTTCCATGGATAGTGATCGTTGTCTCTATAGATTTAAAGTATAGAGTGTGTATCTCTTTGTATGTAATCGCTTATAACGAGACAATATTTCCTTTAAAAGTTGGAATATTATTATGAACTAAAAAAGTGATGATACATACACTATCTGATCGTTAAAATCAAACTTTAGCAGGTTAATATATCGTTCTGTAGCTAGTCGGTAATTAGTGTGTCTTTGCTTTTAAAAATAAACACGACTTCCCGTAGCTAATTTTCGTAACAATTACCTCTCATACGATCCGTAGGAGGGGTCGCTGATGGCAGGTAAACAACGTTCATGTCTTACTATGGATCAAATATCCGAACACTATGGTTGATTACATATTTCTGAAAAATATCTGCCAACGATTACAACCTTCGTCCCTCAGAATCGTGAAGTAATTAGTACTAGCTTGCAGGGGGGTAATGTTCACAGACAGTGTTTTTTCAGATTGCCAAACAAGATAATATCAAAAACGTGTTCTAACCCGAACCACTTGTTCTAAGACTTCCACACTAGTGTAGAAATAGGAGGAAAAAATAACTTAACAGACATCTCCGTGTTAGATTGTAGTGAAACATCCTATCTTTGTCGAAAAGCTTGTGTCTGCAGCTAGCCACCTTCACATGCACTTATTCAAACGTGCTGAAAAGAGATAGTAAGCTGGAATAACTGGCGACAGAGATAGATCTCGATTCTGGGGGGTGACTTTTCACGGAAATACTATAAACAGTGAGTTTTCAGATTTTAAATTTCCAAACTTCGGGGGTTCTTTACTATATGCAAAGTATTTTTGTGATATTCATCCGTGTGTACGCAATGGACCGTGATTTGCTAGCGTGGGGGAGGGGGGTTAATATTTTATGATTTTTCCTGTATTACTCCTTCCGCTACTGTGTGACTTTTATCGGTCGCTCCTTATATGACACTTGTTAATAGTCGTTTTTTCTATCTTACAGTATTTGCTCTGTAATCTGTTGTTTTTACAGCCATCCCACTGCATTTTTATACTTTCTCTCTCGTCACAGTTATTCTGCCTTCAAAACAATTGTGAAAATATTCACCTATCCTGTTGTGCGAATTTACAGATATCCCTTTACATTTTCGTTTATGCACGTAATTTAGTTAAACGACCTAGTCACATACTGTATCGGGGGGGGGGGGGGGGTTAAAGTACTGAATAGGCTATTGTGAGATTTTCGTCGTAAGCAGATATACGGAATCAGATCCGATGATGCTTGCAATTTGTCTACTTTGATCGTATGGTTTATTAGAAAGGGAAGATGTATTAGTGTTTGAACTTTATGCATGCTTTCTCTCACAAAATAATTAATGAGCGTTTTACGAATCTGTGTCGTGAAGCAGATTCAATTTTTCATTCTAAATGCTTACTCAGCCTATGGACAGGTAGTTTGTCGATGTAATGACAAGTCTGATGTGTAGATACACACTTTGGTTAGCGAATGTCAGAAAAAGTCGTTGAATGTGTAAAACATCCCTTGTGATCCTGACAGCATCGACCGGGGAATGAACTCAGAAGATTGTGGGGTCGGAACTTTACAGAGGTCTATTCATATTTGATAATTTCTCGAGGGTTATGATAGTATAGTAAGCGAGGATACCAGTCTATATTACTGTTGTCAAGCTCTGTACATTACGTTTCACACAAGTCCGTTCACGGTTTTCTAATGCACGGTCGTATCGTTTAGTGCGGGTCGTCCTTGGCGTCGAAGTCGCTCGCGTTCTGCAGAAAACTGCGCATTATCGCGGTTGGAAAAAATAAAAAGGTTGAAACTCAACCCCAGAATGTCATATGAAAATTTGAAGTGAGCTTGTATAAGGATACTAATACTACCACCTAACAAAGGACACCGGAGACGGATTTGTTCCCTTTTCTAATGCACGAGGTCAAATCCTATTCTTCCTGAATCGAACCATACTCCTTTAAGCAGGAACTAAAGTTGTTTTTTTTACGGAAACGTATGAATTCTACTTTTAACATTCTGGCGCACAGTCTTTACTCGGTAAAAGCATGTAACTGGGGCTGCATCGAGTAGCGTTAGTTCCTTCGTACAAAAAAAAAATATTTTTTCACCCGGTTTCACCAGCGTGATGAGACATAGGCAAACGACGGAGGAAACGATTTTTTTAAAAACTGTTTTACCTGATTTTTCTTCGAACAGTGTTACTCTCACGTACAGCGGATTACAACAGTAATAATTATTTTTAAAACGTGACGTCATAAAATAGTTAGTCATACTTTTGCAATCACAATGTTTTTTGAAGTGACTTAGTAAAGGAAATTGGGAACACGGATCAAGGCTGTGAGTGGGTTTTCACGATGTACGGAAGCAGTACAGGTCCAAGATTCATTCGTCAATAAAAACCATGTGATTCCCCGTTTGGAATAATTTCGTAGGGTTTAACCGTCCGTCAGCGAGAGGTTGTCCGTGGTGAGGATCCGAACACGAAGTCTTTTAAGTCGAACCTATTACCCCATCGATATTTTTCATCACGACGAATAAAATCAGATTTTATTAATTTTTCGCCCGATAGCATTTTTTATTTTCTGCGGGGGCTGTTACTGCAGGGGTAGGGTTTCTTCTAGTAAAAAATGCAACAACCAGTAATCGCTAGGGATAAAAGAAATAAGTGTTGGTTTTAAAATGGTTATAAAAATACGTATATGAAAAGACTGCCGGTGTAAGATCTAAATTTTAAAAGTGGAGAGGGAGCCTACCCGCAATAACTATGCTATAAGAGTTGTTAATCCTAACACACTTTGTAAAATTATACTGAAGGTTAAACATCCCTATAAAATTTACTCTGTTAACGGGGGTGATAGAGAAGAAAAATGTATAGATAGAGAAGAGTTGTGAACAGAAATTGTACGATCGATAATCCTTTCTACACAAATGAAGTGGTTCTGAAAAGAACATTTTGTTGTTGTTGTTTTTAATTATCCTACAACCTCCGCAATGCCAGCAATCTCTATCGAGGTCATGGCATCCTCGACCACCGATAGGTAGTCCATCCTTTTGACGTGGTTTAACGCTTCTACTTCTGCAAAACACACACGGCATAGAAACTCATGGGCAATGTCGTACTTTTCTATGACTGCCTCACCTTGCATCGTACTGAGCATATGCAGGATTTTGTCGGTTATAACATTCATTAATGTCTGCAAGCATTCCTCGTAGGTTACAGCCTTCTGATATGAAGGAATACCTACAGACGCCAATATGCATCGTGCAGTCACATAAAACGATTGATGCGTTCTCAACATTCTACCAGAGACTTAAAAACTATGACAGCTCGAGAGACCGACAGAACACTGAGCAGAGTGTTCATGTCTTAACAAGTCTCCTGTATATATAAACAGTGCTCAGCCTTCTGATACGTGTCACTCGCTGGTCCCTCCACATTACTTTCCCCTTGCTGTGACGTCACCTACCCTTAGAGAACAACAACGTATGAGTAATCACACTGAGCGCTGGACACTCAACCTCCCGGGGCGATTGCATCATTGTGTCATGAGATGTTTCGAAGCTTGCTACCTGACCGGTAAGTGAGTGACATGTATGTGCATGATGAAACTCCACGTACGACTTCAGGAATGCCAATAACAGAGGCTTTTCCATTGCAGGTTGGTTCTTGTTCAAGGAGTTGACAGAATGAAGCTGGGGTAGCGCGTTCGACTCTTGTTGCCGAGGAGAAGTTTTTTTTTTTCGATAAAACGCATCTACAGAAAACTGATTTATTTCAACCGTACGGTGTTTTATTTTTAATAAAGGTAAGGGAATTTTGATGAGTGTTTCATTACTAGGGAGTTTAATAGCAGGGAATTTTAATTATAAAGGAATCGTTTAGTCGTCCTGGCTAAATGAATAGCAAAGGGTTTTAATTACTAAGGAATAAATACAACTCTGTGAGTTGATTTACAATTTGAGATCTGCATTAGATCCGAGGCTTAGCATCCGAGGGCTTAAACTATAGGTAGGGCTTAAAAGGTCAACGGGGGGGGGGGGGGGGTCTGCAGGCAGGTAACAACGTTTGCTGCAGGTAACATCGTTGCAGGCAGGTAACAACTGATGCTGTCTGAAGAGCAGTGGCATGGACTGGTTTCGTATGCGTCTACAATCGTCGAAGCGTTCGAAGATGTCGAATACGGCGAGTATGAACTGGACGCTATGGTTTGCCTCGTCGTGCTCAAAGGTGGACACGGCGTGGTCATTAAGAAAAGCATCCCCCGTGACGGAGGACTTGTATTTTCGTCATCGGTTCGGCTCAGCGTCGAACAGTGGCAGCGGTTGACAGATTTATGCGATCCAATCACCTACAGTTTGATGGCTCTGAAGTTTGAAAACGGTAAATTTTGGAATGCAGTGCGGAAGGTAGAATTAGCGGCAAATCTTCCTCGAAGCCCACCATCTAACGATCGACCCCTTGAACAAGACAGCAGTGATTTCATAAAGCTTATGGACTGTTTAAAGCGGACTTTGAAAACAGATCTCCGAAAAGAACTGTTTACGCTGCTACGTAAGAACTGTTTCGGGTGTGAAGTGGGTCATCCGAGTCAACTTCTCCATTCGTGCCTCACCATAAACGCTGAATCAGCTTACGATTATTTCGCAGAAGTGGTAAGAAACGTTAATTTAACCGATATTGCCGAACGTTTTGTGGAGGAATCATGTATTAAACTAAATCGTCCTGCTAATATCACATTTATGTCTAAATTGAACTTTGCAACAGTACTAAAAGAGATGCACGGTGAACTGGTATGTACGAACTAAATATTAATGTGACCTTAATGTAAATAAATATGAATGTCTCTGATATTTTTGTCAATGTGATTTCTTTTGTATAGTTAACGGGGATTTTAAGGTCAGCCTTAGAAGTGTTAATATTGTTCTCTGTATCAAGACCTCGCACAGCTAGCAAGCTATGTTGGGTCGAATGTTTTATATCGGGTGGGTGTAAAAGAAATGGATGGGAAACCAAAGCTAGCATCGTAGAACGATTCAACCGTACGTTAAAAACAAAAATGTGGTGATATTTCACAGATGTGTTCCATGGATAGTGATCGTTGTCTCTATAGATTTAAAGTATAGAGTGTGTATCTCTTTGTATGTAATCGCTTATAACGAGACAATATTTCCTTTAAAAGTTGGAATATTATTATGAACTAAAAAAGTGATGATACATACACTATCTGATCGTTAAAATCAAACTTTAGCAGGTTAATATATCGTTCTGTAGCTAGTCGGTAATTAGTGTGTCTTTGCTTTTAAAAATAAACACGACTTCCCGTAGCTAATTTTCGTAACAATTACCTCTCATACGATCCGTAGAAGGGGTCGCTGATGGCAGGTAAACAACGTTCATGTCTTACTATGGATCAAATATCCGAACACTATGGTTGATTACATATTTCTGAAAAATATCTGCCAACGATTACAACCTTCGTCCCTCAGAATCGTGAAGTAATTAGTACTAGCTTGCAGGGGGGTAATGTTCACAGACAGTGTTTTTTCAGATTGCCAAACAAGATAATATCAAAAACGTGTTCTAACCCGAACCACTTGTTCTAAGACTTCCACACTAGTGTAGAAATAGGAGGAAAAAATAACTTAACAGACATCTCCGTGTTAGATTGTAGTGAAACATCCTATCTTTGTCGAAAAGCTTGTGTCTGCAGCTAGCCACCTTCACATGCACTTATTCAAACGTGCTGAAAAGAGATAGTAAGCTGGAATAACTGGCGACAGAGATAGATCTCGATTCTGGGGGGTGACTTTTCACGGAAATACTATAAACAGTGAGTTTTCAGATTTTAAATTTCCAAACTTCGGGGGTTCTTTACTATATGCAAAGTATTTTTGTGATATTCATCCGTGTGTACGCAATGGACCGTGATTTGCTAGCGTGGGGGAGGGGGGTTAATATTTTATGATTTTTCCTGTATTACTCCTTCCGCTACTGTGTGACTTTTATCGGTCGCTCCTTATATGACACTTGTTAATAGTCGTTTTTTCTATCTTACAGTATTTGCTCTGTAATCTGTTGTTTTTACAGCCATCCCACTGCATTTTTATACTTTCTCTCTCGTCACAGTTATTCTGCCTTCAAAAGAATTGTGAAAATATTCACCTATCCTGTTGTGCGAATTTACAGATATCCCTTTACATTTTTGTTTATGCACGTAATTTAGTTAAACGACCTAGTCACATACTGTATCGGGGGGGGGGGGGGTTAAAGTACTGAATAGGCTATTGTGAGATTTTCGTCGTAAGCAGATATACGGAATCAGATCCGATGATGCTTGCAATTTGTCTACTTTGATCGTATGGTTTATTAGAAAGGGAAGATGTATTAGTGTTTGAACTTTATGCATGCTTTCTCTCACAAAATAATTAATGAGCGTTTTACGAATCTGTGTCGTGAAGCAGATTCAATTTTTCATTCTAAATGCTTACTCAGCCTATGGACAGGTAGTTTGTCGATGTAATGACAAGTCTGATGTGTAGATACACACTTTGGTTAGCGAATGTCAGAAAAAGTCGTTGAATGTGTAAAACATTCCTTGTGATCCTGACAGCATCGACCGGGGAATGAACTCAGAAGATTGTGGGGTCGGAACTTTACAGTGGTCTATTCATATTTGATAATTTCTCGAGGGTTATGATAGTATAGTAAGCGAGGATACCAGTCTATATTACTGTTGTCAAGCTCTGTACATTACGTTTCACACAAGTCCGTTCACGGTTTTCTAATGCATGGTCGTATCGTTTAGTGCGGGTCGTCCTTGGCGTCGAAGTCGCTCGCGTTCTGCAGAAAACTGCGCATTATCGCGGTTGGAAAAAATAAAAAGGTTGAAACTCAACCCCAGAATGTCATATGAAAATTTGAAGTGAGCTTGTATAAGGATACTAATACTACCACCTAACAAAGGACACCGGGGACGGATTTGTTCCCTTTTCTAATGCACGAGGTCAAATCCTATTCTTCCTGAATCGAACCATACTCCTTTAAGCAGGAACTAAAGTTGTTTTTTTTACGGAAACGTATGAATTCTACTTTTAACATTCTGGCGCACAGTCTTCACTCGGTAAAAGCATGTAACTGGGGCTGCATCGAGTAGCGTTAGTTCCTTCGTACAAAAAAAAATATTTTTTCACCCGGTTTCACCAGCGTGATGAGACATACGCAAACGACGGAGGAAACGATTTTTTTAAAAACTGTTTTACCTGATTTTTCTTCGAACAGTGTTACTCTCACGTACAGCGGATTACAACAGTAATAATTATTTTTAAAACGTGACGTCATAAAATAGTTAGTCATACTTTTGCAATCACAATGTTTTTTGAAGTGACTTAGTAAAGGAAATTGGGAACACGGATCAAGGCTGTGAGTGGGTTTTCACGATGTACGGAAGCAGTACAGGTCCAAGATTCATTCGTCAATAAAAACCATGTGATTCCCCGTTTGGAATAATTTCGTAGGGTTTAACCGTCCGTCAGCGAGAGGTTGTCCGTGGTGAGGATCCGAACACGAAGTCTTTTAAGTCGAACCTATTACCCCATCGATATTTTTCATCACGACGAATAAAATCAGATTTTATTAATTTTTCGCCCGATAGCATTTTTTATTTTCTGCGGGGGCTGTTACTGCAGGGGTAGGGTTTCTTCTAGTAAAAAATGCAACAACCAGTAATCGCTAGGGATAAAAGAAATAAGTGTTGGTTTTAAAATGGTTATAAAAATACGTATATGAAAAGACTGCCGGTGTAAGATCTAAATTTTAAAAGTGGAGAGGGAGCCTATTCGCAATAACTATGCTATAAGAGTTGTTAATCCTAACACACTGTGTAAAATTATACTGAAGGTTAAACATCCCTATAAAATTTATGCTGTTAATGGGGGTGATAGAGAAGAAAAATGTATAGATAGAGAAGAGTTGTGAACAGAAATTGTACGATCGATAATCCTTTCTACACAAATGAAGTGGTTCTGAAAAGAACATTTTGTTGTTGTTGTTTTTAATTATCCTACAACCTCCACAATGCCAGCAATCTCTATCGAGGTCATGGCATCCTCGACCACCGATAGGTAGTCCATCATTTTGACGTGGTTTAACGCTTCTACTTCCGCAAAACACACACGGCATAGAAACTCATGGGCAATGTCGTACTTTTCTATGACTGCCTCACCTTGCATCGTACTGAGCATATGCAGGATTTTGTCGGTTATAACATTAATTAATGTCTGCAAGCATTCCTCGTAGGTTACAGCCTTCTGATATGAAGGAATACCTACAGACGCCAATATGCATCGTGCAGTCACATAAAACGATTGACGCGTTCTCAACATTCTACCAGAGACTTCAAAACTATGACAGCTCGAGAGACCGACAGAACACTGAGCAGAATGTTCATGTCTTAACAAGTCCCCTGTATATATAAACAGTGCTCAGCCTTCTGATACGTGTCACTCGCTGGTCCCTCCACATTACTTTCCCCTTGCTGTGACGTCACCTACCCTTAGAGAACAACAACGTATGAGTAATCACAATGAGCGCTGGACACTCAATCTCCCGGGGCGATTGCATCATTGTGTCACGAGATGTTTCGAAGCTTGCTACCTGACCATAAGTGAGTGACACGTATATGCATGATGAAACTCCACGTACGACTTCAGGAATGCCAATAACGGAGGCTTTTCCATTGCAGGTTGGTTCTTGTTCAAGGAGTTGACAGAATGAAGCTGGGGTAGCGCGTTCGACTCTTGTTGGCGAGGAGAAGTTTTTTTTTTCGATAAAACGCATCTACAGAAAACTGATTTATTTCAACCGTACGGTGGTTTTTTTAATAAAGGTAAGGGAATTTTGATGAGTGTTTAATTACTAGGGAGTTTAATAGCAGGGAATTTTAATTATAAAGGAATCGTTTAGTCGTCCTGGCTAAATGAATAGCAAAGGGTTTTAATTACTAAGGAATAAATACAACTCTGTGAGTTGATTTACAATTTGAGATCTGCATTAGATCCGAGGCTTAGCATCCGAGGGCTTAAACTATAGGTAGGGCTTAAAAGGTCAACCGGGGGGTCTGCAGGAGGGCTTAAAATATAGGTCAACCATTGGGGCAAAATAAAGAAAAATCGGAAATTAGAGTTAAAATAAGGAGGTTTTTCCAAAAATAGTACTCTTCATTGTCAACAGATGGCACCAGGGTTTTTTTTAATAAGGGGGAAGAAATTTTTAATAGGGGGAGTAATTTTTAATAAGAAGGGAAATCAAAGAATTAAAAGAAGGGTTTTTGGGGGATTAGTGTTCCTCACAGGCACTAGATGACGCCAAAGGGGTTTTTTCATAAGGGGGGGAGGAATTTTTTTATAAAGAGGGAAATCAAAAAACGAAGAATTAGAATAAAAATAGGGGCTTTTTGGGAAAATAGTACTTCTTACTGTCAACAGATGGCACCAGGTTTTTTTTTAATAAGGGGGAGGGCTTAAAATATAGGTGGGGCGACCGGGGGGTCCGAAAACGACAAATTAGGGTGAAAATAAAGGGTTTTTTGGGAAAATAGTACTTCTCACTGAACAGATGTCGGCACTGAGGGGGGAGGGGGGTTGTTGTTTGGGTTGTTTTACCTCTGAGCGGCACTTTTTTGCACACCATGGGCTAAATGGCCAGGTCTCATGGACCCCGAAGGCTCAGAGAAGGTTGGGGGAGGGGACCCACTAGAACAGCTGTTGGGAGACAGATGGTAGCCTCCCGTCAAGGCCATCCAGCGTGTTCTTTAACGTGCAAAGGGTATGTCTCTCCCGCACACGGGGCCACGGCTTAACGTCCCATCCGACGGACGGCGGCCTTTCAAAGCCCATCGGTGTCCCCTACTGACCGTGGGCAAGGCGGGGAATTTTGCGGAGATAAATCTCAACGCTGACCCAGCTGGGACTCGAACCTGGGAACTACAGAATACGAGCCTGGCGCGCTACCAACTGAGCCACTCCCGCCCCGGGGGGAGGGGGAAATTATTAATTATTAATAAGGGGGCGTGGCCGGTTACGTAATGATTATGTAATGATTACGTCATGCTGCGCCATAGGGGGAGGAAGTGGGCGTGGTCGGTGACGTCATAGGGGCGTGGCCGGTGACGTCATATGAGGGAAAGCACTAGTGGGGGATCGCTGGAATGGCACTATACTACTAGCGTGTCTGCTGAGAAGCAGACCCACGCCTTGGTGATGCTTATTGTCGTCCCTCCCCAAAAAGAGAAATTTAAGATTATTTTTAAGAATCTGATTTTTATCTGTCCATCTGGTCTCTTGCAAGCCGAGAATATCTAAATTATAATGGTGGAATTCTTGTGTGAGGACATCAAGAGAAAAAGCTCTGTGCAGAGTCCTCACATTCCAACTACCTATGGAGAGAAAATGGTTAGTGGGATGTTTAAAGAAACTATGGTTATTGAGAAAGGAAATGGCGACAATATCAAACAGTCCCCTAATCGCAGGCATGGGGCAAAGACCCGTTCCCCCACCACTAAAGGCTGAAACCATCTACACTGGAAGACTCCCCAATGTAGAATTTGACAATGCCAGTAGAAGCAGAGTTCAGGTGCTTGCGATCAATAATCAAGCTCAGAGCCATAATTCAGTCCAGTCCAGTGGGTTTATATGGTCAGCACCAGAACCCTCTGTGGTTGACCACTCCTCAGCAGGGTAGAAAAAAAAAGAAATGTAGCCATAGTTGTCCAGATCAGTAGGCCACACTAATCTGGCAGCCCTCCCCTTCCGTTCACTTACACAAGAGAGTATTTCTTTTGAAAGGTACTAACGGTCTGCACCACGAGAAGGCGGGGTCGGACATTAGGTGATAGGCCTGGCCGATTTTATACATCATCACAGGGGATTGGTCCATAGCTCTCCTTCCAGTGACTATCTAACTACCATTTACAGACCCATAATATCATGCATTACAGCAAATGTAGGGAAAGAGTGTTTGCCCATCAAAAACACGACCCTCCCAATGCCAAAAAGTTAATTTGGTCATTGGTTTATCTTTTGTTTTTGGTTCACATTGGTGATGGCTGGTGAAATGTAATGCTGAAAGTTTTTCGTTTCTGGTCGTTAACGTATTAGATCGTTCTACTGATTCAAAAGAATGGTAATTGTTGAAACTGTGCATCAACAGAGATCTTCGCACAAGACTCTGCTTTTGGAAACAACTTCAAACAAGAGGCGCAAAGTAAATGGCGAGACCATGAGAGTGGGCAGTTGGCGCTTTTTGTACATCAATGGTTGACGGCTAAGCCACCGTCTTATGATCGAGAAGAAGTATTGAATCATCAGCTGCGCATGCTCATAGTCTCCCAATGAGGTTTTGTTGTAACTGACGTTGGCATGAAAGCGATTCTGTTTCGTAAGGGGAAGAAGTGTTTTCCATTTAGAATATTATTTCAAGGATTCATTTTTCATTGGTAGAACTTGCTGCGTTGGCAAACGAAAAAAAAAAAATCGACATTAGTTTGACGTAGTTGTTTGACGTAACAGTTGACGTAGAGATAAGATTTTTACTGCTAAGAGTAATTTGGAGATGCCAACAGGAAACAATACGTTAGGTACGAGGCTTCTAATACGTAAGGATTAAAATCGAATGAATTTGCCTCCGCATCCGCAGAGTCTAGGATTCGTTCACTTCGTGGATTCGAGCTTCGTCTCTTCGGCTAGGAAGTGATCTCGATAAGAAGCACGGGGGCCAACAGTTGCGTCAGAAAAGTCTTCCGATCCTCCGATGGAAAAAGAAATTGGCTCGTGCTCCGATCTTATTAAAAATGAAAAAGGATACAAACAAACAAAGAAAAAATCCTCCAGCATTCAGCGAATGTTTCAAAAGGAAAGAGGAAAAAAAGATGACGCAGACAATGACGGCGTCCACCCCCTCTCCCCTCCTCCTTCCGTGGTTGGTGCTCACTTCCCATCTTGGCGATGAGACTTTGCACCGTCAGCTGACCGTGTCGCCCTGCCGTTTAGATAGTGATCGCTACCGTAATTAAATTAGGACGAACCACAATCTAAACCTCATCATATGGCTGCAAAGAGGAGAGACATTTTTTCTCGTTTCGTGTTCCTCACTCTGCTTGCAAAGAGGTCTCCTATAATTAAGTGTCTTTTTTTTTCACCTCTCCGTCGTCGTCTTCTCCTCGCCATAAAGTGTCGCCTTGCCGTCTCCCTCTGTGGTAATAATTACTGCCATATTGTTGACGGGGACGCATTCAAGGCACGTTCTCTCTCGGCTCGAGCCACTCGAGGCGGCGCAAACCCCGACTCGAACGCACGAGAGGACTCGAGGGGCCAAAGAAATCACGAAGAACAACAGACGGGGAGCGCGGAACGAGAAAGAATAGCAATTATCATGAATGGGAATTCTTTTCATTAAGGAAGGCATAAGAGCACTTCCTCATAAGACGAAGAAGAGCATTCGACAGCACTTCAGTGGGAAACAATTCAGTTTCGAAATATTTCAGGATCATCGAGTGATATTCTAACGATTATGTTTCGGTTGGTATAAAAATAATTGAAGGGAAATGCTTGATAAAGTGTGTCTTTAAACAATGCAGTTCTAAGAGTAAGTTTACAATTGAGATTCGGAACATTTTTCTTAACGGTTAAGGCTAAACATTTCTCAGATTTGAAGCGATGTAATGCTTTTAGACACTGGAATGTTACACATTTGCAATTTTTTATTTTTAACATTGCTAATATAGCATCTTAAAAATCTAAGGGCTAAAAAGCTCATGTGGTGTAAAAATTAATAATACTAATCTCAATCACACTAAAATAATTTTAAGTATCCAAATAATACTGTAGACGTTTGTCTGTAACAAATCTGTATAAGTTATAAATAGTTGCAATGTAAGCGAGGTTTTAGATGATATCCTAATAATAAAATAGTAATCTTGAAACATTTAAAATGCTTTAAAGTTGATTCAGTCTACGGGATGAAAACATTTTCCTTTGATTCCCGTTTCCCTTTCTAGTTAGTTTTTTTTAGTTGATTTCCTAACACATTTCGTTTTTCCTCCTCATTTTATTCAGCGAATCCTTTTCTTAGTTCGACTGATTCCGCTTTCCCGCCTCATTCAGCTGAATTTCTTTCTTCTCTCCATGGTAACAGAGTCATCAAAAGAGAAATTCCCATTGCCACTTTCCTTGTTTGTTTCAGGTTTCAAATTCTCTTCCTCTTTTAACTCTTTCATCTCTCTTATCCTTGAGGCGGGGGTGGCTCAGTCGGTAGCGCGCCAGGCTCGTAATCTGTAGTTCCCAGGTTCGAGTCCCAGCTGGGTCAGCGTTGAGATTTATCTCCGCAAAATTCCCCGCCCTGCCCACTGTCAGTAGGGGACACCGATGGGCTTGGAAATGCCACCGTCCGTCGGATGGGACGTTAAGCCGTGGCTCCGTGTGCGGGAGAGCCATACCCTGTGCACGTTAAAGAACACGCTGGATGGCCTTGACGGGAGGCTACCATTTGTCTCCCAACAGCTGTTCCAGTGGGTCCCCTCGCCCAACTTTCTCTGAGCCTTCGGGGTCCTTGTGGCCTGGCCATTTAGCCCATGGTGTGCAAAAAAGTGCCGCTCAGAGGTAAACCAACCCAACTCTTATCCTTGTAAGCACACACTCTAAAAAATTAATTCTAACTCACAAAATGTCATCATAGGGCATGAAGAGATTTTAACAGCCTCTTAGTCGAAGAAGAAACGTTACCTTGCATCCTCCTTTGCTGTTAGAGAAAAACCATTTTGACTTTTCCATCCTAAATTGAATCACATCTTACTCAAGAGAGGATCGCATTCTTCATTAATAAATAAGATTATTTGAATTGATTTATTGAGTAAGGAAAGGAGACTGGAAGACTTGATGCGAAAGAAACCAAGTCAACCGGTTTCCCCGTTTAATGCTGTCGCGCCCACCATTCGTTCTCTTTCATTAGAAGCCAAAGCGCATCTCATTGAGCGATTGTTCCCATGCGAGAATGCATTTGCTTCGCGGAGAATCCACCCAAAATCCTAACAACGCCCTTGAAGTGGGGTTCTAAAGTGGAGATGCTTCATTTGTTAACTTCATTTAAATGTTGGTCAATTGGTTAAAGAAGAAATTGGGTTTTTAAGCGGAGAAGGAAATTTCATTCGGAAAGGTTTACCGACTGTGCTGAAAATTGAAACGTTTGTACTGTTCTGCATCGCTTTGATACGCTGAAATTTTTTTGTACCTCTTTCTACTTCGAACACTCGCAGCAGAACTCTAGACGGTGGCTACTGCAATTGACAGAACTTTCTGTGTCAACTGGTTGTCCTGATCAATATGAATCATACTGCCACTGAGAGCTCATGTGGGTTTACCAGGGCAAAACATGCGTTTGTCACTGAGAGCAGCAGAAAGGGTTCGGAATGTAAGATCATACCTCGCAGTGTAAATAACTTGGCTCAATACGATATCAATGCTAATACCCTGTGGGTCCTGACTTATCATCGCGATCTGACGAAATCCAGTGGTCTGTAGCGACTGTTTGGGTGGAGAACGCCGAGAGGATCTCCTCCTTGGAAACGGTGAGGAGTCCTCACTCGTGGATGAATGAAAAATTCAGCGTTTTTGTGAGGCAATCAGACCTCCGTGGCAAGCAGCTGCTTGAGGGGATATTTATTATGTTTTTTTTTATTACTGTGATGGCCTCAAAACCAATAGTTGCGTCGTTAAGGAGGAGCTTCGAGTGTTTTAGAGCACACTGTCTCCACATTGTTGCCAGATCTTAGGGGCTTGAAGGATTTCGGTGAACAAGACCTTCCAAACCTCCAGTGGTGAAAAAGGGGGACATGTTCTCCATCAGTTGGTCACCCGTCGAATGGATGACAAAGAAGGGAGAAACAGATGAAGAAGACACAGATCATCCTGAAAGGAGCTCTTAGGGGACGAGACTGGGGATTATGAGCAGGGAACTCGTAATGAAAGTAAACAGATTCAGTGACTGTGGTCCCTATTCGATACAGAGATCAACAAGGAGACATCCTGTCATACACCAGATTGCCCAGACACCAGTCACATGCAGGGTTTTGGGTTTGTTTTACCTCTGAGGGCACTTTTTTTGCACACAGTGGTCTAAATATCCATGTCACAAGGACCCTGAGACCCAGAGTAGGTTGAAGGGACGGTACCCACCGGACTGCTGTTAGGGGACAGATGGTAGTCTCCCATCAAGACCATCCAGCGTATTCTTTAACGTTCACAGAAGCATGGCTCTCTCCCGCATACGGACCACGGCTTAACGTCCCATTCGATGGACGGCAATCTTTCCAAGCCCATCGGTGTCCCTTACTGACCGAAGGTAGGATGGGAAGTTTTGCGGATATAAATCTCAAAGCTGGCCAAGCTGGGAATCGAACCTGGGAACTGCAGATGACGAGCCTGGCGCGCTACTGACTGGGCCACCCCACTCCCTATGCACGCAGGAGAGAGTGAGAGTCTGCACGAGGAACCGAGAAACGAAACTCATAAATCTACACTTGGAGATACTGCAACTGCCCGAGTCGTGGGGATGGCATGGTTGCCTGTTTGTGTCCTGTTAGCTCTAACTGAGGTAGTGGTCAGTAGTGACTTCTGCCTTACCGGTGGGGAGATCCTTGTGTGAGAAGGCCTGTACAAACTAAGAGTAGTTCCTAAGATTCTTCTCCGTCTTTTTTTTTTGCAAATAAAAAAAATTGAAATTTGTTAGATTTTTTTGCACGAAGCATAAGTTTCAATGATGAAAATGAACTTCAAAACTGTGGTCTCTTTCTGTGGAAAAAATGTGGCCAAGTCTTTCGTATGAAGCAATAGAGAAACATTTCATTTAAATCCCCTCCATTATCATCCCTGCTTGCATTCCTGGAGATAGAGGAGGAGTGGGTAAAACATTTCTGGTGGGGGGTTGGGGGGATATAAATGATATGTGTCCTGAAGGGGTTAAAACATCAATGGACGTGCCTTTTAATTTTGTTGGAAGTACATGGTCATTTCAATATAATTTGGGGTGCAGGAGGGGCCAATCTCGGCGGATCCATTGCCCAACGAAATAATTGGCGGTATATGAGGAACACTTTCATGGAAAATAAAAAAATAAATACCCCCTGAAGCAGTAGTTCAACAGTGAGTTCGCGAATTTTAATTTAAAATTATTTAAAAGTAGTCGAACAGAAACTTTTTTGTGAGGTTCCAATGTGAAACATTTTTTAAACTTCCTCTTCGTGCACAGTGCAGACGACATTGTGTATCGTTCACCTGACAGTCTCGAAATTTCACGACTAAAATGCACATCTGGCATTCTGGGGGGGATCGTAGGAGGAGGGGAGAGGGAACAAATGGCATCATTCGCTTTCGGGGTTGATTTCCTACGAAGGAGGAAGAGTTTTGTATTTCTATTCAGGATGAAGACGCCTTTCACTTTTTCTTTTCATTAGAATAGTTTCATTAGCAGTTCATGTCGGAAGTAAGTAAGAGCGATAAGCATTTACGATTAATAGAAAAAAAAAATCAAACGTACCTTGTTCAAAGTAACCATATCTTATATTAGGACATTTAGAATACTTCTGTTGTTAAGTGCTGGGATTAGGCGAACAAAAGTCATGCTCTTATAATAAGAAAGTGTATGAACTACTTTAGTTCTATTAAAAGTAAAATCTGGTTCACAATTCCGTCATGCCCTCCTACAGTGTTCTTATAACTTCCTTCCATTCTCTTAAGTAAAGCATTGATTAGGAATGACTGTCCTGTCCTGTCCAACTTCCCACAAAATTGAAAATTCCAAAACTCGTTCAAGATTGAGTCTTGACTCATTCAGAAAGCATTTTCTGCTTGTTTTATCTAAAAGAAAAAATGAAAAATGGAAGAAAATTATCAGTATAATATTTCAGTTAAGATGTTATAATTCTTCATGTTGTACAATGAAAAATAAGAGGAAAATTGTGATGAGATCTTCATGTTGGGAGTGATTGAATTTGTATTTTTGTGGATATTTTCTGCATGTTGTTTATGTTGTAAGAATGGTTGCAAAGAGGAATGGTTACAGGGTGTCTAAAAGGGAACAATCTTTAAAAAATGAAATAATAAATTTGTATAAATTCATATTTTTTTTATTTTCATTATATAATATTGATTTAAAAGTATAGTTTGTTATGTTGTATTTTTTTAGATTATTATAATATTTTATTCTTTGTGTTTGAAAATGTGGACAATCAAAAATAATGTGGGCTATTGTGTGCGCAGCATTACAGTAATCACAATTTGGGGAATTTTTTCTTTTAAATTTGTATAAAGTTGTGTTTGTGTAAGCATAATTAGTTTTGATTTTAATAATAAGGTTAATTTCTTTTTTGTTTAAGCCATAGTCGTTATGTTTTTGTATCTGATTTGATACGTTAAATTTATGAGAATTTATTGCCTATGTAGAATAATAAGTTTGTAGTTCTGTTTGCATTAATTTTTTGTTTTTCTGTTTGTGAAGGTAAATGAAATGGGGAAATTGAATGGAAGTTTGGTTTTTTAATGTATCTTTAGCTAATTTATCTGCATGTTCGTTACCTTTTATTCCAGTATGGGAGGATATCGATTGAATGTGTATGTAATTTTTTTTAGATATATGGTTATGAATTAATATTAAAGAGTCACTTGTAAATATTGGGTATTTGGACATGTATAAATTTTGATTCATTAAGTTAATGGCTGATTTACAATCTGAGAGTATAACAATATATGAATTATTAAATTGGAGTGCCCACTTGATAGCAAATAAAATTGCAGTTGCTTCTGCTAAAATTATGGGTGATTTATCGATAATTTTAAAAGCATCACTTTTATTAAATTGGGGACAAAATATGCACCAGATGTAAATCTTGTAAGTTCACAGAAGGAACCATCAGTATAAATTTTAATGAAATTTTTGTATTTAGAGTTTAAGTGAGAGGTAGAGAGTAAATTTAGTGTTGAGATATATCTAGGCCTTTTTTATTGGTAATTCCTGGAATATGTAATGAAATAATAGGTGGGCAACTTGTTCAAAAAGGAAAATCAGTTGGAAGATTTCCACTGATTTGTTTGTTAATAATATTTAAAATTTGTTGATAATGATTAAATTTATGAGTGTTTGATTTTGGTGATTTGAGGTAATTTTATCTATTATAGTATGAGTGTTGTTTTTTAAAATAATTCTGTAAATTAAATTTTAAAGGGTATATTTCTTTTGCATTGTGATAGGTGAAATTGCAGTTTCAGCATATAGATCAAGAATTTTACTACCTCTGGGTAATCCCAGTATGTGTCTTAAAATTTTTGTTTGTATTTGTTCTAATGATTTATTTTTGAAATGATTTAAGTTATTTAAAAAATCAAAGCCATATTGGAATTTAGGGGCTATAATATTATTGCAAATATATAATAAATTTTTAATGCTACATCCCCATTTAGCATTACCTAAGAATTTCATAATATTGAATAGTTTGTTTATAAATATTTTTTTTGCATCTGATTTAAACTTCCGTTGAGAACCTTCTAGAAGACAAATTTCTTTTTAAGTATTCGAATCTCCAGCCGTCCCGTGGCCGAGTGGTTAGCACGCTTGACTACTGATGAAAGGCACCTGAGTTGAAGCCACGGATAAGGAAGGCATGATGTTCGTGTCGTTTCTCTATTTAGGTCCCGCCATCCTCAGAGACCTTCTACTGCGGCATATAAACGGACAGGCTCCTGTCAGACCTCTGTGCCAAGCAGCTACTTCAGGCAGAATTTATATTCGAATTTCACAGTCTGAAGAAAAGCTATCCTTCATTAATTCTAAGATTAAACTTATGACGTCGCTAATGGAATCTCACAACAGTGTATTGTTATCTTTATGATATAGATTATTATCATTATTTGATTATTTACCATTCTTTTATTGGAATTACTGTATATACCATTAACTAATTTCTTTTAAAGTAAAGGAATTACGAAAGATACAAATTTTAATTCAACAACAATATAGGTATATTTCCTAAACATTTATCTTTATTTAAAATTAGAATATACATCTTCTTTAAGCATTTTCATTCTTACAACAGTTTTATAAACTTAAAAATTTTCTTATATTTTGAATTCTCTTAAAACCAACACGCATAAAAATACTGATTATACAAGCATTCAGTATGTATATATGCGAAAATTTATATAATTTTAAAGGTAAACTAAAATGAATCTTTATGTGCCGGGTTTACAGGATTAAAACTTGGAAGTATTGAGCTTGGATATGTTAACAACAACATTAACAACTCTAGTTATCTTAGCTATTCGCAAAATTCCCCGCCCTGCCCACGGTCAGTAGGGGACACCGATGGGCTTGGAAAGGCCGCCGTCCGTCGGATGGGACGTTAAGCCGTGGCCCCGTGTGTGGGAGAGCCATACCCTGTGCACGTTAAAGAACACGCTGGATGGCCTTGACGGGAGGCTACCATCTGTTACCCAACAGCTGTTCCAGTGGTTCCCCTCTCCCAACCTTCTCTGAGCCTTGGGGTCCATGTGACCTGGCCATTTAGCTCATGGTGTGCAAAAAAGTGCCGCTCAGAGGTAAAACAACCCAACCCAACCCTTAGCTATTCGACATCTTTCTCAACAATAAATAGTTATCCTAGTTATTCCCTATCTCTCCTTATAGAATTTCGACCCTTGACACCAGATGGTCTTTAAGCGTTGCACGTGCCTAGAGGTTGCGGTTGGAGGGATGCAGGCAGCCACGCTCAATAGAATGCTCTCGTGAGTTGCATGCCCACAAATCCCCCTGATCCTCGGAGCGCAGGTGTCTCACTGCTAGCACTAATATCGAATCGAATCAAATCGACATTGCCTTCGATTAATGGGTCGTGTTTTTCATCAGCAGCTAGGATAACTAGAGTTGTTGTTGCTGACGTATTCGGGTTCAATATTTTTAAAGTTTCAATCCTGTCAACCTGATTCATTTTAGTAGGAGGACATAAAGCTTTCAGCAAAGTATGCGAAGCAAGTTTCAGCGTACAGTCGCTCAAAAAAAATATCCGAACACTATGGTTGATTACAGAATTCAGGAAAAATATCTGGCAACAATTTTTTTATAAATCAGTGATCTGTCAACCTTCGTGTCACGTGACACGAAGGTTGCCAGATCACTAATTTCTAAAAAAATCGTTGCCAGATATTTTTTCTGGATTCTGTAATCAACCATAGCGTTCGGATACTTTTTTGAGCGACTGTACGAAAGTCGAACTGTAGCCGATCGTTTTACTGAAGAGAACAGACTCTAAATAGGAGTTACGGTACTTGTTCAATCAAGTATTTTGTAGATTTCAAGACTTCCAAAGATTAACTTTTGAATATTTTTAAAATAATAAAAATAAATCTCCCCTCAAGCAGCTGCTTGCCACAGAGGTCTGACAGGAGCTTGTCAGTTTATATGCCAAAGTAGAAGGTCAAAGAGGATGGCAGGACCTCAGCAGAAAAATGATACATACATCCATGCCTTATCCGGGGCTCGAACCCAGGTCCCTTAGATCAGTAGCCAAGCGTGCTAACCACTCGGCCACAGGACGGACATATCTTTAAAAAAATATCCTTTAAATAAGTGCCTTGATATTTAAGGTTTACTTTGATTATTCTGTTATTAGTCATTTGCATTTCTCGAGAAAAGCTTTCGTTAATTCTTTTAAAGCCTTTTCTTTCAATGAACTAAAAGAAGAAAAGCTTTTATATCCTTTTGATAGGTTTAGCCATTGCGAGAGGTCCGTTTATCATTAGTTAGTAATTCCTTATTAAAATAACAATCCTGATACGATACTTTTAATTCCTTCCTTTTTGCCTAACCGAATGAAAACTCGATTCTTTTGAAACGTCTCACGTGACAAACCATCATCTTCTGTTTCGAGACTTAGCAGAGTAAGAAATATCTCTCGACATAGAAGCCATCTTTCAGCTGCATTTCTTTTTTTCTGAAGTAACAGCTGAGCTTTGCGTTTTCTTTTTGATGCGAAGAAGATAACAAAAGCTCGTTGCAAACAAGAAGAAGAGCCACTGGGGGAGGGATGCTCATACAATCAGTTTAGGAACTCCGATTCTGCGTTTGCAGCTTTTTCTCTTTTCAAATCCTAACGAGAACATAGCTTCTGCCGAAACTGACTGTAAATATTTTATGTCCGTAATTTTCACAGCCTAAACAAAATTGATCTTGGGTTGGTTGCGAGGAAAAGGAACTCGGGTAGGAATCTCAAAATAAGGTATCAGTATTTTTGTTGTCTTCTCTGTAAAGCATTATTCTGACAGGTTATTGTCGTTTATCACTCAATCCCTTTGCGAAGAACTGCACGATGAGAATTTTTATATTTGATATCTAAAGAGCATTCTTTTCGAAAAACATGAGTTTCGTTTTTTTCTAACCGAATTATCTCTTACGAATATTATTAATCTGTTGAAGAAATAAGAATAGCAAGTCCTTCCTAGTGTAATAATTAGCGAGCCTGACTACTAAACCAGTAGAAATGTCCTTGCGAAAAAAACAAGTGAAGGTATAAAAAACATTTAGGTTATCTCCATTATTAGTTCTGGGAGACAACGTTTCCATAAAAATACATTTATTAAATTATCGCCGAAGTTTTCATTCATTTATCTTAAGCAATGCCTATTTTGAGCCCATACAATTATTTCATTATTGTATGGGCATCTTATTTTTCAAAACATTTTTATCTGAAATTAATGAGGAAAATAATCTTACTTATATAGGCATGTGAGATTTTTTTTTCATTTTCCCTTTTCCCACTCTGTATAAAAACTTTTTTTAAAATCAGTTTTATGTATATCTTATTGTAGATATAAATGGTAAAAAAAATTGCTAATTAGAAACTGACGTTAAGCATAAATGGCTGGGTGAATGTCTTTATTTTTAAATACACTAGAGCCAGAATTGTAGGGTGACCTTGAAGAATTCCACTCCCCCTATTAGAAAGTGGAATTAAGAGACGATTGTGTGAGATTGCAGTTCAATGATGATTGGTATTCATTTCGTCATGAAAGCTGTCAAGCCAGAATCTGTTTCGCTGACAGAAAATAGTCAAATATGATTTGTTGCGTAAGTATGTAATTAAAATGCAAGTTTTGCTAAGAAATATCGCTTGAAAGTTTTTTGCCAAGTTGCTTAAGACTTTTTTTATTCGAGGTCATCTCTTAAAAGATTCAAAATCTCCTCTAACACTTACAGAAATTAATTAATAAATCCAACAGGCAGAGTTGTTTCAAGCCTGACGCACATGCAGCGGCCTATTCTTACAAGTATGTGAGAGGGTGAAGTGGTTTTAATATCACATTTATTTATCTCAGTTTTATTTCATACAAAAACAATAGTCCCATGGTGCCATAAAGCTTGTCCACGTTGTTTTACCTCTGAGCAGCACTTTTTTGCACACCATGGGCTAAATGGCCAGGCCACAAGGACCCCGAAGGCTCAGAGAAGGTTGGGGGAGGGGACCCACTGGAACAGCTGTTGGGAGACAGATGGTAGCCTCCCGTCAAGGCTATCCAGAGTGTTCTTTAACGTGCACAGGGTATAGCTCTCCCGCACACGGGGCCACGACTTAACGTCCCATCGAACGGACCGCGGCATTTCCAAGCCCATCGGTGTCCCCTACTGACCGTGGGCAGGGCGGGGAATTTTTGCGGAGATAAATCTCAACGCTGACCCAGCTGGGACTCGAACCTGGGAACTACAGATTACGAGCCTGGCGCGCTACCGACTGAACCACCCCCGCCCCTAAAGCTTGTCCACAGCAATCTAATTAAATTAGAATTCGGTGGCTAGCGTGCTTGATTGTGAATCAAAGGGACTTGGGTTCGAATCCAGGATAAAGTATGGATGATTCTTTTTTTGGTTGCCTTTCTGCCGAGGTCTCCTCACATATTTTCTCTGTGACTTATTATACAGAGAGGCTCTCGTTAGGTTCATCCCAGCAAGGCCATTCGAGGGGTACATTAAAGACTGTAAAATGCAATTTGAATTATTCAAAATATATAATATTTGACAATGAAGGAAGTCTGCCAGAAATTAATCCATCTTTAAATATTTTGCAAAAGCCATGTGTTAACTGTTTTTTTTTTAACACCTACAATCAATTTTATTTTAAACATCACCTTTGGGATAAAATTGAACAGAAGAGAATTTCAAAATTTCTACAACTGTCAGCCATAATTGTTTTTAAAATGATATTTTTGATTTAATGATGATATAGTAATTGAGATATTTTTCTGTAATTGTCTCGATAATGCAAACTATCTTACCATTTAAAATCTGTCCAATGGTTTACCAAGCTATACGGGAAATCTGATTCCCCTATAGCTTGGTAAACAATTGATAGGGGAATCTGATTATAATAATAATGTTGATCAATTATTATTATAAAATAATTAAACTAATAATTTTAATTAATGTTAATTTATTGTTTTTTGTATATCTTGTATTTTTGCTATGATCAATCTTTATAAGTATTTTCAAAATAATACCTAATATTAAAGAACCTATAAAGTTGATTGGAAATGCAATATATTCATTTTAGTTCAGCCGTTATTAATTTAAGTGTTTATTTTTGTGGTAGTTGGGGTTTAACAATTTTGTTCTGAATGTTTCTTATTGTGTTGTATGCGGAGAGAAGATTTTAACATAGATAGTTGAAACTGATTCCCCTATAGCTTGATAAACCATTGGACAAATTTTTAATGATAAGATAGTTTGCATTATCGAGACAATTACAGAAAAATATCTCAATTTTCCGCATTAGATTTATAAACCTGCATGCTTTTTCCACCTGAACAACTCATCGACATTGAAAGCGAACTTTTTGCAATTGAATTCTCTAATGTTAGTATGGTGCACAGACTACACGCTTTGATTTGGAGAGGTTCAGTTCATCAAAAATGAATATCTATTGCTCCAAAAAGAGTTTATTTTGATTTACAAAATCGATGCTCGCATTTTGGTTTCAAGTTTTCGATGCATACAGATAGCGGAGAGAAAAATGGAAACTCTTCTAGCTTACGTCAATATATATTTTTAAAAAGAGAAGGTACTCCCCTTCACAATGAATAGGGATAACCTAGAAGCTCTATTGGTCTCCTGGATTCTCATGCAACATGCAAACACTTACACAAGGACATGCCTGCTGCTCTCAGCAGTCACGCACGCTAACCACTAGACCAGATAGTCCCAGACCATACAGGGAGTCAGTAACTTCTTAAGCAAGATTTCAATGCAAAAATGTGATCTCAATCAAATCTGATTATATATCATAACAAGAATACAAGATATACAAAAAATAATAATAAATTTCAACCATATTCGTTTGATATTTAGAGTAATGGTACATTTAACGATAATAGCTCATTCTGCAAGTCATTCAAAATTCCGAATATTGAAATAATCGTTGAAGCAACTGCTGGAGATAGACTTGCATATTTTAGTAAGGGTTAATGCAATGGTCATTACTTTTTTTTCATTCTGCTTTCAAAATTTCAGAAGATTTCAGATTCTTGAGAAATGTTTAGAGTTTCAGAAATCATGGTTACTAAGCTTTGTAGATTTCAAAAAGGCTTTTGACTCTGTTGATCGATGTAATTTGTGGTTGATCGTTATATCATACGGAATACCTGACAAGTTAGTTAGCATAATGAAAGCTCTCTATAATAACACTGAGCCATGTGTGACAGTTTGTATGGCTTGTAGCAATTGTTTTAGCATAGCTAGTGGAGTTAAACAAGGATGCATTTTTGTCTCCTTTTCTCTTTGTTTTGGTTATTGATTATGTTCTGCGGAATTCCTTGCAAGAAGAAGATTTTGGCCTCAAATGGTCTAAAGTTTTCAAAACTTCTGATTTAGATTATGCAAATGATTTGGCCTTATTGGCTAATGATGTTTGATGAGACGAATTCTTTCGGTAGGGCTGTTGATGAGACTGGCAACAGAGAGGTTTGGTGATAAACAGAGATAAAACTAAAGTGATGAAAACTGGTCAAGCAGATGGTGTTTCAGTTGCTTTGAAAGGCTGCACTATTGATCAAGTGTCTTAGTTTAATTATCTTGGGAGCTTTGTAACAGATACTGGCGATGTGCAGCATAAGATAAATAGAAGAATAGGGATTGCCGTTGGGACTTTGAAGAATCTATGGAGAGTGTGGAAAAATAGATGTATACACGTAAAACTAAATTCGGCTGTATAATAGTTCGATTCTTTCTAAGATTAATTATGGTAATATGAACATTTGTAAGCAGGATAACAGGAAATTTGATGTCTTTGATTCCAGATGCTTACACAGTATCTTGGGCATTAGGTGGTTTGACTTTGTAAGTAATGATGAGGTTAGAAGAAGGAGTCAGCAATCTGCTTTGAGCAGCATTTTGTGCAGAGAGAGAGAGACTGCTTGGTTTGGCCATGTTGCCCGTATGCATAGCTGCAGATTGGCAAATAAGATTATGAACAGTGTGCCTAAGGGTTTCGGATAAAGAAGGAGACCTAGGATGCAATGGGCAGACAATGTGAAACAGGACCTTGATAGAATTGGCCTATAGTGGCCAAATGTAGCAGCTGTTGCTCAGGAGAAATATGTCTGGAGAACTAAATTACATATTCTGATAGGATCTCTGTAGCTCATGGCTGCATGAGTATTTCGTACATATAGCTTGCAAATTAATTTAAACATGACCTATAGATAAAAAGATATAAAACGTCGTAAGCCTCCGAGTAAGGCATGGATGTTTGTGATCTTTCTGTTAAGATCATGCCTTCCTCACAGATCTTCTCCATGGCAGTATTAAACTGCTAGGCTCCTGTCAGACCTCTGTGGTAACAGCTGCTTGAAGGCTAATATACTTTTATTCTTTGTATTGAATAGCTTTGATTCGGACTATATACAAATTTGTAAAAGTTGTAAACTAGTGTGTTGTTTTTGCAATGAAAAAAAAGGAGGCAATTGAAGAAGTTCCAAAAATTTAAAGCGAATTATAGGTAGTTCTGCCACAGTTATTTAAAGTAGGAAATGTTTGTTTACAGATTGTGGTCGATTTGTGAAATAATCCATTCTCATTGTCATACCAATCAGAACCCTAAATTTTATGCAAAATGATTATTACAATGCCTCCTATTCAGCAACCAAAAGCTATGGTGGTCAGGAAGGATAATAAAATCTGACCTTTTACAACACATTTATCAGAAGCTACTACGAAAACCGCACCAATCTGCAAACGCAAAAATATTTTGGTAGAACTTTGCTTGATGCTCTTTATTCGTTGTAATTTCAAAATGCAATTTTCTTTCCAAATGCGCAGTTTTTTAATAGGAGTCACTCGACTGCAAGGAACGTAATCTCTCCATGACTGAGACAGACTTTAGAAGCGCGTGCGGCATGAGAAAAGACAGGCGATTTTTTGAGGTCATAATGAAAGCCCATTCCGGGTTCACCGAATTCTTCAGACATTTTACGACTGAGCAAGCTGAGCTGAACTCTGCGTGAACGAGATCTGCCTCTTCTTCGGCTGCGAAGAGAGCGAGAGAGAAGATCTGGCGCTAAATCACCCGTGATCAAGAGTTGTCGCGAAGCTGACCTTTTCGTACGAGGTCGCCCTTGGAGCCTCTTCAGGCGACGACAACAGGGAAAAGCGCTTCCTGTGTCACGTGACCTTGCTCTCTCTCTCTCTATCCGCTGCGGTCATTCGGAGGGTAATGAAAGAGGACGATACCGAGGATCGCCACGTGGTAAGCACGCAGCAGAGCAAAAAAGACAATAGGTCATCTGGGATATTCTCGCTCTCCAAGACAGAATTTTATCTTCTGTACATTGGAAATAAGTTTCAATTTCAAGTTTATAATAAGACGGAAGGTACAATTTGAATTAATATGAACAATCGAAGTGAAAATTATCTGGGTTGACAATATAAGAAATATTTTAAAAGAGAGAAACACTTAAAAACTTAACATACGAAAAAGTAGTACCTAACATGCAATAATTTCCATACGGTGTGTTGACATTTGCAGTAGTTCTGAGGTTCAGATATGTTTCTCCATACTGCGTGATACTTGTGCTAGAAGTTTGCATCTGTATTTTGATAAATTAAATAGTTAATACAAATTGCAGTGTCTGCAACAAAGGTTCCTAAAGGGGACTGTCAGGCTAGAGGCCTTTTTAGATATTTTTTTTGTTCATGCTTTGTATATTATTTTGGTGAAATCCAAAATAGGCATATGCTACGTGGGAGGCCCTCTGTCCCGGCACCTGGAAAGTTAATTGCAGTAGCAGTGTCCGGGGACCCGGGTCCCTTAGGGCTAACGGCCTTGCCAGATGGCCAGAGCAGAGAGCGAAAGGAAAAAAGGGTTTGGCAACGACGAGAAGAAGAGAGCCGGTCGAGTTTCGAAAGCGTGCAGACGAGAAATTGTAAAGCTGGGAAATGCCGACTGGTAATAACGGCATTGGGCTCTGTGAATACGGCTGAACAGGCATAGTAAGCTGGTGTTGTAGTAATCTATGTAATTGAGCATATGTCCTCGTCCATCAAGCATGTTTGTAAGGTTAAATAAATATTTGTTATTTTAAAGTAAAGGCTGAAGTTGAACCAATTTATTGGGGAGGAGCCTCAGTATTGAGTCCCTGCAATTGTGATAAAATCTTTGATTTTTGTTCCGAAAGACTCTTTCACCCGTCGCGTATTGCGTTCGAACCGAGGGGACGTTCCTAAGTGGTCCCAATAGACAAACAAACGAAGAAGCAACATCACAGGGACGTTTAAGATACTTTGGACATCGTTCTAGAGTTTTTCTGTAGGAAGAGTTGAAATAAAATAATGAACAAGTCTCAGATCAAGCACTAATATTTGTAAGTTTTAAATATCATCTTTAATTAAAACTTTTAATGATTATTATATGAAAATAAACATCTTTTAAACTAAAAGGGATACTTTATTAAAAAAAAAAGCCTAGTATTTGTTGTAGCTCTTTAATTGCATGAGAACTAGAATGAATATTAAGCCCGAGACGAGAGTAATGTTTAAGCATAATTTCTTTTTTTTACTAATACATATTATTTCCTTGGCGAAACATTTTATGTTCAAGAGACCAATTGTTAAACACAAGCAATATGAGTGGCATACCCAAGGGGAGTAGGGCTGGGGATTGTGGGATTATGACCCCCACCACCTCTTGAAGGTTTGAATAGCGTATATTTTCTAAGAAAGTCACCGAAAATCAGACTCAAGTAGATTTCGTATTTGTTTCCCTGTTCATTACGCCAATGAATTACAATCGACGGCCTCTCCGTTGCGATCTCCAGCGGCCAGAAGTAACATCTCTTCACAAAAGAAGGCTAGAGGAGCAGCGGCAGGAGGTGCTGGTTAATCCACTCCATCCGACAGTACCTCCCCACCCCCCCGCCGCGGCTGTTCCCGTGATGAAGAATGACTCACAGAGGATTAAAACAGATTAGATTCTCCCTTGAATGCAACACCAGGCGTCGTGTAAAGCAAGCCGGTTGAAGATTTTCATGAAATTTCATCAGCTATTGCGCCATTCTCCTCCATTGCTTCCCGGCGACTGCCATAGCAACTCTCAGGGACATAAATAATGATCTCCGACATCCTCATCACATCCCTGTCTCTCTTCCGATCTAATGAAAGAAGATCTCGACAAACTCTTTCATTACGACGAACTGCGACTAATGTCCTCAATGTCATTTTCTTTTTTCTTTCTGCCTCGTAATGCTCAAGTTTCAAATGTCTCTATTATAAATCGTTTTTTAAATTGCCGTTCGCGCAGAGGATTTGTTTTCGCTAGGATGCTAATACTTCGAGCAACCCAATGGGATGCGTCGGATTATTTTACCTTTGAGTGACATGTTATTTGTACACAACAGAACTAAATGGCCAAGTCACAAGGAACCGAAGGAAGGCGGAACACACGGAGACAGCGGTTAGAATCCTCTAGGAACAATGAAGCTCAACGATGAAGGCCACCTAGTGTGCCCCACACCGCTTCCTTTGAAGCAAATAAAATTAGTAGCACACTGAAGCGGAAAGCGCGATATCTGCATTGATGGAATAACATGAAATCATAATTTATTCTTACCAACGGTTGATTCATGACGTGGGAACTTTGTTGTCTGATTCAAGAACAGATCCATGACAGACTCCCTTAACGACATTTCGTTGTAATAACACCCTGAACTCGATAATGATAAGATTTTCAGTATCTCATTTAGCAACGCTAGACACATTTAGACACATTAGCGACGTTAGCAAGTGACTTCAAAACTTCTCTGGACCGCGCAGAAACCTGAAAAGCAAACAACCGCTAATTTTCTTCATGAGTTGATAAGATGGGTGATCTCTTTTGTTGCGATCTTACGGCAATTCCCGGTTCCGCTTGTACAGCTGTACCTGGTTACGAAAAGCCATGCTTATCTAGAGCCGGAGGCAAGGAATACGCCCTATAGGCGCACCTCAACCCCAGCCTCACATGGCAGCAGTCCTATAAAAGGAAAGCTGACCACCGGAAGAAACCTTACTTTAATCTATTCCCCGGTTAGCCATGAACAAGGATATATAGGATAAGATGGGTGAGAAAGAACTTGACAGAGCCCTGATCTCAACCCCATGGAACACCTTTCGGATGAATGGGAAGGCCAACTAAGAGCCAGGCCGAACCGCCCGACATCAGTGACCAGCCTCACTAATGCTCTTGTGGCAGAATGGCAGACCGTTTCCGCAGCAACGGACCAAAATCTAATGGAAAGCCTGAATGAAGCTCTGAAGCAGTGAGGATGTCGGTTGAAGTCTTCCGTGGGTGAGTGTGGTAACAAAGACGATTTTGAGTCCAAATAGTGTCAAGGACTCATATCGGATTTCTCCCTTGGAAACTGAAGGGGGAAGTCCGAGCTTATTCATATGGTTTATGCATCCTCTACGGCTAGTGTAGTATAATAAATCTTTGCCTAGATTGTCAGACAGTCCGGTAGTCTACACTCTATTGGTATTCTGTATAAATTCTTAAGATTTGATTCCACCTCTGCTCGAGTGATTGTTGTATGGATTTATGTCTGTGGTTATCAGTCTATAATACAGGATAAGAACCAATAGGAACCTTACAACTGTAGCGAGTAGACAAGATTCGAAACAACCACTCAGCCATAATATGTTTTACAGACATCAAGAGAATAATCTCTGTACAGATCCCTCATATTCCACGTACCTGAGGAAAGAAAATTATTAATATTTAAAAAAAAAAACTATGGTTATTGAAAAAGGAGGTGCCGACAATATCAAAACAGTCCCTTAATAGGAAAAGACCTGTTCCTTCACCTCTAACATCTGAAGATATTCATTGTGGTAGGAACTTCCTCCAATGCAGATTTGGCGATGCCCGTAAAAGCAAAGGTTCAGGTACCTGCAATGGCTTCCTCTAATCAGAGTTATCCAACAGCGGTTATAAGATATCCTGTGCATCTGTTCACTCAATGCTGTCAATTTAATAGCAAACAGAAAACACAGACGTAGATTTTTACACAACCGAGGGCGCATTTTCGTCAGCATTTAGTAGAGAGGGGGACAGGGCGATTGGAATTGCGATTAGGCGGCTGGTTGATATTGCCTGCACTTCCTCGCTCAATAAATATAGTTCCTTTAAACATCACACTAACCATTTTATCTGTACAGGTTCTTGGAATGGGAGGATTCTGAACAGAGATTATTCTTTTGATGTCCTCACACAAGAATCCCACCGTCTTAACCTAGATGTTCTCGGCTTGAAAGAGACCAGATCGACAGATAAAGGCCAGACACTTAAAAATATACATTTACTGCTGACCACTGCCTCAGTTAGAGTTAACACAACAGACAAAGTTAGTCTTGTTAGAACAGTAGCTAGTTCCCCAACCACCATACCAGTTAAGGCATAGTGGTAGGTTAAATTATAAATTTCTCTTTTCAGGAAGGGAAGGCAACTTTTCAGCAGACATGCTAGTGATATTCCTCTAGGATATGAGCACATTAATGAAAGATTTCATGCAGCTAAATTTAAAACAAGCATTTAAGACTAGAAAGTTATCTGCTCTTATGCCCCCACTGAGGATGGCGATGAAAAAGATAAATTTTAGGGACATCTTAACATATTTTGAATTCTGTCGAGAAAGGAGATATTACCCTTGTTCTAGGTGACTTCAATGCCAAAGTTGGTACTGACTCTGACCTTTGGGAAGGGGTGATAGGCCCTTTTGGTATTGGTAGCTGCAATGGCAATGGGCAACGTCTCCTGCAGTTAAGTAAACTCAATGGATTCAGAATAACTAACACTTATTACAAACACCGTGACATACATAAATACACATGGGTTTCACCTGATGGGCTGCATAAGAATATGATTGATTATATATTAATTAACAGCAAATGGACTAGTTCTGTTAGGAATACCAGGGCATATAGGGGAGCTGAAATTGGATCTGACCATTACCTTGTTAAAAGTGTGTTGCAACTTAAACTTAAAAAGTGTTGTGCTAGGGTTAAAAAAAGTTACCTTTAACACTGAAGCTGTGAAAGACCTAGTTATATCCAAAGATCTCCATGATAGGTGACAATCACAGTTTGCTTACTACTGAAGTTGAGGAAGAATGGGACCGTTTTAAACAGGCTTTTCTTGAAACTAATAGTACTCTTTTTGGTAAAAAGGAGAAAAGTAGACAAAATTATTTGAGTGACAAGGCACTGGATCTTATTTTTGAAAGCAAGAACTGCAGAAAAATCCTTAATCAACACCTTACTAGTCCTAACAGAAAGCGTTTCAGACAGCTTATTAAACTTCTAAAAGTTCAGCTAGCTTGGATGACAAAGCACAGGAAGCAGTTAGACAGCCCACTAGCAACGAGCTGTGTCAGATAGTTAATTTTTTCTTTTGGAAGAAACAGACAAGTACACAGGGATTGAGGGATAAATATGGTAAGGTATTTGAAGGTGAGGATTCTGTGATGGCAAGGTGGCTTGAGCATTTGAAGGTGAGGATTCTGTGATGGCAAGGTGGCTTGAGCATTTGAAGGTGAGGATTCTGTGATGGCAAGGTGGCTTGAGCATTTGAAGGTGAGGATTCTGTGATGGCAAGGTGGCTTGAGCATTTGAAGGTGAGGATTCTGTGATAGCAAGGTGGCTTGAGCATTTGAAGGTGAGGATTCTGTGATGGCAAGGTGGCTTGAGCATTTGAAGGTGAGGATTCTGTGATGGCAAGGTGGCTTGAGCATTTGAAGGTGAGGATTCTGTGATGGCAAGGTGGCTTGAGCATTTGAAGGTGAGGATTCTGTGATGGCAAGGTGGCTTGAGCATTTGAAGGTGAGGATTCTGTGATGGCAAGGTGGCTTGAGCATTTGAAGGTGAGGATTCTGTGATAGCAAGGTGGCTTGAGCATTTGAAGGTGAGGATTCTGCGATGGCAAGGTGGCTTGAGCATTTGAAGGTGATGATTCTGTGATGGCAAGGTGGCTTGAGCATTTGAAGGTGAGGATTCTGTGATGGCAAGGTGGCTTGAGCATTTGAAGGTGAGGATTCTGTGATGGCAAGGTGGCTTGAGCATTTGAAGGTGAGGATTCTGTGATAGCAAGGTGGCTTGAGCATTTGAAGGTGAGGATTCTGTGATGGCAAGGTGGCTTGAGCATTTCAGTGATGATCTAAACAATGTGATTAAATATAAAATAATATCAGCTAAAAGTGAAGCTTTGTCAGAGTCCATAGTAACCATGGTGCCATCAAATTTCAATAATTGTACACAGCCCTTTCATGTGTTTTTGAATGTCGGGGAAGAAAACATTTTGGTTGTTTGCGTTACCTAAAAAGCTTAGTATTTTAGATTCGTTATCTTCCACAGCCTTGATATACTTTATTGAAGCAATATTGAATTCTTTTTCTGTTTTCGTCAGAGCGATCATTTCGATGCTTTCTCCATGATTTAATTTTGCAGTTTGCGATCTTCTTTAACTTGGTATTTTTATCAGTTTTCTTTACACTAACGGGTATTATCGCTACAATTGCCGAATAAACTTCATCAAATCTTCGGTATTATTACTATTGCGCACATCTAAGTGCAAAAAACATCTCAGTTATTTTGTTGGTCATAAAACCACAGTTAGCGTTATGATAATCATGATACGTTTGTTTGCAAGATTACTGAATCTACAGATTAGGGAATATGGTTATGAACATAAAGTGCCTATAAATGCACTTTATGTTCATAAAACATTTATGTTAATAAAAGTGCCTATAAAGTCCTAAGGAAGAGGGGGGTGACCTAGGATGTGGTTAGCATACAATGCGAAAGATGCAGCAGATGAAGCTCAGGACAGATATGTTCAGAGAATAAAATTGACAGTCTGGTTGCACCTTCGTACCCTCATCATCATCATCATCATCCTCAAGCAGCCATGGGCTACGGAGGTCCAACCAGACCGCGCAGTTTAATTCTCCAAGCATATCTGTCCTGAGCTACATCTGCTGCATCCGGCCACTGTACACCAATTCTAACAAGGTCCTGTTTGACATTGTCTGCCCACCGCATCCTAGGTCTCCCCCTCCTTCTGAGGCCTCTAGGCACACTGTTCATAACCCTATTCGCCAATCTATAATTATCCATACGGGCAACATGGCCAAACCAGCGGAGTCTCTCTCTGGACAATATGCTGCTTAAAGGAAGTTGCAGACTCCTTTGCCTAACCTCATCATTAGTTACAAAGTTAAACCACCTAATACCCAAGATACTGCGTAAGCATCTAGAATCAAAAGCATCTAGTTTCCTGTTATCTTGTTTACACAGCGTCAAAGTTTCACTACCATAACTAACCCTAGAAAGAACCAAACTATTATACAGTCTAATTTTAGTCTTTAGGTGTATACGCCTATTTCTCCACAATTCCATAGATTCTTAAAAGTCCCGGCAGCAATACCTATTCGTCTGTTAATCTCATGCCGCACATCACCAGTATCAGTTACGCAGCTCCCAAGGTAATTAAACTGTGACACCTGCTCAAGACTGCAACCATTCAGATTAACTGAATCACAACCTGCCTGACCAATTTTCATCACTTTAGTTTTCTCTCTGTTTATAACCAAACCTACTGTACTACCAGTCTCATCAACAGTTCGAATGAAAGAGTTCATCTCATCAACATCATTTGCCAAAAGGGCTAAATCAGCAGCATAATCTAAATCAGAAATTTTCGTATCTCCAGCCCATTTAAGGCCAAAAGCTTTACCTTGAAGTGAATTTCGCATAACATAATCAACAACCAAACTAAAGAGAAAAGGAGACAAAATGCACCCATGTCGAACACCAGAAGTAATGCTAAACCAATTGCTACAAGTCTTACCAACTCTCACACACGACTCAGTGTTATTATAGAGAGCTTTCATTATGTTAACTAACTTGTCTGGTATACCATATGATCTCACAATCAACCACAAATTATGACGATCAACAGAGTCGAAAGCCTTTTTGAAATCAACAAAGCTAGCAACCAAAGGTTTCTGAAACTCGAAACATTTCTCAAGAATCTGCCTAAGTGAAAATATCTGATCTACACATCCCCTACCACTTCTGAATCCACATTGCTCATCACGCAATTGCCTGTCAACCAGATTCTTAATTCTATTAAGCACAATCATGGAAAGAACTTTACCTGGAACAGAGAGTAGGCTGATACCCCTATAGTTATCACAAGAACTGCGATCACCTTTTTTGAAAATAGGGATAATAATAGCTCTGGTAAAATCTTTAGGAACCATGCCTTTATCATAAAAGTTATTCAAAATTTCAGTCATCCAAATGGTAACTGAAACATTCCCAGCTCTAAGCATTTCCGTAGTAATTTCATCCACCCCTGGGGATTTATGAAGTTTAAGTTTAGAAATAGCCAAACTAACTTCAGATTGTGTTATAGGGCCAACATTAAAGCCACCAATGCATGTATCATCATTGCAAACAATGGGAGTAGAACTAACCACATTGTTTAGAACATCACTGAAATGCTCAGCCCACCTAGCCATGACAGAATCCTCACCTTCTATAACCTTGCCTTGTTTATCCTTCAATCCCTGTATACATGTTCGTTTTCTACCACACAAAACAGTAACTATCTGGTACAGCTCTCTGCTGTTGTGCTGTCTAACTGCTTCCTCAGCTTTGTCAGCAAGGCCATCAAGCCAAAGATTCTTATCAGTAGCTAACTGATCCTTTACACGTTTATTAAGCTCTCTGTAATCCTTTCTATTAGGACTAGTAGGGTACTGATTAAGGACATTCCTGCAGTTCCTTTTTTCTGAAATAAGCTCAAGTGCCTTATCACTTAAATAATTCTGCCTCCTCTGCTCCTTTTTCCCTAAAAGAGTACTGTTAGTTTCCAAAAAAGCCTGTTTAAAATGGCCCCATTCTTCCTCAACTTCAGTATTAAGCAAACCATGACTGTCATAATGACTAAGTAACCTATCATGGTAAGCTTTAGCTATAACTGGGTCTTTCAGAGCTTCAGTATTAAAGGTAAATTTTTTAACCCTAGCACAACACTTTTTAAGTTTAAGTTGCAAGACACTTTTAACAAGGTAATGGTCAGATCCAATTTCAGCTCCCCTATATGCCCTGGTATTTCTAACAGAACTAGCCCATTTGCTGTTAATTAATATATAATCAATCATATTCTTATGCAGCCCATCAGGTGAAACCCATGTGTATTTATGTATGTCGCGGTGTTTGTAATATGTGTTAGTTATTCTGAAACCATTGAGTTTACTTACCTGTAGGAGACGTTGCCCATTGCCATTGCAGCTACCAATACCAAAAGGGCCTATTACTCCTCCCCAAAGGTCAGAGTCGGTACCAACTTTGGCATTGAAGTCACCAAGAACAAGGGTAATATCTCCTTTCTTGACAGAATTCAAAATATCCTGAAGTTGTCTGTAAAACCTATCCTTCTCATCCTCATCAGAATCCTCAGTGGGGGCATAACAGCAGATAACATTCAAGTCTTTAATGCTTGTCTGAAATTTTGCTGTAAGAAACCTTTCATTAATGCACTCATATCCTAGAAGAGCATCACTAGCATGTCTGCTGAGCAGCAGACCCACGCCTTGGTGATGCTTTCCATCCTCCCTCCCTGTAAAGAGAAATTTAAAGTTATTTTTAAGTATCTCACTTTTACCTGTCCATCTGGTCTCTTGCAAGCCTAGAATATCTAGGTTATAGCGCTGGAATTCCTGCATGAGGACATCAAGAGAATAATCTCTATGTAATGTCCTCACGTTCCACGTTCCTGTAGAGAGAAAATGATTAGTAGGATTTTTAAAGAAATTAGGTTTATTGAGATTGGTAGGGCCAACAATATCAAACAGCCCCCTGATCGCAGGCATGGGGCAAAGACCTGTTCCTCCTCCGCTAAAGGCTGAAGTCACCGATGCTGGTAGGAACTTCAGGCACCACCTTTTCAAGTGAACTTTTTCAAGAACCATATGGCCTACCTGAGACACATTACTCCAGTTTAGGCTTGACGATGCCCAACTTGCTAAGTAAGGTTCAGGTACCTGCGATGGCCTCTGATTAGGATTATCCACCAGCTGATATAAGGTATCCCATGCCTCTGTTCACTTAGAGCTGGCAACCCAGAAGCAAACAGAAAACACAGCGGCAGACTCTCCCTCAACAGAGGCCCACCAGTGCAGCAAGTCCAGGATCCATAATCAAGCTCAAATCCATAAACAAGTCCAGTCTAGTAGGTATAAATGGTCAGCACCAGGACCCTGTGAAGTTGACCACTCCTCAGCAGGGTTGAAAAAAAAGAAAAAAGTGTCCATAGATGACCAGATCAGTAGGCCATACTGAACCGGCAGCCCTCCCCTTCCGTTCCCTTCCAAAAGAGAATATCTCTTTTGAAAGGTACTAACGGCCTGCACCACGAGAAGGCGGGGTCGGACATTAGGTGCTAGACCTGGCCGGTTCTGTGCATCATCACTGGGGATTGGTACACAGCTGTCCTTCCAGTTTACGCCTAGCTACCATTTACAAGCCCTTCGTACCCTATGGCTGCTTAATTGGAGTTGGGTTGTTTTACCTCTGAGCGGCACTTTTTTGCACACCATGGGCTAAATGGCCAGGCCACAAGAACCCCGAAGGCTCAGAGAAGGTTGGGGGAGGGGACCCACTGGAACAGCTGTTGGGAGACAGATGGTAGCCTCCCGTCAAGGCCATCCAGTGTGTTCTTTAACGTGCACAGGGTATGGCTCTCCCGCACACGGGGCCACGGCTTAACGTCCCATCCGACGGACGGCGGCCTTTTCAAGCCCATTGGTGTCCCCTACTGACCGTGGGCAGGGCGGGAAAATTTTGCGGAGATAAATCTCAACGCTGACCCAGCTGGGACTCGAACCTGGGAACTACAGATTACGAGCCTGGCGCGCTACCGACTGAGCCACCCCCGCCCCTGGCTGCTTAATAATGATGATAAGAAAATTAGGACGTTATTAAACGTCACCCCCAAACATTACGCCCCAGTTAAACCACTGCATCGTCTAGGGAAGAGAAGTGGGAAACGGTTCTCTTCAACATTCGATTCTGCCTAAGAGAATGGAAGAGAATCATTACGTCACGCTCATTTGGTCTATATTGCTGAATTTCTCGTTTCATTAAAAGGAAAATGTCTCGCTCTTCTTCTCACTCTCAGGAAAAAGGATTTCATTGCCACAGCTCCATTGCATCGAGAAAATCTTTGGTTTTTAGATGAAAAAAAAAAAAAAAAAACTGAGGAGCTATAAACATTTGGAGAATTTTTATGATTGCTTTTTTTGGCAACGAATAAAATTTGAAATTAAAATTTCTTTGTTCCCTTTTTTTTTCTCCTCTCTTTCTTCCCTTACAGGTTGCGCCAAGCTCGACTCCCTCGTTCACCTTGTCCTAGTCCCAGTATTGAACTGAATATTTTCATTTCTGCTCTGTCAAGAAGACAGCAATGTCCTTTCGACGTTTAATTTCATCACACCGTTATTACAGAGACTCTGATGACTTCGATGTGAATGAAATTTTATTTCCTTTTTGTCATATCATTTGCAGAAGGAATTCTGATGATGCCATCGGTAATAGTACCTTGTATACTTCTAGGAATAACGGTTACTTCCTCTCTAATTACAGCATTAATAAAACGGTCTCCTGACTTCAATTTTATTAGGACAAAAGATCAACTAATTTTCAACTGATTTTATTCCTCCTATTTTGTTTTCGAATAAAAGAAGAAAAGGCTTGTTTTCAAATTTGTCTTTCTGAAATGTTTTGCTTATGCATTTTGTTGAAACATAAGTGATCGTCTATATATATATACACAGAGATGCACAAACCTTTTCATTTCTCGTGGTTTACATTTTCTTGTTTTAAGCGTGGAACATGAAAAATGCATTTTATTTCGCCCCAAGGAAAATGTAAGACTTTGACAAAGCGTGGGAGGGAAAATGTATAATTCATACGGAGTAGTGGCTAAAACAGATCCTGCCATTACTTATCCGCTAGAACAAACAGTTTGGCCTTACAATATTGAATATGTTGTGTACACAGCTGAACCCATTCAAAGCCATAAGGGCAGAGGATGGATTCGACTCGCGGCGCAAGATAAAATGGGGGAATGGCAGGGAGATCGGTGAGGAGGAAGGGGGCTTTGCTGAAACAGATAGAGAGAGAAATGGCGGTGATGGAGCATTCTGGATGCTGTGGCGGCTGTCGCAATGAAATACCACTTGTTGAGGGTGAGAAAGAGAGATGAAAAACTTAAAAGTGCGGAGACAGAAAAATGGGAGCAATTCTTAACGAAAGCGAAGAGGAGTCTCAGCTTTCGAAGAGATGCATTATCGTTGTGTAAAGTGTCAAAATTGAAAGATCTCTGTTAGTGATTTTCGGCTGTTGACTTTTTCTCGAATGGAAAGAAGGAGGCAAGGTACATAAGATGATGAAGTGAAGGGCAACGAAGTGGGAAGGGGCCAATATTCTTGGAAATTTTAATTCTTTGATACATTTTGGAGACCTGGGTCGGTGATAATCGGTTGCAGCATCTGTATTGCAAAATGCGATCCAGATAGATGATTTGGCATTTAAAATTAAACTTCGCAAGGCTGCGCTTCAACTTCTTCTGCGTTGTATTACATTAAAAAGCTAAACTCTTATCTGCTTTTCTCTTCTGCAGAAGAAGAAGGATATATGCAATTTGCAGTCGAAAATAAACTTAAAACCAATCGGTATTATTTAATAGTTTAGCAACAGAATTAAACAACATCAATGAGCATCAAGTATCATTTAATCCTCTTTTTAATTTCAGTATGCGAATTAAAAATAGATAATTCTCTTAGTAGTTGGTTAAAAATCAGGCAAACAAAATTTCCATCTAAAATTTAAAAACGTGTTTATTTTGTCTTTATTTTGTTCGAAGCACCAGTCATGCCGCAATGAGGAATTCATCGCTAACGAAATCTTTTAATTCCATAATTTCTCGAGATTTTCACATAAAGCATTGCAACTAGATGAGGGTTTCGAAAGACCTTTATTCGATCAATAATCGATGCGAAAGAGTTCTTTGGCTAAAAATGTCTTTATATGTTCTTTTTCTTTCCCTTCATGAGATTGCTGCTTCAGTAAAAAAGAAGACTGCCACCTTTTTTTTATTCGAAGCATACTTCCGTGCCTGTTCCGTGTTATTCCTGTCCACAGATGCGTTTCAAACTGGCCCTCAGCGAGGAAGAGAAAATATTTTTAATCGTTCTGAGGGCAAAAACTGCTCCCGATGAAATTAACGACACCGCACTTTTCCATCGATTTCATTCCGGGTCCCACGAGAGCACGGCGCGTGCGTTGCTATGGCGATCGGCAACACTATTGCTAATCGATCGGCTGGAATAAGCGCGAGAGAAAGGATTTTCTGCAGGGGTGGGGTTGAGGGGGCGGGCAGCAGGAGGCTGCAACTGGCTTTGTGGTTGTATGGGTAAATACTTGGCACAGCGCTGTGGCAACGGACACTTCCGGGAAGAGAACTTCCGCCTCTTTCCATTGCTTTTGAGAGGAATCGGAAAAAAATGAAAGCGAAAATCGATTACGAAAAACATTTTCTTGAATCTGTGCGCAGCAATGCTCATGGAAAATCGCTCTTCCGATGTTGAAATGCATTCTTCCCAGCAGGCTGCAAAAATTCTGATTTAAATCTACTGCTTAAGCGCGAAAAAAGAGTATCTCCTAATAGGCAGATCTTTTTGTAATGCGTGGGAAAGGAAAAGCCGTGCACAATGGGCCTCTTGGAATGTGACAAAGATAGGGTATGTCATCGCATGTGAAGGTTTAAGAAAGGGATGACCAACTGCTCTGTGCTTGAGAATGCATTGAATCCTTGATGTAATCGAGAGCTGGTGGTTATTAATACACGCCAGCCAGCTACCTATCAATCATAAAAGGAAATATGATTTCAATTTTCTTTCATGATTGATAACGGGTTGGACTGTTTTACCTCTGAGCGGCACTTTTTTGCACACCATGGGCTAAATGGCCAGGTCACATGGACCCCGAAGGCTCAGAGAAGGTTGGAGGAGGGGACCCACTGGAACAGCTGTTGGGAGACAGATGGTAGCCTCCCGTCAAGGCCATCCAGCGTGTTCTTTAACGTGCACAGGGTATGGCTCTCCTGCACACGGGGCCACGGCTTAACGTCCCATCGGACGGACGGCGGCCTTTCCAAGCCCATCGGTGTCCCCTACTGACCGTGGGCAGGGCGGGGAATTTTGCGGAGATAAATCTCAACGCTGACCCAGCTGGCACTCGAACCTGGGAACTACAGATTACGAGCCTGGTGCGCTACCAACTGAGCCATCCCCGCCCCTTATGATTGATAACAAAAATAAATATCTCCTCAAGCAGCTGCTTGCCACAGAGGTCTGACAGGAGCTTGTCAGTTTATACGCCATAGTAGAAGGCCTGTGAGGATGGCGGGACCACAAAATATATAATTGATATAATTATCAATAGCCTTCCCGGTGCCCGAGTGAATAGCATGGCTTTGATCAAAAAGACCTGGGTTCGAGTCCCAAATAAGGCACGGATGTTTGTGTTGTCTTTCTATTGATGTCTTGCCTTCCTTACAGACCTTCTAATCTGGCGTTATTAAACTGGCAGCCTCTTGTCAAACCTTTGTGACAAGCAGCTGCTTGAGGGGGTATTTAGTTTTTTTGTCAATTAATATGGTATTGTATACAGATATATGATTGATGCTAATTAAATAAAATAAGAGTAAATTAATCAAATAATTTAATAAGCAATTTTAATTATTATAAAATGATCGGAGGTGCAGGAGAAATAGAATGAATCAGTTTCATTTGGAATAAAAGAATCGAAACAATTATGAATGAATTAATGTGGATATTGCGTTGGAAGTTGAAGTTGTGTATTTTGAATCACTCCTGCAAATGACTCCTGGTGAAACGATATCTTTCTTGAGAGGATTTACTCGTTTTCAGTTGCCGCTTTTCAGTTTCAAAAGCATCAGACGTTCGGTTTCCAGACATAAAATGGAAAATGAAGAGCGCCCACTTGAAAAAAATTCATCAAGAAACAAAAACCAAGGAATAGAAAAAAATTCTTTTTTTATTACTTATCAATTTGATGACCTTTTAGTTTTCAATATTCCCCTCTCCTTAAAAAAATAAAATCCCGCACTTAAACATTTTCCGGAATATTCTTTGCGAGCTGCAAGAAGAGATGCTGAAGGTCACAAGGTGGCCACCACTCATTTCAGAGGTTCATTTCTTGCATATTTAACATATTTTCAAAAATGGTGATGTTATGAAATTTAAAATTCCAAATATGAGAAAAAAATGTTTTAATTTACGAATACACTGCTCCATAAATTAAGGAAAATCCCTCTGTTAAGTCAACGGGAAGCTAACGTCAAAGCTCTATAACTTCTAAAATAAGTTTTTTTTGTTTTGAAAAATGTGATTGCAGATAAAGATCTCAATCCAATAAATCAATATCCCGATTTTCAACAATATTCGTTCAGTATTTAATGAGTTATGGAAGTTTGAATATTTAACAATAGCAATGCCAGTCTTAAGAAATACAAAACTGAAGAATAGTGAAAGAATTCTTCACACAAAGTTCTAAAATACAAACTTATTTTATTAAACACTTTGATACAATACTTAATAATAAGTTTTAATTAACTTCTGAAGTCAATTTTTGTGGCTGGCATTGTTATCCCTAAATATTCAAACTTCCATAACTCATTAAATACTGAATGAATATTGTTGAAAATCGAGATATTGATTTATTTCATTGAGATCTTCATCTGAAACCACATTTTTCGAAACAAAAAAAAAAAAAAACTCATTTTAGAAGTTATAGAGCTTTGACGTTAGCTTTCCATTAACTTAACATAGGGATTTTCCTTAATTTATGGAAACCATGTATTTAAAAATTGAAGTTTCGTTTATAAGCTCAATGGAACAATTTGAAATCATTAAATAGGAACTACCGAACTCAAAATATTTTAGCTCAGTTTTTTAAACTTGTTATTGCGATATATGCATTATAACTACTTGCATAGTTAATACTAACACTGCATATTAGTATTGAGTTTCTGAGGCTCGAATCCCCGTGTGCCCTGAGGTCAGATTTTCTCCTCTATTCCTACCCCCCCCCCCCCTCTGCGTCAGTGAGAGACAGATGGTCTTGGAAGGGCTGCCATACACCATGCTGACTTCTTTAGTGCCCTTACAAAATAAATTAATTGATAATGCAGAAGAGTTTTTTCCCCCTTAAACGGTAAATTGTTCTGTTGCGTACTTACAAGTCTTTTTGATGTTTATAATGTATTTATATTTGCTGCGAAATTAACAAGTTTCTTTATTGAGTTGCATCATTTCCTCCAACAGGAGTGTTTCACTCTTAATGGAGGCTCATACTTATTTTCACTTCCATTGGAAATGGAAAAAATGAGAAATGCTGTGTAATAATAACAATTATAACAATTTACATTGTTTTATATGAATTCAAGGTGTTCTATGATATACTGGATAGATGCAACATGTGTTTTTTTCTATGCAATCTGAAAAATGTTCAATATCACAGTTTAGCAATTTCTATTGTATATAGAGTATTTTGTTGTATTGTGAATATGTGAAAATAAAATCTTACTTACTTATTTTTTATCTTTCAGGTGGAGAAAAGTCACTCGCAATAAGTAATGAGAAAACGCTTCTAAAACAAAAAACAATTCAGCTGAGTCATTGTTGGGTTGTTGTTGGGTTGGGTTGTTTTACCTCTGAGCGGCACTTACTGAGTCATTGTAACGTGGTAGCTACGCCACTGTTAACCTATTCTTGTCATACGCTTTGATCGTTACAAATTACGCTTCCATCTGTCTCTTAGCAGCTGTCGAGTGGATCCCCTTCCCCAACCTTTTCTGAGCCCTTGGGGTCCTTGTGACTTTATCATTTAGATACTAAGAGCACAAAAGTGTCACAGTTGGGTTGTTTTACCTCTGAGCGGCACTTTTTTTGCACACCATGGGCTAAATGGCCAGGTTACATGGACCCCGAAGGCTCAGAGAAGGTTGGGGGAGGGGACCCACTGGAACAGCTGTTGGGAGACAGATGGTAACCTCTAGTCAAGGCCATTCAGCGTGTTCTTTAACGTGCACAGGGTATGGCTCTCCCGCACACGGACCCACGGCTTAACGTCCCATCAGACGGACGGCGACCTTTCCAAGCCCATCGGTGTCCCCTACTGACCGTGGGCAGGGCGGGGAATTTTGCGGAGATAAATCTCAACGCTGACCCAGCTGGGACTCGAACCTGGGAACTACAGATTACGAGCCTGGCGCGCTACCGACTGAGCCACCCCGCCTCCACAAAAGTGTCACAGACTATCGTATCAGTTTTCATTTAACCCCCATACAACCATAGAAATAAATCTTTATCAAAGGTTATTTCAAAACAGATATTTTGCTGCGACTAATTGTTTCAACGAAATTTAACTCTAAGCAGTTTTATTTTGAATCACATCGATCACAGAAATGCTGTTTTAGAAGAGAGTGATGGAACTCTCTCAAGTTCCGCACTTCCTCTCCCCCATCTACCTGGTATATAGGGATATGTGCATTAATATTTGATATGTATTGTCACAATGTGAATTTAAGATGTAATTAATACCTGGACTAGGCACCCGGGTGACGAACGAGGAAGCTCAGATAATCGATTCCGGTCTACTATAGGCATCGATGCCATTAATGGTCAAGGTGGGGATCAGCATAATGAATCCCTGTCTGGGACATTCAAGGAAGATTAAACTACAGATTCATTCAAAGTCATTGGGCTAACGTGTTTTAGCCCAGGGGGGCTTGTGAGATGCTGGGAGAGAAGAGAAAGGGTGACAGTGGGAGAATGATTGGAGATCCGAGATAGTGAGGTTGCAGGTGTGTGTGTAATGACGAAGAAGGTTTAGGAGCATATAGACATCAGTGACTCCCGTTGCATCAGGGACTCAGATCGGATTTCTCTCTTGGAAACTGAAGGGGAAGATCCGAGCATATTTATGAGGTTTATGCATCCTCTACGGCTAGTAGAGGATAGAAATCTTTAGTCATTAATCTTTGCCTAGATTGCCAAACAGTCCAGTAATCTATACTGCATCGGTATTCTGTATAAATTGTTAAGATTTGATTCCGCCTCTGCTCGAGTGATTGATAACCACAGACTGAAAATCACACAACAGTCTATAAGGCAGGATAAGAACCAATAGCAACCTTACAACTGTATTAGAACTAACCACTCAATCACACGACCTATTACAAACTCTAAACAAGTATATTAATATGTACTTAAACATTTTAAATAGTTAAATCGCATTAAAGTTAGAAAAGAAAAAGGAAATTAAATTAGAAATTCTTTATTTTAGAAATTGTTCGTTAAATTTAGAAATCCCGAAGATGCATTTGCTTGAAATGTGTTTTAATCTGAAAAGATATCTGTTTAAGCATCGAGGAGTTTTTGCTTAAACATTTCGTTTCTTTTCATCTTTTTTCCTTGAAGAGAGGATCAAAAGATGCAGCATTGCGGGTGTAACGGGAGAGGCAACGATGGCATTGATCTTTGGCGTCATTAGAAGGTAATTACAACGATTAAGGAACGCAAATGATTGGCTGGTAGCGAAACTAGAGCTGAGAGCAGGAAGGAAAAAGGAAAGAAATGGGGAAAGATGAGAAATGGTGATGGAGACAGACGAACGCGTGAGATAACGGAAGAAACTGTAAATAACAATGAAAAAAAAAAAAAAACAGAAGTCAAGGAGTTGGCTGGGAGAATGGGGGGATGAAGAACAGCTAAAAAGCAAAACAAAAGTTTTTGCAATTTGCTCGAATGAAGAGGAAGAGCAGCGTCGTGGTGTCGCTGGGGAGAGGGAGTGAGATGCTGAGCCTGTGCGCACGAGGTGATCGTTCTTCATCACCGTCGCTTAGGAGAGAAGGAGGGTAGGATGCTGGAAGCACGAGACAAGTAATCACCACCCAATCACTGCAGCGTCTCAGCGTTCAGTGGCCGTGACAGGAGGAGATGGAGGTTTCGGCGGGCAGAGGAAGCTCCTGGCTCGCAGTGCACGCGCATTGAGTTGACTTGGGAGGAAAGAAAGGAGCGCGAGAGGAAATCCGAGGAGAAATTTAGACGACACGCTGACAAGATGGGATCTTGGCTCAGCACAAGATTCTGCCTTAATGAGGTTTGCACAGATTTAAATAAGAAAGATGTAGCCTTGTTAAACAGATGTTCTTAGAACTTAAGGGTTGGTTAATTAAGCTGGATTTAAAAAAAAAGAGTTCTGTTCATTTTTTTTTTATCTTGAAGACTATTTTCATTACGAGCTGGAAGGTTTTCCCAGATTACTGTTGAAGTTGCTTTTGAATTTGTTTAACAGAGGCGTAGCGTTAACTGATGAGACTATGAGCATGCGCAGTTGAAGCTTGGACGGTTTTCGTAGATCGTTGGTTGATTGATAGATTATTGATCTTTACTTTACGAGAATATCGTAGCATTAACTGAATTAACGGAAACATTAACTGCGCAAGCCGTCCCGTGGTCGAGTGGTTAGCACGCTTGGCTACTGATCTAAGGGGGGTTCGAGCCCCGGGTAAGGCATGGCTGTCTGTGTCGTTTTCCTGCTGAGGTCCTGCCATCCTCTCAGACCTTTTACTGTGGCATATAAACTGACAGGCTCCTGTCAGACCTCTGTGGCAAGCAGATGCCTGAGGGAGTATTTTTTTTATTAACTGCGCATGCTCATAGTCTTCACTCACTCTATGCACTATCTTTCGTCCTTTCAATTAATATATTCATGTGATTAATCTTTAGCTTAATATCAAAATAAGTAATAAATGCGATTTTACAAAACATTTAAACACTTCTTTTGGTACAGCCGTAATTGAAAGTGAGTCTCTTCTCTGCAGAGCGCCCCCTCGTATGTCGCAACGTATTAGCGACGCAGTTCAAAGCATTCGGAGATTATTTCTTTCGCTCTTGCCGTCTTCTTTTCCCATAATCCTTCACTTCCCTGTTCCTCACCATACAAAATGGAAGCTTGGAGTGAAAATTTTTTTTTATCAAATTATTTCAAGCACTTGACACATTTCCTAAACTTTCAAGGAAACATCGAATCTTTTTTGATTTGTCACGTCTCAATATCAGTTTGTGAAATATTTCGGCTATTGATTATAGGATGCAAGCCAACGGATCTTAATCCATTTACCAACAAAGGGATCGCACCGAATCTTAATATCCCTGATTTTCCGCTAGATGGCACCACAAGGGGCACATCTTTAGGCGTCATAGCAATCGTTGTTTTATTTCAAAGCTTCTTCCGAGATATTTGCTTGGCTTCGATTCAAATATTGTCTTCAAGGAAGCTCTAGTAGAAGGAAAAGGAGTTTAAAGTAAGCTCTAGTAGAAAGAAAAGGAGTTTAAAGGAAGCTCTAGTAGAAGGAAAAGGAGTTGGAAGGAAGCTCTAGTAGAAGGAAAAGGAGTTGGAAGGAAGCTCTAGTAGAAGGAAAAGGAGTTTAAAGGAAGCTCTAGTAGAAAGAAAAGGAGTTTAAAGAAAGCTCTAGTAGAAGGAAAAGGAGTTGGAAGGAAGCTCTAGTAGAAGGAAAAGGAGTTGAAAGGAAGCTCTAGTAGAAAGAAAAAGAGTTTAAAGGAAGCTCTAGTAAAAGGAAAAGGAGTTGGAAGGAAGCTCTAGTAGAAGGAAAAAGAGTTGGAAGGAAGCTCCAGTAGAAGGAAAAGGAGTTGAAAGGAAGCTCTAGTAGAAGGAAAAGGAGTTTAAAGGAAGCTCTAGTAGAAAGAAAAGGAGTTTAAAGGAAGCTCTAGTAGAAAGAAAAGGAGTTTAAAGGAAGCTCTAGTAGAAGGAAAAGGAGTTGGAAGGAAGCTCTAGTAGAAGGAAAAGGAGTTTAAAGGAAGCTCTAGTAGAAAGAAAAGGAGTTTAAAGGAAGCTCTAGTAGAAGGAAAAGGAGTTGAAAGGAAGCTCTAGTAGAAAGAAAAGGAGTTTAAAGGAAGCTCTAGTAGAAGGAAAAGGAGTTGGAAGGAAGCTCTAGTAGAAGGAAAAGGAGTTGGAAGGAAGCTCCAGTAGAAGGAAAAGGAGTTGAAAGGAAGCTCTAGTAGAAGGAAAAGGAGTTGGAAGGAAGCTCTAGTAGAAGGAAAAGGAGTTGAAAGGAAGCTCTAGTAGAAGAAAAAGGTGTTGAAAGGAAGCTCTAGTAGAAGAAAAAAGAGTTGAAAGGCTAGTAGAAGGAAAAGGAGTTGAAAGGCTAGTAGAAGGAAAAGGAGTTGAAATGAAGCTCTAGTAGAAGAAAAAGGTGTTGAAAGGAAGCTCTAGTAGAAGGAAAAGGAGTTGAAAGGAAGTTCTAGTAGAAGGAAAAGGAGTTGAAAGGAAGCTCTAGTAGAAGGAAAAGGAGTTGAAAGGAAGCTCTAGTAGAAGGAAAAGGTATTGAAAGGAAGCTCTAGTAGAAGGAAAAGGAGTTGAAAGGCTAGTAGAAGGAAAAGGAGTTGAAAGGTTAGTAGAAGGAAAAGGAGTTGAAAGGTTAGTAGAAGGAAAAGGAGTTGAAAGGCTAGTAGAAGGAAAAGGAGTTGGAAGGCTAGTAGAAGGAAAAGGAGTTGGAAGGAAGCTCTAGTAGCAAACCTGAAAAGAAATGACACAGTCAAGATCTTATGGAGACTTCAAAGCAATATAAGATCAGATTTGTTATGATCCGAGGTGGTTAACGCGCTTGACTACTGATCAAAGGGATCTGGGTTTGATCCCCGCGTAAGATATGAATGTTTGTGTAGTGTCTTTCTGATTCTTTCAGGTTTTTCTTCGTGGCGTATTAAACTGGCAGGCTCCTGTCAGACCTCTGCAGCAAGCAGCTGTTTGAGGGGGATTTAACACAACTCTTTATTTAGATAGCACAGCTATGATAATAGACGGATTAACATAGTCAGAAGGAGAATAGGATCAGCAAAGTCATTTCAGGAGGGCGGACATGCTGAATCAACAGGTATATCCTCCGGAAATTTATTTTCGGGTTTTTCCACGAAATTATCTTCTGCTTTGTGCCTCGGTTGTACAAATGCATTTCGGTACATATAAGCTGGGCTGTTTCATTTTCCAGAGGTATTTTTATTTGCATACAATTAGTTAAAATGGTCAGGTCACGAAGACCCCAAAGATTCAGAGAAGACTGGGAGAGGGTATCCGATGAACAGGGGTCAAGAGCAAGATGAAAGCTTCCCGTGAAGGCATAGTTCTCCTGTGAACGAGGCTGCGGCTTTACCGCCTGTTCGACGGCCAACTGCCTTTCCAAGGTCAAGGCAGGTTCCTTTTGTCACCCAGGGGAGAGTGGTGGTTAGAAGAAAAAATCTCATGGTAGTCACAGTAGCAAATTTTTAAATTGATTCTATAGTGATTTTAGCCATCCCGTGGCCGAGTGGTTAGCACGCTTGGCTACTGATCTAAGGGACCTGGGTTCGAGCCCCGGATAAGGCATGGATGTATGTGTCGTTTTTCTGCTGAGGTCCTGCCATCCTCTCGGACCTTCTACTGTGGCATATAAACTGGCAGGCTCCTGTCAGACCTCTATGGCAAGCAGCTGCTTGAGGGGGTATTTATTTATTTATTTATTTATTTATTTATAGTGCTTTTAATGCTTTAAACTCTCTTTCCGATGTCTTTGTCGAATCGATTGAACCCCATGCGATGCATTTGTTAACACCAAAGTTTAAAAAACTCCGAGTTCAACATTATGCTGGAAATGAAAGAGATTAACGATTCTTTTCAGCAGTTGCTTCGCATTGACAAAGAGATAAAAGTTTTAAACTTACCTTAATGAAGTAACAACTATTCTTTTGTGTTTGCAATCACTTCCATCTACCTCCCCCCCTCCCCAGCTAAAAAAATACGACTGTTATGTAATGCAGGGAAGTGGCTGCAGACAAAGGTATAGTAATGGCGATAAGATCTCCCGCTGCTTTCTCCATTAGCTGGAATTGCCTACGCTGTCCGGAGGGGTGGCCGCCACCCTTTGAGACCACTTGACCCTGGAAAGAGCACGCATTGTGCAGGTCAACGTTCTCCTACTATTGTCCTGTTGGCATCGGCTTAGAGGTTAGAGGGGTGTACGCGTAGAGGTCATATTTATCTGTTCGCTATGACACACGCAGCAGATACATAAGACACGCAAGGCGCTGCGTGGCAGGAAGTGATGATGGCACGAGACTATGCTCTCATCCGGGCTCTGTGATGTGGACCACGTGACACACAATCCTAAATAAATAAATAAATACCCCCTCAAGCATCTGCTTGCCACAAAGGTTTGACAGGAGCCTGTCAGTTTATATGCCAAAGTAGAAAGTCTGTGAGGATGGCAGGACCTCAGCAGAAAAACAACACATACACACATCCATGCCTTACCCGGGGCTTGAACCCAGGTCCCTTAGATCAGTAACCAAGCGTGCTAACCACTCGGTATGGGAAGAACGTCACAATTTTCTTCATCATTGGCAATAACCACGTGCTAAGAAACGAGAAGTGGCGAATGATGCAATTTTATCATTTTTTTAAGACTTTTTCGGGTTCAGGAAGAAAAATTACCTTAGTCTGACTTTTTTTTTTATCTTACTTTTCACGTGAAAAAGAATTGAAGCTAATTTAGCAGCTGAATCCATTAAAAGCAAATTATAACTGCAGTAGCAGAAATGTTCAAAAGCTGAAACACATTTTGAAATTTGGAATTTCAAGATCTTCCTCTGTTTCCTCTATTCATAATTCCAGAACAAAATTCTGTTTTTCGTTAAGCATTTAATTTTCAGCAAATTCGACTTCTGAAAATTAAATTTTGAATTATGTAAAAGGTATCGTAAAAATTATCATAGTACTTTAAAACTTTAAAATATTGATGCAATGCAAAGTTTTCATGTCTTGGGTACAGAAGAAGAAACTGAATTTTCGTTTGGCATCATCGCTGTCCTTTTCAACTGCTTTGGGTTGGGTTGTTTTACCTCTGAGCGGCACTTTTTTTGCACACCATGGGCTAAATGGCCAGGTCACATGGACCCCGAAGGCTCAGAGAAGGTTGGGGGAGGGGACCCACTGGGACAGCTGTTGGGAGACAGATGGTAGCCTCCCGTCAAGGCCATCCAGCGTGTTCTTTAACGTGCACAGGGTATGGCTCTCCCGCACACGGGGCCACGGCTTAACGTCCCATCCGACGGACGGCGGCCTTTCCGAGCCCATCGGTGTCCCCTACTGACCGTGGGCAGGGCGGGGAATTTTGCGGAGATAAATCTCAATGCTGACCCAGTTGGGACTCGAACCTGGGAACTACAGATTACGAGCGTGGCGCGCTACCGACTAAGCCACCCCGCCCCTTTTCAACTGCACTCGAGTACAATCATCTGCTCGATTTCTGGATGAAGCATTTCCTATCAGATGAATTGGAAGAGGCAGACCCATTTCATCACCCTCTACGCTCCTCATAAGCATCTTTTGTAACTATATAGAATAAGGTCATGGATATATATATATACAGCCGCTCAAAAAAGTATCCGAACATTATGGTTGATTGCAGAATTCAGAAAAAATATCTGGCAACGATTTTTTTTTGAAATTAGTGATCTGGCAACCTTCGTGTCACGTGACACGAAGGTTGCCAGATCACTAATTTCTAAAAAACGGAAATATTGAGCGTGTGCAGTTACCGTTCACAGCAAACTGGACGTGTGCAGTAACTGCACACGCTCCAGTTTGCTGTGAACGGTAACTGGAGCGTGTACAGTTGCTGTACACGCTCCAGATATTTTTCCTGAATTCTGTAATCACGTGACACGAAGGTTGCCAGATCACTAATTTCTAAAAAAATCAATGCCAGATATTTTTTCTAAATTCTGTAATCAACCATAGTGTTCGGATATTTTTTTGAGCGACTGTACAATAGAGTCTTTGGATAAGTAGAAAGATTGAATCGTCCGTGCTATCACAGCAATCTCTCTGCAAACGTTTGCCAATCCTTTCGTGCCTTGGATAATCTTCACGACGTCTGGCAGGCAAAAATGAATTTCTCTTCACTCTGAAAGCAAAACCACGAGACATTAAAACAATTAGTTTTCAAATGAGATGAAAGTTTTCGGACTCCGCGCAGATTTGATTTAGACGAAATGCTGAGATGGCAAAAAAGCCAATAGTGACTTCCAGTTTGAAAATAAGCTTATTATAATTTTATTATGTTCTTAAAATTGTTACTTAAAGGTTATCGAAGCCGAAAATATCGTATAATTGAAGGTCTCATTTGAATTTGCATGCGTCGACAGAAGATGGTGGAAGGAAGGAAGCGACATCAGTGTTGAGTCCATCATGTGTTTTCGGAGGAAGATTCCTCTTACCTCAAGAAAAGAAAATCCGAACTGAATTTACATTTTAGCTACATATTTAAAATGTGGTTGTGAGTCAGGAGGATTTCAAAAAGTCTTTAGGAAATCTTGCCCAATAGGGAACAGATGAAATTAAAAGGAACACTAATGAGTCTGATTAAATCCGATGAAGACTATGAGCATGCGCAGTTGATATTTCGACAATTCTTACAAGTTGATTAAGAGGTCATTGATCAGTTGTTGACCTAGCATTCCTGTCGAAGAGTCAACTGCGGAGTCTCAGAGAACGAAGCTGCATCGACTGGAATCCCCTCCCCCCTCCCCCCCTCACTCTGCTCCTCTTTTGCGATTCACTTTCTTTTAGGATGACTTCCTCACAGTTTCGGATTCGCTGCAATGAAGGCTTTTCATTTTTAAGATGTGATATTTGATTTTTCTAAGAATTTAAACTTGATCTTTTTCGCTGTTTTCACTGTAAACCTTTTCCGATCAACTGCTGGAAGTGCTCCAATACGCAAGAGCTCCAGCTCAACTCCGATGTAGGATGTTGGAGAAATTCATCAAAGATGTTCTTATGCCATCTTTTTGCTATCATAAGGGAAAAGGGTTAAATTTGTAGAATGGTGCACGCTAGAGAAGATGCATTGGAAACATCCGAGCACAGAAGAGGAGGGCTTCCTTCTTTAATGCCACTGGGGAAGATGGAATTGGAGAAGAAGTGGCGACGGCCATCGTAACTGAGAGGGAGAAGTGAGGCGCAAAGTGCTTCTGTCAAATGGTTCGTTGCTGAAACAGGTGACCTTGAAGCATTGCTGACGTCGAGAGAAGAAAGAGCTCCTTTTCGGAAGACAAAGGAAAGCTAGATTTATTAATTCTTTAGGTAATTTTAATTTTTAAGCTCTTTAAAATATACATCATTAATATAATTATTATTATGTTCACTTCCCCTAATCTTTTTTAACTGCTTCGAGGAGAGATGCTTCTGGATGAACCAAAATACAAATACGAGATAGTCCGATAAAAAACAACAACAGCAAATTTCGCCTCAAGCAGCTGCTTGCAATAGAGGTCTGACAAGAGTCTGTCAGTTCAATAGAGGCCATGGAGAAGATCTGTGAGGAAGGCTAGACCTCAGCAGAAAGACAACACAGAAATGTCCATATCTTATCCGGGTCCTTTTGATCAATAATCAATCGCGCTAACCACTCTTCCACCGGGATGTTATATTCTGATAAAGGGTGTGGAATGTTGGGTCTTTTATTTCAACCAATTAACTTCGCGGAAGACGTTCTAACGAAGGATTCGTTGCGGTGAAGGCCAATGTTCTTTTGTAAATTCCTTTTAGAGAGGGGCGGGGGTGGCTCAGTCGGTAGCGCGCCAGGCTCGTAATCTGTAGTTCCCAGGTTCGAGTCCCAGCTGGGTCAGCGTTGAGATTTATCTCCGCAAAATTCCCCGCCCTGCCCACGGTCAGTAGGGGACACCGATGGGCTTGGAAAGGCCGCCGTCCGTCGGATGGGACGTTAAGCCGTGGCCCCGTGTGCGGGAGAGCCATACCCTGTGCACGTTAAAGAACACGCTGGATGGCCTTGACGGGAGGCTACCATCTGTCTCCCAACAGCTATTCCAGTGGGTCCCCTCCCCCAACCTTCTCTGAGCCTTCGGGGTCCATGTGACCTGGCCATTTAGCCCATGGTGTGCAAAAAAGTGCCGCTCAGAGGTAAAACAACCCAACCCAACCTTTTAGAGATGATTCAGCTACAAAAGCACTAGCAAGTCAATAAGGATGCAAAGCAGAAAACGAAGGCTTATTTTTAAAAGAGGGATTTTTTACTCCCTCTTTTCTTCCCTCTTCGCGAAGGAGACTATGTGACAAGACTTCACAAGAGTGGATCACTTTCATTGGCCACAAGGTCAACCAACTGCTTTTTTCTCCCTCTTCTGAAGAGAGAAAGAGGTTCGCCTTCAAAACAACCCACAATGGCTATTGTGGACATTCACCAGCAAGTCCGTTTCTCTTTGCCGTGTCCTTCTCGTGCAATGGACATCACAAAATCCTCTGCCACTCAATGAGAGCGTGCTTTGGGCTTTCGTTTCATCCCCCCCCCCTCTCTCTCCTCCTTCCCAGACCTTCATTCTGTTGATGGTCAATTGTTTTGCGAAGCGGTCATGCTTATCACGGCATTTTGATGGGGGGGGACACGGAGGAAGGGGGTTGGGTGGAAATCATTCATTGCAGATGTCGGCTGTGCATAATGATGCTAACTGGGAATGGGAAACGTTGCAAGGGGCGTCTGCTGCAGAGATAGCATGCAATTGGAGGAATGGTGAACTGTTGTTCGAAATGAAAAAGTTTAAGGCCTCGTGTAAATATACGCTAACGTTTATATTATCGGTACGTTCTGCGGCAGAAATAATTCGGTTTTTCAATCGCTTTAAAAAAAAACTCTTTCTTGAATTTCCATTCTTTTAGGACAAGATACTTGAGGCTCCGCAGAGGAAACGCTACTTTGGGCTTCAAGGCGGCAGTGGCTCCTTCAGTCGTTAACCACGAGCCAATGAAGCCGCAGACAATTTTGGGTTGCCCGACAAGGCGCCGAGCACGATGCACGCGAAGGCTTAAGCTTTGCACGGGAAAATGGGACAGGACACAAGGCCTCGGGGCTGCGAGGTCTTATTTGCTTTAAAGAAATTGCGTTTCGTAAAAGACAAATGGCGTTTCAAAGGAACTGAAGAAAGAGATCAGGAATGTTAATTTTCATTGCGAGGGATAAATCTGCGTTAAGGAAGAGGAAAGTGGCAAAATGATTGCCAATTTCTATTGTGATGTTTAACTGAGATCTGTGATATATTGTCTTCGGAGTTTAGTTTTTGAAATGAAGGAATGTTTTTCTCTCAGTCATAAACGAATAATTGTTTGGGCACGAAATTCCCTCTTATGATGTCCTAATGAAATACGACTCAGAAACCCATAAAAGTTTCCGAATTTTGGTTGTTGCCTGGATGACATCCCTTTTCAGCGAAGGAGTGAATTTCATCGAAGAAAAGTGGCAAAATCTTAATTCAATGCAAATGAGAAAGAAAAAACTTCTTCTTACTATCAGCTTTCAATGATTTCGAAAGCAGATTGCTAATGCCAAACATTGCGATCCACAGTCAATGGTCTCATCTGTCTATATATAAGAGATGTTTCCTTCTCCTCTTAAAAGCAATCTTCAGTTTCCAGGTTCGAGTCCCACCTGGGCCAGCGTTCAGATTTATCTCCTCAAAACTCCCTGCCCTGTCTTTGGTCAGTAGAATAGACTGATGGTCTTGGAAAGGCCGACCTCCGTCATACAGAGAGCCATACCATGCGCACGTTCAAGACTTGACGGCACCCTACCATCTGTCTCCTAACAGCTGTCTAGTAAATCCCCTACCCCAAAACTTCTCTCTACTCAAACGCCAAGCCAACCATTGCATCTGAGTAGTATGCCTGAAAGCGATAGAAAGTCATTCAACCCGTGGACACAAGCTTGAAAGTTGTTGGTGTTATTTTGGATACGTTTGCACTAAACTTGATTTGTGAGAAATAGCTACTTATAAAAGGAATCTTTATGGGAATAAAACTTGGATGCTTCAGATTTACTTGAAAAGTATTTAGTGATTGAAAATGCATTCAATGTGATAAGAGGTGTAATTAAAATTTAAATTTATTCAAAGAATTCGAAGAAATATAAAAAACATATGTATACAATATAGAACAAACAAGATAAACAAGAACAAGAAAAGAAAGGAAGAAAGATGGGAAGAAGAAGAATGTAGCTTGTTCAGATTCCAGATAGAAATAAAATTCTTAAATTTTATCAACAGTGGTAAGTAACCAAAAATACTTTCTAATACACAAAATACATTTGACATAATCGAGATAAGAATATAAACTAAAATGAAAAATGGTTAAGTTAGTAGAATGACAGATTACATTGTGAATTTTGTTCTTGAAGACACGAAGGCTTTTCTCCATACTGATATCGCAAGGTAAAGAGTTAAATAATGATTACGAATGTCTTAAGCAATGAAACATTACTTTTCAGAACTTGATTGAAAAGAATGAGGAGGATAGATTGAACAAGGAAGAGAAGACTACTCCAACAACTCCTCTTAAATCTTGATAAATGCATTTTTTTGCAAACTTTAAAGTGGAAAAGAAACGATGACTTTCAGACTGCCAAACGAAGCGAATCTTTCTATCTGACATATCCAATGATGAAAATGTGACACTTTTGTGATGTTCTTTATGGCCGGGTGGTTGAATCCTGTCTTATGCGATGGTTGGAATGTTTTTTATGTGGACAGACGGCTGGGAGATATTTGTGGCTATCAATAACTCGAGAAGAAGCGGAATAAAAACAACAATTGAAATAATACAGCTATGAACACTGGACTCTGGCAATCTAGGCGACTAATTATCTTATAGTCTACTAGCCGTAGAGGAGCATAAACCATATGAAAATTCATGGATTTCCTCCTTCAGTTTCCAAGGGAGAAATCCAACGTGAGTCCTTCGATATCCGGATTCAGACCTCGTCGCCGCACTCGAACGCAGACGACTTAACTCACGACCTCACTGCTTTGGATCTCTCGTCCTTCTCCCTGTCATCATTCTCCTTTCCCAGCATCTCACAAGCCCCCTGGGCTCAAACGCCTTAGCCTATAACTTTGCATCAGCCTGCGGTTCAATCATCCTGCTTGCCTCAGACAGCATCACTCATCATGCTTACCCTCCCGCACCTTGACCTTTAGCGGCGTTGACTCTTGTTGTTGACCGCAAGCCGATAACTGCGTCTCTACACTAGGGCGCTTGGGACGGGGGTGGGGGGGATTTACATTACAGAACGAAATATAAAATACATATATACATAAGCAGATGGGTAATGAAGTGCTTGACAAATTTGAACTGGAAAATCATTGTGCAGAGATTTGTTTAAGGAAATAAATATTGGTTAAATATCTGATTTACATAAAATCAACCAAAGAGATCAGTTTCAGTTTATGAAATGTTCAACAGAATAATGATGAGAGCAAGAGAGGGAAAGGAAACTAATCCGACAACTCCTCTTCAATCCTACGCAATACTCGCCTAATAAAACTGAACTTAATTAAACATCCATACGCAATACTTCGCGTGGTAGAATTTAATCGACATCAATTGTCGATCTGAATTTTCTCGTTTAACTGGAATTATTTCGAAAGACTCGCTGTGAGTTCTTTTCCACTGAATTTCAAATTTATTTCCCTAATACGTCTGAACTTCTCATCTGAAGTTTTCCATGTTGGGAACTGAATGAGCTTAAAGCATCAGATTGGAATCAACACTTCTCCCTTCTCAAAATCAAACTTCTCTTGCCCAATAATCAGTAAGAAGCTACTGCAACGTTTACCCGTACATCACGTCATCATTTTATTTTGCTGGCGTCTTTTTTGAAGTTTTCTTTAATCTGATGTGTTTAACTCTTGCAACGCTTTCCTCTTCCTTTTTTGCTGGCCCCCCTGTCGGTTCCTGGGGTTGGTAGAATATAACTGATCCACGGCGCCCACAGGTAAAGACGTAAGATTTTGGTTCGTTCTGTATTGAGCTTTCAACGTACGTTTGAGAATTGTAGCAAGATAACTTACTCCAAGTTTAAAACAATAACAAAAGATTTATTATGGAAAATAAGATTTAGGCATGGATGTGTGTGTCGTTTTTCTGCTGAGGTCCTGCCATCCTCACAGATCTTCTACTGTGGCATATAAACTGACAGGCTCCTGTCAGACCTCTGTGGCAAGCAGCTGCTTGAGGGGGTATTTATTATTTTTTTTTTATTTATATACAGAGTCTCCCGAGCACTGACGTTGTTGGCTAAGTCTGGCTAAGTTGGCTACAAACTATCGCATTCAGATTGCTTAACAGGCTGCGACTCTTACGCACCTAACAGAGGAAAAGCTCTCCTCTCGTGATTATCTATTCAACGTGTACCTCTACACGTCAGCTCCAGCCAGTGTCTCGTTCAGAACTGTCTTGACCTTCCACGGGCCCTACGCCGTCCGGCGCTGACCTCCTGGTCCCATGGGACGGTCATTTGGCTCGCACTCCTTGATCAATCGAGCTGGGCCGGAAAGGCGGGCCGATCACCGACGATCAGGTACCATAAACCTGTCTTGCTGATTACAGCAAGACATACTCTCAATAAATAGCTTAAGTCAGTGGTGGGAGAAAGGAAACAGTTTCACATAAAGGATTACAATGCAAGGTCACATACAAATACACACATGAAATGACAAAATTAAATCCAGGTATCGCATCAAAACCTGACACCTCCCCTCTCCCTCGTTCAATCGACCCTCCTCATTCTTTTCAACAAAGATCTGAAAAGGCATTTGCATATCTCTTATCTCATTGAATCACAATCTTATCAAATTTTCAATCACTATATATTTTGCAAGTAAATCTGAAGCATCCAAGTTTTATTCCCATAAAGATTCCTTTTATAAGTAGCTATTTCTCACAAATAAAGTTTAGTGCAAACGTCTCCAAAATAACACCAACAACTTTGAAGCTTGTGTCCACGCGTTGAATGACTTTCTATCGCTTTCATGCATACTACTCAGATGCAACGTTTGGGTTGTTTTCCCTCTGAGTGGCACTTATTTGCACACAATTGGGCTAAATGGCCCGGTCACAAGGAACCCGATGGCACAGAGAAGGTTCGGGGTAGGGGACTTACTGGACAGCTGTTGGGAGACAGATGATAGCCTCCCATCAAGGCCATCCAGTGTGTTTTTTAACGTGCTCAAAGTATGGCTCCCCCCTACACGGACCACGGTTTAACGTCCCATCCGACGGACGGCGGGGCGTTTCCAAACCCATCGGTGTCCCCTATTGATCTACTTTGCGGAGATAAATCTCAACGCTGACCCAGCTGATCCCCATGAGATGTAAAGAAAATCGAGGCTATCTCCTATTCAATCACCTGATTGTTGTAGCTCCCTCTCTTTCCACCCTTAAACTGATATTTGCCTAATAGTTTATCTTTCGACAGAATTTCTGATACTATTGCAGAGTTTTTAAATCTCGATGCTTTATAGTCTGGGATTTTCATAAATGTTGGTGGAAGCCACGACACAATAAAAAAAAGGCAAGGAAAATGGGAGGAGGGGAGATTAATACGAAAAAAAAAAATGCTTTTTCGCGGCAAAAGAAATATAAATGAAGAACGGATCTTAGCTGAATGTGTCAGATATTTCCGATCCTCTGCGTAATTGAAACTCTCACCAATATCTGATCTTCAGTATCATTTTCTTTTGAAGAATTGCGACATTATTCTTGATAATTATTTCTCTGCGCTCACGAATTCCCATTTTGAAGTGAACAACAGTTAATGCTGCGAGAGCATTTCTTCTTCAGAATGGCAACGGATATGCAAATACGCAATAATTAAAGCTCAGGTGAATTAATTTAAATGCGAATTAAGTTCTTTGAATTACATTTCATTACCGAGAACAGATTTGTTTTGAGATTAAATGGTTTCAGCTGTTAGGTTACATCTTCACGGTGATTAATGAGATCCAAATGTACTGATAAGCAAATATACCGGAAATATTGAATCAACTGCCGGAAATGGAAGCTGGGATGGGTTTTTCTTTTCCTTGAAACTCATTTTTATCGGTATTAATTAAAGAGGGAGGGGGCGGCGATGTTGGGAATGATTTTGTAGTGAAACATGACTAACAAACGAGAGATAACATCTCGATAGTAATTAAGAGGATTCACTCTCTTTTGCTCACATTACCAAGAGCAATTCTCTCTCTCTCTTTCATCTCTCTTGATCCTCGGTGATCTGTTAACCCTTTCATCTCTTTCTCTCTCTCTGCCTCGGATGTGGAGTGCAAGAAATTCTCTTCTGGGTCAACAGCAGCCAACTTGCCCACATTACTCCCCCCACCCCTGGCATCACCAAGAGATCGTTGTCACGTGCAGGTAAGGTAACTGCTGAAGACGCGAGAAAGGACTCCGTGGCCAACGAAGCTCCAGTGTAAAATGAAACTCTCTTCCGCAATCGCCACGTGGCTGCTGACAAAGGGGATCTTAATAGGACAAAGGATCCCCCCCTCCTTCTGATTGTACGCGATATTTTTGTTCCTCGCCGTCCTTCATGCGTTGCCTTTCGCTTGGCGAATGAATGACGCAGAGGAAGGATGACGAGTTCTCAGGAGCACGAGGGAAATCGCTGGAATGTGATCGCGTTGTTACGACAAGAGTAGGGACTTCCCTCCCCTTTCAAGAAACGAAAGAATTCGGCAAACCAACTGTTGAATTGAAAAAGTTCATTGGAATTGACCGGAAGAGTGACCGATAGATAAAGGCATCTGCAAGGTGTTTAAGTGAAAGCTCTTAGTATAAAAGATCAGATGTTTAATCGAAAGATTTTCGAGAAATTTAAGAGATCAACAGAGTGAATTTTAAAGCAACGATCTTCCTTTGAATTCAAAATTCAATTTTTTTTTTGCATGGTCGGGTGGTTAGCGCGCTTGGCTACTGATCTAAAGGGCCTGAGTTCGAGCCCCGGGTAAGGCATGGATGTATGTGTTGTTTTTCTGCTGAGGTCCTGCCATCCTCTCAGACCTTCCACTATGGCATATAAACTGAAAGGCTCCTGTCAGACCTCTGTGACAAGCAGCTGCTTTAGTGTGTATTTATCTGTAATCAAAGGTTTTTAATTTAAAAATAGTATCGAAATGAAATAAAAAAGAGGAAATTTTGAGTTTTGGTTCAATTGTTTTAGGTCTGAGTCGAACGTTTCGCACGCGATACTTTCAGAGTTTTGATCGTTCCTTCAGGTGCGCTCAAGTGCCATTTCGGACAGTGACGAAGGAGTAGATACGAAGTTGGTTAGAAATAATTCTGACTAGTGGCGAGAAAACCATTCCTAAACCAAGACTAGGAGTTTGGTAGGGGACGAATTAGTTGGACAGTTGCTAGGGGCAGATGGGAATCTCCCTTCAAGGTCATTCAGAATGTTCCTCTATTTGCTGCTCTCGTGCACATAAGCAACCACGGCTTAACGTCCCATCCGACGGACGGTATCCTTTACAGGCTCATCGGTTTGAGCAATGACGAGTACTATTTACGAAACTGTTAGAAATAATTTTAACATTTCCTCAAGCTAATTGATGCTGCCAAGATCAGTGAAATCTTAAAGAGAACAAGAGGTAGTACTTGCAAGTGCTGCGCTGAGCTCCTTTCAGGCCATTTAGAAGAACCGCAGAAGGTCGAAGCTTACATGCATCGCAGTGCAAAAGGAAATTGATCCATCCCTTAGCATCTTGGATGGCATTTCTAACATCGGCAGAAAAATATTGTTGTCTGTTCGTTGATCTTGAGAGCTTTGTGCTCAGCTAGCGATTCGTGATCCTTGTGAAACTGTCTTTTATTTAAATAGAAAGGAACGCTCTGAGCTGTTGGCTTCTCGTACACTGTACAAACATTTAAACAAGGACATGCACGTTGGAATAGTAGTCAGGTACGCTAACCATTAGCCCAGGTAGGGCCTTTTGAATTCTGTTATCGGATCCATTGGAGGCGTTTCTTAACGCACGCTACCTACAAGTATGACAGCATAGAGTGGGGGAAAAAAGTAAATGCAACCGGTATTTTCACTGACTATATTCTACATCCTTCCAATATCGGGGTTATTGCGCTTAGCTACTGATCAAAGGGACCTGGGTTCGAGCCCCGGATACACCACATGAATGTTTTCTTTCTTGTGTTGTCCTTCTGCTGATGTTCCACTTTCCTCACAGATCTTCTCTACGGCGTATTATGCTGACAGGATTCTGTTAGACTTATCTGTAAAGCAGCTGCAGTAAAGGTAATTTATTTCTTATTTTCATCGGTGAAAAAACAAATACGAAATTCAAAGCTTCAAAAATATACACTTAAAGGAAAATTTTTACTGACTGTGAAGTAAAGATTTACATCAATTCTTTAAATCTGTAATTTTAACGACATTCGGTCACTATTAAAAGAGTTCTGGTAACTTAAACGCTTAGTAGCAGTAATATCATCCGGGTAGCCGAGTGATTCACGTGCTTAGATAAAAGATCAAAGGGACCTAGGTTGAAGTCCCGAGTAAGACATGCATAATTCTTTACGTGCGCTGTCTTTCTGCTGAGGTGTCACTTTCTTCCCAGACCTTGTCCTGTCAGACCTCTTCATCAAACAGTTGCTTGAAGGGTAACTTATACTACTCATCAGAGCTTACTTTAGAAGTTAAGTGAATATTAAATAATAAGTATTATTTGAAACCTTTTACTGAAATAAATGTATGATTTAGAAGTTGGAATAAATAATTCCTTTGACATTCATCAAAATTGTAAAGTTTCTTATGGCTAATGTTATTTACTGATAAATATTCCAGCTTCCATAACTCTTTAAATACCGAAAGAATATTGTTCAAAATCGAGATTTAGATTGACTTGACGTAGATTTTTTGTCTTCGGTAATATTTTTTCATAAAATGCATATTTTAGAAGTTATTAATTTCTCTTTTATTAATTTACTTTCCACTAACATGCTTCAGAAAAAGCATTTTTTTGCCTACTGAAATGCTTTGGGTGAACTGTCGAAGAATAAACTTCGTTTGAGTCAGAAGATGCAATAATCTGTCAAGATGACAGAAATCCTCTCGGGTTGAATTGCCTCAAAGGAGATCTCTGGATGAAATATGCTTTGCAGTTATTAGATTATAAGGCTACCCTCTTATACATTGGTTTCCATAAATTAAGTAAAATCCCTATGTTAAATTAATGGGGAAGCTAACGTCAAAGCTCTATAACTTATTAAACAATTTTTTTGTTTTGAAAAATGTGATTGCAGATAAAGATCTCAATGAAATAAATCAATATCTCGATTTTCAACAATATTCGTTCAGTATTTAATGAGTTATGGAAGTTTGAATATTCAACAACAGCAATGCCAGACTTAAGAAACTTATACAAAACTGAAGAATAGTGAAAGAATTCTTCACACAAAGTTCTAAAATGCAAACTTATTTTGTTAAACACTTTGATACAATACTTAATAATAAGTTTTAATTAACTTTTGAAGTCAATTTTTGTGGCTGGCATTGTTATCGCTAAATATTCAAACTTCCATAACTCATTAAATGCTGAACGAATATTGTTGAAAATCGAGATATTGATTTATTGGATTGAGATCTTTATCTGCAATCACATTTTTCGAAACAAAAAAGCTTATTTTAGAAGTTATAGATAGAGCTTTGACGTTAGCTTCCCATTGACTTAACACAGGGATTTTCCCTAATTTATGAAAACTAGTGTATTTTGAACATAACGGAGACATTTACTTTTAGCGCACGTACTATGGCTGACTTTAAAATCCTAAAATATATCTTCCTTTATTTCTGTTTATCTGGTCAATTGGTGGGTGCTTAATACTGGATCATTTATTCAAGCAGCATATCATTCAAAACAGCAGGGAACAGACGAAAGAAGAAACCGAATTTTTTCTCTAATATAGCACAGACAATTAACTCGGACTTGAAGAGATGGAAAGCGATGAATTGACATCATATTGAATTATTCACAAAATTTGGGAAATCATAATTCTTTTCTTGGCGTTCTAAGAAAATTTCGCGCCCATTTCTGCCCATTGCGCCGAACAAGAAAGAGGCGAGCATGCACCCATCTCTTGCAATCAAAATCAAACCCTTCCGCGTTCATTCCACCTGACAGAAGAAAACAATAAAATCGAGTCAGCCTTCCATACGACGCTCCTGGTCTTCCGTTACCGTGGCAACCACTGCTACATGGCCGGCTGTGGCCTTCCCTTACGTCAGAGGCAAGAGAGCTGCTCGGATTACCTGAAAGAGGAGGAAACTAAGGAGAGATGCAGAGAAGGACAAGTGACACGAGCTCTTATTGTTTGCCGATGGTCCGAAAGCGAAGCAAGATGCGGATGGCGGGAATTCTTGGCTGGCACGTGAAGGAAGATTTTCCATCTGGCGAAAAAGACAACCGGGAAATGCTTGCCATCTTTTATTAAGCAGTTCATCAAACAACATCGGATTATTCTGAAATCTATAATTGCATATGAAGAGATGCTGTAGAAATGTATCCTGACAAGTAGTACGGGGAGCACTAAAAATAAATTATCCTTCAAGCAGCTTCTTTGTCACAAAAGGTCTGACAGGAGACTGACAGTTCAATTGGAATGAAGCATCAAATATCATCTATTGTAGATGTTAATAAATTATAAGACTGTAGTGCAGTAATTCTCAAACGTTTTCGCTCATGACACACTATTTTTCGCCGTGAATACCCTCGGCACGCAAAAAATTTAAGTTGGCAACACTACGGGAGACTCGCGCAAGCGCAGTTTGCCTTCAATAATATCAATTTTTGTGGAGTCGTTTGTACAAAGAGAACTATTTTGTTGAAGTTAGTGCGTAGGCTACGTGTTATGTGCATGCTTTGTGTTAATTTTGGTTTTAACACTAAAATTTAACATGGATAAGTTTTTGATTAAAAGGAAACAGTTAAACGCAGAATCAGTGGCAAAAGGTAGCAACGAAACGGTTTCTAAATTTCATTTTATCGGCAATATCATCGGAAATTTCTCGGCACACCCTCTGAGAACCACTGCCGTAGTGCATTAATGCCCTGGCATTTGACTGCTAAAGCCATATCTTTGTTAGTGACTGAAAATTTGGAAGCTTCTGTGAATAGTAATCTCTTTTAAAGATGGCGAGAACAAGTCAGTTGGTTGCTTTCACTGCATCCAACAGTTTATCATGACGAGTGATGCTCCTGAGCACCTGGGAGCCATTTTTTGTTCTAGAAGTTGCAAAACTGATCTTTTAGACCACAAAGCCACTTGACTACAGACTCTCAGGATTGTTTAACTAGAGTCAATTTAATTTCTTTCGCTATTAACTTTCTTCTGGATGAAACAAAACTATATTAAGGACAATGAAATTTCTTTCTTTATTTACTATGCTATCCATATCTGAAAGATCACTTAAGATTGAAGTTATTTTGGAAATTCTTGCCTTCTTCTTTTGTATTATTTTAACTTGCTTGCAAAACAATCCTAATAACTGTAGTGCTTTTTTATTCGTTGGACTGATGCTTGTTAAAACAGAATAAAAAAAAATTCGAAACGAGGAAATAGGAAAACAAGTCGTCCATTGTGAGCAAAAGTAATTCTCAAGGAAGCATTTGAGTGACGGAATCGAAGGTCAGCAAAGTAAGCTCGGTGTGGCAAATGGTGAAGGTCGAATCGACTTATCCTCGACACCAAGTCACATTGTCATGCCAGACAAAAATGGAATGAGGCAAATTAAAACTAAATTCCTAAAAAAGAATGGCAGCGAATAAGATGAAATCAAAATTGAACTATGCAGGAAATTGAGAAGAGAAAGAAGCGAAATGAGAGTGTGGAATTAGTTCTAATGCGAGTGTTGAGCAGAATACAGAAAATGAAATAATTGCAATGTGAGTTGTATGTCATGCCGTCGGACAGTTCAGCTGTACAAAAGAGTAGGGATCTGAATGAGAGTTTAGCCTTCTTGGAAATTCTGAATCTAAGACAGTATTTTTCAGATTAAGTAAACCGGCCCATAAAAGATTGTAATCAATCATCAAAGCTAGGAATAGCGAAAATATTTCGATGCATCATTTTTGATTCTTACTCTTTTCATTCACCTGAGGGCCAAATATTTGCATGTGGTAGATAAAATTCTCATAGTGATACGATAAAACTTCTATAAATTCACAAAAGCAGTGAAATTCTTCGATTTAGGAAAACGTCGTAATGGAATACCCGACTTGTTAGAACTTAAATAAAAAAATAAATAAATATTAATTAATAATTATTTATTTTTTTATTTAAGTTCAAGCAGCCCCTTAAGCAGCTGCTTGCCAAAGAGGTCTGACAGGAGCCTGTCAGTTTATATGCCATAGTTGAAGATCAAGCGCGCTAACCACTCGGCCACGGGACGGCTGTTAGAACTTAAAGATACCAAAATGCACATTGCAAGTTATCGATTCGTGCAGGTACAGCAGGTTCGTTTCCTATGCATTTCAATGTAGTAATGCGGCAATCATTCGGATTTAAGATGCAATTTTTATGAACTTCTCAAATATATTTCTGAAACGGAATTTTCCATAAAATTGCATACATTGTAAGGCTGGAATAAAAAATGCCTTAAAAACTACTTCGAAATAATGATTATTATTAAGCAGCTGCTTGCCACAAAGATCTGACAGGCGCCTGCCAGAGATGATATCTGAGGAAAGGAACATCTCAGCAGAAAGAGAACGCAAATATCGATACCTTCCTTATCCGGGGTTCGTACCCAGATTCTTTTCATCAATATTCACCACTTGGCGATACCAATAAAAAACTATACTACATAAATAAATATGGTTAAGGTTGAATGAAATATTCTTACTTAACAACAGATGATTTATAATTCACTTTAAAAAAATACTCTACGCAAAGCATTTTTTTTTCTTTGCATTCTTGATCGATACTTGATCTCTTAAGAATTTATTTCTGATAGAAGTCAGTTATTTTTGATCGAGGCATTCGTGCAATTGTAAGTTCTTTGGCCATTCGGTCCTCTGAGTTTTTGAGAGTCTATGGGGCCGAGTGGTTAGCGCGCTTCGCTACTGATCTAAGGGACCTGGGTTCGAGTCCCGGGTAAGGCATGGATGTATGTGTCGTTTTTCTGCTAAGGTCCTGCCCTCCTCTCAGATCTCCTGCTGTGGCATATAAACTGACAGGCTCCTGTCAGACCTCTGTGGCATGCAGCTGCTTGAGGGGGTATTTTCTTTTACCTGGCGTAACGGTGAAGCCATTCTAAGGCAGCGATTACATTGCGACTCAGATAACAAAGATTCAGAAACAGGAACTATTGGAGCTGCAGCACAGTAACGAGAAAAAGAGGTAAAAACCAACGGAGACTTAATCAGCATCGAAGAATCGCACGCTCACTGATTTTCGTTCATTATGAAAAACGTACAATTTTTTTTTTCGAAACAGTTTTTAAAATTTATGCATTTCATAAGTGCCTTGTAGACAAGTGCAGTGCAGTCGCATCGATGACAATGCCATTAAGCCATCCCTGGATTATTTCGTTGATGAGGTCGTCCAGCGTGGCTTTAATATTACTGTTAAATGGCGCAGTTCGCCCAGGACTAAGGTTAAAATGGCTAACCATTCATCAGGATCAAAAATTTTTTCTGCCCATCAAGTGGTAGAACGAAGTCTTCTCATCATTTATCCTGAAGCTGAGCATGATGGTTGGCATCGTAGCCAACCATCATGCTCAGCAACGAAATGTTTTCTCCGGCAGATGGCTGAGGCGGATGAGGTGACCCGGACAAGCCTCGTCACTGGTCTCGCCAGCGGTCAGCCAATCCACCAACCGGTAGCAGGCATTCCGAAGTCGGCACGCGCTCGCACGTGCCATGCAGCTGTCTGAGTTAATGACCGACAGGTGGCAGCGCGCTGTTGATGGCCGACCCGATCCGAGAGGGAGGGGACCACAACCAAGATGGCGGGGAAGAGGGTCAGACAGGTTTATGCCAAGATGGGGGGAAGGGGGTCGTAGCCGAGGCAGGTGTTGGCCGTGCCCAGGGAGACGCCTTGAGAAACACGATGGCGATTGAAGTGTCTTGGAAGTACGATGCGAAGGAACAAGGGAAAATCATTTTCGCCTTTGATGATCATCTGCTTCCCTTGTCGTGTTCATTTTGAGTAGAAAAATCCTCAAACGGAAACGATCATCGGTACAGATAGAGGAACTTTTTGTTTTATCTTTATATAAGGTTTTCTTTTTCTTCAGCTACAGAAATGGGAATAGAAGTCGAACAGAGAATTAAGGCGAAATTAAAGATTAACACTTTATCTTTTCGAAACCAAAGACGGAGATAACACGAGTTAGGGCTATTGGGATGCAGTCATTGCCAGAGGGAATTTGAACTGATGGACAGACGGAAACTGAAGGAAGCGAGAGGACTCGCACAACTACCTAGCTGGAATGATTTAGTAATAAAGTATCACAGGAAAAGGTCCTATAGACGAGAAACATTAGAAAAAATTAGTTGGAAAACAATTGTTGTTCTAACTGGGATTCGAACTCAGATCTCCCAGATCTCCATTTCTATGCGTGTCGAGTAAAGGCAAAAAAGTGCTGCTGGAGTGCGCACGTTCTCTCAGCAGTGAGACAGTAACATGCTTCGAAATGGGAATTATTCACAGAACAAATGATTCTTATGTTCTGCGTTGTTTAGAGACTAAGGCGTTTATGAGAAAGGAAATACGAAAGGCAAACAAATAATCCGAACTTGGCTTAAATGAGTTTGCGGATGGACAATTAAATTAAATGTTTATCTCAACATATAGTAATATCTTCCTCCGTACCATAAATTCTTACAAGATTAAGGGACTGCTGCCATCGTATTGAATATTTGATCGGATTCAAAAGATTCTTTATTTTTATTTAATTTATCATGGCAGGTTGGGGTTGTTATTTGCATCTTGAATTAGTTAAACCCACTCAGCTAAAAAACTCTTTAAAAGACGATCTTTTATTCTCTTTTTCTCTTTATCTTCTGCCATTACAACTCAAAATATTAAACATTATTTTGACAACTCTGAGAATAAAATTGTCTTTCCTTTTCTGTCCCTTTTTTGTATCGAATTTGATCTAATACGTCCTTTCTCCATAACCAGGCCTTTCATGTTTGCATCTTCAGAGAGAGCCTTTTTTTCATCTGCTGAAGTCTGTTAAAAAATAGGAATTGCACGATTCATTGTTCTTTCAAGAAACAAAACTTCTTCGGCTGGAGATACTCTTCCGATAACTTTTTTTTCTCTTGCGAGCTGTGGCAACTCAATCAAAGGATCAGAGGATGGAGACACAAAAATTGCATTTCTTTGGTTTCGAAATAAATCCTGACCTTTTATTCAAGAGACGATCAAAATATGACAAACTCCAGTGGGTGTCTTTTTTTAATCTGAATTATCTTTCAGATCTTTTTCCCTAATTTTTCCAACGAACGACGATTACTTAAGGGCCAACACATTTCTTTCACCTATGTATTCCCAAGTGATGTGATAAGTAGCTGTAAGGTATCCTCCTCACTTGATGTGTAGATGCCCCCCCCCCCCCCCCCTCTTTTCCATTGTGCTTCTTCTTGTACAAGTCGCTTTATAGCAGCTTTATAGAATAGCTGCTTTGCAATGCTATCCGCGCAACTAACAAAGTCAACCATCTCAGTGGCTACGTCTCAAAGGAGCCTGGGTTCGAACCCCACATAAGGCAAAGTGAGTTCTTTTCCGAGGCCTCGCCTACTTCACAGATCTTTTCTATGCTGTCAGGACTCTGTGGCAGCACCTTGAGGGGTAATTGAAGTTTCTAACGAACTCAGAAATACTCTTGCCTGAGTTGTGAAGTTGGAGGAGGGGATGAATTAAATAAATAAATAGTAAATACCCCCTCAAGCAGCTGCTTGCCACAGAGGTCTGACAGGAGCCTGTCAGTTTATATGCCATAGTAGAAGGTCTGTGAGGATGGCAGGACCTCAGCAGAAAAACGACACATACATTCATGCCTTATCCGGGGCTCGAACCCAGGTCCCTTAGATCAGTAGCCAAGCGTGCTAACCATTCGGCCATGGGACGGCAAAATACCCCCTCAAGCAGCTGCTTGCCACAGAGGTCTGACAGGAGCCTGCCAGTTTATATGCCAGAGTAGAAGGTCTGAGAGGATGGCAGGACCTCAGCAGAAAAACGACACATACATCCATGCCTTACACGGGGCTCGAACCCAGGTCCCTTAGATCAGTAGCCAAGCGTGCTAACCACTCGACCACGGGAATTACCTCGCACTTAATAAGACAATTACACTTTTTTTTTTTTATCAAACTATGAATAATTTTAAAGTTCGCTCATTTCGAAATATTCGAATTTTAAAGTTCGCTCATTCGTTCGCTCATTTTAAAGTTCGCTCATTTCATGAAGGGTGTGCATTACTGTACACCCTTCATGAAAAAAAGGGACGTTGCCAACATATTATATGGATGGAAAGCAAAAGAAAATGCTTTTATGCTGAAATGCACAAAATTTAAAGATCTTTATTCGATCTTTTCAAATCTTTATTTTCATCGTTATTTGTTCTACATTTGAAATGCTGTTAAAGTTCGAATATTTAACCGAAGCATTTGCAATCGTAAGAATTAGAATCAAAAGGCTGAAACAAAAATAACAACTATTACATAAAACCCTTTGCTGTAATTGGTGCACCTTTTTAGAAATTCGCGTAATATTTAAAAAATGTTTTGCAATTTTGAGGAAAAACAATTAGCATTAACTGTGATTTTGTTTCCATTAGCTCTTTAATTCCAGTTAAAAGCAGGACCTAGATTTGATTGAGTTTTTTTAACTTATTTCCAGTAAAATATTTCGGTAATAAAACTTATTTTCAAGGTGAAGGAGCTTCGAATGCTACTTTCCATAACATAGCGACCTTCTGGAATACTTTTTAAGCATGCAATTAACATAATATTAGAATAGGCTGGTACATTTAAAACCAGGAATACACACAGCATGACACAACGGATATGACAATACATGGCCTGGAAGACAAGGTCAAGTCTCATCAAAACAGATCTAAGAGATGTACTTCTTTATCCCGAAGCTAAAATCTCAGAAACCATCTGCACATTTCCAAACGATGTCTTTACACACTACCTTTGCTTTACATTATCGTCTGTTACAAGTCTCTCATTAGCGTCCCTTCCTCGAGTGGACCTCACTCCCCCAATGTCGGAAGAGTCCACTTTCCTCTTCTCATGAGCCAATAACTATTGCGTCATCTGGTAACGACCGTTGGCTTTGTTTCGTTTTTTCAATCAACGATGAGGCTTTAACAATTAATGATGTGCTTTATATTCATAAGCCGTCCCGTGGCCGAGTGGTTAGCGCGCTTGGCTACTGATCTACGGGACCTGGGTTCGAGCCCCGGGTAAGGCATGGCTGTTTGTGTCGTTTTTCTGCTGAGGTCCTGCCATCCTCTCAGATCTTCTACTGTGGCATAATAAACTGACAGGCTCCTGTCAGACCTCTGTGGCAAGCAGCTGCTTGAGGGGGTATTTATTTTTTTTTTTTTTTATATTCATATCGATATTTTTCGCAGTCAGTGGGAAGGCGTCGCCATCTTCTCTAATTTAACCGAGCCACTTTCATTGAACGTATCATTGCTCTCTAAGCATAGGTTATAAAACTAGCGAATAATTTGAAGACTCGTTTCCCATCACTTTCGCCGCATTTGCACGCGGAGAGAAGCTGCCTCGCGATCGCATCCGATCCTTTGGATGCAGGAAGACAGCAGTGAGCACTCGCGCATTCAGAATAAAGGGAATCTTGGAGATCAATTACCGATGTCAGAGAGAGGTTGATGGTGGGGACCGCAGTGGACACCGCATATTCCCCTCCCCACCACAACCCACAGGCACGTGCCATGACAACTAGTGACCATCCGGCGGAGAAGCTGACCTTGGCTTGTCCTTAAAGGCCCGCCATCTGCCCTCATGTGCTCGTCTGTCAACAGAGACCGACACTCGCACCTGTCTGTCCCCCCTAGCGACACCCTACAGGGATGAGCTCCCCCCGCCCTTCACCCGCGGTGAGGGTGGAACGTGACTGCGGCACACTCCGAGGCACGAGACCATCTCCCATCAGCATCATTAAGGGCTAATTAGTGGCCATAAAGAGCGGTCTTGCCTTTGCAGCGCTGCTACTCCTCCTCCTCCTCCTTCACTCAGGTGCACGAAATGAAACAGTGGAGATGGAGGATTCCTTCATTTCTGACTGAACATGGGAGAGGAGAGAATGCTGTGAGATGAGAAAGGAAACGTATCCGAAACAATAGAGCAAATTTTATTTGCCAGGTCATCAGGAAACAAATAATTAACGCATTTCAAAAAAAGTCTCTCTATCTCTCTCCTTCCTGTATGTAGAGGTTGCGTTTCAGTTTGCTGAGAAAAGAGGAGACAAAGAAAGCAAATACAGGAAGAGAGAAATTTGCTTCCAGTTTCTTGCAAGGAAGGAATGGGGTTCAGAATTTAAAGTTGGATATCGAAAGCAGAGATTCGGTGTTGTTGATTTCCTCCTTCAGGAAAGAACATTCAGAATGTGTATTCCTGAATGGAATTTTGCTTTCCGTACAGATCCTTGACTTTGGGAGAAAGTTCTTGACCTAGTTCTTGTTCAGCAATGGGAAAATGAAATCTTGCATTTGACGCGGGAGTATTTTTGAACGCGAAGTGGCTTCAGGTAATTGCAGATGAGTAGGAACATTATCCCCTCAAGTGGGGTGATATTGACAAGGTTAACGCATTTGATTCAAAACGGGTTGGTTGTTGAAGTGGTTTCTTTGCTTATTTTCATTCAAAACTGAAAAAGGAAAATGTTAAACCAAACATTATTTTTAAATGAAGGATCGGATGAAAAATTCAACTGATACAGACAGCGATTTAAAAAGCTGCATTTTCAACGGATTAAAATTTTCAATCTTTACAAATAACATTCTCTGTTGAAAGTCTTTTTCAGCCAAAGTTCTGTCACATTTCAGAAACAGAATTTCAGACTCAGTGAATTAGGGCAAAAGAGGATGTAGAGCAACACTTACAACTGATGCAGAACCATGAACCTACACCAAAATGCAGAGATCATAATTATTGACTTCACACAGATTATCTTTGTTCAAAAAGAAAAGAATAATGCCACTTGGAAAATGATCGCAACAAATGCATGCAACTGATTTCAGACATCAAGTCACAGCAGAAGAGATCGTGGCATGCTAAATGTGTCGCTGAAACCTTTGTGGTGGTTGGCTTTAGGTTGGATTTCACCTTTTCAAAAAAAAATAGTTTTTTTCTGAACTGACATGAAAGAGCAGTTAATATTCGCTTTAAGAAATAAACGAAGACACACTCAGTTAAGTGGAGACGGTCCCTGATCTTGAAGCGCAGCAGCTGGCGATGCGAAGCCCCGCAGATAGACGACCGGGCTACTCAGAAGCGGAGCAGATGTTCGAGGTACCTCGTGACCTCTGACCTGGTACCAGGTGTGCGGAAGGCCCGCATGCCTGCCGACGGATTGGTGGACCAGGGCAAGCAGCGTCCTACTGCATCCACGCGCCACAGCCCTGGCCGCCAGCTGTCTCAGAACTGGTGACGTCAGAAGCCGGTTGCTGTGGCGGCACGTGGCACTCAATCCGCGACGGACGCGACTCCAACGAGCACGGGGCAACAGAAGAAGGAAGCGCGTGGAGGCCTCTTTTAAGACCCAATGTGGAGACGTGTGCTGACACGAGAGAATCACAAAAGAAAACATCTGATCGCAGCTGTCTGCTGAGCAAGTGGACTCTTCGCTTCACGAGAAGGGAAATAACAGGCAGGAACAGGAAATTGGATGCTTGGGGACGTGGGGGGGGGGGAGAACTCTGCACAGGTAAAGAAGAGAGCTTTGTAAGTGTGGCGTCACAGAGGTTCGAGCACGGGCTGAGAGGGGAACATTAGTGGTCCGTCTTTCCTCCTCCTCTCTCCGATAATGCTTTAAAGTGTGGAAGAAGCCTTCTTTAACCTCGAGTGTTTCGCGTTCATTCGCTATGGTTATTTCAGCATCCTCTTACGAACCATTGCTTCACCTTACGCAAAGAGAACATTTCCTTTACACTTTCCTATTACTCTATACAAGCAGCTGCTGCTGGTTGAAGGTACTGAGGGATACAATTACTCTTGGCAATAGCGAGATAACCCATACCTGGTCTAGTGATTGGCATACCTGATTATTAACCTAGCAGGCATGTTTTGTGTAAGTGTTTTATGCTGCATGAGAAACCAAAACAAATTCAATAGAGCTTGTAGGTTATCTTCGCCCATTGGGTAAAGGAGTACTTTCTTCCCTTTAAAGAAGGGGAGGCATCACCAACAGATTCCGTCTGTCCATAATGATGAATAGAACGAGAATTATTTGTACATCTCGACAATAAAGCCAACTAGCAGCTCTATATGGAATCATTTGCCTCCATCACTGTACAACTGAGTGGCAACACACTCTTCCTCCCCAGCTTCCTAATGAGCTCTTCGGAATGATGAATCGAGACTTTAGGTTCCTCAAAAACTGGGAAGTCCGTTGTCCATCTGAAATGATCGTTTTTCTCTGTCCTTTGCTTTCGCTGCGCCATCTATTTCTCCCAATTTCGATCCAATCTGCTGATTTCGAGTCCCCTCCTTCGCAGCTAGTCTCGTGCATTTTGTGGGCCATTTTTCTTTTTGAAGTTGCAAACTATTATCATCTCCACCAATAAATTCGCTTTTCCATTTACAATCTGCAAAATGATCTTTATAGTTTGATATATCAAACAAGAAGATACTTATAAAATTTCTGATAATCATTACGTTTCCCACATTTTCTATTAAGGACATTTCTACGCTTCAGAGGACAACATCATAAAATAAGCCTTTGAAGCTCTTAATGAAATAACTAACTTATTTCTTTACAATGCAAACAGAGTCGAATTGCCTTAAAGCGCTTCTTTTGCAGACTTTTAAATACAATTTCTTTGCATAAAAAAGGCATTTAAAAGCACCGGATGATTCCAATTAAGATGAAAATAATCTTGACAATATTGCACTTGAAATAGTACCGATAATGAGGTTAAAAACAAACTTTGGCAAGAAATAAATTCCGACACTATCAGGCCGTCCAAATTTCTTTAATAAAGCTCTCAATTTATCTTTAATAGATTCTTTCATTGATAGGAATCCTTTTAAATCTATCGTTCACGTTCTTCGTTTGCTTTTCCTCATCATCAGGTGAAGTGGAGCTATGCCGTGAGCTGAATGATGAGGACGGGGATCTCTGTCACGGGCAGGTGAAAAGTTGCTATGGCGACATCCTCCTCCGAGGGTGCCGAAGGGATCGAGCTCATTGCACACACTTGGCACCTGTTTTGAATCTCGTGACAGGTGATGCGATATAAATACGTTGCCATGGGTTTCCTTCGTTGTTGACACGCTTCAGTTCGGATGCCGAACACTACACAAAAAAAAAATGGTTCAGTTGATCTTTGACAGTCTCAGCAGAAACAGAAAAGAAGCTGCGGCTCATTAAATTCCATTGACTTTGGTCGATTCATATTTTCTCTTTGATAAACGACTGCCGTGTATATTAGAACAGTATCTGGCTTTGTCCCATTTAGGGTAAAATTTCTGGAATTTTTTAAGAGAATTTGCAGTTTGTACAATATCAATGGGAGTCCTAAGAATGACAAGAACATAATTTATGAATACTATTTCTCAAATCAACAACTGCGTTACTAATAATTTGATAATAACACCTCAGTGACGAAACTAATTCGTCAGGGCCCCCTATCCATACTGTATAAAATGGGAGGTCTCAGGGGCCCCTGTGCTTTGCATCAATGGTCGTTTCGCCCTTGAAACGCCCTTCTTAAATGACTGATTGTCTCGACTTTTATTTTAAATTTCTCGATGCCAACATTTAGTACGGCAGCTGGGGGGGGATGTGTAACTTTTGGACCAATATCAAGTCATGCTGAATGTTTATTGAAAAAAAAAAAAATCCGGAATGATAGTATTGTTGACGATAATTGACGTGCTGAAATGTGTTCTGTTGGAGATAATAGTCGACTGAGAGTTTGGCATCGCTGTAACAGAGCAGCAGAGAAAGAGATTTCCTGTGTCAGATGTGAGATTCTAATTGTATTCTTAAGATAAGAAAATGTTTAAGAGTATTATACATTAATGCGAAGCGAATACTGCAAATTTGAAATCGGGAATAGGGAAATATACTAGCAACATGATTGCAGCACCACGAACGAGGAAAGGGGTAAATCACGGAGATTATAATTCCGCAGCGAATTATCACGTGGAAAAATGGCAATGTAGGTGGAAAGAAAATTGCCGTCTGTTGGATTAGGAGATGATTCGAAGCTGTAGTCATCAGGGAACATGTAAGACAAAGTCGCGCATATCTCCAAGTGGATCGAATTAAGGTAGGTGCTCTCTCTTCAAGAGAGTCATTGCCATGTGGGTTTGGCCTTGATGTCGGAATTGTACTAAGCTGTAGGTGTTGTTGGGCGTGAGTATAAGAACATACATAGCAGTCCTAGACGGGGCCAGAAGGCAAGACTACACTCGTGAGATCGTCAATTTAATGAAATGGCTTTGTGGTTCCCCTTTGATATGAGGAGTGAGTGCAATTGTGCTACATAAATGGTGCAATTTTTACTACATAAATGATCCTACGTCGTTTGTGCAGGATCAGCAAGCTGGAATGGTACAAAACTCGTAGCCACTGGAGACACGAGGGTAAAGATCCGTCCTTCTAAGTGACGGGTCCTGGATTCTCCCGAGAACTCGTAGCCACTGGAGACACGGGGGTAAAGATCCGTCCTTCTCAGTGACGAGTCCTGGATTCTCCCGAGAACGGAATGATGGCAGAAGACATGTCTAGAGATGTTCATATCAGAGTCTTGCTTCAATGCAGCAGCATCAAATGACTTCTCCTGGGCATCCCCAGATACTGGTATGAAATGGTTTGATGTATGACAGACGAGCATTCTAGCAATTGAATCCGCCTGATAACACACCGACCTCGTTGTGCAATCCATACTCTTATTAATCCTGAAGCACGTTTTCGGGGAGTGTGCTGTAGCAGAATAATTCCAACCCATACACTGCACGTGTTTCCACGGACTGCCTACATGACACGGACATATTGCCATGACTCTCGCAAATGTCGAACTTCTGCCCCATCGAGCACATCTGTGCTAGGACTGGATATAGTTAGGGAGGCGGAAGAAAATACTACTAAGCCTACTGAAGACAAAAAATTATGATATTTCTATATAATTCATTCATTTCCCAAGAAACGTTTTAAAATACTTCTAAAACGGAAGAGAAAATGTTATCCTGCATTGGAATTCCAGTCTCTTGCCCCCCCCCCCCCCTCTTTTTATTTTTTTTTCGACCTCGATACTCGATCACCCCCTGTTTTATTTTCTTCTAGATCTGGGTCTCTCTGTGACCCTATGATACAACGCCTCCACAAGGACACTCCTGCTCGCGCTGTACGGGAGCTGCAGTTACAAGTCGATGCTACATGGAGAAGAAAATCTTCCCTTACACGATCTGATATCATCGATGAAAAAAGGCCTCGCTGTCTCAATGCCTTTTTCTCAGCTGAAGTTTGGGATACTATTTGTTGAACAATTTCTCTTTCCAACTTGAATTCGCTTTGCTTCTCGTGAGGTCCCTCATAAAGATATGCGATTTCATGGGATTCCTTCACTAACTTCGTTGTTTTGCCGTCTCCATGTTACCTGTGTGCATAGTTAGATTCATGGGATGTTCAAAGAAGAATTTTTTTTAAGGAGACATGTTTAGTTTTCCAAATGAAACAGATTCCAACTGTGAGACTCGATTACCAACAACGATTCGACGCTGTTGCATATAATCGAGTTCACATTCGATGTCAAGAGTCGACATCGATGAAGTCTTTCAAGTATCAACATATTCTTTTCGCATTATGCTTATATTGAAGGACGGTTTTAAAATCACTGACTGGTGAGTCTTCATACAAAGCGATGATTATCTATAGGGCTGTTTTGGTTGCCCAAAATTGTACTTTCGGCTTTTTCTAATTTTACTGATGTAAAAAATAACTGTTTATTATTTTGTTTGACTTAAGAGTTTTGTTTTAACTTACATGAGGATGCTTGAAACTTCGTCTCTCTTCTACAGGGGATATCACCACTGACACGTGGTCGATACAACCAAAGTGAAGAGTTACAACCCCAGGTTATGGCAATGGGAATGCAACATCCAAACCACCCCACATAACTTCGAAAAATCATTTTTTTCGGGGAGGGGGAGGAATGGAACTGAAGATAGATTTTATTGAGATTTTTTTCTGTCTCGATATTGAAGGATATTCGTTCAGCATTTAAAGCGTTATTAAAGTTGAAATATGTAAAAGCAGCAATGCCACTCATAAGTATTTATCCAGGAAGTTAATAGCCAATATAATAAATATTGAAACCACGTATGGACGTGCAACAAAGATTCTTCATCACGTGTGCGTATTGCATCACGAGATGCTCCATGTGTTGTGAAAAATACGACATGCATGTAACAGAAGAGACAGTGAGTGTGAATTGTGATTGAATCCATTGTTAGAATTTTGTTGTGTGCGTGGAAAACAGGTTTATGTTCCCTCGCGTAGGAGACATGAAAAACTGCCACTCAGTTAATTACCGAGCGAGATAAGGAATAAGTTTGTTTGGATTTCAAGATGAAGCCTAGTTCTACTTGTGTTAATATTAAGAAGCAAGAGATAAAGCAAAGAGAGTGTAATCCAGTTATAAGTCTGTGTCTTGTACTAAGAATACTTATTTCTGTATGCTTAAGTGTAATAAGCTATTAATCAATAATAAGCGAGATGAAGTCTTATTATTGAGTATTTCCAGAACTGCAAATAAATGTTTTGTTTTGTCTCTATTTGGGTTGATATAGCATAATAGAGGTTTGGAATACTATTTTATTTTGCATTTGTCGACAAAGGCTAATTAGTTAGGGATTTTATATGAGAGTAATTTTGATCATTTATTTACTAATTATTCAAATTGTCACATTTTTTGTAAACAACACCTTATGTGATCTATTTAATAAGCATATTTAACATCACTTTGATTATTTCGAACCTATCACTAAATGCCATGAAATAATTATTATTGAAATTCCGTAACGAAAACCCTTTTAAAAATATGTATGTTTTTTTATTAAATGCATGTGTATTTTAGAAGTTTTTGTAAAAATATTATTTCAGTATTTCCCAATTTCTTAAAGTTTCTTAAGATGCACTACTGCTTTTAAATATTTCCACTTTCATAACTTCCCCCAAATACCAAACGAATATCTTTGAAAAATCGAGATTTAGATAGCTTTGCAGGAGCCTTCACCTTCAGTAACATTTTTCCATAAGAATTTCAGATGAATCCATAAGAAATTGCATAAGAATTTAGGATCATCGATGCTAATTTCTGTCAATTCTAAATTGCAAACGTTCCCAGATTTAAAATTGGATTTATAGAAATAGTTTATAGAAATTAAGTAATAAAGTTATCATTTTTGAAGTGATAGAGGCAACGAAAAAAAAAAGCTGTTTGGGTGTCTTCTGGTATTGGCGTGAGACTTTCAGACTACTCCAAGAGCAGAACTTAGCTACAATATCAATCTTAGTCTTCGCTACAAACTTTGCTGTTGTTTTAACGCTTAGAAGTTAGAAAGATAATTTTCCTCTTCCCAAGTTCAGGTGACAGGTTTCTATTCTATCGTAGTTCTCGGAGAAAGCTATGCTAGTTGGTTATCCAGGTATGGTGGGAGTTGTTTTTGCAGCTTCCTTTCTTGAGTGGGTTGGAGAATCAATGGAGATTCTGAAGTCGGAGTTAAAGATTCGTAAACCTTTGAATGGTGACAATACTTGAATAAAAAATCCCTATTTTATAATAATATATATATATTTATAATTTTATAATAATTATGATTAGTAGGCATATTTTATTTCTGTGTTCCTTAGCGGAAAGAAATTTTCAAGTGAGAATTCTTGCACTCCCAGATTTCTCATTTCATCAAAGAGAATATTTCTATTGTAAAGTGTAAGCTGGACAATTGAGGATAACACGTGGCACTGTTTCATCTTCATTGAAAATTTTTGCATTTGCTAGTCTCCGATTTTTTTAATTAGATGCATTTTATCATTTAATCGTGTATGGTCTGTTCTTAACCGAGTGATTTTGACTTGGACTTTTCTGTTTTTCAGGCAAGAGCTTATTTCCGAGATATTTTTGGTCACTAATCTTGATGTGGAGCTGTACCGTGGCAGAGTGGTTAGCACGCTTGGCTACTGATCTAAGGGATCTGGGTTCGAGCCCCGGGTAAGGCATGGATGTTTGTGTGGTTTTTCTGCTGAGGTCCTGCCATCCTCTCATACCTTCTACTACGGCATATAAACTGATAGGCTACTGTCAGACCTCTGTGGCAAGCAACTGCTTGAGGGGGTATTTGTTTTTTTTTTAATCTTGATGTTAACTTTTCTTTCTTTAACAATTTTGACATGATGCCGGAAATATAATTAAAAGTTGAGATATTTACAAGATGTCGTATTAGAAGATTCTACCGGTTCTATTCATTATCTTTTGTGTTTTGGTTTGAACGTTTTTTGATCCTTGCATAAAATTGAAGAATTTTTCCTTTTGCAATTTCAATAAGGAGAGAGAGACAAGTACAAAGATCGTTGATTAAGTGGATGATGAAATGCGATCCGTGAGGAAGACTTATCATTTCGTCGATAGATTTCGTCATTGAGGAGATAGAGGCCGGCAATGGCCTTTCTGTAAGGAGCAAGTTGAGCAGATGAACTCTGCGATGATCGTTGAGTCACTGAAACGGGCAAGGCATTTCGAAGCGATGCACGAGATTAAAGACGAACCCCAGCGGGCTCGGCCTCACTTCCAATGTTTGCAGCACTCAGCGGGAATAATTGCATTGTCAATAGCACGTGCTCGGTAATTAGAATGGAACGAAATGAAAAAACTTAATCAGATATCATTCTTTTTTTGTTGTAGTTTTTTCTCTCAGCAAGCGACTAAGTTCTAATTACATCAACTCCTTATCTGCATTCTCGTTCGGATGACACGTGAATTGGTTGCCTGTCAAGATGAACTTTTCGCTTCCCTCCCACTTCCAGAGAGGGGGGGGGGAGGTGGAGAGGGGTAGTAGTCGCCGTAAATAAATCCATACTCTGCCTTCAGACAAAACGATCACTTGACTGAGAATGCCCTGCAATCATCAAATAATGAGTGACGCCCTTTTCCTGACCCCTTAGAAACATCATTTAAAGAAACCATCTTATCTGCATCACACTGGAGACCTTTCAATGAAGACCGAATGGCTTATTGCTCTTAAGCTATTCGGTGATAAGAAATTCCCAACTTTCTTTTCATGAAAGGCATTTCCTCATTTCGAAGAAACTAACTTTTTTTTTACGATTTTATGCCAAAGTGATTTCGGCATATCTGAGAAGAAATTTGTTCCTTCTTAGAAACAAAGATTTAAAATCTGGCGAAGAATTAATGGTATCTGGAAAATAATGAATTCCAATTTTCCACGAAGCTGTAAGTCATTTAAAATATGTACTTAAATGGTTCTAGTTTCATATACGGCCAATGCAGTATTAAGCTTAGGCTAAGGAAATCAGAAATTCAAAAGGGGCTTAGGTAGAGAAAACAATAAACAAGATTTCTGTATATATAGAATACATTTTATGAATAATTTGATGATTTCATAATAAAAGGAGAGCTTTAATAATCAGAAGGTTAATGTCTCATGAAACATATTCCACATAAATTGTCCAAAGTGTTCAGACGTTTATATGTAACGGCATTCCTGTCAGTAGACCCAGACCATATTCTAACATTGGCTACACTAAATTCTTATAAAGATGGAAAAGTTTTTTGGTGAGCATCTCCATCCAGTTTTGGCTAAACACTTGGCAAAATTAAATAATTTGTTTCCTGTTGTGCATATTTTTTCGAGATGTTCCAATTAAGTCTTGAATCTAGCACAACACCTAAGTGTTTATGATGGCCAGTATGAGGTAGCCATAGTACGTTCAATTGTTAAGTTTAGGAATCTTTGATTTTCTTTAACTGACAAATGGCATGACCAAAGTTTTTTCATTACTTATTTTCAAGTGCCATTTGGCACAATATAATTTTATTTCTTTTACTGCCTTTTGTAAAATTTTCTTAACTTTTTAAATTTTTCTCCCATTGACCATAATGTTAAGTCATCAGTATAAAAAGAAGAAACTGGTGTTTTTATTTATATACTCGGGAAATTTGTACAGGTAGATTTTTCGGCTATAAGTGATATTGACCATATGTTTATAGTTCTTAAATAAATAAAAAATAAATACCCCCTCAAGCAGCTGCTTGCCACAGAGGTCTGACAGGAGCCTGTCAGTTTATATGCCTCTTAGATAACAAAAAATATTGTTTAATTTTTTTTTACCTACTCTGCTACTTTATGCATACTGCCTACTTGTGATGTTTCGTGTTAGATTGTTTGCTGTTATATCGATCTTTGTAATCATTAACTAATTACTTCACCTATTAATTAATTATCATTATTGTCTTTTATCTTTTGCTTTTTCATTCTTAAAACTGATTTTTAATTTATTTATTGTACTTTCAAATGCAATATCTACTACAACAACCTAGTCAAGCTTCTGCTTTTGGGTTGTTCATATGTTCATAGATTTTAATGTAGAATTTCTGTGATAATACACTTGAATTTGAATAGAGATGATAACAAGATTCCACCTTGTGCAATTCAACTATGCATCTAAATTTTTTTAGAATATATATTATCAAGATACCACTTTTGAGTTAAATAAAATTTAACAAATATATCCTGAAATACCAACTGTTTTCAATTTATGCAACAATCCTGCAATCCAGACTGAATTGAATGCAGCTGTTAAATGAAAAAATATTGCTGCTGTAGCCTTTTGTGATATATATATATAGCATTTTTTTACATTTCCCATCAGATGTAGGATACAGTCAGCAGCCGACCTTTTCTCTTCTAAATTCATGCACGTGTTCGGAAAATGTTTTTTTCATCAAAGAATCATAGTAACCTTTTAAGAACTAATTGTTAACATTATCCTCTGATTTATTAGGCTTTAGCAAAAAAATATGTTTACTATAGCCACAGTATATTGTCAAAATCCAGTTTTCAGAGTTTTAAAATGTGCAGGAGGATGATCCTTGTTTTCCGTAAAACTCTCCGCCCTGCTCAGTAGGGGACACTGATGGGCTTAGAAAGGCCGCCGTCCATCGGATGGGATGTTAAGCCGTGTGTCCGTGTGTGGGAGAGCCACACCCTTTGCACGTTAAAGAGCACTCTGGATGGCCTTGACGGGAGGCTACCGTCTGTATCCTGTCCAGTGGGTCCCCTTCCCCAACTTTCTCTGAGCCTTCGGGGTTCTTGTGACATGGCCATTTAGCCCATTGCGTGTAAAAAAAAAAGTGCCGCTCAGAGGTAAAACAACCCAAAACAAATCCTTGTTTCAAAGTTTATCACATCACTTTTCAGTTCTTTACACACCGTGTAGTTTAATTTCACTCTTTCCCAAAAAGAAAATCTTGTTTTCTGTTTCATCCTCACTCAAATAAAAAGTCATAGTTCCACAGTATGTAAAAAGCTTATTTCTTTGAGTATCGCTTTACAGGTGTTTTTTCCTTTTTTCTCCAAATTTCCCATCATCAATTTTCGGCTCTCATCTTTAATCAAATCTGTTTCTTTATTCTGCATTCTTTGCAACATCATTATTTCCATTTGACTTCTTTCAACTATTTAGCAGTTGTTTTATCTTATCTATACCTCGTTGGTTTGATCATACGATCCCTTTCCTTGAGGGTTCTGTTGCAGGATCACTATCAGTTATTAGCAGTTTCAACCATTTACTGCAAAACAACAACAACGTAACTTTGTTACTAACCTGACATTCATTTCAGAGGCATCTTTCATCTGGGATTAATTATTCTGAAAAACAGACATCTGCTAAAACAAAGTAAACGCTCAGTTAAACTTTGAAGGAACAATTCAAACAACGCACTGCAGCAGAAGTCCAAATTGTGATCTCTATTGTCTGCTCTAAACCAGTTCTCCATTGTGGAGCTCGAGGCATCAAAGTTAATGCACACTCGCCTGCTAACAGCCCTCTTAGAATCTTCTTTCTTCCGGAAAAGATTTTTCATTTTTAAAGAGCGATTTTTTTCTTTCTCTGCTTCAGCCATTTCTCTCAAGATTTAAAAGACTGAAGTCACGCAGTGGCGAAGATCGCGAGATGAAATGGTAAACCTTTTTTATTCGTTCTTTTATTTTTGCGTTAAAGAAACGAAAAAAAAATGAAAAAATTAGTTTCGATCCATAAGCAATGAAAGTGTGTAAAACTCACTCCTTTCAGAATATTTACAGAGGAATAAAAGCAACAGCCACAAATAAAAGAATCTGAAAATTAGTGCTCTTTAAAATCTGTGGTTGCTCTAGAATAAGTGTTCTCAACAGGTACTACATTATGATTTATGGCTTTAATGCAGCTGATCCAGGAACTCTCAGCTAAAAGTAATATATATTTTTAAATAACTATTAATTCACCTGAACAAACTTTTGTTATTTTTATCTAATTCAAAATTTCACCAAAGGTTGGCATTTTGCAAACTGTTAGAGTTTTATCAAATGCTTAGAAAAACGAACAACTCCCTTTCGTCCTCTTGTATATAAGGTTGAGATCGAAATAAATGGCCTCAACAGTCATTCATCTTTATTATAATATTTGTGTATGTCGTGGATACAAAAAATGAATTTTAAGGCAACAGCGAATTTAGTTTTTTGCTAAACTTTCGAAAATCTTCTTGTTATGGAAATTATGGATATCTTATGAAACGTAAAAAAGATATTCGAAAGCTTCTACGATGGAAAGGAATGAAAAAAAAAATGGGGAGAGTTATTTAAGGCAAGAGATATCTGTTGAGTCCAAAGTGTAATGCAAACTTACCTTCTATAGCATTGAAATCTCTCCTCTGTTCTTTTCATAATTTTGCTTTGACATGTCAAATACTCAGACAAAATGAGAAAAAAAAAAAGAGTTAAAAAAAAAAAGTCGTTGTAAGTTCTCATCTTGGTAAGCATGATCACTTCCTCTCTTTATTTTTTGTCGTCATCAAGGTCCTCGACGAGTTCATCGCATCGTGAATGGCTCAACGATCGTAGTCTGGTTCACGAGCACCGCTTATTAAAGGTCATTTTCTAAACGATCAACAGCTTTCCTTTTTCTGCTTCCCTTTTTGGTTTTCAATTTTGCTCTGCTCAAGTATTCATCTGCAAATATTAGCATTCGCTGGGATGTGGAGCTGTGCATTTCCTGTTTCTGACAATCCCTTCTTTCCTTCCGATCCATCAGGCACAGGATGCACCACACCCAGGCACAACCCTGACTAACAGGAGAGCATCCCTTGGCCCTGCCGCCCGCCGTGAGTCACGCTCTACAAGAGCTGGCCAGCCAATGTTCACTTCGGCAACTCTCATTTGGGGCTTTCACGAGCTCATAATTGGATCGCGAGACGAACTTACCCCCCCCCCCCCCCCCCCCCCCAACCACCAAGTTCACACCTCGGTTTGTTTTTCCCACCCCACACTGATAAAATCCTCACGACTGGGAAAGCTAGTTCGGTAGGAAACCGATTTTAATACGTCGCAAGAGAAATATTCTTTCAAATTGAACTTTGCACCTGAATATAATTGCACCTTTTATGAACATGAGAGATGTCTACATAGAAATCTCATCTGGATGCTGTTTTTGAATCTGTAATTTCAAACTTTTTCGTATTATCTTCTTCGATGCCTGACAGTAATTATGATCAGCTTTAAAACTGGATTGTTACAGGACAGCATGAACGTAAAGGACTGCGCATAAATTTGCCATGTTGCCCGTTTCATGAACCTCGGAAAGAGAGATTAAGTGTTTACCCCTGGAAATTTTCAATTACATTACGATAAAAGTCAATTCATATGCATGTCTCCTCTTAAAACATGTAAACTAGCATTCCCCTGGATGTGCAGCTGCATTCCAGCATTCTCTATATTTTGACCTTTTTTTCTGAAAAGCCGTCCCGTGGCCGAATGGTTAGCACGCTTGGCTACTGATCTAAGGGACCTGGGTTCGAGCCCCGGATTAGGCATGGATGTGTGTGTCGTCTTTCTGCTGAGGTCCTGCCATCCTCTCAGATCTCCTACTGTGGCATATAAACTGACAGGCTCCTGTCAGACCTCTGTGGCAAGCAGCTGCTTGAGGGGGTATTTATTTTATTTTTTATTTTTTCTGAAAAACAAATAAGACAAAGAAACAGAATTTCCAAAAATTTACAATTAAAATTAAAGATCTCGTTTCCATTAGCTATTATGTTTAATTCAAAAATTCCTTATCAATTCTTAGTAATCTTTGAATCTGGGCCCACTTTTTTTTAGCCCCTCCCCCCTCCCCCCTCGTCTTCTTTACGACCCTGGGTTTAGGCAATGATCGTCATCAGGTTTTCCGTTTGGGATTCCGTCTTAAAAATAAGTTTCTCTTTTTTATGTGGAGCAGTTTTCAGATGACAAATCAAAATCAGTTTTTCGTCATTCATCACTCTCTAAAAAGAACGTAATTTCGCCAAAAAGTGAAAAAGTCTGAGATTTTCAGAAAAATGAGAGCGAACGTCATCTACCACTTTTACCTCTCGAACTGGGGAATAGGTTCATTCTAAAGTAACGACACAGAAGGGAATGCATTTAAATAAAACATCATTTCAGAAAATATATAAAATACTCCCCCACCAAAATATCCTACAATTGCAGGAACTGTCTCAATCTTTTAAAGCACACGACACGCAATAAAAATTAAAAAAAATTGCACATTTCGAGCAAAGGTTTGTACAAATCGTTTGCAGAAGAGAGTGGCGAAAAAGTTACACAGATGCGACTGCAAAGATGAGGGAAGTGGGCGTGCACGCGATTTTTTTTCCTTTTCATCTGTTGGGAATTTCACGAGCATTAACGCATAAATAAATACGCGTGTTGAAACTTGATTGGCAAAATCATTACCTCAGATTCCCCAGATATTTACTAAAAGATCATTTGCATTTTTTAAGTTTATGGAAACGTTAAACAGCCTTTGCGAAGGGCATAAGGCAGACAAGGCAAATAATCCTAAAAAGTGAATCTCTTCTGATATCGTTTAGTTTTAAAAAACCTCAGAAGCAACAGAAAGAGCGCGTCTGCTGCACGTGTGCGACATTATTACTGCAATTCTAATTGATCAGTTTCTATCTAGAATAGGAAATTTTTCTTCGAAATAGGATTCCGCAGTGCCTCATTATTTATTTTAATAGCCAATAAGGCATGAAATATTTTTCTTTTTATCACTCTCCATCTATATATGAAGAAGAGGAAGGGTGAAGGTGATTGAGCAACTCTCCATATATGAAGAAGAGGAAGAGGTGTAACAGATTGTGTCACTCTCCATATATGAAGAAGAGGAAGAGGTGTAGCAGATTGTGTCACTCTCCACATATGAAGAAGAGGAAGAGGTGTGGCAGATTGTGTCACTCTCCATATATGAAGAAGAATAAGAGGTGTAGCAGATTGTGTCACTCTCCATATATGAAGAAGAGGAAGGGGTGTAGCAGATTGTGTCACTCTCCACATATGAAGAAGAGGAAGAGGTGTGGCAGATTGTGTCACTCTCCATATATGAAGAGGAGGAAGAGGTGTAGCAGATTGTGTCACTCTCCATATATGAAGAAGAGGAAGAGGTGTAACAGATTGTGTCACTCTCCATATATGAAGAAGAGGAAGAGGTGTAGCAGATTGTGTCACTCTCCACATATGAAGAAGAGGAAGAGGTGTGGCAGATTGTGTCACTCTCCACATATGAAGAAGAATAAGAGGTGTAGCAGATTGTGTCACTCTCCATATATGAAGAAGAGGAAGGGGTGTAGCAGATTGTGTCACTCTCCACATATGAAGAAGAGGAAGAGGTGTGGCAGATTGTGTCACTCTCCATATATGAAGAGGAGGAAGAGGTGTAGCAGATTGTGTCACTCTCCATATATGAAGAAGAGGAAGAGGTGTAGCAGATTGTGTCACTCTCCATATATGAAGAGGAGGAAGAGGTGTAGCAGATTGTGTCACTCTCCACATATGAAGAGGAGGAAGAGGTGTAGCAGATTGTGTCACTCTCCATATATGAAGAAGAGGAAGAGGTGTGGCAGATTGTGTCACTCTCCATATATGAAGAAGAGGAAGAGGTGTAGCAGATTGTGTCACTCTCCATATATGAAGAAGAGGAAGAGGTGTAGCAGATTGTGTCACTCTCCATATATGAAGAAGAGGAAGAGGTGTAGCAGATTGTGTCACTCTCCATATATGAAGAGGAGGAAGAGGTGTAGCAGATTGTGTCACTCTCCATATATGAAGAGGAGGAAGAGGTGTAGCAGATTGTGTCACTCTCCATATATGAAGAAGAGGAAGAGGTGTAGCAGATTGTGTCACTCTCCATATATGAAGAAGAGGAAGAGGTGTAGCAGATTGTGTCACTCTCCACATATGAAGAAGAGGAAGAGGTGTGGCAGATTGTGTCACTCTCCACATATGAAGAAGAATAAGAGGTGTAGCAGATTGTGTCACTCTCCATATATGAAGAAGAGGAAGGGGTGTAGCAGATTGTGTCACTCTCCACATATGAAGAAGAGGAAGAGGTGTGGCAGATTGTGTCACTCTCCATATATGAAGAGGAGGAAGAGGTGTAGCAGATTGTGTCACTCTCCATATATGAAGAAGAGGAAGAGGTGTAGCAGATTGTGTCACTCTCCATATATGAAGAGGAGGAAGAGGTGTAGCAGATTGTGTCACTCTCCACATATGAAGAGGAGGAAGAGGTGTAGCAGATTGTGTCACTCTCCATATATGAAGAAGAGGAAGAGGTGTGGCAGATTGTGTCACTCTCCATATATGAAGAAGAGGAAGAGGTGTAGCAGATTGTGTCACTCTCCACATATGAAGAAGAATAAGAGGTGTAGCAGATTGTGTCACTCTCCATATATGAAGAAGAGGAAGGGGTGTAGCAGATTGTGTCACTCTCCACATATGAAGAAGAGGAAGAGGTGTGGCAGATTGTGTCACTCTCCATATATGAAGAGGAGGAAGAGGTGTAGCAGATTGTGTCACTCTCCATATATGAAGAAGAGGAAGAGGTGTAGCAGATTGTGTCACTCTCCATATATGAAGAGGAGGAAGAGGTGTAGCAGATTGTGTCACTCTCCACATATGAAGAGGAGGAAGAGGTGTAGCAGATTGTGTCACTCTCCATATATGAAGAAGAGGAAGAGGTGTGGCAGATTGTGTCACTCTCCATATATGAAGAAGAGGAAGAGGTGTAGCAGATTGTGTCACTCTCCATATATGAAGAAGAGGAAGAGGTGTAGCAGATTGTGTCACTCTCCATATATGAAGAAGAGGAAGAGGTGTAGCAGATTGTGTCACTCTCCATATATGAAGAGGAGGAAGAGGTGTAGCAGATTGTGTCACTCTCCATATATGAAGAGGAGGAAGAGGTGTAGCAGATTGTGTCACTCTCCATATATGAAGAAGAGGAAGAGGTGTAGCAGATTGTGTCACTCTCCATATATGAAGAAGAGGAAGAGGTGTAGCAGATTGTGTCACTCTCCACATATGAAGAAGAGGAAGAGGTGTGGCAGATTGTGTCACTCTCCACATATGAAGAAGAATAAGAGGTGTAGCAGATTGTGTCACTCTCCATATATGAAGAAGAGGAAGGGGTGTAGCAGATTGTGTCACTCTCCACATATGAAGAAGAGGAAGAGGTGTGGCAGATTGTGTCACTCTCCATATATGAAGAGGAGGAAGAGGTGTAGCAGATTGTGTCACTCTCCATATATGAAGAAGAGGAAGAGGTGTAGCAGATTGTGTCACTCTCCATATATGAAGAGGAGGAAGAGGTGTAGCAGATTGTGTCACTCTCCACATATGAAGAGGAGGAAGAGGTGTAGCAGATTGTGTCACTCTCCATATATGAAGAAGAGGAAGAGGTGTGGCAGATTGTGTCACTCTCCATATATGAAGAAGAGGAAGAGGTGTAGCAGATTGTGTCACTCTCCATATATGAAGAAGAGGAAGAGGTGTAGCAGATTGTGTCACTCTCCATATATGAAGAAGAGGAAGAGGTGTAGCAGATTGTGTCACTCTCCATATATGAAGAGGAGGAAGAGGTGTAGCAGATTGTGTCACTCTCCATATATGAAGAGGAGGAAGAGGTGTAGCAGATTGTGTCACTCTCCATATATGAAGAAGAGGAAGAGGTGTAGCAGATTGTGTCACTCTCCATATATGAAGAAGAGGAAGAGGTGTAGCAGATTGTGTCACTCTCCACATATGAAGAAGAGGAAGAGGTGTAGCAGATTGTGTCACTCTCCATATATGAAGAGGAGGAAGAGGTGTAGCAGATTGTGTCACTCTCCATATATGAAGAGGAGGAAGAGGTGTAGCAGATTGTGTCACTCTCCATATATGAAGAAGAGGAAGAGGTGTAGCAGATTGTGTCACTCTCCATATATGAAGAAGAGGAAGAGGTGTAGCAGATTGTGTCACTCTCCACATATGAAGAAGAGGAAGAGGTGTAGCAGATTGTGTCACTCTCCACATATGAAGAAGAGGAAGAGGTGTAGCAGATTGTGTCACTCTCCACATATGAAGAGGAGGAAGAGGTGTAGCAGATTGTGTCACTCTCCACATATGAAGAGGAGGAAGAGGTGTAGCAGATTGTGTCACTCTCCAGATATGAAGAGGAGGAAGAGGTGTAGCAGATTGTGTCACTCTCCATATATGAAGAGGAGGAAGGGGTGTAGCAGATTGTGTCACTCTCCATATATGAAGAAGAGGAAGAGGTGTAGCAGATTGTGTCACTCTCCATATATGAAGAAGAGGAAGAGGTGTAGCAGATTGTGTCACTCTCCATATATGAAGAAGAGGAAGAGGTGTAGCAGATTGTGTCACTCTCCACATATGAAGAAGAGGAAGAGGTGTAGCAGATTGTGTCACTCTCCACATATGAAGAAGAGGAAGAGGTGTAGCAGATTGTGTCACTCTCCACATATGAAGAAGAGGAAGAGGTGTAGCAGATTGTGTCACTCTCCACATATGAAGAAGAGGAAGAGGTGTAGCAGATTGTGTCACTCTCCACATATGAAGAAGAGGAAGAGGTGTAACAGATTGTGTCACTCTCCACATATGAAGAGGAGGAAGAGGTGTAGCAGATTGTGTCACTCTCCAGATATGAAGAAGAGGAAGAGGTGTAGCAGATTGTGTCACTCTCCATATATGAAGAGGAGGAAGAGATGTAGCAGATTGTGTCACTCTCCATATATGAAGAGGAGGAAGAGGTGTAGCAGATTGTGTCACTCTCCATATATGAAGAAGAGGAAGAGGTGTAACAGATTGTGTCACTCTCCATATATGAAGAAGAGGAAGAGGTGTAGCAGATTGTGTCACTCTCCACATATGAAGAAGAGGAAGAGGTGTGGCAGATTGTGTCACTCTCCACATATGAAGAAGAATAAGAGGTGTAGCAGATTGTGTCACTCTCCATATATGAAGAAGAGGAAGAGGTGTAGCAGATTGTGTCACTCTCCACATATGAAGAAGAGGAAGAGGTGTAGCAGATTGTGTCACTCTCCATATATGAAGAAGAGGAAGAGGTGTAGCAGATTGTGTCACTCTCCATATATGAAGAGGAGGAAGAGGTGTAGCAGATTGTGTCACTCTCCATATATGAAGAGGAGGAAGAGGTGTAGCAGATTGTGTCACTCTCCATATATGAAGAGGAGGAAGAGGTGTAGCAGATTGTGTCACTCTCCATATATGAAGAAGAGGAAGAGGTGTGGCAGATTGTGTCACTCTCCATATATGAAGAAGAGGAAGAGGTGTAGCAGATTGTGTCACTCTCCATATATGAAGAAGAGGAAGAGGTGTAGCAGATTGTGTCACTCTCCATATATGAAGAAGAGGAAGAGGTGTAGCAGATTGTGTCACTCTCCACATATGAAGAAGAGGAAGAGGTGTAGCAGATTGTGTCACTCTCCATATATGAAGAAGAGGAAGAGGTGTAGCAGATTGTGTCACTCTCCATATATGAAGAGGAGGAAGAGGTGTAGCAGATTGTGTCACTCTCCATATATGAAGAGGAGGAAGAGGTGTAGCAGATTGTGTCACTCTCCATATATGAAGAAGAGGAAGAGGTGTAACAGATTGTGTCACTCTCCACATATGAAGAGGAGGAAGAGGTGTAGCAGATTGTGTCACTCTCCAGATATGAAGAAGAGGAAGAGGTGTAGCAGATTGTGTCACTCTCCATATATGAAGAGGAGGAAGAGATGTAGCAGATTGTGTCACTCTCCATATATGAAGAGGAGGAAGAGGTGTAGCAGATTGTGTCACTCTCCATATATGAAGAAGAGGAAGAGGTGTAACAGATTGTGTCACTCTCCATATATGAAGAAGAGGAAGAGGTGTAGCAGATTGTGTCACTCTCCACATATGAAGAAGAGGAAGAGGTGTGGCAGATTGTGTCACTCTCCACATATGAAGAAGAATAAGAGGTGTAGCAGATTGTGTCACTCTCCACATATGAAGAAGAGGAAGAGGTGTAGCAGATTGTGTCACTCTCCATATATGAAGAAGAGGAAGAGGTGTAGCAGATTGTGTCACTCTCCATATATGAAGAGGAGGAAGAGGTGTGGCAGATTGTGTCACTCTCCATATATGAAGAGGAGGAAGAGGTGTAGCAGATTGTGTCACTCTCCACATATGAAGAGGAGGAAGAGGTGTAGCAGATTGTGTCACTCTCCATATATGAAGAAGAGGAAGAGGTGTGGCAGATTGTGTCACTCTCCATATATGAAGAAGAGGAAGAGGTGTAGCAGATTGTGTCACTCTCCATATATGAAGAAGAGGAAGAGGTGTAGCAGATTGTGTCACTCTCCATATATGAAGAAGAGGAAGAGGTGTAGCAGATTGTGTCACTCTCCATATATGAAGAGGAGGAAGAGGTGTAGCAGATTGTGTCACTCTCCATATATGAAGAGGAGGAAGAGGTGTAGCAGATTGTGTCACTCTCCATATATGAAGAAGAGGAAGAGGTGTAGCAGATTGTGTCACTCTCCATATATGAAGAAGAGGAAGAGGTGTAGCAGATTGTGTCACTCTCCACATATGAAGAAGAGGAAGAGGTGTAGCAGATTGTGTCACTCTCCACATATGAAGAAGAGGAAGAGGTGTAGCAGATTGTGTCACTCTCCACATATGAAGAGGAGGAAGAGGTGTAGCAGATTGTGTCACTCTCCACATATGAAGAGGAGGAAGAGGTGTAGCAGATTGTGTCACTCTCCAGATATGAAGAGGAGGAAGAGGTGTAGCAGATTGTGTCACTCTCCATATATGAAGAGGAGGAAGGGGTGTAGCAGATTGTGTCACTCTCCATATATGAAGAAGAGGAAGAGGTGTAGCAGATTGTGTCACTCTCCATATATGAAGAAGAGGAAGAGGTGTAGCAGATTGTGTCACTCTCCATATATGAAGAAGAGGAAGGGGTGTAACAGATTGTGTCACTCTCCATATATGAAGAAGAGGAAGAGGTGTAGCAGATTGTGTCACTCTCCACATATGAAGAAGAGGAAGAGGTGTAGCAGATTGTGTCACTCTCCACATATGAAGAAGAATAAGAGGTGTAGCAGATTGTGTCACTCTCCACATATGAAGAAGAGGAAGGGGTGTAGCAGATTGTGTCACTCTCCACATATGAAGAAGAGGAAGAGGTGTGGCAGATTGTGTCACTCTCCATATATGAAGAAGAGGAAGAGGTGTAGCAGATTGTGTCACTCTCCATATATGAAGAAGAGGAAGAGGTGTAGCAGATTGTGTCACTCTCCATATATGAAGAAGAGGAAGAGGTGTAGCAGATTGTGTCACTCTCCACATATGAAGAAGAGGAAGAGGTGTGGCAGATTGTGTCACTCTCCATATATGAAGAAGAGGAAGAGGTGTGGCAGATTGTGTCACTCTCCATATATGAAGAAGAGGAAGAGGTGTAGCAGATTGTGTCACTCTCCATATATGAAGAAGAGGAAGAGGTGTAGCAGATTGTGTCACTCTCCATATATGAAGAAGAGGAAGAGGTGTAGCAGATTGTGTCACTCTCCACATATGAAGAAGAGGAAGAGGTGTGGCAGATTGTGTCACTCTCCCTATATGAAGAAGAGGAAGAGGTGTGGCAGATTGTGTCACTCTCCATATATGAAGAAGAGGAAGAGGTGTAGCAGATTGTGTCACTCTCCATATATGAAGAAGAGGAAGAGGTGTAGCAGATTGTGTCACTCTCCATATATGAAGAAGAGGAAGAGGTGTAGCAGATTGTGTCACTCTCCATATATGAAGAGGAGGAAGAGGTGTAGCAGATTGTGTCACTCTCCATATATGAAGAGGAGGAAGAGGTGTAGCAGATTGTGTCACTCTCCATATATGAAGAAGAGGAAGAGGTGTAGCAGATTGTGTCACTCTCCATATATGAAGAAGAGGAAGAGGTGTAGCAGATTGTGTCACTCTCCACATATGAAGAAGAGGAAGAGGTGTAGCAGATTGTGTCACTCTCCACATATGAAGAAGAGGAAGAGGTGTAGCAGATTGTGTCACTCTCCACATATGAAGAGGAGGAAGAGGTGTAGCAGATTGTGTCACTCTCCACATATGAAGAGGAGGAAGAGGTGTAGCAGATTGTGTCACTCTCCAGATATGAAGAGGAGGAAGAGGTGTAGCAGATTGTGTCACTCTCCATATATGAAGAGGAGGAAGGGGTGTAGCAGATTGTGTCACTCTCCATATATGAAGAAGAGGAAGAGGTGTAGCAGATTGTGTCACTCTCCATATATGAAGAAGAGGAAGAGGTGTAGCAGATTGTGTCACTCTCCATATATGAAGAAGAGGAAGAGGTGTAGCAGATTGTGTCACTCTCCACATATGAAGAAGAGGAAGAGGTGTAGCAGATTGTGTCACTCTCCACATATGAAGAAGAGGAAGAGGTGTAGCAGATTGTGTCACTCTCCACATATGAAGAAGAGGAAGAGGTGTAGCAGATTGTGTCACTCTCCACATATGAAGAAGAGGAAGAGGTGTAGCAGATTGTGTCACTCTCCACATATGAAGAAGAGGAAGAGGTGTAGTAGATTGTGTCACTCTCCACATATGAAGAGGAGGAAGAGGTGTAGCAGATTGTGTCACTCTCCACATATGAAGAGGAGGAAGAGGTGTAGCAGATTGTGTCACTCTCCACATATGAAGAAGAGGAAGAGGTGTAGCAGATTGTGTCACTCTCCACATATGAAGAAGAGGAAGAGGTGTAGCAGATTGTGTCACTCTCCACATATGAAGAGGAGGAAGAGGTGTAGCAGATTGTGTCACTCTCCACATATGAAGAGGAGGAAGAGGTGTAGCAGATTGTGTCACTCTCCAGATATGAAGAGGAGGAAGAGGTGTAGCAGATTGTGTCACTCTCCATATATGAAGAGGAGGAAGGGGTGTAGCAGATTGTGTCACTCTCCATATATGAAGAGGAGGAAGGGGTGTAGCAGATTGTGTCACTCTCCATATATGAAGAGGAGGAAGAGGTGTAGCAGATTGTGTCACTCTCCATATATGAAGAGGAGGAAGAGGTGTAGCAGATTGTGTCACTCTCCATATATGAAGAAGAGGAAGAGGTGTAGCAGATTGTGTCACTCTCCACATATGAAGAAGAGGAAGAGGTGTAGCAGATTGTGTCACTCTCCACATATGAAGAAGAGGAAGAGGTGTAGCAGATTGTGTCACTCTCCACATATGAAGAAGAGGAAGAGGTGTAGCAGATTGTGTCACTCTCCACATATGAAGAAGAGGAAGAGGTGTAGCAGATTGTGTCACTCTCCACATATGAAGAAGAGGAAGCGGTGTAGCAGATTGTGTCACTCTCCACATATGAAGAGGAGGAAGAGGTGTAGCAGATTGTGTCACTCTCCACATATGAAGAGGAGGAAGAGGTGTAGCAGATTGTGTCACTCTCCACATATGAAGAGGAGGAAGAGGTGTAGCAGATTGTGTCACTCTCCACATATGAAGAGGAGGAAGAGGTGTAGCAGATTGTGTCACTCTCCACATATGAAGAGGAGGAAGAGGTGTAGCAGATTGTGTCACTCTCCACATATGAAGAAGAGGAAGAGGTGTAGCAGATTGTGTCACTCTCCACATATGAAGAAGAGGAAGAGGTGTAGCAGATTGTGTCACTCTCCACATATGAAGAGGAGGAAGAGGTGTAGCAGATTGTGTCACTCTCCATATATGAGGAGGAAGAGGTGTAGCAGATTGTGTCACTCTCCATATATGAAGAAGAGGAAGAGGTGTAGCACATTGTGTCACTCTCCATATATGAAGAAGAGGAAGAGGTGTAGCAGATTGTGTCACTCTCCACATATGAAGAAGAGGAAGAGGTGTAGCAGATTGTGTCACTCTCCACATATGAAGAAGAGGAAGAGGTGTAGCAGATTGTGTCACTCTCCACATATGAAGAAGAGGAAGAGGTGTAGCAGATTGTGTCACTCTCCACATATGAAGAGGAGGAAGAGGTGTAGCAGATTGTGTCACTCTCCACATATGAAGAGGAGGAAGAGGTGTAGCAGATTGTGTCACTCTCCACATATGAAGAGGAGGAAGAGGTGTAGCAGATTGTGTCACTCTCCACATATGAAGAGGAGGAAGAGGTGTAGCAGATTGTGTCACTCTCCACATATGAAGAGGAGGAAGAGGTGTAGCAGATTGTGTCACTCTCCATATATGAAGAAGAGGAAGAGGTGTAGCAGATTGTGTCACTCTCCATATATGAAGAGGAGGAAGAGGTGTAGCAGATTGTGTCACTCTCCATATATGAAGAGGAGGAAGAGGTGTAGCAGATTGTGTCACTCTCCATATATGAAGAGGAGGAAGAGGTGTAGCAGATTGTGTCACTCTCCATATATGAAGAGGAGGAAGAGGTGTAGCAGATTGTGTCACTCTCCATATATGAAGAAGAGGAAGAGGTGTAGCAGATTGTGTCACTCTCCATATATGAAGAGGAGGAAGAGGTGTAGCAGATTGTGTCACTCTCCATATATGAAGAGGAGGAAGAGGTGTAGCAGATTGTGTCACTCTCCATATATGAAGAGGAGGAAGAGGTGTAGCAGATTGTGTCACTCTCCATATATGAAGAAGAGGAAGAGGTGTAGCAGATTGTGTCACTCTCCATATATGAAGAGGAGGAAGAGGTGTAGCAGATTGTGTCAGTCTCCATATATGAAGAGGAGGAAGAGGTGTAGCAGATTGTGTCACTCTCCATATATGAAGAGGAGGAAGAGGTGTAGCAGATTGTGTCACTCTCCATATATGAAGAGGAGGAAGAGGTGTAGCAGATTGTGTCACTCTCCATATATGAAGAGGAGGAAGAGGTGTAGCAGATTGTGTCACTCTCCATATATGAAGAAGAGGAAGAGGTGTAGCAGATTGTGTCACTCTCCATATATGAAGAGGAGGAAGAGGTGTAGCAGATTGTGTCACTCTCCATATATGAAGAGGAGGAAGAGGTGTAGCAGATTGTGTCACTCTCCATATATGAAGAGGAGGAAGAGGTGTAGCAGATTGTGTCACTCTCCATATATGAAGAGGAGGAAGAGGTGTAGCAGATTGTGTCACTCTCCATATATGAAGAGGAGGAAGGGTGTAGCAGATTGTGTCACTCTCCATATATGAGGAGGAAGAGGTGTAGCAGATTGTGTCACTCTCCATATATGAAGAGGAGGAAGAGGTGTAGCAGATTGTGTCACTCTCCATATATGAAGAAGAGGAAGAGGTGTAGCAGATTGTGTCACTCTCCATATATGAAGAAGAGGAAGAGGTGTAGCAGATTGTGTCACGCTCCATATATGAAGAAGAGGAAGAGGTGTAGCAGATTGTGTCACTCTCCATATATGAAGAAGAGGAAGAGGTGTAGCAGATTGTGTCACTCTCCATATATGAAGAAGAGGAAGAGGTGTAGCAGATTGTGTCACTCTCCATATATGATGAGAGTCTAAGATTCTCTTCCCCACTCTGCTCTCAGCACTTGATGTCCTTATGACCTGGTCACTTATTCCATTATGTGCAAAAAAAAAGTGCCTCTCAGAGTTAAGGCACCTAGTCCAACTCCATATATAATGACTGATTCCGTAACTTCTGTTAAAAGGTTCATAAATCTGATAGACGCGTCTAGACTGCTTTGCATATTCCATCTAATGCGTAGGGATTATGAAGTCTCATTCACAGCATGCATGCTTCACTTATAGAAGAAAAATAAATCTGTTCAGAGAGCTAAATAATGCTTTCAATGACATCGTAAATGCCGCGCGAATTTGATTTCCTGCACGCACCGCAGCTTTCTGGTTCTCGAGAAAGCGTGCGAGTTATGACAACAATGGTTTGGGACAATTAATCCACCAACATTCGTTTAGGGAGTAAGAGAAATTAGGGAGAGAGAATCGGTTGGTTTTCGGTGTCTAGGGTGCAGATGATTTATCTGCATTCATCGAAGAGGAACGGGCCACGGAGGCTGCCGAAGACAAACGCTTCATTTCACGTGACGACGACTGAATAAATTAGGAAGTGTTTCATTGCGGTCTCGGTCTGTTGCCATTACGGTTCTCGAAACAAGTGAACTGCTGTGGAGAGTGCAAGTGAGGCGAGATCCTGATTGGCTGCTATCTTTCCTTATCTTTCTTTCGTCTCGCATGGATACTTCTCTTGGGATTCCCAGGTGCAGAGTGAGGACCCATTCATTGTGGAAGGGCTCGACTCGTCACGAGATTCTCTTCTCTTGAGGTTGCCGCGCCACCGTGAGAAGAATTCCAGGAGAAGCCACGCCCTTGCAACAGATATTGAAATGATGACTTTAGCTTCGGTTGAGTTGGTTTTTCTTTTATAAAGGGAGTGCCACTTTCAGCTACACAAAGGGTTAAAGAGACAGGACACAAAGCCCTCGGGACAAGGGAATCAAGTAGATAAGGAATTAAACGATGATGGGAGTATGATCGTGCTATGTGTGAAATTCCGTTCAAGTAATCATCATTCAGTTATCATTCAACTGTTAATAAAATCGAAGGTCTTTTGCTCGTCATTCGGTGCATCACCTCTCTTCGAGTTTCTTTGGCATCTCCTCTCATATTGTGCCGACATTTCCTCTCTTGTTGAAGTCTTCTCTCACTCCCCTCTAACAGCGGATATTTTTAGCACTTCCCTCTTACAAAGTTTTTTGGTATCTACAGTCTTACCGAGGTACTTTGTCGTCTCTCCTCTTATTAAAGTCTCGCGTCATATCCACTCTGAGATCCTTTGTTATCTCCCATCTCATTGAGATCCTTTGTTATCTCCCATCTCATTGAGATCCTTTGTTATCTCCCGTCTCATTGAGATATTTCAGCCCTTACTCTCCCACCAGAGCTTTGCTGTCTCCACTTTTATTGAGGTCTTTGACATCTTCTCTCTTATTGAGGTTGACAAGCATCTCTCCTCTAGCTGAAGTCCTTCAGCAAATCAGCTCTCATCGAAATCCTCCTACATCTGTCCTATTACTGAGGAACTTCTACATCTTTTCTCTCATCGAGGTCCTTTGGCATCTTCAGTCTGAATGAGATCTTTTGGCATCTTCAGTCTGAATGAGGTCTTTTGGCATCTTCAGTCTGAATGAGGTCCTTTGGCATCTTCAGTCTGAATGAGGTCTTTTGGCCTCTCCTCTTTCAAATCCTTCAGCATTTCCCCTCTCCCAGAGAACCTCTGGCCCTTCTCTTCTCATCAAGATCTTTGGTATCTTCTCTCATTAAGACCCTTTGGCATTTCCTCTCCTATTGAGATGTTCAGAATATCTCCTCTAATCGAGATCGTGAAGCAATTCCTCTCTCACAGGATCCTTTGCCGCCTCATCCCTCCTATCATTGTGGCGCCTTGGCATCTCCTTCTAACTAAAGTCCCTCACCAAATCTTATCTTATCGGTTTCTTTAACAACTGTCCTTCATCGAGGTCCTTTGCATGACCCCTATCATTGAAGTCCTTTGGAATCTGCCTCTTATTGAGGTCTTCCGTCATTTCTCCTTTCATTGAGGTCCTTTCGCTTCTCCCTGCTTGCCAATGTCCTTTGTCGTTTCCTCTCTCACCGAAGTCCCTTTGCATTTCCCCTTTTCATTGAGTTCTTTCATTATCTCTTTTTTCCACAGAGAAAAGAGCGGAATGAACGAATAATATGTGAACAGGCGAAAAAGTCACGTGGCTGTCTACTTGTCAGATTTGAGAATCGTACCCTGATGCCAAACCACTGAAAGGATCAAGACAAGATGTGAACAGATTATCCGAAAAGCAAAGTTGAGTGATCGTGAAAATCAGGACTAATCTCTAAAACTAATCTCGAGCGTCCTTTTCATTCCTTTAAAAATTGCGCGGCTTTCCGCTTTCTTATCCACCAGCAGACATGCTAGCGCACAATGCTGCTGCCCACAGAAAGAATACAATCATCTTAAAATAGGAGTTCACACTCAATCGACTCTCTGATGCTGGTATTTCTCAGGAAGATGCTCTTGGACTTTTTTAGGATTGCTATCAAAAGATGCGTCAAAAATCACGGCGTAGACTTCATTTTCAGCTTGTCACAAATTAAAGACAGTATCAGGGGCTCTTGAGAGATAGAAAAAGTTGAAGTACCACTGCTCTAATGTATTGCAATCAGAACCTCACTTTCGCCTTCTTTAGTGCAGTTGAATCGGTTTTTTACATTTCGATTTTCTGATAATTTTAAGTAACTCGATTTATGTTTTAGCCAAAATGCTTCCTTCCTCGTTTTAGAGTGCGATGAAACACGAGGAATGAATGCTGTTGGATTGGAGTGTGTCGTCCATACGGAGTTTCTCTCTTCACTTTTTTTTTCTCATTCAAGCCTTGAAAGGAAAACGCTTTCCAGTGATTCGATTTTCGATTGCAGAAAAATTTGCTGCTCTTTGCATATGCAAATCACCCTCATGTCGTTCATTCTCTTTCGTAAAATCTTAAAATTTATTTATTACAAAGGGGTTTTGCTGACAACCATTCAAAAGTAATGCTGGTACAGACGGAGATGAAAAAATTTGGATAGTGTTAGGGTACATCCCCATAAAAAAAAGAGATTGAAGTGGTTTACAGTTAGTAACATTTGCAAATTTTCTGGCATCTCAAAAGTAAAAGAAACACCGGACGGAGCCTCTCAGTAAAATGGACGTGATTGACTCTTGCCAGACCTTTGGGGGGAAGCAACTGATTAAGAGGTGAGTGAGGTTTTTTTTTATTTCGTTGTATGTGTCGTTTTTCTGCTGAGGTCCTGCCATCCTCACAGACCTTCTACTATGACATATAAACTGACAGGCTCCTGTCAGACCTCTGTGGCAAGCAGCTGCTTGAGGGGGTATTCATTTATTTATTTATTTAAAAAAATGAAAACAAGCTAATGTTTTCATTTTGTCGTTTGTCTGTCCGTCTGTAGACATTCAACATTTTTCCAATTTGTGATCAGACCCTTAAAGCGATTAGCTGATCTACAGGATATATGACAGAACAAACGCCCATGCTAACGCGGCACTCGAACCCAGACCCGGCAGTTGCAGCGTCACTGCGAATCAATGCGATACCATTGCGCTACAGAGGCGGCGTGGTGGCATTTTTATATTTTTATGGTTTAATTATTATTAAAATAAATTAAAATTTCCTTTTGGATCGGATATGTGTTGAGAAAATATTAGGTTTCGTATTTTCCGAATCTATCAAAAGTTACACTGCGCCCTCTAACGATAGAAAAGTTTGAAAATTGCAAAACTCTGAAAGAAGATTGCAAACGATGTATTTATGCTAGGAATTTTGGTGGTGAAATGTGAAGGTCATGAGGTATGCAGCGACATCAACGATTTGGCCTCTTTTACCACAATGGTCGGTGAGAAAAATAACTTCTTTTACTTTAAGACATAAAAGAAACTATTTTTGAGTTAGGTGAAACATGACGATTCATATTTTTCAAATCTTCCAGAATGTTTTAATTTCCATCCTTACTGTGTGCTAAATGTTCAAAAGGCAAAACTTTAATATTGCCAACGATTTATTGATGCTAAGAATGTTAAATTTCGGTGGTTAAAGGACTTGCATTGACAGCAGCGATTTGCTCTCAGATGGTGAGAAAGCAAAACCATTTCATTTTAAGGGATAAATAAGAAACTTTTTTGTGTTTTATAAAAACATATCAGGAGAACTTCGAGAGGATTTTAAATCTTTACATGAGAGCAATTTGACGTCACTTGTATGCCACGCGTAGAGGTCATGCGAAGAAACATGTCTCTCTCTCTATATATATATATACTACGTATAGAGGTCGTTACTGAGGAGCTCCAATTTACTGTGAGATCACCTCAGTTGTTGCAATGGTTTTTTTTTTAAACACCACAGAATTTCGAAATATTAATGGCACTAAATGGCTCCAACTGCTTCTCATAAACGTTGCATTAATGATTGCACATTCTAAATGTCTTTTCAATTTAAAATCTGAACCTTGAGTTCTTGAAAATATACATTGTTTCGGCTTAATTAATTTAAATTATTTGTTTGTTTTCACAGGAAGCGAGTGATAATGTTTATGCTGATAATATTTATTTTATCAGTTCTGTGAAATTGTTATTATTAAACCAGAATTGCGAGTTCATCTCCAAAGTTTGAGGAATTAAATTTCATTGGTCTAACAAATCTGTTGCGTAAATCAGGTGGGAAAAACCTTCCCCGTCTGTTGCTGCCCAATTGTCCGACAAAGACCCCCCCCCCCCCGCCCATCCCGTGGCACACGATGTCGATGATCATTTACCCTATTCTCGATTCTGACGTCATGGTGACTTCGTGGCAGAGGGAGCATCAGGATGGACGTGACGCCTCCATGGTAACGAACACTCAGAGGCAAGGCGTGGGTGGAGGAGGAGGTTCAGGATCGGACACAAAAAGTCACAAGCACCCTAACTAATGAGAAGAGGGATCTGCAGCAGGAGAAGAAGGGGGGGGGGGTAACGGTCCCATCCTGTTTGGCAAGCTGATGTCAGAGGTAAAGATGAACTCGTCGGATGAGGATGTGCCTGAAATTATGTCGTTCGATCTGCCTTTTGAAGGAAATAAAATCTAATAATCTAGTTATAAATTTTTAAAACATTGGATTTGTGTTGAATTGCTTTGCTTGTAAAAGCATTAAATCTCGTAAGCCATAAGTGCAATTTAAGTGGCTAAAAGAGTGCATCCTGAGTTCAGTATCTGAGTATCTGGACATTAAGATTAAAAATATATTTTGTATATACACTGGTGATCAAAAGTCAAGCAACCATTGCAAAAATCGGCATATCTTGTGCGATAATTGACTTAACGAAAATCAGACTTTTTACATAAAAAACGTCGCCGAGTTCAAATCTGCACACGAAATTTGTATTAAAAACAGTCGCGCATGCGAAAAAGGTCATTATAAAAAGCACCTTATTTGTACGTGTATGTCAGTTCGTATTATAGTCAACGTACGACATCAAGATAGCCTACCGTTAGATAATGGCCAGAAGAAATCTTTCGAGTAAAGAAGTGAAGAGCAATCGGAAGGCTCGAGCCAAACGTCAGTCAGAGGTAACCAGATGACTAAATGGGAATCGTAGCGTTGTAAGCCGCCTTTGGAATCAATTTCAAACAAGCCAAACCATCGCTAGAAGACCTGCTCCTGGACATCCGAGGGCCACAACGACTAAGGACGACCATCATCCGCTCCTAAATCCAAGGCCCCATAAAACCCACACAGCACACCAGCTCACTTTCAACCTCGGTGCATCCATCGGATGCACCGAGGGTCCTGTATGCCTGTTTGCCAGGATACAGGATGGTCCTGTATCCTGGCAAATTGTGTCCAGAAGCCTTAATGCAGGTCATCTTTATGCAAGACCAGCAGCAATGTTCTGTTCACCGATGAATCCCGACTTAGTCAGCAAACCTATTCCCGACGATAGCCTGGAACCAGATCATCCCATAATTCCCATAAAGAAACAGTTTTGATGCTGGTGGTGCGTAGATGTGGGCAGGCATATTCTCAATGTCTGCGCTGACCATCATGTCTTTCCAGGAGGAACTGTAATAGCTAAAAAGGGATCGTAATGAGATCCTCGAGCCTCGTGCATCCATTTCTTGTAGGAATGGGTCCTGATTCCGTATTAATGGAAGGTAATGCTCGCCCTCACAGATCTCGCTTGGTAGACTAATACTTTGAGAGTGAACCTATAAGTCTCTTGACCTAAATCCAATAGAACATGTTTGGAATGCTCTAGGGCAGTGGTTCTGTAACCCCTGGAAATGTCTATGTCCCTTGTATAGATAGATAAAACTGTCGATATAATATAACAATGGGAATAAAATAAAACATATTGTATATATAACATGTATCTAGCGACTTTTGAGCGCTCACGGCGTACCCCAAAAAATTTTACCGCTTACCCCACGTTGAGAATCCCTACTCTGGGATGATGCATCGCCGGTTGCCATCCACCTCCCAGGACCCTTCAGCAGCTTCGATCTGCACTGCTTCATGAATGGTAATTACTCCCTCAAATCCTCAATGACACTCTGATGTGCATCATAACGGGTCGTTGTACAGCCTGTATCGCTGTCCGAGGTGATCACATACCATATTAAAGGTATGTCATCATTGAACTTTTACATTCCATTTTGAGGTAATGATTTTCCAATTTGAATATCTTATTAAATATTCACGGGAATTTGTTTTCAGGTATTAGTGGGATATATGGTCATGGACTTCACCTGTACATTTCATTGAAATCCTACGAGGGATTTGTTTGTAATTCGTGCTTTTTTGTGTTTGTTGTTTTAACGTTTGAGCACCAGCGTGTGAAATAAAGTAAAAAACAGAATTAGAACGAGTCGATGCCCGTTTCAGGGCAATAATAGTTTTCTAGAATGAAGGAGAAACGTTTTCTTTGGTGTATTTTCTAGGAATATTGGACGAAATTGAATAAGAGGATGAAGCGGTGAAAGCTCGTGAATCATTTAAATAATAAGATTTACTTCCACAAGGAACGTCTAATTGAAGGGATATCAGAAGATTCCTTCTCGCTTCCTTGTCAGTTGTCGGTTTAGGGATTTGTCAGAGTCATCGTAATCTCCATAACCCGGTGGTTGATTCGTAACGGATCATGATGAATCGAATGTGAGCTCGTGACATAGTGAGTGTCAAAGAATAACAATAACGACGTAGCGATGAGAAGATGTAATAAATAAGCTTCGCTTTTGGCATCACTCTTCGTAGTTTTCGCGGGCCAAGCCCCGAGAGTTGCTTGATTAACCGTTGAAATGATTACCACCGATTTTTAATAGATTTCGACCATCCATAATTTCTCAAATTTCATTCACGTATTTTGTCATATTGCCACCCGTGTTGCGATATAAACTCAAATCCTTATTTATAATAGAACTCGAATAAAAGTCTGGAATCCTTTTCCTCCATTTTCATTGGCTATCGCATGAAATTTTAATTTTAACCCTTATTAACCCTTTCTCCTGTAACTCACAAAGAGTTAACAGCACGGTCTGAAATTTGAAATTTCTCCTGCTAGTTTCTCCCATTACCTCTTCTTGTGTTGTTTTAAAAAGTTCATTTCTCCAAATTTTATTTTTCCACTTTAAAGTGTCCCGTTGAATTTCGACGGCAAATTTGGTAGCATTTAGGTATTGTATTATCCGCCTCCTACTACCCCCCTAAAATGAAAGAAAAAAAAATTCTCATCTTAATGAATTTTATGTCAAATGAAAGTGCATGACGTGAACAGTGTCACAGGCATTCAGAAATTTACCTCTTCGTCCATTTCAAAAGATGGAAAAATCTTTTTCCACCAATACGGGAAGTGATCGTAAAGAATAACGCTCCAGTACCGGAATTATTAGGACCCGTCACGTTCATATTATTTGAATCGAAAACCACACTCAAAGCTTTCTTGAATAAACTTTTTTTACAGAAAAACATCACTGGACATAACTGAAGATTTCAAATCTCGTTCTTCAAAAATATTTCTTTATTATTTAAAGAGTAAGTGATGCTGGAAACATTAACAGCAGAAAAGCTGTTGTTATACTCGTCCAAAGACTTCAGAATTGACGAAAACTAAATGAAACATTACATCAAATTCTAATTTTACATTTATATCAGTAAGCTATTATATGTTTTTCTAATTGTGTTTTGTTTTTTGTTTTATTTTATATAGCATTCGTGTTTAAGTTAACTTTTGAATAAATTATTATGATCAGCGATGTTCAATGCTTCAGAATCCAGAACTGACGAATGTTAGTGATAATCAAGATTTAGAGAGATTCGAGTAAGATTTCATCTGCAGTGATATTTTCCTGTAAAATGTTTATTTTCTAAGTCATTGAATGTGGATTCCCATTCAAACAATGTCGAAGTAGCCCAGCGTTTATTGATAAAGTAGTGCATGTCACATGAAGGTTTTTGACTTGGGATGTAATGGTAGCTAGGTAGACACTGGAAGGAGAGCTATGCACCAATCCCCTGTGATGACGCATAGAACCGGCCAGACCTAGCACCTAATGTCCGACCCCGCCTTCTCGTGGTGCAGACCGTTTTCCTTTCAAAAGAGATACTCTCTTTGGAAGTGAACGGAAGGGGAGGGCTGCCAGATTAGTGTGGCCTACTGATCTGGACAACTATGGCTACTTTTCTTTTTTTTTTCTACCCTGCTGAGGAGTGGTCAACCACACAGGGTCCTGGTGCTGACCATATAAACCCACTGGACTGGACAGATATATGGCTCTGAGCTTGATTATGGATCCTGATTTTGCTAAACTGGTGGGCTTCTGTAGAGGGAAAATCTGCAGCTGTGTTTTCTGTTTGTGGGTTGACAGCCCCAAGTGAATAGATTCACAGGATATGTTTATCAGCTGGTGGATAATCCTGAGCAGAGGTCATCGCAGGTACCTGAACTCTTTGCTTCTACTGGCATCGTCAAATTCTACATTGGGGGAAGTTTTCCAGTGTAGATGGCTTCAGCCTTTAGTGGTGGGGGAACGGGGGATGTTTGATATTGTCGGCATTCCCTCTCTCAATAAACAGAGTATCTTTAAACATCCCACTAACCATTTTCTCTCCATAGGTATTGGAATGTGAGGGCTCTGCACAGAGACCTTTCTCTTGATGTCCTCACACAAGAATTCCACCGTTATAATTTAGGTATCTCGACTTGCAAGAGACTAAATGGACAGATAAAGGTCAAATTCTTAAAAAAATCTTAAATTTCTCTTTTCAGGGAGGAACGATAATAAACATCACCAAGGCGTGGGTCTGCTTCTCAGTAGACACGCTAGTGATGCTCTTCTTGGATATGAGTGCACTAATGAAAGGTTTCTTACAGCAAAATTTCAGACAAGCGTTAAAGACTTGAATGTTATCTGCTGTTATGCCCCCACTGAGGATGCCGATGAGGATGAGAAGGATAGGCTTTAAGGACAATTTCAGGATATTTTGAATTCTGTCAAGAAAGGAGATATTACCCTTGTTCTAGGTGACTTCAATGCCAAAGTTGGTACTGACTCTGACCTTTGGGGAGGGGTGATAGGCCCTTTTGGTATTGGTAGCTGCAATGGCAATGGGCAACGTCTCCTACAGGTAAGTAAACTCAGTGGATTCAGAATAACTAACACTTATTACAAACACCGCTACATGCATAAGTACACATGGATTTCACCCGATGGGCTGCATAAGAATATGATTGGTTATATATTAATTAACAGCAAATGGGCTAGTTCTGTTAGGAATACCAGGTCATATAGGGGAGCTGAAATTGGATCTGACCATTACCTTGTTAAAAGTGTGTTGCAACTTAAACTTAAAAAGTGTTGTACTAAAGTTAAAAAAATTACCTTTAATACTGAAGCTCTGAAAGACCCAGTAATAGCTAAAGCTTACCATGATAGGTTACTTAGTCATTATGACAGTCATGGTTTGGTTACTACTGAAGTTGAGGAAGAATGGGACCATTTTAAACAGGCTTTTTTGGAAACTAACAGTACTCTTTTAGGGAAAAAGGAGCAGAGGAGGCAGAATCGTTTGAGTGATAAGGCACTTGAGCTTATTTCAGAAAGAAAGAACTGAAGGAATGTCCTTAATCAATACCCTACTAGTCCTAGAAAGCATTACAGAGAACTTAATAAACATGTAAAAGATCAGTTAGCTGCTGATAAGAATCTTTGGCTTGATGGTTTGGCTGACAAAGCCGAGGAAGCAGTTAGACAGCACAACAGCAGAGAGCTGTACCAGATAGTTAATGTTTTGTGTGGTAGAAAACGGACAGGTATACAGGCATTGAAGTATAAACAAGGTAAGGTTATAGAAGATGAGGATTCTGTCATGGCTAGGTGGGCTGAGCATTTCAGTGATGTCCTAAACAATGTGGTTAGTTCTACTCCCATTGTTTGCAATGATGATAGATGCATTGGTGGCTTTAATGTTGGCCCTATAACACAGTCTGAAGTTATTTTGGCTGTTTCTAAACTTAAACTTCATAAATCCCCAGGGGTAGATGAAATTACTACGGAAATGCTTAGAGCTGGGAATGTTTCGGTTACCACTTGGATGACTGAAATTCTGAATATCTTTTATGATAAAAGCATGGTTCCTAAGGATTTTACCAGAGCTATTGTTATCCCTATTTTCAAAAAAGGTGATCGCAGTTCTTGTGATAACTATAGGGGTATCATCCTACTCTCTGTTCCAGGTAAAGTTCTTTCCATGATTGTGCTTAATAGAATTAAGAATCTGGTTGACAGTCAATTGCGTGATGAGCAATGTGGATTCAGAAGTGGTAGGGGATGTGTGGATCAGATATTTTCACTTAGGCAGATTCTTGAGAAATGTTTCGAGTTTCAGAAACCTTTGGTTGCTAGCTTTGTTGATTACAAAAAGGCTTTCGACCCTGTTCATCGTCATAATTTGTGATTGTGATTCATATGGCATACCAGACAAGTTAGTTAACATAATGAAAGCTCTCTATAATAACACTTAATCGTGTCTGAGAGTTGGTAAGGCTTGTAGCAATTGGTTTAGCATTTCTTCTGGTGTTCGACAAGGGTGCATTTTGTCTCCTTTTCTCTTTAGTTTGGTTATGGATTATGTTATGCGAAATTCACTTCAAGGGAAAGATTTTGGCCTTAAATTGACTGGAGATACGAAAATGTCTGATTTAGATTATGCTGATGATTTAGCCCTTTGGCAAATGATGTTGATGCGATGAACTCTTTCATTCGAGCTGTTGATGAGACTGGTAGTAGAGTAGGTTTGGTTATAAACAGAGAGAAAACTAAAGTACTGAAAATTGGTCAGGTAGGCTGTGATTCAGTTAATCTGAATGGTTGCAGTCTTGAGCATGTGTCACAGTTTAATTATCTTGGGAGCTATGTAACAGATACTGGTGATGTGCGGCATGAGATTAACAGACGAATAGGGATTGCTCCCGGGACTTTTAAGAATCTATGGAGAGTGTGGAGAAATAGGCGTATACACCTAAAGACTAAAATTAGACTGTATAATAGTTTGGTTCTTTCTAGGGTTAGTTATGGTAGTGAAACTTGGACGCTGTGTAAACAAGATAACAGGAAACTGGATGCTTTTGATTCCAGATGCTTACGCAGTATCTTGGGCATTAGGTGGTTCAACTTTGTAACTAATGATGAGGTTAGGCAAAGGTGTCTGCAACATCCTTTAAGCAGCATATTGTGCAGAGAGAGACTCCGTTGGTTTGGCCATGTTGCCCATATGAATAATTATAGATTGGCGAATAGGGTTATGAACAGTGTGCCTAAAGGCCTCAGAAAGAAGGGGGGAGACCTAGGATGCGGTGGGCAGACAATGGAAAACAGGACCTTGTGAGAATTGGTGTGCAGTGGCCAGATGCAGTAGATGTAGCTCAGGATAGACTTGCTTGGAGAACTAAATTGCACGGTCTGGTTGGACCTCCGTAGCCCATGGCTGCTTGAGGATGATGATGATGTTTTAAACCGCAAAAACGATTCCCTCCTCACAAACATTATTCCTTCCCAAATAAGTTTCGTTTTTTTTTTCATATTAGATATCACATTGCGAGAAGATATTTTACCTCCCATTCTTATATGCATTAGGCAGGAAAAACAAACGAACGAGGAGAATGAAGAGGTTTGCCATAGAAAGAAGATAAATTGCAATCAGAATAAAAAGAAATGTTTTTCGCATCGTAGATGTGATTTTTATTGGTTCGACCATCCTTAAAAGAAATTTTCCTTGAATGACATCATTTGTTGAACATCTTTAATTCTGACGTCGTTTTGAAATCTCGAGAAAGGTGCTCCAGTTGATTCGTATCGCTCGTTCATTTGACAACACGATATAAATGTACTTTTTTGTAAATAAGTCAAACATAAATCAGTGTTTGGAATAACTGCAATATTCTGTTACTGCTACAGTAGGAATTGCGCTATAAAGATTTGATTTCCCCACGTTTCATCATTAGGCATCGAGATGAGGGATTTCTTCTTTAGTGACCTGAGATGAATCTAATCCCCTCAATTCCTCTCCCTCCGTGTTAATTCACCTCTAACTCTAAAGAATCATCTTTCTCTCTGGATTGCGACTATTTCGCTTTCGAGAGAACTCGAGCCACGCGAAGAACAGACGAAATCCTTCACGGCTCACTTGTCAGCATCCAGAGGAAGAATCTCCGAAACTCGTCGTCCCTCGCGCTGCTCCAAATTCCCGTTGTCGCGGTAGGTGGCGATCATCTGTGGCAAGATACCTCTTCTGGCGAAACGATTGAGCGCGCGCCTGTTGTCTCCGAAGGAATGTCAAAGAGCAGCTGACACTGGCAGACGAGCTGTCTCAACCGAAAGCACGAAGAGGCGAAGCGTAGCGTCAGACTTTGCTCTTCTCCTTTTCCCTTCCCGTCAATCATAATTCACCTTTAACAGCACGAACTTTCACTTATTTTCACGTCGTTTCCTTCTCTCCGAAAATGGCAACTTTTCGGCTTTAGGAGCAGCAACATTTTAATTCAGGTATTTCCTGCGCACGGGCAGGGTAACAAAAGCAAGAATGGCACTTCCGGTGCTCGCGTCGCGAGTGAGAGTTTTCTGACCTCGTCTGTGTCCTGGTGTGGCGCCGCGTGGTGCAACATGCGCGCACACATCGGCGCCTGCACGAACCTTCGTGGCCAAAGAGGTGCAAGCGTCTGACCCCTGAGCGCGTGCTGGTATGGGTCGACAGTGACTGGACAAAACGGAGGCGGCGGGAGCACTTCCGGCCATTGTCGCTACGAGGAGGAAGGAGAGACAGAGATTCGGGATGCTCCATGGAGAGAATTGTTTCGGATTCCGTTTTCAAACTCGCAATTAATCTCGAAATGTAACATGCGAGGATTAAGTGGGTCAGAAATCTAATGGATTAAGTGAAAAACTTGCAAAATTGAACGAATGACATATTTACAAGTTTCAACTTTGGATCGTCATAAGACTTTCTGTGTAAAGAGCTTTTCAAATTGGGAAACTAAAAACCCGTGACTTCCTGATAACAGAGCAACTGACATGTGAACAGAAGATCTCGGGTTCGTATCCTACTCTGCTCAGGAAAATGTTTCCTGTAAATTTGATATCGACGTTAAACTAAGAGTGATTACTTCCCTGACACTTAACTGAAGATTAAAAAAATAAGGAATCACGTGCCCTTCAAATTGTATCTTTGCATTAAAATACAAACTTCAACAAAGCATCTAGGACTAGGCGGTTAAACATAAACGAATCAGTCATTTCAGAAACCATTATCATTTTACGAAATGGAGTAAATACTGGAATATCTGAGGGTTGGCTCATCATGTCATGTGCTAACTACACTAATCCACCTTTCATTTCTCAGTTAGATAAGAGATTTTTTCCCCTCGTCCGTTTGAGAAATTCGAGACGTTGTTCCTTCACTGTCAGCTGATTCAGTTGCTATTCATTATGCGTACGAGGAAGACGAGGAAAAGGAGAGATGTTTCCGTTTCTTTACGGCTCTATTATGAAAGAGCTGCCTGATGAAATTGGACACACAAGGGCGGAACAAGTAGGCCCTGAGGAAGGACACTTTTTTTTGAGGGGGGGGGGGGGCAAAAAATTTTCAATACCAGTAATTTGTATACCGATAAGTTGTCAATAGCTTTTTTTTTAAAATAAAAAGTTAAAAACTATTTCTTTAAATTTCGTTATTTAAAGTCAATATTAGTTTAACCACAGGCATGTATTTATTTTGTGATGATATCTCTTCAGTCGAGATGCAGTTATTGAAGATTGAATGTTAAGCAAAATATTATACTGAGAACATTTTTCGTCCTTCGCGTTCTGGAGATATAGCTTAAGAATAGTTTTCATATTTCCCCCTTTTCAGGAAGAAATGTGCACGGGGGTCAATTTTTTTAATAGCCTATGACATTACCCGCATCACAAGCTTTCATTTGACACATAAATCATTAAGTTTCTCCATCGCGTTCATAAGATATGGTGGAACAACCTTTTGTCAAATCCACAAACTGACCAACCGAAAAATGCCAAAGCCAAAAGCAGTAGGAAGACAAGTAATAAGTGAAAAGCGCAACGTATTTCCTGGCAGCTCACTTTGAGGAGCAATGTAAGACCAACAGACCAACTGAGCGAACGACAAATGCCAAAGCGAAAAGCAATAGGAAGACAGGTAAAGAGAAAGAAAATAGTTGACGCACGACTATCTTGCTCTTTCTCAGTGATATCGAGGTGAGACTCTGATTGTTGGGTCCGGGTTCGAGTCCCGGGTGGTTTCTTCTGTCATATATGTTGTAACTGTCCCCCAGTGAAAAAAATGGACAAGGTTTGCGAAAGTCACCACCCGCTGCAAGCGGGTGGTGACTTTCGCAAACCTTGTCCATTCTCGGTGAGTGCTCATCCTCCACAACGCTCACCAAGAGGGGCAAAGCTCGACATTATCCACCCTCTGTCTGTCTCGAGTCCTTCATTAGCATGTGCACGTGCTACAGGAGGCTGTTGCGCTCTTTGGCGTGATGTCATCTTTCATCTCGATTCTGAGGGATCGGCTCTTCAGAGTCGAGAAGGAAATTCTTGGCCCTGGCTTTCGGCCAAAACGTCAACAAAGAAGGAAATCAACTTGCGACAGAAACGGGTTAAACCTGTAGACTAACGAAATGCGGTGGACGACGACGAATGCGGGCAGCCATTGTACCCCGTCGTTGCACCTAGCACGTTTGCCGACTAATGTTTTGTTTTTCGCTCTCTCGTCTTTACACTTTATTTCTTTTTGCGGTAACTCTTGAACTTCTTCCACTTTGTCCTTGAATTCTATACTTCGGCTTGTAATTGGCGTTACATTTCAACTTTTGACATTTTTTTTAACTCTCTTCTTATCGCTTTCCTTTGAGTGCTTCTACAAATTGGAAATGGCGTTTCGCTTATTTTCATTTTCCAGATTTCGATACGAAATAGTTATCGGAAAAGCTCGAGTCGTCCCTTCCCATGAAGGCCAAACTCGGCGTTATTCTTGGAACGAAGTTCAAAAGATTGGCTTTTATTACCACAGAAAGAGATACTTCTTCAAAAGATTGGCTCTTATTACCACAGAAAGAGATACTTCTTCACTCCACAGAGGACTAAGTGGCCTGCCCTGGCGAAGTGACCTCATGCCACAGAGCGAGGTAAGATTAAAAAAGATCCCCGAGAAAAAGCATCGATATCTTCTTTATTTCAATCTCCTTTCTGCTAAACAGATATATGCTCATGAATTGCCATGTTTCAAGTTTCGCAGGAAACATTGATCCTTTCCAGACAGAAACATCAAAAGGATTTTCGTTTCTTCCACTTCTGAATTCCAATTCCCATTTCTTATGAATCTCTTTCCTCGAAATTCTTCTTTTCGTCTGATCTTTCGTATCCCTCGTTTATTTCATTTCTTGAATTAAGATCTGACACAAGTGTAAACCGAAATACAGACAGAAACAGAAACTTTCTCAGTTTTAGAATTATTTGAATTTCTTTCCCCTTGTATATTTTATCTCCCTTTTTTGTCATTTCAAAATTAAAGATATTATTGAAAAGAAAATGACGAGCCGACTTCTATCGAATCGATGATTTTTCTAAGTCACCAGAAGAGGAACGCATTTTCATTTCTTGATATATTTTCTTGCTGCTCTTCCTGAATAGGCGAAGTCCTGAGGGTTTTGTTTGAAGACCACTGCGACACTGAATTCACGTGATGCTCTGCCAAGCAACCATCTGTCGTTTTCTCCCTTCCACCTTCATTGCATTCCTGAAGCAACCCTCCTCCACGTGGGAGGGGAAGGGGCCCCTCCTTGCCTCCCTCCAAGTCGGCCTTGTCTCACCTGTCTTTCCAATGCAGAATATCGAGCACAACCCGCAGGCCGTTGCCAAGCAACCGTCGCGTATTATGGCTGCTGCCAGTGAGCTGCACCCCCTCGTGGCAACAGCGGCAGTAGGGCAAACTGGGAACGATGTAGTGGAGCTTACCAACATGGAGTCTGTGAAATTGGGAACGGAGTGGTGGAGCTGAACTAGATGGAGTTGGTCAAACTAGGAGTGAAATGGTAGAGCTGAACAAGATGGGATTGGTCAAATTGGGAGGGAAATGGCGAGACTGAACAATGGAATCGTTAAATGGGAAACGAAGCGATTGACTTGGACAAGATGTATTTTTTGAGATGTGATGGAGCTTAACTAGATAGAAGTGTGCAAATTGGACTTAATGAAATCTGACAGGTTGAGGTAGAGCTGATGTACTTGAAAAAGAAGTGAACTAAGAAAAGAAGGGAAGTGAAGAGCGAAGAGGCGGAGCTTAACAAATGGATATATGTAAGATGAGTGATAGAGGTGGGCAGGGAGTGCAATCAAGATATAATTGGTGAAACTGGGAGGGAAGCAGTGGAGCTGAACAAGATGGAGTTGGTCGAAGTGAGGTGAAATGGTGGAGCTTAGCACAGTGACAGTTGTAAGGAGGGAGTCATGGCCCCCCTCCAAGGGCTAGCCAATTTCCTTTTAGGGAAGGCAAATCCCTGATGCCCTCAGTACCCCAAAGGCCAAATGACAAACTGTTGAAAAGGATCTCGATCACTGAATAATACATTAGTAAAGTTAAAAGTGTGTTTTCTAGACTACAATATCCTTCATAGAGTTGATTAAATTGGGAACGAAATGAGGTCGTTGGACAAGACATATTTTGGAATTGTGAACGAAGTGATGAAGCTTAACTTTGTAGGTCAAACTGGGAACGAAGTGGTGGAGCTTAACAGATGGAGATAGGAAAAGTGTAGGTAAATATTATGAAGTGAAAATGGAAAAGAAATAATAAAGTTGAAGAAGGCGAATTTTTGAAACTGGAAACCAGGTGGATTTATGATATTGGGAAGAAATGACAAGACTGAAGAAGACAGGGTTAGCCCAATTAGAAACGAAGTAGCAGAGGTCAACAAGATGAAGTTGGTCAAAATAAAAATAAATGGGAGATGGGATTGTGCATAGTAGTGTGTGTGTGTGTGGGGGGGGGGGAGGCAGTGGCAGTTTTAGAAGTGATGGAACATAGATCTTTGTACCAAATGATCAAAGCAAAGAGCTGGGTTGTTTTATTTTTGAGCTGTCCTTTTGTGCACTAAATGAGCTAAATGGCCAGGCAATAAGGACAATGATGAACTAAGATAATTTTGTGGAAGGGGATTCACTGGGCAGCTATTAGGAGACAGATGATGGTGTCCCCCTTAAGGCTATTTAAAGTGGACAGGGAATGGCTCTCCTGCGCAAGGGACACTCTTTCGCTCTTCGACCGATGTCAGCCTGTCCGATCTCATTGGTATCCCTTATCTTATCAAAGGTACGGTGAGGGTTATATCAATGCAGGTGTAATTAGGACTGAAACCTGGCAGCATTAAATCCCCGCAATTTGCTTTCAAATAACGCCGTAGATATATGATGAAAGTAAATATGCCCAGAGCAACATAACCTATAACTCAAATTTAGATTGATATGTATGAGGGACTAAGAATTGCATCTGCTGGTGAAGGAAGGGGAAATGCTTCAAAGGACGTGGCCAGTTGCTGAAGGAAAAGTTAAAAGGCCTCGTCTTCTGAGCCTGAAGTGCAGGATTACCAGAGATATCAGTTGAACTGTCTCGTGTATTTGGTACGACATCGACTCCTGCATAATAATAATAATATTTCCATTTTATTTTAGAGTACAAAGAAGTATCATTAGTTATTGTCGCAATTTATATAAAATAGAAAAAGAAATACTCAATAAAAAAACTCAATATTGAATTTGACAAGACTGAGTACTGTAACTAAATTATTACTAAATCATAAACATGTGGTAAATATTAATTTATCTATGCTACATGGTAATATCTTAAGCATTAAAATTATTTAATAAAAGTAGTTAGCAAGTTATGTTTGAATGTAGAATACCTTTCAAGCTCCTTTCAAACGAACACCTGAATCATTCGAATCTTGACAGCCTGAAACATTGAAAATTTAACAAATTAAGAATAAAAATTTGCAAATTAACTGACGAATTTACAAAAGTACAAGCGAAGTTAACAAATTCTTGAACAACCATCTCCTGATCCGCGAAATCATATCATTTCGTCAAGGGATAAATGAGAGCCATGATCAGATTAACCTACATGTTTAGTAAACGTTTGGCAATGGGACATATTCGATTAATGGAGTAAACAAAAAGCAAAGTTGGTGTTGATGGCAGCTGAAGGAGACATGGTGCTGTTGCTATCAGAGGGAATTCCATAGCAACAGACCATGATTAAATACCGATTCTTGCTGCCAGCTTCCAAGAGATAGTACATCACCACCAGTGAGTGAGCAAATGATTGCCCAGCCTCTTCCATTCTTTCCTCTTTACCTTTTCCCCCGATCAGTATCACCTCCTCCTCCTCTTCGTTACGTAACGAGCATTCTCCTCCGCAACATCCCGTTTCGCATCGGCCGGCCACAGATCATTAACTTCCGGCCAGCATCATTATGGGATCTAATGGCCAGAAACAAAACTGGCGATTTGTTCTCCTCGCCTCGTGAGAAGAGGGAATAGGGAGGAAGGGAAGACGGCACCCAGGAGAGATCGGACACATAACGGATGCTGATGAAGTTGCAGACGATCTTCATTGCGTGCTACCCTCACACGTCTTCGTTCCCGCCGCAAAATTCTTTTCCTTCTTTTCATTCCATTAGTGGGAAGAATTAGATCTTAATTGGGCTCCTGTGGAAATGTTCCCGTCAAGGAAAATGTGAGTTTCAATCTCTGTTCGTCTCTGTTGCAAAAATATCCTTTCTCCAGTGAACACAGAGAGATAGCTGACCAATCGGAAGACTTCTAATTTGAAGTCGGCAATCACAACTCTGCCAGATTTCCTCCCCTTGTCCGCACACTCATACCAAGGACGAGAAAAGAAATGCCGAGGTCTATCTACGAGGGGACTCAGGAAGTAAGGTTCCCGCCAAAATAACAAACATCAGGGTCTGTGCCAGTACCGGCATGCTAGTACTAAATAGTGTCACTAAGTGGCCGCAGTCGTTACTTTTCCACTGCGGTGCTGTGAGGCGCAGCGTCAGAGCGAACATGAAGGTACTGCACTGGTGGACGAAAATCACCGGTTATGACAATGTTCGTATCTAACATATGAAAAGTAATATTCAAATTATGTCTGATATAATCACAAATATTATAAATCAGAGTTTAGAAACTGGGGAAATTACCTCTGATCTAAATAAAACCAGCTGTATTAAGGTCTCTATTTAAGCGAGGTAAAAATCCTGATTATTCAAGTTATAGATCGACTGCTATATTATCCACCATTGCTAAAGTTAGGGGAGATATATACATGATACATTATATTCATTCTTAAAAAACATACCATTTTAAATGATAATCAATTTGTATTTCAAAATATTTCTTCTATCGGCAGGACTTAGATAAGTTTATCGAGCTTTACGACAAGTGTCTCAAGTCTGCTGACTCCGTGAAGAAATAATACAGTTTTGTGGATGCCTTTTCCTGTGTTGTCTTCGGTATTATTACCTATCCTCTGTAAAAATTAATTGAGGAACCTTACTTTCTGACTTACCTGTGCAAATTTAAAATTTTTTTTAAAGGGAAAAAAGGTGCTCTTTTCTCAAATGATGGAGATATTCTAGGAACTCTGTTGATCTTGCTCTGGTTCCTTGGTTTAGGCGTTATAAAAGGCGTTATAAAAGGAAAATTGTCTATACAGGTTGGGATACAAATAGAGCTGTCAGGTGGCTAGTATATTTCAGAATTGTCCCGAAATAGGAAGTTTTGTGACTAATCACGGAAGGGACATCCGAGACACGATCTGTCACCACAAACTAGAAAGTGAAACCTTTTTGACGTCACGTCGAGTTTAGGACGATTGCGGCAGGAACATTTCTATTGAAATGATAGTTCCTGCCCGGTTTTTAATTGTAAAGACTCTTGATAGTGTAATCTCATTCATCTGTAGTCTTTCATTAGCTGAATTTTGACATAAATCAGTCTGTAATTGGATAGTACAGACAACTATGATGCAACAACGATAAACGCAACTAGTTGCAGCAGATAATTGTAACATGTCCTAACATATCGGATGGGAAGTGAATACGCTGATGGGCAGATATCTCTTTGGGATTTTGGAAGATCAGAGAATAGTTCGAAAACTGATTGGAATTGAGCGCAATGCATTTGAAATCACGTTAAACCAGCTTTTGTATAAAGCGCGTTAGAGTAAATGGACAACTGCTACATATGGAGTCCTGTTTAGCCTGTTATATGTACAACAGTACAAAGATATCGCTTAGTTGCAATTTCTATTTCCTCTGCGAAAAGCACAGGAAATGGAAAATGTGTGAGAAATTAGTTAAGTTCAAATTAATTTTTTAATCCTTGAGAAATGCTTTTCTTCATTTTTATTTCATGCTCAATGTATTTTTGTAGCTCTCCTTTTTTTTTTAAAAAAGAAATAGGTATTGTTTTCACTTTGTCATCTGTCCTTCCGTAGACATTCAGTTTTCTTTGACTTTTAGAGATAAATTAAAAATTCTTTTCGGGTAGGATAGGGTTGGGTTGTTTTACCTCTGAGCGGCACTTTTTTGCACACAATGGGCTAAATGGTCAGGTCACAAGGACCCCGAAGACTCAGAGAAGGTTGGGGGAGGGGACCCACTGGAACAGCTGTTTGGAGACAGATGGTAACCTCTCGTCAAGGCCATCCAGTGTGTTCTTTAACGTGCACAGGGTATGGCTCTCCCATACACTGAACCACGGTTTAACGTCCCATCCGACGGACGGCGGCCTTTCCAAGCCCATCGGTGTCCCCTACTGACCGTGGGCAGGGCGGGGAGTTTTGTGGAGATAAATCTCAACACTGACCCAGCTGGGACTCGAACCTGGGAACTGCAGATTACGAGCCTGGCGCGCTACCGACTGAGCCACCCCCGCCCAGGGGGTAGGATAGGTATTGACGAAATATTACCTTTTTCATTTTCCCAATCACCTATTAGTTCGAATTTCTAGTTTTAGAGGATGTCGGAAAACGATCATCCCTTATATTAAGTAGAGGCGGCGAGTTATTTTGTAGCTTGTTTACAGTTTTAATGGAATCGTGTCATTTATGTGAAAGGTTTACCAAGCCAGAAAAAATTTGTTTGCTGATGATTAAAAAAAAATTATTTATTTTTTCGACCATAGGCCAACAAAAGTTTCTAATCATACTAGACCCTATGCAGAACTACTAATAATAGTACTACAGTCGATGAATGATACATATATATATTAATCCTTTTTAAAATGTTTATTATTTTAGGTATATGTTTGGTAAGTACTGATGAAATTACTCGTCAAGCAGTTGTTTGCTGGAGGGATCTGAAAAGAGCCTCTCACTGTAATACGCTTTAGAGATATGCGAGGAAGGCGAGACCTCAGAATGAAAGCAGCATATTATGCAGAGGGATACAGACAGACGTCGATTGGGGCTTGAATAATGACCGGGTTGGTAGGACACTTTGTCAACAGCACACGTTATGCTCAGGTGACCATCGTACTAAGTAGCGACAACACTCAAAACTGACTCTCTTCGGGAATTGGAAGAGAACAGGTGTCTTCAGCTCGGTATACCCTGGACACCGGCTTAAATGTCCCGGTTTATAGCTTAGGAAACCAGCTAACCGTAGATACGTATCCAAGAGCTCTGAATTAACATGTCCTGAGAGCTACTCTTGATCTACAGATGAATCCTTCTTCTCTTAAGGGTTTTTACTACATAGTCGATCAGTAGAAATACATATATTGAATGGGAAGTGAATACGCTGAGGAGCAGATATCACTTGGGGGTTTTCGTAGATCAGAAGAGATGCTTACATATTTGTAGACAGAGTCGACGGATCAGTTTAGAGATGAATTAGGGCCGGGGCTTTCTAGTAAATGAAGGTCTTCTATTGTCTTTGGTACAATTACCTCTCCTTTTCTCTGAAGCACAAGAAATAACCAGGTGATAGCTGGGAAAGGGAACCCACTGGGGGAGGGAAGGCAAAAGACTTCCCAGAGTGTTTATTTAAAATTGGCCACAGAGTGATAAATTTTTTTTCACACGAGACCTGGCTTAACATCAGAGAGGAGGAAAAATCTTTTTTAAGATCAAAGGGAAGCAGATAAGCGGAGAAAATCTCAACGTTGGCACAAGTGCATCAGAACGTGAGATTCCCAGGTGACGGAGCCTTTTATCCTTTACACCTTATTTGGCACAACGTGGTCTCTGTTGCCCTTCTGCCATAAAACCCCTAACGAAACTGACGGAGCCGACGACACTCTACCTTTGAGGGCTGAGGTGGCTTCAATCCTTTTTCATCTGATCTGGAGGAAATTCTTCAGTTCGACTATTTCTTGTCATCGACAGGGCTGGCCGGGAAAATTAAAGCGTTAAATGCTTAATGAAAAGAGGACTGTAATCTCTGCATTATCACCGTGCATCAATTCCAATTAATTTTCTTAACAAATTGAGAGGTTTCAATTCCCTGCTTGAGCAATTCCGTTCACAGAACAACAGCTCGGAGACTCATTTCTTTTCTGGTGATGGGAGTTCAGATTCTTTCTTGTGGCCAATGAAGAGGAAGGAAACGGAAAATCGCGTCCTGCAATGACGTCAGAGCAGCGTAATTTGGAAGGAAAGAAATGTTTGAGAAAGAAAGAGGGAAGGGGGGAGGGAAGGAGGCCTTCAACCAACCACAAAGTTGTCACTTCGGGCGGCGAATGAGAATTATTTCCCGCCATCGCCTCCTTCAGCTCTCCAATGATGGTCCCCACGTAATAATGGCCTTTGGATAGATCTATCGCCCATCAGTTCTGCAGACGGCGAGAGATATTCCCCTTTTAAATTGCGGTTCGTCTGGCCTTGATGGTCGGTTACTGGCGCCCTCTACTCGCTCGATCTGCCCGTCCTATCAAATCGACAGCGGGTCGTTGGAAGCCTGTTGAGCCGGGACATTCATCATATTTCGGATCTCTGTGCAGCGGCAAGGTGGAAGGTGGGAAGATGAGTGTGCCGGGACGACGGATGCTATGTGATGCGGAGAGCACACTGCGTCGAATACAGGATGAGCAAAGACGGGAGATATCGGATGTAGGAAGAAGGTCGTCTCTAGCCATGCCAATCTATTTCTCTAGATAGAGATGGAGAAGAGGAGGAAGAGGAATGGATGTTGGGCCAATGAGAATTTTATCGAAACTTTCTCAGAGTGAATGAGTGGACGTAGTATTAAGGGATCTACGTACCCAAAATGAATTTGCTGACAATCTTTTTTTAAAGGTTTCGAAGAACTTTAATTTCTAACAACTTGCCGAATGGTTAGCACGCTTGGCTACTGATCTAAGGGACCTGGGTTCGAGCCCCGGAATTAGGCATGGATGTGTGTGTCGTTTTTCTGCTGAGGTCCTGCCATCCTCTCAGATCTCCTACTGTGGCATATAAACTGACAGGCTCCTGTCAGACGTCTGTGGCAAGCAGCTGCTTGAGAGGGTATTTATTTATTTTTATTTATTAAGATCACACTTATTCTTCTCACATCAGTTCATAAACTCTCTCCCAAAAAGCTGTCTTAGAGTCATTTGGGTATTCCCCATCCTTCATAAGGTGTAAAGGAAAATATCCTGTCTCAGTCATCGTTATACGCTTGACAATGTACTTCGTAAGGAGTTGATAAAAAACTCGTGAAATGAATCTAGAGAAATATTAAAACAATGATTCCATCGCAAAGAAATAGAATGATTTCCCTTCATCCTCATCAGACATAAAGGGATGTATTTAAAAAATTCGCATTCTCATTTGTTTCCAGGTAAAATAACTGACTGTTTATTAGTAGAGTAGCACAGTCCTGACTGTTTTTTCTTCTTCGAATAATAAAACTCCTTTCCCAGCTTCGAAAAAGAAATTAAATGCTTTGAAATAAGACCACGACCTGATGAACATTTTCTTTATTAAGGAGTGGCTGTCAGTTAAGATTCTGCCATTTTGTTTTCGCAGCGTCTGCTGTAGGATTGCTAAGAAAGAATTCAGGGCACGTTCCCCTGAACTCAGTTGGTGGGAAGCGGAGGATTTCACTGAGTATTAATATGCGAGTTTCCGCTGCGAGAAAAGCGCGACGAGGCGCAATACCTTTTCGTTATGTAGAGTGCGGCATGAAATCATTGCTCTTGACACATTCCCATTAATAAAGAATTGAATCTTCGTTTCCTTAGTTCTAGTTCATAGCAGAGGATGACGTATTCAAAGTAGGAGGAAAGGAAGTTCGAATGGCTGTGTCGCAGACGTCATTTCCTTTCCTTCAACAGCGATTGCATTAAGAAACTGATGGGAGGAAGAAGTAACAGTAATCCTCGTGGAGAAGATCAGTCTTAAGGGAGTAGGTGCCAGTGAGTTTTGGATTTCCATACATAATATTTAATAATAAATACTGTAAGTGGCAAGCAGCTGCTTGAGATGGTATTTATTTTTTATTTATTTTAACAACACTTTATACTATTAAAAAAATTAGCATACATACACCATTGTATTCCTTGGTTTCTTCTTCAAGGTGACTTTTAAATCGATAACCAGCCGTCGCATGGCCGAGTGGTTACCGCGCTTGGCTACTGATCTAAGGGACTTGGGTTCGAGCCCCGGGTAAGGCATGGATGTATGTGTCGGTTTTCTGCTGAGGTCCTGCCATCTTCACAGACCTTCTACTAAAGACATATAAACAGACGGGCTCCTGTCAGACCTCTGTGGGGAGCAGCTGATTGACAGGGTATTTATTTATTTATTTTTAACCATCGAATATATGACTTAGGATTACCTCTTTAAAAACATTTTAAATCAGTCGTTAGAATTATAAGATTCTTCAGTAACAATCTTTCCAGTTATGAAGGCTTAGAGCATTAGTTCCCAACATGGGGGGGGGGGGGGCTTAGAGAATTGTGGGGGCGTTTGGTTTGTGAATCTGATAACGGGGGGTTTGGGCTACTGTCATCTTGTTTTTAATTGGTTTTATAAGAGGAACGTATTTTGATTTCTATGAAGGGAGGGGGGCATTAAATGCAATTCCTAGTAAAAGGAAGCGTTATGATGAAAAGATTGGGAACCGCTTCATCTTAGATGAACGCGGAAGTGGTTGTCTGAAACAGTTACGAAAGAGTTGGGTTGGGTTGTTTTACCTCTGAGCGGCACTTTTTTGCACACCATGGGCTAAATGGCCAGGTCACATGGACCCCGAAGGCTCAGAGAAGGTTGGGGGAGGGGACCCACTGGAACAGATGTTGGGAGACAGATGGTAGCCTCCCGTCAAGGCCATCCAGCGTGTTCTTTAACGTGCACAGGGTATGGCTCTCCCGCACACGGGGCCACGGCTCAACGTCCCATCCGACGGACGGCGGCCTTTCCAAGCCCATCGGTGTCCCCTACTGACCGCGGGCATGGCGGGGAATTTTGTGGAGATAAATCTCAACGCTGACCCAGCTGGGACTCGAACCTGGGAACTATAGATTACGAGCCTGGCGCGCTACCGACTGAGCCATCCCCCGCCCCTAGTTACGAGAGAAGTCAGTGTCTAACGTCCAATGAGCAGTGAGATGAAGTCGTCGATAAACTTAAATGAAGACCGAGAGATTCAGTCTTAGAGTCGAAATGAACTTAATTTCTCAAGAGCGGCGCAAGAGATTGAAAAGTATAATTAAAAGGGTGAAGAACTTTGGAGCTACAGATAAACTCCACGATTGCTTTTGCTCTTTTGAAGATAACTACGGAGCCTCTATTTTTGAACCCCCCCCCCCCCCCCCTTTGCTTAACTGCTACTATCCGCCCTTGAAAAGAGGGAAGGACTTAGGAAGCGAAATCTATTATCTGAAGGAAGGGGATGTTGCATTAAATTTCCTTTGATAATCTATGAAATCCCATTACCATGAAAGTCATTAAGATGAAGTATTGCTTTTCCTAATGCGCAGCTGCAAAGGATGCTGCCACCAAGCTGTCCTTCGAAGCTTCTTCTGCAGCCTCTATCATTAATCACGAGTGTCATCTTAAGAGTTGTTGAAGACGATCGCATCCCTTGACACGGGATGAAGTTGGAAGATAGTTTGTCAATTTGGTGCTCAACACAAAATCTAATTTCCTCAAAGCTTTCCATAATATAGTGCGAAAAAAAAATGATGACTGGAACTGAAGCAAAAAGAGACATGATTAGAGGATAACCGCAAGTTCCAAATAATAAGATCAAAAATTATTTTTTTTCCTCAAACTAGGAGAAAATGAATATTAGAGAGAAAAATAAACCCAAAAAGTGAAATATCTAGTAGAAGAAGAAACAGGAAGAATCGGTAAGATAACATCATATCGATGTAAGAACAACTTCGATGGCTTTGACGCTGATTTTCAATCAAAATCAGAAGTCAACCAATTTCAAATTTTAAAAATTCTTTTTCCATAATTGCGAACGATCTCTCTCAGTTGCAGAAAACGATATCCTGATGTCGTCTGTCCGTTTCTCTCTTTCTCGTAGCAAAGAGAGAGAGTCGCCATTCATGGAAGAGATCGAGTTCACTCTCTTCTCCCTGCATCAGATCAAAGAGGAAGATAGCCATCCATAAGGTGACACATTGCATTGGGAACCAATTGGATAAAAGCCATCGTGATATTTGGATGCCACGCTTCTTTCTGATCGTCAAAGGTGGGATTGGGAGAATTGCAGCTTCCTCTATCCTGCATGAAATTTATCGAAGAAACTGAAGAATTCCGTTCGACAATTGCGATTGCAATTTCTGAAGAAAAACTCATTGCGAAGAAAATCAAGTGTTGTTCTCAAAATAAGCGTTGCTGCTTCAAATGACCTAACGATAGCTAGCAGTTTGGAGAAGCATAGTCTATCTCGAATTCCCATTTGGGCAAAGAGAATAATAATATACAAATAATGTGCAAAAGCTTTGGTTAGGGCTATATATGAGATAGTCTTATAGGTTTTTAATCTTCACTTTCGATGAAATCAAAATCACTCATTATGCAATTGTTAATCATAATATTCCTAAAATATGAGCTATAAAAATGACATAAAGTTCCAATGTAATCAAGAGAGCAAATTAAAAGAGCCAGGAATCCCTGTGCCAGAAGCAATCTTTCACGAGCTGCAACCATCTCTTTTGACCGCATTGACCTTTCCTTCATTAGAACGGTAATAAAGCAAATGAATTGAATGCATCAGCTCACAGGGAATCGATTCCGTAATTGAAGCCAAATTCATTAGCTAGGGAGATTCTTCAAAAGTAAACTTATTTAAAGAGGCCTTTAAGAGATTACTTGCTGAATAGACGTATCGATTGGAGAACGCAATTATTAATCAAAACTTTTTTTATTCATTCTAAATTAAATGCAGTATTCGGTAAGATTATGCACGAGAAAAAAAAAGGAAATTAATCTTTTATGAAATGTAATATGTTACGAAATGAGTATCGGTTTATAAAAGAAGAAATTGGAAGTGATGTTCAAAGGACTTGCAAAGAAATTCGTTTGAATGTATTCGAGCATTGGAAAAGGAATTCAGAGAAAAGCTAAGGAAAATATTTTCTGATAAGAATTTTGATTCATCTTAATAGTGTGCGACTCAGATTTGAAATAATTGCACCAATTACTTAGAAGGGAAACCATTAGCAATAATGGAAATGTATTAAATAAATCAGGAATTTATTTTTAACTTTCATACCTACATAGGTGCTAAGGGAGGCAATTTAATTCTCCATCCACATCTGTCCTGAACTTCTGCTATTGCACTTGGCCAATGCAGGCCAACTCGAACAAGGTCTTGCTTGATACTGCCCCTAGCCTAGTTCATCATCTCTTCATGAGGTTTTCAAGGAACACGATTCACAACTGTTGTCGTCTCACTTTATTTTATTTCACATTTTATGGTTTTTTGTGTATTTCTATTACATGCTTATTTTCAGATTGGGTTGTGTTGGGTTGTTTTACCTCTGAGCGGCACTTTTTTTTGCACACCATGGGCTAAATGATCAGGTTACAAGGACTCCGAAGTTTGGGGGAGGGAACGCATTGGAATAGTTGTTGGGGGGCAGATGGTAGCCTCCAGTCAAGGCCATCCAGCGTGTTTCTTTTGTGTACAAATGTGCTTTCATTTGTATTTTCATTTTTCCGATTCTGAAACAATCTTAATCTTTAGTTTATGTAAATATTGAAAATGTGTTAAGTATGAATTTATTCGGTGAAACAACTGCGAAGCTCAATTACTTTCTGGCGCAAATTGTAAACTATTTCTTAATCGGTTGGGCAGGCAGTTAGTTGCAAAGCTGAAAAAAAAATCTGTGTTGACTACAAGTGCGGTTGTTCCCTAAAGCGTGGACCAACAGAATTATTAAACAGAAAAATGGGGCGGGGGTGGCTCAGTCGGTAGCGCGCCAGGCTCGAATGCTGTTCGCTGCAGCTCTCAGTATCGAATCCCAGCTGGGCCGGCGTTGATATTTATCTCCGCAAAACTCTCCGTCGTGCCACGGGCTGCAGGGGACACGATGGGCTTGGAAAGGCAGACGTCCATCGAATGGGATGTTGAGCCTTGGTCCCGTGCGCGGGAGAGTCATACCCTGTGCACGTTAAAGAACACGCTGGATGGCCTTGACGGGAGGCTACCATCTGTCTCCAAATAGATATCCAGTGGGTCCCCTCCCCCAACCTTCTCTGAGCCCTCGGGATCCTCATGACCTGGCCATTTAGTCCATTGTGTGCAAAAATAGTGCGCTTAGAGATTAAACAACCCTAGCAAACCATTGGCTGCCTCCCGTAACTTGTTTTTTTAAAAGAAATAAGTGTTATTGTTAAGAGTTACTGTTGGTTATTAGTTGATTGTAGCAGGAACCGGCTGTCTACTGCCGAGCAGACGAACCAACACATCAGAGTCGAACCAACAATAGACAGGAAATTAAAGTGGGGGCGATATAAGAGTTCACACATTCCCTGAGTACGCACCTGAAATATCAAACTCGATCCTTCAGAAAGTTATTCTGATTTCATTTAATACTCTTGCAGTTTTTAATCTAAAGAAACTTGGTTAAGCTAACTTCATTGGAGCGACTTCTATTTTTCTACGAAATGTGACGAAGCATTTCTTTTCTGATGTCTACAAAATTCCGTCTAAAAACTGCGAAAGAATCTCTTTTTACTGAAATCCTACGGAACGACAGTTCCATCGACGACTTCTGATTCTTCTTCCATTAAAAATCCTCTTTCGGGGAATAGAAATTCATCTCGATATTTGAAACACTCACACTCTCTGTTGCAGTTCATTCTCATTTCGCTTTCAAACTTAAATATCATTCACAAATCCGGCGTCTCTTTTAAATGCTGGACACTTCTTTTTCGATCGCATTTATTATTTTCCTTTTTACGTTAGAAAACATTCTTTCGATAGGCGAAACTTAAATTTTTTCTCCGTGACGCTTCTTCCAAAGAAGCAGTTGCAAGTCCGTGTTCATTAAGTACTTCTCCTTTGAGGGAGGAGACTCGGAGCAGGAAAAAAGAATCCCGACCCTCGATGGCATCGATCGGCAACTTGCGTTTGCAACTGCTGCGCGAGAAAACCCATCTAGAGCCCCGATGGAGCTCGCCCACCAGTACTGCCTGCCCACCTACCGCCAATATGGAATGGGCGACTTCCGCTGGCGTGGACGGCGGGAACCGGGAGCAGCACCCGCAACGTGCAGGAGCTGCTGCCGCAGTCCAGTGCCGACGTCGACGCGAGACGGTTCAGGTGGCGGAGGAATAACTCCTGGCCAGGATGAGGATGTGAAAGCAGGCTAGCCAGTTGCACTGGGGTCTTGCACTCTAGCCAGGCAAGGAGTTCGCCTTCAGTGGAATCAGTGCTTTCGCACCAGTGACCTGCCTCTAACCTCTTGTGTCAGCCGCTGTCGGGATGTTGCTGTTTCCGGATAACGGATGAGGAAGATGAAGAGGATGTTGGCTATTTGGTAAGTGCCCCCGCCATCTTTTATCTCAACGCTGATGAAGACGAAGAGATTGTAGAACAAAGACAGGCAGGAGGTTATTGATTGGCGAGATAGGTGGGCGACGCCAGCAGTTCCGAGATGGCTGCGGGATTGTCACTTGTTGGCTGAGGCGCAGTCAGAGAGATTTGCCTACCTGTGGAGGCATTGAGGAACAAGCTGCAGGAATGCTCCAAGAGGCAAAAAAGCAACTCATAGCAGATAGTGAAGAAAAAGACTGGGCAGAGGGTTAAAAAAGAAAATTAATTTTGAATATTTGACTTTTTTTAATTGTCATGACATTAACGAACTGAGATTAAACTGAAATCAGCATAATAGCATGAAAAATCAAATCTAAAACATCTGAATAAACTTACCGATACATTGCGCAGACGAAGCATTATCATGATTGATGTACATCTGGTAACCCTTGGTTACCATATGGTTCTCTTTTTCTCACAGAAGAGGATTCCAAAGAGAAACAGTTCGGCTACCAAAACAAAACGTCTTCTGTAGAGTGAATCTAGACACTGCTTTGGACAAGGCACTTAGAAAACTAATTTCTCTCGCGTTGAGGAACTCTTCTCATCATAGTTGGACGATATAAGATCGAGACGTGATTTGATTGAGGGCTGAGCGAAAACTTGAAAGTGATAAGTCAAAATACATTGCTTTCGTTTTTATTGGGGTTCACCATCCACGCGAGAGGAGATCCGATACAAAACAATGGAAAACGAAAAACTCTTAATGAAAATCTTTCTCTTGCTCCTTAAAGGTTCTAGTGCAGAAATGTTGATAAAAATTAACATTTCAATCCACCGACTTTATTTTAATTTTGTTGCCATCAACATGTGCATTTGTTTAACAAGATTAAATTATCAATCGATAACAACAGCAGACGAAAACGATGTCGCGCATGGGTTGCAAGAGAGTTGGGTTGTTTTACCTCTGAGCGGCACTTTTTTGCACACCATGGGCTAAATGGCCAGGTCACATGGACCCCGAAGGCTCAGAGAAGGTTGGGGGAGGGGACCCACTGGAACAGTTGTTGGGAGACAGATGGTAGCCTCCCGTCAAGGCCATCCAGCATGTTCTTTAACGTGCACAGGGTATGTCTCTCCCGCACACGGGGCCACAGCTTAACGTCCCATCCGACGGACGGCGGCCTTTCCAAGCCCATCGGTGTCCCCTACTGATCGTGGGCAGGGCGGGGAATTTTGCGGAGATAAATCTCAACGCTGACCCAGCTGGGACTCGAACCTGGGAACTACAGATTACGAGCCTGGCGCGCTACCGACTGAGCCACCCCCGCCCCGTTTCAAGAGAGAAGAAATTGCGAGGAGATAAGACGGCAACCTCGGACGACAATGAGATGCAATAAGCCCTCTTGAATTTATAATAGGAAGATATGTATTGTCGAGATATCTGCACATTTCGATTGCTCTTTTGATGAAATTGAAAAATGTTAGCCTTAAGTGATTTCATCGCTGCCTGATGCAATATTCATACTTGTTTTGAAACGATGTTACCTTTTAATGCTATCAAAGTAATCAATTAAGCATTTGGGTGTTGAAGAATATTTTTAAATAACTTGGATACCCAAGGGGGCATTGGACCGGGAACCCCGTTTTCTAAAGCACTGTTTCATTAAGATATATAGCAGTTAAATTTAATTCAGACGATCGTATGAAAATCTCAAAGGTAAACTGAATAGGGTTTTGCTACCTTTTGTGGAATAAATATGAGACTATGAGCATGCGCATTTGACGCCTCGGCCTTTCTCATAGGTCACAGGTCACTGACCTATCAACTGTTTGTCAATCTATGAGAATTGTGTGAACATCTACTGCGCATGCTCATAGTCTTTTCCACTGCTTACCAGTTGGTTGGCATCTGTCATCGGTTTCACTACAAATTCGTTTGGCATGTGTCAGTTGGAAATCGAATTCAGCATTAGGACTTGATTTGTATTTATTTTTAAAGAAGTTAGAGTGAAAAGCTCGATTCAGAATATGAAATTGCAATATGAGTAAGATATTTAAAGCAGCTTATAACGAAAATATTAACATTTGGAAATGAAAAATATGTTTCTAAAATAGTAGGAGAAAAGTTCCAAAAGAAATTTTCATTTGTTTCCCAGTTTTTGGGTTGGGTTGTTTTACCTCTGAGCGGCACTTTTTCTGCACACAATGAGCTAAATGGCCAGGTCACAAGGACTCCGAAGGTTTGAGGGAGGGGACCCACTGGAACAGCTGTTGGGAGACAGATGATAGTCTCCCGTCAAAACTATTCAGTGTGTTCTTTACCGTGCACACGTTGTGGCTATCCCGTACACGGGGCCACTGCATAACGTCCCATTTGACGGACGGAGGACTTTTCAAGCCCATCGGTGTCCCCTACTGATCGAGGGCACGGCGGGGAGTTTTGCGGAGATAAATCTCAACGCTCCTTCAGCTGGGATTCGAACCTGGGACCTACAGATTACGACCTCGGCGCGCTACAGACTGAGCCCCCCCCCGCCCCACTTATTTCCCAGAATACTGTTTGACTGTCTATAGTAATTAGCATACAGAGATGCTAATACCGTTCCAAGTAAAGTCTCCTTACATTGGTGTATGAAAGTTACAAAAAAAACCTCTCCTCAAGCAGCTGCTTGCCACAGAGATCTAACAGGAGCCTGTTAATCTAATATGCCAGAGTAGAAGGTCATGAGATGGTTATTGTCTATCTCATTGTGGATAAGTTACGCACGAGTCATAAAAGTGCCAGTGGCAATGATTTAGATGAAATGAAACTTTTAATCTTGTTGCGTTCCCTTCGTTGTCATAACTTCATTGGAGAACAAAGATAGAAATTTATTTAAGGGGACTAGATATCAGGAAAGAAATGCAAATTAACGAAAGTAAAATGGTTTATTAAGGTCGCAAGCTTAACACGTGAAGGAGATTTCGTTCTCCGATTTACTGGCACTCTTTCTACCCCATTTGGACTCTGCGCTCTCCTCATCGGTTCTTCGCTTCATCCACAATGTGCACCTTTAGTATTTAAAAAAAAAACTCTTTAAAAAATAGTGAACATCACGAGGCACTATTCGAAGTTCAATAAATACCTTCTGTCATTCGTATAAGGAAAACTGAAAACTATCACAACTTTGCGACTTCAAACAGATTATCGCAACTGATCAACACTTGGAGGTCTAATGGAGGTCAAATGACGTCACTGAAAGTGAACGAATGTTCTATTTCATTCGTTCTTTCGAAAAAGAAAGATGCCATTTAGATTTTATCTTCTGATGATAAATATGTGGTGGATGGGTAAATCCTGGTGATGAGTGTGTAGTAGACGGTCTGGACAAATTATTATGAGGACCAAGAAACATGCCACTGTGTGTAAAATTCTTTTCTGACGTAAGTATCCTACGTCACTACGAAGTGCTACAAAAGCCGTAATACCCCCTCAAGCAGCTGCTTGCCACAGAGGTCTGACAGGAGCCTGTCAGTTTATATGCCAAAGTAGAAGGTCTGAGAGGATGGCAGGACCTCAGCAGAAAAACGACACATACAACCATGCCTTACCCGAGGCTCGAACCCAGGTCCCTCAGATCAGTAGCCAAGCGCGCTAACCACTCGGCCATGGGACTGCTACAAAAGCCGTAATAGCATGGTGGAAAGCAAAGACAAGTGCGATATGGGTAAAAAGGCAGATCTGAGTGACTCCAAAAGGAGAGCTCATCATTGGAGAGTGCATCCGTAACGCAGGTGATGGAGTTCTCAGTGGGAAGTCACGGGACACAATATCCGAAGCGTGTGGAGAATGGTAACGGTCGCCAATCGTGACCATGGCGATGGGAAAAGAGTCCGACAGACAGGGAAGGCGTCTGTTGGCATCAGCTGTATGGCAAAGCTGCTCCAGTTCATCAGCTGAGAGAGATGACCGCTAGCATTGCCTCAAAACCCATTTCAGCGAGAACTAGGTACAGAGAATTTGAGAACTTCGAAATTTGGGAACTGTACCATGATTCGGAAGTTTTAGGTAGGCAGGCGTTCATAATAATTTGGTCAAGCAGTGTAGATGTCATCGCAAATGAAGTTTCAAAATAAGCAATGCAGAAGTAAGATTCTGTTATCATAAATCGTGCAAAATGAGTCAAAATATTTCCTGAATGGAATTTTCTTTTTTCCATCTCAGATTAAAGCTAAGAGAATCCTCTTATTTATATTAACACTTTTGCGTTCTGAACTCATGTCAATTATATATTTCCCTTTTAACGGTACTTTTTTTTAAAGATTGTTTTATACTATATATTTAACGCTAATTTTTTTAAAGATTGTTTTATACCATTTCGGACATTCTATTGTCAAGGAAACTGCATTTGAAAGAAACATTTTTCAATCAGCGATCGTCATTTCGTATCTGTTGCAATGCCATGAGGGAGCAAAGGCATCGCCAAACTATTCAAAAGTCCAGACTCCAAAATTAAAAATTCTGAAAATGAATGCAGTTGCACGTGAAATGTTTCAAATTGAGCTCATTGCAAGTTTTCCCTTTTTTTTTTGAAACATCGCGCGAACCACAATAATACATATAACTATAGTTAGAAAATACAGTCCTTTTATTTGCAAGAAAGTCTATTAAGTATTTTGCAACTACGGAAATTCTCTCTTTATATTCAATGCCGGCATTCAGATTCTACCCCGATGCTTTCTCGTTCATAAAATCTATTGATGGTAAGAAAAGACGTCTTGCCTAAGAATTTTTTTTTTATTTTGTTCTGCATGCGTAGTTTGAAAGATTTTCGGAATAGGTTTCAATAAAAAAATTCAAGGATTTTAATCCAACAGATTAAAAAATGTCGCTACAAAAATATTATAATTGTGAATTTTACGTGGATTCTGTTTTTTGTTGAATCCTTGTCTTGTTGTTTTTCGCGATTTTTCGATTTATTGACCTGGATTGGTTGTGCTAAATGACCACGTGATCTTATCTGAAATTTGAAATTATTGGCAGAAAATATCTACACCGATTATGCAATAATAAGAAAGCGTCATAATTTATAAAACCTTTTTAATGAAATGAATATGTAGTTAATAATAGATTGAAGAAAAATAGAAGTAAAAACTAAAACTAAATTTATGTGCATGATATCTAGAAACTTTGTTGAAAAACGAGTAGTAAGGAAACTTGAAAGAAACTATTTACAGCAATGTAATCAAATTACGAGTATAGTAAGGTAAGGGGAACTGAAACTTATAAAGGTAGAAAGTTACAAACGGTGGTTTATCAAGTCTGTAATATGAAATTAAGTATTCCCTAAGAGACACTTTCCTTCATTCTGCTGATTTATCTAACCTTGTAATGCCACAGATAATGCCACAGATAATGGGCCACAGAGAAGATCTGATCGAGGGTCAGCAGAAGGTCAACAGAGGGTGTGTATCATTTGCAACGGAACCAGAAGCGTTTCTCAAGTGTAAAATCCATCTTTATCTCTTGCACTTGTTGAAGTGAAATGGCTGACCCCAAGAGCTCGCATGCCTTCAAAACTTTAGCATTAATCGGATCGCAAACGAGGCTATTGGGCTACTATCGATGGAGGTCGTTATCGATGCGTGAATCTTTTTATACGTCGAGTTGGATTGTTGCAGAATTCACTGACAGCGAGATGTCAACGATGAATTCTGATTATGAAGCGGCTAGGAGCGCTTTCTGTTCAGAGTTTCGAAATCAATTTGTTCCCGTTCGGAGCTGGTCAACTGAAAACGCGCCGTTGGACGTCTGCTGACCAATGCCGCCATTAGGCACCTTGTCACGTGCCACTCTCATGCAACATTCATTGGACGAGCAAAGCACGCGCTGTTAACGCCTGCTCGTGGCAGAGTTTGACGGCCGAGGAAGAAAATCGATGCCGCGAAAGGAAAAGACAGCTCGCCGTTGCCATGGAGACGGTTTTGTCTCACTTCGGCTGCGTTCAATGCATGTTGTTAACGGCGGGGGGGGGGACGCAGAAGAAAAACATCCGCGCAGCACGATATTTGTATTTCTGCGTGCGTGACGAAGAAAAAGTCGCGAGTTTGATTTATGAAGCTGCCTGATCATGGAAGAGAGGTGGGGGGGGGGGATCCAACGGATTAATGGAGCAAGTTGGTTTTCACCTTTTATGATCGTATGCTTCTCGGTTATTGCAAGAAAAATGATTATTTTTATGTGTTAAAGTTTTTACTGTCGAAATGAAAATTAATCATCTTGCTGATTAAGCTAAATATCGATTTAAAGAAAGATAAAAATTGAAAAGCTCCTGAAACACGGAGCTGAATATCGACGATACTGTTAAGAAGCGCGGGATATCTCTGTTCATCCAATAGGAATGAGACATTAGGAAATAGTCTCGAAGCAACATCTTATACAGAGAGAGAGGGAGAGATTGCGTTGTTTTGATCCTCCTTTGCTCATCCGCAGCTAAAGGCTGGAACATAATGAACAGTGTGTCGAAACGGTTCAAGTAAAACAATGTTATGCGTAGAAGAAGTCCTAGCATGAGGGGGGGGGGGGGGCAATGTCAATAGAACAATTCCTTGTTGGAAGTGGTCTGCCGATGCCAGATGTTACAGATGTAGGTCGTAAGAGTTTGGAGAAGCCAGTAGCAAAATCAGATTGCACTTTCGTAACCAATGGTTTTCTGAAGATTTCTTACGCCCCATGGAAACGCTTTCTAATTGATGTGAAATAACTTAAACGTCACTGCATAAGCGTTTCAGAGAAATTGGTTTGTTGTGTTATTGGTATATTTGATAATTTAACCGGCAAAAAATAGAAATCATTGCCTTGCAGAATCATTTTAATCCAAGACTTTGACAGGAACTTTCCCTTCTGACTTACAGTACTCAAAATTCTGATGAACTAATTGTTTTATATCTTTTGCTCGTTACTTCTCAGCGTGTTAAACTTCCATCGCTAGATTTTGTTTAAATACGGTAGTTAACGTCATCTAACGGATCTTAGTTTTGGTTCCCAGAACTATATGCATTTCGTTTTCACTTTCGTTATTTTCTTTAACGCAGAATGGAATTTATTTTCGTAATCTGTTAATTAATATGCCCTATTCTCGAGCGAATCATCTGAGTGTGCTAGAATCGCTGATAAATGATCTCTCCCTTTCATCTTCATCTGCGGAGGAACTTTTCCTCTTTCCATCTCTATATTATGTTGCGCACTCTGGATACAAGTTTCAGGCGCCTCTTCGATCTCCGCTATTGTTCCCATCCACGTGATTTATCATCTGGGGAACAACACGCCTGCTTACATCGAAAGTTGCTTTCCATGACGCGTGGTGTGACGTCACGACAACTTTTCATCATCCGCTTCGGAGCTCGTGGCTTGCAAAGCACGCGAGACTGCAGAAGCAGACCGCACGCCTCTTTACGTCATTCTGTGCGCTGTTGAAGTTAATGCCTCGCCAGCACGTTAAGAAGAATTTAGGGAAACATTTCAGCGAATTAAGAGATTCGGAGGAAACAAACGGAAGGAATAGAAACATTTATATTTGGCGACGGTGCGGGACTCAGAAATAAATTACGGGGCCGATGGTTGATTTAGTGGTTAGAACACTCTGTCATGTATCTAGAGAGTTCCGGGTTCGAGTCCCGCACCGTGGAAAAAAATAATTTTTCCTGCATAAGTATTTATTGAATTCTTTATCTACAGCAATCTGTGTATTTACTCTGGATTCAATAGAAACAGGTTTTCGTTCTCTGGTATTAACACAAATAAAAGGGCAACGCAAGGTCACATCTTGTTAATCATAAGATACAGGAAGAGGAAATTAAACTGATCTAATAAAATCTTCTCCCAGGCAGCAAGAGACGCTCTTTAAAAATCCCTTTTGCACACGATTCGCAACTGGGTTCGCATTGCACTCAGTGTAAGATTTGGCTTTGCTGGCAACTATTTCCCAAAACTTTTAGGGGAAGTAATTCGTGAGGAATATATAAAATTAAGGAAATATCTGTAGCTTTTAAGGGTCAGTAAATCAGCAGATGACTTTAAATTATATTATGTCAACTAGCTTCAGTCATTTTCCGACGGAAGTGGCCTCTATGTCCTGATGGGAAGTGATACTTAACCTCTTGGGAGAGAACAGCAAACGACGCTCCTTCACCAACTGAATCGCTTGCTATAAATAGCTGATGAATCTGGCAGCCGAAATAATCGAATCGCGCTCTTGGGTCTAATGAAGCGAAATCTCCGATTCCACGAAGAGGATCTTCAAAGGGTAACTCCTCCTCCTCCAAGTGGCAGCTAATGACTTAAATCTTGAATTCCGATTTCGGAAAGGATAAATCCGCAACGAGCCAATTCGCTAGGTACACGTGAGAAGGGAAAATGCTGCACTGAGTCACCACGAGGGCGAAAGTGATCCGCCAGATTCAATTGAAATTTGTTGAAAGATTCAACCTTTTAACTGTTTGCTATCAAGTGGCGCGCTTAATAACGATGTTGGCAACAGAGGAGGATGGTCACTGGACGAGTTGGAAGAGTGCCAAATGGCTGCAGGCAAATGGAGATCGCTTATCAAGATACATCTCGAATTCGGTGTGTGCAGTGCGCAAACATCTTGTTTCACTCCACTTACATGATAAAAGGATTTTAATGCCACACGTGCGAAGATGTAATAGGTTGGCCACTTGACGTGGTGTATGAATTAAAAACAACAAATCCGTCATCCCTTGGAGACATTTCGCGAAGCGTTTTCACGTTTACGAAGTTCCCAGTTCTTTTACTTTCTGTTACGTTTCTAATCAGCTCTCCTACAGGCCTTTTTTTTTTCTTAACCCTAAACTCTTCTTTCAAGTTCCACATTTCCACAAAGTGCAAAGTTAAAATTCTTATTCGCATTTTGATTTGTGTAAAATAAAGATTTATCCCATCTTCGTAGAGAATGGCCATTATCTATTCTCTCTCTCACACACACACAGAGATGCAAAATTGTCAGTCTACTGGACGTGCTATTCGCTTTTCGATTTAGCCGAGAAGTAGCAAATGCTCTTCATACAATTTTGATTTGAAATTCATTTCATGAGCTGATATTTATCTCCTTGAAATTTAAGAACAATCCGATACTCGCTTCCTCGACATTCACTTCCCTCTCATCTGCTGCACCACATTTATCATTGCTCTTCATTTCTTTGCTATTTAACCCGCCAATTTCTTCACCTGCTGCGATGATCTCACAGGAATCTGTCGGTAAAACGCGTCATAGCAACAGAAATCGCGAGGAAAGCCACACCTAGCTGGAAAGAAAACATCCATCCCTTATTTGGGATTCAAACCCAGATCTGTTTGCTCAACAGCCAAGATTTAAGAAAGCGATCTCGCCACGCTCCCTCCACCCGATGACGTTACGCTTCTTTTCCTCAGTAGGCTTCATCTGTGGCTATACAACTGGATCGTTGCTATAGGAACCCTTCACATCTCCATCAAGGATGGTGAAGAGGAAGGAGCAAATATCGTTTGAGCAATTTTTGGAAGGAGCAAATGCTATCTGAGAGTCATTTCTCCGTCTGTAATGCACAGTGGCAAAGCAGGCAGAATCAATAGCCAGCCATTAGAGAGAATCCGATAAGTAGGTGATCCTCGCCGAGCACTAAGTTGGAGGAGGGTGAGGGATGTACTCCCAGAGATTGCAATCTGAGTATCTATGGCGGAGGAGGGGTTGCCAAGCAACAGCATTTGCTACTGTAGTAAAGGAGGGCTGCTATGTATCTTTCGCGGCTGCTTGTCAAATTGTACTATTGATTCTGCGCTCCCGGAAGTCCAGAGGAAGTAGTGGAGGAGGGAACGAGGTGGCGTGTGTGCCTGCACACTGATCATCAGTTTGCTAGATAACGCCGTTACCTCTTCACATCCTGATTATCTTTAGTGCACCCGCTTGTTGGCATGGAGATGTCCATCGCCATCGGAATTCGGGTTCGACTGCACTCGTCTTTGTGCCTAGAGGAAAGGAGCTGTGGGAGGGGGGGGAGAGAGAGAAACGAGTGGCGGGGATGCAGGGAGGGCCTTGCTTCAGAGGCAGCAAGTGAGGCAAAAGAATCTGTCAACCAATGAACCTTAGAAAAAATTAAAAGAATGGTCACGTGCCGAAGCCACGTGGATGGACTTACCTTTCGTCATACTGTACGGAAACGAGATCAAGATAAAAACTTGGGTTTAACCCTCTCCGAGAAGGGGAAGAGGACAAAGATCCTTGATTTTCAGAATTAAAAAACAGTGTCAAATAACTACGACCACTTTAAACACTTATTTCAATCCTCCTTATGCTTAAGAAGGACAAATTCAGATCTGCGCAATCACACATTTCTCTATTCTTTTCAGCAGATGGCATTTTATTTTAAGAAATGCATTCGTTAATCAGATATAATTATTTCAGCTGAAACCCTACTGCAACATCTACTTCCTCCTACTAAGGTTCATTGGTTGACAGATTCTTAGATGAGGCTGAGGCGTCATCATTCGCTTTGCTGCATCATCTCAGTCGCATCCAGCAAGAGGAGTTCACTTCAACCAATGAAGAGGACTTTGGGGAAATTTCTTAAAGGATGGAGAGAAATGTTGAGAAGAGATGAAAAAGAATGAATACCCAGGAGAAAAGGGAGATTTAAGTCGTACTGAACTGCAAGAAAGGGAAAGTACTGAAAATATTTGATTATTTGCATCCAGCAAGTTACACGTTTCGTTATACTATATATTACTCGTTTCGCGTTATTACTTGTGTATTTAGTTTATTTCGCTATTGTCTAGTTTTGGGTTCGACGCGAAATAGTTTTGTTAATATTTTCTCGCTATTTTACAATGAATTAAAATCATCCAATTATTGTTTTTTCTCTCAAGAAATTAAACATATCAATGTATATTCACTGTTGCTGTAAAGATAAAGTTTAATACTCTCTGTTTTAACCTAGACGAGCAATTTTTTTTCATTTTTTTTTTTATTTGCGACATATAGGACAGAGAAGAATCCTAGAAGCTACTCCTAGCTTTTTACAGGCCTTCTCATAGAAGGACATGCCTCCTAAAATCGAAGTCACTGCTGACCACTGCCTTAGTTAGAGCTAACACAACACACAAAGTTTGCCTTGCTGGAACAGTCGCTAGCTGCCTAACCACTATGACAGTTAAGGCTATTGCGCTTGGTTTATAAGTGCCACTTCACAAACAATTATATGCATACGTTATTCATTTGCATAAATGTACAAATATAAAGATGTAAAAGTAAAATGCAATAAACTTTGATTGATAAATTTTCAAAAAAATAATTAGTGTGAAGATTTCAGCATCGATATTCATGTGACGAAGAAAAAACGGCGAATATTTATAAGAACAGATCCTATCTTTCAAATGAATACACTCATAAGGTTTCCTTATCAACTGACAACTTTTCATTCAATTAATAATTATTCGTCTTTTCTCTTAAAGCATAAAAGAAAATATCAAAACACGTGAACGTTATTTAAATCAAGACACGGCCTAGTTAATGCGAAAAGGAAATGATAATTTAAAATCTTTTCCCTGCTATATGTAAAATTTGAATCATTTGGTTATATTAATAAGGATTAGGTCTAAACTGATAAATAAATGCTATCACATTATCAACTACTTTACAATTCTTGATTCCCAAATTTTTGAAGAAAAAGAAAAGAAAAAGAATATGCTATCATGAATCGATTGGTCTTATTTTAATTTTTAGTTTGCTTTTAACGTGAAGAGTTTGATCTCCATATAAAAGAAACTAAATTACCCTTTAAGGAATTGGTTGCCACAAAGGTCTGACAGGTTTAACATATTATAATGACCAACTGAGGTCAGCTCGTCATTATAATATTCCTTAGTGAAGATCTGTGAGGAAGGCGACACCTCAGCAGAAGAACAACACAAGAAAGAAAACATCCATGTCTTCTTACGGAGTTCGAACCCAAGTCCCTTTAATCAGTAGCTAAGCACGTTAACAACTCTGCTATAGAAAAGTATATAAAAGTGACGCTTTTAAAATGACAGAGATGTTTAGAGGTAATGGTTGCTGATTGATAGGTATCGAGATTTCGGAAACGAAAGACAAAGAGACTCGTAAAAAGGAAAGCAAGATCTCTCTCCAAGCGAAGAACTTTTCTCGGTTAAGACGAAAGTTTTTCTTTCGAGAGAAGCGATATTAATTCTCAGACGACGAATGGGCGTCGTATCTTGTAATAACGAAGACTATCTCTCCTCCTCCTCCTCATCTTCCTCATGATGAGTGGCTAAGTCCTGCGTCCGAAGGGCCACCTCTCTTCTCTAACAATGGAAGTTTCGTCTGCATCGCAGCTTTGAAACCTCTTAATAATTTCCTCCCAGCTCAGCAGAGAATCGCTTGCTCTGCATCGGCGACTTCATCCTCCCGAGCGAAGGGGTTGCAGGAGATGGCTCTTAAAGGTGATCCTCCGCATCACTAGCTGCATCCAAGCGTGATTAGCTTCTCCACGGGAGGCAGAACCTGCGGATGCTGCGACACTTCCGGCCCTGGGATAATGGAAAGCTATAAATAGCCGCTTAAACCAGCGGGAAGGAAAGAGGTAGAAGGAAGTTGTCGGTCTCCTCGAGACCCTTTGATCTCATCGACGGTGGTGGAGAGGGTCACTGGCGGCGAGTCGAGGTTCACATCGTAAAGCTTATTTAACCTTTCAGTGGGAGGGGAAGTAGAAGGGGGACACGCCGACAAACTGAGATCAGCGATAAATGGGAACGTTTTTAGTCGTTGCCTTGTAACTTGTGTAGCTGCTGGTGGAGTTGTGAATCCTCCTCCTCCTCTTCGCGCATCCGAAAGAAATGTTTCTGGGATCATCTTTCTTGCCTGAGCTCGTGCTTTGTCTCACTTACTCAAGAAACTCAAAACGATTCGGTTGGATTGCAGTAAAATGAGATTTCTTTTTAAAACTGTGAAAGCAATAAATGAAAAAAGTGTGGAAATAGTGATCCAATAAAAAGAGAAAGGAATGAACACTGGATATGCTGAAATCGGATTCAGATTTAGGAAGTTCATTCAGAAACATTTTGGTTGGGAATTAAAAAATGGAGAAGGTAGGGGAACGAGGTTATTAAGCGAAGGATAAATTTGAATATCCTGTAGCCGTCCCGTGGCCGAGTGGTTAGCGAGCTTGGCTACTGATCTAAGGGAACTGGGTTCGAGCCCCGAGTAAGACATGGATGTATGTGTCGTTTTTCTGCTGAGGGCCTGCCATCCTCTCAGACCTTCTACTATGGCATATAAACTGTCAGATCTCTGTGGCAAGCAGCTTCTTGAGGGAGTATTTATTTTATTAATGCTGGATCAATTGCTGCGGTTGATTCTTTTATGGAATCAGAGGTATGTTAATCTAAGATATTATTAAGCAATGTTTTATCAGTATACACAATGAGGATAGCTTGCCGATCCTTGTCCTAACAATAACAGCATTCTTTCACTTAATAATATGATCATTTGTTTTCTTTTTTTTCTTTCAACCTGGGGAAGAGGTATTTTACATTGACTCCAAAGAAACATACAAATATCATCAATTCTTCCAAAAGGGATAAGAGGGTAAAAAAAAGAGAGTAAACTAATGGATTAGTGGGGACGGGATACTAAAAGAGAAACTGGAGATCACTGCCCTTGCAGTTTCCTCTTATGTCAACAAGACTTTCCAAGCAATGAAATACACTGCTTTGCTAAAATATTAGAGAAGTTCCATCTTACGTGAATGGAAATCTAACTTCGCAGCTCTATAATTTTTAAAATATGTATTTAGTGGGAGAAATGGGACTGCAAATAATCATCATCAAAGCCATTTGAATCTCGATTTTCAATAATTTTAGTTCAGTCTGCGAAGAGCTGTGGGAGCTAGAATATTTCGCAGCAATAATGAGTCATAAGACTTTACCCTTGAAAGTTAATTAAAATTTAAATAAGTATTGTTTCAAATCGTTTAATAAAATATGCATTTGAAAAGTTTGCCTAATGAATATTTCAATGCTAGATAATTATGAATAATTTTTATAAAACAAGATAATTTATTATGAAAATTTCCAGCCTCCATAACTCTTTAAATGCTGAACGAATATTGTTAAAAATCGAGATTTAAGGCAGATTTAGTTGGGATTTTTAATTTGCTTTCCGTCACATTTTTCCATTAAATGCGTATTTTAAAAGTTATAGAGGTCCTAAGCTAGATTACCATTGGCAATAACATGGAAATTCTCTATCGTAGGGGGGCGGGGATGGCTCAGTCGGTAGCGCGCCAGGCTCGTAATCTGTAGTTCCCAGGTTCGAGTCCCAGCTGGGTCAGCGTTGAGATTTATCTCCGCAAAATTCCCCGCCTTGCCCACGGTCAGTAGGGGACACCGATGGGCTTGAAAAGGCCGCCGTCCGTCGGATGGGACGTTAAGCCGTGATCCCGTGTGCGGGAGAGCCATACCCTCTGCACGTTAAAGAACACGCTCGATGGCCTTGACGGGAGGCTACCATCTGTCTCCCAACAGCTGTTCCAGTGGGTCTCCTCCCCCAAACTTCTCTGAGCCTTCGGGGTCCTTGTGGCCTGGCCATTTAGCCCATGGTGTGCAAAAAAGTGCTGCTCAGAGGTAAAACAATCCAACACAACCCAACTCTATCGTAGGATAGTGAATGTCGCTGTTGACACCAACCGAGGGATTAAGCAATTTAGAATTCTTTTAGGACACTTGAGGGAATTGGGCTTTCAACAGAACCAATAATATAATCCACTAAATCCAGAACCACTAAATTGAGAGGAAATAATTTGCGAGTTGATGAGAAAAGAAATTCCGAGGGATTTAAAGAATCCCACTGACATGAAATCCTCTTTATGATATCCCGGATGGAAATAGAAAGAACTAAACAGAAATATTGGAAAGCATTAATCGAGGAATGAAATGAGTGAACCTGAAACCCTGAACGTTTCAGCTGTCAATGCACATCAGGCTTTAAAGAAGGAAAGGTTGCAAAGGCTCAGCTGCTTCAGCAGTTACCTTGTTTTCAATTATAGATAATATATACATACTATGAAAGGAAGCTGTGTACAGTCTCTCAAAAAAGTATCCGAACACTATGGTTGATTACAGAATTCAGAAAAAACATCTGGCAACGATTTTTTCAGAAATTAGTGATCTGGCAACCTTCGTGTCACGTGACACGAAGGTTGCCAGATCACTAATTTCTGAAAAAATCGTTGCCAGATGTTTTTTCTGAATTCTGTAATCAACCATAGTGTTCGGATACTTTTTTGAGAGACTGTACAACAAGTTGCAAGTCTCGTATAGTTTTAACTCTAAAAAAAATAAGGAAACCCCATTTAAAGTTCGTGTTAAATCTGTCTGAGTGATCAGTCTTCTATTGCCATGCTATTGGTCTGCTTATTTTCTGATTCGAGGTTTCATTAAAAATGTCCCTCTGCTGCCTTCCGAACGATTTCATTGATTAGTTTCATCAATTAGTTTTTTCGCATTTTGTTAATCCTTGGTCGTTTTTTAGGGGAAACAAACTAAGAGGAGCATTTGGATGGGTCGCACAAATTAAATAAAAATTCGTGAACGTAAGGATTTCATCAGTTATGTATGTAAATGTGTGTAACTGTTTTGAAAATGAACGCTAACAATTGGCTGATGCGATCGAAAGAGCAAAACGCACTTCTCTTGATCGTACTACGTATCGAAGAAACAGCGCTCTCTTAAGGAAGAAAAAAATCCGCATAAATCAGACGTGAATGTTGGGACTCTGTTGGAGTGGCATTATGATGGATCGGGAAAAGTTAAGCACTGACAAATGGCAACAGATCTTTGGATGAAGTACAGACGAAATTGGAGAACCTTTCTCCACCAATCAAGTGTCTTGGTGTGCTTCTCGTGAGGAGAGAGCTCGTTTCCTTGGTGACGGCTGACGTCGATGACAGATGACCGCCACGGGTCAACCGACCTCACGTGCGACCTTCGGCGAGGTTTTGGTAAGAGTTTGTCTTATCGCTAATGTCTTCCTCCGAGATAGATTGCGCAAGAGGAAGAAATCGCTGCTCCACCTCTGGCACGGCAGACGGGGGGGGGGGGGGTGCAGTAAGTTAAACTGATTATTAGCATCGCGTGAAGAGCAGTTTTTCATATTCGTTATAAATTACTTGAAAAAGAAAAATCTTTAATGTGTTTTGAAATAGCTACCTATTTTTATAAAAAATATGACTCAAGTGTATCACAGTGCAAGCAAGCAGACATTATTATACAAGTGGTTGAAACCTTTTCTTGTGTAAATGGTTTCCTTTCTCAAATTTCTCCCCTCCACACAATAAATGATCATTGAAATAAATTATTTTTATCTAGCACCCAAAGGATTTGAAGTTATGTAATTTGTGAAAGCGTCTATGAAGCTTATCAGTTGAGATTTGATTGGATGTGTTCATCCATACTACATTTACGATCCTACCAGAAAGAAATAAAGAGAGAGAGAGATTTGTGTAATCTAAAAATCATCTCATTTAACACTCAGAGGAAAAAAAGTTGTTCACAGGTCTCTAAAACTGGAGTTAGGTCTTTGTTTCCTGATCAATGCATTGTCCTTGTTGCCATGGGAACAGAAGAGGGAAATGATCAACATTTTCTTTTCTCTTTCATGTCCCTCCGCACAGAGATGTTTGTTGCATCAGTCCGTCCCATTCGAATTCTTATTTCGAAAACCTTCGAGTCAAAGCAAGAACATCTTCTCCTCCTAGTGGTGGTCGAATTCTCTTCTTTTCTCCTACTCTGTCGCCTGCGATCTCATTCTTTTCACTGGACTTAAGCCTAACTTCAATAAGACCCAAATCCTTTCCATCCGCGGGCTCCTCGCGGGATCCCTCTTCTCACAACAAGGTAATGACGTCACATCGCATTATTAAAGGAGCACGAGATTCTTCGCCCCATTTTCCGAACCGCAGGGAGATCGGAATTCTCTAGCATCTAACCTTAACATGGCACGGCAAAAACCGAAGCCATCACATCACTCTCCCAAACAACGGGATTTTTTTCAACAAAAAGTGTTCCTATTTCCTTCACCTAAAATTAAAACTTCCCGTAATTCTTTGACAATGTAAGGGTGCTCAGTTTTATTAGTTTTTGTTAAGGGCAGATAAAAATCAAACTTCCTACTTCACATTAAGCAGAGCTTGATTCTGAAATAAATCAAGGGATGGAGTTGAGTTGAACTCCTGGATAATTTCAGTTATGAGAATCCTTGCTCATATTATTAATTTCATTGTTTTAATTCTCTTTGCTTATTTCCTTGAAAAGTATCTTAGGAGTCGAAAAGTTTAATTTTATACATTGTTTTTGTCATTCATACGTTATAAGCTCCATTTGTCACCAAAAAATTTGCTTTAATTGCAAAAACAACTTAATAATTATACAGATTATTCGGAATTTTTATTTAAGAGAGAACTGACTGAAAAAATGCGATAGATTTTGCCCGAAACTTCAGCAAAGATGTTAAAGCCATTTAGAAGAATCTTCCTCGAAATCTGATCCCTCTTTCAAAGGTGTTTCCATTGGCTCACAAATCGAAGCTGAAATTTCAAACTAATTGATGGAAAATTAATATAATAAATAATAACAATAATGAATAATAATATAATAAATAATAACATAACAACAAGCATCTGTTGAGCATCGCCTCGTGGAAACGAAGAAGGCAATTTAGTCACATCATATTTATCGATAGAACAATTTCTGCTTTCTCAACACCCACGGAGGACTTTTTTCTTTCAATGTCACCTGCCACCTTGTTATTTATCGGATGTGCTCTGTCCGTCTCACCTCGTTCACATCTCCCCTCTGGGAGAAGAGATGCTCCCTCACTGGTCGAGAGGGGGGGAACAGGGGGGATAACTGGACGTGGGCAGGTGCACGTTCTCATGGGAGCCATGATGGATGCTACGTCTTCTGTTCGCTACAGAAGATGAGGAACGCAATTCTGGCTTTTGATCCCTTCCAGCAGATGGAGGAGGAGGAGGAGGAGTAGGAGGAGGAGGAGGGAATAAACAGAAGAAAAGAAAGAGAGCGCAGAGTTCTTTATCATGATTTTGTTTTCTGCTTTTGGACGAAAGAAAGGAAAGGAACATACAGAAAGAGAAATCTTCCGTCAGGAATCTTCATTCGCATCCAAAATATTTTGCCATTTCAATATTTTGCCATTTCAAAGGGCATACAAATCTGGGAAGGATTTTATGTCGAATACTTAACATCCGTCTTTTTTCTCAGGTTAAGTGGATTTCAGTTGTTAAATCTCGATACCCGTATGCCGAATCTATTTTAATCACTTATTTTAAAACCTACCTCGCCATTCACATAAAGTTGCTCAAAAGTGAGATGATTGCATCGCAAAAATTCCCCAATCACATGTTATGATCACAACGTCAAGCATCGCGAAAAGTAATTTCGATTTGTTCACTTTCCTTTGCCTCTGATTTGCATTTGAGAGATCTAAACGGAAAAATATTTATCTCTTTTTAAAACGAATCATTTGAATCATCAGAAACCATTTTTCTCTCTTTTATATCTTTTCAAATCCCCTTTCATAATTACACGGTGCAAGGAAACAGAAAAGTGTAATCCAGAACAGAGGTTGTTAATCGTTTTCATTCTGCAACTCCATGTCCCTATATCTCTATGAGGCTTATTTGATGTAAATAATCTATCGTTATATGCACATGTGCAATTGATACGTCCCCACAGACGGTTTATCTAGAAACCGTGTCTTGATCAGAATAAGAATAATAAAAAAGTAGCTCGAATTAATCTTAAAAGCTTGACTGCTGACAGTCTCAGAATCAGTGATCTAGGGAATTTAGAAATTTATCTCTGGTGATGAATACGAAGGAAGGAATCAGAAACGAGAATGAGGCAAAACTAAGCGAATGATATCACGACAGAAGTATTAAATCAGGATATTTGACGTCCTTAACAAAAAAGTTTAAAAGGCCATCTTCGTAATTGAAGCGTACCTAATACTTTACCTATTCTTGCACTTTTACAAGTAAAAATGAAACATTATCCCATAATGTAGGACCTTCGTAGAATGCAAAAATTCCAGAATTCCATCAGGTACTGATTGGATTCAGCATCGTGGCTGAGCACAGATCGAAGAAACTCAGCAGAGGAAGCAATTCTTTGCTGCTAGAGAAGTCAGCAGATGAGCAGAGGAATCAAATCCTGTCGGGGCGAAGGGCAGTACGTCAAGGAGATTCTTTTGGTCTTTTCGATTACAGAAGAACATAACAAGTCACGATATTTAGGAAAGAAAGAGAGGAATAATAAGCTTCATTTAAGTGGTCCAACTATTTAACGACCCAGGTTGGTCTCCAACTAGAATTTTTACACCCCGAAGTGTAAGCCTGAGAAGATGAAATGCAGACGATAACGTCTCTAACATGAGCTCTCGAAGCTGCGGCGAACGTTGGCTCTTGCTGGCTCTATTGTCGAGGAGATTGTCTGCTCGATCTACAATCCGAACATCAAGATCGAAACTTAATGCTCAATCGGAACTCGCTTTAGTAACATCGAGGTGAGGGGGGGGGGGGTCTGAGGGGAAAGGTCTACGGTCGTGGATATATTTGCTCCTTCTTTTCCTTTTCAAGTAACCCCAACAGAATTTGATTCAAGAAACAACCTTCTTCGCCCCTCCCCCCGTCCCTTGTCAGGAGCACGCGCTCTCCTTGGTCTCCCTGCTGCCACCACGTGCAGCACATTACCTTCCCTGTTTCCCGAGCTGCAGCACTCTCCACATTGCAGCCCTGCTGCCCCCCCCCCCCCCCAGTGGCTCGCCATTTAATGTCTTGCCATTTATTTGGTGCAGCCGGTGCGAGATCCCGTGAGCTCCACATCAATCGGCGGCGCTCATTCGATGCAGGGCAGCCGTCTCCTGCCTCCGATCCAAACGATAATCTCGCTCCGCTAGCAGAGGAGGCTGTGCAGCAACAAACAGGGAGCACGGAGGTCATCACGTGACACCGTACGCCGGTTGCACATTTCGTTGTATAGGTGCGCGCTTCAACGATAACGTCGGGAAGAGCTCATAAAGGTAAACTGCGTATGAGGGGGGGGGGGAGGAGGAAATGTTCCACTGCTCTGCATACCTCGTGCCATCTCTGCATTAAGCGCAATTCATGCCTATGTCCGCTTCCATTCCGTTCGCATTCTTTCAAATCATAATGCTGCTTGGATATGGAATAAAGGTACACCTCTTAAAATCTGGGTCGAACCAATGAGAGTAAGATTTGCGAACAGGAGACAATCCTCTTCATCTGAATACGTTTCATAATCTGACATTGGTGAAACATGAATCCAGATTGAATTATTATCTTTAAGAGCGTAAGTAGCAATTATACAATAAATAAGAAATGAAATAAATTAACCGTTAAGTAGTTGCTTGCCACAGAGATAGTGTAATACGTCACAGATGAAGTCAACACAAGAAAGCAAACATCCATGCCTTATCTATGGCTCGACTACTAAATAGAGAAGAATTGGAACACTGCAAGAGACTATTTCGTTTCCATGATTTCTGATGCTGTTTACCAAGGGCAGTTAATCCATTAGAGGACCAGAGATCTCTTGGATTCATTTGGGTCGACCAATCACCATTAGGTGATGGACGCTCCTTTCTTCTCTGGGTGTTGTTGGCCCAAAGCAAAAACTCCTCCAAAAGCTATCGCTTCTCTAACCAGAAAACTGAAACGCTTTCAAAGTCGTTTGTTATCTTCAGCAAAATCATCATCTGCATTTGAGTCAGAAATCGCTGCATTCGTTCCACTCTTCTTTATCATTCGAAATGAAAACTTTCACAATCATTTCTAAAACGGTTTCTTATTTCTGTCATCATCCGTTGTTTCGTTGCAATGAGAAGAGTCGTTCAGACTTTGAATTTTCCTCTTAAGGTTGAAATGAAAGAGTCGCTATTAATCCTGTGGCTAAATTCGGTGACAAGTGAGGAATTAAGCACACAGCTATTGCCTAAGGGCAAATTCAAATTTCGGTCATTGGATTTGTAAGAAGGGAAAGACATGCGCAAAAGAGTCTTGAATGATGGCATAGAAAAGCACTGAGAACTTTGGAAACTTTTCTCATTATTTTTGTATACTCATTCTGAATTAGGAATCTTTTCAAGAAATCTTCTCGTAAGGCATCTTTTAAGTAATTACTCGTTTTGCTTTCCCTTTTGCGAGCGATTACTTCTCCTTTCTTTTGCGCTTGATGCTGAGCCAAGAAAGCAAAGTGGCGGAGGGGGGGGGAGAAACAGTAAGTGGGGCGGTTGAGCATTCGGGATGAAAGATACTGGCAGAGATGTTCAAAATTCATTCTTGTAAAGGAAACAGAGAAATTGTTGAAGAGATTCGTCGACTGATATGAATTAAAACTATTCCTGAGGATTCAAGGCAATTAGATGAAAAGAAAAAAAAAATAATTTGATTAGTGCAATTTTCCAACGCTCATCTCAATCTTAACATTCATTTCCCATTCTTTTATGACATTCAAAACTTATCCCATCATTTTTGTGCTACAGACACGAGACATTTCATGATGAATTGTTTCAGATATTTCCCCATTTACTTTCTTTTATCAATTATCCTGCTGAAGATCTCCACTGAAAAGATTTCTCCACTTGATGGACTGAAGTGACACCGAAATGACTGATGACCGGATGCAATTTCTTTTCAAGAATCTTATTCTTCGTCGTTTGGCTTCAGAGACTACCCAGAAGGGGGTTCGCGGGCTTCGGACCCCCCTCTCCCCCGAAATCTTGTCGTCTTACACTAAATCTGAAACTTGTCTATCTGCTTTGAAACCCAAAACATTTTTGTCTTTGTATAATTTTATTTTTGCCCCATATTTTATGTTCGACACTAAAAATAACTTAAAAAAAGACAACTATATAAAATCTCATTCCATACAGAATATTACTTTAACGTTTCCTGTTCTGTGGAATATTTTAGCAATTAGGAAACCCTATTCAATATTTTGAGACCTCCCCCTACGAAGATAAATTCTCGGACCCCCATCTCCTACCTCGAAAGTAAATCCTAGGCTTTTGCAAATGCTTCAATTTGAACGGCTCATATTAATGTTAGCTTCTGCAATACTTCGTTTACCTTTTTTTTATCACTGGAATGTAAACTTCCGATTGTCAAGTAAAGATTGAAACTCGCATACACCGATTGTTTTCCTGAGATAAAAAATAGGGCCGAGTATTGCCTGAAGCGATAAGATGAATAGAGTGAAAAAGTCGCAATGGGCTTCAATTGCATCATCCGTTGAAAGCTCCTACTCCTTAGATTTTATACTTTTAATGGCAATAACAAATCTCGATTTCAACAACTGTCAAGATATCACTTATTTTGAGGCACCTGAGAAAATATTAGTCATAGTAATGTACACTGAAGAACCAAAATATTATGACCATCAACCTAATATGATGTTGGTCCTCCACTTGCCGCCAAAACAGCTCTTACCCGGCGAGGCATGGACGCTATAAGATTTCTAAAAGTGTCTTGTGGGATCTGGTACCAGCCACGTTACCAGCAGATCCGTTAACTCTTCTAAGTTACGCGGTTAAGCCACTGCAGATCGGATATGCTGTTCCAATACAAACCACAGATGTTCGATTGGATTGATGTCTGGGGAATCTGGAGGCCAGGGCAATACTTGGAAGTTCTCATCATGTTCTGTGAACCATTCTCGAACAATCCAGGTAGTGTGGCATGGTGCATTACCCTGCTGAAAGAAGGCACTACTAGATGGGAATACCATTGCCATTAAAGGATCGACATGGTCTGCAATGATGTTTAGGTAGGTGAACATGAATGACTGGACCCAGGGTTTCCCAGCAGAACATTGCCCAAAGCATTGCACTTCCTCCACCTGGGGCCAACAGCTTCCCAGGTAAACGACACACATGTACCCGGCTGTCCACATGGTGCAACAGGAAACGAGACTCATCGGACCAGACGACCTTCTCCCAATCATTTAAGGTCCAGTTTTGATGCTCGCGTTCCCATTGTAGGCGTTTTCGACGGTGAGCCGAGGTTAGCATGGGCTCTCGGAGCGGTCTGCGGCTACCCAGCCCCATTTTCAGCAAGGTCTGATGTACTGTGTGTTGTGATACATTACTCCCGTCACCAGTATTCAAATTACAGGCGAATTGCGCCAAAATATCCTTTCTGTTGACTCATACGGGATAGCCTTCGCTCACCTCTAGCATCAATGAGCCGTGGCCAGCGGTTCGTGGTTTTTCCCTCCTCAGACCACTTCTTTTTAAAGGTACTGACCACGGCTGACCGTGAGCACCCCACAAGCCTTGACGTCTCGGAAGTGGTCTGACCCAGTCGTATGGTCATTACAATTTGGCCTTTGTCAAACTCACTTTAGTCCGTTGCCTTTCCCATCTGAAGAACAAGAATAACACTGATTAACAGAGCTCAGTATCAGGTGTTATTTATTCCGTTTCGTGACCTTCACACGCGCCGTCGTTTAGCTGCAGTTGCTTCGATTTGCATAAAGACGCGCTGGTCATAATATTTTGGCTCTTCGGTGTAAGTCTGACGAGTATCTTGTGAGAAAAGATTCGTATCTCTGTTGCTTGCTACTTTGCAATGAACAGAAGAAATTGTTATTTTGGATTACTTGCTTTTTGAATCCCTCTTCAGTGGCCCCGGTAGAGTCCTTTTCAGAGAGAAAAACATGCTGATGAACTTTATTGTAGATAGGAGAGAGAAGAAATTATTTCTAACAGAACATTTAATAACAAATATTAAACTTCTCATAAAATTTCCTCTTATTTTGGGAATATACCACCATATTTGATATTCACTAACCTGTTGGTGCTGATAGGATTTTTTGAAGTGGGTGGGGCGGGCGACGGTCTTTATCTTTTAACTGTTTCTCCCTTTCGTTTCGTGTTGTGTACTGTAGAAAGACCTTTCGATATTTCTCTCTGGCGAGAAATGTTTGAACATTGTAATGGTAATGGTTTTTCTATATGAAGGCAACTCGCTGATCAGAGCATTAACGCATTATAATGATTAAGTGATCTGAAACGATTGAAATATGAGCTTATCTTCGTTCTTAGATATAATTATTATGAACCACGATCAAATCTGGCTGCATCTACAACGTATTGATTGAATTCAGAAACTTCCTCATTCTTTCTCTTCAAGAAAGAAAAACGAAAAAACCTAAAACTGCTTTAAAATGAATGCGTATTTTGAAGCATGTGAAAATATTATTTAAATTCACTTGGCTGGCTATCAGTTGCACTATATCCTTGGCTGTTAGTGTGGCATTCAACTTCAAAGTGGATAATTTAATATCATTGACTTACAATCTAAAAGAGGAAGTAACATTACAGACTTCGAGAAATGAGAGCAAAAGCAATTTTTTCCTGGTTCCCATCAGAGACAGAAGTTAGATATTTTTAATGAACTGAGAAGAATTTCTGATTAAGAAGAGAAACTAGAACGTTTAAGTTCATTTATTTTATTCTAAAATAGCTCCTTTTTTGAGTTACCAAAATCTCAAATGTACAGGCTGGTAAAGGAGCACACATAATAACAAATAAATACACAGCTGCCTCAGAAGAAAATATTTAATGCTGATTGTATAGGTAAGTTCCAAGGGATAATTTTAGGAACTACTTACCCGGAAATGTACTTTTCAACATCTGGATAAACCGGGTAATTAATAATTATATTGACCCCGAATTCTCTACTAAATATTTTGATTCCAATATTCTGAGAACTAAAATTTATTTTTATTTTTGAAACTACCCTCAATATTTTAATGTAAATTTGAGTTTCTCAGGTTACTGTACCATTTAAATTTTGATCGAGTTCAGTTAAAAAAGTTATTTCCTATTTTTTGAAAAGCGCCTTTTCTGTTGGATTTTTCGCTTCAGGAAAAACATGAGATGCTAAAGATGCCACGAAATATTCCTCGTGCTTCTCCGGAGGATGACGGGTCAATAACCTCTCGTCTTTCTTGAGTTTGACCTGGTCAATAAATAAAATTCGGATATCCGCATCTGTGGCTGATAAAGGTCGATTGGTTCTGCTCCTCTCTCGTGGCAGATCTGTCACGAGCATCTATGTCGACAGCCTCGACACCAGCTAATCTATACGACTTGCTGTGTGGGCGAGAGTTAGAGGAAGAGCGCATGCGCGGTGAAGACAAGGGCCCCGGGACAATGTTGCCGCATTAGAGAAGGAAGAGCAAAAGGAGCAATGGATGCTGATGCTGAATAAAAGGATTTGCGGAGCTGGATGAGGGAAGGAGCTGCTGACACCGAGTCTAGACAGAGAGGGGGAGCGAAGGAGGGAGGGAGTGGAGGTGTCTCTATAGGGAAGACACAACATCCAGCTCTTTCAGATGATCGAGGACTTCTTTTCCTTCAGCGCAAAGCCATAAATCATTACCTCCCGTTCCTCTATTCTCAAGATCATTTGCATTTTTTCTCCTCATAGAACCATGCGGTTTATCTCTCACAACCAAAGATTAAGCAATAAAAAATGTTTTTTTTTCCCGTTGGGAGACGAGAAATGGCAACTGAACACAAAGAACGACTTTTTTCATTTGACGATGTCCATTGGATGGAAGAACAGTAACGACATAGCAACACTTGGAGGGAAAGGAAAGCGATGGAGGAACTTCGCGTCAAAGCTTTTAGTTTTTGAAACAGGGAATTGAATGCTTTGCCGGAGAAGTTATTAATGTGCTGATTGTAAGCGCTTTATATTTCTCTTTTCAGTTGCACTGGAAAAAATATTTTCAGCCCATATTTCACCTGGAGAAATCTATTTCTCGAGCTCATGAAAGGGAAAAAGTGGCGCCGCCATCAGTTATTCGATGACCGAGGTGCTCAGTGACGCTGCACGTGGAAACGGAGCACACGAGAGAAAATAAATCGTTTTCATTGGTGCGCTTCGTTAGATGCACGAGCGATAGGGAATCGGGTTCAGTTGCAAGGCGATTAGGACAGACATCCCTCGAGCAGCTCTTCCTCATCTCAGTTGGGAAAAATCTTATCGAGGGAAATGATTCAATGAGAGACAAAGAAGAGAGAGAGGTTAGGAAAGATTTTCAGAAATTATTTATTTGTTTCCTGTCCAGTTACAAAGAATACAAAAGAATGAATAGTAAACAAATGTATTAGCACACAGTAAATGAAAATAAACATGAAATTATAAAGCTACTGTGGTAAAAAGAAATGAAAAGAAATTATTTATTTATAAATTAGTTTAAGCATGGAGCATTGTTATATGATGTACGATAGATCTTTTATTTTAATTCAATTAAATTAATAAAAAATTGTTTGAACATTCAGAATTAAATAGAAAGATCAGTGCAGTACAATTTGAATTTATTAACAGACATCGAAAGAAATTGTAAATCATAATAATATCGATTAGGGAAATAAAAAAAATGTAACGTTTGCAGAAATATTAGATTTTCAAATATTAGAGACAAAAATTGAAAACATTCTAACATTATTATGCCTACTATATCAAATGAGATAGATATTAAGAAATTTGGATTATCTCTACCATTATTTATTAATTGATAGCAAAATTAAAGATAATTCTGTTCCTATGTGCGCAGAATATGGCAGGTGGTGTCGTAGAAAGATTGCCAGGAAGTTTTATATTGCAAATAACTAAAATTGCATTTTGGGCCTTTTCAGGTGATCAATTAAACCATATTAAATTTCATATCTAAGAGTTAAAATAATTTTTGTCTTTACATTTTGAAAATAAGGTTTCCCAATAATAATGCAGAGTTTGTAAAAATTCGATATTATGTCGTGATATATTGATTAAATTTAAACTTATGACTTATGAGTGGAGTTAGATTTGGTTATATTTTAATTACTTGAAATAAGAATATTTACCTATTAACACCGATATCTGCCGTACAAACATTTTCTTACAATCTTCCCCTCCTCACGTTGAAATTATATACCAGCTGTACCTTGATTATCGTTCCTAAGGCAGACAAGTGTGTTGCACAATCCATTGCAACTGATTTCAATATTCAAATAAGATTCTCCTATTTAGTTTTCAGGATCTGCTGTATTGCACTCATTATTCTCTTCTAATCATTATTTTTCTCCTTCGCAATTTCCAAAACCAATTCTTTTATTTTCTTCTTATAGGGAGGGATAATATTGTGTCATTGTTTGTCCAATGTTCTAGAATCGTTGTAACAAGTAAAGCCGCAACAGTTTTATATGAGAACGCTTCTCAAGATTTTGCATTCAGTCGCTTGAAACATTTAAAAAAAGATGAAATGGTCAGCTGGTTTCTAAAGCACCATTTTATTTTTTTTTTAGCATAATTAGTCAAAGTTATGGAAACATTAATTATTACATTTTCGGAACATGACTCTCGTACGCTCTTTTCGTAAATAAGCTTTTCTCCCTATCCCTTTTTCTTTTTTCTAAATTTACATCATTTTATCTTATTGACTTTATCAGCAGTCGTGTGTTTTCTTTCCCTTCATTTTCCCTACGAGCAAATGATATGCAATTCGATAGCCTCACCATGGAAGAGTACAAAGCGTCGGTTTAGTCCTCCTCCTCCTCCTGCTCGCTCGGAATGCATTTACAAGGAGGTGGTGGTGGAGAATGCGGAGAGGAGAACAGATTGGTCTCCATGTGGATTGAAAGCAAAGTAAGTTCTCCATCGCAAGGAGCGGTCTTTGGATTAGGCATCGGAGACGAGTGGAACTGCAGGGAGGAGACATATCGATCGACGAGAGTAACCATTGCCACAGCCACCACCACCACCGCCACCACCAACGAGGAGAGGAGGGAAGAAGCCTCCGTTACTGCCCACCTCCTTCCTCTGACTGCGAACTCCATCGCAGGGGAAACACAAAAGCCCCAAGTAGTCTCATCGGTTCCGCTTCGATGATCACCCCGAGAGTTTTCCTCATCCTTCTCGATCCCACGCATCCCTGCCCCTCATCCTCCGCATCCCTTGTCTGTCTTATATCACTAGTCGGATCACGTGCGGCATCGGTTTGCGCAGACGTGTCCGACGGCTCCAACCTCTCCCTTCTCCCGGGGATCGAGAGGGCCGATCCCGACCACGGCTGCTCTTTCTCCTCGAACTGTGGCTCGCACTCTCGCGCACTGCGAACGGATATCACGTGATCTTCGGGTTGAACGGGGCCGATTTGGCATTCAGTGCTAATGTTTGCTTGCGGTTGCCACGGAGAGTGAAAGATGGTGGTGACGGGGGTGCGAGTGAACTTTTTCCCGGGGGGAAAGGAAACAGAAGACCTACCGTGTTTCATTCGGGAAGTTCTTTTCTCTTTAGTCGATTGAATGGGGAAAGACAAAGTATTGAACTGCAAACACACGTCATAAATTTCTCTCGGTATATTTGGAATATTTCCTTGCAGCCAAACTTCAAAATGATAATTTAAATGCTGATTTAATTGAATCCAATTAACTAACAGGTTGTATTGAGTCGATCTTGTTTTCGATCTGTTTAACTTTAGACTATCTTTCCTTCTGCTCGAGTTAATCGGCTGAATTGGGGTTGGTAATGATGATTTACTCTACTGAAACGGATCATGCTCACACGTGCGTAACCCCTGGCAACCGTTTCAATTCAAGGGAAGTTCATCTTGCCCAGAGCAAGGAAGCGAGATCGTAAAAGGCGACCTCGGACTCACAACAACGCCATCTTTTCCTTTTGCTCACATTGATAAATCTCTTACAATACACAACGCACGGAAGCTAATTAAACCATATTCCCTTGATACTAAATCACCAAAAAAATTCTAGATTTTGAACGATAGATGCGCATGTTATTTTTTTTTTTGTTTGCTCTTAACATCTTCGCATTATTAGTGACGACCATTAAGAGCATTTCAATTTCAGAATCATTTTCATTCTTTGCTCGATTGGAGAGGAAATGGAACTTGCTTTAAGCAGATAAAGGGTTAACGCTCCTCTCCATTTAAAGGCGCCAACGCCTTTCCTCTCTCTCTCCCCCCCCCCCCCCCCTCATCCAATCTGCGCACTCCATTCAGGCGAGCTGCGCCCACTTCATGCTCTCGCGCACCTGAGCGTCGCGGCGAGCCATTAAAGCTTCGCTAATTGCCTCGGAAGCGATGCGAATGGCTCATTGTGGCGCGTGGTCAGTGTCACGTGCACCACGTCAACTTTCTCACCGCTCTGTAACAAAGCGATGTGCTAATGATCTCTTCTTCTCGTGACCACCATTATATCCCTTTCTCCAGACTTCACGAACTTCTTCCAAAATAAGTCTTCCTTTACAACTGAAGCGGGAGGATCAATCAAATAGGAGATCTTTGTTGCTTGTTTTCTTAATGTATGTTTCATTTCACGCGTTGTTCTCCTCTGAGACTCGGATGAATGTTTTCCACTTCCTTTGCGTTGTCATGGCAATTGGGATCTGTGCAGATGTAAGTCGTTGCTTTCAAGAGCGTGCTCTCGATGGAGGATTGCCTAAGATAGGTTCCTCTATAGAGGAACAAAGAGCAGGATCGAGCGCTTCCTTTCTCGAGTGAAGTGAGCACTTCACCTTTTCTGTGACCTTCATTTCAATTGGATAAATCTGACAAATCTGCTTATTGCCAGAGAGTAGGAGATGCGAAGTGCTACAGCGCATGCGCTTGTAGGCAGAAATTGGCCAGTTACAGCCTTAATGTTTCCTGAACACCATTCGGAAAGGAATGGGCTCGGTTGTTTCACCTTGAGCGGCAGTGTTGCTCACACAATGGGCTAAATAGCCAGGTCATAAAGACCCCAAAGGATTAGAGCTGCGTGGGGAACGGGCACGGTGGGGGTAGCGGAGAGGGAATTGAGTGTTCTGCGTTGATAGAGGGATGATGCAAAAATAGCAGCTTGGCTCTTCGTGAAACAGCAACTATTAATGTTTCATAAAAGATAACAGTTTGGCTCATCCATTCAGCTGATTAAATATTCTTACTTTTTATTTGCAGTTCTGCGATGAGGAATAGAATTTGTTTTGAATTCTCTTCTTCAAAGCACTCTCGTTAGTGCAACATAACCGAAATTTGAATATTTGGTTATGACCAAAATTTTTCAATTTTTTCCCATTCAGAGCCATTGGACTTCCTTTAGCAACACCATCGCTTAGCGCAGATTCCTTTTGTACGGATCATCGGATACTGGGGACTAAACTTTTCCTTCCATTGGAAATATAGACACTGGTTTCCATAAATTAAGGAATATACCTATGTTTAGTCAATGGGAAGCTAACGTCAAAGCTCTATAACTTCCAAAATGAGTTTTTTTTTGTTTCGAAAAATGTGGTTTCAGATAAAGATCTCAATCCAATAAATCAATATCTCGATTTTCAACAATATTCGTTCAGCATTTAATGAGTTATGGAAGTTTGAATATTTAGCGATAACAATGCCAGCCACAAAAATTGACTTCAAAAGTTAATTAAAACTTATTATTAAGTATTGTATTAAAGTGTTTAATAAAATAAGTTTGCATTTTAGGAACTTTGCGTGAAGAATTCTTTCACTATTCTTCAGTTTTGTATTTCTTAAGACTGGCATTGTTATCGCTAAATATTCAAACTTCCATAACTCATTAAATACTGAACGAATATGTTGAAAATCGGGATATTGATTTATTGGATTTAGATCTTTATCTGCAATCACATTTTTCAAAACAAAAATATTGTTTTAGAAGTTATTGAGCTTTGACGTTAGCTTCCCCACTGATTTAACATAGGGATTTTCCTTAATTAATGGAATGAAGAATTTCCTCAATTAACGGATATCTATATTTGAGTTTCATTGGAAGTATTTATTCGAGTTCCATTTGAAATGCTTATTTAAGTTTGTGTATTTCTGATCGAGAGAGGAAAACTTGTTTTATTTTAATATAGATAAAAATGTTCGTCCCTTGTATATCCTTACTAAAGACTGTATGTGGAGATCCACACAGTTAAAACATTTCAAAAATGGAATATTTGTTAAAATTAAATCGATTAAAGGGATTTAGCATGCGAAATTTGTGATTCGTTGTGCTGAAGGGTTGTCCTATATTTCAAAAATTTCAATCTTTACTCTCTTTTATTAAGCTGAATTTCAATCAGTAGAAAAAGAAATTACACGAAATTAAGATTTAAAAGCTGAGATTGCCATCAACATTTGAATTCGGCATCTGTCTCGCGACATGTCTCCCCCCCCCCCCCCAGCCTCCATGCACAGAGTTTTTGCCATGACGAATGAATTCTCCTTCCTCAGCACACACACCTCACAAAACCTGAGTCTGATATCGCACGCAGCAGTTCATGTCAACCAAGATAATCACATTAAGGCCCCCCCCCCTCCCTCTCTTTCGTCCCATCATCGCACACTTTAAGAGAGTCCACAGAGGAAAGAATTCTCACGCAGAGAGTTACACCCACCATTTTCTCTGCTCTCCTTTGGCCATGCATTGATGAAGAGAGCTCTCTCTTCCTCTGCGATCGAAGTTTTCCATTAGACTTCGCGGATTATCTCTCGTGACCACTATCGCAAGGCGCCATCGCGAGGCAAATCCATCTGCAGCTTCCCTCTCCAGCCGGCCAGATGGAGAGCATTCGTGCGCTGGGTGACCAGCAGACTGTGTCCAAACTGCAACGGGTGTAAATGGTTTGCGCCAGACTCTGGTGAAGCGAGCTCATTTGCATGTTCACGCACTGCGAGAGCTGCTAATGGCGAAGGGCCAAAGCGCAGTCGTCGTGACAGAATGCAGGGGATGAGGGAGAGCGAGAGGACCTGGAGGAGAAGGATCTCCGATCTAATAAACATCGATCGCTCGACCGATGAAATTGAGAAGATCTTTGCATGAGACCCGGAAACTTACCAGGAAATGACGTAGCGGAACACGGCACTGGGATTCAGGGAGAAACCACGACAATTACATAGGCAAAAAAAGACTCTATGGATGCCAAGTAATCGATGGTAATTAAAAATTCATTTTTGATTGAACATTCAAATATATGAAATTTATTCTCATTGGCTATTATGCTCTTTGCTTATGCGTTCAAAGAATATGTATTATTTTTTTTCTTCGTGTATGCATATCTATGATAAGTTGTATGTACATATTAAGTATCTATATTGCTATTTAAATATTCTAATTTGTTATCTACGATAAGCTTAATTACTCACGATTTATTATTTAAGTACTATGTGACAGACAGACAAACAAACGAACAATAATTTATTATTATTTTAAGAGGCTGAAGCCAATTATTTCTATATGATTCGACCTATTAATTAAAACTTACTTACGTTAGTCTAAAAATTACAGCTCAATACTCAGACAGAGAAGAATTCTTTTTCTATCTGTATTTCTGAGAATCGAACATAAGCATAATAAAAGCTCCTTCATCGTCGGCATGTCACGTGACATTTGACAAGTACGAAAAGAATTATCTGAAATCCCATTTCTTGAATCGCAAAAAATCCTCTCTTGGTTTTCTTCGGAGCCAACTTCTCAGTTGACTTTCACTCTTTTTTCTGCAACTGTACGTTCACAATCCTCACGCAGCCATTGGATACGGAGGTCTGAGCAGAGAGGGGAATTTCTAATAAGTACAATTCTCCCAAACAAATGTCTGCGAATTTTCCTGCGAAAAAAAGAACCTGCGAATTTTCTTGAAGACAGCTTTACATAATCGTTAGGGCCGTCGTCGAGAGCTAACGCGGGTCCCGGTGCAAAGTGTATGACGGGGGCCCTTCCTTGTGTGTGTATAATGTGCTTGTGTACGCGAGTGTGTTCGCATATAGATATGAGGGTTGAAAAGTAACAAATAATTTCTGGAAAAAAATTTATTATATTTATTGAAAAAATAACAATAATCTTAACTAGCCAAAACAATTTGATGAATATAACAGAAATGAAACATAAATGTAAAATTTAACCTACCGGTATGTACAGAGTCTGGTTGGACCTCCGTAGCCCAAGGCTGAATGAGGATTGTGGATAAACTCCGTGAGGCCACTTGAAGAATTGCGGCCCCGATACTGTAGACCCCCCTCCCTCTCTCTTCTCGGACATGATAACGTTTTTAACTGCAAAACAGGAAATTCTAATCGCTTCTGGCGACTATGTGTCGAATGATCACTTTCAAAAAGAGCAAGTTTCGTCCTTTTCAACATTTAGCGCCCTCTAACGGCGAAAATTAACACTGTTGGGCCCTCTAACGATTTGGAAAATTCCGACCCTAATGTTTTATTCGTAATGATCCAACGGAAAACGATCTCTTAGAAAAGTTGAATGTCAGAACAGACAGACGACAAAGGGTCAACAATAACTCGTTTTGTGCAAACGACCTGAGAACGACAATGCCGTTGCTCTGTTGAACCAATTCAGCTCATCAGTGTCGTCGTCAAGCAAGCGAGTGTTTCTGAGAGCCTCATCCAATTAAGCAGGGCACGCGCTGAGAAGCCATCTACCTGCGAAGCCGAAGAAAAAGAAACAGAAATAGACGGAGTGGGGGCGGGGGGGGCGAAGGATCCTCTGCTGCTCTACAGTTCTTCCATCAAAGCCTCGTCACTCGTTGGACGCGTGCCAAGACTCCTGCGCGAGGCTTAATGACCGATCGCCCGTGGCAGGGGCGTGAGGGAGGGGGATATGACGTCTATCGTGCAGTAGGCGCCCACTCACGACTCAGTGACGTCATTACAGGGGGGCGAACACGAACATATGACAGATTAGATGAGCGTCACAGACGAGGGTAAGTTCCCGCGATCCAGCTGTTATGACGTCATAGCTGCCAAAACGAGTGACGGGAATATAATCGACAGGAGGCAGGGGGGGAGGTGAAGGGGAAGGATTATCTGCGTTAAATTTTTCATTGGTGTGAAATGATCGATAGAGAAATTTCGTCACTCCATTCCCCAGTTTGAGAACTTAAACTCTGAAGAGCTTAAAAACATTTGGGAAGTAAATGTTTGATTAACATCGATTTCCTTTTCCCAGCGAGGATCTGCGGAACCATTTTCATTTTTTCTTTGTTATAATGCTGCGGAAATTTAGAAATCAGAAATTTTCGGGAATTATTTTACTTATTTAAACTTTTTCTTCTCCGTCAAACGAAGAGTGAAAAGCAATTGAAGTTACAAGAAAAAATCGCTTCTGATGAATACTGAATGCTTGGTTTCAAAAGAATTTTTTTATCTCCTTCCAACATTAACGCCCTCAAACAGTGGAATTTGAAATTAATTAAAGATTCGTAAAATGTCAATAATAATATTTTATTATTACGTGTCTAAACCAGAAATAATTTTTCTGATCAGTAGCTATCGAACTTAAAAAGAAAGAACTATTCACTTATGTACTGAAATAGAAAAGTTGAATGTATATAGACGAATTAAAGAGCAGGCGCAAAAGAAGAAATGATAGTTCGCTTTTTAAAAAAAAAAAAAACGAGTAAGAAATGGTTCTTTCTGATGCTTTGAATGATCTGAGAGAGTTTAGGAGAAAAGTTATGGCAAAGGGAGGCTGAAAAACATCCAGTTCGATGCCCATTTAAAGTTCGGGTAGATTTAAGGATGAATGAAGAAGAAACTGAATGGAAACCAATTTGAAGAGTCGATCATAGAGCTAATATCCATCTTTATCAAAAAAAAAAATACAGAAACTACGAATGGATTTCATAGATATTGAGATGGTCGTATTAAAACAGAGCAGTTGGAAACATGAACACGTGAATTTTGAATCACACACAATGTGTTTTAAAATAAAATGGGATTAATATCAGATACCCATAATGCATATGAAAATTTATACTCCTTCATTAACCTGCTGGAAAGACGAAAGTGAACTGTAGTCGAGTGTTAACGCTTTCGCGACTGACTTGAAAGGAGACTTCTTCAAACTAGAAAGCAGACGTCTTCTCCCTCGAAATATACAAAAACTCGATGAACTCTTTGGTGGAAGAAGTTCAACATTATGCAAACAGGTCCAATTCAGAGCTCATCAACTGAAGAGAAATATTTTAAAAAAATCTAAATCTCCACTTTCAGCAACATTCATTCAATATTTATAGAGTTACGAAAACGTGATTATTTAAATTCATTAAAGTTATCTGGAAAATTAATTCAAACGGGTTAAAATGCAAATAATAATAATTATTATATTAAATTTTGTTAAATACATAAGCATTTTATGGCAGTTTGTGCGATTATCATTTTAATTTTTGAGAAATATTTTTCCCTTTTTTTTTGGCAAAACGAGTTCTAAATTAAATGTTTTATCTTCCATCACTCTTTAAATAGTGACCAAATATTGTTGTAAATCGAGATTTTATTCAAATTAATTTTTTTCAGAGTTTTTATTCATCTTAACTTTTTAATAAACACCTTATCTAAGAAGTTACTGTTGAATCCCTATTCGTATAAGATGCCCAGAAATGTTTCTGTTCAAATGGCCATCGAATGTACGTCAAAAATTCATACACATCGTACATATTAATTACATCTATTACTGTAAATACGATTATTTTATTGAGAAAATTGGAGTGAAAAATAAATATCAGCATCGCAGAATGAATGTTTCTCCCATTTTCTTTGCCTCATTCATATATCTTAGGAAGCTAGCAGTAAATGATAGTTGTAGCTTTCCTAGCGCCTGTATGGTTCACTTCCCGGCAGCAGAGTTTATCATACCAAGAAGCTGCCATTAAAGGAGATTTCCGTTTGCCGATTTTGTGTCATTCTTTTGATTCCGTTACAACTGCAAACTTCTCTGCTTTAACTTCGTATTTCGCATACCTCTCGTAGAATGGTCAGTGCTCAATATGGACTTTATCGTTAGTAGAGTTTATTCAATATTATTATTTTTGCAATGGCGTCATCATCATCATTATTTTTCTTTTGATGCTGCTTAAAACCTCCCGATATTGGGGGAAGGGGGGTTTATCAAACGCACCAGATCAAGAAGAGTCTTCCCATATTGGGGGCGTCCCCAATATGGGGAGACTCTTCTTGATCTGCTTAAACCCTCCCCATATTGGGGGCGCCCCCAATATGGGGAGGGTTTAAGGAGTACCAAAAAAAATAATGATGATGATGATGACGCCATTGCAAAAATAATAATATTGAATAAACTCTACTAACGATAAAGTCCATATTTAGCACTGACCACCCATTCTACGAGAGGTATGCGAAATACGAAGTTAAAGCGGAGAACGTTTGCAGTTGAGACGGAATCGGGTGCAGAGAATGACACAAAATCGGCAAACGGAAATCTCCTATAATGACAGCTTCTTGGTTTACTTTCACCCCAATTTTCTCAATAGAATAATAGTATTTATTGTGATAGATGTAATTAACAACGGCGAGAAATGGAAATGAAAGTGATATGTAATCTTCATTCGTTTTATTTTTGTTTCTTCCAATCGGTCATTTTGAGAACTTATTTTGGAGGAGGGAAGAATCATTGGATTCTCCAGACAGACTTTATTCAAAAAACCATTAAAATGAATCAAACTTTAAATATTTAATTTGCAATTTGGTGCGTTACAATGATCAATATGACATGAGGCTATTCATTGGCTGTGAAAATGTAAAAAACGGGGAGTAAACTTCAAAATCATTAATATTTCCCCTGATAGGTTTTCCGAGTGAATTGCATGTTTCACTGCACATGGTTTCTACCTAAATCATTCCGTTTAGATCGACGGAGGAGAGAGGTCATGCCACATTCCACTCTCTTAAAGCCCACTTGCTATCCCTTAACACCCCATTCCACTCTCTTAAAGCCCCTTTGCTATCCCTTAACACCCCATTCCACTCTCTTAAAGCCCTCTTGCTCTCCCTTAACACCCCATTCCACTCTCTTAAAGCCCCCTTGCTCTCCCTTAACACCCCATTCCACTCTCTTAAAGCCCCTTTGCTCTCCCTTAACACCCATTCCACTCTCTTAAAGCCCCTTTGCTCTCCCTTAACACCCATTCCACTCTCTTAAAGCCCCTTTGCTCTCCCTTAACACCCCATTCCACTCTCTTAAAGCCCCCTTGCTATCCCTTAACACCCCATTCCACTCTCTTAAAGCCCCTTTGCTCTCCCTTAACACCCCATTCCATTCTCTTAAAGCCCATTTGCTCTCCCTTAACACCCCATTCCACTCTCTTAAAGCCCCTTTGCTCTCCCTTAACACCCCATTCCACTCTCTTAAACCCCTTTGCTCTCCCTTAACACCCCATTCCACTCTCTTAAAGCCCATTTGCTCTCCCTTAACACCCCATTCCACTCTCTTATCCATTCCACCCCCATTCCACCCGTTGCACTCTTTAGTCATTGCCAACACGAATTGTTCCCATTATTCCTTTTCTGAGTTTGCTTTCGAGGAGGTATGAGATGTCGTTCGAAAGATCGTCTGCACCGAAGCCAACGCCATCAATGCATAGAATTGGAAAAAGAGCTTGTTTCGGGTTCTTCTCGTTCCTTCAAACGAGGCTGGGGCAAGCCAGGTTCAGAATTAAAAACAACAACCATCTCCCTCATTTCATATTGGCTCTGAGAAACGGGAAACCAAACGATAGTTTTGCAATCGCCAAAATGTGACCCTACAAATCTGTTGATAAACACAAAAAGTTGTCTTTGAGAAAGGCTGAAGAGTAACAAGAACTCTCTTCCATTAGAAGTTAGCAAATAATAATAATCATCTTTATTTTTACATCCCATTTACATCATATTGAACGCAATGAAATGATACATATGTAATTATGATCCTACGAAGCCAGAGGCTTATCTGAAAAAACCGATCATTACATTATATGGATCAGTTCTATTGTATATTGTTATGAATTAAACGAATGGAAACTGGGCGTGAGTTCAAAAAATAGTATTTAACAATTATAATTCTAAAATAATGTAATTTATTACAAAAGTATGAATGAAAAAGATTTATATAAAGGCAAACAACACAAATCTTCATCAGTATAAAAATAAACCTTCAGAAGAACAAAGCACCCTTTGGCTGTTCCTACAAAGAGAAAAAATAAGGCTTTTACAACAGTCGATGAGTGGCACCAACATATCTGTGGACAAACCTGCAATCTATAAGAAATAACCTTACCAATAACTATGCATCGATTGATGAACTCAGTTCTGCTTGTTCGATTAACATATAACCTCCTCAGCCACATCTTTAAGTATCCTAAACATCCTTCTTTTTCTTACCAGTCCGCTAACAGGATCAACACTAATAAACTCATTTTAACCTTCCGCGAAAGCACCAAATAACATCATTTCTTTCCTTATACTTTAGTGCAGGGACAAAGACCAACTACGCTTTCCTTCACACTCTGATTCCTCTTAATACAACAACTTATTCTTTCTTTTTTAAGTTCGTTCGAATTGGTTCATAAGTAATTCTCACGCTGAAGCACATGCGAGAATCAAAATGATACATCAAATCACGGGTTCATTGTAGCACGTTCATCTGTCGACACAATATAATGAAATAATTTACAATCACAAATAGTTTGTGATTTCACACAATGTAGATGATTATCAAATTAAAAAGTAGAGAAATGTGAAAACTAACATTTCATTTTTAAATTATAAAAATCGAAATATTAATTTTCCATGTTTTCAAATAATCAATTTTTTGTTTTATCTTTGATAGTGGCGTATCTTTAAGTCTGTAATAGACATCGTGGCATTGAATTAAAGATGGATGCGACGGGTATTTTACCATAATCATACATTACTGAAAAAGGATAGAAATAAAAATGTTCATGATTATTGGAAATATTTTATATCTCTATGAAATTTTTCATAAGTCTAGTTCCCTTACCACTGCAAATAAATCTGCTTCTTATGGTTTTTTTTTAACAACATTGAAACGTTAAGTTTAAATGTTTACCCGTTGTGGCCAGTCCCAACCATTTTTTATTGTTTACTGTGTATTCGATCGCGCGGTTTCTGTGCATTCTCTTGCCATTAGTGTATATTTTTGTAGCTTCTTCTCAATAGAATCAACTAAACAGAATTCGCAACCTCCCCCATCGTAATATTGGATTTCACCCAACAGTAAAAAAAATAATAAGAATGAAAAAAAAAGAGAAAGAACAAAATCTTGGATAATTAATTTTTTATTTAAAAGTTTTCATTATTTTTATTTTTTTAAAGATAATTAATAATGATGAAAATGACTGCAAATTATTGTTCTTTCAAATCTCTCCTCTCCATTTCTTCATTCCCTACCAAACATCGTCTTACAGGAAAATATTTAAGAATTAATTGAAAGTGTGGAAAGTGGCTAACTTTAATAGTAACCTCCCCCCCAACACTTTAAACTGAGCATCATTCGCTTCAGTGAGCCAAGTGCTTAGTAACGCATTTCCCTCCCCCCCTTTTGTTTACGGGACGCATTAATCACTCGAGTGGGAGCTCGTGCCTCTCACTCGAACAGTTGAAAAGCCAATTGGCTACAAAGACTCATCGCGTGCAGCTAATGCGCTAATTGGCGCGAACTCGCCACATTGTCTGAAGGTCACTGAAAGGCCATTACGAAAGTGGTTTTGAACAACTCGAAATTAATTGTTACGTGAAATGGCCCGAATTAATTTTTTCCCTCTCTCTTCTGCAGATGCTGTGACGTCATCCTGCTGTGTCTCGGCGGTCTCTTGCAAGTGATGCGTCATCGCAGCTTCCGGAGGATAAAGCCATCAGCGACATCCTCCTTACATCGCAATCATCATCTTGAAGGACGAATCTCTTCTTCGTAACGGAAGCGTGGTCACCATCTCCTCCTCCGAGGAAGGATTTACGTTCGTTTCAATAGAGGAAGAAATAACAAAACGAAATTATTTGTGAAACAGCGCATTCCTTCTGCAGACGATATCCACTGCGAGTGTAGAGATCTTCTGCAGAGGCTACGATCGGAATAATTATGTGTTTGAATTGTGCGCTTTCCCCCTGCTCGCGATAACCACGCACCGCGAGCATCAAGATGTCTCCAATGAAGAGCCATTAACCTCGATTCCCACCTCGTCGAGGCTGACGACGATGCCGTAGCCCCCGCCAGTTCGACGATTGCCATCTGCAGCTGCAGTGTTGATCAGAGTGCGGGAGTCTCCTTGTCTATGGGATAAGGTCCGATTGAAAGCTCGATTTCCATGGCAACCCCGAAGAAGAGTGCCAGGGTGGTGAAGGCCCGGCGAGGCGGCTCCATGGCGTGCCAGCGCCCTCGGGTGAATAGCCAGTGGTCGGTGTGGTACTGCGTGCTGGCTCTCGCTCTGCAGGTATACATCATCGCCACGAGCATCCAGAGGTTCACGCGCTACGTGTCGCTGCCTTGGCCTCCGCAGGGTCAGCCGTACTTCGAACTGAATGCGTACGTGGCGTTCATCGGGGCGGCGGTGGTGCTGCTGCCCTTCTTCGTCCTCTCAGCCCTCATGAAAGTGGGGAACTACGCCAACGACGGACACAAACTCGGAGACGAGGAGCCCGACATGGTGGTCTACCAAAATCTCCGTCGTAGGAAGTGCTTCCGGTGGGTGAAGGCAGTGTGGAAGCACGGGGGACCCATTGCGCCCTTACTCCACCTGGCGGCAGCCATGTGCCTTCTGCTGCCGAGGTTATTGATTCAAGCGCAACTCATCAAACATGGATTTCTGAGCAAAGGTAAGGGATAAGTAGATTCCTTATATCCACTTAGTGAGAGATTTCTTTCACATTTTTATTGAGACTTTTGGATGGAGGATCTTTCCATCAGAAGTCAGAAAAGCTTTCTCTTATAAAAATCTCATTTCTACAAAGATTAAATTATTACCCTTATAATGTAGCTTGTTGTAAATAATATAACTTGTTGGAGAAAATATGTTTGTTTGCCATTATTTGAATCGTTATCTGGCAAAGAAATTATTTACACAAATAAAAAGCAAACATTTTTAATTTTATTGAAATTTAAGTCTTTTTTTTTGTCTCCAAAAGTAAAGATCTTTGAAAGCTCTTCATAGAAATCTCATTCTTAAATGATGAAATGAAAATAATCGAAGAAACATTTTCTTCATTGTTCCAATTTGTCATTTAGAATAGATTAGTTATGCAAAAATGGCAATATCTAAGATAATACATTTACATCTAAAAAGATGATTGGATTATCATTATCCGTGCGTTTTATTTGATGCGCGAGGCTTTTGCAGCATCTTTCGTTGCTAAGAGAGATGTGCGTCGTTGCCAGGCGATTCTTCTGAACAGAATCGCTTGAACACAATTTAGAAAGTCACATTCCAAATCGGGAGTAAAGAGTGTAAAAAGAAAATACCCCCTCAAGCAGCTGCTTGCCACAGAGATCTGACAGGAGCCTGTCAGTTTAATACGCCATAGTAGAGAGATCTGTGAGGATGGCAGGGCCTCAGCAGAAAAACAACACACACACACATCCAAGCCTTACCCGGGGCTCGAACCCAGGTCCCTTAGATCAGTAGCCAAGCGTGCTAACCACTCGGCTAAGGGACGGCTTAAAGAGTGTATCGGGTGGGATTTTCGTAATGGGAGCAAAAAATCGCACTCAAAAGGTTTGTGTTTTATAAAAGAGAATTTACCCCCCCCCCCCCCCAAAGATGTGGCCAATTTTTGCGTCACAATATTTTCGTTTGATTATTTCCCCCCATTGAGAGCGCCAGGTTCATGGTGTGCACAGTTCCTCCCGTTTCAGTCCCCACCTGTGCCAGAGTTGAGATTTATCTCGTCGAAACCCCAACACCACCTTCTGTCAGAAAGGGACAGCGATGGGCTTGAAAAGGCAGCCGTCTGCTGAATGGGACGTTAAGCCGCGGCCCCGTGCCCAGGATAACCTGTGCATGTTAAAGAACACGCTGGATGGTTGACGGACGATTACCATCTTTCGCCAAACAGCTGTCCAGTAAATCCACTTCCCTCAACCCTCTCTGACTTGGCCATCAAGCCCCTTGTGTGCAAAAGAAATTGCCGCCCGGAGGTAAAACAACCCTTTGAGAGATTCTTCGCACCTTCTCTAATCCGTGACACATTTTTGTTGTTAATTTGCTCCGATCGGAAGTTGATCGATTTTAATATTCTCTGCCCCAATTCTTGATCGCTTTTGTGGACACGAGGAGATATTGTTCATCATCTTCAGTTTCCTCTTACTCAGAATGCTTTCCCTTTGAGAGCCCAAGAGGAGAGAAGACTCCCTCGACAATCCCAATGGACGAAAGAAGCAGACACACGTCACTCGCCGGAATGATGGGGAACGTGACTTTTCAACCAACACTTGATTCCTGCATCTTGAGTAGCTCGTGCAAATTAATATCTGTTTCTTAAACCCCTAGCCTTCGACCTCACTGATCAGAGAGGCGTTTATATGGATTCATGGGGATGAATGCGGCTAGACATAAAAGAATCAGCGCTAAAGATAAAGAATTCTGTTTTTACACAGCCCCAAAGTATGAAAAGTGTTTTTATTTCATTATCATTTACAGTGCTTAAATATTTGATAAAAGCACTTGTACATGATTTTAAAGTACTTTATTCCAGCAGTATTTCCTGCATTTAAATTATTCTAAAATAGGCACTTATCTTTCACTTCATCGAATACCTTTTCCTTGACCATTTAGGTCCACTGCTCATTTATTATCCAGTCTGCACTTCTACATGTGGTCAACGTACATGGCCAAACTAACTCCATCTCTTCTCACATAAATAAAAAAATAAATACCCCCTCAAGCAGCTGCTTGCCACAGAGGTCTGACAGGAGCCTGTCAGTTTATATGCCATAGTAGAAGGTCTAAAGAGGATGGCAGGACCTCAGCAGAAAAACGACACATACGTCCATGCCTTACCCGGGGCTCGAACCCAGGTCCCTTAGGTCAGTAGCCAAGCGCGTTAACCACTCGGCCATGGGACGGCTGTCCTCACATAAGATGCTATTTAAAAGCTTTGTTGAAAAAATCCTTCGCCATTTCAAACTTTAAGATAATTTTACATTCATACCAAACTTCAGAGAGGATCAACCTGCTTAAGCTTTGGGTATATTTGCGTATATTTCCTCATTCTATATGAATTCTTAAAAGTTCCCGCAAAAATCCTAATCTTATAATAACCCTAATCACATTTCTCGTATGTGTAATACAACTTCCAAGATAATTAAACTGAGAACTTGTTCACGTGAACAATTATTCAAAACAATAGGAACTCCTCATATCTGACTAATTCCCGTTAGTTTTCTTTGTATTTATACTACTCCTCATATTAGCATTCTCATTAACAGTTGAAAATTCGTGTGAGAAAATCTTTTTAATGCCATTTATCCACGGGGATAAGTAATCAGATAAGCCACGCCAGATATTTTCATACTTCTAGATCATCTAAGGCCTCAGTTTATCCATTGCAAAGCTTTAAATGTTCATCAGACTAAAGGGAAAAGATGCCAAAGACTTGTCCAATTCTAATTGCAATACTTAACAACTCTCACGCATGACTCTATTATTATAAAGATCTATCGTTATATCAACGAGCGGTTTAGATATTCCAAGAGATCTAATGATCAGTCATAAATTGTGTCGGCCAACGGAGATAAAATTCTTCTTCAAATCTACAAAGCTAATAACTACAGGTTTTGAAACTTAGCAATTTGCAGTTTGCCTGAGAGAAAACGACTTGATCTACAAAGCACTTCCGAATTCTGAACTTAACTGTTCATTTCAAAGTTGCCCACGAATGAAATGTCTGATTTTATTAAGCATAATTATGCAATGAACTGCCTATATGATTATCACAAGAACTGTGATCACCTTTCCTGAGCATGGGAATCACTTCTACTAAAATCCTTAGCAACAACATCTCAATCAGCAAACGTTCCTTGGCAGCAGAGACATTTATCCTCTGCACGTTAAGGAAGATGAGATGCTGGATGACCTTCACGGGAGGCTTCTATCTGTCTCCTTACAGCTGTACACTGGCTCACTTCTCCAACCCTTTCTGAAGCCTTGGAAGTCTTGTACTTTGGCTATTTTAGCCAACTGCGTGAAGAAAAAGTGCCTCTCGGAGGTACAATAATTCAGTGCAACAGATTTCCCTCGTTGCAATCTACCACGTGATAAGATTATCCTCCACAGCTTCTGGGGGAGGGGCGAGGGTTGTCTAGTCGGTAATGCTCCAGGCTTCGAGTCCCACCCATTCCAGCAATGAAAGTCGTCTCTGCTAACCCCTATACTTCCTCTTCCTTTTCATAGAAGGGGGCCACCGATAAGCTTCAAAAGGCCGCCCTCCATCGGATGGCACGTAAAGCTTTGTTTCGTGTAGGAGGATCTCAGATTATCCTTGACATGTTCATCCCCCTTTGCCATGACAGAATCTTCACCTTTCGATAACTTTGCCATCTTGATCGTCAATTCCTACACACCATTCTGTTTATTCCCATAACTAACATATATATATAGACGATTGTGAGTGATTCATCGACTGACAGGAGATCACGCTAATTCTAACTATGATGCAAGAATGGTAGAGCTCTGAAAATTTGTCCCTCGGAAAAAGTGCATAATTTGACCTCCGACGTGTCCTTCAAGGTCAAATGGAGGTCAGGTAGAGGTCAAACCACGATCTGCGGGTGCTAGAAGCGTGAAAACTGGGATCTGAGGATGTTTCGGGTTGAAGATGTTGGAAACAATTTCAGATACGAAGAGTCCTTCGAGGTTAAAGGTTAAATTCAGATCTATCGGTGCTTGAGAGCTAAAAATTGCTTCCTGGGGAAGTTTGAGTCATAGATCTCGGTAGCGTTGCGAAATTTAGGATGCGATGGGTACTTTGAGGTGAAGGGTCAAATTCCATATATCAGTTCTGGAGAGCTAAAAATTGATGAATAGGGCTATTTCAGGTAGGAGAACTCAGGAATAAGACCGGTATTTACGTTCAAGGTTAAATAGGGGTCGGAGCGACGGACTAGAAATCAAGAGGTGACGAAGGCATCGATTCGTTTCTAGTGAAATATGCAACCGATACAATTTCTCTGTTTTGCAAGCATCTTTGATTTCTCAGCCACATTGTCAAGCAGGAGATTCTTAGAAGTATCGGCTTTCAACTCGTTTCCTATTATTAGGCTTCCTGTAATACTCTGTGCTTTGGCCAGCACGATGTTGATTCAGTTTGTTGTCCCTACATTCCTTTCCGTTAGAAATAAACTGCCCAAAGAGTGAAGATAAGATAACACCAGAAACATCAATGCAGACCTCAACTGGAGACAAAACTGTTGTGGAAACAAACACTGGAAACAATGGACAAGAAATGTAAATCACAAGGGGGAATATTAATATTAAAAATAGTCTTTCTTTTATTTAATCTTGTATTTTTTTAATCATTGTTGTATAATATTTAGAAAACAAATTTAATAGCTTATTTAAGAATTTATTAAACACTGAATTTACCGTTGTCTAGGCAGTGTATGTTAAATACAGAGTTTTTGAACTTTTTTTGTTCTTAGTATCACTTTTATAGACAGTAATATTCAAGGCACGGGAAAGCATGTCGTTACTCCTTCCAAAATAAATAAAAAATAAATCCCCTCTCAAGCAGCCTCTTCCCACAGAGATCTGACAGGAGCCTGTCAGGAGAATATGTACTCTTTTTATACAGAAAAAAGAGTTTATCGAGTAACTGGTACAATAGCTTGTTATCAAACTAATAGTAATTTTAAAAGAATAAATTAGAATTCATTCATAAACAGTATGATAAGTACATATTATAGGCAATGATGAATGCAATTGATATTTGTAGAAGAGGAGATTGTAAGTAAATGTATAATTGGCCTTTCTCGGAAACAGTTCATAAAAGGATCTGTCGACATTTCATTACAAATTGTGGTAAACAACAATTAATACGATCTGACGACTTTAGCAGCGAAACAAAAGGAAAAATAATAAAAAAAAAGGCGAGAAGATGAATCGAATGCAAAAAGGTTGAAACTCTTTCATCCTCTATACTGACCTAAGAGATCGTCAGGTCTCAATGCACGGAAGAGAGAAAGGTTTCTCTTCATTCCATTTCTGCTGCAGATCTATTTTCAATGTCTCGATATAATGTTTAGTTAGAACAGATAGAATCCATATCAGCGAAAATTTTTAAAAAATTGAGTGTGAGAAAATACATGAAATATGAAAAGATGAGAAGTTAAATACTGAAGTTCTTTTTTTGCTTATTTTCGGACTCGTTTCGAAGGCGCAGGCGCACCAGATCTCTTGTTGCAGAGCAAAAGATCACAGCAGCAGAATTTGTCATTTTCCTTCTTTCTATTCCATCTGAACGTAACAAAGATCAGTTGTCAGTACAAGGTTCCCGATGCCATTAAATATTCACCAGAGAGCAGAGAGCATCAATTTCCCCCCCGCCTCAATCCTCCCCTTCCACAGAGCACACAGATGCTGCTTAGTGTATTAGGAATGACAAATGGTGAGGGGGTGTGCATGGCCGGTCATCACTCATATTGACACCCGACAGAACAGTGTGCCGGAGACCCCGATATCGCGGGAAATCGTCTCTCTCTTTCTGTTGGGGCTTTGAGGGCGAGGCTAACGCATTCCGCTTCAATGCCGTATTGAAATGGGCTTCACATCTCCTGGCAACGTTGGCAGATGGAAGGGGGGGGGCAGGGAGTGTCTATTTATAGGACTTAGGAGATCGGTTGAAGTAGATAAATTCTGTTGATTAGAAACACTCGCTGACACGGAAACCAGTTCGTGCCAAAAAAATCAATGTTGAATTTCTGGCTATCTCTTTTTCTTTTCTGTATACTTGGATTGTCATTTGGTTTTCTGTATTTAAAGTTAATTCCCTTAACCCTTTCCGCTGTGATTTGTCAATGTATTGGCTATATTGGACGAAGGAACTAATGTCCGAATATAATTTATTTAAGAAAGCAATGCCCAATTACATTTTGCTTGCTACCATACTTCTTCAATGAACATATCTTTGCAAAAGAAATGTTGATTGCGACTAGAAGCAGACAGAAATTGAAATGTCGGTTGCAGTAGGGCAGACGACTGAAAAGGGTTAGCATACACACGAAAGTTAAGAGTGTTTTTTTAAGAGCGGATTCTTTTTGCATTGACCGCACTTCCCACTAAAGAATATTGAAAAGAAGTGACGAATCTGAATTCCTTTGAGGTCAAAGTAATGAAGAGCAGTGGAGTAGAGTATGCAAGCTAATCAAGATATCGTCTGATATGTTCATCAACGTTGAAATGCTTTCAATGCAAAATATTCTTTCAGGGGCCAAACACTGACATCATCACTTTCCGTTTTTTCCCCTTTCCATTTCATCCAATTCCATCCATAAGGGTTTTGATTTCAATTCTCTTTACTGCTGAATTAAATTCGCTACTTTGCTCTCTTTCTTACACCCCTCCCCCTTCGCTGCTTATTTAAGCCTCTCTTTCACGCACTTCCGTTGTTTCAATGCTCTGCAACAATTCCTCGAGCACATGACACGTGCAATGTTTTTTTCACGCAACACATTCCTCGGGTAATAACAATCGCGAAGCAAAAAGTTGTTTCCTTTTTCATTTGTTGCAACTTGAACAATGAAAAAACACTTCATCAAAAAAGACTTTTTTTTGCCTCGTTTAAAAAACACATTTTTCTCTCTTTCCGTAAAGTTCCTCTCTTCAGCCTGAGACCATTTAATTTTTCTAAACAACTGGGAATTTTTTATGTGGAGACTAGGTCGCGCGGAACAAAATTAATTTCAGGTTTTATGATAACTGACGTTTGTTCCTTACATGTCTGATTTTAGTTTTTAAACTTGTTAACAATGGAAAAGTTGTAATTTGTCCCCACCCTGATGAAACGCACTTGATCGTATCTCCTTTAATCGCATACTGCATTTAAGAAAGAGGTTTGGATAATGCTAATGCCAGTTGAAGTGCTATCCTTAATAAAAACTAGACTGACGTGAAAAAGTAATCTAAAATATTGTTGCGACGGATGAACGCGCTGCAGTGACTTCATGACTTAACGTGACTGGAGCCCTCGTGTGTGCTTCTGCGTGAGATTCAATTAGCCAACGATTTGGAACTTAGAACAGTTCTGAAGAAGAAGAATGAAAATATAGCAGTGCAGTGTGTTAAAAGTTGTGAGATCTGAAAGGATGTTCAGATGGTCTGAGTCTGTGAGCGATAAGTAAAAGACAAGAAGAATCTTTTATGTGATGTGTGCGAGGGCGGTCCTCTTGTTTTGGCTAGTGTGATAAGTTTAGTGAACTAGCACAGGACGAGAATTTGTTTACGTCTGAAGATGTTCAAGTGATATGGTAAACAAAGTGAAAGGTAGTATTTAGTAGAATAGACAGAGCTGTTGTTGTGTACTCTGTGCAGGATGTTCGATGACATTTGCATGTTAGTAGTTAATTTGTTTATAGAATACTTCATCCATATTTTTCTTTGTAACAATTTGCATTGTATTGTAATTGGCTTTAAAATATACTTGTTAATACTCACGCCCAGTGCTATCCATATTTTGTAATTCGCAACAATATTTTTGCAATTAATCATTTCAAATGAAAACCAAAATACGTCTGCTAGTGGCGCATTTATGTCGTAAATTGCAAAGTTCAAGATTAAACAAAAAAGAAAAAGAAATTGCCGAATAATTTCTGTCTTTATCAGAGAAACGAAGAAAGTGAAGAAGAATTTTTTTTGCAATGGATTTAAGGTTTAACTAATTTTTTCTTCTAAAAGTGGATTGTTTAGAATCTGCTTTTAGAATCCATGAAAGCTGATTAAATGACATGAGCGAATTCAGTTCTTATGAAATGAAGTCAAATTTCAAAACAGAATTATTAGTGTCACCTTTTCCCAACAGAAAAAGGCCACCATTGGGAGAAAAGACTTTTCTTCGGTTGTCGTTAAATTAACAAGAACTGTAATTTTTTAAAGATTCTTTTCCCTCTCCTTTCCCCTTTGGCTAATCCATTTCAGATTCATATGTGATCCTATTTCAAGGCACCGAATGGAATAATTCGTTTTGCTTCTTTAACCCAGAATTTGCAAAAGTTAATTTCCCCCGAGAGTTGAAAGAAGAGGAAATGAGGGTTTGGTTAGAGAATCCGATTACATTTTAATGATAAAGACTTCGCCTCGGTATCGTTTTCCCTTCGGTCACCATCAAGGCACTTCAAAGATCACCAATTAAATCGATTATGTCGGCTCTCCCGCCAAAACACACAATCTTGCTTTATTGAAATGACTCTTCAGATATTTTCATTTCATTTGAATATCAATTCTCTTGCTCTCATAAACAAATGTAAAAAAAAAATACGAAGAATTTCAGATATCAAAAATTGGAAGGAAATTTTTGTTTCATTTATAATAAACATAATTTAAGATTAGAAGTTTTTTTTTCTTTCCCAAAATTACGTCTGGTAGTTTGAAGAAAAAACATAACCGATTAAATTATTTGTGATGTTAGTTTTTTTCCAATATCTGAGTCAAGTATTTGCAAGCAATGGGCAGAAGAAAATGGGAAAAGTTTCGTGTTATGTCAATATAAAGTGAAATTGAGAATTAGGTAACTTCTTAACTTAAAAAAGCTTTTTTTAAGGAAAAACGTCGAGGAGGATAAAGAACTCATTCAAATCTAAGTCTCATTTTCAAAAATTGTCCGAATGGTCACTTGGCTACAGATCAACGGAACCTGGGTTCGAGCCCAGGATAAGACACGGAGGTTTATTTGGGTTGTGTTTAGACTAACGTCTCGCGCCTCTCTCAGAGCCCTTCTCTACCACATATCATGACGATAGGCTCCTGTTAGACTTCTGTGGTAATCAGATGCTTGAGGGGGGGATTTGCCCCCATACTTAACACGTGGGGGGGCAGTCGGTACCATTTGAAATGATTAATTAACGCCACAATTGTAATATGCAGTTTCCAGATTCAATCCTCCTGTGCTACCGTTGAGATTTATCTCCGTTAAACCTCGCACCCTGCCCTCGGTGAGAAAGAAGACACCAATGGGCTTGGAAAGACCGCCGCCCGTCGGATGGGGCATTAAGCCGTGGTTCCATGCATCAGGAGAGTCATATCCTTTGCACGTGAAAGAATCCGCTGGGTGGTGTTGACGGAAGGCTTCCAGTTCCCTCCTAAGAGCTGTACAGACGCCACAACCTTCTCTGAGCCTTCGGGGTCTTTATGACGCGACCATTTGGCTCATTGTTTGAAGAAAAGTGCGCTCAGAGGTAAAAAATAACCTTTACTTTTTTTTTTTCTAAAAAAAAAACGCCCAACTAAGCTAAAGTATTTTTATTTAAAATAGGTCGCTTGAAAATTTTCAAGCGAATTAAAAAAGCAGCAGAAGATTTTCCGAAAACGTTTTATTAAAACTTAATTTAACTATTATTATTTTCATTTTCATTTGTTTAAGTTTTCAGATCACTTAACTGATTAAATATTCTAGTTTTCCAATCTCTTTTGAATACCTTAAAACCATATCGTGATATAGATCAATGATTTCGATAAATTTGGTTGAAATGTTTATTTTCAGTTTCTTTTTTTCGTAAAAAATGTTCCTTTTAAGAAATTGCTTAGCTCCGGAACTTCCTACCTATTGACATATAGAAAGCGGAAGTATTTCTATTTTTTTCGTCCATTGCCTTCATACGATAATTCTCTTTTTCTGGCTAATTTAAGAAGTAATCGAAATGACAAATCAAGACGACAATTTCTCCAATAAGCTGGGTATCGATTTCAACCATTAGGCCAGTTCATTCCGCTCCAGTCGCCAATTCACTCCAAATAGTTTTCTCCCCCGTTTGTCTTCTGACGTGTACCCACTGGCACGTGCCAACCCCAGCTGCAGAACCGGAGGACTGCGAGTCAGCACGTGCACCAGACGCAAGGCCAGGCACACGTCCCCCTCCTTCGGACGAAGAGGTCGAATTCGCCGTTTCGTCATCAGTCAAGGTGAACCAGAAACGGAATTTTGAATTTCTTCCACAGCCAGCGATTAAATACGTCCCGTGGCCGAGTGGTTAGCGCGCCGCTTGACTACTGATTGAAGGAGACCTGGGTTCGAGCCCCGGATAAGTCATGGATGTTTTTCTGCTGAGGTCTCGCCTTCCTCACAGACCTACTATGGCGTATAAACTGACACACTTATGTGGCAAGTCGCTGCTTGACGGGATATATTTTTTTTATACATGCGCGAGGAAACCTCTCTAAAATGTTTGCGTTTATTTTGGAGGAATCAGAAAATAAGACAAGCAAACGAAAGTAGCTTAAAATATTAGCGAGTGATACTTTTCATTAATATCTTTCGATATTCGAACGGATAGATTTTCCTATTCGTTTCATCCCATCCCACCTAATCGGATAAAGAGAGATTTCAGAAGCTCATCGGATTAAAAGAATCGTGACCTTCAATCGCCGTTCCGTTAGAAGGAGAAACCAATCGTAACGAACCGGTTGTCGTGAATGTCTGACATATTGAAACGTATTTATGAAACGCAGTCTGAAAGCAAAGACCACAAGAGTATAATTAGTGACTGATTTTGTTGGTAAAGTTTTTTTTTTTGTCGATTAAAATCCTTGATTCTGCATCACTTTTCTGCAGTGTTGTGATCTTGAGCTACTTTCGATCAGCTCAAAACGATTAAGTTTCGCTTCTTGCAGCGAAGCAAGTCGCCGAATTGAAACCTTACATCTCGCCTGGTGCACGAGGAAATGATAACACGCATTGTAGGTCATTTGCTGCAGGTGTTGCAACACCAGCAGAATGGTTCTTCGCCTTCCAGAATCCATTGTGCACTGACTTGTTTTGACGAGATGACGGATTCACTCCTCCCTCGTCGTAACTCTTCAAACCTAGCCGCAACTTTTAAGTGTGTGTGTGTGTGTGGGGGGGGGGGGTCTCTAAGGAAGAAATCATAGCGTAGGGTTATTAAGAATACAACATGGACAAATAAATGCAAGACATGGGAAATTGAGAACTCTTTGCAGGTGATATAATTGGGGCAAAGCTCTAAGTCTCAGAAATGTAAAAAGTTGCCTTCATTAATTGGTTAGGCTTAGGTCGATATTGGTAGTTAGTGAAAAATGATTCTGTGCACTTGGTTCAGTTTCAATACCTTAAATGTGGAAGAGAAAGGATGATCAAGGATGATAACAATGTAATAGATGACAGAGAAGAAAAGTCTCTTTTCAGAAGATCATGAGAGTCATTTCAGATGTATGGAAATGGGCTCTTCTCTCCGACGTTTCGGAATTGATTACGACCTGAATTAACGTTCAACAAAGAGGAAAGAAAGCGATGCTGATCAAGAGGTCAAGCTTCTCTTTGAGATCGAGTATTTGGAAGTTAAGTTAGCACGAGATCAGGAAATGACTAGAATTATTTATTCCTCTGCAAACGACTTCGAGATCCATCCCAAATTCTTTCCGTCTTTTTTAACTTTCGCAGTGAATGCTGGGAGGCGCCCAATCCGAAATCGGGTGTTAACACGAATGACGTTCGCTACCCCTCGCTGCTCCCTTGCACTGCCCCCGTTTCGTGCATCGCTGATGATGATAGACTCTTTTCACTGGAGCAACTGAATCACGAGACATCAAATGGAAGGTCGTGTATCATTGGCCCTGCTATTGATGTTCGCTTCATCGCAATCGCTCAAAAGAGATTTTTTTCCTTAATGGGCCACCATTGGATAATTATTCCTTCTCAATAGCTCACACCTCCCCATCCTCCTCGCTATTTTACCTTTGTCCTCTGATTCCCTCTCTCACCACGTGGAGATTTAAGGCACTGCAAAAAATTTAAATTTTTAACATTATATCACTTTTAACCTGGCTTCATCAAAAACCGTTTTTTATTTCTTTAGAAAAGCCGTCTTCTTGCAGTGATTTGCAGTTGACTTTTGCAATGATTCGTCTCGGCATTCAGAAGCAGAGACTTCGACCATTGGGATCTTGGTTCAAGATAGCCGATCGCATTCGGATGCGCTGAGGTAGAATATCCAGTCAGCATTTTGATTGATGCGAGCCCTTCTGTTCCTATTCAGAGGAGGAAATTCGATTCGGAAAGGGCCTTTCTCGATCTCAATAATAAATATGCACTTATGAGCACTTCTTGATGGAGAAATCGATTGCAACACATCGATCTGAAACGGAAAGAAACTTTCAGAATTCTGAAATATCTGTTTCCTCGGATCCTATTTTATGAAAACAACTGAAAAAGAGATGATATAAAGTTCCGCCGCCATTGCTAAAGCACTTTGTATGTTTCCGAATCAAAAGTAGGTTGTTAATATCTCTTTTTTCGTGAATAGGGTTTGACCGATTCTGCATGAATTATTGTTTCAGCTAAAAATCATCTGATCAATGCTCACTTTGAAATGGATGGTTGGCGTTGCGAATACTTAGCAATCAAAGCGAAGCGGAGAGCTGGCCGCGCGTTCCGCATATTGCGCATTTAAAATGCTCACGTGGCTCCGAATAAAAATCAGAAAAGCCATCACGGGCACCCACTGCGTGCTTCGCGATGCATGCGACCAAGAGAATTTGGCTTTTCAGATGGAGTAGAAAAGAAAACGAAATTTAGAAATAAAAACCAAACTCTTGAATGGCATCATGCCATTGCGATGACGTAACAGCCCTCTCTAAGAGACGGTGGGTTATCTTCAGAGCAAACGTTTTTGCTCAGCGCAGCAGACGAACGAGTGGAACTGGTTCTTTTGCTGGGGAATCTCTCACTTTGTCTCTCTCGGTTGCATTTCAAAGAAGCCTGCTGATTGGCCAAGAACACTCTTTATGGAAAATTGTTCTTGTGGCCCCACACAAAATACTCTATCTTATTATAATGAGGACTGACATTAATTATTGCTATAAATGCTGAATTAGCTCAGACTTGAATGAAGCAGGTTTGCTTTCTTTTTTAGTTTCTATAGGAACAGCAGATTCTATATCAGGTTTCAGTGGGTCGACAGAGAAGTGTTTTACGGGGAATTTTAAAATTTGGCGTCGTTTTAAAGCACTCGATACTCAAATTCTTTCAGAGTGCAAAGCACTTTAACGAATTCCTGCTTCCATCATCTCATCATCTTTGAATTTCAGAGATGTCTCTAATCTCTTAGAAAATTCTGAGAGAAAAATCTTTATTCTCAGTTCAGGGAGTGCAATTTTCCGGATGACGGTGGAGTTATCATTAAGGGGATTGTTTCTTTTAACTTCACTCCTGTGTGGGGAGAACACATCCTCAGACATGGAATTCTCACGAAGCATTCACGGAGCCGCCATATCTAATAACATCTTCCGACTGTTTCGTCGGTCGCTGGCTCCGCAGCCAACAATTAGATTTCTCCCGCAACACGGTTACGTTGCTAGGGCAACGAAGGAAAACACACCGTTGTTTTTGAATGCATCACGAGAGACGACTTTGCTCGTGCACCGGGTGCATTGTTCCGTCGCCCGTGTAACGTTTCCCATCGTGATCCACGAGACGAGAGGGGAGGAAATGTTATTGCTCGAAATAAACCGATTTATTTACGCTTTATTTCGTTTGCATTTCAACCACCCTGAAACGGGATTTAATGCAGTTGAACTCTGTCACTTCCGGAGAAAGGATGCGATCTTGTCGAGACGTAATTGCATCACCGAGCGTCTTATGCAAACATAAACAGTTTGCAGTCTGACAAATAATTGGAAGCTTCTTCGCCTCCTCCTCCTCCCCCTCCTCCCATGCGCTCATCTTTTGGGTGAGACCACGACAACGATACTAGAGGAGGGATGACGAACTCTTCCGATGCATTTCAGTTTCAGTTTCTGATTATGAGATCTTCCCGATTTGTTGTCGAGGAACGGAGCTCAAAAGTGAGCACGTGTTCCTGCTACTTACGAGAAATGAAAGTCACGTTTTTAATAATGCACGTGTGAGTATGCGTCACGTGGCAAACTAAACGTCGTCTATTGATTTTATTCGTTTCGGAAATGTTAAAGGTTCATCATTTGATTGAATAGCTCCTTGTGAAAATATTTTTTGATTTTTCCACCCTCCGATGGGTCAACTTTTGTTCGTCTGGTCAGAGGAAACGAAACACATCGCAGATGATGAGAATATGAGCATTATTAGTGGGTTGTGAAATAGGGTGGGTGGTAGCAGCCCCTCCCCCTCTCCCTCCTCCTATTTACCACCTCTTTATAGCATCCAGCGAAAAGCATCATCTTCTGGGTTGCTTGCTAACTGAGTTCTTTTTCACTTCGCCCTCCCTGCAATCAGGCACGTGTCCAGAATTCAGTTTCGGAGGAGGGAGACGTCTGAGAATAATTTAATTAATTTTAACTAAAATAGAAAGAAAGCACTTCCCTACGCAAAGGACGGAGACGACCTAGAAGCCGCGTCAGGCTTGACCTCATTTCTCAGACAACAGACAAACATTTACACAAGGACATGCCCTGCTGGTCTTCCTAGGTAGGTCTCGTGGATAGCGTATAATCGAATAGATAGGAGAATCGGATGGTGCATTTCCCTGCTCACTTAAAGAAATGCATAAATAAAAGAGTGTGCAATAATTAATATTTTTAGCAACAAAGTTCGTTATGAGGTTTAGAACCTAAAGTATCGAAGAGATGGTGACAAATCCACTTCTTTCAATTTTCTTCCGAAACTCTGCGATGATGTGGCGTAAGTGGTGCATTCCAATTACTGAAATATTCCACCGAACGAAAAAGGTTAAAATGCTCTTCAATATTGAATAAAATTTAAAAGTTTCTTTTTAAATCTACTTTTAGCGTCGGGCATAAAATATGGGGCTAAAATAAAATTATACAAAGGCATCTGTTTTGGATTTCAAAGCCCATACACAAGTTTCAGATTTCGCATAAGACGACCTAATTTCCGGGAGGGGGGACCTGATTACATATTCTTACCCCCCCCCCCCCCCCCCCACCCCCGGAAATGTCCCTGCTTGCGATGATCACACGCTCTAGATTTTTTAATTCTTAATAACCCCCAACATCTCGCTCCAATTGAGCCGCAATTCCTCGCCAGGATCTTCACCTCGTGAAACGTTTAATCTTCCACTTTTGAAACCGATCCAGTTAACTCCTCCCTCAGCTTCTGCTTCTCCTTCTCCTCTGCCATCTCCTGATGCTTCCTCCTCATCTTCATCCGCAGTGCGCTTCGTCGAGTCTCTCTCTCTCCTCTGACGTCGCCATTAAATCAGGAGGAGGGATTTAATTACTTCGGGAACATCTCTCGGGGGAAGGTAATTAGTCGCGCGCAGGTACGAAGGTGCTCGCGTCTGACGTCACCACCTCGGTGGGCTGAGGAATGTAATTAGGGGAACGAATGCCTCTTGGCTGCCTCGTGCACCGGCTTGTCTTCTCCATTTCTTCTTCGCGCTCCTGGTGACGTATGCTGCGTCGGTGCCGTCTCGGACAACCTTGACAAGGACAAACATTGTCGAAAAATGGAGTCAATTTGGGGAACGATGAAGGAAGCAAAAAAACGGGATCTTGAGGATTTTGGAAGATATTTGAATCTAAAAGAGTGGCTTACATAATAATATAAAAGACGAAATAAATGAAAGTAAATTAAGAAAATAATAAAACTCTGCTTATTACGAATTCAAAATTTATTATCCCAATTTTGAACATAATCTTCCTGTTGCCATATTTCATTGTATTCAAATCAATAAACGACAGTTTTTTGTTTTGTTTTTTGCAGTCTCTAAGAGTTATTCAAAGCGTTTAAATTTTATAAACACATTCTTGTACTCACAAAATTTCTTGTTTAGAATTTTTTTTACAACATTCTCCGGAATAAAACAATTATTTATGATTCGGTCATTTGAAGCGTTTAAATATTTAGTGAATTATTAAAAAGAACAGAATTATGCGATTGGTAAAGGATGTTCGAAATGCACGAGTTGTTATTTTAGAAACTGCAGTAAGATGGAAGCATCTCCTTTGCGTAAATGATCCGAAAGGAATCTGAGTGTCAGTTGCCATGGAGATATGTTGCGAGGAATAAGACACTTCGGGAGCAAGAGCCATCCTTGTCTCGGTTGCGATCTGAATCCCAACATCCTTGCATCCCCGACATCGTGCAGTTAAACTTTTCTGTCGTTAATTTTTATTTACTTATTGACTTCAAAGATTTTTTTTAAGTTTCGAGATTTCTAGATAACAAGAAAGATGAGATTACCTTTGCCTTAAGAACCATTTCTCGGAACTTTTTAACACTATTATTTTTTTTTTCAGAAATTTGTCAGATGGTTAGCAAGAGGTGGTCATTAAAAATGCTTGCTTTGTATTTAGAGTATGGTAGTATCGACATAAATGAAACAGCACAGAGGATGCCCAAGCCTTGAGGGGGCTTTCTTTGGGAGCACTCAAAGAGGCTCGTGGATTCTCCTCGATCCGCCTGAGTTGCGATTTGGACGAAGACCAAGAGGAATAGGGAATTCATTTTCTTGCTTTGCAGTAAGATTGGGACGGGAGTGGCTCAGTCGGTAGCGCGCCAGGCTCGTAATCTGTAGTTCCCAGGTTCGAGTCCCAGCTGGGTCAGCGTTGAGATTTATCTCCGCAAAAATTCCCCGCCCTGCCCACGATCAGTAGGGGACGCCGATGGGCTTGGAAAGGCCGCCGTCCGTCGGATGGGACGTTAAGCCGTGGCCCCGTGTGTGGGAGAGCCATACCCTGTGCACGTTAAAGAACACGCTGGATGGCCTTGACAGGAGGATACCATCTGTCTCCCAACAGCTGTTCCAGTGGGTCCATGTGACCTGGCCATTTAGCTCATGGTGTGCAAAAAAGTGCCGCTCAGAGGTAAAACAACCCAACCCAACTTGCAGTAAGATTCTTTAGAAATCGAAATAATTGAATCAGTACCTCGAGATTTATTGACTCTTATTGAAACATGTCACAAGTAGCATGTTTCGGAGAATTTAAACCATTTTTCAATAAACTTCAAAAAGTGCATAGCTTTAAATTTATTTTTTGGTTTTAAGATTTTTTTGTGGTGCACAGAGTGCGATGTTTTTCTTATCGTTTGAATGAAACGAAAAAGCCACTGTGGATAAATTTACTTTCAAGAATCGACTAGCATCAGAATCGATTCCAAAAGGTTTGCGGCATGTGCTCGTTTCGCGTGAGTTGCACAACTCAGGGAATCGGCTGGTGCGAGAGAAAATGTGCCTGCGAATCGGAGGCGGTCGTAGAGGAATCGATTCCAAGTTTACTGCTGAGAATTTGAGCAATAGCCTTTGCTTAACAGAGAGAGAGACAGAAATCATTTCGTTTTCTTTCTCTGCATTTGAGGTTTCTCACAGAGACGAAGGAAATGCCTCGGAACTTTTCTCTCCGCTAACAATGAAGATCCAAGTTCGAGGCAGTCGTCACCCCCCCCCCCCCTACGCCTCTGTCGTTACCTTATCTGGGATTGGCAGAGAATCGTTAGCTCTCAACGCTTCAGAAAACTTCTCTTCCAAACCACACTCGGGCAGTTTTTATTGCATTTGGATTTCAGAACTGCAAGACTTTCTTTTTTAGTGTTGCAATCTCTGTTTCGAACGGAACACTCTCTGGAGAGTCACGTGGGGGAAATAATCTTTGTAGCGGAGAAAGCGCTCGTGGATGAGGAACGATGGAAAAAGAGAGTGCGAAAAAGCCGACAGGCGCCAACAGGTGACCGAAAGGTCAACGCTTTTCTGCTCTAATGTGCGGCGGAAGATGGAGCAGTCCCCGGGCGATGCGGCTTCGAGAACGGAAGTGATCGGGCCCTGCAGGAGAGGGGGTGGGAGGGGGGGGCGGGCGTAGAGCATATCCGTCGCTTCACGCAAAGCGAACGGGAGTTGCGCAACATCCAGAGAGCGAGAGCAGCAGAAAAGATGGAGCTAGGTGTTGCAGAGACGGAAGTTATTACCAGATTGGCGGGAAACGGTGGCCCATGAATCATTGCGAAGGCATTTCTCAGGAGTTGATATAGGCGGGGATTAGCTCGTGCAATATCTCGCCAGTCGGTTAATGAGTTTCCTCTTTCATGAGGCAACAGTTTGCGAAATAAATTCCATGCCGTTCAGAATGGGAATGGATGTTCTGGCCAAACAAGATTCACTCCAGAATAACAATGAAAATCTAGAAGAAAGAAATCAATCGAAATATAGTTAAGGAAAAAAATTGTGGCAACGCATTTCAAAGAAACATAATAGCTATAAAGGAAGCGGACAGAAGTTTATCACTTTGGAAAATATAAACCGGAAAAGATGGTTTCGTTGACTCGATGTCATTAAAAAATGAAATGGTGAGGGAAAAAGAATTGGGATGAGAGGAAATGGCTCCGATGCGAAAACGGTCACTTTATGCTGACTATGACGAAGCGAAAGGTCAAAGAGAGAGATTCAATGACCTCATTCAGCATCCCCCGTTATCCACTCATTTTGATCTTGCACTTTCTGATCCATCTTCCGGTTCCTCTTCTCTCAGAGCTTGTTGGAAGTGTCAGGTGTTCAAAAATCTCACATTTCTTCGTTGAAGTGAAGTGATCGTTTCAATCGATTCCTTCATCGGGAAACTGATTTTCTTTTTACAATTATCCCCCCCCCCTGTCTTCCGCCACTTCGAAGCCATTTTCATGTTAACAAATCTCGTCTTATTTCTCTTCATCTCGAGGAAACGTCAATTCGGCCACTTTTCGTCATCATAAGGAAATGCGAAGAGTGGTCCGCTGGAATACGTTAGGATGACCTCTGGGTATCAAATCGGACAATTATTTTGAATTTCTTTTATCCTCTTTTTAGGTGTAGGGTTATTTACTTTCATCCACATTTCTCAGTTTTTTTATACATGCAAATTCTGCAAAAAAATCTGTTACATATCCCTGAGAGTATATCAACTTCATGATCGAAATGTCGCGAAATGGATTAGCTTGTATATTTTTCCCTAGAGTATATATAAGTATTACATAGTGTTCAGAATTTGGGTCAAACGATTGCATAGGTCGGTCAGGACTTCACTATCATCTGAGAAACTATTTTGCCATTCAAATGAACCTTGACATTTTGCAGTCCAAAATATGCCTGATACTGTTGAAAAATAAATGCAGTCAAATATACATGATGCTATCGAAGTCCACACGTTTGTAAACTTCTAGAGCAATGGTTCTCAAACTTTTCTGCTTCACGTACCCCTGCAAATGTGTATATAACTGGCGTACCCCTTGTATAGATAGATAAAACTATAGTTATAGTATAACAAAGGGAATAAAATAAAACATATATATCAGTGGTTCTCAACCTTTTATGCTTCACGTACCCCCTGGAAATGTGTATTCAACTGACGTACCCCTTGTATAGATAGATAAAACTATAGTTATAGTATAACAATGGGAATAAAACATATATATCAGTGGTTCTCAACCTTCTATGCTTCACATACCCCCTGGAAATGTGTATGTAACTGGCGTACCCCTTGTATAGATAGATAAAACAATAGTTATAGTACAACAATGGGAATAAAATAAAACATATATATCAGTGGTTCTCAACCTTTTATGCTTCACGTACCCCCTGGAAATGTGTATTTAACTGGCGTACCCCTTGTATAGATAGATAAAACTATAGTTATAGTATAACAATGGGAATAAAACATATATATCAGTGGTTCTCAACCTTCTATGCTTCACATACCCCCTGGAAATGTGTATGTAACTGGCGTACCCCTTGTATAGATAGATAAAACTATAGTTATAGTATAACAATGGGAATAAAATAAAACATATATATCAGTGGTTCTCAACCCTTTATGCTTCACATACCCCCTGGAAATGTGTATGTAACTGGCGTGCCCCTTGTATAGATAGATAAAACTATAGTTATAGTATAACAATGGGAATAAAATAAAACATATATATCAGTGGTTCTCAACCATTTATGCTTCACGTACCCCCTGGAAATGTGTATGTAACTGGCGTGCCCCTTGTATAGATAGATAAAACTATAGTTATAGTATAACAATGGGAATAAAATAAAACATATATATCAGTGGTTCTCAACCATTTATGCTTCACGTACCCCCTGGAAATGTGTGTGTAACTGGCGTACCCCTTGTATAGATAGATAAAACTATAGTTATAGTATAACAATGGGAATAAAATAAAACATAAATATATATCAGTGGTTCTCAACCTTTTATGCTTCACGTACCCCCTGGAAATGTGTATGTAACTGGCGTGCCCCTTGTATAGATAGATAAAACTACAGTTATAGTATAACAATGGGAATAAAATAAAACATATATATCAGTGGTTCTCAACCTTTTATGCTTCACGTATCCCCTGGAAATGTGTATGTAACTGGCGTGCCCCTTGTATAGATAGATAAAACTATAGTTATAGTATAACAATGGGAATAAAATAAAACATATATATCAGTGGTTCTCAACCCTTTATGCTTCACGTACCCCCTGGAAATGTGTATGTAACTGGCGTACCCCTTGTATAGATAGATAAAACTATAGTTATAGTACAACAATGGGAATAAAATAAAACACGTATATCAATGGTTCTCAACCTTTTATGCTTCACGTACCCCCTGGAAATGTGTATGTAACTGGCGTACCCCTTGTATAGATAGATAAAACTATAGTTATAGTATAACAATGGGAATAAAATAAAACATATATATCAGTGGTTCTCAACCTTTTATGCTTCACGTACCCCCTGGAAATGTGTATGTAACTGGCGTACCCGTTGTATAAATAGACAAACTATAGTTATAGTATAACAATGGGAATAAAAAAATATATATAAACACATTAAGTTTTGTATTCATAAATTACATATATCGATAAACACAAAAAATGACATTTTTGCGCAAGAGTGTTGCCAACTTAGCAACTTTGTAACTAGATCTAGCGACCTTTGAGCTCTCACGGCGTACCCCAAAAACTTTTACCGCTTACCCAACGTTGAGAACCGCTGATCTAGAGAATGCACAGTCCGAGAGGTGAAAGCAAAGGGGACTCGAGGGGTCAAGTCAATGTCCTTGCTTTGCATCGGTTTGAACTCGGTTTTCAAGATCATCGGTCCACTATCTTCTATAACTACGACATTGCAAAAAGAGAATCCCTATGACAAAATTATAGGGCATTAAAAAGCTAATCCACTCGTACATATCCATGCTGTAAATTTCTCACTCTGTACACAGGGTGGGCAAAATAAATAAATAACACCCTCTGGCTCGGATGTAGAAATAGTTGGGTTGGGTTGTTTTACCTCTGAGCAGCACTTTTTTGCACACCATGGGCTAAATGGCCAGGTCACAGGGACCCCGAAGGCTCAGAGAAGGTTGGGGGAGGGGACCCACTGGAACAGCTGTTGGGAGACAGATGGTAGCCTCCCGTCAGGCCATCCAGCGTGTTCTTTAACGTGCACAGGGTATGGCTCGCCCGCACACGGAGCCACGGCTTAACGTTTCATCCGACGGACGGCGGCCTTTCCAAGCCCATCGGTGTCCCCTACTGACTGTGGGCAGGGCGGGGAATTTTGCGGAGATAAATCTCAACGCTGACCCAGCTGGGACTCGAACCTGGGAACTGCAGATTACGAGCCTGGCGCGCTACCGACTGAGCCACCCCCGCCCCCAATAGACCTGAGAGAATGCGTTCTCGAGATGTTTCACAATGTAAGGATTTGACACTCGATATAATTTTTCGACTGCTATTGCTCTGCAAGAATGAATGCGACCAAAGTTTTCTAAATAGTTGACCAATATAGCATTTCATACTTTTTCAAAAAGATCCTTTAATCGGCAGAACAATGCGATAGAAGTTTAAAATTATTTATCAAAATTTTATGAATCGTACATACACAGTTTTTTAAGTACTCGACGCTTACGGTTTTTTTTTTTTCACTCATTTGGTAACATTTTGCTACTTCTGGAATGACTAGTTGAAAATCTCTACTAAAAATTATTGTTAAGGATTGATAAATTTCTGTTTAGCTAAAATGGATGCCTAGCCATTTTTTCCTCGTGAATTTCACAATTAGAAAAATTCACTGACGAAATATGCAACCGACTTGTGCACCACTAGTTTTCGAGATATTTTACCCCTCGATTGATACTTAGCACACAAGGCATCGTTAACTGGCGCCTTGATATGAATCCCTATCGCTGATAAGTCCTGGGACCATTTCTAATTCAGTTACACGACAGGAGAATGATTGGAGGGAGATGTGGAGGGTGGGCTGTTATTTCAAAGAGGAGAGTGCATCTCCTCGGCGAAGTAAAATTCAATCTTATGTTAAAATAACTGCAATGGTGCTTAAGCTTTTAACTTCAATCTGGTCCTTCAGAAATATCTGGTCGACTCTCCTGTTCGCGGAAGCAAAAGGAGAAAAAGAAAAATCCAGCAGATGAGGGCGTGGAAGTTGCATCACCGAATGCGAGTGAGCGTCAGTGTACAGTCGCTCAAAAAAGTATCCGAACACTATGGTTGATTACAGAAGTCAGAAAAAATATCTGTCAACGATATTTTTAGAAATTAGTGATCTGGCAACCTTCGTGTCACGTGACAACGAAGGTGCCAGATCACTAATTCCTAAAAAAATCGTTGCCAGATATTTTTTCTGACTTCTGTAATCAACCATAGTGTTCGGATACTTTTTTGAGCGACTGTACACCTTCATTCCTTTTACTATTCCCTGTGAGAGCTCCAGGGGGTGAGAATGCCTCTCTTTTATCGCCCGAGATTCCTCCTGAAAGCTTCTTTTCCGAATTCCCCGCTTCGAAGAGGTCGTCGCCCCCATAATGGTTCTGCTGCCAATACTCGAAGATCCTGCCAGGCCCTGCAGCTCCATCGCCGCAACAGACCTTTCGGTGTGCCTCTGAAATGCAGTCCTGCGCTTTACATTTTCATCACCTTAACGAGCCAATATCAGCCTTCGCTTCAACAGCGCGCTACACACGCACAAACGATGCGCACGTGCTGAATACGAGGTGCATCACCTTCCCCGATGACAGACCATTTCCGCCGAACACCCCTTTAGAGTCCCCCCTCCTCTTCCCCCTAGCACTCACCGCAGACGGTTGCAAAGCCGAAAGAAGCGTCGATGAATAAATAAATGGAGATGCCCGGAGAGGAAGCGCAAGATGTCCCCTCTCCTGACAGGGATGCGGAGATGCCGACAAGTCTTGCGACCGCACCGAAACGTGGGTGGCAATCGACTCGCTGCTCCGAGTGGCATTAGCACGTCGCAAAGTGCGCGTGATGCTGCCACGCGACAGTCGGAGCCGGCTGGCTGGTACAAATAAAATCCTCCCACACCCTCCCCCAATAAACACACACGTATGAACGGACGACGACTTTTTTCCTGTCCGGTCTTCGGTTGCACGGAGCAGCATGACCGATGACCGTTTCTGGTCGTCGGGGCGGAGGACCGGGAAGGGAATCCGAGTCGTTACGTGCTTCAACTATTAATTGTTTCACGCGCCGAGAATTACTTCAGACGAACAGATTTTGAAAGAAATCGTTTCGAAATGTGGCTTTTGAAAGTGCATTCGCTAAAACGATGGAGACGAGATGGCATGTGATTAAATGAACTACGGAACTTAAAATCAGATCAATGAAATGATTCGGAAATTGCGATGCTAATCATTCAGTTGAATATATCGCACAGGATAACTGTCAAAACAAAACCTTAAATAATCGTTAGATTTTGGAACCAAAGCTTTCAGCACTTTTCGTTTCCAACCAAGTCAGAAATGTCTTGAAAAAGAAATGCACGTGAATCATCTAAACTAGGGCGCCCAGTAGCAAAATCCAGATTATAGCAGAAACGTTTCTCACGGAAAAACACAAAAAATTAATTACCCCTCAAGCAGCTGCTTGCCACAGAGGTCTGAATTTGTAGTTATAACGAAATTCTAAAACATGTATTAACAACATTTAAAGAAAAATATTTTCATTTTTTATTTCTAATGTATTTTTTTCTGAATGAATGAAATCTTTTCTTTTTCCCAGGTGCCATCTGGAGGACTGATTTGGATTTCATTCTGACGCACAAGGAGCGCCTCGTGACGTTGCGCTTCCTGGCCACCCTCAATGAGACCGAGGTTTGGGGTCAGGAAGGGGATGAGCCACAGCGCCCCCTCTTGAGACCGGAAGTGCAGCTGGAAGAGGGAGTTCTCATCTCGTCCGAGTTCATCAACTACACCCTCGCGCTCCTGGTGCACGCAGTCCGCTACCCGGCAGTCTTCTGGAGGGTCAACAAATGCTTCGGACTGATCTTCTCGGGTCATCTGCTGCTCACCTCTGTCCAGCAGCTGCTCGCCTACACGGGATTCGCTGTCCTCTACAAAGTGCACGTGTGCGGACCGCGCGACGTGCTCCTCCGCTTCAGTCCCCTGCTGCTGAGCGTCCGAGTGGCGGTCCTGCTCTTCCTCCTCTACAGCGCCGTGCTCACCGTGTCCGGTTCGGCGCTCTACGTGTACGGCCTTCAGAAGTACAGAGAGTGGCTCGACTCTCGGACTCAGTGCCAGCTGATCCGATGGCGACAGGAATCCCGAAGGCTGTGGGGCGTCGCTCCTCACTTGGGAGCCTTCTTCATGCTGCTGGCCATAGCTCTGTGCGCAGGACCACTCATGTACGATTACACCCTCGTGTATTGTGGCAGCCTAGATGGGGCCGTGCTCGCGGGGGTCACCGGCACCATCGTCCACCTGTTCCTGTGGATCGTGCTGTGGCTAGCTCTGACCATCAAGCACAGGTGGATGTTCAACTCGTCTGTTTCCGTTGACCTCCAGCTGAACGGGTTCAAAGGTGGCCAGGAAGCCCCCTTGCTCGTCATCGACCACGGACAGACCTACCAGGTGAGAGAGAAGGAATCCAAGAAGGCCATTCTCACTGTGGTGCACAAGTCCATGGCAAGCATCCAAAAGACTCTCTCTCCCACCGAGGACGACGACATCTATTGGCTGAAGCCAAAGCCTCCGCCTCCGAAGGAGACGAAGCCGTCCCCCGAGACGGATCGCATCGCCTGGCTGAGGAGCCAGAGGAAGTCTCCCGGCCCCAAGCACAAAGTCATCTTTCAGGACGGGCTGATGTCGTCGACTGGAACGTGTCGAAGGACGAAGTCGCTGAAAAAATCTCCGAAGATCGTGGGAAGGTTTAAGAAACAGAACGTGAAGTTCGAAGAGCTTTCAGACTCTGATGATGGCGACTACGCCACTCTGAGAGACATGACGGTGGTGAGAGAGGAAGGCGATGGAGAGGATGATCACATCAGACAGGTAGGGTAATAATCGACGAATCCATTTCTAACATGTGTTCAGAAAGTTGAAGCAAATTTTAATCCTTTTCTGTTCTAGTCAGACTTTTTAAATGTTAAATAATAAAAATTAAACATCCAAAGAAAGTTTTTTTAAAATCCTATAACCACGGTGACATAACTAATCCCAATCTGATGCCTTTACCTTCGGAACACAATTCGTCTAAATTTTAAATATTCTTCTGTGTTTATGTTACGTATCCCCTGCTACAGTGTTCCTTTTGGAAAACGGTCGCCACAATGCATCATTAATTTTTTAAAATTTTATTTAACTGAGAAATACTATCAAGTAAAGTTAGAAGATATCTATTCTCATAAATATAAATATGCATCTGGAATAGTTCAAGGAGGAATTTTATCGCCTCTTCTATTTAACCTATATCTTTATGATTTACCAGACTCTATACCACAAAATATAAATTATTCTATTTATGCAGATGATATTTCTATTTGGAATTCGGACAAAGACTTTTATAAAATTGAGAAAAATTTACAAACCGCCATCAATAATATTCGTTTACATTGTCTTAAATGGCATTTAAAAATAAATATTGAGAAAACTTATGTGATGCCTTTTGTAAGGCCCAGATCTGCTATTCCTAAATTAGATATTAAAATAAGTAATAATATACTGCCAGATACTGATATTTATAAATTTCTAGGTGTCTATATAGACTCGAAATTAAATTGGAATAAGTTATTCAACTTTATCCAATGTCTTGCCTCCACAAATTGGGGATCCTCCCCTACTTATCTTATTCAACTTTACTGCAATTTAATTAGGCCAAAAGTGGAATTTGGGATTGAACTTATTGCCGGCGATGCTGAAAATAAATTCAAAAAGCTCAATATAATTCAAAATAATGAGAGATTCGCTTTGGGCCTGATGAAAAGCTCTCCTAATCTAGCTTTAATTGTTGAAACCTCTATTTCACCTTACCAGATCAGGGCACCATATTTACTACTTAATATTATTTCAAGACTTCATCTCAAGCACCATGATCATTTTCTAATCAATCTATTTAAACTGAAAACATTTTTCACCCTGCAATTAATTTTGTGAAGGAAAAGGCTGCTTTTAATTATGTTCTTGATAAAAATCATAAAGGAGACATCATTAGTAATAAACCCACTTGGATGTATCATTTGCCAACCAACTTCAAGGATATTCCTCACATATCCACAAAAAATATACTGATATTTCTATTTTGAAAACTTTAAGTGATTCGTATATTCACAATTCCTATCAAGATTTTACTGCTCTTTATACCGAGGGAGCTTTTTTTCCTGACTCATATACTGTCACAGCAGCTTTCTGCATACCTAAATTAAACATTGATAAATCATTTAAATTTATAAAAGGATGTACTATGACACAAACAGAACTCTTTGCAATTTATTCTTCTTTACTTTGGACACAAGAACAGTATATTTTAAATAAATCTTTTATTTTGACTGATTGCAGATCTGCTTTATATTCGATAGAAAAAAATATTTTGGAAAATAAATATCCTAGTTGAATTTGTGATATATTACATTTATGTATAAGTTAGCTGTTACAATGCAAAGACTGTGAAATATGCAGAACTTTCATTAAAACTCTTTTTTTAACGTTGTATGTTGTCTTCAAACTTTTTCTAAAAGCTCTGGTATAATTTCACCTATGACTTATAGGTTCTGTCAGAAGTTCGCGGGATTAAACCCAAGAGTCTTTCTCTTGGGTTTAATCTCGTGGCGAAGCCTGTTGCCTTTTTCGGCAGAATCAGATGATTTGCTCTTAAGATTCGACCGGGGGGGGGGGGTAAGATTTGTTGTCCCTCTTCCCTACTAAATGGTGCTCTCACCTAAGACATAAGAAGCACTTTGGTCTCAGAAATGAAACAAAATCCTTAAGACGTTTAATAAAGTACTGAACTTCTTATCCATCTTCCACTGCATTCTATCTGTTCCGTCTTCCTGAGAGAACCTCCCCCCCCCCTCTGACTCCAAGAGGAACTGGGTGCCAAGCTCTTGGAGTCAGAGCGATACCCATTGCACCGCGGTACCCATCAAGCGATACCCATTGCAGGGGCCAAAGATGCGAAAACATCGCCTCGTTGTCTCGCAACTTTTGATTAATACCTTGCAGGCCAGCAGATCCCCATGACAGTTCTCGTAGCTAGATCCACAGGTGTGAATTTCACAAGAAGTTCCCATTCAAAATAATTAGGGAATAAGAATAATTTACACACCGTTTATACTTCAGGGAAGAAAATTAAATTATGGGAATTTTCAGTTAGAGCCGATGAAAATTTCGAAAAAACAAATTGCGAGCAACACTTTCGCTGTTAATAAAAATAAAATAAATACCCCCTCAAGCAGCTGCTTGCCACAGAGGTTTGACAGCAACCTGTCAGTTTATATGCCATAGTAGAAGGTCTGAGAGGATGGCAGGACCTCAGCAGAAAAACGACACACACAGCCATGCCTTACCCGGGGCTCGAACCCAGTTAGCTGGTGTTTATCAAGGAATTCATCTAATGGGTGGCCGAGTATTTTACAGGCATTAATTAGAAGAAACCTTTGCCACATGCAACATCTTCAGGGTAACTTCGTAATTTTTCGCAAGCAGCTGTCACTGAAACAATTCATTTGAAATCATTCCAAGATGTTTAAGAGATAGCAAAGTCTATATCTCTAAATACGTTTCTTAGAAGTTTGGAAGAAATCTCCGAGAGTGATCATCACCAGTTCAACATAAAATGTGTGTTTAAGTGTGTCTTAAACACACATTTTATGTTTAAAGTTTATCTAAATTTCCGAACACACTCGTACAAACAGGTGGAATGTTGCAACGATAAATGAATCAAGTGGCATTATGTACACCGCAATGTAAAATGTGATCTGTTACAAATCTGTTATATTTCGGATTTGCTAACTCAAAAAATGCCTAAAAGCATCCATTTATTAATGTTACCTCATCGTGAAAAGAATTAAGGAACATACAGGGATATGGAGAGAATGTTGCTGTTCATTCCGGATGTGTAAAGTTGAGAGGCTCCATCCAAGTTCATTCCGGATGTGTAAAGTTGAGAGGCTCCATCCAAGTTCATTCCGGATGTGTAAAGTTGCGAGGCTCCATCCAAGTTCATTCCGGATGTATAAAGTTGCGAGGCTCCATCCAAGTTCATTCCGGATGTGTAAAGTTGAGAGACTCCATCGAAGTTCCCGCCAGTGATGCAGTCGATAATTCTCCACACGACAGGGACAATGTCTTTCCATCCGGAGACGTCTCCGTTTCGCCTCTGATCGTCCAGCGCCTCCATCTCCTCTGGGTCATCTCGATTCAGCTCCAAAGAGTTGCACTCCCATCTTCAAGGGGATCGCCAGACGAGAGACGCGCAGCTCCCATCTGGAATGAATCCAGGTCGTTGACCCTCGTCCTCCGGTGAAATTTGCTTCAGGAATTGAATATAACGATAACGATTTTTTCCTTTATGGTGAAGTAAATTAAGGATGGACATCAGCTGATTGGAACTTATTGAAGAAAGATGCGATTATCAGATATGCTAAGACAATAACAGAAAGTACGACTGCATTCAGTTAGATTTGAATCTATTTTTATATCTGTTAAAAGAACTAAGATTAAAGAAAATGCTAATTTAATTATTTCAAAAAAGTGGCTAATTTCTTATTATTCCATTATATATATGAAGGGTTGGTTGTTTTACCTCTAAGTGGCATTTTTCTGCACACCATGGGCTAAATGGCCAGGTCACATGGACCCCGAAGGCTCAGAGAAGGTTGGGGGAGGGGACCCACTGGAACAGTTGTTGGGAGACAGATGGCAGCCTCCCGTCAAGGCCATCCAGCGTGTTCTTTAACGTACACAGGGTATGGCTCTCCCGCACACGGGGCCACGGTTTAACGTCCCATCCGACGGACGGCGGCCTTTCCAAGCCCATCGGTGTCCCCTACTGACCGTGGGCAGGGCGGGGAATTTTCAGCGCTGAGATAAATCTCAATGCTGACCCAGCTGGGACTCGAACCTGGGAACTACAGATTACGAGCCTGGCGCGCTACCGACTGAGCCATATATATGAAGAAATGCGAAAGAATTATATATGTGATGAAAATCGATTTCAGTATTTCTCTAAGGCAGTTTATTTTTTAAACGAAGAAGGTTCTCTATAGAAAAATAACGGAGATCACCCAGAAACTCTCTTCTCCTGGTTTCTCATACAACATACACGGGGACATGTTCGCTGCTTTGATAGTCTGGTATGCTAACCACTAGACTAGGTATGGCTCTTAACCTTTTCGGCACCGCTGTCCCTTCAGACGAAGCAAAATTACTCCCAAACGGTTTTTCAAATTCACCCTTATCTACAGAAGGTAGCAAAAAGAAAATGCCCCTCAAGCAGCTGCTTGCCACAGAGCTCTGACAGTAGCCTGCCAGTTCAATACACAATAGTAGAAGGTCTATGAGGATGGCGGGACCCCAGAAGAAAGACAGCACGAACATCCATGCCTTACCCGGGGCTCGAACCCCAGGTTCCTTGGATCAGTAGACACGGGAAAGGGCTTTACAGAAGGTAGATATAAGCAATAAGCCTATTATGTGTTAAAAATCAATTAAATATTAAAGAATGACTCACCTCAAGTAATAAGGAGATTTAATTGAACAATTTACTCTGATATTTCATCTGTCGACTAGGAAGAAAATAATGTGCGCTTGAGCTGATCACGTGAGCAAATCAGATCAAGCAGTTATGAAAGTCGTAACAAGTTACTATATATCTTTTAATAATACAATTCAGTAGAAACTAATTAATTAACTAATTAATAAACTAATTCAGTAGAAACTAATTAATTAACTAATTAATAAACTAATTCAGTAGAAACTAATAAAATTCACAACTAAAATGCATTAATCCTGGGATTGAAAAAAAAATTGAAACATATTTAATCTATAATATGTAGATGCACTTTAATATGAAGCTATCTTTAACACAATAGAACTAATACATTATCCCTGGGTTGGGTTGTTTTACCTCTGAGCGGCACTTTTTTGTACACATTGGTCAAATGGCCAGGTCACAATGACCCCGAGGACTCAGAGAAGGTGGGAACTGTAAATTACGAGCTTGGCGCGCTACCGGGTGAGCCTCCCCACCCGCTACATGACCTCTGACATATACCAAATTCTCCTTCAGGGGATGATTTCCACGAGGTTAAGAATCACCGGTTTAAGAACACGTTTCAACGGTTTCTAAATTCGAAGTCTTCAAAATGTTGTCTGTCCGTGAAGCCCTCCAAAGAATCAACGGTTCAAATTATTGAACTGAAGTGCGATAATTAACCCTATTAACATCCGGATGGGTTGGGTTGTTTTACCTCTGAGCGGCACTTTTTTGCACACCATGGGCTAAATGGCTAGGTCACATGGACCCCGAAGGCTCAGAGAAGGTTGGGGGTTGGGTTGGGTTGTTTTACCTCTGAGCGGCACTTTTTTGCACACCATGGGCTAAATGGCCAGGTCACATGGACCCCGAAGGCTCAGAGAAGGTTGGGGGAGGGGACCCACTGGAACAGCTGTTGGGAGACAGATGGTAGTCTCCCGTCAAGGCCATCCAGCGTGTTCTTTAACGTGCACAGGGTATGATTCTCCCGCACACGGGGCCACGGCTTAACGTCCCATCCGACGGACGGCGGCCTTTCCAAGCCCATCGGTGTCCCCTACTGACCGTGGGCAGGGCGGGGAATCTTGCGGAGATAAATCTCAACGCTGACCCAGCTGGGACTCGAACCTGGGAACTACAGATTACGAGCCTGGCGCGCTACCGACTGAGCCACCCCCGCCCCAAGGTTGGGGGAGAGGACCCACTGGAACAGCTGTTGGGAGACAGATGGTAGCCTCCCGTCAAGGCCATCCAACGTGTTCTTTAACGTGCATAGGGTATGGCTCTCCCACACACGGGACCACGGCTTAACGTCCCATCCGACGGACGGCGGACTTTCCAAGCCCATCGGTGTCCCCTACTGACCGTGGGCAGGGCGGGGAATTTTCAGCGCTGAGATAAATCTCAATGCTGACCCAGCTGGGACTCGAACCTGGGAACTACAGATTACGAGCCTGGCGCGCTACCGACTGAGCCACCCCCGCCCCAACATCCGGATGAAGACCCAACGAATATGAACTTTGTGAGCAAAAATTAGGGATACTTGCCTTAGAAACATTTTAGAATGATTTGAACCGAATTTCATAATTTTTATAGGGAGGGCTAGTCTCAAATTCTGTTCATAAGATCTAAAAAATAACAAGTTGCCTCTGAACTTAACTTCTTGGTAAACTTGTATTTGTTTTATTGCACGTTATGATTTTATTCTGTGTGTGAGAGATTCTGTGACGTCACAAATGATGTTTAATTAGATTTTAATTAGAAAATGGGAAAATTTCGTCCGGATTCAAAAGTGGGATCTTCTGCCTAAGCGTCTGCTGTTCGGCGCGCGATTTCGATTTCGATCAGTGATTGAATCCGTAGATCCCTCGTTCGAATCCTACAGATGGCTGGATGAGATTTTCTCAACTGATGTCATTTTAGTGCATGCTATGACACTGTGCAGTTAATTATGTAAGAGACGTTTATCACTAACTCTGTCCTCCCTTCGTTGTAGAGGCAGCTGCCCCTGGGTGGGGCTGAGGACACCGCCGATGGGGTGCTGGATGACGGCGACTACGAGAATCTGCTGGAGGAGAGCCCCACGAGCGGCCAGCTGCGTGTGCCCGTGGCCGTGCATCGGCAACCCCTGGGCAGCACTCGCAGCACGGACTCTGGCATCACGAAGGAGGTGAATGGAGACGTGACCCCGAGGTCGGGGTCAATAAGCGAGTCGTCCACTTCTCCGGAGAAAGGGAGCAGCGAGTCCTCCAGCGGAGTTCACTCGACGGCCAGTCTCGGCGACAAGAGGGCCTCGAGCATGGAGAACATTGGTCAAGGAACTCTTCAGAGGCCCACGTGGAAGAGCATGTCCCTCCAGAGGACTGCTGTGCCCCCCGTGGAGCGGGGGCCACGGCTGGTCATGCTGAAGGACGACCACACAGTTCCGCGAGTGTTCAGGTCATCGAGCGGCAACAACACAGTGGTGATCCATCGCAAGGCGAAGCGGGCCAAAGAGAGCAGCGTCACTTCGGCGGCAGAACCTTTCGGAAGGGCGACCAACATTCGGATGACGTCTTTCACGGACCAGCCGGACTTCCCTACTACCGTGGTGAACATTGCTTCTCCCAAGTCTCCTCCCCTCTCGCCGCAGCACTCGAGCTGCAGCATGCTCGCAGGGGGCGTTCCTCATTCACACTTCGCAACGCCCATGGGGACCACTCCGGTCGCATCTGTCGCAACGGTGGCTCCGCACCATAGCAACCACCAGAGGAGAGACTCGGCTAATTACTCCCTGGCCTCCTCTGCGGAGTCGGACACCAGCGCCCCTCACTCCTGACAGTAAAAGAAGCCATGCCTCGCTCGCAACGCGGAAGAAATGGTCGTATAAGTGTTGAGAATCACTTAGCTGGGGCTTCCCTGCATGGCAAGCCGGAGAAGGTGAACACACATCGGATCTGTTGTGGCGATCACATGACCCTAATGCTCATCTTGGCACTTGCAAGAGAGAAAATTGCCCTTTGTTTGCTGTAATGCATTCTTTCATTGATTTTTTTTTCAAAATTATTGCAATTTTTGACCCCTTTTTTTAAATGACCAAAAAGAATATTTGAGTTTAACATTAAATGACTTTGTAATTATTCCTTCCCGAGAGTTTTTTTTTTCTTGAAGGACCGATTTCGTTTCTGTTAAATTCGCGGATCATTTCCTGATCTCAAAAATCTCTTTATTAAAGAAAAGAACCCATTAAAGCCATTTATTTTCCTCGAAGTCGTTGACCTGCCCTTGTCTCATTATAAAGACTCATCCTTTAATCGTCAGATGCTGGAAGAATGCCACCAACATTTACCAGTTGGCAACGTTCATTCCGCAATCTGCCACATCTCCTCCTCTGTCGTTGCCAATCCCATAAAAAGTCTCGAGCGCTTTATTCCAAGCCCCCCCCCCCCCCCCCCGACTGAGATGCAGTTCACTTGCTCTTTGGTCTACGACGAGGGACAAATGACGCAGCAGAAGAAATGGCCATGCGAAAAATAAAAAAAGCTCGGGTACAAATTACAGACCACCAGTTTTAATTCGTATCAATTTTTAATGGGAACGCACAAACATGGGATTTTTTTAGCTGTAATTTATATTTCGATCATTTCAACAAATACTGAATGTGTGCTTTTCACCTCATTCTGTTGCACGAGAAAGTGATTTAGGAACAGAACGAACAGGCATTTCAAAAGAGTGTCCTTCATCTCCTGTTAGAGACGGAGTCTGCTGAATTCCAGATGCTTTCAATCTCTTGGAAGAATCGCAGACTCGTAAACGATGCTGCTAACAAGGATGCAAGTGCCACGATGACATTAAATGAACTCTTTCACCAGCAGATCAGATGTGCTCTTTAGAAAACCAAACTTTATACTATCCTAACCCATCGAGATTCTTACCAAAGGAAGATGAAGCGAGGAATGTGATCCTTCGAGTTGAACCGAAACGACTTTCTTTCGTGTGCTGCAGAGAAGCAAACCCAACTGAATGTGATGATGAAGACAGTGATCCATGAAGGATGTGGCACTGATAGTTGTAAATTAATTACGAAACCTCTGAGGAAGTTATTCTTCTATTCTCCCCAAATGTATAAAGCGTTAACTGTTGTAAATTATTACTTTGAGATGTTTGAAGTGGGGTGGGGGGTCGGGTAGGGTAGGGGTGAATGTGTGAATGGAAAGGGAACTTGTGTACTTGGGGAGAGTCTCCGTGTTTAAACCTGTTCTCTTGTGAGCTTCGTTTCTTCAATTAACACACTGTATATACATCAACATCCTCTATGGATTTGTGATGACGAAGAGACAGGACTGTCACATGATCTCCAGCTTTTGTATAATTGCTAATATTAATAATGCAGTGGATCAATCTCCTTTTATATGAAATTATGCTGCTGAGGCAGGTGATGAAAAATGCAGCACTTTCCCAAATATTACGATCATTTTTGCATATTACCATAAATTGTTACATATTTCTGTCGAAAGCCTGCCAAAATCACTTCGATGAAAACAATTTCTGAGTTAATCATTAACAATACCAACAGAGTTTACCAAAAATAACGAGGACGAAACTATGATAAATATAATGTCTCAACAATAAATGAAAAGAGCTCTACAATTTTAGCAGTCATGAAGATGATCAACAGATGAGGACAGAAAAATCATTGTTAGCAATGAAAATAATAAGAACGTAAAGTCTCGACAATTATGAGAGAAATGAAAATAATAAAAACGTTATGAGAGCAATTTCGAAAGAAATGAGGGAAATTCGACAATACACCTATCCCTCGATTTACACTGACAATAGGTTCCGCACAAAATCAATATCTTCACTGTAAATCAATATCTTCAATCAATATCTTCAATAATCAATAAATATAATAATTCAATAAATCAATATCTTCAATAATTTACACAATAATCAATGTAAATCAATATCTTCAATCAATATCTTTCAATCAATATCTTCAGTTGTAAATCGAGGGATAGGTGTATGAAGAACATTTCTACAACCATCTTTAAATATCCGACAGGATCTCAAAATAGAACCGCAACAGTAACAACATCTCTTTATCAGAAACACTAACCTAATGCTTAACAGAGCTCTGGATTTTAAGAACGACAATTCATCTATTAGATAATGCCAAAAAATAAGCCTTTCGAAAAATTATACTATTAAAGCTGTTTCATTTCGAAATTCGCAATATCAAAAGTAAGACTAATCGCCTAAATTGTTTTTTTTTTTGAGATTCAGTAAAAAATATTTTCCTTTTTTTGTCAAAAAACTATTAATTATTAATTTTTATAAATTTATATTTTAAATTTAGAAAATGAATTTTGAAAATAAAGTATAAGATATTTTGGTGAATATTACAGCAAAATATCATTCATAATTATGATTTGAAATGATTATTGCAGGAAAAGTAACAGTTTAACAGATAAATGAGTGGAAAAATGTGGAAAAGCATCTTTCTCCAAAAGGTACAACAATTACAGTTAGTGAAGTATCTTTTGCTGTAAACATTTAAAAAAAATTAGAAAATAACAACTCTAGTTCTTGGAAAATTTGTAAAAAAAAACTGTAATGCAGATGAATTTTCTACATTTTATTAAGCAACATTATTTTTTTTATGTCTGGGTGATATATTCCATGATTCTTCATTCCATTTATAATAATGCCGAAGGAATTTTTTACCATCTTTACAAATTAGCTGAAGAGAATATGGGACATCTGCTTTTCACAGATTATCTCTTGTGGCTGTATAAAAGTAACGCTGTTCTGTCCGAAATCTTCTCTCACTGGCAGCACCCTTCCTCCTTCCTATTTGGAGGTATCTACCTCTGGCACCCTTTTCCTCCTTCCGATTTGGACGTATCTACCTCTGGCTTTCTCTTTCCGCCTCAGACGAAACAATGAAGGGGGTATTGCCGATTCTCCTACTCATCGGTGCATTGTAAGGAAAACATTGTCGCCGACCACTTGGGCGTAATGATTTCATTGTTCATAGAATTTGCACAAATTCCATTCGGGAGCATTGAGGGAAAAATACAGCACAAATGGTTCGGTTTTTTCAGAGCAGCACGAGATGAAAAAAAAATCACCATGAATAATACGTAAACCAGTGACTTTTAAATTCGTAGAAATCTTGAATGTGAACGATTAAAAATCTTGAATGTGAACGATTAAAAATCTTAAATCTGAAGTGTTTAATCATGCGGAACATGTTTTGCTAGCTGAGTGCAACTATGCGCTTTTTATTTTGAATAAATTTTAATAATTATATTCAGTTGTTCGTATTTTATTATGTGAAAGTTTCTTTTTTTTGCTTTTAATTTTGATATGCGCATACGATTTTATCTTAATCATTTCTTCCCTCGAAGAAATAAACCGGGTATTTTTTTTACAAATCCTTTATAAACAAACGAAAAAACTTTCATCTTCTGACAGTTGATTTGCAACCTTAAACTGAGAGGATTCAATCTGATATGTTGTGCATTCACGTATGTCAGTACGTAAGTTACTTTAAAGCAAACTAGTTTTGTTTATATTTCTTTAAATTCTGAACTTAAAGGTCGCTAATGTTCGTGAAATCGTTTGCTTTTAGCTCTGTCTTTTCCTTTTGTGTTTGAAGTCACCGAAAAGAATGACTGCTTTCGTAAGAGGGAATTCCTTTCGACTCCCATTGTCATTCTCGGTGAATTATTTCGTTTTCCAACACTGCGAGGTGAACAATTGTCGCAAAAGCTTTGACCGAAACTAACGATTTCTTACGTCACCAGAAGGGTTTCCTGGTATGAACCGATTCTCTTCCGATGCTCCTCCGATGGACTGCATGCAAATTAATTAGTCTGCAGAGAGAGAGAAGGGGAAATGTAAAAAAAAGATCTCCCCTCGTGCTCAGAGGCTCGATGTCTGTACAAAAGATTGCCTCGTCTGTAATGTATATAATCATTTTGGTTTCGAAACTCCTCACCGAATAAGACATCGACTTGTGAACTGGAGTTTGTAAATGGTGTTTTTTTTGTATAAATGTAAAACATGGTGCCAAATAAAGTTCTAATGCGCTTATGAATGTTTCACTTGCATTTATTTCGACGTCTTCATTACCTGAGATAAAAATAATTTAGTGTATACACACACGCACACAAATAAAAGTTAATTTTGTGGATCAGTTAGCACGACCATATTTAACATTCGACCAATTACATCCCATTGCACCGTTGATTTTAAAATTTAACCTATCAAATGCTATTTCGGGTGGAGTTTTAACTTTGAGTTGCTCTGTACTTTTGATTTAAAAACACGCAACTTTTTTAAAATTCTTATCGGATTTGCACGAAATCTAGACCGAACCTTCTTCCTACATAACAATGACGTAAGATGGGTCAGCCTCTTTATATTACTTCATTTTATTATGAGATAACACATTTTTAATGAGAGTAGCTCTCGAAACTGCCGAGAGATGGCAGCACAAATCAGGGTCTAAAGTATGCGTGTGAGACACGACATGTGAAACGAAATTCACGCAGAAGGATTTAGTTGACGGCTTCTTCGGAGAGTTAGGAGTTCATCTTCGATTCGTCTGCAGTTGTTGCTGATGATGATGCCAAACAGAAGGTTGCATCCGAGGTCATCTCCTCTGGCGAATGCGAAATGAGAATTTTCAAAGAGAAAAGGCTTCTCATTTTCCAGCCTTTCTCGCTCTCTAACTCTGAAAATTTAAACGAATGAAATATTTAAAACATGCGAATAAGTATCTATTCGCACTAAAAATTTTTAAAGTAAATTTATCTCTTAAAAATTGTGTTTTCTCACATTACCCAGGGGAAGGGGAGGGGGGGGGGGTCTGACGAAACAGGGAAGGGACCGTGATTCGTCAGACCAGGCCAAAAGGGTTTAATACCTTGAATTTAATCCTTTGAACACCACACTTCACTTGAATTTCAGATTTCCAGCATGAATTGATTGTGTATGTTTTAAATTAAAAATTTTATCAATGTTAGAAGTTGAAACTATCGAATAATCTGAAAATAGGAATCTTAATAGGTTATTAGAATAATTACGCGAAAGGTAAACAGAAGTTTCCGTTTAAATCGTAAAAGTTGAAGGTCTGCAGACGAGAAAGTGAAGAGAATACTTTTGTTTTCGAACGAGCTAAAATTACCTAGCTATGGCACTGGCGCATAACACAGAATTAATATACTGAGCTCGTTTTTCAAGTCGAGCAGTATTTCAAAATTTCGAAGGCTCGTGAGCAACTGAATTGGGTGTAAATAAATGAAAGCCCAAAAATATTCTGCAAGATCTCTTTCTTTGAATAGGATTCGCTCAGAGCCAATCTCTAATTAGTGGCTCATGAGGATTTAAAGTGAGTTGAACCTGATACGAGCTTTGAGGAGATCCACTCTCTCTGATTCATGATCACTACCAGAGATTCTGCTAATTGATCGATGATAAAAAATATAAATATCCCCTCAAGCAGTTGCCACAGAGGTCTGACAGGAGAGAGGTCTGTGAGGATGGCGGGACCTCAGCAGAAAAACAACAGGTAGACTCTCAATATAATACATCATAGAGAAGTTCTGTGAATTAGGTGAAACCTCAGTAGAAAGAAAGCATCGATTGAATTATCCACGATTCGAATTGCCCAACTACTTCTTTTAAGGTAAAAAAAACTCAGCTTATTATAAATAAAAAAAATCTGCCCGATATTATTTATTTATTTATACACCTAACAACCATGGTGATGTTAGGGCCAGGTCCTTCTACACCAGGTTCAGTTAAAAACAATACAAAAAGTTTAAAGAAAAACAAGAGAATATTTTAAATATTACACATATCAAACATATTAGTTGTCATTATTCAATGAAGTGTCATAGTTAATTAATTTAATAGTTTTACGCTTAACAGTAAAATAAATTAATAATAGTTTAAAGTTTAAAAATAAAGATCTGAGTGATAATAATACATTTAATATGTGCATACATATTACACGTATTCACTACCAAAGTCAGGCTGTGAAGGAACAAATTTCCGTTACAGAACGTTAGAGGAGAAAGATTGAATTTAACAACTGTAACCATAGAAACTGAAATCTGATTGGTCGATCTTTCCCATTGTTGAGGAGAAATCCGGTTATATCCTGTTAAACAAAGAAGTCGCGAGCAGGAAGTTAATAAGAAAGTTGTAACTTGCATTTCTGACGTCATCTACTGGAAAATTCAACATATCATGTAAAGTAAACTGATTTATTCCTAGTTGGGATAATTGCTGATAATGAATTTTACATTCTTTGTCATAATGTGAACAGTTCAATAAAATATGTGAAATAGTTTCTTCACAGTTACAGGAAATACAATTTGCACTATCTGATTTCTTTATCTTGTACAAGGAGCTGTTTAACTTTGCAGTACCAGTTCTCAATCTTAATATCTTGCAAAAATTCTTTCTAGACATTGATATAATGGCATACACAATTCACGATTGATGTTATGTCCATTTTATAACATAACGTATATATAAATAGGCAAACCCTATATTAGATGCCTAATTTAAAATCAGTACTAAAGTATCATAGGAGATATAAACATTTTTTCCAGCTAACAATTTCATGAGTCCCTGATTTAAATATTCAGACTCCTCTATTATTCAGTATTCAGCGTTTCTTTCCTGAAGTGCATATCCACTTTAAAAATTCCCATTAGGTATATGTGAGTCAAATTCTCATCAACAGCCAATATGATTTCGATTCCAGCATAATTTTATTCTTCACGCAAACATATTAATAAAACAGCCAACATGATGGTTTAAATAGTAGCTATTACCTGAAATGTTAATGCATAATTTCCTGAACACTAAAATTTGGTGTTGAGTTAAATTATACCAATTACCGTTAATAATTATAAGAAAGATAAGCTTCATTAAAATAGTACATATTGTTACAGCTCTTGTTGGAAATCCATAGTTGGTTGACTGGCTGCACATTACTTCTGCTACGTATAATAACGATAATGCAAACTAATTCCATAACACACACATTACGCAAATTAACGTAATTCTCTGAATATACGTAATAAATAGTCATTTACCACAAGTTACTGGTAATGAGTAGGCACAGATTGTGGCGGAGGTTATGCGATACTGTAGGAGAGGTTATTGAGTTTTCAGTGATCACTTACAGATGGCGTTGTAATCAGCAATATGCTACCAGATTTCACAACACTAGAACCTCTGTGTCGTAGTGTTGTGGGCAGCCTCAGAATTGAACCAAGGGTTGGGTTGTTTAACCTCTGAGCGGCAGTTTTTTGCACACCATAGGCTAAATGGCCAGATCACAGGGTCGCCGAGACTCAGAGAAGGTTGGGAGAGGGGACCCACTGGAACAGCTGTTGGGAGACAGATTTGGACGTGCACAGGGTATGGCTCTCCCGCACACGGGGCCACGGCTTAACGTCTCATCCGACGGACGGCGGCCTTTCCAAGCCCATCGGTGTCCCGTATTGACCGTGGGCAGGGCAGGGAATTTTGCGGAGATAAATCTCAACGCTGACCCAGCTGGGACTCGAACCTGGGAACTACAGATTACGAGCCTGGTGCGTTACCGACTGAGCCACCCCCGCCCCCCAGAATTGAACCAAACTAAGCTTTAACTCGCAAGTTGCTAGAAGCGTTGGGACACTTGCATGGTAAATGATGGAAATTTCTGAGCACACATACAGCTCAGCAGTTAATATCCCTGAAAGCTACCCATGAGAATTTGGAATGTATTACTTCACTAAATGTGTATGAGTGCAAATAAAATTGGCAAGATGCTTTAAAAAATTAAGGTGCAAATTGTGATTTTTATTATTCATTCTCATTCAGATTTTAATAAATTTAGCATAAATAAATAAAATATTGGCAGAACTGCAGTATAGGGTCCTTAGCCGCCATCTTGTTATATTTCGCCGAGGTGAAAAAAAAGTCCGAATGGTAAAAGTAGTCCTTCCGCATCTACCTTTAGATGCGTATTGAGGATATATATATATATAATTTAAAGGATATATATATATAAAAGAAATATGCAACGTTACACAGAAGAAAATCATGTTTCTGCACTTAAAAAAATTACTGAGAATAATCTCATGGAAACAACATTTTATTAACAATGCTTATCGCTACAAAATGAACCCTCGTTTCTCACTTAAAGAAAACCCCCGAAAGTTAAACAGTTTCATCAAAATCGGATTTTATTAACAACTCTTATCGCTAAAGAATAAAACCTTAGTTCTGCACTTAAAAAAAGCCCCAAAAATTAATATTCTCATCAAGACTAGATTTCATTAAGAGCTCTTATCGCTAAAAAATAACTCCTTGTTCCTTACTGAAAAAAAAGCCCCAAAAATAAAAAATCTCATCAAAAGATTTCATTAACAACGCTTATCGCAAAGAATGAAACCGCGTTTCGCACTTAAAAAAGCCCCTAAAATAAATATTGTTACGACAGAAGGAATCTGGCAACCGAAAGCAAAAAGTTTCAGCCAACGAATAAGAACGTTGGGAGAATTTGGAGAAGAAGAGTGGAGCGTTAACGGTCGTTTTGTATTGTAACGGTTGTTGTGTTGTAACGGTCGGAGAGTTCGAAAATGGACGGTGAGCTGTTCTGAGACAGTGCGCGTAAGTATCAAGAAGTAACTTGATGTGTTGTGTATACGCGGAAGGATAAAAGTGGGATCTTTTATCGTTAAGTATCAAGAAGTAACTTGATGTGTTGTGTATACACGGAAGTATAAAAGTGGGAACTTTTATGGCTAACTTCGAATGTCTACACGGACTGTCTTTTTGTTCGGCTAGTGTGTGAACAGTTATTAGCACAGGACGAGAATTGGTTTACGAGTGAAGATCTTCGGGTGACCTGGTAAATCAAGTAAAAGGTAGTATTTAGTAAAATACACAGAGCTGATATTGTGTGCTCTACGCAGGAAGATTGATGACTTGTGCATGTTAATAGTTGATTTGTTAATAAGATACTTCATCCATATTTCCTTTGTAACAATTTACCTTGTATTGAATTTGGTTTTGAAATATAGCTTTTAATACTCACGCTCAGTGGCTATCCATTTTTGTGATCCGCAACATTTGGTGTCAGAAGTGGGATTAATTAATTGAATGCCGTTAACTAGAAGTATGGATGAATTAGTAAAGTTGATAAATAGCTTCAAAGCCGATATGACTACGCTGATGACTGATATGAAAGCCGATATGGCTACACAGATGAATGACATTAAAAGTCAAAATAATGACTTGAAAGCCGATATGGCTAACAAAATAGGTGACCTTGCCGCACAAAAAACTGAGATTAAAGGTGATATAGCCGCCCAAAGCGATAAAATAGGTGACTTGAAAGCCGAAATGGCCGCACGAAATAATGAGTTGAGGAATAAAAGAGGTGATCTGGCCGCACAAAATACTGAGATTAAAGGTGATATAGCTGCCCAAAGCGATAAAATAGGTGATTTGAAAGCCGAAATGGCAGCACAAAATAATGAGTTGAGAACGGAGATAGTTTCTCAAAAAGATGATTTGAAAGCCGAAATAGCCGCACAAAATACTGAGATGAGAGCTGAAGTGGCTTCTCGAGTTGGTAAGATTATTGATCACTTCAAGGATCATAAAACCGAACTCAATAGACAATGCAATAGTTTAAATGTTGAATTTGTCAGTGAAAAAGATGATCTTGATAGTGTTAAGTTAGATTGTAAACATGGAAAAGAGAAAGGCAACGCATATAAAAATGTGGATCTGCTACTGGAAATCAAGAATTGTAGAGATAGCACAGATAATGCCTTTGACCACGCAACTACTGGTAATGCATGGCAGAGTGTCTATGTCGCTGGTGACATGTCTAGGAACTGTGAAGAACAATCACACAGATTAGAGAGCTGTGAGACTAAACAGTACGCTTTGCACTTCAAAATACCTAGGTATACAAGTCTGGCACGATCTGAAGAGAGATCCACACGAAAGGTATTCTATTCCTCGCCGTCAGCAAAATGTGTCATGGACATTTATCGCAAAGGCAGAGTAACGAGTGGTAATGAGGGGGAACGAAACAGAGTTTACGTTTCGCAGAGTGGTCCGAGTAAAGAAGAGGCGTCCATTCATCATAGATACAAAGTGCCCTTCGTCGTTACCGGGGAAGTCGGAGAGATTTTTCCGAAGCATATAGCCACACTTGAATCGTTTATAGAAAGTGGGGATTTAAGGAAGAGGAATTCCGAAGGATGGCTTAGAAGCATAACAGGTGATGCTAGTAAAAGAGCTTCAGGCAGAGACAGTACTTCAAAGACTAACTTTCTGGATGAAACTAAGCCTCAGAGTTACGATCAGAGAGAAGTAAAGCCCTCAGACAATCTCAACGAAACCATGCTGAATTTCTTTTCTGAACAGTCAATGTGCAGATTTGGACATTATAACCATTTAGATTATAAGGATATAGAAAAGTTTTATCACGACTACAAGAGCTCTAAAGTGGACAATATCATGTTACAAAACTCGTCGCTGATCTCCAGAATGAACAATTTGGCAATCATGACTGATGTTTCCCTGGCTAATTACAATGAGAGCTCCAAGAAAGTGAATTCCGAAGAAACAGCAACTATGACCTCCTCGGGTCATGTGTTTTGCTGGAGACCCGAGTGGCGCCATCGGATGGTAGATGAAAACAGCACAGGAGGTGTCGGCAACAAAGTGAGTCTTGTCTTGGCTCCTGCACTTGCTGCTTTAGGTCTCAAGGTCCCTATGATCTCCGGTCGTGCTCTCCAATTGACGGGAGATACTCTGGACAAATTGGAATCCATCCTTGGCTTCACAGTCGACTGCACTAAAGATAAAATCGAGCAGATGATGGAAGACGTCGGGTGCTGCATCGTAGGACAGACAGAGGAGCTGGTGCCAACAGATAAGGAGATTTACCGCTGCAAGGATCTGATGGCTACCATAGATAGCGTTCCTCTAATGATATGCTCAATTGTGTCCAAAAAGCTGGCTGAAGGAGTGTGTGCTTTGGTTTATGATGTTGAATTCGGAAAAGGAGCTATTGATCTCATCAGTACAGAAGATGTTGCTGTTGATTTAGTTAAGAAAGTGGTTGCAGCATCACAAGCTCGTGGAATGGAGAGTTTGAGTTGTTCAGCTGTTATCAGCAACATGGATTCACCTCTTGAAAACTCTGTTGACAACTCTCTGGAAGTGATGGAAGCTGTTCAGTGTTTCCTTGGTAACGGATCCTTGGAACTGCAAGAGCTCGTCGAAGAGTTAGGAGGAGAACTGCGTTTGGTGAACATTGTGGATAATAGGGTAGATGAAGCATCACGTGTCCGTAAGGTTCTGCATAACGGCAATGCTTTGAACAAGTTTCGTAACATGTTAATAGAACAAGGAGTATCTGAAGATGTTACAAGCTGGCTATGTGAAGGTAAAACAGAAAAAATATTGCTAGCAGCCCGACACATCACTGATTTCACTTATACAGGAGAAACAGGTAAGGTTGTCGGATTAGAAGCTGCAGTTCTAGCAAGAGTATGGAAGGAGGAGATGGACCGAAGAGCTAAAAAGAATTATGGAGCTGATATTATATTTGTGAAGCACCTTGGGGATCAAATGGAATCAGGTGAAATATGGCTGAAGGTTCATCACGACAGTTCTGAATTAAGGGAAAGTCAACTGGCAAAAGGGTCAGACTGGAGGATGAAACTTCTCCCTAGATTTTATATCACTAATGACTTTCATTCCTTGTTACTCTTGATAGAAGTAAAAATCCAAAGAAGAAAACTTTCGACAAAGAAGAAAACTTTTTACAGGTTTTGCACGAAAACTCTTAGTCGATTCTTCTCCCTGCAGAGACATAAACGTGTTCACAAGGGCTATAGGCCTTACACGTATTATGTTTGTGGACGAGGCTTCAGTCAGAAAAGAAATCTACGTCATAATGAGATTCGCTTTCATTTTGACACAGACGTGGTATATCGCATTCGTCGACGTCCAGCTACAAAGTGCAAGGTGGTTCACGTGGATCGTTTGGCCCCGTTTCATCGAAGAACTGAAGAAACTTTGGAATCCAGAATTGTTCGGGACGAACAAGACCTAGGGAGGGGGCAGTGTTACGACAGAAGGAATCTGGCAACCGAAAGCAAAAAGTTTCAGCCAACGAATAAGAACGTTGGGAGAATTTGGAGAAGAAGAGTGGAGCGTTAACGGTCGTTTTGTATTGTAACGGTTGTTGTGTTGTAACGGTCGGAGAGTTCGAAAATGGACGGTGAGCTGTTCTGAGACAGTGCGCGTAAGTATCAAGAAGTAACTTGATGTGTTGTGTATACGCGGAAGGATAAAAGTGGGATCTTTTATCGTTAAGTATCAAGAAGTAACTTGATGTGTTGTGTATACACGGAAGTATAAAAGTGGGAACTTTTATGGCTAACTTCGAATGTCTACACGGACTGTCTTTTTGTTCGGCTAGTGTGTGAACAGTTATTAGCACAGGACGAGAATTGGTTTACGAGTGAAGATCTTCGGGTGACCTGGTAAATCAAGTAAAAGGTAGTATTTAGTAAAATACACAGAGCTGATATTGTGTGCTCTACGCAGGAAGATTGATGACTTGTGCATGTTAATAGTTGATTTGTTAATAAGATACTTCATCCATATTTCCTTTGTAACAATTTACCTTGTATTGAATTTGGTTTTGAAATATAGCTTTTAATACTCACGCTCAGTGGCTATCCATTTTTGTGATCCGCAACAATATGAAAAGCAAATTTCAAGAATAAACTTAAGAAAAGCCCCGAAAACAAATAATCTCATTAGAGAGAACTATTCTAAACAGCATCTACCGTCATAAACATTGGAACATGCGGAAGGATATCGTATTGCAACTCAACGTTACAGGTTTTCCTGGGGAAAAAGTACATGGCGGCTGAGGACCCTATACTGCAGCGTAGCCAAAATAATAAATACCCCCCCCCCCTCAAGCGTAGAACGGAAGGGATGTTTGAGCTGAACAACGCAAAAAGTATAGGCCCAAAAACAGATTCTTGAACTACATCACTGCTGACATCCCTGGTTGGAGAACGAGCATCTTCAACTCGTATTTGTTGAGAACGCTTAGTGAACAATGCGCTGATTTACAACGATCTGGGGAATTGCGAGTCTAAGAAGTGTTACGAAGACGAGTGATCTCTTTACCTTTTCCAATGCTTTTTTGAAATCTATATAAATAGCATCAATTGATGTAGCCCAATTATTAATACAGTGAAGTAATTGTACTGTGGAAGAGCGACTTGCCATGAAACCAAACTGTTCATGGGGAATAATATTATGCACCTGAAAGAAATAAAGAAACTTTAACAGGATGTAGCTTTCCATTAATTTGGGAAAGATGTTCGTCAGAGAGATTGGACGGTAATTGGTAGGATTAGTACTGTATAGTGAGATAGGAAATTGGACCTATCCTCTTGTACATTGGAATGACTATGGCTTGAATCCATTCAGAAGGAATCCTACCAGATTCCAGGCAGGAGTTGAAGAGGATAGAGATTTTTTTCGCAAACAACAGAGTTTAGCCGTCTAAAAAAAGGTGGAGGAATTTTGTCTGGTCCAGGTGATGATTTGGCAGGAATTAATTAAATAGCAATGCTTACATTTTGAGGGCGAACATGCCAAAGAACAGAGGTCTGCTTAAAGAAAGAAAATATTGCAGGTGGAACACAGACGCATCAGCAACATAGACGCTAGTAAAAACAGTCGCAAATAGTGAAGCCTTTTCGTAGTTTGAAGTAACAATGGAACTATCGTGTTGTTTCGAGGGAGGGACAGAAAATTTTACAAAGCAATGGGAAAAAAAATTTTTCAAATGCATTTTACAAAGATGCAGCCTAAAAGCCTTTAGGCTTTAGGGCTGGCATTTGAAATTTTAGTGTCGCAATGCTGAAGGAGGTGATTAGAGGCGCATTCTTGTGAAACATCTAAAAATCTCGTGGAGGCCTCATTATAATTTGTTTTATTGATAGAATTATTGTCGCTCCTAAGCACTTTCTATCGTCATAGCCGCCTGAAACAGACCGTTAATGGCTTCCATTTGCCATTCCTAAGTAGCCAAATAATGGCTTTCTTTAAGTATCGGTAAATGGACCATCAGTGACATACATTAGCCATCCTTCAACGGTTCAACAGTGGCTTCCATTAGCCAGCTTTAAACTGTCTGTCATTGGTTTCCATTAACCAGCTTTAAACGACTCATCAATGATTTCGCGCAAATGCCAACTGAAATGATCCCGTCCCAACAATAATAAGGAGAAGCAGGCTTTTGGGAGTTAATCGTTTTGGAAGCACTTCGTCCGGCCATGGAATTCCGGTAAGAAATGACGAGAATGAACTGACTAAATATCTAGAAAATAATTTCAGGTTCCTTTTCTCATAATGTTCCAGCTCTGGGTATATTTATAGGAATAAGATAGACTCAACTATTCTTTACGATTAAGATAGGATCAACTATTGTTTACGATTAAGATAGGATCAATTATTATTTACGATTAAGATAGAATCAACTATTCTTTATGATTAAGATAGGATCAATTATTCTTTACGATTAAGATAGAATCAACTATTCTTTACGATTAAGATAGGATCAACTATTCTTTACGATTAAGATAGAATCAAATATTCCTTATGATTAAGATAGAATCAACTATTCTTTACGATTAAGATAGGACCAACTATTCTTTATGATTAAGATAGAATCAAATATTCCTTATGATTAAGATAGAATCAACTATTCTTTACGATTAAGATAGGACCAACTATTCTTTATGATTAAGATAGAATCAAATATTCCTTATGATTAAGATAGAATCAACTATTCTTTACGATTAAGATAGAATCAACTATTCTTTATGATTAGCAGGAAATATAAAGATAAATTGTTTAAAATCTCATCGAAATTTGATGAGGGTTAGAAGTTTTAATAGGACCGCCATTATTTCCTCTCACAGAATGGTTTTGCGGTCGCATCCTTTCTGCACTTCCCCCGTCGCCACATTGTCTTCTGCAATGATTAGGCGAAGGAAAGCTTCTCTTCCGATGGAACTTCTTTCGTATGATGTTAACGAAATCCTTTGCAGGGTGCACGCACAGAGTTATTTTTTCCCTTTCTTTCGCTGAAGCGCTTATTTGCGAAAATCCTTTCCTTTGCAGGGGGAGGGGTGGAGTCCGTCATTCATATTTCATGCCCTCGCCTCTCCACCAATCGATGACAGACCTTTCGCTTCTTTTTTCTTTCCCTCTCTCTCCTCACGCGACGTAACGAAATGCCTCGCTCTCCTCACGCGACGTAACGAAAATGAAAATGAGTCCTCCTTTGCTGGGAAATTCGCGATGTTTCGGACACATTTCATGCGGTTAGTTGATCTGGAGGGCGCGCGCTGCTTCCTTCCCTCCCGTCGCACGCACACTTTTTCTTCCCCATTTGAATATGGGGCATGGGCACGAAATTTAACTCACAGCTGGAGCGAGTTTTTTAATACTATTATTACTACATAAGAAAAGAATCTTCTACTTTATTAATTTTTTTCCCCATTCTGAGTTTCGCATCATTTGCATTGCCGTGACTTAACAGAAGAAAATAACTGTTTGCAACTTCTGAAAAGCGCATTTTATGGAAAACGTCTGAAAACTTAAAGATCTGGAACGAGGAAATGTTATATAACTTTCCAAAACATTATTTTAAAAATTCATTTATTATCCATCTATTTAGAAATTCTTCAGTTCAACTTGTCTAAGTCGTTTAAACAGCAATGTAGTTTATGTCAGGAATGTTTCGTCAAAGCAAATTCCATCAAAAAAGCCACTTTTTTCGATTGTGCTTTTACTGAACGATGACATGAAATTATCTGTCCAAAGAAGACGACTCTGTCATGAACCGCCAATTGCCATAACTGTTAGGTGATGAGTTTCTGAGTACTGATTTCTCGTGACTAACAATTTATGGGTTAGGTTGTTTTGCCTCTGAACTGCACTTTTTGCACACACACACACACACACAGACATGTAGACAGGTCACAAGGACCCCGTGGGATCAGAAAAGGTTGGGGGAAGGGGGATCCACTGGAAGCTGTCGGGAGACAGATGGTAGCCCCGGGTCAAGGCCATTCAGCATGTTCTTTAACATGCACAAGGTATGGTTCTCCCGCACAAAGGGGGCGGGGGTGGCTCAGTCGGTAGCGCGCCAGGCTCGTAATCTGTAGTTCCCAGGTTCGAGTCCCAGCTGGGTCAGCGTTGAGATTTATCTCCGCAAAATTCCCCGCCCTGCCCACGGTCAGTAGGGGACACCGATGGGCTTGGAAAGGCCGTCGTCCGTCGGATGGGACGTTAAGCCGTGGCCCCGTGTGCGGGAGAGCCATACCCTGTGCACGTTAAAGAACACGCTGGATGGCCTTGACGGGAGGCTACCATCTGTCTCCCAACAGCTGTTCCAGTGGGTCCCCTCCCCCAACCTTCTCTGAGCCTTCGGGGTCCATGTGACTTGGCAATTTAGCCCATGGTGTGCAAAAAAGTGCCGCTCAGAGGTAAAACAACCCAACAACCCGCACAAAGGACTACGGTTTAACGTCCCACCGACGAACGCCCGCCTTTCCGAGCTTTTAATTAATATATAATCGATTGTATTCCTATAAAACCCACCTGGAGAAAACCCATGTGTGTTTATAGATTGAGATGCCAGTTTATTAGGAACACCTACCTAGTATGTGTTGCGCCTCCTTTGGCTTTCAGAGCAGCCCGAATTCATCGGAGCATAGAAATTACAAGATGCTGGATAATAATAATAATAATTTTCATTTTTTCGGTCAAATGTCATAACAGAATTATTATGAGACAAAGATCCGTTCCCCCACCACTAAAGGCTGAAGCCATCTACACTGGAAGACTTCCTCCAATGTAGAATTTGACGATGCCAATAGAAGCAAAGAGTTCAGGTGCCTGCGATGACCTCTGCTCAGGATTATCCACCAGCTGCTAAACATATCCTGTGAATCTATTCACTTGGGGCTGTCAACCCACAAACAAACAGAAAACACAGCGGAAGATTTTCCCTCCACAGAAGCCCACCAGTGCAGCAAAATCAGGATCCATAATCAAGCTCAGAGCCATATATCTGTCCAGTCCAGTGGTTTATATGGTCAGCACCAGGACCCTGTGTGGTTGACCACTCCTCAGCAGGGTAGAAAAAAAAAGAAAAGTAGCCATAGTTGTCCAGATCAGTAGGCCACCCTAATCTGGCAGCCCTCCTCTTCCGTTCACTTCCACAAGAGAATATCTCTTTTGAAAGGTACTAACGGTCTGCACCACGAGAAGGCGGAGTCAGACATTAGGTGCTAGGCCTGGCCGATTCTATACATCATCACAGGTGATTGGTGCATAGCTCTCCTTCCAGTGACTACCTAGCTACCTACAATTTACAGAACAATCAAAAATGTCTATAAAACTTCTTTTGGAGATTTGATATCTTTTCAGAAAATAGTTTTTAGTTTTGCAGTTATTAAGTAAAAATGATTAAATAGTCCGTTTCCTCTTGCATTAGAGTTTAAAGAAATGAATTGTCCATTCCTTTGGTTTTATTAAAAAAACATTTCTATTTCCGCTGTTGAAAAGAAATAAAATTCAAATTCTTTCTTCTAAAAATCCTCTCTGCTTTCGTCTCTCCTGTTGCAGCAGCAGAGATTTTTAATTTGAATTTTTTTGCTGCTGCGGAAGAGAGGAAATCGGTGAGTGGGAAAAAGGTGTCGTCTGCTGTTGCGAAATGAGAAGTTATGCAAAAGCTGAAACCGGATATCCTGCGTGTGATAACGTTCAGTTTCAGGCAGTCAAAACCAGCTCAGTTTCGTGTTAATCAGCTGATTCATTAGCCTACAATATTGTGTAGTGGGGGGGGGAGAAGATTCTTACTTCCTCACGTGTAATTACGTATTATGCAGACTGAACTGCGCCGAATGTCGTGTTGGACTAGATGACATAAATTTCGCTCTTTAGCAGAAGAGATCAACTAGTCCTTTAATTGCCTTCACCCTTACTTAGGTGAAATCACAGGTTCGTGGGTGGTTACACCCGTACCGACATACGCCTCAGACTTGCTGCGCCAAGCGATGTATAGAAAGGTAGCTAACAATTAAAGCACGAGAATAGTATATGGACGACACAGTTTATTCACATATATATACAATTACGTGCTGGTGATGCGCTCGATTCCGTGGGCTTTTGCTGCTTTGCTACTGCAAACATTCATGCAATGAGGTGGAAAAGTCCGCTTCACATATTCTCTTTATAGACCTCAAACTCGGCAAAAGGATATTCAATCCTTGCCTACAACCTGGTTCGCCCATACCTCAGTTCACACAGAACTGAACCCTGGTTCACACCGAACCGTATCTTGATTCACACAGAACCGAACCCTGTCTTTAAGGGTTTTGTTTTTTAAGCAAGAGCGGCATCGTTGACGCGTGTTCAAACGTCCATCCAGTTTGACAGCGACACCTAAACTGTTGTTCATTATTGCCGCATTTGTCTTCTGCGTTAGCCCTCACGCCCGTCGTAAAAGTTCTTTCCGTCCTGTGAGCATAGTCCTCCAGCTCAGACCAGAACAACAGGTCATCAGTGACATCCCCACATCAGCACTTCCACAAATACACTTAATACAGATATATATTTACAACAACAAAAAATACAATAAAAATACAATAATAAATAAAAATAAAAAAATTAGAGAGACATGACAAATACATTCGCATTTTATTAATTAATTTTTTTGTGTGAGTTATACGAAGGGAATATTTTACGCATAGTTTAGAAAAAGATTCTGACTTGTGTTTCGAATTTGGGTCATTTGTCGTTTTTCTCCACATTCTTATATTTGCTTTCTACGAACTTAAACTGAGTTGCAGATGAGATTTCGATTAAAGATTCCGCTACGAAATCGATACTTAATTAGTTTCAGTGCAGCAGTGAGAATTTTCCTTTCAGATCCATCCTGAAATAAACGTGACGCGGTCTGAATATCTGAGATTGACACTCACCCGATCTTCCTCGATTTTCCTCCATCATTTATCGTCTTCGTTTTGAGGAAGCTGACACCTCGTGAGTGGCTTTCAAGAGATTTCCACTTAGACCTCCTATAAGGCATTGAACAAGGCTGCCGTATGCAAAAGGGTTAAAGTGTTCAAAACCCCACTGAATGTCCATGATGGTCGATTTCCTGATAAACTGTCTCGTGTGTCCCTGTTCAAAGCCTTGGAACCATTGTGGTTTGAATATTTATCACGTTGTGTAGCATTAAAATGCCCCAAAAAATGTGAATTCATTGCATCTTTTTCAACGAAATCTGATTTTTTTTGGCGGAGAGGAGAGATTTCGTCTCACCAGAAAAGAAATGAGTTGCAGTCTCGTTTCTTTTGTGAGGCTCTCATTTCATTTGATTTGGACCAAGTGATGCAGTTGAAGAGATTTCTTGAAGTGTTCTTCGCATTAGAGGAAAAAAGAGGTTGTCGACATAGAGAGTGAATAAGCATTGCTCAATGAATTGTGCTACCTTGAGCAAATGATACTGGTTGCTGGTGGAAAAGGAGTCATGTACACAAACCCTGAAGATATCGATGCGTTGCTCTATGGGGCATCAAAGCTTTATTTGGCTACGAGGGTCGAAGCGGAACGAGGAAGTGATGCCTGCAATAATATTGTCTTAGTAAGCGAAAGTTTCGAAACAAAAATAAAGGAAAGAACTTCTTTAGTTTTTCAGGGTTTTGAAAATCTTCATCGTAATCGCCAACAACTGAGGTCATCCGTATCAGCTGTTTCAGATGACAGAGAGGAACAAGAAATGAATGATCATGCTTGCGAACATCTTCACTGCTAGGAATTGGATTTCGAATGCCCCATTAGAAAAGCTATTCAGTAGGTCGTGGCGCAATTTTGAATTTTCATCCACTATCAGTCAATGAAAAGGAAAAAGAAGATACTTTGCAGGTGAGGTTGATGAAAAAGAATTAGAGGATGAGGTTATTAAAGATTCTGTATCATCAGCCTCATTGTTTGAAATGCTAAAAGAAAAGAAACTAGGAGGCCGGATTTCGTTTCCAGCTGCATCGCCACGAAAAACTCTTCCTTTGATTTCCTCTTTCATCTATCGCCACCAAAACTCCTTTCCCCCCCCCCTTGTTCTGTTTACGACATCTTCTGCTGGCTCCTCCACTCATTAGCATACGCGTGATCTTTCAGCGCTTCGAAAAAGGTGCAGATTCAATAAAGTCAGGAGAGCGCGCTACAAATCGGGAAAAACAAATCCCCAGCTTGTTGCAATGTGAATTCCAAGTTTAATTAGAGCGTTCCTAATGGAATGAGAATGGCTGTGCAGCGAGAAGTTTCCCACTTTTCCTCTGAGCATCCACCCGAAGCGGTCTCGAGGTGCTCCGAGTGAGCGGAGATTATTCCTCTTCTCACGAGACAGATTCTGGGGCGTGCGATTGTGAAATGCCGCGGAAGAGATTGAGGAGTTGAAGACTACTGAGATTTAATTTGTGAAAGCTCCGATAACTTCAGAATTTTTGGAAGAGCAAATATCTGCGTTTCAAATGTTATTGCTTTTAAAGCAAATCAATTTTACAAAATATTTTTCACTTCACCAGAAAATATTATTTGTCATCAATTGTTCATAAGTGAAGAATTTGGACAGAAATTTTAAGTTGAAGCAACGGAAATAAACTGTATCAACCCACGAGCTTCAGTCTCTTAATTATTGATGTTAAAAATGAATTTGGGGGGGGGGCATGACAGAAATTATCTCAACCAGCAAATGATCTCAACAGCATCTCAAAACTGAGTTGCACCAGAATTGTTCACATCAAGTCAAACAAGTGAGAGGTAATTGGAAACTTTGAATTTGAATTTAATAATTATTGGTTCCACCTTTGTAACTTTTGTACCCTTATTTTTCATTCAAAATCGAGTATAGATCGATACATTGCCTTTAAAGCAATACTTCTGCAGTAATAGCAGACGTTAAGGAATTAAAGAGCTTTGTTGTTTTAAAAAAAGGAAACAGTGCATCTTTTTTCTTAATCGAAAACTCAACGATGTTGAAAGAGAAAAGATAGAATTACTTCAGGGCGAATATCATTAAAGCCATTTGAACATCTAAGCTAGTCTCTAAAATTACCTGTTTATTGACTTTACTGTAACCCTCTGACATAGAATAAATAATAAATAAATAGAGGAGATTTTCATCAGAATGGGATCTTTTGTAGAAGAAGGATGCGAAAGAAAGACACAAAGTATATAGGGATGGAGATGAAGGAGGAGACTGCAGAAATATGCCTTAAAAGGAAAAGTAGATTTAGGATCTCGCAATGTGAAAGAAGAGGAGTGACTGCTGCTTCCGCTTTCTTAGCTGTAGAGGTTAATCAGCGCTTCATCTCAGCAATTCTGCGGCACGATTATGCTTTCGCCTTGCGAACCAATTCTGTGCACAGAGACTTTGTTCACAAGAGAGAGAGTCCTTTTCTTTCCAATTCGTCAATGCAAAGCAACAGAAAGAAAACAAAACGAAGAGGACGAGGTCCAACGCATGAAATCACGGCAGAGGGGCTCTGTGTTGCGCAACACGAAACGGAGTTTCACCACGTGAAGAGACGGAAATCAGGACAAATCGCCGGAAATTTTTTTCAGCAGAAAGTAGATAGATCTATTCATCATCATCATCTCACAAAACACAGATGTAGAGAGATTTTTTACATTTGACCCGCAAAGCTAATAGATAATCTATCTTCGAGAAAGACGCGAACTCAAGAGAAGGGACAGGAAAAGTATTCCCGCGTTATAAGACCTAAAATAGAACATGACTTAGAATTTTTAATCGAATGTAGTGATCACAAATGAAAAAAAATGAAATATTTTCCAAAATTCATGCATTAAATTTGCTCTTGGCTTGTTTAAAAATATTTCTACTTTAGAAATTACCGCTGAAACATCAATGCCACCCTTCATTTCACACAAAACCCCTTTCATGATTTTCTTAAAGATAATAGAAACTTTTTACAAATTTTGTACAGAAAATTGAGGGGGGGATATCATTAAAAGACTTCCTTTTTGGTTCTATATTCAACCAAATATTAATTTAAATATTTCTACTATTCATAAAAAATCTTACAACTCAGAATTTTCATTAAAAATTTTAACATTGGAATATTTAGAAAAAAAATTAATATCATTTTTTTTATATAAACAGATGGAGCATTTTTCCTGGAACAAAATTTAGCTACTGTTGCATTTTTTTATTCCACGATAAAAAATATTTAATCAATTTAAATTAAACACTAATAATAGAGTAATTCACGCAAAATTATATGCAATAATTCAGGCAATTATTTGGTGTATTAAACTCAAAAATAAAAATAAGCAGTCTTAAATATTCTAAATCAGAGCTCCAACAATTCTTCATATAATGCATTTGTAATTCATTTCTACACTTTTCTCACTCAAAATTATATTGAAAACAGAAATGAGTTTACATTATAATGGATACAATTCCATTGTAACATCGAAAACAATGAAATTGCTGACCATTTGGCTAAAGATGCAGCTAAACTTTGGAAAAAAAAATTACAAATTCTTACTATTTTCATTATCAAGGCAAAAAATTTATAAAAGATGAAGAACTTCAACAGTTAAGTAATTTTTTTTAAATTCATGCACCCTTCAAAAACTGTTTCAGATTTGAATTGGACCAACATCTTTCAAAAATCGAGAATCTAAAATTGGAAAGAAAAAAATATCAGAATTATATATAAACTTAATAAATATCCCCTCAAGCAGCTGCTTGCCACAGAGGTCTGACAGGAGCCTGCCAGTTTATATGCCATAGTAGAAGGTCTGAGAGGATGGCAGGACCTCAGCAGAAAAACGACACGTACATCCATGCCTTATCCGGGGCTCGAACCCAGGTCCCTTAGATCAGTAAACTTAGAACTAGAAATATTAGCCTGAATTATTGCATATATTTTGCGTGATTTACTCTTTTATCAATGTTTAATTTAAATTGATTAATCAAATGATATTATCTACACCAAATAAAAAATTCCAAATCACCTAAATGTAGTTTTTTATAACCTCCCAGAAACAATACATCGCCTCTTACTAAACTGTAAAAAAAGGGAGAATCAAAAAAATTAATTTTTCCAGAACCTATTGGTTTTGGACATTGAAGATTTTACTATAGGAAATGTTTTGAATCGTCCTGTACTAAAAACCAGAGAAAAATGTTTTCAACAACCGATTTTACTTTTATCAAGCTTACCAATTTTTGATCAATTGTAATTTAGTTAATTTTGTCTAAACTTGCAAATTTAATTTTTCATTCTTTAGTTTGTTTTGTATTCACTACAACAATTTTGTAAAATAATTCTTAGAGCGAATGGTTTAACGACCGAGGGGGCTCAGGTGGTTGTTATGCCTAATAAATAAATAAATAAATAAATTGAGATGTGAACCTTGGAGTTTTGCAATTGCCCGGATCTAGAAAACAATCGAGGGCACGAAGCACAATCGTTGAAAAAGATGAAAAGGGAGGGCAAGACGCTCGATTTCCTGTGCCATATTACATTTCCCCCATTTCCTCTATTTTACGTGTTTAAAAAATATTTCTTGAAAAAAATGCATGATATGTAAAAAAATTTGCCTCTTTTACCCTTACTCGCATTCTGAAAGGGGGCCCTTACCACTACCCCCCCCCCCCCCACACACACACACTAGATCCGGCCCTGGTTGAGAGCATCAATTATTTATCAGTTAGGTGGGGCTGCAGTCATCAGGTAGATCATCTGATGGGAAGGAATCTTCACGACTCAATCTCAGATGCTGACCTTGCAACTTTTTCTCATCTCCACATCCCGGTGTGATGTGATACTTCTGATTGATATTAACATCAATGCCTTTTACAATCGCATTTTGCTTTAACTCAGTTGTCTACAAACAGTTTTCAAAACTGTGATCATCCAATTCTAAATGTTACTCCAAACTATCGACGCCTTGCAAGAGGTTGTCTCCATCGTTCCGCATCTCTCGCTCTTCGTGTACATCACCGTGTGAATGCGGCTCGTGGCTTGCTTTAATTGTGACCGCTCGCTCGAGCAAGTGGCTCGATTCACGAGACACGCCTGCAGTTAGACTCGCTTTCGGAGATTGTCTGCATGGAGGGAACCACCACGCGCTTTGCATGAACAGGGGGAGGGGGGATTTGGGTTGGGAGGAGAAAAAGGGGGCATCGCTAATGAGATTAGGGATAGTGTCGGAATAGGGAACATCCATCAGGGGCGCTGCCATCGCCAATGCCCCACCAAAGACCTGTCGCACTTTCCATGAGAATGGGCAACTTCGGACGCAGGATCATCTCGCAGGGGGAGGAGAGAGAGAGAGTGTCACGCGCTAAATTACTTCCCTACCTCCACGTTCCCCCGGGAGATTTGCAGTCATCCGCGAAGCCCATTCACTTAGCCCTCATCTCTTTAGCTAGCTGGGGGGTGCCTCTGTTGCGACGGCAAGGGAGAAGAATCGCCCCTTGCCTACCACTGACAACAAAAATGGCCGCGTATCCTAGCAACCAGTTGATGGTCGTTAATTGCCGCTTCTACCTCAGAGGGAGTTGTCGCTGTTATGGTTAGTGTGGGGACCCCAACAGTCTCATAAATGTTCTCGTCTATTAACGAGATGCGACCTCGCATTTTGTTGAACACGAAGTCAGAACTCATCACTCACTTTGTCAGAGCCACAAATAAGAATTATTGTTACAATCTCAACTGATCGGTTCTTTTTCTCTTCGAAATGAATCATGACACTCTTTTACTAGAAATGCTAATCTTAATTCAAATGATAATCTCTCCGACGTCGGTGATTAATTTTAATTGGCCCTTCCCCAATCGATAGTTTTAAATGAGTTTCCTTTCGTATTCAGAAGGAGAATCTTTTGAAGCTCACACGTCCATCTTTAGTTGATGCGACAATTCCTGCCGACGATTCCTAAAGAGAGGAAAGAATCAGTCGATGACGAAATCGTGACCCGAGATCAACCTCTCGAGTTTTGAATCTGAATGGCTAATCTTCACATCACTTCCTGTCCTGCTGGAATTGTCTTCCTTGGTGAAGTGAACGGAAATAAGCTTTTCGCTTGATCTTTGAACTCCAGCTTTTAACCCTTTGAGCCACTTTGCACCACATGACTTCAAAGAAGGTTAAAATGTCCTCGTAAAGATTAAAATTGTTTCACCTTCAAGCCACTTTGTTCACTGGAGAATTAACCCGTAGGCTCTGCTGAACGAAAGAGAGATTAATGGAAAAGGTGACGCTAAGTGGGTTTCTTAATTTCGTTTCAACATGTGCTCAATTATAATATCAGTTGATAGGAGGATGCATTTTGCTATGCAGTTCCGAAAGGAGATCCAACTTCTCCCGACTTTTCACTCATTGATTATCCATTAAGCCCTTTTAGATGACCTTGACACGAATCCTCTTGATATATTATCACATGAGTGTAGCGGGAAGGTGAAAAGGTTGCCCTTGTTTATTACTATTCAGGTATCGTCGGTTCCAAAAACAATTAGTGAGTGAAAAAGTAAAGAAAACGAATGCAAGATTAAGAAAATGTAAAATAGGAATTAAAATCAAATAATTAAACTCGAAAAAAAAAAGGAACAACTTATGTGCTTAACTTTTTTGTACTTTTGTAAACGAATGCAGACGACGCAAAGTTTAGAAATCATTTTGTGAAAGAAAATGATTCGCCGATGAGTGGCCACGCCTCCAGTCACCTGCCAGGTGCTCTAACCACTAAGCTACCACCAGCTCTGTCATTTATTCACTTAGTTGTGACTTGTTTAAATCTCACTAACTTTGTCACTCATGGCGCCATCTATGATCGGGAAAGGCAACTTATCCAATATTGCTCAATATATAGATGTTAAATAAAGAAGTCCCTCACATTTAAGTGTTATTAATGAAAGAATTAATCAATAATAAATTCACAGACTACCTGTTAAAATATAATCCAAGAAATAGTTTTATGGAAAAAATGATTCGCCGCTCAGTGGGGGGAATTATTTTTCCACAAAATATTTTCTTGAATTACATGTTAACAGGCAATCCATGAACTTCTTTTAGATGCGAAATTTAATTCCTTTCAATCGTTTCCAAGAGTAGTTGTTTGGGTTGTTTTACCTCTGAGCGGCACTTTTTTGCACACCATGGGCTAAATGGCCAGGTCACATGGACCCCGAAGGCTCAGAGAAGGTTGGGGGAGGGGACCCACTGGAACAGCTGTTGGGAGACAGATGGTAGCCTCCCGTCAAGGCCATCCAGCGTGTTCTTTAATGTGCACAGGGTAAGGCTCTCCCGTAACACGGGTCCTCGGCTTAACGTCCCATCCGACGGACGGCGACCTTTCCAAGCCCATCGGTGTCCCCTACTGACCGTGGGCAGGGCGGGGAATTTTGCGGAGATAAATCTCAACGCTGACCCAGCTGGGACTCGAACCTGGGAACTACAGATTACGAGCCTGGCGCGCTACCGACTGAGCCATCCCCGCCCCGTCCAAGAGTAGTTGGCTTGCTATTATCTGGGAAGCAAAAATATATCTTTGGCTAAATACTCTTGAAAATTTTCCAGTTGCACCAAAATGCAATAATTTTAAATTAATCAGGAAAGGAACTGAGAAAAATATTCCGATTTCGTTTCCACGGCTGTTTGTTCGTTTGGAGGTTCATGATGGATTATTGTAGCAATTAAGGTGATAGTGCGCGAGACAAAACTAAAGAGGAAAAAAAAATAAAAAATTACACAAACCGCAACAGAGGTTAAAAAGACAAATGTCATAAATATAATAAAAGAATAAAAATGACGAAGACAGTAAAGGCGGGAAAAGAAGGCCGCAATGACGGATGAGAAGTGTGTCACTTCTGTGCACTGCAAAGTGACACAGATGAATCCAGGATTGGATATTTCTCTTATCATCATCATCATCATCCTCAAGCAGCCATGGGATACGGAGGTACAACCAAACGTGCAATTTAGTTCTCCAAGCAAGTCTATCCTGAGCTACATCTACTGCATCTGGCCACTGCACACCAATTCTAACAAGGTCCTGTTTGACATTGTCTGCCCACCGCAGGGGAGATAATAAGTGAAGTTCGAACGGGACCTGTCATAACAAGTAAAATTTTCCTAAGCTTTTTGTCCTCTTCATTATTATGTAACAAAATTTTATCGTTTAGAAATTATTATCAATTAATTCGAGCTGACGTCGTGTCGGATATGTCGTTTCCATATTTCAATTTAAAAGATTTAAACTCAAATGTATAGAAATGTTTCAGAATTATCAATGCAAACGTAAGCAATAATTTCCACGAATTAACTCGTTGATTGTCTTCTGCCCATTTAAGAATTCATCACCGGCCAGACAGGAATCGCATGCCAAAGCAAGTGGACAAACGATCCATCCATTTTACTTTTACGCTGTAAACCTGTAGTTTGGCAAGGTTAATAGGATATGTGTGTCAAGAATGGTTCTCGTGGCTATCAGTGCGGATGAGGGAAATTGCACAAGAAAAAATGGCGCTTAATTAGTTGAGGCAGACTTGTGCAGATATTTACATATTATTTGCATATATATATCATTGCAGCAGTATCATAACAACCTCTGTTATTAGGTTCAATAACTGTCCCGCAGTCTGCAGCGGCTAATTAACCTGACACCAGTTGGCCTTAATGTACTGACTCAGCTAAGGGGCAGTAAGAAGAATCCGATTCTGTGCGGATAGCACACCTGCAGAGACCTGCAGAGAGGGATTTTCCCTTTCAGTTCCCTCTGCCAGCTCCTGTTCAACCCACTCATGGATTCTACATGGCAAGTCGAACTCTCACACTATGAGGAGTGTCAGAGTCCCCATTGCTGTGGGGCGGGGGTGGCTCAGTCGGTAGCGCGCCAGGCTCGTAAACTGTAGTTCCCAGGTTCGAGTCCCAGCTGGGTCAGCGTTGAGATTTATCTCTGCAAAATTCCCCGCTCTGCCCACGGTCAGTAGGGGACACAGATGGGCTTGGAAAGGTCGCCGTCCGTCGGATGGGACGTTAAGCCGAGGACCCGTGTTACGGGAGAGCCTTACCCTGTGCACATTAAAGAACACGCTGGATGGCCTTGACGGGAGGCTACCATCTGTCTCCCAACAGCTGTTCCAGTGGGTCCCCTCCCCCAACCTTCTCTGAGCCTTCGGGGTCCATGTGACCTGGCCATTTAGCCCATGGTGTGCAAAAAAGTGCCGCTCAGAGGTAAAACAACCCAACCCAACCCGATTGCTGCTCCCGTTTCCTTCAGAGGGAGATAATTAGGAGCTGGCCATCGTCCTCCTCTCCTACACAACAAACCTGTCAACATCTGCTCTTCTAGACACTGCGTGAAGCTTGAAACTAAAACCACGGAGGAGGTAAACGATTTCTTTCCCCACCTCCATATAACGGAAATGGCTATCTGTTACCCTAGATAGGTTGGGGGGGGGGAGTCAAAATTCAAACATTCGACCATGAGTTGGCAGTGATCTGTTATTCGTCATAGAAAAAGTGGATTGGTATGCAACACACGATCTTGGGATGGGCAAGCAATGGGGTGAAAAAGAATTATTAGGAAAAATTAGAAACAATTATAAAAAAAAAAACTGAAAGAATCATAAACCGAGGTGGCCAAATACGCAGGTATAATAAAAATATGCAATGCATAAATTATTTTCTTTCTTGAAAAGCTCATGGTGGGTAATAAAATGTATAACGTATGCGTAACATTAAGAAAAAAAAAGTCTGAAGATTTGCCGATGGAAAAATTTCTTTTTCGTCGTCTTCTGAGTCGAGTCAATGAATTAACAGAAACTACATTAGGACGCAATCGCCTTAGGAGACTCCGGTATGGAATACCTCCTGTTGAGAGCTTCCAAATGTTCATCTCGCCATTTGCACGGAAACAGTTCTTCATGATCGAATTTGAATTTTGAGGCAGGAGTAATGGAGGAGGGGGGAATTTTTCGGATTGTTACTCTTTCAACACACCCTCCAACCAGGAGATGGATTGACTCTTTCATACACTTCGGAGATGCTTGGCAAAGGGAATGAGAAAATATTGACAACGAAATATTTATGAATAGAATGCAGAAGACTTGATTAAATGGCGCCAAGCTGTATGCGAGCAGAGAATGACAGCGAAATGAAAAAGGCCAAAACGATGATCAATTCTTAGTAAGACGAGTGGACTCGGTGGAACTGAATTCTGGACAACAGGAAAAGTAACGATAAGAAGAGAAAGTGCGCACAAGATGCGAAAAAGTTAAAGTTGTGTGAAGGGGAGATGGGATCAGTAAAAAAAAATCACGCATTAAATATTTACATAGGGGAAATTTAAATATTTCACTTCTGCATAAAAAAACTAATGGAGGACAGACTCAGATCGAGGTCACATAAAGTGTAGGCTTTAAAAGTCTGTGGGAAGTATAGTTCTTGAGATGAATATAAAAGAGGAAAAAACAGATATAGATCCAAGAAAAAGTGGATGGGCAGAAACCATGGGACAGAAAGTGAGGGGAAAAGAAGTAAAATAAAAATCCAAGAAAAAGAAGGCGACCACATTTTTCTAAAAATCGTCCGTCTAACAGTGTCTTGACCTTAATCGTTTATCGTAGATTTGTTTTTTATTTTGTTCACCCTCGATGGCCTCAGATTGTTTAAGCATTCGCCATTTTCCTCTAAGTGAGAAGATTTAAAGACCGCCGCTAATTCCAAAGCCGTCAAAATGCAATCGAGCCTCTACAGGAAACGGAAGGAAAGAAAAAGTGCCGAGAGCAGATTAATCACGAATATTAAATATGAATTTCCGACCTCCACAGAAATCTCCATACTCTCCCCGTGCGTGCTGGCATCGAAGAGTTCGTCTCCCCGATGCTCCCTCTTTTGTTGGATCCCGTGTTGACGATTTCGTTTCAATCCGTTTCGTAACGAATGCAAGCGAGATGTTGGCCACCCTCCAAGGCTCGGTTAGCAGAAATGAAAAAACGAAACAAAGTTTCATGTCTGCGACAATTTTCCTGAAACATAATAAATTGCGTTTACAAGGAGCATTGAAAGTTCCTTTTTCACTTATTATTAACATTCCCTTAGCAATTATGTTGATGGTAAAGTTTCCACTTCATTTGATTCCTTCGCAAAGCATTAGGAATCGTTCCCTTTTTTAGTAACGGGGGGGGGGGGGGGAAACAGAGGAGCTCGTTGCTGTTTGCTCTGCATGTCAGCGATCGATTAGGACTTCGACACAGAGGAACCAATTTATATCCAGAGAATAAGGAAAAGAAACACTTTGCTTGTCAGAGAGTGAATAACTCGGAGCATTTTTAGAAAGGCAAATATGATTTCGCTGAATGCATAAATCCTGTTCTCAAAAGTCAATGTTATGTTAACGCAAATTTGGAGTGAAGAAATACAGTTAAACGGAAGATTTACGGATCAAGCTGCCAAATGAAAGACCTTAACGTGATTTACCGAGCTATTAAAGGAAGCTTAGTGTTTGCTGCCCGTTGCAGGAGACTCCAGGAGTTCGCACGGGAATATTTACATGTCGAGCAAGATTTAAAATGCTTTTATCTTGGCACATTTAAAGCTGAAGTAGATCGATGCATGCGGAGGATAATTTTAGTTGAGAGCATTCAGCCGAATGCTGGGGAGGCAACGGTCCATTTCCGTTTCCTTTTGGAGACTGATTCGTTGCGGATTCTGATGACGAAGAGAAATTCTTTTTCCTTCTTTACAGAGTCGATCTGCGAATTAGCAGGATGAATCGATAATTCCTCGAAAGAGAGAGGTTGGGCGTGTTCTGTATTATACGAGATGAAAGTTGATTCATTCACACTTTGATACGATGGATAGTAAATAGAGAAATGCACAATTGGCAAAAGGATAACAAAAAATACTAAAATTATCTTTGTAATAAGAATTATTTAAAAGGGAATCTCAGTAGACTTTCTTTACAGAATTGGAAAGGAAAATTGTGCGATCCAAATATATAATTTATGTTCAACTTTCTGAGCAGAATTCAAATGTGCATATTTCACTAACCATAATAATAAATAAAAACGAGGTAAATAACATTGCCTTATTTTTATTTAATTGATTTTTACATAATTAACATACTTCTTTAACATAATTGCAATTTTATTATCATTAAATAAATATTAAACTTGAGTGATCATGTAATCCGAAAGTACTGTTATAGACTGCTATTTCGACCATCTGATTTATCTGCTCTTCAGAGATTTTTGAGCTGAATACAAACACTACATCCCAACTTGGACTGAATCATTGTAATAAAAAATAAAAATAATCCCCTCAAGCAGCTGCTTGCCAAAGAGGTCTGACAGGAGCCTGTCAGTTTATATGTCACAGTAGAAGGTCTGTGAGGATGGCAAGACCTCAGCAGGAAAACATCACAAACGTCCATGCTTTACCCGTGGGCTCGAACCCAGGTCCTTTAGATCAGTAGTTAGATCAGTCCATTCGGCCAAGGGAACTGGGCAATAATTCAGTTATGAAGTAATATCCTCCTTCCACCACTGAGAGATTAAATATCATATGTTTTCTAATTCAGTTCCCGCAAATCCGGGGCTAGGATATGTCACCCACACAAAAAAAGAATATTCTCTGGATGCTAACTTTGCAAATTCATGGTTTGACCTATTTGTAAGAATCCCTCCAGATGATGTCTCCTAAAGTACAGTTACCTATCCAACAGATTCCTATGTTTTGTATCTGGTCATAAGCGTTATAAATGCCGATCGTGCCAGGCATAACATTGCGGATATTTGCGCTAAAGACGTTTAAAAAGAACGGCAAACATAAAAAAAAATCCATAAATAAGGGCAAATAAAAGAAGATCTGTTCTATCTTCCAGTTCTCATCAGATTATGAAGAGCTTCATCCCTCTCTTCATTGCTTCTTCTTTTCTCCGCGAAGAAGTTTCCTGAAAAGGAGATCCCAAACAGCAGCACCAAGTTGAGGCTCTTTTTCTTTCTCCGTCGCCGGTGTCAACAGGCCAACTTTGCGGCTCAGAGCTCCTCTTTTTCTCCCGCCAGACAATCGTGTTTACTGCCAATCTGGGGCCAGTGTTGTGTAACTGGAATGCACCCGCCGAGGCAGGAGTTGCACAATGGGGCCTCGTCTCCTCTTGGAATGCCTTTTATGCGCAGCCTCAATGGCAGGAGTTGGTGGCGATGGCAGAGCCAAAAAAGAGGAGGAGAAGTGTGAATAAAGACTTCTTGCCTAAACGGATCGACGATGGGAGGACCTCGAGGGAACACTTCCTGGTCCGAAAAAAATTCATCTCAATTCAAAATTACAAAGGATGAAAATCAGTTTCATTTTCAAAGTTTTTCTTTTTTAAGTTGCTTTTGTGAAAGAGTGAACTTAACATTTGAAATAGATTTAGAAACAGAAGAATTCATTCTTTTGGTAGCATGGACCCATTTTACTTTCTGTGGCTCCCAAATATTCCTTTTTTGAGGCATGCAGTCTTTTAAATTAAATTTCCATTTTGTCTGTTAAAAAAAATCCTCTTTTTGGCTGAAAGAAAAAAAACAAGATAAATTACGATCCAGAAGGTTCTTGCCACAAACGAGTGACAGTAGTATAGTCGCACTCCAGCTTACCCCCAGTGCTTTCCCAACTTTGACGTCACCGGTTGGACTTTGACCCCTATGTCACAACTGCCCACGTTGTCTTCTCAGATTGAACTTTGACCCCTATGTCGCAATCGCCCGCAAATTGACCTCTATGACGTCACTCCCCCGGAAATTGGTCCCTATGTCACAACTGCCCACGTTGCCTTCTCAGATTGAACTTTGACCCCTATGTGACAACTGTCATGGGATATGGCACCCGGTCGTGCATCTTATTAATATTCATATTTCATATTTGACTCCCCCTTTATTAAAAGCCCCTGGCGCCATCTAGTGTATATAAAGAGTACTATTTTTAGAAAAACCCTCGATTTTAGTCACAATTTTCCAAAGACCTTGAAAAACCCCAAGGTCACGGTTCAGACCCCCTGGTTGACACACCTATGTTTTAAGCCCCCTTCTCGAATAGTCTCGATTTTTCTTGATTTCCCCTGGTTGACCCACCTATATTTTAAGACCCCTTCTCGAATAGTCTCGATTTTTCTTGATTTCCCCTGGTTGACCTATATTTTAAGTCCCCTTCTCGGTTTTTCTTGATTTCAGACCCCCTGGTTGACCCACCTATATTTTAAGCCCCCCTTCTCGAATAGTCTCGATTTCCCCAGGTTGTCCCACCTATAATTTAAGCCCTCCCCTCTTCATAGATCCCCCTGGTTGACTTGTATTTTAAACCTGCTCTCTAAAGACCCCTAGGTTGACATGTATTTTAAGCCCTCTCTCTAAAGACCCCCTGGTTGACCCACCTATATTTTAAGCCCTCCCCTGTTCATAGACCTCCTGGTTGATCCATTGCATGGTGAATCAGTTTTTGCGCATTTAATCGGTGTCATCGAACGTCCGTACTATTTTTAGTGCGTCTCTTGTATTTAAAAAAAATTTGCTTTCAACGCCGTGATTTGAACTCGTTACCTCGGTGTCGATAGCTGCAGCGTTATCGCACTCGATTATGCCTTGTTACTTGATGATGTGGTTGAGATGTGTCTCAAACGGGGTATAACCCGTCGTTATAAATTACGTATCTCTTTATTACAGCTTGAGTTTTTTATTTCAGATATTAACGTAGGTTTTTTTATTATCCTACGTTTTTTACAACCTTCGTATTCTTTATAACTAGCTTTTTTCTGGGTATACGTATTTCTTATAATGAACCCTGATAGTCCTTTCACATTAATATACGTATTTTTATAACCGTCGTATTTTAAGTCCGTTTCAGTAACACTTATTTCTTTTAACTCCGTGGCTGTTGGTTGTCGCATTTTTACCAGAAGAAGGATTATCCCGCAGTAACTGTTTTAAAAGACTGTCCCGCAGAAAATGCCGAGGTTTGGAGAAAAACTTTATGGATGAGCACAACAGCATCGTCTGCTATGAACTGTTTCAATTTCAGTAACTGTTCAATTATTAAGTGAACATTGTTGAAAATCGAGAATTGAGAAATGAAGAGATTTGAGTGACGTCTTCAATCCTTTTCTGTGGAATTATTCCGCGAATGGATTACTGTCAAAGTAAGAGAGTTTCGAATGTATCTTCCCATTCAAATAACATGTCAATGTCTCAATACGTTTGGTGATATTACGAATAAAAAAAGACAGTTTCAGAATTGCATCGGATTGAAGCGAAACTGCAGCCAAGTCCATTTACTGCAACATCATATTTTTTAATTTTCCCCTTTGTGGGAATTCCTTGGATTCAAATTGTTTCGCTAAAACAAAGCGAACAAATAAATTTCTAATAAAGCAGCCTATTTTCCGTCAATGTCTGAGAGTCTTCTGCCTCTGTCAATCCTCATCGAGGAATCATGCCAGAGAGTGAACCTGAAATCCTTTTCTTTGCAGTCGAGAGCGCTAACCTTTGACCTCCTTTCTCCTATGGCGTATAAACTGACGGGCTCCTGTCTGACCTCTGTGGCAAGCAACTGCTTGAGGGGGTAATTTTTTATTTATTTATTTTAAATTTCCCCCTTGCTCTTCTGGCTCATTTGAATAATGAGAGAACTGACTGCATAAAACAAGGACTGATTTCTTTCAGCTTAGGTATCATTGGAGTATTCGTCTCGGCGGGTCGCCCTGCTGAGTGTTACATTTGCCGTCCTTGAGAGGATGTCGTCTTGTCATTTGAAACCGAATCCACTGCTGCTCTCGGCCCACAGATACACAAGTCACGTGGACAAGTTGTCACGTTGCTTAAATCCCTCAGATTTGCTCGATGGCAGCAGACGATGAAAGTGAGGCTGCTGCCGATGATGGAGTTTTGCTGTTTCGTTGACAGTCATTGGAAGAACAAAAGAGGCTTTATCTGGAGCAGCAGAAGTTGCGGACCTTGGAGTCTTTTTTTCCACTTTTCCCGAACTGATCCCCTCGCGATACACGTTCAAGAAGCTTACGAAATCTAAACATCAACAATAGAGTGAAACCTTCTGATTAATTCAGCGAATTAATACTTTATTTCTTTTAGATCAAAAAATATTTGTTTTATGTTAGCAATAACCTGATGTCTCTAGTGATGCCTTTAATGCTGTCATTACGACCAGAAATAAAATAATACCAGAATGTGTTTTGGGAAATATTTTTCGTTCAATGATCTAAGGTAGGGATTCTCAACGTGGGGTACGCGGTAAAAGTTTTTGGGGGTGCGTCGCGAGAGCTCAAAAGTCGCTGGATCTAGTAACAAAGTTTTATTTCCATTGTTATACTATAACTATAGTTTTATCTAGCTATGCAAGGGGTACGTAAGTTACATACACATTTCCAGGGGGAACGTGAAGCATAAAAGGTTGAGGTACGTGAAGCATAAAAGGTTGAGGTACGTGAAGCATAAAGGTCTTAGGAATTAGAGTAATTCCTCACATAATACCCGCCCATATAACGTTTTTCCGCATTAAAGCTATTTTTTTTTTACGAAACCTTTTTTACACTAAGCACACTATGCTTGTGATAACGCTGAATATTTACTTAGCTGGGCGCTAAGAGTTTTTGGGTATTCGTCTGTGCGGAGGTATACAGGTTATCTTTGTGTTTTCTTACCATGGTGTAGCCTGTGGCTATTTTGTGTGGTTTGGATAGATCTTCAGTTGTGCACAGTACGTTATTATCCTTTACCAGGAGTAGTAGGCATGCAAAGAATGATTCCACAAATAAAAGGCAAAGAAAAGCCACAACATTAGAAAGAGAGACTTGAAATATTAAACAGTATAAATAAATAAAAAATAAATACCCTCTCAAGCAGCTGCTTGCCACAGAGGTCTGACAGGAGCCTGTCAGTTTATATGCCATAGTTGAAGGTCTGTGAGGATGGCAGGACCTCAGCAGAAAAACAACACACACATCCAAACCGTATAGACTTCAAAAATAAGTGACTCAGACACAGGAAGCTGCCAACCCTCCATAGACGATTTGGTTTAACTTATGGATCAACCCTGAAACAACTTAATGCCCTCCAAAATAAAATCATTAAAAAGAAACAAATGGAGGTATTTATCAAATAAAAATAATGCATATGAAAATTTAAATTGCTGCCCTTCAGACACCTGTTGGTTTATAAAATGATGATTTAGATTTATGAGTCATTTCTTTGAATTATAAACAGAAAATTACAATTTTCGTTCAGTTAGCAGAAAACTTGTAATTCCACATGTTAAAAAAGGAAATATTACATAAACACATTTTAAATTTGGCACAATTTTTTTTTTATCTCTTTCCTAGTGAGTTTCGAAATTATAATGGTGGAGTATTAATCTTTAAGAAAGAATAATTAAAGTTATTCCTTTGGCATACAATCGAATTGGATTTTATGTTACAGTTCTACGATAAAAATTTGAACTTATATTTGTATTGCATGTATTGTAATAAAACGTGTTTTCTTTTCCTTTCTTCTCTCTATTTAAGAGAATTTTTTATTATTTTGCAAAAGTGCGAGAATATTAATATTTTGTTAGAATCAACTGATGCTTGGATATTTATATTGTAATTAATTTATGAGGAATAAGTTGAACTTTCATTTTTACTATTTCACATAATGTTAATTATAACAAGCTAGATAAGCGAATGCTTTCGGGTTATTTATAGTGCACAAAATGCAGAGTCTAGTGTGCTGAAAACAAATATTTTCATTGATTGATGGGGCGGGGGTGGCTCAGTCGGTAAGGCGCCAGGCTCGTAATCTGTAGTTCCCAGGTTCGAGTCCCAGCTGGGTCAGCGTTGAGATTTATCTCCGCAAAAATTCCCCGCCCTGCCCACGGTCAGTAGGGGACACCGATGGGCTTGGAAAGGCCGCCGTCCGTCGGATGGGACTTTAAGCCGTGGTTCCGTGTGCGGGAGAGCCATACCCTGTGCACGTTAAAGAACACGCTGGATGGTCTTGACGGGAGGCTACCATCTGTCTCCCAACAGCTGTTCCAGTGGGTCCCCTTCCCCAACCTTCTCTGAGCCTTCGGGGTCCTTGTGGCCTGGCCATTTAGCCCATGGTGTGCAAAAAAGTGCCGCTCAGAGGTGCAAAACAACCCAACCCAACAACTCATTGATTGATAATAAGAAAAAACATTTTAAGAAAACTTGACGAAGACACTCAAATGCGAACATATAAACATAAGTACACCCAATTCTGCTTTTACACGGATTTTTTTGTACACGATTTTCATTTAACACGGTTTAGAAAAAAATCCAATTCTCTTTTTACACTATTAATTTTGATCTAACACTTTCAAAGAGTGCCTTTTAAAAATCTCCATTTGAATTTAATTCTGAAAAAAATATTCCTATTCAAGAAAAAATTCGTAGAATTTACATTTAATAACAAAGATGCCACTTTTATGGTCACATTTTTCGAAGTTGTTTTAACTTTGAAAATGTACAATAGATACACATTTTGTGCACTAAAATCCTCAAAATAAAAACTATACTAACATAAATACACAAGTTTCCTCTATTCTGTATTTTATGGAAAATTTGTACAAAACCTACTTCATTCGGAATAAAGTGGCAACATTGAGTTCCAGGAATTCCCCTCAATTTTATCTTCAATATATAACATTAGTCTTGTTCTCTCTCAACTACATTTAAATTCTTTTAGCTAATTTTAAAACAATTTCGCAAAATTACGTCCAAATAAAATGATCGAGTTTCTTTCATTTACATTATTCAAACAGAAATTAATTACATCCATTTGTAAGTATGTCAGAACTCCGTTTAAAAAGAAAAACTAAAATGTTTGTAAATATCAGTTCGTTTAGCATGTTTTAAGGAAAATAAGAAACTAACTCATGTTTAAAGAGAAGTGATCAAGCAAAAGAAATACTTTACAAAAAAACTAGCCTACAAACCATTAAATTGACAAATATAAAAATTTGTTTACGTAAAAGGAAAGAACTAGAATTGTTTACTGTTTGAATAAAACTATCAATTGCAGTGCTTGTGTTGTTATTTTATTACTTTTTTTTCCGATTAAAATTGCAACTCTTGTTGCACCATTGCCACATCTGCGCGATGAGCGTAAATCTGAAATTGCCTGGTAAGCGAACTTGATGTCTTCGAACAGTATGTGCACGATGACCGATAAAGCGGAGCAGAGGAGCTGCTGCGAACACGCTGCGGGCATTAGCTTTGATGCACCGCCGCAGTCTCCATGAAGCGCAGAACTTCCGCCATGAAAACTAACGGTCTGCCTTTGGGCGGGCGAGTGCGGAGAGAGGCTCCCAGTGCTTTGGGCGAGGGAGTTCAATCCACAGATATTGCCAGCGAGAGCCAGACGGTGGCATTATTCTTCATCAAGGCTCTCCTCTTGCTGTCCTTGTGACGTCACACGTGACGAAGCGGCGTCTGCTATATTTCAAGCTGAAGTACTGGAAGTTGAAAGATTATTTGAGGCCGAGTTTCTACTTTTTTATTTTGCATGTGACACCGACGCACAGCAGATGATCTTGATTTCGATGAGAGGGTTGAGAAACATTTATGAAGAGGCTGTTGAGGAAAGTCCCTAACTACGAAAATATCTCGAAAACGCTTAATGATGCGAGAATAATAATGTCGCGTTCGCATGGAAACGGTTGTGGCTACTGAGTCTGGCAAGATCACCCCTGTGCAGATTCATTAGAATTCTTTCCTAGTGCATTTAAGCAAGGGGCACCCATCATTAGGTCCAATGGTCGATCAGTCTATAAATAAAAAAAAATAAATAAATACCCCCTCAAGCAGCTGCTTGCCACAGAGGTCTGACAGCAGCCTGTCAGTCTATATGCCATAGTAGAAGGTCCGAGAGGATGGCAGGACCTCAGCAGACCAGTCTGCAATGAAGCATTTCAGTCAACAGTTCTTATACTTTGTATTTGAAATATACCAATTTCAAAACGAGGGCAGATAATGAAGAAACGTCAATTGCAAATCGATTTAGTACGAAATGAAATGTCATGACTATGAAACTAAAATACTACAGAAATAAGAAACAACGATGGCTCTCCATGACGTGAGGATACAAATTCGGATTTGTTCCCTCGTTTCTACAGCAGGAGGTATACAAACCGAATAAGATACGAGAGCGTTATAAGCATTAAGAAGTGGCAGGGATGTGCAGATCAGATATTTTCACTTAGGCAGATTCTTGAGAAATGTTTAGAGTTTCAGAAACCTTTGGTTGATAGTTTGTTGATTTCAAAAAGGCTTTCGACTCTGTTGATCGTCATAATTTGTGGTTAATTGTGAGATCATATGGTATACCTGACAAGTTAGTTAACATTATGAAAGCTCTCTATAATAACACTGAGTCATGTGTGAGAGTTGGTAAGGCTTGTAGCAATTGGTTTAGCATTACTTCTGGTGTTCGACAAGGGTGCATTTTGTCTCCTTTTCTCTTTAGTTTGGTTATTGATTATGTTATGCGAAATTCACTTCAAGGGAAAGATTTTGACCTTAAATGGTCTGGAGATAAGAAAATTTCTGATTTAGATTATGCTGATGATTTAGCCCTTTTGGCAAATGATGTTGATGAGATGAACTCTTTCATTCGAGCTGTTGATGAGACTGGTAGTAGAGTAGGTTTGGTTATAAACAGAGAGAAAACTAAAGTGATGAAAATTGGTCAGGCAAGCTGTGATTCAGTTCATCTGAAGAGTTGCAGTCTTGAACAGGTGTCACAGTTTAATTATCTTGGGAGCTATGTAACAGATAATGGTGATGTGCGGCATGAGATTAACAGACGAATAGGGATTGCTGCCGGGACTTTTAAGAATCTATGGAGAGTGTGGAGAAATAGGCGTATACATCTAAAGACTAAAATTAGACTGTATAATAGTTTGGTTCTTCCTAGGGTTAGTTATGGTAGTGAAACTTGGACACTTTGTAAACAAGATAATAATGATTTTCAGATGCTTAAGCAGTATCTTGGGCATTAGGTGGTTCAACTTTGTAACTAATGATGAGGTTAGGCAAAGGAGTTTGCAACCTCCTTTAAGCAGCATATTGTACAGAGAGAGACTCCGTTGGTTTGGCCATGTTGCCCGTATGAATAATTATAGATTGGCGAATAGGGTTATGAACAGTGTGCCTAAAGGCCTCAGAAAGAAGGGGACCTAGGATGCGGTGGGCAGACAATGTCAAACAGGACCTTGTTAGAATTGGTGTGCAGTGGCCAGATGCAGTAGATGTAGCTCAGGACAGACTTGCTTGGAGAACCAAATTGCACGGTCTGGTTGGGCCTCCGTAGCCCATGGCTGCTTGAGGATGACGATGATGATGATGAGTGGCGCTAGTATCAAATGAAATGTCTTAAATGTTAAAGTTCGGAATCCTTGCATTGAATAGAAGACCGAATTGGTGGATCCCGAGAAGTTCCGATTTAATATCATGGGACTTCATTTCAGAGGATACATATATACGACATTCAATATGATAGCGTGACTTCCATTACGTTTATGTGATTTTCCACTTTCTGTTTCTTGAACCTTTACTTTTCTTTACCAATATTTGACACAATTTTCATCCCTTTGGATGGATTTTTGTTTTCTACACTCAAATATTGCAATATACATAATTTCTAAATACCTTAGTAGCAAGGAAGTCTTGGACAATCAAGTGATCCCATCACCTCTCTACCTATCAGGTGCTTTGACGTTGCGATCGAGTCGGGACCTTTTGTTTGCACCCTGGAAGAAGACGTGGCGCTTGTGTACAACCTTTGGGACTTTTCAAGTGTTGGGGTGTGTGGACTACACACTGACTTATAAGCAGGAGAGGGGTGTGGTGGTTTTTTGCTTATACAGAAACTAGGGGACTTTTTGAATGCAAGGGGGTTGGTCTATAAACAGAAGAGGGGGCTTGTTTATCCAGAAACTAGAGAGTTTTTGAGTGGAAGGGGGTGTGGTACATGTCGAGTGACCCTTGGCTACCACGTAACTAAGGTTTTTTTAGAGTTATGCAGGGAAGGGACATTACTGGGGCTTATACGGGTTAGCGAAATTACAGGGGACTATTCGAGCGTTGCCACATCCCTAAAGTTTAGTGTATATAGGTCACTACACTACTGTTTTGACAGTTACTGGTAGTATTAACAGAATTTGGAACACAAATTTCAGTATTCGGGAAGACATATGAAATCATGAAGATAAAAAGAGGTTAGACGAATGGTTCCCGACCGTTCTGAGCCCTGGCCCCCGTTTCCCTGCATCCGAAAAAATATTTTTTCGTGTTTAAACTAGTTGATATAATGTTTGCCATGTACATAGATTTGCAGATATTTTGATATTGCATCCATGAATTTCTAAAGTTTTTCTGTCGAAGCGAAACATGCATAACTAAGAAATCTAAGAAATATTCCAAATTTTGTTTCATCTATTTGTAGTGAAAAATGTAAGAACCCCCTCCCCCCTCCCCTTCCCCTGAAATTCCTAAAACGCCTCCTTTGGAAACCACCGTGTTAGATATCTGATTCGGTCGTATTGGGAGACGAACTAGGTTTCGAAACTCGATTTTTAATTCGTTTCCATCTCCATTGGCCCCTTCTCCATCGAACAGTGCAACGGTCTCTGCAGCTGTTTAAAATCATTTCTTGAATTTCAAGCACTTTATGCGGTGTTTGGAAAATATTACTCTATGTTTAGGGGTGAAACCGATTTTCTGCAGACACTTTTTCTTGTAAAACAGCACTTGAGATGGCGTCACCACCAGACAAAAATCCAAAGTTTGACGTTGCATTTAAAGTTTAACCCAAAAACATTTTCTGAGTTATTGCACTATTTTTGATAATAGTGATGGTAATGTAACTTAAATTTTAATGATACTTTATCCAGAATTTTGCGCTTTTCAAAATGGCGCCCTGAGGCACTCGCAGCCTCACCTATCGGCCAGGCCCTGGCATAGATCATCAGGTGCAATGGTCGACCAATGTCTATGGAGAGGAATTTGAGGGAGAAATTCTTATGTGAGGAAACAACTGAGTGGGGAAATTTAATTGAGAATCCACAGTTGACCAATCCCCCTCCTCCCATCCTATTTATGTTGAACATCGAACAATAAATTATGGCATCATGCTGCGTCCTTGAGACCACGTGAAAGCTACTTCAGCTATGGAAAGAAACGAAGTGGCGCGAAGAGAGGGGAGAGAGAAAATGAAATTTGTCTAGTGCTCTATCAATCACTTCTTAAATAAGATTTTTGGGGGAAAATGTGACAGAAGATAAATAATTATGGGACTACTTCGTAGCTCATCCTTTTAACAAGAACCGACAATTTGGTGCATTTCACTGCCGAGCAAAGGGACTCTGGTTCGAATCCTGGATGAAGCATTGATTTTTGTGTTGTCTTTCTGCTGAAATCTCGTTCTTCTTTTTAGATCTATTTCTATGACGTACGGTACTGGCAGAATTTTGCCCGAAGCACGTGTACTTCCCAAAGACAGAATATTCTCCTACCTCACATTTCATGTAGCTGTGGAAAGAAAAGAGTTAGTAGATTTGTGAAAAAATCAGAATAAATGGGAGAGTTAGTGGAATAATATCAAGATCCAGCTAATCTCAGTTGTAGTGCAAAGACCCACAGACCTGCAAAGATAGTCTGTGTGATATATAATGCTCACAAAAATTAGGGGATATTTCTTCGCTTCATATTCATTATGAAATATCCCCTAATTTTTGTGAGCAGTATATATATTATTCAACTTTAGTATCGACGATATCCCTAGAGTCACGAGTTCACTGAATACGCATCTTCATATTCACAGTGGAAATATACAGAGACTTACAATATTCTCAATAGCGCCTCACCACCGAAATTCTACTCGACTTAATCGATTTGCGTTTATTACAACGTTGAACTGCATCGAGTCTATCTTGAGCTTAATGCAACGCATAAAGAACGTTTTCTTTCCAAAGATCCATCTTTCAATAACACTTTACAATGGTCAACTGAGAAAAACAGATGTGAAATATTTATAATTAAAATATGTTTACGTTTAGGACTTCTAACAGAGATTCCATTCTCAAGTGTGATTCAAGGAATCGTGAATTGTCTTAAGTGGCATGTATGTCAATAAGGTCTTTAGTCAAAATATTTCGGAGCATCTCGTGAGTGGTGCTGCTTTGGATAGGAAGAGCAGATCCTGTTGTTACCAAACCATCTGATGTTAAGAGTACGTGAGGTGGGGCGAACAATAAAATAAACTTTGGTGTCAGTAAGGGATTGTTTCAAGAGGGCGGAAGACGAGGGTAACTTTAAGAGAGGGGGAGATTTAGATGAAAGGTAATGGGGGATGCTACTGGAAAGGATCTGGGGAGGAGGGTCAACAGAAAATTTTAATTAATAATTTCTATGCTCGTGAGACTTTTGGTTATTTCTCTGTTATAAAAAGTATCGATCGTAAAATAATAAGTAGCCCGAGCTACATTTTACAGCTTCTTGCTAATGTTCAGCTACAATTCGAGCACAGGCTACTATTGCATTTAGGCCCATGGGTTTAATATGTCACATGCGGCATAGGCTTCTATATCATCAATTTTTATGATTTATAATTCTGTAAAATCCTCAGGAACGGTTATGATTCCTTTTCGTCCGAAGTAAAATATTTGCGATTTTTAACTTCCGAATTTAGTCGACTCATTAAATGATTGTATAATTTCCTGGTGGAAGAGTATTTTTAATCCCGTAATAACGAGTTTTCTAAATTGATTGTGGATATCTTTTGCTTGTTAACTAATGGTTTGAGTAATACTTTTTTTTATGGAGTTTGAATTTGCAGAACATTTTTAGAATATTTGAATACTTAAGTAGTTCCTTTGTATTTTCCAGAACACGTGTTAACAATCTTTGATTTTTTAATCGATTTCATCATGCCTGCACCTTAATCTCTGTTAATAAGTTATTTCATTTTTTTTCGTATTGTTCTTTCGTTAAAACTCCATTTGCAGCGTTTTAATAAACATTACCAATTGGGATGAAAGCGGAAAGAAATCCCTAAAACAGTTCAAGGACAATCCAGAAATTAAGATTTTGATGGAGAACCTCTGAAGCAGGAGAAAGAGGATCATTAGAAATTCTCGATTGACTCTCTTGAAAAGAGCTGCGGAGTAGCCTTTGAGGGCGAGACCCAGTCCGTTAACCATCAGTTTGCCCTCGGTGAAAAAGAGACACCTGGGAGCGTGGAGAGGTGCCCTTTGTCGGATGGGGCGTTAAGCTATGGTTCAGTGTGCATGAAAGCCATAACTTCTGCATGTTAGAGAACATGCTAGGCTTCCAGCAGCTTTATAACAGATATCTAATGAGTCCTTTACCCACGGGTCCTTGTGACTTGAGCGTTTAGTCTATTGTTCTCCCAAAAAAGTCTCTCAGAGGTTAAACAACCAACACCTTTTGACTTGAGGGAAGCAATGATGAGGTTAGGAGTACGTGAAGTAGGAGGAGGGAAATCAACAACAACAACAAAAAGCGTTGGTGTTGTTTAGTGACTGTTTCAGGAGTGCAAAAGCGGTGGGTCACTTCAGGGGATTTCCCTTCTGGTAGAGGAAATCTCGTTAAGGGCAGAGCGCAATAACCTAAAAAGGCGAATCTCCGCAATCTGTTCCGATGGGGCCAAAAAACGTACGCGTTAAAAAAAAAGAGAGAGGATTAGTTTTCTCTCTTTTTTTTATCACAAAGGGATTCTTCGAAATGAGAAATTTCTTCTGTTTCCGTGATTTTAGGATGATCAAGATTGAGAATCAGAAAGAAAAAGAAACTTTGCAAGAGCTGCGAACAATTTTCGGTAAAGCTTAAAAAAAATGGGAAAACGACTTTGTCTTTTCCTTGTTTCTTACCAGTTGTTTCGCAAATTTTTGTTCACGAGTGATAGAATCGGCGGAAATCTCTCTTTCAATCGGATTAAGAAAAATAGCACTTGGCATTTTCATCCTTTGAAAGCATTTTCGCCTCGAGAAAAGAAATCTCGAAAAGGACAAAAAATCGCAAAAAGAAACGCTTTCAAGCTCAAAACACTTATGACAGATTCATATGGGAATTCTGTTATTGCAGGGAATAAAGATTACGATTCGGAAATAAATCACAGATTTATTTTTAAACTGAAATATATTCATTTGGAAAATGGATTTCTCTTTTATTTATATTTACGCTAAGTTTGGAAAAGATTCCCTAAACATTAATATGATGTTCACGACATAATCATTCCCTCACATGTAATGTCCACTTCCAGGCACGGATCTCGGGTGGGGGTGGAGATGGGGGGGGGGGAAGACGCAAAATTAAACCGGAAAAATGTAGGAGGGGGGGAGGGGGCATGAGACTGGGTTTGCAATGCAATGTAACATTTCCCTCTCCGTTTTACAAATCTTTTTTAAAATCTTTGAAAATTGCATAAAATATAAATTGGTTTAATGATTTTTTGACTTTATTACCCTTAACTAACCTTCTGAAATGGGGGGGGGGGATTTTTGAGGGAATGATTATCGTGGACAGATCTGGATCTAGGATGGGCCCATCCTAGATCCAGATCTGTCCACGATAATCATTCCCTCCAAAAATTGATGTCCACGACGTCAATTTTTTTTATCATCCTCTACGAATTATTCCCCACCTACATGGTGTCGACGACATAATCCTTCCCCCACATACGATGCCTTAGACTATAATCCTTTAAGACGGAATGAAGAAATGATTTCAAGTTGTAATGACCAACTCAAATACATTACTGGCATCGCATTAGGAAAACAATCTTTCCATTTCTGATTTAGATTGTGCGAATTATTTGGCCATTGTTAGCTAATGATGTTGATAAGATGAATTCGTTCATTGCGGCAATTGAGGCAATGTCTTAGTTTAATTATCCCAGGAGCTCTGTTACAGATAACTAGTAACAGAAGAATAGGAATTGTGCTGGGACTTTTAAGAATCTGTGGAGAGTGTGAAAAAATAGATGTGTTTACCTTAAGACAAAGATTTTGTTATATAATAGTTTGGTCCTTTCTAAATTAGTTATGGTAATGAAACTTGGACCATTTGTAAGTAAGAGGAAACTTGATGATTTGATACTAGGTTCTTACGAGTATCTTGGGCATTAGGTGGTTTGATTTTCTAAGTAATGAGGAGGTTAGGTAAAGGAGTCGGCAACCTCCTTCGAGTAGCACATTGTGCAAAGGGAGGCCTGCGTTGGTTTGGTATGCATAGCTGCAGATTGGCGAATTGGGCTATGAATAGCGTGAACAGATTTAAAGAAGAAACTCTGGGAACTTTTAAAAATTTTATCTAAAGGATTAACGTTTTATTAGGCGACCAAATTTAAAGAAGAAGATCCGAGGACTTCTGAAAATTCAAGGCAAAGAACTGACTTTTGATGAGATTAGAATGTTAAAAAAGTAACATAATCGTTTTTCATTTAGAATATATTTTATAAAATATTGCACGTAATAATAACATTAATATCTCCCACATTCGCGAAGCCGTTAGAGATTTTAAAAAAGTCCCATTGCATGTTGGGACTCAATTTTTTAACCCAACATAAGTTTACATAAGGGTCACCTGCCGGCAAATATCTGGGAGCTACAGGGCGCCAAAATTCATAGCAATTAAGCCCCAATCGGCAACCACAAGGCACGCGATGGTGTCAGCAAGAAGAAAGCCATGCCTTCTCTGCTGGTGGCGACCTGGTGGATGCAGCTGCATTAGAATGATGATTCGAGCTTCAATTTTTCAGTCACCTGCATTGCGACCGAAAGTTTTTATAACTAAGTGTTACCACTCTATTCTATTAGTAAAGATCTGTTCAAGCTGTAAATAAATAATAAATATACCCTCAAACAGCTGATTGCCACAGAGGTCTGACAGGAGCCTGTCAGTTTATATGCTATAGTAGAGGGTCTGAGAGGATGGCAGGACCTCAGCAGAAAAACAACACATACGTCCATGCCTTATCCGGGGCTCGAACCCAGGTCCCTTAGATCAGTAGCCAAGCGCGCTAAGCACTCGGCACTAAAAATTATCTAAAACAGAATTCCGGGGACAGAGCCTTTAATCCAGGGACTGGGGATGTATGGTCACCCTAGTTATGAAGCGTGTGCCCTAAAGGCCTCAGTAAAAAGGAGAAGACTTAGGACGTGGTGGATAGACAATTCCAAAGAGGACCTCGTTAGAATTGGCTTACACTGGCTAAATGCAACGGCAGCTCCAACTCAAGACAGACGTGTTTGGAAACTAAATTAAACTGTCTGGTTGGACTTGCGTAGCAGATGGATGGTTGAAAATTAATTTTATATAATTTAAGCATAGAATACATATCTGAATCAACTATTTCAGCGATGTTAGAAAGCACCATTAAAACTCTTGGAAGAATCGGAAAACGTGAATCGTAATATTTCATTAAGACCTGTCCAACGCAAAAATAATTTTTATCGCTAAAAAGAAAGTTCAGTGTCTACAGATGGACAACAGATAGAGAATAATTTATGGTTAATTTTAACATTAGTAATTAACTAAATGACCACATTCCATCATTGTGTTTTTCCGTTGAAAACAAGCCAACGGTTTAAATGTAAAAAAATGCTTAAGAAAGAAATGGAAAAAAAACAAACACTTTTTCAGACCCCACAAGTTCGCTTGGAACGCTTATATTTAAGAAAATCAAAATTTTTAGACGTCCTGTAAATTCTATATATTTTTTTAACTTGCTTCAACATTAAGGCATTTTTAACTCCCCCTTCAAACGCCCTTGTATTTGGGTTCTGATTTATTGCACAATTAAACACAAATTAAGGCAGCACACAATTTTGAAATTTTTTAAAATTTCACTCATTTCTGGAAAGTTGGAGTTCAAAAGTGCGTTTTTAGGTATTTGTATGCATATGTTTTTTTTCCCACAAAAATTTGAAAATTCCACAATTATTAAGCAGGTGAGAAGAAACCCGATAATTACAATAAGGTGTAATCGAGCAATGCAAGTTTTAATAGAGATATTTCAATCTTTAACTAGTTGATTTCGTTCATGGCGAAGAGCCTAAACTCTTGATGAAGGACAACAATGATTTTTGCACAAAATGAATTTAACAAATATAATCAAAGGAAGAGGGAACTTGAACTTTTTTCTCTTCTGCAGTGTTTGTTCTTATGATTCTCTTGCTACTTCTCTGCAGAACTGTTATCACTGAAGGTTGACTGAGGGCGGTTATAAGACTCAATCATGGAGGGGGCCATTTTGGGACAAACGATGGATTTTGTAATGAAAAGTGTCATTTCTGGAGTGCAAAATCCTTCAAATGTCCTTACATTTGCTTTCATATGGGGTACTGAAGGCGACAGGGGTTTGACTTCCTGGAAAAGATATTGGCTGGCTGTTGAAATGAAAAAAGGAAACACTTGCGATCTTTTGCAGGGAAACATGACCCCCGTGGCCCCCCTCCATACGAGCGCCATTGGCCGTTGACTAAATAAAAATAAAATAAATACTCCCTCAAGCAGCTGCTTGCCACAGAGGTCTGACAGGAGCCTGTCAGTTTATATGCCACAGTAGAAGGTCTGAGAGGATGGCAGGTCCTCAGCAGAAAAGCGACACAAACAGACGTGCCTTACCCGGGGCTCGAACCCAGGTCCCACTGGATACGAAATAGAGTTGCCAATATCTAAACCAATCACAAAACTCTTTAAGGTCAATGGTTTGCTTCTTTTCCACGAGTAATTGGCCTTCATGTCGTCATTAATGTGTGTTTGCAAGGCTCTTAAGGAATCAAAACGTCGCCAAAAACCAGTTCTAATCAAGGAAACCCTTTTCAAATATCCGAAATTTGCTTCCTTTTTATTTTATAAAAATCACTGAACCATTCAATATTTAAAGGATGCCGGTGGAGCCTAAATCAGCGAAAACATCTGTTTTGAAAAGATTTGGGCCTTTGTCACTGAACATGCCGTGATTGAGAGCATGGCATACATCTGTCGACCGCTAGGGTTCTCAAACTTTGCGGTATCATGCCCAGGTTTTTATTTTTTATAAACCCACTCTCCACCCTACTTCTCTCATGACTCGGTTATTTTGAAAATCTTTTGTGTCTTTAAAAAACCAATCACAAACACAATTTTGTTGATGTGAAATTTATGGTAAATATAAATAAATATAAAACATTCCCCTTTTCTAATAGTATTTCTGATTTAATTATTTCGCATTATTCTTTTGCTGTCTGACGAAGCAATGGAACTGTGGCGACATCTATGTACGAAAGAAGGAACTTCTACCCGATGACGTCAATTAAGCGCTTTTGCAGCAAAGCATTTCATTAATTCTGAAAGGAAACTTAACGAGGAGGAGAAGAATTGTTGTTCCTTTAGCTTCGCCTATTTTACATTAAAACCATTTTTAAGGTATTCAATTTGTAGATACGGCTTCTATTAACCATATCCAAAAAGCAATATTTCATCATTCAGGGCTGAAAATAAATGGCCAGCAAATTTTAAACAAATGAACAATATATATATATATCAAATATTACTGGTGAAAGAATAAGAAGACTGGTTTATAAATTCAGTTTTTATAGCCCAGTGGAAAGTATAAAATATCACAAAAGCTTCATTTCTGAAATATCACATTTTAAATTAGATACTTAAGCTGATGGTATAAATATTTATCTTCTTCAACAGAAATTTTCCCGTGTCCGTAAATATCTATGTATTATTGCAAACAATAACCTCCAGTGTTAACTAGCCAATAAATACGAAACTTTTGATAACCCAATTTATACCCAGTATTTTATGATCAGTGTGATCAACAATAATTCAAGCATTAAAACAATCTTAATTCCGCCATTATTACAAGAGTAATAAATATACAACGCAAAATGAGAACGCTATTGCGAAAAATAAAAAAGCGTGTTTTATTTTAGGAAATACTATACGTTACAAATTATTATTCGTTTCAACTAAAGCTGAAACATCTTTCGTTAATTCCTTATCTCAATATATTTTGAAAGACACGTTTTGAGAATAACTTTCTGCTCGTGCAGACATTTTCTCTTTTGGCAAACTTTGCTTGCGCAACAACATTTCGTTTAAAAAATCAGCCTACGATAAAGAGTGAATTTCCCGGAATGAATCAGTAGCCAAATGTATCAATAATGTAAGGCTTTTAAAAGATATCTCGCAGAAAATAACTTCCTCTTTATTTCTAGGTAACGATTAAAATATCACATCTTATAAATGGGAGATCTATAATAAAAAGGAAGAAAAAAGCTTATCGAAACTACTGCTGAGTATGAAGGTTGAATTGTTGTTTCTCTGACAGGTCTTTTTTTTTTAAAATAATGTGCTAAATAGCCAGGTCACAAGGGCCCCAATGACTCGGAGAAAGTTGAGGGAAAAGTATGCACTGGACAGCTGCTTTTAGAGGCAGATCGAAGCCTTCCATCGAAGCCATCCAGCATCTTCTTTAACATGCACAGGGCAGCGCTCTCTGGCACACGGAGCCACGGCTTAACGTCCCATCCTAAAGACAAGGACCTTATCCAAGTCCACCGGTGTCCCCTTTCGCACAGAGAGTAAGAGGGGGGGGGGATAGCGGAGATAAATCTCAACGCTAGTCCAGGTGGGACTCGAACCTGAGAACTGCAGATTAAGAGACAGATGCGCTACCACTCAAACATCATCCCGTGACCCTTAGTATGAAGAATTTCGCTCTTTATGATATTCCCGCTAATCGAAGGTTTCAATGTGGCAACTGCGAAAATGATAAAGGATAAAAATTGAGAAAAACGAGCATGCAGCTTAGGGTTAACTGAGCACTTTAACGCGACATCGTTTCCTGTAATCTAACTGCAATGTTAAAATGCTTCGAAAAGGAAGATTTGTTTAAAAAAGGATGAGATTTAGGAAGATATTTAGATAAAAAAGATTCTGAAACGCCTGAAAGTAATAAGGCGTTAAAATGGGATACTAAGTTCTGTAAAAACAGATTTCAAATGAAAAAAAAATGTTCATCATTTTCTATTAATTTCAAATAAATTATTTATTGTAATTATTAATAAATAGATAAACAAATTTAATACGAGGATCGTACCGAAAGTAATGCCTATAGGGTTCTAATGCTGCGCCTAACTGTAGCACCGTGTTTAAGTACATTTTAAGATAAATAAATCTCATCTTCTTAAGACTTTCGTATCATCTTTTCAACGTATCAGCGCTGATGAACCATGGATGAGAAACTCAAAGAGCTAGTACCATTGAGTTCCTGAAAATGGGGACTGCAGCGTTTCCGACATTCATGCCAGGCTAACTAAGGTGTACAGTCGCTCAAAAAAGTATCCGAACACCACGGTTGATTACAGAATTCAGAAAAAATATCAGGCAACGATTTTTTTTTAGAAATCAGTGATCTGGCAACCTTCGTGTCACGTGATTACAGAATTCAGGAAAAATATCTGGAGCGTGTACAGCAACTGTACATGCTCCAGTTACCGTTCACAGCAAACTGGAGCGTGTGCAGTTACTGCACACGCTCCAGTTTGCTGTGAACGGTAACTGCACACGCTCAATATTTCCGTGAGCCCATACGATCTAGTATCAAAATAATATGACCACCTACAGTCGCTCAAAAAAGTATCCGAACACCACGGTTGATTGCAGAATTCAGAAAAAATATCAGGCAACGAGTTTTTTTCAGAAATCAGTGATTTGGCAACCTTCGTGTCACGTGACACGAAGGTTGCCAGATCACTGATTTCTACAAAAATCGTTGCCAGATATTTTTCTGAATTCTGTAATCAACCGTGGTGTTCGGATACTTTTTTGAGCGACTGTACGGTGACGTCGACGTCAGCAGTATGAGACCGTGCTGGCACGAAAAACGAGCAATGTTTTCTCTCCTCTTGAGGGGCTACTTCCTTTTGGAAACATTTTAACACTGTAGTCAGACTATAGGAAACGATATGGCGCTAAACTGCTCAGACAACACTAAGCTGCATGCTCGTTTCTCATGCCAACAGTTTCGCACATTGCTGATCGCTTAACCGAAGGAGAAACCACCATCGAGGGCAAACCACGAGCTGCGACCACTGATGACAACAGACTTTAGTCACCACAATTTTTCTCAATAGGTTTGCAGTCATGGGTTCAGCAGTGGTGCAATTGCATCGTTGAAACTTACTTTGAAGGGTAAATTTGTAATGGATGTACCTACATGTGGTAAATAATGGATGTACCTACATGTGGTAAATAATGGATGTACCTACATGTGTAACTGGAAACTTCTTTTAATTATAACAAAGATATTATTACCTAACATGCATTACTTTTAGTAGACCCTACGTAATTTAGAACAAAGCATGCAGCGCACACTTTGCATTCGTAGAGGATGCACCACTGATCTAACAAAGTATGCATCACAAAATCTCATGACTTAATGCTACCCAATTCCTGATTCAAATTCTCTTCTTAAAACTCTTTACATATCGATACTGTATTATACTTCTCTTATTCGCATTTTCGACAACCTTCTGCTTCTTAACGTCATCATTGCTGCCGACTCCGATACCGCAGCGCCACCAACGAGGAACAGTCACGCCATTAATTAATGGCTTGGCTATCAAAAACACTCAGAAAAAAGTTTCTATATAATTCATACTCTGAATAGTTCCTTTTCATAACCTTATTTGAAACCTTTAATTTGCAACATCAATTTCCATAACCTTTAATTGGCAACATCTTGATATTGCATCTGAAGCACTGGTGAAAACAGATTTTATTTCTTCCCGGCGCTGCACGCTTCGAAGCATAGCTTTGTGCGGAAAATCACCCACAAGTGGTCACTGCAAAGAAGACATCTTATGTGGGTTTCCCCCGTGGCCGAGTAGTTAGCGCGCTTGTCTACTGATCTAAAGGACCTGGGTTCGAGCTCCGATAAGGCATGGATGTGCGTGTCGTTTTTCTGCTGAGGTTCTGCATTCCTCACAGACCCTCCACTATGGCCCCCTACTATGGCGAATAAACTAACAGGCTCCTGTCAGACCTCTGTGGCAAGCAGCGGCTTGAGGGGGTATTTATTTATTATTTATTTTTGGCGATCAAAGTACAATGCCCCAATGTTTTCTAATTCTCCCTATGTTTTCCGCAAATGGGAATGATTTGAAGTTTTTTAATGTGAAATAAATATTTATAAACATAAATATTTGCTGATTCCGTTATATTCTCGGATTTCAGCCTTATTGAAAAAAAAAATAAAAATTCACCCAAACTAAACATTGGTGGGCGACGGGGAGGGAGTATATAAAGTAAAAAAAAATCCAATTATCAACACTAAATATATATTTATTTCGTTTTGATAACAAAAAATTTAATAAAAGAAATTAATATACACCAAAAATTTGTTTCTCAAATATTAATCGTTCAACTATTTTTCCATCCTAGAATTGGGAAGTGTGCCTCTTCCTTTTCGGTGTGTACTCTGAATAGAGTATTTCTGTTTAGAACCGTCAGACGTTTATGAGCTGGCGAAAAAGACCAGTAGTTTTTTTTAAAAAAAATGACTAGGGAAAATAATTTTAAAATTCATGGTAAACATTTCCTGCCCTAGTAGGAGTGATCATTACTGCTCCCCTGCTGCAGGCCATTCGGAAGAAATATTAAATTGGTGTCTCTCTTCCTGTCCCACAGTAAGTATAGTCCTGAAATCGTGAAACAGAGAATAGAAACAATTTTTTTTCCAATAAGAAAGAAACCACTTTTTTTTCATCTTACATTTTTATATTCCTTTTTATTATTTCCGTAAGGAAGACACTTTGCATGTTCGCATTCGCCGCAGCTGTTTGGTTCGTTCATAATTACCAGCAGATGCAGAACTGGGAAAAAGGGGGGGGGGGGATAAATGAAAGATGAAATCAGCTGTCGGTTGAAAGAGCATTCAGCTGTAAATGCAATCGTTTACTGCGCAACAACAGAAAAACGTCTTACCGGTACGCCGTACCGGCAAATAATTTCTTGACGGTACGGCGCACCGGCCTACTTTCACTACTTCACTACTGATCTGAAAATAACAAAACAAAGTTGCAACAACATTTCTGAATTTTGGAATTTTCAACAGACGAACACATTTTGCATTTGCAAAGCTAAAAGTTTCGGTTTTTATTTCTTAAAGCGTTACATAAATCTCTCTGGTTTCTCTTTCAGATTCCTTTGGATTCCTAAAAAAAAAGAAGTAAAAGGGACCTTTACCAATCTCAGGGGTTATAGGTTAGTATCAGGTTTATATATAGGTATCAGGGGTTATAGTTAGTTACAGGTCACGATCTGTGAAATTGCGATCTGCAAACTGATGGAATAAAAAAAAATGAGGATACGAGACCATCGGATACACGACAGAATAGAGCGTGCAGAAATAAAAACAGATTTTTTTTCCCGCAATAAAAGCACGAGGGGAAGTATCTGCACTCGTATATACGATGAACAGAAAAGCAAGAAATATCAACGAAAGCAACTGTTTTCATGGCTGCCTTAGAATATCAATGTTTGATGAATTTAATAAAAAGAGATTCACTTAATTGCGAATAAATATCCTAATATTTCGACTCCTGCCTGGGACCTTCATCAGAGGAGGTTGCAACTCCTTTGGAATTTTCGTCGTCTTGCATTATATAATTGTAATAAATATCATAATATAGATATTCCAACGGAGATGCAACCTCCTCGGATGGCAACTCCAGTCAGGAATCGAAATATTAGGATATCTCTTCCCAAGCAAGTGAATCTTTTTGTCCTAAATTCATCAAACATTGAGGTTGAAGTGAAATTAATGTATAATGCAGTAAAAAATAAGTATGTAATGATGTTTAATTATACGCTTTAACTTTCAATATCTATACAAATACCTCAACACCTCTGGGGGCGGGGGTGGCTCAGTCGGTAGCGCGCCAGGCACGTAATCTGCAGTTCCCAGGTTCGAGTCCCAGCTGGAACAGCGTTGAAACTTATCTCCGCAAAACTCCTCGCCCTGCCCACGGTCAGTAGGAGACATTGATGGGCTTGGATAAGGCCGCCGTCCGTTTGATGAGACATTAAGCAGTGGCTCCGTGTGCGGGAGAGCCGTACCCTGTGCACGTTAAAGAACACGCTGGATGGCCTTGACGGGAGACGGCCATCTGTCTTCCAACAGCTGTTCCAGTGGGTTCCCTCCCTCAACTTTCTCTGAGCCTTCGGGGTCCATGTGACCTGGCTTGGGTTGTTTTACCTCTGAGCGGCACTTTTTTGCACACCATGGGCTAAATGGCCAGGTCACATGGACCCCGAAGGCTCAGAGAAGGTTGGGGGAGGGGACCCACTGGAACAGCTGTTGGGAGACAGATGGTAGCCTCCCGTCAAGGCCATCCAGCGTGTTCTTTAACGTGCACAGGGTATGTCTCTCCCGCACACGGGGCCACGGCTTAACGTCCCATCCGACGGACGGCGGCCTTTCCAAGCCCATCGGTGTCCCCTACTGACCGTGGGCAGGGCGGGGAATTTTGCGGAGATAAATCTCAACGCTGACCCAGCTGGGACTCGAACCTGGGAACTACAGATTACGAGCCTGGCGCGCTACCGACTGAGCCACCCCCGCCCCAATGTGACCTGGCCATTTAGCCCATGGTGTGCAAAAAAGTGCCGCTCAGAGGTAAAACAAGCCAACCCTCAACACCTCTAAGTGCAGACTCCTCTATGCTAACACGAGTCCTCTGTATGGTCGATTCGTTCACTTGACATTCTCCAGCAAAAGACATTGAACTCGTGTTGACATGTCCCTCAGCCAAAGTCATAACTTTGTGCGATTTCTTAACTACCGATTGAAGAGGCTTTAATTTAGGATCCATAATTAAATTAAATGATAGCTTAACGAAAAAAATAAAATTGAAATCGATATTTCAAAAGAATAATATTGTTGCGGATTACAAAAATGGATAGCCACTGAGCGTGAGTATTAAAAACTATATTTCAAAACCAAATTAAATACAAGGCAAATTGTTACAAAGGAAATATGGATGAAGTATCTTATTAACAAATCAACTATTAACATGCACAAGTCATCAATCTTCACGTAGAGCACACAACATCAGCTCTGTGTATTTTACTAAATACTACCTTTTACTTGATTTACCATGTCGCTTGAACATCTTCATACACAAACCAATTCTCGTCCTGTGCTAATAACTTTTCACACACTAGCCGAACAAAAAGACAGTCCGTGTAGACATTCGAAAGTTAGCCATAAAAGTTCCAACTTTTATACTTCCGCGTATACACAACACATCATAAAAGTTCCCACTTTTATACTTCCGCGTATACACAACACATCAAGTTACTTCTTGATACTTAACGCGCACTGTCTCAGAACAGCTCACCGTCCATTTTCGAACTCTTCGACCGTTACAATACAACGACCGTTAACGCTCCACTCTTCTTCTCCAAATTCTCCCAAAGTTCTTGTTCGTTGGCTGAAACTTTTTGCTTTCGGTTGCCAGATTCCTTCTGTCGTAACAATATCATGAAATATGACAATAAAAAATTAACATAAGTTCGCACAAGAAACAGATGAGTGTCGCGTGCAGTAAGAAATTGAAGTTCGCTTGTGGACGTCACCTGCTTTAATACAGCATTAGTTGCATGCCTAATTTATGGTTCCCGTTAATGCTACGTAACACGTGACATGCACGTGACAGACCCCAACAGATCATTTACGCCTGTTGCTTCGCTTTTTACCAATACGATGAATGCTTTAACGAAAAGCATTGCATTCTATGGTTCGTATTGTATGTGGGATTCAAACCCACAATCGCATAAAAAATCGGCTATTGGCAAGGGTTTCTTGCATTGCCTTTCTTCCACGGCGAAAAGAACAAACGAATTGCCCTATATGAGAATCTGATTTCGTTCAGCAGAATTACTTCAGCTGAAACATTTCTTTATGAATCATCAAAGGCGAACGAAAGAAGAAATATAACTCAAGCTCAGATATCCTTATCGTCTGACAGATCCTCCTTGTCATCTCTCTCTCCATCTTCCCACCCACTGTGTTTCTCCCTGCTCGAATTCTTCTCACAGGTGACACCATGTAACGATCTCTTCTCCTCTCGCAGCGATGAAGATCTGTCCGTCACGTGGTCACAATCTCTTTGAAGAAGAATAGAGAGCTAGAAAGAGCCAGGAGTATAAAAAATGAGAGCTTGGTGCCCTCTCTCTTCTCTTCAGTTGTTTTTCTTTTCCTGGTGTGTACAGATTGCATTGGTTCGTCTTTTTGAGTTCTTGGGGGGGGGGGTGAAATGTTGAAGCCATCTGTCCACACACAATGCCCTAACAACGATCTCTGAAAGCCGACGCCGGCGCATCGCGAAGAGGAACACAGCCTTCCCCGGAAGCCTCTTAGCAAGAGCAAATAAGTACCTAACGGTTTCAGATCTCTCGAAAACTGAAAGGGTCGACGGATCGGATGAGTTGGAGCAAATTATAGACGAACATCTCTCCCATCACTCGACATTTTGTTTGTTTCTTCTCTCTCTTCTCTCTGTTCTGAAGAAGTTCTTTCGACATAGGAAATATTCCTTCACTTCTGAAGCAAAGGTAGAGGTCCTCTGTCTGTAGAGCACCAGGCGATCAGTGTGAAGTTCACACCTGCGTTGAAGAATTTCTCGTTTAGGATGAGAAGATGGATTAAGATCGTCACCTCTTGCATGATAAATGCAACATCCTCATATCGTGTGAAAATCTGGAGACTGCGTGTTGAAACAACTCTAGTTGGTTTCTTGCCATTCCGTCATCATTATTGTCATCCTACACTTGGCTACTGATCAAAGGGACCTGGGTTCGAGCCCCGGATAAGGCATGGATCTTTGTGTTGTTTTTCTGCTGAGGTCCCGCAATTCTCACAGACCTTCTCCCATGAAGTATTAAACTATCAGGCCTCTGTGGCAAGCAGCTGCTTGAGGATATATTTTATTTTATTATTATTCATCTATGTACATCAGAATCTCTGAATATTGAGAGCATGCTGGAGGATTTAAGAGGAAACTGCCATACATATGGATCATCTGCATATCAGATGGCTTACTGGATAGATTTGGTGGGATGCTCCCGTTCACGCAGATCAGAACCTTTTTACAATGAAAGACACGTTAGGTGAACTAAATAAAAATTACTCAATTTATATAACACTTTTTAGATGTTAAAGGCCACGCTAAATTGGATTGTTTCACCTTTGAACGGCACTTTTTTGCACACACAATGGGCTAAATGACCAGGTCACAAAGACCCCGAAGGCTAAGAGAAGATTTGGGAGACAGATGGTAGCTCCCATCAAGGCATGTTCTTGACCACGCACAATGTCTGGCTCTCCTCTTGCATAAGGCGCCAAGGCTTTATCTTCCATCCTGATGGACGCTGCTCTTTCAAACCCAACGCCGTCCCATTTCTGACCGTGGGTAGCGTGGGGGATTAGCGGAGATAAAATCATCGCTGGAACAGATGGGACTCGAACCCGGGAACTATAAATTACGAGCCTGGCGCACTACCAACTGAGCGAAGCACCGCACTCCACGTTAAGTGATCTAGATGCAATGCTCCATCTCCTCTAAAGAAGGTCAAAGTCAGGCCTCTTAATCATCAGCATGTTGTTTATCATGAAAGGATCTACCAAAGAACATGCTGAAGGGATGTTCTCGTGGCCGGACTTTGATCTTCTGAAGGCCTAAGCTATGACAAGTTTAAGAGGCCCCAAAATTACGAAAGTCGAAATAAGTTATATATTTATTATTCAGACTGAAGGGAGCATTAAAAAATAAATATAAATGTGGTGAAACATTATATTAGCATTTGTGTAAAGCTGAGATGAACAGTTTTTGTACAATAGATTAATTTGAATATAAAAAATTCGTGACAGTAAACTTCAAACTTATATTTTTGAGGCCCCTCATAACGTGAGGCCCTAAGCTGTAGCTTAGTTGGCTTATACGTCATAATACGGCCCTCGATGTTCCCCCGTCTATGCAGAACCTCTTTATGTTAAAGCCCAGATTTCCTTCTTCCGATTGGTCACTGGTTTTCGGGTTCACCGTGGGGAGGGGGGGGGGAGTTCATTTGGACTGGTACCAAATAGTCAAACATCACAGATGATCTATCTGTGATGATCGTCATCTTCTCTATGATGATCGTCATTTCATCTACGATCATCATAGAGGAGATGAATCGTAGATGAAAGAGGAGAAAAATTCACCCCCCAAATAAATCCTGAGTCACCCGGAATTCCCCATTCTGTAAAACTAATGATGCAAGCAATCATTAAAGATTGATTTGATATGGCATTACATATTTCTACAAATTATTTCAGGTTTGGGGGTAAATTTTACATACAATTACAGAAACATTCATTCAGGCCATTAATCAATATGGCGTCTTGAGTGGTATTGGGAGGGGGGGGGGAGAAGCGTTACGTTGCCCTTACTGTTTTATAATTTAAATTCTAATTATTTAGATTAGATCCTATATTCGTGTGAGTCCGGTGTATTCAAACAATGTGCTATGGCCCTCAAAAATCTGAATTGAAGAAAAATAACAAAAAGCTTTTTTAAAGGTTGCTGATCTTTCCAGCACCGCAGATGGAACTGGAAAGGCCGTCGGATGGGATGTTAAGCTGTGGTCCCTTGTACGGGAGAGCCATACCCTGTGAACGTGCTGGAATGGCCTTGACGGGAGGATACGTCTGTCTCCCAACAGCTATTGCAGTGGGTCCCCTCTCCCAACCTTCTCTGAGCCTTCGGGGTCCTTATGACCTGGCCATTTAGCTCATTGTGTGCAAAAAAAAAAAGCTAACAGCGCGTGACTTTAAATACAATAAAATACACCATGTCTCTCCTATAAGAATCTGCAGAACCATGTGAACACAGTGCTTCCATCTAGTGAGAAAAATTGTAGACTCTTACATCTCAACTATATCACTGCAACTTCTTGACTATTGTTTTGGAGTTGTGAGGCGTAAAAAGTGGGGGGGGACAATCGCTCCCCTCAGCACATTCTCCAAAAGTGGCGCCTTTTCAAGAAAATTTTTAAGGTACTATGTTAAGGGTTATGTTATGTTCAAGGTATGTGACCGTTGTTAAGACTCTGATGAAAAGTCTTTAGAAGCAGCAGCATGAAGGCAAGGATCAGTCTCTTCAATACGCAACTGAAGCATCAGTGGCCATGAGATACCTAGAGAAGGAATGAAAGAGTGGAGGGGCGACTTTTTTATGTGCTCGCCCCCGCTGATGTTAGAACCTGGCTAGGCAACAACTTCGATACAGGATTAAAAATAAAGTTAATTCCACCCTCAAGAAGGCTCATATCACAGAGGTCTGATAGGACTGTCCTGTCAGCATAATACACCATTAAGAGAGATCTGGCGAAACCTCAGCAGAAAGACAATACAAATTAAAACAAAATCCATGTCTTTTTACGGGGCTCGAACCCAGGTCCCATTGATCAGTAGCGAAGCACAATAATCGCCTAAGAGGGGTCCCAAAATTACTACCAAGTGATCAAGGATAATTATTATAGGTACTGCATCAAAAAGGCGAAATTACACGAATAGCTAAATGAATTGAAAAAAAGGGAACATTAATACATTCAAAAAATATTTCCTTCTTAATCATCAGAAGATTATGATTTAAGAAAAGAATTTTTTTAAATCTCTTTAAAGCGTTTTAAAAAATGAATTTTTTAAATTGTTTTATGAAAATCTTTAAAAGATTAGGGTTTAAGAAATCAGTTTTTTTAAATGTACTAATATTCAACTGTTTTTAACTCATTTTGCCATTCTATTACATGTATTTTTACATTTACCTTTCAATAATTATAAAATATTTCACCAATATCGAATTTGTTTTTCCCATCTACAATGTTTTCCACTTTTGGAACCTCTCGAAAGTAATCACAAGGTCCTTCTTAGGTAAAACAATTCTTTAAAAAAAAAATGGTTTCCTGTAGCCTTCTGTGACCAGTATAAATCATACTTATCCCATAGGAAAGATACATTTTTCATTTCCATTTGTATTTCTTTATGCAGGGTGTAGCTTTACATCTATGACGTCATTTAGGAAAACACGAAGCATTACATTTAGTCTTTGTAATTTTTCTTCATTTTTTTTCCAAAAATTATAAGCAATACCCTTTACTTTGTCGAATCTTGTTCCAAGAGCTATTTCTTTTCCATTTCCTTATTTGAGGTCCCGTGCTTGCACTTTTTAACATCTGAAATGCTGCTCTTTCCTTCCTTTGGAGATTGAAGAAATGCGGCCTCCTCTCACCACAATCAGTGTAATTTAATCTTTCGCTTTGGCAAAAGAATTCAATACCTCGAAGTTATTTCCTCTATCAGTTGAAAAGAAAAATGCTCTCTTTACGCCCTAGTGATAAAGAAACTGGAACGAATCAATTGCGTATTTCGCACATCATCATCATCATCCTCAAGCAGCCATGGGCTACGGAGGTCCAACCAGACCGTGCAATTTAGTTCTCCAAGCAAGTCTGTCCTGAGCTATACCTGCTGCATCTGGCCACTGCACACCAATTCTAACAAGGTCCTGTTTGACATTGTCTGCCCACCGCATCCTAGGTCTCCCCTTCTTTCTGAGGCCTTTAGGCACACTGTTCATAACCCTATTTGCCAAGAGGTCAGGAACTGCTTTGGACAAGAGGCATGTATGGTGCGAGCTCTCTCTCTCTCTTGCCATGAATTGCGCTCTTCTCTCAGCTTAAGGGCTGAGTGTCCATTTAACCTCGACACAAGGTCGAAACGGGTGTGCTCGTGTTAAACCCCGAAATAAAAAGGGCGGGGGGGGGGGAGCTCAGTCGGTAGCACGCCAGGCTCGTAATCTGCAGTTCCCAGGTTCGAGTCCCAGCTGTGGTTAGCGTTGAGATTTGACGGTCAGTAGGGGACACCGATGGGCTTGGAAAGGCCGCCGTCCGTCGGATGGGACGTTAATCCGTGGCCCGTGTGCGAGAGAGCCATACCCTGTGCACGTTAAAGAACACGCTGGATGGCTTTAACGAGAGGCTACCATCTGTCTTCCAACAGCTGTTCCAGTGGGTCCCCTCCCCCAACCTTCTCTGAGCCTTCGGGGTCCTTGTGACCTGGCCATTTAGACCATGGTGTGCAAAAATGTGCCGCTCAGAGATAAAACAACCCAACCCGAAAAAAAGGAATTTTATCCTTGCAAGAAATTAAAGAACAATTCCTTCCTTGAAAAATAATTTTTTAATATGGGAAAATATTGAAAAATAAACATATCTTAGAGTGAGTAAGGACAAAACGAAGAAGCTCATTGGTCGGTAGCAAATTGGATTTATTAAGAGACTTATAACAAACGTTGCGCATTCGTTACTTATCTAGTGATAAACTGAACAGAAATCGCTCTAGTTTCTTGGTGTAGATGCATTCTGATCAGTAAACTGGCTAAGGGCAAAAGGATTAAAATTTCTCCGACAGACGATTTACCTGGAATCATTTTAGATGATTTTTGGGTGGTTTTTATTTTAAAATTGTCGCAATCATTTTAATGTCCCTCAAAGCCACAATATTTTCAGGTATTATCCACTTATGAAAAATAGTCTGTTTTGAAAAGATTCTTTAAAAAGGAGCGAATACGTCGCTGAAAGTACAACTGAGGATAAGGAAGAAATGAGAAGAAATCGGACTTCACTCGGATTTAGTTTTTGCTCTTAAGGAGTTTTCGCATCATAGTTTCTAAGTAAAAATTAATGTATTTCCGTTTTTTTAGGTAAAAGTATTCAAAGAAAAAAAAAGTTATATATTTCAGACATACTAATGAAGAAAATGAGCCAGGCAAATGTTCAGCCAAACTTTCTCCATAAATGACTGGAATAAGTTGCCGATACTCGCGACAGATGGCGCTGACCTCTGCCAATTTAGTTTTCAGCTTGGAAGTGTTTAGAAAATCAGGAACAGAATCAAATGGTGAAGCAATGTGTAAAAATGCAACGCAAATTTATTCATTCGTAAATGAAACATTGAAGAGAAAATTCTTTTGGATTAAATAAATAAAAAATAAACACCCCTTCAAGCAGCTGCTTGCCACAGAGATCTGACAGGAGCTTGTCAGTTTATATGCCATAGTAGAAGGTCTGTGAGGATGGCAGTACCTCAGCAGAAAAACAACACACACATCCATGCCTTAACCCGGGACTCGAACCCAGGTCCTTTAGATCGGTAGCCAAGCGTGCTAACCACTGGCCACGGGACGGCTTTCTTTTGGATTACGGACTCCTTTATATTTCTTAAGACTTTTAAAAGCCTCAGGAAGGATTATATAGAAAAGACAATTTTTGAACAAAAAATTTGTTTTATTGCAAGTATTTATTTTTAAGTTTAATGCCAAAGTATTCAAATTTGAATTGAAATTACATTAACCCTTTAAGCACGTAGACAGAGGGAACAATGAAAAAAAAAAAACCTTTCTCAATGATTAAAAAGGAAGCTAATGTAACAGAAAACGTTTTCTTAAAGGTTATTTTATAACCCTGTTATGTATACTTGAAATGCATCGAACGATTTGGTCAAAAAATCGCTTTACTCTATTAAAAGGTATCACTTGAGATATTGTTACGACAGAGGAACGAGCAACAATGAAACCGTGATTTCTGCTGTATCAGTTTGATGCTTGACAGGCTCCGCGTGTACAGCAACTGTACACGATCCAGTTACCGTTTGACACGAAGGTTGCCAGATCACTAATTTTTAAAAAAAATCGTTGCCAGATATTTTTTCTGAATTCTGTAATCAACCACAGTGTTCGGATACTTTTTTGAGCGACTGTACTTCTCTCCCTGCACTTCCTTATCTCTGTCGTCTCGAATGCAGAAAGAAAAAAAGGCAGATACTGCTTTTTTATCATTTGGCGGGAGAATGGCCGAGCTGCTATGAAGCAGACGCATTCTTAAGTAAAAAAAAAATACCCCTCAAGCAGCTGTTTGCCACAGAAGTCTGACAGGAGCCTGTCGGTTTATATGCCATAGTAGAATTTATGAATGAAACTGCTGCATCTTCCAGAGGCATAAGGTCGCAAATGACAATAGATATTGCCCTTTGCTCGACTATGTGTTCGATATATATGTCGCAGGGAGATGATAAAAATAAGGATTTGATCAAATCCCTAAGGTATATATATGATCAATTCACGGAAGATGTTAAAATAACAACTCTGTGGGGTGATTTCCCTGAAGAAAGTAAGTGTTTTGATCAAATCCCTTAACTGTTTTAGTGAAAAGATGAAATAAACAAGTCAGTATCGACAATAAGACAATTCGAACCAATTAACAACTCTACTTCAACAGTTAAAACATCTGTAGTGTTACTTGCATCAGAAGGGGAAGCAGCCGTCAGCGACAGTAAAGAATGTTGTGTTGTTTGTGGAATGGAATCTACTGGAGCCCATTCATGTGACATTTGTAAAAATCCGGTGCACTTAATATGTGGGAACACAGTAGGAGAAGAAGGATATGGATCGAAAATTCTATGCTATTTATGCCAAAAAGAAGAGAGCATTAAAGATCAAAAGGAAAATGCTGCAAAACACCTGAAAAGATCAGCTGAAAAAATGAAAGAAGTTTCTTTGAAGAAATTTAAAGACGTGTTAGTGAATTCCACAGTTTTGGTGTATGTACCTAAGGTAGATAGAGGCCCATTAGATGGAAATAACATCGTGGGGATCGTATTAGATATAAAAAATAATTTATACCAAATTGGTACCTCAGTTGGAATTATAAAAGATTGGCTACCTAGAAACGCTCTTCAAATAGCTACTACAACATTTACCGAAACAGTTCCACAGATTAACCTAAGTCTGCGTGAGATTGCAGGAAAATTATCCGTATTTGGAGATCAAGGATTTAAGAAGTGTTCTTGTGAGCAATCCAAATTACAATGTAAAACAAAAAGATGTGCCTGTAAAAAAAAGTAACGTACTTTGTAACTCGAGATGTCACAAATCAACAACCTGTTTTAATAAAAATGAATAAACATTATTATTTATTAATTACATTCACGAAAAATGTTTAAAATTTCACTAAAAATATCCTTTTTGTTTTTAAAAATATCAGCTTAAGTACCTATTTCTTTTGTTAATTAGTTTCGAATAAATAATTTGTGTTTCAATGACTATTGTTGTATTAACTATTCTACATTTAATAATGCATGGTTTACTAAATAAATACTTTTAATATCTAAACAATGTTATTTCATCTTTTCACTAAAACAGTTAAGGGATTTGATCAAATCACTTACTTTCTTCAGGGAAATCACCCCACAGAGTTGTTATTTTAACATCTTCCGTGAATTGATCATATACCTTAGGGATTTGATCAAATCCCTATTTTCATCATTTCCCTGCGACATATATATACTGCATATGTACAATTAGAATGATTCTTGTTATAGCAAACATTTAGATTCTGGAAACACGATGGACCCCGAAAAAACTCATGGACCTCAGTGTCCGGAATCAGGAGTTAGGAAATTTCAGTATTATCGGTGGAAAGGACCTATTAGAGCATTGGAAGAGAACTGCATTTTTTACTTGGGAAAAAAATGTTTCGGATTAAGCCACACTAGATTAATAATGGCTGTAAAAGCGCGCCCCTATAACAATGCAGACTGATTCTTTGCCAAGAATTGGCATCGCAAGAGCTTTCGCTTTATCGGTCGAAAAGTGTATTTTTTAAAATGTTTGTATATATTTGTATTATCTTTTGTAAAAAATTTTCATTTTCAAATATTAAGGGGAAATTATTTAAAATTCTATAGTGATTGGTTGTTTTTCTCTGAGCGGCACTTTTTTGCACACAATGGGCTAAATGGCCAGGGTTGGGTTGGGTTGTTTTACCTCTGAGCGGCACTTTTTTGCACACAATGGGCTAAATGGCCAGGGTTGGGTTGTTTTACCTCTGAGCGGCACTTTTTTTGCACACAATGGGCTAAATGGCCAGGTCACAAGGACCCCGAAGGCTCAGAGAAGGTTGGGGGAGGAGATCCACTGGAACAGCTGTTGGGAGACCGATGGTAGCCTCCCGTCAAGGCCATCCAGCGTGTTCTTTAACGTGCACAGGGTATGGCTCTCCCGCACACGGGCCACGGCTTAAAATTCTATAGTGAAACCAAATAACTAATTGTGGAAACCAAATCCCTTTCCAAATGCAGCTCATCTTTCTCATTACACCAATTTCTTTGACGTTAAAGCAAAACGTCATCAATTATTAGGGAAAAGAGAAACGTCATCTGCTGTCACGTGCTTTGCAGCTTCAAGTTGTTCACGGGGAATGCTTTAGTTGCATATCTGAGAAATAGATGGCGCTACATGTACAGAGGCAACCTATCATGTGAAGTCAATTGATTTGTTCCAACCTCAAAAGTGTCAATGTAATCTTTACATAGCATTAATGAACAAAGTTCATACATCCCTAGATATGTGCACTAAAAATATAAGAAATTATAATTTGTTTATTTCAAAGCACTTGCTTCGCTTGGCTAAGGAATCGATTTCGAAAAAAGCAGGGACGATCCATCGTCAGTACATGAAGCGAGGTCCGTTTGGGGAGAGGAACATTGCGTTGGGGGAAAGAGCTGCCACGAGGTGTTGAAAATGGGATCGTAACAATCACTGAGAGCCCAAAACAGAACACGAAAACGGATAACGAGAAATATCGGTTAACGAGCAACTGAAGTGTGGTCCGTTACAGCGACATTACAGCGACAACACTTTCTAGGCGTAAAAATATTCTTTTAGAACGAAATTTTTCTCTGTCGAATGAATAAAATTCCATTTTTACCTCTTGCGACAGCACGAAATTTATTAGATTTACCGATGCAATCCCAACCCACTGTTTCCTAAATTTTGAACAGTTTCAACTTTCCTGCTAAGAGTTGATAAACGTTCGTGTTGTTATCCCGCAGACGAGAATTAACTGGAGTGGGATATTGAATCTGTTAATGACTCATAATTTGAGTCTATATAAATGTATTTTTCAGTAATAACATTTAGCTGTCTATTATTAAACAGCGGCTACAAACACATTTAATGATCTGTTACTCCTAGTTATTACAATTGCCATCTTATATCTTTAGTACATCCATGTATGTAGGGTTGGGTTGTTTTTACCTCTGAGCGGCACTTTTTTGCACACCATGGGCTAAATGGCCAGGTCACATGGACCCCGAAGGTAGACTCCCGTCAAGGACATCCAGCGTGTTCTTTAACGTGCACAGGGTATGGCTTTCCCGCGCACGGGGCCACGGCTTAACGTCCCATCCGACGGACGGCAGACTATTCCAAGCCATATCGGTGTCCCCTACTGACCGTGGGCAGGGCGGAGAATTTTGCGGAGATAAATCTCAACGCTGACCCAGCTGGGACTCGAACCTGGGAACTACAGATTACGAGCCTGGCGTGCTACCGACTGAGCCACCCCCGCCCCATGTATGTAGGGATGTATGAACTCTGTCCATTATAGCTGCATAAATATTACATTAACACTTTTGAGGTTGCAACACATCAATTCATCATAACATTAGGTGGCGAAACCTTCCTCCCGAGACATGCCTGGTTTTACAAGAACGCATCCATGAGGTATCTCGAGGGAAACCTTTATCTAAAATCTGTAACGGAGATGAATAAAAACAAGTTTTAAAAAAAATCCTCCATTGATGACGAAGTGATTGGCTCGGCTGCATCCGACTTCCAAAGGCTTCTCCCCTCAATAAGAATCCCCGCAGTTTTCGATGCCAATTGCCTTTTCTCCACCGTTGGTCTGAGAGCGAGGATGGCTCCTGTCCTCTGCGACCGATGCTCCCCGGCGCGAGGTCGTACGCATTGTGGTGGGTGCCTCAGACGCTCGCTGCACGTGTAGCAGGAGCAGCCATCTGCATCACGTGGTCCTCTTTGCCATCCTCGTGATGGATCGCACATCGACACAATGAGTTTGAATAAAAGGTGAGTAGCGTGGCGCATGCGCACCTCCAGCACCGCTGTTGCCGTGTTGTCTGTGTCGGTGCCTGCGTGATGGATGGGATGCGATCTCCCGTGAAATTGTCGCGTGGAGGCAACCGTTCCGAAGCCGATCCCGTCGCCACATGTGTTGCTTCTTCTCTCACTCGGAGACCGCCAGAGACAACGCCCACTCGGCTCTCTCTCGTGCTCACCTGGCCGCTGTCTCGTCGTTTTATTCACGACGGATCTTTCTCTCGCTGCTCATTTTGGAATCGATTCCTCCTTTTCTCAAGCGAATCAAGTGGTTCGAAATAAGCATACTTTCGATTAATGTAGCTAAGACCACATGTAATTTTTATAACCTAGAAATTAGTTGCATAATTTGGTAAATGAAAATATTCCTTACCAAATAATACTAATAAGCTAAAAGCACAGCTCATGAAAAATGAAAGCAGCGCTTACCAGGGATGCAACCGAAGGAAGAGTTCATCTGGTGAATTGGGATGCACTTAGACATCACTGAAAGAGAAGTGCTCATCAGATTTCTTTCAATTAGCGATAAATTTCTTTCAGCTGGTTTATCACCCCAGCAATATTTTTTTTTCTGTTTCCGTTTCGTGCAGATCTCAGTGAAATGAAACACCTACGATAACGAAAGCCAGGGGACAAAAGCTATGACGTCAGCTTAAGCAGTCCTACCATATAGATAATAAAAAAATAAAATACCCCCTCAAGCAGCTGCTTGCCACAGAAGTCTGACAGGAGCCTGTCAGTTTATATGCCACAGTAGGAGATCTGAGAGGATGGCAGGACCTCAGCAGAAAAACGACACACACATCCATGCCTAATCCGGGGCTCGAACCCAGGTCCCTTACTCTTATATTTTTAATTCTAATATTATCACTGGTGGATTCTTGTGCTAATCTATTTATACTAATGTTTATCTATAAATATGTTTTATTTAGGAGACAAATTATTTGCATTAATTAGCATTATATTCGTTAATAAATGCAAATAATTTTCTAAATAAAATATATTTACAGATAAACATTAATGTAAATATTAGCACAAGAGCGCACCAGTAATAATATTAGAATCAAACTTTAAGAACTGTCTATTTGATAGGACTACTTAAGTTGACGTCATAAATTTGGTGCCCTGGCTTTCTGTTATACGAGATGTTGGATTAAATCCATCGGCTGTCTCTATCCAGTCCCCCGTTTCGCAAGAACTTTAAGGGGAATTCTTGGTTAAATGAACGATGCTTGGATTTCCGAAGTTCTTCTGAAGAAGATGTTAAGCTCATTATAAGCATCTGAAGCTATAAAACAGAGAGAGATGATGAAATAAATTATGTGTCATTGCAACTAGATCCATGGGAAAAAGTCAGTCATCTTTAAGATGACCCGGAGAAGAAAGATCATCATCTTGGCTCTGAGATGTTCTTTAGCAGCCTTCATTGCAGACACCTCATTCACTGCATCTGCCATATCATTCACTCCATCTGCCATATTTGCAAATTTGATTTTTATCCTTGACTTGCGCATTTTGCATTCTTCCAATGATCTCCATCCTTCTCTTTAACCCCCAGTGAACTTCGTCATTCTAATTGGAATTGTCACCTAATCCTATGGCTTCGGACAATCCCCCCCCCCTCCTCCGGCGCTCTTATTTGGCTACATCGACTGGGCGTGCCGATCTTATCTCGACACGTCTCCACTGCCGTTTTCCTCTGCTGTCATCTCCTCCTTAGCAGACAGACGCAATAATTTGCCAGCTTCTTCCAGAGCTCGAGGCTCATGATTGCGGCTAATTACGTGCTGGCAAAGGAGACAGCATCGTTAAGGCACGATCCCTTCCGCCAAGCAGAGGAGGATCGTCGCTTTGGTTCAAACAACTACAGAACATACAACAGTTGCGTAATGCCCGCTTATAAAAAAAATGAGAGAGCCTTTTTTTGCTCTCTCTTGTGATTACAGGGTTCGTAGTTGGATGTCTTCACATTTCGTTCTTTCGAACTAACTGAGTCATCGAAAGGTATTTTAATATCTTCACTGCCCAGTCATTTAAATATACGTGAAACGGTTTTGATCCTACGTTAATCTATATTTATTTTTTTATCATTTTTTTGCATGCTTCCTTCCGCCTAAAATAAATTGTGTTTGCATTTGAAATGGTCTCAGTTAAAATGAGAGTGAAAGAAACGAAATGTGGAAATCTCACCAGAATAAATTAACAGTTCATTTGCAATTAATTTATTTGAAAAAACAAAGCTATGCTAAATTGTTGCTCAATGCCTTAAAAAGAATTGGTATCATTTATTATTATTTCTGGTAAATATGATTAAAATATACAGTTAACTAAATCAGTTCTATCACACTCTTTTTTTTAAATTCACATATTTTTATATTTCATTTTCAATTTTTTCGCTATCATTATCAGCTATTCAGGAAGGAAGGAAAGTTGAACAGATAATATATCAATTACTAAAAATGATAGTAAGCTTTATCCTGTTCTTATCTTTTTACTTGAGATTTGAGAAATTGAAATAATTTTGATAAATATATTTAAGAAAAAGCTTCCATTTATAGATTCCTGATTGTTATTTCATCCGGCCTGCCCTGTTGTGTAGCTTCCGGGTTTTTTTCAGTCTGATACAAAAGACTTGAAAGCAAAAGAAGGTGGAGTTGTTTTACCTCTGAGCGGCATTTTTTTTGCACAAAATGATCTAAATGGCCAGGTCACAAACACCCCGAAGGCTCAGAGAAGGTTGCGGGAGAGAACCCACTGGAACAGCTGTTAGGAGACAGATGCTAGTCTCCCGTCAAGGCCATTCAGTGTGATCTCTTCCTCACACGGGACCATGACATAACGTTCCGTCCGACGGGCGGCGGTCTTTTCAAGCCCGTCGGTGTCCCCTACTAACCTTGGGCACGGCGGGGAGTTTTGTGGAAATAAATCTCAACGCTGACCCAGCTGGGACTCGAACCTGGGAACTGCAGATTACGAGCCTCGCGCGCTACTGACTGAGCCCCTCCCCCCCCCCCCCCCGGCCCCCTAGCAAAAGAAGAGAATGTTTTAAGGCACGAGTCATGAAATGTTAGTTTACGAGCCCCGGATAAGGCTTGGATGTATGTGTTGTTTTTCTGCTGAGATCCTGTCATCCTCTCAGACCTTCTACTATGGCATATAAACTGACAGGCAGGTCTTGTCAGACCTCTGTGGCAAGCAGTTGCTTGAGGGGGTATTTATTCATATTATAATTGTTGAGTTGGGGGAAAATCTTCCTCTAATCCTCCATTGACTTGTAATGCAGAATGGACTTATAAATTATTAATTAATCAAGATAATCGTAACAATATGTTTTAATTAATAATAATGGAGGTGACATTGAAAGATTGTTTGAATGACCCAGAGGAAGCAGTCCATTTGGGTTGTCAAGGATCGTCTGTAATGAAGTTGCCGATCTCTGCCCGAGTATCATCGATTCAAAAGACTAATCCACACTATGAGAAATCATTTGTACATCCAAATTCTAATTGAACTCCATCTGAATCCCAGTTACAACTCATTAAATCACTCGTTACATGTGCATATACTTCTAATGCAGTTGTGGAATTCCTTCTTTTTTCTTCTTTATGAAACAGAATCTTTACCTTTTGATTGCTGCGTCTCGTTCAGTGAAGACTTCCTCCATTGTTATGAGGGTGAAATTTGTGGGGTTTTCATGTTATTTTATTGTATCTTTTTTTATCATTTTATGTTCATATATCTTTTTGATCTTGCTCTGTATAGAAATGTAACTCTTTATGTGAAACTGTCCCTTTTTTCTCACAACTGGCGAAGGCTGTTTATGGCTAATATGTCTTGCTGCAATCAGCAAGACAGGTTCATTGCCTCTGATCGTTGGTGATCGGTCTCTTTCGTCCGCGGTCGTGGAGCGCAGACCAAATCACCATTCCATGGAGCCGGGAGGACTGCGCTTGCACGAGAGTGCTGGCCATCCCGTCGCCAAGATCAGGCAGTTCTGTCAGTACTGGCTTTGGCAGCGGACCAAATACTGCAACTGCTAAGTGAGTATGTATTTCATGAATCTAGAGGTTTTCCTCTGTTAGGTGCGTAGAGGATGCAACTTCTTAAACAACCTTTGCACGGTTCGTTGTCATAAGCCAGTAGCGAACGTCAGTTCTCACAGGGACATCTGTGAATACTTACATTAAACCACTGTTATCGTTATAACTTTCAGTTTGCCGTTCATCTTCAATAAGGAGTCTATTCTTCAACGCCGAAAGCCCAATTTGAGAAACAAACCAAAACCATATTGCGTTACCTGTGAGGCAATGTGGAGAAATTAAATTCGACAACCCCAGGAACCGACAAAATTCACTCGCAGATTGCGCAATAAATGCCCACACAGAATGGGGCAAGTCTGGAAGAAGATATCAGCCTCATCCTAACTCTCCATCTCCATTCTCCTTAATAGAATGATGACTTTTGAGGCACTTGGATCCCATCAGATCGATGTTCATAGCGAGGTTTCTGCTGCAAATGAGATGGAGCTACGGTGGATATAGAAAATGAATATCTGTTGCTTTTCCATTCGAGATTTAATTTTTAAGCAAAGGATTGATTACAATTCAAATACTGAAGCGAAGCAATGTTTAAATAAATGTAAAAAAATACTTCGGGCATTCTACTTAATGATGAAAACAGATTCAAGAAAATCTTTGATAAGTTACAAAATCTTGATTTAGGGTTACTTTGAACAGTACTTAAATACGTAAAGAATTTCTTCTGCAAGGGTTTAAATTTCAAATTTATCTTTGATACTTACATATATTAATATTTTATTTTTTGGCGTTTGCTTTTGTATATTTCTTTTAACTTTATTCTAATTGAATAAAGATATTATTTTAAAATTTATTGGCATGGAAACAGGCTATGAAATAGAAGAAATCAGCGCAACGATCTTGAATTTGAAAACAATCAATCATTTATTATTCTATTACTTGCGGCCAATCATATAGAATGACCAGCTGATTACTACCACAAATTTCTTTGAATAGATTATATTTTCCACTTGGGAAAATAGAAGTATTTAATAAACCATCGGCATTCTTTTACTCATGAACCTCTATAAGAACTGGAGAGAACTTATCTAACATTTTGTTTCGATACCTACTTTAATTCGTTTAAGGCTACTTAAAAATCATGTAATATAAAAAAGGATAACAACAAGATAGAGTTAGTGGAAAAATAAAACGCGGTTTTTATCTTATTTTTCTGCTATGTTTCGACAACAGCAACTGCTGATTGATCTGAAACAGAAATCAGATTCCCAATTTCAAAATATAGGAATCTGATTGATGCATCACATTTTTCGATTTCCAAGAAAACGGATTTACTTCCTTTAGGTTCATGCATTACTTTTAGATTTTTCTCTATTCTGAAGCGTTACGTAGATGTTATAATTAAAAAGAATTCATTCAGCCATTCATTTAACTGTTTCGTCATAATTGTTTGGCTGCATTTTCTACTCCTTGAACCGAAACTTCTTTGCTGGTCAGGTCACAAACACTCCCATGGTTCAGAAGTGGGCTGGGGAAGGAGACCCACTGAAGAGATGCTAAGAGGCTGATGAAGCACATGGAATGCCTCTCTGCATCCTAAAGATGGACTGATGAAGCACGTGAATGTCCGTTTGCATCCTAAAGATCGGCTGATGAAGTACATGGAATGCCTGTCGCATCCTAAAGATCAGTTGATGATTGCATCCGATGAACGACAGTCCCTTTGATCCCATCTATGGATCTTTCTCACTGAGGATGAATCAACGAAACTCAGATGATTCGGATTATCAGAAGCAGCAGATCTGAAGAGGAGGACGAAATGTCGAATTCTAATAAAGCGCATCGGAGTTAGGTCAATTGCATTGCATACCTGATGTTGAGAAATCCTGTCTCAAAATACACCAATAAGATTAATTTGATATATATTTTACAACTTTTGTTTTTCTGTAAGAAGTTTTTTAGGATTGATGATGGTGTCCAAACTCAGTGCAATGAAGTCAATATAAAGCTTTATTTAAATAATCTCTACACTCGAACTGAATATGTTCCTTCTTCGTCGTCAGCCTCCGGACTGGCGAATTTCTTCTTCCCTTTCATCCTCCTATGGGATGCGAGATGCTTGCGCATGTGATCCCGTCTGCCGAATCTCTTGCCGCAGCTGGGACACGGGAAGGGCTTCACTCCGCTGTGGATCCGCTTGTGACGCGTCAGCTCCTCATTCCTGGAGAAGGCTCTGCCGCATGACGGATGCTCACAGGTGAAGGGACGTTCGCCTGCACGAGGGGCGGAACGATCATTAGCAACATCACATTTGTTCAGGCGTTAACAGTTCAAGTATGCATATGAAACACACTAAGGGAATATGCACCATGAGCTTTCTTACCAAACAGTTGAATCAAGATTTAAACATTTAACACTTAGATTTATTGAATTTGAATTGAATTGAATACATCTATTTCACCCATACATACATATATTGGTACATAAAACACAGACAAGTTCACAGGTGAAAAAGGAGAACATAATAAACCGTGGCTTTTGAAAAAATATTTCCTGAAATACACTTAAATTTAAAACATTACAGGTGGCCTTAATTTATACATTTATTTGAGCACGTGAATTTTTGTGGTCTGACTCTATCATTATCTTGATAATAAGTTAAGTTTATATTTATATTTAAAAGTTCTATATTGTTCCATTGCAGCAGTATCCTCTGGTATCTCGTCATTCCAAATCTTAATGCCAATGTACCGTATTGATCTCTGGCCTATAGATTTCTTATAAAGGGGCAACATGATCTTGTTCTTAAGGCGAGTATCATAACTGAAAGTCTTCGTTCTTTCTAAGCAGCAGTAAAGTTCAGAGTTTCTATTATTTTATTCTTCACTCTGTACACAAAATTCCCCATAACATACTTGAAAATATTTTATATATTTAGTATTCCATTTTCTGCCATCAAGTGTTGTACCGGATTTCTGAAATTTAATCTTAGAATATATCTCATAATTCTCTTTTGCAGACAAAATAAACTATTCAAATTGGCTGAACTAGAATCTCCCCAAACACTAATTCCATATATTAAATGTGGGTACACTAATACATAATATAATGTTATCAAAGTTTGTTGATTTACGTAATTTTTTATTCTCCCAATCGATCCAATATTTTTGAAATAGTAGCTCTCAGCTGGTTAATATTATAATTCCAAGTTAAATAGCATCTACCCAGAGTCAAATTTTTTTGTATATTTACATATTTCAATTTTTTGATCATTTATCAAAATACAATTTTTTATTCTTGTTCTTTGTTTTAGAAATATTTATAGCCAGTTTATTATATGTGATCCATTTATGCATATTTCCAATTAGAGTATTGTTTCTTCTACTAAAATTCTTACATCAGTATGGAAAGAAATGACATTTATATCATCTGCATACATAACTAGTATTGATATATGTGAGGGATATCTTAATTTCATTTTTAACATTTTTAATTACATTTATTGAGATATCATCAGGCCCACAAGAAGTATTAGGTTTCATTATACTTATAATATGACATATATCATCTTCAGAAAAAGGTTCAATATATAAACTATCTGGAAAACTGTATCCATAATATTTATATTGCACTTGATTTTTTGTATTAAAATCAGCTGCTAGATCTTCTGCTATACTTTTAAAATACTGGTTGAAAGCTGTAGCTTTTTGCGCATCGTCTGTTAGTACATTTTCAGCCACCTCAATATCCCCAATTCTAAGATTTTTGTTTTTATTCCGAGACAATAGGTTATTTATCAGCCTCCATTTCTGTTTCAGCGATGTATCACCATATATATTAAATTTAGTTTCATAGTATTTTTGTTTAGCTTCTCTTATTAAACCAGTGACATAATTTCTGCAAATTCTGTTCCTTTCCTTGTCCGTTTCATCACTGGAATTCTTATATATTTCAGCAAGTCTGTTTCTTTTTCTAATCTGTTTTTTTATATAATTATTTATCCAAGGAGCATAACCAGGGTGTTGTGATCTCTTCTTTCGAATTCTAGGAAAGCATACATTATATATATCCATAAAGAGTGAAAGAAAGTGATGTAATGTAAAACACACTTATGTGTCATTTTCCTGTATGTTTTATCATTTTCTAAATGTTTCTTTGAATCTTCAATAAAGTAAATTACCGGGTAGGGGTCAATTAAATCAGATTGTAATATTTTACTTTTACAAGACATATTAGTAATTGTATAATCAAGCAGTGTACCATTCATATTTGTTAATCTAGTTGGTAATCTAGTTTACTGACGATACCAAATGGTATGGACAATCCTATTTAATAAACGCAAAAAATTAAGTAAAATTGTAATATTCAAAAGCTTGGATTTTAGCAATTTAAAAATTTATTAATTTATTATTTTAAAATTATTTTAACACTTCTATAATTATTTAATATATATATAATATATATACACAAGTGTTATATTTAACACTTGTGCATTTATATAATGATACAATGATCCAAATTTCCTTCTTCTTCCTTACAGGTTAGCAGAGGGTCATAAATTAATATCAAAGGAAAATAACAAGCACAGAGCAATTCAGGAAAAAACACAATGAAATAATTCACTGGATAAGGAGAATTTTCAATAATCCCTCTCGATATATTAACTATTAATGAATATTCCTTTTCGCAACTCTTTCTTAATTATTTACCTTAACTTCCTTTTTCAAAACATTATAAATTGATTCATTTGTAATGAGATAAAGAATGAAAGACCTGTAAATGGTAGCTAGGCGTAAACTGGAAGGAGACCTGTGCACCAATCCCTAGTGATGATGCACAGAACCGGCCAGGTCTAGCACCTAATGTCCGACCCCGCCTTCTCGTGGTGCAGGCCGTTAGTACCTTTCAAAAGAGATATTCTCTTTTGGAAGGGAACGGAAGGGGAGGGCTGCCAGTTCAGTATGGCCTACTGATCTGGTCATCTATGGCCTACTGATCTGGTCATCTATGGCCACTTTTTTCTTTTTTTCAACCCTGCTGAGGAGTGGTCACCTTCACAGGGTCCTGGTGCTGACCATTTATACCTACTAGACTGGACTTGTTTATGGATTTGAGCTTGATTATGGATCCTGGACTTGCTGCACTGGTGGGCCTCTGTTGAGGGAGAGTCTGCCGCTGTGTTTTCTGTTTGCTTCTGGGTTGCCAGCTCTAAGTGAACAGAGGCATGGGATACCTTATTCAGCTGGTGGATAATCCTAATCAGAGGCCATCGCAGGTACCTGAACCTTACTTAGCTAGTTGGGCATCGTCAAGCCTAAACTGGAGTAATGTGTCTAAGGCAGGCCATGTGGCTCTTGAAAAAGTCCACTTGAAAAGGTGGTGCCTGAAGTTCCTACCAGCATCGGTGACTTCAGCTTTTAGCAGAGGAGGAACAGGTCTTTGCCCCATGCCTGCGATCAGGGGGCTGTTTGATATTGTTGGCCCTACCAATCTCAATAAACCTAATTTCTTTAAAAATCCTACTAATCATTTTCTCTCTGCAGGAACGTGGAACGTGAGGACATTACATAGAGATTATTCTCTTGATGTCCTCATGCAGGAATTCCAGCGCTATAACCTAGATATTCTAGGCTTGCAAGAGACCAGATGGACAGGTAAAGGTGAGATACTTAAAAATAACTTTAAATTTCTCTTTACAGGGAGGGAGGATGGAAAGCATCACCAAGGCGTGGGTTTGCTGCTCAGCAGACATGCTAGTGATGCTCTTCTTGGATATGAGTGCATTAATGAAAGGTTTCTTACAGCAAAATTTCAGACAAGCATTAAAGACTTGAATGTTATCTGCTGTTATGCCCCCACTGAGGATGCCGATGAGGATGAGAAGGATAGGTTTTACGGACAACTTAAGGATATTTTGAATTCTGTCAAGAAAGGAGATATTACCCTTGTTCTAGGTGACTTCAATGCCAAAGTTGGTACTGACTCTGACCTTTGGGGAGGAGTAATAGGCCCTTTTGGTATTGGTAGCTGCAATGGCAATGGGCAACGTCTCCTACAGGTAAGTAAACTCAATGGATTCAGAATAACTAACACTTATTACAAACACCGCGACATACATAAGTACACATGGGTTTCACCTGATGGGCTGCATAAGAATATGATTGATTACATATTAATTAACAGCAAATGGGCTAGTTCTGTTAGGAATACCAGGGCATATAGGGGAGCTGAAATTGGATCTGACCATTACCTTGTTAAAAGTGTCTTGCAATTTAAAAAGTATTGTGCTAGGGTTAAAAATTTACCTTTAATACCGAAGCTCTGAAAGACCCAGTTATAGCTAAAGCTTACCATGATAGGTTACTTAGTCATTATGACAGTCATGGTTTGCTTAATACTGAAGTTGAGGAAGAATGGGGCCGTTTTAAACAGGCTTTTTTGGAAACTAACAGTACTCTTTTAGGAAAAAGGGAGCAGAAGAGGCAGAATTATCTGAGTGATAAGGCACTTGAGCTTATTTCAGAAAGAAGGAACTGCAGGAATGTCCTTAATCAGTACCCTACTAGTCCTAATAGAAAGGATTACAGAGAGCTTAATAAACGTGTAAAGGATCAGTTAGCTACTGATAAGAATCTTTGGCTTGATGGCTTGGCTGACAAAGCCGAGGAAGCAGTTAGACAGCAGAACAGCAGAGAGCTGTACCAGATAGCTAATGTTTTGTATGGTAGAAAACGGACAGGTATACAAGGATTGAAGGATAAAAAAGATAAGGTTATAGAAGGGGAGGATTCTGTCATGACTAGGTGGGCTGAGCATTTCAGTGATGTTCTAAACAATATGGTTAGTTCTACTCCCATTGTTTGTAATGATGATAGATGCATTGGCAGCTTTAATGTTGGCCCTATAACACAATCTGAAGTTATTTTGGCTATCTCTAAACTTAAACTTCATAAATCCCCAGGGGTAGATGAAATTACTACAGAAATGCTCAGAGCTGGAAATGTTTCGGTTACCACTTGGATGACTGAAATTTTGAATAACTTTTATGATAAAGGCATGGTTCCTAAAGATTTTACCAGAGCTATTATTATCCCTATTTTCAAAAAAGGTGATCGCAGTTCTTGTGATAACTATAGGGGTATCAGCCTACTCTCTGTTCCGGGTAAAGTTCTTTCCATGATTGTGCTTAATAGAATTAAGAATCTGGTTGACAGGCAATTGCGTGATGAGCAATGTGGATTCAGAAGTGGTAGGGGATGTGTAGATCAGATATTTTCACTTAGGCAGATTCTTGAGAAATGTTTAGAGTTTCAGAAACCTTTGGTTGCTAGCTTTGTTGATTTCAAAAAGGCTTTCGACTCTGTTGATCGTCATAATTTGTGGTTGATTGTGAGATCATATGGTATACCAGACAAGTTAGTTAACATAATGAAAGCTCTCTATAATAACACTGAGTCATGTGTGAGAGTTGGTAAGTCTTGTAGCAATTGGTTTAGCATTACGTCTGGTGTTCGACAAGGGTGCATCTTGTCTCCTTTTCTCTTTAGTTTGGTTGTTGATTATGTTATGCGAAATTCACTTCGAGGGAAAGATTTTGGCCTTAATTGGGCTGGAGATACGAAAATGTCTGATTTAGATTATGCTGATGATTTAGCCCTTTTGGCAAATGATGTTGATGAGATGAACTCTTTCATTCGAGCTGTTGATGAGACTGGTAGTAGAGTAGGTTTGGTTATAAACAGAGAGAAAACTAAAGTGATGAAAATTGGTCAGGCAGGCTGTGATTCTGTTAATCTGAATGGTTGCAGTCTTGAGCAGGTGTCACAGTTTAATTACCTTGGGAGCTACGTAACTGATACATGTGATGTGCGGCATGAGATTAACAGACGAATAGGGATTGCTGCTGGGACTTTTAAGAATCTATGGAGATTGCGGAGAAATAGGCGTATGCACCTAAAGACTAAAATTAGACTGTATAATAGTTTGGTTCTTTCTAGGGTTAGTTATGGTAGTGAAACGTGGACGCTATGTAAACAAGATAACAGGAAACTAGATGCTTTTGATTCTAGATGCTTACGCAGTATCTTGGGTATTTGGTGGTTTAACTTTGTAACTAATGATGAGGTTAGGCAAAGGAGTCTGCAACCTCCTTTAAGCAGCATATTGTGCAGAGAGAGACTCCGCTGGTTTGGCCATGTTGCCCGTATGGATAATTATAGATTGGCGAATAGGGTTATGAACAGTGTGCCTAGAGGCCTCAGAAGGAGGGAGAGACCTAGGATGCGGTGGGCAGACAATGTCAAACAGGACCTTGTTAGAATTGGTGTGCAGTGGCCGGATGCAGCAGATGTAGCTCAGGACAGATATGCTTGGAGAATTAAACTGCACGGTCTGGTTGGACCTCCGTAGCCCATGGCTGCTTGAGGATGATGATGATGATGAAAGAATGAAAATTAAAATATTCAATTTTGATATCGAAATTATTGATATTCCTCTGCACTAAAACGAAAATATAGAGATATTCTACACAGCTCTAGGAATGCCAAATGAGGGATTGTGATCTAATAAACGTGGCCTTCAAATTTCTTCCGACGATGATAACTTTTACAAACGCTTAATCAATTCATCTTTGCAGCGCCTTGAATGACAAACAATGTCATAAATAAGATAAACTGATAAATTAAATTCTTATTTTATTAAATGAAAATCTGCTTCAAACACACTAAGTCGAAAATTAAGTTCATTCAACCGAAGAAGTACCGAAGAGAAGAGAATGGACAAATGCAATCTTCGTTTTTATCTCGTTCAAAAGGAAAAAATAAATAAACGAGAAAATGTGTTTAACTCTGTCAATATTAAGAATGGCTTCAAATTTATCCTGACTGCTGCTGCTTCTTTTAAATCACAAAACAAATCATCAGTATATTAAATCTGGCTCATTAATTTCAATTATTCCGACCAAATATCTTTAGGTGCATAATTAAAGAATTTTGCCAATTTATATAGTACTCGTTAAAAACGTGTATTTTGATTTTTAAACAAGCTATTATCCTTAAAAATTTAGTTTTTTAAATTACTTAATAGAAAAAATTAAAATATTTTGCAGAGACATTTCTCATACCTTGCACCATCAGTGTTTAATTCTTTACTTACAGAAATTAGAAACGAAAATAACACTATGCTATTTAAAAGATATTTACGTTTATCTGATTTAAATATTTCTAATGTAGAAAATTTATTGTAAATAAATGCGAATTTTACTTTATATTGTTATTTACCACGTGATACAATGTACTACTGCCGAAATTTTCATTGGTAATGATCATCAGAACCAGGAAGGGCAGTTGCCTCTTTATTCTCAGTTGTTGAGACCAAAATTAGTTCTTTTTCAGTTATTGATGTTTTTTTATTTTATTGTGTATATTCTGTGTGTATTTTTTTATGTACGTTTTGCATTCATGTAATAAAATTATTATTCTTATGTATGTTTTCGTTTCTAAGTACAGAAATTTTCCTTCGGCTCTTTAATAATATCGACTTTTCTTTCTCTAATGGCTCTTCATTAAGTTTGGATGGGACTGGCCTGTTTCAGATCATTAATCTCATCGCTCCTCTCCTACGGAGAGAGGAACTTCTCGATCCCCCAATGATCTGTACTGGTGCTGCCATTTACAGGTAACCAATGTTCGAAATATCACAGTAAAATGAATATCTAGTCGTTCGCTGATAAAATGGGGCAACACGAAGAGTAGTGCTTACAGGATTTTACTACACTTTATATGCCTTTTAGCCATTGGGACACATCATCAGGAGTAGCTCTGGCGTCCAGTTGTGTATCACTCCAGGCAAAGACTGGTAAGGGGCGCTGAGCGCTGTAACGCCCCTGCACCCTTTTCATTTACGTACTAGTATTATTATTATTTGCTAATACATTCTCTCTTATTATCTATCACAGGGATGACGATCCTATGGCCCGAGAGACAATTTTGATTGACAGACAAGCATAAGCATAAAAAAAAAACGCTAATCTTAAAATTCATGAAGATTTCATATTAAAAAATTTATAAACCAATTTCCAGATATCAGTGATGAAAGTCTGTAAAGTTGCCGTTGAGATTTTTGCAATTCAGGGAATCTGAAGAAACAGCGAAACTTATAAAGCATCCCAATAATGTAATATCAGAAAATTTGGATTCGAAAATGTTTGATGACTGAATATTTAACTGATTTTGAAAACCTGTCTTTGTCCACAATCCTGTCGTTGTTTTTTTTTTTAGTTTCAATCCAGTTCAACATACTTGTGGAAGCAAAAGTATCGACTTAAGTTTTTCAATTAGTAACTGTTGAGGGAATGTAATTCTTGAAATATTCATTGCCTAAAAACAAAACGGTTTTTCTTTTGCCATCCACTTATTCATGTGAGTCAGTGTTTTCCATTATGAACTTCATCAATTCAGTTAAAAGAAGGCGACTAACTGATGAGATCATTGTTGCTTGCATATCATTAAAGGCAACGAACTCTAAACTTTGAAATGAAAACATTCTCATTGATGATACAACAATGAAATTCTCACTCAGAGTATTAAATAAAAAACATTTCTAATTTCGTATACCTTCTCGATTTTTATAAAAAATTTATTAAATGAAGAAATACAATGTTATTTGTATAACTGTATATTTTATCCTCTTTTACAAATAAAAAAATGCTGTCGAATTTTAAAATTTGTAAATTAATATATTTATATTTTTCTAACCACACTTAAAATAAAATATTTCTATAACAAAAAAGCACACACACACACACACAAAGCCATCACTTATGTAGTACCCAAATAATTTCAATATCACTATTTGCAAAAAAAATAAAGACCATTGGCGTAGCATACAAAAAGGAAAACTATTGGTAGAGAAGTTGAAAAAAAGTTCGCCATTCTTCATCTGTCACCTTATCTATTACATCATATCCTTCATCTGTCCTATTTAATAATAGGATGATATGACCTAACTTAGCTGATTGATTTCATATCTTGCTAAGAGAATTCCGATGATTTCTCGATGACTTTCTTTATGGCTTTATTTTCCGTTGAGTTTTAGTTTTTGCATCTCATTATTGTGCTGCAGGAGGAGCTGGTCAATAGTACGCGTTTACGAATCTTTGTACTCCCAGTAAATCCAGTTCATCGAAACATCCAGTAAAGAGATAATTTAGAACTTTTTCTGCAGACCAGTGTACAATTCTAATATTACAGTAACAGGTGGACCACTCCATAGTTCTTTCGCATTTCATGGAATCACAAGTAGAAGTGTTAACCAGAGGGATAGTGACGAGCGTTGGGGTGGGGGGGGGATCCGTGTCCTAATCTTTTCCTTTTTCTTCGAAGAGTCCCAAAAGTTTCATCTTTTAATTTCGGTAGTTATTAAATTCATTTTTTGCTTCATCAATAATATTGCTGCAAAAACCTAAGCCAACAGTATCTTCACATACGTTGGGATATAACTCTTATATTGATAATATTAAGTTATCTCACCAAGATATTGAAATATCTCACCGAGGGCTGAACTCCTGTTCAGCCCTCGGTGAGAAAGGGCCACCTCCTTGTGCAGGAGAGCAAAACTCTGTTTCTGTTAAAGAACACTCTCGATGATCTTGACGAAAGGCTTCCATCTGTCTCTTGACAATTGTTCAGTGTTCCTTTCCTCACCTTCTCTGAGCCCTCGGGGTTCTGGCCGTTTAGCCACTTGTGGGCCAAAAAATAGTGCCGCTCAGAGGTAAATCATTTGTTTTAAATCTGAGCGGCACTTTTTTGCACACCATGGGATAAATGGCCAGGTCACATGGACCCCGAAGGCTCAGAGAAGGTTGGGGGAGGGGACCCACTGGAACAGCTGTTGGGAGACAGATGGTAGCCTCTCGTCAAGGCCATCAAGTGTGTTCTTTAACGTGCACAGGGTATGGCTCTCCCATACACTGGACCACGGCTTAACGTCCCATCCGACGGACGGCGGCCTTTCGAAGCCCATCGTTGTCCCCTACTGACCGTGGGCAGGGCGGGGAATTTTGCGGAGACAAATCTCAACGCTGACCCAGCTAGGACTCGAACCTGGGAACTGCAGATTACGAGCCTGGCGCGCTACCGACTGAGCCCCCCCCCGCCCCCAGAGATAAATTCAACCGTTTCGTAGAAATTTCATTCGTTTTCATTTTCGGGGAGTGGAAGTTGTTTTCAAGGGTGTGGGAACAGCGAGGGGGAGGAGGTGATCGGACTGAAACCATTACGTTGTTAAGGTATGTTAAGAGGAAGTTGTAAAACGAATTTGGGAGTCCTAGATCTTACCAATGAAGAGTTAATGATCAAACTCTCTGAAGCAAAACTCTCTAAAACAGAAATAAAATGAATCACAATTGCTAATGATGTTTTGTTTTCTGTATTTTTGTAGGTAAACTTTAGTTATATTATCATATGTCAATCATTTCATTAAATCTGTTTTTACGAACAAGATAATGAGGCTTAGTATAACCTTCCTTCAGGTTTAGTTGTCCGATATTGTTTTATTTAATCCATAAAACAGGTTTTAAAAGAGAGAGCAAGAGATGCTTTTAAAACCTGGGCAATTATTTCTTAGAAAAGCCAAAAATCTTCGAAATTTACACTTCGCATCCTTTTCCGCCGATTGTCTCCTCCTCCATCTGAAGAATGCAGGATTCACAGAAAGGAATTATTTAGGATTTAGAATGCACGACTAAAGTATGGAAATTGAAATGATTAAAAATGTAGATATAAATCTAATTTCATTGCTTATGGACTTTTCATATTGTTAGCAGGTAAATGATAAAACATCGATTTTCTTTTAATGCGAGGTTTTCACTGAACGTTAATCATTAATTTTTAACACGGATTTCTAAATTTATATTTCAGCCTTGGGAGTAAGAAATTTTATAAAAAAAACTTTTCAGAATTTTTTTTATAAAGCTCACAAAATTTACAGTCCAAGTTGATACGACTTATATAGAAATGCATATGAAATGTTAATTTACCATATTTATCTATTCTACTCTGGCATATAAATTGACAGGCTCCTGTCAGATCTCTGTGGCAAGCAGCTGCTTGAGAAGACGTTTTTTTTTTATTAATTGCTGTAAACGTCTTCATTACAAATTATCTGAACTTCGTTTTATTTAAGTTCTAACTGAAATTCATTTCGAATTCTTTTTGTCACTTTTTTTCTAGTTGAATGAAATGATTTGATATGAAAAAGGTGATCAGACGAATCGACAGATGAAGGAGTGCTTTACTTGTTTCATGATCAATAGCTGCAGAGAAATGACTTACCTGTGTGAGATCGGATGTGACTTCTCAGTTGACCCCAGTTGGTGAAAGCCGCCGAGCAGAAGATGCAGGGATATCTCCTGGGCCTCTCTTTCCTCTGTTGTTCAGGGGATGGGCGGTGGATCGAGGTGGCAGATTGCACGAGCCAGCAGTGCAGCCTGGCTAATCTGGAGACTGCCAAGGACCAAGGAAGCAGCGCGGTGGGTCGGTGGGGAGGAATTTTGGCGGAGGGGGCTCCAGGCAGACATCCCTCCGGAACAAACTCTGCTGAAGAAGAAGCGCATCGGATGGAGCTCAGAGTGTTGCTGGAAAAGGATTGACAGGAGCAGATCGGACGGTGAAAGGGTTCGACTCTCGATGGCATCGCTAGGTTTTCTTGGGCGGGGGAAACGGATCCCCGCTCTTCAGACTTTGGAGCCTCATTGCGATGAATGCCAAAAGTTGCTTCGCTTTCGAGAGAGTCCTTCTTGGCGCTTTCTTGACGAGTCCATGGTCTGAAGAAGGGAGAATCGATGTTGGGCATGGCAAAGATTCGCCGGTGAAGTGTCGAGTGGAGCGATGAGTGGTGGGTGGGCGGAAAGTGTGGCGAACGTGAAGTGGGTTCTATTTGTGTATGTCCAACCACAATGGGGAACGGAGAGATTGGCTACTCGCAATTTTAAGGCAGCAGGCATGGAGGAGAAACTCTCGATCCTCTCTCAAATGGGAGCGCAAGAAGCCGACGAAAGCGATCGGTCTATTCTTCTGCCGTTAATGATTCAAGTGGCGAAGCGTGAAAAGGTCCCACAAAGGTCACTTGAGGTACCGAAACCGTCATCCATTGTGCTGCCTCTCACCCCTCTGTGTCGTTGCCGGTCCCATCGGTAGCGCGGGTCAGCCCTCGTTCCCACCCACCTGGGTGCTGACAAGGGTGCCACAATGAGCAACACCAGTCATTAGTCACGGTGGTCGTACTTACGTCATTGTGACCCAGGGGCGTCTCTGGCACGGATCGGAAGGAAGCGCGAAGGGGGGGGGGGCAGGGGGATACGGGAAGATCGAATTCGTGGCGGGTACGGTGAGACGAATAACAAATGTTTTACTTCCCAAATACATCGTCATTATCAATCTCATTCATTAGAAGAGTACTACACATAGAACGGAATCGAACCCCGAAGTTAACTCCTTGCACCCTCCGATGTTAGAAGAAAGAGAAATTTAAAATGGAGGCAAGGGTGACGGTTTGAAGATGATTACCCTTTTACATACATTTATATAATTTTTCGGAAAAAAACAACAACATATATAGGTATATTGGAGTTTTTAAGAATATGAGTAAAATTAATTCTGTCATACTTTACAGAATTTATGATGTTATTAAGTACTAGCAAATTTAACCGGCATTGCTCTGTTCTTAACTCAGTTAGATTTACAACTTAACTCAATTAGATATACTTACCGTATTTCTTCGATTCTAAGACGCACCTCGTTTTTAGAGACGTTTATATGGGAAGAAAAGTGCGTCTTAGAATCGAAGAAATACGGTATTGAGATAACAATCCAGTTTTCTTATCCATAAGAGTAACTATGGCTCGCCTTTGGATGTTAGCAACAGAACTAATAATATGGTCTAATATATGAAACAAGATCTAGTAGATTGAAATACATTTTTTGTAAAACAAAGTAGTTTTGAACATCTTAATTTTCTTTCTAGATGTTAAAACATTTATTTATCGTCAAAATAGTACTTACAATGTCAGTGGTCGTATTTGGTCTCTGTTCTGAAGATGTCTTCGAAGCATTGAATGCATCACTAAGAGAACTTGCATCATTAAGAGAAAAATCACATTTTCCTAATAAACATCTGTTCAAGACTTTCTACATGCCAATTTTCGACAAATAAATAGTAGAAAAAAACTGCCTACATGAAAAACGTTTATTGGATAACAATCCACATGGAGAAGATCTTAAACTGGGTTCATCATATCTGTCCTTTAACTGTGCAGACGTTATCTGGCTTCCAGACGCCCTTTATGATTTTGGGATGAACAGAAAGACTCTTACTCGGTGGCATACCCAACCCACACAACAACATCCAGAAGCTATTCAAACAGATAACTAATTGATAGCAAATGGATATCCATTTTTCATCTTAGATATCCTATGGATATCTAAGATGTTCTCTGGATATTTTGGTTCTATGAGATGTTGTGCGTGTGTGTGGGAAGGGTTATGATGTTATGACTCTCCCTTCTGAAAACCGAATGCCATTTTCTCAGACTACTGCATTGAATAAATAAAAAGATAAATAAATATTCCCCTCAAGCAGCTACTTGCCACAGAGGTCTGACAAGAGCTTGTCAGTTTAACACGCCAAAGATCAGTGAGAAAGACGAGATCTCAGCAAGGAAAAAACACAAACATCCATGCCTTACCTGGGCTGAAAACCAAGTTCCTTTGATCAGCAGCCAAGCGCGCTACCACTCTTCTACGAAGGAAAGACATTTATTTCTACAGGAGCTTTCAGTTTGCAATTATTGTTCCAACGAGACGGTTTTAGAATTAAGAACTGCAGCTTTAATATGCTCAGCTACGATTTGCCTTGCGCTAAAAGTCAGTTGTCCGATCAAATTCAAAGGTAATAGAATTGGCGGGAATGCTATTTAACCCCTTAAATACTAAAAGGGCGCCCAGCAATACTTGAAGGTTTTGGCGATTTAGGAGGAAGAAGTTCAGCTAGAGCTACATGTATTTCTTATCTGGGGAAAATTTATTTCTAGCAACATTCAGGGAGTAAACAAGCATTGATCAGAAGAGAATTCAATGCACGAGGGTTACTCAGAAAGTATTGCACTACAGTTTTTTACAGATAAATATTTATTCTCCAACATTGTTACTTGTGCAGTATGTCATCTAGGAACATAATTCTACTTTCTTTCAATTCAAAACGCAATTGTTTTTCACCACTTCGGAACAAGAGACTGTATACCTTCACTATGAGTATGAAGGTTGGCTTGGCCATCTTTTGCAGATGTCCGCTTACTAACCAACTGTGTTGCGTCAGCAGCATCAATTCCATCCACATCCCCAAATGCTGCAGTCTCATGAATGTTTCAAACCATCTCCTTTTCAGACACCAAGAATTCAGCACATTGCTTCTTCCGATGTCCATGAGGGCTGTCCATGTTTGATTAATGCTAGAGCAGCGCCACCTGTGGGAAGACGATGTAAACAGGAAGGAAGAATGCACCTTTACAGTGTGCAAGTAACGAATTTGTACAGTAAATAATAATAATAAATAAAATAAATACCCCCTCAAGCAGCTGCTTGCCACAGAGGTCTGACAGGAGCCTGTCAGTTTATATGCCATAGTAGAAGGTCTGAGAGGATGGCAGGACCTCAGCAGAAAAACGACACAGACAGCCATGCCTTACCCGGGGCTCGAACCCAGGTCCCTTAGATCAGTAGCCAAGCGCGCTAAATACTGATCTGTAAAAAATATTTAGGGTTTCAAACATCGTTTTCTGACTGACTCTCGTATCGTTAAAAATATTCAAGAATTTTTGATGATATATATCATCTTACCTATTTTAAAATAATTAAACAAAATTACTCCAAAAATAATTCCAACAACAACTTGTGACCTAGTATTGTACATATTTGTGATAAGATGAAATTGAATCTTTTTTTACCAAAGCAGTTTTTCGAGTACGATTCCTCCCAAGAGGTAAATATGATTGGTTGAAAGGAAGAATCAGCAAATGATAATCTTTCAAGTAAAACTCCTCATGGAGAATTTTCAATAAGAAACAAGTAAGTAAATTCATTTTCTGTTTTATGTGCGTAGAATGCAAGGTTGCTATAAAGTAATGATTAAAGTAACAACTCTTTGCTCTACACTAAAAGCAAGCTTGAATATATATTTTACATACTAAATAATTTTAACCTATGCATTCCATTTCTTACAATCAAAAAGTTATTTGGTATTGTGCGTTTTTCTCTTGTATTCTTTTCCATTAAAGTAACATTACCATGCACATTTATAATAATAACATCCCACACGAGTAAAACTTGTTTGTGGGGTTTATAAATAAGAAGAAAAAAAAAAAAACACGTTCATACATTTGTCATGATCTTTAATATTTAAAGAATAATTTTCCATTTAATGTCTCCATTTCGTTCTTTTTTTCAAAAAAATTTAAAATTTCTAAGTTTAGCTCCAATATCCGTTTTCTAAGTTATTTTAACAAATTCATTTATGTTTCTTACATCCTTGATATAATTTGGAATCAAATTAAATAATCTTGTGTTATGTGTAAATGTAATGCCCGGTAATAATATTCTTTGTTGCAAAAAGCTCTTCCAATAATAAATTTTTGGATAATTTAGTATTGACTGCAAAGTCTCTGATGTTTTGTTCATTCCAAAAGAATGCCAAATCATAATAACTAAACAATCGCTCTTCAATACTAGATTATTTTATCAACTGAAACCGAGACAAATTGGGTTGATTGACCTCTGAGCGACACTATTTTGCACACAATGGGCTAAATGGCCAGATCGCAAAGACCCTGAGGGCTCAGAGAAGGTTGGGGAGAGGGGACCAACTGGAACAGCTGTTAGGAGACAGATGGTATCCCCCCTCAAGGCCATCCAGAGGTTCTTTATCGTGCACAGGGTATGGATCTCCCCAACGGACACACGGTTTAAGGTCCCATCCGACGGACGGCAGACTTCCCCAGCCCATCGGTGTCGCCTACTGAACGAGAGCGGGATGCGGAGATGAATCTCAATGCTTGCCCAGCTGGCACTCGAGCCTGGAAACTGAAGATTACGAGTCTGGCGCACTACCAACTGGATATATACCTCCCGTTCCCCCGAAACTAGTTATTCATAACATAGTTAACATTAGTTTTATTCTAAACATAGTTAAAATACAGAATGTTCAATTTAATTTTTATTTGTTGGAAGTAAAAAATATCCAACAAACGCATGCTGATCAAGTTACCATGCACAGAGGTAAACCCTTTTCTGCAGTATTAATTGCATTGGCCCATTTCTATACAATGGCAATCCAGGCGAATTGAAGAGAAACGACATGATTTTTATCTCCTAATTTACGTCGCTTTGCTATCGCTGTTTATGTTAATGACATATATGTAATATTATATATTACAACCATTGAATTCAATTCGAATAAAAAAATCCAAATTCAAAATATAACGATCAGTGGGGAATGTCTCGGAGTCTATACTCTGAGTGAAGTGGGAATGGAGAAATAAAAATGAGTCACCATCGCATTCGAGGAATTTTGCTCCAAATTCCTTTCGAGTTGAAAAGGGCATAAAATTCAACTTCTCCTTACCTCGTTTCAGTGAACGCTTTTCTGCTTCCTTTCACGATATCAATATTTACTCAGAGGATGGAATTAATATCTGAGCACTTCGTCTCGTGACGTCTCTTATTTCAGATGTCGTCCGATCCTTCAGATTCGTTTGTTTTGTTTTTCCTCTGCATGATACGAAAGAGGAAAGAATTTATTCCTAGATCGAAGGAGAATCCTGTTTCCCATTCCATCGCTAGTTTACTGTTACGGACACCAAAAATGGCTTCTAGGTTAAACCGCAAACGTCAAACAACTTCAGTGATTTAAAAAAAAATCCCCTTTGTCCTGTTCACTTGTAAGGTTGATCCGATTCTGTGGAAATTGTTTTTAAGCCGTGACAGCGAGGCGAGCGATCGTGAGGAAGGGTGAAGGATTTAAAAAAAATCTGTAAACGATACAAAAAAACGACATGTTCAGGCTTGAGATACTAAAGAAAAGAGTGATTTTGCTCCTGAGTCGTTCGGCAAACATTTACTCATTGGTACGATTGCAGAATGCAAACGATGAGTTGACTGTTGAAGACGAACAGACGTTTCGCTGCCTCCCGTGACATGATGCAATGCCGACTGCCTCCCCCCCCCACTCGTCGAATCTTGGCTCCGAATGAACATGACTTTGATGAATGAGATGCGCTGCAGCGGCCACCGCCACGCGAGGTGGGTGGTGCGCCGTCGCTTAATGGGAGGCAGTCACGTGGGTTGAAACTTGCCATCCGATGTGAATCGAGGAGAGTAGACAGAGAAGTGTCGCAGTGGGTCAGCAAGCAGAAGGGCAGTCGCCTCGTGCTTCACGGCAGCGCAGACCGGCCAGCCTTATCTCGGGGTCAAAGAGGTCAAGGCCCTGAAGAAACAACATTCAGTGAGAGCCTGTTGCCATGCGAGTGAGCAGAGGGGACGGAAACTGGTCAAGGATTTCGTGGGGGGGGGAGTTTCATGGAGATGATAACTTAGATCGTGTCAGGATGACGCTAATTACAGAAGATGCGGTGAAACGAAATTCAACTTTTTATCTTTCATCGTCGGAGGATTTGGAACTTTTATTTATTTCTGGTAATAAGATATCTATTAAATAACATTGTTTATGATCAGTATAGTTGTATATGAATTTTGAAAGGGGGGGGGGGGTACAATGTCCTCCTCTCCAAAATTCGAATGAAATAGTTCTTATATAGTATTCCAAAAATTAAAAACCCCGTAATCTTCAAAATTCTTTGATTTCCTCCAAGGGAATCCTTTTAATTTCTTTTCTGCTGTCCTTGATAATGTTCATTTCTAAAGACTTTCGACATTGAGCGGAAGAGAAACTCTTAGATATTGGAGGATCAGATTCAGAAGGGGATAGGAAAGGATTAAAGGCAACATCTAAAGTAAACAAGCATTAGCAGAAACGAGAATTCTCAGAAGACTAATAGAATCAGTGGATGCCGTTGGAGGAAGATGGGGAAGCAGATGAAAAGAAGAAAGGAGCGCAACGAGCGACTAAGAAATGTCAATGGAGGAAAAGGTAAAAAGAAATGTGCAGTCACATATAGCACGAGAGTTGTAATAAACATATAGCACGAGAGTTGTAATAAACATTCCTTTGGAGGAGGCGCGTTATCGGGAAAGTGACCCCCTCCCACCGAAGAAATTTTTAAATGATGCAAAAAATTTGTAAGATTAAGATTTAAAAAACGATTTTTTGTCGATATTTAGTTGTTGCTTTTAAATCATTTATTATTGTATTATATGTAATTATATACATTTCCAGCAATAAACTAAAGGTATGCACTGATATCGTTTTCCACCTTCCATCTCCTTTCTTTCTGTTTTGGGCTCACCCAAAATTTTGCTTATCCCCTCCTCCACCGTCATATAAATATTCTCTTCTGCCTACGTGCCTGAGATGAAGATTCATCTAAAAATAGCATCCATCTACCATTTCAAAATAAAAACACTTCTTTTTTCTGGGATAAATAAATACAATTAAAGCTATTGAAGAAAGAGATCTATTGTGGGTTAAATATAAGAATAATATGCAAAGTACGATATTATATGATGAATATAAAAAAGTAAGGAACACTGTAAATAGTTTGATAAGGAAACAAAAATGTTTTTATTATAGAAATAAAATCAATTTCAATAAAGATAACATTAAGAAAATTTGGGAGCTGATAAAAGATATTATTCATGACAAAAAGAAATTACCTGTTGACATGCAAATAAATCGCCATTTGGGTAAAAATAGAGCGATGGAGTTGATAGTGGATGATGTTAACAATTACTTTGTTAGTGTTACGGAAAATTTAATCCTGAAATATTCAAAAAATATAAATATAGCTGTCAATGAGAATATTACACCTTCTAATTCACATTCTATTTTTATACTTGAAGCAAATAGAGATGAGGTAGTACAGATCATTAGCAATTTAAAAGCTAGTAATGCAGTGGGCTATGATATGGTGAAAACTTCACATATAAAAAGCAATTCAGATGTTTTTTCTGAGATCCTGCAACGTTTGATGAATTTGAGTTTGAACACTGGCATTGTTCCTAACACACTCAAAAAAGCAATTGTTCGTCCTATATTTCAAAAGGAATCAAGAAATATATATAGTAATTATAGACCGATCATGATCTTATCAGTTATTGAAAAAGTTTTAGAAAAATATATATACAAATATGTTAATAATTTTTTAGATAAATGTGAAATAATTACAGATAGGCAGTACGGTTCTGGGAAGAACAGAGGAACAATCGTTTATTAGAGCATTTCTCACAATACATTTATACAGCACCCAATTCTGGAAAAAAGGTTTGTGCTATATTTATGGATTTGAATAAAGCATTTGACACGGTTAACCATGACATATTGTTAAAAAAGTTATCATTGGTAGGAATTCGAGGTTCACTGAATAAATGGTTCAAAAATTACTTGTCTAATAGTAACATCCCTCCTGCAGAGAGAAAATGATTAGTAGGATTTTTAAAGAAACTAGGTTTATTGAGAAAGGTAGGGCCAACAATATCAAACAGCCCCCAGATCGCAGGCATGGGGCAAAGACCTATTCCTCCTCTGCTAAAGGCTGAAGTCACCGATGCTGGTAGGAACTTCAGGCACCACCTTTTCAAGTGGGCTTTTTCAAGAGTCACATGGCCTGCCTGAGACACATTACTCCAGTTTAGGCTTGACGATGCCCAACTAGGTAAGTAAGGTTCAGGTACCTGCGATGGCCTCTGATTAGGATTATCCACCAGCTGATATAAGGTATCCCATGCCTCTGTTCACTTAGAGCTGGCAACCCAGAAGCAAACAGAAAACACAGCGGCGGATTCTCCCTCAACAGAGGCCCACCAGTGCAGCAAGTCCAGGATCAATAATCAAGCTCAAATCCATAAACAAATCCAGTCTAGTAGGTATAAATGGTCAGCACCAGCACTCTGTGAAGTTGACCACTCCTCAGCAGGGTTGAAAAAAAAAAGGAAAAAGTGGCCATAGATGACCAGATCAGTCGGCCAAACTAATCTGGCAGCCCTCCACTTCCGTTCACTTCTAAAGAGAGTATCTCTTTTGAAAGGTACTAACGGTCTGCACCACGAAAAGGCGGGATCATTACTAGGGATTGGTACACAGCTCTCCTTCCAGTTTATGCCTAGCTACCATTTACAGACCTATTTTCCATTATAAATTTCATATTCTTTAATTAACCTGTGTGTGATTGAAAGGAATCCTGCTGACAAGTCATAAGGCTTAGCGGGGTAATCTATGTATATAACCATACTAAGGCTTTATAAAGATATTATTATTAAGAAAAAACCGATGCTTTCTTTTTCTAACCTCAGATTCTGTGATCAGCACGGTGCTGCCATCTGCTAACGTATGTTGCAACTATACCATGATTCCGTCGAAGGTTGCCACGTGAACGAATTTTGACTCTTTCTGAGGTCATTGTCGGAGTCAGCGAGAAAGAGTATTTGTGTAGTGGATATGGTGGTGCAAGACGGGGGGGGGGGAGTGAACTTTCGAGCGGATTGCCTTTAGGACTGTAGTGGCTCAACTAGAATACCTTAGGTGAGATCTGGACAAATAATGTCCCGCCACCTCTTTTTGTGCGGCCTCTGAGCTATTCATGACATAAATTAAATTTGTAAAAGAGGAAAAGAGCGTAGGAAGTCCAACTTCGGGGTGACGAATTTCCCATTAAACTGATTTCAATAAAATTATATTGTTTACGTTTCACTTATTGTTTACATTTTTTTGTGTTGGTTATACATACGTTATCGATTATACATTATTCATTTCAGTTTTCTATACGACCATTCAGGTAAAAAAGTTTGCACGACTTGCCAGGAATGATCTTGGGAGAATGGGGTCGAACTTTACAAGGAAAAAATATAAACCAGAATTTTATAATAAATAAATTATCTCTACTGCAGGTCCTTACAACAAAGGTCTGACAGGAATCTTGTTTGTAAAATACGGCACAGAGAAAGTTTGTGAAGAATGTTAAACCTCAGAAGACATCATCATCATCATCTTCAAGCACCCATGGGCTACGGAGGTCCAACCAGACCGTGCAATTTAGTTCTCCAAGCAAGTCTATCCTGAGCTACATCTACTGCATCTGGCCACTGCATACCAATTCTAACAAGGTCCAGTTTGATATTGTCTGCCCACCGCATCCTAGGTCTCCCCTTCTTTCTGAGGCCTTTAGGCACACTGTTCATAACCCTATTCGCCAATCTATAATTATCCATATGGGCAACATGGCCAAACCAACGGAGTCTCTCTCTGCACAATATGCTGTTCAAAGGAGGTTGCAAACTCCTTTGACTAATCTCATCATTAGTTACAAAGTTGAACCACCTAATGCCCAAGATACTGCGTAAGCATCTGGAATCAAAAGCATCTAGTTTCTTGTTATCTTGTTTACAAAGTGTCCAAGTTTCACTACCATAACTAACCCTGGAAAGAAACAAACTATTAGACAGTCTAATTTTAGTCTTTAGGTGTATACGCCTATTTCTCCACACTCTCCATAGATTTTTAAAAGTCCCGGCAGCAATCCCTATTCGTCTGTTAATCTCATGCCGCACATCACCAGTATCTGTTACATAGCTCCCAAGGTAATTAAACTGTGACACCTGCTCAAGACTGCAACCATTCAGATTAACTGAATCACAGCCTGCCTGACCAATTTTCATCACTTTAGTTTTCTCTCTGTTTATAACCAAACCTACTCTACTACCAGTCTCATCAACAGCTCGAATGAAAGAGTTCATCTCATCAACATCATTTGCCAAAAGAGCTAAATCATCAGCATAATCTAAATCAGAAATTTTCGTATCTCCAGCCCATTTAAGGCCAAAATCTTTCCCTTGAAGTGAATTTCGCATAACATAATCAATAACCAAACTAAAGAGAAAAGGAGACAAAATGCACCCTTATCGAACACCAGAAGTAATGCTAAACCAATTGCTACAAGCCTTACCAACTCTCAAACACGACTCAGTGTTATTATAGAGAGCTTTCATTAGGTTAACTAACTTGTCTGGTATACCATATGATCCCACAATCAACCAGAAATTATGACGATCAACAGAGTCGAAAGCCTTTTTTAAATTTTTTAAGAATTTTTGATAGATTGGGTTGTTTTGCACACAATGGGCTAAATGGCCAGGTGGCAAAGACCCTGACGGCTCAGAGAATTTTGGTGGAAGGTGACCCACTGGACAGAAAGCAAATGATAAGTCTGTCGTCGAGGCCATCCAGCGTGTTCTTTAATGCACAGAGTATGACTCTCCCATAAACGGAAACACAGCTTAATGTCCCATGCGAAGGACTGCTACCCTTTCAAGCCCATCGCTATCCCCTACTGGACAAGAGAATGGTGTTTTTTTTACAGGTATCATAATTTTAATATTTCAACATTTTATTTCCTCAATCTTGTATGGCAACTTATACAATCTCCATTACAATTGCTCTAGTTACCGCCATTTAGGATTCCCATAACCTCCCACTAACGAAAACCGATTTAATTCTTATGATGAGACAATAAAAAAAATCAATCGGCAAAGGAAATATGTTTCGACTGCTCGATAAAGTTACTTTGGGGATGGGCAGTGTGTATATGCGGTCTCCAGGATGAAAAACCTGTCGTGATTTGCTGTTTCGGAGATTAGTTGCCATCATGTTTTTCATACAATTGTTAATCGATCACGAATTGTTCCCATAAAATTCTAATGACAAACTATTGCATTAATATAAGCAGAAAGGTTTTTTTTTAACTGAAAGGCTTTGGAATTCTGGAATTTCTTCTGTTAATCGAGCGGCAGAGGAGATATTAATTAGTTTTGAGGTAAGAAATTTGCAAGAGAGGCACTTTTCTTTCAGCATCATAAGACATCCTTCATCTCCTTACTTCACCTGCAGAAAAAGCAGCGAAATTATGCAGTTTGTATTTCATAGATGACTTTTATTGACAAGCAGTTCCATTTCAGAAGGTGAGAAATTTCTTCAACTTCCTTAAAGTCTCTAAACAGAGAGAATTTTGCCGATGCATTCTCTTCATCTTTACAGTACCGTTGAATAACGAAATTCCATGACACTTGGAAACAGAATTAGAATTTCTGAGAAGAATCACATCGATAGCGATACTTTTTTTAGCAGTAGTAGTTTTAGCAATTAGTAAACGGAGGAATTTCCTTTTCCTAACTATTTTCTCCCGTTTCTCGTTGCGCTAAAAATGCTCTAAGATTATTTTCAAATAGGAAGCAAAGGGAACTATTCTTCAGATTAATCCAATTACTAAATGGAAACTTCAGCATTGAACTGCAAAGAGACAAAATAATAATTAGAACAAGTGTTTTATTCTTGTATTTGGGGTAAAATATACGACTTGTTGATTTCTCTCTGCCTCCTCGTTAAGCACATTCATGAGACTTAATTTGCATTTTGAAATTGAATCTTCAGAATCTATTACCTTCGATGCGCATTAAATGTCTGTTGCCATCGTTAGATTTTACTGCTCTACCGAAGCTCTCCCCTCCCCCTGTGTATATTCTCAAGTAACACAGAAGAAGAATTCGAAACATTTCCTCGCTCCTCTCAGCATGCAGCATCCAGCTGTTAGATCCCCCCTCCCCATCCTCGCTCCAATTGGATGTCTATTTCGGCCTGCCTGCTGCTCCTCATCAGGTCCAGGTGACGTCAGCCGTGCCCGGACCACCCGACGCAGCAGTTTAATCACCTTTCGCGCCGCGGCGCCCTCTGGCGTCAGCGAAGGGCAGCCGTATAATCACGTGCCGGCAGGGGGTCAAGTGGCCGCGCCGCCCTCCCCCGTCGCGCTGCGATGCCAGAGAGGACATCACCGCCACGGGAGGCTGCGACGCTCCTCGCGCATACAGATGAAGAAATTAGAGGGATTAAAGTCGTCAATGGAGACAGAAGCAGACGCGCGCCACCAAAGCCGCTAATGCATCGTTAATGGCAACGCGGCAAATTGCAGGAAAGACCCATTACAGGAGTCGCCGTCTTGTTGACTCGAATGACACATCTCCGCTGCAGTGTTTATCTGGGAGAGAAGATTTGGGCTCTGCATCGGAAAACTCTTCTTCGCTTCGGAAATGAGGGCGATCCAAGAGCAACAGATGCGATGCAGAGGAAACTCTCTTCATTTCAAGAAAGTCCCTTTGGAGGAGGGAAAACTAATTTGGAAGCAAAACAATGAAGAGGAGGAGACCGGAATGAGAAAATAGAAGGTGCATGTGCAAATAATTATAAGAAAAGAATCTACATAAAATTCATTTTTAAAATTATCATAAATATTAACTTGGAAAATGATTTAAAGACTCAAGGTGTCATTATTTGGCAATCTTTGATCTTTTGCATTTCTGTGAGACAAGACCAGAGGTAAAAACAATAGAAAAAATTTTTTTCTCTTAAAACTGAGTGCAGTTTAAAAGCAGCACTTTCAATCAAACGTATTTTTTCTTATTATCTAATTTAATTGCTTCCCATTAAATCTCATTTAACATTAGGCCCCGTTCCATCTTTATTCGTCTTTTTGACAATGCGCCAAAGCTTTGCCGCAACACCTTCAACGGAGAGAAGAAAAAGTCGCAGCTTTGTTCGAGATTCTGCTCTCAGATCCATCCGCATGGAGGATTTCTCTCCAGCAAACGAATCACCGTTCACTGAATGCATTTTCCTCTCTTCATTTGCACCGGATCGTCGACCATTTCTCCCCAAAATTCCCTGCCCACGGTCAATAGGGGACACCGATGGGCTTGGAAAGGCCTCCGTCCGTCAGATGGGACGTTAAGCCGTGGCTCCGTGTGAGGGAGAGCCATACCCTGTGCAGGTAAAAGAACACACTGGATGGCCTCGACGGGAAGCTGCCATCTGTCTCCCAACAGCTGTTCCAGTGGGTTCCCTCCCCCAACCTTCTCTGAGCCTTCGGGGTCCATGTGACCTGGCCATTTAGCCCATGGTGTGCAAAAAAGTGCCGTTCAGAGAGGTAAAACAACCCAACTCGTCGACCATTCGTAGCTTGCATCTCTTTCCATCGTTCGAGTCCTGCCTGGACCAACGTTCAGATTTTTCTCCACAAAACTCTCGCCCTGCAGAAAGGTCAGAAAGAGTACGCCAATGGGCTTGTAAAGGCCGCCAATTTCGGATGGGACGTGACCCCATATGCAGGACAGCCATACGCTGTGCACGTTAACGAGCACAACGGATGGTCTTGACGGAAGGTACCATCTGTCTCCTAACAGCTGACTTTCCCCGACATTCCCTGAGCCCTTCTGGTGTTTGTGACCTAGTCATTTAGCCCACTGTGTGTGAAAAAGTGCCGCTCAGAGGTAAAACAACCAAACCCAACTCTTTCGATGGATCCGGAGGAGGAATCGAAGATATTCTCTCTATATCGCTTCCCAAAGGATGCTTCACGAGTTGTGTTTTGTACTTGAAACTAATAGTTTACGAATGCTCAAGACTATGTAAAAAAACAAATGAAGGAACTCACTTTAATAGAACAGCTGCCATGAGAGCAATTTTCCTAAAGTGCTTCATTCACGCAGCATTAGAATATTAAATGAAAGAAAATAAATTTCTCCTCAGGTTGTTCCTTTGCTATGAAGGTCTGATGAGAGCATTGCGACAGAAACGGAGTTATGAGGATGGGAGTGAGGCCTCGTCAGAAAGCGAGAATCTGAACTCATTGCCAAGGACGCCATTCACAGCGACTTGCATTTGAAAAGGATGAAAAAGAGAGAATCTGGGACTCATTGCTCCATTGCCAAGGACGCCATTCGCAGCGACTTGCATCTGAAAAGGATGCAATTTCGTTGCAAAAGCAAGTTGTTTTCGCTGTCTGCGATTAAAAGCAATGAATAGGGTTAATACGAAGTTTATTATAAGGTATAAATTATTTTGGGATTTATTGGCCTTCAATAATAATGAAAATATGACGATGAGTATTTAAGAGAAAGTCAAAAGGAATGGCACATCCCAGCGCAATTCCTTTTGTATTTAAATGACTATTACGTTAATTGCGATGGAGAATGAAACTTCAGACAAACTAAGATGTCGTGGTTGGATTGTTTTACCTCTGAACGGCTATTTTTTGCACACCATGGGCTAAATGACCAGGTCACAAGGACCCCGAAGGCTGAGAAGGTTGGGAAAAGAGACCCACTGAAACAGTTGTTGGGAGACAGATGGTAGTCTCCCGTCAATGCCATCCAGCGTGTACATTTTACATGCATAGGGTATGGCTGTGCTGCCCACAGGGACACTGCTTAACATCCCATCCGACGGATAGTGGTCTCTCCGAGCCCAGTCTTTCTGAGGGAATGTAGGAAGTGGAGATAAATATCAACTTTCCACAGTTTGAACTGAATGAACAGTTTGAACAGAAATCTGGTAACTACAGGATATGGAACCTGGCGCGCTCCCCACTGAGCCACTCCCGACTCAAAATGTGAAAGTGAAGAATGATGGCAAAGCTTTAGAGCTCGGCAAAATGTAGAAGAAAAAAAAAAGGAATGAAATGGAAGAGACAGCAGATATATTTAATTTTAAGTGTTACTATTCTAAATTGCATTTGTACCTAATTTTGTTCTCATCAAAATTCATTAAAACAATTGCAACACATCTTCTTTCGTCATTGATGAGGAACTGAGGAGTTGGGAGGGGGGGGGGGGGATGGAGAAGATGCAGCTTCTCCGGAAAGGATCGTATTATTTTAATGAAAAAATTTCAAAAGATGCAAATTTGAGCTTCAATGAATAAAGAAAAAAAATAGCATTTTTTAAAGCGCAATACTAGTGCTGTAATAGTTTGCCTCTGTAAAAGAATGGTAGGAGTGGTACGAAGGGACATTTTTCAAACTGCTTTCAACTTGGACGAAATGTGAGCATATTCAGCGTGAAAGATGTTTATTTTGAATACTTTATACGCATCATTCTTTTACGGAATGCGCAATGCGCAGATCGTTTAATCTATGTCAAATTGAAAGGCAAAAAAAGCTGTCATGTGGAAATTACATTTTCCTTAATTATTCTCAAAACTAAATAAAATTTTCTGGAGATTGCTGATTTCTAAAACGACAGTTGATGCGTTTAAAGCTGCGGAGATCACTTATTTCTGACAGAGACTGCCAAGAACCTCTTACCTCGTCGAAGGAGTTCTTTTGCTAGAATGCAAATCATAAATCGATCCCCTTCGCAGATAAATCCATCCACAGGAGAATTTGCTTTCATTTCTCTTTAAATGCAAGGAAAAGAAGAACCTAAGAGATTCGCGTTTTTTAGATCCATGCGGCAGAGACATCAGTAGGGGGAAAAGGAGAGTTCTGAGCCAGAGGCGGATCCATGTTAATCCTATGGGATCCGCCTCCCGCTTCTAACTCAGAGGCGGATTAATGTTATACTATGAGTCCGCCTCCCCGTGTTCTAAAGCGGAGGCGGGTCTTTCCACTGTACAAACAGGTCAATATTCCCCCCCCATCCCTCCTCAATAATTTTCATAATTTCAAATAATTCATTTTTAAATCAGACTTTTTTCCACCGTTTTTTTTTTATTATTTTTTTTTTCCATTTTTACCCAATAGTATTATTTTTTTTTCTCTGCAGGACAGTCTTTTAAATCAGTTTCTGCGGGATAGTATATTAATCAGAAATTATATTATTCAGTTAAATTGGAAGTAATATTATATAACAGATGGTACTGGATAACAACTCGGTCATAATTTCCGGAGAAAACTTTCTTGGTTTCTACCCTCATCCGAAATTTTTCCAAGTCCAGAGCCGCCATTTTCAATCCTGACGTCACACGAGCCGTGTGACTCATCTCGTAGTTGACAACTCTCATGGTCTCAGAACATACGTGTTTAACGAACGTACCCATATTTGAAAAAAAAAACCTCTTTCCCAGACGTGTTATCTTATGGGTCAGAAACTTAATCAGCGTGTTAACGCACCAGATTACAGCTTGTTACTTACGTGGATTGCTTAGATGTATCTGAAGTGGGGATAAGCGTTCTTTATTAAACAATCTCGGTTGGTTCTATTTCCTTCACGAGTTTTATATTGATGTATTTTTATTAACATTTTTTTTAATTTTTGTTAACGTATTTTTTCTATTTTTATAACCAGCGTATTTTTATTTCTTTTTAATTCGTGATTATCCTCGTAAATCAACCCCACATATATTTCTATACTTTAATGTGGTAGTTGTATATTTCATGTATTTATTCCTTATTAATTAAACATTTATCCATAACTGATACCCCTTTATTAATATGCAACCTCTTTATTGTAAACACTAATAAAAAGTTCCATCCCCATCGCACGGCTAACCTATATTCACCCACTGCCCACTTTGCCCGTGGACCTGATGATAAGAGGGCCGAGGCTCTCTTTACAAAGAGGTCCAGAACTCGATGGATGTGAAAGAAAGAAGAAGCACGGCTAACCTCGTAATTTCCACCCTCAAAATATTTAAGTCCAACCAAACTTTCGGTGGCAACCCTTCTCAGAACGGCTGATGCAATCCTCCAAATAATTACAAAGTCCCATATTCATATAATTCTAAGTCCTGCAACGTGCATTTCGCAACAAACGTTCGGTACCTCACACCTACAGAGGACCACGTATTACTGTCGGATGGTTTTACAAACTTAAAGGCCATACGTATTTAAAAAAATATATTATTCCAAACGGAGGAATCACTCATCTCTGTATAATAATTCGTATTTTTTTAAATATCTACATATTTTAATCTTGCATGCTCATGCCAGTGGTCTTATCGGTTCATTGCTAGAGGGTGAGTGGAGATTGAACTCGGATGAACGCTATTTGCTACTGATTAATTATTTCTTTCATCTAATGCAAGAGTTTGAGTAAATAGTCCTTTGAACCAAATGGCAACCCACTATCGTTTTTTTTATTTCCTCCTGAAAATCATTCCTTCCTATCTGAAAATCATAACTTTCATACTAAACCATTTCAAAAAAACATCGTAAACGGTTTTTAACATAGTCCTGTGTAAAGTATGGGGGAGTCCTTACTCTGAATAATTATTATCAGCGTATATGGATATACTTTTCCCATTCTGCATCAACAGACGAAGCAATAAATTTATATCTTTCTCTCACATTTTTATTCTCAAGCACCTTTAATAGAAATACATCACAGTAATCATTGCTTGAAAAAATAACTGTTTTCAAAAAGTCCCATTTATCGAGCCCATATTCTGCCGGTGGCTGATGTTTTCCCTATCATTTTGCATTTTCACAGAACCACGATTTATTTAGAGTCGTCGGTATCATAAGCATTATTTCAACAATCTGAGAACAGTCCTACCATTTACGCAACATAAAATAAATATATTTTTTCTTCAAATTCACTTATTCCCTCTGTATATTTCATTAGGAGTAATTTTTTATCTTCATCACATACCCTCCTGCGAACCACGTTTTATTGGCGGTTGCCAATAATCTGAGAATTAAATGTAGCAGTAATGAATATATTCTACCATAGGTTTTACACTGTTTGCTCTGTATAATAATTATCAGCGTTATTTATTTGGAAATACTTCCCAACTCTGTGAAAACAGTCCACGCAATATACTTTTAATCTCTTCCCAGTTTTACCACGTTTCATAGACAGTAATAAATGTTTTAAGTTCCGAATAGGGCATTACACTCCTTGCTCTGAAGGAGGACTTTTTTTTTTACTGCTTATCTCACTCATCATGAGGGACCACGTTTCATTGACGGATGACACCACGTAGGTGACCGTGAAAATGTTTGTAATATTACTCCATATTGGGAATTCCTCGCTTTTGTCGGTGGCTGAATTCACTCCTGCTGTGTTCAAAAATATTTATACCTGCCGGGCTGTATGAAATGTTTACATTGTATCTCACACTTCCTTCATGTCTCGCTAGGAACCATGTTTTAATGACAGATGGTACCGTGAAAGTAACCTAGTAATTGTATTTTTCCATAATGGAATTTACATTCTTAACTCTGTATAATGCAGATCGCAATAATATACTAGCAATATACATTATTTCTCATATCTGTGAATCACGTTCTTCGCATATCTGTCTAATACCATTCTTAGCGTCGAAAAACACTCTGAATGACCTTGACAGGAAGATTTCTCTCCTAACAGCGGTCTAGTACCCTTTCTCTATCGAATTATGAGCCCTTTGCTACATGTACTAGGCAATTTCATTAAATTGAATGCATAAAAGACTCCTCAGAATTAAAAAAAAAACAACGAAATGGTTGTTAAAATTGCTTTGAAAAAACAGTAAAATGAATGGCAGAATATTTGTAAATACGCACACATTGCAATTGTCGGTAGAAAGACACTATATGCAGTGAATTTGGAATAACAGTAAATACGCACACACTGCAGTGGATGGAAGAATATTTTCAAAAATCTTCTAAGTGGAAGGCATTCCAGCATATTTTGAAGGTATTTTATCATCTAACATTTTGTTTGATTATGCATGCTCATACATATCAGCTTACGTAAAGAAAACTAGCTCCAACACGAATGCGTGTTAATAGAGGACAATAGTCAAATACAATAACCTACTATAAAAAATAATACATAAGTCTCACTCGAACATACCCTCTCAACATACCTGGATTAATCCAGCGAAATGAGAAAGCTTCGGCGTAACATAAAAATCCACCTAACTATGCTTTGACATATATGTTCTGATCGAGCCTCTGTACTTATGCCGTTGTTCTCACGTAGAGCGTACAAGAAGCGACGTGTCTTTGCAAACTAAGAACATGAAAAAAAAAAACCTTCACTCCCGCTTCGACTGTGTTCACGTGATCTGCTGAAATGACACATCACGGCAACAAGCTGGCCAGCTTGTTGGCTACTACGAATTAAAAAGAAATAAAAATACGCTGGTTATAAAAATAGAAAAAATACGTTAACAAAAATTAAAAAAAATGTTAATAAAAATACATCAATATAAAACTCGTGAAGGAAATAGAACCAACCGAGATTGTTTAATAAAGAACGCTTATCCCCACTTCAGATACATCTAAGCAATCCACGTAAGTAACAAGCTGTAATCTGGTGCGTTAACACGCTGATTAAGTTTCTGACCCATAAGATAACGCGTTCAAAACACGTCTGGGAAAGAGGTTTTTTTTTTCAAATATGGGTACGTTCGTTAAACACGTATGTTCTGAGACCATGAGAGTTGTCAACTACGAGATGAGTCACACGGCTCGTGTGACGTCAGGATTGAAAATGGCGGCTCTGGACTTGGAAAAATTTCGGATGAGGGTAGAAACCAAGAAAGTTTTCTCCGGAAATTATGACCGAGTTGTTATCCAGTACCATCTGTTATATAATATTACTTCCAATTTAACTGAATAATATAATTTCTGATTAATATACTATCCCGCAGAAACTGATTTAAAAGACTGTCCTGCAGAGAAAGAAAAATAATACTATTGGGTAAAAATGGAAAAAAAAAATAATAAAAAAAAAACGGTGGAAAAAAGTCTGATTTAAAAATGAATTATTTGAAATTATGAAAATTATTGAGGAGGGAGGGGGGGGAATATTGACCTGTTTGTACAGTGGAAAGACCCGCCTCCGCTTTAGAACACGGGGAGGCGGACTCATAGTATAACATTAATCCGCCTCTGAGTTAGAAGCGGGAGGCGGATCCCATAGGATTAACATGGATCCGCCTCTGGCTCAGAACTCTCCTTTTCCCCCTACTGACATCCTCAACCTCGACTTGGTTTATTATTTTTCGGTTTCTTCTCAATTCCAGGATTTAGCTCAACTCATTTAATGAGTTGAGGAGTTTGAATGAAATAATCAATCTAAATTAACATTTATAAGTGATCTTTATTTGAAATATGAAGACATGATTAGTTTTTAAAACCTAGTAAATATAAATTGCAAGTATATTATTATTATTAACAACAACAATAAAAATAATAATCCATGTTAAGATTGTCGTGAATGAAATGTCTGTACCATCATCAAAAAATGGAAGAAAGTATAGCTGTACAAAGTAAATAATTTTTATCCTAAATTCATTGCTTTTTTAGTACATTTCGAAATGCAATCCATTGTGAAAACTATACCAATACAGACGGTAATTTAAAGGAATATTCAGATTGAAAAATTTCTTCTTTCCGGTTTTCGTAAAAATTCTTGAAATAGTATTATCGAACAAAAGATGAAAAGGCATTTCTAGAAGGAAGTGGATTGAGATGAAAAGGCATTTCTAGAAGGAAGTGGATTGAGATGAAAAGGCATTTCTAGAAGGAAGTGGATTGAGATGAAAAGGCATTTCTAGAAGGAAGTGGATTGAGATGAAAAGGCATTTCTAGAAGGAAGTGGATTGAGATGAAAAGGCATTTCTAGAAGGAAGTGGATTGAGATGAAAAGGCATTTCTAGAAGGAAGTGGATTGAGATGAAAAGGCATTTCTAGAAGGAAGTGGATTGAGATGAAAAGGCATTTCTAGAAGGAAGTGGATTGAGATGAAAAGGCATTTCTAGAAGGAAGTGGATTGAGATGAAAAGGCATTTCTAGAAGGAAGTGGATTGAGATGAAAAGGCATTTCTAGAAGGAAGTGGATTGAGATGAAAAGGCATTTCTAGAAGGAAGTGGATTGAGATGAAAAGGCATTTCTAGAAGGAAGTGGATTGAGTTGCCCACTGTACCTTTGGAGGTGGCCGAGGAGCAAGAGATTATCGGCTGTGGTCCAAGATCAGAGATGGAAGCAATCCATTTGTCACGTTCTTTTGTCACTCTGCCAGAGCCTTCGTATGCGAGGTGGCAGAGCATAAAAAAATATCAGAAGGTGTTAGGAAGGAAAATTCTAAATACAGTGAATATGAAACGGGGGGGAGGGAACATCCTTTTTCTTTCACCATTTAGGCGAAAAGAAAAACGAAAGGAAAATAAATGTCGGATTTGCAATGCGTTTTTCCGTAGAAGAATTTTTTTTTATAAAAAATTTTAATTATATAAAAAAAAATATATATATATAAGAGCCGTCCCTTGGCCGAGTGGTTACCGCGCTTGGCTACTGATCTACGGGACTGGGTTCGAGCCCCGGGTAAGGCATGGATGTTCGTGTTGTTTTCTGCTGAGGTCCTGCCATCCTCTCAGATCTTCTACTGTGGCATATAAACTGACAGGCTCCTGTCAGACCTCTGTGGCAGCTGCTTGAGGGGGTATTTATTTTATTTATTTATTTTAATAAATATAAGAAATATCCTTATAATGTGTTTAATGAGAACTATTATAAAAAGATTAGGAATGAACTTCAAATTACAATAAGGTCTGTTAAGAACAATTTCTACAGAACAGTTTATTAATTGCAATGGAGATAGTAAGAAACAACGGAGGTTTATTAATTACTTAACTCAGTGATTCCCAACCTTTTCTGGACCATCGCCCCCTTTAGAAGAGAACAAATATTTCAACGCCCCCCTAATCCATAATAGTTAATTTTATATGAAATATTAAAATATTGTTGCATATTATCTGTACCTAATTTATCTGTTTATTTATCTATTAAAAATTATAAAGCAGAAATTAATAAAACGACAACCAAATGTACAATAAAATTTTAAAAATAAACATAGAATCAATAAGAAATAAAAAATAATGAGATAAACACAAAATTAATAACAAATAAAAAAAATTAATGAGATGGTTGAGGCATGGTTGAGTGTTAACAATTTGTTAATGTCGGGTTCCAATTTCGTTAACATCAATCGCAGATCGCCACGTTCAGTGATGTGTAGTCTGTTCCTCTTCTTTGACAGTAAATTAGCTACTGCACTGAATCCACGTTCAGCCATATAGGACGAAGGAAATGCGATAAAAAACTTCGGTACTATTGCCCACAATCCAGGGTAGAGAACTGGTATTGATTTTTGAAGCCAGAACTCTTGGTATCCACGTTTGAATTTTACTTTGAGTGCTTCGTTAGTCGTGAGTTCTAAGAGTTCCTCTTCCAATTTGATGATTCTTCAGTATCTGTGTTTGCGAAAGGATCTAAAACCCAACTAGATATATTCATGTTTAAAATATCTTGGAAACGCTCCGTAAAATCAACATGAAGAACTTCCAAGTGTTGGCAGTAAGTAAGTAAATCTTCCGGTTTTTCAGAGACTGCTGATAATGTGGGAAAGTGGTTGTATTCACCTCTACCTAGATTTCGTTTGAATAGAAGTTTTCCCGCAAAAGCAGCTATGACGTTTTCTATTTTAATTAAATTCAACTCATCACCTTGCAATTGTAAATTAACTTGATTAAATATTTTAAACAGGTCTGTCAAATAAGCGATGTCATTTTTTGACGTAATCAGGTTTTCGCGCAATTTTTCGTCTGTCTTCAAGAAAGTCCAGTACTGAGTCAAATAGATTGAAAAAACGATTCAGACAAACACCTTTAGAGAGCCAACGTACTTCTGTGTGCAGCAGCAAGTGATTGTAATCTTCATCATTTTCATTACAAAGCTTACCAAATAATCGGTCATTCAATGAATTGCTTCTAATCTTATTGATTTCTTTAATAACGTAATGGAGCGACGTATGCAGACGTTCATTCAAATTTTTTGCAACCAAATGCTGACGATGAATAATACAATGTACAGCGAGTACATTTGGTACTGCTTGTTTCAAATGCGCTATGAAACCCTTATGACGCCCTGTCATTGGTGGAGCACCATCAGCAGCAGCAGACAAAATATTGCAAATAGGAATTTCTTTCTCTTGAAAAAACTTTTGCATGGTATTAAATATAGATTCTCCCTTTGTATCAGATTCCAAATTTTTAGCAAATAATAACTCTTCATGAATTTTTTCTTCTTTCATTAATCGTACGTATGATAAGAGTAGAGCTTCGTTATTTGGTAGAGTTGATTCATCGAGTTGAATGGAAAATTTGCAAGTCTTTAAGTAATCACATAATGATATTTCAACGTCTTTTGCCATTTCATCTATTCTTCTTTGCACTGAATTATTACTGAGAGGAATTTTTTTGATGATATCTGACGGTGTCTTATGATGAAGAACAGTTTTTAATATCTCTTTGACTGCCGGCAAAATTAATTCCTCGCCAATTGTGTGTGGTTTTCCTGCTTTTGCGATTAACAATGAAACGTTATATGAGGCTCGTAGTCCATCATCATCTTGTTTAGAAGACGACGCAAAAAGGTTTGACATAGTTGGCTGTTTTAAATATTGCTTTTCCAGTTCTTGAAAATAGGATAAATCTTTGTTCTTCTTATCAGCATGCATTTTATTTAAATGCTCTTGTAGCCTAGAAGGTTTCATAGCTTCATTTGAAAAAACTTTTCGGCAAATTAAACACATAGGTAATGATTGGCTTGTAGGAGAGTACGTAAATCCATATTTCAAATACTCAATACTGTACTGCCGGCATTTCTTTTTAGATGTAGATTCAGACATTTTCAAATACAAATTAACTTCTCAACAGATTTATAGATAGTTATAAAAATAATGTTAATAATGACTTCTAACACTTATCGCTCACGACTATTTATCACAGCGAAGCACATAAAAATAATAAAACATTCCTAGAGCTATCGCTTTTATAGATTTGATTTTGTGCACGCATGCCGGCGCACTTGCTCCGTAAACAAGTCATTTCAAGCTCCCATATTCTTGTCGAAACATGTTAAATTGCATGAACCGCGTGTTTGCCTACCAACTTGCAAGGACTTGTCACCGTCAATCTATTCTAAGCTAAAACAAATTAGGTATAGGTATACCTAATGCTAATTTAAAAATGCTTATTAACGCGATAACAATAAGATAATTTACATAGCTAGATAAAATATTTATTATGAAAACAGGTATTTCCAAAGTATTTTATTATATTAAAAAATAATTATAAAAAAATATTAAATATAATAAATTTATTATTATTATATTATTATTGCATCAAGGTTGATTTGCCTATCAGGATGGACACACATGTCCAACATAATAAGCCTGATATAGTAGTGCATGTTAAGGTATTGAATGAGATTACAATTATTGAAGTAGGAATAACATCTCAGGATAACCTGCAGACAGTAGAGGTTGAAAAGAAGAGGAAGTATGATCTGCTGGCTAATGAGTTGAGCCTAATTCACAAGTGTAATGTTAATATTATACCTTATGTTCTGACGTGGAATGGTATTGTAACTATGTACCATAAAGCATACTCAAAGCGACTTGGAGTGGGAAAACATATTGAAGCTTATATCCAATCTGTGATCTTGAAGAGAACTTTTGAGAGCATCTCAGTCGACTTCAGACGTACCAGTACGCTAGTTGGCGGTAGCAAGGAACTTATTGTGCAAGCTGCAGTTGAAAAGCTGTACATGACGGATGAGGTAGTGGATGACCAGAATCACCAGGAAGACACCACAGAATAGAAGAGATAAAAGGGTTGTCACAGAAAATTCCATTAAATTTATTTATTTATTTGACCGCCACTCTTGACTGCCTCAACGCCCCCCATTTGCCTCTGGATCCGCTACCGCCCCCATGGAAGGCTCCAGCGCCCACTTGGGGGGCGGTATTGCCCCCGTTGGGAATCTATGACTTAACTGATATTAAAAAAAACTTACTTTAGTTGTACTTAACAAGTTTGCTGGATCTAATCAAACTTTAGAGAGTATTTGAATTGGCACTGCTAATGATTTCAATGCCTTCTTTGTTAGCGTAGAAGATGAAATTGTTGGCAACCAAAAATTGTAGAGGAATATAAAGAAACACAGGATTTGGTCCCACGAAATAGAACTTCAGTATTTATTTCCCCAATAACTGAAACGGAGATTAGAGATACTATTCTCAGTTTTAAGGGAAATAGAAGTCCTGGATTAAATGGATTGGAGTTAAAATAATAATTTAAAAAAATTACGTTACAGTTCACTTACTTATATTTTTAATTCATCATTTGAAACCTTTACTTTCCCAGGTGAATTTAAGAAAGCGCTTATAACACCAATTTGTAATAAGGGCAACAGAAATTCTCTACCTACAGATTCATCAATCTCTCTGCAACTTCCATTTTGGTAACATTTTTGAAAAAAGGGTTAAAAAGCAATTGAATAATTATCTGTTACAAAATTCCTTATATTCTGTCAATCAATTTGGATTTAGAGAAGGGAAAAAATAGAGAGAACGGAAAAATAAATTTAAATAAATACACATATATATATATGAATATATGAAGGAAAATTATTTAACTCTGTCTATTTAGATATTTAAAAGGCGTTTGACAGTGTTTCCCATGATGTTTTATTACATAAATTGCACGTTTTGGAATCAGGGACATAGTGATAAATTGGTTTGAAAGTTATCTATCAAAATGAAACAGACTGAAAATATCAATAATTTTCTAAATAATGAGTTGAGTTAAAGTAAGATGTTCCACAAGGAACAGTTTCAGGGAAATTATTTTCTTGATATTTTTGAATGATTTTTAGGTCTTTAAAAACAGGTGGACAGATCGATTGCTTTCCTTGTGATAAAGCCCTAACGTTTTGAGCGAAAAATTGTAATAACTTCTGCATTGCATAAAAAATGATTTAATAGAGGTTAATAAATTGTTTGTAACGAATGGGGAATACTCCTTTCTAAATATTGATAAAACGTAATATGTTATGTATAATTAAAAAATAGTTCTAATGTTATAAATGATATAGTAATGAAAATGCATGAATCAAACTGTCATATAATGAATAATTGGAAGTGTTCCCGAAATTGTGTATTTAGGATAACAATAGATCAAAAACTGAACTGGTGACCAAATATGAATAATTCGACAAAAACAATCAATGATAAAAAAAATCAAACGATCAAAAACAATCAAACGATCAATGATATGCAAAATATATTACTCAACAAATCTTTAAATCGGGAAATATTACACGTTATGCAACTCATGGATACAGTCTGTTATACATTATGGGCTACTTTGGGTTGGGTCGTTTCACCTCTGAGCGTCACTTTTTTTGCACACAATGGGATAAATGGCCAGATCACATGGACCCGAAGGCTCAGAGGAGGCTGGGAGAGGGAACCCACGGAAATAGTTGTTGGGAGACAGATGACAGCCTCCCGTCAAGGCCATCCAGCGTGTTCTTTTAACGTACATACATGATACGATAGAGTTAGACATAACATCTATTTGTGTCCTGAGTGTCGGAGTGTGTGCCAATTTGGTGACATATTTACTTGCCTTGATAGCAGCTTGGATAGAAAGAAGAAAACTTAAAGAGAACGAGAGTGAAATTGAGAGAAGGTGGACATAAGTTCCTGGTTGGGTTAACGTCTGTAATCTGTGGTCTAAAAATGTCCTGTGAGGGTTAGAAGTGATATGTGTTGTAATGCTCTATGCATGTAGAGGTGCCTATACCTCTGTCTTTCACTAAAATTTCGTGCTACGTGGGACTTTTAAGAATCTATGGAGAGTGTGGAGAAATAGGCGTATACACCTAAAGACTAAAATTAGACTGTATAATAGTTTGGTTCTTTCTAGGGTTAGTTATGGTAGTGAAACTTGGACACTTTGTAAACATGATATAACAGGAAACTAGATGCTTTTGATTCCAGATGCTTACGCAGTATCTTGGGCATTAGGTGGTTCAACTTTGTAACTAATGATGAGGTTAGGCAAAGGTGTTTGAAACCTCCTTTAAGCAGCATATTGTGCAGAGAGAGAGACTCCGTTGGTTTAGCCATGTTGCCCGTATGAATAATTATAGATTGGCGAATAGGGTTATGAACAGTGTGCCTAGAGGCCTCAGAAAGAAGGGGAGACCTAGGATGCGGTGGGCAGACAATGTCAAACAGGACCTTTTTAGAATTGGTGTGCAGTGGCCAGATGCAGTAGATGTAGCTCAGGACAGACTTGCTTGGAGAACTAAATTGCACTGTCTGGTTGGACCTCCGTAGCCCATGGTTGCTTGAGGATGAGGATGATGATGAAGGTAGTGGAAGTTTGTAGAAAAAAGTTGCATTCCGTAGATTGGCAGTTCCCACTGCTTACGAATACCATTGGCCACTGGTTACCTCTTCGCAGCATCCTATCATCTCTAGCCCAAGCTATGTCATCAATTTAAATGTTATTGTCGCCTGCTCCTGTCTATCGGTGGTTAAGCGATGAAAGAATTTCGATGCTTTCACAAGAACACCTTCTTGTTCCTCTGCGTTAGAATAGGAGGACAAACGAATCATTTCGAATACATAACACGTCGATTATGCAGAACGAGCAACATCTACAGAGAAATTATGGGGGCTCTGACATTTGTCACACTTTTATTGTTATTTAAGGTTGATATTAAAGAGAAGAGAAAATACGAGTAGTTTCTAGCAAAAAGCCACCCTAACACACTGAAATTATTCTGAGGGTTACAATAGAGTTGAGTTGGATGGGATGCGTGTCATTAGAGCGAGAAAATATTGCTTAGCGACTCCATCAGGCAGTCGTGAAATATTAAACTCACCAGGTTGAAGAAAATCTTTTCTCTAAAATGGACTGACTACTCTGTACAAGAGAGAGTTAATGTTGTTTAATTTGATTCACGAACATCGAGAAATTTATTAATTACATTTTGATGTAACACAATTTTGTGTGTCTGGTACTGAGAGTGACAATTGTGCTCAGCGATGCCCGTGGGCAGTGATAACACTCATCCCTTATTCACCCCCCCCCCCCATTTCCTAACGAGTTTCTCAAAAGCTGACCTTTTGTCAATCATCTTTTGAGAAATTATGTCATATAAAGGATATGAATGTCAGTGTAGGGGCAATCTATGATAATAACACGCATGTTTGTTCTGGTTTCAGTGATCTTTTGAATCTGACACACACTTAAAGTCGGCACTTCAGGGTTAAAGTAACTCCCAAACAATTGCAGATCCGTTTGGGTATCTTCTTCATCAGACAAGTGGAACCAGAGGAAGAACAAGAGCAGATGGATTGATGAATGGAGCCACGAAGAAGAAGCAGAGAGTTCCATCAAGTGCAGAGGGTCAAGTGGTGCCGTCAGACAGTCGGCGATGTCCTCCAGATGGAGCCACCAATCAGAGTGCCACGGGGCGCCACGGAACCTGTTTGGCTCATTTGTCATAGTGATGGATGGGATCGGGCAGGTAGGGTGGGTACCTGCGGAGCGAGATGCGGGCCCCTGCCAGTGTACGGTTTCCGAGGGCCACGCGCAGTCGCTGCTATCTCCGCCATCTTGGTCCGACCAATTAGAGAGCGCAGGAAGCGAGGTTCGACTTCGTTGGCAAATCCACACGTGCGCTCGGACGCTCTACTTCTTCTCTGGATGCTCGCCGTCGCCGTGGCAACTAGCTCCGCTTGTCGGTCACGTGGCAGCCACGACGAGATGGTCATCAGGTGTTAAGAGATCGGCGGACTTGCTGCAGCAGATACGGTAAGTGACCATTCAGTTGGGTTTTCATTAAAAGTTTATTTCTTCCGTTCCACTCAAGGCCACATCAAAACAACGTTAACGCAAGATGGATAAACATTTCCTGTGGGAACAGATGAAGCAAACTCCTACTCGTTTCAAATTATTTCTGTTTTAAGATTTTCTTTTAGCGTTTTGACAAAGAAATTTTTAACAGAAATTTTCAGTCGTAGGACCCTCCACTTTTTTCATACTAAATCTATTTAATATAAGAATGGGAATGTTAGCTTCAATAGAATTCAAAAATCCCCGTAATTTCCATTTTCCAATCTATTAAGGCGTTATGTGTAAGGAAAAAAAAAGACTTATTTGCGTACTAAAAATTAGAAATTGAAAAAAATCAGAATTTAAATTTTCGTACTTCGAAAATTTTTTATTACGGGAAATCTCACGAGAGATCAATCACGGAGAGAAATCGAAAACTCGTTAGCAATCCGTAAATACTTTTCTTTAAACAAAATTCTAAATTTTTAAAGTTTAAAAGAAACTTCTCTTAAATGAAAATTAAAAATTAAGATGATGTAAAAAAAGATTAATTTTGCTGATTTTTTTGTGTAGCAGCGAATCACAACATATAATTTAAAATTGTGTTTTGGTAACGTTTTTTATTTGCGATTTAAATGTAATACGCTGAAATGTTGCTTAGAAACTGCTGAGTCAGTTTCATCGCTGAATATCTGTTGTGTTGTTTCTCAGCGAAGGCTTTGAGCTTTCTATGAAAATGTGTTCTCAGTCAATACTCCATTTCGAAGTATCACTAACTTTGTGATCATCTGGAGTCAGGTGTTTCCCTGGGTCTGAGATTAAATTTTTATTTCGTATTCTGAACTAAGCTTCGCGCTTTTATGCAATAAATAAGTTTCATATTTCGAAAACAAGATTTTAATCCAGAAAATGTCAGTGGAGGAAACTGATCGTAAGAGTTGCTATCAGCTGAAAATAAAATAGGAATAATTACATATCTAGGAAATTGCTTAGAAATTCCTCAAAAAAACAGTAGAATTTTTATCGATCTCTTAGACTTTACGCACATATAGGCGCAGCATTAAAGAGATGTCTTCTGAAGCCAGCTGCTTGCCACAGAGGTCTCGCAGGAGCCTGTCAGTTTATACACCATAGCAGAAGGTCTGTGCCAGAACTTATAATCTGTAATATTTACTCCTGACATTTTGGTTTGCCATTTCAACTTTTGCAATTCTTCAAGCAATGTAGAAACATTTTTGAAAGCAAAAATTTCGATAATGAAATCAAAATCTACAACGGTTTTCTTTTGGTATTTTCTTCCCGTAAACAAACATATTTTTAAGAACTTATGGAGCTTTCAATTACAGTTTCTTATTCATCCAAAGTAGAAATGTCTCATCGCTATTTCTGTTGCTTACTTCGTGATTGGGTTGATTTGTTCTTGAGTGGCTCTTTTTCGCTCACAATGAGTTAAATGGTCAAGTCACAAAGACCCCAAGAGCTCAGTTGAGAATGTATTCAAGGTGCAGCTGTTATAGTTGAGTTGTTTTACCTCTGAGAGGGGGGCGGGGGTGGCTCAGTCGGTAGCGAGCCAGGCTCGTAATCTGTAGTTCCCAGGTTCGAGTCCCAGCTGGGTAAGCGTTGAGATTTATCTCCACAAAAATTCCCCGCCCTGCCCACGGTCAGTAGGGGACACCGATGGGCTTGGAAAGGCCGCCGTCCGTCGGATGGGACGTTAAGCCGTGGTCCCGTGTGCGGGAGAGCCATACCCTGTGCACGTTAAAGAACACGCTGGATGGCCTTGATGGGAGGCTACCATCTGTCTTCCAACAGCTGTTCCAGTGGGTCCCCTCCCCCAACCTTCTCTGAGCCTTCGGGGTCCATGTGACCCGGCCATTTAGCCCATGGTGTGCAAAAAAGTGCCGCTCAGAGGTAAAACAACCCAACCCAACAACCTCTGAGAGGCACTTTTTTTGCACACAATGGGCTAAATGGCCAGATTACAAAGACCCTGAAGGCTCAGAGAAGGTTGGGGAAGGGTACCCACTGGAACAGATTTTGGGAGACGGATGGTAGTCTCTTGTGAAGGCCATCCAGCGTGTTCTTTAACGTGAACAGAGTATGGCTATTCCGCACACGGGGCCACGGCTTAATGTGCCATCCGACGGACGGTGGTATTTCCAAGTCCATCGGTGTTCCCTACTGACCGATGGCAGGGCGGGGAGTTTTACACAGATAAATCTCGACGCTGACCCAGCTGGGACTCGAACCTGGTAACTGCAGCTGACGAGTATGGCGTGCTACCGACGGAACCACCCCCGCCCCGGCAGCTGTTAGCAGCTAGGTATCTTTAAACGTCCGAGGAGCCGAGTCCTAACTTTCCAAGCGGAGGAGAGCGGATTTTCGAAACCTACCAGTGTCTCATTTCTAAACCGAGGGAAGGGCAGGGGCTAGCGGAGAAAATCTCGATTCTGAGGGCATCAGATAACGAAACTCGCAATTAACTGTTTGAGACACCTTTGATCAATTTTATTTCCAGTGCGCATTATTCTTAAGACATTAAGCATTCTTTATAATGTCATCATCATCATCATCATCATCATCCTCAAGCAGCCATGGGCTACGGAGGTCCAACTAGACCGTGCAATTTAGTTCTCCAAGCAAGTCTGTCCTGAGCTACACCTGCTGCATCTGGCCACTGCACACCAATTCTAACAAGGTCCTGTTTGACATTGTCTGCCCACCGCATCCTAGGTCTCCCCTTCTTTCTGAGGCCTTTAGGCACACTGTTCATAACCCCATTCGCCAATCTATAATTATTCATATGGGCAACATGGCCAAACCAACGGAGTCCTGCTTAAAGGAGGTTGCAAACTCCTTTGCCTAACCTCATCATTAGTTAAAAAGTTGAACCACCTAATGCCCAAGATACTGCGTAAGCATCTGGAATCAAAAGCATCTAATTTCCTGTTATATCATGTTTACAAAGTGTCCAAGTTTCACTGCCATAACTAACCCTAGAAAGAACCAAACTATTATACAGTCTAATTTCAGTCTTTAGGTGTATACGCCTATTTCTCCACACCCTCCATAGATTCTAAAAGTCCCGGCAGCAATCCCTATTCGTCTGTTAATCTCATACCGCACATCACCATTATCTGTTACATAGCTCCCAAGGTAATTAAACTGTGACACCTGCTCAAGACTTCAGCCATTCAGATAAACTGAATCACAGCCTGCCTGACCAATTTTCATCACTTTAGTTTTCTCTCTGTTTATAACCAAACCTATTCTACTACCAGTCTCATCAACAGCTCAAATGAAAGAGTTCATCTCATCAACATCACTTGCCAAAAGGGCTAAATCATCAGCATAATCTAAATCAGAAATTTTCGTATCTCCAGTCCATTTGAGGCCAAAATCTTTCCCTTAAAGCGAATTTCTCATAACATAATCAATAACCAAACTAAAGAGAAAAGGAGACAAAATGCACCCTTATCGAACACCAGAAGTAATGCTAAACCAATTGCTACAAGCCTTACCAACTCTCACACACGACTCAGTGTTAATATATAGAGCTTTCATTATGTTAACTAACTTGTCTGGTATACCATATGATCACACAATCAACCATAAATTATGACGATCAACAGAGTCGAAAGCCTTTTGAAATCAACAAAGCTAGCAACCAAAGGTTTCTGAAACTCTAAACATTTCTCAAGAATCTGCCTAAGTGAAAATATCTGATCCACACATCCCCTACCACTTCTGAATCCACATTGCTCATCACGCAATTGAGTGTCAACCAGATTCTTAATTCCATTAAGCACAATCATGGTAAGAACTTTACCTGGAACGGAAAGTAGGCTGATACCCCTATAGTTATCACAAGAACTACGATCACCTTTTTTGAAAATAGGGATAACAATAGCTCTGGTAAAATCCTTAGGAACCATGCCTTTATCATAAAAGATATTCAGAATTTCAGTCATCCAAGTGGTAACCGAAACATTTCCAGCTCTAAGCATTTCTGTAGTAATTTCATCTACCCCTGGGGATTTATGAAGTTTAAGTTTAGAAACAGCCAAAATAACTTCAGATTATGTTATAGGGCCAACATTAAAGCCACCAATGCATCTATCATCATTGCAAACAATGGGAATAGAACTAACCGCATTGTTTAGAATATCACTGAAATGCTCAGCGCACCTAGCCATGACAGAATCCTCCCCTTCTATAACCTTACCTTGTTTATCCTTCAATCCTTGTATGCCTGTCCGTTTTCTACCACCCAAAACATTAACTATCTGGTACAGCTCTCTGCTGTTGTGCTGTCTAACAGCTTCCTCGGCTTTGTCAGCCAAACCATCAAGCCAAAGATTCTTATCAGCAGCTAACTGATCCTTTACACGTTTATTAAGTTCTCTGTAATGCTTTCTATTAGAACTAGTAGGGTATTGATTAAGGACATTCCTGCAGTTTTTCTTTCCTAAATAAGCTCAGCGCCTTATCACTCAGATAATTCTGTCTCCTCTGCTCCTTTTTTCCTAAAAGAGTACTGTTAGTGTCCAAAAAAGCCTGTTTAAAATGATCCCATTCTTCCTCAACTTCGGTAGTAAGTATACCATGACTGTCATAATGACTAAGTAGTTGTCATCAAAATAGACTAAATGTCAAAGTGAAAAGGGTTCAGAAGTGAGCAGGTGAATCCACTTGATTGCAGCCTCACGTCAAGCAGATTTAGTGCATTCGTTAACCTGCACGTGGCAACGTTTAACGATAGATATGGCTCTATATGACTGTCAAGATCATAGTCTGATACGGCCTTTCAGGATCAGCGCTTGATGGGACTCGAATCATCAGAGATGGAAATGTTAAGAGTCAGAATGATCATTTCCTTCACCCTTTTGATTTTCTTCTAAGTTGGCTTTTTCTCCTTTTAACTTATTCTTCCCACTTGATGCCGCATCTTGAAACTCGTGCACTTCTCCTCCTCAAGGCTGACCTGACTCCCCCCCCCCCACCCATTGCTGAAAGAGAGTTCTTAAAAAATTGTCGCAAGCAGACTGGAAAGAAGAGACTTGAACTGCTTGAAGAGTAATTGAGTCATTACCATTTTGCTGATTGGCTTTTTTCTTCCATCAGAAGCCATTGCGAATGTTTGCCTTATCTCCTATGCTACCCTTATTAAAGCCATTTTAAGACTTGTGTCTTATATGAAGAAATTACTGAATGTTCATCTTCTCTTCTGGAAACATCGGAAGATATTTCGAAAGTGGTCTCAAAGATATCATCCGACGAGGGTATTCAAAATATGTCAGGATCTGAAATCATGCTATTAATCCTATTTATGAAAACACATCCAGCATTTCCTTGTTTTTCTTTCATTTTTAAAAAGCATCAAAAACTTAGCAACAACAGAACAATGGCAAAAAACACTCCAAGTGTCATTTCCTACAAGAGCCTTTTCAATTTCTGAATTATATTTCGTTCTGGATATCGATTAATCGAGGCTAATCTTTTCTCCAACTGCAATCGATTAATCGAGGCTAATCTTTTCTCCAACTGCAATCGATGAAACTCATTGAAAGGAGATTCGAAAAAGGCAATCTTTATGTTAAAAGATCGAAAGGTAAAAACTCACTTCATTTTAATCGACGTTTAATTCTGATCTCCGGTTATTTTCTAAACCCTTATCACCCAGATCCTGTTATTGAGTTTATGCATAACAAAACCATGCGACAGATTAAGATCACGATTATTTCTAAAGCATTTATAATCTTTTCCTCTTTCTGTTTGGTAGGGTGAGAGATTCATGTAACCATACAGGGAAATAGACGCATAGAGTGTTTGGGAAAAAAAAAGTTTAATCAATTTGTCACAAAGTACTAGCAGACGAATTGATATCGTAAGATTTAAAGCACAGTTCTATTTCGATTGCTGAGATGAAAATACAATTAGAAATCATTACGTTAAATTTGCTCCGATTTCATCGCTTTTTGTTCTTGCTTAGGATGATTCTGACTAGACCTCCGTAGATATTGACTGCTCGAGAATTGTTCAATCTTTATTCTACTACTAACACATTCAGATGCAATTTAAGTTAAATTAGCATAATCTTTAAAAATGCAGCATTGCACTCCCTATATCAGGGAAGAACGCTAATTGCTTCTTTGGATCGAAAGAAGGGGGCGCAGAAAAGCAGAGGAACGCATGATTGACAGAAGAGCCAATTATTGCAAGTCTCTGGAGGATGAGGAGGAGATCCGAGACGACGCCATGTTGGTGCTAGCAACATCTGCACTTGATAAATTCCACGTCATTGGCGTTAAGAGGAAAAACAAGGAATGTGGAGTCCTTCAGACTCAAAACATTGCACACGCAACACGAGGCTAAAGGGACTGGCTCTGCGATGGGGAGCGGGTACATGAAAGGCGAGCTGCCTCGTTACGGATCCGTCACGTGGCCCGATGCAACAGCTTCCATCGCTCTACAGAAGTTGAGACATCTTCTATCGGGAAATACCTCAAAGGAAAGAGAAAGTGAACTCGTCTCCTTCTAAGAGGGAAGTCGGAATCTGATCGTAATTGGAAAAAATGATCATTGGTCTTCAAATTAGAAGGGAAGAGAAGTTGGCTCAGTCGCTGGCAACCCGAAGTGCGTTCCTACTTGATATTTTCTCCTCTAACAATCATCCTGCCTTTGATGAGGAAGGAGACACCGATGATCTTGAAAAGGTCGCCGTCTATTCGATGGGTGCGACCTTTGAAGACGATCTCTTTGCGCAAGAGACTACATTATGTGCTCATTAAGGAATCTGCTGGATGCCTTTGAAGGGAAGCGGCCGTCAGTCTCCTTACAGTCGATCCCTTTCTCACACCTGTGCCTTTCGATATCTGTTCAGCAGAATGCAAGGACTAAAGTACTGCTCAAAGATAAAATAGACCAAACGATTTGAGATTAGCGTAACAGACGATCATTGAAAGTGTTTTTTTTTTCTTACCGTGAAATGATAAAACAAATTTTGACGGAAATGATTTATCAGCAACGGTTAGTCAGAAGATTCTTTCTAAAGAGAGGCGACATTGCTTTAAATGTTATTCTCGAAAGTCAAGTGCTATGTTACAACAAATTCGAATTGTTTGCGTAGAAAGAAATATGCACGCTTACATCTATAAAGTTAACTATTACATCTCTAAAGTTAACTATTAGTATCGCCTATCTCATCTGTGTGCTGAACAATTGATTGCTTTTCGCCAGTTTCATTTTTTTCTTGCCACGTTTGATTTTAATTCCCAGAAGAAATATCGCTGATTTGATTGGCTCTTCTTGGTAGCTATGTAAGACTTCCATGAAACATTGGGGCTTCTTCTTTGTTGAAGCAAGCACATAATGAAGTAGCCATCCTCTATTTACACACAGAATCTCCTCTAACATGCATTGAGGCACTTTCATGTTATGTGAGTAGACAGTCATCTTGAAAGCTTTCTAATTTCGAAAACAAGCTTTTCAAGGAAAAAAGTTTATTTAAGATGTGAATTAAATTTTTGTAAATATTGATTTCTAAAAACATTTATTTAATATTTAAGGAAATATTGAAGCTAGAAAATTTAACAGCATCAATTGCTATTCAGAGATGAAAAGTAACTGTTATTGGAAATGTTTTATTAAGATTTCATTTTAAAGGTTTGGGTAATAACTGATTTTTTTCCCCAGTTTTGAAGAAATGTATTTTGAATGAGCTGCAATAAAATCGTCGTCTTATGCTAAAGGTTCCAGCTCCAAAAATTATTTAAACCTTCATGAACTTGCTTCGGGATTTAAATATCAGATGGACATTGTTAAAAATCCAAATTCAGAGATATTTAAGCGAGACATTAAATTTATTTCCAGAGACATTTCAGAGTTAGGAGCTTTGAATGTGGGGGTTCGATTCACAAAATATGAAAGCGTCCTAATGCTTGCTGGAGGGTAGTGTATGTCGCATTTTCTTTAGATTCGCACTAGTGGGATAGTTTTGCATCAGAGACTTCCTTCTCCTTCCCTTAATTCTTCCCCTGTTGGGAGATGCCGGGCGGCCTCGCAAGTTCCCTCCGCTCGAGCGACGCAACCCTTCCGCCATTCCCCTCGAGTCAGTCAGACAAGTTGGAGGAGGAGGAGGACGAAAGGAAGGGCGTTGCGTCTGACCTGATGGCCTACAATCAAGAAGAAGGAGCACAACTCCCTTTGGGAATGAGCAACAACACCCTGACCTGTCCTCTAAAGTCTTAATGGGAAAGGTCAACTGCATCTTTACGGTGGCAATTCAGCATCGCTCCTGTTGGCGAAGATGAAACGATCACCAAGAATATTTCAATGCGATAGCTCTTCTTACCTGAGAGATGCTTTTCAACGTTCTTAAGTTTATATCCTTCCCTTTCCCATCCGTAAGCCACGTTAAAATCATGAAAGGAAAATATTTAAATGGAAAAAAACTGTAATCTTCGAAAAATTAACGATATTCGATTTTTATTATTTTTTTAGAAACATTCGTTTAGGCAATTAGACAAAGTTGCGATTCTAATCGATTGTGACCAAAATTCCAGATAAAGGTAGTTTTACCCTCCTGTTTATCCCTACTTAATTCCAATAAAGGTATTGTTAATTTTATCCACAGCTCAACTTTTTACTGGGTATTTTGATACTATTATGCTGTATTTATTCATATGATGACAAAGGTATAGAGCAAAAATTGTCTTTATCCGGATGGGAATATCTGAACCCACGATCTTCTGATCACATGTCAGGTACTCTGATCTCTGAGCTACCGGCAGCCGAAAAATCCTCCTCTATTGTTGATGTTAAGCCACATACATCGTTCAGTCTGAAGAAGTCTTTGATTGCATTTTGAGACTCTTATCCTTAAGTGATATAAGCGTCCCGTGGCCGAGTGGTTAGCGCGCTCGGCTACTGGTCAAAGGGACCTGGGTTCGAGCTCCGGGTAAGGCACGGATGTGTGTGTGTGTGTCGTTTTTCTGCTGACACCCCACCATCCTCACAAATCTTCTACTATGGTGCATTCAACTGACAGGCTCCTGTCTGACCTCTGTGGCAAGCAGCTGCTTGAGGGAGTATTTATTTTTATTATTATCCTTAAGTGAATATGTGCATCTTCTGAGTGTGCCCGCCAAGAGTCATCCAGGCAAGCGCACGTAAGGAGAGTCTCCAAATGCAGTCAAAGACGGCCACCGATCTAGAAGATTTGAAACAAAAAATTAAACTCAAAATGTCACTTTTTCATCTCTGGTTTTGGACAGAGCGCATCTATTTCCTTTCGAGGCTTTTTTTTTCCGCCATTAATATCGTTCTGAGAACTTCTTCCTTCAGCCACAGAGGCAATTTCTGAGAACGCCAGAGAAAACGTTTAATTAAAAAACGACTTAGCGACTATTTCCACTTCTTGCACGACAGAAGCACATGAGGCGAGAATATGACATCCCTCTTCGCGGAGCTGGCATCCGTTTTCCCTCCGGTTTCATCTATCTTCTGCATCTCTGCGAAAGACTCGGGGTGGCTGGGGTTGCCGGGGCAGCAGAGGGAGAGACGGTCCGGCCCTTCCGGCTGTCAATCGCGGCCCAGCGGGTTGCTAACGAGGTGTTGCACGCGGTTTTGCACCGCTCGTTTCCGTCGTGTCACGTGACAGCAACAGCACGTGCGTCCAATTTAGGCATGAGTATGCTTTCCTCTCCGTGGCTCCTTTTTTTCTGGTTCCGTGGCTGTTTTAATTCTTACTGCGATATTCATTCTTCCGATGTCCGATGGAACCACAAACGAAATCTTTTCTAGAACTTTCATCACCATCTGATTTCTTAGTTGTTTTTCTTTTTCACAATAAATATTCCTTCCTCATTTCCACCACCTTCTGTACACAGCAGCATTCCCTTATCCTCCTCCTTCTCAGTGCGATTCCTATCAGACGCCATTTTCGAGCACGAGGCCATCGTTTCCGTTTCAACAGAATGAAGCTTCTGCTAAGAACGACGCTTTACGTCATTCACCGACCTTCAAAACGTTGAGCGACAGGAAAACAACTTGTCTCGAAGCTTCTGCCTCTGAGCTTCAAAAGAAGGATCTGCCACCAGGCCCCCAGCTCCCAACCTGGCACAAAGTTTACAGAGCTTAATTTCCGGTATCGCGATTCAGCGTGGATTGAGCCCGCCACCAGGCGGGATTCGGCGACTTCCGCCTGGAGATTTGTTTTCTTTTTATCACCCTTGGCAGATTTTATTTGGAGGCAAGACCGGACATTGAGTCTTTCGTGACTATACTTGCTGCACCATAAAGACAGCCAGAGCGAAGGGCCTAGGGCCATTTCCTTCTTACGAAGGAGATGCTTATAAACTGAATGAACCGAGTGATTTTCATTTCGCGTCGTTCTCCTTTCACTTCAGTAGCACGTGACACTTTATCTCTCTTGTTGCAATGAATTCCTTTTTTAGTCCGGCTCATCGATTCATCATCATCATCCTCAAGCAGCCATGGGCTACGGAGGTCCAACCAGACCACGCAGTTTAATTCTCCAAGCATATCTGTCCTGAGCTACATCTGCTGCATCCGGCCACTGTACACCAATTCTAACAAAGTCCTGTTTGACATTGTCTGCCCACCGCATCCTAGGTCTCCCCCTCTTCTGAGGCCTCTAGGCACACTGTTCATAACCCTATTCGCCAATCTATAATTATCCATACGGGTAACATGGCCAAACCAGCGGAGTCTCTCTCTTCACAATATGCTGCTTAAAGGAGGTTGCAGACTCCTTTGCCTAACCTCATCATTAGTTACAAAGTTGAACCACCTAATACCCAAGATACTGCGTAAGCATCTGGAATCAAAAGCATCTAGTTTCCTGTTATCTTGTTTATCAAAATTTCAGAATCCAAGTGATAACCAAAACATTCCCAGCTCTGAGCATTTCTGTAGTAATTTCATCTACCCCTGGGGATTTATGAAGTTTCAGTTTAGAGATAGCCAAAATAACTTCAGATTGTGTTATAGGGCCAACATTAAAGCTGCCAATGCATCTATCATCATTACAAACAATGGGAGTAGAACTAACCACATTGTTTAGAACATCACTGAAATGCTCAGCCCACCTAGCTATGAGAGAATCCTCACCTTCTATAACCTTACCTTGTTTATCCTTCAATCCCTGTATGCCTGTCCGTTTTCTACCACATAAAACATTAACTATCTGGTACAGCTCTCTGCTGTTGTGCTGCCTAACTGCTTCCTCAGCTTTGTCAGCCAAGCTATCAAGCCAAAGATTTTTATCAGTAGCTAACTGATCCTTTACACGTTTATTAAGCTCTCTGTAATCTTTTCTATTAGGACTAGTAGGGTACTGATTAAGGACATTCCTGCAATTCCTTCTTTCTGAAATAAGCTCAATTGCCTTGTCACTTAAATAATTCTGCCTCCTCTGCTCCTTTTTTTCTAAAAGAGTACTGTTAGTTTCCAAAAAAGCCTGTTTAAAATGGCCCCATTCTTCCTCAACTTCAGTATTAAGCAAACCATGACCGTCATAATGACTAAGTAACCTATCATGGTAAGCTTTAGCTATAACTGGGTCATTCTGAGCTTCAGTATTAAAGGTAAATTTTTTAACTCTAGCACAACACTTTTTAAGTTTAAGTTGCAAGACACTTTTAACAAGGTAATGGTCAGATCCAATTTCAGCTCCCCTATATGCCCTGGTATTTCTAACAGAACTAGCCCATTTGCTGTTAATTAATATATAATCAATCATATTCCTATGCAGCCCATCAGGTGAAACCCATGTGTATTTATGTATGTCACGGTGTTTGTAATATGTGTTAGTTATTCTGAAACCATTGAGTTTACTTACCTGTAGGAGACGTTGCCCATTGCCATTGCAGCTACCAATACCAAAAGGACCTATTACTCCTCCCCAAAGGTCAGAGTCGGTACCAACTTTGGCATCGAAGTCACCAAGAACAAGGGTAATATCTCCTTTCTTGACAGAATTCAAAATGTCCTGAAGTTGTCCGTAAAACCTATCCTTCTCATCCTCATCAGCATCCTCGATTACGGTTAGTGAAACACTGTCAACAGATAACCATCAATGGCATTTTGCTTTATCTACCTTTTTCCTCAGAATGCCTTCCAACTGACGAAAATCAGATCTCCCTTTAATCCTGAGAAAGTTTGCCATAAACAGTTCAGATCTCGAGCTTATTGAATCGTATCTCTGAGCAACAACCATCTATTTTGTTTTCGGTCATTCAAGGGATGCTCAAAAGTGTTTCATTGCATATATCCGCAGACGGTTCCCAAGTCTCCACAAAGTTAACTGATTTTATTCATTATTGTAGTTTGAGAACATGATTCAAAACAAATTCTCATCGATATTTCCTGAAAGGCAAAGTTGTAAAATAGATTAGCTGGGATTTAGAACCATAGAGTGATTCAATAACAGATGAAAATAATCCCGAGTTGCAATTTTATTTTAAACTTTTACCTTTTAAATTCATCTAAATCTTTGTCCATTTTAATTCCACCTTCTCTCTGTGTATTTTGATAAAAAAAATATACACATAAAATTTAACACTTTTGTTATGGTAAAAAAATGATTCCCTTCAAGGTTGGTTTAGAGAAAAGTATCGGAATGATTCCCATCTTTATTCTGCCTTCCTTTTTCGGTGTCATTGAATTTTAGATTTGTTTGAAATCTTATTTCCAACGGTTCATCTCTTTTCTCGTGGAAATCACTTGCCGTAGATGGCCACAGAAACTGCAGCTGGATAAAGTCTTCGGAAAAGTGTGGTGGCCTCTCCGTACCTCCTTAATAACACTCCATCGACGATCGACACTGTTATTAAGTGCAAAAGATCCCCAGTGAATGGAAACACGGCGATCTTCTATTGGCTCCCTTGTGAAAAGGCTGAGCGCTCCCCACCGATCGCCAAACCGACCCGAGGCACGAGCTCGCGTGATCTCTGCCAGCCGACCGATGTTGTGCTCTTTCGCAGTTTGGGGGCCGGGGAAGAGACGAGCCAGTCTTTGGGTGGTCCCGCCACAAGATCACAAGTCGTAAGGCAATTCGAATGAAATAAACCGTGGTTGCACGAGAAGAATTATCACATTAATTACCAATTATTTATATATTAGGTGCAATGGAAATACAGTTTTCATCTTTAATTAGATGTTAGATGAAAGATTCAACTTCAATGCCACATCGGAGAAGTGCAAATGTGCTCCTGGGATGCACTCATCCAAAGAGAATGTCCTTAACTCTCGATTCGAAGGTAGGGTGCAAAGACTGTATTTACGATTTAATGTTTTAAACTGCAGACATAAATCCAAAAGATTTGAACCTTTAACCATTGCGAGTAGTGAGGAGATCAGATTTCTGTTCATTTTCTGTTGGATTAGAAGAGGATTTCATTCATCCACGAAGTTTATTCCCAATTAACATTCTTACTAACGTAACAAAATATATTTATCTTAATATATTTGTCTCGTTATTTTAATGCTTCCAAAGTTTTTGTTAATTAAAAAAACATTTCTATCGGTATGTATTCATGGACTTGTCGATTCCGATCCAGTTCTGCCCTTAACCATATATTTTGTTGCTGAATTCATCTAAACGAACACATCGTAATTCTTTTCGATGGTTCATCTAGGTTGATTGGGAAACAGAAGTTTGTGGCACTTTGAATCATTAGGTCATTGTCTTCCACGCAATCGCTTTATACAGAGAAAGCATTTGACTGCTACAGGCTGACGGAATCCTCCATCAAAACGAGGCTCAGGAAATCCAACCAGAGGGTAGTTTCGTTCATTAAATACATCTATTGTAAGCAACAGATGATGCATTTGGCTATTGCAAGCCTGCTTACAACAAAATCCTGTAATTTAGTTTTGTTTTATTATTACTTAATATATTTATTCGTAAAAAAATATTAATTTCCCTCTAGATATTCGAAGATATTTCTAGATATCCTAAGGATTTTACCAGGGCTATTGTTATCCCTATTTTCAAAAAAGGTGATCGCAGTTCTTGTGATAACTATAGGGGTATCAGCCTACTCTCTGTTCCAGGTAAAGTTCTTTCTATGATTGTGCTTAATAGAATTAAGAATCTGCTTGACAGGCAATTGCGTGATGAGCAATGTGGATTCAGAAGTGGTAGGGGATGTGTAGATCAGATATTTTCACTTAGGCAGATTCTTGAGAAATGTTTAGAGTTTCAGAAACCTTTGGTTGCTAGCTTTGTTGATTTCAAAAAGGCTTTCGACTCTGTTGATCGTCATAATTTGTAGTTGATTGTGAGATCATATGGTATACCAGACAAGTTAGTTAACATTATGAAAGCTCTCTATAATAACACAGTCGTGTGTGATAATTGGTAAGGCTTGTAGCAATTGGTTTAGCATTACTTCTGGTGTTCGACAAGGGTGCATTTTGTCTCCTTTTCTCTTTAGCTTGGTTATTGATTATGTTATGCGAAATTCACTTCAAGGGAAAGATTTTGGCCTTAAATGGGCTGGAGATACGAAAATTTCTGATTTAGATTATGCTGATGATTTAGCCCTTTTGTCAAATGATGTTGATGAGATGAACTCTTTCATTCGAGCTCTTGATGAGACTGGTAGTAGAGTAGGTTTGGTTATAAACAGAGAGAAAACTAAAGTAATGAAAATTGGTCAGGCAGGCTGTGATTCAGTTAATCTGAATGGTTGCAGTCTTGAGCATGTGTCACAGTTTAATTATCTTGGGAGCTATGTAACAGATAATGGTGATGTGCTGCATGAGATTAACAGACGAATAGGGATTGCTTCCTGGACTTTTAAGAATCTATGGAGAAATAGGCGTATACACCTAAAGACTCAAATTAGACTGTATAATAGTTTGGTTCTTTCTAGGGTTAGTTATGGTAGTGAAACTTGGACACTTTGTAAACAAGATAACAGGAAACTAGATGCTTTTGATTCCAGATGCTTACGCAGTATCTTGGGCATTAGGTGGTTCAACTTTGTAACTAATGATGAGATTAGGCAAAGGAGTTTGCAACCTCCTTTAAGCAGCATATTGTGCAGAGAGAGACTCCGTTGGTTTGGCCATGTTGCCCGTATGAATAATTATAGACTGGTGAATAGGGTTATGAACAGTGTGCCTAAAGGCCTCAGAAAGAAGGGGAGACCTAGGATGCGGTGGGCAGACAATGTCAAACAGGACCTTGTTAGAATTGGTGTGCAGTGGCCAGATGCAGTAGATGTAGCTCAGGACAGACTTGCTTGGAGAACTATATTGCACGGTCTGGTTGGACCTCCGTAGCCCATGGCTGCTTGAGGATGATGATGAAGATGATGATGAGATATTCGTTTACTTCATTTGTCGAAAAAAAAAGCCTAGTCAACACTGTTCCCAAGTGAAAACTTTCTCCAACGTTACATCTTACTGGAATTTTGTTTCGGGTGATGCGCATTAGCAACTGACCGTTAACAGCATCATTGCTGGCCATAAGAAAGAATTCACCTGAAAAGTTAAATGAAAGGTAAACAAAGTTATTAGAACAATTTTTTTTACTCAAGTAAATGTAATCTTAGATGTTCATGTAACGATTCGCTCAGTTTTCGTTAATTTAAAGAAACATTTTTAGGGCGAGTACAACAGCAGCGTCTGGTGCTCAATATTTGCAATTTCAATAACTCTTTTAAATATGAATAGAATATTGTTGGAAACCGAGATTTAGAGAGATTTGAGTTAGATCTACAATTTATCTTCAGCGATGCTTTTTTCATAAAATTGTTTATTTTCATTCTTTGGAAGCTTTGAATTTCTATTTCCATAACATGAAAGAGTCGGAAATGTTGTCCAGATTGGGGGATGTCGCGGTGGGGGACATAAATATCGTCTTTTCCTTTTTGTTTTTTCTTTGCAACATAATTTAATTATTTTTACCCTCAGATGAATTCATTTAAAATGTAAATAAAATTTCCATTTTACGTGCTTTAGGTTAATTTTAAACGAATCACGACCTTAAGCATCGATATCAAATTTAGAAGAAAACTTTTCTTGATCTTACGATATCTGATTTCACATCAGTATCTCTGATTTATCATCAGGGCATGTTGTAATGATATGCTGATTAGAGACTTAAGGCATTGAGCAATATAGTGGTTTGGGGGCGTTACCGGATCTATTGTTCCCTATCTTCCTCCCCGCTCCTAATTCTACGTAAAGGTAACTCATTATGATAAAGATTGAGCTCCATCTAACGAGATTCTCGATTTTTTTCTTCTTTCCAACCTCTTTGATATCTTCCAATAATCGACTGAATCGACTCTCGCACTCGCCAGTTTCCTGAACTGCCATCTCAGCTCTTTCGCTGGACTGGCTTGTTCACACACATTCTCGGCTGATTAGCGTGCTTTTCCACTGATCAAAGGACCTGGGTTCGAGACCCAGATAAAGGCATACAAGTTTCTTTTCTGAGCTGATTTTCTGCTGAGGTCTCGCCTCCTTCCTCACAGATCTTCTCTATGACGTATTAAACTGACAGGCTGCTGTCAGACCTCTGTGTCAATAAGCTGCTTGAGGAAGAACTTATCCTTTTCCCATCGTCTCTCTACTTACTCAAGGCTTAACAGTTTTACCATAGGCGGTCACGTGGGGCACGATTTTACAGTGACTAACAATTAATGTTGCGATCCTTAAGAACTGACATGTTACTAATAACTTTTGCACTGTCTTATGCATTAATACGATGACACAATATATTGACTAAAGCATAATAAAAACATTGTCCCTTGCAAAAAAATAAACACGATCTACCAACATAGGCCATATGGTTGAATAGACGTGTACGGAGCAAAAGCATTAGTTAACTAAGCAAATTTTACACAGCACATAGAAAAATAGTAATCCAAACTTATTGGAAAATATGTTACCCTACAATGTAAGCGCCTCCTATGATCGTGGATGTCTTATTCCACCAGATTCAAGATAACTTTTCCTCTAAATTTAATATCGATGTCAAAAGTGACTTCATGGTCTTTTAATATTTATTATCTTCAAAGAATGCAATTTGAAATGCTACATTTTTTCTGGCCGTTAGGAGCAGAGTCGCCGCGAGGCTTATTTTCTTTTCATAGTGGGCCGAGGTAGAAATCTGCTGCTCCGAGACAGACGGATTTGATTGGGCATTACCTGGATGACGCCTTTTAGGAGGGAAACAAAAGAGGAAAAGGGTGGGGTTGTTTTACCTTTGAGCGGCACTTTTTTTGCACGCAATGGGCTAAATGGCCAGATCACATGGACCCCGAAGGCTCAGAGAAGGTTGGGGGAGGGGACCCACTGGAACAGCTGTTGGGAGACAGATGGTAGCCTCCCGTCAAGGCCATCCAGCGTGTTCTTTAACGTGCACAGGGTATGGCTCTCTCCCGTACACGGGGCCACGGCTTAACGTCCCATCCGATAGACGGCGGCCTTTCCAAGCCCATCGGTGTCCCCTACTGACCGTGGGCAGGGCGGGGAATTTTGCGGAGATAAATCTCAACGCTGACCCAGCTGGGACTCGAACCTGGGAACTACAGATTACGAGCCTGGCGCGCTACCGACTGAGCCACCCCCGCCCCAAAGAGGAAAAGGATTTTGGTGGCAAGTAAGAGAGGGATCATTTGTTTCGATTAGAAAAGAAATCCCCACCTCCCCCAAAAAAAGAATCTAACCAACATTTGCATCAGTTGCTCGGAATGACGAATTCTGAATTTAAAAACTCTATTTGCATTAAATTTTGCTATGACAATTATAGCAAAATAGTATATCCTGAATGGACATTCAGCACTAATATCCCATTCTTTGCACTGCTTTACTGTTGTCGTGTGAGCTTTATCTCCCCCAGTAGGAGGGGATAGGCACGGCTCGACCCTCCCCTTTCGTGTTGACAGTGACACATCCGCAACCGAAATTGAATCTGCGGCCTTCCATAGTCGAGTAAACAAGCGTGCACGAGACGGCCACAGCTGCAACCTGCAGTTCAAGAGCGCTCGAGCCCAGCAGATGATGATAAGTCAGCCTTGGTCACGTGGCCCGCTGTCTCGAAGTCTTCGCATCGGATGCTGGGAGGCTATTCCATTCGCAGCACGACGACACATGTGCATCAGTAGGAAACAAGTCGCAGCAGCTTTTCGAGCAAAGCGATGAAAATTTAATTCTCTTGATCCAGAAATTCGCCTTTCAAAAAGCGAATTAAAATTGCTCAATTTCCGAAGAGAAAAATCTATTCCGTAGCTTTAAAGTTCAGAATAAAACTTTAAGTAAATAAATATAATTTGATGATTTAGATCGTAGACTGTAGTGACATTATAAGTGACCGATGATTGCTGTTTAGTGTGTTAAACAAAGTTTGTGAAAAAGACGAACGAACGAAAAAAAATCCTGCAAAATCAAACGAAGGAAATTCGGGTAATAGCGCCTTTTTTCATGCATAAGCGCCCTTTTATTCTTAATTCCCTTTTGGTCGGATCTTACATCCGACCAAAATGCAAGACATCCGACCACATTTGAAGAATGTAGATTTTTTGCAATACATTCAAGTGAAGGAAAAGACCGGCCCTATTCCATTAAGGGGAGGTAAGGTATAGCAGACGCTGGGTTGCTCTTCTTTTGAGGGGTATGGGGGGGGGTGCTGGAATTCTTTTGTGATGATTCTCTCACTGGTCAATGACATGTCTTTTATGAGTACAAGATGATGTTGATTGGTGGTTGGATCGCTCTTTCATCGAAATAAAATTGAATATGACCAAATCCACAGAATGTATAAAAAGCGAAGAGAAATATAACCCTTTTTTTCCATTACTTTATAAAACTCAAAATCTGTTTATATAAAAAAGATTTAAATTGAACATTACATTTCCGTTCAAAATATACGTATATATAGATATTTGTACATCTGGAAGCACGTCACTCTGAAGATATTTAATAATGGTGCTAAAGGTATTTATGTATAACTATATATACAGGTGTAAACAGGCCTTTAATAGTAAAAAATAAATTTTGTCTAAATATTACGGAAAAAATCGAATTTCTGCTTAAACAATCATTATAAAGATTTTAGTGCATTTAGATGGATTTTTAATAATTCACAGAGTTTTGAAACGCAAAGACAGATCTTTTGTAGCCAAACTCTTGCAAGGAGATATAGAATATTTCTTATTAAATCTAATGTATAAAAAAGAAACTTTGCCTGCCTGTTCGCTTATGCAAAAAAGCTAGAGGCAATAGACTTTGCACGAACGTTCCCTTCACTCAAGGAAGAGTATATGTGCGACACACTGAGGGCAACCAAAACTAGGGTGGGCAGGTTGGAATTTCTCGAAATCCCCATAGACACACAGTTTTATGCCAAACGAAAGCTTGTGACGTGGGGAGTGCCATCTACTATCAGGCCACGTCAAAAGAGGGATAGCATGGCCCAGGCAGGCAGTGCCAGCATATGCAAAGCATACGGAGAGGGTGGTGAGTGGTTCATAGGTCACAGACATGGTTCTAACTGTTTCCTGAAGGCGATTAGAACCAAGATCTGAACAGAGAGGTCGTACAGGCAGTGCTCGCGGGACGGCAAATCTCATCCTGTCCCACAAAACTATTTACTCTCTGCAAATATTGTGTGAACAAATTTAAATAGGCTTAAAAATAATTTTATTGGCAATAATAATTTAAGTTGCTCTATGTCAGCGTAAAATTTCCCCTTTTGCATGCTTTTTATCTCCAATATTCCATTACTACTAACTTAATCACTTGCAGCGCTAAATCGATCATCTTTATTCCTAAATTAATATGCTGAAATTATTCTGCAAAAGATATGAACAATGCCTGTTGGAATTTATTAATAAGATGCTTAAGATGCTTAACTGATATTTCAATATTTGAACTAGAGAACCTTATTATTGCAAAAGTAAGCACTAAAAGTCATTATCAGTCCAAGCAGTTATTAGCTCGGTTTCTTCCAAAAATGGAGTTGGGACGCCTTTCGTAATGGCGTCTGAATATATGCAAATGAGGGCTGATCGATTTAACGCCAGTCAGTATCAGTGGCAGAAAAACCTGTGGCAGAAGTTCCGAATCCTGTTTCACAAAGTGGAGAACGAACAGGAGGGGTGGAAGGGAAGGGGGGATGCAGAAGGAATCCACGTGCAGGGGCAGAGAGCTTCGGCGGACCAAGGGAGGACCGGGCATGCCCTCACGTGCAGACGGAGCTGGCAGGAGCAGCATATAGATGAGGCGAAACGGAGACCCGAACACACGATGACACCACGTGGAGGCGGAGGTCACGTCGCATTGGCACGTGATGGATTGGTCGCGATGAAGTTGGAAAATCAGGAGGGGTCGTCAGCAGGGGGAAGGGATCTTGATGATGGATCCTTGAGCTGCAGATGGGTCTCGAACAGACTCGTTTTCGTTATATATGGAACACAATTCACTTTCAACACTCTAAAGGGAAATCATCTAGGATTAAGAATAAGTGCTAAAACTGATAACACGGAAAAGAGTTTCCCAAAAATACTGAAATTGTCGGTTAAAATTCCAACCCCACTGACTGCATGAGCAGATCGAGCTGGAAGAGAACGAATAACAAGAAAGAATTGATCTTTTCCTTAATAAAAGATTATTTACTTTTAAATCTATTTATTTGCCTTAAGACCTGTCGAGGTCTTTGCAAAATAAATATTGTCGCGTGCAGTTTTTAAAAGTTCTAACAAGTGCTATGAGCATTGATGGGTATTTCTGTTTATCATTTGCATAAGAAGCAGGCGTTTTAGTGAATTCAGAAACTTTGCAAAATAATGCGATTAAATTTAAGGAGCTGATTTTCTTGTCAAACGTTACTGACATAATTTATCTTAATTATTTAGATAATAAGTAATAGGAAGACGTTTTCCAATTGTGAGATTAAACCTCTGATTATGTTCCTATTATTGCACTAATAAGATTTTAAAGTAACGGAGGATAGAAATAAATTAATCGCATAGCGATGTTTATCGTTTGAATTTTAAACTAGTTCCAGGTAATGTGATTGCACTTGTTTGTATTTTTAAGCGCTTTAAAATGTAATTCGAAATGTTTCATCATTTCAAGAAAATAAATTTAGGTTGAGAGACATAATTTATTAGTTTTATTTTAACCAAACGGAATAAGAAAGTATTTTATTCCTTCTTCACAAAAAGTATTTTACAAATTAAAAAAGAAAAGTATCATAAGCTTGCTATTTATAGCTTGAAAACTTTTCAACTAATTTAAAGAGTTTCGCAATGGGATCAACCTAAAATTTATTTCGCTCAATCTTATAAAGGTTTAAAAAGTGCTTTCTGGAAATCAATAGAATTGGAAAAATTTTTGCAGTTGAACCTGAGAAAAAACATTTCATTTTTTTTTTGTGAAAATGTTCCAGATGTCATAAACATTGTTTGAAACCGGAACATTGTATATTCTCATTTGTTTACCGAATTCTGCGATATCATTGTTGCTGTTCCTATTTTTCATCTCAAGTTTCTTCAGCAGACGATGACACCGAATCGATTTTCGTCTTGAAAATATCAGAGAGGAACACTTTTGCTCGGGGGAAAAAATATTGCCAACACCAAAAGACGAAAATTAATTTTAATTGGAACCACATCTATATTTTTTAAATTTTTGATTAGACTCTCAAAGGTACTAGCTTATCTGCAGGTTATGAGAGAAGAAATGAGCATGCCTAACCCGGACCCCAGCAGCAGCAGTGGCAACGTCAATCAACCCAATGTAGTTGCGCGCCGCTCAGCCATTCCCGCCACACCTAAGCCCTTACCGGTAAAAAATGGCGCATGTCCCCAAGCCCATCGTGATCACCCATGGGAATGGTTGATCAGGGAACACGGCGCTGAAGAAACGGATAAAGACGGAAAAGGAAATAAAGGAAATTGTGATGAAGAAGATGATGGTGGTGGGGGGGGGGGAGATGTTGTCAAGCAGTCTTTGTGGCACAGACTGAATCAGCTGCATTTTTGGAACTCATCGTGCTTTCAAACAAAGATGAACGAAAAGTTTAACAGGAAGAAAAAACCGAGGAGAGCATCTTCACGTGCATCTGTCAGAGCATCTTTACGTGCATCTAAGAGAATATCTTTACCTGCATCTATGAGAATATCTTTACCTACATCTATGAGAATATCTTTACCTGCATCTATGAGAATATCTTTACCTACATCTATGAGAATATCTTTACCTGCATCTATGAGAATATCTTTACCTGCATCTATGAGAATATCTTTACCTGCATCTATGAGAATATCTTTACCTGCATCTATGAGAATATCTTTACCTGCATCTATGAGAATATCTTTACCTGCATCTATGAGAATATCTTTACCTGCATCTATGAGAATATCTTTACCTGCATCTAAGAGAATATCTTTACCTGCATCTAAGAGAATATCTTTACCTGCATCTAAGTGAATATCTTTACCTGCATCTATGAGAATATCTTTACCTGCATCTATGAGAATATCTTTACCTGCATCTATGAGAATATCTTTACCTGCATCTATGAGAATATCTTTACCTGCATCTAAGAGAATATCTTTCCCTGCATCTATGAGAATATCTTTACCTGCATCTATGAGAATATCTTTACCTGCATCTATGAGAATATCTTTACCTGCATCTATGAGAATATCTTTACCTGCATCTATGAGAATATCTTTACCTGCATCTAAGAGAATATCTTTACCTGCATCTAAGAGAATATCTTTACCTGCATCTAAGTGAATATCTTTACCTGCATCTATGAGAATATCTTTACCTGCATCTATGAGAATATCTTTACCTGCATCTATGAGAATATCTTTACCTGCATCTATGAGAATATCTTTACCTGCATCTATGAGAATATCTTTACCTGCATCTAAGAGAATATCTTTACCTGCATCTAAGAGAATATCTTTACCTGCATCTATGAGAATATCTTTACCTGCATCTATGAGAATATCTTTACCTGCATCTATGAGAATATCTTTACCTGCATCTAAGAGAATATCTTTACCTGCATCTATGAGAATATCTTTACCTGCATCTATGAGAATATCTTTACCTGCATCTATGAGAATATCTTTACCTGCATCTATGAGAATATCTTTACCTGCATCTATGAGAATATCTTTACCTGCATCTAAGAGAATATCTTTACCTGCATCTAAGAGAATATCTTTACCTGCATCTATGAGAATATCTTTACCTGCATCTATGAGAATATCTTTACCTGCATCTATGAGAATATCTTTACCTGCATCTATGAGAATATCTTTACCTGCATCTATGAGAATATCTTTACCTGCATCTATGAGAATATCTTTACCTGCATCTATGAGAATATCTTTACCTGCATCTATGAGAATATCTTTACCTGCATCTATGAGAATATCTTTACCTGCATCTATGAGAATATCTTTACCTGCATCTATGAGAATATCTTTACCTGCATCTATGAGAATATCTTTACCTGCATCTAAGAGAATATCTTTACCTGCATCTAAGAGAATATCTTTACCTGCATCTATGAGAATATCTTTACCTGCATCTATGAGAATATCTTTACCTGCATCTATGAGAATATCTTTACCTGCATCTAAGAGAATATCTTTACCTGCATCTATGAGAATATCTTTACCTGCATCTATGAGAATATCTTTACCTGCATCTATGAGAATATCTTTACCTGCATCTATGAGAATATCTTTACCTGCATCTATGAGAATATCTTTACCTGCATCTATGAGAATATCTTTACCTGCATCTATGAGAATATCTTTACCTGCATCTATGAGAATATCTTTACCTGCATCTAAGAGAATATCTTTACCTGCATCTAAGAGAATATCTTTACCTGCATCTATGAGAATATCTTTACCTGCATCTATGAGAATATCTTTACCTGCATCTATGAGAATATCTTTACCTGCATCTATGAGAATATCTTTACCTGCATCTATGAGAGCATCTTTACGTGCATGAGTGAGAGATCAATAAAGCATCTTTACGAGATCTAACATCTCGTGCATCTGCGAGAGCATCTTTACCTGTATCTAATCGAGCATCTTTACAGTCGTATCTATTAGAGCATCTTTACGCGCATCTGTATGAATATCTGAAATCGTGTATCTAGCTCACTAGGGTGGAGGATCTCCAGATCAAGCGAACGCATTTAATCAGACGATACACTTTGTACTAAGATATTAAGCTTTAAATCACTTAAGGAAATAAATATTGCACTAAACCAAAATTGCTACGTGTTATAGGGAGCGTTATAGGAGATGTGTTCAATGATTTATGCCGAGATGGGAAATAAAATAATAATCTGCTAACGAATAAAGTTGACCTTTTCCTCTTAGTGAGATAATGACGCAGTCAAAGCTCCGATGATGCTAAAAGGGAGAGTTTGGTGAAAGTACTTGTAAATGGGCAACATCGAATGAAAGTGAACATCATCATCCTCGAGAGATTTGTCTCCTTTTTTCCTTTACCCACATTTCTTGGCTCTTCTCATCGCTTGCGGTAATTAAATTATCTCGCAAGGAGCGTGGAATGTGAGGTCAAAGATCACCTTCAGTGCAGCTTCATGAGCTGGCTGTCCCGTGTGATTAATGACTCTCGCCGCGCATCCACTGACGTTGTTTGGTTTTCCAGGTAAGTGTAATTAATTGGGAGGTCAAACGACGAGGCAGGTGCTTCGGTGTCTCCCTCTTCAATGAAGACAAAAGGAGGAAAGAAAGGCTAGGCCTCTGAGAAACAAAAAATAATGAATTGGAAATAAATATGAGTCAAAGGTCAAAAGACGTATTTGAAGCGGAGTGGAACTGTCCAGAATGATTTCCACTTAATTGGCGATTTTAGATCGAGAAAGATGAAAAGAAAATAACGACTATGACTGAAGAGATGATGATATTGATTTCCGTGTCATTCGAAGATCTGACTGAAAAGAAGTTCGGTTATCTTCCTTCAACCCACTTGACTCCGTTTTTCTATCGAAACGAAACCGTTGTGTTGGGTTGTTTTACCTCTGAGCGGCACTTTTTTGCACACCATGGGCTAAATAGCCAGGTCACATGGACCCCGAAGGCTCAGAGAAGGTTGGGGGAGGGGACCCACTGGAACACCTGTTGGAAGACAGATGGTAGCCTCCCGTCAAGGCCATCCAGCGTGTTCTTTAACGTGCACAGGGTATGGCTCTCCCGCACACGGAGCCACGGCTTAACGTCCCATCCGACGGACGGCGACCTTTCCAAGCCCATCGGTGTCCCCTACTGACCGTGGGCAGGGCGGTTAATTTTGCGGAGATAAATCTCAACGCTGACCCAGCTGGGACTCGAACCTGCGAACTACAGATTATGAGTCTGGCGCGCTACCGACTGAGCCACCCCCGCCCCAAAACGAAACCGTTCAGGGAAAGCCTCAAAATCCGTTTTGGGAATCGAAGAGAGGCTGATTTCTCTCGCAGCCTCGGTTGCAGTGATCATATTGAAGAAATGAGAAGCTGCCTCTCTGTTTCGAAGCGATTTTGTTTTGGGCTATCGAACTTCCAGTGAACTGAAAGTATCGCCGACTAATAGTTATTGAAATATCTGACAGCAAACGTAAAACCCATGCACCACTTATTTTCCTTTTTATATCAAGATTAAAAACCAGTGTCGTGCTGATTCCAATTTTCGAGCTTTAAATCGAAAAGTGTTTCCAAGACTGATAAAAGTCTTCTTTCATTTCAACGAAATGGTAATCTTTATTATTTACTGGATAAATACTTTTATTAACTCACTGGATTAATACACTTTAATTAATACACTTTAATTAATTCACTGGAATAATACACTTTAATTAATACACTGGATTAATACTTTTCTTCTTGTAAGGAATCGATTCCCGTACCATGTCAAAGGGGAACACAGCTAAGTGCGCCATTTTGGGAACCTTTTGACACGAAAGAAAATAAGAATGGCCACAATGGCAAATCGGCAAACAATTTGATTGGAACATTTGTTATCGGCAAGCGATCGGTGACGTCTAACTCTGACAAGCGACGCCAGTGTGATTAGTCCACGTAGGCTGAGACCCACGTGAACAGCTGTGGCGATAGTCTGGGAGAGGCCTGTTTGAACGGCGAAAAAAAAACACCCTCTAGTGGAAGACTTCTTGCAGAGTGGGTGTGTTCAGGACCACCTAAAAGCAGCAGCGGTCTAGGTGGTTCTCGTGTGATCGTTGTCCGGTGGAGACAGGTTCGGGCCAAAGTACGATTTGATTGTGAAGTCAGCCGGTTGTTATTGAAGTAGTTGTGTAGGACTTTATTTTAGGCCGCTACGTTATTATACTCCATATATATTTAGGATCTAAATGAATCACACATACATATGTGTGAAAAGATTTCTGAGTATCGTCGCTATCACAGGACATCAAACTATCTGACTCAGAATATATCTTAAGGCTATGCTCGGGGAACGTGCTCCAGCAATTTACAGAAATAGTGTCAAAAAATGCTCCAGTTACATTTCCTATATATATATACACCCCACAAAAACATAATACCAATGACAAATTCTTTACTCAATTCATATTAATTTCAAAGGAAGATGGGCTATAGGCAATTTTTTCCAAATTAGTAAGAAAACTTAAACTAGTTAGAGAAATGAGGTTTGGTTATTTTCCTTTGAAGTTAATACGAATTCATTAAGCGATTTCTTCATTGGCATTACATCTTCTTCATTTTTTTAGTTTTAATGGCAGGTAGAGGGAAAAACTTTCAAATTTTTTCAACTGATATATTTTATTTTTTGCCTTTCAGTTTCAAGTTTGCATGGCCTTTGGAATTAAAACATCCTCATCCCCTGATTTGTAGGAGGAAATTCTTATAAATGTCTATACATTGCTCTGCGTACTCGTTACGATCTACTCCCATTAAATTTCCATCCCTCGCCCTTTTTTTTGGGGGGGGGGGGCAGTGTGTTTTGAGGTAGCCTATGACCCTCGTCTCGTCACAAGTGAAATTATTCATTAAATTGTTCTCATATTTTTGCCATAAAAAAGCTTATTTAAGAATCTAAGGAGTTTCAGATTTGATTCTCGGTTGATGTAACGCAGGAATGTTCGCAATCAAGTGACCACTGCAGGAACAAGGAGCATTCATGTACGAGACTCATCTGTCTTACGAAACGAAGCACAGCCTATATTGATAAGCTGACATTACAGTATCTGCTGGAGCCACACGAAAGCATTTACATTAAAAGACTCTACCTTCAACTGTTATAAAACAAAAAATGTGTTCGATATTGAAGAATGTCGAAGAATGTGGAACAATGGAAGAGAGGTTATTTTTCGAGTGAATATAATAAAAAATATATTGAAAAAATAATTGATTACAGTGACATATTTTTTAGTTTGTCGTAGTTTATGCCTCGATCCGTAGTTTATGCCTCGATCGTATTCTACTACAATTTAAATAAATTATTTGAAATCGTCCGAGTTAACTCTTTCATTCTCTTTGAAACTTTTCCGTATTTCCTTTCATCAAAGTGTGTTTCATGCATAAAAGGAATAGTGTGCAAATGACCATTGCTAAAACAATTCTTAATGTGAGAAATTCTTCTCGCATTAGCCATTTTTATCATCAACTTCAAAATTCCGATTAGTTTTATTTTGCATTTCAAATGCATTCCGATGTATTTTACAAAGCACGATTCCATATTTTAGATTTAATGTGATGCACATCAACGTGCTGAATGCAATGTTTCCTGCATCCATCAGAACATGTGCCCTTTTGTCCATTCGGTGTGCCTTCATTACTACGTAACCCAGTAAAGGCAATGAAGTTGCAATATCCTCGTTGCAATCAATTTCCTTCTGTAGGAAAACCTGTCCCATCAGTCAATGAGATGCCGGTGATATCCTGTTTGGCAGCTAGAGGTCAGCTCTGTAGCGACATCCGCTTTGCAGTAGTGAGTCGGATGAAAAAGAAGCGGCAGTTGATGCGAAGTTTCTCACTGCAGGTGACAGGTGATGGTGATTTGTCACCGAAGTGTAACAACCTCTTCTTAGTTGATCGATGCTCGAAGCCATTCAAAATGGTGTCGATGAAAAACCAGATAGAAGGAATTCTTCTCGGCTGGGTGAGGCATCCGACGAACCGCAAAGAGTGTCCTCATCTGTTGGAGCCAAGATGACTTCATTCCGTGCATCTCCAGTCTCCTCAAGGCTTCAAACTCTGTAGAAACTAAAATTTAAAGTCACTGATATATTTTGCAGAACGCAATTGTTATTGCTATCCGTTTAAAGCTTTTCTTAAACAAATCTTTCTACGTAAAAATTGACATTTTTGTTGCAGTATTATTGCAGCTATTTGGAGAGTTAAGAAATGAAAACAACCATCGCTGTAATCGTAGCAGTCCTGTGGCTAAATGATAAACGTGCTTGGCTACTGATCTAAGGGACCTGGCTGTGATCCCCGGGTAAGGCACTGATGTTTATGTTGCTTCTTTTTGCCGAGATCTTGTCATTCTCACATATAACCTGACAGGCTCTTGTCAGACCTCTGTTGCAAACAGTTGCTTGAGGGAATATTTATTTTTTAAATTTAAACTCCATTGGCAATCGCTCATTCAATCGACATCAACCATCATTACCACATACACTGAAGAGCCAAAGCAAATTGCTATGACCAGCACGCCTTTATGCAAATCGAAGCAACTGCAGGTAAACGGCAGCGCGTGTGAAGGTCATGAAACGGTATAAATAACACGTGATACTGAGCTCTGTTAATCAGTGTTATTCTTGTTCTTCAGATGGGAAAGCCAGCGGAGGCATTTCCGAGACGATAAGGATTGTGGGGTGCTCATGGTCTGCACCTTCAAAAGTGGTCTGAGGAGTGAGAAATAAGGAACTGTCGGCAAGGTATGGGCCGACCAAGGCTCATCGATGCTAGAGGTGAGCGAAGGCTATCCTGTATGGTACGAGCCAACAGATGGGATACTGCGGTGCAATTTAAATGCTGGTAATGGGAGTAATGTATCCTGGTATCACAACACACAGTACATCAAACTCTGCTGAAAATGGGACTGCATAGCCACAGGCCACTCCGAGTATGCCCATGCTAACGTCGGTTCACAGTCAAAAGTGCCTACAATGGGCAACCGAGCATCAAAACTGAACCTTGACTGATTGGAAGAAGGTCGTCTGGTCCGATGAATCTCATTTCCTGTTGCGCCATGTGGACAGCCGGGCGCGTGTGCGTCGTATACCTGAGGAAGTGTTGGCACCAGGATGCACCATAGGACGAAAACAAGCTGGTGGAGGAAGTGTAATGCTTTGGGCAATGTTCCGCTGGGAAACCCTGGGTCCAGTCATTCATGTGCAGGAAACATCTACCACCTACCGAAACATCATTGCAGACCATGTAGATCCTTTAATGGCAACGGTATGTCCCTCTAGCAGTGCCCTCTTTCAGCAGGATAATGCGCCATGCCACACTGCTCGGATTGTTCGAGAATGGTTCACACATGAGGACGACTTCCAGGTATTGCCCTGCCCTCCATATTCCCCAGACATCAATCCAATCGAGCATCTGTGGTTTGTGTTGGAACAGAATATCCGATCTGCGGTAGCTCAACCACGTGATTTCCGAGAGTTAAAGGATCTGCTGGTAACGTGTTGGTACCAGATACCACAAGACACCTTTAGAAATCTTGTAACGTCCGTGCCTCGCCGGGTAAGAGCTGTTTTGGCGGCAAGTGGAGGACCAACATCATATTAGGCAGGTGGTCATAATGTTTTGGCTTTTCGGTGTCTATTTCACCTAATAATCTCATAATGAATCCCGAAAAGCCTGTTACATAATCAATCATGAAACTGACAGTTGTTGACAATCAATATTGTTGTGCTGTGCAACATTTTTCATCATTCGATTGACATCTCCATACTGACGTTTTCAATTCTTCGGTAGCCTCCCCCCCCCCCCCACCACCATTTTCTATTATGTCGATTATCTGCCGATCTTGTTCTAAGAAACTACATTTATAAGTTATAAGTAGCTTTTGCCGTGAGTGGGATTCGAACCCACGTCTTCTGGAAAACCACTCACGGCAAAACCAATTTTTTTCAGCTTATTATTTCATGAGTTCCATGTCTGTAGAACACATCCTGTGACACTACTTTTCTACAGAAATGTCTTTTCTACAGAAATGCCTTTTCTAGAGAAATGCCTTTCAAGGATCGATTTTTTACTTTGAGAAGAACGTTCTTTTTTTCCGTTCCATTCCTTTTGTGCAACACATTCTGTGTGATCAGTACAACAACCAAAAGCAATGCTCAGAAGGCACTGATGGGGGGGGGGGGAAGACATGGAACAATCTGCTTCGCGCATGCCACAGCAGATGCAGAAGTCGCTTCCTGCGTAAGTGTGACACGGACAAGCACTTGGTGACAAGCAAACGACGACCTCCTCTCTCCCCTTGCAGGCAATGGATGCTCTCTGACCACGCCAACACGTTCTTCGGCGTCTCATTAACGACCTCGGGTGTAACTGAATCTGCTACCAGGGCAACGAACGAGCTGTGCGTGGTCGGTCGCACCGAGTGCACGTCGTCAGCCTCCTCGATGGCTGGCGCTTTCAAGAACGACGATTCCTTTAAGTCTCACCTGTCTCAGCGCGAGACCTCTTGAAATGCACGTGAAACTCTCCTATCCACACGTGTCTGGTAGGCAAGCGAGAAAAAATGAAAATCAGTCCAGATCCTTTGTTTCGTTTCAGTTATTTGTTGAAAAATGGCAGTTCTGGGCTAAGAATAAACTGATCTATAAATCTTTTACTGGAATTGCAAAAATAACAAGGGTATTAGGAAATGTGAGATTTTGTTTTATTCTTTGCTTGATTGTGAGGATGGGAACTGAGTATTTTCGACCATGCCGATGTTTTATTAGTTTCTGACTTTAATGTTATAATCATTCGTATGTTCACAAAAAATTTTTCGTCGCAGTTCTTGCAACACTTGCAGAGGAATAAGTTTTACTTTGTTTCATGTACAGTTCTTTTCATAATTGCTCTCAATATGTAGAATTAAATATTTGGTTCACACACAACTTCGGGATTAATAGTTCGAATTCCGAAGTAGTTAGCTGCAAAGACCAAATTTTTCATACCACACAACGATTCTTGAGAAATTGTTGGTTTTTTTAAATATTATAATTACTAAACGTACAAATTTGAAAAAGAATTTTCAGTTTTTGATCAACGTAATTTGTGGTTTGTCACGGATTGCGTAGTTTTACCTCTGAACGACAATTTTTTCCACACAATGGGTTAAACGAGTAGGCAACAAGGACTCCGAAGGCTCTGAGAAGGTTGGGGGAGGGGGCCCACTGGACATCGGTCAGGAGACAGATGGTAGCCTCCCATCAAGGCCGTCCAGCGTGTTCTTTAACATGCACAGGGTATGGCACTCTCCGCACACGAGACCACGGCTTAACGTCCCATTTAACGGACGGCGGACTTTCCAAGCCAATCGGTGTCCCCTACTGACCGTTAGCATGGCGGGAAGTTTTGCAGAGATAAATCTCAAAGCAGGCATAGTTGGAACTCGAACCTGGGAACTGCAGATTACGAGCCTGGCCCCCAATTTTTCATGGTTTGGGTTACCTCTGAGCGAAACTTTTTTGCACACAATGGGCTAAATGGCCAGGTCACTAGAACCCCGAAGGCCCAGAGAAGGTTGAGGGAAGGGACCCACTGGACAGTTGTTAGGAGACAGATGGTAGCCTCCTTTCAAGCTCATCTATCGTGTTTTTTTAGCATGCACAGGGTGTGGCTCTCTCCGCACACGGGGACACAGCTTAACGTCCCATCCGACGGACGGCGGCTTTTCCAAGCCCATCGGTGTCCCCTACTGACCGTGGGCAGGGCTGGGAGCTAAATGCGGGGATAAATCTCAACACTAAACCAGTTGAGACCCGAAACTGCAGATTATGAGCCTGGCGCGCTACCTGCTGAGTTCCGCTCGCCCCCGGTTTTTCATGGAATGAAACATTCCGTTTTAATTAGTTCTCCCCACAATTAACTCTCTTGTCTCAAATGAGCATGATTCTATCTCTTATTCAATTGCACTTCATCATCTGACTTCAATATAATCTCGCATACTGTTCACATTCTTCAGATCAGATGAGCATGATCTTCATAATTCAACGTAGCTTCTTCATCTGAAGTGAGCATCTGATTCTGCATCCTGTTCCAATTGTAGTTTTGTGCTTTGGCAGATCTCATTCACGTCCTTTTATAGAATGATGAGATTGAAAAAAAATGTTCCTCACAATATTACATTTAAATGCTTTAATAAATGATGGCAACATCTGAACATTTCCGAGCAGCTAAATGACTCTCATTCATCATCATCATCATCGTAATCTAATAACTTGTTGCTCAATTCTTTTTTTCATTGTTCTTATCATTTATGGTAGAGATAATGAGCTGGGTGCTTTTGGGTTTGTGAAGAATCTTGGTTGCTCTAACTTCCTTCATCTGATTAGTTGAGATCATTAGCTATTATGATTATTTTTCATTTTCAATCGTACGCCAAAAAACGCAACCCAGTTCCTAAACATGTTTTAGGAGAAAAAACAACAACTTTCAACTGTTATAGGAGAGAATTTTGGTACGAAAGCTTTCATTATAGCCCAAAGGAAAAACATTTTTTAAGTTTCACAAATAACTAACTGATCTGAAGTAAAATCAATTAATACGAATCATGAAAAATGATTTTTAAATACACGACGTATTTTTTCTATAGATGAGCTCTCCTAAGCTTCTTAGGATTTTGCTTCCCATTCAAAATACAAGGGTTTATCAAAACAATGGAAACATCAACGGCGACTGGAGTACACGCAATGCGCCGTAGGCATATCACAGGGACGACATTACCCGCGATGTGAGGTATATGAAGGGGAGATGTACGATGTCGGCTGTTACGTAGCAGTGCCTCAGGCACAGGTGAAACAGCTGTTGTGGTGTAATTGTTGACAATGTCAGATCTCAGTGACCTCCAAAAAAGGCATGATCATTGGTGAGCGTCTTGCAGGAGTTTCAGTAACCAGAACGGCGTAAATAGTATGTGTAACACGAGGAACTGTTTCGAAGATTATGACTACCTATCAAAAAGGACAGGGCGTTGCCTCCAAACGTGCAAATTGTGGATGCCATACGAAGTTGTCAGATAGGGATAAGTGAACATTGGCACCGATTGTACAATGGAAACACAAGACCACGGCACCGCAAATAGCAGCATAGTTGAACATCACTCGGAATGATCCCGTTTCTGTCATAACAATTCATCGGCAACTTCATCCTGCCGGTATTTATGGCCATGCTGCAATCCACAAGCCTCTGATTACCAGCATCAAAGCAACAAAGCGTGTAAGGTGGCGCGAAGCACATAAAACCTGGGAAGCTAAAGACTGGCAACGTGTCATCTGATCTCATGAATCGTGCTACACATTGTTTCCCACCACTGGTAGAGTGTACATCTGGCGAAAACCTGCAGAAGAGTACCACCCCGACTGTTTGGTTCCAACTGTGAAGCATGGAAGTGGATCGCTGATGCTGTGGGGTGCCATATCATGGCATCCCACAGCATCAGCATCCATTCTCGGGGACCACCTACACCCAATGTTGCGGGCATTGTTCCCTAATGACCGTTCCTGGTTTCAAGCGGATAATGCACCTGTGCATTGTGCGAAACGCGTCAAGTTGTGGTTTGCAGAGGATGAGGTACAGCAGCTACCCTGGCCACCTTAATATTATTGAACATTTGTGGGAATATCTGGAGCCCAAGGTCAGATCACACTTTCCACCTCCAGCATCACTAGCACAGTTGGGCCATATTTTACAGGAGGAATGGCCCCACATTCCATTACCGTATGTGCATGACTTGTATAAGTCTATTCCACGTTGAATTGCATCTGTTCTGAGCACCGGAGGTGGGCCTACAGCTTATTAACCCTTTCGGCCCTGCCGGTGGCATTTCCCACCTTAATATATAAAGAGTTCTAGCTACTGGCTGAGTATCTAGTTTTGCCATAAAGCACTAGATGTGACCTCTACAAAGTATGTGAATCGCATTTCATGACATGGTTCAACAAGAAGTGAGTGTTTACATATCTGAGTGACCCGTATTGTTCCGCTATTCAAGATGAATGCTAATAACCTGAACACCATGTTTGGTAAGTACCGATCTAAAATCGAAATCAAAAAATTATTTCAAAAATTTTCACACAAAATAATTTGATAATATCTATGTATAAAAACATTATTTAAAATGAATAAAAAATGTGCTTCCATTTTTATCTCTAAGACCTGATGGTGGCATTTGCCACGATTTCCTAGTTTCTAAACCTATGGCGGAAACCCGCTCAAACTTAGTAGGGGAGTCTTTATATGTCTTACATTCAATTATTGATGATAAAAAAAAAATATTTTTCATATTAAAAATTCAGGGCTGAAAGGGTTAATGAAATTTCTCCACAAACAGTACGTGTTGCCATTATTTTGATAAACTCCTGTATATTTAAATGTTCAACTGTTTGTATTTAAGACAAAAAATGCCCTTTTAAATGGCTAATTCATTCATTGATGTTCCTCAATGGGATGGCGCAACATCCATCTGCCAAATGTGCGTTGATTCCTACTAGTTAGAAATGTTGAAAGTCTCCATTATTATCGCTTCTTACTTTTCTATTTTTCTTCATTTGTTTCGTTTTTTTAAATCTTTTCCCTGATGAATTCTTCTGCTAAAAGTGGGCGCTACCCTGCACCGCAGCGTCAAAAGAAATGCAGGTCCCATCGCTCGTGCAGTGCCCTGCTCGATCCACCCGTTCACCTGGCCTCACAAAGACGATAGCTCTGGACAAATTGTATCGTCATGATCTAAAGACAGGTCTGGAAGACGTTACCTAGCAGGAGTCGTCTGGCCAGCGCCGATCTCTAAACAAGCTGACACTGCCGGGTTAATTACGGGCTGCCGGTGGGAGGGCGGCGGCGGCCTCCGAGACCAAGAGTGTTGTCTTAGGGAGTCGGGATGGTACGAACGGAAGGAAAACATCCCCAGGTGTCTCTGCTCCAAGGGAAACATCTTCCAGTAGGAAAAAGAGCCAATGGGACTGGGAGGCACTGCATTTGGCACAACAGTGCTCTTTCAAAAATGGCAACGTAGGAAAAAATAAAAGTTTTCAGATCAATAAAACATTTTTTTCTTCGTTAGGAGGCAATGGAAGCAATCAAAGAGGAAAGAGAATTTCCTCTTTCGCGGAAATGTTGGGTGAGTTCAGAAGTGCGTTTTAAGTTCTCATTGAACGTCAAACAATAGACATTTGCGAATGCACGTGGCATTTTAGGATTTTTATTTTTGTACCTTTGATTGTAAGAACGCGCGTGAGAAGAGTTCATCTTTGTCTCAATTTTCGGTACAGTGCAGACAAAAGAACATCGTCAACACTGAATAGAGCGCACGAGTGTTTCTCGGAACGAGACGCCCCAACCACTGAATCAGGGCCTGGAAGCGTTTCAATGGAAACATAAATTCTCTTTGTTTCGATATCGGGAGGAGACAACCTCTTCCTAAAGATATTCCGATGACGGCATCGTTCCTCTTTGGAGGAGTTACGCTCCACGAGCTCTTTCTTTTCATCGCCGTTTGTTGCGGCACGGTGTCTCGCAACAATCGGATTCCAAAAAAGCCCGGGGGAGGGGGGGGGGGGCAGAGCTTCTGCACGCGCATTGTTCGTCGCGGTCGTGCTTTTCACGGCACTCGCTCGCCAGAAGGAGGTGTACAGACGCGATCTCTATATTTAGATCTCTTGCTCATCCTTTCGTGTCATTTTCTTCATCGCTACAATTCGCGCTCTCTCGAGCATCAAGTCTCGAATCGCTGCTCGAGAAACAGATTCCTCCGTGTCTGTGACGTCACAGGCTCCCTTTGTTCGCTCCATCGGGAGAGAAATGTCCAGAAGAGAAAGAGCCAACAACTTCCGTATCCAGTTTTCTTTCTGGTTTAATAAATTCATTTTTGGCCTTCTCCCCATTTGAGGGAACGGAAATTAATTCAGGTACGTGTAGTGTAGGAATTCGAGGACTGCATTGGAAGCATTCTCTGTCTCCAGTTAAAGAACGTTGATCCAAGAAACCAATTATTTTTTTTTCATAATAATCGTTTAACATTAGGATGATAATTGAGAGTTTACTGGGCTTTGTTTTCATATTAAAAATGCTATTTTGCCATTCAGAAATATCGTAAGCATGTTCATTTATCTGTAAGACAGAATGTTAATATCGGAAGAGAACTTTCGTCAGGCTGATGCCCCCCCCACCTCCCTTTCCAACTGTCATCAAGAGATCTTCCCTTTTCATTCCTCTTCAAACAAAGTAATGGGAAAATAAACGTGTCTGGAGGGACAATTTCAGTCAGGTGGAGCTTACCATTTTACCACCCACCGAGATGAAGCCATCAATAAACATGAAGAGCCAAGTTTCGGCTCGTTAAATTTTCTTATCGCGTTTCCTATGGAAATGCGAAGGAAGGAAAGATTCAGAGAAGACATGACATCTAAGATGGAGGAGATCTTCGACGTGAGCATCACATCAAGCCATCATTATGTCTTTCTTTATCTCGTAAAGGAGTCATTAATGGTAATTTATGGTTCCTTTAAATCGCTGCAGCATGGGTGGCAGGTGCTGAATGGCAACGGAGTTTGTTCATTATGCTGTCTTGTTGTTAAAATGGAAATAAATGCAAGCTGTCACAACGGATCGCCACTGGTAGGCAATGCAACATTTCTTCTTCCATTCTTCTGAGAAGGAAAAATTATTCCATTTGAATGTCTGCGGGCCTAGATTTCCTGATACGAAAATCAAACGAAACAATTTTAATATTCGAGGTCAATTCATTACCTTTTAAAGCTGGATCCTCATTCACAGTGGTAAGATGAGGACGACATCTGTTATAACACTGATTTCCACTGTTGCAGTAAACTTCGCAAAAATAGTTAATATAAAATTCCAAGTGGTTAGCGCGCTTGGTTACTGATCTGAAGGGTTTGGATTGTTGTTTTACCTCTGAGCGGCACTTTTTTGCACACCATGGGCTAAATGGCCAGGTCACATGGACCCCGAAGGCTCAGAGAAGGTTGGGGGAGGGGACCCACTGGAACAGCTGTTGGAAGACAGATGGTAGCCTCCCGTCAAGGCCATCCAGCGTGTTCTTTAATGTGCACAGGGTATGGCTCTCCCGCACACGGGGCCACGGTTAACGTCCCATCCGACGGACGGCGGCCTTTCCAAGCCCATCGGTGTCCCCTACTGACCGTGGGCAGGGCGGGGAATTTTGCGGAGATAAATCTCAACGCTGACCCAGCTGGGACTCGAACCTGGGAACTACAGATTACGAGCCTGGCGCGCTACCGACTGAGCCACCCCCGTTCCTCTCTGATCAGAAGGACCTGAGTTCGAGTCCCGGGTACAGCATAGACGTTTGTGTATTGTCTTTCTGCTGAGATCTCGCCTTCCTTACAGATATTTTTTATGGCGTATTAGTTGATAGGTTCCTGTCGGACCTCTGTGGCAAACAGCTGCTTGAAGGGGTATTTATTTATTTGTTATTATTTCTCTATAATAATAATTTGTTTGAAGTTTATTGCGACATTAGTAATTAGTGTTATATAAACTTAAAATTTAATACCTTTTTCACAACTGAAAGTCACTGTACACACAATATGACGTCAGAGAAATGCAAAAAGAGACGAAATAGCAAAATAGTTGGAACGACAAAAATCCGAAAAATGGAAGAAGCAAACAAATAATTCTACGTGTATGTTTTAAAATGGGTCAATTGAAACAGTTTGCTGACAACATGATTATTGTATTATATATAAATCAGTGAAAATTAAAAATAATCAAAGAAATGCAAGGGTTCGAAAATGGCTCCTCCTTAAAGTAACAAGTTTTTAAAGTAACTCCTCTCTTCTTTAACGGAATTTTCCTATCGAATATGTTTTCAGATAGAATTGGGCTTTGTTAAGACTGAGATGAAACCTCACGCGCCAAGACAACCTTCAGCGCCTCAGATGGAGAGAGACTCTTCTGCCTCCCCCCCGCCCGCCCTCTTTCCTTGACCTTCTCGAGCGCGTACTGTCCGTTTGAGTACAGATGTCGGAGTCACCAACTGAGTACTTCCGAGGGGAACTCGATCTGGCAGAAAGGTGACGACGACCCCAGATCCGATGAGGAGGAGGAGCTATTCGTGGCCATGGAGACGGATGATAAGGCTCACGAGGATCGTAAAGAGTTTAACACGGAGTGGGAAAAGAACCTCGTCTTCCTTCGGACACACGGCCTCATAAATACAAGACCCCGAGACTACGATAAAAAAAGATGAAAAATCTGTTCATGAGAGGAGGAGGGTGGATCGGATGGCAGTTTCTGGTTGATGACGTAAATGAAAACAGAATCTAGAAATAACTCGAGGGATTCTTTCAGAACTCTTTTTTAAGCAACATCTACTTCAGTGGCATTTTTAGTTTCTTTTTTAGCCCTGCCAGCTCTATTCCAGTAAGAAGAAAAGTCTCCGGAAAACGAAACGATTTGTTTTTGCAATGTACTTTTAAATATTTTCAGAATTAATTTTATTTATTCATTATTGCGCCAACTGTAAACCAAAGATCAGTTGCAGAGACTCTACACAAAAAAATAATACAGAGAAAAAACAAGAACAAAATTCATTTACAGATACTGGGCAGAAAATTTTGAAACCGCTCCATGTTATCTCAATAGAAAATTACATTCAGAACTCAATAGCTTCTTCCATATGTTTAATGAAAAATATGTCTAAAGATAAAGTAAATATCTGAATCAAATCTATCGAAATCTCGATTTTAAATAATATTTGTTCAGTAGTGAAAGGGATTATGAAAGCTGGAATAATTAACAGGCTACAAAAGAATTGATCTCAAATTTTAATTGAAACATTAAAACACGTTAAGAGATCAGTGCCAGGCGCATGACAACGGTTACTCTACTAGAGTCAACTTATGAATCTGGGATCTCAACCTCTTTTAATGTTTTAATTAAACTTTGGGGTCAATTTTTCTCTCTATATGTGCATTACACTTTCAGTTAAACACATTAACTCTTCTATATATATATATTAATCTTCTATAGATGTCGTTATAATTCGGTGGATTGAAACTCCGTTTGAAAGGTGCCTAAAATACTTAGTCAAAGCACAATATTTTTTCCCTATGTTTTAAAAAAGTATTAATTCTTATTTTTTAGCTTAAGCGTACTGTAATGCTTTTTATATCAGTTTACAGAAATAATGAAAATCAATTTTTAATTCATAACATCCGATAAATCCAAAAGGACTGCTGTAATAACAAGTGCAGATAATATGTTTTGATTAAATTCTGAAAAGAAAAGCTAATCTTGAATTCCACGCTGTTGAATCGAAGACGTACAGATGCTGCACATCCCATGCAGCACTTCATTGGTTTCCCAAAGAATAAAAACTGCTTTAATTGCGCCGAATTCAATTTTTTCCCCTCTATATAAATGCAGCCGTATTTTCTAAGTTATGAAAAAAATTTTACAACTTACGAACTTTTAGGTGTTCAAAACTGGCCTACGAGACAGTGTGCAGATATCTTCTTTTGTAGTTGCACCTGCGCATGCGCTTCATCTCCATGGATTCGTTGTTTCCGAGAGTGGATGAGGATTGTGTCACAAGACCAGCGAGAAAATGTTCTAATATCAAAATAAGTGATGCATCGCAGATTCCTGTAACAAAGCATACGACAATTTACGTACTGCAAATAGTAATTGCGTAGCGAAAATAAAAAATGCACAAATTATGGTTTTATGCATATGAGAAAAATTTTTTTCCCTAACTGCATTCAGTATTAATTTATCAGTTGTTTGGTTGAGCAGTGCTCCAAGTGACCTAACAGACCAACTGTCTCCGATTAAACTAGAGTGTCAGAATGAAATAGTTCAGTTGGTAATATTCCAATTCACTCTGGAAATGGCTGCAGATAAGCTCCTAATTACTTCCCAAAATTCAATATAATCACACTTTTAATTAAAAATAAAATGTCCTGAAAGAGTATCATAATGTTAACTGATGTCTTAATAATGTTTGGAGTTTTGTGACACAAGAATGCTTCAATGAGAAAAGTAAGGAAAAGTGAGAAGGAAAGATTTAGGAAACATATTACAAAATCAAATATAACAGCTGATGTTTAAAAAGGATTATACGAGAAATAGCAGAAAAACTGTCACAGCAGCTGTAATACGTAGATGGCATTATGTAGAAAGCATTACATTACAGCAAAATAAAAATCCAAAGATTTTCTGCTATGGAATAGCCTAATGTTTATAAGAGATCTGCGGGGCATTTTATAGAGCATACTAATGATTTAAATTTTGAAGCTAATGAATGTGTCACAAACGTTTAACCTATGATATGATATTAAGTTTCAAAATATTTATGGAGAAACAATAATGTGAATTTAAATGCGTCGGAAAAATTCAAGATATCTTTTTCGACTTTTCAGAAAAAAGTATGCAAAGTGAGATACAGCATATTTATTGGGGCTATAATCGAAAATGCATTTTTACTAAACCTTTGATACAAAAACTATGGCTCTTTCAAACGATGAAGGTAAATAATGCAAAAAAACATTGTTTGTCTTATTAAAGAGAGAAAATTTATCAGCTGTTGTAACTAGGGAAATTAAAAAACACATTTCATAAATATTTAACTTTCAAAGATGGTTGTTGACTTTAATAAGGAATTGAAGTCCGTATTTGAATGCGAATTCTTAGCAGATTCTTGATTTACAATATTGTAATCCATGATTCCCAAGACATGGTTGGTCAATAGCAGTCCTAAAATATTTAACCAATTCCTGCTTACGAAGTCTTGATACACGTGGATGTCGTAATGTCCGGGCGAAGGGAATGGCGATCTTTTCCGACAGAAGAATGCGGCCTTTCAAATATGTTGTCCGAGCTTTTCTGAACAGGTTGGCAATTTTCCTTCTCTCTGGAGGGCCACGTGAAGAACTCTTTAGCATTGAGCCATGAGAGAGAAAACTCCACAGCTTTGCGAGCCAAGTGCAGTTTGGGCTAAACGACGAGAAACAAAAAATGTTTCATTCCAAAACAGCCATATTTTTAGTACAGGAAATTTGCGCTTAAAAGAATATTTTCCAAACATTAAAAGAATTGTTATACACCAAGACCTCTTTTGCGTCGTGGTTCATCATCATCATCATCCTCAAGCAGCCATGGGCTACGGAGGTCCAACCAGACCGCGCAGTTTAATTCTCCAAGCATATCTGTCCTGAGCTACATCTGCTGCATCCGGCCACTGTACACCAATTCTAACAAGGTCCTGTTTGACATTGTCTGCCCACCGCATCCTAGGTCTCCCCCTCCTTCTGAGGCCTCCAGGCACACTGTTCATAACCCTATTCGCCAATCTATAATTATCCATACGGGCAACATGGCCAAACCAGCGGAGTCTCTCTCTGCACAATATGCTGCTTAAAGGAGGTTGCAGACTCCTTTGCCTAACCTCATCATTAGTTACAAAGTTAAACCACCTAATACCCAAGATACTGCGTAAGCATCTAGAATCAAAAGCATCTAGTTTCCTGTTATCTTGCTTACACAGCGTCCAAGTTTCACTACCATAACTAACCCTAGAAAGAACCAAACTATTATACAGTCTAATTTTAGTCTTTAGGTGTATACGCCTATTTCTCCACAATCTCCATAGATTCTTAAAAGTCCCTGCAGCAATACCTATTCGTCTGTTAATCTCATGCCGCACATCACCAGTATCAGTTACGCAGCTCCCAAGGTAATTAAACTGTGACACCTGCTCAAGACTGCAACCATTCAGATTAATTGAATCACAACCTGCCTGACCAATTTTCATCACTTTAGTTTTCTCTCTGTTTATAACCAAACCTACTGTACTACCAGTCTCATCAACAGTTCGAATGAAAGAGTTCATCTCATCAACATCATTTGCCAAAAGGGCTAAATCATCAGCATAATCTAAATCAGAAATTTTCGTATCTCCAGCCCATTTAAGGCCAAAAGCTTTCCCTTGAAGTGAATTTCGCATAACATAATCAACAACCAAACTAAAGAGAAAAGGAGACAAAATGCACCCTTGTCGAACACCAGAAGTAATGCTAAACCAATTGCTACAAGACTTACAAACCCTCACACATGACTCAGTGTTATTATAGAGAGCTTTCATTATGTTAACTAACTTGTCTGGTATACCATATGATCTCACAATCAACCGCGTCGTGGTTAGAATCTTAAATTTTAGAATGCAAACTGAAACGATGCCGATGGGTCGAGTCTTTCTCGTAAGAAATAACTGAATTACCTGAGATAGATTCTGGCACTAAAATATCGCTTAAACTCTTAACAAATCCAAGTTATGTACAATATATATTTTTATTTAAGCATTAATGTAGAAGTAAATAATACAGAATAGAATTGAAAATACATGAGTACACATTTATAACGTACGATGAACCTAATAAACACCTATGTAAATTAATGCTAAAATAAATGTTTGTATGTTCATGATCTTGAGAAATTGATGTCTTTGGAGAGTTTAGATGATTACTCTGCGAGATGACTCAACGAAAACACGAAGTTGTTCAGAGGCTAGTCTTTTGCCATTTTGTTTCATCTCCATAAATGAACAGTTTTAGATACACGACATTTAACTGCACTACGATACATAACTTGTGGGATTCGAAAAACGTTGATTTGTTCCAACATATTTCCCTTTTTACAACATTATGATACGGCGGCCTAGCAGGTGATGTGCTACTGCTGCTAACTTGCATCATTTACCGGCTAGAAAAAGGAGCAAATAGGATTTTTTTTTGCCACTGAAATGGAAGACGAGTCATAATTTGCCACCAAATTGACGATAGCGGGTCTTGCACACTGTTCTTCACAAGAACAATTCGATAGCACTCTTTTGAAAAGATACACATGAGAAATGCAGCGTCATCAGTACCGAGCCACCATGGTGGAAAAAAGAAATTGATTCTATTAGATAATGTTTTCGATTTCTGAACGTCTTCGTGGGAGAAGAGAAAGCCTCATTTATTTGGAGATGTGAAATGCAGAGAACTTGGTCTTATTTTGATCATAAAATGCCTCTTCAGCTTCAATTAATTTTCTCCCATGTTTTTAAATTAAGACCTATCCTGTTCTTGCTCTCAGGTTGGGTTTGCCTATTGGTTTTAAGGGGTAAGGACTGCTCTCGTGTAAAAAAGTGCGTATAAAAAGAGAATATAGATCGATACTGATGAGCTCGTTGATAAAATGGAAAGACACCTCAAAAATCCAAAAGGTTTAAAAAGAGGATAAATTTTATATTTCCCTCCATCCGCATTGTTATTTGTTCTTTCTAATTATTAGTAACTCGGTCACATCCCTTACTCTTTATTGGATAAGAAATCGCCAATCATCCGGATCTTTAAGCAAAATAGGTTACTACCTAAATTCTTCTCTTTTATTTTTAGAGGGGAGGATTTTCTTTTTAATATCCATCCTCCCAATTAGCCTCGCTTTAATTGTTTGGAGCTGACCTCATTTCAGAACCACAAAGACATCTGCCATTGAGAGCCAGCCGGCCGCCATTCCAGTCTCTACAGTCACTAGCAGCGTTTGGGACCGAGAACGAATGACCACAGATTCTGGCGGTGCAGCCGTTCTAGTGGGAGTCGGGGAGGCTCTCCTCCTTCTGCACGGTCCCGCCCGACGACGAACGCCTCTGTTGCAAAGGTAAGAAGAGATTTCTCTCGCGAACCCATAAAATTATCGTAAACGCTGCTTGAGGTCGCAGTTAGCAACAATGAAGCACTAAACATATGCAAACAACGACATCATTATTATTATTTAATAATAATGATGTAATGTGCACACGACGACATTTGGATTATTTGATACTTCCCCCCCTCTCCCCCCAACGACCCGATTCAAATCTCTGCGAAATGCAGCTTAAAAATTTGACGTCAGCAAAATGTAGATATCTTTTCAATTACTATTTAAAAAAGCTTCAAGGGCTGTGATGTTGAACCGCCATAAGACAAAACTCATTCATACTTCAAAATAAGAGAAATATTTTCGTATTCGGAGGAAATAATTCTGTTTCCATGTAATTGGATAATAAAAATAAGGAATACAAAACAAAAAATGCTGTGAAAATAGGCAGAGAGGATAATGAAGTTATTTTAAAACAAAAAAACTTGTATGATACAGTATATATGTAAATGCAAAGGAAAATAAAGGATTGTGAAATTGAGAAATATTGAGATGAGCGAAACACAGATATCTATCACAAAAATATGAAGAGTTAAATTGCGTTTCATGAAAATCTTTTTCAAAATTGAAAAAAACTTGGCAAAATGTAAAAAAAGTACATAGATTCTAGCGATTGGAATCTGACGCTTCGTCTGCTTAGTGATAAGGACTGCTTTTGTCCCAGAGGAAAAATCATCAGAATCTATTGGAATACAGATGAAATGAATCAAGCGAATCTTGCTTGGCTTAAAATTGAAAGATTGATGGTAAATGTCGTTATATATTTTGATGTCTTGAAAGAGTTAGACTCCGAGATAGTTGCTGATATGTTAGAATACCAAAGTGCAGTATTTGTAGCAACTCCAAAAGCACAATAAAGCTACATGTTGCAGACGAAGTACAGAATTCAAATCACCATTGACGCAGTTCTTCCTTCTTCGAAGTGTGCAATGCGAAATGTATCTGACAGAACATAAAAATATTTATCGAGCTGATTCCATAAAACAATAAAAAGGAATTTTATTTCGAATGGACTAAAACACGGAAAAAATAATTTATAAGAAGATCATGAGAGGAAACAGAGAGGGGCAGTTGTGTCAAGAGCGTACAAGAGAATTTGTGTCAAGAATTTTGATGAAATTCAAAGATCCCAATGGAACGAATTGTAAAGTTTGCTCGATCAAATGGTTACGGGTACATTTTCCCAAGGATTTCCTTATTTTCATTTCGTTGCTGAAAACTCCGTTAAGAAAATGGTATTCTGTAAATGGCATTAGTGGATTGCTTTATCCCTGAGCGTAAGTTTTAAGTTGCATACAATGGGATAAATAGTGGGTTTAAGATCCTTAAGGCTTGAAACAAAATGGAGTAAGGATTCCCTTTTGAAAGCTGTTAGGATCGAAAGGTTAAATACTTCCAGTTTATCCTTAATATGCACATCCTTTGAAAGTATTCCCGAATAAGCCACTAGGGCTTAGCCTCGCTGAATCAAGGCATAGGGAGAACAGTTCTTCTTGCTACACTTCATTACCACAAAGTTCGTGCAGCTTCTCCATAAAAACTGTTTTTTTTTTTAAATTTGTACCAAATGTTATTTTTAATAAAATATTAATTAAAAATTAATTTAAATTTTCCCTTCAAGAGACTGATTGCCACAGAGGTCTGTCAGGAACCTGTAAGCATAATATGCCATAGAGAAGATCTATGAAGATGGCGAGACCTCAGCAGAAAGCTAACACAGCAAATGGAAACAACATTCGTGCTTATGCTGGATTGATCTCAGGTGCCTTTGATCACTAGGTAAAACACAATAACCGCTTGCCATCGGTACGTCATTAATATACCTTTAATTATACTTTAGTTGCATATAATAAATTATTCAGCTGATAGCATAACTATTTATGATACATTTATGAGAGCTAATTGTAAAGAAAAAATATATTTTTCTTATTATATAAATATATTAATTTGGAAAAAAAAGTACTTAGGCATGCTTTGAATAAAATTTCGTTTCAAAGTATTTGCATTGAAAGTAACGTAACAAAATTTTGCAGCAAAATTTTAAATATAGCAGAAAGGTGAAGAGAATCATTTTGCTTCTTAGAACAAAAGCTGAGGTACTCTTTCCTGATGGTATCCCAACATTCTCTGTTACTCAGAGACTGTAATGGGTATCTGAAAGAAAAGCTCCCTCGTCTGCAGGATGAAAATCGGTGGTCAAAAACCCTTCAGTTCGTTCCTTTGCTTCAGGCTATTGCTTGAAGTTAACTCTTACCTTCTTCTTTCCTTTGGGAAGTGAAAGTCCTTCTTCACTTGGCCAATCCAGATGAGTCGAAGCTCATAAACCTGGCTCAAATTACAGACTCATGGTTCTCTCTCTTCGCTCAGTCGGTCGCCAGATCGTTCAAAGTCAAAACAAGTCCCATTGCTCTTGCTGAATTGCAAGCAGGAACACATCTGTTAGATGAAGAAAAAAACGCGTTAATAATTACCAGTTCCTCTCTACTTTAGAGAGAGTTGTTCATGGAAAAGCTTCTATTTTCTTTCATTCCTCTGATAATGGCGACAGTTTTAAGAATTGTTTTCAGTTTTTTTTTCCTACTTTCTTCCTTTTCGAATGACAGCTGAAGGAGCTATCTGAAAAAGTAAGACATCAGTTACTGCCAGTTGAAGTTCTTTCTGATCTCAGTGGCGATCTCTTACCGCAGAAATGGGAAAAGGACCTTTATTTTTGTTGCAGTAAAGAGATCACCGCATCGTCCTTAACTTCTTCCAGTTACATGGAAGCACGAATTAATCCAGCTCTTAGTGCAATACATTTAGTCATTAATTGCTTAATTATTCTGATGACCTTATAAACTGCTGACCTTACAAAATATTTTTAAAACCTGAACTTTAAAAAGCTTTTATCTTGAGTTGGCTTGAGAAACCATCAGATATGAAGAATAGTTTAAAGCAGTGGTTCTCGAACTTTTAGCTTCACGTACCCCCTGGAAATGTGTATGCACCCTAGTATAGATAGATAAAACTATAGTTATAGTGTAACAATGAGAATAAAAACATATATATATATACACATTAAATTTTGTATTCATAAATTATATATATCGATAAACACAAAAAAGACATTTCTGCACAGCAGTGTTGCCAACTTAGCTATTTTGTAACTAGATCTAGCGACTTTTGAGCTCTCACGGCGTACCCCAAAGAATTTTAACGCATACCCCACGTTGAGAACCCCTGGTTTAAAGAAATAACATTTTAACATTATAGTTACAAATATATGAAGATACAGATCTTACAAAATTTCGAATTAATATGAAGATAAGAAACAAGTCATTTTATGTGAGCGTAAGAAGTCAGAGCAAATACTCAAGTCTGATATATTTTTGATTTTTTTTCTCTATTCTCACTTTTTTTCTAATTTTTCTCTCTTGAATTTTTTTAAAGCTTTGCGGTATGCAGCTATTCTATCTCATTTTATACAGGTGTTAATATTGATCAGCTAATAATGTTATACCGCAATGATAATATTGGACCTATAATCGAATAATATCGCATTACACAATCATAGAAGAAAGACTTCCACTTATAGCAGCAATTGTTTTGCTCTGCAGAAGCAAATAACAAAGACGAATATTTCACTTGAAGAATTTATATTCGATGCGAATTAGTTCTAGCATTGAACAGAATCGATAACTAGTCCCACTCATTTTGAATCTGTCTTGGCAACCTTTCAGATGAGTTGATTATTCCCAAAAGATATGCCAAGATTCATGAGCCGAAATGAACCAAACTATTGAAACACTAAAATATATTTTTTTGTTTAGAAAGATTTAATTAAGAAACCCTTCAGAAGCAGACATGAATATCTTGGTTCCGTTATTTTTTAGTTGATTTCATTTCGAACAATTTCTCATTCGGACTCCAGAATAATCTTTTCGGCATCATTAAATAGAGAAATAGATAAGAGGAAGATGGAAGACCCTGAGGAAGGGAATGGGGAAAGGATTATGTTAGGGTTGGTGGGATGAACAACTTTCGAACTAAAAATGCAAAAAATTTCAAATATTAAAAAATAAAGACTACAAAAAAACTTAAGAGAAACAGTTTTATTTTCTTTGATTTTGGCTTTTTTAAAATAAAAATACATTAAAATTTAAATCAATCGTGCGAGAAAAAAAATTCCATGTTCTTAAGATCTTAGAAGATGTTCGTAACAGAGTTCATTCCGTGAGTCTCGTTTTTAGCAAGTCGAAATTTTGGCTTCTTTGAAGCTTTCAAACATTTCATTTTTTTTGAAACAAAAACTCAAACTTTTACTGCTGCAGTGTTGAAACAGCAGCAAACGAGTCGTGTACTTGGTCAGTCTGCCGTTCATGTCTCTGCACATGCGTTATATATTTTTTCATTGCTTTTGATTATTCTCCTTTTAATTCATATTTTTTTTGTTTAGAGATCTTCGTTTTCCTCCCTTCCTATGCAAGCATTTTATTACTTCCTTGCGACTTTGAAGCTTCGTTATCTTTTTCTAACTCCTTTAGATTTCGATCGCTCTAAGGCGTCCTTATTTGCTGGTTAGAGAAAACGAGGTATAAGTTTCGTAGCTTTTTTAAAATTGTATGCGCTTGGCTTCTTACTTTTTTCCACGGAAAAAACATCCTGTTTAATCAAAAACAATCAGTTTTTTTCCTCCTATTTATCGCTGATGAGGAGAAGTATATCCACAAAAAACGAAGCTGACTGCTAAGGAATGGAAAAAATAAGCTATCTGAAACGTAAAACTGCATTCCTGCTCAATTCCAGTTCTTGCTCATTTTCCTCTTTTTCCAGAGAGAATCCTCCCATCTTACTAAAAAAAAATTTAAAAAATAAATACCCCCTCAAGCAGCTGCTTGCCACAGAGGTCTGACAGGAGCCTGTCAGTTTATATGCCACAGTACCCACATGCAAAACAAAGTCCCTTCCCAATGAATGATCATGCAAAAGATTGCCTGTAAAGGTATTTAAAAGGAAACTGGAATGAACACCAAATAAGGTGAATGGATCTACTTAAATATATCAATTGAGGGTAATGAGTGATTATTTTACACCCAATTAATTGTCCCTTACAGCCATTGCTTCGCCGTCTCAGCACTTTGCAGAGAGGTCTCATTCCCACGAAGCCATCGATGCCATCCATACAGAGACCGAAGCAACACTCGAGGCAAGTTGCAATGGGATGAGTTACCGCAGGTGATTAAGGCATGGGTATGTGCAGAACTCCATCAGCGTCAGGAGAGATCATCTGGACCCTCCCCGGAGAGCATCGGAGCCTTCTAATTACAGCGGATGCACTTTGGCAATAACATGCTGCCATCTATGGAACACGTCATCATCGAATGAGACAGCAACGGAACATGATGTGGTCATAGTTAATTAAAGAGTAATTAGTTAATATCATGCCATTTGGGGCGTTTCTGTATTTCAGTAATCGAATTCTGTGTACTGCTTTTGCATTTTTTCCCCCATTTTCTTCGATTCTTATTCTGCCCAAAGAAAAAGACGGCCCCTTTCACTGAGAAATGCTAATCAGATGGATGTTGAAAATGCGCATATGCTGAAGACGACAGAAATGCATTTTGCTCTCAACAAAAAACACATCGATTGGAAAAAGCTTTCATTATTTAAATGAGAAATGAAGCCATTGCAGAGTCTTTGAAATCTGTGTGCAGAGAATGCACATTAATTTTTCAAAATGAAAGGCAGGCAGACTCATCAGGTGGGAAATCGGTCCAGGAATGTTTCTTTCTGACGAAGAATAACAAGGAAGCGCTGCTTTTCTGATTCGTGAATCATCTCTTTAATGGCCGCTACCTGTCCCCGAGACGGAGATTGGGAAATGCTTGTCTAGACATTCAGATACAGAAATTCACATGCTCAGCAACAACCGACTTAACGATGTCGTTAACGATAGCCTCTGATTTCACGCGCCTTCTTCTCGATCCCAACCTCTTTCGTCCTTCTGGCTGTAATGCAACGGAAAGGTCGTTCCCTTCTAAGGCAGATGGCGCTTCGATCGCTTGTTAGCAAGAAAATCGGTGATCGAACATCCTCTTAGAAACATCCTAGAAAACAGGGTGTAGAGCTATGCTAGGAAAATATTGCCAGAACAAGAGGAAATGAGAAACTAATTTTCTATCAAAAAATCCGATTATGTAAAAAATGCCTGAAAAAATATCTTGCACTTAATTTAGAGTATTTAAAATGGATAAAACTATATTTCTAACATTTTTCTCTGAACCTTTTAGCAATTACTTTTCTTTTCAAAAGTTAAACATATTTTGTTTCTTTATTGAGCTTCAAATGTCATTACTTGTAATAAATAATTAAATAATAATGTATATACTTTTAAATTATTTTACGTAAATTGTATTGTTAAAATCATGGAATACTATTTCCTCTTAATAAAAAGCGTTTCCGAAGAATCCAAAAGCTGACGATTTTACATTTTTGTAGAATAGTTTGACATGATAATGAAACTTTGATAAAAAGAAACTCAATGCTGCTGGCATAATTAGCTGAATTTTCAGATGCTTATTATGCAGCACATTGGGTACGATGTGGTTTCATATACGTAAGTACTGATGAGGTAAGAAGCAGCATCTCGTTCACAAAGAGACTGCTTTGGTTTAGTCTTGTCACCATGTAAAGTTATGGATTCTAAAGACCATGACCTAGACCTAGAACGAGTTAGGGCGATAATTTGAAACAGGATTACATTTGGATTGGCTTTCAGTGGCCAAATGAAGCAGCTGTTGCCCAGGATAGACGTGCAGAGGGAACTAAATATATTTTTAAACCATCCCAGCTAGATTTAAGAAGCAAGGTGAATGTCTTTCTGTATACGTCTTTTTGTCGATCTATAGAAATCCTTGCACACGAAAAGTGGACGATCCTTCGTCATTTGTGAGAACATTGCATAATCTGTTTTCATTCAAGCCGAAGAAGATCTGTTTGCGACAGAAGAATGACCTGTGGGAAAAATGATGAAGGGATAGTTACTAAAGAGAGATAATTTGCAGTCTTTGAGAATTTGAGTGCAAAATGAATTCACAGCGCTGTTTTGCTAGGTTCTTAAAGAAGATGGAGAGGTGGGTTAATTCGTTAGAGATATGTTCAATCTCCCTTCAATGTATGTAATGCCATTGAGCCTTGTTTTCTTACCGGAATCATTTTATGCAACAAAAGAATCATAATTTATTTCTTTTCGTGCGAAATGACCCATTCTACTTGAGATCCGACCCCTGGGTCCTTCATCCGTCATCGTTTCCATTGTATCAGCATCGCAATCGTTGAATCAGTGCATTTATATCACACGTGTCGCATTCGAAAGAGACACCAACAAGGAGAGAGAAGAATCGGCGATTGTGATCGTGAAAGGAACCGACCTCCGATTGTCCCGACGATGGATTAGTCAGATTGTCCTTGTTGTTCTCCTGTGAATGTAAAAAAAAATAAATACCAACTCAAGATACATACATCCATGCCATCACGATACATACATCCATGCCTTACCCAGGGCTCGAACCCAGGTCCCTTAGATCAGTAGCCAAGCGCGCTAACCACTCGGCCATGACTAAGTGAAATAGCCATAGCTTTATCTTGGTACAATGAGGAGAAGACAAGAATCAAGTGAAATAGCCATAGCTTTATCTTAGTGTAATGAGGAGAAGACAAGAATCAAGTGAAATAGCCATAGCTTTATCTTAGTGTAATGAGGAGAAGACAAGAATCAAGTGAAATAGCCATAGCTTTATCTTGGTGCAATGGGTTGTTTGGGTTGGGTTGTTTTACCTTTGAACGGCACTTTTTTGCACACCATGGGCTAGATGGCCAGGTCACATGGACCCCGAAGGCTCAGAGAAGGTTGGGGGAGGGGACCCACTGGAATAGCTGTTGGGAGACAGATGGTAGCCTCCCGTCAAGGCCATCCAACGTGTTCTTTAACGTGCACAGGGTATGGCTCTCCCGCACACGGGGCCACGGCTTAACGTCCCATCCGACGGACAGCGGCCTTTCCAAGCCCATCGGTGTCCCCTACTGACCGTGGGCAGGGCGGGGAATTTTGCGGAGATAAATCTCAACGCTGACCCAGCTGGGACTCGAACCTGGGAACTACAGATTACGAGCCTGGCGCGCTACCGACTGAGCCACCCCCGCCCCCTTGGTGCAATGAGGAGAAGACAAGAATCAAGTGAAATAGCCATAGCTTTATCTTGGTACAATGAGGAGAAGACAAGAATCAAGTGAAATAGCCATAGCTTTATCTAGGTACAATGAGGAGAAGACAAGAATCAAGTGAAATAGCCATAGCTTTATCTTAGTGTAATGAGGAGAAGACAAGAATCAAGTGAAATAGCCATAGCTTTATCTTGGTGTAATGAGGAGAAGACAAGAATCAAGTGAAATAGCCATAGCTTTATCTAGGTACAATGAGGAGAAGACAAGAATCAAGTGAAATAGCCATAGCTTTATCTTGGTACAATGAGGAGAAGACAAGAATCAAGTGAAATAGCCATAGCTTTATCTTGGTGTAATGAGGAGAAGACAAGAATCAAGTGAAATAGCTATAGCTTTATCTAGGTACAATGAGGAGAAGACAAGAATCAAGTGAAATAGCCATAGCTTTATCTTGGTACAATGAGGAGAAGACAAGAATCAAGTGAAATAGCCATAGCTTTATCTTGGTACAATGAGGAGAAGACAAGAATCAAGTGAAATAGCCATAGCTTTATCTAGGTACAATGAGGAGAAGACAAGAATCAAGTGAAATAGCCATAGCTTTATCTTGGTACAATGAGGAGAAGACAAGAATCAAGTGAAATAGCCATAGCTTTATCTTAGTGTAATGAGGAGAAGACAAGAATCAAGTGAAATAGCCATAGCTTTATCTTAGTGTAATGAGGAGAAGACAAGAATCAAGTGAAATAGCCATAGCTTTATCTTGGTGCAATGGGTTGTTTGGGTTGGGTTGTTTTACCTCTGAGCGGCACTTTTTTGCACACCATGGGCTAAATGGCCAGGTCACATGGACCCCGAAGGCTCAGAGAAGGTTGGGGGAGGGGACCCACTGGAATAGCTGTTGGGAGACAGATGGTAGCCTCCCGTCAAGGCCATCCAACGTGTTCTTTAACGTGCACAGGGTATGGCTCTCCCGCACACGGGGCCACGGCTTAACGTCCCATCCGACGGACAGCGGCCTTTCCAAGCCCATCGGTGTCCCCTACTGACCGTGGGCAGGGCGGGGAATTTTGCGGAGATAAATCTCAACGCTGACCCAGCTGGGACTCGAACCTGGGAACTACAGATTACGAGCCTGGCGCGCTACCGACTGAGCCACCCCCGCCCCCTTGGTGCAATGAGGAGAAGACAAGAATCAAGTGAAATAGCCATAGCTTTATCTTGGTACAATGAGGAGAAGACAAGAATCAAGTGAAATAGCCATAGCTTTATCTAGGTACAATGAGGAGAAGACAAGAATCAAGTGAAATAGCCATAGCTTTATCTTAGTGTAATGAGGAGAAGACAAGAATCAAGTGAAATAGCCATAGCTTTATCTTGGTGTAATGAGGAGAAGACAAGAATCAAGTGAAATAGCCATAGCTTTATCTAGGTACAATGAGGAGAAGACAAGAATCAAGTGAAATAGCCATAGCTTTATCTTAGTGTAATGAGGAGAAGACAAGAATCAAGTGAAATAGCCATAGCTTTATCTTGGTACAATGAGGAGAAGACAAGAATCAAGTGAAATAGCCATAGCTTTATCTTGGTACAATGAGGAGAAGACAAGAATCAAGTGAAATAGCCATAGCTTTATCTTGGTGTAATGAGGAGAAGACAAGAATCAAGTGAAATAGCCATAGCTTTATCTTGGTACAATGAGGAGAAGACAAGAATCAAGTGAAATAGCCATAGCTTTATCTAGGTACAATGAGGAGAAGACAAGAATCAAGTGAAATAGCCATAGCTTTATCTTAGTGTAATGAGGAGAAGACAAGAATCAAGTGAAATAGCCATAGCTTTATCTTGGTGTAATGAGGAGAAGACAAGAATCAAGTGAAATAGCCATAGCTTTATCTAGGTACAATGAGGAGAAGACAAGAATCAAGTAAAATAGCCATAGCTTTATCTTAGTGTAATGAGGAGAAGACAAGAATCAAGTGAAATAGCCATAGCTTTATCTTGGTGTAATGAGGAGAAGACAAGAATCAAGTGAAATAGCCATAGCTTTATCTTAGTGTAATGAGGAGAAGACAAGAATCGAGTGAAATAGCCATAGCTTTATCTTGGTACAATGAGGAGAAGACAAGAATCAAGTGAAATAGCCATAGCTTTATCTGGGTACAATGAGGAGAAGACAAGAATCAAGTGAAATAGCCATAGCTTTATCTTAGTGTAATGAGGAGAAGACAAGAATCAAGTGAAATAGCCATAGCTTTATCTAGGTACAATGAGGAGAAGACAAGAATCAAGTGAAATAGCCATAGCTTTATCTTGGTGTAATGAGGAGAAGACAAGAATCAAGTGAAATAGCCATAGCTTTATCTAGGTACAATGAGGAGAAGACAAGAATCAAGTGAAATAGCCATAGCTTTATCTTGGTACAATGAGGAGAAGACAAGAATCAAGTGAAATAGCCATAGCTTTATCTTAGTGTAATGAGGAGAAGACAAGAATCAAGTGAAATAGCCATAGCTTTATCTTGGTGTAATGAGGAGAAGACAAGAATCAAGTGAAATAGCCATAGCTTTATCTTGGTACAATGAGGAGAAGACAAGAATCAAGTGAAATAGCCATAGCTTTATCTAGGTACAATGAGGAGAAGACAAGAATCAAGTGAAATAGCCATAGCTTTATCTTGGTGTAATGAGGAGAAGACAAGAATCAAGTGAAATAGCCATAGCTTTATCTTGGTACAATGAGGAGAAGACAAGAATCAAGTGAAATAGCCATAGCTTTATCTAGGTACAATGAGGAGAAGACAAGAATCAAGTGAAATAGCCATAGCTTTATCTTAGTGTAATGAGGAGAAGACAAGAATCAAGTGAAATAGCCATAGCTTTATCTTGGTGTAATGAGGAGAAGACAAGAATCAAGTGAAATAGCCATAGCTTTATCTTAGTGTAATGAGGAGAAGACAAGAATCGAGTGAAATAGCCATAGCTTTATCTTGGTACAATGAGGAGAAGACAAGAATCAAGTGAAATAGCCATAGCTTTATCTAGGTACAATGAGGAGAAGTCAAGAATCAAGTGAAATAGCCATAGCTTTATCTTAGTGTAATGAGGAGAAGACAAGAATCAAGTGAAATAGCCATAGCTTTATCTTGGTGTAATGAGGAGAAGACAAGAATCAAGTGAAATAGCCATAGCTTTATCTAGGTACAATGAGGAGAAGACAAGAATCAAGTGAAATAGCCATAGCTTTATCTTAGTGTAATGAGGAGAAGACAAGAATCAAGTGAAATAGCCATAGCTTTATCTTAGTGTAATGAGGAGAAGACAAGAATCAAGTGAAATAGCCATAGATTTATCTAGGTACAATGAGGAGAAGACAAGAATCAAGTGAAATAGCCATAGCTTTATCTTGGTACAATGAGGAGAAGACAAGAATCAAGTGAAATAGCCATAGCTTTATCTAGGTACAATGAGGAGAAGACAAGAATCAAGTGAAATAGCCATAGCTTTATCTTGGTGTAATGAGGAGAAGACAAGAATCAAGTGAAATAGCCATAGCTTTATCTAGGTACAATGAGGAGAAGACAAGAATCAAGTGAAATAGCCATAGCTTTATCTTGGTGTAATGAGGAGAAGACAAGAATCAAGTGAAATAGCCATAGCTTTATCTTAGTGTAATGAGGAGAAGACAAGAATCGAGTGAAATAGCCATAGCTTTATCTTGGTACAATGAGGAGAAGACAAGAATCAAGTGAAATAGCCATAGCTTTATCTAGGTACAATGAGGAGAAGACAAGAATCAAGTGAAATAGCCATAGCTTTATCTTAGTGTAATGAGGAGAAGACAAGAATCAAGTGAAATAGCCATAGCTTTATCTTGGTGTAATGAGGAGAAGACAAGAATCAAGTGAAATAGCCATAGCTTTATCTAGGTACAATGAGGAGAAGACAAGAATCAAGTGAAATAGCCATAACTTTATCTTAGTGTAATGAGGAGAAGACAAGAATCAAGTGAAATAGCCATAGCTTTATCTTGGTGTAATGAGGAGAAGACATGTTTTTTCATAATATGTGTACTTCGCCTAGGTATGATAATTAGAAGAGCGTTTCTTAAGCAAGTAGATATCGTTCAATGAGAGTGGCCAGCGGAATGTTTCCTTTCGTAGTAGCTCTATAGGCACAGATTCATAGTCCTTTAAATTATAGGAGATAATACTAGGAGATTTGAATTCAATGAAATATAAAGGATGTCAAAATAAGAAACTGAACAACAAACTGAAACTATAAATAAGCGCATATAAAAAGAATTGCCAATATCAAGAGACAGACCATGAAATGTCTGCTCTTATCGGATGTAAAAAAAAAACCCATAATTCTCGCAAAAGGAACAACAACCAAGGTTTTAATTATCCCAATTTTTAATACCTCACGCAGAACCAATATCTCACCTCGTTGTATATATACTTCAAAAAATGTTTTCACGTCGTTCATTAATTTAAAAAAAAAACATCTGTAAATTTTTGTTTCTAATCCTACATGGAATGTATTAAATGTTTTAGGAGCAAGGGAGATAAATTGTTCCCAAAACATTTCTTTTCGTAGGAGAGGGCGTGATTTACGGAATGTTCTATGATTTCTAAACTACATAAATAATTATCAACTTTCAGAAAACAAGTATATTGAAAGCAGCAATTCGTGTCACCGTAAAAGATTCTAACACACCTAATCCTCTTTCCAGAAGAGCACAAGGATTCTGTTTAACACCATCTAAAAATTTTAGAATTTTATTCTGTAAATTAATGAACAGAATTAAAAATCTACGATCCTTCAGCTCTCCTCCCCCCCTACCCCACATACACGAGTACTCAATATTGACTCATTTATTGCATCCAGACAAAATATATATTCCTTTAAAAAAAAAGCGTTGTTGAAGGATTTTTTTTACGAAAGATCTTAAAAACGATAATTTAAAGATGAGAGTTTCATTTGGAGTTCTAGTCTAGGTAAATATCTGCATTTGTAATAACCTCGACTTTTTGGAAGGATAGTTGGACATTAAACTATTTTAATCTTGCATTTCATGAAATTTTTATTGTTAAACACACCATTCTTAGTGAAAGAAAAATTCCTTTTATTTACAATATGCACATTTAATTTTATGAGTAATAAAATATTAAATAATAATATTATTAATTTATGTAAATTGAATTGTTAAAACAAAATAATTTACATACTGTAAATCATCGTGACTAATAAAAAGTTTAATAAAAAAACGTTTTTTTTTTAATCCTTGCCAATGTTATCTATTAAGTCTTTTTTTTTTTCGAATATAAATAATAGAATTATCATCAGAATACGAAATAAGGAACTCTTCAAATATACAAAGTAAAACTTGTTTAAAAAAAAAAAGGAACGAAACTGGTCCTAGAACAGAATCTTCAGGAACTCATCTTTTTAATCAAAACAAGAAAGCTTCTATTTGAATTAACTAGAACCATTTGCTTTGTATTAGAAATATAAGAGCAGAAAATTTTTAATTTTATACCTTTAATTCCTAAGTAAAATAACATTTCAAAAATCATTTCATGAATTAACCATATTTAGAAATATCTAAATAAATTACCAGTTTCTGGTAATTCTCGAAATCCTTTTTTAATGGAGCGTATTATCAAACATTGTGCTATGCGTGATCAATGTAACCCAATTTTGTATCATTTTTAATGAATATTCTGTTGTTCTCCATCTTTGACAAAAAAAAAAAGTTATAATGATCTACAGGGTGTTTCAAAACTCTCTGTACAAATTTCAATGGGAGATAGACATTCATAGACAAAAAAGGTTTGTCTTTGTGTTCCCTATCAGCTGACATAGCCCTTCGGTGCTAGAGGGCGCTGTTTGGCGGCGCTGCAATTGGCTAGAGGGACGAAGTGGGAACGGAGAACGGATTTGTGTTTACCGTCGGCATTCGTAAATCAGACACATTACGTGTCACATGGAGTGTTTCACGACTGCTGAGATGGCTGACATGCATCTGGCGTATGGGACTGCCAATGAAAACGGAAGAGCTGCTGTGAGGTTGTACCGACAGCGCTTCCCAAAGAGCAATGTGCCAAACCACCAAACATTTGCGCGTTTGAACCGGCAACTGCGAGAAACTGGAACATTCCATGCAAGCATGCATGACACTGGTCGGGAGAGAACCATGCGCACTATTGACATGGAAGAGGAAGAAGAGATCCTATGGCGGATTGAGGACAATCCAGGCACAAGCATGCGAGCTGTTGCACGTAGCCTCGGTGTAAACAACGCCCTCGTGTGGAGAGTGTTGCATGAGCAGCAGTTACACCCGTTTCATCGTCAGAGAGACTAGATATTGCAACCTCAAGATTACCCTCTTCGTGTGGAATTCATGCGCTGGTTTTTGCAGCAGACAGCGGTGCAGACTGATTTTCCGACTCATGTGCTCTTCTCAGATGAGGCCTCTTTCACACGCGAGAGTGTGTTCAAATGTGCGCAATTCTTACATTTGGGCGCACAAAAATCCACATGCCACCATGGCGCATGGTCATGAACAAGGTTCGCCATCAATGTTTGGGCGGGTATCGTCCATGACCTGTTGCCTCCCCGACTCAACGGGCAGATTTATCGGGTATTTCTTGAAGAAACGTTGCGGGGACTGCTGGAAGATGTTCCCCTGGTTATTCGCAGACGAATGTGGTTTCAACACGACAGGGCGCCAGCTCACTTTAGCAATGATGTGCGGGATTAATGAACGCCACTTTTGGGGGCCGATGGAGAGGTCAGGGTGGACCCGTTCGCCTGGCCACCAAGATCGCCCGATTTAACATGTACCGATTTCTTCCTCTGGGGACACATGAAGAACCTCGTGTACGAGGCTCCCATTGACTCAGATGAAGACCTCGTCGCAAGAATCGCTGTCACCGCTGCAACTGTTCGCGAAATTCCGGGAATCTTTCAACATGTTCGGCAATCAATGCTTGGACGCTGTCATGCATGCAATGCTGTTGCCAGTCGCAACTTTGAGCACCTTCTTTAAATAAACATATTGTTCACACTTGTCTCCATTCATTTATGTACAAGCTCCACCGATATTTCTCTGTCAGCACCTTTTAGCAGCGAAGGGTACGTCAGCGGACATACATTCATAGACGAAAAGGTTTGTCTTGGTGTTTCCTATCTCCCATTGAAATTTGTACAGAGTTCTGAAACACCCTGTATAATGCTAAAGTATGGAGAAGTACAATAGTCTCTGAGGTCTATGAATATATATATATGCATTTCATCAAAAGAATTTATCTGAAACGGTAAAATAATTCATAAGTACTTTAATGATTATGTCATTATGATCTTCATTTAATAGTATCTTCATCCGAGTCCAATTTTGATAGATTATGTTTGAATTAAATAAGGCAATTTGGAGCTTTTCTGCTGTTAAGACCACCTCAGAAGTATTACGAAACATTGAATTGGTCGCTAATCCTACGTGATGCCAATGATTCGACTCCATCTTCTGAAGGGACTACCATTTCTGTTCTTTTGCGGCGGCCACCATCTCAGCCAACATCGATGAGATTGCGGTGCTCACCATCTCCTTGGCCATTTCTGTCCCCTAATCCTCTTTGATGGACGGACTGAATGGCGTTGAAGGAGTCTCGCGCTCTAAGCGATCCGCAGAAGCGTGACTCAGCTCGAAGCAGCTGGTCTCGTCACTTATCAGCATCAGCGCGACGTCAGAAGAGAAGCCGTCTCTTGAGCAGGGGTTGATTTACAGTAGCCAGCACCCGCTGATAAGTAAGCGACTGCTCTTTTGCAGTGTCACCACCTGCAGTGGGAACAGAGGAGTTGTTTATCAGAACGGGGATGACAGGAGACCAATAAAGTGGGTGGCTCTTGCCACATCGCAGCAGACGATACGGTAGCACATTCTGATGAGAGCACAGGTACAGGTCGTTTTTTCTTCCTTCTCTATTCACCATTGATTTCAATTTAAGAGAAAATATTCCGAAAAAACTTTTGTTCTTATTTCCATAGTATTGTAAATATACTAACAGTTTTTAAACGTAAAAAATATCTTTAGTGAAAGGGGGACGGCACTAAACTCACGATGAAAAGTGTCCTCCCTCCCTCCTAAGGATAATTTTTTTTTCTGTTATATATACTATATATCCAAACATTTGAAACCTTGCAGTATTTTCTTGAACAGATAAAACGGTAAAATAATTTTTAAAACAAGTTCCAAAGCAGTATCAGCTTCATTCTTAAAGCAGTTTTAAACAAATGCATCTTAGCTAGTGAAAAAAGTTTTGATATTTGTGATTCCCCGTTTCAGTGGATGAGCGGACAGCGTGCTTAGTATTGGAGCAAAATGATCTAAGATCGAATCTCAGATAAATCATTAGATATTTCTGTTGCCCCTTTTGCTGAAGTGCTTGAGCGAATAAAGATGTATATATTTACGCACGATGCTCTTATTACAACTGAATATTTTTTCTTTAAAGAGGAATTTACGATTGGGAGCAAATCCAAAAGCTGCTTTTAAAAAACTGATTTAGTAGCACAATTTTATGTGCTATTTTAGTACTTAATGTTCTATGAAAATAACCATAGAGAATCAATATTTCACATGTAGTAGGCAAGAAGAATCGCATATTATCTTAAATCTGTGTAAAAGATAGTGAAATCAAGTATATAACATAAAAGGTTATTATGTATTTTATAAATGCGTTGAATTGAACAGGCCAGGAGATAAAATTGTGTTTGCTAAAAGTGATTTAAATGTTAAACAAGTTGACATTAAAAATTGATAGATATCTTAGATAATAGTAATATATCACAAGAATACTGTATAATACTTTCAACCTTTGGATTTTGACACTGTATTAAGACATCTACTAGAAAATGGGAATTCGTCATGTGGTGGTTAGACTGACATGGAACAAAGACATTCAAGCAAGAATTATTATATCATATGCAACAGATCACTATATGACATTTATACAATATAAAAATTCTATAAAGGAAATTCAGCTTCATTTGAAAAAGAATTTGTTGATTTCAAAAGAGTCAGTACAGCAAATGGAGCATGGATCCTAAAAAAAAATGTTGATTTAAATTTTCTGAATTATCGCAATGATTTGATAAATGTATTAAAAAATTGCACCAGATATATCCCATTACATGAAAATGATAAAATTTTAAAACCATGGATTATTAGGGAATTGTTGGTTACGATTAAAGAGAAAAATAGGATTTATAAGAATATGAAAAGTAGATTATGACATAGTGAATTATCTCATTCATTTACTTCGTTTAGAAATAAACTAACAAATTTACTTAGATATGCTAAAAGAAATTATTTAAAAAATAGGATTTCTTTGGCTTTAACTGATAATAAAGAACAATGGAAAACAATCGATGAAATTATAGGAAACGACATAGTGTGCTATTTTTATTTGAGAAGCAACATTTGAAAACTCACTTAAACCTGTAAAATATAGTACACATAAATATATAGTTCAAAGAAAAAATCCCCGCAAAGTTTTCTTCACTTGAAAGATTTAAATCTCGAACAGATTTTTACCTTGGAATCCTTAATATTTATTCATAAAATTTATTCTATGTTTCAAAGGGTGACAAATACATATAATACAAGAGAAAGGCTTCTAAAAAGTTTATATTACCCAAATCAAATAAAGTTGTTTTTTTTAAAGTTCTTTGGCAATTCAACTTTAAAAATATACAGATGTTTGCCAAATTATCTGAGTGAAATAATAGATGTACAAATTTCAAAAACGAGATTAAAAATGGTTAAGTTAATTTGGCATGGTTTTACGAAAATTCGAATTTAGAAAATGAATTTTATTTTACAATTTTATGAAATGAGCAAAAATATTGCATTTAAACTCCACTGGCGAGTTATAATAACTCTTTTGGTTTAAGGACTTGAAATTGTATTACTAATGTAAATACGAATGAATAAAATTATTATTATTATATTTATATACATAAATAAAGCAAGAGGCATTGTTGACAAACTACCGCTTGTCACAAAGGTGTGATAGGACCCTACCAGTATGTATATTTGCGCCATAGAAAAATAGATATGTGAGAAAGGCGAAAGATCAGCAGAAAGACAACATTAGCATTCATGTCTTACTGTGGGAATCGAACCCGGATATCTTTCCAATCAAATACACTAATATCCTTTCCATGTGGGGAAGGGAAATAAGTCTGTGCTAGGCAGAAAACTCAGAGTCAAATTCAATTGGCTTTTCAAGTTCATTTTTCAATATTATTCCGTGGATCTAGTCTTCATGTTCCGGAATCGTCAGTTTCTCAGAGAATTTAAAATTTCGTTATTAGATTAATATTAAAATGAAGTTCATTAAGTTTAGTTTTCTAATATTTGATTATAATCTTTGTTATGTTCCGTTATACTGCGATCTTTAGAAATCTTTTGCTTTTTAAGGGTCTATTTTACGCATTACTTTGAATCCACCTGAACTCTTGTGCATTTATAGGTTTTTTTATGTATTTTGTATGATATTTGTATTATTAGTTTATTTCTCAATTGCATTTCTAGTACCATAGTTTGCTTTTAATTATACTTTATTTGATACCTACTAATTCTATATCACAATTATATTACTGTTTTCCTACTTTTGTACAGTTGTATATACTGTAGTTCACAGGTCATTTTGGTGTACACGGCAGCTGATTCTATAACAATGTATAATATTATAATTTATAATAGCCTGAAACCCATGGTAGGTATTATTTAATGGCGGAGTTACAACTAATAATTTCATCACGGTTTTGAGTGATGTTCATCTAATTTTTCTTTCGTTCTATCCCATTAGGTGATACATGGATCATGAGAGCATGAAGCATGAAGGCAATTTCCTCCTCGTTGCTCATTTGCATATGGGTCAGCTTCTGGTCGGATTATATTTCGGCACACAGTAAGTGAACTTTTCCTTATTATTCCTCACCTTGCTTCCAGTTCCTTAAGAATATCGTCATTTCAAATTGTACTGAAACGGTTAGAAGGGCATTTGCTTCCCCTTCCCATGATGCTGCGTAGCAAATCAGCAATCTCTCTGCATCAGCACTCCGTTAACCTTTCCACTTGAAATCACGGAAGCTACACCGATTAGAATTATTCCGATTCATATTAAGAAGTTCTCCTAATATTGCCTTATTAATCGAATTTTCTTTATTCCCTTTTTACTTGGAAAAGAATCATCCTCTGTTTGGAATGTTTGTTAGACAAATTCACAAATAATGCATCCTAAGTGTTTAATAGGATTTCAAATCTAGTCTCTTGGAAAATACCAGAAACCATCTTTTGTAAAGTTATTGTTGCAATCTCCACAACCTGGTGACCTACGTATTGTATACCTACATTGGCCTTAGGATATTCTACCATCAAATTTAAGATTCCTAATTTATATAAAAATCTAAATTCTAATATTCAATACAACACTGCTATGACTTCTTATTCGGATGAGTATTATAATGATTGTCATTGATGGATCATAATCATCCCTTATCTGGACTTTTTCAACTGCCTTTTATAAACAACATCTTAAACATTAGTGAATCATTTAAATTTCCTATAAATACTTCTATCTTAATGGTTTAACTCTCAGCTACCAGAGATAATCTAAGATTACTGTACTATCACAATGTGAAGTAGCCTTGCCCTGCATCTTTAAAAGATCATGTTAATAGTAATGCTCCAGAAATCATATTAGATATCCAACAATATTATAAAAAATATTAATTCTCAAAATAAAATTTTTCTCCAATGGGTTCTCAGCCATTCTGAGAACCAAGATAATGATGAAAGTGGATTGATTGGTAAATTGGTAAAGGAAGGTTTCAGTTTTTGAACAATTTACTAATATTATTTTTTTCTACACTCCTAGTACAGTCGCTCAAAAAAGTATCCGAACACCATGGTTGATTACAGAATTAAAAAAAAATATCTGGCAACGATTTTTTTTAGAAATTAGTGATCTGGCAACCTTCGTGTCACGTGACACGACGGTTGCCAGATCACTAATTTCTAAAAATATCGTTGCCAGATATTTTTTCTGAATTCTGTAATCAACCATGGTGTTCGGATACTTTTTTGAGCGACTGTACCAAGAAAAAAAAAAGTCAAGTCTCAGGAGCTTTTGGAACTCATTCGATAAATTGCTGGTCTCGAAGGAAACAGTGGAATAAAAATTCTATATTTTTATATACGAGTGATGATTTTCGTGAAATTAGATTCGCTCTAGATAACCTTTTCAACCACGTACCAATTGGTTTGTTAGAGAGAGTAAACATTCCCATCGTATTATTTAACAACTGAATTCCTTTCTATCCTTTAATAAGTTTACAGTTTGTTGTCATTAGCAATCATTTCAGAGAACTAACTTTCTTATTTCAGTTGCTGGGGGAAAAACTTCGATTCAATTGTTTCAGAAACGGGTTAGTAAACGATGGGCAATTTATTTTAATCAGGTCTTTAAATCTGCATTTAAATTGCATCTTGATGAGAACTATCGACTGATAAGAGTGTGAGAGTTTTGCTTCAGATCATCTGTGGATAACTGAGAAAAAAATAATAAAAAAATTAATGATGCTTCCACATAATTATCGGATCATACAAAATTTTTGCATTTTTACCGCTCGCAATTAGCTTTTCTTATTCGTTATGTTGGTCTCCTCGCACCTAATCTATCTGCATAACAATCTTCCTTATGTGCCTGATTTCGATGATCACTGGGAAGAGTGCTCCCGCTCTTTTTTGAAACTGCGATGCAGAAACAGATGAACGAATCGATGCGAATCTGTAAATCACTAAAGAACGCGCTTTGCCTTCGCTCGTTTGCATGATTTGGCGTCTGATGTCTGTTCGCTAATCTAATAAGAGAGCCGTGCAGATAATATCCCCTGAAATATTGTCCACCGGCGGCGGCGGCATCTTCTCGGGAGATAATCCGAAACCTGCGTCGGTTTCAAGAGCGAAAAAAAGGGACTGTTTGCACGCGAGGTCAAAGTGGTCGAAGGTTTCATTTTCTGTTATCAAAGACATTTTGGTTTTGTTAAGGCCCAATATAAAACGATCTTCAATTAATATGGCAGTCATTTATTACCTTATGTGGAATTCAAAAGGTTTGTTTCTTGAAGTGATATCAAGCCTTAAAAGTTTCAATTCTAGTGGCATCAGTTTTTTGGCGTTGTTTTACGATACTAATTGCAACTTGTTCGATAAATAACCTGGCAGTGGAAAAAAAAAGATGAGAAAAAAATGGAAGCGGCTCAATAACAAAGACTTCAATGGTACGTGAAGAGCATGTTCTCACATGGAACATGCTTTGATTTTTCGTCAGAGAACATTATAATTGGGAGTGATGCTCCTCCTTGCGTGACAGGATTTAACGAATGATAAATTGCCGATGCGAAGGAATTGCTCTCAGTATTTCCCTACGGGGGATATCGAAGGGCCGACAAATTATCCGCCATCACGTACGACAGCGGTCAATGACGTCACCAAGACCCTCCGTAGAGAGGGCTTTAGGGTGCCTATTAAAAGGAGGGGGAATTGCTGGAGATCTAGGAAACGAAGAGCCGTTTCAGATGATGATAGCGGTTAAAAAATATTATTTGATATAAAGAAATCAGGGGCGCAGCGTCAGAGCTTTGCAAAACAGCAGCCGGGGATTGGAAGCGTTTGTCTTAATGGCTCTCGCGCTGCCAACACCGATGGCAAGTCGTAAAAAAGCTCGCATCGGTTGGCGTCAACTTGTTAGAGACGAGTGCTAATGGCCATGCCCGTTAAGGTAAGGCTCAAGGAGACGTATCACCTTCAGGAGGAGGCTACATAAAATAGGGCAATAAAAGAGGATCTGACGATTAGGCAGATGCCTTTTCTGCTCAACAACTAATGTAAATGATTAAAAAAAATACAATTCATGCTCATTAGTGATTACTGTTTGTCAAAACTGCTTTCATGACTTGAAATAAAATCCCTCGTTTGTTGTAAATGCTTTGAAAAATAAAATTTAACTACATCCATTCACCAATCAATTTCTTGCACGTTGAAGTACCTGAAATGAACATTCGTAAAAAACATCTTCACCTTCCACTTCCATCTGCAGAATATCCTCTCAGCTGCAAAACGATTTAGGAAGCTTTTTCTAATATTCCCACTTGAGACTTTTTCCGTAAACAAGGGCATCTATTTCTTTCTCTCTCTCTCAGCAGGTTTGATCATCTCATCATCTGAGAATCTCTGGTTCGAATCTCACTGATGCTCTTAATGAGATCCGTTTCCTCTTCACCTTTAGCGTTGTCCATCTGATGCGAGATAAAGTTGAGGTTTAGTGCGTAAGAATGAAACTCAACTGGCCCTTTAAAAAAATTCCTTCGATTCTCTCAGATGGAGGAATTTGTGAAGGGAAAATCCTCGAAAAGTGTGTATTTCTTTCTCCATGTTATTTCCATCTTTAAACCTGTTGCCCCATCTGAGGTTTCCATTTTTTTTTTGGCTATCTGTATCATCATCACCATCATCATCCTCAAGCAGCCATGGGCTACGGAGGTCCAACCAGACCGTGCAATTTAGTTCTCCAAGCAAGTCTATCCTGAGCTACATCTACTGCATCTGGCCACTGCACACCAATTCTAACAAGGTCCTGTTTGACATTGTCTGCCCACCGCATCCTAGGTCCCCTTCTTTCTGAGGCCTTTAGGCACACTGTTCATAACCCTATTCGCCAATCTATAATTATCCATACGGGCAACATGGCCAAACCAACGGAGTCTCTCTCTGCACAATATTCTGCTTAAAGGAGGTTGCAGACTCCTTTGCCTAACCTCATCATTAGTTACAAAGTTGAACCACCTAATGCCCAAAGACAACCTTATTGAAGAATTGTTAAGGGTACCCTACTGAAGATGCAGATATTTTCCTCCTTAATAAACCAATTCGATGTAAGACTTTTCCATTCGTCCATTTATAGCTTTGCCCGAGAGAAGTTCGATTATTTAGGTTAATGTAATAGTTTTTGGGGGAGGGGTTATCTATAATAGATTTATTTTAGAAATGCGTAGAGATATATTATCTCTGCTAATCATTGTTAACTACTGTGGTTGTCTTATAAAGATAGTTATTTTAAAAATAAGTTATTTTTAAATGTCCATTGACTATTTGTTGATTTTTACCTGTCTATAAGTATTAGTTTACGTTTCACACTGTTTGGTTATCGTCCTATTAATTACCCAAGTCTGCCATTTACCAAATTGCGTTTAAGTCCGTTGAAAGAAAGTGATGTGTCGAGGGGCCCCAACTCTGATGAAATGTTATGTCTACAGAGAGTAATTTACATTTCTTATTTACTGAGAAAAATAGGTCGCATCTAAATATCTGATTAAAGCACTCTAGATGTGGAATACGACACAAGATTTTTCAGTATTAATGCTTTTAAAAAGTCCACAAAATTGAATGGAAAAAACTAGTTTATTGAATCCTGAAATTCGAATCTGCCTTTCTAAATGTCCAGACTTCAGAATGTTTAATGAAGATTCAGATCTGTATTTAAAATTTGTGTCTGTTCAGGGCAGTCAGTTCAGTTTCGGCTACTGATCTGGACTTCTACTCTCAGTTTTCATTTTCCTCTATCTTGCTGAGGAGTGATTAACTTCACAGGGTCATGATGCAGACCCCTTGTGATTGTGGATTATGAATTTGCTGCACTGGTGGGCTATTGTTGAGGGAAAACATATCTCTCTGTTTTCTGTTTGTTTGTGGGTTGCCAACTCGAAGTAAATAGATGCACAGAGCACAGCTTATATCTACTGATGTGTAATCTTGATCAGAGGCAATCGCAAGTGCCTGAGGTTTCATCTCTAATGACATCGCCGACCATAAATTTCTGTCTCAGGCAAGTCACTTTCTATTTTGATTTTGGTTCTTCCAAAGGACCACTTGTAAAGATTGTATCTGAAGTTTCTATAGCATTGGTGTCCCAAGCTTTTAGCTGTGGGGGAATCTTTTGCCCCATGCATGTGATTATAAGGATGTTTGGTATTCTTGGTCCTACCTCTTTTAATAAACCTAGTTCCTTTAAAAGTTCGATAAACTTTTATTTCCACACCATCCAGAATGTGAGAGAACTTGGAACACTCACGCAAGAATTCCAGTGTTAAAATTTGGATGAATAGATAAAGGCTAGATTAAAAAAATTATAGTTTTCTTTAAAAGCTATCATGATAGCCAAGAATTACAGGGAGTAATTTCACTTAATATGAAGGACAGTGACGTTCTTTTAGAATAATAATGCATTGATGAAAGATTTTTTTACAGATAAATGTAAAACACGAATTAAAGATCTGAATGTTTCTGTTGCTATGCCCCCACCGAAGACTAATACAAACGAGAAAGACATTTTTGGGAGCTATTTCAAAATAGCTTGAATTCACAAAAAAGGAGATGTTACTTTTCGGCTGCAACGAAATAGGATTGATTCTGTATTAACAGCAAATGGGCCAGATCAAATAGAAACACCAGATCATAACTTATAAGGGAGCCGAAATTAGGATTGACCATTATCTAGTTAAAAGCTTCTTGAAACTGAAACTTAAGGCATATTGTGCTAAAGTTAAGATAATTTCCTTTAACACAGAAGCTCTGAAAACCCCCGCTGCTTACCATGATAAGTTACTTACTCAATATGACATTGGTGGCTTGCTTACTAAAGTTGAGAAAGAATGGGATCAGTTTAAACAAGGCTATTTTTTACATCAACCGATTCCTTACGGGTAATAAGGAGCAGAGGAGACAAAGTAATTCGTATTTGAGTGATAAGCTGAATGAATGAATGAATGAATGAATGAATTGCAGGGATAAACGGAATCAAGACCCTGCTAGTCCTAACAAGGAGCATTACAGAGAGCTTAATAAACGTGTGATATTCAGATGAAAGCCGATATTAAACTTGTGCTTGATAGTTTGGCTGATTGAACACAGGGTTGGGTTGTTTAACCTCTGAGTGGCACTTTTTGCACACAATGGGCTAAATTACCAGGTCACAAGGACCCCGAAGGCTCAGAGAAGGTTGGAGGAGGGAACCCACTGGACAGCTGTTGGGAGACAGATGGTAGCCTTCCGTCAAGACCATCCAGCGTGTTCTTTAACGTGCACAGCACTTCTTCGGCACACGAAAGAACGGCTTAACGTCCCATATGAAGGAAGACGGATTTTTCAATCTCATCTGTGTCCCGTCATGATCAGATGACCTTTGCCCTGCCAAAGAGTTCACCATCCGCAGAGTACTCACCAATATCATGCAGGTCGCTTGGAAGAAGGGTGAGAAGAAAACTGCAAGCATCGTTAAAAAGAACTTCTGTGCCTAAGGGGGACAGTCCCGAGCCGCGGACATCTTCTTAAACATTTCTCATCTAGTCTGGACCTATTTGTAAAGGGGGCCTCAGCCCTCTTATCATCAGGTCCATAGGCGTAGTGGGTGCTGATGTGCAACAGAAAAGTGGTCCGGCACAGTGAAAGGCCAGCAACCGTACAATTTGGAAAAGGGCATTTGGCCGCAGGCCGACCAGTGGCTGAATGGAAGATGCTGGAAGGGGAGGGAGGTAATATCCGTGGCAAGTCGTAGGTTGTAGATGATGTGGTGGGTGGAGAGAGCTGATGGGGCTAAAGTGTTGTGATTTTTTTTTTTGAAATGAGAAAAAAAAAATTTTTTTCTGAAGGATATTAGAATACGGTAGAAAAGGATTTTTTTATCGTTAAGTGTGTTTTTTTTTTGAATAAGTCATTTTTTTTGTGAGTAGAAAAAAAAAAGGAAAAAAAAGGAAAAAAAAAATTCTATTTTGAAAGAGTTTAGTATAGTGTTTGAAAGGGATTTTTCTTTCCTAAATTGTGTTTGCATTTTTTTTTTATATGTAGTTTTTTTATTCAAGGATGGGAGTCGGGGGAGGGCATATATGGGGGGGGGGGGGGGCGAGAGTGAGTGTATTTATCCTGGGTATAAAAAAGGAAAGGTATGTGGAGTGCTAGAGGTAGACCTCTAGGGGGGGAGGGTAGTATTGGGAAAATACTTAAAGTTTTTAATTTTAAAATTAGAGTTATATTTTGGAGCAAAGGTTATATATTTATATATATATATATATTTTTTCCTGGGGCCATGGGGGGAATTTAAATGGGGTAGCAGAGGAGGTTAGAAATGCGGTGGTCAAAAATACTTTGGGAATTGAGGGAGAATTAGAATTATAGTAGTTTTTATTTGCTCCATAGTAGCCGTCCCGTGGCCGAGTGGTTAGCACGCTTGACTACTGATCTAAGGGACCTGGGTTCGAGCCCCGGATTAGGCATGGATGTATGTGTGTCGTTTTTCTGCTGAGGTCCTGCCATCCTCTCAGATCTCCTACTGTGGCTTATAAACTGACAGGCTCCTGTCAGACCTCTGTGGCAAGCAGCTGCTTGAGGGGGTATTTATTTCTATTTATAGCATTATGTTGTGGTGTCGTGCCGTGAAAGTATGTGCAAGGGTGGAACAGGGAAAAGGCTTAGCTCAATATTTGCATGTGAGTGGGTGTTGGTGGAGCAGGAGATGTATAAATTTTGAAGGATAGATATAATATAAGGTTACTTCTGTTGAAAACTAGGTTACACATTGTTAGTAGGTGGGTGAATATCCTAGTGTATGTTAGTATGGGCAGTTTAATGGACACTCCAATCAAAGTGATGGGAGTGCAGATTATGGTTCCCATCAGTGGGTAGCAGGTGGTAAGATAGGTTGTATGTGATGTGTGAGGGAGTATATGGGTTTTAAGTGGCTTGTCTGGGGTGCAATACCACATGAGTATCTATGTAAAAGGGGGTCGTTACTAGGGGTACTAGAAAATATATATTTTTGTTTGTTAAAGAGAGAGTATGTTTATATATATATATATTTATTTTTGTGTTATAGTTGGCTCCATTTGTAACTGTTTGATATGGGGTTATCAGACTCATGTTTTCCTCTTTTATTTTGATAGGGTTCAGTGTTTACCTGAAGCATAATAAATTTTTTGTTTTTGTTTTCTAGGATGAAATTTATATAATTTTTCCATTATATTGTCCAAACTGCATCTTTTTGTTGTCCTATGTGGATCTTTTTGTGGCATCTGGATCTTTTATTTCATATGTCCCAAGGATCTTTTAAGAGGAAAGAAATATTAGTAAAATTGGGGAAAAAGAAGTGGTAGGGCTCTGAGGTAGGAGAGTAACTTTTAGGGGAATCTCCCAGAGCAGTGTAGGAATTTGGCCAAGGCCATAAAATGGGCTTTGCTGTTTTTGTGTGTGGGGTTGAGGAGAGTTTGTGCAGAGAAATATGTGGTTCCAAGTGTGGTGAGTGTTTGGAAAAGGGTGAGTCTGTGTGTTGTGTATTTAGGGCAGTGTAGGAGATAATGGGGTATGTCTTCAATTACCTGACAGGTGGTGCAGAGAGCTGAAGGTACCTTATTGATCATAAACAGGTCTTTGTTGAGACTTGTCCTGCCAGTACGAAATTGATGCATGAAAGTTTGGGCCCTTCTTGGTAGATAATTTAGGGTAGTGTGTGTGGGGTGGCAGCAATGGTGGCTCTGAAAGTGTTTTTAAGTGTGGTTTGTTGTATCCAGTTTTGTGTCCATGTGGTGTGAAAGAATTTGTCAATTTCGTTTGAGTGATAGTTGTAAGTTACAGGTGTGTGATAGTTGGGGATTGGTAAAGTGTGCCCTTGTTTGGCAAGGAGGTCAGCAGGATCATTGTGTGTTATGTCACAGTGGGAGGGGATCCAGTGGAAAGTGAGAGTTTTGTTTGTAGCAAGTATATTGGGTATGGAATAGGGAATAGGTTTGTGAGTGATTATATGTCCGAGCCGCGGACAGTTGGGAGCACCGTATCACGGCTGCTTGGCAGTGGCTAACAGAGGTCACGTGAACGGAAGTGACCGGACGGGGAGAAGAAAGGAAGAAGACGGCAAGGGGTCAGAGGGACTCGGCGTGGCAGCCAAGAGGAGAGTGGAGAAGTACGCTTGGCTCTCGTAGAGGAGAGCGCATTGTCTTATCGAGGAGCGGCGTCAGTAACCGTTGAAGCTCGTAGCATCCTGTAAGCAGGAAGTGTTTTATGTTTTTGTATGCTGGATGTAATAGTCTGTGATATTAAGCATTTGTTAAGTTTATCCAGTACCAGTGTCGGTAGTCCACTCATTCCCGATTCCGTGTATGCTCGAAACCCTTTGTTCCAGACTCAAGTGACGGCGCACTGAGATAACAGTAGTGGCTGACAGCCAGGAGAGAAAACCGCAACAGCGTCCCCTATTGGCCATGGATAGGGCGGGTAGTTTTGCGGAGATAAATCTCAACGCTGTCCCAGGTGGGACACGAACGGGAGAACTACAGCTTATATAATTCCCAGATTCGAATCCCATCTGGCGACTGATTGAGCTCTGTGGTTCTAGTCCCACCGAGCTACTGACTGAGCCCCCCGCGCGCAACAGAACAGAGGCAACAGTTAGAGAGTACAGCAACAGAGAGGTTGGATTGGTTGTTTACCTCTGAGCGGCACTTTTTTGTACACCATGGGCTAAATGGCCAGGTCACATGGACCCCGAAGGCTCAGAAAAGGTTGGGGGAGGGGACCCACTGGAACAGCTGTTGTGAGACAGATGGTAGCCTCCCGTCAAGGCCATCCAGCGTGTTCTTTAACGTGCACAGGGTATGGCTCTCCCGCACACGGGGCCACGGCTTAACGTCCCATCCGACGGACGGCGGCCTTTCCAAGCCCATCGGTGTCTCCTACTGACCGTGGGCAGGGCGGGGAATTTTGCGGAGAAAAATCTCAACGCTGACCCAGCTGGGACTCGAACCTGGGAACTACAGATTACGAGCCTGGCGCACTACCGACTGAGCCACCCCCGCCCCGTAACAGAGAGGTGTACGGGATAGTTAATCTTTTGTGTTCCGAGCAAACGGACATATATACAGGGATTGAAGTATAAACAAAGTAAAGTTATAGAAGATGTGGATTCTGTCATGGCTAGGTGGGCTGAGCATTAATGTTGGCCCTATATCACAGTCTGAGGCTATTTTGGCTATTTCTAAATTAAAATGGCACACGTTACCATTGAAATGCTTATAGCTGGGAATATTTGTGTTGTAACATTGCTGACTGAAATATTCAATGTTTCTGTAAAAACGTGTTGTACCTAATAATAAAACCTTTAAGAAAATCCTTATTTCCATTTCCAAGAAAGATAGAGGGATTGGAGTTAAAGAGGAGAGCAGATTTGGATTTCGCTAAAGTGGATCAATCTATCAAACACCCGAAGTTTACTCAAACAGCCCACGTCCTAAACGTAAACGTATTTTGTAAATAATACAGCCAATAAACTTTAAATTGTAATAGAAGGGCTTTTACGAGATAATTAAAATTTTTAGAAAGATTTCGAGGTTCACCTGTGTCTCCTAGCAACAGTTCAGTGGATCCTTTTTGAGCAATTTCGATCTGACCATTTAGTTCAATGTGTTCACAAAACGTGCACTCAGCGATAAATCATCCCAACTGAGGCTTTGCAAATGCATCGGAAACACAGGGAATTAATGGCCTGCCTTAACACAACATTCATTATCATTGGTTGCTTTGGCATTTTAATCTCTAGATCGCATTAAAACATTCCCAAAGAGCGTTTCGCCCTCAGTGGAAGAGGTGAAGCTCGGCATCAAGATTTCCAATGTAATCGAACTCGGATGACAAAGAAATGATTCTTTCCCTTTTTGACTCCTAGTTCTTCTCAGATTCAAAAGTAGCACGAGATCAGAATCAGAAGGTCAAGAATTGGCACGTGTGATAAAAATCACCCATCTGCCTCGTGGATTCGAATCGGGGCCATCTTGTTACTCGTCAGTTGAGCAGTTGGCTTCACACTTGCTTACATGGGTTTAGGAGAGAAGGATTGATTTATGCCGGAACTTGATATCATTAATATGCAACTTTGACATAATATATAAAGTATATGTAAGGTAGTAGATGTTGGAATGTCACTTCCTTATAATTCAAGTGGTCGAGAGGCAACCACGCGCTAGTTAAAGCGATAGTGATATTCAATGGTGTGCTTCTTTATTTTCCACATTGGCTATTCTTGATTACTAGCATTTTGCTTCACAACCCTCAGTTTCTATCATTCTGAAGAAGCGGAATGTTTTATGGAATCTACGCAGATTAAGTTCAGCGAGTGTTTGTTTCGAATCAGAATTGAGATGAGTGATCAGTGAAGAATCCGAATGCGAAAAATTCTTCACCAGTTCTTGAGCAACAGCAATCCTGAACGTTGCGCAATGTCTCGTACACCTGTACATGCCACAGGTGCAGAAACATCAGTACGCGAGGTCTTTCCTCTGGAGGAGGGGACGCTCTGTGAGACCCACCTTCCAATTACACTTCTGATAGACCACAAATTATTCCATCTAAATTAGACCAATTATATTCTTCACCTCGGAGGGCGCGGCCCATTTATTTGTTTCTGCTCAACCGCAGAGCAGTCTCTTTACCTATCGGTCACGTGCAAACCATCTCCTTGGAAACTGCTTCACGATGCTCGTTATTCTTCATCGTCTTTGATCGGGGGGGAAGATAACAAGATGGAACTGGAAAGTGAAATTGAGCAGGATGAACACGAAAATCGAGACTCCTCCCGAAGAAGGCGGACGACGAGCATAATTAAGAAGGATGCCGTTGTGGTTGTCAAGGACACAGAGAAGGATAGCTCTACCACTCCGAAAACAAAGCTAAAATGTTTAACTTTATTGGCTTACAAGTATTATATGTGCTCGATACCAATTTGTCAAATTACATGATGTTATTTTGTTTATCGAAGGGTTCTATTAACTACTGAAACTCTCCAAAGAGAGAGTACCGTACATACTGCCAAACAGGGCGCTGCTAGTTTTGGGCTTTGATTAAAAGAAGCGCGTTCCGTGCCTTTAGCTCTCTAGGTTGGGTTGGGTTGTTTTACCTCTGAGCGGCACTTTTTTGCACACCATGGGCTAAATGGCCAGGTCACATGGACCCCGAAGGCTCAGAGAGTGTTGGGGGAGGGGACCCACTGGAACAGCTGTTGGGAGACAGATGGTAGCCTCCCGTCAAGGCCATCCAGCGTGTTCTTTAACGTGCACAGGGTATGGCTCTCCCGCACACGGGGCCACAGCTTAACGTCCCATCCGACGGACGGCGACCTTTCCAAGCCCATCGGTGTCCCCTACTGACCGTGGGCAGGGCGGGGAATTTTGCGGAGATAAATCTCAACGCTGACCCAGCTGGGACTCGAACCTGGGAACTACAGATTACGAACCTGGCGCGCTACCGACTGAGCCACCCCCGCCCCTTAGCTCTCTAGGCTAAAAGCGTAACATCTGTTGGCCAACAGGGTTAACTTTATACAATCACAAGTACATACAAAATCCTCATGCAGCCATGGATCAACCAGACTGTGTAAGCCCACATATAAATCGGTTTCAAGTTGCACTTCACAGAATTCCTCGTTGTCAGCTGTGAAATGTTTCACCCCCTCCGCTATAATTAGCACCGATGATTCCTAAGGGCATCCTCGTGCTGCAGCATCTGCGACGCAGTTCCAATTATCGCATGAATAACCTTTTCTCCGCTGTTTCTGCACACGAGACGTACACGAGACCCGCTACCAATTAGCGTAGGTTAAATATATCGCTTTGGCTTTCACATTCTGATATTCCCTTTCCCGCCTTTGTGCGCCGACACTTTGTTTACTCCGCGCGCGCTTATCGCCGTCACAGCTGGAAACGGAAACAGTAGCCGTGGCAACGCCGAACTACGGATGCGAGGTCTGCGTCTCACTCACGTGTACGCGATTCGAATAGAAAAGCCTCACGTAGAGACAAGACTGACCTTAACATTAGAGGCGGAAGTTAAATTTGCTTGCTGTGAATATTCCTCCGCTCCTGACAGCTGCAGCTTAAATGAATAAAGATCCTTGTCGCAGTTGGGGTGGGCTTTCGAAACCTTCCTCTAATTGGCATCACGACGCTCTGTTGGGAAGTTCGTCCACTCTTTTCTGACATTTATGAACGACACTTTCGTAATGTTTCAGGATATACTTAATTTCAGGAGAATATATTTTTCAAGGTAATCAAATCTTCAGTCGTTTTGAACTTGACTGTTAGACACGAAAAAATCACTGACGAAGAAACTGCGACGTCTTTCGGTCAGAAACAAGTTGCCTCTCCTCTCGAATAGACAGAAAATTAAAAACTAAATCGATTTTACTGAAGCCCTGTATTCACCCAAACAGAAACAATAATCCACTTTCAAATCTTCCGATATCTCGACTGCTTTTCCGGATCTTGCAGCCCTCGGGCATTTTCCATTCGGAAATTTCATCTGATAATTTCGAAACTAGAAGAACAACATTTTCACCTCTGGCAAATAAGGACGATCGTTTTCGAAGAGAAGCAAATTCGTCATTTTGAGAATTTGGAAATTGGAACTAATGTACGATTCGGAAAATGGAAGTAGTGATATTTCCTTTACACTGATGGAAGTAGGGATATTTCCTTTCCACTGATGGAAGTAGTGATATTTCCTTTACACTGATGGAAGTAGGGATATTTCCTTTACACTGATGGAAGTAGGGATATTTCCTTTGCACTAAGGGAAGTAGGGATATTTCCTTTACACTGATGGAAGTGGGATATTTCCTTTACAATGATGGAAGTAGGGATATTTCCTTTACACTGATAGAAGTAGGGATATTTCCTTTACTCTGATGGAAGTAGGGATATTTCCTTTCCACTGATGGAAGTAGGGATATTTCCTTTACACTGATGGAAGTAGGGATATTTCCTTTACACTGATGGAAGTAGGGATATTTCCTTTGCACTAAGGGAAGTAGGGATATTTCCTTTACACTGATGGAAGTGGGATATTTCCTTTACACTGATGGAAGTAGGGATATTTCCTTTACACTGATAGAAGTAGGGATATTTCCTTTACACTGATGGAAGTAGGGACATTTCCTTTACACTGATGGAAGTAGGGATATTTCCTTTGCACTGATGGAAGTAGGGATATTTCCTTTACACTGATGGAAGTAGGGATATTTCCTTTACACTGATGGAAGTAGGGATATTTCCTTTACACTGATGGAAGTAGGGATATTTCCTTTGCACTAAGGGAAGTAGGGATATTTCCTTTACACTGATGGAAGTGGGATATTTCCTTTACACTGATGGAAGTAGGGATATTTCCTTTACACTGATGGAAGTAGGGATATTTCCTTTACACTGATGGAAGTAGGGATATTTCCTTTACACTGATGGAAGTAGGGATATTTCCTTTACACTGATGGAAGTAGGGATATTTCCTTTACACTAAGGGAAGTAGGGATATTTCCTTTACACTGATGGAAGTAGGGATATTTCCTTTACACTAAGGGAAGTAGGGATATTTCCTTTACACTGATGGAAGTAGGGATATTTCCTTTACACTGGTGGAAGTAGTGACACTGGTGGAAGTCCTTTACACTGATGGAAGTAGGGATATTTCCTTTACACTAAGGGAAGTAGGGATATTTCCTTTACACTGATACAAATACACTGATACAAAAGTACCTTTTCGTTCATTTCTAGAAACAGAAAAAGTTTTACACAAAGTGAAAACAATATCTTGTTTTGATGAAAAAATCATTTTAGTATTTAAAGCTCGTCATCTCTATTTAGCGTTTTAATTTTCTGCTTCTTGACACAAAGTTGATGCTTTCATGATTTGTACTTTGTATGTGTTTCCATTTAGGTCCACCTCAGTTGCTGCCAACGTCTGGTGACCCTCAAAAAGTGGTGACTCCAGGCACCGTCGCAGTCCTCCCCTGCCCCGTGCACGGCGACAGAGACACTCTTATCTTCGAGTGGTATAAGGACAAGGAGTCCCTGATGACCTTTGGAGGTCACCGGCTTCGTGTGACCCCTAATGGTGCCCTCCGCATCAAGGAAACTGTTCCTGACGACACAGGCCTTTACACGTGCAGAGCAGTGAACGGTTTCGGCAGCGTCGAACACAACACCACTTTGGTTGTGCTGGGTAAGTGATCGGGAGACTGCGATTCATTGATGAATGTCATCCTCAGATTGCGGTGATGCCTTTGTGGTGGGTTGGTTTAAATTTAATGGTTCACCAACGATGAGGATAAAGTTCACCATATAAAGGAATAAAGAAATAAATGCGAAAAGTTCAAAATTTACAACCGATACTTAAAAGGCAAAGTTTTGAAAGCCAATAAAACAGCAAATATGCAAATCGCATAAAAAACAAAGATAACAAAAGCGGCAAATGACACGATCAAGTTTCTCACAGAACCAAATATTTCGATATTTTATCTGTAAGCATAGTTATTCTTGGATAAAAAATGGAAATGTTCATATCGAGCGGTGAAAATGCTCTCCAAATCCGTCTCAGATCATGTTTCTCCTTAGAGGAGAGTTCGGAGTAAGACATCTGAAAACTGAGAGATCTTGTGGTGCTTTTCTCTTATCTTATTTACCTGAAATAAGATAATCCTATGAACGTCCCATGGCCAAGTGGTTAGCGCGCTTGGCTACTGATCTAAGGGACCTGGGTTCGAGCCCTGGGTAAGGCATGGATGTGTATGTTGTTTTTCTGCTGAGGTCCTGCCATCCTCACAGACCTTCTACTATGGCATATAAACTGACAGGCTCCTGTCAGACCTCTGTGGCAAGCAGCTGCTTGAGTGGGTATTTATTTATTATTTTATGAATAGCTCATTGAAATTTGGTTCTAGTATCATTTTGCTCTACACATTATGTAATATTAAGGCAATAAGCCATACACACACACACATTCTTATTCAGTTAATTTTCCCCTAAACTCAAGCAACAGGATTATCATTATTTTTTATATAAGAGAGAGTTCCAAGTTGATAAACGTTTGGCAGGATGCTTTTCGATCGAGTTTGTTCTTGCTTAATCTCTTTTCCTCTAATCGCAGCTGTTTAACCATTTAGACAAAATAGACTTCTAGAATAAACGAAAGAATAAATTATTTTAGAATGTTAAATAATTATGTTATAAAATCACAATAAGAGAATAAGCCCTCCATAGAATGGAAAGCTTTTAAGTTACGGAAGAAATACTTTGAAGAGCGAATAATGATTTGACGTAATGAGTTTACGCTCGAATAGCAAAAACATTTCTTTCCCAGACTGCTAACAGATTAGAAGAGTAAGACTCTCCCCGTCGGCCTCGTTTCGGTTTCATCATAAATTTCCCTTCATTTTCCACGCTGCGATGCAGGTCAGAGTTCACGTCATCTTGTCATGCTGTAAATGTGTTGTGTGGGAAAAGCGAAGCAAAACCCGTCGATGAAATTTATGGCTCGGCTGCTGGAACCGTCGTCCTTTGGGGTGGCCACGGGGAAAAAAGTCACATGATCGGGATCAACGGGGAAAAATTCTCAAGAAGATTGTGATGGCTTAATTAAGTGGCCTTGGCATCTGACCTTCGACCCTATCAATAAAGGAGGAAAAACAGGAAGTCGCTTTCGAAGAAGTCTTAAATCGTAGATTTAGTTGAGAAGAATCTCGTGCAGCAGGAATGCTTCATTCCTTCATTGGGTTTAACTCTCTTGTCAACAGGCAGACGAAATAAAGAACTCATTGATATCAATTCGATTTATGGAAATAACAGCATCAACTCTAAAACGTACTAAACCTACTTCAGCGAATAGGTTTCGCATCATTATGCACGTCCTTTTCAACAAATGAACTGAGAAAACTCATAATACATTTAAAGATAGTTTAAAATACAATTTCTATACTGAAACCTACAAAAAAGTGGAAACCTCCATACCATGTAGGACTTTGTATGCCTTCAGAAGAGTTTGGATTTGATGAGGCATACATGCGATGAGCGTTTAGAAGGTGTCTTGTGCGATGTGAAGCTATTCGTGTTGCCATGCAATCTGTAGTTCCTTCAGAGCCGAGGGCAGTAGAGTGCGTGGCCATATGTCACGTTCAACTACATCCGACAGATTTTCGATGGATTCAAATCAGACAGGTTCGGCTGTGCCACCTCTGAGTGGTATTTTTTGGCACACAATGCGCCAAATAGGCAGATCACAAGGATCCCGAGGGTTCAGAGAAGGTTGAGGGCAGAGGACCCACTGTGAAGCTGTTAGGAAACAGATGGTCGTCTCCCATCAAGGCCATCCAGCGTGTTCTTTAAAGTGCACAGTGTATGGCTCTCCCGTACACGGGGCCATGGGCTTTACGTCTCATCCGAAGGACGGCGGCCTTTCCAAGACCATCTGTGTCCTCTACTGATCGTGGGCAGGGCGGGGAGTTTCGCTGAGATAAATCTCAATGCTGGCCCAGATGGGACTCGAACCTGGGAACTGCAGATTACGAGCGTGAATAGAGCTACCGACTGAGCCAATCGCGCTCCCCAAATCAGATGACTTGAGTGGGACGACCGAATTCTCCATCAAACACAGAAGCAATCACAGACAGATCTTGCACGATAAACTGTTCCATTATCATCCTGAAATGTCCGTCCTTCTCTATGAGAAGGTAAAAACGAAGCGTGACATAGGTTGCCCTTCAGACTTATTGATGGACCCAATCGTTGCTATGTGAACGTTTCCCGCATCATGGCTTCGCCCCTTCAGCAGTTCATACACTGTGTGTGACACGTGAGGTATGCATTGCCTCACGCAGTCCCACTATAGCTATGCAATCTGTACAAAAGAGTGCATTTTGGAATTCTATTGACCACATAACTTTTTCTTACAGAACAGTGAAGCCCATTGATTGCCTCTCTTGCTGAAGCTACTGAAGTCTTGCTTTCCGAATAGATCTTTGGCTTTCAGCAGTAGCACCTCTGAGCTCTCTGCTTCTTCGAATTGATATGCGGAAAGCAACGGTCGTTCAGTGCACTGTTGAGCGTCACGTTCGGCCTCACGTGGCTCTGTAACGTCTATAGACCCTATCCTATCTGTAAACCAGAGCTGAAATAATAGCACTTGCTGCTTAGATTAGGTTTATGTTGGCAGTCTTAATAAGGATCTAGCTTTTGTAATCAATTTTGATTCAACATATTATATAACGTAAGAATATAAAATTGACTATAATTATAGAATTAAACAGATCAGGGACTATTCTGATTTATGTACAGTCAGGTAAGTTGGATTTTCAGCAGTTGAGCTTCAATATGGTCAGTTCACATGTTTTGTTCCTGTATGATGATCTTATATTCAAGATTGCAGCAGACATTTCAGTTGATGAATATTTTTCATCTTGTTTCCTTTCCTTTATGTTTATTGCTTTCATTTTTAAATATATATATTAATAATTTTGTATGAAAATGGCGGAAGAAATTATCCTGTGTCTTATGCCTAGAGACACAATAAACCTTTTCACTCCCTCCTTTCCTAAATCCTGAAATCAAGGCAAAAATGTTTCTTCTGATATTTGAGGTCTTGCATAAAATAAACGTCTTACTGATCTATCCATTTTATTAGCGCAGCTATGTTCTGGGTGAAATGGTTAAATGGTTCGTTGATTTTGAGTCTCTGTCAGTCGGCCTACGGGGATCACCTCGTCGCTCGCTGTTCTCACTTATCATCATAGAAGAGGACCTTCTCTATTGTCACCTGGTTCAGTTTGAAAACACTTGGCGGCAAAGGGGCCGACTCCACGGGGGGGGGCAAAGGATCTTTTCACCCATGTTACTTTATAAATTGAAAAACACAAATCATAATTTGTATCGTGCTAAACAAAACCTCAAATCGATGAACCTGCAATAGTGGACTGTGAAATATTATAATTTTTACGTCAAAGTATAACTTTTAGTTTAGGTTGGCAACGGTGAAGAGATCGAAGCATGGTGTGTGTGCTGTGGCAACGGTGAAGAGATCGAAGCATGGTGTGTGCTGCGGCAACGGTGAAGAGATCGAAGCATGGTGTGTGCTGTGGCAACGGTGAAGAGATCGAAGCTTGGTGTGTGCTGTGGCAACGGTGAAGAGATCGAAGCATGGTGTGTGTGCTGTGGCAGCACTGAGGTAGTGTCAGAGGTCTGCTTGACTGGTCCATGTGTGTTCAGTTAATGCCGTGCAAGCACCAGGTAAAAGCAAATGTATTTCTAAAACAACTGGAAAAAGCATTTATCTTTTTTATGTCCAAAATTATAGGCAGCATTTTATAATATGTAGAAGGGGCAAACACTGCCATTAAGGAGATACGCGGGGGAGGGGGTGGCTCAGTCGGTAGCGCGCCAGGCTCGTAATCTGTAGTTCCCAGGTTCGAGTCCCAGCTGGGTCAGCGTTGAGATTTATCTCCGCAAAACTCCCCGCCCTGCCCACGGTCAGTAGGGGACACCGATGGGCTTGGAAAAGCCGCCGTCCGCCTGATGGGGCGTTAAGCCGTGGCCCCGTGTGCGGGAGAGCCATACCTTGTGCACGTTAAAGAACACGCTGGATGGCCTTGACGGGAGGCTACCATCTGTCTCCCAACAGCTGTTCCAGTGGGTCCCCTCCCCCAACCTTCTCTCAGCCTTCGGGATCCTTGTGACCTGGCCATTTAGCCCATGGTGTGCAAAAAAGTGCCGCTCAGAGGTAAAACAACCCAACCCTAAGGAGATACGCCATATCAATGTTGCTACAGATATTCAATAACATTTGTAAATTGATAGTAATGAGAGGAAAAGATCTCTGCATCATCCACATTCTGCAGCAATCGATGAAGAGCAGGACACTTTCATCTTAAAAAGTGTTTCGAAGAGGAAATTGAGATCATCCTTTACTCCTCAGTTGCGCGTTAAGTTCTCTCAAGCATAGAGTAATAATTCAAATTGTTTAAGGTTTCCTTTAATAGGTTAGGTAGTTTTTGAGCACGTTTTATTTTCGTAAACATTTGAAATGTTCTCTTTTGACTTTTATGAGTACTTGATCTACTTTCAGATGATGATGAAGATTATGAAGATGTATCAGATGATGCTGAGGAAGGGCTTTCCGCAAAGGACGATACGTCGCCACATAAGATCAGTCCAGCAGGTAAGATGGCTTCTTCTCAGAGATTCGAAATCGGCTTTATATGCCAAAAGATCTTAACTTCCAAATGTTCGAGGAAGTTGGGTAAAGAATCCATTCGGTAACATCGGTTGCAGAGACACAGTGGGAATATAGAACAGAAGGTTGGGGGATTTAACGTTCCCAATTTCTCGTAGTTCATTGGTTGATTCATAGGTTCACTGACCTATGATCTGTGAGAATTGCTGAAGTGTCAACTGCGCAGACTCACAGTCTCACCAAGTAGAACTACGGAGTGGATGCAGAGAAACTGAATAGCGATCAGCAGAAACAATACAGATGATATCTTAATCGAAAGAGGAATATAGATTTCATGAAACCCCATACACTGTGCAATTATATTTGAATATCTCTTGGCACTACTGTTTATGGCTAGACTAATGAGAAGAGATTTCAACTCCAACATGATTTATACTTGGTCTGCGCAACATGATTAGACAGAGTGAAGTTTTTTTTTTATTATTCGCTCCGTGGAAAATATCTTGTATATACAATATTTAAACGGAGTTTTTTCGAATTCTGTGGATTCAATACTTGATGTATGTTTGGCCGGGAGGGGGAAGGAGAGGGGTTAACTTATATTCGAAAAAGTAGAAAACATTCGATCATGTTTTCCTCCGCAAGACAATATTCTGATGCAAATCCACAACACATGCGATTGCTTACATTAGTTGGTCAGAAGCAAGACATGACATTTTAATCTAAAACTATTGCATGCCACATTTTTCATAGCAAAGATAATACGTTTAGTAATCGAAATGGTGTCCCAAATTTCATCATATGCTGATCGTCTTCCCGAAGTAAAAACGAAATGTTCAATAACCCTGACTTTATGCAGAGCATGTCCAACTTCCTCCTTGCGATTCCTGCGAAAAGAAGATTGTTACAGTTTGACAAAAGGCTTGATTCGGAACAATTTATAAATAGTCTGCTCTGAGCGATATATCTGCAACTGTGCCTAGAGCACGATGATAAAACATTGCAGAAAATACACGTACCGAATCTCCAGTATCGTATGGCAGAGAGGGCGGAGCCGACCCGACAGCAGGCTTCTGCCACATGGGTTCCCCGGATGTCAGTATTTGCAGTCACCCAATTGAACTGCAAGAGAGTGATTGAGACGATGAGAGATTCTTCTGGTGAATCTAAGTCGGAACAGAGCGAGGACAACATTTGATTGGAGCGCAGCGAACTAAGCGAGCTGGTAGAGAAGTAATACTGACGATCCCACCATCATGGGGTGAGAGAAGAGTGGATAACTCTGCATCCGGAAGGTTTTCCTTCATCACGAAGGAGCAGCAGATATTCGTAAGTCTCCAACCATCTGTGTAGGTGAGCAGAGCGATGATTAGCAAAGAGTTGCTTCTGATGCAATCGAGCGTAAAATCTTTCCCCTTCCTGCAAAGGAAAAAATCGCAGAAAAGACAAAACAGCTGGTCGTTTCTGAAATGGTTGGGCTGCCGATTGGGAGACTCTGCCAACTGAGAGATTTATGAGTTCGGGTGATACTGTTCTAATCAATTAATGCAAAGTTTATGGAGAATGGTCTATTGCTAAATGTGCTGATGTGAATGTTTCGTTTCAAGGGTCGGGTGATAAAATGTTACAATTGATGTATTTAAATATTAGATCACTGAAAAAATATTGGGATAATTTACTAGTTCATATTGAACTTCTTGAATTCCAGTTGGATTTGATTATTTTGGTTGAAACTATGGTAACTGAACATGAATCAGCTACATTTAATATTGAAGGGTATAACAAGCTTATTTTAACGGCAAAGGAAAATAAACAACGTGGGATCATTATTTTTTATCTAAACAAAATTAATTTAGTACAACTGGATGAAACTATTCGAGAATCAGCAGAAGCAAAAATCACTAAATTATTAATTAATAATATTGAAATTAATATCATCGCAGTATATAGATCTCCTAGTAAAAACATTAACTGGTTCCTAAAAGAAATTTCTGAATATTTATTAAAAAGGTCAGGAATTAAAAATTTAATTATTGTTGGTGATATTAATATTGATGTGGCAAGTACTATTAAATATGGTTGTGATATATATTTAAATACTTTGATTGAATTTGGTTTAGAACAAATCGTTAAGGGTTTTACTAGAGAGGACGAAACATTAACTAAATTTACAAGGACGTTAATTGATCATGTTTTGGTTAAAACAAGCAATTTTGATGTTAAAAGTAAAACATATAGAAATAAATTTGCAGACCATTATGGTATCTTAATTAAGATTTTCAAAAAGAATATTAGCTCTAATGATGTTACATTTTTGAAAGAGGATTCAAACCTAGGTTTTAAAATTTTTTATAATAATACTCTTATTATTCAAAAATTGCAAATGACACAATGAAATGATATAGTTGATGAAGACATGAGTACAGAATTATTATATATGAAAATATTAAGTAAAATTGATGAAATTCGGGAAAATTCTTGTTGCAGTAAACAAATTAATAATTGTAAAACTAAGAGAATGAGAAAAGAATGGATTACAGATGACATTATTTTAGCAATTAAAAATAGAGAAAAATTATGGAAAGATATAAAGATAATGTTAATAATAAACAAAATTATGACATATAAAATGGAAAGAAATAGGGCAAATATCCTCATAAGGAACCAAAAACGCATATTTTATTCAAATAAATTAGCAATTAATAAAGATAATAATAGGAGAATGTGGGAATTAATTAATGATATTATTGATGATAAAAAAAGGATGTCAATCGACGAAAATGTTGAAAGACACTTGATTAGAGATAACAAAACTATTTAGAATTTCTTTTGGAGTGTTAAGTTTTTGTAACAATTATTAGTGAGATGCAAACAGAATTTGCGACGATGAGTACTAGGTCAGATAAGGTTTACGAATTATGTTACATAAATAAGAATTCTATGCATTTTCCACTAGCTAGTAACTTCGATGTTGCCAATATTATAGATCACTTAAAATATAACACATCTCCTGGATTTGACAATATTAAATTATTTAAACCAAAATACATAAAGGAATATAAATGCAATTTTGTTCATGTAATATACAATTCTTATAAATAAAATTTTTGAAAATTCGCAAATCCCAATAGCTATGAAAATTGGAATTATTCGTCTGGTATATAAAAGTGGATCAAAAAAGAATTTTAATAATTATAGACCAATCACTAAATTAACAATTTTTGATAAGATAATGAAAAAATACGTTGGAGATCGCTTGTAAAATGTTTTGAATAAAATAAATTTTCTGTCAAGTCAGCAATTTGGGTTCCGTAAAAGGTATGGGAACGCAAAGTCTTTTGGAAGTTATTAATAATATAAATATTAATTTAAATATAGGAAAGAAATGCGTTGCGGTATTTATGGACTTAAAGCATTTGATTCAGTTGACATTGATATCTTGCTACAGAAATTATATTTACTTGGTATAAGAGGGAATATTTTTGAATGGTTTAAAATCTACTTATTACATAGAGAAATAGTTATGAAAATAAATGATAATTTTAGCGATAAATTTCAGATCAATTTTGAAGTTCCACAAGGATCTATTCTCGGCCCTATGCTATTCCAAATATACATAAATGATTTGGCTAATATTAATTTCGATAGTAAATTATATATGTATGCTGATGATACAGTGCTAATCAACTTCCACTCTGATTTAGAATACGCTATTTGCAATCTACAAAATGATTTTAATAAAGCAATTAAATGGTTTGCTCTTAACAAACTGAGTGTAAACGAGAAAAAACTAAATTTATATGTATTGGTTCTCAACAACTTGCACTTAATAGAAGAATTACTAAACATCGAATAAGTTGTACTATGCTGGATGGTTTATCACCTGGTATATGCAATTGTCCTAAAATAGAAGAAGTAAACGAAATAATTTACCTTGGCTTGAAAAGGAATTCGAAAATGAAATGGAATAAACATATTGATTGGATGTGTTCAAGACTACGATTTGTAGCATTTAAAATTAGGAAACTTAACTTGTTTGTTGATACACAGAATATTTTAGTATATAAAACACTTTTTGAATCTATAATTAGATATGGATAACAATTTATGGGACAGCCTATAAGACAGAATTAAATAAAATTAAAAGAATATAAATTAGTCTGCTAAAAGGATTGTGTAATTCAGAAGTAAAATATTCCCTTACAACGAAAGATGATATATTCAGTTTGTTCAAAATTTTACCTATTGAAATTTTATATGTGTTTGTTTCTGTTATCAATAACTTCTTTGATGATACCTATAAGCAAAATATTTGCCACAATAAGTTTACTAGAAAAAAGGCTATGGGTTTTTTGAAACAACCAAAATTTTATAATAATTACGGACGAAATTCCAAAGAATATCAAATTCCCTACCCATTTAACTTGCTTCCTAGAGAAATAGTTAAGTTAAAAAACATTTGTGATGTTAAAGAAAAATTATTTCTGTGGTTGATGAAAAAGTGGTGTTTTTATTTGGAAACTTTCATCATTTTGTCGATTTTTCTTTTTCATTTATTTTTTTTTCTCTCCTTCATTTTATGTACTACTGATGTAAACTAGATCATATCTGTAAAATCATATATGTACATTCCCGCTGATAAGCTTCGGCTTAGTGGGTTTTTTTATGTAAAATAATTATAGGTAATACTTATTGAAAGTAAATTTGAATTTGAAAAAAAAAATGAACTAAGAAACTTTAATTCAACATACATCCCAGATATGTCTGCTTTAGACATTTTCAAATTTATTCAACCTTTCTAATCCTATTAAAAAGTCTGATATTCGAGTGAATGGTTATTGGGTACAGATGTTAAAATATTGCCTGTCTGTATCTGAATGTTTAGTTGGGTTCTTTTACCCCTCTAAGTCAGTAAGCGCGCCAGGCTCATAATCTGCATAGCCCGGTTGGAGTCGCGCCAGGGCCAGCGTTAGGATTTCTCTTTTTCCAAACTCTCCACACTGCGCTCGGTCAGTAGGGGACACCGACAGACTTGAAAAGGCCGCCGTCCATCAGATGGGACGTTAAGCTGTGGCCTGTGTGCTTGAGAGCTAAACCCTGTGCACGTTAAAGAACATGCTGAATGACCTTGACGGAGGCTACTGTCTGTCTCCTTCTCTGACCTTCTCTGAGCCTTCGGGGTCCTTGTGACCTGGCCATTTAGCCCATTATGTGCAAAAACAGAAGTAAATAATCCTTTAAAACGACGATATTTCGCACACAATGGGTAAATGACCATATCAGAAGCACCCAAAAGCACAGATAGGTGGGAAACCTCCCGTGAAGGCCATCCAACGTGTTCTTTAACGTGCACAAGGTATGATGCTCATGCACAAAAAACCATGACTTAAATTTTCCATTTGACGGATGACTGCCTTTCTAACCCCATCGGTATCCTATTTCACACCAAGGATAGGGTGGGATTGAAGGAAAAAAATCTGAATTCAGGCCGTTGGAACTTGAAATTAAAAACACCAGATGGCCAACCTGGTGCAGAATCAATTGAGTCAAACTTTGACCCATAGTTTCAGTTGATGTACATAATCTTTATCCTTTTTTCATTCCTAATAAGACGTCTTTGAAAAATTAAAAAAAAGGAATAATGAACATTCTTAGTTTCAGTTTCACCTCATCTGAAACGATTTTTTTTTTCTAAAGGCATTATTAATAATCATATATCATTTGATAACTAAGGGAAGACGAAAATCAAAATACACTTCTGCATCCTTTCAATGTCTCAGTTGATCTTGTTGATGGGCACCAACCAATCCGGATGGTTCTTGACGTACATCCTTTATTTCTAAAATTCCTGATGATCTTCAATCGAGGCACTTTGCTCATAACCCTTCTGCGTGTCAATAGCATGATCAAACGAATGCATTTTCTATCGTTCTGTACCACATAAGATGTTCACGGCTTCGTCTAACCTCATCATTATTTTCATAGTCAAAGCACCTAACACCGCGTGAGCATATGGCGTCAAAGCCGTGATGTCTTAATTAATTGCTTAAAAAGGGGTAAGTTTTACTACCGCAACAAATTTTGGAGAGCACCAATTATTCTAAACAAGTTAAACCCTCGCCAAAAGTTGGGCGCGAAATGTACTGATAACTTTTCCATTTTCGATAATTCCATCAACAACTTTCCACCCCTCCAGTCACAATTAAATCCCGCCAAAAGTTTGGTTCCAACGTATGTCCATTAATGACCTCATTGAAGCTTTCCACACGTGCTACTCATAACTCCATTCACGAGGTAGGTGGCCCCAGAAACTTCGGACACTTTTCAAGTTTAGAACTAAGTGGGACTACCCCGACTAATTCGGGACCGATCGCTCAAGCAGCCTCAGAACCACGGGGGAGGGCGGAAACTGTCAATTTCTGCCACCGATGACATCACATGTGTCAGAATCACGCCTATCATTTAATATGATGATATATTTTAGTCTTTAGATGCATTCGCCTGTTTCTCAAAATATTCTACCGGTTTTTTAAAGTTTCCATCAGCAATGCCTGTTCTTCTGTTCTAATACTTAGGTTTCCTGCTGAATGATATAAAGATCCGTGATCATTTTCTTAACAGGGAAAGAAATAAGCCTTTTAAATTTTATTCTTATCATTCTGTTCTCATCGAGGAATTGCTAAACTGTAACAATCAGCTCGGAATTCGAAATTTAAGTGTTTAATAGAAAAATTTCTTTCGTTTTTGAAAGTTATTACCAAATATTCTGAATATGTGATGGAGCTGATCTGATGACGTAGTTGCAATATTATGACAAGATAATGTTTTGATTTACAGCAAAGCCCCATCTGTTGTACGTGACGGAACGAGATGAACCGCTAGTGCGCAAGTCTCTCGGCTCCCCTCTCCATCTTCGATGCGTTGCCACGGGGCATCCTCGACCCCACATCACGTGGGTTAAAGACGGAAAGGAGCTGCCAGAGGTCACCAAGAGAGGGCGCTGGTCGCTAAGACTAAATAATCTTCAGGTGACTGACAGCGGCAACTACACGTGCTTAGTGAACAACGTCCTAGGAACTGCTAGTCACACATTCCTCGTCGATGTTGCAGGTGAGGAAGGTGCTTCCATACAAATTCTAAAAATAAAGATCAAGTTCCGAGATGATGAATACACAAACTGATTTAATTGTATATTGATCAAGATGCTAGGTGTAAAATAATTATGGGCTGTTTTCTAATTAAAACAATTTGTTTTTTGCGAAGACAAAAAATGTGTAATTTGTGGCTTTCGTCCATCCTCCCTACGAGTATGTTCTTTATAAGAGGAAAGATGAAGAGATGTCTCCTAAGGCCCTTTATACAATTAATGAAGAGATGTGCAAAGTGCCTCGGAAAAGAATAAACGAAGTCATGTGAAGTGATAAATGAGAGCGATATTTATGATGTTGATAAAGGATGATTTCTTAAAGGCATCTCATACTGTATATATTAGATCCCCTTAGGACGGAATAAAATTATTCATACATTATATTCTTGGAGGAAACTAATAGGCGATAGGAGACCTGATAGTGTTGTGCTTAAAAGAGGGGGGGAGGGTGAGTCTTTAGCTCCTTCCTTTTTTAAGCCTAAATAATACATATGACCCAAGAAAACTCACAAAATTTACTATAAGCATGTCACCCCATCTCCCCCCCCCCTCAAAAAAAAACTTTCTGGGTATGTCACTGAAGAGGAAGACAAGAGTGCGTTGGGCAGCCCCTCAACTTCCCTTAAAAAACTTTCTGGGTATGTCATTGAAGAGGAAGACAAGAGTGCGTTGGGCAGCCCCTCAACTTCCCTTTGAAAAAAACCTTTCTGGGCATGTCACTGAAGAGGAAGACAAGAGTGCGTTGGGCAGCCCCTCAACTTCCCTTTAAAAAAAACTTTCTGGGCATGTCACTGAAGAGGAAGACAAGAGTGCGTTGGGCAGCCCCTCAACTTCCCTTTAAAAAAAACCTTTCTGGGCATGTCACTGAAGAGGAAGACAAGAGTGCGTTGGGCAGCCCCTCAACTTCCCTTTAAAAAAAACTTTCTGGGCATGTCACTGAAGAGGAAGACAAGAGTGCGTTGGGCAGCCCCTCAACTTCCCTTAAAAAAAAACCTTTCTGGGCATGTCACTGAAGAGGAAGACAAGAGTGCGTTGAGCAGCCCCTCAACTTCCCTTAAAAAAAACACTTTCTGGGCATGTCACTGAAGAGACAAGAGTGCGTTGGGCAGCCCCTCAACTTCCCTTAAAAAAAAAAAAAACTTTTTGGGCATGTCACTGAAGAGGAAGACAAGAGTGCGTTGGGCAGCCCCTCAACTTCCCTTAAAAAAAAAAAAACTTTTTGGGCATGTCACTGAAGAGGAAGACAAGAGTGCGTTGGGCAGCCCCTCAACTTCCCTTTAAAAAACACTTTCTGGGCATGTCACTGAAGAGGAAGACAAGAGTGCGTTGGGCAGCCCCTCAAATTCCCTTAACAAAAAAAAAAACTTTCTGGGTATGTCACTGAAGAGGAAGACAAGAGTGCGTTGGGCAGCCCCTCAACTTCCCTTAAAAAAAACTTTCTGGGCATGTCACTGAAGAGGAAGACAAGAGTGCGTTGGGCAGCCCCTCAACTTCCCTTTAAAAAAACCTTTCTGGGCATGTCACTGAAGACGAAGACAAGAGTGCGTTGGGCAGCCCCTCAACTTCCCTTTAAAAAAACCTTTCTGGGCATGTCACAGAAGAGGAAGACAAGAGTGCGTTGGGAAGCCCCTCAACTTCCCTTAAAAAAAACCTTTCTGGGCATGTCACTGAAGACGAAGACAAGAGTGCGTTGGGCAGCCCCTCAACTTCCCTTTAAAAAAACCTTTCTGGGCATGTCACTGAAGACGAAGACAAGAGTGCGTTGGGCAGCCCCTCAACTTCCCTTTAAAAAAACCTTTCTGGGCATGTCACTGAAGAGGAAGACAAGAGTGCGTTGGGCAGCCCCTCAACTTCCCTTTGAAAAAACTTTCTGGACATGTCACTGAAGAGGAAGACAAGAGTGCGTTGGGCAGCCCCTCAACTTCCCTTAAAAAAAACTTTCTGGGCATGTCACTGAAGAGGAAGACAAGAGTGCGTTGGGAAGCCCCTCAACTTCCCTTAAAAAAAACTTTCTGGGCATGTCACTGAAGAGGAAGACAAGAGTGCGTTGGGCAGCCCCTCAACTTCCCTTTAAAAAAACCTTTCTGGGCATGTCACTGAAGACGAAGACAAGAGTGCGTTGGGCAGCCCCTCAAATTCCCTTTAAAAAAACCTTTCTGGGCATGTCAATGAAGAGGAAGACAAGAGTGCGTTGGGAAGCCCCTCAACTTCCCTTAAAAAAAACTTTCTGGGCATGTCACTGAAGAGGAAGACAAGAGTGCGTTGGGCAGCCCCTCAACTTCCCTTTAAAAAAACCTTTCTGGGCATGTCACTGAAGACGAAGACAAGAGTGCGTTGGGCAGCCCCTCAACTTCCCTTTAAAAAAACCTTTCTGGGCATGTCACTGAAGAGGAAGACAAGAGTGCGTTGGGCAGCCCCTCAACTTCCCTTTAAAAAAAACTTTCTGGGCATGTCACTGAAGAGGAAGACAAGAGTGCGTTGGGCAGCCCCTCAACTTCCCTTTGAAAAAACTTTCTGGACATGTCACTGAAGAGGAAGACAAGAGTGCGTTGGGCAGCTCCTCAACTTCCCTTAAAAAAAAAAAACTTTCTGGGCATGTCACTGAAGAGGAAGACAAGAGTGCGTTGGGAAGCCCCTCAACTTCCCTTAAAAAAAACTTTCTGGGCATGTCACTGAAGAGGAAGACAAGAGTGCGTTGGGCAGCCCCTCAACTTCCCTTTAAAAAAACCTTTCTGGGCATGTCACTGAAGACGAAGACAAGAGTGCGTTGGGCAGCCCCTCAACTTCCCTTTAAAAAAACCTTTCTGGGCATGTCACTGAAGAGGAAGACAAGAGTGCGTTGGGCAGCCCCTCAACTTCCCTTTGAAAAAACTTTCTGGACATGTCACTGAAGAGGAAGACAAGAGTGCGTTGGGCAGCCCCTCAACTTCCCTTAAAAAAAAAAAAACTTTCTGGGTATGTCACTGAAGAGGAAGACAAGAGTGTGTTGGGCAGCCCCTCAACTTCCCTTTAAAAAAAACTTTCTGGGCATGTCACTGAAGAGGAAGACAAGAGTGCGTTGGGCAGCCCCTCAACTTCCCTTTGAAAAAACTTTCTGGACATGTCACTGAAGAGGAAGACAAGAGTGCGTTGGGCAGCTCCTCAACTTCCCTTAAAAAAAAAAAAACTTTCTGGGTATGTCACTGAAGAGGAAGACAAGAGTGTGTTGGGCAGCCCCTCAACTTCCCTTAAAAAAAAAAAACTTTCTGGGTATGTCACTGAAGAGGAAGACAAGAGTGCGTTGAGCAGCTCCTCAACTTCCCTTAAAAAAAAAAACTTTCTGGGTATGTCACTGAAGAGGAAGACAAGAGTGCGTTGGGCAGCCCCTCAACTTCCCTTTGAAAAAACTTTCTGGACATGTCACTGAAGAGGAAGACAAGAGTGCGTTGGGCAGCTCCTCAACTTCCCTTAAAAAAAAAAAAACTTTCTGGGTATGTCACTGAAGAGGAAGACAAGAGTGTGTTGGGCAGCCCCTCAACTTCCCTTAAAAAAAAAAAACTTTCTGGGCATGTCACTGAAGAGGAAGACAAGAGTGCGTTGGGAAGCCCCTCAACTTCCCTTTAAAAAAACTTTCTGGGCATGTCACTGAAGAGGAAGACAAGAGTGCGTTGGGCAGCCCCTCAACTTCCCTTTAAAAAAACCTTTCTGGGCATGTCACTGAAGACGAAGACAAGAGTGCGTTGGGCAGCCCCTCAACTTCCCTTTAAAAAAACCTTTCTGGACATGTCACTGAAGAGGAAGACAAGAGTGCGTTGGGCAGCCCCTCAACTTCCCTTTGAAAAAACTTTCTGGACATGTCACTGAAGAGGAAGACAAGAGTGCGTTGGGCAGCCCCTCAACTTCCCTTAAAAAGAACTTTCTGGGCATGTCACTGAAGAGGAAGACAAGAGTGCGTTGGGCAGCCCCTCAACTTCCCTTAAAAAAAAACTTTCTGTGCATGTCACTGAAGAGGAAGACAAGAGTGCGTTGGGCAGCCCCCTCAACTTCCCTTTGAAAAAACTTTCTGGACATGTCACTGAAGAGGAAGAAAAGAGTGCGTTGGGCAGACCCTCAACTTCCCTTTAAAAAAAAACTTTCTGAGCATGTCACTGAAGAGGAAGACAAGAGTGCGTTGGGTAGCCTTTCAACTTCCCTTAAAAAAAAAAAACTTTCTGGGCATGTCACTGAAGAGGAAGACAAGAGTGCGTTGGGCAGCCCCTCAACTTCCCTTTAAAAAAAACTTTCTGGGCATGTCACTGAAGAGGAAGACAAGAGTGCGTTGGGCAGCCCCTCAACTTCCCTTTGAAAAAACTTTCTGGACATGTCATTGAAGAGGAAGACAAGAGTGCGTTGGGCAGCTCCTCAACTTCCCTTAAAAAAAAAAAACTTTCTGGGTATGTCACTGAAGAGGAAGACAAGAGTGTGTTGCGCAGCCCCTCAACTTCCCTTAAAAAAAAAAAACTTTCTGGGTATGTCACTGAAGAGGAAGACAAGAGTGCGTTGGGCAGCCCCTCAACTTCCCTTTAAAAAAACTTTCTGGGCATGTCACTGAAGAGGAAGACAAGAGTGCGTTGGGCAGCCCCTCAACTTCCCTTTAAAAAAACTTTCTGGACATGTCATTGAAGAGGAAGACAAGAGTGCGTTGGGCAGTCCCTCAACTTCCCTTAAAAAAAAAAGCACTTTCTGGGCATGTCACTGAAGAGGAAGATAAGAGTGCGTTGGGCAGCCCCTCAACTTTCCTTAAAAAAAAAAAAAAAAACTTTCTGGGCATGTCACTGAAGAGGAAGACAAGAGTGCGTTGGGCAGCCCCTCAACTTCCCTTTAAAAAAACTTTCTGGACATGTCATTGAAGAGGAAGACAAGAGTGCGTTGGGCAGTCCCTCAACTTCCCTTAAAAAAAAAAGCACTTTCTGGGCATGTCACTGAAGAGGAAGATAAGAGTGCGTTGGGCAGCCCCTCAACTTTCCTTAAAAAAAAAAAAAAAAACTTTCTGGGCATGTCACTGAAGAGGAAGACAAGAGTGCGTTGGGCAGCCCCTCAACTTCCCTTTAAAAAAACTTTCTGGACATGTCACTGAAGAGGAAGACAAGAGTGCGTTGGGCAGCCCCTCAACTTCCCTTTAAAAAAACTTTCTGGGCATGTCACTGAAGAGGAAGACAAGAGTGCGTTGCGCAGCCCCTCAACTTCCCTTAAAAAAAAAAAACCTTTCTGGGCATGTCACTGAAGAGGAAGACAAGAGTGCGTTGGGCAGCCCCTCAACTTCCCTTTAAAAAAACTTTCTGGACATGTCACTGAAGAGGAAGACAAGAGTGCGTTGGGCAGCCCCTCAACTTCCCTTAAAAAAAAACCTTTCTGGGCATGTCACTGAAGAGGAAGACAAGAGTGCGTTGGGCAGCCCCTCAACTTCCCTTTAAAAAAAACTTTCTGGGCATGTCACTGAAGACGAAGACAAGAGTGCGTTGGGCAGCCCCTCAACTTCCCTTTGAAAAAACTTTCTGGACATGTCACTGAAGAGGAAGACAAGAGTGCGTTGGGCAGCCCCTCAACTTCCCTTTAAAAAAACTTTCTGGACATGTCACTGAAGAGGAAGACAAGAGTGCGTTGGGCAGCCCCTCAACTTCCCTTAAAAAAAAACCTTTCTGGGCATGTCACTGAAGAGGAAGACAAGAGTGCGTTGGGCAGCCCCTCAACTTCCCTTTAAAAAAACTTTCTGGACATGTCACTGAAGAGGAAGACAAGAGTGCGTTGGGCAGCCCCTCAACTTCCCTTAAAAAAAAACCTTTCTGGGCATGTCACTGAAGAGGAAGACAAGAGTGCGTTGGGCAGCCCCTCAACTTCCCTTTAAAAAAAACTTTCTGGGCATGTCACTGAAGACGAAGACAAGAGTGCGTTGGGCAGCCCCTCAACTTTCCTTAAAAAAAAAAAAAAAAACTTTCTGGGCATGTCACTGAAGAGGAAGACAAGAGTGCGTTGGGCAGCCCCTCAACTTCCCTTTGAAAAAACTTTCTGGACATGTCATTGAAGAGGAAGACAAGATTGCGTTGGGCAGCTCCTCAACTTCCCTTAAAAAAAAAAAAACTTTCTGGGTATGTCACTGAAGAGGAAGACAAGAGTGTGTTGGGCAGCCCCTCAACTTCCCTTAAAAAAAAAAACCTTTCTGGGCATGTCACTGAAGAGGAAGACAAGAGTGCGTTGGGCAGCCCCTCAACTTCCCTTTAAAAAAACTTTCTGGACATGTCACTGAAGAGGAAGACAAGAGTGCGTTGGGCAGCCCCTCAACTTCCCTTAAAAAAAAACCTTTCTGGGCATGTCACTGAAGAGGAAGACAAGAGTGCGCTGGGCAGCCCCTCAACTTCCCTTTAAAAAAAACTTTCTAGGCATGTCACTGAAGACGAAGACAAGAGTGCGTTGGGCAGCCCCTCAACTTCCCTTTGAAAAAACTTTCTGGACATGTCACTGAAGAGGAAGACAAGAGTGCGTTGGGCAGCCCCTCAACTTCCCTTTAAAAAAACTTTCTGGACATGTCACTGAAGAGGAAGACAAGAGTGCGTTGGGCAGCCCCTCAACTTCCCTTAAAAAAAAACCTTTCTGGGCATGTCACTGAAGAGGAAGACAAGAGTGCGTTGGGCAGCCCCTCAACTTCCCTTTAAAAAAACCTTTCTGGGCATGTCACTGAAGACGAAGACAAGAGTGCGTTGGGCAGCCCCTCAACTTCCCTTTAAAAAAACCTTTCTGGGCATGTCACTGAAGAGGAAGACAAGAGTGCGTTGGGCAGCCCCTCAACTTCCCTTTGAAAAAACTTTCTGGACATGTCACTGAAGAGGAAGACAAGAGTGCGTTGGGCAGCCCCTCAACTTCCCTTAAAAAGAACTTTCTGGGCATGTCACTGAAGAGGAAGACAAGAGTGCGTTGGGCAGCCCCTCAACTTCCCTTTAAAAAAACCTTTCTGGGCATGTCACTGAAGAGGAAGACAAGAGTGCGTTGGGAAGCCCCTCAACTTCCCTTTAAAAAAACTTTCTGGGCATGTCACTGAAGAGGAAGACAAGAGTGCGTTGGGCAGCCCCTCAACTTCCCTTTAAAAAAACCTTTCTGGGCATGTCACTGAAGACGAAGACAAGAGTGCGTTGGGCAGCCCCTCAACTTCCCTTTAAAAAAACCTTTCTGGGCATGTCACTGAAGTGGAAGACAAGAGTGCGTTGGGCAGCCCCTCAACTTCCCTTTGAAAAAACTTTCGGGACATGTCACTGAAGAGGAAGACAAGAGTGCGTTGGGCAGCCCCTCAACTTCCCTTAAAAAGAACTTTCTGGGCATGTCACTGAAGAGGAAGACAAGAGTGCGTTGGGCAGCCCCTCAACTTCCCTTAAAAAAAAACTTTCTGTGCATGTCACTGAAGAGGAAGACAAGAGTGCGTTGGGCAGCCCCCTCAACTTCCCTTTGAAAAAACTTTCTGGACATGTCACTGAAGAGGAAGAAAAGAGTGCGTTGGGCAGACCCTCAACTTCCCTTTAAAAAAAAACTTTCTGGGCATGTCACTGAAGAGGAAGACAAGAGTGCGTTGGGTAGCCTTTCAACTTCCCTTAAAAAAAAAAAACTTTCTGGACATGTCACTGAAGAGGAAGAAAAGAGTGCGTTGGGCAGCCCCTCAACTTCCCTTTAAAAAAAACTTTCTGGGCATGTCACTGAAGAGGAAGACAAGAGTGCGTTGGGCAGCCCCTCAACTTCCCTTTGAAAAAACTTTCTGGACATGTCATTGAAGAGGAAGACAAGAGTGCGTTGGGCAGCTCCTCAACTTCCCTTAAAAAAAAAAAAACTTTCTGGGTATGTCACTGAAGAGGAAGACAAGAGTGTGTTGGGCAGCCCCTCAACTTCCCTTAAAAAAAAAAAACTTTCTGGGTATGTCACTGAAGAGGAAGACAAGAGTGCGTTGGGCAGCCCCTCAACTTCCCTTTAAAAAAAACTTTCTGGGCATGTCACTGAAGAGGAAGACAAGAGTGCGTTGGGCAGCCCCTCAACTTCCCTTTAAAAAAACTTTCTGGACATGTCACTGAAGAGGAAGACAAGAGTGCGTTGGGCAGCCCCTCAACTTCCCTTTAAAAAAACTTTCTGGGCATGTCACTGAAGAGGAAGACAAGAGTGCGTTGCGCAGCCCCTCAACTTCCCTTAAAAAAAAAAACCTTTCTGGGCATGTCACTGAAGAGGAAGACAAGAGTGCGTTGGGCAGCCCCTCAACTTCCCTTTAAAAAAACTTTCTGGACATGTCACTGAAGAGGAAGACAAGAGTGCGTTGGGCAGCCCCTCAACTTCCCTTAAAAAAAAACCTTTCTGGGCATGTCACTGAAGAGGAAGACAAGAGTGCGTTGGGCAGCCCCTCAACTTCCCTTTAAAAAAAACTTTCTGGGCATGTCACTGAAGACGAAGACAAGAGTGCGTTGGGCAGCCCCTCAACTTCCCTTTGAAAAAACTTTCTGGACATGTCACTGAAGAGGAAGACAAGAGTGCGTTGGGCAGCCCCTCAACTTCCCTTTAAAAAAACTTTCTGGACATGTCACTGAAGAGGAAGACAAGAGTGCGTTGGGCAGCCCCTCAACTTCCCTTAAAAAAAAACCTTTCTGGGCATGTCACTGAAGAGGAAGACAAGAGTGCGTTGGGCAGCCCCTCAACTTCCCTTTAAAAAAACTTTCTGGACATGTCACTGAAGAGGAAGACAAGAGTGCGTTGGGCAGCCCCTCAACTTCCCTTAAAAAAAAACCTTTCTGGGCATGTCACTGAAGAGGAAGACAAGAGTGCGTTGGGCAGCCCCTCAACTTCCCTTTAAAAAAAACTTTCTGGGCATGTCACTGAAGACGAAGACAAGAGTGCGTTGGGCAGCCCCTCAACTTTCCTTAAAAAAAAAAAAAAAACTTTCTGGGCATGTCACTGAAGAGGAAGACAAGAGTGCGTTGGGCAGCCCCTCAACTTCCCTTTGAAAAAACTTTCTGGACATGTCATTGAAGAGGAAGACAAGAGTGCGTTGGGCAGCTCCTCAACTTCCCTTAAAAAAAAAAAAACTTTCTGGGTATGTCACTGAAGAGGAAGACAAGAGTGTGTTGGGCAGCCCCTCAACTTCCCTTAAAAAAAAAAAAACCTTTCTGGGCATGTCACTGAAGAGGAAGACAAGAGTGCGTTGGGCAGCCCCTCAACTTCCCTTTAAAAAAACTTTCTGGACATGTCACTGAAGAGGAAGACAAGAGTGCGTTGGGCAGCCCCTCAACTTCCCTTAAAAAAAAACCTTTCTGGGCATGTCACTGAAGAGGAAGACAAGAGTGCGTTGGGCAGCCCCTCAACTTCCCTTTAAAAAAAACTTTCTGGGCATGTCACTGAAGACGAAGACAAGAGTGCGTTGGGCAGCCCCTCAACTTCCCTTTGAAAAAACTTTCTGGACATGTCACTGAAGAGGAAGACAAGAGTGCGTTGGGCAGCCCCTCAACTTCCCTTTAAAAAAACTTTCTGGACATGTCACTGAAGAGGAAGACAAGAGTGCGTTGGGCAGCCCCTCAACTTCCCTTAAAAAAAAACCTTTCTGGGCATGTCACTGAAGAGGAAGACAAGAGTGCGTTGGGCAGCCCCTCAACTTCCCTTTAAAAAAACCTTTCTGGGCATGTCACTGAAGACGAAGACAAGAGTGCGTTGGGCAGCCCCTCAACTTCCCTTTAAAAAAACATTTCTGGGCATGTCACTGAAGAGGAAGACAAGAGTGCGTTGGGCAGCCCCTCAACTTCCCTTTGAAAAAACTTTCTGGACATGTCACTGAAGAGGAAGACAAGAGTGCGTTGGGCAGCCCCTCAACTTCCCTTAAAAAGAACTTTCTGGGCATGTCACTGAAGAGGAAGACAAGAGTGCGTTGGGCAGCCCCTCAACTTCCCTTTAAAAAAAACTTTCTGGGCATGTCACTGAAGAGGAAGACAAGAGTGCGTTGGGAAGCCCCTCAACTTCCCTTTAAAAAAACTTTCTGGGCATGTCACTGAAGAGGAAGACAAGAGTGCGTTGGGCAGCCCCTCAACTTCCCTTTAAAAAAACCTTTCTGGGCATGTCACTGAAGACGAAGACAAGAGTGCGTTGGGCAGCCCCTCAACTTCCCTTTAAAAAAACCTTTCTGGGCATGTCACTGAAGTGGAAGACAAGAGTGCGTTGGGCAGCCCCTCAACTTCCCTTTGAAAAACCTTTCTGGACATGTCACTGAAGAGGAAGACAAGAGTGCGTTGGGCAGCCCCTCAACTTCCCTTAAAAAGAACTTTCTGGGCATGTCACTGAAGAGGAAGACAAGAGTGCGTTGGGCAGCCCCTCAACTTCCCTTAAAAAAAACTTTCTGTGCATGTCACTGAAGAGGAAGACAAGAGTGCGTTGGGCAGCCCCCTCAACTTCCCTTTGAAAAAACTTTCTGGACATGTCACTGAAGAGGAAGAAAAGAGTGCGTTGGGCAGACCCTCAACTTCCCTTTAAAAAAAAACTTTCTGGGCATGTCACTGAAGAGGAAGACAAGAGTGCGTTGGGTAGCCTTTCAACTTCCCTTAAAAAAAAAAAACTTTCTGGACATGTCACTGAAGAGGAAGAAAAGAGTGCGTTGGGCAGCCCCTCAACTTCCCTTTAAAAAAAACTTTCTGGGCATGTCACTGAAGAGGAAGACAAGAGTGCGTTGGGCAGCCCCTCAACTTCCCTTTGAAAAAACTTTCTGGACATGTCATTGAAGAGGAAGACAAGAGTGCGTTGGGCAGCTCCTCAACTTCCCTTAAAAAAAAAAAAACTTTCTGGGTATGTCACTGAAGAGGAAGACAAGAGTGTGTTGGGCAGCCCCTCAACTTCCCTTAAAAAAAAAAAACTTTCTGGGTATGTCACTGAAGAGGAAGACAAGAGTGCGTTGGGCAGCCCCTCAACTTCCCTTTAAAAAAAACTTTCTGGGCATGTCACTGAAGAGGAAGACAAGAGTGCGTTGGGCAGCCCCTCAACTTCCCTTTAAAAAAACTTTCTGGACATGTCATTGAAGAGGAAGACAAGAGTGCGTTGGGCAGTCCCTCAACTTCCCTTAAAAAAAAAAGCACTTTCTGGGCATGTCACTGAAGAGGAAGATAAGAGTGCGTTGGGCAGCCCCTCAACTTTCCTTAAAAAAAAAAAAAAAAAACTTTCTGGGCATGTCACTGAAGAGGAAGACAAGAGTGCGTTGGGCAGCCCCTCAACTTCCCTTTAAAAAAACTTTCTGGACATGTCACTGAAGAGGAAGACAAGAGTGCGTTGGGCAGCCCCTCAACTTCCCTTTAAAAAAACTTTCTGGGCATGTCACTGAAGAGGAAGACAAGAGTGCGTTGGGCAGCCCCTCAACTTCCCTTAAAAAAAAAAAACCTTTCTGGGCATGTCACTGAAGAGGAAGACAAGAGTGCGTTGGGCAGCCCCTCAACTTCCCTTTAAAAAAACTTTCTGGACATGTCACTGAAGAGGAAGACAAGAGTGCGTTGGGCAGCCCCTCAACTTCCCTTAAAAAAAAACCTTTCTGGGCATGTCACTGAAGAGGAAGACAAGAGTGCGTTGGGCAGCCCCTCAACTTCCCTTTAAAAAAAACTTTCTGGGCATGTCACTGAAGACGAAGACAAGAGTGCGTTGGGCAGCCCCTCAACTTCCCTTTGAAAAAACTTTCTGGACATGTCACTGAAGAGGAAGACAAGAGTGCGTTGGGCAGCCCCTCAACTTCCCTTTAAAAAAACTTTCTGGGCATGTCACTGAAGAGGAAGACAAGAGTGCGTTGGGCAGCCCCTCAACTTCCCTTAAAAAAAAAAACCTTTCTGGGCATGTCACTGAAGAGGAAGACAAGAGTGCGTTGGGCAGCCCCTCAACTTCCCTTTAAAAAAACTTTCTGGACATGTCACTGAAGAGGAAGACAAGAGTGCGTTGGGCAGCCCCTCAACTTCCCTTTAAAAAAACTTTCTGGGTATGTCACTGAAGAGGAAGACAAGAGTGCGTTGGGCAGCCCCTCAACTTCCCTTAAAAAAAAAAACCTTTCTGGGCATGTCACTGAAGAGGAAGACAAGAGTGCGTTGGGCAGCCCCTCAACTTCCCTTTAAAAAAACTTTCTGGACATGTCACTGAAGAGGAAGACAAGAGTGCGTTGGGCAGCCCCTCAACTTCCCTTAAAAAAAAACCTTTCTGGGCATGTCACTGAAGAGGAAGACAAGAGTGCGTTGGGCAGCCCCTCAACTTCCCTTTAAAAAAAACTTTCTGGGCATGTCACTGAAGAGGAAGACAAGAGTGCGTTGGGCAGCCCCTCAACTTCCCTTTGAAAAAACTTTCTGGACATGTCACTGAAGAGGAAGACAAGAGTGCGTTGGGCAGCCCCTCAACTTCCCTTAAAAAAAACTTTCTGGGCACATCACTGAAGAGGAAGACAAGAGTGCGTTGGGCAGCCGCTCAACTTCCCTTAAAAAAAAAACACTTTCTGGGCATGTCACTGAAGAGGAAGACAAGAGTGCGTTGGGCAGCCGCTCAACTTCCCTTAAAAAAAAAAAACTTTTTGGGCATGTCACTGAAGAGGAAGACAAGAGTGCGTTGGGCAGCCCCTCAACTTCCCTTAAAAAAAAAACATTCTGGGCATGTCACTGAAGAGGAAGACAAGAGTGCGTTGGGCAGCCCCTCAACTTCCCTTAAAAAAAAACCTTTCTGGGCATGTCACTGAAGAGGAAGACAAGAGTGCGTCGGGCAGCCCCTCAATTTCCCTTTAAAAATACATGTCAGTGATTAGGCTTTAACAATCTTCTGGTGTCAAATAGTACTTTCAAAGATTTGACTGAGATGTTGATGGATGCATGCCGAATCTAGGGGGTTGGGAAAGGAGGGCATGACTCCCTTTGCAGAATGCTAATAATGGTAATGGGGGAAAAAAACTGTTTAACTTATTTCATTAATATTTCAAGAATTTTTTTAAAGACCTGTAAAATAGATGGAGGAATGTTATACTCATTGGAAATCCGGTCTCTTCTCCTCCCCACTTTACATTTTCCGAGTCGATTGTATTTCTAAAGTTCCCAGACAAATGCAGAAATGTGTCCATAAGAGTATGCTTTAGATGTCTTAGTGTGTTAATTTTCAAATGTGGTCGTACTTGAAGCGAATTTGATTTCGATCCTTTCCGCAGCTTCTTCCGACGGCACGAGGGGCAAACCCCAGCTGACCGTTTCTCATCCGTCCAACAATACAGTGGAGCAAGGCAGCACGGCCATGCTGCAGTGCCTCGTGAAGAGCGACGCGCCGCCACACATCCAGGTAGGTGCTGCCATCTCGTGCACTCAACTGGTTGCCTCATGTTTTTTTTCTTACAGGTGAGTAGAACTCGGAATTCGACGAGGCTCACTCGCAGTTTTCGCCGCTTCTCACTTCATGGAGAGACAAAGCATCACGGATCCTTCACGTGAGGATCTTATTTCCTGGTTTCATCATTTAAAAATAACCTCGTCACAGAGATATAGAACTTACTTTACTGACCATTGTAAGAAGCACTTATCGCGAACAGCTAGACAAGTATTAAAAAATCTGGAAATCCTTTGGTTAAATATATATCTATATCACCGGAATGAGACGGGCGGGGGTGGCTCAGTCGGTAGCGCGCCAGGCTCGTAATCTGCAGTTCCCAGGTTCGAGTCCCAGCTGGGTCAGCGTTGAGATTTATCTCCGCAAAAATTCCCCTCCCTGCCCACGGTCAGTAGGGGACACCGATGGGCTTGGAAAGGTCGCCGTCCGTCGGATGGGACGTTAAGCCGTGGCCCCGTGTGCGGGAGAGCCATACCCTGTGCACGTTAAAGAACACGCTGGATTGCCTTGACGGGAGGCTACCATCTGTCTCCCAACAGCTGTTCCAGTGGGTCCCCTCCCCCAACCTTCTCTGAGCCTTCGGGGTCCATTTAGCCCATGGTGTGCAAAAAAGTGCCGCTCAGAGGTAAAACAATCCAACCCGGAATGAGACCTTGGTAATTTGAAATATTCGGTGCACTGTCTGTTCTAATTAGAACCCCGACAACTCCATCTGTAACCTGATTTAAGGAAGTGGGAATCGTCATCGTCTTAGCTCAGCTGATGGAGCAAAAAGGAGATCCCGTGTTCCTATCTGGGAGGGGGAAATGAGGCCTTTTGTCACATTTGAGCTACTGCAATTCTAACATTAAGATTCGTTCAAAGTGACTTCCATGCTTTTTTCTGTCTGTAAGAAAATGAAAGCAAAGAAAATGAAAGAGTGTCTCCAGTGAGAGCAGGAGCATCGACACTGGACCGTTGAGGACTGGAAAAAAAGTAGCCTGGTCGGACGAAAAAGGTCCCTTTTGCATCATACTGATGGGAGAATCAGAATTTGGTGGAAGCAACATGAGGCCATGGAGCCATCTTGTCTGGTGTCAACAGTACAGGCCGGTGGTGGCAGTGGGATAATGTGGGGAATGTTTGCCTGGCACACATTAGATCCCCTGATACCCATCGAAGGACATCTGAATGCAAGGGTGCATTTGAACATCGTTGCTGACGAAGTTCATCCCTTCATAGCTACAGTTTATCCTCACTCGGATGAACACGTTCAGCATAATGTAAATGCACCTGCTCACAAGGCATGTATCGTCACCGAATGGTTCCAGGAACATGCCGACGAGTTTTCCTTGCTTCATTGGCCAGCACAGTCCCCAGATCCAAATCGTATCAAGCACTTTGGGATGAGGTGGTAAGGACTGTTCGCAGTGAGACTGTACAATTTGCAGCAATTGCACGACACAATCATTTCCACATGGTACAGCCGTCTTGCCCATCGCATCCAGCATCTTGTAAGTTCCATGCCCCGACGAATTCATTGTTCCGAAGGCCAAAGGAGGCGCAACAAACACTCTACTAGGTAGGTGGACCTAATTGAATACATTTCAGTGTATATAAGTTTAATACTTTTTCGCCTCCTTTCCGTTTGCTAGTATTCTTAAAGGGGGGAGGAGTAGGCAACTCCTCGTAAATTCTTCGGTGTTTCAAACCAACAGAGTTTGCCACAGCCAATAGGGATATGCCACACGATTCTCTCGACATCAGTGCCGATGTTAATTATAATCTTTACTCGCCTCGCAACGAACATCTTGAAAGCAAGTTTTAAAACTCATCGAGATCCACGTGACTGACAATCGGGAAATTTCGCGATTGTGAAAGTCCCGTGCATTTGAAGCTTTCGAGTGAATTTTGAGCATAAGAGTCTCTCAGCGCAGACGTCAAATTCTAAAACAATGAGAATTTTTCAAATTCGTCGTCCGTGCTTTATTTATTTGTGCACGGAATTATTTCCAAAGAGAAAAAGAGATTGCCGCGATGTTTTCTTACCAAGGTCATCGGTAACAAACTTTCAAGATGGCTGTCACAGAGATTGATTTAAAGTGATAATTAGTTCAGCGCAGGAGAAGAATTATGGTTTGCGCAGAAGGGCCTCGTGAGGCTAAGGGGCCCCAAAACACTAGTTTTCGGACACAGTCATATTTATTAGGTAAACAAATAGAGCTCTCCAAAAAAGATCATCGCGCAGGATCCCTCAAAACATAAATCCTCCTCTGGCTGAATGATAAATTCCGTCTTCGCCTGAATGCTGAACCCATAATTACATTTCATTCTCAAAATCGGTGTGTTGGTGTCTTTTTTCGTGGAAGAATTGCTGGCCACAGTCTCTGGGCTCTTATGATCTGACCATCGTGCGCAAAAAAGGTGCCGCTGAGAGGTGAAACCCACAACAACCTCAACGGACAAGCTACCTCAACGGACAAGCTACCTCAAGCGAACAGTTGATTACCAGCAGACTTAGAGCGAAGAAGAAAAGGTCGGTGACAGAAATTCATCTAGGGTGTCTTCTTAATATTATTCCATTTATTAGAAGATCTGATGTTGATTCAATTGTAATTTAATTAGAACACACTTGAATTTGGGTTGGGTTGTTTTACCTCTGAGCGGCACTTTTTTGCACACCATGGGCTAAATGGCCAGGTCACATGGACCCCGAAGGCTCAGAGAAGTTTGGGGGAGGGGACCCACTGGAACAGCTGTTGGGAGACAGATGGTAGCCTCCCGTCAAGGCCATCCAGCGTGTTCTTTAACGTGCACAGGGTATGGCTCTCCCGCACACGGGGCCACGGCTTAACGTCCCATCCGACGGACGGCGGCCTTTCCATGCCCATCGGTGTCCCCTACTGACCGTGGGCAGGGCGGGGAATTTTGCGGAGATAAATCTCAACGCTGACCCAGCTGGGACTCGAACCTGGGAACTACAGATTACGAGCCTGGCGCGCTACCGACTGAGCCACCCCCGCCCTGAACACACTTGAACATCAATCTCAAAGTTAAAGGAAAAATTATCTTAAACTGGCGGGATTTACGAATCCCATCGGCCTTGTTATCAGCAGCTGTTGGTCCGAGTGCTTTCGACGTGGAATGTGAAATCTGTACTCCTGGCTTGGTGTGTAATGTGAAATCTGTACTCCTGGCTTGGTGTGGAATGTGAAATCTGTACTCCTGGCTTGGTGTGGAATGTGAAATCTGTACTCCTGGCTTGGTGTGGAATGTGAAATCTGTACTCCTGGCTTGGTGTGGAATGTGAAATCTGTACTCCTGGCTTGGTGTGGAATGTGAAATCTGTACTCCTGGCTTGGTGTGGAATGTGAAATCTGTACTCCTGGCTTCGTGTGGAATGTGAAATCTGTACTCCTGGTGTTGGTCCGAGTGCTTTGAACAGTGAAAATCTGTACTCCTGGCTTGGCGTGGAATGTGAAATCTGTACTCCTGGTGTTGGTCCGAGTGCTTTGAACAGTGAAAATCTGTACTCCTGGCTTGGCGTGGAATGTGAAATCTGTACTCCTGATGTTGGTCCGACTGCTTTGAACAGTGAAAATCTGTACTCCTGGCTTGGCGTGGAATGTGAAATCTGTACTCCTGGTGTTGGTCCGACTGCTTTGAACAGTGAAAATCTGTACTCCTGGCTTGGCGTGGAATGCGAAATCTGTACTCCTGGTGTTGGTCCGACTGCTTTGAACAGTGAAAATCTGTACTCCTGGCTTGGCGTGGAATGTGAAATCTGTACTCCTGGTGTTGGTCCGAGTGCTTTGAACAGTGAAAATCTGTACTCCTGGCTTCGCGTGGAATGTGAAATCTGTACTCCTGGTGTTGGTCCGAGTGCTTTGAACAGTGAAAATCTGTACTCCTGGCTTGGCGTGGAATGGGAAATCTGTACTCCTGGGGTTGGTCCGACTGCTTTGAACAGTGAAAATCTGTACTCCTGGCTTGGCGTGGAATGTGAAATCTGTACTCCTGGTGTTGGTCCGACTGCTTTGAACAGTGAAAATCTGTACTCCTGGCTTGGCGTGGAATGTGAAATCTGTACTCCTGGTGTTGGTTCGAGTGCTTTGAACAGTGAAAATCTGTACTCCTGGCTTGGCGTGGAATGTGAAATCTGTACTCCTGGTGTTGGTCCGACTGCTTTGAACAGTGAAAATCTGTACTCCTGGCTTGGCGTGGAATGTGAAATCTGTACTCCTGGTGTTGGTCCGACTGCTTTGAACAGTGAAAATCTGTACTCCTGGCTTGGCGTGGAATGTGAAATCTGTACTCCTGGTGTTGGTCCGACTGCTTTGAACAGTGAAAATCTGTACTCCTGGCTTGGTGTGGAATGTGAAATCTGTACTCCTGGTGTTGGTCCGAGTGCTTTGAACAGTGAAAATCTGTACTCCTGGCTTGGCGTGGAATGTGAAATCTGTACTCCTGGTGTTGGTCCGACTGCTTTAAACAGTGAAAATCTGTACTCCTGGCTTGGCGTGGAATGTGAAATCTGTACTCCTGGTGTTGGTCCGACTGCTTTGAACAGTGAAAATCTGTACTCCTGGCTTGGCGTGGAATGTGAAATCTGTACTCCTGGTGTTGGTCCGACTGCTTTGAACAGTGAAAATCTGTACTCCTGGCTTGGCGTGGAATGTGAAATCTGTACTCCTGGTGTTGGTCCGACTGCTTTGAACAGTGAAAATCTGTACTCCTGGCTTGGCGTGGAATGTGAAATCTGTACCCCTGGTGTTGGTCCGACTGCTTTGAACAGTGAAAATTTGTACTCCTGGCTTGGCGTGGAATGTGAAATCTGTACTCCTGGTGTTGGTCCGAGTGCTTTGAACAGTGAAAATCTGTACTTCTGGCTTGGCGTGGAATGTAAAATCTGTACTCCTGGTGTTGGTCCGACTGCTTTGAACAGTGAAAATCTGTACTCCTGGCTTGGCGTGGAATGTGAAATCTGTACTCCTGGTGTTGGTCCGACTGCTTTGAACAGTGAAAATCTGTACTCCTGGCTTGGCGTGGAATGTGAAATCTGTACTCCTGGTGTTGGTCCGACTGCTTTGAACAGTGAAAATCTGTACTCCTGGCTTGGCGTGGAATGTGAAATCTGTACTCCTGGTGTTGGTCCGAGTGCTTTGAACAGTGAAAATCTGTACTCCTGGCTTGGCGTGGAATGTGAAATCTGTACTCCTGGTGTTGGTCCGAGTGCTTTGAACAGTGAAAATCTGTACTCCTGGCTTGGCGTGGAATGTGAAATCTGTACTCCTGGTGTTGGTCCGACTGCTTTGAACAGTGAAAATCTGTACTCCTGGCTTGGCGTGGAATGTGAAATCTGTACTCCTGGTGTTGGTCCGAGTGCTTTGAACAGTGAAAATCTGTACTCCTGGCTTGGCGTGGAATGTGAAATCTGTACTCCTGGTGTTGGTCCGACTGCTTTGAACAGTGAAAATCTGTACTCCTGGCTTGGCGTGGAATGTGAAATCTGTACTCCTGGTGTTGGTCCGACTGCTTTGAACAGTGAAAATCTGTACTCCTGGCTTGGCGTGGAATGTGAAATCTGTACTCCTGGTGTTGGTCCGAGTGCTTTGAACAGTGAAAATCTGTACTCCTGGCTTGGCGTGGAATGTGAAATCTGTACTCCTGGTGTTGGTCCGAGTGCTTTGAACAGTGAAAATCTGTACTCCTGGCTTGGCGTGGAATGTGAAATCTGTACTCCTGGTGTTGGTCCGACTGCTTTCAACAGTGAAAATCTGTACTCCTGGCTTGGCGTGGAATGTGAAATCTGTACTCCTGGTGTTGGTCCGACTGCTTTGAACAGTGAAAATCTGTACTCCTGGCTTGGCGTGGAATGTGAAATCTGTACTCCTGGTGTTGGTCCGACTGCTTTGAACAGTGAAAATCTGTACTCCTGGCTTGGCGTGGAATGTGAAATCTGTACTCCTGGTGTTGGTCCGACTGCTTTGAACAGTGAAAATCTGTACTCCTGGCTTGGCGTGGAATGTGAAATCTGTACTCCTGGTGTTGGTCCGACTGCTTTGAACAGTGAAAATCTGTACTCCTGGCTTGGCGTGGAATGTGAAATCTGTACTCCTGGTGTTGGTCCGAGTGCTTTGAACAGTGAAAATCTGTACTCCTGGCTTGGCGTGGAATGTGAAATCTGTACTCCTGGTGTTGGTCCGACTGCTTTGAACAGTGAAAATTTGTACTCCTGGCTTGGCGTGGAATGTGAAATCTGTACTCCTGGTGTTGGTCCGAGTGCTTTGAACAGTGAAAATCTGTACTTCTGGCTTGGCGTGGAATGTAAAATCTGTACTCCTGGTGTTGGTCCGACTGCTTTGAACAGTGAAAATCTGTACTCCTGGCTTGGCGTGGAATGTGAAATCTGTACTCCTGGTGTTGGTCCGACTGCTTTGAACAGTGAAAATCTGTACTCCTGGCTTGGCGTGGAATGTGAAATCTGTACGCCTGGTGTTGGTCCGACTGCTTTGAACAGTGAAAATCTGTACTCCTGGCTTGGCGTGGAATGTGAAATCTGTACTCCTGGTGTTGGTCCGAGTGCTTTGAACAGTGAAAATCTGTACTCCTGGCTTGGCGTGGAATGTGAAATCTGTACTCCTGGTGTTGGTCCGACTGCTTTGAACAGTGAAAATCTGTACTCCTGGCTTGGCGTGGAATGTGAAATCTGTACTCCTGGTGTTGGTCCGAGTGCTTTGAACAGTGAAAATCTGTACTCCTGGCTTGGCGTGGAATGTGAAATCTGTACTCCTGGTGTTGGTCCGAGTGCTTTGAACAGTGAAAATCTGTACTCCTGGCTTGGCGTGGAATGTGAAATCTGTACTCCTGATGTTGGTCCGACTGCTTTGAACAGTGAAAATCTGTACTCCTGGCTTGGCGTGGAATGTGAAATCTGTACTCCTGGTGTTGGTCCGACTGCTTTGAACAGTGAAAATCTGTACTCCTGGCTTGGCGTGGAATGCGAAATCTGTACTCCTGGTGTTGGTCCGACTGCTTTGAACAGTGAAAATCTGCACTCCTGGCTTGGCGTGGAATGTGAAATCTGTACTCCTGGTGTTGGTCCGAGTGCTTTGAACAGTGAAAATCTGTACTCCTGGCTTGGCGTGGAATGTGAAATCTGTACTCCTGGTGTTGGTCCGACTGCTTTGAACAGTGAAAATCTGTACTCCTGGCTTGGCGTGGAATGGGAAATCTGTACTCCTGGTGTTGGTCCGACTGCTTTGAACAGTGAAAATCTGTACTCCTGGCTTGGCGTGGAATGTGAAATCTGTACTCCTGGTGTTGGTCCGACTGCTTTGAACAGTGAAAATCTGTACTCCTGGCTTGGCGTGGAATGTGAAATCTGTACTCCTGGTGTTGGTCCGAGTGCTTTGAACAGTGAAAATCTGTACTCCTGGCTTGGCGTGGAATGTGAAATCTGTACTCCTGGTGTTGGTCCGACTGCTTTGAACAGTGAAAATCTGTACTCCTGGCTTGGCGTGGAATGTGAAATCTGTACTCCTGGTGTTGGTCCGACTGCTTTGAACAGTGAAAATCTGTACTCCTGGCTTGGCGTGGAATGTGAAATCTGTACTCCTGGTGTTGGTCCGACTGCTTTGAACAGTGAAAATCTGTACTCCTGGCTTGGTGTGGAATGTGAAATCTGTACTCCTGGTGTTGGTCCGAGTGCTTTGAACAGTGAAAATCTGTACTCCTGGCTTGGCGTGGAATGTGAAATCTGTACTCCTGGTGTTGGTCCGACTGCTTTGAACAGTGAAAATCTGTACTCCTGGCTTGGCGTGGAATGTGAAATCTGTACTCCTGGTGTTGGTCCGACTGCTTTGAACAGTGAAAATCTGTACTCCTGGCTTGGCGTGGAATGTGAAATCTGTACTCCTGGTGTTGGTCCGACTGCTTTGAACAGTGAAAATCTGTACTCCTGGCTTGGTGTGGAATGTGAAATCTGTACTCCTGGTGTTGGTCCGAGTGCTTTGAACAGTGAAAATCTGTACTCCTGGCTTGGCGTGGAATGTGAAATCTGTACTCCTGGTGTTGGTCCGACTGCTTTCAACAGTGAAAATCTGTACTCCTGGCTTGGCGTGGAATGTGAAATCTGTACTCCTGGTGTTGGTCCGACTGCTTTGAACAGTGAAAATCTGTACTCCTGGCTTGGCGTGGAATGTGAAATCTGTACTCCTGGTGTTGGTCCGACTGCTTTGAACAGTGAAAATCTGTACTCCTGGCTTGGCGTGGAATGTGAAATCTGTACTCCTGGTGTTGGTCCGACTGCTTTAAACAGTGAAAATCTGTACTCCTGGCTTGGCGTGGAATGTGAAATCTGTACTCCTGGTGTTGGTCCGACTGCTTTGAACAGTGAAAATCTGTACTCCTGGCTTGGCGTGGAATGTGAAATCTGTACTCCTGGTGTTGGTCCGACTGCTTTGAACAGTGAAAATCTGTACTCCTGGCTTGGCGTGGAATGTGAAATCTGTACTCCTGGTGTTGGTCCGAGTGCTTTGAACAGTGAAAATCTGTACTCCTGGCTTGGCGTGGAATGTGAAATCTGTACTCCTGGTGTTGGTCCGACTGCTTTGAACAGTGAAAATCTGTACTCCTGGCTTGGCGTGGAATGTGAAATCTGTACTCCTGGTGTTGGTCCGACTGCTTTGAACAGTGAAAATCTGTACTCCTGGCTTGGCGTGGAATGTGAAATCTGTACTCCTGGTGTTGGTCCGAGTGCTTTGAACAGTGAAAATCTGTACTCCTGGCTTGGCGTGGAATGTGAAATCTGTACTCCTGGTGTTGGTCCGAGTGCTTTGAACAGTGAAAATCTGTACTCCTGGCTTGGCGTGGAATGTGAAATCTGTACTCCTGGTGTTGGTCCGAGTGCTTTGAACAGTGAAAATCTGTACTCCTGGCTTGGCGTGGAATGTGAAATCTGTACTCCTGGTGTTGGTCCGACTGCTTTGAACAGTGAAAATCTGTACTCCTGGCTTGGCGTGGAATGTGAAATCTGTACTCCTGGTGTTGGTCCGACTGCTTTGATCAGTGAAAATCTGTACTCCTGGCTTGGCGTGGAATGTGAAATCTGTACTCCTGGTGTTGGTCCGACTGCTTTGAACAGTGAAATTCTGTACTCCTGGCTTGGCGTGGAATGTGAAATCTGTACTCCTGGTGTTGGTCCGAGTGCTTTGAACAGTGAAAATCTGTACTCCTGGCTTGGCGTGGAATGTGAAATCTGTACTCCTGGTGTTGGTCCGAGTGCTTTGAACAGTGAAAATCTGTACTCCTGGCTTGGCGTGGAATGTGAAATCTGTACTCCTGGTGTTGGTCCGAGTGCTTTGAACAGTGAAAATCTGCACTCCTGGCTTGGCGTGGAATGTGAAATCTGTACTCCTGGTGTTGGTCCGACTGCTTTGAACAGTGAAAATCTGTACTCCTGGCTTGGCGTGGAATGTGAAATCTGTACTCCTGGTGTTGGTCCGACTGCTTTGAACAGTGAAAATCTGTACTCCTGGCTTGGCGTGGAATGTGAAATCTGTACTCCTGGTGTTGGTCCGAGTGCTTTGAACAGTGAAAATCTGTACTCCTGGCTTGGCGTGGAATGTGAAATCTGTACTCCTGGTGTTGGTCCGACTGCTTTGAACAGTGAAAATCTGTACTCCTGGCTTGGCGTGGAATGTGAAATCTGTACTCCTGGTGTTGGTCCGAGTGCTTTGAACAGTGAAAATCTGTACTCCTGGCTTGGCGTGGAATGTGAAATCTGTACTCCTGGTGTTGGTCCGAGTGCTTTGAACAGTGAAAATCTGTACTCCTGGCTTGGCGTGGAATGTGAAATCTGTACTCCTGGTGTTGGTCCGACTGCTTTGAACAGTGAAAATCTGTACTCCTGGCTTGGCGTGGAATGTGAAATCTGTACTCCTGGCTTGGCGTGGAATGTGAAATCTGTACTCCTGGTGTTGGTCCGAGTGCTTTGAACAGTTAAAATCTGTACTCCTGCTAGGCGTGGAATGTGAAATCTGTACTCCTGGTGTTGGTCCGACTGCTTTGAACAGTGAAAATCTGTACTCCTGGCTTGGCGTGGAATGTGAAATCTGTACTCCTGGTGTTGGTCCGACTGCTTTGAACAGTGAAAATCTGTACTCCTGGCTTGGCGTGGAATGTGAAATCTGTACTCCTGGTGTTGGTCCGAGTGCTTTGAACAGTGAAAATCTGTACTCCTGGCTTGGCGTGGAATGTGAAATCTGTACTCCTGGTGTTGGTCCGAGTGCTTTGAACAGTGAAAATCTGTACTCCTGGCTTGGCGTGGAATGTGAAATCTGTACTCCTGGTGTTGGTCCGAGTGCTTTGAACAGTGAAAATCTGTACTCCTGGCTTGGCGTGGAATGTGAAATCTGTACTCCTGGTGTTGGTCCGACTGCTTTGAACAGTGAAACTCTGTACTCCTGGCTTGGCGTGGAATGTGAAATCTGTACTCCTGGTGTTGGTCCGAGTGCTTTGAACAGTGAAACTCTGTACTCCTGGCTTGGCGTGGAATGTGAAATCTGTACTCCTGGTGTTGGTCCGAGTGCTTTGAACAGTGAAAATCTGTACTCCTGGCTTGGCGTGGAATGTGAAATCTGTACTCCTGGTGTTGGTCCGAGTGCTTTGAACAGTGAAAATCTGTACTCCTGGCTTGGCGTGGAATGTGAAATCTGTACTCCTGGTGTCGGTCCGAGTGCTTTGAACAGTGAAAATCTCTACTCCTGGCTAGACACCCGATTCAATTTACGAAAGAGAAGTAATGGCAGTTCCTTTTAGAAAGTGGCCACAATTCATTTCTTTGTGAAGCTTTTAAAGATGGAGTGAAACAAAAATAGCTGCAACGTCCCCCATAGTACTCAATGAGCCGTATTAAATAATGGAATGAATAAATTAATATTTCTGCAATTGTAAGCAATTTCAATTAGAACTTCACCTCCAAACCTCACATAATTGATAGAATGATGAAGTGGTTAGTATTATTTTAATCGTTGAGAGAAATCCTGTTCACTTGTTTTACCGGCTGGTGACTTTCTGATGACTCAGAGGAATTATCTGAGGATACGGGATTTCTTTCTGTTTCTTCTTTAAGTCATTTCACACTCTCTAGCCAGTAAAGCGAAAGGATCGGATCATCTTTCAATGATTGAAAATAGTTCACAATTCTCTTAATCATTTCCAGTTTAGAGATGAAACCGCAATTAAAGAGAATTAGAGAAATATTCGTGAAATCAGAAGCTCCATTGAGTGGTATGGGAGGTTGCAGTTCCCTCATTAGTGATCTGCACTGATTTATTAATTAAATTTTTGTTATGGCATTCTAGCTTCTCCATTCTAATGAGTCGGTCTGAAGATCATTAATATTTCTCACATCGAGCTTTATAAAATCTTAGATGATTCTTCGCAAATTATCGTTTCAATGCTTCTTTAAAAGCCGATGTAAAAAATGTTGCTTTTCCGAAGTAAAACTTCAGAGTAAACTTTCACGTAACCAGTTACTTGGATTTAAGCCTTCACTACATTGGTTCCAAAATAAGCATCATTCACAAACTCTTAAACAGTTCACAAAAAAGCTGAAATTAATGTGGAGTGTCCAACTTATTCCCTGGATCTGAACCCTATAAGTACATGCGTGGGATGCACTGGGGAGACACGTTGGAGGTGGTGAACCCTTTCAAGAACCATCACGAGCTTGATAAGCTGCCCGATTTGGGATGTACTGCGATTTAACCCACGACCATCCTGGCAAACAGAATGAGAATTCGATGTCATGCTTATGTAGCAGTTTGGCTTATATTAACCTTTCCATTTTTCCGAAACATTAACCACGGGCACTCCTGCATTCATTTTTGCATAACCCACGGAAATCATGCGATTGGTTCGCTCTATGCATCACTGTTTATTACGTCATGTAACCATGCATTGTCACTCCAAATCTCGTGGCATATCCTTGTCGTGTGTTGGAGATCTTCCATAATTTGTATATTGTGCTTCACTTGGGGACACCAGTGCAGCAGCATCAAGGAGCGAAAAATAAGCGATGCATACTCCGAGGAGCAGAGCTTAAGCTTCTTCAAATGGAAATGAGGAGGAGAGGAAAAAAATCCCTTATGGAGGGATCTCAACGAGGTTGACTTTCTTAAGAGCAATCGTCTGTATCGAAGAGGAAAGAAAGAGATCTCGTGCTCATGAATGTAAATCGTTTGCTCATCAATATGTAACAATTCGTAAACAGGAGGAGTACAGGAGTTGCTCTGATGTTTATCCAACACGATGAGGCGTCTTTAGAAGAGTGGGATGGACTTTCTTAGAAAATGCTGCCTCCTCTCAAGTTGCCGATCTGTGGAGGTCAATCTCCATACTTAATAAGGATGTGAAGGGATTCTCTGTGGGCGTTGTTTGAAAGTCATCTTCGATATCGCTTCTATTAATCAATGGACGGAGGCTTCTCGTTGCAGACGATAGTTTTCTGCTGCATCTTAATTCGGTGATGACTGCGTCATATTCCAATTCTTCGTCTGCTCATCATATCGTAATGATTTTGAAGCTAAATGTGCAAATATTTCCATTTGGAAGTCCAAATATATTTCCTACTCAGCATCAACTCGCAACAGCAATTCAAAATTTATTAATCACACCATCTCAGATTCATTTGCATTTTATTTTTTACAATCTTTTTCAATTGTGAAATGTTTCATGTTTGTGATCTCTGGAGTGCTTGAATTGCTCTATGAATGCTCTATGGGAGCTAAGCCATTGGGTTAGCGATAGATGGGATCCTACCTTACCTAAAGTAAAAATGGGCAATGGACTTCTTTTTCAAAATTTAATCTGAAGAAGTTTACATCAGAGCAATTCCTGTCCTTTCGGAGGTGCCCCCCACCCTCTCCCTCCACCCTCTCCCCCGAAACGCATTTCATTGGCAGTGCTACTGATCCACTTGAGCGGAATATACTCTTAGATAAAATCTGTTTGCTTCTCATACTATAACAAACCTTATTCACCTTTAAAACCCAGTTCTTTAGTTCATTCAATCCACAAAATCGGAATTTACTTGCAAGATCACATATCAAATATTCGTAAAGGGAAAATAACCCAACTTAAGGGATTATAAAAAACTACTGGTCGCTGCTAAGAACGTTACGCAAGAGTTAACAACGTTACTGGTGAATTAATTCATTTCTTCAAACTTAGATAATGAAGTTATTAGTAAACGAACGATCATAAGATATATTTCCATTTAAAACACTCGTTTTGAAAAATAAATAATTGCTCGAAAGGCGGTTGTTCATTTCCACAACTTCAATCCGCCCTTTCACTGTCAATTTGTTTTCTCATTTTCCAGTGGCTGAAACGAGTCGAAGAGGCGGAAATGAACCAAGATGAGTTCATCGAGGTCGGAGGAGAGAATTTCCGCGTGCTGAAGGCTTCCGAGGTGATGCTGAGAGCAGACGGAACCTTCCTCAACAAGCTCGTCATCCGGGACACAGAGGAGAAGGACTCCGGCAAATACGTCTGCCTCGGAGCGAATACGATGGGGTACAGCTTCCGAAGTGCTTATCTCACTGTTCTGCCTGGTGAGTGGAGTTCAGCAAACGAAGTCTTCAAAGCAGTTGATTTTCCTTAACTCTTATTAATACTTGATGGTTTGGAAAACTAGCAGTTCTTCAAAGTGGGCAAGATGGTTTCTTTCTTTTTTTTTTGAATTTTTTTAATCTCCTTCGGCGAGATGGAAGACCACACACACACACGCAACAGCTACCTTTTAATGTTTCCCATTTTAAATGGCTTTCTTCGTCTACTTTAGTGATCTTCAACGCGGGCGATAGAGCCAATCAGAGGACTTCTTTTGGTGGGCGTTAAAAAAACTCACCAAATGCAATTTTCATATTAAATTGACACGAAAAGTGGGGGGGGGGGATAACAAAATATTGTAAAAGGGGGCGGTGAATCAAGAAAGGTAAAACGACTCCGATTCTATTTTTCCATTTCTTTTCTGTATAATTATTAAAAAGAAGTGTCTTCTTGGGTGCCTGTCTATCGATAACTCCCCTCCTAAATGGCGCATTATAGCCTCAGTAGCTCATGCGCCAAAAAACCCCAAACAACCAATCCCTCCTAAATAGTAAAAAGAGGAGCCATGAATTTCAGCGAACAGCTTCCTCCTACAACTTAAAAAGCAGCATAAGGGATTCACTCTCAACCTTTCCTTTCCCCCCTGTACAAAGAAAGGAAGAAATACACAACCGATTGCCGAGCTTAACGAATTCTGTCTGAAATGAAAAAAAAAAAAACGAATTTGATGGGAGACAAATTACTCCCTCTCCTTTCTACCCTTCCTGCCCTTTTTGATAGGTAGTCAAAATCTTCGATACAGTTTCTTCCATTTCCGCCTTTGTGGTACTGAAGCTCTTAAAGACACGCACCAATAATTATGCCTTTTTGGAGGTCACTGAGATCTGACATTGGCGACAATTACACCACAACAGTTGCTTCACCTATATCTATGACACTGCTACGTGATAGCCGACATCGTACTTTTTCCCTTTGCATACCTCACATCGCGGAATGTCGTAATACGCATTGCGTGTACTCCAGTCGCCGTTGGTGTTTCCATTACCTTGATAAACCCTTGTATTATTGTGTATTTAATTGACTTATTTCTTGGGTGAAATGAAGAAAAATTCGTAATGGAGATTAATGAAATTATAAAAAATGTGTATTCAATATCATCATCATCATCACAATCCTCAAACAGCCATGGGCTACGGAGGTCCAACCAGACTGTGCAATTTATTTTTCCAAGCAAGTCTGTCCTGAGCTACATCTACTGCATCCAGCCATTGCACACCAATTCTAACAAGGTCCTGTTTGACATTGTCAGCCCACGGCATCCTAGGTCTTCCCCTCTTTCTGAGGCCTCTAGGCACACTGTTCATAACCCTATTCGCCAATCTATCATTATCCATAGGGCAACGTGGCCAAACCAACGGAGTCTCTCTCTGCACAATATGCTGCTTAAAGGATGTTGCCGACTCCTTTGCCTAACCTCATTATTAGTCAAAGTTGAACCACTTAATGCCCAAGATACTGCGTAAGCATCTAGAATCGAAAGCATCTAGTTTCCTGTTATCATGTTTACAAAGTGTCCAAGTTTCACTACCATAACTAACCCTAGAAAGAACCAAACTATTATACAGTCTAATTTTAGTCTTTAGGTGTATACGCCTATTTCTCCACACTCTCCATAGATTCTTAAAAGTCCTGGCAGCAATCCCTATTCGTCTGTTAATCTCATGCCGCACATCACCATTATCTGTTACATAGCTCCCAAGATAATTAAACTGTGACACCTGCTCAAGACTGCAACCCTTCAGATTAACTGAATCACAGCCTGCCTGACCAATTTTCATCACTTTAGTTTTCTCTCTGCTTATAACCAAACCTACTCTACTACCAGTTTCATCAACAACTCGAATGAAAGAGTTCATCTCATCAACATCATTTGCCAAAAGGGCTAGATCGTCAGCTTAATCTAAATCAGAAATTTTCGTATCTCCAGTCCATTTAAGGCCAAAATCTTTCCCTTGAAGTGAATTTCGCATAACATAATCAATAACCAAGCTAAAGAGAAAAGGAGACAAAATGCACCCTTGTCGAACACCAGAAGTAATGCTATGCTACAAGCCTTACCAACTCTCACACACGACTCAGTGTTATGATAGTGAGCTTTCATTATGTTAACTAACTTGTCAGGTATACCATATGATTTCACAATCAACCACAAATTATGACGATCAACAGAGTCGAAAGCCTTTTTGAGATCAACAAAGCTAGCAACCAAAGGTTTCTGAAACTCTATACATTTCTCAAGAATCTGCCTAAGTGAAAATATCTGATCTACACATCCCCTACCACTTCTGAATCCACATTGCTCATCACGCAATTGCCTGTCAACCAAATTCTTAATTCTATTAAGCACAATCATGCAAAGAATTTTCCCTGGAACAGAGAGTAGGCTGATACCCCTATAGTTATCACAAGAACTGCGATCACCTTTTTTGAAAATAGAGATAATAATAGGTCTGGTAAAATCCTTAGGAACCATGCCTTTATCATAAAAGGTATTCAAAATTTCAGTCATCCAAGTGGTAATCGAAACATTCCCAGCTCTAAACATTTCCGTAGTAATTTGATCTACCCGTGGGGATTTATGAAGTTTAAGTTTAGAAATAGCCGAAATAACTTCAGATTGTGTTATAGGGCCAACATTAAAGCCACCAATGCATCTATCATCATTACAAACAATAGGAGTAGAACTAACCACATTGTTTAGAACATCACTGAAATGCTCAGCCCACCTACTATGACAGAATCCTCACCTTCTATAACCTTACCTTGTTTATCCTTCAATCCCTGTATGCCTGTCCGTTTTCTATCACACAAAACATTAACTATCTGGTACAGCTCTCTGCTGTTGTGCTGTCTAACTGCTTCCTCAGCCAAACCATCAAGCCAAAGATTCTTATCAGCAGCTAACTGATCTTTTACACGTTTATTAAGTTCTCTGTAATGCTTTCTATTAGGACTAGTAGGGTATTGATTAAGGACATTCTGCAGTTCTTTCTTTCCGAAATAAGCTCAAGTGCCTTATCACCTAGATAATTCTGCCTCCTCTGCTCCTTTTTCCCTAAAAGAGTACTGTTAGTTTCCAAAAAAGCCTGTTTAAAATGGCCCATTCTTCCTCAATTTCAGTATTAAGCAAACCATGACTGTCATAATGACTAAGTAACCTATCACGGAAAGCTTTAGCTATAACTGGGTATTTCAGAGCTTCAGTATTAAAGGTAAAATTTTTAACCCTAGCACAACACTTTTTAAGTTTAAGTTGCAAGACACTCTTAACAAGATAATGTTCAGATCCAATTTCAGCTCCCCTATATGCCCTGGTATTCCTAACAGAACTAGCCCATTTGCTGTTAATTAATATATAATCAATCATATTCTTATGCAGCCATCAGTGGAACCCATGTATACTTATGTATGTCGCGATGTTTGTCAGTTATTCTGAATCCATTGAGTTTACTTACCTGTAGGAGACGTTGCCCATTGCAGCTACCAATACCAAAAGGGCCTATCATCCCTCCCCAAAGGTCAGAGTCAGCACCAACTTTGTCACCTAGAACAAGGGTAATATCTCCTTTCTTTACAGAATTCAAAATATCCTGAAGTTGTCCGTAAAACCTATCCTCATCCTCATCGTCATCCTCAGTGGGGGCATAACAGCAGATAACATTCAACTCTTTAACGCTTGTCTGAAATTTTGCTTTAAGAAACCTTTCATTAATGCACTCATATCCTAGAAGAGCATCACTAGCGTGTCTGCTGAGAAGCAGACCCACGCCTTGATGATGTTTATTATCATTCCTCCCTGAAAAGAGAAATTTAAGATTATTTTTAAGAATCTGACCTTTATCTGTCCATCTGGTCTCTTGCAAGCCGAGAATATCTAAATTATAATGATGGAATTCTTGTGTGAGGACATCAAGAGAAAAAGCTCTGTGCAGAGTCCTCACATTCCAACTACCTATGGAGAGAAAATGGTTAGTTGGATGTTTAAAGAAACTATGTTTATTGAGAGAGGGAATGCCGACAATATCAAACAGCCCTCTAATCGCAGACATGGGGCAAAGACTCGTTCCCCCACCACTAAATACTGAAGCCATCTACACTGGAAGACTTCCCCCAGTGTAAAATTTGACGATGCTAGTAGAAGCAAAGAGTTCAGGTGCCTGCGATGACCTCTGATTAGGATTATCCACCAGCTGATAAACATATCCTATGAATCTATTCACTTGGGGCTGTCAACCCACAAATAGAAAACATAGCGGAAGATTTTCCGTTATCCTACATACATTACATAGCGGAAACATAGCGGAAGATTTTCCGTTATCAAATTATGTTCACTAGTTTCCTCCCCTAATGATCGAGAGAAATTTTCACGGCTTCGGGAATAGATCGTAACGAGTTTTATGTGAAAGGAAAGCTTGTGGAGTGACCTCTACTGCATATGTACGGACTTCTGAGCGTTTCAAATTCAGTCAACAGCGGATAAAATTTCTATTCACTTACAATTAACTTCTGCAACACAATACTCTCTTACAATGCTGATTACTGTAGAAAGGGGGGAAATGTTGCTTAATGGGAAGGGATGCGGATCCGGCCAAGCGTTATCTGACGTCACCGAGTGAGAAAGGGAAGACGAAGTCGGCTAATGTCGCATTACGTAATTTATGGATGATCCCAAAATACTCGTGAAGTCTGTCATCGTGGCATCGGTGGGTCATCAAGAGAGGGATTGTATTTGCTCTTCCTTGGAATTTCAAAAGTACTTTCGGACGTCAGCGCCGAAACGTGCATATCGGGATCGCTAATGAAAATTGGAAAGGGAAATTGAACGGGAAGAATTCGAGTGCAAAAGAATGCAATTTGACAGGAGAGAAAAACAAAAAATAGTGACAGAAATGGGAGATAAAATTAGTCGTAGGTAAGGGATGTGGGCTCCTCTACACTAATGCAAGCCAAATGATCCAAAAACTCGTAAGGCAATGAAGTCCAAATGTTGATTCAATGTTCCTGAGAGCGTCGATAGTTCAGGAAGAGATTTGAAGAAAAGCTGCTTTTCTCTCTCTCTAAGGCCTCATGCAGATGTTTGATGAGGCTGAAGTCTGGAGAACGCGATGGCCACTCTGTGTACATTCGAAATCTTATTCACAAAGATAGTGATTCTCTCTGTGTGTAGAAACTCTTATAATTGATCAGAATGAATGACTGTCCAAGGCATCGGCATGAGTATCTAGACCCTCATTCTTGTTCTAACCAATGAGATCCCCTCCCTGAGACGCGTGAAAGTCTCTATGATCTTCTATTGAAAACTGAGACTCCCGTCACATGAGTGCTCCTCTCCATGGAGCTGTATTCTTACCTCTTTCCAGATGGGTATATCAGCCATTTTTAAGCAACATTTGCACTTATTTCTAAACACGCCACGACTCATAATTGATCTCAAATCCACGCTCCTTGCCTCTTGACTCCATTTCAACGGTCTTGTCTATGGCATTTTGTTAATGGAATTAAAACTATGCGTCGACGGATATGAAGTCCAAGACTGTGAAGCCTCGTGATCACAATTGAGATCAACATCCACCTGTCCGTGGCCGCAATCAGGATTGAACACAGGATATAGCTATTGTAATCCTCTGGCTCCTGAACTCTAATCTAACGTAGCAGTCATCTTGTGCGGTTGTTACCCTTGAATTCCAAATGCACTAGATCTTCTGACAACCACTTGGCTTATCTCTAATTGCTTCTAAAGACTTGAAATGATGAAATAGTTGACACCACAGAATCCAGCCTCTTCTTAGGATGGCCTGCCACCAATCCCCTGACAAGCATTTTCTTTCACTCATACTTAAACAATCTACTGTTATGAAATGAAGAGTTGTTTATTTATTTATGTTCCTTTTGTAATTATCCAGCCCCAAAGATCTTTAGAAGCTACCTCATTTGCATAGTTGTACACCTCGCCTGAATTTTTGTACATATATTTGATATCGGTATCGTAACTTATTAATGCAGTCCGATTTGCTTTTATTTTTTGTCAGCCTGATTATTAAAATGTTCTGAATGTTTCCGTGGTGCGTGCTTCGACTTTGACGACTACTGATACCAACTGATGAATAGAAAACGCGAGCAGTGAGTTTCAAAATCATTCTATTTCCAACTCCTTTCGTTCAAGATTCATTTCTCTCGTTTTCTTTTCCCCGTGGCGAAAATTCCTCCAATGCACCGATGTATTAAGCGCGAGACCTCTATTTCTTAACGTAAAATAAATAGAAAAAAAGAAATTACCAAGAGAAGAAAACGCAATGCACCCGATGGGGGGGGGGGGAGAAAACCCATTGAAAATATTCCTCTCATTTCTTGAATGATTTTTTAAGTGCGATTGCAAATAAGCGAGATCACGATCCTTTCCTGATGTTTACCGCACTCGTTGCTTAGAAACATGCAAGAAGGCATTTCGAAGTAAGGGGGGGGGGGAAGCAGGATGCTAATTAGCTAATGAGCCTGGACTTGTCATCGTCTGCCATCAACAAGAGATGAGAGCCGGAGGCAGACGAACAATAATTGCCTCGCTTTTTCTTCACAGATGGAAAAGAGTTGAAATACCGATCACAAAGCAAAACACTGAATTGAGATTTGAAGTCTCAACTGCAGAGGTAGCGAGAGCGACTCGTCCACCCTCCAAGATTATTAAAAGCAGCCACTGCTTTGTAAAGAATGGGAAAGCCACCTCTTGCCGGCAACTATTATGCTATTTGCGGTCAGTGCGCTTTCACGTGGGTACTTTCCAGCGAGTTCTAGCTATGGTCAGGGATTTATGCCTTAACTGGTCGGCACAGTGACTGCGGATTAAATATTTAATTATTATCTATAAACAAATGAAAGCCTCCATTTGTCCTCTAACAGCTTTCCTGCACCTAAGCCACGGCTCAATTATCCATCCGACGGACGGCGGCCTTTACATTCCATCGATGTCTCCTTTCTCAACAAGGGCAAAGGAGAGGTGTTAGAGGAAATATTAATGCAAGCTCAGCATGATATTTAATTTAAGAGCATTAGGTCCTCTTCCGTTTTGGCGTGGGGCTTCTGAGACGGTATTGCCCCAGGCTTGCGTTCTGATGCTCCAAAGTTTGAGCCCCAAGGACTCGCTTTGAGATTATTTCCCTCTAACCTTCATTCTGCCCTAGGTGAGAAAGAGGACGCCAATGGGATTGCAAATATCCGCCGTCCGTAAGATATGACGTTAAGCCGTGTCTTCTTGTGAAATAGAGACATATATAAACAATACATTGGAAGTCCATGACGGGAGACTCCTAAACAGTTATCCGATGTAACTCTGAGCTGCTGGGAGTCCTTGTCAACTTTATAGCCACAATACAAAGCTCATGGCATGCAGGAAAACGATTCAACTTAATTTCTCCATTTCACAATGGGTTGGGTTGTTTTACCTCTGAGCGGCACTTTTTTGCACACCATGGGCTAAATGGCCAGATCACATGGACCCCGAAGGCTCAGAGAAGGTTGGGGGAGGGGACCCACTGGAACAGATGTTGGGAGACAAACGGTAGCTTCCCGTCAAAGCCATCCAGCGTGTTCTTTAACGTGCACAGGGTATGGCTCTCCCGCACACGGGGCCACGACTTAACGTCCCATCCGACGGACGGCGGCCTTTCAAAGGCCATCGGTGACCCCTACTGACCGTGGGCAGGGGGGGGGGAATTTTGCGGAGATAAATCTCAACGCTGACCCAGCTGGGACATTTCACAATGGGGAGTGTGCTCAGTAGTAGAATGAAGAAAATTGCGACAGAATTTAAGAGGGAAAAGAACCAAGGTGGAAGTCTTTCTTTGATGAATGGAGGGAGAAACAGAAGGAGAGGAAGAGAAGAAGCTACGATGCACCCTTGAACTAATGCAACTGTGCTTACTTTCATGGCTTGTAGCATGGCAGATTCTTACTGCAACGATTCTTTGATCCGAGGTGCTGCAGAAGCAATAGAAATGGTGCATAAACTAGGGATTGGAAAAGGTTCCTGATGAAAACATCCAGTGATCCCATGTCAGATAATCTAGGTTGCCATAACACTGGGTCTGATCCACTGCCCCGGAGAGTAATCGGCTACCACTGGCGAAATGCTTTATGGGGGGGGGGGGGGGGGGCACCACAAAACGACCAATGAAAAAGAAAAGCTCTTCTCAGGGCTCATTCATCTCATTCTGAAGTCCGTCTATTGATTTTTTTTTTCAGTTTCTATTGTTCCATTTCAAAACTTTTATTCATCCAAAATCCCTTGAAAATATAAATTCGATAATTTGAATTATGTCGCACTTTCACGTAAAATATTTTTTCCTACTTTCTCTAAACAACATTTTTTGCATACTTAATAACTAATCAGTATTTAACGTGTGTAAACATTTAAAAGAAGTCAGGCTCATTCCGTGAGGACATTTCTTATTTCTTGCAGCAAATTGCTGCTCTTTCGTAGCGGAAAGCGATTTCATAACTTTTATTTATTGCATTTTGCTCCCTTGATATCGTAAAATAATATTTTCAGAGTAAGCCATTTCCGTGTTTCTCTCTCCCCCCAGCACCGACGGATTCCAGTCCAGCGGAGGCGTTGCCTTTCCCCATCGTAGTTGCCGTGATCGTCGTCGGTGTCGCCACAGTCGCCGGCATCATCGCCCTTCTCGTGTACTGCCGCAGCAGAAGACCTCGATCTCGTGGAAGCAGCACGGGCGTTCCCATGGTAACGAAGGATGCCTTCTTCCCTTTCCAGCGCGCTTCGTCGTCGTCGAGATGCGGAACTATCGGCTTCGCCTCGAGCAGGGGAAGGCCCGAACATCAAGTAACGGTCTACGTGCCGTCGTGCTCAATGACCCCTGGCCATCACGACCCGGCGCGGTCGTGATCGGAGAATACTTCTGTCTGTGATTGGCTGTGAGCGGGCACGTATCGTCGTCGGAAGGCTAGAGATACCCTCAGAGGGGGATGCCAACAGCAGGGAGAGATTGCCTGCAACAGCTGAAGAGAAAGGCGCACACCAGTCAACTATCAGATCCCTATTTATTGCAGTGCCAAGAGTTTTCTTTTCCTGTAAATAGCTGATAAGCTTTGTCACTGGCACTCCTCATAGGAAGACGAAGCGAAACCAGATATTTTCTCTTTCGTTCACTCTTTGAACAAAAAAAAAAGATTAAAGTTTTATCTTAGGCAATTAATATCTGAGGTCAATATCATTCGAATAAGTCGTCGTTGCGAAAGCTACATCAGATGCTAAAGAAAGGCATTTGAAAAGTTATTTATTTTGATTTCGCAGAATGGCAAAACAGGGCCTTCTTCTTTCCTACCCTCCACAGGTTCACGATCACCATCTCAAATGCGGATTCTTCGCTGCCAACGCGCGTGAAATTTCGGATTTACCTCTGAGCGGGCTTTTTTTTTGCACACAATGGGCTAAATGGCCCGAAATTTCGGAATTTCAAAGAGTAAAAATAATGGACCTTTTTCTATGAATACGAGACGAAAGAAATAAAGATTAACAATAATGCAAATATAAAAGGAATGAATATATATATATATACAGTATATCTAATAGATTCAAAAAACAAAATCCTCTTCATCTTGTCTCCTTTCAGCTGAACTGAGCATTGGAAGCAGCGGGACTCAGTTAGGTTCAAGTTATTTCAAACGGAATTTGATCAAAAAGGTCCGAATTTTGTACAGTTGAGTGGAAGAGCCAATTGAATGATCCTGAAGACTCATTTAGTAGCCGCAACTGAAGACTCATTTAGGGCGAACGGCAGTGACATGTGTCACGTCATAGGTGGCAGAGATTTTCGGTTCCACGTGGTTCCGCGGGTACATGAGCGATCGGTCTCAAACTTGGTGGGTTGGTCCCACTTAGTTCTAGCCCCTTTGAGTTAACAGATCGGGATCCTGACTACCGTAGGTCGCGAGGGGTCACTCGGAAATTACTAGGGGCGCTGCAGCCGCCTACTCTGAGATGGGAACACTTCTCAAAGAAAGCCAAATGTTATCAAATATCGTCAAACTTTTGGCTGGATGCGCCTCATTGGAGGCTAATTTCACCATGATCTTAATCTTAAACCTTGGGGGGATTTAACTTGGAGTTTTTTTACCTCTGAGCGGCACCTTTTTTGTCCACAATGGGCTAAATGGCCAGATCACAATGATCCTGAAGGGTCAGAGAAGGTTGGAGGAGGGTACCCATTGGAACAGATGTTGGAAGGCCATCCAACGTGTTCTTTAACGCACACATGATATGGCTCTCCCCACACGGCGCCACGGCTTAACGTCCCATCCGACGGACGGTGGTCTTTTCAAGCCCATCGGTGTCCCCTACTGACTATGGGCAGGGCGGGGAATTTTGCGGAGATAATTCACAACGCTGGCCCAGATGGGATTCGAGCCTGGGAAATGCAGATTACAAGCCTGTACAGCTACCGACTGAGCCAGCTCACGACCTCATCGGGGCAAGTGATTTTCGTTGATGGGAAGTGGACCTTGTGCTCTGAATTGAGAAAGAGTTATTTATACACAGATTGCTCTTAAGGAATTCCGATCACAGAAAGTTTAAGCAAAAAAAATCCCGTGGTAGCAATCAATGCCTCTCAGTGACGGCCATGGCTCTTTGGAAGATAGTTACCCATTTAAATGTGGAATGTAATCAATTGTAACATCTGGAAGTTATTTACAGAATCAAAAATTCATTACGAACTCTTTAGAGAAAATAGACAATCTTCCAGTTTTTTTAATATATTGATTTTTTTTACTTTAATTGCGCAGAGGGAATTCCTTTTTTTATGAAATGGCTTCGTCTGATAATAATGCGAGTGCACGTGACATTTTTTATTAAAAAAACATAGTTTAAAAATGTATTTACAAAAAATATTATACTGCTGTATATAAAAAAAATAAAAATTGAATTTTAGTCTACTAAATATGTTTAATACTTCCAAGTGACGACCTTATGTGATCATGTTCTTTAAAAGGACTTTTTTATCCATATTGGAAACAAAACTTTTACTTACAGAATTTTGGAAAAAAAAAGCATCGGTGAACAGAGGGAAGAAATGCCACGAATAAAAAGACAGCCCTCTGTTATTTAGCAAAACACCTCACTTAGGTGTTTACTAAAATGTTAATTTGGTGCTTTTTACATTTCACGTGGAATGGCTGGATCTCATGTTGTGATCAAAGTGATTGGAAGAGAGCTTTGTAGATTGCATGTTATGACTAGGGAAATCCAAATTCCGAATGTGGTGTTGTCATTCTGTCATTGGCTAAGTAACGCCATCTTGCGGTATCCCTTTCACTCAGTCGATAATAAATCGCAGTGGCTCTTAATCAGACTCCAGGCCCTCCAATTCACGTGAAAGACACACAACTTGAGTCATTTCTTTTAACAATTAAGCAGGCGATTATTCAGAAAGCTATCACCAGGGCATTTCATTTCTCCTACAGGCGATCGAATCCCATCTGAACAACAGAAGTCACTCAATGAAGTTTCGAAAACGAAACAGATTATTCTCACTTTCTTTCTCTCAATATTAATCACACTCTCTGATGCTAGGGAAACGTCTCATAGTTAAAAGTTTCTGATGCTTTACTTGCAGACACAAATAATGTCTGAATTCCTTTCACTAATCAAGAACTCTGATCAGAAACTCAACTGATTCTAAAACGAGATCACTTTATGAGAGCCCATTACTGATCGATATCTCGACCAGAATTGGCTTAGTCGACTCTTGCATTACTCTATAGTGTCCTTGTCACAAGAGAGCCATACCCTGTGCACGTTAAAGAACACGCTGGATGGCCTCGACGGGAGGCTATCATCTCTCTCCCAACAGCTGTTCCACTGGGTCCTCTCCCCCAACCTTCTCAGAGCCTTTGTGGTCCTTGTGACCTGGCCATTTAGCCCATGGTGTGCAAAAAAGTGCCGCTCAGAGGTAAAACAACTCAACCCAAATCCTGTCACAGGATCAATGCATTTCTCATTGTCCCCACAGTAATCCTTCACCATATTAGTTCCCTTCTGCTCTCCAGATTCTACATGTATCGAGTGAGCATCTTCTAAGATCCATCTACTTAATAAACAAGCGATGGAAATACAATCTACTTCGCCGGCAGATACACGACTGCTATGTCGCAGGTGAGACACGTCAGTAGTGGTTCGTTCATAATTAATAACTCATAATCAACGATTAATTACTCATATTTAATAACTCATAATAAAGACCCCTTATTTTTAACCCCTTTATTAAAAAACCCGCTTTATTAAAAATTCCTCCTCCTTTATTAAAACCCGTGGCGCCATCTAGTGCATATTATGAGTACTATACTTTAGAAAAGCCCTCTATTTTAACTCCCCCTTATCAAAAGTCCTACCCCACTTTATTAAAAACCCTATCAAAATTGCCCCCTGGTTGATAAGTATTTTTTAATCCCCCCCATCTTTAAAGACCCCATGGTTGACCCACCTGTATTTTTAATCTCCCTTATCAAAAGTTCTGCCCCTTTAATAAAAACCCTATCAAAAGTTTCGCCCCCTTTATTAAACTCCCCCCTCACCGATCACAAACTCCCGAATAAGTCCCTCGGTTTCTGCCAAGTCCAACTGAACTGTCGCTGGCAACGTCCAGATCATCCCCTCTCAGAAAGGCTGATGCAATCGTAAAAAATAATTGCAAAGTCCCATATTTTGCGAATTCGACCTTCATTAAAAAAACCTTATCAAAAATACCTCCACTTTAATAAAACCCCTATCAAAACTACCACACCCTCGTTAATTGATCCGTTATCAAAGTTCCGCCCCCTTTATTAAAAAACTCCTGTCGCGAATTTTTATTTCCTCATTAAATCCACTCACACTCTTGATCGTAGTTATCGGACACATTTCGAATTTTTTCTAAGTCCAGAGATGTCACTCATTGACAGCCCTTCTGACTAAACCGCATTCAACCAATAAAACAAACTTTTTAAATTCCCGTATATCCGTTACGCGATCACAAGTTTAAACTTTTTATTCCTAATAGTTATTACCGCTGTATCCTCAGTACACGATGCAAAATATTTCTCTTTCCTAGGAAGTAACGTTACTCAGTAACTTTCTCACAGTAGCGATACGACCATGCACTTTGCTAAAAAAAAACGTGGTCAATGAACGATGATCAGAACAATATGTGATTAAGATTTGAACTAAAAAGTCATGACATGGCTGAAATTAGATGTTTCCCTACACGAGGAAATCTAACATGTGCATTTCATGTTCTAAGAATCGGTTTAGTTATTTTTCCTGCATGAGAATATATATTTCTATACTAGTGTGGTCAAAAACAAGTGTTTCTATACTAGTGTGTTCTACACCGTAAGCAGAAACGCAAGGGTACCCGCAACGTATGAATTGTTTTCTACTTTTAGCATTGTTTACTTTCTATAGCATTCTGCAGCGTACAAAATTCTTTGCAGAATTATTTTTTACCCGATGAAAACAACTGACCTCGTAAAGCGTAATGCACACACGTGTACTAACGAGAGGTCGCAACGAGAGGTCGCAACGCGAAACAAAATTTCATCTGCGTGATGAGTGATTGGATCACACGTTCGCGGGAAACGGTGGAAAAGACGATTTTTAAAAACTGTGAGAGCGTTTAGAATTGTAGATTTAAAAAAAAATGATATCTTACTTTCAAACAATTAGCTGATTTTTCTTCGGAGGAAGAAATAATGTTATCGATTGTTACTGAGTAACGTTACTTCCTAGGAAAGAGAAATATTTTGCATCGTGTACTGAGGATACAGCGGTAATAACTATTAGGAATAAAAAGTTTAAACTTGTGATCGCGTAACGGATATACGGGAATTTAAAAAGTTTGTTTTATTGGTTGAATGCGGTTTAGTCAGAAGGGCTGTCAATGAGTGACATCTCTGGACTTAGAAAAAATTCGAAATGTGTCCGATAACTACGATCAAGAGTGTGAGTGGATTTAATTTATGAGGAAATAAAAATTCGCGACAGGAGTTTTTTAATAAAGGGGGCGGAACTTTGATAACGGATTAATTAACGAGGGTGTGGCAGTTTTGATAGGGGTTTTATTAAGGTGGAGGTATTTTTGATAAGGTTTTTTTTTAATGAAGGTCGAATTCGCAAAATATGGGACTTTGCAATTATTTTTTACGATTGCATCAGCCTTTCTGAGAGGGGATGATCTGGACGTTGCCAGCGACAGTTCAGTGGACTTGGCAGAAACCGAGGGACTTATTCGGGAGTTTGTGATCGGTGAGGGGGGAGTTTAATAAAGGGGGCGAAACTTTTGATAGGGTTTTTATTAAAGGGGCAGAACTTTTGATAAGGGAGATTAAAAATACAGGTGGGTCAACCATGGGGTCTTTAAAGATGGGGGGGGGATTAAAAAATACTTATCAACCAGGGGGCAGTTTTGATAGGGTTTTTAATAAAGTGGGGCGGGATGTTTGATAAGGGGGGAGTTAAAATAGAGGGCTTTTCTAAACTATAGTACTCATAATATGCACTAGATGGCGCCACGGTTTTTTTTAAATAAAGGGGAGTCGATGCCAGTTCCCATCCTTGCTCTCTGTGAGGCCAACCTCCCTGATCACTATGTCTTCAATCCTTGTATTGTGCACACCAGCAAGAGTCATCCGCTCTCCCGCAATGAGGCGGTTCTTGTGCACAAGAATGTCACGCATCTTCATATTGATCCCCCTTTTACTGAGAAATGAATTAAAGGGTTAAAAAATAAGGGGTCTTTACTAATTATGAGTTATTAATTAGTAATGATGAGTTATTAATTGTGAATATTAGTAAGGGAGCGTGGATGGTTACGTAAGGGGGTGGCATGTGACGTCATAGGGGTGTGACCGGAAGTGACGTCATACCACGTGACCAGAAGGGGACGTGGCCGGTGACATCATATAACGTGACTGGAAGTGGCCTTGAGTGCAATACCACTACTCACATCCTATTTCGATTGCTCTTCCAATACCAATACAGCCATACAGAGAAACAGCCATACAGTTGTTTATAATCAAAAGAGTCGTTCTCAGCAACAAGAACTACCATACAGAAGAATACATTAAGAATTCAGAAGAATAATAAGTATAGCAATTGCCCCACTAATAGAGTAATTGGCAGAGAAGAACAGCGCTAAGAAGTACAGATCATACATACACCAGTTTCCATAAATTAAGGGAAAATATAAAAACCCAGTTTTTCTCTAAGACCCTTTGGATCTGTTGCTTGTGAATTAGAAGTATATATACACCGAAGAGCCAAAACGTTATAACCACCTGCCTAATATGATGTTGATCCTCCACGTGCCACCAAAACAGCTCTTACCCGGCGAGGCATGGATGCTACAAGATACCTAAAGGTGTCTTGTGGTATCTGGTACCAACCACGTTACTAGCAGATCCATCAACTCTTCTAAGTTACGTGGTTAAGCCACTGCAGATCGGATATTCTGTTCCAACACAAACCACAGATGCTCGATTGGATTAATGTCTGGGGAATCTGGAGGCCAGGGCAATACTTGGAAGTTCTCATCATGTTCTGTGAACCATTCTCGAACAATCCAGGTAGTGTGCATGGCGCATTACCCTGCTGAAAGAAGGCACTACTAGATGGGAATACCATTGCCATTAAAGGATCGACATGGTTTGCAATGATGTTTAGGTAGGTGGTAGACATCATAGTTTCCTGCACACGAATGACTGGACCCAGGGTTTCCCAGCGGAACATTGCCCAAAGCATTACACTTCCTTCATCGGCTTGTTTTCGTTTTCGTCTCACGTTGCATCCTGGTACCAACACCTCCCCAGGTAAGCGATGCACACTTACCCAGCTGTTCACATGTTGCAACAGGAATCAGGATTCATCGGACCAGATGACCTTCCAGTCCTTCAAGGTCCAGTTTAGATGCTCACATGCCCATTGTAGTGCTTTTGACGGTGAACCGAGGTTAGCATGGGCACACTCGGAGCGCCATTCTCAACAGGGTTCGATGTACTGTGTGTTGTGACACATTACTCCCGTTACCAGCATTCGAACTGCCCAAAGAATCCCTTCTGTTGGTTGTACTATACGGGGTAGCCTTCGCTCACATCTAGCATCGATGAGCTGTGGTCAGCCCATACATAACTTGCTGGCGGTTCGTGGTTTTACCCTCCTCAGACCACTTTTTGAAGGTACTGACCATGGCTGACCGTGAGCACCCCAGAAGCCTTGACGTATCGGAAGTGCTCTGACCCAGTCGTTTGGCCATTAGAATTTGGCCTTTGTCAAACTCACTTAAGTCCACTGCCTTTCCCATCTGAAGAACAAGAATAACACTGATTAACAGAGCTTATATATATATATCAGCGTTATATATAATATATATATACATAATAATATTATATATATAATATATATACATAATAATATATATACGTAATAATATACATAATATATATATTATATACATAATAATATATAAAAAAAAAAAAATACCCCTTCAATCAGCTGCTTGCCACAGAGGTCTGACAGGAACCTGTCAGTTTATATGCCATAGTAGAAGGTCTGAGAGGATGGCAGGCCCTCAGCAGAAAAACGACACAAACAGCCATGCCTTACCCGGGGCTCGAACCCAGATTCCTTAGATCAGTAGCCAAGCGCGCTAACCACCCAGCCATGGGATGGCTAATAATATATATATATATTATTATGTTATATTATATATATATTAGGCATTATTTATACCGTTTCATGAACGTCACATGCTGTCGTTTACCTGCAGTTGCTTCGATTTGCATAGAGACGCATTGGTCATAAAGTTTTGGCTCTTCGGTGTATATAAGCACTGTGTATTAGGATAACAGTCGAAAACTGGAAAAATACTTTTAATTCCCAAAATTATATCTGAATGCAGGCAGATGGTGAATAGTTGATGGTCAACTGAGCCTAAATGATTCAATAAGGAGTGAGCCCTTACTTCTCTGCAGTCCTCAGATCGCTGTTTCATGCTGTTGATAAGACTGCCCAGCATCACTTGGGTAGTAATCTCCATTGCTCCTCCAAAGCGGGTCGAAACTTCATTCCATGAGGCTTGCAGGACAGAATTCAGGCGAGCATCCCAAGCATGTTCTATCGGATTTTGACGGGAGACTGTGCTGGTCACTCCACACGGTTAATAGTGATATTCTCCAGAGAGCAATCCACAAGGCGATAATGGTGCCTGAGGATGTTATCGTCCTGTAGGAGGAAGGTATCGCCTATTGCACCCGCATGGGATCGCAAAAGGAATCCCTGCACCAGCGACTGTAACAAGCTGTTGGATACACAGGCAAATCTGTTGGGCCTTCCAAAGATATCCCTCCCCAAACTTCGACATTACACTGTAAGTGTCTTGTTCAAGGATAGTTTCTGGTATGATAGCATTTTGTAGTCCCTTCATATCAACTAGCAATAAATCGCAGTGGAAGACAAATCTCGATTCATCCTGAAGAGCACAACATTGCTCCTGGGCGCAGTTGACATGATTTCTGCACCAGTTTAGCAATCCTTCCTGCGACGTTGGTTCAGGGGCACGCTCACCACTCGCCGTGTCCCTGCTGCGAGGGCCAATTGCAATTAACATAGCATTAACCTCCTGTTCCTCCGGTTGCATAACACCAAATCCTCCCTTGAGGAAGGATGGGGCGGGGGTGGCTCAGTCGGTAGCGCGCCAGGCTCGTAATCTGTAGTTCCAGGTTCGAATCCCAGCTAGATCAGTGTTGAGATTTATCTCCGCAAAAATTTCCCGCCCTGCCCACGGTCAGTAGGGGACACCGATGGGCTTGGATAGGCCGCCGTCCGTCGGATGGGACGTTAAGCCGTGGCCCCGTGTGCGGGAGAGCCATACCCTGTGCACGTTAAAGAACACGCTGGATGGCCTTGACGGGAGACTACCATCTGTCTCCCAACAGCTGTTCCAGTGGGTCCCCTCCCCCAACCTTCTCTTAGCCTTTGAGGTCCACGTGACCTGGCCATTTAGCCCATGGTGTGCAAAAAAGTGCCGCTCAGAGGTAAAACAACCCAACCCTTGAGGAGGACCGCTATCCATTAATCGCATTCACTAATGAATCGACTGGATGCGCTCTGTCTTTGTTGGAATATATCTACGAAACTCTAAGCACCACTGAACGACTGACATTAAACCATCTGGCAAAACTGCTCGACTTTGAACTGCCTTAAGCCGGCTAACAGCTCTCCACCGCACTTTTTGCCGATAAACATACACAGCAAACTGCTATCTCGAACTGCTATCGACCTTGTACTTCGTATGAGAACTAGAGAACAGCTTCAAACGCCGACTTTTAATGCTCGATGCATTTGCATATACCTCTTCCAGCGCTATTCATTTGCATGCCATACCTCAACCCAGCGTCTTATTTTAGATATTATTTTAGATATTAGACATGTCTTATTTTAGATATTAGACATGGCATTCGTGCATTTATATCGTCGAAGTTTTACAATATAGCGTTTCATTCATTTCTTCCTTATTTATCGTTAAAAGTAAAAGGACGCAAATTATTCAGTAATCCTAAGAATTATGATTGTTGACCGCTATCCATTAATCACATTCACTAATGAAGAGATTATTGGAATGAGAAAGAAATAGTAAATTTTGATAAACACATTTTGCATACAAATGATATTTAAAAAAGTAGGAAGAAGGTACTTCCTCACACAAAGGACGGAGATAATCTAGAAGCTATGTTAGGTTCGTCGTGGTTTCTCATACAACATACAAACACTTACACAAGGCATGCCCCGCTGGTCTTAGAAGTCAGGTACGCTAACCACTAGACCAGGTAGGGTCTAGTGGTTGGTTCTTGCATGCAGTCTGTTTCATGAGATTTGTATGCAAGGGAATATGGCAACGAAATGAGAAGAAAATATTGAATTGTTGGGTAGGTTCATATATCGGATGTTAATATGAATGACAACCTTTTCAGGGAATGGGAAAATTACTGAGCTGACCCAGGAGAGATGCAAAGAAGATTTTACCCCACTCTGGATACTTTGAGCAACCGAAATTTAAATTAAAAAAAATTAAAACTTATTTTGCAAGAACGAGTGTTTTTTTTTTTGTAAATCAGTGAAACGGAAACAAAACGAGGAAGTTGAATCAACTCTGGCGAATATCAAAGTTTGATGATTTTAAAAAGTTTACCTCTACCTGTGGAAATTTAAGAAATTTCAATTAATGAGATATTCGGAAAGAGGAAATAGCAATAATTTATTAGTACTTAGTTCACCCCTGTAAAAATTTTGCTCATTTCTTACAATTTTCAAAAAGTTCCCCCTCCCCGGGGGATGAGGGAACAAATCGATACTGCTAATGTGCATCTGTTCCCTCCCCGACCCACATACTCCGTAACTAAGCATCTTTTAGATGTGAATTTGGCTTTTATCCGATCATTGGCTCGGCGTTGGATGACTCCATCTGGTGGCCGATAATTAAACTTACATTTGACGATATTTACAAATGCGCAAATTTATTTACGAACGGAGGCAGAGTGCATTATTAATATAAATACATTGAAATATCAGCACTAACGAGATAGCGGGTCTCCCTGAGGGTTGCAGCAAGCCTCGATGGTCCCCTCCCCTCAAAAACGAAAATGGCTTAGCAGAACGTAGGACGATCCGACCTCACACCTGGAGAGTCTTGGAACACAGACCTCATTGCCCCTTTTCAAAAAATCGTTTTTACTTCGAAAGACCGCTAGACAGTCACGTGACGTTTTGCTAACGTGTAGGGGTCTCTCGGGCAATCCAATTGGTTGCCACTTGCATCAGCCCTCGAACCTTGTAGACACGGGGCTTAAATAATGAAGCCCATAGATTTCCTGCTCTCCAACCATGGATAACTGAGGATGTTTTTTTTTTGAGTCAGAAGTCGCGAAAGAAAATGGGCGCTTCTGACTGCCATCCCTTCCAGCCTGGCGAGTTTCTATGCATTCTACTACCACCTGAATAGGGGTGGGGGTGGCTCAATCGGTAGCGCGCCAGGCTCGTAATCTGTAGTTCCCAGGTTCGAGTCCCAGCTGGGTCAGCGTTGAGATTTATCTCCGCAAAATTCTCCGCCCTGCCCACGGTCAGTAGGGGACACCGATGGGCTTGGAAAGGTCGCCGTCCGTCGGATGGGACGTTAAGCCGTGCCCCGTGTGCGGGAGAGCCATACCCTGTGCACGTTAAAGAACACGCTGGATGGCCTTGACGGGAGGCTACCATCTGTCTCCCAACAGCTGCTCCAGTGAGCCCCCTCCCCCAACCTTCTCTGTGCCTTCGGGGTCCTTGTGACCTGGCCATTTAGACCATGGTGTGCAAAAAAGTGCCGCTCAGAGGTAAACAAAACAACCACCTGAATATAAGATTTCTAGCAAGGATACACTCTTACAACATTCGTTTTGTTTTGCAATTTTATAAATTTAGGGACCTCTAGTGGTGGAAGTTTAAACCACTGTAAATTTGGAAAATGCAAATCGTAATATTTCATTTGTGCCAATCTAACATAAAATGAATTTTTTTCTTTATCTCTTAAAATGTAGAAGAACTGGAATGGCGACAGACTACAAAGTGATAACAAAGAGACTTTTTTAAACAATCTTAAACGAAATAATGACAGGAGGATTATTAAGAAAAGATTATTTAGAGACAAAGCTCTAAATAATCTTTTCTTCCTTTTAATATTTCCCGCAGATCAGCTTTTTTAAATTACTTTTCAGTTTCATTTCTGTCAATACTTAATTTCATTTATAAAATTTTAATTAAAAATATGTTAAATTGCTTTTGCAATATTTCAATTAATATAGATTTGCATTTGTAACTTTTATAACAAACTTCAAAAAGAGTTTTTGAAAATAAATATTGAATATAAAACAAAGTTTGTGTTTTAAACAAGAGTCATTTTCCACTGAAAGGGAGGAACTCTTTTTTTCCAGTCGAAAAGATTTTCCTTTCAGATAATTAATGAACAGCTCAGTTATTAACGGGAGAGAGATTGTAAAATAATCTATAATTCTTTATGATAAAATTTCCTGATTGCTTACATTTATTTTTATTTATGTTGAATTTAAAAGTGTAATTACTTATGTAAGAATGTGGAAGCGAGATTCTTTGTCTGCAATTAAAGAAAAAAAAATTCAGTATTCACATTTTTTTTCTCGAAACTTTTGACAGGAAATTTCATTTTCAAACAGCTTTTGGATGTTATTTTTTATCCCCTTAAAGTTAAAGTCTGTTTAAAAATATCTACAAAAAACTACTTAAAGACTCAGAAGGAAAATTCAGTTTTACTTTCTGCTGCATTTGTAGTGAAAAATGATATATTATTAATTAGTGCATCTTTAACATTTTGTGATCCAGTTTTCAAAGTTTTAAAGTTTTCTTTTTAAAAAAAATTTTTACTTGTAACATGGGATGACGATTTATTTTAGCTGTTAAAGGATATTTAAAAAGTAAAATTTAAATTTCTATTGAAAACTAAGATAATGCTATTTTACTTATTTAGTAACGTAGAACCGAATCACGTGAGCAAATCTGATGCGAATGTTGTTTTTTGTTTTTCTTTCCACTTTTACAAAGAATTTTTGAATGCGACAGCCATTTTCCAGATGATGTAGCGTTCTTTAAATGCTATTCAAATGATTTTTCTGAACTCCGAAATTCCTATAAACAACATACGTAATTGGCAATTTCGAAAAACAAATGTTATTTTTTGTTTTTCGAAACGATTTTTAATCTTAACTCTCTCTAAATCAACACAAATTTACTTTGTTTATTTAAGCTCTGACTTCCAAACTTTTTCTCGTTTTCAAAATTTTGCGAATTAATTTCATTTTCTCATCTGTCCCGTATGTAGACTTTTTTTTGTTCCATCAGATAAATGAAATACTACTTTTGGGTTCGATCGGTACTAATAAAATATTGTCGCTCGCAATTAAAAGAAATCTTCATTAGTTTGAATTTGCACCGACAGAGAGCACAAACGCTGGAAAAATGACAAAAATTTTATTTTTAAAAGCGAGCGTTCCCTTTTCACAGGAGCTGACTGGACTTTCTAGTTAAATGATCTCTCCAGTGAAACCAGAAATTCCAGGAAGATGTACCTCAATATAAAGAAAGTGTGATATCTGAAGATTTTTAGCACTACCAGGGACACTCTTAGGAGGTTCTGGTGAATCTGAGACACTCCCCTCCAAACACTAAATAAAAAAACGTTTTTTTATTCTTTTCGATTATGTTACTTTCTGCATTTTTTTTTCCTTTTCAAAATCGACCTAATTACTTTTCCAAATGGTACTTTTCGCCGCTGTGGGTTTGAGAAGCGAGTCTTAAATGTTGGCATTCAATGTACCATTTACAGCAGAAGAGATCATCTTCTCCGCAGGGGAGAAAAGAGAAATAGATGAACCTGGACACACCCAATAAGACTTCCGATGCTCACGTGATACGAATGTGCGTCACCTCACGTGATACGAATGGGCTCACGTGATACGAATGTGCGTCACCTTCTTTCTGTTTGTTGGGTTCGACTCGTAGTTTGAGAATCACGCATTTCGAAAGCAATTTTGCGCCGAGATATTTAACGCAAATTCAAGCATCGCTGTTGATGATGCATTTCGCTCTGCAGTTGAGTTTCTTTCCCTTTCAGTTTACTCTAAAAGACAGAGAAGTTAAGAAAATCGCAATCGTTTAAATAATCTTCCTAAAAGTTACTAAAAATAATGCAACCCCGGAAAAATTGGAAAGTAAACAAAAACTTGAAAACAATTTTGCTTTTTTTCGCAGATTAATGATTCAAACTTTAGAAGATTATTCTTGTAACAGTTTGGTCTTAAAATATGTGAATTTACATGTTTTCAGAATTATGTAAAGCTTGGAGCAGAAACACAAACATCAAATGCAAGTTTTTTTTACAATAGTTTGTCTTTTAGCATTACATTCGCTTCTCAAGCGAAATCAAAATGTCCTGAGAGCATTGGTTCTTTTGTGCTTCAAGATTTCTTTTTGTCGCTCGCCTGATAAAAACTTGCTTGTTAGTAAACTGAGACCTCAAAGACTTCCCATCATGCAGCGCTAATAAGGTCACCTAAGCGTGCAAAAACATTTAAAGCAAAGTTTATATTTGCATTTTTGCTTTGTAGATGAAAATATTGGGCTTCGTTATGTTGAAGAAAATTTTTCGAAATAGATGGCACAAAATGCATCTTCTAGCTTTGAAAAATTCTTTTGAATTCATTCATTCCGAATCCATTTAATCTCCGTTTCGTTCAGCCTTCGTCTCTCGTTGCTAAGCAACCCATCCACTTGACGTCAAAGTAGTGAGGCGTCACCCTCGTCGCTAATTGGGAGTTTCATCTCGTGATCACTTTTAAATGAGAACCTATTTTCTGCACCGCCTCATTTGCTAGGGAAAGACTGTGATTTGGCTGATTCAAATCTCCTGCAGCGATCGCAGAAGGAAATTTTTGCCTACAACGCTCACTCATTTTCTCATTGTTCATCTTAAAACACGGAGCAGTTTAGTTTTAATTAAATCAGCAGTTAGTTTAATTAAAAGCAGAACTATGACGGAATCTGATATGGAGTCTATATCGATATGGAGTCTGATATGGAGATCGAACTATGACGCAATCTGATATGGAGCAGTTTAGTTTTAATTAAAGAGTTAGTTTTAATTAAATCGATAAATTATGGCTCAGAAACTCTAGCTCGATTCTTCGGTGCACGTGCAATTGTTAAGTTTCTTTCTTTGGTTCGCCTTACAAGTCATCTCTTAGGAGATGCTCCCAAAGTCTCACTCGTGAAAACACTTCTTGGAGGATCAATTTTAAATTTTCATTCTGCATTTGAATTAAAATAAGGCGAAAAAGAATTATTAACATTTTTGAGCGATGACTGATGAAGAAATTAATTAGTGGATGAGAAGATTTTTGCAACAAATACTATTTAGAAAGGAGACCAAGTGCCCCTCGATCTGGAAAATGTTTGGAATTGAAACGTTCACAGAAATCTGATCTCTCTGGATCGTAATTTGAATATCCCCGACTGCAAATCATCTGGATTCTTTGAATTTTAATTCACTTTTGTTATTTTTTATGGTTTACTCTTCTTTTTGCTTATTTCACACGTTTTCTCAAAAGAGATGTTTCGAATGCTTCTCATCGAAGAAACAAGAGGGTTAAGCAATCAAATTTTACTAAAGAAAAAGATTCAGTTTCTCCCTGCCTTAATCACGGATGAAATGTATGAAGAGAAACTTATTCTGAATCTCAAAATATAACCATTTCATTAGATTTCTAAGCATGCCTGAGTTATAGACGATTATGATCATCATCATCATCATATAATGATGCTAAGCACTTCACTTGATTCACATTACTCAAAGTTCCCTTTGGACACAGCCGAAAGATTTGATGACATAGAAGACTGCCAGAGGAGACTGGATCTCATAGAACAATAAATCCTCTTAGGGGATAACATAGCCAATCAGCTACAAAGGGTCGTCTCACTCAGGCAGACAGAAATTGCGGAACGTATAAGTATCTAAACTTGTAAGAACAATCTAGCCCTATTTTAGTCTTTTTTAAAGGTATCTAAACTACTACATTTTATTTTGATTCATTTCCAATGGATACTGATAGAGGAGAAAGGTTATAATGACAAAAGTCAAATCTTAGGATTTTTCTCTCATTTCTGTTCTAAGAAGATTATTTTTCATTACTCTGTTCCTGCGGAAAAAACTGGAAAAAAGTCTTACATTGCTCCGTGGTTTGAAAAAGCCAAATCTATTTCAAGCATCAGTTTGTGCGACTTTCTTCTCATCGATGCTAAGATTTATTCTTTTAACGTATTCATATGAAATACGTCAATGAAAAAGTTTTAAAGGAACTTTAAAGTATCTTGTTAGTGATCATCAGTAGAGGATATAAGAAGATTCTAATCCAGTAGTTGATTAATATAAGCATCTGCCACCCGTGTCAGACTTAAAATTATCAGATTTCTTAGTAAATATTACCCTTCATCTAATTTCCTTGAGCTAAGGGAAATCAGTATAATAAACATTAGATGAAATTTAAGTAGTGCAAAATGTATGAGGTGGCAACGAAAGAGATATTTGCAATTCCCAAAAGACAACAAAAGAATGCATCTGGCGTTCCTTTTATGGGGAAAAAAGGGGGAAGAAATTTAACAAGCACATGAAATGTGCTCTACATTTGATGACATGAATCAATATAAACAACACATGAAATGTGCTGTTTATATTGATTAATTTCTACTTGGTATATTTTGAACTTGTCACATTTTGCACACTTATTAATTTACGTATTTATTTTTTGGAGGGCGGGGGTGGCTTAGTCGGTAGCGCGCCAGGCTCGTAATCTGTAGTTCCCAGGTTCGAGTCCCAGCTGGGTCAGCGTTGAGATTTATCTCCGCAAAATTATCTCCGCTGCCCACGGTCAGTAGGGGACACCGATGGGCTTGGAAAGGCCGCCGTCCGTCGGATGGGACGTTAAGCCGTTGCCCCGTGTGCGGGAGAGCCATACCCTGTGCACGTTAAAGAACACGCTGGATGGCCTTGACGGGAGGCTACCATCTGTCTCCCAACAGCTGTTCCAGTGGGTCCCCTCCCCCAACCTTCTCTGAGCCTTCGGGGTCCATGTGACCTGGCCATTTAGCCCATGGTGTGCAAAAAAAGTGCCGCTCAGAGGTAAAACAACCCAACCCAACTGTATTTGCATCAGAACAGTGTGAATGCTCAAAGCTACTTGACGCGTTTCTCACAATTTCCAAAAGCTTATGTAATTTTGATATGCATTCATAGGGGGCGCTAAATATCGAAAATACGAAAGTTTTAATGAATATTTCATGTGAGCCGTTTGTGGCAGAAATGTTAAATTTCAGAGGTAAAAAGATATTCCCCTGATAGCAAACATCTTCCCTTTTCTCTTAAAGGAAAGCATTTTTTTTTTCATTTTAAGGAATAAAACAATACATTCTATGTTGCATCAGTAGAAATAAAATATTTCTATTTCCATTTTCCCCTCATCCAGTAATTCGAATAAAAGCTTTTAAAGAGTGCAAAAGTCGGCAGATGAAAAAGCTTTCTTCTGTTCGAAAACGAGATTTCTCTATTCGCCAAAGGTGATTATGTTATCCTAGCCTAAGCTCTAAATAACTTAGATAGATATTTAATTTTTATTTCAGATAATGTTTAACAGTATGCAAAAACTTTTGAGGTCTCACAAGATTAGGCTCGTTTGTGAGATCTGCATACAGAAGCAATTTAAATTCGAAACATCAGGCGTCACATTGAACACACAAAAAACGAAAACAACTCAAAACAAAACATTTCTAGTAATCTAGAGGTGTGAAAGTCAGAAAGGAAGACATTACATATCTATGTTACATATAAACAGTTCTAGTTGTTTAATGCAAAAAAAAACTTCTAAGGTGAATTCTGACGAGTGTCATTGCTGTTCTTAAATATCCAAATTTCCACAGCTTTCTTAAATACTGAACCTGCTTTTTGTTGAAAAATTAGACTTCATTAGGAATTTCTATTCCTCCTTAAAAAAAAGATTATTTAAGAAGTCATGAAGCTTCGAATTCGATTCTCCGTTGATGATGCTCCATGGAGATGTTTCCGTTTCTATGTCCAGTACATCGTTATAATTCATTTAATACTATTCACCGTTTTAGTTTTTTATGCGTGTAATTTCAATGTCCCAGGCAATCAGCATTTGTTACAATTTTTTTACCTTTTGCTCTGATATTTAAATTTCCAGGTAAGAAAACTTCATTCGTCGCCAAGAAAAAATAACGAGAAAGCCAGGCGTCGTAAAAAAGTGAAATCTATTTATTGTGGAAAGTGTTTCGAAAATAACCCTCGTAATCGATTCTCACTCGATGGACGCCCCCTCGATGTCTTCGAGTGACGGGTGAAGTTATTCTCGAAATTTCGATTTCTTCGCCGCGCCGCCAGTAACAAAACCTGTCTTCCTTTCTCTCGTGCTGCATCGCCAGTGAACCCAACGAAAAACATCTTCCGCCAACAGAAAAAAAGGGGGGGGGGGAATCTTCCTTTGCTAATGGGGTCGTCTCTGTTGTTCACGGCGCAGACATCTTCCACTAAGTTCTGAAACAAACAAGAACTCTTCTCCTCTCCCTCCCTCCCTCCATGCACCCTATAGACTCCAGCAAAGGATTATTTCCTCCTCCTCCTCCTCCCTCTACAACCACCGTTATATAAGCGACGGTTTCCCGGTGATGGCAATCAATCCGCGAAGCATTTCCAGAGGTCCGTTCTAATGGCCATTGGTCGAGCCAACGGAGATGATTAACCGCCGAGGCAAACGAGGAAGATGTTTTTCTTTAGGAGCAAGGAGAGCGTCTCAGCTTCCGAATCCCTCTTAATGATGGAAGTGCGCCACCGAAACAACAGAATTTGGGGGGAGGGGGAGGAGAAGAGGGTACTTTCGTACTGCTTCCCCCCCCCCCCCTTCTCCGTTTGCATAACTGAAATTAATGATGTCTCTCGGGATGAGCAGGAGCCATGGTAACATCTCGATGATCTCTTTTCTTTTGCCTGCGAGAGATGAAAAGGAGAATTTAACTTTTCCATGCGGAGAAATAAATGTTGATATTGGATTAAAGAAGATTGGCCGAATGAATGTCTTGAAACGGAAGTCGAATCTTTAAAATTTCGCTGCATTTTAATTCACTTCTCAGGAGATAAAGTGAACAGCACAATAAACTAAGTAGCGCCTAATAAAGACGCCGAGAAAGCTGATGGTAAATTGGCTGCCGATATTGATGATCTCTCTGAGCAAACATTTGCTCATGCTGGCACTTCAATTAAATGCCTCGCGCGCTGATCGACATGCAGTTGCGCTTAAACTCTAAAGATAATTACGTATTTTCAAGCATCCCACAACAAATCGAAAATAAAAGCACACCGTATGCTCCGACAAATCAGTTTTGGAAGATAAAATTCTCCTCCGAATTCTTTCCAATCAAACAAATTTTGAAATTGATTTCATTCAGTTTCAGCTTTGGCTTCCGACGGAGAAGAACGCCAAGCGATTGTTCATCAAACTGCTGCATACTTGACACAAGAGCGCCTCACTCTCATCCGATCAATGATTAAATGATTGCACAAAACTGAATGAATTTAAGTTTTCAACTCTATATGGACAAATGATTGTTCCAAAGCAGAAAAAGTGAAAAGTCAGCATTACACTTCTGAAATAATATTAGCTAGTTAACGGATTGAAGAACAGCATGTTATGAAAGCGAAGATTTTGAATGGAATGCTTAAAAAGATCATCTTCTTTGGACTCACGTAATGGGGCGGGGGTGGCGCTGTGGGTAGCGCACCAGGCTCGTAATCTGTAGTTCCCAGGTTCGAGTCCCAGCTGGGTCAGCGTTGAGATTTATCTCCGCAAAAATTTCCCCGCCCTGCCCACGATCAGTAGGGGACACCGATGGGCTTGGAAAGGTCGCCGTCCGTCGGATGGGACGTTAAGTCGTGCCCCGTGTGCGGGAGAGCCATACCCTCTGCACGTTAAAGAACACGCTGGATGGCCTTGACGGGAGGCTACCATCTGTCTCCCAACAGCTGTTCCAGTGGGTCCCCTCCCCCAACCTTCTCTGAGCCTTCGGGGTCCTTGTGGCCTGGCCATTTAGCCCATGGTGTGCAAAAAAGTGCCGCTCAGAGGTAAAACAATCCAATGGACTCACGTAACCAGTCAAGAGGCAGAAGCACCGAGAAGCGAAATCTGTTTCCCCTGCACGAATACAGAGACGATTTCAGACGACCAACCAGTTCCTTTTAAGTTACCTTTAAAGCTTGGGTTGTTTTTACCTTTGAGCGGCACTTTTGCGTGAAGAAATGGGAAAGTCTCGAAAGGGTTGAGATCTAGGAAAGGGATCCACAGATGGAATCCTCCAGGCATGGCCATCCAAAGTGTTCTTTGATGTGCACATGACTCTTCTGTAAAACGGAGTCCTCAATTACCGATGGACGGTCTCCTCTCCAATCCTATCGCGTTAACTTCTCTCCCTCAAGGAACAGCTGAGCTTAGCAGAGGAAATCTCAACCCAGGCACTGTGGAGCACTCGAAGATGTGAACATCAGACTATAGGGTTTGCGCGCCACCTGCTGAGTAATCCCTGCCCTAACGCTCGATGATAATCTCTGTTAAGCAGAAGACTGGTGGCATCAATCGAGATCATTTGGTGGCAAATGCTCTTTCACTTTCATTGCACAAAAGGCCCTCAGAAAGCATCAATCGAGATCATTTGGTGGCAAATGCTCTTTCACTTTCATTGCACAAAAGGCCCTCAGAAAGCATCAATCGAGATCATTTGGTGGCAAATGCTCTTTCACTTTCATTGCACAAAAGGTCCTCAGAAAGAAACCAACTGGTTTGGAAATTAACAGAGAACTGTTCGAACGCACTGGTTTTTTAAAATGCATAAAATTTGTTTTATCTTATATTTTTTGAATATTTTACATGAGTTTTTTATTTCGAAGTTTTTAGCTCGTGTTAAAAAAACAGAGATAATAGTTCCTATTTGATAATAGTCCTTTGTCGAGTGTCTGTCCATCTGTAGACACTGAACTTTCATGTTCATACAGATAAATTAAAAATTATTTTTCGTTGAATAGGAATTGGTAAAATATTACGATCTGCACTTTCCGAATCTCGCAAAAGCCATAATTGCGCCTTCTAGCGGTGGAAAAAAGCTGATTAAAAATTTTGAAATGAATATTGCAAACGATATATTTATGCTATAAATTTTTAATATTCATGGGAGGTCTGTGAAGGTCACGAAGTTTGCATTGGCAAAAATGAGTTGACCCCCGCCTCACCCCTAGGAGTCGTTGGGTGTTAAAACTCAACCTTTTCGTCTTAAGAGATTTCATTCTTGTTTTTGAAAATAAATTAAAATATTTTTGTATTAGATAGTTATTGATGAAGTATTACACGATTAGCCCTTTTCGAATATCCCAAGAGCTCTAAAATTGCGCCCTCTAACGTAGAAAAAAAAATCGAAAAACGAAATGTTTTAATGAATACTACTAGTGATGTATTTATGCTAGAAATTTGAAATTTTGATGGTGGAATGTGTAGGTAATGAAGTTTCCATTGGCTGCAATGAGTTGACCCCTTACTCCGAGGGTGAATGGGTGTTTTAAGAGACAATTGGAAAACTCTTTTTAGTTGGATTGGTAGTAACGACATACTATCATCATCATCATCAGTTTATTAAAATAATAAGGTTACAAACAGCATATATTTGTAATAATCTTGTTAACCCAAGAACTTCTAAGCTCATGCAGGTTAACATACAAATTATTTAAGTACATAATTTTGCCAACATTGACACTCGACTTTACATAAAGGTAAAAAACATATACAAAAACAATGCAGAATTTAAAAAATGAATTAAAGCTTTTTTACTTAACACGCATTTTCAGTCGCATTTTTCAAATAGTTAGATAGCTTTAATTTATATTGTTAGAGATCACTAAACACGAAACGGGCAAAATTTTTAACAAATGTTGGAAGAGATTTGTGTATGGTAGAAATTCGAAATTTCTGTAGTCGAGTGTCAAAAGATACTCCACTGAGAGCAACAATGTGCTCCCTTTTCTCAGAAGGATGAGAGAAAAGAAACTTTTTCCGTTTAAAAAATAAAAGACAAATACTTTTTATGTTGGATAATAATAAAATACTACTATTTGCATTTTATTCATCATCCATTAGTTCAAATTCAAATTTTGAAGGAGTGGCAAAGTAGGAAAGCGAACCATTTCATTTTCTTTGCAAACGAGATTCCCATAATCGCGAGAGGCCACGTGCTTTCTCTTGTGTCCATCTGCTTGTAGATATTCACTTTTTTGTTTTAAGAGCTAAGTGAAATATTGTTAGTTTTTTTGGTCTTTAGCGTCGCATTTTAAAAATCCCCAATTAAAGTTTCGGAAATGTCCCATAAAAGTAGAAAAGAAAGAGAAAAAATTTAAACGAATCATTCTTGTCATAAAGTTGAAATTAAGGTGGTGAGGGTGTGGTTGGAAGGGGTGTGGCAATGATGGCAGCAATTTGCCTTTCAAAAAAATTCAACTTTCTGATGACTAATTCTAAAACAATTCTTTTTTGATGACTAATTCTTTCTTTTATATTGGATACGTACTAACGAAATATTACTATTTACATTTTCCGAATGAGCCATAGGTTAGAATTTTCACCATTAGAGGGTGCAAAAGTTTGAAAATGAGCATTTCATATTCGCCGGAGAAGATTTATATTTTTCTAATTTATAATAATTGTGAGGAATAATATCAAAACAATTGATTTAATTGAAAAGTCTCCATACTCATCTACAGAATGATCAAAGCAGGCAGTCTACGAAACAGGGAGGCGGAATGACGTTTGATGGACAGCTGCTTTGAGCCAGATGACATTTTCCTACAAAGCGATCCAGGGGATTCTGTAATGTGTTCTCTGCTGCACGGGGGACCGTGATTTAATCTCCCATCTGACGGACGATTTCCTTTCAAAATCCAAGGATGTTTCATGTCTGATCGAGGTCAGGATCCAGACAAAGGCCATGAGATTTGATAACTAAATAAATGTTTTCTTTTAATTCTTTTTAAATTATTATTTAGGATGGTATTTTTTTTTCTACGTTACTTAAAAATTGTCTTGATCCTGTGGAATGAGAGCACACGATTTCATATGAAGTGCTTTACCGTTGATCAAGGCCAGTATTTGTTCTTTCTATCCGAAATGAAACGGACGATGGAATTTCAGTCCGTTCGAAATGCACATCGAGTACCACATTCCTCTTTCGTAAAAAGGCCACACGGTGAATATCGCGATGGGAAAGTTGCAGTAGAGTTCCAATCTCTTTGTAATTTTATGAAATATTTCTCATACCATCAGAAATAATTTCACGCCACAGTTCTAGAATGCTATCTTTATTTCGAGGCAGGGCTCAATGCGCAGAATCGTAAGAGAGGACGAAATCTTTACCATTGAGTCTCACTTCCCGTGATTGCTTACATTAAGAGGAGAATGTTATTGCGATATCTCTCTTCATTAGGAGAAAAACTAAAAGAATCGCAGCATCTTCCAGATGTCTCCCATCCTCCTTCGCTTTGTGTTTAGAGGCCACTTCATCCCAGAGAACAATTATTCCGTCAACTACGGTAAATGATACTCAGGTGGATGATTATGTTCGCACGCGTAATAGGAAGCTCAGTGCCGAAAACATTCGTACATATTGGATACTATAGAATTGCGGAAATTCTGGAAAAAAAAAATATATATTTCTGAAGGGTAAACATTTGACGCATTGCTCTTTCCTAGCTCTTAGCTGATTTGGAGCTTTCCCGTCCGCCAGCATCCGTCTTGATCGAGCTCTAGTGGGAGTGCGACGTCAACACACATTTCAGCAAAGAGCTTAGTGACAGCTTTAATCGGATTTTGACGAATGTTCTTCTCGCTGGCTCACTCGCACGTGTCCCAACTTAACGCCCATTCCTCGAGTCCTGCTCGTTCCTCGGAAAGAGTAAATAGGTGGAGCAAATGATTTATGATGTCCGAAGAGTCCTTCTCTTCACAATGGAGTGGATTAGCGAATGGGGCGGAAATTTCGATCCTCGGTTCACACGTGCGGCACACGGGAGGGAAGCCCATGGGCCGAAGAGGCTGCTCGTTGGTGGTCACTTCATTAGGGACGCCTCTGGTGGGGAAAACAACAAGCAGGAATTGGGCGGGGAAGGGGGAATTATTCTTGAAGAATCGCTGGAAATTCATGCATATATGAGTTGTCCAGTAGTGAAAATGTAATCCAGATCTGTTTTAAATAGTTTGGGCATTAATGTCCTTTGCCGAAGCAAGTATAGTGATTAGGAAAATTTTGGTTTTCCTGGTCTATCTGTACAACTGTGCTGCTGAAGGCTCGAGTTCGAATTCGCAGATGGAGATATTTGTGTTGATCAAAACATTATTCTAGACAATATTTATTAAAAACAACAAAATTTTCCCGCGCTCAATACAGGGTAGCAGGCAAAATAATGACACGTCGCCATCAGTTTCCTTCCTTTCATATATTTTCCGTTTCAAACAGATGGCAGCCGTGGTGTTGATTTTAATTTCAGTTTATGAAATATATCTACGACGATTCCACGTCCATCTTTAAACCCGTTAAGTGTTTTCTATCACTATCGATTGAACATTTAGTTTTGGTGTTTTAAAAAAGACAATTTAGATTGTTTTTTGGTATATTCGATGTAACTGATTTATTGATAAATCAGCTACTGAAAACCCAGAAGCAATATATTTTGGGAAACCAGCTATGCTTCATTATATGCGTACAAAATAAGCATGGGACTGTTTTTTTTTTTAATTTTTAAAATGGAGATTCGGCAAGTAAATTTATGATAAAATGAAAAGTTACTTTCTAATCGATTCATCCTTAAAATTGTCTGTGCTTTTGCGACTTTTATAGAAAAGAAAATCCAACTTAAAATTTGTAAAAGTTCCCGAAATATTTTTGCCAAGTCTTCCAATGTATCAATCAAAGTATTAAAGCACCCAGACAAATTTTAAATCTCTAATATGAAATTAAGTTTTCAAATTAAATTTTTATATCTGGCTCCTGCAATTCTAAAAACTACTTCGTACTACAATTAAATTCTCACCCCGGTAAATTTAGCGAATTACACTGAAGTGCCATTGAATTAGGGACAGGAGACGTTATCCAAATTCGATACCAAAACATGGGTCGTCGTAACTGTGGAACCGCCGACCTACGAGACGATGAAGCGAGCGTTGCACGGTCCATGCACTGACTTCCTGGCTGGAACCCGTGTTCAGATGGGAGGTGATTTCAGATAATGTCTGGCCCCTATCGGTCCATACGATTTATACAAGCTTGTGGAGTCCTTGCCTCGTCGTGTGACGACCGTTATGAGTGCCAGAGGGAGTCCAACTGGTTTGCTATCCCTAATTCAATGGCACTTCAGTGTTAGATAAATGCAAATAAATAAGTTAATAAATTTATTGAGGTGCTAATAATCACTTTAAATTGAATAAACTCTGGTGAGTTTCATTACTGATCCGAGTCCATTGAACTGAAAAACAACTGTGCTAATAATTTAACTAATATTTAATTGCTTCGAATGTCAAGTAACTAAACATCACAGAACTTCCATTTCGGTTGGACTGAGAAGGGGACAGAGCAGCGATCGGGAGCTTCTTCCATTTGCTAGGATCTTTTTTTTTGAAATTCGTTGAACACTTTTGCGAAGAGATATGGCTTTTGAAATTGGTGGAAACAAGCGACAACTAGCCGTCCCATGGCCGAGTGGTTAGCACGTTTGGCTACTGATCTAAGGGACCTGGGTTCGAGCCCCGTGTAAGGCATGGTTGTGTGTTGTTTTTCTGCTGAGGTCCTGCCATCCTCTCAGACCTTCTACTATGGCATATAAACCGACAGGCTCCTGTCAGACCTCTGTGGCAAGCAGCTGCTTGAAGGGGTATTTATTTATTTATTTATTTTATAAGCGACAACTGGAGATGAATCAACTCGGTAGGAATAAACAAACCAGATTCGGTCGTGCTGAAGAAATTAAAAAGGGAATTTATGGGGAGAATAAGACAAAGGGAAATCAATCTTATTAGATCTGGCTTATAAGGCTGGACAGCCAAAGGGAATTTATGGGGAGAATAAGACAAAGGGAAATCAATCTTATTAGGTCTGGCTTATAAGGCTGGACAGCCAAAGGGAATTTATGGGGAGAATAAGACAAAGGGAAATCAATCTTATTAGGTCTGGCTTATAAGGCTGGACAGCCAAAGGGAATTTATGGGGAGAATAAGACAAAGGGAAATCAATCTTATTAGGTCTGGCTTATAAGGCTGGACAGCCAAAAATTAGCGAAGAGGCACCCGAAAGAAAATGTGTTCTTACAAAACCACAGGAAAAATTCTCTAAAAAAAACATACATTTCTTATAAGTAAGGAATTAAAATAATAAAAAAAATAAACCCCCCTTCAAGCAGTTGCTTGCCACAGAGGTCTGACAGGAGCTTGTCAGTTTATATACAAAGTAGAAGGTCTGAGAGGATGGCAGGATCTCAGCAGAAAAACAACACATACATGGGGGGGGGATTATATTTTTAAGAAATCAAGGAAATATCTTGATTAAAAAACAAAAATATACATTTTGAATGAGCCTGTGAATTGTCAAAATAGTTTAGTTATGTATCTAAAAATATTTGGTCAATAAAGCTGAAAAAAAAAAGGAAAGCCAGATTCAGTACATCGATGATTTTTTTATAATCGGAAATATCTTTTGAATTGAACTGCAGGTTGGTCACGCCCTCTTCAGAAGTTCCAAAGTACGTGCAAAGGAAAAAACGATCAAGCATTGCAAGTGGGAAAAACTTAAGTCAGCTGCCGACATGAGGTTTATTTTGGAATCGGTGGAAATGGAATACAAGACGAAGCTTTAAATCATTAAATAGGAAAACTCACAATGTAGACATACAAAGTGGATAAAAGCTGTTTTTATCACGTTTTCAGAAAAAAAAAAGCGAGATATTAGTAATTATGTCTTATCTGTTGACATCGAATTTTTTTTATAGAGATGAATTCAAATTTATTTTTCTGTTAGATAGGAAATTGATTAAATATTAAGAATTATTTTTTTTTATTCTGAATCTCACAAAAGGGAAAAAGTTGAAAATTCCAAAATTTCAAACAAATATTGCAAACAATGTAGTTATGGTAGAAACTTAAAATTTTGGTATTGCAATATAAAGGTCGCGAAATTTTCATCGGCTACAATGAGTCGACTCCTTATGCCCAGGGCGCGAGGGTGGCTCAGTCGGTAGAGCGCCAGGCTCGTAATCAGCAGTTCCCAGGTGGGTCAGCGTTGAGATTTATCTCCGCAAAATTCCCCGCCCTGCCCACGGTCAGTAGGGGACACCGATGGGCTTTGAAAGGCCGCCGTCCGTCGTATGGGACGCTAAGCCGTGGCCCCGTGTGCGGGAGAGCCATACCCTGTGCACGTTAAAGAACACGTTGGATGGCCTTGACGAGAGGCTACCATCTGTCTCCCAACAGCTGTTCCAGTGGGTCCCCTCCCCCAACCTTCTCTGAGCCTTCGGGATCCATGTGACCTGGCGATTTAGCCCATGGTGTGCAAAAAAGTGCCACTCAGAGGTAAACCAACCCAACCCTTATGTCCATGGTTTAATGGGGAACCTAACCGATTTGTTTTAAGAGATTATTGGAAAACTCTTCTCAGTTGCATTGCTACTAATCAAATATTTTAATTCTCAATTTTAAAATCCTTGGGTAGTTCTAAAATATATCGTTCGAGATCACTAAATATGAAAAGGATAAACTTTTGACGAATGTGTAAGCTGATTTGTTTAGAGTAGAAATTTCGGTTGTAGAGTGTTAAGAGATATTTCACGGACAGCAATAATCGGGCCCATTTTCTCAGAGGTGTCTGAAAAAAAAAACATTTTTAATTGAAGAAATAAATGATAAATGCTTTTTATATCGTAGAATTAACAATAAAATACTACTCTTTGCATTTCTCCCCCCCCCCATCATCCATTGCCTCAAATTAAAACTTTTAAGGAGTGAAAAAAAAATAGGTAAACGAAAACCTTCCTTTGCAAATGAAATTCTGCGATTCCTTCTTCCAGGATAACATCTGCAGAAACCAGATGAAGCAAATGACAATGCGCAATTCAATTTTCCATCGAGAAGCTTTAAACAGAGGCCAAGTATAAACAGCACGAAAAGTTACTAAATTTGTCATTAATGAATCTGACAGCTACCAAATGATTCAAGTTGCATGACATTCCGGTAGAATATTTATAAAACTCCACTTTGAAATAACAAGCTGAGAACATCGATTAACGTTACAGGTTAATGAAAAACATTCCACTTAATGGAAACATTCGCGTTATCTGAATGGGAAATGAAATTGGAAATTTCTCATTAATCTGCAACGTTAATCGATGTTCTGAGCTTGTTGTTTCAAATTAGACCCTTCTTGGTCTAGTGTGGTTAGCGTACCTGACTACTAACACCAGCGGGGTATGTCCTTGTGTAAGTGTATGCATTATATTGTATGAGAAACCAGGAGAAGCTTCATTTTCTCCGTCCTTTGTGTAGGGAAGTGCTTTCTTCCTGTTTTAAAATTTAAAACATTTATTTGTTTAAATAAACTTTTCGTAACAAAAAAAAAAACGTGTTTGAAGGGTAATTTTAACATTTTGATGAAATCTGTTTAAATTTCGATTTTCAACCAGAACCGTTCAACATTTAAAGCGTTTAGGAAGTCGTAATATTTAACAAATGCCAATTATAAGAACTTACCTCTTTATTTAAGTTTTAACTAAATTCTAAGTAATATTTAAAATCACTTAATAAACGTATGTTAGAAGTCTGCATAAATAATTCAGCAATTTCGTGTAACTTTCATAGGTCTGGCATGATATTATTTCAAATTTCAGATTCCATAATTCTTTAAATACCGAAAGATAATTATGCAAAATCGAGATTAAAACAGATTTGAACGAGATCTTTATGTATAGTTTTATTTTTGCACGAAAAGCGTATTTAAGAATCCACGAAATTTCTAATTACTCTTCTCCATTATCACAAAATAGGAATACTTCCATTTCTCTATCCAATGGATATTTTTATGACCTGTCATACACAATAACGAAATTGCTAATGTCAGTTTCATCTTCTTATGATAAATAAATAAATAAAAAAAATAAATACCCCCTCAAGCAGCTGCTTGCCACAGAGGTCTGACAGGAGTCTGTCAGTTTATATGCCACACACAGTAGAAGGTCTGAGAGGACGGCAGGACCTCAGCAGAAAAACGGCACATATATCCATGCCTTACCCGGGGCTCGAACCCAGGTCCCTTAAATCAGTAGCCAAGCGCGCTAACCACTCGGCCATTGACATCTTAATTATCCCTTAACGAGCATGCTCACTTAGAAGTTTCATTTTAAAAAACTTCGTCCCGAACAATGTTCGTTTGTTTTTCACCTGTGTTGACTAACAGAGGAAGACTCTTCGTTACCTTCGATGCTCGTGCACGCTGCATTCCGAAGGCTACACTTGACCTCAGCAACCGCTGACGGAAGCGTCGTTCTCCCTACCATTGAGCAAACAATGCAGCTGGAGGCTGGAGCGTTTGCGAAGCGAAATGCTCGGAGGACGACTCTCGAGCGATAATGACCGGGGGGGGAGGGGGTTGATGAGGCACGAGACGAAATGCAGTTGGTAGATAGATGTCGCTGCATGATGATTTGCAGTTGTTATCCACTCACTTGGAGCATCAAGATTATCTGCCCGCTTTGAGAAGCGTTGGCTCGCTTCGTCACTAGGCAACGGAGTAATACCTCGAGGAGGGAATCCACTTAGTCCCTCTTCTTGGTCAAGAGGAAGTGCAATGAGATGATTGCAATGAAAGAGAAACTTTCCTGCTCCTTGAGTGGAAACGATTTCAAAACGGTGTCTTTTCACTTCTTCTCCTTCAGAAGATGCAAAAGGAAAACCGCAAGCTCCGGGATAAATAGTCCCACTCGAGCGTCGAATCCCCTCCACAGTTCAGCTCAGCAACGAATAACGAAACTCTTTTTCGCAGCTATTTTCCTCCCAGGAGAAATGCTCCTTAGCCAAAGCTCACTGAAAGGATGGTGCTCAAATGCTGAAGAGGATATTTCTTTCGGCGTTGGGGAAGATATTACGAAACGCGTGCTTTGTTCAGCTCAATGTAACAAAATATTGAAAAGTTTTTTTTTTATCCTTCGTTGTTTGATTCTACTCTCATTAAGAGATAGGGGGGAGTTTGTTAGAGAATCTTAATCGACCAGAAGGGCAGCAGTGTTGATTCAGACGTAGAAGATTCTGGTTGCAAATAAAGCATTGCACGAAGCATCGTCTAGTGTTTTGAAGTAGAGATTTAGATTGCAGATGATGCCTCATACTTCTCAAAAGACTTCAGTCGTTTAGTAATTTGTCCCATAATGCATCATCCCCCAGTGTCTAGATAAACTTCATTTTCTTTTATACCCCAAATATCTCCCAAACCACAGATTTATCTTTTCAAAAGCAGAAAAAATAACGATTGTGTTATTTCCTTAAACCAATCTAAAACCAACTTGCTTCACTCCATTGCATGAATATAAGACGGATTTCATCTCTAGGAACCCTTATATAGCACATAAGTGGCGGCCATGCACAACAAACTTTCAAGTATTTATCACTCTATGGTCTATAAGCCGTCCCGTGGCCGAGTGGTTAGCACGCTTGGCTACTGATTTAAGGGACCTGGGTTCGAGCCCCGGTATTAGGCATGGATGTGTGTGTCTGTCGTTTTTCTGCTGAGGTCCTGCCATCCTCTCAGATCTCCTACTGTGGCATATAAACTGACAGGCTCCTGTCAGACCTCTGTGGCAAGCAGCTGTTTGAGGGGGTATTTATTTATGGTCTATAAATGACAACAAGGTCTTCACCGGAATGAGAGAGGTCTTGGTAGATATAATGCTCTGTGCACCAATCCCCTGTGATGATGCACAGAACCGGCACCTAATGTCCGACCCCGCCTTCTCGTGGTATAGACCGTGGTACCTTTCAAAAGAGATACTCTTTTGTGGAAGTGAACGGAAAGGGACGTGGCCGAGTGGTTAGCACGCTTGGCTACTGATCTAAAGGACCTGGGTTCGGGCCCCGGGTAAGGCATGGATGTGTATGTGTTGTTTTTCTGCCGAGGTCCTGCCATCCTCTCAGACCATCTACTATGGCGTATAAACTGACAGGTTCCTGTCAGACCTCTGTGGCAAACTGTTGCTTGAGGGGGTATTTATTTTTTTTTTTTTTATTTATTTCTTACAGCTAAATATCAGACAAACATTAAAGACTTGAATGTTATCTGTTGCTATGCTCCCACTGAGGATGAAAATAAGAAAGTTAAGTTTTCAGACAAATTCAAGATATTTTGAATTAAATCAAGAAAACAGATTTTACCCTTGTTCTACGCGACTTCAATGCCAAAGTTGGTACGGATTCTGACCTTTGGAGTGGGTTGATAGGTCCCTTTGGTATTGGCTATAATGCTAAAGTTTGCATACATTTTGACCTTTCGGAACGGGTGTTAGGTCCCTTTCGCATTGGTAGTTGTAATGGGGAATCCTAGAAGTAAGTAGACTTAAACGTTTGAGAATAACTAACACTACTTTACAAACACCAGGGCATTTATAAATACAGGAGGGATTCCCCTGATTTTTTGCCAAAGATTATGACCGATTTTAGTTCGCCGTCCCGTGGCCGAGTGGTTAGCACGCTTGGTTAGTGATCTAAGGGACCTGGGTTCGAGACCCGGGTAAGGCATGGATGTTTGTGTCGTTTTTCTGCTGAGGTCCTGCCATCCTCTCAGATCTTCTACTATGGCATATAAACTGACAGGCTCCTGTCAGACCTCTGTGGCAAGCAGCTGCTTGAGGAGGTATTTATTATTATTATTATTTATTATATATTAAGAGCAAATGGGCTAGTTGTATTAAGAATGCTTTAATATACACAGTCGGATCAGAATAATATGACCACCTACCATACGTATACTATGGTAGGTGGTCATATTATTGTGATACGATTGCATATAGAGGAGCTGAAATTGGATCTGACCAGTACTTTGTCAAAAAGGACTTGCAACTTAAACTTAAGAAGTGTTGTGCTAGGGTTAAAAGAATACCTTTAACACTGATGCTATAAAGGACTTAGTTATAGCCAAAGCTTACCATGATAAGTTACTTAGTCATAATACAATCTGAAGTTATTATGGCTCTTTCTAAACTTAAACTTCATAAATCCCCAGGGGTAGATGAAATTACAACGGAAATGCTTAGAGCTGGGAATGTTTTGGTTACCACCTGGATGACTGAAATTTTGAATATCTTTCATGATAAAGACATTGTTCCTAAGAATTTTACCAGAGCTATTATTATTATCCTATTTTCAAAAAAGGTGATCGCAGTTCTTGCGATAACTATAGGGGTATCAGCCTACTCTCTGTTCCAGGGAAAATTCTTTGCATGATTGTGCTTAATGGAATTAAGAACAATTGTGTGATGAGCAGTGTGGATTCAGAAGAGGTAGGGGATGTGCATAATAGATTTTTTCTCTTAGGCAGATTCTTGAAAAAAATTTCAAGTTTGAGAAACTTATAGTTACTAACTTGCTTATTTCAAAAAGGCTTTTGACTCTGTTGATCGTAAGATCTTATGGTATACCTGAAAAGTTAGTTAACATAATGAAAGCTCTCTATAATAACACTGAGTCGTGTGTGAGAGTTGGTAAGGCTTGTAGCAATTGGTTTATCATTATTCTGGTGTTCGACAAGGGTGCATTTTGTTTCCTTTTCTCTTTAGTTTGGTTGTTGATTATGTTATGCGAAATTCACTTCAAGGGAAAGATTTTGGCCTTAAATGGACTGGAGATACGAAAATTTCTGATTTAGATTATGCTGATGATTTAGTCCTTTTGGCAAATGATGTTGATGAGATGAACTCTTGCATTCGAGCTGTTGATGAGACTGGTAGATTAGGTTTGGTTATAAACATTATTACCCAAAGAGAAAAAACTAAAGTGATGAAAATTGATCGGGCAGATCGTGATTCAGTTGTTTTAAATGGCTGCCCTTTTGAGCAGGTGTCACAGTTTAATTATCTTGGGAGTTATACAACAGATACTGGTGATGTGTGGGATGAGATAAATAGAAGAATGGGTATTGCTGCTGAGACCTTTAAGAAGCTATGGAGAGTGTGGAGAAATAGGCTTATACACCAGAAGAGTAAAATTAAACTGAATAATAGTTTGGTTCTTTCTAGGGTTAGTTATGATAGTGAAACGTGGAACCTTTGTAAGCAAGATTACAGGAAACTTAATGCCTTTGATTCTAGATGCTTTCGCAATATCTTGGGCATTAGGTGGTTTGACTTTGTAATTAATTATGAAGTTAGAAGGAGTTGGCAACCTCATTTGAGCAGTATATTGCGCAGAGACAGACTGCGTTGGTTGGACCATGTTGCCCATATGCATAACTATAGATTAGCTAATAGGGCTTATAGAGTTTACCTAAAGGCCTCAGAAAGAGAGGGAGACTAGGATGTGGTGGGCAGACAATGTCAAATGGGACCTGGTTGGAATTGATGTACAGTCGCTCAAAAAAGTATCCGAACACTACGGTTGATTACAGATTTCACAAAAAATATCTGGCAATGACACGAAGGTTGCCAGATCACTAATTCCGAAAAAAATCGTTGCCAGATATTTTTCCTGAATTCTGTAATCAACCGTAGTGTTCGGATACTTTTTTGAGCGACTGTACAGTGGCCAGATGCATCAGATGAAGCTCAGGACATAGGAATTTGCAGAAATAATTTGCTCAATCTCTTTGGAACTCCGTAGTCCATGACTGCTTGAGGATGATGATGATAATTAACAATCTCCTATCTGCAGCTATGCATATTGACAACATGGCTAAACCAAAGCAGTTTCTCTCTGAACAATGCGGCTCAAACGCGGTCTATTTCTTCTAACTTCATCATTACTTAAAAAGTCAAACTTCCCAATTCCCAAGATACTACGTGAGCATCTAGAATCAAAGGCATCAAGTTTCTTGTTACCTTCTTTACAAAGGATATATGTTTCGCTCCTATAACTAATTTTAGAAAGAATGAAACTACTGTATTATACAGCTCAACATTAATCATTAGGTGTACACTCCTGTTTTTCCACATCTCCACAGATTTTTAAAAGTCCCATCACCGATCCCTATTGCCAACAGGGTTTAATCATTCGCATAATCCGAATCAGAACTTTTTATTTATCTGAACCATTTAAGGCCAAAATAATCCCCTTGCAATGTTTTTGCATAACATAATCAAAATAATCAAACTAAACAGAAAATTAATTAAAATGCATCTTTGTCTACTCGAAACGTTAAACCAATCATTACAAGTCTTCCCAACCTCACACACGACTCAGTATTATTAAAGAGAGCCATCATAGTACTAACTTGTCCGATATGCATCGATATCACGAGAGTTAGCGAAGAAAATGTCAAAGCAAGGATTTCGGGGCCTCAGACATGGGAAGATCGTATTACGACTGAGCAAATCTCCACCCCCGTGAACATGTTGAAATTCAGTCTCTGATTCAAAGCATTTCGAAGCTCTTTTACTTTCCCTTTTGAATGCAAAAGAGCCTTCCTTAACCTCATCTTTTAAGAAGTCGCTCTGTTGGGTGTAAATAACCATCGAATAAAAAAGGGAATTTTTTTCTTCAAAGGAGAAGGGACAGACGATGATCGGAAAATAGCTGGAGGTGATTTCCTTTTGTTCTGGGAAGCACTTCCTGTTGACCTTTACTTGCCTCGTGATGGAGTGCGAGAGCCAGCAAAGCGTCTCTTGTGCCACTTGACGTCGGCTGCCATCAGGGCAGAACAGCAAGAGAGCCTTAGAGCCTTGAAGTCGCTCCATTTTTTCTTCTCAGCCTCTGACTCGGTTCTTACATCGACAGAGACAGAAAATCAGATTCCCAACAGATGGCGTTACAGCAGAGCTTTCAGTTCATAAATAATTACAGTGCGCGGAGAGCGTTACCTTGGTAACAAATGGATCACTGAGGGTGGGCTCGCTCTTGCAAGAACAGCCTCGCACCTCTTGTGCGTGCTTCAGTAACCGCGAGCGGCGAGGCGCAGAAACGTTCTTTGAGCGGAGAAGAAAATGAGGGCGACACTCGAAGCTGTGAGAGGCTCTCTCTCCTACAGCGGACATTCATTTCACTTTCCGACTCACGGAGATGCTCAACGAGAGTCTGGCTTCGTCAAAGAGCGCCACCAGATGCGATTAAATGGTGCTCTGCATCAGATAACCTTCAACTTCAAAGAATTCCATTCAGAGAGCCTCAAATGCCACCGGAAAGGGAAAAAATCGGATCTTAAAAAGGGCATGGAATTCAATTGATTTCAGCTAGTCACACTAAATCACGATCACTTAAATGACGACAGGGTAAGAGGAATGAAATGGAAAAACCCTCAGCTTGTTCCTTTGGAAGCTTTCCGTGGTTCAGAGGAGAACATCACGAAGAAGTTGCAGTCAATACGAAATGCGAAACATTACCACTCTTGGGGAAGGAAAGATCTCATCCCATGATTAATGATTTTATCTCATGCACTTTCCAATAGGGGCACAAAGGGTTCTGTTGACACTTTCAGAGAGAGAGAGTTGTGGGGGGGGGGAGATCATTTCTGTATTTTGTGGACTCGCGCATAGAGCGATTTGAATATATTTCTGTAAAATAAAATTTCTACCTGATATTTTTTGTTTTACCAATGCAAATTCGACATCTTTCATCGTCCAAACCTCTTCCGGCATTTTTCTCTGGAAACAATGTATCACTCGGCCTCCTAATACTTCCAGTTCACAGGAACAAGGGAAAATGTATTTTTACAGAAACAATCGAAAATTTATTTTTATTGGAACAAGTGAAAATGCATTTTTATAGGAACAAGTGAAAATGCATTTTTATAGGAACAAGTGAAAATGTATTTTTATAGGCAGAAATACTACACATACGTTAGTAGAGGAAGGAGACCAAGTACTGCACAGATCTCTTGCACTTGGAGGCATGGTTGAACGTCCTTTAGGACGGACGGTGGTCTTTCCGAGATGCTCATCGTTGTCTTCCTCTCTCTGATTGGGGGAAGAGAATCAGCGAAGAAAACCTAAACTTTTGTAGAGTTGGGACTCGAATCTGGTGACATCAGATGACGAGTTAGCGCACTGCAGTCTGAGCCAATTTTAAAAATTTTAAACCTGCCTTTGCGAGTCCATAGTATCTCGCCTCTTTTCTAACGGAAACGCTATTCCTTAACGTAATTCCATGCACACGAAATGATAATGGAAAGCATTTGGTACATGTCACTCCGTCTTTCTTAACCACTAACTTGAGCGCTGGAAGAAATGGCAAGAACCATCGAATGCTTCCAAGCATCACGCTCCGAACGTTCCCCTTTAGGTCACCGAAACTAAGAAGTCGAATTTTTACGTTTTTAGATTTGCGTAAGCTCTTCCATTCAAATCGAGCCACTTTAGTTCGTGCCCAGTGGGAAATCTTCTGATCTCGCCATTGGGTCAGACCAATTCTTCCACCTGACGCTTCTTTCTCTCAATTTTCTCCCTCTGGTGAGACTTAGACATTCATACGTAATGCAAACAGAAACAATTTGAAAAGGGCTCAGTTACTTCTCAAAATATTTCCTTTCCCTCATTTCTGTTACTTCTTTTTTTCATTTTTTCATCCTTACATTTGTCACATTTCGTATGCCTCTCTCTGCTCGAGATATGCTCACAAAATAATCCCTTAGTCTAGAATCTCGTTTACAGTTCAGTTGATGTTTATTTTTTTCCAATTTTTTCCTTTCGTGATTCAGGTTTTCAAAAATGTTTTCGTGAACAGAAAACCCGCGCCCAGCGAGTGCCGATCCCCTTCTCAACTTATTTGACAACGATATTCGATACACATTGCATAGGAGCGCAGCCAACAACAAAAAATAATTTTCAGTTCATCGTTCAAATGCAATCAAAATGTATCTTAATCCATTTCTAAATGAAGTGATCTATTAATCTATTCCCCTAAAATTGATTTTAGATTTCTTCATTGATTTCTTCAACATAATCCGCGAAAGAGACTGGCAATGTACTGACAATTAACCTTTCAATTCCTCTAATCCATTAAATACTTTCAAGCAGAAAACGTTTCATATAGGGACCTGTTCTATTTCCTCATGTGAAGTTTACAGAAAGCCTCGCCATCGCGAAAGGAAATCAATTTCGAAGTTGTTCAATCAGAAATGAACTTTCCAAGTTCCCAGAATGAAGAAACGTGTTTTTCTCAACACTCAGCGTTCGGATCTTTTAAATTTCATCGGTTCAGGGCACCGAGTTGGAATTTTTAAGTGATCCAAACCACCATTCGGATTGATGGATCGGCGATCAGGAACCTTGTACGCAATTTTTTTGTGTATTTTTTTACGGATCATTTTACAGAAAATGCCAATCTCCTGAAAAACGTTTCTGACAATTTTCATTCAGAGTGTTTTCCCATTTATAGAAAGTATGGTTCTATGTTCCGAAATAAATTTCCCAGCTCCACTAAAATCAAATTTTCCTTTTGATTTTAGTGGAGCTGATCAAAGAGAAAAATCAAAATTTTCGTTTCGAAGATTACATTTCATTTTGTGCACGATCCCCTGAAGATCTATGAGGAATAAAACTGAACTGCAATTGATTAAAAATCAAAAGGAAAATGAAAATATTTTGGGAAAATCTGTTGCCTCTTTATTTTGCTAATTGTTAAAAGTTTTAAAGAACAAATTTAAAAATAAAATGCTACTAACTAAATAAAATATACTTTAACCCCTAGACCCACCTGTCTATCTCAATGTCTATCTCAAATGTAGAACCAGGACAATGATGTCTAATCTCAATGTCTATCTCAAATGTAGAACCAGGACAATGATGTCTAATCTCAATGTCTATCTCAAATGAGAAACCGGAACAAGCCTAATATACACTGCTCAAAGTGTAAATCACAACCCTACAAAGGAAGTGACGTATACACCAAAAACTGACAGGACGGAAGCAGTGAGGATAGATGCGAAAATGATCCAAAAACGGAACCTGAGAACTCAAGGTACGTGCGTTTATTGAAGATTCATCAGTACTCAGTAGGCCCACCTCGGGAAGGTATACAAGCCTGTAGACGTCTTGGCATTTCATTAATCCGATGGATAATGGTGTTTTGAGGTATGGCGTTCCAAACAGCATCCAGCATCCAAAGAGAAACGTTTCACTCGGTGGCAATCGTTGCCATATACACTGCTGGCCATTAAAAGTGCAACACCAAGAAAGACAAGAGATATCAAAGCCATATTTAGTGAATGCATAGCTTATGTTACAAGGATCAAATAATTGCAAATTCAACTCGGTTAGACTTGTGGAATACAAAGAGATCAGTATCTTGTGTAGCCACCATGAGCGGCAATAACCGCTGCTATACGGCATTGAGAGGATGAGACGTCGGATGTGTGCTTGGGGAATGTCAGTCTATGCAGTTTCAATAAATAGCCAAAGTTCATCTGTTGTAGCAGCTGCTGGTGTCTGGTGTGCTAGTCGTCGTGAGATGATGGGCCAGACATGTTCAATTGGGGACAGATTCGGTGAACGCGCAGACCAAGGCAGAAGTGTCACATGGTGGTTATCCAGGAAAAATGGCACCAGAGAGTCCCTGAAGATAAGGTACGACCACATGCTCCAACACCTCAGTGATGTATTGCTGGCTGTTCAAAGTACCAGTAATGCGTAAGAGGTGCGTGCGTACGAGTGCAATGGCACCCCATACCATACACCAGGGGCGGATCTGTAAGGTGCTGCGTCATGCATGTCTCACTAAGCCTGTCGCCATGGTACCTCCAGGTACGGATTCGTCCATCATGGTGCTGTATACTGAAGCAGGATTTGTCTGAAAAGACGATGCGATGCCATTCGCACATCCATGCGTGACGTTCTTGTCACCATTGCAGTCGCATACGCCTGTGTTGTAGAGTCAATGGTAGTCGAAGCAATGGCCGCTTAGCAAAAATGTCCCGATGCTGCAGAGGGCGTCAAATCATAAAGTGCGGACACTGGTTGATGTGCAACACACCCTAACTTTTGAGCTAAGGGTTTGATGTGGCTGTACGATCATTCATAGTCATGTGCACGAGATGTCTGTCCTCTCGTTTGTTTGTGTGACAAGGCCGTTGAGATCCCTGACGTCATTGAGTTCGTTCCTCCTCCCGCTGACGCCATATTGTCATCACTGTGGCAGCTTTCCGTCCAACATCACCACCGATGTCTCGGTATGATAATCCACCTTCCCATAATCCCACAATTTTCCCTCGATCAAAGTCGGAAACCTGGTCGTATGTATGCCGTGTTCTTCGACGGGCATACTTGATCCTTTAGTGCGCAAGAACTGCGATCAAACACAATTCCAGTGCTTTACACTGGCTCTTTTTAATCTCCTCTAATACCACTTCCAGGGAGCGTTACTGTCACACACGATGTGCGTATGTGCTGCTCTTTGAGTCATTTACACGTTCTTTCATGGGCATATTGCATAATTCGGGACAATCTGATGAGTTCTTCCTGGTGTTGCACTTTTAATGGCCAGCAGTGTAGTTCGATCAACTGAATGCTCATGAAATTGCTCTCTGCTTATTTTCCTAACCCTTACGAATTTTCAAGTAAGAAGAGAAATCATCTTGAATCTGGTCCAATATTAACCCACGACTACTTGAGCTGGTGCCTCTCAGGAAGATTTCTTCCTTGTCTTTGTACATTGACCCCAGGAACACTCAATTAGTGTCGGCATTGTTAAAGCCATTCCCTCTTAATCAAGCGTTAGAATAGTCAGTCAATTGCTAAGGAACAACAGGCAAACACGTGAAGAGCAAAAACATGACTGAGACACGAGCCACGATTGAACTTTACCAATTCTTACTTGCGATTTCTCAATAGTTATGATACCAGTCTGTCCAAATAACTAAATAGCACTACGATGGGAGAATTTAAAAGGGATGGCCATTCTCCTTTTGTTTTTGAAACGCAAATGAATGCTTGCGACTGTTGCCATGTTCGATTCTTCGATATTAACAATTTAGCTCCATCAGCGACTTAGCTGTAAACGGCTATCAACATTAACAAATAAATTTTGACAAAACGATAATTTCCTTGCATGCTAAGACAGCAATATTGGAATGTGTATGTGAAATTGGGTTGGAATGTTGTACCTCTGAGCGACACTTTTTTGGACACAATATGCTAAATGGTCAGGTTACAAGGACCACTGATGGCTCAGAGAAGGTTCGGGAAAGGAGACCCACTGGACAGCTGTTGGGAGCCAGACGGTAGCCTCCCATAAACGCTATCCAGTGTGTTCTTTAACGTGCACAGAGAAATGGCTCTTGAGAACACGGAGCCACGGCTTAACATCCCATCCGACGGATGGCGGCCTATCCAAGCCCATCGGTGTCTCCCACTGACCGGGGGCAGGGCGTGGCGGAAAGTTTAGGGGAGATAAATCTTAACTCTGGAACAGGCGGGACCCGAACCTGGGAGTCGCAAATTACGAGCCTGGCGCGTTACCAACTGAGCCATCCCCGTCCCCACTGTATATGAAGTAATGTAGCTCTAAAAGGAAGTCTGGGGAAGCTTTCGAAGAAGAATTTGATGGTGTTTCTTTGAAAGTTTCAGTGGAAGATAATTCCTTCAAAATTTTGCTTTCGCCATTCATGGGGGCCAAAAAACGAAAGTTTTTCACCCAAAGAAACAAAAAAAATCTTGATTTCAATGATCCAGCGTGGCCAGAAGATGGAAATTCATTTTGGGCCGATGAAAAAAGAAAGCATTAAAATTTTCTGCTGCCGCTGCTTAGAAAAAAATATTTTGATAACCCACAGTGTGGGTAGACCTGAAAGTTTGTTTACTGCAGACGAAAAAGTCGAAGAAGAGAATTTTCTTATTTCTCCGAAACTTAAGAAACTTTTCTTTTTAAACTGAAAAGAAAAAAAAAACTGGTATTTCGGATCCTATTTTTTTCCTAGCGAATTACTAATCATTGCTCAGAGAGAGCCAAATGAGAGAGCAGTTTCGATCTCGAACGTCCAACGTGGGTTAAAGTTAAGCAAAGGTGATTCTTCACTTGGAAAATACCGAGTTACCAACAACATTCAACATAATGCACAAAACAGATCAAAGAACAAAAAACAGAAACTTTAAAAACTGAATGTATTAGCTTCAATAACATTAAATAGACGGCTTTTCCTCCCATTCAGAAATGATTTCTAAGCGAACTCTTTGAGGATGATTTTCACTGAAATTCCTTCAAAAGGAAGTATAGCTTCTTTCGGTTTCTCATAGAATATAAAGATGTCCACGAGGCCAATGCACGCTACAGAAGAATCATCTCATCTGACCAGGTGAACAAGCAAAACACATATCAGCAAAAGCGAAGACGAAAAACGATCAAAAGGAACCTCCCCAATAAATAATGTCCTCCAGCAGTGAACATCTTACGTAATTAGTTCATGATAATCCTTCATCTTACTCACTTTGCTACCCAATTAATATTTCTTTCAGAAGTTACTTCAATGTTTTGGAGTACGTTCGAAAAGTTCTTGATAAGCGTTGTACATTTTCTCCGAAGTTAACGAGCTACGACTTATTCAAATCTTGTCTGAACTTGTCATTACGTGTTAAAAGCAAAAGCCATATCATTATTTCTCTCTTCGCTGGGGGCACATAACGTTCGGTATGCGAAACCTGTTCGTTGTTGCTATGGAGCCTACTAAAGACGGGGAAGATGAATTTTCACAAGAATGCAGCTTGGGGACGAGGCGAAAAAAGAATTCATGCTGATTTATCAAGTATATGGGGATCATGCCGATGTATCAATATTATGCGAGTATATGGGGGATCATGCATGTTCATATGGCATTGTTGCGGAATGGATGCGCAAATTCAGAAAAGGACGACAGCGCTTCCAACACTCCCTCATGCAGGAAGACCTAAGGAGGCCACGAAAGAGAGAAACATCGCTGCTGTTCATGAACTCATTAAGGAAAGAAAACCTACGGATCCCCGTCCAGGAAATAAGTTCAGATGTCAGTGTATCGATTGGCAGCGTGTAAACAATTATTCATCAACATTTAAAATTCGGAAAGATCTGTGCGAAATGGGAACACCACAAACTGACAGAACAGCAACTAGAGTCGACCCCATGTAAGGAGATGCTGAAAATGTTTGAACCTATTGGCTCCAAACGGTTAACAGACATTGTCACAGGTGATGAGACATGATTTTATTACTGTACAACTCCCAGAAAGATCGACAACTATGTTTAGGTTGCAGAAGATGAACCGCGTTCCCAAATTCTCCTACAAGACTTTCGCTCAAGAAAGAGAATGTTCACGATCGTTTTCAATTCCCAAGGAGTGCTATCCGTAGAAGCCTTACCTGAAAAAATTGCTATAAATGACCAATCCAACACCAACATTGTTTTCCCCAAAATAGTTCAGGAGATGAAGGAGCAGCGTCCAACAGCAGGAGTGTCAAGGATTCTCCCTCTTCACGGCGAAACCCGACAAATTACGTCTTGTCTGGAGCAGGAAAAAATCGAACAGCTACCCCATACTGCATATTCACCCGAACTTGTACCATGCGATTTTTTGTTGTTTCCAAAAATCAGAAATGAACTTGCTGGACAGCCTTTTTCAAAAGTGTAAGTCCTTGCAAAATGCCTTTATTTAGAATTGGGGAATGCTTTGAATTCATCAGGGAATGCTTTGAAGAACAATAAACATTTTGTTAAGGTAAGTGCAGTGGTTTTTGTTCTGCAGAGGCACGTGAAGAACGTTTTGAACACCTCTAGTATGTTGAACCTATGCAATGGCATTGGATCAACGAGACTGGATGCCATCGCTTCGTTGGCTCAATGATCAATCGGATTCAATTGCTCTTGGTCCAGATGCAGATTTACAAAAGGCTGGGTTGTTTTACCTCCAAGAGGATTTTGTCTAGCATACACTGATTAAATGGCCAGGACAAAAGGACATCAAAGGCTGAAAGAAAGTTGGGGGAAGAGGTACTATTGGACAGCTATTAGGGCACAGGGTGGCCTCCCGACAAGGCCATCCAGAGTGTTCTTTAACAAGCACACGGTAACACGACTTAACGTCCCAACCGTCGGACGGCTGCCTTGCCAAGCCCATCAGTGTCTTTTTCTGACCGAAGTCAAGGGTGGGGGTTAGCGGAGATATATCTCGACGCTCGTACAGATTGAACTCGAACCTGGCGATTATAAGTTACCAGCCGGGAGCGCTACCGACTGATCCAACAGCGCCCCGTTTACAAAAGGAGCGAAAGTGCCTAGTAACAGATCAATGGTAATTCTGTGGGGCCCGACAACTTTACATTTCAGTGTAAAATTTGGAAACTTTTGAAGGTAAACAAGGGGGATACGGAATCAGTAGAGATTAGTTTTTAATAGGGCATGAAAGGGTGCTACGAGTGTAAACAATGTGTTAGTTGGAAATACGGGAACCATCTTATTCAAGTCAGGATTTAGGTAATAATAAACGAAAATAAATGCTTCGAAGAAATTAATACAAAAAAAAATACGTTGTTTCGGTTGTTTTACCTCTGAGCGACACTTTTTTGCACACCATGGGCTAAATGGCCAGGTCACATGGACCCCGAAAGCTCAGAGAAAGTTGGAGGAGGGGACCCACTGGAACAGTTGTTGGGAGTCAGATGGTAGCCTCCCGTCAAGGCCATCCAGCATGTTCTTTAATGTGCACAGGGTATGGCTGTCCCACACATGGGGTCACCGCTTAACATCTCATTCAATGGACAATAGCCTTTCAAAGCCCATCAGTGTCCCCTACTGACCGTGGGCAGGGCGGGGAGTTTTGCGGAGATAAATCTCAACGCTGACCCAGCTGGGACTCGAACCTGGGAACTGCTGATTAAGAGCCTGGCGCGCTACCGACTAAGCCACCCCCGCCCTCCAAAAAATAAATACGTAAATTAATAAGTGTGCAAAATGTGACAAGTTCAAAATATACCAAGTAGAAATTAATCAATATAAACAGCACATTTCATGTGTTGTTTATATTGATTCATGTCATCAAATGTAGAGCACATTTCATGTGCTTGTTAAATTTCTTCCCGCTTTTTCCCCCATAAAAGGAACGCCAGATGCATTCTTTTGTTGTCTTTTGGGAATTGCAAATATCTCTTTCGTTGCCACCTCATACATTTGGCACTACTTAAATTTCATCTAATGTTTATTACACTGATTTCCCTTAGCTCAAGGAAATTTGATGAAGGGTAATATTTACTAAGAAATCTGATAATTTTAAGTCTGACACGGGTGGCAGATGCTTATATTAATCAACTACTGGATTAGAATCTTCTTATATCCTCTACTGATGAAGTTTTGTTTAATTTCTAAACTCTTTTAAATCCGTTACTTTCAGTATGAATCCACAATGTGGTAAGGACTGCAGAATGTAATACCGCTTTAGGACAAATTGCCAATCAACATTTTTAGAATCGGGTACAAATTCTAAAAATTCGACGACATTTGTTACTCGCATCGAATTTTAATACCTATTGGAAATACATTCATTAATGAGGTGGACCTGGTTAAGTAAAGGTTCTTAAAATATCACTCTCAGACGTCATTTATTTCGGACAGTCAAAATTATTTGAAAATTCAGTGGATTTCTTGAGGAAATCCATCAGATGAATTTTAAATTCAGCAGATCTTAATTTTCAACAAAACTGCATATACGTATATGAGCTACTATAACGATGAGAAATTACCATATAAGGTTGACAAAGCGAAACACTTTGTACTCTTAACTTTCACAGCGCTAGAAGACACTAAATTCTCAAAGAACTTTCTCATAGCTTTATTTTTTTAGCTTTGCAAAATTAATAATAAAAATTAGAAAATTGCTTTTTGTATGGTCTATTTCTGTTAGTTAATCACTTCGGGATTAAGTTGTGCAATTCTCTTAATTTCCTTGCTGAAAATGCTGGTTGTTTTGGGTTTTATGGCGCATTGGCAACTGGGCCATAATGCGCCAAACAAAAGACAACATAAAAGATAAAAGAAGTGCAACCCACAACCAAATTTAAAAGCAAATGAGCTAATTGTAAAAAAATAAAACAACAAAGAACAAGTGTAAAAATACAAACTAAAACAATAGAATATCAGGTGTAAGTGACCTGGAAAATATATACAATGTATAAGGTGGTAAAATCAAAATCCAGTAAAATATCGACGTCAAAAATATAAGTTAAATCAATCCCAGGTGTAAAAGACCTGGGCTATACAAAATATTAGGTAAAATCAAAATCTATTAAAATAACCACAATATTTTAAAAAGGAAAAAACTGAGGGTAAAAAGCTATGATCGGTTAAAAGATGTCCGAGTGTAAGAGGCTCGGACGCAAAATCATGAAAGGTAAAATACAATTTTCGTTCATTATTAAAAGCTTCGCATTCCACTAAAATGTGTTTGATTGTTAAAATGGTGTCACAAAACTCGCACTTGGGTTGGTCGTCCGCCCGTAAAAGAAATGAATGTGTAATAAACGAATGACCCAAGCGGAGCCGAGCAAGTACAACTTCCTCCTTGCGATTCCTGCGGTAACAAGACTGCCATGGTTTGACGATAGGTTTGATCTCAAAGAGCTTGTTTGTAAGCTGTTCTGACCAAGATCTCTGCCACTGTGCCCGGAGCTCGGTGGTAAAACGCTGCCGGAAATCCAGATAGGGAACCGGCAACGGAGAGCGGGATAGGGGCATGGCTGACTTGGCAGCAGCATCTGCCAAGTCGTTGCCCCTAATCCCGACGTGACCGGGCACCCAACAGAAATGGATGGTGGTGGTGGCTGCCAGACGATGTAGTTGCTGGCGGATCTTAGTAAGAACAGGGTGAGGCCGATGCCTCACCGAGATCAAAGCCTGTAGCGAGCTAAGCGAGTCGGTGTAAAGCACACACCGACGATGATGCTTAGTCGCTACGTGGTCCAAGGCGAGACTGATAGCGTGCAACTCTGCAGTGAAGATGGAACACTGCAGTGGGATCTGGTCTGCAATGATTACATCACAGCAGACCATGGCTGATCCCACTGAAATGCCGGACTTCGAGCCATCTGTAAAGACAGGCAAGAAGTCCGGGTGCTCAGCACGATGGCTGGCAAAGAGTTGCCGGTACACACAGTCGGGTGTAAAGGCCTTCCCGGTCCTGCACAGGGAAAAATCGCAGGAAGGGGAAACAGCGAGCCAAGGTGGAAGTGGCTCAGCTGTCGACTGTGCAACGCTATCGAGACTGGTGTTGATGTCTCTGAGGTAGCCTCGGACACGCAAACCAAAAGGACGAATGGCAGTAGGCCGATTATTGTAAAGCATTTCCCACTTCGGACTGAAAACGCAGTCCCAAGTGGGATGGCCAGGCAGGGATCGCAATTTAGACGCATATTGTAGGGACAACTGCTGACGGCGAAGAGATAAAGAAGGTTCGTCGGTCTCAACGTAAAGACTCTGGATTGGTGAGGTGCGGAAGGCTCCCGTGCACACACGGAGAGCCTGATGATGGAGGGGATCCAGCACCTTCACCACCGAATCCCGGGCCGAGTGGTACACCTGGGATCCGTAGTCCAGTTTCGATCGGACAAGTGCACGGTACAGGCGGAGCAAAGAACATCGGTCCGCCCCCCAAGAAAGGGAGGAGAGGACCTTGACGATGTTCAATGCCCGCGTGCACTTGGACCTGAGATGACGTATGTGTGGTAAAAAGGTCAATTTCCGATCGAATATGAGACCGAGAAACTTGGTCTCCGCCACAACTGGAATGATGTTACCCCCGAGCCGCAGCTCGGGATCCAGGTGAAGATTACGCTTGCGGCAAAAGTGCACACAAGCGGTCTTCTGTGGGGAGAACCGAAACCCGTTTGCCGTCGCCCAAACCGAAAGATTGTTCAGGGCAATTTGCAGTTGTCTTTCAATGACCCTCATGCTGGAAGATGAGCAAAAGATGCTAAAGTCATCAACATAGAGGGCATTGCCTACTGATGGAGGAAGTTGTCTAGTTATAGAATTAATCTTGACAGCGAAAAGCGTAACACTCAGAACGCAGCCTTGTGGCACCCCCTGTTCTTGGGGGTACAGCTGCGACAGAGTGTTACCGACACGGACACGAAAAGAGCGTGTCGATAAAAAGTTGGAGATGAAGATCGGCATGTGACCTCTGAAGCCGAAGCTGTGGAGGTCACGAAGAATGCCGAATCTCCAAGCCGTGTCGTACGCTTTTTCGATGTCGAAGAAAATTGACACCAGATGCTCTCTTCTTAAAAATGAATTTCTGATAGCCGATTCGAGGCGTATCAGATGGTCAAGAGTTGACCGTTGCCTGCGAAAGCCACACTGGGTGTTGGAAAGAAGGTTGTGATGTTCTAAATACCAGATGAGTCTGGCATTTACCATTCTTTCCAACACCTTGCACACGCAGCTCGTCAATGCGATGGGACGATAATTGGAAGGCTTCTTGGGATCTTTGCCTGGCTTAGGGAAGGCCAAGACGATGGCCTCCCGCCAGGAGTCCGGAAACTGCTCCTCGAGAAAAATCCGATTGAAGAGATGGAGCAGCCGATCCTTACTCGATGGTGAGAGATGTTGGAGCATTGCATAATGGACATTGTCCGGCCCTACAGCAGAGGCACGAGAAGAGTGCAGAGCAAGGCGAAGCTCCTCCGCTGTGAATGGCCTGTTGTAAGGCTCCAGGCCATTCGAGTGGAAAGACAGCGGAGAGCGCTCCGCCCTGCCCTTCTGGGCCAGAAACTCGGGGGAGTAAGAGGAAGACGAAGAGATGGAAGAGAATGACTCCCCCAGAGTGTCGGCAATTGCTTTGGGATCAGCAATTGCCTGTCCATTGTGCTCCAGGATCGATAACGAGTGGGACGTGTAGTTCCCACTCATCTTCCGGACTTTATCCCACACGACCTTGGAACTAGTCGTGCGGGTTATGGATGACGTATACTTGATCCAAGATTCCTTCTGGCTCTGGCGTCGGACGAAACGAGCTTTCGCCCTGGCGCGTTTGAAGTTCTCGAGGTTGGGGGTTGTCGGATATCTCCGAAACACCCCCCAAGCCTTGTTCTGAGCCTTACGAGCTGCGGTGCAATCTGGATTCCACCACGGTTTCGGAAAGCGAGGAAACCGTGTAGAAGTTTGAGGAATCGTTGATGCAGCTGCATCTACGATACAGTCCGTTATCTCCGCTACTGCCACATTGATTTGCTCCTGGCTGACGGAGTGATCGTCGAGCTCAGAGAGCAGCTCGAAACCACCCCAGTCAGCTCGATCCAGCCTCCACCGTGAAACGCGTGAAGGGCTGCAAGGCTCCCCACGGGAGATGGTGCACACCACGGGGAGGTGATCGCTTCCGTAAGGGTTGTCCTCGACCTCCCATGTAAAGAGTGGAAGGATCGAGGAGGAGCAGATGGTGAGGTCAATGGCAGTGAAAGTGCGGGTTGGGGAGTGAAAGTAAGTACTGACACCGGTGTTCAACAGGGAGAGAGAAGGATCCAAGAGCCACTGCTCTAGGACCCCGCCCCTCCCGTTGGTGTCAGCACTGCCCCAAAGTGGACTGTGTCCGTTGAGGTCCCCCATAATGAGGAAGGGGGACGGCAGCTGCGAGACGAGATCATCAAGGTCTTCCTGGAAGACGATGCTCCCAGGTGGAAGATATACAGAGCAGACAGTCAGCGAGAACCCCATGAAGAGACAGATGGCTACCGCCTCTAAGTTGGTGGTAAGGGTTACGACCTGGAATGGAGAATGGTTGCTCACGAGGATGGCGACACCCCCGCGAGCTGGACCATCTCCATCCCGGTCCCGGCGAACTAGTGAAAAGTGCCGGATCGTGGGATCTGTGACTGGCTGCAAGTATGTCTCCTGCAGGCACACACAGATGGGCTGGTGTGCCTGAAGAAGGGCCTTGATGTCGTCAAGATTCCTCTGGAATCCACGACAATTCCATTGTAGGAGTGTGGCCATCTCAGGACTTAGAAGAGTGGGCGGACGACGTGTTTCTATTCAACTTCACCGCCGCAGAGGACGGTTTAGTGAATAGGGGGCGGTCGGTATCCATGTCCTCGGAATCGTCCGAGGGGCATGGATCGGTGACCGCCCTTTGTGGCGCTGTTATTTTCTTTTTTGGCCCCGGTGGGGGCCCCTTCGGTTTTGAAGGTCTTGCTGTCTGAGGACGGGAAGGAGGAGGCCTTCCGGTGGAGGTGGAAGGCTGTGTTGCAGGAATAGAAACCGGGGTTGATGTCGAAGTCGACACCACCCTCGGTCTCGCCTGCGTGAGGAGGTACTTGGCTGCGAGCGAGAAAGACTCAGTAGGTGGTACACTGATGTCAGTTTGCACCGCCACTGAAGTCATTGGAACGATGGGCTTCCCAATGACTGCACTGGCATAGGAAACCTTGCCAGGCGGGGCGGGCGGTGCAGCAAGCTTTCTCGCCTCAGCATACGAAATGTTGTTTACTACTTTCAAGCGTTGCACCTCCTTTTCCTCCTTCCACTTCGGACAGTCGCGGGAGTACGCCGGATGTTCGCCACTGCAGTTCACACAGCATGCCTTTTCTGCTGTGCAGTCAGGATCGAGATGATCCTTACTGCCACAGCGAGCACAGGTGGGCTTGCCCCTGCATGCTGTGCGGGCATGACCGTATATCTGACACTGAAAACAGCGCAGAGGATTTGGGATATACGGCCGAACCTCACAATGTAAGTATCCTGCCTTGATGTAAGAAGGCAGGCGTGGCGAATTAAAGGTGACAATCAGCACCCGGGTGGGTGTCAATTTCCCATCACGGTGTGTCGAAACCCGGTGGACCGCTGTTACTCCTTGAGGTGTGAGCTCTGAGAGGATTTCCTCCTCAGAGACTTTGAGGAGGCCCCACTCGGTGATCACACCCCGAGAGGAATTCAAAGTTTTATGGGGAGTGACTTCGACAGCCACCCCACCAATATCTTTTACTTTCAGGAGTAGTTCAGAGTGTTTTGAACAAGCGGTCTCAACCTGCAAGTCGCCAGATCGTAAGCGCTTGACAGATTTCGGCTCTCCCGCAAGACCTTTTAAACCTTTGTTGACGAAAAAAGGGGACATGTCCCCAAGCACCTGATCACCCGTTGAGTGGATGATCAGGAACTTTGGGAACGAAGACACAGACACAGAAGACAACGGCAGAGATAACTTTGACAACGAGGAAGATGGGGGCTCATGTCGAGCCCTCTTGTTGGCGGCGATCGCATTATTTTCATCATTCTCTCTCATGTTTTTTATTGTGTGGTTCAGTGCCCGCTGTCCCCACCCTCCACGGAGCCCAACAAGGGGACGCCCATTCGGGCGCCAGGGCTACGCAGGCACTATACCCACACAGACAGTGAGCCAAGCCCTCACAAAAAAATATAAGGAAAATAAAAAGAGAAATGTGCAGAACAAAACATTCTACACAAATCAAACAAAGCGTAAAATAAGAAAAATTGTGAATGGCCAAACTGGCCTCACAAAGAAAGAAAAACTACAAAAGGAAAATAATCTGTGAGGAAACTTGTAAACCTGTACCCAGACCGTGGGCAAGGTTACTCACCGCTCTGCACGGTTGACCCTAGCAGGACCTGCCCACCAGCCGATTGCTCCTGGGGGGGCCACCCCAGGAGCTCCCGTTTACCGGAAGCAGAGGCCAAAGCAGTGTATAGCAGAGGCCCCGGAATCCGCTGCCCAGCCCCGCGACAGACAGGCTCCCCAATGGCAAGACGGCCAATGGGGACCACGCCAGTCATGAGCTGAGGAGAGAAGACGGGGACCCCCGAGCAACTGCCAGGATCCTCCTTTCCCGGGACACGGGTCTCCGCGCACGGCAAACACGCGGGCGAGCGTTTAGGACCCTGCGAAGGTAACCGAGCCAGCCGAACCTTCACAGGGTGGTCCCCCTCACCGCGTACAGGCGCTCACACCGAGGGGGCTGAAAATGCTTTAAAACTATCCTAACAAAGGGTTAATTAGCACACCAAGATGATGTCCAAAATATAAAACAAAATAACCCCTCAAGCAGCTGCTTGCCACAACTTTCTGCCTCTAAGAAGCTGTTAGCCAGTGTGACAGGCCACAGAGAAGGTCTTTGAGAAAGGCAGAAAAGAAACATCCGCATCTTACCTGTGCCCTAAACTTCGGATCTGTAGTCAATCACCAACACTATTCTATTAACATTTAAATAAAAATCTGAACGTTGGGACAAAGAATGTAGAGGGAGAAGAAGTTAAGCTTCCATAGAGATTAATGTAAAATCGAGTATCGTGCATTTGGCGTAGAGGTGAAACGAACATTACAGGGGACGAACGCTTTTGTAATTACACGTTACTGTCAACTTCCATTCTCTTCGCTATTCCTATGTAACAATTTCCCATTGATATCCTTGCAGAGTATATTAATATCAATTCTGTTCCCTGTTTCTATGCAACCAAGAAAGCTCTCAATTTTAATAATTTATTTTATAAATTAACTTCAGGCTGATTTCAAATCTTCTCTATCCGTTCAATTTATAATTGTTGGTTCAACGAAAAATAATTCCAATGGAGAAAATAAATCTTTATTAAAATCATATTATTATCTTTTTTTTCAAATACAAAGTGCAGTTACTTTTTTTCCTTTTTTAAAATATAAATTTTTTGATGGATAATTCCTTTGCCCCTTATTGTTTGCCTCCCAGCTTAAACACTTGAGGTCGCCACTTACGCTTTGTCAAAGCTGAACTTCTTTTCCTTATACGTTCTTTGGCTGGGAGTTCCAAGCTAGAGTTATGTTTGAAACAGTTTTGGAAGCGTTCATTTCATATCAAGTGACTTGAATAGAAATCAATATAATAAATACCCTTGAGAAGGGAGTTTCTTGCTTAGAAACTAATTATCCGTATTTGTTTCGAAATTTTTTTATTCCTATAATTAAGGATTATGCAAAAATAACCATAATGTTTAAATAATGACATTTAAACAAAAAATTGTCGGAGAAAATTAATTTTTTGATGATATTTGTTGATTGATGTTGTGTTTCAGCTTTGGAAAGAAATTGTTTTCTCATTACGAACGAAAACGACTCGGAAAGGTCATTATTGATTTATTAGGGGAGCTGGTAGATAGAGAGAGGGAAGAAGTGAACTGAGAGGCTGAACGTATTTCATCAGGTTAAATGTTTTCCTAGTTGCTCGACACAACGATCATCGAAACAAATTTAATAACATGGCTATGCAAGGTCTCGAAATTTGTCACAGATCACATACATTGTAGCAGAAATAAATTCACACCACACGACAATGATAAAAATCGTGATAGAGATGGGAATAACAAAATGGAGAGGGATTTATGAGGAAACTTACATCCAGTAAATTTCGCTGACATATTTTGAAATTCGCTAAAACTGTTCTTTTTCCAAAGTCAAAATGTGATGGTCTCTTTCTTTTACTAAAATAATCGAAGTTGTGGCTGTCAAGTTAGATAACATTATTTATATTCTCCAGGTTTTGGTGGAGGCTTAGTCAGCAGCATGTCCGGTTCATAATCTACAGCTTCCAGATTCAAGTGCCAGCATCTAGACCCCATCCTATATCCCCTTCTGCCCTCGGTTATATGATGGGCTTCAATGGTTGCCGTCCGTCCAATAGAGGATGTTAAACCGCATCTCTGTTGCAAAAGAGCGACACCCTGTACACGTTAAAGAACACGCTGACTGGCCTAGAAGAAAGGTTGCCATCTGTCTCTTATCCAATGGATTCCCTAACTTACTCTGAGCCCTCGGGGTCCTTGTGACTTGCCATTTAGACCATTATATGCAAAAAAATGCTCAGAATGAAAAGAATACAACCGGATTTGTACGTCCAATGCAATCAGTCGAAAGAAATGCCAACGAAAAGAATTTGAATCTCCACGAAAGTTGAATCAAAATCATTAATGCACTCAATTGCAAAACAATTTAATTTCATGCAACACTGATTATTCAAACACACTCTTCAATATTTTAATCCCATGTGTTGTTCGCTCTCTTGATAGAGATTAAAGGTTTCTAATTGTCTCCTCATATCCACTCAGACACAGATAAGGCGATAACTTTAAAATCGCGAGACGGATGCAACATGTGTCGAGATCCATCAAACCTAACAGGAGATTAAAGCCTCGCCTAAAGGCAGATCAATCCTGTTACAGAGAGCGGTGAGATATTCTCTCTCCCACCTCCTAAAGAAACATTTTCCTTTTCACAAAGACTGCCTGAAATTATGAATCTATTAACAATGAAATACCGCTAATTGCGAAATAATAATTTATATTCCATAATTTTGGTTTATCATAACAATTATGATATAAGATATATATCAGCCATTATCATCGTAGCTGAGATATTTGGAAATTGCAGAATTATTGAAAAAGGTTGATTGGTTCCAAGTGAATTTCTTTTAGGTGAAAATCTTTCCATCATATACTAAATTATTAAATTTCTTCCTTCGCAAGAAAAACTCGGCAATTTCAGGCACTCAGCTGATAGAGAAGTGAAATAATTGGATTATCTTCACATCTTTAATCTGTACTTCAGATAAACTGTATTATAGCTCTTCAAGGGATGCAGACGTAACGAAAACAAAGGATATCCTCAGAGAAAAAGGATGAATAAGGGATATTTTCCTATCGTGACGAGTTCCTTTTAAATAACTTACGATTAGCGAGATATTGCATTTCTTACTTATATATTGTCATCCCAGTATCTAAACTTCATTCATTGAGAAAGTTTTAAAATATTTACCAAATGATTTCGCAAAAAAGAATTTGAACTTTTATTTCCAAACTTTCCAAGAACTTTTGCGATGAATATTAAATACTTTTCGTTTAGACGATTTATTTTTTCGGATGCTTAGCAAGAAAGATTATCATTGGCATACATTATGAAACAATAGTGTTGGTGGCCAATATCGCATCCTTACGAGAAGTTGAATTTGATATACAGTAAAAAAAAAAATCCAATCAATAGTAAATACATTGACTACCTGTTAACATGTAATTCAAGAAATAATTCTGCTGAAAAACTGAGTTTCGCTGTGAGTGAAACTCTTCCATTCCCATGCCAGGTATTCTGCCTACTCAACTATCAACAGTTCATTTCTCAGTTTAATCAAAGTGATGAACGAAACTGCCGTTCACCGTTTAGTGATCAGCATAAGCGTCATGGAACTGGGAGAAGTGGGATCAAGATCCACTCACGACGACACTCATTCTCTCAGAAAAATTGGCCATTCCAAGAATTGTAGATTTGGCTTGCGTCCTCATCGAATGCTCCATTCACTTCTGACTTAGAAAGGCTCCGGGTGGTGACTCGTACTTTGCACTGATAACTGGTTCTAACCCGAACCATGCAAGGGTAACTGATTCTAGCCCAAGACATGGTAAGGGTAACTGGTTCTAACATGAGGCATGCTAAAGGTAACTGGTTCTAATCTGAGGCATGATAAGGGTAACTGGTTCTAATCTGAAGCATGATGAGGGTAACTGGTTCTAAACCGAGGCATGATGAGGGTAACTGGTTCTAACCCAAGGCATAATGAGAGTAACTGGTTCTAACCCGAGGCATGATAAGGGTAACTGGTTCTAATCCGAGGCATGATGTGGGTAACTGGTTCTAACCCGAGTCATGATGTGGGCAACTGGTTCTAACACGAGGCATGATAAGGGTAACTGGTTCTAACCCGAACCACGATAAGGGTAACTGATTCTAACCCAAGACATGGTAAGGGTAACTGGTTCTAATCCGAGGCATGATAAGGGTAACTGGTTCTAATCCGAGGCATGATGAGGGTAACTGGTTCTAATCCGAGACATGGTGAGGGTAACTGGTTCTAACCCGAGGCATGATGAGGGTAACTGGTTCTAACCCGAGGCATGCTAAGGGTAACTGGTTCTAATCCGAGGCATGATGAGGGTAACTGGTTCTAACCCGAGTCATGATGAGGGTAACTGGTTCTAACCCGAGTCATGATAAGGGTAACTGGTTCTAATCCGAGGCATGATAAGGGTAACTGGTTCTAATCCGAGTCATGATGATGGTAACTGGTTCTAACCCGAGTCATGATGAGGGTAACTGGTTCTAATCCGAGGCATGATGATGGTAACTGGTTCTAATCCGAGGCATGATGAGGGTAACTGGTTCTAACCCGAGGCATGATAAGGGTAACTGGTTCTAATCCGAGGCATGATAAGGGTAACTATAATCGGATTAGAACCCTTATCATGCCTCGGATCTAATCCGAGGCATGATAAGGGTTCTAACCCGAGGCATGATAAGGGTAACTGGTTCTAATCCGAGGCATGATGAGGGTAACTGGTTCTAATCCGAGTCATGATAAGGGTAACTGGTTCTAATCCGAGGCATGATGTGGGTAACTGGTTCTAACCCGAGTCATGATAAGGGTAACTGGTTCTAATCCGAGGCATGATGTAGGTAACTGGTTCTAACCCGAGGCATGATAAGAGTAACTAGTTCTAACCCGAGGCATGATGAGGGTAACTGATAACTAGTTCTAACCCGAAGTATGGTGAGGGTAATTGATAATTGGTAACCCAAGGCATCTGATAATCCTATTACATCATAACTGCTTTATTGATATCATAAAAATTGGGTTTTTTAATCCACCAATTTTCAAATCCATTTTTTTCTCCAAACAGGTGTCAAATGTTGTTCATTTTACGAAGGGCATTTTGACTGCAAGTATATCTAATTAAAAGAAGTTAAAACATAATTTTTATTGCTTCATTTTAATACTTTCTGATTCGTAATTGCCAGATAAATTTATTTGCCTCGAGACTGCATAAGGAGTTTTCAGTTCAGTAATGTATCAATTCAACGTCTTTGTTTTATTCTGTTATTCCTTATCTTAACCGTCGAAGGATGACAATGCCGAAGATCATGCGCCAAACGTGATCCTCTGTTGCATCAGCAATATTGAAATGCTTTTAATGCACTTGCGGCAGAATGCAGCGAAGCGTCGGAAAGCTCAAAGGTGAGCCAAATGTTTAATTAATTCTGTAGATGAGATCTCTGGCGGAGAAGTTACACAAAGTCAGGTGGCAACAGATGCGAGGAGACGAAGCGGCTTCTCGGCGCCGAAATGGAACTTGGGCGTGCGCCTTGGGGAGATCACTTCGCGGCACAACACGATGCACGAGGAAAAGGAAACAAAGGAGAAGCGGAGAGAACTTTTTTTCCTTCGTTGCAATTTTTAATCCTGGTTGTTGCAGGAGAGAATGAAGGTGAAGAAATTGAAATATTAATATTCCATCTGATTAAATATACAGATTGGAACTGTCTAGGGACTTCTGACCCAAACTGACTGGTAAAAAAGAACATTGACTGCAAAAACATGCAACATGCTGAATTGACCTTTTTTGATGAGTTTTTGCTGTAACCCTACAGACCTGCGAGTGCAGTGCAAACGATCAGTTTTTAAAATGACTAGTCCAGAGGAGAAAACTATCTTAGTAAGTTGGTTTTTTGAAACCAAATTGAATATTCAAGTAGAGAGAAATTCCCGCACCCAGTTCGACAAGGATCCGTCATTCTGTAGGAGCATCACAGTAGGAAACAAGAGATTTCGGAAAACTGGCAGCGTGCTTGATTGGGAAAGGGCAGACCAAGTGACGAGGACGTCGAGTCCACCAGTCAAACCTTATCTAAAGAGCGCGCTTGCAAATCAACTCTTGAATTCATCTTGTGGGTATTTTAAAGTTCTAATTTAAACAATTTCAAAATACTAACAATGTAAATGAAGAACTTGTGTAAGATTATGCACTCTGCCACCAGAGGAGCTAGAAGCAGCAAACTTTTCATGAATGTTCCTTTCACCCTTTGGTTGCAGGCCACATGCGAATCTCATGCCCGTCAACCCAAACCGGTGTTGCATCGGTTTCAATTTCTCGAAACTCCATTGTCCTTAACGTTAGGAATTGTTGAAAATCAATCCTGCAATATTAATTGTACCGGTTGAAAACAGAAATAATTCAACTTTATCTGTTTCGCTTGATAAATCCATTGTTTCTGAACTGATTAAAAAGTCTGAATGTGACACGAGCATTCGACTGTCAAAAGAGGGTCAGAAAAGATATTCATCGCGAGAGTGATGCAATACTTTTTTCTTTCGGTTGCTTATTAATTTTACAATTGTTTAATTTCCAGTTAAGCATTTCAGATCCGGCTTTGCCCTTTCAATTCATCATCGCAATTCATATCTGATAATCTGTTTCTTTTAGCTAAAGAATACTCTGCACTCTTTATGGTTTTAATAATAGGGACCGAGAGGATTATCTCCCACTGCCTCCCTATGTGTCGTTTCTTAGGGTCCGGGATCAACCCCTAATCAATTAGGGGGTTTCTTAGGGTCCGGGGTCATTAAGTATAATCCATCATTACGAGTTATCAGTTTACCTTTTTTGATGCATATGACTCATATTGAGCCATATGCATTTATCTTGAATGAGTTGATGAAACCCGATTCCTTCTCTAGGCAGAACGTAATTATTTCCTCCCTACCTTCAGAAGAGCGTCAAAAACCTGTCCCTTCCATATCAACCATTCACAAATTTTCACTGTTCATCGATTTTGAAAAACAGTCTATGGGATCGCAGTTCATTAACAGGTTGGGAAAAAAATTTCTTTCATTTAAATTCTTTGATACCATAGCTTTGAAATTTTTTCATTAAAATACAATTAATGGTTTTGTTTATCAGTGTAATTTTTTTTAAATAAAAAAAATTACATTGATAAACAAAACCATCCATTAAATGTTAATGGTTTCCAAAAAAGATATTTTCTTATTAAAACGTTTAATAAAAAAATTTGAAAAATTTAACAAGAGTGTAATTCACAATTCTGTTTAGCATGTTTATTTTATAGAAAAAGGAAAAGTCATAAAGACCTTTTTTTACAACTTCTTTATTAAAACGCCATCTACATATTATTGTAAAATGTTTTATATTGCTATTATAAATTTTACTCTTTTTTTAAAAACTTATCCTCGTTGCTCAACTGCCGTACTTCGCTTACCAAGACTTTTTTTTCGTCCAAATTATTCCGGGTAAGCGAGCCTCCACTGTGTACACAGAATAACACTGTTAGGTAAAATCTGTTTGTGTATAAAATTATGATTTTACCAATAGAAACTGTTACTGCTATTGAGACATATTTCGGTTGAAAGGGTAATAATAATTCCAAATGTGTGGTTTCCTTAACAATAGTTATAATAAGGTTGAGAAAATTTGAATATGAGTACCAGATCCATATTTGAATGTTTATTAAAGAAATAAGCCAAACGTCCTTCGACATGGGGAGAATCCACTTCTATTCAGACCATTATTCCTAAGAGAAATCAATTTCCCTACCGACGCTTTGAACAACTGCGTAATTTTCAAGAATGCAATCCTGTTATTTAGCGAGTGCTATTCTTGGCTACTGATCTAAGGGACCTGGGTTCGAGCCCCGGATAAGGCATGGATGTGTGTGTCGTTTTTCTGCTGAGGTCCTGCCATCCTCTCAGATCTCCTACTATGGCATATAAACTGACAGGCTCCTGTCAGACCTCTGTGGCAAGCAGCTGCTTGAAGGGGTATTTATTTTTTTTATTTATTCTGTTACACTCAAGATGAATGTAATTTTGAAGTTTTTTCACTAAGAAGAATCCTACTTTCAATCTGCCCTTACTATACATATACCCTTTTGGCATCAATACCTTTCTCATCTGTGCATCTTCTTCCTCTGCCACCTTCTCTTCCTAACCACATTATTCGCATACTTTTCTTTTCCAATTTTATGTCCCTTTTATCATTATTTTGAATGTCGCCTACTTCGTACTTATCTCCAACACAACAAGAAAAAAACAAAGATTCTAAAATTATTCAATTTAATCTGCAAACGAATCTGTTTCGCTGCATCCGTTCGCTCTGGAGAGCTCTATCTTTTGTACCTTATCCTTGCGCGGAAATGATTGCTCTGTGAATGCTCTCGGTTTTATTCTGGACTCGAGGAGCATCGTAAGAAATCAATTTCCACCAAATGTCATGCCACGTGGGATGCGTTCTTCGCGCAGGTCTACAAGGAGCAAAAAAATTAATCACGTGCTACGTCTCTTACGTTGTTTAGCGCTCCCGAAAATAAACAAAAGTGCGAGCATCTTTTCGTGAACGCTCTAACGGCTGCATGCGTGGTTACTATGGATACAGCATCCTTGCAATAGCGGGTGAAACCGTGAGCGTCCGTAACAATGGCCTGTCTGAGCAGCAAGATTGCGCGGCAGAACAATCTTTCTGACAACTGAACCCACGCACTCGTCGAGGCATCATCTTCATCTGAACTTCCCTCAATCTACCTCTCCATCACCGTAAGAACCCCGAGCGAAATAACGGGAATCACGTGCGCTCCTTCACCTTTTCTTCTGCTGGTGGTTTGCGAGAATAAGACTCATAAAAACAATAAATCGTTGTCATGGCTATAGCAATGCGCACATCGCCTTGGTTACGGCATTGGATAGAAGGCATCCCCCCACTGTGATGAAATAAAAACCTTTCAATCAATAAAAAAAAAGTGATTTCGAGGTTTGAAAAGGAAAAAAAAAGCGATTTTAAGTTTTGCCTTCACCAAGGTTGCCAAGAAGACCGACCAATAGAGTCACTAAAAATAAAATCATCCGATCGATGTCTTTTTAAAAAATGTTAAAAATAATTTTTATTCTGTAAATTCATTGTTAAAAGTTGTTTTAAAATACATCGTCGTAACAGTAAACCAAATTTAAACCATTTGAATGAATAATTTGCAATTTTAGATATATACAGGGTGCTCATAAAGTTCCTAACAGTTATAGATGCCCGCAGAAATAAAGTGATTGGGCATAACAAATCCAGATTTGTAGGGAATATATATGGCTGCGTAAGTGTGGTTTAAGTCTCTACATGACCAATTTTTCGCATCCTAATGGTTGGAGAATACTTAGTAGAATTTCCAAAGAATCGTTGAGTATAATCGCTTCAAACGTATCACTTAAACTTTGCCTGCATGTCCTCAAGATTCTGATGCAGTGATGTCCACACTTCGGCCTTTAGACGGCTCCGAGAAAAAAAAAACTGGCGACGTCAGGTGCGATAGCCAGGATTATCGATTCATCGCCACTGCACCAATTCTCAATGAATATACTCTCGAGAAAATTCCAGACTTCTCATTCCCCAGAGAGGCAATGTCACACTCATTCGTTTCAGAAATGGCACGGATCATTCAATAAGAGTAAAGCACAGGAAATGTCCTGTAAACAAGTAACGATTATTAGCTGTAAAAAAAATTCAGTATCAACGGAAGGCCCGACGTGAATGTGAGGTGCTCTGCTGCTCAGCTATCGCAGGTCTCGTTCAACTCCAGCCAACAGGCGATTAGAAACATTTTCAATCTACTCTCGGGGTTTCTTTCCCGTTACTTAGAATTGAACCAGCCTTGGGATAGCTGAGGATCAGAGCACCTGATACGTTTTCAAGTGGTCATGATATGAATACCGCTCTCAACGAAAACTCAGTTTACTCAGCTAACTCCGCAAGACATGCACATCATCGGCTTCCAATTGAGGCACGACCCCTGAACAACTTACTTCCGGAATATAATACTAAGCTGCCAGTGAATTAAAAAAATGGGATATCGTTGGGAACGTGCTTCGAGCTGACGGGGGAATCATGGGAAATAGCCGACAGATTTCTCTTCCTACTCGAACAAAATGAATGCTGTTCCATTTTACTCACAAAATCACACACTTCACTTTCTCTATAAGAGATGCAATCGTTTATTAATTTTGCTTCGCTGCGCTACCTACCGGACAAACTGTATGTTCTCTATCCACAATCAATATATCCAATCTTACAAGCTCACCCTTATATCCAATCAATATATCCAATCTTACAAGCTCACCCTTATATCCAATCAATATACCCAATCTTACAAGCTCACCCTTATATCCAATCGTACAAGCCTACCCTTTTCTTTCCTGTTGATAGTCCCCAATCTTTGAACACGATTTTTTCTTCTTCAGCGGGATGGAAAGTAGGTGAAGCCTTCGTCAACGCAGTGTACTTTTGTTAACACAGTATCAGGTAATAATTCCTGAAATAAATCGAAGAATATTCCAAGTACAACTTTATCACTGCCTGATACAGATTCAGAGCTTATCCAAGTTATAACGTTAAATCCGATGCATTTGCTTACTGGCTACCAATTTAGCGAACTAAAAATTCATATTTTTTACGCATGCCTGGTGGGAACCATTAAAAAAGTTCTAAACTCTCATACGCAAAATTTGTTCCGCATTAGGGGCAGAGAAAGATCACGAGGTGGATAGGGGTTGGTGGTGGTGGTGGTGGTGGGGGAGAATCTGGGATTCCGTTATTCTTTCATCATCCTACTTCACCGATGTGTCTTTTCAATAATCTTCCCTTGCTTAAATCGTAACTTTTGCTCTAAAAGGGATCCTCAATCTCGCTCTCTTTGCTTCGAATTTTTTTTTTACATGACTGATGATTTCAAATCATCTTATTTCCGATGGCATCTCAAGTAAATGATTACAATCATATTTTCAACATTATTCAAATCATATTTTCTTTGGTAAATTAATCGTAAATATTCCGTACATTATTTTTAAATCGTTTAATTAATGTGTTCTAAATGGGAAGAAACAGATTTCATCGAGAACGGAAACTCGGAGACAATCTGCATGCGCCTAGAAGTTTCAATAATACATCTTTAATAATAGAAAAAAGGGGTTACATCTACACTCTAAAACTTTTCCTCAGCTTCTTTAGATTTTAAGTATTTTTATTATTTATTTTATTGTACAAAGACGCCAGGTGCTGAATAGAGCCAAGGGTAATCCTTTCCAACGATTCAGCCATCAATTCATCGATATTATCCATCTCTAGGAGCAGAAGAGGAAACAGAGTCAACAAAACAAGGGTATTGCCACCAGAAAAAATTCCTTTCACCAAACTCTAAGAAATTCTCTCCCATAATTCATTATCTCGATTTCTAATCAGTCTCTTAAGATAGAAATTCCGCCTCGCAAGGGCAGCAGTGTTTCAAGCAGGCCTTCATTGGCAGTTTTTACCTTTCGCCCGTCCTCCCATATTGCGGACCACTTTTTCTTTCTCTCTCAGCGACCTCAATCTGCCTTTATTTCATCTTATCTGCATCGAGATCCGCTGCACATAATATTTCCATCCTATTCTCTCTCTGCTCGATGATATTCGCAGAAACACTCACTGCGCATGTTCGCTTCTGCCGCACGTGACATTGATCCCCTTCAGCCTGCAACTGACCTCAGCATCGCAGTGACAGATGACATGATCTTTAAACTTCAAAAGATGGCCATTTGATTCTGTCTTATGCAATTTTTCACATCCTGGTATCAGAATGAAAATTTAGGTTGAAGTATATTTAAAGATAAATATCAATAACAAAATAAGAGGAAATTACAAGCATCTCGAGGACAAAGATTCCGAACTGCAGTTTAAACAATCCGTGTTCTAATACCACGGAAAGAACGCAAAGATTGATCTTTTGGTGAGGAAAGTTTTATTTCACAGTCATTTAATTCTTAAGAAGAGAATCTGAGTGCAGACGATCTCTTCTAGAAAAGCTGATCCTCTATTTCCGTGGCTAACCTCTTTAGCGTCTTCAGAAAGGCGATCTCTCTCGCGTCTTCTTACTCCGAAATAAAACCTATCCCTCACTAAAGCATGACAGTTTCTATAGAAACGGAGAAAAGTCGGTCTGATGTGGTTCTACTTAGAGGAAGCGATCGAAGTGACCTAAGAGTGTGATCGACCAGATGATAAAAGGAAATATAATTAGCTGTTGACGAATGCCCACTTTTTGTATAACGTGCTTCATAAACATCAAAGGATTTGCAAGCACCAATGGGAAAGTTGTTTTCCAAAATAATGATAATTCAATACTTTTTGAATTTTTTTTCTTATTATTTGAGAAAGGGTTCATTTCGTTCAAATGTGCAAAGTACGATTCCAATAAACAGTTCTGCAAAAATTGTTGCTTTTCTGTGGTAAACAACATTTATGGAATACCGCGAGTTCGGATTCATCGGATCTGTGAGGACGAGAGAGACGGAAAAGCGTCGCTCTTAGCAACAAGCGTTTCGCTTTTTTTTTCTTTCTTCCGCAGCTGGAGGATGCAGAGAGAGGATGGAGAGATGTAGAAGTGGAGGGAGGCAGAGGGTCAGAGGAAGCTTCTAATCAGCGAAGTTCCGCGGCGGAGGAGCGGATTTCTCCAATCTGCCGGCGTGAGCCACGTGACATCGATTTATCCTAAACACGAGCGATTGGTGTTCGCTTTAGGGAAAGAGGAAAATAGCGCCACGTGCAGGCAAACAACCCTTTGCCTTCTTCCTCTGGATGATGAGGAGGAGGAGGGAAGCCAGCTGCCGCATCAACAGACCGCAATCGGAGCCCATTACAGTAACATCCATCGACCAGGTCTCCATGGAAACGAATAGTAGCTAACGAACATAATGTCCTGTCTCGTTGCCTAACCTTTTACTCACGGATCTGACATCGATTTTGTGGCGCACGAGCATTTCTTTCCCCGCTACAAACAATCGAAGTTGCTCGCCCGACGGCATTTTCAATCGGTCATTTCGATTTTGCGAAGCAGTGGACTCCAAAAAATACAAAACTTGTTTTCTGTGGCTTCTAGAAGAGATTTTTCATTTCTTATGTGTTGTTAAAAGACAGACCATAACCATCTTCATAAATATCTTCCTGCATGTTTTGGAACTAAGTTTGAGCCATCATTTCTTTTAAGATGTCATAATTATCACGATCTCATATTCGATGATCTTCGTATTGAGGTTCCTTAGTTGCAAGCATTCAAAGGGGATTTTACTTCCCGAATTCGAAATATATCTTGTAGCTTTTAAGTGGTTGTCATCGTGAAGCGAAGCAATTGGGCCGAGTCTCTCACCCCTGAGTGGCAATTGTCAAGCCCCGATAGATTAAAGGACGGAATTGCTTCAAAGGAGAGAGAGAGATCCTCTCGCATCCCTTCCACGGAGGAAACATCGCTGCCTGTCACTGAGAAGAAGATGGGAAATGAACCTGGCTCAGTCTGGAGAAAAGGAAGGAAATGAACCCGATAGGCAAGAATCACCACTTCCGTTATATTAATGATACTCTTCAGAAAACGCATGAACCAGGGTCGTGAGGATGTCTTCAAAGATTCCCACCAGACCTCACATCCCCACCCCATTGTGACAGACACAATACTCACTCAGTACAGCCAAGGCCAGACTTTAGGATATCAAATGATGAACAGAGCGATCCTCACGTCATTGCAGGTGGCTCTGCTTCTTCATCTGCTCTAGTGCTCGAGATGTCTGCTTCTTCATCTGCTTCTTCAATGAGTGCGAGATGACTCACTGACTCCTAATAACGTTCATAAAAAAATGGGTCCGGTTACATCTTTTAATGTCGTCCCCTCCCTCAAGAGCTCGGAAATCAGCTGCTTAAACTGACGTAAATAATGAGAGCAGAGCGAGCAATCTTTGCCCTCTGATCTCATCTCTTCACAACCAAGTGGTCCCGAAGACAAGAAATGCATCGGGACAACGAGCGATGATCTTTGGATTGTGGCTTCAAATTTCCTATTCCTTTTTCATTTATATTTTTAGCGCACCTCTGCTCCGATTCTTTCACTTTGCCAGCAGAACAAAGAAGTCCTGAATTCAACAGATGCAGAAGCGGAAGAGGAACTCGCCGCAGCAGGCGTCAGAAACTCTAACATTCGGATCACGAGCAGCAGGATGGCGATGCTCGAGATTACGTCTAGCTCAGAAGACCCCCTCCCCCCTCCATTGCATGAAGATTCACCTTCCCATCTGCTGAGTCTTTCAAGATTAGGGGGAGGGGGGAGCAATATCGCCTCAAATTCTGATTTCGGGTGCTTCTCTTCATTTCATAATTGGACACTTTATTAAGACAATTTTGTTAACCATTGATGCACGGTGACAGTGTCGATTTTCTACTTGGAGTGTTTTTTTCCCTCGCTGAGTACCCAGTGAAGTTTCAAGTGAAACAGAATCAAGATTATGAATAACGCCAATTCAGAATCGAAAACGATGAAGCAAATGCTCCTGTTTAGCTGCTGGTCTCTCTTTCAATAACATTCAGTTATCTGTTCTCCCAACTGAAATTGAATGCATTCATTGAAGATTGATGAACTGGATGAAATGTTGTAAACCCCCCTCTCTCATATTAGGGCGGTCCAACACTTTTTTTTACCGTGATTCGTCTGCTCTGCCAAGGCTAAGGCAGCCCTTTAACCCAATAATCAAATCAACCGACATTCAACAAATGAAAAACGGAGATAATCCGTATTTAACAATTAAAACACAACATTTATTACAAAATTACTATTCTTGACATTTTACTCAAGCAATTCCTCCCATCTTTGGGGTAGTTTCCAAATAAGCAGCCCTTTTCAATCAATGGTAACCTTTGTAGTGGTGGAGACTAAAGTTCATCAGAGTCCATAATAAAAACGCGAGCCACTAGCTCTAAAAAGTCTTTACAGTCCATGGTCCCCATTCGGGGCAACGTGGCGGCGGAGGGCAGTAGAAGCGCATTAATGTGGAACGAAACTCAGATTTAATTGTGAAGATGACTCCTACCTTCTTTCATGCTGTCGTTGCTCGAGCATCGTCCTTAGGCCGCTTCGCCGGTGATTGAGGCTTTGTAGAGTTTCTACACTATCTGCCGAAGTTGACTCTCGCCTCTGAGAGTTCAGACAAGAAGAACGAGGAACGCACGTCCTCGCCAAACTGTTCACTTTTTCCAACTTTGCTTATTGCCGCGACCTCTGGCGGAGGTCATCGCGTAAGCTGACGCGGCTGTTGTTCATTGGTCAGGGCGGCCGAGGCAGGGAGGATGCACCTTCCCCCGTGGCCTTTGATGCTGACCGCGACTCTGAAGTCGCGAAATTTCTATGCCGGAAGCGAAAACTCGTCCTCTGCTGAAACCGGCGTCAGGGAATTTCGCAGAACTGGATGGCAAAACAAAAGTCTTTGTTCCCAGCATTAAAACCGAATATTCACGAACCTTTCGGCCCACAGTCGGGTCCACAGGATAATATCTCTGTGGGCACGACAGAAACATTCCGAATAATCCCGAACTCAATTATTGCTTTCCATTCGACATGGCTTGTCTGTCGAGCATTTGGGGTCCTTGTGACTTGGCAATTTAGACCATTAAAAAATGTCGCTCAGTGATAAAACAGCCCAACCTTTCTTTTTTTTTTTTCAAAACACCAGCTCTGCCCTCTGTGAGTAGGGGCCACCGTCTGTTGGATGGGACATAAAAGCCGTGACCCTGGTCATACCCTGCGCATGTTAAACAACATGCTGGATGGCCTTGACGAGAGCTTCCATCTGTCTCCTAATGGGGTGTCTCCTAGTGGGTCCCCTCCCCAAACTTCTCTGAGCCTTCGGGGCTTGTGACCTGGTCATTTAGCCCATTGTGTGCAAAAAAAGTGCCGCTCACAGGTAAAACAACACAACTCGACTTGCGTGATACAGTTTTGAACATGAGAGAAAGATTTTGCTAAATATTTTGTCTGATTTTTCTTCATCTGTCGGGGTGGCTCAGTCGGTAGCGCGCCAGGCTCATAATCTGCAGTTCCCAGGTTCGAGTTTCAGCTGGGTAAGAGTTGAGATTTATCTCTGAAAAACTCCCCGCCCTGCCCAGGTCAGTAGGGGACGTCGATGGGATTGGAAAGGCAGTCCGTCCGTCTAATGGGATGTTAAACCGTGGTCCGTGTGCGTGATAGAGCCATACATTGTGCATGTTAAAGAACACGCTGGATGTCCTAGACGGGGAGATTACCATCTGTCTCCCAACACTGTCCAGCGGTCCCTCTTCTCCAACCTTCTGAGCCTTCGGAGTCCTTGTGACCTCCTCGAGCCTTTGAGGCTCAATGAGTCAATCTCGAAATTTACCTCCAAAAGTATACGATACCTGCAGAAAACCGGATTCTTTCAGACAAGTATAACAACTTACCTTCAGAAAAGCATTTTTAAAAACCTGTATTCCATTGTCTCTAAAATAACTTATTCAAATTCCGTAAGTTAAACCTTAAAACCATTTTCCAAACCAGAATTTGTAAAATTTATAACTTTAATAAATGCAACGTATTGAAGAATCTGTGTGATGAATGTGATCAACTTGAAAAGAATGGTCGAGTTGTTTTACCCCTTAGCGACATTTTTTTACATACACTCGGATAAATGAGCAAGTCACAAGTACCCCAAGAGCTCAGAGTTGGGAGGGAGAAAATGATTCATTAGGCATCTGTTAAGAGACAGAAGGAAAGCTTCCATTCCAGCATATCGAGTGGGTAACTGAATTGGCACAGGGTAAGGCTCCCCTGCACATGAGACCACGGCTTAATGCACTCTCTGAGCAATGGTAAAAGAAGGCAAAGGCTCTCCTGCACATGAGACCACGGCTTAATGCACTCTCTGAGCAATTGTAAAAGAAGGGAAAGGCTCTCCTGCACATGAGACCACGGCTTAAGGCACTCTCTGAGAAATGGTAAAAGAAGGGAAAGGCTCTCCTGCACATGAGACCACGGCTTAATGCACTCTATGAGCAATGGCAAAAGAAGGGAAAGGCTCTCCTGCACATGAGACCACGGCTTTGCACTCTCTGAGCAATGGTAAAAGAAGGGAAAGACTCTCCTGCACATGAGACCACGGCTTAATGCACTCTCTGAGCAATGGTAAAAGAAGGGAAAGGCTCTCCTGCACATGAGACCACGGCTTAATGCACTCTATGAGCAATGGCAAAAGAATTGAAAGGCTCTCCTGCACATGAGACCACGGCTTAAGGCACTCTCTGAGCAATGGTAAAAGAAGGGAAAGGCTCTCCTGCACATGAGACCACGGCTTAATGCACTCTATGAGCAATGGCAAAAGAAAGGAAAGGCTCTCCTGCACATGAGACCACGGCTTTGCACTCTCTGAGCAATGGTAAAAGAAGGGAAAGGCTCTCCTGCACATGAGACCACGGCTTAATGCACTCTCTGAGCAATGGTAAAAGAAGGGATAGGCTCTCCTGCACATGAGACCACTGCTTAATGCACTCTATGAGCAATGGCAAAAGAATTGAAAGGCTCTCCTGCACATGAGACCACGGCTTAATGCACTCTCTGAGCAATGGTAAAAGAAGGGATAGGCTCTCCTGCACATGAGACCACGGCTTAATGCACTCTCTGAGCAATGGTAAAAGAAGGGAAAGGCTCTCCTGCACATGAGACCACGGCTTAATGCACTCTCTGAGCAATGGCAAAAGAAGGGAAAGGCTCTCCTGCACATGAGACCACGGCTTAATGCACTCTCTGAGCAATGGTAAAAGAAGGGAAAGGCTCTCCTGCACATGAGACCACGGCTTAATGCACTCTCTGAGCAATGGTAAAAGAAGGGAAAGCAGTTTTTAAATGAGAAATCGTTCTCTCTTTGTTTTTTAAGAAGGATGATTCTTGAAGAAACTTTTCTGCTGCAAAAGAAAACGTGTCATGAGAATTATGTTGCTTTTATCTCAGAGCGGCACTTTTCTTGTACATAATGGGCTAAATGGCCATGTCACAAGGACCTCAAAGGCCCAAAGAAGATTGGGGGAGGACACCCACTGGACAGCTGTTAGGAGACAGAGGGTAGCCTCCACTCAAGGCCATCCAGCGTGTTCTTTAGCGTTTTCCAGCGTTTTTCTTTCTCCCGCACATGGTCCCACGGTTTTATGTGACATCTGTCAGACGGCGGGGGCATTTCCTGCCCATCGGTGTCCCCTAGTGACCGAGGGCAGGCCGGAGGTTTTGCGGAGAGTGGGACTCGAACCTGGGAACGTGAGATTACGAGCCTGGCGTGCTAGCGACTGAACCACAACAGCCCCATTTCGCAGCCCAAGTTCATGCAAAACGCAGTTTTTAATTGTATTCAATTAATTTCTTCAATTATCTTCTCTCAATTGCCTCCAATTAACTTTTCTTGTTAATTGGAGGCAATTAAGTGTTTTAAATCTTGGATGAACCTCGCTTGCTTCTTTACCCGCCTGGCCCAATTACTGAGCATAATTTTACCCTCCTAGCCTAAAGTGAAATCGAGATGTCATGTTAGAGTCTTGATGAGTCGAGAGTTTTTATTCTCTGTCCAATAGAGAAGTAAAATATCTTCCCCCTTAGCAGCTGACAAGTTCTTAATCCTCGCAATGAGTTATGATCACTGCGCAGCTTTGCGGAGATTGCTCCATCTCGTCGGGAGGCATTTCATTCGCGGTGTGCCATTTCCCTTCGCACGAGCATTGGCGCCGGCACTCTGCATCCCATAATCCCTCCTTTTCTCCTCTTCTTCCCTTTGACGCATCTCGAGGCAAAGCTTATTAAGTCGAGACTTGATTTAATTATTTTGCCCTTGTTCCAGCCAGGCCTTTGTTACATGATGACCTTTAACCTCGCCCAGGGATGGAGCCATCCCTCCGCAACACCTTTGTTTTCTTAGTTTCGGTTGAGAGCCAGGGAGAGAGAGAGAGGGGGGGGGGAATAAACGGCCAAAATGGGGAGAAGAGACTTTGGGATGTGGAGAAACAGACAGAAACTGGAGCCATGCTGTGGCCAGACGAAAACAAATATTTGAATTGAGGAATCCACACGGGCGAGAGTTGAGCTCTCCCCCCCTCCCTGTCTCTTCCCCTCCAGATCCCATTGCTCGTGCTGCTGGTAACTCGCTGACATTCTGCCAACGGCAACTTGCGCGAGCACTTTAAAACTTGTCAACAATTTTTTTTAATCCCTCTTTTTTTCCTGCTTCCTTTCCGACGCTGTCGTCTTTTGTCATTCCCCAAAAGAACTTCACGTGCCCAACGAATGGTTAATGAGGGGATCAGAAGGCGTTTGGCAAACGACAGTTGTACCGATTTTGGATTTTTTTTCTTCTTCCCATCTTATTTTCTCTGTTAGTTCTCCCCAAAATACTGCGAAACAGAGACCAAATATTTATTTTTCCTCCGAACTGAATTCAATAAGATTCGCTAAACGTATTTAATTTTCGTTCCTATTATTACGAGGATAATGAAAGGCGGCTCTGTTGCTGATGAGCAGTGTTGAAGAAGAGAGACCGATGCTTGCGTAGCCAATTAGACAATAAAGGGAACGGCGGTCAATTAGAGAGCACCGAGAAGAAAAGATCTCTCTCTTGGAACGGATGACGAGAGAAACGCAAACGACGGAAAAGAAAGTAGAATTGCAGACGAACTCTTTTTATTAAAGATGATCGACGAATCCCTCGAACACGAAACTTCAAGCAAAGTGACAGCAGTCCTTTTCCAAAACAAATTAAATTAATTGCAGTTGAGAAGATTTTGGACGCACGGGGACCGCTGACGAAATCTTTCAAATCTTAGCGAATATCTGGTGATTAGATGAGAGGGAGGAAGGATGAAGTGAAAAAAGCATCGCCCTGTTAGGAAATGGCGAGGAGGTGACTTTAACATTTCAACCAACGGCTCTTCTGCCGCTGAAGGGAGAATGCTTCGCGTTACATCGCGACACGTGACGAAAGATTACGAAACCCTTGAGATCGGAGATACAAAGGATCAGGCAACAATTGCTCCTATAAAGCAACTCGAATTTGTTGCTTTGGTCGTATTGTGACGTCGGACACAAAAAGGGTTGACAATGGAAATATAAAAAAAATATTTTGGATTATATCGGAACTAAGTTATAATTAATTCGCATTTACCAGATCTCCAATAGTTGGAATTACAGACCCTAAAATTGAGAAAGGGCTTTAAACGAATATTGCAAAGCGACAGAAAGTTTAGATTTAGATGGTAGCGAAGGGGGTTGCACTGACAATGGTGCCTTACCTGCAATCGAATTTTATTCCTTTATGTTGGTTGGGATTTTATGGGGCATCAGCAACAATGGCTCTTATGCGCTAAACACGATAAAAATCAAGGCAAAAGACGAATAACCCAAAATCAAAGTGAAACGCAAACACAATAAAACATGGAAAGACAAAAACAACAGATCTAAAAGATAGGAAAAAGAACAAATCTACAAAACAATAAATATAATCAGTTAAATATATATACACACCGAAAAACCAAAACATTTTGACCAGCGCTTCTTTATGCAAATCGAAGCAACTGCAGGTAAACGACGGGGCGTGTGAAGATCATGAAACGGAATAAATAACACCTGATACTGAGCTCTGTTAATCAGTGTTATTCTTGTTCTTCAGATGAGAAAGGCAGTGGACTTAAGTGAGTTTGACAAAGGCCAAATTGTAATGTCTTGACTACCCCAGTCGTAACTGTCGTCGTAACTACCAGTCGTCTTTCCGAGACGGCAAGGCTTGTGGAGTGCTCACGGTCACCTTCAAAAAGTGGTCCGGGGAGGGAAAAACCGCGAACAGCGGGCAAGGTGTGGGCCGACCAAGGCTCATCGATGCTAGAGGTGAGCGAAGGCTATCCCGTTTGGTACGAGCCAATAAAAGAGATACTGTGGCGCAACTCGCCCGTACTTTGAATGCTGGTGACGGGAGTCATGTGTCACATCACACAGTACATCAGACCCTGTTGAGAATGGGGCTGCATAGCCACGGGCCGCTCCGAGTGGGCCATGCTAACCTCGGTCGAAAGCGCCTGCAATGGGTACGCGAGCATCTAAACTGGACCTTGAAGGATCGGGAGAGGATCGTCTGGTGTAATGAATCTCGTTTCTTATTGCACTATGTGGATGGCCGGGTACGTGTGCGTCGTTTACCTGGAGAAACGTTGGCACCAGGATACACCGAGGAACGAAAACAAACAGATGAGGAAGTGGAATGCTTTGGACAATGTTCTGCTGGAAAACACTGGGTCCAGTCATCCATATACAGGAAACTGTGACGTCTACCACCTACCTAAACATCAATGCAGACCAGGTACATCCTCTCATGGCAACTGTATGTCCCTCTAGTAGTGCCTTCTTTCAGCAGTTTAATGCGCCATGCCACACTACACGGTTTGATCGAGAATGTTCGCGGAACATGAGGAAGATTTCCAGGTATTGTCCTATCCTCCACATTACCCAGACATCAATCCAATCGAGCATCTGTGGTTTGTATTGGAACAGCACGTCCGATCTGCGACTGCTCAACCACATAACTTACAAGAGTTAAAGGATCATCGGTAACGTGTTGGTACCAGATACCACAAGACCAAACAGGGCCACAAAACTCGCACTTAAGTTTTCTATATCCCCTCCCTCACCACCCACAGAAGAAATGAATGTGTGATAAACGAACGACCTAAGCGGAGCCGAGCTATATTTTATGTCATAGATGAAGAATTCTTTGGGATTAGATTGGTACTAACAAAGTGCGCATTTCTCATTTTCTAATCTTCCCTTTAGTTTGAATTCCCACCGCTGGACAGCGCTAAATTTGGGATAAAACGTTTTCATTTTAAAATAAATGATTAGAACTTCTTGGTTAATGATAGACACTACTGTACGTTTTTCACGTTAAATTCGGTATTATTTTGCTGCTGAATTTTAGTCGTAAATTTAATTAAGCGTTGATAATAATAATAGCAAAGACCAATAATAGAAATATTTGGAGGAAGTTGGTGGGCAAACTATGGGTACCGGAAGTACAAATCATGTCAGTTTTCAGGATGATGCCATCACCTTACGAACATCCTCTGCATTGACGGATGGATTGTTAACTGGGAATCAACAATACGCATCCAGAAGAAAACAAATTACTCCAGTATAATTAATTAGGTAACAGGATTTGGATTGTTAACTGGGAATCAACAATACGCATCCAGGAAGTAAGAAACGATTTAATTTTAATTTGCAGGTGATTGAAGAGGGAAATGATTTCAGAAAATAACATCTGTTTCGTTATCGGTGAAAAGAATATCCTTGAAGAGAGCAGACGCCTTTTGTTATATTCATGAAAAGAAAATAAACCCAGAAAATTAGTGTTACGTAGAAATTGAAGGGATTCTCAAAAACAAGTCGGACCAATCTTACCGAGTGGATTTCGCTTCACTTGAATGGCATCAGTGAATTTATGGTAATGATAAAAGATTCTATTGATTCTTTAAATGGCAAATCTACTTCCTTTTCTTTCTCTCTAGTTAGAAGATCGTTTTACAAGCCATCTTGTCGCAAGAATTACAGTTGATGAAAAGTGCTGCAGAGATCTTAAGAATTGAAAGGAATGAACCCATGTTGCAGCGGGCCATCATCCACCTCCGATGACAATTGGGATGCAGGAAGCTTTTGCGCAGGTTCAGCTCGCTGCTCCATCACTTGCCGCTGCGGAGCTACCTGGCGGAGTCGTCATTAGATCGTCCTTTTTGTTGCCATGGTAACGGATAAGGTAGAGAATGCGGCTGCGACCGTGGGCTCCTTTTGCTCCTTCTGAAACTGCCCTCCCTCCCTCTTCTTTCGCCCCTCGCTGCAATTGCGCACGAGAAACAAGCTCTGCTCGAGAGGAGCTCAGCGAAAGAAGTTTATTTCTAAATAACGTCGACTTTAAAATGAAAATGTCCTTTTTCAAAAAAAAATCCCACTTTTAAATTAATAATTGCATGGACATCGCTTCAATGCGCGCTCAGTCAGTTTACGGTTTTCCTTAAATTGCAAGTCATTTTTGTGCACGAAACATCGGCTAAACTTAATCTATGACCCGATCATTTTTGCACTATCACTTACTGAAGAGGAGAAGAAATAAACTTTTTTTTAGAAGGTTTCGTTATTCTTCGTGTAATGAAAACGAATTCAAATGAAGCAGAAGTTTAATCAGATTCGAAACTCCCCGACAGATGTTTGAAATCCCTTTAGCAATGCAGAATGAACAAGATGCATAAAAATTATTTCTTCTTCATCTGCATCGATTAATTCTAATTTTCAGAAAACATGGGATGTTGATTTCTTTAAAGAAAATTGAAATAACGATTCCTAATATCCGCCACCGAAAGGAACGAGACAGAATCGGTTCCACAGCAGCAAACCATTTTCTGTCTCTCAGATCCGTATACTTCGTTTAGAAACCGATTTCTGAAACCAAAGTCAGATTCTGACGAAGATTTTTTGTCCTAGACTATTTTGTAAATTTTTATCGTTATTCTTCTTAAGATAAAGTATTTTTCAAACCTTAACGTGGCATTCTCCATCATACCAATGAATCGTCGTATGTAAATCGTAGATGGATTAGGACTAATAGGATCATGGCATGTGCAACACACGTGCAGTGGCTTTCTTTTCATTCTCTTGGCTTTTTCACGTGGCAATGACACGAGGCTTAACAGAAGATGTCGCCGTCCGTCGCAAGAGGAAAGTCCCAAATACGAAACTGGAACTGAGAAGCCAAAATTATAGCCCACTTGAAACCTGCAGGGAGGAAAAACAAGGGAAATAAAAGGATATAAAAGGATAAAAATTGCCACTGAACGAAACAAAAACATCTGACAAAGGAATAAAAGGAAGGGCTCTCGGTGTTAAAGGCAAAAGGAAATAAAGGAAACGAAGCGCGCTCAAGTAGGAAAGGAAGCCAGGTATTGGGAAGGAGAGAAACAGACGAGGCAATGAAACTTTCTTCTAAGAAGAGCTCACCAAGACATCAAAGAACCGTTTTTCTTTTTCTAATTTGGAATTGAGAAAGTGGCTGAAAACAAGATTGCTTTCAGATGGAAACGGTTATTAATGGCTCGGCTCTGAAGACGTAAAAATTGTCTTTTCTTTGTTCTTGTTAAATTCAGAGAACTAAAATGAAGAAGTGATCTCCTCTTCCCACAAACTCGCTCTTCAACACGAGTAGAGGTAAAGTTCATCGATTGCCACAACCTCCCACAAATGACGAGAGCAGAAGAAATTGTTCCTTTCCCGTGCATGCGTCGAAAAAGATTTATTTTCAAGAGCTCCGATGCATCGCCTGATAATTCATAAATAGCGATTTTTTTCGCTGGAAATTTACGTTTAAATTAAAATATTGGTGCGCTTGCAACAATAACTATTATTTTATTACTATTGGAGGAAAATCTATGATGCCCTAAAAATAAAGAAATTCTCCTTTCAGTTTCAACTTTTGGTTTGAAAACTTTTTTTTTTTATGCTATGCTGTCACGTGATTGTTTCGCCTAGATCGATTGACGTATTCTCATTAATTCTCAAAATAAACGAAGAGAGTGATTCAATTTCAAAATTTCATTTTCACTATAGTGCGAACACACCGATGAGGTATTTTTCTTTACCGATTTGAGTCTCCAATTCTGCTCGTAAGCTTCGACTCGAGTTCCGCCTGTGGTAGCATTAAGGATGGAACGCGCTCTGCCCTCGCTCACAGAGGAGAGGCTGAAGGGACTTTAGTCACGTGGAATTTTGGATGCGGAAAAGACGACTCCTTGCGAACATTGCAAAACATCGCACTCGATGGTTTTGGAGACGGGAAACCACAACAATTGCTCTTGCTGATTAATGAGACTTTCGACTCCTGCGACTCCACCGCTCAATTCTCAGATTCTGAATCTGATTCATTTCCCAACACTGAAATGTTACCTGGATACATTTCATTACATCCACATTTCAATCTCTCTCATTTTGATATCTAAAGCGCAAGATGGCGACAAATCACACATCTGGAGAATACTCTCAAACAGTCGCTGCCTGGTGTCACTGGCATAATAATCGCTGCATGGTGCCACCTGGCACAATAATCGCTGCCTGATGTCACTGGCACAATAAATCGCTGCATGGTGCCACCTGGCACAATAATCGCTGCCTGGTGTCACTGGCACAATAATCGCTGCATGGTGCCACCTGGCACAATAATCGCGGCCTGGTGTCACTGGCACAATAATCGCTGCATGGTGCCACTGGCACAATAATCGCTGCATGGTGCCACTGGCACAATAATCGCTGCATGGTGCCACCTGGCACAATAATCGCTGCATGGTGTCACTGGCACAATAATCGCTGCATGGTGTCACTGGCACAATAATCGCTGCATGGTGTCACTGGCACAGTAATCGCTGCATGGTGTCACTGGCACAGTAATCGCTGCCTGGTGTCACTGGCACAATAACCGCTGCCTGGTGTCACTGGCACAATAATCGCTACATGGTGTCACTGTCACAATAATCGCTGCATGGTGCCACTGGCACAATAATCGCTGCATGGTGCCACTGCCACAATAATCGCTGAAATGGTGCCACTGCCACAATAATCGCTGCATGGTGTCACTGCTACAATAATCGCTGCATGGTGCCACTGGCACAATAATCGCTGCATGGTGTTACTGGCATAATAATCGCTGCATGGTGTCACTCATACACAGTCATTATGGCTTGCCACCTTAAATACAGCAGTTGCAATCATTTGCATATGTTCAATGGGTTGGGTTGTTTTACCTCTGAGCGGCACTTTTTTGCACACCATAGCACACATGGGTTAAATGGCCAGGTCACAAGGATCCCGAAGGCTCAGAGAAGGTTGGGGGTGGGGACCAACTGGAACAGCTGTTGGCAGACAGATGGTAGCCTCCCGTCAAGGCCATCCAGCGTGTTCTTTAACGTGCACAGTGTATGGCTCTCCCGTACACGGGGTCACGGCTTAACGTCCCATCCGACGGACGGAGGCATTTCCAAGCCCATCGGTGTCCCCTATTGACCGTGGGCCGGGCGGGGAATTTTGCGGAGATAAATCTCAACGCTGACCCAGCTGGGACTCGAACCTGGGAACAACAGATTACGAGCCTGACTCGCTACCGACTGAGCCATCCCCGCCCCACATATGTTCAATGTAGCATATATCATTTATATAGGAAAGATGATTGCAATATATTACTAAGAAATGGTCAGTCTAGGTATATTACTTACAATATTGTTAGGTCATTTCAGTGAATTGCTGATATATAACCGCTGTACCAATTAAATGTGATTATGTTAGTTATTACGAATAATCCTGCAAAAACATTCCATGTAGTTTTGCATTGTAATGCCCATATAAATTGTGATGTCTAATTTATATAGTCCTTTAACATAATTATTGCATAGTTGTTGTCAGGTGGTGATTGCATAGTCTCGTTTCGCGTATTGCTTACATTTACTGCCAATTGTACTAGATTTGGTTCAGTTCGGTTTGGTGTTGTATAACACACTGTCAACCTCGGCTATCGTGCAGAAAGTGTTATGTGGAAATGACTTCGAAGTCTGAGTTTCAATGCCCAGGCCTTCAGCATTATGAAGCTTTCATTGCCACCCAATTCAATTCATTTTGCTTCTCTTAATACAGTGCCAAAATACGTCACCCTGTCTGAGGCACACGTCCGTTATAGAATCATCGAACATAGGGAGCCGGATGATGCCGTGGACTCATCAATCATGCGAATTCACGATGGCTCATCTCAGGAAATTTAAATCATCAGATGATATATAAAGTTAGCTTATTCAGCAAGATGGTATTTCATTGACGAAATTAGTTTTGCGGTCAGAAATTTCAATTTTGATTGCATAGCGTTCAAAATATCGAATACCATTTAAAGAGAAATGAGATTAGATCTTTGTTGCTGTTGATACTCAATGTTGGAAAATAAATGTTAGTATTGCCGAACCTTCAAAGTCTTTGTTTTTGGAAGAACTGACAATCTGCAATATTCCCCCAATGGGGGAAAGCTCTTATTAGAAGGCGACGGGCTACTTCGATCTAGAAACACTGCAAGCCCAATGATCGATTCCATAACCACTAGGCCATTGCCTGCCATTTAAGCTTGCCAGCGATGCACGCACCTTCGAAACATCACGTGATCGCTTCGATCAGCATTTCAAAGAAATTTGCGGTTGAAATAGGCGTCGGCCGAAATGGATTACCTTGGAAGTTAATTGACACTAAGCATGATTCGCTAAATTGCACGAAGCTTTTTTCTCCTGCTAAGTACGTTGCTATGACAACTGGCTTATGCGAACGATGCTCTTGACTGATGCAAGGTTCACTAACATGGCGATCACGTGAGAACGATTGCACGTACTGATAAAGAATCAAACGTAGGTTCTATCTAAAATCCCATCCAAATTCTTTAAACTGTGTCTATATTTCTAACTGTAGTAGATGAGATTAGCTTCTGCAGTGATTTTTATTTAGATGAAATTCAATACCAGGGTATTCTTCGCGATTCCCGTTTTCGAAAGCACCCCAATCAGTTGTGATCGTAGGTTTGGAATCTCAGCTTCATCTACAAATCGGAGATTGACCCTAATGTTAATAGTTTGCACTACTGAAGATCATCAACATTCTCCAAAGGTTAAACATTCACGAAAGAATTGTTCTTTAAAAAAAGGCTCATTAAATAACAAAAAATTACAAATATAACCCATAATTAAACGCACATTCTTTTTAACTCTAAATTTTACTAATTAAAAATCAAAAGTACTGTTAAAGAAAAATCTCTTACTCTTTGCGAGGTTACTAAAAGTCAAGTTGATCCTAATAGGAAACAAGAGATTAATTCAACGAGTTCCCCTCTCATAAATGTAACTAGATTTAATCTCTTTTTTGCTTCTATTGCTGTTGTTGGAGAGCTTACTCTTTATGTTACGGAAAGCTTTCTTAATATGCAGATATTGGAGAGAGAAATGGAAGTTTCATATTATGTTAATAGGAAAACTCATTCAGGGCTCTCTAACTTTTTAAATGAATGCTTTTTGGAGAATAATATGATTGAAAATGAAAGATCTTATTCAATATTTTCTAAATCTGAAATTTCAGCAATATTGTTCAGTATTTAATTAGAGTTAGTGATATTTAACGATAACAGACACTTAGACAAAAAATCACTAATATTTGACGTAGTATGAAACACTCATTCTTAAATTGCTAAAAAATATCCTTCTACACGAGACGGAGTTGTCAGAGTCGGTAGGGATGTCTCGTAATGTGATGTTCCCGGATTCGAGTCCTCATAATGCCTGGGTTGAGACTTTCTCCGCTAATCTTTCCTTTGCGAGAAAAGTGCACAACGATGGACTTGAAAATTCCGCTGTTCGATGGCACACAGGAACAATGGCTCAGCGATCTCCCCTGTGGGCCATCGCCGAGCTTTATTGAGATTTAGAAGGGAATTTCCAATCAAAAACCTTCCATTCCAGTGGCACAGGCTATGCGAATGAAGGAAATTTAAAAAGCATGGAAAAAATACTCCCTGCTATAAAATATGAAGAGTTTAAGTGGACAATATGTGGTGACCTAAAAGTCATCTCTCTCTTGTTCGGGTTCCAAGGAGGCTTAGAATATTGTGCTGTTTTCTGTGTTTGTGGGACAGTAGGGCCAGAAAGGAACGCTACAAAAGAGATGTTTTTATTCCTGGAAAGAGTAATGCGAGGTATAAGCCACTACTTGATTCCTCTGATGTTCTGCTCCCACTATTGCACATGAAACTGGGGCTTATGAAAACCTTTGTAAAGGTTGGGTTGTTTTACCTCTGAGCGGCACTTTTTTGCACACCATGGGCTAAATGGCCAGGTCACATGGACCCCGAAGGCTCAGAGAAGGTTGGGGGAGGAGACCCACTGGAACAGCTGTTTCGAGACAGATGGTAGCCTCCCGTCAAGGCCATCCAGCGTGTTCTTTAACGTGCACAAGGTATGGCTCTCCCGCACACGAGGCCACAGCTTAACGTCCCATCCGACGGACGGCGGCCTTTCCAAGCCCATCGGTGTCCCCTACTGACCGTGGGCAGGGCGGGGAATTTTCCTTTGTAAAGGCTATGGACAAAACTGGTAAAGGGTTTTTGCACTTGAAGGAAAAATTTCCGAAACTAAGGGATGCCAAATTTAAAGAAGGGATCTTTGTTGGTCCTCAGATCAGGAAGCTACTGAATAATACTGTCTTCAAAAGAAAACTGAATATGAAGGAGCCCACTGAAAGAAAATCCTTCACCTGGAACACATCTGTGTTCCAGGGTTTTCTGGGGAATCATAAAGAGGAAAACTACAATCAACTCATTCAAGATCTTCTCTAAAACTATGAAAATCTGATTGCCGAATGTCTTTGAAGATCCATTTCTTGCACTCGCATGTCGACTTCTTTCCCAAGAACTTAGGAGCTGTCAGTGATGAGCAAGGGGAAAGATTTCACCAGGATATCCGAACCATGGAGGAGAGATACCAAGGCACGTGAGACCCAGCAATGATGGGTGACTACTGCTGGTTCTTGCAGAAGGAAGATACCTCAGCACATGAAAGACAAAAAATGAACTTCTTTTAAGTATGAAAGATCCTTAACCATGTTTTCTTATTTTGCGTTTCAATATTATATAATTTGTTACTTTATATTCAGTGGTCTATAACTATGATGTTTCTAATTTTTTTCACTGTAATCATGTAATTAATTAATGAGTTTTAAGTTTCAATTTAGTAAAATAGTGACATTTATTTTCATTTCCTAGACATGCGTATTCATTGAAATTTGAAATATATCAATCCGTAATATAAAAACAATCGTAGGTGCTGCAGATCTTTCACAGCCATAATTTAATTCTGCACCCCAAAATTGATTAAAAACATTCTATTTGACCAATGTTATAAAAAAAAAGGTTTCATTTGCTATCTTGTGATATTGTTTGTTATAAATGACAATTTTATTTATACACTATAAGAGTTTGTTACTATCTATTTATTCTTGAAATTAAATAAATTAAAACCAATTTAGTTGAGTTTTACTTTGGGATGAGAGTCTAATAATCTCTCTTGACGCTATATCACTTCTATACTATACTACTTCGCAAAACGTATTTTATTTACACACAAAAATTCTCAATCCACCCCGTTTATAAAACAGAGTTTATAATCACGTTAAACGAAGCTGGTTGTTTGTTTGGGGTTTAATGGCGCATTGGCAGCTGAGGCCATAATGCGCCAAACAAGATGAATAAAGGGGTAAAAGAAGCAGAAACCCACAACCAAAGTTAAAATTCAAGATAATAAAGAATAAAACAATTATATAAGTGTAAAGTCAAGAATACAAAGATATAAATGGTAAAAGCAACCCAGGTGGCATAGGGTGTAAAAGACAAATCCATAAAATTACAATCTGTTAAAATAACCTGTAAAACGTAAAAAGGCAAATACAGAAGGTAAAAAAGAGTTATCAGATAAAAGATGGCCGAGTGTAAGAGGCTTGGCCGTAAAATTGTGAAAGGTAAAATACATTCGACGGTCAAGGTTAAAAGCTGGACAATGAATTAAAATGTGTTTAATAGTCAAAATGGTGTCACAAAACTCGCTCTTTGGTTCGTCGTCCGCCTTAAGAAGAAAAGAGTGTGTTAAAAACGAGTTACCTAAGCGGAACCGAGCAAGTACAATTTCCTCCTTGCGATTCCTGTGAAAACAAGACTGCCACGGTTTCACAATGGGCTTGATCTCGAAAAGCTTGTTAGCAACCTGTTCAGACCAAGATCTCTGCTTCTGAGCATGGAGATCGATGGAAAAACGCTGCCGTAAGTCCAAGTATGGAACCGGCGGTGGAGAATCGGAGAGGGGAGTGGCCAACTTGGCAGCAGCATCTGCCAGTCATTGCCCCTGATTCCGAAATGACCAGGCACCCAACAGAAGAAAATCGTGGTGGTGGCTTCAAGACGATGGAGCTGCTGGCGGATCTTGGAGAGAACAGGGTGAAGCCGATGCCTCATCGAGATCAAAGCCTGTAGCGAGCTAAGCGAGTCGGTGTAAAGCACAGACCGACGATGATGCTTAGCTGCTAAATGGTCCAAGGCAATGCTGATAGCATGCAACTCTGCTGTGAAGATGGAACACTGCTGTGGGATCTGGTCTGCAATGATTACATCACAGCAGACCATGGCTGATCCCACAGATATACCGGACTTCGAGCCGTCTGTGAAAACAGGCAAGAAGTCCGGATGCACAGCACGATGGCTGGCAAAGAGTTGCTGATAAACACAGTCGGGTGTAAAGGCATTCCCCATCCTGCACAGGGAAAAATCGCAGGAAGAGGAAACAGCGAGCCAAGGTGGAAGTGGCTCGGCTGTCGACTGTGTGATGCTATCGAGACTGATGTTAATGTCTCGCATGTAACCTCGGAGACGCAAACCGAAAGGACGAATGGCAGTTGGCCGATTCTGGTATAACATTTCCCACAGGGGGCTGGAAACACAGTCCCAAGTGGGATTGCCTGGCAGGGATCGTAATTTCGCTGCATACTATAGGAACAACTGCTGATGGTGAATAGATAACGATGGTACGTCGGTCTCTAAATAGAGACTCTGGACTGATGAAGTGCAGAAGACCTCCGTGCTAACACGGAGAACTGATGGTATAATGGGTCCAGCACCTTCACCACCGAATCCCGAGCAAAGTCGTACACCTGGGATCCGTAGTCCAGTTTCGACTGGACAAGTGCATAGTAGAGGCAGAGAAATGAACATCGGTCCCCCCCCCCCCCCCCCCGCGTGCACTGGGACCTGAGATGTCGGATATGAAGAACAAAGGTCAATTTCCGGTCGAAGATGACACCGAGAAACTTGGTCTCCGCCACAACTGGAATGATGTTACCCCTGAGCCACAGCTCGGGGTCCAGATGATTATTACTCTTGCGGCAAAAGTGCATCAAGCGGTCTTCTGTGGTGAGAACCGAAATCCATTGGCCATCGCCCAAACCGAGAGATTGTTCAGAGCAGTTTGCAGGTGTCGTTCAATGACCCTCATGCTGGACGATGAGCAAAAGATGTTAAAGTCATCAACATAGAGGGCATTGCCTACAGTCGGAGGAAGTTGCTGTGTAATGGAATTTATCTTGACAGAGAAAAGTATAACACTCAGGATGCAGCCTTGTGGCACCCCCTGTTCTTGGGGGAAAGGCCGCGACAGAGTGTTGCCGACACGAATTCCAACACTACGAGAAGATAAAAAGTGTGCAATGAAGATCGGCTTGTGACCTCGCAAGCCGAAGCTGTGAAGATTACAAAAAATGCCAAATCTCCATGCCGTGTCATATGCTTTTTCGATGTCAAAGAAAATTGACACCAGGTGCTCTCGACGTAAAAACGAATTCCTGATCGCCGATTCGAGGCGGATCAGGTGGTCTAAAGTACACCTGTGCCTGCGAAACCACACTGGGTGTTGGAAAGTAGGCCATGATGTTCCAAATACCAGGCCAGTCTGGTATTTACCATTCTTTCCAACACCTTGCACACGCAGCTCGTCAATGCAATTGGACGATAACTGGAAGGAATCTTGGAATCCTTTCCTGGCTTCGGGAAGGCCAAGACGATGGCCTCCCGCCAGGAGTCCGGAAACTGCTCCTCGAGAAAAATGCGATTCAAAAGATGGAGCAGCCGATCATTGCTCGATGGTGAGAGATGTTGGAGCATGGCATAATGGACATTGTCTGCCCGACGGCAGATGCACGAGAAGTGTGCAGAGCAAGGCGAAGCTCTTCCACTGTGAATGGCCTGTTGTAAGACTCCAGGCCATTCGAATGGAAGGACAGCAGAGAGCGTTCCGCCCTGCTCTTCTGGGTCAGAAACTCAGAGGAGTACGAGGACAGAGAAGAGATGGAGGAGAATGACTCCCCCAGAGAGTTGGCAATTGCTCGAGGATCAGCAATTGCCTGTCCATTGTGCTTCAGGATCGATAATGAGTGGGACGTGTACTTCCCACCCATCTTCCGGACTTTATCCCACACGACCTTAGAACTGGTCGTGCGGGTGATAGAAGACGTATATTTGATCCAAGATTGCTTCTGGCTCTGGCGCCAGACGAAATGGGCTTTCGCCCTGGCGCGTTTGAATGCTTCTAGGTTGGGGGACGTTGGATATCTCTGAAACACCCCCCAAGCCTTGTTCCGAGCCTTACGATCTGTGGAGCAGTCTGGATTCCACCACGGTTTTGGGAACCGTGGAAACCGAGTCGAAGTTTGAGGAATAGTAGAGGCAGCTGTATGGACGATGCAGTCCGTCAACTCCGCCACTGCAACATTCATTGGCTCCTGGCTGACAGAGTGCTCATCGAGTTCAGACAAGAGCTCGAAGCCACTCCAGTCAGCCTGATCAAGCCTCCACCGGGAGACATGCGAAGGACTGCAAGGCCCCCCCGAGAGATGGTGCACACCACGGGGAGGTGATCGCTGCCATATGGATTGTCTTCGACCTCCCATGTAAAGAGTGGAAGGATCGAGGAGGAGCAGATGGTAAGATCAATGGTAGTGAAAGTGCAGGTTGGAGAGTGAAAATACATACTGACACCGGTGTTCAACAGGGAGCGATGGATCCAGGAGCCACTGCTCCAGGACTCTGCCCCTCCCATTGGTGTCAGCACTGCCCCAGAGTGGACTGTATCCGTTGAAGTCCCCCATGATGAGGAAGGATGACGGCAGCTGCGAGACGAGGTCATCAAGATCATCCCGGAAAACGATGCTTCTGGGTGGGACATAGACAGAACAGACAGTCAACGAAAATCCCACAAAAAGGCGGATGGCTACCGCCTCTAAGTTCGTGGTGAGGGGTACGACCTGGAATGGAGAATGGTTGCTCATGAGGATGGCAACACCTCCGTCAGCTGGACCATCTCCATCCCGGTCCCAGCAAACGAGAGAAAAGTGCCGATAGTGGGATCGTTGGCTGTCTGCAAGAATGTCTCCTGAAGGCACACGCAAATTTGTTCATGTGCCCTCAGGAGGACTTTGATGTCGTCAAAATTCCTCTGGAATCCACGACAGTTCCATTGTAGGAGTGTGACCATCTCAGGTCTTAGAAGAAGTGGCTGACTATTTTCGGTTTATTTTAACCGTCGCCAGCGACGGTTTCCGAAAAATCGGGTGGTCGGTGTCCATGTCCTCGGATTCGTCCGAGTGACACGGATCAGAGGTTGCCGAACGAGGTGTTGGAATTTTCCTTTTGGGCCCTGGTGGGGGCCCCCTGGCTGGAAGGGGGGAGGCGGCTGGCTGTGGGCGGGGTGGAGGAGGTCTTCCAGAGGTGGAAGTGGAAGACACAGACGCAGGAATGGAAACCGGAGTCGATGTTGAGATTGACACTGTCTGCGGCTTCACCTGCGTCAAGAGGTACTTTGCAGCAGGTGCGAAAGATTCAGTTGGTGGGATGCTGATGTCAGTCTACATCACTACAGAAGCCATCTTAACGATGGGCTTTCCAACTACCGCACCAACATAGGATACCTTGCCAGGTGGGGCAGGTGGTGCAGCCACCTTCTTACCTCCGCATAGGAGATGTTGTTGAGGGTCTTTAGCCTCTGCTCCTCTTTCTCCTCCAACCATTTAGGACAGTCGCGGGAGTATGCCGTATGTTCGCCAGCACAGTTCACGCAGCATGCTTTTTTGCTGTGCAGTCAGGATCAGTGTGATCCTGGCTACCACAACGAGCACAGGTGGGTTTACCCCGGCATGCTGTGCGGGTATGGCCGAACTTCCGACACTGAAAACAGCGCAGGGGGTTCGGAATGTACGGCCGTACCTCGCAGTGAAGGTAGCCTGCCTAGATGGAAACAGGCAGGAGTGCCGTATTGAATGATAATTAGGACCCGCGTGGGTTCTAATTTCCCATTATGGCGTTGTGAAACCTGGTGGACTGCTATCACTCCCTGGGAAGAGAGCTCCAAGAAGATCTCCTCCTCAGAAACCTTGAGGAAGCCCCACTTGGAGACCACACCACGGGAGGAATTAAGCGTCTTGTGTGGAGTAACTTCGACAGCTACTCTACCAATCGCTGTTACCTTCAAGAGGAGCTCAGAATGTTTTGAGCAAGCAGTTTCAACCTGTAGGTCACCAGATCTTAGGCGCTTCACTGATAATGGTTCTCCCACGAGACTTTTCAAACCCTTATTAATAAAAATTGGGAACATGTCCCCAAGAACCTGTTCACCCATAGAGTGGATGACCAGGAACATCACGGACGAAGGAAGACACGAAGACGATGGCAAAGATGACAAAGAAGACACTGAAGATGGGGGCTCATGCCGAGCTTTTTTAGCTGCATTCGCCTCTAAATTTTTATTTTTAGGGCTCATGTTTGGGTTTAAAGATTCAGTGCCCGTTGTCCCCACCCACCACGGAGTCCAACAAGGGAACGCCCAGTCGGGCGCCAGGGCTGCCCGGGCACCATACCTCCACAACCAGTGAGCCAAGCCCTCACAACAAAAGGAAAAGTAAAAGAGAAATGTGAAAAATCCAACCTAGGTCTCACAAAAGGAAAGAAGCAGTAAAATATATAAAAGTGAGAAGCAACTTGTTCCCACAAAAGAAAGAAAACTAGGAAATCAGATAACGTGCAAGGAAACTCGTAAACCGTTGTCCGGACGTGGACAAGGTTACTCACCATTCTGCACGGTTGACCCTAGGAGGACCAGCCTACCAGCCGATTGATCCTGAGGGGGCCGCCCCAGGACCTCCCGTTTACCTGAAGCAGAGGCCAAAGCAGTGTATAGCAGTGGCCCCGGAAGTCGCTGCCCAGCCCCGCGACAGACAGGCTCCCCAATGGCAAAAGGGCCAAAGGGGACCCCACCAGTCATGAGCTGGGGAGAGAAGACGGGGACCCTTGAGCAATTGCCAAGATCCTCCTTTCCAGGGACATGGATCACCGCGCACGGCAAACACGCAGGCGAGCGTTTAGGACCCTGTGAAGGTAACCGAGCCAGCGGAACCTTGCAAAACGGATTGCATTTTGTGGACCGTGTAAAATTGAATCTGTCACCGTGTAAATCAAAACTGGTTGCCATTTTGGACAGTGTTAAACCGAAATCGTGTGAATCGAGGGACAGGTGTAATTCCTTACAAGCTTAGAGATAATCTTTCCAACACAAGTGAAAGGTTTACATTCCTAAATATTCTATCAGAACAAAATCTTTTTAGATATGGTATTATTCTGGATAACTTTCTTAATATCTGACTTCAAACCAATAATTATTTTCATATCCCGAATTTTGTTAATAATTACCATAAAAATCTTAAGGAGTACAAAGTGCCCTAGATCTTTAACCAGTTACCAAGAGAAATGATATATCTAGACAATTTTAGTGAGATGAAATAAAATATTAAAAACTATTTAATTTTTTGTTAATCGATAATCCTGAGAACCCTGTGTTTATATCATTTTTGTGCTACCATGTTCATTTCTATCTCCGCACAATTTGTTAAATTGCTGTACTCAGGATCAAATATTTCAATTGTTCTATTTCGATATATGAAATGCTGTCAGAATATTTTATGTATTTATATATATATATACGGTTGTAACATTTTATTTATGAAAAATAATGCTCATCTATATTTCCTACAAATAAGCTATTAGTTTTCGGGGGTGTCAAATATAAAAAATTTATCTTTATCTGTGTTATGTAAGATGATGAGGATGTTAAAAAAACTATTATCAGTGATCAGTTTTTTTTAAAAACTATCTCAGTATGACGCGGACATCTTACAATTGCTCTTGAGATCGCCGGACTCGCCCCCTGTCAGTCATATCTCTGACCTTACAACACCTCCGCAAAGACACTCCTTCTCCTGTTCGCGCTCTACGAGAGCTGCAGGTCTAATGGAGGAAAAAATCTTACACTGCGTTATATAATCCATCATATGCCTTGTTGTCTCAATGCCTTTTTCTCAGGTGAAGTTTGGATATTGTTCATTGAAAAAAGGGCTATTGCTTCGCACATTTTGATCTCCAAAAAATTGGAGTTTAAAAAGTCTCTAATTAAATACTTCTATAATATTTCTTATATATTGAAGCGATTTCGGGGGATTTTCTCATTAACTTCGCTGTGTCACAGATCCATGTTCTGTAGTGTAGAAATCCTTTTTTAAAGATCAATTCCTAAACGCCAAAAAAAAAAAACGTTTTTCCTACCTAATAGTTTCGTTTATTAGTTAATAAAAGTAACTAATCATAAAGAATCTATAACAACAGAAACTTAAGCAAAAATGTTAAAATATTTACTGCTCTATATATTGCAGTGTACAGAGCTGCGAATGAAATATTTTCTTATCCCTAAATCACGCGTCTATACACGACCTCATTGCACGCCGATGCATATTTAGAACCGCCACGTGCACTAGCCTTTAGAGAGCTTTCTGCCCATCGTATTCGCATCTCCCAAATTATGTGGATTGGAAATTTCACCCGGAGGTAAATAGGGGGCGCAACGGGTGTTTCCACAATACCAGAAATCAAAACAGCGGAAAGAAAAAAAGAATACGTGATCCGTGAGTGAATTTGCTGTCAGCAAAAAGTGTACAGGGAAATTTGAAATGTAAATTGTCGAATGCACTGCGCGAGGAAATGCGCGTTAGCGAGGAATGCAATCTGGAGGGAGGGGGAAAAGGGGGGGAGCGATCCAAAATAAAATTCTTTTGATGAGGCAATCTCTGCAGAAAGGGAAACAGGTTGCGGCTTTTAAAATTCTGAGACTGAAATGGATTTGGCGTGGATTTTCATCAAAAGAATTATTTGCTCAGGGGAGTAGAGATGATGATGATGATCACGTGCCTTTGAATACAGTCATCGCCGTCATCATTTCCGTGCCCATTAGATGAAAAGTGGAGTTGACTCTCCATTCCACTCGATGAAAGGAGGGTCCGATAAGAGGAAATGAACGAGAGTTAGAAATCTGTAAATAGAATTTTACCCGTTGTTGCCATGAGAATAAAGGAAACATTTCCTCCAGCCCGTCAAAGTTTCATTTTCTTTCATGCCTGGCACTGCAGCACTTACGACGGATTTCTTCTAACTTTAAAACTAGGAGTTAATGTTATTCCAACATCATCAAGTCTGCACTTTCACTATCTGATACATTTTAATGAAATTAGGCAATGAAATATATCCCATTTTAGAAGCTAAAATCACTTTTGCAATGGCATGGAATATTTTTGAATCCTTCATGCATCTGCAGAGCAGCCAATAATGATCAAGAAAGAACATTCCGATTTTGAGTAGACGAAAGTTACTACAAATGCATTGATACTTCCCTTAGCATTCTTCTAAGAGTTTTGCCTATATCACAAAAACCTGAAACAAATGCAAGCCCCACAATTAGTATTAAAAACAAAAATACATTATTGCTATTTTAGACAATTTTCAGTCCGTCATCAGTGCCAGCCAGGTAGTCGAAAATTCAGAATATTTTCGACGCGTTCTCCACTCGATTGAGGGCCCCCAATGGTGTGCACGTGTCTTGTTTATTTCTGAAAGAATGTGATTACTTGTATCAAGTACATGAGGTCGAAGATATTCGTTTAGTTCGTTGTTGATAGAAGTCTTCTGAAGTTACTGTTGAGGATGGACCTGTGAAGTTTTTAACTCTTCTACAGAATTCGACTCGCTTCCAATCATCGTGGCCTAACTGAAATGAGAATAGACCGAAAGCCAAACTCTTCGTAAACAGTCTCATTATCTTCAGAGTTGCCACACAGAGGAAAAGACGACGTGATGAATATTCGCACGTCGTCCATTTAGTCACAAATGAGAGAGTGTAGCTCAGTTTCTTATTTGTGTGAAGGATTTTTGGTTCATGGAGTTGGTTCGAAGAGTAAACCATTCCGTTTTATTTATTACTGCAAGCAATATCCCTGTTATCATCAGAGCAACCTATATGAATCGTATTAAATGAATGTCGGAAAGTATAGATTGATATTTCAACATCTTGTGTACATATATACATTAATTTTTGTATATTGGAAGCGAAATCTAAGTGCAAAAGACTTATGGTACTTCTTACTCTCCAAATTACAATCAGTAATCGAGAGACTGTCTCCGAAATCCATCCAGTGACGGTTCCTCCCTACATAATGAGGGGAGGGGGGGTTGGGGTATGTGGAAGAGAGATATATTTGGGGCAAATAACTCTTCTTTAAGAAGGAAGATAATGATAAATTTTGAAAAACGTTTTGATAACTAAATCTTATGACTGTTATAGTTGGGTTGTTTTACCTCTGAGCGGCACTTTTTTGCACACCATGGGCTAAATGGCCAGGTCACATGGACCCCGAAGGCTCAGAGAAGGTTGGGGGAGGGGACCCACTGGAACAGCTGTTGGGAGACAGATGGTAGCCTCCCGTCAAGGCCATCCAGCGTGTTCTTTAACGTGCAACAGGGTATGGCTTTCCCGCTCACGGGGCCACGGCTTAACGTCCTATTCGACGGATGGCGGCCTTTCCAAGCCCATCGGTGTCCCCTACTGACCGTGGGCAGGGCGGGGAATTTTGCGGAGATAAATCTCAACGCTGACCCAGCTGGGACTCGAACCTGGGAACTACAGATTACGAGCCTGGCGCGCTACCGACTGAGCCACCCACGCCCCTTCTGACTGTTATAAATATCCTTTATAAGATCTATGTATCGGACATCCATTTGATTGCCATCTTACCTTTTAACAAATTCCTTTCCCTCACCAGTTTCAAGTTCACTCTTTTCTTTTCAAATTCCAGTTTTCACTGCTTAACAATTATATTCCGATTTTATTGTTTCAATTTCATCTGCTCTTCACTCTTTTCCTCTCGGTTTCTGAATTTCGCATTTCACAAATTTTTTTAAAGTCAGTTTCGGTAGAAGTTCATTTTTTCGTTTGCATGCACCTTTAACAGATCCGAAATGAAATGAAAACATTTCGCTTGCCATTCTCCAGGAAAAGAATGTCTCTTATCTCTCCGTTTCGTTTATTAATGATTGCTTATGACCGTGCATCGATGCCGATTTCCGATTCATTCATTCAACGTTACTAAAATTGGGAGGTCCTTCTTCAGGCTTTTCCATTGAATATTTAGTAGAATTTCCGATTCCATCTGAAGCCTCAATAAAGCCATTTCCCCAAATAGGAAGAGCACAGCATAGGAGATGCACTTCGACTCTTCTGAAAATATTACTTCATTACTGATTCAGAAATGCAGCTTATTAAAAGTGAAAGAAACCACAGTGTGTCTTTTATTCCAATCCAACAAGTTTCAATTATGATTTTGCTTATATTCTCTAGGACCTTTTGTTTTAAATTGAGTCGCCATTTCCCCTTCTTGTACGCCAGCACAAAAATGTGCGAGCTTCGAATCCAGAGATGACGCATTCGAAACGGAAACGAATAAGTCCGAAGCGAAAGGTTCGTTAGGAAAAAAAAAAGTCTTCGGAGGAAATTTGTCTTAAGAGAAAGGGAGAACAATATTTGCGTTATGTTCGAAAGTGGAAATGAAAACAAGCGAAGTGATAAGAAGAAGGAATGTTTCTGTTCTCTGGTGGCGAAGAGAGTGGAAGGGGGGGGGGGAATGAAAGGTGTAAAGGAGTGGAGGGCGCGAGACTCTAAAAGCTCTTTTCGAAACGCAGATCGATAAGAACATTGCAGAGAAAAGTATAAATAGAGCAAAAAAAAGTATGCTGTAATTAACAGAAGAATGAAATGTGTTTTTTGTGCAAATAATAATCGATAAAGATAATGAATTTGACAGGCGGGAGTGGAGAGGGTTGGAGCATCTCTTATCGTTTGGTAACTGAAGGAGAGGATGAAGAGCACTTATAGAAGGGACATGATGAAGGAGGATGCTTCACGAGAGCTGCGAGATTCAGAAGCAAAACAAAAGATGTCTTTCTCTTGCCTCAAGTTCTGCCTCCGCTACCTTTCATTCTACTCAATAAGAGAAAATACATTTCTCAGGGCAAGACATAACTTGCTGATTGATTTATCACTCGATGATTTACATCACAAAACGGGAAAAATTGCTTTGTGTGATGGCGCTGTTCGAAATTTCTTTTTTTCCGCGTGCTTCATATACTGAAAATGTTTCCAATCTGCGTAGATAAGGGCGATGGTTTCTTATGAAATTAGAACCTTGAAAATATTTCAAAGTTATAAGCCAGTAAAATGGCGAAGTTTTTGAGCATTAAAGGAAGAGGCTCCGTGCACTAAAACGAAACGGAAACACTCGTTACTCGATTGTAAGGTGCTGAAAATTCAACTTGGCTGAAAGCATCTCCCTAGATGTATCATTACCAGTAGCATCCATTCCGTTTCAAGGAAGTCCCTCATGATATTAAGTGGTAAGTATAATTCAATGATCGTTGAGTGTACTTCCTTGCTTAATTGTGCTTAAGGAATAAAAATTTTGAATAGAATTGAAACAACAACTCGAAATTGATAGACAATTTAGAGATGTTTGAAGTAGTAGGAACAAAAAAAGAGAAAATGATTTCAATTAGATTGCTTCTTGATTAATACTAGGAACATCAAAAACTTTTATTTATCAGTTTATCGATTTCAGGAAGTCTTTGGACTCTATTACAGATATACTTTGCATCTGATAATAAGATTATATGGAATATCTGAAAAGTTAGTTAATAATGATTAATAACAATACAGAATCAAATTTCTCAACGAAAAAAGATCATAAAGGCGACTTTGCGTCGAAATGGACGTTAAGTGGTGCCCCCTTGTGGTGGAGAGCCCTACCCCGTATACATTATGAACACGCTGGATAGCCTTGACGACCCAGCAGAATTCCATCTGTTTTCTAACTGTTGTTGTCCCTTCACCAGCATTCTTTGATTTTTTTTTTTCTTTTGGCACTCTCGTGTTCTGGCCATTTAACCCATTGTGCAAAAAAAATACAACTCAGCGGTAAAACAGCTCAACTACAGTAAAAAATATCAAAAACTGCAAGGGATTTAAAACAAAAGCAAGCTGACAAATTGCGAATCTCTAGTCCCTCATTCTGGGAAGGATTAAAAATAAGTTGACATAAATCAATTCGAAATGTTGTATCTGATGTAAAAAAAAAACAAACTCAAAGGCGGAAACTCAAAATCAGGCCTAAAATTTATATTTTTTAAATAAAATTCAGAAATAAATGCGATATCTTTCTGAATTTAAATTTGCCTTTTTCTTGTTTATTCTCTTCGGTAATTAATAATGAATACTTGCTTTTAATTGTTTCGAAGAAAGCAACCGCCACATCCAACTGTAAGTTGACAGGTTCATTCTATAATAGTTAATTCACTTTAGAAATATAAGGCTGCAATTGACAGATGAAAGAAGAGAAAGACCGTTTAATATATGAGATCCCAATACTTCAGCAAAAGGGGCAGAATTGTAGTGTATGGGCTCTCAGATATCATTTTGTATTTCTTTCTCTTGCAGGATTCGGTCCAAAGATTCTAGAATTTCTAAAATAAAATTCAAGCATTTTTAAAACATGAAACATTGTCAGAAAATAGAATTATCGCTTCGCACGATTATAATGGCACCAAGGAATAGCAAAATCTGCTAATTCTCCAGAACACTTACTGTTTTAACATTTTTTCCTGTTGGGGTTATTTGCTTCCTAAACTAATACCTAAAAGTAGGGGGGATGCTCGATTGGATTGATGTCTGGGGAATTTGGAGGCCAGGGCAATACCTGGAAGCCTTCCTCATGTTCCACGAACCATTCTCGAACAATCCGGGCAGTGTGGCATGGCGCATTATCCTGCTGAAAGAGGGCACTCTTAGAGGGGAATACGGTTGCCATGAAAAGATGTACCTGGTCTGCAATGATGTTTAGGTAGGTGGTAGACGTTTCCTGCACATGAATGACTGGACCCAGGGTTTCCCAGCAGAACATTGCCCAAAGCATTACACTTCTTCCACTGGCTTGTTTTCGTCCCATGGTGCATCCTAGTGCCAACACTTCCCCAGGTAAACGACGCACACCTACCCGGCCGTCCACAAGGTGCAACAGAAAACCAGATTCATCTGACCAGACGACCTTCTTCCAATCATTCAAGGGCCAGCTTTGATGCTCGCGTGCCCATTGTAGGCGCTTTCGACAGTGAACCGAGATTAGCATGGGCACTCGAAGCGGCCTGCGGCTACGTTTTCCAGTAGAGTTCGTATTTCTTTCAGTAGAGTTAGTATTTTCAGTCGAGTTCGATGTACTGTGTGCTGCGACACATTACTCCTGTCACCAGCATTCAAATTACGGGCGAGTTGCGCCACAGTATCCCTTCTGTTGGCTCGTACCATACGAGAAAGCCTTTACTCACCTCGAGCATCGATGAGTCGTGGTCGGCCCATACCTTGTCGGCCGTTCGTGGTTTACCCTCCTCGGACCACTTTTTGAAGGTGCTGACCATGAGCACTCCACAAGCGTTTTGCTGTTTGGTATATAATACAAATTACTTAACGAAAAGTATTCGTACACTTCCATGTCATTTCAATGGAAAGTTGCCTTCAAAGTTAGCTTTTAAAATAAGCTTTTTAAGAAAAAATGTCAATTGAAAATAAATTTCAGATCTCACCTAAATCTCTCTAAATCTCGATTGCCAACAATATTCGCTTAGTATTTAAACAATTATTGAAATCGAAACCTTTCGCATCAGACGTTGTCATTACACCATGTTCAACTCTTTACGTCAAAATTCATAAACTGAATCATTGCATAGGCTTCTACAATTTAGCTTAGTAAAGGATTTGTTATAACAGTTATTGCTTTAATTAATTCCGAAGCCAATTCAAATGGCTAGCAATTCAGCAAACAAATGAAAGCGTTTTAAAGATGGGTTGGTTGTTTTACCTCTGAGCGGCACTTTTTTGCACACCATGTGCTAAATGACCAGGTCACATGGAACCCGAAGGCTCAGAGAAGGTTGGGGGAGGGGACCCACTGGAACAGCTGTTGGGAGACAGATGGTAGCCTCTCGTCAAGGCCATCCAGCGTGTTCTTTAACGTGCACAGGGTATGGCTCTCCCACACACGGGGCCACGGCTTAACGTTCCATCCGACGGACGGCGGTCTTTCCAAGCCCATCGGTGTCCCCTACTGACCGTGGGCAGGGCGGGGAATTTTGCGGAGATAAATCTCAACGCTGACCCAGCTGGGACTCGAACCTGGGAACTACAGATTACGAGCCTGGCGCGCTACTGACTGAGATACCCCCGCCCCCATTTTTAAAGATGAATCAATACTAAAACAATATTGTATAAAATTGGAATTTAAAGAAATACGAGTCGGATCTTCAATTTATCTCCATTGCAATTTTTTCACATAAAGCTTATTTTCAAAAATAGGAGTTCCGAATGCATCTTTGCGATCAAACAGGCATGGCAGTGTCCTAACGATTTTGGTAATATTGTGTATGCCTGTCACAATCTCTCTATTGCCAACAAAAGAATCCATAATATGGAAATTCTAGAGTCCCAAGGTTGTCGGTTTTTGCGTTATATATAAATTCAGTTAGCAAACAAAACTGACCCTGAATACAGTGGTTAAGCGTCGAAGAAATCCAATAAGGTAATTTATCTAACGTAGTTAATTAGACAATATTTCTGCAGAATAACAAATGAGAAAATAAATTAGGTGAAAAGAACAGTCGCCCAAATGGAGTGGAATGAACAACAAGATTCGCATCCCTCGATTTACACGGTAGATAACTTCTGGGGAATTACCATGCAAATCGAAATCAACAACTTATGGGGAAAAAGGGGATAGGTTCCGAAATCAATCTTTGTTATGAATAAAACATGCATTATATAAGTTTTATTTATACATATTTATCTTAAATTGTAGTTCAGCAGTAATAATAAGCATTATCGTAACTTTATTTTGTAGTTTATTTGCACTAATTCAGATGAGTTTAGATTAATTTCTCATACATTTCTTTTTGGTAACGAAAAATGCTCATCGTTAAATGTAGACGTACACTATCGAATTTGAAAGAAGGATATTTATGCACTGAATGTAAATTAGAAATTAAACATTTGTGCCAACAAATAGTGCTTTATTTTATAAAATTTGCATTTCTATAATATTTTAAATATTTTATTTGGCCTATATAATAGTCTAAATTTTTTCATAAAAATGAAATAAAACAGTTTTAGTCTAAAAAATTCAGTCTATAAAAATCAGATTTCGCTGCAAAACAGGCTTCGTTTCATTAAGATGTCGCGAGACAGATTGCATTTCAGTGAAAAGAATATAATTTTGGCGAAAGAATATAATTTCTTAGAAATAGCGATTTTATTAATATAGGAATATAGTCTATTATCTGTCTATTCTTGAAAATAAATTTCATGAATTAAAACCGTTCAGTTGATTTTTATTTTGCGATGACTAATAATCTTCCTTGATGTTTATTCCACTGCTGCTTCATAATATGTTTAATTATCTAAAAAGAAATCTTAATCTATACAGAATAAAACAGAGTCTATAATCGTATAAATAGAAACAGGTTGCATGTAAAACGTAGCCGGGTAAATCGAGGGATAGGTATACTCTGATAATTAGTGAGCCAGTTAATATTAGTAATTACGTTTGAAATGAAAAGATTGAATTCTCCAATCTAGAAATCACTGTAGGGAGTCCAAGTTTTTTTCTGTGTGATGAATACTTCCATATCTCTGATATTTATTTCGAAAGCTCAATATTTTTCGCTGAAATCTGTCCCAGTTATGGGTTGGCCAACATTTAGAGACGTGCAATTTCTGAGGTTCAGTTGTTGGCAACAGATCCTCCTCCTTTACGGATGCTACTTATGCAATGGGAAATATTAATTCAATATCAAAATTATATCCTATTAAAATTTTATTTTAACATTGCACTAAAATATGTAAACGGAATATATAGGAACATGGCCAGTCTGGTACGGATGTGCTGTCCGAATCGCTGTTTCTCTTTTGTGGCTTCTGCCTCAAAAGGGAAAAAAACACCCTCAGTTAGCCATGGTTAGAGGGTGGTCAGCATTTGGGTTTCATTATTTAAGTGTGTGGGTTTCAATGTTTAAGTTCCATGTCATCAAAAACAGGTTATAGAACGTTAGAAGTGACTGATACAAGTGTCAACCAATTGGATTGGATCGATTGGATCGAGATATCCCCTACACGTCAGAAAACGTCACGTGACTTCGTCTGGCGGTTGTTTTAGGTAAAACACTTTTGGAAAAGGGCAGTTGCGTTGCGAGACTTTCCGGATATCAGGTCGGATCGTTCAGGATTCTGTTAAACCATTTTCCTTTGTGAGGGGGCGGGACCACTGAGGCTTGCTGCAGCCCTTTTGTCTGAGGATGCCGGCAGCCCCGTTATTTTATTAGTGCTGGCATTTCACTTGATGCATATTAATCGTGCACTGTGCCTCCATTTGCAAGATAGTTTTGAATTTCTAAATGCAATAAAGCATAAATTTCCTTATCGGCCACCTGACAGAGCCATCCTCAGAAGAAATAATTTCTACTCTTTTCCCAAAACGTGTTCTGACAAACGTCAAACCCACGTCCGAAAGATGCTTAGTTGCAGAGTGAGGAATCATATTGGAAATATTCAATATTTGGAGAGATCTGTGTGATAAAATCATTTTACTATGAAGAATGAAGTAATTCTAGTTTGTTTTAATAAAAGATCGATCAATATTAAGAAAAACATTCTTTGCTCTTTAAATAATAATTTTGTGCATTGTGCTGTGCATTTTATGAAACATTGGACAAAGGATAGTATTAAGTAGAATCCTATAACACGGATTGCAGTCGCTAAAAATTTGCATTATTATCTCCAAAGAAATATTGTACACAATCACTAATATAGTCCGAAAATAGTTGTTCATCCGTAAGGTAGCTTAAGATTGATGGATGCAGTAATTAAATTTGAAAACACTGAAGGCTTAAGTTAATACCTAGTTATGTGAGATATGTATTTTAAGTTCATTATATTATATTCAGAATTAAAAAAAAATTCATCATCAGCATCCTCAAGCAGCCATGGGTTACGGAGGTCCAACCAGACCGTGCAGTTTAATTCTCCAAGCATATCTGTCCTGAGCTACATCTGCTGCATCCGGCCACTGCACACCAATTCTAACAAGGTCCTGTTTGACATTATCTGCCCACCGCATCCTAGGTCTCCCCCTCCTTCTGAGGCCTCTAGGAACACTGTTCATAACCTTATTCGCCAATCTATAAATTATCCATACGAGCAACATGGCCAAACCAGCGGAGTCTCTCTCTGCACAATATGCTGCTTAAAGGAGGTTGCAGACTTCTTTGCCTAACCTCATCATTAGTTACAAAGTTAAACCACCTAATACCCAAGATACTGCGTGAGCATCTAGAATCAAAAGCATCTAGTTTCCTGTTATCTTGTTTACATAGTGTCCAAGTTTCACTACCATAACTAACCCTAGAAAGAACCAAACTATTATACAGTCTAATTTTAGTCTTTAGGTGTATACGCCTATTTCTCCACAATCTCCATAGATTCTTAAAAGTCCCGGCAGCAATACCTATTCGTCTGTTAATCTCATGCCGCACATCACCAGTATCAGTTACATAGCTCCCAAGGTAATTAAACTGTGACACCTGCTCAAGACTGCAACCATTCAGATTAACAGAATCACAACCTGCCTGACCAATTTTCATCACTTTAGTTTTCTCTCTGTTTATAACCAACCCTACTCTACTACCAGTCTCATCAACAGCTCGAATGAAAGAGTTCATCTCCTCAACATCATTTGCCAAAAGAGCTAAATCATCAGCATAATCTAAATCAGAAATTTTCGTATCTCCAGCCCAATTAAGGCCAAAATCTTTCCCTTGAAGTGAATTTTGCATAACATAATCAATAACCAAACTAAAGAGAAAAGGAGACAAGATGCACCCTTGTCGAACACCAGATGTAATGCTAAACCAATTGCTACAAGACTTACCAACTCTCACACATGACTCAGTGTTATTATAGAGAGCTTTCATTATGTTAACTAACTTGTCTGGTATACCATATGATCCCACAATCAACCACAAATTATGACGATCAACAGAGTCGAAAGCCTTTTTGAAATCAACAAAGCTAGCAACCAAAGGTTTCTGAAACTCTAAACATTTCTCAAGAATCTGCCTAAGTGAAAATATCTGATCTACACATCCCCTACTACTTCTGAATCCACATTGCTCATCACGCAATTGTCTGTCAACCAGATTCTTAATTCTATTAAGCATAATCATGGAAAGAACTTTACCTGGAACAGAGAGTAGGCTGATACCCCTATAGTTATCACAAGAACTGCGATCACCTTTTTTGAAAATAAGGATAATAATAGCTCTGGTAAAATCTTTAGGAACCATGCCTTTATCATAAAAGTTATTCAAAATTTCAGTCATCCAAGTGGTAACCGAAACATTCCCAGCTCTGAGCATTTCTGTAGTAATTTCATCTACCTCTGGGGATTTATGAAGTTTAAGTTTAGAGATAGCCAAAATAACTTCAGCTTGTGTTATAGGGCCAACATTAAAGCTGCCAATGCATCTATCATCATTACAAACAATGGGAGTAGAACTAACCACATTGTTTAGAACATCACTGAAATGCTCAGCCCACCTAGTCATGACAAAATCCTCCCCTTCTATAACCTTACCTTTTTTATCCTTCATTCCTTGTATACCTGTCCGTTTTCTACCACACAAAACATTAACTATCTGGTACAGCTCTCTGCTGTTGTGCTGTCTAACTGCTTCCTCGGCTTTGTCAGCCAAACCATCAAGCCAAAGATTCTTATCAGTAGCTAACTGATCCTTTACACGTTTATTAAGCTCTCTGTAATCCTTTCTATTAGGACTAGTAGGGTACTGATTAAGGACATTCCTGCAGTTCTTTCTTCCCAAAATAAGCTCAAGTGCCTTATCACTCAGATAATTCTGCCTCTTCTGCTCCTTTTTTCCTAAAAGAGTACTGTTAGTGTCCAAAAAAGCCTGTTTAAAATGATCCCACTCTTCCTCAACTTCAGTAGTAAGCATACCATGACTGTCATAATGACTAAGTAACCTATCATGGTAAGCTTTGGCTATAACTGGATCTTTCAGAGCTTCAGTATTAAAAGCAAATTTTTAACCCTAGCACAACACTTTTTAAGTTTAAGTTGTAAGACACTTTTAACAAGGTAATGGTCAGATCCAATTTCATCTCCCCTATATGACCTGGTATTCCTAACAGAACTAGCCCATTTGCTGTTAATTAATATATAATCAATCATATTCCTATGCAGCCCATCAGGTGAAACCCATGTGTATTTATGTATGTCGCGGTGTTTGTAATATGTGTTAGTTATTCTGAAACCATTGAGTTTACTTACCTGTAGGAGACGTTGCCCATTGCCATTGCAGCTACCAATACCAAAAGGGCCTATTACTCCTCTCCAAAGGTCAGAGTCGGTACCAACTTTGGCATTGAAGTCACCAAGAACAAGGGTAATATCTCCTTTCTTGACAGAGTTCAAAATATCCTGAAGTTGTTCATAAAACCTATCCTTCTCATCCTCATCGGCATCCTCAGTGGGGGCATAACAGCAGATAACATTCAAGTCTTTAATGCTTGTCTGAAATTTTTGCTGTAAGAAACCTTTCATTAATGCACTCATATCCTAGAAGAGCATCACTAGCATGTCTGCTGATCAGCAGATCCACGCCTTGGTGATGCTTTCCATCCTCCCACCCTGTAAAGAGAAATTTAAAGTTATATTTAAGTATCTCACCTTTACCTGTCCATCTGGTCTCTTGCAAGCCTAGAATATCTAGGTTGTAGCGCTGGAATTCCTGCATGAGGACATCAAGAGAATAATCTCTATGTAATGTCCTCACGTTCCACGTTCCTGCAGAGAGAAAATGATTAGCAGGATTTTTAAAGAAATTAGGTTTGTTGAGATTGGTAGGGCCAACAATATCAAACAGCCCCCAGATCGCAGGCATGGGGCAAGGACCTGTTCCTCCTCTGCTAAAAGCTGAAGTCACCGATGCTGGTAGGAACTTCAGGCACCACCTTTTCAAGTGGACTTTTTCAAGAGCCACATGGCCTGCCTGAGACACATTACTCCAGTTTAGGCTTGACGATGCCCAACTAGCTAAGTAAGGTTCAGGTACCTGCGATGGCCTCTGATTAGGATTATCCACCAGCTGATATAAGGTATCCCATGCCTCTGTTCACTTAGAGCTGGCAACCCAGAAGCAAACAGAAAATACAGCGGCTGACTCTCCCTCAACAGAGGCCCACCAGTGCAGCAAGTCCAGGATCCATAATCAACCTCAAATCCATAAACAAGTCCAGTCTAGAAGGTATAAATGGTCAGCACCAGGACCCTGTGAAGTTGACCACTCCTCAGTAGGGTTGAAAAAAAAGAAAAAAGTGGCCATAGATGACCAGATCAGTAGGCCATACTGAACTGGCAGCCCTCCCCTTCCATTCCCTTCCAAAAGAGAATATCTCTTTTGAAAGGTACTAACGGCCTGCACCACGAGAAGGCGGGGTCGGACATTAGGTGCTAGACCTGGCCGGTTCTGTGCATCATCACTAGGGATTGGTGCATAGCTCTCCCTCCAGTTTACGCCTAGCTACCATTTACAGGTAAAAAAAATTACATTAGAAAAATTAATCAAACCTAAACGTTATTTTTTTTTACTAAATGTAAATAATAATCCATCTTTTAAATCCACAGGCAAATGTAAATGCCCTGAAGTGAGGCTATTTCCAAATATATTATCCAATTAAAAATGACGCATACAAATATCAGATAATGACAAAAATATAAATCTAATATTTTATTTACAAAGGAAGTTACTAATGCTTCGATTAATCACCATAGTTATTGATGCTCCGTTAACCCCAAAAAATAGAATTCAATCATTTTCGAATAACCATAGCTGAAAGGTAGAAAGAGAAAGGAAACTGAGGAACGCTTCTTGCCACCTCGCGAATGTGGGATGAGCTTTTTCAGAGAGAAGGTTTTCGTTTACCAACTTTTCCTCTTTTCTAGAAGTTTTAATTCGAACTAATGGATGATAGGGAAAATGCAAAAAACAATATTTTATTAGCTCTAACACACACATACATAAATAGTCATCAAGCAAATATCGACTATGGAAGTCCAACCAGATTATGCAATTTAGTTCTCCAACCAGGTTATGGAAGGTAAGGGTTCTGTCATGGCTAGGTGGGCTGAGCATTTCAGTGATGTTCTAAACAATGTGGTTAGTTCTACTCCCATTGTTTGCAATGATGATAGATGCATTGGTGGCTTTAATGTTGGCCCTATAACACAATCTGAAGTTAGTTTGGCTGTTTCTAAACTTAAACTACATAAATCCCCATGACTAGATGAAATTACTACGGAAATGCTTAGAGCTGGGAAAGACATCGTTCCTAAGAATTTTACCAGAGCCATCTCTTTCTTTTGCTCCTTAAAAGGAGAAAGCTGCTTTTTCATACCCCTCCGAGAAATGGGGCAGATTGTTGCTTTCAGTGAAATACCTTTTGACAATCGACCGCTGAAATTTCTACCAGAAACAGATCATTTGAAATATTCGTTAAAAATTTCGCCTTTTAAGTGTTTAGTGCCCCTCTTCAAAAATGCGAATTATATTTCTTCAGTAGCTATTCAAAGGAAAAAAGAGTTTTCCAATTGCCTCTTAAAACAAAACAGTTGCGTTTCCCACCCACCGTGGGTGTAAAAGGGACAAAATATTGTTGTAGGTGAAAACCACATGACCTTCACATTTCACCACCATTTATAGCGCAAATACATCGCTTGCAATATTTGTTCAAAATTTTGCAATTTTCTTTCCACCGATAGATTAGTAATTTAGTTACTTTAACTTTTGGGAAATTCCGAAAGTGGGAATGTAAAATGTCATCAATGCTATTCAACCAACAAATAATTTCTATCTCTGAAACAAATTGAATGTCTACAGAGAGGCAGAAAGACGATAAATTGAAAACATTATGTTGTTGTTTTTTGGGATTTTCTTTTCAAAACGAGATAAAAGAAAATCATAAAATTCGTAAGAAATGAAAAGCTAAGCAAAGAGTGAAATTCTGTTTTTCCATCTAATCCTGATTGCCAGGTTCCGCATTAGGATGCTGAAGCCCAATTGCTTGATGTTGCCAACGAGCTCTCGTTTCACTCCTTTTCTGGGTCATTGTCAAGACTGTAAGTTCGCTTTGCATGCGAGATGCGTGTCCCAATCAACTGACTCTCTCTGCCCAAGATGCTGCTTTAAATGATTGATCTTGCTTATCAAAGAGACCTCTAGTGAAAATCATAGTTTTCAATTTAGTCTCCTTTTTTACGTATTTCCTTCTATCGTGATAAAGCTCACAGCAAAAATCAAAATTTGTTACAACTAAAAACTCTTCCTCTGAGAATCTTTTCCCCCGTTGCCTCCTCGACATATTATTTCCTTTTTAACAGCCCTCTTCTCACGTGCCCTGCCATTTTCATTTCAGTCTTATACCTTCTTCTACTTTGTGCCAACTGCTATGAAAAGGAATCGCATGATGCACAAATGATGTTTTCCCAAGGGATGATGGCAAAATCGTCTTAATATAAAAGGAAATAGTGTTATTATCAACATACAAGAGGGATTGATCTGCACGAGGCTATTGAGATGATATGTTAACGGGATCATTTGAGCTTCATATATTCTTCTTCTTCCCTTTTAGAAAATCTCAAACGGACCCATAAATACAATGCCATTTTGATGGTGATGTCAGCACCAAAGAAAAAAAAAACACATTTTTGGAATGGGAGAACTTTTTTTATTTTCTTCAAAGCTATTGAAGGAGCAACTTGGGTTCCGCATTTGACCGACTTCTTAAATGAATGGGTAAAGCCCTCGAAACGTGCAATGATCGTCGCTCGAGTCAGCTGCCGGCAAGTAAGCCGCCTGCTCGTTCTTATGCAATCGAAGCTTTAGTTTCGATGCTATCGTCCCTTGTCGCAATCTTGTTAGGACTCGGAGATTTATCGCGAAGAGACGCTCTCTCCTATTATGAGCAGCAGTGCGAAGACCTTGCCGTTGCCATGGTTACGGAGTCATTAATCGGTAGCCGCTTCTTGCACGAGCAGCCACGACTGTGGCGACCCCTGGCCAGTCCCGATAAATAACGTCCGTTTGCCTACAGAATGGGAGGGGGACGCCCTTCCCCCCATTTCTCCTCATTCTTTGCACCTTTGCCCTCGGCACCGTATCACCTCAGCTCGGCATCACTGGAGTGCTTCATTCCGTTGTCATAGAAACGGCAAGAACCTTCGGCTTCTCCCTCCCCCGCCCCTTCGTCTCGGCGCATTCAGTTTCCATAAATTTCTTCGCGTCTGCTGCTGCATTGTTCCGGCAGCAGTATTACCAGCTCGCGCGGCCCAATTGTCGCCCATTGTTGCTGCATCATTCGCTGCTAAGTCTGCAAAAGATTCTCTCTGTCGTTCACCTCGCTCCTTCCTGCATCTTCCCACCGGCACAGCACGCGGAGCTATATATAACTCGCATGCGCTTTCTGCATCTGTGCATCGCGCACAGATGCAGCTCGGTGCTCGAGCATTCATCGATGTCTTCATGCAAATAAAGATGTGGAGGGAGGATGGGGGGTGGACAAGATGTTTACAAAAAAATTATTACTCTTCGCCTCTTACTCGAGGTTCCATTTTCAAAACGATTGAGTATCATCTTCCATTCTGTCATCGGATTCTGGAGTTTCCGTTCACAAGATGGAAATGGAGACATTTCTTCTCTGTTATTCCTGAAACTTTTTTTTACAATTTTAAAGCGACATCCACTATCAGTTGATTTAAAATAAATATTAATTAAAAGTGGATTTATTTTTTACAAATGTAAAAGAGTCGTCGTAAGAAAAAAACCTTAAAAATAATTTTACCTGTTCGTCCCCTTCCTAATTTTTTGCTTTTCTTTTAAATAAAACTGCCTTGTCCTAGGAAATTGTTATTACTCCCTTGGAGATATTTTCGTCTCTTGGTTTCCTCTAAAACCACCTCGTTGAGATGTTATCGCTACAAAGGAGAAGTGCCGAGGCCCATCTTTGGTCCACTTCCACCTGAGAGAGGAATTGCCTGAAATGATAAAAACAGATGTTTCTGAGTGTGGAAGGATCTTATTAAGAGAGAAGAAGAAGTTCTCAAATGACTTTTGAATGAATCCAAAGGCCGATACACATCATTCTGATTTTCTCATGATGTACTGGGATCCCTATAGCTTCTTTCTTCAGGGATGATCGGTTTCTCTTCATTTGCATCAGATTTTTCACAAGTGAGCATTCTCTTTGACATTCGAAGCGGAATTCTTTCCACCGAAATTCTCTCGATCATCTTCAGCACAAAGTATACAGAAAATACGAGTCCTTTCCTATCGTTAGAACTGGTTACAGAGGATTCCATGTAGGCGAATTTAATAGGATATTCGTGACGAGATGATTGTTTGCAGACACTACCGTACCTACGTGGAATGTAATTGAATTGCTGCAATGTGATGCAACACGAAAGAATGGCGACAGTGATGGCCGCAGGTGAAAGCTGAAACACAGGGGAAAACTGAAGGGAGAAAGCTGAAACAGGGGAAAGCTGAAGGGAGAAAGCTGAGACAGAGAGGAAGACTGAAAGCAGAAGGCTGAAACCGAGGTGAAGGCTGAAGGAAGAAAGGTGAGACAGAGAGGAAGACTGAAAAAAGAAAGCTGAAACAGAGAAGAAAACTGAAGGGAGAAAGCTGAAACAGAGAGGAAGACTGAAAGCAGAAAGCTAAAACCGAGATGAAGGCTGAAAGGAGAAATGTGGGACAAAGAGGAAGACTGAAAAAAGAAAGCTGAAACAGAGGGGAAAACTGAAGGGAGAAAGCTGAAACATAGGGGAAAGCTGAGGGGAGAAAGCTGAGACAGAGAGGAAGACGGAAAGCAGAAAGCTGAAACCGAGGTGAAGGCTGAAGGAAGAAAGGTGAGACAAAGAGAAGACTGAAAAACGAAAGCTGAAACAGAGGAGAAAACTGAAGGGAGAAAGCTGAAACATAGGGGAAAGCTGAGACAGAGAGGAAGACTGAAAGCAGAAAGCTAAAACCGAGGTGAAGACTGAAAAAGAAAGCTGAAACAGAGTGGAAAACTTAAGGGAGAAAGCTGAAACATAGGGGAAAGCTGAGACAGAGAGGAAGACTGAAAGAAGAAAGCTAAAACTGAGGTGAGGGCTGAAGGGAGAAAGGTGAGACAAAGAGGAAGACTGAAAAAAGAAAGCTGAAACATAGGGGAAACCTGAAGGGAGAAAGCTGAGACAGATAGGAAGACGGAAAGAAGAAAGCTGAAACCGAGATGAAGGCTGAAGGGAGAAATGTGAGACAAAGAGGAAGACTGAAAGAAGAAAGCTGAATCCGAGGTAAAGGATGAAGGAAGAAATGTGAGACAAAGAGAAAGACTGAAAAACGAAAGCTGAAACAGAGGGGAAAACTGAAGGGGGAAAGCTGAAACATAGCGGAAAGCTGAGACAGAGAGGAAGACTGAAAGAAGAAAGCTGAAACAGAGGGGGAAATGAAGGGAGAAAGCTAAGACAGAGAGGAAGACAAAGAAGAAAGCTGAATCCGAGGTGAAGGCTGAAGGAAGACAAAGAGGAAGACTGAAAAACGAAAAAGAAAGAAAACCGAAGAAAGCTAAAACAGAGATGAAGGCTGAAGGGAGAGGCGTGAGACAAAGAGGAAGACTGAAAAAAGAAAGCTGAAACAGAGGGGAACACTTAAGGGAGAAAGCTGAAACATAGGAGAAAGCTGAAGGGAGAAAGCCGAGACAACGAGAAAGGCGGAAAGAAGAAAGCTGAAACCTAGATGAAGGCTGAAGGAAGAAATGTGAGACAAAGAGAAGACTGAAAAACGAAAGCTGAAACAGAGGGGAAAACTGAAGGGAGAAAGCTGAAACATAGCGGAAAGCTGAGACAGAGAGGAAGACTGAAAGAAGAAAGCTGAATCCGAGGTGAAGGCTGAAGGGAGAAAGGTGAGACAAAGAGGAAGACTGAAAAAAGAAAGCTGAAACAGAGGGGAAACCTGAAAGGAGAAAGCTGAGACAGAGAGGAAGACTGAAAGCAGAAAGCTAAAACCGAGGTGAAGACTGAAAAAGAAAGCTGAAACAGAGTGGAAAACTTAAGGGAGAAAGCTGAAACATAGGGGAAAGCTGAGACAGAGAGGAAGACTGAAAGAAGAAAGCTAAAACTGAGGTGAGGGCTGAAGGGAGAAAGGTGAGACAAAGAGGAAGACTGAAAAAAGAAAGCTGAAACATAGGGGAAACCTGAAGGGAGAAAGCTGAGACAGATAGGAAGACGGAAAGAAGAAAGCTGAAACCGAGATGAAGGCTGAAGGGAGAAATGTGAGACAAAGAGGAAGACTGAAAGAAGAAAGCTGAATCCGAGGTAAAGGATGAAGGAAGAAATGTGAGACAAAGAGAAAGACTGAAAAACGAAAGCTGAAACAGAGGGGAAAACTGAAGGGGGAAAGCTGAAACATAGCGGAAAGCTGAGACAGAGAGGAAGACTGAAAGAAGAAAGCTGAATCCGAGGTGAAGGCTGAAGGGAGAAAGGTGAGACAAAGAGGAAGACTGAAAAAAGAAAGCTGAAACTGAGGTGAAGGCTGAAGGGAGAAAGCTGAAACATAGGGGAAAGCTGAAGGGAGAAAGCTGAGACTGAGAGAAAGACTGAAAGAAGAAAGTTGAGACTGAGAGGAAGACTGAAAGAAGAAAGCTGAATCCGAGGTGAAGGCTGAAGAAAGACAAAGAGGAAGACTGAAAAACGAAAAAGAAAGAAAACCGAAGAAAGCTGAAACCGAGATGAAGGCTGAAGGGAGAAAGGTGAGACAAAGAGGAAGACTGAAAAAGGAAAGCTGAAACTGAGGTGAAGGCTGAAGGGAGAAAGCTGAAACATAGGGGAAAGCTGAAGGGAGAAAGCTGAGACTGAGAGAAAGACTGAAAGAAGAAAGTTGAGACTGAGAGGAAGACTGAAAGAAGAAAGCTGAATCCGAGGTGAAGGCTGAAGAAAGACAAAGAGGAAGACTGAAAAACGAAAAAGAAAGAAAACCGAAGAAAGCTGAAACCGAGATGAAGGCTGAAGGGAGAAAGGTGAGACAAAGAGGAAGACTGAAAAAGGAAAGCTGAAACAGAGGGGAAAACTGAAGGGAGAAAGCTGAAACATAGGGGAAAACTGAGGGGAGAAAGCTGAGACAGAGAGGAAGACGGAAAGCAGAAAGCTGAAACCGAGGTGAAGGCTGAAGGAAGAAAGGTGAGACAAATAGGAAGACTGAAAAAAGAAGCTGAAACAGAGGGGAAAACTGAAGGGAGAAAGCTGAAACATAGGGGGGAAATGAAGGGAGATAGCTGATTGAAGAGGAAGATTGAAAGAAGAAAGCTGAAACTGAGGTGAAGGCTGAAGGGAGAAAGCTGAAACATAGGGGAAAGCTGAAGGGAAAAAGCTGAGACAGAGAGGAAGACTGAAAGAAGAAAGCTGAATCCGAGGTGAAGGCTGAAGAAAGACAAAGAGGAAGACTGAAAAACGAAAAAAAAAAAGAAAACCGAAGAAAGCTGAAACCGAGATGAAGGCTGAAGGGAGAAAAGTGAGACAAAGAGGAAGACTGGAAAAAGAAAGCTGAAACAGAGGTGAAAACTGAAGGGAGAAAGCTGAAACATAGGGGGAAAATGAAGGGAGAAAGCTGAGACAGAGAGGAAGATTGAAAGAAGAAAGCTGAAACAGAGGGGGAAATGAAGGGAGAAAGCTAAGACAGAGAGGAAGACAAAGAAGAAAGCTGAATCCGAGGTGAAGGCTGAAGGAAGACAAAGAGGAAGACTGAAAAACGAAAAAGAAAGAAAACCGAAGAAAGCTAAAACAGAGATGAAGGCTGAAGGGAGAGGCGTGAGACAAAGAGGAAGACTGAAAAAAGAAAGCTGAAACAGAGGGGAACACTTAAGGGAGAAAGCTGAAACATAGGAGAAAGCTGAAGGGAGAAAGCCGAGACAACGAGAAAGGCGGAAAGAAGAAAGCTGAAACCTAGATGAAGGCTGAAGGAAGAAATGTGAGACAAAGAGAAGACTGAAAAACGAAAGCTGAAACAGAGGGGAAAACTGAAGGGAGAAAGCTGAAACATAGCGGAAAGCTGAGACAGAGAGGAAGACTGAAAGAAGAAAGCTGAATCCGAGGTGAAGGCTGAAGGGAGAAAGGTGAGACAAAGAGGAAGACTGAAAAAAGAAAGCTGAAACAGAGGGGAAACCTGAAAGGAGAAAGCTGAGACAGAGAGGAAGACTGAAAGCAGAAAGCTAAAACCGAGGTGAAGACTGAAAAAAGAAAGCTGAAACAGAGTGGAAAACTTAAGGGAGAAAGCTGAAACATAGGGGAAAGCTGAGACAGAGAGGAAGACTGAAAGAAGAAAGCTGAAACTGAGGGTTGGGTTGGGTTGTTTTACCTCTGAGCGGCACTTTTTTGTACACAATGGGCTAAATGGCCAGGTCACATGGACCCCGAAGGCTCAGAGAAGGTTGGGGGAGGGGACCCACTGGAATAGCTGTTGGGAGACAGATGGTAGCCTCCCGTCAAGGCCATCCAGCGTGTTCTTTAACGTGCACAGGGTATGGCTCTCCCGCACACGGGGCCACGGCTTAACGTCCCATCCGACGGACGGCGGCCTTTCCAAGTCCATCGGTGTCCCCTACTGACCGTGGGCAGGGCGGGGAATTTTGCGGAGATAAATCTCAACGCTGACCTAGCTGGGACTCGAATCTGGGAACTACAGATTACGAGCCTGGCGCGCTACCGACTGAGCCACCCCCGCCCCCACTGAAACTGAGGTGAAGGCTGAAGGGAGAAAGGTGAGACAAAGAGGAAGACTGAAAAAAGAAAGCTGAAACATAGGGGAAACCTGAAGGGAGAAAGCTGAAACATAGAGGAAAGCTGAAGGGAGAAAGCTGAGACAGATAGGAAGACGGAAAGAAGAAAGCTGAAACGGAGATGAAGGCTGAAGGGAGAAATGTGAGACAAAGAGGAAGACTGAAAGAAGAAAGCTGAATCCGAGGTGACGGATGAAGGAAGAAATGTGAGATAAAGAGAAAGACTCAAAAACGAAAGCTGAAACAGAGGGGAAAACTGAAGGGAGAAAGCTGAGACAGAGAGGAAGACTGAAAAAAGAAAGCTGAAACAGAGGGGAAAACTGAAGGGAGAAAGCTGAAACATAGGGGAAAGCTGAAGGGAGAAAGCTGAAACATAGGGGAAAGCTGAAGGGAGAAAGCTGAGACAGAGAGGAAGACTAAAGAAAGCTGAAGCAGAGGGGAAAACTGAAGGGAGAAACTGAAACATAGCGGAAAGCTGAGACAGAGAGAAAGACTGAAAGAAGAAAGCTGAATCCGAGGTGAAGGCTGAAGGGAGAAAGGTGAGACAAAGAGGAAGACTGAAAAAAGAAAGCTGAAACATAGAGGAAAACTGAAGGGAGAAAGCTGAAACATAGAGGAAAACTGAAGGGAGAAAGCTGAAACATAGGGGAAAGCTGAAGGGAGAAAGCTGAGACAGATAGGAAGACTGAAAGAAGAAAGCTGAAACCGAGATGAAGGCTGAAGGGAGAAAGGTGAGTCAAAATGGAAGACTGAAAAACGAAAGCTGAGACAGAGAGGAAAACTGAAGGGAGAAAGCTGAAACATAGGGAAAAACTGAAGGGAGAAAGCTGAAACATAGGGAAAAACTAAAGGGAGAAAGCTGAAACTGAGGGGAAGACTGAAGGAGGAAAGCTGAAACAGAGAGGAAGACTGAAGGTTACACCTGTCTGTTTACGTTATACCAAACAGACAAAGGTCTGCTAAAGAAGGTGAAACCTCAACAGAAAAATAACATGGATGAAAACATCTATTTCATTCAAGATTCGAACTCAAGTCTCTTCGCTCGAAATTAGGCATCCTAAACGCTCTGCCAATGGGATAAGCTAACCCTCCACTGGCACTTGTAAAATTCCTTTAGGAATGATGTCTTATGTTATCATAAAGCAAAATGTTGAACAACCTAAGGCGAAATCGGACGGTCAAAAGATGCTAGAAAATTCAAGTAAAGATGAAAGAATATTAAACACCAGTAATGGCAATTAGAGTAACAGATGATTTGAGGCGGTAGTTGGAATAATAATCGATTTGCCTGATGGTGCAAGGGACACTGGGATGAAAAGAACTAGCAATTTCTGTTTAGGATCCTTAGAAGGAGGAAAATGCAAAATTCTTGCTCCCATCTTCTTGAGAGAGACGATGAGCATGATCTAATCTAGATCTAAATATCATCAGGAAGAGGAATCCTCTTCTTCAAGAGAAAGTTCATGGTTGTATTTTGAAACCCATCAATATGAAATAAATCAATATTAAGAACAACAATTCTAAAACGATGCAAGTGGTCAGAGATCTTGACTACCAGTTCATGTAGAGAAAGCATTAGAGGAGAAACCAGGTCAATCAAATGAATCTTCGTTTCGCTCATCTATGAGTTCAACGAAAGAATAGAAAATCTTAGCACTGCAGAGAATGGTGTACTACGCTTGAAAAATTTATACGGAATAATAACATTTTGCAACTATGAAAAAAGAATTAAATAGACCTGAATACAATTGGGCACAGTATCTAAACCAAGACATACTGTCACGAAACGATTGTTCAAAATGTTTTGTCGATTCAAAATTGAGTGTAAAAATTCGTATAATAGTTTGTAATATAAGATAAAAAAAAGTAAAAGGTACCTTTAATTTTGGTAACAAATTAATAATTAAAATCTGCCTCTTTTCTACCAATCGCCTGCAATGCGTGTTATGCCAATGAATTGATCAAAATATGAAGGCACTCATTTGTGTCTCTCTCGCTCAGGAGTGCATAATCTTGGACGTTTTGGAACTATCGTCCATATTTATGTATATAAGTGAGAAGCTGAAATCAGCTTGTCACCTACGGGCATTTATACTCAGAATTGAGCATTATATTCTTGAAACCATCGTTCACCAAACTTAAATTCGGCTTATTCAAAACAGAGCCGATTCCCTCTTCCCTGTAGCTGATATTCCACATCCCATAACACGATCCCAGAGCCATCTCCCATTTGTCTGATCATCAGGTTCTGCTCAGATTACATCGAGTAGAAGTTGCAATCAATTGCCCATCAAGGTTGAATTTCTTTTCATCAAAAAATACCATTCCTCCGCTCACAACACAAACTGCAGTCTTAGAGTTCTGCGTTGCTTAGAGGTAGTTTTATAGACTTAGTGACTTTACTTATTGGTAGAGTACAGTCGCTCAAAAAAGTATCCGAACACTATGGTTGATTACAGAATTCAGAAAAAATATCTGGCAACGACTTTTTTAGAAATTAGTGATCTGGCAACCTTCGTGTTATCAACCATAGTGTTTGGATACTTTTTTGAGCGATCCGTTGTCTCCTTTTAGCTGATAGTTTCTCGTGTGTTGTGAAAGGTTCAGAAATCTTCCCTTTAATTCTTTCACTGTTTTCTTCCAGGGCTATTTATAGTGGAGCCCCTGATGCATGTTTCAAGACATTTTGCACCCAACACCCGCGAGTCCCATTTCTGCCCCCCCCCCCTCCATGCAGACACCATACTCTTCTCATTTCATATTCAGCCAATTCCTTTCAATGTTCTGTGTGATTCGAAACCAATGCAGAATAAACCGTTATACTCTTTTCCAACAACTGTTTTGCAAATTGATCAGCTTACACATGAGTTGTTAGAAAAGTGACAGGTGCCTTATACTTTTGTCTCATATATTACTGATTGTAATGCGAATTTTTCATTTAGAAATTATATTGAATCGATAAAACATTTATTCAGTGCGAATAGCATATTTTTAGTTTCCTAATCTGTCCAAATTGTATTCGGGTATTTTCACTTCTCTTTCCAAAATTGCGACATGTTAATTTGCTTTATAAATGTGCCAAGCAGAATATCTGTCATGATAGGAAATCGGCAAAGTAAATCGTACGAATGAATATGAAAAGCAATATTCTAACAAAACGTGACTAAGAACGATTCTTATTATTCAACCCTCAGTTAATGAGAAGAGCGGCAGACGTCCCTTGTAAACCGAAGCTGAAAGAATCGTGTCTCTAATTTCCTTCGAGATTGAGAGAAAGAAGAGGCCACTTAATAAACAGTTTTCGGAGCATGAATAAGGGAAACTTTTTCTCCCTTTCTGAAACGAAGCAAATGCTGCAGACATTGATGAGAACAACTGCGGCATTGGTACAAAGACTGCCGGCAGATTAATTCTTGCTCGTGCATTGCGTCGCATCAGCTATGCAAAGCAACCTGGTCCGCGCACAATGGCTCGCGAAATACATCTCTATCTGCACACACGGGAACGCATAACCTCGAGCAATTTGTCACGTGGAAGAGAGTGAAAGCACGCTGTGGTCGCTCGTCGTCCCTGGCGAACCCGTCCTCCTGCAAGAGATGGCGATGCAACGAGAAGATAAAGAGAGTTCGCTCGCAGCATCCCACTCTTCCTCTTCCCTCTGGCCATCCCTCCACGGCAGAGCCTGTTGCTCGAGCTGAGGAAATTGATTCTCTGCGCTGCGCATGTTTGCGTTAACTGGCCTTATCGGTTTTGAAATAGAGGCGCTTGCCGAAGAAGCGACACTCTACTAATGCGACTAATATATGCTCCATTCCCAGACAACGGAGAGCGCGCGCATTTGTTTGCTCTCCCAGTTAGACAACCGCCACCAGCAAGTGCTGCTAACGTAAAAACCGAAAGACCTGCACAGACTTTTGTTGGAATTGGAGAGTTTCGAAAGATTGCTAAAGAAAACAGAAAAATGTTTGTTTGACATGGGAGAGAAAGGGAGGGGGGGGGGGGGGGGCTAAATCTTGCAAAAGAAATCGTTTGGAAACAAAAATTGCTTAGGAATGCGCATTTTAAAGAACTAAATCAGAAGAATAAATATTTTAATGCTGAGAATTGTTATTTTATACATTGTTTTGAGCTGTATAAAATCAATGAATTTTACTTATCTTTTCTCCGAAACTTTCTGGTCATATTGATTGATAAAGTCTCCTACCGAAAAGCAACTACAGAGAGAATCCATCGACTGGGAGGCGATTACTAAAACAACAGACTTTTCACCTCTCTCCTCTTAAGTTCCCCAGGGGCGAAACAGAGTGAGTTGGATAGTTCTGCATGTAATTTCTTACTGTTTTCCATATCAGAGGTAGCCATTACGTTTCCTATGGGCAATACCCTTTGGGAGGGTGTTACGTCCAGGCACCTTGGATCAAGGTGGCACTAAACTAATACGCCGGAGTCAAGACTTCGTGATAATAAAAAAAAGCTCGTAAAATAGCCCGCAAGACAATTTACCAGGCTGAAAGAAGTCCATTGTATGAAAGCGTTTGCGCACCCATAGATACTCTGCTAAAGATAATTCAGTGGCTTAATTCCATCTTAGCATCACTTTTCCCTCCTCACAGGGTTTTGATCGCTGATCACGAGACTATCCAACTTCAAATGTTCTGAGTACCAGTTTGTTACGAAATTTAATCCATCTGAAGTGTAACATCTGTTGCCTTTCAAATAGAATTCTAGTGGAAGGGCATTTCCCGCGGAGATATTGTTCCGCTTCCTGGATTGCTGCAGAGAGATTCTGCCTTAACCTTCAGATGACCTGCATCACCAGCTGCATCACTTCGCGGATCTGATCAATAATGAGTAAAATAGAGGAAGCAATGAGTAAAATGAGGCATCGTCACTTTCAAAAGATATCGAAATACACGCATTAATTCGAAATTCGAATCTGTTTCCATTTATCATCGAAATATATTTTGACCCAATCATCGCGAGGTTTTAACTTGCTAGATAGAGAATTCTGAGTATTACCAAATGAAAAATATCGCAATAACTTAGAAATACAAAGAGATGAATTTCCTTCCAATATAATAACGACTCGTGAAGATGTTAATGCGAGTTTACATTAGAGCCACTAACACTAAATCAAAACATTTAGCACACAATCTGAATCGATACAGAAATGATTAGGATAATAATCAGATTACATTTAGAAGCGACTTAATACAAATCTTCCTTTTGCGTTTATTAATTTTCGGTAGTAAGAATTTAAAGACCTTTTTTTTTTCCAAAAGTTTAATTTCTAAAGGCTGGCTCCTCTGAAAATTCCGTTCAAACATTTTTCATGAAAAATATCCCAAAGGAATCATTCTTCCGTTGAAAATAATCGATAACTCCTGAGATCACGCCCCTCTATGAAGGGCAATAAAATTCAAAAGCTAATCTGTTGTCGCGTGGAGGAGATCCTCGAGCAACACTCCATGGACTTTTTTTTCTGCGCCATTTTTAATCCGCTCACAAATGAGTGAAAAATGGGCACTTCAGAAAAATAATTCGCAATTTCAAAATCAAAGCTTCGTCGAATTATCTCCTGTCCCGTGCTCATTACTCATCTTTCCGACGTGATCTATTTGTATCTGACACGTTACACAAATCGAAAGGACACTTCGGTGGTTCACAAATGACGAAGTTGAACAAATCCTAGTCGAGAAAAAATTCGATCCTCTTTGAGATGAAAACTGAAGACATCAGTTTCTGAATCCCACACAAGATATGTTAAATTACTCTTTCAAAGGAGTAAGGAAAGTTACTTTGATTTTTTTCTCTTGCTACTTCCGCATTGTGCTGAAGAACTCTCTGCAGGATTATGCTATCCACCATGATCCGAACCCGGCTCCCTGAAATCTGCGTCCTTGCAAGTCAAAGCGAAACCACGGAGCCATCGCTACGATCTAACTTCCTCTCGTGGTAACTTTTGGATTCAGTGCACGTGCCACATTCTCCTTCGATTGACAGAAAGAGAACGCGATGCGACTTACTGCGTCAAATGATCTTCTTACACAATCGAAACGGAAGATGCCAATTTAAATAAAGTATCTTTTGCATAATAAACAACCTAAATGCAACAAAAGATTAAATTTTAATCGCCTTCGTACGCTTTTTTTTTATGAGCCATTCTCCTCAGTTCCAATGGGGCAGGGGTACTCTGTCTGTAGCGCGCCAGGCTCGTAATCTGTATTTCCCAGGTTCGAGTGGCACCTGGGTCATCGGTGAGATTTATCTCCGCAAAACTTCCCGCCCCGCCCTCTGTCAGTAGGGGACACCGATGGGCTAGGAAAGGTAGCCGTCCGTCCAATCGGACGTTTAGCCGTAATTCTTGTACATGAGAGAGTCATACCCTGTACACGTTAAAGAACACCCTGGAAGGCCTTGAAGGCAGTCTACAGTCTGTCGCCTGTGAGTCACTTCCCCCAACATTCTCTGAGCCCTTGTGGTCTTTGTGACCTGGCCATTTAGCCCACTGTGTGCAAAAAAAGTGCGGGTCAGAGGTGACCCAACCCTTCATTTTGATGATGCCTCGGATGATCACCATGTGACAAAAGATTTCGAGATCGTTCAAAAGGTTCTTGACACGTGTCTGTACATGTTAAATTATCGTCACATGTTAAAAACAAAGGAAGTGTCATTATTTCTCACTTCGCTGGTGGCATGTAAATTCGGTCTGCGAAAAATGTGCGTTGTTGTTATGGAGCCTACTGAAGATGGGGAAAGATTTTACATTTTCACAAGGATGCAGCTCGGAGACAATGCAAAAAAAAAATTAATGCCGATTTATCACAGTAAATGGGGATCGTGCCTGTTCATAAAAGAGTAAAAGTTTTGTTGAGGTAAGTGCAATGGTGTTTGCTCTGCAGATGAAGAGAGTTTTTTAAACCTCGTTTCATCAAAAATTGCGCAAGTAGTCTATTTCTACACGTAATCTGTGTATTTACTACGGATAGATAAGAGGTGTTTAACTTTTGCCTGTCAACGGGGCCGCACATTGCTCTAATATCGCCAAATTTGGCGATATAAGATTCTATATAAACATATAAACTCCAAAAGGTACTTTTGTGCTAATTCTTCCGGAAAAACACTGCTCTTCATAATTTTGAAATGTGAAACACATTGAAAGCAAAACTTTACACTTAAGCACATCTTCATCGAGAAAGTTAAAGAAATCGTTACGTTATTTAGAAATTCGTAACAAGAATAGCAAATAATGTCAAATATCATTTCAATTTTTGACATCAACCTGAGCCTTCGTTGGCTCACTGAATTGGATCAGTTCGCATGCCTAATGTGTTCCCTTCCAAAAAAAACAAACGAATTATTTTAAACTCTTCATTACACTTAATTGATTTTCTTTCCAGCGCTACAACAATTCTCGGCGAATTACGCTGTAAGTTCCCACTGACGTCTCGAGATTAGCGTTTATGGTATAATGAAGCATTAAAAGTGCAGATTGGCTTATTGCATCTCGTGCAATGGGCAACTCTTCGCAATCTGAGCAAATTCCCCACTCACTTTAATGAAAGAATGTTTACAATGCGAGGTCAGAATTTGCAAGCTTCGCCGTCGTCTCGATTCACGGAAATTCTTTGGCCGCCGAGGCTCGCTGCACGATGTCAGCGATTCCTGGAGTGATGACGTGATTTGCGCGGGGTGGTGAGCGCAGCCAACTGTCCAATGAGGAGCTGGCAGAACCTACCTGGTGGCAGGCTGCCCCGCTAAGCACTTAGTAGCAGCAGTGACGAGGTGACGTGCAGGAGCTCTGGTGTCTGTGTGCCTTGCAGGATATCCGGCTGCAGACTTCCCCCCACCCTTCTGTCCAGCTAGAGGATGGCGATCCAACACAGGTACGTGTCCGTCGTCTTGGGAACAGATGCAAACATTGAGCTCGGCCAACACGGCCATCAATCGATGTTGGCGATAATCTCAAGGAACATGCATTCTCTGACAGCTTCCATCGCTTTGCTAAGTTGGTTTTGAGAGCAGTGAGACCACAATAAAGAGCCTTTTCAAATTTTCGTTTCTTTGCTCCTCGTAACGAAGCTTATTCGCTTTTTTACTTCGGAAAGTGTATGACCTTTCTAAATGTCATTTGTATCCTTTTTCACCTTCATATTATAAAAATTTAAAAGTGATCCCTATTAAAAGCCAAAAATTTCATTATTATTCACACAGTAGGATTTGTGTCGTAACTTGCTTGCTAAAGTTCATGTAGATTCATTTGTATATAAGAGAGATTTGGATTCTTCAAAATGATCTTATGATTACCGACGTATTGTATTTATCTACCTTAATGAGAGAAAAGAAAGTCTTTTTAATGTATTTTATTCCTGTTACAGAATTTAACAGAAGCAACAACAAGAGGTAAAAGTTCTAAACGATTTTTCTGCAATCTCTTTTCTTCCATTCTAGTAAATCCAACAGCAAACAAAGTGACAAAATTGTTTTCTTTCTATTGTCTCTAAAATCTCCTGATTTTCGTTAAGAAATTAATCGACTCTTTCACAATGCACTTTTACTTCAGGTTTCTAATTTAAAGGGGTTTTTTTGCATTTGTGCTTATCTAGGTAATTTCTGTGAATAGCACAAGACTGTATTTTTTTATTATCATTGGATAATTTTACAGTTCCTGACAAAATTTAATAGGTGGATTTTAGATTAGGGTTCCATGATGCAAAAATAAAGTGAAAGAGAGAAAGTATTAGACGTTTGCAGAAAGCTTTAGAACCAAAGTCTCCTAACATCCACAAAAGAAAGCCACAAATTTTGTTTCTTATTCACTTCCTCTGTCTGTGTTCCGATTTCTGTTTTTCCTCTTGTCCCTTCCGATAAGCCTTTCCTTGCGTTGAAGTTTAGGAATCAATAGAAAATTGTAAAGACATAATTGACTCCATCTCTCGAGTCTCAAGAGGAAATATATCGGGGGTCAGATGTTAATTGCAAAGAGATTTTTCACTCGGAACATATAGCAGGAAAAAAAGAAATAAAAACATCCTACAGTTATTCTCTTTCTTTGGAAACACAGGAGCTATGCAGGAACAACAGATGTGCAGGATTCAAGAGTGCCGAATTAAAGTCGCAATATTTCACAAAGTTCACAAATGTTCGTGACGTCAAAGATGCAACTCTTTTCGAGAAACAACAATAGGCGATACTCCCAAGATCAAAGTCATGTTAAATGATTGACAAATGAGAAAATATCGTCGCCTGTCATGCAGCTCATGTAGCTGTCCAAAGAGATGTGGATATGTTACGGAATGAAAAGGAGGAAAACAACAATAGAAAAGATGTGGGGATCTTTTTGGAATAGGGAAAAGATGTGGGAAAAACTTGTAATAATATCTTCTTTTAACTGATATCAGCTCTTAAGAATATATTAAGTCATGTCGATCTCCATAAAAAGAGATTATGAAAGAAGTCATCTGAGAGGAAATGAGATGTGCGAAAATGGTCAAAGTCATACTTTTTCCTCTGTACTAACAATTGCAAAAAAAATTCTAACTAGGGTAGCCAAAAGGTCTCTTTTAAAGAGACCTTTTGGCTACCCTAGTTCTTTAGTTCGGATATTTCTTTTTTTAATGGAAAAAAATGTTTTCTTTTGTTCTCTCTTTTAAAACTGTTTTGTTCTGAAAAGTATAACGATACAAAAATGTACCAATATTTTGGGAAAAGTTTTAAAAAATGTAAACGAAGTTTGATACTAAACAGAATCCCTGAAGACTGAATTGTATCGAAATTGTGAAATCGAAATGGCCGTTATTTCGTTATGTGGCCTATGGTCAGAAAACTTTAAAAAGTTCAAGTCCTACACTGTTTTAGTTGTTCATAGGTCAAGGGTCGGTAACCTATGACCCCGCCGTCAAGATTTTGTTATTGTATTAAATTAAAAAAATTATATTAAAGTATCTTTTCAAATGATATTTATTTTGTTAAAATCTGTGCATAACTTTATTGCCTTAATAAATTCAATTTTTGATATTTAAAACCTAGCTGCTAAATTGTTTGTTGGAGTAGCTAATAAATAACAAACAATTTCTCGTTGACTTCAAGAAAAACGAAACTAATTACCTTGGTTTAATTTCATTTTTTCACCACCAATATTTCCTTGTATTGCAAAAAAAGAATTTCCTTTTTTGTGAGCATTTGACTAAGCAGTCATGCGAGAAATATTTTTGAAAATGAAATTCATATTGAATACGTTAAGGAACAACCCAAAATTCCTTTCGATCGAGCGCTACAAATGAGCTACCAATTCCAGCAGAAAAGAAGCCATGACAAATAAAGGCAATAATCCAAAGGATTTAAACCTTCAATATTGAAAAGCTATGTTGTAAATGTTGTATTAAAAATATACATACGTATGACTGTCGTTGACCATTATATTTTTTTGCAAATGGCAATATATTAATTCGCTATCAAGAAAGGTTGCCGATCTTTAGTGCAGAGTCGGAAAATTTCCAAAAAGCGTTTGAATCGAAGTACCAATTTTAAATTCAGTATTACTTTCAAAACATTTACTATTCTACATTTACATATAAAAATAATCATCAAGCAGCCGTGAGCCACGGAGGTCTAACCAGACCGTGCAATTTATTGTATTTATTATAATGAAATCTTTTCTAAATCATCATCGAGGTTCCCTCAGGTTCTTAACGTTGAATTTGGATAAAAGAAATAAATAACTCTATTTGTATTTTATAATTTTATTTTCCAATTAAGTACCGTAAATCACTCTTTCTCGGAACTCCATATTGGAAAAAAAATATTCAGCAATAATATTATGCTTCAATTAAAACGAACATTGGAGAAGACTCCACAATTTCTTTTATCTTAATAGTTTTTTAATACCAAATTAAGTGGGAATTTAAATTATTGGAGATTTTAATGAACTCCAACTGAATAATCTTATTTAAAAAAAGTCATTATCCGGCATCAAGTAAGTGGAATATTTAAAAATATCAGACTTACTTAATTTCATTCCGAATTATTACAGCTGATAAAATACGAATCTTCTGACAAAAGCTACTTTAATAACGAACAATAAAAGAGATTACTTTAAGGAAAATAAATTCTCTTTCATAATGATCAAATTTACATAACATTAGTTTTCAAAATAAAAGTTTCCGGAGAAGTTTTTGAACTTTTAAAAAAGAAAAGAGCAAAATTGTTTTACTCTTTCAAAAAACGACACTGTGGTTCGTTTTGCTGCTTTTACTCTATGTCCACCCTTATCCTAATTCTCTTTCATCCAAATCTTAAGACTTACGACTTATAATGGTATTTCCTCATGTCTTATACCCGCGTAGAAAATAAAACATGCAACTTTAAATATCGAAATTTTAATGTTAAAAATATAATGCAAGTCTAAATATTATTACTTATTTTATTGTTATTATATTGGTATAAGTACCGAAATTCCTTAACTTTATCTCAAAGAGCATTAGTACTACCCAAATTCCAAAATAAAAATTTGCATTTTTATTTAACTAATCACGTGTGTTTATGTTCTTGAAATTTAATCATTTAATTGGTACGGAGAAAATACGCACTAAAATTTTCTTGGGTACAATCACTTTGAACTGTAAAATAGGCATTGCGAAAATGAAATTACTGATTCGGACTATGGCAGCCAACAGTAATTAAAATATATATAACACTTTCTCTTATCAGAGAGAGAGCTTTACTTCAAATGGCAGTTTTTTTATATGCAAATGTCGTTCCCTTATGTTCACATGAAACTGTAGAATGTTGTGGACTTCAAGAAGATGTAGACAATTCATTATTTCTTTTCCCAATAGAAGAATCTAAACAGTATTCCACAAAAAGGGGGGAATCATGTACTTAAAAATAGATGGATTACTGAGGAAATAAAGCATCTTATTAAACTAAAAGATGAATTATATAAAAAGTATAAGAAATATCCTTATAATGTGTTTCATGAGAACAATTATAAAAAGATTAGGAATGAACTTCAAATTACAATAAGGTCTGCTGAGACCAATTTCTACGAACACAGTTTATTAATTGCAATGGAGATAAGAAACAATGGAGGTTTATTAATAACTGATAATAAAAAAATGTTCTTTAGTTCTACCTAACAAGTCTGCTGAATCTAATCAAACTTCAGAGAGTGTTTGGATGGTCACTGCTAATGATTTTAATGCCTTCTTTGTCAATGTAGAAGATGAAATTACTGGCAACCAAATTATAGAGGAACATGAAGGAACTCAAGATCTAATCGGAAAAATATTCATTGTTTCTCTCCCCAATAATCGAAGTGGAGACTAGAGAAACTATTCTTAGCCTCAAGGAAAATGAAACTCCTGTCTCAGACGGAATTAGTGTTGAAATAATAAAACAAATTGTGCTAATTATATTGCACTTCCACTCAGTTACGTTTCTAATTTATCATTTGAAGCCGGTACTTTTCCATATGAATTTAAGAACGCGGTTATAACACCTATTTATAAGTAGGGAAAAGAAATTCTCTAATTCTAGACCAATCTCTGTTATTTCCATTTTTGGTAATATATTTGAAAACAAATGGTTAAAAAGCGATTGAACAACTATCTTCTATAAAATTCCTTATATTCTGATGATCAGTTTTTGGGTTTCAAGAAGGAAAAAATACAGAGAAAGCAGTCATAAATTTAACTAAATATATATATGAATCTATAGTAGAAAATTATTTAACTCTGTCGTTTTAGATATCAAAAAGGCATTTGACACTGTTTATCATGATATTTTGTTGCATAAATTAGAACACTTTGGAGTCAAGGGCATAGTTTTGAACTGGTTTAAAAGCTATCTATCAAACCGAAAACAGATTGTAAAAATTAACAATTTTCTAAGCAACGAGTTGACTTTAAAGCAAAGTGTCCCACAAGGAACAGTTTTAGGACCAATTCTTTTCTCGATATTTTTGCATGATTTCATTACTTTAAAAATCAGTGGACAGATCAGTTGTTTTGCTAATAATACTGCCATTACGTTTCGAGCGAAAAATTATGATAACTTGCTATATGGCATAACAAATGATTTAAGGTTAATAAATGGGTTAAAAGAAATAATCTGTTTCTAAATATAGATAAAACAAAGTATATTATGCATAATTTAAAAAATAATTCTGTTATAAATGATATAATAATAAAAATGCATAAATTAGACTGTAATATTGTGGATAATTGTGGCTGTGTTTCTATTGAAAGAATTTCCGAAAATATGTATTTAGGAATAACAATAGATCGAAAATTGAATTGGAAACCCCATATCAATAATCTGACAAAAAAACTGTGATCAATGTTATGCAAAATATATTATCTAAAAAAATGTTTGAATCGGGAAACATTATCCGTTATGTATAACTCATGGATACAGTCTGCTCTTCATTATGGGCTACTTTGCTTTGGAGGTACTTGTGCTTCAATCCTTAGACCCCTGATAAATCTACAAAATAATAAAAAAAATTAACTGATAATAATGGGTTTGGAGATAGTCTGCATAATGGTTATATTAAACTTAACGTACTTCCCTTCAGAAATTTGTATGCCTATAAATTAATGATACATCTTTTTTGTAAATGATAACTTCTATAATCTGAAAGTAGATCATTTATTGTCTGCGATCAAATCGAAAGGAGTATGAAATTCCCCTTGTTAAAAATGGAACAGTTACACAAATTTATAACTTATTTAGCTCCTAAGATAAATTTAATCATTTACCTCTTGTTTTAAGAAATCACAATGGGAATTTCTTTTGTATAAAAGGAGATTAAAAAAGCATTTCTTGGCTATAAGTGACATTGAACATACGTTTACAGTTCTTAGATAACACATAACTATATTGTTCTTTTTTTTAACCTACTCTCCTACATTATACATATTGCCTACTTGTGATGTTTCATGTTAGATGGTTGCTGTTATATCGATCTTTGTAGTCATTAACTAATTACTTCAATTAATTATCATTATTGTGTTTTAACTAATTATCTTTTTTTTTCATTCTTAAAACTGATTTTTAATTTAGTTATTGTAATTTCAAATGTAATATGTGTAACAACCTAGTCAAGCTTCTGCTTTTGGGATGTTTATATGTTAATAGATTTTAATGTAGAATTTCTATGATAATGAACTTTAACTTTGCATTCTTTCCCAATTTCATGATATGCAAGAATATTTCTCTTTTCGTTGACACTAGTCTGGTGTAATGGATAACGAACCTATTACTCCAGTTGACGTTTGGTGAGAGTTTTAATGTTTGGCGAAAAAGAGGATCAGATAAATAAATCTTAGAGATTCCAATCTTTGTGCAATAGAGTCCCCCTTCAAAATTGAGTAAAAGTCGGGATCAACAACTCATATCTCCGACCTCATTCAAGTTCCATTCCTCGATGTTTGTCTGTTGTCATCAATCGTTATTTTTACACCCTTTGTTCTTTTCAGTCGGCATAACTTATGATCCGCATCCTTTCTTTTGCCTATCTTCCTATTGCTTCTGGTTCTGACATTTGTCGGTTTGCGGATTTAACAAAACGTTGTTCCATCATATCTTTCAAACGCGAAGGAGAAACGTAATGATTTATGTGCCAAATGGAACTTGAGAAACGGGGGAAGTGTCATAGGCAATAAAAAACTTACCCCCCCTCCGTACTTTCTTCCCACCTAAAAATGGGGAAATGTGAGAACTATTTTTGAGCTATATCCCTAGAACGCGACTGCCGAAAGTAACAAGCTATACGTCAAATGAAAGTTTCTAACGCGAGGAATGCCATAGGCTATGAAAATTTGACCTCCCATGCATTCTTCCTCCTTAAAAAGGGGGAGCGGATATGAAAATAATTGTTCCGCTATATCTCGTGAACGCAAGTGAATAAAGTAACGAGCTATGTGTAGAATGAAAGCTAGTGACGTGGGGAGTGTCTTAGGCTATAAATTGACCCCCCTCCCCATGTTTTCTTCTTCCTAAAAAACGGCAAATGTGAAAGTCGTTCTGCTATATCTTCCGAACGTTAGGGCCTACAGTTTTGATTCGGTGTCGAATGAAAGCTCGAGTGATGACGGACGTATACTATATGTCTCCACTATTATCCCCTGATAAAATGGGGGGACGGATTTTCGCGGGGTTTGACTTTAATGAGTTGTATTTCATATTAAATCTTGTGGTGTTTCCAATGTCGTGGGCTACCACAAACATGACTCCAAAGGCGGATTTTGCTAATTTTCGCATTTTTTATGGTTGTGCTCGATGTTTATGAGTCATATATCAAATATTTTGAAGGTTGGTGGTTTTAGTGAAAACAAAAAAATATAAATAAAAAAATTGAAAAATACCTAACTTCCTATATGGGCCTTAAAAAGTAGAAAATAAACCTAAATTATATCGATGGTGCAATCAGTCACTGAGTTCGCATTCGCTTCGAAAAAAGAATGGCACCGACAATCATGTCAAGTAGGTCAATCGGCGCCCTATCTTCCTTTGAAGCGAAATAGAACTCAGTGACTGCACCATCAATATGTTTTACGTTTATTTTCTACTTTTAGAACCCTATAGGAAGATAAGTATATTTTGAATTTTTTTATTTATTCATCTTTCCATTTCGAACTGCCAAAAATGACATCATCTGCCTTCAAAATTTTCAGAAGCAACGAAATGCGGTCTTACATTCCTAGAGATCTTATTTTACATATGAAAGATTAGATCATATTTCAGTGGTTTATTAACGAAAAAATAATTCTAAGTTCTCTCAAGATCTTGCAAATATTTTTTTAACTATATTCTATGTGCAGGTGAAGTTCTGCCTCGCTGTCAATTCCTTCTCTCTCTCTGTGTCCCCGATCACTTCCTCCTTCTTCCAGCTCATGCTCTCACTCGGTTATAACGCATTAAAAAATCAATTTGAAATTTAATCATTTTCATTGGGAAATCAGAAACAGAAGAATGCCGAAGCTGAACAAAATTTTGTTATTTTTATCTGCGTAATAGATTATTGAGCGACGAACCGTGCCGATGCCCAATACAAAAGACAATGCCATCCTCTTATTGGTCTGTGTGTTAGTGCGTCGCTATGATTTTTACAAAACACTCAAAAATCTATCAAAGTTAAGATCAGTTGAGGGTTTGGGTTGTTTCACCTCTGAGGGGCACTTTTTTGCACACCATGGGCTAAATGGCCAGGTCACATGGACCCCGAAGGCTCAGAGAAGGTTGGGGGAGGGGACCCACTGGAACAGCTGTTGGGAGACAGATGATAGCCTCCTGTCAAGGCCATCCAGCGTGTTCTTTAACGTGCACAGGGTATGGCTCTTCCGCACTCGGGGTCACGGCTTAACGTCCCATCCGACGGACGGCGGCCTTTCCAAGCCCATCGGTGTCCCCTACTGACCGTGGGCAGAGCGGGGAATTTTGCAGAGATAAATCTCAACGCTGACCCAGCTGGGACTCGAACCTGGGAACTACAGATTACGAGCCTGGCGCGCTACCGACTGAGCCACCCCCGCCCCTCAAGATCAGTTGAGACTCTTGAAGGGAAAGAAACCGATTAGATTTCGACAAAATCGGATCGATTTTAATTGTAACAAATAAGGTTTAAATTGCAATATCATTAATGATAATAATAGAATGAAATTATGCAGTGGTAGAAAGAAGTCCGAACCATGCACCTCTGCCATTGCATGTTTTTTGTGTTTTAGTATATTTCTACCCATTGAATTCACCATCTTCATGCAATCTTTATTATTCTTTCTGAAGTATTTTTTTTTTCTCTTTTAAAATATTTGAAATAGATTTTCAGATTTTTGAAATAACCGAAGATACAAATACAAGGAGAAACTTATTAAACCAGCTCTCGTTACAACCAATCAAGTGTTCTGCTATGCGAACCAATGGCAGATGAGTAAGGATAAAATAAGGATTGTTGGCTTCTTATATTCTTGCAATACAGTTTAAAACTGAATTTGCAGACGTAGAGCAATTGTACATGGCATTCAGCATTTTGTACAGTGTTGATAAAGAAGAGTTTTGTGAAGGTCATCATCATTGCCTCATAATCAGAGATATAAAATAATACATCTAAAGAAACATGGCTACCCTTTGAGTCAAATCGCTTCTGAAATGTCGTGTGGACTTGCTACTCTTTTGAGAACATTGGAAAGATATCCTGAAACTTGATCTGTTGCTGAGAGAGGAAGAAATGGCCAACCGATGATAGCAACTTTACGTTCTTAAAGGATACTGCATAGAATTGCGCTTTTGAACAGAAAGTTTAATTCATTACAACTTTTGAAAGAACACCAGCCTCCATATATTAAAACAGCGAAAACTAAGGAGTACATCAAAATATTGAAAGCAAAATTTTTATCAGCAATGAGGGATACTTTTTGTGAATGAACCTTGGATTTTTCAAGAAGATTAATCTCCTTGTCACCGTACGAAGGTTGTTCAGAAGTGGTTAGCAGATAGCACCATCAAAACGAAGGAATCCGTTGGACAGCCTCCTTATCTTAATCTTATGAAAATATATGGTACAAAATTAATTATGAAATTTCCAAGAAGAGGCCTTCAAATAAGCTCGAGTTAATTGAGGATTTCCTTTAATCGTACTGTTATAGAAGAATTCCTTCTGAATATAGTCTTTCCATAATAAAAAGATGCAGTCATTAAAACAAAGGGTTAGCCTTTAAAATAAGTTGACTACACATTTTTAATAAGTCGAAAAATGGGAGTGTATTAATAATGCACATTTGAAGATAAATTCGATTTAAGGTTTATTATTAATATTTTCGTCAGACTGAATTTAATTTCCTACTTTCAGAAACCGTGAACAAAAACTTTACGGTTCTGGTAGAAAACTAAAATTCTGTTTCTGTTACGTACTTCTACTGTCAGTTTCAAAAGTACCATCAGTTCTTTAAAACAAAATTTGACTTTTAATTGCTTGATTATCGAATTTTCTGGATGATGGCAAATTTAATGACTCTTCTTGGATATTATTTCCTTCTAGTTTTAGTTCATGTTTCATGCATTTGATTAGTTCGTATATTTGTTAATTTTCAGTCCAATCTGAAGTTTTAGGATTAGATTTAGAAAGAGTCCGTTATTGTACAAATCAATCATTTGAAGGGTGAACATCAACATCATCAACGATATGTTGGACGATTATCGTTTGTGCAGCCAAATCTTCGTTATGGTGAGAGTGGATTTTAAACGTACAATTTTAAACATTTTTTCCCTTCAAGAAAATTTAGAAATTTTACCCCTTTATCCTCCATGAATAATTATGATGCCTTTTGTTTAAAAAATACTAAATATAGATTAAGTTTAGTGTCGCACGAGCACCAGGAAGATAGCATTTTGTCTTAGTTTTAAAACCACATGTAAGATAGGAAGAAAGTTTTTAAAGCACTGGAATTCAATAAAAAATTAATTAACTGACTAAACAACTCATTCAGATTAAAGGGATTTTAAAAATAATTTATTAACACTATCATTAGATAATAATGGCAATTAGTTTTTAACATTTATATAAAAAGAAAACATCTTTCTGTCATGAAAAGTTGTTTCCTGGGGAAGGAAACCATATTTGGTTTCCTCCCATACCATAATATGGAAGGAAACCATATTTTTTAAAATGAGGAAGCTTTAACTGACCAACAAGGCACATAGTCTGGTCCATAGCTGGTCCATACAAGGCTCATAGTCTGGCCCATAACTGGTCCATACAAGGCCCATAGTCTGGCCCATAGCTGCTCCATACTAGGCCCATAGACTGGTAAATGCCATAAGACTTTTAAAAAAAAAAAGTGAGGAAAATGTTTAAGGTAAATAATTGTTTGATTGTAGCATAACATTTAAGCACATTTTATCAATTAATGTTGTATGAATATCATAAATGAATATCTTATCAGTCGAAATTGTTTCTTCCTTATCAAAAAAAAATCGCAGAACACGATGAGAATTCAGCGATGCTTGAATCGAATCTCGATGATCACTCACCAACCTCCAGATCCGTCAAGGAACTAAATATAGTTTCGAAAATACATCTGATGGGGAATTCTGTAAAGTATTGATATGATCTATTTGATTCTGTACTTTGATATCTAGTTACTAAGCGAAAGTCCGTGAGTCACTGAATATATGCGAAGATATCAAAAACTAGGAACATTATCTTCATTGACGATGTTAAACATCAACTTAACTAGAATTTAAAAAAATGGAGTTGAAAGACTGTTTAATACTTTAGCCTAATTTGGATTTCTTCCTATAACACGGGATTCGTTTTCAGAACAACTGTTCGGAAGTAATTTGATGTAATAGTCTTAATTCATATTGATCAAAATTCTTCTTCATTAATTCACATTAATCAAAATTCTTCTTCATTAATTCATATTAATCAAAATTTTTCATTAATTCATATTAATCAAAATTCTTCTTCATTAATTCATATTAATCAAAATTCTTCATTAATTCATATTAATCAAAATTCTTCTTCATTAATTCATATTAATCAAAATTCTTCTTCATTAATTCATATTAATCAAAATTCTTCTTCATAATTCCATGACGCTCTGCATTAAGATTGCAGTCCGCTGTATTTGTCATCGACAAGCGATAAAAATATAAATGAAGTTTAAAAATATATAATAAACGATTTCATTGGTTATAGAAAGAAAATTGCTTTTTCGTCGTATTATATAGTTATCAGAATTGTCGAGGACTGAAACACTTCAAGCAAAAAAATGTTTAAGTTCATTAGATAAAATTATTTGGATCATTTGTTACTAAAACCAACCTCGATGTCGATGAAAGTTTGAATATTTGAAAAAAGTTAATATCGATATCATATCGAAAAAGAATATGCACACAAATGTTACGTTCCACCTTATGACGTATAGTTCGATTCTCCGTCACATCTAAAATAAGCGCTTTTTTTGGAACTTGGCTGGAGATTAAATTAAGATCTTCATCAGGTCTATTTAATTTTTTAATTTCTAGAATATTCAGTAAAGTATTTAAAGTGTTAATCAAATATTTAACAGCATCAACGTCAGTCGTAAGAAATTTATACAGAAATGACGAATATAGGAAGAGGAATTATTTACACAAATTTCGCGAATTCGCCTTGTTAAATAGTCGAAAGTAAAACAATGAATTTTAATTAACTTTTGAGGAAAATTCTTATGACTGTCATTTCGGACACTAAATATTCAAATTTCCATAACTTTTAATTGCTGAACGAATTTTGTTAACAATCGATATTTAGAAAGATTTGATTGAGCTCAATTATCTTCAGCAACATTTTTTTCCATATAAAGTTAAAGAGCATCGAATTTTGCTTTCCACAACAAAAAGAATTCTCCTTTTTCTCATCTAGGCAGAAGAAATAAACTTTAGACCTTTCTATCGTAATCAGAGAAGACGAAAGAAATGCGAATTCACGTGCAACGTTATGTACGCATAGAAAGACCTAAGAAGGTGACCCAATCTTTAGGAAGACAAAGAGGCTGCTTTATCAGGCACCTATGTAAGCTAGTGGCATTCCGAAAAATCTCTCTCCGTATTTTCATCAGCTTTCATCATTTGCAGATCCTCATTTGCAGGATCATTGCCGCTTTATTGCGATAAAGCGGCGATGATCTTTGACATTTCCAAAGAGTAATTGCGATCGATGCGTTTCGAACTTCCTTCGGCGATTCGCGGGTTAATCGTCTTCCACCTCTGCCGAGCGACGCGTCGCCTGGCAGATCACGACTTCAGATAATGATTAGTAGATCCGTAAGTGCATTTCAAGTTCACAGAAGTGTAAAGGGTGTTTGCTTAATGAAAGGCAGCATTATGGTTGGATCATTAAATGGTTGTAAAATTGAACCAGATTCAGCTATTACTGCCTGCCTCCATCTCTAAGTGGCAATAAAAAGGATTTCGATTCTGCCTTTGAAGTGTATCAGCGGCTCTTCGAAAAGAAGGAAATTTCTCTTCCCTTCCTCACTTCTTTTATAATCTTCTCACATCAAGATGATTCGAGACCGTTGAATGCGGCAATCGAAGTCTCCTATTCAGCGATTATAACGAAGCTGCCTGGATTCTTATTCAAAGATTTTTCTCCCCGAAAGCATCTGTGATCTAATGTGGCCGTACTGCCTTGATACACTCATCAAGACCAAATCACACACTACTAGAGAAACCGAGTAATGAACGATGACTTATTAAGCAATGACTAAATCATTCCACTTCCAGTTTTCTTTCAATCTTCACCTTCATTTTCATGCAGATACCTTCGCTTTCGGAGTTTTTGTTCCTCCTCCAATCACCTCTCATTTTTGCATCGCCTGCCGATGATGCCCGAGGAAAGGATCGATCCCCGTCCAATAATTCCTCTCTGGTGCTAAGAAGAGCTTTCTCCAAAAAGAGTATCTTCTTTTCAAAGAGTAAACGCTAACGAAATAAATATCAACGATGCTGAACATAATATTAAATACCACAATACGAAACTAACAATAATATTTTAGTATTTAAATATTTTACTCCGTTTAAAGAAAGGTATCTAATATTTATGAACGTTTATTACAATATATATAATAATGCGGAATTAAAAGCATAGTCTGGTCACTACTAATATTTTTCCATTAATTACTTTTATGAATCAACTTTTGAAGCTTACAATAACTTTGAGAGAATTTCTTTGGAAAAGCCTATTTTAAGTATTAATTACTGTCATCAAATTTGTAACGCAACTGTTCTGGTTATGGTTAAACTAACACAAACGTTTTTTTTTTGTTTTCTCGTCAGAATATATGCTTCGATCCCCGACAGAGCAACGCATTTGTGTTCAAGAGTTGGCTGCTTTCACCTAGAAGCAGAATTATTTCATCTATTAACCAGTTAAAAGGAAATTGATTTAAGAAAAGTTCAGAATCTCATTCAATGCCATCCAGGGTTCAGGCCAATGGAGCATTCAGAATTTTTTAGCATCCCTAATTCTTCTCCCCCACAACACACAGCCGCTTCAATAAGGGGGAAAAAATCAATGATGATCGGTTAATTTGAATTTGGTTTATAAAACGTATCATGAAATTTTCTTCTCAGCTAGAACGAATGGCGCCAATTGCCCATATGGGGCTATGGAGATGGAGTCACTGGTTGATGTAGGAAAGGTCCTGCTCCAGTGACTCCTTCCCACAAGAGAGACTTCTCTTCAGCATCTTTTCCTTTGTGATGGAGAAGGAAAATAAATATCATTTCAGTTTCAATCTGTGAATGCGAATCTGCAATCAGTTGTGTTGCCCTTAAAAATCGTGTCCGGTGATCCGTTTGCAAGAATGATAGTATTTTTTACTTCACCAGAGAAGTAAGGATTTCGTTTGGTTGAGGTTTTATGGCGCAGCGGCAACTTGGGCCGGAAACAAGGTGTAAAGGCCAAAACGAAAAAGATAAAAGTCATACAAACCTACAACCTAAGCTAAAAAAGCAAGACACAAAAGGTATTAACAATATAACAAACAAATGTAAAATTCAAAAGCACCAAAAGGGGTAAAAGGCCCAAATCATAAAAGAGCAACAAATCACAATATAAAAAAAAAAGGAAAATCATTAAATACGATTAAAATAGCCAGTGAAATGTAAATAGGAAAAAATAGGGAATAAAAATAAGTCATTGGATAAAAGATTTCCGAGTGTAAAGGGCTCGGACGTAAAAACATGGAAATCAAAATAAAAAAGGCGTTCCAGATTAAAAGCGGGCATTCGATTAATAATAATAAATAAAAATAAATAAATACCCCTTCAAGCAGCTGCTTGCCACAGAGGTCTGACAAAAGCCTTCATTTTTATACGCCGTAGTAGAAGGTCTGTGAGGAGAGGGGGACCTCCGCAGAAAAACGACACATACAGCCATGCCTAACCCTGGACTCGAACCTAGGTCTCTTAGATCAATAGTCAAGCGCGCTACCCACTCGATGTTTCACAGATCACATGGTGTCACAAAACTCACAGAAGTAAGGAATGAAATGGTTTGTGGTCACAACGCAAAAATAGAAAAACCTTTCATCTTTGATATTTTGCTGATATTTCTCTGCTGATTCAGAGATTTTGGAAATTTTCAACATTAATTCAGTTCACGCTTTACAAAGTGAAATTTTCGAGAATGTTCAGTTTTTAATCATGAGAGATTGGAGACAAACGATTCAATGTATTTCTTTATCCAGATGGTGTTTAAAAACAGAAAAATTCTGAACAGAATCTGGTAATGAAATGGCCCTTGAGGCCATTTCATTACACATTGAAACATTTCACTTGAAACGGATTCTTCTTCTCTGTCGTAACTGAGAGGAACGCTTGCACTCACCTGGTTATAAAATCTCTCTGCCGAGTCATCCAGAAAGAAAAGGCAAAATCATTTTGCCAACAGCGTTGCATCGATTTAATAGGTTTTTTTTTCTGTTTGCTGATAAGGGGATGAATGTAGGGGGGAGGACAAGTGAATAGGAAATCCGAGCCGCACGATATTGATTGAAAGCCTATATTTGGATATCTCGGGTAGGAATAATTCCGTGTCGTCTTTCTGGCGACGGCAATCGATGGTGGTTGGCATTTCTGCGGCGCAGGTGCACTTGCCTCTTAATGGGTGGCCACGAATCGGGATCTGGCAACGGTCGGAAAGAGGGGAAATCGCCACGCGGGGGGAAATAAAGGTAAGATATCCGCATCTCTGCCAATGACGATTGAGAACTCTCGTGGCATCTTCTGGAGGGGAAGATATCATTTCATCCATCTGATCATGAACAAGCTTCGGAAGAGTTTTAAATGCATTCAATTTTAAGGGCATAATCGTAAATTAAAAAAAAGCGTAAATTTATAGAAAATATTAAGGAATGAAGAGAGATTTCTTTTAAAAGAGATAACTTTACAACTCTATTCTGTTATTGATGCTTGAACTAATTAAAATCTCTTCTATTAATTTCTTGTACAAGATGCAAATATGATGTCCTCCCTTTTTAGATCTATGAAGACTGAGCCAGATGTAATGTACTCCCTTTTCGGAATGCGATGGGACTGGGCCAAATGTCGTGACCGCCGGAGGACGATGCGATTAGTACTTCGAGAACTTCCCCCTCACTTCGGTGAAAAGACAGGTTCGCGGGTTTTTAGGCCCGTGATACTGCACCCCTCTGAAGAGACTGGTTTGAATGATGAATAAAACTAGTCCATCAATTAACTGCACGAGAGTTATACAGGGACGACACAATTTATTTATAGTTTATACACTCAAGTGCTGAGGGTGCGCTCAACTCCGTGGGCTTTTGCTGCCTTGCTGCTGCAAACATTAATAATGAGGTGGAGAATCGCACTCTGCAAGTTCTCACTTTAGAGACCTCAAACTTGGCGAAAGGATAATCAACCATTGCCTACACTGTGGTTCACTCTGAATCCACAAAACTATTATCAGATTCTCCAAGAATCTCGATTCCCTCTTGAAATCACACCCTCCCTTCAAGGGTTACTTCAAGTAAGACGCGGCGTCCTTCTGACGTGTATCGAAACGACTTCCTCGTTCGAAAGCTCACACCAAACTGTTGTCTAAAAATCCCGCCTAGCCTCCTCGCTGCACTAGCGCCCTAGGCTAGTCATTTACTGCCATAAACAACTTATGGAATGATCTTGATGCAAGCAGCCCACTTCCGACCCGAAACCAACAGTGAGTCACATCCCAGCGCAAAAACACACATAATACATAAAAATATATACAATAATAAATGTACAATAGAAATATATCAATAAACAAATAAACGTAAAATTCGGGGGATATGACAGCAAACAATATCGATTTGATTATAAACAGAAAGATGTCGGGTTGACTAGTAATGATGTCGGTTGACTAGTAATGAAACCAAGAGTTTTAAAACTAAAACCGCCTTCATAGTTCAATGTTAATTTTTCGAAAAATTAGGCCAAGAAATCTGCTCCTGAAATTTAATCCGGCATATTTTCTTCCCGATGAAATCAAGGATTCACTCAAGTACGAGAAAAATAATCCAAAGCCACTTGAAATCCGAAAAGAAATTAAAAAAAAAATATCTAAAGCAGGGTTTCCTAACCGAAATTCGTAAGGATGTAAAATGGTCAAGAAACATCAATACATAATGACTCTCTCCAAAAGCATCAGGAACTGCATTCCGGGTGAATGATTTGGAAATACATGTAACAGAACGGCGTTCAGACCTAATTTCAGCAATACTTTGGCTAACTAGGTGTTATTTCTATCATGATTGTCTGAATAAAGCATGTTAAAAAATTGCTTCCCTATCAAAAAAAATAGGCTCGCTTCTCCGCTGACATCGAAAATAGTTGTGGGAGTGACTCAGCCTGTAACACCCAGACTCGTAGTAATCTACAATTCCCAGGTTCGAATCCTACCAGATTATATGAGATTTATATGAGATATGAGATTTATTTCCGCTCAACCCCCCCCCCCCCCCTCCATCCTGCAAACGGTAAGGGACTAAGGGACACCGATGGCCTTAGAATGTCCGCTTGTCTCTCGGATGGGTTTTCAATCTGTGGCCCCATGTCCAGAGAGTCATACCCTGCGCACATTAAAGAACACTCTGGATGACTTGAGGCCTCCATCTGTCTCCTAACAGCTGTCCAGTGGGTCCTCTTCCCTGAGCTCTTGGTGTGCTTGTGGGTTGGGTTGTTTTAACTCTGTGCGGCACTTTTTTTGCACACCATGGGCTAAATGGCCAGGTCACAAGGACCCTGAAGGCTCAGAGAAGGTTGGGGGAAAGGACTCACTGGAATAGCTGTTGGGAGAAAGAAGGTAGCCTCCCGTCAAGGCCATCGGGTGTGTTCTTTAACGTGCACAGGGTATGGCTCTCCCGCACACGGATCCACGGCTTTACGTTCCATCCGACGAACGGCGACCTTTACAAGCGTATCGGTGTCCCCTACTGACCGTGGGCAGGGCGTGGAGATTTGAGGAGATAAATCTGAACGCTGACCCAGCTGTGATGGGGTCCTTGTGACATAGTCATTTAGCCTATTGTGTGTAAAAAAACTGCCTCTCGGAGGTAAAACATTCCAACTCGGAATTGCTCAAGAAAAAGTTTCCTCTCTAAAAGAAATATGCAAAATATGTCTGCTGGACAATATTTTGAAATATTTCTGCATCAAAACGAACTCTGAACTGAAAAATGAACGATATCTTACTTTCTTCAAGCAAGTGATACTTTGAACGATATCTTACTTTCTTCAAGCAAGTGATACTTTGAACGATATCTTACTTTCTTCAAGCAAGTGATACTTTGAACGATATCTCATTTTCTTCAAGCAAGTGATACTTTGAACGATATCTTACTTTCTTCAAGCAAGTGATACTTTGAACGATATCTTACTTTCTTCAGTTCCTTATTAGAGTCAACCGAAATCGTGATCATGCATCTGCCACTTTCGAAGCCATATTCTTTTATGAGGATTTGGTTTTATAATGTCGCTTCGATCCTCTTTACCCAAATTCCTCGTGACGATCCCTTAACGAACCTGGATTTGCACTCTCACCATTAACTACTACTGCACGATTAATACTCCTGGGCGAGTTATCCTTTCATTTAAATCTCTGAAATGCTGAACGTAGAGAAGTTACAGTCTGAAATCGTGGTTCAGGAGACTTGAATGGGCAAGGTATGCATATGTGGTATCTACTTCTTCTGAGGAGAAGTAGGTCCATGAAGCATTACTTCAGCTGCTGATTCCATGCAGAAACAGATTTCATAAGACATTGTATCCGTAGGGAATGAGGTCCATGAAGCATTACTTCACCTACTGTTTCCATGCAGAAACAGATTTCGTAAGACATTGTATCCATGGGGAAGTAGGTTCAGGGAGCATTACTTCAGGTGCTGTTCCCATGCAGAAACAGATTTCATAAGGCATTGTATCCGTGGGCAAGTAGGTCCAGGAAGCATTACTTCAGCCACTGTTTCCATGCAGAAACAGATTTCGTAAGACATTGTATCCATGGGGAAGTAGGTTCAGGGAGAATTACTTCAGGTGCTGTTTCCATGCAGAAACAGATTTCGTAAGACAATGCATTCGTGGGGAAGTAGGTCTATGAAGCATTACTTCAGCTGCTGTTTCCATGCAGAAACAGATTTCGTAAGACATTGTAACCATGGGGAAGTAGGTTCAGGGAGCATTACTTCAGGTGCTGTTTCCATGCAGAAACAGATTTCGTAAGACATTGTATCCACAGGGAAGTAGGTCCATGAAGCATTACTTCAGCTGCTGTTTCCATGCAGAAACAGATTTCGTAAGACATTGTATCCGTGGGGAAGTAGGTCCATGAAGCATTACTTCAGCTGCTGTTTCCATGCAGAAACAGATTTCGTAAGACATTGTATCCATGGGGAAGTAGGTCCATGAAGCATTACTTCAGCTGCTGTTTCCATGCAGAAACAGATTTCGTAAGACATTGTATCCATGGGGAAGTAGGTTCATGAAGCATTACTTCAGCTGCTGTTTCCATGCAGAAACAGATATCGTAAGACATTGTATCCATGGGGAAGTAGGTCCATGAAGCATTACTTCAGGTGCTGTTTCCATGTAGAAACAGATTTCGTAAGACATTGTTTCCGTGGGGAAGTAGGTTCATGAAGCATTACTTCAGCTGCTGTTTCCATGCAGAAACAGATTTCGTAAGACATTGTATCCATGGGGAAGTAGGTCCATGAAGCATTACTTCAGGTGCTGTTTCCATGTAGAAACAGATTTCGTAAGACATTGTTTCCGTGGGGAAGTAGGTTCATGAAGCATTACTTCAGCCACTGTTTCCATGCAGAAACAGATTTCGTAAGACATTGTATCCATGGCGAAGTAGGTTCAGGGAGCATTACTTCAGGTGCTGTTTCCATGCAGAAACAGATTTCGTAAGACATTGTATCCGTGGGGAAGTAGGTCCATGAAGCATTACTTCAGCTGCTGTTTCCATGTAGAAACAGATTTCGTAAGACATTGTATCCGTGGGGAAGTAGGTCCATGAAGCATTACTTCAGCTACCGTTTCCATGCAGAAACAGATTTCGTAAGACATTGTATCCATGGGGAAGTAGGTTCATGAAGCATTACTTCAGGTGCTGTTTCCATGCAGAAACAGATTTCGTAAGACATTGTTTCCGTGGGGAAGTAGGTTCATGAAGCATTACTTCAGCTGCTGTTTCCATGCAGAAACAGATATCGTAAGACATTGTATACGTGGGGAAGTAGGTCCATGAAGCATTACTTCAGGTGCTGTTTCCATGTAGAAACAGATTTCGTAAGACATTGTTTCCGTGGGGAAGTAGGTTCATGAAGCATTACTTCAGCCACTGTTTCCATGCAGAAACAGATTTCGTAAGACATTGTATCCATGGCGAAGTAGGTTCAGGGAGCATTACTTCAGGTGCTGTTTCCATGCAGAAACAGATTTCGTAAGACATTGTATCCGTGGGGAAGTAGGTCCATGAAGCATTACTTCAGCTGCTGTTTCCATGTAGAAACAGATTTCGTAAGACATTGTATCCGTGGGGAAGTAGGTCCATGAAGCATTACTTCAGCTACCGTTTCCATGCAGAAACAGATTTCGTAAGACATTGTATCCATGGGGAAGTAGGTTCATGAAGCATTACTTCAGGTGCTGTTTCCATGCAGAAACAGATTTCGTAAGACATTGTTTCCGTGGGGAAGTAGGTTCATGAAGCATTACTTCAGCTGCTGTTTCCATGCAGAAACAGATTTCGTAAGACATTGTATCCATGGGGAAGTAGGTCCATGAAGCATTACTTCAGGTGCTGTTTCCATGTAGAAACAGATTTCGTAAGACATTGTTTCCGTGGGGAAGTAGGTTCATGAAGCATTACTTCAGCCACTGTTTCCATGCAGAAACAGATTTCGTAAGACATTGTATCCATGGCGAAGTAGGTTCAGGGAGCATTACTTCAGGTGCTGTTTCCATGCAGAAACAGATTTCGTAAGACATTGTATCCGTGGGGAAGTAGGTCCATGAAGCATTACTTCAGCTGCTGTTTCCATGTAGAAACAGATTTCGTAAGACATTGTATCCGTGGGGAAGTAGGTCCATGAAGCATTACTTCAGCTACCGTTTCCATGCAGAAACAGATTTCGTAAGACATTGTATCCATGGGGAAGTAGGTCCATGAAGCATTACTTCAGGTGCTGTTTCCATGCAGAAACAGATTTCGTAAGACATTGTTTCCGTGGGGAAGTAGGTTCATGAAGCATTACTTCAGCTGCTGTTTCCATGCAGAAACAGATATCGTAAGACATTGTATACGTGGGGAAGTAGGTCCATGAAGCATTACTTCAGCTACCGTTTCCATGCAGAAACAGATTTCGTAAGACATTGTATCCATGGGGAAGTAGGTCCATGAAGCATTACTTCAGGTGCTGTTTCCATGCAGAAACAGATTTCGTAAGACATTGTTTCCGTGGGGAAGTAGGTTCATGAAGCATTACTTCAGCTGCTGTTTCCATGCAGAAACAGATATCGTAAGACATTGTATACGTGGGGAAGTAGGTTCAGTGAGCATTACTTCAGGTGCTGTTTCCATGCAGAAACAGATTTCGTAAGACATTATATCCATGGGGAAGTAGGTCCATGAAGCATTACTTCAGCTGCTGTTTCCATGCAGAAACAGATTTCGTAAGACATTGTATCCATGGGGAAGTAGGTTCAGGGAGCATTACTTCAGGTGCTGTTTCCATGCAGAAACAGATTTCGTAAGACATTGTATCCATAGGGAAGTAGGTCCATGAAGCATTACTTCAGCTGCTGTTTCCATGCAGAAACAGATTTCGTAAGACATTGTATCCGTGGGGAAGTAGGTCCATGAAGCATTACTTCAGCTGCTGTTTCCATGCAGAAACAGATTTCGTAAGACATTGTATCCGTGGGGAAGTAGGTTCAGTGAGCATTACTTCAGGTGCTGTTTCCATGCAGAAACAGATTTCTTAAGACATTGTATCCGTGGGAAAGTAGGTTCATGAAGCATTACTTCAGCTGCTGTTTCCATGCAGAAACAGATTTCGTAAGACATTGTATCCATGGGGAAGTAGGTCCATGAAGCATTACTTCAGCTGCTGTTTCCATGCAGAAACAGATTTCGTAAGACATTATATCCATGGGGAAGTAGGTCCATGAAGCATTACTTCAGCTGCTGTTTCCATGCAGAAACAGATTTCGTAAGACATTGTATCCGTGGGGAAGTAGGTCCATGAAGCATTACTTCAGCTACCGTTTCCATGCAGAAACAGATTTCGTAAGACATTGTGGTCCATGGGGAAGTAGGTCCATGAAGCATTACTTCAGCTACCGTTTCCATGCAGAAACAGATTTCGTAAGACATTGTTTCCGTGGGGAAGTAGGTTCAGTGAGCATTACTTCAGCTGCTCGATCTGCATAGAAGTAGGTTAGGAGAGGCTGAATCCATGGAGAGGAAGGTTCAGGAGACATTTACTTCCCCTTGTGCCGAGTAGATAAACATGATTCAATGGCATCCGTGGGTTGTTTTATCTCTGAGCGGCACTTTTTTTGTCGCACACAACTGACTAAATGGCGAGGTCACAAGTATAACTGTTAGGAGACAGATGGTAACCTTCCTTTGAGGCCATCCAGCTTGTTCCTTAAGTGCACCGGGTATGGCTCTCCCGCACACGGAGACACGGCTTAATGTCCTATCTGACTGATTGCGGCCTTTCCCAGCCCATAGGTGTCTCCTACTCACCGAGGGCATTGCGAAGAGTTTTCTGGAGATAAGTCTCAACGCTGGCTCAGCTGAGACTCGACTCTCGGAACTGCAGATTACGAGCCAGGCGGGCTACCTACTGAGCCACCTCCGCCTCTGACCTCCATGAAGAATTAGGTTAAGGAAACATTAGCTCTGCAGCAGCATCAGCAGAGATATTTTTGCCGTTTCATGCATGGAAAAGTAGGTGCAAGAGATACCTGAGCAGCTGCCTTAAAGAAAAAGATATTCGGGCGACATGTATTACACCTCATCTGTTGAATCTATTTGTAAGTAGGACGCCCCAAGGAGCAACTTGTTCGCTTCTGGCATCCGAGGCGAACGAGAGGCTGAAGAGAAGCAAACGAATTAGCAGAAAGGCTTTTAGAGGGATGTTAGTGCATGAGAACTCTCCCCTCTACGAAAAGCATTGTAAATAAAATGCTGATATTGCTATTCTTCTCGTGGCTTTTGAACAAGACTAAAGTCCTCGTTTAAGATAAATTGCTAACAATAACCGATATTTATAAAGCAAGAGTTCTGAAATTGTTCAGCTACGTTTCTGCACTAAGTCTCCAATGCACTTGAATGTCTCGTAAGATATAATCCTATTGGCTATGCAAAGATGGAAACATTTAATTTCGCTTAACTGGAGAATCTCTTAAGAAACTTACCAAAAGATTTTGAATGGTAGTCTAATAGAACAATATTCATCCAATGTGAAATTGATCACATTTTAAAACAAACCCCTGACTGTCAAACTTAGAAAATGGAATTTGGGGAAACTTATGAAACGACTGTTGAGAGAATCACAGAAGCAGCAAAAATGTATCGAAATGTTTGATACTTTATAATAGATTAAAAAAAAATGGATTCCATTTCCTAACAGCATACGATTTTCATCAAACTGTTGAGTTGTTTACCAGGCGAATGTTTCCGCTCCGAAGCCTTAATTGCAAGTTTCGTCTGCATTATTGAGATTATTTTTTCCGATCCGCGCTCTCCTCCTTCGTAAATAACGAGCGAAAGAAATTTTCCTATCCGCTTTTCTCTTTTTTCTTGAAAACACTTCGTCACCAATTTTGCAATGCAAAAATTGATTAGAAAATGCCTTTCGTCAGCTAAATGCATCAAACCCGAAATTATGTTGTTAAAAAATTCGCAATGGGAGCGATTTTTTTGCGCAAAATGAATGTGGAATGATGAGCAGAGAGCAGAAGACAACCTCCTCGAGATCTGCGCAGAATCGCTTTCGAGACGATTAATGCTTCGTTTTATCTGCACTTGCACGTTCACCACGAGACAGAAGGGAAAAAGCCAAGTTGATTCTTTTGGTGACCGTCGAATCGATTCCATTGCAGAGAGATGAGCATGACATCACTGCCTGAAAGGGGGAAAAATGAATGACACATTTTTTAGTTGATGACAGGAGCAATGGGATCTTAAATGCGATTAAGAAACACCATCCTGCGCTCTCTGCTTTCCGACACCACGCGGGAGGGATATTTTCTCCCTTATCTGTTCTGACGTGTGCCATTTGATAGCAGGTCTGGGCTAAGTGATCAGAAAGAAAGCCAGAAAGCTTTCCCGCTGCCTGTGCGTTAGCCAGCTCCTATCACCAGCAGAAAAGCTGCGCGAAGGATTTCTTTCCCTTTCCTTGTCGTCACTTGTTTACACTGAACGTGCGCTCGATATGACGTCGAGCAGTTTTTGTTTACATCACTCATTGGAGCTGGAATTTAAATGAGCGTCATCCTGAGCCGCGTCAGCTCCGAATGTGTTAAAGCTGCATTGAATGAGGCTGAAGCCTCGAATAACGCCTTAGGAGCCATTTCAGAAACGTTTATTAGCACTTAGGTGTAAATGAACAAAAACGGTGTTTTATGCAACGAATCAGATGGCTAAATGAGATCTACATTCCGTAGTAGTCCATTGTGCCCGCAGATGGAAATGGAGCAGCGTCATCATTTCGAGGAAGATAACTGCGGCTCCGTCGCTGAATCAGTTCCCAAGATAAACAGCGCTCTTCGTCGCGTTGACGAAGGAAACAGAAACAAAAGTTCGCCGAGCAAATTATTATATTAATTCGCTTTCTACTGCCTGAAGGAAACTGAAGGCGGAGTTCATTAGCTGTCTAATTTACCTAAATGGCGTTTCGAGACAATTTTTCAAATTAAGTAATGTCGTAAATAAACTGCATTTAACCTCTTCCTCAATTGTAATCCTCTGCGTAAAAGGGTGAGATGTGAAGAGGAGAAAAAACATGGCAACGAACAAATCTCGCTGAAAAATTATTTTGTTAACAGATGGCGAAATTCAGATGATGTCAGAAATATTAATGATTACGAAATCTGTACCTATGAAAAGGGGAGAGGAAGGAAATGGATGCGATCTTTTCTTAAGGTCAAAGAGATAATTATCAGTTACAGAAAAATTTACCTTGTAAGAATCGTGATGAAAAATTAGACTGATAATAAACTTCATTTAGAAGCGAAATACCATCTGTTTCCTTCTGTGTCGTTTAACCTTGCGATTTACGGAATAATTCGGTTATGCTTTTAATTACAATAATTTAGATTTCGTATAAAAAGTGTAATAATTTTTAACATGCGAATATTTTGTAAAATTATTTCTGTATTTCGTCGAAGACTGATTGAGCAACGTTAGCCTTTCTGCTGCAGCGACTTGGCACTTTTTTCTTTTACTTACTCAACTAATTTTTCAGCCATCAGATTACCATATATTATTCGAAATCCTTGTTTAATTATTGTAAGAAGGCAGTCGACCTTCCTTTTTCAAAGTTTATTAAATCAGAAGTATAACCAAAATTTCTAACTTCTTTTTTAGCGTCTTGAGATTGCTATTAATATAATTCCTCTCGTACCTTATCATATTGCATTTATGCACTGAGATGCCAGTTTATTAGGTACGCAATCCCTCGTCACATAAATGGTTCATTCTAGCACTTCATAGGTCATGTGACCGCGGTGTGCGATATAAATCAAGCAGACCAGCTCTCCGAGCATCAGAGATGGATTGAGAGTCAGAAATGGGCAAAACGAGAGACCTGAGAGACTTTGAACGTGGCATGAGAATTGGTGCTAAGCGTGCCGTGTCGGGTCTAACATCTCCCAAATGACTGTCATACTGGGCTTTTCACGCACACCCTTTTCAAGGGTTTACCGAGAATAGTGCGAAAAGCAAAAAGAAAAAGCCACCAGTGATCAGCGATCCTGCGGACGAAAACAGCTTGTGGATCAGAGGGGCCAAGGCAGAATCACGAAAAAAGGACAAACGAGCCACAACCGAGAAAAATCACCTCAGAATTAAACATTGGAGTGCAGAAGGTCATCTCCAAAAGCAGCACGGATCTTGTCAAGAATGGGCTACAACAGCCGATGACCATGTCGAGTGATATTGTCAGCCAAGAACACGAAAGAGAGTCTCCAGTGGGAGGAGGAGCATTTACGTTGGACCGTTGAGGATGGAAAAAAAGTAGCCTGGTCGGACGAAACAAGATTCTTGTTGCATCATGCTGATGAATTAGAATTTGGTGGAAGCAACATTGCGCCATGGAGTCATCTTGGTTGGGTTGTTTTACCTCTGAGCGGCACTTTTTTGCACACCATGGGCTAAATAGCCAGGTCACATGGACCCCAAAGGCTCAGAGAAGGTTGGGGGAGGGGACCCACTGGAACAGCTGTTGGGAGACAGATGGTAGCCTCCCGTCAAGGCCATCCAGCGTGTTCTTTAACGTGCACAGGGTATGAATCTCCCGCACACGGGGGACACGGCTTAACGTCCCATCCGACGGACGGCGATCTTTCGAAGCCCATCGGTGTCCCCTACCCGTGGGCAGGGCGGGGAATTTTGCTTAGAAAAATCTCAACGCTGACCCAGCTGGGACTCGAACCTCATCTTGCTTGGTATCGACAGTATAGTCCGATGGTGTGGAGAATGTTTTCCTGGCACACAGTAGGCTTCCTGATACCCATCGAAGAGCATCTGAACGCCACGGTGTATTTGAACATCGTTGCTGACCAAGGTCATCCCTTCATTTGTACAATTTATCCTCACTCGGATGAACACGTTCAGCATGATAAATGCCCTTGCTCATAAGGCACATAACGTCACCGAATGGTTCCAGGAACATGCCGACGAGGTTTCCTTGCTTCATTGGGCAACACAGTCCCCAGATCCAAACCCTATATAGCATCTTTGGGATCAGGTGGTAAGGCTGTTCACAGCTTTTAAACATTTTAAATATTTAAAGATAGTATTCAACTGATGATGGTTTTCTCTGGTGGTTTCTATTTCTTTAGATTAGCTTCGAATATGAACAGAATCTTATTAACAAAATCCCCTCCAACGTCAACAATTCTTACTCCGCTTCAGTTTCAGAGATGACATAGAGCTTTTCCCTTTTTCCTATTTCAGAGATGACATAGAGCACTTCGCAATTGCCTATGGGGATTCAAAAGCATCAATGAACGTTCACTGCTCCCTTAGTCAACACTTTTACGCAAATTGGAGATTAGCCAAACAGCGACATCCGACTGTTAAGTCCCAGTGGTTCAACTCTTGGAATTCTGGTCATACGGAAGAGTTTTCAAGGAGAATACGAGGGCCAGGTGATCGCTAAATAGTATATATCTGATATTAAAATAACGTAATAAAAATAATGTAATTACTAAGTCTAACATATTGTCCTGAAAAAAAAGACATCTTGGGAAAATATTTTCAAGACTTGATATTTTTCTAAATTTAACATTGCAATGAAAGCAAATATGATCAATACATATTTTTTAGATTTTCTTGTCAAGCAATTCCTGCATTTCTTACGAATGCTTTCATCACGTGGTCAGACAAAGATGACTTTGTGCTTTTAAGCATTAAAATTAGAAAGACTTACGAAAAAGGATTTCTTCTTCCTTTCATTAGGTATTAAAGCAAAACATGCTTCTGTAGAACAATACTAATCAAGCGACAGAAAGGAAGTGGTCGCGGCCACACGATGCTGACGTGGAGTTGTGAGGTGCCGGGAGTCTCCAAATGCGACTCTAAAAGAGCGACTCTAAAAGATCGGACCTCTGCTCTAACTTCTTGAGTTAAGAAGGGGTTTGGCTCTTGGCCAAAAAGGGGTTCCACTTTGGCTCAGAGATAGTGATGCGCACATGCTTAGAGTGAGGTCGTAAGTCAGAGGTGCAGACGGAGAACCAGAAAATCCCATTTTTAAAGTGTGGCGGTGGCTCAGTCAGTAGCGTCCCAGACTTGTAATCTGCAGTTCCTAGATTCTAGTCCAACCATTCAGGTTTATCTCCGCAAAAACTCCTCGCCCTGCCCAAGATTAGTTGTAAAGGCCGCCCATTTGTCGGATAGAACGTTAAGCCGTGACACGTGTGCGGGACAGCCATACCCTGTGCACTTTAAAGAACACGCTTAATGGTCTTTACGGGAGTCTACCACCTGTCTCCCAACAGCTATTCCAGTGGGTCTCCTCCCCCCCAACCTTCTCTGAGCCTTCGGGATCCACGTGGCCTGGCCATTTAGCCCATTGTGTGCAAAACTAATGCCCTCAGAGGTAAAACAACACAACCAATTCCATTTTTTAACCCAAGAGGAATTGATAACTAGGAGAGGAGGAGGGGATCAGGTGGGGGTGGTTGCTCGGCGCTCAACCATCCAGAAAGAGGCAAAATTCCCTTTAAGAAGCAAAATTTCAGAACTTGTTTTTTTTTTGTTTGTTTTTTTCATTTTGGGAGTTTTTTCCCCCGTTTGTTGCCTTTAGTTCAAAGGGTGGCAAAACTGACGCATTGAAGTGCACTGGATTCTGGGGGTGACAGCAACAGTCCCTCTCACTAGGCAGCAAATGACCTCGTTAGGTCACAAGTCGATGAAACTTTCCTCACTTGCTTAATGTCCGATTCCAAAACTGCTGCCACTAAATATCTGTTCTCATACAAATTTTCAATTTTTTTTCTTTATATTAACGATATTTAGATTTCATTTTCCATTTCCTTTAATCAATTACCTTATAATGTCGCCGTGAGAGGTTTCTCCTAGAGATTTATTTTCACCTCCTATCCCTATTTCCATTTTGCATTCCTTTCGATTCATTTGCTTGCATCTGTCGGTTTCCATTTATAGCCAATTATTTTCACTTCCCCAATCTTTCTCCTCCTCATCAAATAAGATTCCAATTCCCTTATAATTAACGTGCACCCAATTCCCACGTTGCAGCCGAGAATTTTCTCTCCCATTCCTCTTACCGTTGCCATCAGTATTCCGCTCACAGCTTTGCTTCAATTCCAACTCTTGCTGCCTGAGCGATCTGTGCTCCACAAAACCCTCCACCGTAACGTGCATCGCGCGATGAGATACGTGCCGATCCTCCCTCCTCTCTGCTCCAAAGACCTTGTCGGATGTACGGGCAACTCGCCACTGACCTTCTGATGCACAGGAAGGGGTCAGACCTGTAATGGCGTTCGCTTCCGCAGCGGAGAGTGCGGGATTGCGACACTTCTTTGGCCAGTCCCGAAGCCTGCTGCTTCAGCGTCGGCTGAGCTGCGGTCTTCCGAAACTGAATCCAAACGAAGCCCAATAAAAGGAGATTTTCTTCAACAGTTTGCGATGTGACGCATTAATCTAAAAAGATTTAAGAATAGGAATTCTTCGCTTCAGGAACTCTCTCCAAGAATCTATAGAAATATTTTTAAATATGGGACAGTTGCCCACTTAGGTTTGTTCTCGTGCAATATTTCTATAAACAAGAGAAAATCCTCTTCGTGTAACCTTAAATTCGATCAGCGGCCAAAATAATCAATTGCTCTAGGAAAAAATCAAAGAAAAAATGTTTTGCAGTGTCTTATCGTGCAGTACACATCCGAAACCTAAGAAAAAAAAACTTAATCATGTCTTAAGTGTTTTGCCATGATGCTTTCGCCCGTTTGTTTCCCCCTCCCCAGGTCTCGCTTTGTTCCATATAAACATGATTTCTCAAACTACGCCCCTATTTCCTAAAATGTGCATTTTCGTTTCGCAAAATCTTTGATTATATTCAAGAAACATTGACTAATGAAATTTTGTCACGAATACCGAATCAACTTAAAATGTCACCTCTAGCCATTGTATTGTTACTTAAAGTACCAGCCTAACTGTAGCATTTCGACATCAAAGGCTAATGTTTGAAATTTCCCTTTTTTTGACGAGGAGCTCGGTTGAAAAAAATAACTTTTCCCGTTTCATGTCGTGATGCATTTTTCAGTTCGTTTGAAACCTTTTAGTTTCCCTATCCTTTACTAAAATCGAAAGCATGTGTATTAAATGAAATCAGCATCGGAAACATTTCATGGCATCTGCCTAAACAGTTGCTTCAACGAATGATGGAGAAGATGATCCTCATCAGTAGGGATGCTTCTTCCACTTCGGTTCTCGTGCTTAGAGCAAAACATCCCATTTCTAAAGAACACTAAGAAGTTGCTTTTCTTCATTTCTTGAAACGAAAGCAACAGTTAAAGCTGTAAACTGCTGCTGCAGATTGGAGAGAACTTCTCTCTCTGTAAAGCTCATGTCCTTCTGTCAAACGGAAGTTTTTGTCTCTTGCTAACGAGGCAGAAAGATTCAGATATCCGAATAGAGATGCGCAGATAATTGGATGCAAAAGAGCAAACATCGCTCGCAGTGATCGTCTCGTCTTGAATCGAGACTTCTCTCTGCACACGGAACAGATCCTTTACCGCCAAAGGGTTCCATTATGGAGCGAATGAAGCGTGCTAATCACGTTATTTTAATGACGTCAGTACTCTAGCCTCAACGAGTCCATCAGATGCTGTCATTGTCTTCCTCATCATTGTATCGCCCGAGGCATCCTTCCGACAAGTGATCATTCGAGGGTTCAGCTGGTCTACTACACTCTGAATCTCTGGAGTCTTCGCAGCATCCTAATGAGGGAAGAGATGGACTCGGAGAATATCCACCTAACAGAAGTTATTGCCTGAGAAGAAGAAGCTTAAAACTCTCTTCTGCAACTGGCCTTTCCGATGAATAAAAAATCCGAGTCAATTATGCTGATCGAGATGGAGAAGAGATGCCTGGTTTAACGTTGGAGAAGCCAAAGCAGAAGAGAAATAGCTCCAGAGATGAAGGAAGCGTTGCATGATACTTCACTGTCGGTCAGACAACTCTTGTGGAAGAAATGTTTCAGACTTCAAACGAAAATCCAACAAACTCGAGTCCTAACCGAATTTCGTAACCCCTTGTTTCCCAACGTGTTAAATATCTACATACCGCCATATATTTGTACACATTTCTAGTTGGATGAATCAACCATGGGTTACTGAAGTCCAAACGAATTGTACAAATCTCTTGCCACGTTTCTCCTCAGCAACTGCTGTTCCATTTGCTTACTGCAAGACAATTCTACCAAAGTCCTGTTTGACATTGTCCACCGATCGCATTCCTGGTCTCCTTCATTTTTCTGCAGCTTTTAGGAGTCTTCCTTCACAAGATGCTGCGCAATGGTGGTTGGTGACTGATTCCTGTAACCTAAGCATTGCTGACAAAATCAAACAACCTAATGTACAAGATGCTGCATAGGTATTTAGAATCAAATGCATCAAGTTTCCTGATATCTTGTTTACAAAGTGTCCAAGTTTCACTACCTAACACACTTCAGAAATGACTGAAAGTTCACTATCTTCCATTGAAATTGTCCCATCTAGAAGGAATGCTTGCATGCGGACCAAATTAGTTGTGGTGGTAGACACGAAGACGCAATGATTGCAGAGGCGGACACAGTTGTACCATTATTTAATGACAAAACGCGAGGTTATTTCAGTAGGCGGTTTGGCGCCTTGAGCTGCAATACACAGGACAAGATGTCGCTGGAGTGGGGAATGGGATCCTACTTGATATGTAGCCTTGCTTCGTGAACTCTTTGCTGTCTCAGTTGGGCGATATTCGTAGGCAGTTGAGCACTGGATGTAAAAGACCCCCCCCCCCTTCCCCTATATAGCATCCCATATGTGTTCGATGCGTGGCTGATCCGGGTAATGCACCAGGCAAGAAAGGAGAACCCCATCCCAGAGGCACTGCAGAGAGACCCAAGCAGTATGTGGCCGTGCATTGTCCTGCTGGAAAATTATTTTGGGCATGGTATGTACATAGATATGGAAGCAGCACAGGTCGTACTACAGTTTCAACATGTCACGTCAAATGGTCATCAATAACAACCAGAGGGGACCACCTGTTGTAGCTAATGGCTTCACACACCATGACGCCTGGTGTCAGTCCGGATACATCTGCCACCTGGCAAACTCCGCACACGCACATGGCTGTCACTGACAACTAAACAAAAATGGGATTCGTCGCTGAAGATGACACGATGCCACTTCAGTCCCCAGGAACTCCTCACCCTGCATCACTGCATACGTGCACGACGATGGGATCGAGTCAGAGGAAGACGTGCCAAGGGACGGTACACATTCAGGCCCACGGCTCATAGTCCGTCGGATTGTGATGGCAGACTCGGGAACAAGCGATGATGGCATTTGTAATCTGTCATACACATCACAGTCTGTCACGTATAGCTTGTCACCGGATCCGACGGTCGCAACATTCCCCTACGGGCACCTGAACCTGTCCGTCGGGTTGAGGAATCTTCTGCTATCCACTGAAGCCAATTCGCAGGAGCGTCCTCAAGTTCGTGCATCACGATCCACAGCTGTCGCAATTTGTCGATTTGTCCACTTCTGCCATTCCAATAATACGTCTCCGCTCAGAGTCCGTTAGGTGCACATCATAAGGTCGTCTTTGGCGCCATAAAGGTTGGGCTACTTCACAAAGGTCTGCCCCACACTCTTTTGTTTGATGAATTACTCATTAAAATAAAAAAATAAATAAATACCCCCTTAAGCAGCTGCTTGCCACAGAGGTCTGACAGGAGCCTGTCAGTTTACATGTCATAGTAGAAGGTCTGTGATGATGGCAGGACCTCAGGAGAAAAACGACACATACATCCATGCCTTACCCGGGGCTCGAACCCAGGTCCCTCAGATCAGTAGCCAAGTGCTCTAACCACTCGGCCACGGGACGGCTGAATTACTCATTATCAACCACCAAATAGGAAATAAGTCAAAATTGATCCTTGTCGAACTCCATCAGCAAGAGCTATAAGTTTTGCCAACTCTCGCATACGACTCCGTGTTGTTACAAATATAATCTCACTAAATTATTATATTTTTATGCAATGCAATGTTAAATTAGCTGTCCCGTGGCCGAACGGTTAGCACGCTTCCATACTGATCCAAGGGAGCAGTTTGTTCCCACCCTGCGAATCCCCCTTTGCACAGTTCTTTCCCCACTATGACGGCACAGACCACGCCCACTTCCGTTTCCGTGACCCCGCCCCTTATTTTCATAATTAATTAATAATTGATTAATTCCCCTTTATTAAAAGCCCGTGGCGCATGTAGTGTTTAGGACGAGTACTATATTTTAGAAAAACCCTCAATTTCAGTCGTAATTTTTTCAATTTTTGACTCCCCCTCATTAAAAACTCCCCTTATCAAAATTCCTCCCCCTTTATTAAAAACCTACCTGTATTTTAAGCCCCCCTGGTTGACTCAACTGTATTTTTTAAGCCCCCCTGAATTTCCTAACACCTGAAAAGGATTTTTGGGGGCATCATCTAGTGTATACTTTAATAAGTTTGACTCCCACCTCATTAAAAAAACCCTTATCAAAAGTTCCGCCCCCTTTATTAATATGCACCCCCTCATTAAAAAACCCCTTATCAAAAGTTCCGCCCCCTTTATTAATATGCACCCCCTCATTAAAACCCCCCTTATCAAAAGTACCGGCCCCTCTATTAAACTCCCCCCCTCACCAATCACAAACTCCCTAGGTATCTACTCTCATCGGAAAATTTCCAAGTCCACTAAACTTTTTTGGTGGCAACGCTCATCCCCGTCTCAGAACAGTTGATGCAATTATTGAACAAAGTCCCATAGTTTGCGAATTCGACCTTCAGTAGAATAAGGACTATCCCGCAGTAACTGTTTTAAAAGACTCCCGCAGAAAATGAAAAAATGCTATTGAGTAGAAATAAAAAAAAAAATCAATAAAAGGAAAACGGCGAAAAGAAATCTGATTTAAAAACAAATTATTCGTAATTATGAAAATTATTGAGGGGTAATATTGTTTGGTGGCCTGTAGGGGCGACATAAAAGACCCGCTTTAAAACAAGCGTTCGGTACCACACCCAGGACCACCTTTTATTGACGGATGAATCTTGGATCACCCCCCCTGCAGTGTCGACCCCCCTTTGCTTCCCTATCAGATGCAGATGTCTTACAACATGAAAACCCACTGGCACTCTTGATCGTAGTTTTCGGACTCGAAATTTTCCCAAAATCCAGAGACGGTTGCCAGCCCTTCTGACTAAACCGATATTGTCTACCTCACTTCAATCTCCTTTCGTTTCAGGCCAACACAGGGGATGGAAACAAGATTTTCTCTTATCGAAACATCCCATTTTATGATAGGTAAGGTATTTGTTTACCCCGTCCGAAGAAGACAAGCCATTTTGAAATTACGCGCCCCTAAACATCCAAGAGTTGAGCTTCTCTTATTTAGTCTCCATCAGATTGAAGGATGATGCCATCAGATATCTGTGTTTCCGCATCAGGACTAGTTTTGGAAAGTGGTTTGACGTTAAATCTGCCAAGTCTCAATTAATTACTCTCTGCCGTTACGCGACATGGTTTTATTCCTAAAACTTATTACCGCTGTAGCCTCAGTACATGATGCAAACTCGTTCCTAGGAAGTAACGCTGCTCGGTAACAATTTCTTCCTCCGAAGAAAAATCAGCTATGGGAGACTACAGTTCTAAAAGCTCTCACAGTTTTTAAAAATCGTCTCTTCCGTCATTTACCGGTAACGTGATGACGCTGATGAAATTCGCGTTGCGGCGTCAGTTACATGCTTTACAAGGTCAGTTGTTTTCATCGGGTATTTGTACGCGGCAGAATGCTATAGAAAGTAAGTTGGGTTGGGTTGTTTTACCTCTGAGCGGCACTTTTTTGCACACCATGGGCTAAATGGCCAGGTCACATGGACCCCGAAGGCTCAGAGAAGGTTGGGGGAGGGGACCCACTGGAACAGCTGTTGGGAGACAGATGGTAGCCTCCCGTCAAGGCCATCCAGCGTGTTCTTTAACGTGCACAGGGTATGGCTCTCCCGCACACGGGACCACGGCTTAACGTCCCATCCGACGGACGGCGGCCTTTCCAAGCCCATCGGTGTCCCCTACTGACCGTGGGCAGGGCGGGGAATTTTGCGGAGATAAATCTCAACGCTGACCCAGCTGGGACTCGAACCTGGGAACTACAGATTACGAGCCTGGCGCGCTACCGACTGAGCCACCCCCGCCCCATAGAAAGTAAGAATGCTAAAAGTACGTTGCGGGTACCCTTGCGTTTCTGCTTGGGTAAAAAACTTTAGTTCCAACATGAGTTATCGGAGTAGGGGACATTAGTTTTAGCAAATACGTATTTTTTTTTTATAGTAGGCTAGTGTAAGTCTCACTCGATCGTAACCTCTCAACAACCGGTGATAAAGGTCACCGGGGCACTCGCACTGACCTATGGGATAGCCCTTCGTTGTGAAAAACAGATAAAGGAATTAGATATGGTTCGACTTACTTTGAGAAGAGCAGTCGCTCTGTGCTTTATCTTCCTCGAGGATGCTCTAATGAGAAAGTTAAATAATTACTCGATTCCTGACGAAATGCAACAATTCAGCATGTTCCTTCAAAATAAGGAATTCTTCTGCCGTCTCAACAGATGCACTTAAAAATTGATAAAAATCTGTGAAATTCAAAGTTCCAAGGGAGAATGCTGTGTATTTTTCCATATTATTGGGAATGCAATTAATCTTCTTGATCACACCGATTCCTTGAAGATGGCTGTCCTTTAGGTTATGAAATATAACTGGAATCTTATTTGGAAGCTAAAAATTGAGATTACACGTATTATGAGCGGCTCCTCGGATCACGACCTGAAGACCGACGTGCTCCTCTTAGCCGATGTGTTTCACTTTGAGTCAGATACTATGAAATTGATCCCTGTCATGTTTATACAGCTCCGGGGTTAGTTCAGTGATATGCAAACAAGCATTTAGAATGAAAAACTGATTGAAAGTTTGCTTCACTGTCATACAATCTTAGAGATAAACTCATTATATAGCTTAATCTTCAGATGCATGTTTCTCCACAGATTCGTAAAGCTCTCATTATGTAGTCTTTGCTTTCTCTCATACAATACCACTAGCACACATCTCGCAAGATATTCAAAGTAACTTGCTCAATCACTGATTCATCTTCCCTATGTGTACATTTTCTTCTAATTCTTTAACGACCAAAGTAGGTAAATCGCAAGCATCATCTGAGTCAGATTATTGTTTTTTCCATATATCTGCTAATTCTTTACGTTGAAAATCTCACAATAGCCTGAAATGGACAGTACTTTACCCCCGATACAGCTATCAGTTATGATAACCAACATATTAAAAGATTTATCTCATAGACAGTAGGTTAGCACGCTCAGCTTCTGATCTAAGAAACCTAGAGATCCATGGTAAGACATGAGTGTTGCTGAGCATCTATGTCGTATGAAAGGATTTTGTAACTGCTATGACTATTGTGAGATTTTCAACGTAAAGAAATTCAGGGGGGCTTAAAAAATACAGGTGGGTCAACCAGGGGGGCTTAAATATACAGGTAGGGTTTTTAGTAAAGTGGGGCAGAGTTTTTGATAAGGGGGGATTTTTAATGAGGGGGAGTCAAAAATTACAACTAAAATTGAAGACTTTTTCAAAAAATAGTACTCATCATATACACTAGATGGCGCCACGGGTTTCTAATAAAGGGGGAATCAAAAAATGGGAAATTTTCGATTAAAATAGTGGGCTTTTCCCTAAGTACACATCATATACACTAGATGGCGCCACGGGCTTTTAATAAAGGGGATGAATTTTAAATAAGGGTTTTTTAAAGGGGGATTAATTTTTAATTAATTATTAATTATGAAATTTGAATGGTGGATGTAATTATCAATTATGAATGGGGATGTAATTATCAATTATGAATGGGGATGTAATTATCAATTATGAATGGGGATGTAATTATCAATTATGAATTCACGTGGCCGGTGACATCATAGAGGGGAAAGCACTGTGCAAATTGGGATCCCTAGGGTGGGACTAGACTACTCAAGGGACCTGGGTTCGGAGCCCCAGATTAAGGCATGGATGTTCGTGTCGTTTTATCTGCTGAGGTTCCGCCATTCTCGCACACCTACCAAGCAGCTGCTTGAGGGTGGGATATTTTTCTTTATTTTTTTAATGATATACTGCAACTTTCATAACTTGTTTAATATTGTAATGAATCGTTTATAGAGGTGTGTGTACGCAATCCAATTATCGATTTTGGACGCGAAATATTTAATATAAAACTGTTTTATAGTTTGTATACAAACTGCAATAATACCTTAATAAATTTCACATAACCTAATTAAAAACAGATATTAGCTCTAACCCGCTAACAGAAGTAAGATGTGTTACATTTAATTGGTTCACGTTATAAAATACAATAAAGATAGCTCTCTTTGTCCATTTCGAATATAAATTCATGTTTTTGACACCAGAAACCCAAATATAATCACTCAGATGATTAATGTAACCGAACTGCAATTGAGGTGATCAGAAATGCTTTGAGCAGGCCATCTTCGAAAATAACATGAAAACTCAAAAAGGAAAACATTGCTATCCAATTTTTTTTTGTGCTCTAGAGATAAAACTATGAGTTTATGCAAAAAAAAATTAATCTTTCATGCTAATCGAAATGGATGACATGTGGACCTTTACCCTATACAATTAACTTAGAAAAAAATATAGTTGAAAGTCAAAAATAATATATTATATTTCGTTCGGAGTAAGAGGATCTCCGTCGGTTGTAAAATGCAGGACAGAAAAAGATCACGTTTTGGAACAGAAGACTCGTTTCCACTAATCTGAAGTTCATTCATTGAATTTCCGCTCTTCTTCGGGATCTTTGTTAATACTCTTGATAGTATTTACTAATTCAGTTTTCTCTCTATGACCAGAGATAAATGCAATAAAGGATTTCATCGCAAACACGTTGCTTTACCTCCTCAGAGCAGTACTTTTGCACTCGAGGTAAATGGGCCGTGTCACAAGGACCCCGTGGGCTCAGAGAAGGGTTGGGTTGTTTTACCTCTGAGCGGCACTTTTTTGCACACCATGGGCTAAATGGCCAGGCCACAAGGACCCCGAAGGCTCAGAGAAGGTTGGGGGAGGGGACCCACTGGAACAGCTGTTGGGAGACAGATGGTAGCCTCCCGTCAAGGCCATCCAGCGTGTTATTTAACGTGCACAGGGTATGGCTCTCTCCCGCACACGGGGCCAGGGCTTAACGTCCCATCCGACGGACGGCGGCCTTTCCAAGCCCATCGGTGCCCCTACTGACCGTGGGCAGGGCGCGGATTTTTGCGGAGATAAATCTCCGCTGACTCAGCTGGGACTCGAACCTGGGAACTACAGATTATTAGCCTGGCGCGCTACCGACTGAGCCACCCCCGCCCCAGGGCTCAGAGAAAGTTGAAGGAAGGGGATCCACTGGACAGCTGTTAGGAGACAGACGGAAGCCTCAAGGGCATCCAGTGTGTTCTTTAATGTGCACAGGGTACGGCTCTCCAGCATACGGGGTCCCGGCTCGACGTCCCATCCGACGGACGGCGGCCTTTCCAAGTCCATCAATGTCCCCTTTCTGACCGTGGGCAGGGCGGGGAGTTTTGAGGAGATAAATCTCAACGATGCCACAGATGGGACTCAAACCTGGGAACTACAGATCACGAGCCTGGCGTTCTACTGACTGAGCCAACCCCCACCTCACCTCGCGATCGTTTCAAAGTGTCCCAAAGATGTAAAAGGAAATTTCCTTTGACGCATGTCAAAGAGATAAAAAAAAGACAAATTAATTAGTTTGTACTAAGATGAATTCTTGAAAGCATTTCGACATTACCATCGATGCATAAAAGAAGCTGAACGGAATCCATCGACGCATTCTCTCTGCACGACTTGATTTCCATTTTTATCATCCGATTCGAAATAGGATCAGAAGTCAACAACGAATTGCGACAGATAAATAAAAGTGATTAGTTTTCTTCCATCCCGTATTGCACTTTTCTTCCGCAAATGGATCAACGGTGACCCCTGTCTCGTACGTCACATTTCCATTATCCATTTTCATCCCACTTATTTCTTATTTGAAAAGAAAGTCTTTCTCCTACCTTTCCTGTTCCCCGTGTCCTTATTTATTGCCGCATCCGTTCCTCCCTTACAGATCAGATCCCATTCCTGGCTAATCCCGATTATCCTCCATCCGGCATTCCATTGACATCGCTCATTTCTTATCTGCTCCATTTCCAGTGTCTGATCTCCCACATCACCATCATTTCTCCTTCAGCAAACTAATTTATCCTCTCCATTTCTTCTTTGTCAGTCAGATGTTTCTCTTCTCCTCTACCGATACCTCTTCTTAGATCAGACTTATTTCTTAATCATCTCCTCCCTTATCACATTTCACTGCTCCATTCCGTGTCGCTCTTCTCTCTTAATTTATCAGTTTTGATTGCGCTTTTGTGTTCTATTCCTTCTTCGTCTATTATTCCTTTTCCTTCGTACGTTTCCTTATCGTTATCTTAATTATTATTATTAACTTAATTCTCACAATCCCCTGACCACTCCATTTTTCCATTTCCTATAGTAGTGTTAGCTATTAAAGAAATCAAATCCACTGCAGCGAGATACAAAGAATCCATTTTACACAAAGAACACACGTGAGGCTCGTGAGTCGGAGTCATTCATGCTTCAACAAGGATTCGAACACGGAATGTATGCATTGTGATCAAGCACCATTTCCACAAATCATCTCCTCTTTACATTATTTCAATAAAGCTCCTTTGTTCCATTTAACGACCTGCTACACTTCCTTCCCTCTCCAAGTCTTCTTTCCCCCCCAATTCTTTTCCTTCTCTTCCGTTTGATCGCTTTCTCCTCTCTGTTCGCATTTTGAAAGCGTCTTCCAACCGAACTTTTCCAAAATATTAATCCACGCTCTCCCACACTTCCCGCAGAAGAGGCATTTTTCGCTCTCAGCTTGCTCCAATCCTCTTCACTCACAGAAACTTTCTTCTCCAGATCTCGGCTAAATCTCTTTTGTCTCTTGCGAATCGATTTTCCATCGAACCACCAATAACAGAGCTCACGAGGAGTCTTCTGCGAGGCAAACAAGAAGAAGATTCTTTTCCTTCTTCCGCACTTGATACTTTTGGTTTCAATCTTGGCTTCTTGAAACAATCAGTGCAAGATGCACGATTACAGCACAACATCCTCTAAGAGATTGACAACGAGAGTGCAAACTGATATTTATTCATCAGCACTCCTAAACGTCTGTTGAACTCTATTCCTCAACTAATAAATTATGTGGATAAAAATAACTGAAAAGATAGGATCGTGAAAATTTCGAAGGCAACTTTAATTATTAGTCAATATAATCTCCAAAAGAACCGCAGGATACGAAAATTAAATTCAAATTTAATTCTCCAAACATTTAAATACTCAACAAACATCTACGGAATTGAGCTAAACGAGGCGAATTCAACGCCGATCTTCGTTTGAATTGTCTCCCCACGTCACCTTGAATCTTGACGACCACTCTTCGTCACTAATACTCACTTAATGTCAGTTTATTTTTTCACACTCGCCACAGATTTTAGAACGCAACGGAACAGCTCTCCCTCAGCATCAACGAATCAATCGCTTTAGTGCGTCTATGGTTATATACCGAGTTTACGATTAGATTTGCATATTTCATGATATTTATATACAAATCTATCATTTCTTACACAATGGAGTTAATGAGCGTGCATGAAGGAAGAGGGGGACCCCCCCTCACTAATCTGCCGCCATGTCTTTATAACCTTGGTACGTCCCTGATTCCGACAACAATATTTTCCTCTTTTATATTGTACAGTCGCTCAAAAAAATATCCAAACACTACGATTGATTACAGAATTCAGAAAAAATATCTGGCAACGTTTTTTTTTAGAAATTAGCGATCTGGCAACCTTTGTGTCACGTGATTATAGAATTCAGGAAAAATATCTGGAGCGTGTACAGCAACTGTACACGCTCCAGTTACCGTTCACAGCAAACTGGAGCGTGTGCAGTTACTGCACACGCTCCAGTTTGCTGTGAACGGTAACTGCACACGCTCAGTATTTCCGTGAGTGAGCCCACACGATCTAGTATCAAAATAATATGACCACCTACGCTAATAGTAATACCTTTATAATAATACCTTTCGTGAGTTCCATGTCTACAGAACTTATCCTGTGATTCTTTGCTATTGAAGTGACCAATATTAATGCACTGAGCCGGAAAAATCGCGTCAATCTGAGAACTTTATTAATTGAAAATAGAGCAGGGAAATTCACAGCCCTCAGTTCATTGCATCAAGTATTTTAACCACTATTAAGCTGTCCTTAATCCACAGGGAAAAGATGGGTGCAAAGAAGAAAAATTGTCTTGAGCCGAAGGGGATCTGAACCGACGTCCTCCTGATGACATGTCAGGTGCTCTAGTCATCATGTAAAGTGCTGATGTCTTCAGAAGGACGTCGGTTCAGATCCCCTTCGGCCCAAGACAATTTTTCCTCTGCACCCATCTTTGCCCTGTGGATTTAATCTGTCCTTAATCCACAGGGCAGAGATGGGTGCAGAAGAAAAATTGTCTTGGGCCGGGTGAGATCTAAACCAACGTCCTCCTGAGGACATGAGCACCTGTCATGTCATCAGGAGGACGTGGGTTCAGATCCCACCCGGCCCAAGACCATTTTTCCTCTGCACCCATTTTTGCCATGTGGATTATGGACAGCTTAATAGCGGTTAAAATACTTAATAACGTTTAAACAAGCTTCGGTGAATTATGTATTTTTTTCCTCTTCAGCCTATCAAAGAACGGTACAAGGGTTGCTTTCTGATGATGGCTAAAAAAAGGAAGGAGCTAAAGGATCTGCCAACAGGGAAAAAAGTGGATATTTCGCGATATTTCTTCCTGGAGGAAAAATCATTTTAATAAATATGAGTTCATTTAGTCAAATTTTGGATATTAAAAAAATTCTTATAAAAGCTTTACAGGTATGTTTTTTGATGTGGTATGGCTCGTTACAAACAAGGTTATTACAAATCAAATTGTAAATTAATTCATATATCAAAGTTTCATGAGAGAGCGTCCTTCACTTTCGGTTTACGATTCCGTTCACACTCAAATGAACAAATCGACTGAACTAAGAGCCTATTCCTCTTATTATTATTTTGTTGTTGTTGCTGTTGGAATAACAGATGAGCATTTATACGTGAATGGAAATAGAATAGGAGACTTTTACTGCATTTTCGCTCTAAGTTTTGCTTCTTTTGGTTTTCATTTATTTTTAGTTTCATCCAGAAAGTAGTCAAATTGTCTTCATTTTTCTGCAATTTCAATGAAGCATCTGAAGACAACAGCGGAGCGATTTTCTTTTGAATTTAATAAAAAGGGTGCAATGAATTTGAAGGAATTTCAGCGAACATTAAAAAAGTACTTATATGCTCTGATTAATGAGCATTTGGTATCTGATTGTAAAAGGAATCTTTCGAACAAGTAACGGATCAGGAGTTGAAAAACTGTAGCCCCCTTCATTTCGGAAGATGAATTTGTCATCGGTGGATTGAAGAGCAAGGGCAACCTGTGGTGGAGATGATAAGATTCTTAAGAGGGCACCATAATGCAATTCTCAGAGTGAGGAATCAGTTTTAAAGCGTTGAAATTTTTATTGATCGTTGTGATAGTGTCGACTGCAAGACAAATAAGTCTTGGAGAAAAACCTGGAGTTTTTCTGAAGGGGGCGGATCGTAGCGCATTAAAGCTGAAATGAAACTGTTGCCCAAAAACCTGACCCAATCCTCGACGCACCAGGCCTCATTCCACATTCTGACATCATAGCAGCAACAGAAGGATTTGCCTCTGATAGCTAAATTTAATTTCCAAAGGACACGTTTTGTCCCTCTTAAAGACAAACTGAACTGATGTCGCCATCATTGTCAGTCGGAACTATTCCGGGAAAGGTGGACGAGGTGCATCTTGGGAACAGAGGAATCCAGATTCTCTCTTTTTCTCTGGATTCAAAACGAGTTTTGACATACAGAGAAATAGGAACTTCCCTTCAACTTAATGTACTGTAGTTACTCTAACAAGGGATGTCTTTAGGTGAACTTATCTCCAAAAGTTTTAATAAATGCTGTTACATGCAGAAACACAGTTCTCTTAATTTATAGTAACCGTTCTGCAAATGCAATAAATAAACCCTTAGTGAACAATGAGAGGTTTTGCATAAAAAAGGTTGGCATCCCAATATCTTGAAGAACACACCATCAGATGTGTGGAATTTTCCTCTGCACAAACCACGTCTACGTACCACGACATAAATAATACTGTTGGCACACATTGGCGAAATGCGTTTTCGGCCTCTTATCTTCCGATCAGACCTTTCACGAACTTCACGCTCCACTTCTGAATCAATGGTCATTCTTCCCGATCTATGTTTCGGATACTCTGACAACAGAGTCAAAATTTCAACCCTTCATTTCTATTAAAGGCTCCAATACCTCTTTCGTATTTTTTCTCTATTGACATACTCCAATTTCTTTTGTAACGTGTTCAGAAAATATTTATATCGTAAAATTTAACAAAATCTTTTCAATTTTTAATCGCATATCCATCCACTATTGCTCCAAACGTTACACATCTTTATGTATCGCTTCAACTGTTGACGAGAGGTCATATTGCTGTTATTGGTGCTTTGATTTTGGCAAGCAGTGGAGATCGAAACTCGAGGATTTATTCGCATTTAAAAAAAAAAGATTTATTTATCCTCCCCAATGATATCGGAATTAAAAACGAAGAGACACAAAATGCTGGACAGAGGTTGAAATTTTATGTTTAGCGTTTGAAGTGCAAATTGCATCTGCAGAAACCTCCCACGGACTTCTCGGCATTTCTTTTTTGTCTTTTCCAGCTGCAACCTAAACGAGAAGAAAATATTTTTCAGGATCTCGCCTCGAGGCAACTCAATTAGACTCAGCAACAGAGCGCACGTTGCCATCGATTACTCAATTCCGTTGAAAACAAAGCCCATCTGCGGTGCCTCGCGAGATCTGGCTGCAGCGGCATCGAGCTTTCCGATTAAGACAGATTAATTACGCTTCGCCGACCTCTTTCAGCATATTCAATCTCGAGGAGAAAAAACTAAAGCGAATTTTTTTCAAAACAGGAAACAATATTGCCTAGATAGGAAGAATTTTCTGCTTTTAATTAAAAGAAGTCATTTCTCCCGCAGATGACATATCGAAGGCTTTTCAATTATGAGACATAACCGAATCAGCTGATTCTATTGCACGAACCCACACTGAAAGGAATATTACAGTGTAAACCCAATTTGGTAACAAAGGGGCCTTCTTCACCTGCACCGAAAGACGATAAAGTAAAATTTCCTTCCAAGCCACTTCGTTTATTTATATGAACGCAACCATATCAGCGATGCCATTGCCCACAAAAGCCCTCTATTGAGGTTTATCCCATTTATGATGTACGAGTTTCACGAGTTACGCAAGGGCTTCCCTGAGTTTTCTGCAAACTAAGTCATCCCCTAAACCAAAAGGTTGAATAGCATTGAACTAGATCGTTTCTTCCAAAATCCCAATATATTCCTCCAATCTCGATACCAGAGGCAATCATTTATAACTCTCAACAGCAATAAGCTCTAAGCATTGGAGAAATGGTAAAGTATTAATTGGAAAAGGATTCTATTCATTGGCATCCTATTGTTTTTTCTCTCGATCTTAGGCAAATGACGGACTTACTGGTACCACGGCCCCCTTAGGCTGTCCCTAACATTCGCTCTTCTCATTTCACTTCATCCAAAGCTCCTTACCACCTCATCATCAGGACCATAGGTAGGAAGTTCTGAGACTGAGCCGAGCATTTAGAGTTCCGACATCATGAATCGAGTCAGAAATATCCATCATGCTCTAACAGGTAATCGGTTTCAGTGCCCTGCACGTGATCATCCGAAAGAAACGTTTGCCGATTCAGAAATTCGCCAATCACAGCAAACTCCTAGAACACACTTTTGGACTTCTTCCGGAGATGAGTTCTCTAATTCCAGTTTCTTTTTCTTTTCTCCATCTTCACATCATCCAAAGACAATAACAGTTGAATTTGAAAGTTCTATCTTTGTCACATGTAAATGAAAAATTCCCGGCACTGATGTCAGCTGTGGATGCTGTGGACAGTTTTGTCTTTGTTATCTTGGGTTTTATTGATAGATCCTACGATGGCTATAAATTTTAAAGGTATTATGAAATTTTTAAAAAATTAAATTCTTGGAACTTCTTTGATGGACATATCATGGTTTAGGAACTTTTTTTCAAGTGTAGTTCTAAAACTATGCATATTAATTTGGGGGGAAGTTACATTTATGATTATTGTGAATGACTGCACAAATACTAGTGATGTCACTGCAACAGTAATAGCATCAAGCAAGTAATATAAACATTAGAATTTATGCCATTAAAAAACTAATAATAAGACTTCATGAGATCATCCGCAGGAAGTATCCTCCTCCTCCTCTCGTATCAGTTTGATTCGTCGCCCATTGTGATCTTGTCTCGCATTTTCATCGCTCACTCATTTCCGCATTTCTGCAGAAACCCAAGTTTTGCAGTTCTCTGTTCTGTGATACTCTAAAAAAGAGTTTTCAGACTTTTTGTTTTTTTACCTTTAATTGCTTAAGAATAAAACCTAACTTTAATCACATTGAGAGTCATTTCAGGAACAGATTTTCTTCGTCTGGAACCTCTCTCGATTTACCAGCATCATGGATATCTCATCTTCAATATTCAAATCTTTGCTGTATTCTTTTAACGTGGATCTCTTGATGGGAACGAAATTAAAATACCAGTTAAATAAATAATTATTTTATGATCAAATTGAGGAGTGTAACAGATCAACTCTTTCATCATTACTTTAGATAGCTTTGAAATCAAAACACCAAAGCAAAACTGAAACCATTGCTAATACTTTGCGCCAACCCTGGAAATTTCAGCATTTTTGTCTTGAGCAAATCAAATAGCTGAGGTCTGGGCAAACCGACTACGGCCAGACACTTCTTTTTTGTGCCGCCGACGACGATGACTTACTCGTGAGAAATGAATTCGTAAAAGAGGAAAGGAACGTACAGAGAAAACAACTCCATTTTCATTGAAATAACCGATTTTAATAAAATTATATTGCTTAGTTTTTTTCTCGGTTTTTTTTTTCTTTTTGCATTTGTTATACATTCATTAGTGATTATATATTCCATTTCAGTGTTCTAAGTGACCCTGCAGCTAAAAGGTTTCACTGAAATTGCCCTTTAATATTTTTATGCTGAGCCAGCGTAATGCACGTGAGAATTCGACTCCTTACCTCTCATAAAAAGTTTTTTTATCTTCCAATATTTCTGTTCCCATTCTTAAATTTTAAAGGATTTCCAGCCTGCATCCAAATAAAAGCAATCGATGATTACTAATTCGAAGTTTCTGTTGCCTTATACTGAAAAACAATTTTGAAAGAATGATTTTCTGTTAAGCTGCTAAAGGAAATGACAAGAAATTCTGAGCTTCTTCACTTAAAAAAAGCATTCCTTTTTCCAAAGAAATGAATGCTGACTGGATTGCCAATTGCTCCATTGACCTAGCACTATCTCCACGAGCCATATTTTCCTCTCTCTCTCTCTCAAACTGCTCACGCTCATAGATTAATATTGAATAGCTTGAATAAAAGGAGCTCCTCATTTTATTTAATTGCTTTTCGTAGAAAATTTCTATTGCAATTCGTTTATTTCTACCTTTAACCGAAAACCTGATAGCTGAAATTAGCAAGTAATTGCCCCTTCGAATAGCAAGAGAGCTAAACGAGACAGGCACATGATGGCATCATCCACCGAATGTGCATCGACAGATTTATTCCTGAAATTTTATGCAAATTACAAAAACGGTTAAAGCTTCCAGAAATTGAATCGACGACATATTCCGTATTTGTGGGCCTAACCAAGATTTCTTTCGAAATGGGAAATGTAAATAGAAAGAGCAAAATTGCTCCAATCGAGATTCCGCAGATTGCCTTTTTTCATCATGGATGCATAGGATTTCGTTTCTCAAATTCTTCACTCCTAAAGAAGACAAATCTGTTACCATAGGATTCAAGACTCCAAATCACGATCCTGCATTTGTCCTATTCTACACTAGGTGAGCAGAATAGAGTCCCTTTGCCTGTGCACAGGCTCATCTCCCCAGCAGAATAGAGTCCCTTTGCCTGTGCACAGGCTCATCTCCCAGCAGAATAGAGTCCCTTTGCCTGTGCACAGGCTCATCTCCCAGCAGAATAGAGTCCCTTTGCCTGTGCACAGGCTCATCTCCCCAGCAGAATAGAGTCCCTTTGCCTGTGCACAGGCTCATCTCCCAGCAGAATAGAGTCCCTTTGCCTGTGCACAGGCTCATCTCCCAGCAGAATAGAGTCCCTTTGCCTGTGCACAGGCTCATCTCCCCAGCAGAATAGAGTCCCTTTGCCTGTGCACAGGCTCGTCTCCCCAGCAGAATAGAGTCCCTTTGCCTGTGCACAGGCTCATCTCCCCAGCAGAATAGAGTCCCTTTGCCTGTGCACAGGCTCATCTCCCAGCAGAATAGAGTCCCTTTGCCTGTGCACAGGCTCATCTTGCAGCAGAATAGAGTCCCTTTGCCTGTGCACAGGCTCATCTCCCCAGCAGAATAGAGTCCCTTTGCCTGTGCACAGGCTCGTCTCCCCAGCAGAATAGAGTCCCTTTGCCTGTGCACAGGCTCGTCTCCCCAGCAGAATAGAGTCCCTTTGCCTGTGCACAGGCTCGTCTCCCCAGCAGAATAGAGTCCCTTTGCCTGTGCACAGGCTCGTCTCCCCAGCAGAATAGAGTCCCTTTGCCTGTGCACAGGCTCATCTCCCCAGCAGAAATCGGGTCTGTGATATCTGTTTGGGTTACAGTAGAATCCTAACTGAGAAGCAATTCCTCCCTTCAAAATCGTCCTCTGGCCTACGACGAATTTATCGATGAGAATAAAAATTCGAGTCTCTAATAATAACAAAAAATGTATTTCGAGTTCCGTTAAGTGTTAAAATGATGAAAACGAGAAAGCCACTCTTCGAAAAGATCCAAAACGTCTCAATGATCGGAGGCAACAGTGGCTCGTCTAAGAGTTCGCACTCTTGTCTCTTTTGTCCGAATTTCCCCTCGCATTGATGCGCACGAGAAACGTTCCCTTGTACCCCTCTTTCTTTTGCTGCGGATGACATTTTCAAATGAAGACGAACAGACGCCAACTCTAACATCTCGTCGCAACTTTCTCCTCCACTCTGGAGTCTCTCGAGGAAAGATGTAAGCTCTCGGCTCGCTTCTGTCACTCCGCGGAGCAGTCTCTCTTTCAGTTAAGTCGGTCTGTTGGCAAATCTTGTTGAACACCTGAGCTTGAGAAGCGGTGCTTCTGAGATGCGCTTCGATGTCTCGGCAAACAACGCTCCGACGGCTTTTAGCTCGTTAACGCTGAACCATGCGGAGCCACCATCCACCTGAATAAGGCCTGTTGATAAGACGGAGTACCTCCTCCTCCTCCTTATGGACACACTCCAATCTCTGCCAGCTGGACTAATATAATAAGGGATCGAAAGAGGAAAGTCTCTTCGCTCTACAATTCCCAAGATCCTCTTCTATTATTCAGGCGTTTCCAAAGTTTACAGCTGTTTACGAGAATTAGGCAACTCTGAAGATGATTTATTTCTGCACCGCCATTTGACTGACAAGATCGGTTCACTTCTTGAACAGAAAAATGGAAACCTATTGCGTGAATCGAAATTCACTGGTTTACGGGGGGAAAAGCACTGAGTGCACCTAAAGGGGAGTATTTAGATGAATTCAGGAGAAAAATGCCTGCAGGAAAATTAGCATACTGAAGTGAAATGGAAAACTGGTTTGAGAAAAACATTTAATAAAGAACTCGAACAAGTTTTCTCTACAACAGAGATTGTTCTGCTTCCACAGTTTATTTTTTTTTTACTTTTACGGGGAGTGGTATCTAGATTACTTCTGCTGTAGAGGTTATTTCCACAAGCATATCATGTGACTGCCTCCTTCCTAGTTCAGATTCCCTCTCACCCTTCGCTATAAAGAGTCCCCTGTTCGTTTCCACTTCTTAGTTTATCTGTCAGTCCCCATCTAATGTTAAGGATATGAGGACCACATTCTGCAGCATTCGAACTCGACCCTGAGGGAAGCGGATTCAATCCCAAATGTGCCGGAGCTCATATTTTCTCCGCTTGTTATTTGCTAACGGATTCGGAATTCAAAGCGTCGAGATTACAGGAATAAGTTCATTAATCGAATCTCTTGTAAAAGTTAGATGCCACTTCGAGATTAAAATGCCTGATCATTTCCTCTTGCTATATCGACTAGGTTGACAAGACGTCAAGGTGACCTTTTGCATGTCAGAGAATCAGCCGAGTCCATTGTGCACTTGACCCTCGCACGTGAAATAACAAATCACGTAGCCCACACGCAGATGTTCCTGTTAAGGGAAAGATCATATCACTTGATTTTCAACAGCCGTCTAAAGGTCATCATCATTAGGTCGCTGCGACATGACGACAGCTTTAGTGTCCCTATATTAGTGTCCCTTATGTGAATTGCCCATATTCCACATGCGCATGTTAAGACAATGGACTCTACTGACTACATAACGTAGAAAAGCTCACGTGTGATGCCACCTTCATTTCTTGACGCCTAGCAAATGGCAGATGAAAATTTCCACGGTCTTTGATGTGATGTCATAAAATGTGATGGGAAGGTTAGAAACCCTTCAACAATGGGCTTCCTGCTATCCCAAACAAAGAATCGGACGTGTAAATCACAATGTAGAAAATAAAAATAATAGTTTTTCTGAATTTTTTAAAAGTTCCTACTTATGCAGAGTAGACTTTCTGTAATCCAATACTCTTGGATCTTAATTTCTTTTCTTTTCTGAGCCAAAAGAGATTTCAAAAACAAAATTAACACTTCAAACAAGGTATTAAAAATAACAGTCACAGTTCTTTCTTCAGTTCCACCACAAAAATAACCATGAGGTTATCACTTGAGATACTGGCCACTAGAGAAAGTTTGTAAGCAAAAACACATTTTTCTTGAACAGTCAATATTTCATATGTCCACGGTTTTTTTCTAACCTCCGCTTTCTATTCCAGTCGTCGAACATAGATCCGTTCCATTGTTCGGGGGATTAGTGTGCTTGGTTTACGATCAAAGGGTCTTGGATTTCAGTCCGGATGTCTCTTCAATATTCACGTTGTCTTTCTGCTGAGGTGCCTTCCTAATATACCTCGACAATGTTCCTAAATATCTCAAAACTTCTGTTTCTAGGATTAGATGAACCGAGTTTTAGTACAGCACTTCAAAAGATTCACAATTTCCTTCCCACTCCATCAGGTGGTCGCCATCAGGCGGTTTCTCGTCGCTGCCCAAGTCCTACCGATTCATTAAATCTGACGTTCTTTCCTTGGAGAGAATACCTCTGACGTCATCAGAGTCCATCCTTCCTGTGCATGCAACCCATCACCAGATGAGAGGTGGGGGTGATGAATAATCAATGAATAGTGATGCCTCACCAACGCCCAGCGCAGAAGGCGTGGGACCTACTCGGCTCCGTGAGCGTCTACATTGGGTGGGGTGGAGATGACGATCACCAGAGACGATGCCATCCATTGATCCGTCAGCTCTTTCGAAGTTGATATGCGTTATGACGACACGGAACAAGACGTCTGCCCCATCTGCAGTTTGCGGAGGAAAAGTATGAAATGAATTCATGAGTACATGCGCATAAGCGCAGACGCATCCACCTGCAGAGTGATTTTCATCTAATGGGGACCAGTTCGCTTTCGCTAAGTGGAAGAGGAATGTATATCAATAATAGCAAACAATTCTGCGGGTAGCGATTCTTCGGTTCCATTTACATTACTGTTGGTTGGTTGGTTGTTTTGGGTTTAATGGCGCATTAGCATCTCAGGCTATAATGCGCCAAACAAATGTTAAAATAAATGCTAAAAGTCATAAGGCCCACAACCAAATTTAAAAATGTACAATACACATACACAAAAAGGTAAAACAATAAAAGGAAACATTGGTAACAAGAAACAAATGTATAAATATGGAATAAATATAAAAAGAACCCAGGTGTAAGTGACCTGGGTTATACATTCGAATAAAACTATAGACGAGTAAAATATCCAGTATATTTTAAAAAGTCGAAAACAGTGTTAAAATAGCAATGATCTGATAACAGATGTCCGAGTGTAAGGGGCTCAGACGTAAAATCATAAAAGTTAAAAAACATGCGTCTTTCAAGGTTAAAACAAACACAGTCAATTAAAATATGCTTCACAGTTAAAATGGTGTCACAAAACTCGCACTTAGGTACTGCGTCCGCCTTAAGAAGAAAAGAGTGTGTTAAAAACGAGTGACCTAAGCGGAGCCGAGCAAGGACAACTTCCTCCTTACGATTCCTGCGAAAACAAGACTGCCACGGTTTGACAATGGGCTTGATCTCGAAGAGCTTGTTAGCAACCTGTTCAGACCAAGATCTCTGCCACTGTGCCCGGAGCTCGATGGTGAAACGCTGCCGGAAATCCACATATGGAACCGGCAACGGAGAGTCGGACAGGGGCGTGGCTGACCTGGCAGCAGAATCTGCCAAGTCGTTGCCCCTGATTCCGACATGACCGGGCACCCAACAGAAGAGAATCGTGGTGGTGGCTGCCAGATGATGGAGCTGCTGGCGGATCTTGGAGAGAACAGGGTGAGGCCGATGCCTCACGGAGATCAAAGCCTGTAGCGAGCTAAGCGAGTCGGTGTAAAGCACACACCGACGATGATGCTTAGCTGCTATATGGTCCAAGGCAATGCTGATAGCGTGCAACTCAGCAGTGAAGATGGAACACTGCTGTGGGATCTGGTCTGCAATGATTACATCACAGCAGACCATGGCTGATCCCACTGAAGTGCCGGACTTCGAGCCATCTGTGAAGACAGGCAAGAAGTCCGGGTGCGCAGCACGATGGCTGGCAAAGAGTTGCCGGTACACACAGTCGGGTGTAAAGGCCTTCCCCGTCCTGCACAGGGAAAAATCGCAGGAAGGGGAAACAGCGAGCCAAGGTGGAAGTGGCTCAGCTGTCGACTGTGCGATGCTATCGAGACTGGTGTTGATGTCTCGCAGGTAACCTCGGACACGCAAACCGAAAGGACGAATGGCAGTCGGCCGATTCTGGTATAACATTTCGAACCTGGGACTGAAAACGCAGTCCCAAGTGGGATGGCCTGGCAGGGATCGCAATTTTGATGCATACTGCAGGGACAACTGCTGACAGCGAATAGATAAAGATGGTTCATCGGTCTCAACGTAGAGACTCTGGACCGGTGAAGTGCGGAAGGCCCCCGTGCACACACGGAGGGCCTGATGATGGAGGGGGTTCAGCACCTTCACCACCGAATCCCGGGCGGAGTCATACACCTGGGATCCGTAGTCCAGTTTCGACCGGACAAGTGCACCTTAAAGGCGGAGCAAAGAACATCGGTCCGCCCCCCAAGAGAGGGAGGAGAGGACCTTGATGATGTTCAATGCCCGCGTGCACTTGGACCTGAGATGTCGAATATGAGATAAAAAGGTCAATTTCCGGTCGAAGATGAGACCGAGAAACTTGGTCTCCGCCACAACTGGAATGATGTTACCCCCGAGCCGCAGCTCGGGGTCCAGATGAAGATTACGCTTGCGGCAAAAGTGCACGCAAGCGGTCTTCTGTGGGGAGAACCGGAACCCATTGGCCGTCGCCCAAACCGAGAGATTGTTCAGGGCAGTTTGCAGTTGTCGTTCAATGACCCTCATGCTGGACGATGAGCAAAAGATGCTAAAGTCATCAACATAGAGGGCATTGCCTACAGTCGGAGGAAGTTGCCGTGTAATGGAATTTATCTTGACAGCGAAAAGCGTAACACTCAGGACGCAGCCTTGAGGCACCCCCTGTTCTTGGGGGAAAGGCCGCGATAGAGTGTTGCCGACACGGACTCGAAAAACACGAGAAGATAAAAAGTTTGCGATGAAGATCGGCATGTGACCTCGCAAGCCGAAGCTGTGAAGGTCACGAAGAATGCCGAATCTCCATGCCGTGTCGTATGCTTTTTCGATGTCGAAGAAAACTGACACCAGGTGCTCTCGTCGTAAAAAAGAATTCCTGATCGCCGATTCGAGGCGGATCAGGTGGTCTAAAGTAGACCGGTGCCTGCGAAAGCCACACTGGGTGTTGGAAAGAAGGCCGTGATGTTCCAAATACCAGGCCAGCCTGGTATTTACCATCCTTTCCAACACCTTGCAGACGCAGCTCGTCAACGCAATTGGACGATAATTGGAAGGAATCTTGGGATCTTTGCCTGGCTTAGGGAAGGCCAAGACGATGGCCTCCCGCCAGGAGTCCGGAAACTGCTCCTCGATGAAAATACGGTTGAAGAGGCGGAGCAGTCGATCCTTACTCGATGGTGAGAGATGTTGGAGCATGGCATAATGGACATTGTCTGGCCCCACAGCAGATGCACGAGAAGTGTGCAGAGCACGGCGAAACTCCTCCGCTGTGAATGGCCTGTTCTAAGACTCCAGGCCATTCGAATGGAAGGACAGCGGAGAGCGTTCAGCCCTGCTCTTCTGGGCCAGAAACTCGGGGGAGTACGAGGAAGATGAGGAGATGGAGGAGAATGACTCCCCCAGAGTGTCGGCAATTGCACGAGGATCAGCAATTGCCTGTCCATTGTGCTCCAGGATCGAAAATGAGTGGGACGTGTACTTCCCACCCATCTTCCGGACCTTATCCCACACAACCTTAGAACTGGTCGTGCGGGTGATAGAAGATGTATATTTCATCCAAGATTCCTTCTGGCTCTGGCGCCGGACGAAACGGGCTTTCGCCCTGGCGCGTTTGAATGCTTCGAGGTTGGGGGACGTCGGATATCTCCGAAACACCCCCCAAGCCTTGTTCTGAGCCTTACGAGCTGCGGTGCAGTCGGGATTCCACCACGGTTTTGGGAACCGTGGAAACCGAGTCGAGGTCTGAGGAATAGTAGAGGCAGCTGCATGGACGATACAGTCCGTCAACTCCGCCACTGCGACATTGATGGGCTCCTGGCTGACAGAGTGCTCATCGAGCTCAGACAAGAGCTCGAAGCCACTCCAATCAGCCCGATCAAGCCTCCACCGGGAGACACGCGAAGGGCTGCAAGGCCCCCCACGAGAGATGGTACACACCACGGGGAGGTGATCGCTTCCATAGGGATTGTCCTCGACCTCCCATGTAAAGAGTGGAAGGATCGAGGAGGAGCAGATGGTGAGGTCAATGGCAGTGAATGTGCGGGTTGTGGTGTGAAAGTAGGTACTGACACCGGTGTTCAACAGGGAGAGCGATGGATCCAGGAGACACTGCTCCAAGACCCGGCCCCTCCCGTTGGTGTCAGCACTGCCCCAGAGCGGACTGTGGCCGTTGAAGTCGCCCATGATGAGGAAGGGGGACGGCAGCTGCGAGACGAGGTCATCAAGGTCATCCCGGAAAACAATGCTTCCGGGTGGGAGATAGACAGAACAGACAGTCAACGAAAATCCCACAAAGAGGCGGATGGCTACCGCCTCTAAGTTCGTATTAAGGGGAATGACCAGGAATGGAGAATGGTTACTCACGAGGATGGCAACACCTCCGTGAGCTGGACCATCTCCATCCCGGTCCCGGCGAACGAGAGAAAAGTGCCGGATAGTGGGATTGTTGGCTGTCTGCAAAAATGTCTCCTGAAGGCACACGCAGAGGGGTTGGTGCGCCCTCAGGAGGACCTTGATGTCGTCAATATTCCTCTGGAATCCACGACAATTCCATTGAAGGAGTGTGGCCATCTCAGGTCTTGGAAGAATTGGCGGACGTCTTTCGATTTATTTTAACCGTCGCCAGCGATGGTTTAGGAAATTTAGGGCGGTCGGTGTCCATGTCCTCGGAGTCGTCCGAGCAACATGGATCTGAGACCGCCGAACGAGGAGGTAAAATTTTCTTTTTGGGCCCCGGCGGGGGCCCCTTGGGTTTCGAAGGTCTTGCTGTCTGTGGGCGGGGAGGAGGGGGCCTTCCGGAGGTGGATGTGGAAGACACAGGAATAGAAACCGGTGTCGATGTCGAGGTTGACACCGACGTCGGCTTCGCCTGCGTCAAGAGGTACTTGGCAGCAGGCGAGAAAGATTCAGCAGGTGGAACGCTGATGTCGGTCTGCACCGCCACGGAAGCCATCTTAACGATGGGCTTTCCGGCAACCGCACCGGCATAGGAGACCTTGCCAGGTGGGGCAGGCGGTGCAGCGAGCTTTCTCGCCTCTGGATAGCTGATGTTGTGAAGGGTCTTGAGGCGCTGTACCTCTTTCTCCTCCAGCCACTTCGGACAGTCGCGGGAGTACGCCGGATGTTCACCACGGCAGTTTACACAGCATGCCTTTTCTGCTGTGCAGTCAGGTTCGAGATGATCCTGACTGCCACAACGAGCACAGGTGGGCTTGCCCCGGCATGCGGTGCGGGCATGACCAAACCTCTGGCATTGAAAGCAACGCAGAGGGTTGGGGATAAATGGCCGCACCTCGCAGTGTAAGTAGCCTGCCTTGATGGAAGTAGGCAGGTGTGGTGTGTTGAAAGTTAGAATAAGTACCCTGGTGGGCTCTAACTTTCCATTACGGCGTGAAGAAACCCGGTGGACTGCTATCACTCCCTGGGCCGAAAGCTCCGAGAGGATTTCCTCCTCAGAAACCTTGAGGAGGCCCCACTCGGAGATCACGCCCCGGGAGGAATTGAGCGTCTTGTGTGGAGTGACTTCGACTGCCACTCCACCAATCGCTGTAACCTTTAATAGAAGCTCCGAATGCTTGGAGCACGCAGTCTCCACCTGCAAGTCACCAGATCTTAGGCGCTTGACAGATTTCGGTTCTCCCGCAAGACCTTGAATACCCTTGTATTATAAAAAACGGGGACATGTCCCCAAGAACCTGATCACCCGTAGAGTGGATGATCAGGAACTTCGGAGACGGAGACACACACGAAGACGAAGGCAAAGACAGAGAATTTGGGGGTTCATGGCGAGCCCTCTTTGCGGCATTGATCGGAGGTTTATGAGTTGGAGAACTCATGTTTGTTTTTAAGAAATTCAGTGCCCGTTGTCCCCACCCACCATGGAGTCCAACAAGGGGACGCCCAGTTGGGCGCCAGGGCTGCCCGGGCACCATACCCACACAGCCAGTGAGCCAAGCCCTCACTACAAAACAAAAAGGAAAAGTAAAAGAGAAATGGTGGGAAACTCGACGGAGTTCCCACAAAAGAAAAGAAGCAACAAAGCAATAAAGTGTGAGGCAAGAGCTGGCCTCACAAAAGAAAGAAAACTACAAAACTAGTAAATGTGTGGGGAAACTCGCAAACCGTTGTCCGGACGGTGGACAAGGTTACTCACTGAACAGCATAGTTGACCCTAGCAGGACCAGCCCACCAGCCGATTGATCCTGAGGGGGCCGCCCCAGGACCTCCCGTTTACCTGAAGCAGAGGCCAAAGCAGTGTATAGCAGCGGCCCCGGAAGTCGCTGCCCAGCCCCGCGACAGACAGGCTCCCCAATGGCAAAACGGCCAAAGGGGACCCCACCAGTCATGAGCTGGGGAGAGAAGACGGGGACCCCTGAGCAACTGCCAGGATCCTCCTTTCCAGAGACACGGGTCTCCGCGCACGGCAAACACGCGGGCGAGCGTTTAGGACCCTGTGAAGGTAACCGAGCCTGCGGAACCTTCACAGGGTGGTCCCCTCACCACGGACAGGCTCTCGCATCGAGGGGCCATTTACATTACTATATGCTTTAAGATGTCTCTGGTGAATTTTCTGATGACTTGAGAGGTTATCGTGAAAGCATTTTGTTTACAAATATCCAAGAGAAAAATAAATTCCTTTTAAAAGAAAGTCATTATCTGCTGTGACGTTCTTACATCACATCAGCTACCAAGAAAAATTGTTTTCTTCCTATCTCAAAGGTTTCGTGAGATTTTAGACTCATTGAACACAAGATCAAAATACGACGAACGAATTAATATCCCATGATTCATCTCTACTTGAATATACAAACGATATAACTTTCATGTGCAAGCATTCCTCAATGTTGGGATAACTTTCTGAGGTCAGTTTTCAAAGCAATAACATGCCTATGCGTTGAAAGACGCGAAGTTTCAGAAATATTTTGGTCCCCTTGGATCACTTCGATCACTGGGGTCGATCTCTTTCGCGCACCGCGAACAATTTTCAAAGCTGAACTGGGGACGGGTGAGGGGGGGGGGGGTGAGGTGAAGCTCTAAATTAAGAACCTAACGTTCGGTGGTAACAAAAATACATCTTAGGACAATATTTTCAAAAATAATAGAAATTTTTAATATTTCTTTTATAATTACAAGCAGAGATAAATCATTTAAAGGATCTATTTTTTTAATATTCACCATCAGCATTTTCCACATTCCTTTCAAACGCTTTCTCCTCCATAGTCAAATAATCGTTTTTTTTTTATGCATAAGCGAAACAGCAAACGATTTCTTTTTGCAAAATTCCAATGCTAGGCACGAGAGTAAATCCTAATCGTCGGGTATAACAATAAAGCAATTAATTTTCAGTCACGCGGGAGGGAACTGGAGCAGTGGCACGAAGGATGCCTCCTTCGGTTGGATCGCGCTGACTTGGATGCAACGGCGATGGGGACTCGCCGAGTGATTCGGTGATGAAAGATGGGGGAGGGGGGGGAATGTTAGCATCAATGGCATAAAAAGCAAAAGAATCACAGAGAGGCCGAATTTTCCACAAGGCACAGATTTATTCATCCTTTATGATGAACAGACACACAATACATTTGCAACATCGTTAAGGTTCTGTACAGTCGCTCAGAAAAGTATCCCAACGCTACGGTTGATTGCAGAATTCAGAAAAAATATATGGCAAGGAATTTTTTCTGAATTCTGCAATCAACCGTAGCGTTCGGATACTTTTTTGAGCGACTGTACAAGAAATGATATCAATGCATTTCGACATATCCATCAACAATCCCGGATCTAGAAGAAACTTCAGGGGCAAGCAGGAGGGAAGCAGGGGACTCGGTGAACCGGACCAGAGAGCCCTTTCGAGAAGGGGGAGGGGAGATTGCTTCCGAAATAATGTCAAATCTTTAAATCTGTCATTTTTGCCTTCCTTTAAAAATTCTTTAAAATGTGCGTAATATGCATCTTTGCTCATTTTTTCCTCTCTGCTCAGGTTATTAAAATTTTCTGAAAGGGCATATAACCCCCTCCCCCAATCCTAGATCAGACTCTAAGGTTATCCCTTTATTCTGTGGTAATGGGCAGTCTTCGCAATTTTTTAAATTTGCGGCACACTCATTTTGACTGCCAACAGATGGAAGAACATCCGGTAGTATTTTAAATAGGACATCGGGGGGTTGGGGGGTTGGGGGGAATCATTTCCTTAAAGAACGCCCCCGCAATGCAGTGGTTGAGAAAAAGTTTCCGATTATTCCTGGCACGATCTCTAGCGACACCACAATGCAAACGATGCCACTTTTGAGTCACTTAAGTGGTTAAAGCATTTCTTTTATCGTCCACAAAACCCTTTAAATGAAACAAATTGAGGCCTTTTCATACACCTTGTACACCTCTTACTACACATTCTGGAAAGGACTGTCCTTCTGGAAAGGTCTGGAAGGTCCTGTATCTCCGACATATCTCCATTAGGCGGATTTAAAGAGTTGAAAATTGGCTGTTGGAATATACAAGACGAGTCACGGGAAACGATTTCGAATGGAGACGAGAAATTGTTTGATTCGCAATGCAACATCACCGAATGCAAATGACGAAGTGGCGCGTGCTGAGCAGAGAGGATTGCCCAGCCTCTCCTACGAAACTCGGAGAGCCGAGAGGTAATCGAAAGAACCAAAAGAAACAAGGCCCGCAATTTGTTCCAACTTCGGATTGCCGCATCACTTGTTGCCTCCCTCTCCCTCTCCCATTCCTTGTTCCCTCAAGAATTGAGAAAAATCTCCAATTCTCCGTCTCTCTCCCGATTTATACGTTTCGTAGATGATAAAAAAAAATGCCAAGACATTCTCTGCATCACCGAATCAGAAAAATCCTCGCCGTTCTTCGCATCGATCTGAGTTCATCCCATGATGATTCGGTTGACAGTGCCATCTGGTGAGTGACGACTTCACATCTTCGCCTCGGAGAAATTCTCTCCTCTCTATCAAAAGATAAATCTCTAGACTCCTTCCCTTACGTCACCACTGACGTTTTGAGATCTGATTCGATGGAAGCGTCGCCAAAGCGTCAATCAGCCCAAGATCCAGATTACTTCTTCTCTTCAGTTATTTCATTTTAGGTGTTGCATACGTCACTCCTCTTCCATTGCGTCATCCGGTGCAAGAATTTCCCGCCCTCCTCTTCCCACTGCTGTCGACTTATGTTCTTCGGCGCCGCTGTCTTTACAGCACCGTCGACACCGATGAATTAGTGACTCTCGTCCCATCGTGTCAACTCCGAGTGCAATTTAAATAAGTTGACAATCCACCGATCGCCGAGTCGCTTCGAAGCTGCTAGAGAATTAAAACGTGGGCACAATTGTACTATTTGTTGCCGTGGTTCCAGATGTTCAGCAACCACGGCAATCCCCGGTTCCGTCTCACGACACTACCAACGGAAAGCCGTGACTATCTAGAGTCGGGGGCAAGAATGCGCCATATAGATGCACCTCATCCCCGACCTCACATGGCAGCAGTCCTACAGAAGGAAAGCTAATCACCGGAAGAAACCTGAAATTTAATCTGTTCCCCGGTTAGCCATGAACAAGGATATGTAGATTCAAGTTCGCTCGGCACCCGGGGTGGAGACTCTTAGTGGGGCCCAGACTTTGAAAAGGGGCTCGTGCCTACTAGGGGACCAAATCCGTTCAGCCGTGCTCTTGAACTGCTCCACGGAGCACATGATGTTGAGGTCTTGACACCTCCAACCGGGCCACTAAACCGGTCAGCGATGTCTTCGACCTCGGTTGGTCTTAGCTCTGTCCAACCAGGGACCCAATCCGGTCAGCAAAGTCCTCGACCGGTTGCTGGGCCCGAAGCCCCAACCACGACAAGGTGATCCCTATCGGGGGGGGGGGGGGACGTAGGCACAATGAATCTCTTTTGTTGCGATCTTATGCAACCACGGCAATTCTCGGTTCCGCTTGTACAGCACTACCTGGTTATGAAAAGCCGTGCTTATCTAGAGCTGGGGGCAAGGAATACGCCCTATAGGCGCACCTCAACCCCAGCCTCACATGGCAGCAGTCCTATAGAAGGAAAGCTGACCACCGGAGGAAACCTTACTTTAATCTATTCCCCGGTTAGCCATGAACGAGGATATATAGATCCAAGTTCGAACGGCGTCCGGGGTGGAGACTCTTAGTAAGACCCAGACTTTTTGGACAGCTCGTGCCTAGAGGCGGGTTCAGACCTTTCGGCAGAGCCGTCGAACAGACCACACAGGTCTCCTGAGAGGTGAGGTCTCCAACGCCGTCACCACCCGACCGGCAATCAAGCCGGCCAGCAGCGTCTTCAACCTCGGTTGGCTTCAGCTATGCTCCAGCCGGGGACCACCCCAACCGGCAAAACCTTGGAATGCTCCAGCTGGTGCCCACTACAGCCGGCAAATCCTCTGGCCTGCTCCAGCTGGGGATCATCCCGACCGGCAAAGCCTCCTCAGCCGGGTTGCTGGGCCCTAGGCCCCCCCACCACGACAAGGTGGTCTACTACGTCCCCCCCCCTATTGGGGGGGGGGACGTAGGCACAGTGAGAAGACCGCCTGACTTCTGCAGCAGGTCTGGACTCTGTGAAGGCCGAAGCAAGAATAGGCTTCATGCCAAGATGATTCGCCGCCAAAGGCGTAACAACGCAAAGTCTTGAAAATCTAGATATCTTCAAATAGCTTATAAATATTTAACTGGAAAAATATCTTCCTTAAGAGAAATGAGATTTCTTTTAGACAAGGAGAAGTTTCCCCGACATCAAGTGCAGGGCAACCCAGTGATGCGCGTGTCCCTGTAAGTCATGTTCGCTGGCCCGCCCATCAACTCATCCTGTATGAACTAATTGGGCTGGAGATTCAGCGAAGCAATGCCAACATCAGAAATTCAATGTTATTTGTAAAACTCTCATCAATCGAAGAGTAGCTATGCTCTCACGGGTTAAAACATTAGTTTCAGCAGAAATAGACTCAATATGCAAATGCAATAATAAAATGTTTCTCAAAATCTGTACTCATTGTGAGAAATTGTCTCTCTGAGTTACAGTTAAAGCGAAGAGAGGAAATTGATCCCCGGATGAGGACGATCCCATCCTCTCGATCAGCTGCCATTCGCAATGTCAGAGCTTAACATCGAGCCTAAGAAAAAATGGTTTAGAAATTCATCTCCTTTTGTTTGGTTTTTATTATTCTAATAATTTTGACAGTCAGAAAAGGAAAGAAATCCGTTTAAGTGGTGCAAGCCTTCTTAGCGAAGGCGACTGCTCCTCTTATTTATTTTAAGTTTCTTTCTTCTAATGATTTTGCTAACGGAAATTTGTAGTCCGAAAATGAATGGTAACGAAACTTTTTAAATGAATGGAACATTCTCCCTTTGAAAGGAAAATACAGAGATTTTTTCCCTTTGTACCATCTAGAAAAAGGAGCTATTTTTCTTTTCCTGTGAAGTCACTCATAAGGATTTATTTACAATCTTCCAGAATCCTTCTTAAAACGTCTCCTTCCTCTGTGGTAGATGTTGACAATCTTTTGGAGAAGAGAGCATCGGATATTTTTACTCTCTGCTCCAATCCAAGAAAGATCAGCATAACGGAAACTGAAAGTGTTGATGTTTATTTCAGTGATGATCAACAGGAATGCAGCGATGGTTTATTTTTAAAAAAACATTTTCTGCTCTAAATATTTTGTAAGAGTCGCTATAGAAACGGCGATTGCAAATATGTTTCTGTGGATATTTCAAAATAAATGTTAGTTTCTGTAAAGAAAATTATTTATTCAAGATATATTTACTGTACATATTTTAAACATTTGTGACCCATGAAGCTTTTAACTTATTTGCAGGAATTTGAATATTCATATCTAGCATGCATTATATTAAGCAATAACAAAACTATTTCTCAACTAGCATACATCAGGGAATCACCAATAAATCATGTGATAAAAATAATAAAACGAAAATTTAAATTAGCCAATTGTCAATTATATAACGCAATCATCAACTTCCCTACAGTTAGTTTAGATTTTTTCCAATCTTAAATATTCCTATAATTTTTTCTTGAACTTACTTCAACGTTTAACATCTCGTTTTGGATGCAAGTTAAAAATCACAAGGAATTTCACTTTCATTTTGTTATGATTGCTTCTAATTATTTCCATCATTTTTAATATATTCCTAGTCCTATTTTGGTTTCACCTCTGAACTATCCTACTTTTGTACTCAATGGGCCAAATGGACAAGTCACAAGGACCCCCAACAATTGCTCGGAGCTGCGAAGAGCATCCACTGTACACCTGATAGAAGTTGCAATTCTTCGGTGGGCGTCATCCAGCGCGTTCCTTACTGTGCCCAGAGCACGACTCTCCTGCAAACGGAGCCACGGCTTAACATCGCATCCGAAGAGCGACTTTTCCACGTCCTCAAACTCACAAAGGGCAGAGACAGAGGTTGGCGGAGAAAATCTGAACTCGGGCACAGCGGCAACCGTCGAACCGAAGAAAATCAGGTGACGAGCCTGGCACTCTGCCAACCCTGCCCACATGCTCGGTAATAACATACGAAATTTTCCGTTGTGATCGTTCTCCCGACAACTGACAAGGGACGCATCGGTGGACCCTTTTAACAGCGCTGCTCGTGAGAGAAAGGGACGCCTATTCTGCGACCTTATCTACCGAATTGACTCTTTTTATCAACTCACAGGAATCGATATATTTTGTCAAATGAGTTGGACGAAAGAGTGGAATGATTCAGTTCCAATCTGAAACGTAAAAACCTTTTCCCTCTCATAATGACTCATTTGCTGGCTGCATGAAGACCGAAATTTTTGCCCCAACATTTTCATCGCTTCTGCTTACTGCGCGAGCTTCCTCGCCCAACAAATTCATCACTCAGAGAAGAAGTCTTTGAAAGGAAATTCTCCTCTTTAATGGCGGTGTGCACGCAAGCGATTTGCAAGATTTCCTAAAGAATTACCCTCCATTTTTTGACATTGCTCGCATTATTTTCCGTCGCCAAGGTCAAACTTTTCAACGAAGCAAACGTACGAAGCGAACTGTTTTTGTCTGACGCTGGATGACGTAATAGGGAGGAGCATACGATTTTAAAGTAGCAGATGACAAAGAGCTCTTTTTAGTTTTGCCAACTTTAAATTCTAAATCTCATTGATCCGAGTGTCCAACCTCCCTTCCCACATTAGGCATCCTGCCTGCTCTATTCTTCCACGATCTCCGCACAAACAGATTCTGTTTTCCCGGTGCTCTCTCTTTCCAAGGTTTGCTTCATTCTCTGACATTTCTTTACGAGAGGCTGAACAACTTCGGTATCAGTAGGAAAATAAGAATTAGCGGGTCTTGAGATGCAACAATCTCTCCTCATCACCATCTTGCTTTTGAAAGGAAGCAACTCTCATTCTCCTCAACGATCGACTCGAAAAATGAATTTCAGTTTCTCCCTTAACAAGGACATTTCCCTACAGAGGCAAGTGGTGAATATGGGGAGATGAGATTGAGACGATGACCTCCCTCTTTTCTCCCATCGCACTGTCTCCATCTCTGCTGCGATCATCGACTGGACATCAGATCGGAGGTAAGGCCTCTCAGTTTACGTTCCAGGATCCGAAATCCCATCCGTGCAACATTATTGACTTCCGATGCTTGTATTTGCGAGTAGACGACAGATGCACGCGTCCATACTTACAGAGCGTGCGTGTGTGGGCACACTCGCGTGAACAAACACCGCGTATCGAATGCATTGCCCTCCGAAGCGAATCATTCGCGTTCGTGTCTTGTTCGGCCTCGGTAGGCACGCAATGCTAACGATAAGCGCGCACTAGGTAAACAAGCAGCTAGCCCCCTTATCAGCTGCTGCCACTCACGTGCTGCGGAGGAGACTAGCTGCAGCTCGAGTGAATATTGCGAATGTGCGTAAAGGGCGAAGAATCTCTCGAGGAGCAGGATGAGATGAACGTCTAATCGCCAGAAGTGGACCAGAGATCGCAGCTTCAGTTGTTTGGAGGCGCGAAACAAGATCGAGCAATCAGGACCTCAAGGTTTTAAAACAGACGGTGATAAAGAGCACGATACGAGAAACTTCATTTCTGCGACCGCTTCTCATACGACAAAAATTCATTTCAACCTTTTGGATGTCGATTCAGGCAAAGGATGCTAAATAATGTCATCCGTGGGATGTTTTGAACATTATCTTCGACGTATTAAGGTTGCATCGAATCCCTTCCCTCCTCATCTCCACTTCTGTGACATAACCTCCTACTCCTTACGAGATGCTAGAAGTGGGGCTTCACGTGTGCACCGAGGTTGTTTTACCTGTGACATGCACCTTTTTGGCACAGTGGGATAAATGGCAGGTCACAAGGACCCCGAGGCTCGGAGAAGGGGACCCACTGGACAGCTGTTAAGAGACAGGAGTAGCCTCCGGTTGAGACCTTCCAGCGTGTTCTTTAACGTGCACAGGGTGTCGTTCCCCCCTGCACACGAGACCCCAAGGCTTAACATCTCACCCGGCAAACTGAGCGCGGCTTTCCCAGTCCGTTGGTGTTCCCCTTTCGCACCGAGATAGAGGGCTGTTATCGGAGATAAATTTCAATGCAGGAGTGGTTGAGATTCGAACCTGGGAACTGCAGATTACAATCCTGGCGCGCTGTCGACTGAGCAACCCCTGCCCCTGTCGCGTGGGCTGCCTGCGAAATCAAAGCATGGAAGCGGAGGGGGGAAATGGAACAAGGGGGGAAAATGGAACACTCTGCAGGGATGAAGGGAAAGAGTTGAAGGACGTGCTAAGGAAGAGGGGAGGGGAGGTGACATTGGTGTGTTGCATTGATTAGAAGAGACAGAGGATAGAGCATGGGAAGCTATCCCGAAATGCAAGAGAGAGAGAGGGCGCTGCAGTTGACGGAGAGTAGCTTCCAACTCAGAAAGATTTCGGTGTTTCCTTAGGAGGATGGTTGCAATCAAGTTGAAAGAGAGAAAAGCGACAACAGAAGGTCATCTCTTCCCTCGACATCAAAGCATCTGAAATGAAGAAACGTCCTCTCCTTCTAAATGAAGTCCACGGAATGTGGAGTGGACCCCTGGTGGGAGAACGAGCAAACTCGGAGAGGTTTGTTATGCCAATAAATGGATGGGCAAGAATTCAAGACACCAACGAGGGACGACAAAGAAAACTTTTAAAGAACCGTTTGGGAAGGGGGGGGGAGCAATCCAACATGCTTTTTAAATGTGCACAGAAATGATTCTCTTACGCACAAGATCAAAGCTCAACCTCCTCATTCGGTCTCAAGCTCTTTCTGTACGAAGGAAGAGAACAAACGAGAATACGGAAACTTCAGTTTAGACAAAACATCATTAATTATCGAACAGCTGAACAATATGAAGATTGTCGGCTATCCAATTCTTTGGAAAGGTAAAGAGCGGAAACCTTGATTCATTTGAAGGGAGAAAATCTTCCTTTTTTAAATTCAAGCTTTAACAAAACCCTGACATCCATGCAGGAAATAAATCCAGTTGATCTGACATCTGAAAAAAAATGTCACCAAGTGGAAATATTTGCTGGGGGGGGGGAGTTGGAAATCGTTTGCAGATGTTGCTCCCGCCTCCCATCTCGACCCCTTTCATGAACACTTATTGCTTGTAACGTCATCGAGTGAGCATGATGATCGATTGGTATTATGCAAACGTGGCGGATTGTGGTGCATGGTGGGAGGAAAAACTATCCGTTCTATCTATTCCTATCTTGCGGGGGGAGGGGCATGATGAACGATCTTGCGAGGGGAGGGGCATGATGAACGATCTTGCGGGGGGAGGGGCATGATGAACGATCTTGCGGGGGGAGGGGCATGATGAACGATATTGTGGGGGGAGGGGCATGATGAACGATATTGTGGGGGGAGGGGCATGATGAACGATATTGCGGGGGGAGGGGCATGATGAACGATCTTGCGGGGGGAAGGGCATGATGCCTCGCCTAACGAGCTTTTTACTGATCACTGGTAAGCGAGGCTGCCATTTTCTCCAAATATTGGAAACGTGGAGAAAACGTTTCGTAAAAATTGCATATATTGGGAATTCGAAAGATCTTTAATACTATGATGTATGAAAGAAGATTAGAAATTATATTTAAAATATCAAAAGATGGCAAATAAATTGCAGCAGTTTTGACACAAAAACTGCTATACAATAAAAAAAAAATGCTAAAAAAATTAGACATGGAAAAGTTTAACTTGAAATCGAATTATTAAGAATTATCGGATGTAATTAATTCCTTTACAGATGAAAATAAGAAAAAGGCGAAAACATGTGAGCAAGAGAAAAGTGACCTGAACACAAATGAAAATTTCTCCTGAAAGAAGTTCTGTCATGGGAAATCTCTCCTAACTAATTTTTGAAGATAATTCCACAAGACACTCTTTTAAGGCACAGTGAACAGTCTTAAAAAAAGGCGCCAAGGGTTGAGGGCCACTGGCAGCCGCCAAAAGACAGGAGATAGAATCCGGTTGCCAAGACCATTCATCGTCTGCTTTAAACGTTTATTGGGGTATGGCTTTCCTGCATAGAGGGCCATCCTAGGGATGGTGGCCTTTAGATCAGGATCGACGTTAGGGCAATTTCCTGCTACTCTCTCTTCAGGAATCGGTCTCTCACGTGTTTCGCATTGAAATGATATTTTTAAATAATTCTAATCAGACTTTGGCTTTGTATCTGCTTTAACATTTTACAGATGAATTTTAAATGTTGAAGATTTGACCGCCATTATTTCACAAGTATCCAAGTTATATCCTAAAAAATTTCGGAAGAGATTAAATGTAGAAATGATGTCCCAAGACCAATGAAATTTAAGCTTATCCAATGGCGAAATTATGAATGACCTCTCATTTCACCATTTCCTCGTACACAGGATTAGCGATGAATCGGTTTTTAGTTCAAGTGTAGGTTCAGCATAAGCTATGATCTTTTCATGCAATTTCTCGTGAGGAGATGATATGTTCATCCTTAGCGGTAGGGATCACGATGTTACATTCGTGATAAAACCTCACATCCACGGAAACGTACCCGCAGAAATTAGACTATTACAATTTAAACATGATTTACGTGTGCTGCTCAAGTGTCTGTATAAAGTCTTCCATAAGAAACACCTAATTTGTCTTGATGCAAAAAGATAATATTGGTTTCATAGAATCAAGGAATGATTTCTGTTTGCAGAGAATAACTTTGGCTCCTCTCCCTTCCATACGGGCATGGTCAGTTTCAAAAGAAAAGAACTGCTCTTCAGAGGAAAGCCAGTAGAATTAAAGTGCCAACAAATGCTGATGTTTTGGCAATTAGCAGTGATTGCGTTCCTCTTGGCACATCCACTTGACAGGATCTCTTTTCTCTAAGCCGATTCTTGGCCACGTAAAGAGATGAAGATTTCGCATCCGAATCAGCAGCTGATGAAAAGGCGCAGTGATGCACCAGAGACTCTCATCAACAGCTCATTAAAGCGCATTGCAAAGTGGAACGCAAGAACAATCTCATCTCGAGATTAACAGATTTCGAGGAAAGGTTTTAGAATTGCAAACGTAAATTAGTTTGTATACATCCAGATGTAAAGATTGGATTTTTTTTTTCTCAGATCGATGCTAGTGCTGAGTGGATGTTTATTTTTATCCCTGTTCTTCCTTTACGATCGATTTATAAAATCTTGCATTTCGTCATAGCCTAACACGATTTATGTTCTTCTGTCATAAAAGAGACTCCTTTTCAAAAATCGATCCTATTGGGATTTTTAAGCTGTTGCCTTCTTTGTCCTCTGACGCAGCAGTTGGTTTCATTGCTCCTCCTTTTCGCATTATTCATTACTCCTTTTAGATTCAGGTGTCGATCTGGAAAAAACTGAGACAAAACTTCTTCACAATAATTCTTTCCCTCCTTTCCGGTATTTTAGGGGAGGGGCTATGCAATATTCAGTGTGAGTCAAATGTCTAGAGAAGTTAGCCCTAAATGCATGAAGATTGGAATGCAGACATATATTACGTGGTCAAAATATTAGACACCTTATCTCAATATCCCATAGCCTTTTATCCTTAACTCTTATCTTTCAGAATCAATGCGCTTTCAAATGTCTGCTAATCACTTCGTACATGCTTTACAAATGGAATCCTTTGTCGGTTCTGCGACGTCCATAGATTTCGATCTGGCTGCAGAGGCGCAGCAATAATACCTTTTTTGGAAGTCGATTAAATCGTCAATATTTTGCATCTCGTAGTCGAGTGTTAGGTTCTGCTATTTGTATCGAAGATAACTCGTGGATCACGTGACATCCTTTGCATCACAAAGTGTCCACGATTTCTAATTTCTTCGCTATGCAGCATATATCAATTATCGTGGAATAGAAAAGTCCATGGGTAACACGCGGACATTAATCTATTTTTTAATGTGTGCAGACTTTTCGATCACGCTGCATAAGCTTTCGCTTTCATTTCAGCATCTATTTCATCTATTAAAATCCCCCACTATATGGGGCGGGGGTGGCTCAGTCGGTAGCGCGCCAGGCTCGTAATCTGTAGTTCCCAGGTTCGAGTCCCAGCTGGGTCAGCGTTGAGATTTATCTCCGCAAAATTGCCCCGCCCTGCCCACGGTCAGTAGGGGACACCGATGGGCTTGGTAAAGGCCGCCGTCCGTCGGATGGGACTTTAAGCCGTGGCCCCGTGTGGGAGAGCCATACCCTGTGCACGTTAAAGAACACGCTGGATGGCCTTGACCGGGAGGCTACCATCTGTCTCCCAACAGCTGTTCCAGTGGGTCCCCTCCCCCAACCTTCTCTGAGCCTTCGGGGTCCTTGTGGCCTGGCCATTTAGCCCATGGTGTGCAAAAAAGTGCCACTCAGAGGTAAAACAATCCAATCGCCCACTATATCCGATCCTGTGTGATTCCTATTACAGTTCAGTATCAGAAAGATTGTTATTGTTCTGGAGGGAAAATTTGCCATTTGGCGTCATGAATGGCGTCTGCCTCATTCTCTCGTGCCGAGCGATATCAGACGATCATCACCCATTGGAAAAAAATTGCCATTCGCGTTGCATAGGAAAGGTGCGCCTGTCGCGACCATCCAAAGTTTCCTATTTGGACGAATATTTATTTCGAGGTGGACCAAACGGAATGGTTTAATCTCAGGCAGAACTTGAATCTTTCGAGGATATTTCAACAATCTGAAGGAAATCGTATTTTTCAAATAAATTAAAAATAAATTTGTTTATTTTTGTTTTTAGCGTGAAAAACAAGAAGTCGGATTTCGAAATGCAACAAAACGAAAATGTGTAAGCCTTGTTGTTTGCCCCTCCCATTTTAAATCCTTGAACACTTTCAGTGCAGAAGAGAGAAGGGGGTCGTCGATGAAGAGAGAGCGCTCTCCGATCCCCACAGTAAGCATCGGCACGAAAAGCGATGCATTGGCAATTGCGGGAAAAGAAAACAGGATGACTTTTTCGCGCAACATTTCGATTCTGAAGCAATTTGTTCTGTTTTTTTTTAATCAAATATTACCTAAAAATCTTCTTTGAAACTCCATAGTTTTGAATTCACATCGCAAGATAAATATGCAAATGACAAAAATTTGACTATGGTCGAAAATAAAAAGTCAACCTCATCGAATTTTCGTTTGCTCAAAGGAAACGGATTGTAGCCGAACATTCTCTGGAACTTGAATAGTAACGACTAATCATAATTCTACCCTTTTGGAGTGATTGACACATGCAGAATCCTAAAGCAACCTTGGGGTTGGGTTGGTTTACCTCTGAGCGGCCGCAAAAATTCCCCGCCTTGCCCACGGTCAGTAGGGGACACCGATGGGCTTGGAAAGGCCGCCGTCCGTCGGATGGGACGTTAAGCCGTGGCCCCGTGTGCGGGAGAGCCATACCCTGTGCACGTTAAAGAACACGCTGGATGGCCTTGACGGGAGGTACCATCTGTCTCCCAACAGCTGTTCCAGTGGGTCCCCTCCCCCAACCTTCTCTGAGCCTTCGGGGTCCATGTGACCTGGCCATTTAGCCCATGGTGTGCAAAAAAAGTGCCGCTCAGAGGTAAAACAACCAACCCAACCTCTGAGCGGCACTTTTTTGCACACCATGGGCTAAATGGCCAGGTCACATGGACCCCGAAGGCTCGGAGAAGGTTGGGGGAGGGGACCCACTGGAACAGCTGTTGGCAGACAGATGGTAGCCTCCCGTGAAGGCCATCCAGCGTGTTCTTTAACGTGCACAGGGTATGGCTCTCCCACACACGGGGCCACGGCTTAACGTCCCATCCGACGGACGGCGGCCTTTAACAAGCCCATCGCTGTCCCCTACTGACCGTGGGCAGGGCGGGGAATTTTGCGGAGATAAATCTCAACGCTGACCCAGCTGGGACTCGAACCTGGGAACTACAGATTACGAGCCTGGCGCGCTACCGACTGAGCCACCCCCGCCCCCCACATTTTAAGCATCACAATCGACTTCGTACATATGAAGGGAAGGAAATTAGATGAGCTACAGTTGCAAGCCAATTCAAGCAAGGTCCTATTCAACGTTGTCTGTAAACCCCATCTAGGTCTCTCTCCCTTTCAATATTGGCTCGAAATATGAAGTAAAACTTACCTAACAAATATCTTCCGTTTGAAATGAAAGAATTTTGTTTTAAACAGCCTGTCTTCGTGTGCACACATTTTCCATTATGACCTAACAGAAATTCGTTACGTTTCAAATACTGGGAATGCTTCGCTGACTATATTATTTCAATCTATTTGGATTAGGACTGTCCAGTCGAACATCCATGATCGAACCATTACTATGTTCAATGACCCCCCCCCCCCCTCCCCCTGCCATCGGCGATAAAAAGGACACCAATGAGCTTGAAAGAGCGCTATCCTTCCGATGAGAAATTAAAGCAGTTGCCCCATGTACAGGAGAGTCATATCCTGTGCTCATTACCCAGAAGACTCCAGATGGCACTTGACGGAATCTTTCTAGAAATGAGAGAATATCTCGAAATCGTTATCCAATGAGACCCCTTTCCCACACCACCCCAAGAGAACATTCCACAAAGGGATATATTTACCAAACAAGGGATTTCGGCTTTAATTAGTTCGATAAGAGAAAAACGATTCCTACCGGAACCATTTGATTCTTTTCCTACTTCTGATATTTGAAAATTTCTCTCTTAATCTCAAGAAATCAAGAATTCTCCGTCATTTAAGAAATCCGATTCTTTTCTGTTTTTCCTAATACTTCGACCAAAAAATATATTTTAAAAATCGAAAGCGATCGAAATTAATATTTCATGCATTCATCGGAATTCTTATTCAAAGATTAAAATTCCGTCTCTTTATATATTCAGTAGTTGAGGATTTTCATTCCCCCAATCCTCCAGTGGAATTTCGTTTCCGTTATGGCCAAGTCTAAACACAAAAGTGTCTCAACATAAACACCAGATTCTGTTCCACGACCCGGAGAGAATCACGGGTAAATTGAGAGAAAGAGATCTCGTTAATTCAGTTGCGACTCAAACGGGGAGCATTTCTGTTTGGTTGTTGGATATCAAATGCCGATTTCGCATATGCATGGAATTTTCGATTTTGAGGACTAAATGTTACCAGCTGGCGCTTGGGATAAGTTATATTAAATCACGAAGTCTGCTTACCACAACACGGAAGCCATTTCGCCAGTAGATTCTGTGGTAAGTGGATTGTAAGAGCTTAAAGGGAAGAATGAATTTCTTATACGAGTTAAAACTGGGATACAAGGAGGGAACTCACAACATCGGTGCAACATTTGGGGAAGCCACAACACACAGCATGATGTTGGCTTGAAAATTTTCAATGAGGCGCATCAGCCTTCAAAACAAGCCACATGGTCGACCCAAAGAAGCAATAAGTATCGAGTTAAGGATTTAATTGAATCCGACACATGCCAAACTGCACAAGACATCGCAGGCGAATTAGGCGTGCATTATCCAACAATGTCCTGGCACCTTGATGTCATTGGGAAAGTGATGACGTCGGATAAATGGGTTCTGCATGAATTAACGGACACTCATAAGGCATGTCAACTTGAAGTGTGCACTTTCCTTCTCACACGAAACCAAAGGGATCCGTTTTTGCACCGAGTTGTAACGTGCGATTACAAATGGATCCTACGCGACAATCTTCGACGTTCTGCTCAATGTCTAGACGTCGCTGAAGCACCCCAACAGATGCCCACATCTAATCTTCACCCGAAGAACTAGCAGTGCCTTCCCCAAATGCTGCACTGATGTTTTGACTTGCCTCCTTGGTGGTGTGTCCCAATTTAAACTCGTATAGAAAAAACATGACTTTGACTCTCTGATCCCTTATTCCCTTTAAGCTCTTACAATCCATTTAGCACAAAATCTACTGGCGAAATGGCTACTGTGTTATCGTAATCAAGCTTCATAATTTAATCTTCACCCGAAGAAGGTTACGGTTACTGTTTGGTGGTCTGCAGTCGGTGTTATCCAGTATTCATTCCTAAAACCGGATGAAACAATAAGTGCAGAGAAATATTATGCAGAATTCCAAAAAAGGAATGGCAAATTATGCAATAAGCATTAGTTAATATATATGGCGTCCTACTGATAACGCTCGAGCTCACGTCTCACAAATAAGTCCCTTGACTCCATCAGTATGTAAATCCATCAGTATGAGACTCTTGCTCACCCAATGTATTCACCAGACCTATCACCAACTCACTACCACGTCTTCAAGCATTTCGACCCATTCTTAGTGGGGGAAAACATTCATGAATGGAATAGCAGTTAAAATGTCCTTCGAAGAATTCATCGCTTCTAGGAACTCCGATTTTTTTTTATTTTCAATCGCATAAATGCACTTCTTTGGCAGTAGCAGAAGTGTATGGAATTAGTCATTTTTAACAAAGTTATAGATGTTGAATGTTTCACTAACAATTCGGCTGTTTCATTTACAACAACCAAATATATTCTAACACTTTCTGATCATTTGTTCCTTGGAGATTTACTTCTCGTGGCACCTTAACATAATTTTTCCCTCCACTGTCAATGTCGGAGAGATTTCCAGAAGATTCTCAGCTTCTGTCTTTCAGTTTCTTACAAAACTCAATTCCTGCGCATTTCTTCTTTCAGTTTCCTCTTTATTTTTTATTTCTGTGTCAGTTTTCAGAATGATTTTTAACTCCACGATCAGTTGCATCATTTCGCTTTAAGCAATTTCGCTTTTCGAGATATCTTTCTCTGCTTATCAAAACATCGCAAAATCGAGTGTTTCCACACCCGAGGTTTTGTCTTCACTTTTTTTAGCTTTTTAATTTATTTTTATCCGTCTACTTTTAAAAAAGAGCATTTTTCAGTCGATAGCAAAAGAGTAGAGAAAATCCCAATCCAAATATTTCCAGACATCTTCGTTTCCCACCTGACTCCCAGATATCCCGTCAGGCAGACGAGAAATGTTTATCCAAGAAGTTATCCGCGTCTTCGGAAGAGGAAGAGCAGGAGGAAGAGCTCGCCTCTTTCGTTTTCCGTCTCGAGAAGAATGAGAGCGGCAGTCAACACAGAGATTACAGAGACGAAAATTAATTATCCCCTCTCTGTTGCCGTCTCCTGAGGAAAAGATATCGAGAGCGTACCTCGCGCAGATCGTCTCCAGGAGTCAGATCCGAAAGAGAGGAATTCGGAAGCTTTCTTTTCGGTGCCTTTGGCTTCGAAATCGGTTTCATCAATTGATAATCGAAAAATGACGCTGCAGAGCAAATGTCCGAAGTTTCAGAAGACTTAAGATGCATACACTTATTTAAAAAACAGAAAAAAACATTAAAAATCGGAGTTATTTACTCTTTCCTTCTCCCCGCGAGCGGCACTTATCGTTGCCCAATGGCTCATTGCGCAGGTCTCAAAAATCCCCAAGGCCCAAGTTAGTAATCCTGGAACCCACTGATGTTGTTTGTTTGTTTGGGGTTGAATGGCGCAGAGGCAACTAAGGCTATGATGCGCCAAATGAGGTGTAAATGTGAAAGGACTTGAAAGTCAAGGAAACCCACAACCAATGTTAAAAGTAAAAAGTAAAGAAATATAAACACTAAAGGAATAACAAAAATATCGGTCTAAAAGACAAAAAACAATAAGGAGGATATAAATACCACAAATGGTGTATAGGACCCACTGGACAGATGTAAGAAGCGAGAGTGTCTTGTCAACAGCATCCAGTGAGGCTTTTCCTTAACGAACAGAGTTTGGAGCATGACGTTCCTTCTCATCCTTCCCAAGACAATGGGCAGCGCGCGCTGAGGAGAAAACAGACTGGTAGCTGAACCTGTCAACTGCAAAGGAGAGGAATGAAACGATCCTTGAATATCAAAAGGAGGGCGGTTCTGAAAAAAATGACATCAAGTTGAGAGTCTGGGAAACATCGTCAGATATTTCTCATGAAAGGGAGGTGCACAAGTGCAATAGTTTTGGGGAAAAAAATGACAACTCTCGGAGGAAAAACGGCAAAAAAGTGTTCCAAAGAGAGAGACGTCGTAACAGATAAATACTCGATATACAACTATATAAATACTCGATATACATATACGACATAAATGCTCCATGTTCAACAGATACATATAAAAATTGGCAATATCTTAAATAAGATAAAATTCTAAAATGTTACAAAAACAATAAAATTCGTTCTCTTTAATTCTCAATAGCATTAACGTAAGAGAGTTGACGAAACAGGTCTCTTTAATTCTCAATAGCAAGAGTTGATGAAATAGGTCTCTTTAATTCTCAATAATAAGAGTTGATGAAACAGGTCTCTTTAATTCTCAATAACAAGAGTTGATGAAACAGGTCTCTTTAATTCTCAATAGCATTAACATAAGAGAGTTGATGAAACAGAGAAACAAAATCACATCTCTCGATATTTTGTAGATAGGCAGGCATCTAGGAAGCAGAGGTCTTCGAGTGCCATTGGTTATTCAGTCGAGAGTAAGAAGTAGCGAGAGTATTTCGCGAACACCCATTCTTTCCATCTCTTTTTACGGGAGCGCCAAATGACAATGTTTTGCACAAAGAGAGCAACTTTTGCATCAAGAGAGCTCCAAAACAATAACAACGCGTTCTTCTGCAGCATTAAAGAAGACCTTTCGTTTCAGGAGATTTTTCTTCTACTTAGAGACGCAATTTCTCTTCTCAGTGTCCAATTCGCATTCGATGCCCGTAATAGGATTAGGATGTTCGCGTCTTCCCAGAGTTGCTCAATTGCACCGGAAGAGTTTCCGCTGCTCCCGAGACTTCATCCTCTTCTCATATTAATGGGGAAGGGATAAAAGAGAAACTTTGGCAAAACAAGTCTGCCGCGGGGCCAAACCGAGAAATGTCTTACGCCAATAACCAATACAATCTAATTACGAAAATTTCACTTTTAATTAACCGTTCCAAGATTAACCCTTTGCATTTAAATCTACTGACGTAAAGGAGCAGGTGGAGGGATCCTTTTCTCTTGAGAAGTGCAATTGGGTTCAGTCCATGATGGGCCAGGCTCGTCGCCTGATGTTTCAAGGGGTACGAGACTCTAGTGGCGCCTCATTTGTGATTTTTCCGTTGACTCCCGCTCTATTTCCGTGAGGAAGTAGACACCTCTGGGGTTATAAAGTCCGTCAAGCTGTGGCCCAATCCACGGGAGAGCCATACCTGGTGCATGTTAATGAACCTGCCGGAGAGCATTACCCAAAGGTTACCATCTGTCTCCCATTTCCCGACCTTCACTGAGCTTTTCGGTTTCTTCTGAGCTGACCATTTAACTCATCGCATGCAAAGTGCCACTAAGAGAGAAAATAACTTCACTCTGCCGGGAGTGGGCGCAGTCGGTAGCATGCCGGATTCGTAATCTAGTTACCAATTTCGAATCCTATAGTCGGGACTCGAACCCGGCATTCAGGTATATCTCCGCTAACCCTCTGATCTCTGTCAGAATGGGAACACTGATGGGTTTGGTAAAGCCGCAGTTTTGTTTTTGACGCAACGTAATGCTACGCTGCGTTTTTACGTAACGTCAAACGTCCCGCCCCCTCGCGGCGACCTATAAAAACGGGAAAAATTCTTTCACATTATATATTTCTCCGCCAGGATCTTTTCACGGTCCTCAGACAAGAGATGGCGCTGATCAAAAAACGTATGACGTCGAAGCCTAAAGTATGACTTAGAAACGTAGCGTTACACAATGGTTTTATGATTTGTTTCTTTTGGGTAGGTGATGGAAATGTTTGCATAGTACATAAAAGCCAAATTAACCATACCAATACCAGTACATAACCAATACCAGCCAAATTAACCATACCAATGCCAGTACATAACCAATACCAGCCAAATTAACTCTATTTAGGGTATTTATTCTGAATTGGACTCGTCGCTAAACAACGAACGTTATTTAAACACTTCAGCAATACCAAACGAAGCCACTTCTTCTAGCAGAGTATGTCACTGACCAATAGCTATTCCTTCCGCGTTTAAAAAAATATATATAATCTCATCGGAGACAACATTTTAAATCAGAGCACATCGCTAAACAGATTTTCGATCCTCAAGCAAATAAAGGAAATTATTTAGAATTGGGTAGTCATGCCGCCATTTTGTTTTCCTACAAAACTAGTCTGTGCAAGTAATCCCTTTTTCTCTATTAATCTCAAATCCGTAGTCCCTTCCCCCACCACTCTAGGGGGAGGGAAAAGTCTGGTAAGGGAAATGGAGGCAAAAGATGACTAAACTTGTGCTATTTCATCCATTTTCATAGAATTTTTATAAACTCCTAAAACGAAGGGGGAAATGTTGCCCTGCAATGCAGTCTCCCCTCCCGCAATTTCATCTTCGTTCCAAAACGCGTTCAAAGTCGCAGAGACTAAAGTATTGAACTCCCGTGAAGAAATCCTAACTCTTGGAGCCACATGCTTCCCAAGTAGCAGGATTTCAAAAGACACAAAAAAGACAAAAAAAAAGATGTTTAAACATCATTTTCAAAAAAAGATGTTTTCTGACAAAAAAAAGATGTTTTAAATCGCACGACATCAATGAATCCTCGCACTGAGAACAAACGAAACTGTTGGATATTCTAAGAGCATCATATAAGAGCAACAAGAGAAATGAAAACGCCATAATTTTTGCGATCCCAGCAATGAGAATTATTGGGAACTTTTCATGACAGATATGGCCGTCGCTTTAAGAGGGGCCATTAAACAAACACCATAGCAAAACAAACACCATAATAAAACAAACACCATAGCAAAACAAACACCATAATAAAACAAACACCATAGCAAAACAAACACCATAATAAAACAAACACCATAGCAAAACAAACGAAACTGTTGGAATATTCTAAGAGCGTCATATAAGAGCAACAAGAGAAATGAAAACGCCATAATTTTTGCGATCCCAGCAATGAGAATTATTGGGAACATTTCATGGCAGATATGGCCGTCGCTTTAAGAGGGGCCATTAAACAAACATCATAGCAAAACAAACACCATAATAAAACAAACACCATAGCAAAACAAACACCATAATAAAACAAACACCATAGCAAAACAAACACCATAATAAAACAAACACCATAATAAAACAAACACCATAGCAAAACAAACGAAACTGTTGGAATATTCTAAGAGCATCATATAAGAGCAACAAGAGAAATGAAAACGCCATAATTTTTGCGATCCCAGCAATGAGAATTATTGGGAACTTTTCATGGCAGATATGGCCGTCGCTTTAAGAGGGGCCATTAAACAAACATCATAGCAAAACAAACACCATAATAAAACAAACACCATAGCAAAACAAACACCATAATAAAACAAACACCATAGCAAAACAAACACCATAATAAAACAAACACCATAGCAAAACAAACACCATAATAAAACAAACACCATAGCAAAACAAACGAAACTGTTGGAATATTCTAAGAGCATCATATAAGAGCAACAAGAGAAATGAAAACGCCATAATTTTTGCGATCCCAGCAATGAGAATTATTGGGAACTTTTCATGGCAGATATGGCCGTCGCTTTAAGAGGGGCCATTAAACAAACATCATAGCAAAACAAACACCATAATAAAACAAACACCATAGCAAAACAAACACCATAATAAAACAAACACCATAATAAAACAAACACCATAGCAAAACAAACACCATAATAAAACAAACACCATAGCAAAACAAACGAAACTGTTGGAATATTCTAAGAGCATCATATAAGAGCAACAAGAGAAATGAAAACGCCATAATTTTTGCGATACCAGCAATGAGAATTATTGGGAACTTTTCATGGCAGATATGGCCGTCGCTTTAAGAGGGGCCATTAAACAAACATCATAGCAAAACAAACACCATAATAAAACAAACACCATAGCAAAACAAACACCATAATAAAACAAACACCATAATAAAACAAACACCATAGCAAAACAAACACCATAGCAAAACAAACGAAACTGTTGGAATATTCTAAGAGCATCATATAAGAGCAACAAGAGAAATGAAAACGAAACTGTTGGAATATTCTAAGAGCATCATATAAGAGCAACAAGAGAAATGAAAACGCCATAATTTTTGCGATCCCAGCAATGAGAATTATTGGGAACTTTTCATGGCAGATATGGCCGTCGCTTTAAGAGGGGCCATTAAACAAACATCATAGCAAAACAAACACCATAATAAAACAAACACCATAATAAAACAAACACCATAGCAAAACAAACACCATAATAAAACAAACACCATAGCAAAACAAACGAAACTGTTGGAATATTCTAAGAGCATCATATAAGAGCAACAAGAGAAATGAAAACGAAACTGTTGGAATATTCTAAGAGCATCATATAAGAGCAACAAGAGAAATGAAAACGAAACTGTTGGAATATTCTAAGAGCATCATATAAGAGCAACAAGAGAAATGAAAACGCCATAATTTTTGCGATCCCAGCAATGAGAATTATTGGGAACTTTTCATGGCAGATATGGCCGTCGCTTTAAGAGGGGCCATTAAACAAACATCATAGCAAAACAAACACCATAATAAAACAAACACCATAGCAAAACAAACACCATAATAAAACAAACACCATAGCAAAACAAACACCATAATAAAACAAACACCTTAGCAAAACAAACACCATAATAAAACAAACACCATAGCAAAACAAACGAAACTGTTGGAATATTCTAAGAGCATCATATAAGAGCAACAAGAGAAATGAAAACGCCATAATTTTTGCGATCCCAGCAATGAGAATTATTGGGAACTTTTCATGGCAGATATGACCGTCGCTTTAAGAGGGGCCATTAAACAAACATCATAGCAAAACAAACACCATAATAAAACAAACACCATAGCAAAACAAACACCATAATAAAACAAACACCATAGCAAAACAAACGAAACTGTTGGAATATTCTAAGAGCATCATATAAGAGCAACAAGAGAAATGAAAACGCCATAATTTTTGCGATCCCAGCAATGAGAATTATTGGGAACTTTTCATGGCAGATATGGCCGTCGCTTTAAGAGGGGCCATTAAACAAACATCATAGCAAAACAAACACCATAATAAAACAAACACCATAGCAAAACAAACACCATAATAAAACAAACACCATAGCAAAACAAACGAAACTGTTGGAATATTCTAAGAGCATCATATAAGAGCAACAAGAGAAATGAAAACGCCATAATTTTTGCGATCCCAGCAATGAGAATTATTGGGAACTTTTCATGGCAGATATGGCCGTCGCTTTAAGAGGGGCCATTAAACAAACATCATAGCAAAACAAACACCATAATAAAACAAACACCATAGCAAAACAAACACCATAATAAAACAAACACCATAGCAAAACAAACACCATAATAAAACAAACACCATAGCAAAACAAACGAAACTGTTGGAATATTCTAAGAGCATCATATAAGAGCAACAAGAGAAATGAAAACGCCATAATTTTTGCGATCCCAGCAATGAGAATTATTGGGAACTTTTCATGGCAGATATGGCCGTCGCTTTAAGAGGGGCCATTAAACAAACATCATAGCAAAACAAACACCATAATAAAACAAACACCATAGCAAAACAAACACCATAATAAAACAAACACCATAGCAAAACAAACGAAACTGTTGGAATATTCTAAGAGCATCATATAAGAGCAACAAGAGAAATGAAAACGAAACTGTTGGAATATTCTAAGAGCATCATATAAGAGCAACAAGAGAAATGAAAACGCCATAATTTTTGCGATCCCAGCAATGAGAATTATTGGGAACTTTTCATGGCAGATATGGCCGTCGCTTTAAGAGGGGCCATTAAACAAACATCATAGCAAAACAAACACCATAATAAAACAAACACCATAGCAAAACAAACACCATAATAAAACAAACACCATAGCAAAACAAACACCATAATAAAACAAACACCATAGCAAAACAAACACCATAATAAAACAAACACCATAGCAAAACAAACGAAACTGTTGGAATATTCTAAGAGCGTCATATAAGAGCAACAAGAGAAATGAAAACGCCATAATTTTTGCGATCCCAGCAATGAGAATTATTGGGAACTTTTCATGGCAGATATGGCCGTCGCTTTAAGAGGGGCCATTAAACAAACATCATAGCAAAACAAACACCATAATAAAACAAACACCATAGCAAAACAAACACCATAATAAAACAAACACCATAGCAAAACAAACACCATAATAAAACAAACACCATAGCAAAACAAACACCATAATAAAACAAACACCATAGCAAAACAAACGAAACTGTTGGAATATTCTAAGAGCATCATATAAGAGCAACAAGAGAAATGAAAACGCCATAATTTTTGCGATCCCAGCAATGAGAATTATTGGGAACTTTTCATGGCAGATATGGCCGTCGCTTTAAGAGGGGCCATTAAACAAACATCATAGCAAAACAAACACCATAATAAAACAAACACCATAGCAAAACAAACACCATAATAAAACAAACACCATAGCAAAACAAACACCATAATAAAACAAACACCATAGCAAAACAAACGAAACTGTTGGAATATTCTAAGAGCATCATATAAGAGCAACAAGAGAAATGAAAACGCCATAATTTTTGCGATACCAGCAATGAGAATTATTGGGAACTTTTCATGGCAGATATGGCCGTCGCTTTAAGAGGGGCCATTAAACAAACATCATAGCAAAACAAACACCATAATAAAACAAACACCATAGCAAAACAAACACCATAATAAAACAAACACCATAATAAAACAAACACCATAGCAAAACAAACACCATAGTAAAACAAACGAAACTGTTGGAATATTCTAAGAGCATCATATAAGAGCAACAAGAGAAATGAAAACGAAACTGTTGGAATATTCTAAGAGCATCATATAAGAGCAACAAGAGAAATGAAAACGCCATAATTTTTGCGATCCCAGCAATGAGAATTATTGGGAACTTTTCATGGCAGATATGGCCGTCGCTTTAAGAGGGGCCATTAAACAAACATCATAGCAAAACAAACACCATAATAAAACAAACACCATAATAAAACAAACACCATAGCAAAACAAACACCATAATAAAAGAAACACCATAGCAAAACAAACGAAACTGTTGGAATATTCTAAGAGCATCATATAAGAGCAACAAGAGAAATGAAAACGAAACTGTTGGAATATTCTAAGAGCATCATATAAGAGCAACAAGAGAAATGAAAACGAAACTGTTGGAATATTCTAAGAGCATCATATAAGAGCAACAAGAGAAATGAAAACGCCATAATTTTTGCGATCCCAGCAATGAGAATTATTGGGAACTTTTCATGGCAGATATGGCCGTCGCTTTAAGAGGGGCCATTAAACAAACATCATAGCAAAACAAACACCATAATAAAACAAACACCATAGCAAAACAAACACCATAATAAAACAAAAACCATAGCAAAACAAACGAAACTGTTGGAATATTCTAAGAGCATCATATAAGAGCAACAAGAGAAATGAAAACGCCATAATTTTTGCGATCCCAGCAATGAGAATTATTGGGAACTTTTCATGGCAGATATGGCCGTCGCTTTAAGAGGGGCCATTAAACAAACATCATAGCAAAACAAACACCATAATAAAACAAACACCATAGCAAAACAAACACCATAATAAAACAAACACCATAGCAAAACAAAGGAAACTGTTGGAATATTCTAAGAGCATCATATAAGAGCAACAAGAGAAATGAAAACGCCATAATTTTTGCGATCCCAGCAATGAGAATTATTGGGAACTTTTCATGGCAGATATGGCCGTCGCTTTAAGAGGGGCCATTAAACAAACATCATAGCAAAACAAACACCATAATAAAACAAACACCATAGCAAAACAAACACCATAATAAAACAAACACCATAGCAAAACAAACACCATAATAAAACAAACACCATAGCAAAACAAACACCATAATAAAACAAACACCATAGCAAAACAAACGAAACTGTTGGAATATTCTAAGAGCATCATATAAGAGCAACAAGAGAAATGAAAACGAAACTGTTGGAATATTCTAAGAGCATCATATAAGAGCAACAAGAGAAATGAAAACGCCATAATTTTTGCGATCCCAGCAATGAGAATTATTGGGAACTTTTCATGGCAGATATGGCCGTCGCTTTAAGAGGGGCCATTAAACAAACATCATAGCAAAACAAACACCATAATAAAACAAACACCATAGCAAAACAAACACCATAATAAAACAAACACCATAATAAAACAAACACCATAGCAAAACAAACACCATAATAAAACAAACACCATAGCAAAACAAACGAAACTGTTGGAATATTCTAAGAGCATCATATAAGAGCAACAAGAGAAATGAAAACGCCATAATTTTTGCGATACCAGCAATGAGAATTATTGGGAACTTTTCATGGCAGATATGGCCGTCGCTTTAAGAGGGGCCATTAAACAAACATCATAGCAAAACAAACACCATAATAAAACAAACACCATAGCAAAACAAACACCATAATAAAACAAACACCATAATAAAACAAACACCATAGCAAAACAAACACCATAGCAAAACAAACGAAACTGTTGGAATATTCTAAGAGCATCATATAAGAGAAACAAGATAAATGAAAACGCCATAATTTTTGCGATCCCAGCAATGAGAATTATTGGGAACTTTTCATGGCAGATATGGCCGTCGCTTTAAGAGGGGCCATTAAACAAACATCATAGCAAAACAAACACCATAATAAAACAAACACCATAATAAAACAAACACCATAGCAAAACAAACACCATAATAAAACAAACACCATAGCAAAACAAACGAAACTGTTGGAATATTCTAAGAGCATCATATAAGAGCAACAAGAGAAATGAAAACGAAACTGTTGGAATATTCTAAGAGCATCATATAAGAGCAACAAGAGAAATGAAAACGAAACTGTTGGAATATTCTAAGAGCATCATATAAGAGCAACAAGAGAAATGAAAACGCCATAATTTTTGCGATCCCAGCAATGAGAATTATTGGGAACTTTTCATGGCAGATATGGCCGTCGCTTTAAGAGGGGCCATTAAACAAACATCATAGCAAAACAAACACCATAATAAAACAAACACCATAGCAAAACAAACGAAACTGTTGGAATATTCTAAGAGCATCATATAAGAGCAACAAGAGAAATGAAAACGCCATAATTTTTGCGATCCCAGCAATGAGAATTATTGGGAACTTTTCATGGCAGATATGGCCGTCGCTTTAAGAGGGGCCATTAAACAAACATCATAGCAAAACAAACACCATAATAAAACAAACACCATAGCAAAACAAACACCATAATAAAACAAACACCATAGCAAAACAAACACCATAATAAAACAAACACCATAGCAAAACAAACGAAACTGTTGGAATATTCTAAGAGCATCATATAAGAGCAACAAGAGAAATGAAAACGCCATAATTTTTGCGATCCCAGCAATGAGAATTATTGGGAACTTTTCATGGCAGATATGGCTGTCGCTTTAAGAGGGGCCATTAAACAAACATCATAGCAAAACAAACACCATAATAAAACAAACACCATAATAAAACAAACACCATAGCAAAACAAACACCATAATAAAACAAACACCATAGCAAAACAAACGAAACTGTTGGAATATTCTAAGAGCATCATATAAGAGCAACAAGAGAAATGAAAACGAAACTGTTGGAATATTCTAAGAGCATCATATAAGAGCAACAAGAGAAATGAAAACGCCATAATTTTTGCGATCCCAGCAATGAGAATTATTGGGAACTTTTCATGGCAGATATGGCCGTCGCTTTAAGAGGGGCCATTAAACAAACATCATAGCAAAACAAACACCATAATAAAACAAACACCATAATAAAACAAACACCATAGCAAAACAAACACCATAATAAAACAAACACCATAGCAAAACAAACACCACAATAAAACAAACACCATAGCAAAACAAACGAAACTGTTGGAATATTCTAAGAGCATCATATAAGAGCAACAAGAGAAATGAAAACGCCATAATTTTTGCGATCCCAGCAATGAGAATTATTGGGAACTTTTCATGGCAGATATGGCCGTCGCTTTAAGAGGGGCCATTAAACAAACATCATAGCAAAACAAACACCATAATAAAACAAACACCATAATAAAACAAACACCATAGCAAAACAAACACCATAATAAAACAAACACCATAGCAAAACAAACGAAACTGTTGGAATATTCTAAGAGCATCATATAAGAGCAACAAGAGAAATGAAAACGAAACTGTTGGAATATTCTAAGAGCATCATATAAGAGCAACAAGAGAAATGAAAACGCCATAATTTTTGCGATCCCAGCAATGAGAATTATTGGGAACTTTTCATGGCAGATATGGTCGTCGCTTTAAGAGTGGCCATTAAACAAACATCATAGCAAAACAAACACCATAATAAAACAAACACCATAGTAAAACAAACACCATAGAAAAACAAACATCGTAATAAACATAATAGCAGCACAAAGGCTACCGAAACCAAATAACGTACCTCGTATTCGCTGAATTCATCGAGCTGACTGCCTCTCGAGGCGCACTGTTTTTGGTGAAGAGCAGCCTGCTTGCCTTTACTTGAGACAAAGACTAACTCTGGCACATACGTGATCCCAACTGAAAAAGATTTCTTTAATATTTAAAGCACCAATTATTTCCAGTTCACCAGACGACGTGTTTCACCTTCTCCGACGAAAGGCACGTGACGCATCGTTTGCAGCGCCTCATTAGACGAAGTCACGAAAAGAGACAGAATCGAAGAAACTGAAAACGTTCCTTTCATCATGGAGAAAATCCAAACGATTCTTTAATAAATTCATTTTTTAATTTTGTTGCAAAAAAAATATTCTAGATACGATTTTTTAAAGGGAAACCTACGATTATTTGAGGGATTCGATTAACCAATCAGATGCATTGTTGTTGTTGAAAGGCATAAAGATCCTTCTATGTCACGATCTCATTTCTCAAACCACTGGACGGGGACGTGAAAATGCCTCCATCCGTTCAGGCCCTCCTCCCGAGTACAAGAGACCCATGTCCTGTGTACAAGAGAACCATGTCCTGTGTACAAGGGTTGGGTTGTTTTACCTCTGAGTGGCACTTTTCTGCACACCATGGGCCAAATGGCCAGGTCACATGGACCCCGAAGGCTCAGAGAAGGTTGGGGGAGGGGACCCACTGGAACAGCTGTTGGGAGACAGATAGTAGCCTCCCGTCAACGCCATCCAGCGTGTTCTTTAACGTGCACAGGGTATGTCTGTCCCGCACACGGGACCAAGGCTTAACGTCCCATCCGACGGACGGCGGCCTTTCAAAGCCCATCGGTGTCCCCTACTGACCGTGGGCAGGGCGGGGAATTTTGCGGAGAAAAATCTCAACGCTGACCCACCTGGGAACTGCTGATTACGAGCCTGGCGCGCTACCGACTGAGCCACCCTCGCCCCACTGTGTACAAGAGACCTATGTCCTGTGTACAAGAGACCCATGTCCCGTGTACGTTAAAGAACACACTGGATCGGGTTTCATGGAAGACTATCGAAGGTCTCTTAAGAGCTGCCCAGTGGGTATCTTTCCCCAACCTACTCTGAGTGCTTGGGATCTTTGTGACCTGCCGAAGAGGATTTGCCCGGTCTGCAGTTCCCAGGTTCGATTCGCAACTGTGCGAGAGCTGAACTTGATCTCCACTAATCTTGTCCTCGGGGAGAAAGAAAACACCGATGGCCTTGAAAAGGACGTCAAGCAGTGGCTCCGAGTGCAGCTCCCCCTATTAAAGAAGCACACAAGATCACTGTAACGAGTCAGTCATTGGCAAGGTATCGTAACTGGAACTGAAGCCTCGAGTCCAGAAGACACTTCCCACTTTAGGGCACACGGTCAATCCTATTTTCTTTTAAGCCCACAATACGAGCATAGAGTGTAAGCAATGTTATTGAAATAATGGAATCTTCCGGACGCAACTGGAAGTAATTTGTTCGATTACTTGATATTCTTTGATCAGCATTGTTTTCAATAATGAGCTGAGTGGCCAGGTCACACGGACCCCGAGGAGATTGCAGAGGGGCATACACTGGATAGCTATTAGAAGAGAAATGGGAGCCTTTCGTTACAGTGATCGTGTGTGCTTCTTTAATAGGGGGCGCTGCACTCGGAGAGGGATGGGAGCCTCTCGTTACAGTGATCGTGTGTGCTATTTTAATAGGGGGCGCTGCACTCGCAGAGGAATGGCAGCCTCTCGTTACAGTGATCGTGTGTGCTTCTTTAATAGGGGGCGCTGCACTCACAGAGTAATGGCAGCCTCTCATTACAGTGATCGTGTGTGCTTCTTTAATAGGGGACGCTGCACTCGCAGAGGGATAGGAGCACTCGTTACAGTGATCGTGTGTGATCACTGATTCTGTGGTATAATGCTTAAAGCCATTGATAGAGGATGACTGTTCGACGGCCGGTAGCTCAGCGGTCAGAGCACCTGACATGTTATCAACAGATCATGGGTTCAGAACGACCCACGCTAATGACAATTTTTTCCATTATCCACGGTAATTGTCATTAGCATTAAAGAAGCACACAAGATCACTGTAACGAGAGGCTCCCATCCCTCTGCGAGTGCAGCGTCCCCTATTAAAGAAGCACACACGATCACTGTAACGAGAGGCTCCCATCCCTCTCCGAGTGCAGCGCCCCTTATTAAAGAAGCACACAAGATCACTGTAACGAGAGGCTCCCATCCCTCTGCGAGTGCAGCGCCCCCTATTAAAGAAACACACACGATCACTGTACGAGAGGCTCCCATCCCTCTCCGAGTGCAGCGCTCCCTATTAAAGAAGCACACAAGATCACTGTACCGAGAGGCTCCCATCCCTCTGCGAGTGCAGCGCCCCCTATTAAAGAAGCACACACGATCACTGTAACGGTGCCATCCCTCTGCGAGTGCAGCGCCACCTATTAAAGAAGCACACACGATCACTGTAACGAGAGGCTCCCATCCCTCTCCGAGTGCAGCGTCCCCTATTAAAGAAGCACACACGATCACTGTAACGAGAGACTCTCATCCCTCTTCGAGTGCAGCGCTCCCTATTAAAGAAGCACACAAGATCACTGTAACCAGAGGCTCCCATCCCTCTTCGAGTGCAGCGCCCCCTATTAAAGAAGCACACAAGATCACTGTAACGAGAGGCTCCCATCCTTCTCCGAGTGCAGCGCCCCCTATTAAAGAAGCACACAAGATCACTGTAACGAGAGGCTCCCATCCCTCTCCGAGTGCAGTGCCCCTATTAAAGAAGCACACAAGATCACTGTAACGAGAGGCTCCCATCCCTCTCCGAGTGCAGCGCCCCCTATTAAAGAAGCACGCACGATCACTGTACGAGAGGCTCCCATCCCTCTGCGAGTGCAGCGCCCCCTATTAAAGAAGCACACAAGATCACTGTAACGAGAGGCTCCCATCCCTCTGCGAGTGCAGCGCTCCCTATTAAAGAAGCACACAAGATCACTGTAACGAGAGGCTCCCATCCCTCTCCGAGTGCAGCGCCCCCTATTAAAGAAGCACACATGATCACTGTACGAGAGGCTCCCATCCCTCTGCGAGTGCAGCGCCCCCTATTAAAGAAGCACACAAGATCACTGTAACGAGAGGCTCCCATCCATCTGCGAGTGCAGCGCTCCCTATTAAAGAAGCACACAAGATCACTGTAACGAGAGGCTCCCATCCCTCTCCGAGTGCAGCGCTCCCTATTAAAGAAGCACACAAGATCACTGTAACGAGAGGCTCCCATCCCTCTGCGAGTGCAGCGCCCCTATTAAAGAAGCACACACGATCACTGTAACGGTGCCATAACTCTGCGAGTGCAGCGCCCCCTATTAAAGAAGCACACACGATCACTCTAACGAGAGGCTCCCATCCCTCTCCGAGTGCAGCGCTCCCTATTAAAGAAGCACACAAGATCACTGTAACGAGAGGCTCCCATCCTTCTCCGAGTGCAGCGCCCCCTATTAAAGAAGCACACAAGATCACTGTAACGAGAGGCTCCCATCCCTCTCCGAGTGCAGCGCCGCTTATTAAAGAAGCACACAAGATCACTGTAACGAGAGGCTCCCATCCTTCTCCGAGTGCAGCGCCCCCTATTAAAGAAGCACACAAGATCACTGTAACGAGAGGCTCCCATCCCTCTCCGAGTGCAGCGCCCCTATTAAAGAAGCACACAAGATCACTGTAACGAGAGGCTCCCATCCCTCTCCGAGTGCAGCGCCGCTTATTAAAGAAGCACACAAGATCACTGTAACGAGAGGCTCCCATCCCTCTGCGAGTGCAGCGCCCCCTATTAAAGAAGCACACACGATCACTGTAACGAGAGGCTCCCATCCCTCTCCGAGTGCAGTGCTCCCTATTAAAGAAACACACAAGATCACTGTAACGAGAGGTTCCCATCCGTCTGCGAGTGCAGCGCCCCCTATTAAAGAAGCACACAAGATCACTGTAAGGAGAGGCTCCCATCCCTCTGCGAGTGCAGCACTCCATATTAAAGAAGCACACAAGATCACTGTAACGAGAGGCTCCCATCCCTCTCCGAGTGCAGCGCCCCTTATTAAAGAACCACACAAGATCACTGTAACGAGAGGCTCCCATCCCTCTGCGAGTGCAGCGCCCCCTATTAAAGAAGCACACACGATCACTCTAACGAGAGGCTCCCATCCCTCTCCGAGTGCAGCGCTCCCTATTAAAGAAGCACACAAGATCACTGTAACGAGAGGCTCCCATCCCTCTGCGAGTGCAGCGCCCCCTCTTAAAGAACACACGATCACTATAACAGTGCCATCCCTCTGCGAATGCAGCGCCCCATATTAAAGAAGCACACAAGATCATTGTAACGAGAGGCTCCCATCCCTCTCCGAGTGCAGCGTCCCCTGTTAAAGAAGCACACACGATCACTGTAATGAGAGGCTGCCATCCCTCTGTGAGTGCAGCGCCCCCTATTAATAATAATAATAATAATAATAATAATAATAATAATAATAATAATAATAATAATAATAATAATAATAATAATAATAATAATAATCTTTATTCATATTCATGTTAGTTATACAAAAGTTTAAACAAGTGACCCGCAAAGCATCTGCTTATCTACAGGAGAGAAGAATAATAACGTTACATGAAAATACATAAGATATAGTTTAAAACAATGTCATCAAATTATATGAATTCCAGTGGAGGCTCCATTGTGGTGGTTGAAATTTTTATTTAAAATTTAGTGCCTAGAAGAAAATTTTTTGCCTTATTTTTGATTTCTTTAAAATTGTTTAAAAAAATAATTTCCCTTGGCAGTTGATTGAACACGTAAGGTATTGTATATGCCCTTGTACATTTCCCGTAATTGTTTAATATTTTTGGAAGTTGGAAATAATTTTTGGATTGTAACCTTGTGTTTTTCCCATGAGAGATTTTAGATTTAAATTGATTATCAAAAAAATATTTTAAAGTGATGCTGTATTTGTAAAGGTTGTGAAAAGAGAGTACGCCTAGATAATTTAGTCTTTCTTCGCTATGATAAAATGAATTTCTTAAGTTGTATGGGATTATATTTTTAGCAATGGATGATTGAATAGTTTCTATTTTCTTTATATTTGTGAGGTTAGTTGAGCCGTATATTGTCAAACCATAGGTCAATATAGATTCACAGATAGCTTTGTAAACCAAAATACATGTATGTGTACTTGCAACAAATTGTAGTTTATAAAGTTTAGATGCACATAGACGCAATTTCCCTGCTAACTTTTGAATATGTGTATTCCATCGGAAGGTTGTGTCCATGTAGAGTCCAAGCTATTTATGGGTCTCAACACGCTCAATAACATCACAGTCGCAGCAGTCAGGGTCATGATTTATCATGATGTGGGGACACAAGGGTTCGTGGTTTTTAATTGCATAAGATGAGAGATCATAGTATCCTGGTGAATGAAAGCTCATCCATTTGGGTTTTCCTGAATTTATGTAAATACGATTAATGTTAGACCAGTAAATAATTTTGTTAAAATCATCCTGTGTATCTCGGACTGCGTCTCCTATATTGTGATTCACGTTAACCAAGGCGGTGTCATCAGCATATATATAAAGAGAGCCCTTCAGTTTAAGGTTAGCTAGATCATTAATATAAATAATGAATAAAAGCGGACCTAAAATTGAACCTTGTGGAACACCAGTGTACACTGTTCTCTTCTCACTAAAAACGCCATTAATTTTGGTAACATGCACTCTATTTTTTAAATAATTTTCAAACCATTTAAGGGTAATACCTCGGACACCATAAATATACAATTTTTGAAGCAAAATATCGTGATCCAACGTATCAAATGCCTTACGAAAGTCCAGAAAGATAGCTGCTGCTTTTTTTCCGTTGTTTAAAGTTCCATTAATGACGTCAGAAAACTCCGTTAAAAGTGTAATTGTATTTTTACCTTTTTGGAAACCATATTGCTTTTCACTAATAATGTTATGTTTTTTCAAGAAATTGGCTAGAACGTTAGCTACATATCTTTCAAGTATTTTGTGAAGGACGGGTAAGATGGCAATGGGCCTATAGTTAGTGCAATCGGATTTAGTTCCACTTTTGTAAATTGGTCTTAGAATAGCAATTTTGAGTTTATTAGAGATGTTTCCTGTAGATATCTTTCATTGATAAAGTTTGTCACGAGATCAGCTAAGGAGGTTTTGCATGCTTTAATGTGCTTTATGTGTACCTGATCGTATCCACACGATTTTCTTTCATTTAAGTCACTTAGAATTTTGAAAGTTTCTTGTTTTGAGATGGGAGGAATAAAAATTGAGGGGACAGAAGGTTGGATATGTTTAGGAACTGTAGAGAGATTCTGTATACGGTTATCGTCTCTAAGATTGACAATAATGTCTGCAAAGGTGTTGTTAAATTTCTCTGCTGCTTGAGTTTCAGACATACCTTGTGGCATATTCTTCATGATAAAATCGTCAATGTCAATTTTAGGTTTATTGTTGATAATTTGGTTGATGAGTTCCCAATTTTGCTTTGGTTTATTTTTACATGACTCAAATTGTTTGAAGTAATATTTTTTCTTTTCCTGCCTAATAACGGACGTGACTGTGTTTCTTAAGTTTGTGTATAGTAATTTAAAATTTCTGTTTCTCTTGTTATTTTTGTAATCAATCCAAGCCGAGTCTCTTTTACGTATTAAGTTTATTATTTCCTGATTTATCCAGTCTTTGCTACAATTGCGTTGTTTCATTTTTGAGCCATCCGATAGTTTATTAATTTTGTTATTGTTAACAATCGCCGTATATTTTTTTATGAATGTTTCATAAAGTACGTCTATTGGTTCTGAATTTGGGGTTTCGTTTCCAGTGCCTCTGTCCAGCCAGTCTGTTAGACTTATTTCTTTACATATGTTTTTATGATCTAAGATAGTTTTCTTGTTAAAATTGCTGTCTAGCTTTTTAGTGTGATTGGACGAATTCCCAAGTTTTCTTCTCCCGCAAATTGCCGCGATTAAGTAGTGGTCTGCGATCCTACTGCCAAAAATCATTGAATTTGTGTCGAGTTTAATGTCAAGTCGGACGTTAATGTGATCTATGCATGTCTGAGAAAGTGAGTCACCAATGATGTCTTCCCTGGTGATACCAGTAATAATAGGTGAGAAACCAAACTCTGTTAACAATTCTACGTATTTGGCAACTGCGTGTTTTTATATATTTTTGATATCTAAATTAAAGTCTCCAACTAGTATTTGATTGCGATGTTTATCAGTTGTTTCGAAACAATTTTAGAGATTAGAAAGAAAAGTGTTAATGTTCGAGCTTGGTGATCTGTAAATTGCAAATAAATTGAAAGTTAAATTACCCTTGTAGATATTTATATTCAATGTTTCAGCTGGAATTACAAGTGAAGGTATCGTTTTGACTAATAATGTGTCGCGGAAGAAAAGTAGAATCCCATGTTCAAACGCACCAGGTGTTCTCGTAAAAAGTTGATTAAAATTTTCTAGATTGAACAATGGAGCATCCGTGCTGAGGATGTTAGTTTCTGTTAATATAATAATATCTAAGAAATTCAAGATATCTTTAAGATAAACACAGAGAGTATCCCAGTTTTTTTTCAGACTTCGAATGTTCACATGCAGAAAGCTTAAATGTTCATCAGATTCATAACATAATTTACTGGTCAAGAACCATTTCTTAACTTCATCATAGTCGCACAGAACATTTTCGTTGCTCACTGTAACGAGAGGCTCCCATCCCTCTCCGAGTGCAGCGCCCCTTATTAAAGAAGCACACAAGATCACTGTAACGAGAGGCTCCCATCCCTCTGCGAGTGCAGCGCCCCTATTAAAGAAGCACACAAGATCACTGTAACGAGAGGCTCAAATCCCTCTCCGAGTGCAGCGCCCCTTATTAAAGAAGCACACAAGATCACTGTAACGAGAGGCTCCCATCCCTCTCCGAGTGCAGCGTCCCCTGTTAAAGAAGCACACACGATCACTGTAATGAGAGGCTGCCATCCCTCTGCGAGTGCAGCGCCCCCTATTAAAGAAGCACACAAGATCACTGTAACGAGAGGCTCCCATCCCTCTGCGAGTGCAGCACTCCATATTAAAGAAGCACACAAGATCACTGTAACGAGAGGCTCCCATCCCTCTGCGAGTGCAGCACTCCATATTAAAGAAGCACACAAGATCACTGTAACGAGAGGCTCCCATCCCTCTCCGAGTGCAGCGCCACCTATTAAAGAAACACACAAGATCACTGTAACGAGAGGCTCCCATCCCTCTGCGAGTGCAGCACTCCATATTAAAGAAGCACACAAGATCACTGTAACGAGAGGCTCCCATCCCTCTCCGAGTGCAGCGCCCCTATTAAAGAAGCACACAAGATCACTGTAAAGAGAGGCTCCCATCCCACTGCGAGTACAGCGTCCCCTATTAAAGAAGCACACACGATCACTGTAACGAGAGGCTCCCATCCCTCTCCGAGTGCAGCGCCCCCTATTAAAGAAGCACACAATATCACTGTAACGAGAGGCTGCCATCCCTCTGCGAGTGCAGCACCCCCTATTAAAGAAGCACACAAGATCACTGTAACGGTGCCATCCCTCTGCGAGTGCAGCGCCCCCTATTAAAGAAGCACACAATATCACTGTAACGAGAGGCTCCCATCCCTCTCCGAGTGCAGCGCCCCTATTAAAGAAGCACACAAGATCACTGTAACGAGAGGCTCCCATCCGTCTGCGAGTGCAGCGCTCCCTATTAAAGAAGCACACAAGGTCACTGTAACGAGAGGCTCCCATCCCTCTGCGAGTGCAACGCTCCTATTAAAGAAGCACACAAGATCACTGTAACGAGAGGCTCCCATCCCTCTGCGAGTGCAGCGTCCCCTATTAAAGAAGCACACACGATCACTGTAATGAGAGGCTCCCATCCCTCTCCGAGTGCAGCGCTCCCTATTAAAGAGGCACACAAGATCACTGTAACGAGAGGTTCCCATCCGGCTGCGAGTGCAGCGCCCCCTATTAAAGAAGCACACAAGATCACTGTAACGAGAGGCTCCCATCCCTCTGCGAGTGCAGCGCCCCCTATTAAAGAAGCACACAAAATCATTGTAATATCACTGTAACGAGAGGCTCCCATCCCTCTCCGAGTGCAGAGCTCCCTATTAAAGAAGCACACAATCACTGTAACGAGAGGCTCCCATCCCTCTGCGAGTGCAGTGCCCCCTATTAAAGAAGCACACACGATCACTCTAACGAGAGGCTCCCATCCCTCTCCGAGTGCAGCGTCCCCTATTAAAGAAGCACAGACAATCACTGTAACGAGAGACTCCCATCCCTCTTCGAGTGCAGCGCTCCCTATTAAAGAAGCACACAAGATCACTGTAACGAGAGGCTCCCATCCCTCACGATCCACACGATCACTCTAACGAGACCATCCCTCTCCATCCACACGATCACTCTAACGAGAGGCTCCCATCCCTCTCCAAGTGCAGCGTCCCCTATTAAAGAAGCACAGACAATCACTGTAACGAGAGACTCCCATCCCTCTTCGAGTGCAGCGCTCCCTATTAAAGAAGCACACAAGATCACTGTAACGAGAGGCTCTCATCCCTCTCCGAGTGCAGCGCCCCTATTAAAGAAGCACACACGATCACTGTAACGAGAGGCTGCCATCCCTCTCCGAGTGCAGCGCTCCCTATTAAAGAAGCACACAAGATCACTGTAACCCACCCTCTGCGAGTGTACCCATCCCTCTGCGAGTGCAGCGCCCCCTATTAAAGAAGCACACAAAATCATTGTAACGAGAGGCTCCCATCCCTCTCCGAGTGCAGCGTCCCCTGTTAAAGAAGAACACACGATCACTGTAATGAGAGGCTGCCATCCCTCTGTGAGTGCAGCGCCCCCTATTAAAGAAGCACACAAGATCACTGTAACGAGAGGCTCCCATCCCTCTCCGAGTGCAGCGCCCCTTATTAAAGAAGCACACAAGATCACTGTAACGAGAGGCTCCCATCCCTCTCCGAGTGAAGCGCCCCCTATTAAAGAAACACACAAGATCACTGTAACGAGATGCTCCCATCCCTCTCCGAGTGCAGAGCCTCCTATTAAAGAAGCACACAAGATCACTGTAACGAGAGGCTCCCATCCCTCTGCGAGTGCAGCGCCCCCTATTAAAGAAGCACACAAGATCACTGTAACGAGAGGCTCCCATCCCTCTCCGAGTGCAGCGCCCCCTATTAAAGAAGCACACACGATCACTGTAAGTGTGCCATCCCTCTGCGAGTGCAGCGCCCCCTATTAAAGAAGCACACACGATCACTGTAACGAGAGGCTCCCATCCCTCTCCGAGTGCAGCGTCCCCTATTAAAGAAGCACACACGATCACTGTAACGAGAGGCTCCCATCCCTCTCCGAGTGCAGCGCTCCCTATTAAAGAAGCACACAAGATCACTGTAACGAGAGGTTCCCATCCCTCTGCGAGTGCAGCGCCCCCTATTAAACAAGCACACAAGATCACTGTAACGAGAGGCTCCCATCCCTCTCCGAGTGCAGCGCCCCTATTAAAGAAGCACACATGATCACTGTAACGAGAGACTCCCATCCGTCTCCGAGTGCAACGCTCCCTATTAAAGAAGAACACAAGATCACTGTAACGAGATGCTCCCATCCCTCTCCGAGTGCAACGCCCCCTATTAAAGAAGCACACAAGATCACTGCAACGAGAGGCTCCCATCCCTCTGCGAGTGCAGCGCCCCTATTAAAGAAGCACACAAGATCACTGTATCGACAGGCTCCCATCCCTCTCCGAGTGCAGCGCCCCCTATTAAAGAAGCACATACGATCACTGTAACGGTGCCATCCCTCTGCGAGTGCAGCGCCCCCTATTAAAGAAGCACACACGATCACTGTAACGAGAGGCTCCCATCCCTCTCCGAGTGCAACGCTCCCTATTAAAGAAGCACACAAGATCACTGTAACGAGATGCTCCCATCCCTCTCCGAGTGCAATACCCCCTATTAAAGAAGCACACAAGATCACTGTAACGAGAGGCTCCCATCCCTCTGCGAGTGCAGCGCCCCCTATTAAAGAAGCACACAAGATCACTGTAACGAGAGGCTCCCATCCCTCTCCGAGTGCAGCGCCCCCTATTAAAGAAGCACACACGATCACTGTAACGGTGCCATCCCTCTGCGAGTGCAGCGCCCCCTATTAAAGAAGCACACACGATCACTGTAACGAGAGGCTCCCATCCCTCTCCGAGTGCAGCGTCCCCTATTAAAGAAGCACACACGATCACTGTAACTAGAGGCTCCCATCCCTCTCCGAGTGCATCGCTCCCTATTAAAGAAGCACACAAGATCACTGTAACGAGAGGTTCCCATCCCTCTCCGAGTGAAGCGCCCCCTATTAAAGAAGCACACAAGATCACTGTAACGAGAGGCTCCCATCCCTCTCCGAGTGCAGCGCCCCTATTAAAGAAGCACACACGATCACTGTAACGAGAGGCTCCCATCGCTCTCCCAGTGCAGCGCTCCCTATTAAAGAAGCACACACGATCACTGTAACGAGAGGCTCCCATCCCTCTGCGAGTGCAGCGCCCCCTATTAAAGAAGCACACACGATCACTGTAACGAGAGGCTCCCATCCCTCTGCGAGTGCAGCGTCCCCTATTAAAGAAGCACACACGATCACTGTAACGAGAGGCTGCCATCCCTCTGCGAGTGCAGCGCCCCCTATTAAAGAAGCACACACGATCACTGTAACGAGAGGCTGCCATCCCTCTGCGAGTGCAGCGCCCCCTATTAAAGAAGCACACACGATCACTGTAACGAGAGGCTGCCATCCCTCTGCGAGTGCAGCGCCCCCTATTAAAGAAGCACACACGATCACTGTAACGAGAGGCTGCCATCCCTCTGCGAGTGCAGCGCCCCCTATTAAAGAAGCACACACGATCACTGTAACGAGAGGCTGCCATCCCTCTGCGAGTGCAGCGCCCCTATTAAAGAAGCACACACGATCACTGTAACGAGAGGCTCCCATCCCTCTGCGAGTGCAGCGCCCCCTATTAAAGAAGCACACACGATCACTGTAACGAGAGGCTGCCATCCCTCTGCGAGTGCAGCGCCCCTATTAAAGAAGCACACACGATCACTGTAACGAGAGGCTCCCATCCCTCTGCGAGTGCAGCGCCCCCTATTAAAGAAGCACACACGATCACTGTAACGAGAGGCTCCCATCCCTCTGCGAGTGCAGCGTCCCCTATTAAAGAAGCACACACGATCACTGTAACGAGAGGCTGCCATCCCTCTGCGAGTGCAGCGTCCCCTATTAAAGAAGCACACACGATCACTGTAACGAGAGGCTGCCATCCCTCTGCGAGTGCAGCGCCCCCTATTAAAGAAGCACACACGATCACTGTAACGAGAGGCTGCCATCCCTCTGCGAGTGCAGCGCCCCCTATTAAAGAAGCACACACGATCACTGTAACGAGAGGCTCCCATTTCTCTTCTAATAGCTATCCAGTGTATGCCCCTCTGCAATCTCCTCGGGGTCCGTGTGACCTGGCCACTCAGCTCATTATTGAAAACAATGCTGATCAAAGAATATCAAGTAATCGAACAAATTACTTCCAGTTGCGTCCGGAAGATTCCATTATTTCAATAACATTGCTTACACTCTATGCTCGTAGTGTTGGCTTAAAAGAAAATAGGATTGACCGTGTGCCCTAAAGTGGGAAGTGTCTTCTGGACTCGAGGCTTCAGTTCCAGTTACGATACCTTGCCAATGACTGATTCTGTGGTATAATGCTTAAAGCCACTGATAGAGGATGACTGTTCGACGGCCGGTAGCTCAGCGGTCAGAGCACCTGACATGTTATCAACAGATCATGGGTTCAGAACGACCCACGCTAATGACAATTTTTTCCATTATCCACGGTAATTGTCATTAGCAGGTATTCAGACCCTGCTAATGACAATTTTTTCCGCTAAATAAAATCGCCTGCAATCTTGAGAGAAAAATGCATCACTCGATAAGCTGAAAAAGGGAAACTCAGGCGATATTTAAATTTGCCTTGGAGAGAAAAGCACATAAAATGAGCTTCAGAATTAAATAAATAAATACCCCCTCAAGCAGCTGCTTGCCACAGAGGTCTGACAGGAGCCTGTCAGTTTATATGCCACAGTAGGAGATCTGAGAGGATGGCAGGACCTCAGCAGAAAAACGACACACACATCCATGCCTAATCCGGGGCTCGAACCCAGGTCCCTTAGATCAGTAGCCAAGCGTGCTAACCACTCGGCCACGGGACGGCTGAATTAGAGTGTTGCAAAATGTTCCCGATTTCCCTTTTCGGGAGATGAATTCTTTCTCTAAGATGCGGCACTTCAAAGAAACATCTTATGCTTTCACGTTTGCAAATCTCATTATCTGCATTTGCAATTGGAAAAGAATTGTGAAATGGAATGTTATCCTTTTTCCATTTAATCTTCAGGAAGATTTCTCCCGTCATCCCTTTGGCTTGCCACTTACTTCATTAAGTGGTTAGTTTCGTTTTTTCAACAACAACAAAGTAATTAATTTTTCGTTACATTTCCAATTAAGCACATTCACAACGCAGTCGATCTTTTTCTAAAATCACGTGCTCTTTTACGTTAATCCTCCATTTCATGCGCAGTTTCATGCTAACAGAGTTTCAAATTTTAACATTAATCAAAGTTTTTCGTTCCAACTCTTTTTTCGCATATAATTAATGTGAAATTGGGAGTTAAGAATTTTCGACGGAGTGATAATCAGCTGACTCAGAACTATTAAAAGCTCGTGCTTATACGATACTAATCGATACGGATTGCTTATCTTTAACATCGCTCGTTTCCCTCAGTTTAGCTTTTTTGAAAAAGGTCAACTGCAAAGCGAACTGCAAGCTGCGCAAAAATACAAGAACTGCCGATGCTAACAGCGAAATGCCTCTCCCAGAATCCATAGCTCACTTATATCAGTTGCAATCCATCGCGATTCTGCATCAGTCGACATTCTGTAAAATTATTTATTTATTTATTTATTTATTTGACGTTACAGATATTTGAGAGGTCCTTATATAGCTTTCTCATCATACATTTTTTTTAAATAATTAACTATAATACTTTTTTTAGTTAATTTTCATTTTACTCTTTTTGTTTTTGTTTATTTACTTATTTATTTATTTTTTAGATTCTGTTCCATAATTCTGTAGAGATTAGAAATTGAAATAAAATTTTATAAATTTTAATTTTAGAATCAAAATCTTTCTGGTTCAAAATTAAGTCAGTTCTAATATCCTGAAACCCATGTTTCTCTAGTGATTTAATGAATTTTTTCCTTTGAGTTGTGTTGTTTATACATTTAAGTAAAATATGATGAATTGTTTCGGGTACGTTACAATTTTTGCAGTTTGGAGAGTTTGAAAGTTCAAGATAAAATTTCGTTTGATTTAGCATTGCTGTATTTGTTCTAAGTCTATAGAGGATGCTTAATTGTCTTCTTGTAAACGGTAGATTTCGAATATAATTAATATTTTTTGAAAGAACGTATCTAAAGTTGTTATTTTTTAATGATGCTTCAATTTGAAAGAATTGTTCGGTCAATTTAAATTCTATTTTTTTAATATATTTTTATAGTGTTATAAAAATTGAAGCAGTTGCTAATTTTGTTACGTTTTGAGCATTTTTTGCTAATCCATCAAAAAATTCATTTTCAATGATCCCTATATGATTAGGGATCCACTGAATTCTAATTTGATTATTTTTGAATTGTTTGTTAAATGTATTAAGTGTTAATAGTTTGTAAATGCATATATTATAGTCTGATTGGTATAATTCTTGTTGTAATGTTTGTATGGCTCCTTTGGAGTCCACAAAAACTGCATTTGTACAATTATTTAAGTTATTTAAAATCCAATTAAATGTTTCTATTATTGCTATTAATTCTGCATGTATTATTGAAGTATTTTGAGTTAATTTAAAAACTGTAGAAGACTTTTCTTGAGGAACCAAAAATGCAGCTGTAGAGGATCCACTATCTGGTAGTACAGATCCATCTGTAAAAATGTTGAGGTGCTTTTATATTTTTCTGACTGAAAATTTTTAAAAATTCTTAATGCTGCTTCAGGTGGAATATTCTTTTAAGGTAAACTCCTCGACAGAGGGACAGATAAATTTTAACAGATGAAGTAATAAGTCCACTATTAAGTTTGGAGTGAAATGTTCTGAGTCAGTTTCTTTTGCAATGTCCTCTGGTGAGAGTGAAGGTACACTTTTAGGAGAATTTTTCTTTTTTTTTAGCTTGTTGTCGTGATTTCTGCATAACTTTTTTTTGTCTTTATCCGATTTTAGAATATGTTCATCTCTTTTCTGTGGATGACTTTGGCGTTTAGAATAGTCACAGTATGAAGTTGAAGGTTGTGAAAGATTTGTTTCATACATGGTTCTTTTTTCCTGAGTTTTTTTCATATTATTATATATTCTCTTTCGGAAGGGAACGGAAGGGGAGGGCTGCCAGTTCAGTATGGCCTACTGATCTGGTCATCTATGGCCACTTTTTCCTTTTTTTTCAACCCTGCTGAGGAGTGGTCAACTTCACAGGGTCCTGGTGCTGACCATTTATACCTACTAGACTAGACTGGACTTGTTTATGGATTTGAGCTTGATTATGGATCCTGGACTTGCTGCACTGGTGGGCCTCTGTTGAGGGAGAGTCTGCCGCTGTGTTTTCTGTTTGCTTCTGGGTTGCCAGCTCTAAGTGAACAGAGGCATGGGATACCTTATATCAGCTGGTGGATAATCCTAATCAGAGGCCATCGCAGGTACCTGAACCTTACTTAGCTAGTTGGGCATCGTCAAGCCTAAACTGGAGTAATGTGTCTCAGGCAGGCCATATGGTTCTTGAAAAAGTCCACTTGAAAAGGTGGTGCCTGAAGTTCCTACCAGCATTGGTGACTTCAGCCTTTAGCGGAGGAGGAACAGGTCTTTGCCCCATGCCTGCGATCAGGGGGCTGTTTGATATTGTTGGCCCTACCAATCTCAATAAACCTAATTTCTTTAAAAATCCTACTAATCATTTTCTCTCTGCAGGAACGTGGAACGTGAGGACATTACATAGAGATTATTCTCTTGATGTCCTCATGCAGGAATTCCAGCGCTATAACCTAGATATTCTAGGCTTGCAAGAGACCAGATGGACAGGTAAAGGTGAGATACTTAAAAATAACTTTAAATTTCTCTTTACAGGGAGGGAGGATGGAAAGCATCACCAAGGCGTGGGTCTGCTGCTCAGCAGACATGCTAGTGATGCTCTTCTAGGATATGAGTGCATTAATGAAAGGTTTCTTACAGCAAAATTTCAGACAAGCATTAAAGACTTGAATGTTATCTGCTGTTATGCCCCCACTGAGGATTCTGATGAGGATAAGAAGGATAGGTTTTACAGACAACTTCAGGATATTTTGAATTCTGTCAAGAAAGGAGATATTACCCTTGTTCTTGGTGACTTCAATGCCAAAGTTGGTACCGACTCTGACCTTTGGGGAGGAGTAATAGGCCCTTTCGGTATTGGTAGCTGCAATGGCAATGGGCAACGTCTCCTGCAGGTAAGTAAACTAAATGGTTTCAGAATAACTAACACATATTACAAACACCGTGACATACATAAATACACATGGGTTTCACCTGATGGGCTGCATAAGAATATGATTGATTATATATTAATTAACAGCAAATGGGCTAGTTCTGTTAGAAATACCAGGGCATATAGGGGAGCTGAAATTGGATCTGACCATTACCTTGTTAAAAGTGTCTTGCAACTTAAACTTAAAAAGTGTTGTGCTAGGGTTAAAAAATTTACCTTTAATACTGAAGCTCTGAAAGACCCAGTTATAGCTAAAGCTTACCATGATAGGTTACTTAGTCATTATGACAGTCATGGTTTGCTTAATACTGAAGTTGAGGAAGAATGGGGCCATTTTAAACAGGCTTTTTTGGAAACTAACAGTACTCTTTTAGGGAAAAAGGAGCAGAGGAGGCATAATTATTTAAGTGATAAGGCACTTGAGCTTATTTCAGAAAGAAGGAACTGCAGGAATGTCCTTAATCAGTACCCTACTAGTCCTAATAGAAAGCATTACAAAGAACTTAATAAACGTGTAAAGGATCAGTTAGCTACTGATAAGAATCTTTGGCTTGATGACCTTGCTGACAAAGCTGAGGAAGCAGTTAGACAGCACAACAGCAGAGAGCTGTACCAGATAGTTAATGTTTTGTGTGGTAGAAAACGAACAGGTATACAGGGATTGAAGGATAAACATGGCAAGGTTATAGAAGGTGAGGATTCTGTCATGGCTAGGTGGGCTGAGCATTTCAGTGATGTTCTAAACAATGTGGTTAGTTCTACTCCCATTGTTTGCAATGATGATAGATGCATTGTTGGCTTTAATGTTGGCCCTATAACACAATCTGAAGTTAGTTTGGCTATTTCTAAACTTAAACTTCATAAATCCCCAGGGGTGGATGAAATTACTACGGAAATGCTTAGAGCTGGGAATGTTTCAGTTACCATTTGGATGACTGAAATTTTGAATAACTTTTATGATAAAGGCATGGTTCCTAAAGATTTTACCAGAGCTATTATTATCCCTATTTTCAAAAAAGGTGATCGCAGTTCTTGTGATAACTATAGGGGTATCAGCCTACTCTCCGTTCCAGGTAAAGTTCTTTCCATGATTGTGCTTAATAGAATTAAGAATCTGGTTGACAGGCAATTGCGTGATGAGCAATGTGGATTCAGAAGTGGTAGGGGATGTGTAGATCAGATATTTTCACTTAGGCAGATTCTTGAGAAATGTTTAGAGTTTCAGAAACCTTTGGTTGCTAGCTTTGTTGATTTCAAAAAGGCTTTCGACTCTGTTGATCGTCATAATTTGTGGTTGATTGTGAGATCATATGGTATACCAGACAAGTTAGTTAACATAATGAAAGCTCTCTATAATAACACTGAGTCATGTGTGAGAGTTGGTAAGTCTTGTAGCAATTGGTTTAGCATTACTTCTGGTGTTCGACAAGGGTGCATTTTGTCTCCTTTTCTCTTTAGTTTGGTTGTTGATTATGTTATGCGAAATTCACTTCATGGGAAAGCTTTTGGCCTTAAATGGGCTGGAGATACGAAAATTTCTGATTTAGATTATGCTGATGATTTAGCCCTTTTGGCAAATGATGTTGATGAGATGAACTCTTTCATTCGAACTGTTGATGAGACTGGTAGTACAGTAGGTTTGGTTATAAACAGAGAGAAAACTAAAGTGATGAAAATTGGTCAGGCAGGTTGTGATTCAGTTAATCTGAATGGTTGCAGTCTTGAGCAGGTGTCACAGTTTAATTACCTTGGGAGCTGCGTAACTGATACTGGTGATGTGTGGCATGAGATTAACAGACGAATAGGTATTGCTGCCGGGACTTTTAAGAATCTATGGAGATTGTGGAGAAATAGGCGTATACACCTAAAGACTAAAATTAGACTGTATAATAGTTTGGTTCTTTCTAGAGTTAGTTATGGTAGTGAAACTTGGACGCTGTGTAAGCAAGATAACAGGAAACTAGATGCTTTTGATTCTAGATGCTTACGCAGTATCTTGGGTATTAGGTGGTTTAACTTTGTAACTAATGATGAGGTTAGGCAAAGGAGTCTGCAACCTCCTTTAAGCAGCATATTGTGCAGAGAGAGACTCCGCTGGTTTGGCCATGTTGCCCGTATGGATAATTATAGATTGGCGAATAGGGTTATGAACAGTGTGCCTAAAGGCCTCAGAAGGAGGGGGAGACCTAGGATGCGGTGGGCAGACAATGTCAAACAGGACCTTGTTAGAATTGGTGTACAGTGGCCAGATGCAGCAGATGTAGCTCAGGACAGATATGCTTGGAGAATTAAACTGCGCGGTCTGGTTGGACCTCCGTAGCCCATGGCTGCTTGAGGATGATGATGATGATGATGATGATGATGATGATGATGATAGTTGTCAAATCCGCGTAAGAATGGTTTTTTTATGCTGTTTAATATTATGCATAGTTGGCATTCTTTGGTCATCATCAGATAGCTCAGTGTCCGAATCCTGTTTATCATGTTGAGAAGTTTTGCTGGCAGGCGGATTGTAATCCTGGTTTACACGGATCTGGGAGAGGCCTGCATTCATCTTTGCCTGACGAAATACAGCTGACCAGCTATATTGCATTTTTTGCTGTATTTTCAAGGCGCTGCAGGCATATTTTTTAGTTTTACAACCAAAGTAAGTGACCGGATGGGCCCCTCCACAGTTGTAAAATTAAAAGAGTCGGTGTACTTTATTCCTTTATATTTCGCATTAAATCTATAAAGAAGTCGTGCGGCCAATGGCTGTCCTTAAAATCGGCTGTTGTGCTGTTGTGTGTCGTGCACCTCTACCACCCCCTCTTGCGGTGTCTGTCAACTCCAGGAATGAAAGGAAAGTCGGTTTCAATATCCGATTTTTGGCTCTTTTAAATGCATCTTCATCTTTGCACATCGAAAGTAATCGTTCGTAATTTTCGGATTGCAGAGATTAAATTTTGAATCTTTCGTAACTTGTCAAATGCTGAGTTAACAATATTTTATCTTATTGCTCGTTAATGGAAAAGGAACTTTAAATGAAATATAAAGCGAGAAACAAAATTCGCCAAAATTTATAAAATGAATTCCCGCAATTTGTGCCTTTGAGATTTTCTTTTGCGAGATAAGAGAGGATAACTTCATTCGAGATGAATCGAGCACGCAGCGCCATCTCTCCAGGGCCAGGCTGAATTGAACGATGAGTGAGGAATGGATGGATAAATGGAGCGAATGGTGGATGAATGGTGAGCTGATTGTAGACATAATGCGATCCACGCAGAGGGTTAGGCTGCAGTGGTCGACGGTCATGAAGCCAACCCGTGCTCAGTGACGCAAATGAAAGGAAATGACGCAATAACAGATGCAATAACACGCGCCCAATCTCTCCTCGGATGAATTGGGCTTTCAACAATGGATTCGAACTAGCCGCATTTTGATGTGAATGGATGATCTATTGCTTACAGAGACAAACAGATATCTCGTTCATCCGGGAAATGATTTGGATGCGGAGGAAATGAATCATTTTCAACCCACGAAATGGAAGAAAGGCAGCTGAATTTGGGAGACTTAATATAAGATGAACTGTTCCGGTGACCCGGATGAACGTGATTATTGATACCGTAATGAGGCGGAAATTACGAAACGTGTAGTAATAGGGGCGTCGTGTGGCAATAGGGGAGTCGTGCGGCAATAGAGGCATCGTATGGCAATAGGGGAGTCGTGCAGCAATAGAGGAATTGTGCGGCAATAGAGGTGTCGTGTGGCAATAGGGGAGTCGTGTGGCAATAGAGACATCGTGTGACAATAGGAAAGTCGTACGGCAATAGAGGAATCGTGTGGCAATAGAGGTGTCGTGTGGCAATAGGGGAGTCGTGTGGCAATAGGGGAGTCGTGTGGCAATAGAGGCATCATGTGACAATAGGGAAGTCTTGCGGAAATAGAGGAATCGTGTGGCAATAGAGGTGTCGTGTGGCAATAGGGGAGTCGTGTGGCAATAGGGGAGTCGTGTGGCAATAGAGGCATCATGTGACAATAGGGAAGTCTTGCGACAATAGAGGCATCGTGTGGCAATAGGGGAGTCATGCAGCAATAGTGGAATTGTGCGACAATAGAGGTGTCGTGTGGCAATAGGGGAGTGGAGTGGCAATAGAGGCATCATGTGACAATAGAGGCATCATGTGACAATAGGGAAGTCGTACGGCAATAGAGGAATCGTGTGGCAATAGGGGAGTCGTGTGGCAATAGAGGCATCATGTGACAATAGGGAAGTCGTGCAGCAATAGAGGAATCGTGTGGCAATAGAGGTGTCGTGTGGCAATAGGAGAGTCTTACGGCAATAGAGGCATCGTGCGGCAATAGGGGAGTCGTACGGCAATAGAGGCATCGTGTGACAATAGGGAAGTCGTGCGGCAATAGAGGAATCGTGTGGCAATAGAGGTGTCATGTGACAATAGGGGAGTCGTACGGCAATAGAGGAATCGTGTGGCAATAGGGAAGTCGTGCAGCAATAGGGGAGTCCTACGGCAATAGAGGCATCGTGCGGCAATGGGGCATCGTGTGGCAATAGGGGAGTCGTGCGGCAATAGAGGCATTGTGTGGCAATGGGGTATCGTGTGGCAATAGGGGAGTCGTGTGGCAATAGAGGTGTCATGTGACAATAGGGGAGTCGTACGGCAATAGAGGAATCGTGTGGCAATAGGGAAGTCGTGCGGCAATAGGGAAGTCGTGCGGCAATAGAGGAATAGTGTGGCAATAGAGGTGTCGTGTGGCAATAGGGGAGTCCTACGGCAATAGAGGCATCGTACGGCAATAGGGGAGTCGTACGGCAATAGGGGAGTCGTACGGCAATAGAGGCATCGTGTGAGAATAGGGAAGTCATGCGGCAATAGAGGAATCGTGTGGCAATAGAGGTGTCATGTGACAATAGGGGAGTCGTACGGCAATAGAGGAATTGTGTGGCAATAGGGAAGTCGTGCAGCAATAGAGGAATCGTGTGGCAATAGAGGTGTCGTGTGACAATAGGGGAGTCGTACGGCAATAGAGGAATCGTGTGGCAATAGAGGTGTCATGTGACAATAGGGGAGTCGTACGGCAATAGAGGAATTGTGTGGCAATAGGGAAGTCGTGCGGCAATAGAGGAGTCGTGTGGCAATAGAGGCATCATGTGGCAAAAGGGAAGTCGTGCGGCAATAGAGGAATCGTGTGGCAATAGAGGTGTCATGTGGCAATAGGGGAGTCCTACAGCAATAGAGGCATCGTACGGCAATAGGGGAGTCGTATGGCAATAGAGGCATCTTGTGAGAATAGGGAAGTCATGCGGCAATAGAGGAATCGTGTGGCAATAGAGGTGTCATGTGACAATAGTGGAGTCGTACGGCAATAGAGGAATTGTGTGGCAATAGGGAAGTCGTGCAGCAATAGGGGAGTCCTATGGCAATAGAGGCATCGAGCGGCAATGGGGCATCGTGTGGCAATAGGGGTATTGTGTGGCAATAGGGGAGTTGTGTGGCAATAGATGTGTCGTGTGACAATAGGGAAGTCGTGCGGCAATAGAGGAATCGTGTAGCAATAGAGGAATCGTGTCGCAATAGAGGAATCGTGTCGCAATAGAAGCATCGTGCGGCAATAGGGGAGTCGTACGGCAATAGAGGCATCGTGTGACAATAGGGAAGTCGTGCGGCAATAGAGGAATCGTGTGGCAATAGAGGTGTCATGTGACAATAGGGGAGTCATACGGCAATAGAGGAATCGTGTGGCAATAGGGAAGTTGTGCGGCAATAGGGGAATCGTGTGGCAATAGAGGCATCATGTGACAATAGGGAAGTCGTGCGGCAATAGAGGAATCGTGTGGCAATAGAGGTGTCGTGTGGCAATAGGGGAGTCCTACGGCAATAGAGGCATCGTGCGGCAATAGGGGAGTCGTATGGCAATAGAGGCATCGTGTGACAATAGGGAAGTGGTGCGGCAATAGAGGAATCGTGTGGCAATAGAGGTGTCATGTGACAATAGGGGAGTCGTACGGCAATAGAGGCATCGTGTGACAATAGGGAAGTCGTGCGGCAATAGAGGAATCGTGTGGCAATAGAGGTGTCATGTGACAATAGGGGAGTCATACGGCAATAGAGGAATCGTGTGGCAATAGGGAAGTCGTGCAGCAATAGGGGAGTCCTACGGCAATAGAGGCATCGTGCGGCAATGGGGCATCGTGTGGCAATAGGGGAGTCGTGCGGCAATAGAGGCATTGTGTGGCAATGGGGTATCGTGTGGCAATAGGGGAGTCGTGTGGCAATAGAGGTGTCATGTGACAATAGGGGAGTCGTACGGCAATAGAGGAATCGTGTGGCAATAGGGAAGTCGTGCGGCAATAGAGGAATCGTGTGGCAATAGAGGTGTCGTGTGGCAATAGGGGAGTCCTACGGCAATAGAGGCATCGTACGGCAATAGGGGAGTCGTACGGCAATAGAGGCATCGTGTGAGAATAGGGAAGTCATGCGGCAATAGAGGAATCGTGTGGCAATAGAGGTGTCATGTGACAATAGGGGAGTCGTACGGCAATAGAGGAATTGTGTGGCAATAGGGAAGTTGTGCAGCAATAGAGGAATCGTGTGGCAATAGAGGTGTCGTGTGACAATAGGGGAGTCGTACGGCAATAGAGGAATCGTGTGGCAATAGAGGTGTCATGTGACAATAGGGGAGTCGTACGGCAATAGAGGAATTGTGTGGCAATAGGGAAGTCGTGCGGCAATAGAGGAGTCGTGTGGCAATAGAGGCATCATGTGGCAAAAGGGAAGTCGTGCGGCAATAGAGGAATCGTGTGGCAATAGAGGTGTCATGTGGCAATAGGGGAGTCCTACAGCAATAGAGGCATCGTACGGCAATAGGGGAGTCGTATGGCAATAGAGGCATCTTGTGAGAATAGGGAAGTCATGCGGCAATAGAGGAATCGTGTGGCAATAGAGGTGTCATGTGACAATAGTGGAGTCGTACGGCAATAGAGGAATTGTGTGGCAATAGGGAAGTCGTGCAGCAATAGGGGAGTCCTATGGCAATAGAGGCATCGAGCGGCAATGGGGCATTGTGTGGCAATAGGGGTATTGTGTGGCAATAGGGGAGTTGTGTGGCAATAGATGTGTCGTGTGACAATAGGGAAGTCGTGCGGCAATAGAGGAATCGTGTAGCAATAGAGGAATCGTGTCGCAATAGAGGAATCGTGTCGCAATAGAAGCATCGTGCGGCAATAGGGGAGTCGTACGGCAATAGAGGCATCGTGTGACAATAGGGAAGTCGTGCGGCAATAGAGGAATCGTGTGGCAATAGAGGTGTCATGTGACAATAGGGGAGTCATACGGCAATAGAGGAATCGTGTGGCAATAGGGAAGTCGTGCGGCAATAGGGGAATCGTGTGGCAATAGAGGCATCATGTGACAATAGGGAAGTCGTGCGGCAATAGAGGAATCGTGTGGCAATAGAGGTGTCGTGTGGCAATAGGGGAGTCCTACGGCAATAGAGGCATCGTGCGGCAATAGGGGAGTCGTATGGGAATAGAGGCATCGTGTGACAATAGGGAAGTGGTGCGGCAATAGAGGAATCGTGTGGCAATAGAGGTGTCATGTGACAATAGGGGAGTCGTACGGCAATAGAGGCATCGTGTGACAATAGGGAAGTCGTGCGGCAATAGAGGAATCGTGTGGCAATAGAGGTGTCATGTGACAATAGGGGAGTCGTACGGCAATAGAGGAATCGTGTGGCAATAGGGAAGTCGTGCAGCAATAGGGGAGTCCTACGGCAATAGAGGCATCGTGCGGCAATGGGGCATCGTGTGGCAATAGGGGAGTCGTGCGGCAATAGAGGCATTGTGTGGCAATGGGGTATCGTGTGGCAATAGGGGAGTCGTGTGGCAATAGAGGTGTCATGTGACAATAGGGGAGTCGTACGGCAATAGAGGAATCGTGTGGCAATAGGGAAGTCGTGCGGCAATAGAGGAATCGTGTGGCAATAGAGGTGTCGTGTGGCAATAGGGGAGTCCTACGGCAATAGAGGCATCGTACGGCAATAGGGGAGTCGTACGGCAATAGAGGCATCGTGTGAGAATAGGGAAGTCATGCGGCAATAGAGGAATCGTGTGGCAATAGAGGTGTCATGTGACAATAGGGGAGTCGTACGGCAAAAGAGGAATTGTGTGGCAATAGGGAAGTCGTGCAGCAATAGAGGAATCGTGTGGCAATAGAGGTGTCATGTGACAATAGGGGAGTCGTACGGCAATAGAGGAATCGTGTGGCAATAGAGGTGTCATGTGACAATAGGGGAGTCGTACGGCAATAGAGGAATCGTGTGGCAATAGGGAAGTCGTGCGGCAATAGAGGAGTCGTGTGGCAATAGAGGCATCATGTGGCAAAAGGGAAGTCGTGCGGCAATAGAGGAATCGTGTGGCAATAGAGGTGTCATGTGGCAATAGGGGAGTCCTACAGCAATAGAGGCATCGTACGGCAATAGGGGAGTCGTATGGCAATAGAGGCATCTTGTGAGAATAGGGAAGTCATGCGGCAATAGAGGAATCGTGTGGCAATAGAGGTGTCATGTGACAATAGTGGAGTCGTACGGCAATAGAGGAATTGTGTGGCAATAGGGAAGTCGTGCAGCAATAGGGGAGTCCTATGGCAATAGAGGCATCGAGCGGCAATGGGGCATCGTGTGGCAATAGGGGTATTGTGTGGCAATAGGGGAGTTGTGTGGCAATAGATGTGTCGTGTGACAATAGGGAAGTCGTGCGGCAATAGAGGAATCGTGTAGCAATAGAGGAATCGTGTCGCAATAGAGGAATCGTGTCGCAATAGAAGCATCGTGCGGCAATAGGGGAGTCGTACGGCAATAGAGGCATCGTGTGACAATAGGGAAGTCGTGCGGCAATAGAGGAATCGTGTGGCAATAGAGGTGTCATGTGACAATAGGGGAGTCATACGGCAATAGAGGAATCGTGTGGCAATAGGGAAGTTGTGCGGCAATAGGGGAATCGTGTGGCAATAGAGGCATCATGTGACAATAGGGAAGTCGTGCGGCAATAGAGGAATCGTGTGGCAATAGAGGTGTCGTGTGGCAATAGGGGAGTCCTACGGCAATAGAGGCATCGTGCGGCAATAGGGGAGTCGTATGGCAATAGAGGCATCGTGTGACAATAGGGAAGTGGTGCGGCAATAGAGGAATCGTGTGGCAATAGAGGTGTCATGTGACAATAGGGGAGTCGTACGGCAATAGAGGCATCGTGTGACAATAGGGAAGTCGTGCGGCAATAGAGGAATCGTGTGGCAATAGAGGTGTCATGTGACAATAGGGGAGTCATACGGCAATAGAGGAATCGTGTGGCAATAGGGAAGTCGTGCAGCAATAGGGGAGTCCTACGGCAATAGAGGCATCGTGCGGCAATGGGGCATCGTGTGGCAATAGGGGAGTCGTGCGGCAATAGAGGCATTGTGTGGCAATGGGGTATCGTGTGGCAATAGGGGAGTCGTGTGGCAATAGAGGTGTCATGTGACAATAGGGGAGTCGTACGGCAATAGAGGAATCGTGTGGCAATAGGGAAGTCGTGCGGCAATAGAGGAATCGTGTGGCAATAGAGGTGTCGTGTGGCAATAGGGGAGTCCTACGGCAATAGAGGCATCGTACGGCAATAGGGGAGTCGTACGGCAATAGAGGCATCGTGTGAGAATAGGGAAGTCATGCGGCAATAGAGGAATCGTGTGGCAATAGAGGTGTCATGTGACAATAGGGGAGTCGTACGGCAATAGAGGAATTGTGTGGCAATAGGGAAGTTGTGCAGCAATAGAGGAATCGTGTGGCAATAGAGGTGTCGTGTGACAATAGGGGAGTCGTACGGCAATAGAGGAATCGTGTGGCAATAGAGGTGTCATGTGACAATAGGGGAGTCGTACGGCAATAGAGGAATTGTGTGGCAATAGGGAAGTCGTGCGGCAATAGAGGAGTCGTGTGGCAATAGAGGCATCATGTGGCAAAAGGGAAGTCGTGCGGCAATAGAGGAATCGTGTGGCAATAGAGGTGTCATGTGGCAATAGGGGAGTCCTACAGCAATAGAGGCATCGTACGGCAATAGGGGAGTCGTATGGCAATAGAGGCATCTTGTGAGAATAGGGAAGTCATGCGGCAATAGAGGAATCGTGTGGCAATAGAGGTGTCATGTGACAATAGTGGAGTCGTACGGCAATAGAGGAATTGTGTGGCAATAGGGAAGTCGTGCAGCAATAGGGGAGTCCTATGGCAATAGAGGCATCGAGCGGCAATGGGGCATTGTGTGGCAATAGGGGTATTGTGTGGCAATAGGGGAGTTGTGTGGCAATAGATGTGTCGTGTGACAATAGGGAAGTCGTGCGGCAATAGAGGAATCGTGTAGCAATAGAGGAATCGTGTCGCAATAGAGGAATCGTGTCGCAATAGAAGCATCGTGCGGCAATAGGGGAGTCGTACGGCAATAGAGGCATCGTGTGACAATAGGGAAGTCGTGCGGCAATAGAGGAATCGTGTGGCAATAGAGGTGTCATGTGACAATAGGGGAGTCATACGGCAATAGAGGAATCGTGTGGCAATAGGGAAGTCGTGCGGCAATAGGGGAATCGTGTGGCAATAGAGGCATCATGTGACAATAGGGAAGTCGTGCGGCAATAGAGGAATCGTGTGGCAATAGAGGTGTCGTGTGGCAATAGGGGAGTCCTACGGCAATAGAGGCATCGTGCGGCAATAGGGGAGTCGTATGGGAATAGAGGCATCGTGTGACAATAGGGAAGTGGTGCGGCAATAGAGGAATCGTGTGGCAATAGAGGTGTCATGTGACAATAGGGGAGTCGTACGGCAATAGAGGCATCGTGTGACAATAGGGAAGTCGTGCGGCAATAGAGGAATCGTGTGGCAATAGAGGTGTCATGTGACAATAGGGGAGTCGTACGGCAATAGAGGAATCGTGTGGCAATAGGGAAGTCGTGCAGCAATAGGGGAGTCCTACGGCAATAGAGGCATCGTGCGGCAATGGGGCATCGTGTGGCAATAGGGGAGTCGTGCGGCAATAGAGGCATTGTGTGGCAATGGGGTATCGTGTGGCAATAGGGGAGTCGTGTGGCAATAGAGGTGTCATGTGACAATAGGGGAGTCGTACGGCAATAGAGGAATCGTGTGGCAATAGGGAAGTCGTGCGGCAATAGAGGAATCGTGTGGCAATAGAGGTGTCGTGTGGCAATAGGGGAGTCCTACGGCAATAGAGGCATCGTACGGCAATAGGGGAGTCGTACGGCAATAGAGGCATCGTGTGAGAATAGGGAAGTCATGCGGCAATAGAGGAATCGTGTGGCAATAGAGGTGTCATGTGACAATAGGGGAGTCGTACGGCAAAAGAGGAATTGTGTGGCAATAGGGAAGTCGTGCAGCAATAGAGGAATCGTGTGGCAATAGAGGTGTCATGTGACAATAGGGGAGTCGTACGGCAATAGAGGAATCGTGTGGCAATAGAGGTGTCATGTGACAATAGGGGAGTCGTACGGCAATAGAGGAATCGTGTGGCAATAGGGAAGTCGTGCGGCAATAGAGGAGTCGTGTGGCAATAGAGGCATCATGTGGCAAAAGGGAAGTCGTGCGGCAATAGAGGAATCGTGTGGCAATAGAGGTGTCATGTGGCAATAGGGGAGTCCTACAGCAATAGAGGCATCGTACGGCAATAGGGGAGTCGTACGGCAATAGAGGCATCTTGTGAGAATAGGGAAGTCATGCGGCAATAGAGGAATCGTGTGGCAATAGAGGTGTCATGTGACAATAGTGGAGTCGTACGGCAATAGAGGAATTGTGTGGCAATAGGGAAGTCGTGCAGCAATAGGGGAGTCCTATGGCACTAGAGGCATCGTGCGGCAATGGGGCATCGTGTGGCAATAGGGGTATCGTGTGGCAATAGGGGAGTTGTGTGGCAATAGATGTGTCTTGTGACAATAGGGAAGTCGTGCGGCAATAGAGGAATCGTGTAGCAATAGAGGAGTCGTGTCGCAATAGAGGAATCGTGTCGCAATAGAAGCATCGTGCGGCAATAGGGGAGTCGTACGGCAATAGAGGCATCGTGTGACAATAGGGAAGTCGTGCGGCAATAGAGGAATCGTGTGGCAATAGAGGTGTCATGTGACAATAAGGGAGTCATACGGCAATAGAGGAATCGTGTGGCAATAGGGAAGTCGTGCGGCAATAGGGGAATCGTGTGGCAATAGAGGCATCATGTGACAATAGGGAAGTCGTGCGGCAATAGAGGAATCGTGTGGCAATAGAGGTGTCGTGTGGCAATAGGGGAGTCCTACGGCAATAGAGGCATCGTGCGGCAATAGGGGAGTCGTATGGCAATAGAGGCATCGTGTGACAATAGGGAAGTGGTGTGGCAATAGAGGAATCGTGTGGCAATAGAGGTGTCATGTGACAATAGGGGAGTCATACGGCAATAGAGGCATCGTGTGACAATAGGGAAGTCGTGCGGCAATAGAGGAATCGTGTGGCAATAGAGGTGTCATGTGACAATAGGGGAGTCGTACGGCAATAGAGGAATCGTGTGGCAATACAGGTGTCATGTGACAATAGGGGAGTCATACGGCAATAGAGGAATCGTGTGGCAATGGGGAAGTCGTGCGGCAATAGAGGAGTCGTGTGGCAATAGAGGCATCATGTGGCAATAGGGAAGTCGTGCGGCAATAGAGGAATCGTGTGGCAATAGAGGTGTCGTGTGGCAATAGGGGAGTCCTACAGCAATAGAGGCATCGTACGGCAATAGGGGAGTCGTACGGCAATAGAGGAATTGTGTGGCAATAGGGAAGTCGTGCAGCAATAGGGGAGTCCTATGGCAATAGAGGCATCATGCAGCAATGGGGCATCGTGTGGCAATAGGGGTATCGTTTGGCAATAGGGGAGTTGTGTGGCAATAGATGTGTCGTGTGACAATAGGGAAGTCGTGCGGCAATAGAGGAATCGTGTAGCAATAGAGGAATTGTGTCGCAATAGAAGCATCGTGCGGCAATAGGGGAGTCGTACGGCAATAGAGGAATCGTGTGGCAATAGGGAAGTCGTGCGGCAATAGGGGAATCATGTGGCAATAGAGGCATCATGTGACAATAGGGAAGTCGTGCGGCAATAGAGGAATCGTGTGGCAATAGAGGTGTCGTGTGGCAATAGGGGAGTCCTACGGCAATAGAGGCATCGTGCGGCAATAGGGGAGTCGTACGGCAATAGAGGCTTCGTGTGACAATAGGGAAGTCGTGCGGCAATAGAGGAATCGTGTGGCAATAGAGGCATCGTGTGACAATAGGGAAGTCGTGCGGCAATAGAGGAATCGTGTGGCAATAGAAGTGTCATGTGACAATAGGGGAGTCATACGGCAATAGGGGAATCATGTGGCAATGTGGCATCATGTGGCAATAGGGGAGTCCTGCGGCAATAGAGGAATCGTGTGGCAATAGAAGTGTCGTGTGGCAATAGAGGAATCGTGTGGCAATAGAGGTGTCGTGTGGCAATAGGGGAGTCCTACGGCAATAGAGGCATCGTGCGGCAATAGGGGAGTCCTACGGCAATAGAGGCATCGTGTGACAATAGGGAAGTCGTGCGGCAATAGAGGAATCGTATGGCAATAGAGGTGTCATGTGACAATAGGGGAGTCGTACGGCAATAGAGGCATCGTGTGACAATAGGGAAGTCATGCAGCAATAGAGGAATCGTGTGGCAATAGAGGTGTCATGTGACAATAGGGGAGTCGTACGGCAATAGAGGAATTGTGTGGCAATAGAGGTGTCATGTGACAATAGGGGAGTCATACGGCAATAGAGGAATCGTGTGGCAATGGGGCATCGTGTGGCAATAGGGGAGTCGTGCGGCAATAGAGGCATTGTGTGGCAATGGGGTATCGTGTGGCAATAGGGGAGTTGTGTGGCAATAGAGGTGTCGTGTGACAATAGGGAAGTCGTGCGGCAATAGAGGAATCGTGTGGCAATAGAGGTGTCGTGTGGCAATAGGGGAGTTGTACGGCAATAGAGGCATCGTGTGGCAATGGGGCATCGTGTGGCAATAGTGGCGTCGTGTGGCAATAGGGGAGTCGTGCGGCAATAGAGGCATCGTGTAGCAATAGGGGAGTCGTGCGGCAATAGAGGCATCGTGTAGCAATAGGGGAGTCATGCGGCAATAGAAGCATCATGTGGCAATAGAGGAGTCGTGCGGCAATAGAGGTTTGGTTTGGTTGTTTTGGGTTTAATGGCGCATTAGCAACTCAGGCTATAATGCGCCAAACGAATGTCTAAATAAAAGCTAAAAGTCATCACACCCACAACCAAAGTTAAAAATTTACTACATGTATATAGAAAAAACAATGTAAAACAATAAAAGGAAACATAGTTAACAAGAAACAAAGGTATAAATGTATAATAAATATAAAAAGCACCCAGGTGTAAGCGACCTGGGTTATACATTCGAATAAAACTATAGACGAGTAAAATATCCAGTATATTTTAAAAATTGGAAAACAGCATTAAAACAACAATGATCGGATAAAAGATGTCCGAGTGTAAGGGGCTCGGACGTAAAATCGTGAAAGTTAAAATAGAGTCCACGTTCAAAGTTAAAAGCAGGACAGGAAAGTAAAATATGTTTGATCGTTAAAACGGTGTCACAAAACTCGCACTTAGGTACTGCGTCCGCCTTAAGGAGAAAAGAGTGGGTTAAAAACGAGTGACCTAAGCGGAGCCGAGCAAGGACAACTTCCTCCTTACGATTCCTGCGAAAACAAGACTGCCACGGTTTGACAATGGGCTTGATCTCGAAAAGCTTGTTAGCAACCTGTTCAGACCAAGATCTCTGCCACTGTGTCCGGAGCTCGATGGTGAAACGCTGCCGGAAATCCACATATGGAACCGGCAACGGAGGGTCGGACAGGGGCGTGGCTGACCTGGCAGCAGAATCTGCCAAATCGTTGCCCCTGATTCCGACATGACCGGGCACCCAACAGAACAGAATCGTGGTGGTGGCTGCCAGACGATGGAGCTGCTGGCGGATCTTGGGGAGAACAGGGTGAGGCCGATGCCTCACCGAGATCAAAGCCTGTAGCGAGCTAAGCGAGTCAGTGTAAAGCACACACCGACGATGATGCTTAGCTGCTATATGGTCCAAGGCAATGCTGATAGCATGCAACTCAGCAGTGAAGATGGAACACTGCTCTGGGATCTGGTCTGCAATGATTACATCACAGCAGACCATGGCTGATCCCACAGAAGTGCCGGACTTCGAGCCATCTGTGAAGACAGGCAAGAAGTCCGGGTGCGCAGCACGATGGCTGGCAAACAGTTGCCGGTACACACAGTCGGGTGTACGCAAACCGAAAGGACGAATGGCAGTCGGCCGATTCTGGTATAACATTTCCCACCTGGGACTGAAAACGCAGTCCCAAGTGGGATGGCCTGGCAGGGATCGCAATTTTGATGCATACTGCAGGGACAACTGCTGACGGCGAATAGATAAAGATGGTTCATCGGTCTCAACGTAGAGACTCTGGACCGGTGAAGTGCGGAAGGCCCCCGTGCACACACGGAGGGCCTGATTATGGAGTGGGTCCAGCACCTTCACCACCGAATCCCGGGCGGAGTCATACACCTGGGATCCGTAGTCCAGTTTCGACCGGACAAGTGCACGGTAAAGGCGGAGCAAAGAACATCGGTCCGCCCCCCAAGAGAGGGAGGAGAGGACCTTGATGATGTTCAATGCCCGCGTGCACTTGGACCTGAGATGTCGAATATGTGATAAAAAGGTCAATTTCCGGTCGAAGATGAGACCGAGAAACTTGGTCTCCGCCACAACTGGAATGATGGTACCCCCGAGCCGCCGCTCGGGGTCCAGATGAAGATTACGCTTGCGGCAAAAGTGCACGCAAGCGGTCTTCTGTGGGGAGAACCGGAACCCATTGGCCGTCGCCCAAACCGAGAGATTGTTCAGGGCAGTTTGCAATTGTCGTTCAATGACCCTCATGCTGGACGATGAGCAAAAGATGCTAAAATCGTCAACATAGAGGGCATTGCCTACAGTCGGAGGAAGTTGCCGTGTAATGGAATTTATCTTGACAGCGAAAAGCGTAACACTCAGGACGCAGCCTTGAGGCACCCCCTGTTCTTGGGGGAAAGGCCGCGATAGAGTGTTGCCGACACGGACTCGAAAAACACGAGAAGATAAAAAGTTTGCAATGAAGATCGGCATGTGACCTCGCAAGCCAAAGCTGTGAAGGTCACGAAGAATGCCGAATCTCCATGCCGTGTCGTACGCTTTTTCGATGTCGAAGAAAATGGACACCAGGTGCTCTCGACGTAAAAAAGAATTCCTGATCGCCGATTCGAGGCGGATCAGGTGGTCTAAAGTAGACCGGTGCCTGCGAAAGCCACACTGGGTGTTGGAAAGAAGGCCGTGATGTTCCAAATACCAGGCCAGCCTGGTATTTACCATCCTTTCCAACACCTTGCAGACGCAGCTCGTCAACGCAATTGGACGATAATTCGAAGGAATCTTGGGATCTTTTCCTGGCTTAGGGAAGGCCAAGACGATGGCCTCCCGCCAGGAGTCCGGAAACTGCTCCTCGATGAAAATACGGTTGAAGAGTCGGAGCAGTCGATCCTTACTCGATGGTGAGAGATGTTGGAGCATGGCATAATGGACATTGTCTGGCCCCACAGCAGATGCACGAGAAGTGTGCAGAGCAAGGCGAAGCTCCTCCGCTGTGAATGGCCTGTTGTAAGACTCCAGGCCATTCGAATGGAAGGACAGCGGAGAGCGTTCGGCCCTGCTCTTCTGGGCCAGAAACTCGGGGGAGTAGGAGGACAGAGAAGAGATGGTGGAGAATGACTCCCCCAGTATGTCGGCAATTGCTCGAGGCTCAGCAATTGCCTGTCCATTGTGCTCCAGGATCGATAATGAGTGGGACGTGTATTTCCCACCCATCTTCCGGACCTTATCCCACACGACCTTAGAACTGGTCGTGCGGGTGATAGAAGATGTATATTTCATCCAAGATTCCTTCTGGCTCTGGCGCCGGACGAAACGGGCTTTCGCCCTGGCGCGTTTGAATGCTTCGAGGTTGGGGGACGTCGGATATCTCCGAAACACCCCCCAAGCCTTGTTCTGAGCCTTACGAGCTGCGGTGCAGTCGGGATTCCACCACGGTTTTGGGAACCGTGGAAACCGAGTCGAGGTCTGAGGAATAGTAGAGGCAGCTGCATGGACGATGCAGTCCGTCAACTCCGCCACTGCAACATTGATGGGCTCCTGGCTGACAGAGTGCTCATCGAGCTCAGACAAGAGCTCGAAGCCACTCCAATCAACCCGATCAAGCCTCCACTGGGAGACACGCGAAGGGCTGCAAGGCCCCCCACGAGAGATGGTACACACCACGGGGAGGTGATCGCTTCCGTAGGGATTGTCCTCGACCTCCCATGTAAAGAGTGGAAGGATCGAGGAGGAGCAGATGGTGAGGTCAATGGCAGTGTATGTGCGGGTTGGGGTGTGAAAGTAGGTACTGACACCGGTGTTCAACAGGGAGAGCGATGGATCCAGGAGACACTGCTCCAAGACCCGGCCCCTCCCGTTGGTGTCAGCACTGCCCCAGAGCGGACTGTGGCCGTTGAAGTCCCCCATGATGAGGAAGGGAGACGGCAGATGCGAGACGAGGTCATCAAGGTCATCCCGGAAAACGATGCTTCTGGGTGGGAGATAGACAGAACAGACAGTCAACGAAAATCCCACAAAGAGGCGGATGGCAACCGCCTCTAAATTTGTGGTGAGGGGAATGACCTGGAATGGAGAATGGTTGCTCACGAGGATGGCAACACCCCCGTGAGCTGGACCATCTCCATCCCGGTCCCGGCGAACGAGAGAAAAGTGCCGGATAGTGGGATTGTTGGCTGTCTGCAAGAATGTCTCCTGAAGGCACACGCAAAGGGGTTGGTGTGCCCTCAGGAGGACCTTGATGTCGTCAATATTCCTCTGGAATCCACGACAGTTCCATTGAAGGAGTGTGGCCATCTCAGGTCTTAGAAGAACTGGCGGACGACTTGCGATTTATTTTAACCGTCGCCAGCGACGGTTTTGGAAAATTAGGGCGGTCGGTGTCCATGTCCTCGGAGTCGTCCGAGCAACATGGATCAGAGACCGCCGAACGAGGAGGTAAAATTTTCTTTTTGGGCCCTGGCGGGGGCCCCTTGGGTTTTGTAGGTCTTGCTGTCTGTGGGCGGGGTGGAGGGGGCCTTCCGGAGGTGGATGTGGAAGGCACAGACACAGTAATAGAAACCAGTGTCGATGTCGAGATGGACACCGACGTCGGCTTCGCCTGCGTCAAGAGGTACTTGGCAGCAGGCGAGAAAGATTCAGCAGGTGGAACGCTGATGTCTGTCTGCACTGCCACGGAAGCCATCTTAACGATGGGCTTTCCGACAACCGCACCGGTATAGGAGACCTTGCCAGGTGGGGCAGGCGGTGCAGCGAGCTTTCTCGCCTCTGGATAGCTGATGTTGTGGAGGGTCTTCAGGCGCTGTACCTCTTTCTCCTCCAGCCACTTCGGACAGTCGTGGGAGTACGCCGGATGTTCACCACGGCAGTTTACACAGCATGCCTTTTCTGCTGTGCAGTCAGGTTCAAGGTGATCCTGACTGCCACAACGAGCACAGGTGGGCTTGCCCCGGCATGCGGTGCGGGCATGGCCAAACCTCTGGCATTGAAAGCAACGCAGAGGATTGGGGATAAATGGCCGCACCTCGCAGTGTAAGTATCCTGCCTTGATGGAAGTAGGCAGGCGTGGTGTGTTGAAAGTTAGAATAAGTACCCGGCTGGGCTCTAACTTTCCATTACGGCGTGAAGAAACCCGGTGGACTGCGATCACTCCCTGGGCCGAAAGCTCCGAGAGGATTTCCTCCTCAGAAACCTTGAGGAGGCCCCACTCAGAGATCACACCCCGGGAGGAATTGAGCGTCTTGTGCAGAGTGACTTCGACAGCCACTCCACCAATCGCTGTAACCTTTAATAGAAGCTCCGAATGCTTGGAGCACGCAGTTTCCACCTGCAAGTCACCAGATCTTAGGCGCTTGACAGATTTTGGCTCTCCCGCAAGACCTTGCAAACCCTTGTTTATAAAAAAGGGGGACATGTCCCCAAGAACCTGGTCACCCGTAGAGTGGATGATCAGGAACTTCGGAGACGGAGACACACACGAAGACGAAGGCAAAGACAAAGAAGTTGGGGGTTCATGGCGAGCCCTCTTGGCGGCATTGACCGATGAATTTTGAGTTGTGGAACTCATGTTTGGTTTAGAAAATTCAGTGCCCATTGTCCCCACCCACCATGGAGTCCAACAAGGGGACGCCCATTCGGGCGCCAGGGCTGCCCGGGCACCATACCCATACAGGCAGTGAGCCAAGCCCGCACAACAAAACAAAAAGAAAAGAAAAAGAGAAGTGGCGGGAAACTCGTCGGAGTTCCCACAAAAGAAAAGAAGCAACAAAGCAATAAAGTGTGAGGCAAGAGCTGGCCACACAAAAGAAAGAAAACTACAAAATTAGTAAATGTGTGGGGAAACTCGCAAACCGTTGTCCGGACGGTGGACAAGGTTACTCACCGATCTGCATAGTTGACCCTAGCAGGACCAGCCCACCAGCCGATTGATCCTGAGGGGGCCACCCCAGGACCTCCCGTTTACCTGAAGCAGAGGCCAAAGCAGTGTATGGCAGCGGCCCCGGAAGTCGCTGCCCAGCCCCGTGATAGACAGGCTCCCCAATGGCAATACGGCCAAAGGGGACCCCACCAGTCATGAGCTGGGGAGAGAAGACGGGGACCCCTGAGCAACTGCCAGGATCCTCCTTTCCAGGGACACGGGTCTCCGCGCACGGCAAACACGCGGGCGAGCGTTTAGGACCCTGTAAAGGTAACCGAGCCAGCGGAACCTTCACAGGGTGGTCCCCTCACCACGGACAGGCTCTCGCATCGAGGGGAGCAATAGAGGCCTTTACCACATCATATACACTGTATGATAAAAAGTATCTGACACTAATTCATCCACAATCCCCCGGTAATAGGAAAGGAATTAATATCGCGTTGGTTCACTCTTTGCTGCTATCACAACCTCCACTCTGCGAGAAAGGCTTTCCAGTAGATTTTGTTACGTTGCTGCGGGAATTGCCTGCCATTCTGCCACAGGAGCATTAGTGAGGCCAGTAACTGATCTCGAGCAGTTCGGCATGGCTTCCAGTGGCGTTCCAATTCATCTGAAAGGTGTTCCATGGGGTTGAGATCAGGGCTCTCTGCAGGCCGTCAAGTACTTCCACACCCATCTCATCAAGCCATTCCTGCACGGTCCTCATTCTGTGGATGTGGTCATTGTCGTGTTGGTACAGGAAATGGTCTTAACCTAACTGTTGCCATAAAGTTGGGAGCAAAGAATTGTCCAGAATGTCATTATAGACCGCGGTGTTCAGAGCCCCGTTCACTGGAACTAGGGGGGGCCAGCCAGAACCACAAAAAACAACCCCAGAGCATGATGCTTCCTCCACCAAACTTCACAGTCAGGCAGGTAGCGTTCACCTGGTCAGACTCGTCTGTCGGACTGCCAGATGGTGAAAGGTGATTAATCACTCCAGAGAACACGGTTTCACTGCTCAAGTGTTCACTGGCGTCGTGCTTTACACCACTACAAATGGCGCTTGGCGTTGATCTTGTTGATGTTAGGGTGCGGCTGCTCGGCCATGGAAACCCATTTCCCCGCAGCTCGCGACGAACTGTTATGGTGCCGGCGTTGCTTCCAGGCATTTTGGAACTCGGTGGTGAGTGTTGCAACCGAGGACAGGCGATTTTGTTGCACCACCCGCTTCAGCACAAGGCGGTCCCACTCTGTCATTTTACATGGCCTACCCGGTCACAAGTACGCTGTTGTTGCTTCTAGGCATTTCTACTTCACAATAACATCAGCTGCAGTAGGGCCGAAATGCCCCGAACTGACTTGTTGCTAAGGTGGCATCCTATGACCGTGCCACGTTGAAAGCCACTGAGTTCTACCGTAAGGCCCATTCTCTTATTCATGCGTGTCTATGAGGTTTGCTAGGGCAATGAGTCCTTTTATATTTGTTTTGGCCATGGCTGTCGCTATATGGGCGAATCCACCACTCAGAAGGTGTGTCGGATACTTTTGACCAAACAGTGTGCATTGAAATACAACACGGACCATTTGGAATATAAACACCATCAATGGTTAACAAAGGAAGCGAGCACAATTCGGAAGAACTTCTTCCGTTAACCAAGAATCCTGTGATTCCCAGTTTTCCCATCTTCGTCTAACCGATTACAAACCTCACGAGCTTTTCCTTCGACTCAGAGGGTCGCATAAGTGCTCGCGAATCGATGTAAAGCAGAAATAATTCCAGAATCCTCTATTTCACATCCAAAATCAATCTCGAATTAGGAAGAATGAGTTTCGAATCTGCTGTTTATTCAGAGAGGAGAGAAATGTCTCTTAAGTCACTTTTCTCCCCTCCTTTCACGATCCGAAAAGCTTTCGTCCCGAGAGTTTATTCCCATCTAACTCGTCCCTTCCACTCTGCGCAGCAGAAGCCAATCACGTGACAGCCGAATCTCCCCAGTTGTTGACATTCCAAAGGATACGAACGGCACACGAGCGAAATTCTTAAGTTTACCGCTACCTGGCCTAAATTCGTTGCAAAAACTCTCTTCTGTTCTTCTGTTTGTTGTCTGCGTTAACTGCATTCTTCGTCATTAGAGCGGCTCTTAAATCATCATCTCCTTGAGAGATTTTCATATCACCGAAGGTGCGTTGGAAGTCGGATTCGGAAGAGTAGATTCAGAGGTTGAAGAAAAGTTGGCACGGAACTACCAGATGATGGGAATTTCCATCCCTTGAGAGGAAGACAAGGGTGAATAAAGATAATTCTGACCTCGAGAAAGGATAATGGCATCTCATTTCCAAAATGCAGGAGAGATCAGAAAGAAAATCTTATGACTTTGCAGGTTGTTCCAATGTTGGTTCTATTTGTGCAACTACAAAATATATTAAACTTGGTTTAATATTTCCTATTTTCCGAAAAGAAAGCATTAACGTCAGTAGTGGTACTGCTCCCTGTGATATTTTGACCTTGAAAAGTCCCCAAGGTCACGGTTACGGTCACGTGCACATCCGGTCTCGACATATGTCTTACACATCCTTTTACACATTTAGGTTATTAGTCATTTCCGATTACATAACTTATTTCGGTTTCTTTCGCCCCCGTTTTCGGCCTTTACACATTCAGGTTATTGACTATTTCCGGTCACACCATATGCCTTGTCTACTGTGCACCACGTTTTACTGTCGGTTGCGGACAACGCCCCCTTATTAATTTTTAATATTTCATAACTCATAATTCATAACTCATTTTAAATTCACGCCGACCCCCCTTTTTTTTAAAAGCGGTGTGGTAGTGGGGGGGGGTGAACGGTGGTGGGGGTGGCACCACCACCGTTCGTTTAATTATGTCGTTTAAATGCGTTTTTAATCTAATTGTGGTGCCATCTAACTATTTTTAGTGCGCCTCCTGTATTTAAAAAAAATTCTTTTCCCACGCGGTGATTTGAACCGGCTCCCTTGGGGGTCAGCAGCTGTGACACTAACGCACTCGAATATGCCTTGTGACTTGCTCAGGGTGGTTAAATGGCTCTCAAGTGGGGGATAACCGATCGTTATAAATTACGTATCTCTTTATTTCTTTACAGTTTAACGCGCGAGTTTTATATTGCATGTATTTTTATTAACGTAGTTTTTTTATTATCTTACGTTTTTTTTACAACCTTCGTATTTTTTTTATTTCTTTATAACTCGCGTTTTTCTGTGTAAATCAACCTTCGTTTATTTTATTTTTATAACTTACGTATTTTTATTTCTTGTAATTAAACCAGTATATTTTAGTCCTTTCATATTAATATATGTATTTTTATAACCGTCGTATTTTAAGTCCGTTTAAATCAACACACATATTTTATTTCTTTTAATTAACCCCGTGACTGATGGATGTCGTATTTTTACTAGAAGTAGGATTATCCCGCAGAAAATGAAAAAAAAATGCTATTGGGTAAAAGTAAAAAAAAAATCATAAAAGGAAAACGGTGAAAAAAATCTCTGTTTTGAAAACAAATTATTTGTAATTATGAAAAATATTGAGGGTGAAATATGGATTGGTGACCATATGGGGGACATAAAAGACCCACCTCCGCTTTAGAACACAGGGTGACGGGTCCTGTAGGATTAACATTGACCCGCTTCTGAGTTAGAACCCCCATTATCCTCCTACTTGCCACTTTCACCCCGTTTTCGTATTTTCATTTCGTCCTACGTATCATTAACTTCCATATAACATCGTAAACGGTTTTAACAAAGTCCTGTGTAATATAAAGTGAGGGGTCCTTACTCTGAATAATAAAAACTATCAGCGTATATAGATATACTTTTCCCATTCTCTGTCAACAGACCATGAAGTAAATTTATATCTTTCTCTCACATTTTTATTCTCAAGCAGGTTTCATAGACAGACATCGCAATAATCATGGCTTGAAAAAAATAACTGTTTTGAAAAAGTCCCATTTATCGAGCCCACATTCTGCCGGCGGCTGATGTTTTTCCTATCATCCTGCATTTTCACAGAACCACGTTTATTGATGGTCGTCGGTATCAAAAGCATTTCTTCAACATTCTGAGAATAGTCCTACCATTTGCGTAATATGAAATAAATATTATTTTCAAGTACACCTCTTCGCTCGGTATAATTATTAGCGGTACATTTCATTACGAGCAAACTTTTATCACACAGCCCTCCTGCGCACCACGTTTTATTGACGGTTGCCAATAATCTGAGTATTAAATGTAGCAGTAATGAGTATTTTATCCTACGGGATTTACACTGTTTGCTTACCAACCATTGAAATGTGTGCGTATTTACAGATATTCTGGCATTCATTTTATTGATTTTCAAGCAATTTTTACCAACCATTTCGCTGGGTTTTCAATTCTGAGGGGGTCTTTTATGCATTCAATTTGATTAAACTACCTAGCATATGAACCAAAGGCTCATAGTTGGATAGAGAAAGAGTACTAGACCGCTGTTAGGAGAGAAATCCTCCAATCAAGGCCATTCAGAGTGCTTTTTGACGCTAAAAAAGTAGGACTCTGCTGTACACGTAAAGTCTCATCTGACGAACAGGTGTATTTTTCAAGGCAGTGTCACCTGTCTCACGGAGGGAAGGGGATAACAGAAATAAATTTCAAGGGCAACACAATGGGGGGTTCGAACCTAGGACTAACAATTTATGAAACCAGCGTGCTACCGACTTGGCCATCCCCTGCCTCTCTGCTATATGCGATTTTACAGTTAATCTGTCTATATTGTCACACAATGCTAACAACCCTCAAGTCCAGTACCTTACGTTTCGCATAAATTTTTTTCACCCAGCTCAGTCCGTTCACGGTTTTAGCACCATCCCCGATTCTTAATTAAAGCTTTTTTACCAACGTCTGTTTTCCTGTTCCAAGTTTATCACCAAACCACTTTCTTGTTTAAAGTTTCATTACCATAGCAATTACTTGTTTGAAATATTTTAGAAACAGACACCAATTTTGACACACGCTTGTCATTTTTTTATGTTATCCTATGGGAAGTGAAGCCTTAATATTTGTATCCTTTGATTTTCATTTTTCATTTCTGTATTTTACCAACTAAATCAAAATTTAGTTTAAAATAAGAACACATTTCCAGTTTTGTGTTTATAAAATTATCATCAAACCATTTTTACGTTCAAAATTTTTATCAATCCGTTGCAAGATTTGTACACTAATACCCAAATCCCATGTTATCCTTTATGGGGAATAAAACCTTGCACCTTTTTATTAACACTTAATATTACCATCTTGCATAAATTCTGTCTTTATTTTCGTACACTAAACGAAAAATGTGTGTGAAATAAGAACACATGTCTTACTTTGTGCATATATTTGATCACAAAATAAGTTTTCTGTTCGAAGCAATTACCTATCGAACGCCCGTTGTGCACGCTAAAACGTCGTATACTAACGGCGGATAGCAACACGAGATAAAATTTCATCAGCGTCAGCCACGTAAACTATCGACGGCTCACAACAGGAAATGCAATTTCATCTCCGCTGTGAGCCGATGATTGCAAGGTCGTTTGAGAGTAAAAGGTAAGAATGTAGATGTTTTTCAGTTCGAAGAAATAATTATAATTTTTTTTTCTTCGCAAAATGGAATAATGTTGTTCACTATGTTTTAATCAAATATATTACGAACACGATTTCCACCTGTTTTAAACGATATTTTTAAAACTCCTATGGCATTAAAGAGATGTGCGAAGAATGGGATTCACAGATTTCAGAAATAATGTCTATTACTCGTAAATTGTTGCATTATACAGAGTTAAGAATGTAAATTTCATTATGTAAAAAAATGATGCATAGAATTACTAGGTCACTTTCACGGTACCACCTGTCATTAAAACATGTTTCCTAACGAGACACGAAGGACGCGTGAGATACATTGTAAACACTTCATACAGCCGCTGGAGTATAAATTTTTTAAACACAGTTCAAGTGAATTCAGCCACCGTCAAAGCAAGGAATTCCCAATATGTAGTAATATAACAAACTTTTTCACTGTCACCTATGTGATGTCATCCGTCAATGAAACGTGGTCCCTCAGGAGGAGTGAGATAAGCAGTAAAGAAACGTCCTCTTTCAGAGCAAGGAGTGTAATGGCCTATACGGATCAATATTTTAAAACATTTATTACTGCCGATGAAACGTGGTTCAGAATAAAAAATTGGGAGGAGGTTAAAAATTTATTGCGTGAACTGTTTTCACAGAGTGGGGAAACAGTTCACGCAATAAATTGGCAGCGGTCAACAAAACGTGGTGCGCAGGAGGGGTGCGTGCTAAAAGTTTGCTCGTAATGAAATGCACCACTAATAATTATATCGAGCGAAGAGGTGCACTTGAAAATAATGTTTATTTCATGTTACGCAAATGGTAGGACTATTCTCAGAATGTTGAAGAATGCATTTGATACCGACGACCATCAATAAACGTGGTTCTGTGAAAATGCAGGATGATAGGAAAAACATCAGCCGCCGGCAGAATGTGGGCTCGATAAATGGGACTTTTTCAAAACAGTTATTTTTTTCAAGCCATGATTATTGCGATGTCTGTCTATGAAACCTGCTTGAGAATAAAAATGTGAGAGAAAGATATAAATTTACTTCATGGTCTGTTGACAGAGAATGGGAAAAGTATATCTATATACGCTGATAGTTTTTATTATTCAGAGTAAGGACCCCTCACTTTATATTACACAGGACTTTGTTAAAACCGTTTACGATGTTATATGGAAGTTACGATGTTATATGAACAGAAATAGGCGAGCAGCTGGTCTTCATGAGAGTCTTCTTAGTGAAGCTTAATCCAAAGCTTCGTGAAAACGCGGATCACTTAGACCAGTTCATTCTGATCAACTTTCATATCAAAGAGAAAATAAATTTCGTCTGTTGGAGAGGAGATCTGACCTTGTCAAAGGTAAAGTGTTGTCTGCATTGCAAGCTGTCGATTAGCGAACAGAAGTGATGAAGAGTGTACCTAAAGCCCTGAGAAAAAGTGGCAGACCTAAAGTAACAATGCGAAACAGGACCTTCTTAGAATTGGCTGCAATAGCCTAAACGCAACAGGGTAGCTTAGAATAGATGTGTTGGGGGGGGGGACTAAACCACACAGTTTGGTTGGACCGTCGTAGCCATGTCGAGAATTACACGGTATGTTTGAAAGTAGGTAATAATCTACCCACTTGTAAATAAAACTGGCTAGATTGGTTATTATTATCTTTTTCTCAAATTGAATGATAATAGTCTCTGAAAAGGTTCCTATTCTCTCTTCCTATAGGCAACATCAAAGCACGAGGGCAAAGGCTCCCTGCAAGATGCTGATGCTGATGATGATACTCGTGGCGATCTTCTTCGTCTCTAAGGATGCAACAAGTGCTGGTGAGTGAAGATCAACTTTCGCCAAAGGAAGGCGCGGTCTTTCTGTAAGTTGTTTATGAATGAACTACAACATTGTCTTCATTGGGGCAGGGCGAAATCAATCTCCAGATAGAGAGAGAGAAAAGGATCTCTATCTTCAAGTGCAATCAAAGAGACTTCGAATCGGGGAAGAGAATTAGGGCTGTTGTGAAGTTGTTTACTGACACCATTCTGAAGGTAATTGCTTCTTAGAAAAAAAGGCAATGATGTTCACAGCTCTACCTAAACAGAAAAAAAAACACAAACACACTTAAGAATCACGGAGGGAAAATATTTCTACTTCGTGTAAGTTGACCATACCAGTTGACTTTAAGTGATGTCTTTGGTGCCCTAAAGTAATGTTACTAAACCTTTTTTACCTCTTTTTTGAGCTTCTTCATTTAACCTTTGTGGCCCCCCTCGAAGTATGGCGTGGACCTTGGGGGCATATGGCCATGTTGAGAACCACTGATTGAAAGGTTTGGGAGCTACAATTATTGTCCATTCTTACATATCATGCGATTGGAAATGGACAATTGCACCTCTTAAGGGGAATGGGGAATTTGAATGTTTCATTGCATCGTAATTCTGTTTTCGGATAGCGAGATCCAAACAAGGCAAACATCATATGGAAAATATTCTATTTTCATAAAACAGACTTGGAAAAGGGAAAAAAAAAAGAAATTAATTTTTTCCTATAGAAAAATAGTTTTTCTTTCTTAAAGATTCTCGATACTCTTCTTAATACTCCCAGCTGGGTCAGCGTTGAGATTTATCTCCGCAAAATTCCCCGCCCTGCCCACGATCAGTAGAGGACACCGATGGGCTTGGAAAGGACGCGTCCGTCGGATGGGACGTTAAGCCGTGGCCCCGTGTGCGGGAGAGCCATACCCTGTGCACGTTAAAGAACACGCTGGATGGCCTTGACGGGAGGCTACCATCTGTCTCCCAACAGCTGTTCCAGTGGGTCCCCTCCCCCAATCCTTCTCTGAGCCTTCGGGGTCCATGTGACCTGGCCATTTAGCCCATGGTGTGCAAAAAAGTGCCGCTCAGAGGTAAAACAACCCAACCCAACCTTTCTTAATACTTGTTTACAATTTTCCGAGTAAAAAAAAGTTTACTTCCTGATCTATTATTATGCACAAAAAAGAAAGAACGCAAACAATAGTTTTTCGTGCGTCAAAACTTTATTTTCGGTTGTAGAGAAAAAGATTTCTCGAAAACTCTTCTACAATTTGTCTCACAAATTCATGGATTCGCTTTACAGTTCTTGTCGCACATACCGAAATCATTCATCTTTTTAATGATGATGACCGTGATGGTGTCCGTGATGATGGCCATGATGATGTCCATGATGGTGGCCATGATGATGTCCGTGATGGTGGCCATGGTGATGTCCGTGATGGTGGCCGTGGTGATGTCCGTGATGGTGGCCATGGTGATGTCCGTGATGGTGGCCGTGGTGATGTCCGTGATGGTGGCCGTGGTGATGCCCGTGGTGATGGTGATGGTGATGTCCGTGATGGTGGTGGTGTCCGTGGTGGTGGTGGTGTCCATGGTGGTGGTGGTGTCCATGATGATGCCCGTGATGGTGCCCATGGTGGTGGTGATGCCCGTGATGATGTCCATGGTGATGGCCGTGATGATGGTGGTGATGATGGCGACCTTCGATGTCTCCCATGGGGTCTCCGCCTACGTTAGTGTAGAGTGCCACCAAACAGAAGAAAGCTAGGAGGAACACGAAAGTCTTCTACAATGGGAGAAAGGAAAAATAAGAATCAAAACTCTGATGGATGAGATAAGATAATAAAACTCTTACTGCGCAATTATCATATTCTGCTTAAAAGTAATAAATAGATAAGACTATTTTCTTGTCACTTGAAATGGCTATTTCAATAGTTGAAGCGTTGTTACAGTGCGAACCTCATTTTCACGAGACAGGATTTTAACCAAAAGAATGAATTAGGAAGAGAGAGGAATTAATCAGTTTCATTTTTGAAAACAGATCATCAGTTCTGCTCCTGTTGATATGCTTAATAGCATTCTTCTGATACAACGATCAAAATTAAGTTCCTGCACATCTCTGCTATCTTTTTGCTTCTTTGCTCTGTATACTGTCGATCATTCCGCAAGTGTTCTTAGCAATCCTTTTCATTTCATAGTTAACTTTCAAATATTTCAAATGTTTACACACTTCTTATTTACAACTATATTTAAAACATTCCTAAAAATATTCCATTTGTATCCCACCGGCTTTAAAAATTGTTTCAATTGAAAAGTATGATTTTTATCTAAATTATCATTTATACCAGTGATTCCCAAATTCTGGTACGTGTACCACTGGTAGTAGAATTCATTCGCAGAAGAGTGTAACATTATAAATGCAAGAAAATAAATCATTTTTTAATACCACTTGTTTCATTCTTATACCTTGTTTGAAAATGCTTTTTCAGGTAGCAAAACGATGTTTCGTACATTAAAATTTCCCTCGTACTTGTACAAAGAAATGCTAGGTATTTGGTAGTAGGGGAGAAAGGTCTGGGAACCGCTGAATTCACCTACGAAGCTGCTGCGTTACATTTTCGATCCGTATGCAGCATTTCCCAAATTCTTGAAACTTTGTAAAAGCATGCTAATAACGGGGGCGGGGGGGGGGGGGCTCAGTCGGTAACGCGCCAGGCTCGTAATCTGTAGTTCCCAGGTTCGAGTCCCAGCTGGGTCAGCGTTGAGATTTATCTCCGCAAAATTCCCCGCCCTGCCCACGGTCAGTAGGGGACACCGATGGGCTTGGAAAGGCCGCCGTCCGTCGGATGGGACGTTAAGCCGTGGCCCCGTGTGCGGGAGAGCCATACCCTGTGCACGTTAAAGAACACGCTGGATGGCCTTGACGGGAGGCTACCATCTGTCTCCCAACAGCTGTTCCAGTGGGTCCTCTCCCCCAGCCTTCTCTGAGCCTTCGGGGTCCATGTGACCTGGCCATTTAGCCCATGGTGTGCAAAAAAGTGCCGATCAGAGGTAAAACAACAACAACAACATGCTAATAACTCTCCGTCAACGAAAGGGGGTCAGGGTATGGCCACTGCCATAACGTGGGCAATTTTTATAAAATCTTTAACATTAAAAATTAAATGAATTATCACTTTGCCAAATGTTGTTTCATTTATTTCACTTTAATTTATTGGAACTAATGGGCATTATATAAAACCCAAACTACAAAACTACAAACGAAGGATATTAAAAAAGATTTTTTTTTCTTCTGAATAACATCTAAGGAAGCCATCCACCAATTGGAGAAAGGAAGTGCTTGTCCTTCGGTCCACTTGTGCCTGTCAGTGGAGGTGAGGTCTCCTTCCATGGTGACGTCAATTGCTGATAATGACACTACCAGATGACATCACTTCCGCCGTCACCACTCCCCCCCCCCCCCCCCCGACTCCCTTATTCCCCGTCCTCTGCATATTCTTCGTCGCGCTGCACATAGACCCCCTAACTGGATAACAAGCCTAATTTAATTCCTCGAAGACCAAAACAGAGAAATTCTCCTTTCTACACGGGCAAGTCTTTCATTTATTAGCAAATTGGTATTGATTGGGTAAAACGTTGCGAGGTAATGGAATTACATTCCTTAACAAGCGACCGAAGCCTGTCCCTCGGACAGATATCCTCCTCCCGTGTGGCGATGCACGCGAACAACGAGTTTAATTAAGGGAAGAAAGAATCGGTCGATCTGAGATTACACGGGAAGAATGCGGCTCGTCTGGATAAATATTGGCTTCTGACTGCATGCGAGTCAAGACGCCACTGGGTGGAAAAGAAGATTTTCAAGAGGATTTAAACTTCAAATAAGTTCGAGTGGTTGAATACTTTAAAGAATCTTCGAAGCTTCTGTGTCATTCACCTCAAGGGATGCATTGATCAATTTAAGTGGCCGAGGATCGAAACTTTTTGGCAAAGTGATAATTCAAGGAGTGGAAACTAAAGACGCAGCAGACGTTGCAGAAACATTTAGGACATTAACATCTCGGTTTCAATCTTAAATAAGCCTTCAGATTAGGGGATTCTTGGATCGTAATCGGCAGTCCCCTGAGCTTCAAGATTCCAGGAATGTAAAATTTATTTTACTGAATGAGTTTTGTTTGTTTTTCGGACATTATAGCAAGAAAATATTTCCGAAAATAGGCAAATACTCTGATGAAAATCGTTAGAGAGTTTTTTGTGGAAATTGCCATTATTTTTAAAATTTCTAATACAACAAATACGTATCTTGAATTATTGCAGCACCAGATCGTCTCTTATCTCAGAGTGTCTTGTTCGGTTAGTAACTGGCCTGACTAATGATGCCAAATTATCTGAAGCTTATACGTAACGTTAAAGAATTGGATCATTTAGGATTCAACTTTCATGATTACTAAAATGATTTTGTGTGTATCTTAGATGATTATAAATATTTAAAACTGAGGACAACTCTACTCATAAAATAAAATTTTTATTTTCTAAACGCAGTCACTTTAACTATTAATATTTTAATATTACTATCACTCATACTTGTATTAACTCGAAGGCAAGATCTGATTTTGTAAAATGGATAAGAGCACTATTACAGCAAGACTAATTTTCACATTAGGCATATTTCAGAATTGCTAAATGAGTTTAAGATTTTTATGTTAATTTGTGAGGAAAAGAGTAATAGGGAATATTATATTAATATTCTGCATTATACTACTTTAAAGCTTTGTGCTGTCCAGGTGGGTTCTCATTGAATAAAGTTTCACGTTCCTAAAAAAACTATAAAATTTGAACTGGGCAGCTTGAATGTTTAGAAGCCGTCACAGACTAACAGAAGATATCGAAGAAACGAACTAATTTGCGTTCTTATATTTATTTTGACTGCGTTAATCTGTTTGCAATAAACCGTCTACGTTGCAACCGTTGGTTTGCTGAAATTGGTTTGCTGAACCGTTGCTCTGAATAGGCTAAATGGTTATGTGACAACGACCCCAAAGGTTCAGAGTGCAAGATGGTCTTGACGATGGGGACCGAATAGACGCCCCCACCCCTCCATCAGAAATATGAGGTTATGATGCACAAAGACCCACGGCTTAACGTTGCATCCGATGTTATTATAAGAAAAATTAAATGACATGTGAATAATATTCATTTAAGCTGTATTATCAAAATAATTAAATTAATCTAATTATCATAATAAAATATCTGTAATATCATGCATCTTGACATTCCTTCTTGTGAATTTATCCTACATCAAATCGCGTTCGTTCATTTTCAAAAGAAAACTTCCAAATAATCGAAGATCAATTTCCATCATCATCTGAATGGTTTCAGAGAGAGTTTTTGCAAACGGAAAGGAATCGGCACTTACTTCGGGCCCATTGAGGGGTGGCAAGGCTTTATCTTCATTCTCTCAAGGACAATGATGATGTCAAGATCTGATTAATCAAAGCGCATCCCTCCTCCCTTTCGCCGTTTCATTTCTGATTAATGATGTTTGTTGAGTCGATGCCGCATGAGCCGCATGCTCTATGCATCGCTAGTCTTTCATGCTCTAACACCAAAAGACAATTTTCGCGATAGCAAGCAAAGCCGATAAAAGAGAGACTTAAAGCGAGGCCAAAATCCTTACCATGGTTGTACTGGAGAATCTAAGGTAGTCCAATGGAGAAGAGGAATGAATCTCCACTGCTGGTGAGAATGATTCTCTAGTGCTCCTTCGCCATCTTATATACTAGATCGGGAGCGATGTGGCGAGGACACGGCCATCCGCGCTCGCCCCGTCACGCTCTGCTGAGGGGAGGCTTCCGAATGCAATCGACATATCACATAAAACAAACTTTCGCTGAGCAAATAATAAAGACTTCTGTTTCACGTCAGTCGGTGTGTCCGATTCCCACTTTTTTTGGTTTCAACGGTTTAATCTTCTGCTGCCATTTCCCCTTTCCTCGTCGCCCGTCTAATGAACCAGGATGAGAAATGTTAAACATCGATTTCCGGATGGATACCTGTTTTCCCATAACCATTTGGTTCCATGGCATCAGGTATTAGCTTACGACGACGTTTTAAGAAGAAAGGAACTCTGATATCTGACCTTCAACTTCCTTGAAACGCTAAAAAAAGATACAGAAAATGGATTATGCCATCTCTACGAACAATGTTATTTTTTCGACAATAGAACTTCAACGTTATCCAGAAGAAAGAAACGATTCAAAATATTTTTTCATAAATTTCATTCTTATGTCATAACTACTCTTTCCAAAGTAAATCCTCAATGCTTTGAAAGGCAATCTTTTTTATCTACTATATATTTAAGAGAGTTTGCCTGTTTGTTTATCTATTTGATCAAGAACTCCACCTGAATACGATAAGAGCTAAGACTACCAGATTCGATGTCCAGAGATTTCTTTCGTCATAACTTAAAGCAAAGCAAGACTTTGCAAAATGGAATTCGATTGGAATGGGATTGTTTCTCCTGAAACGAAACAGAAAAGCAACGGCATCAGAAATCCAAGAAGAGTCCTCACATTTGACATAACTGAGTTAATATTGAAACAGACTGAATGAAGATTAGATAAAAAAAAAATACAATGAATCTCCAACAGAACTCTTCTCAAGAAATTCTATAGAAGAGACTTTTATTCGCAAAATCTCGTGTAATAGTCTATTTTTGCATAGATATCAATTGCTAAGATTTGAAAACTAAAGGAAAATGCTCTGGAAATAAAACTGGACACAACCTCCCTTTTCTTAAAGCATAGAGAATGATAAAAGTTAAACGGATGAATAAAAAATACACTTGATGGAATTTTTTATTTTAAATATTACTTACTAAAAAAACATGATTCATCACTTTGGAGTAAGGTTTTTAAATTGAAGCTTACAGCTCATATGATAATTCATCTCTAACAAGGTAGATGTTGGGAATTATGATCTTGCAGAAATGAATATGGGGAAAAGAAAATTTACCAACTGAACCAAATCCCAATATTATCACTTCCTGAAAATTTCTGTATTGTTATGGACACAATAGAAAAACTCTTTTTTTTAGTTTAAAGTCACATTCAAAAGACATTTTGGCATTTGCAGCCATCAGTTTTGTGAATTTCCATTCAGAATGGCCGCTCTCAAGAAAAAACATGCCGGTTCGTTGTTCCATCCCTCAATCGAATGTTTCCAATGTTCTCCAAAATCCGCACTTTGTACTCCAAGAATCGAATACAGGTTTCGTGAATCAAAAGGGGCTTCAAATGTCGGTAAGGCCTAGCCTCTAAGGCATGTCTTTTGCTTCTGTTCTTGAGTCCCTCTCGAGGAGGAAAAAGAAAAAGAACAGGAGCAGAAAGAGGAGGAAAAGGGAGGACCAATCTCTCGTGAGAAACAGAATAGAAATGCTCAATGGCAAAGTCTTTCCAAATGTTCGAATCATCGATCGAAATCCAAATTGATTATGCAAACATGTTAGCTGGGAAAAAAATGAAATAAAAAGTGCAATTCTTTTTCAAGGTCATAGACTGACTTTGTGCTGAAAATGAATCTGTACTTGAGGCAGTTGTCGATATCAATGAAGAAGTTCAATATCTCAATTCCCTGAATCGTAAGGGTATGCCGCATGGCGTTGAGAGTTGGATATCCAATCATGCTTTCAAAAGATTTAGATGGTCCAAGACTTTTCATTCGCCCTTTCAAGCAAAAAGCACCATTGAAGTGATCATTTGGACTGGAACTGAAAGGGAACGATAGATTTATATCAGGTGTCTTTTGATGTCAACATATTACCCATAAAAATTTAAGTGTCTGAATATTTTTGGCGAAATGGAGTGTTTACCAATACCTTTGCCAATAAAATGAGCATGTAATTTAAATGGCTGAATACAAATTTGTAACAGATTGTGCATATAATGTAAGTAGCTGTAGGAAAGTGTTCATAGCATCAGTGATTAATATTTACCACGCCTACGTTAGACAGGTGTGGGTATATATAGGGGAAGGTGTTGGTCATTCACCACATAATGGCAGGGTTTTTGACACAGATGTCCAATTTACGAAATCTTTCCTTCCTAGAGTAAACAGAGTGAAAAGGGTTGAATATCTACAGCTGCGTTTCACAATTTTTTCGTGTAGGTGGTTCACTAAGTCGGTAGCGCGCCAGGTTCATAATCTGTAGTTCCCAGGTTCGAGTCCAAACTATACCAGAGTTGAGATATGTATATCTAGGCTAATGTGATCGGTGAGAAGAAAGACATTGATGAGCTTCGAAAGGCCCCCTCCATCAGATGGGAGGTTACGATGTGGCGCCATGTGCAGCAAGCAATAATCTCTGCGCACCTTAAATAGCACACTGGATGGCTTTCACGGGTTGAATTGTGTTGCTTTACCCTGAGCGGCACTTATTTGGCACAATAGGCTAAATGGTCACATCAAAAGAACCTACAACGGGTCAGAGAAGTTTGAGGGATGGGATCCACTGGACAGCTGTTAAGGGACAGATAGTATCCTCCTATCCATCCCATCCAATGGGTTCTTTAATATGCACAACGTACAGTGGCTTAATATCCTATCCGACAGACGGCGGTCTTCCCAAGCCCATTGATGTCCCTTTCCACACCAAGGGCAGGAAGGGGTGTGTGTGTGTGGGGGGGGGGGGGGTGATTTGCGGAGAAAAACCTCAAAGCTGGCACAATTGAAACTCAAACCTGGGAACCACAGATTACGAGCCTGATGCGCTACCGTCTGAGCCAACCCCCACACCGAGGTAGCACTTTTTTCGAACACAATGGGCTAAATGGCCAGGTCACAATGATTTCGAAGAGTCAGAGGAGGGGACAGTTGTTGGGAGACAGATGATAGCCTCTCGTCAAAGTCATCCAGCGTGCTATTTAACATGCACAGGATATGGGTCTTCCATAAAAGAGAGCCACGACTTAAGTCCCATTCGACGGATGGCATCCTTTCCGAGCCCTCGGTGTCCCCTTTCTGATCGAGGCTTGGGAGGGATTTAACGGAGATAAATCTCAACGCTAGTCAAGATGGGACTCGAATCTGGGAATTGCAGATTATGATCCAGGAGCTCTACCGACTGAGCCAACCCCGGACCCAGGTCTTGAAGAGAGCTCCTATTAACAGCTGTCCTTTGGGGTCTCTCTTTCCCTCTGCCTCCTCTCAGCCATTGCGGTTTCTTCTCATCTGACCATTTATAATGGTGTATGTAAAAAGGGATGCTCAGAGGCCTTGAGGAGAGCTTCTCCTAACAGCTGTCCTTTGAGGTCTCTCTTTCCCTCTGCCTCCTCTCAGCCATTTCGGGTTCTTCTCATCTGACCATTTATAATGGTGTGTGTAAAAAGGGATGCTCAGAGGTCTTGAGGAGAGCTCCTCCTAACAGCTGTCCTTTGAGGTCTCTCTTTCCCTCTGCCTCCTCTCAGCCATTACGGGTTCTTCTCATCTGACCATTTATAATGGTGTGTGTAAAAAGGGATGCTCAGAGGTCTTGAGGAGAGCTCCTCCTAACAGCTGTCCTATGAGGTCTCTCTTTCCCTCTGCCTCCTCTCAGCCATTGTGGATTCTTCTCATCTGACCATTTATAATGGTGTGTGTAAAAAGGGATGCTCAGAGGTCTTGAGGAGAGCTCCTCCTAACAGCTGTCCTATGAGGTCTCTCTTTCCCTCTGCCTCCTCTCAGCCATTGCGGGTTCTTCTCATCTGACCATTTATAATGGTGTGTGTAAAAAGGGATGCTCAGAGGTCTTGAGGAGAGCTCCTCCTAACAGCTGTCCTTTGAGGTCTCTCTTTCCCTCTGCCTCCTCTCAGCCATTACGGGTTCTTCTCATCTGACCATTTATAATGGTGTGTGTAAAAAGGGATGCTCAGAGGTCTTGAGGAGAGCTCCTCCTAACAGCTGTCCTATGAGGTCTCTCTTTCCCTCTGCCTCCTCTCAGCCATTGTGGATTCTTCTCATCTGACCATTTATAATGGTGTGTGTAAAAAGGGATGCTCAGAGGTCTTGAGGAGAGCTCCTCCTAACAGCTGTCCTATGAGGTCTCTCTTTCCCTCTGCCTCCTCTCAGCCATTGTGGATCCTTCTCATCTGACCATTTATAATGGTGTGTGTAAAAAGGGATGCTCAGAGGTCTTGAGGAGAGCTCCTCCTAACAGCTGTCCTTTGAGGTCTCTCTTTCCCTCTGCCTCCTCTCAGCCATTGCGGGTTCCTCTCATCTGACCATTTATAATGGTGTATGTAAAAAGGGATGCTCAGAGGCCTTGAGGAGAGCTCCTCCTAACAGCTGTCCTATGAGGTCTCTCTTTCCCTCTGCCTCCTCTCAGCCATTGCGGGTTCTTCTCATCTGACCATTTATAATGGTGTGTGTAAAAAGGGATGTTCAGAGGTCTTGAGGAGAGCTCCTCCTAACAGCTGTCCTTTGAGGTCTCTCTTTCCCTCTGCCTCCTCTCAGCCATTGCGGGTTCTTCTCATCTGACCATTTATAATGGTGTGTGTAAAAAGGGATGCTCAGAGGTCTTGAGGAGAGCTCCTCCTAACAGCTGTCCTTTGAGGTCTCTCTTTCCCTCTGCCTCCTCTCAGCCATTTCGGGTTCTTCTCATCTGATCATTTATAATGGTGTGTGTAAAAAGGGATGTTCAGAGGTCTTGAGGAGAGCTCCTCCTAACAGCTGTCCTATGAGGTCTCTCTTTCCCTCTGCCTCCTCTCAGCCATTGTGGATTCTTCTCATCTGACCATTTATAATGGTGTATGTAAAAAGGGATGCTCAGAGGCCTTGAGGAGAGCTCCTCCTAACAGCTGTCCTATGAGGTCTCTCTTTCCCTCTGCCTCCTCTCAGCCATTGCGGGTTCTTCTCATCTGACCATTTATAATGGTGTGTGTAAAAAGGGATGTTCAGAGGTCTTGAGGAGAGCTCCTCCTAACAGCTGTCCTTTGAGGTCTCTCTTTCCCTCTGCCTCCTCTCAGCCATTGCGGGTTCTTCTCATCTGACCATTTATAATGGTGTGTGTAAAAAGGGATGCTCAGAGGTCTTGAGGAGAGCTCCTCCTAACAGCTGTCCTATGAGGTCTCTCTTTCCCTCTGCCTCCTCTCAGCCATTGTGGATTCTTCTCATCTGACCATTTATAATGGTGTGTGTAAAAAGGGATGCTCAGCGGCCTTGAGGAGAGCTCCTCCTAACAGCTGTCCTTTGAGGTCTCTCTTTCCCTCTGCCTCCTCTCAGCCATTGTGGATTCTTCTCATCTGACCATTTATAATGGTGTGTGTAAAAAGGGATGCTCAGAGGCCTTGAGGAGAGCTCCTCCTAACAGCTGTCCTTTGAGGTCTCTCTTTCCCTCTGCCTCCTCTCAGCCATTGCGGGTTCTTCTCATCTGACCATTTATAATGGTGTGTGTAAAAAGGGATGCTAGAGGTCTTGAGGAGAGCTCCTCCTAACAGCTGTCCTATGAGGTCTCTCTTTCCCTCTGCCTCCTCTCAGCCATTGCGGGGTCTTCTCATCTGACCATTTATAATGGTGTGTGTAAAAAGGGATGCTCAGAGGTCTTGAGGAGAGCTCCTCCTAACAGCTGTCCTATGAGGTCTCTCTTTCCCTCTGCCTCCTCTCAGCCATTGTGGATTCTTCTCATCTGACCATTTATAATGGTGTGTGTAAAAAGGGATGCTCAGCGGCCTTGAGGAGAGCTCCTCCTAACAGCTGTCCTTTGAGGTCTCTCTTTCCCTCTGCCTCCTCTCAGCCATTGTGGATTCTTCTCATCTGACCATTTATAATGGTGTGTGTAAAAAGGGATGCTCAGAGGCCTTGAGGAGAGCTCCTCCTAACAGCTGTCCTTTGAGGTCTCTCTTTCCCTCTGCCTCCTCTCAGCCATTGTGGATTCTTCTCATCTGACCATTTATAATGGTGTGTGTAAAAAGGGATGCTCAGCGGCCTTCAGGAGAGCTCCTCCTAACAGCTGTCCTTTGAGGTCTCTCTTTCCCTCTGCCTCCTCTCAGCCATTGCGGGTTCTTCTCATCTGACCATTTATAATGGTGTGTGTAAAAAGGGATGCTCAGAGGTCTTGAGGAGAGCTCCTCCTAACAGCTGTCCTTTGAGGTCTCTCTTTCCCTCTGCCTCCTCTCAGCCATTTCGGGTTCTTCTCATCTGATCATTTATAATGGTGTGTGTAAAAAGGGATGCTCAGAGGTCTTGAGGAGAGCTCCTCCTAACAGCTGTCCTATGAGGTCTCTCTTTCCCTCTGCCTCCTCTCAGCCATTGCGGGTTCTTCTCATCTGACCATTTATAATGGTGTGTGTAAAAAGGGATGCTCAGCGGCCTTGAGGAGAGCTCCTCCTAACAGCTGTCCTTTGAGGTCTCTCTTTCCCTCTGCCTCCTCTCAGCCATTTCGGGTTCTTCTCATCTGACCATTTATAATGGTGTGTGTAAAAAGGGATGCTAGAGGTCTTGAGGAGAGCTCCTCCTAACAGCTGTCCTATGAGGTCTCTCTTTCCCTCTGCCTCCTCTCAGCCATTGCGGGTTCTTCTCATCTGACCATTTATAATGGTGTGTGTAAAAAGGGATGCTCAGAGGTCTTGAGGAGAGCTCCTCCTAACAGCTGTCCTATGAGGTCTCTCTTTCCCTCTGCCTCCTCTCAGCCATTGCGGGTTCTTCTCATCTGACCATTTATAATGGTGTGTGTAAAAAGGGATGCTCAGAGGCCTTGAGGAGAGCTCCTCCTAACAGCTGTCCTTTGAGGTCTCTCTTTCCCTCTGCCTCCTCTCAGCCATTGCGGGTTCTTCTCATCTGACCATTTACAATGGTGTGTGTAAAAAGGGATGCTCAGAGGCCTTGAGGAGAGCTCCTCCTAACAGCTGTCCTTTGAGGTCTCTCTTTCCCTCTGCCTCCTCTCAGCCATTGCGGATTCTTCTCATCTGACCATTTATAATGGTGTGTGTAAAGAGGAATGCTCAGAGGCCTTGAGGAGAGCTCCTCCTAACAGCTGTCCTTTGAGGTCTCTCTTTCCCTCTGCCTCCTCTCAGCCATTGCGGATTCTTCTCATCTGACCATTTATAATGGTGTGTGTAAAGAGGAATGCTCAGAGGCCTTGAGGAAAGCTCCTCCTAACAGCTGTCCTTTGAGGTCTCTCTTTCCCTCTGCCTCCTCTCAGCCATTGCGGATTCTTCTCATCTGACCATTTATAATGGTGTGTGTAAAGAGGAATGCTCAGAGGCCTTGAGGAGAGCTCCTCCTAACAGCTGTCCTTTGAGGTCTCTCTTTCCCTCTGCCTCCTCTCAGCCATTGCGGATTCTTCTCATCTGACCATTTATAATGGTGTGTGTAAAGAGGAATGCTCAGAGGCCTTGAGGAAAGCTCCTCCTAACAGCTGTCCTTTGAGGTCTCTCTTTCCCTCTGCCTCCTCTCAGCCATTGCGGATTCTTCTCATCTGACCATTTATAATGGTGTGTGTAAAGAGGAATGCTCAGAGGCCTTGAGGAGAGCTCCTCCTAACAGCTGTCCTTTGAGGTCTCTCTTTCCCTCTGCCTCCTCTCAGCCATTGCGGTTTCTTCTCATCTGACCATTTATAATGGTGTGTGTAAAGAGGAATGCTCAGAGGCCTTGAGGAAAGCTCCTCCTAACAGCTGTCCTTTGAGGTCTCTCTTTCCCTCTGCCTCCTCTCAGCCATTGCGGATTCTTCTCATCTGACCATTTATAATGGTGTGTGTAAAGAGGAATGCTCAGAGGCCTTGAGGAGAGCTCCTCCTAACAGCTGTCCTTTGAGGTCTCTCTTTCCCTCTGCCTCCTCTCAGCCATTGCGGATTCTTCTCATCTGACCATTTATAATGGTGTGTGTAAAGAGGAATGCTCAGAGGCCTTGAGGAGAGCTCCTCCTAACAGCTGTCCTTTGAGGTCTCTCTTTCCCTCTGCCTCCTCTCAGCCATTGCGGTTTCTTCTCATCTGACCATTTATAATGGTGTGTGTAAAAAGGGATGCTCAGCGGCCTTGAGGAGAGCTCCTCCTAACAGCTGTCCTTTGAGGTCTCTCTTTCCCTCTGCCTCCTCTCAGCCATTGCGGTTTCTTCTCATCTGACCATTTATAATGGTGTGTGTAAAAAGGGATGCTCAGCGGCCTTGAGGAGAGCTCCTCCTAACAGCTGTCCTTTGAGGTCTCTCTTTCCCTCTGCCTCCTCTCAGCCATTTCGGGTTCTTCTCATCTGACCATTTATAATGGTGTGTGTAGAAAGGGATGCTCAGAGATAAAGCAACACAATATGAAACTTTTTTGGTCGCGACCAAGGTTTCAAATTCCCATTCCTTTGCAACCCAAATAAAAGCGGTAGCAACAGACTAATTGAGGTGGATCACTGCTCAAGGTTAGGGAACTCCCTGATATATACTGCCATAATGTGTATAGGGTGAAAGGGTTTAGTAATAGAATATGCATACAGTTGAAATGGTTTAATATCTTCAGTGTATTAGTATACAAATATCTTTTATTAAACACATACAACAACACGCTTTTACAGAAGAAACCTTTTTGAATGTCTTTAGTATTAAAGTGTGTATAGATTGAAAATGGTTGAGTATCTTTGCAATCTTGTACAGGTGAACATCTTTGTTAGCATAAGTGTGCATTATTATGTGAAAGTTTAGAATTTCTTCGGCGTAATAATACTGCCAAGGGTTAAAGTGTTTGTATGTTGAGTGAGTGCACAAATCGCTGTGTCTGCATTCCCTGACACAGTCTACAAATGGTTAAAGGGACCCTAATCTTCTTTCTATTTCCTTGCCATCAGTCACTGCATTACAGTTCGACATTTTTCTAAAAGACAATGTAATTTTAATCTTAACCCCTCCTGAAACGTGGCTTAGTTCGTTACCAAACACGATTTATGTTGTAACCCCAACAGCGAAAGAATTATCCGAAAAAACACGGTCGGTACTATTATTGTTTTAATAATTTGAAATGTTATTTCACAGCATTTGTTATATCTCTTGAGAAATGAGAGCAGGCGCGTAAGGGCAGGGTGCGTGGTGCAACTGCATCGAGAGTGGATCCGCGCTTGAAGGGGAACTGATGTCCAACGATGTCGATACCCTGCTTCACAGCATAGATAGACTAGAATGATAACTGCTGATGATGATGAGCTCTATTCACGGGAGTCTTCCATGTCTCCTCTCAAATGGTTCCCCTTCCACTAATCAACTCTGAGACCTTGGGGTCATTGTGACCTGGCCATTTACACCCTTGTGTGTACAAAGGCGCCGCTTACAGGTTGGGCTCCTTTATCTGTGAAAGGCATTATTTTTTGCACACGCCAGGCTAAATGTCTGTTAGATTTTAACTTTATTTTTTTTATAAATAAATAAATACCCTCACAAGCAGCTGCTTGCTGCACACAGAGGTCTGACAGGAGCCTGTCAGTTTATTAACTAATTAGTAAAGTTCATGCCAGAGTAGGAGATCTGAGAGGATGGCAGGACCTCAGCAGAAAAACGACACAAACATCCATGCCTTACCCGGGGCTCGAACCCAGGTCCCTTAGATCAGTAACCAAGCGTGCTAACCACTCGGCCACGGGTAACACTGTAAGTAAAGGAATAAGCAATTATATTTTGAAACGCATTCATGTCATAAATGGATTATAATAAATGAATAATTATATAATGCGATTAAATGAAAGTTGAAAGGACCCAAAATTTTCTTACGAATATTGAAATCCATTTCAGTTTTTTTGCCATAGGCATATTCACTTATCATTGGGATTCACACCTCATTGATTTGGGTTGTTTTACCTCTGAGCGGCACTTTTTTGCACACCATGGTCTAAATGGCCAGGTCACATGGACCCCGAAGGCTCAGAGAAGGTTGGGGGAGGGGACCCACTGGAACAGCTGTTGGGAGACAGATGGTAGCCTCCCGTCAAGGCCATCCAACATGTTCTTTAACGTGCACAGGGTATGGCTCTCCCGCACTCGGGGCTACGTCTTAACGTCCCATCCGACGGACGGCGGTCTTTCCAAGCCCATCGGTGTCCCCTACTGACCGTGGGCAGGGCGGGGAATTTTGCGGAGATAAATCTCAACGCTGACCCAGCTGGGACTCGAACCTGGGAACTACAGATTACGAGCCTGGCGCGCTACCGACTGAGCCACCCCCGCCCCATACCTCATTGAAATTAAATCAAAATATATAACGTAGCAAATATCTTAGGTATAAATTAAATAAAATCTCTGAATGGCATTTTTTTTTTTCATATTTAATGTATCTACTTGTACGTTGTCATTCTGGATTTTTTCAAGGCCTAAGGGCCTGGAAAAATGCTATTTTTTGGGGGGAGTGCCAGGAAAAAGTTGAAAAGAACCCTAATATAAACATTTTCATTAAGGCATCATGAAGTAATAATTGTCGAGACACACGATTCAGCGTTTCAGTTTGAAATGTTCGTCAGTCTGCCAAAGTATTCATTTTAGAGGGTATCTGTTTTGCATATTCCGTGACGTCATACGAGATTTCCATGTTAACTTTTCCAAACTACCCATTACATTTTCTTCCTATATACTCTACCTTGTTTGGCGCATTCTAGCCTTAGATGCCGATGACCCTTAAAACTCCAAACAAATAAAGCGATCTAGCCTAAGTACGCCGAAAAAAAGAATCTCATTTTGGTGATCCATGGTTAAACTTTTGCGATCTGCATTTATGAATTTGATGAGTTCAGTTGCTTCATCGTTTCACTTATGAAGTTGAGATGTTTCTGTTGAGTTAGATGTATCAGAAGTCTCACTAACTGAGAGTTAAGATTTCAAAAAGGAATAAGGAACTGCCTCTGGCCATCATCTCATATTAAAGTGGGCTTCCGCTTAACGAATTAAATTCTTTCCACGAAAACATGTGAATTTGGAAAATACGAGTACATGTTAACGGTATAGTTCGTTCCAAGACCATCGTAAGCTAACCTTTTTGGGACTTAAAAAGCACTTAAGTTTATAAAATTCAAACAGTAATTCCTGAAAAATTACATTTTAAGAACTTTGTAAAATATTTAAATAATAGAAACATAGTAAAAGGGTTGATAAATTAAACGTAAAATATTAGAGCAAAGTCATCACTCAAATTGGTAGCTTTTGTTTTGTCTTTGTTTAGTATCAGGCCCGGATGTAGAAAAACATCGAAGGGGTCTGAGAAACAAAATCGAGCCAAAAAATGCAAAAGGGAGGAAGGGGTGGGGGGGGGGGGGGCGAGAGAGGGGATTTCCAATGCAAAAGGGAGGAAGGTAAGGGGGGCGAGAGAGGGGATTTCCAATGCAAAAGGGAGGAAGGTGAGGGGGGCGAGAGAGGGGATTTCCAATGCAAAGGGGAGGAAGGTGAAGGGGGCGAGAGAGAGGATTTCCAATGCAAAAGGGAGGAAGGTGAGGGGGGGCGAGAGAGGGGATTTCCAATGCAAAAGGGAGGAAGGTGAGGGGGGGGTGAGCGAGGGATTTCCAATGCAAAAGGGAGGAAGGTGAGGGGGGCGAGAGAGGGGATTTCCAATGCAAAAGGGAGGAGGGTGAGGGGGGCGAGAGAAGGGATTTCCAATGCAATATAACATTTCCTCCTCAGTTTCACAGATCTTTAAAACATTTCTTGAAACATGCCCCCCCTCCCCCTAGATCTCTGTTCACCAGGATGAAGGAAATGCTTAATTGAGTCAAGCAACATATAATCCATAAGAAGCACAATTGTTTTGTGCGATCACTATTTATGCACTTTAAATAAGAAACTGAATGAAAGAAGAAATTGTCTAAAAGATCTCTTTCGACGACACAAGACAGCAGCAAACAAGGTAAACAAAAACAGTTGAACTGCAAGGGGCATCGCTAATCGACTAGGTTTACTTAGGAGCGTCCTGATTGGCCGAAATTCCCGACAGTTTGACTTCATAAGCAAACATTATATATAACTCATTAATATTGAGTTGATTTGAAATTTTATTGTTTCCAATAGGAAATGTTAATGAACATATAATAGAGGAAATCCAATTCCACATGCGAGATTTTACTCGTGATTTTTTTAAGATCAAATTTCAATTTCGATTTTAAGCTGTCTGTTATTGATGTATTCCAATATTTCTGACTTCATTAATCTATTGCATGCACAGTTCGGTGATATTATCTATATAATGATGAGAGCTTTCGCTTTATGTTATCAGAATTTGATGAATTGATTGAATGAAATTATTAATTCGTTGTGAGAGAAATACTCATTACGCAGCCAATGGGCTTCTATGGGAGGCAAATTCCTTAAGCGAAGATTCGTTATGCGCTTATGCACTGTGCTCTGAGAGCAAAGAAATTTCCAAGAGACAACCTAAACACAATTAAAATTCTTTTTAAAAATGGATGCTTGAAAGATCGGAATTAAATAAAAGAATACGGCAATTGTTTTCCGAGATGATGATAAAAAAAAAAATGGCTCTTCCTTTTCTTCTTTTTGGTGCAATCTTTTTCCGTTTGATGAATGCTTAGCATTCATCTTACCATTCAATTCCGTTCGATGAATGCTAAGCATTCATCTTCCCATTCAATTCCGTTCGATGAATGCTGAGCATTCAATCTCCCCATTCAATTCCGTTCGATGAATGCTGAACATTCATCTTTTCATTCAATTCCGTTCGATGAATGTTGAGCAATCATCTTCGCATTCAGTTCCATTCGATGAATGCTGATCATTCAATCTTCCCATTCAATTCCGTTCGATGAATGCAGAGCATTTAATCTTCCCATTCAATTCCGTTCGATGAATGCTGAGCATTCAATCTTCCTATTTAATTCCGTTCGATGAATATTGAGCAATCATCTTCCCATTCAATTCCGTTCGATGAAGATTGAGCAATCATCTTCCCATTCAATTCCGTTCGATGACTGTGGAGCAATCATCTTCCCACTCAATTCCTTCGATGAATGTCGAGCAATCATCTTCCCATTCAATTCCGTTCGATGAATGCTGAGCAATCATCTTCGCATTCAGTTCCGTTCGATGACTGTTGGGCAATCATCTTCCCATTCAATTCCGTTCGATGAACGTTGAGCAATCATCTTCCCATTCAATTCCGTTCGATGAATGCTGAGCAATCATCTTCCCATTCAGTTCCGTTCGATGACTGTTGAGCAATCATCTTCCCCTTCAATTCCGTTCGATGAATGCTGAGCAATCATTTTCCCATTCAATTCCGTTCGATGAATGTTGAGCAATCATTTTCCCATTCAATTCCGTTCGATGAAGATTGAGCAATCATCTTCTCATTCAGTTTCGTTCGATGAATGTTGAGCAATCATCTTCCCTTTCAATTCCGTTCGATGAATGCTGAGCAATCATCTTCGCATTCAGTTCCGTTCGATGACTGTTGAGCAATCATCTTCCCACTAAATTCCGTTCGATGAATGTTGAGCAATCATCTTCCCATTCAATTCCGTTCGACGAATGCTGAGCAATCATCTTCGCATTCAGTTCCGTTCGATGACTGTTGAGCAATCATCTTCCCATTCAATTCCGTTCGATGAATGTTGAGCAATCATCTTCCCATTCAATTCCGTTCGATGAATGCTGAGCAATCATCTTCGCATTCAATTCCGTTCGATGACTGTTGAGCAATCATCTTCCCACTCAATTCCGTTCGATGACTGTTGAGCAATCACCTTCCCATTCAATTCCGTTCGATGAATGCTGAGCAATCATCTTCCCATTCAGTTCTGTTCGATGACTGTTGAGCAATCATCTTCCCTTTCAATTCCGTTCGATGAATGCTGAGCAATCATCTTCCCATTCAGTTCCGTTCGATGACTGTTGAGCAATCATTTTCCCTTTCAATTCCGTTCGATGAATGCTGAGCAATCATCTTCCCATTCAATTCCGTTCGATGAATGTTGAGCAATCATCTTCCCATTCAATTCCGTTCGATGAATGCTGAGCATTCAATCTCCCCATTCAATTCCGTTCGATGAATGCTGAACATTCATCTTTTCATTGAATTCCGTTCGATGAATGTTCAGCAATCATCTTCCCTTTCAATTCCGTTCGATGAATGCTGAGCAATCATCTTCCCATTCAGTTCCGTTCGATGACTGTTGAGCAATCATTTTCCCTTTTAATTCCGTTCGATGAATGCTGAGCAATCATCTTCCCTTTCAATTCCGTTCGATGAATGCTGAGCAATCATCTTCGCATTCAGTTCCGTTCGATGACTGTTGAGCAATCATCTTCCCACTCAATTCCGTTCGATGAATGTTGAGCAATCATCTTCCCATTCAATTCCGTTCGATGAATGCTGAGCAATCATCTTCGCATTCAGTTCCGTTCGATGACTGTTGAACAATCATCTTCCCATTCAATTCCGTTCGATGAATGTTGAGCAATCATCTTCCCATTCAATTCCGTTCGATGAATGCTGAGCAATCATCTTCGCATTCAGTTCCGTTCGATGACTGTTGAGCAATCATCTTCCCATTCAATTCCGTTCGATGAACGTTGAGCAATCATCTTCCCATTCAATTCCGTTCGATGAATGCTGAGCAATCATCTTCCCATTCAGTTCCGTTCGATGACTGTTGAGCATTCAATCTTCCTATTTAATTCCGTTCGATGAATACTGAGCAATCATCTTCGCATTCAGTTCCGTTCGATGACTGTTGAGCAATCATCTTCCCATTCAATTCCGTTCGATGAAGATTGAGCAATCATCTTCCCACTCAATTCCGTTCGATGAATGTCGAGCAATCATCTTCCCATTCAATTCCGTTCGATGAATGCTGAGCAATCATCTTCGCATTCAGTTCCGTTGGATGACTGTTGGGCAATCATCTTCCCATTCAATTCCGTTCGATGAACGTTGAGCAATCATCTTCCCATTCAATTCCGTTCGATGAATGCTGAGCAATCATCTTCCCATTCAGTTCCGTTATATGACTGTTGAGCAATCATCTTCCCTTTCAATTCCGTTCGATGAATGCTGAGCAATCATCTTCCCATTCAATTCCGTTCGATGAATGTTGAGCAATCATTTTCCCATTCAATTCCGTTCGATGAATGCTGAGCAATCATCTTCGCATTCAGTTCCGTTCGATGACTGTTGAACAATCATCTTCCTATTCAATTCCGTTCGATGAATGCTGAGCAATCATCTTCGTATTCAGTTCCGTTCGATGACTGTTGAACATCATCTTCCCATTCAATTCCGTTCGATGAATGCTGAGCAATCATTTTCCCATTCAATTTCGTTCGATGAATGCTGAGCAATCATCTTCTCATTCAGTTCCGTTCGATGACTGTTGAGCAATCATCTTCCCTTTCAATTCCGTTCGATGAATGCTGAGCAATCATCTTCTCATTCAGTTCCGTTCGATGACTGTTGAGCAATCATCTTCCCTTTCAATTCCGTTCGATGAATGCTGAGCAATCATCTTCGCATTCAGTTCCGTTCGATGAATGTTGAGCAATCATCTTCCCTTTCAATTCCGTTCGATGAATGCTGAGCAATCATCTTCGCATTCAGTTCCGTTCGATGACTGTTGAGCAATCATCTTCCCACTCAATTCCGTTCGATGAATGCTGAGCAATCATCTTCCCATTCAATTCCGTTCGCTGAAGATTGAGCAATTATCTTCCCATTCAGTTCCGTTCGATGAATGTTGAGCAATCATCTTCCCATTCAATTCCGTTCGATGAATGCTGAGCAATCATCTTAGCATTCAGTTCCGTTCGATGACTGTTGAGCAATCATCTTCCCATTCAATTCCGTTCGATGAACGTTGAGCAATCATCTTCCCATTCAATTCCGTTCGATGAATGCTGAGCAGTCATCTTCCCATTCAGTTCCGTTCGATGACTGTTGAGCAATCATCTTCCCTTTCAATTCCGTTCGATGAATGCTGAGCAATCATCTTCCCATTCAATTCCGTTCGATGAACATTGAGCAATCACCTTCCCATTCAATTCCGTTCGATGAATGCTGAGCAATCATCTTCCCATTCAGTTCCGTTCGATGACTGTTGAGCAATCACCTTCCCATTCAATTCCGTTCGATGAATGCTGAGCAATCATCTTCCCATTCAGTTCCGTTCGATGACTCTGAGCAATCATCTTCCCTTTCAATTCCGTTCGATGAATGCTGAGCAATCATCTTCCCATTCAATTCCGTTCGATGAATGCTGAACATTCACTTCCCATTCAATGAGTTACTATATCACCAACAAATCTGTCATGACGATCGCTATGGAAAAGGAAAAGCTCTGCGAATGAACGCGATTCAAATGACCATTTACTTAAAGAATTTCGTGCTTAGTGTTTAAAAATAAAAGCATAAAAAAAGATATGGAACGTTATACTGATACAATATAAACTATTAAGGGCTAAACAGACGATAAAGGGTGGCAATAACCAATGAAAGGTGGAATTTTACAGCCCGAGTCCAAAGCCCTAATCTGGCCCCTCCCTTGCACTGAAAACTGCACCATTCCCTTTCCGCAACAGTGGCGCCATCGTAGCAATGGTAGTAGAAGAGTGTTCTTGTGCTTGGCTGCTGACGAAAGGGACCAGGATCAAGTATCGACGTCTCTCTGTTCTCTTTCTGCTCCCATCTCTCCTTCCTCGCAGATCTCCTCTAAGGCTTATTAGACTGACAGGCTCCTGTCAGACCTCTGGTGGCAAGTAGCTGATTGAGAGGCAATTATGTTTGGAATTTTTATTTTTTTCTCCGTAGCATTGTTGAATGGAGCTGGTGCATCACTGGGACCCAAAAGGTTAATTTACAACTCTATCCCATTTTAATAAATGGGAAGGTCAGCTAACTTTGAAAATAAACCTTTCGTGAGAAAATGTTACTGAATATAAATTAAAGATTTATATCAAGTCTTTAAGTCATAAAACGACATTCCTTCACTATTTCAAGAATTGGGGACTAGCACGACTAGCACGACTAATGAAGCTAAGACTTTCAAGATGTCCGACCGATTCTCATGCGACGATTATTTCATTGACATATTGCTTTGTAGGGCATATTCGTAAATCACGTGATATTTCCTGTAACAGGCCCCTCCCACAAAACTTTAGACAAAACATTGACAAAATGAGGATATAATTCGAATTAGACTAATTAACACCGAGTCGTTGATGAGACTCACTTGCTCCATCAGTTCATCCAGCCAGCTACACTAAAACCAAATTGCATGGCAACCTTTTCGATGAACAGTTTTCGAAATACTTCACATTCGGGATTTTACTCCAAGGTCATTTGATATTTATGCCAACGCAAATGAGAATGGATATCATCGCGCCATCCAGAATATTACTTTCAAATAAGTCAAACAATGCTCAATTAAAAAGGCGCGTTACTTGAATGCAGATGAAACATATATCAGAACAAAGCTTGTGTAGCAAGGTCCAATTTTTTTTTTCAATATTTAGTGAAGAGAGAAAATGCGATTTTTAAACTATCGCAAAAGTGAAGTACGGAGAGAGTTCAAAGAGTTCTTGACACGTATCTGAAGATTTGCACTCGTTCTTCCGAAGTTAACGAGCTACGATTTGTTTGGAAGCTTGTCTAAACTTCTCTTTACGAGTTAAAAAGCAAAAGCCTTATTTATCATTTCTCTCTTGGCTGTCGGGGGGGGGGGGGGAGCGTAAAGTGCGGTCTGAGAAATCTGAGCGTTGTTGCTAAGGAGCTACTACAGATGGGGAAAGATTTTACATTTTCACAAGGATACATCTCGGGGAGGACGGGAAAAACAAATAATGCCGATTTGTATACGGGGATCATGACTGTTCACGTGACACTGTTACGGGATGGATGTGCAAATTCAGAGAAGGACAGCAGAGATTCGAAGACCTTACTCGTGCAGGAAGATTGAGTCCGTGAACGAGAGAACCATCGCTGCTGTTCATGAACTCGTTAAAAAAGCCCACACATTACTGTTCGGGTAATAAGTTAGATGTCAGTGTATCGATTGGCAGAGTAGAAATAAATTCATCAACATTTAAAGTTCCGAAAGATCCTATACCAAATGGGTGCGCCATAAACTTACAGAACAGAAAAAAAGGGATAGAGTCGACTCGTGCAAGGAGATGCTGGCAACGTTTAAACCTAGTGACCCAAACGGTTAACAGACATTGTCTCAGGTGATGAGACGTGGTTTTATTACTATACAACTCCCAGAAAGATTAGCAACTATGTTTGGGTTGCATAAGATGAACTGCGTCCCCAAACACTCCGACATGACTTTCGCTCGAGGAAAAGGATGTTCAAAGCTTTTTTCAATTCCCTAAGATTGGTAACCATGGACATCTTACCTGAAAAAATGACTATAAATGGCCAATACTGTACCAACATTATTTTTCCCAAAATGGTTCAGGAGATGAAGGAGGGTCAGTGGTTCTCCTTCTTCACGACAATGCCTGTGCTCACAAATCCGACAAGTTACGGTCTAGCTAGAGCAAAAAAAAAAAATCAAACAGCAACCCCATCCTGCATATTCACCCGATCATGAACCTCGCTACTTTTGGTTGTTTCCAAAAATTAAAAAGGAACTTGCTGGGAAGCTTTTTTCAGGGGTGCAAGACTTTGCAAATTGCTTTCATTCAGAATTGCGGAGTATTTCCCAACAGGAGTACCACCAAGCGTTCCAGTATTGGCATAGACTTCTGCCACTTTGCATAGCTGATGGAGGGGGAGCACTTTGAAGGTTTGGTTTGGTTTGGTTGTTTGGGGTTTAATGGCGCATCGGCAACAAGGCCATAATGCGACAAACAAAAGACAATATAAAAGATAAAAGACATAGAAACCCATAACCAAAAGTTAAAATACATTGGCAACATTGTAAAGTGGTAAAATAAGAAAAAACAAGTGTATATGAACAGAGTAAAACAACTGTAGAAATATGAAATAAAATAAACCCAGGTGTAAGAGACCTGGGGTAAATAATGCATAAACTTAAGGGAAAATCAAATTCGGTTAAAATATCCACAATATTTCAAAAAGGTAAAAACTGAAGATAAAATGCAATGATCAGATAAAAGATGTCCGAGTGTAAGAGGCTCGGACATAAAATTATGGAAATTAAAAATCAGACGTCGTTCAAAGTTAAAAGCAGAGCACGAGATTAAAATATGTTTGATGGTTAAAATGGTGTCACAAAACTCGCACTTAGGCACGTCGTCCGCCCGTAAAAGAAACGAATGAGTAAGAAACGAGTGACCTAAGCGGAGCCGAGCAAGTACAACTTCCTCCTTGCGATTCCTGCGGTAACAAGACTGCCATGGTTTGATGAGAGGTTTGATCTCGAAGAGCTTGTTGGTAAGCTGTTCCGACCAAGATCTCTGCCACTGTGCCCGGAGCTCGGTGGAAAAACGCTGCCGGAAATCCAGATAGGGAACCGGCAACGGAGAGTCGGACAGGGGCGTGGCTGACCTGGCAGCAGAATCTGCCAAATCATTACCCCTGATTCCGACGTGACCGGGCACCCAACAGAAGAGAATCGTGGTGGTGGCTGCCAGACGATGGAGCTGCTGGCGGATCTTGGAGAGAACAGGGTGAGGCCGATGCCTCACTGAGATCAAAGCCTGTAGCGAGCTAAGCGAGTCGGTGTAAAGCACACACCGACGATGATGCTTAGTCGCCACGTGGTCCAAGGCGAGACTGATAGCGTGCAACTCTGCAGTGAAGATGGAACACTGCAGTGGGATCTGGTCTGCAATGATTACATCACAGCAGACCATGGCTGATCCCACCGAAGTGCCGGACTTCGAGCCATCTGTAAAGACAGGCAAGAAGTCCGGGTGCTCAGCACGATGGCTGGCAAAGAGTTGCCGGTACACACAGTCGGGTGTAAAGGCCTTCCCCGTCCTGCACAGGGAAAAATCGCAGGTAGGGGAAACAGCGAGCCATGGTGGAAGTGGCTCAGCTGTCGACTGTGCAACGCTATCGAGACTGGTGTTGATGTCTCTGAGGTAGCCTCGGACTCGCAAACCAAATGGACGAATGGCAGTCGGCCGATTATTGTAAAGCGTTTCCCACTTCGGACTGAAAACGCAGTCCCAAGTGGGATGGCCAGGCAGGGATCGCAATTTAGAAGCATATTGTAGGGACAACTGCTGACGGCGAACAGATAAAGACGGTTCGTCGGTCTCAACGTAAAGACTCTGGACCGGTGAGGTGCGGAAGGCTCCCGTGCAAACACGGAGAGCCTGATGATGGAGGGGGTCCAGCACCTTCACCACCGAATCCCGGGCCGAGTCGTACACCTGGGATCCGTAGTCCAGTTTCGATCGGACAAGTGCACGGTACAGGCGGAGCAAAGAACATCGGTCCGCCCCCCAAGAAAGGGAGGAGAGGACCTTGACGATGTTCAATGCCCGCGTGCACTTGGACCTGAGATGACGTATGTGTGGTAAAAAGGTCAATTTCCGATCGAATATGAGACCGAGAAACTTGGTCTCCGCCACAACTGGAATGATGTTACCCCCGAGCCGCAGCTCGGGATCCAGATGAAGATTACGCTTGTGGCAAAAGTGCACACAAGCGGTCTTCTGTGGGGAGAACCGAAACCCATTTGCCGTCGCCCAAACCAAAAGATTGTTCAGGGCAATTTGCAGTTGTCTTTCAATGACCCTCATGCTGGAAGATGAGCAAAAGATGCTAAAGTCATCAACATAGAGGGCATTGCCTACGGATGGAGGAAGTTGTCTAGTTATGGAATTAATCTTGACAGCGAAAAGCGTAACACTCAGAACGCAGCCTTGTGGCACCCCCTGTTCTTGGGGGTACGGCCGCGACAGAGTGTTACCGACACGGACACGAAAAGAGCGTGTCGATAAGAAGTTGGAGATGAAGATCGGCATGTGACCTCTCAAGCCGAAGCTGTGGAGGTCACGAAGAATGCCGAATCTCCAAGCCGTGTCGTACGCTTTTTCGATGTCGAAGAAAATTGACACCAGGTGCTCTCTACGTAAAAAAGAATTCCTGATAGCCGATTCGAGGCGTATCAGGTGGTCAATAGTTGACCGTTGCCTGCGAAAGCCACACTGGGTGTTGGAAAGAAGGTTGTGGTGTTCTAAATACCAGATGAGTCTGGCATTTACCATTCTTTCCAACACCTTGCACACGCAGCTCGTCAATGCGATGGGACGATAATTAGAAGGAATCTTGGGATCTTTCCCTGGCTTGGGGAAGGCCAAGACGATGGCCTCCCACCAGGAGTCCGGAAACTGCTCCTCGAGAAAAATGCGATTGAAGAGATGGAGCAGCCGATCCTTACTCGATGGTGAAAGATGTTGGAGCATGGCATAATGGACATTGTCCGGCCCTACAGCAGAGGCACGAGAAGAGTGCAGAGCAAGGCGAAGCTCCTCCGCTGTGAATGGCCTGTTGTAAGGCTCCAGGCCATTCGAGTGGAAAGACAGCGGAGAGCGTTCCGCCCTGCCCTTCTGGGCCAGAAACTCGGGGGAGTAAGAAGAAGAAGAAGAGATGGAGGAGAACGACTCCCCCAGAGTGTCGGCAATTGCTTTGGGATCAGCAATTGCCTGTCCATTGTGCTCCAAGATCGATAACGAGTGGGACGTGTAGTTCCCACTCATCTTCCGGACTTTATCCCACACGACCTTGGAACTAGTCGTGCGGGTTATGGATGACGTATACTTGATCCAAGATTCCTTCTGGCTCTGGCGTCGGACGAAACGAGCTTTCGCCCTGGCGCGTTTGAAGTTCTCGAGGTTGGGGGTTGTCGGATATCTCCGAAACACCCCCCAAGCCTTGTTCTGAGCCTTACGAGCTGCGGTGCAATCTGGATTCCACCACGGTTTCGGAAAGCGAGGAAACCGTGTAGAAGTTTGAGGAATTGTTGATGCAGCTGCATCTACGATACAGTCCGTTATCTCCGCTACTGCCACATTGATTGGCTCCTGGCTGACGGAGTGGTCGTCGAGCTCAGAGAGCAGCTCGAAACCACCCCAGTCAGCCCGATCCAGCCTCCACCGCGAGACGCGTGAAGGGCTGCAAGGCCCCCCACGGGAGATGGTGCACACCACGGGGAGGTGATCGCTTCCGTACGGGTTGTCCTCGACCTCCCATGTAAAGAGTGGAAGGATCGAGGAGGAGCAGATGGTGAGATCAATGGCAGTGAAAGTGCGGGTTGGGGAGTGAAAGTAAGTGCTGACACCGGTGTTCAACAGGGAGAGAGAAGGATCCAGGAGCCACTGCTCCAGGACCCCACCCCTCCCGTTGGTGTCAGCACTGCCCCAAAGTGGACTGTGTCCGTTGAGGTCCCCCATAATGAGGAAGGGGGACGGCAGCTGCGAGACGAGATCATCAAGGTCTTCCTGGAAGACGATGCTCCCAGGTGGAAGATATACAGAGCAGACAGTCAGTGAGAACCCCACGCAGAGACGGATGGCTACCGCCTCTAAGTTGGTGATGAGGTTTACGACCTGGAATGGAGAATGGTTGCTCACGAGGATGGCGACACCCCCGCGAGCTGGACCATCTCCATCCCGGTCCCGGCGAACCAGTGAAAAGTGCCGGATCGTGGGATCTGTGACTGGCTGCAAGTATGTCTCCTGCAGGCACACACAGATGGGCTGGTGTGCCTGAAGGAGGGCCTTGATGTCGTCAAGATTCCTCTGGAATCCACGACAATTCCATTGTAGGAGTGTGGCCATCTCAGGACTTAGAAGAGTGGGCGGACGACGAATTCCTATTCAACTTAACCGCCGCGGAGGACGGTTTAGTGAATAGGGGGCGGTCGGTATCCATGTCCTCGGAATCGTCCGAGGGGCATGGATCGGTGACCGCCCTTTGAGGTGCAGTGATTTTCTTTTTGGGCCCCGGCGGGGGCCCCTTAGGTTTCGAAGGTCTTGCTGTCTGAGGTCGGGAAGGAGGAGGCCTTCCGGTGGAGGTGGAAGGCTGAACTGCAGGAATGGAAACCGGGGTTGATGTCGAAGTCGACACCACCCTCGGTCTCGCCTGCGTAAGGAGGTATTTCGCAGCTGGCGAGAAAGACTCAGTAGGTGGTACACTGATGTCAGTCTGCACCGCAACCGAAGTCATTGGAACGATGGGCTTTCCAATGACTGCACTGGCATAGGAAACCTTGCCAGGTGGGGCGGGCGGTGCAGCAAGCTTTCTCGCTTCAGGATACGAGATGTTGTTAATGACTTTGAGGCGTTGTACCTCCTTTTCTTCCTTCCACTTCGGACAGTCGCGGGAGTACGCCGGATGTTCGCCACTGCAGTTCACACAGTATGCCTTTTCTGCTGTGCAGTCAGGATCGAGATGATCCTTACTGCCACAGCGAGCACAGGTGGGCTTGCCCCTGCATGCTGTGCGGGCATGACCGTATACCTGACACTGAAAACAGCGCAGAGGGTTCGGTATATACGGCCTTACCTCACAATGTAAATAACCTGCCTTGATGGAAGAAGGCAGGCGTGGCGTGTTGAATGTAACAATCAACACCCGGGTGGGTGTCAATTTCCCATCACGGCGTGTCGAAACCCTGTGGACCGCTGTTACTCCTTGAGGTGTGAGCTCCGAGAGGATCTCCTCCTCAGGGACTTTGAGGAGGCCCCACTCGGTGATCACACCCCGAGAGGAATTCAAAGTTTTATGGGGAGTGACTTCGACAGCCACCCCACCAATTTCCTTGACTTTCAGGAGTAGTTCCGAGTGTTTGGAACAAGCGGTCTCAACCTGCAAGTCACCAGATCGTAGGCGCTTAACGGATTTCGGTTCTCCCGCAAGACCTTTCAAACCTTTGTTAACGAAAAAAGGGGACATGTCCCCAAGTACCTGATCACCCGTGGAGTGGATGATCAGGAACTTTGGGAACGAAGACACAGACACAGAAGACGACGGCAGAGATAACAGTGACGACGAGGAAGATGGAGGCTCATGTCGAGCCCTCTTGTTGGCGGCGATCGCATTAATTTCATCATTCTCTCTCATGGTTGTTTATGTGTGGTTCAGTGCCCGCTGTCCCCACCCTCCACGGAGCCCAACAAGGGGACGCCCAGTCGGGCGCCAAGGATACGCAGGCACTATACCCACACAGACAGTGAGCCAAGCCCTCACAAAGAAATATAAGGAAAATAAAAAGAGAAATGTGCAGAATAAAACATTCTACACAAATCAAACAAAGCGTAAAATAAGAAAATTGTGACTGGCCAAACTGGCCGCACAAAGAAAGGATAACTACAAAAGGAAAAGAAGTTGTGAGGAAACTTGTAAACCTGTACCCGGACCGTGGGCAAGGTTACTCACCGCTCTGCACGGTTGACCCTAGCAGGACCTGCCCACCAGCCGATTGCTCCTGGGGGGGCCACCCCAGGAGCTCCCGTTTACCGGAAGCAGAGGCCAAAGCAGTGTATAGCAGAGGCCCCGGAATCCGCTGCCCAGCCCCGCGACGGACAGGCTCCCCAATGGCAAGACGGCCAATGGGGACCACGCCAGTCATGAGCTGAGGAGAGAAGACGGGGACCCCGAGCAACTACCAGGATCCTCCTTTCCCGGGACACGGGTCTCCGCGCACGGCAAACACGCGGGCGAGCGTTTAGGACCCTGCGAAGGTAACCGAGCCAGCGGGAACCTTCACAGGGTGGTCCCCCTCACCACGTACAGGCGCTCACACCGAGGGGGCACTTTGAAGGACGGTTAAAGTTTTGCTGAGGTTAGTGGAATGGTTTTTCTTCTGCGGATGCATGCCAAAAATTTATTGAACGCTCCTCGCATTATAATAATTTCTTGACCGTAAATTGCAAATGGAAAGAAAGATTCCTTGCAAATGGAAAGCAAGAAGCTGACGGTTCGTGGAATTAAAAGGAATTATACGATGCTCCGTTTGAGTGTTTAGTTTTCGAAATGCTTTTTCTCGTTTCATCAGTTTTTGCTTGAGTTTTATTTTTCCTAAAGTTTTTCTGCTGAGGTCCCGCTATCCTCACAGACCTTATACTATGGCATATTAAACTCGCATACTCCTGTCAGACCTCTGTAGCAAGCAACTGCTTGAAGGGGTATTTATTATTTTATTTATTATAATTAAAATCACTCCAAAGGCAGGTTCCCAAGATAAAAATTTTTTAGAATCCGATTACCAATTAGTCGACTATTTTATTTAACGATTTAAACAAAGTGGTGTCTGAGAATCAATCTCTGAAATGTTAGAAGTGTTGTTGTGACTTACATAATATTAATTTCGTTATTTCTTTATTTGTAAGCCATTTTGACTTCTGAACGCAGCCGTTCCTTTTTTTAAAAAAAGACAAGGGTTTATTTTTAACTATAACATTTATCAAATGAGGATGATCGTGACCGTGAGTAAATATGCAGTCATTTTTCTTAGCTGCGGAAACTATAAACAATTCGCATTAGAAGCATTTCTCAAAGAGTATCTATATAGATATCAATATATATACACTGGTTTCCATAAATTAAGGAAAATCCCTATGTTAAGTCAATGGAAAGCTAATGCCAAAGCTCTATAACTTGTAAAATAAGATTTTTAGTTTTGAAAAATGATTGCAGATAAAGATCTCAAGCAAATAAATCAATATCTCGATTTTCAACAATATTCGTTCAGTATTTAATGAGTTAAAGAAGTTTGAATATTTAGCGATAGCAATGCCAGTCACAAAAATTGACTTCAGAAGTTGATTAAAACTTTGATATAATACTTATTACTAAGTGTTTAATAAAACAAGTTTGTATTTTAGAACTTTCTGTAAAGAATTCTTTCACTATTCTTCAGTTTTGTATAAGTTTCTTAAGACTGCTATTTTTATTGTTAAATATTCAAACTTCCATAACTCATTAAATACTGAACGAATATTGTTGAAAATCGAAATATTGATTTATTTGATCGACATCTTTATCTGCAATCCCATTTTTCAAAACAAAAAAAAATTGTTTTAGAAGTTATAGAGCTTTGACGTTAGCTTCCCATTGACTTAACATGGGGATTTTCTTTAATTTATGGGAATCGGTATTTCTTCGATTCTAAGACGACATCGATTCTAAGACGCGCCTTAATTTCAGCACCACCAACAGACAAAAAGCTTTGATTCTAAGAAAAAAAAATTGCTAAAATATATCTAACAAATATTTTTATTATAATAGAATTCAATTTACTAACAACAGTAGTACTTATTTATCAGTAAGTATGCTATTCATCACTTCCTTCTGAATCAATATCAGAGTCTAATTCTTCTGAGCCGTCTTTTTCTACGTTTCTAAGACGCCATCGATTCTAAGACGCTCCCCGTTTTTAGAGATATTTATGTGGAAAAAAGTGCGTCTTAGAATAGAAGAAATACGGTAGATAAATATATATATATCAGGATGAAAGAATGGGTTCCAGGGAGAGGACGATGCTATTCCCTGCAGAGTGACAATTCTTTTCTACTTCCTACTCAAAATGAAGATCCTTTTCAAGCAACCGAACAGAACCCGAGAATATTAGAAAATATCTTGCTTAGTTGGAGTTCCGAAAATCGACTGCTTTTATCTTATGTAGTGTCTGGTGCATGAATCAAATATTATGTGTTTTAGGGTAAACTAAATGCTATTGGCATTACAGGCTGTCAATCATTCACAGGATTTTAATATTAAAAACAAAAGATAACAGATATTATTAACTTTTATTTCCAGTTAAAAAACTGAATGAAGATTTAAGAATCTGACCAGAATTCTGAGAGTCACATAATTCTCGACAGAAGAGTTTTACTCAGCGACCCCTGTCTTGTATACTTTTTAATGATGGTGATGTCCATGATGATGGTGGCCATGATGGTGACCATGATGATGGCCGTGGTGATGGCCGTGGTGATGACCATGATGATGGCCGTGGTGATGGCCGTGGTGATGACCATGATGGTGATCATGACCATGATGGTGATCATGACCATGATGATGGCCGTGATGATGTCCGTGATGGTGATCATGGTGGTGGTGGTGATCATGGTGATGATCATGATGATGTCCATGGTGGTGTCCATGATGATGGTCATGATGATGTCCATGGTGATGACCATGATGATGACCATGATGATGTCCATGATGATGTCCATGATGACCATGGTGATGGTGATGACGAGAATCAACCTCAGGAAGTGGGCCTCCACTTACACTGGCATACAACGTCACCAGGCAGAAGAAACCAAGGATGATGATCAGAGAATTCTGAAAATGAGAAGAAAAATTCAAATGAGTACTGAAATTTATAAATGAATCTCACAGATTGCTATTGAGAAAATTATTAGAACAGCGGATGTGGATTTTAAGAATAAAAGTAAAGGCTATTTAGATTAGCAAATGATGTTCTAATGAGCATCGTTTAATTGTGGGAAAGATGAAAGATCACTTTTAAAAACATGTAAATCCATTATTTGTCCCATTAGTGCATTTCAAGATATCTCACCATGTTGTGGCAAGGAATATTTAATGAAAAATCAAGGATTCTCAAGTGTTCAGTTTTTATCCTAGATACAGGGATTAGCTAAGTTGCTGCTCTTTCTATCTTCCAAACGATAGATGGTCACTTCGCACCTGTAACGGTTCATTTCTAAGCAATAAGGAGAATGAAGTGGAACAGTGAGCATGAGGCTGTGGCTTTCCTGAACACGACATTTTTAGTACGATCTCGTGTCTCTTCCTATTGGACGCGAAAAAGAGGTTTGCAGCTGATGGGTTGCATTGTTTTTTGTGGCCCCCAACAAGTTTTCCTCTTACATTCGAACGCGAAACAATTGCGTATTGCATCAGCGTTTAGCATTTTAAAATGATTCGCAATTGCCTGTCGATTTTTTTTCTCTCTGAATCATTGCTTCGTGATTTGCAAGAACCACAGTCATCGTTATTTAGCTAGCAGGAAGCGAGAAGAAAAGAGCTGAAGAAGAAAAATATAAGCAAAATGCAACAGTGCGTTTAGTATTCAAGTTAAGCACGAAAGATGATGGAAGAATAAATGGCACATTGGGATGGATTTCACCATTCACGATTCATGGAAAGCTTTTCTCTTCGCCTTACAATTAGCTCTCCCTCCTCACCACAATTCCTCCTCACCGCAATTCCTCCTCACCGCAATTCCTCTTCTCCCCACAATCCCTCCTCACTGCAATTGCAATTCCTCTTCTCCCCACATTAGAAATCCTGAATCTCTGTCTCATCTTACGATTTTATAAACGATAACCCAACAGGTTGTCTTCATAATTCACAGAACAGATAGCAATAGCGAACTGTTCCGAAACTATTTCCTCAACTCTAGAGGAGACGCGAAAAATAGAAGTATCCTCTTGGCGAATATCGGTGATCGTTTTCAAAGGGAATGAATTTTCTCCTTTTCCGATTTTTTCACGCTCTAACAGTGGAAATTCAAACTAATGAATGCTAAAATGTCAACAGCAATATTTCATCGGAACCTGCCAGAAATGATTACTCCTCTTCCTCCCCAGGCCGAAGTGATTGAACCCCCCTCCCCCCCGATCTGCCCGAACCATTTCGACGACTGTAGAGCACGATTTAAGGAACAGCGTATATTATTAATTATAATCATATGATTACACTTTTAATATGTTTAATGCTCTTTGGAACGGGAAATATTTGAAACATTTGTAGAGACTGAAGTTCCGTGGATAACATCATTATAAACGCAAAGAGCGATTGATTAAAGATAGAGAATACGCAAAAGAAAGTCAAATCCTCGTGGTGTTTATTTTTAATTACTAAAGACTGAATAAAAAGTTGAAATTGTAATAAAACAAAATGTTATACTTTTACATATTTCTTTCACAGTTTTAAGAAATGTTTGAAATTTAAATTATTCGAAATCCTAGCCTTAAGCCATCTGTGCCATTTTTTGAATGCTAAATTTTGAATGTCTGTAGACAGACGACAAAGTGAAAAAATTTGTTTGTATTGTTTCGTTTTCTTTTTCTTAAACGAGGTTAAAAAGAAACCTCGCAGCTGATTCACCATTTCGACCGCAATCTTTTCAACCAACTCAATACGAACCCTTCATGCCTGACAGTTGCTTCAGTTCATCTGGATTCTCGAATGCATCTGAGCTGAATGCGTGCTTAATAACGATCACGATTATTGCTGAAAGTACTGACACTAAGGTTGATGAATCAATGAGACACAAGAATTCTCGGACAAAGGTTTCTCTTATCAATGTTATTTCAGTGTGTATTTTAAAGGATTAATTTTCGATTAAGGGTTGTTTGCGCTAAGCTTTACCTATCTACCGCTGGAATTGATTTGGTCCCTTCAAAAATTTACATTTATCAACTTGCAACCAAAAAAACATTTCGTTGTTTCAAGGGGAGGGGGGGGGGAGGTTCTCTTTGCACATGTTCCGATTCTTTGAGAGGAAGAATAGGTGATTCAGCAAATGCAACAGAAGGAGAAAGGGGATCGCAAGCAGACAAAAATGAATGGAATAAACAGGGAAGGATGAAAGTATGAGCCGGTTGTTTTCGGCTATCCTGTGAATAGGTGGCATATGCTGCAGAGAGTGAAAGTTCCCACTCTCTGAGGGCTCCTGAAAACACTTCATCTGATTCGGAAAGGAGAGATAAATTGTTATGTGAATTTGAGAGGGGAACAGCAAAGAAAGGAAGGATCAGGATAAGGGGGGAAGAGAGCAAGGGGAAAAGATGAAGGAACAAAGATCGACAAGAGCAATGAAAGAAAAGGGCAAAATCGAAGAAGGAAGAAGAGGCAGATGTGGAGGGAAAACTAAGACCGAAGTAGAAATGAACGAGAAAGAATTAAAGATAAGAAGAGGAAAAGAACGAACTTTGTTCTGTGCTAGATTTAAAAGAGAATTAAAAAGGGATAATGGAAGGCAGAATACATTACAATGTAATGCAGAAGAGAAATAAATAAATCAAGTATCAAGAATAGAGAAAAGAGGATAGAGATAAAAAAAAGAAGAAGGATATTTAAATAGGAAACGGCGATTAAGATGGGAAATGGGAAAATAAAAGTTAAAGTATATAAAAGGAAGCAAAATAGAAATTCTAATCTCTTGCAACTAACGGAAATGCAGGAAAAATGGCAAAGGAGGTCAAAAGCAATATAAAGGCAAAAATGCTTCCCGTTTTTGTAAATATATGGATATATTTTTGTTAATATATTAATCATAAAAAAGGAAATTAGATTATATCAGAAGGTCCACCTAAAATTAGAGATATGTGTAGAAAATGAAAACAGGTTTCTTTGACTTAGGCAGAAAGGGACAAAAGTAAACTTCAGTTTTGAGAAGTATTTGCAAAGGCAACTCTGAAAAGAAATATCGTCAGAGCTTTGGCAATAAATCTTCTTTAAAAGATGAATTGGTTATTGACATTTCATCTTCTTGCTTAATAGATTGATTCCAAAGTAAATGTTTAGCCTCTTATTGATATAATGATAAGAATTGAGCTCTTCCTGCGAATGAAAAGTAATATCTGGGGAAATAGGATAGTGAAAGCGAAGATTTTCGGGAAGATAGATCCTACTTCTGGAGACAGTGACGATGAACAGCGAAGGTAACTATCGCGTCGCAAGATTCGAAGAGAAATAGGGAGATGGAAATCCTGAATGGAGAATGGGGAATCATTACCAGCGAATGAGAGGAGGAAATGTTGAGGAGGAAAGAAAATTCGAGTGAAGATGATGATGATACTTACCATGGTGCGAGGGAATGAAGACTGAATCTGACACTCAGTGAAGGAGCTCGCAGCTGCTGGGATACAATTTGCGATTGCTCCTCGGCCTCTTTATATACTCGATCTCTCGAACACAACTGGAATTGCTTCGTCGGTGCTCGCCCCGTCACGCTCAAATAGTCTGGGCTACAGACTGACCAAATGGGGCAATAATTGGTTCATTTCAGAAAACAAATTACAGCTCTTCTCATCGTTTTATCTGACAAAGGACTTGTAAAGGAATATCTCCGTGTTGCCTTGCTTCAACGAAACCTTTTTCTTCAGTAGAAATCTCGACAGCTCAGTTATTAAATTTGTAAACGTTTTCGGCTTCAGTTGCAACAAAGTGCTGGTGCTATCAACATGCTCATTACTATTTTTATTTTAAAGAATTTTTTCAATCGATTTTTTGAGCTTCTTGTTCCGTTTCGGACGAGACGATTTAAATTGCTCTTCCACATCTTTCAAGCACAAGTTTTTATAACCTCGTGCAACACTTCGCACAGAAAGTAGTTTTCGCAAATGAATTTATTTCATGAAGTTTAAAAATGATATCATTAAATATTCTCTTTGAATTAAAAAGCAAAAGAATATAATTTAAAACTGATTCAGCAAGTGAATTCATTTCTAATTGAAATGATTAAAAGAGGCATTAATTGCAAATTTAAGTACATATTTTTAAATTTTTTACATATTTTAAAATTAAATTCAATTACATGAAACAACCTATTTAAATAGAGAATGTAAAAGAATTTTTAAGTGAAATAGCAATAATGATATCAATAATGTAGCTAATGGGATTTCAATAGGTAGCAGTTTTTTCACTTTTTTTGCCAATTTTAAAAAACTAACTTTCCTAAAGAGTTCAGATTTACAATAATGGATTATGATCACTGGAAAATTATACTTCAAGATAGTGCGAAGTACAAATTGCAAACACCGGCCAAAACCAAAAGAGAAACAACTGATTAAACGAAAAAACTACAACTGTTAATCATTTCTATTTCAGCCATTTTTCTCTTTATTATTTAGTCAGGAAATCCTAATTTTTCACTGTGATGATGCTTAATTGACCTTGAACGTGATTTTAGTTGTCTGTAATGTTATTGGTCATTGGTGAAAAGATTTCTGAAAGGAATCTGCAATAAATGGATGAGAAAAAACACATGAGTACCGCTTTAGGATTTCATTTCGTTATAATTCCAATTCTTTACGGAAATATTCCTTACTCTGGTGATTTAAGTGGTTCTGATACTCTAAGAGAGATGGAGAGAAAATGGGGGGGCCTTTAAATAGGGTTGCTGACCTTCAAAACAGTTTGGTAGTTTTTTTTTCCTACAAATTATCCCTTTGGATTTGTACGATGAATTTTCCTTAACAGATTGATAAATCATTTTCATCTTTTGATTATCATCGTGAACGCCTCCAGAGTCAAAAGAGGTGGCATTTTCATTTCCTAGAACTTGAAAACATATTTTTCAAAATGTATAAATCATCAAAAATATAATTCTGAAGTTCCAAATCATGAACTCGAAGCATCATGCTCTAACTTACCGATAAATAAGTAAGAAACGATAATATCTAATAATAATCTTAATCATTTATCATTAACATCAAAATAAAATCGATATCTTTTATTCCTGTAAAAGAGCAGCAACGAAATCATCAGAAGAGGTCAATGGACTGCATCATAGGCAACAGTTCTGTTATTAACATTACAATCATCTGAAATCAGAAATAAATAGCGTCTATTCAAGGTATAGCTTTGAACAAAGGAAATTAGATTCTTTTATTTCTGTAAATGCGAAGTCCGATTATTGCTTTACCACACTTTCAAATATCCAATTTATTTGCCGTGATATTGAAAATAGTAGATCTTTCAGAAATGTGATATCGAGCCAAGCAATGTGATCTTTTAACTCACCCATGTGTATTTTAAACTACAAAAAATTGATTTTTCGATATTTTGAGTCTATCTGTCATGTCGTCTGAAGAATAGTGGTCCACTCCCGAACTCCCTTTTAATTACTCCAATTAATATCTCTTGGCCCGTGATTCAGGTGAAATCACAGATCACGGTATTTTTCACCCGTGCTTCGTGTGCTGTGCCTTCGATGAAAGAAAGAAATATCCAATGCCCTAAGTAGAGGATAACACACTATTTTTTTTCCATTCGCACACATATATACAAATACATATGGGAATGTGCTCGATTGTGTGAGCCTTAGCTGTGCTCAACACTTCGTCGGATGAAATGGCTTTATCGATGTTCCTTGGAGACGTCTCCAATCAGCTTAATATAGTTTAAATTCTGCTTTGCTGTTACAGGCGTTCACTTTATGAGGTGGTAATCTGTACATTCCCGTAGAGAAATCTCTTTCCAGACCTCAAAACTCGGTGAGAGGATATCCTAATCCCTAAGAACCGAACCCTGCTCCTTTGGGGTTTCCGGTGAAGAACTACGCCACTTCGACGCGCTAAAACAAACTTGACCTCTCCGTTCGTAAGCAACACTCCTGATTTGTTCCCATCTCTTCTCTTGGTGACTCGCACCCTAACCCTCCCGGCTACGATGGTGCAGAGTGACGAAGATGCTATTCTAAAGCGCCATCTGGTGCACTCGCCTGCGTGGAGGTATCGAGAATAGACTAATTGATGGTTATGATTGATGAGGATATCCTAATCCCTAAGAACCTAACCCTACTCCTTTGGGGTTTCCGGTGAAGAACTACGCCACTTCGACGCGCTAAAACAAACTTGACCTTTCCGTTCGTAAGCAACACTCCTTCTGATTTGTTCCCATCTCTTCTCTTGGTGACTCGCACCCTAACCCTCCCGGCTACGATGGTGCAGAGTGACGAAGATGCTACTCTAAAGCGCCATCTGGTGCACTCGCTTCCGTGAACGCATCGAGAATAGCACAGCTTGGCTCCGATTGATGACTAATGAGCAATATTACAATCTAAGATACTTCGGAAAATACACTTATAACATGGATATATGAAAGAACAATAAAAATATAAGAAAATAAATTAGAGGGACACGAGAGTTTCCGCTACATATACATAAAAAAGTTAAATCTATATAAATAAAAGGAGTTTGCCATTTGAATAACATATTTTATTACGGCGGTGTGAAAAAAATTTATAAACTGCCAAAAAGACCTTTGCATGACCAATCACATTGGATCATTTCATCACGATTTTGATTTATTTTTTACATTGTCCCCTAATAGTTTTTTAAACTGACTGAAAATAATAAAAATTTGAATCAGGAATCTGATTTTTTCGTGAATTTCATGAATTTGATTTCTTCTTGAATTTTATGAATCTGATTTCAATTTGAGTTTGAAGTAGTGAAATCCTTTATATGTGTGATCTTTTTTCTCAGTCCTGGAACAACGTTTTTAGAACCATCACTGATATGAAAGAATTAAGCTCACAAACGGATCTCATTGCGCCAACGGGTGGCCCTCAGCGAGATGCTGACTGCAGACTCGTGGATTACACAACGCCTTTTTTTTAATCTCCCCTTGACCTTATTTTTCATTTGCCCTCTCTGCGACATTGCTGGAGTTGGCAGCGACACAGCTCAGCTTAATTATCTTGGAAGTTGTGTATCAGATACTGCGAATAGGAGGCATTATAAGAACATGAGAATAAACATTGTTAACGAATGGTTTAAGAATTTGTGGACAACGTGGAAAGAATAGGTGTATATATATATACTGGTTTCCATAAATTGAAGAAAACTCAGAAAAATTATAATCAACCAAAAACTATATGAATGATTTTAAAGAAATTTCATCAAAACATGAATTGCAATGCTAGTTTCAGAATGGCATAAAATATTTTTCACTAGAGACATTTTTCGTCAAAAAATAACATTTACAGGAACTTGTCCAAAAATGAGGTGTCAGAATGCAATGCGCAAAGTTATTTCATAATGGGTGTGGTCACCCCTTACAGCAATGCAGGCACGACAGCGATGTTCCATGCTATTTACGATGTTGTGAATCAGCTCAGTAGGGAGTAAAGACCATTGTTCCTTTAAAACAGTAATGAGCTCCCCTTCTGTTTCAGGTGGCGGGTTAAGGGCAGCAACACGTCTCCCTAGAGCATCCCACGCATGCTCAATCGTATTTAGATCGGGATATCGAGCTGGCCACTACATGCGCATAATGATCTCCTCTTGAAGGTATTGTTCCACTAGTCGAACTCTGTTGGACGAGCGTTATCGTCTTGTAAGATGAATGTTTCACCTATTGCACCAGCGTAAGGATGTACATAAGGGTCCAGAATGTCATCTCCATACCTTTGAGCATTGAAGTTCCTACTCGTCAACACATAGATATCTATGCATCCACCTAAGGAAATGCCCTCCCCCCCAAACACGCTACCTCCGCCATAACTGTCTCTTTGATGGATATTACTGGGATGATAGCGGGTACTTCGTTCTCTCCATATCAAACAATGTCCGGAATCACTCTGCAAGCAATATCTGGACTCATCTGTGAAGAGTAAGGACCTCCATTGTTCTTCTGTCCAATTAACATGCGTGCGTGCCCAATTCAACTGCTCTCCTGTGACGTGACGTGATGGGTATACAAATTACTGGCCTTCTAGCGTACAGAACCTTCCTCATGAAGCCTTTTACACACCCTAGAAACTGATACATTGGTTTGGTTTGGTTGTTTGGGGTTTATTGGCGCAACAGCAACTAAGGCTATATTGCGCCAAACAAACGATAAAAAGGGATAAAAGTCTCGTAACCCACAACCAAAGTTAAAACGAACACAAACAAAACGACAAGTAAAAAGACTAAAAAGAAACAACAAGAGTAGAAGTTAACAATAAAAATGGGTGTATAGGACCGATGTAAAATTGCAAACAAGAGTAAAACTAAAAAATATAGTAAAAATCAGAGACGTGTAAAATAACCAATAAATCGTAAAAAGTCAAAAACAGGAGTTAAAAACGATTCATCAGATAAAAGATGGCCGAGTGTAAGAGGCTCAGCCATAAAATTATGGAAAGTAAAATACAATTTACGTTCGAGGTTAAAAGCAGGACATTGAATTAAAATATGTTTCACAGTTAAAATGGTGTCACAAAACTCGCACTTAGGTACTGCGTCCGCCTTAAGAAGAAAAGAGTGGGTTAAAAACGAGTGACCTAAGCGGAGCCGAGCAAGGACAACTTCCTCCTTACGATTCCTGCGAAAACAAGACTGCCACGGTTTGACAATGGGCTTGATCTCGAAGAGCTTGTTAGCAACCTGTTCAGACCAAGATCTCTGCCACTGTGCCCGGAGCTCGATGGTGAAACGCTGCCGGAAATCCACATATGGAACCGGCAACGGAGAGTCGGACAGGGGCGTGGCCGACCTGGCAGCAGAATCTGCCAAATCATTGCCCCTGATGCCGACATGACCGGGCACCCAACAGAAGAGAATTGTGGTGGTGGCTGCCAGACGATGGAGCTGCTGGCGGATCTTGGAGAGAACAGGGTGAGGCCGATGCCTCACGGAGATCAAAACCTGTAGCGAGCTAAGCGAGTCGGTGTAAAGCACACACCGACGATGATGCTTAGCTGCTATATGGTCCAAGGCAATGCTGATAGCATGCAACTCAGCAGTGAAGATGGAACACTGCTGTGGGATCTGGTCTGCAATGATTACATCACAGCAGACCATGGCTGATCCCACAGAAGTGCCGGACTTCGAGCCATCAGTGAAGACAGGCAAGAAGTCCGGGTGCGCAGCACGATGGCTGGCAAAGAGTTGCCGGTACACACAGTCGGGTGTAAAGGCCTTCCCCGTCCTGCACAGGGAAAAATCGCAGGAAGGGGAAACAGCGAGAGAAGGTGGAAGTGGCTCAGCTGTCGACTGTGCGATGCTATCGAGACTGGTGTTGATGTCTCGCAGGTAACCTCGGACACGCAAACCGAAAGGACGAATGGCAGTCGGCCGATTCTGGTATAACATTTCCCACCTGGGACTGAAAACGCAGTCCCAAGTGGGATGGCCTGGCAGGGATCGCAATTTTGATGCATACTGCAGGGACAACTGCTGACGGCGAATAGATAAGGATGGTTCATCGGTCTCAACGTAGAGACTCTGGACCGGCGAAGTGCGGAAGGCCCCCGTGCACACACGGAGGGCCTGATGATGGAGTGGGTCCAGCACTTTCACCACCGAATCCCGGGCGGAGTCATACACCTGGGATCCGTAGTCCAGTTTCGACCGGACAAGTGCACGGTAAAGGCGGAGCAAAGAACATCGGTCCGCCCCCCAAGAGAGGGAGGAGAGGACCTTGATGATGTTCAATGCCCGCGTGCACTTGGACCTGAGATGTCGAATATGTGGTAAAAAGGTCAATTTCCGGTCGAAGATGAGACCGAGAAACTTGGTCTCCGCCACAACTGGAATGATGTTACCCCCGAGCCGCAGCTCGGGGTCCAGATGAAGATTACGCTTGCGGCAAAAGTGCACACAAGCGGTCTTCTGTGGGGAGAACCGGAACCCATTGGCCGTCGCCCAAACCGAGAGATTGTTCAGGGCAGTTTGCAGTTGTCGTTCAATGACCCTCATGCTGGACGATGAGCAAAAGATGCTAAAGTCATCAACATAAAGGGCATTGCCTACAGTCGGAGGAAGTTGCCGTGTAATGGAATTTATCTTGACAGCGAAAAGCGTAACACTCAGGACGCAGCCTTGTGGCACCCCCTGTTCTTGGGGGAAAGGCCGCGATAGAGTGTTGCCGACACGAACTCGAAAAATACGAGAAGATAAAAAGTTTGCAATGAAGATCGGCATGTGACCTCGCAAGCCGAAGCTGTGAAGGTCACAAAGAATGCCGAATCTCCATGCCGTGTCGTACGCTTTTTCGATGTCGAAGAAAACTGACACCAGGTGCTCTCGACGTAAAAAAGAATTCCTGATCGCCGATTCGAGGCGGATCAGGTGGTCTAAAGTAGACCGGTGCCTGCGAAAGCCACACTGGGTGTTGGAAAGAAGGCCGTGATGTTCCAAATACCAGGCCAGCCTGGTATTTACCATCCTTTCCAACACCTTGCAGACGCAGCTCGTCAACGCAATTGGACGATAATTCGAAGGAATCTTGGGATCTTTTCCTGGCTTAGGGAAGGCCAAGACGATGGCCTCCCGCCAGGAGTCCGGAAACTGCTCCTCGATGAAAATACGGTTGAAGAGTCGGAGCAGTCGATCCTTACTCGATGGTGAGAGATGTTGGAGCATGGCATAATGGACATTGTCTGGCCCCACAGCAGATGCACGAGAAGTGTGCAGAGCAAGGCGAAGCTCCTCCGCTGTGAATGGCCTGTTGTAAGACTCCAGGCCATTCGAATGGAAGGACAGCGGAGAGCGTTCGGCCCTGCTCTTCTGGGCCAGAAACTCGGGGGAGTAGGAGGACAGAGAAGAGATGGTGGAGAATGACTCCCCCAGTATGTCGGCAATTGCTCGAGGCGCAGCAATTGCCTGTCCATTGTGCTCCAGGATCGATAATGAGTGGGACGTGTACTTCCCACCCATCTTCCGGACCTTATCCCACACGACCTTAGAACTGGTCGTGCGGGTGATGGAAGATGTATATTTCATCCAAGATTCCTTCTGGCTCTGGCGCCGGACGAAACGGGCTTTCGCCCTGGCGCGTTTGAATGCTTCGAGGTTGGGGGACGTCGGATATCTCCGAAACACCCCCCAAGCCTTGTTCTGAGCCTTACGAGCTGCGGTGCAGTCGGGATTCCACCACGGTTTTGGGAACCGTGGAAACCGAGTCGAGGTCTGAGGAATAGTAGAGGCAGCTGCATGGACGATACAGTCCGTCAACTCCGCCACTGCGACATTGATGGGCTCCTGGCTGACAGAGTGCTCATCGAGCTCAGACAAGAGCTCGAAGCCACTCCAATCAGCCCGATCAAGCCTCCACCGGGAGACACGCGAAGGGCTGCAAGGCCCCCCACGAGAGATGGTACACACCACGGGGAGGTGATCGCTTCCATATGGATTGTCCTCGACCTCCCATGTAAAGAGTGGAAGGATCGAGGAGGAGCAGATGGTGAGGTCAATGGCAGTGAATGTGCGGGTTGGGGTATGAAAGTAGGTACTGACACCGGTGTTCAACAGGGAGAGCGATGGATCCAGGAGCCACTGCTCCAAGACCCGGCCCCTCCCGTTGGTGTCAGCACTGCCCCAGAGCGGACTGTGGCCGTTGAAGTCCCCCATGATGAGGAAGGGGGACGGCAGCTGCGAGACGAGGTCATCAAGGTCATCCCGGAAAATGACGCTTCCGGGCGGGAGATAGACAGAACAGACAGTCAACGAAAATCCCACAAAGAGGCGGATGGCGACCGCCTCTAAGTCGGTGGTGAGGGGAATGACCTGAAATGGAGAATGGTTGCTCACGAGGATGGCAACACCCCCGTGAGCTGGACCATCTCCATCCCGGTCCCGGCGAACCAGAGAAAAGTGCCGGATAGTGGGATTGTTGGCTGTCTGCAAGAATGTCTCCTGAAGGCACACGCAAAGGGGTTGGTGTGCCCTCAGGAGGACCTTGATGTCGTCAATATTCCTCTGGAATCCACGACAGTTCCATTGAAGGAGTGTGGCCATCTCAGGTCTTGGAAGAATTGGCGGACGTCTTTCGATTTATTTTAACCGTCGCCAGCGACGGTTTAGGAAAATTAGGGCGGTCGGTGTCCATGTCCTCGGAGTCGTCCGAGCAACATGGATCCGAGACCGCCGAACGAGGAGGTAAAATCTTCTTTTTGGGCCCCGGCGGGGGCCCCTTAGGTTTTGTAGGTCTTGCTGTCTGTGGGCGGGGAGGAGGGGGCCTTCCAGAGGTGGAAGGCACAGACACAGGAATAGAAACCGGTGTCGATGTCGAGATGGACACCGACGTCGGCTTCGCCTGCGTCAAGAGGTACTTAGCAGCAGGCGAGAAAGATTCAGCTGGTGGAACGCTGATGTCGGTCTGCACCGCCACGGAAGCCATCTTAACGACGGGCTTTCCGACCACCGCACTGGCATAGGAGACCTTGCCAGGTGGGGCAGGCGGTGCAGCGAGCTTTCTCGCCTCTGGATAGCTGATGTTGTGGAGGGTCTTCAGGCGCTGTACCTCTTTCTCCTCCAGCCACTTCGGACAGTCGCGGGAGTACGCCGGATGCTCACCACGGCAGTTGACACAGCATGCCTTATCTGCTGTGCAGTCAGGTTCAAGATGATCCTGACTGCCACAACGAGCACAGGTGGGCTTGCCCCGGCATGCAGTGCGGGCATGGCCAAACCTCTGGCATTGGAAACAACGCAGAGGGTTTGGTATAAATGGCCGCACCTCGCACTTTAAGTATCCTGCCTTGATAGAAGTAGGCAGGTGTGGTGAGTTGAAAGTTAGAATGAGTACCCGGCTGGGCTCTAACTTTCCATTACGGCGTGACGAAACCCGGTGGACTGCTATCACTCCCTGGGCTGAAAGCTCCGAGAGGATTTCCTCCTCAGAAACCTTGAGGAGGCCCCACTCGGAGATCACGCCCCGGGAGGAATTGAGCGTCTTGTGTGGAGTGACTTCGACTGCCACTCCACCAATCGCTGTAACCTTTAACAGAAGCTCCGAATGTTTGGAGCATGCAGTCTCCACCTGCAAGTCACCGGATCTTAGGCGCTTGACAGATTTCGGCTCTCCCGCAAGACCTTGTAAACCCTTATTTATAAAAAAGGGGGACATGTCCCCAAGTACCTGATCACCCGTAGAGTGGATGATCAGGAACTTCGGAGACGGAGACACACACGAAGACGAAGGCAAAGACAGAGAAGTTGGGGGTTCATGGCGAGCCCTCTTTGCGGCATTGCTCGAATTTTTAGGAGTTGGAGAACTCATGGTTGTTTTTAAAAATTTCAGTGCCCGTTGTCCCCACCCACCATGGAGTCCAACAAGGGGACGCCCAGTTGGGCGCCAGGGCTGCCCGGGCACCATACCCACACAGCCAGTGAGCCAAGCCCTCACTACAAAACAAAAAGGAAAAGGAAAAGAGAAACGGTGGGAAACTCGTCGGAGTTCCCACAAAAGAAAAGAAGCAACAAAACAATAAAGTGCGAGGCAAGAGCTGGCCTCACAAAAGAAAGAAAACTACAAAATTAGTAAATGTGTGGGGAAACTCGCAAACCGTTGTCCGGACGGTGGACAAGGTTACTCACTGATCAGCATAGTTGACCCTAGCAGGACCAGCCCACCAGCCGATTGATCCTGAGGGGGCCGCCCCAGGACCTCCCGTTTACCTGAAGCAGAGGCCAAAGCAGTGTATAGCAGCGGCCCCGGAAGTCGCTGCCCAGCCCCGCGACAGACAGGCTCCCCAATGGCAAAACGGCCAAAGGGGACCCCACCAGTCATGAGCTGGGGAGAGAAGACGGGGACCCCTGAGCAACTGCCAGGATCCTCCTTTCCAGGGACACGGGTCTCCGCGCACGGCAAACACGCGGGCGAGCGTTTAGGACCCTGTGAAGGTAACCGAGCCAGCGGAACCTTCACAGGGTGGTCCCCTCACCACGGACAGGCTCTCGCATCGAGGGGGAAACTGATACAATCTCCCAGTGGTTGCTGCAAGAGAGGATCGTAGCTGAGAGGGAGTAGACGTCCTGCTCCTTCGTGCTGTTAATCGCAGTTATCGGTCTTGTACAGCGGTCGTAACTCTAGTCCTTCGTCGGCTAAACCCCCGAGAAGCGGAATCCGTGTTACGAAATTGATTCCACAGTCTATGGACCACAGAAGGACTCACATTCAGACCATCGTGTCACGTCTGACTGACTTTGGCATGCTTCGAACCGGCCAATAGCACTCCACCGTGGTTCATTTGGCAAATGATGTCACGAGATCATTTCTACAAAATGGCTATTTCGAATTTCTTTACTAATGTTCTATCTCTCAGGATAACATAGAGTTGTACGGTCACATTTACAACACAAATTAACGATCGACTACAAAACACACGTTTTTATGCCCCTATCCGATTACACAAATTGACGCAACCTAGACTAATTTGCATACGATATACTCACTCGATATGCTCACTCGGCATTACTTTACTGGTTACATGAACAAGAGTGGTGAGGATCGCGCGCTTTTGTGACGAAATATCGCGATTTTTCTCATTTTTCTTTAATTTATGGAAACCAGTGCATCCAAAGACTAAAATTAAGCTTTATAATAGTTTGATCCTTACTAAAGTTTTCTATGGTAGTAAAATTTATATTTTTCATAAACGAGATGAAAGGAAACATGACATTTTTGATTCTTAATACTTATGTAATATCTTGTTTATTAGGTGGTTTGAATATACACTACAGGAAATAAAAAATGCAACACTTGCAAGAAGTTAGGTAAATGCGTTGAAATTTCGCGAGACGGTAGTATATGAAAATGCATGGAAATTATTAAGTTTGCAGGACGATCGAAACGATTGGACAGGTGCGGAGAAGTCAAACACAGACAAAGTCAACCAAAGCTTCCTGGTTGACAAAACGTTGTGAAAATTGTCCTAAACCGCTAAAGATGTCCTTACGCAGACGTTGTCAGCCATTCCAACAGTTAACAGACTTTCAGTGTGGGAGAATCATCGGCCTTTAGAGAAGCTTTCCCTTAGGTGCTGCAATCCCAGCACCATCGTACACATATGGCGCCAGTGGGTTCAAGAAGGATCCGGTACATCGACAAGAATCAGGAAGATGTATGACCACAGAGCGACAGGACTGCGATTTGCGACACGTGGCATTGCGTGACAGATGCGCGACCTCAACGCAACTGCAAAGGGACTGGCAACAGGTAACACATCGAATACCTACAAAGTGGACGGTAAACAACAGGATTTTAAACTTTTCATTGCGAGCCTATTGTCCGGCACTGCGTTTGCCCCTCACATCTGCTCACATGCGAGCACGTCATCAGTGGTGTCGCTTCAGACAGAACTGGAACGAACTAGAGTGGAGTACGAAAGAGTGGTGTTTAGTGACGAATCTCGTTTTTATCTTGGTCAGCACGACGGTAGATAAAGTGTTCACCGTCATCTAGGGGAAAGGAACGCCACCCAGTGCGTGCGACATCGTCACACAGCTCCAGCACCTGGTGTCTTGGTGTGGGGGTGCCATCAATCGGACATCTTGGTCAGAAGTGCTCATCATAAGGAGATCTCTAACTGCCCAACGATATGTTACCAACACTTTGCAGCCATTGGCTGTCCCATTTGTTCAGCAGCATGGAACCTTTTACCAGCAAATAACGCCTGTCCCCACACAGCCCGCATTAGTCTGCAGTATCTACTTGAGCCAAACGTTCAGGTACTACCTTGACCAGCACGCTCGCCGGACCTTTCACCTATTGAACACGTCTGGGACATGATGGGCCGACAGCTCGAACAACAGAACTGAAACGGAACAGCTACTTCGCGCTATTTGGCATTCTATCCCCTCAGGATGACATCATAGAGCTCTATGATAGCCTTCCCCACCATGTTCATGAATGCATTGCTGTGCGGGGCGGTTCAACATCATGTTAATTATATCACTTTATGGGTAGCTAAAGTGGTGATTTTCCATATTTTTGTTTTGATAATGTAATCAATCGCACATCTCAGTGTATGCTAACTGCTGCCTGCGTTTCAATAAAATGGCATTAATCCTTCCAGGTGCCATTCATTAGTGTCCCTAGCATAACCTCATTCTGGCTTATACATCATAGCATCTTCGAAAAGCATTTACGTAGGAAGAGATTGCATTGGTTTGGCCATGCTGCCCGCAATGCAGAACTACAGTTTAGTGAATAGTTATGAGCATTATGCTTAAAGGCCTTGCAAAAATTGGAGACCTTCTGGGTGGGCAATGTCAAACAAGACCAAATGCAACAGCCGTAGCTCAGGAGAGATGTGCACGGAGAACTAAATTGGACAGTCCATGGTTGTCTGATAATACCTGTCCTCATGATATGTTTCTGTTTGGTGCCATATACCACTCCTTACAAGAGCTAAAGGTCTGATTTATAAACTAATTGCATGGAATTCATTTCTTTTCTGCGATGAGCTGTCCTTTCACCAGCAAGGGGGAGGTTGGGTTGGATTGTTTTACCTCTGAGCGGCACTTTTTTGCACTCCATGGGCTAAATGGCCAGGTCACATGGACCCCGAAGGCTCAGAGAAGGTTGGGGGAGGGGACCCACTGGAACAGCTGTTGGGAGACAGATGGTAGCCTCCCGTGAAGGCCATCCAGCGTGTTCTTTAATGTGCACAGGGTAAGGCTGTCCTGCACACGGGGCCACGGCTTAACGTCCCATCCGACGGACGACGGCCTTTCCAAGCCCATCGGTGTCCCCTACTGACCGTGGGCAGGGCGGGGAATTTTGCGGAAATAAATCTCAACGCTGATCCAGCTGGGACTCGAACCTGGGAACTACAGATTACGAGCCTGGCGCGCTACCGACTGAGCCACCCCCGGCCCTCGCAAGGGGAGACATTCACCTCGTGCACACTTTCTTTCAATCCTCACCCCATCCGTTATTTTGCTTCTCTTTACCAAATTGGCTTTCGACTTATTTATTTATAATTCCCTTTTCCTTGTTTCGTTTCGCATTTTCTCTTGTTTTGGCGACAGATTGTTTGAAGGACCTTTCTTATTAAAGAGATCCCTGACTTGCCTTTCCTTATTCCTCACATCTTTTCTTTCCCATAGTACATTAAAATCTCATTAATCCGGAATTTCGGATAATTCGGAGACACTCATTTTCTCCTTTTGAAGTGAGATCGCTTTCACTCTGTCGGTTCTCTAATTTGGCTCTCTTATCCGTGTTACTTTCTTCCTAACTAATATTTCACTCTTTTCCATCATTTGTTCAATTCAATAATTAATTATTAAAAATTAAAGGATTTGGTTGGTTGATTGTTTAGGGTTAATGGCGCATTAGCATCTAAGGCTATAATGCGCCAAACGAATGTCCAAAATGTAAAAAGATAAAAGTCATGAAACCCTCAACCAATTTTTAAAAATAAACTTCAAAGCCAACAACACAAATGAATAATAATACACATAATATATATAACATAATATATAACATACACATAGTTGCAGATGCAGTTCGGATCATACACATAGTTGCAGATGCAGTTCGGATCATACACATAGTTGCAGATGCAGTTCGGATCATACACATAGTTGCAGATGCAGCTCTGATCATACACATAGTTGCAGATGCAGCTCTGATCATACACATAGTTGCAGATGCAGTTCGGATCATACACATAGTTGCAGATGCAGCTCTGATCATACACATAGTTGCACATGCAGCTCTGATCATACACATAGTTGCAGATGCAGCTCCGACCATACACATAGTTGCAAATGCAGCTCCGACCATACACATAGTTGCACATGCAGCTCCGACCATACACATAGTTGCAAATGCAGCTCCCGACCATACACATAGTTGCACATGCAGCTCCGATCATACAAGTAGTTGCACATGCAACTCCGACCATACACATAGTTGCACATGCACTCCGACCATACACATAGTTGCACATGCACTCCGACCATACACATAGTTGCACATGCAGCTCTGATCATACACATAGTTGCAGATGCAGTTCGGATCATACACATAGTTGCACATGCAGCTCTGATCATACACATAGTTGCACATGCAGCTCCGACCATACACATAGTGGTACATGCAGCTCTGATCATACACATAGTTGCACATGCAGCTCTGATCATACACATAGTTGCACATGCAGCTCCGACCATACACATAGTGGCACATGCAGCTCTGATCATACACATAGTTGCACATGCAGCTCCGACCATACACATAGTTGCACTTGCAGCTCCGACCATACACATAGTTGCACATGCAGCTCTGATCATAGGCATAATTGCACATGCAACTTCGATCATACACATAGTTGCATATGCAGCTCCGATCATATACATCAGTAGTTCTCAACCTTTTATGCTTCACATACCCCCTGGAAATGTGTATATAACTATCGTATAGATGTAACTATAGATATAAAACTATAGTTATAGTATAACAATGGTTATATTTACTTTGTTACTAGATCTAGTGACCTCTGAGCTCTCACGGTGTACTTCTAAAACTTTTACGGCGTACCCCACGTTGAGAACCCCTAATGTACATAAATTGCCCATGCAGCTCCGATCATACATATATGTTATTGCACATAGAGCTCCGAACACATGCATAAAGTGTTGTCTGATAAATGTTTTCTTTGATATTCTCCAAAAAAGAAAGCATCTTTTTCAAAACGTATAAAAAACTGAAGATACTTCCCAGTAACGAATGTTTTATGCCATGACATAAAATTCTACTTTGAACAACATGAATTCGAAATTAAGAGGTTCCACGAGACTCATTCCATAGCTGCTAAAGAGGAAACAAAATGTACTTCATACCTCGTGCATAGATAGTTTAAAAAGAGGCCAAGAAAGAAAGAAATGTTCAAATTGGCATTCTGTTGCATCTTTTTACTATTAAATATTATGAAAGAAATAACTTATTGCAATTTGAATCCAACTTAAAAGAGGAACAGGGAAATTGTTTCTCCTTTGAAGAAATATTAAAATATCGCATCCTCCTCCTTCGAGACAGTCAAGAATCGTTAGCTTTAAGTTTTATGAAATGTTTCAAATCAATCACTGCTTAAGAAGGTTCTTGATCGTCAATCAGAAGCACTACGTCAGCTTTTCTGTTATTGAGAAAAAGGGGGAAATCCCCTAAAAAATTTCGTAATGAAATATATGTTGTTACACATCCATCAGGACTAACATTTTGTTTCTCGTAATATAAATATTATTTCAATTTATTCCTAACATATTTTTAGACGATAATAGTATCTGAAGTAAATCACAGTATCGCAGAAAAAACTTTTAAATTGCGTCAAAACGTTAGTAGATAACGTGATGTCAGCCATTTTTATACACTTCGAAATGAAATATGATCAAAACCGCAACATATTTCTCAATACACAAAGTTTAACTTTTTTTCTTTAGAAAAGTTCAAATAGTTTTTAACCTCAACATGAAAGGGGATCTTGAAACAGGGCCCGAACAATCGCCCAGTGGGTCAGTATCGCGAGTCTGCCATCAGTGAAGTAAGAGAATTTTCGATATGTGTATATATATGCCTAGAGGAAAGAGAATATGAATCTTAATAGATGATTCATTTTTTTTTCTTAAATAAATTAAATCCTTAATTTCTAGATTGAAATATTCGAACATGATTATGATTATTATGTCAGCTATTTACTTGTAAGTTTAATAAGAATTATTATTATTATTATTATTATTATTATTATTATTATTATTATTATTATTATTATTATTATTATTTTAATAGTAAATTGAAGAAGTATTTTTTTTAATTAACCCCAAGCAGCTGATTCCTACAGAATTCTCACAGGAGATATCAGATATCATGTCACAAAGACTATGAGGATAGTCTTTCGAGGTCAAACAGAGGTCAATCTTAGTTTTATTGCTTTAGGAGCGTGGGAGATGCATAAAATTTGGTGTGTAAGAGTGAGAGAGAGAAAGAATGGATTCCATATATATATGAAAATATTTAAAATTGAATATATTCTAAATTGACAAATAAAGACGAAAGTTCATTTTTGTGTAAAAAAGACATTAGTGGAATGTTAATTATGTAATGTGCCGCATTTATACGTAATATGTCGTTCATTCGAAAGAGTGTGTCAGTTTCAATTCCATCAGAAGCTTCAATCTGAATAACAGGTGATTGTTATTTAAAATGCGAAAAGAGCAAACGAGTTCTAATTAAGAACTTGAAAAGAAACAAATCGTGAATCGTTTCATTTCTTCTCGTAAATTTCAGAACATATGTCGTCTTGATTTTGATGTGACGTTTAAAGAAATTCGAAGGCCAATTGCACCTCTAAATTTCCAGGTAATGATTATTTATTCATAATTTTCAAAGTACCTAATACGTATATTAATTCTCTTCAAAGAGTAAAAGAATTTATAAAGCCAGACTTGGTTTGGAGGCTCCCTTAGCCTGGCTTATGTTTCACTCTCTTCCACTAGATGTCGAAGGTTCAAGGGAGAATAAAAACATGATTCGCATGCCTCATCACTTTGGCCTTCTTTTTCATCAAGGATCGCTTCTACATGTGTCGCGGAGGTGCTTGAAAATCCTTTGTGCTCCAATTCATATCAGGGTTGGACTGAGATTCCTCTCTCATGTTCTCCTCCTCCTCCACTAACATAAAGATCATTCGATAGAAATGACGTTAAAGTGAAAGCTCATAAATCGAATTGGCGTATGGCGAGCATTGGATGAATTAGCTTAATCCGTTGGAAACATGGGATTATGGGCATCCAGCGAGAGAGCGTTACCCTTGGAGTGCATCCCCCCCCGGCAAAAATTTTATGACGTTAATAATTCTTGGAATATTAAGATATAAGAAAAGAAATTACGCGTGTGTGTGTATTTTTCACCATTTATTAGAATATTTTATGTAATTGTATACAGTAATTTACCAATAGTAAACAAAATATCTTGCACCTATTATAGAAAATTTTCCGTCCATTGCAATTTTTTTTTTTCCAAATTCTCCCCTCCTCCCTCCGCCACTTTTGGTCTCCCCATAAAATATCATGTGGCCCCGTTCTTGATGGGAGAAATATGAACTTCATATTCCTATCCCACTTGACCTCATAACTACGTAGAATGCGACTTCTATTGTATCAAGGGATATCAAAGAATCTTCATTCGGTTTCGACTTAAAGATCTTAAGTTCTTTAAGTCGAAAAAAGGTTCATTCGGTTTCGACTTAAAGATCTTAAGTTCTTTAAGTCGAAAAAAGGTTCATTCGGTTTCGACTTAAGAGATCGAAGCTGTGGACCATCTCCAGGCATCAACTTTCAAATTTAAAGCATCTACAGCCTAAAGATGATGGAAATTTTACTTCTAATGGAGATATAAAGGGTTGGTTAGATATCGAATTTCTTACTTCTTCTAATATCTATGACTCGAATTTCCTCTGAGGATTTTCAGATATCTACCATTTTTGCATCACCAGTTATCCTCCTCTTCCTCTCACGTAGTTACTCACAATAAGCTTTATACACATCCATACGATCATTTCGTTTCATATGTCTGGCAAATGAAAAAGGTTTGTTATTTTAAATCACTGTGAAGAACGTGCTTTGCTAGCACTATTTTCTTACAGGTGGACATTAAGACCGCCGTCCGTCAGATGGGACATTAAGCCGTGAGAGTCATACCCTGTGCTCGTTAAAGAACACGCTGGATGGCGTTGACGGGAGGCTGTCTCCTAGCAGCTGTCCATGTGTCCTCTTCCCCCAACAATGACCCACTTCCTTCTACACATGAAACAAAGGCTGAATCCACTGATCCAAAATGTAGTGTAAGCACATAACATCGAGAAAGTCGGGAAACGATCGAATAACGAGATACTTTAAAGATACAAAATCTTTCAGATTAAGAATTTATTCTGAAATAATAAATAATACAACTCTTTAAGAATTTCAAGAGAAACATTTTGTTCTTCAGGACAGATATTCTACTCTACAATTTTCATTTTGTTTCTATAATTATTAATTTTCTTAGTGATGATGGTGACCGTGATGACCATGATGATGACCATGATGATGTCCATGGTGATGGCCGTGGTGATGTCCATGGTGATGGCCGTGATGATGACCATGGTGATGGCCATGATGATGACCATGGTGATGTCCATGGTGGTGGCCATGGTGATGTCCATGGTGGTGGTGGTGACCATGATGGTGGTGGTGATCATGATGGTGGTGATGACCATGATGGTGGTGATGGCCATGATGGTGGTGGTGCCCGTGGTGGTGTCCATGGTGGTGTCCGTGGTGGTGCCCATGATGGTGTCCGTGGTGATGTCCGTGGTGATGATGATGGCGCGCATCGACTTCGGGCATTGGTCCTCCTTTAATAGCAGTACAGAGTGCCACGAAGCAGAAGAAGGCGAAAATGAGAACAACAGGTTTCTGTGTAAGAAACAAAAAGTAAAAAGTTAAAAATATTTAAAACTCTAATAATTGTTTTAACTTACAACTAATTGCTTATACAATTTTGAAAACACACACATTATTACGACAAAAAAGTAAAAAATTAAAGCAGAAAGAAAAATTAAAAATCGCGTGATTTAATTCACACTATTTTAATTTTTCCCAGTTTATTGAAAACTTTAGACTTTTATTTAGTAAGAATTTGTTTAAATTAAACATTTTCCTAAATGTGTAATTAAATAAGAAATCCAAAATTCCCTCTATTACTCAAATGTTCTGCCTTATATTTTGTGTTGCATAGAAAGTTTAAGAAACTTTGTAAACATTAAAATACAACTTGATATTATGCAAAATATTGATTTGAAAAATATCTGCTAATTAAAATAACTAAAGTTTAATTTTTCTTTCCTCTCTGGGATGAATTTCGTGATTAGTGCATCAGGTACCGTCAGCTGTTTTCTGTTCAGAAATAGAACGGATTTTGTGATCTGCTTCGCGCTTTCTTAAAACAGAGAATTAGACTGGCACGTGATCAGTGGACCTTTTCAACCCAAAAGATGGCCCTCTTGATTATCCTGGTATGTGAGAAGAACCCCCCCCCCCCCCTTCTGCTTCAAATGACAGAATAATTCTTAATGAGCATGGGGAGCTTTTTCTGAGCCAAAAGGAAATTGAATTTTCATGGAACCCGTTAAAGTGAGAAGTCATTCGAACACGATCGCCTCAATCAGATACTACCTATTTCAAGAATTTTCCGTTTCAGTCGAAACCCGGTTAATTCGGTGCAGAGAAACTATTTCCCAAATAGGGAGAAGAGCAGACTGTGAAAAGACTCGAGAAGAAATGATCGCAAAGGCAAACTTTGCTTTCCATCTCTCACGTTTAACGATTCTCTTACAATTGACAAACGGAGAGATCTTTCTGCCTGTAGGGGGAAAATCCTTACCATCTTTGAGGATCGCCTTCACTGGAGAAGTAGATGCTGCTGAGATGATTCAACAATGGGAGAGCGAAGAGTGATTTGCCGTTCCTCTCCCCTCACTTTATATACCGGATCCTAACACGTGCTGCCCGTCACTCGTGCCGGCGCTACCTGCCGCGCCACGGGCCAACTACTCACCTGTGACGTCATAATTAGACATCTCACAGATCGAAAAAAAAACTCCGAATAAATCTTATCGCTCATTTATGAGCATGTAGGTTATGAGGTTTGTGCACTTTCTCGCTGAGCACTGCGGCAGAATCACTGCAAGTGCTATTAACGGGATAATTGTTTCTCAGTCTGATTCGATAAAACTCCGGATACTGATGCGCAATGGCACGAGCGAACCTTTTCCACTTCCACCGGATTCCTCCCTTTTTAAAAAGGCGCATCGCATTTTATTCCGCGAAGAAGACTTCCCACAAGTTACACAGCTGTCGTGTCCGTCGTCCCCATTATCTTATTTTTGTGCGCAAAACTAGTTTCGTAAAAAGTAACGGTAATTGTTTGCAAAGAATTCCTTTGTTGACAGACTTTCTACTTCAGAAGAAGAAACAATTAGAGAGAGCATGTCAAACAATAGAGAGAGAAAAAACTCGGACTATATTCTTACGCAAGCTCCTCATTACTTATGCATATAAGTAAATATTCATCTCAACTGATTCTTGTTAAATTGGATTAAATAAAATTCATTTGATTATTTTCATCCAATTATCGATTATACGAATTAAATTCATTCGATTATTGTTTTTTTTTTCTTTTTCACCCCCAACGATATATTTTCAATTTAATTTCCTTTTTTATTCTTCAAAAGGAGGGAAAAGAGGGATCTCTTCCAACAATCTAAATCGTCTTCGTCATTATCACTGCTATCCGGAAAAATCGCTTAAAACTTCGGAAATTTTATCCAAATAGCCGAAAAGAATTAAACTGGGATGCTTTGAGGTAGGAGAAAATAAATACTGAGGTTTGAATACCTATTAGCTTATTACCGGAAAATAAATCAAAGGAAAACACATACATAAATATACAATTGCAAAAATGTAACACAGGATGAGTAAATTAGTTGTGGGATGGTGAAGGTATTGGTAAAATTTCCTCCATACCGAAGTGATGCATCTGTTTCCCCACGTGATCAGGAGAGAGCAGATGAGGAAAACTTTTTCTTCCAACTGTTTGCAGAAATGGGGAATGGAAAACGACTTGTTCGTGCTAGGCATTTCGGGCAGCCATTGTGTAAGCCTTTGAGAAAGGAGGAATGTCTCGCGCTCACGTGAGAGTTAAGAAAACAGACATCAAGGCGTCTGAAGCGCGAGATAAACGAATTTTCAAGCAGACGAAACCGAACTCGAAGGGTACGGCCACACGGAAAGAAAGTGGTTGGAGCGGATTTCCGTTATTACGACATTTCGAAACATTCTGGCGCCTTGAAACGCAATCGTTGCCAGCAAAGGCTCGAGTCTTCTGTGAGGCCGCCCACCCACCTCTCTTGGTAGAAATGGTTTTGGGACAAGACGTCAGAATGCTTGAAATGGTTCCTAACGCTGAAATCGGTTTCTCTGTGTCCGTACCCTATCTGTTGGAGATAGCGGAGCCGAGGGGGGCGGGATGGAAAAAATAGAGGAAATATCGATTGGGCAGAGCGGCACACATTCGTTCCCTTTTCGAAGGAAAGGAGAGCAAGAAAATTAAATCGCATGGAGACAAGCAAGAAGGAAAAAAGGCGCTTTGCCTGAAGAAATGTAAAATAATTTTTTGTCGGAAGAAAACCGATCCGGATGAATCTGTTTCTGTACAAGGGAAACAAATCTTTCGGATTAAACACAACTCGAAAATTCTTTTTTCGAGTTATTCCCCCACTTAGTTCTTGCACGAGTGTTAGTCTTGTTGGGGGAAGAGAGGGGGGAGGGGGCTTTCACATCATAGGTGCTTTAAATCAAGGCTATAGTCTTGTTGGGGGAAGAGAGGGGGAGGGGCTTTCACATCACAGGTGATTTAAATCAAGGCTATAGTCTTGTTGCGGGAAGAGAGGGGGGAGGGGGCTTTCACATCATAGGTGATTTAAATCGAGGCTATAGTCTTGTTGGGGGGAAGAGAGGGGGAGGGGGCTTTCACATCATAGGTGATTTAAATCGAGGCTATAGTCTTGTTGGGGGAAGAGAGGGGGAGGGGGCTTTCACATCATAGGTGATTTAAATCGAGGCTATAGTCTTGTTGCGGGAAGAGAGGGGGGAGGGGGCTCTCACATCATAGGTGATTTAAATCAAGGCTATAGTCTTGTTGCGGGAAGAGAGGGGGAGGGGGCTTTCACATCATAGGTGATTTAAATCGAGGCTATAGTCTTGTTGGGGGAAGAGAGGGGGAGGGGGCTTTCACATCATAGGTGATTTAAATCAAGGCTATAGTCTTGTTGCGGGAAGAGAGGGGGGAGGGGGCTTTCACATCATAGGTGATTTAAATCGAGGCTATAGTCTTGTTGGGGGAAGAGAGGGGGAGGGGGCTTTCACATCATAGGTGATTTAAATCGAGGCTATAGTCTTGTTGGGGGGAAGAGAGGGGGAGGGGGCTTTCACATCATAGGTGATTTAAATCGAGGCTATAGTCTTGTTGGGGGAAGAGAGGGGGAGGGGGCTTTCACATCATAGGTGATTTAAATCGAGGCTATAGTCTTGTTGGGGGAAGAGAGGGGGGAGGGGGCTTTCACATCATAGGTGATCTCTAAATCAAGGCTATAGTCTTGTTGGGGGAAGAGAGGGGGGAGGGGGCTTTCACATCATAGGTGATTTAAATCGAGGCTATAGTCTTGTTGGGGGGAAGAGAGGGGGAGGGGGCTTTCACATCATAGGTGATTTAAATCGAGGCTATAGTCTTGTTGGGGGGAAGAGAGGGGGAGGGGGCTTTCACATCATAGGTGATTTAAATCGAGGCTATAGTCTTGTTGGGGGAAGAGAGGGGGAGGGGGCTTTCACATCATAGGTGATTTAAATCGAGGCTATAGTCTTGTTGGGGGAAGAGAGGGGGGAGGGGGCTTTCACATCATAGGTGATCTCTAAATCAAGGCTATAGTCTTGTTGGGGGAAGAGAGGGGGGAGGGGGCTTTCATATCATAGGTGATTTAAATCAAGGCTATAGTCTTGTTGGGGGAAGAGAGGGGGGAGGGGGCTTTCACATCATAGGTGATCTCTAAATCAAGGCTATAGTCTTGTTGGGGGAAGAGAGGGGGAGGGGGCTTTCATATCATAGGTGATTTAAATCAAGGCTATAGTCTTGTTGGGGGAAGAGAGGGGGAGGGGGCTTTCACATCATAGGTGATCTCTAAATCAAGGCTATAGTCTTGTTGGGGGAAGAGAGGGGGGAGGGGGCTTTTACATCATAGGTGATTTAAATCGAGGCTCCAGGAAGAATCCATGCAAACATTTCGCAGAAGTGAACAAATAAGCAGCGAACTCTCCGAAGAATTTCGGGTGTCTTTGCTTAGTAACCATTTCAGAGACATTTTTATCGCCACGAAAAACGTTCCAGCATCGAAAAAATAATTCTTTTCCCATTGATCAAAAAACAAAACTAATGACGGTAAAATCCCTTGCGAAACAAAACTGAGGAGAACGGTAATTTTAAAGTTTCGCTCTGTGGATGTTCTTACTATGAAATGTTTTTAGAAATAAAGTTGAATGTTTTGTTACAAGACGCTGTTTCCACACCGATTCATTTAGATTTTTTCCTTCCTGGCGCATTCAATAGATTAGGTTTTCCTTATTTCGCGTGATAATTGATAGCAATTCAGTCTTGTCTCGTGTAAAGAAGAATATTTTTGAATTTTCCAATACGTCGCAAATGATTGGTCCAGCTGATGACTTGGGCTCTAGTGAAATTCTTTCTTTATGACGTATAAAGTTTCAAATATTTCCATTTATGAACACGTCATGTCGACAGAAGTTTCGGGTGCGAAAAAAAACACAACTAGGAAATACAACAGTTAAAATTATTTGGAAAACATGAATCAGATTAAAATATCTACAACACAAAAGTTTCATGGTTATTGTTCCTAATTATAATATGTAGCGATTTACACATCTACTCCTTCTCTTCACTCCCTGAAAATAACCGATGGGCTTGGAAAGGCCGCCGTCCGTCGGATGGGACGTTAAGCCGTGGCCCCGTGTGCGGGAGAGTCATACCCTGTGCACATTAAAGAACACGCTGGATGGCCTTGATGGGAGGCTACCATCTGTCTCCCAAGAGCTATTCCAGTGGGTCCCCTCACCCAACCTTCTCTGAGCCTTCGGGGTCCATGTGACCTGGCCATTTAGCCCATGGTGTGCAAAAAAGTGCCGCTCAGAGGTAAAACAACCCAACCTTGAAAATAAAATTGTTCCGATTATTTTTCTTGTATTAATTGCATCAAATAAAAGATTTTAATTTAATTTTTGCAGCAATAGATAAGAAGATGTATCGGTTGGCTCCAGCTTCTTGGCCATCGAGAAGCATGTTTAATTGAGTCACAAAAATCGCAGAGCAGATTTCAAGTCTGTTTTGGGATTTGAAAGAAAGAACACTGTTCCATAGAATCTCGAGGTTTAAGATTTTCATAATAATTAATACCCCTTCAACCAGCTGCTTGCCACAGACGTCTGACAGGATCCTGTCAGTTTATATTCCATAGTAGAAGGTCTATGAGGATGATAGGACCTCAGCAACACGAGCAAACAACACGAGCATCCATGCCTTACCCGGGCATGGACGAGCAACACGAGAGCAAGAAAAGCAACACGAGCATCCATGCCTTACCCGGGGCTTGAACCCAGGTCCCTTAGATTAGTAGCCAGGCGCGCTAACCACTCGGCCACGTGACGGAAAGTGCATAAAATAGGAAACAGATATTTAATAAAATTAATTAATTATTTCTATTAATATTTTATAATTTATATTTATTTAAATATGTTATCATTCTATCATAATAAATTGATGTTTATTAAATATAACGTCACATTACTTATGTCCAGTGTATAAATACCATGTGTAAATTCCAAACTAACTTCCATGTGGAAAGCATTTCTAATATCAGTCATCTTCTGTAAATCGTCAAATCAATTCACCAGAAACCTAGCACTTAAAGTAAGACTGTTTTTTATTATTTGCAGTGTTACGTACATATTTCTATTGTAAAGAGAAAAAATTGGTCCTTAGACAGTTGCAAAGAGACATTCCGATATCTGTTTTTTCCTGCATTGCCTTCGTCATTCTCTTCGTAGGAAATTCTTTCGCTCAACTGCTTTCAAAGAAGCGAAGGAAAGAGAGAGAAAACGCAAGTGAAACAGACAGAGGGTTCATTCCGTTGAGTTCCTTTCATTCCTCCTCTTGACCACATTTTTTCATTTCTGCTCCATTCAACATTCAGACGAACAACATCAATATCGGAATGGCAACGAAATTAATCCGATGGATTTATTTCAATCATTCAAAAAGGGACTTTGCTTCCGCGTTCGGTTTGTACAATCTGAAAAAGTTGTTTGCTACGAGGAAGATTCATGGAGTGGGGTGAGGATGCGGAGACTTCCTTGCAGGGCAAACGAGAGAAAGAGGAATGCAAGAAAGGAGGATTTTTCATCTTTCCACATTATTTCGATTTATCGTTAGGACAAACAATCTTTTGATTCCCACTGAGGGAGAAAAGAAATCGTAAAATATATTGCACCTCTAACTAATATTTTTGTTCTGAATGTTACAAACAAGTTGCTTAAATCGAAAAGCTGCACATACCGCAAATTAGATGGAAGGGCAGATACGAATTTATTGAAATAATTGGGGGGGGGGAGTATCCAAAACGGATCCACTTATAAGGCACAATTAGGTAGTCTAATTGGATGGGCACCTCCGTACCTAATGTTTGCATGAAGTTTTTATTATATGTATGATTAAACATAGACCTAAAATGTTAATTGTTCAAAGTATGCATGTAGTACTAATTAAAATCGTTAATGGTAAGTCTTATTTCGATTTACATATAATATAAGACGTCAGTCAGTGACGTCTTATATTTTATGCATATCGAAATACGACTCCTTTCCGAGACGGCATAACTTGTGGGGTGCTCACGGTCATCCTGATGAGTCCCCCGATAAAGGGAGGAGAGGACCTTGATGATGTTCAATGCCCGCGTGCACTTGGACCTGAGATGACGTATGTGTGGTAAAAAGGTCAATATCCAATCGAATAGGAAACTGAGAAACTTGGTCTCCGCCACAACTGGAATGACGTTACCCCCGAGCCGAAGCTCGGGGTCCAGATGAAGATTACGCTTGCGGCAAAAGTGCACACAAGCGGTCTTCTGCGGGGAGAACCGAAACCCGTTTGCCGTCGCATAAATCGAAAGATTGTTCAGGGCAATATGCAGTTGTCTTTCAATGACCCTCATGCTGGACGATGAGCAAAAGATGCTAAAGTCATCAACACAGAGGGCATTGCCTACTGATGGAGGAAGTTGTCTAGTTATAGAATTAATCTTGACAGCGAAAAGCGTAACACTCAGAACGCAGCCTTGTGGCACCCCCTGTTCTTGGGGGTACGGCCGCGACAGTGTTACCGACACGGACACGAAAAGAACGTGTCGATAAGAAGTTGGAGATGAAGATCGGCATGTGACCTCTGAAGCCGAAGCTGTGAAGGTCACGAAGAATGCCGAATCTCCAAGCCGTTTCGTAATCTTTTTTGATGTTGAAGAAAATTGACATCAGTGCTCTCTACGTAAAAATGAGTTTCTGATAGCCGATTCGAGGAGGATCAGATGGTCAAGAGTTGACCGTTGCCTGCGAAAGCCACACTGGTTGTTGGAAAGAAGGTTGTGGTGTTCTAAATACCAGATGAGTCTGGCATTTACCATTCTTTCGAACACCTTGCACACGCAGCTCGTCAACGCAATGGGACGATAATTGGAAGGAATCTTGGAATCCTTTCCTGGCTTTGGGAAGGCCAAGACGATGGCCTCCCGCCAGGAGTCCGGAAACTGCTCCTCGAGAAAAATGCGATTCAAAAGATGGAGCAGCCGCTCCTTACTCGATGGTGAGAGATCTTGGAGCATGGGATAATGGACATTGTCTGCCCCTACAGCAGATGCACGTGAGGAGTGCAGAGCAAGGCAAAGCTCCTCCGCTGTGAATGGCCTGTTGTAAGACTCCAGGCCATTCGAATGGAAGGACAGCGGAGAGCGTTCGGCCCTGCTCTTCTGGGCCAGAAACTCAGGGGAGTACGAGGACAGAGAAGAGATCGAGGAGAATGACTCCCCCAGAATGTCGGCAATTGCTTTGGGATCAGCAATTGCCTGTCCATTGTGCTCCAGGATCAATAATGAGTGCGACGTGTACCTCCCACCCATCTTCCGTACCTTATCCCACACAACCTTAGAAGTGGTCGTGTGGGTGATAGAAGATGTATATTTGATCCAAGATTCCTTCTGGCTCCGGCGCCGGCCGAAACGAGCTTTCGACCTGGAGCGTTTGAATACTTCAAGGTTGGGGGACATCGGATATCTCCGAAACACCCCCCAAGCCTTGTTCTGAGCCTTACGAGCTGCGATGCAATCTGGATTCCACCACGGTTTAGGAAAACGAGGAAACCGTGTCGAAGTTTGAGGAATTGTTGATGCAGCTGCATCTACAATACAGTCCATTATCTCCACCACTGCAACATTGATGGGCTCCTGGCTGACAGAGTGGTCATCGAGCTGAGAGAGCAGCTCGAAACCACCCCAGTCAGCACGATCGAGCCTCCACCATGAGACGTGTGAGGGCTGCAAGGCCCTCCACGGGAGATGGTGCACACCCCCAGGAGGTGATCGCTTCCATATGGATTGTCCTCGACCTCCCATGTAAAGACTGGAAGGATCGAGAAGGAGTAGATGGTGATATCAATGGCAGTGAAAGTGCGGGTTGGGGAGTGAAAGTAGGTACTGACACCGGTGTTCAACAGGAAGAGAGAAGGATCCAGGAGCCACTGCTCTAGGACCCCATCCCTCCCTTTGGTGTCAGCACTGCCCCATAATGGACTGTGTCTGTTGAAGTCCCCCATGATAAGGAAGGAGGACGGCAGCTGCGAGATGAGAACATCAAGGTCTTCCTGGAAGACGATGCTCCCAGGCGGAAGATAGACAGAACAGACAATTAGCGAGAACCCTACGAAGAGGTGGATGGCAACCGCCTCTAAATTGGTGGTGAGTGGTACAACCTGGAATGGAGAATGGTTGCTCACGAGGATGGCAACACCCCCGCGAGCTGGACCATCTCCATCCCGGTCCCGGCGAACTATGGAAAAGGGACAGATCATGGGATCTGTGACTGTCTGCAAGACACATCATGGGATCTGTGACTCCTGCAGGCACACACAGATGGGCTGGTGTGCCTGAAGGAGGGCCTTGATGTCGTCAATATTCCTCTGGAATCCACGACAATTCCATTGTAGGAGTGTCGCCATCTCAAGACTTAGAAGAGTGGGCGGACGATGAATTCCTATTCAACTCAACCGCCGCAGAAGACGGTTTAGTGAATAGGGGGCGGCCGGTATCCATGTCCTCGGAATCGTCCAAGGGGCATGGATCGGTAACCGCCCTTTGCGGAGGAATGATGATTTTCCTTTTTGGCCCTGGTGGGGGTCCCTTCGGTTTGGAAGGTCTTGCTGTCTGAGGATGGAGAGGAGGAGCCCTTCTGGTGGAGGTGGAAGGCTTGGTTGAGGGAATGGAAACCGGGGTTGATGTCGAAGTCGACACCACCCTCGGTTTCTCCTGCGTAAGGAGGTATTTTGCTGCAGGTGAGAAAGACTCAGTTGATGGTACACTGATATCAGTCTGCACCGCCACCGAAGTCATTGGAACGATGGGCTTTCCAATGACTGCACTGGCATAGGAAACCTTGCCAGGCGGGGCGGGCGGTGCAGCTAGCTTTCTCGCTTCAGCATAAGAGATGTTGTTTACTACTTTCAAACAGTGCACCTCCTTTTCTTCCTTCCACTTCGGACAGTTGCCGGAGTATGCCGGATGTTTGCCACTACAGTTGACACAGCTTACCTTTTCTGCTGTGCAGTCAGGATCCAGATGATCCTTACTGCCACAGCGAGCACAGGTGGGCTTACCCCGGCATGCTCTGCAGGCATGACCATATATCTGACACTGGAAACAGCGCAGAGGGTTTGGTATATACGGCCAAACCTCACAATGCAAGTAACCTGCCTTGATGGAAGAAGTCAGGCAGGGTGTATTAAATGTCACAATCAGTACCCAGGAGGGAACCAATTTCCCGTCTCGGTGTGTCGAACCTCGATTGACTGCTGTTACTCCTTGAGGTGTGAGTTCTGAGAGGATTTCCTCCTCAGTGACTTTGAGGAGGCCCCATTCAGTGATCACACCCCGAGAGGAATTCAGAGTTTTGTGGGGGGAGTGACCTCAACAGCCACCCCACCAATCTCTGTAACCTTAAGGAGTAGTTCTGAATGTTTAGAACAAGCGGTCTCAACTTGTAAGTCGCCAGATCGTAAGCGCTTTACGGATTTCGGCTCTCCCGCAAGACCTTTCAAACCTTTATTCACAAAAAATGGGGACATGTCTCCAAGTACCTGATCGCCAGTGGAGTGAACGATCAGGAATCTCGGGAACGAAGACACAGACACAGAAGACGATGGCAGAGATAACGGAGACGAAGAAGATGGGGGCTCATGTCGAGACCTCTTGTTCGCACCAATCGCATCAATTTCATCATTCTCTCTCATTTTTTGGTTTCGTGTGGTTCAGTGCCCGCTGTCCCCACACTCCACGGAGTCAACAAGGGGACGCCCAGTTGGGCGCCAGGGCTTCGCAGGCACTATACCCACATAGACAGTGAGCCAAGCCCTCACAAATAAATAAAAGGAAAGTAAAAAGAGAAATGTGCAGAACAAAAACATTCTACACAAAAGGAACAAAAAGAAAGAACAATAAGAAAATTGTGAAAGACCAAACTGGCCTCACAAAGAAAGTATAACTTCAAAAGGAAAAAAGTTGTGAGGAAACTTGCGAACCTGTACCCGGACCATGGGCAAGGTTCCTCACTACTCTGCCCGGTTGACCCTAGCAGGACCTGCCCACCAGCTGATTGCTCCTGGGGGGGGGGGGCATTCCCAGGAGCTCCCGTTTACCTGAAGCAGAGGCCAAAGCAGTGTATAGCAAAGGCCCCGGAATCCACTGCCCAGCCCCGCGACAGACAGGCTCCCCAATGGCAAGGCGGCCAAAGGGGACCCCGCCAGTCATGAGCTGAGGAGAGAAGACGGGGACCACCAGGCTGTTGGACGACGACGCTCTCTCCGTACGTTGCAATTTTCAACTCTAAATTCCTCAGCAATGGAGGGCTTGTGTGCTATCTGTGGGAATGAAGTTCTAGAGACTACTGACAAACGCTCAGATTCCATCAGATGTAAAGGGGCCTGTAGAAGCCAATTTCACTACTATTGTGCAAATATTACAGAAGATAACTTCCGCAAATTTTCTGCAGAAAGCAAAAGCAAATGGAAGTGTATGAAATGCAAGTCTTCTGATGCTTCCCCTGCCAGGTCGTACGATATTGAGTATGCTGCGTCAGGTGCTTCTTCAACTTTCGCTGAGTCCCTAGAGAGAGATCAAGGCTTCAGTTCCGAACAAATGGCATCAATTAAATCTTTAATGTACCATTCGGTTAAACAGGCAATGAATGAATGCATGGGTGACCTGAAGAACAATATCGTGGAACTTACCAAATCATTAGATTTTTTATCAGGAAAATATGATGAATTGCGAGATAAGGTTGAAAATGTCACTCAGGACTTGGTTCTCTGCAGACATGAAAATAAGAATTTATTAGCTAAGAATCAGAAATTGGAAAATACGATCGAAAATTTATCAGAAAGGGTAAATGATTTGGAACAGCAAAGCAATGTGTGCAACTTAGAAATTCAAGGTATACCTGAATTATTACAAGAAAATGCAAAGAATATCGTAGGGAAAATTGCTAATTTTCTAAATGTTAACTTTAAATCCCTTTAAAAAGAAAATGCAAAGAATATCGTAGGGAAAATTGCTAATTTCCTAAATGTTAACTTTAAATAAAAAAAGGTACTGGAATGTTTCAGAATTGGTAAAAAGGAAGAGACTTCAACACGTCCACGTACAATCTTAGCAGAGTTTAAAGACCGAGCCCTACGAGATGCTTTTCTTGACAAAGTAAAAGGACATCGTGATCTGAATACCAAAGATGTAGGTATTGTTAATGAAAAGCATATAATCTACATCAACGAACATTTGTCAAGATTTTATAGAGATCTCTTCCACAAGGCAAGAAAAGCCAAAGTAGAAAAACAATACAAATATATATATATGGGTAAAAAATGGGAAAATATTTCTAAGAAAGGAAAACGGAGCACAATGCCGCCTTGTTAAATCTGAACGAGATTTGTTCTCATTGTATTTTTTTTCACAGTGAAATATCTTTCATCTTTTAATGGCTACACCTAATTATGTTCAGTCTGAAAATCTCAGTCTGATTTATGGTAATTGCTTTAATAAATCAACTTTTTCTATTTTCTCACTCAACTGTAGAAGTCTGTACAAAAACCTTGATGAGATCTTGGTAACTTTAGAAAGTAGTAGTTTTCTATTTGATTCTCTTGTATTTGTGGAAACGTGGCAAAATAACAATATTCCACATATCAATGGTTATACTGGTGTAGGTTTGGTAAGAGAGGCTCGCAAAGGTGGAGGAGTAGCACTTTATTTCAGAGAAAGCTTTTCTTTCAAAATATTAAACAATTTTTCAGTTATTACTGATGATTGCGAGATTTTGCTTGCTAAATCAGGAAATCTGATTGTGGACAATATTTATCGACCACCTCAGGGTAATGTACAATTATTTCTGTCACATCTAGAATTTGTTTTAAACTCATTACTTAAACTGAAATCGATCTTTATATTAATGGGTGACTATAACTTTGATATTATGAACCAAGATAAAAATGTATTAAATTTAATAATAAAAAAAATAAATACCCCCTCAAGCAGCTGCTTGCCACAGAGGTCTGACAGGAGCCTGTCAGTTTATATGCCACAGTAGGAGATCTGAGAGGATGACCTAGTTAATTCATATGATTGTTTTGTTTTAAACAGTGGATTACCAACTAGAGTTGGAAATCAAAGTTCTACACTAATTGATTATGGAATTTCGAATGTAGATTGCCAAAATGGAGTTCTGATGTCAAAAATTACAGATCATTTCCCCACATCTTTTCTGGTCCAAAGGACAAATTTTCAAATGCTACCTAGCAGTTATAGATATAGAGAAATCAATGATAATAATATTCTGCAATTGCAATATAAATTAAATCGTATTGATTGGCAATTCCTTTACTTAATCAGCGATGTAAATGAAGCATATAATAATTTCACAAATATTTTTATAAATCACTATAATAAATATTTGCCTACGGGTATTAAGAAGTTCCAAAGGCCAAATAAATATGCTCCTTGGATGACGAAAGATCTGAAAAAATTAATAACTAAAAGAGATAATTTATACAAAAAAGCAAAAGATATTATTAAAAAAAGATTCAAAAAAAGAAAAAGCAAAAGATTACAATTAGAGGATGACAGTTCTGCATATAAAGAATTTCGTAATTTCGTTACTGCCCAAATCAGACAAACAAAGAACGCCTATTATAACAGTAGATTTGATTCTAGCAAAAATTCTAAACAGAAATGGAAATATCTCAACGATGTTTTGGGTAGAAATAAATGTAAGTCAATAGTAGGAGACATTTCTTCTGATGATGCAATTATTGCTGATGACTATGCGAAGTCCAATGCCTTCAATAGCTATTTTCATGATACCGTTAACGAATTGATACTGAACCAAACTGAAAATTTTCATGGCAAATATAAATATCAAATTGAGTGCATAGACCAGACATTTTGTCATGCCAATTGTTACTCAAGAGATTTGTACTCCTGAGCAATGAGTACGTCTCAGCATTCCCCTGCTGAGACGACTGCAAAAAGTTTTAAGAGCATCGTTGACTTTCCTGTCTCAAATCTGACATCAGGTTTTTTCCCCAACGGACTCCGTTTTGCGTCATAAATTCAAGTCTCTATGTATAACAGAACCCGAGTTCGAGTATAAAACCCTTTTATTTTTCTATTCCTATATTTTTCTGCTCTGAATTTTAATTTAACGGTTCTGGGCCTCTCAGAACTCTCCAAGTACTTAATTGCGTTGTCTCAAATTTTACGTATGTGTTTCCCCTCCTGACACCATGCACTGCATTTGAAAATTCCTGCCCCTACCTATAATACAATCCGATTTTGAACCTGGAGCCACTTTATTTTTCAAAATCTACACAAATAATATCTGTAGCGGTTAATGGCTATGTTGCTTAAGTGTATATTTGGGTTGAGTTCTCTGTTGATGCCGTTGACTGGGTTATCTGCTTCTTATGACGTGGGAAATTCGTTAAGGCGATGTGTAAGGAACAACTGAATTTCATTTTGTTTTCTACGTAATAATTCAATTGTAATCAATTTCCTAAATTGTAATAAGAAATGGCAATATTTTAATAAAATATTTCAATCCTTCTTATTCGAATATAAAAACTCACGTTATGAAACTCATTTCCAAAATTTACTAAAACCCATTTGAATTGATAGAGCAACGCCAAGTAAATCTATTAGTTGTAAACAAAATAAGTGAATTTCGTAAGTTTCAATATGAAACGAATAAATAACGATACAAGCACTACAAGTTGTTGTTATTCAATTAAGTAGTCCCAACTAAGCCATATGTCAGACATCCTAGGAATCTTTTATACTGTAAACTGATTTTAAAAATGCAAATCTATCTCTGGAAAGAAGAAAATAGAGGAGCATGAATTATATGGGTCCCGCCAAGTAATCTGCCAATGGCAGGAACTACCACTGGAAAGGGGGAAGAGGAGAGACATTTCTGTGCGGAATCGTAAGAAATGACTGAAGACGCAAGATCTGTACGTCAGAATCTTAAATGACGAAAGGAAGATGGCAAAAATGCCTCGTTGAACAAGGAGAGGAAAGCAAAAACTGAAATGAAGAAGATCGAAATTCGGATTTACAGAGCCGAACATTTGCGTGTGGCAATTAGATTCAGGTTGATCGAAAGTCAAGGTGGAGCTCACGTGCAGGAGGAGAGAACAAATCATCGGAAGAATGGGAAGGAGAATGCTGATGGGATGAAAAGTGGGAGAAGAGGGAGGAATGAAAATGAAAGGTGAGTCTTTGATGTTTGCCAGTGACTGAGTCATCTGAAAGCCAAAGGACGTCAGGGACGTTCTCATCGTGAAATGTTAACAATATTCTGTTGAAGGAAAAATGAAATTGCCCTTAATTAGAGAAATCTTTTGAAGTGAAAAGCAATTTGAATCGTTGAAAGGTTTCAAAGAAATATTAGCAGAGACGTGGAATAAGTATTGCTTTTACTGAAGCGAATGGAAGAGAAATATTGAAATACTTTTTTATATCTGAATGCACGTGTTCCATAGGAAGAGAAGCAACAACCACAGATGATGTTTACCACGATCGATATAAATGTTTCAAATTTGTGTTAGAGCTATCTTTTTTTCCTTCTTAGAAACCACTACTGGTCATTTCACCACAAATGATCCTTTCTCTTTGTCCTTCATCTATTTATTCTGTCTTCTCTTGTACCACACTTTCTCCAAATGGACGTATTTAAAAAATCAAATATATTTCACCACAAGAGACATTTTCATAATATCCATTTTATTAAATCGTCAGAACGGATATAAAAAAATTAACATTTTATTTTCGTTTCAAAATGAATTACATCCTGACTCATTTGAAGTCGCACACTCTATCTTGATTTATGGTCGTCATCTTCATCATTCTGTTCGCTGTCTTCTCAATGGTGATGATGACCATGGTGGTGGCCGTGATGGTGCCCATGGTGGTGGTCGTGGCCATGATGGTGACCATGATGATGCCCATGATGGTGATCGTGATGATGGTCATGATGGTGATCGTGATGATGGTCGTGATGGTGATCGTGATGATGGTCATGGCCATGGTGGTGACCATGATGATGTCCATGATGATGATCGTGATGGCCATGATGATGATGATGGCGAGCATCAACTTCTGGGAGGGCAGCTCCATCTACAAAAGTATGCAAAGCAACCAAGCAGAAGATGGCGATGACGGGTACTGCTACTTTCTGCAAAAGAGCAATGAAAAAATTGGTGAAATCGTTAATATTAACTTTAAGTATAATTTAATCTTCCCCTTATCTAAGTAGAATAATTAATAAATAATTTTATGTTGGAATTGTTAGAAAGTATAAAATTCCTCTTAAAAAAAAGCAAAATTACTTTCTATTAAACGAAGAGAACATAATTGCGTAAATAGAATCGAGCTTTCAGGTTCATTACAAATTAAATCTTATCTTCTAAGTCAGGAGATGTGAAACAGATGACTTTCTGGACACTCTATTAGAGAGAGTGGGGTTCGATTCAGTACATCATATAAACACTTCTCCCTCCACCCCCCCCCCCTTTTTTTCTCTCTTTTGAGGCCGCAAAATCTTTATTTCTGTGCAAAGAGCATTTCCTTTCGAAGCAAACGATTTTTCCTCCTCCCCTTCTTACCCTTTGCTTGTTAAAACTTCGCTACCTTTCAGTCCGACTTTTGGCTGCAGCCACATGGAACTGACTTAGAGTATCAGAACCAGGCGCTAACTCTTATCTTTAGGATTCGCTGACTCGATAAATTCATTTCGTACCCGTCACATTTATTCAGTCAATTTAGAGCCTTCTTAATAGCACTCAGAGATCTCCTCCATTAAACAATTTTTCGATCCTTCGTCAATTTTGCTGAAATGGCATTTAATAAATGGAAAAGCAAAATTTCTAATGAAAGACATTTTCGAATTTCCCTTTCACCATCTTCGATCTCGCAAAAAAAGAAACATCTTAAAGTGTTTCCTAACCCTGGCCTTTGAGAAGGCGAAACGCTAGAAGAATTGTTTCTGTGTAACGTTCAACAATTTTTTGCTGTATACATCACAATATGCATTACTTTATGGAAGATTTTTAAAAAGCAGGAAGAGGAAGGGCTTTGATCTTGCAATGTTTTTCAAATGTGGACCAGTCTTTAATATAGAGGAATGAACTGGAAATGAGGGACATCTATGGGTATAATAGAAAAGACATAAAATAAAATTGAAGACAACTGTGTCTGTCATGCAACAAAAAATATTTTGCAACATTTCACAAGAAATCTCAAGAACTGTTTTGCTACATTTCAAAAGAAATCTCAAGAACTGCTTTCCTACATTTCACAAGAAATCTCAAGAACTGTTTTGCTACATTTCACAAGAAATCTCAAGAACTGCTTTCTTACATTTCACAAGAAATCTCAAGAACTGTTTTGCTACATTTCACAAGAAATCTCAAGAACTGTTTTGCTACATTTCACAAGAAATCTCAACAACTGTTTTGCTACATTTCACAAGAAATCTCAAGAACTGCTTTCCTACATTTCACAAGAAATCTCAAGAACTGTTTTGCTACATTTCAAAAGAAATCTCAAGAACTGTATTGCTACATTTCAAAAGAAATCTCAAGAACTGCTTTCCTACATTTCACAAGAAATCTCAAAAACTGTTTTGCTACATTTCAAAAGAAATCTCAAGAACTGTTTTGCTGCATTTCAAAAGAAATCTCAAGAACTGTTTTTCTACATTTCACAAGAAATCTCAAGAACTGTTTTGCTACATTTCGCAAGAAATCTCAAGAACTATTTTGCTACATTTCACAATAAATCTCAAGAACTGGTTCGCTACATTTCACAGGAAATCTCAAGAACTGTTTTGACATTTCGCAAGAAATCTCAAGAAGTGTTTTGCTACATTTCACAAGAAATCTCAAGACTGTTTTGCAAACTTTCACAAGAAATCTCAAGAATTGCTTTCCTACATTTCACAAGAAATCTCAAGAACTGTTCTGCTACATTTCAAAAGAATTCTCAAGAACGGTTTTGTTACATTTCACAAGAAATCTCAAGAACTGTTCTGCTACATTTCAAAAGAAATTTCAAAAACTGTTTTGCCACATTTCACAAGAAATATCAAGAACTGTTTGACTACATTTCAAAAGAGATCTCAAGAACTGTTTTGCGACATTTCTCAAGAACGTTTTTGTTACATTTCACAAGAAATCTCAAGAACTGTTCTGCTACATTTCAAAAGAAATTTCAAAAACTGTTTTGCCACATTTCACAAGAAATATCAAGAACTGTTTGACTACATTTCAAAAGAGATCTCAAGAACTGTTTTTCTACATTTCACAAGAAATCTCAAGACTGTTTTGCAAACTTTCACAAGAAATCTCAAGAACTATTTTGCTACATTTCAAAAGAAATCTAAAGAACTGGTTCGCTACATTTCACAAGAAATCTCAAGAACTGTTTGACTACATTTCAAAAGAGATCTCAAGAACTGTTTTGCTACATTTCACAAGAAATCTCAAGACTGTTTTGCAAACTTTCACAAGAAATCTCAAGAACTGCTTTCCTACATTTCACAAGAAATCTCAAGAACTGTTTTGCTACATTTCACAAGAAATCTCAAGAACTGTTTTGCTACATTTCAAAAGAGATCTCAAGAACTGTTTTGCTACATTTCACAAGAAATCTCAAGACTGTTTTGGAAACTTTTACAAGAAATCTCAAGAACTGTTTTGCTACATTTCAAAAGAAATCTCAAGAACTGGTTCGCTACATTTCACAAGAAATCTCAAGAACTGTTTTGACACATTTCGCAAGAAATCTCAAGAACTGTTTTGACACATTTCACAAGAAATCTCAAGAACTGTTTGACTACATTTCAAAAGAGATCTCATGTTACCTTTCACAAGAAATCTCAAGAACTGTTTTGCTACATTTCACAGGTGTCAATCATTTGATGTGTTTCTCAAGACAAAGTGCACATAAACTGTAATTCTTTAATGTTGCTTTTCAGTGCTCTATGAGATTTCAGAATTTTGCAACTTTTGAGACGATTCCTACATTTTAATATTATATGCTGAATTCCAGTGAACTGATGATAAAACAAAACATGTTTTGTATATTTTGTTCCTTTCGTCATAAATGAAGCGCATTGAAAGGCAAATATTTTTCTTCTTCTATAAACAAAAGTTCAGGTCTGAAGAGGTTAAGAGTGTTAAAGGGTAAGTTGCCCATATCGTAAGATAATGTCCTAGCCACCCGTCCCTTCCGCCACCTGCACAATTTTAACACTGAAAGCGAAACAAAATAATAAATTTATATATATTATTTAATCTATTTCAATAACACTTTAAAAAAAAACATTATAATGGATGAGAGAAAACGGATGCTGAATTATTTGTCCAGCGGAAATTCTGAGAACAGCATGTTCCATAATCCGTGTTCTGGTTCTGTCAATTCAATGAGCTTCTTCTCCTCCCTTTAAGTTTTTCTAGACTCGACATGCATGTCATTGCTATATCGTGAGGGGAGACTATGAGCATGAGCAGTTGACGCTTTGGCAGTTCTTCTTCCATATATAGATTGAGAGGGGAATTGAAGGGTCATTGGCCTAGGATGTGTGATCCTTGTCGAGGCGTCGACATTCTCCCCAGTTGCATACACCAATGCTGCAAAAACACCGAGTGCAGTCCTTCCACTGCTTCAGTGAGCCCCTGTCGCACGGTTTATATTTCATTTCTAAAACGATTTGATTCTGCTGATCTTTTCTATTCTGTCTTGACCATACAGCTATATCAGAACAATCTGTCCTTAAAACTGACGTTGTAATTAATCAGTGAAACTCGTTAACGAAATCAAACCACCCAATTCGTCCGATTTCTGAAACCCTTAACCCCTAAACTATGATCCTTTTCACGGTTTTTCCTGAACAACTGGAAACAGCTTTAGGAGAAAGGCATTCGTGCGAAAATCATACCAAGTGCCAATTCAAGTAAATTTTATCGCTTTTCTCTCTTTGCCCCTCACCAAAGAAGTGAAGCAGACGATGGAGATTGCGACACTTAGACGAAGAGAATCCATTCGGAAAATTCCCCTTACCTGTTTTCACGAATCGAATCTTTTTGCTACAGGTGGCAGAGGCTCACTTCGCTACACTGACAGAAAGTCGCAAATCGATTCTTTCGAAAGACAGAAAACGAAGACGGAAAAATTAGAAAAGAGGCAAGCCAAAGCTGCTCCGATTGAATCGCTGCGAATTTTAATGAGGAAGATATCTCTCTTTCTTCTCAGTGAGCAAGGAAGTGGAAGAGAAGAAAGCGAACGGATGACGGATAAGAGTGAATGACGAACGGATGACGGATAAGAGTGTTCCTACCATCCTCGTCATTAGAATTTCTTCACATCCGAGATTATTCCTGTTTCACCTCTTCACACATCGAAAACTTTTCTTCCACTCAAAGCAGAGATTCTTCGTCCCCTGACGAAAGAAAAAGAATCAAAAATTGAAATCATCGACTCTGAACACGATAAAAGATCGTTACAAGTGGGGAGGGGGGAGGGGTTATAGATCATTTCAACGGATTGAATTAGAGGTCGTTACAAGAAATTGGATTACAGATCGTTACAAGGAATTGAATTAGAGGTCGTTACAGAAATTGGATTATAGATCATTTCAAGGAATTGAATTAGAGGTCGTTACAAGAAATTGAATTATAGATTGTTACAAGGAATTGAAGGAGGTCGTTTCAAGAAATTGGATTATAGATCATTTCAAGGAATTGAATTAGAGGTCGTTTCAAGAAATTGGATTACAGATCGTTAGAAGGAATTGAATTAGGGGTCGTTACAAGAAATTGGATTACAGATCGTTACAAGGAATTGAATTAGAGGTCGTTACAAGAAATTCGATTACAGATCGTTACAAGAAATTCGATTACAGATCGTTACAAGAAATTCGATTACAGATCGTGAAAAGGAATTGAATTAGAGGTCGTTACAAGAAATTGGATTAATGATCGTGACAACAAATTGAATTAGAGGTCGTTACAAGAAACTGGATTACAGATCGTGACAAGGAATTGAATTAAAGGTCGTTAGAAGAAATTGGATTATAGATCGTTACAAAGAATTGATTTAGAGGTCGTTAGAAGAAATTGGATTATAGATCGTTACAAGGAATTGAATTAGAGGTCGTTACAAGAAACTGGATTACAGATTGTTACAAGGAATTGAATTAGAGGTCTTACAAGAAATTGATTACAGATCGTTACAAGGAATTGAATTAGAGGTCGTTACAAGAAATTCGATTACAGATCGTTACAAGGGATTGGATTACAGATCGTTATAAGGAATTGAATTAAAGATAGTTACAAGGAATTGGATTAAAAATAGTTACAAGGAATTGGATTAAAGATAGTTACAAGTAACTGGATTAAAGATAATTACAAGGAATTGGATTAAAGGCCATTACAAGAAGTTGGTTTAAAAGTCGTTACAAAGAATTAGATTAGATATCGTTAAAAGAAATTGGACTGAAGATCGATACAAGAAATTGGATAGGGGATAAAAACGTAGAAATGAAAGTGATGAAATAGGCCAAAAGCTTTTGGGAAAATATATTGTTTGTTCTGAATGCAAGTTAATACGGAAACAATACATAAAACAAGCTTGGAGTTAATAAGTGGTAAGAAAATTGCTCTGAATATTATAGTTTTAATATCAACAAGTTATTCGGAACTAATCCTTCATATCGGACCTGACTAAATTACGACTCATGAAACAAATCATCAGAATTTTTCCTGTGGCTCTTTAAGCATAGTGCAGGAGAGCCATACCCTGTGCACGTTAAAGAACACACTGAATGGCCTTGACGGGAGGCTACCATCTGTCTCCCAACAGCTGTTCCAATGGGTCCCCTCCTCCAAACTTTTCTGAGCCTTCGGAGTCCTTGTGACTTGGCCATTTCGCCAAAAACGTGCCGCTGAGAGGTAAAACAACCCAAAATCTTTAAGAATATTTTTTTTTTCTAGTCTTTTCTTTGATTAGTTTGGTTTTCTAGTCCTGCTTTTAATTGCTATGTTTAAACATCATGCCGTCCCTTAGCCGAGTGGTTAGCGCGCTTGGCTACTGATCTAAGGGACCTGGGTTCGAGCCCTGGGTAAGGCATGGATGTATGTGTCGTTTATCTGCTGAGTTCTTGCCATCCCATCAGACCTTCTACTATGGCATATAAACTGAGAGGCTCCTGTCAGACCTCTGTGGCAAGCAGCTGCTTGAGGGGGGTATTTATTTATATTATTTATAAACATCATTCAGTTTAATCTTAGAAAAAAAGATAACTGAAAAATTCAACGACAACATTTTGCTTTTCAGTTGCCTCGCTAAATGCTTCAGAAGCAAAAGTAGAGAACAATGAAATGAAACATTAAACAAACGATGCTGATGCAAATGGGAAAAGTTTCAATTTCAAATCTGATTTCGGCAACTCTCTCGAAAGTAGTTTCGTTTATCAGAAGAGCTCAAAGGAATCTAACGAAGGTAGAATCGGAAATTGTTTCCCGGATTGCGAAGCAAAGCATCGCACAACATGAAACTGAAATACCGAAAGATATATTTCTTACCATTCTGACAAAGTAATGGACGAATCCTGCAGAAGAGTACGAAGATCAGAAGGGATACCTAGAGACTGATTCGGATTCCATTCTGCCTCCTCCTTATATACTAGATCAGAGGATGATGTGTCACCATCTGTGCTTGCTCGGTCAGGCTCAACCACGCTCTCCACGTAATTGGATAATTCACACCAAACGAGTTCTTTCTTCTCTATCGTTTGGGACTATCAAATGTAGGCGTCGGCCAAATCGGGTTCAACTCTCTTATTTGGATGACTAATCTTCTCATCAAACATTCTTTCCTTTTACAATCTGCTCTTATTCCCTTCAATTAACACTTTCATTTCGAGAATCTTGTACTGGGCACGAGTTCACTTCTATTCTCTTATTGCACCTGATTCTGCACGAGGAGTGCTTATTATGCTCCGCTCCGCCTTCATGATTTTAACTTTTTTTCCTGTTAAATAGTTAGTCATCTAAATAATTATTTATTGAAATACTTGTTAACTTAGAAGTCAGTAATCAACTTGTTGGTCCAATTGTTTTCATCTCTGCTCACCTGTTTCATTTTCTTGTTTAAGCTATGCTCCATCTTTAATTACAAATTAGTTCGAATTACGAAACAAAGCAATTCACAACACTGTTATTTTTTTACTGAAAATAAAGCCCTTCCTCTGATGACATTTGTTAACGAAACCTCAACCAGGGAAACATTTCCTTCTGTGTTACAAATAAGCAAAATCTTTTCCATTTTAACACTCGTCTCTGTCTAAGAAGGAAAACCTCATTCCAACCTTGAATTTTATTTCATTTTCTTTCATGTCAAAAGCGAATTTTTTTCATTCCTTCAAGTGAGTAATGGGAATTTTTTTTTCTGCAACATAATTCTCTGTTTACTTTCGACCTCGAAATGAGTATAATTTTCTTTGAGATTCTTTTACTTCTATCGCATTGTTTGTTATTAATTATTTTTCCACTGCAGCAACATTCTATTGAGAGATCAAATGATTTTTATTCACCATTTTTAATCAATTTAAGACTCCTTAGCGAAAGAAACGTATTCTATCGGAATTAAAATTTTTATTATAAATACAAATGAAAGAAATATTTCTTGATACTGAGTTTATGCACATATGCCTTAGGTTACGGTGGAAGTAAATAATTTATGGAATTTACATAATAACCATAATTCTATAAAACAACCATCTCCAATTGGTGAAGGTAATAAATATGTTAAGCATTTTAAACAATCATCCGTGATCTTTCCATGCTGAATGAAATTAACTCATGACGAAGTTTCCCCTCTGTGGCTCAGTGGTATTGCGGTCACTCTGCAACTACCAAGGTTCCAATTCGAGTCCCGGAATGGGATGGTCGTTTGCTCTGTCACGTGCTTTGTGATTGTCCCTCCCTCTGGACTTGTTAAATTCTCTAAATATTCTAAAATCTTCGGTTCACATTTTCGAACATAAAGAACAATTGACTCGAAGTACCATCAATGGAAAGGAAAAAATTATGGACAAGTTCAAAATCATATTTTTGTGCAGTTAGATTTTTATGCGGAAATGCTGGAGTGCTGCAGAACTTTGTCTCCCAATGTACGCTGAATATTTTACCTCTAGGCGGCATTTCTGTGCAAACAAAGGGATAAATGATCAGGTCACAAGGGCTCCAAGAGCTCAGAGAAAGTTTGTGGTAGGTATGCTGTGGGCAGCTGTTAGTAACCAGACGAAAGTTTCCTATCCAAGTCATCCAGAGTGTTCTTTGAATTTCACAGAATACTATTCGCATTTACCCACGAGGCGACGGCTTAGTGTTTAATCAATGGATGATTTTTCTTTCCAAGCTCATCGGTGGGACCTTTTCAAGGCTGACAAAGATGTGTGTAATGATAAAGGCAAGTTCATAAATGAATGGGGAAAAAAACCGGACACTAATTCTCGGTGTCATGACTGTCTCCCATGTCTCAATAAGTACTGAATTTTGTTTCAAAATTGCTGCAACCTTAATCAAAAATAATCGTTTTTAAGCCTTTTCAAATTAATGGTGTCAATTTATCTTTTGAGAGTATTTTTAGTAAGTAATTTAAAAAAAGAAGACTATTACTGTTGCACAATTCGTCTATTCACTAATTGGCTTCGAATTGCTTGTTTGTTTCTTTTTTTTTGTCTTTGTATTCTCCAATTTAAGCAAGTTTTGAATATTTTCCCATAAGGAAAAATTTATAAAGATTTTTATTTTTGTGTATGGACCTCTAGCTAAATGTCTAAGTGTTAATTTATTTGTTTATTCTCGTGGTTCAAATTTTATTATTTCCTTAGGATACAAGGAAATAAATATTATATTTTCATAATTAATAATTTATTACTTTTATCACTGACGCCTGGTGATTTTATAAAATCACCAGTGAATAAAATAAAAATGTTATATTTTTAGTTTCACCAGCATTTTCGGTGATGATTTTCCCTGTAACATTTACGCATAAATTACATTAATACGAAAATCATTGAAGTGAAAACCATCAAATTAAAATAAAGCTGTTTTTCTCAAATGAAAAAGGAGATCTCCATGTCAGTCGTTAATGCAATCTCTTTGAGAGAATTTTGTATTTGCTGATGGAGCCTACCTCTGCCGCTGCTTTGGCCTTCGTCTCACGAGAAGTGACGTACCCTTAGTGCTTCTCTCAATGGCCAAATAAAAAGGTAGTTATCACTCAGCGCTAACTCTAGTGAATATGAAGGATGAGATAATACGTGGAACTTCATCTCCTCGATCTATATCATCCACCGTAGAATGAACGCACCTGAGGATGACAAATGTTTCTTGCCGGTTGCTGGCTTTAGATGATTCAGAAGCACAACACTTTGCACTTGCCACCATTTCTCTTCTCTCCAGGTAACACTCCTAAATTGTCCCTTCCTTAGAATACGGTGACTAACACTTCTCCGGCTGGTGCTTCCATGCAATGGGAGTTTGAATGGCGCCAATCTGAACTTTACGTTTGCATTCAGGTAGGAAGTAGTACCCAGGATTCATTACCGATTACTCTCTTTTCCAAAGAAGGCATCTCCTTCCCGCTCTACTCTCTTAATCCACAGGAGTATATTAATTCATACTACGTACATTTACGCTGTGCATTTGTGACATTCCTTTCAAAAGTGGCAACTGATGGAATGGGATCAGCAAAAATGGGTTTTAAATTGGCAATCATTTCCCATTACTCGTCCTATTATGCTAATGAGTCTCGATTGGCAATAACTAAAGAGCCAATTACATTTTAAGAGCTAACCTGGAACACAATTTTCTTCTCCGTTATTAATCCTAATTTTCATGAGCAGAAAGAAAGAAGTCTTTTTCATTTGTCCCAATCCGCTGTAAAGAGAGCGACGCAAATACCGGGGATTATTTGCCGTGACGGAGAAGGAAACTCTCCTTTGTGACTAAGCGGTAGAGAGCGTGCTGAAGGAACATCTTCAACTGAGGATGGCAGGATGCTCTCGGCAACTTCTACCGTCCTCCATGCCCTCCAATTCTTCTCTATCTCTATTTTTCCATCCTCTGCACTCACTTCTTTTTTTTTCTCCCTAAAGCGTCTGGATTGCATTTTTAGTAACATCGGTGTTATATTTACTGAAACGATAACCATTCCACCGCTAACCAATTCAAGTACACGACATTTCTGAAATGAAACCTCATCCAGAGAGACACGGAACTGTTCTGTGTTGTCTTTCTGCTGAGATCTCGCTTTCCTTACAGATCGCTTCTACGGGGATTAAACCGACAGGCTCCTGTCCAACCTCTGTGGCAAGCAGATGCTTGATACAGAGGTCGGTTTCATCGATTTAGCGCTGAACTGTCGTCTGTATTTCTCTCGATTTCAATACTCATCATCTCTTTTTTTTTCAACCTTCGATTTTCTTCTGAACAAAACGATTCGACGAAAGCAGAATCGTTTTCGCTGTTCTTTGTTCAATTTCAAATAATTCAAGAAGTTTGAAGAAAAAATCCTTACAATAATAATATCATTTCCGACGAAAGATGTTAAAAAATTATGTTCCCCTTTAAATTTCTGATAAATTCTTGAGCGTTTACAAAAATATCGTATCGAAATAATCTCGTTCATTTTTCTATTGGCGCTCATCTTCTGCAGCGATTAGCGTTCGAGGAGCAAGGACACGTCTGCTCGTGACGCAGCTGAGGCTTCAGTGGCCACGACACTCGGCGTCGCTACTTCAAGACAAAAAAAGACATCTGGTATCCTCATTTCGGGAACGGATGGATGGCGAACTGTACAATGGGCAAAATGAGAGACTCGATTCCATCACCATGGTAACGATTAGGAAGGTAAGGTGGCAACAAAAGGTAGCAGAAATAGCCGATGACGTCAACAATCTAAAAGGATCCTGCTTCCACTGGGACGAGAGGTGGGCACATCTCATTACTTCTGGTCTGAGTTTAGAGAGGGGAAAAGAGAAAAGCAATTTTACACCAAGCATCGAAACCAGTGAGGAGGAATCTTTTGGAACGGGGAACAGGTTGCACGATCACTCTGTCTCCAAGGGAAACGATGCGGAGGAACATTGCTTTTCACATTATTTGATTACGGAGCTTTTTCCATAGTTTCCCCGAGAATAGATTTGAAGGCTAGCATTCGACGACACAGCACACATCACTGCAAAGGCAATTTCCAAATAGGATTATTGGCTTCAGGGGTCGTGTTGGTCAAAACTATTATAGTTGAAAGAAGATTGGAAACCTCATCCAATTAAGCACGACCCTTGCATGTAGGACTGCAAAGGACTCCTTATAAATATTGAAACAAGGTCACTTAAAATTATCTGCTGCTCTCTAAATGTTGTTGCACCACAATCTCTGCAATTGCATCCATTGCCACATCAACTGAGTGCATTTCTCTCAAATAAAGGTGTCTATAAATCGCCTCGGAAAGGAGAATGGAAGCGCCTTCCCCTCCAAAACCTCACCTAATCCACAATCCCCGCTTCATTTCTCACAGAGCTTGAGACGGATCGATGGATCAAGAAGACAAGGCCACGAGGGTGGATCAGGAAACGAATTCTGAAAAGCAGACGAAGCGTGAATAAGATGGAAATGATTCAGAAATGTTCCAAACTTTACAACGTAGGAAGGCTCTGCTTAATCTTGAAGAAAAGTCAAGTGCAGTTGCACTAAATATAGAGGCATTGCATCAATCAATTATACGAGTATTTGAGGATCAATCTGGAACTGGAAATCTGCATACTGGAAGCAATCACCTTTTTCGCCGTTCATCGCAATACCTTTCAGGTTAATTTAAATGTCTCGCTGTTCTAAAATCTCTTCATTCATAAATCTCGTTACACACTTTCTGAAAACTTCTTTTCTTCTTTCTTTGACCTAACATCGTGAAATTTAAATTCACACGTTTTTTTTTCACGAATCTCTTCTCCAATCGATCCTTTTCTTCCCCTCCGAATACTACTTCCCTTCGCTATTTCCCCCGTTTGTCTCCATTGTCACCATTTGCCAATTGTGTCTTTTGCATGCTTTAAACTCTTCTTCCCATTCTTCAATCCCCACCTCAGTAAATTTTAATGAGAAATAAGGAATTCCGATCAGCGCATCTCGCATTCCGACAAACGAAAATGATTTAAGGCAGCATATAAAAACTTCAGGAATCAGAATCAATCCTACAGCTTTTTCTCCCTTAAATAATTCTTTAATTTTGCTTAACCCTGAAAGAAAAACAATTACAACTCTTGGTTAATGAGAATTTTTTAGTTGCCCACCAGAAAATTAATTTGTGCCCAAATGCTTCCGCATTCCATACCGGATTACCATTTCTAATTTTGTTCGGAGCAGCTACATAAATATCTCTGTTCCGCGCAGCACTCACTGCTCGTGAGCTCAACTGAGCATGCCAACATTTGCTCTCAGTAAATCTTGTCGATCGATTTCGATCCAAAACGAGGCAAAGAAATGGTTTCGTTGCAAGAGATAAAAAAAGAGAAACCTTTGAATCGTTATCACATCTCTAAGATTCTTTTCCGAAATGATCAATTCATCGAATAAATCTTTCATCTATCTATCCCCTTTTACTGTAAAAAAAAAGATTTTACTAAAAAACTTGACAAAATCCTCTTGCTGCATATATCAGTAACTTTATCTCCAGCATGCTTGAAATCTTCTCCTCTTTAAATTCATACACATTTCAAACATTCTAATTTCCTCTGCTGCTGAGAAGTACTGAATATCTGTTTCCCAGATTCCTCTTCCTGCATCTTCTTCTCTTGATCCCACTCGTGAACAGAATGATCATTTCTTCAACATCAGGCAACGCAAATTAAGACGCCATTGCACTTAGTTCCACTGACACAGCTGAGTGACAAATGGAGAGACTAGGAGATTGCGCAATTGACATTTCTTGCGTTCCTTGGTGGGTTGGTTCTTTGCAGTTTATGGCGCAATGACAACTAAGACCATATTGCGCCAATAACTTGGTATAACTAGTAAAAAAACAGACGAAAGTCTTGAACCCTCAACCAAAATGTAAAATACAACACACAAAGAGGATGAAAGCAACAATAATGTTGATATAATAATATCAATTATAGCAATAATAACCCATAGAGTGAATGATCAGGAATCTTGGGGGGGGGGCGAAGAAATACACGAAGACGATGGCTCGTGACAAGCCCTCTTGGCGCCATTGGCCCATGAATTTCCTTTAATTGAACTGATGATTGGGTTATGGATGTTTCAGCGACCATTGTCCCCACCCACCACCCCGGTAGTGGCGACCATTGTCCCGACCCACCAACCCCCTAGCGGTGTCCAACCCGCTAGCCCTGACGCCCAATCGGGCGTCAGGGCTACCCTGGCACTATACCCACACAACCAGTGAGCCAAGCTCTCACAACTAAATAAAAAGGAAAAAGAAAAGAGAAACGTGAGAAACTCACCTGAATTCTTACAAAATGAAAGATGCGATAAAACAAAAAATGTGAGAATATAAACCGTCCTCACAAAAGAAACAAAACTGCAAAATTAATAAATGTGTGGGGAAACTCGCAAACCGTTGCCCAGACTTGGTCACGGCACTCACTGTACCACCACACAGTTGGCCCTAGCAAGCCCAGTCGACTGATCCTGGGTGGGGGGAGGGCAACCCAGAATCTCCCATTTACCAGAAGCGCAGGCCAATGCCGTGTGTAGCAGCGACCCTGATATACACTGCTCAGCTACACTACGGCAAAAAGGCCAAAGATGACCCCGACTGAGGAGAGTAGATGATAACTCCTGAGCAACTACCAGGATCCTCCTTTCACCAGACACGCGTATCTACGCATGGCAAACACGTGGGCGATCGTGAAGTACTCTGTGAGTCAGCGAAACCTTCACAGGGTGGTCCCCTCACCACGTACAGGAGCTCCCGCCGAGGAGTTTCTTACATTACAATATCCTGTCAATCGATATGTGAGAACCGCGCACTCTGATAGTCTCCCCAGCGTCTGATAGTCTTTCAATGATCTCTTTTTCTCCTTTGCCTCTTAGAGTGTAGGCTCACAGAAACGATCATATTGTTGCAGCCTCCATTGGGCTATTGATAAGTTCTCTGTTCACCTGCGATTAGCCGCGACAATCCTAACTTTTATTATGCAAAACCAGACTTTCAGATAAAATGAATGAGTCAACATATATATCTTGAATGTCATGTTTTTACAACATGAGGAGAGCCTGAGGCGAAAGTTCCTTTTTAAAAATAAATAAAGCAATTTATAAGCATTTGAAGTTTTACAACTTAATAATTACTTTGTTGTGTGGCAGCTGGCATGGTGAGAGCCAATGGGAAGGGATCTCAGCTCCTGATGCTTGCTACGATGGCATCTCAGCGAAGCACTTCACTTTTATCATCTATAAATGTCGTTGAAATGAAGAAAAGAAACAACCCCTTAATCTGTGTAATGGACTGTGTGATGGTTACTACCTCATACAGTGGAATGGATATGCTTAGAGATAATTCATCAACGACAGAATCTTTAGCAAGTATCGGTTTCAACACAATAAACGCCGCGTGAATTCCAAACCCATATCGAATTATTCAAAGTTGAGCAATGTGCGGTATAATAACGTTTTTCTTTTAACTTTCACAGTCCGATGTTGATTTATTTTTTTAACCACGGTGACATCATTAACTCGAAACGATACTACGAAACTATGGGCATTTAAAGGCAGGCGATGTCCTTGAACTTTTGAGTAGAAGGTTGTATTATTATTCAATCCCAACTACCCAAGTAACAATAGCAACTTTGAAAACGTATCTTTGGGAGTCTTTCCTATAGTCATCATATCTCCCTTATTATTTTTATAGTCCTCTAAAAATAATCATGAAACGAAAAACGTTCGAGTCTCGCGAATAGGGTCAATTCATCTTCTCAAAATTCCTGAAACATTAGACAAAATCGTTCTACGACGAATGTGTAGTTGCTAACTACATTCACTGGGGCAAATTTCTCAACACGAATAAATACTACCTATACATAAATAAATTTCAAGCTTTATTTCACACTTGTCCATTATTCATTTGTAGAGCCCTTTAAGATTCGAATTCACCCTTGTTCTTTTAAGTCCTTTTCTTTCGATCTAATAAATCATTATATATAATTTACTTCTTCAGTTCGTAATTTTAAAATTACAAAGAGCAGAGGAAATCTTTCTGTCTTTTTCAAATATTTCATAACCTATACTCGCCATAGACAAATTTAAAACCTCAAGGAAAAACTTTATTCGTTTTACTAAAAAAATGTCGAAGAAGCAATTATTTTACTCAAAGCAAAAATGAATCTTTAGGTCAAAATAGCAGAACAAACTATTTTTCGGGTGGGAGGGGAAGAAAAGAATCTTGTTTGCAATCAGTTTGAAACGTTTGGAATTTGCAAAGCTTACAAATACCGAATGGAAATAATATTACTTACAAACCTTCCACTGCCTTACTTTCTTCTATATATATATTTGTAAAAATCACTAAAGCAAATTCATAACTAACACTTTATTTGCGAAAGAGCAAAGTATACAATTCTGCAATTTTTTTTTCTCAATTCTGATGTTATTAGAGTATCCTTTAGCACTCTCTCTCCAGTTTTCACCTTCAGTTCTATTTTAGTCATCTTAGTGATGGCCGTGGTGGCCGTGGTGATGGCCATGATGGTGACCGTGGTGATGACCATGATGGTGGCCGTGATGATGACCATGATGGTGGCCGTGATGATGACCGTGATGGTGACCGTGGTGATGGTGGTGATCATGATGGTGATGGTGATCGTGGTGATGGCCATGATGATGGTGATGATCGTGATGGTGCCCGTGGTGATGGCCGTGATGGTGCCCGTGGTGATGGCCGTGGTGATGCCCATGATGGTGATGGTGGCGTGCATCAACTTCTGGAAGAGGTCCACCACTGCTAGAATTGTAGAGGGCGACGAAGCAGAAGAAGGCGAAAATGAGCACAGCTGGCTTCTGCACATGAAATGAGAAAAACAAGTGTAAATATCCTTATTATTAGTATTACCACACTAATCTGATATCATTTACACTGATAGCAAATCTTAGCGACGAAAGAAAGTATGTTGCAAATTTCTACGGATTTCAGTAATGATTTAAAAGCGCAATTCATAACATAAACATATGTCTACGTGTTATATATATATATATAATTATTACACATAGACATTTATTTATATATATGCACATCATAAATAATAAATGTCTACAATCACACTATCAATTGTCAAATATTTAATGCGCCAACTGCTTACATTATGAAATGTTACAAACTATTTTCCGAAAGGTTTTCTTAGTAGAAGTTTGAAAAAACAGTCCAGGACAGAATTTTTAAATGAAGCATCGTTTTGTTCGCAAATGTATAAACACTATTGGATCATATTAAATTTGTATAAGCAATTTATTAGGTGAAAACAAAAACTAAATTATATCTAATTTCCTTCCCTTCATAACTAAATGGAACAGTAGATTAAAGTATTTGCATCTTTTTTCCAACAACAATTAGTATAAATATTGCCTCATTCCTTCCAATTTGGAAAGACATATTTTAATACATCATTTTACTGTGAAAAAGAGAAGTATTTTATAGAAAGACCATTTAACACAGGCACAAAATTACCTTAACGTATGTAATCTCAACTTCCTCAATTGCACAAAATTGCGTAAATGGGAACTACATTTTAAGTAACGAGAACAAAGAAACGCTTGATGTATTCGAACTCTCAACACTTGCATATATTACACGACATTAATTGGTTATCAATTGCGTAAATGACTGCCGTGATGTTAAATACTTGATTTAGAAATTCTTTTCTTTTACTCATAGGAACGAAATGGATTGTTGCTTCTGGTACAAACCCCAATTTAACAACAAATATTTATATCCCGTATGAGGAGAGCCTATAGAGATTTAGTGGGAATAATTATCATTAGCACACTAATAGAAATTGTCTTTCGACATATCCAACGAATATTAGATATTTCAAGTAGTCTTAAAACCATTAATTTATGTCTGTGCATAAAACTTACCAAGTACTATTGAAAACATGAATTAATATTTATGGAAAAAAATAACAAGAATTTATAACACTTATATATAAGCATATAACTGCGAAGCATTATTCGGTTTGCAAACAATTTCATCACTGTGGATGACAAACCTAAGAGAGAAAAATATTCCCCGATGATAAGGACTTAGAGAAAGTAGGAGAAAGGAAAAAACTGGCAGGAGACAGATGCAAGTCTTCCATGAAGACCATCCAGCGTGTTCTTTAACATGCACAGGAACCACGGCTTAAGGCCGTTTCGATTCACGGCCTTTACCAATCTTGAGAGACGAACCGGCTTACAGAAGAACATTATGAATAATGAATACGAAACACACATTTGTCTTCTAAACCCAACGGAGAGATCTTTTTGCCTGTAGGGGGAAAATCCTTACCATCTTTGAGGATCGCCTTGACTGGAGAAGTAGATGCTGCTGAGATGATTGAACAATGGGAGAGCGAAGAGTGATTTGTCGTTCCTCTCCCCTCACTTTATATACCGGATCCTAACACGTGCTGCCCGTCACTCGTGCCGGCGCTACCTGCCGCGCCACGGGCCAACTACTCACCTGTGACGTCATAATTAGACATTTCACAGATCGAAAAAACTCTCCGAATAAATCTTATCACTCATTTATGAGCATGTAGGTTATGAGGTTTGTGCATTTTCTTGCTAATTTCACTTTGCTATTTTGTTTGTTGCGTTGTTTCATTCTCCCAAAAGGGAACTTTTTCCATTGAAAAGCTCCCATTTGAAAGAGCTCATTCTCTTTTCCAAAGAGACTGATTCTTACTTATTGTAGAATTCTTAACAGACACGAATTTTTAAAGCCATTCTTTCGGCTAAATTGAAATTTCACAAAGTAAGAATGAAATTCAGACAAATGAATCAAATTAAAGTTTCCAAACAAAGAGATCGGAACAGATTTATCGTTTCCTCTACGGAAATAATACTTTAACATATAAAGGCAAAATGCTTCTTTAAATTACCAATAGAGTTACGTACATCGTATGCTGCTTTCTATTTATCTACTGCACAAACAATAAAAAAGTGCCAAACAAACAATAGAAATAACTAACATCTTGATTTAGATATGAAATTCGCATTCAAATAACTGCATTTAAACAGTCGTTTCTAATTTATTAGATTCAAAGAGAACCAATAATTCTTTTTACACCTTTCAGAAATATACTTCGTCATCTGAGAATCATTTTTTTATTTTAGTTTTTTTTTTATGTACTAGGAATTCAATTGCAGCTTTTCATTCGAATCTATTCGAATGAAAAACAGAGCAAAGTAATTGATTAGTTTTTCTACTAAGTGTCATACAGAGTGCCGAATTTGGCGACTCTTCGATTGACGACAATTGCACACGATGTTATACGACAGGTCAAAAGAATTCCCTAAAATTAAATTTCCTTAGAACTTTCATGGTGTTTCTTGCTTTACAGCAAGGTACAGCATATTACTATCGTAACCATTCGTCTTAGTGTCGTACTATAGGACTTGAACCTTTAGACTTGGAATTTTGCACTGCAAAACGGACCACAACCATAAACATGCTTTGAAAATGTGAAGCTTCTACCCTCATTTCCCGTTGAGTTATGGCTGCCAAAGACAAACAAGACACACACAAATGTCTTCTTTTATTACACATATATAGTTTTAAAAATAATTAAACAATTCGTTTTTTTATCAACAAATGAGCCATGGAATGTGTGTTTTAGATTTAAAAAACATAACCTTCATTTGTATTCCCTTTAATTGCATTATAAAATGGATTCATGTTACAACGATTCACTTTTCGACCTGCATCTCCAGAAACGTAACCCCGTCGTAAAACGCACACATACAACGTGTTCCAAGTGGTAATTTGAAAAAGAGATAAATTGGGAAGCAAGATACAAAACCCAATTGCATTAACGATAACAATGCAATTAATCATATTTAAATTATCAGGTCACAAGGACCCCAATGGGTCAAAGCGGGGAAGAGGCAAATGACCTACTAGCTGTTAAGAAACAGAAGAAAGCCTTTGATCAAGGTCATCCAACGTGTTCTTTAACGTGCCCAGAATAAGGCTGCGAAAGGATTTTTATGCAAGCGAAAGTACGTTTAACGTCGCATCCGACAAACGGCGACCTTTCCTAGCCCATCGGTGTTCCCTTTCACACCGATGAAAGAGGGTGGCTTAGCGGAGCAAACTTCAATGAAGTCATGCTGGGGATTCGAACCTGGGAGCTGAATCTTACGAACATCACACGCTATACCGACTGAGCCAATCCCAGACCCAGATAAAAAATTCGCTTTAAGGCTGTACAGACGTTAAAAAATGTTTCGTTTTTCATTTTTCTCAAAAGGTTATCCTTTTCTCATGGTTGATTTTTCAACTTTAACAACATTACTGCCTATTTACATCTCTTTCGGCATGTTTTTGACGTTGATGCACTTTTTTGCATTTATATCCATGCATGTCCGTAACTCAAGTTTTGTCTTCAGTTTTCCAATTCCTTATCACACTTGCAATTAAGAAATTTGCACTTGTCCTGTACTCTTTAAAGGCTTCACCTCATTTCCTTTGCTTTGAAATGAAATTTCCGTAATTATCTTAACTAAAATTTGAAACGTCTTTTACCTAAAGTAGGTCTGGCCAAACGTTTTAGCTGAAGGGTCACCAATTCAAGTATATAATCAATAACGTACGTATGAACCAACGCAAAAAAGAAAAAAAACTTTTCTAGTGAAACATAAACAATAAAATTTTATGAAAAATAAATTTTTAATGAGTATTTTCTTCCTTTACGTTGCACTTCTTGTTTTCTGTACGTTCTTGTTCTCTTTTAGAAATTTAATGTATTTGACATCACTAGTTCGCTGGTTTCACAAAAGAGGTGGCCTGGCCGTCCACGTGTAGCCCCCGGGGCGTACTTTGCCCAGGCCTGATCTAAAACGAACAAACACCTGTTTCCTAGTATACTTAATTTTATAACGCCTTGCTTATAATTGATTTACGTTCTTTGAATTTCAAAGAAAGATCATTAAAAAAAGCCTGACACCTTTGTTAACTCACTGAATTCTGAAAATTTATAATCCCTTTTCAATCAGTAAATCTTAAAACACGACACCAAATATTGATGCTTTTGAGTACAGCTCAATCTAATAATTACGCTAGGTATCAATGGTTAGGCAAGGAAAACTGAAACCTTCTAACTATTTTCAATTTCACGAAAACAGCCCAGTATGCTAACCATTTGTTTGTCGTTTAGACTTCGAATTTGAAAATTTGCGCTTTGTCATCTCCCTTCACCTCTCCGTTAGTATCACATGGTTTTTTTCCACATCCCCATTCAGAATTCAAGATTTCATTCTACTTCTTAATTTCGAACTGTGTCATTGTAATAAAATGTGAGAACTTCAGGGAGGAAAGTGGACTGTGCACGAGCATTTGGATTCACGGTTGCATCACAATACCAATGTGCTTTCGAAATCCAAAAAATCTTAAGAATTATCTAGATTGCTTCTTTAAAAATCAACTTGCTGCAATCTGATGAACACACTTCGGAAATTATCGGAGGGGGGGAGGAATTCCTAATTACTGTTGAAGGGAAATGGACATCAGTTTGATAAAAAGAAAAGTAAAACGGCAATTTTAATATCGGGATTAAAGTTAGTAAGAAGAAAAGGACGAAGTTTTACTAAATTTTGCAAAAATAATTCATTAAACTCCAAAACATTTATTTATCATAAAATCAGCATATTTATTAATATCCGAGATATATTCATCCAACTGAGATTTCTACCAATATTGCTTCTCAACGGTTTGGCAGTGAATGTGGCCAAGGTGTGAATGATTTCATCTTACTTGAATATCTTACAATTTCTCTCTCTGTTCTTTAAATACACAGTAATCAGATGTTTCTGAGTAAGAAATTTATTCAAATCAAGTGGGAAAATATTATAATTTTATCCTTTTAGAAAACAAAAAATATTGTTCTTGAACCCACAATTTGTGATTGTTAGTGATAAAAATATAGTTGTTAAGCAATTTAAACAAATAAAGCACATTCCACTATTTTCGATTGAATGAAAGCCCATGGCATCTGAAACATTCTCTCACATTCGGTCAATAATAGCATATTACATCTCGAACATTCTATGACGCTGGATTCAATAGCAACACATTCATATAAAACATTCTATCATAGTATTTTCAATAATAACACATTACACATAAATCAGTATTGACAAACGAAATGAAAAACGTTTCGTTACGTTTTTCGTTACAGCCAAAACTTTAGGATCGTTTATCGTTAGAGCAAAATATACGTTTCGTTATAACGTTACGTTAACGTTATTTCGAAATATTTTTAGTGCAAATGCAAAATAATGAAATATATGTTATCATTTTTTTATTATACATGTATGCAATAGCATCGTCCAGCGGTTTGCATCAATTCAATCAATCCACTTGATAAAAAAAATAAAAAAATAGAAAAAGGAAATTTATTAATACTAATAAGAGTTATTAATAACGAAATAAAATATATATGTAAATAGAATTGTTGCAGTTACTTTTTCTGCTATTGATTCTTAAAAACTATGGTTTAAGAATAACCATGAAACAAAAATTGTAATTATGAGCCCCGGTTATGTATAAATACGATAAAGCAACTGTAAGTATTCTAATAATGTATGTAAGCTATCCAATCGAAACTGCTGAAGGCAGCAGGCACATACCAGGATTTCGTTTCGGGGAATGGGAGGGCGAGTCCGTGAATTTAGCATCAGGGAGAGTTCGAAAATTCAGTTTCGAAGGGGATTCGAAAATTTAGTTTGGAGGGGAAGGGGGAGTCTGAGAATAAGAGTTGTGAGTAGGGTGTCCTAATCACTAAAATATTCCACAGGGCTGAAAAGGTTAACATGATATTCTATTATATTGTTGCGGATCACAAAAATGGATAGCCACTGAGCGTGAGTATTAAAAGCTATATTTCAAAACCAAATTCAATACAAGGTAAATTGTTACAAAGGAAATATGGATGAAGTATCTTACTAACAAATCAACTATTAACATGCACAAGTCATCAATCTTCCTGCGTGAGCACACAACATCAGCTCTGTGTATTTTACTAAATACTACCTTTTACTTGATTTACCAGGTCACCCGAAGATCTTCACTCGTAAACCAATTCTCGTCCTGTGCTAATAACTTTTCACACACTAGCCGAACAAAAAGACAGTCCGTGTAGACATTCGAAGTTAGCCATAAAAGTTCCCACTTTTATACTTCCGCATATACACAACACATCAAGTTACTTCTTGATACTTAACGATAAAAGATCCCACTTTTATCCTTCCGCGTATACACAACACATCAAGTTACTTCTTGATACTTACGCGCACTGTCTCAGAACAGCCCACCGGCCATTTTCGAACTCTTCGACCGTTACAACACAACGACCGTTAACGCTCCACTCTTCTTCTCCAAATTCTCCCAAAATTCTTTTTCGTTGGCTGAAACTTTTTGCTTTCGGTTGCCAGATTCCTTCTGTCGTAACACTGCCCCCTTCCTAGGTCTTGTTCGTCCCGAACAATTCTGGATTCCAAAGTTTCTTCAGTTCTTCGATGAAACGGGGTCAAACGATCCACGTGAACCACCTTGCTCTTTGTAGCTGGATGTCGACGAATGCGATATTCCACGTCTGTGTCAAAATTAAAGCGAATCTCATTATGACTTAGATTTCTTTTCTGACTGAAGCCTCGTCCACAAACATAATACGTGTAAGGCCTATAGCCCTTGTGAACACGTTTATGTCTCTGCAGGGAGAAGAATCGACTAAGAGTTTTCGTGCAAAACCTGTAAAAAGTTTTCTTCTTTGTCGAAAGTTTTCTTCTTTGGATTTTTACTTCTATCAACAGTAACAAGGAATGAAAGTCATTAGTGACATAAAATCTAGGGAGGAGTTTCATCCTCCAGTCTGACCCTTTTGTCAGTTGACTTTCACTTAATTCAGAACTGTCGTGATGAACCTTCAGCCATATTTCACCTGATTCAATTTGATCCCCAAGGTGCTTCACAATTATATCAGCTCCATAATTCTTTTTAGCGCTTCGGTCCATCTCCTCCTTCCATACTCTTGCTAGGACTGCAGCTTCTAATCCGACAACCTTACCTGTTTCTCCTGTATAAGTGAAATCAGTGATGTGTCGGGCTGCTAGCAATATTTTTTCTGTTTTATCTTCACATAGCCAGCTTGCAACATCTTCAGATACTCCTTGTTCTATTAACATGTTACGAAACTTGTTCAAAGCATTGCCGTTATGCAGAACCTTGCGGACACGTGATGCTTCATCTACCCTATTATCCACAATGTTCACCAAACGCAGAAGTTCTCCTCCTAACTCTTCGACGAGCTCTTGCAGTTCCAAGGATCCGTCACCAAGGAAACACTGAACAGCTTCCATCACTTCCAGAGAGTTGTCAACAGAGTTTTCAAGAGGTGAATCCATGTTGCTGATAACAGCTGAACAACTCAAACTCTTCATTCCACGAGCTTGTGATGCTGCAACCATTTTCTTAACTAAATCAACAGCAACATCTTCTGTACTGATGAGATCAATAGCTCCTTTTCCGAATTCAACATCATAAACCAAAGCGCACACTCCTTCAGCCAGCTTTTTGGACACAATTGAGCATCTCCTTAGAGGAACGCTATCTACGGTAGCCGTCAGATCCTTGCAGCGGTAAATCTCCTTATCTGTTGGCACCAGCTCCTCTGTCTGTCCTACGATGCAGCATCCGACGTCTTCCATCATCTGCTCGATTTTATCTTTAGTGCAGTCGACTGTGAAGCCAGGATGGATTCCAATTTGTCCAGAGTATCTCCCGTCAATTGGAGAGCACGACCGGAGATCATAGGGACCTTGAGACCTAAAGCAGCAAGTGCAGGAGCCAAGACAAGACTCACTTTGTTGCCGACACCTCCTGTGCTGTTTTTATCTACCATCCGATGGCGCCACTCGGGTCTCCAGCAAAACACATGACCCGAGGAGGTCATATTTGCTGTTTCTTCCGAATTCACTTTCTTGGAGCTCTCATTGTAATTAGCCAGGGAAATATCAGTCATGATTGCCAAATTGTTCATTCTGGAGATCAGCGACGAGTTCTGTAACATGATATTGTCCACTTTAGAGCTCTTGTAATCGTGATAAAACTTTTCTATATCCTTATAATCTAAATGGTTATAATGTCCAAATCTGCGCATTGACTGTTCAGAAAAGAAATTCAGCAAGGTTTCGTTGAGATTGTCTGAGGGCTTTACTTCTCTCTGATCGTAACTCTGAGGCTTAGTTTCATCCAGAAAGTTAGTCTTTGAAGTACCGTCTCTGCCTGAAGCTCTTTTACTAGCATCACCTGTTATGCTTCTAAGCCATTCTTCGGAATTCCTCTTCCTTAAATCCCCACTTTCTATAAACGATTCAAGTGTGGCTATATGCTTCGGAAAAATCTCTCCGACTTCCCCGGTAACGACGCAGGGCACTTTGTATCTATGATGAATGGACGCCTCTTCTTTACTCGGACCACTCTGCGAAACGTAAACTCTGTTTCGTTCCCCCTCATTACCACTCGTTACTCTGCCTTTGCGATAAATGTCCATGACACATTTTGCTGACGGCGAGGAATAGAATACCTTTCGTGCGGATCTCTCTTCAGATCGTGCCAGACTTGTATACCTAGGTATTTTGAAGTGCAAAGCGTACTGTATAGTCTCACAGCTCTCTGATCTGTGTGATTGTTCTTCAGAGTTCCTAGACATGTCACCAGCGACATAGACACTCTGCCATGCATTACCAGTAGTTGCGTGGTCAAAGGCATTATCTGCGCTATCTCTACGATTCTTGATTTCCAGTAGCAGATCCACATTTTTATATGCGTTGCCTTTCTCTTTTTCTTTTCCATGTTTACAATCTAACTTAACACTATCAAGATCATCTTTTTCACTGACAAATTCAACATTTAAACTATTGCATTGTCTATTGAGTTCGGTTTTATGATCCTTGAAGTGATCAATAATCTTACCAACTTGAGAAGCCACTTCAGCTCTCATCTCAGTATTTTGTGCGGCCATTTCGGCTTTCAAGTCACCTATTTTATCGCTTTGGGCAGCTATATCGCCTTTAATCTCAGTATTTTGTGCGGCCAGATCACCTATTTTATTATTTAGGTCACTAGAAAGTTCACCTATTTTATTATTTAGGTCACTAGAAAGTTCACCTATTTTATTAGCCATATCGGCTTTCATATCAGTCATCAGCTTTATTAACTCATCCATACTTCTAGTGAAAGGCATTCAATTAAATAATTATCATCCCACTTCTGACACCAAGTGTTGCGGATCACAAAAATGGATAGCCACTGAGCGTGAGTATTAAAAGCTATATTTCAAAACCAAATTCAATACAAGGTAAATTGTTACAAAGGAAATATGGATGAAGTATCTTATTAACAAATCAACTATTAACATGCACAAGTCATCAATCTTCCTGCGTGAGCACACAACATCAGCTCTGTGTATTTTACTAAATACTACCTTTTACTTGATTTACCAGGTCACCCGAAGATCTTCACTCGTAAACCAATTCTCGTCCTGTGCTAATAACTTTTCACACACTAGCCGAACAAAAAGACAGTCCGTGTAGACATTCGAAGTTAGCCATAAAAGTTCCCACTTTTATACTTCCGCATATACACAACACATCAAGTTACTTCTTGATACTTAACGATAAAAGATCCCACTTTTATCCTTCCGCGTATACACAACACATCAAGTTACTTCTTGATACTTACGCGCACTGTCTCAGAACAGCCCACCGGCCATTTTCGAACTCTTCGACCGTTACAACACAACGACCGTTAACGCTCCACCCTTCTTCTCCAAATTCTCCCAAAGTTCTTATTCGTTGGCTGAAACTTTTTGCTTTCCGTTGCCAGATTCCTTCTGTCGTAACAATATATTGGATAAAAATTTATAGCTATTTTCTTTTTATCTATTTTTAATTTCGGGCATAAAACATAAGGCTGAAATGAAAATTATACAAAGACACCTGTTTTGGATTTCAAAGCAGGTAGCCAAGTTTGAGATTTCGCATAAACGACTGGACTTTCATGGCAGGAGGGTGAACCCTCCACCTCCCAGGACACGTCCCTGACTCAAGAGATTATACCAAATTTCTAGGAATTGTTCAGAATAGAAGGAAGCATTATTGATAAATATTTCTAAGCATAAGTATGCAATCGTAATTCTTAATACTATAAAGATTTTTGTGCACAGATTAATATTTTTGAAGCAAATTGCTAAAATGACTCGAGGAAATAAAATAAAGTGAAATTCTCTTCACAAATTTTTAAATTATAGCAAAAAGTGAGCAAAAATTTTAAAAAAATAAAAATTTATTGAAAAAAATATATTCATATAACGCAATTAATGTTATTCTACAATTTATTCATCACTATAAGCAAAATGTGTTGTAATAATTTTGAATCCAAATTATTTCCTTTCTCGGAGAGAATCCATTTAAGCATAGAGTAAAACTCTTCCTGTAGATACCTAAGTCTTATACAATAATTCTTTGCAATGCTTTGTCTTGATTTTGCCAATAGTGAAAAATATTTTCCTTTATAGAAATTCCGTTTGTTCTCTCAAATTCATTTTATGAAATTGAAATTTTATTTTCTTTCGCATACAATTTTTTCGGTTTCCTCAAATTAGATTTCCAGCAAATAATTTTTTAATCATTTGATGACAGTGAAATATTTTTATCAATGCTTTCCCGTACAAGGGTTGAGGCAAAATAATTACACGAGTTTTCTCTGAAATAGAATTCAAATAAAATAAAAAATAATCTAATGAATAAATATCACTAAAGAAATTGGAAATTTTTATGTAAGTGTCTTCTAGCAGCAAGGGAGGAGAAAACGTGGTTGGCGTGCTTTGCTCCATTCCATGGCTCCACCTCTGCGAGCGACAACAGGGCGGCCATTGCGACAATGAGAGCCAGGCGAACCATTCCTGTTTCACGGAAAGTAACAATAGGACCGTTTTAAACAGGCTTTTTACGAAACTAACAGTACTCTTTTAGGAAAACAAGGAGCGGAGGAGATGAAATTATCTGAGTGATAAGGCACTGGAGCTTATTTCTGAAAGAAAGAACTGCAGGAATGTCCTTAATCAATACCCTACTAGTCCTAATAGAAAGCATTACAGAGAACTTAATAAACGTGTAAAGGATCAGTTAGCTGCTGATAAGAATCTTTGGCTTGATGGTTTGGCTGACAAAGCCGAGGAAGCAGTTAGACAGCACAACAGCAGAGAGCTGTACCAGATAGTGAATGTTTTGTGTGGTAGAAAACGGACAGGTATACAGGGATTGAAGGATAAACAAGGTAAGGTTATAGAAGGTGAGGATTCTGTCATGGCTAGGTGGGCTGAGCATTTCAGTGATATTCTAAACAATGTGGTTAGTTCTATTCACATTGTTTTAAATGATGATAGATGCATTACCGGCTTGAATGTTGCCCATATAACACAGTCTGAATTTATTTTGGCTAATTTTCAACTTGAGCTACATAAATCCCCAGGGGTAGATGTAATTACTACGGAGATGTTTGGAGCTGAGAATGTTTCGGTTACCACTTGGATGACTGAAATTTTGAATATCTTATATAATAAAGGCATGAAGTTCTTTGCATGATTGTGCTTAATAGAATAATGAATCTGGTTGACATGCAATTGTGTAATGAGCAATGTGGATTCAGAAGTGGTAGGGGATGTGTAGCTCAGATATTTTCACTCAGGCAGATTCTTGAGAAATGTTTAGAGTTTCAGAAACCTTTGGTTGCTAGCTTTGTTGATTTCAAAAAGGCTTTCGACTCTGTTGATCGTCATAATTTGTGGTTGATTGTGAGATCATATGGTATACCGGACAAGTTAGTTAACATAATGAAAGCTCTCTACAATAACACTGAGTCGTGTGTGAGAGTTGGTAAGGCTTGTAGTAATTGGTTTAGCATTACTTCTGGTGTTCGACAAGGGTGCATTTTGTCTCCTTTTCTCTTTAGTTTGGTTATTGATTATGTTATGCGAAATTCACTTCAAGGGAAAGATTTTGACCTTAAATGGTCTGGAGATAAGAAAATTTCTGATTTAGATTATGCTGATGATTTAGCTCTTTTGGCAAATGATGTTGATGAGATGAATTCTTTCATTCGAGCTGTTGATGAGACTGGTAGTATAGTAGGTTTGGTTATAAACAGAGAGAAAACTAAAGTGATGAAAATTGGTCAGGCAGGCTGTGATTCAGTTCATCTGAATGGCTGCACTCTTGAGAAGGTGTCTCAGTTTAATTATCATGGGAGTTACGTAACTTATACTGGTGATGTGCGGCATGAGATTAACAGACGGATAGGGATTGCTGCCGGGACTTTCAAGAATCTATGGAGATTGTGGAGAAATAAGCGTATACACCTAAAGACTAAAATTAGACTGTATAATAGTTTGGTTCTTTCTAGAATTAGTTACGGTAGTGAAACTTGGACTCTTTGTAAACAAGATAATAGGAAACTTGATGCTTTTGATTCTATGTAGATGCTTAAGCAGAATCTTGGGAATTAGGTGGTTCAACTTTGTAAGTAATGATGAGGTTAGGTAAAGGAGTCGGCAACCTCCTCTGACCAGTATATTGTGCAGAGAGAGACAATGTTGGTTTGGCCATGTTGCCCGTATGGATATGTATAGATTAGTGAGTAGGATTATGGATTAGTGTGCCTAAAATCCTCAGAAAGAGGGGGAGACCTGGGATGCGGTGGGCAGAAAATGACAAACAGGACCTTGTTAGAATTGGTGTGCAGTGGCGAGATGCAGCAGATGTAGCTGAGGACAGACTTGCTTGGAGAACTAAATTGCGCAATTTGGCTGAACCTCCGTAGCCCATGACTGCTTGAGGATGATGATGATGAAGTCCTGGGTTCGACTGACCAGCAGTTCTAGGAATCGACAGTCAGCTGAGGAGCGGCTGGGTATTACAGACTTTACACGTCACCCTGATCCCTGTCACGTGACGGAGCGGAGAACGGAATTCTCTTGCCGGTCGTTGGAGACGAAACAGGTCTTGCCATCTCAGGCTCAGTTTTAGCCTTGCTCTGTAGATCCTTGTGAGGCCTTTGAACATATATTAATAAATTTATATACTAATTATGTAAGTGTAGTATTACATTTATGCCACAGTTTCGTCATCCTGACAAGAGAGGTAAATGACGTACCAATTTATACTCCTACCTACGGTAGTTCATCCGACGACGACCCCGGAGAAGAAAGTTTACACGTTATCTATTTAAATTTGCGCAGTCTCTTCTTAAAGGAGCTGCAGAGAAGTGCAAGATAGGCGTCGCCACTGCCCGATTGAAACATGAGAATTACTTCCTATATTTTTTTCAACAAATGACTAGGTAAGGTTTATTGTTAAAGGATTTGCAAACACACACAATGAAAATGTTTCGAGGGGAGAAAAGAGAGGTCGAAGGTTTGGTGGGAAGATCAAAACCGAAAGTTTCGACTATTCTCAACAAATCATTTCCAGTCCTTCAATTAACTGTATCTCACGGAGGAAAGGGGGAAGTCATATTCCAAACGATAGTAAACCGTCTTAAAAATGAATCTTGTTTGCCATGAATTTGAAACGTTTGGAATTTTCAAGACTTACAAATACCGAATGGGATTGTAAATTAACTTACTGTATTTAAACATGTATAAGGAAACCTCGTGCATAAGGAACCCCCTGATTTTTCATCAAAGTTTGAGGAATTGAGTAATTTGTTAATATCTATAATACTATCCATGTATAAGAAACCCCCCTATTTTTGGGACCCAATTTTTGGCAAAAAGGGATTCCTTATACACGTTAAAATACGGTAATATTACTTACAAACCTTCCACTGCCTTACTTTCTTCTATATATATATTTGTAAAAATCACTAAAGCAAATTCATAACTAACACTTTATTTGCGAAAGAGCAAAGTATACAATTCTGCAATTTTTTTTTCTCAATTCTGATGTTATTAGAGTATCCTTTAGCAATCTCTCTCCAGTTTTCACCTTCAGTTCTATTTTAGTCATCTTAGTGATGGCCGTGGTGGCCGTGGTGATGGCCATGATGGTGACCGTGGTGATGACCATGATGGTGGCCGTGATGATGACCATGATGGTGGCCGTGATGATGACCGTGATGGTGACCGTGGTGATGTCCGTGGTGATGGTGGTGATCATGATGGTGATGGTGATCGTGGTGATGGCCATGATGATGGTGATGATCGTGATGGTGCCCGTGGTGATGGCCGTGATGGTGCCCGTGGTGATGGCCGTGGTGATGCCCATGATGGTGATGGTGGCGTGCATCAACTTCTGGAAGAGGTCCACCACTGCTAGAATTGTAGAGGGCGACGAAGCAGAAGAAGGCGAAAATGAGCACAGCTGGCTTCTGCACATGAAATGAGAAAAACAAGTATAAATATCCTTATTATTAGTATTACCACACTAATCTGATATCATTTACACTGATAGCAAATCTTAGCGACGAAAGAAAGTATGTTGCAAATTTCTACGGATTTCAGTAATGATTTAAAAGCGCAATTCATAACATAAACATATGTCTACGTGTTATATATATATATAATTATTACACATAGACATTTATTTATATATATGCACATCATAAATAATAAATGTCTACAATCACACTATCAATTGTCAAATATTTAATGCGCCAACTGCTTACATTATGAAATGTTACAAACTATTTTCCGAAAGGTTTTCTTAGTAGAAGTTTGAAAAAACAGTCCAGGACAGAATTTTTAAATGAAGCATCGTTTTGTTCGCAAATGTATAAACATTATTGGATCATATTAAATTTGTATAAGCAATTTATTAGGTGAAAACAAAAACTAAATTATATCTAATTTCCTTCCCTTCATAACTAAATGGAACAGCCGATTAAAGTATTTGCATCTTTTTTCCAACAACAATTAGTATAAATATTGCCTCATTCCTTCCAATTTCGGAAGACATATTTTAATACATCATTTTACTGTGAAAAAGAGAAGTATTTTATAGAAAGACCATTTAACACAGGCACAAAATTACCTTAACGTATGTAATCTCAACTTCCTCAATTGCACAAAATTGCGTAAATGGGAACTACATTTTAAGTAACGAGAACAAAGAAACGCTTGATGTATTCGAACTCTCAACACTTGCATATATTACACGACATTAATTGGTTATCAATTGCGTAAATGACTGGCGTGATGCTAAATACTTGATATAGAAATTCTTTTCTTTTACTCATAGGAACGAAATGGATTGTTGCTTCTGGTACAAACCCCAATTTAACAACAAATATTTATATCCCGTATGAGGAGAGCCTATAGAGATTTAGTGGGAATAATTATCATTAGCACACTAATAGAAATTGTCTTTCGACATATCCAACGAATATTAGATATTTCAAGTAGTCTTAAAACCATTCTTTTCTTTTACTCATAGGAACGAAATGGATTGTTGCTTCTGGTACAAACCCCAATTTAACAACAAATATTTATATCCCGTATGAGGAGAGCCTATAGAGATTTAGTGGGAATAATTATCATTAGCACACTAATAGAAATTGTCTTTCGACATATCCAACGAATATTAGATATTTCAAGTAGTCTTAAAACCATTAATTTATGTCTGTGCATAAAACTTGCCAAGTACTATTGAAAACATGAATTAATATTTATGGAAAAAAATTACAAGAATTTATAACACTTATATATAAGCATATAACTGCGAAGCATTATTCGGTTTGCAAACAATTTCATCGCTGTGGATGACAAACCTAAGAGAGAAAAATATTCCCCGATGATAAGGACTTAGAGAAAGTAGGAGAAAGGAATAAACTGGCAGGAGACAGATGCAAGTCTTCCATGAAGACCATCCAGCGTGTTCTTTAACATGCACAGGAACCACGGCTTAAGGCCGTTTCGATTCACGGCCTTTACCAATCTTGAGAGACGAACCGGCTTACAGAAGAACATTATGAATAATGAATACGAAACACACATTTGTCTTCTAAACCTACATTTTAAGTAACTACATTTTAAGTAACGAGAACAAAGAAACGCTTGATGTATTCGAACTCTCAACACTTGCATATATTACACGACATTAATTGGTTATCAATTGCGTAAATGACTGCCGTGATGCTAAAAACTTGATATAGAAATTCTTTTCTTTTACTCATAGGAACGAAATGGATTGTTGCTTCTGGTACAAACCCCAATTTAACAACAAATATTTATATCCCGTATGAGGAGAGCCTATAGAGATTTAGTGGGAATAATTATCATTAGCACACTAATAGAAATTGTCTTTCGACATATCCAACGAATATTAGATATTTCAAGTAGTCTTAAAACCATTAATTTATATCTGTGCATAAAACTTGCCAAGTACTATTGAAAACATGAATTAATATTTATGGAAAAAAATTACAAGAATTTATAACACTTATATATAAGCATATAACTGCGAAGCATTATTCGGTTTGCAAACAATTTCATCGCTGTGGATGACAAACCTAAGAGAGAAAAATATTCCCCGATGATAAGGACTTAGAGAAAGTAGGAGAAAGGAATAAACTGGCAGGAGACAGATGCAAGTCTTCCATGAAGACCATCCAGCGTGTTCTTTAACATGCACAGGAACCACGGCTTAAGGCCGTTTCGATTCACGGCCTTTACCAATCTTGAGAGACGAACCGGCTTACAGAAGAACATTATGAATAATGAATACGAAACACACATTTGTCTTCTAAACCCAACGGAGAGATCTTTTTGCCTGTAGGGGGAAAATCCTTACCATCTTTGAGGATCGCCTTGACTTGAGAAGTAGATGCTGCTGAGATGATTGAACAATGGGAGAGCGAAGAGTGATTTGTCGTTCCTCTCCCCTCACTTTATATACCGGATCCTAACACGTGCTGCCCGTCACTCGTGCCGGCGCTACCTGCCGCGCCACGGGCCAACTACTCACCTGTGACGTCATAATTAGACATTTCACAGATCGAAAAAAAACTCCGAATAAATCTTATCACTCATTTATGAGCATGTAGGTTATGAGGTTTGTGCATTTTCTTGCTAATTTCACTTTGCTATTTTGTTTGTTGCGTTGTTTCATTCTCCCAAAAGGGAACTTTTTTCATTGAAAAGCTCCCATTTGAAAGAGCTCATTCTCTTTTCCAAATAACACATAATTTCACAATAAGTAAGAATCAGTCCAAAGAGACTGATTCTTACTTATTGTAGAATTCTTAACAGACACGAATTTTAAATCCATTCTTTCGGCTAAATTGAAATTTCACAAAGTAGGAATGAAATTCAGACAAATGAATCAAATTAAAGTGTCCAAACAAAGAGATCGGAACAGATTTATCGTTTCCTCTACGGAAATAATACTTTAACATATAAAGGCAAAATGCTTCTTTAAATTACCAATAGAGTTACATACATCGTATGCTGCTTTCTATTTATCTACTGCACAAACAATAAAAAAGTGCCAAACAAACAATAGAAATAACTAACATCTTGATTTAGATATGAAATTCGCATTCAAATAACTGCATTTAAACAGTCGTTTCTAATTTATTAGATTCAAAGAGAACCAATAATTCTTTTTACACCTTTCAGAAATATACTTCGTCATCTGAGAATCATTTTTTTATTTTAGTTTTTTTTTTATGTACTAGGAATTCAATTGCAGCTTTTCATTTGAATCTATTCGAATGAAAAACAGAGCAAAGTAATTGATTAGTTTTTCTACTAAGTGTGATACAGAGTGCCGAATTTGGCGACTCTTCGATTGACGACAATTGCACACGATGTTATACGACAGGTCAAAAGAATTCCCTAAAATTAAATTTCCTTAGAACTTTCATGCTGTTTCTTGCTTTACAGCAAGGGACAGCATATTACTATCGTAACCATTCGTCTTAGTGTCGTACTATAGGACTTGAACCTTTAGACATGAAATATTGCACTGCAACACGGACCACAACCATAAACATGCTTTGAAAATGTGAAGCTTCTACCCTCATTTCCCGTTGAGTTATGGCTGCCAAAGACACACAAGACACACACAAATGTCTTCTTTTATTACACATATATAGTTTTAAAAATAATTAAATAATTCGTTTTTTTATCAATAAATGAGCTATGGAATGTGTGTTTTAGATTTAAAAAACATAACCTTCATTTGTATTCCCTTTAATTGCATTATAAAATGGATTCCTGTTACAACGATTCACTTTTCGACCTGCATCTCCAGAAACGTAACCCCGTCGAAAACGCACACATACAACGTGTTCGAAGTGGTAATTTGAAAAAGAGATAAATTGGGAAGCAAGATACAAAACCCAATTACATTAACGATAACAATGCAATTAATCATATTTAAATTATCAGGTCACAAGGACCCCAATGGGTCAAAGCTGGGAAGAGGAAGATGACCTACTAGCTGTTAAGAAACAGAAGAAAGCCTTTGATCAAGGTCATCCAACGTGTTCTTTAACGTGCCCAGAGTAGGGCTGCGAAAGATTTTTATGCAAACGAAAGTACGTTTAACGTCGCATCCGACAAACGGCGACCTTTCCTAGCCCATCGGTGTTCCCTTTCACACCGATGAAAGAGGGTGGCTTAGCGGAGCAAACTTCAATGATGTCATGCTGGGGATTCGAACCTGGGAGCTGAATCTTACGAACATCACACGCTATGCCGACTGAGCCAATCCCAGACCCAGATAAAAATTCGCTTTAAGGCTGTACAGACGTTAAAAAATGGTTCGTTTTTCATTTTTCTCAAAAGATTATCCTTTTCTCATGGTTGATTTTTCAACTTTAACAACATTACTGCCTATTTACATCTCTTTCGGCATGTTTTTGACGTTGATGCACTTTTTTGCATTTATATCCATGCATGTCCGTAACTCAAGTTTTGTCTTCAGTTTTCCTATTCCTTATCACACTTGCAATTACGAATTTGCACTTGTCCTGTACTCTTTAAAGGCTTCACCTCATTTCCTTTGCTTTGAAATGAAATTTCCGTAATTACCTTAACTAAAATTTGAAACGTCTTTTACCTAAAGTAGGTATGGCCAAACGTTTTAGCTGAAGGGTCACCAATTCAAGTATATAATCAATAACGTACGTATGAACCAACGCAAAAAAGAAAAAAAACTTTTCTAGTGAAACATAAACAATAAAATTTTATGAAAAATAAATTTTTAATGAGTATTTTCTTCCTTTACGTTGCACTTCTTGTTTTCTGTACGTTCTTGTTCTCTTTTAGAAATTTAATGTATTTGACATCACTAGTTCGCTGGTTTCACAAAAGAGGTGGCCTGGCCGTCCACGTGTAGCCTCCGGGGCGTACTTTGCCCAGGCCTGATCTAAAACGAACAAACACCTGTTTCCTAGTAAACTTAATTTTATAAAGCCTTGCTTATAATTGATTTGCTTTCTTTGAATTTCAAAGAAAGATTATTAAAAAAAGCCTGACACCTTTGTTAACTCACTGAATTCTGAAAATTTATAATCCCTTTTCAATCAGTAATTCTTAAAACACGACACCAAATATTGATGCTTTTGAGTACAGCTCAATCTAATAATTACGCTAGGTATCAATGGTTAGGCAAGGAAAACTGAAACCTTCTAACTATTTTCAATTTCACGAAAACAGCCAAGGATGCTAACCATTTTTTTGTCGTTTAGACTTCGAATTTGAAAATTTGCGCTTTGTCATCTCCCTTCACCTCTCCATTAGTATCACATGGTTTTTTTCCACATCCCCATTCAGAATTCAAGATTTCATTCTACTTCTTAATTTCGAACTGTGTCATTGTAATAAAATGTGAGAACTTCAGGGAGGAAAGTGGACTGTGCACGAGCATTTGGATTCACGGTTGCATCACAATACCAATGTGCTTTCGAAATCCAAAAAATCTTAAGAATTATCTAGTATGCTTCTTTAAAAATCAACTTGCTGCAATCTGATGAACACACTTCGGAAATTATCGGAGGGGGGGGAGGTTGGTTGGTTGGTTGGGGTTTATTGGCGCATTAGCAACTAAGGCTATAATGCGCCAAACATATGTCCAAAAGGTAAAAGTATAAAAATCATGTTACCCCGTAACCAGAGTTAAAAATAAACGACAAAGGACAACAAAATAAGAGATGTCATTAAAATAAAACATTTAGAGCAACAAGGAACAAATGTAAAAATATGTTAAATGAATAAAAATAGAAAAATAACCCAGCTGTAAGCAGGCTGGGTTAAAAATATAGAGAGAGTAAAACTACAAGCGATTAAAATATCCAGTAAATTTTAAAAATTGAAATACAGAGTTAAAACAACAATGATCTGATAAAAGATGTCCGAGTGTAAGGGGCTCGGACGTAAAATTGTGAAAGTTAAAAAACATATGACGTTCCATGTGAAAACATTGACATGATATTAAAATGTGTTTGACTGTTAAAATGGTGTCACAAAACTCGCACTTAGGTACGTCGTCCGCCCGAAGAAGAAACGAATGAGTAATATACGAGTGACCTAAGGGGAGCCGAGCAAGTACAACTTCCTCCTTCCGATTCCTGCGGTAACAAGACTGCCATGGTTTGATGATAGGTTTGATCTCAAATAGCTTGTTTGTAAGCTGTTCCGACCAAGATCTCTGCCACTGTGCCCGTAGCTCGGTGGTAAAACGTTGCCGGAAATCCAGATAAGGAACCGGCAACGGAGAGTCGGACAGGGTCGTGGCTGACCTGGCAGCAGAATCTGCCAAATCATTACCCCTGATTCCGACTTGACCAGGCACCCAACAGAAATGGATTGTGGTTGTGGCTGCCAGACGATGTAGCTGCTGGCGGATCTTAGTAAGAACAGGGTGAGGCCGATGCCTCACCGAGATCAAAGCCTGTAGCGAGCTAAGCGAGTCGGTGTAAAGCACACACCGACGATGATGCTTAGTCGCCACGTGGTCCAAGGCGAGACTGATAGTGTGCAACTCTGCAGTAAAGATGGAACACTGCAGTGGGATCTGGTCTGCAATGATTACATCACAGCAGACCATGGCTGATCCCACTGAAGTGCCGGACTTCGAGCCATCTGTAAAGACAGGCAAGAAGTCCGAGTGCTCAGCACGATGGCTGGCAAAGAGTTGCCGGTACACACAGTCGGGTGTAAAGGCCTTCCCCATCCTGCATATGGAAAAATCGCAGGAAGGGGAAACAGCGAGCCATGGTGGAATTGGCTCAGCTGTCGACTGTGCAACGCTATCGAGACTGGTGTTGATGTCTCTGAGGTAGCCTCGGACTCGCAAACCAAAAGGACGAATGGCAGTCGGCCGATTATTGTAAAGCATTTCCCACTTCGGACTGAAAACGCAGTCCCAAGTGGGATGGCCAGGCAGGGATCGCAATTTAGACGCATATTGTAGGGACAACTGCTGACGGCGAAGAGATAAAGAAGGTTCGTCGGTCTCAACGTAAAGACTCTGGACCGGTGAGGTGCGGAAGGCTCCCGTGCAAACACGGAGGGCCTGATGATGGAGGGGGTCCAGTACCTTCACCACCGAATCCCGGGCCGAGTCGTACACCTGGGATCCGTAGTCCAGTTTCGATCGGACAAGTGCACGGTACAGGCGGAGCAAAGAACATCGGTCCGCCCCCCCAAGAAAGGGAGGAGAGGACCTTGACGATGTTCAATGCCCGCGTGCACTTGGACCTGAGATGACGTATGTGTGGTAAAAAGGTCAATTTCCGATCGAATATGAGACCGAGACACTTGGTCTCCGCCACAACTGGAATGATGTTACCCCCGAGCCGCAGCTCGGGATCCAGATGAAGATTACGCTTGTGGCAAAAGTGCACACAAGCGGTCTTCTGTGGGGAGAACCGAAACCCGTTTGCCGTCGCCCAAACCGAAAGATTGTTCAGGGCAATTTGCAGTTGTCTTTCAATGACCCTCATGCTGGACGATGAGCAAAAGATGCTAAAGTCATCAACATAGAGGGCATTGCCTACTGATGGAGGAAGTTGTCTAGTTATAGAATTAATCTTGACAGCGAAAAGCGTAACACTCAGAACGCAGCCTTGTGGCACCCCCTGTTCTTGGGGGTATGGCCGCGACAGAGTGTTACCGACACGGACACGAAAAGAACGTGTCGATAAGAAGTTGGAGATGAAGATCGGCATGTGACCTCTCAAGCCGAAGCTGTGGAGGTCACGAAGAATGCCGAATCTCCAAGCCGTGTCGTACGCTTTTTCGATGTCGAAGAAAATTGACACCAGGTGCTCTCTTCTTAAAAATGAATTTCTGATAGCCGATTCGAGGCGTATCAGATGGTCAAGAGTTGACCGTTGCCTGCGAAAGCCACACTGGGTGTTGGAAAGAAGGTTGTGATGTTCTAAATACCAGATAAGTCTGGCATTTACCATTCTTTCCAACACCTTGCACACGCAGCTCGTCAATGCGATGGGACGATAATTGGAAGGAATCTTGGGATCTTTGCCTGGCTTGGGGAAGGCCAAGACGATGGCCTCCCGCCAGGAGTCCGGAAACTGCTCCTCGAGAAAAATGCGATTGAAGAGATGGAGCAGCCGATCCTTACTCGATGGTGAAAGATGTTGGAGCATGGCATAATGGACATTGTCCGGCCCTACAGCAGAGGCACGAGAAGAGTGCAGAGCAAGGCGAAGCTCCTCCGCTGTGAATGGCCTGTTGTAAGGCTCCAGGCCATTCGAGTGGAAAGACAGCGGAGAGCGCTCCGCCCTGCCCTTCTGGGCCAGAAACTCGGGGGAGTAAGAGGAAGACGAAGAGATGGAAGAGAATGACTCCCCCAGAGTGTCGGCAATTGCTTTGGGATCAGCAATTGCCTGTCCATTGTGCTCCAGGATCGATAACGAGTGGGAGGTGTAGTTCCCACTCATCTTCCGGACTTTATCCCACACGACCTTAGAACTAGTCGTGCGGGTGATGGAAGACGTATACTTGATCCAAGATTCCTTCTGGCTCTGGCGTCGGACGAAACGAGCTTTCGCCCTGGCGCGTTTGAAATTTTCAAAGTTGGGGGACGTCGGATATCTCCGAAACACCCCCCAAGCCTTGTTCTGAGCCTTACGAGCTGCGGTGAATTCTGGATTCCACCACGGTTTCGGAAAGCGAGGAAACCGTGTAGAAGTTTGAGGAATCGTTGATGCAGCTGCATCCACGATACAGTCCGTTATCTCCGCTACTGCCACATTGATGGGCTCCTGGCTGACAGTGTGGTCGCCGAGCTCAGAGAGCAGCTCGAAACCACCCCAGTCAGCCTGATCGAGCCTCCACCGTGAGACGCGTGAAGGGCTGCAAGGCCCCCCACGGGAGATGGTGCACACCACGGGGAGGTGATCACTTCCATATGGGTTGTCCTCGACCTCCCATGTAAAGAGTGGAAGGATCGAGGAGGAGCAGATGGTGAGGTCAATGGCAGTGAAAGTGCGGGTTGGGGAGTGAAAGTAAGTACTGACACCGGTGTTCAACAGGGAGAGAGAAGGATCCAGGAGCCACTGCTCTAGGACCCCACCCCTCCCGTTGGTGTCAGCACTGCCCCAAAGTGGACTGTGTCCGTTGAGGTCCCCCATAATGAGGAAGGGGGACGGCAGCTGCGAGACGAGATCATCAAGGTCTTCCTGGAAGACGATGCTCCCAGGGGGAAGATATACAGAGCAGACAGTCAGCGAGAACCCCACGAAGAGACGGATGGCTACCGCCTCTAAGTTGGTGGTGAGGTTTACGACCTGGAATGGAGAATGGTTGCTCACGAGGATGGCGACACCCCCGCGAGCTGGACCATCTCCATCCCGGTCCCGGCGAACCAGTGAAAAGTGCCGGATCGTGGGATCTGTGACTGGCTGCAAGTATGTCTCCTGCAGGCACACACAGATGGGCTGGTGTGCCTGAAGGAGGGCCTTGATGTCGTCTAGATTCCTCTGGAATCCACGACAATTCCATTGTAGGAGTGTGGCCATCTCAGGACTTAGAAGAGTGGGCGGACGACAAATTTCTATTCAGTTTAACTGCCGCGGAGGACGGTTTAGTGAATAGGGGGCGGTCGGTATCCATGTCCTCGGAATCGTCCGAGGGGCATGGATCGGTGACCGCCCTTTGAGGTGCAGTGATTTTCTTTTTGGGCCCCGGTGGGGGCCCTTTAGGTTTTGAAGGTCTTGCTGTCTGAGGACGGGGAGGAGGAGGCCTTCCGGTGGAGGTGGAAGGCTGAGCTGCAGGAATGGAAACCGGGGTTGATGTCGAAGTCGACACCACCCTCGGTCTCGCCTGCGTGAGGAGGTACTTCGCAGCTGGCGAGAAAGACTCAGTAGGTGGTACACTGATGTCAGTCTGCACCGCAACCGAAGTCATTGGAACGATGGGCTTTCCAATAACTGCACTGGCATAGGAAACCTTGCCAGGTGGGGCGGGCGGTGCAGCCAGCTTTCTCGCTTCAGCATACGAGATGTTGTTCACGACTTTGAGGCGTTGTACCTCCTTTTCCTCCTTCCACTTCGGACAGTCACGGGAGTACGCCGGATGTTCGCCACTACAGTTCACACAGCATGCCTTTTCTGCTGTGCAGTCAGGATCGAGATGATCCTTACTGCCACAGCGAGCACAGGTGGGCTTGCCCCTGCATGCTGTGCGGGCATGACCGTATATCTGACACTGAAAACAGCGCAGAGGTTTTGGTATATACGGCCGTACCTCACAATGTAAGTAACCTGCCTTGATGGAAGAAGGCAGGCGTGGCGTGTTGAATGTCACGATTAGCACCCGGGTGGGTGTTAATTTCCCATCACGGTGTGTTGAAACCCGGTGGACCGCTGTTACTCCTTGAGGTGTGAGCTCCGAGAGGATCTCCTCCTCAGTGACTTTGAGGAGGCCCCACTCGGTAATCACACCCCGAGAGGAATTCAAAGTTTTATGGGACGTGACTTCGACAGCCACCCCACCAATATCCTTGACTTTCAGGAGTAGTTCCGAGTGTTTGGAACAAGCGGTCTCAACTTGTAAGTCGCCAGATCGTAAGCGCTTTACGGATTTCGGTTCTCCCGCAAGACCTTTCAAACCTTTATTAACGAAAAAAGGGGACATGTCCCCAAGCACCTGATCACCCGTGGAGTGGATGATCAGGAACTTTGGGAACGAAGACACAGACACAGAAGACAACGGCAGAGATAACTTTGACAACGAGGAAGATGGGGGCTCATGTCGAGCCCTCTTGTTGGCGGCGATCGCATTATTTTCATCACTCTCTCTCATGGTTTTTTTAGTGTGGTTCATTGCCCGCTGTCCCCACCCTCCACGGAGCCCAACAAGGGGACGCCCAGTCGGGCGCCAGGGCTACGCAGGCACTATACCCACACAGACAGTGAGCCAAGCCCTCACAAATAAATACAAGGAAAATGAAAAGAGAAATGTGCAGAACAAAAACGTTCTACACAAAAGAAACAAAGCTTAAAATAAAAAAATTGTGAATGGCCAACCTGGCCTCACAAAGAAAAGATAACGACAAAAGGAAAATAAGTTGTGAGGAAACTTGTAAACCTGTACCCGGACCGTGGGCAAGGTTACTCACCGCTCTGCACGGTTGACCCTAGCAGGACCTGCCCACCAGCCGATTGCTCCTGGGGGGGCCACCCCAGGAGCTCCCGTTTACCGGAAGCAGAGGCCAAAGCAGTGTATAGCAGAGGCCCCGGAATCCGCTGCCCAGCCCCGCGACAGACAGGCTCCCCAATGGCAAGACGGCCAATGGGGACCAGGCCAGTCATGAGCTGAGGAGAGAAGACGGGGACCCCCCAGCAACTACCAGGATCCTCCTTTCCCGGGACACGGGTCTCCGCGCACGGCAAACACGCGGGCGAGCGTTTAGGACCCTGCGAAGGTAACCGAGCCAGCGGGAACCTTCACAGGGTGGTCCCCCTCACCACATACAGGCGCTCACACCGAGGGGGAGAGGGGGGGAGGAATTCCTAATTACTGTTAAAGGGAAATGGACATCAGTTTGATAAAAAGAAAAGTAAAACGGCAATTTTAATATCGGGATTAAAGTTAGTAAGAAGAAAAGGACGAAGTTTTACTAAATTTTGCAAAAATAATTCATTAAACTCCAAAACATTTATTTATCATAAAATCAGCATATTTATTAATATCCGAGATATATTCATCCAACTGAGATTTCTACCAATATTGCTTCTCAACGGTTTGGCAGTGAATGTGGCCAAGGTGTGAATGATTTCATCTTACTTGAATATCTTACAATTTCTCTCTCTGTTCTTTAAGTACACAGTAATCAGATGTTTCTGAGTAAGAAATTTATTCAAATCAAGTGGGAAAATATTATAATTTTATCGTTTTAGAAAACAAAAAATATTGTTCTTGAACCCACAATTTGTGATTGTTAGTGATAAAAATATAGTTGTTAAGCAATTTAAACAAATAAAGCACATTCCACTATTTTCGATTGAATGAAAGCCCATGGCATCTGAAACATTCTCTCACATTCGGTCAATAATAGCATATTACATCTCGAACATTCTATGACGCTGGATTCAATAGCAACACATTCATATAAAACATTCTATCATAGTATTTTCAATAATAATACATTACACATAAACCAGTATTGACAAACGAAATGAAAAACGTTTCGTTACGTTTTTCGTTACAGCCAAAACTTTAGGATCGTTTTTCGTTAGAGCAAAATATACGTTTCGTTATAACGTTACGTTAACGTTATTTCGAAATATTTTTAGTGCAAATGCAAAATAATGAAATATATGTTATCATTTTTTTATTATACATGTATGCAATAGCATCGTCCAGCGGTTTGCATCAATTCAATCAATCCACTTGATAAAAAAAATAAAAAAAAATAGAAAAAGGAAATTTATCAATACCAATAAGAGTTATTAATAACGAAATAAAATATATATGTAAATAGAATTGTTGCAGTTACTTTTTCTGCTATTGATTCTTAAAAACTATGGTTTAAGAATAACCATGAAACAAAAATTGTAATTATGAGCCCCGGTTATGTATAAATACGATAAAGCAGCTGTAAGTATTCTAATAATGTATGTAAGCTATCCAATCGAAACTGCTGAAGGCAGCAGGCACATACCAGGATTTCGTTTCGGGGAATGGGAGGGCGAGTCCGTGAATTTAGCATCAGGGAGAGTTCGAAAATTCAGTTTCGAAGGGGATTCGAAAATTTAGTTTGGGGGGGAGGGGGGAGTCTGAGAATAAGAGTTGTGAGTAGGGTGTCCTAATCACTAAAATATCCCACAGGGCTGAAAAGGTTAACATGATATTCTATTATATATTGGATAAAAATTTACAGTTGTTTTCTTTATATCTATTTTTAATTTCGGGCATAAAACATAAGGCTGAAATGAAAATTATACAAAGACACATGTTTTGGATTTCAAAGCAGGTAGCCAAGTTTGAGATTTCGCATAAACGACCGGACTTTCATGGCAGGAGGGTGAACCCTCCACCTCCCGGGACACGTCCCTGACTCAAGAGATTATACCAAATTTCTAGGAATTGTTCAGAATAGAATGAAGCATTCTTGATAAATATTTCTAAGCATAAGTATGCAATCGTAATTCTTAATACTATAAAGATTTTTGTGCACAGATTAATATTTTTAAAGCAAATTGCTAAAATGACTCGAGGAAATAAAATAAAGTGAAATTCTCTTCACAAATTTTAAAATTATAGCAAAAAGTGAGCAAAAATTTTTAAAAAATAGAAATTTATTGAAAAAAATATATTCATATAACGCAATTAATGTTATTCTACAATTTATTCATCACTATAAGCAAAATGTGTTGTAATAATTTTGAATCCAAATTATTTCTTTTCTCGGAGAGAATCCATTTAAGCATAGAGTAAAACTCTTCCTGTAGATACCTAAGTCTTATACAATAATTCTTTGCAATGCTTTGTCTTGATTTTGCCAATAGTGAAAAATATTTTCCTTTATAGAAATTCCGTTTGTTCTCTCAAATTCATTTTATGAAATTGAAATTTTATTTTCTTTCGCATACAATTTTTTCGGTTTCCTCAAATTAGATTTCCAGCAAATAATTTTTTAATCATTTGATGACAGTGAAATATTTTTATCAATGCTTTCCCGTACAAGGGTTGAGGCAAAATAATTACACGAGTTTTCTCTGAAATAGAATTCAAATAAAATAAAAAATAATCTAATGAATAAATATCACTAAAGAAATTGGAAATTTTTATGTAAGAGTCTTCTAGCAGCAAGGGAGGAGAAAACGTGGTTGGCGTGCTTTGCTCCATTCCATGGCTCCACCTCTACGAGCGACAACAGGGCGGCCATTGCGACAATGAGAGCCAGGCGAACCATTCCTGTTTCACGGAAAGTAACAATAGGACCGTTTTAAACAGGCTTTTTACGAAACTAACAGTACTCTTTTAGGAAAACAAGGAGCGGAGGAGATGAAATTATCTGAGTGATAAGGCACTGGAGCTTATTTCTGAAAGAAAGAACTGCAGGAATGTCCTTAATCAATACCCTACTAGTCCTAATAGAAAGCATTACAGAGAACTTAATGAACGTGTAAAGGATCAGTTAGCTGCTGATAAGAATCTTTGGCTTGATGGTTTGGCTGACAAAGCCGAGGAAGCAGTTAGACAGCACAACAGCAGAGAGCTGTACCAGATAGTGAATGTTTTGTGTGGTAGAAAACGGACAGGTATACAGGGATTGAAGGATAAACAAGGTAAGGTTATAGAAGGTGAGGATTCTGTCATGGCTAGGTGGGCTGAGCATTTCAGTGATATTCTAAACAATGTGGTTAGTTCTATTCACATTGTTTTAAATGATGATAGATGCATTACCGGCTTGAATGTTGCCCATATAACACAGTCTGAATTTATTTTGGCTATTTTTCAACTTCAGCTACATAAATCCCCAGGGGTAGATGAAATTACTACGGAGATGTTTGGAGCTGAGAATGTTTCGGTTACCACTTGGATGACTGAAATTTTGAATATCTTATATAATAAAGGCATGAAGTTCTTTGCATGATTGTGCTTAATAGAATAATGAATCTGGTTGACATGCAATTGTGTAATGAGCAATGTGGATTCAGAAGTGGTAGGGGATGTGTAGATCAGATATTTTCACTCAGGCAGATTCTTGAGAAATGTTTAGAGTTTCAGAAACCTTTGGTTGCTAGCTTTGTTGATTTCAAAAAGGCTTTCGACTCTGTTGATCGTCATAATTTGTGGTTGATTGTGAGATCATATGGTATACCGGACAAGTTAGTTAACATAATGAAAGCTCTCTACAATAACACTGAGTCGTGTGTGAGAGTTGGTAAGGCTTGTAGCAATTGGTTTAGCATTACTTCTGGTTTTCGACAAGGGTGCATTTTGTCTCCTTTTCTCTTTAGTTTGGTTGTTGATTATGTTATGCGAAATTCACTTCGAGAGAAAGATTTTAGCCTTAAATGGTCTGGAGATACGAAAATTTCTGATTTAGATTATGCTGATGATTTAGCTCTTTTGGCAAATGATGTTGATGAGATGAATTCTTTCATTCGAGCTGTTGATGAGACTGGTAGTATAGTAGGTTTGGTTATAAACAGAGAGAAAACTAAAGTGATGAAAATTGGTCAGGCAGGCTGTGATTCAGTTCATCTGAATGGCTGCACTCTTGAGAAGGTGTCTCAGTTTAATTATCATGGGAGTTACGTAACTGATACTGGTGATGTGCGGCATGAGATTAACAGACGGATAGGGATTGCTGCCGGGACTTTCAAGAATCTATGGAGATTGTGGAGAAATAAGCGTATACACCTAAAGACTAAAATTAGACTGTATAATAGTTTGGTTCTTTCTAGAATTAGTTACGGTAGTGAAACTTGGACTCTTTGTAAACAAGATAATAGGAAACTTGATGCTTTTGATTCTATGTAGATGCTTAAGCAGAATCTTGGGAATTAGGTGGTTCAACTGTGTAAGTAATGATGAGGTTAGGAGTCGGCAACCTCCTCTGAGCAGTATATTGTGCAGAGAGAGACAATGTTGGTTTGGCCATGTTGCCCGTATGGATATGTATAGATTAGTGAGTAGGATTATGGATTAGTGTGCCTAAAATCCTCAGAAAGAGGGGGAGACCTGGGATGCGGTGGGCAGAAAATGACAAACAGGACCTTGTTAGAATTGGTGTGCAGTGGCGAGATGCAGCAGATGTAGCTGAGGACAGACTTGCTTGGAGAACTAAATTGCGCAATTTGGCTGAACCTCCGTAGCCCATGGCTGCTTGAGGATGATGATGATGAAGTCCTGGGTTCGACTGACCAGCAGTTCTAGGAATCGACAGTCAGCTGAGGAGCGGCTGGGTATTACAGACTTTACACGTCACCCTGATCCCTGTCACGTGACGGAGCGGAGAACGGAATTCTCTTGCCGGTCGTTGGAGACGAAACAGGTCTTGCCATCTCAGGCTCAGTTTTAGCCTTGCTCTGTAGATCCTTGTGAGGCCTTTGAACATATATTAATAAATTTATATATTAATTATGAAGTGTAGTATTACATTTATGCCACAGTTTCGTCATCCTGACAAGAGAGGTAAATGACATACCAATTTATACTCCTTCCTACGGTAGTTCATCCGACCACGACCCCGGAGAAGAAAGTTTACACGTTATCTATTTAAATTTGCGCAGTCTCTTCTTAAAGGAGCTGCAGAGAAGTGCAAGATAGGCGTCGCCACTGCCCGATTGAAACATGAGAATTACTTCCTATATTTTTTTCAACAAATGACTAGGTAAGGTTTATTGTTAAAGGATTTGCAAACACACACAATGAAAATGTTTCGAGGGAAGAAAAGAGAGGTCGAAGGTTTGGTGGGAAGATCAAAACCGAAAGTTTCGACTATTCTCAACAAATCATTTCCAGTCCTTCAATTAACTGTGTCTCACGGAGGAAAGGGGGAAGTCATATTCCATACGATAGTAAAAATAAATAAATACCCCCTCAAGCAGCTGCTTGCCACAGAGGTCTGACAGGAGCCTGTCAGTTTATATGCCACAGTAGAAGGTCTGAGAGGATGGCAGGACCTCAGCAGAAAAACGACACAAACAGCCATGCCTTACTCGGGGCTCGAACCCAGGTCCCGTAGATCGGTAGCCAATCGCGCTAACCACTCTTAAAAATGAATCTTGTTTGCCATGAATTTGAAACGTTTGGAATTTTCAAGACTTACAAATACCGAATGGGATTGTAAATTAACTTACTGTATTTAAACATGTATAAGGAAACCTCGTGCATAAGGAACCCCCTGATTTTTCATCAAAGTTTGAGGAATTGAGTAATTTGTTAATATCTATAATACTATCCATGTATAAGAAACCCCCCCTATTTTTGGGACCCAATTTTTGGCAAAAAGGGATTCCTTATACACGTTAAAATACGGTAATATTACTTACAAACCTTCCACTGCCTTATTTTCTTCTATATATATATTTGTAAAAATCACTAAAGCAAATTCATAACTAACACTTTATTTGCGAAAGAGCAAAGTATACAATTCTGCAATTTTTTTTTCTCAATTCTGATGTTATTAGAGTATCCTTTAGCACTCTCTCTCCAGTTTTCACCTTCAGTTCTATTTTAGTCATCTTAGTGATGGCCGTGGTGACCGTGGTGATGGCCATGATGGTGACCGTGGTGATGACCATGATGGTGGCCGTGATGATGACCATGATGGTGGCCGTGATGATGACCGTGATGGTGACCGTGGTGATGTCCGTGGTGATGGTGGTGATCATGATGGTGATGGTGATCGTGGTGATGGCCATGATGATGGTGATGATCGTGATGGTGCCCGTGGTGATGGCCGTGATGGTGCCCGTGGTGATGGCCGTGGTGATGCCCATGATGGTGATGGTGGCGTGCATCAACTTCTGGAAGAGGTCCACCACTGCTAGAATTGTAGAGGGCGACGAAGCAGAAGAAGGCGAAAATGAGCACAGCTGGCTTCTGCACATGAAATGACAAAAACAAGTGTAAATATCCTTATTATTAGTATTACCACACTAATCTGACATCATTTACACTGATAGCAAATCTTAGCGACGAAAGTATGTTGCAAATTTCTACGGATTTCAGTAAAGATTTAAAAGCGCAATTCATAACATAAACATATGTCTACGTGTTATATATATATAATTATTACACATAGACATTTATTCATATATATGCACATCATAAATAATAAATGTCTACAATCACACTATCAGTTGTCAAATATTTAATGCGCCAACTGCTTACATTATGAAATGTTACAAACTATTTTCCGAAAGGTTTTCTTAGTAGAAGTTTGAAAAAACAGTCCAGGACAGAATTTTTAAATGAAGCATCGTTTTGTTCGCAAATGTATAAACACTATTGGATCATATTCAATTTGTATAAGCAATTTATTGGTGAAAACAAAAACTAAATTATATCTAATTTCCTTCCCTTCATAACTAAATGGAACAGCCGATTAAAGTATTTGCATCTTTTTTCCAACAACAATTAGTATAAATATTGCCTCATTCCTTCCAATTTCGGAAGACATATTTTAATACATCATTTTACTGTGAAAAAGAGAAGTATTTTATAGAAATACCATTTAACACAGGCACAAAATTACCTTAACGTATGTAATCTCAACTTCCTCAATTGCACAAAATTGCGTAAATGGGAACTACATTTTAAGTAACGAGAACAAAGAAACGCTTGATGTATTCGAACTCTCAACACTTGCATATATTACACGACATTAATTGGTTATCAATTGCGTAAATGACTGCCGTGATGCTAAATACTTGATATAGAAATTCTTTTCTTTTACTCATAGGAACGAAATGGATTGTTGCTTCTGGTACAAACCCCAATTTAACAACAAATATTTATATCCCGTATGAGGAGAGCCTATAGAGATTTAGTGGGAATAATTATCATTAGCACACTAATAGAAATTGTCTTTCGACATATCCAACGAATATTAGATATTTCAAGTAGTCTTAAAACCATTAATTTATGTCTGTGCATAAAACTTGCCAAGTACTATTGAAAACATGAATTAATATTTATGGAAAAATATAACAAGAATTTATAACACTTATATATAAGCATATAACTGCGAAGCATTATTCGGTTTGCAAACAATTTCATCACTGTGGATGACAAACCTAAGAGAGAAAAATATTCCCCGATGATAAGGACTTAGAGAAAGTAGGAGAAAGGAATAAACTGGCAGGAGACAGATGCAAGTCTTCCATGAAGACCGTCCAGCGTGTTCTTTAACATGCACAGGAACCACGGCTTAAGGCCGTTTCGATTCACGGCCTTTACCAATCTTGAGAGACGAACCGGCTTACAGAAGAACATTATGAATAATGAATACGAAACACACATTTGTCTTCTAAACCCAACGGAGAGATCTTTTTGCCTGTAGGGGGAAAATCCTTACCATCTTTGAGGATCGCCTTGACTTGAGAAGTAGATTCTGCTGAGATGATTGAACAATGGGAGAGCGAAGAGTGATTTGTCGTTCCTCTCCCCTCACTTTATATACCGGATCCTAACACGTGCTGCCCGTCACTCGTGCCGGCGCTACCTGCCGCGCCACGGGCCAACTACTCACCTGTGACGTCATAATTAGACATTTCACAGATCGAAAAAAAACTCCGAATAAATCTTATCACTCATTTATGAGCATGTAGGTTATGAGGTTTGTGCATTTTCTTGCTAATTTCACTTTCCTATTTTGTTTGTTGCGTTGTTTCATTCTCCCAAAAGGGAACTTTTTCCATTGAAAAGCTCCCATTTGAAAGAGCTCATTCTCTTTTCCAAAGAGACTGATTCTTACTTATTGTAGAATTCTTAACAGACACGAATTTTTAAAGCCATTCTTTCGGCTAAATTGAAATTTCACAATGTAAGAATGAAATTCAGACAAATGAATCAAATTAAAATTTCCAAACAAAGAGATCGGAACAGATTTATCGTTTCCTCTACGGAAATAATACTTTAACATACAAAGGCAAAATGCTTCTTTAGATTACCAATAGAGTTTCGTACATCGTATGCTGCTTTCTATTTATCTACTGCACAAACAATAAAAAAGTGCCAAACAAACAATAGAAATAACTAACATCTTGATTTAGATATGAAATTCGCATTCAAATAACTGCATTTAAACAGTCGTTTCTAATTTATTAGATTCAAAGAGAACCAATAATTCTTTTTACACCTTTCAGAAATATGCTTCGTCATCTGAGAATCATTTTTTTATTTTAGTTTTTTTTTTATGTACTAGGAATTCAATTGCAGCTTTTCATTTGAATCTATTCGAATGAAAAACAGAGCAAAGTAATTGATTAGTTTTTCTACTAAGTGTGATACAGAGTGCCGAATTTGGCGACTCTTCGATTGACGACAATTGCACACGATGTTATACGACAGGTCAAAAGAATTCCCTAAAATTAAATTTCCTTAGAACTTTCATGCTGTTTCTTGCTTTACAGCAAGGGACAGCATATTACTATCGTAACCATTCGTCTTAGTGTCGTACTATAGGACTTGAACCTTTAGACTTGGAATTTTGCACTGCAAAACGGACCACAACCATAAACATGCTTTGAAAATGTGAAGCTTCTACCCTCATTTCCCGTTGAGTTATGGCTGCCAAAGACACACAAGACACACACACACAGAGAGAGAGACACACACAAATGTCTTCTTTTTTTACACATATATAGTTTTAAAAATAATTACATAATTCGTTTTTTTATCAATAAATGAGCTATGGAATGTGTGTTTTAGATTTAAAAAACATAACCTTCATTTGTATTCCCTTTAATTGCATTATAAAATGGATTCATATTACAACGATTCACTTTTCGACCTGCATCTCCAGAAACGTAACCCCGTCGTAAAACGCACACATACAACGTGTTCCAAGTGGTAATTTGAAAAAGAGATAAATTGGGAAGCAAGGTACAAAACCCAATTGCATTAACGATAACAATGCAATTAATCATATTTAAATTATCAGGTCACAAGGACCCCAATGGGTCAAAGCTGGGAAGAGGAAGATGACCTACTAGCTGTTAAGAAACAGAAGAAAGCCTTTGATCAAGGTCATCTAACGTGTTCTTTAACGTGCCCAGAGTATGGCTGCGAAAGGATTTTTATGCAAACGAAAGTACGTTTAACGTCGCATCCGACAAACGGCGACCTTTCCTAGCCCATCGGTGTTCCCTTTAACACCGATGAAAGAGGGTGGCTTAGCGGAGCAAACTTCAATGAAGTCATGCTGGGGATTCGAACCTGGGAGCTGAATCTTACGAACATCACACGCTATACCGACTGAGCCAATCCCAGACCCAGATAAAAAATTCGCTTTAAGGCTGTACAGACGTTAAAAAATGGTTCGTTTTTCATTTTTCTCAAAAGATTATCCTTTTCTCATGGTTGATTTTTCAACTTTAACAACATTACTGCCTATTTACATCTTTTTCTACATGTTTTTGACGTTGATGCACTTTTTTGTATTTATATCTATGCATGTCCGTAACTCAAGTTTTGTCTTCAGTTTTCCTATTCCTTATCACACATGCAAGTACGAATTTGCACTTGTCCTGTACTCTTTAAAGGCTTCACCTCATTTCCTTTGCTTTGAAATGAAATTTCCGTAATTACCTTAACTAAAATTTGAAACGTCTTTTACCTAAAGTAGGTCTGGCCAAACGTTTTAGCTGAAGGGTCACCAATTCAAGTATATAATCAATAACGTACGTATGAACCAACGCAAAAAAGAAAAAAAACTTTTCTAGTGAAACATAAACAATAAAATTTTATGAAAAATAAATTTATAATGAGCATTTTCTTCCTTTACGTTGCACTTCTTGTTTTCTGTACGTTCTTGTTCTCTTTTAGAAATTTAATGTATTTGACATCACTAGTTCGCTGGTTTCACAAAAGAGGTGGCCTGGCCGTCCACGTCTAGCCCCCGGGGCGTACTTTGCCTAGGCCTGATCTAAAACGAACAAACACCTGTTTCCTAGTAAACTTAATTTTATAACGCCTTGCTTATAATTGATTTACTTTCTTTGAATTTCAAAGAAAGATCATTAAAAAAGGCCTGACACCTTTGTTAACTCACTGAATTCTGAAAATTTATAATCCCTTTTCAATCAGTAAATCTTAAAACACGACACCAAATATTGATGCTTTTGAGTACAGCTCAATCTAATAATTACGCTAGGTATCAATGGTTAGGCAAGGAAAACTGAAACCTTCTAACTATTTTCAATTTCACGAAAACAGCCAAGGATGCTAACCATTTTTTTGTCGTTTAGACTTCGAATTTGAAAATTTGCGCTTTGTCATCTCCCTTCACCTCTCCATTAGTATCACATGGTTTTTTTCCACATCCCCATTCAGAATTCAAGATTTCATTCTACTTCTTAATTTCGAACTGTGTCATTGTAATAAAATGTGAGAACTTCAGGGAGGAAAGTGGACTGTGCACGAGCATTTGGATTCACGGTTGCATCACAAACCAATGTGCTTTCGAAATCCAAAAAATCTTAAGAATTATCTAGATTGCTTCTTTAAAAATCAACTTGCTGCAATCTGATGAACACACTTCGGATATTATCGGAGGGGGGGAGGAATTCCTAATTACTGTTAAAGGGAAATGGACATCAGTTTGATAAAAAGAAGAGTAAAACGGCAATTTTAATATCAGGATTAAAGTTAGTAAGAAGAAAAGGACGAAGTTTTACTAAATTTTGCAAAAATAATTCATTAAACTCCAAAACATTTATTTATCATAAAATCAGCATGTTTATTAATATCCGAGATATATTCATCCAACTGAGATTTCTACCAATATTGCTTCTCAACAGTTTGGCAGTGAATGTGGCCAAGGTGTGAATGATTTCATCTTACTTGAGTATCTTACAATTTCTCTCTCTGTTCTTTAAGTACACAGTAATCAGATGTTTCTGAGTAAGAAATTTATTCAAATCAAGTGGGAAAATATTATAATTTTATCGTTTTAGAAAACAAAAAATATTGTTCTTGAACCCACAATTTGTGATTGTTAGTGATAAAAATATAGTTGTTAAGCAATTTAAACAAATAAAGCACATTTCACTATTTTCGATTGAATGAAAGCCCATGGCATCTGAAACATTCTCTCACATTCGGTCAATAATAGCATATTACATCTCGAACATTCTATGACGCTGGATTCAATAGCAACACATTCATATAAAACATTCTATCATAGTATTTTCAATAATAACACATTACACATAAACCAGTATTGGCAAACGAAATGAAAAACGTTTCGTTACGTTTTTCGTTACAGCCAAAACTTTAGGATCGTTTTTCGTTAGAGCAAAATATACGTTTCGTTATAACGTTACGTTAACGTTATTTCGAAATATTTTTAGTGCAAATGCAAAATAATGAAATATATGTTATCATTTTTTTATTATACATGTATGCAATAGCATCGTCCAGCGGTTTGCATCAATTCAATCAATCCACTTGATAAAAAAAATAAAAAAATAGAAAAAGGAAATTTATCAATACTAATAAGAGTTATTAATAACGAAATATAATATATATGTAAATAGAATTGTTGCAGTTACATTTTCTGCTATTGATTCTTAAAAACTATGGTTTAAGAATAACCATGAGACAAAAATTGTAATTATGAGCCCCGGTTATGTATAAATACGATAAAGCAGCTGTAAGTATTCTAATAATGTATGTAAGCTATCCAATCGAAACTGCTGAAGGCAGCAGGCACATACCAGGATTTCGTTTCGGGGAAAGGGAGGGCGAGTCCGTGAATTTAGCATCAGGGAGAGTTCGAAAATTCAGTTTCGAACGGGATTCGAAAATTTAGTTTGGGGGGGAGGGGGGAGTCTGAGAATAAGAGTTGTGAGTAGGGTGTCCTAATCACTAAAATATTCCACAGGGCTGAAAAGGTTAACATGATATTCTATTATATATTGGATAAAAATTTATAGTTATTTTCTTTTTATCTATTTTTAATTTCGGGCATAAAACATAAGGCTGAAATGAAAATTATACAAAGACACCTGTTTTGGATTTCAAAGCAGGTAGCCAAGTTTGAGATTTCGCATAAACGACCGGACTTTCATGGCAGGAGGGTGAACCCTCCACCTCCCGGGACACGTCCCTGACTCAAGAGATTATACCAAATTTCTAGTAATTGTTCAGAATAGAATGAGGCATTATTGATAAATATTTCTAAGCATAAGTATGCAATCGTAATTCTTAATACTATAAAGATTTTTGTGCACAGATTAATATTTTTAAAGCAAATTGTTAAAATGACTCGAGGAAATAAAATAAAGTGAAATTCTCTTCAGAAAGTTTAAAATTATAGCAAAAAGTGAGCAAAAATTAAAAAAAAAATAGAAATTTATTCAAAAAAATATATTCATATAACGCAATTAATGTTATTCTACCATTTATTCATCACTATAAGCAAAATGTGTTGTAATAATTTTGAATCCAAATTATTTCTTTTCTCGGAGAGAATCCATTTAAGCATAGAGTAAAACTCTTCCTGTAGATACCTAAGTCTTATACAATAATTCTTTGCAATGCTTTGTCTTGATTTTGCCAATAGTGAAAAATATTTTCCTTTATAGAAATTCCGTTTGTTCTCTCAATTCATTTTATGAAATTGAAATTTTATTTTCTTTCGCATACAATTTTTTCGGTTTCCTCAAATTAGATTTCCAGCAAATAATTTTTTAATCATTTGATGACAGTGAAATATTTTTATCAATGCTTTCCCGTACAAGGGTTGAGGCAAAATAATTACACGAGTTTTCTCTGAAATAGAATTCAATTAAAATAAAAAATAATCTAATGAATAAATATCACTAAAGAAATTGAATATTTTTATGTAAGAGTCTTCTAGCAGCAAGGGAGGAGAAAACGTGGTTGGCGTGCTTTGCTCCATTCCATGGCTCCACTTCTGCGAGCGACAACAGGGCGGCCATTGCGACAATGAGAGCCAGGCGAACCATTCCTGTTTCACGGAAAGTAACAATAGGACCGTTTTAAACAGGCTTTTTACGAAACTAACAGTACTCTTTTAGGAAAACAAGGAGCGGAGGAGATGAAATTATCTGAGTGATAAGGCACTGGAGCTTATTTCTGAAAGAAAGAACTGCAGGAATGTCCTTAATCATTACCCTACTAGTCCTAATAGAAAGGATTACAGAGAACTTAATAAACGTGTAAATGATCAGAGAGCTGCTGATAAGAATCTTTGGCTTGATGGTTTGGCTGACAAAGCCGAGGAAGCAGTTAGACAGCACAACAGCAGAGAGCTGTACCAGATAGTGAATGTTTTGTGTGGTAGAAAACGGACAGGTATACAGGGATTGAAGGATAAACAAGGTAAGGTTATAGAAGGGGAGGATTCTGTCATGGCTAGGTGGGCTGAGCATTTCAGTGATATTCTAAACAATGTGGTAGTTCTATTCACATTGTTTTAAATGATGATAGATGCATTACCGGCTTGAATGTTGCCCATATAACACAGTCTGAATTTATTTTGGCTATTTTTCAACTTGAGCTATATAAATCCCCAGGGGTAGATGAAATTACTACGGAGATGTTTGGAGCTGAGAATGTTTCGGTTACCACTTGGATGACTGAAATTTTGAATATCTTTTATAATAAAGGCATGAAGTTCTTTGCATGATTTTGCTTAATAGAATAATGAATCTGGTTGACATGCAATTGTGTAATGAGCAATGTGGATTCAGAAGTGGTAGGGGATGTGTAGATCAGATATTTTCACTCAGGCAGATTCTTGAGAAATGTTTAGAGTTTCAGAAACCTTTGGTAGCTAGCTTTGTTGATTTCAAAAAGTTTGGTTGGTTGGTTGTTTTGGGTTTTATGGCGCATTGGCAACTGGGCCATAATGCGCCAAACAAAAGACAACATAAAAGATAAAAGAAGTGCAACCCGCAACCAAATTTAAAAACAAATGAGCTAATTGTAAAAAAGTAAAACAACAAAGAACAAGTGTAAAAATACAAACTAAAACAATAGAATATCAGGTGTAAGTGACCTGGAAAATATATACAATGTATAAGGTGGTAAAATCAAAATCCAGTAAAATATCGACGTCAAAAATATAAGTTAAATCAATCCCAGGTGTAAAAGACCTGGGCTATACAAAATATTACGTAAAATCAAAATCTATTAAAATAACCACAATATTTTAAAAAGGAAAAAACTGAGGGTAAAAAGCTATGATCGGTTAAAAATGTCCGAGTGTAAGAGGCTCGGACGCAAAATCATGAAAGATAAAATACAATTTTCTTTCATTATTAAAAGCTTCGCATTCGACTAAAATGTGTTTGATTGTTAAAATGGTGTCACAAAACTCGCACTTAGGTACGTCGTCCGCCCGAAGAAGAAACGAATGAGTAATATACGAGTGACCTAAGCGGAGCCGAGCAAGTACAACTTCCTCCTTGCGATTCCTGCGGTAACAAGACTGCCATGGTTTGATGAGAGGTTTGATCTCAAAGAGCTTGTTTGTAAGCTGTTCCGACCAAGATCTCTGCCACCGTGCCCGGAGCTCGATGGTAAAACGCTGCCGGAAATCCAGATATGGAACCGGCAACGGAGAGTCGGACAGGGGCGCGGCTGACTTGGCAGCAGCATCTGCCAAGTCATTGCCCCTGATACCGACGTGACCGGGCACCCAACAGAAATGGATGGTGGTGGTGGCTGCCAGACGATGTAGCTGCTGGCGGATCTTAGTAAGAACAGGGTGAGGCCGATGCCTCACCGAGATCAAAGCCTGTAGCGAGCTAAGCGAGTCGGTGTAAAGCACACACCGACGATGATGCTTAGTCGCCACGTGGTCCAAGGCGAGACTGATAGCGTGCAACTCTGCGGTGAAGATGGAACACTGCAGTGGGATCTGGTCTGCAATGATTACATCACAGCAGACCATGGCTGATCCCACCGAAGTGTCGGACTTCGAGCCATCTGTAAAGACAGGCAAGAAGTCCGGGTGCTCAGCACGATGGCTGGCAAAGAGTTGCCGGTACACACAGTCGGGTGTAAAGGCCTTCCCGGTCCTGCACAGGGAAAAATCGCAGGAAGGGGAAACAGCGAGCCAAGGTGGAAGTGGCTCAGCTGTCGACTGTGCAACGCTATCGAGACTGGTGTTGATGTCTCTGAGGTAGCCTCGGACACGCAAACCAAAAGGACGAATGGCAGTCGGCCGATTAGTGTAAAGCATTTCCCACTTCGGACTGAAAACGCAGTCCCAAGTGGGATGGCCAGGCAGGGATCGCAATTTAGACGCATATTGTAGGGACAACTGCTGACGGCAAAGAGATAAGGAAGGTTCGTCGGTCTCAACGTAAAGACTCTGGACCGGTGAGGTGCGGAAGGCTCCCGTGCAAACACGGAGGGCCTGATGATGGAGGGGGTCCAGCACCTTCACCACCGAATCCCGGGCCGAGTCGTACACCTGGGATCCGTAGTCCAGTTTCGATCGGACAAGTGCACGGTACAGGCGGAGCAAAGAACATCGGTCTGCCCCCCAAGAAAGGGAGGAGAGGACCTTGACGATGTTCAATGCCCGCGTGCACTTGGACCTGAGATGACGTATGTGAGGTAAAAAGGTCAATTTCCGATCGAATATGAGACCGAGAAACTTGGTCTCCGCCACAACTGGAATGATGTTACCCCCGAGCCGCAGCTCGGGATCCAGATGAAGATTACGCTTGTGGCAAAAGTGCACACAAGCGGTCTTCTGTGGGGAGAACCGAAACCCGTTTGCCGTCGCCCAAACCGAAAGATTGTTCAGGGCAATTTGCAGTTGTCTTTCAATGACCCTCATGCTGGACGAAGAGCAAAAGATGCTAAAGTCATCAACATAGAGGGCATTGCCTACTGATGGAGGAAGTTGTCTAGTTATAGAATTAATCTTGACAGCGAAAAGCGTAACACTCAGAACGCAGCCTTGTGGCACCCCCTGTTCTTGGGGGTACGGCCGCGACAGAGTGTTACCGACACGGACACGAAAAGAGCGTGTCGATAAGAAGTTGGAGATGAAGATCGGCATGTGACCTCTCAAGCCGAAGCTGTGGAGGTCACGAAGAATGCCGAATCTCCAAGCCGTGTCGTACGCTTTTTCGATGTCGAAGAAAATTGACACCAGGTGCTCTCTTCTTAAAAATGAATTTCTGATAGCCGATTCGAGGCGTATCAGATGGTCAAGAGTTGACCGTTGCCTGCGAAAGCCACACTGGGTGTTGGAAAGAAGGTTGTGATGTTCTAAATACCAGATGAGTCTGGCATTTACCATTCTTTCCAACACCTTGCACACGCAGCTCGTCAATGCGATGGGACGATAATTGGAAGGAATCTTGGGATCTTTGCCTGGCTTGGGGAAGGCCAAGACGATGGCCTCCCGCCAGGAGTCCGGAAACTGCTCCTCGAGAAAAATGCGATTGAAGAGATGGAGCAGCCGATTCTTACTCGATGGTGAAAGATGTTGGAGCATGGCATAATGGACATTGTCCGGCCCTACAGCAGAGGCACGAGAAGAGTGCAGAGCAAGGCAAAGCTCCTCTGCTGTGAATGGCCTGTTGTAAGGCTCCAGGCCATTCGAGTGGAAAGACAGCGGAGAGTGCTCCGCCCTGCCCTTCTGGGCCAGAAACTCGGGGGAGTAAGAGGAAGACGAAGAGATGGAAGAGAAGGACTCCCCCAGAGTGTTGGCAATTGCTTTGGGATCAGCAATTGCCTGTCCATTGTGCTCCAGGATCGATAACGAGTGGGACGTGTAGTTCCCACTCATCTTCCGGACTTTATCCCACACGACCTTAGAACTAGTCGTGCGGGTGATGGATGATGTATACTTGATCCAAGATTCCTTCTGGCTCTGGCGTCGGACGAAACGTGCTTTCGCCCTGGTGCGTTTGAAATTTTCCAGGTTGGGGGACGTCGGATATCTCCGAAACACCCCACAAGCCTTGTTCTGAGACTTACGAGCTGCGGTGCAATCTGGATTCCACCACGGTTTCGGAAAGCGAGGAAACCGTGTAGAAGTTTGAGGCATTGTTGATGCAGCTGCATCTACGATACAGTCCGTTATCTCCGCTACTGCCACATTGATTGGCTCCTGGCTGACGGAGTGGTCGTCGAGCTCAGAGAGCAGCTCGAAACCACCCCAGTCAGCCCGATCCAGCCTCCACCGTGGAACGCGTGAAGGGCTGCAAGGCCCCCCACGGGAGATGGTGCACACCACGGGGAGGTGATCGCTTCCGTAAGGGTTGTCCTCGACCTCCCATGTAAAGAGTGGAAGGATCGAGGAGGAGCAGATGGTGAGGTCAATGGCAGTGAAAGTGCGGGTTGGGGAGTGAAAGTAAGTACTGACACCGGTGTTCAACAGGGAGAGAGAAGGATCCAGGAGCCACTGCTCTAGGACCCCACCCCTCCCGTTGGTGTCAGCACTGCCCCAAAGTGGACTGTGTCCGTTGAGGTCCCCCATAATGAGGAAGGGGGACGGCAGCTGCGAGACGAGATCATCAAGGTCTTCCTGGAAGACGATGCTCCCAGGGGGAAGATATACAGAGCAGACAGTCAGCGAGAACCCCACGAAGAGACGGATGGCTACCGCCTCTAAGTTGGTGGTGAGGTTTACGACCTGGAATGGAGAATGGTTGCTCACGAGGATGGCGACACCCCCGCGAGCTGGACCATCTCCATCCCGGTCCCGGCGAACCAGTGAAAAGTGCCGGATCGTGGGATCTGTGACTGGCTGCAAGTATGTCTCCTGCAGGCACACACAGATGGGCTGGTGTGCCTGAAGGAGGGCCTTGATGTCGTCTAGATTCCTCTGGAATCCACGACAATTCCATTGTAGGAGTGTGGCCATCTCAGGACTTAGAAGAGTGGGCGGACGACAAATTTCTATTCAGTTTAACTGCCGCGGAGGACGGTTTAGTGAATAGGGGGCGGTCGGTATCCATGTCCTCGGAATCGTCCGAGGGGCATGGATCGGTGACCACCCTTTGAGGAGGAGTGATGATTTTCTTTTTAGGCCCCGGTGGGGGCCCCTTCGGTTTGGAAGGTCTTGCTGTCTGAGGACGGGAAGGAGGAGGCCTTCCGGTGGAGGTGGAAGGCTGAGCTGCAGGAATGGAAACCGGGGTTGATGTCGAAGTCGACACCACCCTCGGTCTCGCCTGCGTGAGGAGGTACTTCGCAGCTGGCGAGAAAGACTCAGTAGGTGGTACACTGATGTCAGTCTGCACCGCAACCGAAGTCATTGGAACGATGGGCTTTCCAATGACTGCACTGGCATAGGAAACCTTGCCAGGCGGGGCAGGCGGTGCAGCAAGCTTTCTCGCCTCTGCATAAGAGATGTTATTTATGACTTTGAGGCGTTGTACCTCCTTTTCCTCTTTCCACTTCGGACAGTCGCGGGAATACGCCGGATGTTCGCCACTACAGTTCACACAGCATGCCTTTTCTGCTGTGCAGTCAGGATCGAGATGATCCTTACTGCCACAGCGAGCACAGGTGGGCTTGCCCCTGCATGCTGTGCGGGCATGACCGTATATCTGACACTGAAAACAGCGCAGAGGGTTCGGTATATACGGCCGTACCTCACAATGTAAATAACCTGCCTTGATGGAAGAAGGCAGGCATGGCGTGTTGAATGTCACGATTAGCACCCGGGTGGGTGTTAATTTCCCATCACGGCGTGTTGAAACCCGGTGGATCGCTGTTACTCCTTGAGGTGTGAGCTCCGAGAGGATCTCCTCCTCAGTGACTTTGAGGAGGCCCCACTCGGTGATCACACCCCGAGAGGAATTCAAAGTTTTATGGGGAGTGACTTCGACAGCCACCCCACCAATTTCTTTGACTTTCAGGAGTAGTTCGGAGTGTTTTGAACAAGCGGTCTCAACTTGTAAGTCGCCAGATCGTAAGCGCTTTACGGATTTCGGTTCTCCCGCAAGACCTTTCAAACCTTTATTAACGAAAAAAGGGGACATGTCCCCAAGTACCTGATCACCCGTGGAGTGGATGATCAGGAACTTTGGGAACGAAGACACAGACACAGAAGACGACGGCAGAGATAACGTAGACAACGAGGAAGATGGGGGCTTACGTCGAGCCCTCTTGTTGGCGGCGATCGCATTATTTTCTTCATTCTCTCGCATGTTTGTTTTTGTGTGGTTCAGTGCCCGCTGTCCCCACCCTCCACGGAGCCCAACAAGGGGACGCCCATTCGGGCGCCAGGGCTACGCAGGCACTATACCCACACAGACAGTGAGCCAAGCCCTCACAAATAAATAGAAAGTAAATAAAAAGAGAAATGTGCAGAACAAAAACGTTCTACACAAATGAAACAAAGCGCAAAAATAAGAATATTGTGACTGCCAAACTGGCTGCACAAAGAAAGGATAACGACAAAAGGAAAATAATCTGTGAGGAAACTTGCAAACCTGTACCCGGACCGTGGGCAAGGTTACTCACCGCTCTGCACGGTTGACCCTAGCAGGACCTGCCCACCAGCCGATTGCTCCTGGGAGGGCCACCCCAGGAGCTCCCGTTTACCGGAAGCAGAGGCCAAAGCAGTGTATAGCAGAGGCCCCGGAATCCGCTGCCCAGCCCCGCGACGGACAGGCTCCCCAATGGCAAGACGGCCAATGGGGACCACGCCAGTCATGAGCTGAGGAGAGAAGACGGGGACCTCCGAGCAACTACCAGGATCCTCCTTTCCCGGGACACGGGTCTCCGCGCACGGCAAACACGCGGGCGAGCGTTTAGGACCCTGCGAAGGTAACCGAGCCAGCGGGAACCTTCACAGGGTGGTCCCCCTCACCACGTACAGGCGCTCACACCGAGGGGGTGATTTCAAAAAGGCTTTCGACTCTGTTGATCGTCATAATTTGTGGTTGATTGTGAGATCATATGGTATACCGGACAAGTTAGTTAACATAATGAAAGCTCTCTACAATAACACTGAGTCGTGTGTGAGAGTTGGTAAGGCTTGTAGCAATTGGTTTAGCATTACTTCTGGTGTTCGACAAGGGTGCATTTTGTCTCCTTTTCTCTTTAGTTTGGTTATTGATTATGTTATGCGAAATTCACTTCAAGGGAAAGATTTTGACCTTAAATGGTCTGGAGATAAGAAAATTTCTGATTTAGATTATGCTGATGATTTAGCTCTTTTGGCAAATGATGTTGATGAGATGAATTCTTTCATTCGAGCTGTTGATAAGACTGGTAGTATAGTAGGTTTGGTTATAAACAGAGAGAAAACTAAAGTGATGAAAATTGGTCAGGCAGGCTGTGATTCAATTCATCTGAATGGCTGCACTCTTGAGAAGGTGTCTCAGTTTAATTATCATGGGAGTTACGTAACTGATACTGGTGATGTGCGGCATGAGATTAACAGACGGATAGGGATTGCTGCCGGGACTTTCAAGAATCTATGGAGATTGTGGAGAAATAAGCGTATACACCTAAAGACTAAAATTAGACTGTATAATAGTTTGGTTCTTTCTAGAATTAGTTACGGTAGTGAAACTTGGACTCTTTGTAAACAAGATAATAGGAAACTTGATGCTTTTGATTCTATGTAGATGCTTAAGCAGAATCTTGGGAATTAGGTGGTTCAACTTTGTAAGTAATGATGAGGTTAGGAGTCGGCAACCTCCTCTGAGCAGTATATTGTGCAGAGAGAGACAATGTTGGTTTGGCCATGTTGCCCGTATGGATATATATAGATTAGTGAGTAGGATTATGGATTAGTGTGCCTAAAATCCTCAGAAAGAGGGGGAGACCTGGGATGCGGTGGGCAGAAAATGACAAACAGGACCTTGTTAGAATTGGTGTGCAGTGGCGAGATGCAGCAGATGTAGCTGAGGACAGACTTGCTTGGAGAACTAAATTGCGCAATTTGGCTGAACCTCCGTAGCCCATGGCTGCTTGAGGATGATGATGATGAAGTCCTGGGTTCGACTGACCAGCAGTTCTAGGAATCGACAGTCAGCTGAGGAGCGGCTGGGTATTACAGCCTTTACACGTCACCCTGCTCCCTGTCACGTGACGGAGCGGAGAACGGAATTCTCTTGCCGGTCGTTGGAGACGAAACAGGTCTTGCCATCTCAGGCTCAGTTTTAGCCTTGCTCTGTAGATCCTTGTGAGGCCTTTGAACATATATTAATAAATTTATATATTAATTATGTAAGTGTAGTATTACATTTATGCCACAGTTTCGTCATCCTGACAAGAGAGGTAAATGACGTACCAATTTATACTCCTACCTACGGTAGTTCATCCGACGACGACCCCGGAGAAGAAAGTTTACACGTTATCTATTTAAATTTGCGCAGTCTCTTCTTAAAGGAGCTGCAGAGAAGTGCAAGATAGGCGTCGCCACTGCCCGATTGAAACATGAGAATTACTTCCTATATTTTTTTCAACAAATGACTAGGTAAGGTTTATTGTTAAAGGATTTGCAAACACACACAATGAAAATGTTTCGAGGGGAGAAAAGAGAGGTCGAAGGTTTGGTGGGAAGATCAAAACCGAAAGTTTCGACTATTCTCAACAAATCATTTCCAGTCCTTCAATTAACTGTGTCTCACGGAGGAAAGGGGGAAGTCATATTCCAAACGATAGTAAACCGTCTTAAAATGAATCTTGTTTGCCATGAATTTGAAACGTTTGGAATTTTCAAGACTTACAAATACCGAATGGGATTGTAAATTAACTTACTGTATTTAAACATGTATAAGGAAACCTCGTGTATAAGGAACCCCCTGATTTTTCATCAAAGTTTGAGGACCTGAGTAATTTGTTAATATCTATAATACTATCCATGTATAAGAAACCCCCCTATTTTTGGGACCCAATTTTTGGCAAAAAGGGATTCCTTATACACGTTAAAATACGGTAATATTACTTACAAACCTTCCACTGCCTTACTTTCTTCTATATATATATTTGTAAAAATCACTAAAGCAAATTCATAACTAACACTTTATTTGCGAAAAAGCAAAGTATACAATTCTGCAATTTTTTTTTCTCAATTCTGATGTTATTAGAGTATCCTTTAGCACTCTCTCTCCAGTTTTCACCTTCAGTTCTATTTTAGTCATCTTAGTGATGGCCGTGGTGGCCGTGGTGATGGCCATGATGGTGACCGTGGTGATGACCATGATGGTGGCCGTGATGATGACCATGATGGTGGCCGTGATGATGACCGTGATGGTGACCGTGGTGATGTCCGTGGTGATGGTGGTGATCATGATGGTGATGGTGATCGTGGTGATGGCCATGATGATGGTGATGATCGTGATGGTGCCCGTGGTGATGGCCGTGATGGTGCCCGTGGTGATGGCCGTGGTGATGCCCATGATGGTGATGGTGGCGTGCATCAACTTCTGGAAGAGGTCCACCACTGCTAGAATTGTAGAGGGCGACGAAGCAGAAGAAGGCGAAAATGAGCACAGCTGGCTTCTGCACATGAAATGAGAAAAACAAGTGTAAATATCCTTATTATTAGTATTAACACACTAATCTGACATCATTTACACTGATAGCAAATCTTAGCGACGAAAGAAAGTATGTTGCAAATTTCTACGGATTTCAGTAAAGATTTAAAAGCGCAATTCATAACATAAACATATGTCTACGTGTTATATATATATATATAATTATTACACATAGACATTTATTTATATATATGCACATCATAAATAATAAATGTCTACAATCACACTATCAATTGTCAAATATTTAATGCGCCAACTGCTTACATTATGAAATGTTACAAACTATTTTCCGAAAGGTTTTCTTAGTAGAAGTTTGAAAAATCAGTCCAGGACAGAATTTTTAAATGAAGCATCGTTTTGTTCGCAAATGTATAAACACTATTGGGTCATATTCAATTTGTATAAGCAATTTATTGGTGAAAACAAAAACTAAATTATATCTAATTTCCTTCCCTTCATAACTAAATGGAACAGCCGATTAAAGTATTTGCATCTTTTTTCCAACAACAATTAGTATAAATATTGCCTCATTCCTTCCAATTTCGGAAGACATATTTTAATACATCATTTTACTGTGAAAAAGAGAAGTATTTTATAGAAAGACCATTTAACACAGGCACAAAATTATCTTAACGTATGTAATCTCAACTTCCTCAATTGCACAAAATTGCGTAAATGGGAACTACATTTTAAGTGACGAGAACAAAGAAACGCTTGATGTATTCGAACTCTCAACACTTGCATATATTACACGGCATTAATTGGTTATCAATTGCGTAAATGACTGGCGTGATGCTAAATACTTGATATAGAAATTCTTTTCTTTTACTCATAGGAACGAAATGGATTGTTGCTTCTGGTACAAACCCCAATTTAACAACAAATATTTATATCCCGTATGAGGAGAGCCTATAGAGATTTAGTGGGAATAATTATCATTAGCACACTAATAGAAATTGTCTTTCGACATATCCAACGAATATTAGATATTTCAAGTAGTCTTAAAACCATTAATTTATGTCTGTGCATAAAACTGCCAAGTACTATTGAAAACATGAATAAATATTTATGGAAAAAAATAACAAAAATTTATAACACTTATATATAAGCATATAACTGCGAAGCATTATTAGGTTTGCAAACAATTTCATCGCTGTGGATGGCAATCCTAAGAGAGAAAAATATTCCCCGATGATAAGGACTTAGAGAAAGTAGGAGAAAGGAATAAACTGGCAGGAGACAGATGCAAGTCTTCCATGAAGACCATCCAGCGTGTTCTTTAACATGCACAGGAACCATGGCTTAAGACCGTTTCGATTCACGGCCTTTACCAATCTTGAGAGACAAACCGGCTTACAGCAGAACATTATGAATAATGAATACGAAACACACATTTGTCTTCTAAACCCAACGGAGAGATCTTTTTGCCTGTAGGGGGAAAATCCTTACCATCTTTGAGGATCGCCTTGCCTGGAGAAGTAGATGCTGCTGAGATGATTGAACAATGGGAGAGCGAAGAGTGATTTGTCGTTCCTCTCCCCTCACTTTATATACCGGATCCTAACACGTGCTGCCCGTCACTCGTGCCGGCGCTACCTGCCGCGCCACGGGCCAACTACTCACCTGTGACGTCATAATTAGACATTTCACAGATCGAAAAAAAACTCTGAATAAATCTTATCACTCATTTATGAGCATGTAGGTTATGAGGTTTGCGCATTTTCTTGCTAATTTCACTTTGCTATTTTGTTTGTTGCGTTGTTTCATTCTCCCAAAAGGGAACTTTTTCCATTGAAAAGCTCCCATTTGAAAGAGCTCATTCTCTTTTCCAAAGAGACTGATTCTTACTTATTGTAGAATTCTTAACAGACACGAATTTTTAAAGCCATTCTTTCGGCTAAATTGAAATTTCACAAAGTAAGAATGAAATTCAGACAAATGAATCAAATTAAAGTTTCCAAACAAAGAGATCGGAACAGATTTATCGTTTCCTCTACGGAAATAATACTTTAACATACAAAGGCAAAATGCTTCTTTAAATTACCAATAGAGTTACGTACATCGTATGCTGCTTTCTATTTATCTACTGCACAAACAATAAAAAAGTGCCAAACAAACAATAGAAATAACTAACATCTTGATTTAGATATGAAATTCGCATTCAAATAACTGCATTTAAACAGTCGTTTCTAATTTATTAGATTCAAAGAGAACCAATAATTCTTTTTACACCTTTCAGAAATATACTTCGTCATCTGAGAATCATCTTTTTATTTTAGTTTTTTTTTATGTACTAGGAATTCAATTGCAGCTTTTCATTTGAATCTATTCGAATGAAAAACAGAGCAAAGTAATTGATTAGTTTTTCAACTAAGTGTGATACAGAGTGCCGAATTTGGCGACTCTTCGATTGACGACAATTGCACACGATGTTATACGACAGGTCAAAAGAATTCCCTAAAATTAAATTTCCTTAGAACTTTCATGCTGTTTCTTGCTTTACAGCAAGGGACAGCATATTACTATCGTAACCATTCGTCTTAGTGTCGTACTATAGGACTTGAACCTTTAGACTTGGAATTTTGCACTGCAAAACGGACCACAACCATAAACATGCTTTGAAAATGTGAAGCTTCTACCCTCATTTCCCGTTGAGTTATGGCTGCCAAAGACACACAAGACACACACACACAGAGAGAGACACACACACAAATGTCTTCTTTTTTTACACATATATAGTTTTAAAAATAATTAAATAATTCGTTTTTTTATCAATAAATGAGCCATGGAATGTGTGTTTTAGATTTAAAAAACATAACCTTCATTTGTATTCCCTTTAATTGCATTATAAAATGGATTCATGTTACAACGATTCACTTTTCGACCTGCATCTCCAGAAACGTAACCCCGTCGTAAAACGCACACATACAACGTGTTCCAAGTGGTAATTTGAAAAAGAGATAAATTGGGAAGCAAGATACAAAACCCAATTGCATTAACGATAACAATGCAATTAATCATATTTAAATTATCAGGTCACAAGGACCCCAATGGGTCAAAGCTGGGAAGAGGAAGATGACCTACTAGCTGTTAAGAAACAGAAGAAAGCCTTTGATCAAGGTCATCCAACGTGTTCTTTAACCTGCCCAGAGTATGGCTGGGAAAGAATTTTTATGCAAACGAAAGTACGTTTAACGTCGCATCCGACAAACGGCGACCTTTCCTAGCCCATCGGTGTTCCCTTTCACACCGATGAAAGAGGGTGGCTTAGCGGAGCAAACTTCAATGAAGTCATGCTGAGGATTCGAACCTGGGAGCTGAATCTTACGAACATCACACGCTATACCGACTGAGCCAATCCCAGACCCAGATAAAAAATTCGCTTTAAGGCTGTACAGACGTTAAAAAATGGTTCGTTTTTCATTTTTCTCAAAAGGTTATCCTTTTCTCATGGTTGATTTTTTAACTTTAACAACATTACTGCCTATTTACATCTTTTACGGTCACACAGGATAATCATGCAAAAGATTATGTGCTGATAATCTATACGGAATTTTCAATATTTTCTTATATAACATCACTAAACTTAGGATATAGCAGCGATACACTGTATTACGGTTTCAAACAAGAACCTTGTTACCAAAAGATGTGAAAATCGTTGATATTCTGGAAAACTAAAACTCGATTAAATCCAAATTTTTCATATTTCAGTTCTTACTCTAACTGCCTCAGAACTTCTATATTTTTACAATTTTAAAGGACATTGATTTAGTTTCAAATTCATCATTAGCTTCAGTGGAAAATATATTCAGGGGTTGTTTACAAAGGTTTATATTTCAATCGGCTTTTTGTGTAATTAATCGATTTAAATTTTGAGAAGTCCACCGTGATTCAATTTATGTCCCAATGTCATTAATTCAGAGTTCATCCGAAAAAAGTTACTAAATCTTGCAGACAACATTAATACCTCTTTCAATTTTCCTCCTCTCTTTTACAATAAACTTTAAACTTGGGTCCACTGACTTTCGAATCAACTTTGAATTATTCTCACAAAATTTATTAAATCTAACCTATTCATTTTCAATCAGAAATCTTAATCTCACACTCTTTATTCGAATTCATTCCCCAGGAAAATTATTTCCATCATTCCAGCTTCCGAATTCATCAACACACTCAAAGGCTTTCGAAAATTAACATTTTATTTTCAATCAAAAAGAACTAAAATCTAACAGGGCTGATTTACAGCCTTCATCATCTTGGTTTTCTGTATCTTCTCAACGGTGATGATGACCATGGTGGTGGTGTCCATGATGATGGTCATGGCCATGATGGTGTCCATGGTGGTGGTCATGGCCATGATGGTGTCCATGGTGGTGGTCATGATGGTGATCGTGGTGATGGTCATGATGATGGTCGTGATGATGATCATGGTGGTGATCATGGCCATGATGGTGGTCGTGGTGATGACCATGATGATGATCGTGATGGCCATGATGATGATGCCGAGCATCAACTGGTGGAAGAGCGGCTCCATCAATTATAGTTTGCAAGGCTACCAAGCAGAAGGTGGCGAGTAGAAGCATTGCTAGTTTCTGCAAAAAACAAAAGAAACTCAAAAGAGATATCAAAAAAGATATCCGTGCAAATTATAAATATTCTAAAGATCAAAAGCATTTTCACTTATTGATACATGAGGAGACTGTTTTTAAAAAACTAAAATAAAGGTTTATAGCATCTATTCGAATATTTTACTTAATTAGAATAATTATAGAAAGTCACAAATGATCTGATTTTTTTCCTTTCCTCTCATCTTCTGCAATCGAAGCCGCTCTTTGGCGAAGTATTTGTGTCAGTTGACCTTCTCATACATCAAGAGGTCGCCTCTGAATCAATCACAAGTGAAATACTTCTTGTATACAACTAGGTTATTGAACATCGTACATTTTTGCCTCTGTAACGGTATCTAATTTTCTCTGTTTAGAATTTTTGAAAACTTCACAAACGCTCCTCTACAATTAATTTCGTTTCCTTCATATCCAGAAGCTTTCCTTTTGATTTTTTACTCAGGCTGCTATCATTTAATCCGAATTAGTTCATTTCTCCAAGGTTCAATCATCTTATAAAGCAATCTAAGGCGTCGTTGAATACTGCTCCGTTAAACTCAAGGAACTCCTTTAAAGGCATTACAGTGGTTGATTTAAAAAAAAAATTAATATTTCTTTCTCAGTCAGCATTAACACTATCGGAAGCCATAATCAAACGACAAAATATTTTAATTATGGCTTTATTATTTTTATATGCAGTTGGTCTTGCAAAATTAGCAAGATATTTGAAAGTAACGACAGATACAGTTGACTTACATCAACCCAAGGTTCCCAGTTTGCATTGTTGCCATGAACCAACGCGTTCGTTGTGGAGGGAAAGAATCGTGTATCAAGTAGGGGGAAAAGATTCGTGTATCAAATGGAGAGGAAGAATCGTGTATCAAGAGGAGGGGAAAAAATCGTGTATCAAGCAGAGGGGAAAAGAATCGTGTATCAAATGGAGAGGAAGAATCGTGTATCAAGAGGAGGGGAAAGAATCGTGTATCAAGAGGAGGGGAAAGAATCGTGTATCAAGCAGGGGGGAAAGAACCGTGTATTAAGTGGAGGGAAAGAATCGTATATCAAGTGTAGGGAAAGAATTGTATATCAAGAGGAGGGAAAGAATCGTGTATCAAATAGGGGGAAAGAATCGTATATCAAGTGGAGGTGGGAAGAACCGTGTATTAAGTGGAGGAGAAGAATCGTGTATCAAGTAGGGGAAAAATAATCGTTTGTCAAGTAGGGGGAAAGAATCATGTATCGAATGGAGGGGGAAGAATCGTGTATCAAGTATGGGAAAAAGAACCGTGTATTAAGTGGAGGGGGGAAAAGAACCATGTATTAAGTGGAGGGGGAAAAGAACCGTGTGTTAAGTGGAGGGGGAAAAAAAAAGAACCGTGTATTAAGTGGAGGGAAAGAATCGTATATCAAGTGGAGAGGAAGAATCGTGCATCAAGAGGAGGGAAAGAATCGTGTATCAAGTAGGGGGAAAAGAACCGTGTATTAATTAAGTGGAGGGAAAGAATCGTGTATCAAGTGGAGAGGAAGAATCGTGTATCAAGAGGAGGGAAAGAATCGTGTATCAAGTAGGGGGAAAAGAATCGTGTATCAAGTAGGGGGAAGAGAACAGTGTATCAAGTAGGGGGGAAGAGAACCGTGTATTAAGTGAAGGGAAAGATTCGTATATCAAGTGGAGAGGAAGAATTGTATATCAAGAGGAGGGAAAGAATCATGTATCAAATAGGGGGAAAAGAACCGTGTATTAAGTGGAATCGTATATCAAGTGGGAAGAATCGTATATCAAGTGGAGGGAAAGAATCGTGTATCAACAGGAGGGAAAGAATCGTGTATTAAGTGGAGGAAAAGAACCGTGTATTAAGTGGAGGGAAAGAATCGTATATCAAGTGGAGAGGAAGAATCATGTATCAAGAGGAGGAAAAGAATCGTGTATCAAGTAGGGGGAAAAGAACCGTGTATCAAGTGGAGAGGAAGAATCGTATATCAAGTGGAGAGGAAGAATCGTATATCAAGTGGAGAGGAAGAATCGTATATCAAGAGGAGGGAAAGAATCGTGTATCAAGTAGGGGGGAAAGAACCGTGTATTAAGTGGAGGGAAAGAATCGTATATCAAGTGGAGAGGAAGAATCGTGTATCAAGTAGGGGGAAAAGAATCGTGTATCAAGAGGAGGGAAAGAATCGTGTATCAAGTACGGGGGAAAAGAACCGTGTATTAAGTGAAGGGAAAGAATCGTATATCAAGTGGAGGGAAAGAATCGTATATCAAGTGGAGGGAAAGAATCGTATATCAAGTGGAGAGGAAGAATCGTGTATCAAGAGGAGGGAAAGAATCGTGTATCAAGTAGGGGAAAGAAGCGTGTATTAAGTGGAGGGGAAGAATCATGTATCAAGTAGGGGGGAAAAGAATCGTGTATCAAGTAGGGGGGAAAAGAATCGTGTATCAAGTAGGGGGAAAAGATCCGTGTATTAAGTGGAGGGGGAAGAATCGTGTATCAAGTAGGGGGAAAGAATCGTGCATCAAGTAGGGGGAAAAGAATCGTGTATCAAGTAGGGGAAAAGAATCGTGTATCGAGTAGGGGGGAAAAGAACCGTGTATTAAGTGGAGGGGGAAGAATTGTGTATCAAGTAGGGGGAAAAGAATCGTGTATCAAGTAGGGGGAAAAGAATCGTGTATCAAGTAGGGGAAAGAATCGTGTATCAAGTAAGGGAAAAGAATCGTGTATCAAGTAGGGGGAAAGAACCGTGTATTAAGTGGAGGGGAAGAACCGTGTATCAAGTAGGGGGAAAAGAATCGTGTATCAAGTAGGGGGAAAAGAATCGTGTATCAAGTAGGGGGAAAGAATCGTGTATCAAGTAAGGGAAAAGAATCCTGTATCAAGTAGGGGGGAAAGAACCGTGTATTAAGTGGAGGGGAAGAATCGTGTATCAAGTAGGGGGAAAAGAATCGTGTATCAAGTAAGGGAAAATAATCGTGTATCAAGTAGGGGAAAAAACCATGTATTAAGTGGAGGGGAAGAATCGTGTATCAAGTAGGGGGGAAAAGAATCGTGTATCAAGTAAGGGAAAATAATCGTGTATCAAGTAGGGGAAAGAACCGTGTATTAAGTGGAGGGGAAGAATCGTGTAACAAGTGGAGGGAAAGAATCGTGTGTCAAGTGAAGGGCATCTCGTGGAGGCTGATATCTTCCTCAACCTTCTTTCGTGCTATGCAGAATGATGAAAAGCAGATATATGAACGTGATGCATGTGCATAATCAGTTATCCAGAGAAAAAAGGTATCATCAGAATGGACTTGGAATCTTCAGTTCGTTTTTTATCATCCCAAGCGTAAAATGAGGATATGACTGTGTCACCATCTCCAAGGGAAGGCAGAAAAGTCTTTCGGCAATCTTCACTAACTTCATTTTAATTCAGTACGAAAAAAAAAATTCCCTTCGATTCCTTTTTTCGTAAAAAAAAGGAGTCGTAACTTTCGATGAGGGGTCGATTCTTCATTGATTAAGGACATTCCTGCAGTTCTTTTTTTTTTTTTTCAAAATATGCTCCAGCACCTTATCACTCAAATAATTCTGCCTCATGTGCTCCCTTTTACCTAAAAGAGTACTGTTAGTTTCCAAAAAATGCATGTTTAAAATGTAATTCAGTAATAAGCAAACCATGGCTGCCATAATGACTAAGTAACCTATCATGGTAAGCTTTGGCTATAGCTGGGTCTTTCAGAGCTTCAGTATTAAAGGTAAATTTTTTAACCCTAGCACAACACTTTTTAAGTTCAAGTTGCAAGACACTTTTAACAAGGTAATGGTCAGATCCAATTTCAGCTCCCCTATATGCCCTGGTATTCCTAACAGAACTAGCCCATTTGCTGTTAATTAATATATATAATCAATCATATTCCTATGCAGCCCATCAGGTGAAACCCATGTGTGTTTATGTATGTCGCGGTGTTTGTAATAAGTGTTAGTTATTCTGAAACCATTGAGTTTACTTACCTGTAGGAGACGTTGCCCATTGCCATTGCAGCTACCAATACCAAAAGGGCCTATTACTCCTCCCCAAAGGTCAGAGTCAGTACCAACTTTGGCATTGAAGTCACCTAGAACAAGGGTAATATCTCCTTTCTTGACAGAATTCAAAATATCCTGAAGTTGTTCATAAAACCTATCCTTCTCATCCTCATCAGCATCCTCAGTGGGGACATAACAGCAGATAACATTCAGGTCTTTAACGCTTGTCTGAAATTTTGCTGTAAGAAACCTTTCATTAATGCACTCATATCCTAGAAGAGCATCGCTAGCGTGTCTGCTGAGAAGTAGACCCACGCCTTGGTGATGCTTATTGTCGTCCCTCCCTGAAAAGAGAAATTTAAGATTATTTTTAAGAATCTGACCTTTGTCTTTCCGTCTGGTCTCTTGCAAGCCAAGAATATCTAAATTATAACGGTGGAATTCTTCTATGAGGACATCAACGGAATAAGTTCTGTGCAGAGTCCTCACATTCCAACTACTTATGGAGAGAAAATGGTTAGTTGGATGTTTAAAGAAACCATGTTTATTGAGAGAGGAAATGCCGACAATATCAAACAGCCCTCTAATCGCAGGCATGGGCAAAGACCCATTCCCCACCACTAAAGGCTGAAGCCCTCTGCACTGGAAGACTTCCTCCAATGTAGAATTTGACGATGCCTGTAGGAGCAAGAGTTCGAGATTATCCACCAGGTGATAAAACATATCCTGTGAATCTATTCACTTGTGGCTGTCAACCCACAAACAAACAGAAAACACAACGGAAGATTCTCCCTACACAGAAGCCCACCAGTGAAGGAAATTCAGAATCCATAATGGGGCGGGGGTGGCTCAGTCGGTAGCGCGCCAGGCTCGTAATCTGTAGTTCCCAGGTTCGAGTCCCAGCTGGGTCAGCGTTGAGATTTATCTCCGCAAAAATTCCCCGCCCTGCCCACGGTCAGTAGGAGACATCGATGGGCTTGGAAAGGCAGCCGTCCGTCGGATGGGACGTTAAGCCGTGGCCCGTGTGTGGGAGGGCCATACCTTGTGCACGTTAAAGAACAAGCTGGATGGCCTTGACGGGAGGCTACCATCTGTCTCCCAACAGCTGTTCCAGTGGGTCCCCTCCCCCAACCTTCTCTGAGCCTTCGGGGTCCATGTGACCTGGCCATTTAGCCCATGGTGTGCAAAAAAGTGCCGCTCAGAGGTAAAACAACCCAACCCAACCCAGAATCCATAATTAAGCTCAGAGCCTAATTCCAATCAGGTCTGGTAAGTTTATATGGTCAGCACCAAGATCCTGTGCGGTTGACCACTCCTCATCAGAGTAGAAAAAAAAGAAAAGTAGACATAGTTGTCCAGATCAGTAAGCCACACTAATCTGGCAGTCCTGCTACTAGGTGAAGTCGGGGTCGGACATTAGGTGCTAGGCCTGGCCGGTTCTATTCAACATCACAGGGGATTTGTGCATAGCTCTCATTCCAGTGACTGTCTAGCGATTCCGATTAAGCTGAATGGTCATGGCAAAACTTCAAATGATTTTTTGTGATTATAAAATTATACATTTAAATAAAACTATCTTTTTTTTTCGGAACGTTTCCCGTCCAATGCAGTGCGTCCTTCATCAAATTTTTGTACCGATATTCTCAACTGATTGACGCAACCAAAATATTCCTAAAACTCTTTAGTGATGAACAATGACAGGTTTGATGCATTGGAATAATAAGCAAGCGATAATTATTAATGAAGCATTTATGATGCATAGATCTCACAAATTCTTACCATTCTGACAAAGTAATGGACGAATCCTGCAGAAGAGTACGAAGATCAGAAGGGATACCTAGAGACTGATTCTGATTAGATTCTGCCTCCTCCTTATATACTAGATCAGAGGATGATGTGTCACCATCTGTGCTTGCTCGGTCAGGCTCAACCACGCTCTCCACGTAATTGGATAATTCACACCAAACGAGTTCTTTCTTCTCTATCGTTTGGGACTATCAAATGTAGGCGTCGGCCAAATCGGGATCCTGTTTCAACTCTCTTATTTGGATGACTAATCTTCTCATCAAACATTCTTTCCTTTTACAATCTGCTCTTATTTTCTTCAATTAACACTTTCATCTGGCGGCTATTTACTAATCGAGTATTAATTTTAGACACGAAGTGCTTATTGCGTTGCTGCTTCCAGAATTTCTAATGTCTCTCTGGGGATGTGCTACCTAATTCCTAAGAAAATATTCCTCCCTCAGAACTTATTGTAGTTGATTTCAGTTACAATGAAACATTTAAAATCTCTGCACAAACCTCAAAGAAGAAACAGACGGACCTGAAGCAACTTCTTCAAACTAAATTTTCCTTTTCATATTACTTACAGTTGAAACTTTATTTCCAGTCTGATTAAGAGTACATCATGATACTTTATGGCAATAGATGGCATTTCGTTACCTACTTACTAACTTAGCTATCTGCATCTACACTTAGTTCTCCATAAATATCTATCGTATGCGAAAGCTTTTAGATTTTATATATATTTTTATATATATACGGCAATTAATTCTGCAATCTCCTTGAATTCGATTATCTGATATTTCTGCTTTTGATGACACTAGGAAGGTTATTTCGTGTTTTATTTTGCCTGCTGAGTTATGAAATATTTTTGGTGCTAAACATATTCAGTCAGAGTAATTCACAGTCTTGTTACATTTTAACGATCGAAGGGTAGCTTTTTTCACTAACTCTTCAAATTGCTAAGTACGTATAGTTTTTTCTGCAGCGGGTTTGTTTTGGAATAATAAAACTTATTTGACATGTTGTTCAGCTTTTCTATTATAGGATTCAATTTGACGTATAAAAGCCGTCAAGTCATGGCGGGAAACAAAGTGCGACATGATAAAAGGGATGATCTGACTGACATCGAAAAGGGACTCATCGTTGGAGTGCGATGGGCAGGAACATCTGGAGTCATCGTTTAAGTGCGATGGGCAGGAGCATCTGGATTCATCGTTGGAGTGCGATGGGCAGGAGAATCTGGACTCATCGTTGGAGTGCGATGGGCAGGAGCATCTGGAGTAACAGAGGAACTCAGAGAAAAATCACCGAGTACGATGTTTCAAGTGTATGAAGAATGGCAACGGTCTCAAAAAACATCTGCCAATCGTGGCAAATGCGGAGGGAAAAGTCTCCGACAGACAGGAATAGGCATTGGTTGGTAATAAGTGTAGGGCGAAACAGAGCTGCTGCTAGAGTCATCAGCTGAGTGCGATGACCGTTAGCAGTACTTCAGAGCCCACTTCAATTTGAACTATGCGCAGAGAATGGAAATATTCCGGGATGTAATCTGTGCCCACGGAGACCCGGAGAAGTATTAGGTGGGTGCGGGGACGGATCTAGGGAAGAGGGGATAAATGGGCCAGGCCGCCCCCACCCTCCCTTCAAAATTATTTTCATGTATCTTTCAAGAAACGCTTTAAAGACCTGTAAAACGGAGAGGGGAAATAGGTCCATGTGTAAAAGGAGGAGGAGGAAGGATGCTCATTATCATTTTGCCAGGCAGTTGATGTAACAATGCTCTACCTTAGAGATGATTTCGGGCTCAATTTTCCGCGACAGAGCCCGATTCGGGGAAAACATTTCCCTGACGCTTCGTAAGACACGTAGTATATATATACAGAAATGAATACCACTAATAATTCATTTCATTCTTATATTATTAATTATAATCATTTTATGATAAAATCAAAATATTGATGTTATTTGGAGTGAAAAATGTTAGAAATATTAGTAGAAACTGAAAATTTGAGGGTACCTTCATTATAAACGCAAAGATTTTACATTCATTCACTAAACATTGAGAACGTCGTAAAAAATAATCCCAAGCAGCATTGTTCTTATTTTTATTACAAAGATTGATTAAAAGGTTGAAATTATAATCAAGAAATATTTTATACTTTTACTTATTTTTTTACATAATTATACGTGGTCGAGTGGATAGCGCACTTAGGAACCTGAATAGGGCTAAAAGGAACCTGGGTTCGAGTTCCGGCGAAATATTAGATAAGTGCAGGACAGAAAAACAACCAAACATGGATGTTTGTGTGGTTTCACTGCTGAGGTCCCGCCATCCTCACAGATCTTCTGCTCTGGCGTATCAATTGGCAAGCTTCTGTCAGACCTCTGTGGAGAGCAGCTGCGGGAGGGGGGATTTATTATTCATAAGAAATATTTGAAATTAAAATTATTCTGGGCCTGAGCCCAAAGTCGTCTGCGCTCTTTTCAGCCCAACAAAGTCAAAGTCCAAATTCATTTCTACGCATACAAAAGCCTTAAATGCAAAGTATTTATGTCTGCGTAACATTTTTTAAACCTCTGATATCTGTCTCTTTAAAAAAAAGCTACATCTAATTGCTTTAATAATACTTACGATATATTTTAATTACACTGATTACTCCAAGATATTATTCGTACTTCAGTTCGATTTTCTCCATGCATTAGATTAACTTCGTAGCAAGAGTTCCTGGTCATTTTGGAATGAATCATTGATCGTTATCAGGAGCATCATCAACACATGATGTTGAATGTATAGGAAATACTTCGGGATGAAAGCAAGGGAAGATATTATATTTTGAGAAAGAAATAACATCGTAAAAGAGAATTGATTTTTAATGCGCAATTGAAACCTGCACTCAGGCAACAATAATCATGTCCTCCAACCAGGGCAAGATCTAGGAGGGAGGGGGGGAGGGGGGTTCAGTTCCTTCAGTTTCTGTCCCATCATTGGATTATCATTCGTTTTGTGCTCTCATATTTTTCTACTTAGGAATAATTACAGTAGACAACAAATTCTGATTGTTTTGAAGATGAAATATGTTTCCCATTCTGGATTGTTGGGATACTGAACACGCAAGTGACGATGCGAAAGCTCGATTGTCTACGGTTTCCAAAAAAAATTCTCTCTCAAGTTTTTTCATGCCTTACTCTATTGGTGACACAGGATGCAGCCAGTGAACGGTTTAGCTCGATTAAAGGCTTCTCCTTTCCTTTCTTTACAAGTCATCTGTTGTTTCCCTCTAGAAATACTCCAATAACATCACTGAACTCCGTTTGCCAAAACCAGTATCTATATCGACACCCTATCTTGAAAACTAGAGCAAATTAACAATTTTAAGCGCCCCTAAAATAGTCAAGATTAGCTACTTTTATTTTCGAAACCTTTTGGTTGTCTATCAGTGTTATCACGCGAGGATGTGAACAAAAATAACGAATCAAAAACCGGTATTTATCGTAATTCAAACAAAAACATTTCTTCCATACAAGGTGCAAGCAAACGATAGCAACAATGAGTTTTTTATTTGCAAAAGACACCATTTCTTTTATCGCCTGTCCTCCCCACAGATGAGAGATTTATTTGCTCTTCTTAAAATTCCAAGACAGCTGCGCTCAACGAAAATCAATGGGGCATGCGCTGTGCGCACTTCGAAGTTGTTTGCAAGCTTGGCGGGGAAAACGTACATCTGTTTTCACTTTGAACTCCTTGAAATTGTTTTTTAGTTGATTCAAATTTTAAGAAATGGGGGAAATGATCATCTCGATCGTTTTAAACCAGATGCAAAAATGTTTTGCTGGCCGTATGTTATGAAGGTCGAACAGAGGGTAAAGGTCAACCTATTGAATTGGAAACAGCATTCTTAAGCAACTGAAATTCTTACAAGGCTGTCAGTGAGCTTGACTGTAGAGTAAGAAAGTGTCCCTGCACAGCAATTGTCGCCCTTAAGAGAAAGGGAGCTTCCGTTGTCTCTTGGATAAGTTTCGTGTGATCTGACAGTGCTAACATATCGCTAACAGACCTCCCTGGGCAGTGAGGGTTGCAGACATGGGAACTCACTCTGGAATGCAAAAATAAAGAATCCTTGCCGCTCTCTGAAATTTATATGTATACAGGGTGTCCCATAAGTCCTCATATATATAGACACAGATGTCCCATCAGTCCTTATATATAAGCACAGATGTACCATCAGTCCCTTATATATAGGCACAGATGTTCCATAATTCCTTATATATAGGCACGAGTAACAATACCTATAATGTGTTCTTCTTCTTTGTTGTTTCTGATGATTCGACACTTTGATGAATGAGAGAGGATCGTCTCACCCCCCAGGAGAAAGTGGAATTGGTCCTATTCATGTTGCTGGAAAAAGTCATCGAGAAGCATGCGAAGAATTTCACGAACCGAAACCATATCAGTAACATTCTGAAGAGACTGAAGGAGACCAATTTGGTGAATAATAACTACACCAGATCGCCAGAGCAGAATCACAGATAAAGTCCACACTGTGGATGTTCTGGCTAAAGTTAAAATTAATCCTCGCCGGTGTGTAAGAAGAATCACACAGGAGATGGAAATTGAAAAATCATCTATTTCCAGAATCCTGAAAACAAACAGGTTACACCCATACAAAATGCAAATGGTACTGGTTGGGTTGGGTTGTTTTACCTCTGAACGGCACTTTTTTGCACACCATGGGCTAAATGGTCAGGTCACAAGGACCCCGAAGGCTCAGAGAAGGTTTGGGGAGGGGACCCACTGGAACAGCTGTTGGGAGACAGATAATAGTCTCCCGTCGAACCCATCCCGTGTATTCTTTAATGTGCACCAGGGTATGGCTCTCTCCCATACACGGGACCATGGCTTAACGTCCCATCCGATGGACGGCGGCCTTTCCAAGCCCATCGGTATCCCCTACTGACCGTGGGCAGGTTGGGGAATTTTGCAGAGACAAATCTCAACGCTCACCCAGCTGGGACTCGAACCTGAGAACTACAGATTACGAACCTGGCGCGCTACCGACTGAGCCACCCCCGCCCCAAATGGTACGGGAGTTGCATGGGGGTGACATGACCGCAGAGGAAGTTCTGTGATTGGATACTAGAAAAACTTCACGAACAATCGTTTCTCTTGGCTGACATTATCTTCAGCGACGGAGCAAACTTTCCTTCTTGAATGAGACAGTCAACCGCCACAGCTGTCGTTACTGGGCTGCGATACAACCACACTCGATTGTAGATGCACACTACATTGGGATTACTGATTGATTGGGATCACCCAGGGTATCTCTGCCGTAACTATTCGAATTTGATTGGATGAAACACTACCCCACAAATAGATCGACTGAAGTGGGGCTGTGGAATGGTCACTTCGAAGTCTGGATTCGACTCCCTTGCATTTTTTCCCTATGGGGCCACCTAAAATCTCATATGTACCAACATCCTCCTCGAACACTGGATGAATTAAAGGAGACCATCCGCAACGAATGTCGCAAGATAACGCCGTCTGTTCTCCGTCACTCAGAGGCAGGATTGCCATGGGCAAGTAACACACGAGGGATGCTCAGTTGGAGCATTTGATGTCTTAGTATGGATTCGATACAGTTGAATAAGGCGAATATAAAGGTTGTACAATTGAATATTATTACTTTGCCTATATATAAGGACTTATGGGACACCACGTACATTTCTTTCATACATAAATATATCAATTAACAAAAACGTAAATTCACCCTCGCGCACTATCTCCATAATGTCCATAATTGTAGAGTCAGTTCGGAATCTTGAATCCTCTTCTGCATCCTTCTGAAGTCAGAGAAAAAATACAAGAGAAAAAATATCGAGATGATCACCAACGATGATCTCTCGTAAACGGATCAGAGAGAAACTAGATATCCAACCCTTATTTCGAATCCCATCCAAAAAATGAAACAAAATCCAGGGGGACGTAGCGAAGGATAATGGACTATGGTTGGCGGGGGAGAAATCAAAAATTTTTTAAACTCGAAATTCAAATTTTTCCAACTGAGCAAATTTACCAGAGATTTTTTCTCTCCTTGTGGGGGGGGGGGGTATAGGCAATTTTCACAAATCTCCTGCATTTGACTTCCAATTTTGCCAACTAGCCATAATTTCCCAGAAATAATTCCAATATTTACATCTCGTCAGAATTGTAGCAAGCCAGTGTGAATTTTCCCTTGATTTGTCCAACTCTCCTGAATTTCACGACACTAATTCCAATCTTTCATCTCTCCTAAATTTCCCAAATGACTACAAACTTTTCAAACTCCCAAAGATTTTGCCAAGTTTTCTCGATTTTAGTCAACTATCCTGAATTTCACAAACCCAATCCGCTCGTATTTTCCAAGTGGATTCGAATTTTGCCAACTGCCCTACATTTTGTTGTTTCCTCAATTTCTCCAACACTCCTTAATTTCACAAAACAAATCTCAATTATCACATCTCGCCTCTATGTGGATTCGAATTTTGCCAACTCGCTGCAATTTTAGATAAAAACGCAATTTTTATATCTTTTTCTGAATTGGCCAAGTCACTTCGAATTTTATCAACTCTCCTTAATTGCACGAGAAAGGCACAATTTTCACAACTCCTCTGTATTTTACCTAGTGACTTCGAATTTTGCCAAGAGTTCTTGGTTTTACCAACTCTCCTTAATTTCGCAAAACAATCCCAATTTTCACAAATCGGCCGTATTTTTTACCAAGTGGATTCGTATTTTTCCAACTGCCCTAGATTTTGCCAAGTTGCCTGGATTTTGCCATCTCGTCACAATTTTACAGAAAAAAAATCCGAATTTTACATCCCACCTGATTTTTGCAAAGTCACTCTGAATTTTGCCAACTTTCCTAGATATTGCAAAGTTGCCTCGATTTTGCCAACTCACCATAATTTTACAGAAAAAAGATTGTAATTTTTACATCTCAACTGAATTTTGTCAACTCTCCAAGATTTTGCCAAGTCACTCCGAATTTTGCCAACTACCCCTAATTTTTGCCAACTGCCCCTAGTTTTTCCAACTACCCCTAGATTTTGCCAACTGCCCCTAGTTTTTGCCAACACAGCCCCCAGTTTTCGCCAACTGCCCCTAGATTTTGCCAACTCTCCTAGCAACTCGCTATAATTTTACAGAAAAAAATCCAAATTTTCACATCTCACCTGAATTTTGCCAACTCCCCACGATTTTGCCAAGTTGTCCTAATTTTGCCAACTCCCAAAGATTTTACCAAGTCACTCCGAATTTTGCCAACTCCCTAAGATTTTGCCAACTCACCTGTATTTTACTAAGTGGCTTCGAATTTTGCCAACTGCTCTAGATTTTTCCGTCTCTCCATTTTCCAAAATTCCTTAGATTTGCCAAGTTGCCTCGATTTTGACAACTCCGCTTAATTTTCCAAAACAAAATTGCAAATTTTCACAACTGACCTAGATTTTACGAAGTCGCTTCAAATTTTGCCAACTCCGAGTTACTTTGGGGGGGGGGCTCCACCCATCCCCCCATGGCTACGCCTCTGGCTAAATCTAAAGATGCATCGTATTTTTTATTTTGCTGCCCACACTACGAAAGATGCAGAAAGAATGAAAAACAGCAAAAGTCATTTTTATTATGGTTGGTTGGGGTTTTATGGCTTACCAGAAACTTAAGGCAATTACAGCGCCCCAAACAGGAGTAAAAGATAGAAAAGGTAAAAGTCCTGTAACTTAGAATTAAAGATAGAAGATTAAATGGCAGATACCACAAAGAGAATAAAACAACAAGGGGAAAATAGCAAAAGATGTAAATAAACGATAGTAAAAAGATCAATAATGATTTGGGTTAGGTAATTCTGAGCTTTTCTTTTTCACACAAAGGGATAAATTTAGAGGTCACAAGAGCTCTGAGAAGGTTGGGGAAGGAGGTCAATTGGGAAATGCAATGGGGCCCCTTCCAACAACCTTCTCAGAATCCTTGGGGATCCTTATGGCTTACTCATTTAGCTGATGTGTGCAAAATATGCCTCCCATCAAGGCCATCCTGCGTGTTCTTTATCGGGCACAGGGTATGGCTCTCCTGCACAAGGGGCTACGGCTTAACATCCCATCCGACGGACGGGGGCCTTTCCAAGCCCATCGGTATCTCCTTTCTGGCCGAGGTCATAAAAATAACAATATGCACAATCCCGGACTAACACGATTTTGGTTTAAGACAATTTTTTAAAAAGGGCTGATTTTGAACAAACACGACTGGTCCTCGGTTTAACAACTCGTTTTCATTATTGACATATAAGATACCTCGGATGCCTTGCTTTGTCTCATTCATCTCACCTACCCTTCTTCATCATTTCGATCCTCTGCGATGCAACAGAACGATAACTACACATGAATTCACAATACGACAACCACTCACACATAAATAACACAGCTAAACAGTTATACAATCGTGTCATAAATTCTTCAGTTTTTAGGCTATAACTTTAAATTTATAAAGAAAATTTTTAAAATTCGATTTTTCCAAAATTTTATATTTTTTGTTTAATTTTCTGTAGAACGTCTTTTAATATGGAAATATGTTTTCCTCCAAATGGAACACATCGATTGACGACTGAGAGATTAATCCGCATTTTTATCCTTGTTCTATGAGGGCGGCATCGTTTCAAGAGTTAGTATTAAACGTGACCAGTAACCGGTGCTTACCTTGTCCTAAAGCATTCATGAGATTGTTGATTCTTTGGGAGGAAAAAATACTCTGTAGCGCCATCTGAATCGAATTGGGTTGTTTTACCTAAGAGCGGCACTTTTTTGCACACAATGGGCTAAATGACCAGGTCACAAGGACCCTAAAGGTTGAGATGGTTACGAGAGGGGACTCACTGGAACAGCTGTTGAGAGACAGATGGTGGCATCCAGTGTGTCCTTTAACGTGCACAGGGTATGGCTCACCCGCATATGGGGCCACGGTTTAACATCCCATCCGACGGACGGCGGCCTTTCCAAGCCCATCGGTGTCCCCTACTGACCGTGGGCAGGATGGGGAGATTTGCGGAGATAAATCTCAACGCTGGCCCAGCTGAGACTCGAACCTAGGAACTGCAGATTACGAGCCTGGTGCGCTACCGACTGAGCCACCCTCCCCCATCTGAACCGATTCTAGGGAAGTGCAAACAATATCCTCTGTGGAATGATGCGTTTAGAGCGAAACGCTTCTCATTCATTGTTTATTAGGAATAAAAAAATCCATTTCGAATCAACGTGACTCATAACGATCAACGATTGAATTTCAATGTTTGTTATGAAATGTATCTCTTCCAATGGGGAAATAAAACTTCTTCTTTATAACAATAACTCTTCATTTCCTTTGCATTTACATGCACAGAGTTGATCATAGAAGCTCTAATAGCCTGACTGTAAGAACAAATGCTAAATGATACAAACCTACTCCTCGTAGAGAGCACCTACAGTTAATAGAGGAAGAAAACGGAAGAAAATCTTCAAGAGAGCAACAATGTCAGAGAAATTCCCGCGAAGCTTATTCGCAGGAAATGTTGAATATACATATGCAGTTACAAATAGTTGCAACACATTGGTTGCATATTGACATTCAAATATAAGAAGGCCTGATATATATATATATACACTGGTATCCACAAATTAAGGAAAATCCCTATGTTAAATCAATGGGGAAGCTAACGTCAAAGCTCTATAACTTATAAAACAATTTTTTTGTTTTGAAAAATGTGATTGCAGATAAAGATCTCAATCCAATAAATCAATATCTCGATTTCCAACAATATTCGTTCAGTATTTAATGAGTTATGGAAGTTTGAATATTTAACAATAGCAATGCCAGTCTTAAGAAATACAAAACTGAAGAATAGTGGAAGAATTCTTTACACAAAGTTCTAAAATACAAACTTATTTTATTAAACACTTTGATACAATACTTAATAATAAGTTTTAATTAACTTTTGAAGTCAATTTTTGTGGCTGGCATTGTTATCGCTAAATATTCAAACTTCCATAACTCATTAAATGCTGAACGAATATTGTTGAAAATCGAGATATTGATTTATTGGATTGAGATCTTTATCTGCAATCACATTTTTCAAAACAAAAAAAATTATTTTAGAAGATATAGAGCTTTGACGTTAGCTTCCCATTGCCTTAGCACAGGGATTTTCCTTAATTTATGGAAAACAGTGTATATATAATTACAAATGCTAAATAATATTAAGTTAGGAAAGAGGCACTTTTATACCACAAAATAACGTTATAAACACAGCATGAGGTTCAATAGTTCGTAAATGTTCACTATATTGCTGTATGCAAAAATACGTATATACAGCAGCCGTTGGTGTTATTAGTGTCTAAAGGATGGATCAATCAATTGGATGATGGATCAAAAAAAATCATTCACGTTGACGTACTCCAAGTCCTGTCCACAGGCCCCTAGAACGGACCCTCAACCGGGGCTGCAACCCCCAGCTTCGCTGGGGACAAGTCTAGGAGTCAACTGGACCGGCCCCTCTCTAAAAACCAGTCCGCCAGCCCTCAACAAGCCCCCTCCACCAGGGGCCACAAGATATCATGAACTCCAGAGTGCCAGCGATCCGAGCCCAACTTTTCAGAGGCACCGTAAGCCCCCCCCCCCCCCCTCGTCAAGGAGGTCCCACTCCAGGGGGGCCACGGTTTGACAATGGTCTTGATCTCGAAAAGCTTATTACCGACCTGTTCAGACCAAGATCTCAGCCACAGTGCCTGGAGCTCGGTGGAAAAACGCTGCTGGAAGTCTAATTATGGGACCGGCAGCAGAGAGTCGGACAAGGGCGTGGCTGACTTGGCAGCAGCGTCTGCCAAGTCATTGCCCCTGATTCCGACATGACCGGGCACCCAACAGAAGAGAATCATGGTGGTGGCTTCCAGACGATGGAGCTGCTGGCGGATCATGGAGAGAACAGGGTGAGGCCGATGCCTCACTGAGATCAAAGCCTGTAGCGAGCTAAGCGAGTCGATGTAGAGAACACACCGACGATGATGCTTAGCTGCTATTTGGTCCAAGGCAATGCTGATAGCATGCAACTCTGCAGTAAAGATGGAACACTGCTGTGGGTTCTGGTCTGCAATGATTACATCACAGCAGACCATGACCGATCCCACTGATGTGCTGGACTTTGAGCCATCGGTAAAGACAGGCAAGAAGTCCGGGTGCGCAGCACGATGGCTGGCAAAGAGTTGCCGGTACACACAGTCAAGTGTAAAGGCCTTCCCCCTCCTGCACAGGGAAAAATCACAGGAAGGGGAAACAGCGAGCCACGGTGGAAGTGGCTCAGCTGTCGACTGTGCGATGCTATCGAGACTGCTGTTGGTGTCTCTTAAGTAGCCTCGGACACACAAACCTACAGAACGAATGGCAGTCGGCCGATTCTGGTATAACATTTCCCATGGGGACTAAAAACGCAGTCCCAAGTGGGATGGCCAGGCACGGATCGCAATTTTGATGCATATTGTAGGGACAACTGCTGACGGCGAATAGATAACGATGGTTCATTGGTCTCAACATAGAGACTCTGGACCGGTGAAGTGCGGAAGGCCCCCGTGCAAACAAGGAAGGCCTGATGATGGAGGGGGTCCAGCACCTTCACCACCGAATCCCGGGTGGAGTCGTACAACTGGGATCCGTAGTCTACTTTCTACTGGACAAGGGCACAGTAAAGGCAGAGCAAAGAACATAGGTCCGCCCTCCAAGAGAGGGAGGAGAGGACCTTGATGATGTTCAATTCCCGCGTGCACTTGCACCTGAGATGGCGACTATGAGGTAAGAATTTCAATTTCCGGTCGAATATGAGACCGAGAAACTTGGTCTCCGCCACAACTGGAATGATGTTCCCCCTCGAACCGCAGCTCCGGGTCCAGATGAAGATTACGCTTGCAGCAAAAGTGCACACAAGCGGTCTTCTGTGGGGAGAACCAAAACCCATTGGCCGTCGCACAAACCGAGAAATTGTTCAGGGCAGTTTGCAGTTGTCGTTCAATGATCCTCATGCTGGACGATGAGCAAAAGATGCTAAAGTCATCAACATAGAGGGCAGTTTGTGTCGGCAACACTCTGTCACGGCCCTTCCTGGGGAAAAGGCAGTGATGGGAAAGGTCTGAAAACAGAGGTCTGACAGGAAAGGTCGTGACCACAGAGGTCTGACAGGAGCCTGTCAGACCTCTGCGGCAAACAGCTGCTTAAGAGCATATTCATTTATTCTATTTTTGATTTTAATAATCTATATCTAACATCCCAGACATAACAACTCATTTTTTTGCCCCTTTTTGACCTTAACGACTCTCCGCTTCATTCCCTTCGAAGTATAGAGAAGGTTCTTACGTAATTGAAACGAAGCTGAAAGGAATCGTTTGCTGTTTATTGCCTTGATTTTCGTTTTCCCACTGGATGAGGGAAAAGGGAAAAAATCTCGTTTTTTATTTCATTGGCTTTTCTGCTGCTATTTAAAATGAATACAAGTCAGTCATTGCCATCGTATTTTGTTTGCGTTATATCAAATTAAATGTCGATAACAGAGACAGGGAATTTAAAAAGAATTGACATGATTACTCTTCTTCTAGTGATCTTTCATGTAAACAATAAATGGATTTCTTTCAATCCGATTGCCGCAGAAGTCTTCGATCTTCTGAGTGCAATAAGCGGTGAAGAAGTTCCGTGAGACTCATTCATGAAAGACAACGTTCATGCTTTTGCAGAGAATTAGCGAAAAGTTCCCGAGTCCCTTTGGCTCCCATTTGACTTTGACCTTCCCATGTGAAGTGAAAGAAAGGTCAGATTCCAAGCGACTGTTCAGAGAGACTATTGAACGGCAGAAGCCACTCGACATCAGTTAATGATCTCGACGACGAAAGAGATCGAAATCTCAGCAAATCCTTTTCTTTTTGAGCAAATGGCGAAGGTTTCTCTCTTTCTTCTATATACAGCAGCTGGTGCTTCTAGCAGTTGCTTAAGGCAGATAAAAAGGAAGCGATTTCAAAGAAAATTTTGCTTCCCTTTCTCAGCAACACTAAAGATTAAAAAAAAGATTCGTTTTTCTCTCGTACTGTTAATTTTCCTTCCACATCAATCGGAGGAGGATCTCAACAAATCCTTCCTCACCGTCTCCGAAGCCTCCTCTGTCACGTGGTCGTCTTTCGCGAGATCCACAGCGTCTGCACCGAACCCTATCCGCCTGGACACGTGCTCTACCCAATGGAGCCCAGCACGGGTGTCTGCAGCGGGATGGAGGGAAGGCCCTTTACCCCCCCCCCCCTCCCTCCGTTCCTATCTTCGCTCCACTCACTTATTATCCGCTTCGCTGGCTGGATCCCGTGACTGGAGAGAGTGTCCAACGGAATCCTGCCCGTCGTCCCCACCGCCATCGCAGCCGACTCGACGGTTGGATGCTCCATTTGGCATGAAGACATTAGCCATGCTAATGGATCGAAACCGAAAAACGATCTCACTCCTGGGAACAGACAAAAAATAATCCGATCAGAGAGTGATCGGATCATTTGTTAAAAGTTCACTTTCGAGGCATTCATTGTACAAGATAATCACCCATTTAACTCACTCAGCGCAGAAGACAGTTTGTTTGATCTTAAGACAAAAAATCTTTGGTTCTGCGATCTAACTACATGTTCGCATTTCGCATCCAGGCTGAAATGTTCACAAAAAATAATCACACGGCATCCGAAATTTTGTTTTTTGCCATCATTCCGTGATATTTTCAACTCGTTAAGGACACTCACTCTTCGTAGCCCAATATTATCTTTCCAGCATTTTTCAGTGAAAATTATGAGAAATTATGGAAGTGTGAAGAGTATTTTGAGATTTTCCCCTCCTATTGTAAGGACGAGGTTTTGCTCATTCGGTATCTGATCCCCCATTACCTGACGGAAACAATCTCTAAATGCGAAGTGCTTAATCCAATTGTGAAGTCACCAAGAGCGAAGAAGGGTTTCTACCTCGCAGCACGTGCCAGGAAGGATTCCCATTTCACAACGGAAAAGTTCCCAGATATTTTCATGAAACAAATGCCTGAAAATGGATATATTTGTGGCCTCGGGGAGGAATAGCCTCGTCACACCAAAAAACTAACAAGTGAAGGCTATTCTCTCTCTCAGATGCCTTGTACAGAGGAGAGACAGAATTAATGAAACACAAGTCTCCCAAAAAGTATTAAACCATAAATGTTAACCGCGTCGAACCATTTACATCACAGATTTAATTTTATAATGTCATACTTTAAAAATTGGATGCAGATTATTTTCCTTCAGTTTTGGGAAAAGTTTTTACCATAAATAATGATAATGTTAGTGTTTCATCTTCCATAACTCTGTAAGCACTGAGGGAATAGGAAAAAATAATCAACGTTTAGAGACAGTTAAACCAAAACCTCCCAACGTTGCTGTAGTGACGTTTTTAAAAATGTTGCAGGTGTTCGAATTTAGCTTAGCACTTCCTTACATGATAGAAGCTTCAATTTTCTCTTCCCACTTCCCTCTGAAGCAAAATGCGTTGCCTTGCAGCGCGAGAGGAGGAGGATGGAATTTAAACCGAATGATCTCAGATCGAACAATGAAGGGGTTGATGATTGGTTGAAGTAAGTGAGATCGGCAATCCCTCCATCAGCGAGATGATTAGATCATCACTGTTGGCGCCTCAAGCAGCTGCTTGCCACAGAGGTCTGCCAGTTTACATGCGACAGAAGAAGGATCCGATACCAACAAGGAAACATTTCTACTGCCTACAGAAAACGCCTTTGTCTTTGGCCTCTGAAGCCTTCATCTCTTCTGGGCGCCCTCTTTCTCTCTCTGCGGGACTCACCCGATGCGACAGATGGAGGAATTGCGCACTCTGCGCTCCACGTGGTTCCATCACTATGTGCCGAATCCTGCTGGATCACAACAATCGATTTCATCAGTTTCGTCTGATCATCCGAAACGTTTTCATTCCAACAGATAACATAGATAGCTTCGCTTCCAATGCTAATAATACCGAATACAGAGAGCAGATGACAAACGATAAATTATCAGGGGCATACCAATCACCCCGAGCTACGTGGGGGGGGGGTGACACCTATTATCAAAAGAAAATTCTGTAGTTTTGTTTTGACGAAGGAGCCCATCTCCCTAAACAATTTGATTTTCTATGAAAATGTTTAGGGAAACGGAATGGAAAGGGAACAGAGATGGAAACTTAGAATTTCGAGATTTGTTGAACTCCGCAAAAGGCTTTCCATTCCGAATGATGATTTCGTTGGTCGTTTCGTAAAAAAATGTCGAAAGGTTAAAATCCACTTTTAAGTATTTTTGACTTTTTATTGCGCAAGCATTTCAAAAGATAATTGGCCTCGTGCTTCACAGTGCACGATTCAAACAACTCGTCCTCGATCTTGAAGAAACCGATACCAAACTTTTCCTGTCTGAGACTTAACTTTAAAATAATATCATCATCCTCATCATCTGAAAATAACGAACAAATAACAGGAATAAAATATTGAATCTGATTAAACCGAAAATCATCCGTTTCATAAATAAAGATGGAAAAATATCTGGAATATTTCATTCTGAACATTAAGGTTAAGTCGCATTGTTGTTTAAGCCCTCAGTGAAAAATGAAAGTAACATCCCTCAGTGGGTATACGTGAATTTAGTTATATTAAATAATATCCACATGCGAGTTGGGTTGTTTTACCTCTGAACGGCACTTTTTTGCACGCAATGGGCTAAATGGCCAGGTCACATGGACCCCGAAGGCTCAGAGAAGGTTGGGGGAGGGGACCCACTGGAACAGCTGTTGGGAGACAGATGGTAGCCTCCCGTCAAGGCTATCCAGCGTGTTCTTTAACGTGCACAGGTTATGGCTCTCCCGCACACGGGGTCACGGCTTAACGTCCCATCCGACGGACGTAGGCCTTTCCAAGCCCATTGGTGTCCCCTACTGACCGTGGCAGAGAGTTCAGCGGAGCACATGCGAATCATAGTTACTCTTGTGGATAAGAAAATTGGATTCGCTAAATGTATCTGTATGCAGGCATAACTACTGTATATTTAATGTTGAAAACTACTATGTTAGTATTATAATGTAATTACAATAATTGTACTTTTGTGTAACAAGTACAGTGAAGGGGTGCTGTATACGATTGCCATTCTTGATAAGGCAATGTAAAGTTACTTTCATGTTCCGATTTTGTTAATAAATAAAAACTAAAACTAATATCCCTCCGTGTATCTTCGAGGTCCAGACTGCTGACCATTCGGAGTGCGTTTCATGCTAAGGTCATAGGATCCTATTCCCAAGGTTATGAAGTATCGTTACGATAAAAAAAAAAGCCATTGTAAGATGTTATCCGTTACGGCAATTATTCTTTATAAAAACAGAAACTGCGAAATCCATACGAGAATAAAATAGTAACTCTAAAAGTATATTGATAAACGACGCACTTATTAATAAAACGTATTGATAAACGACGCACTTATTAATAAAACTTATTGATAAACGACGTACTTATTAATAAAACTTATTGATAAACGACGTACTTATTAATAAAACTTATTGATAAACGACGCACTTATTAATAAAACTTATTGATAAACGACGTACTTATTAATAAAACTTATTGATAAACGACGCACTTATTAATAAAACGTATTGATAAACGACGCACTTATTAATAAAACTTATTGATAAACGACGCACTTATTAATAAAACGTATTGATAAACGACGCACTTATTAATAAAACTTATTGATAAACGACGCACTTATTAATAAAACTTATTGATAAACGACGTACTTATTAATAAAACGTATTGATAAACGACGCACTTATTAATAAAACTTATTGATAAACGACGTACTTATTAATAAAACGTATTGATAAACGACGCACTTATTAATAAAACTTATTGATAAACGACGTACTTATTAATAAAACGTATTGATAAACGACGCACTTATTAATAAAACTTATTGATAAACGACGCACTTATTAATAAAACGTATTGATAAACGACGCACTTATTAATAAAACGTATTGATAAACGACGCACTTATTAATAAAACTTATTGATAAACGACGTACTTATTAATAAAACTTATTGATAAACGACGCACTTATTAATAAAACGTATTGATAAACGACGCACTTATTAATAAAACTTATTGATAAACGACGCACTTATTAATAAAACGTATTGATAAACGACGCACTTATTAATAAAACTTATTGATAAACGACGCACTTATTAATAAAACTTATTGATAAACGACGTACTTATTAATAAAACGTATTGATAAACGACGCACTTATTAATAAAACTTATTGATAAACGACGTACTTATTAATAAAACGTATTGATAAACGACGCACTTATTAATAAAACTTATTGATAAACGACGTACTTATTAATAAAACGTATTGATAAACGACGCACTTATTAATAAAACTTATTGATAAACGACGCACTTATTAATAAAACGTATTGATAAACGACGCACTTATTAATAAAACTTATTGATAAACGACGCACTTATTAATAAAACGTATTGATAAACGACGCACTTATTAATAAAACTTATTGATAAACGACGTACTTATTAATAAAACGTATTGATAAACGACGCACTTATTAATAAAACGTATTGATAAACGACGCACTTATTAATAAAACTTATTGATAAACGACGCACTTATTAATAAAACGTATTGATAAACGACGCACTTATTAATAAAACTTATTGATAAACGACGCACTTATTAATAAAACGTATTGATAAACGACGCACTTATTAATAAAACTTATTGATAAACGACGTACTTATTAATAAAACGTATTGATAAACGACGCACTTATTAATAAAACTTATTGATAAACGACGTACTTATTAATAAAACGTATTGATAAACGACGCACTTATTAATAAAACTTATTGATAAACGACGTACTTATTAATAAACGTCGTATTGATAAACGACGCACTTATTAATAAAACTTATTGATAAACGACGTACTTATTAATAAAACGTATTGATAAACGACGCACTTATTAATAAAACTTATTGATAAACGACGTACTTATTAATAAAACGTATTGATAAACGACGTACTTATTAATAAAACGTATTGATAAACTGTGGCATATAAACTGACAGGCTCCTGTCAGACCTCTGTGGCAAGCAGCTGCTTGAGGAGGTATTTATTTATTTTTTTTCATTGATAAACGAAGTACTTATTAATAAAACGTCTTGATAAACGACGTACTTATTAATGAAACGTATTGATAAACGACGTACTTATTAATAAAACGTATCGGTAAACGACGTATTCATCATCCCATCAGCTCCTTAACAGGAGAATCGAAATTCGGCGCATTACAAATCGTATGCTTCCCGTTCGAATTTTCCTTTCAACAGGTTGTTGCGACACTGTTATTAAAGCCAATTTAAAATTTACTCACTTTAATTCAGCGTCCTTTTTTTTTGTCTCCCATCCATTAGGCGCTTACTTTCGCGTCGTTCCGCACGAGAGCAGCCACTGTGACGTCATGGTATCCAGTGTCGGGCTGCGAAAAGCTCGGCTCTCCTCGCTGACGCTTCTTCTGCAGAAGAAAAAAGAAACGCCACTGAACCCTGGAAACGAGGACGACGCAATGGCTCGTGACTCCCGATTTAACCACTCGCTTTGTTCTCTTTCATAAAAAAAGTTCGTTTCAATCGAAAGTTGTTTCCTTTAAATTTGCTTTGCTTCTAAATGGACACGTCACTTCATTGAAGAAAAGCAACAAACAATCCTTTGCATCAAAACTTAATTAGAGATGAAGGAGCACTCCTCTTTGTCGTTTGCAAATGATAAGGGTGATCTGTTGATTCAAAGAAATAGATAATTGCCTTGAGGCATTGAATGCGTTGCGCAGAGACCCAAATGAAATCGGCAAGAGGAAGGAAATAGATCAACATCCCTTTCCATTGTGTTCCACGTGCGCATCTGTTTTAGATCGCAGCTGAGGCCTCTCGATAAATGAAGCGAGATCACTTCCCTGAGGCAAACGAGACGGAAAGATTCTTAAATTGCAAATGAAGCGATCGCCTCTTCAGCAGGCATTACGAAATAAATACAAAATCTATACAACTGCGTCGGTTATTTAACATTCACCTAGAGAGGCATATTAGGAAACGTTAATTTAGTATGCCATCAGTTCCATTTTCATTTAATTGCTTAAAGCGGGGCTCCCACACAAATAGCGATTGCTTTAACATCACGTGATGCCTAATCGAAGAAAGACTATTTTAATTGGTTGTTTGGCAAACTGCAGGAAACAACAAATGTTTACTATAAGATAAATATTTTTTCTTTGAAAAGAGTTTTGGAACATGAGTATTAATGACTTGACTTTGTTTGAATTAACCTCTTTTGCCATCCAGTTTGTTTTTAATATGTATTTCTGTGTTTAAAAGAATCTCGTGGTTTGCTCAATGATTTTTTAGAGTATCCTGTGCCGGTTATTTATTTGAAACGGATAAATGGAAAATGGAATCTCGATCTGTTTATTCAGCTTCGATCCAAGTTCGATCCACTCGAATAAAAGTGCAGGAACCGCCACATCACATGTTCCATTTGAAATTCTTCCGGGGGTGACCTTTGCATTTTTTTAAAATGTGCCTCACTTGTAGAGCGAAAAAAGAAATTTTTTCGTCACGAGGTTTCTGTTCCTCTGGCAAGAAGCACCTGGCTGGCTGCGAAGGGAAGAGATTAGGGAGCTATTTATTTCTTCTGCTCGTAGCGCATTAAATGTCACAGGGAGCAGCAGAGTCCGCTCTCCCGCCTCCGAGCCTCCTCTAATCCAATATTTCTGACGACTGTCCACAAGGGAGAAAGCACAAATGCGTCGGCGTTGCTATGACAACGGTCAACCGCTGATGTCGCCTTCACAAAGAGTGCATGAGGTAGGAACGAGAATTCCGTGGCGGATTACGTGCGCTGACAGAAGCTGTTGCCTGCCAACAGAAGGTGTCGAGCCGAAGACTTAGTCAGTCAGATTGGGAGGATTTATTCTTTCTCGCCCCCCCCCCCCCTACAACCCCTTGCCTCTATCGTCCTCGACCTGCATCCGAAACATCGAGACGAGAGGCTGTCTCCCCCTCCCTCCACATTTCTGTCTTATGGCGCTGCTCTTCAGACCAGAGCACACTGGGACAGCAGAGACAGATTCAACAACTTGGCATTTCTTATTCAAAAAGAACTCCTCTTGATGGGTTGCGCAGAACCAGAATCGCAGAAGGTTAAGCTTCCTGATAACAATGTCATAACACATCGAAAAAATTATTATTCTTTGTAATCACTTGTTAGAGAAAACTTTTCTTCGATGCATTTGGTGCAATAAAAAGTGAAAGGAGATCAAAATGAGAGTCAGAGTTGATGCGATGAGCGGGGTCCTAATTAGCAAGCCAATGCCTCCATTGGAGGTTGCGTGGGGAGTGATAAGGATCGTGGGAGGCGGAATGGTCACCGAAGAGCGAGAAGGTGAAATGGAGGGACAGAGAGAATGGGAAAAGAGAAAGAAGATTAAATTCTCTCTCCTAAATCCGAAAAGTGTAAATGCAAATCAGATTCGGACTGAATCCGAAATAAAGTTTCACTCACAAAAGTTCAATACTTCCGTTAATTTAGCTTTTCCTAGCATGAAGGAGGTCCGTCAGTTGTAACAATAACTTTGCTATTTTCCCCTGATTAACTTGTTTGCTTGCTCTTTCACTGTTGCTAGGTGTTTCTGCAAAAACGATTTCTCTTCTCGAATGGATTCTGCTTCTCCAGTGGGAGGGATTCTCGACTCTGCCTTTGGATGAGTTAACGTATGATCAACGTTATGCCTCAACGGATGGCAAGTGGAGAGACTGAGCATGCGCAGTTGACGCTTTAACAGTTCTCGAAGATCGCAGATCAAGGACTTGTCAATCAGCTGCCAATTAAATCTTGATATGCGAGGATTGTCGGAGTGTCAACTGCGCATGTTCACAGTCTCACCACTTGTTACAGCCATCCAAGACCATAAAACTCTCTCTGGCGCCCTAGAGGTTCAGTGGATTAGAAAAAGGATCCAAACGACAATCCCTCTTCCGAATGCATCGAGCTCTCTTTCGTTTCATCGTCTTCAGAAGAAACAGAGAGCAAATGCTGAGATGACTCTCAGAGAGCGAAGAGGCACGAGCATTGGCTTCAATGGGAAGGAAATCCATCGCCTTTAAATTCCTTCTAGAAACATTTCCAAGCCGGTCCATGAACTGCTCGTAAACTGCCGGTTTTACCTTCTCTTTGCATATATTAGATGTACCGACATTTAATGTTCAAAATTCTGAAAATTTTTTCGAATGGAATGAACCAAAATCTTAAAAGTTATGCGAGTGTGTTTTTTTCTAACTCAAACATTTTAGTTTAAAAATGATCTAAGTGACGGTGTCATCCGAACTCAATTAAGCGCTAACGAGATTCTACACCTCTTAAAATTAATCGGGGAGTACTCCAAGGAACCATTATTAGCCCACTTCGACCTTTTTGTAAATGATGTCTCAGTATCCTCCACCAGCTGATATATTTTTATGTATGCAGTGGTTGTCTTCTTCCTTTTGCCTCAAACAAGAAATCGAAGATAATATTCATGATGTTCTTTACTGGTATCCCCCGGCACAATGGTCAGTTGACTACGACTAGTCACCATGTAGAATATATTTCGTATGGCAGACTACTCCTTTATGTGGGAGCAATGAAGAAGAGGCAGGAGGATGGTTATCTATTGCCACGGAGCATCTCAAGCCACAACCAGCAATCACTTGGCGTCAGCCCACAGAAAATCGTCTTCTGCTCAGCTCGGAGCTTTGTCCTGCCTCTCCCAACTCAAATGCCGTTCTCCTCTCCCAACTCAAGGTAATCACTTCACCTTGAGCTTCAGGTGACAATCAGCTCCCTCACCCACACAAAGTGAGCAAGCAACTGTCCACTGGCTCCCTTACACCTCATAAAGGTAAAGAGCAAATGTGCTATCTGCTTCACAGCAATAAAACTCTTTACCTTTTACAACTCAGCATCACCCGAGTGCTATTTCGAGTGCTCGAAGGCCTCGGCCAATGCATGCACGACACGTGCAGATGCCTCACATCTGCTGTTGCCGATTTCTGGCTAAACCGATAGAAGCCAATTGAAGTCGGCATTATATGAATAATTCCCATTTCGATTCTTTTACCTAAGAATCAATTTTTCATTAGTCGGTTTTTTTAATAATAATCGTTCTTAACTGTTGCTAAGATATATACGTTTGCAATGCGCGTGAATGTGATAAGTGATTATTGGGGGGGCCTTGCCTCCCCTCCCTTTTCAGAATGCTAGTGGCGGAAATGGAGATAAGAAGGTTATTAATCTCATGTATATGTCACTCATTTTTCAAGAGGTTTTTAAAATTCCTCTAAAACGAAAAGAAAAATGTTATACTACAATGGAAATCTAGGAATTCCACCCCCCCCTTCCCCGCAACACACACTTTTGCTTTTTTCCGGCTCGATCGAATCATTTCCCTTCCTCCCCCCCTTATTTTTTTTTCAGGTGCAGACCTATAATAATAACCTAGACAAGTTAAACATTATTTAGGTTGTTTGCATCATATTAAAAATATTGCAGAATGCAGAGGATAAGGTTTGAAAAGAGAAAATAACCGAGAGATGAAAATGCTCTGAAAATCGTTGACCATTGTTTCGAAGCGAAAGACAATTATTTAATGGAATGAAAGAGTAAAGGAATTTGTAGCAGACGAATGAAAAGGGGGGGAAAATGAGCAAAAAAAAACGGCAAAATAGAGAAAAGAAAAAAAACTTTCGAATTGTGATGACTGGACATGAAAGAATCTCTTGATGTCGTCATATCGAAGAAGAAATGAACTCAACGAGGACGAAATCTCTCGTTTTTTAGAATGTTTGTTTTTCCCCGTGTTTCGCCATTTCCTCTTCCGTTGTTTGTGCTACTTATTCATTGCTTCCCTGAGACGTGAAAAGGGAAAAGTGTTGCTTCCCCCCCCCTTCCCCTCTTCCTTCCTAAAATATGCTCCGGATGAAATAATCCATCCATATCCGGAGCACAAAAAAACCTGAAGCGCGAGATCAACCCTCCTTTTCTATCCGTTTTAATTTCCCCTCCTTCGTCGGAGGTCTTCCTCTTCGCTTCGGTCCTGGTTCGTAGGAGGTGGTGGAAGCTCGGTCCCCAGCCGATGCAGACCCAAGAAGAGGAGGAGGAGGAGGAGGAGGAGGAGGAGGAGGAGGAGGGAGTCTCGTGGCAGCTGCCAAACGATGACAACAGGAGGAGAAGTTGAGAGCTTCGGTGGAGAAGGCGTGCCAGTGAAACAGAAGAAAGAGAAAATTCAAAAACAGTTTGTCCAAACCAAACAGGGAAATTGGAGAAGTGATAGAAATGAGCCGCGAGGAATGATGGCGCGCGTCGTTCGAGCTCAACAGACAACGAAAATTCGATTCAGGTTCAACTGGAATGAAAAGGAACGGAAAAATCAGTGGTCCCGGGCGCGTGACACGAAGAAAGGTGTGCTGTTAATGTAAAGCTCAAAAGAAGAAGGAAAATGGAACTTGGTATTATATATTTCATGAAAAGGGGTTCGGATGAAAAGAATGTTCTTCTGCTAACATTCTCCTCTGAAGAAGCAAACTATTAATTAATACGAACGTCAATCAAACAAGTTCATTTGAAATTTAAAGCACTGCATCTAATTAGTCATTTCTCTATATAAAAATAAATACTAGTGCTGAAAATCCACAGATCAAGTGTCCATAACTCACAACGAAATGTCTCCTGGAAAGGAATTGTAGCAGGATTGAGTAACAGCAAGTGGAATCGTGATGAAATTGTTTCGTCCTCATATGAGTGATGAGTTCGCATAATGGAGGAGATGCACAGAACCGACAAAGCACTACAACTAAATCTGAACCCACCTTTCAAAGGAGATCATCTGAATGGGAATGCAAGGGGAGGGATTCCGATCAATTTGGTCCACAGATCTGGACTCATGTGGACTTTTGCACATTAGAGCTTTATGAAAATAATTTCGAATACTCTTCAGCGCTATAGTCACCAAAAGTCTCTCAGGTAAGGCACGAGAGAAAAACGATAATCGACTTTTGTGATTTCATTTTGGTTTGCCATCTTTCTAATCTGTCGCATCACTTAACATGGCTAATCCAAAATCGGAAGATATCTGAAGAGTGCTTAGATCAGAAGAGGTATCAGGGACCAAGAGAAATGTGGGGAGGGGGTAATAAAGCTTTTTAGAACGATAGCTCCGAGGGAATAAGTTGTATCTAGCAATGTCCTTGAGATTATGAAGCAAAGATTTTGATATCGGATGTCTAGCGGTCACAGGAATGATTGTGAGGGTTGAATGTCACCCGTCCAATTATCAGGGAAGTAGCGATTTTTGAGTCTGTTTGTGAAAGAAAAAAAAAATGCATCTCTTTATAATGAGACAAAATACGCTAAATTTCTGCATGAAAGATTACCACAGAAATCGTTTTTACTTCTGCCATTTTCCGTTCCTTGGTGGCTGCAATTGCTTCTCTGAGAGATTAGCCCTGAACTTCAATTCCGCTTTTCTTTTACTCTTTGAATTTCAAATCGATCGTTTTCATTTGAAAGTGTCCCTTCCGATCCACGAAACAACAGAATGAACACTTCAAGACGAAAGAGCGATCAAACACAACGTCATTTCCTCTCGCCTACGTCAGCTTCCGATGAGTTAAATTTCAAATGCAGACGCCATCTTTAATTTCCTCCTCCTTCCGTTCACCTGGAGGGAAAGAAATTCAGCAAACTGTTAATAACCGATTTTAATGAGATTCTGTCTCTCTGCAAGCCTCGAAGCTGAGACAATGATTGGCTCATCCAAAGCACTCACTGAGTCTGCTAAGCAACTCTCACTCCTTTCCATCGACTCGGCATCACAAATGGACGAATCTCTCGATCATTGATTGCCCCTTTTGTTTTCCCTTTTTACACAATTTCATTCGTAAATTTTTTAAGCTTTAAACTTGTGGCTGCTTTTAGAGTACAATAATAATGTCTTCTCCTTCTAATCTCTTATTGAAATGCCCATTCTTAAAAGAAAAATCCTAGAATAAGTCTTTTAATGGAAACAAATGAAAAAGAAGAATGCAACAAACAGTATTAAATAGGTATTATTTGAGTCGAGATAAAATGAGTTGTGAGGCTGATAAGCAATCGAAACGAAATGATTTATTAACAGAGAGGCAATTTATGGCTTAGAAGATGATAAAAGGGCGGAGGGGGGGGGGTAAGGAAATAACAACAACTTTAGTAAAGGAGCAAGAAGAGGTTAGAAGGGATCGGGAGACTTTTCTCTCAGTAGGGGGGAGGAGGAGGAGGAGGAGGAGGAGGAGGAGGAGGAGGAGGAGGAGGAGGAGGAGGAGGAGGAGGAGGAGGAGGAGGAGGAGGAGAAATCAAATAATGGAAGTGGAGTCGGTTGGAAATAGATTGCATGGGAGAATAACAATATCAAAACGAGGAGAGGTTTGTGGAAAGAATGTAAGAAGAAGGAATGACTGAGAGAAAGATGAAGTTTGGAATGCGCAGTTTCCGAAACGCCTTCCGATTAATCTGCTCATTTAAGCTTATTGATCACTTGTTGCAAATGATCGCCCCCCTGGGCTAAAGGTAATTTTTCCTCTACTTTAAAACTGATTCAGCGAGATGTTCCGAAGGGTTCGCTCATTTCGAGAGAGTTTTGATGCCCAAAGAAGAACAAAACTGAGCATGCTGCATCGCTATGGATAAATAAACATTTTTCATCTAAAAATATATCTTTTGCAGTAAAATTGGCTTTCATATTTATTTCTAAATATTTTACGTAAAATATTTGTTCAAAATATAATTAAATATGGGTTGGGTTGTTTTACCTCTAAGCGGCACTTTTTTGGCCCACCACGGGCTAAATGGCCAGGTCACAAGGATCTCGAAGGCTCAGAGAAGGTTGGGGGAGGGGACCCACTGGAACAGCTGTTGGGAGACAGATGGTAGCTTCCCTTCAAGGCCATCCATCGTGTCTTTAACGTGCACAGAGTATGGCTCTCCCGCATATGAGGTCACGGCTTAACGTCCCATCCGACGGACGGAGGCCTTTCCAAGTCCATCGGTGTCCCTTACTGACCGTGGGCAGGGCGGGGAGTTTTGCGGAGATAAATCTCAACGCTGACCCAGCTGGAACTCGAACCTGGGAACTGCAGATTACGAGCCTGGCGAGCTACCGACTGAGCCACCCCCGCCCCAATTAAATATGCTTAAATGTAAAAATACATATATAAGAAATAATGAAGCATATATATTCTTATCTTCTAACGATTTATTGCCAGTTTTATTGTTGTATATAGTTACCTTTTTAGGTCGGATACGATGAGGCAGCCTGATCCCAAAGGTATCAGGAGGAAAAGTATCGAACATAAGATGTAATATTTACGTAGACGTAAGTTTTACGAAATAATTATATGCACTGTACAAGACTCTCGTGGATTGCATTTCACCAAGTATTACACTTTGCTGAAAAGATGCCAGGAAACTAGATGTTTACGCAGTATCTTGGGCATTAGATGGTTCAACTTTGTAACTAATGATGAGGTTAGGCAAAGGAGTCGGCAACCTCCTTTAAGCAGCATATTGTGCAGAGAGAGACTCCTTTGGTTTGGACATGTTGCCCTTATGCGTAACTAAAGATTAACGAATGGGGTTATGAATGGCGAGCGTTTCATTTTTTTTGTCATTCTATATGTTACCTGCATTCTAAATTTACATTTAGACATTAGATACAATATGTGCTTTTAATGGATCACCATAATATAACCATAGTAAGGGTTTAACATTTGGGAACACCCAATTTGGAAATATTGGTTAAACCATTCAGAATTCCTTCAGATTGTTCTTTTTGCCTTATTCTGATAACATCTACAAAATTATTATTCAAAACATTCTGCGATGGTGTTATAATACTTCACATTCGTGGTTCATCTGATGTGGAAAGACCCATTTGTATCATGCACTGTAATGGACCATGTACGTTTTGTAAGCTGTTCTTGTTGTACATTAAGAAACACAAACAAGGACAGCTTACCAAAGCAGAGTACATTCATCATTACCTTTCGATGCAAGATCTTCACAACCAACTGAAACATTAAGCTTTACCAATTAGTTTACTTGTACAATGCTTTACTGTGTATTTCATACCTATTATAACATACAGGCAATGGATAAATAAAATGGAAACAGCAACGTAAAAGCATTAATAAGATTTTGGCCACCACGTGAGTTCCGTACAGTCTGTATACTTCATGTATACTTCATGCATAGAGTCTATCGGTGTCCGAAAGTCAGAAGAAGGGATTTCACGCCATTCATCCACGTGTGATCAGTTGCAGCTTATTCGATGGAGCTACAACATGCCACCTGAGACGTCGTTGCAGAAGTTCCCATAGATATTTTTAGCGGATTGATATCTGGTGAATGCTGTCGTGTCCCTCTAATTCATTTTCTTATATTTTTATTGTTCTTTCATATATCCATGTTATAAGTGTATTTTCCGAAGTATCTTAGATTGTAATATTGCTCATTAGTCATCAATCGGAGCCAAGCTGTGCTATTCTCGATACGTTCACGGAAGCGAGTGCACCAGATGGCGTTTTAGAGTAGCATCTTCGTCACTCTGCACCATCGTAGCCGGGAGGGTTAGGGTGCGAGTCACCAAGAGAAGAGACGGGAACAAATCAGAAGGAGTGTTGCTTACGAACGGAGAGGTCAAGTTTGTTTTAGCGCGTCGAAGTGGCGTAGTTCTTCACCGGAAACCCCAAAGGAGCAGGGTTCGGTTCTTAGGGATTAGGATATCCTCATCAATCATAATCATCAATTAGTCTATTCTCGATACGTTCACGGAAGCGAGTGCACCAGATGGCGCTTTAGAGTAGCATCTTCGTCACTCTGCACCATCGTAGCCGGGAGGGTTAGGGTGCGAGTCACCAAGAGAAGAGATGGGAACAAATCAGAAGGAGTGTTGCTTACGAACGGAGAGGTCAAGTTTGTTTTAGCGCGTCGAAGTGGCGTAGTTCTTCACCGGAAACCCAAAAGGAGCAGGGTTCGGTTTTTAGGGATTAGGATATCCTCATCAATCATAATCATCAATTAGTCTATTCTCGATACGTTCACGGAAGCGAGTGCACCAGATGGCGCTTTAGAGTAGCATCTTCGTCACTCTGCACCATCGTAGCCGGGAGGGTTAGGGTGCGAGTCACCAAGAGAAGAGACGGGAACAAATCAGAAGGAGTGTTGCTTACGAACGGAGAGGTCAAGTTTGTTTTAGCGCGTCGAAGTGGCGTAGTTCTTCACCGGAAACCCCAAAGGAGCAGGGTTCGGTTCTTAGGGATTAGGATATCCTCATCAATCATAATCATCAATTAGTCTATTCTCGATACGTTCACGGAAGCGAGTGCACCAGATGGCGCTTTAGAGTAGCATCTTCGTCACTCTGCACCATCGTAGCCGGGAGGGTTAGGGTGCGAGTCACCAAGAGAAGAGATGGGAACAAATCAGAAGGAGTGTTGCTTACGAACGGAGAGGTCAAGTTTGTTTTAGCGCGTCGAAGTGGCGTAGTTCTTCACCGGAAACCCCAAAGGAGCAGGGTTCGGTTCTTAGGGATTAGGATATCCTCATCAATCATAATCATCAATTAGTCTATTCTCGATACGTTCACGGAAGCGAGTGCACCAGATGGCGCTTTAGAGTAGCATCTTCGTCACTCTGCACCATCGTAGCCGGGAGGGTTAGGGTGCGAGTCACCAAGAGAAGAGACGGGAACAAATCAGAAGGAGTGTTGCTTACGAACGGAGAGGTCAAGTTTGTTTTAGCGCGTCGAAGTGGCGTAGTTCTTCACCGGAAACCCCAAAGGAGCAGGGTTCGGTTCTTAGGGATTAGGATATCCTCATCAATCATAATCATCAATTAGTCTATTCTCGATACGTTCACGGAAGCGAGTGCACCAGATGGCGCTTTAGAGTAGCATCTTCGTCACTCTGCACCATCGTAGCCGGGAGGGTTAGGGTGCGAGTCACCAAGAGAAGAGATGGGAACAAATCAGAAGGAGTGTTGCTTACGAACGGAGAGGTCAAGTTTGTTTTAGCGCGTCGAAGTGGCGTAGTTCTTCACCGGAAACCCCAAAGGAGCAGGGTTCGGTTCTTAGGGATTAGGATATCCTCATCAATCATAATCATCAATTAGTCTATTTTCGATACGTTCACGGAAGCGAGTGCACCAGATGGCGCTTTAGAGTAGCATCTTCGTCACTCTGCACCATCGTAGCCGGGAGGGTTAGGGTGCGAGTCACCAAGAGAAGAGATGGGAACAAATCAGAAGGAGTGTTGCTTACGAACGGAGAGGTCAAGTTTGTTTTAGCGCGTCGAAGTGGCGTAGTTCTTCACCGGAAACCCCAAAGGAGCAGGGTTCGGTTCTTAGGGATTAGGATATCCTCATCAATCATAATCATCAATTAGTCTATTCTCGATACGTTCACGGAAGCGAGTGCACCAGATGGCGCTTTAGAGTAGCATCTTCGTCACTCTGCACCATCGTAGCCGGGAGGGTTAGGGTGCGAGTCACCAAGAGAAGAGATGGGAACAAATCAGAAGGAGTGTTGCTTACGAACGGAGAGGTCAAGTTTGTTTTAGCGCGTCGAAGTGGCGTAGTTCTTCACCGGAAACCCCAAAGGAGCAGGGTTCGGTTCTTAGGGATTAGGATATCCTCATCAATCATAATCATCAATTAGTCTATTCTCGATACGTTCACGGAAGCGAGTGCACCAGATGGCGCTTTAGAGTAGCATCTTCGTCACTCTGCACCATCGTAGCCGGGAGGGTTAGGGTGCGAGTCACCAAGAGAAGAGATGGGAACAAATCAGAAGGAGTGTTGCTTACGAACGGAGAGGTCAAGTTTGTTTTAGCGCGTCGAAGTGGCGTAGTTCTTCACCGGAAACCCCAAAGGAGCAGGGTTCGGTTCTTAGGGATTAGGATATCCTCATCAATCATAATCATCAATTAGTCTATTTTCGATACGTTCACGGAAGCGAGTGCACCAGATGGCGCTTTAGAGTAGCATCTTCGTCACTCTGACCATCGTAGCCGGGAGGGTTAGGGTGCGAGTCACCAAGAGAAGAGATGGGAACAAATCAGAAGGAGTGTTGCTTACGAACGGAGAGGTCAAGTTTGTTTTAGCGCGTCGAAGTGGTGTAGTTTTTCACCGGAAACTCCAAAGGAGCAGGGTTCGGTTCTTAGGGATTAGGATATCCTCATCAATCATAATCATCAATTAGTCTATTCTCGATACGTTCACGGAAGCGAGTGCACCAGATGGCGCTTTAGAGTAGCATCTTCGTCACTCTGCACCATCGTAGCCGGGAGGGTTAGGGTGCGAGTCACCAAGAGAAGAGATGGGAACAAATCAGAAGGAGTGTTGCTTACGAACGGAGAGGTCAAGTTTGTTTTAGCGCGTCGAAGTGGCGTAGTTCTTCACCGGAAACCCCAAAGGAGCAGGGTTCGGTTCTTAGGGATTAGGATATCCTCATCAATCATAATCATCAATTAGTCTATTTTCGATACGTTCACGGAAGCGAGTGCACCAGATGGCGCTTTAGAGTAGCATCTTCGTCACTCTGCACCATCGTAGCCGGGAGGGTTAGGGTGCGAGTCACCAAGAGAAGAGATGGGAACAAATCAGAAGGAGTGTTGCTTACGAACGGAGAGGTCAAGTTTGTTTTAGCGCGTCGAAGTGGCGTAGTTCTTCACCGGAAACCCCAAAGGAGCAGGGTTCGGTTCTTAGGGATTAGGATATCCTCATCAATCATAATCATCAATTAGTCTATTTTCGATACGTTCACGGAAGCGAGTGCACCAGATGGCGCTTTAGAGTAGCATCTTCGTCACTCTGCACCATCGTAGCCGGGAGGGTTAGGGTGCGAGTCACCAAGAGAAGAGATGGGAACAAATCAGAAGGAGTGTTGCTTACGAACGGAGAGGTCAAGTTTGTTTTAGCGCGTCGAAGTGGTGTAGTTTTTCACCGGAAACTCCAAAGGAGCAGGGTTCGGTTCTTAGGGATTAGGATATCCTCATCAATCATAATCATCAATTAGTCTATTCTCGATACGTTCACGGAAGCGAGTGCACCAGATGGCGCTTTAGAGTAGCATCTTCGTCACTCTGCACCATCGTAGCCGGGAGGGTTAGGGTGCGAGTCACCAAGAGAAGAGATGGGAACAAATCAGAAGGAGTGTTGCTTACGAACGGAGAGGTCAAGTTTGTTTTAGCGCGTCGAAGTGGCGTAGTTCTTCACCGGAAACCCCAAAGGAGCAGGGTTCGGTTCTTAGGGATTAGGATATCCTCATCAATCATAATCATCAATTAGTCTATTTTCGATACGTTCACGGAAGCGAGTGCACCAGATGGCGCTTTAGAGTAGCATCTTCGTCACTCTGCACCATCGTAGCCGGGAGGGTTAGGGTGCGAGTCACCAAGAGAAGAGATGGGAACAAATCAGAAGGAGTGTTGCTTACGAACGGAGAGGTCAAGTCTGTTTTAGCGCGTAGAAGTGGCGTAGTTCTTCACCGGAAACCCCAAAGGAACAGGGTTCGGTTCTTAGGGATTAGGATATCCTCATCAATCATAATCATCAATTAGTCTATTTTCGATACGTTCACGGAAGCGAGTGCACCAGATGGCGCTTTAGAGTAGCATCTTCGTCACTCTGCACCATCGTAGCCGGGAGGGTTAGGGTGCGAGTCACCAAGAGAAGAGATGGGTACAAATCAGAAGGAGTGTTGCTTACGAACGGAGAGGTCAAGTTTGTTTTAGCGCGTCGAAGTGGCGTAGTTCTTCACCGGAAACCCCAAAGGAGCAGGGTTCGGTTCTTAGGGATTAGGATATCCTCATCAATCATAATCATCAATTAGTCTATTCTCGATACGTTCACGGAAGCGAGTGCACCAGATGGCGCTTTAGAGTAGCATCTTCGTCACTCTGCACCATCGTAGCCGGGAGGGTTAGGGTGCGAGTCACCAAGAGAAGAGATGGGTACAAATCAGAAGGAGTGTTGCTTACGAACGGAGAGGTCAAGTTTGTTTTAGCGCGTCGAAGTGGCGTAGTTCTTCACCGGAAACCCCAAAGGAGCAGGGTTCGGTTCTTAGGGATTAGGATATCCTCATCAATCATAATCATCAATTAGTCTATTCTCGATACGTTCACGGAAGCGAGTGCACCAGATGGCGCTTTAGAGTAGCATCTTCGTCACTCTGCACCATCGTAGCCGGGAGGGTTATGGTGCGAGTCACCAAGAGAAGAGACGGGAACAAATCAGAAGGAGTGTTGCTTACGAACGGAGAGGTCAAGTTTGTTTTAGCGCGTCGAAGTGGCGTAGTTTTTCACCGGAAACTCCAAAGGAGCAGGGTTCGGTTCTTAGGGATTAGGATATCCTCATCAATCATAATCATCAATTAGTCTATTCTCGATACGTTCACAGAAGCGAGTGCACCAGATGGCGCTTTAGAGTAGCATCTTCGTCACTCTGCACCATCGTAGCCGGGAGGGTTAGGGTGTGAGTCACCAAGAGAAGAGATGGGAACAAATCAGAAGGAGTGTTGCTTACGAACGGAGAGGTCAAGTGTGTTTTAGCGCGTCGAAGTGGCATAGTTCTTCACCGGAAACCCCAAAGGAGCAGGGTTCGGTTCTTAGGGATTAGGATATCCTCTCGCCGAGTTTTGAGGTCTGTAAAGATATTTCTATACGGGAATGTACAGATTACCACTTCATGAAGTGAACGCCTGTAACAGCAAAGCAGAATTGAAGCTATATTAAGCTGATTGGAGACGTCTCCAAGGAACATCGATAAAGCCATTTCTTTCGTTTGTTTGTTTGTTTGTTTGGGGTTTAATGGCGCATCGGCGACAAGGCCATAATGCGCCAAACAAAGGACAATATAAAAGATAAAAGACATAGAACCCCGTAACAAAAAGTTAAAATATAGTTGCAACATTGTAAAGTGGTAAAACCACAGAAAACAGGTATATGTGAACAGAGTAAAACAAGTGTAGAAATATTAAATAAAATAATCCCAGGTGTAAGAGACCTGGGGTAAATAATACATATATTAAGGTAAAATCAAATTCTGTTAAAATATCCACAATATTTCAAATAGCTAAAAACTGGAGATAAAATGCAATGATCAGATAAAAGATGTCCGAGTGTAAGAGGCTCGGACATAAAATTATGAAAGCTAAAATAACATAGACGTTCGAAATTAAAACACGGACATTCGACTAAAATATGTTTAATAGTTAAAATGGTGTCACAAAACTCGCACTTAGGTACGTCGTCCGCCCGTAAAAGAAACGAATGAGTAATAAACGAGTGACCTAAGCGGAGCCGAGCAAGTACAACTTCCTCCTTGCGATTCCTGCGGTAACAAGACTGCCATGGTTTGATGATAGGTTTGATATCAAAGAGCTTGTTCGTAAGCTGTTCCGACCAAGATCTCTGCCACTGTGCCCGGAGCTCGGTGGTAAAACGCTGCCGGAAATCCAGATAGGGAACCGGCAACGGAGAGTCGGACAGGGGCGTGGCTGACTTGGCAGCAGAATCTGCCAAATCATTACCCCTGATTCCGACGTGACCGGGCACCCAACAGAAATGGATGGTGGTGGTGGCTGCCAGACGATGTAGCTGCTGGCGGATCTTAGTAAGAACAGGGTGAGGCCGATGCCTCACCGAGATCAAAGCCTGTAGCGAGCTAAGCGAGTCGGTGTAAAGCACACACCGACGATGATGCTTAGTCGCCACGTGGTCCAAGGCGAGGCTGATAGCGTGCAACTCTGCGGTGAAGATGGAACACTGCAGTGGGATCTGGTCTGCAATGATTACATCACAGCAGACCACGGCCGATCCCACCGAAGTGCCGGACTTCGAGCCATCTGTAAAGACAGGCAAGAAGTCCGGGTGCTCAGCACGATGGCTGGCAAAGAGTTGCCGGTACACACAGTCGGGTGTAAAGGCCTTCCCCGTCCTGCACAAGGAAAAATCACAGGAAGGGGAAACAGCGAGCCACGGTGGAAGTGGCTCAGCTGTCGACTGTGCAACGCTATCGAGACTGGTGTTGATGTCTCTGAGGTAGCCTCGGACTCGCAAACCAAATGGACGAATGGCAGTCGGCCGATTAGTGTAAAGCATTTCCCACTTCGGACTGAAAACGCAGTCCCAAGTGGGATGGCCAGGCAGGGATCGCAATTTAGAAGCATATTGTAGGGACAACTGCTGACGGCGAACAGATAATGAAGGTTCGTCGGTCTCAACGTAAAGACTCTGGACCGGTGAGGTGCGGAAGGCTCCCGTGCAAACACGGAGGGCCTGATGATGGAGGGGGTCCAGCACCTTCACCACCGAATCCCGGGCCGAGTCGTACACCTGGGATCCGTAGTCCAGTTTCGATCGGACAAGTGCACGGTAGAGGCGGAGCAAAGAACATCGGTCCGCCCCCCAAGAGAGGGAGGAGAGGACCTTGACGATGTTCAATGCCCGCGTGCACTTGGACCTGAGATGACGTATGTGAGGTAAAAAGGTCAATTTCCGATCGAATATGAGACCGAGAAACTTGGTCTCCGCCACAACTGGAATGATGTTACCCCCGAGCCGCAGCTCGGGATCCAGATGAAGATTACGCTTGTGGCAAAAGTGCACACAAGCGGTCTTCTGTGGGGAGAACCGAAACCCGTTTGCCGTCGCCCAAACCGAAAGATTGTTCAGGGCAATTTGCAGTTGTCTTTCAATGACCCTCATGCTGGACGAAGAGCAAAAGATGCTAAAGTCGTCAATATAGAGGGCATTGCCTACTGATGGAGGAAGTTGTCTAGTTATAGAATTAATCTTGACAGCGAAAAGCGTAACACTCAGAACGCAGCCTTGTGGCACCCCCTGTTCTTGGGGGTACGGCCGCGACAGAGTGTTACCGACACGGACACGAAAAGAGCGTGTCGATAAGAAGTTGGAGATGAAGATCGGCATGTGACCTCTCAAGCCGAAGCTGTGGAGGTCACGAAGAATGCCGAATCTCCAAGCCGTGTCGTACGCTTTTTCGATGTCGAAGAAAATTGACGCCAGGTGCTCTCTACGTAAAAATGAATTTCTGATAGCCGATTCGAGGCGTATCAGATGGTCAAGAGTTGACTGTTGCCTGCGAAAGCCACACTGGGTGTTGGAAAGAAGGTTGTGATGTTCTAAATACCAGATGAGTCTGGTATTTACCATTCTTTCCAACACCTTGCACACGCAGCTCGTCAATGCGATTGGACGATAATTGGAAGGAATCTTGGGATCTTTGCCTGGCTTGGGGAAGGCCAAGACGATGGCCTCCCGCCAGGAGTCCGGAAACTGCTCCTCGAGAAAAATGCGATTGAAGAGATGGAGCAGCCGATCCTTACTCGATGGTGAAAGATGTTGGAGCATGGCATAATGGACATTGTCCGGCCCTACAGCAGAGGCACGAGAAGAGTGCAGCGCAAGGCGAAGCTCCTCCGCTGTGAATGGCCTGTTGTAAGGCTCCAGGCCATTCGAGTGGAAAGACAGCGGAGAGCGTTCCGCCCTGCCCTTCTGGGCCAGAAACTCGGGGGAGTAAGAAGAAGAAGAAGAGATGGAGGAGAACGACTCCCCCAGAGTGTCGGCAATTGCTTTGGGATCAGCAATTGCCTGTCCATTGTGCTCCAGGATCGATAACGAGTGGGACGTGTAGTTCCCACTCATCTTCCGGACTTTATCCCACACGACCTTAGAACTAGTCGTGCGGGTGATAGAAGATGTATACTTGATCCAAGATTCCTTCTGGCTCTGGCGTCGGACGAAACGAGCTTTCGCCCTGGCGCGTTTGAAATTTTCGAGGTTGGGGGTTGTCGGATATCTCCGAAACACCCCCCAAGCCTTGTTCTGAGCCTTACGAGCTGCGGTGCAATCTGGATTCCACCACGGTTTCGGAAAGCGGGGAAACCGTGTAGAAGTTTGAGGAATTGTTGATGCAGCTGCATCTACGATACAGTCCGTTATCTCCGCTACTGCCACATTGATTGGCTCCTGGCTGACAGAGTGGTCATCGAGCTCAGAGAGCAGCTCGAAACCACCCCAGTCAGCCCGATCGAGCCTCCACCGCGAGACGCGTGAAGGGCTGCAAGGCCCCCCACGGGAGATGGTGCACACCACGGGGAGGTGATCGCTTCCATAAGGGTTGTCCTCGACCTCCCATGTAAAGAGTGGAAGGATCGAGGAGGAGCAGATGGTGAGATCAATGGCAGTGAAAGAGCGGGTTGGGGAGTGAAAGTAAGTACTGACACCAGTGTTCAACAGGGAGAGAGAAGGATCCAGGAGCCACTGCTCCAAGACCCCACCCCTCCCGTTGGTGTCAGCACTGCCCCAAAGTGGACTGTGTCCGTTGAGGTCCCCCATAATGAAAAAGGGGGACGGCAGCTGCGAGACGAGATCATCAAGGTCTTCCTGGAAGACGATGCTCCCAGGGGGAAGATATACAGAGCAGACAGTCAGCGAGAACCCCACGAAGAGACGGATGGCTACCGCCTCTAAGTTGTTTGGGTTGACCTCTAAGTCTAAGTGAGGTTTACGACCTGGAATGGAGAATGGTTGCTCACGAGGATGGCGACACCCCCGCGAGCTGGACCATCTCCATCCCGGTCCCGGCGAACCAGTGAAAAGTGCCGGATCGTGGGATCTGTGACTGGCTGCAAGTATGTCTCCTGCAGGCACACACAGATGGGCTGGTGTGCCTGAAGGAGGGCCTTGATGTCGTCTAGATTCCTCTGGAATCCACGACAATTCCATTGTAGGAGTGTGGCCATCTCAGGACTTAGAAGAGTGGGCGGACGACAAATTTCTATTCAGTTTAACCGCCGCGGAGGACGGTTTACTGAATAGGGGGCGGTCGGTATCCATGTCCTCGGAATCGTCCGAGGGGCATGGATCGGTGACCGCCCTTTGAGGAGGAGTGATGGTTTTCTTTTTAGGCCCTGGTGGGGGCCCCTTCGGTTTGGAAGGTCTTGCTGTCTGAGGACGGGAAGGAGGAGGCCTTCCGGTGGAGGTGGAAGGCTGAGCTGCAGGAATGGAAACCGGGGTTGATGTCGAAGTCGACACCACCCTCGGTCTCGCCTGCGTGAGGAGGTACTTCGCACCTGGCGAGAAAGACTCAGTAGGTGGTACACTGATGTCAGTCTGCACCGCAACCGAAGTCATTGGAACGATGGGCTTTCCAATGACTGCACTGGCATAGGAAACCTTGCCAGGCGGGGCAGGCGGTGCAGCAAGCTTTCTCGCCTCTGCATAAGAGATGTTATTTATGACTTTGAGGCGTTGTACCTCCTTTTCCTCTTTCCACTTCGGACAGTCGCGGGAGTACGCCGGATGTTCGCCACTACAGTTCACACAGCATGCCTTTTCTGCTGTGCAGTCAGGATCGAGATGATCCTTACTGCCACAGCGAGCACAGGTGGGCTTGCCTCTGCATGCTGTGCGGGCATGACCGTATATCTGACACTGAAAACAGCGCAGAGGGTTCGGTATATACGGCCGTACCTCACAATGTAAATAACCTGCCTTGATGGAAGAAGGCAGGCGTGGCGTGTGGAATGTCACGATTAGCACCCGGGTGGGTGTTAATTTCCCATCACGGCGTGTTGAAACCCGGTGGACCGCTGTTACTCCTTGAGGTGTGAGCTCCGAGAGGATCTCCTCCTCAGTGACTTTGAGGAGGCCCCACTCGGTGATCACACCCCGAGAGGAATTCAAAGTTTTATGGGGAGTGACTTCGACAGCCACCCCACCAATTTCCTTGACTGTCAGGAGTAGTTCCGAGTGTTTTGAACAAGCGGTCTCAACTTGTAAGTCGCCAGATCGTAAGCGCTTTACGGATTTCGGTTCTCCCGCAAGACCTTTCAAACCTTTATTAACGAAAAAAGGGGACATGTCCCCAAGTACCTGATCACCCGTGGAGTGGATGATCAGGAACTTTGGGAACGAAGACACAGACACAGAAGACGACGGCAGAGATAACGTAGACGAGGAAGATGGGGGCTCACGTCGAGCCCTCTTGTTGGCGGCGATCGCATTATTTTCTTCATTCTCTCGCATGTTTGTTTTTGTGTGGTTCAGTGCCCGCTGTCCCCACCCTCCACGGAGCCCAACAAGGGGACGCCCAGTCGGGCGCCAGGGCTACGCAGGCACTATACCCACACAGACAGTGAGCCAAGCCCTCACAAATAAATAGAAGGAAAATAAAAAGAGAAATGTGCAGAACAAAACATTCTACACAAATCAAACAAAGCGTAAAATAATAAAAATTGTGAATGGCCAAACTGGCCTCACAAAGAAAGGATAACTACAAAAGGAAAATAAGTTGTGAGGAAACTTGTAAACCTGTACCCGGACCGTGGGCAAGGTTACTCACCGCTCTGCACGGTTGACCCTAGCAGGACCTGCCCACCAGCCGATTGCTCCTGGGGGGGCCACCCCAGGAGCTCCCGTTTACCGGAAGCAGAGGCCAAAGCAGTGTATAGCAGAGGCCCCGGAATCCGCTGCCCAGCCCCGCGACGGACAGGCTCCCCAATGGCAAGACGGCCAATGGGGACCACGCCAGTCATGAGCTGAGGAGAGAAGACGGGGACCCCCGAGCAACTACCAGGATCCTCCTTTCCCGGGACACGGGTCTCCGCGCACGGCAAACACGCGGGCGAGCGTTTAGGACCCTGCGAAGGTAACCGAGCCAGCGGGAACCTTCACAGGGTGGTCCCCCTCACCACGTACAGGCGCTCACACCGAGGGGGCCATTTCTTTCGACGAAGTGTTGAGCACAGCTAAGGCTCAAACAATCGAGCACATTCCCATATGTATTTGTATATATGTGAATGGAAAAAAATAGTGTGTTGTCCTCTACTTAGGGCATTGGATATTTCTTTCTTTCATCGAAGGCACAGCACACGAAGCACGGGTGAAAAATACCGTGATCTGTGATTTCACCTGAATCACGGGCCAAGAGATATTAATTGGAGTAATTAACAGAAATTTAAAATAAGTTCAGGGAGCAACGACCACTCATCTCCCACACAACAACCACTGTGGCCATGGTGTGTGAAAAGTTCATTCTCCTGCTCCTCAAACCATATTCTTTGTGGATGAGACCATTATCATCCTGAAAGACAGCTGTCTGATAGCGATTGGCATTAATCTTGCCAATTTCTAACAGAATGAGTGCGCCCAAACCATGCCACGAGAAAGCACCAAACACCATTACAGAACCCCCAGAACTCTAAACAGCACGAAGCAAGCAATCGAAGTTGCAAGCTTTCTTCAGTAGGCCTCAACACATGCACTCGTCCATTTGTTGGAAAAAAAAGTGTAGGATGATGACTTGCACAACTCCAGTCTCCGCTGTTTGCACCACTGGACAAGATGATGTGCATTGACAGGTATGACGAGAAACTTGTGAAGTGGAACTCAATCGTGATATCCAGTTCTATGAACTTCTCAATGTACCGTTTTTGACGAATCTGGCCTCTCGCTTCCCGCGTTGAAATCCGTGCACAAGTGATCAGCTGTAGCGCGCAAGTTTCGCTTTGTACATCGCACTAATGCTCGAAAGTCCAGAATCAAGACTTTCGAGCATTACTCGCTCACCCGTTTCCTTTAGGGAATGATGTCTTCCCTTCAGATTTCTAACACGACCTTGGAAATTGTTGCACTTGAAACATTAGCGAGTTCAGCTCTCTTAGAGCCGAACTCCTGCCAAACACTATCCAACAATAATGCTCCTTTCGAAATTGTTAAGATCTTGGTACCAATAATTACATACAGTTACACTGGATTTACTTTTATAGACATGACGCTATGCATGCTGGGATGTCATTTGCATGTTTCTTGCCATCGCCAGTGGCACATAGACGCAACTGTTTAACATAAATCGAAGGCATTCCTCAAACCTCGGTGTTTCCATTTTCCTTTCCATTACCTGTACATCGGTATTGTAATATTAGGAGACAAAATTAAAGCATTAACTCACCAAAGAGTCGATATCGCATGCTTTCCAAGGGAAGCAAATGCAGTAAGACTCAGGAGTCTTGATAGTTTTTTAATCACATAAGTTTGTTAAATAATTTTTGCGTAAAAACTTTCATGTGTTGACTTCATTATTTTATATAACAACTATGGACTCTTTCAACTATGTCCTTCAAAAACTTGCTATCTGTAACCATTGATCCATCACAAAATCTTTAAAATAGCAATTGAATTTTTCAAGTACAATGCATTTATGTCCCAAATGATGATCTTCGTTTCTATCTTCCTCCCTTTCTCTTCAGATGCCCACAGTCCCAGGAGCGACGTGAGGCTCGTTGTTCCGTCTCGGTCTCAAGCCATTTTGCCCTGTCCTGTTGACGCCGACAGAGCCAGCATCACGTACAGCTGGTATCGGAATGAGATGCCACTCGGACTGTCAGAGGACAGTCGGATGGAGACAACAGACACGGGCTCCCTTTGGGTGAAGGACACTGTACCAGAGGACACGGGACTCTACGTGTGTCGAGCCGTCAGCGAAGTAGACAGCGTCGAAGTAAACATCACTCTCATTGTGCTAGGTGAGTTCTCGCTGCAATGGTCAAATTGATATCTTGTTAACGCTTCAATTTGTCTCCCTTGGAAAGCCACGCAATTACAGCGCCCTTAAGCATTCGTCTTCCTAAGCAGACAAACTCCCAAGGCTGTCTGGCCAGCACTCTTCGTCCTCTTCTATTTAGAGGAGAACAACAGCAATTACAACTGATAAGCTTCAAGAAATGTTTTTTTTTTTGGTGTGGTTCTACTCTCAACTGATCTCATCAACTGATGGCCGTTCCTCTCATCGCCAACTTCAACACACGTCGGTCTGCATTGAAAGACAATTCAACCTGCACCTTGCATCGCATCAGTTGACAGAAGTTTCCTCAACAGGATCGACTGTCATCTTCATCAGAATCGGTGGCTTTAACAAAAGTTCCTCTTTTCGCTATTCACGATGAATCACTCCCACACTCTGAGTGAATTGGTTTTCAGGTCTTCTGTCCAGATTCTTCCTTTTTAATAATAATAAAAATCTTCATTTATAACAGATCACTACACTTTGATTTCAGAAATTCTTAAGCCTAATAATATGAAAAGAAAAAAGAAACATGAAATATCTCAAAGAGCTAGAATTGATTTTAAAATGTTAGAATCTAAGATAAAATATTCAAATTTGAAATTTAATGAAACTGATAATCTACATATAAATGATCTATATCACACTTTTATAGAGTTAGTTAATAACGCAATATTAAACAGCAGACAAACACATGATACTGATAAAACAAAATTAAAAATTAATTATAATCTTTGGATAACTGATGAAATAATTAATTTCATTAAATAGAGACAAAAATAATTTTTAAGACATAAAAAGTAACCATATATATTGCAATATAATGATGAATATAAATCAATTAAAAATAGCATAGTTGCAAAAATAAATATTATGAAACTAAATTTAAAAAGTGTAAAAAGATGCAAGGAAACAATGGATTGGTTGGTTGTCTGCGGTTTTATGGCGCACGAGCTACTGAGGCTAAAATGTGCCAAACGAGGTGTAAAGGATAAAAGGAAAGATTTAAAGGATAAAAAGAAAGATTTAAAAGAATAAAAAGAAAGATTTAAAAGGATGAAAAGAAAGATTTAAAAGGATGAAAAGATTTAAAAAAATAAAAAGAAAGATTTAAAAGGATAAAAAGAAAGATTTAAAAGGATAAAAAGAAAGATTTAAAAGAATAAAAAGAAAGATTTAAAAGGATAAAAGAAAGATTTAAAAGAATAAAAAGAAAGATTTAAAAGGATAAAAAGAAAGATTTAAAAGAATAAAAAGAAAGATTTAAAATGATAAAAGAAAGATTTAAAAGAATAAAAAGAAAGATTTAAAAGGATGAAAAGAAAGATTTAAAAGGATAAAAAGAAAGATTTAAAATAATGAAGAGAAAGATTTAAAAGGATAAAAAGAAAGATTTAAAAGGATTAAAAAGAAAGATTTAAAAGGCAAGGAGACCCACAACCAAAGTTAAAATCAAGTGAGTAAACAAGAACAAATACAAGGCGTAAAATAACAAAAAGCATAAAAATTAATGTAAAACAATAGCAAAGTAAAACACAAAAATTCATAATAGGTGTAAAGGACCCATAGTAAATAGCAACAAGTAAAAGTTCATAGTTCATAGATGGGTAAAATACCCGTTACATTGTAAAAAATCGAAAACAGGGGTTAAAAGAGAATCATCGGATAAAAGATGGCCGAGAGTAAGGGGCTCGTCCGTAAAATTATGGAAGGTAAAATACGTACAACGCTCAAGGGTAAATGAAAGACAAGCTATTAAAATACGTTTAACGGTTAAAATGCTGTCACAAAACTCGCATTTAGGTTTGTCGTCCGCCCGAAGAAGAAACGAATGCCCTAAGGAGCCGAGCAGGTAGAACTTCCTCCTTGCGATTCCTTCCTTCCTTGCGATTCCTTCCTTACTTGCGATTCCTGCGAAAACAAGACTGCCACGGTTTGACAATGGACTTGATCTCGAAAAGCTTGTTGCCAACCTGTTCAGATCAAGATCTCTGTCACTGTGCCTGGGGCTCGATGGAAAAATGCAGCCGGAACTTCAAGTATGGAACCAGCAGCGGAGAATCGGAGAGGGCCGTGGCTTATCTGACAAGTCATTGCCCCTGATTCCGACACGACCAGGCACCCAACAGAATAAAATCGTGGTGGTGGCTGCCAGACGATGATATTTCAGGCCGTTGCCTCACCGAGATGAAAGCCAGTAGCGAGCTAAGCGAGTCGGTGTATAGGACACACCGATGATGACGCTTAGTTGCTATGTGGTCCAAAGACAAGACTGATAGCATGCAACTCTGCAGTGAAGATGAAACACTGCAGTGGGATCTGGTCTGCAATGATGACATCACAGCAGACCATGGCCGATCCCACCGATGTGCCGGACTTCGAGCCATCTGTGAAGACAGGCAAGCAGACTGGGTGGCAGAGAGTTGTCGATACAGTCTGGTGTCAAGTTCTTCCCCGTCCTGCAAAGAGAGAAACACAGGAAAAGGAAACAGCGAGCCAAGGTGGAAAGGGCTCGGCTGTCGACTGTGAGATGCTACAGAGACTGGTGTTAAGGTCTCTCATATAACCTCGGACCTGCAAACCTAAAGAACGAAAGGCAGTCGGCCGATTCTGATATAACATTTCCCACTGGGGACTGAAAACGCAGTCCCAAGTGGGATGGCCAGGAAGGGATTGCCATTTTGCTGCAAACTGCAGGGACAACTGCAGACGGCGACGGGAATGGGAATAAAAAAAAACATATATATATATATAACATATATCTAGGGACTTTTGACCTCTCACGGTGTACCCCAAAACCTTTTACCGCGTACCCCACGTTGAGAAACCCTACTTTACATGTTTATTAAGCTCTCTGTAATCCTTTCTATTAGGACTAGTAGGGTACTGATTAAGGACATTCCTGCAGTTCCTTCTTTCTGAAATAAGTTCAAGTGCCTTATCACTCAAATAATTCTGTCTTCTCTGCTCCTTTTTTCCTAAAAGAGTACTGTTGGTTTCCAAAAAAACATGTTTAAAATGGTCCCATTCTTCCTCAGCTTCAGTAGTAAGCAAATCATGACTGTCATAATGACTAAGTAACCTATCACGGAAAGCTTTAGGTATAACTGGGTCTTTCAGAGCTTCAGTATTAAAGGTAAATTTTTTAACCCTAGCACAACACTTTTAAGTTTAAGTTGCAAGACACTTTTGCGCGTGTTTGACATGCCTGGTATATATGTTTACCACAAGGTAATGGTCAGATCCAATTTCAGCTCCCCTATATGCCCTGTATTTCTAACAGAACTAGCCCATTTGCTGTTAATTAATATATAATCAATCATATTCCTATGCAGCCCATCAGGTAAAACCCATGTGTATTTATGTATGTCGCGGTGTTTGTAATATGTGTTAGTTATTCTGAAACCATTGAGTTTACTTACCTGTAGGAGACGTTGCCCATTGCCATTGCAGCTATCAATACCAAAAGGGCCTATTACTCCTCCCCAAAGGTCAGAGTCGGTACCAACTTTGGCATTGAAGTCACCAAAAACAAGGGTAATATCTCCTTGACAGAATTCAAAATATCCTGAAGTTATCCGTAAAACCTATCCTTCTCATCCTCATCAGCATCCTCATTGGGGGCATAACAGCAGATAACATTCAAGTCTTTAACGCTTGTCTGAAATTTTGCTGTAACTTTCATTAATGTACTCATATCCTAGAAGAGCATCACTAGCGTGTCTGCTGAGAAGCAGACTCTCGCCTTGGTAATGTTTATTGTCTTCCCTCCCTGAAAAGAGAAATTTAAGATTTTTTTAAAGAATTTGACCTTTATCTGTCCATCTGGTCACTTGCAAGCCGAGAATATCTATATAACGGTTTAATTCTCGTGTGAGGACATCAAGAAAAAAAGCTCTGTGCAGAGTCTTCACCTATGGAGAGAAAATGGTTAGTGGGATGTTTAAAGAAACTATGTTTATTGAGAGAGGGAATGCCGATAATATCAAACAGCCCCCTAATCTCAGGCATGGGGCAAAGACCCGTTTCTCCACCACTAAAGGCTGAAGTAGGAAGACTTCCTCTAATGTAGAATTTGACGATGCCAGTAGAAGCAAGAGTTCAGGTACCTGCGATGACCTCTGCTCAGGATTATAACCAGTTGATAAAACCAGTTGATAAAACATATCCTGTGAATCTATTCACTTGGGCCTTTCAACCCACAAACAGAAAACACAGCAGAAGATTTTTCCTCCACAGAAGCCCACCAGTGCAGCAAATTCAGGATTCATAATCAAGCTCTGATCCATAATTCCGTTGAGGTTGGTATATATCAGGCATGTCAAACTCGTTAACCACCGAGGGCCATATTAAGTATTATATATTAAATCGCGGGCCGCAAAACAAAAAAAAACAGATGAAAATTGTTATGTGCCAACTAGACTAGAACTCAGCATTCGTTCACTGACTGCTAACGAATAGCTTCCGACTCTACTGGCATTTCGTGACTCATTGCCATGCGCAAAGTACGTACATTTGAATGACCTCGAGACATGTGTCTACGTGTCGGAGCCCGATCGCAGAATATGATATATCATGAAATGCCACTATTTCATGAAATGATCGGGCATTTCATGATATGAGCAATTCTACGATCGGGCTCCGACATATACATTTATGCGCAATAATCTCCCTTATATATAAATGGAAATGTTTTCTGAAATACGTTTATTTAATTCATGTACCGTGTACCTACTTATAATTTTAATTAAAGAATCCAGTGTTGTCAAAAGTTAAATAAACTATTGGTTATCAATCTTGGCGGGCCGCGTGTTTGACATGCCTGGTATATATGGTCAGCACGAGGACCCTGTGGTTGGCCACTCCTCAACAGGGTAGAAAAAAAGGTAGCCATAATTGTCCAGATCAGTAGACCACACTAATCTGGCAGCCTTCCCGTTCCGTTCACTTCCACAAGAGAGTATCTCTATTGAAAGGTACTAACGGCCTGCACCACGAGAAGGCAGGGTTGGACATTAGGCACTAGGCCTGGCCGGTTTTATGCATCATCACAGGGGATTGGTGCATAGCTCCCCACTTTCAGTGAAATAATTATAGATCCTTCTCTATATTACTTGTTTTTTCAAAAGTTATTAAAACAACTTTGAAAAATAGAATTATGAATTTTTTTTAAAAATTCATCCTTTTTTATAAATTACAATTTGGGTTTAGAGAACATAAGAATACAGATCATGCAGTATTAGAAATGACCACTACTGTTTTACATAGAATAAATAATTCTCACAAAATTATGAAAATTTTTTAGACATTGCAAAAGCATTTGATACTCTAAATCATAAAATTTTATTGCAGAAGTTAAATTACATTGGTCTTAGAGGAAATACACTAAAATGGTTCAAATCATATATTACAATAGCAAATAAATTGTAGACATAAAGAAATACGAAAAGTTCACCCTATTGCTTACTAAAGGAGTACCTTAAGGTTCAATTTTGGGACCTATTTTGCTCCTGATATATTTCAATTATTTCTTTTATTTTTACTAACTTAAAGGGATATCCTATGCTGATGACACTTCTATTAGTGTATAGAAGCAATAACGTTGAAGAATTAAAATCCAATATATCTCATGATTTTAAAAAAATTCAATTATGGTTTCATCAAAATCATTTTACACTAAATATCGAAAAATCGTATTCAATGTATTTCAGTCTTCTAACTAACAAGAGTTATTTTAACGAAAAAAAATCAGATTCATAGATTTACTTGTAATAATTAAAATGTACATGTGCCGAAATTAAACAAATTAAATTATACAAATATTTGGGGATCAATATTTATAGTAATTTGAAGTGGAATGGTCATACAAACATGATTGAATAGCCATTTAGGGTATTTCTTAATTAGAATATATCATCTAAAGAAAATTGTACCTACTGCCTTTCTCATAACTCTACACTTTTATAGATACAATCAACTTTAAAATATTGTTTAATAAGTTGGAAAGGAACGTATTTAAACTCTTTAAAAAAAATTAATAACATTACAAAGCAAAATTCTGAAGGTTATTATGAATAACAATAATACAATATTTAAAAAAATTATTTAAAATAAAATTTTGGATCTAAGTCAGTTATATACTTATAAAATCCTCCTATTTGTATTTAAAAACGCAGATATGTTAAAATTGCAGCATACTGAAAAATATCTTAGAGAGAACTTTATTTCGCCTTTTTCAAGAAATTATTCTTGGAAAGATCGCCGTCCGTCGGATGGGACGTTAAGCTGTGGCCCCGTGTGTGGGAGAGCTATACCTTGTGCACGTTAAAGAACACGCTGGATGGCCTTGACGGGAGGCTACCATCTGTCTCCCAACAGCTGTTCCAGTGGGTCCCCTCCCCCAACCTTCTCTGAGCCTTCGGGGTCCATGTGACCTGGCCATTTAGCCCATGGTGTGCAAAAAAGTGCCGCTCAGAGGTAAAACAACCCAACCCAACACAAGAAATTATTCATAGACTTTCATGATTCTGGCTCCACAAAATTTTAATAAAATGTTAGCAATATAAGGAAGAAAATAAATTAGAATGTGTTTAAAAACGAAATTAGTCAACAATTATTAAATATAAACAATATTACTTCACTGTTAAGTGAATTACCTCATTTCATACATCGAAGAGCCAAAACATTATGACCAGCGCGTCTTTATGAAAATGGAAGCAACTGCAGCTAAACGACGACGCGTGTGAAGATCATGTAGCGGTTTGATTTTTGTTGTTGTTTTACCTCTGAGCGGCACTTTTTTGCACACCATGGGCTAAATGGCCAGGTCACATGGACCCCGAAGGCTCAGAGAAGGTTGGGGGAGGGGACCCACTGGAACAGCTGTTGGGAGACAGATGGTAGCCCCCGTCAAGGCCATCCAGTGTGTTCTTTAACGTGCACAGGGTATGGCTCTCCCGCACACGGGGCCACGGCTTAACGTCCCATCCGACGGACGGCGGCCTTTCCAAGCCCATCGGTGTCCCCTACTGACCGTGGGCAGGGCGGGGAATTTTGCGGAGATAAATCTCAACGCTGACCCAGCTGGGACTCGAACCTGGGAACTACAGATTACGAGCCTGGCGCGCTACCGACTGAGCCACCCCCGCCCCGTAGCGGTTTGAATAACACCTGATACTGAGCTCTGTTAATCAGTGTTATTCTTGTTTTTCAGATGGGAAAGGCAGCGGACTTAAGTGGTTTGATAAAGGCCAAATCGTAATGGCCAGACGACTGGGTCAAGGCATTTCTGAGGATTGTCTAATATTGTGGTCAACTCGCCCGTAATTCAAATTACGGACGAGTTAACTACAGTATCCCTTATGTTGGCTCTATATATATATGAATGACTGAACCCAGGGTTATCACTTCCTCCACTGGTACCATCGGGATTTGAATGCTGATGACAGGAGTAATGTGTCGCAACACACAGTACATCGAACCCTGCTGAAAGCACCTGCAATGGTCACGCGAACATCAAAACTGGGCGTTGAATGATTGGAAGAAGGTTGCCCGGTCCGATGAATCTCGTTTCCTGTTGCACCATGTGGACGGCCAGGTACGTGTGCATCATTTACCTGGGGAAGTGTTGGCACCAGGATGCACTGTGGGACAAAAACTATCCAGTGGAGGAAGTGATAACCCTGGGTTCAGTCATTCATATGCATGATAACCTGCACATTAAGGATGCATGATAATGATAGGTGCATGAGGTAGGAGCAAACTCTGACGTCTACCACCTGCCAAAACGTCATTGCAGACCAGGTACGTCCTTTCATGGCAACGATATTCCCCTCGAGTAATGCCTTCTTCCAGCAGGATAATGTGTCATGGCCGGATTGTTCGAGAATTTTTTGCGGAACATGAGGAAGACTTCCAGGTATTGCCCTGGCCTCCAAATTCCCCAGACATCAATCCAATCGAGCATCTGTGGTTTGTGTTGAACAACATATCCAATCTGTGGCAGCTCAACCACGTAACTTACAAGCGTTAAAGGATCTGCTGGTAACCAGATCCCACAAGACACCTTTAGAAATCTTGTAGCGTCCGTGCCTCGCCGGGTAAGAGCTGTTTTGGCAGCACGTGAAGGACCAACATCATATTAGGCAGGTGGTCAGAATGTTTTGGCCCTTCGGTGTATGTCATTAATGGAGAAATCTGAAATTATTGATTTTTGAAATTTTGCTTCCACTCTTAAACCTTTGAATCAATATCAATGGTATAAAATAAAAACACATATCAATAACAAATAATAATATAATTTGTCAGCCTGTAAGAGTTTAAAGCTCATTGGTTGTTCTTATATGGCTTCTATTTTGATGCATTTCATTTCACAGTAAATATTTTCATATGCTGATTTGCATCTTATTGAATTGTTTATATTTGTTCATACTGAATTATCAATATATATTTTAGCTCATTATTTTTCTGTAATTATTTTATGTCTTATATTTATTATGTTTAATTAAGTGTATTATATGTTATATATGGTGAATAAACATTATTATTATTATAACTAATAGCCAAGTGAAATGAAATTTTATAACGTGCAGCCTTTCTTTACTTCAGTGATAACTTGAAAACCATTGATGCGTTCAGATCTTGCTTCCATCGTATCTTCAACATCATTTCGTCCCTCAGCAAAGACAAAAGAGAGTTGAATAAGTTAGAACAAACTCTTTTAAAGCGAATTTCTGAATTCTTCTTTATCTTTTGCGCCAAGTGCTTACTAAAACACCTTAATAATTAAATAGATCTTTATTCAAAAAATCTATAGCTATAAAAAATAATAACTAAAGAGATCTTTATAATTAAAGTGCCCCGTCTTTTAATTACCCTTTCCCGTCTCCTCAATTGAGATCTAATTCGTGATCCTGACTCTTCATATAGATTGTATTGAGCGATGAAGACCAGAATCACAGACTCGACGAGATTCCCCCCCAACAGGCCGAGTCAGTTTTCTCTGCAAGACAGCATCATTGGCAGATAAATGTTTCCGATTTCCTTCGGGTAAAGCAAAAAGGGGGTCGGCGTTTCCCTTTAACTTTTCCCACTCTGCATACTAAGAAGATTTCCCTTTTCCCTCTTCACTTAGAGCTAAGAAGACAGCGAAATCTCTCGAGGATGTCAAGTCGGAAATTTTGAGGTTTGCTGCAACCCAGAAAAGATCTATTTTCGCAAGAGTCTCAAAATTCATCTTTTTCTCAGCAGTTCCGATGAAACGTCGTTAATAAGATTTTTTTCGCCACCGGAAGAAATCCGAAGTAGGTTATAATTCTAACCCAGAAACCCAGAAAATAAAGATATCTAAACTGCATATAATGCGCAAACAAGAAGAAAGTTCCAAGTGTTAGACACCGAATTGGAAAATCCCCTTTTCAATTATCTCGGATGTTGCTAAGACTCCTCTAGGATGCTCTTCCACCACCATTTCAATGTAAGCATTTTTTTATCCACCGACTACGGAATAATGTTAGCGCTTTCAGAAGCCATTTTCAGCAAGCACATGCAACTGACTGGGAACTCTGGGGATGTCGGAAATGGCGCTGGACAATTAGATTCCGACTTTTATTATTTGGCTGGTTTCGGTTAGATCAAAGTGATTTCAGAAGACTGCAGACTTTAATCTCGAAAAGACTTCCTGCTGTCGAAAGGCTTTCAAAAGGTATTCGTAAACAACCTCCAAGCAACTGAAGAGATACAAGAACTTGTTCGTTATGCATTATGATGGGGGTATTTTACAAGTAAGAAAATTATATCTATCTGCATTTAAGATATTAAAATATTTGAAACAAATTTTCAACAAACTTTCAGATTCGCTGTAAAAGCTATGCGTTCTTTAGAAAATCTTTTCCTCGTTCACCTGTTCTTTAATCTCTTGTTCAGAATCTTTTTGAGAGTTTACCAAAAGAGCTTAAAACGGTTAACAGGAAGAGATCTTTTCCGTAACAATTAAGTATAAAAAACGAAAATATTAAAATATATTGTTAAAAATTTATTTTCTACGTTTTATTTCATTTTTATCTCAGTTTTGTTTTCTATTTAATTTTTACTTTTCCTACTGAAAAACGTCGGGGGCATTATTTATTTATTCCTTATAAATTCTGCTTTTATTAAAGAAATGTTGAACTTAAAGCAAGTAATGCTGATCTCAAAATGTTTTTGATTTAGGATCTTTGAAACCTACAAACGAATTTTAATTCTTTTTGAAGGTTCAATTTATTGCACGTTTTTTGCATTCAAACGTCAAAATACTTAATTATAATGAACTGTATTTTATTAATTTTTTTTATTAATTCTCGTATATACACTGAAGCACAAACACTCCGCTACAATAATGGTGCCATCGAAAACCCCTTGCAGGCTATAAATAACTGTATAGCGTCGCAGCGACTGTTGCGATGTGTAAACATGGCGACCTGAGCGAGTTCCATCTCTGGCAGAGAGTCGATGTAAGGCTGTGCATAATCAACTGTCCTTTCGGTGTATGAAAAATAATAAAAACGAACTCCTGATTTCATTGAAACACAAATTGATATCTTTGCTAGCTAATACGAATCTCGATTGTTTTTCCAATTAACCTTTCTCTTCGCAGAGACATTTCCGGATCTCCCCCCGACAGAAGATTTCTTTCCAGTTTCTGTTGGCAACGAATCGCAATCCGAAAGGAAAGTGTTGCCTCTCAGCAAGCAAGGTAAGTGCACAAAGGGAAATATCTTCGCAATATTTCTCGCATCTCCTGTAAAAAAAACATCGCCAATACTTTGTCATTACTGAAACACCAGAAGAACTAAAAATTAATAAGTAACCATTTCCTTCCTACTTGAAGATTCGTTAATCGAATATCTTTACAATTCTTTGCTTTGTTGCATTATTCATTATTATCATTGTTATTATTATTATTGGCCTGTATGCAGAAAAAATATGAGAAATAAGTAATCGAGCCGGAACGGACAAAAAACCGGAAAGTCGTTTCGGAACATATTTTTCCCACCGTTTTAGTAGCCTTTAAGCAATTTTTTTTCTAAAATATGTGCCATATATATATATCTAACCTCCGTTCACGATTATTAACGTCATGAAAGCAGAGGGCCTGGCCACCCTTAAGGTCCGGCCTCGCATACATATACAGAATGTTCCCTTAATTGAGAATAATCTTCCCGTAGATCGATCCGTCTTCGAAAACTAAACAGAAAATGTCCTTAGGTGATTTCCCATCTGAGGCTTAGGTACCGAGGAAAACTGCCGGATAGGTGAAGGGCGACAACTCCTGAAAATCCATCGTCGTGTAGGCATATTCCGAAAGAAACGCTATCGAGACATTCGACAATCGCCATTTATTGTCCAGAGAAGTACAAAACAGGTTGAAAATAGCACCACAGTAGCATCCTGGTAATCATCGTGCTGCATTGGCAAATTTTTAAAATTCCACCCCGCATACGGCGGCAGACGTGAGTGCTTTGGAGAATGTGCACTTGAGTACACTGCAGCATAGTCGAGGTGACAACATGAGTTGGGTTGTTTTACCTCTGAGCGGCACTTTTTTGAAAACCATGGGCTAAATGGCCAGGTCACATGAACCCCGAAGACTCAGAGAAGGTTGGGGGAGGGGACCCACTGGGACAGCTGTTAGGAAACAGATGGTAGCCTCCCATCAAGGCCATTCAGCGTGTTCTTTAACGTGCACAGGGTATGGCTCTCCCGCACACGGGCCTCGGATTAACGTCCCATCCGACGGACGGCGGCCTTTCCAAGCCCATCGGTGCCCCCTACTGATCGTAGGCAGGGCAGGGACTTTTGTGGAGATAAATCTCAACGCTGACCCAGCTGGGACTCGAACCTGGGAACTACAGATTACGAGCCTGGCGCGCTACCGACTGAGCCACCCCCACCCCAGGTGACAACATGAAGTTTGGCATGAACCAGCAAGGACGACTTGGTTGCCATGCACTGCAATGGCAATCAAGTCGTCCTTGCTGGTATCAGAACTGCTTTCAAATATCACTACAGGAAGATATCCAAAGGATTAAGACCAGGCAATGTGTTTGGAGAACTGAATTTCTCATTGCGGTTGATCACTGCTTGGGATTGTTGCTTCTTTTTTCCTTGTGAGGGAGCAATTAAGGTTATGTCATACAAGCCCATCGGTGCCCCCTACTGATCGTAGGCAGGGCAGGGACTTTTGTGGAGATAAATCTCAACGCTGACCCAGCTGGGACTCGAACCTGGGAACTACAGATTACGAGCCTGGCGCGCTACCGACTGAGCCACCCCCACCCCAGGTGACAACATGAAGTTTGGCATGAACCAGCAAGGACGACTTGGTTGCCATGCACTGCAATGGCAATCAAGTCGTCCTTGCTGGTATCAGAACTGCTTTCAAATATCACTACAGGAAGATATCCAAAGGATTAAGACCAGGCAATGTGTTTGGAGAACTGAATTTCTCATTGCGGTTGATCACTGCTTGGGATTGTTGCTTCTTTTTTCCTTGTGAGGGAGCAATTAAGGTTATGTCATACAAGATAAAAAATAAAAATGCTGATTGAGCTGCGACATTTGAAAATTGCAGGCTAATTCTAACAAGATCCTGTTTCATTTTATCCCGCCAATTAATTCCACTTTTTTCCTTTTTCCTCAGGCGTTTTGGCACATTGTTGAAAACATCGAACAGTCTGTAATTCTAACAATGATTCTAAATAAATTAATTCTAAAAAAATCCACATCCTAATCTCTTCGCCTAAGATGCAACTGCAAATCGATTGATGACGACTTCATCTAACATCGTCCTTATCTGCATAATGAAACCGCCTAATGCAGAAGGTGAAGTACCTAGAAGCAGAAGGATCAAGTGTCTAGTTAACTCGTTTGCAAAAGCTCCAAGAGGTTAAAACCGGAACCTTAGAAAAATCAGAATTTTTAGACCGATCAGCAGCGCAAAATAAAAATCAGCAATATTTCATCATTTGTTAGGCTAATTTTGGAGTTGCTGCTGTGCGATAATTGGATGATGTAACAATGGCACATCATTTGGTAATGGTGAGGGAGGAATCAGTTGTTTCAGCGGGAGGCAGAAAATATTCCAAATATTCTTCAGAGTGTAACAAAGGCAGCTATAAGGAGCACGAACAATTTCTAGCCAGAGGTTTGCATTCACCAAGCACAATCCCAGATGGAAGGAAATATCACATGTTCATAATTTTGGATTTTTTTAGAGAAATAACTAACAAAATAATATTCAAATGTATCAGATCAAAAGAAGAAACTTTCACAACTACTGGTGACGAATCGAACTTTCACCATATCGTTCTAGGTGCTTAAACATTATCTGATTAAAAGTATCCAGATACCCCTTCTGAGTAGGAAATTTTTACACTTACAGCCTTGACCCAAACAGTTATGAAATGAGGCACGTGGCCTGGCAAACCTCATAGACACGCATGAACAGAAGAATGGGCCTTACAGCAGAGCTCAATAACTTTCAACTAGGCATGGTCATAGCATGCCACCTTAGCAACAAGTCAGTTCGGGATATTTTGGCCCTGCTGCAGCTGCCCCGATCAACTGCAAATGACGTCATTGTGAACAACTCTAGTGTATTGCCTAGGAGCAACAACAGCGTGATCGACCTGGTAGGCCATGTCAAATGACAGAGTGGGATTGCCGAGTGCCGAAGCGGGTAGCGTGACAAAATCGTCTGTCCTCAGTTGCAACCTCAGCACTGAGTTGCAAGTGGGCTCTTTAAGCGATGCCAGTCCCATAACAGTTTGTCGTGAGCTGCAGCAAATGAGTTTCCATGGACGTGCAGCAGCACACAAGCCTAACATCAACAAGAGCAACGCTTAGCGTCGGTTGCAGTGGTGTAAAGCATGGCGCCAGTGGACTCTTTAGAAGTGGAACCGCCTGCTCTGGAGTGATGAATCACACTTCACCATCTGGCAGTCTGACGGACGTGTCTCGGTGTGGAGGATTTCAACGGAATTCTACCTCCCTGACTGTGTTGTGCCAACTGCGAAGTTTGGTGTAGGACACATCATGCTCTGGGGCTATTTTTCATGGTTCGGGCTGTGCCACCTAGTTCTAGTTGGTTGGTTGGTTGTTTGGGGTTTATTGGCGCAATAGCAACTAAGGCTATATTGCGCCAAACAAACGATAAAAAGGGATAAAAGTCACAGAACCCACAACCAAAGTTAAAACGAACACAACAAAACGACAAGTAAAAAGACTAAAAAGAAACAACAAGGTTTGGGTTTGGGTTGTTTGGGGTTTATTGGCGCAACAGCAACTAAGGCTATATTGCGCCAAACAAACGATAAAAAGGGATAAAAGTCTCGTAACCCACAACCAAAGTTAAAACGAACACAAACAAAACGACAAGTAAAAAGACTAAAAAGAAACAACAAGAGTAGAAGTTAACAATAAAAATGGGTGTATAGGACCTATGTAAAATTGCAAACAAGAGTAAAACTAGAAAATATAGTAAAAATCAGAGACGTGTAAAATAACCAGTAAAACGTAAAAAGTCAAAAACAGGAGTTAAAAACGATTCATCAGATAAAAGATGGCCGAGTGTAAGAGGCTCAGCCATAAAATTGTGGAAAGTAAAATACAATTTACGTTCAAGGTTAAAAGCTGGACACTGAATTAAAATATGTTTCACAGTTAAAACGGTGTCACAAAACTCGCACTTAAGTACTGCGTCCGCCTTAAGTAGAAAAGAGTGGGTTAAAAACGAGTGACCTAAGCGGAGCCGAGCAAGGACAACTTCCTCCTTACGATTCCTGCGGTAACAAGACTGCCACGGTTTGACGATAGGTTTGATCTCAAAGAGCTTGTTGGTAAGCTGTTCCGACCAAGATCTCTGCCACTGTGCCCGGAGCTCGATGGTGAAACGCTGCCGGAAATCCACATATAGAACCGGCAACGGAGAGTCGGACAGGGGAGTTGCTGACCTGGCAGCAGAATCTGACAAATCATTGCCCCTGATTCCGACATGACTGGGCACCCAACAGAAAAGAATCGTGGTGGTGGCTGCCAGACGATGGAGCTGCTGGCGGATCTTGGAGAGAACAGGGTGAGGCCGATGCCTCACCGAGATCAAAGCCTGTAGCGAGCTAAGCGAATCGGTGTAAAGCACACACCGACGATGATGCTTAGCTGCTATATGGTCCAAGGCAATGCTGATAGCATGCAACTCAGCAGTGAAGATGGAACACTGCTGTGGGATCTGGTCTGCAATGATTACATCACAGCAGACCATGGCTGATCCCACCGAAGTGCCGGACTTCGAGCCATCTGTGAAGACAGGCAAGAAGTCCGGGTGCTCAGCACGATGGCTGGCAAAGAGTTGCCGGTACACACAGTCAGGTGTAAAGGCCTTCCCCGTCCTGCACAGGGAAAAATCGCAGGAAGGGGAAACAGCGAGCCAAGGTGGAAGTGGCTCAGCTGTCGACTGTGCGATGCTATCGAGACTGGTGTTGATGTCTCTGAGGTAGCCTCGGACACGCAAACCGAAAGGACGAATGGCAGTCGGCCGATTCTGGTATAACATTTCCCACCTGGGACTGAAAACGCAGTCCCAAGTGGGATGGCCTGGCAGGGATCGCAATTTTGACGCATACTGCAGGGACAACTGCTGACGGCGAATAGATAAAGATGGTTCATCGGTCTCAACGTAGAGACTCTGGACCGGCGAAGTGCGGAAGGCCCCCGTGCACACACGGAGGGCCTGATGATGGAGTGGGTCCAGCACCTTCACCACCGAATCCCGGGCGGAGTCATACACCTGGGATCCGTAGTCCAGTTTCGACCGGACAAGTGCACGGTAAAGGCGGAGCAAAGAACATCGGTCCGCCCCCCAAGATAGGGAGGAGAGGACCTTGATGATGTTCAATGCCCGCGTGCACTTGGACCTGAGATGTCGGATATGTGATAAAAAGGTCAATTTCCGGTCGAAGATGAGACCGAGAAACTTGGTCTCCGCCACAACTGGAATGATGGTACCCCCGAGCCGCAGCTCGGGGTCCAGATGAAGATTACGCTTGCGGCAAAAGTGCACACAAGCGGTCTTCTGTGGGGAGAACCGGAACCAATTGGCCGTCGCCCAAACCGAGAGATTGTTCAGGGCAGTTTGCAGTTGTCGTTCAATGACCCTCATGCTGGATGATGAGCAAAAGATGCTAAAGTCGTCAACATAGAGGGCATTGCCTACAATCGGAGGAAGTTGCCGTGTAATGGAATTTATCTTGACAGCGAAAAGCGTAACACTCAGGACGCAGCCTTGAGGCACCCCCTGTTCTTGGGGGAAAGGCCGCGATAGAGTGTTGCCGACACGGACTCGAAAAACACGAGAAGATAAAAAGTTCGCGATGAAGATCGGCATGTGACCTCGCAAGCCGAAGCTGTGAAGGTCACGAAGAATGCCGAATCTCCATGCCATGTCGTACGCTTTTTCGATGTCGAAGAAAACTGACACCAGGTGCTCTCGTCGTAAAAAAGAATTCCTGATCGCCGATTCGAGGCGGATCAGGTGGTCTAAAGTAGACCGGTGCCTGCGAAAGCCACACTGGGTGTTGGAAAGAAGGCCGTGATGTTCCAAATACCAGGCCAGCCTGGTATTTACCATCCTTTCCAACACCTTGCAGACGCAGCTCGTCAACGCAATTGGACGATAATTGAAAGGAATCTTGGGATCTTTGCCTGGCTTAGGGAAGGCCAAGACGATGGCCTCCCGCCAGGAGTCCGGAAACTGCTCCTCGATGAAAATACGGTTGAAGAGTCGGAGCAGTCGATCCTTACTCGATGGTGAGAGATGTTGGAGCATGGCATAATGGACATTGTCTGGCCCCACAGCAGATGCACGAGAAGTGTGCAGAGCACGGCGAAGCTCCTCCGCTGTGAATGGCCTGTTGTAAGACTCCAGGCCATTCGAATGGAAGGACAGCGGAGAGCGTTCGGCCCTGCTCTTCTGGACCAGAAACTCGGGGGAGTAGGAGGACAGGGAAGAGATGGTGGAGAATGACTCCCCCAGAATGTCGGCAATTGCTCGAGGCTCAGCAATTGCCTGTCCATTGTGCTCCAGGATCGATAATGAGTGGGACGTGTATTTCCCACCCATCTTCCGGACCTTATCCCACACGACCTTAGAACTGGTCGTGCGGGTGATAGAAGAAGTATATTTCATCCAAGAGTCCTTCTGGCTCTGGCGCCGGACGAAACAGGCTTTCGCCCTGGCGCGTTTGAATGCTTCGAGGTTGGGGGACATCGGATATCTCCGAAACACCCCCCAAGCCTTGTTCTGAGCCTTATGAGCTGCGGTGCAGTCGGGATTCCACCACGGTTTTGGGAACCGTGGAAACCGAGTCGAGGTCTGAGGAATAGTAGAGGAGTTGCATGGACGATGCAGTCCGTCAACTCCGCCACTGCGACATTGATGGGTTCCTGGCTGACAGAGTGATCATCAAGCTCAGACAAGAGCTCGAAGCCACTCCAGTCAGCCCGATCAAGCCTCCACCGGGAGACACGCGAAGGGCTGCAGGGCCCCCCACGAGAGATGGTGCACACCACGGGGAGGTGATCGCTTCCATATGGATTGTCCTCGACCTCCCATGTAAAGAGTGGAAGGATCGAGGAGGAGCAGATGGTGAGGTCAATGGCAGTGAAAGAGCGGGTTGGGGAATGAAAGTAAGTACTGACACCGGTGTTCAACAGGGAGAGAGAAGGATCCAGGAGCCACTGCTCCAGGACCCGGCCCCTCCCGTTGGTGTCAGCACTGCCCCAAAGTGGACTGTGTCCGTTGAAGTCCCCCATGATGAGGAAGGGGGACGGCAGCTGCGAGACGAGGTCATCAAGGTCGTCCCGGAAAACGATGCTTCCGGGTGGGAGGTAGACAGAACAGACAGTCAACGAAAATCCCACAAAGAGGCGGATGGCTACCGCCTCTAAGTTCGTAGTAAGGGGAATGACCTGGAATGGAGAATGGTTGCTCACGAGGATGGCAACACCTCCGTGGGCTGGACCATCTCCATCCCGGTCCCGGCGAACGAGAGAAAAGTGCCGGATAGTGGGATTGTGGGCTGTCTGTAAGAATGACTCCTGAAAGCACACGCAGAGGGGTTCGTGTGCCCTCAGGAGGACCTTGATGTCGTCAATATTCCTCTGGAATCCACGACAGTTCCATTGAAGGAGTGTGGCCATCTCAGGTCTTTGAAGAATTGGCGGACGACTTTCGATTTATTTTAACCGTCGCCAGCGACAATTTTGGAAAAATGGGGCGGTCGGTGTCCATGTCCTCGGAGTCGTCCGAGCAACACGGATCAGAGACCGCCGAACGAGGAGGTAAAATTTTCTTTTTGGGCCCCGGCGGGGGCCCCTTGGGTTTTGTAGGTCTTGCTGTCTGTGGGCGGGGTGGAGTGGGCCTTCCAGAGGTGGACTTGGAAGGCACAGACACAGGAATAGAAACCGGTGTCGATGTCGAGATGGACACCGACGTCGGCTTCGCCTGCGTCAAGAGGTACTTGGCAGCAGGCGAGAAAGAGTCAGCAGGTGGAACGCTGATGTCGGTCTGCACCGCCACAGAAGCCATCTTAACGATGGGCTTTCCGGCAACCGCACCGGCATAGGAGACCTTGCCAGGTGGGGCAGGCGGTGCAGCAAGCTTTCTCGCCTCTGGATAGCTGATGTTATGAAGGGTCTTGAGGCGCTGTACCTCTTTCTCCTCCAGCCACTTCGGACAGTCGCGGGAGTACGCCGGATGTTCACCACGGCAGTTTACACAGCATGCCTTTTCTGCTGTGCAGTCAGGTTCGAGATGATCCTGACTGCCACAACGAGCACAGGTGGGCTTGCCCCGGCATGCGGTGCGGGCATGGCCAAACCTCTGGCATTGAAAGCAACGCAGAGGGTTGGGGATAAATGGCCGCACCTCGCAGTGTAAGTATCCTGCCTTGATGGAAGTAGGCAGGCGTGGTGTGTTGAAAGTTAGGATTAGTACCCTGGTGGGCTCTAACGTTCCATTACGGCGTGACGAAACCCGGTGGACTGCGATCACCCCCTGGGCTGAAAGCTCCGAGAGGATTTCCTCCTCAGAAACCTGGAGGAGGCCCCACTCGGAGATCACGCCCCAGGAGGAATTGAGCGTTTTGTGTGGAGTGACTTCGACTGCCACTCCACCAATCGCTGTAACCTTTAATAAAAGCTCCGAGTGCTTGGAGCATGCAGTCTCCACCTGCAAGTCACCAGATCTTAGGTGCTTGACAGATTTCGGCTCTCCCGCAAGACCTTGAATACCCTGGTTTATAAAAAAAGGGGACATGTCCCCAAGAACCTGATCACCCGTAGAGTGGATGATCAGGTACTTCGGAGACGGAGACACACACGAAGACGAAGGCAAAGACAGAGAAGTTGGGGGTTCATGGCGCGCCCTCTTCGCGGCATTGTTCGAAGAATTATGACAGGTGTACTCATGGTTGTGTTTAAAAAATTCAGTGCCCGTTGTCCCCACCCACCATGGAGTCCAACAAGGGGACGCCCAGTTGGGCGCCAGGGCTGCCCGGGCACCATACCCACACAGCCAGTGAGCCAAGCCCTCACTACAAAACAAAAAGGAAAAGTAAAAGAGAAATGGTGGGAAACTCGTTGGAGTTCCCACAAAAGAAAAGAAGCAACAAAGCAATAAAGTGTGAGGCAAGAGCTGGCCTCACAAAAGAAAGAAAACTACAAAATTAGTAAATGTGTGGGGAAACTCGCAAACCGTTGTCCGGACGGTGGACAAGGTTACTCACTGATCAGCATAGTTGACCCTAGCAGGACCAGCCCACCAGCCGATTGATCCTGAGGGGGCCGCCCCAGGACCTCCCGTTTACCTGAAGCAGAGGCCAAAGCAGTGTATAGCAGCGGCCCCGGAAGTCGCTGCCCAGCCCCGCGACAGACAGGCTCCCCAATGGCAAAACGGCCAAAGGGGACCCCACCAGTCATGAGCTGGGGAGAGAAGACGGGGACCCCTGAGCAACTGCCAGGATCCTCCTTTCCAGGGACACGGGTCTCCACGCACGGCAAACACGCGGGCGAGCGTTTAGGACCCTGTGAAGGTAACCGAGCCAGCGGAACCTTCACAGGGTGGTCCCCTCACCACGGACAGGCTCTCGCATCGAGGGGCCTAGTTCTAGTGAACGGGACTCTGAACACATAACATTCTCGACAATTCTGTGCTCCCAACTGTATGGCAACAATTCGGTGAAGACCCTTTCCTGTCCCAGCATGACAATGCCCCCATCCACAAAGCGAGAACCATGCAGGAATGGTTTGATGAGATGGGTGTGACCAGCCTGCACAGAGCCCTGATCTCAACCCCATGGAACATCTTTGGGATGAATTGGAACGCTGACTGGGAGCCAGGCCTAACTGCCCGTCATCAGTGATCAGCCTCACCAATGCTCTTGTTGCGGAACAGCAAGCAATTCCTGCACCAACGTACCAAAGTCTAGTGGAAAGCCTCCCACCCACTCCAGAGTGGAGGATGTAAGAGCAGCAAAGGATGTAACAACACGATATTAATTCCTTTCTATTACTTGGAGATTGTGGATCAGTGAGTGCCTGGATACTTTGATCATATAATGTATCTCTGCTGCTCTACATTTAAGAAGACCGTGTTTACATTTACACAACAGATAATCAATGATAGATTTCAATGATGAAGGAGACAGAGTGTCCGTGAACATCAATCAAGGATACAGTTGGTGTTTCATTAAACAGCAATGGTGTAGGAGACAGAGTGTCTGTGAACATCAATCAACCATCGAATTGATGCTTGCACTGCAATGATGGAGACTGAGTATCCGTCAGCATCAATTAAGGGAATACAACTGATGCTTTCCCTGCACTTCAGTGATAAAAGACACAGCGTGTAGGTGAACATCAAAGATCGAACTGTTGCTTTCACTGAACTGCAATAATCAAGGGGAGAGGTTGTTGGTGACAAGCAATCATGAATCGAATTGATGCTGCACTGCAGTGATTGGGGAGACTGGGTGTCCATGAACAACAAACAAGGATCGAATTCGTGCTTTCACTGTAATGATGGGGAAGACTGACGTTCGTGAATATCAAGCAAGAATCGACTTCGTGCTTTCATTGCGCTGCAATGATCGAAACAGGGGTGTTAGTGAACACCTATTAAGGTTAGAATTTGTGCTTTCACTGCACTACAATAATCAAGGTGACATGGCGTTGGACAATCAATCAAGGAACGAATTGGTGCTTGCACTGAAATAATGGAAACAGGGATGTTGGTGAACACCTATTAAGGTTAGAATTCTAGCCTTAATAGGTGAACACTTAATAAGGTTAGAATTTGTGCTTTCACTGCACTACAATAATCAAGGGGACGTGGTGTTGGACAATCAATCAAGGATCGAATTGATGTTTTCACTGCAATGATGGAGACAGGGTGTTAGTGAACATCAATCAAGGATCGAATTTGTGCTTTCACTGCAATGATGAAGGAGACAGGGTAAAAGTGAACATTAATCAAGCATCGAATTGGTGCTTTCACTGCACTGCAATGATGGAAACAGGGTGTGGGTGAACACCTATGTAGGTTAGAATTGGTACTTTCACTACCAATGAAATGACCAGCCTGCACAGAGTGGTCACTCTCTAACCATATATGTTTAGACTACCACTCTAACCATATATGGTTAGAGTGGTACTTCAGTGATGGAAACCTATGAAGGTTAGAATTTCTGTATTCACTGCACTGCAATAATCAAGGGGACAGGGTGTCAGTGACAATCAATCAAGGATCGAATTGGTGCTTTCACTGCACTGCAATGATAGAAACAGGGTGTGGGTGAACATCAATCAACGATCGAACTGGTGATTTCACTCCAATGATGAAGGAAACGGGTGTCTGTGAACATCAATCAAGGATCGAATTGGTGCTTTCACTGCACTGCAATGATAGAAACAGGGTGTGGGTGAACACCTATGAAGGTTAGAATTGGTACTTTCACTACACTGAAATAGTCAAAATACTGAAATAGTCAAGGGCACAGGGTGTCGGTGAAAATCAATCAAGGATCGAATTGATGTTTTCACTGCAATTTTGAAGGAGACAGGGTGTCTGTGAACATCAATCAATGATCGAATTGGTGATTTCACTCCAATGATGAAGGAAACAGGGTGTCTGTGAACATCAATCAACGATCGAACTGGTGATTTCACTCCAATGATGAAGGAAACAGGGTGTCTGTGAACATCAATCAACGATCGAACTGGTGATTTCACTCCAATGATGAAGGAAACACGGTGTCTGTGAACATCAATCAAGAATCGAATTGATGTTTTCACTCCAATGATGAAGGAAACAGGGTGTCTGTGAACATCAATCAAGGATCGAATTGGTGATTTCACTCGAATGATGAAGGAAACAGGGTGTCTGTGAACATTAATCAAGAATCGAATTGATGTTTTCACTCCAATGATGAAGGAAACAGGGTGTCTGTGAACATCAATCAAGGATCGAATTGGTGATTTCACTGAACTGCAATGATGGAAACAGGGTGTGGGTGAACGCTTATTAAGATTAGAATTTGTGTATTCACTACACTGCAATAATCAAGGGGACAGGGTGGTGGGCAATCAATCAAGGATCGAACTGATGCTTTCACTCCAATGTTGAAGGAAACTGTGTGTCTCTGAACATCAATCAAGGATCGAATTGGTGTTTCAACTGCACTGCAATGATGGAAACAGGGTGTGGGTGAACACCTATGAAGGTTAAAATTTGTGTATTCACTACACTGCAATAATCAAGGGGACAGGGTGTTGGACAATCAATCAAGGATCGAATTGATGCTTTCACTCCAATGATGAAGGAAACAGGGTGTCTGTGAACATCAATCAAGGATCGAATTGGTGATTTCACTCCAATGATGAAGGAAACAGAGTGTCTGTGAACATCAATCAACGATCGAACTGGTGATTTCACTCCAACGATGAAGGAAACAGGGTGTCTGTGAACATCAATCAAGAATCGAATTGATGCTTTCACTCCAATGATGAAGGAAACAGGATGTCTGTGAACATCAATCAAGGATCGAATTGGTGATTTCACTGAACTGCAATGATGGAAACAGGGTGAGGGTGAACACCTATTAAGATTAGAATTTGTATATTCACTATACTGCAATAATCAAGGGGACAGGGTGGTGGGCAATCAATCAAGGATCGAACTGATGCTTTCACTCTAATGTTGAAGGAAACTGTGTGTCTCTGAACATCAATCAAGGATCGAATTGGTGTTTTAACTGCACTGCAATGATGGAAACAGGGTGTGGGTGAACACCTATGAAGGTTAGAATTTGTGTATTCACTTAACTGCAATAATCAAGGGGACAGGGGTGTTGGACAATCAATCAAGGATCGAACTGATGCTTTCACTCCAATGATGAAGGAAACAGGGTGTCTGTGAACATCAATCAAGGATCGAATTGGTGCTTTCACTCCATTGCAATGATGGGAACAGTGTGTGGGTGAACACCTATTAAGGTTAGAATTTGTGTATTCACTTAACTGCAATAATCAAGGGGACAGGGTGTTGGACAATCAATCAAGGATCGAATTGGTGATTTCACTCCAATGATGAAGGAAACAGGGTGTCTGTGAACATCAATCAACGATCGAACTGGTGATTTCACTCCAATGATGAAGGAAACAGGGTGTCTGTGAACATCAATCAACGATCGAACTGGTAATTTCACTCCAATGATGAAAGAAACACGGTGTCTGTGAACATCAATCAAGAATCGAATTGGTGATTTCACTCCAGTGATGAAGGAAACACGGTGTCTGTGAACATCAATCAAGAATCGAATTGATGTTTTCACTCCAATGATGAAGGAAACAGGGTGTCTGTGAACATCAATCAAGGATCGAATTGGTGATTTCACTCGAATGATGAAGGAAACAGGGTGTCTGTGAACATCAATCAAGAATCGAATTGATGTTTTCACTCCAATGATGAAGGAAACAGGGTGTCTGTGAACATCAATCAAGGATCGAATTGGTGATTTCACTGAACTGCAATGATGGAAACAGGGTGTGGGTGAACGCTTATTAAGATTAGAATTTGTGTATTCACTACACTGCAATAATCAAGGGGACAGGGTGGTGGGCAATCAATCAAGGATCGAACTGATGCTTTCACTCCAATGTTGAAGGAAACTGTGTGTCTCTGAACATCAATCAAGGATCGAATTGGTGTTTCAACTGCACTGCAATGATGGAAACAGGGTGTGGGTGAACACCTATGAAGGTTAAAATTTGTGTATTCACTACACTGCAATAATCAAGGGGACAGGGTGTTGGACAATCAATCAAGGATCGAATTGATGCTTTCACTCCAATGATGAAGGAAACAGGGTGTCTGTGAACATCAATAAGGATCGAATTGGTGATTTCACTCCAATGATGAAGGAAACAGGATGTCTGTGAACATCAATCAAGGATCGAATTGGTGATTTCACTGAACTGCAATGATGGAAACAGGGTGTGGGTGAACACCTATGAAGGTTAGAATTTGTGTATTCACTACACTGCAATAATCAAGAGGGCAGGGTGTTGGACAATCAATCAAGGATCGAACTGATGCTTTCACTCCAATGATGAAGGAAACAGGGTGTCTGTGAACATCAATCAAGGATGGAATTGGTGCTTTCACTCCATTGCAATGATGGGAACAGTATGTGGGTGAACACCTATTAAGGTTAGAATTTGTGTATTCGCTACACTGCAGTAATCAAGGGGACAAGGTGTTGGACAATCAATCAAGGATCGAACTGATGCTTTCACTCCAATGATGAAGGAAACAGGGTGTCTGTGAACATCAATCAAGGATCGAATTGGTGCTTTCACTTCATTGCAATGATGGGAACAGGGTGTGGGTGAACACCTATTAAGGTTAGAATTTGTGTATTCACTACACTGCAATAATCAAGGGGACAGGGTGTTGGACAATCAATCAAGGATCGAACTGATGCTTTCACTCCAATGATGAAGGAAACAGAGTGTCTGTGAATATCAATCAAGAATCTAATTGATGCTTCACTCCAATGATGAAGGAAACAGGGTGTCTGTGAACATCAATCAACGATCGAATTGGTGCTTTCACTCCAAATGATGAAGGAAACAGGGTGTCTGTGAACTTCAATCAAGGATCGAATTGGTGATTTCACTGAACTGCAATGATGGAAACAGGGTGTGGATGAACACCTATGAAGGTTAGAATTTGTGTATTCACTACACTGCAATAATCAAGGGGACAGGGTGTTGGACAATCAATCAAGAATCGAACTGATGCTTTCACTAAAATGATGAAGGAAACAGGGTGTCTGTGATCATCAATCAAGGATCGAATTGGTGCTTTTACTCCATTGCAATTATGGAACAGCATGTAGCCAACACCTATTAAGTTTAGCATTTGTGCTTTCACTGCACTGCAATAATCAAGGGGACATGGTGTTGGAAAATCAATCAAGGATCGAATTGTTGCTTTCACTGCAATGATGAATGAAACAGGGTGTCTGTGATCATCAATCAAGGATCGAATTGATGCTTTCCCTGCAGTGCAATGATGAAAACAGGGTGTAAACGAAAACCTATTAAGTTTTAGAATTTGTGCTTTCACTGTACTGCAATAATCAAATGAACATGTTGGACAATCAATCAAGAATCAAATTGATGCTATCACTACAATGATGGAGACATGGTGTCAGTGAACATCAATCAAGGATCGAATTCGTGCTTTCACTGCAATGTAGAAAACAGGGTGTCGGTGAATAACTATTAAGGTTAGAATTTCTGCTTTCACTGCACTGCAATAATCAAGGGGACATGGTGTTGGACAATCAATCAAGGATCGAATTGATGCTTTCACTGCAATGATGGAGACATGGTGTCAGTGAACATCAATCAAGGATCGAATTTGTGCTTTCACTGCAATGATGAAAACAGTGTGTCAGTGAATACCTAATAAGGTTAGAATCTGTGCTTTCACTGCAATAATCAAGGGGACATGGTGTTGGACAATCAATCAAGGATCGAATTTATGCTTTCACTGCAATGATGGAGACAGGGTGTCGGTGAACATCAATCAAGGATCGAATTTATGCTTTCACTGCAAAGATGGAGACATGGTGTCAGTGAACATCAATCAAGGATCGAATTTGTGCTTTCACTGCAATGATGGAGACATGGTGTCAGTGAACATCAATCAAGGATCGAATTTGTGCTTTCACTGCAATGATGGAAACAGGGTGTCAATGAATACCTAATAAGGTTAGAATCTGTGTTTCACTGCAATAATCAAGAGGACATGGTGTTGAACAATCAATCAAGGATCGAATTTATGCTTTCACTGCAGTGATGGAGACAGGGTGTCGGTGAACATCAATCAAGGTTCGATTTGGTGCTTTTACTGCACTGCAATGATGGAAACAGGGTGTCGGTGAAAACCTAATAAGGTTAGAATTTCTGATTTCACTGCACTACAATAATCAAGGGGACATGGTGTTGGACAATCAATCAAGGATCGAATTGATGCTTTCACTGCAATGATGGAGACATGGTGTCAGTGAACATCAATCAAGGATCGAATTTGTGCTTTCACTGCAATGATGGAAACAGGGTGTCAATGAATACCTAATAAGGTTAGAATCTGTGTTTCACTGCAATAATCAAGAGGACATGGTGTTGAACAATCAATCAAGGATCGAATTTATGCTTTCACTGCAGTGATGGAGACAGGGTGTCGGTGAACATCAATCAAGGTTCGATTTGGTGCTTTTACTGCACTGCAATGATGGAAACAGGGTGTCGGTGAAAACCTAATAAGGTTAGAATTTCTGATTTCACTGCACTACAATAATCAAGGGGACATGGTGTTGGACAATCAATCAAGGATCGAATTGATGCTTTCACTGCAATGATGGAGACATGGTGTCAGTGAACATCAATCAAGGATCGAATTTGTGCTTTCACTGCAATGATGAAAACAGTGTGTCAGTGAATACCTAATAAGGTTAGAATCTGTGCTTTCACTGCAATAATCAAGGGGACATGGTGTTGGACAATCAATCAAGGATCGAATTTATGCTTTCACTGCAATGATGGAGACAGGGTGTCGGTGAACATCAATCAAGGATCGAATTTATGCTTTCACTGCAAAGATGGAGACATGGTGTCAGTGAACATCAATCAAGGATCGAATTTGTGCTTTCACTGCAATGATGGAGACATGGTGTCAGTGAACATCAATCAAGGATCGAATTTGTGCTTTCACTGCAATGATGGAAACAGGGTGTCAATGAATACCTAATAAGGTTAGAATCTGTGTTTCACTGCAATAATCAAGAGGACATGGTGTTGAACAATCAATCAAGGATCGAATTTATGCTTTCACTGCAGTGATGGAGACAGGGTGTCGGTGAACATCAATCAAGGTTCGATTTGGTGCTTTTACTGCACTGCAATGATGGAAACAGGGTGTCGGTGAAAACCTAATAAGGTTAGAATTTCTGATTTCACTGCACTACAATAATCAAGGGGACATGGTGTTGGACAATCAATCAAGGATCGAATTGATGCTTTCACTGCAATGATGGAGACATGGTGTCAGTGAACATCAATCAAGGATCGAATTTGTGCTTTCACTGCAATGATGAAAACAGTGTGTCAGTGAATACCTAATAAGGTTAGAATCTGTGCTTTCACTGCAATAATCAAGGGGACATGGTGTTGGACAATCAATCAAGGATCGAATTTATGCTTTCACTGCAATGATGGAGACAGGGTGTCGGTGAACATCAATCAAGGATCGAATTTATGCTTTCACTGCAAAGATGGAGACATGGTGTCAGTGAACATCAATCAAGGATCGAATTTGTGCTTTCACTGCAATGATGGAGACATGGTGTCAGTGAACATCAATCAAGGATCGAATTTGTGCTTTCACTGCAATGATGGAAACAGGGTGTCAATGAATACCTAATAAGGTTAGAATCTGTGTTTCACTGCAATAATCAAGAGGACATGGTGTTGAACAATCAATCAAGGATCGAATTTATGCTTTCACTGCAGTGATGGAGACAGGGTGTCGGTGAACATCAATCAAGGTTCGATTTGGTGCTTTTACTGCACTGCAATGATGGAAACAGGGTGTCGGTGAAAACCTAATAAGGTTAGAATTTCTGATTTCACTGCACTACAATAATCAAGGGGACATGGTGTTGGACAATCAATCAAGGATCGAATTGATGCTTTCACTGCAATGATGGAGACATGGTGTCAGTGAACATCAATCAAGGATCGAATTTGTGCTTTCACTGCAATGATGGAAACAGGGTGTCAATGAATACCTAATAAGGTTAGAATCTGTGTTTCACTGCAATAATCAAGAGGACATGGTGTTGAACAATCAATCAAGGATCGAATTTATGCTTTCACTGCAGTGATGGAGACAGGGTGTCGGTGAACATCAATCAAGGTTCGATTTGGTGCTTTTACTGCACTGCAATGATGGAAACAGGGTGTCGGTGAAAACCTAATAAGGTTAGAATTTCTGATTTCACTGCACTACAATAATCAAGGGGTCATGGTGTTGGACAATCAATCAAGGATCGAATTGATGCTTTCACTGCAATGATGCAATGATGCTTTCACTGCAATGATGGAGACATGGTGTCAGTGAACATCAAACAAGAATCGAATTTGTGCTTTCACTGCAATGATGGAGTCAGGGTGAAAGTTAACATTAAGCAAGCATCGAATTGGGGCTTTCACTGCAGTGATAAAGAAGAGAGGGGTCGGTCAACGTGAATCAAAAATAGAATTGGTGCTGCATTGCAATGATGAAATAGATGGTGTGTTAGTGAGCATCAATCAAAGATCGAGTTGGTGCTTTCACTGCATTGGAATGATGCAGAGATGATGAAATGTCTTTTATCACCCACCCCCATGAAAGAAGAAAATTTTACATTTCAGCCACTCCATATGAACTCAAACAACAAAATGACCTGACACGGCGGATCTGACCCGATTCGTTTCTATTTTTTCAAACTGGCATGGTTTTAAACTAACATTTTTTCAAACTGACGGCGAACAAAATTGAATAAATTTGTTAGCCGTTAACGTTTACGGAATTGCGCAAATTGTTTCTTCCTTTCTCGAGTGGCTCTAAAGTTAAATCTGCTAAAAAAATGCACTGCTAAAAAATACCTTAAATTTATGTAATTTAGCCAAAATGACAGTACCCGATCAAAACAAAAAGCTGTTGTAAATCAATTCTATCACATCTCCGACAGATAAACGCATAACGATAGTGATGATAGATCGAAGATGTGATAGACAATAAAAATAATAATCTCTTATTTGTGAGGTATTATAAGTAATTTTAAAAGTTGGGGTTTTTTTTACATTCAAACGATACTTTTTTGCACACAATGTACTAAATGGCCAGGTCACAAAGACTCCAAGGGCTCAGGGTAGGTTGGGGAAGGCGGCCCACTGGACAGATGCTAGGGACATTGCAACTTCCTGTCAATGGCCATCCAATGTGTTCGTCATCGTGCAGATGGTATGGCTCTCCCACATACGGTGCCGCTGTTTTACATCCCATCTGAGGGACATCGGACTTTTTTTTCATTTAGGGAAGAAATTTCTCAATGCAGGCAAAGTTGAGACTCGAATATAGGAACTGTAGACAGCGAGCCTAGTTTACTTTCTTACTGAGTCAGTCATCACCTTAATGTTGAAGTCTAGATGAAATGCGGTTGATAGACTGAGGATTGGGTTGGAGCATGAACTGAATGTTGCCAGAACTCTGTTGTCAAGGCGATGGTTCCGAGTGGACAACTCAGACTATTTCAATGGTTAGATAATTAACATTGGTGAGCTAAATATACATTTTTAATATATACACTCTTTTACATGCATACAGAGGTTTATCACAATAATGGTAACACGTACTGTTTGTGGAGAACATTTCATTAATAATTTCGATTCAACGTGGAATAGACTTATACAAGTCATGCACATACGGTAATGGAATGTGGGGCCATTCTTCCTGTAAAATATGGCCCAACTGTGCTAGTGATGCTGGAGGTGGAAAGTGTGATCTGACCTTGGGCTCCAGATGTTCCCACAAATGTTCAATAATATTAAGGCGGCCAGGGTAGCTGCTGTACCTTCATCCTCTGCAAACCACAACTTGACGAGTTTCGCACAATACGCAGGTGCAATTTCCGCTTGAAACCAGGGACGGTCGAGTTTGCAGGTCATTTTTGACGGTCATTTGGGAACAATGCCAAATTGGGTGAAGGTGGTCCCCGAAAATGGATGCGTACTTTGCGTATGTGACACCACCCTACAGAATAACTAATGGCCCTAAGGAATGTCATGATATGGCACCCCACAGCATCAGGGATCCACCTCCATGATTCACAGTTGGGGTGGTACTCTTCTGCAGGTTTTCGCCAGATGTACACTCTACCAGTGGTGGGAAACAATGTGTAGCACAATTCATGAGACCAGATGACACGTTGCCAGTCTTTAGCTTCCCAGGTTTTATGTGCTTTGCGCCACCTTACACGCTTTGTTGCATTGATGCTGGTAATCAGATGTTTGTGGATTGCAGCATGGAGATGGGATCATTGCGACTGCTATTCAATTCTGCTGCTATTTACCGTGCCGTGGACTTGTGTTTCCGTTAATCTGCAAGTATTGCCCTATCATCAGTTGGTAGCATTTTGAAGAATATGAGCATATATTTGACTATTCGCCGATTTTTAAACAACTAAGCTCCTGAAATAGAAAACGTGCAGGATTATGCCATGCCAGATGTTGGTTGCTTGGTTCTCCGTTCATCAATTAAATTCTTCATGAAATAATTTTTTCCTACATCAGCAGACCCATTGTTAGCAATTATTGAAAAAAATTTAATCACTTAAAAGAACTGAAAACTTGAAAGAATGTCCACCTCAGTCCCTTTTTTCACTAGATTTCGGACAAAGTTTTTTCTCTCCATGCTTTACAGCGCTTGTTTCCACAAAGAAACTTCTCAAGTTGTGCGCACTACATCACAGCTCTCACAACATTCATTCTGCATTACTTCGATGATTGTGGTAAAGTCAATTTTCGATTCTTTTAGAAGAGCCTCATGAAAACATTGCGAAAGTAATTGTGGCGAAGTCATCGAAGCATCATCTCATCTCAAAGTGTGGGTCACCTTGGTTAATTTGTACGTTTCCACCTTTGGCGTCGTTGGTTTCTTTATATCGATCATCGACTCTCACAAAACTGAGTCGTATAATCCAATCTACTGAATTTTGAAGGAAAAAAATGGGAAAAACTGATAGGGATTATAGAATTAACTTTTTTTGTCAAAAAAATGCACGTAAATTCATCATTGGACTTAAATGGTAATTTTTAAAGGCTAATTCGTAAATTTAATTCCAAATATTTTAGAAAATTCTGTGGACAGAGCAAATTTGTTTACGGCGCTGGTGGGTTAAAACAGGTTTTGAAATTAACCCAAGAATTAGTAAAGCCAGTTTTTTTAATTAATTGGAGATTTTTTTTTATCTTCTTTCTGTGTAGTTGACATTCCCTTTATCTTTCGCGCTTGAAACTGAACAACATACGAACGCTTTGGACAACTGACTCCTTCAACGTCTCATCTGACTCTCCTCGGAAAAAAATTCATTCTATCCTTATTTAACTTTCTTTCCTTTAAAAGTGGATATGGTGAGTTTTGCGTCTGTACAACTGAACTGTTGATTGGCTACAATTCGATTTAATAGGAACAGTTCTGCTCCATCGACCACAGAGGAAGTATTTCGCATCATTTTTTATCTGATAAAAATGCACCTTTCACTTTAAACAATAATTACTAAATTGTTACCATAAGATTTTTATACATACAGCATGGATTTAGCAAATATGAATACAAAGCGATAGTTTTAATTTTCTGTTGAATCTGATGGCCTGACAAAAAAGCCTGCACTTGATTGGTTAATACACCGGCGGCACTCGATTTCGCTTTGCTAGAGTTCATTAGAGAGAAGATTCAGAGGCAACACAAGGTCATGCATATTTCCTTTCGTTGACATGCCTAGAATTCTGCATTCCGCTTGCTTCAAAAGAAAACAAACATGGTCTCTTTAAAGGAACCTATTTTTTATATGAATAGCATCAAGTTGCATCAAAATGGACATGCATCGGTTTCCAACTCTACATCATACTGCTCAAATTCCTCCTTTTCAGATTCAGTATTGCATTCCTTGTTTCACCCAATAACTTTCGCTCTCACAATAAAATAATAATAATAAAAATATACACATTCCAACATATATTTCAAAAATGATCGATTTGTTATCGGTTACAAAACATTTGATTTCCTTCGTTTTGGATTCTCCTTGCCTATTGCTTCAATACACCAACGCCTTTTCTAAATCTCATCTTCAGGATCATTAAAGATGATCGGTTGTATTCACCGCAAGAGTGTATTGATCTTTTTTTTTTCCTCTGCGCAGCTCCGGAAGCTCCAATCTTCACCAATCAATCTGCAATGGCGGACATCTCTACCCTCAACCGGACAGTGGGATCGTCAGTGCGTTTCAAGTGCCCTGCCAGTGGGAATCCAAGGCCTCAAGTCACCTGGTACAAGAACGATATCTTATTGGACGAGGAAGAGCTCACACCTGAATCCAAAAGGGGGCGTTGGTCGCTAGTGCTGCGCAACTTACGACTCAAGGATAACGGCAACTATACCTGCCTCGTGAGCAACAGACTGGGCTCGATCAAAGCCACATTTCCCCTTGAGGTCACCGGTGAGTCATTTCGAATCGCTTCACACTTTTAAGACACTTTATTTATCAAACCTTTGCCACCAAAGAAATGCTGTCATGAGCAACTCCTTTCAAAATTTTCAAAAGACCATAGTACAAGGAAATTTATACTTTCCACCTAAATCCTGCTATTCACTTCAGTCATTTGTAACATACCCACAGTCCCTCACCCCCCCCCCCTCCCACTCCGACAGCAGTTATATGTTGACCATATCCACCATTACAAATTCCACGTGGGCATCGGAGAAAGAAACTAGATCTTACCAGTCGCCTTTTGTCGAAAAGGAACCTGCGACCAGAGGTTCCATTCGTTGAGTGGTCAAACTTCGAACCAGGGCAGACTTCCTTTGAGATGCCATAACTTTCATTTATCGCGAAATGTGGTGTTGTCATTCTGTCATTGGCTAAGTAACGCCATCTTGCGGTATCCCTTTCACTCAGTCGATAATAAATCGCAGTGACTCTTAATCAGACTCCAGGCCCTGCAATTCACGTGAAAGACACACAACTTTAGTCATTTCTTTTAACAGTTAAGCAGGCGATTATTCAGAAAGCTATCACCAGGGCATTTCATTTCTCCTACAGGCGATCGAATCCCATCTGAACAACAGAAGTCACTCAATTAAGTTTCGAAAACGAAACTGATTATTCTCACTTTCTTTCTCTCAATATTAATCACACTCTCTGATGCTAGGGAAACGTCTCATAGTTAAAAGTTTCTGATGCTTTACTTGCAGACACAAATAATGTCTGAATTCCTTTCACTAATCAAGAACTCTGATCAGAAACTCAACTGATTCTAAAACGAGATCACTTTATGATAGCCCATTACTGATCGATATCTCGACCAGAATTGGCTTTGTCGACTCTTTCAACCTCGAGAAAGTCCTGAATACCTCTGAAATAGAGCAAAGACAGTTCTTTGTAATACCAGTAGATTTAACCGGCATTGCTTGTGTCTCAAACTCTTTAAAACAGGGATTTCAAACTCAAATCATATATGGGACAAATCAATTAACCTTCAAAGTATAACAAGCCCAATATTATTTTAAGTAATAAGTAAATAATAATTACACTAGTGGACAAAAGCAAGGTTGCAAAAATATAGAAGTTGATCTATCAGTTTAACAGCTGGCAAGAATTTAATGAAATTCGATAGGGTGGACGGTGCTTATATCATGACCACCCCTAAATGTTTTGGAGTGGCCTGACGTCAGGGACGAATTAATTTAAAAGAAGGGCATGGGGGTTAAAACAAAACGTTGTGATTTCATCAAGCTCAGCATTCCGTAGAGGGTGGGCCTGGTGCAGCAATTTTTGATTCAATAAGATGAGCTAATTCACCGCATGGGCGGCCTCGCCGCTAACTCTGGGTGTGGTACCAAGACCAAAGGAAAAATAACTGAATAATTAGCTCAGTACAGGATTATTCCATTTCAACAGATTTATTTTTCTACAAACAAAAAACACTCTTTTCCTGTGCACAATACAGATACATCCTCAGTTAAACCATTCAAGAGGTTTACGCCACTCTGGCGGAGACAAATCTTTTTCTGCGATGGGGAGACCAGAGCAAGAAAAATGGCCATCCCTCTCGAGAGGGGGGAGGAAGCGAAACCCTCGCTCACTCATGTCATGCTGGTCATTTCGTTGATCTCAGAAGTCTGCTGCTCATCCGAAAAATTGTCCTTTTTTTTTTTAATCTGGACTTCTACTGGCATCTCATGGGGTCGGTTTAGACTACGTGCAGCTGGAATGAACTGGACCTAAGTCCAAAAACGTTTTCCTTACTCCTTTGAGATCATCTCAGTCCAGACAAGTTAGTAAGCCACATTTCACTACAATGATTGCAATATCCTATATATTGCTTGAAGACCCTATTATCCCTACTCCTTTTGAGATGATGATAATAATAATCATCTTTATTGACACAAAAAAACATTACATTTCATAGGTGTAGTATATCAGCCTATGAAAACTTGCTTGCGGATATAAAAATTATAAATAAATAACAGAGGCTATGAGTGACAACATGGCTTAATTAAAGATCGAAATATAATCATCCAGTTCATTCAACCAACAGAAAACTTTCTTTTTGAACATATTAAGACATTTAGCATTCTCAATTCAGAACTTAATTGATTATATAATCTTAACCTTTATGCATCGTTTAAATTTTGTTTTATAAATTCTGGATACAATTAATTTATAATAATTATCTCTAATCCAATAACATGAGGTGCTATAATTAAATTCGTTAATATGCTGAAACATAAAAATTAAAGCTCTAAAAACGTACAATTTGGCTACTGGCAGGACATAAAAAAAAATTAAAAATTAAATACCCCCTCAAGCAGCTGCTTGCCACAGAGGTCTGACAGTTTATATGCCATAGTAGAAAGTCTGAGAGGATGGCAGGACCTCAGCAGAAAAACGACACGTACATCCATGCCTTACCCGGGGCTCGAACCCAGGTCCCTTAGATCAGTAGCCAAGCGCTCTAACCACTCGGCCACGGGAGATCCATAAATAGAGGTGAAGTAGGAGTTAATCTATTTTTTTCAACATGACTCTTAATATAAATTTTTCCAATATATTCAATCTATACAATGATGTTTTGCTTGCTTCTCCCCATGCAGGAAGAGCATATTGCAGATGTGATTGTACACCAGAGAAAGAAAATAATAGCATGGTTTTTAAATCCAATTTGTCTCTTAAAATGTAAAATCTGTTAATAGCACATTTTAATTAGTTAGTCACATATTCCATTCCACGTACCTACTCCAATATATATTCCTGTCAACATACACCAATTCTATGTTCTCCAACTTCTCCAATTGTGTGCCAACTCCAATTTAATATAATGATAAACATCAAAGAATGATATCTAATTACATAATGATCAGTATATTTGGTAGAAAGTGAGAAATTTATTATTTTGTCTTATCCAAATTCAAAGCTAATTTATTTTTTGACATCCATTTATGTAAAGTTAACAAATCACTATTAGTCTGTATTAACATTTGAACATTGTCATCTGCCATATAGAGTAACACAGCGTCATCAGCAAATGCAATTAAATCGCCAAAAATTGTAAATCAAATATATCATTAATGAAACGATTGAACAATAATTGGCCTAAAACTTAACCCTGAGGGAAACTATATTTAGGTATCATCCTGAGGGAAACTATATACTTAAGGTATCATTTAGTTTTACCATTTGTTTCCTATTTGTCAAATAAGACTTTATCCATTGTATTACAATTTCCTCTTATACCAATATTATATAATTTTCCAACAGGATATTGTGATCAACCAAGTCAAAAGCTTTTCTGAGATCTAAAAATATAGCTATAGATTTTTTGGAATTGTTAAGAGCATTTTGAACAAAGTTAATAAGATATACAAGATAATCTAGAGTACTTTTATTAGTCTGAAAACCAAACTGCTTCTTGTTGATAATGTTGTTCTTGTACAGAAATTCCATAAACCTGCTTTTAAATAATTTTTCATTACTTTTAAAGGCAGAATTGAGAAACGTAAAAATTCTGTCTTCTTAAAAAATTCTCTTTAAAAAAATCTTTTTAAAAAATTCTGTCTTTTAAAAACTTCTCAATTCTGTCTTTAAAAAGACAGAATTTAGAAATTGATACTTTTAAAGACAGAATTGAGATTGGTCTGAAATCACTCGTGTTGTTATAATTATTACCCATTTTTAATATTGGAGTCACGAAAGAAACTTTTCAAATATCTGGAAAGTCACCAGATGCAAAAGATAAATTGCATAAGTAACATAAAACATCCACAACATGTGAATTTATAGCTTTTAATGAGTAGGTATTTATGGAATTATAACCAGCAGATTTAATATCTTTCAGTAGTAAAGTATTTAGCTCCTGTTCAGTAGTTGGGACTAAGAACATACCGTTTTGTACACTTCTAGAAATCTTACAAATTTCTATACTCTCCCCTTACTATTAACCTATTTAAATCTGCTACACATATGATAAAATAATTATTAAATATATCAACAGACAATTTCGGATTATTATCATATAACACTTCATGTCCGTCACATTCAATTTTATCGATCTTAGTGTGTGTCAAATTTTCGTTAGTTAATTTATTGATAATTCTCCATTTCTTTTTCATATCATTACTAGCTGTGTTGATTCTTGTTGTGTAATACCTATGCTCAGCTTTTTTAGTTCTCTCACAGTGTTCCTGGATATTTTATATTCTTCCACATTGCATTGCTTCCTCTTCATTTTAATGAACATTTTTTTTTTCCTTTCTTGAATCAATTCCAACAGATCATTGTTCATCCGTGATTAAATCCATTTCCTCCTGTTGGTCATTTTTAATTTAATCTTTGAAGTATCCTCACATTACTTAAGCTTATTCATAAAAAATTTAAAAGCCACATTTACATTAGAAATGTTAAAAACATCAGCCAAATCAAGACCTACTTTGTAAACCATATCCTCAAAATTAATCATTTCGCTATATATTTGTGTCTCAGACAATGGAAGCGGAACTAGCTTATCAGAATACAAATCTGCAGCAGTCACATAATAATCACTGATATCATGTTCCATTATAAATGATTTCATAAGTATATGAGAATCAGTTCTGACATAAATATAATTTAAACAAGAAATTGACAATGATCTTGTTACACTATTAATACAAGATATGAAATCCAAACTATCTAAAAGATCTTTATATATTAATGTAGTGTGATTAGAACTCAAAATATCCACATTCATATCTCCTACTATTATCATATTCTTATTTCGAAAAGTAAGAATGGTTTGTAAAAGCAATTCAACAAAATCTTCAACCTTTAATTCAGTGGATCTATAAAGAACCAAGACAGTCCATCTAAATCTATCATTTAAAAAAATATCAATGGTTACACACTCAGTTGTTTGAAAATTAATACCAGTGACCTCAATCTTATAACTATCTGAAACAAAAATTATACCTCCCGATTTATTTTTCAATCTACGACACCAGTGGAGACTATATCTCTCTAGATTATGTAAAAGAGTTTCTTCTGACTTGATCCAAATCTCAGACAATACAATCACTGAAGGCCTAATTAACAGTTGCTGGAAGTAAAGCAGAAATAGGTCAAAGTGTTTCTTTATGCTCGTAATATTGAGATGTAAGATGGCAACACTTCCCACTGAACCACAAATAAATGATTTGGCAAATCATAGTTTTGTACACATTTCATCTCTATACTGTATTGTGGCATAAAAAACTTGCATACTATTGTAAACTGAATAATTTATGATCACTATCTATTAATACAGCTGGAGCATCTTCATTGGGGAGGGGGGGGGTCTAAGATATATCTTTCCATTTTTAATCCAAACATACTTTATTTCTTCTCTTTTTGTTTCTGCTTTGTCACATACAATAATTTTTTTTCTTATTCTTAATTAGGTGTTCATTATATTATTAGGTGTTCATTAATTTAATTAGGTGTTCATTAATTAGGTAGGTCATTTCTGTTTCAAATATATCTTTCTGAATGAGTGTCTTTTTCAACCTTTTCTGACTCAACCAATAATTCCTAATTTCAGTGGTAGCAAATTCTATAATCACTGTATTTAACTTGTTGGAATGTGCGGAATTCATGTAATTAAGTTACATTTTTTGCTAGAATGATCCTTAATCCCCAAAGCATCAACAAGTTTACGTACAACTGATTACAAATCATTGTCTTGCAGCCCTAGGGAGACTAATTACGTACCTCAATATTCTTATTCAATACATTCTGTTCAATATCCATTAGCTTACAACTTAATTCATTTATTTTTATCTCAATTTCTTTATTTTTTACTGACAATTCAGTTATACTTTTTTTTATCATTGAAATTTTTTTTCATGTTCTCTCAAGAACTCATCAAATTAATTACAGCAATAATCTCAGTCGAGCCACGTGAGTAAGTCACACTACAATGATTGTAATAGAATACATTGCTTGAAGATCCTATCCTCCCTACTCCTTTGAGATCACCTCAGTGGAACCAAGCTAGCAAGCCACATTTAATTACCATGATTACAATAAAATATATTGCTCGGGCCTCACAAAATGACTTTGATGGTCGCTTCGAGAGCCTGGTCTAAAAGTTACAACAGATGGCATTCACCGAATCTCAAGTTTTCATTTTGTATACAATTCAATGCAATCTAATCCCGTGAAATTTTAAAAGTTCACTTTAAATTACGGTCAAAGGAAGCTGTATACCGTATTCAGCAGTTGTAACTCGTATCGATTAGAATGAGTTCTTGATCACAGAAACTTTTACCATTGAGCTGAAACAGCCTCGGCACTACACCTAAAGAAAGCATTGAAAAGGTCGTTTTTCTCTGTCTTACTAGAGCTTGGTGTCAAGACCATTTTTTACAAGACCTAAGATACTTTTGGATGCATTTTTCGTGACGGATACGAAGAAACAAAGGTATTTTTCTTTTGTTTAAAGCTCATATATTCAAAAATGTAGAAATACCGTTAATGCGAAAACATCAAATTTGATGAGGTGAACTTCAGTGAGATCGACAGTTCTCACCTGACCAAATGGGTCAATGTCACTTTGACATTGAAAAATGAAAGACAACAGGTTGGGAGAAACTCGTTCAGATCCCAAAATATATTTATCTTGTGTGAACTTGTGCGAAATAATTGGGTCTTCTTCTTTTCCTTTTTGAACCATGAGAGCATTCCTTTGAGCCCTGTCCATCGCAGATGTGCGATATTTGCGACCAACCGCAAGAAATGAGGAGGTACCTACAGGGTAACCCCGACTCTTACTTCCCCCCTCCCCCTAAAAAATAAGTGTTTAACCTCTGCTCTATATGTCACTTACCCAAAGAGTTGAGTCCCCAGTTTGTCAACTTCAGTATTAATGTTTCTAAAAAACTTTAAAGTTTCAGCAGATTTCATGGCTGCGAAACTTTCTACTCCATTTTGACATAAATGATAAAGATGAAATGAAACTTCTTTTGAACTTGTTACAAAATAAAGTAACGAATAAAACCTAATTGTTCGCTCCTTCTCGCACGCGGAAGTGGTTCACAGAACACAATGACGGTGCAATGACGGAAAGTAATGCTAAACATCAACTTCATTTCCGGTAAAAATTAATTTATCTTTATATTACATATCGCTGTTTGCATTTCTTACTTATATCAGCTAATTAAATTACAACGGAAATATTAATGCAATTTTTTTTAAATAAAGGAACATCGAAATCACTCACTGCTTTTATAAGACTTTATTTAAAAAGTTGTTCCCTTGTTTGTCCGATTTGCATACCATTCAAGAAATTGCTTTACTTAACTTAAAATCCGATTTTCTCACAAAGTGCTGATTCATTGCAGAGAATGAAATGCTCCAGACATTTAACGACCACGTTGGAAGTGGCGCCATCTGGGGGCCTTCTCCTCAACCATTAGTAATGAGTGTCTAAGTCAGAGAATTTCTCTTGTAAGTTCGAAAGGATGTTGGATGTTGTAGTTGGCGTCACTGTGGAGAGGAGAAATTTTTCCTAACATATCCGCTCCTTTGGGAATAAAGGAAAATCTGAATGGTATCAGTGGCATTATCAAACTCCAGAATCACATTACATACGTACCTGCCTGCCTGCCTGCCTATGTACGTACATACAAAATCTCAAGCAGCCAAAGGCTACGGTGTTCTAACCAGACTGGGTAATTTAGTCCTCTAAACACATCTGTTCTGAGCTACAACTGCTGCATTTAGTCACTGAAGGTCAATACAAACAAGGTCCTGCCCACCGCATCCTAGGTCTCCCCCTCTTTGTGACGCCTCTAGGAACATTGTTCATAACCCTATTTACTAATCTATAATTAATTTATGCAGCTTGTAAGGCTTAATTGCGATATATCTTCTAATATGAAGTATCACAATAAATAAATAAAAAAACCCTCAAGCAGCTGCTTGCCACAGAGGTCTGACAGGAGCCTGTCAGTTTATATGCCAGAGTAGAAGGTCTGAGAGGAGCAAACACATCCATGCCTTAACCCGGGGCTCGAACCCAGGTCCCTTAGATCAGTAGCCAAGCGCGCTAACGACTCGCGGCTTTAACAAAAATGGCAGAGAATCGGGTGAGAAGTCCCATTGCACTTAATCAGAGCACTGTGCAAAGAGTGAAGTTGCTATTCTTGGGAAAACCGATCCCTTTCGTTACATAAAAATTGTCTCTGGATATTACGTTGAGTTTTCACAGACGATTAACTACGTTGACAGAAAAAAATACATTAACAGGTTCAGAGCGAATATCAGTTGAAATCAGCATTCATGGCAAGATTACGATTGTGTTTAGCTGCACACTTAAGGATTTCCAAGCATTCCTTTCTGGGAATATCGCACCAAAATTTCGAGAAGGCCTAAAATTAAGAGAAAAGGGTGTGGGAGGATACTGTTGATAAAGTATATAAAACTTCCAGTCAAAAGTATTGCTATAACTATAGTAATCAACTTACAATTACTGTTGACATTGCCGTAGTCATTGAGGACGACGACGATAATGATATTGATACGAATTTAAAAAGATGAGCACTGAGCGTGAGTTCAAAACAACATATAGTAGTATTTAATAATTATTTATACAAGAAGTATGGGAATTTAAATATTGAACTCAATATGCTTACGGCTAATCATTCGCTATCTTCTATTGACAAATGTTAATGGAAGAGAACATTCCAATATCCTTAACACGACATTCGAATTAACAAGTCTTAAGAGTTGAACTATCTTAATTGAGTAGCAAGCACATTATCAAACAAATCTACCTAGCAACAACAGGTTACAAAAATCAATATTAGTAAAACCTACTTTACTTTGTTTACAAGAATACCAAGTATTTTCTTTAAATTATATTACGACCTTATGTCTTATTCGTATCACCTCTGCCTTCTATTATATAGTAGTACAACTTTGTAAGAAAGAACATAACTTCTGTCTTCTATTCTTGAATACACTGAATTCACTTTGACACTGACTAGAAACATCTCCTTCAAGATAAACATCATCATCATCATCATCCTCAAACAGCCATGGGCTACAGAGGTTCAACCAGACCGTGCAATTTAGTTCTCCAAGCAAGTCTATCCTGAGCTACATCTACTGCATCTGGCCACTGCACACCAATTCTAACAAGGTCCTGTTTGACATTGTCTGCCCACCGCATCCTAGGTCTCCCCTTCTTTCTGAGGCCTTTAGGCACACTGTTCATAACCCTATTCGCCAATCTATAATTATTCATACGGGCAACATGGCCAAACCAACGGAGTCTCTCTCTGCACAATATGCTGCTTAAAGGAGGTTGCAAACTCCTTTGCCTAACCTCATCATTAGTTACAAAGTTGAACCACCTAATGCCCAAGATACTGCGTAAGTATCTGGAATCAAAAGCATCTAGTTTCCTGTTATCTTGTTTACAAAGTGTCCAAGTTTCACTACCATAACTAACCCTAGAAAGAACCAAACTATTATACAGTCTAATTTTAGTCTTTAGGTGTATACGACTATTTCTCCACAATCTCCATAGATTCTTAAAAGTCCCGGCAGCAATCCCTATTCGTCTGTTAATCTCATGCCGCACATCACCATTATCTGTTACATAGCTCCCAAGATAATTAAACTGTGACACATGCTCAAGACTGCAACCATTCAGATTAACTGAATCACAGCCTGCCTGACCAATTTTCATCACTTTAGTTTTCTCTCTGTTTAAAACCAAACCTACTCTACTACCAGTCTCATCAACAGCTCGAATGAAAGAGTTCATCTCATCAACACCATTTGCCAAAAGGCTAAATCATAAGCATAATCTAAATCAGAAATTTTAGTATCCCCAGGCCATTTAAGGCCAAAATCTTTCCCTTGAAGTGAATTTCGCATAACATAATCAATAACCAAGCTAAAGAGAAAAGGAGACAAAATGCACCCTTGTCGAACACCGGAAGTAATGCTAAACCAACAAGATAACAGGAAACAAGAGTAATCATAAAACAACACTCAAGCCGACTAATAGCGCACAATACGAAATCAACTCTTCTTTTGAATTCACCGACCTCACAACTGAATATCTTTTTAGTCAAATCAGGGTTCCAAGTCGTGGTTGCTGTAATTCGCACGCTCAAGCACACACGAGATTCAAAACGATGCATCATATCACGAGTTCATTGTAGCACGTTCATCTGTCTTAACAATATTATTGAGCTAGATGATCTGGTGAATTCCGATGCGACTGTCCATACTAATTCTTTTGGAAAACATTTCACTTCACTGGTTTTGACTGCAAAAAACAAAGTGGCTGATTTCTCTGTAATTACGAAATATTTCCATGCTTACGAGAATCGCAGCGGTCTGAAGTATCCATCGTTTCAATTAAAGAGTGCATTTTAAAAACAAAATTATTCCTTAACCCTAAACCTACCGACACGTCATGTCTACCTATTCCTACCGTGACCGGTCCTTAAAAAAAGATTATGTTTTTTTACGAATGAACGCAGATAATAAATCAATTAGGTACTTAATTAAATCATAAATGAAACAACTTTCACAAAATGAAAAAACAATTTTTTTTTATTTCAATTATAAACATGAAAATGAAAAATGAACAGTAGTTCTATAGTTTCTTGCATTTATAAATAACGCATATCTTATTAATCTTCAATGCATTTTTTACAAATGATTGAGTTCTCCAATGTACATTTGCCGCACACATATTTTTTGCATTTCAAACAGATTTTTCGTAGTTTTGTTGTCTTTGCAATATCTCACTTGGCAAGTTTTTCGTGCATGTGAAACTGAACTTATATTTGTTGATGTTTTCGGAATATTTCCTTTTACTTTTTCCTTCTTGATATTCAGCGGCAAGTTCTTCAGCGAAATGGAATAAAAATTCCTGACTTGAAAATTTTTCCCCCTGTTGTTTCTTTATATAAAACCCATGCGTTTATTCCAGCTAGGTAAAGAATATTGAAAAATACTTGGAGGGGGCCATCTCCAAGATTTCGATTTCACGCTGTATTTTCTTGCCATTTGATCCGTCACATCTACACCGAATTTTGTGCTATTATAAAATCTAATCGTTTCCGGTATACGCTTATCACTTTTTTTCAGTGTCTATTGAGTTATGCATTGAACGTAGTAGAATCACTTTTTCTTAGTTTACTTTTATAAATTGTTAGAGTAATATAACCTGATTTATATAGTTTTGTTGTAAAGCGTGCCATATTATCTTTCACGTGTTTGGCAATTCTCGCTTGTTTCCACGGATGGTTCCAACATTCTTTTTGCTAGCAGTTTTGTGGCTAATGATATGCTCGTAAAATAGTTATCCGTGGTTACGTTCCTTCCATACCCTGTGAATGGTTCTATTAGCTTGAGGACAATGAACTCCCCAAAGTGGAACTGAAGGTTCTCTTTTCTCATCCTTTCCCAAATATGGAAATCCATTTACAACATGTTTGCTATTGACGTCAGATGCTAACCAGAATTTGATTCCAAACTTATCTGGTTTGTTCGGCATATATTGTGTAAATCTACACCTAGCCTTGGATGGAAACAACTGCTCATGTATCACAGGCTCATTCCGCTTTCAATCGAAGTCATGCCACACTTTGGTAGCCTTTCATTTATACCGACTGTATAGTTTTAGAATTGAGTTTCCAGGTTAAATAACAGAAATCTTTCAACCGGTCAAACTGACCGGTCGCGGTAGATAGGACTGGCTATGTATATTTCTCGGAAAAAAGACAATAAGAAGAGATGTAAATACTGAAAAAATCATTGTAAGTATATTATAAGAAAAGTCGTAAAGTTAAATAGCGATGTGAAAACGTTGCATGTGGGAAATTTTACGCAAAAGTTTGAAAAGGTCAATTTGACCGGTCGTGGTAGGTTTAGCGTTAAACGCATCTAGACTGTTTTTATTCTGTTAAGGTCTGTTTATGCATTTTTCAGCACTCCTACAATAAAAGAAGTAATATCATCTGGACAACCCAATTCCTGGTGAATTAGAATTATGTTGACGCAGATCCTAATTAAGCCTTTTCCTCTCGTTGCAGATGGATCTGGGCCTGACCTTGCTGTCTTCCACCCTCTTAACACAACCGTCAAATTCGGTTCCTCGGCCACTTTCCAGTGCCGCGTGCGCAGCGATGCCACTCCCAATATTCAGGTAGGACAGACTTTCGGATTTTGGTTTCTTCTTCCTCCGCCAATCTTTAAAGTTACTTTTAACTCTCTGTTTAGAATATTTAATTGCAAAGTGGTGGCAACACAAAAAAATGCAAATTGGACACAACTCTGAGATAAGAAACAAGGAAACGACATGGAAATGAGGTCATTCGAACATTTCATCCAATATAAATTGTCTTAATTTTAAACAAGAAGTAACAAAAAACAAACGATAATCTTTTTCGTAAACATAAAAAAATCTAAAAAATTGAATTTGTAACGAACAACAAAGGGAATAAATTTTGTTCTCTACACATTGTAAATCGGAGAGTCAACAATAACAATATACCGAGGTTTCCAGTTTGTTAGTGTCACAAAGGCTACACATACAATGAGGAAAAATTGTAAATACCTTGTCATTTACAAATATTCTGTTTTGATTAAAACGGAGCTGTATTAGTAATCTTTTCACGTACATTCCAATTGCTGAATCAAGATAAAAACATGAATTTTAAAGTATATAAATAGGAAGAGAAGAAACGACTCTTTTCCATTGAGGAAAAAACTTTCTGGATTCCCTAATCATGAAATATGTTAAAGATAAAAGGCAGATATCGTCTAATGATATCTAGAGAAATCCAAATAAATTTGAAACCACTATTCTCAAATATTTCTCTAACGAAAACTGTCCAATTAAATCTAGAATCTTTGGAGAAAAACAATACCTTGAACAAAGCTGCAAGTAACCTAACTTAGAAAATCTGTTATCGTTCGTCTTCAAAAGCTTTATCCAGTATTTTAAGATTAGTTTAATGAAAACCAAATATATTCCAGATTAGCCCAAATCCAATCTCAACATATAACCCGGAACACTGCGTGAGAGTGTTCACAGTTTCCGCACTAATAGGCAAAGGCATTTCTCGAGTTCAACGAGAAAATGAACTAACCACACAGCTGAGCCATTTAGACAAGTCTGAAAGTACCATTGAGTTAAACATTTAATACAAGTAAATAAGAAACTTAATTTAGCTCCGGTATACACCATGATGTCGTCAAAGCAGCTTTAGCTTTTGAAAGAAAATAATATTTAGCCATAATGATAATACCGGAACGGGAAAAAGGCAAACCCAGAAAGACGTTGCAAAAAAAAATGCCAAACCATCGTGTTTCGAAAGTTACCACCCTTCCTAAAAGCAACAATCTTAGTTTTATCCACATTGACTTTTAACCCGAAATCGGAACAAAATCTTTCCAAAATAATTTTTTTTTTTTTCATTTTTGCGTCATGTAGGACAGAGAAGAATCCTAGAAGCTACTCCTAGCTTTAGAGGCCTTCTCATACAAGAAGATGCTCTACAAAGACAGAAGTCATGCTGACCACTGCCTCAGTTATAGATAACACAGCACATAAAGTTCGCCTTGCTGGAACAGTCGCTAGCTGCCTAACCACTATGCCGATTAAAGCAGAAGGTTGCTCTGCAAATCAATAGGAGAGTCAACCAAAATAAATGTGTTATCAGCTTATAGTAAAGTATGCGTAGAACATCTGAACTTAACTGATTGGCTGGTAAACCAGAGTTATTTAGTTGGTTAATAAGGTCATTACAAAATAAATAAAAAGGGCCGAGAACCTCACCCTGCAAAACACTAAACATTAATACTGCAATTGTCAAATACCCTGTTCCCCACTAATCAGTTTCCCAAAATTAAAACTCGCAGCAGATTGCCTTGAAAGAGATCACAATAACTCGTGGTTCATGCTCTCGAAAGCACTCCGAAAGTCGACAGATAATGCGAAGAGTTGCCCTCTTTTCTTCTGCAATCGCCGTGCGCACCCCAGAGATCGGGATACGTACGTTCTGTTGGCCACAACTGTAATCGCTAGTGGTTTTGCGTAGTGTTTATCATACATGGCTCGTCAAGAGGTTATAGTTACTATATAGGACCAGTCTTTCTGTGGAGACTGATGATTCTGTGGAAATTACTGTGGAGACTGAGACTTAAGCTCCTCCCTGCTCACAATTATATCCAGCAATTAATCTAGGCACCAATGATAAAATAAGGTAATTTACTAATAAAATGGTATACTTAGGTCTCTGAGCTAACCCACTAAATCGTTAAGCAGCAATTGAAATTTCCTGGTGAAAAAGTCCATTAGCCATGAACGTGCCAGCTAATTGCAAGAGTAGCAAAAGCAGACAATTTGATTATCTTTCAAGACGAGTCGAGACACTTCGACCCCGTTTTCCCTCGGAGCCCTCCGCCTTCTCCAAGACATACGGCGGTGCCAACCCCAATTTCGATAATGGCCACTTAGCTCTGCGAACACTTCTTTCGCTGCGCAAATAATCAGAATGCACTTTAGAATTACGATCCATATATGTGAAGTATTTGCTGTGAAATGCATTAAAATAGAAGCCACATAAGAACGACCAATGTGCTTTATGATCTTACAGGTTGTCAAATCTTAAAAAGTGGATTTATTAATCCCTTCAATACAAATGTAACTTCAAATGATAAGATTTCAGAGTTGTCACCCTAGTCAGTGATTAATGATCTCCTGTTACAGTTGAAGGGAAAACATAGAAATACACTCTTTGCCAATAACTAATACCAATGTATCAATAACAGTTCTAATCATGGTCATTAAGGACTTGACTGGGATAACTGAAAATAATATAACTCCTACTAACTGCTCCGCTAGTTTTAAACTGTCCCTAACTAACTTTGATTCTACCTTCTAACAGCTTTAACTCTTATCCTACTATTAGTCTTAAAAAGGCTAAACTAACTCTAGAATTTAAGACAATGCCGAGCATGGCATGAGAGGTTTCAAAAAAAAAATGGCTCCTTACCGACGTTATCCACCTACAGCAGGGTGGCCCACGCTGAGGAATCCAGTTGCTTGAAATGCCATGTCACACTTCAAGTACAGTTCATCTGCTGCTGAGAGGTGAGACGGGTAAACAGTTCCCAGGGTTATTCACTACACAGGAGGAAAGTTCATGGGACGATGGCTGCTGAGATTTCCGTGCAGAGAGGCTTTTCTACCAGACAGGTCTATTTGGGTACCTCACGAGTGGTCAGAGCAATTGGAGTATAAAATGACGAATGTCCACTGGATAACAGCAAACTTTCTCTTGCTCGATCGGCTAGTTTTCACTCAATCGTAGCCGATATAAATCAAACACTCAGTCGAATTGGGGAGGGGGAGGGAAGGGTTCTAAGGGAGCGTGAGTGCCAGAGAGGATGATTAGTTAACGGCAGCCCCTCATAATGACAGATACTCTGGACAGCCTCCACACAGACTGAGTTGACTAGGACGTTGTGTTGGGATACCATTTGTTTTTCACCCTAACTAGTAGAACTTCTCCAGTACTCTGTTGATGGAAAGGTTGATGTTTTCTTATAATCGAGATGGGTAAGCCCTAACTGGTGGAACTTCTCCAGTACTCTGTTGGTGGAAAGGTTGATGTTTTCTTATAATGGAGATGGGCCTGCTTTAACTGGTGGAACTTCTCCACTACTCTGTTGATGGAAAGGTTGATGTTTTCTTATAATGGAGATGGGCCAGCCCTAACTGGTGCAACTTCTCCACTACTCTGTTGGTGGAAAGGTTGATGTTTTCTTATAATGGAGATGGGCCAGCCCTAACTGGTGGAACTTCTCCAGTACTCTGTTGGTGGAAAGGTTGATGTTTTCTTATAATCGAGATGGGCCAGCCATAACTGGTGGAACTTCTCCAGTACTCTGTTGATGGAAAGGTTGATGTTTTCTTATAATGGAGATGGGCCAGCCCTAACTGGTGGAACTTCTCCACTACTCTGTTGGTGGAAAGGTTGATGTTTTCTTATAATGGAGATGGGCCAGCCCTAACTGATGGAACTTCTCCAGTACTCTGTTGGTGGAAAGGTTGATGTTTTCTTATAATCGAGATGGGCCAGCCCTAACTGGTGGAACTTCTCCAGTACTCTGTTGGTGGAAAGGTTGATGTTTTCTTATAATGGAGATGGGCCTGCTTTAACTGGTGGAACTTCTCCACTACTCTGTTGGTGGAAAGGTTGATGTTTTCTTATAATGGAGATGGGCCAGCCCTAACTGGTGCAACTTCTCCACTACTCTGTTGGTGGAAAGGTTGATGTTTTCTTATAATGGAGATGGGCCAGCCCTAACTGGTGGAACTTCTCCAGTACTCTGTTGGTGGAAAGGTTGATGTTTTCTTATAATCGAGATGGGTAAGCCCTAACTGGTGGAACTTCTCCAGTACTCTGTTGGTGGAAAGGTTGATGTTTTCTTATAATGGAGATGGGCCTGCTTTAACTGGTGGAACTTCTCCACTACTCTGTTGGTGGAAAGGTTGATGTTTTCTTATAATGGAGATGGGCCAGCCCTAACTGGTGCAACTTCTCCACTACTCTGTTGGTGGAAAGGTTGATGTTTTCTTATAATGGAGATGGGCCAGCCCTAACTGGTGGAACTTCTCCAGTACTCTGTTGGTGGAAAGGTTGATGTTTTCTTATAATCGAGATGGGCCAGCCATAACTGGTGGAACTTCTCCAGTACTCTGTTGATGGAAAGGTTGATGTTTTCTTATAATGGAGATGGGCCAGCCCTAACTGGTGGAACTTCTCCACTACTCTGTTGGTGGAAAGGTTGATGTTTTCTTATAATGGAGATGGGCCAGCCCTAACTGATGGAACTTCTCCAGTACTCTGTTGGTGGAAAGGTTGATGTTTTCTTATAATCGAGATGGGCCAGCCCTAACTGGTGGAACTTCTCCAGTACTCTGTTGATGGAAAGGTTGATGTTTTCTTATAATGGAGATGGGCCAGCCCTAACTGGTGGAACTTCTCCACTACTCTGTTGGTGGAAAGGTTGATGTTTTCTTATAATGGAGATGGGCCAGCCCTAACTGGTGCAACTTCTCCACTACTCTGTTGGTGGAAAGGTTGATGTTTTCTTATAATGGAGATGGGCCAGCCCTAACTGGTGGAACTTCTCCAGTACTCTGTTGGTGGAAAGGTTGATATTTTCTTATAATGGAGATGGGCCAGCCCTAACTGGTGGAACTTCTCCAGTACTCTGTTGATGGAAAAGTTGATGTTTTCTTATAATGAAGATGGGCCAGCCCTAACTGGTGGAACTTCTCCAGTACTCTGTCGGTGGAAAGGTTAATGTTTTCTTATAATGGAGATGGGCCAGCCCTAACTGGTGGAACTTCTCCACTACTCTGTTGGTGGAAAGGTTGATGTTTTCTTATAATGGAGATGGGCCAGCCCTAACTGGTGGAACTTCTCCAGTACTCTGTTGGTGGAAAGGTTGATGTTTTCTTATAATGGAGATGGGCCAGCCCTAACTGGTGGAACTTCTCCAGTACTCTGTTGGTGGAAAGGCTGATGTTTTCTTATAATGGAGTTGGGCCAGCCCTAACTGGTGCAACTTCTCCACTACTCTGTTGGTGGAAAGGTTGATGTTTTCTTATAATGGAGATGGGCCAGCCCTAACTGGTGGAACTTCTCCAGTACTCTGTTGGTGGAAAGGTTGATGTTTTCTTATAATGGAGATGGGCCAGCCCTAACTGGTGGAACTTCTCCAGTACTCTGTTGATGGAAAGGTTGATGCTTTCTTATAATGGAGATGGGCCAGCCCTAACTGATGGAACTTCTCCAGTACTCTGTTGATGGAAAGGTTGATGTTTTCTTATAATCGAGATGGGCCAGCCCTAACTGGTGGAACTTCTCCAGTACTCTGTTGGTGGAAAGGTTGATGTTTTCTTATAATGGAGATGGGCCAGCCCTAACTGGTGCAACTTCCCCAGTACTCTGTTGGTGGAAAGGTTGATGTTTTCTTATAATGGAGATGGGCCAGCCCTAACTGGTGGAACTTCTCCACTACTCTGTTGGTGGAAAGGTTGATGTTTTCTTATAATGGAGATGGGCCAGCCCTAACTGGTGCAACTTCTCCAGTACTCTGTTGGTGGAAAGGTTGATGTTTTCTTATAATGCAGATGGGCCAGCCCTAACTGGTGGAACTTCTCCAGTACTCTGTTGATGGAAAAGTTGATGTTTTCTTATAATGAAGATGGGCCAGCCCTAACTGGTGGAACTTCTCCAGTACTCTGTCGGTGGAAAGGTTGATGTTTTCTTATAATGGAGATGGGCCAGCCCTAACTGGTGGAACTTCTCCACTACTCTGTTGGTGGAAAGGTTGATGTTTTCTTATAATGGAGATGGGCCAGCCCTAACTGGTGGAACTTCTCCAGTACTCTGTTGGTGGAAAGGTTGATGTTTTCTTATAATGGAGATGGGCCAGCCCTAACTGGTGGAACTTCTCCAGTACTCTGTTGGTGGAAAGGTTGAAGTTTTCTTATAATGGAGATGGGCCAGCCCTAACTGGTGGAACTTCTCCAGTACTCTGTTGGTGGAAAGGTTGATGTTTTCTTGTAATGGAGATGGGCCAGCCCTAACTGGTGCAACTTCTCCACTACTCTGTTGGTGGAAAGGTTAATGTTTTCTTAAAATGGAGATGGGCCAGCCCTAACTGGTGGAACTTCTCCAGTACTCTGTTGGTGGAAAGGTTGATGTTTTCTTATAATGGAGATGGGCCAGCCCTAACTGGTGGAACTTCTCCAGTACTCTGTCGGTGGAAAGGTTGATGTTTTTTATAATGGAGATGGGCCAGCCCTAACTGGTGGAACCTCTCCAGTACTCTGTTGGTGGAAAGGTTGATGTTTTCTTATAATGGAGATGGGCCAGCCCTAACTGGTGGAACTTCTCCAGTACTCTGTTGGTGGAAAGGTTGATGTTTTCTTGTAATGGAGTTGGGCCAGCCCTAACTGGTGCAACTCTCCACTACTCTGTTGGTGGAAAGATTGATGTTTTCTTATAATGGAGATGGGCCAGCCCTAACTGGTGGAACTTCTCCAGTACTCTGTTGGTGGAAAGGTTGATGTTTTCTTATAATGGAGTTGGGCCAGCCCTAACTGGTGGAACTTCTCCAGTACTCTGTCGGTGGAAAGGTTGATGTTTTCTTATAATGAAGATGGGCCAACCCTAACTGGTGGAACTTCTCCAGTACTCTGTTGATGGAAAAGTTGATGTTTTCTTATAATGGAGATGGGCCAGCCCTAACTGGTGCAACTTCTCCACTACTCTGTTGGTGGAAAGGTTGATGTTTTCTTATAATGGAGATGGGCCAGCCCTAACTGGTGGAACTTCTCCAGTACTCTGTTGGTGGAAAGGTTGATGTTTTCTTATAATGGAGATGGGCCAGCCCTAACTGGTGGAACTTCTCCAGTACTCTGTTGGTGGAAAGGTTGATGTTTTCTTGTAATGGAGTTGGGCCAGCCCTAACTGGTGCAACTCTCCACTACTCTGTTGGTGGAAAGATTGATGTTTTCTTATAATGGAGATGGGCCAGCCCTAACTGGTGGAACTTCTCCAGTACTCTGTTGGTGGAAAGGTTGATGTTTTCTTATAATGGAGTTGGGCCAGCCCTAACTGGTGGAACTTCTCCAGTACTCTGTCGGTGGAAAGGTTGATGTTTTCTTATAATGAAGATGGGCCAACCCTAACTGGTGGAACTTCTCCAGTACTCTGTCGGTGGAAAGGTTGATGTTTTCTTATAATGGAGATGGGCCAGCCCTAACTGGTGGAACTTCTCCAGTACTCTGTCGGTGGAAAGGTTGATGTTTTCTTATAATGGAGATGGGCCAGCCCTAACTGGTGGAACTTCTCCAGTACTCTGTTGGTGGAAAGGTTGATGTTTTCTTATAATGGAGATGGGCCAACCCTAACTGGTGGAACTTCTCCAGTACTCTGTTGGTGGAAAGGTTGATGTTTTCTTATAATGGAGATGGGCCAACCCTAACTGGTGGAACTTCTCCAGTACTCTGTTGGTGGAAAGGTTGATGTTTTCTTATAATGAAGATGGGCCAACCCTAACTGGTGGAACTTCTCCAGTACTCTGTCGGTGGAAAGGTTGATGTTTTCTTATAATGGAGATGGGCCAGCCCTAACTGGTGGAACTTCTCCAGTACTCTGTCGGTGGAAAGGTTGATGTTTTCTTATAATGGAGATGGGCCAGCCCTAACTGGTGGAACTTCTCCAGTACTCTGTTGGTGGAAAGGTTGATGTTTTCTTATAATGAAGATGGGCCAACCCTAACTGGTGGAACTTCTCCAGTACTCTGTCGGTGGAAAGGTTGATGTTTTCTTATAATGGAGATGGGCCAGCCCTAACTGGTGGAACTTCTCCAGTACTCTGTTGATGGAAAAGTTGAGGTTTTCTTATAATGGAGATGGGCCAGCCCTAACTGGTGGAACTTCTCCAGTATTCTGTTGATGGAAAGTTTGATGTTTTCTTATAATGGAGATGGGCCAGCCCTAACTGGTGCAACTTCTCCACTACTCTGTTGGTGGAAAGGTTGATGTTTTCTTATAATGGAGATGGGCCAGCCGTAACTGGTGGAACTTCTCCAGTACTCTGTTGGTGGAAAGGTTGATGTTTTCTTATAATGGAGATGGGCCAGCCCTAACTGGTGCAACTTCTCCAGTACTCTGTTGATGGAAAGGTTGATGTTTTTTTATAATGGAGATGGGCCAGCCCTAACTGGTGGAACTTTTCCAGTACTCTGTTGGTGGAAAGGTTGATGTTTTCTTATAATGGAGATGGGCCAGCCGTAACTGGTGGAACTTCTCCAGTATTCTGTTGGTGGAAAGGTTGATGTTTTCTTAAAATGGAGATGGGCCAGCCCTAACTGGTGCAATTTCCCCAGTATTCTGTTGGTGGAAAGGTTGATGTTTTCATATAATGGAGATGGGCCCGCCCTAACTGGTGGAACTTCTCCAGTACTCTGTTGATGGAAAGGTTGATGTTTTCTTATAATGGAGATGGGCCAGCCCTAACTGGTGGAACTTCTCCAGTACTCTGTTGATGGAAAGGTTGATGTTTTTTTATAATGGAGATGGGCCAGCCCTAACTGGTGCAACTTCCCCAGTACTCTGTTGGTGGAAAGGTTGATGTTTTCTTATAATGGAGATGGGCCAGCCCTAACTGGTGGAACTTCTCCAGTACTCTGTTGGTGGAAAGGTTGATGTTTTCTTATAATGGAGATGGGCCAGCCCTAACTGGTGCAACTTCTCCACTACTCTGTTGGTGGAAAGGTTGATGTTTTCTTATAATGGAGATCTGCCAGCCCTAACTGGTGGAACTTTTCCAGTACTCTGTTGGTGGAAAGGTTGATGTTTTCTTATAATGGAGATGGGCCAGCCCCAACTGGTGGAACTTCTCCAGTACTCTGTTGGTGGAAAGGTTGATGTTTTCTTATAATGGAGATGGGCCAGCCCTAACTGGTGGAACTTCTCCAGTACTCTGTTGATGGAAAGGTTGATGTTTTCTTATAATGGAGATGGGCCAGCCCTAACTGGTGGAACTTCTCCAGTACTCTGTTGATGGAAAGGTTGATGTTTTTTTATAATGGAGATGGGCCAGCCCTAACTGGTGCAACTTTTCCAGTACTCTGTTGGTGGAAAGGTTGATGTTTTCTTATAATGGAGATGGGCCAGCCCTAACTGGTGGAACTTCTCCAGTACTCTGTTGGTGGAAAGGTTGATGTTTTCTTATAATGGAGATCGGCCAGCCCTAACTGGTGCAACTTCTCCAGTAGTCTGTTGATGGAAAGGTTGATGTTTTCTTATAATGGAGATGGGCCAGCCCTAACTGGTGGAACTTCTCCAGTACTCTGTTGGTGGAAAGGTTGATGTTTTCTTATAATGGAGATGGGCCAGCCCTAACTGGTGGAACTTCTCCAGTACTCTGTTGGTGGAAAGGTTGATGTTTTCTTATAACGGAGATGGGCCTGCTTTAACTGGTGGAACTTCTCCAGTACTCTGTTGATGGAAAGGTTGATGCTTTCTTATAATGGAGATGGGCCAGCCCTAACTGGTGCAACTTCTCCAGTACTCTGTTGATGGAAAGGTTGATGTTTTCTTATAATGGAGATGGGCCAGCCCTAACTGGTGGAACTTTTCCAGTACTCTGTTGGTGGAAAGGTTGATGTTTTCTTATAATGGAGATGGGCCAGCCCTAACTGGTGGAACTTCTCCAGTATTCTGTTGGTGGAAAGGTTGATGTTTTCTTAAAATGGAGATGGGCCAGCCCTAACTGGTGGAACTTCTCCACTACTCTGTTGGTGGAAAGGTTGATGTTTTCTTATAATGGAGATGGGCCAGCCCTAACTGGTGCAACTTCTCCAGTACTCTGTTGGTGGAAAGGTTGATGTTTTCTTATAATGGAGATGGGCCAGCCCTAACTGGTGGAACTTCTCCAGTACTCTGTTGATGGAAAGGTTGATGCTTTCTTATAATGGAGATGGGCCAGCCCTAACTGGTTCAACTTCTCCAGTACTCTGTTAATGGAAAGGTTGATGTTTTCTTATAATGGACATGGGCCAGCCTTAACTGGTGGAACTTCTCCAGTACTCTGTTGGTGGAAAGGTTGATGTTTTCTTATAATGGAGATGGGCCAGCCCTAACTGGTGCAACTTCTCCAGTAGTCTGTTGATGGAAAGGTTGATGTTTTCTTATAATGGAGATGGGCCAGCCCTAACTGGTGGAACTTCTCCAGTACTCTGTTGGTGGAAAGGTTGATGTTTTCTTATAATGGAGATGGGCCAGCCCTAACTGGTGGAACTTCTCCAGTACTCTGTTGGTGGAAAGGTTGATGTTTTCTTATAATGGAGATGGGCCAGCCCTAACTGGTGGAACTTCTCCAGTACTCTGTTGATGGAAAGGTTGATGCTTTCTTATAATGGAGATGGGCCAGCCCTAACTGGTTCAACTTCTCCAGTACTCTGTTGATGGAAAGGTTGATGTTTTCTTATAATGGAGATGGGCCAGCCCTAACTGGTGGAACTTCTCCAGTACTCTGTTGGTGGAAAGGTTGATGTTTTCTTATAATGGAGATGGGCCAGCCCTAACTGGTGGAACTTCTCCAGTACTCTGTTGGTGGAAAGGTTGATGTTTTCTTATAATGGAGATGGGCCAGCCCCACTGGTGGAACTTCTCCAGTACTCTGTTGATGGAAAGGTTGATGCTTTCTTATAATGGAGATGGGCCAGCCCTAACTGGTTCAACTTCTCCAGTACTCTGTTGATGGAAAGGTTGATGTTTTCTTATAATGGAGATGGGCCAGCCCTAACTGGTGCAACTTCTCCAGTACTCTGTTGATGGAAAGGTTGATGTTTTCTTATAATGGAGATGGGCCAGCCCTAACTGGTGCAACTTCTCCAGTACTCTGTCGGTGGAAAGGTTGATGTTTTCTTATAATCGAGATGGGCCAGCCTTAACTGGTGGAACTTCTCCAGTACTCTGTTGGTGGAAAGGTTGATGTTTTCTTATAATGGAGATGGGCCAGCCCTAACTGGTGCAACTTCTCCAGTACTCTGTTGGTGGAAAGGTTGATGTTTTCTTATAATGGAGATGGGCCAGCCCTAACTGGTGCAACTTCTCCAGTAGTCTGTTGATGGAAAGGTTGATGTTTTCTTATAATGGAGATGGGCCAGCCCTAACTGGTGGAACTTCTCCAGTACTCTGTTGGTGGAAAGGTTGATGTTTTCTTATAATGGAGATGGGCCAGCCCTAACTGGTGGAACTTCTCCAGTACTCTGTTGGTGGAAAGGTTGATGTTTTCTTATAATGGAGATGGGCCAGCCCTAACTGGTGGAACTTCTCCAGTACTCTGTTGATGGAAAGGTTGATGCTTTCTTATAATGGAGATGGGCCAGCCCTAACTGTTCAACTTCTCCAGTACTCTGTTGATGGAAAGGTTGATGTTTTCTTATAACGGAGATGGGCCAGCCCTAACTGGTGGAACTTCTCCAGTACTCTGTTGGTGGAAAGGTTGATGTTTTCTTATAATGGAGATGGGCCAGCCCTAACTGGTGGAACTTCTCCAGTACTCTGTTGGTGGAAAGGTTGATGTTTTCTTATAATGGAGATGGGCCAGCCCTAACTGGTGGAACTTCTCCAGTACTCTGTTGATGGAAAGGTTGATGCTTTCTTATAATGGAGATGGGCCAGCCCTAACTGGTTCAACTTCTCCAGTACTCTGTTGATGGAAAGGTTGATGTTTTCTTATAATGGAGATGGGCCAGCCCTAACTGGTGGAACTTTTCCAGTACTCTGTTGGTGGAAAGGTTGATGTTTTCTTATAATGGAGATGGGCCAGCCCTAACTGGTGGAACTTCTCCAGTATTCTGTTGGTGGAAAGGTTGATGTTTTCTTAAAATGGAGATGGGCCAGCCCTAACTGGTGGAACTTCTCCACTACTCTGTTGGTGGAAAGGTTGATGTTTTCTTATAATGGAGATGGGCCAGCCCTAACTGGTGCAACTTCTCCAGTACTCTGTTGGTGGAAAGGTTGATGTTTTCTTATAATGGAGATGGGCCAGCCCTAACTGGTGGAACTTCTCCAGTACTCTGTTGATGGAAAGGTTGATGCTTTCTTATAATGGAGATGGGCCAGACCTAACTGGTTCAACTTCTCCAGTACTCTGTTAATGGAAAGGTTGATGTTTTCTTATAATGGACATGGGCCAGCCTTAACTGGTGGAACTTCTCCAGTACTCTGTTGGTGGAAAGGTTGATGTTTTCTTATAATGGAGATGGGCCAGCCCTAACTGGTGCAACTTCTCCAGTAGTCTGTTGATGGAAAGGTTGATGTTTTCTTATAATGGAGATGGGCCAGCCCTAACTGGTGGAACTTCTCCAGTACTCTGTTGGTGGAAAGGTTGATGTTTTCTTATAATGGAGATGGGCCAGCCCTAACTGGTGGAACTTCTCCAGTACTCTGTTGGTGGAAAGGTTGATGTTTTCTTATAATGGAGATGGGCCAGCCCTAACTGGTGGAACTTCTCCAGTACTCTGTTGATGGAAAGGTTGATGCTTTCTTATAATGGAGATGGGCCAGCCCTAACTGGTTCAACTTCTCCAGTACTCTGTTGATGGAAAGGTTGATGTTTTCTTATAATGGAGATGGGCCAGCCCTAACTGGTGGAACTTCTCCAGTACTCTGTTGGTGGAAAGGTTGATGTTTTCTTATAATGGAGATGGGCCAGCCCTAACTGGTGGAACTTCTCCAGTACTCTGTTGGTGGAAAGGTTGATGTTTTCTTATAATGGAGATGGGCCAGCCCTAACTGGTGGAACTTCTCCAGTACTCTGTTGATGGAAAGGTTGATGCTTTCTTATAATGGAGATGGGCCAGCCCTAACTGGTTCAACTTCTCCAGTACTCTGTTGATGGAAAGGTTGATGTTTTCTTATAATGGAGATGGGCCAGCCCTAACTGGTGCAACTTCTCCAGTACTCTGTTGATGGAAAGGTTGATGTTTTCTTATAATGGAGATGGGCCAGCCCTAACTGGTGCAACTTCTCCAGTACTCTGTCGGTGGAAAGGTTGATGTTTTCTTATAATCGAGATGGGCCAGCCTTAACTGGTGGAACTTCTCCAGTACTCTGTTGGTGGAAAGGTTGATGTTTTCTTATAATGGAGATGGGCCAGCCCTAACTGGTGCAACTTCTCCAGTACTCTGTTGGTGGAAAGGTTGATGTTTTCTTATAATGGAGATGGGCCAGCCCTAACTGGTGCAACTTCTCCAGTAGTCTGTTGATGGAAAGGTTGATGTTTTCTTATAATGGAGATGGGCCAGCCCTAACTGGTGGAACTTCTCCAGTACTCTGTTGGTGGAAAGGTTGATGTTTTCTTATAATGGAGATGGGCCAGCCCTAACTGGTGGAACTTCTCCAGTACTCTGTTGGTGGAAAGGTTGATGTTTTCTTATAATGCAGATGGGCCAGCCCTAACTGGTGGAACTTCTCCAGTACTCTGTTGATGGAAAGGTTGATGCTTTCTTATAATGGAGATGGGCCAGCCCTAACTGGTTCAACTTCTCCAGTACTCTGTTGATGGAAAGGTTGATGTTTTCTTATAATGGAGATGGGCCAGCCCTAACTGGTGGAACTTCTCCAGTACTCTGTTGGTGGAAAGGTTGATGTTTTCTTATAATGGAGATGGGCCAGCCCTAACTGGTGGAACTTCTCCAGTACTCTGTTGGTGGAAAGGTTGATGTTTTCTTATAATGGAGATGGGCCAGCCCTAACTGGTGGAACTTCTCCAGTACTCTGTTGATGGAAAGGTTGATGCTTTCTTATAATGGAGATGGGCCAGCCCTAACTGGTTCAACTTCTCCAGTACTCTGTTGATGGAAAGGTTGATGTTTTCTTATAATGGAGATGGGCCAGCCCTAACTGGTGCAACTTCTCCAGTACTCTCTTGATGGAAAGGTTGATGTTTTCTTATAATGGAGATGGGCCAGCCCTAACTGGTGCAACTTCTCCAGTATTCTGTTAATGGAAAGGTTGATGTTTTCTTATAATCGAGATGGGCCAGCCTTAACTGGTGGAACTTCTCCAGTACTCTGTTGGTGGAAAGGTTGATGTTTTCTTATAATGGAGATGGGCCAGCCTTAACTGGTGGAACTTCTCCAGTACTCTGTTGGTGGAAAGGTTGATGTTTTCTTATAATGGAGATGGGCCAGCCCTAACTGGTGCAACTTCTCCAGTACTCTGTTGGTGGAAAGGTTGATGTTTTCTTATAATGGAGATGGGCCAGCCCTAACTGGTGCAACTTCTCCAGTAGTCTGTTGATGGAAAGGTTGATGTTTTCTTATAATGGAGATGGGCCAGCCCTAACTGGTGGAACTTCTCCAGTACTCTGTTGGTGGAAAGGTTGATGTTTTCTTATAATGGAGATGGGCCAGCCCTAACTGGTGGAACTTCTCCAGTACTCTGTTGGTGGAAAGGTTGATGTTTTCTTATAATGGAGATGGGCCAGCCCTAACTGGTGGAACTTCTCCAGTACTCTGTTGATGGAAAGGTTGATGCTTTCTTATAATGGAGATGGGCCAGCCCTAACTGGTTCAACTTCTCCAGTACTCTGTTGATGGAAAGGTTGATGTTTTCTTATAATGGAGATGGGCCAGCAATAACTGGTGGAACTTCTCCAGTACTCTGTTGGTGGAAAGGTTGATGTTTTCTTATAATGGAGATGGGCCAGCCCTAACTGGTGGAACTTCTCCAGTACTCTGTTGGTGGAAAGGTTGATGTTTTCTTATAATGGAGATGGGCCAGCCCTAACTGGTGGAACTTCTCCAGTACTCTGTTGATGGAAAGGTTGATGCTTTCTTATAATGGAGATGGGCCAGCCCTAACTGGTTCAACTTCTCCAGTACTCTGTTGATGGAAAGGTTGATGTTTTCTTATAATGGAGATGGGCCAGCCCTAACTGGTGCAACTTCTCCAGTACTCTGTTGATGGAAAGGTTGATGTTTTCTTATAATGGAGATGGGCCAGCCCTAACTGGTGCAACTTCTCCAGTACTCTGTTAATGGAAAGGTTGATGTTTTCTTATAATCGAGATGGGCCAGCCTTAACTGGTGGAACTTCTCCAGTACTCTGTTGGTGGAAAGGTTGATGTTTTCTTATAATGGAGATGGGCCAGCCCTAACTGGTGCAACTTCTCCAGTACTCTGTTGATGGAAAGGTTGATGTTTTCTTATAATGGAGATGGGCCAGCCCTAACTGGTGGAACTTCTCCAGTACTCTGTTGGTGGAAAGGTTGATGTTTTCTTATAATGGAGATGGGCCAGCCCTAACTGGTGGAACTTCTCCAGTACTCTGTTGATGGAAAGGTTGATGTTTTCTTATAATGGAGATGGGCCAGCCCTAACTGGTGCAACTTCTCCAGTACTCTGTTGGTGGAAAGGTTGATGTTTTCTTATAATGGAGATGGGCCAGCCCTAACTGGTGCAACTTCTCCAGTACTCTGTTGATGGAAAGGTTGATGCTTTCTTATAATGGAGATGGGCCAGCCCTAACTGGTTCAACTTCTCCAGTACTCTGTTGATGGAAAGGTTGATGTTTTCTTATAATGGAGATGGGCCAGCCCTAACTGGTGGAACTTCTCCAGTACTCTGTTGGTGGAAAGGTTGATGTTTTCTTATAATGGAGATGGGCCAGCCCTAACTGGTGGAACTTCTCCAGTACTCTGTTGGTGGAAAGGTTGATGTTTTCTTATAATGGAGATGGGCCAGCCCTAACTGGTGGAACTTCTCCAGTACTCTGTTGATGGAAAGGTTGATGCTTTCTTATAATGGAGATGGGCCAGCCCTAACTGGTTCAACTTCTCCAGTACTCTGTTGATGGAAAGGTTGATGTTTTCTTATAATGGAGATGGGCCAGCCCTAACTGGTGCAACTTCTCCAGTACTCTGTTGATGGAAAGGTTGATGTTTTCTTATAATGGAGATGGGCCAGCCCTAACTGGTGCAACTTCTCCAGTACTCTGTCGGTGGAAAGGTTGATGTTTTCTTATAATCGAGATGGGCCAGCCTTAACTGGTGGAACTTCTCCAGTACTCTGTTGGTGGAAAGGTTGATGTTTTCTTATAATGGAGATGGGCCAGCCCTAACTGGTGCAACTTCTCCAGTACTCTGTTGGTGGAAAGGTTGATGTTTTCTTATAATGGAGATGGGCCAGCCCTAACTGGTGCAACTTCTCCAGTAGTCTGTTGATGGAAAGGTTGATGTTTTCTTATAATGGAGATGGGCCAGCCCTAACTGGTGGAACTTCTCCAGTACTCTGTTGGTGGAAAGGTTGATGTTTTCTTATAATGGAGATGGGCCAGCCCTAACTGGTGGAACTTCTCCAGTACTCTGTTGGTGGAAAGGTTGATGTTTTCTTATAATGCAGATGGGCCAGCCCTAACTGGTGGAACTTCTCCAGTACTCTGTTGATGGAAAGGTTGATGCTTTCTTATAATGGAGATGGGCCAGCCCTAACTGGTTCAACTTCTCCAGTACTCTGTTGATGGAAAGGTTGATGTTTTCTTATAATGGAGATGGGCCAGCCCTAACTGGTGGAACTTCTCCAGTACTCTGTTGGTGGAAAGGTTGATGTTTTCTTATAATGGAGATGGGCCAGCCCTAACTGGTGGAACTTCTCCAGTACTCTGTTGGTGGAAAGGTTGATGTTTTCTTATAATGGAGATGGGCCAGCCCTAACTGGTGGAACTTCTCCAGTACTCTGTTGATGGAAAGGTTGATGCTTTCTTATAATGGAGATGGGCCAGCCCTAACTGGTTCAACTTCTCCAGTACTCTGTTGATGGAAAGGTTGATGTTTTCTTATAATGGAGATGGGCCAGCCCTAACTGGTGCAACTTCTCCAGTACTCTCTTGATGGAAAGGTTGATGTTTTCTTATAATGGAGATGGGCCAGCCCTAACTGGTGCAACTTCTCCAGTATTCTGTTAATGGAAAGGTTGATGTTTTCTTATAATCGAGATGGGCCAGCCTTAACTGGTGGAACTTCTCCAGTACTCTGTTGGTGGAAAGGTTGATGTTTTCTTATAATGGAGATGGGCCAGCCTTAACTGGTGGAACTTCTCCAGTACTCTGTTGGTGGAAAGGTTGATGTTTTCTTATAATGGAGATGGGCCAGCCCTAACTGGTGCAACTTCTCCAGTACTCTGTTGGTGGAAAGGTTGATGTTTTCTTATAATGGAGATGGGCCAGCCCTAACTGGTGCAACTTCTCCAGTAGTCTGTTGATGGAAAGGTTGATGTTTTCTTATAATGGAGATGGGCCAGCCCTAACTGGTGGAACTTCTCCAGTACTCTGTTGGTGGAAAGGTTGATGTTTTCTTATAATGGAGATGGGCCAGCCCTAACTGGTGGAACTTCTCCAGTACTCTGTTGGTGGAAAGGTTGATGTTTTCTTATAATGGAGATGGGCCAGCCCTAACTGGTGGAACTTCTCCAGTACTCTGTTGATGGAAAGGTTGATGCTTTCTTATAATGGAGATGGGCCAGCCCTAACTGGTTCAACTTCTCCAGTACTCTGTTGATGGAAAGGTTGATGTTTTCTTATAATGGAGATGGGCCAGCCCTAACTGGTGGAACTTCTCCAGTACTCTGTTGGTGGAAAGGTTGATGTTTTCTTATAATGGAGATGGGCCAGCCCTAACTGGTGGAACTTCTCCAGTACTCTGTTGGTGGAAAGGTTGATGTTTTCTTATAATGGAGATGGGCCAGCCCTAACTGGTGGAACTTCTCCAGTACTCTGTTGATGGAAAGGTTGATGCTTTCTTATAATGGAGATGGGCCAGCCCTAACTGGTTCAACTTCTCCAGTACTCTGTTGATGGAAAGGTTGATGTTTTCTTATAATGGAGATGGGCCAGCCCTAACTGGTGCAACTTCTCCAGTACTCTGTTGATGGAAAGGTTGATGTTTTCTTATAATGGAGATGGGCCAGCCCTAACTGGTGCAACTTCTCCAGTACTCTGTTAATGGAAAGGTTGATGTTTTCTTATAATCGAGATGGGCCAGCCTTAACTGGTGGAACTTCTCCAGTACTCTGTTGGTGGAAAGGTTGATGTTTTCTTATAATGGAGATGGGCCAGCCCTAACTGGTGCAACTTCTCCAGTACTCTGTTGATGGAAAGGTTGATGTTTTCTTATAATGGAGATGGGCCAGCCCTAACTGGTGGAACTTCTCCAGTACTCTGTTGGTGGAAAGGTTGATGTTTTCTTATAATGGAGATGGGCCAGCCCTAACTGGTGGAACTTCTCCAGTACTCTGTTGATGGAAAGGTTGATGTTTTCTTATAATGGAGATGGGCCAGCCCTAACTGGTGCAACTTCTCCAGTACTCTGTTGATGGAAAGGTTGATGTTTTCTTATAATGGAGATGGGCCAGCCCTAACTGGTGCAACTTCTCCAGTACTCTGTCGGTGGAAAGGTTGATGTTTTCTTATAATGGAGATGGGCCAGCCCTAACTGGTGGAACTTCTCCAGTACTCTGTTGATGGAAAGGTTGATGTTTTCTTATAATGGAGATGGGCCAGCCCTAACTGGTGGAACTTCTCCAGTACTCTGTTGATGGAAAGGTTGATGTTTTATTATAATGGAGATGGGCCAGCCCCAACTGGTGCAACTTCTCCAGTACTCTGTTGGTGGTAAGGTTGATGTTTTCTTATAATGGAGATGGGCCAGCCCTAACTGGTGGAACTTCTCCAGTACTCTGTTGGTGCAAAGGTTGATGTTTTCTTATAATGGAGATGGGCCAGCCCTAACTGGTGCAACTTCTCCAGTAGTCTGTTGATGGAAAGGTTGATGTTTTCTTATAATGAAGATGGGCCAGCCCTAACTGGTGGAACTTCTCCAGTACTCTGTTGGTGGAAAGGTTGATGTTTTCTTATAATGGAGATGGGCCAGCCCTAACTGGTGGAACTTCTCCAGTACTCTGTTGGTGGAAAGGTTGATGTTTTCTTATAATGGAGATGGGCCTGCTTTAACTGGTGGAACTTCTCCAGTACTCTGTTGATGGAAAGGTTGATGCTTTCTTATAATGGAGATGGGCCAGCCCTAACTGGTGCAACTTCTCCAGTACTCTGTTGATGGAAAGGTTGATGTTTTCTTATAATGGAGATGGGCCAGCCCTAACTGGTTCAACTTCTCCAGTACTCTGTTGGTGGAAAGGTTGATGTTTTCTTATAATGGAGGTGGGCCAGCCCTAACTGGTGGAACTTCTCCAGTACTCTGTTGGTGGAAAGGTTGATGTTTTCTTATAATGGAGATGGGCCTGCTTTAACTGGTGGAACTTCTCCAGTACTCTGTTGAAGGAAAGGTTGATGTTTTCTTATAATGGAGATGGGCCAGCCCTAACTGGTGGAACTTCTCCAGTACTCTGTTGATGGAAAGGTTGATGTTTTCTTATAATGGAGATGGGCCAGCCCTAACTGGTGGAACTTCTCCAGTACTCTGTTGGTGGAAAGGTTTATGTTTTCTTATAATGGAGATGGGCCAGCCCTAACTGGTGGAACTTCTCCAGTACTCTGTTGATGGAAAGGTTGATGTTTTCTTATAATGGAGATGGGCCAGCCCTAACTGGTGGAACTTCTCCAGTACTCTGTTGGTGGAAAGGTTGATGTTTTCTTATAATGGAGATGGGCCAGCCCTAACTGGTGGAACTTCTCCAGTACTCTGTTGGTGGAAAGGTTGGTGTTTTCTTATAACGGAGATGGGCCTGCTTTAACTGGTGGAACTTCTCCAGTACTCTGTTGATGGAAAGGTTGATGCTTTCTTATAATGGAGATGGGCCAGCCCTAACTGGTGCAACTTCTCCAGTACTCTGTTGATGGAAAGGTTGATGTTTTCTTATAATGGAGATGGGCCAGCCCTAACTGGTGGAACTTTTCCAGTACTCTGTTGGTGGAAAGGTTGATGTTTTCTTATAATGGAGATGGGCCAGCCCTAACTGGTGGAACTTCTCCAGTATTCTGTTGGTGGAAAGGTTGATGTTTTCTTAAAATGGAGATGGGCCAGCCCTAACTGGTGGAACTTCTCCACTACTCTGTTGGTGGAAAGGTTGATGTTTTCTTATAATGGAGATGGGCCAGCCCTAACTGGTGCAACTTCTCCAGTACTCTGTTGGTGGAAAGGTTGATGTTTTCTTATAATGGAGATGGGCCAGCCCTAACTGGTTCAACTTCTCCAGTACTCTGTTGATGGAAAGGTTGATGCTTTCTTATAATGGAGATGGGCCAGCCCTAACTGGTTCAACTTCTCCAGTACTCTGTTAATGGAAAGGTTGATGTTTTCTTATAATGGACATGGGCCAGCCTTAACTGGTGGAACTTCTCCAGTACTCTGTTGGTGGAAAGGTTGATGTTTTCTTATAATGGAGATGGGCCAGCCCTAACTGGTGCAACTTCTCCAGTAGTCTGTTGATGGAAAGGTTGATGTTTTCTTATAATGGAGATGGGCCAGCCCTAACTGGTGGAACTTCTCCAGTACTCTGTTGGTGGAAAGTTTGATGTTTTCTTATAATGGAGATGGGCCAGCCCTAACTGGTGGAACTTCTCCAGTACTCTGTTGGTGGAAAGGTTGATGTTTTCTTATAATGGAGATGGGCCAGCCCTAACTGGTGGAACTTCTCCAGTACTCTGTTGGTGGAAAGGTTGATGTTTTCTTATAATGGAGATGGGCCAGCCCTAACTGGTGGAACTTCTCCAGTACTCTGTTGATGGAAAGGTTGATGCTTTCTTATAATGGAGATGGGCCAGCCCTAACTGGTTCAACTTCTCCAGTACTCTGTTGATGGAAAGGTTGATGTTTTCTTATAATGGAGATGGGCCAGCCCTAACTGGTGGAACTTCTCCAGTACTCTGTTGGTGGAAAGGTTGATGTTTTCTTATAATGGAGATGGGCCAGCCCTAACTGGTGGAACTTCTCCAGTACTCTGTTGGTGGAAAGGTTGATGTTTTCTTATAATGGAGATGGGCCAGCCCTAACTGGTGGAACTTCTCCAGTACTCTGTTGATGGAAAGGTTGATGCTTTCTTATAATGGAGATGGGCCAGCCCTAACTGGTGGAACTTCTCCAGTACTCTGTTGATGGAAAGGTTGATGTTTTATTATAATGGAGATGGGCCAGCCCCAACTGGTGCAACTTCTCCAGTACTCTGTTGGTGGAAAGGTTGATGTTTTCTTATAATGGAGATGGGCCAGCCCTAACTGGTGGAACTTCTCCAGTACTCTGTTGGTGCAAAGGTTGATGTTTTCTTATAATGGAGATGGGCCAGCCCTAACTGGTGCAACTTCTCCAGTAGTCTGTTGATGGAAAGGTTGATGTTTTCTTATAATGGAGATGGGCCAGCCCTAACTGGTGGAACTTCTCCAGTACTCTGTTGGTGGAAAGGTTGATGTTTTCTTATAATGGAGATGGGCCAGCCCTAACTGGTGGAACTTCTCCAGTACTCTGTTGGTGGAAAGGTTGATGTTTTCTTATAATGGAGATGGGCCTGCTTTAACTGGTGGAACTTCTCCAGTACTCTGTTGATGGAAAGGTTGATGCTTTCTTATAATGGAGATGGGCCAGCCCTAACTGGTGCAACTTCTCCAGTACTCTGTTGATGGAAAGTTTGATGTTTTCTTATAATGGAGATGGGCCAGCCCTAACTGGTTCAACTTCTCCAGTACTCTGTTGGTGGAAAGGTTGATGTTTTCTTATAATGGAGGTGGGCCAGCCCTAACTGGTGGAACTTCTCCAGTACTCTGTTGGTGGAAAGGTTGATGTTTTCTTATAATGGAGATGGGCCTGCTTTAACTGGTGGAACTTCTCCAGTACTCTGTTGAAGGAAAGGTTGATGTTTTCTTATAATGGAGATGGGCCAGCCCTAACTGGTGGAACTTCTCCAGTACTCTGTTGATGGAAAGGTTGATGTTTTCTTATAATGGAGATGGGCCAGCCCTAACTGGTGGAACTTCTCCAGTACTCTGTTGGTGGAAAGGTTTATGTTTTCTTATAATGGAGATGGGCCAGCCCTAACTGGTGGAACTTCTCCAGTACTCTGTTGATGGAAAGGTTGATGTTTTCTTATAATGGAGATGGGCCAGCCCTAACTGGTGGAACTTCTCCAGTACTCTGTTGGTGGAAAGGTTGATGTTTTCTTATAATGGAGATGGGCCAGCCCTAACTGGTGGAACTTCTCCAGTACTCTGTTGGTGGAAAGGTTGGTGTTTTCTTATAACGGAGATGGGCCTGCTTTAACTGGTGGAACTTCTCCAGTACTCTGTTGATGGAAAGGTTGATGCTTTCTTATAATGGAGATGGGCCAGCCCTAACTGGTGCAACTTCTCCAGTACTCTGTTGATGGAAAGGTTGATGTTTTCTTATAATGGAGATGGGCCAGCCCTAACTGGTGGAACTTTTCCAGTACTCTGTTGGTGGAAAGGTTGATGTTTTCTTATAATGGAGATGGGCCAGCCCTAACTGGTGGAACTTCTCCAGTATTCTGTTGGTGGAAAGGTTGATGTTTTCTTAAAATGGAGATGGGCCAGCCCTAACTGGTGGAACTTCTCCACTACTCTGTTGGTGGAAAGGTTGATGTTTTCTTATAATGGAGATGGGCCAGCCCTAACTGGTGCAACTTCTCCAGTACTCTGTTGGTGGAAAGGTTGATGTTTTCTTATAATGGAGATGGGCCAGCCCTAACTGGTTCAACTTCTCCAGTACTCTGTTGATGGAAAGGTTGATGCTTTCTTATAATGGAGATGGGCCAGCCCTAACTGGTTCAACTTCTCCAGTACTCTGTTAATGGAAAGGTTGATGTTTTCTTATAATGGACATGGGCCAGCCTTAACTGGTGGAACTTCTCCAGTACTCTGTTGGTGGAAAGGTTGATGTTTTCTTATAATGGAGATGGGCCAGCCCTAACTGGTGCAACTTCTCCAGTAGTCTGTTGATGGAAAGGTTGATGTTTTCTTATAATGGAGATGGGCCAGCCCTAACTGGTGGAACTTCTCCAGTACTCTGTTGGTGGAAAGTTTGATGTTTTCTTATAATGGAGATGGGCCAGCCCTAACTGGTGGAACTTCTCCAGTACTCTGTTGGTGGAAAGGTTGATGTTTTCTTATAATGGAGATGGGCCAGCCCTAACTGGTGGAACTTCTCCAGTACTCTGTTGGTGGAAAGGTTGATGTTTTCTTATAATGGAGATGGGCCAGCCCTAACTGGTGGAACTTCTCCAGTACTCTGTTGATGGAAAGGTTGATGCTTTCTTATAATGGAGATGGGCCAGCCCTAACTGGTTCAACTTCTCCAGTACTCTGTTGATGGAAAGGTTGATGTTTTCTTATAATGGAGATGGGCCAGCCCTAACTGGTGGAACTTCTCCAGTACTCTGTTGGTGGAAAGGTTGATGTTTTCTTATAATGGAGATGGGCCAGCCCTAACTGGTGGAACTTCTCCAGTACTCTGTTGGTGGAAAGGTTGATGTTTTCTTATAATGGAGATGGGCCAGCCCTAACTGGTGGAACTTCTCCAGTACTCTGTTGATGGAAAGGTTGATGCTTTCTTATAATGGAGATGGGCCAGCCCTAACTGGTGGAACTTCTCCAGTACTCTGTTGATGGAAAGGTTGATGTTTTATTATAATGGAGATGGGCCAGCCCCAACTGGTGCAACTTCTCCAGTACTCTGTTGGTGGAAAGGTTGATGTTTTCTTATAATGGAGATGGGCCAGCCCTAACTGGTGGAACTTCTCCAGTACTCTGTTGGTGCAAAGGTTGATGTTTTCTTATAATGGAGATGGGCCAGCCCTAACTGGTGCAACTTCTCCAGTAGTCTGTTGATGGAAAGGTTGATGTTTTCTTATAATGGAGATGGGCCAGCCCTAACTGGTGGAACTTCTCCAGTACTCTGTTGGTGGAAAGGTTGATGTTTTCTTATAATGGAGATGGGCCAGCCCTAACTGGTGGAACTTCTCCAGTACTCTGTTGGTGGAAAGGTTGATGTTTTCTTATAATGGAGATGGGCCTGCTTTAACTGGTGGAACTTCTCCAGTACTCTGTTGATGGAAAGGTTGATGCTTTCTTATAATGGAGATGGGCCAGCCCTAACTGGTGCAACTTCTCCAGTACTCTGTTGATGGAAAGTTTGATGTTTTCTTATAATGGAGATGGGCCAGCCCTAACTGGTTCAACTTCTCCAGTACTCTGTTGGTGGAAAGGTTGATGTTTTCTTATAATGGAGGTGGGCCAGCCCTAACTGGTGGAACTTCTCCAGTACTCTGTTGGTGGAAAGGTTGATGTTTTCTTATAATGGAGATGGGCCTGCTTTAACTGGTGGAACTTCTCCAGTACTCTGTTGAAGGAAAGGTTGATGTTTTCTTATAATGGAGATGGGCCAGCCCTAACTGGTGGAACTTCTCCAGTACTCTGTTGATGGAAAGGTTGATGTTTTCTTATAATGGAGATGGGCCAGCCCTAACTGGTGGAACTTCTCCAGTACTCTGTTGGTGGAAAGGTTTATGTTTTCTTATAATGGAGATGGGCCAGCCCTAACTGGTGGAACTTCTCCAGTACTCTGTTGATGGAAAGGTTGATGTTTTCTTATAATGGAGATGGGCCAGCCCTAACTGGTGGAACTTCTCCAGTACTCTGTTGGTGGAAAGGTTGATGTTTTCTTATAATGGAGATGGGCCAGCCCTAACTGGTGGAACTTCTCCAGTACTCTGTTGGTGGAAAGGTTGGTGTTTTCTTATAACGGAGATGGGCCTGCTTTAACTGGTGGAACTTCTCCAGTACTCTGTTGATGGAAAGGTTGATGCTTTCTTATAATGGAGATGGGCCAGCCCTAACTGGTGGAACTTCTCCAGTACTCTGTTGGTGGAAAGGTTGATGTTTTCTTATAATGGAGATGGGCCTGCTTTAACTGGTGGAACTTCTCCAGTACTCTGTTGAAGGAAAGGTTGATGTTTTCTTATAATGGAGATGGTCCAGCCCTAACTGGTGCAACTTCTCCAGTACTCTGTTGATGGAAAGGTTGATGTTTTCTTATAATGGAGATGGGCCAGCCCTAACTGGTGCAACTTCTCCAGTACTCTGTTGGTGGAAAGGTTCATGTTTTCTTATAATGGAGATGGGCCAGCCCTAACTGGTGGAACTTCTCCAGTACTCTGTTGGTGGAAAGGTTGATGTTTTCTTATAATGGAGATGGGCCTGCTTTAACTGGTGGAACTTCTCCAGTACTCTGTTGAAGGAAAGGTTGATGTTTTCTTATAATGGAGATGGGCCAGCCCTAACTGGTGGAACTTCTCCAGTACTCTGTTGAAGGAAAGGTTGATGTTTTCTTATAATGGAGATGGGCCAGCCCTAACTGGTGGAACTTCTCCAGTACTCTGTTGATGGAAAGGTTGATGTTTTCTTATAATGGAGATGGGCCAGCCCTAACTGGTGGAACTTCTCCAGTACTCTGTTGGTGGAAAGGTTGATGTTTTCTTATAATGGAGATGGGCCTGCTTTAACTGGTGGAACTTCTCCAGTACTCTGTTGAAGGAAAGGTTGATGTTTTCTTATAATGGAGATGGGCCAGCCCTAACTGGTGGAACTTCTCCAGTACTCTGTTGGTGGAAAGGTTGATGTTTTCTTATAATGGAGATGGGCCAGCCCTAACTAGTGGAAAATGTCCGATAGTTCTAGTATTGAACTTGCCCAACTCCCCTTCCCCAACTCTGGTGCTAAAATACGCTCCCTCCGCTGAAAAGCAGACGCCTAGGCGTCTGTGAGACGAAAAAGGTGACGAGTTCTGGTGTCGTTGATATTCTTCGCTGGTGCTGATATCCTTTTTTCTATTCTTCTCTAGTGAGTGTACTATGTGAGGAAGCGTCGTTTCTTTTCTTCACCCTAGGTGTGGGTATATTTCGGAGCTTTTCAGGTCTGTTTTTATTTTTATTTTTTCCCGTCTGTGTCTATAGACTTTTCGACAGACTTTGGTGTGGAAGTTCTGCACTACGCGCAGCAGTTTCTGCGTGTACTTTAATTTTGTATTTTCAAAATGGATTTCCCTCTGGAGGGTCAAAACGTTTACGTAGTGACAACTCTGCAATGCAGCAACAGTTTCAGTCTCTATATTTCAAAACGTTTATGAATAACTCTGATCTGTTATCTTATGCTAAATCAAATGGATGCACATCTTTCTCCATTAGGATAAAAGGTATTTCGAAGCCCATATCCACGGCTAAACCTAAGTTCTTGAAGCAGCAGCTGACAGCTCAACTTTCAAACCCAGAAGATATTTTAATCGTCAAACGCACTAAGATGAACGACTTGATAATCATAACTACTTCTGTCGAATGAACCCTTGAGTTACTGAATATCACACAGATATTAAATACTGCAGTTGAGCATAAAATCTTGACAGAATCATTAACAACTAAATTTTTACTTCGCAACATTGATACTGAAATCTCTATCGATGACTTATTTACGGAACTATCAATTCAAGGTCATCATATTTATTCGATTCGTCGTTTTTTCAAACGTGATGGCAACACAATGTCTCCCTTACGAAGTGTGTTAATAACAATTGTTGATCAACAAATGCCCCACGAAATAATTCTATGGTGGGAAATACATCATCCCACCCTTTTCATAGATAGACCACGACAGTGCGATAACTGTTGCAGATTTGGACACGGAAAGAAAACCTGTCGAAGCAAACCTCGATGTTCCCGATTGGTGAGGAACATCATGCTACCTCTTGTACATCTTCTGAACTAAATTGCTGTTTATGTGGCGATACGCATGAAGCCACCTCCTTTCAGTGTCCGAAGCGCCAAATTGAAACCACTATTCTCAACTATAAATGTACCAGACGTACTACATATGTTGCAGCTCGAGCGGCCATATTATCCTCAAGACAGACATATGCATCTACAACCCGGAAAAATCTAATGCCTCCATCGGATGTCACTACAACTCAAGAAATGTACAATGGGATATCACATCTTATCACATCGTGAATAGAAAAGGCTCTGTCTGAATTCGAGAAGGTTTATCAGTCATGTTCTCCTCTTTCATGCCGGAATTAACAAGACAGACTGACTCAACTACTCAAAGCAAAATTGAGATTGCACCTATTTCTAAACCACTCAATCCTCAAGACATATCTTCTGCACAAATTGCCATGGATAAGAATGCTTCTCTGAAAACGTCCTCATGTTTGAGTATTCCGGAACAAAGTGCGACAATGAATATGACTGTTCCTTTACTCCGACCTGCACAATTACATTTTGCACAACCTTCTACTTCTACTATGGACATCAATGTTCCACAGGACCCTGATGATCCCATCAATAACTTTTCCGCTATGGATTTTCTTGACAGTCCTTACATTCCTCATAAAGGAAAACAAAAGTCTAAAGGGAAGAAATAATTCATTCCCTCCTCCGTTTCTCCATTTTCTTTTTATGCGTCTTCATTTTCTTCAATGGAATGCCAGAAGCCTTCGTGCTAACTCCTCTCTCCTGTTGCTTGGAATTTCTTCCTTTTCCCCGGATATCATTTTGTTACAGGAAACTTGGCTTGATTCTATTTCTCATTTTATTATCCCTAATTATATTATTTATCGGAAAGATCGTGTTACTGGACGTGGTGGTGGCCTTATGATTGCTGTCAAAGCTTCTCTTTCCAGTCGTATCCTCAACATTCCAGATAATCCATCTTGTTGCACCGGAGAATTCATGGCGATTGAAGTATTTTTCCAACACAAATCGTTCGTAATTGTTAATGTACATATCCCGGATGCCATTTATGGTCTTAATACCCTTAATTATCTGGAAACTACACTACCTCCGATTTCACTGATTGGCGGAGACTTCAATGCTCATCATCCACTATGGGGTTCTTCTTTTTCCTCCACCCCCCGACTCCAAATTGCCTCTTGGCTTCAAAATTCTTCTATGTGTTTAATGAATTCTGGTACAACCACCAGACGAAGCTTTTTAACCTCGTCATGTATCGACTTAACATTCTGTTCCGAAAATATCTTTTCAGATGGTTCCTGGCGCGTCATCCCATCAACTTGGGGTAGTGATCACCATCCCATTATAATACAGATTTTTCATCATAATACTTTTTCGTTACAGCATGTAGATTACTTCCTTTTAAACAAAGAAATTGATTATAATTCCTTTCAACGATTCTTAGAGAACACCGACCTATCTGAAATTACTTGTTATGACGATTTTGAAAAGCATATTCTTTTAGCTGCGGAAACTGCCATTATCACTCGCAGACATTATAGAAAATCTTTGACTCCATGGTGGAATACAAAATGCCAAAAAGCATTGGCAAAAAAACATCGTAAATTTTTTATCGCACGATCATCTGTGCTCAAGTCTGATTGGATGAATTATAAACCCAGTGTAGCTAAACTTAAAGTTACCATTTCACGTGAAAAACAGAGATATTGGAATCACATATCCCACATTATTCGTTCATCTACCAACATCTTCTCACACTATCGTCGACTTCAACGTTTTTTAGGATCTTCATCTTCAACATCCACGAATCTCCTCATTCATAATTCCACCATTTGTGTCGAAGCTCAGGAACAAGCCAATTTGTTTGCCACTCAATGGGCGACTACTGATTCTGTATTACAGCATCCAGAAATCTCTCCTTCTGGATTTGATTTCTCCTCCGTCCCGGATTTGCCTTTTAATAGAGCAGAATTAAAACGGGCTATACAACGACAACGGAAAACATCTCCGGGTTAAGACAACATCTCGGCAACCATGATTAAGAAGATTCCTGACAACCATTTGGGACAATTACTGATCATCTTCAATCAAATATGGTCAATTGGCATTATTTCCCAATCCTGGACGATGTCCACTCTTATTCCCATCAAAAAACCAGGTAAAGATGGAACTGACATTAAATCATACAGACCTATCGCACTAACGTCAATTATGGTCAAAATTTTTGAACGCATAATTTAGTCACGCCTATCATGGATTCTAATTAACACAGCATTTCTTCCACCTGAGATTCATGGCTCAGTTCCTTTTCAAGGTACAGGGCATGCATTATCTCCTTTAATCCTCAATATTAATGAAACTCTCCAACGTAAGCATGTTGCAATTATTTTGCATTTAGATATCCAACGAGCATATGATTCTGTGTCCATTCCTGCTCTTCTTCATAAACTTCTTCAAATTGGAATTAAAGGCAATTGTCACAAATGGTTTACGAATTACCTCATGAATCGCAGATTTCGGACGCGTTGGCGTGGACACTTTTCGGACATACAGTATCCAACTAGTGGCATTCCTCAAGGTAGCGTGCTCTCACCTTTCTTGTTTAATGTTTTTTATCTGATCTATCGAGCCGAATATCCAATAATTTCACCATATTCATATATGCTGATGACATCATACTCTTTGGCTTGGGTGCCAATTTTCATTATCTTTTCAAAAAATGTCAGGAAAATCTTTTACTTATTGATGAGTAGTCTAAATCTTGGGGTTTGTCCTTTTCAGCTCTAAAAGAGTTCGGCCATGCTTGTAACCCGGAGAAAGAAGACAATAAAACCTCCTCTGTACCTGCATAATTTACCCATCCCATGCGTGAATACAATAAAAATCCTAGGAATTCATCTTCAGAAAACAAGCTCTTTGAAGAATCATTTTTTACATCTCCGTGAGTCTGGCCAAAAATTTCTCAATGTCATACGAGGTATTGCTGCGAAGAAACATACCTAGTGCCACGCTCCTTACAATTGCAAACGCCACTTTACGTGCAAAGTTTTTATACTGTGGTTATTTTCTATCTTCTGCTCCACAATCAAATTGGAACATCATTAATCCAATTTATCACGCTGCCTTACGAGCAGCCACTGGACTTCCCCGAGCTACACCTCTCCCAATTCTCTATGCACTGACATCAACTATACCTTTGAACATAGCTGCTCGTCTGATGGCAACCAAAATATATTTGAAAGAACGTTGCTCTCCGTATGCCTCATCGTTTCGCAATGCATGTCAAGCGCCGCATTATCTCAAACATTATAAATGGAAAACCTCACAAAGACCATTCTTGCTTATAGCTAATGACCTAATGATGACCTCTCAGATCCCTGACGACAAGCCCTCTTCCAGAAAGTTAAATCATTCTCCCTGGTCGACTCCTCAGATACAGATCACAACAAATATGTTCCCGTTTTAACATTCCTTTGATAATCATCATTGTGATATTCTGCATGATTTCAACCTGATTCGACATAATCAATGGAATAAAAAAAATAATTATTGGAACAGACGCATCAAAATCCCGCAATGGCGTTGGATTGGGCATCATATGTCCACAATTACAAGTGAATGTGGCTATCAGTCGCCATCATATTTTTTCCACTTTCAGCTCGGAAGCTATTAGAATTGCTTTACAACAATACACTACCGAGACTAAAGACTACATCATTTTAACTGACAGCAAAGCGGTTCTCTCCGGTCTACTCAACATCTCCTCTCAATCTCATTCTGCAATCCTAGCTCTCCATAATCAAATTATGGAATCGTCTAGGATTGTTTCTAGTATGCAATTTATCTGGGTTCCTGGACATCATGGTATCGACATCAATGAAGAGGCGGACAGACATGCTAAGGTTGGAGCTTCTTTTCCTCAAGCAACCAGTCCCTCCCTGTTCTATTTAGAAGATGCTTTAGCTACTGCTTCCAAATATATTCGCCAAATTCTAGACTTTGAATGGAATTCTTCATATTATGGCACAAGATTACCATATCTTCCGAGATTTCAACCCAAACGGACGTTCATGTATACCTCACGTTCATCAGAAATACTCATTTGCCGCCTTCGAGGTGAGGTTGCTCCTCTCAATGCTTTCCAAGTGTAAACTTTCTGAATCACCTCTTTGTCCTTTCTGCCCAGAAGTTGAATCAACATTTCACTACATTATTCAATGCAAGCATTATGAGCTGGAACGACAGAATATGTACCTTTCCTATAGAAAAAATCACAATTTTTCTCTTGCTCCCTGGTCTCTTAACGATATTCTTGCTCTTCAAAATCAAGCTCTGATTTTTGCCCTGGAAGCTTTCGTTTTTGCCTCTGGTCGTTTTTCTTCTGTTTTTCGTCATTAAACATCTTTCAAAATTATCTTTACTTAGGGATAAAAGGCTTCTAGGCCAAAAATCCCATTCTTTGGTCCGCCTCATGTGGACACACTCACAAAAGCACCTCTAGCTCTCTTCCCTTCATTGCAATCTCCCAGACTCAACTCTCGAAATTCCGAGCTCAGTGAGTGGGCACGTCGTGTATATCCCGTGGGTATATCCAGTGTGACGTCATTTGCTTGTACTCTCTTAGTTCACGTCGTTATGTTCGGAAAAGGGAGGAGGAATCGTTGTCCATTGCTTGTCCGTTGGCCATCAGAGCTCTTTCATGTGCCTCCCATGTGCCTTGTCCACTGCTTCTTATCACTGCTTTCGGTGCATGGTATTGCCAAGTATCATGTGCTCACTTTCGATAGCATGTTGAATAGAAACCTTCTGGTTTTTAAGTTGTTGTTTGGGTTGTTTTACCTCTGAGCGGCACTTTTTTGCACACCATGGGCTCAATGGCCAGGTCACATGGACCCCGAAGGCTCAGAGAAGGTTGTGGGAGGGGACCCACTGGAACAGCTGTTGGGAGACAGATGATAGCCTCCCGTCAAGGCCATCCAGCGTGTTCTTTAACGTGCACAGGGTATGGCTCTCCCGCACACGGGGACGCGGCTTAACGTCCCATCCGACGGACGGCGATTTTTCCAAGCCCATCGGTATCCCCTACTGACCGTGGGCAGGGCGGGGAATTTTGCGGAGATAAATCTCAACGTTGACCCAGCTGGGACTCGAACCTGGGAACTACAGATTACGAGCCTGGCGCGCTACCGACTGAGCCACCCCCGCCCCACTGGTTTTTAAGTGTCCCTTTTCCATTCTCGCTATTTTGTCCCATAATTCGGATGTTTGCCGCATGCATGGATGGCTGACAGTCTTATTTTGATCAAAAGGTGCCACCTGACATCCCAGCTGCACCCTGTTTGCATCTACCATGCTGTACAACTCTCTTCGGCGATGCAAATGGCGAAAACAAGGGAGGGGGGGAGTAAAAATGGCGACGATCGTGGCCAGGGGGAATCGTATCCTGTCCACCTAAAGCAACGTGAATATGCCTGCAACACAATTGCTCCTTAATTAAAGATCAAAGAACCAAAGCCTGATTAATGCAGCTGTAACCTGGGCAGGGCAGAAACCAGCCTGTTGTTTCAATAAAGCATTGTTATTTGCAAGCCAGTAATACAGTCTAGTGTTCAATATCGACGTAAACAGCTTACCAAGTCAGAAATAAGGGAAATAGGCCTATAATTAGTAGGTAACAGAGGGTCGTCCTTCTAATAAAGTGAAAAAAATCAAAATTTTAATCAAGCTAGTAGGATAGACAGCGGTGCTAATTACCTTATTAAACACATCCAGAATTAAAGTTTGAGAAACCACAGATAAACATTTCAAAAATTCCGGTTGGGTTGTTTTACCTCTGAGCGGCACTTTTTTGCACACCATGGGCTAAATGGCCAGGTCACATGGACCCCGAAGGCTCAGAGAAGGTTGTGGGAGGGGACCCACTGGAATAGCTGTTGGGAGACAGATGGTAGCCTCCTGTCAAAGCCTTCCAGCGTGTTCTTTAACGTGCAACAGGGTATGACTTTCCTGCACACGGGGCCACGGCTTAACGTCCCAATCGACGGACGGCGGCCTTTCCAAGTCCATCGGTGTTCCCTACTGACCGTGGGCAGGGCGGGGAATTTTGCGGAGATAAATCTCAACGCTGACCCAGCTGGGACTCGAACCTGGGAACTGCAGATTACGAGCCTGGTGCGCTACCGACTGAGCCATCCCGCCCCAAAAATTCCGGTCTAAGTAAATCAGCACCAGGTGACTTTCCAGATTTCAATTTATTAATTGCCAGTTTCCATTCCTCAATGGAAATATCGGCATCCAAAATAGGGTCACGAATCTTGTCAGAAGAAAAAAAATCATCATAAAACAAATCAAGGACGGCGCAGAATTACGTCTCCAAGCGTATCGCAAAATCACCACGATAAAAATCATACCTTGACTCAAATGGAATATTAATATTAAAATAGAGCTTTCTCCTAAACTTTCTAGAAACAGACTAGAAAGATCTGGAGTCCCTACTGTGTAATAACATAGAACTAATTTCCTCAAAAAATGCTCCATTCTCAACTCTGCAAAAAGATTAATAATCTCTTCTCAAAGAAGTGTATAAGTTAAAATTAAAGTCACTGTAATTTGTTCGGTAGCCTTGAAAGTGATCTCCTAAGATTTCTTTTAAATAGCAAACATTCGTTATCACACCATTGATTAGAAGAAGTGAAAGAATTTCTGCCAACTGATCTAAAGAAATCAGCTCCACTCTCGCGAATCAAACCTCACAGATATCTGCCTGAGAAAAAGACTTTTGCAGATTCTCTGGAGAAAGAGGTTTTCTGCCAGCAGAGAGGCAAATATCTTTTCTAAAAACTTCGCAAAGGCCAATCCAGCTTCCGTTTTTAAAGATCGTTTACTGATCATTGAAACATAAAATCCAAAAGTAGCAACAGGCAAATGGTCCTAACCCACTTCCGGTAAAATATCGATATCAGTTGCAAACGAACAATAAAGTGACCTTGAAACGAAAATAAAATCCAAAGGAGTTGCTCCATTATTGTTAGAAAGAAAAGTTTCCTTCACAATCACGAGGTAAATTTCCATTTAAACAAATGAAATCATTATCAAGACAAAACTTGTACAAGCGATTGCCCCCTTAGATTTGAACTACGAATAATAAAATATTTGCATTTAAAATACTGTCGTAGGCCACTGTAAATAAAGGACAATCTTCACCACTGATGCGGGCATTAAAATCATCACCCAAGATAACATTGTCAATAACAATAGTCACAAATTAAATGCAGAAAGGAACCAACTTAATATTATGCACTTTCCCAGAACGTTTAAAAATCAGTCTTCACGCGGTCTTCGAAGTCCCGTGTCGTTGATAGCCTCACTCTGAATAGAGCCAAAGGAAGCCAGAAAAGCAAAATCAGGTCGATGCCATGTTTCCACATGGCAAAAAATATCAGCGTTATGAATAAAATGCCAAACATTAGGGGACTTTTATTGAAAATACCAGCAATATTAAAGAGCAAAAATTTGGATTATAAAAATTTAGAGCAGAACGAATTTTGGGAACACCTCTCAGAAGGAAGCGAACCCACACTAAACGAAGTACCAACAACTACGCGACCAGGGCAATGAGATTCTGAGAGTGAAAACTTTCGTCACCTTATCCTGCTGAAAGCTCTAAAGGTATCCCTTCCCATCTACGATAAACTGGTTCCAACTGAGACGAACAGATCCCGCGCCTTTCTCACGCAATGGCTTACCAAATGTCCTCAGCTTAAATCTAGCTAATCTTGTGCGAGAACAATACTCATCGTTAATGTGAATACCAGTGCCTTTGAGCTTAGAGGCATTCCTCTTAATTCTTTCCTGATCTTTATAACAGCTGAAAATTATCATTCGATGGCATATGAGCCCCCCCCCCCCCCCCCCCCCCACTTTTTCTCCAATTTTGTGGGATCGTTCTTAGAAATATTAGAAGTACCAAATTTCTCAGAACATAATAATTTCAGAACGTTTCCTTTGGTAATTTTCCACGATTCCTTCTCCTCTTCTTCAAGACCAGAAATACCACTCTTATTTCTACGACCACGATCTTCTAGATCAGCAACTTTGTTCAGAAGCAGTTGATTCTCCAGTTTCAAGTTTTTAAGTGAAGCATTGTCGATTCCAGGTTGAGCAGGAAGGCAAGAATGTTTTTCTACTTCAGTTATTCTGTTCTCAAAATCAAACAAGACTCCGTCGATCAGGGGTGAACAGGCACTTTTTTTTTCAGGGTCGTAGCTGTATCAAGGGTGCCCGGGGCTGCGATAAAAAATCGTTCTGTTTTTCAAGATTTCAATGCTTCGTTCGTGCGTGGAGCTGAAAATAGGTTTGTCCCAATTCTGTGGAATTTGTGTAAAATAATAATTATTATTATTATTTAAAAAATTCTGCTGCCAATATTTTCAACCCACAGGAGTGGCTGAGTCGGTAGAGCATCAGACTCATAATCTGCAGTTCCCAGGTTCGAGTCCAAACTGGGCCAGCATTGAGATTTATCTCCACAAAACTCCCCATCTTGCCCACGGTCAGTAGGAAACACCGATAGGCTTGGAAAAGCCGCCGTCCGTCGGATGGGACGTTAAGCCGTGGCCCCGTAGAGCCATAACCTGTGCACGTTAAAGAACACACTGGGTGGCCTTGACGGGAGGCTACCATCTCACAACAACTATTGCAGTGGGTCCCCTCTCCCAACCTTCTCTGAGCCTTCGGGGTCCATGTGACTTGGCCATTTAGCCCATGGTGTGCAAAAAAGTGCCGCTCGGAGGTAAAACAACAGTTTTCAACCCACAGTTGTATTCTCTCAACACAATCAATGAGCAATCCTAGCTTATGAAGAGTGTCTTCACACCATCACGTAAATTAAAATTCTCATCAGCAAACATTTCTTCTGGAAGTCTTTCTAATTCACTGCTGCTATCGAATTTCAAACAGGTACGACGAGGAGACTTTGAATCAAGAGCAGAAGGGGAAAATGTCTTTCGAACTAGTAGGTTTGTCATCCATAATCAATTAAGGCATTTGTCTTCAAAAACGGAAATTCTCAGGTAACAGGAACGATATAGATAATGAAAATTCAGGTCAAGAAGAAAGCTGTATAACTTAATTGCACAATTTCCAATGCAATCAGGCGACTTACTTCACAGCACCTGTCATTAATAGGGCGTACCACAGATCCGTAAGCAATGGCGACGGCAAAGTTCGGTAGCTACAATGTGATAGTATAAACTATAGAACGGGCGCTAAGTCAAATAAATAAGTCAAAATGCAACTCACTCTATCTACTCGGCCACTGCCAGCAATGAATGATTGCAAAAATTAATGCAAAAGGATTCAAATTAAAGCAAAATCAGTTAAAAATGCGAGAGACAAAATAGAACAACGTCCACACACACACCAAAGTCAGTGTTGCCACCCTGTGCTTATAAAGAGTTACATCGTCACATGAATCTTTGTCTAATCGTTTAAAGTTATTTTTTAAACTTAAATTCCAGTATCTGAACAGCACATTGACTAATTATGTGTTCCTTATGGCAAAATAAATTCAGATAGATCGTACCTCATCAACTTGAGCCATCAGAGCATCATATCTCCAGGCACCTCGAGATATTTTCCATTGTTACGCTTTCAGTGGCGGTCATAAGGAGTGAGACGTGGCCCGACAAGAGACTTGCAGGTCTGTTTCTTTGTTTGTTCTTGCCATTTATTTATTTATTCATTCCAAACAGCTTGCTTTTCTTTACATTCCTGAACGGATTAGCAGGGATCAATTTTGGTCGCCATTTTCTTTTCAAATAGAAAAACCACGACGCTTTCAATAGTCCAGAGACCAAATTACAAACTGCTAGAAAATGATCTCGATTTCTAAATAATCCATTAGTAATGTTAAGAATTTCCTTTCTGGATTGCAAAATCCTTGATATGTCCTTAAATGGCCTCCTACAGACTTAAGACCGCCCTGTACACTTTTCCCTCCTACTTCACTCAACCATCATTAGTTTCATTTCGTTTTCCTTTGCCATGGAGATACACCTCCCGATGCGTGTGGCGCCATTGTATCTGGGGTTATTTTAATGATAGCGCAATTGTCTTAGTTACTAGTGAGCCTTAAAACCCAAACAACTAATGTCCTGAATGATTCTCAAGTGACATACAAACTTACGAATATTACAAAAATCAATCCTATTAATTTTTGAGGTTATAAGTTTAATAGGATTATTAAATTTAATAGGATTGAATTCAAAGGAAGATCTGTTGAGAGAGCTCTTGAGCAAAAAAAATTTCCTTTTCGCGTTCGCTTAGCATTCAACTGAGCAGTTGTACTTTTTCCTTATTTTCGCAGTGGCTGAAGAGAATTGAAGATTTCGAAGAAGAGAGCGAAAAAGATCACGGTATCCTGAAGGTGCAGGGGGAGAACTTCCGGGTGTTGAAATCTTCTGAAGTGATGGAACGGAGCGACGGATCTTTCCTCAACAAACTGGTCATCCCAGAAGCCCACGAGACCGACTCGGGTAAATACATTTGCCTTGGAGCCAACAGCAATGGCTACAGTTTTAGAAGCGCTTTCCTCACCGTGTTGCCCAGTAAGTGGATATTTAGTCTCGCTAATACCCAACCTCATTAATGACTTTTGCGGGGGGGGGGGGGGGGGGGGGGGGGGGTTAATGCAATGACTTCGACAGGAAAACGTTAAAAGTGTTCGGAACTGATAATTTACAAAGTGTTGGTTATCCCTGTTCAAGAAAAGGCCACACAATTCATGAATTATAATTCTTGGACCCTTATAAGCATATTTATTTGTGTTACATCTATTTGTATGTATGCTACAAAACGATTTATATTGTCCAAAGACATTTTATGGAAATATTTATTTTCTATTTTAATCCTTTGCATACTAATCCTTTGCATTTTAATCCTTTGCATTGTAAATAAAATAAAATAATAAATACCCCCTCAAGCAGCTGCTTGCCACAGAGGTCTGACAGGAGCCTGTTAGTTTATATGCCATAGTAGGAGATCTGAGAGGATGGCAGGACCTCAGCAGAAAAACGTCACACACATCCATGCCTAATCCGGGGCTCGAACAAAGGTCCCTTAGATCAGTAGTCAAGCGTGCTAACCAATCGGCCTCGGGACGGCTGCATTGTAAATAGCAACATTTTAAATTTACCTGGGAGGTGAAAAGTGAAAACAATATTTATTTTTACATTGCATTCTACTGATTTCAAAAATTTCTATAGGCTGATCTGTGATGTTCCCGTTGCTCCAATGAAGTTGCTGCCACATTTGCATGCTAATAATCAAAATCCTTGTCTCTTCTGCAGTGGTGAAAGTAAATTTCATTTCTTACCGGTACGCTTCGAAGCATAGCTGTGTGTGGAAAATCTCGCACAGCTGTCACTCCAGTGAAGTCATCTTCTAGGGTGATGAAATGACGTGTATGGTGACGAAAGTGCACTGCCCTGTAATTTTTTATTTGTTTTCTGCAAATAGCGAATGATTTAGGGGATTTTAATAGGAAATAATTATTAATATATCTGAATACTTACTGATTTCATTGTATGTAGCATATAGCATAATTATGATTTTTCGAAGTACCGGGATAAATGATCCCATAACCTTCTGCATCTGAGGGTATCCAAAAAGTGGCACGAGTCGCAAAGGAGAAGAAAAGAATCACCAAAGGGTGCGACCCAAGGGGCAGAAAAACAAGGATAGATATGGTAGATCATTGTGCTAGAACAGCGCTGTTCAACTAGCACAAGGATTTTTGTGGCCCGCGAACAAAATCAAGTTTTTACTTGAAATTCTAAATAAATATTTGTAATCCACCTTATAATTTTGCGTCAACTTATATTAATTTATTTGATGTGCAATTCTTACTCATTAATCTTCAACTTACTCATTCTATTTGCAATTGTTATTGCATTATTTCAACTTACTCATCCTATTCTTATTGCCCAACAACTACGGCCACAATGCTCCAATTAAATTTGTTAAATGTTTGATAAGGTTTAGAAAATTTATATTGGTTTATTATTACTTATTATTTTTCGTATAAATAAAATAATTTTTGAGGTTTATTATTACTTATTATTTTTCGTATAAATAAAATAATTTTTGAGGTTTATTATTACTTATTATTTTTCGTATAAATAAAATAATTTTTGAGGTTTATTATTACTTATTATTTTTTGTATAAATAAAATAATTTTTTGAGGGGACATGAATTGACTTTTCAATTACCTATCCTGTTGTTGTTTGGCCCGCGAAATATTGTCAAAAGAAAAAATGGCCCGTGGTCTTCGAGAAGTTGGATAGCACTCTGCTAGACCAAAAAGGTTGCCACTTCGAAAACCAATGGTCTAGCCCTCTTGAATCTGGTAAACTTTAAAACACTAGCAATGAAATCGTGAGGATTTGTGTCCACAGCTTCTAAGAGGTCTGCTTTATGAGTGTAAATATGTTGGACGCCTAAATCCTCATGTATTTGTCTGTTGGTCACAAACCATGTGGCATTTTGGCCACAGATCAGGATTTTATTTTGATAGATCTGGAGTTTTTTAATATTTGCCTTTGTCGCGTTAGCCCATATGGGGGCTGCATATGTTATAACGGGTCTAAGAACTGTATAGTACAGTAGTAACTTATGATCAATGGAGAGGAGAGAATTCCTCCCCATCAATGGGCCAAATTGGCATCGAATCATGTTTGCTTTTTGCAGAACATTTTCAATGTGCTTGTCCCATCTGAGCTTGCTCTGCAAGGTCACGCCCAGATGCTTAACAGTTTTCTGTCAGTTAAGCAGAGTAACGACGAAAAAAGCTGATTTCAGCTTTATTGAAAAAATATTGACAAAGGGGATGTTTTTTTATTTCTTAAAATTAAAAGCATATTTTGTAGAAAGAAAAATTAACTTTTCACTTACATTTTAATTTTCATCACTCAACTTGCATATTCTAAACCGAGATGCCAAATTTAAACTTTTTTTTACAATGAAATATATCGGAGATTCAGAGTAACTTTTAAATGGAAGAAAGTTTTCGACTTTTTGTTCGTCGAACGAATTTTTGATAACTGTCAGGGAAATTTTCACTCTTAATTTAACGTCGATATTAAATTTAGAGGAAAAATTGTCTTGAGTCGGGTCTCACGACCTCCTGATAAATGATGATGTTAAGATCTCCTCTGATTGATGTTGTGAACTTTTCTACCTGCAATCCGCAACTCTGCACAGTCTCTTGAAGGCAGACTCTTGATCGGCGGACGGTAGCTCAGCGGTCAGAGCTGCTGACATGTTATTAGTAGGTCGTAGGCTCCCACCGGGCTCAAGACAATGTTTCCTCTCTGAATCTGATATCGACGTTCAACTAAGAGTGAATACTTCTCTGATAGTAACTTTTAAAATTCGTCAAGTGTAATCAATGATTACAACCAAGTACGGAACTTTCGCCTCTACGATATCCGCAACGATAGATGCACAATTTAAGCGTTCCGACATCCAAATTGCAGTAAGAGAGACTTTCACCGTCTCAAAATAAAGATTTTCTGCAAGTTGTATTGTTTTAACAGCAAACCATTGCTTCCCCCCCCTATGTCGATCGTTAAAGTTGTGATAAGGTCAGAGGAACGACGTACTCTTTCAGTTTGAGTGAAAAGTTGACCTTATGTAGCTACAGCATGTTGTAAAATATTTCCCCTCTAATGTAAGATGATTATTTTTTTCAAGTTGTTTTAGCTATCCAATTTTTTTCAGTAACTGACGCCCTACTAATCCAGTACGAAGATATCGTTACTTGTTATTTCTCCTGCCCATCATCTATTCAATAGTATCAATTTTGTACAGTACCAAATTACAACTGCCTCAGTGGGTACAGTGGTATCGTGCTGCCTCGCACTGCAAGCAGAGCCCGGGTTCGAATCCTGCATGGTGTCATGTCTGCTTGTAGTGTGCTGTCTTTGTTTGAGAAGGCCTGTATGAAATAGGAGTAGCTTCTAGGGCTCTCACCCAAATGTTACGTTGCCACAAAATATCTTAAATATGCATATTTTTTTGTTTATAATCATTATAAACATAAGGTAACTTCATACTTTTAATATAAGGGTATTATACTTTATATTGTAACAAGGGGTCGTTAACTCTTAAGTCGTATCATTGGATCAATCCATATATTTATTAAAAATTCAGTAACAAATAAATTGATATTTTGCTCAACGTAAGTATATCTTAACTCAGTGGTTCTCAACCTTTTATGCTTCACGTACCCCCTGGAAATGTGTATGTAACTGGCGTACCCCTTGTATAGATAGATAACACTATAGTTATAGTATAACAATGGGAATAAAATAAACATATATATCAGTGGTTCTCAACCTTTTATGCTTCACGTACCCCCTGGAAATGTGTATGTAACTGTCGTACCCCTTGTATAGATAGATAAAACTATAGTTATAGTATAACAATGGGAATAAAATAAAACATGTATATCAGTGGTTCTCAACCTTTTATGCTTCACGTACTCCCTGGAAATGTGCATGTAACTGTCGTACCCCTTGTATAGATAGATAACACTATAGTTATAGTATAACAATGGGAATAAAATTAAACATATATATCAGTGGTTCTCAACCTTTTATGCTTCGCGTACCCCCTGGAAATGTGTATGTAACTGTCATACCCCTTGTATAGATAGATAAAACTATAGTTATAGTATAACAATGGGAATAAAATAAAACATATATATCAGTGGTTCTCAACCTTTTATGCTTCACGTACCCCCTGGAAATGTGTATGTAACTGGCGTACCCCTTGTATAGATAGATAAAACTATAGTTATAGTATAACAATGGGAATAAAATAAAACATATATATCAGTGGTTCTCAACCTTTTATGCTTCACGTACCCCCTGGAAATGTGCATGTAACTGGCGTACCCCTTGTATAGATAGATAAAACTATAGTTATGGTATAACAATGGGAATAAAATAAAACATATGTATCAGTGGTTCTCAACCTTTTATGCTTCACGTACCCCCTGGAAATGTGTATGTAACTGTCGTACCCCTTGTATAGATAGATAAAACTATAGTTATAGTATAACAATGGGAATAAAATAAAACATATATATCAGTGGTTCTCAACCTTTTATGCTTCACGTACCCCCTGGAAATGTGCATGTAACTGGCGTACCCCTTGTATAGATAGATAAAACTATAGTTATAGTATAACAATGGGAATAAAATAAAACATATATATCAGTGGTTCTCAACCTTTTATGCTTCACGTACCCCCTGGAAATGTGTATGTAACTGGCGTACCCCTTGTATAGATAAATAAAACTATAGTTATAGTATAACAATGGGAATAAAATAAAACATATATATCAGTGGTTCTCAACCTTTTATGCTTCACGTACCCCCTGGAAATGTGTATGTAACTGGCGTACCCCTTGTATAGATAGATAAAACTATAGTTATAGTATAACAATGGGAATAAAATAAAACATATATATCAGTGGTTCTCAACCTTTTATGCTTCACGTACCCCCTGGAAATATGCATGTAACTGGCGTACACTTTGTATAGATAGGTAAACTATAGTTATAACAATGGGAATAAAATAAACATATATATGTAACATATATCTAGCGACTTTTGAGCTCTCACGGCGTACCCCCAAAACATTTACCGCGTACCCCACGTTCAGAACCTCTACCTTAACTAAAATTAATCGAAATAATTTAGTAAAATAATAGCAATATCAATTTATAATTTCACCTTAGTTTAAATATCGCTGGGGTTCACAATGATTCCATAATACCATCTACGAAAAAGTTTCAAGGATTCTTTTTATTAAATGTTTTTTGAGATAAAAAAAAATCTTGTGAAGCCTAGTGGTAGAGTAGTCGAATTAAAACAAGCGATTTCGTCATTTTTGGCATATCGATAGGCGGGCTAACTATAAGTACTTTATCTCTTATAAAAATAATAAATTATCTCTGAAGCAGCTGCTTGCCATAGAGGCCTGACAGCATAATATGGCATTGAGAAGATCCGTAAGGAAGGCGAGACCTCAGCAGAAGAACACAAGAAAGAAAACATCCACGCCCTATCTGGGGTTCAACTCCGGGTCTCTTTGATCAGTAACCAAGCACACTAACCATTTGGTTGCCAGTTCTCTCTCCTAACAATGAAACGCAGTCCATTTTTTATGATTTCAGAATTTTAAAAAGGTTCTTTCAATTCACTGTCATGCAGGATTGTTTGTTTATGTATTAAGTTTTTTGTTATTTAAGTAGTAAGTGCAAACTACCAACAGAATAAGTAGAAATTGAAATTTAATGGCGACACCCAATGCTCTCCACTCTACCAGATAGTACTAGGTGTTATGTGTGCCACCACCAATCCGTTTCTCGTGCCAGGGAAGTCCTTAAAATTATATTAACATTCTTGAAGTTTGGCAGCAGAGAGATAAAAGACCTGTCATGTGACTTGACTATTTATTAACCGAAGAAAGCAATTTCAATCTGGTCATTCATGATTCGAATGTAGTGAGATAACCTTTTTTTAATATTTGACTGATACCTAAACTTCAAGGCCAAAATGTTTTGAAAATTTTCAGTCTGAAATTATGCAAAAACTTTGCATTTGAACTTTTCAAACAGTTCGATGAATTTCGAATTTTTAATGACAAATTTTGGGAAAATTAACTGCTTTAATAATAACTTGAAAAAGAGAAATGAAAATGATAGAAAAGAGGCAGAATGAGAGGAAAGCGTTCGCGAAGGACGTTACGTCAGCAGCGCCCGCACCCGTACAGCTTTTCAATAAGAAAGGGAAAGCCACCGAGCCCTCCCCCCCTCCAGTAATATCCTCGCAACGCCTAAGATCCTGCGAGTATCCGACGACCAAGGGCAGAGCCGGACTTTGACCTTCTGAGGCCCTAAGCTATGACGAGTCGAAGTGGTCCTAAGCTACAATAAGCTTAAGAGAAATAAGTTATAAATTTATTATTCTGATTGAAAGGAACATTAAAAACTAAATATGAAACTGATGTGGTGAAAACATTTTACTAGCACTGGGTTACAATAGTGACTGTTTAAAGTCGAGATGAATAGTGTTTGTACAACAGATTAATTTGAGTATAAAATTTCGTGACACAGTAAACTAAATTTTTCAGGCCCCCTCATAATGGAGGCCCTAAGCTGTAGCTTAAGTTAGGTTATGCGTAAGTCCGGCCCTGACCAAGGGGAAGGAAAAATACTCTTGAGAGGAGAGACGATGGTTGTCCTGGCAACCCCCATCCGCTCACGACTGAAGAGTGGTAGGTCGGAAGCAAACCAACGAAATCTGAGGCTACCCCGAGAATTCTCCGGCGCCACATAACACAGCGAGTGGAAGATCAAAACGATATTGATCGGGAGGAGGGAAATGGAAGGGGAGCGAACGCGAAAAAACAGAAAAGTTACCGAGCCCCGAGGAAAACAATGGTAAGAAGGAAAAGGTGGAAAAGTCAAGTTCAAAAAGGCGCAACAAGGTAATTGAAGCAAAAATTAGTTTGGACGTGAGACAATTACAGATCTATCTTGTGGTTTAATATTTATGAAAGTCAGACAAAGTCGCAACAAAATTAATGAAGATTAACGAGAAAATTAACGAGATTCAGAAATGAGTGTTTTATCGTTAGCTGCAGCGAGAGAGAGAAAAACAATATTTAGCAATGGCGTTCTATTTTTGAGTCTGTTTCTTTAAGCATTGCAAGAAAAGGAATAAATTGAACAAAAGAGAGCATTTTATAAGTTTAAGAATCGTGGTATATAGCATCTGTATTTTGGTAAGATAATAATTTATGAGGTTTGAACCTGAGGACAGAAGGAATAATAGTTTATACTTCAGTCCGAAGGGCGGGGGGGGGGGGGGTATCAGGACAAAAGAATCGAGGGGAATAAGTATTCTAATCTTGCAAAATATCAAAATCGAGTTTTTTATCGCAACCGTGGAGGAGGTGGGTAGCATTCCTGAAATACAAGCGTCAGTCAGCCGGCGTTCCGATACAATATTAAAAATTTACTCTAAAATTCCCAGCTTTTTGAAGATTTTCGCCTCATTAAAAGCATTGTTCTTGAAAATATTAGAAGTGTTTTTTTATTTCAGCACATATCATTTTCGGCCTAGCGATTATGGCCCCTAAAACCATAAAGCGCCGCTATGGGCCATTATGTGACGAATTCTGTAAGCGATGCGGAGTTAAAACATTTTGACAATTAAACAGATTTTTGGTCAAACGTTTATTATTTTTAACTGTTAAATTTCATAATACAATGAGAAATTTACTTTTCGGTATGTTTATGGCAATGGTAAGCGAATTTTTTCCATTTCGGGCAATATAGCTAGATGGCTAATAAATTTGAGGCAGCTTAGGATACATAGATTTTATTTTAATACATACGAAAAATATATTAATAAGAATATTATTGTTAAAATTTATTTTGGATATTTACTGCATTCACAAATCCTTTGCAGACCAGATTAAATGCTATTATGTGCCACATTTGGACTCCGAGCCATAGTTCAACCATCATTAGGTAATCTCATTTATGCAATTAGACATTTTAGTATTTTGGGTAGGATTATGGTTTAAAGAAACCATCTAAATTATTCTCTTCTTTGGAACAAAAGAAGCTATCATCTTTAGAATTGACGGAAGTGCTGAACTTCTACTGGATGAGTCAGCCATCTTCAACATTGCTTACATCGCGATCGCACCTAGCGATGAAGAGTCATGAACATTCGATTACAAGCAGTCCACGAGAGTTCCTAACAAAGCAGTCTGCAAATGCATATAACAATGGAATATGCCTTCTTGATTTAGTTATATCACTCTTCTGATTTCTATGAGTTTGCTATTTCACCTGTTGTACTCTATATAATTAAAAACAGTTCATTTGCAGTTAGAAAATGTCTCTTAATAACGAAACACATTTCTTCTAGGACCGAAGACCTTGCCTCTAGGATGGAGTCGCAGTGTTGCTGTCCATCCGGGTCACCCAAGCTCCCTCTTGGTGGCTATTCCCATCACCTTGGGTGTCTTGGTCGGAGTTCTGGTGGCTCTGGTGGTCCTCTGCCACCGGCGCCGACTAGACACTCCTCTGCCGCCACGGCCTTCCAGCAGCAGCAGACGACTAGAGTTTCGACACATGTCCCGGACCGGCTGCGATTTCGCCACCACGGCCCTCGACGTGGAGATCACCAAAGTGGACCGAAAAGAAGCCTCCAGCTCTGCGAGTGTCGAAGCAGCAGAGCAGCTGGCTGCAGTGACGGCGGCAGCTCCGACATCAGCCATCTCAGGAGAGGCTCAGTCGGAGGTAGAATTGGCAGGAGACGGATCAGTGGTGACCAAGTTGTGCCAGCAGCAACCCAACTCCACCAGCTACGACAGCTGCTTTGTGTTGAGGGATGAGGTGTGACCAGAGGTGAAGAGGGCTTCGGGCATGCCACACATATCAAGCGATAGGAAGAGAGACAGAGGTGAAAGTTCAATGCTATTAAGGGGCAGTCGCTTCATTCCCGTAACACACCAAGAACAGCCTGTCGTGCAGATCCGAAACCTGTCGCCTTCCACCCACATACAAAATTCTGCACACATCCTTCTTGGAAGAGAGTGAAAGAGATCATCCACTCTGAACTTCCCTTCTCCAGCAGCGCGGAAGAACCATCAGTACAATACACCTCACCCTCTTTTTCTCCAAAACAGAAAGAAAAACTATGTCCGACCACCATTATGTTCACTGTCTAGCTGTTACTTGTACCACACTCCAGATTATTTATTGTGCCACGTTTGGTCGAACCTTTACCTAATAGCTTAGAAGCTGAGGAATGCATCATCATTATATTTTGGTAAAAATGCTCCCAATCATTCATTACATTCCAATGAATGCTTCTAACTAGAAAGGAATACGAACGAACGTGATTATCCGCAATTACAAATATCTGGTGACATAAAAAATGCAACATTCTTTTAAATAATCAAATATATATACGTAGGAAAAATGCTAAATAATTTAATGAAGGAATTCTGCTGAAGTTACCTATTTACATATGTAAATACGCTTAATTTATTTCTTATCATTTATAAACGCACAGCATTTTTTTTAATTCGTTGTTTTCAAATTATTGTAACAAATATTTTCTTTCTTAAGTTGTGACTTACTTTCCTCTGAGGTTCACAGTAATTCAAGAAGTGAAAATTGAAATAGCTCTAATCAAAAAACAGAAAACGGGGGAGGGGGACCATCAGTTGTGAAAAAAAAAACCTCCGCTTGCGTGAGTAAGAGATGATGGAGTTCACTCCTTCTATATGAGAAGGAAATTATGTTGTCTGTGATATGAAATCGTTAGAGGCGAACTCGAATTCAGCGACGGTCGAATCCTACAATGAACTCAGCACATCTAAAAATGCACAATTAAGTACTTCTAGAAATAGCGACCACATTCAGTAGAGTTTAAATTATCATATGGAAATATTGCAAAGCAGCATGAGAATAAGTAGTACGTGATAAACATTACATCTATTTTTAAAGAAGATAAATAGTTCTAATGCATAGACATTGTAAATTTAAACTAGAAGAGTAGACGAAAAAAAGCAACTATGTACATAATTTTCCGTTCTGAACAGTTATTGATATAATCCGAAGAAATTTTCAAAACTTCCTGTGAGCTCGTGAGAAGCGTTTAGTGATAATAAACTTTCCCTGTAGCAGCAGCCTCTGTTACTGAACATAAACATCTCCACGAGAGCACGCTTGAAAAAATGGTTTCTAAGTCTAAATTCCAAGACTTCATATTTGTTTACCCACGCATAATGTTATGAAGGTTCAAAACCAACAAGTGAAAGTAACGGAAGGATTGTACTATATTCAGCACCAATTTTTAAACTAAAGCACACTTACAATTTAACAGATGCTAAGTGTTTACGGCTCTTGAAATCAAATTGATCGATCTCAACAAAGAAATTTCATCATAAGAAATGAAGGAATCGAAGCAGGAAACATTTCCCATTAAGGAAAACTACGACAAATACAACCATAGATGATTAGTTGGTTTACTTTGCTGTGCAATATAAACTTACCTTGTCCGATTTCGTGGCATTGGAATTCATTGCTAAGCAATGAAAGTGCAAAAATTAACCTAGCTAGATCTCGGGGAATTAGGAGGCTTTGATATTAAACCAATGATCTGCGAAAGCTTATCTTATCGGATCTCGTGGAGTTGGCGGGTTTTGCGAAAAGACTGAAGTCCGTTGGAAACTTGCCTTGTCAAATCTCGTGGCGTTGGAGGACTTCGTTGAATGAAAGGCCTGTGGAGACCTTCCTTGTCAGATCTTGTGACGTTGACGTTCAATGAAATGCCTGTGGAAACTTAGGTTGCCAGATATCGTGACTTTGGTAGGCCTTGTTGCACAATAAAGACCTCCAGGCACCTCTTGAAGTGTTTCAATTTTATTTTCTCATCATTTTACTATCCGACCTAGTTAGTTATACACTCTGAATATTAACTAAAAATACAAGCATTAACAGTCTTTTAAGCTACAATGAACTTTCAAAGCGTCCACAGCCAGTTTATCGTTTTTCAAAATTAAGCTTAAGTAGCTTGATTTTAAGTTGAATTTCCGTTATTTTATTATTCAAAATAAAATGCTCTTTCATTTAATATGTAACGTGACTGAAATACATTTGTTAGTCACTGAAGGATAAAAAAGTTCAGTTGCTGCGAAAAATGAAATGTCTTTTTGATTAAAGATGTTTAAAAGTTCGAAAGTTTCGTATCCTATCACATTCGTCACAGTGCCGAAGGCAATATTACCGTAATTCGTTTCGCAATATTGCTGACTTTTGATTTATCTAAATATTAATTTTACATTTAAAAATTATTACTGGCACACATTAAATTTATTGCACAAGTTGTACGTTAAAATTAGCTGACTAAACTAGATGAAACCGAAATTTGTTTCAAGTCTCCACGAACTGAGCCCAAAAGAAGACCAATAACGATTACAACACGACACGAGAGAATTCGGAAAATGTAATAATGATTGAAAATGCAGTGAAAATTCATTTATCGACTTTTACGTTAAAAAACAAATTAACCTGCTGGGATATAAAACGTAAAACACTTGTTAATGCAGCGAATTATAACCACTGCAATCTGAAAACATCTCATGTAAAGGCAAAAGGAAAAGATTGATGTAGGTGTAATATTTTTATGAGATCTGGCCAAATTTATGTATTATTATAAAAATGCAATTCTTATTTTATGTAACCCATATAAAAAAAATTAATACAATTAGAATACATATCTCCTCTGATGAATGCTAATTTTCAAGGTTAATGAAATTTGTCGTCTTCCGAATTTTGCCTATTCGAACGGCCGAAATTTGAACTAACGGTTGATTCGGAAAAATAGTAATATTTCATTAGCACCTATCCAACCGAAAAATAATTTTTCGTCTTTTAAAAAATTTTCTTTTTCCCCAGCATCGATGGAGGCAAGTAGGCAAAGCGCTCTCATAACTTTCATTTCAGATTTCTAACATGAAAAGAGCGGTTTGAAATGGTCGCGTCAGGGTTTGCCGTTCTCCGTATTTAGCGCCCCCTAAAAGTGGAAAATGAAACTCTTCGGTTATCAGGAAAACACGAATTTTAATATTTTATTAATACTTATCCAAAAATAATTTTTTTATTTTCCTTTAAAAACAAAAAAGCTGTTTTTTCCAACTCACTGCGAGTAAAGGGACATATCATTGCTGTTAATGTAAATCCGCTTATTTTCAAACTTTAGCACTCAACTCTGTAGAATGAATAGTTCGTTAAATACATTAATTTGATTATATTTTTCAACTTTAGTGCCCTCCAAGGCAAAAATTAAATCTATTAAGAAATTCGGGAAAAGCAAACCCTAATATTTCACTAATACTAACCCAACTAAATTAGAATTTTTCATTTATCTCTAAAAACAAAAGAAAAAAATATACATCTCTATACAGACAGATGGACGACGAAGTGAAAACATAGCTCTTTTTTTTTTCTTTGAAAATGAGCTAAAAATTAAACTCTTTGTGATTATAAATTATTTTATTGTATACAATGAAACTGATCCACACAATGTAAAATTTCCTGCAGATAAGTCCCTGGCTTCGTAGGATCATATTCATTATGTATATATTCAATGCGATGTTTAATATTATTATTATTAAAACAAAAAAAGTGTATGCCCAGTGGAGGAAATGGACATTATTCCCTACCGGAGCACCAACGTTACACGAAGCAGATCCATTTCACCTAAACCTAAATCGAATCTTTTCAGTCCCTATGTGCTAATAGAGAAACACTGATTAACTTTGGAATTTTAAACTTCCTTAATTTGAAAGCATTGAATTAAATATTTTTCTATACTATTTCCCAAATGTGAATATGAAATATTTTTACAACTAACGACGAAATGGAGTGTTTTCATTTATTTTTTAAAACAAATGACGGTTAATTGGTATTAAGTAATAGTAATGCAGTGCTAATTTATTTCCAAATTACCAAATAAGTTCGACTGAAAGAGTTAACGAGCAAAAAGCAATACAGAATAGTTAGAAAGATCATATCATTAATCATTAAAAAATTCAGATATATGCCCTAATTTTCTATAATCGGAGCCATTAATCCAAAAATTCGTTAAGCTTCATTTTTTTAATTTGTATCCCTATTTTGTTTCTTATTTCATTAAAAAAAGACATAAAAAGTCAATTTTAAAAATTAAAGTGAATTTAAACATAAATAGTAATGGGGAAATGCAACTTTTTGAGACCCCTATGATACAGTCATGAATGGTATTTCGAATTTAAAAAATGCTAAAATCTCAATGATCTAATATCAGCATATTCAGACTATTCTCGGTCCCGAGCAGTCCGGATATGCAAGTTTTCATTTGCTAACTTTTAATTAATTCAAATGCAAACGACCGTATTTTAGCGAGCGGTTCTCTTAAATGGTTTACCCAAAGGAGATGGAATTAAGAAAATTACCCCAGAATCTTATTTCCAACTCTGTGGCAATTAGACATCTTTAAAATCTGTTATTTCATCTTTAACAACGTGCACTGTCATTAATAAGAATTTAAGAATTTCAACTTGTTAGATTTTATTACGTACGCTTTTTTTTCTTTTTTTCGGGCAAAAGAGTAAAATTTCAGGATTTTTTGATTACCTTGAATCTAATTTTTTTTAAAATAGACTTGGTAAGGAAATGAAAAAAAGCAATATACAGAGAAAAGTTTTATAAAAACTGAGACAACTACACTGATAATGAGAAATCAGTTTTACTAATTATAATTTAGTAAAGAATCATAATAAATAGAATATTTAAGTGTTATAATTAAGAATTATAATTTTAAAAATATCTGTTCTTGTTATCCATTGAATGTTGAACATTTTTTAATGTACTTGTTATCGTAATGTTTAAGAATCTGTTACTCCATGGTTATACAAATATAATTTCCATCTGTTTCTTTTATATTCCATTACTTTGAGTCTTTTTAAACAGTTGTTATATGTGTTTTATTACATATGTATCTCTTGAACGATAAATTAATAAAATTATTAATTATATTGAAAAAGTTCAATAGTTCAAATATAATATTATTTCATTAATCGATATAGATGAACCACTAATTTCAAATTGAAAATGTCTTCAGATGTATACAGGGCGTTTAAATTAACAAGCAGAAGTCTTTGTGCTTTTTTATACGTAGGGTTTTTTTAGTCTACTCACTGCAGCCTCCGTACAATCATAAAATATTTTTAAAAAATCATGAAATATAATCATAGTAAAACAATATTCTTTATAACGAGAGTCTAATTTACGAAATATGCCTTTAGAATAAGATCTTTTAAAGATCCCATTAGAGGGTTTGGGTAAAAAAATTCGGGATTTCATTTTATTAATATATCAGTGAATTCGAGACATGTCACCAGCGCTGGAAATTGGATTTTTGAACTTTGGGTAGGCAAAATACATCGATTCTATGACACCCTCGAATCCCTCAAAAATGAAAATACATATATAGAGGAGTCGCATCGTACGCACATTCAACTATACTCACTCAGCAAAAAAGAGAAATATCAATTTAAGTAGTGCTAACGATTCTGTCCACCATTCCACTCAATCAGAGGTCCCGAATCTGCTGATCCTTCAGTTCCCGCGTCTCTCTCATATTGTGAGCAGCGCTAAATGTGATTCAGTCATTTAAAGATGCGTATTTTTTGTACAGCATGGCCCTAAACGCAAGCCAACTGTTTCATCTGGTGCTCGATCCAATAAGAGGTATATTCTAACGCTGGATAAAAAAAAATGGCTGTGCTTGTCTTATTGAGAGACGGTATATCGGTCTCCAACGTGGAGCGTAAAAATGGCAGCAACAAATTTGACATCCGTGCCATCAAGATTCGAGAGAGAAAAATTCAAGCTGTGGCATCGTGTTCCAATAACTGTAAGGTGACGAGCCAAGTGCGTGATAAGACTGTAATGAAGACTGAAAAGGCATATGGCTGGATGATATACACAGTAAACTTCTACCTATCGATGGCAACACTTTTTGAAAAAAAAAAGCTTCTAGCCTCTTATGCAGTGTTCAAACCTACTTCCAAGGTCCGAAACTACCGCCGAAGAGGGAGAGTCTTCTGAAGAGAAGGAAGTCAGTCAACCTTGGTTTGCTTTCAGTTTTAGAAGTTTCATGAAATGCTTCAACCTCACAAACTTCCTTATTTATTCTTTCATTCTTCCATATTTCTCTCTCTTATGTAATAAAAAATACTGTGAAATTATATTTTGCGTCTATATTCTTTATTATATACTGTACATCACTGCGTAACAGGGCCGGATCTGTTGGGGGGCAAGGGTGCCATGCCCACCCCCTACAGAATTTTAGTAAGGGTAATAGCGGCAAAATAGTATTAAAATCGTTTATATTTCATGCATTTTTGACGAAATTTTTAAAAGACCTGTAAAAAGGTGTGGAAAATGTTATACTGCAATGGAAATACAGTCTCTTGGCCCCTATTTTTTTCGACTCGATTGTGTTTCTTCTCCCCTGGATTATTTCATAGATCCTTGCCTGTTGTATACATATATATTACTGTAAGGGTTGTATACACAAAATCGTATACTGTGCATTATGAACGATTTAACGGATTTTCAAAGGTTATTTTGACTGGACGCGATTTTCGCCATATACACGTTGACTTTAGAACTTAAACCCTGCGCAAGATGCGACTCCGCTGTATATACTCAGATGCAAGATTATTTTCTCGCCATACACATGCGCAATACGTGGGAATGGCGCAACCCTTAAACGCTTTTTCAGAATGGTGTGTTAGGCCGGATGCATCGTTTGTTTTTTTTTTCAATCTTCGGAACTAATACGACGCGAGTCTCCCCCCCCCCCCCCATTTTCCCCACTGCACGTTTGTATTGGAATATGTAAAAACTATCCATCATAATGTTTTGGTTCTTCAGTGTACATATAATAAGCGAAATGAGCGCCCCTATGCTGTGGCTCCCTGGGGAATCACCCACCCCTTAAGCTGGCCCTGCTAAAATGACATTAAAATTATAAAAATGCTTTTATGACAAAACATTTAGACCTTAGATATATTTAATCTCTTTTTCTTCATAAAAATTTTAAGGGAAACTTTGCTTCTAATGAACGCCTCGTCATTGTGCTTAATAGAATTAAAAATTCGGCTGATGGGCAACTGCGTAATGAGCACTGTAAATTTAGAAGTGCTATGAGGGGTATAGATCAGAATTTTTCACTTAGGTAGATTCTTGAGAAATATTTAAACTTCAGAAATCTGTGGTTGCCAGCTTCCTAGATTTCAAAAAAGCTTTTGGCTCTAATATTCGTCAAAATTGGTGATTAATCGTCAGATCGTGTGGCTGAGAGGTTAGTGTTGTGCTGGCTCATTATAATAACAGCGAGTCGTCTGTAAGGCTTGTAGCAATTGGTTTAGCATTACTTCCGATGTTCGACAAGGGTACATTTCGTCTATTTTTTTCTTTAATTTGGTTGTTTGTTGATTACGCGATGCAGAATTCTATGCAAAAGGAAAATTTTGGTTTTAGATGGTCTACATTAGAAAAATTCTGATTTAATTATTCTGATGATTTACTCTTTTGCCAAATCACATTGATGAGATAAACTCTTTCATTAGAGCTGATGGTTTAATGATAAACAGAGAGATACTAAAGTGACGAAAATTGGTCACCCAGGTTGTGCTTCAATTGTTTTGAATGGTTGAACTGTTGAAAAAGTGTCAGTTCAATTAGTAAGGAATTATGCAACAGATACTGGTAATGTGCGGCATTAGATAAACAGAAGTACAGGGAGCGTACTTCTGCAAAAATAGGCATATGCACCTAAAGCTTAAAAGTATTCTATGTGATAATTTAGTCCTGTCTAAGATTAGTCATGGTAGTGAAACTTGGGTTGTTTTACCTCTGAGCAGCACTTTGTTGTACATCATGGGCTAAAAGGCCAGGTCACAAGGACCCCGAAGGCTCAGAGAAGGTTGGGGAAGGGGTTCCACTGGAACAACTGTTGGAAGACAGATGGTAGCCTCCCGTCAAGGCCATCCAGCGTGTTCTTTAAGTGCACAGGGTATGGCTCTCCCGCATACAGGGCCATGCTTAAGTCCCATCCAATGGACAGCAGTTTTTCGAAGCCCATCGGTGTCCCTACTGGCCGTGGGCAGGACGGGGAATTTTGAGGAGACAAGTCTTAATGCTGACCCAGCTGGGACTCGAACCTGGGAATTGCAGATTACGAGCCCCGCGCGGTACCGACCGATACAACCCGCCCCCAGTGAAACTTGGACCCTATTAAGATGCAGCTTTGATTCTAGATGCTTAAGCAGTATCTTATTTGGTTTGACTTTGAAAGGAGTCAGCAATGAGCAGTATATTGTGCCAAGAGGCTGCATTAGTTTGGCATGTGCCCATATACATAGCTGCAGAATGATGAATAGAGTTATGAACAGTGCGCCAAAGGGCCTCGAAAAAAAGGGAGACCTAGGATGCAATAGCAATGTCAAACAGGACCTTGCTAGATTTGGCCTAGTGGCCAAATGTAGCTATAGAACAGGGCAGACACGTTTAGAGAACGTCTGGTTGGACTCCATAGCAAGTTCCATGCCTAGAAATTTGGCTGCCAGCGTGCAAAAATAATTAGGCAGCCTTAACTTACGAGCTCTTATATATTAGATACAAAAGAGACCTGACATCATGTTTCAAGCCGAACTTTTGGCATGATTTGCAGGTGCAAGCTCCTCCTCCTTTGGATATCAGGAAATGTTTTTTTTAAGGTATTAGAAAACTGAAGGGTTACTTTTATTATGGGGGCTACACATGATATAATATTTGTTAACAAAGTTGCATTTAAATAAAAGAAAATTATTATTGGGAACAAGTAAATTACACTATTTTGGCTCGACACTAGATTAGATTCAACGTATTGAAAACGCATGGTTACCTTAAAATGTAACAATGGTGCTCTTTCAAAGATGTTGCATGGGTCTTGGTGCGTCTTTATAAATGCATTTACATGTTCAGAGCTGCCAACTTTGCACGACGAAAAATACGATTTGGAGGAATGAAAAATCGGAGGAAATCGGAGCACTGCAGTCTGCAGTTTACGGTGCTCAGGCGCCATTTTTTTAACGCAATAATGGGTTGACGGAACGCTCGACTTCCGGACTCCGTGGGCGAGGGAAAAATTTAATTCTTCAAGAATTATACCATGTTCCTTAAAATTACTTCCGTAAAAAAAAAAACCCCACTAAATATGAGATTTAAACTAATGAAAAACGCGTTTCAATATCATATTAGAAAGAATATTAAACTTCTTGGAAAGTTCTACAATAACCTCAACAATCGTATTACTAGCAGTGAAGAGGGAGTACGAGAATACGCTGAGTAAAGAATATAATGATAAACATTTATTCCTAAGCATAGAATTTTGTTTCGCCAAACAAAACATTCAGAAGTAACAGTATCTAAGGCATATTTTCCAAACTGTGCATATCTTTATACGATGAATGTTGATCAGTACCATCCGAGGGTAGTTGTTTCAGCAGCCTATTGTCACTAACAAAAACGTTCATTACATAATTCAAAAACACTCGCAAAAATCAATATCATCGGTGATGGCTATTCTAACAAGCGCATACCACTAAACAACGAATTGCCGCTCCGCAATTTAAGAAAACCCCAGAACAAAATTACCGGAGACCATTTGAACATGAACATACTGCTGACTATTTTCGGCCCTTTTTACTCCCCACCCCCACCCTGAACACACTAATCTTATAACAAGCCCAAAAACCAAAATTGTAAACAATCCATCGTCGATCCGCAGTATAAAAAATCCTGAGGAATTAATCCCATCAGAAACACCAAGTTTAAAAAACACGAATTATCGTAAACAACTCACAGCAGATCCTCAGTATAAAAAAAAAGCCCCTGAAGAAAATAATGCCATCAAACACAAGCCTAAAAAACAGGAAATATCGCAAATAATGCACTGCCATCCGCGTTATTAATAAAAAACACTAGAAAAAATTGTCATTGGAGATAACTATTTGGAATAGAGCATATCGCTAAAGAAGAAATTGTTCCATTTCCAGCTCAACACAATAATAGGGAATATGCATTAACTAAATATCATAAATAACAATAAAATTGTAAGTACTAAAAGCTGTACTGAAAGTTGTAGTCGTACAACTTTCAGTACTTACTTTTTAAATTTACACAGTTATGCTGCATTACATAGGAATTAAATCCAGATTGCATAAAAAAATGCATTTATATATTTTGGAAAAAAAATCAAAAACCAGAGGCCATACGAAACATTTAAGATAAAGTCCAATAAATTGTTCAATAAGATGAAAAGCTATTGTAATGCAAGAAATTTGTTACCACCTGCCACCCTGAACTCTAGTGAGTGTAGCCATCTAATGAGTGAATGTAGTAAACTGCAGGTGTACCTGCTCATTGTTAATTAGTTATGTTATTAGCGATTAAAATATATTTACATAACATAAAAAACAGTCTCGGTACCTTGTGAGCCCCGATCTGTTACGGGAGAAAATAAATTAGCCTTCCCTTCAAGCAATCTGAGATTAGCGATGATCATTTTATCGTACCCATTAACTACTTAGGAATTTTGTCAAAAAACTTAAATCAGTTTACATTTTTTGGCACGTGTGCTTCTTCCTATTAACGAAATTTAATCTCTAATAATCAACAATATGTAGTAGGCATCAACCATTTACAATAGATATATGGCAAAAAACATAAATTCATATTGTTAACATTTACAATAAATTCAGAGGTTTCGTATGCAGCACAGAAAACGGTGCTCGCAGCAACCAACATGAACTTCAGTGTACATTTTACCCAGAACTAATACCATGGAACCAGCAGAAAAGTTTTTGATATTAACGAAAATTAACTTAATCGCTAATAATTAATATTCAATACGGCAATTCTCCTACTCGGGCTCGCTTAAATCGCTTTTTAACACGCTAGAAACGTTTTCTGCCGCCATTTTTTTAAGATATGTATGCTTGAAACGCTTTTAGCCGCCATTTTGTTTCTTTATGTTGTGAGGTATTTGCGTTGATTTGCGTTTTGGATATGGCTGGTAGTAGCAGTAAGAGTAGTTGTTTTTGGGTTGTTTCACCTCTGAGCGGCACTTTTTTGCACACCATGGGCTAAATGGCCAGGTCACATGGACCCCGAAGGCTCAGAGAAGGTTGGGGGAGAAGACCCACGATTTAAGCGAGCCCGAGTAACAATTTGGGTGAATTACCGTACTGAATATTAATTATTAAAGATTAAGTTAATTTTCGTTAATATCAAAAACTTTTCTGCTGGTTCCATGGTATTAGATCTGGGTAGAATGCACAGATGCAGCCTCCCATCAAGGCCATCCAACGTGTTCTCTAACGTGCACAGGGTATGGCTTTCCCGCACACGGAGAGACGGCTTAACGTCCCATCCGACGGATGGCAGCCTATTTTCAAGCCCATCGACCGTAGGCAGGGCGGGAATTTTGCGGAGATAAATCTCAACGCTGACCCTGCTGGGACTGGAACCTGGGAACTACAGATAATGAGCCTGGCGCGCTACCGAGCAGCGATTCGGGAGAATTACCAAAATATATACTAATCACAATGAACATATTCACTACTTTCTAAAAATTGCGTCGTTTGTATCCTAGAGCCTAAATCTGTTTTTTCTACGTGTTGATTTATTACCTTCTGGGGGGTCCATGAAAGCATAAAACATGGCAGCGATGAAAATTAATAAAATGGCCGTCATCACCAGGTAGAATCTGAAGAGTTTTTTTTTTTATATTCCTACCGATTTTTGTATTTCTAAGATATAGTCCACCGGATTATATTGGAAAAACCTCAGGATTATATACTTTATTTCCTTATAGTGTACTTTTATAATATGGACGGTGAATAGCTGTTCAACGAAATAACTGCCATTAAAGTGAACATGCATAAACGATTAAAAGATAAATACAAAAAATTCAGCGTTTTTGGCGAGTATTGTCAACACTTAGAATAATGTGTAATTTAGCCGCTTTAGTCGTTTCAGAGAGCGTTTCGGGCGTTTTAAGCGAGCCCGAGAAGCGATTCGGGAGAATTATCTACAATACGTAGGCATCATTCCCTGATCAATAATAGATCAACCAATATACTTCAAAAGTTACCAATATAATACATCGAGAATAACAACAAAGGTTATTGCGATTTTTTTTTTTTGAAAGTGCTTGATCGCCGCATGACCAGAAGCAATGGCTTACCGCACACTGCAACCGGAATTTTTTGTCATTAAGTCAGTGCATCGTAAGTTTTGGTCATAACGTCACTGCATCCGTATGTTTTTGAAAATAACGAAAGTTAGCCTCATAGCTAATTGTTAATAACTAGCAATCAATAAGTAAATATCATTAATTAATTAATAATCGACTAAAAGTCTCAGAGGCATTTTCATGCAGATCGGACATAAAGCAATCATACATACCCCTTGTTATCAGCTGTCGGGTTAAGAAGTTATGGTGAAACAAAACTGACATCAGCCAACAAATGACATAACAGTAGGGAACATAAAGTGCATAACTGATTAAAATTAAAAGTGCCTCAACTCTAGTGAAAAGTTTTAATTCCTTATCAACAAAACAGCCCAACCCAGATAACAATAGACACACATGAGACACATTCAAGCTGCAATGTCAATCATGGCCCACAGATCTGCGAAGTTCTCTAATCTGTATTATTTCCTTCACTCTGAAGTTTCCGATTCTAAGTAATCCAATTAATGTTTAGTTGGCCAGAGCCGGGAGAGTTTGATGTAGGTTCAATAAACATCCATTTAGAAACAATCTATGACCTTCAGCTCTGTAAAAGAATTTAAGTGTTGCCTTTGCCATGTGTTCTGTCCGGAAATGGTCAGCTGGAGTCATATATTTCCTCTGATTGGTATGCACAAGCAAGCACAGATTAGGGAGTGATGACACAGCTCCACTGCTGCACCCCATTAGTACAGTATAAAACAGCTAAATAATTTTTTGCCCTTTTATGAAAAGGGCAAAAATATTATACGATTTGAAGGCAGATTTTCTTTAGTGTGAAACTGAAAAACCCTAAAAATCGGATTTAAACCAAAAGTCGGAATAGTTGGTAGCTCTGCATGTTTCATATGCCTGGATTACTGCAAAAATGCTCCATTTACATCACCTTGGAAAACAATGTATATTAAACCATTAATCTAATTACTTGCCCTTATATTAGTGCGACTTTTAGTATGCGAATGTAAAATATATAAACAATAACTCCTTTAATCGTAGCTATAGGCAAAATATTTACCACCATAAGCCCTACTAGAAAAAAAGACTAAGGATCTTTTTTTAAAACAACAAAAATTTCATAATAATTATGGACGAAATTCTAAAGAATATTAAATCCCCTTTCTATTTAACTTGCTTCCTAAAGAAATTGCATTTTAAGTAAAATTTCTGATGTTAAAGAAAAATTGTTTGAGTGATTGATAAAAAGTAATGTTTTTATTCGGAAACGTTTCTTTTTCGGTTTTCTTTTCATTTATTCTTTTTTTTCTCCTTCATTTTATGTCATGATATTGATAAAATCAAAATCATATCTGTTAAAACCACATACATTCCGGCTGATAAGCTTTCGGCTTAATGGGATTTTTAGGTGAAATAATTGTATAGATGATACTTTGGAAATAAATTTGAATTTGAATCTTGAATTCTCACCGAGTTATGATTTTTTTTTTCAACACCCCTCCTGTATCAGGTTGCAAATGCTTTTAAGTAACCTCCAGCAGTAGCAGAGATAGTATGGGGCAACCAGGCTCGTACCCGAGCCTGAAGCCCATAGGGATCCAGTGAGATGGACCTGTTAAGTTTCAAGTAACATTTTTCGACATTGTGAGGTGAAGTAAATCAAACTAGACTGAAAGTTATTCAAACCAAGGTCTCTTCCTAGTACTTGCTCTCTGGGGCCCTTTTTATGATTTCTAGAGTCATCTCTATTTTTCACATTCTTTCCTTTATACAGGGCGATTCAAAAAGATGTACACAATTACAATTGGCTATATATACTGAACAATATGTTGTATTTGAATTCTGTAAATTACATTTGATTATACACACATTAAAGTTTATAGACGTTCAATGTGCCCCCCTTCGGCTGCATGGATAACGTCTAGACGGTAGCTGAATTCATCCCACACTCGATGAATGTTTTGCGTCACTGAGTTCACCGTAGCTGTGATACGATTTTTTAGGTCATTCAAATTTGTGGGAAGAGGTGGTACGTTAACTGCATCTTTCACGAATCCCCACAGGAAAAAAATCGCAGGGTGCCAGGTCTTCCTTCCCCATGCGACCTATCCATCGTTGAGGTAGAGATTCATTCAGGAAATGTCGAACATTCAGGTGCCAATGGGGTGGAGCTCCGTCCTGATGGAAAATGTAATCTTCTGAATCTTTATTCATTTGAGGAACAAGCCAGTTTTTCAGCATTCTAAGATACGTTACTCCAGTAATCGTGTTTTCATCAAAAAAGAAAGGTCCGTAAACCTTTGTTAGCGATATGGCACAGAACACATTAACTTTTCGGCTATCCCTCTCATATTCCAGTGTTACACGGGGATTTTGTAGCCCCCATATGCGAACATTGTGTCTGTTGACTTTCCCATTTAGGTGAAACGTCGCTTCATCTCTAAAAATTACACGAGGCAGAAACAATTCATCTTCCATGTTTTGGTGCATACGATCACAAAATTTTACACGCTTTACCTTGTCGTTTGCGGAAAGAGCCTGTACCAGTTGTAGGTGGTATGGTTTGCACATTATCCGGTGCCGCAACACACGCCAGACAGTTGTTTGTGGCAGTCCAAGTTCTCTACTCGCTCTACGGGTTGACTTCATTAGGCTACGCTTAAAACTCACTCGAATGCGCTCCACATTCTCCTCCGATACACGCGGTCGGCCCGGGCTTTTACCCTTACACACAGAGCCAGTTTCATCAAATTGTTTATTCCAACGACAAATGCTCTTCCTCGTTGGAGGTTCAATGTTAAATTTACGACGAAATGCATGCTGCACCGCAGTCGCACTCACTTTTACTGAACTCACGAATGCAAAAAATCTTGTGTTGCATAGTAGCCATCTTGCTTACAACTGATGCTGCTGTACGGCGCTAGAGTGCTCTAGCGGTAGTATTCGAAACTTTACAACATCCTCTTTCAAATGTAATTTACATAATTCAAATAAAACGTATAGTTCAGGAAATATAACCAATTGAAATTGTGTCCATCTTTTTGAATCACCAGACAATTAACTGTCTATTTTTTCGCTATTCATATGCACGGTTTTCGATTGTATAAAAGCATAAAAGCATTTCTGATTTTCAGTGTCATACAAAATTGGCAAAAAACATGAATGTTACTGAGGGCTTTTGTCTATGGGTCTGGCATTCTCTAACCATTTAGTTTTAGGTCACATTATTACAGAGAGTAAAAGTATAATGGCATTACCCATAAAGTTCTAATGAAGGGTAGGAGGGAATTGGCACAATGTTTGAGTCAATGGGGAGTGAATTAGAATCCTTAGAAGCCGTCCCGTGGCCGAGTGGTTAGCGCGCTTGGCTACTGATCTACGGGACCTGGGTTCGAGCCCCGGGTAAGGCATGGATGTTCGTGTTGTTTTCTGCTGAGGTCCTGCCATCCTCTCAGATCTTCTACTGTGGCATATAAACTGACAGCTCCTGTCAGACCTCTGTGGCAAGCAGCTGCTTGAGGGGGTATTTATTTTTTTATTTTATTAGTCTCTGATTTAGGAGACTGTCTTAGAAAATAAATTACAGGCTCGAATAAAGCGATTTTTTCCTTGCTTTTATCCTCTTTTCCCTACATGGAATCTTTTGTTGCAATTATCGTCTAGTATAATTAGCACTAACATCTCAGAATTTTTGTTAGATACCATCTGGTATTTAACTTTGTCTCTTTCTTTTCTCAGTGTTTCATAAAGCAGTACAGTATCTTATCTGCCCTTTAAATGTGGTGCATGTCACCAGCCATTTTTCTTTACCTTCGGGCAGAGCTGGTTCGACCAAAAAATATGATGAAGGGCTGATCACTAATAAGATGGACAATATAAAACACAATTTTGTCAGAACTGTCCTTCACTAGCTGAAACTACTGTTCAGAACAGAATGACTGAAGAACAAAATTTCAGTGTGGTTGAACCTCCATTAGCCTCTGGCTAATTGGGAATTGAGTATTTGTTTGTGTGTGTATGTGTATATGAATAGCAGCACTTACTCTGCCATTGTCTACTTTTAACAAACTTCTTTAGAACTTTTTTTCTTTATTATAATGTTATCACTATTTTTGCCTAGTGGATCAAAGGGGCCTGGGTAAGGCATGGATGTTTGTGTTACATTTTTTGCCAAGGTTCCACCATCCTCACAAACCTTCTACTATGACATATAAACTGACTCTCCTGTCAGATCTCTGTGGCAAACAGCTGCTTGAGAGAGTATTTTCATTTTTTTAATGTTATATAATTAATAAATTAATTTCCTTTTACACTGTAGCAGTTCTATTCCATAAGAGTAAAAATTCCCTTAAAACAGTCCAGTGCCACCAGTATTACGATGAGCTTTGTGAGACTTATCTTTGCCTAACCATTAAAGATTATTTATTCCTTTTTAAATTCCAGTTAAAAGATTTTTATAGGTATCTGAAGTATTCTAAACAGTCTGTAAAAACTGATTGATGGGTGATGGGGAAAAAATTAGAATACAATAAATTTTCTGTTATCTCAAAAATATTGAAATTGTTCAATTTTCAGAATGATTTTTTTTAAATTTTATTTATACTATAAGAGTGAAACAACTTAAACTTAGCCACATTATGTAAAACAAATATTTTTTGCTATAACTAAATGTGAACTTTACTGCACACTTCATAACAGCTGAAAAAGGCTAAAAAAATTGCTCTGAAAAATAACTTACACTCGTTCCACTTTTCATGACACTTGTACAAAATGTTACATTAACTATTTGCATGCTTCTAAAAAAATGTTGATGAAAGAAATCTTATCTGCATTTATCGTCATTAATTATATATAGTAGTCAAATAAACTCAATGAAATGTGCTACAAAATTCTGCTGGAACATATGACAGTGAAAATTTATGACAAAAAAAAAATTATTCCACTACTGTATTACTTATAAGAATTAATATTATGTTAAGAAAATTATATGCATATCTATTAATTTAGATAATTTTTAGTATCAGAAGCAATGAAAACAATTTAAATTTTGTAGTAAATAATGCAGAACCATTACATAAAACATATTTTCTCTTTTGATTAATCTAATGAAATTTGCTCACAGCTAAATCAATTGTTTTGTTGTTCTGGACTGTCATATCTCCAATGCCTTCCAACTTATAAAGATTGTATCAAGAGAATTAATTGGAGAAATTCTCATATTCAATAGTCTGCATGTGCTAAATCGTATTTACAATGAATTTATATGTATCACTATAACTGGAAAAACCTCAAATATTGCTCGAAGTACTTCTATTTCATAAAAGCATTATACATTTCATACTAAAACTACCTATTTATTACCTGTTCATTTTAAGAACTTAGTTTCATAACTTCCTTATATAATTTAAAAAACTATTCTTTTTCACTTTACAATAAAACAGAGGTTGGTTGTTCTTCTTTTGATTCAGCTTAAAAGGTCCATTAACTATTTGAGGTATTTTACAAATCAGAATTAAAAAATAAATAAAAAATAAAAAACCTCTGTTAATCTGTCAAAAAATGAAATGTTTTAGATTTAAATAAGATTTAAAATTCCATTCAGGGATATAGCAGTGAAACAATTTTAATTAACTAAATATTTTTGCTATAACTGAATACTGGATTTGATTGGATACTTCCATAAATTGATTAAAACTCAAAATTATTTTTTAAATTGTTATAGGCTAAGTAAACATATTAATGCTGAACTTTCCTATAAAGCTTTGAGATGCCTTTTTTACAATGTCACAAAAAACTTTAAACCAATTTAAATAAAGCAACTTTCTAAGAATTTGATTAGAATGTACATTATCATGTTCTGAATTGAGATCAAAGCACCTTTTCATTACTTTAATTATCTTTGCCCATTAACAATTCTGCAATATTCAAAGTTTTACAAATTTTTCACTTAGCAAACATTGCTCAAGAACATAACAAAAAACTAAACTACTTCAAACAGTTTTTTCACAAGCTTTATCTAAGCTGATTGTTTCTGTTAGTTAATAATACTACTTAACATCTAAATGAACTTTCTTTACAAACAATACATTCTACTTAATGTCTAGTAGATTTTCGGTATGGTGTAGCTATCACACACACACACATTTACCTATTATTCCAACTGGGTGCCATTTGGCAACCTTTGCTAATTCCAATTTTTAGCACCCTTTGTAATTTGAAAAGACTTTAGTCCTCTATAAATGAATACAGATGAAACCATCTGCGACTAGTCTTCTAGCTTTACTGAATTTATCACTTTCCGGCAAAACAGTTTAAAATCTTACCACAAGTACATATATATACATAAGGTGTGCACAGGCCTGCAAAAGTGGCAGTGCAATAGCCGGTAGTTTGGCAACATGTCACCAGTCATCTATTACAACTCACTTCTTTGTTGAAATAGTGTAAGATAACTTTGAAGGCCTCTCATATCTTGATTCCCCAAACAATATGGAACTAGTATGTACACTTCAAGACTTGCTTTCATTCATATTTCATGGAAAATATCTCAAAAACACCTTCAGATCAAGAAGATCCCATTACAAGATTTAAGGCATATGTTTCATTGCCACCAAAGCTACCTTTAAATAAATTTATCAGTCCCTACATTTAAGGCTCATTTTTTATTCATCATACTCCAAAAGTAAATAATGTTGTAGAGTTGTTGGTATAGGTAGATCTTTGATATGTCGTAATCGGCGGTATCCTAAAGCAGCACGGATAGTAAATCTGCAGTAATGCTGCAGTGATCGTGGGCAAGAGGCAATAGCATTGTACCAGTGATACCTTGCCCACAAATGAGTTGTGCCATGATGTGGAGTAGGGTGAGGAGCTGCATACTCTGGTGCTCCCAGTGGTGGTGAATGAGCACGACTAGGTGGAATCCATGCACACAAAGAAAAAAATGATGGCATGTTGGTTGGTGATTTAGCCCATGGCGGTAATGCAGGAGGTGGTGCAATATTTAGTGAACTCAGACTTGGAAGATGAAGCATGCTTTTGACAACAGCTTTCAGGATAGTACAATCTTTGTTACGAGATTTAAATTCAGCCTGTATAAGATTATATCCTCTTTGGTTAGTGATACGTGTGTCTGCACCATAAGCTATTAGAAATGCTGCTAGCTCAGGTCGTCGATGCAGGCGCCCACCATCATTAAAGCATACATAATGAAGAGGAGTAAGACCTATAAAAGCATACAAAGAAACATTTAAGACATTGTTTTGCAGAATAAAGGCATTTTTTTAAATGAAGGGTAAACACAAAGTAATTAAACAAATTTAATAATATATTTCAGATTATTATGAAGCATTACTTACTATAAGATAAAACTCATTACCATTTTTACATGGTAAAAGTTCCATCAAATACCATCAGCAAGCACACTGCTTACTACATACAGAAACAAATATTCAAACCCTGTATAATTCCTCCCGATTTCAAGTATGATTCTCATTTCCTTAATTCTTATAGGTCTTTAATATTATCTGCATACCATTTATCTTTACCATAACACAAGAAAAAAAAAACAGTGTCAACAGAGGATCCATTTTTTTTTTCATTTCCAAATCTATTATTATTTCATAAACAATCTACACATTTAACCCTTCACGGGTTCCAGTTTATTATACATGTCGAATGAATCAGAAATGAGAGGCCAGGACAATTACATCTGATTTTAGTAAACATATGAAACTTCAATTTTTTAATTGTTTTTATATCTTATAAAAATACATACTTCAAGTTTAAAAAGCAATACGTTTTTCAATTGATGATTATTTTATTAACCTGTGACATAAGAGCATTCCCCCCCCCCTCTCTCTCTCTTCACAAAATTTTAAAGATAATATCAGTTCATATTGAATGATTTAAAAAAAAATTACCCCCTCAAGTTTTGGGCGTGCCACTATAATAATGATTTTTTTTTTTATCATAGTGCACTAACTTTTCAGCACTTTAACAAGATCCCCACAATGTTGGTTGGGTTGTTTTATTTATGAGTGACACTTTTTTTGCACACAATGGGTTAAATGGCCAGGTTACAAGAATCCCAAGGGCTCAGAGAAGGTTGGGAAGAGGGGACCTACTGGATAGCTGTTGGGAGACAGATGGCTACCTCCTGTCAAGGCCATCCAACATGTTCTTTAACATGCACAGGTTATGGCTCTCCCACACACAGGACCAGGGCTTAACACCCCATCCAACAGATGGCAGTCTTTCCAAGTCCATAGCCATCTCCTATTGAAGAGCGAGGGAGTTGTTCAGAGATAAATCTCAATGACTGTATAGCTAGGACTAGAACCTGGGAACTGCACATTATGAGTCTGGTGCTACCAACTGAGCCATCCTCTCCCCCTCTTGTCAAAAGACCTTAATGATTTCGAAAGGGGCATGATTGTTGGAGTAGGTTTGGCAGGAACTTCAGTCAATAAAAAAGTTAAACCTGCTAATGTTTCACAATGAACAGTTTCCAAGATCATGTCTGCATGGGAATCTAAAGACATCATCTGCAAAAGGCAACAGTGGGCAAAATACATACTCCAGAATCGGGGAATTCAACTGTTAGTGAAATGTGCAAACTGAAACTGGTGAGCTACAGCTGATCAGTTGTGCACAGATATTAATGTAGGATGCAAGAGACCAGTTTTGTCAAAAACAGTATGTTGAGAACTCCAAAGAACTGGATATTACAGTTGAGTTGCATTTCACAAGCCACTCATCACACCTGTCAATGCATGTTGCCATGTCCAGTGGTGCAAAGAGCACAAGCAGTAGAGACTTGACCAGTGGATGAATGTGATATGGTCTGACAAATCATCCTACACTTGTTACTGACAAATGAATGACTGCATGTGTAGTGCCAACCGAAGGAAGCTTATAACTCTGATTGCTTGTTTCCTACTGGTAAAGGTTATAGTAGTTCTGTAATGGTGTGAGGTACTTTCTCATGGCATGGTTTTGGTGCACTCATTTCATTAAAAGGAAAGATTAATGCCAATTTCTATTTGACAGTCCTGAGTGATAATCTTCATTTAATGGTATGGTATTTCTTTCATGAAGAGAGATATATCTTTCAGGATAACAATACTCCCAGCCACAGAGCACAAATTGTCACCCACGTGTGGTCTGTGGATTTTTTGTTTACCCAGTTAGTTGAGGAGCATGAGACTAAATTTTTTCATATACCATGGCCACCACAGTCACCAGACCCACTGGAAAATCTATGGGAACTTCTGGAATTATGTCTCAGGCAGTATTTTCCATCTCCATCAAATAAGCAGGAATTGATCATGTTTCTTGTGGAAAAATGGTGTCATATCCCTCCTACTGACTTTCAGCCATTGGTAGATTCTATGCCATAATGTATACATCTATACTCATTGATATGACATATACAGGCAGTAGTGGACTTGCATGGCATCCTACATTGCTGTTTTCTTTTTTTGTCCATCACCTGTAGGTCTATAGGCTATGCTCTATACAGTTCAACTCCAGAGAATAGACTAGCCACTCCATTCAATGAACATCCTCAGTTTTAAAGAATTCACTGAGTCCTATGAGGCTTATTGTTCCTATACCTCTGACATCCAGTTCATACAATGCTGCCCCAGACCATCAAATCACCATAGTGATGTCATTCTTTGATGATTAGACTTTGATGATAGAAATGCTGTCATTCTTTGATGACAAATGATTGGTAACGAATTCCTTGCTCTTTCCAGATCAAAACACATAAAGAATCAGTTTTAAGACTTAATCATGATTCTTGAGTGAACAATCTCTTTTTGAAAGTTGATCCCCTCTTTTTAAAAACAATTTTTCTTCTCAACCTTTTCAGTGAAAAGAATCATCTCATCTGCAAAGAGATCTGGAAAAATATCATAAAAGTGTAGAATACTGTTCAAATAAAAGATGAACACTTAGATAAGATGAAGGAATTTATCAAAAACATTATTATTGCTGAGAATCACATTGCCACACTGTTGGATTCAAATAAAGAGCTAAGGAAAGAAAATAACAAATTGAAATGAGAGTAAAGTGGCTTGCAACAGATTAGTATTGGGCTGATACAAAAGTAATGGGAAAAAGTATGAATTATGCATTTGCCATTGTCAGATCTTGTAAAAAACATAAAAGTACATGCATAACTCCAGATGTAATAAATAACTCCAGAAAGTGCATGCATAACTCCAGTAAGTACAGAATGTCATTAGACATTCAGTAAGTACAGAATGTCATTAGACATTCTGTACTTACTTTAATCACACAAGTGGCAACAGATATTTCACAACAGTGACACATGACGTGTGCATTCGTTCCATCATGATGTATGAATTCAGAAATGGTGTCAGTATCCAGAGTGTTTGTGTAAACTGTGCAAAGCTTATGGGGACAAAGTCATCTCTAAAAGAACCTGTTAACAGTGGTATGACAAGTTCCAGTGTTCGGATGACTTTCAGCTTGGAAATGAAACGGACATCCCAGGAATTGGTACAGCTACTGAACAGCAATCAGTCCTCTGTCATTTGACATCTGCTAAAGCTGGGTTATGTGCCAAAACTGGATACCTGGATCTCACATTAGTTATTGCAGCAGAATGTATATATGTGTCTTGCTTGCTCAACAAAAGGCTGATAGTTTTCTTGACAGAATGATTACAGGGGATAAAAAGTGGATCATTTAAGATAACATTGTTCATAAAAGATCATGGTGTCTAACAGGAGAATCATCTTTAGCTATGGCAAAACTGGAACTGCATTTTCATAAGGTGATGCTCTGTTGTTGGTGGATTGCAAAGGTGTTATCCACTATGAGCTTTTAAAATGGTCCCAAACCATCAACTCAGATGTCTCCTGTGAGCAGTTGGACAATTAAGTGCAGCACTGAAGGTCAAATGCCTGGAGTTCATAAAGAGAAAAGGTATCTTGTTCCATCAGGTCAATGCAAGGCCCCATGTTGCATTTACAGACAGAGCAGAAACTGCAACACTTGGGCTGGGAAATAATGATGCATTCCCCATACTCACCAGACCTGGCTCTCTAAGATTTCTATCTGTTCCAATCCATGAAAAATTTCATTTCTGATAAGAAGTTTCAGAATGGCAACAAAGCGAAAAGTGCATTGCCAATTTCATTGCCATGAAGGACAAGAGTTTCTATGAGAATGGCATCTGCAAACTTGTAGATCGTTGGAACATGGTCAGATTTACTAATGGTAATTACATTCTTGATTAAATAACACATTGGTTAATCATGGGAACTTTCAGGTCTCATGTTTTCCCATTACTTTTGCATCAACCCAATAGAATCAATAATATTAAAGTAATTGGTGTACCTGAAACAGAAAATGAGAACATAAATTGATATTGCACACAAATTTGCCAATGTTTTGAAAATAGAGATAAAAGAAAATAATATTCAGGCTATGCACAGTATTTAATTATATTAAACGAAGTAATGGAAAGAATTTTTCAACTCAGAAACAATAATGCAGCCAATATTGATGGGATTGAAGTTGAACTCATAAAGAAAGGTGGAAGAAAACTGCATGAGAAAAATTCATAAACTTATTGAAATGATCTGGGAAATGGAAAATATGCCAAAGGAATGGCATGACTAGAGAATCATGCCTATATACAATAAAGGAAAGAAGAATGAATAAAATGCAGGGGTGTTTCATTGTTGTCACCTTGTTATAAGATTTTATTGAACATTATACTGAAAAGAATAATTCGATATTCATAGAATATTATTGGAGAAAACCAAGCTGATTTTAGAAAGAGTAGGTAAACTATTGATTTTCACCTCAAGACAAATTTTGAAGAAAAACTGGAAATTCAACAAACAACAACACTTTATCACAACCCTTTTGTGGACTTTTTAAAAACTTATGACAGTATTCATAGAATAAGCCTCCTTGATGCACTAAAAGAATTTGGCATACCACAAAAGTTAAAAAAATATAATTAATATGTACATTAATGAAAGCAGAGGTATTGGTGTTGCCCAACAAATTGAAATCGCACCCCTTTAAATCACTATGGGACTAAGAGGGATGCTTTATCACCTATTTTTTTTTAATTTTGTTTTGGAGAAAATTTTAAGAGTGATAATGGAAGGAGAATTCAAAAACTGGATTAAAATTCTTGGATATTCAGATGACCGGTGATTTTAGGACCAAATGATGATTAATATCAAATATAGCATCAGAAAATTAAATATCTCAGCAAAAAGAGTGGGATTAAAATAAATCAAGACAAAACCAAATACCTTAAAATGACAAGGAAAGACCATGAACACAACCCAGCTACTTTTCAGGTGGATAACCTCTCTTTTAACCTTTTCAACCATACCAGCCCAAAACGGCAGAGATTTTAAATGGACTCATCCAAACAATGTTATTCCTTCCTCTTCACTACCTCTTGCCTGCAGCTTGGGCCAGTATGATAGAGAAAAGGTTAACCAAGTTACACCTTTCAAGTACCTCAGAACCCAAATCACATTTTTGTTAGAATAAAAGTAGGAAATCAACCCTTCATGCACTCCAACCTCTACTGTCATCAAAGATATTATCACATAGAGCAAAACAAAATATATTTGAAACTCTTACACCCAATTATGTACAGCTCAAAAACCTGGGGCTCTGCAAGAGCTGATGAAAGTAAATCACAGTAGTTTGAAAAAAAAAAGTACTAAGAAAAATATATTGTCAATCCTTGACAATTCTAATGGATTTATGGGAGACATAACCGAGAATTGTATGAAAAATATGGTTTTCCTACTATAACCAGAGAGCTTAAAGCCAACTGATTATGATGGATGGGGCACATTCAAAGGACGGTTGAAGAGAGAAAACCAAGGAAAAGCTGTATCTCCCTTCTGAGTGGAAAATGACCAAGAGGGGCCCCTGCTTGAGATGGAGAGATTGCATACAAATGGATTTGGATGAAGTGCAAATCTTGAACTAGGAAGCAAAAGTCATGGATAGAGGAGAATGGAGGTAAATTTTACTCGCAGCCAAGAGCCTTGCCAGCTCATAGAGCTAAAGAAAAGCCTTCCCAATTAGAACGGATTCATTAACAAGAATCTGCCATAATGCAGTTTCCTTTTTATTTTGGTAACACATTTTTGAAAAATCTTAAAATCGTGTACATAGATAAATATGTGCAAATATTTGGTAGTTTGGTCCACCAGATGGTTGTGATTTCTAATTTTATTTACAAGAATTTACACTTTTTTGCAGAAGTTAGTCATAATTCTGCACAGCTCATCAAAGAGGCAGCACCCCCAGTCTTCATGGTTCAATATATCTTGCTTCTCTCTTGTAGACCAGAAAAAACCAGCCATGATGGCAAGTCAGGTTGGCTCCCAGAACAACCCAATTCCAGCTGAGGGGGAAGGAGAAATGACTTGTGACCAGTTAATGGATCGTTACAAATATTACACACAAAACAGTGTGTGATATTTACAAACAAAGCAAACCATTCTAGATTCATTCCTTATTCAGAAATAAATTGTAAAATTAATCGATCATATATGTACACATTTAAAAAATTGTTTATGTACTTATGCAATTTTTAATAAAAACTGAATTATAATTATTTTTGTGGAAATAAAACATCTATTATATACAAAGAAAAAGATATCAAAAATATATGCAAAAACAAGCAAATAAAATACCCCTGTTCAACACAGGTCTCCCTGGAACACATCTCCTACATTAACCAGGAACACCTGCACAGTCAAACCCATTTATAACTAGGTCAGTAATAATAAAATTACAGCTATAATGAAACAATGTCATTCCCCTTCAAGTTGGGTTTTAAAACTATGTTGTGTTACATATATTTTTTTATTACGAATATTTTTTTTTTGTTCATTACTAATATAATGAATCTTTTCTGTTCTTAAGGGCCCTTTATTCAGAGCATATAGAGTAATCAAAATCAGCTGATTTCCCTGCTTTTCCTCCCTAAAAATTAAACTATATGTAGTTTCCTTCTCTCTGCCTTCATATCTGCTTTTTCCTCCCTGAAATTAATCTATTTGCAGTTCCTTCTTAGCCCTGCCTGGTCTAGTGGTTTAGCATACCTGATTACTAAGATTACATGTTCTTGTGTAAGTGTTGTATGAGAAACCAGGATAAGCCTAATATAGCTTTTAGGTTATCTCTGCCCTTTGTGTAAAGAAGTGGCTTCCATTTTTCAAAAGTTAAAATGTTTTTAAAAATTTAATGCAGTTTTAAGACGTTTTAAACCACTGAGAACTCCAATTTGTCCATGAAACATACTGTTCTGTGCTCTTCCTTAGATGGGGAAACCCGTTTACCTATCTAGGTGAGATTGTTAAGATTTCGAACTGAGTCACTCAAGTTTATGCAATACATAAAGCACTAGATTAGCCAAAAAAAAATTCAAAAGGAATAAACTACAGTCCCCCAAGGTCAATTACACAGTGAAATTTATCAGTCTGATGACTGCCCCACAGCCAGGGTGTAGTCTTAGAGGATTGGTTAATAGGTAGGGGAGAAAGGGGAACAAACACACTTAGGATTTACATTGTGGTGGCAGAGCAAGAAAACAATGAATTGCATTTCTCATTTAGTTTGTCTTTTATGAATTCTGGAACTCTTGTTAAGCATTGTGAACTATCTGATCTTTGGCTCTAACAGTGTGCTGATTTGTAGTTTTACATTAAGATGTCCAAAAAATGAAAACTTCCTAATTTGGCACAGGAAAGCAAAATTGTAAAATGATGTGAGGAAGCCGAAAAGCCAATGTTGCCAAGGAGTATAGAATTCCACTAAGTTCTTTATTTACAATTTTAAAAAACAAAGAAAATATTGGCACAGCAAGCAAAAATCAAAAGGTACTGCTTCAAAAAAAAATGGGTCAGCTTTATACCCAGATGTTGAAGAAACTCTTTTTCAGTAGTCCATAGGAGCCAAAACTCAAAATTTACCGTTAAGTGTTCCAGTGCTTCAAATGAAAAGAAAAAGGCAGTTATCATTAGATGAATGATTTATTTTAAAAAAGTAGTCTTTATTATCTGTATTTAACCAATCTTATTATTTTTACATTTCAGCTACTATATGTCCTTAAATACATAGCATTTTTCCTTTTCTCAACAACTTTCATTCAAATTTTTTTTATAGTGAATTTACAGATATAACAAAGTTTCTTTAACAGTCCCTTCAAATTTTTTATAAGCAAGTTCAACTGTATTAAAGTCTTAAAATGAGGAAAACAAATTTGGCTTGATGGCTGTAAGCTTTATACCAGGGAATCATTCAAAGTTGTCTTGACGCAGTTGAAGATTCTGGTTGACAAAGAACTTTTCAGCTTTGTGCATTAGACTAGTCACATCTAAAGCATCATTTGGCATTTTTTTTTTCGTCTTAGCCAATCACACTTCATCAAATATATGACTTATCCAACATTGGCAACAATCTTATTATCTATTACACTGAACAGTCAAAGTATGTACTAATTTTCAAATCAAAACTAAACATTCATTGTTATTACATGACAATTGTGTGTTCAAAACAAAATATATTTTTTTCCCTTTCATATTCCCTTTGTAAGATATATCCGATAAATGAAAAAAATAATTTAGAAATACTGAAACAGGTTTAAATTGCAAAATATACCAAAAATAAAAACAAATGTTCATTAATAGTAACACAGAATCTCCAATAAAAAATATAACTTGGCACATTCTATGCATATCACAAGCTGCAGTAATCCAATAATCTGGACTCTGTTAATGACAGTTTGAAGGATCACAAACGTTTATTACTTTCTGATGCATCAAGATGAGGAATAATTTGAAAAGATTAACATTATTTGGGAACTATGAATTGTCTATTTATAAAACATATATAAAAAAAGGTTACCTTGAAATTTTACATTTTGTTTTAAATTTTTTGTTGCATTAATTGCTCCATAATATGTTTTCAGGCTTTTATTACAAAATGCATAGAGGCTTGATAATCCATATTTTTGTGGTTTTGGCAGTGTAAACTTAAAAGACTTGAACCTTAAAATATTTTGAATTCTGTCAAGAAAAACAATATTCTACAAAAAGGTGATATTACTTGAGTGCTGGGAGATTTCAGTGCCATATTTAATATTGATTCTGACATTTGGTTACAAGTGATAGACCCTTTTAGAACTGGTAGCTGCAATAGCAAATAGAATGTCTCATACAGATAAGTAAACTTAATAGTTGGAGATTAACTAGCACTTAATACAAACACCAGGACATTTATAAATACACGTGTGTTGAATAGAAATATGATTATGAATTAATAACAAATGGCCTAGGTGCATTTTATTTGCTTTTCTCTTTAGTTTGGTTACTCATTATGCTATGTGGAACTCATTTCAAGGGGAAGATTTTGGCGTTAAATACTCTAAAGGTTTGAAAATATGATTTAGATAATGGAGATAATTTAGCTCTCTTGACAATTGAGTAGGTTTAATGATAAACAGAAAGAAAACTAAAATGATGAAAATTGGTCAAGCAAATGGTGCTTCATTTGTTTTTAATGGTTGTGCTCTTCAGCAAGTTTATCAGTTTAATTAACTTGGCAGCTGTTAACTGATATTGGCAAGGTGTGGCTTGAGATAGAATAGGGACTGCTGCCGGGACTTTTAAGAATCCATAGAGAAAATGAAAAACAGCATATAGGGCTATAATTTGATTCTTCTAGAGTTAGTTATCGTAGTGAAACTTGAACCCTTTGTAAGCAAGATAACAGGATTCTCAATGCCTTTGATTCCAGATGCTTACACAGTATTTTGGTAATGTGGTTTGACTTTAAGTTATGATGAGGTTAGGAGTTGGAACCTCATTTGAGCAGCATATATGCAAACAAGAAACTGGCCATGAGGTTTTGCCATGTTGCCATATGTATAGTTACAGGTTGGTGAATAGGGTTATGAACAGTGTGCCTAAAAGCCTCAGGAAAAGAGTGAGACCTAGGATGAAGTGGGCAGACAATGTCAAATAGGACCTTGCTAGAATTGGCCTACAGTAGCCAAATGCAGCAGCTGTAGCTTAGGACAGATGTGTTTGGAAAACAAAATTACAAAGTCTGGTAAGACCTCTGCAGACCATGGCTGCATGATGCTCATGTATGCATGCATCTAAATGGGCTAACTCTGTCAGGAGCCTAGAGTCTTGTCAGGAACTAAAGGGAGGTAAAATTGGACCTGATCATTACCTTGTTGGTCTTGCAACTGAAACGTAAGAAATTTTATGCTATGGTTCAAAGAATTTCCTTTAATACTTAAAAGTGTCGGGTTTCTCACAGCAGATGCAATTGTGCAAATGGAAAAAAAAAAATCTTATTTTGTAGTGACTAACATATATAATGCTGTCTTGCAATTATATACATATATATGCTGTCTTGCAATTTAAAGGAAATTTGTAGAAAATAGGTTATAAAACAAATATCACTTGCCTGACTTGCAGGGGCAGCTCAGTTGGTAGCATGCCAGGCTCATAATCTGAAGTTCCCAAGTTCGAGTCCCAGCTGGGCCAGCATTGAGATTTATCTCGGCAAAACTCCCCACCTTGCCAACAATCAGTAGGGGACAATGATAGACTTGGAAAGGCCACTGTCCATCAGATGGGACATTAAGCCATGGCCCTACACATTAAATAATACACTTGATGGGAGGCTACCATCCATTTATTATGCTTGCTGACAAGTAACTTTTTTACTTTTTTGCACACAATGGACTAAATGGCCAGGTCACAAAAACCCCGAAGGTGTGTGCAAAAAAGTGCTGCTCAGAAGTAAAACAATCCAACCTAACAAATTGCAAGAAACTGCTGCTGGGACCTTCGGTGGTGAGAAAATATCTGTAGACATATTAAGTTAATGTTGAAAACGTAACAAAAATTCCATCATCTCTGAAAATGTCACAATGTCAGAATGTGGCTGAGCCAATGGTGTGTGTGATTATGTCTTGGAGTCGTAAGTCAAAGATACCTATCCTCACTTGCTATTGTTGCCTTGGATAACTTTTTAATGGTCTTCTGGAAACATCTATCTCTTGAAACCACTGCCATAGTTTGCTGACTTCAGAAGGGTCACAATCCAAAAATGTCATAATGGTGTCAAGAGTGGCATCACAGTTAGGCCATAAATTTAGGGCTAATTAAGTGTGTAACACCTCTCACATCAATATAAAAAATAAATAAATACCCCCTCAAGCAGCTGCTTGCCACAGAGGTCTGACAGGAGCCTGTCAGTTTATATGCCAGAGTAGAAGGTCTGTGAGGATGGCAGGACCTCAGCAGAAAAACGACACATACATCCATGCCTTAACCCGGGGTTCGAACCCAGGTCCCTTAGATCAGTAGCCAAGCGCACTAACCACTCGGCCATGGGACGGCTAAAAGCCTCAAAATGGTGCCTCATACTACATATGAGGTTATCTAAAAGTGCAGTAAATATAAAGAGTCATTCACATAAAAGGGCCACTTATGGCTTGTGATATGTCTGGGGAAGGAAATCAAGGTTGGCAACATGCCTTCCTAGCACATCCCAAGCATGCTCTATGGGCCTGATGTTGAGAGAATGTGCAGACCACTCCAATGTAGCTGATGGTATTCATCTCCAGGTACTGGTTGACCAGTAGAACTCTGTGAAGATGGTAATTACAATCCTGCAAAATCAACCCTGTATGCCACCTTAAGCAGGTGTGCCCTACTACACCTGCTTAAGGTGGCATACAGGGTTGAGGACCTCATCTTTGCATCTCTGTCAGCATTCCAGTAGGAGCCATGAGGATCTGTGAAATCACTCTGAAATGCCTGCCCAAATCATGTCACTGCTCTCTTCATAAGCGTATCTCTCTTGATGTTTGATGAATGACATTTTGTTCTCTCTAGATCAATATCTGTCTTTTGACATTCTGCTAAGTGAATCTAAACTCATCAGTAAAGAGTTCTGAGAGCCAATGATCTTTGGTCAAATCTTAATGTTGATTGGTCCAGTAGTTTTCTTCTGTGGTGTGGTATGAGGGGCACTCTGAACATACTTGTCAGCAAGCATAAATCCACCTTCCATTAAAAAGTCAACCTTTGTGAATGCTTTTACTAATGGTAAAAGCTAGAACAAAGATTCCAATAGCCCCTAAGGATATTAGAATGTAGCTAAGCCAATGTTGTGCAATTATGTCTTTGAGCTATAAACCAAAGATACCTGTCCTCATTTGCTGTTGTTGCACTTGGGTGATTCCCTGATAGTCTTCTGAAAATATTACCTCTTGAAACCACTGCAATAGCTTGCTGACCATAAAAAGGCTGGCACTAAGCCATCTCATGACCTCTATTTGCTATTACCCTTCTTCAATTTGTTAAATTGCCCTCCACCATAATGGAATTAAGCTATACATTCTAGTAAAAAACACTGCACTGCAAAACAGAAAATCATCTTTCAGCAAGCAGAATGCTAGCTAAACATTAAACGACACAGTAGTGATCAAATAGCACTTATCTAGATGATGTGCATTCTGTGCATCACATAATCTTAGGTATCACATGTGCAGAACATTCAATTATAAGTGATCATCCTACTCTGTGACTTTGCAAACTTATTATGGAATAATTAGGTAAATTTTATCAACATTTTAGAAAAGTAGAAATTTTATGAAATTTTCTTTAATCAATCATAGTAAATAGGCACTTTAGCGTCGATTTAAATTTTAGAGGAAAAATTGTCTTGAGCCGGGTGGGATACGAACCCACGACCTCCTGATAACATGTCAGGTGCTCTGGACCACTGAGCTACCGGCCGCCGATCAAGATCTCTTCTAATTAGCGCTATGAACATTCCCTTTATGTTTCATATAAGCACTATTCAGGCAATATTTCTAGCCACAAGCAGCATTTATATTGGCCAATAGATGGAAGCACATACGACAAGTATGCAGATAATAAATAATTCATGAAATAGAATCGACGTATTTCAAATCAATCATAGTAAATAGGCACTTTAGCGTCGATTTAAATTTTAGAGGAAAAATTATCTTGAGCCGGGTGGGATACGAACCCACGACCTCCTGATAACATGCTGATCGGCGGCCAGTAGCTCAGTGGTCCAGAGTACCTGACATGTTATCAGGAGGTCGTGGGTTCATATCCCACCCGGCTCAAGACAATTTTTCCTCTAAAAATTAAATCGACGCTAAAGTGCCTATTTACTATGATTGATTTGAAATACGTCGAGCCTATTTCATTAATTATTTGTAATTTTCTTTAAACTGCAAGGCACCATATATAAGTCATACATAGGACTGTACATATGTCATATTGCCCAGAATGGTACTGTGGTTTCAAGAATAGTACTGTAAACAAATGAAAGAGCATTTACTTATTTAAAATAACAGAATTTCAAAATAACTCATTAATACCCAAATTATTTTTCCTTGGAGTTACTCATTTTTATACACTTGACTCTTTGTCATTAGCAGGCACTGAAAACATTTCACATAGTTAAGAATAAAAATTATTAGAAATATTTGACAACTAAGTCTAAAACACAGGTCAAAACCTTTTGGCTTATGCTTTTTCTACCATGGATGCAGAAATCAAAATGTCAACTGTTCTATAAATATAACACTGGGCACTAGTGGGTTAAAATGAAGGCTACTAAGGCCTAATTTTCAAAAATAGCTAACTGGCTTTGTAACTTATTGCCAATGAAGCTCTGAAAGACCCACAATTAGTCAAAGATTACCATATTAGATCACTTAGTCATTATGACATTCTCATAGTCACTGGAAGAGGAGCCATGCACTAATCCCCTGTGATGATGCACAAAACTGGTCAGGCCTAGCACCTAAGTCCAACCCCACCTTCTTGTTGTGCAGATCATTAGTACCTTTCAAAAGAGATACTCTGTTGTGTAAGGGAACAGGAGGGCTGCCAGATCGATGAACCCCCTAGATCTGAACTACTATTGATACTTTTCTTTTTTTTTTCTACCCTACTGATGGCCATATACACTAATCAGACTAGAATAAGGCTCTGAGTTTGATTATGGATCCTGAATTTGCTGCACTGGTGGGCTTCTGTGGAGGGAAAAATTTCTGCTGTGTTTTCTGTTTGTTTGTGGGTTGATAGTCCCAGGTGAATAGATTCACAAGATATGTGGTACTTCCTTTTCATAGCGGCCTTGGCAAGAAGGGGGAATTGGTGTGTTACCGATACACACAACCAATTCATTCAATATCTACCCTACAGAATTAATTTTTTTAATATACACATAAGCAATTTATTTAAAATAAACATTTGCTTTTAGAAACAATTTACCAAAAGCCAGTCGTAATTGTGCACCAATCTTCGTGTTCAGTGAATCTGTCGTCCGCATTATGAAAAATCCCCGATTGAGCGGAGGCCAAGTGAGAACGAATCAGTAAAATGTTTTTTATTCGTTAACCAAAAAGTACCAAAGAGAGTAAAGGTCAAAAAACAGATTCCAAAAAGTCATCAAAAACTAGATATCACTAGCATCTGTTAACTTCATTGAAATGGATTTGACAAGTAGTAAAGTGAAATACTAGTATTCTAACTCGAATTGGACAACCTCGAATAAAAAGCACTTTACTGATTCCTTCTCACTTGGCCTCCACTCAATCGGGGCGTTTTTTATAATGCCGATGACAGATTCACTGGATACGAAGATTGGCGCACAATTACGACTGGCGCCCGTTAACCGAAAAGTACCGAACTTTTGGTAATTGTTTCTAAAAGCAAATATCGGTCATTTTTTTTAGCAAAAATATACCACGCAACATGGAAATTGCAATAACCATGCAGTTAATGCCGGAAGCCAATGAAATTGCAAAAGCAGCATTAAAAACGAATGATTAATTTCGATACTGAAATGAACATTAGAATTTATTTGTTAAGTAGTATGACCTGCTAGCTGCGATACAGGCTGTCAATATGTGTGTGGGTAGATCGTAGATTGTTACATCATAAAATGAAGTACCAGGTACAATAGTACCCATAACCTTCTTCATCTGGAAATATGCCTAATTGGCATCAGTTTGAAAGAACAAGCAAAAGTAAACCACACAATGGTGGGCCCCAAAGGGCAAAAGAACATAAAACAAAGAGTAGTAATGATGCACAAGAGACCTAAAATGGATAACTTTCTTTAGCGAAAGCCATCATCTTAGGCCTCTTGTATCTGTTAAGGACTTCATGATCATAGTCCAGAAGGCAGGATATAATCTCGTGCGGGTTTCTCTGCACTGACTCGTAGAAACTTTGCGAGACAAACTTAAGATATGTGTAAATTTATATATGTTGTTTATTTTAAATAAATTGCTTATGTATATATTAAAAAAATAAATTCTGTAGTGTAGATATTGAATGAATGCTTGTGTGTATCGGTAACATGCCAAATCCCCTTTCTTGCCAAGGCCGCTATAAAAAGGAAGTACCAGATATGTTTTATCAGCTTTGATAATCCTGATCTGAGATCATTGCAGGTTTCTGAACTCTTGCTTCTACAGGCATCGTCAAACCTACATTGGAGGAAATCTTCCAGTGTAGAAGGCTTCAGCCTTTAAAGGTGGGGGAAACAATCTTTGCCTCAAGCCTGTAATTAGGGGGCTGTTTGATACTGTTGGCATTTCCTCTCTCAATAAACATAGTTTCTTTAAACATCCCACTAACCATTTTCTCTCCATAGATAGTTGGAATGTGAGGACTCTGCACAAAGATTATTCTCTTGAAGTTCTCACACAAGAATTCTACCATTATCATTCAGATATTCTCGGCTTTCAAGAGACCAGATGGACAGAAAAAAATTCAGATTCTTAAAAATAATCTTAAATTTCTTCTTTCGGGGAGGTAAGATAAAAAGTGTCTCCAAGGCGTAGGTCTGCTTCTCAGCAGATACACCAATGATGCTCTTCTAGGATATGAATGCATTAATGAAAGGTTTCTTACAGCAAAATTTCAGACAAGCATTAAAGACTTGAATGTTATCTGCTGTTATGTCCCCACTGAGGATGCCAATGAGGATGAGAAAGATAGATTTTATGGACAACCTCAGGATATTTTGAATTTAAAATAATTTAAAAATTCTCTGTCATTGAGCAATAAAATTTCAGAGTTTATCCTTCAAACTATTTGGATGTTGAAAGTTGTTGAACTTTCAACATCCAAATAGTTTGAAGGATAAACTCTGAAATTTTATTGCTCAATGACAGAGAATTTTTAAATTATTTTAAATTAATTTTTGAGCAAGAAGGTCTTTTAATTGGATATTTTGAATTCTGTCAAGAAAGGAGTTGGTTGGTTGTTTTACCTCTGAACGCCAATTTTTTGCACATAATGGGCTAAATGGCTAGGTCACAAGGACCCCGAAGGCTCAGAGAAGGTTGGTGGAGGGGACCCATTGGAATGGCTGTTGGGAGACAGATGGTAGTCTCCCATCGAGGCCATCCAGGGTGTTCTTTAACGTGCACAGGGTATGTCTCTCCCAGCACACAGGGCCACGGCTTAATGTCCCATCCAACGGATGGCACCTTTCCAAACCCATCGGTGTCCCCTACTGACTATGGGCGGGGTGGGGAGTTTTGCAGAGAACTGACAACTGACCCAGCTAGGACTCGAACCTAGGAACTGTAGATTATGAGCCTGGTGCACTACTGACTGAGCCACCTCCACCCCATCAAGAAAGGAGATATTATCCTTGTTCTAAGTGACTTCAATGCTAAAGTTGGTATTGACTCTGACCTTAGGTCCCTTTGGTATTGGTAGTTGCAATGGCAATGAGCAACGTCTCCAACAGGTAAGTAAACTTAATGGTTGAGAATAACTAACACTTATTACAAACACTGAGACATACATAAGTGACACATGGGTTTCACCAGATGGACTGCATAAGAATATGATTGATTATATATTTATTAACAGCAAATGGGCTAGTTCTGCAAAAACACCAAATCATATAGAGGATCTGCAATTGGATCTGATCATTATTTTAAAAGTGTCTTGCAACTTAAACTTAAAAAGTGTTGTGCTCAGGTTAAAAAAAACTTTTTTTTTCCTGAAAGATCCAGTTATAGCTAAGGCTTCCCATAATAGGCTACTTAGTCATTATGAGTCATTGTTTGCTTACGACTGAAGTTGAGGAAGAATGGGACCATTTAAAAAGGGCTTTTCTACAAACTAATAGCACTCCATCCATAGAAATACACAGATTACCTGCAGAAATAGACTTCAACAATTATTAAAAACATCTGAAAAAATTTATTGCTAACGCAGTGGGAATCGAAACACAACACTCTAGATGGCGCAAGGTCCTCCACATCTCAGCGAAATATTTATAGGTCTTATTCTGGGAGATTTTAGCATCTGATGCATGGTTTAACTGGTAGAGTGCTCTGGAATGTATCTAGAGAGTTGCAAGTTTGATTGCCGCTGCATGAGTGATAATTTTTTTAGATTTTTTTAACACTAATAGCACTCTTTTAGGTAAAAGGGAGCAGAGAAGGTAAAATTATTTGAATGATAAGGCACTGGGGCATATTTTGGAAAGAAAGAATTTCAGAAATGTCCCCTACTAGTCCTAACATAAAGCATACCAAAGAGCTTAATAAATGTGTAAAGAATCAGTTAGCAACTGATAAGAATCTTTGGCTAGATGGCTTGGCTGACAAAGCAGAGGAAGCAGTTAGACAGCACAACAGTAGAGGGTTGTATGAGATAGTTAATGTTTTTTGTGGGAAAAAATAGACAAATATATAAGGAAAAAATAGAAAAATAGAAAAGGTTTGAGGGATAAACATGGTAAGGTGGTTGAAAGAGAGGATTCTGCAATGACTGGGTGCACTGAGCATTTCAGAGATGTTCTATAAAATGTGGTCAGTTCTACTCCTATTGTTTTTAATGAGGATAGATGCAATACTGGCTTTGTATCACAGTCCTGTATGTTGACCTTATATCACAGTCCAAAGTTATTATGGCTATTTCTAAACTTAAACTACATAAATCCCCAGGGGTAGATGAAATTACTGCTGAAATGCTTAGAGTTGGGAATGTTTCAGTTATCACTGACTGAAATTTTGAATATATTTTATGATAAAAGCAATGTTCCTAAGAATTTTACCAGAGCTATTGTTATCCTTATTTTTAAAAAAGATAATCACAGTTCTTGTGATAACTATAGGGGTATCAGCCTACTTTTTGTTCCAAGTAAAGTTCTCTGCATGATCATACTTAATAGAATTAAGAATTTGGTTGATGGACAACTACATAATGAACAGTGCGGATTCAAAAGTGGTAGAAGATGTATTGATCAAATATTTTCATTTAGGCAGATTCTTCAGAAATGTTTAGTTTCAGAAACCTGTGATAGATTTCAAAAAGGCCTTTGACTCTGTTGACCATCATAATTTATGGTTGATCATGAGATCTTATGGCATACCTGACAAGTTAGTTAACATAATGAAAGCTCTCTATAATAACACAAGTCATGGGTGAGAGTTGGTAAAGCTTGTAGAAATTGGTTTAGCATTGCTTCTGGTGTTTGACAAGGATGCATTTTGTCTCCTTTCCTCTTTAGTTTGGTAATTGATTATGTTATGCAAAATTCACTACAAGGGAAAGATTTTGGGCTTAAATGGTCTAGAGCAGCGGATCCCAACCTGTGGTACGCAGTAACATCTGAGGAGGTCCACAATAAATTCACTTTTGAGATGGTAAGCAGTTAAAATACTGCAGACTCCTCCACGGGGGTTCATCGTATTTTTCAAACTAAAATTGGGGTCTTCCACTTTCAAAAGGTTGGGAACTGCTGGTCTAGAGAGCTGAAAATTTCTAATTTAGATCATACTGATGATTTAGCCCCTTTTGGCAAATGATGCTGATGAGATTAGTTCTTTCATTAGAGCTTTTGATAAGACTGTTAGTAGAGCAAGTTTGGTGATAAACAAAGAGAAAACTAAAGTGATGAAAACTGGTCAGAAAGGTGGTGGTTCCGTTAATCTGAATGGTTGCACTCTTGAGCAGGTGTCTCAGTTTAATTATCTTGGGAGCTATGTAACAAATAATGGTGATGTGCAGCATGAGATTAACAGACAAATAGGGATTGCTGCTGGGACTTTAAAGAATCTATGGAGAGTGTGAAGAAATAGGCATATATGCCAAAAGACCAAAATTAGACTGTATAATAGTTTGGTTCTTTCTACAGTAGTTATGATAGTGAAATTTGGACCCTTTGTAAACAAGGTAACAGGAAATGTGATGCTTCTGATTCTAGATGCTTACGCAGTATCTTGGGCATTAAGTGGCTTAACTTTGTAAGTAATGATGAGATTAGGCAAAGGAGTTAGCAACCTCCTTTGAGCAGTATACTTTACAGAAAGAGACTCCATTGGTTTGGCCATGTTGCCTGTATGCATAACCATAGATTAGCAAATAGGGTTTGCCTAAAGGCCTCAGAAACAGTGTGCCTAAAGGCCTCAGAAAGACAGGGAGACCTAGGATGCAGTAGGCAGACAATGTCAAACAGGACCTTGTTAGCATTGGAGAGATGTGTTTGGAGAACTAAATTACATAAGCTGGCTGGATCTCCACAGCCGGTGGCTGCTTGAGGATGAGGATGATGAAAGTTGAGGATGAATGGTACCATTTGAAACAGGCAATTATATCCCTGTATTCTCACTATCTTATTTCATTAAAGTTGTTCACCCTGCGATTTTTTTTTATCTTTTATGTTAATATTCACTTAATTGAACTAGGGTTTCTAAACACAGAGTCTCTTCAAGTCAAAGTCATAACTATGCAGTATAGAATCATGAATGATTATGCCTTTGAATAGTCATTTTAGACAAATTTTACGCAGCAGTACAAGTGTAGTGTATTCTTGTTTGAGAATATCAAGTCAACTACTCATAGTATTTGTTCACATGAGAAACAAATGTGTGCTACTATACAGGTGTCTGTGTTTATAATTGTGAAGGCATTAATCCAATTATCTATTGCTGAATACTGTACAAAACATGGTTCTTATTTTTTTGCTTTGCTGCAGAATTTACTGTACAATACACAAATTTTTACTTTATTTTCTTTTTTTTAAATATGCTTGGAGATTTCTTACTTTTTTTACCTTTATTTAATATATGCTTGCAGATTGACCTTGACTATTTGCTTGAGATTTCTTACTTTTTTAAAAAATATGCTTGCAGATTGACCTGACTATTTGCATGCAGATTTGTAATGTATATAAGGATGTAAGCAATTTGATTACCAAGCCAATCAGTGGAGCAGAACTTCCACTAACATGTCTGATATTGTGCTGTTGTAGGAATCTGAAGGGACCAGAAAAACAGGGGTAATGTCAGCAGGAAAACAAAATGATGAATGAATGATTTGAAAAAGAGTATGCAATGCCTTTAGCATACATAAGGCAATGTTATGTACAGCTGCCAAATTTTGAAAGGGATTGGACCATTGGGTTGTCAAATATTGGATGGATACCAAATCATTGTTTGTGTGGGTCATGATGCCTGAATGATTTAATGCTGTTAGCAAATATGGGTACAGAAAGGTGCTTGGATACGATGCCAAGGCTATAGTGACATCAGAACAGGAGGATCAATGAATCCACTGACTACTGACATGAGACAGATCAGTCACAAAATATTGTATGTGAGCAGGTTTCTATTTGGGATACTGTGATAGCATTATGCATAATGCTGATGCTGAGGACAGAAGTAATCCAGCCCATAGCAGGGATCATCATACCAGATTAACACCTGATGTCATACTACATGGAGTAAGGGGAGCCATCAGTTACAATGGCTGTTCTTGTCTGGTTATTGATGGTAAGATATTAAGTTGAATATTCCTCGATTGATATCGAGGACTAGTGCTTTTTCCCTTTCTGTGATCCATCACAAACAATATTTTTCAGCAAGACAATGCCATTCACATACAGTCCCATAACCTGACAGTGCCTATGTAATGTGGATATGCTTCTTCAGTATGCACTTCAGTATCACTCATCAAACACATTGGCAATATGATGGGATGTTTGCTGACCACTGCCTCTTAGACCCCTACTACTGTTACTCAGCTATGGCACAGGTACATGATACATGGCTCAATGTTCACCAGAATGATATCTATGACCTTTTTAACTTGCTACCACAACATATGGCCACTTATATTACTGTTCATGCAGACCATACTTCTTATTGATGTAAACCACATTTTCATACGTATATATTACAGATTAGACACAAACTTAATCATTTCTTGTCTACATTGTCGTTTGCCACAGCAATTGTTTTCAGATCAAAGCCCTCCTTGTAGATGAGACAATTTCAGTGACAAGCAGTGTATGTACAGGATTTATTCTCAAGCTTTTATTGCAAAGAAACATCAACTCATGTTTCCATTTATTATATATAGTTATGGTCATACATTCTCCTTTTACATTTTCTATAAGGCAATGAACTTGTGGATTGCAGTTTTGCCAATCAACCTTTTCAAAGAACATAAACAGCAAGGATTTCTTGTATTGGCAGAAACCAACATATTTCATTGCAAACTGCATTTCTTGTATCTATGGACAGAGTTGGCATTTTAGGAAGATCAAAGTCTGTAAAAAAAAGAGTAGTGATTGTAAAGTGACATTTATGTAACCCTCTGAGCCAGCACATTCATATATGTGACCTAACCCAATGGGTTGGATATTTGAATGAATGCATTATGAAGATTATAGAAAATAGTCAAAATGTTTTACATACCTGTAGAGGAGTTCCTGTTGTCTATGAACTAAATTTACAGAGGAAAGGATGAGCAAAAATCATTACTTTATAAGATATTAATTTGGTTTCTTAACAGTGCCAGAACCAACTTACAATTCTGGAAATTGTGGAATATGTCCTTAGTTGCAAACCATATTACTCTTTTTTTTTATTTCATTATTACTTATACATATATCAGCACTATTGTTCTCTAAACCATATAAAGTCTGGTTTGTTTGTTTTTACACACTTTCATTTTTTGCTACACAGAAATATAAAACCACAAAGATGATTTCGTTTTATTGTCATTCTGTATGATATCTGCATTCTAAAGTCTTTATGTATGTTTAGATGCAATATATGCTGTCAATGGATCACCTGTTAACCACAGTCTGGGTTTACCATTTGAGAACAACACCCAATCTGGAAATATTGGTTGAACCGTTCAGAATTCCTTCAGCTTGTTATTTTTGTCTTATTCTGATGTTATCTACAAAACTATTATTCAAAACATTCTGTGATAATACTCCATATTCATAGTTCATCTGATATGGAATGGATCTGTCTCCCAACAGCTGTTCCAGTGGGTCCCCTCCCCCAACCTTCTCTGAGCTTTCGGGGTCCTTGTGGCCTGGCCATTTAGCCCATTGTGTGCAAAAAAGTGCAGCTCAGAGGTAAAACAATCCAATCCAATCTGATATGGAATGGCCCATTTGTTCAAATTTTAATTAAGGCTATTGTCAAAAAGCACATTTATCTGCCCTTTAATGTATGATAATGGAACAGAAGTGTTAGAGTCTGGTAGTACTGAATATGAATATTAAACACTAAGATATGTATAATAAGAATAGAACTATCAAGGTATATTATGGAAATATAAAATACTCACCAGAGGCATCTGGCATGTTAACATCAGTGTTATAACCATTCACAACAAGCAAACGTAAAATTTCCTTAGACACAGGTTCTGTATCTGGATTAGGAGTAACAGCATAATGCAATGGAGAACCTCCAGCATAATTATGGTGATTAACATCAGAACCATGGTTTAGCAGTTCAGCCACACATTCAACCATTCCATGTTTTACGGCAAAATGCAAAGGAGTATCACCTAGAATAAATAAAATTGAATATTTCATCACAATGAAAAATTTTATATGAACAGTATTGCAAAATAATTCAACAAGGAATATATCATATTCAAATAAGGCATATAACATCAAATTTCACTAACTTAAGAAATTTTTTTAAATGCAAAAGACAAAAATAACCAAGAAGTTATATATCAAGTTTGTCATCTTAGTTTCCCATAGAACATACCAACACTTAATACAAGGACATGCCAATTGACATAGCAATCAGATAATCTAACCATTACACCAGGTAGGGTTTGCTTAAAACTTTTATTTATTTGCTTGCTCTTACTCTCCAGTTGTGTGTTAGTTACAATTGTTCTAGCTTAAAATCACAGGAGAGTCACAGCTGTACAGGGTATTTTTTTTTTTGTATAGTAGAAGAGTAAGAAGGCACACTAAATAACAGAAACAGGGTAGTTTAATGAGATTCCATCTGGTTCCTTTTTCAACATGCATAGTAGCCCATTGTTAATGTCCATTAATTTATGGCAGCCTTTCCAAAGCCATTTTGTCACCAAAGATAAAATGCAAACAAATGATGATAAAAACAAGGGTTTAATGACACTGAGCACAAAATAGTTAACTCCATGCTCTCTGGACAATTTAATTCCCTTATCTGAAGCCAAGTATTTAAATCTGGATAACCTAGGATGATCACTTTTTAAGAACTCAAAAAAGGCACATAATGCATCAAAAATTCCTTCTATCCAAGATGACAGAGGTCTGACAAAAACATGAGATAGATTTTCTGAAAATAGGATCTATAAAAAGTAGGTATAATAATGTTAAAACTTATTGAATGCCCCTTTTCACAGGGAAAGGATGGCTCAGTTGGTAGTGCACCAGGCTTGCACTCTGCAGTTCCCAGGTTTGAGTCCCACCTGGGCCAATAATGAGATTTATCTCTGCAAAACTCCCTGCCCTCAGTCAGAAGGGAATACCGAAGGGCTTGGAAAGGCCACACCATCTGTCAGATGGGATGCAAGCTGTTGCCCCATGTGTGGAAGAGCCATGGCCAGTGATGCTGGATAGCCTTGAAGGGGGGTTACTATCTGTCTCCTAACAGTTGTCCAATGGGTCCCTTCCCCAACCTTTCCCCAACCTTCTCCGAGTCATCAGGGTCCTTGTGGCCTGGCCATTTAGTCCATTGTGTGCAAAAAAGTGCCACTCAGAGGTAAAACAACCCAACCTAATTTTCAGACAAACCCACCCATTCTTCTACAGATGGAAATTTTCATGAAATGGAGTGTAGCAGATAAATTTATTCATTAATAAAAGCAAATGAGTGAGAAGAATAAAATTAATGAGAGGTTTCTTTTTAAAACTGGTTTCTAAAATTACATCTCATTTGTAGGATACAGAGTACAAATGCTAATATATCCACTTTCATTAGACATTAATTCTCATTACTTAACTGTGATCTAAACTTACCTTTTCATGACTTAAGGACATCATGGTGAGACATAAGAAAAACCATTAAATTAATAGAATGGGTGATTACCTTAGTATACCAAGAAGCTAAAATGTGAAAAGTAATCCATTATCAGAATTTGAAATCACAACAATGGGTAATAATTTTTTTACCTGCTCTATATTTCAAATTTAAAACTAATCACTAAAGCTTCCACATTTTTAATATAGCCGAATTCATTAGTATGCATATCTAATATATATATATAAGAGAAGTTTGATTGTTTGTCTGTATGTTTATGCGCTCAGCCCCCATAAGAGCTAGAGTCTTCAAACTTTGCATGAACATTCCCTTCACCCAGGGGAAGAATATAGGCTATTTGCGAACCTACTGGGGTCAACTAAAATTGGGGTGGGGGAGGATAATTTCTCAAAATTCCCATAGACTTAACATTAACAGTTAAAATTTATTCAAAATAACTGTTTCCACTAATAAATTTGAAAAAAGACAGGATATTTGAAAAAGAAGACAAACTAAACTAATATCTGATTCCGCATGATTAAAAGTTGAAAGTTATTCAAAATACTGTTGCCACCAATAAATTTGAAATAATGAATAAATCAAACTAATTTCTTTCTGATTTCATGTGATAAACTCATTGTTCAGTTTGCTGGATTGAAGTACGAGCATTAGTGGATATTGAAGTCATTCTAATTAAGCACGAGTGGAACATGAAATACTTTGTTGAAATGAAAGCTTCAAAACCTAAATTTGTATCTGAAGTTAAAATCATTAATTTAATTTGAAAAATATGTAAAAGATAATAAAAGTATATACAAACAATTGATAATGTTTTGAATATTATGTTAAGTAATAAACAATTTTGCTTAATAATAATAATTTTTCAGTACCTTTATATTTTTTATGCACCTTAGACCATAGTTAATTTTCTTTTACTATGAAGTTACATATGCCTGGCAAATTGTATCTGAGGAACTCTGGTAGGTACAGTGATTTGAAAAGTTCGATTATCTGAGGGAGGAAATTCTGGCTTTTGGTTTAGAAACTTCTGACATGGGAAGGATTATGGTTACCTCAAACTATGTCCATTTCATTCCTTCCCTAAAACAGAAGGAGAAATTTTTAACCAAGGGGCAGACTGGGTTACTTTACCTCTGAGCGGCAGTTTTTTGCAGACAGTGGGCTAAATGACCAGGTCACAAGGACACCATGAAGATTGGGGGAGGGGACCTACTGGAACAGCTGTTGAGAGACAGATAGTAGGTCTCCCACCAAGTCCATCCAGTGTGTTCTTTAATGTGCACAGGATATGGCTCTCCCGTACATAGGGCCACGGCTTAACATCCCATCTGACAGACAACATCCTAACAAAGCCCATCAGTGTCCCCTACTGACCATGGGTAGGGCATTTTATGGAGATAAATCTCAATGCTCACCCAGTTTGAACTGGAGCCTGCGAACTACAGATTACGATTCTGGCATGTTACCAACTGAGCCACCCCTGCTCCCCTGAGGGGGAGGAGATCGAGTATAATAACATTTATGCCAAATGAAAGCTTGTGACATGGGAAGTGCCATCTACTCTACATTTTAGAAAGTTTAAAACCCGAGCAACACCGGGTAAATCTGCTAGTACAATATACAGTAAACAAACTTCCAATTTTTAATAAAAACTGTTACAGAAAATGAAATTGTTAAATTTACCCGATACAAAATTGGTCAACTAAAAGTATAGTGTTAGGCATTAAGAATATGATATTTGTTAACAAGATTGAAAAGACAAAAGGTCTGCTCTAATAGCCATCTCACTATATAAGAAAATTTCTTGATTTCTGCTTGTAGATAAAAAAATCAAATCAAATCTATTGTATGCAGCTAACTTTTAAAGTATCAGATTTTTCACTATGCATACAGATGTGATTAATAGATCATTTTTAATTTTCTTTTTCAGCAATGAAAACAATTTTAGAAATTTATTCTACAGTGACTAACAGATATATATTATATAGGTCATATAATGTACCAACAAGCATTGCATTCTGCATAACAAAAAAAAAATTCCATCCCAGAGGCTGAGTGGTTAGCATGCTTGGCTACTGATCAAAAGGTTGGTTGGCTGGGGTTTTATGGTGCATTGGTGACTAGGCCACTGATCAAAAGTAGCTGGGTATCAGTCTCAGATAAAGACGGATGTTTGTGTTGCCTTTGCTGATTTTCACATTCCTTGCAGACTTTATGTATGGCATATAAACTAACAGGCTACTGTCAGACTTTTGTGACAAGCAGCAGATTGAGGGGGAATTTTATTTATAATAAAATATCAGAAATTAAAATTAAAATTAAAACTACTTAAACCTGATTTTAAAAAACAGTTAACTGACTTTGGGCCCTAAGATTTAATCATAAAATATCAGTCAGTCAAGAGCTTGTGAATGAGGTATTATAAACTGCTTTAAGAAACAACTGCGGATTATGAAACAACTCATAATTCTGCCAATCACACCAAACTCACAGTTCTGCAACTTGAGCATCCATCAATTCTGAAGCATCCTCAATTCAGAGGAAACAAAGGTCAAGGCCGTGACTAACCTGCTGAAGCAATTAAGGTTAAAAACAAGTTCAGTCTAAAAGTCAATTCATTAAATTTTTATAAATAAAAAATATTATTGTCCATTTATTCATCATATTAGGTGATAAAATCAGCTAAACAAATTCTATAATGTAGCTATTCTGGTGAACTGTATATATATATTCTATAATGTATGTCTGGTATACTGTATTGTAACTATGCAAGTGAGAAAAAGTTGCCCCATCCACTCTCAGACTTGAAAACAGGATCTCTGGTAGCACCATTTAAGCTAAGGCAGAGGCCTGCCTGCCTGCCTGCCTAATGCTATCTGTAATGCTCTCTGTTAAGATTGAAAAAGCAATTAAATATAAGATTAATGGAAGTAGTCAATTATCTTTAACACAAAAAAAAAATGAAATCAATTATACATCAATCTTTCTGTACCTAGCAGAATTTTCAGATACATTAAGAAAAATTTTAAGCAAATATGAAATATCAGTGCAATTAAAAACAATAAATATAAAATCGTTACTAATTAACGACAGAGACAATACCTATATCAACAGGGGGAGTCTACTTGATAGAAATTGATGACCCAGATAATAAACTAATAATTAAAATAAATATGTAGGAAAAACCTACAGATAGATGGCAGCATGACTAAAGTAGTACAAATACAATTTAAGAACTAATTTAGGTAAAACAGTCCTAACTCAGACTATAATACAATCAAATTTGACTAATTATAAACTATAATCAAGAATTATTGCTTCACCTTTAACAGAAATACAATTATATGAAAAACTTAAAAATATATTCAAAGATACATTATGTAATACCAACATTATGCCAGTACCATCAGCATGGAAATTACTTTTAGATCATGTGACCTGCAAGTCGCTGAATGCCCACTAGAGGAATAATCAAATATAATCTTATATCACCACTAGGTTAGTACACTGCTTGAAGTCAGAGATGACATGCACACTGCTGTGGATCCATATTGTTTTGTGAATGTTAATTGTCTTTTTATCATCTTACAAGATTTTAGCTTTTATTTATATGTTTCTTATGTTTTTTAAATAATAAAAACCTTTTATTTGGATGCATTAAGTAATAGTTAATGTCCTTGATGAACTGTCTACAAATTCATAATGGCTAATAGGCAATGAAATGTAAACAACAGAAGTTTTACAGAAACTAAGTTTATTGAGAAAGGTAGTGCAAAAAACATCAAACAGAACCCTAATTTCAGGCATGGGGGCAAAGGACTGTTTCCCCTTCCATTTAAATTTTTATACCACCCATGCTGGTAAGTATTTCCTCCAGCTTAGGTTTAGCAATGCCCCTTGGATGCAAAAGTTCAGGTACCTGTGATGGTCTCTGATCAAGATTATTCAGCAGCTGATATAAGGTATCTTGTGTATCTATTCACTCAGAGTATCAACCCAAAAACAAAAAAACAGCAGTTTATTTTTCCCTCAAACAGAAGTGCAGCAAGTTCATATTCTGTAATCATGCTCAAAGCCGTTGCATTGTGCAGTGGATGTAAGTGGTCAGTATAAAGACCTTGTGAAGTTGACCATCCCTCAGAAGCGTTGAAAAAAGAAAAATAGGTCAAATAAGTCCAGATCAATTGGTCACGCTGACCTAGCAGCACTCCCCTTTTCTGTCCTTCAAAAAAGAAAAAAAGATCTTTTGAAATTTTTTTTTTTAATTATTCAGATATTTGTGTTCTTAATTTCTGAACATCAGTGATAATAAACAAAAATTATAGAATACTAAGATCTATTTCAGCTATTCTATAAATACCAAAGGTCAGAATGACCCAACAGCTGAAAATAACAAATGGGTTAGAGAGCACTTTGTTAAAAAAAATAGTTGTATTTATTCTTATATTTAAACATGCGACTACATTCATAAGATCAGGATATTAATGCTCTCTGTTAAGCATTTGTTATCAAGTTCTTAAAAGTGAAGCAGTGTTTTTCAAATACCTATATACATTAATTTTTTTTATGTATTCATTACATATCAAAAACATTTTCATTTCCATTTGACTGTCAAATTTGAGTGTAAGACACCATAACACAAACATAACTAAAGCATTACCAGTCTCATATCCAGGCAATGACAAGATATCTCTTCCTATTGCATTCCTTAGATGTGCTAATACACATTCATCATACCCTGTTTGAGCAGCTATGAAAAGACTAGTACGGCCTCTCTCATCAACTGCATTATAATCCGCTCCAGACTGAATAAGCTCTTTAACACAATTAATATGGTTGTTGGCAGCTGCCAAATGGAGAGCAGTTGTACCTCCAGGGTGCGGAATGGCTGAATAAAAAGAAAGTCAAAATTTTCAGTCTATCAAATTTACAAATTACAGAAAAGCAATAATAAATAGTATTTATTTCGGCACTTTTATAACACACAGTTTAAGGCACTGTTTATACACTGGTGTCTAAAACTTAAGCCTAATTCACAAACTACTCAATATCTCACAAACGTTTCAAATATTAACATTGCATTTTGTTTGTCAATGAAATAAAATAAATGCAAATATATATTGTGTGTCAATGAAATATAAATATATGCAATGAAATAAAATATATGCTTTGTAGCCATGGCTGCTTGAGGATGATGATCATTATCATCATCATCCTCAAGTAGCCAAGGGCTATGGAGGTCCAACCAGACCGTGCAGTTTAATTCTCCAAGCATATCTGTCCTGAGCTACATCTGCTGCATCCGGCCACTGCACACCAATTCTAACAAGGTCCTGTTTGACATTGTCTGCCCACCGCATCTTAGGTCTTCCCCTCCTTCTGAGACCTCTAGGCACCCTGTTCATAACCCTATTCGCCAATCTATAATTATCCATATGGGCAACATGGCCATACAGGCAATTGGCATATAGGAAATTTATTGAACATCTTCTGAACCAATTAATAAATCCAAACAGTATACTTAAAAAACACAAACAGAAAATAAAAAGCAAAATTGAATAACAGATGAAATTAAAAACCTTATTAAAACAAGAGATAAATGCTATAAGAAATTTAAAAGATAGCCACATAATGAAGTATACAAAACAAATTATAAAAATGTAAGAAATCAGCTTAATGCTAAAGTAAAAAATATAATAAATAATTGCTACAGAACACAATTTAAAAAATGTAATGGTAATAGTAAAAAACAATGGAAATCTATAAATGAGCTAACTGATAAAGAAAAGAAAATAGCTGTTACACCACAATTGTTAACGAAACAAATGATAGTGATTCATTAAAAATAATAAACAAATTCAATCTTTATTTTACTGGAGTTGCAGAAAATGTTATGCCAAACACATGAAGCTACAGCTATAGCATTTGAGCACAGCACCAGAACACAGTTCTATGTTTCTGCAACCAATTTGTAAAATTGAAATTGAAAATATTATTTTAGAATTGGATAACAATAAAAGTCCGGATTTAGATGGATTAATTGCAATCACATTAAAGAAATGTGTAAAGTACATTATTAATCCTCTAACATATATTTTTAATATGTCAGTTCAAAATGGTGTCTTCCCAGATGAATTAAAGAAAGCAGTTGTGGTTCCTGTGTATGAAAATGGAAATGAAAATATGTTATCAAATTATAGGTCAATATCTATCATTTTAATTTTCGGAAATATTTTCAAAAAGATAGTTAAAAAAACTTTGTTATATGAAAAATATTTATTTTGGCAATAGGCAGTTTGGTTTCAGATAGGGTAAAAGTATGGAATATGCTACAATTGATTTTAGTAAGTACGTATATGATTCCTTAGTTAATAACTGTCAAACTTTATCAATATTTTTGAACATACAAAAAGCATTCAACACCATCTCCCATAATGTATTATTGAATAAGATGGAATGCGCAGGCATTAGAGGAATTGTACTAACATGGTAAAAGTTATCTAAAGAACAGGATACAAGTTGTTAAAATAAAGGGTATTATTAGTTTTGAGTTAGAGATAAAAATATGGCATGCCACAGGGTTCTGTATTAGGGCTTATTTTATTTTTGATATATATTGATGATTTGTGTCAGATGAACATAACAGGAAGAATTACTAGTTTTGCTGATGATACTGTCATCACTTTTTGAGCTAAAATATAATAGAATTATAAACATTAATCAGCAATGAATTGAAAATTACTGGTACTTAATTTAATACTAATAAATTAACTTTGAATTTAAATAAAACAAAATTAATGTGTTTTAGTTTGAAGTGGGTCAAAATTAATGTTTTTAGCTCAAGAGCAGAATTATAGAAGTTCTGGATATTGGAATTCATAATGATGCCTGCAATCAAGAGTTAACTTGTTATTGTAAGCCTATCATAAATAGTAGATGAGACTGACTACTTAGGTATAAAAGTCAATCAAAAATTGAATTGGAAACTGTATGTGGATAAAATTAAAATAAAACTTCGATCAATGTTATACAAAATTTATCACTTAAACAAATTGGTAGATGTAGAAATGATGGTAATTATATATAATTCCTGGATTCAGTCTGTATTTTATTATGGGCTATTGCTGTGTGGGGGAACCTATATAACAATTCTCAAACCAATAATTGCTATTCAAAACATAATAAAAAGTCTAACAAAAATTTTTTAATAGGTCTTCTAATGTGCATTGTAGATATGTACATATAAATATATTGCCTTTAAGGCATCTTTATGCATATAAACTAATGATGCACTATATGATGAAAGTGCAAAACTTTTATTTCTCAGTCTCCCCTTAAAATTATTTCTCAAATCTCCCCTTAAAGCACTCAACACGTTAGAAGTCTCATTTTTTGCCTCAGTTCCTTCAAAAAAATTGACTAATGTGTCCATTGCACCTTCAGCTTGGGAGATTGTTGCCATTGGTTTTGATTCACTTTCACTTGTGTCATCATCATCACAGTTATCATCTTTATTGTCTTTTTTCAGACTTCCCGAGCAATTAAGAATGCTTTCATGTTTCCATAGTTGACAAATTTTGTACGGTATTTCCGTATAGTTTGCTCGTTATAAAAGTGAGAAATTGTATGGGAATACACGTAAATTAAAACCATTATGGCTTTTTGAGCTGTCCCATGGTCGAGTGGTTAGCGCGCTTGGCTACTAATCTAAGGGACCTGGGTTCGAGCCCCGGGTAAGACATGGATGTATGTGTCGTTTTTCTGCTGAGGTCCTGCCATCCTCTCAGTCCTTCTACTATGGCATATAAACTGACAGGCTCCTGTCAGACCTCTGTGGCAAGCAGCTGCTTGAGGGGGTATTTTTTTTTATATGATGAAAAGTGTCCAGACCCTCGCTCATCCACAATCTCCCAGTAATAGGAAAGGAATTAATATCGCATTGGTCTACCTTTGTTGCTATCAGCCTCCACTCTGCAGGGAAGGTTTTCCTCTAGATTTTGGTGCATTGCTGTGGGAATTGCCTACCATTCTGCCACAAGAGCATTGGTGAGGCCAGTCAATGATGCCGGATGGTTTGGCCTGGCCGCAGTCTGCATTCCAATTCATCTCAAAGGTGTTCCATGGTGTTGAGATCAGGGCTCTGTGCAGGCCAGTCAAGTTCTTCCACACCCATCTCATCAAGCCATTCCTGCCTGGTCTTTGTTTTGTGGATGGGGGCATTGCCATGGTTACGGAAAGGGTCTTTGCTGAATTGCTGCCATAAAGTTGGGAGCACAGAGTTGTTGAGATTGTCATTTTAGGCTGTGGCATTCAGAGATCCATTCACTGGAAATAGGGGGCCCAGCCCAAACCATGAGAAACAGTCCCAGGCATGATGCCTCCTATACCAAACTTCACAGTTGGCACAACACAGTCAGGGAGGTAGTATTCACCTGGCATCCACCATACTCAGACACGTCTATCAGACTGCCAAATGGTGAAGCAAGATTCATCACTCCAGAGAACGCAGTTCCACTGCTCAAAAGTCCACTGGCGCCATGCTTTACATCACTGCAACCAACACTTGGCATTGATCTTGTTGATATTAGACTTATGTGTGGCTGTCGGCCATGGAAATAAATTTCCTGCAGCTCATGAAGAACTGTTATGGTGCTGCTGTTGCTTCCAGAGGTATTTTGGAACTTTGGTTTCATCATAAAAAATATTTAATAAAATTATTGTTCCTAAGGATTTTACCAGAGCTATTATTATCCCTATTTTTAAAAAAAAAAGTGATTGCAGTTCTTGTGATTATAGGGATATCAACCTACTGTCTGTTCCAGGCAAAGTTCTTTGCATGATTGGGCTTATTAGATTAAAAATATGGTTGACAAACAATTGCGTGATGTGCAGTGTGGATTCAGAAGTGAGAGGATTAGAGGATGTGTAAATAGATTAGAGGATGTGCAGATCAGATATTTTCACTCAGGCAGATTCTTCAGAAATGTTTAAAATTTCAGAAACCATTGGTTACTAGCTTTCTTGATTTCAAAAACGCTTTTGACTCTGGTGATCATCATAATTTGTGGTTTATTGTGAGATCATGTGGTATACCTGACAAGTTAGTTAACATAATGAAAGCTCTCTATCATAACACTGAGTCGTGTGTGAGAGTTGGTAAGGCTTGTAGCAATTGGTTTAGCATTACTTCTGGTGTTCGACAAGGGTGCATTTTGTCTCCTTTTCTCTTTAGTTTGATTATTGATTATGTTATGCAAAATTCACTGCAAGGGAAAGATTTTGGCCTTAAATGGACTGGAGATACGAAAATTTCTGATTTAGATTATGCTGATGATTTAGCGCTTTTGGCAAATGATGTTGATGAGATGAACTCTTTCATTCGAGCTGTTGATGAGACTGGTAGTAGAGTAGGTTTGGTTATAAACAGAGAAAACTAAAGTGTTGAAAATTGGTCAGGCAGGCTGTGATTCAGTTAATGTGAATGGTTGCACCCTTGAGCAGGTGTCACAGTTTAATTACCTTGGGAGCTATGTAACATATACTGGTGATATGTGGCATGAATAGGGATTGCTGCCGGGACTTTTAAGAATCTATGGAGATTGTGGAGAAATAGGCGTATACACCTAAAGACTAAAATTAGACTGTATAATAGTTTGGTTTTTCCTAGGGTTAGTTATGGTAGTGAAACTTGGACGCTGTGTAAACAAGATAACAGAAACTAGATGCTTTTGATTCTAGATGCTTACACAGTATCTTGGGCATTAGGTGGTTCAACTTTGTAACTAATGATGAGGTTAGGCAAAGGAGTTTGCAACCTCCTTTAAGCAGCATATTGTGCAGAGAGAGACTCCGTTGGTTTGGCCATGTTGCCCGTATGAATAATTATAGATTGATGAATAGGATTATGAACAGTGTGCCAAAAGACCTCAGAAAGAGGGGGAGACCTAGGATTTGGTGGAAAGACAATGTCAAACAGGATCTTATTAGAATTGCTGTGCAGTGGCCAGATGCAGCAGATGTAGCTCAGGACAGACTTGCTTGGAGAACTAAATTGCACAGTCTGGTTAGTCCTCTATAGACCATCGCTGCTTGAGGATGATGATAATGATGAACTAAAGCTAATTATTTTTGCTTACAGTTTTTTGATGATTCACCGTTACAATTTGTAATCGGACCCACAAAGCTACTAGCTTATCTGAAAATTATGACAGAACAAATGACTATGCAATCCCTAAGACTCAAACTCAGACCCCACAGTTGCGATTTCACAACCAATGCAAAACAATTGCACTACCAAAGCAGCATTAGCTGTAACACATAGCTGTAGGGTAAAAAATATATCACATAGTGTTACACAAAACAGCATTTATTACACAAAAACACAGGAGAGTTAACAAGCACAAATAACATTCTCATTTAGTTTTGGTTAGACAACTACCTGTATAACATCCTTTTTTTGAATACTTGGTAGGTACACAGCACTCTGCACCAGCTTCTAATAATGCCTTCAAACATGCATAGTGTCCTTTCTCTGCTGCCATATGCACAGCTGTTACATCAAATCTGTCTCGTGCATTAACATCAGCTGTGATGGGGAAAAAAATAGATTATCACAAAAATAAGAGAAAAAGTACATTTTACACAAAGCTTTAAGAACTGTATTAAACTACTTCTATGGAAAAAAAATTCTCTTCATGCGAGAATTGAATTGTAAAACCACTGGTTACATGTCTGATGCTCTAATTACTGAGCTACTAATTCAACATGAAACAAAACCCTGTTTAGTTATGGGGCTTGAAAAGGGGTGTCATACTACCCTGCTTCTTTACCATTGTACTTTAATTATCCCACTTCTTTTCAATGTTTTATTTTAAAACTCAGTTTTCGTAACGATAAAAGCATTGGCCATACCAAAATAAAATTGAGATATAATAGTAGTAGGTGTAGTTACATTATGTGTTGTTCCTATAATTCCTGATACCACCAACTAGATGTGTAACTACCTCATCATCAACCTCAAGCAGCCATGGTCTACGGAGGTCCAACATTATCATCATCCTCAAGCAGCCATGGGCTATAGAGCACTAACCAGACTGTGCAATTTAGTTCTCCAAGCAAGTCTGTCCTGAGATACATCTGCTGCATCTGGCCACTGCACAGCAATTCTAATAAGATCCTGTTTGACATTGTCTGTCCACCAAATCCTAGGTCTTCCCCTCTTTCTGAGGCCTTTAGGCCCAGTGTTCAAAACCCTATTCGCCAATCTATAATTATCCATACGGGCAACATGGCCAAACCAACAGTCTCTCTCTGCACAATATGCTGCTTAAAGGAGGTTGCAAACTCCTTTGCCTAACCTCATCATTAGTTACAAAGTTAAACCACCTAATGCCCAAGACACTGTGTAAGCATCTAGAATCAAAAGCATCTAGTTTCCTGTTATCTTGTTTACACAGCGTCCAAGTTTCATTACCATAACTAACCCTAGAAAGAAACAAACTATTATACATTCTAATTTTAGTCTTTAGGTGTATACACTTATTTCTCCACAATCTCCATAGATTCTTAAAAGTCCCACCAACAATCCCTATTCGTCTGTTAATCTCATGCCGCACATCACTAGTACCTGTTACATAGCTCCCAAGATAATTAAACTAATACCTGCTGAAGACTGCAACCATTCAGATTAACTGAATCATAGTCTGCCTGACCAATTTTCATCACTTTAGTTTTCTCTGTTTATAACCAAACCTACCCTACTACCAGTTTCATCAACAGCTCGAATGAGAGTTCATCTCATCAACATAGTTGCCAAAAGCATAATCAGCATCAATCAACATGCCATTAGTATAATCTAAATCAGAAATTTTCAGACCTCTACATAATTTAAGCCCAATAACTTCCCCTTTCAATATACAGTCAAAGCATCTAGAACCAAAAGCATCAAGCTTCCTGTTATCTTGTTTGTGTTTAAAGTGTCCATGCTTCACTACCATAATTTCACATAACATAATTAATAACCAAACTAAAGACCATTTTCACATAATATAATCGATAACCAAACTAAAGAGGAAAGCAGATAAATTGCACCCTTGTCAAACACCAGAAGCAATTCTCAACCAATTGCTACAAGCTTTACCAACTCTCATATACAACTCAGTGTTATTATACGTAGAGAGCTGTCATTGACTATTTGTCTGGTATGTTGTACAATCTCTTGATCAACCACAAATTATGAGTCAATAGTCTAGCTTTTTTTAAAATCTTGAATGCCAGTAACCACAGGTTTCTAAAACTCTAAATATTTCTCAAGAATCCATCTAAGTGAAAAAATCTGAATTCACACTGCTCATCATGCAATTGTCCATCAACCAGATTCTTAATTCTACTAAGCACAATCATGCAAAAAACTTTACCTGGAACAGAAAGTAGGTTGATATCCCTGTAGTTATCAAAAGAACTATGATTCCCCTTTTTTCGAAATAGGGATAAAAACTGCTCTTGTAGAATACTCAGGAACAACATCTTTATCAGAAAAAATATTCAAATTTCAGTCAGCCATGTGGAAACAGAAAACATTCCTAGCATTACACATTTTAGCAGTAATTTCATCTATCCCTGAGGATTTATGTAGTTTAAGTTTAGAAATAGCCAAAATAACTTCAGACTGTGATCAACATTAAAGCTAGTAACACATCTGTCATAATTATAAACAATGGGAGTAGAACTAACCATGTTGTTTAGAACACCTCTGAAATGTTCAGCCCATCTAACCATGACAGAATCCTCATCTTCAACAACCTGATCTAGTTTATCCTTCAATTCCTCTTTACCTGTATGTTTCTTCCCACAGAAAACATGAATTATCTGGTACAGCTCTCTGCTGTTACCTGTTTAGCTGCTTCCTCAACTTTGTCAGCCAAGCTATCAAGCCAAAGATTTTTATCATCTGCTAACTGATGTTTTACATGTTGGATTAAGCTCTTGGTAATGCTTTCTTTTAGGATTAGTAGGGTATTGATTAAGAACATTCCTGCAGCTCTTTCTTTCCAAAATAAGCTCAAGTGCCTTATCACCCAAAAAATTTTGTCTCCTCTGCTCCTTTTTTCCAAAAAAAAAAGTACTGTTAGTTTCAAGAAAAGCTTGTTTAAAGTGGTTCCATTCTTCCTAAACTTCAGCAGTAAACAAAACATAACTGTCATGATGAATAAGTAGCCTATCATGGTAAGCTTTAGCTATAACTGGTCTTTTAGAGCTTTGGAATTCAAGGTAAATTTTTTAACCTTAGCACAATGCTCTTAAGTTGCAAGACACTTTTAACAAGGTAATGGTTAGATCCAATTTCAGCTCCCCTAAATGACCTGGTATTCATAACAGAATTAGCCCATTTACTGTTAATTAATATATAATCAATCATATTCTTATGCAGCCCATCTAATGAAACTCATGTGTACATATGTCGCAATAAATAAAAATAAAAAATAAATACCCCCTCAAGCAGCTGCTTGCCACAGAGGTCTGACAGGAGCCTGTCAGTTTATATGCCACAGTAGGAGATCTGAGAGGATGGCAGGACCTCAGCAGAAAAACGACACACACATCCATGCCTAATACCGGGGCTCGAACCCAGGTCCCTTAGATCAGTATTTGTAATAAATGTTAGTTATTCTGAAACCATTAACTTTACTTACCTGAAGGAGACGTTGCCAATTGCCATTGTGGCTACCAACACCAAAGGGACCTATCACCCCTCCTCAAATGTCAGAGTCAGTACCAACTTTATCATAGAAGTCACCTAGAACAAAGGAAATAGCTCCCTTCTTGACAGAATTCAAAATATCCTAAAGCTGTCTGTAAAACTTATCCTTTTCATCCTCATCAGCATCCTCAGTGAGGGCATAACAACAGAAAACATTCAATCTTTAATGCTTATCTGAAATTTAGCTGTAAGAAACCTTTCATTAATGCACTAATATCCTAGAAGAGCATATACTAGTGTGTCTGTTGAGAAGCAAATCTACACTTTGGAGATATTTTCCATCTTCATACCCTGAAAAGGGAAACCTAAGATATTTAAGTATTTAACTTTTATCTGTCTATCTGGTCTCTTGAAAGTAGGTGAGAACATCTAAGTAATAATGGTGGAATTCGTATGTGAGGACATCAAGAGAATAATCTCTGTGCAGAGTCCTCACATTCCAACTACCTGTGGAGAGAAATTGGTTAGTAGGATGTTTAAAGAAACTATGTTTATTGAGAGAAAGAATGTCGACAATACCAAACAACCACCTAATCACAGTAAATCTATACCTTTTTGTGCCGTTTGTGCACTTAGGTAGTACTAAAAATTTAGGTATATTTTCTACACTCCATTAAAAATGTAAGATTTAACAGTTTTCTATTTAGGGACACTCTTAATTTCGAAAATTTTTTAGTCTGCCTTATGTGACCTGCACTGTGTTTAATCGTATGGTTAATATTAAACAAAGTTGAAATATGTTTATTCACAGCAAGATATAGTACATTTTATTTTCCATAATTTTTGCTGTATTTACAATAGAGGGTGTATTTACAAAAATCATGAAAATAAAATGTGCTATATCTTGCTGTGAATAAATATATTTTAACTTTGTTTGTAAATTTTAATTTTAACGTTTTAAGGTGTAGGTTTGCATCTCAGCAGACACACTAGTGATGCTCTTCTAGGATATGAGTGCATTAATGAAAGGTTTCTTACAGCTAAATTTCAGATAAGCATTAAACATTGAATGTTATCTATTGTTATGCCCCCACTGAGGATGCTGATGAGGATGAGAAGGATAAGTATTATCCATTTGCAGTTCACAAAAAATGTTACTATACGCAGATAATTTTGAAAAATAATTTTTCCTTCTCAATTGATAGATCTACAAATATCAGATATGGATTTTTATATTAATGAAAGTTAAAATATATTTATTCACAGCACGATATAGTATGTTTTATATTCCACGATTTTTGTAAATACAGCAAAAATCATGGAAAATAAAATGTACTATATCTTGTTGTGAATAAATATATTTTAACTTTGTTTAATATTAAGTGAATGATAAAATACATCACAGGTCACATAATGCAGTTCAAAAAATTTTCAAAATTAAGTGTGTCCCTATATAGAAAACTATTAAATCTGAAATTTTTAACGGACTGTAGAAAATATAACATAATACCTAATTTTTTAGTACCACCTAAGTATAAATTTGACACATATATATATTCAATACCCAAGAAATTTCTGAAATTAAAATATTAGCTAAAGTAATTAGGAAAATCAGAGCAGACATCAGATTTACAGAACAATTAACTTATAAAGGATACTTAAAAGCATCTACTCAACTAAATCCAACAGATTTAAATCAAAAAATGGGAAGAATTTACTACAAAATAGAAACTGAATCTAAAAAAAAAATCACTGAGAAATACCTAATGAGATAAAAGAAGCAAAAATGACCAAAATTGTACACAACAAACTGCTGTTATGCACTCAAAAAAGCCCCAGAGGTTAAATAACCCAATGGGCTAAAACAGGCACAAAATCATAAATGAACTGCCATTTCTCATTCCAAAAAGGAGCAAGGCGGCTTAATCAGTAACATGCCAAGCATGTAATCTGCAGTTCTAAGTCCCAGCTGAACCAGCATTGAGATTTATCACCACAAAAACTCCCCCTTGCCCTTAGTCAGTAGGGGCACCGATGGGCTTGGAAAGGCCGCTATCCATCGAATGGGATGCTAAGCCATGGCCCCATGTGAAGGAGAGCCATACCCTGTGTATATTAAAGATCATGATGGATGACTTTGAAGGGAGGCTACTATGTCTATCTGGTCTCTTGAAAGTAGGTGAGAACATCTAAGTAATAATGGTGGAATTCTTATGTGAGGACATCAAGAGAATAATCTCTGTGCACAGTCCTCACATTGTAACAACTGGTTCCTATCCTCCAACCTTCTCTGAGCTTTCAAGGTTCTTGCCATTTAGCCCATTGTGTCCAAAAAAGTGCCGCTCAGAGGTAAAACAACCCAACTCGAGCCAAAAAAGTCCCATGGGTACCCAATGTGTAAAAGAAGCCACCAAAAATCATATATATATAAACTTTTGAACAAATACAATTCCACCATGTCCAAACTACCTTATTCATGACATTAACCTTTCCATTACCATACCGGCCCAAACTGCAAATAGGAGGTAGTGAAGAAAAAGGAACAGCATTTGTTGGGCAAGTCCATTTAAAATCTCGGCTATTTTGGGCGAATATGGTAGTGAAAGGGTTAACGACCCCACTCACTCCTATCTACCATCAAATTCTATTCATATGTGACAATACGATGTTGCATCATATCCTTATACCTGTACCAGCTCTCTACTTGCAACTCTATAGACTTAACATTATGACAACAGTAGTATCCCACGATAAGAGAATCCTTTACAAAAATGTTTCTTATTCCACATCTAATTTTAATTTTGAAAATGCACTTTCTGATCTAAGTTTAGATATCCAAAATATCCCAATTTACCATGATTTCAAATCCCTCAATTATCTCAGTACCATATATTCAATATACATCAAATTTCAACTTCACAAATGTTCCATCAAAAGTAATTTAAAAAAAAACATATCATTAGCAGTAAAGAGACCATACAAAATGAACATGCGAAATCAAAAAATATAATCATACTTATTTCTAAACATAAAATTTTTTACTCCACTCATTAAAAAATTCAGCAGAAAGAATGGTACCCAATTCAACCCTCCCTAACTGCAAGTCATTATATAAAAATGTCGGTCAGTGCCATCTGATGCTACTTGTTTCAAATGAGTATTATCACTAGATATGAATATTAATCTATCTAGCTAATAGTATAATAACAATAAATAATAAAAATTTCTTCAGAAAGTTATTTTAAACAGTGCATACATGGCAATGTTGGATTGTTTTACCTCTAAGCAGCACTCTTTTACAAACAATGACAAAATTGCCAGGTCACAAAGACCCTGAGGGCTCAGCAAAGGTTGAAGGGAGAACACCCACTGGAGAGTTATTGGGAGACATGGTATAGCCTCCCATCAAGGCCATCCAGTGTGTTCTTTAAACATGCACATGGTATGGCTCTCCTGCACACGAGGCAACAGCTTAATATCCCATCTGATGGACAGAGGTCTTTCAAAGCCCATCGGCATCCCCTACTGAATGAGGGCAGGGAGTTTTGCAGAGATAAATCTCAATGCTGGCCCAACTGGGACTTGAACATTTTTCATTTATCGCTTGCAAGTGGTGTATTTTCTGGTAGATTAAAGAAGTCAGTAGTGATTCCTATGTACAAAAATGAAAACAAAATTTCTCTTCCAAATTATAGACCTATGTCTATTATTCCACTCTTTGGAAACATCTTGTAAGTAATGCTTTTTACTCAGATACACAATTTGGTTTCAGAGAAAATAAAAGCACAGAAGATGCTATAAGTTAAATAATCACAGCATTAACCTGCTGCACTTTTGGCATTGATAAATCAATAAATATTTTGCAGAAAAATTTTTTTGCTGACATACAGGATTTGAACCCGCATCTCTCCAGAAACATGCCAGAGTATTCTTCCAGTTGAACTAATGCCACTGTCCCATTAATAACGCTAAATAGCATGATGAGACTATTATTTATTTCCATCTTACTCTCTGCAATATAAAGGTAATAGTTGCCACCCGAGACCATAGATGGTGCCAATGGTTGGCCCAAAAATCTCAGTGATATAGTCTTAAAAAATAGCGGAAAAAAGAGCTGCTGGCATTAGTTCAACTGGAAGAATACTCTGGCATGTTTCTGAAGAGATGCGGGTTCAAATCCCGTATGTCAGTGAAAATTTTTTCCACGAAACATTTATTAATAAGTTAAATATATTTATGAGTCTATTGGCAATAATCATATAGTCTTAACTATTATTTTAGATATTAAAAAGTATTTGATATTTTCCCATCAGATTTTTTTACATAAATTGGAATGTATTGGAGTTAGAAGCATTGCTCTCAAATGATTTGCAAGTTATTAATCAAATATAACATAAACTGTTAAGATTAATGAGCTTTCAGTTCCTAGTTGGAAATGAAATATGTAGTCCCTCAGAGTTCAGTCTTATGACTAATTCCCTTTTTAATTTTTATCAATAATTTCTTAAAAATTAATAAGAAGTTTTGCAGATGATACAGCTATTACATTTACAGCAGAAACTCTTGCTGGCCTACAAGTATAATAATGATTTATCAGATATTGTAAAATGGTTTAAAGTAAGTAAGCTAACTCTAAATTTATCTGAAATTAAATATTTATTGTACACTCTAAAAAATAAATTTGATGTTAATTTAATAGTAAAAATCTATGAAACTGATTGTGATATTAATGATGGTTGTTGCTGTATGCCTATTAAAGAAATTTAATTCTCTATGACACTGTTAAATGTTTTTAAGTACTTCGACACATGGACTATGCTATCAAGTATTAATAATTATTATAGAGAGATTTACGTACCATGCCATAGAGGATGGGAAGTAACAGGAGCTTCTTGGAATGCTTTTGGTGAGAAATTTAAAGATTCGATGTTCTTGCCGGCAAGTGATGTCTCAGTGGAGATTAAGATAATGATGACTGCTGCCAATGGTCTACCCGCATTGGCAAATGAAAAAATTATTTATACTTTTTGATGGCATAGGGTGCTTAAAAAGTTTAAGATCCACGACGCGCGTTTTGTGCTGTTCCTATCGGCGCTTCTTCAGGTGGGAAGTGAGGAACTTACTGCAGGGGAGGCATTGGTTGGTGAGCGTGGGGGATGGGTGGGGTGCCATAAATTGACATGTCATTGATTCAGCTCCGAGGAACAGAGTGGTCGGCGGAAGTGCAGATGGCAGTAATGCGATCTGCATGTAACGGAGGTTGGGAGAGGGTGTGGGATGATGGGAAATCGCTAAGATATGCGTATGTTGAGGGAAGCATTACAATTTCTGTGTAGTAATTCATATTTATAATGAGTGGGGTACTTTTAGTGACTTAATAAATTTCGAAAACTGAAAATTGGGGTTAAGATAATTATGCTATTGAGGGTCTGAATGATGGTTTTCTTATTGGTATTACTATAGGCAATTTTTGTGGGGGGGGGGGTACATTAATCGTCAATTTTAGGAGGTATTATGGAGGTGTTCTAAAGGGTTAGGTGAGTGTGGATTATTGTAGGTGGCCAATGGGGATTGACGATGAGAGAGGAGAGTGTTTAGGGGTGCGTGGAATTTCCGAGGTGTATGTTATATCCCCTAAGTATCAGAGGGCACGCTGGGGGGAGGGGGACAATATCTGTGTTGCAGAGTTCAGTCAGTTTTACATTAATGAGGATATTTTCTGTGACAGCTAGTTGGAATTTGGTAGGTTGGGGATACTATAATTTTAGCGGAGTGAAGATCAGTGGGCAAATTGTTCTTGGTGATTGCTTGAGATAGTGCGGTTTTTTGTAGTTTATTTAAGATGTATTTGTGCTCTTTAAGTCGGGCGTTAAATGGGCGTGAAGTTTTACCTATGTATTTGTCTTTGGGGAAGATTTTACCTGTGGGGTCATTGAGTTGAATGTAGTAAACTCCTCCAGAGCTGGGTATATGTTCGTGATCATTTCGAATGAGTTTGGATATAGTGTGAGGCATTTTAATTGGGACTTTATAATGGAAAGATTTTAGGTTATTTTTAACAGAGTATGTTAAATTATTTATGTATGATAGGGCTATTGTGTATTCTTGTGTTTCTTAATTTACAGGTGTTGGAAGGTTTTGGGATTGTTTGCATTTGATTTGTTTGTGAATTTTGTTGATGGTGTGTGAGGATGTCATAGAAATTAAATTACTTTACTTTAATTACTGCACTATGTACCACTGTAATTTTTGTGTGCCTATTGATAGACTGGAAGATATAAAGTAGTTAAGAATAACAGTTGATCAAAATCTGAGTTGGAGGCAACAAGTTCAAAAGTTAATTAAAAAACTTAAAGAAATGCTGTGTATAAAATAATAAAATAAATATATATCTCCTCAAGCAGCTGCTTGCCACAGAGGTCTCATAGAAATCTGTCAGTTTATACACCAGAGTAGATCTGTGAGGATAGCAAAACTCAGCAGGAAAACAACACAAACATCCATGCCTTACCCGGGGCTTGAACTCAGGTCCTTTAGATTAGTAGCCAAGTGCGCTACCATTGCCCACCTTCCATTCCATTATTATTAACCTTTTGTGCTGAAAGATTTTTTTTGCTATAGGGAAGTAGCAACTCAAAGTTCTTTTGCTAACAAGTTGATGAAATTTTTTACAACTAATATAAAAATAAATCATACATAAACAGCGTAAAATCAAACTCATCTTTAATGCTACTAATTTCATCATTTGGCTCCATTTTTATAACCACTAAAACAGACTAAGTTTAAAATAATAATTTTAATTAAACACAATGCTGTACTATGAAGTGCACATAGACAACAGATTTACACATCTAAAATGTAAAGAGGAAAGTTATCTGTTTATAAACCAGTTATTGTCGTCATTCAAGTTGCTGCATCAAGCCAATTGGTGACTGAGGGTCGCCTCTCAAGTGCAAAGGGTTAAACCTATACATTTCTTAAGATCTTCATGAATTACCTAATAGCAATTATTTACAGAATGAATATAATGCCCAGATACACACAGATTTCATTTCTAAACATGACATTACTAATGTAATTAGTACCATTTCAAGATAATTATTCTCGACTGTCAAATGTATGTATGTATGTATGTATACATACATTTGACATATATTTAACAATAGAGTATATTGGCACTAAGTATTGGAAATATGATTCAATGTTATCTAGCTATAATAATAAATAATAGCGATAACCAACCGAAATTCTAAAAGAAATGCATTTGAAATTATCTTAACCCTAAGATCACAATAAAAAATTTTTAGTAATCTACGAATTAGTGAACTCTCATTTTTTACTCATTTTAAGGCAAAATTCTTATCTTGATACCAAACTGAAAGCTATAATGTTCATACTACTCTATGTGTTAATAGTACACTTAATAAGACAATATTAAAACTTACCTCCATGTTCTATGAGAAGTTTAACACACGACAAATGTCCATTAGCAGATGAAATCTGAAGCGGGGTGACGTAGTTCTTAGAAGCATAAAATAGAGATTTATTATACTCATCAGCATTTACAGATACTCCAGAATTCAAGAGTCGTAAAACTTCATCCCGATCTCCATCTGCAGCAGCGTCAACTAAATATTTTCCTTTTTCTACTTCTTCAGCTTTACCACTAGACCTTCTCGTAGCCGCCATATCGAACACGGAAGACGGTAAACTCTCGAACTAAGAGTTAAAACAAATCAGTTACGAAAAATGTACGTCAAAATAGGCCATTGCAACGGGACACTGTAGCTTCAACCTGATTTTTATTTTATTTTTAAGAAATTAAGTGAATTTCCTCTACATATACACATACATACAGATTTATCACGGAGCCATGGACTATGGAGGTCCAAACGAACTGTGCAATTTACTTCTCCAAATTTATCAAGGTTCAAGATTTTTGATAAAATTAGCCTCTAATAAGGGGCTCCCTGCACCAGTCATAACAGAAGGGCGAGATAGCAGATGCGGAAGAAATTGCCTCTCAGCTATCTCTCGGAGCTAATATGAGTATTAATAAGGAGAATGGGAAAAAAACATTAGATCTTGCAGAAGAGGACAATGTTCTGAAAGATACCAGTGACCAGTCGGAAGCGCGTTCCCTGCAACTTCACATTGTGATGATTACCAAGAAGGGAGGTGATGGAGTAGTCGGTGGTTCCGATAGCATGAAGCTCCCGGAACAAAGCTTCTCTTTCGGCATTGTAGCGGGAGCATTTGAGCAGAACGTGGGATACAGTCTCAGGTGTGATGCAAGTGACACAATTTGGACTGTAAGCCTGCCGAGAGTGTGAAGCGTACCAAATTTGTCTGGCCTGAGTTACAGCTGCTGCATTTGCATCTAACTAGGTCCTTTTTGACAGTGTCTGTCCACTGTATACAGGTCTGCCTCTTTTTCTGAGGCATTTGGGCCACCTGTTAATAATCTTATTATTTTTCGCTAATCTATAATTACGAATTCGGTAAAACGGCCAAACCAATGCAAGCTCTCTTTGCACAATATGCTGCTCAAAGGTGTTTGCCGACTCCTGCGTCTAACCCTCAATGGTCTAACCTCATCATTACTTGATTAAAGTTGAACCCAAGCTACTGCGTAAACATATAGAATCAAAGGCATCAGGTTTCTTACTATCTTGTTTACAAAAGGTCCATTTTTCACTATCATAACTAACTTTAAATACGACAAGGCTATTATAGAGCATAATTTTACTCTTTAGGTGTATACACCTTTTTTTCCAGTCACCATAAATTCTTAAAAATCCCAGCAGCAATCCCCATTCTTCTATTAATTTCATGCTGCATATCCCCAGTATTTATTAAATAGAAGCCAAGGTAATTAAACTCAGATACTTCCTCAAGAGTGCGGCCATTCAAAGCACCATCTAAAGAACCCTCTACCTGACAAATTTTCATCACTTTAGTGTTTTCTCTGTTTATCAACACACCTACTACAGTATATTACCAATCTCATCAACAGCTCTAATGAAAGAATTCATCTCATCAACATCATTAGCCAACAGGACTAAATCATCTGCGCAATATAAATCAAAAATTCTGAACTCCATTTAATATGTATCTCTTTGGCCGTTTTACGGTATTCATAATCTCTAGACCATTTATGGCCAAAACCTTCCCTTGCAAAGAATTTCGCATAGCATAATCAATAACCCAACTTTAAGAAAAAGGAGACAAATTGCACCCAATTTGGGGGCAATACGGAATTTTGATAATTTCACCTAATGCGAAATTTGGATGCAATAGTCACAGAACGTAAGTCACAATATATAGATATAAATATTTGCATAAAATTTTTGTATATATGTTAACTTTTCCAAGTCAATCAATGTTTTTCAACTGAATATCTGTATTAATTGCAAATTTCTCACACAATTTTCAGCAACACAACTACTGTTGCATTAAAATTACGAGTGTTTATCAATAACAAAACCAGTTCGAATTCAGAAACATTTTTAATATTTACCTATCTTCCTATTGCTTTTGGCTTTGACATTTGTAGGTTAGTCAGTTGGTTGGTTGGTTGATCAGTGTGCACATTTGACAAAATGTTGTTCCACCATAACTTTCGAAAGTGATGGAGAAATTTAGTCATTTATGTTCCAAATGAAAGCTTGTGACGGGGGAAGTGTCATAAGCTACAAACAATTGACTCCCCATTACCTCTTCCCCCTAAAAAAGGGGAAATGTGAAAACTATTTTCCGCTATATCTCCAGAAAGTGAATGCGAAAGCAACAAGTTATGTATCAAATGAAAGTTTCTGGCGCAGGGATGTCGTAGGCTATGAAAAATTGTCCCCCCTCCCATACATTCTTCCCCCCTAAAAAGGGGGAATATGAAATGATTCTTCCACTATATCTCCTAATTGCGAGTGCAGAAAGTAACGAACTACGTGTCAAATATAAGCTTGTAATGCTTGGAACGTTATAGGCTACAAAAAAATTGACCCCCGTACTTTCTTTCCCCCCCCCCTGAAAAAACGGGAAATATGAAAGTTGTTTTACTACATCTTCCGAACGCGAGGCCTATAGTTACTAGTTTGGTGTCATATGTAAACTCGTATAATAATGATCGTAAACTACTTCAAATTTTTCCCACATTATTCCCCCTTGACCAAAGGGGGGGGGGGGGAATTTTCGTGGGATTTGACTTTAACGAATCGTATTTCATATTAAAGCTTGCGATGTCTCCAATGTCATAGGCTACTGAAACATGGCTCCAAAAGTGGGCAGAAGAGTGCTCGATGTTTATGAGTCATATATCAAAGGAAAGTTTTTGAAGGTAGGTGTTTTTAGTGACAAAAAAATAAATTAAAAATAAAAAAAAACCTATCTTCCTACAGATCTCTAATAAGTAGAAAATAAACCAACACCATATCATCGATGGTGCAATCGATCACCTAATTCGTATTCGCCTCAAAGGAAGATAGGGCGCAGATTTACCTACTCAACAAGATTGCTGACGCCCTAACTTCATTTAAAGTGGATACGAATTCAGTGATCGATTGCACCATCGATATGCTTTAGGGTTTTTTTCTACTTTTTAGGACACTACAGGATGACAAATATTTTTTAATTTATTTATTTATATTTCCTTAATTGGAGGGAGGTAGTATTTAGGAACATATTGAATTTCAATGAGAAATTTTCCATTAATAGTTGATTATTGCACAGGAGTGGCAGTACACCTGGACTGGCTCTTCTGTTATTGTATTTGGTTATCCCACGGAGGTATGAATGAGAGGAGACGCCCTAACGCGCTTTCCCTGTCGAAGGTCATGATGCTGACGCAGCAGGGCGGTTGCCATGTTGTTGCTTCCAAAACAAAACGTCTGCCGCTGCAATCAAGCCTACTTTTCACGTGCTATACTCAGTTTTACTGTGCGTTATATACGGGAAGAATATTTTTTACGACTAAGAGAAAGCCCATTTAAGCTATTTTGAATTTATATTGTTTTTTTTTCAATGCAATGAATATTTTCATACAGAATTACGTGTAGCAGAACTATTTTTGTATTTCGTTGAATACGACAATAACAAACAATTACAAGATTTTAAAAGTTTATTTGTACTGCACTGATAACAGTAGAAAATATTTTATGGATAAAACATAAAAGTTATATGCAACAGCAGCGCAAAAAAATCACATTTGTAAGATTCAGAAAATAGCTATTTTATGTTAAAAAAAAATTCTGAATCCACAAGAATAAATAAATTTGCCTAACAAAACTAAATAATGCAAAGAGTGTAGGAGACAAAATGGTAGATTTTAAAAACACTTTAAACTTTGGTGGAGAAATCATGTATAACACACCTACATTAAAATGTTTTACAGTGATTTTTCACAATAGTCAACTCCAAAAAATATGTTAATAAGATATGACACCCACTATTAAGACAATATGAGTGTACAGAATTTTCATTTTGACTTCAAACCCAACAGGTAGCTCTGGATTTACTATTTATTGATTAATTAATTCTACTGTTTTATTTGGAGAATTTTTCAGTTAACTGTTTCCTTTTCTGACATCAAAGTGCAGAAAATGATGCAAATTAGCTTAAAATTATGATTTATAACATTTAGTTATAACTTTTTAAATTTTAACTGCTACCGCGACATACATGTTAGAAATACCAGGGCATATAGGGGAGCTGAAATTGGATCTGACATGGGTTTCACCTGATGGGCTGCATAGGAATATGATTGATTATATATTAATTAACAGCAAATGGGCTAGTTCTGTTAGAAATACCAGGGCATATAGGGGAGCTGAAATTGGATCTGACCATTACCTTGTTAAAAGTGTCTTGCAACTTAAACTTAAAAAGTGTTCTGCTAGGGTTAAAAAATTTACCTTTAATACTGAAGCTCTGAATGACCCAGTTATAGCTAAAGTTTACCATGATAGGTTACTTAGTCATTATGACAGTCATGGTTTGCTTAATACTGAAGTTGAGGAAGAATGGGGCCATTTTAAACAGGCTTTTTTGGAAACTAACAGTACTCTTTTAGGGGAAAAAGGAGCAGAGGAGACAGAATTATTTAAGTGATAAGGCACTTGAGCTTATTTCAGAAACAAGGAACTGCAGGAATGTCCTTAATCAGAACTCTACTAGTCCTTATAGAAAGCATTACAAAGAACTTAATAAACGTGTAAAGGATCAGTTAGCTACTGATAAGAATCTTTGGCTTGATGGCCTGACTGACAAAGCTGAGGAAGCAGTTAGACAGCAAAACAGCAGAGAGCTGTACCAGATAGTTAATGTTTTGTGTGGTAGAAAACGAACAGGTATACAGTGATTGAAGGATAAACAAGGTAAGGTTGTAGAAGGTGAAGATTCTGTCATGGCTAGGTGGGCTGAGCATTTCAGTGATGTTCTAAACAATGTGATTAATTCTACTCCAATTGTTTGCAATGATGATAGATGCATTGTTGGCTTTAATATTGGCCCTATAACACAATCTGAAGTTAGTTTGGCTATTTCTAAACTTAAACTTCATAAATCCCCAGGGGTGGATGAAATTACTACGGAAATGCTTAGAGCTGGGAATGTTTCAGTTACCATTTGGATGACTGAAATTCTGAATAACTTTTATGATAAAGGCATGGTTCCTAAAGATTTTCCCAGAGCTATTATTATCCCTATTTTCAAAAAAGGTGATCGCAGTTCTTGTGATAACTATAGGGGTATCAGCCTACTCTCTGTTCCAGGTAAAGTTCTTTCCATGATTGTGCTTAATAGAATTAAGAATCTGGTTGACAGGCAATTGCGTGATGAGCAATGTGGATTCAGAAGTGGGAGGGGATGTGTGGATTACATATTTTCACTTAGGCAGATTCTTGAGAAATGTTTAGAGTTTCAGAAACCTTTGGTTGCTAGCTTTGTTGATTTCAAAAAGGCTTTCGACTCTGTTGATCGTCATAATTTGTGGTTGATTGTGAGATCATATGGTATACCAGACAAGTTAGTTAACATTATGAAAGCTGTTTATAATAACACTGAGTCGTGTGTGAGAGTTGGTAAGGCTTGTAGCAATTGGTTTAGCATTACTTCTGGTGTTCGACAAGGGTGCATTTTGTCTCCTTTTCTCTTTAGTTTGGTTGTTGATTATGTTATGCGAAATTCACTTCAAGGGAAAGATTTTGGCCTTAAATGGGCTGGAGATGCGAAAATTTCTGATTTAGATTATGCTGATGATTTAGCCCTTTTGGCAAATGATGTTGATGAGATGAACTCTTTTATTCGAGCTGTTGATGAGACTGGTAGTAGAGTAGGTTTGGTTATAAACAGAGAGAAAACTAAAGTGATGAAAATTGGTCAGGCAGGTTGTGATTCAGTTAATCTGAATGGTTGCAGTCTTGAGCAGGTGTCACAGTTTAATTACCTTGGGAGCTACGTAACTGATACTGGTGATGTGCGGCATGAGATTAACAGACAAATAGGTATTGCTGCCGGGACTTTTAAGAATCTATGGAGATTGCGGAGAAATAGGCGTATACACCTAAAGACTAAAATTAGACTGTATAATAGTTTGGTTCTTTCTCGGGTTAGTTATGGTAGTGAAACTTGGACACTTTGTAAACAAGATAACAGGAAACTAGATGCTTTTGATTCCAGATGCTTACGCAGTATCTTGGGCATTAGGTGGTTCAACTTTGTAACTAATGATGAGGTTAGGCAAAGGAGTTTACAACCTCCTTTAAGCAGCATATTGTGCAGAGAGAAACTCCGCTGGTTTGGCCATGTTGCCCGTATGGATAATTATAGATTGGCGAATAGGGTTATGAACAGTGTGCCTAGAGGCCTCAGAAGGAGGGGAAGACTAGGATGCGGTGGGCAGACAATGTCAAACAGGACGTTGTTAGAATTGGTGTACAGTGGCCGGATGCAGCAGATGTAGCTCAGGACAGATATGCTTGGAGAAAAACTGCGCGGTCTGGTTGGACCTCCGTAGCCCATGGCTGCTTGATGATGATGATGACGATGACGACGACGATGGTGATGGTGATGGTGATGGTGATGATGGTGATGGTGATGGTGATGATGGTGATGGTGATGATGATGGTGATGATGGTGGTGGTGGTGGTGGTGGTGGTGGTGGTGGTGGTGGTGGTGGTGGTGATGATGATGATGATGATGATGATGATGATGATGATGATGGTGGTGGTGGTGGTGGTGGTGGTGGTGGTGGTGGTGGTGGTGGTGGTGGTGGTGGTGGTGGTGGTGGTGGAAGTTACTTGTAACCTAGTTTGTATTACATCATTGTTAAAAACCATAATTTGCAGTTATACTATTCATATTCACTGTTCTGATTGTAGCAATATGTGTGTTGTTTTGATATGAAGCCCTGAGATCTCAGGGCTTCATCTATACCACATAAGTAACCTTTAAGTATTGATTAGACATTTTTAAAACATTGTACTTATTTTGTTTAAAATTTTCAAATATTTTAGATAATGGATAAAGGTACAATCACATCTATCCAAGATATTTTTTGATAGATGAGGAACTTAACATCTTCTACAGGTAAAGTGTGTCATCATCAAAATTCTTTGTTTTGTGATATAGTCAAAAATTCATGAAACTAATCAAACAGACACATTAGCAAAACTGTTATCTATAATGCTTCTCATCTCTCTTTATCTAATGGAAAGTTGAAATAAAAGATAATTTTTATGTATTGGCCATAAGCTGACAGTGCATTTTAGTTTACAGTGCAAAAAATAAAGCATCTTTTCAAGAAATATATTTAAATAAAAAAGTACCGAACAGTAAACCATAGAATTAAGTTTGAAATAATATGTAAAATTTGTAACACATCTCTAAACTCGTAACATGAAAAAAAAATCTCTGGTGTGATGACATCCGATTTTTTGAGGTAGCTACACCCCTGAATTTCTGCTTATTTATAAATATATTGCTGTTGCTAATATAAGGAGTAAAAAAAGAACTAAAAAAATATATATATACAAAAAAACTAGCTAACAATCCAAAAAAAAAAAAAACCCCGGATGGTGGCTCGAACCCATCATCTATGTGTCTGTACTCTCAGCTTCACATCTCTCCCCCATCACGTGCTCCTCCCTCAACCAGAGTTAACAATCACTACAAAATACACAATTATTACAATCTCTCAAAAAAAAATCCCATAAGGATTGAAATACATCCTTCCTCAGCCACAAAGGAAGAATTCAAAACAATATCTAAGAAAACTATATAAAAAAAAAGCAACTAAAAATTATACTAAGCAAAAATAATAAATATATATATATATCCACAGGGTGAAGGGAATATAATATCCATTTAAAAAAAATAGGCAACGTTCCAGACAGTGGCTCGAACCCAACATCTCAGTGCCTGACTCCTCAGTGTCTCATATCTCCCTTTATGTACGCCCTAACCTACCCCTCAACTAAAGTAAAAATAAAATAACTACAAGCAATACACTCGCTCTATTTAAAATCCATACAGAATTAAATAAATTCAGTATTCACCTTAAAAGGGGAAATTTGAACCCTATCAAAAGAATTAACGAAAAGGGGAAAAGCATTACACTCTTCTTTCCTGTTTTAACTAAAATTATTTAAACAATTTGAAAAATTTTCACCCTAACTAATGATTGCTATCACTCACCTATGACAATTTACACCAGACACATTAAGTTAATCTAAAAAGAAATTCAAAAAGATAAGACTCCAATCCAAAAAAAAGGGGGCATTTAAACAAAACCCTTAAATGCTATCCAAATTAAAAAAAGAAAGAAAGATTATATTTCTCACCTTATGAAATAGTTTATTGCAATTTACTTTTCCCTTTTTACACTGAACTTATTAAATCAGGAAGAGAGAGGAATTTAAACACTGAAACATTTACACAAAATAATATCTAATACTTCCACCTAAAATAAAATAAAAAACAAAGAAGAAACTCCCTGATATTTTAATCACTTCTATTTAAAAGTATGTAAATTCATCATCCACTAAACAGAATACACATTAATATTAAATTACAGCCAACAAAATGTTTTAACTGAGAAAGCCTGCAGAAGGAATTCTCAAATAAGTGTAACGTATAATCAATCAATCAATCAATATAAGAAGTACATCTTGACATTTATCACTGAGTACAATCCTAAGAAAATAAAAAAAGTCTCTTGAAGAATCGAGGTTTGCAACTCGAAATAAAACTGATTTCATTGCAGCGTAATTAGAATGCAAAGATACTTGTATCATTATATAATTAATTAAACTTCATAAAAATGACAAACTAACCGATGAAAGATAATTCCTGGTATCTTTTTCGAAGGGCGATTCGTGCATCTAAAACGCTAAATAAATTAACATAACCAAATATCGTATAAAATGAATTTTTTATAGCGCAAGACACATTGTATTCCAACACTACTGATCAATGTTTTGAATAGAACATCATGGCTGCAGCGCAGTCGCCGTAGCATCATCTTCATGTGCTTAGGGCCCCTCCTCTTTTTTTCCTAACTCCATGGGTTATCCCATCACCTCGTTTTTCGTAAAAATTATTTTTATTGTTCTGAAAATAAAACAGTTTTAAACATAACACTGAAATTTAAAGATATCAAACACAAGCACTGTGTGATACTTTCGATTTGAGTTGGTGTATATGCAAGGACATTACTTGTACAAGATTGTACAGTTATGCAGGTGGCTGAGTTAGTAATATTACTAACGAAACTCTGTAAATTTACATTGGTGGGTCTGTAATGATAAGGCCAGTTTGCATCGGCATGGATCAGGCAAATCTTTGAGCTTGAGCAGATGCTGATTCCTGCCAAATCAATTATTCCTCCAAAGCAGTTTACACTGGAACAGTTCTACTGCTTGTTTCTGAGAAAAAAGATGGTATCAACATTGAGGTAGTAATACTACAGACAGGACTCCGATTCCCATAGCACTGACCGCCATGATCACAGACGGCTGTGTCTGCCGACTGCTTAGTGAGGCAAGAATACCCATGATGCCTTGGGAATTGGCTGCAAACAACGATGAAGGTTATTTAAAAATGCTTAATAAATGATTTAAATGAGGCAGAACTTCGCTGTTTTTGTTTTTTATTTCAATGAGGTTATTCCAGTGTAGTAATTAAAAAAAAATAATTTTAATAAATGCACTTACTGATTTATATCGGATGAAAACGAAGACGCTGCAAACTGCTTCTCTTTCAAATCGAGGTTTTGTATAAAAATTTAAAAGAAATTCGATATGCTCTTAATATGTGATTAAAGCTGAATAAATTGACTGTAAACTTAGCAGACTTTAATTTGGGCCCGCTTAAAAGAGGAACAATGGTAAACGTATTTTAAACTCTAATACATAATCAAATCTTTCAGCTTAAGCGAAAGCCCTCAAAATTTATAGATCTTAATAGTGCATATCCGCGCCCCATTTAAAAAAAACATGAAAAGTCACATTTATTTTCTTCTTTCATTAAAAAATATTAATTTTTATTAAAAATTAAAAGAAATAATCAGAGAGTGCAAATTTTTTTTTAATTCAGCTAAGGCAGGAAATCAAATCTCTTCCCAATAAATGACACAATTTAATTTCATGCGATAAAAAAAAACCAATATTATAAGATTGTTATTCAGCTGAAGCATAAAGAAATTCAAGCCCCCCCCCCCACTCGATTGGCATAATTGAAATTTAATGCTATGACAAAACAAATATTGTAAACTTTTATATCAGCTAAGGCAGAAGTAAATTCAAGGTCACACACACACACATACACACGGTCACACACACCCATACACACAGTCACACACCGTCACACACACACACAAATGATATTATTGAAATTGCATGCAATATATATAAAAAACAAAATAATTTACACTTTCTCTCATTTCAAGTAAGGCAGAAGGAGAGGCAACCCCCCCCCCCCCCGCTCACACATACACACACAAATGACATGATTGAAATTTAATGCAACAAAAATAGAATATTGTATGCTTTTATATCAGCTAATGTAGAAGAAAATCCAAGGTCACACACACTCAAATGTCATAATTGAAATTGCATGCTATATATATATAAAACAATAATATACACTTTCCGTCATTTCAACTAAGGCAGAAGGAAAGACAAGTCCCACCCTCCCCCCTACACAAATGATATGATTGAAATTTCATGCAACAAAAACCAAATATACTAAACTTTTATATCAGCTGAGGCAGAAGGAAATCCAAGGTCACACACACACACAAATGACAAAATTGAAATTTCACGCTATAAAAAAATGCAAACTATTTTCATTTCAGCTGAGGCAGTGCGAAATTCATATAACACACATAATATAAGAAATGAAGTTACTGCAAAGTATATTTTTGTCACTGTTTTGTGCATATTTAGATGTTTGCTCTAATATGATGCCTTTTAATTATTCTGTCATTTTTGTCTCTAAATGGTGAAGTCTAATTTTAGTATAACCATGTTTTGTCGTCCTCGGATTGTTTGGCATACAAAGCTGAATGGTATTGCATGGACTCTTATGGATTCCGGAAAAGGGTAGGCTAATATTTAATACAAATTTCAATGCTCACGATTGGAAACACTTTAGAAAAAGGTTAAGAAGGAAACGTAAATTTTAGTTCTTTGTTTTTTTAAAGAGATAATAATATCGATTTGTTGTCTGTCCGTCTGTAGGAACTTTTGTTTATAGAGAAAAATAATAAAAAAAATATTTTGTATTGGATAGGTATTAATGAAATATTACGATTTGCATTTTTCGAATCTCTTAAAATTCATAACTGCGCCCTCTAAAAGTGGAAAAAATAGAAAATTCCAAAATAGCAAACGAAAATAACCAAACGATGTAGTTATGTTAGAAATTTGAAATTTTGATGTTGAAATGCAAAGGTTACGAAGTTACCATTGGCAACAATCACTTGACCCTTTAGACCCAGGGGGGATAATGAATTTTTTTGTTTTAGCAGAAAATTGTACGTTTTTGGAGATAAATTAAAAAATCTTTTTGGGTTGGACAGGTATTGATGAAATATTGCAATTTTCATTTTTCGAATCTCCCAAAAGCTATAATTGTGCCCTCTAACGGTAGAAAAAAAATCGAAAAATCCCAAAATTTAAAACGAATACTGCAAATGATGTAGTTTACGTTAGAAATTTTGGTGTGCAATATGACAGTTTTGAAGATTCCATTAACAGTAATGCGTTGACCCCTACACCCAACGTAGGTAGGAAACAGATCGATTTTAAGATATAATTGTAAATCTCTTTTTCAGTTGGTACTAATGAAATGTAATTCGCATTTTCAAAAGTAGTTTTGCTCTTTGGATATTTAATGATCTTGGCTGTTGATTCTGTTATGGTTATATATATATACTATTATAGAATTTACATTTTCTCCTACCATATATTTAAAAAATAATAAATAACACGTCAAGCAGCTGCTTTGCCACAGAGGTCTGACAGGACCCTGTCAATTTATGAGCCATAATAGAAGATCCATGAGGATGGTGGGACCTCAGCAGAAAAACAACACGAACATCCATAATTAAAACTTTTAAGGAGTGAAAAAGTAGGCAAAGGAAAAACTTCATTCTCTTTGAAAATAAGATTCCCATATGCGCCAGAAACGATATGCATTCTTCTAGTTATTTAACACATTCAGTACCCTCTGACAGTGAAAATCGAACTACTGTATAATTGAGAAAATAAACTATTAATATTCTATTAGTATCTGTAAAACACAAAAAATTTTTGATTTACCTATTAAAGCAGAAAAGTCTAATCATTACTATTATTGTAAATCCTTTGACCATTACACTCTATGACCAAAAATTTAAGTTTCTAGCAAAAATATATTGTTTGCAATATTCATTTAAAGATTTGGTATTTTCTAGCTTTTTTCCACCGCTAGAGGTCGCCTTTATATTTTTTGTTTACCGTCTTTAGCACTCTTCAACACTGGAAATTCCAACTGATGGGGATTCGAAAAATGTAATTCTTAATATTTTTGTGGAAACAAATTTCGCTGACATACGGGATTCGAACCCGCATCTCTCCAGAAACATGCCAGAATATTCTAACCTGTTGAATTAATGCCGATTTTTCTCACAAAAAGCATTTATTGATTTATAGACGTTTTAACGTCTACAGGTAACGCTGAGTTTATCAAATATTGTTTAAATCATTAATAACACTAAATGTCGTGATATGACTTCATTATTTATTTCCATCTTACTCAGTGCACTAAAAAAGAAATTGTTACCAACAGAGATCAGAGATGGCGCAATAAGGAGGCACCCAATAGAGGCCCTATATAGGTAAATGTTGGCCATCTCAAAATTGAACGCCATGTTTTGTCGTCCATCGAATTGTTTAGCATGTATAGTTTAATAGTATTGCACGAATACGTATGGATTTCCGAAAAGGGTAGGGTAATATTTGATACAGATTTCAGTGCTCACGACTGGAAGCACCTTAGAAAACTGCTAAAACAGAAAAGTAAATTTTATTGCTTTTTTTTAAAAAAAGAGAAAATAATTTTGCTTTGTGTCTGTCTTTCTGCAGACATCGAATTTTTTTGTTTATGCAAATAAATAAAAAATTCTTTTAGTGTTCGAAAGGTATTGATGAAATATTACGATTTGCACTTTCCGAATCTCCCAAAAGGTGTAACTACGCCCTCTAGCGGTGGAAATTTTGAAAATTCAAAAAAATTCAAACGAATGTTTTAGCCGATGTTTTTATGTTAGAAATTTGAAATTTTGGTGTTCAACGTGAAGGTCACGAAGCTACCATTGGGAACAATGAGTTGATCCAATAGACTGAAGAGGGGGCAGGGGGTTGGGGTAGGAGCAACTATTTTGGTTTTAACAGAAGATATGTATGTGCTTAGAGATTATTCAAAAAAATTTTTTCAGTTGGACAGGTATTGACGAAATATTGCAATTTTCACTTTCCGAATCTCCCAAAAGTTATAATCGCGCACTCTAACGGTGGAAAAAATTGAAAAATCCCAAAATTTAAATAAATATTGCAAACTACTAGTTATGCTAGAAATTTGAAATTTTGGTAGTTGAATGTAACGGTCTTGAAAATTCCATTGGCAACAGTGAATTGACTTGTTACGCAGAGGGTAGTTACGAAATGCAACTTTTTAAGAGATAATTGAACACTTTTTTAGTTGGTGCTAATAATATATTATAATTTGCATTTTCAAAAGTAGTTTTAATTTATATCGTTAGTTATCACTAAATATGAAAACGGCCAAACTTTAGCGAATTTTTCTAGTGATCTGTTTATGGTAGAAATTTGAATCTTTGGCTGTAGAGTGTCAAGAGACATTCCTCTAACAGCAGTGACCTGCCCTTTCTTTTTCAGAGAGGTGTGAGAAAAGCAACTTTTTAAATTAAGAACTAAAAGACAAATACTTTATGTTGCATAATTACTAATAAAATACTCGTGTGTGCATTTCCCTCCCATATCATCCATTAGCTCGAATTAAAACATTTAAGGATTTTAAAAGTAGGTAAATCGAAAACTCCATTCTCTTTGTGAAAAATGCATTCTTCTAATTATTTTACTAATTCAGTACCCTCTAACAGTGAAAATTGAAACTAATGGAGAATTTAAAAATAAACTATTAATCTTTTATTATTATCTGTACAATACAAAAAATATTATATGTTTCTTAAAAGAGAAGAGAAAAGTTGCATTTTACCAACTACTTGGTATAAAGGGGCAAATCATTATTATTAGTGTAAACTACTTGACCCTTACAGTCATTCTCCAAAATTTAAAATTTCTAGCATATATGCCAGATCTTTTGTAATTTCGTTTAATTATTTGGTATTTTCCAGGTTTTTCCGTCGCTAGAGGCTGTTTTTGAATTTTTATTTACCACCTTTAGCACTCTCTAACAATGGAAATTTCAACTCATGGGTGATTCGAAAAATATAAATAGTAATATTTTGTTATCACCTGTGATAAAAAAAATTCTTTTTGTTTATATCTTAAAATAATAAAAGGTTCATATTCCCACCCCCTTGAGAGTAAGAGGGCAAAGCCTTGCTGCCATTGTAAAGTTTTTGATCATAAACCTCTACTACCCTAATTTCAGAATTCCAGTGTAAACAGCTCCTTTGCAATATTCGTTTGAAATTTTAACATTGACAATTTGTTCATTGACAGAGGGCGCTATTGGGAGAGTTGAAAATTGCTAATCCTAATATTTTATCAGTACCTATGCAACGCAAAAAGAATTTTTCATTTATCTCTAAAAGTAAAAAAGGTGATTTTTTACAGAGGGACAAACCACAGAATAAGGTAGAGAGGCAGACGGGTAAACAGACAAACGAACCAATATTGAAAACACAGACGACAAAGTAAAAATATTAACCCGTTTTGCAAGCGAACTAAAAGAATGTTATTTGTTGGATTCAGTTGGCTCGTTTCACTTTTGCAGACATTGCTGTTTTCTGACGGAATTTTTTAGAAAAATCTTTATTAATTTATTTATGCGTGTAGAATTTTTCGCCAAATGCAGCACTTGCCCACTCGACTCCGTTAGCGCCAAACCTAACAAACCTCCAGCTCCCGCTCTCAGCCAATACCAAAATTCCTTTATTCCCATTGGCTGAGCCTTCGGCGATCGGTCTCCATCGTCTCGCTGCTCTGACGCTACTTTTCGGCTTAATTTCTCCCCCCCCCCCCTTCAAATTAAAGCTCCACCGTCCCCAATTTTAATGTTTACTCTCCTAAATACTAAATTCTCACAAAATTCTACCCAATTCCCCCCATTTTTCACTCTCCATCCACGATTTTCACGGCACTTACCAACTATGGAGCAAAATAAGACCTGTGCCAACTTTCGGCCTTTCCTTCCACTCTTGCCTCTAAAATTAAAATACCAATTTTAAACACCTTCTCCCTCACTCTATCACCCACAGATGACATTGGCTCGTGGTCCTGATGATAAGCAGGCCGAGGCCTGCTTTACAAATAGGATCAGACATTAGAGGGATGTGCAAGAAGAAGAAGACCAGCCTCTAACTATACAGGACCTCTAGCACCCAAAATTCACGGGAAGAGTAATAGTCATTATTAGTGGAAAAAAGACTGAGACGGCAGTAGTTCAACAAGTTACAGTACTCTGGCATGTTTCTGAATAGATGAGGGTTCGAATGCCGTATGTCGGTGAAATATTTTCCACAAAAACATTTATCGATTTATAGATGTTTAAACGTCTACAGGTAATGCTGAAATTATTAAATATTGTTTATATCCTTAATATTTTGTTAGTGCATGTAAAACAAAAAAAAATTGTATCGTTTATCTATTTAAAAAAAGTTTAATTTTCCCACCCCCTTTTGGCTAAAATAGCTAAAACTAGGGGTCCTGTATAGTTAGTCTAACATCCTTCTTTAAAAACTGGACCATTTTGTAAAAGGGACCTTGGCCCCTTTATCATCTGGTCCACGAGAAAAAGTTTTTTTTTTGTATGCGTCAAAAAGTAGGGACCAGTACAATGAAGTGCTAGCGACCCTACATGTTGGCGATAGGCTTTTGGCCGCAGGCCGCCTAATAATGAAGGAGGTGGTTGAAGTTTGATGCCAAGGAAGTGCTGCGTCGTAGTTTTGTGGCAAGGGGGTAGAGAGGGGAGAGATTTGGAGGCTAGCCATCTCGGTTACTCACTGTCATTGGTTGATTGAGTCACGTGGTTCATGGGCGCCATGTTTTATCGTACCGTGAGACGAAAGCCTATGAGATAGTGTGTGTATCAAGTTAAAACTTCCCAGTTGTTATAATTTTATATATTTCTACCACTCTTTTTGTCTATAAAAGTTGTCATTTTTATGAATGCCTCACTGCGCTGCATTTGGGCGTAAAAATTTCACTCAAAGAAATAAATTAGTGAATATTTTTCCCCGAGACACTCCATCAGAAGACGGCAAACGTCTGCAAAAGTGAAACGAGCTGATTGAAAACAAACAAATAATTTCTTTTAAGGTTCGTTTGAAAAACGAGCTAATGTTTTCACTTTGTCGTCTGCCTGTGCCAGTATTTGTTCATCTGTCTGTCTGTCTCTCTGTTAACTGTTATCTGTCCATCTGTCTTTCCACCTGTTGTCCGTCTATAGAAAATCAATTTTTTTACTTTTAGAGATAAGTGAAAAATTCTTTTTCCGTTGGATAGGTGTCGAACAAATATTGCGATTCGCAATTTCAAAAAAATTCAATAGCTTTAATAGCGCCCTATTGCCGTGGAAAATGATGGAAAATGCTAAAATTTTAAAAGATATTGCAAATAAACTATATACACTAGAAATCCGAAATTTTGGTAGTACAGTGTTATGGTCAGAAGGTTTACAATGACAACAAGGCTTTGCCCTCTTAACTAAAAATTAAAAAAAATAAATACCCCCTCAAGCAGCTGCTTGTGACAGAGGTCTGACAGGAGCCTGTCAGTTTATATGACATAGTAGAAGGTCTGTGAGGATGGCAGGACCTTAGCAGAAAAACGACACAAACAGCCATGCCTTACCAGGGGTTCGAACCCAGGTCCCTTAGATCAGTAGGCAAGCGCACTAGGGGTACGAAAATGAAACGTTTTTAAGAGATAAACGAACAATATATATATATATGCATTTTTTTTTTTTGTTTTACAGGCCCTAGCAAAATATTAATGATTTAAACAATATTTGATAATCTCAGTGTTGCCTGTAGACGTTCAAACGTCTATAAATCAATAAATATTTTTGTGGAAAAAATTTCTTTGATATACGGGATTCGAACCCGTATTACTCCAGAAATATGCTAGAGTATTCTAACTTGTTGGACTAATATTGTCACAGTCTTTTTCGACTAATAATGACTATCATTCTTCCCTTGAATTTTGGGCGCCACCTTTGGCACCATCTATGATCTCGGGTGGCAATTATTTCTTTTTTAGTGCTCTGAGTAAGATGTAAATAAATAATGAAGTCACATCATGCTATTTAGAGTTATTAATGATTTGAAAAATATTTGATAATCTCAGCGTTACCTGTAGTCATTTAAAAGTCTATAAATCAATAAATGTTTTCTTGTGAAACACGCCGGAGTTAGTTCAACAGGTTAGAATACTCTAGCATGTTTCTGGGGAGATGCGGGTTCGAATCCCGTATGTCGACGAAATTTTTTTCCACAAAAATATTAATATTTACATTTTTCGAATACCCGTCAGTTGGATTTCCAGTATTAGAGAGTGCTAAAAGCGGTAATTAAAAACTCGAAAGGCGACCTCTAGTGGCGAATACCAAATATTTAAATAAATATTGCAAACGATCTATTTTTGCTAGAAACTTAAATTTTTGGTCATAAAGTGTAATGATCAAGTGATTTACACTAATAATACTGATTTGTCCCATTGGTAAAATGCAACTATTCTGCTTGAAAACTTTTATTGTGTTTTACAGGTACTAATAAAAATGGGAAACTTTTATTGTGTTTTACAGGTACTAATAAAATATTAAGAGTTTATTTTCTCAATTATACAGCAGTTCAAATTTTCACTTTCAGAGGGTACTGAAAATGTAAAATAACTAGAAGAATGCATATCGCCTGTGGCGCATATGGGAATCTCATTTTCAAAGAGAATGAAGTTCTTCCTTTGCGTACTTTTTCACTCTTTAAAAGTCTTAATTATGAATGTTCGTGTTGTTTTACTGCTGAGGTCCTGCCATCCTTACGGACCTTATACTGTGGCATATAAAATGACAGGCTCCTCTCAGATCTCTGTACAAGCATCTGCTTGAGGGGTTATTTATTTTTTAATATTTGATGGGGGAAATGCACATAGTAGTATTTTATTAGTAATTATAATACATAAAAACTTAGTTCTTAGATTTAAAGTTGTTTTTCTTTCGCTCCTCTGAAAATAGTGGGCAGATCATTGCTCTCAGTGAAATTTCTACCATAACAGAACTCTACACGCCGAAATTTCTACTATAAACAGATCACTTGAAACATTCGTTAAAAGTTTTGCAGTTTCGATATTTAATGATCTCTGATATAAATTGAAACTACCTTTGAAAATGCCAATTACATTTCATTAGTAACCAATTAAAAAAGTGATTTCCAATTTCTCTTAAAGCAAAACCATTCCGGTTTTTACCTATCTTGGGCTTAGGGTCAACTCATTGTTGTTAATAGAATTTTCAAGACTGTCGCATTCCATGACCAAAATTTCAAATTTTTAGCATAACTACATCATTTGCAATATTCGTTTTTAATTTTGGGACTTTTCGATTTTTATCACCGTTAGAGGGCGCAATTATAGCTTTTGGAAAATTCGCAATACCCAAATATTTCATCAATACCTGTTCAATCCAAAAAGAATTTTCAATTTATCTCTAAAAACATACACTTTTCTGTTAAAGCAAAAAAAAAATTGCATTAACCTCCCCCTGGGTCTAAAGGGTCAAGTGATTGTTGCCAATAGTAACTTCGTAACCTTCACATTTCAACACCAAAAGTTCAAACTTCTAACATAACTACATCGTTTGAAATATTCATTTAATATTTTGGAATTTTCAACTTATTCCATCGTTAGAAGGCGCAGTTATAAGTTTTGTGAGATTCGAAAAATGCAAATTGTAATATATCAGTAATACCTATCTAGCACAAAACAATTTTTTGTTTATCTGTATAAACAAAAAAGTTCGATGCCTACAGACAGACATATAAGAAAGCAAAATTATATCTCTTTTTTTTAACAAAAAAAAAAATGCCCTAAAATTTACTTTTCCTTTTTAACCGTTTTCTAAAGTGTTTCCAATGATGAACACTGAAATCTGTATCAAATATTACCCTACCTTTTTACGGAATCCATAAGTATCTGTGCAATACCATTCAGATATGCACGTTAAACAATCCGAGAGACAACAAAACATGGCGTCCAATTTTGAGATGACCAACCTCTACCTATATAGGGCCTCTAGCTAAAGCGGCAAAGCCTTGTTGCCATTGTAAAACTTCTGGCCATAACATACTACCAAAATTTCAGATTTCCAGTGTAAATATTTTGTCTGCAATATTCGTTGGAAATTTTAGCATTTTCCATCTTTTTCCACCGCTAGAGGGCGCTTTTAATGCCATTGAATATTTTCAAAATTGCGAATCTAAATATTTGTTCGACATCTATCCAACACAAATAGAATTTTTCATTTAGCTCTAGAAGTAAAAAAAAGGTGATTGTTTATAGACGGACAGATAGGTGGAAAGACAGATGGACAGATAACAGTTAACAGAGAGACGGACAGACAGACGAACAAATACTGGCATAGGCAGACGATAAAGTGAAAACATTAGCTCGTTTTTCAAACGAACCTTAAAAGAAATTATTTGTTTGTTTTCAATTAGCTCGTTTCACTTTTGCAGACGTTTGCCGTCTTCTGATGGAGTTTCTCGGGGAAAATTATTCGTTAATTTATTTCTTTGAGTGAAATTTTTACGCCCAAATGCAGCGCAGTGAGGCATTCATAAAATATGACAACTTTTATAGACAAAAAGAGTGGTAGAAATGTATAAAATTATAACAACTGGGAAGTTTTAACTTGATACACACACTATCTCATAGGCTTTCGTCTCACGGTACGATAAAACATGGCGCCCATGAACCACGTGAATCGATCAACCTATGGCAGTGAACCCAAACTCATGGCTGATCTTCCACTGGCTCTCCAAAAATGAACACTGACCACCACACATTGAACACATAAATTTGATTTCCAACTCATATAACGTAGCTATATCATTTTCCTCCATCCTCGTCCAAAAAAAAATATCTTTATCATACTCCTTCCCATATATAAGGCTGTCACTGAGCTAAGACTTTTCCCAGATCCACCCTTGCGCAACATTTCACTGCATACAGGGCAACCCAATGCTAACCTCTGGAGTTAGATAAGCAACCATAAATATTTCCTCCTCCATCTTCCTGACACAGGAGTATTACCTATCCCACGTCTCAGCTCCCCTCACCTAAAATTCATCCCCCTCCATGCTCTGCAACCCATCTTGCGATGACTTTAAAGAAGAAAAAAAAATTTTTTTCTCTTCGCCCCCCAAAGGGATTTCTCCCTAGCACCCCAATTCTCACCTATTCCATGGACATGACCACCCTCGCCCACCCCCCAGTAACCTCCCCCCATGAGTAGGGGTCAATTTTGATTGACTCAAATATACCATACTGGCAACCAACCATGGCCACAACTTCAAAAAATAACACATAACATTCGCCACTCGGAAAATTATTAAAAAATACATATTTATATATACACTTATTCTTCCTCCATCTCTCTCCACCCTCCTTCCCCTCTTCGCATGACATGCAACTGGTATTTATTCTCCTTCACCCTTCAACATCAGCCTCTCCACCACTGGGCGGCCTGCGGCGCAATTTCCAATATGTACGATTGCGAGCCTTCACTGTGCTGGCAAGTCTTTGCCGTTTTCATTCGCACCCACTGCCCTTTATGCCTATGGACCTGATGATAAGGAGACCGAGGCCCCTACTTTACAACAAAAACTTTATTTTTTTTTTACCCTGCTCTTTGCTTCTATTGGCATCGTCAAATTCTACATTGGAGGAAGTCTTCCAGTGTAGATGGCTTCAGCCTTTAGTAGTGGGGGAACGGGTCTTTGCCCCATGTCTGCGATTAGGGGGCTGTTTGATATTGTCGGCATTCCCTCTCTCAATAAACATAGTTTCTTTAAACATCCCACTAACCATTTTCTCTCCATAGGTAGTTGGAATGTGAGGACTCTGCACAGAGCTTTTTCTCTTGATGTCCTCACACAAGAATTCCACCATTATAATTTAGATATTCTCGGCTTGCAAGAGACCAGATGGACAGATAAAGGTCAGATTCTTAAAAATAATCTTAAATTTCTCTTTTCAGGGAGGGACGACAAAAAGCATCACCAAGGCGTGGGTCTGCTTCTCAGCAGACACGCTAGTGATGCTCTTCTAGGATATGAGTGCATTAATGAAAGGTTTCTTACAGCAAAATTTCAGACAAGCGTTAAAGACTTGAATGTTATCTGCTGTTATGCCCCCACTGAGGATGCCGATGAGGATGAGAAGGATAGGTTTTATGAACAACTTCAGGATATTTTGAATTCTGTCAAGAAAGGAGATATTACCCTTGTTCTTGGTGACTTCAATGCCAAAGTTGGTACTGACTCTGAACTTTGGGGAGGAGTAATAGGCCCTTTTGGTATTGGTAGCTGCAATAGCAATGGGCACCGTCTCCTACAGGTAAGTAAACTCAATGGATTCAGAATAACTAACACTTATTACAAACACCGCGACATACATAAGTACACATGGGTTTCACCTGATGGGCTGCATAAGAATATGATTGATTATATATTAATTAACAGCAAATGGACTAGTTCTGTTAGGAATACCAGTGCATATAGGGGAGCTGAAATTGGATCTGACCATTACCTTGTTAAAAGTGTGTTGCAACTTAAACTTAAAAAGTGTTGTGCTAGGGTTAAAAAATTTACTTTTAATACTGAAGCTCTGAAAGATCCAGTTATAGCCAAAACTTACCATGATAGGTTACTTAGTCATTATGACAGTCATGGTTTGCTTACTACTGAAGTTGAGGAAGAATGGGATCATTTTAAACAGGCTTTTTTGGACACTAACAGTACTCTTTTAGGAAAAAAGGAGCAGAAGAGGCAAAATTATCTGAGTGATAAGGCACTTGAGCTTATTTCGGAAAGAAAGAACTGCAGGAATGCCCTTAATCAATACCCTACTAGTCCTAATAGAAAGCATTACAGAGACCTTAATAAACTTGTAAAGGATCAGTTAGCTGCTGATAAAAATTTTTGGCTTGATGGTTTGGCTGACAAAGCCGAGGAAGCAGTTAGACAGCACAACAGCAGAGAGCTGTACCAGATAGTTAATGTTTTGTGTGGTAGAAAACGGACAGGCATACAAGGATTGAAGGATAAACAAGGTAAGGTTATAGAAGGGGAGGATTCTGTCATGGCTAGGTGGGCTGAGCATTTCAGTGATGTTCTAAACAATGTAGTTGGTTCTACTCCCATTGTTTGCAATGATGATAGATGCATTGGTGGCTTTAATGTTGGCCCTATAACACAATCTGAAGTTAGTTTGGCTGTTTCTAAACTTAAACTTCATAAATCCCCAGGGGTAGATGAAATTACTACGGAAATGCTTAGAGCTGGGAATGTTTCGGTTACCACTTGGATGACTGAAATTCTGAATATCTTTTATGATAAAGGCATGGTTCCTAAGGATTTTACCAGAGCTAATGTTATCCCTATTTTCAAAAAAGGTGATCGCAGTTCTTGTGATAACTATAGGGGTATCAGCCTACTCTCTGTTCCAGGTAAAGTTCTTTCCATGATTGTGCTTAATAGAATTAAGAATCTGGTTGACAGGCAATTGCGTGATGAGCAATGTGGATTCAGAAGTGGTAGGGGATGTGTAGATCAGATATTTTCACTTAGGCAGATTCTTGAGAAATGTTTAGAGTTTCAGAAACCTTTGGTTGCTAGCTTTGTTGATTTCAAAAAGGCTTTCGACTCTGTTGATCGTCATAATTTGTGGTTGATTGTGAGATCATATGGTATACCAGACAAGTTAGTTAACATTATGAAAGCTCTCTATAATAACACTGAGTCGTGTGTGAGAGTTGGTAAGGCTTGTAGCAATTGGTTTAGCATTACTTCTGGTGTTCGACAAGGGTGCATTTTGTCTCCTTTTCTCTTTAGCTTGGTTATTGATTATGTTATGCGAAATTCGCTTCAAGAGAAAGATTTTGGCCTTAAATGGGCTGGAGATAGGAAAATTTCTGATTTAGATTATGCTGATGATTTAGCCCTTCTGGCAAATGATGTTGATGAGATGAACTCTTTCATTCGAGCCATTGATGAGACTGGTAGTAGAGTAGGTTTGGTTATAAACAGAGAGAAAACTAAAGTGATGAAAATTGGTCAGGCAGGCTGTGATTCAGTTAATCTGAATGGTTGCAGTCTTGAGCAGGTGTCACAGTTTAATTATCTTGGGAGCTATGTAACAGATAATGGTGATGTGCGGCATGAGATTAACAGACGAATAGGGATTGCTGCTGGGACTTTTAAGAATCTATGGAGAGTGTGGAGAAATAGGCGTATACACCTAAAGACTAAAATTAGACTGTATAATAGTTTGGTTCTTTCTAGGGTTAGTTATGGTAGTGAAACTTGGACACTTTGTAAACAAGATAACAGGAAACTAGATGCTTTTGATTCCAGATGCTTACGCAGTATCTTGGGCATTAGGTGGTTCAACTTTGTAACTAATGATGAGATTAGGAAAAGGAGTTTGCAACCTCCTTTAAGCAGCATATTGTGCAGAGAGAGACTCCGTTGGTTTGGCCATGTTGCCCGTATGAATAATTATAGATTGGCGAATAGGGTTATGAACAGTGTGCCTAAAGGCCTCAGAAAGAAGGGGAGACCTAGGATGCGGTGGGCAGACAATGTCAAACAGGACCTTGTTAGAATTGGTGTGCAGTGGCCAGATGCAGTAGATGTAGCTCAGGATAGACTTGCTTGGAGAACTAAATTGCACGGTCTGGTTGGACCTCCGTAGCCCATGGCTGCTTGAGGATGAGGATGGATGGATGGACCTGATGATACCCTGCCTATGATACCCTGCCTATGGACCCGAGGCCCCCTTCTTTCTAAGCTGGACCTATTTGTAAAGGGGGCCGAGGCCCCCTTTACAAATAGGTCCAGCTTAGAAAGAAGGTTGAATAAGAAGAAGGCCAGCCTCTAACTATACAGGACCTTTATAAAAAAAATATATAGAGCTTTTTTTCGTGTCGTTTAAATCTAACTCCAACCGTGAAATCATTTTAAGCGGGAGATTTCGATCATCTGTGATTTCGATAACGCGGTAAGGTTGATATTTGATTTTTTTTTTAAAGCTTGTGTAAGCCTTTCTCTTTCCCGAAACGTTCGTGTGAGAAAACGTATCTTATATTCTGTATTTAATAATAGATACCGTTTGTGTTAATATATATCAATATTGTAGAGCAGTGGCGTACAGTAAAATCTCGGATGCCCTCCCATATTTATTCGTCCGAAGCAGATTATTTCATCCAGAAACTTTCCCCAATAATAAGGGGACGTGTGATACTCCAGTAAAACAGGTTTCCAAACTTGCTGAAGCAAAAGAACCCTTACATTTAATACTACCTCCATTTTATTTTCTTCATTGAAATCTTTATGAAGAGGTAATATGCGAAATGGTATGGAAACAAAAAACATTAAACTGGGAGAAATATTTCCTCATTGTTCTCGAAAAGTGTTCAGATATAAAACCATCACAACTTCTAGTTAAATGACGCACATTTCCAGATACAACAGGGTTTTGAAGATAGTAAGATGGTTTTGTTTAGGGTTTAGTGACCAGATTTTAACATTGGTAAAGCGGGACACCATGAGCGGTCACCATTGGTAAGCGGGACACCATATTTTATTGTTAGTTTAGAAATTAAATTAATTTGATTGTTATAAAGTAACTATATTTTAAAAATTATTCTAATTTTAATCCTATATTTCTTTCTAAATAATAACAATACTAACTTGTATTATTTTTCCTCTGAATTTGCCGTAACGTAAGTCGTAAGTGTCACTTACAAGGCCGGCGCGACTTTTTGCCGCCACTATAAAATATAAATAATACGAGTACTGTCTGCTAAATTCAAGAAAATTTATGTATTTATGAAATAAATTACTTACCTAAATTATCTGAATAGTTTTGAAGATAGTAAGATGGTTTTGTTTAGGGGTAATCACTCTAGTTTTGTTAAAGGTGAAGAATATTTTTGTAGCCAGTCACATATTTTTATTTGGTAGTTATGCCCCCTTCCCCAGATATATAATAAATAAATAAATAAATAAATACCCCCTCAAGCAGCTGCTTGCCACAGAGGTCTGACATGAGCCTGTCAGTTTATATGCCACAGTAGAAGATCTGAGAGGATGGCAGGACCTCAGCAAAAAACAACACGAACATCCATGCCTTAACCCGGGGCTCGAACCCAGGTCCCGTAAATCAGTAGCCAAGCGCGCTAACCACTCGGCCAAGGGACGGCTCCCCAGATATATTAATGTTATTAACTGTTGTAGACACATCAAAATGAGTTTTTCTCAGTTCATCAGTTGCAAAACCTTAAAGCTTTCATCAACCAGTTTGAAAAGTGGTATAGTATGCTTGGCTACTTATCAGAGGGACATGGTTTCTAGCCCTGGATGAGGCATGGATGTTTGTGTTGTTTTTCTGCCTCACAGACCTACTTTGGCATATAAACTAATAGGCTCCTGTCAAACCTCTGTAGCAAGCAGCTACTTGAGGGGGTATTTTTATATATTTTTTTATTTAAAGTTAAGCAAGGTCTACTTTTGTGGGGATTCAAAAGATTTTACAATATGAAATTGTAAGTACTATATTGACATTGAAAATTATTTTGCAGAGCTGGCTATACTACTGTAATGTGAAGTACTCTGATGTTGATAAAATTGAAAGTTCATACAACTCTTCTTATATGCATATTCATTACTGTGATTCTGCATGTTGATTTTATTTCAGTATATATTGAATATAAGAAACAAAATGAAGCATAATCATAAATTTTTGGGAATATTTTTCAAGAGAACTACAAGTAGGCCTTAGATGAAAGGGAGTAGATTCCCTTCAAAGTTATTGCTTTAGATAATTTCCAGGTCCTGAGTGATAATATTAAATTGTTACATAATTATATAACGTAAGGCAACCTGAATGTACCCCCAATCTTTTCCTACTGCTGCCAAAAAAAAACAAGAAGAACTAAGCAATAGGAATTAATATCACCAAATTCAGTATCCAGTTTGCTCTTCTTTATAAGTAATAAACTACTATAATAGAGTAGTTTATTACTCGTAAAGAAAAAAAAAAGCCTTAAAAATGTGTAAATGATTGCTGAACATAGTTATCTATCAAGTAAAGCTGCTGAAGTGGGGGAGTATTACACGTTACTTGAAATATCAATCCATATTAAATAAACATTACCTCTAGATATAAAATTCAATAAATACTTATGTGGAAAAAAATAATGCTGAGTTTCCTTATAAGCATTTACTTGAGATATTTTTCTTCGTGTGCCACCTGTAAAAAAAGGGAAACTTCTTATTTGTCAATACTAATCCCAAAGCTTTCTTGAAACAGTTTGAGAGAGATCTATATTAGTGGGGATGCATGAGATCCCACTATTATAGATTATATCATACACTAATATAATAATAAAGGAGAATACTTTCTGCTCTGTAATTTAGAGAGTTTGATTAAGAACACAGTGCTGGGTAAATTGGCTAATTATTTTGTGATACAGGAAACAAATTTTTTTAAATAAAAAAATGGAAAATTTACAATTAATAGCTGAAATGTTATAATTAATAATGCTGCTGTTAAATGTTTCAGTTTCTCTAACTCTTTCAATATTAAATATTATTGAAAATCAAGATTTGAATGAATTTGAAGGAGATCTTCAAATTAAAAAAAATTAATTATTCCTAAAATAGCAATTTGCTGTAGAGGTCTAATAGGAGCTTGTCTTTTTAAGATGTTACAGAGATCTGTGAGGAAGGTGAAACCTCATCAGAAAACAAGAAACATCCGTGTCTTATCCAGGACTTAAACCTAAGTCCCTTTGTTTTGTAGCAAAATGCAATAACCTTTCAGTCACCAGGATAGGATATTTCTCTGCAAAAAGATTCTGGTAACATAGTGTGTAAACCTATATAGTAGTTTTCACATTTATATTTTTTAATATTTGAAGACAGATTCTTAAAATATTTTATTTTTACAGTTAACATGGTTAAAAGCTGATATTTTCTTTTTTAGATATGCTTAGATTTTCACTGCCTTTTACTGTATTTGTCTAACTGTCTGATTTTTTAGACCATCTCTACTCATGGCCAGTATGAAGGAAATCTTCATTCATTGTCAAGATCACCTGCAGACTCACCCAAAATTGCTAAAGACTATGACAAAGATTTATCATTCTGTAAGCATGTTTTTCATGTTTTGTTATGTGTGCCTGTATGATAATTAGCTTTTCATTGTACTAATATATTTACATGATAATAGTTACAGCCCAGCCAAATTAATCAGCATTCTATTCTGGATTTTCTGAAAATAAAATATATAAAAAAAAGACAACTAGTTTTATTTTAATAGGGTTTTTATAGAGGCATGTAGTAAAAACTAATAGAAATGATTATAATGCATATGAAATGCAATTTTTTTCTGAGTAACAAAAAAAAATATATTACTTTAAGCAAGAAAATTACTCCCATTTTGCCATTTTTTTTTCTTGGGGCCATACTTTGAGAAGAGTCCAGGCTTTTTACCAACTGTGCTGAGTCACATCAACAAAGCCAGGTAATGCCCCATGCAGTGTAATGAAAAACAATAGACTGTGCTCCAAAGAAACAGTATTTTCCCACCCACTTCAGTTGGGGAAAAAGAAAATTGAGAAAGTGGGAGAAGAAATATAAAACAAAAATAACTGCACAATGATTTCATTTGTAAATATAAATGACAATCATGGTGTTACCTGTTGATTTTTTTTTAATGTCTATAAATCAATAAATATTTTGTGTTCAAGTCCCATATGTCAGCAAAATTTTTTCTACAAAATATATATTGATTTATAGATGTTAAAAAGTTAACAGGTAACACTGTGATTGTCATTTATGTTAAAATCATTAATAAAGCTAAATAGTATGAAGAGATTTTATTATTTATTTATGTCTTACTCAGTACAATACAAAAAGAAATAGTTGCCACCTGAGATCATAGATGGCACTGAAAATCTCGGTGAAGAGTTTAAAAGTCAAATTAGTGAAAAAAGACAGAGTTGGCATTAGTTCAATGGTAGAATACTCTGGCATGTTTCTGGAGAGATGCGGGTTCAAATTCTGTATGTCGGCAAATTTTTTCCACAAAATATTTATTTAATTTGTATATGGCAAACAGTGCTACCAATGTATTTTAAAGTAGTTTAATGACATTTTGTTTAATCTAAATGTAATTTTTTAAAAGTAACTAATGAACTAAAATAGGTAATTTTATATACCAAATTAAACAGAATTTAATTACGAATTTTATAAAAATAAAAAATTTAAGCAAATTTAAAGCATGTTAATATTAATGACTTTTTTTATTTCAATGATAAAGTGAAAAATTAAATTGGACTATGCAATTAAGACTTAATTTTGGAAGCTTTGATGAATAAAAATAGTTAAATTATATATTTATTGAAGCTAAATTTCTTCCCAGATAAAGGGGAGGAAATAAAGACATGCTCCTAATATGCAGTTCCCAGGTTGAATTCTCAGCTGGGTCAACACTGAGATTTTTCTCTGCAAAACTTCCCGCTGTGTGCATAATTAGAGGACACTGATGGATTTGGAAAGGCCACTGTCCATTGGATGGGACATTAAGCGAATGTCCTGTGTGTGTGCAAAGCCATATCTGTGCATGTTAAGGGACACACTGGATGGCCTTGACAGGAGGCTACCATCTTTCTCCCAAGTTTGTTTCCTTCCCCCAATTTTCTCTGAGCCTTTCGGGACCTTGTGCCCTGAAGCGTAAGACCGGACATAAGTTGTAGTTCACTATTTTCCTTAGAATATTTCCTATTTTGCTAATCACAATTAAATGCTCTTATATATATATAATGGCTTATTTATGGGTGTTTAGTTACTTCAAGATGACACTTGAGTTATCTTCTGAAAAGAATTCAAAATTCATTCAACCACAAGTGAGTTCAGCTTCAAGAATCCAACATTGGAGGATAATATACCATGTTTTTACAACTCCTTGAATCTTGTTAAAAAAATTTCCAGAGTAAGTGCTGAAAAGAGTAAATCAGGGGAGAAAATCTAATGAAATTTTCTCAAAAAGGGATGGCAACATTTCAGTGTGATGTTCAGAAGTTTGGTGGAGTTTAGCTTCATCATCATCATCCTCAAGCAGCCATGGGCTATGGAGGTCCAACCAGACCGTGCACTTTAGTTCTCCAAGCAAGTCTGTCCTGAGCTACATCTACTGCATCTGGCCACTGCACACCAATTCTAACAAGGTCCTGTTTGACATTGTCTGCCCACTGCATCCTAGGTCTCCCCCTCTTTCTGAGGCCTTTAGGCACACTGTTCATAACCCTATTCGCCAATCTATAATTATTCATACGGGCAACATGGCTAAACCAACAGAGTCTCTCTCTCTGCACAATATGCTGCTTAAAGGAGGTTTCAAACACCTTTGCCTAACCTCATCATTGGTTACAAAGTTGAACCACCTAATGCCCAAGATACTGCGTAAGCATCTGGAATCAAAAGCATCTAGTTTCCTGTTATCTTGTTTACAAAGTGTCCAAGTTTCACTACCATAACTAACCCTAGAAAACAACCAAACTATTATACAGTCTAATTTGAGTCTTTAGGTGTATACACCTATTTCTCCACACTCTCCATAGATTCTTAAAAGTCCTGGCAGCAATCCCAATTCATCTGTTAATCTCATGTTGCACATCACCATTATCTGTTACATAGCTCCCAAGATAATTAAACTGTGACACCTGCTCAAGACTGCAACCATTCAGATTAACTGAATCACAGCCTGCCTGACCAATTTCCATCACTTTAGTTTTCTCTCTGTTTATAACCAAACCTACTCTACTACCAGTTTCACCAACAGCTCGAATGAAAGAGTTCCTCTCATCAACATTATTTGCCAAAAGGGCTAAATCATCAGCATAATCTAAATCAGAAGTTTTCATATTTCCAGTCCATTTAAGTCCAAAATCTTTCCCTTGAAGTGAATTTCGCATAACATAAAAACCAAGCTAAAGAGAAAAGGAGACAAAATGCACCCTTGTTGAACACCAGAAGTAATGCTGAACCAATTGCCATAAGCCTTACCAACTCTCACACACAACTCAATGTAAATTATAGAGAGCTTTCATTATGTTAACTAACTTGTCAGGTATACCATATGATCTCACAATCAACCACAAATTATGACGATCAACAGAGTCAAAAGCCTTTTTGAAATCAACAAAGCTAGTAACCAATGGTTTCTGAAATTTAAAAACATTTCTCAAGAATCTGCCTAAGTGAAAATATCTGATCCACACATCCCCTACCACTTCTGAATCCACATTGCTCATCACGCAATTGACTGTCAACCAGATTCTTAATTCTATTAAGCACAATCATGGAAAGAACTTTACCTGGAACAGAGAGTAGGCTAATACCCCTATAGTTATCACAAGAACTGCGATCACCTTTTTTGAAAATAGGGATAACAATAGCTCTGGTAAAATCCTTAGGAACCATGCCTTTATCATAAAAGACATTCAGAATTTCAGTCATCCAAGTGGTAACCGAAACATTCCCAGTTCTAAGCATTTCCACAATAATTTCATCTATCCCTGGGGGTTTATGAAGTTTAAATTTAGAAATAGCCAAAATAACTTCAGATTGTGTTATAGGGCCAACATTAAAGCCACCAATGCATCTACCATCATTGCAAACAATGGGAGTAGAACCAACCACATTGTTTAGAACATCACTGAAATGCTCAGCCCACCCAGCGATGACAGAATCCTTGCCTTCTATAACCTTACCTTGTTTATCCTTCAATCCCTGTATAGCTGTCCATTTTCTACCACACAAAACATTAACTATCTGGTACAGCTCTCTGCTGTTGTACTGTCTAACTGCTTCCTTGGCTTTGTCAGCCAAGCCATCAAGCCAAAGATTCTTATCAGCATCTAACTGATCTTTTACACGTTTACTAAGTTCTCTGTAATGCTTTCTATTAGGACTAGTAAGTTATTGATTAAGGACATTCCTGCAGTTCCTTCTTTCTGAAATAAGCTCAAGTGCCTTATCACTTAAATAATTCTGCCTCCTCTGCTCCTTTTTCCCTAAAAGAGTACTGTTAGTGTCGAAAAAAGCCTGTTTAAAATGATCCCATTATTCCTCAACTTCAGTAGTAAGCATACCATGACTGTCATAATGACCAAAGTAACCTATCATGGTAAGCTTTGGCTATAACTGGGTCTTTCAGAGCTTTAGTATAACAGCAAAAAAAAAAAAGTTTGGCTGCTAGTGTCAATTGAATTTTGCAGATGCATGAAAATGTTATATAGCTAACTGACGTAGTGGTTAGCACACTTGACTACTAAGCTAGTGGGCATGTGCATATGAGTTTGTATGTGTATATGCAAAGCAAGAAGCCTAATAGAGCTACTAGGTTATCTCTTCCCTTTATATAGGGAAGCACCTCATTCTTTTTAAAAAAAAACTTTACAGTAGATTAAAATGTTTCTTTTATGATTATAGATTTAGAATTATGCACATTAATCACTAACCCTTATACGTTAACAGAATCCAAAATGAGAGACTGAAGATGAATGCAGATGTATTTTGTATAACACACTAAACTTCGATTTTTAAAAAATATAATTGCTCTTTGAAAATTTTTTTAGGTAGTATTAAGAGTTAGATATTTTTTTAGATGTCATTAAAAGTATGTAATTCTAGTTTGAAAAATAATATATTCTTTTCATTTGATGCATATTTTATCAAATTACAATACTAATAATTTGTTAAAGCCATATGATTGCCATTTCTTAAGAGTGCTAAATGGTATTGCTGATATGATTGTTAACATTACTCTTTGCTGAAACAATCCCTTGATTTAAGCTCACAAGTTTGAACTATTATCAATAAATATTTTCCTAAAGTTTTGAAAATCTCCAGAAAATCAGCAAAAAAAACTGTTATTTTTAAAAACAGAAGATTACAGAACCATCTTCCAGTCCTGGACTGGAAGATGGTTCTGTAATGTCTTGGGCTTCCATGTCCCTTATTAGCTATTGTCTCCTCCCATTTTGCTAATGGAAGCCTTCTTGCTGGTAGATGGATGGAAGGAGAATCACCAGTATTAATCTTATTCTCTGTCAGGTTCCTGCCATAATCATTTGATGTAGTTGAGAAAATGTTGGAATACACTGTAAGTAGGTCCTTTGGCCTTAGCAGCTTGATCTTGGGTTAATAACTTTTTTGTTTCTCTCCACAGTTCAGCAAGGTGAGGTGGAATGTCTGTTTGATGTTGATCTAAATCAGTAACTTCTATTGGTTTTGCATGAGTTAACCATGTAACAGGTTCACATATTGCTAGTTCTTCACCTCATTTCAATAGCCTCAAATTTAAATGTTCAAGCCACTTGAATGTTTAAATTAATATCCAAAATTACCTGTACCTTGGCTTTACTGTAACCCCCTGCATGAAATAAATTATTATTATTGATCTAAGGGACTTGGGTTCGAGCCCCAGGTAAGGCATGGATGTAAGTGTCGTTTTTCTGCTGAGGTCCTGCCATCCTCTCAGACCTTCTACTCTGGCATATAAACTGACAGGCTCCTGTCAGACCTCTGTGGCAAGCAGCTGCTTGAGGGGGTATTTATTTTTTGCCATCCCGTGGCTGAGTGGTTAGCGCGCTTGGCTACTGATTTACGGGACCTGGGTTCGAGCCTCGGGTAAGGCATGGATGTTCGTGTTGTTTTTCTGCTGAGGTCCTGCCATCCTCTCAGACCTACTCTGGCATATAAACTGACAGGCTCCTGTCAGACCTCTGTGGCAAGCAGCTGCTTGAGGGGGTATTAATTTAACCTACTGTTTTTGTTGCTGTTCATCACTAACAGGAATCTGTTCTTGATCTATTTTGGCTAGAGTCCTTGCAATCAGGATGCCATGAGCCAAAGCTCCTTTTCCAGGGGTATTGGTTCATCATCATCATCATCATCAAGCAGCCATGGGCTACGGAGGTCCAACCAGACCGTGCAATTTAGTTCTCCAAGCAAGTCTATCCTGAGCTACATCTACTGCATCTGGCCACTGCACACCAATTCTAACAAGGTCCTGTTTGACATTGTCCGCCCACCGCATCCTAGGTCTCCCCTTCTTTCTGAGGCCTTTAGGCACACTGTTCATAACCCTATTTGCCAATCTATAATTATTCATACGGGCAACATGGCCAAACCAACGGAGTCTCTCTCTGCACAATATGCTGCTTAAAGGAGGTTGCAAACTCCTTTGCCTAACCTCATCATTAGTTACAAAGTTGAACCACCTAATGCCCAAGATACTGCGTAAGCATCTGGAATCAAAAGCATCTAGTTTCCTGTTATCTTGTTTACAAAGTGTCCAAGTTTCACTACCATAACTAACCCGAGAAAGAACCAAACTATTATACAGCCTAATTTTAGTCTTTAGGTGTATACGCCTATTTCTCCACACTCTCCATAGATTCTTAAAAGTTCTGGCAGCAATCCCTGTTCGTCTGTTAATCTCATGCCGCACATCACCATTATCTGTTACATAGCTCCCAAGATAATTAAACTGTGACACCTGCTCAAGACTGCAACCATTCAGATTAACTGAATCACAGCCTGCCTGACCAATTTTCATCACTTTAGTTTTCTCTCTGTTTATAACCAAACCTACTCTACTACCAGTCTCATCAACAGCTCGAATGAAAGAGTTCATCTCATCAACATCATTTGCCAAAAGGGCTAAATCATCAGCATAATCTAAATCAGAAATTTTCGTATCTCCAGCCCATTTAAGGCCAAAATCTTTCCCTTGAAGTGAATTTCGCATAACATAATCAATAACCAAACTAAAGAGAAAAGGAGACAAAATGCACCCTTGTCGAACACCAGAAGTAATGCTAAACCAATTGCTACAAACCTTACCAACTCTCACACACGACTCAGTGTTATTATAGAGAGTTTTCATTATGGTAACTAACTTGTCTGATATACCATATGATTTCACAATCAACCACAAATTATGACGATCAACAGAGTCAAAAGCCTTTTTGAAATCAACAAAGCTAGCAACCAAAGGTTTCTGAAACTCTAAACATTTCTCAAGAATCTGCCTAAGTGAAAATATCTGATCCACACATTCCCTACCACTTCTGAATCCACATTGCTCATCATACAATTGACTGTCAACCAGATTCTTAATTCTATTAAGCACAATCATGGAAAAAACTTTACCTGGAACAGAGAGTAGGCTAATACCCCTATAGTTATCACAAGAACTGCGATCACCTTTTTTGAAAATAGGGATAACAATAGCTCTGGTAAAATCCTTAGGAACCATGCCTTTATCATAAAAGATATTCAGAATTTCAGTCATCCAAGTGGTAACCGAAACATTTCCAGCTCTAAGCATTTCAGTAGTAATTTCATCTACCCCTGGGGATTTATGAAGTTTAAGTTTAGAAACAGCCAAAATAACTTCAGATTGTGTTATAGGGCCAACATTAAAGCCACTAATGCATCTATCATCATTGCAAACAATGGGAATAGAACTAACCACATTGTTCAGAATATCACTGAAATGCTCAGCCCACCTAGCCATGACAGAACCCTCACCTTCTATAACCTTACCTTGTTTATCCTTCAATCCCTGTGTACCTGCCCGTTTTCTACCACACAAAACATTAACTATCTGGTACAGCTCTCTGCTGTTGTGCTGTCTAACTGCTTCCTTGGCTTTTTCAGCCATACCATCAAGCCAAAGATTCTTATCAGCAACTAACTGATCTTTTACACGTTTATTAAGCTCTCTGTAATGCTTTCTATTAGTACTAGTAGGGTATTGATTAAGGACATTCCTGCAGTTCTTTCTTTCTGAAATAAGCTCAAGTGCCTTATCACTCAGATAATTCTGTCTCTTCTGCTCCTTTTTTCATAAAAGAGTACTGTTAGTGTCCAAAAAAGCCTGTTTAAAATGATCCCATTCTTCCTCAACTTCTGTAGTAAGCATACCATGACTGTCATAATGACTAAGTAACCTATCATGGTAAGCTTTGGCTATAGCAGGGTCTTTCAGAGCTTCGGTATTAAAAGCAAATTTTTTAACCCTAGTACAACACTTTTTAAGTTTAAGTTGTAAGACACTTTTAACAAGGTAATGGGCAGATCCAATTTCAGCTCCCCTATATGCCCTGGTATTTCTAACAGAACTAGCCCATTTGCTGTTAATTAATATATAATCAATCATATTCCTATGCAGCCCATCAGGTGAAACCCATGTGTATTTATGTATGTCGCGGTGTTTGTAATATGTGTTAGTTATTCTGAAACCATTGAGTTTACTTACCTGTAGGAGACGTTGCCCATTGCCATTGCAGCTACCAATACCAAAAGGGCCTATTACTCCTGCCCAAAGGTCAGAGTCAGTACCAACTGTGGCATTGAAGTCACCAAGAACAAGGGTAATATCTCCTTTCTTGACAGAATTCAAAATATCCTGAAGTTGTTCATAAAACCTATCCTTCTCATCCTCATCGGCATCCTCAGTGGGGGCATAACAGCAGATAGCATTCAGGTCTTTAACGCTTGTCTGAAATTTTGCTGTAAGAAACCTTTCATTAATGCACTCATATCCTAGAAGAGCATCACTAGCGTGTCTGCTGAGAAGCAGACCCACGCCTTGGTGATGCTTATTGTCGTCCCTCCCTGAAAAGAGAAATTTAAGATTATTTTTAAGAATCTGACCTTTATCTGTCCATCTGGTCTCTTGCAAGCCGAGAATATCTAAATTATAATGGTGGAATTCTTGTGTGAGGACATCAAGAGAAAAAGCTCTGTGCAGAGTCCTCACATTCCAACTACCTATGGAGAGAAAATGGTTAGTGGGATGTTTAAAGAAACTATGTTTATTGAGAGAGGGAATGCCGACAATATCAAACAGCCCCCTAATTGCAGACATGGGGCAAAGACCCGTTCCCCCACCACTAAAGTCTGAAGCCATCTACACTGGAAGACTTCCTCCAATGTAGAATTTGACGATGCCAATAGAAGCAAAGAGTTCAGGTGCCTGTGATGACTTCTGCTCAGGATTATCCACCAGCTGATAAACATATCCTGTGAATCTATTCACTTGGGGCTGTCAACCCACAAACAAACAGAAAACACAGCGGAAGATTTTCCCTCCACAGAAGCCCACCAGTGCAGCAAAATCAGGATCCATAATCAAGCTCAGAGCCATATATCTGTCCAGTCCAATTGGTTTATATGGTCAGCACCAGGACCCTGTGTGGTTGACCACTCCTCAGCAGGGTAGAAAAAAAAAGAAAAGTAGCCATAGTTGTCCAGATCAGTAGGCCACACTAATCTAGCAGCCCTCCCCTTCCGTTCACTTCCACAAGAGAGTATCTCTTTTGAAAGGTACTAACGGTCTGCACCACGAGAAGGCGGGGTGGGACATTAGGTGCTAGGCCTGGCCGGTTCTATGCATCATCACAGGCGATTGGTGCATAGCTCTCCTTCCAGTGACTACCTAGCTACCATTTACAGATTGCCAATCAGATAGCCCCTGAAATCTCCACCCGATGTCCACAGACTAAAACTTCACTTTGTGCTGGAATCTCGGTGTCTTCTGTCACTAAACTGTGGTCACAATTGATAAAGAATCAGATATTTGGCTAAGGAGAGGAATCTCTTCTGTCTTTTAGATTAGTAGACTGTCACTGGGTCTAATACCGAATCCATGTCTCTTTAGTTAGTCAAGGCCTAATATGCATTCATTGTAAATGTTAGTGATGTAAGCAGGATGGTGTACAAGGCAGCTACCAACTTGTTCTAACTGTGATGTTGAGTTCTATCCTTCCACGGACTTTAGCATGATCTCCAATAATTGTTTGCAAAGTAATATTTGACTGTCTAGAATACCAGTTAGGTTGAGGTTTGTCTTCTTTACTATATCAGGTCTGAGTAAGGTCAAATTTGCATCAGTGTCTTCTGTCATGTAACAAGTCACTTCATTCACAGTTTCATCAGCTACCAATCCGTTGTCTACACCATGCAGTGCTGAAACATTGGTGACTTCCCCTGGGACCAACCAATCAACAGCCAGCCTTTGCCTTTCACGTTGCTGATTCAAGTTTTGCTGTCTATTAGATGTGCTTGAACTTCACACCCACTTGTTGCAGTTGGCTTGAACATGTCCGGTCTTGCCACAATTCCAACACTGAAGCTCTATGGAAGTCCTTGGGGAGGAACCTTTAACTTCTTTTAAAAGAGATGTATGGCTTTGATTAACTTTCGTTATAACGGTTTGTTCATCCCTTTCCCCATGTGTGTGAGCTTTTACCTCTTGGTACATTCACTAATGATTATATCAGGATGACACTACTCGTTCGCTTCAATAACTGGACTCATATGTATATTATTTACATATCTACATTTATTTCCACTTCAGCAGCATTGCAGTGCACAAGCAGCTACAGCGACTGCCACCCAGCAAGTCACTCAAACAAGACAGCAGGATTCCCAATCCTACTTGCAAGGCTTTAACCAAGCCTTCCGGTGTTCCGAACACCACAAAGGAAAAATGCTAACAGGATGACATCTTCATGACCGTCCCCTACCTGAGTCCAAAACCAACTCTTTCTCCGTTGAAACTCTCCCGTCAAGTGCGGCCTAGTGATGTCCACTGGGCATGCAAGGTCAACCAATGGGGTATGTCCACATCTTCTGCACGTGGCAAAATCTTCCTGTCTGCAGCAGTCTTTAAGCATATTTCTCATCCTCCCATGCCCCCAACGAAACTTGCTCTTGCTAGACAAAGAGGTCTGCCACAATAGTTGCTCAATAGTGCTCAATCTCTCTTACACATCCCCCCCTCCCCTTTATTTGAAAAATTCAATGCAGACATCACCTGCCTCAATTTCTATAAAGACCATTCAAGTGCTCGAATCCATCTCTTCAAAATGTCATTTTGACGTATTCAATTGGTACTCTCTGTAAAAAAATAATAGTTCAACAAATTAATTCTGGCCCCGAAAATCATTTTCTTGTCAGTAATCATGTACATCAAAGGCTGTGTTCTGTTGAGACGAAATATTTTACAAATAGTTCCCAAAAAAAGCTCATGCACAATGCAGGTAGCTTTGCAGATATCAGTTGCTTCACTTGTGAAATTAAGGTTCATCCACTAAGAATTTTAAGCCACAACGTGAAGTCCCAAGTCTGATGCTGTCACACCCAGTTCGACATAAACAAATGCCACATGACTTCCTTAACCTACCCGGAGGAGTTAGATGTTACCCAGTGAGAAGTGAGAATAGTTCTTTCCCTTCCGAGACAGTTTCATTGACTTTTGTTCAGTACTGTGTAATTCTCCCCAACCTGTGAACCCCAAGTTCACCTTCGTGGAAGCACTGGTTTCCCGGATGGCCAAGCGTTCCCTCTGCATAGCTGCACGCTGCTGGCCAAGCAATGGTTGATGAAGCTTTTGTCACCCTACTTCCACACTCTCATACTGAGTTTCTGCTGCTCTTATGCCACTTTATGAAATGCTTTTCTATTCCTTTTCCAGCACGCTCTTGGCTGTATGTACCTTTACTTACAACTTCCTTTCCATTTAACACATTATTTAGGCTAATCTTAAGATTACCTTTTCTCTGTTGTAGCTTATTTCTGTCATTCATTCTTTGTGAACTATACCCTCTAGTCTCTTTACACTGCAATAGACGATACACTGTTAGCCTTATATCTGCTAATTTTACAATATTTCTCAACTTTATTTTTAATCAAACACATCTATTTTTGTGCTTTTAACTTTACCAAAGGAGTGACTCCTTCCACTTACCTTTTCCTGTTTACCCAGCACTTCTCTGACATAGACAGGGCTAATACTTGCCTCTTTCTTTCTTACTATACTTCCATGCTCTACTGGCTCAGACTCGCCAAAAGTATTCACTACACAACATTCTGTATCTGACTCTATTTCTGATAATTCACAATTATCAATTTCGTTTCTGCACCCACAGATGTTAATTTCATAACAACTTTCGCTTTGATCAGTTATATCTGGTTGATTTCTCTCTCTAACCTCTACCAATTCCTCAGTCAATTCATCGGTTGCATAACAATGATCAGAATGGTCATAAAATTCAAAAGGATAATATTTAATTTTACACTGAATATTAGTTGTCCTCATATCACAATCATTATCAACCTTCAGTGAACATTTAACAATTTTAATTTTCTTATTTTCTACCTCAATGACACTTTCCATATTAATTTCACACTTTACCTTTTCCCCTTTCTTAACATCTAAAATCTCACTCAGAGGTTCATTCTCATTTCTAGGTAAATTCAATTCCTCACTATGAACATTAACCATTTTCTTACCCTCTTCTTCCAGTGAAATTTCCATTTTTATATCTCTGCGAGCTACAAACTCCTTAGAATGTAATTTCACTTTTTTACCTTCATCTCTAAGGTCTGTCAAATAACATTTCTCATCCTTGTCTTTCATCTCTTCATCCCCCTCTGTCTCATTGGATATATGGTAATTTACCAGCTTCCCTTGCTCGTTAGCAATATCAGCTAACGATGCACAGTTACTGATTAAAACCTTATTTTTCAATAACTTGTCTACTAGATACTTCTCATTTCCATGTTCATTGGCAATACCGGCCACTGGCATGTGACTACTTACTACCTCCCCATGCTTGTTAACCACACCGGCTAACAACACATGATCAACCACTAAAATTCCATTATCTATAGTCTTAGTTACAAGGTATTCTAAATGTAAATTTTCATGTTCATTAGCAACATTGGCTAATGACACATGACCCTACTAAATTTCCAGTTTCTACGAGTGGTTAGTTCGCTTGGCTACTGATCTAAGGGACCTGGGTTCGAGCCCCGGGTAAGGCATGGATGTATGTGTCGTTTTTCTGTTGAGGTCCTGCCAGCCTCACAGACCTTCTACTATGGCATATAAACTGACAGGCTCCTGTCAGACCTCTGTGCCAAGCAGCTGCTTGAGGGGGTATTTATTTTATTTATTTATTGTTTTATTCACTAAAGACTTCAAATCATTCTTGAACAATACTTAACTTTGAAACTTGCTTCCTGGGCCAAACATTACATAACATTTTTCTCTATTGCACCAAACACCTTTATAAGTTTCTTCAATATACTTATAATGTCTTGTCAGGTAAATTACTTAAAACATTTTTCATATCCCAATACTCATGCACATGTTGACGGGAACGCCGAGCCATTTCACAAAATAGCAGTTTCCCACTTTTGGCATACCCTGCCAAACCAGATCCCCAGCCTCCATGTTTTCCTATGATGTCCGAATGTTCTGTCGCGTTGTAACTTAATAATACTCTCGTGCTGTGATGGTCCACTCCATTCACTTGTACCTTTCCTTAGCCAGTTTTGCTTTATTTACATTATATTTATCATTTTGGGGATTATTATTTCATTTTTGGACTGATCACAATTCTCGTTTCCTAGCCTTAGGAGTTTCTTCAATATACTTATAATGTCTTGTCAGGTAAATTACTTAAAACATTTTTCATATCCCAATACTCATGCACATGTTGACGGGAACGCCGAGCCATTTCACAAAATAGCAGTTTCCCACTTTTGGCATACCCTGCCAAACCAGATCCCCAGCCTCCATGTTTTCCTATGATGTCCGAATGTTCTGTCGCGTTGTAACTTAATAATACTCTCGTGCTGTGATGGTCCACTCCATTCACTTGTACCTTTCCTTAGCCAGTTTTGCTTTATTTACATTATATTTATCATTTTGGGGATTATTATTTCATTTTTGGACTGATCACAATTCTCGTTTCCTAGCCTTAGGAGTTGCGTATGCGCAGCTCTGACCTTTTGATTGTCAGCCGCTAATGCGCACATGTAGGACACGACCCCTCTTGCATCATAGCCAGCATGATTGTCAGATTATGCAAATGTTTTCCCGGCGTGCAACAGATACGTGCCAGATTTGTATGTCTCATGTTATAACTAAGTGACATTAGGTCACAGAGTCAGAGTAATATAATAGTGTGTTGAGTAAGGAGGAGTATTGTTAGGAGTCAGCTGAAATATGTTGAAGTAGTATGTTGAATCAGTATGTGTTGTGTAGATTGAAGAAGTTGTTAGTAGAAATTTAAATAGATGTGAATTGTCAATACTTGAACTTTTGTATTCAGCAACTGAGTTTGGTGAGTCTTTGAATTTCTGCTATTTTTTTTCTTGAGCAACATTAATTGATTTTTGATTAGATTTAAACTTTAATTAAACTTGACAATCCTTTCTAAATTCTTACTCGATAAGTAATGCTAGACAAATGCAAAACGAATCCTATTTCAACTTAATATGGCAAGTTAATATTACCGGTGCCCAACAAGTTATCGGGGCGGGGGTGGCTTAGTCGGTAGCTCGCCAGGCTCGTAATCTGTAGTTCCCAGGTTCGAGTCCCAGCTGGGTCAGCGTTGAGATTTATCTCTGCAAAATTCCCCGCCCTGCCCACGGTCAGTAGGGGACACCGATGGGCTTGGAAAGGCCACCGTCCGTCGGATGGGACGTTAAGCCGTGGCCCGTGTGCGGGAGAGCCATACCCTGTGCACATTAAAGAACACACTGGATGGCCTTGACGGGAGGCTACCATCTGTCTCCCAACAGCTGTTCCAGTGGGTCCCCTCCCCCAACCTTCTCTGAGCCTTCGGGGTCCATGTGACCTGGCCATTTAGCCCATGGTGGGCAAAAAAGTGCCGCTCAGAGGTAAAACAACCCAACCCAAGCCCAACAAGTTATCTGGAATTTGAAATAAATTTGGACCTGATGAAAGGTCCAACTTGAAAAGTTAATAATATTTGGAGTGTTACACAGTGCACCCATGTGTATTGTGTCAAATAGCACAGAACAATAATCAAACAAAACTGGTCTACAGGCTAGGACTCACCATACCCAAGTGAAGTTCGTGGAGATCTCATGGTGATGGCTCAATATGATGCGTCCTCATAGCTCATTACTCCTTGAAGATCAACCAGATCCAACCTGTAGCTGAGAAATGTTCCTGAATCATTTTATTGAAATCACAGTTCTTGTTTCTCCGAAACAGTTCTTTAGAACAATAGTTCTTGATTACGTGTTATTTTACAGCGATGGCTCAGTCTTTCCTTCTTGCACTTGGCAGTTGAAAATTAAAACACACACTGTCCCTCACAGGAATTCAGCTAAAAAAGCTTTTATTTCTCACACACACAATCCATTTCTTGACACCAGTATAACGGGTTGTTCTTCCTTCTCCCCGTGTGTGTAAGCTTTTACCTCTCGATACATTTGCTAATAATTATGTCAGGATGGCACTACTCATTCGCTTCAATAACTGGACTCGTATGTATATTTTTTACATTTCTACATTTATTTCCAATTCAGCAGCAATACGGTGCACAGGCAAATATATATATATGAGCTATAGCAACTGCCGGCCAGCAAGTCACTCAAACAAGACAGCAGGATTCCCAATCCAACTTGCAAGGCTTTAACCAAGCCTTCCGGTGTTCCAAACACAGTCACAATGGAAAAATGCTAACAGGGTGACGTCTTCATGACCATTTCCTACCCGATCCCGAAACCAACCAATCAAATCTTAATTCTGAAGAAGATACTAAACTGTGATAATCGAGCTGTTTCTCTTCTGGGATAGTCTATAAAACCTGCAGCAGCATTTTGTAGAGAAGCTACAAGGAAACTGGCCTTGTTAAATTCATTCCAACCATTGGCTCTAGTGATAACTTCGAATTGAATTTTAAAACACTACCCAAGACAATTGGCCATCATTTGTGGAAAGTTTGATTGTACTTGTAATATGTGTATGCACATTATTATCACTAACATTACTATTCTAACAAGAAGAAGATAACAATTCCGTTCTTAGAACTTAAACTGGTAATCACAGTCTGTTTTAACACTCAATCTGATGTTTGTAGTCTAACTTAACACTATCAAAACTAGCATTAAAATCAAGTGATTTCATTAATGTTACAATGTATACCATAAATTTCCTTTTTTACACCATCAATTTCGTCTTTTAAACAGTCATACTGTCTACTGAGTTCATTCTTTAATCTCTTTACATTGAGTTGCCATTTTGGCTTTCAAATCATTTTGAACAGCTATTTCAGCTCTCAAATCATTTTGAGTACATATATCGCTGATTTTACTGCTTTGAGCTGCCATTTCAGCTCTCATATCTATCGTAAGTCTTATGACTTCTTCCTTCTAGTGAAGACAGGAGTATTGATATAAAATGTATTTCAATACTCCTGACACCAATTGTTACAGATTTTTAGTTGACAACACAGTCTGAATTCAAAGTAAATAAAAGAATATAAGTGAGCTGATTTAATAAGACAATAAAAATTATATAAATCATAAATAAATTTCTGTACTAGTTTTACTAAACATCAGTCAGTATTAAATGATGTCCTGATGATCATAATTACTATACTATCTGTTAACCCAAGCACGTTTGAAACGGATTTACAAATCAATGTATAAGCACAAATCTTACTAATCACATTTCACTGTTTAAATAGCGCTAGTTAAAGTAATAACATTTTCTGCGATACATATGCATTGCTGTTTTACTTCAAAATAAGACTTCTCTTACCACTTAAATATCGAGAACTTATTACTGTCCACAACACAAATGAAAACCTCTCTTCTTTACATTGGTACTGACAGACCAAGAAAAACCTCCTCCACACTAATTTTCCAAACTACTTACTTATTCCGTTTTTTTTTTCTTATCATATTTGAACTTGTTAATGATGTAATTCACACTCCATGCCATATATCGAGTGTCACATAGTACCACAATCTGGTTTTCATTGTTGCACATGTAGATTCTGTTTCACTATTTATATATTCAAAATTTGATTTTATAGGAAATGTTCTTCATTACATAACATACAATAAACATTACCCATGGGTGGATTTCTATTGAGCCACCCTTTTTCTATATTGTAATCCATCCATTGGTAATTATAGAAGCAAGCATCACATTCCCAACTTCCATATGTTACAGCAGTTTTGATATGCACTCTTATTTATTGAAGTGTAGGTCACTGTTGCCATTTCCAACATAGCAGGACTGATGTGAATAACATAAGATAAACAACTGTATACATCAAATGGGTAGAAATATCCTCCCTACCAGCATATTACTGAACAAATGTATCCTATTGCAGCTATGACTGAAGAAACTACAATAACTGACAATTTTACAACAGGGTGCCTAGCAGAAAGAAGGTGAGAACAGTAGCACATAATGTGTCTACAACCATTATTAAAGAAAAATTAAATAATGTTTCAAGATTAGTTTACTAAATTTAATTCTTATGCTATTTTAATGAATTAATTTGCATTACTATATTGTAATAAGAAAAATTAATTCACTTGTTAATAGAAAAGATCCATATCACATTTTCTGACAAGAAGCAAAGTATTCTAGAAGAGCACTGAGAAACAGTGGTAATCTGTTTTGGGTGCCACTGCACTCACACAATAGGAAAACATTCACAACAACCAAAAGACAAAGTAGAGTTTTTGTGAACATTCACAAAAGTTCTATTTTGAAGTTAGCTTCATTTATAAACAATATTGTCAGTTCTAGATTGTTCTTGTAATCCAGTGCTGAGTGTTACTTATTATTATTATATAATTATAATTATGTTATGGTAAATCCAATATTGAATAATGTGTTTGCTTACTCTGTTGTTATATTAGCTATTGTAATGTTTTGAGACAATTGTTGATATTTTAATATTCGAAAACTATTTCCTTTCCTTCTAATACACATACTGCTCCACTGTATGAAGCAGTTTATTTTAATGTATTATAAATGTATTTCACATACTTGTTATATTTATTTAGCAAAAGAAACAATAATAAATAAGAAATAATGATTTACAAATTAATATGCTGATATATATATAATAAAGATTTGAACTGTTTACCATTTGTCAAATGAAAATTTCTATTCCAATTCTATATAGATTCCTCTAGATGACTTTATACAAGAATTTAATGGTTATCTCAAATATTCTTTAATTATTGCTGAAAATCATCCTGCTGTAGAAAGGACTTTGACATTTGTTGCAAAATTTGCAGTCTCATTGGAAACAAGTACTTCTACAACACAAAAAGTGCCTGATAATAGTGAAGAAATTGTTAATTCCATTGAAGATGAGAATAGCATTGATGATGTAGAGCCAATGAATCCATTTTTGCTGAATCTTTTTGAATTTTTGTTTGGGGTAAGTAGTACAATTCAGTAAAAACATTATTCAATTTCTAAATTTAAAAATTGACTTTATTTTTTGTTTAGCAAATTGACATTGGTAATTAAATAACAATTTTCTTCTGCTATTATTCATGTCCAGAGAGCTGGGCAAAATGTTAACAGTGAAGTATTTAAAAGCACAAAGGAAAAAAAAATCTCTTTTTTGCTACCATACACTCACTTTGTTAGGGTATTCAAAAACAAAAGAAAACAGTACAATAAGCACGGTATTGTCCTGAATCACTGCACAGTTTAATTTTGAAAGAATAACCGTTGTATAAAGAAGATAGCAAATACAGTGAAATGTTAGTATAATGAATGTCAGATTGATAAAATATTCAGTATAATGAATTTTTTCTCCCAATCCCCAGCCAATTTACTATGTGCCTCTATGTAACAATGTTTCATTTTAACAAATACCATTATAACAAAAAATATCATCATCCTCAAATAGTCATGGACTACAGAGGTCCAACCAGACCACGCAATTTAGTTCTCCAAGCATATCTGTCCTGAGCTATATCTGCTGCATCTGGCCACTGCACACCAATTCTAGCAAGGTCCTGTTTGACATTGTCTGACCACTGCATCCTAGGTCTCCCCCTCCTTCTGAGGCCTTCAGGCACACTGTTCATAATCCTAGTCGCCAATCTATAATTATCCATATGGGCAACATGGCCAAACCAACGGAGTCTCTCTCTGCACAATATGCTGCTTAAAGGAGGTTGCCAACTCCTTTATCTAACCTTTTCATTAGTTACAAAGTTGAACCACCTAATGCCCAAGATACTGCGTAAGCATCTGAAATCAGAAGCATCTAGTTTCCTGTTATCATGTTTACAAAGTGTCCAAGTTTCACTGCCATAACTAACCCAAGAAAGAACCAAACTATTATACAGTCTAATTTGAGTCTTTAGGTGTATACGCCTATTTCTCCACACTCTCCATAGATTCTTCCGGCAGCAATCCCTATTCGTCTGTTAATCTCATGCCGCACATCACCAGTACCTGTTACATAGCTCCCAAGATAAGTAAACTGTGACACCTGCTCAAGACTGCATCCATTCAGATTAACTGAATCACAGCCTGCCTGACCAATTTTCATCACTTTAGTTTTCTCTCTGTTTATAACCAAACCTACTCTGCTACCAGTTTCATCAACAGCTCGAATGAAAGAGTTCATCTCATCAACATCATTTGTCAAAATGCCTAAATTATCAACATAATCAGAAATTTTCACATATCCAGACCGTTTAAGGCCAAAAAATTTCCCTTGCAAAGAATTTTGCATAACATAATCAATAACCAAACAGAAAAGGAGACAAAAATACACTCTTGTCTAACTCTATGAGCAATGCTGAACCAGTTGCTGAAAGACATACCAACTCTCACACATGACTCAGTGTTATTATAGAGAGCTTCATTATGTTAACTAACTTGTCTGGTGTGCCATATGATCTCACAATCAACCACAAATTAAACCCTTAAAGTTTCAGGTTTCTGAAACTGAACTCACTCTGGTGGCCATGTTTATTTTGAAGTGCTTTCAGAAAATAAAATGTTTACTTTAAAAAAATTCTGAATCAGCTAAAGAAATGAAATATGTCGTGTTGTAACCAAATAGAAGATCATTTGAATTCTGAATATTAATAAAATATTTAAGTGAAATGTAAACTCTTTAAATTTTAAATAGTGCTTTTTTAAAGTACAGTAAAATGTTTTTCTTTTTATTTTGACTTTTTTTTAAAGTCAAAACAATTAGCTACTAATTAATTTGTCAAAATGACAAACTATAAATTATTTATACAAAATGAAAGAGCATATAATTCTGAATAAAATAATAACAACAAAGTTACCTGAAATACAAGTCATTCCTTAGAAAATTCTTTCTTATTGTGAAGTCTGCAAAGCAAGATCTCCTAACACACAAAGTAATATTGCGTTTCTTGCGCTCAAAAGCACTTACATGGTATGTATTTCATGCTATGCACAGTACCCATTTTCTACATGGCTGTTTCTTCTGTTGAGTCTGGGGGATCATACTCCAAAAATGTCTAGCAGTTAGGTGTACAAGTGAAAGTTGAATACTGGGCCAACTTGATCTTAAAATCTGGTAGGGTAAAGCACCATCCTGTAACAGTTGCTTTACAAGAAGTTGTTTAAATTTGTAGTGAATCATGTTAGAGTTTTGTTGCTTATGTGTTGGATATGCACTGACAACAGCTATATTTACAAGGTGGAAATTTTTTTTGCCACTATTTAAAGCTCTTCCACTTTAATGGATAATATTTCAAATATTGATCAGAACGATCAACACCTCCCATTTCACTGTTGTATTTGAAAACATGTTTTGGGTTCAAAATGGACTTGCTTCTAGTTCTTTGCTTTTGCCTTCTAACATCTGTCATTTCAGCATTGTGAAAGGAGCTGAGCTCAAAACATCTCTCTTGTCATGCCATTTTGAAACCAAAAGTGGGCTTCTTCTAAATGAAATTATATCTCCTTTCTTCAAGCTCTTTTTTTTTTATCTCAGCTTTACATACATACAAAATTCTCATGCAGCCATGGGCTACAGAGTTCCAACCAGACTGTGTAATTTTCCTCTCCAGATGTGTCTCTTCTGAGCTACGGCTACATTTGGCCACTCTAGACCAATTCTAGCAAGGCCCTGTTTGACATTGCCCATTGCATCCTAGGTCTCCCTCTTTTTCTGAAACCCTTAGTCATACTGTTCATAATCCTGTTAGCCAATCTGCAGCTATGCATATGGGCAACATGGCCAAACCAACACAGTCTCTCTCTGCACCACATGCTGCTCAAAAGAGGTTGATGACTCCTAACTTCATCATTACTTACAAAGTCAAACCACCTAATGCCCAAAATACTGCGTTAGCATCTAGAATCAAAGGCATCAACTTTCTTGTTATCCTGCTTACAAAGGGTCCATATTTCAATACCATAATTAACCTTAGAAAGAACCAAACTATTATACAACCTAATTTTAGTCTTTAGGTGTATACACCTATTTTTCCACATTCTCCATAGATTATTAGAAGTCCCAGTGGCAATCCCTATTCTATTTATCTCATGCCACATATCACAGGTCTGTGTCTGTTACATAGCTCCCAAGATAATTAAACTGAGACATTTGATCAAGAGTGCAGCCATTCAAAGCAACTGAAGCACCATCTACCTGACTAATTTTCATCACTTTAGATTTTTCTCTGTTTTATCACCCAAAACTACTCTATTACCAGTCTCATCAACAGCCCTAATGAACGAATTCATCTCATCAACATCATTCGCCAACAAGGCAAAATCATCTGCATAATCTAAATCAGAAATTTTGAAATCTCTAGACCATTTAAGGCCAAAATCTTTACCTTGCAAAGAATTTTGCATAACATAATCAATAACCAAACTAAATAGAAAGGGAGAACAAAATACACCCTTGTCTAACTCCACTAGCAATGCTAAACCAATCGCTGCAAGACATACCAACTCTCACACAGGACTCAGTGTGTGAGCGTTGTTACTCATTACACTAACTAACTTATCATTATCAGGTATTACATATGATCTAACAATCAGCCACAAATTATGTCAATCAACAGAGTCAAAGCCTTTTTGAAATCTATAAAGCTAGTAACCACAGGTCTCAGTGCTCTTCTAGAATACACCTATCCCTTGATTTACGCAGTACTCAGTTCACACAATTTTGGCTTTGCACGGTCAAAAAATGCAACCAGTTTCGATTTACATGGTACTGACTGAGATTTCCTTTCTATGTACGTCTTGGTCAGTACCATGTAAATCGAAACTGGTTGCATTTTTTGACTGTGCAAAGCCAAAATTGTGTGAACTGAGTACCTTGTAAATCGAGGGATAGGTGTACTTTGCTTCTTGTCAGAAAATGTGATATGCATCTTTTCTATTAGCAAGTGAATTAATTTTTCTTATTACAATACAGTAATGCAAATTATTTCATTAAAATAGCATAAGTATTAAATTTAGTAAACTAATCTTGAAACATTATTTAATTTTTCTTTAATAATGGTTGTAGACACATTATGTGCTACTGTTCTCACCTTCTCGAATCTCTGGAGTAACTTGTAAGAGCAGTTGACTTCAGAAACACAATGTTAGATCCATTGCGTATTATAAATAACTATATACTTAGAAGCACTTAATTTATTTAAATATATTTGAAAAACTAAGTAGCTATATACACTGGCAGAAATTGAAAAAAGAACACCATTAACAATTGAAGCCATACATAATCTATGAGATTTATTTAGTAGGAACAACTTATTGAGAAAGGACAGTGATCACTCGTGTGAAGTGATTCAATTCTTGTTTCTATTATTACCTTTTAATGAGTACTACATTTTACAGAAGGCACATTTTAATAAGGTGTTGAACCTCCTTGAACAGCAATACAAGCTTCCAAAGCAATCAGTCAATACAAGCTTCCAAGCAATCAGTCGTACAAATGCTGGATATCACGCTGGAGGATACCATTCTTGCACTTTCAATTTGGATGCATAATTCAGCAGTGGTAGTTGCCTGCCGCAGTCTGCGGAAAAATCTTTATCTGAATCCAGTCCCAGACATGCTCGATTGGAGACAAGTCTGGAGAGTGTGCTGGCCAAGGGAGTTGGTTCACTGCCTGATGAGCATGTTGAGTGGCCTGGGCAGAGTGTGGGTGGGGATATCCTGCTGGAATATTATATTTGGGATTACACTCAAATATGGCAGGCCGCCCAGCTGTATGATGTCGGTGACCTACGTATTGCCATTCAATGTACCCCCCATACAAACACCAGACACGTACAAGAGTGATAGCTAATCGCTTCCCACACCCTGATGCCCGGTGTGGGCCATGTGTGTTGCTGGCGGGTGCACAGTGGAAGAAGCCGCTCACCTTTTCGCCTTCGGTCGCGTAAACGACTATCAGACGCTCCTAAGCAGAATTGACTTTCATCACTGAAGACCAGACTGCCATTCTTCCCTCCATTGAACTCGTTCTTGACACCATGGCAAACATGCTCGACAGTGATGAGGTGACAGTGGTAACTGTGCCAGTGACATGCATGCCCATAGTCCTGCTTTCAAAAGACGATTGCATATCGTTCTTGTAGACACCCTTGGTACGACAGAGGATCAAATTTGTTACACTGTAGCCATCCGCTTTGCCACTGCCGCCCTCCTGATATGCCGATCCTCTCGTGTGTCCGTAACTCTGTGTTGCCTGGAACCACATCTGCGAATATGCGAATGCTCTTCTGACCCAGTAATAAATAGGCACTTTGACGTCGATTTCAATTTTAGAGGAAAAATTGTTTGAGCCGGGTGGGATACACACCCACGACCTCCTGATAACATGTCAGGTGCTCTGGACAATTTTTCCTCTAAAGTTGAAATGGACGTCAAAGTGCTTATTTATTACTGGATATTGAACCGTCGAGTTTATCTGAGTTTATCTCAATATTTATTATCGTTAGCACACTTGTAAGACATGCTTTCCATCTATTGGCAAATAAAAAGCTGCTAGGGCTAAAAATTGCCTAAAATAACGCCTATATGTGACATAAAGGGAATGTTCATAGCGTTAATTAGAGGAGATCTTGATCGGTGGCCGGTACTCATTGGTCCAGAGCACCTGACATGTTATCAGGAGGTCGTGGGTTCGTATTCCACCCAGCTCAGACAATTTTTCCTCTAAAATTGAAATCAACATCAAAGTGCCTATTTATTACTGGATGTTGAACCGTTGAGTATATCTGAGTTTATCTCATTATTTATTAGCTCTTCTGACCATTGACGCCACCATCATACCACTGTCGATACCTCTTGTCCCACACGGTGTGCAATTTGACGAAAAGACCAACCTCTTTCCCGAAGACCCACTCTACGACCTCATTCAAACTCTGCTAACTGAACAAACGTGTGCCTACATTGTCCAGGCATGGTAGCTTCTTCACAGAGCACTGAACAACACGATGCAAGATGAATAACTTCTTTCTTCATGCCCTAGTTCTTAAATACGCACTGCATATATTTGCATGTTGTCGTCCTCAGTGACATCATTATTTCGTCCAATGACTTTCAATCTTGGATCATGGTTTCTGCTGCCCTTAACTATTAACATATTCTAATATCATGTCGTTAAAGGAATTCCTTCTGGGTGTCTTTTTTTTATTCTTCAATTTCCGCCAGTGTATTTATTCTTGAAAATAAATGATATCAATTAAAACCATTCAACTGATTTTTACTTTGGGATGATAGTCTAATAATCTCCCTTAATGCTGCACCACTGCTACTTCATAATATGTATTATATCTACATATATTAAAAATTTTTTTTATTTTTTTTTCAGTCCGTACCATGTAAAACTAAGTCTAATTATCATGTAAATCAAAACTGGTTGCAATTTTTTTACTATAAAACTGAAACCATGTAAAATCTCAGGATAAGTGTATTTAAAATATTTGTTTATTACATTGTGTAATAGTAGAATAGATATGTTTCCATAATCTCTATCAAATATGTGTTTCTGTAGAACATTAAAATATTTCTTTTTCTTTAGATTAATACTGCCACTAGTCAAGCTGTGCGTTACAGAGTTTGTTACATGATAAATAAACTACTTAACAGACTAGGTAGTGGTTCCTCTATTACTGAAGATTTGTATGACAGAATAAGCCAAACAATGATGGAAAGACTCAGAGATAAGCATCCACTTGTAAGAACTCAAGCTGTATATGCACTTTCATGGTTACAAGATCCTACAAATCACAGCTGTCCTGTAATTGAAGGTATGTAAGGAAATGTAATCAAGGTTGGCTAGATGTAAGATATGAGATAAATAAACAATGAAATAAGCTCAACGTATTCCAAATCAACTATTAAATCAGCACTCTAGCGTTGATTTAAATATTAGAGGAAAAATTGTCTTGAGCTGGTGGGATATGAACCCACGACCTCCTGTTAACATGTCAGGTGCTCTAAACCACTGAGCTACCGGCTGCCAATCAAGATCTCCTCTAATTAGCGCTATGAACATTCCTTTCATGTTTCATTTGGCGCTATTCAGGCAATGTTAATGACATGTTATCAGCAGGTCATGGGTTCATATCCCACCCGGCTCAAGACAATTTTTCTTCTAATATTTAAATCAATGCTAGAGTGCTGATTTAATAAAGATATGAGATGTCTTTGAAATATTATTGCATGTAAAATACTTTTCACAAAATTCCTTAATATAGCGTGCTTTGCTACTGATCTAAAGGACCTGGGTTCGAGCCCTGGGTAAGACATGGATATATATGTTGTTTTTCTGCTGAGGTCCCACCATCCTCACAGACTTTCTACTATGGCATATAAACTGACAGACTCCTGTCAGACCTCTGTGGCAAGCAGCTGTTTGAGGGGATATTTATTTATTTATTATTATATTTTAGACAGTTTAATTGCACAAAAATTATTTTTCGAATCTCACTCTTCATTAGCCTGGCCTCAACATAACATACATACATTAAAAATCCACATGTAGTCATTGACAACGAAGGTCCTACCACACTGAATAATTTTGTTTTCCACAGCTGTCTGTCCTGAGCCACAGCTACTGCATTTGGTCACTAGGCCAATTTTAGCAAGGTCCTGTTTGACATTGTCTGCCTAACACATCCTAGGTCTCCCCCTTTTCCTGAAGCCACTGTGCATACTGCTCATAATCCTATTTGCCAATCTGTAGCTGTGCATATGAGCAACATGGCCAAACCAACACAGTCTCCCTTTGCAAAATACTACTCAGAGAGGTTGCTAACTCCTCCTTTTAACCTCATTATTACTTACAAAGTCAAACCACTTAATGCCCAAGATACTGTGTAAGCATCTAGAATCAAAGGCATAAAATTTCCTGTTATCCTGCTTATAAAGGGTCCATGTTTCACTACTATACCTAACCTTCGAAAGAACCAAACTATTATGCAGCCTAATTTTAGTCTTTAGGTGTATATGCCTATTTTTCCACACTCTCCATAGATTCTTAAAAGTCCCACGGCAATCCCTATTCTATTTATCTCATGCCGCATATCACCAGTATCTATTACATAACCCCCAAGGTAATTAAACTGAGACACTTGCTCAAGAGTGCAGCCATTCAAAGCAACTGAAGCATCATCTGCCTGACCAGTTTTCATCACTTTAGTTTTTTCTCTGTTTATCACCAAACCTACTCTATTACCAGTTCCATGAAGAGCCCTAATGAAAGAATTCATCTCATCAACATCATTAACCAACAGGGCCAAATCATCTGCATAATCTAAATCAGAAATTTTGAAATCTCTAGACCATTTAAGGCCAAACTCTTACCCTTGCAAAGAATTTTAAATAACATAATCAATAACCAAAGAGAAAAGGAGACAAAATGCACCCTTGCCTAACTCCACTAGCAATGTTAAACAAATCACTGCAAGACGTACCAACTCACACACAACTCAAGTCTTATTATAGAGAGCTGTCATTACACTAACTAACTTGTCAGGTATTCCATATGGTCTAACAATAAACTGCAAATCACATCAATCAACAGAGGCAAAAGCCTTTCTGAAATCTAAAAAAGTAGTAACCATGGTTTCTGAAACTCTAAACATTTCTCAAGAATCTGCCTAAGTCAAAATATGTGGTCAAATACATCCCCTACCACTTCTGAATCCAAACTGCTCGTCACACAGTTGTCCATCAGCCAAATTCTTAATTCTATTAAGTATAATCATGCAAAGAACTTTACCTGGAACAGAAAATAGATTAATTCCCTATAATTATCACAAGAACTGTGATCCCTTTTTTAAAAATAGGTACAATAATAGCTCTAGTAAAATTCTTTGGAACAACACCATTATCATACAAATATTCAAAATTTCAGTCAGACATGTGACAACACAAGTGTTCCCAATGCTAAGAACTTCAGTGGTAATTTCATCTGTCCCTGAGAATTTATGCAGTTTTAATTTAGAGACAGCCAAAACGACTTCAGAATGTGATATAGGGCCAACATTAAAGCCAGTAATGCACCTATCCTCATTACAAACAATGGGAGTAGAAAAAATCACGTTTGGAACATCTCTGAAATGCTCAGCCCATACAGTCATCATCACAGAATCCTCTCCTTCAACCACCTTACCATGTTTATCCCTCAAACCCTGTGTACCTGTCTGTTTTTTCCCACAAAAAACATTAACTATCTTGTACAACTCTCTACTGTTGTGCTGTCTAACTGCTTCCTATGCTTTGTCAGCCAAGTTATCAAGCCAGAGATTTTTATCAGCTGTTAACTGATCCTTTACATGTTTATTAATATCATTGTAATGCCTTCTATTAGAACTAGTAGGGTGTTGATTCATATTAATCCTGCACTTCCTTCTTTCAGCCGTCCCATGGCCTAGTGGTTAGCGTGCTTGGCTACTGATCTAAGGGACCTGGGTTCGAGCCCCGGGTAAGGCATGGCTGCTTGTGTTGTCCGCCGCGTCAGTGATAATGGGGCGGGGGTCCGGCGGATGGGACATTAAGCCGTGGTCCCGTGTGCGGGAGAGTCATACCATGTGCACTTAAAGAACACGCTGGATGGCCTTGACAGGAGGCTACCATCTGTCTCCCAACAGCTATTCCAGTGGGTCCCCTCTCCCAACCTTCTCTGAGCCTTCGGGGTCCATGTGACCTGGCCATTTAGCCCGTGGTGTGCAAAAAGTGCCACTCAGCGGTAAAACAACCCAACCCAAATCCTTCTTTCAGAAATAAGTTCCATAGCCTTATCACTCAAATATTTTTGTTTCCTCTCTTCCTTTTTAACTAAAAGAGTACTGTTGGTTTTAAGAAAAGCTTGTTTAAACTGATCCTTGTCTTTCTCAACTTCAGCAGTAAACAAACCACAATTTTCATAGGGATTAATTAGTTTATCATGGTATGCTTTGGCTATATCTCGATTTTTCAGCCCTTCAGTGTTAAAAGTAATTCTCTTAACCTTAACACAATATTTTTTGTTTCATTTTCAAGACACCTTTGACTAGGTAAAGGTGAAACCCAATTTTGGATTCCTTTTATGATCTGGTATTCCTCACTGAACTAGCCCATTTGCTGTTAATTAAAATATAATCTGAAATTTCCTGTGCAACCATCAGGTGAAACCCACGTGCATTTATAGATGTCCTGGATTCAGTAGTGTTAGTGATTTACAAACCATGAAATTTACTTACCTGTAGGACAACATTGTCACTACCAATGCCAAAGGGACCTAAAACCCCTGCCCAAAGGTCAGAGTCAGTACCAATTTTAGCATTGAAGTCACCTAGTACAAGAGAAATATCTCCTTTCTTCATAGCATTTAAAATCTCCTGAAGCTGTCTGTAAAACTTATCCTTCTTGTTCTCATCAGAGTCCTCTGTGGGGGCATAACAACAGGTAACTTTCAAGTCTTTAAATTTTGTTTTAGATTTTGCCATAAGAAATCTTTCATTTAATGCAGTCATATCCTAGAAGAGCATCACTGGTGTGTCTGCTAAGAAACAAACCTACACCTTGGAGATACTTTCCATCCTCCCTCCCTGAAAGAGAAATTTAAAGTTATTTTTAAGTATCTCACCTATACCTGTCCATCTGGTTTCTTGCAAACCTGGAATATCTAGGTTATAACTCTGGAATTCTTCCATGAGGACATCAAGAGAATAATCTCTATAACGTCCTACATTCTATATACCTGCAGGGAGAAAATGATTAGTAGGATTTTTAATGAAACTAGGTTTATTGAGAGAGGGCCAACAATATCAAATAGTCCCCTGATCACAAGCATAGAGCAAAGACCTGTTCCCCCACTGCTACAGGCTGAAGCCACCCATGCTGATAGGAACTTCAGGCACCTCATTTTCGAGAGCCATATGACCTACCCGAGACACATTACTCCAGTTTAGGATTGGTGATGCCCAACTAGCTAAGTGAGAGTTCAGGTACCTGTGATGGTCTCTGATCAGGATTATCCACCAGTTGATATAAGGTATCCCATGCCTCTGTTCACTTAGGGCTGGCAACTCACAAGCGAACAGAAAACACAGCGGCAGATTTTCCCTCAACAGAAGTCCGCCAGTGCAGCAAGTCCAGGATGCATAATCAAGCTCAAAGCCATAAATCAGTCCAGTCTAGTGGGTATAAATGGTCAGCACCAGAACCCTGTGAAGTTGACCACTCCTCAGCAGCTTTTTTAAATAACATAATCAATAACCAAACTAGCTATTTTAGCATGTTTGGTTATATATGGAAAATATAGTCTTGTTTTCTATATGAGCTATATTTGGAAAATATAGCTCATGTAGAAAACAAGAAAAAAAAAATGCTATAGAGGACCAGTTCAGTAGGCCACACTGATCTGGCAGCACTTCCCTTCCGTTCCTTTCCAAAACAGAATATCTCTTTGGAAAGGTAGTACAGTACTGTGCAAATTAGTTGGGACAATAGGAAAATGCAGTAACAAAGACACAACTAAAATATTTATTTGTTTAATAGTGTACATAGTTAATAGTGAATATGACCCCCCTTAGCTTTAATTTCACCCTCTCAACCATTGATGCCACTAGCTTCCCACACATCTTCTTCACTTCAGGGTCGTGGTACCACACTTTCTATCATTTTGGTTTTCGTCGTGCAATCCATCGTAGATATGCATGCTTTAATAATGGCCCACAAATTTTCAATGGGGTTTAGATTGGGTGAATTTCCTGGCCACTCCAATACCTTAAAATGTTGCTGAGTAAAGAAACTCTTAGCAAGCTTAGAATTGTGGCATGGAGCCAGATCCTGTTGAAATACCCCATCGCCGTTAGGAAACAGCTTCTGCAGTATTGGAACCATTTTTGCCTCCAGAACACCTATGTGCTTTTTGATGTCCATCATTCCTTCAATGGGGCGAAGCATCTGTTAGATTAGTTTAGACTTGCAGCAGAAAGTCACGAACAAGTTTAGACTCTGCAGCGGGAGGGACTTAGCATTCCTCCACTTGTCCCAACTAATTCGCACAGTACTGTAACAACCTGCACCACAAGAAGGCTGGGTCGGACATTAGGTGCTAGGCCTGGCCGGTTCTATGCATCATCACTGGGGATTGGTATACAGCTCCTCCTCCTAGTTTATACCTAGCTACCTTTTACAGACTTCTGATATATAAGTTGGCCAGAAAAAAATTATTTCTTCTATGGAGCAGAAAAGGAAAGTGTTACATCATCCTTACAAAATAAATTTAAAAAACATTCATTATATCCCTAAAATGTAAAGAAATGATACTGAAGTGAAATTTCCAGTGATTAAATTGTTTATACTAATTTCAGAAAGAGATTTTTTTTTTCTGATTTGTTTTAAAAAGAAAACAATTTAGGCACTTTTTTAAAAAATCACAATTTGGATAAGTGATTTGATTGTTGAAATCTTATTTTTTTTTATACAGTGTAAAAGATAGTTTTAAAATTATTTTAATTTGTTTTTAATTTTTGGTGAGCGCTTCACATTAGACATTGTTACTCAAAACAGCTCTCTTTGTCCTGCCTTATTTGAAGTAGAAACTTGGCCTTTTTTAGTGCTTTTAAACTGACTGCTTTAAAAGTTTCAGACAAAGCTGCAATACATTTAAACAAGTATAGTTTGGCCTTATTCTAATTCAAAGTTTCCAATCTAACTCAGAGAGATAACAATTATTGACTTTTTTTATATAAATGGATTGAAATATTTTGAAGAAATTGATTTAAATAGCTGCTCTGAAATCAATATTGAATATAATGTATAATGTAAAGGAAAATAGCTGTAAACACTAAATAATGCTTTAATTTATACACCAAGAGCCAAAACATGACCAGCGCATCTTTATGCAAATGATGGCACATATGATCATGAAACATTATAAATAACACCTAATACTGAGCTTTGTTAATCAACGTTATTCTTGTTCTTCAGATGGGAAAGGCAACAGACATGTGAGTTTGACAAAGACCAAATTGTAATGGTCAGATGACTGGGTCAGAACATTTCTGAGACGGCAAGGCTTGTGGGATGCTCACAGTCAGCCATGGTTAGTAGCTTCAAAATGTGGTCCGAGGAGGGAAAAACCATGAACTGCTGGCAAGGTGTAGGCTGACCACGGCTCATCGATGCTAGAGGTGAGCGAAGGCTATCCCATATGGTATGAGCCAACAGAAGAGATACTGTGGCTCAATTTGCCCGTAATTCAAATGCTGGTGACAGGAGTAATATGCCACAACACACATTACATCAAACACTGCTGAAAATGGTGCTGCATAACTGCAAGCCACTCTGAGTGCCCATGGTAACCTTGGTTCACTGTCAAAAGGCCTATAATGCGCATGCGAGCATCAAAACTGGACCTTGAATGATTGAAAGAAGGTCATCTAGTCCAATGAATCTCGTTTCCTGTTGCACCATGTGGATGGCTGGGTACATGTGTGTTGTTTACCTGGGGAAGTGTTGGCACCAGGATGCACATTGGGACAAAAAACAAGCCAGTGGAGGAAGTGTAATGCTTTAGGCAATGTGCTGCTGGGAAACCACCCGAATCCAGTCATTCATGTGCAGGAAACTATGATGTCTACCACCTACTTAAACGTCATTGCAGACCAGGTACATCCTTTCATGGTAATGGTCTACCCCTCTAGTAGTGCATTCATTCAGCAGGATAATGTGCCATGCCACACTGCCCGGATTGTTCGAGAATGGTTTGTGGAACATGAAGAAGACTTCCAGGTATTGCCCTGGCTTCCAAATTTCCCAGATATCAATCCAATTGAGCATATGTGGTTTGTGTTGGAACAGCATATCCGATCTGCAGCGTCTCAACCATGTAACTTGCAAGAGTTAAAGGATCTGCTGGTAACGTGTTGGTGCCTGATACTACAAGACACCTTTAGAAATCTTGTGGCATCCACACCTTGCCAAGTAAGAGCTGTTTTGGTGGCATGTGGAGGACCAACATCATATTAGGCAGGTGGTCATAATGTTTTGGCTCTTATTCTGAAGCATCTTATAGGCTGATATGTAACTGTGATTGCCTTTTTATTAATTTTATTTGGAAAATATAGCTCATATAGTTTCAAAACTAGTTAATTTTTGTTTGTGTTATGGAATTGTGTAGTGGTAGTTGATGTGGCTATTGCTCTCTGATCAGGTATTCTGCTTATTTCTCCACATGAATTTGTAGTCTTTCAGATTCACTCTGTTCTTGGCCAACAATGGTAGAGTAGAGGCTCAATTCAAGTTTCTTTGCCATACTCCTATGCAAAAAAAAAAAAGAAAAGCTGCAAAAGGGTGCTCAAACACTGCACAAATCTTGGCAATCAACTACATTGTGTGCAAAAAATTTGCATATTATGCTCTCCCCATTCAAAATTTATAAATTGATTGTTTTTATATTTCTGATTTCTAAAGCAGAGCTTTTCGAATTTTATCCATTTTTAAAATGAATCCAGTAATTTTCAGTTTATTTGCTAATAAGGACTTAACAGAAAGACTTATTTGTGCGGTATTTGCATGCCATCTAGCGAGATTTTACATTATTAGAGACTACATGTAAAGCTACCTTTTTTGAGCATTTGGACAGGCCTGTAATTTATCATTGTTGACTGGGGCAGGGATGGCTTAGTCAGTAGCGCACCAGGCTCGTAATCTGTAGTTCCCAGGTTCGAGTCCCAGCTGGGTCAGCGTTGAGATTTTTCTCCGCAAAACTCCCCACCCTGCCCACAGTCAGTAGGGGACACCGATGGGCTTGGAAAGGCCGCCTTCTGTTGGATGGGACGTTAAGCTCTGGCCCAGTGTGCAGGAGAGCCCATACCCTGTGCACGTTAAAGAACACGCTGGGTGGCCTTGATGGGAGGCTACCATCTGTCTCCCAACAGCTGTTCCAGTGGGTCCCCTCCCCCAACTTTCTCTGAGCCTTCGGGGCCTTTGTGACCTTGCCATTTAGCCCATTGTGTGCAAAAAAGTGCCGATCAGAGGTAAAACAACCCAACCTATCATTGTTGACCAAGCTCTGCTTCACTGAGTTGCAAAAGTAGAAACCTAATATTGCTCTCTAATGAAGCAGAATCTGAAACAAAATAGTTGTCATGACAACTAGTATAGTGAAATTTCTCATCCTCTGCTTTACCATAGGTAAAGCAATTTTTTTTTTTTTTTGAAGAAAAATAATCTAGTTAAACTAAGGCAATAAATTGATGAAACTAAAATCATCTGCATTGTTACACAAGCAAAAATTAAATGCCATCAAAGTAATAATATGGGAATTGAGTGACAAGCAAAAACAAAATGCTATCAAAGCAAAATATGCAACTTGTGTTCAGTGACAATTTTTATTAAAACTGTAATAAGTAGCAGTTGTTGGTATTTTTCAAAAAATTCATTCTTTTTCGGTGAAAATACATTAAATGTATTTTGAAAATACAGAAATGTTTATATATTCAAAGCATTTTTATATATACTCATGAAATTTTTAACTTTTTCCACATGCATATAGATGAGGTTAAAAAATTCACGTTTATAACCAAATTTTTCATCCCCTTATCAAAATTTTATTTTCTTTCATTTGCTTACAATCACATTTCAGTGATGCTCATACAAAAAATAAGTATTTTATTTCAATAGTTTTGTACAATATAGATGATGGTGTGAGAGATCTCTGTTAGTATTACAAGAATTAATTTTTCCTCACTTGTTACAGGTTAAATTGACAGCTATTGGTTTAATATACTCTTTGGCACTTTTCAGATTTTAAGCTTTTAATTTTATATGCAGTAGAATTTTGCCATTTGCAGGGTTATGTACCCATAGACAACCTTAAATAGTAAATCTGCAATCTTAATGACATATGGAAAAGCTAGGTGAGATGCATATTTTAATATAGTATTGGATCTGTAAAATCTTTTGCCTTTTCCCAAAATACAGTCTAGCCCCCCTGAAAAATGCTATTTCCATCAAATTACAGAGAAACTCAATGTTGAAAATATTATCTTGTGTAACACTCCCAAATTTTAATAACTTAACTGCTGGATAACTCAAGATTTCAGGCACCAGGCAATAATTCACTTGCCAAAAATTTATGGTTCTTTTGTTTCTGGAGTAGAAATAGCAAAATTTCACCTAAACTTGTAAACTAATATAAAGTTCTTAATGTTATAAATAAAGTGAATAATATTAGTTGTTTTCAATGTAAAGTTGAATACAACTAAACTCTGTTCAAGAGAAAAAAATTCAAATCAAAAGAAATATCAGTAAAATTTTATTGAAATCAACTCGTCAAATATACAGGTCAGAAATGCTTACTCAATCTATTTCTTCTACTACAATTCAATTGCCTAAACATCAAGCTCCTTCTCTTCATCTCACAACAATGCAACTACAACTCCACCTACAATTAACCTTCTACAACTCCTATCTTTAAACTGGCTTAAGACAGATGTTGGCATGTGCGTACAAACATATCAGTGAGACACATTTTCTTAATAATTATGCTTTAGTGATGACACAAGTGATTGTGACCTTGACACTCACTGTGCCAGGCACTTTAGTGGCCATCAATTCAAATGCATTGCTGATTGGCAGCATGAGCTAACAAGGAGAATTGATGATAGCTCAAAGAAAAAAAAGATAAGACCTCAAGTAATAATTATAATATAAATAAATTAACTGATTTAAGGATATAAAAGTGAATGTTAACCATTACACTGGTATTATGGCCTATATTTTGTTGCCATATAATTAAAATATAATAACTTTTTAAAGTAAGGCTGCTCAAACAGCAACCCACAGTTCACTTTCAGCATGGTAATAAAAAATGCTATGGCTCATGGAGAATGTGAAAAAAAAATGCAAAACACGAGACATATTTGTCTTTGAAAAGAAATATTAAAATGTAAAGAAATATGAAAATTAGTCAGGTAAAAACCAGTAGCATATCACACAAATGTAATTGTGCAATCTCATTTCCTTCATTTCTGTTCTTACTGGCTATTTAAAATATTTTGCCCACTTGAAATTCTAATTGGTATTCTTGTAATAAAGAGTTGAAAATATAATAATTAGTTATTAAAATATTTTAAATGTTAATATTGTTGTTCGAAGTACATTATTAAGGTTATTTATGTTTTATTATGGGTAAGGTGTTTTATTATGCTAAGGTATTTATATTATTTTTCTGCTGATGTCCTGCCTTCCTCACAGACCTACTATGGCATATAAATTGAAGCTCCTGTCAAAAACCTCTGACAAGCAGCTGCTTGAGGGGGTATTTTTTTATCTGTCCATCCACCCACCCATCATCTATCTATCACATCACAAAAGATTAATGTATTAAAATTAACCTTACAGTGCCTTGCTTGAAAGTTGAATTGTACCCAAGAATTGTGGCCAGAAGTTTCATCTGTGTGCATTAAAAAAAGTGAATTTAAAACTTAAATGGCAAATAACTAATGAAAGGAAATAAGTCATGTTATATACCAAATTAAACAACATTTAATTCTGGATTTTTATGAAAAATTTAACAAAAGTGAGATGTATATTAATTTCAATGAGACTTTCAGAGTAATGTAGTAAAAAAGATCTGTCAAGGCAAATAAAATTTCTTAAAAAAACTAATGAACTAAAAATTTATTAATATGAATAGAAAGGAAATTTCTGAATAATGGAAAATAATTTTTATTTAGAAAAAAGTTACACTTTTCTCATATTTTTCTTAGTAGTATACTTAGAGAAATGTTCAGACTTTTTGTCAACTGTGCTGAGTCAAATAAAAGTTAAATATAGAATTCTTTTGCCAATTAACCAATCAACAGAAATAAATCATGTTATATAACGAAAGAACAGTTAATTGTAGTTTAATAAAATGGCTAAAAAATGAACGTAAAAGAAAGGTAAATAAAAATTTATAAGCATTTTTTTACTTCAATGTTTTACAGTAATTTTTCCATTTTAACTTCAATAAAAGTTTAAAAAATTGTCATCTTTTCTAAAATATTTCATTATTTTAATATAATAAATAATTTGTCATATTTCTGTTATTGTGTAAATCTTTCATTTATTTAGTTTTTCCAAATTTTTTGTCATTTAAGATGATTGCACACCTTACTGCTCTAAATTTGTTCCTAACTAGGATGTCACTTTTGATACCATTGTGACATTTTTTAAGGATTGGATGATGAATCTCTTGTTAACCCATAGTGAGTATAGACAGACTGGTACCAAGTGGTTCTGTTTTACCAAGGTCATCCCAGTGTTGCTGAGAGTGTGTTCTCCCTGACATCACAATGGGGACAGCTGAGCAAAAGAATTTATGTATTGATCTACTCTTTCAGATTTTTTTTTGTCCTTTGCCTGGTGAATATTTCTGTGAAGCTATTATGGTAATTTTTGATCATGCCAAACTGTAGTAGCAACTTGCATGATTATACTTTGCAAAATAAGAAAAGAATGTTTCATATAATACATTCTCATCAGAAGAATAAACACTTAAACACAAGTATCAACACTGTATCAACACAAGAGTGGGTGATACAGTGTCATGTCATGATAAATTCAATGTGCAGCATACTGGGATATGTAGTGAACACTTTTCAGATGACCTATGAAACAAATTCTGACTCCCTGTTAGACATAAACTAAAGCAGTGATGGTGAATCTTTCCAACCTCATGTTCCAAAATTACAGAAAGAAATGAGCATTTTATATCTGTGCCAACATTACAAAATGCTTTTAAAGGTTATTTATGCTAACTAAGGTTATATATCAATTTATCATACAGTATTACGAGGTCAAGTGGCTAGCGCACTTCGCTACTGAACTAAGGGATCTGGGTTTGAGCCCCGAGTAAGGCATGGATGTTCGTGTTGTTTTCTGCTGAGGTCCTGCCATCCTCTCAGATCTACTGTGGCATATTAACTGACAGGCTCCTGTCAGACCTCTGTGGCAAGCTGCTGATTGAGGGGAGGGGCTATTTATTTATTATTTTATAAACTAAATCACACAAAATATTAAGGATTTAAATATAAAGATACAAAATACTAAGTTCCCCATTACACAAAGAAAAAATTAAATTAATGAAACAGTTATTTGTTATAAGCAAAATCATTCAATCACACAAAACTTTCCACTTACTATGCTTAGTATGTCACTGACATTATATCACAGTGATCAAAATGAAGGGAATTTTCATTGGCTGAAAGAATAAAATAGCTTTCTCAGATGTAGCAGGAAACCACAACTCAGTTTTGAGATAGTTAAAGCTCTTTTAAGGAAATCAATTAATAATTGATAGATTTAGTGTATGTATTTTTATGAAGTGATATATTTTGCAATGTGTAATCTGTTATTGACGAGATTTTTGTAACATGGGCTCACATTTAAGTGCAAATTATAGCAACATAGTTGCCATCTTGACCAGTGATTCATCCATAAATAGTATGTATTAATTTGCTAGGGCTATTGTTTCTAAGATTTTACAGTACACATAGACATGTATTTTCATTCACCTCTCAGTGGCATGCCATGCATGACATAGTTTCACCATCACTGAACTAAAGGATAATGTTATTCCAGATAAAAAACCTGCCACATGAAAATTCGGTCTTGGTTTTGAAGACTGATTTTACTTGGGCAAACGATTGTTGTCTCGGGAAGCATGGAAAAGAGTGTTGGGGAAATTAATGGATGATCCTGAAAAACCACAACAATGTGCCCAATAAAAAGTAGCATTGTCACAGTCAACTAATAATTTAAATACCTTAGCAGAGAGTGCATGGATTCATAAGAATAAATATTTATTTTCATTGGGTCAGTCAGATCTTCTCATTAAACAATGAGAATGCAGCTGCAAATTACTATTAAAAAACTAAGTATAGCCAAGAGGAAATTCTCTGCTTTGGAAGCAAAATTATGATTAACACTTAAAACAGTGGAATATACATAAATAGAAATTGATACAGCATAATAACAAATTTTGGAATTTAAGTGAAAATAGAAAAAAAGCATCAGATATTTTGTTGAATAACTGTAGGGAAAATGTTGCTAATAAATTAAAAACTGTTTATGCCATGTCAGATTAAATGTCTTTTGAAAGAGAAAAAAAATGAAAACGGTAATTCAGGTGACAAAAACTAAAATTCTTTTTAAATTTTAATCATGATGATTAGCATAGTTGGAAATATGATCTGAATCAAGATCTGATTAAAGTCTAAGATATGGTGTTTTAATTCTGTTGAATTTAATTTTAAGAGCAGCTTAAAATAATTTCAGAATCATCAAATACAAACTCTTTGGTTTTTAGGTATGAAGTACATGTGATATAATTGTACAATCAGTAATATCAATATACTTTTGTAATAATAAATACTTTTCTAATAGCTACATAGACCTAAAGCAAATTTTTTGAGTTAAACAAAATTAAAATTATAATTTCTGTCGGAACAAATCTATTATATGGTATGCTTCTCATAAAATTTGTTTACTGTCATCTCCCCATATGGCTTCAAAACTATTTACCAATGACCATCATGAAATTATCCATCTTTGAGTGGTACCACCCTACCTTTATTCACCCTGGTTATGCTTTTGATATTGATTAAATATATCTAAAGATACTTCCTAACAAATTTTAAAATTGGTCAAGTGAGTACAACCCTTTCTCTACAAATTTCCTTGAAATTGCAGTGTATTGAACAATGCATATGTTTGGATTTTTTGCCAATTGCCAAACTCTAAGATTAAGGTAGTACTGTCACAAAAATTTTTTGCTCTAAAAACAAGATGATTTAAATAAAAAAATGAAAAACACACCAATACAAAAAAGTAAAGAGCTGTGAAAAAATTAAATAAAAATGTTTCAAGTTTAACTACTGAAATTGAGATTGAACCATTCTAGATCAGTGTGCATTAGATACTGCTGTGGGAAAGTTGAGCTTTGCAACAATGGCAAAAACAGATCATTTAAAAATGCAATTTCTTGATGCTAGTTATGAAATTATACTGAGTTTAATTAAAAATTACTCTAAAATAGATCCTGCTTTTTAAAAAAATTAAGTTTTTTATTATTTTCTGAGGCAGCAGCTGTTTAAGATAACATATCCTTCCTAATGGCTTTGTTTTCAGTCAGATATCAAATTATTATTTCCAATTGCAGTATATATACTGCTCACAAAAATTAGGGGATATTTCAAAATGAATATGAAGCGATAAAAATATCCCCTAATTTTTGTGAGCAGTATATTTTGGAGCAATAAAAATATTTCTAGCTGTAGCAGAGTGAAAACAATTTGAATGAATTTATACCCTGCAGCCACAGAGGTTTGGCAGGAGCTTAGTGGTATAATATGCCATAGAGGAAATCTGTAAGGAAGTGAACACAGAAAAGAAATATCCATACTTTATCTGGGATTTAATTCCAGATCCCTTTGGTCAGAAGCCAAGTGCACTAAACACTTGTCAACCAGAGCAGTTTACTTTTTGAAAAAGATTTTCATCACTAATGCTATTTGGAATCGATATCCCATTTCTGAATTAGGGAAGCCTGAAAAAATTGTCTGATTCACTGTCATAATCTGCAAAATATATATGAAAAAATTATGATTTTTCTGAATGAGCTTTATCCAAACACCCATCACAAGTTTCATAAATATATTAAATAAGAAACTAATAAAAAACTGAACAATTAATGTCAATACTTGCATAATACTAAGTGACGGTCTTAATATCTGTAACACTCCACAATCATGTATGCACTAAATTTAAAATCAAAACCAGCTTATTGCATGCTGAACATGTGTTTAAAAGAATATTAATTTTTCCCCTTTGTATTCTTTTTTGTAAGGTATATCTGATAAATGATAAAATAATTTAAAAACAGTGAGACAGTTTCATATCACAAAATATACTTAAAAAAACAAAACAAAAGACAGCTGTATATTTGTTTGTAATAGGGACTCAGAACCTCCAATGAAAACATGCCTGGGTGATTCTAATATAAACAAATCTATTAACTTGCTGGAAGTGACAAGTTACTGGGAGAGTTCACTATCAGTAGGATTATAATGTTATTTATGGGTTTCTACATTGTCCAATATCTAATATATACCTAATTATAAGTTATCTCAAAAGTTTATATTTTTTTAAAATTTTAATTTCTTTTGCACTAATTACCCCCATTATGTGGTTTTGGCCAAGCATACAGGCTATGTGAACCATATCTCAGCATCTTTGGCAGCATAAAAAAATAAAAAAAAAAATATCCCCTCAAGCAGCTGTTTGTCACAAAGGTCTGACAGGAGCTTGTCAGTTTATATGCCATAAATAGTGAAGTATATGTAGGATGGCTTGACCCTTGGTCAATAGTCAAGCATGCTAACCATTTGGCCAGGTTAAAAAATTAGGTTCTTAAAAAGACGATTTCAGTAGTAGAGAAGCAAGGAAATCCTGTAAACATGGGACTCATGAATTGTTAGCTGAAAAAAATTGAGTTTTACCCTGAGTAGATATTAACTCATGACCTGATAACATGCCAGGTATGTTGAAAAAAAAAAAGACATTTAAATTCATTATCCTGAATACATTTTCCTATTACTTTTCACAAAAATAAACCTTTTGTGTTAAAACTGGCATATAAGCAGTACTCTTTCTTTTGACTTTATTCACTCTTCAGAAACTTGTCAGAAAGAAGTACTGGAAATTTTCAAAAATAACTTCAATATGTGACATAGCAAAAGTGAATGAAACTAGAGCTACAGTTTAGTGGTGAGTAGCTGCTACTACCAATACTCTTTGGCACTATATTTACTAAGAAAATTGATATATATTTAGCCCAAGATAACCACCAGAATTTTGTTGTATAACTAATAAAGTGCATTTTAAATAAAATTACTGTATGTATTTATATACTAAACCTGATATTGCAAAATTTATTGAAAAATAATATCCAATTTGTTTGGATTAAAATTAATATAGGATCAGAAAGTTATATGCATTATTATTTTATATTTGTATTTGCTATATATGTTTAAAGGGGTCTCCACTTTTTGCTTACAGCTTATCTTTTTCACTTAAGTCATGATCCTCATCCTAATGTTCGCCGTGCTATCCTCTCAGTTATTGCTATTTGTGCAAAGACTTTAGGTCCTGTAATGGAACGAACTAGAGATGTGAAGGACACAGTACGGCGTGCTGCATTTTTATACCTTTCTGAGAAAGTTCCTGTTCGTTCACTAACCATATCACAAAGGGTAAAACTTCTGCAGCAGGGCCTCAGCGATCGTTCTGGTAAGCTGTGTATTTAGTATGAGAAATTCAAGCAACTGTACATGTTTAAATGTCTTAAAATCTGCAAGCCATTCTTTATTTGAGCACTGGATTTATTGCAGTGTAAACTCCCATTTTTAATGAAGAAAGTGATTTTAATATTCACATGATTGTAAATTTTTATTATTTTTAAATATCTTTTGCTAAAAAAAAATTTGTATTCTTTTTTGTAAGGTAAAATATAAAACAAACTCTTAGTTCTTAACTTTCAAAGTGTATGGTTTTTTAACAATAACCTTTGTCTGGTGATCGAATTAATTTCAACTCTTAAAAAATGCCAATGGTATTACTGTTCTCAAAAAACTTTCTCCAAGTTTTTTTCCCCAGCAGAAATCACCCTTTTAAAAAGTTATTTAAGTTATTAAAACTGTGTAAATACATACCCTTGTTCTCTTAGTTACTTATTTAAGAATATAATTCTTTTAATTTTCTTGTTGAAAATATTTCAAAATTAACTTGGCACTTTAAGGGTTAAAAGGATTTTAGTGCAAAACTCGCATATCACCTCTGGCGCATATGAGAATCTCATTTTCAAAGTGAAAGAAGTTTTTCCTTTACCTACTGTTTCATTCTTTAAAAGATTTAATTTGAGTAAGTGGATGATGGGGAAAATACAAATAGTATTTCACTAGAAATTATACAACATAAAAAGTATTCGTCTTTTAATTCTTAAATCTAAAAACTTGCATTTTCCACACCTCTCAAAAAAGTGGGTATATTATTGCTGTCAGTGGACTATCTCTTAAAAACTACCACTAATTTTTCAAATTTCTATTCTATACATATTATTTGTAAAACTCGATAACAGCTCTGCCATTTCATCATTCTAGTGATCTGTAAAGATATATATATATTAAAACTACTAAGTATTTGGAAAATGCAAATTATATTTCATTAATACCAATCAAATTAAAAATTTTCTAATTATCATTTTCATTGTTTCCAATGGAAACTTCATGACATTGGCATTCCACCACCAAAATTTCATATTTCTATCATTAATACATCATTGCAATATTCATTTGAAATTTTGGAATTTTCAATCTTTTCCACCTTAGAGGGGCAATTATAGTGTTCGAAAGATTCCAAAAGTACGAATCGTAATATTTTATCAATTCCTGTCTAACCCTTAAAATATTTTTTTCATTTATCCTTAAATACAAACAATTATCTGCTAAAACAAAAAAATGTCTTCCCACCCCCCCGGGTCTAAGAAGTCAATTCGTTGTTGCCAATGGAAACATCAATTATAGTTTTTACAATTATAATTTGGAAGAGTGAAAAAATGTGAATCATAATATTTTACCAATTCCTATCTAACCCAAAAAGAATTTTTCATTTATCTTAAAAACAATCAATTATCTGCTAAAACAAAAAGGTGTGTTTTCTCACCCCTTCTGAGTCTAAGGGATCAATTCATTGTTGGCAATAGAAACTTGGTGACCTTCACATTCCACCACCAAAATTTCAAATTTCTAGCATAAATGCATCATTTGCAATATGCGTTTGAAATTTTGGAATTTTCAACTTTTTCCAATGCTAGAGGACATAATTATAGCTTTAGAGAGATTCGGAAAGTGCATATCGTAATATTTCATCAATACCTATCCAACAGAAAAATAATTTTTAATTTATCTATGTAAACAAAAAGTTTGATGTTTACAAACGACAAAGTGAAAATGTTATTTTAGAACTATATAATGAAAATCTGTTGAACAGAAAGATGCCGTATTATCTACCAAAAGAAAAAGCATTTAGTTCTGAATAGTGATAAAATGTTTAAATGACATTAAAAGTGTATTAATTTTAAGAGCTCTTTTTTATAATAATGCAGTAAAAATTGTCTTTTCCTCCTATTTAAATCTTATTCTGCAATAATGCACGAAACTATGTCATGTTGTATATAATCAGTTGGAGGATTTCTGAATAAAAATATTGCAAAATGTTTACAGAAAACAACTTTTTCCTTCTTTGACAGTTTTTTGTATGGTAATCTCCAAGGAATGGCCTTTGATTGCACAAGAAACAATTTCTACCTTCTTAGTTATTAATAATTTATTTCTTTTTTGCAATATGCACAATACATTTTTAGCTTGGCTGTTACAATTTGGTGATGTTCCTAGCAAAGTGCCTATAAGCACTAGGTGTTCTAAAGCTAAAAAAAATTTAATATCATCGAGTGACATAACCAAAACTTTTGAAGAGAAGGTATAGAGAATTGATTTTAACAATTTATGTTTGCTTGAACTAATGATTTTTTTTTTTAAATACATTAGCCAAGGTGGAACTCATGTTGGTGAAATTGACCCCCTACACAGCAGCAGGAGAGAGGGACTTTCTGAGCCAAGGAAATCTTCATTTCTGAGACCTTTTAAATCCATTGAAAAAGGACCAGAAAGTCTGAAAAGAAAGTTATCACTCTTAGTTTAACATCAGTATTAAATTTACAGGAAATATTGTCTTCAGCTGGGTGGGATACAAACCCACAAAAGACCTGAAATGTTATCAGGAGGTCATGGGCTCATATCCCACCTGGCTCAAGACAAATTTTTCCACTAAATTTTATATTGATATTAAACTAAGAGTGATAACTTCCTTTTCAGTTAAAAAAAATGAGAAATTTATTAAATGATTGACCCAAAAGTCTAATGAACACGTAAAATGCTAACTGTTCAAATTCACAAGAATCCAGTATTACCTGAACACAAACTACTGCCAGTTGGTTTGTTTTACCATGACATCATAGGCAAACCTAGTTTTATTGCTATCAATTCTTGAACTCAAACCCTACATTGAAGATTCTCCTGGAGCTAAAACTTCTAAATTTCTGTTTTGCAATGATCACAAGTGAAAAATATTGTTTTGAGAATTAAAAATACTTTATAATAGGATAAAGAATGTAACAGATAAAAAAACGTATTAAAAGGCAAAACTAGGGACCCACAAATTGAATCATAAAAATAGAAATTTCTGTGGCACTATATACTATAACTGTTTAAAAACTGCAAAATACACATACACTTATGGAAGTTTTTATGGTAAAAGACTATGAACATAACCAATGACTCAGACATATACATTTCTCTTATCTGACAGCTGTTGCCATCTATTACATACTCTGAATGTTTGGATATTTATGGCAGTTTTTGCAGTAAACTATAAGAAATATTTTTAGAAGTGGCTAAAAAAAATTAATCAGGAGTGGGATATGAATTCATGACCTCCTGAAAATGTGTCAGATGCTCTACTTCTGAATTATTCCAAGTCATGTTCAACTGCAGCTAACAGTGACTATAAACATTATATTCCGTAATCAGTAATCACTTCTGACATCATCTGTTGATCAGAAATGGAACAGATTATGGCACCATGATGACTGTTGATTGCAGAAATGTTTATAATGCTGCACACCATGGACATAAGCCTTGAGGTGTCCCTGACTGTACCTCTTCATCTGACTTAAATTTCCTTCTTTTCATTGCATTTTTTAGAGGCCCAGAAATGTGCAAATCTAATAGGGGAGATGTCAGGCTATAGGAAGGATGTTCCAGGCATTCCCAACCATACCTGTTCAACATTGTTATTGTTACTTAGGCAGTATGGGAGCAAATAGTGTCATTCAATGAAGCAAACTTATTCAAAATTCCTTGACTAATATTGCCTGCTTTCAAATGCCCAAAGTTTTGCAATACCATTGTGTGTTAATGGTATCACCATGGAACAGAACTCAATATTCATTCACTAACCTTATCACAGAGGGTAAAACTTCTGCAGCAGGGTCTCAGTGATTGTTTTGGTAAGCTGTATATTTAGCATGTGAAATTCAAGCAACTGTACATGTTTAAATGTCTTAAAATTTGCAAGCCATTCTTTATTTGAGCACTGGATTTATTACAGTGTAAATTCCCATATTAATGAGAACTTACAATGTAATATGTGTTTTTTTCCACATTTGTTAATAATTTAACAATTTGAACTTTGCAATTTTTTTTATATCTTGTGTCATGGATGTCCTGTTTCATCTTTCTCCTAAAAACCATCCATAGGTCCCTACCACAACTCTTGAGTCTCTATGTCCCTTGTGACCTATGTTTCAAATAGTCAAATTGAAATGTCAGCATATTGCACATTGTTTAACCTTTTGGATGTTTCCATACAGGGTTTGTCTGGAATTCAAACATCTAATATGATACTTGCTGACTGATTCTGGTGTTTATGAGTTCCTTCTATGTATGCCCATTTCCCTTGTGTGAGGGCACAAAAATCATTTGGTGCATTACACAGATATGGGAGTTGTCCACTTTTCATATGAATGACCCTTATATATAAATAAAATTAAAAACTTATCTTCCAATATGTGTCTTAAAAAGTAAAATAAATGTACAGTAAACTCTCAGTTATCTAGCATGTATAGGGATTGGTGTGTGCCATTAGATAGCTGCTTTTGAGCAAGCAATTTTATTGTACAATGTCATATAAGCAATAAAATCAGTATGTATGATAAATAATAGTAAATAATAATGAGCATGCATGTAGCTAATACTCAACAAATGAAGCATCTAATGATCGTTAGACTGTATATTAGGAATATTAGGGCAGTTATGCTGTTCACTTAATTGCACAGTACTTATAGAAACTTGGCCACACCTAAAGTTGTACTTTTTCTAAAATTATACTATATATTTATAGAACACTATAAGCAATAAAGCTTACTGTGTTTACTTCCCTTGGAGAAGCCAGATTGTACTGAGTACGTGACATTACACAAGTTGACAGTTTGAAAATACGTTGTTAGAAGGAGTTTGCCACTATATAAAGTGCTGGATAATTAAAAGTTTACTGTAAAGCATGACGATAGTGATGAAATCACTCACTTGATTCATATTAATTTCAAAGGAAGATAGGACTCCAACATTTTTTTAAAAAAGATAAACCAGTTTTGTCATCTGTCTTGTTTTGAAAGTCGTATAAATTGAGTGTTTTCATTATTGGCATTATTTTTTGCTTTTTAGGGTATATATAGAAAGACATGTTTTTTAATTTATGTAATGCTTTTTAATGGCAGCTTCTTGGGAGGTTTTGTAACTAAAAACAGCTATGTTTTCCCTACTTTGTAGGAGAAAATTGTTCTATTCTGTATGTTACTCTCTGTCATAATCTTCCATTTGGTACCTAATTTCAGTCACCAGGTTGGGAAGGTATGGTGGTACAATTGTTTTGACAAGTCCACAGATAACAAACAGGTGAAAAGCAGTAAGAAGACAAGTAAAACTCATTGCTCTAATTTATTTCAAATAGTACTTAAGCAAAAAAAAAAATTCTTATTATACAATTTTTTTCCTTATGTTTACAAATTGGGCTTTGCAATATTTTATATTTTTATATGTACAACATCTACAAAATATTTAAAAAGAAAAATAAAAAATCTGAGACAATAAATCAATCAAGAAATTCAGATGGTTGATTTGATATGGAATGTCACTTATGTCAATTTATTAATTTTGTTTTATTATGTGCAAAATTGTTAATATTTCTTATACATACTTTTGGTTAATATATATTTTATGCTCTTACAGATGCAGTACGTAAAACTGTGGAACAAAAATTGCTGCCTGCATGGTTAAAGTTCTACCAAAATAGTGTTATCGATTTCCTTCATTGTTTAGATATCCAAGATTCTTCAGAAATAGCCAAACTAGCACTGACTGTTTTGTTTAAATCGTGGAAACCAACAGAAATAATTAAAAATTTTAACTTGTTAAATGATAAGTATGTATATTAATATAAGTGCCTCTATTTTTTATTTCATTTCAATACTTTAATTGACACAATTTTTAAAGAGCAAAATAGTACAAATAAGAAGCAGGTTTTAAATAGGCAAAGAAAGATATGTGAATAAAAAGTAAAAAATATAATGCAGGAAGCCCTCAACTTATGCCTAAAAAATTATGTACTTAAAACAGTTGGGCTGGGGTTGCTCAGTTTGTAGCATGCCAGACTTGCAATCTGCAATTTCCAAGTTTGAGGTTCCAACTGTATCAGCATTGAAATTTATCTGCACTAAACTCCACCCTGCCTTGAGTTACAAAGGGTACACTTATGGACTTGGAAAGACTGCCTCCCATCGAATGGGACATACAGCCATGCCCTTATGTGAGGAGAGCCACACGCTGTGTGTGGTACAGTTGTTTTCACAAATCACAGACAGGTGAAAAACAAGGGAAGAAAAAAAAATCATTGCTCTAATTTAGTTCAAATAGTATTTAAAGCAAAAAAAAAAGTATTTCTTTACACATTTTTTTTTAACATGTTAACAAATTGAACTTTGTAATGTTTTTATATCTTGTGTCATGGATGTCCTTGATGGGAGGCTTTCATCTTTCTTATCTTCCTTATCTCAGCTCTGAGTCTCTATGGTCCTTGTGACCTGGTCATGTAGCCCATTGTGTGTACAAAGGTACCACTCAGAGATAAACCCAACAGCTTAAAGCAGTCAGTTGTGATCCATTTTAGTTCTTACTGTAATTGGATCAACCCTTATCAGAGTAAATTAGCCTCTATGCACATATTGAAAGATTCACTTAAAGACTCTTGATTTTAAATCATGCTCCTTTTAGTCATTTTCTTAGTGACCTTTAACACGTTCACTACCCTGCTATAAAGAAATATATAAAAGTGCTTTTTTTAATTGCTACAAAATGATGTAAAGAATAATATTTATAGTTAAAAGGAAATAAAATTTTTATTTGGAAGTACATAATGCACTGCAAGTGCCATTGAATTAGGAATAGCAACCTAGTAACGTCCTGATAACAGCCGCCACACGTTGAGGCAAGGACTCCACAAGTTTGCGTAAATGTACCACAAGTATGGCAACCCATGCATCTTCCACAGCTGTCCACAATTCTCTCAAGGTCGTCACTGATGGGACATGTGCCCGAACACTGCTCAACGGTATCCCAAAGATTTTTGATGGGATTTAAATCTGGGCTTCTAGGTGGCCAATTCATTATTTCAAAGTCAGGAGAATGTTCCTGCATCCATGCAGTAGCCAACCTGAACCTGTGAGATGGATAGTTGTCTTGCTGGTAGATGTCATCTCCATTGGGATGCATGATGATCATAAATGGGTGTAAATGGTCAGCCGTGAGTTCTATGTATCAGGATGCACCGAGAGTCATCAGTACACATACCAAAGATCCCACAGACGTCCAACTGAAGACACCCCAGGCCATCACTGAGCCACTACCAGCTTCTACTGTTCCGACCTGACATGCAGGATCCATGGGTTCATGGGGTTGGCGCCATACCCTCAGTCTCCCATTGGTGTGATGAAGTTTAAATTGGGATTCATAACTCCAGGCTATCCATTGCCAATTTTTGGATGGCTGAGTTTCGATGTTCTTTAGCCCAAGCAAGGCGTGAGTCAGTGTCATGCCATTAGAAGTGGGACTCTCGTAGTTCTGCGGCTCCCGAAGCCGAGACGATGAAGTGAACGTTGCACAGTCCATGCACTGACTTCCTGTCTGGAACTCGCATTCAGATGGGAGGTGATTTCAGATAATGTCTGGCACTATTGGCCTGTACAATCAAGTCAAACGGTGAAGTCCACGATCATTCAAGGCTGGTTGTCCTTTGCAGTTTGTCTGGGTGCTTGTTTTTTTGCCGGAATTTTCATATTCCCAAAACACTCTTGAAACTATCATACAAGAAAATCCAAGTTCGTTGACAATTTCAGAGATCAAGTGTCCCATCCATCTGGCACCTACAATCTGCCCTCTGTCAAATGCATCTAAATCCTACACTTTTCCCAGTACGCTTCTCACGATGAATGCTTGGAGAAGTCAAAGCTGACAGCTATATCTGATCAGAGTTTCAGCCATGCATGCATGCAAATGCAGGACTTGCAGTATTGAATTTGGATAATGTCTCCTATCCCTAATTCAATGGCACTTCAGTGTAAATAAGCACTATTAAAATTAATATGCTTGTTGTTTTTCTCAAATATTTTCTAAAAATTCACAATTAAATGCTTTTTAATTCAGTAGTGAAGTATCACAGGAAAAGCCCAATAGACAAGAAACACTTGAAATAATTAGTTGTAAAAAAATTGGTTGTCCTGAGCAGGACTTGGAGTACTGAATTTGGATAACATCTCCTATCCCTAATTCAGTGGCACTTCAGTGTACTTCTGTGGGTGTATGTAATGCATGTGGCCTTGAAGATATTGTTTGTCTTGGATCCACATGAATCATATTTAATTCATGTCTGTGCTTGTTTATTCCTGTTAATTGCAATCTATTGTTTACCAATTTGTGTCAATTTTATACATCAGTAGCATCAAGATTGATATTTATGTGTTTTTTAAGGTGGTATAATAAAAATTATGATGAGTTGAAGAGGCTGGAAGCTGCACTGGATGAGGTTATGATAGATATGAATGACAAAGATGTAGAAGAGTCATTTGCACAAGTTTTTACTGCCAGTACCAGTAGTTCCAACGTTAGCAAAACTACAGAACCAGTTGTACCTAACTACAATAACAAGGAAGCTGCTAAAGTTTCTGACAGTGATAAAGCTATAGACAAAACTATCTTCACAGTTCGTTTGGATCCTAGTTGCTGGAAAAACACAAGTATTCTGCATTTACCAAATCAAATTCTATAATTCCTGCAGAAGTGACTGAAGAGTCATCAGGAAAGACAATGTATGATTTTTATGGGTATTTTATTACAGACAGAATTATTCATCATATGGTAGTTGAGACTAATAGATATCCACAGAAATAAAAAAAAATATAAATACCCCTTCAAGCAGCTGCTTGCTACATAGGTCTGACAGGAACCTGTCAGTTAATATGTCATAGTAGAAGATCTGAGGAAGGCAAGACTTTAGCAGAAAGACAACACAAATATCCATGTCTTACCCAGGCTCAAATCCAGATCCCTTTAATCAGTAGCCAAGTGTGCTAACCACTCTACCACAGGAAACAATATAAAACGATATATTGCTTCACATTCTCAAATGAAGAAATAGAAAGATGTTACCACCATAGATATGGAAATATTCTTGAGATTTTTGCTGTAGTTGGATTTTAACAAAATGGCTAAACCCTCTGATTACACTGTTCTACAAAAAAAAAAATATTTTTTCTTAAGTAAGAGTTGTGTAATTCTTAAAGTTTTTTTAGTGCAGACTTCAGATCTGTGCTTAGATGTTTTCTATCAGGGATAGTTTTCGAGTTAGACGATTTTTAATTTTTAATTTTATTCCTAGATTTACTATGAATACTAATAGGGAAAAAAAGAGATTATTCTTAGCTTCCTTAGTATTAAAATGATTATAGATTCATACAGAAAATTTTACAGAATATTGTACAGAAATAAATTGAATACAGAATAATTAAATAACAAAAATACTAAACTTAACCATAAAAGAAAAAAAATTATTTATCTGTGCTGTCTCTTTCGAGATTCCAACAAAAATCAGCTAACAGTGTAGGCATCCACTTCCCTTCATATCGCTTTTCAATTATTGAAATATCTTTATGAACCTTCTCCGTGATTATCGGAGATATCACTGTAGCTTTCCAGAAAGTAGTCCAGATGTGAATGCAAGAAGTGCACTTTCAAAGCCATGTTACATCCTAAATCCCGATATGCATTTAGCATCTGGTTTACTATTTCTTTATAATCTTTAGGCCTCTTTTTTCCAAAAAAAATTGTCTCTAACTTTCTTAAAGCACGTCCAAGCAAGTTTCTCTTTCTCTGTTAGAGATTCCTCAAATTTCACATCTTCAATTGTCTTATTTGAGGACCAACAAACACACCCTCTTTTGTCTTTGCTTCTGAAAAACCGGGGAATTTTGTTGTTAGGAAGGCAAATCCTCTACCATATTTATCCACTGCCTTGACAAATTGCTTCATAAGTCCCAGTTTTATATGAAGGGGAGAAATATATATAGTTTTATATGAAGGGGAGAAAGGATCATGTCCTCATAAGCTATAAGTCTCTGCTTCTGTGAATATTTTGCTCCCACTTTCCAATTATGTATTGGCCAAGTTTTCTTCAAGTAATGGGATGCTCTGTCATGACTGTCCCATTCACAAAGGAAACAGAAAATTTTGTTTTTCCTTATTGCATTGCCAATATCATGGCAGTGATTTTTAAGTCCCCACATATTTTCCAGTTGAAATCCGTATATTTAATGGATTTGAGCATTATATCTAGAATCTCATATGATTCTTTTGCCATATTAGCATAGGATGCATCTATAAGGAACCTCCAATTTTGTGGGTCATGAATAAAGCCTAAAGCCGTCATCAAATCTGCAATATCATTGCAGAAGGTCAATCGGCCATCATGTGAGAAGAATGCAACAAAATTCCGTTCAATATAAAGTTATACTTGTACTAGGTTGGGGAAGATTCCATTCTTGCAACCTAAAGCACAGCAGTTCAGCATTTTGTTTACTTAGCCCTAGATCACGAACCAAATCGTTCAGATCTGCCTGCATTAAGAAATGTGGAGTTGAATCCATGGTAGCCTCGTAGGAAGGATTACTTCTTTCTGGAGATGATTCACATGCCTCACTTTCTTCACCAGTACTTTTTTCATCTTCTGTTTCCTGACTTGGAGTTAGTGGAACTGGCAAAGTTTTTGAATGTGGTACTGGTTGTGTTACAGAAGATAAGTTGGGATAATGGATATGTCTCTTTGATTTTCTGCTGGTAAAGCCCTGGATAAGTCATGCAGAAGTAGCAATCTGTGGAATGGTCTTTTGGTTCCCTCCATATCATGGGTACAGTAAATAACATGGCACTACTTTTACCTTTCCACCATTTTATTAATTTCACATAGCAAGTTGCACAACATATGTGAGGGGCCTACTGCTTATCCTGATCTCCTATTTTACATCCAAAGTAATGTTTGTATGCTCTCTTAATTGTAGGTGACATTTTTTTCTTGTGTCTTGCAAAGGTGAACTCACCACAAATACAACAGAAGTTGCCTGCCTTATTTTGACAGGGCATTCTCTAGAATACAAAAGAAAAAAAATAACAGAATAGAAGTATTCACAAACCTGTCACATTAATTACACAAATATTGTCATAAAATATCTTTACATACCCTAGAATATAAATAATAAATAAATAATACCCCCCTCAAGCAGCTGCTTGCCACAGAGGTCTGACAGGAGCCTGTCAGTTTATATGCCAGAGTAGAAGGTCTGAGAGGATGGCAGGACCTCAGCGGAAAAACGACACATACGTCCATGCCTTACCCGGGGCTCGAATCCAGGTCACTTAGATTAGTAGCCAAGCGTGCTAACCACTCGGCCATGGGACGGCTAAAAATCGCCCGGAGGCGACTTCAAAAATTGCCCAAAGGCTCATTGTGATGCTTTTCTCCACGGTAATCTTTAGTAAAAGGCGAAAGATTAACTCGCATTTTGAAGAAAAACATACAGTTTGAAAAAACTGATGTTAATTCCACAAATATCTTGTCACTTATACGTTTTTAAAATAAACTTTACAGAGGCAGACTAGTAGTTATCAAAACTATGAATAAAATAACATTGTTCCTAACATATGAGTATAAACTATTACAAATGAGTCAGTGTTGCCAACTTTTTTTGATGTAACATTTCCTAATTTTTCATTCCCCAAGTAATGTGTATGAAATTGATGTGTTATATCCCCATCATCATCATCCTTAAGCATCTATAGGCTACAGAAGTGAAACTAGATCCTGCACTTAGTTCTCCAAGCATATCTGTCCTGAATTGCATCTGGCCACTGCACACCAATTCTAACAAGGTCCTGTTTGACATTGTCTGCCTACCACATCCTAGGTCTCCCCCTCTTTCTGAGGCCTTTAGGCACACTGTTCATAACCCTATTCACTAATCTATAATTATGCATATGGGCAACATGGCCAAAACAACTGAGTCTCTCTACAGTACTGTGCAAATTAGTTGGGACAATAGGAAAATGCAGTTACAAAGACACAACTAAAATATTTATTTGTTTAATAGTGTAGTTAATAGTGAATGTGACCCCCTTATCTTTAATTACTTCTTCCACCCTCTCAACCATTGATGCCACTAGCTTTCCACACATCTCCTTCACTTCAGGGTCATGGTACCACACTTTCATGACACTTTCTATCATTTTGGTTTTCGTCGTGCAATCCATCTTAGAAATGCGCGCTTTAATAATGGCCCACAAATTTTAAATGGGATACCCCATCACTGTTAGGAAACAGCTTCTGCAGTGTTGGGATCATTTTCGCCTCCAGAATGTCTATGTACTTTTTGCTGTCCATCATTCCTTCAATGGGGTGAAGCATCTGTGGCCCGGAAGCTGTGAAACATCCCCAAAACATGATCCTTGGTGGTTATGAACCAGTTTACACTTGCAGCAGTTTAGACTCCACAGCGGAAGAGACTTAGCATTCCTTCGCTTGTCCCAACTAATTCGCACAGTACTGTACACCATATACTGCTCAAAGGAGGTTGCTGACTTCTTTGCCTAACTTTATCATTACTTACAAAGTTGAACTACCTACTACCCAAGATATTGAATAAGTATCTAGAATCAAAGGCATCAAGTTTTCTGTTATCTTGTTTACAAAGCATCCAAGTTTCACTACCATAATTAACCCGAGAAAGAACAAACTATTATACAGTCTAATTTTAGTCTTTAAGTGTATACGCCTATTTCTCCACAGATTCTTAAAAGTCCCGACAGCAATCCCTATTCGTCTGTTAATTTCATGTCGCACATCACCAATATCTGTTACATTGCTCCCAAGATAATTGAACTGTGACACCTGCTCAAGACTGCAACCATTCAGTTTAACTGAATCACAGCCTGCCTGATCAATTTTCATCACTTTAGTTTTCTCTCTGTTTATAACCAAACCTGCTCTACTACCAGTCTCATCAACAGCTCGAATGAAAGAGTTCATCTCATCAACATCATTTGCCAAACGAACTAAATTATCAGCATAATCTAAATCAGAAATTTTCGTATCTCCAGTCCATTTAAGGCCAAAATCTTTCCCTTGAAGTGAATTTCGCATAACATAATCAATAACCAGGCTAAAGAGAAAAGGAGTCAAAATGCAACCTTGTCGAACAGCAGAAGTAATGCTAAACCAATTGCTACAAGCCTTACCAACTCTCACACACGACTCAGTGTTATTATAAACAGCTTTCATAATGTTAACTAACTTGTCTGGTATACCATATGATCTCACAATCAACCACAAATTATGACGATCAACAGAGTCGAAAGCCTTTTTGAAATCAACAAAGCTAGCAACCAAAGGTTTCTGAAACTCTGAACATTTCTCAAGAGTCTGCCTAAGTGAAAATATCTGATCCACACATCCCCTACCACTTCTGAATTCACATTGTTCATCACGCAATTGCCTGTCAACCAAATTCTTAATTCTATTAAGCACAATCATGCGAAGAACCTGGTACCTAGTTGGAATAACTCCCTGGAACAGAGAGTATGCTGATACCCCTATAGTTATCACAAGAAATGTGATCACCTTTTTTGAAAATAGGGATAATAATAGCTCTGGTAAAATCCTTAGAAACCCTGCCTTTATCATAAAAGATATTCAAAATTTCAGTCATCCAAGTGGTAACAGAAACATTCCCAGCTCTAAGCATTTATGTAGTAATTTCGTCTACCCCTTGGGATTTATGAAGTTTAAGTTTAGAAATAGCCAAAATAACTTCAGATTGTGGTATAGGGCTAACATTAAAGCCACCAATGTATCTATCATCATTACAAACAATGGGAGTAGAACTAACCACATTGTTTAGAACATCACTGAAATGCTCAGCTCACCTAACCATGACAGAATCCTCACCTTCTATAACCTTACCTTGTTTATCCTTCAATCCCTGTATACCTGTCTCCTTCAATCCCTGTATACCTGTCCGTTTTCTACCACACAAAACATTAACTATCTGGTACAGCTCTCTGCTGTTGTGCTGTCTAACTGCTTCCTCGGCTTTGTCAGCCAAACCATCAAGCCAAAGATTCTTATCAGCAGCTAACTGATCTTTTACACATTTATTAGTTCTCTGTAATGCTTTCTATTAGTACTAGTAGGGTATTGATTAAGGACATTCCTGCAGTTCTTTCTTTCTGAAATAATCTCAAGTGCCTTTTCACTCAAATAAGTCTTCCTCTTCTGCTTCTTTTTTCCTAAAAGAGTACTGTTAGTTTCCAAAAAGCTGTTTAAAATGGCCCCATTCTTCTTCAACTTCAGTAGTAAGCAAACCATGATTGTCATAATGATTAAGTAACTTGTCATGGTAAGCTTTAGCTATATCTGGGTCTTTCAGAGCTTCAGTATTAAAGGTAAAATTTTTCACTTTAGCACAACACTTTTTAAGTTTGATTTGCAAGACACTTTTAACAAGGTAATGGTCAGATCCAATTTCAGCTCTCCTATATGACCTGGTATTCCTAACAGAACTAGCCCATTTGCTGTTAATTAATATATAATCAATCATATTCTTATGCAGCCGATCAAGTGAAACCCATGTCTACTTATGTATGTTGCGGTGTTTGTAATAAGTGTTATTCTGAAACCATTGAGTTTACTTACCTGTAGGAGACATTGCCCATTGCCATTGCAGCTACCAATACCAAAAGGGCCTATCACTCCTCCGCAAAGGTTAGATTCAGTACCAACTTTGGCCTTGAAGTCACCTAGAACAAGGGTAATATCTCCTTTCTTGACAGAATTCAAAATATCCGAAGTTGTCTTTAAAACCTATCCTTCTCATCCTCATCAGCATCCTCAGTGGGGGGCATAACAGCAGATAACATTCAAGTCTTTAATGCTTGTCTGAAAATTTGCTGTAAGAAACCTTTCATTGATGCACTCATATCCTAGAAGAGCATCATTACAAATGGGAAAAATCTGTAGCGTGTCTGCTTCTCAGCAGACACGCTATAATTGGCAATGTTTATTATCGTTCCTCCCTGAAAAGAGAAATTTAAGATTATTTTTAAGAATCTGACCTTTATCTGTCCATCTGGTCTCTTGCAAGCCGAGAATATCTAAATTATAACAGTGGAATTCTTGTGTGAGGACATCAAGAGAATAAGCTCTGTGCAGAGTCCTCGCATTCCAACTATCTATGGAGAGAAAATGATTAGTGGGATGTTTAAAGAAACTATGGTTATTGAGAGAGGGAATGCCGACAATATCAAACAGCCCCCTAATCACAATCATGGGGCAAAGATCCGTTTCCCCCACCACTTCCATTTACAGCCACCTTTTGTAATGTTTGTTTTCTTATGTTTAAAATCTCTCAATGTTAGTCTTCAAGTATATGAGAATTGTTTTGAAGCACTACACATTTGAGATATCCCCAAAGGAAGAAATCTGGAGGAGTAAGATCTTGGGGGCCAAAAATTTTTTGAAATCAAATGATCACCAAAAAATTCCTGCAACGTGACCATTGTGTCATTTGCAGTATGGGCGGTCATGCCATCTTGTTGAAACAAACACTCTCATTCATTCACATCCAATAGTGCAATAAACTGTTGGATGAGGTCACGATAAACTTCACCAGTTACAGTTGAGTCAAAAAATACAGGTCCTATCACACGACAACGGCAAATTGTATACCAAACATCAATTTTCCATGCATGTAATGGTCGTTTGGGAAAAGTGAGAGGATTTTCACTGCTCCATTTTCAACTGTTTTGACTGTTCACACCCCCATCGAAGTGTAACTAAGCCTCATCACTGAAATAAACATGGTTCAACACCTCAGTTCCATTTTCATCAACAAAAGAATGAAACCTATGACAGTACTGTAAACGTTTTTCATGGTCTGGTTCTTTCAGTTCATGAACGACACCAATGCGGTAGGCATGAAATTTTAACTTCTTTGTAGCCCTGAAAATAGTAGCTGGTGACAGTCCAACCTGTTAAGATAGAATTTCTGGGTGAACAAGTTAAACACATCATCAAGAACTTTGGCAGTTAACAGTGATGGCGTGCATGGGCTCTTTAGATCCTGTACAGACCCAGTGTCAGGAAATTTGTCAATCAAACCGAGATATTGTTGACTTGTTGGGAACTGCAGACTGAGGAAACTTCAACTCAAACTCTGCTCTCACAAGTTTGTAAGATTTGTACACACAATAAGTCTCAACAATAAATACATGTTCATTTTTGGAAAACGATATAACTGACACAACATAAATAAATGAATGCTTGAGTGAGACTAGTGTGTGACAAGGTCATTTCAACTGCTAAAGGCTGTTAACCTTGCATACAGTAATGCCAACTGACTAATATTATGGCATGAAATGTACATTTGCATAAGTTCTCTCATATTTAGGGTTGTGTCCTTTTTGAAACACCCTGTATGTAATAGATCCAAGGAAGGAAGTTTTAGTGCAAGTAATTTTCAATCTCCCTTTCTGTTTAAATGTCAAATGTTATAGAAAAATCAATAGTAGAGAAGCACAAGGAATATCCTGTAAATTATGAAACTTGTGAATAGTTGGTTCAAGGTGTAAGATCATAGTGAAATTAGCCTCCAATGAGGGGCTCCCTACATTAGTCACAACAGGAAGATGAGATAGTAGAGATAGAAAATACTACCTCTGTGCTATCTCACTGTTCTATGAACTATATTAATCTCTTTAACCTAGTAGAGATAAAATGAAAGACATTAGACTTTGCAGAAGTGGCCAATGTTCTGAAAGAAATCAGTTAGTAGTCACATGTGCATTTCCTGCAGCTTCTTGTTTTGGTGGGTACCAAGAAGGCAGGTAATGGACTATCGAATCAGTGATTCCAATAGCATGAAGTGCCCAAAACAAAACTTCTCTTTCAGCATTGTAGTGGGATTTTGGCATAAGCAGTATGTGAGATACAGTTTCAGGTTGCTCATTTGGCACAGTTAGGACTAGACTCTACCAAGAGTATGAATGGTAGAGTTGCTGTAGATGACACCAACTTGGGGAAAATGGAGGAGGGCCTCCTCAGATCTGCAGACGTTTCAGAGGTTAGGAGCAGTGAGAGAAGGGTTTACCAGGTACCTAAAAGAGGGACAACTGGAGTTCCTTTGCCACTGGGTGAGACATTACTGGCTCATCAGCTGTGAATAAAAATCTTGCATTCAGTGAGAGAAAGAGGAAAATTAGTAACTTACCTCTGACTCTCAAGCATCTCTTTCACAGTCCGATCTGCAAGTTCATTGTTAAGTATCTCCACATGGGAGGGTATCCGTTGAAGTGGATCATGATACTCACAGAAGTGAGCATGGAGCATTTCTCCATGATCTTCTGAATAAGGAAAGAGTTGCAGGTCTTGTCTCTCTTCAGGAGAGAGCTTGCAAAGCTGACTTGGAGTAGCAAAGGTTCGTGAGTATTATGAAAGAACTTCCTAAACAATACTGTATTTCTGTTTTTGTACTATATATGTGATTGGCAGAAGTTTGAGCATGCTATTTGTATTTATATCTGTAAAAAGTTGTCTACTGGATCCTTGGGCTAGAAAACACTTGTCATTTCTGTGGTGAAATTGGCCTTGACTTTGGCATGTTTTTTAAGAACATGATCTATACACGTCCAAGGACTGCTTGTATTGATTATTCATTCAGAAAAATTCTGTAGTCAAGAATACATTTTCAATCCAAGTGTTTTGCAAACTTGGAAATTTTTGAGGGAGATTAATTTTATTTTGAGTAAATAGATGGCAATAAAATAATAAAATGCTGCATTAATAGTTTCTTACAGTTAGTTTAAAACTAGGATTAAGAATGGTCATCATATAATTTAATAAAAGAGGTTTAGAACAAAAATAAAATTGTTTTTATTTACTCTATTTAAGGCTACAAAAAATGCTGTTTTCAATATAAATCTGTCCCTTTGAGAAAGAAGGTATGTAGGAAACTAAAGTCCTTTTATAATAGATGAATTTGGGGGAAATGTTGCATTCCTTCCTAATGTTTTATTTTGCCAGTTAACAAGGTAATTTTACATGTTTAAATTTAACCACTGAATGCATGTTAAAAAACTTATTTTCATGAATGATTATTCTTTTTTCAGCCATCTCATACCATTAGAAAATCTAACTTGTGAAAGTGCTTTTTATTGGCGTTGTTTATGCCAGTATGTAAAAACACTTGGTGGAGGAATTGCAGACGAAATTTTTGACACCCTGGTTTCTGACCTGACTCCATTTTGTGAATATCTGAAAGGGTTAGTGTGTCTTATTAAATTTCAAAAACATAACATGTTTGTATTCAAAATGATCTTTTGCTATACTGTATATATTTAAAATGGCTAATTTTTTATTGCATGCTTTAATTTTGCTGCATATTACAACTATGTTTATTATAGTGTTAATTAAGAATGATAAACCCATCTTTGCAATGATAAATAATTTTTGGAATGTCCTAGAGCAGTTTCTTTGGTTTCATGACATCAAATGTTTTGTGATATGGCTTGCAAAACTTTGAGAGCAGGCCAACATATAATCTCATTGATTCTTGTCAAGTCACAATAATTCAGGATATATTCAGTCTCTCCCTATATCTTTGAAAATATTACTTACAGTAGATATTCGTGGTGTGGCTTAGTATAATAATTGTGCCTTTTGTGACAGACATAAAATTTTAAAATGACTTTAGAACCAGTGTAAAACAGTAGTAATCACAGTGCCCGTAAGTGCCACATCAGCTGGTGAGTTTATTCAGGTGCTCATGCACATGTTACAGATTATAAATTGGTCTTGTATAATGAAAAAAAAAACGTGAAGACAGTTATGGTACCCTTCCAAACTTAATTGCATTTATTGACATGAGTCAATCAGGTGACATCTCTGGCTTATAGAGTAATTTACTTTTTACTACAGTCAAGTTATCAGCAGTTTAAAGAAGTGCGATTTTGAAGTTTCTTTATTTTGTCTTCATGCTCCATATAATATTTAAAAGGTAAGATTTTAATGTTATATGCCACATTTTAACCCTTCCAGTGTCCAAGTCATCTGTATACGTGCACAGAATCCGAAATGAGGTGCCAAGGGTGTATGTATCTGTTTTTAGTACAACATGAAAAAATTTGGTTTTTTAAAAATAAAAATTGCCATTGTAATTTATATATATATCTTATAAAAATGTATAATTCAGTCTTGAAAAATAATATTTTGTTTTTTAATTTGATGCATATTTTGTTAAACTACAATATAAATAATTTGATAAAGCCATCTGACTGCCATTTCTTGGAAGCACTAAACGGTATTGCTGATTTGCTTGTTAATGTCCCTATTTGCTGAAGTAACCTGATTTAAGCTCACAAGTTTGATTTGAACTATTATCAATAAATTTTTTCTTAAATTTTCGAAAATCTCCTAAAAATTAACAAAAAATTTGCTATTTTTAAAAACAGATTTTGGAAGCAATTACAAAGTACGTACCGCCATTTTTTTTCCATTTCACCCTTTTCTGTCATAAACCTATTTCAGTATTCCCAAATTATATTTATCATTTTTCCCATCATTCTATGCATCTTTCCAGCTCTTAAAATCGAAACTGGAAGTAAACACATCCTTCTTAGAAATTCTGATTGCAGCTGCATTTATTTAGTTATGCTTCACTGAGGCAAACAAGAGGCAGATGGCTGGCACAAGCTATCTCTGTTCTGTGTGCTATAAGTGTTTTTTTACTGTTTTGGTCCAGCATATTGGATACACTTTGTAAAGTTAGTATTTACTTTTTTTATATTTAAACCTTAGTTTTTATTTCAGTAGATTTATTTTCGTAAATTTGTGATCTTTTGGCCGATCAATAAGTATTGATTTTTCATAGCTATGCTACATCATATGGCCGGCCTACAACTTGTTGCTGTGGATATTTTAACATCACATTTGGTTATATGTTAATTTTTATTTTATTATTTATTACTTTTCCAGTTAAACTTTGATCTGATACTATTTTCTGAAAATAAATGAGGTTTTGGATATGGGAGCAATTTCATTTCTGTAGATTTATTTTTTTAAGTTAGCAATCTTTTGGTCAGCTGATTTATCGATCTTTCTGAGTTATGCTATATCGGAGGCTGGCTTAAAAGTTGTTGCGGATATTTCATTTAACACCCCATTAGGTTATGTGTAATTTTTCTTTTATTATTTCTTGTTTTTTTTAGTAAAAAACTTTGAGCTTATACAGTTTTCTGAAAATGAATGTCTTGGTATGGAAGCAAAATAGATTCCTTGCTACGAAAATCAGCTGTCATGTGGGAGGGCAATTTCAGGGAGGTGTCCCCTCCACTAAACCTACTACTCCCCCCCCCCCCCTCTAGAAAAAATATATATTTTTTTTAAATTAGAAGTTTTTATGTTTATATTGAATGATTTTAATGACAACTTCCCCCCCCCCCCCAATACCTTGGCTGTGCCACACAGATGATATAACACTGTTTTTTTTTTTGCTTTGGTGCACAAACTTTTCTGCACTTAGCCAAGATCGCCAAACTTCAACACCCAAAGAAAAAATTCAGAATGTTTAGTAAAAAAAGCAGCCAAGAAAATGTTTTCTATTTCACAGAAAATCCCATGAATGTGAAAAGTCCAAGTCACTTAGTATAATATTGACTGTGTTTAAAATACACAACACTGAAAAGAATCATTAAAAGAAATAAAAATCACATTTCAAGTTGAATATTGTATTTTTCAGGAGGAAATTTCCTTTTGATAAATATATAATTTAACTATTTTTATTCATCAGGTTTTCCAAAATGAAGCCTTAATTGTATAGTGTGATCTTTTTTTTTTTGCCATATCACATTGAAAAGGACTTATTAAAATCAATATGCTTGTAAATTTGTGTATATTATTTATTTCCATAAAATTCATAATTAAATTCTCTTGAATTTGGTATATGACATGACCTATTTCTGTTGAGGTTATTTAAAAAAAAAATCTAAAGTTGACCTGTTTATCTGACTCAGCACAATTGGCTAAAAGCTTGGAATTTTTCTCAGTATGGTACCAAGAAAAAAATTACAAAACAAGAGAAATATTTACTTGAAAACAAAAAAATAGTTTTTTGGTTATTCAGAAATAAATTGCCTTTCTATTCATGTGCATTGTAATCATTTCTGCTATTAGTTTTTTCTTTTTTTTTAAATAAATTTTTATTTGTGTTGCCATATGCATTTTTTTTTTACTACATGACTAAAAAATTCTTGTTAAAATAAAACTTATTGTCTTTTTCATTAAATACTTTATTTTCAGAAAATTCAGAATTAAATGCTGATTAATTTGGCATATAACATGCCATAATTCCTTTCATTAGTTATTTGGCAAAAAGTTTTGAAGTTAATTTTTTTTGGCTGAGCATAGGAAGGGAATAGCTTGGCCTCTGGATGGAAACCAGTTTTTCAGACTGGACACTGGAAGGGTTAAGTTTTAATATTGAGAAAATATATACAAATTATCTATCAAATATTGTTTTCATCAAACTTGTCAGAGCCTCTTGTTAAAGACCATTAATTCAAACTGCTTTTCAAGGTGGTACCCAGAACTATTCATTTTATATTTGGATGTACCCATAGCCTTCAAAACTTTGGGAATCCTTGGCATAAATAGTTTGAAAAAATAAATTACATCATTCCATACCAAGATGTCTTTTGCTAATTTATAAAGATATCTATTATGACATACTTCAGAATTCTAGTTTATGCATTCAGATGAACTCACCTGCTTCTATAGTACTCTTTTGCCCACTCTGTTAGGCTTTGTTCTGAAGGGCAATTGTCTGTAGACTTGTTCAGCTATTTTCTATGTTCACCAAGATGTCCTGCACTAGAGTGCTGGTTGTTTCTTGTTTCACATTACACAAATTAACAAACATGTACATAAATTTTAAAAGTTATCTGGATTTGAATTTCATTGCCACAACAGCACAGACACTTTCTTCAGGGTTTGACATAGAGAATTGAACAAAAGAAATTTTGAAATTGAACATTTGACATGAAGAAGGTACTATGCTGCATACTGAAGCTACAGTGAGCAATGTTGTTTACTTGGGCACACCTGTTTTTATTTTGCTGCTCCTCTTCTGAATTGGGCACAGTGACATTCCCAGAACTGAAACTTTTATTTAAATTACAATTGAAGGGAATATTGATTTGTCAACCTACAATGTCTATATAAAAAAAATGTATTAGAATAGAAATAAAAGAGCATAATACCAAAAAGGTAATAAAATATAGAGGCAACACAAAACTGCTGCTTTACTAAACTATATGCATTTCCTTAAGTCATAAAGAGAAGCTTTTTTTTGGACTGATTAACAAAAGAAATTATTATGGCAAGCATTCATAGAGCATTTCATTCTGAAACATTTTTGTTCCATAGAAAACAGTCAGTGCTAAAAATGGCACTGTTGCCTTTATTAAGGGATTAACAGGTTCCATTAATTTAATGAATAAATTAACAGATAATTTGTTATTTTAAAATTAGATTTTTTAATTTTTTGACAGAATTTAAAAAAATCTGATTTTTAGGGTGTTTTTTTTAAAACATTGATCAGTTTAGCAGTATAGAAGCACAATCTTAGCCTTTGTTTTCATTGAATCAAGAGCGATTGAGAACAGTTAGCAGATGTTAATGGTTAACAGCTGTGACTTTGATCATACTGCAAACGATGCCTTACAACTTTCTGTCGTGTAACCAATGATTGTTTCTTGATGTAACCTGTTTCAGAGTACCTCATTCAAAAGTACTCAACTGGATAACACTTCATTTTTTGATTTAGTAAACTATAATAGATATTTTTTTTTAGCATTTTTGTCCACATAAGTGAAAATCAAGAACTTCTATGTAACAGATGTCTGTTAGAGCAAACCTTTTTTTTTTGGTCCCTTCAATCTAGTGACAAATTTTTACCGTATTTGATTTAAAATCAATTTCTAATGTACTCAACAGGCTCTATATATTCAAACCTAAAGTGTCAGATGTGAAGTTATGAAATATTTAGTTAAAAAAAGTTTATTAATGTTTTCCTATCATGAATGTTGTACCAAGGTTCTTGACTCAAATAGTTTATGTATTCAAAGTTCATTAGTTTAAAATATTTATTTAAAAGAACAATTTATTTATTCTAAGTCTTATAACTAAGCTAATAATCAGCGAGAGCTGCTCAGAAGTTTTAATATGCTATTATACTCACAAACAGCAATCTCAAAATACTTGATGTTGAATCAACTATGCATAGAAGATGAATAATATGCAAGTCTAACAATTAATCTTCCTAACAACTGTCAGCAGAACTTTACCCAACTGCAAGTATTAATTCTAATGAGCTAAAGAATTGACTGCAAGCTCAAAGAATCAGATGGTAGGTGACAATCTCATTAGCATGAAACAGCATGTGCTTCAGACAGGCATGTTAGATGTCAGACAAGCAGAGCGAGCTATTACATCAGGCAGTTGTTGCAGAAACAAGCAAGGCAGGTCATATGAAAGTTGCATAGTGGTTACAGAATAAAGGGAACTAAATATTAACTTAACCCTTAACAAGCCAGATTTATAAAGTAGAATTAATTCTGATGGTTGGGTTAATTTTGAAATGCTTTCAGCAGGAAAAAAAGAACAACTTTCAAATCTTATTCCAAAATAGGTCATGTCATATACCAAAATAAAGAGCATTTAAAGAGGCATGGGTTCAGTCCCACTCAGAACAACCAATTTTTTTACAACTAATTATTTCAAGTGTATCTTGTCTACTGGGCTTTTCCTGTGATACTTCACTACTGAATTAAAAAGCATTTAATTGTGAATTTTTATAAAACATTTGAGAAAAACAACAAGCATATTAATTTTAATAGTGCTTATTTACACTGAAGTGCTATTGAATTAGAGATAGGAGACATTATCCAAATTCAGTACCGCAAGTCCTGCATTTGCATGCATATGTGGCTGAAACTCTGGTCAAATATAGCTGCCAGCTTTGACTTCTCCAAGCATTTGTCGGGAGAAACGTAATGGGAAAGGTGTGGGATTTACATGCATTTGACAGAGGGCAGATTGTAGATGCCAGACGGATGGGACACTCGATCTCCAAAATTGTCATTGAACTTGGATTTTCTTGTACGACAGTTTCAAGCGTATTCCAGGAATATGAAAATTCCAGCAAAAAAAAACAAGCACCCAGACAAACTGCAAAGGACAACCAGCTTTGAATGATCGTGGATTTCACCATGTGACCCGCATCGTACAGACCAATAGGGGCCAGACATTATCTGAAATCACCTCCCATCTGAATGTGGGTTCCAGCCGGGAAGTCAGTGCATGGACCATGCAATGCTCACTTCATCAGCTCGGCTTTGAGAGCCGCTGACCTATGAGAGTCCCACTTCTAATAACACGATAACGGGCTTAACGCCTTGCTTGGGCTAAAGAACATCGGAACTGGACAATCAAAAATTGGCAACGGATAGCCCAGCAAACTTGTGGAGTCCTTGCCTCGTCATGTGGTGGCTGTTATCAGGGCCAGAGGGGGCTAACATGTTACTAGGTTGCTATCCCTAGTTCAATGGCACTTCATTGTAAAACAATATAATAAAAAAAGGAGTAATTTCATTGGATTGTCTGTTCTGCCATTGTCATATTCTGTTCATTAGTTATTTCATATCATTCTGAAATAACTAATGAGCGAAATATGACATATCTTAAAAGGAAGAGCATATAATTCTACATAATGATAAATAAACAGATTTACCTGAAACAGCATAATTATATAGTTCCATGGTTTTTTTTTCTTGTATGGTACTGCTGAAAGTTTCATCAGAGTCACTATATTGTGTACTATCACTCTTGGTATCAACATTTACTAGTGATTAGCATACATGGGCTAGTGGTTAGCATACCTGACTATTATTCCAGCAAACTTGCCCTTAAGTGTTTTTATATTGTATTCATTGTGTAAGTGTTTGTATTGTGTACGAGAAACCAACACAAGCCAACAGCTTACAGGTTATATCAGTCCCTTTTATTAAAAAAACAAACAAATAAACTTATTACACAGGATATTTTTCACGGAATTGTAAATATCAAGAACAGGTCAACATTTACAGTATCCAGCATCTGTAAATAGTAACTTTGCATAAACTGGAAAGAGAGCTCTATACTAATCCTCAATGATGATCCACAGAACCAGCCAGGCCACTAATACTTTTGAAAAGAGATATCCTCTTGTGGAAGGGAATGGAAAGGGGGACCTGCCAGATCAGGTGGCCTACTGATCTTGGTCACCTATGGCCACTTTTTTCTTTTTTTCAACCCTGCTGTGAAGTAGTCAACTTAACAGGGTCCTGGTGCTGCCCATATATACCCATTAGATGAATGGTTTTTAGCTTTGAGCTTGGTTATGTCTCCTGGATTTGCTGCACTGGTGAGCCTCTGTTGAGGGAGAATATGCCCAGTGTTTTCTGTTTGCTTGTGGGTTGCCAGCCCTAAGTGAACAGAGGCACGAGATACCTTATATCAGCTGGTAGATAATCCTGATCAGAGGCCATCGCAGTATCTGAACCTTCACTTAGCTAGTTGGGTATCACCAATCCTAAACTGGAGTGATGTGTCTCAGGCAAGTCGTATGATTCTTGAAAAGGTGGTGTCTGAAGTTCCTACCAGCATGGATGGGCTTCAGTCTTTAGTGGTAGGGAAACAGGTCTTTGTCCCATGCCTGTGATTAGGGGGCTGTTTAATATTGTTGGCCCTACCTTTCAATAAATCTAGTTTCATTAAAAATCCAAATAACCATTTTCTCTCTGCAGGTATGTGGAGGGAAACAGTACTACAGTGGTAGGGAAACAATACTTTAGTGGTAGGGAAACAGGTCTTTGTCCCATGCCTGTGATTAGGGGGCTGTTTAATATTGTTGGCCCTACCTTTCAATAAATCTAGTTTCATTAAAAATCCAAATAACCATTTTCTCTCTGCAGGTATGTGGAAAATCAGGACATTACATAGAGATTATTCTATTGATGTCCTCACACAGTAATTCCAGCATTATAACCTAGATATTCTATGCTACAAGAGATCGGATGGACAGGTATAGGTAAGATATTTAAAAATAATTTTAAAATTCTCTTTTCAGGGAGGGAGGATAGAAAGCATCTCCATGGTGTAGGTTTGATTCTCAGCAGACATGCCAGTGATGCTCTTCTAAGAAATGACTGTTTTAATAAAAGATTTCATACAGCTAAATTTAAGACTCGTAAAATGTAAGTAAGTAAAAATTAAAGACTTGAATGTCATCTGTTGTTACACCCCCACAGAGGACTCTGATGAGAACAAGAAGGATAAGTTTTACAGACAACTTCAGGATATTTTGAATTCTGTGAAGAAAGGAGATATTTCTCTTGTACTAGGTGACTTCAATGCTAAAGTTGGTACTGACTCTGACCTTTGGGCAGAGGTTTTAGGTCCCTTTGGCATTGGTAGTGACATTGTCATCCTACAGGTAAGTAAATTTTATGGTTTGTAAATCACTAACACATACTAAATCCAGAACATTTATAAATGCACATCAGTTTCACTTGATGGTTGCACTAGTTCAGTTAGGAATACCAGATAATACAGGGAATTCAAAAATGGGTCTGACCATTTACCTGGTCAAAAGTGCCTTGCAAATGAAGCTGAAAAAATATGTTAAGGTTAAGAGAATTACCTTTAACACTTAAGGGCTGAAAAATCGAGATATAGCCAAAGCATACCATGATAAGCTAATTAATTGTTGACAATTGTGATTTGTTTACTGCTGAAGCTGAGAAAGAAAAGGATTAGTTTAAACAGGATTTTCTTGAGACCAACAGTACTCTTTTAGTTAATAAGGAAGAGAGGAAACAAAAATTATTTGAGTGATAAGGCTATGGAGCTTATTTCTGAAGGAAGGAAGTGGAGGATTAATATGAATCAACACCCTACTAGTCCTAACAGCAGATGTTACAACGAGCTTAATAAACGTGTAAAGGATCAGTTTAACAGCTGATAAGAATCTTTGGCTTGATAGCTTACCTGACAAAGCAGAGGAAGCAGTTGGTCAGCACAACAGTAGAGGGTTGTACAAGATAATGTTTATGTGTGGGAAGAAACAGACAGGTACACCGGGATTGAGAGATAAACATGGTAAGGTGGTTGAAAAAGAGGATTCTGTGATGATGACTGGGTGGGCTGAGTATTTCAGAGATGTTCTAAACATGACTTTTTCTACTCCCATTGTTTGTAATGAGGATAGGTGCATTACTGGCTTTAATGTTGGCCCTATATCACATTCTGAAGTCGTTTTGGCTATCTCTAAATTAAAACTGCATAAATTCCCAGGGGCAGATGAAATCACCACTGAAGTGCTTAGAGCTGGAAACACTTGTATTGTCACATGGCTGTTCCTAAGGATTTTTACTAGAGCTATTATTTTCCTTATTTTTGAAAAAGGTATCACAGTTCTTGTAATAATTATAGGGGAATTAGTTTACTTTCTGTTCCAAGTAAAGTTCTTTGCATTATTATACTTAGCAGAATTAAGAATTTGGTTGATGGACAACTGTGTGATGAACAGTGTGAATTCAGAAGTGGTAGGGGATGTATTGATCAAATATTTTTATTTAGGCAGATTCTTGAGAAATGTTTAGAGTTTTAAAAACCTGTTATTACTAGTTTTGTAGATTTGAAAAAGGTTTTGAGTGTTGACTGTCATAATTTGTGGTTGATCGTGATGTCTTATAGAGTACCTGGCAAGTTAGTTAGCATAATGACAGCTCTTTATAATAACACAGTCATGTGTGAGAATTGGTAAGGCATGTAACAATTGGTTTAGCATTGCTAGTGGAATTAGACAAGGATACATTTTGTCTGCTTTTCTCTTTAGTCTGGTATTGATTATGTTATGTGAAATTCTTTGGAAAGGAAAGATTTTGGCCTTAAATGGTCTAGAGATTTCAAAATTTCTGATTTAGATTATGCAGATGATTTTGCCTTGTTGGCGAATGATGTTGATGAGATGAATTCGTTCATTAGGGCTGTTGATGAGACTGGTAATAGAGTAGGTTTGGGTGATAAAACAGAGAAAAATCTAAAGTGATGAAAATTAGTCAGGTAGATGGTGCTTCAGTTGCTTTGAATGGCTGCACTCTTGATCAAATGTCTCAGTTTAATTATCTTGGGAGCTATGTACTTTATGTGAGCATATTAACTTTCATGTGACTTTTTTTTACAGTGATAAAGTAAAAAAGTAGATTGGACTATGCAATTAAGACTTAATTTTGGGAAACCTGGTGAATAAAAATAGTTAAATTATATATCCATTGAAAATAAATTTCTTCCCGAATAATATAATATTTACATGAAACGTGATTTTTATTTCTTTTTATGAGCTGCTCAGAGGTAAAACAACCCAAACAACCCAATCGTTTTATGATTTTTTTTTATTTCTATGTGGTATATTTTTAAAACATCGACCAGCATTATACAGGCTTACTTGAATTGCTTGCATTAATGGGATTTCCTTTCTGATTTATGAAATGGGAAACAGTTTTTTTGGCTGTTTTTCTTTACCAAACATTGCAAATTTTTTCTCTGGTTGTTAAATGCCGAGAAGTCAGTCCACCAAAGTAAAAAAAAATGTTTGTATCATCAGAGTAGCTGTGCCACTCTGATGATACCATTTAGCCAAGATAGTAAAGGGGGGGGGGGAATCATTCAATATGAATGTAAAAACTCATAATTAAAAAAAAATTTTAAGGAGAGGGAGAGTAAAATATCTCAATGAGTTTAGTGGAGGGTGGGGGTAAACCCTTTCCTGAAATTACCCTCCCACATGAGGACTGATATCCGTGCCAAGGAAGTACTTTTTATTTCTGTATCAAGACCTCGTTCATTTTCAAAAAAATGATACAGATCAAAGTTTTTTTGCTGGAAAATGGGGAAATAATAAAAGAAAAAATAACATATGTATATCTCCACAGCAACAAGTTGTAAGTTGGCCATTTGATGTAGCATAATAGAAAAAATAGATAATTATCATTCGGTGGACAGATCAATAATTTACATAAATAAAGTAGATCTACAGAAATGAAAACTAGGGTTTAATTTAAAAAAATAAAATACTAACTTTATGCAGGGAGTTTATAATCCAATTTATTGGGAAGAAGTATTTGACTTAAATCATCCACATAAACAACTTGCCGTGTCAAGAAAGCCCTTTTTGATTCCATATCAAATACCTCATTCATTTTCAGAAAACGATACAAAATCAGTTTTTTTTTACAAGAAAAAAAAAGAAATAATAAAATAAATATTAGCATATAACCTAATGCAATGTTTAATATCTGCAACAACTTGTAAAGCTGGCCATCCAATGTATCATGACTCCAAAAAATCAATAGATCAGCCAACAGAAAAATCAATAATTTATGGAAATAAAATAAATCTACAGAAAAATGAAAATGAAGGTTAATACAGACTAGATGCATGGTCACATTATCCTATATCCAAGAAGAACTCGTTCTGTAAACATCCACTATAGAGCAACTTTACTGCACATGTGAGTAATAACTAGGTCACTGCATCTGCTGCTGTGAAATACTTTACACTGTAACAACTACTTGGCTTGCTGGCTTCCTCTTTCTAAGAAGGCTTATGTTACAATTTCAATTTTAAGAGCAAGAAAGATGCATAGAATGCTGGGATAAATTATATTAATGATAAAAATTATTCTGGGAATACTGAAATAGATTTACGGTAGAAGAGAGTGTAAAATGGAAGGGAAAAAATGGTGTTATGCACTTTATAATTACTTCCAAAATTTGTCGTTTTTAAAAATAACCTGGTCAAAAGTGCCTTGCAAATGAAGCTGAAAAAATATGTTAAGGTTAAGAGAATTACTTTTAACACTTAAGGGCTGAAAAATCGAGATATAGCCAAAGCATATCATGATAAGCTAATTAATCATAGAAGAGAGTGTAAAATGGAAGGAAAAAAAATGGTGGTATGCACTTTATAATTACTTCCAAAATCTGCCGTTTTTAAAAATAGCAGTTTTTTTTTTTTTTTGAAAATTTAAGGAAAAAATTTGTTGATAATAGTTCAAACCAAACTTGTGAGCTTTAAATCATCAGCAAAGAGGAAGGTTAACAAGCAAATCGGCAATACTGTTTAGCGCTTCTGAGAAATGGCAGTCAGATGGCTTTAACAAATTATTTATATTATGGTTTAATAAAATATGCATCAAGTGAAAAAAGGAAATATTATTTTTCAAACTTGAATTGCATAATTTTAAAAGCTATATCTAATAAAATTTTCAAACAGCAATTTTTTTTTAAATCAAAGTTTCATGTGTTGTACAAAAGGCATCTATTGACATCTTTAACTGCTCATTATGGATTCTGTCAATGTCTATGTTTCACGGTGATCCAGGAAGGGTTAAAGGTAGTTGATGATTCCATCATCTAACCTCATTATTTATGAAATCAAACCACCTAACACTAAAATGCTTATGAATATCAAGTCAAAATCATCAAACCTTCTATTACTGTTCCCAAAGGGTTAGTTTTATTACTGTAAACTTTGAAAAAGAACTAGTATGAATTAAAGCCTCATTTTTTATGCTATCATATAATAGTTAACACTTAGTTGTATTTCCCTATTTCTGTACAGATTCTTAAAAAAATTGACAATTCAAATTATCTTGCTAACTTTATGTTGTGTACATTCAAGTATATCACACAAAACTTCAAATACACTTAAACTGAGTACCTTACTCCAAGGCACAACCATTCAAAAGGACTAAATCATTGCCATTCTGACCAGTTTTCATCACTTCATTTTTTTTCTTTCTTGATAAAAAAAAATCATTACCATTATTTATTTCAGATACATTCATAAAGTTGATGATAGCTGGAAAATTGAAAAGAAACTAGAACATGAATTTGTCAGTCAGCAGCTTCTTATTCTAGCAGGTGAATTTGATTTGGCTGATCAAGCTGGCAGGTAAGATTTCATTAATCTTGGTATAGGCTAAATTTAAAATAATTTGCCATTTGAAATGCAGAACAGTAATGAAAAATAAATAGTAAAAATAATAAAAGAGTAAAGAAAGTAATAAATAATAACAGCATGATAAATCCACAATTCTGTAGAATCCATAGCTGTAGAGTTCTAACAAATTGAACTTACTTCTGCATATAATGGGCAACAGTTGCCCATTATATATGTTAAGGTTAAGAGAATTACTTTTAACACTTAAGGGCAGAAAAATCGAGATATAGCCAAAGCATATCATGATAAGCTAATTAATCATAGAAGAGAGTGTAAAATGGAAGGAAAAAAAATGGTGGTATGCACTTTATAATTACTTCCAAAATCTGCCGTTTTTAAAAATAGCAGCCTTTTTATGCCAAACTAGAATAAAAAAAATGTATGATAAAAATTTAACTCTTATGGTTACTTAAAGCATTTGTGCGAAAAAAGAATAATTATTAATATGTATTTAATCTCTATTTTACAAAATCTATATAGTAAGTTAAAATTACATTGAGACTTTAAAGTGATGTCTAGTTTCATACTCTGAATGGCAAACTTTACTCTTTAACTCTTCTGTGTGCAGATGCTAACTCAAGAAAATAATTGCCTCCCACATATTATATGCCATGGAATCAACATGGTCTTAGTTGCTGTTACCAGTTGATGTTGTTGCAGTTGTAAGTCCTTATACCAGTCCTTTTAAATTTGTGGAACATATTGGTTTATAAGTTGACTGCCACTGTGCCAATGGTATTCTCCAAAATGGCCTATGTGATGGTACACTTTCATTTCTGGATGTTACGTTTTGTTGCTCACAAACTGAGTTATTTATATTATTATCCTTCATGCCAGGTAGTTATATGATTTGTTCAGGTAGCATTTTCACTTAATCAAAGCAACATTTAAAAACTAAAATTTAAAAAAAGCACAAGTTTAAAAACATTTGGCAACATTTTTTGCTGAGACCCTTGCAGTGTTTCGTCTGGCAAGTTAGTGCTGATGAAGTATTTATGAGAATTTTTCCTAGTGTTGCTGCAGCTCTGGTCCTGTAACAAGATATTCCATGCTGACAGGAGGGGTGGTATCTCACTGTTACAAATGCTTTCTTTGTGTATGTTAATCATAATGTTTTCCATATATTGTAATTTGGTTGGGGGGGAGGCACTAATGAATTAATTGGGGTAGGGGTGGCTCAGTCATTGTGTGCTGACTCGTAATCTGCAGTTCCAGCTGGGCCAGCGTCGAGCTTTAGCTCTGTAAAACTCCCCGTCCTGCCCACAGTCAATAGGGGACACTGATGGGCTTGGAAAGGCCATCATCCGTTGGGTGGGACGTTAAACTGTAGCCCCGTGGGACAAGATTGTTGTCCTTTTCATTGCTTATTGCATTTTGTTATGTTGTGCCATGTTATTCTACATTACATTCCTGTGATTAAATTTATCTTGTGTTTTACTGAATTTAATCATATTTCTTTTACCCTATCATTTATATCTATCATAACTTTTCTTTGTTTTAGCAATTCTATCTTTCAATGATGTTTTAATTTTATTTATTTTTTAGTTTCCATTTCTACTGTGTTAGTATATATGTTATTCTTTGTTTGATCTAATTTAATATTGAATACCAATTTAGTTAAATATAAATAGTGCTTATACACTTGTTGTTCTATATTTATAATTTCTTCACAGGTCTTTCAAATAACTGCATTCAGCAATTTAGCCTCTGCATATTGTATGTTCTTAAACCCTTCCTGGGTCAAGGACATCTAAGACGTTTTTTGAACAACACACGAAACTTCGTTGTTTTTTAAAATTGCCATTTGAAAATTTCTTACATATATCTTTTAAAAATGCATAATTCAAGCTTGAAAAATAATATTTTCTTTTTTTCATTTGAATCATATTTTATTAAACTACAATTAAATAATTCAATAAAGCTATCTAATTGCCATATTTTAGAAGTGTTATATGATATTTTTCATTTGTTTATTAATGTTAATAGAATAAAATTGAACAATCACCTGATTTAAGCTAACAAGTTTTATTTGAACTATTATCAACAAAATTTTCTGTAAAGTTTCTAAAATCTCCTGATAATTATCAAAAAAACTGCTATTTTTAAAAACAATTATGAAATATGTGCCTTTTTTTTGGTATACCACTGTAAAAAGTGTTCTTAAAATTAATATGTTACTACAATGTTCATGTTTTTTACTTCAATAAAATTCAGATTTAAATTCTCTTTAATTTGGTATATAATATGACCTATTTCTGTTGATTAGTTATTTATTTAAAAATTTCTAAAGTTGACTTGTTTATTGGACTCTGCAACAAGCCTGGACTTTTCTCAAAGTATGATATGGAGAAAAAAATTACAAACTGGAAGAAATGTTTAAACAAGAAAATAATTTTTTTGTTATTCAGAAATAAATAGCCTTTTTATTCATGTGCATTATAATCATTTCTGTCTATTAGTGTTTTAAATAAATTTTTATTTGTGTTGCCAGATACATTTTTTTACTACATGACTCTAAAAAAGTCATTAAAATAAAACGTCATCTTTTTTGTTAAATATTTTATTTTCAGAAAATCCAGAATTAAATGCTGATTAATTTTCCATATAACATTCATAATTCCTTTCATTAGTTATTTGGCAAAATAGTTCTAAATTTAATCTTTTTTTTGCCTGATTAGAGTGAAAAAATAGCTGGACCTGGAAAAGGTTAAGTAAGCACTTATCATAGTTCTCTTTAGGGATTTGTAGAAATTTTGTAATTAAATTATACCTTTTACAGGTCACAAGAAATTTAAGTCACTGAATCTTCTTATTGAGGGATATACTAAGTTTAAAAAAATCTTTTGGCAATCATTATGATGCCTTATGATCTATGACATGCATGTATAAGTTTATTGCGTAGAAACAGTGAAAGATTCATAAATTCATTAATCACATAATTACTCTTTTCTCAGAATAAAAATTTTAGTTAAGTGGACCAATTCTACCTTTTATATATCTATAATATAAGGAAGATGACAATATAATTATAATTAGCTAATACAACTTTAACTAGTAAAATTATGAGAGAGGATTTTACCAGTATAAGTTCTTTACAACAAATTAACAAGTCACTAATGCACTCAGTCTAAACACTTTTCAGTATGTATCTTCGAAGTTCTTTTCTACCATGTACAACATGTGTGGGAATACATGTCTCAAACCAACTTACTTACTGTGTCCGGAACACCAAATTCATGTTCTCCTCTTCCAGTATGCAGCAGCGGCAATCGCCTTGTCATTTACAAGAATCAAATCGGCCATGGTACAGGGTTCTCCCATATTTCAGCATGTCAGCAGGTGTGCATAGTCCTGCATCTCCCTGCAATCGCACCTCTCATGTTCGATCTGTATTGTATATAGGTATTGCCTAAGTTGTAACCAACTTAGGCAGTATCTGTATTATACCAGCACCATCGGCATGAAAATTACTTTTAGATCATGTGACCTGTAAGTTGCTGGATATTCGCTAGAGGGACAAACTTTTAAAGACTTGTTCACACACATGTTTTACTCTGCCTGAAGATGTCAAAGTGATTAAACACACATTGCAGTAGGCTGTCCTTTTGTAAATGTCATGGTTTTTTTAAGATTTTAAAATTTTAGCAATTGGATGTAAAGATAATAACAGTTTAGTGGGTTATCTACCAATAACCCACTTAGTTTAGTTATTTATCATTGGTGCAATCAGTCACTGAATTTGTATTCGCTTCAAAGGAAGATGGGGTGCCAACAATGTTGTTGAGGCGGTAACTTGGTGCCCTTCTTCCTTTGAAGCGAATGCGAATTCAGTGACATGGGGAGGGGATCAGTTTTTTATAGTTTGGGACACTTCTCATGTCACAAGTTTTCATTTGACACATAGCTTGTTACTTTCGCATATACATTCTGGAGATATAGAAATGCAATTATTTTCACATTATTCCCCTTTTTTAGAGGGGAAGAAAACATGGATGGTCTATTTTTCACAGACTACGACATTTTCCCCTTCAGAAGATTTCATTTGATGTTAGCTTGTTACTTTTGCCCTTTCTTGTTCTGTAGATATAGCTTAAGAATAGTTTTTCACATTTCTCATTTTTTAGGAGGAAGAAATCATTAAGGGTCAATTTTCTATAGCCTATGACACTTCCCACATCACAAACTTCATTTTGGTACATAAATCATTAAGTTTCTCCATTGCATTCGAAAGATATGGTGGAACAACATTTTGTCAAATTGACAAACCTACCAACAAATGTCAAAGACAAAAGCAATAGGAAGATAGGTAAAAATGTGAAATGTATGTATTTGTAAATCTTTAGATATCCTAGAGTTTTTTTCTTTAAGAAATGGTTAGTGTTTGTATTTCTGATTTGCAAAAATAAGTTTCAAGATGAAAAAATTATTGTTTTCTAGTTTTTTTTCCTTATACAGTGAATTTTGGCTAAATATATTATGCTCTTTACATTTCAACACTAAGAAATTGTTTAACTCACTAAATTTGTTGCATATTCTTGTGATAGTTATAATAATTAAAATATTCCATAAAAACTTTTATTTTCCACATTTTTGATTAAAATGTGTGTGACTGTTTTTTCATGCTACATACATTAATTTTATTTCCTCTTAATAGAAATAGTTTGCATTTCCTTGTACGTGACCTCTTGCTTTCAATGGATGTCAATGTGATTCTTGTAAAGCCACTTATTACTTGCTATGGAAAAGTAATGCCCAATCCTGAGACATCTCTCACAGAATTAGTTGAGATAATTTCTGATATAAGAGAGCCAATTACAGTTGTAGAAAAGCAAGTGACTTCAGAAGTGGTATGCCAAATTGAATTGCAGGTAAATATAGAGTGAATTTCTTTATGAGTCGAATACATAACAGTAAAAATATATTTTAATTGAAATATGTCAACAAAGTTGTTTTTTTAATCAGGAGCTGAAATATTTTTGCCCAAAATAGTTTGAATAAAAAAATGTTTTGTGAGAAGTTAGTCATTTAACTTCAAGGGGAATATACAAATTATGACCTAAAGTTTTTATTTTTTTTCCTTGCTTCTATGGTAGATTTTGATTATGAATTAAATAATAAAAAAATATATTTGCAAAATGTATTAAGGGTTAAAAAAATTTAAAAACTGAAAATTTTAAATTGTGAAAAAAAAGCAATGTGGCTCTTTAGGCAAAAAATTTAAACTTACAAATGTACATTATGCTCCATATAACCTTTATACCAAATCAGGTGTATAGTGATTATTTTGACAATGAGAAAAAAAAAATTATTGTTGTTGTACTTAAGTTATTGCTAATGATGCACTCCAGGGGACCACATGCTTCATACACTGATGCTTTTGTGCCTGCACACTAGGCAGAGGCTACCCCAAGGGCTTTGTTGCTTGCACTCAAAGGCAACTTCATAACTAGTTAACATTCAGTTACTAACACCTATAATGCTACTCTCAACAATATAACAGTTAATGAAAGTTTGTATTTTTTTTTTTAATATGCACAGCAAACAAAAATTCACAATTTTTAAGGGAACAAATTTAACAATAAAAATGTTGAGTGATACATAGGGTGAACAGATTTCAATTGGTAAAAAATCGGGATAGTTTAATGAAGGTTCTGAATTTAGTTTATTGGAACTGGGACATTCTTTCTCAAAAGTGCAACCCAACAGAAAATATGAGGCTGTTATACAATAGCACAATAGGTATGACTGACAATTCACAGTAGATGGGAAAAGCAATAATTCACTCACTCTAAGTGCCTTTTCAAAGATGCATTTAAGATATATTTTCCTGCAAAATAAAACTTTGAGTTCATCAAGTAGAAAATTGATGTTTGTTAAATAAAAACTGTTTGCTTCCCCATATAAATTTTTTTTAACAATTTAAAATACTTAGCAAGTTGCATAAACTTATTTAATCCACTATTACGCTGTTTAATCTAAAATACCTTTGAGCAACTAATTCACATTACACTTAACACTATTTTTACATAGTTTCAGTTATGGTATTTTTAACTTAAGGGACTTTTTTTTATCTACGAAAGGTTCCCCAGTTATGATGAAAATCATTACCATTCTGTGATGTCTGTCAACAATTCTGCTGGCTTCAGATGGTGTGCTATCCTTCTTGTAGTATTTTTTTCAGAGTCCATTTTCCAGGATTTTTTCTGAAATGTTTTCACACAGATGATTGTTGAATTATAGCACTGATGTTTCATTTTTGAAGTCCGGATACCAGTCCAAGGTTAATTATTGATGACATTCTTTTGAGTATGTTTTCAGCATTATCACTTAGGTTGAATTACTCATATTCTGAAACTCATTTTTGTGACACATAGTATGTTCAAAAGAGGTTCTCCTCATTCAACAATCATACGTTACAGAAGAACTTTAATGAACTCCACCATTAACCCAGCAAAAGCAGTTTTTTAAAACATTGTTCGAAAAAGACTTATTCAATTCAAATTTCTAGTTAAAAAAAAACGTTAAAATCAAGAACATATAACACTAAAAATTTTGGAGAGAGACCCTTTATTTCATAGGGTTAGGGCGACATGTTTCACTTCGATGCGTGCGGGGCTTCATCTGGTAGTAGTCAACTCGATGGTAAGTTCTTAAATAACAGTGTCCCTCTATTATTGAGTTTCAGTTTTCGCATGTTGCTCGCACAACAGGAGGTTCCACGCGGCTGGAAGAGGTGGACCTCTGTATTGCATAGGTGTTCTTTATGTATATTAATTAAAATATTTTCAGTGTGTTGTAACTGATTTTATTTGGTGGAGCTGCTATAGCTTTATAAATTAAATTTTCTGTTTGTAATTGTTTTTGTAATATTGTTTGTGATAATGCTGTTATTAATTTTATTTTTATATTTAAATAATGAATAACACAGCTGACTTAATATAAGTATATTATTTCACGATATATGCTGTACATTGAAATAGTTTAAAAGCTCATAAGTTTCAAGTTATGAGGAGTGCAGAGTTGTTACAATTCAAATTATATTTGTAACAGACTAGGTTACGAATTATTAGATTAGATTTACGCTTTAACTCTTAGCAATTAATTTTCTAGTCATAAATATATCATTATATAACTACAAAGTATATTAGACTAACAAAAAATTCAAACATAATTACCAGTTGTTCATAGGCTGGTGCATCTACTTGGTACTTTAGCTTCATTTGATGTCATTAATACATATTCACAGCGACAAGTCTAAACTCAACTGCTGGTACATTGGTTGATATTACTGAGAACATCATATGTAACTAATGATGCTTAATTATATAAAACAACTAGTCCTCTGAAGATGTAAGCATATTATGATGTCATATCGATGTAGTCATCACATATAAAGTTCAGTTCTTAATGTTAAATAAAACCATTAGAATCTTACGAAAGATATACGATTTAAAGAAAAGGAAGTTTATCATAGTTATATAAATATCAAAGCTGATAATTTAACTGAATTCATGGGTCACATAGCCTATAAATTAGAGCAGCATACAAAAATAATTCAGGAACGCCATGATAAGAAAATAAATAATTTACTGAATTTTTAAAACATAAACATTATAACGTAACTATAAATTAAACAGGATATAAAATATGTAACTTATCTAAATTAATATTAAATACAGAACAACAAATAATATTATAAAAAGGTTCTAAATTTGCCTACGAAAATAACAGGATTAATATCATTAATATTATACTTCAAATAGAGCAATCAGCAAACAAAATATCACAGAAATTCAAGGGTAAAGAAAGATTCAGGCTATACAGATCAATCAAACAGTTGCAATACAGTAATAATAATCATAATGATATAAAAACTTTAAAACAACTAAAGATAAACCCAGAAATAAAAATAATTCTAGCAGATAAAACAAACAAAATAGTAATAATAGATAAAGAACAATATGACCAGAAAATAGAACATACACTAAATCAGCTGAAATGTCAGCCAATAATGCATGATCCAATACATTCATTACTAAATTAAATGCCTTGAAAAATGACCCATTTTCACTCAGTGAAATAGCTACAAAATGCATACCTCTATTATACCCCAATTATTCGTAAAAATCAAACTACATAAAGATAACTATTCATTCAGACCCCTAATTAGTAAACGAAAATACCCCACATATCATCTCAAAAATGCTTTACATAAATTTTTTAAAATATACTTTTCCCCAACAATAAATGTTCTAACTTCATGTCAAGAAACAATTAGTAAAATTCATAACACTATAATTAACGAACATACCACCATGCATTCACTAGACATCGTATCGCTGTATCCAAACACTCTGGTGTTGGATGTGGCAATGCGACTGATAGCTGAATGGCTACAAGTCACCAGGCCCACTGCCCTGGAATACTTTGGTATACACGAGGCACTGGTCCTGGCCACTTCTTCAAATTTCTTCGACATTAAAGGGTGTTCCTACTGGATCACCTCTGTCTGGACTCATGTCTGACGTTGTGATGCGTCATGTAGAAGAGACAGCACTCACCAAGGCTAAATTTAAGCCTTATCTCTACATGAGGTATGTTGATGACATATTGATTTTTTGGCTGCACAATTTAGATAAATGACTTTATAGAAATACTCAATGGAGTATTACCAACTATAAAGCTTACCCATGAATCCGAACAAAACCGACAGTTACCATACCTTGACATACTTGTAACACATAAAGATAATTACTGTGACACCACAGTCTATACAAAGAAAACACATGTTCCTACATACATACCAGCTAATTCTGAACATCCTATGCAATATAAAAAAAGCCGGTATTTTTCCACACTACATTCGTGCACATTGCTATTGCTCTGAGGAAGCATTTTTTCAAGCCGAGATAACCTAAATAATTCAAACCACAAGCGAAGCAGGATATACGAAACAGCATTTAAAAAATATGGGAAAATAACGCTAAATATATTGTCCTTAAAAATTCTCAACCAAACCCCAACCAAGTTGAAACACAACAGACATTTGCACACAGTTTTCCATATACTTCAGGTATTACAAATACTCTTCAAAATACTTTAAAAAAATATAATATCAAACTTCCCACTACTATAACTCACATTATAAAAAACTTAATACTTAATGATCATGATAAAAAACCACCCACCAAGGGTGTTTATCAACTCAGTATACCAGATCCTTTAAAATTATTAAAAGTAAAAACATACATTAGTAAAACTTTTAGGCATACTGATCGAATGAAATAGCACCAACAAGATATAAAAAAACAAAATCCAAATACTGTGTATGCACGAACAATAATCAATAATAAAATTCAAGTTCATGAAATCGATTACAAGCCATTAGCTGCTCCTAAAACTAAGTAGTAACTACAATATGCTGAAAAGATGCTAATACATGCGCAACAGGAAAATTTATGCAATAAGGAGATTCCCCCTTTGCCTTCAGCATGGAATCTCCTGCTGCATCACCAACCAAAAAGCAACACACAATCATACATAATAACATCATGACGTAAGTGGCGAGGTGGATATATAGCGAGATTCACACTCGATCACCAACAGAGCCTGAAGATGCCGTATAGCAGAAACAATGGTGAAACGCATTGCTCTACCACGAGCCAAGCACCGGCATGACTCATGCCATTGACATCTGGACAGCAGTAATTATGTTTTAAACAATATTTATTAAAGTTAGTCGGCTTCCTGACAATTTTAAATGTTTAAGAATATAACTCAGTTCCCAAGATTTGAGGATAGTGCAACAGTTCTTTTCCATCTGAACTCTGTACCAATTAACTAGCAATGAGAATTTCTTCTCTCCTGCAGATAAGCAGATGCTTTGCGGGTCATTTGTTTAAACTTTTGTATAACTAACATGAATATGAATAAAGATTATTATTATTATTAAAAAAAAAAATGCAAAGTAATTATACTACATAGGCTGTAACTTTTTAGTTCTAAATAACTTCTATGACTTTTAGTTAATGAAGTGACTGAGGGGCAACTCCTATGACAAAATGGAATGATTCAACATACCCAAAACTTCAAGGAGTATAACATCCTATATTAGAACTGAACTTTATATGTGATGACTACATCGATATGACATCATAATATGCTTACATCTTTAGAGGACTAGTTGCTTTATATAATTAAACATTATTAGCTACGTACGATGTTCTCAGTAATAAATATCAGCTGATGTACCAGCAGTTGAGTTTGGACTTGTCGCTGTGAATATGTATTAGTGACATCAAATGAAGCAAAAGTACCAAGTAGAACAACTGGTAATTATGTTTGTATTTCTTGTTAGTCTAATATACTTTGTAGTTATATAATGATATATTTATGACTAAAAAATTAATTGCTAAGAGTTAAAGGGTAAATCTAATCTAATAATTTGAAACCTAATCGGTTTTAAATATAATTTGAATTGTAACAACTTTGCACTCCTCATAACTTGAGACATACGAGCTTTTAAACTATTTAAATGTACAGCATATATTGTGAAATAATATACTTATTTTTTATATCTTGTTGTTGTTCTGACATAGGTTTTTCGTATGTTCTCTATGTTTTACCTATATATTGATTCTTTCCCCCCAATTTGTTTTCAGTGCCTGGTATTTCTACTTTATAGACTCCCTCCCTTGCGATAGATTTATCTCTATCATTAATTAACAGTATTTTAATTGTATTAGTAACTGTATGTGGCATTTTTAAGTCGTATTTTTTTTAGGGTGTTTTCCATAGTTTTTGACACCCCTGGTATATATGGGAAACTGTATGTATACTGGACTTTATTATTTGTGCGGGGTTAGATTGTGTTGTTTGTTGTATTTTAAATCTTGCCATTTTTTAAATCTTTTCCACGAATTTATCTGCATATCCCGCTGATCTTGTTATATCTTATATTATTTTTAGTTCTTTCTGTAATATTTCATTATTAGATGAATATTTGTAAGTACGTATAAAGTATGTATTTATAGCCAATTTTTTGTAATTAATAGAATGTGCTGAATTATATTCAAATGTATGCAAAAATGATTTTTAACCAGAAATTTGAGTTGAATAAGTCTTTTTTGAAACAATGTTTTAAAAATCTGCTTTTTCTGGGTTAATGGTGGAGTTCGTTAAAGTTCTTCTGTAACGTATGATCGTTGAATGGGGAGAACTTCTTTTGAGCATACTATGTGTCACGAAAATGAGTTTCAGAATATGAGTAATTCAACCTAAGTGATAATGCTGAAAACATACCAAAAGAATGTCATCAATAATTAACCTCGGACTGGTATCCGGACTTCAAAAATGAAACATTACAGAATGGTAATTCAACAATCATCTATGTGAAAACAACATTTCAGAAAAAATCCTGGAAAATGTACTCTGAAAAAAATACTACAAGAAGGATAGCACACCCGCTGAAGCCAGCAGAATTGTTGACATACATCACAGAATGGTAATGATTTTCATCTTTACTGGGGAACTTTTGTAGATAAAAAAAAGGCCCTTAAGTTAAAAAATACCATAACTGAAATAACTCATACCTTAACTATGTAAAAGTAGTGTTAAGTGTAATGTGCTAGTTGCTCAAAGGTATTTTAGATTGAACAGTGTAATCAAGGATTAAATAAATTTTTCTAAATGGCCACTGAAATTGTTCCATGTATATTATTGCTTTGATTTGTCTACCATATGTTACAGTTGCCTGTCTTCAGTTACTCTGATTTATTGCCTTTTGTTCAACAAAAAAGAGCAGTTATTATTTCCTTCAGTGGTGTCACTTAGGATGTGCAGAAGGTGAGATCTCACTTCACTGGTTACTGTGGTAATCATTTTGTTTCCAGTTCTACTTCGTCAAAAAACATTTTATAATAGGATATTCCTGCAATTCAAAAAGTAATGGAGAACTTCAGCTAAAAGACTACATATATCCAAAAATACTTTCTCGAAAAAAATTGGGCATTTTTCTTTGCTCGTATATACTAAAGAACTTATGAACTTTCAATAACTGTTATATCGTTGACAATAGCATTATGAATATAATAGCCAATTGGTAGTCATGAAGTTGTTCTATGAGTGCAAGCAGCAAAGCTCGTCAGTAGCCTCTGCTTAGTGCATAGGCACAAGAGTGTCAGTGTATGCAGTATGTGGTGTCATGAAGTGCATCATTAGCAATAACTTAGATGCAGCTTCAATATTTTTTCTCATTATCTAAATAATCACTATATACCAGATTTGGTACAAAGGTTTTATGGAGAATAATGTACAATATTTGTAAGTTTTAATTTTCTTGTCTAAAGAGCCATGTCACTTCTTTTTTCACAGTTTAAATTGTTTTTAACCACTAATACATTTTGCAAATTTTTTTATTGAATTCATAATCAAAATCATCTACCTAAAGAAACAAGTGAAAAAAACAGCAAAAAAACTTTGTCACAATTGTAATTTGTATATTTCCCCCTTAAGTGAAATTACTATAACTCTTTACAAAAAAATTTTTTGATTCAAAATATTTTGGGCAATTATGTGATAGGTGGCAAACGTTTTTCCAAATTTTGTTTATTTGACATGGAATGACCCTTCAGTGTTTTATTTCTGGTTATATTGCTTATTCATAGGATGTCTATTATTGCCTCCTGGGCCAATGTCATTCAGTAGATTATGCCTTTAGATTAACCTCATGATATCTTGTATGTTTACTGCATCTTAGAAACATGTAAGACTAGCTTTTTTGCCCCAATTATGCATGTGTTGAATTTATTTCCACCTAACACCTGCCCTGCCTTTGGTGAGAAAAGGGACACTGATAGACTTGGAAACATCACCATCTGTTGGATGGGACAATAAGCTGTGGCCTATGTGCAATAAAAACATGCTGTAAGGCCTTGACAATAGGTTATCATTTATCTCCTAATAGCTGTCCAGTGGGTCCCTTTCCCCTCTGTAACTCTAACCCTTGGGTTCTTTTTGACATGGCCATATATTCCATTGTGTACACAAAAGTGCAACACTTAGGTAAAACAACCCAACTTTTAGGTATTTAAAAAGTTGTGGGATGATGATCTGGATTTTGTTCCCAAACTGTTTGATTCTTGTTAAATAAAAAAAGTCATTCAAATGAAAAGTGGACAACTTCAATATATAGGTAATGGATTAAGTATTTTTTGTGTCCTCACATGGAGGAACTCATCAACATTAGAATAAGTTTGAAATGTTGGTTTGAATGTGATAGATGCTGTGTGGATTCCAGACAAACCCTGCATGGAAGCATTCAAAGTTGAACAATGTTCAATACAGCAACATTTTAATTTGATTATCAGGATCCTCTGTTCATTGAGTTTATGGAGCATAGAGACTCCATTAACTTGCAACAATATTGCAGAATTTTGGGAATTTGAATGCTAGCAATAAAGTCAAAGTACCCATGAGTTATCTTTGATGAGTTTACTTTGATGAATGATAATGTTTGCTCCTATACCTCACTAGTGACAGTAAAAAAAAGTTGAACAGATATGATTAGGATGCCTGGAATATTTTTTCTGTAGTCTTAGAAATTTTCACATTTCTGGACATCTAAAAAATGCCATCAAAGGAAAGAAGTTCAAGTTGTTTGTCCACTTTTAGTTTAAATTGCCCTTATAGTTTAAAAATTACTATTTTTCAATGTTGTTTCAAATAATGATTATGTATTTATTTATTTATTTTTTTTAGGTGGCTAAGATGAGAGTTGAATTGAATGTACTCCGTGAAAAACTCGAAAATTGTATTGAAACACAAGAATTTACTATGGCTCAAGAAATAAAAGAAAAAATTTCTAGTCTTGAAATTAAAAAAGATCAGCTCAAGCAAGATATTTTACCATCTTCTCAAGAAATTCGAACTGAAAAGGTTGGTAATGTAATTATTTTGATGCAAATGAATCAATACAGTAATATTTCTGTTAATGAGTCATCTGGAGACATCTTGTTTAAATAAACTTGGCAAAAAGAATAAGTTTTTTGTAAGTACAATCTAGTAAGGTTTTGTTTATGTTATTAGCAGTCAGTCATCAAAGGGCTCTTTGAATTTCTATCATTCAGATTACTTAGTAGTGCAACTGCTTCTCTATATATAATACAGGTATATCACACAGTCTTATTCAACTGTTGTTCTGTGCTTAGTGGGCACTGAATGTTATCAACTGATTAAGAGCCATAAACATCTGTCTGTTTGATAAAAAAAACTTCTAAATGTTAAAAATACCAAAATCAGTATACAACTGCACTGAAGTGTCATTGAATTAGGGATAGCAACTTAGTAACATGTTCAACCCCCTCTGGCCCTGATAATGACTGCTCCACGACGAGGCAAGGACTCCATAAGCTTACATAAATGTTCCACAGTATGGTGACCCATGCATCCTCCAGAGCTGTCCACGATTCTCTCAATGTCGTCGCTGATGGGACACAGTCCTGTATACTCTGCTTGACGGTATTCCAAATATTTTTGATGGGATTTAAATCTGGGCTTCTAGGTCACCAATTCATTATTTCAAAGTCAGCAGAATGCTCCTGCAACCATGCAGTAGCCAACCTAGACCTGTGAGATGAACAGTTGTCTTGTTGGTAGATGTCATCTCCATTGGGATGCATGATGGCCATAAATGGGTGTAAATGGTCAGCCATGAGTTCTATGTACTGGGATGCATTGAGAATCGGTACACCTACCAAAGGTCTCACAGATGTCCAACTGAAGACACTCCAGACCATCACTGAACCACCACCAGCTTGTACTGTTCCGACCTGACATGCAGGATTCATGGGGCTGGTGTTATACTCTCAGTCTTCCATTGCCGTGAAGTTTTAATTGGGGTTTATCACTCCAGGCTATCAGTTGCCAATTTTCGATGGTCCGGTTTCGATGTTCTTTAGCTCAGACAAGGTGTTGAGCCTGGTGTTGTGCCGATAGAAGTGGGATTCTCGTAGGTCAGCAGCTCTAGAAGCCGAGACGATGTGAGCTCTTCACTTTTCGTGCACTGACTTCCCGGCTGGAACCCATGTTCATCAGTCCATACGATGCAGGTCAGACAGTGAAGCCCACAATCATTCAAGGCTGGTTGTCCTTTGCAGTTTGTCCAGCTGCTTGTTTTTGCCGGAATTTTCATATTCTTGGAACACTCTTGAAACTGTTGTACGAGAAAATCCAAGTTTGTTGACAATTTCAGAGATTGAGTGTCCATCATTCAAATCCTGTACTTTTCCCATTACACTTCTCACGACGAATGCTTGGGGAAGCCAAAGCTGACAGCTATAAATAACCAAAGTTTCAGCCACACATGCGTGCAAATGCGGGACTTGAGGTACTGAATTTAGATAACGTCTCCTATTCCTAATTCAATGGCACTTCAGTGTATTTATAATAACTTAAACCAACTTAAGAATTTGGTCTCCAATTTCACTATATCTTGTTATCACAACTTAAAGTAACATAAGGATTTGACTCCCACCTTCACTCCCATGGAAAAATATGCTAGAACTTCTAAATAGCAAAAGCTAGGATCATCAAATTCAGTATACAGAAGCATGTCAGACGTCTTAACCACTACACCACCGAGGAACTAACAGTCCCTTCAACTAAGTGACATATACATCTTCCTGTTGAGTCACCAGTGGTGCCATCTATTATCAGGAGTTGGGCAGCCAAGCCACCACATTTTTTGATGGTAGTAATATTTGTCACTCACACTTTACATAATGCTGTAAGCCTGAGTGGCAAATATTAAATAAATAATAATAATACCCCCTCAAGCATCTGCTTGCCACAGAGGTCTGACAGGAGCCTGTCAGTTTATATGCCATAGTAGGTCTGTGAGGATGGCAGGGACCTCAGCAGAAAAACAACACAAATGTCTATGCCTTACTACCACCAAAAAATGTGGCAGTTTGGCTGCCCAACTTCTGGTAATAGATGGTACCACTGGTGACAACAGGAAGGGAAGATATATATGTTATTTAGTTGAAGGGATAGTTAGTTCCTCTGTGGTCTAGTGGTTAAGATGCCCTGCATGCTTCTGGGAGACCTGGGTTCAAATCCCAGTCAGGACAACCAATTTTTTTTCAACTCAATTTTACAAATGTCCCTTGTCTACAGGACTTTTCCTGTGATAATTTATTACTGAATAGTTTATATAATGCTGTGGGCGTGAGTGACAAATATTGTTACCATCAAAAAATGTGGCGGCTTGGCTGAATCAACTCCTAATAATAGATGGTGCCACTGGTGACAACAGGAAGATCTATATGTCACTTAGTTGAAGGGATGGTTAATTCCTTGGTGGACCAGTGGTTAAGACTCCTGGCATGCTTCTGGGACACCTGGTTCAAATCCCAGTCAGGACAAAGTTTTTTTATTATTTATTTATTTTATTTTTTTTTATTTTTTTTTTTTCAACTCAATTTTTCAAATGTTCTTTGTTTACAGGACTTTTTCTGTGATAATTTATTACTGATCAGTATACAACTTCCTGTTAAAACAATGTAAGGGTTTACTCTGCCTAATCCCCCCCTCCCCCCTCCAAAAAACTGTAAAGAGTATCAGCTAACCCACCAAATACCAAATTCGGCATGCAAGTTTCTTTTATGGAAGTTAACCAACATGAGGTGTGACCTCCCCCCCCTATAAAAAAAGAGATAATGTGTGTATAAGGAATTGATGAGCTATGTCTTAAATGAACATTGCTGGCATGGGAAGTGTCATGGGTTACTTCAAACTGTGATCTTTCTTTTCTGCTCCCTCAGAAAAAAGATAATTGCACTGTAGTGAGTCATAACGAGTTGTATGTTAAACCATTTAATTCCCAGAATGTCCCCAAAAAGGGGTACAGATAGTAAAGACAAAGGAATAGTTCTATTCAGACTAGTCCATTCCAATGTTTGGACCATTATGGACATTAAACCCTTTCCAGGTCCAGCTACTTTTTCACTCTGATCAGGCAAAAAAAAAAATAACTTTAGAACTATTTTGCCAAATAACTAATGAAACGAATTATAGCATGTTATATGCCAAATTAATCAACATTTAATTCTGAATTTTCTGAAAATAAAATATTTTACAAAGAAGACGATTAGTTTTATTTTAATAGAACTGTTTTTAGAGTCATGTACTAAAAAATGCATCTGGCAACATATAAAAATTTATTTAAAAAAACATTAATAGATAGTAATGATTATAATGCACATGGATAGAAATGCTATTTATTTCTGAATAACAAATAAAATAATTTTTTGTTTAAAGTAAACATTTCATCCATTTTGTAATTTTTTTCTCCATATCATACTTTGAGGCTTGTTGACCCTTTGGTCTGGACGTATATACATTCAGGCTTGTTGCAGAGTCCAATAGACAAGTCAACTTCAGAATAATTTTAATAAATAACTAATTGACAGAAATAGGTCATGTTATATACCAAATTAAAGAGAATTTAAGTCTGAATTTTACTGCAGTAAAAAAATATGAACATTGTAGTAACATATTAATTTTAATAACACTTTTTATGTTGGTAAACCAAAAAGTAGGTACATATTTCATAATTACTTACAAAATCTTCCGTTTTTAAAAATAGTATTTTGTTCATTTTTAGGAATATTTTCAAAATTTTAAGGAAAAATATGTTGATAATAGTTCAAAACAAACTAGTGAGCTTAAATCAGGTGATTACTTCAATCCAGAGTAATGTTAACAAACAAATCGGCAATACCTTAAAGCTCTTCTAAAATATGGCAATCAGGTGGCTTTATCGAATTAGTTTAAAAAATATATTGTAGTTTAATAAAATATGCATTAAATGAAAAAGTATTGTTCAAGCTTGAATTACATATTTTTTTAAAAAGCGTAAGAAAATTTTAAAACTGCAATTTAAAAAAATCGAAGTTTCATGTGTTGTACAAAAAAATGTCTATAGACTTTCTTGACCAGGAAGGGTTAAAAGCACAAATGTCATTCATTAAATTTGCTAGTATCAAATAAATAACGTGTTAGGGGTTCCATTAAAACTTTTATAGCAGAGATTCTTCAAGACAGAAAGGTTGGAAACACTGGCTTATTTGGCTGTAATAAATTTAGTGGTTGTTTTGTTTTAATGTTTAACCTTAAACTATAAGGTTACTCTGAAACTGAAACTCACTGGTTGCCAAGTTAATTTTTATGTATTTTTCAGAAAATAATTATTTTTGAACATTATTCTGAAGTATCTAAGGATAAAAATCAGAAAAAAAAGTGTGTAATTTTGATTACAAAGTAATAACAATACAATGAAAAGTAAAAGTCAGTGTTTTTTATAATATGATAAGATTTTATTTATTTTTGATGGCTTTTCTAAATTATCTCCATATTCTAAAGTAAACAATTCATATATTTTTATTATTGCAGAGACCTTTCATTTATTTTAAAATAATGGATGTGCTTAAATATTTGACAATTGGTAAACTAAAAAACTATGGAAATAGTACTACAAAAAACTTATTTTGCTTTAAAAGTAAGATAATTTAAATAAAAACTGAAAAAATGTATAAAAAACTGTAAAAAGAAATAAATGAAGGAAGGGAAGCTATATTTAATATTCTCTTTAAAAATTATGATTCTTCATGGATGATAACATTCATAAAATAAATTTACTGAATAAAATAATAACCAAATAAACCCCATGACTTGAAAATATTTCAGATTCATTGAGCTTTAACTGAATTAACAGTATGAATCGAAATCGAGATCAAATTGCATTATTGCTATGCAAAAATTCAATTTTAAAGCAACAAATTTTTTTGTTTAAAAATCACAATTTGTTAATGTTAAATACATTAATAATCACATGTCTCGACAGGTTTAGCAAAATTAGACAAAATGGAACATCAACGCATACTGAGATGAAGAATAAAAGGTTCTATGCAAAATAGTGAAGCCAATACTCTAACCTTGAACAATCCTTGAACTTTATGCCTCTCTTCACCCTGGTCAGTAGGGACACCGATGGGCTTGGAAAGGCCACTGTCTGTCAGATGGGACATTAAACTTTCGGCCTTTGTGCTGGAGAGCCATACCCTATGCATGTTAAAGAACACACTGGATGGCCTTGACAGGAGGCTAACAGCTATCCAGTGGGTCCCCTCCCCCCAACCTCCTCTGAGCCCTTTGAGGTTCTTGTAACCTGACCATTTAATCTATTTTGTGAAAAAAAGTGCTGCTCATAAGTAAATAACCTAACTACTTTATGCCAATGTGTGCAGCCAAGCTGGAATCATCGCTGCACTGCTGTTTGAGTGCAGTCCATAACTGCAGCTACAGAGGAGGTGTTAGATGTTGCATAAGCTTGATGATGGGCATTATGCCTATATTTTCAGATGACGTTCATGTACAATTATTTATTGTATGCTGAGCATGGATATAATTTAATGTTACAAGTTGCAAAAATAGTATTCCTTTATTCAGAAGGATCACATCACCAGCGTGGAAGAAATCATAAAATGCTTCGAAGAAACAAAGTGTCAATAATCAGCCAAAACATTAAGGTCACCCTACTACAGCTATAGGTGAGCCATCTACTATCACATGTGTCTACAACTATAAATCCAAAGAAGTCAGCTTTCAAATTGGAACAGGAGTGTAACATCAATGATAACTATTAAGAAAACAGGTTTTACATACAAACTCTGATTTGTCCAGGAACTCCATCCAGATTATTATGACCACAAAATGGAGCTCTGTTAATGAATACTGGTTCAGAATAAATTTGGACATCAGATAATTTTTTTCGTGATGAAGGAATTTTTCATCAGTTAATCCATGTGAACTGTTATACCTTCTGGTACTTGTTTAATGGAATCCATGCTAGATACAAGCATGGCCCTTCAAGATCCTCAATTGATGGTCTAGTGTGGGATTCCTTACGATCTTGTAGAAAGACATCAAATGCATGATCTATCAAAATTACTTTCATACAATTTAGGGATTGAAGGATGTCATAGTGGTTGAGCGTAAAAAGCTTTTTTTTTTTCCATTTCAAATAGAGCATAGCAATGATATGTAAAAATTCAAATGATATGTAGGTACATAAAAGTGTGCTATGAACTCACAGGTGCCCATGTTAGACATTTTGCTTTCTATTTATTATAATATTACTTGTGGCCCTTAGCAACCATTGACTTTTCTGTTTCATATAATCATTTCATGTAAGTTTACCACTATATGTTTTGATTGTATGTATTTTACCAGTTGTCTAGATTTTAAATCATACTGTATAAAATGTAGTTGAAATATAATTAAAAATATCACTAAAATAAGCCCTACCTTGAGTTTTCGTATGTAATTTTGTAACCCAATGTACCTGAGGCAGCCACCATTTAAGGTCGAGGTATTTTACTTGTGAATGGCACTTTTTGCACACAATTGGCTAAATGGCCAAGTCTCAAGAGCTCAGAAAAGATTGGGGGAAGGGGACCTGTGGACAGTGGTGAGTAGATGGTAGCCTCTTGTCAAGGCCATCCAGCATGTTCTTTAGTGTGAACAGGTGTGTCTCATGTTCACCACCACCACCACCACTGTTTTTGCAAAGGCTTGCTCTAGTGATGACACTCTCCATAACTCTGAGCAAAAATTTCAATGTTACTTGGTTTATTTCATTTCTAATATTGTCTTTTAACTCATCACAGTTTTGTGGCTTGTTGATAAATAAGAGTTCTGTTGGATAATACCATAAAAAAAATGGGACTGTTAAATTATAAATGTCTCAGATAAGCTCTTTAGTCAATGCAGTGGAGCAGTCATTTCTAAAGTTCTAGTTTTTGCTCACTGCTGAACCATGTACTTTACCATGATAAAGTTCCAAAAACTATTATATTGAAAAAAAAAAGAAAGAAAAATATAGTAATTTCAAACCTTTTCATAACTGTTTATGAAATCTTATAAGATTTTAATGCTTATTTAACTGGCCATTAGAGAGAGTTCAGTTTGAAAACTCAACACTTTAAGAGTGAATAAAAAGATACCTATAGTTTGCAGATTGATTCCATTTGAAATGGTTGAATCTCATGGATTTGGTTGTCTAGTAACCAGTTCTTTCAAGTTTACTTTATGATATGAGACTAGTGAAGAGAAGATATCTCTTAGCTTAGCTTTTTAGGTTAATCCTTAATCTTTTTAGGTTAATTCTTAGACTTATGAATTGCCATCAACTGAAGTAATCAGTTTGTTATATGATTTCCAGTTATGCATCATTTACATTTTAGATAAATTTTTCCTTTACTCATATGCAAATGAAAAAATAAAAAAAATTAATAAATGCCACGTGAAAGAATATATTATTCAAGTAAGAGATATTATCACAGTTATGATTGCTAGTTCCTATTATAATTTTAGCATAATATTTTTTTCCCCAGAATGATCCTCAAACTCTGCTGAAATGCCTGATAATTGCTAGTGAAATGTTTGAACAGATTCCTATAAAAGAACTTCATCCAGCAATACAAACTCTTATGGAAACTCTGGTAAGAAGAAAACTGGTTCATAATGCTCTTCTTTAAACTGTCTTTTGTATACAACCCCCTCATCCTACATATGAAAACTATAATTTTAACACTGTTAACTGTTGCATAGGAATGATTTTTTAAAATAATTGTGTATCTTTTATTCATCATAATTTTGTTCATTTCACCTCTTTTATCTAAACCTTTTAGGTTTTTATATAATGCTCTATACCACAAATCATGATTGACTAACTTTTGAATGTGATTACAGGATATCATTAAAAGTAGATTGCAATATTAAAACCTCATTACCAACAATAAATATTTGATGTTGAAGAATGAAGTGCAAATTTGAATTTGCTCTAGTGTTTGAAAATCAAAGTCTTATCAAATGCATTGAAGCATTCTAACACTAGGATGTTATCAAAAATTTGAAGTATAGATAAATGTGAGTTCTCACCATTAGGAAATCGTGAGTCTCTAAAGTAATCTGATGATATTGGTCAGATGAATGTTTATTAACACAGAGCAAGTCTCTGTAAGATGTGCCCGAAGGCATTATTATGAGACAAATATTCTAAGTATTTTTGCAACATCTGAGAAAGAAATGTTTGACGTGAATTTCCTAGTAGCTAGGCAGGAGACATTGTATTATGTGGAGTGCTTAGTATCACTTTATATATATATATATCTCTTACAAGCTCTTCATCAGACAATCATTTTGTTTCCATATGAACTCATCAATCTGCAAGCTTATGTATAACTTTACATTGACAGAATCATGTCTGGCCCCTGTAGAAACTTTCTTAAAACATATATTGTTTAGAAGACATATTTCTGTACAATAATTATTCCTTTGACTTGAAACATCCATTATCTCTTTCTTTCCTTGATGGACTTATCAAGTGAAAGGGATTGCAAAAATCTTCTATAAATTCTTTCATTTGGAAACTACTTGGTATTTGGTAATTGTAATATAGCTAAAAATTCTTATGAAGATTATAAGTTCCACAATAATTAAAATTATCTGAACATGTTACAAATTGCAACATAAAATAAGTTTTAACAATGATTGTAAATAAATTAACAGTGAGCTTATGTTTTTGTAATTAGTGTATACTTTGGAAATTTGTTTTTGCTTATTCTGAATGTAAATTTGCTATATACCTAACAATTTGATTAAAAGAACACTATTCCACATGCATGTGAAAATCTTATGGATAGTATAGTTTCCGAAACTAAAGGAAGATTGTAAAATATGTTGATGTTAAGAGGACTGACTTGATCCTTGTATTCAATCACACAAATGTTCATCTATATAATTATCAATTTGAATTTTTTAAAGGTTTGATTGGCTTTATATATAATACGACCAAGTAGTAGCAATTTTTTGCTATTAATAGCTTATTAGTAAGAATATTAAAATTTTGTAGAATAATGCAAACTGCTTATTGAAAGAGCATAGTCATTTCATTAAAATAAATGTACCTTTTATCCTAAGCACTGTTTTAACACATGTATTATATATATATATATTTTTTTAGTCTAATTATAAATATTTAGTTATTACCAGGTATACAAAATGAAGATCCAGCAGTGAGAAATCAAGCTGTTATGTCTCTGGGATTTTGTTGTTTGCTTAATGTTGATGTAGCATCTCAGCATCTACTACTTTTCATTCAGGTAAAGATTTAGCTCTGAATATGTTAACATTCTTAGAGTTTCAAATATTATGTACGTTTTATCTATATTAACATTACTACTACATACAAACAAATACGCACTTCTTTCTCAAGCAGCCATGGGAATTCAAGAAAATGCTCCCAAATTTTACAGTATTTTCCCCTTTTGCAAAAGGAAATGGTCATAAAAGGGAAGAATTATTTCCATGTTAGCTCTTTAACTGCACTATAGGTGTGCCTATGTTCCCCACTTTCTAAACTGTGCTTGACTGTGGGCTTACTATACCTTAATGCTCTCTGGGTCAGGTAGGTCTTCAGCTGACCATTTTCATACAAAACACGAGGTAAAAGTTGCACCTAATTTTTTTCGCAGAGTTGAAGGCTTCAATTTTAAGTCTTAAATAGTGTATGAACTTGAATCTGTACCCCACTCTCCCCACTCTGGACAATAAATCACAAATCTTACTTCGAACCCCTGTGCCTTGAAGCTTCAGGGGGAGGGGGTCACACTAACAGGTTAAAAAGATTTCCTAATCTATGGGTTATGGTTGTGGTTGCAACAGGAATGGCTCTCATGCATGGTCTATTTGTTATCTGGGTTGTGTTATCTGCAGTTCATTAAATTTTTGTTCTGTTTTAAACTTAATATTTAAAGTTTGGATTATCCATGAACATGCTTATACACAAGTACATTACTGTGCGAATTAGTTGGGACAGGCGAAGCCTGGAGAACCTCTTCGATATGGCCACATCCAGCAATCCCCCAAACACCCATTCAAGGTCATGTTTTGGGGATGTTTCACAGCTTCTGGGCCACAGACGCTTTACCCCATTGAAAGAATGATGGACAGCAAAAAGTACATAGGCATTCTGGAGGCAAAAATGGTCCCAACACTGCAGAAGCTGTTTCCTAATGGCGATGGGGTATTTCAACAGGATTTGGCTCCATGCCACAATTCTAAGCTTGCTAAGAGCTTCTTTACCCAGCAACATTTGAAGGTATTGGAGTGGCCAGGAAATTCACCCGATCTAAACCACATTGAAAATTTGTCATTATTAAAGCCATTTATTAAAGTGTGCATATCTAAGATGGATTGCACGACGAAAACCAAAATGAAAGAAAGTGTCATGAAAGTGTGGTACCACGACCCTGAAGACATTAGTTCCTGCTGTTTTTGTTAATATCAAAAAGTATTTCATACCACAGACTGGTCATTGCTGTCACTGCCACCTGTTTTCATAATGAATCATTTTTGACTTAAGTTGCGTTATATATTGTTATGGAAAAGTTAAATTTTAAAACAATAGCAAAAATTTTAGGAGCAACTCCTATTCTCTTGATTATCTCGTACATTACCAGTATCTGTAATACGACCAGAGGTAATTAAAATGGGAAACTTGCCCAAGAGCACAGCTATTCAAAAAAACTGGAGCATCATCCACCTTGCCAATTTTCATCACTTTAGTGTTTTTTATGTTTATCACTTAACCTATCATATTACTAATCACATCAATAACTTTAATGAAAGGTTCATTTTATCAACATCATTGCAGAAACTGGCAGAAGCAGTCGGTAGTGTGCCAGGCTTATAATCTGCAGTTCCCAGGTTCAAGTCCTATGCCAGCATTGAGATTTATATTTCCCTAGCCTCCACCCTGCCCTTGATCAGAAAGGGGACACTGATGGACATGGAAAGACTGCTATCTGTTGGATGGAACATTAATCTGTGGACTGATGTATTGGAGAGTCATACCTTGTGCACAGTAAAGAACACTCTAAGTGGCATTGACAGAAGGCTAACAGCTGTCCAGTGGGTGCAATTTCCCCAACTTTTTCTGAGCCCTTTTGTCCTTGTGATCTACCCATTTAGCCCCATTGTGTGCAAAAACTGCCACTCAGAGGTGAAACAATCCGAAAGTGGCAAATTGTCAGCACAATGTAAGTCAGATATTGTCATATCTCTAGACCATCTAAGGCCTCAGTCTTTCCCTTCCAAAGAATTCCTCATTACATAATTATTAACCAACTGAAGAGAAAAGTGACAAAATGCAGCCTTTCTGCACTCTGTTAGCAATGTTCAGCCAATCACTGCAAGCCATACCAGCTCTCGTGTGACATAATGTTATAAAGAGCTATCATTATGTTAACTAGCTTATCAGGTCTACCATATGACTTGCAGTTATCCATAAATTATGGCAGCCAACATAATCAAAAGCCTTTTTGAAATTTATGAAGTAAGTAATCATACATTTGGAATTTCTAAGCATTTCTCCAGAAGCTAAGTATAGAGATTTGATCTGTGCATCATCCCCTATCACTTCTGAACTACACTGTTTATCCTGAAGTTGTCCATTAGCAACATTTTTAATTTTGTTAAGAACAATAATGAGTATAACTTTATCTGGAACAGAGAGTAGATTGATACTCCTGTGATTATCATAAAAACTGTGATCATGTTTCTTGAAAATAGGGATGATAATGCCTCAAATAAAATCATTAGGAGCAACTCCTTTATCGTAGAAAATATTCAACACTACAATCAGCCATCTGACAACAAAATCATCCCCAGCTCTGAGGCATTTGGCTATGCTTTCATCTATCCCTGGAGAATGGGTATTTTTAATTTAGAGATAGCCAAAATAACATCAGATCATGAAATGGGCCAATAATAATAATAATGCACTTATTATTACAAAGAACGATGGAGAATTAATTGCTGTTTAGGACATTTGTGAAATGCTCAGCTCATCTTGCATGACAGACACCTCACCTTCAATTCCTGTATGCATTCTATTTTTTTCCTACACAAAATTTTTAATAAATGTTCCCTCAAGCAGCTACTTACTATCTGATAAACTCCCTTTTGTGTTCTCTAGTAACTTTCTCTGCTCTATCAGTCAGGTTACCAAACCAAAGATTCTTAGCATTTCAACTGATCATTTGCATGTTTATTAAGCTCTCTATACTATGGCATATAAACTGACAGGCTCCTGTCAGACCTCTGTGGCAAGCAGCTGCTTGAGGGGGTATTTATTTTATTATATTATAAGGTCAATAGGATAGATGTCAATTTATTAAGACATCTGTTAACGTCAATAGGATCGTGATTGAACTGCAGTTCCTTCTTTCATCTGCAGTTCTTTCTTTCAGAAATATGTTGCATAGCTTTATGACTGAAATGACTATCCTATGCACCATTTTATCCAAAACAGTACTTTGGTTTAAAGAATAGCCTGTTTTGAAATGGTTCCATTCATCCTCAACCTCAGTAGTAATCAAACCACAAATGACATAATTAATGAATAACCTATCATGGCAAGCTTGGCTGTCTGTATGGCAGTCAGTGCTTCAATGTTAAAAGTTATTCTTTTAACCTGAGCACAACATTTTTAGGCTTCAGTTGCAAGGCACTTTTAACAACATGAGAAGAGGGATCAGACTTTAGATGTTATGCCTGGCTAGTTCTGTGCTTTGTCACAGGGGATTGGCACATGGCTCTCCTTCCAATGTATACCTAGCTACCATTTACAGGCTAAAGTCCTCATTATTTGGTCTGATATATGATTAGAGGAAATGGAAAATTTTCTGACAGACAAAAATTATACTTAGTTTTAAGAAAGTAACACTAGATATTCCACCATAACCCCCCCTCCTCCCCACACACACCTTAACACAGTGGATGTGTTCCTAGCAACTCTATTTTAAATGAAATCTGCATTTACCAGGAGTATTATAAAATGTATTTCAGTGAGATAGGGTAGTGTTCCTCAAATTTTATTATTCACTGTACAGTAAAAGAATTCTGAGCAACTATGTGTCGCACCATTTTGAAAAAGTAATTAATCAATAAAAACAGAGTTTTTGTTTTTTTTGCCAGAACACACTGAAAGTTGTTTTTTTTTGCATAATACATAAAAATTAATTTATAAATTTAAAATTCAAAATATTTATTTATTTCCAGTGCATAAATGACCTAATGATCAGTCTAAAGGCAATTGATTGTGTCTGTAAATTTTTAATAAATATTTATGCACATTGCAATTTGAGCATTTTTGCAATTAAATAAAAAAATAGTATATAACACTTCTAAAACATATACTAGGGTGATTCATAAGTGTGCATTTTATCATCTGCTTGAGAAATGATTATTACAATATAAGTAACAAACCTAACTCAGCAAAATATAAACCATCATTTTCAATAGTTTGTAGCCATCTATCAGCAAGTTGTTTGATTTGTCTTGGATATCATGCTTGGTCCTTGGAGGTGAAAAACTTATGACAACCATTTTTGACTTTCTGAAATGTTTGAAACTACCTACCTTAAGAAAATGAGCCATGAGTGAAAGAGGTGATAGTCAAAAGGAGCTAGGTCTGGACTATAGGCTGGGTGAGGAGGAAGCTCAAATGCAAGTTCTCAAAGTTTTTCTTTGGTCCAAAGTGCAGTGTGTGGTTTTGTGTTATTTTGTTCGAGGAGTACCTGATCCTGATATCTGTTTGCCAATCCTGGATAGCATTGGATACTTTACTCCTAACTTCTGGCTACCTTACTGATGTCTTGCAGATGCCATACTATATTTGTTTGTGAGCAATCAAGTTTGGATGACAGCCTGCTAGTACATGTTGATGAATCAGTTCAACAGATGGCAGAGGATGTTGTGATATACAAATATTAGCCATCCCTATTGTAGCTTATTTAGAGGCTTGTGTCACCAACTTTGAACTTCTTGAACCAGTCTTGAGCAGCACAAATGGAGACTGCCCCCTCACCTTCCACTTTATATATTTCTCAGGCCTCTTCGGTAGCTTTTAATCCCTTTTTCCACTAATGATATAAAATTGCATGAATTTCAATGCTTAGCTCACTCATTGTACAACATTTCTAATGATGGAAACCAAGACTTCAATACTTGTAATAGTTATGGACTGATGCAGTGGACTTTATACTTTCTCTTAGTACTTCATTCAGAGGTATGCAACATGATGTGTCACTATATGCATTTTGTTTGACAAAAAAACATACTTATTAATTACCCTAGTAAATTCCCTAAAAAAAATCCTGAAATTTGGAAAAAATGGAACTTAAAGTCGAACAAATAATAATACTAGTTAATTCATTAGTGTAATGGGGGTCCAATATCTTATTGCTTGAACTAAAATTGTACTTGTTTGCCCAAATAAGTAGAATTCCAAAAATACACTCAATTGCAAAATCTAAGTAACATATTGGTTTTCCTTAATTATTTAAAAAATATGTGGATATAAAAATAAAAACATGAGTTAGGTGATATGTAGTCAATATGTAAAGTAGTATTAAAACTGCTTGAGTCTCCAAACATACACAAAATTTCAGCACAAAAGCTGCCCTTTAATAATTGTCTGTGCAGTATTTATTGTTTGCCAACAATAAGTAATAACCCACCTAGTTTAGTGGTTAGCGTACCTGACTACTGTCCTTGCGTAAGTATTTGTGTGTTGTATGAGAAACCAAGACAAGCCTAATATAGCTTCTAGGTTATCTCCATCCTTTGTATAGTTAAGTACCTTCTTCCTTTAAAAAAAATTTATTATATTAAAAGTATATTGAATTGAAAATTGTCATTTTGTTCAAAATAGCATGGACATTAAGTTTAGAGGACTTATTGAGATGGTATGCCACTGGAAAAAAATAGAGCCTGGTCGGTCTCAAACCATTGTAGCCAGATGCTAATGTGCCTTGAATTCTTGTCTTCAGACTCTGCAAATAATTTCAGTTTACTGATGATGTTGCTAGAAGACCAATGCAAGGTTGCCCAAGAGTCACAACTTTTAAAATTCAATACCTGACTTTAAATACCAGTCATCATGGAGCACTGACAGCTTCCCAACTTGTTTCATCCACAGGTATGAGAATTGCAAGGTAAATAGTTTCCAGAAGGCTTCAAGAGAAAGTATGGACAACTACCAATGATATGTTTTCCCTTAACTCCTTCCCATAAATTCCCAGGTTCGAATCCCAGCTGGGTCAGCATTGAGATTTATCTCTGCACAACTCCCCGCCCTGCCTAGGTCAGTAGGGGACACCAATGGGCTTGGAAAGACCGCCGTCCGTTGGATGGGACATTAAGCCGTGACCCCGTGTTTGGGAGAGCCATACTCTGTGTACATTAAAGAACACACTGGATAGCCTTGATGGGAGGCTCCATCTGTCTCCCAACAGCCATTCCAGTGGGTCCCCTCCCCCAACCTTCTCTGAGCTTATGGGGTCCTTGTGACCTGGCCATTTAGCCCATTATGTGCAAAAAAGTGCCGTTTAGAGGTAAAACAACCAACCAACCAACCTTCCCATAAAACAGCTTGTCTAAATTGGTCTCAGTAACTTGTCTAGGAACAGTAGAATACTCAGTCTCTTCAGATTATTGAATTCAAGAATCAGGCTGTAAGCTGAATTATGACAGATAAGTCATAATTCAGCTTACAGCCTGATTCTTGATGAGCATTCACTAGAGAGAATGTTGCACAATATCTTCCCTCTAGCATCAAGGAAAGGGACCAATGTGGAGGTGTTGATTTGATGATCTGGGCAGACATCAACATCCATACTGGTGAAACAACTTTCGTGTGTTTATTAAAGGGCTCCTTGACTGCCCAGATGCATCAAGATAATACCCTCTAACCTTACATTTACCCATTTGGAGGTGCATTGGGATCAGAGTGTATTTTAATGGATAATGATGCTCATGTACATAGAGCTCACCTCGTAGACTAATATTTTGAATATGAGGGTATTTAATATATACCTGAATTATACACATGGCCTGAAAGATTTTTTAACCTCAATGCCATTGAACATACTTGGATGTTTTGGGGAGACAAAATGCCAGTGAGGTATATATTATGATTGTTTTGTATCTGAGCTGCATGAAAATGCCACACATAGGCTATTGGTCAATTATTAATGAATAATATTTACATATTGATTGTTAGTTGTTAATAACACTGGGCAACAAATTTTCATAAAAGTCATGCCTCTGAGATAAAAGTAGCCATTTCTTAAAGATTTCAAGGTGCTGAAATATGAATATTACAATAAAAATGCAAAATTGGCCACGATTTTTGAGAAATCCGCAATAGTTTTTTTATTAAATAGGCCCACCCCCATACACACACACACGTCCAGAAGCATCCATGATCTAAGGACAGCCCTTTTGCATAGTGAACTTTACTATCTTCAGAATTGATTGGAGATATTGTTAGCAGTATATGGCATAATAGTTTAAATAATGAAATTAGATGAAGAAATTGATAATTATTTTACAAAAAGCTTTATACTGAAGTTAAATTTATAAATGAATAAAAAAAAATTTCCATTTTTGGAAAAATATGCAAAAAAATTGATTTAACTTTCTGTAGAATTTTATTGCATAATTTACATTATTTCAGTATATAATGTGAACTTTTCTGTTAGTTACTTCAAAATAATATTGCAAAATTGTTATTTTTTTCCCTTTGAAATCATTAAAAAATAGCCAGGTCAGCTTCAATTCAGCTTTCCAAAACTCAGTTATTAGTTAACTAATGACCATTATCCAATTTTGACTTTTATTTTTGAATGTAGAAATTTCATTTTGTAGAAAATCTACTTTATGTTAGTTATGAGTTAGGCTTGTCATCAGAGAAGTATTCACATTATGCCACCAATGAGCTCAGCTCGTCCTAAATGAATAGAACATTTCTATAAAGAGCCACTGAGAGAAACCAGTAAAAAAAGTAAATTTGCCATCAATTTAATATTGAATTTTAAGATTCAGAAACTACCACTCAATGTGTACTTCATTATCAAAGGTATATATTAAATATTTTACCCTTTAATTTTATTAGATTTCCCAAGTTGATCAAGAACTCATTCAAGTGACAGCTTTGAAGGCAATTTTTGATCTTCTTTTGTATTTTGGATTGGAAGCATTTCAGTGTGATGACATTGAAAATGATTTGTTACCAGATACTGTATCAGAGACAGATGATTCCATTCCACCTACACAAGACAGTCAGCAGGCTTTGTCAAATGTTATGTCTATTTTATCATCACAACTTGATTCTAAGGTAAATTTAATTTTTTATTTCTTCTAGATTCATAATTTTATATTTTTTTAAAGGGAGGATGCTCCTCCTCTACACAAAGAACAGAAATAATCTAGAAGCTTGTCTTGTTAGCATATCACTGTTGACAACAGTGGTAAAATGAAGGTTCTAGCATGCATGGTCATCTGGACCAGCTTTGAGATTTATCTCTGCAAAACTCCCCACCATTCCCTCTGTCAGTTGGGGACACCGTTAGGCTTGGAAAGGCTGCCATCCGTCAGATGGTATTAAGCCATGGCCCCATGTTCGGGGAGAGCCATACCTGTGCATGTTAAAGAACATGCTGGTGGCCTTAACGGGATCCGCAATTTTCCTCGCCCTGCCACGGTCAGTAGGGGCACCGATGGGCTTAGAAAGACTGTCGTCCATCAGATGGGACTTTAAGCCGTGGCCCCCTGTGTGGGAGGGCCATACCCTGTGCACGTTAAAGAACACACTGGATGGGCTTGACAGGAGGCTACCATCTGTCTCCCAACAACTGTTCAGTGGGTCCCCTCCCCCAACCTTCTCTGAGCCTTCGCGCTCCATGTGACCTGGCTGTTTAGGCCATGGTGTGCAAAAAAGTGCCACTCGGAGGTAAAACAACCTAACCTTAATAGGAAGCTACCATCTCTCCCAACAGCTGTCCAGTGGATCCCCTCCCCCCATCCTCTGAGCCTTCAGGGTCCTTATGATCTGGCCATTTATAATAATAAATAAATGTTTATTGATTATATATAACATATAATACACTTAATAATAAATAAATAATGCTTACACAAAATAATGAGTTAAAATAAAATCCACAATTCGGTATGAACAAATATATGCGATTGAACAAAATATACAACTGAACATAAATAAGCCATGTAATGTAAAATATTTATTGTGAAATGAAATGCAATAAAATAGAAGCCATATAAGAACAACCAATGAGCTTTATATGCTCTTACAGGTTGTCAAATTAAATAATTAGTTTTTATTGATATGTTAAAGGTTTAAGAGTGGAAAAAATTAATAATTTTAGGTTTATTCATTAATGACATGAAATGAGGTAAGTCACTTAACAATGAAATAAAGACTCAATATTGTTTATGTGTAATAATCTTTGCTTAATTTTTATTTTAAAGATATTTTCATTTTTTTCTTTCCTTATACTTTTTGGTAATTTATTAAAATTTTGTGGAGCTAGAATCATGAAGCCGTCCCATGGCCGAGTGGTTAGCACGCTTGGCTACTGATCTAAGGGACCTGGGTTCGAGCCCCGGGTAAGGCATGGATGTGTGTGTTGTTTTTCTGCTGAGGTCCTGCCATCCTCACAGACCTTCTACTATGGCATATAAACTGACAGGCTCCTGTCAGACCTCTGTGGCAAGCAGCTGCTTGAGGGGGTATTTATTATTATATTATTTTTTTTAGAATCATGAAATGTTTATGGATAATTTATTTTCTTAATGAATATTTAGCAGAAAAAAATTTTTGCTGACATATGGGAATCGAACCCGCATCTCTCCAGAAACATGCCAGAGTGTTCTTACCAGTTGAACTAATACCAGCTCGTCTTTTTTCCGCTTATTATATACGAGCTGGCATTAGTTCAACTGGTAAGAACACTGGCACGTTTCTGGAGAAATGTGGGTTCGATTCCCATATGTCAGCGAAAATTTTTTCCGCTAAATATTTATCAATTTATCAATGCCAAAAGAGCATTAGGTCATGCTGCGATTATCATCTATATTTCTTTTCTTGAAAAAGGTACATAATAAAGTTCTCTATTTCTAAGATTTATTTTTGTATGTTGCAATTTTAAGAAATCTGGGTTTTTTAAACACAAGCATAAGGATTTTATAAAAAATATAATTATTTTAAATCCAAAATTTTATTTTCAATAATCATATTTTTTAAATTCGTAATATTGTTATTCATAATTACCTTCAGAATTCTGTTTTATAATGTTATTAATTTATTTAAAGAATTAAAATATGTTCCTCCCCAACTAATTAAACAGTATTGTAAAGTAGATTGAACCCATGAATAATAAAGAGTTATGTGAAAGGAAATATTTACAATTTCTTTAGATTATATATTCTAATTAGGAAATATCTTAAACATTTTGCAATTATATTTGTATGACTATTCCACTTCAAATTACTATCAATAGTAATTCCCAAAAATATTGTGTAATTTGTTTAATTTCTGCACATGTACGTACAATATTACTATTACGAGTAAATCTATGATATATGATTTTTTCTTTGAAATAACTCTTGTTAATGAGACTGAAATACATTGAATACAATTTTTTAATAATTAGTGTAAGATGATTTTGATGAAATCATAACTGAATTTTTTTTAAATCATGAGATATAGTCGATTTCAATTCTTCAAAATTATTACTTCTATATACTATAGCAGTATCATCAGCATAGGATATAGGATATCCTTTTAAGTTATTAAAAAAGAAATCGTTAAAATAAATCAGGAATAAAATAGGTCCTAAAACTGAGTCCTGGCACTCCTTTAGTAAGCAATAACAGTGAACTTTTTGTATTTTTTATGTCTACAATTTGTTTTCTATCTGTAAAATATGACTTAAACCATTTTAGCATATTTCCTCTAACACCAATGTAATTTAGTTTCTGCAATAAGATATCATGATTTACAGTATCAAATGATTTTGCAATGTCTAAAAAAATTACCATAGTTTTTTGAGAATTATTTATTCCATGTAAAACAGTAGTGGTCATTTCCAACACTGCATGATCTGTACTCTTATATTCTTTAAACCCAAATTGCAATTTATAAAAAAATGATGAATTATTTAAAAATTTCATAAGTCTATTCTTCATTATTGTTTCGATAACTTTTGAAAAAATAGGTGATATAGAGATTGGTCTATAATTATTTAAAATATTTTTATCTCCTTTTTTGTATATAGGCTTTACAATAGCAGTTTTGGGCGGGGGTGGCTCAGTCGGTAGTGCGCCAGGCTCGTAATCTGTAGTTCCCAGGTTCGAGTCCCAGCTGGGTCAGCGTTGAGATTTATCTCCGCAAAATTCCCCGCCCTGCCCACGGTCAGTAGGGGACACCGATGGGCTTGGAAAGGCCGCCGTCCGTCGGATGGGACGTTAAGCCGTGGCCCCGTGTGCGGGAGAGCCATACCCTGTGCACGTTAAAGAACACGCTGGATGGCCTTGACGGGAGGCTACCATCTGTCTCCCAACAGCTGTTCCAGTGGGTCCCCTCCCCCAACCTTCTCTGAGCCTTCGGGGTCCATGTGACCTGGCCATTTAGCCCATGGTGTGCAAAAAAGTGCCGCTCAGAGGTAAAACAACCCACAATAGCAGTTTTCAATTGGTTTATAAAAATACCAAAATTAAATGATATATTTATGATTTGTGTTGAAAATGTTGCATGGTATTTATTAATGATTTTTAATTTTTTGGGACTTATCATATCCATAAGCTTTATTTTCATCTAAATTGTTTATAATATCATTCAATTCAGTTACATCTGTCTTTTTTAAAAACATGGAATTTTTGTTATTTAAGAGAGAGGGATAGTTATGAAAGTTAATATTTGTTTCATTATTATAATTATTAACATTAATGATATGATAATTAAAGTCATTAGTTAATTTTACTACATCAGTATACACTGGTATATCATATAATGTTGTATAATGTTGAATCAGAAGTTTTTTCATTCAAAATTTTCTTTACACATATCCACTGTTTTCTTGCATTTTTTAAAAAAAAAATAAATACCCCCTCAAGCAGCTGCTTGCCACAGAGGTCTGACAGGAGCCTGTCAGTTTATATGCCACAGTAGAAGGTCTGGGAGGATGGCAGGACCTCAGCAGAAAAACGACACATACATCCATGCCTTACCCGGGGTTTGAACCCATTTTTTTTTTACATTTTTTAAATTCAATTTCATATTTTTTTTTTAATTTCTTATTTTTGAAACTATGTTATTTCTAATTGTTTTATAATCACCATTATATTGCAATAAAAATGAATATATTTTGTGTCTTAAAAATGCTTTTTCTCTTTTTTTAATCAAATTAATTATTTATTAGTTATCCAAGGATTACCATTAATTTTTATGTTTCTATCATCAGTATCATGTGTTTGTATGCTGTTTAATATTGCATGATTAACTATCTCTATAAAAGTTTGATATATATCAATTTTTGAATATAAAAGTAGTATGAAAGTTTGAATTATCAATTTCATCTAATTTAAAATTTAAATATTTTATCTTAGATTCCAACTTTTTAAAATTAATACTAGTTCTTTGAGATATTTCATGCTTCTATTTCATTTTCATATTAGGTTTAAGAATTTTTAAAATTAAAGTATAGTGAATATAATGAAAGTATAGTAATATATATATATATATAAATAAGAAATAAAGTATAGTAATATATATGAAAAATTTAGCCCATTGTGTGTAAAAAGGTGCCTATCAGAGGTAAAACAACAACCCTGTTGTGCATAGGAGACAGGATATTCAACTTTGATGGATGGTGGAATGTCCAGGATGGAGGTCATGTTGAGTAACTTATCAGCTAGGATAGGACTGTTAACCTTGACAAGTAGGCTTCCTGTTTCCATGTAGGAAGACTCAGTAATCCAGCCACCTACAATCGCAGCCAAGAGAGTGTTAGAATTATAGAAGCTGAGAGGACGCAAAGTAGTCGATGACACAATCAGAGGGATAGGACTAGTGTTCTTACTTCTGTGACTGACAAGGATGGCACCATCATCAGGGTTCTCAGGCTTTTGGTGGTCTGCTTCCATACAGCTGGAAAGGTCAGTTAAGGGCTGTTTGACATCAGAGGCATCGATGTGAGCAGAGCTGGCAACAGCAGGAGCTGCTGGTGTGCTGTCAGTTCCAGTTGAGTCAGGAGCAACATTGCCAGGATTAGATGCAGAGGCTGCTGGAGCACTTCTAGAATCCAGAGGAGTCTTCAAGAATGATTCCAGATAGATGTAGAAGACTTAGGATCAGTAGTCGAGAGGGAAGGGACCTTACTCAGAGGAAGGGCCTGGAATTCTTCGACCACATATATCAGGTTGGCTACAGGAACTTAAAGGAATCATGCTCCTAGAATCAGAGAGAATGGAAATGGCAGGGCTTTTTGTTTGAAGAACAGGTGGAAGTTCTTGTTTCCCTCATATAGGTCTGGTGGGTCCATTGAGACAAAGAACTAGCAGTAGCAGGCTTCTCGGTAGGTCTAGTAGTGGGAACAGTAACAATGAGGCAAGTAAGGGCTGCTTACTTCAGATGTTGGTTCATTTCCTCGAGGTCAGGTGAGGTGACAGAACCACCTTTCTTTCTCTTGTAATCAGGGAGAGTTCAAATCATGTCTTCAGGGAAAAAAAAGCAGCCCTGAAATAAAAATAATAAACTACAGAGAATACACTAAAGAAGAAAGAAATAATAATATATATCAAATAAACCAGAGCTGAAAACCATGAACTTACCAAAAAAACCAGAGTTGAAAACCATGAACTGGAATACAAAGGCACAGTTGGGAACTCGCACAAAGCACATCCATACTTGATGGTCATCACAGGAACAACATTTATTATACTTTATGGTTCGTTAGCTTTAAACCTGAGAGCTGATAACTCATAGGACTGCCTATATGGCTGTAGGTCACACATTATGAAGGACTGGGGATAAATATGGCTTTGGGTTAGCTACCTCTGATTTAAGTAATAACAGAAATATTAGAATTTTTATGTTGAAATAATGAAATATTTTAGAGAATGGCAACATTTAATTTTAAGCAAATTTTACTGAAGTTAAAATGGAAAAATACAAAAAAAAATTGCAATTTAAAAACTTGTAAAATTTTACTTACCTGTCTTTTAATTTTTGCCATTTCTTTAAAGTAAATTAAATTCTCTTTCTTTTGCAATACACTGAGTGATCATTGAATTATGACAACCCCAACCCATGTTATGGGACTCTTAACTTCAAAGCTCTATAACTTTTGAAATAGGTGTTTTATGGGAAAATTTGACTAAAGTAAATTAAAGATCTCAATCAATTCTCTTTAAATATTGATTTTTTTAAACAATATTTCTTCAGTATTTAAAGAGTTATGGAAGTTTGAACATTTAACAACAGTAATGCGAGACAAAAGAATTTATCTTTGAAATTAATTGAAACAGTAATAAGAAGTATTATTTCAAACCATTTCATGAAAAACTATATGTTTTAAAAAGTGTGTATAAATAATTCCTTAAATATCCATTTAATTTTTGATAAATTTCTTAGAACACATTACTATTCTGAAATGTTTAAACATCCATACCTGTTTAAATACTAAAAGAATATTGTTGAAAATCAAGATTTAAATAGATTTGATTGAGATCTATAAATTATCCTCAGCCAGATTTTCTCATGATATGCTTGGTGTAGAAGTTATAGATCTCAGAAATGAACTTCCCATTAACAAAATATGGAAGGGATGGGTCACAGTACAGTGACTACTGAGTATATAATAGGACTTATTTTTGTTTATTGGTTATTTGGAAAAATATTCTAAAAGTTCTCTCTTTTATTTGAATGTGCACAAATGGCAAAAGTCAAAATTTCTCAACGTATATCGCTGAGAAAAAAAATTACACCAAAAAATAAATTTCCTTGTTTCAAGTAAAAAATTTATTTTTATGTTATTCAGAAATAGATAATTTTTCCTTTCATGTTCATTATAATTTCTTTGGTCTGATGCTTTTTTAATAATATTTTTTTTATTTGCATTGACAGATTTTTTAATACATCACTCTGAAAAAACTCTATTAAAACAAATTACTATCCTCATTTTTGTTAAATATTTTGTTCTCATAAAGTATAGAATTTAATTCTGTTTAATTTGGTATTTAGCATGCCCTATTTTCTTTCACTGGTTATTTGGCAAAAAAAGTTCTAATGTTCGCTTTTTTTTTTACTGAGCATATATAAAAACACCCTGGCCACTTAATACAGTTTAGTTTTTCAGGAGGTAACACTGTAAGGACTGTGTATTAAAGACTGTTTCAGGAGGTAGCACTGTAAGGATTAAAGAAAGAATTTCATTTGCCAAAATGGCCAAATCATCAGCATAATCTGAGTCATGTTTTTTTTATCTCTAGTCCAACCTATGGCTTATAAAGCAAATAATCAATGTACTGAATTTGGCCCATTTCTTCAATCCAATCTTTTGACCAAATATTTTTGGGAGCATAACCTAACTATTCTGTCAATTCATAGTAATCATTAAAAATGTATGTTTTTATGTTTTAATTACTTAAAAATATATTTTAGAAATATAGTTTTTTTTTTACTCATTAGATATGTGTGTTTTCATTTTTAGGTGGAGAATTTCTCCTATAGATCTTTAAGAATATATTTTTTTTCCTAGTGGATCCTCATCTTTCCCTTGCAATGGATTCTTCATAACATAAACAATAACCTAAAAGGAAAATATAACTAAATGCAACCTTGTCAAAATCCAATAGCTAAATCAATCCACTGCAAGCTTTATCAACTCTTGCACACCATTCAGTGTTATTAAAGAGAGTTGTTGTTATATTAATTAACATTTGAGTATGCATACATTCTCTTGATCATTCACAAATTATGATGATTAGTAGAGTACAGTCCTTTTGAAATCTACAAAACAGATACAGTGTATTCTGAAATTCTAAACATATCTTAAAAATTTGTTTTAAGTGAGAAAACTTTTTCTAAGCAGTGCCTACTGCTATACATTTTTCATCCCAAAGCTATCAGTCAACCAAATGTTGAATTCTCTTAACATAATAATGCACAAAACTTTACCTGGCACAGAAAGTAGACTGATGCCCCTATAATTATCACAAAAACTGCTGTCGCCTTTCTTGCAAATAGGGATAATAATAGTAAAATCCTTAGTAACAACCTCTTTATCATAGAAAATATTCAACACTGCAGTTAGCCATGTATCAACAGAATCATGTTCAATCAATGTTCAACTCTTTCAGAATTTTTGTTTCCCTCAGGTTGGCATTGTAGAGACCATCTGCTGCACTTACATGTTTTCAAATTTAATAGTGTAATCACTCCAGAAAGACTACAGCTTATCACTGCTGAAATTTTGTAGCAGAATAATCATCATGGAAAAGTGTAATTTATTACTAAAAATTTGCCAAGGAATTTTAGTACTGAGTAAAAGCCTCAACCTTGATTTTCTTTATGTCTCAGAGGCAAATGCATTTTATTCTAATTAACTATTACAATTCTATAAAAGTATAAATAATCAATACAAAACATTGGGTAAAATGTTGACTCTCAGAATAGCAGAGCTAGATTGGTCATTTGATATGTTTATTCAGTCCATATAGAGTTCACTCTCCAAGACAGTGAGAATATTCGATGTGTGATCTGTTTTGTTCTGTTCAGTCCATATATAAATGTGTCTTCATCAATTATCAATTAAGTATTTTTCAGAACAGATAAAGATTACAAATTTTTAGAAACAAATGAATATGTCATTAGGTTTTGAATACATGCATGCATGCATGTACTTATGTACATACTCCCCAGGGTGATTCATCCACTCCTGGGAATTTATGCACTTTTAATTAGAGATAGCCAGAGTGACTTTGGAATGGATATAGGACCACTAGTAATGCATCTATCCTCATTACAAACAATGGGAGTAGAAATAATCACATTATTTAGAACATCTCTGAAATGCTCAGCTAACCAAGCCATCACAGAATCCTCACCTTCAACCACCTTGTCACATTTATCCCTCAATTCCTGTGTACCTGACTGTTTCTTCCCTCATAAAAGATTAACAATCTGATACAACCCCTGCTGTGGTGCTGTCTAACTGCTTCCTCTACTTTTTCAGCCAAGCTATCAAGCCAAAGATTCTTATCAGCTGTTCATTGATCCTTTACACATTTATTAAGCTTGTTGTAATGCCTTCTGTTAGAACAAGTAGGATGTTGATTCATATTAATCCTGCACTTCCTTCTTTCAGAAATAAGTTCCATAGCCTTATCACTCAAAATATTTTTGTTTCTTCCGTCCCCTTTTACCCAAAAGAGTACTGTTGGTTTCAAGAAATGCCTGTTTAAACTGATCCCATTCTTCCACAACTTCAGCAGTAAGCAAACCAGATTGTCATAATGACTAAGTAGCCTATCATGGTGTGCTTTGGCTATATCTGAATCTTTCAGACATTCAGTGTTAAAGTTAATTTTCTTAACTTTAACACATTTCTTAAGCTTCAGCTGCAAGATACTTTTGATCAGGTAATGGACAGACCCAATTTCAGTTCTCCTGTATGATCTGGTATTCCTAACTGAACTGGCCCATTTGCTGTTAATTAAAATATAATATATCATATTCCTGTTCAACCCACGTACATTTATAAATGTCCTGGTGTTTATAGTATGTGTTAGTTATTCACAAACCATTAAGTTTACTTACCTGTAGAAGATGTTCTCCATTAGCGTTAGAACTACCAATGCCTAAAGGACCTAAATCTCCTGCCAAGAGATTAGAGTCAGTACCAACTTAGCAATGAAGTCACCCAGCACAAGAGAAATATCTCCTTTGTTCACAGAATTTAAAATATCCTGAAGCTGGTTGTAAAACGTATCCTTCTCATTCTCATCAGAGTCCTCTGTGGGGGCATAACAACAGATGACATTCAAGTCTTTAATTTTTGTTTTAAAATTTTCTGTAAGAAATCTTTCATTAATGCAGTCATATCCTAGAAGAGCATCACTGGCGTGTCTTCTTAGAAGCAAACATACACCTTGGAGATGCTTTCCATCCTCTCTCCCTGAAAAGAGAAATTTATGGTTATTTTTAAGTATCTCACCTTTTTACCTATCCATCTGGTCTCTTGCAAGCCTGGAATATCTAGGTTATAACACTGGAATTCCCACGTGAGCACATCAAGAGAATAATCTCTATGTAACATCCTCACATTCCACATTCCTGCAGAGAGAAAATGATTAGTAGCATTTAAAAAAAACTAGGTTTATTGAGAGAGGTAGGGCCAAATAAACAATCCCATGATTGCAGGCATGGGGCAAAGACTTGGTCCTCCTCTGGTAAAGGCTGAAGTCACTGATACGGTAGGAACTTCAGGTACCATCTTTTCAAGTGGATGTTTTTAAGAACCATAGACTTGCCTGAGACATATTACTCCAGTTTAGGATTGACGATGCCCAGCTAGCTAAGTGAGGATTCGGGTGGGTACCTGTGATGGTTTCTGATCAGGATTATCTACCATCTTATATTAGGTATGCTGTGCCTCTGTTCACTTAGTGCTGGCAACCCACAAGCAAACAGAAAACACAGCGACAGATTCTCTTTCAACAGAGGCCCACCATGCAGCAAGTTCAAGATCCATAATCAAGCTCAAACCCATAAACCAGCCCAGTCTAGTGGGTATAAATGGTCAGCCCCAGCACCCTGTGAAGTTGACCACTTCTCAGCAGGGTTGAAAAAGAGTGCCATAGGGCCACACTGAACTGGAAGCCTCACCTTCCATTCCCTTCCAAAAGTAAATATCTGTTTTGAAAGGTACTAATGGCTGCACCATGAGAAGGCGGGGTCAGACATTAGGTACTAGCCTGGCCGGTTCTGTGCATCATCTTGGGATTGGTACACAGCTCTCCTTCCAGTTTATGTCTAGCTATCATTTACAGACCAGTTTCTGAATGCATTAGTAAATAACAGTTATGTTTTTTATTGCATATAGAATTGTAACTAACAGTTAAATTCATAATTCTGATATATGGTTGGATCTGCAAGACTTGCCAGAATTCTAAACAATAGTATAATTGTGAAAGAAATAATATTTTGCTTTGTAAACACACAAAATTATTCAAATTTTAATTTTTTCAAACTTTTTTCTTAAGGCTGAAAGATTAAAAAAAAAAGCATTACTATAAGGTAGGACTTTTTTTTTTATCATTCAGTCTTAAGAAATTGATTGGAAACTGAATTTTGTATGCCCTAGACCAGTAGTTCCCAACATTACTCTCACCGTTTGGCCTGACAGATACTCTAATACTTGTTAAACCTTTCTCCCTCGACATTTTATAAGAATCGCAACATTGTTTTACTAAGCATGAGTATTTCAATAACGGGAAAATGGCTACATTTTAAATTAAATTATAATTTTTTTAACCTTTTGAAGACTACAGCAATTATGCAAAAGAAAAAACTGGTTCAAAGGATAGCATTAGTGCAGAAGTTGTAAAAACTATTTCCTACCCCTCAAGTACAGGGTCTGAAGGTAACTAAGTTGATAATTGAGGAAGTGGTGTTTTGCCACAGTCCAAGGGTGTAACCCAACCTGGTACTTTGGATGAAAATAAGGGAAAAGCCTGAAATGCTTCTCATTGGTAGTATGCAACTTCCCATTGTGAGGTATGCAGAAAAGGGGCTATAAATTGCTAATAAAAAAAATAGAATGAGTAGGGAGGGTAGAATTTGGGTGAACTTCACTATCCTGATGTTTAGAAACAGCCATATCCAAAAGGTTATAAGACATTAAGATCCTTGAAATTTTAAGCAGAATATAATGTTGAAGTTTATTTTCAAGGTTGGGTCAAAAAGTAACGCACAATTAGCTGTAATTGCTTTACTATTTCAGATAATGTAACCATACTGCACAAACAGAAAATACAATCCTCCACCTGTGTGAAAATATCACTCAATGTACAATCCACTGCACTTGATTCATTTTCTCCAGCATTCTTTCCATGCAGTGAATGCACTTTGGTAAAAATCAGAAGGTTGACCTGCGCACTATTTTATGAATGAAATGAGTTCCTTACCATTCTCAAATATCTTACCATGCAGGTATGCTTTCAGTCTATCAAACAAAAATAAATTGGAAGGGGAAGGTCAATCAATTGTCTGGTCCCCATAGACTACCAGGTGTTTTCAATGGATTGATGGGGCTGACTGATCACCTGATTTGAACAGGAATTCAATCACTGACCATTGACGAATATGACTATCACTTTGTCCATCCATATCTTCCTACCTATGAATAAAAGGAAAATTATTTTCAGTTGTGGTATTAGATATTTAGTAGTACAAGTAATAACCATTAATTCTCCCCCTCTCTCTTACACTTGCGTGTGGATGACTAATTGTGCATTGCTTATTAACCGTCTTTTGTATATTTTGAATTAAGATGACACTTCACAGGAAATGGATCAGCTGTTAAGAAACTCTTATCTGTACTTTACACTGTGCTGTTTTTGATTGAATGTAAAAAGTTAATTTTGGAAACAAAAATTCTAGACTTTGCTTACTTTGGTACAGTTCTATAATTTATATGCTATATTTATCAAGCTGTAGGTTTCATTACTCCTCAGCTGTACTTGATTCTACATAAAGGACTAAATGAACAGGTCACAAAGATTCGAAGATAGATATTTGGGAAAGAGTGAATAGTTGTTATATCTTCTGGAAGCCTCCCATCAAAGTCATTCAACTTATTTTTTTAACATCCATGTGTCATAACTCCCCAACACAGCTCAATGTCTCATCTGATTAATGATGACCCTTTGAAGCTCGATGATGTCACTTTTCTAAGCAAGGAAAAGACATCAAACTATCACAGAATTGGCATTATTTTCTACAATCCTTTATGATTATTTCTTCACACCTCACAAAAGAACATGAAATAACAGAGTCAGTAAATCCCCAAGCATATAATCTTAGGTTTGATTAATTACTAAGTAGAATTGATAATGTTGAAAAAAAAGTAAGCCTCTTTTATTATTATTACTGAAGTTATTTATATTATACATTTGAAATATTTAGATGCAAGAAGTTAGAGCAGTTGCAGCTGAAGGTATTGGTAAATTATTGCTCTTGGGACGCATTTATTCTCCTCGTCTCCTTTCTAGACTATTGCTACTTTGGTACAGCCCTATTACTGAAAGTGACACATATCTTCGCCATTTCTTGGGTGTATTTCTTCCTGTGTTTGCTAGTTCAGGGAGGTATGTATTGTTTATGTGTTGAATGAAAAATGAATGTAACTGCTGAAAAAACATTTAAATATATTACATTTTCGTTTATTGAAATTTCTATCTACAACCTACTCTTATTTGTTAGGATATAAGTATATATGTATTTTTTTTAAATATGTGTTTATGTTTTATCTGTGTTATTACCTGCATTTGTAATCACAACTTATTTTATATAAAGATAATTTACATATTTTTTTTTTACATTGTGAACTTGTAAGTCATTATTACAAGCTTATTAGATATAAATTGCACTTAAAAATACTTAAAAAAAAAAAAACTATCCACACCCTAAATTTCCTCCATTATCATGGATAATATGCAGTATACTGTATATGAATATTTCTATTTAAAAACACTTCTGCTGTTTGATATTCCTGTATTATAGATGGTTTTACACTACTTCCTTGGGGATAATCATACCTGGTACTTTGGATGAAAATAAGGGAAAAGCCTTCTGAAATGCTTCTCATTGGAAGTATGCAACTTCCCATTGTGAGGTATGCAGAAAAGGGCTATAAATTTTTAATAAAAAAAAATTAAATGGGGCGGTAGAATTTGTGTGAACTTCACTATCCCTTATGTTTAGAAACAGCCATATTCAAAAGGTTATAAGACATTAAGATCCTTGAAATATATATGAAAATATGAATTTGAAATATATAAGTTTGTAAAATAGTCTCTTTTAGTTTTTAAATCTTTTGCACTATTTCACTGTTTAGTTGGAAACCTCTATATACTGTTTGTTGTACACACGAAGTCTTTCCTTCCTGTACATAGTGTTACTGAGGATACTTGTATCTGATAGGCTCTGTGTTCATCAATCTTCATATGATGTTAGTAGTATTCCTTCTATGCACTGGCTCCTCCGATACTCTTATGTGGCTGCTGGCACTTTCCTGGCACTCCTAGTTTATGACAATGGATTTTGTTATATGGTAGGTAAATTTTCACAAATTGAGAACTAGAAACTCCACAAATAAATCTATTTTTACTCCTAAAAAGCTTTTATTACACACCACTACATTTACACTATTAAACATTAAAATTTACCAGACTAGTTTTGCTCATTTCATCCAGCATGTTCACTGGTAACATAAAAAGAAAAAGTGGCACTAAAGTTTTTTCTTGTACAATAAGTTGATTTGAACATCTCTTTGTGTATGCTGTTACAGACAGGTTCATCTTAAAGTTTTGGTTGTAAGGAAATGTCTTTGATGTGTGTTCCTCTTGGTGTCTCTTTGCATATTTCTTTTGTTTCATTTTTATAAGACAAATCCATTATTATGATTTGGTGGTAGTACAGTTTTTTTGGATGTGCTATTTGGTCACTTCACTGTGTTCATTTTTTTTTTTTTTTTTCTTTAAATAACAATTCCCATGGATATAAAAGTCTTTTAGGAGTAAAAATAGCTTTTGCCTATGGAGTTTTTGTTCTCAGTTTTGTGAGTCTTTATCTCTACCATATGCCAGAATCCATCAACATAAACAAGGGCTGCCAGGAAAGTGCAAGCAGCTATACAACAGTATCAGAGGAGCCAGCTTATAGAAGGAATATCTATGACGCTGTATGAAGATTGATGAACATAGAGCCTGTCAGGGCAAATATCCTTTGGTGCACCATAGGAAGGTGGTATATGCATAATCATATATTAGAGGTTTTCAACTTAATGCTGAAATAGTTTATTGAGTTATATTAATCATTAAAAGAAAATAATTAGTTAAAAATTTTCAAATCTAGAAAAATGTTCTTAATAATTTATAATCTCTTTTTCTACTGATAATACAATATTTGTTCTAAATTTATTTTTCTGTGATGTAGATATCCTCTTTATAAGATCACACCATGTGGAGAATTGATTAGTTGGTTGCAATTAGTCTTTAAGCAGAAATTGTATTCTACATTTATTTTGAAAAATTTTCAATACTTATGGCAATCTTTAGTTTGTCAAAGAATCATAATTTCTAGAAGTCTTCAGCTTAGATATTAAGATGTTTCATCATTGTCGTTGGCCACTATCGTCATCATCATCAAGCAGCCATGGGCTATGGAGGTCCAACCAGACAGTGCAATTTAGTTCTCCAAGCAAGTCTGTCCTGAGCTGCATCTGGTCACTGCACACCAATTCTAATAAGGTCCTGTTTGACATTGTCTGCCCACTGCATCCTAGGTCTCCCCCTCTTTCTGAGGCCTCTAGGCACACTGTTCATAACCTTATTCGCCAATCTATAATTATCCATACGGGCAACATGGCCAAACCAGCGGAGTCTCTCTCTGCACAGTATGCTGCTTAAAGGAGGTTGCTGACTCCTTTGCGTAACCTCATCATTAGTTACAAAATTGACCCACCTAATGCCCAAGATACTGCATAAGCATCTAGAATCAAAAGCATCGTAACCTCATCATTAGTTACAAAATTGAACCACCTAATGCCCAAGATACTGCATAAGCATCTAGAATCAAAAGCATCTTGTTTCCTGTTATCTTGTTTACAAAGTGTCCAAGTTTCACTACCATAATTAACTCTAGAAAGAACCAAACTATTATACAGTCTAATTATAGTCTTTAGGTGTGTACACCTATTTCTCCACACTCTCCATAGATTCTTAAAAGTCCTGGCAGCAATCCCTATCCATCTGTTAATCTCATGCCACACATCACCAGTATCTATTACATAGCTCCCAAGATAATTAAACTGTAACACCTGCTCAAGACTGCAGCCATTCAGATTAATTGAATCACAGCCTGCCTGACCAATTTTCATCACTTTAGTTTTCTCTCTGTTTATAACCAAACCTACTCTAGTACCAGTTTCATCAACAGCTAGAATGAAAGAGTTCATCTCATCAACATCATTTGCCAAAAGGGCTAAATCATCAGCATAATCTAAGTCAGAAATTTTCCTATCTCCAGCCCATTTAAGACCAAAATCTTTCCCTTTAAGTGAATTTCACATAACGCAATCAATAACCAAACTAAAGAGAAAAGGAGACAAAATGCATCTTTGTCGAACACCAGAAATAATGCTAAACCAATTGCTACAAGACTTACCAATTCTACACACGACTCAGTGTTATTATAGATAGCTTTCATTGTGTTAACTAACTTGTCTGGTATACCATATGATCTCACCACAGATTATGACAGTCAACAGAGTCGAAAGCCTTTTTGAAATCAACAAAGCTAGCAACTAAAGGTTTCTGAAACTCTAAACATTTCTCAAGAATCTGCCTAAGTGAAAATGTCCGATCCACACATCCCCTACCACTTCCGAATCCACATTGCTCATCACGCAATTGCCTGTCAACCAGATTCTTAATTATATTAAGCACAATCGTGCAAAGAACTTTACCTGGAACAGAGAGTAGGCTGATACCCCTATAGTTATCATAAGAACTGCGATCACCTATTTTGAAAATAGGGATAACAATAGCTCTGGTAAAATCCTTAGGAACCATGCCTTTATCGTTAAAAGATATTCAAAATTTCAGTCATCCAAGTGGTAACCGAAACATTCCCAGCTCTAAGCATTTCCGTAGTAATTTTATCTACCCCTGGAGATTTATGAAGTTAAAGTTTAAAAATAGCCACAATAACTTCAGATTGCGTTATAGGGCCAACATTAAAGCCACCAATGCATCTGTCATCATTGCAAACAATGGTAGTAGAACTAACCACATTGTTTAGAACATCACTGAAATGTTCAGCCCACCTAGCCATGACAGAATCCTCTTCGTTTATAACCTTACCTTGTTTATCCTTCAATCCTTGTATGCCTGTCCGTTTTCTACCACACAAAACATTAACTATCTGGTAACAGCTCTCTGCTGTTATCTGTTTAGCTGCTTCCTTGTCTTTGTCAGCCAAGCTATCGAGCCAAAGATTTTTATCATCTGCTAACTGATCCCTTACAGGTTTATTAAGCTCTTTGTAATGCTTTCTTTTAGGATTAGTAGGGTATTGATTAAGGACATTCCTGCAGTTCCTTCTTTCTGAAATAAGCTCAAGTGTCATCAAATAATTCTGTCTCCTCTGCTCCGTTTTTCCTAAAAGAGTGCTGTTAATTTCAAGAAAAGCCTGTTTAAAATGGTCCTATTCTTACTCAACTTCATTAGTGAGCAAACTATAAGTGTCATAATGACCGAGTAACCTATCATAGTAAGCTTTAGCTAAAACTGGGTCTTTCAGAGCTTCAGTATTAAAGGTAAATTTTTTAACCTTAGCACAACACTTCTTAAGTTTAAGTTCCAAAACACTTTTAACAAGGTAATGGTCAGATCCAATTTCAGCTCCTCTATATGATCTGGTATTCCTAACAAAACTAGCCCTTTTGCTGTTAATTAAATGTACACTGCTGTGGTTACCATGGTGTGTACACAGGCTCTCGACACATATCTGCTCAGAGTTCCAGAGATGCCCAATCTAATTCCTATTTGGAAGCCCTTAGCCAAAAAAAAATTACTTGTCATTATTATTTACGAATAGTTTAATTATAATTTGGCAAAATGCAGAAAAAAAATTTACCTCTCAAGCCACAACAACCATACCAGCAACTCAGTGAATTTAAGAGGATATGCATCGTGGACCTTAAAGAAGCCAGTTGATCATGTTGACGTATTGGCAGGCATCTGGGTCGAGCAATGCCACAGTAAGATTATGTTGGCAGCAGTGGGTCCAGAAGGGTACACATACCCGCCACAAAGCACCAGCCAGTCAAGACAAACAACTGAACAAGAGGATAGTGAGAACAGCCAGAATGACACCGATGGCATCGCCAGCTACTATCCAAAAACTCATAGCATTCTCCATGGAGCAAACTCAGTGAATTTAAGAGGGGACACATCGTGGGCCTCAAAGAAACCGGTGTTGTTGGCAGCAGTGGGTTCAGGACGGCACACATACCTGCCACAAAACACCAGCTGATTCAGGCAAAAAAAAACAACAACAAGAGGATCGTGTGAAAGTGAGAATAGCCAGAATGACACTGAAGGCATCGCTAGCTACTATCGACACATAGCTTCCTCCATTTAGCAATAATCTAATAATCTTTCATATTCTTATGCAGCCCATCTGGTGAAACCCATGTGTACTTATGTATGTTGCAGTGTTTGTAATAAATGTTAGTAATTCTCAAAACATAAAGTTTACTTACCTGTAGGAGACATTTCCATTGTAGCTACCAATACCAAAAGGGCCTGTCAGCTCACCCCAAAGGTCAGAATCAGTACCACCTTTGGCATTGAAGCCACCTAGAACAAGGGTTAATATCTCCTTCCTGTACAGAATTCAAAATATCCTGAAGTTGTCCATAAAATCTACCCTTCTCATCATCATTGGCATCCTCAGTGGGGGCATAACAGCAGATAACATTCAAGTCTAATGCTTGTCTGAAAACCTTTCATTAATGCACTCGTATCATAGAAGAGCATCACTAGCGTGTCTGCTGAGAAGGAAATCTTTGCCTTGGAGATGCTTATTATCTTCCCTCCCTGAAAAAAGAAATTTAAGATTATTTTTAAGAATCTGACCTTTATCTGTCTATCTGGTCACTTGCAAGCCGAGAATATATAAATTATAACTTCTTGTGTGAGGACATCAAGAGAATAAGCTCTGTGCAGTGTCCTCACATTCCAACTACATATGGAGAGAAAATGGTTATTGGGATGTTTAAAGAATATTGAGAGAGGGATGCCAACAATATCAAACAGCCACCTAATCGCAGCACTAAAGGCTGAAGCCATCTACACTGGAAGACTTCCTCTAATGTAGAATTTGACGATGCCCATAGAACCAAGAGTTAAGGTGGCTGCGAAGACCTCTGCGCAGAATTATCCACCAGCTGATAAAACATACCCTGTGAGTTATCAGTTGAGTGTTGATAAGAATTCGCTTGGGCTTGTCAACCCACAAACAAACAGAAAACACAGCGGAAGATTTTCCCTCCACAGAAGCCCACCAGGCAGCAAATTCAGGATCCATAATTAAGCTCAGAGCCTTATTCCAGTCCAGTAGGTTTATATGGTCAGTACCAGGACCTTGTGTGGTTGACCACTCCTCAGCAGGGTCTAAAAAAAAGGAAAATTAGCCATAGTTGTTCAGATCAATAGGCCATACTGATCTGGCAGCCATCCCCTTCCATTCACTTCCACAAGAGAGTTTCTCTTTTAAAAGGTACTAATGGCCTAGCCAGTTCTATGCATCATCACAGGGGATTGGTGTATAGCTCTCCTTCCAGTGACTACCTAGTTACCATTTACAGACCTAAGATGTTTAGTCAGTATAAAATGATGGATAATCTCAATCAAGTGTTGATGTTGTATTTGTGCTAAGGTGATTGTGTGTCCTTTACTGAAGTGTATTATGATTTGTTCAGAAATTAGCTGAAAATATTGAATTTCACCTTGAGTGGGATACAAACCCATATCTCTTGAATACATGCCAGTTGTTCTAACCATTAAACTCTCAGGAGCTGACTTATTTTCCATTTAATTATGATTATAAATCTTCCCAATTTTGTCACTCATGGTTCCATTTATGACAGGAAATGAGAGCCTCATTGTCATAACGATGTTGAATAATTAGATAGTCAATCAAACACTCAGCATTATATCAATGCATATTCAATAGTAGAAAATAGAATACCCTGTAGACATGGGACTTGTGAATAATTAGATGATGAATTTTTTTCAGCTAACTGTTTACAACATTATTAGAAATTAAATATTTGATAGTTAAACTGAATATTAAATTTTAATAAAATTTAAGTTAATGTTAATTGTTAGGTGTGCCATACCATATTACAATTTATATTTGATTGCATTCTAGTAATTGTAGGAAAAACCTAAAGATAGTTTTGAAATCCACATAAGAATAAAGTACTTTAGAGTAAATGATAAAATTATATATATATTTAAAACTTCCTTAGTTTGAAATCAATATGAACAAGAGAAACATGCAAAAACACAGATTTGTTCAAGACTTATTTGCCGCCACTATATTTCTAAAAGAAGGAAGTTAAGATCTGAGTTGAATCAACACCCTACTGATCTTAACACACAGTGTTTACAGTGAGCTTAATAAATGTGTAAATGATCAGTTGAGTGTCGATAAGAATCTTTGGTTTGTTAACCTGGCTGACAGAGCAGAGAACACTTGCTTAGATAGCACAGCAACAGAGAGTTGTACCAGATTTACATGGCTTAGGAGCCAAGATCTTAAGAGCTTGGATCAAGGTAACTCGGCTCTGATTCCAGCCAAATTCTGAAATTTCAACTAGTCATTTTAACAGTTTTCTGTCATTCATAAATGTAGTTTAAATAAATAAATAATAAATACCCCCTCAAGCAGCTGCTTGCCACAGAGGTCTGACAGGAGCCTGTCAGTTTATATGCCACAGTAGGAGATCTGAGAGGATGGCAGGACCTCAGCAGAAAAACGACACACACATCCATGCCTAATCCGGGGCTTGAACCCAGGTCCCTTAGATCAGTAGCCAAGCGTGCTAACCACTCGGCCACGGGACGGTTAGATTTTTAAATTAAAGCTTTAGCTTTTTCATTTATTTACTTTTTGCTTATCATTTACAATAAAGAACACAGAAATTTCAAATCAGATCAAGAATTACTTGCAAACAGAAATTATCAAAATGTCATCAGCAGTAAAATGAAACAGAAATTCATTTACTAAGATCAAATAATTTAGATATCCCTTGCAAATTTCCAAATAGCCAAGAATTGAAAAATTCAAAAACTCTTGATTCATATTTAAGAAGAGAATAGCCTCCAAAAACGATCATATTTCATTCAAAACTGGCCATTTTAAATGAATTTCAAATCTGAAAGCAACTTCTCATCATTGGCTTGTGAAGCAGACAAATTTTATACAACTAAAAATATATTTTTATATGAAATTGTTCATAAAACTTTTGCTCACTGAGTATATTAAAATACAAGAATGAACCATATTGCTTGCTTTGTAGCACGCTGAAGAAGCACTTACTCCTATTTCTTCTTCAATTAAACTCTACCAATTTCACATGGAGAAAATGTCATTTTCCATGTAACATTCAAAGTTATATTTGAAGTAAAAATTATGAAATTTAAAGATCAGCATCTCTTTACCTTTGAATTGCTGAAACATATCCTTTCCAATGGAAACCAAGTGAAACTAATCATAATATAGGTATTTCAATTAAATTGTGTATTACACAAAGCTTAAATTTGCTTGAATGTGGAAAGAAAAAATTTAACCTGTGCATTTCTAGATTCTTTTTATGGTGACTAATCATTTATGCTATTACATAAAGAACTACAAGTTCATAGCATATGTCTGATATTACACAATAATACTAGTAGAAATTAAACACAAGGAAAAGTCTAGTAATACATTGATTTCCATAAATTAAGGAAAAATAAGAAAAATCGTGATAATTCGCCAAAAAATTATGCGATCTTCACCAAACTTGTTCACATAAGCAGTAAAGTAATGCCAAGTGAGCATATATGCAAATTAGCCTAGGTTGCGCCGAGTTGCATAATCGGATAGCGGCATAAAAACGGGTGTTTTGGATTGGATGGTTATTTTGTGTTGTGAATGTGAGTAAAGAAATTAAAAATAGCCATTTTGTAAGAATGACCTTGAGACATCATTTGCCAAATGAACTGCATATGGAGAACTATTGGCCTGCTTGAAGCAAGCCAAAGTCAGTCAGACATGGCACGATGGCTGAATGTGAGTCTTTCTGTGGTCCATAGACTGTGGAATCAATTTCTTAGCACAGATTACCCATCTCAGAGGTTTAGCTGAGGAAGGACCACTGTACAAGACCGATATCTGCGATTAACAGCACGAAGGAGCAGGATGTCTACTCCTTCTCAGCTATAATCCTCTCACAGCAGCCACTGGGAGGGTTGTATCAGCTTCTACTGTGCGTAGAAGGCTTCACGAGGGAGGTCTGTACATAGAAGACCAGTAATTTGTATACCCATCACAGGAGAGAGTGGTTGAATTGGGCACGCACACATGTTAACTGGATAGAAGAGCAATGGAGATCCATACTCTTCACAGATGAGTCCAGATATTACTTGCAGAGTGATTCCAGACACTGTTTGGTATGGAGAGAACGAAGTACCCGCCATCATCCCAGTAACATCCGTTAAAGAAACAGTTACAGCGGAGGTAGCATGTGTGTGTTTGAGGTGGCATTTCCTTAGGTGGACACACAGACCTCTATGTGTTGATGAGTGGGAACCTCAAAGATATAGAGGTAACATCCTGGACCCTTGTGTATGTCCTTACACTGGTGCAATAGGTGAAACATTCCTCTTACAAGATGATAACCTCATCCACACAGATCTCAACTAGTGGAACAATACCTTCAAGAGGAGACCATTATGTGTATGGAGTGGCCAACTCGATCTCCCGATTTAAATCTGATTGAGCATAGGTGGGATGCTCTAGGGTGATGTGTTGCTGCCCTCAATCCACCACCTGCAACAAAGGGAGATTTATTACTGCTTTAAAGAAACAATGGTCATTACTCCCAACTGACCTGATTGCTTGAGTCGTGCCTGCATTGCTGTAAGGGGTGGTGACCACACTCCTTATTAAAGAACTTTGCCCATTGCATTTTGAACCTCATTTTTGCACTAGTTCCTGTAAGTGTTATTTTTTGATAAAAAATGTTTTTAGTGTAAAATATTTTATGTCATTCTGAAACTAGCATTGTAATTCATGTTTTCATCAAATTTCATTAAAATCATTCATGTAGTTTTTTGTTTATCATAATTTTTCTGAGTTTTCCTTAATTTATGGAAGCCAGTGTAGTTAAAAATGTGCAAATGCTAGCAGATTTATCCAGCATGGCTCTGTTCTTTAATTCAGTTAAACTTTAATATATAAGAACTCACAACTCCAATTTTTCCGTATTTTATCCAAATTTCGGTTCAAAATCTGAATTTTGCATTTCAGTTTCCCTCTTCTTTTTTTTTCAAAGAAAATCTCCAAAATTTTGTAGTTTTCTCATCTTTTTCCAAATGGAAATGCTAATAAATCAGAAGAATATTTTCCATTTTAGCTCTTTTACTGCACTAAAAGAGTTGCTCTATTCCCACTTCCTAATCTGTGTTTGACTCTGGGCTCACCTTCACTAATACCCTACAGGTTAGAGGGAATTCCAGACACAACATAGGACAAAGGTTGAACCTTTATTCTCATAGAGTTGAAGGTTACAGATTGTGTGGGGTGGGGGTGGCTCAGTCAGTGTTCCAAGCTTGTAATCTGCAATTCCCAAGTTTGAGTCCTGCCAGAGCCAGCATTCAGATTTATCTCTGCAAAACTCCCTGCCCTTTGTCAGTAGGGGACACTGATGAGCTTTGAAAGGCCACCATCCATCAGATGGGACATTAAACCATGGCCTCTGTGCACATTAAAGAACATACTGAATGACCTTGACAGGAAGCTACCATCTGTCTCCCAACAGCTGTCCAGTGGGTCTCCTCCCCCTATGGGTAAAGCAATCCAAAATGATTGAACCTAAATGATGTATGCAACTTAGTCTTCCTCCATTCTAGACAACTAGTTGTAAATCAAATTACTCCCTCACTCCAAATATTCAAGTCAGAAGGGGACCTTGAAGCTGTGGGGGGTGAGGGTGGTCACGATCACAGATTAAGTAACTCCCCTAAACTGGAAAAAATGTGTAACCCTTTATTTGATTTTGTTTATGGGTCTTACTTGGAATTGTAAAAAGAATGAGGCTTGTTTATGAATGGGTTGACTTATCTGCCAGTTATATAGTTTTTACTCATTATAATGCTAAAAATTTTGAGTTTGGCTTGCTTGTATGGTAGGAGAGGTAATGGATTAAAATAACCCAACCTGCTACAGTTAAGGACTGGCTGCTCTTACCTTTTGATCTGATTTCTACATCATAGAAAGTTAGTTAAATGCATATTAAATTTTATGCAACTAAGGATCTGCCTACGTTAGATTAATTTTCAAAAAGTTATGACAATCAGCAAATCAATACAGAAATCTTATTTAAATTAGTTTTTGTAAGGCACAGCATTTCTTAGGTATCTTCTTAGCAGTTGGTGATCAGCACGATCTATTTGCTGCAATGTTCCCCAATTTTTCTGAAATGTGAAAGTATGCATGTGGTTGGACCAAAAGAAATTTTATTTTTCAAGAACTTGCTACCAGTTACTAAGTAAAACTTAGTATTATAAAGACTTCTATATTTACTGTTGCAACCAATGGCAGAACAGTTCTGGTGACAAATTGAATCCTATGGTGGTTACATACTATGAAAAAGATCTTAAACAAGTGAGGTCCAGTCTTTTATCATTACCATGCTTGGAAGATGGTGCAACTGGAGAAAATTTTTGTCAATTTGATATTTTCTGAGTCAAACATTATGGGCATTTTATGGTCCAGTCGTTTGTTCATATCACCTGATAATGCTTCTGTCATGTTTAGGAAGAAAAAAAGAGTAAGTCTAAACTCTTACATTTCTAATTATAAGAAAATGTTGTATAAGTAAATTGGTCCTATCGCTTGCAATTTAGAAGAAGCTTTGCCAGATTTACTCTTTGTCTGTCCTAGGTACACAAAGCAGTAGTTGACCTTTGTGTACAGTTAATTTAATTTTTACTTCCACAATTCTGAAGAAAGGAAATACACCCTATCCCCAACTGACATGATAGATGAGTTCTTTAAAAAAAAATCACATAACATGAATTTTTATTCAGCTACAAATTTTTCATAATAATGTTAATAGTGGGGATACATTCCAGAATCCCAACAAATTGACATATTTTTATTTTATTCTTTTATTATAGTTAAACTTGGGTTAATGTTTTGCGTTTTTTTTATTTATTATATATTTCATATATGTAACTCATTTTTACAGAAAAGGAAAAATTGTAAAGGTAGTAGAGAATGGCTAAATGCAGTTTTATTTTATTTAATACATGGTATATATATATATATAGATGATTGTTGATGATTGAAACTGATTGTTTCATAAATTGCTTTCGAGTAATCAAAATGGCTAACTGTATCACTTTTCATTAACACTGTTACTCTGTTTAAGTATACTAGTTAGCCTCCACACTTTATTACCAAACATATATATATATACATATTTACAGGCCATACTGCTTATCATGTACCATCTCTTATTCTCAAATGTGTTCTGTCAATCTTAATGCATTGGCATGCAATATTCCAATAGTCTTTAATCTTTTCACAGAAGTGTTATACTGTTATACAGATTTAATTATTTCTCTGAAAAGTCACTTTCCTATGAAGTTATGTGGGAGGAACTCACCGATTATGACATAATGGCAATTATTGTCCTTGTTCTTTACATCAATAGGCTGAGGGAACTCCATTATCATCCTTGGCAGTTGGCACTTACATATAGAGCACACAACTAAAAATAACAATCTTTCTACTTAAGTTTCAATGGTGCCAAGGGTCATCTTCCTCTGGATTATCCTGAGGTATATATGTATGTATGTATGACTAACTGTATGTTTACAAGCATTTCTACACTGCATGGAACAGGTTATAATCTTCAATCACTCAGGATGAATTAGTATATTCATACATTTTTGTCAGTCAGTGATAATTGAAATGTTCATTATTTTTAACAAATAAAATATGATAGCTGTGTAACAAGCTACTTTATATAGGCAAATGTGTAAAAACTTTTTGAAAGTGCTAGAATTATGAGGAAGGATGGTCAAATAGGTGAGACAACCATCCTAGGTATCTTCTTATATGCTAAATACAATAATATAAACAATTGTAGAGATGCAGCCAAGGCATATGCTTGAAAATGCTCAGCTAGGTGCAGTCAATTTTTGCTGAAGGGGTGGTCAGTGTTTGGCTTTGCTCAATTCTTAAGCTTTTTCTTCTCTTGTTTTGTTTCATGAAGCAGTATCTTCCACAGGTGAGGTGTATTTTCGTTGATGCATGTCCCTTGATACTTATATATTAATAATTGCTCTGCAATTTCTAATTGATATTCATTAGTTTTTTTTTAAATTTTTAATTAGGCACTTGCCTAGGGGTGATAGCATTTAAGTGTTGCAATTTGTTTATTTAAATACTAATAAAATAATGCCCTTTTCAATTCTTAGAAGGAGTTAAAAACTAGATGCAAATATCATTGATACAAATGATGATTAACCCAGTTCTAAGCTTTCTCCCCCTGATAATCAAAATGAATTTTTAAAAGAATATAGATTTTGATGATATACACCATATTTTCAAATGTATTGGAATACTTCCATGTTATGTGAATGGAAAACCATTTTCAAAACTCCCTAACTCTAAAAATGAGCTTTATTACAGAAGAAAAATGGTGCAAGAATTAAATTATAGCTATCAATAAAATTTATCCAAATCTCTATCCATTTTAAACAATGTTTGTTTAATAATTAAAGTGTTACTGAAACTGAAATATTTGACAGCAGACTTTGCTGTTACACTTACCTTAATATACATGGAAAATGAAAAATCATTACACAGAATTAGTCTACAATGCTTCCTTAAAAATTTCCCATTTCTTTCTCAGGTTTCTTTTTTCTTTAACTATGCATGAACTTTTAGAGGGTTGAGCAACTATGCCTGAAATTCTGGAGGGTTGAGGTTCAGTATTGTCAATAGGTTTGAGTAACTCAGTCAATGTTAGCTGTTTAGTCTGCTTTCTAGAGTCTTTCAAATTTAAAACATAAGGGAGAGTTGCAACTTCAACAGCTCTCTTGAATTTCAAATTTTGATTTAGAGTAAGATCACATTGAAGAAGCTCATTGCATATGCTATTTCTTAATAATGATGAAAGCTTAGTTTCCTCTATCATAACTGAATAAACGAATTTCAACTTGTGAATGGTTACTAATATTTTAGTGCAAATTCACACATTCTGAGCTTGCAAATATGGAGGTTTATTTATTAAGTGATTAAATATTCTGTGTATTTTGAGTAAATTTTGAAGCAGGAGAAGTAATGATGACTGAATTAAAATCAGCTGTATCTTGTATAGAATTAGCAATTGTAGATAGTGCTGTATCATTTTTATTACCTTTCATGTTTTTTATTCTTCAGTTTTCATTTATATTTCTTAAAGTCATTTCTATGTAGCATGAATTAAGTATAATAATTTTTTTGTGATATGTTTAATAAGTATTAGATAAACATTACCTTGGATGACTGATTAATGCAAAATTTCTATCTTGGTTGGCTTTAATCAAAAGAGGTTGAGTTGTTTTACCTCTGAGCAGCACTTTTTTTGCACACAATGGTTCAATGTGTTTTTTGCACACAACCTGTTAAATGGACAGGTCATAAGCACCCCCAAGTGCTCAGAGAAGGTTGGGGGAGAGAACCCATTAGACAGCTATTGGAAGACAGATTGTACAAAGACAACTGTTTTGGATTCAAAGCAGGTAGACAAATTTGAGAGTTCACATAAAAGGACCTGATTTTTGGGATGGGTTTCTACACTTCCTTCCCCTTCCCCCCAGTACATACCTGCCTTACCCCAAACTTCTCTGAGCCCTTGCGATCCTTGTAACCTGCCCATTTAACCCAAGATGTGCACAAAAATATCACTCAGAAATAAGTCAACGTAGCCCAAATCCTTTGAAAGAATAACAACTGCTAACCTAGGTATTCCTTTAAATTTTGCTTATAATAAAATACATAGCTGTAAAAGTTTCACGGTGTCGTGTCATGATGCTCTTTCAGTTTAATAATATATAAAGAGAGAAAAATTAATCTTCACTGAAGCATTAATAATTAGTTTGATACTCGAGAGAGTCCCAAGGGACGATTTCCGCAAGTCAGCCAAACCCAAAAGATAAATCCATCAACCGTGTGCTTCTTCTGAAAGATGGATAATATACAATTTCAAAAACAACTTGCCTCCCATCAAGGCCATCCAATGTGTTCTTTAATATGCACAGGGTAAGGCTTTCCTGCACATGGGGTCATGGCTTAATGTCCCATTCAATGGACAGCGGCCTTTCTTAGCCCATTGGTATCCCCTACTGACTGAGGACAGGGAGTTTTGCAGCGATAAATCTGATCACTAGCCCAGGCAGGACTCGAACCTGGGAACTGCAGATTACAAGCCTGCCACGCTACCAACTGTGAGCCACCCCTGAATCAAAAGATATTGGATTATTGATAAATATAGATTTTCTATAAACCCTTGTTAATAATTTATTTCCAGATCTTCCAATTAGTATGTAAATGTTGGATTTTTTCAATTTCATAAGGGAATTTTACTTAGGATATTGAATTTAAAGTTTATAAGGTCATTTAATGCAACATCAATGCTGAATTCTGTTGTAAGTTGATAAGACCTGTAGTAATTTAGTTTAGCATTGTAACTGGAGTTAGACAAGGATTTTGCCACCTACTTTCTTTACTCTGTATTCAATTTTGCTTTAGGAAAGCTTTTCAAGGAAGAGACTGGAGCTTTAATCACATTAGTTGCCTTTGTGAATTTCAATAAAGTTTTTAACTCTTGGATAGGTCTCTGAAATTTCTCGTGTTTTTTTTTTTATATGGATATACACTGGGAATAATTATCTGAAAAAAATTTGGTTTTGCACTGAGTGGAATTTGAATCTACATCTCCCAGAAACATGCTGGGTATGATAACTACACCATCAGATACACTGGCATCCAAAAGTTAAATATAATTCACAAACTGTTAAATATCTCACAAACAACTAAAATTATTAACATTACATTTTGTGTGTTAATGAAATAGAATATATACAAAGCCATACACCTCCCAAAAATCACATGATTGAACAAAATTTGCATACATGACTTGAAAAGCAAATCCTAGGTGCTATAAAAGCTGACTCTGATTTTGCTTGTTTCCTGAGTTGTGTTCATGTGGTAGAGTATTTCTTAGCAACAGTATGACACAGAGCCATTATATGGATGCTTTACATTTGTTGTAAAGCAAGCTGTGTGTTAGAGTTTGCCTGATTCCTGATCAATGTGTCTATTACGAAATGTTCCAATCAGTGCTTTCAAGACTTTGGAGACTGTTCCAACAGATAGGAGACATTAGCCATAGATAAGTGCAAGGCGATCCAAGAGTGTAAAGTGCAAGATGGCCAGTGTTTTGCATTAACAGCTGATGGCATAGGGCAATTCAGCCAGGCAGGCCCTAAATCCAGAGATGGAAATTCTGGAAGGTAAGTACTCCCAGAACAGCCATGTCTCATCCACATTAAATGCCAGATTTATAGAGTAACCTACTTTTTTTTCATCATAATCTTCCAAAAATTCTTTTTCTGCCTTTATCTCACCACTCCAGCTTCATTAATTCTTCAAGTTTAATTGGATTTCTTAGTTTTAAAATAAAATATGTTCACTTTATTAGCAAAAGTAAATCAAATTATTGTAATGTATAAAGCTAATACTAAATATCAGAATTTAAACTTCTGATTAAAACAAGAAATTTGTAAAAATGTAAACTGTAAAACTGAGGATCATATAAAACCCAATTGTTTTTGAGAATATATGGAAACTAAATTTTTGTTTTGGTCACTCGTAATTTAAATCATCAAATTCTTGTTTTTGCAAATGTTCTTTGCTGATAAGTCAAAAGCAATGTAATGAGTAATTCATTTTCACATGTTATATACATAGTATATTGATTAAACTACATAACAATTACCTAGAAGTAGAGCTAATAATTTTATGACAGTTATAAAGTGTTTTACTAATACTTTAGCAGTTTTTCTTAACATTTCAGATCCAGCCAAGAATGTTTAGAAGAAGCCTTTATGCTAACCTTGCAAACTCTTTTTAATGCACCTTCGTCTAGTCCCTTAGCTCAAGTAGATGAATGGAATGTTGCACGTTTTCTTGTACAGCTCACTAGCCCATACATTTGTAACCAGAAGAATAAATTGCAGGTAATATTTTCTATGAAAAGTTCTTTACCTTCAACTTGCAATTTAAAAGTAATATTTTAAATCATTCAAAATGTTCTGATTAAAATGTAATACTGCAACAGGCATGTTAAAGTTGTTAAATACATGATCACATGTAAATGAATACAGAGATGAGATCCTTAATCCCTTATGTGTGACTTTCTGCAGGTGCAACAAGGAACAATTTCATTTGCAGGGCCATAATGCCCATTTCTGCAGAGCTTCATTGGCCAACCAATACCGGAAGTGAACACCATCTGTCATATGAATTAGCTAGCACATTTTTCTAATTGCTGGTGATGTGCAGTAAGAGATAAACAAAAGAATAGGAATTGCTGCTGAGTTTTAAGATTTATGGAGAGTGTGAAAAAATAGGTTACACCTAAAGATTAAAATTCAACTGTGTAATAGTTTGGTTCTTTCTAACTTTAGTTATAGTAGCAAAACATGAACCCTTTGTAAGTAGAATAACAGGAAACTTCATGCCTTTGATTCTAGATACTTACACAGTATCTTTAGCATTGTGTGGTTTGACTTTAATAATAATTAGGTTAGAAGGAGTTGCAACCTCATTTGAACAGCATATTGTGCAACAAGAGGCTGCACTGGTTTGGCCATGTTGTGTAATATGCATTGCTGTAGATTGGTGAATACGATTATGAACAGTGTGCCTAAAGGCCTCAGGAAAAGGAGACTAGGATGCGACGGGCAGGCAATTTCAAATAGGACCGTGCTAGAATTGGCCTATAGTGCCCAAATGCAGCAGCTGTAGCTCCAGACATGTATGTCTGGAGAACAGAATTGCACAGTCTGGTAGGACCTCCATAGCCCATGGCTGCATAAGGATTTTGTGCGTGCGTGCATTCATTCATTCATTCTCTTAAAAAACAAAAAAAGTTCGTTTCCCACCTATCCCCTAGGGTAAGGGGACAGATAATTTCTGTCAATGCTAACCATTACTTGACCTTCACGTTCCACCACAAAGATTCTAATTTCTAGCATAAATGCATTGTTTGCAATATCCATTTAAAATTTTGCACTCTTCCATTTTTCCTACTATTAAAGGATGCTTTTAATTCTTTTAAGAAATTCAGAAAATACAAATTTAAATTTTTGCCAATACTTATCCAGTCTGAAAAGAATTTTAATGTATCTCCAAAAACAAATAATTAAATGGCTAAAGATGAGGAAATGAAAATGTTCATCATCATCATCATCATCAAGCAGCCATGGGCTACAGAGGTCCAACCAGACAGTGCAATATAGTTCTCCAAGCAAGTCTGTCCTGAGCTACATCTGCTGCATCTGGCCACTGCACACCAATTCTAATAAGGTCCTGTTTGACATTGTCAGTCCACCACATCCTAGGTCTCCCCCTCTTTCTGAAGCCTTTAGGCACACTGTTCATAACCCTATTCGCCAATCTATAATTATCTATATGGGCAACATGGCCAAACTAACAGTCTCTCTCTCTGCACAATATGCTGCTTAAAGGAGGTTGCCGACTCCTTTGCCTAACCTCAATATTAGTTACAAAGTTCAACCACCTAATGCCCAAGATACTGCGTAAGCATCTAGGTTTTTTTGAGAAACTAAAAATTGGGAAAAAGGTTGTCATATCCTCAGTTTTGAGATATTCTGTAAAATTGTAAAATTGGGTTTTTTTTATATGAATTGAACAAAATATATTTAAAATAAATATATGATCTCTTAATCTTTATATGTCAGATTTCTGAAACTGAACTTTAATCACCAGATTAATTTTAAAACATTTTGAGGAAATTTAATTAAAATATACAGAACCCTATCCTGATATAGCTATTTAACAGAAATATGGCATGTAATGCATATCCAAAACAGGGCATCTAATTTTTTGGTAATAAATGTATCATCAATAAGGCTTATTGATCTGGACTTCTACGGCTTTTATTTTTCTTCCCTCTTGAATGGTCAATTACAAGAAGGTCTTGAGGCTGACATGTTAAACTAACTAAATTGGATAATGGCTTTGAACTTGCTCCATTAGTTGGACTTCTGTTGAACCAGTCCTGAGTGAATAGATGTACAGAATAACTTACATCACTTGAGGAATAATCCTGATCAGCAGCCATTGCAGGTACCTGAACCTGATGGGTGTCAAAAAAGCCTTTACTGAGGGAAATTCCTACCAGCAGGGGTAGGTCCAAGCCTTTAGCAGTGGGTGAACAGGTCTTTGCCCCATGCTTGTGTTTGGAGGTTTTTAAATATTGTCAGCATTACCTCTCTCACAATAATCTTAGTTTCTTCACAGATCCCACTAAGCATTTTTCCTTCTGTAGGTACATCCAACATGAGAATTCTTCAGAGAGATTATTCCATTGATGTCCTCTCATAGGAGCTCCAGCATTATAACCTAGGTACTCTGGGCTTGCAAGAGACCAGATTGAGAGGTAAAGGTCAGATGTTTAACAATCTTAAATTTCTCTTTCCAGAGAGGGAGGATTGAAAGCAACTGCAAGATGTAGGTTTGTTTCTCAACAGACATGCCAGTGATGCTCTTCTAGGATATGACAACATTAAACCCTTCCCGTGTCCAAGTCAATTATACACGTGGACAAAATTCACTGTGCACGTCTGTGTACTGATTTCAGTTCAAATGGACAACTACTTCTAGCACGTTAACATTAAAGAACATTGACTTACAGCAGTTTGAAAGCCATATGGTAGCGATGATTTTACATTCTTGCTGTATTTTTTTTTCTCTTCATTTTTGTAAGTTCTCTCCATCAAATTGCAGAAGAAATGTTTGGAAGAAAGGGTGTAAACACTAGAAAATGTTATAATACAATGTGCAAATGAGTACTCTTTGTTTATCATCAATGGGTATCCAGATATATATTTTAACTTTTAGCTGGGTAGTGACAACATACTTCGAAAGCAAATGTATGACCTCTTACTAAAGCTGCATGTGTAATTGTTGAAAAATAGTGAAAGCATAGATTGAGATATTCAACACTTTTTTTTTCTTTCTGATCATTTCTTAAATTTGCAAAGTTTTCAAGAAGGGAAATTTTTCATGTGTTGGAAAATGGCCACAGCTGAGTCTTTTTTTTTGACAATCCTAAACAATAAAAGTTGAAAATATGGATTAATTGCCAATTTAATTATCACAATGTCTAGCTGTACAAGAAAATTTAAAAACTAAAAATTTTCGTAGGGTGATTTTACGTCGTCTTTAACACCACAGCTACTCTTTGGCAATTTAATTATCACAATATCTAGCTGTACAAGAAAATTAAAAAACTAAAAATATTCCTAGGGTAATTTTACAACATCATTTAACACATTAAGCCTCATTTCTTCTTGAAATCGATCTTTTGTTACAAAGGTGATACAGTATGAAAAAGATAATAAATTATTATTACCAGTTCTGCTTTTGATGCTTGGGCTGGTTCAGTCTCTTGTTGCCGATTTTGACGTCCTGCACAAAGTCTACCAGTTCCTTCACCTTATACTGTTGTTCTACTTGGTAAACTTCAGGCTTTAATGTTCTTGATGTTATGTTCATTGATGTTCCAGATGTGCATTTAATTATAGAATGGCTGGTTCAGTCTCCTAAAACATTTACTGTGGTGGTTTACATTACACCCACTTGTAGACATCTTTCCCTTAGATGTCCAGGTTTAAGTTTTACAGTCCTTCATTTAATATTGATGTTTAACATGTGCACACTCTTAAACACACAGTCAATTCAGTGGGGCAGGGTGGCTCAGTCGGTAGTGCACCAGGCTCATAATCTGCAGTTCCCAAGTTCGAGTCCCAGCTGGATCAGCGTTGAGATTTATCTCCACAAAACTCCCTGCCCTGCCCACAGTCAGCAGGGGACACCGCTGGGCTTGGAAAGGCCGCCGTCCGGTGGATGGTACATTAAGCTGTGACCCCATGTGCAGGAGAGCCATAGACTGTGCACGTTAAAGAACACGCTGGATGGCCTTGACAGGAGGCTACCATCTGTCTACCAACAGCTGTCCCAGTGGATCACCTCCCCCAACCTTCTCTGAGCCTTTGGGGTCCTTGTGACCTAGCCATTTAGCCCAAGGTGTGCAAAAAAGTGCCGCTCAGAGGTAAAACAACCCAAAGTCCAATTCAGCATTTGGTGACTTTTTGCTCACCCCAGGAAGAATCAAAATTTAAAATTAAACTGAACTCCAAAGAGTTTTCAAACATGTAGAATAATTTAACATTAAAAATATTTTAAAATGACACATCACAATTCGTTTTGCCCCCCCCCCCCCCCTTTCATCTCGGGGCTTACTCAGGTGCAAGTGCAGTCTGTTATGACTGCCTTGTGCTATTTATACTTGTCCCTTGTTAAGGTTTGTTTGACTGCGCAAGTCGGATGTCAGGTTGCTCTCGCAGCAGAGGTTCCATGCTGTGGGCATGGTTGGTATTTCCGTGTTATATATTGAATCTTTACGTAAATTAATTAGCAATGTTTCTGCATATTGCAACTGAAGTTTTGTAGGGGGTGCAACTAAAGGTTTATATTGTACTTTATGTACTTTTACATTAATCAATTATTGTTTGCACTAATGCTGTATTTGGTGTTTTTATTCTTGATATCATTGCTATGTTCAGTCATATATTGCTTGTATGTTCTGTATGTTTTGCTTATATTATTTTTTCCTTCCAGTTTATTAATTGGGTCTGATATATTAATATTATAGACTCCCCCCCCCCAAGGTGACTTTATCTCTGTCATTTATTACCAATCTTTTTATGGTTTTAGGTATTGTATGTGGTAAGGTTAATTGATATTTTTTTAAAACATTATTTAATGTTTTGGTTATTCCTTTAGTGTAGGGGAAACTATGTATGTAATTTTTAATGTCAATTTGTTGATTAGGGCTATGTTGCAAAGTCTTATTTTGAAATTTTGCTTTAGTATCTAATCTCTGTACTAATTTTTTAGGGTATCCAGCTTCATATGCTATTTCATATATGAATTCCAATTCTTGTTTTAATGTACTCATTTTTGTACAATTTTGATAAGCATGAAGAAAATAAGGAAATAGTGTAGATTTTTTATAGGAAACAGAATGTGCCGAATTAAATGATATTACATTAGGAATAAAGGTTGGCGTTCGATATATTTCTAGCTCACAATTTGATTTTTTCTTTTTAATCATTATATCCAAATATGGTATTTGACCATTACTTTCGATCTCGTGGGTAAATTTTATTGATTAATGTGTTAAATTCACTTATAGGATGGTCTCAGAAAATTAACAGGTTATCAATATAATGAACGTATAGCGAAGGTTTTAATTTTGCTCACTATAAGGCAGTATGCTCCACATGTCTCATAGTGGCATTGGCCATGAGCCCGGAGAGTGGAGATCCCATTGGGACAACTCCAGTCTGAATCCGTGTCCGACTTCTGACTACGAACCAATTAGAGTTTATGGCCAGATCCAAGGCCTCATGAACACTAAAGTATTCAGGTGCCTTGGGTCTGGCTTGTTTCAACCATTCCAATTTCAGTCACATCGCCGCATCCATACGTGGTGTGTTTGGGTACAGCAATATGATGTCAAGTGAATGGATAGTTGTTGTTTCTTTTACTTTTGCTTGCCTTATTATGTTGGTGCTTCTATACATGATGTTACTATATACTCAGTAGGTGGAAAATACAGTGAGAAAACTCAAATAATGCTCTTTCTAAATTGTATGTAGGTGATTTACATTTACTAACCAGGGGTGAAAATGGTTTATTATTCTTATGTAGTTTTATTTTTACAAATAATTGAGGTATAGCTGGATACATTGGTGGTGTGCATTTTGCAGCTATACTATTACATAAAAATGAATCTCTTTTCAATTCGCTTAATTTTGTAAGAGTTGTAGGTATTGGGTTTGTTGTTAATGGTTCATATATCAATTCTGCTAACATATTATTAATTTTTATATTATATTCATTTCTATTTATAATTACTATTTGTCTGTTTTGTTGGCTAGAATTATTTTAATTTCTGTATTATTCTTTAAATTTTACAATATTTAATATCCTTACTTTTTGTTCTGTTAATTGTTGGTACTTTATACTACGATGTATCCTGAATCTTTGTTTCTCTTTATTTGTATTTGGTATTTTATTTAATGTTCTATCTGCTGTATTAATTCTATCATAGTTGGGATGTGTACATATGCATACTTAACTCCTTGCTGTATTATTCTATCTTGATCCTTGTTTAATTCATAACTAGATAAATTTAAATTTTTTTTATTATTCGTTATTCTATCCTTACCCCCTTGTATTTCCTCCTGTTGTCTCAAAATTTTACTCTATTGAGTTACATGTAATTTTAATAATTTTTTCTTATGTATTTGTTCTACTCTATCGTTATCTTTTTCTATTATGTAGGTTATTCGTCCCATGATTTGATTTAGTTGTTCTGCACTTAATAGTTTAGCTATTCTTAAATATTCTTTATATGCTCTTTTTTATGTGTACTCTAACATTCCTTATAACTTTATTTAGCATTTTATTTTCTGTTGTTTTTAAAATTATTTTTTACATTCTGTTAATCTTGAACTGCTACCATATTATACCTAAAACCATAAAAAGATTGGTAATAAATGACAGAGATAAAGTCACCTTGGGGGAGGGGGGGTGGAGTCTATAATATTAATATATCAGACCCAACTAATAAACTGGAAGGAAAAAATAATTATATAAGCAAAACATACAGAACATATAAGCAACATATGACTGAATATCAAGAATAAAAACACCAAATGCAGCATTAGTGCAAACAATAATTGATTAATGTAAAAGTACATAAAGTACAATATAAACCTATAGTTGCAACCCCTACAAAACTTCAGTTGCAATATGCAGAAACATTGCTAATTAATTTACGTAAAGATTCAATATATAACACGGAAATACCAACCATGCCCACAGCATGGAACCTCTGCTGCGAGAGCAACCTGACATCCGACTTGCGCAGTCAAACAAACCTTAACAAGGGACAAGTATAAATAGCACAAGGCAGTCATAACAGACTGCACTTGCACCTGAGTAAGCCCCGAGATGAAAGGGGGGGAAAATGCATTGTGATGTGTCATTTTAAAATATTTTTAATGTTAAATTATTCTACATGTTTGAAAACTTTGGAGTTCAGTTTAATTTTAAATTTTGATTCTTCCTGGGGTGAGCAAAAAATCACCAACTGCTGAATTGGACTGTGTGTTTAAGAGTGTGCACATGTTAAACATCAATATTAAATGAAGGATGGTAAAACTTGAACCTGGGCATCTAAGGGAAAGACGTCTACAAGTGGGTGTAATGTAAACCACCACAGTAAACATTTTAGGAGACTGAACCAGCCATTCTATAATTAAGTGCACATCTTGAACATCAATGAACATCATGTCAAGAACCTTAAAGCCTAAAGATTACCAAGTAGAACAACAGTGTAAGGTGAAGGAACTGGTAGACTAACTAGCCTTAATGCTTTAACAATATATAGTTCATTTTTCAGCCACTTCCTGAAGATGATACATCTTTGATTTTTGTAATTTTTTTTTAATTTTTAACTGACAAATATTCCGTGGCAAGTTTACAATATATCTTGTATTACTTTACATTCATTGTCATTATCATCATCCTCAAGCAGCCATGACTAATGCAGGTCCAACCATATTGTGCAATTTAGCTCTCCAAACACATCTGTCTTGAGCTACATATGCCACATCTGGCCGCTGCAGACCAATTTCTAATGAGGTTCTGTTTGACATTGTCATCTGACCACTGCATTCTAGATATATCCACTTTTGGAGACCTTTAGGCACACTATTCCTAACTCTATTCACTAATCTATAGTTATGCATGCAGGCAACATGGCCATACCAACGGAGTCTCTCTCTGCACATTATGCTGCTCAAAGGAAGTTGTCGACTCCTTTCCCTAACCTTATCATTACTTATAAACTTGAACCTTCTAATTCCCAAGATACTGCATAAGCATTTAGAACCAAAATAATCAAGTTTCCTGTTATCTTGTTTAAAAAAGGGTCTAAGTTTCACTACCATAACTAACTCTAGAGAGAACCAAACTGTTATACAGTCCAATTTTAATCTTCCTAGCAGCAATCCCTATTCATCTGTTAATCTCATGTTGCACATCACCAGTATCTGTTACATAGCTCCAACGATAATTAAACTTAGGTACTTGCTGAAGGGTGCCACCATTCAGATTAACTGAACCACAATTGCCTGATCAACTTTAGTTTCCTCTCTGTTTATCACCAAACCTACTCTATTACCCCTCTTATCAACAGCTCAGATGAAAGAGTACAATACATTATGTTACATAATCAAGAAATGTTTCAAAGTATTCTGTAAATGGTAGCTATGTATTCACTGGAAGGTGAGTTATGTACCAATCTCCTATGATGATGCACCGAAATGGTCAAGTCTAGTACCTAAAGTCTGATCCCACCTTCTCATGGTGCAGACTGTTAGTACCTTTCAAAAGAGATACTACCTTGTGGAAAGGGAGGACTGCCAAATTAGTGTGACCTATTGTTCTGGACTACTGTGGCTACTTTTTTTCCCACCCTGCTGAGGAGTGGTCAACCACACAGGACCCTGGTGCTGAACACACACATATATAAATATACCAACCTAAATGGAATAATCGTTCTGAGCTTTATATGGATCCAGAATTTGCTGCACTGGTGGGCTTCTATGGGCATTGTCAAACATGCATTGGAGGAAGTCCTACCGGTGCAGATGGCTTCAGCCGTCTCCACTGGTAGGACTTCCTCCAATGTAGTCATAGTGTGGGAACAGGTCTTTACCCCTAGGATTATTCCTCATTATCTGTAGCTTGCCATCCATAATGATGAACAATTGAACAAGCTTCTGACTGGAGTAACCATTGCTCAATGTGTACTCCCCATGTGCAGAAGAGCCATAACATGTGAAAGTTAAAGAACATACTTGGATGGCCTTCTTAACAGCTGTCCATTTGGTCTCATTTCCCAGCCTTCTCCAATACCTAGGAATCCTTGTGATGTAGCAATTTAGCCCACTATTGCAAAAAAAAAAGTGCCACCTAGAGGTAAAGCTACCCAACTTTTTCATGCCCCATACCTGCAATTAGGCAGCTGTTTGATATTGTCAGCAATTCCTCTCTCAATAAACATAGTTTCTTTAAACATCCCACTAATCATTTTCTCTCCAGTTTCTTCAAATATGAGGACTCTGCACAGAGAATGTTCTCTTTATATTCTCACACAAGAATTCCACCATTATAATTTAGGTGTTCTCGGCTTGCAAGACACCGGGTAGTCAGATAAAGATCAGATACTTAAAAGTAATTCAGTAGTAAAGAATCACAGGATATGTCCTGTGGGCATGGAACATGAAATAATAAGCAGAAAAAATTTGGTTTTGCCATGAGTGGGATTCAAACCCATGTCTTGTGGAAACATGCCAGCTATGCTAACCACTACACCATCATCGGCTAATGTTTTTTTTTTCAGCCAGTGTGACATATAAACTTTCTGGATTTATTCATTTGATTTGCACAGTGACGCCATCTATCCGAAAAGGGGACAACTATGTTGCCACATAGAAATGGAATTTAATATTTGTCACTCACACTGAAAGAATCACAGGATATGTCCTGTATTATTATTTCATGAGTTCCATGTCTACAGGACATATCCTGTGATTCTTTGCTACTGAATTATTGATTTACACCAAGAGCGTGAGTGAAAAATATACCTAAATTCCATCTCTATGTAGCAACATAGTTGTCCACTTTCCCAGATAGATGGCACCACTGTGCAAATCAAATATATAAATCCGGAAAGTTTATTTGTCACATTGGCTGAAAAAAATGTTAGCCAATGTTCGTGTAGTGGTTAGCATAACTAGCATATTGCCAGGAAACTTTGGTTCGAATCCCACTCATGGCAAAACAATTTTTTTCAGCTTATTATTTCATGACTTAAAAATAATCCTTAAATTTTTCTTCTCAGAGAGGAATGATAAGAAGCAACTCCAAGGTGTAAGTTTGCTTCTTAGTGAATGCACTAGTGATGCTCTTCTAGGATATGAGTGCATCAATGAAAGGTTTCTTACAGCTAAATTTAAAACAAACATTAAACAAGCAAACTTGAATGCTATCTGTTATGCTCCCACTGAGGATGCTGATGAGGATAAGAAAGATAGGTTTTACAGATAGCTTCAGGATGTTTTGAATTCTGTCAAGAAAGGAGATATTACCCTTGTTCCAGGAGACTTCAGTGGTAAAGTTGGTACTGACTCTGACCTTTGGGAAAGGGTGATAGGTCCATTTGGTATTGGTAGTTACAATGGCAATGACCAACTTCTCCTACAGAGAAGTAAACTTAATGGTTTTAGATTAGCAAATACTTATTACAACATCTTAACATACATAAGTACATGTGGGTTTCACCAGATGGGCTGCATAAGAATATGATTGATTATATATTAATTAACAGCAATTGGGCAAGTTCTGTTAGGAATAACACGTCATATAGGGGAGCTGGAATTGGATCTGACCATTACTTTGTTAAATGTCTTGCAACTTAAACTTATGAAGTGTTGTGCTAAGGTTAAAAATTTACCTTTAATTCTGAAACTCTGAAAGACCCAATTATAGCTAAAGGCTTATTATGATAGGTTACTTACTCATTATGACAGTCATGGTTTGTTTACCACTGAAGTTGAGGAAGAATGGGATCATTTTAAACAGGCTTTTCTTGAAACTAACAGTACTCTTTTAGGAGAAAAGGAGCAGAGGAAGCAAAATTATTTGAGTGATAAGGCACTTGAGCTTATTTCAGAAAAAAAAAAGAACTGCAGGAATGCCCTTAAATCAATACCTTATTAGTCCTAATACAAAGCATTACACAGAGCTTAATAAATGAGGTAAAGGATCAGTTAGTTGCTGATAAGAATCTTTGGCTTGATGACTTGGCTGACAAAGATGATGCAATTAGACAGCACAACAGCAGAGAGCTGTACCAGATAGTTAATGTTTTGTACGGTAGAAAATGGGAAGGTATACAGGGATTGAAGTATAAACAAGGTAAGGTTATTATAGAAGGTGAGGATTCTGTCATAGCTAGGTGGGCTGAGTATTTCAATGATGTTCTAAACAATGTGGTTAGTTTTACTCCCATTGTAATGATGATAGATGCATTACTGGCTTTAATGTTGGCCCTATAACACAATCCAAAGTTATTTTGGCTGTTTCTAAACCTAAACAACGTAATCCCCAGGGATAAATGAAATTACTACTGAAATACTTAGAGCTGGGAATGTTTTGGTATGGATGACTAAAATTTTGAATATCTTTTATGATAAAGGCATGATTCCTAAGTATTTTACCAGAGCTATTATTATCCCTATTTTTAAAAAAAGGTAATCACAATTCTTGTGATAATTATAAGGGTATCAGCCTACTTTCTGTTCCAGGTAAAGTTTTTTGCATGATTGTGCTTAATCGAATTATGAATCTGGTTGTTAAACAATTGTGTGATTAGCAGCATGAATTTCAGAAGTGGTAGGGGATGTATTTATCAGATTTCTTTACTTAAGCAGATTCTTGAGAAATATGTGGAGTTTCAGAACTTTTGCTTACTGACTTTTCAGATTTCAAAAAGACTTTTGACTGTTGATGTCACAATTTATGGTTGATTATGAGATACCAGACAAGTTAGTTAGCATAATTGAAAGCACTCTATATGGAGGGTTCAAAAAGTTCTTGACACATGTTTGCAGATTTGCATTCGATCCTCCAAAGTTAATGACCTATAGATTGTTTGAAGGCTTGTCATTACATGTTAAAAGAAAGACTGTATTGTTATTTTTTCCCTCTTTACTGCTCACTGGAAGGAGAGCTATGCACCAATCCCCTGTGATGATGCATAGAACCGGCCAGGCCTAGCACCTAATGTCCAACCCCGCCTTCTCGTGGTGCGGACCGTTAGTAACTTTCAAAAGAGATACTCTCTTGTGGAAGTGAACGGAAGGGGAGGGCTGCCAGATTAGTGTGGCCTACTGATCTGGACAACTATGGCTACTTTTCTTTTTTTCTACCCTGCTGAGGAGTGGTCAACCACACAGGGTCCTGGTGCTGACCATATAAACCTACTGGACTGGACAGATATATGGCTCTGAGCTTGATTATGGATCCTGATTTTGCTGCACTGGTGGGCTTCTGTGGAGGGAAAATCTTCCGCTGTGTTTTCTTTTTGTTTGTGGGTTGACAGCCCCAAGTGAATAGATCCACAGGATATGTTTATCAGCTGGTGGATAATCCTGAGCAGAAGTCATCGCAGGCACCTGAACTCTTTGCTTCTATTGGCATCGTCAAATTCTACATTGGAGGAAGTCTTCCAGTGTAGATGGCTTCAGCCTTTAGTAGTGGGGGAACGGGTCTTTGCCCCATGTCTGCGATTAGGGGGCTGTTTGATATTGTCGGCATTCCCTCTCTCAATAAACATAGTTTCTTTAAACATCCCACTAACCATTTTCTCTCCATAGGTAGTTGGAATGTGAGGACTCTGCACAGAGCTTTTTCTCTTGATGTCCTCACACAAGAATTCCACCGTTATAATTTAGATATTCTCGGCTTGCAAGAGACCAGATGGACAGATGAAGGTCAGATTCTTAAAAATAATCTTAAATTTCTCTTTTCAGGGAGGGACGACAAAAAGCATCACCAAGGCGTGGGTCTGCTTCTCAGCAGACACGCTAGTGATGCTCTTCTAGGATATGAGTGCATTAATGAAAGGTTTCTTACAGCAAAATTTCAGACAAGCGTTAAAGACTTGAATGTTATCTGCTGTTATGCCCCCACTGAGGATGCCGATGAGGATGAGAAGGATAGGTTTTATGAACAACTTCAGGATATTTTGAATTCTGTCAAGAAAGGAGATATTACCCTTGTTCTTGGTGACTTCAATGCCAAAGTTGGTACTGACTCTGACCTTTGGGGAGGAGTAATAGGCCCTTTTGGTATTGGTAGCTGCAATAGCAATGGGCAACGTCTCCTACAGGTAAGTAAACTCAATGGATTCAGAATAACTAACACTTATTACAAACACCGCGACATACATAAGTACACATGGGTTTCACCTGATGGGCTGCATAAGAATATGATTGATTACATATTAATTAACAGCAAATGGACTAGTTCTGTTAGGAATACCAGGGCATATAGGGGAGCTGAAATTGGATCTGACCATTACCTTGTTAAAAGTGTGTTGCAACTTAAACTTAAAAAGTGTTGTGCTAGGGTTAAAAAATTTACTTTTAATACTGAAGCTCTGAAAGATCCAGTTATAGCCAAAGCTTACCATGATAGGTTACTTAGTCATTATGACAGTCATGGTTTGCTTACTACTGAAGTTGAGGAAGAATGGGATCATTTTAAACAGGCTTTTTTGGACACTAACAGTACTCTTTTAGGAAAAAAGGAGCAGAAGAGGCAAAATTATCTGAGTGATAAGGCACTTGAGCTTATTTCGGAAAGAAAGAACTGCAGGAATGCCCTTAATCAATACCCTACTAGTCCTAATAGAAAGCATTACAGAGACCTTAATAAACTTGTAAAGGATCAGTTAGCTGCTGATAAAAATTTTTGGCTTGATGGTTTGGCTGACAAAGCCGAGGAAGCAGTTAGACAGCACAACAGCAGAGAGCTGTACCAGATAGTTAATGTTTTGTGTGGTAGAAAACGGACAGGCATACAAGGATTGAAGGATAAACAAGGTAAGGTTATAGAAGGGGAGGATTCTGTCATGGCTAGGTGGGCTGAGCATTTCAGTGATGTTCTAAACAATGTAGTTAGTTCTACTCCCATTGTTTGCAATGATGATAGATGCATTGGTGGCTTTAATGTTGGCCCTATAACACAATCTGAAGTTATTTTGGCTGTTTCTAAACTTAAACTTCATAAATCCCCAGGGGTAGATGAAATTACTACGGAAATGCTTAGAGCTGGGAATGTTTCGGTTACCACTTGGATGACTGAAATTCTGAATCTCTTTTATGATAAAGGCATGGTTCCTAAGGATTTTACCAGAGCTATTGTTATCCCTATTTTCAAAAAAGGTGATCGCAGTTCTTGTGATAACTATAGGGGTATCAGCCTACTCTCTGTTCCAGGTAAAGTTCTTTCCATGATTGTGCTTAATAGAATTAAGAATCTGGTTGACAGGCAATTGCGTGATGAGCAATGTGGATTCAGAAGTGGTAGGGGATGTGTAGATCAGATATTTTCACTTAGGCAGATTCTTGAGAAATGTTTAGAGTTTCAGAAACCTTTGGTTGCTAGCTTTGTTGATTTCAAAAAGGCTTTCGACTCTGTTGATCATCATAATTTGTGGTTGATTGTGAGATCATATGGTATACCAGACAAGTTAGTTAACATTATGAAAGCTCTCTATAATAACACTGAGTCGTGTGTGAGAGTTGGTAAGGCTTGTAGCAATTGGTTTAGCATTACTTCTGGTGTTCGACAAGGGTGCATTTTGTCTCCTTTTCTCTTTAGCTTGGTTATTGATTATGTTATGCGAAATTCACTTCAAGGGAAAGATTTTGGCCTTAAATGGGCTGGAGATAGGAAAATTTCTGATTTAGATTATGCTGATGATTTAGCCCTTCTGGCAAATGATGTTGATGAGATGAACTCTTTCATTCGAGCCGTTGATGAGACTGGTAGTAGAGTAGGTTTGGTTATAAACAGAGAGAAAACTAAAGTGATGAAAATTGGTCAGGCAGGCTGTGATTCAGTTAATCTGAATGGTTGCAGTCTTGAGCAGGTGTCACAGTTTAATTATCTTGGGAGCTATGTAACAGATAATGGTGATGTGCGGCATGAGATTAACAGACGAATAGGGATTGCTGCTGGGACTTTTAAGAATCTATGGAGAGTGTGGAGAAATAGGCGTATACACCTAAAGACTAAAATTAGACTGTATAATAGTTTGGTTCTTTCTAGGGTTAGTTATGGTAGTGAAACTTGGACACTTTGTAAACAAGATAACAGGAAACTAGATGCTTTTGATTCCAGATGCTTACGCAGTATCTTGGGCATTAGGTGGTTCAACTTTGTAACTAATGATGAGATTAGGAAAAGGAGTTTGCAACCTCCTTTAAGCAGCATATTGTGCAGAGAGAGACTCCGTTGGTTTGGCCATGTTGCCCGTATGAATAATTATAGATTGGCGAATAGGGTTATGAACAGTGTGCGTAAAGGCCTCAGAAAGAAGGGGAGACCTAGGATGCGGTGGGCAGACAATGTCAAACAGGACCTTGTTAGAATTGGTGTGCAGTGGCCAGATGCAGTAGATGTAGCTCAGGATAGACTTGCTTGGAGAATTAAATTGCACGGTCTGGTTGGACCTCCGTAGCCCATGGCTGCTTGAGGAGGATGATGTGATGATGATGATGATGTGGGAATCATGCCTGTTAATATGGCACTTTTGTGGGGTGTGTTATGGTATGGATGTGCATATTCAGAGAAAAAACAGCAGAGCTTCGAAAACTTCCCTCATGCAGGAAGATTTGAAGGAGGCTGTGATTGAGAGAACTATTGCTGCTGTTCCTGACTCATTAAGGAAAACCCATAAATCATCATTTAGGTAATAAATTTAGGTGTCAGTGTATCAATTTGAAGTGTAGAAACTATTATTTATCAACATTTAAAGTTCTGAGGGATCTGTGCCACAAACTGACAGAACAGAAAAAAAGGGCTAGAGTCAACTCATGCAAGGAGATGCTGGCAATGCTTGAACCTAATGACTCCAAATGGTTAACAGGCATTGTCACAGGTGATGAGACATGGTTTTATTACTATAAAACTCCAATAAAGATCAACAACTATGTTGCTTCTTACCACAGGTTTTTTCCTTTTTAAAATGTTGTGGCTACTTTACTGGACTCTGATTTTACCCTATGTTTTGTATATATAATCCCAGGTCTTTTACACCTAGGATTATTTTGTTTTGTATTTCTCCAGTTATTTTACTTGTTTTTTATACACTTGTTCGTTGTTGGTTTACCATTTTACTATGTAGTGTTTATATTTTAACTTTTGGTTGCAGGTTTACATGTCTTTTATCATTTATATTTTCTTTTGTTTGGCACGTTATGGCCTGCTTGCCGTTGCACCATAAAACCCCAAACAAACAACCAATTAAATCGACAATTATGTTTGGGTTGTGGAAGATAAACTGCTTTTTCAGATCTTCCAACAGGACTTTCACTCAAGGAAGAGGGTGTTCACATTTTTTTTTTAATTCCCAAGGAGTGGTAGCCTTGGACCCCTTACCTAAAGAAATGACTACAAATGGCCAATACTACACCAACATTGTTTTACTCAAAATGGTTAGGGAGCAGTATCCAACAACAGGTGGTGTGTCAATGGTTCTCCTTCATGACAATGCCAGTGCTCACAAAACCCTGCAAGTTACGGCCTACCTGGAGCAAGAAAAAATTAAACATCTACCTCATCCTGTATATTCACCCAATCTTGCACTGTGCGATATTTGGATTTTCCCAAAAATTAAAAAAGAACATGCTGGGAAGCCTTTTTCAATGGTGCAAGACCTTGCAAAATGCACCCATTCAGAGTTGCAGAGTGTTCCCCAAAGGAGTACTACCAAGCATTCCAAAATTGGCATAGATATCGGAAGGGAGTACTTTGAAAGAGAGTAAAAGTTTTGTTGAGGTAAGTGCAATGGCTTTTGTTCTACAGAGGCATGTCAAGAACTTTTTGAACAATCCTTGTAATAGCACTGAGTCGTGTGTTAAAGTTAGTAGGGCTTGTTTGTAGCAATTGGTTTAGCATTGCTTCTGACTAGGGTGCATTCTGTATCCTTTTCACTTTAGTTTGGTTATTGATTATGTTATATGGAATTCAATCCAAGAGAAAGGTTTTGGGCTTAATGGTCTACAGATCTGAAAATTTCTGATTTAGATTATGCTGATGGTTTGATCCTTTTGGCAAATGATGTTGATTATATGAACTCTCATTAGAGCTGTTGATGAAACTGGTAACAGGATCAGTTTGGTGATGAAAATTGGTCATGTAGATTGTGCTTCAATTGTTTTGAATGGTATAACTATTGATCAGGTGTCTTGATTGTGTTTTGACTTGTGTTGATTGATTAATTATCTTGGGAGTTATGTAACAGATACTAGTGATGCGAGGCATGAGATAAATAGAAGAATAGGGATATTGTCAGGACTTTTAAGAATCTATGGAGAGTGTGGAGAAATAGGCATATACACCTAAAATCTAAAATTAGGCTATAAAGTAGTTTGGTTCTTTCTAGGATTAGTTATGGTAGTGAAACTTAGACCTTTTGTAAACAAGATAATAGGAAACTTGATGCCTTTGAGTCTAGATGCTTATGCAATGTCTTGGGAATTAGGTGGTTCAACTTTGTGAGTAAAAATAAACTTAGGCAATGGAAGTTGTCAACCACCTTTGAGCAGCATATTGTTCAGAGAGAGACTACATTAGTTTGGCCATGTTGCCCGCATGCATAACTATAGATTAGCGAATAGGGTTATGAACAGTGTGCCTAAAGGTCTCAGAAAGAGGAAACCTAGAATGCTGTGGGCAGACAATGTCAAATAGGACCTTGTTGAAATTGGTCTACAGTGGCCAGATGCAGGAGATGTAGTTCAGGACAAATGTGTTTGGGGAATTAAATTGCACAATCTGGTTGGACCTGCTTACCCATGGCTGCTTTAGGAGGATGAAGAGGAGATTGTCATTAGGTTTGGAATATATTAGCATGGCTGATTTATTGACCATAAAAGCATTTGTATCTACAGTATTTCAGTAAATGGATTGTGGTGATTTTTGCCACATATGTTTACCATTATTAATATTTTTTGGAAAAACTTTCAAACATTTTTCTTATATCAGCACACATTGTAAAATATAAGTCCATCCATGTTAACCAATTGGCTAAAACATTAGTTCGCCCATTAAAAGGTTAATGACATAGTGATTAAGATATTGTTCCAGCAGATGTGTTTTTTGTAGCTTTAAGGTACCCTGTTGCTTTTGTAGTAGTATATGGTGAGGAAGCTTGATTTTGGTCCTAGTAGAGCATTTCATGTGAAGGCCTGTAATAGTTAGTGACTACTATCCTTCTTTTTTTTACATGTAGCAAATAAGAGGAGAGGGGGGGAGGAAATAGCAGTGAGTTGTATGAAAAACACCTAAATGCGCACTTTCTATGAATGTTCTAATGGTAAAAAAAATTCATCAGGTGAGACTCTAACTTTAGAAAAATTGCATGCTTATTCCAGTGCTAGACTGTCAACTTTTATACAATATTGAGAATTTTTTTTCTCACCTTGTTATTCATGTGCTTCTCTAGACTCATAAAAGGTTTTCTGCCTAATTTACTTGTATGCCTACTGAAAAGAATTTTTAAGTATTGTACTCTTTCCTAATCTGTGATTAATTTGTGAATTAATTTATTAGGTTTTTATTACAAATGTAAAAAAACTTAAAATAGCAGTCTTCTTATCATTATCATTGGAAATGTCTAATTCTTTATATGAAATACAAAGAAAGACTGCACAAAATTGCAATGAGAAATGCTCCTTCTGTCAAGAACTGTGGCTAATGCATGAAGTGTTAAAATCTAGTAAAGATGTGTGTTATTCTTTTTCTGCTCAAACATTACCATTTAACATTATAATTGTACAAATTATGTGTGCATTCTTGATGTAGCAGTCAAAGAACTTGATTTCTATGTCAGTATTAAGTCCTTTTATGAGGCAACCATAATAAGTTTGAAATAGCCCTTTGTTTTTTCTGTTCTCTGTTGCTTTCAAATAAAGGGGGCTAAAATATATGACCTAAGAGCTAAAAAAAAGGTGTCCACAATTATGGACAAAATGTGTTTCATAAAATTAAACAAAAAACTAATGTATCTTCAAATGTGAACATAGTGCATAGGAAGGTTAATTGGTAGCTATCTGATTTGAATTTATGCTACAGACCAATTGCTAAATTCATTTTAGTGGTTAATATTTTTTACACTAGTGCATTTACTGTTAAGTTTAAAAATTAATCTTATTGCCTTTTAGGAAAGCAGCATTCATGATCGATTAGCTGTCCAGATATGCAACAAAATTCTTCAGGAACCAGCTTCCTTTCATGTGCAAATCTTATCAAAGACCCTGAATCAGCTTGAAATAACATCTCATTGTTCTTTAAAAGATCTTGCTGTGCTAGCTGAGCAGATAGTAGAGGTAAGGTTTTTTTTTTTTATTTAATTAAAACACTGTTGTACTTTTCTATATTGTAACAGTTGAACTTAAAGTATCAGGTTTCTGAAATTTAACTCACTCTGGTGGCCATTTTATCACTGAAATGTGTTCATAAATTAAAAAATAATAATTTTAAGCCTTATCCTAAAGTAACTAGGAAACTGAAATAGGTTATTTTTCATATCTATAGAAAGATCAGGGGCATATCTATGGGGGGACACTTCCCCTAATAAAAGTAAATCACCAAAATTAACTTACGAATTAATGAATTAAATTCGAAGCGACTGTAAACTCCAGGTGAGTTGAGAAAAATTAGGATTATTTTTTATTAAGAGGAGTTGGCAAAATTCGAAGCCACTTGGTAAAATGCAAGTGAGTTATGAAATTTGGGATTCTTTTTCTGAATTTAAGGAGAGTTGGCAAAATCGAGACAACTTGGCAAAATCTTGGGGAATTGGCAGAATTTGAAATGACTTGGTAAAATTCAATGAGATGTAAAAATTGTCTTCATCTTCTCATTTCTGATTCTGTAAATATGTATGATTGACATAGATCCTAGAAGATTTCAAGAATGCAGTGAATGGCTTTGACATGGGGCTTCCATCTGTATTGTAACAGCTGTCTACTGGACCATTTCACTAATCATCTTTGAGTCATTGGAGTTCTTGTAACCTGGTAATTTATTTCATTGTGGACAAAAAACGTTCTGCTCATAGGTAAAGAAATCCAACCCTAAACACATGACTGACACTTGGACATTTTATTATAATAATATAAGCTCACTGAACAAAAAATTTGTTATCTCCCATTGTAAGAAGGTTATGTCCATTTTACAGCAACAGAGGACGCACCAGTAAGGGCATCCTACAAATAGCTGTGCCATGCGCTACAGGGTTCATACATTGACAAGAAGTGGTTGTGTGACACATGTGTGTTAGTCGCTCCGTGAAACATGGGTCGTGCTAAAGATGTGAATGAGTGGCAAAAAGATTTTATGGCATTTGGCCGAGCCAAAGGGCTAGTGTACAAGAAGTTGCTGTCTTTGCAGGTGTGTCGAAACATACTGTCCAAAGGGTCTTCCAGCAGTGGTGTACATCACAGTCCACCGCTGATCGTCACCAGAACTGACTGTGCTCACGAATAGGGACTGCTGCAGTGTGTCATGCACTGTTAAGCAAGCCGCTTTTCAGCGAGGCATTAATTGCTCCAGTCAGTCAATGCAGACCTACAACAAACTGTTTCCAAATGAACACTCCAAAGGGAACTGCATGCCATGGATATCTGGATCAGAGTACTGTGGAAGAGACCCATGTTAACAGTTTTGTTTATGGCTACAGTGGGCATGGTGCACAAAGACTTGACACAAAGACTGACTTGTTGATTCTTGGAAGTGTGTGATCTGGTCAGATGAGTCACATTTTTGCTTGTACTCAAATGATGCGAGGGGTACATTGTAAGCCGCATGAAGCCTTCCATGCGGACTGTGTGCAAGGTTCTATGATGTTCTGTGGATGTTTCATGTACAAGGAAATGGGTCCTTTGGTTGCGGTGATGTCACACTTGAACCAGAAGGGCTTTTTTTAGTTACTGGACGACCACATGTTGCCTTTTGTGCAGCATCTCCACAGTGAACTCCAGAAGGATACTCCACTCTTCCAAGACGACAACTGTTGCGTGCGCAGGACTCAAAGTGTGTCAGATTGGTACAACGAGCATTCTGACGCTTTTGAACATCTCGAGTGGCCTGCCAAATGCCTGGATTTGAATCCCATAGAAAACTTGTGTGACTATTTGGGGCAACGAGTGAAGCGCTGTCCCAACCATCTGTCCGAACTGTGGCATTTTCTGCTGGAAGAGTGGATGAATATTGATGTGTGTTACATCCGCACACTGGTGGCATCCATGCTAGACAGGATTTCGGCTGTTCTTCAGTCGCTTGGAGGCATTACCCGCTATTAGGTGACATTCAGCCAGGAGTGACTAATTTTTTGTCCGGTGAGCTTATTTCATCTGTACTGAATGGCTAGTGGTGATAACCACACACACTGTTTTTCTGTTTACAAATTCTTATGAATTTCTGACTGCTCTGAATAGGAAATGACTAGTATTCACAGTGTATAAGTTCAATAGTTAAATAATTTCAGTAGTTAACACTGTACGTAATTCAGGGGATATACTATATTATTATGAGGAGATGAGGTTTCAAACAGAAGTAAGCTGCAATAACATACATTTTGTTACCATACTAGCATATCAGCAATTGCATACTCAAGTTAGCTATCTTTGCCTTAATAAAGCAAATAGGCCTTACATACAAGCAAACAACTTAATAATGATTTGATACTAATCTATGGTTATAATACAAGTAAGACTTTATCCACTACACTGACTATACAATTTTAATATCTAGATCTACATGCTATTTATGATTAGAATAAGTGAGCTGTTTACCTTTATGGTTACATAAAGTAGGTACCTGTTTTTGTTGTACATCCAATATGTATTAGCTTGATGTTAGATATCATTGAAAGTACCTTGCCTAGTCAGCACTAATGTAGTGCTGACAAGTAGTATTTTGCCAGTTCACAGTATCCTGAAGGAATATCCTTTTGTTTTTCACTGATATATCAGTTATTATTTTCCATTGCTAGATGGCAATCTGTAGTCATTAAGTGTTAACTCCTACACTTTATACTTCTGGTGTCATCGGAAGGGGCTAACTTCAGTCCCATTATAATATTACCTCTTTATATCATATCAGTCTCCAAATGGTAGCTAGGATTAGCTGGAAGGAGAGCTATGTACCAATTCCCAGTGATGATGCACAGAACCAGCCAGGTGTAGCATCTAATGTCCAACCCCGACTTCTAGTGGTGCAGGCCGTTAGTACCTTTCAGAAGAGATATTCTATTTTGGGAGGGAATGGATGGGGAAGACTGTCAGTTCAGTGTGGCCTACTGATCTGGTCATCTATGACTACTTTTTTCTTTTTTTCAACCCTGCTGAGGAGTGATCAACTACACAGGGTTCTGGTGCTGACCATTTATACCTACTAGACTGAACTTTTTTATGGATTTTAGTTTGATAATGGATCCTGGACTTACTGCACTGGTGGGCCTCTGTTGAGGGAGAATCTGCCACTGCATTTTCTGTTTGCTTGTGGGTTGCCAGCTGTAAGTGAACAGTGACACAGGATACCTTATATCAGCTGGTGGATAATCCTAATCAGAGGCCATCGCAGGTACCTGAGCCTCACTTAGCTAGTTGGGCATTGTCAAGCCTAAACTGGAGTAATGTGTCTCAGGCAGGCCATATGGCTCTTGAAAAAGTCCACTTGAAAAGGTGGTGCCTGTAGTTCCTGCCAGCATCGGTGACTTCAGGCTTTAGTGGAGGAGGAACAGGTCTTTGCCCCATGCCTGTGATCAGGGGGCTGTTTGATAATGTTGGCTCTACCTATCTCAATAAACCTAGTTTCTTTAAAAATCCTACTAATCATTTTCTCTCTGCAGGAACATGGAACGTGAGGACATTATATAGAGATTATTCTTTTGATGTGCTCATGCAGGAATTCCGGTGTTATAACCTAGATATTCTAGGCTTGCAAGAGACCAGATGGACAGGTAAAGGTGAGATACTTAAAAATAACCTTAAATTTCTCTTTTCAAGGAGAGAGGATGGAAAGCATCTCTAAGGTGTAGGTTTGCTCCTCAGCAGACTTGCCAGTGATGCTCTTCTAGGATATGACTGCATTAATGAAGATTTCTTACAGCAAAATTTAAAACAAAAAATAAAGACTTGAATGCCATCTGTTGTTATGCCCCCACAGAGGACTCTGATGAGAATGAGAAGGATACATTTTACAACCAGCTTCAGGATATTTTAAATTCTGTGAACAAAGGAGATATTTCTCTTGTGCTAGGTGACTCCAATGCTAAGTTGGTACTGAATCTAACCTCTGGGCAGGAGATTTAGGTCCTTTAGGCATTGGTAGTTCTAATGCTAATGAAGAACATCTTCTACAGGTAAGTAAACTTAATGGTTTATGAATAACTAACACATACTACAAACACAGTGACATTTATTAATATACAAGGGTTTTACCTGATGGGTTGCACAAGAATGTGATAGATTATTTAAATTAACAGCAAATGAACATTTTAATTAACGACAAATCGACCAGTTCAGTTAGGAATATCAGATCATACAGGGGTGCTGAAATTGGGTCTGACCATTACTTGGTCAAAGGTGTCTTGCAGCTGAAGCTTAAAAAATATTGTGCTAAGGCAAAGAATATTACCTTCAACACTAAAGGTCTGAAAGATTCAGATAGAGCCAAAGCATACCATGATAGGCTACTTAGTCATTACAACAATTATGGTTTGCTTACTGCTGAAGTTGAGAAAAATGGGATCAGTTTAAACAGGCATTTCTTGAAACCAACAATACTCTTTTGGGTAAAAGAGAACAGAGGAAGCAAAATTATTTCAGTGATAAGGCTATGGAACTTATTTCTGAATGAAGGAAGTGCAGGATTAATATGAACCAATACCTACTAATCCTAACAGGAGGCATTACAACGAGCTTAATAAATGTGTAAAGGATCAGTGAACAGCTGATAAGAATCTTTGGCTTGATAGCTTGGCTGACAAAGCAGAGAAAGCAGTTAGACAGCACGACAGCAGGGGGTTGTACCAGATTGTTAATATTTTATGTGGGAAGAAGCAGACAGGTACACAGAGAGTTAAGAATAAACATGGAAAGGTGATTGAAGGTGAGGGTTCTGTGATTGCTAGGTGGGCTGAGCATTTCAGAGATATTCTAAATAATGTGATTATTTCTACTCTCATTGTTTGTAATGAAGATAGATGCATTACTGGCTTTAGTGATGGCCCTATATGACAAGCCAAAGTCATATTGGCTATCTATGAATTAAAACCGCATAAATCCCCAGGGGTGGATGAAATCACCACTCAAATTCTTAAAGCTGGGAATGCCTTAAATAGCATTATTAGAAGAAGTGAAATGCACATGCAAATGAGATTGGCAGCTCCACAGCAGCAGACTCTATGCTGATGGGGAGCTACTGCATCGATGTTGTATAATGCATTTGCATACAGCTTTATAATTAAATTTTGTGATAGTGAACATTAAAATTTTAGTTTCATTTCGGTTAATTCATTATTTATAGCTGTTTTGGCTAATGCCATTTTTGGGTATTTATTTTTAATATATGTTTCATGCTCGTTGAAGCATTTGAATATTCTATATGTGCATCTGACATAAAGATGTTTTGAGTACACTTTATGTAATGAGTCATCCAACGTAACTAGATAACCTTTCTTCAAAATAGATAAATTCCACCTGTTGATCTTATCACAATCGTTTACAATAAACTTACATGTAGTGTGGGTCATAGTTATTGGTACTCTTATTTGTAAATTGTGTAAAATATTTGAAACCATATATGTTAAATGTTCATATAAGGGGCATGCTCTAGTAATTTAGGTATTTGTTCTATTATTGGTTGTGAAGTAGCTGTATATAGATATTTAACACTTTTATGTATTTTTTTATATGTTTATTATTATATTACCCCACATCATATCTTATTTGATATATAATTTTTAATTTTTTATGCAACAAGTATTGCATTCAAGAATATTTATATGCACCAAAGAAATATGTATAAACCCTTTTCCTGTCCAGATCATATGTATGTATTGACGGAATCTGAAATGAGAGACCGAGGACTTTTGTATCCATTTTTAGTACAACAAAAAAAATCACATTTTTTTTTTTTTGAAATAAAATTTGCTATTGGAAATTTTATTATATACACAGTCATATCAGAATAATATGACCACCTACCATACATATACTATGGTAGGTGGTCATTTTCTGATATGACTGTGTATATCTTATAAAATTATTATGTTCAGGCTTGGAAAATAATTCTTTCTCCATTTGATACATATTTTATTAAACTAGGATATAAATAATTTGTTAAAGCTATCTGATCGCAATTTATTAGATCTGATATATGGTATTGCAGATTTATTTGTTAACATGACTCTGTACTGAAGCAACCTCCTGATTTAAGCTCACAAGTTTGATTAGAACTATTATCAACAAATTTTTCCTTAAGTTTTGAAAATTTCCTGAAAAATTAATTATTAAAAAAAAAACTGCTGTTTTTAAAAACGGAAAATTTTGGAAGTAATTACAAAGTATGTACCTTCTTTTTTTTACTCTTTTTACACTTTTTTTTTTGCCTTAAACCTTTTTTTTAATATTCCTAGAATTATTTTTATCATTTATCCCAGAATTCTATACATGTTTCCCACTCCTCATATCGAAACTATAACTAAAAACAGCCTTTTTAGGCTCCAAGACCGGCTGCAACTTTAACTAAATCATGGCAGAGGAGGATGCAGGTGGCTCGAACATGTGATCTTTGTTCCATGTGTTAGGTTGTACAATAGAGCCACTTACATGTTCAGAATGTTTGGAGACTGAATTTATTGTGGAACAGTTCTGTTTTTCTGTGGCAGTAAAGTGGGATTAGACCTGCACTGCTACTGGCTGCGATGGCTCTCGATTATGCTATATGAGACATTTCCACGGGTCTCACTCAAGAGCAAAGGGAGGATAGTTCTGCAATCAAGGACAGCAATTTCTGCTCTTCCCTCATCACTGGAGATGAAACATGGTGCCTGCAGTACAATCCACAAACAAAAAAATCAAAGCTGAGTCACTATGCTGGCATTCAGGCTATTTAGACAGCTGTGACAGAACAGCCCCACAGCATGCCAGAAGGTGCTTTCCAGGACTGCTTCAAAGACCTCCAGAAACACTGGAATGGTGTATTAATGCAGTAGGAAACTATTTCGGAAATCCTTAGCACCAGAGTGTAAGTACACTGTACTCATGTTTCTACCATCAGTCTCAGAACTTTCTGGACATAGGTTGCATATTGTTTATAGCAATGTTGTTCCCACATATTTAATATACTCCCTTCATAAAATTAATATTTTTGTTTTTATAGATTTATTTTATTTCCTTCAATTATTGATATTTCAATCACTTGATCTATCAGTCAATTATAATCGCTTTTTCAGAATCATGCTACATCGATAGCCAGCTTACAACTTTTGCTGTGGATAATTTATTTAACATTGCATTAGCTTATATGTTAATTTTTCTTTTATTATGTCTTTGTTTTTCAGCAAAAAAAACTTTAATTTTATATCATTTCCTGAAAATGAATGAGGTTTTGGATATGGAGGCAAAAAGGTCTTCCTTGTCATGGAAATCATTCCTCCTGTAGGAGGGCAATTTCGGAAAGGTATGTCCCACCCACCACCCACCTTGACAAAATTTAATGTTTTTAAAAGTTACAAGTTTTGAAGTATATATTGAATGCTTTTAAAAATGCCTCCCCCAGTATCTTAGCTGTGCCACTCTGATGACATATTTTTTTTTTGTGCACTAACTTTTCAGTAGTTAGCCAAGGTCCCCAAAATTTAACACCCAAAGAAAATAATTCATAATGTTTAGGGGAAAAAAGCAGCCAAAAAGTGTTCCTCCATTTCATAAACAGAACAGAAAATCCCATTAATATTAGCAATCCAGGTTACTTTATATAACACTGGTGCTTGATTTAAAATATACCACACTGAAAAGAATCACTAAAAGATATAAAAGTCTTGTTTCAGGTAAATATTATATTATTTTCAGGAAGAATTTACTTTCAATTAATATACAATTTAACTGTTTTTATTCATCACATTTTCCAACATTATACCCTAATTGCATAGTCCGATCATTTTTTTTTCCATTATATCATTGTAAAAAGTGTTATTAAAATTAATATGCTTGTAAATTTGTTTAATTTGGTATATAATATGACCTATTTCTATTGATTGTTTTTTAAATTGTAAAGTTGACTCGTTTATCTGACTCAGCACAATTGGCTAAAAGTCTGGGCTTTTCTCAAAGTATGGTACTAAGAAAAAATTACAAAACAGGAGAAATATTTACTTGAAACAAGAAAATTATTTTTTTTTTGTTATTCAAAAATAAATAGCCTTCCTATTCATGTGCATTATAATCATTTCTGTCTATTAGTTTGTTTGTTTTTTTTAATAAATTTTTATTTGCATTGCTAGATGCGTTTTTTTACTACATGCCTATAAAACCTCTATTAAAATAAAATTAGTATTTTTTGTTAAATATTTTACTTTCAGAAAATCAAGAATTAAATGTTGATTAATTTAGCATATAACATAATTCCTTTCATTAGTTATTTGGTGAAAAGTTCTAAAGTTAAATATTTTAACAACATAGGGAGAAAATAGCTTGGCCTCTGAATGTAAACCAGTTTTTCAGTCTGGACACTGGAAGGGTTAATGCTGATGTTTCATACTGGAAGGGATGTGCTGAATCCACAGGTTTAATACTTGGGACATATCCAGGTTTTTAATTTCAAAGGGTGAAATAACTGTGACCCACACTATACATTAGCTTATTGTAAATGATTGTGATAAGATTCCAACAACAGGTGAATTTATCTAGTTACTTTGGATTATCCATTACATAAGGTGTATTCAAAACACTGTTATGTCAGATCCACTTATAGAATATTCAAATGCCTTAATGAGCATCATCATCATCATCATCATCCTCAAGCAGCCATGGGCTACGGAGGTCCAACCAGATCGTGCAATTTAGTTCTCCAAGCAAGTCTATCCTGAGCTACATCTACTGCATCTGGCCACTGCACACCAATTCTAACAAGGTCCTGTTTGACATTGTCTGCCCACTGCATCCTAGGTCTCCCACTCTTTCTGAGGCCTTTAGGCACACTGTTCATAACCCTATTTGCCAATCTATAATTATTCATACGGGCAACATGGCCAAACCAACGGAGTCTCTCTCTGCACAATATGCTGCTTAAAGGAGGTTGCAAACTCCTTTGCCTAACTTCATCATTAGTTACAAAGTTGAACCACCTAATGCCCAAGATACTGCGTAAGCATCTGGAATCAAAAGCATCTAGTTTCCTGTTATCTTGTTTACAAAGTGTCCAAGTTTCACTACCATAACTAAACCTAGAAAGAACCAAACTATTATACAGTTTAATTTTGGTCTTTAGGTGTATACGCCTATTTCTCCACACTCTCCATAGATTCTTAAAAGTCCCGGCAGCAATCCCTATTCGTCTGTAAAACTCATGCCGCACATCACCATTATCTGTTACATAGCTCCCAAGATAATTAAACTGTGATACCTGCTCAAGACTGCAACCATTCAGATTAACTGAATCACAGCCTGCCTGACCAATTTTCATCACTTTAGTTTTCTCTCTGTTTATAACCAAACCTACTCTACTACCAGTCTCATCAACAGCTCGAATGAAAGAGTTCATCTCATCAACATCATTACCAAAAGGGCTAAATCATCAGCATAATCTAAATCAGAAATTTTCGTATCTCCAGTCCATTTAAGGCCAAAATCTTTCCCTTGAAGTGAATTTCGCATAACATAATCAATAACTAAGCTAAAGAGAAAAGGAGATAAAATGCACCCTTGTCGAAGACCAGAAGTAATGCTAAACCAATTGCTACAAGCCTTACCAACTCTCACACACAACTCAGTGTTATTATAGAGAGCTTTCATTATGTTAACTAACTTGTCAGGTATACCATATGATCTCACAATCAACCACAAATTATGATGATCAACAGAGTCGAAAGCCTTTTTGAAATCAACAAAGCTAGCAACCAAAGGTTTCTGAAACTCTAAACATTTCTCAAGAATCTGCCTAAGTGAAAATATCTGATCTACACATCCCCTACCACTTCTGAATCCACATTGCTCATCACGCAATTGACTGTCAACCAGATTCTTAATTCTATTAAGTACAATCATGGAAAGAACTTTACCTTGAACAGAGAGTAGGCTGATACCCCTATAGTTATCACAAGAACTGCGATCACCTTTTTTGAAAATAGGGATAATAATAGATCTGGTAAAATCTTTAGGAACCATGCCTTTATCATAAAAGTTATTCAGAATTTCAGTCATCCAAGTGGTAACCGAAACATTCCCAGCTCTAAGCATTTCGGTAGTAATTTCATCTACCCCTGGGGATTTATGAAGTTTAAGTTTAGAAACAGCCAAAATAACTTCAGATTGTGTTATTTATTAAAGCCACCAATGCATCTATCATCATTGCAAACAATAGGAGTAGAACTAACTACATTATTTAGAACATCACTGAAATGCTCAGTCCACCTAGCCATGACAGAATTCTCCCCTTCTATAACCTTACCTTGTTTATCCTTCAATCCTTGTATACCTGTCCGTTTTCTACCACACAAAACATTAACTATCTGGTACAGCTCTCTGCTGTTGTGCTGTCTAATTGCTTCCTCGGCTTTGTCAGCCAAGCCATCAAGCCAAAGATTCTTATCAGCAGCTAACTGATCTTTTACACATTTATTAAGTTCTCTGTAATGCTTTCTATTAGGACTAGTAAGTTATTGATTAAGGACATTCCTGCAGTTCCTTCTTTCTGAAATAAGCTCAAGTGCCTTATCACTCAGATAATTCTGTCTCTTCTGCTCCTTTTTTCCTAAAAGAGTACTTTTAGTATCCAAAAAAGCCTGTTTAAAATGATCCCATTCTTCCTCAACTTCAGTAGTAAGCAAACCATGACTGTCATAATGACTAAGAAACCTATCATGGTAAGCTTTGGCTATAACTGGATCTTTCAGAGCTTCAGTATTAAAACTAAATTTTTTAACCCTGGCACGACACTTTTTAAGTTTAAGTTGCAACACACTTTTAACAAGGTAATGGTCAGATCCAATTTCAGCTCCCCTATATGCCCTGGTATTCCTAACAGAACTATCCCATTTGCTGTTAATTAATATGTAATCAATCATATTCTTATGTAGCCCATCAGGTGAAACCCATGTGTACTTATGTATGTCACGGCGTTTGTAATAAGTGTTAGTTATTCTGAATCCATTGAGTTTACTTACCTGTAGGAGACGTTGCCATTGCAGCTACCAATACCAAAAGGACCTATTACTCCTGCCCAAAGGTCAGAGTCAGTACCAACTTTGGCATTGAAGTCACCAAGAACAAGGGTTATATCTCCTTTCTTGACAGAATTCAAAATATCCTGAAGTTGTTCATAAAACCTATCCTTCTCATCCTCATCCTCAGTGGGGGCATAACAGCAGATAACATTCAAGTCTTTAACGCTTGTCTTAAATTTTGCTGTAAGAAACCTTTCATTAATGCACTCGTATCCTAGAAGAGCATCACTAGCGTGTCTGCTGAGAAGCAGACCCACGCCTTGGTGATGCTTATTGTCGTCCCTCCCTGAAAAGAGAAATTTAAGATTATTTTTAAGAATCTGACCTTTATCTGTCCATCTGGTCTCTTGCAAGCCGAGAATATCTAAATTATAATGTTGGAATTCTTGTGTGAGGACATCAAGAGAAAAAGCTCTGTGCCGAGTCCTTGCATTCCAACTACCTATGGAGAGAAAATGGTTAGTGGGATGTTTAAAGAAACTATGTTTATTGAGAGAGGGAATGCCGACAATATCAAACAGCCCCCTAATCGCAGACATGGGGCAAAGACCCGTTTCCCCCACTACTAAAGGCTGAAGCCATCTACACTGGAAGACTTCTTCCAATGTAGAATTTGACGATGCCAATAGAAGCAAAGAGTTCAGGTGCCTGCGATGACTTCTGCTCAGGATTATCCACCAGCTGATAAACATATCCTGTGAATCTATTCACTTGGGGCTGTCAACCCACAAACAAACAGAAAACACAGCAGAAGATTTTCCCTCCACAGAAGCACACCAGTGCAGCAAAATCAGGATCCATAATCAACATCAAACAGATATTAAAAATAAATACCCAAAAATGGCATTAGCGAAACAGCTTTAAATAATGAATTAACTGTAATGAAACTAAAATATTCGATGCCCCCTACCACTAAATTTCAACTATGTGGAAAACATAATTGTAATCCTGTAGGCAAATGTGTTATGCAATATCAATGCACAGCTCTCCCATCAGCATGGAGTCACCTGCTGCAGAACTTCCAATCTCATTTGCATGTGCATTTCACTTCTTCTGAAAATGCTATTTAAGCCGCCTCATCTCCTGCACGTACTGTAGTCAATAAGAGTTTGGTGATATGCATTGCTGAAGTTCATCTTTTTAAGTTTAAGTGAAATATATTCAATTTAAATGTTGATGTAAATGTTCAAATGGGAAATTTACCCTTACCTTTATTTATCAGACTAAGAGATTCATACAGTGTCAGCTAACGTCATAGGCAGCAGATAGTGATAATATTATTATCTAGAAAGTATATGTTATCAACTGTAACAGATCTGATATAAAGAGGCCATATTATCATCATCTTCAATCAGCAATGGGCTATGGAGGTCCAACCAGACTGTGCAGTTTAATTCTCCAAGCATATCTGTCCTGAGCTACATCTGCTGTATCCGGCCACTGCACACCAATTCTAACAAGGTCCTGTTTGACATTGTCAGTCCACTGCATCCTAGGTCTCCCCCTCTTTCTGAAGCCTTTAGGCACACTGTTCATAACCCTATTTGCCAATCTATAATTATCTATACGGGCAACATGGCCAAACCCAACAGAGTCTCTCTCTCTGCACAATATGCTGCTTAAAGGAGGTTGCAGACTCCTTTGCCTAACCTCATCATTAGTTACAAAATGAAACCACCTAATACCCAAGATACTATGTAAACATCTAGAATCAAAAGCATCTAGTTTCCTGTTATCTTGTTTACACAGCATCCAAGTTTCACTACCATAACTAACCCTAGGAAGAACCAAACTATTATAACAGTTTAATTTTAGTCTTTAGGTGTATACGCCTATTTCTCCACAATCTCCATAGATTCTTAAAATTCCCGGCAGCAATCCCTATTCGTGCCACATATCACCATTATATGTTACATAGCTCCCAAGGTAATTAAACTCTGACACCTGCTCAAGACTGCAACCATTCAGATGAACTGAATCACAACCTGCCTGACCAATTTTCATCACTTTAGTTTTTTCTCTGTTTATAACCAAACCTACTCTAGTACCAGTTTCATCAACAGCTCGAATGAAAGAGTTCATCTCATCAACATCATTTGCCAAAATCAGCATAATCTAAATCAGAGATTTTAGTATCTCCAGACCATTTAAGGCCAAAATCTTTCCCTTGCAATGAATTTCACATAACGTAATCAATAACCAAACTAAAGAGAAAAGGAGACAAAATGCACCCTTGTCGAAGACCAGAAGTAATGCTAAACCAAGTGCTACAAGCTTTACCAACTCTCACACACGACTCAGTGTTATTATAGAGAGCTTTCATTATGTTAACTAACTTGTCAGGTATACCATATGATCTTACAATCAACCACAAATTATGATGATCAACAGAGTCGAAAGCCTTTTTGAAATCAACAAAGCTAGCAACCAAAGGTTTCTGAAACTCTAAACATTTCTCAAGAATCTGCCTAAGTGAAAATATCTGATCCACACATTCCCTACCACTTCTGAATCCACATTGCTCATCACACAATTGACTGTCAACCAGATTCTTAATTCTATTGAGCACAATCATGGAAAGAAGTTTACCTGGAACAGAGAGTAGGCTGATACCCCTATAGTTATCACAAGAACTGCGATCACTTTTTTGAAAATAGGGATAATAATAGCTCTGGTAAAATCTTTAGGAACCATGCCTTTATCATAAAAGATATTCAAAATTTCAGTCGTCCAAGTGGTAACTGAAATATTCCCAGTTCTAAGCATTTCTGTAGTAATTTCATCTACCCCTGGGGATTACGTTGTTTAGGTTTAGAAACAGCCAAAATAACTTTTGGGCTGTTTATAGGGCCAACATTAAAGCCAGTAATGCATCTATCATCATTACAATGGGAGTAAAACTAACCACATTGTTTAGAACATCATTGAAATGCTCAGCCCACCTAGCCATGACAGAATCCTCACCTATAATAACCTTACCTTGTTTATACTTCAATCCCTGTATACCTTCCCATTTTCTACCACACAAAACATTAACTATCTGGTACATCTCTCTGCTGTTGTGCCGTCTAATTGCATCATCTTTGTCAGCCAAGTCATCAAGCCAAAGATTCTTATCAGCAACTAACTGATCCTTTACACATTTATTATGCTCTGTGTAATGCTTTGTATTAAAAATAATAAGGTATTGATTTAAGGGCATTCCTGCAGTTCTTTTTTTTTTCTGAAATAAGCTCAAGTGCCTTATCACTCAAATAATTTTGCCTCCTCTGCTCCTTTTTTGCTAAAAAAATAAGTACTGTTAGTTTCCAAAAAAAAGCCTGTTTAAAATGGTCCCATTCTTCCTCAACTTCAGTAGTAAGCAAACCATGACTGTCATAATAACTAAGTAACCTATCATGGTAAATTTTAGCTATAACTATGTCTTTCAGAGCTTCAGTATTAAAGGTAAATTTTTTAACCCTAGCACAACACTTTTTAAGTTTAAGTTGCAACACACTTTTAACGAGGTAATGGTCAGATCCAATTTCAGCTCCCCTATATGACCTGGTATTCCTAACAGAACTAACCCATTTGCTGCTAATTAATATATAATCAATCATATTCTTATGCAGCCCATCAGGTGAAACCCATGTGTACTTATGTATGTCGCGGTGTTTGTAATAAGTGTTAGTTATTCTGAAACCATTGAGTTTACCTACCTGTAGGAGATGCTGCCCATTGCCATTGCAGCTGCCAATACCAAAAGGGCCTATCACCCCTCCCCAAAGGTGACAAACTTTGCATTGAAGTCACCTAGAACAAGGGTAATATCTCCTTTCTTGACAGAATTCAAAATATCCTGAAGTTTTCCGTAAAACCTATCCTTCTCATCCTCATCGGCATCCTCAGTGTGGGCATAACAGCAGTTAACATTCGAGTCTTTAATGCTTGTCTGAAATTTAGCTGTAAGAAACCTTTTATTAATGCACTCATATCCTAGAAGAGTATTACTAGCAAGTCTGCTGAGAAGCAGACCCATGCCTTGGTGATGCTTTCCATCCTCCCTCCCTGTAAAGAGAAAATTAAAGTTATTTTTAAGTATCTCACCTTTTCCTGTCCATCTGATCTCTTGGAAGCATATAATATCCAGGTTATAGTGCTGGAACTCCTGTGTGAGGACATCAAGGGAATAATCTCTATATAATGTCCTCACGTTCCATGTTCCTGCAGAGAGAAAATGATTAGTAGGATTTTTAAAGAAACTAGGTTTATTGAGATAGGTAGAGCCAACATTATCAAACAGCCCCCTGATCACAGGCATGGGGCAAAGACCTGCTCTCCACTAAAGCCTGAAGTCACTGATGCTGGCAGGAACTACAGGCACCACCTTTTCAAGTGGACTTTTTCAAGAGCTATATGGCCTGCCTGAGACACATTACTTCAGTTTAGGCTTGACGATGCCCAACTAGCTAAGTGAGGCTCAGGTACCTGCGATGGCCTCTGATTAGGATTATTCACCAGCTGATATAAGGTATCCCATGCCTCTGTTCATTTAGGACTGGCAACCCAGGAGCAAACAGAAAACACAGCGGCAGATTCTCCCTTAACAGAGGCCCACCAGTGCAGCAAGTCCAGGATCCATAATCAATCTCAAATCCATAAACAAGTCCAGCCTAGTAGGTATAAATGGTCAGCACCAGGACCCTGTGAAGTTGACCACTCCTCAGCAGGGTTCAAAAAAAAAAAGAAAAAAGTGGCCGTAGTTGACCAGATCAGTAGGCCATACTGAACTGGCAGCCCTCCCCTTCCGTTCCCTTCCAAAAGAGAATATCTCTTTTGAAAGGTACTAACGGCCTGCACCACGAGAAGGCAGGGTCGGACATTAGGTGCTAGATCTGATCAGTTCTGTGCATCATCACTTGGGATTGGTACACAGCTCTCCTTCCAGTTTATGCCTAGCTACCATTTACAGACCAACCATATTGTAATGGGAGTGAAACAAGTCCTTTGGATGATACCAAAAGTATAATGTGTAGGAGTTAATACCTAATGACTGCAGATTACCATCTAGGATAATAGATAGATCTATATGTTGAAATTGTATGGTCAGTGTACTGGATAAAGTCTTACTTGTATTATAACCATAAGGTTAATGTTAAATCATTGTTAGTTGTTGCTTGTGTGTAAAAACATCTTTGTTAATTCAAAAATAGTCAACTTGGGTATACAATTGGTGATACACTAGTATGGTAGCTAAATGTATATTAATGCAGCTTACTTCTGTTTTCAACCTCTCCTCCTCATAATGAGGTAGTATATCCCCCGACTTATATAAACTGAAAGGGCAAATTATTATATTCACCTACCTAATAACCTGTTGCTCCACCATTTGCCCTCACAACAACAGCCAGCTGTCTTGGTAAGGACTCATTGAGATGTTGAAAATACGGAGCTGGTATTACCACCCATGAAGTGAGGATCGTCTGTCATAGAGCATCCACAGTTGCCGCTGGGGGTTGAACAGATCTTTCCAATTCGTCCCACAAATTCTCGATGTGGTTGAGGTCCAGCAATAGAGGGGTACCATTCGAGTGTGGTAAACTCACTTGAATAACGTGTTATCAATTGGCTTCCCTAGTGGTGGCCAAATGACTCCTGGAGCCAATTAGTTACCACTTGTCGGGAAGTATATGGCTTGATGTTGTCCTGTTGAAAGATGGCATCATGGTACTGAAAGATACACTGCTAGTTCACCTTCAGTAGCTAATTCAGAAACTCCTGTTAGTGAAGAAATAGTTAAGGTAAGGAAATTCTTCCTTTCTATCAATAAATTTGAATTGAATTGTTATGAATGGGTGTAGATGGTCAGCGAGGATGTTCACATACCTTGTGACAGATGTGAACAGGTACAAGGAACCCTAAAGAAGCCCATGTAAATGCACCCCAAACTTATGCTGCCTCCACCTGCCTGTATGACCCCAACTTGGCAAGCTGAGTCCATCGCTTCGTGTAGTTTACGCCACACATACGCCCTCTCGTTGGTATGATAGAGTTGAAACTGTGATTCGTCAGACCAGATGACATGTTTCCAGTCCTCCGTACTCCAGTTGAGATAGGCCTTTGCAAACTGCAGCATAATCTTTCTGTGCCTTGCAGTCAACAAGGGAACGTGATGTGGATGTCGACTACCATAGCCTACGATGGATAGCTTTTGTGCATAAGCTTGTGAATGCGCCCTCATTCAATTCTGACATTATCTGCTCCACAGTACCTTTATGATTCCTTGTAATGATGCAGGATAGTCTACGCTTACCTTGAGAGTCAATTGCATGTTTATGTCAAAATTTCTCCCTCTGGTTGGAAGTTTTGATGTATTTCATATAGTCTTGGTGTACGTGTAATTACAACTGTAAAGCAGTTGCAGTGATTGAATAACCAGCCTTCCTCACACCTACTATTTGGCCATAGTCAAACTCACATCGCCTCCTTTACCCATGATTACTTTTCCATGACTGGTTTCCAATGCATAGAGACCTGCTCTATTTATAGACATTGCCAGTTTCAGCATCCCACATGACTGGACATGATACTTCTGCTCTGCATATTGTTATTGGGGTGTATATAATATGTTAATTCAGTGTATATAGTGTTAACTGTTCAAATTATTTAACTATGTTCTGAGTAGGGTGGTATTTTTACAAATATAATAAATGTCCTTAATTCATAGGAAATATATTGGACATTTATACAGTATTGTGCAAATTAGTTGGGACAATAGGAAAATGCAGTAACAAAGACACAACTAAAATATTTATTTGTTTAATAGTGTAGTTAATAGTGAATGTGACCCCCCCCCCCCCCCTTAGCTTTAATTACTTCTTTCACCCTCTCAACCATTGATGCCACTAGCTTTCCACACATGTCCTTCACTTTAGGGTCTGGTACCACACTTTCATGACACTTTCTATCATTTTGGTTTTCGTTGTGCAATCCATCTTAGATATGCACGCTTTAATAATGGCCCACAAATTTTCAATGGGGTTTAGATCGGGAGAATTTCCTGGCCACTCCAATACCTTCAAATGTTGCTGAGTAAAGAAGCTCTTAGCAAGCTTAGAATTGTGGCATGGAGCCAGTTCCTGTTGAAATACCCCATTACCGTTAGGAAACAGCTTCTGCAGTGTTGGGACCATTTTCGCCTCCAGAACGCTTATGTACTTTTTGCTGTCCATCATTCCTTCAATGGGGTGAAGCATCTGTGGCCCGGAAGCTGCACGTGCAAGTTTAGACTTGCAGCAGAAGGTTACGAACAAGTTTAGACTTGCAACAGTTAAGACTCTGCAGCAGAAGGGACTTAGCATTCCTTCGCTTGTCCCAACTAATTCGCACAGTACTGTATACATAATATTATGTACACATTGGGTAAAACTTAGGAAACAATGATTGATCATAATAGATATATATTTTATATTTGACAATTCTCATTGAAATATCTCTGCATTAGAATATGATAAGCAAATATATATTTTATTAAAGGAATAGCTTAATATTCTATGAGTATTGTAAAACTAAATTGCTTGTCTGTGATACTGTGTAACAAACTTCTGTGTGTCATAAAACACTAAACAACCAAAGCATTTTTAAATAATGTTTAGTCATAAAACACTAAACAACTCTTTAGCATTTTTAAAATTCTCTTAGTATTACTTTCATTTTTTTTTTTAGAATTAGTTGATGCAATTTTTTTTAGTTGATATGTATCTTTCATTCCAATCTTAGGATATCTGTGACATATGTATTGGGTTGAATCAAAAGTTCATTTGGATTTTAGGCAAAAATTCAAATTTAAATATTAAATAGTAAAAAATGCCTTTAATTAATAATGTATTTACCATTTTGTTCAATTATCTTAAGCATCTGTTGGGCAGTTTCATTATTATGTTGGTGTAGAACTTGGTTGGTTTCTTGTTGAAGAACTGATCAAGGTGGTTTTGATGGCCTCCAAAGTGGCCTCCTAAATGGTAATTTGAGGATGTAATGGCAGGTGGCACAAAACATTTCAACCCCAAAGCTGATCTGATTTCAAGCAATACTGATCTGAATTAATCGTTTGATTGCTTATCAAGAGCTCATAGTGAAGGATTCCCTTCCAATCCCACCACACACAGAGAATGACCTTCTTTTGATGCAGGCCAACCTTGGGTTGTGGTAATGGAGGCTCCCCTCGCTTGCTTCAGGATCTTTATCTTTGGACATTGTTGCAAAGGATCCATTTTTCATTGCCATTCACTAACTGCTTCAAAAATGGGTTGTTTTCGCTGCTTTGCAGGAGCAAATCACAAGCAGAAATGTAGTCCATTTAAATTTTTTTCACTCAATCAATGTAGCACCCACACATCATACCTATTATGTATCCATGCTGCTCCAAATGCCTTACAACTATGTTTGCATTATTTTTAGTGTCTCGGCAATCTCTCTTGTGGTGGTGTGCTGGTTAGTTTGGATTGACTGGCGATTTAGTCGTTGTCAACCATGTAGATCCTTCCTGAATATGGGGCATCTTCCAGAAAGAAATTCCTGGTTTGGAGCTTTGCAAACCACTTTTGACACATTTGATCATTTACCAGCTTCGTCTCTACACACTGCACAAATCTTTTTTCGGATTTGTGTTGTGTTTTTACCCTTCCAGGAAAAAAAGCATAATATGCAAAAATGCACCTTCATATCTTTCATTTTCAAATTTACCCTAAGTAAATATCACTCACTCAATCTGCATGATTTGTTTTTCAGAACAACTAGCAACTGTTCCTTGTAGAAAGCACACACTATTTATAGCTGCTAATGCTTGTGGTTGTGAGATTATGTCCAGTGATATCTCTTTTGAAAAATCACGAACTTTGATTTAACCCAATATTTATAATTTTGAAAATTTTCTCAAATGTTTTTACTGAATTGTATTTGCATATTTATATGCATCTCTCTCTTAGAAAGTAAAGGATAGGGCAAGTGTGAAGTTACTGCAAAAGTTTCTGACCACTGTTAACCAACTATTAAAGAAATTGAGCAATAAAACTGACAGTGCAGTGATTACATCAACTGCAGAGCAAAGTGTGGATGCCATTGAACCTGTTGAAGTTTTAAAAGAAGATGTACATAAAAGTCAGGAAGAACCAGTTACACAGCATGAAGAACTTGAAATTGATGATAGTTCACCTTCAGTAGCTAATTCAGAAATTCTTGTTAGTGGAGAAATAGTTGGGGTAAGGAAATTCTTCCTTTCTATCAATAAATTTCCAATAATTAGGCTGATATTTCACTCTTAAGTTGATTATGGATTTACTAATCTGTTTGTCTATCATTTATCCTTAAAGTTCCAGAAAACACTATAGTTCCCAGAGAACTTTGCTGTAAGTTTTTATATTTTGGATTAAAGAAATTTCCCAGCTAAACATTTTTTTTAATTAAGCATGAAAATTAATAAATTACATTGTGAACAATAACAAGATCAAGTTCTGTTAGGTACTTATATATCTCTTTAATAATATGTAGAATAAAATTCTACTTCTCTTTAAATTTTCATGATGGAACCGAAATGATAAATAATCCAGCACGTTAAAGGTTAAAGATCTATCATCAATCCAGTTCATGAATCTTCTAGTGATCTGAAGAAGATCTATCCCAGAATAAAAATAATATTAAATATCAGAAAATTAGGCACTAACCCATATCTATCAAAAGCAATATAAATCCAATACAAAGCACCCTTTATGTGTTTTATAAAATTAAAACCATAAACTACAATAACTATTCATACTTTTAGTGTCAAAAAGTAACTCACTGATATACATCCTGAAAAAGAAGAAAAAAAACCAAGCAAACTGCTTTCATAAATTATTAGGAAAAACACGAACTAAACTTGTACAACTCATTAAAAAAACAACAGAAATCTGAGAAATACCCAATGAAGCAAAATTTTATATATTTGATGTTGAAGCATACCCCCTTCAAATGCCTAATTTTGAACTGATGCATCCTTTGAACATTTGTTTAAGCTTTCTATATTACTGTATATTAACACTGGATGACTTGTACTTAAAATTGCTCATACATCCTTTGTTCATTTATCAAGCTTCCTAGATTACTGTATGTTAACACTGAATGGCTTGTGCTTAAACTTCATCAGTATTGTTATACCCAGGTAAAAACTAATTTTTTTAGGTTTCCTAATATATTTTTTGATAAGTCTTTTTCATCCTTTTACAAAACATTGTTTTTGAAATAGTTCATACTTTCCATTTTCATTAGTTTAGAATTGCATGATTCCCATTTATTTTGCCAGTCTATGATTTTAAAAAAAATTCTAATTCCTGTATAGAAATAGACACACACAGCATAATCCTGAAACAGACATTGGCCATATGCAAACAAACCGTGTAATTTAGTCCATCAAACATGTCTAGCCTGAGTTATAGCTGTTACATTTGGTCAGTTGTGCAGGCCAATTCTTAAATTTAGTTGGGCATTGTCTATCCACTGCATTCTTTCTCTTTTTCTGAAGCCTTTAGGTGCAATGTTCATTTTTCTGTTCATTAAGCTGTATTTCCTTGTGTGGGTAACATGGCCAAACCAATGTAGTCTCTCTCTTCATAAGATGCTGCTTAAAGGTGGTTGATAACTTCATCATATAAATTATTGCTTACATAGTCAAACCACCTAATATCCAATATATTATAGTAACATCTAAAATCAAAAATTTATGGTATGTCATTTAGCTTGCAAAGTTTTCAAGTGACACTACCAAAACAAATTTTGGAAAAGAACAAACTATTACATAATCATTGTAAATATGCAGATTACTAGTAGATGCAGAATCAATAAATACTTATGCAGAAAAAATGAGTTTTTCCAATGTTATGGAATTTGAGTCTTGCACCATTGGCAAAACTATTTTTTTCCCCACATAAATATTTATTATATATCCAGTTTTAGTCTTATAATGCATCAACTTCTTTTTCCACAATCTCCACAGAAGACTCTTAGAAGTCCAATCATCAATGCCTATTCTTCTATTTATTGCATGTCACCATTACCAGTATCTGTTACACAACAAGATAATTAAACTGAGACATTTGCTCAAGGATGCAACCATTCAAACAACTGAAGCATGCCTTCCTGGTCAATATTCATCATTTTTGTTTTCTCTCTGTTTATCACCAAACCTACCCTATTTCTTGTCTCATAAACAGCCCTAATGTAAGAGTTATCTTGTCAACATCATTTGCCAAAAAGGGCCAAATCATCAGCATAACCTAAATCAGATTTTTTTTTTTTATTTCTAAACTATCCAAGACTAGTTTTTTCCTTCCTGTGAATTCCTCATAACATTATTGACAACAAACTAAACAGGAAAAAAAGGAAACGAAATACAGACTTGTCAAACTAATGTAGTAATTCAAAACCAATTACTACAAACTTGACCACCTGTGCCACACATTTCAATGTTATTGTAACTATATTATTTCTTTTTTAACGATCAATTGCAAATTGTGATGATAAACAGAGTTGGAAGCCTTTTTGAAATCTACAAGACCAGTAGCCACAGATTTTTTGAAACTCCAAATATTTTTTAAGACTATGCCTATATGGAAAAATTTTACCTCTGCATTTCCTACAGCTTCCTAACCCACCTTATTCATCTTGAAGTTGTCCATCAATAAATGTGTAATTCTGTTAAGCATAATAATGCAAAAAATATTACCATCAACAGAAAATAGAATGATGCTCCTGTAATTTCGAAAGAACATCATTTTTCATCAGAAATAGGGGAGAAATGCTTCTAGTGAAATCTTTATAGGAACAATACCTTTATCATAAAATATATACATTTCAGTTAGCTGTGTGACAACAAAAGCATTCCCATATAAGCATTTCTGTAATAATTTCATCTACCTTTCATGAATTGTGTTTTAATTTTAAGGTGCCAGAGTAATATCAGATTGTGATATAGGGCCAACATTAAACCCAGTAATGCATCTATCTTCATTACCAACAAAGCAAGTCAAACTAAATACATTATTTAGAACATCTCTGAAATGCTCAACTTATACATTTCTGCAATAAAAAATCCTCATCTTCAACAATCTTACCAATTTTATCCCATAATTCATATGCCATAATATTTTTACCTACAAAAGACTACTCTGGTACAACCGTCTTGTATAGCCCCAGTGAGTTATCTTGTGTTGGACCACCTCTGGTATGTGCCAGAAATGGTAACTCTTGTACTTTCTTTGCATCATCAACCATGCTATGAAGGCAAAGATTTCTATAAGTTTTCAACTGATCACTTAAACATTTATTAAATTTTCTGTAACACTGTCTGTTGGTTCAATTTATCCCTGCATTATTTTCATAAGATGGTCCACTGCATTATCGTTCGAATGACACCTCTGCTTTTTAGCTAGAAGAGTACTTTGGCTTCAAGAATAGCCTGTTTCAAATAGTTTAATTCTTCTTTAACCTCCATTGTAAGCAGACCACATTTGTCATAATGACAAAGTAATATCTCATGGAACAGTTTCCAACTGCTCCTTTTTTTGGATTTTATTCAAATTGTGACTTAAAATCTAAAAATCAGAATTGGTTACCGAAAATACAAATTTTACATTTTTCAGTTTTGCTCTTTTGTTAAGAAAATCTGCACCCAAATTTTTAGAGTATTTCCATTTTTCCAAAAAAAAAAATGCTAAAACAAGGAATAATAGTTTTCATCTTGGCTCTTTTACTTCATGAAAGGTATGCCTCTGTTCCCATTTTGAAATCTGTGTTTGAGTATGGACTCACTCACTAATGGCCTTAAGGTCAGAGGGAGCTTATATGATATCAGGTGACCTTTTCCAGACTGAACACCAAGCAAATATCAAGTCCAAGAACATTTTTAAAACATCATTGAAGAAATGAGTGCAACAACATTCATTGCTATTTCCCTCTGTACTCTAATGTTAATTTTTGCAATATATCAGTTGATCTTTTATTAATCAGTGAATGATGCAAATGTGTTTATTATTAATCGCATTAGTGATTAGGTTAAATTTTGTTAATATCAAAATGTATGCATGTCACAAACTTTCTGCACTACAATAATGTAAATCAACAGATTTACTCTCCTTGTTATAAGATAAGAAATATTATTTATAATCGGTTAATGGATGCCACAAAATGACCATCACTTAGTTAAACTCATAATCGTTTGAATGGAAAGGCTTATTTCGGTTTCACCCATAAAAAATTGAGGCAATGAGGCTCTCATCAGGCACATCACCCAAGTCTGTAGCATGTATATTTTTTAATGTTATGGAAATTTAATTTAATCACTAATAATTAGCAATTGACAATCAATAGACATCAGCTATTGGTTAATAATTGATTAGCCTAAATATTGCATAAATTAGCACTGCAGTACAAAAGGAATAGCACAAAATGCCTATCACCCGTGTTTGTTTTTTAAGTAAATATTTGGACTAGCATTGGCAATTCTTGGCATGGGAAGCAGTATTTTGAGGTGACCACAGCCAAAAAATGCAGCTCACTTACACTTTTTGATATTATGGAAATTTAACTTTATCACGAATAGTTAGTAATCAATATATATATATATTCATCAAGCATTGATTAATAATTAACATACTGTATTATATACATTGCTTCATACACTAGAATTTTATTAGTTTACATAATAGTGTATCTAGACAACTCCTGCTTCTATAATGGATCATATTCTTTTTGAGCCCTTCAGGTCAAACCCACACCTATTAATAAATATTCTGTTATTTGTAATAAATTTTAAGTGATTATCAAGCCATTACGTTTACTTACCTGTAAAATATGTTCTCCAGTGCTATTGCAACTATCTTTCACTCCTGACTGAGGGTCAGTTTTATGTGAAGTTTCCCAGCATAAGAATAATATTGCCTGTCTTGATAGAACAGAATTTGGGAACAATGGGACCATTTTAAACAGGTGATTTTTGAGATTACCCTAATCTTGTGGGTGAAAATGAGCAGAGGAGCTTAGTCATATATAACTGTCTCTATAGTACTCTAATGCTGCTCATAACTCACCTAAGCATGAAAATCTGCTTTTGTGCAGTGAATTGCTGCTTTGTTTCATATTGATATTGTGTTAAATATGAAAACAGTGCAAGGTTCTGATCTGCTGAATGCTGCCAGGAACTCCAGACATTGCTTTCTTTGTACAATCTGATGTATTGCTCATAACTCACTTTAGCACAAAAAATCTACTTTTGTGCCAGTGAATTGCAGTTATGCTTCACCATAATAGCATATTAAATATGAAAATGGTGTAAAGTTCTGACCGTAAACTATTTTATGGTATAAGGCAGGACTCAAATAAATACTAGGTGCCAAATCACTGTGGCACCTAGAAATTTCATTGTGGCACTTAATTTTTTATCTTTACTTCATTACACTTTTGATGGAAAAAACCTCAGTGTGAGCTCCTAAACTACTGAAACTACTACTACTCAGAAAAATGTCTGTGGCTCCTAACTCCACAGAAAAATTTTCAAGCACAGCAGTGCGATTTGGTTTTCATTATTCCAGTTTTACTGACTGTTTTCATTCCAAGGAAAAATATTGACAAAATTTAGTCTTGAAGTTGGAAACAATGAGGAAATTGCAATAATGTTAATGGGAATGACCTCCGTGTATTTTTCAGATTATTCATTGTGTAACTCATGAACCATTGAAGATGAGTGAAAAGATCAATTACAAACAAATTCAAATTACAGTGGTGTAGAGCGGGGATATGCAAACATTTTAAACCACACCTCTACCCTTCCTCTTTTCCTTTGTATAATTTGTAGCTCTTCCCTTTTGTGTAATTCGCAGCATTCCACTGCAAGATATATTCTAAATCTACTAGAAATTCTGTTGAGTCCAACTGAAAAAACAGTTTTTGGGATGTATTTCAGAATATAAGGTTTTAAAATAAGCTTTTAGAATTAAAATATTTATCAGTATACACCATAAATGGGAATATACATACTTAAAAATATTTCTATATTTCAAAATATTTAATGTGAAGGATGCACCTGAGACAGCAAGGATGAAAGGGTATGTTAAAGAAGCTGCTACTCTAAGCTCTGAATCCACATCCATGCTGGAATAATTCAAATTTCAGTAAATTTTCCTTAGAATCGAATGGGTGCATCACATAGCCTGAAACATGGTAGTCTGGAAAAAGTGAACATAACTAAAAAAAAAATGGTAGAGTTAAATCTGTTAATGATGTGACCTTACACCATGAAAAATATGCTAGTAGTCAAATTAACCCTCCAGAACTGGTGTGGAATGATAGAAATAAATTGGTGGCATCGATCTCCCAGACCAATTATGCAAAAATGTTCTCCAAAAGTTTATAATAATAAATAATAAATAAATATGAAATAAACTTTCTGTTTTTGTTTATAAACTTTTGTGTTGTAAAATTATTAGCAAATATGTTCTCAATCAATCTGTCAAACTGAATACCACTTCTGGAAGGTTAAAGTAACAATCACAAAAAACCAAGGAAAAAACTGGTGAACAGAATGAAATGAACGTTATGGATGTAATGTGATACAATATATATCCAGGCATACAGAAACAAGTGCATGCACAACTTGATTGAAGGTAAATGTACATCAGATGAATGCACACAAATGGGAAAATGATTTCCCCATGTCATGGGAGCCAAGGCAACTTGGATCTTTATATCCTTGTTTCTCTGGGGCGGGGGTGGCTCAGTCGGTAGCGCGCCAGGCTCGTAATCTGTAGTTCCCAGGTTTGAGTCCCAGCTGGGTCAGCGTTGAGATTTATCTCCACAAAATTCCCCCCCCCCCCCCCCCCATTGTCAGTAGGGGACACCGGTGGGCTTGGATAAGGTCGTCACCCATCAGATGGGACGTTAAGCCGTGGCCCCGTGTGCGGGAGAGCCATACCCTGTGCACATTAAAGAACACACTGAATGGCCTTGACGGGAGGCTACCATCTGTCTCCCAACAGCTGTTCCAGTGGGTCCCCTGCCCCAACCTTTTCTGAGCCTTCGGGGTCCATGTGACCTGGCCATTTAGCCCATGGTGTGCAAAAAAGTGTCGCTCAGAGGTAAAACAACCCAACCCAAATCCTTGTTTCTGGCGATATGGGACACAGATTAAATTTAGGTTTTGACAGATGGATGAACTTTACTTCTATAGTACTGTTTCATCATAGGTAGTCAAGGGGTGAGCTTTATCTATACTGTCTTGCCCTCGACCATAGTTAGTGGAGATCTTGGCATTATCCCTATAGATGGCGTGCAGTCCTTGAATTGCAATACATCTGGGTTTTGTCATTCATTAATTAATTTCCTGTCCTGAATATAGTGTGTATGGTGACCTCGGGCAACATTGCAGGCTTGACAGTAATGCACCATGTTCTGAATAAGTCGGTCCAGCAGAGCCTATGGCAGTAATTTCCACACCTCATGCAGAGCAGATTGCAGTTCCTGGAAGGCAGCAAGCAACAGTTCATTGGCATTTGGCATCCCAGACATATTCTGTGGGATTCAGCTGGTAATAATGATGGCCAATCCACACAAGTTATATTTTACTCAATGTATTAATCCACCAGCAAAGTTCTGTGAGGTTGTGCATTGTCATTCATTAAGAAAAATCCTGGACTCACTGCACCTCTAAAAGGATGAACATAAGTATTGATATCTGACACATCATACTTTGCTAATTTAAATGTCACAATCTCATGTAGATGCTTGCTACCACTGATACATATTCCAGCCCAGACCATCAATCCAACACCTCCATAGGGCTGGGGTGGCTGTTGGAGTAATCTGCAGTTCCCAGGTTCAAGTCCTGCCTGCACCAGAGTTGAGATTTATCTCCGCAAAACTCCCCGCTCTGCTCTCGGTCAGTAGGGGGCATTAATGGGCTTGGAAAGGTCGCTATCTGTCGGATGGGACATTAGGCCATGGCTCCATCTGTCTCCCAACAGTTATCGAGTGAATCCCTTCCCCCAAGACTTTTTTGGGTCCTTGTGACTTGGCCATTTAACCCATTGTGCCCAAAAAAGTGGCGCTCAGAGGTAAAACAAGCCAATGCCTCCATATTAGTCCCTTTCCGGGATGTGGGTAGAGGAAATTATGTCCCACATTCTCTCCATATGAATGGTTGTAAAAACTTTGCAAACTAAATCGTATTCAGTTGCCACCTTATCAGTCAGCACCTCAATGAATTATCCAAATGGCTTCTCTGTAGCATGTTCAGAATGTTACAAGTCTTATTTTTGACTTTGGAAGAATAACATGCATTTCCACATTTTCGTTCATGTATCTTAATGTATGTTTTTAAATATAATATCATATCTTAATATATGTATTTAATGTTATGCACGCTGACCATGCAAATATCTTGCACTGGGGCATTTTATCCTGTTTTTATATACCACTTTCTATCTCACTGGACAACACATTTGCTGTTTTACATGTGAAAATACTTTGGGTGATTTCTTTGTACCACTCCAGGAGAGATACAATTTTTGCATTTGTTGCATTAGTGTAGTTTAAGGTCAGAACATTATACTGTTTTCATATTTAGCAATATTATGGTGAAACATAACAGCAGTTGAATGGCACAAAAGTAAATTTTCATCTTTAAGTGAGTTATGAGCAATACATGAGATTTTATAGAGAAAGCTCTGTACAATGTTCCTGGCAGCATTCAACAACTTCTATTTCTCCATAACTCTTAATTTTAAAGGAAATTAAAAATAGTGGATAGATGACTTTGAAAAAACATTGTGAAGGTCATATACATTGGTATATTGGATTTCCCTCATTTTATGTACTATTTGTTCCCCACTTTGAATTTCTTGTTTTCAAAATATTTGCTCCATCTCCAGGTCTTTGCCTCACCCTGTATATGTATATCTGTGCACACAGCATATACTTCAACAAGAAAATAAAATTGCCTCGCCAAAAAAAGATGACTTTAATTGAATAAAAATTTAATTCAGAATTTCACTGTATTGGTAAAAACACATGATACAAATATAGAAGTAAAACCTCCAACTAAGCCATTTCCTTATTTACCTGCAATAGCTAATAATACACAAAATGTTTTAAATAATATAATTTAACAGTTCCATTAACAATGGAAAATAAAATTAAAAATTGATTTTAATAAAAATATATATAACAATATAAAATATTCTTAACAATCACAGCCATTATATAGGAAGAACTTGTCAAAAAACTGAACTTAGACTAAAGGAACACACAAATATGATATCAGAAATCAAATGCAGAATACTGCATTAGTGCAAACAGTGATTCAGAATAATTTATCCCCTAATCTAATGAAAATTAAAATAGGTGTGGCACCTAACACTAAATTTGAATTAAATAGTTTAGGAAAACCTTTCAATAAACATTCTAACAGTCATGTGGTAGGTAATGCTGATAAAAAAAAATCCCTCCCATCCCCATGAAATCTCCTACAGTGGAACTATAATTTTAAAATTTGAAATCACCACCAGAGGGCCATCAACATAAGTATACTTATTTACTTAATTCTTTCCATGTTGGAGCAGTATTAATTGGTTCATCTTTTGAATTCTAATGACCTAGAAAGTAAACTTCAGTGCCCATAGTACAAGGCTATAAAAAATTCTGAATAGAAATGGCAGTTTTTTAGCTATTTCTAATCAAATATCGAACATAGCATTTAAATCTATGATATATATATTTACCTGATGATTCCACTTGAAAATATTATGATAAAATTCAAAAATAAATCTACGTGAATCCACAACACTTTAGTTTTGCCTTTATTCTGTCATACCATACATAGATTATCAGTTGGTTGTGATTCACAGTACTTTTACATATTTATAGCTCTAGTAGTGTTGTAATGCTTTCTAAACTTTTAACATGAAAATTTTGATTTTATTGAAATTTGCATCATCCAGGAACTATGCACATCAGCTTTTGGTCAATATTTTAGCAGACTTTTGATTTGAAAGTTTTTTTACTCTTAATGTTTCTAAAATAATTTTTTATTGATTCTGAAATGTATGTATCCTGTGATTATAAATATAATTAATTTGAAACAATCAAAAACGAAACCACTAGTGATCTCTAATGGTGGATATTGGGGGAACCATAAGAATAAGCATTTAGACAAAGCACAATTTTTAAAAGGTAGGTTACTTTTCTCTGTTTAGACTTGTTGCTATTTACTATAGGTCCTTTACACCCTTTTTTGGTTTTTGCATTTTATTTATTTTTATTTATTTATTTTTTATTGTTTTTCACATTTTTTTGCTCTTTTACATTTTACACCATGTATTTGCTTTTGTTCAGTCGTTTGATTTTAACTTTGGTTGTGGTTGTAACAAGAAATGGGTTTGCTTGACATTTAGGTTTTTCTCTTTATCTTTTACACCTTGTTTGGCACATCATGGCCTTAGTTGCCTTTGCGCCATAAAACCCCTAACAACCAAACCAGCACTCTAGTGCAGGACATCTTGGTGAACATAGAAAATAGTTGAATGAATCTATAGACAACTGCTGTGATAGTTCAGAGTGAAGCCTAACACAGTGAGCAAAAATGTACTATAGAAGCAGGTGAGTTAATCTAAATGCATAAACTTGAAATTTTGAAGTACGTCTGAATAGATATCTTTATAAATTAGCAAAAGACTACCTTGGTATGGAATGATGATCGAACAGATACAGCATAGTATGAACATTAAATGGCAGTTGTCTTGAAGTTATATGTATGTTCAATGAGCATATTTTATGAATAAACAATTTGATACACTAAACAGCATAAGTGATTTTGTGAGGTAGTTTAACAGTGGTTTTAAATATAATTTATTTTTTTAAAAACAATGCCAGGGATTCACAAAGTTTTTGAAGGCTATGGTTACATCCAAATATATAATGAATAGTTCTGGGTTCCACCTTGAAAAGCAGTTTGAATTTAAGGGTCTTTAACATGAATCTCTGACAAGTTTGATGAAAACAATATTTGGTAGATAATTTGCATATGTTTGCTTACTATTAAAACTTAACCCTTCCAGTGTCCAGCCTGAAAAAGAGGTTTCCATCCAGAGGTCAAGCTATTTTCTCCCTTCGCTCAGCCAAAAAAAACTTTAACTTTAGAACTTGTTTGCCAAATAACTAATGAAAGGAATTATGGCATGTTGTATGCCAAATCAATCAGCATTTAATTCTGAATTTTCTGAAAATAAAGTATTTAACAAAAAATACGATACGTTTTATTTTAATAGAACTTTTTTAGAGTCATGTAGTAAAAAAAATGCATGTGGCAACACAAATAAAAATTTATTTAAAAGAAAAAAGAAAAAGCTGAAAGCAGAAAGGATTACAATGCACATGAATAGAAAGGCAATTTATTTCTGAATAATCAAAAAACTATTTTTTTGTTTTCAAGTAAATATTTCTCTTGTTTTGTCATTTTTTTCTCGGTACCATACTGAGAAAAATTCCAAGCTTTTAGCCAATTGTGCTGAGTCAGATAAACAAGTCAACTTTAGAATTTTTTTTTTAAAATAACCTCAACAGAAATAGGTCATGTCATATACCAAATTAAAGAGAATTTAATTATGAATTTTATGGAAATAAATAATATACACAGATTTACAAGCATATTGATTTTAATAAGCCTTTTTCAATGTGAAATGGTGAAAAAAAAGATCACACAATACAATTAAGGCTTCATTTTGGAAAACCTGATGAATAAAAATAGTTAAATTATATATTTATCGAAAGGAAATTTCCTCCTGAATAATACAATATTCAACCTGAAATGTGATTTTTATCAACCTTGAATATGATTTTTCCACTTAACTAAAATTTTTATTCTGAGAAAAGAGTAATTATGTGATTAATGAATCTTTCACTGTTTCCACGCAATAAACTTATACATGCATGTCATAGATCATGTCATCATAATGATTGCCAAAAGATTTTTTTAAACTTAGTATATCCCTCAATCAGAAGATTCAGTGACTTAAATTTCTTGTGACCTGTAAAAGGTATGAATTTAATTCCAAAATTTCTACAAATCCCTAAAATGAACTATGATAAGTGTTTGCTTAACCTTTTCCAGGTCCAGCTATTTTTTCACTCTAATCAGGCAAAAAAAAGATTGAATTTAGAACTATTTTGCCAAATAACTAATGAAAGGAATTATGAATGTTATATGGAAAATTAATCAGCATTTAATTCTGGATTTTCTGCAAATAAAATATTTAACAAAAAAGATGACGTTTTATTTTAATGACTTTTTTAGAGTCATGTAGTAAAAAAATGTATCTGGCAACACAAATAAAAATTTATTTAAAACACTAATAGACAGAAATGATTATAATGCACATGAATAAAAAGGCTATTTATTTCTGAATAACAAAAAAATTATTTTCTTGTTTAAACATTTCTTCCAGTTTGTAATTTTTTTCTCCATATCATACTTTGAGAAAAGTCCAGGCTTGTTGCAGAGTCCAATAAACAAATCAACTTTAGAAATTTTTAATAAATAACTAATCAACAGAAATAGGTCATGTTATATACCAAATTAAAGAGAATTTAAATCTGAATTTTACTGAAGTAAAAAACATGAACATTGTAGTAACATATTAATTTTAAGAACACTTTTTACAGTGGTATACTGAAAAAATAGGTACATATTTCATAATTATTTCCAAACTCTTAGGTTTTTAAAAATAGCAGTTTTTTTATAATTATCAGGAGATTTTAGAAACTTTACAGAAAATTTTGTTGATAATAGTTCAAATAAAACTTGTGAGCTTAAATCAGGTGTCAACACAAATAAAAATTTATTTAAAAAAAAAAAAAGCTAATAGACAGAAATGATTACAATGCACATGAATAGAATGACTATATATTTCTGAATAACAAAAAAAATTTTTGGTTTTAAGTAAGTATTTCTGTCGTTTTGTAATTTTTTTCTGATGCTATGAGAAAATTCCAGGCTTTTAGCCAATTGTGCTTAGTCACATAAACAAGTCAACTTTAGAATTTTAAAAAAAAAATAACCAATCAAAGGAAATAGGTCATGTTATATATCAAATTAAACAGAATTTAATTACGAATTTTATGTATATAAATAACATAAGCAAATTTGCAAGCATATTGATTTTAATAAGCCTTTTTCAATGTGATATTCACCATTCCACCGTTTAGTGCTTTCCAGAATGATTGAACTATACAATTAAGGCTTCGTTTTAGAAAATCTGATGAATAAAATAGTTAAATTATGCATTAATTGAAAGGAAATTTCCTCCCAAATAATATAATATTCAATCTCAGAAATATGATTTTTATTTCATTTAATGATTCTTTCAGTTTCATATATTTTAAACACATCCAACGTTATGCAAAGTGACTTGAAGTTCTCACATTCATGGGATTTTCTGAACTGGTTATGAAATAGAAATAAAAAAGAAATCTTTCCTGGCTTCTTTTTTTTACTAAATGTTATGAACTTTTTATTTGGGTGTTGAGGTTTGGCAATCTTGGCTAAGTGCAAAAAGGTTTGTGCACCAAATAAAAAAAAAACAAAAAAAAAACAGCGTTATATCATCTGTGAGGCACAGCCAAGGTACTGAGAGGGGGGGTGAAACTTTCTACATGAGTTTAGCGGAGGGGAACCTTCCCGAAATTGCTCTCCCACATGATGGCTGATTTCCGCAGCAAGGAAGTCTATTTTGCTTCCTTATTCAAGACTCATTTTCAGAAAATGGTGCAAACTCAAAGTTTTTTTACTAAAAAAAACAAGAAATAATAAATGAAAAATTACATATTACTTAATGGAATGTTAAATAAAATATCCGCAACAACTTTTAAGCCGGCCTCCTATCTAACATAACTCGAAAAGATCGATAAATCAACTGACGCTAATTAACGAAAGTAAATCTACAGAAATTAATTTGCCTCCATATCCAAGACCTCATTTATTTTCAGAAAATGATACCAAATCAAAGTTTTACTGGAAAAGTAATAAATGATAAAATAAAAATTAACGCATAGCCTAATGCGATGTTAAAATATCCACAGCAACAAGTTGTAGGCCAGCCATACGATGTAACATTACTATGAAAAAATCAATACTTATCCATTGCCCAAAAGATCATTAATTTCTTAAAATAAACTACTGAAGTGAAAACTGCGGTTTAAATATAAAAAAAGTAAATACTAACTTTACAAAGAGTACGCAATATGCTGGACCAAAATTGTAAACAACACTTATTGCAAACGCAATGGAGATTGCATGTGTCAGCCATATACGTCTTGTTTGCCTCAGTGAAGCATAACTAATGAAATGCAGCTGCAATCAGAATTTCTAAGAAGGATGTATTTACTTCCAGTTTCAACTTTAAGAGCTGGGAAAAATAATAAAAATAATCTAGGAATACTAAAATAGGTTTATAACATAAATGAGAGGGAAACGGAAAAAAAATGGTGGTATATACTTCCAAAATCTATCATTTTTTAAAAAAAAGCGTTTTTGTTTTTTTGTTTTTTTGCTGTTTTTTTTTTAGATTTTCAAAAATTTAAGGAAAAATTTGTTGATAATAGTTCAAATTAAACTTGTGAGCTTAAATCAGAAAGTTGCTTCAGCAAATAGGAACAGTTACAAGCAAATCAGCAATACTGTTTAGTGCTTCTAAGAAATGGCAATCAGATGGCTTTATAAAATTATTTATATTGCAGTTTAATAAAATATGCATCAAATTAAAAAACAAAATATTATTTTTGAAGCCTGAATTATATATTTTTATACGATATATATATGTATAAAAATTACAACGGCAATTTTTATTATTTTTTAAATAGATATTCTTTTGTTGTACTAAAAATGGATACATACATACATACATACATACATACATACAGACAGACAGACAGACAGACAGACACACACACACACACACAGCCTCTCAATTCAGATCTTCCGAACGTGTCAATGTGGACACTGTAAGGGTTAATTACATTTCAACCAAATAAGCAAATTAAGGGCAGAGAATTGCGATTTTTAACCAAAATTTGTGCCAGAGTTTTAGAATTAAACCTTTCTGTAACAGTTATGCAGCTTCATAATAAATTGACTCCTTCTCAAATTCAGTGTTTCAAATAATAAATAAATAAATACACCCTCAAGCAGCTGCTTGCCACAGAAATCTGACAGGAACCTGTCAGTTTATATGCCACAGTAGAAGGTCTGAGAGGATGGCAGGACCTCAGCAGAAAAACGACACAAACAGCCATGCCTTACCCGGGGCTCGAACCCCAGGTCCCTTAGATCAGTAGCCAAGCGCGCTAACCATTCGACCATTTTCAGTTAACTTTAAATGCTTTGAAGCATAATTTTTTTTATCACTTTTTAGATATATTTTTCAATTATCTTGTTTTTAAAGCAAAATTATTTTTTATGACACTGCTTTTCTTAGGCTTAGAGTTTGCTGATCATCGAAAATCTAAGAATATACATTATGCGTTGTATGTGTAAATGATTAGAAAAACTAAATAAATGAATGATTTAAATTAAGTGTTAATATAAATAATATGAGCTGTTTATATTAGAATAGCCGTCCCATGGCCGAATGGTTAGCGCGCTTGGCTACTGATCTAAGGGACCTGGGTTCGATCCCCGCGAAAGGCATGGATGTATGTATCGTTTTTCTGCTGAGGTCCTAACATCCTCTCAGATTTTCTACTATGGCATATAAACTGACAGGCTCCAGTCAGACCTCTGTGGCAAGCAGCTGCTTGAGAGGGTATTTATTTATTTTATTTATTATATTAGAATAATAAAATGTTAGAAAAAAAGGATAAAATTAATTTTTTTAAAATCATCATTGTCCTCGAGCAGCCATGGGCTACGGAGGTCCAATCGGACCATGCAGTTTAGTTCTCCAAGCATATCTGTCCAGAGCTACATCTGGCCACTGCACACCAATTCTAACAAGGTCCTGTTTGACATTGTCTGCCCACCGCATCCTAGGTCTCCCCCTCTTTCTGAGGCCCGTAGGCACACTGTTCATAACCCTATTTGCCAATCTATAATTATCCATATGGGCAGCATGGCCAAACCAGCGGAGTCTCTCTCTGCACAATATGCTGCTCAAAGGAGGTTGCCGACTCATTTGCCTAACCTCATCATTAGTTACAAAGTTAAACCACCTAATGCCCAAGATACTGCAAAAACATCAAATTTCCTGTTATCTTGTTTACACAGCATCCAAGTTTCACTACCATAACTAACTCTAGAAAGAACCAAACTATTATACAGCCTAATTTTAGTCTTTAGATGTATATGCCCATTCAAGTAATAAATCAGCACTTTAGCGTCGATTTAAATTTTTAGAGGAAAAATTGTCTTGAGCTGGGTGGAATACGAACCCACAACCTCCTGATAACATATCAGGTGCTCTGGACCACTGAGCTACTGGCCGCCGATCAAGATCTCCTCTAATTAGCGTTATGAACATTCCTTTTATGTTTCATATAGACGCTATTCAGGCAATTTAGCCACGAGCTGCTTATATCTGCCAATAGATGGAAGCATGTATTATAAGTATGCAGATAATAAATAATGAAATAAGCTCGACGTATTCCAATCAAGTCAGGTGCTCTGGACCACTGAGCTACCGGCCGCCGATCAAGATCTCCTCTAATTAGCGCTATGAACATTCCTTTTATGTTTCATATAGGCGTTAATCAGGCAGTTGATCGGCGGCTGGTAGCTCAGTGTTCCAGAGCACCTGACATGTTATCAGGAGGTCGTGGGTTCATATCCCACCCGGCTCAAGACAATTTTTCCTCCAAAAATTTAAATTGACGCTAAAGTGCTGATTTATTACTTGATTGGAATATGTTGAGCTTATATCATTATTTATACGCCCATTTCTCCACACTCTCCATAGATTCTTAAAAGTCCCGGCAGCAATCCCTATTTCATCTGTTAATCTCATGTATCACCAGTATCTGTTACAAAGCTCCCAAGATAATTAAACTGTGACATGACTGTTCAAAGACTGCTCAAGACTGCAACCATTCAGATTAACTGAATCACAGCCTGCCTGACCAATTTTCATCATTTAGTTTTCTCTTTGTTTATAACCAAACCTACTCTGCTACCAGAAAGAATTCATCTCATCAACATCATTTGTCGAAAGTGCTAAATCATCAGCATAATCTAAATCAGAAATTTTGGTATCTCCAGGTCATTTAAGGCCAAAATCTTTCCGTTGCAATGAATTTCGCATAACGTAATCAATAACCAAACTAAAGAGAAAAGGAGACAAAATGCACCCTTGTCGAACACCAGAAGTAATGCTAAACCAATTGTTATAATCCTTACCAACTCTCACACACAACTCAGTGTTATTATAGAGAGCTTCCTGTCAGACCTCTGTGGCAAGCAGCTGCTTGAGGGGGTATATTTTCATTAGGTTAACTAACTTGTCTGGTGTACCATATGATCTTACAATCAACCACAAATTATGATGATCAACAGAGTCGAAAGCCTTTTTGAAATCAACAAAGCTAGCAACCAAAGGTTTCTGAAACTCTAAACATTTCTCAAGAATCTGCCTAAGTGAAAATATCTGATCCACACATCCCCTACCACTTCTGAATCCACATTGCTCATCACACAATTGCGTGTCAACCAGATTCTTAATTCTATTAAGCACAATCATGCAAAGAACTTTTCCTGGAACAGAGAGTAGGCTGATACCCCTATAGTTATCACAAAAACTGTGATCACCTTTTTTTGAAAATAGGGATAATAATAGCTCTGGTAAAATTCTTAGGAACCATGTCTTTATCATAAAAGATATTCAAAATTTCAGTCATCCAAGTGGTAACCGAAACATTCCCAGCTCTATCATTTCCATAGTAATTTCATCTACCCCTGGGGATTTATGAAGTTTAAGTTTAGGAATAACAAAAATAACTTCAGAGTGTGTTATATGGCCAACATTAAAGCCATCAATGCATCTATCATCATTGCAAACAATGGGAGTAGAACTAGCCACATTGTTTAGAACATCACTGAAATGCTCAGCCCACCTAGCCATGACAGAATCCTCACCTTTATAACCTTACCTTGTTTCTCCTTCAATCCCTGTATACCTGTCCATTTTCTACCACACAAAAAACATTAACTATCTGGTACAGCTCTCTGCTGTTGTGCTGTCTAATTGCTTCCTCAGCTTTGTCAGCCAAGCCAAAGATTCTTATCAGCAGCTAACTGATCCTTTCCATGTTTATTAAGGTCTCTGTAATCCTTTCTATTAGGACTAGTAGGGTACTGATTAAGGACATTCCTGCAGTTCTTTCTTTCTGAAATAAGCTCAAATGCCTTATCACCCAAATAATTCTGCCACCTCTGCTCCTTTTTTCCTAAAAGAAAAGCGTGTTAGTTTAAAAAAGCCTGTTTAAAATGGTCCCATTCTTCCTCAACTTCAGTAGTAAGCAAACCATGACTGTCATAATAACTAAGTAACCTATCATGGTAAATTTTAGCTATAACTGGGTCTTTCAGAGCTTCAGTATTAAAGGTAAATTTTTTAACCCTAGCACAACACTTTTTAAGTTTAAGTTGCAAGACACTTTTAACTAGGTAATGGTCAGATCCAATTTCAGCTCCCCTATATGCCCTGGTATTTCTAACAGAACTAGCCCATTTGCTGTTAATTAATATATAATCAATCATATTCCTATGTAGTCCATTAGGTGAAACCCATGTTTATTTATGTATGTCGCATTGTTTGCAATATGTGTTAGTTATTCTGAAACCATTGAGTTTACTTATCTGTAGGAGAAGTTGCCCATTGCAGCTGCAGTACCAAAAGGGCCTATCACTCCTCCCCAAAGGTCAGAATCAGTACCAACTTTGGCATTGAAGTCACCTAGAACAAGGGTAATATTTCCTTTCTGGACAGAATTCAAAATATCCTGAAGTTGTTTATAAAACCTATCCTTCTCATCCTCATTGGCATCCTCAGTGGGGCATAACAGCAGATAACATTCAAGTCTTTAACACTTGTCTGAAATTTTGCTGTAAGAAATCTTTCATTAATGCACTCATATCCTAGAAGAGCATCACTAGCGTGTCTGCGGAGAAGCAGACCCATGCCTTGGTGATGTTTATTGTCTTCCCTCCCTGAAAAGATAAATTTAAGATTATTTTTAAGAATCTGACCTTTATCTGTCCATTTGGTCTCTTGCTACCTGAGAATATCTAAATTATAATGGTGGAATTCTTGTGTGAGGACATCAAGAGAAAAAGCTCTGTGCAGAGTCCTCATATTCCAACTACCTATGGAGAGAAAATGGTTAGTGGGATGTTTAAAGAAACTATGTTTATTGAGAGAGGGAATGCCGACAATATCAAACAGCCCCCTAATCGCAGACATGGAGCAAACACCTGTTCCCCCACCACTAAAGGCTAAAGCCATCTACACTGAAAGACTTCCTCCAATGTAGAATTTGACAATGCCAGTAGAAGCAAAGAGTTCAGGTGCCTGCGATGACCTCTGCTCAGGATTATCCACCAGCTGAGAAACATATCCTGTGAATCTATTCACTTGGGGCTGTTAACCCACAAACAAACAGAAAACACAGTCGAAGATTTTCCCTCCACAGAAGACCACCAGTGCAGCAAATTCAGGATCCATAATCAAGCTCAGAGCCTTATATCAGTCCAGTAGGTTTATATGGTCAGCATCAGGACCCTGTGTGGTTGACCACTCCTCAGCAGGGTAGAAAAAAAATAAAAGTAGCCATATTTGTCCAGATCAGTAGGCCACACTAATCTGGCAGCCCTCCCCTTCCGTTCACTTCCACAAGAGAGTATCTCTTTTGAAAGGTACTAATGGTCTGCACCACGAGAAGGTGGGGTCGGACATTAGGTGCTAGGCCTGGCCAGTTCTATGCATCATCACAGGGGATTGATGCATAGATCTCCTTCCAGTGACTACCTATCTACCATATACAGACCTTTTTTAAAATAAATACACTGCTCACAAAAATTAGGCGGTATTTCAAAATGAATATGAAGCGATAAAATATCCCCTAATTTTTGTGAGCAGTATATAACTAAAGTTAAAATGGAAAAAAAAAGTAAAATTTTGCAATGTTTTAAAAAATGTAACGCTGTTTTTGTTCGAATTTTTGATTCATCCTAACAATGTCTGGTTTCTGAAATTGAACTCACGTGGTTACTGGATTTGTTTTGAAATGTTTACAGAAAATAAAATAAACAGCTTTAGAATCTCATCCTGAAGTAACTAACGAACAGAAATATGTCATGTTATTTACCAAGAGAAAGAGCATTTAATTGTGCATAATAAAATGGCAAAAATTCAAAGGAAAAAAATGGTAGGTTAAATTTTTTAAGTATTTTTTTAACTTTATCTTTAGTAAAATTTCAAAAATATATATATTTTTCCTATTTTTTCTACATTATTTTATTATTATAATATGAACAGTCATAATATTTCTGTTATGTATTAAATCTTTCATATGTTTTTTCCTAAATTATAGTCATTTATGCATTATAATGTATGTTCTTGGACTTTTGACAATCAAAAAACTCTAAGCCTAAGTAAAGCAGCATCATGAAAAATAATTTTGCTTTAAAAACAAGATAATTTAAGTAAAAAATGAAAAATATATCAGAAAAGTGATAGAGAACAAGGAAAATTTTTTTAAAAAAGTTTCAAAGCATTTAAAGTTTAACTGAAGCACTGAATTTGAGAACACATCGCTTTTTTATAAAGCTGCATAACTGCTACTGAAAAGTTTAATTCGAAAATTCCAGCAGAAATTTGGTTGAAAAATCACAATTTTCTGACTTTGATTAGTTTATTTATCAATACTTTTAATTACTTTTCAACCAAATAAAGTCCTACCTTTTAAAAATCACACTCTGGATAATCCTAATGTTTGTTCTGATTGCCTCCATTATACATCACTAGCTATTTCACTTTCGATCATTTCTAATTAATTATTGTTTATAATTGCAGTATCCATTTGAGAAGTACTAAAAAAGTCTTTAAATTCAGAAGTCTACTAAAATATTGATCGAAAGCCCGATGTGCATAGTTTTTGGATGACTCAATTTTCAGTAGTAAAAAAAAATTATATTTATATAAACTGGTTTTTTTTTTTTTTTTTTTTTTTTAAAGTTCAGAAAACATTACAACTCTAATAGAGCTATAAATAGCACAAAATATGGAAAAAGGCAACCAATTGATAATCTAAGCAGAGAATGGCAGAATAAAGGCGTAATCTAAATCTGTTCTATTTGATACTGTTTACTGTGACTGAACATGCACATAGGTTCACTGCAGACTCAAATAGATTTATTTCTAAACTTTATCATAATTATTTTCAAGTTGATTCAACAGGTAAAAAATATATATCAAAGATTTAAATATTATTTTCAATATTTAATTATAAACAGTTAAAAATAAATCAGATTTCTGTTTGGAAATTTTTTTTTTTTCACAACCTTGTACTATGGGAGCAAAGCTTTGATCTCTGATCACTAGAATGCAAATGAAAGCATTTCTTTGGGCTCCAATATGGAAAGGGTTAAATGCTATTTCTTTTGGTATAACATGGCATATTTCTTTTCATTAGTTACTTCAAGATGAAGTTCTAAAGCTGTTTATTTTCTGAAAACACTGAAATAATCTGGCCCCACACTAAGTTCAGCTTTAGAAACCAGACACTATAAGCAGGGGCATAGCAAAGAACTATGGTTGTGGGGGGGGGGGGGGAGAAATCAAAAATTTTCCAGCTCGAAATTCAAATTTTGCCAACTGAGCAAACTTACTTAAATTTTTTGCCCTGTGGGGGGGAGTCAATTTTTAAATATGTCCTGCATACATTTTGCCATTTGACTTCTGATTTTGCCAATTAACTGTAATTTGACATTTAACTTCCAATTTTGCCAACTAGCCATAATTTCACAGAAATATTTCCAATACTTGCACTCGTCTGAATTGTAGCGAGTCTTAATTTCAAGAAACTAATCCCAATCTTTACATCTCTTCTAAATTTGCCAAATCAATTCAAACTCCCCAAGATTTTGCCAAGTTAATCCCAATTATCACAACTTGCCCGTATTTTCCAAGTGGATTTGAATTTTGCCAACTGCCCTACATTTCGTTAAGTTTCCTCAATTTGTCCAACGTTCCTTAATTTTAAAAAACAAATCTCAATTTTCACAACTCGCCTATATTTTACCAAGTGGATTCGAATTTTGCCAACTAGCTGTAATTTTACAGAAAAAAAATCGCAATTTTTACATCTTCTCTGAATTTGTCAAGTCACTTCAAATTTTATCAACTCTTCTTAATTGCACAAGGCACAATTTTCACAACTCCCCTGTAATTTACCAAATGATTTCGAATTTTGCCAACTCCCCTAGATTTTGCCAAGAGTTCTTGGTTTTCCAACTCTCCTTAATTTCACAAAACCAATCCCAATTTTTACAACTCACCTGTACTTTACCAAGTGATTTACAGTTTTGCCAACTTCCCTAAATTTTGCCAAGTTTTCTCGATTTTGTCAACTCTCCTTAATTTCACAAAAACAATTCCAATTTTCACAAATCGCCCGTATTTTACCATGTGGATTCGAATTTTGCCAACTCCCCACAATTATACAGAAAAAAATCCCAATTTTTACATATCACATGATTTTTGCAAAGTCACTCTGAATTTTGCCAACTCCTCCAAGATTTGCCAACTCTCCTAGATATTGCAAAATTGCCTCAGTTGTGCCAACATACCATAATTTTGCAGAAAAAAGATTGCAATTTCTACATCTTACCTGAATTTTGTCAACTCTCCACGATTTTGCCAAGTCACTCTAAATTTTGCTAACTACCCCTAGATTTTGCCAGCTCACCATAATTTTACAGAAAAAAATCCAAATTTTCACATCTCACCTGAATTTTGCCAACTGTCCCTACATTTTGCCAACTCGCCATAATTTTACAGAAAAAAATCCTAATTTTTACATTTCACCTTAATTTTTCCCAACTTCCCAATATTTTACCAAGTCACTCCGAATTTTGCCAACTCCCCAACATTTTGTCAAGTTGTCCCGATTTTACCAACTCACCTGTATTTTACTAAGTAGCTTCGAATTTAGCCAACTGCTCTAAATTTTGCCATCTTTCCATTTACCAAACTGCCTTAGATTTGACAACTCCGCTTAATTTTCAAAAAAAAAAAAAAAATTGCAAATTTTCACAACTCACCTAGATTCTACGAAGTTGCTTCGAATTTTGCCAACTCTGATTTTGCCAACTCCCCCCCCCCCCATGGCTACGCCCCTGACTATAAGGGTTAATCACAATTCTTGTCTGATGACATTAAATGATGATTATGTAAACGAAATGTAATGCGAAGTCCACCTGTTTTCAGACTTTTATGGATTGTAAAGTAATCTTTCCAAGTTTTTCAAATTTTGATTTGAGATTTCCATGAGTAAGTGCCACAATTAACGTATCCAGTGCTCAATGCTATTAGCGAGATATCTAAGCACTGAAATTAACTCTAGTGATGGACTGGTAGTCACACATATCAACTTCCACAGAATGATGTGATCAATGGCATGAGAATGTGCCACCCAACAACTACATGCTTATACTGCTTAGAGAAAAATGGTGAACATTAAGCCTTTGAACACTGGAATACATCATCAATTTTTCAACAAAGTTTTAACTTTCAACATTCCACACCTACCAACTACCATCAAAGTAGGCTAGTTATATTGCATAACATTGCATAATAATTCCCATTTCTAACACTGATATTCATATGGTAAGACATCAAGAGACCAACTTCTAAGCAGTGTCCTCACATTCTAGCTACTTGTAGAAAGAAAATAAGTAATAACCAGTTACTAAGATTGGTAGGGCCAATGATATCAGTCAATCCCTAATCATAGGAATGGGGCAAAAATCTGTTCTCTCATTGCTAAAAGTTTAACCTTTTCAGGATCCAGCCTGAAAAACTGGTTATCAGAGGCCCAGCTATTTTTGCAATATGTTCAGTCTAAAAATATTAATTTTAGAACTTTTTTTACCAAATAAATAATGAAAGGAATTATGGCTGTTGTGTGACAAATCAATTAGCATTTAATTCTGCATTTTCTGAAAATAAAATATTCAACAAAAAAAAGATGACTAGTTTTATTTCAAAAGGGCTCTTTTAGAGTCATATAAAAAAACATCTTGCAATGCAAATAAAAATTTTTTTAAGGAAAACTAATAGGCAGAAGTGATTATAATGCATATGAATCCTCCTCCTCCTCCTCCTCCTCCTCCTCCTCCTCCTCCTCCTCCTCCTCCTCCTCCTCCTCCTCCTCCTCCTCCTCCTCCTCCTCCTCCTCCTCCTCCTCCTCCTCCTCCTCCTCCTCCTCCTCCTCCTCCTCCTCCTCCTCCTCCTCCTCCTCCTCCTCCTCCTCCTCCTCCTCCTCCTCCTCCTCCTCCTCCTCCTCCTCCTCCTCCTCCTCCTCCTCCTCCTCCTCCTCCTCCTCCTCCTCCTCCTCCTCCTCCTCCTCCTCCTCCTCCTCCTCCTCCTCCTCCTCCTCCTCCTCCTCCTCCTCCTCCTCCTCCTCCTCCTCCTCCTCCTCCTCCTCCTCCTCCTCCTCCTCCTCCTCCTCCTCCTCCTCCTCCTCCTCCTCCTCCTCCTCCTCCTCCTCCTCCTCCTCCTCCTCCTCCTCCTCCTCCTCCTCCTCCTCCTCCTCCTCCTCCTCCTCCTCCTCCTCCTCCTCCTCCTCCTCCTCCTCCTCCTCCTCCTCCTCCTCCTCCTCCTCCTCCTCCTCCTCCTCCTCAATGGGCTACAGAGGTCCAACCAGACCATGCAGTTTAATTCTCCAAGCATATCTATCCTGAGCTGCATCCGGCCACTGCGCACCAATTCTAACAAGGTCCTGTTCGACATTGTCTGCCCACCGCATCCTAGGTGTCCCCCTCCTTCTGAGGCCTCTAGGCACACTGTTCATAACCCTATTCGCCAATCTATAATTATCCATACGGGCAACATGGCCAAACCAGTGGAGTCTCTCTCTGCACAATATGCTGCTTAAAGGAGGTTGCAAACTCCTTTGCCTAACCTCATCATTAGTTACAAAGTTCAACCACCTAATGCCCAAGATACTGCGTAAGCATCTGGAATCAAAAGCATCTAGTTTCCTGTTATCTTGTTTACACAGCGTCCAAGTTTCACTACCATAACTAACCCTAGAAAGAACCAAACTATTATACAGTCTAATTTTAGTCTTTAGGTGTATACGCCTATTTCTCCACAATCTCCATAGATTCTTAAAAGTTCCGGCAGCAATACCTATCCGTCTGTTAATCTCATGCCGCACATCACCAGTATCAGTTACATAGCTCCCAAGGTAATTAAACTGTGACACCTGCTCAAGACTGCCACCATTCAGATTAACTGAATTACAACGTGTCTGACCAATTTTCATCACTTTAGTTTTCTCTCTGTTTATAACCAAACCTACTCTACTACCAGTCTCATCAACAGCTCGAATGAAAGAGTTCATCTCATCAACATCATTTGCCAAAAGGGCTAAATCATCAGCATAATCTAAATCAGAAATTTTCGTATCTCCAGCCCAATTAAGGCCAAAATATTTCCCTTGAAGTGAATTTCGCATAACATAATCAACAACCAAACTAAAGAGAAAAGGAGACAAGATGCACCCTTGTCGAACACCAGACGTAATGCTAAACCAATTGCTACAAGACTTACCAACTCTCACACATGACTCAGTGTTATTATAGAAAGCTTTCATTATGTTAACTAACTTGTCTGTTATACCATATGATCTCACAATCAACCACAAATTATGACGATCAACAGAGTCGAAAGCCTTTTTGAAATCAACAAAGCTAGCAACCAAAGGTTTCTGAAACTCTAAACATTTCTCAAGAATCTGCCTAAGTGAAAATATCTGATCTACACATCCCCTACCACTTCTGAATCCACATTGCTCATCACGCAATTGCCTGTCAACCAGATTCTTAATTCTATTAAGCACAATCATGGAAAGAACTTTACCTGGAACAGAGAGTAGGCTGATACCCCTATAGTTATCACAAGAACTGCGATCACCTTTTTTGAAAATAGGGATAATAATAGCTCTGGTAAAATCCTAAATAAGCTCAAGTGCCTTATCACTCAGATAATTCTGTCTCTTCTGCTCCTTTTTTCCTAAAAGAAAAGCGTGTTAGTTTAAAAAAAGCCTGTTTAAAATGGTCCCATTCTTCCTCAACTTCAGTAGTAAGCAAACCATGACTGTCATAATAACTAAGTAACCTATCATGGTAAATTTTAGCTATAACTGGGTCTTTCAGAGCTTCAGTATTAAAGGTAAATTTTTTAACCCTAGCACAACACTTTTTAAGTTTAAATTGCAAGACACTTTTAACAAGGTAATGGTCAGATCCAATTTCAGCTCCCCTATATGCCCTGGTATTTCTAACAGAACTAGCCCATTTGCTGTTAATTAATATATAATCAATCATATTCCTATACAGCCCATCAGGTGAAACCCATGTGTATTTATGTATGTCGCGGTGTTTGTAATATGTGTTAGTTATTCTGAAACCATTGAGTTTACTTACCTGTAGGAGACGTTGCCCATTGCCATTGCAGCTACCAATACCAAAAGGCCTATTACTCCTCTCCAAAGGTCAGACTCAGTACCAACTTTGGCATTGAAGTCACCTAGAACAAGGGTAATATCTCCTTTCTTGACAGAATTCAAAATATCCTGAAGTTGTCCGTAAAACTTATCCTTCTCATCCTCATCGGCATCCTCAGTGGGGGCATAACAGCAGATAACATTCAAGTCTTTAATGCTTGTCTGAAAATTTGCTGTAAGAAACCTTTCATTAATGCACTCATATCCTAGAAGAGCATCACTAGCATGTCTGCTGAGCAGCAGACCCTCGCCTTGGTGATGCTTTCCATCCTCCCTCCCTGTAAAGAGAAATTTAAAGTTATTTTTAAGTATCTCACCTTTACCTGTCCATCTGGTCTCTTGCAAGCCTAGAATATCTAGGTTATAGTGCTGGAATTCCTGCATGAGGACATCAAGAGAATAATCTCTATGTAATGTCCTCACGTTCCACATTCCTGCAGAGAGAAAATGATTAGTAGGATTTTTAAAGAAATTAGATTTATTGAGATTGGTAGGGCCAACAATATCAAACAGCCCCCTGATCGCAGGCATGGGGCAAAGACCTGTTCCTCCTCTGCTAAAGGCTGAAGTCACCGATGCTGGTAGGAACTTCAGGCACCACCTTTTCAAGTGGACTTTTTCAAGAGCCACATGGCCTGCCTGAGACACATTACTCCAGTTTAGGCTTGACGATGCCCAACTAGCTAACTAAGGTTCAGGTACCTGCGATGGCCTCTGATTAGGATTATCCACCAGCTGATATAAGGTATCCCATGCCTCTGTTCTCTTAGAGCTGGCAACCCAGAAGCAAACAGAAAACACAGCGGCAGACTCTCCCTCAACAGAGGCCCACCAGTGCAGCAAGTCCAGGATCAATAATCAAGCTCAAATCCATAAACATGTCCAGTCTAGCAGGTATAAATGGTCAGCACCAGGGCCCTGTGAAGTTGACCACTCCTCAGCAGGGTTGAAAAAAAAGAAAAAAGTGGCCATAGATGACCAGATCAGTAGGCCATACTGAACTGGCAGCCTTCCCCTTCCGTTCCCTTTCAAAAGAGAATATCTCTTTTGAAAGGTACTAACGGCCTGCACCACGAGAAGGCGGGGTCGGACATTAGGTGCTAGACCTGGCCGGTTCTGTGCATCATCACTAGGGATTGGTGCACAGCTCTCCTTCCAGTTTACGCCTAGCTAAAAGCTATTTATTTCTGGGAGAAAAACATGGCTGCTTGAGGATGATGATGATGAATAAAAACAATGGAGCTTACTATGGGATTTCAGCTTATTTTAGAAAATCAGATGAATAAAAATGGTTTCTCCTAGCACTTTATAATATCTTTATAAATGTATAGCTGAATTTCTCCTGTCGGACTGCAATAGTTATAAAGTGCCTATTGATTCTTTTCCTGTTTTATAGACCATTGTATGATTTTTTTTTGTCTGGTTATCAATCACTCGAGCAGAGGTGGAGAAATAAACTTAACAATTTATTGTGAATATCGATACAGTTAGAATATTGGGCTGGCTGGCAATCTAGGTGAAGATTAATAAATAATCGTTTTGTACTTTACTAGCTGTAGAGGGTGCATAAACCATATGAATATGCTCAGATCTCTCTACTTTCAGTTTCCAAGGGAAAAATCCAACATGACTCCCTTGATGCTATTCAGACTCGAACCGCTTTCATCGATGCATGCAAATCATGAATGACTTAACTAACACCTTCACTGCTTCAGAGCTCCAGTCCTTATCCTTTTCCCAGCTGCGTCAGCATTCAGATTTGTCTCTGCAACAACTCCCCGTCCTGCCTACAGTCAGTATGGGACACCGATGGGCTTGGAAAGATCATTGTCCATCAAATGGGATGTTAAGCCATGGCTCCATGTGCAGGAAAGCCATACCCTGTGAGCATTAAAGAACATACTGGATGACCTTGACAGGAGGCTACCATATGTCTCCCAACAGCTGTTCCATTGGATCCCTCCCTTCCAACCTTCTCTGAACCTTCAGGTTCCTTGTGACCTGATCATTTAGCCCATTGTATGCAAAAAAATGCCACTCAGAAGTAAAACAACCAAACTTATATTTCACCCTCTATCTTGTTTCTTGCCAGGGCTTGCTCAAAGCTCCCTGGGCTCAAACACATTAGCTTAGCACTTTGAATCAATCTGTGGTTAATCATCGCTGATTGTCCTGGACAGCCCCACTCATGATGCTGACTCCCACCTTGACCATGTACTTGGCTGTAAGGCAATTATCTATGCTTCCACTTAGGCACCTGGATGTCTAGTCAAGGAAATGTAAGGAAGTCACTGACATTCTCATTGTAAGAATACATAGCAAAATATAAATACATATTTATACATAGGTAGATGGGAAGGAAGTACCAAACTTGATACACCGACTTCTGTTATTTGTTTATAATTTTGCCCATTGTAATACTTATAACCATGGGCCAGAATTGCACAATGAACAACTTCGCATCATTCATAATTTTTTTTATTAACTTTTTTTTTCCTGTTTATGGAAGTGGAGGAACATTGGCTTTTTTTTTTCTCCTGTGCATGATGCATTTTTTTCTTTTGGTGGTACATTTTAGTTATCTTGGGCAAAATGCCAAAAAGTTAGTGCATTAAGGGTAACAAATTTCAGTGTCCTTAGATAGGTACAGGTAGAGAACTTGGAGGGGGGGGGGGGGGAGAGATTTTTTAAAACCATTCAGTAAAAACTAAAAATTTCTTTATTTTGCCAAAGGAAGGGTTAAAAAAAACTTACCATAATGGTGAAGGGGGGGGGGGGGATGACCTTGATGAAATATCCCTTCCAATTGTAGCAGGACTGATTTCCATTCCACCAAAGTTCTTTTCATTTCTATATCCTATACTTCATTTTCAGGAAATGATAAAAGATCTCTTTCTTTTTTTTTTACTGGAAAATGAAGAAGTAATAAAAAATTAGCATATTAACTAATGAGATGTTTAAAAAAATATCCACATTCCACAAGATGTAAGCCAACCATTTTCATAACAATGTAGCATAACTCCGAAAGATCAATAATGACATAAATCTATAGAATTAAAATCAAAATGGAACCACATAGCAAAACTCTGAATGATCTATAATAGCACATAAATCTGCAGAAATAAAATCAAAATAGAGCTATCTGCAGCAGCAAGCATCTTCATAACTTTGAAAGATAGATAATGACATATAAATCTAGGGAAATAAAATTAAAATAAATCTACAGAAATTGAAGGTTTAATTATAAGAGTATAAAGAAAAATTATACGTTTCATACAGCAAAATATGATTTTTTTCATCAAAACTCAGCCTGAGGCAGATGGTCGAACAGACCTAATCGTTAACTTATGATTTGCAGATGAAAAAAAATACTAACTTAATGAATGGAGATGATATCCATTGTGCAATGCAATCGGGCCAAAGCTGTAAACAGCCCAGTATGCAAAGCTACTGAATGTACAGCTTGCACTCTGCCATGACCTAGATTGCTTGGTTTTGGTTTCAATCTCAAAAAATGGTGGATGGATGGGATGAATGATAAAAAATAATTCTAGGCATATTGAATAGTTTTAAAGCAGAAAAGAGAGTAAAAAGAAGAAGAAAAGTATGTAATTCATAATTGTTTCAAAAATCCTTCAATTTTTGGTTAATTTTTGGGAAAATTTTGAAACTTTAAGGAAAACTGAGTTATATATAATGATAGGAATAATGAGTATATTCAGGTCTAAAAAAATGGTCTCTCATTTCAGATTCTGTCAGTGTGATAATTGATGAAGACCGTGAAAGGGTTAAGCTACCAGTGTTGGTAGGAACTTGACACTGAAGGGAACCTTTTCAAAAGTGAGAATTCAAAGAGATACTTACCTGCCTGAGACACATTACTCCAGTTAGGGTTGGCAATGCCCTTAGAAGAGTTCAAGTATTTTCAATGACCTCTAATCAGGATTTATCCACCAGATAATATAAGGTACCCTGTGTATCTGTTCACTTGGAGCTGGCAACCCATAAACAAATAGAGGATCATCATCATCATCATCCTCAAGCAGCCATGGGCTACGGAGGTCCAACCAGACCGCGCAGTTTAATTCTCCAAGCATATCTGTCCTGAGCTACATCTGCTGCATCCGGCCACCGCACACCAATTCTAACAAGGTCCCGTTTGACATTGTCAGCCCACCGCATCCTAGGTCTCCCCCTCCTTCTGAGGCCTCTAGGCACACTGTTCATAACCCTATTCGCCAATCTATAATTATCCATACGGGCAACATGGCCAAACCAGCGGAGTCTCTCTCTGCACAATATGCTGCTTAAAGGAGGTTGCAGACTCCTTTGCCTAACTTCATCATTAGTTACAAAGTTAAACCACCTAATACCCAAGATACTGCGTAAGCATCTAGAATCAAAAGCATCTAGTTTCCTGTTATCTTGCTTACACAGCGTCCAAGTTTCACTACCATAACTAACCCTAGAAAGAACCAAACTATTATACAGTCTAATTTTAGTCTTTAGGTGTATACGCCTATTTCTCCACAATCTCCATAGATTCTTAAAAGTCCCGGCAGCAATACCTATTCGTCGGTTAATCTCATGCCGCACATCACCAGTATCAGTTACGCAGCTCCCAAGGTAATTAAACTGTGACACCTGCTCAAGACTGCAACCATTCAGATTAACTGAATCACAACCTGCCTGACCAATTTTCATCACTTTAGTTTTCTCTCTGTTTATAACCAAACCTACTGTACTACCAGTCTCATCAACAGTTCGAATGAAAGAGTTCATCTCATCAACATCATTTGCCAAAAGGGCTAAATCATCAGCATAATCTAAATCAGAAATTTTCGTATCTCCAGTCCATTTAAGGCCAAAATCTTTCCCTTGAAGTGAATTTCGTATAACATAATCAACAACCAAACTAAAGAGAAAAGGAGACAAAATGCACCCTTGTCCAACACCAGAAGTAATGCTAAACCAATTGCTACAAGACTTACCAACCCTCACACATGACTCAGTGTTATTATAGAGAGCTTTCATTATGTTAACTAACTTGTCTGGTATACCATATGATCTCACAATCAACCACAAATTATGACGATCAACAGAGTCAAAAGCCTTTTTGAAATCAACAAAGCTAGCAACCAAAGGTTTCTGAAACTCTAAAAATTTCTCAAGAATCTGCCTAAGTGAAAATATCTGATCTACACATCCCCTACCACTTCTGAATCCACATTGCTCATCACGCAATTGACTGTCAACCAGATTCTTAATTCTATTAAGCACAATCATGGAAAGAACTTTACCTGGAACGGAGAGTAGGCTGATACCCCTATAGTTATCACAAGAACTGCGATCACCTTTTTTGAAAATAGGGATAATAATAGCTCTGGTAAAATCTTTAGGAACCATGCCTTTATCATAAAAGTTATTCAAAATTTCAGTCATCCAAATGGTAACTGAAACATTCCCAGCTCTAAGCATTTCCGTAGTAATTTCATCCACCCCTGGGGATTTATGAAGTTTAAGTTTAGAAATAGCCAAACTAACTTCAGATTGTGTTATAGGGCCAACATTAAAGCCAACAATGCATCTATCATCATTGCAAACAATGGGAGTAGAACTAACCACATTGTTTAGAACACCACTGAAATGCTCAGCCCACCTAGCCATGACAGAATCCTCACCTTCTATAACCTTGCCTTGTTTATCCTTCAATCCCTGTATACCTGTTCGTTTTCTACCACACAAAACATTAACTATCTGGTACAGCTCTCTGCTGTTGTGCTGTCTAACTGCTTCCTCAGCTTTGTCAGCAAGGCCATCAAGCCAAAGATTCTTATCAGTAGCTAACTGACCCTTTACACGTTTATTAAGTTCTTTGTAATGCTTTCTATTAGGACTAGTAGGGTACTGATTAAGGACATTCCTGCAGTTCCTTCTTTCTGAAATAAGCTCAAGTGCCTTATCACTTAAATAATTCTGCCTCCTCTGCTCCTTTTTCCCTAAAAGAGTACTGTTAGTTTCCAAAAAAGCCTGTTTAAAATGGCCCCATTCTTCCTCAACATCAGTATTAAGCAAACCATGACTGTCATAATGACTAAGTAACCTATCATGGTAAGCTTTAGCTATAACTGGGTCTTTCAGAGCTTCAGTATTAAAGGTAAATTTTTTAACCCTAGCACAACACTTTTTAAGTTGCAAGACACTTTTAACAAGGTAATGGTCAGATCCAATTTCAGCTCCCCTATAAGCCCTGGTATTTCTAACAGAACTAGCCCATTTGCTGTTAATTAATATATAATCAATCATATTCTTATGCAGCCCATCAGGTGCAACCCATGTGTATTTATGTATGTCGCGGTGTTTGTAATATGTGTTAGTTATTCTGAAACCATTGAGTTTACTTACCTGTAGGAGACGTTGCCCATTGCCATTGCAGCTACCAATACCAAAAGGGCCTATTACTCCTCCCCAAAGGTCAGAGTCGGTACCAATTTTGGCATTGAAGTCACCAAGAACAAGGGTAATATCTCCTTTCTTGACAGAATTCAAAATATCCTGAAGTTGTCCGTAAAACCTATCCTTCTCATCCTCATCAGAATCCTCAGTGGGGGCATAACAGCAGATAACATTCAAGTCTTTAATGCTTGTCTGAAATTTTGCTGTAAGAAACCTTTCATTAATGCACTCATATCCTAGAAGAGCATCACTAGCATGTCTGCTGAGCAGCAGACCCACGCCTTGGTGATGCTTTCCATCCTCCCTCCCTGTAAAGAGAAATTTAAAGTTATTTTTAAGTATCTCACCTTTACCTGTCCATCTGGTCTCTTGCAAGCCTAGAATATCTAGGTTATAGCGCTGGAATTCCTGCATGAGGACATCAAGAGAATAATCTCTACGTAATGTCCTCACGTTCCACGTTCCTGCAGAGAGAAAATGATTAGTAGGATTTTTAAAGAAATTAGGTTTATTGAGAATGGTACGGCCAACAATATCAAACAGCCCCCTGATCGCAGGCATGGGGCAAAGACCTGTTCCTCCTCCGCTAAAGGCTGAAGTCACCGATGCTGGTAGGAACTTCAGGCACCACCTTTTCAAGTGGACTTTTTCAAGAACCATATGGCCTGCCTGAGACACATTACTCCAGTTTAGGCTTGACGATGCCCAACTAGCAAGTAAGGTTCAGGTACCTGCGATGGCCTCTGATTAGGATTATCCACCAGCTGATATAAGGTATCCCATGCCTCTGTTCATTTAGAGCAGGCAACCCAGAAGCAAACAGAAAACACAGCGGCAGACTCTCCCTCAACAGAGGCCCACCAGTGCAGCAAGTCCAGGATCCATAATCAAGCTCAAATCCATAAACAAGTCCAGTCTAGTAGGTATAAATGGTCAGCACCAGGACCCTGTGAAGTTGACCACTCCTCAGCAGGGTTGAAAAAAAAGAAAAAAGTGGCCATAGATGACCAGATCAGTAGGCCATACTGAACTGGCAGCCCTCCCCTTCCGTTCCCTTCCAAAAGAGAATATCTCTTTTGAAAGGTACTAACGGCCTGCACCACAAGAAGGCGGGGTCGGACATTAGGTGCTAGACCTGGCCGGTTCTGTGCATCATCACTGGGGATTGGTACACAGCTCTCCTTCCAGTTTACGCCTAGCTACCATTACAGCCATAGATTTTGCATCAAATGATACCCACTAGTGCAGAACATTCAGGATCCATAATTATGCTCAAAGTTATTTTACATTCCAGTGCATTTAAATACTACCAAAACCCCTGAGCTGATGAACTGAATAGAGAAAAAAAATGGCCTTAGATGTCCTGATCAATAGAGCATTTTAATCTAGCAGCCCTCCTCTTCCATTCTCCTTCAGAAAGGCTAGTTCAGACTTCTAACCCTTCCAGTGTCCAGGTTGAATTATACATAACATAAAAATAAGTATACATAAAAATTTTCAGTACAAAAAAAAATTGATTTAAAAAAAATTAAAATTGCTGTTTGAAAATTTATATATATACTTATATTTTATAAATTCTTATAAAAATACATTATTTATGCTTTAAAAATAACACTTTTTTCATTTGATGCACATTTTATTAAACTAGGATATAAATAATTTGTTAAAGCCATCTGATTGCCATTTGCTAACATTACTCTGTGCTGAAGCAACCCCCTGATTTAAGTTCACAAATTTGATTTGAACTATTATCAACAAATTTTTCCTTAAAGTTTTTAAAATCCCCTGAAAATAAATTAAAAAGAACTTATTTTTAAAATACTATTTTAATATTCCTAGCATTATTTTTATCATTTATATCATTTATCCCAGCATTCTATGCATAGTTCCTTCTCTTCAAATCGAAACTATAAGTAACAAGAGCATTCTTAGCCAGACAAGTCTGAAGCTTGTTATTGTGAAGCTGCCAGAAGTGTCAGGCAGAAAAACAAGTGCCATGACCTAGTTTAATTGCTTACATGTGTTATCAAGTGGCTACATAGTGGATTGTTTACAGTGAGTGTTATTGGATTACACATTGGAGAATGTCACTATGTATCCAATAGTGGATTGTTTACAGTGAGTATTATTGGATTACACATTGGAGAATGTCACTATGTATCCAGTTAGTTCTTATACTTTTATATTTAAACCTTCGTTTTGTTCCTGTAGATTTATTTCTGTAAATTATCCATTGTTTGGTCAGCAGATCAATCAAAGGATTATTATTGATATTTTGAAGTTATGCTACATTGGATGAATGTCTTACAAGTTATTGTGGATATTTATTTAACATTGCATTAGGTTATATGTTAATTTTTCTTTTATTATTTCTTTGTTTTCCAGTAAAAAAAACTTTTATCTTATATCATTTTCTGAAAATGAATGAGGTCTTGAATATGGAAGAAAAAAGGGCTTCCTGGGCAAAGAAATCTATCTTCATGTGGGAGAGCAATTTTGGAGGGGAAAAAATCATAATGTTGAATTAAAAAAGCAGCCTAGAAAGTTCCCCCATTTCATAAACAGAACAGAAAATCCCATTAATGAGAGCAATCCAAGTCACCTTATATAACACTGGCCCTTGCTTTAAAATATACTACACTGAAAAGAATCATTAAAAGAAATAAAAATCATGCTTCTTATAAATATAATATTATTCAAGAAGAAATTTATTTTTGATTAATATATAATTTAACTGTTTTTATTCATTACGCTTTTCAACATTAAGCCTTAATTACATAGTCCAGTCTACTTTTTCACTGTATCACTGTGAAAATGTCTTATTAAAATTAATATGCTTGTGAATTTGTTTAAATTTTTTATTTTAATGAAATTTGGAGTTAAATAGCATTGAATTTGGTATATAACGTGACCTGTTTCTGTTGATTTGTTTATTTTTATTATTATTATAAATTTGACTTGGCACAATTGGCAAAAAAGTCTGGATTCTCAAGGTATGGTATTGAGAAAAATATTATAAAAAGAGAATAATTTCCTTGTTTAAAGTAAAAATTTATTTTTGTGTTATTCAGAAATAAATAGCTTTTCTATTCATATGCATTATAATTATTTCTATTAGATTTTGTTTTTAATAAATTTTTATTTGTATTGTCAGATGCATTTTTTTTACTACCTGACTCTAAAAACATCCTATTAAATAAATGTAGTTGTCTTTTTTGTTAAAAATTTTATTTTCAGAAAATCCAGAATGAAATGGTGATTAATTTGGCATATAACATGCATAATTCCTTTTATTAATTATTTGGCAAAAGAATTCTAAAGTTAAATTTTTTGGCTTGAGCATATAGGGAGAAAATAGTTGGCCTCTAAATTTATAAATTTGTTAATACAATCATTTCATATTAATCTTCTGCCGTGTGGACAGGATTGGCTCAGTCAGTGCACCAGTAATCTGCAGTTCCCAGGTCATATCCCAGCTGTGCCTGTATTGAGAATTTTATCCTCTAACTCCTGTTCTGCCCTAAGTAAGAAAAGGGACACTGATGGGTTTGGAAAGGCCACTGTCTGTCGAGTGGGGCATTGAAGTGTGGCCCTGGTAAAGGAGAATCATACCCTGTGCACGTTAAAGAATACTTTGGATTTTCTTGACAGGAGGCTTCCATCTGTCTGCTAACAACTCCATTTATCCCCTTCCCCAACCTGCCCGAGTCCTTGGGACCCTTGTGAATGGACCACTTAACCCATTATTTGCAAAAAAGTGCTGTTCAGAGATAACCCAACTCTTTCAGTCACAGGCATGGTTCACTTTTCACTTAATTAATCTTTGTTTCTGAATTCCATATTTAGATTCTGATATCTTAAATATTTCTGATATTTATGCATCTAAAATAATCTAATTACTTGGAATGTCAGCTTTTTGATTTTTCTGCTACAGCTATCTTCATCTGAAAACTTGAAAATATAATCAGTTCCAATCAACATTATATATCACTCTTTTTTACCTCCATTAAAAACTTGAACATTCTAACAATAGCTCTATTAATCTTAAAAAGCAAAGTTTTTCATTTACCACCATTTAATTTATTTCAGTGATTAGCTGATATTTTTAATATGATTAGTTTTTTTTATGTGGGCCAAAAATTTATAAATGAATACACACTGGTGTTGAAAAAATCAGAACACAAAAAGAACTAATTAGAACACACTCAGATTTGGGGTTCAATGTAACTTTATTATATTAATAAATGATTATGATATGGGGGCAATTGGAGAGTTACATACTGAGTTGTTAATAAATGACCATATCCATCCCTTGCATGTATGACCTGCTATACATTGCAAGGCATGGAGTCAAACAAATGCTTTGTAGAATAGCTGTCCAAGCACTATGCACCCATTACCAAAGTTCATCTACATTTCCTGGGATGTGCTGGTATTGCCATAACCTCGATTTGGCCATATGCCATACTTTTTCAATGGGTGACAAATCAGGATGTAGCGGGCCACTGAAGATATGCACATCATTTTGACTCAGGTATTCAACAGTGGCAGCTGCTGTATGGGGTCTTCCATTGTCCTGCTGAAATGTGGTGTGTGGACAGCCTGTGAGTATGAAAGAGCTATTGGCTGTAAAATGTCCTGGATGTAATGAGCACTGGTAATGGTGGTATGGAAATGCTTTCATAACTGATCAAAGGCATTGATAGTTGAATACACTCCTCTCAATACTTCTCACCAACCCATCAGCGAATGAGGATTCTGCCATCAGATTCGAACAGACAGAGGTAGGATTCATAAATGTAGATGATGTACCATCTGACACATCTCTGCCATTGTTCAGTACACCACTGTAGTTTGGCTGCTTTGTATAAGGGTGTCATAGGCAATTTTAGCAATGGCTAGCGGGTGTGCAGTCCAAATTGCAATAAACAGCATTAAACTGTTGTTGCCACATTGGAAAATGTGTTACTATCCTCCACTGTTGTGCCAAGCCCATAGATGGGGTAGGGTGATCTGTTATAGCCTGCCTCCAAAGATTACAGTCTTCAGTGGGATTGTTTGTGGACAAGATCTTGAACCTTCCTGATGTGTTCATTGCCCATCTTTGAACCATTCTCTGCCTATTCTATGCAAAACAGACACACTATATCCCACACGAGCCGCAATTTCTTGATACAAAAGACTGCCTTCTCTCATGCCAACAATATGCCTCTGTCGAACTTGCTCACCTGGAGATATGGAGCTCACACCAGTCTGTGTGGCATATCATAATAAAGCCCGCACAAGAACTGATAAGCTGAAACAACTACTGCCCCTTTAAATACTTATAGGAAGGGTCCAGTCACACACTTTCAATAATATTCTCATTGGCCTGTATCCAGCACAACTGCACTGATGGCCTTGAAACTCTAATCACTTCTTCAGTAGTAGTTGCTAAATATGCCCCCTACAAGTCACAGACCTTAGTCTATTCTTTCTCTGTGTTCTGATTTTCATGAAGAGCAAAGTATTTATGTAACATTAAACAGCGTAACAGTTTTTGTTTATATTCTTGTTGATAGTATTCACACTTCTTTTAAAGTGCAACATTAAAAAGTAACATTGCCTTCCCCAATCTTAGGTGATACCAGTAGCAACAGTGATGGGAGATTGATAGGTCACTTAGTGGAAAAAAGATGGAGCTGGTGTTAGTTTAGTGGTCTTAGAAAACTCTGGTATGAATCTGAAGAGACATGGGTTTGAATCCTGCATGTTGGCAAAACTCATTTTTCCCCCACAAAACTGTTTGTTTCACTTAATTATCAAGAAAAATTCATAATTTTTTTCCCCAAAAAAAGTATGCTTTTATTTGAAATGTAATTTGAGTTTAATTAATGCTTTACAGAAAGTGATAGTATATATATATATGCTGTAGATTCTATCACTTCTTTCTGTGGTCACTTCCATTAATTCCTTGTAATGTATTGCTCTCCTCAAGGCTGCCTATAAAGTTTTCTCATTCAAAAAGTTCCTTTACCAAATTAAATATTCGACTGTTTTAATTTATGCAGGTAGAAGAAATTTAAGAGCAAGTGATGAAAGATTATATTTTTAAAGTTTCTTTTAGAACTTACTTAAGACATTGTATAATAAACTGATACTATTTGGTAACAAATATAATGATAACCAATGTGATTTCATTCCAGTATTCTGATGGTAAACAGTCACAAGGTAGTGAATCTAACCATTACTCTCCTCCAAGTTTAAGACCAACTCGTGCTCCCCGTGGTACAGTATAGCATATATCCTATTTAGCTGTATTAATTTAGGAATTAAGTAAAAGTGCAATATATATATAAGTAGAATAAATATAAAATATCTATGATACACTCTACAGGTAATGAATTGCATTAGGTGATTGACAAATATAGGCAGGTGAACCAAATTTTCAAGCTTAACTGTTGAGTGCATTAACATGTGTAATCCTATTTATTGTTAGTAGAAGTTTACTAAGAGTTCAGAAATAAATCATGTAGATGTACATGAACTTTGTCTCAGCATAAGTTGAGGTACAGATGTTGATTCACAGTAGTTAAAGAAGCTAGTAGCACAAGTTGTTGATATAAACTTATACACTGTTGGTAGAAGAAATCTGAAGAAAAAAAACTAGTTTCATATATAGTTAGCTGGTCTGGTGTCTGCCTACAATCATATACATGGAAGATGCATGTAAAGATTTCTTGGATATGAACCAGGGTTGTGCGACAATATTTAGGGGTCTGGTGCAACTTAAAATGTGACTGCTGAAAAATATTTTTAATTATGTTATGAAAATATATCACTTTTAAATATTATCCTGAAATTTAAAGAAATGAAACCCACACACTATTAACAGATTCCTTTTATTTAATATTAAAAATTTAAATTCTCTTAATAACACAAGAAGTAAAAGCTGTTTGCTGTTTCCCAAATAAAGAAAGACAATTCAAGATGCACTGCCATATGAAAATATTACAGAGTTTCTATGTTAGGTCATTGGGAAACCAACTTCAGAGCTCTTTAACTTCTAAAATATGCGTTTAGTGGAAAAATGTGAATGACAATAAAGATCATAATCAAATCTATTTAAATCTGTAATAATATTTATTCAGAACTGGAAAGAGTTATGGAAGCTGAAATATTTAACAATAAGTTGTTTTATAAAAATTATTCATAATTGTCTAATATTTGAAAAATCGTTGTGCAAATTTCTAAAATAAATATATTTGTTTTAATGAATGGTTTGAAACAATACTTATTATTTAAGTTTTAATTAATTGCTGAAGTAAATTCTTATGACATTGCTGTTGTTAATATTCCATCTTCCATAACTCTTTAAATACTGAATGAATATTTTTGAAAACAGATTTAAATAGATCTGATTATGATCATGGCTGCTTAGGGATTACATAGGTAGTAGTAATGAGTTCTAGCTCATTTTTTCAAACCCACCCAACCCCTGTTTGAGAGGAAAATTTCTGTTACACATCACAAGACATATACAGAAATGCATGTCACCAATCATTTATTATATTCTTACATTATTAATTATAATTACTTTTATGAAAAAAAATTAAAATGTCATGCCTAAGAAATGCAGAAGCTTGTATTCAAACATAGAGTATTGCACAATTAGATGCAACTTGTTTTGAATTATTCTCTGTTACATCTTTAGGATTAAATCTGTCTTTCATCTAGCCTGAGGATGAGCAAACTTTCGTCATCAGCAGACCAGGTGAAGATTTTTTAGAGTGCTGCTTTCCAAAACTTTATTTATTACATGAGAATTAAATATATGAGAAATTGAAAGTAAATATGTAACATAATTGGGATAGAAATAATATACATTTAAATATGTAACTTTTACTATTGAACATTTTTCACAAGATCATCAATGGGTTGGGTTTGGTTGGGTTCTTTTACCTCTGAACGGCACTTTTTTGTGCACCATGGGCTAAATGGCCAGGTCACAAGGACCCCAAAGGATCAGAGAAGGTTGGTGGAGGGGACCCACTGGAACAACTGTTGGGAGATAGATGGTAGCCTCCCATCAAGGCCATCCAAGCGTGTTTCTTAATGTGCACAGGGTATGGCTCTCCCGCACACGGGGCAATGGCTTAACATCCCATCTGACGGACGACAGTCTTTCCAAGCCCATCAGTGTCCCCTACTAACCGTGGGCAGGGCAGGGAATAGATCATCAATGTGTGATACTACTGATAACATTCTGTTCAATAAGGTTTCAACAGAGCAATGAGTTAAATCAATTTAATTATCACGATTATGCTCTAGTTTAATATTGCTATTGAACAAACTATATGCTCTGTGGTTTAACTATCTGTTGCTTCTATGCAACCGTGAAAACTCACCAGTGAGTTTTTATAAATTTCACTCGTATCTCTTATACTACAAAGGTTTCTTCTTATTAAGATAATATACCTTATTAGTGGTGCTAGTTACCACTCTTAACTTTTTAAGTTATGATAACAATAAGTATAGGTAATATCCCAAGATTATTACAATATTTGGTATTACATTATCTTTTGTCACATTGGCATCTACTTTAACAAACATATGAGTTTAAAACATATCTAAATTCCTCCACAACATAAGAATTTGAGAGTGATATATGGTACATTTTTAGATTGTTGACCACAGTATTGGAGATGGTGTCTATTTTCATTCATACAATGTGGAGTCACCGATGACAGGCTGGTGCAATTAGTCATATATCACTCATGAATTAAAAGTAGATGAAACAGATTGTATCATTAGTAAGTCAGAAGTATTGGCTGGCACGCCACTTTCACATCTTTTTGTTAACTTGTCTTCAGGCTACCATTCCAGTTTATTCTTACACTTTAATGTTGACTTGGGTATAACTTATCCTACATTGTACTTTCAGTTACAATGCATAAGTTCTTTAATTATGCAGCATACTCAACCGGCTCATATTCAACTCCTTTTGTTCCAACACTCTCACTAAATTTGTTAAATAGTGAACTTAAGCAACATTTAAATAAACTCAAAATTAAAACACTAAGACTTGGTAGGTGGCAAGTTTCACCTCTCATGTGCGAGGCTCCTTCTGACAATGAATGCTGTTGTGAATGATATATTTATAACACTCTCCTCTTAGCGGTGTTAGTTACTGTTACGATAATGCTCTGAGCAGAAGATTCCATGTAGCTGGATCACCACTCTTGAGACTCATGGCCAATGCTGTTATATAACATGTTGAACATACTGCATTGCAAAAACTGAATTTAAACAAATCTTATATTTACCTTATATAGACAATATTGTTACAACAGATTAATGTGCTACAATGAACTTGTAATGTGATGTATCATTTTGATGCTCGCTTAAACTACAGCATGAGAATTATGTCACCAACTACTTCGAACAATTTAACTGAAAAATAAGGAATAAGTTGTGAAAATTAGAAAGATTTTGTGTGAAAGGAAACATAGTTAGTCTCGGTCTGTACATGATAAGATAATTTAAAGAAGAAATGTTTTATGTGGTATGTGTGTGCAGGAGGTTAATTAAGTTTAATAGTGTTGATCCTGTTTTATTGGGCTGACAATAAAAAGAAGGATGTTTAGGATAATTAAGGAGGTTATATGTTAGACAGATAGTGAGATTTGTGAATGCAGAAGAAACTGTAGAAAAGAATAGTGAAGTGCAAGAACTAACCAAAGCTGTACTATCTGTTTTAAAAAAAGTTAGTTCCTCCCCAAGAACTTCCACAGACCTACAGTGTTGGAATTGTGGCAAGACTGACATATTTGAGCCAACTGTTAAACGTGGTGGGTGCAAAGGTCAAGCACGTCTAACAGACAACAAAACCAGTATAAGCAATGTGCGAGGCAAAGGCTGGCTGTTGATTGGTTGGCCCCAGGGTAAGTCACCCATGTTTCAGCACTGCATGGTGGAGACAACAGGTTGATAGCTGATGGAACCATGAGTGAGTGCCTTGCCATATGATAGTAGACACTGGTGCAAATGTAACTTTACTCAGAACAGACATATTAAAGAAGATTATACCTCACCCAAACTGGAATGCTAGACAATCTAATATAATCCTACAAACAGCCACTGGAGATCATGCTGAAGTCCATGGAAGGATGGAACTCAACATCAGAGTTGTAGCTGTCTTTTACGCCATCCTGTTTACATCGCTGACATCTACGATGAATGCATATTAGGCCTTGATTTCTAAAGAAACATGGATTCAGTATTAGTCCCAGTGACAGCCTACTCATCTATAAGACAGAAGAGATCCCTCTGCTTAGCCTAACATCTGATTCTTTATCAAGTGTGACCACAGTATTAGTGATGGAAGACACAGAAATCTCAGCACAAAGGGAAGTTATAGTCCATGGACATCAGATGGAGACTTCTGAGGCCTTCCGATTGGCAGTCACTGATGCCCCTGGTAAATGAGCTTTGGCTCATGGTGTGATGATCCACCCATTCACTTTTACCTTTCCTTAACCAGTTTTACTTTATTTACATTATATTTATCATTTTGGAGATTTATTTCATTTTGGACTAGATCACAATTCTCTCTCTTTCAGGCTATAGAAGGAGTTGTGCATGTGCAACTCCAACCTTTTGATTGTCAGCCGCTAATGCGCGCATGTAGGACACAACTCCTCTTGTGTCATAGCTAGGTGCAATCGTCAAATTATGCAAATGTTTTTCTTGGCACACAACAGATACATCCGGATTGTATGGCCATGTATAACTAAGTGTCGTTAGGTCACAGAGTTAGTAGGAGTTGAAGTAGAAGTGGAGTAGGAGATAGTATGAAGTTAGTAGGAGGAGGAGAAGTCAGTAAAGAATGTGTTGTGTAGATAGAAGGAATTGCTAGTAGAGATTTAGGTAGATGTGAGTTGTTAGTACTCCAACTTTTTGTATTCATCAACTGAATTGGTAAGTCTTTGAATTTTTTGGAAATAAACTTTGTTACAGAAATTTTTTATTTTTGCTATTTTTCTCTTGAGCAATGTTATTTCATTTTTTATTAGATTTAAACTTTAATTGAAATTGGCAATCCTTTTTGAATTCTTACTCGATAAGTAAAGCTAAATAAATACAAAACGAACCTTATTTCAACTTTATTTGGCAAGTTAATATTGCCTGGCACCCAACAAGTTATCCAGAATTTTGAATAAATTTGGATCAGACAAAAGGTCCAGCTTGAAAAGTTAATAATCTTTGGAGCATTATAATGTTATCCTAGTTGTAAGGACTTTAGTCAAAGTAGATAAAGAACAGATTCCCATCAGAGTGATGAACTGTAACATATCCAATAGATTATTGAAAAAGGGTGAAGAATTAGCAATATGTTAACCTGCTACATGGGTAACAAGTGTAAACACAATAGAAGTTACTGACTCAAACCAACACCATACAGACTTGCTCGGTGGATACAGTGGTTGCAAGAGTACAATTTATCCATTGAGCATCTTTACATAATATCCACCAATGTATGCTAACACCTGAACATCATTATCAGAAATAGAATCAACATCAGAATACTTGACTTCACTCATATGTGAAGTCACATAATCTTTCAGCAAAATAGTTCCCTTTCAAAAAATAATTTAAGAATGCTTTTGATTCTCAATTTTTTTTTCAACTTCTCCTATTTGCTGCACAGAGACAGAGTAATTTGAACCACACATCTGTCGATATTGTCCAAATCTGGCTTCTAAACTGTCTGTCTGAAATTTTTCTGTTAAGACATAGTGTTCTTTATAGTCCACCAATAAATGTTTAACTTTAGAATCATTGTGGAAGTGCTATGCTTCAAAGCATAAAATGTTTCTTCTGACAGACAACCCTCTCTTTGCTTCTGTTTCATATTTTGCCAGTTTTTAAGCCAAGTTGCAAAATCCTCGAAAAAAATTTATCTACTATCTTTAGCTGACGAAAATGGTTCACTGTCAGGCAAACACCCTTAGAAGTATTTTAAGTATTTTTTTTACATTCATTATGTTCCAGAGTTGTATTTTCCCATGTATTGCAAATTGCATTATGGTTTGATTTAACATTTTTAGGGTTACAACATTTGTTTCATGGAAGACTTTTAATGCCAATTTTACATTTTGTTTTTCTATGTTTGTTGGATGTGAAGATTTGTACATTAATTTTGGAGCAAGTTTTGTTAGTTTATTGCACTTTTGATATAAATTTTGTGTAAAAGTGCAAATAAAGAATACATTAGAGGAATTTTTAAACTCTGGAAAAATGAATGTTTTTTTTTTCCCCCATGATTTTTTTTTTATTTATCCAATTATTTCTTACCCCTGTAATCAAATGAACAGAGTCAAATAATAAAAATAATTTGTTTGACATATTAAATGGATGTGTAATTTGACTTTTTATCACATTACCTCCTGATAAATTTGACAGATATGTTACTATTAATCCTATTATCAACTATTTTACATAACAAAAATCCATCTCTTCCATTGATTTTAATACAATTTTTGTTATTTGACAAATTGACAAACAAATCTAAAGCAGTCATTTTGGTAACAGGAACTAATGATACAACTTCTTTGCTTTTTGAAAATATGGAAGAATACATAAATAAATGTTTGAATAGTAGTTGCTTGTTCACCACTCTGATTATCATTTCACCACTTGATTATTAAGTATTTGTTTATTTTTGTATGTTATCTCAGACCTTCACATACACAGTCATATCAGAATAATATGACCACCTACCTAATAAAGGGAATAACCACCCTTGGCCCGGATGACAGCAGCGAGACGGCATGGCATGGATGCAATGAGGCCCTGGAAGGTTGCCAGAGGCACACGTGCCCATTCGAACTCCACCTGATATGACGTGGTTGTGGGTCCGCACACTGAACCTGTCGATCCAAATGGTCCCACAAGTACTCTATGAGATTGAGGTTGGGTGATTTCACTGGCCAAGGGAGAACAGAGACATTGCTATTGTGTTCCTGGAACCAGTCACTCACCACCTTAGCGACATGGCAGGGCACATTGCCTGTTGGTAGACACCATCACCACCAGGGAAACCGTCTAATATAAAGGGATGTATGTGGTCAGCAAGGATGGACAGGTAATTAATTGAATGACAAAACCCAGATGTATCGCAATTCAAGGACTGCATGCCATCTGTAGGGATAATGCCAAGATCTCCACTAACTACGGTCGAGGGCAAGACAGTACCATATAGATACAGCGCACCCCATGACTAGCAATGGCGAAACAATACTATAGAAGTAAAGTTCATCCATTGGTCAAAACCTAAATTTAATCTGTGTCCCAGATCACCACAAACAAGGATATAAAGATCCAAGTTGCCTCAGCTCCCGTGACGGGAACTCTTAGTTTTGGCCTTTCTGCCTCGGTCTTTCTGACATGAGTAACTCTACTCAGCATAGCCCTCGACTTCATTAAAGCACTCAAGCCCCTCCCCCACCACTACCACCACCACCTTGACAAAGTGGCTCCTATTCGGGGGGAGCGAGGATGAACAGGTAGCCATTGGCATTCAGGGACTCATCCAGTGGTATCAGCGGTCCCAGGTCATACCAGGAAAACATCTGCCAGGCATGCACACTGCCACCACCAGCCTGTATTTGACCGACAAGCGTGTCCGGGTGTTGATTTTTGTGTGTCTGATGCTGTATCCACCACTGCTCATCACTTCTGTGGAGTAGAAACCTTGATTCATCGGAGAAGGCAACCTTTTTCCACTCTTCCACTGTCCAATGACGATAGTCCCATGCGAACTGCAGGCATCATTGCTAATGGACCTTGGTTAAAATGGGCGCCTTTATGCAGTGTCAACTCCGGAGACCCATTCATAACAGGGTTCGCTCTACAGTTATCGGGGACACCTGGGTGCCCCAGTGTTCATTTGAGTGGTCAATTGCAGCACTATTGCGCGTCAATTGCCCTTTACCAGTCGACAGAGGCGATGTTCTCCTCTGGGGTCGATGGACTTTGGGGCTCCACAGTTATGACGTCTGGGGGTACTCAGTGTGCCAGTGGTCCATTCTTAGTGCACCCTTACTACAGCACTTTGCGAACAGCCCATGAAGTCTGCTGTTTCCGAGATGCTTCCACCCTTGGCGCGGTAGCCGATGATCATTCCTTTTCGAACGCCTGTCAAATCAATACCTCTGCCCATGTTGTGCTCATGTTACGCACTATGTCTCATCTGCCCTGGCCAACCGCTTATATCTCTGTGTGGTCAACCTTGTCATGTGCACTCTTTGATGCACCTGGGTGGGTACACTAATTCCTTGGGTGGTCATATTATTCTGATATGACTGTGTATATCTCATCAATTAACAAATTAACATTTTTTCATGTTCTGAAAGATCCTTTATTTTATCTTCCAAATAGCTTACTTTCTCACTGGTTAATATACCTGGAATGGCTTTCAAGTTACTTGTGAGTCATCATAAGTGATGTTTAGAGGAAAGATGCAGCATTTTAATATCGTACAAGTAAATATAAGAAGCTGGAGATTTGATGCATACTGAATAGGCAAAGACAATCAATCACTACTGTATAATTTACTACAATTCGATTTAGTAAACTATTTCATTTATTCATAAATAAATATACCATTATCTAATTTTTTTTTCAGTCATCTTTCAGAAATGCATTCCAATATTGCAATGACTTATTAATTGTAATAAGTAGATGGTACAGTTTTATCTAAAATGAAACATTTTACTAGAGGCAAGACATTTTCCAGTTCACTCCAACAAAATATTTTGCCAGGAACTATCAAAATTTTGTCGATATCTGGAACAATTGACTATTTGACCACAAAGAAAGTAATACTTAAATCAGTTAATAAATAAAAATGAAATGCAATTGTCACATTTATGACCAACAGCAATTAACAAGAAATCAGAAAGTTTGTTATTTGGTTTAGACAATTCTAAAATCATTTCATTCCATAATTTTGCCATTTTTGAAGCCAGTTCTGTAAATCTGCATCATCTAATCTTTTCATTTTCTCTTTCCTCTCTAACATCACTGTTCACTCCACTTTCCTACTCTCTGATCTGGACAACCAGGAAATATGCTATGCTTATCGGCAAGGTTTGGATATTTGCATGGAACAGTTCTAACATTCCTCTCTTTATTTCTGATTGTATCATGGGTGATTGCAAATTCTGGATCAAAATGTTTCATGCACACAACAGTATCCTTGGTAACATTGATATCACTTGGTATTTTTTTTCCCCCATAGGTTTTTCATTTTTTCATCTGTGGGAAAACATATTCACCACCAGGTCGATTTGACTTGCATAAAGGAACATAATAGTACTTTGGCATAGTTATTAGACAAAAAAAGGTAGCTAGGTAGTCACTGGAAGGAGACCTATGCACCAGTCACTATGATGATGCATAGAACCAGATCAGTGGAACGGGTGTTTGCCCCATGCCTGTGATTACAAGGCTGTTTGATATTGTCTGCATTCTCTCTCTCAATAAACACAGTTTCTTTAAACATCCCATTAACCAATTTCTCTCCATAGGTAGTTGGAATGTGAGAACTCTTCATGGAGCTTATTTTCTTGATGTCCTCACACAAAAATTCCACTGTTATAATTTAGATATTCTCAGCTTGCAAGAGACCAGATGGACAGCTAAAGGTCAGATTCTTAAAAATAATCTTAAATTTCTCTTTTCAAGGAGAGAAGACAATAAGCATCACCAAAGCGTGGGTCTGCTTCTCTGCAGACACGCTAGTGATGCTCTTCTAGGATATGAGTGCATTAATGAAAGATTTCTTACAGCAAAATTTCAGACAAGTGTTAAAGACTTAAATGTTATCTGCTGTTATGCCCACACTGAGGTTGCCAATGAGGATGAGAAGGATAGGTTTTATGGACAACTTCAGGATATTTTGAATTCTATCCAGAAAGGAAATATTACCCTTGTTCTAGGTAACTTCAATGCCAAAGTTGGTACTGATTCTGACCTTTGGGGAGGGGTGATAGGCCCTTTTGGTACTGGTAGCTGCAATGGTAATGGGCAACGTCTCCTACAGGTAAGTAAACTTAATGGTTTGAGATTAATTAACACATATTACAAACACTGCGACATACATAAGTACACATGGATTTCCCCTGATGGGCTGCATAAGAATATGACTGATTATATATTAATTAACAACAAATGGGCTAATTCTGTTAGGAATACCAGGTCATATAGGAGAGCTGAAATTGGATATGATTATTACCTTGTCAAAAATGTCTTGTAACTTTAACTTAAGAACTGTTGTGCTAAGGTTAAAAAATTTACCTTTAATTCTTAAGCTCTGAAAGACCCAGTTATAGCTAAAGCTTACCATGATAGGTTACTTAGTCATTATGTCAGTCATGGTTTGCTTACTACTGAAGTTGAGGAATAATGGGATCATTTTAAACAGGCTTTTTTGGACACTAACAGTACTCTTTTAGGGAAAAAGGAGCAGAGGAGGCAGAATTATTTAAGTGATAAGGCACTTGAGCTTATTTCAGAAAGAAGGAACTGCAGGAATGTCCTTAATCAATAACTTACTAGTCCTAATAGAAAGCATTACAGAGAACTTAATAAATGTGTAAAAGATCAGTTAGATGCTGATAAGAATCTTTGGCTTGGCTGACAAAGCCAAGGAAGCAGTTAGACAGTACAACAGCAGAGAGCTGTACCAGATAATGTTTTGTGTGGTAGAAAATGGACAGGTATACAGGGATTGAAGGATAAACAAGGTAAGGTTATAGAAGGGGAGGATTCTGTCATGGCTAGGTGGGCTGAGCATTTCAGTGATATTCTAAACTATGCGGTTAGTTCTATTCCCATTGTTTGCAATGATGATAGATGCATTGGTGGCTTTAATGTTGGCCCTATAACACAATCTGAAGTTATTTTGGCTGTTTCTAAACTTAAACTTCATAAATCCCCAGGGGTAGATGAAATTACTACAGAAATGCTTAGAGCTGGGAATGTTTCGGTTACCATTGGATGACTGAAATTTTGAATATCTTTTATGATAAAGGCAGGGTTTCTAAGGATTTTACCAGAGCTATTATTTTCCCTATTTTCAAAAAAGGTGATCTCAGTTCTTGTGATATCTATAGGGGTATCAGCCTACTCTCTGTTCCAGGGAAAGTTCTTCGCATGATTGTGCTTAATAGAATTAAGAATTTGGTTGACAGGCAATTGCGTGATGAACAATATGGATTCAGAAGTGGTAGGGGATGTGTGGATCAGATATTTTCACTTAGGCAGACTCTTGAGAAATGTTCAGAGTTTCAGAAATCTTTGGTTGCTAGCTTTGTTGATTTCAAAAAAGCTTTTGATTCTGTTGATCGCCATAATTTGTGGTTGATTTTGAGATTATATGGCATACTAGACAAGTTAGTTAACATAATGAAGGCTCCCTATAATAATACTGAGTAGTGTGTGAGTGTAGTAAGGCTTATAGCAATTGGTTTAGCACTACTTCTGGTGTTCGACATGCGCATTTTGTCTCCTTTTCTCTTTAGTTTAGTTATCGATTATGTTATGTGAACTTCACTGCAAGGGAAAGATTTTGGCCTTAAATGGTTTGGATATCTGAAAATATCTGATTTAGATTATGCAGATGATTTGTCCTCGTTGACTAATGATGTGGACGAGATGAATTATTTCATTAGGACTGGTGATGAGACAGATAATAGAGTAGTTTGGTGATAGAAATGAAACTAAAGTGATGAAAATTGGTCAGGCAGATGTTGCTTCAGTTGCTTTGAATGGTTGTGCCCTTAAGCAAGTGTCTCAGTTTAATTATCTTGGGAACTATGTAACAGATACTAGTGATGTGTGGCATGAGATTGACAGATGAATAGGGATTGCTGCTGAGACTTTTAAGAATTCATGGAGGGTGTGGAGAAATAGGAGTATAAACATAAAGACTAAAATTAGACTATATAATAATTTGGTCCTTTCTATGGTTAGTTATGGTAGTGAAACTTGGAAGCTTTGTAAACAAGATAAGAAGAAACTAGATGTTTTTGATTCTAGATGCTTACACAGTATCTTGGGCATTAGGTGGTTCAGCTTTGTAACTAATGATGAGGTTAGGCATAGGATTCGGCAACCTCCTTTAAGCAGCATATTGTGCTGAGAGAGATTCTGTTGGTTTGGCTGTATTGGCCGTATTGATAATTGTAGATTGGCGAATAGGGTTATGAACAGTGTGCCTATGGGCCTCAGAAAGAGGAGGTGACCTAAGATGTGGTGGGCTGACAATGTCAAACAGGACCTTGTTAGAATTGGTGTGCAGTAGTCAGTTGCAGCAGATGTAGCTCAGGACAGATATGCTTGGAGAAGTAAATTGCACAGTCTGATTGGACCTCTGTAGGCATTGGCTGCTTGATGATGATGATGGTTCTACATTACCATGAGCATCCATAGACAAGGCCAATGAGCAGTTGTAAACTACACTGGAATGTTGTAGGTCCATTGAAATCATAAAAATTGTATAAAATATTTCTATTCATATGTTATCCTCCCCTATAAACATGTGAGAACTGAACACTGTACTCTATTGGAAATTTGACTGTGGATGGTCATGTATACAAATTTATTATTGTAGTGTTTTTGTTTTGTTTTTTTGCCTTGGACTTTTCTGTTGGATTGCTCACAAAAATCATCCACCATCATTTTAATTGTAATATGAAAAATTTATTATGATTGTGAAATTAATACTGAAAGACTATCAGTATATCACAACTTATATTCCTATATATACTGTGACTTTCTAATCGAGATTCACAATGTGAAAACAATTTTAAACCATGTGACAAAATTTACATCATATAGGAAGTTTTGATATGTCAGAAATGCAATAGGCCGTCCCATGGCCGAGTGGTTAGCACGCTTGACTACTGATCTAAGGGACCTGGGTATAAACAAGGGTCAAACAGGACCTTGTTATAATTGGTGTGCAGTGGCCAGATGCAGAGTAGATGTAGCTCGGGATAGACTTGCTTGGAGAACTAAATTGCACGATCTGGTTGGACCTCCGTAGCCCATGGCTGCTTTAGGGTGAGGATGATCATGATGAAACTTGCAAATAGCATTTACATGTGAATTTTCTGCAGGAACCTTTTTCAGCTTTTGATTATCAGAAGGAAAAACTAAATTTCATTATAAATATTCTCATTTGAAAATATCTAACAATAGATAAAATAAGTTTTTTTCACTTTCATTTTGATATGCATAAAAACTTATTCCACCTAAATATAAATGTTGTTTCTAAATTAGCTCTGTAACTTCTAAACCCGAATATTTTACATAGCTATTCAGTGAAGAAAAGGAAAAATCCATATTAATTATATGTCTTAACTCATGACTATTAATCTTTCACTGTTTAACAAGTAATTGAAACATTCAATAATATTGATTAATTTCTTTTTCTTTTCAAATTTACTTTAGAATACACTGATTAAATATTTATGCTGTAACTACATTCCTACTACTAGAAATACTATATTATTCTAATCTCTTGAAAAAAAATTACTGAAAATGCTTGATATTTATGTTTTATCCCATCTTATTTTCCCGTAAAACCTTATTTGGAAAATTATGATGCCTAGAATTTGCTTCATTATCGATACAACAAGCAATATTCAGTATACTTTCACCATCTTATATATAAGGACCTGTTGCTAGACTTTGATGCCATTATTTCACAATTAATTCTCCTGTAATAGCCATAGAACATTTTTCTATTTTTTATCCTATGTTTTCTAAAAAGTAGCTAATAAAAAATCTAAACTTTCATCATGGCTACCATGAACAAGCATTGTTTGAGATCAATCTTATTCCCTATAATTTCATGAAACAATATATCTTACAATTACCAAAATATATAATAAATTGAATTACCTGAATATCTTAGAGTTATTTCCTTGAATTCTTGGGAGAAAGAGGAATTACTATAAACACCTACTTTAAGATAATACTTATACCAAGCACGCTGCAAATGGCTACCAACTGATTCATGCCTCCCTCCTTTAGCAAGTGAGCAATCACATGATTCCCTAGCTATCCAGGCCCATTCCTATCTAGGAGGCTCTGCCCCACCCCACTCCTGATAAGGTATATTATCTCAATAAGAACTCTACTTACTCCACAGAAACCTCTGTAACATTAAAAATATGAGTGTAATTTGTAAAAACTCGCTGGTGAGTTTCCAGTGGTTACCTAAAGGCAACGGATAGTTAAACCACAGAGTATGTAGCTTGCTCAATGGCAATATTTAACTGGTAACATTTTTGTTACCAGTTAAACAGCACGTGATATCAGAAAACATGACTCAAGAGCACATGACATCAGAAAATTGTTTCCCATGATTGGCTCTTTCATTGTGTTGAGGAATAACATTTAGTGTGAAATAGCAAATGACACTACTCTTTGCCTCTCAAATTAGATTTCCAGTCGAAATGAAATGCTTAAATAATGAATAATGCTGAATAATGAAATAATAATGATATAATAAGTCTAATAATAAAAAATGATATTAAAGCAATAAATAAAATATGCATGAATGCTGAATAATGAAATAATAATGATATAATAAGTCTAATAATAAAAAATGATATTAAAGCAATAAATAAAATATGCAGATAAATTTTTGTTTTATATAATCAGTTTTTTTTAATTTTAGTATTTTTACTGGTTTTGCATCTTCTACAATTCTAGAGTATATGTTATTATTGGCTGTATTTCACCCCTTACTGATCTAGATGAACACAGTTATAATGCTAATCAAGTGCATTTTGTATAAAATACATTTCTACTGATGCTCGTTTAGTTTTACTCATGAAATTTAATGAATATCTATTATCTTGGTGTTCATCATTAAGTGGTTAGATAAAATTGTCCATGGATATGTTTATGTTACTATTTCACTGGGAAAAAGTCTGTGCCTCAAAATAATGGAAAAAATTTTAATGTATGCTATTTAATCATTAGAATATCTGCTTGTATGTTTGTATTTCATGTCATTTCTTAGCAGTAAAATGCCTTAAACAATTTCTCTAATATTAAATTTTTCATTTTATTGTCAGTATCATATATAAGATAATTTGTATATATATATATTAATGTTCTTCTCTATTCCAGTGCCTTTTACATGCCCTGTCCAAAGGAAAAGGAAGGCAATATTTTTAAAAAGAAGAAAAAGTTGTAAATGAATGGGTTTTTTATGATAATTAAACATATATTTATGTGACATTATGTTTAAAATATCTGCATGTGGACATGAATGCTCATTATTATTATTTTTTTTTTCTTATAAGTAATTTCAATTTCTTATTTTTGAAAGAATGGGCTAGTTGTATAATTTATTTAACATTATTGATTTTGGCAAATCTAGACCAGTGGTTCTCAATTTTTTATGCTTTACATACCCCCTGGAAATGTGTATGTAACTGGTGTACCCCTTGTATAGATAGATAAAACTATAGTTATGGTATAACAATGGGAATAAAATAAAACATATATATATATACACACATTAAAATTTGTATTCATAAATTACATATATCGATAAACACAAAAAATGACATTTTTGCACAGCAGTGTTTCCAACTTAGCGACTTTTGACCTCTCACAGTGTACTCCAAAAAAATTTTAGCACGTACTCTATGTTGAGATCCGCTGATCTAGACATCCAAAAACATAGAGTATTAAATTCGGCAAATGTATTCTTTTTTCATTTATGTTAATTTCATTTAAAGATTTTTTTTTTCTGAGCACAGTTTAAAAACACAGTTTTCATTAAGTATGCAAATCAAAAATACTAGTTTTGACAAGACTTTGGAGATTAAAAATTTGTATTGAAATTTCACAATGAATTTTGTTCTGTGGACACAGCCTATTTTTGAAGTAGTCATATGTTCCATTCTTGTAATAAGGGATTTTATCTTGTATTATTATCTGTAAGTTTCTGAAATGCTAGTAATATGCTCCACATTTTGTCCATTCACTAAAACTTTCTAAACTGCTAAATGAAATTTGTTGATTCTGTATTTAGACTGGAAGAAAAAATTTCCAAGTCTGTTCTGATTCAATTCCAAATTTATTTCTTTGAAAGCTGTAGTATAATAAAAGTTCATTCAATTTAGGCCATAGTTTATAGACTTTTCAAGAGAATTCACCTTTCTTCTTAGTAGTACTTCATCAAGCTGGTTTTTCAACTGAACACTTTTTTTTATGGTTTTTGATGCTAACTTTATTAATTTTTTTTAAGACATTAGTTACTAAAAGCAATCTTCAAAATGCACTTCAGTTTGTTATGGAAACTAGGTCTATTTTTGGTTTTTTTACTTTCTGTTAAGAAAAAGGATTGTTTTCCTCATAAAATTTTGCATTGTAACTGATATAAAATTATATTAAGCTGAATAAATACAATGTTTTCCAGTTTCATTTTTAGATGTAGATGACAATCACATTGTTACCTGGGTGACATTTTAATGTCAATGTACCAATAAATATTTTGTGGTTTTTTTTTTCACAAAATATTTATTGTTTAATTTTTATAAATAAATAAATACCCCCTCAAGCAGCTGCTTGCCACAGAGGTCTGACAGGAGCCTGTCAGTTTATATGCCATAGTAGAAGGTCTGAGAGGATGGCAGGACCTCAGCAGAAAAACAACACAAGCATCCATGCCTTACCCGGGGCTCGAACCCTGGTCCCGTAGATCAGAAACCAAGCGCGCTAACCACTCGGCCACGGGATACAATCTATATAATAATTTTTTTTTTCGTTACAGAGTATAATTAATGCCCAAAGTCAAAAGAATTGGAATTTTTTTTTTTTAATAAAAACTGAATAGTGTGGTTTCATGCAATATAGCTTTTTTTTATTATAAGGAAATGAGAACAGGATATTTTAATAGGACAATGGACAAATACAGTTCTATGTTTTCTTTTATTTCTTTATAGCTTATGAAATGAAACATCCTTTGCAAGTTTTTGTTTTCTCAACAACACTGTTTGTCCAATAAAATTACCCTTTCCATTATGCTGGGCATGTACTACATAGATGATGATGGGATGTACTTGCATTTAATATCTTTCATATGTAATTTCATATAGGGAATTGCTATTACCCCATAAAATCTCACTGCATTGAGTGCTTTCTTGCCATGTAAACAATTATGCCAAATTCAATATTGGTCACAGCCATGTTTAAAATTCGCATGAAAAGGTGCAAATATAATTTTTTACCTCGTAGCTGTTTTCCATATTTTCCTATCAAACAGCCATGATAATCAGCTCTGCCCATTCTTATTGTAGGAATATAAATCTAGATAAGATCTTGTTGGGTCTTATTTAAATGGCAGAAACAAAAAGGGGAAAAAAAGGAGCAAAATTATATATATTGTTGCAAATTCTTAAATGGATGACACTGAGCATAAGTATAATAAGTATATTTATAATACAATGCAAATTGTTACAAAAATATGGATGAAATAACTTATAAACAAACTAACTGCTATCATACATAAATTAATAACCCTTTTTCTACAGACCATATAAGACCAGCTCTGTCTGTTCTACTAAACTACTACCTCTTCATTTTTGTTTGTTATATTTCTTGAATACCTTCACTTCAGGCGTAAACAATCCTTCGTGTTTGGTTAGATCATTAGTTTTATCATACTAGCAAAATAAAACAACCACCCGCACACATCGTCATCATCCTCAAGCAGCCATGGGCTACAGAGGTCCAACCAGACCGTGCAATTTAGTTCTCCAAGCAAGTCTATCCTGAGCAACATCTACTGCATCTGGCCACTGCACACCAATTCTAACAAGGTCCTGTTTGACATTGTCAGCCCACCACATCCTAGGTCTCCCCTTCTTTCTGAGGCCTTTAGGCACACTGTTCATAACCCTATTCGCCAATCTATAATTATTCATACGGGCAACATGGCCAAACCAACGGAGTTTCTCTCTGCACAATATGCTGCATAAAGGAGGTTGCAAACCCCTTTGCCTAACCTCATCATTAGTTACAAAGTTGAACCACCTAATGCCCAAGATACTGCGTAAGCATCTGGAATCAAAAGCATCCAGTTTCCTGTTATCTTGTTTACAAAGTGTCCAAGTTTCACTGCCATAACTAACCATAGAAAGAACCAAACTATTATACAGTCTAATTTTAGTCTTTAGGTGTATATGCCTATTTCTCCACACTCTCCATAGATTCTTAAAAGTCCCGGCAGCAATCCCTATTCGTCTGTTAATCTCATGTCGCACATCACCATTATCTGTTACATAGCTCCCAAGGTAATTAAACTGTGACACCTGCTCAAGACTCCAACCATTCAGATTAACTGAATCACATCCTGCCTGACCAATTTTCATCACTTTAGTTTTCTCTCTGTTTATAACCAAACCTACTCTACTACCAGTCTCATCAACAGCTCGAATGAAAGAGTTCATCTCATCAACATCATTTGCCAAAAGGGCTAAATCATCAGCATAATCTAAATCAGATATTTTCAGATATCCAAACCATTTAAGGCCAAAATCTTTCCCTTGCAGTGAAGTTCACATAACATAATCGATAACTAAACTAAAGAGAAAAGGAGACAAAATGCGTATGTCGAACACCAGAAGTAGTGCTAAACCAATTGCTATAAGCCTTACTACACTCAAACACTACTCAGTATTATTATAGGGAGCCTTCATTATGTTAACTAACTTGTCTAGTATGCCATATAATCTCAAAATCAACCACAAATTATGGCGATCAACAGAATCAAAAGCTTTTTTGAAATCAACAAAGCTAGCAACCAAAGATTTCTGAAACTCTGAACATTTCTCAAAAGTCTGCCTAAGTGAAAATATCTGATCCACACATCCCCTACCACTTCTGAATCCACATTGCTCATCACGCAATTGCCTGTCAACCAAATTCTTAATTCTATTAAGCACAATCATGCGAAGAACTTTCCCTGGAACAGAGAGTAGGCTGATACCCCTATAGATATCACAAGAACTGCGATCACCTTTTTTGAAAATAGGGATAATAATAGCTCTGATGAAATCCTTAGGAACCATGACTTTATCATAAAAGATATTCGAAATTTCAGTCACCTATATGGTAACCAAAACATTCCCAGCTCTAAGCATTTCCCTTACTAATTTCATCTAGCCCTGGGAATTTATGTAGTTTAAGTTTAGAAACAGCCAAAATAACTTCAGATTGTGTTACAGGGCCAACATTAAAGCCACCAATACATCTATCATTATTGCAAACAATGGGAGTAGAACTAACTACATTGTTTAGAATATCACTGAAATGCTCAGCCTACCTAGTCATGACAGAATCTTCACCTTCTATAACCTTACCTTGTTTATCCTTCAATCCCTGTATACCTGTTCGTTTTCTACCACACAAAACATTAACTATCTGGTACAGCTCTCTGCTGTTGTGCTGTCTAACTGTTTCCTCCGCTTTGTCAGCCAAGCCAAAGATTCTTATCAGCAGCTAACTGATCTTTTACATGTTTATTAAGTTCTCTGTAATGCTTTCTATTAGGACTAGTAGGGTATTGATTAAGGACATTCCTGCAGTTCTTTCTTTCCGAAATAAGCTCAAGTGCCTTATCACTCAGATAATTTGTCTCTTCTGCCCCTTTTTTCCTAAAAGAGTACTGTTAGTGTCCAAAAAAGCCTGTTTAAAATGATCCTATTCTTCCTCAACTTCAGTAGTAAGCATACCATGACTGTCATAATGACTAAGTAACCTGTCGTGGTAAGCTTTGGCTATAACTGGGTCTTTCAGAGCTTCAGTATTAAAAGCAAATTTTTTAACCCTAGCACAACACTTTTTAAGTTTAAGTTGCAAGACACTTTTAACAAGGTAATGGTCAGATCCAATTTCAGCTCCCCTATATGACCTGGTATTTCTAACAGAACTAGCCCATTTGCTGTTAATTAATATATAATCAATCATATTCCTATGCAGCCCATCAGGTGAAACCCATGTGTACTTATGTATGTTGCGGTGTTTGTAATAAGTGTTAGTTATTCTGAAACCATTGAGTTTACTTACCTGTAGGAGACGTTGCCCATTGCCATTGCAGCTACCAATACCAAAAGGGCCTATTACTCTTCTCCAAAGGTCAGACTCAGTACCAACTTTGGCATTGAAGTCACCTAGAACAAGGGTAATACCTTTCTTGACAGAATTCAAAATATCCTGAAGTTGTTCATAAAACCTATCCTCATCCTCAGTGGGGGCATAACAGCAGATAACATTCAAGTCTTTAATGCTTGTCTGAAATTTTGCTGTAAGAAACCTTTCATTAATGCACTCATATCCTAGAAGAGCATCACTAGCGTGTCTGCTGAGAAGCAGACCCACGCCTTGGTGATGCTTATTGTCGTCCCTCCATGAAAAGAGAAATTTAAGATTATTTTTAAGAATCTGACCTTTATCTGTCCATCTGGTCTCTTGCAAGCCGAGAATATCTAAATTATAATGGTGGAATTCTTGTGTGAGGACATCAAGAGAAAAAGCTCTGTGCAGAGTCCTCACATTCCAACTACCTATGGAAAGAAAATGGTTAGTGGGATGTTTAAAGAAACTATGTTTATTGAGAGAGGGAATGCCGACAATATCAAACAGCCCCCTAATCGCAGACATGGGGCAAAGACCCATTCCCCCACCACTAAAGGTTGAAGCCATCTACACTGGAAGACTTCCTCCAATGTAGAATTTGACGATGCCAATAGAAGCAAAGAGTTCAGGTGCCTGCGATGACCTCTGCTCAGGATTATCCACCAGCTGATAAACATATCCTGTGAATCTATTCACTTGGAGCTGTCAACCCACACACAAACAGAAAACACAGCGGAAGATTTTCCCTCCACAGAAGCCCACCAGTGCAGCAAAATCAGGATCCATAATCAAGTCAGAGCCATATATCAGTCCAGTGGGTTTATATGGTCAGCACCAGGACCCTGTGTGGTTGACCACTCCTCAGCAGGGTAGGAAAAAAAAAAGAATAATAGCCATAGTTGTCCAGATCAGTAGGCCACACTAATCTGGCAGCCCTCCCCTTCCGTTCACTTCCACAAGAGAGTATCTCTTTTGAAAGGTACTAACGGTCTGCTCCATGAGAAGGCGGGATCGGACGTTAGGTGCTAGGCCTGGCCGGTTCTATGCATCATCACAGGGGATTGGTGCATAGCTCTCCTTCCAGTGACTACCTAGCTACCATTTACAGACCACCCGCACACATACCACATAAAAATATTTCTTGTTTTTACTTCTCGTGCACTGACTCGCACTATCTAAACCTCCTTTTTGATCTGCACAACTTTTAACATTGTAATTCTAACGTTCTCTTTTTCTGGTCGGTTCTACATTCAAATTCATTTGTTGTGTAATTCTCGCACACAAGTATCTGCGAGCGTTCATGTTACGTTTTTCATGAAGTCACTGCAGTGCGTATGGCTAAGGAAATGAGTCCTTTCATAGACCAGAGTATGGAGCAACAATGCTCTACACCAGTCACTCAACGTTGGGAAAGGGATAACACGTGGCTTCACCCATCTTATATACCTTCGTCCAAGTAAATGACAGAGGTGCAGAATGAGAAGGAATCAATCATTAGAGTGAAGTCATGGTTGGAGACAGTTCACAATTTCAAGTAGTGGATAGCTTCTTAGTCGTTAGGGAGTCCTTACCATCCTTGATATGGAGGGAATCCTTGAAGCAAGAATTCCCTCCATATCAGGGCAGGCCCATTCGATGAACTATTTAGTCACATTCAGTGAAAGAAACCACCACCAGCATTTGGAAATTGAAGTCTAGGACACAGCAGTTACTAACATTTGTTGGTGAATCCTGTGATTTACAGAACTTTCATTACCTATATATATATAGGGTCTGTCTGGGACTTGGCTTCTTGCTCCCCCAGATGCACTAGCCTAGAATCTCACCCTTACCGTAATAGTAGGAAGCAATTAGGTCATATCGTGCTACCATTTTAGGAAGACCACAACTTCTCACCCATTCAGTTTGCAAACACCCTACTTGTTATTGGCATAAAAAAGAACAGAATTGTCCCGTTTCTGAATCCTCGTTAGTGTCAAGGACTTGAACTGCCTGACATCAGTAGAGTAAATAGGTCCCACTCGAAAATATATACATTGCCAGAAGTGCATTATTCAGCCGATTAGTGTGAGCCATCATTTGTAGACCAGAGGAGAAATTGAAGGTGCCTTTTATAGTATTCTGTGTCCCATGGAAGTGGTAGACTCCATTTTATTTGCAAAGTAACCACTATTAAGCTGTTTTAAGTAACAGGATGAAGATAGGTGTAGAGGAAAAATTGTCTCGAGTCAGGTGGGATCTGAACCCACAACCTTCTGATGACATGCCAGGCACTCTGACCACTGAGCTACCAGCCACTAATCAGCCTCTACTGCTAATGAAGCTGTGAATTCATTTGTCTGAATACAAGGTATTGATCATACCAGAGGTGATGCAGATTCTGATTTGCTCACAGAAAAAAGTACATCAGGAGGCTCTTGTGCTGGTTGTGCATAGTCCTGTGAATGCCCTGAAGCATAGTGTGTCCCCAAATGCACTCAAAAACAGTGATTGACCAGATGGTGTATAGTATAACATCAGCAACCAGTAGCTCAGTGGTAAGAGCACTTGACATGTTATATCAGGACGTTGTGGGTCCAGACCCCACTCAGCTCAAGATAATTTTTCCTCTACACCCATCTTCATCCTGTTAGTTAAAACAGCTTAATTGTGGTTAAATAAATGATGAGCTGTGAATTTATTTGTCTAAAAGGCTTCATTTTATTCTCTAATACCTTGTTCCCCTTAATTTATAAATTATCTAGACTGAAGTTGAGAGTAAATTGGAACATAATATTTTACATTACAGGAGTGCATTTTTATATCAATTTTGTATATCACAGTAAATTCAGAAAATTACGGGATAGGAGTGTATATGCCATTTTTTTCGGCTGTAGAGGTGATCTCAATCGTCTATAGAAGTGGTTCTCTAAACTTTTATGCTTCACGTAACCCCTGGAATATATAACTGGCGTACACCTTGTATAGATAGATAAAACTAGTTATAGTATAACAATGGGAATAAAACATATATATATACACACATTAAATTTTTTATTCGTAAATTACATATATCAATAAACATTTTACTGGGTAATCAGTGGAATGGTTGCGCTTGTTTACGTTTGCACAGTTCATCAATGGTTGGGGCCAACTTAGCAACTTTTGAGCTCTCCTGGCGTACCCCAAAAAATTTTACCGTGTACCTCACGTTGAGACCCCCCAGTCTATAGGACGACAACTGTGATCTACTTATTATTTTAAGTTAACAAATGTTCAAAAGGTGTTAGCACATTGTCACTTTAAAGCTTAAATAGTCATCGTTATTTTTTAAACTTACTTTTCAGACTTACGTTGTGATTTCAGGGTGTATTTACTTGCACAGTGAAAGGAGTCTTGCAGAGCTTAGCGACCAGCTATCCAAAAGGAGGGTGGGAGAGGGCAATAGATTACTGCAGCACTGTTGCTTAATCTCTTGAGATCCCAAAACTCTGTATTCTACTGATGAGAAGCCCTGAGTGAAAATCAGGGTTAGGTAGGTCTCTCTATTTTGTGCGAGGGACAGCCAAATAGTCCACCTTTTTACACTTCTTGCCCAGGGGTTCTCAACATTGGGTACGCCGTGAGAGCTCAAAAGTCGCTAAGTTGGCATTATTATACTATAACTATAGTTTTATCTATAATATACTGTCCCTCGTGGGGAAATTACTGGTTTTGCTCTACCACCATATCTTAGTAATATTAGTTTATTTTATGAATTCAGTATTTATCTCTTGAGAGCATTTTATTTTAACATTAGTGCGCATACTAACTTGTGGAATTTAATTGAACCTCTCAGAAGCCAAACTAATCAACTCCACTTTTTCTAAATTTCGCAATTTTAGTACCCCAGCACATTAATTTTATGTAGTTTTACATAGTAAATTTTTTAAATTAAATCTTAGAGAATCATCACTTTTCTCTAGTTTTTAACTCCTAGTAAGTAATATCTAATTACAATTGCCTTCCGATTAGATTAAAACAAAAAAATCAACTAATTGGATACCATTTTATGTCGGTGGTATTCAGGAATCGGAGATACGGCTAAAACTGCTTGAGATTAACAAGATCTCAAGATATACCGTATATAAAAGTATAGTTGAACAATATATTTTTTCCCCTTACATTTCTTTCCGGGCTGATCTGATAGTTATCGTTTCTGCTAACAAAGCCAGTAAACTATTTTTTGGGGACCACGAATTGAATTTGTGAAGATTTGGTGGGGGGGGGGGAGGAAGATTAGTAGGAAATGACCAGGTTCTTGAGGGAGTAGTAGTCTTTTCTACCAAGTGGATTTTGCAATGATGCATCTCCACAAAAATAGGAATGCAAATGGCAGAGGACATTTAGCGTTTTTTTACTTTCATTTTGTTTTATTAATATTCTTATTTATTTTCCCCATGGGTCTTAAAAACTTGATTTCGATGCTAAGCATAAGGAGCATATCCGAGTATGGGCCCATCAGGCCAGTGCTCCTCAAGAAACCTTTAGTGCAAATACATAAAATTTTAAATATAGATAAGTGCAGATTTGTAATCGGTGGTGAAAGTTGATTTTATTTCTTACCGGTACGCTTCGAATCATAACTATGTGTGAAAAATCACACACAGGCGCTCACTCCACTGAAAGCGTCTCACGGGGGTTAATAAATTGAAGGGTGCAGCGATGAAAGTGCTCTTAGATTTACTCATTTTCAATCAATTTCATTTAGAATCTGTGCTCTTAGATTTACTCATTTTCATGTGTTTTCCGCAAATAGTGAATGATTTAAGAATTTTTAATGTGAAATAAATATTAATATTTTTCAAATACTTGCTGATTCCCTTGTATTCTTGGATTTCAGTCTTATTGAAAAATAATAATATGATTTAGATGTTTTTTTAATTATTTTAGTAAAGAAAATTTTTTAGAAAGGGAAATTAGCGTTTTACTCGTATTGTAATTTTGAATACTCAACTTACATATTTTAAACTCAGAAGCCAAATATAGCATTTTTTTTTTAGAATAACATCGGATATTTGGAACAGCCTTTAAAATTTATAAAGCTTAATCAATGATTACAGAACATACGGAAATTTCGTCTCTGACTTATCCCCGATAATAGATGCGAAATTGCAGAGTTTCCGCATCCAAAATAAGGTAGGAAAAGAGTGACTTTTGTCAAAAAAAAAGTTGCGAGTGATTTTGTTGAGCGCCCTTCTGTGCCAAGCAAAATCATCTAGCTTTCCACTCTTGTCACGGGTACTATAGGTTGGCCATACATGCAGGAGAAAAATTCATCATTTCACTTTTACACGTGATATACGTATTTGTTGGCGCGCTTAACTTTACATATGATTTGACCTCGATGTAGACCTTGTCTTCACCTGAAAAATGTGTAGCGATTCAGCAAAGCTAATACCACAGAGTGAAAATGGCAACTATTAGTTGCCCGTGCGTGAATGCTTTTACCATTTGCATACCATGTCATGGAGGTAGGAGGAGCCCTAAGCACTTGAAAATGATGCTTCGGCGACTGCGCGGCAGCCATGTTGTTCTATTCAAAACATTGATCAGTAGTATAGGTGAGTAATGAAGTATTGCGTTATAAAAATTGAATTTTTTTCGACATTTGTATTATGGAATTACCTTTCATCGGTAAGTTTGTCATTTTTATAAAAGTTTAAATAATTATATAATGATACAAGCAACTTCGTGTTGAAATTACGCCGCTATGAAATCGGTTTTATTTCGTGTTACAAACCTCGATTCTTCACCAGATTTTTTTTTTTTTATTTTCTTCGGATTGTACTCAGTGATAAATGTGAAGATGTACTTCTTATATTGATTGATTGATTTTACGTTACACTTATTTGAGAATTCCTTCTGCAGGCTTTTGAGAGATTGTAATAATTGTGTATTTTGTATTGATTGTTAACTCTGGTTGAGGGAGGAGAATGAGCATGAGATGGGGGAGAGATGTGAAGCTGAGGGTACAAACATAGAGCTGGTGGGTTCGAGCGTAACCTTCGAGATTCAAGGCCTTTGCAGTCTAAACTGACGTCACATCCTGTGGATCCACAGTGCATCCTGCGCACGTAGTTCTATCGTAGCAAATCGAACATTTACTTTTTTTTTTATAAGATCGGGAGGGCATTTTTGTGTAGCACTGTGCTCAAAAACTGATTGACATGGTATTATTATATGGTATATATGTACATTAGAGTAATATTTCTATGGTAAATCTTAAAATAGGGAAGACGTTGAAACTAAAATAGATCTTGATTTGTAATTGTGCTAAATTTGATGACTCAAAATGTAATCGTCGTTTAACGTTCTCTGAACATGTAGAACGATATATAAATTACCAGGAGCGTCATAATCGGTTGTACTTATAATTACAATGACACAATATATTTAAAAATAAAGTTAAATGCAAATAATTACTCGGTTATATATTAACAAAAATAAAATCATTTCCTTCGCATATTTTTCGCGATAAATGCTGTCAATAACTGATCCAGTTTGTACCATTAATAATATAATCGTGACATAATTTGTTATGGAAAATTAGTGTGTTTTATTAAAAAGAAAAAAAAAATAAATTATTCAGAACAATTTTATTGGCAAATGTGAACTAAAAATTAATGATATACTGTAATAGCTTTAGCTGTAACAATTTCAGTTAGTTATGATTTAATTTCAATACTTTTTCTTAGTGATTAGACTGAATTAATAGGAATATTGAGCTGTATTTTTTTCTGAACTCATTAAATTTGAATAATATTTGGACATAGATACAACCTTCCGATGGAATACATATTCAAAAACTAACAGGAAAAGTTCATCTAAACTTTAGAAACTACAATTTGCTGCAAGCACACACACACACATATATATTTTGGTTTACAAAGCTAACTTTAAATCTATGACTAAAGATTTGACAATAAATCGCTCAACTAACCTCCCAAAGGTAAAGAAAATGGTCTCTAATCAATCTTCGATTGTTAAAAAAATAATTCTATGAACCCTGGTAAAGAAAGATTAAATCATTTAGGCATACATATTTCCAGATATAAGCCAGTGGTGTAAGACCACTAAACTAACAGACTCTGCCATATTTCCACTAATATAACTTATTAGTTTAGTGGTCTTATGGCAGAAAAACTGTTTGTCACAAAACTATTAATATCAAAGCCAACAGTTATTTCTGTGGATACTATTTATTGAGGGTAGACAACTTTCTCTTTTTGGCACTAAGACATTTTTTCTCATTTCCTAAATTCTCTAACAATCATTTTTTATCTTGCAAAAATTGTTTAAAAAACATTTGTTGAACACCAGATAATAATTAAAGATAATAATCCCGGCAACAAACACACAAGCAGCTACGGGGTGTTAAGATGCTAGATCGACGAATGCTGACGTCACCAGTGAAAAGGCCTTGAGTCTCGATAGTTACGGTTCGAGCCACCATCTGGGCTTTTTTTTTGTATAAATATATATATATATTTTTTTTAGTTCTTATACTATTGGCTTTATTTAGTTTTGTTAAGCAAATTTTTTTTTATTTTTGTGGAATGAATTTTTTTAACGTAAAACAGCTATTTTCTTAATTTTACAAATGTAATTTTTTGCGGTTTAAATGCTGCTATTGCATATAACTTTTATGTTTTATCTATCAAATGTTTTCTACTGTTATCAGTGTAGTATAGATAAACTTTTAAAATCTTGCAATTGTTTGTTATTGTCGTATTCAATGAAATACATAAATAGTTCTGCTATATAGTAATTCTGTATGGAAATATTCATTACATTAAAAAAAAGCAATATAAATTCCAAATAGCTTAAATGAGCTTTCTCTTAGTCGTAAAAAATATCTTCCCGTATATAACGCACAGTAAAACTGAGTATAGCACGTGAAAAGTAGGCTTGATTGCAGCGGCAGACGGTTTGTTTTGAATGCAACAATATGGCTACCGCCCTGCTGCGTCAGTATCATTTTCCTTGGACAGGGAAAGCGCGTTAGGGCCTCTCCTTATCTTCCTACTTCCATGTACCATGCAGCCCGATGTGCAGAAGACCATTGCATCTCAAATCTCATCTCTTGCTTGCTTGCTTTCCCCTTTAAGACGTAGCCGCCAATTGTAAATTACAACGCCACTCTTCTAGTGGACCTGGCAGAATTCTGTTCTCTCCGTACCTTAATCCACTCTCATAAAAGGTTTCAAGAAAAGTAACCTCGCTTTTGTATAATGCAAAACTGCTGGGCTTTTTCTTTCAATTCCACAGCATTGTTCGTTAAAGCAGAACCCAAATCATGCTATAGCATTATTTTTATATCAATTTTATTGTTTGGTGTAATTAAAAAGTTGATAATAATTTTATCAATGTTTCTAAGGAAAAAACATCTTTATCATAGGTTGATAATCAAAATTTATTTTTATTATAATGATTCTGATATTTGGGGATCTGAAACGGCCCGACGTAACTAGTATATATACAAATACTATAAATTCTGATACTGAAGGTTAAATTCCTAGGGAATGTAAATGATGAAAAAGAATTAGAGAATTAAATTCTTAGTTGATAATTTTTTACACCTCTCAAACAGCTGTTTATCATTCGTCTAATAAGAGCCTGTCGATTTAGGATGTCAGATGACCAATTATGTAGGCGAGATCTCAGCAGAAAGAAAATAGCTATACCTATAGGGTCTTGAATCCAGGTCCCATAAACTTGAAGCGAAGCGCGTAAACCACTTGATCACAAGTACGATGTAAAGCTCAATAAATTTGACAAATGCCAGTTACCAACGACGCAGTTTTAATCATTTTGAATCTTCTATGGGCCTTATTCGTGAATTACCTTCTTTATCATTAGCTATCCATTATTTTAAACTTTTTCACAGACCACGATGTTGACATGCTGCGGGTCAATACTAATAAAAAAGCTGAATTCAGTGAAAATGACATTTGGAAGCCGAAACTGGTAGTTCAGTGTAAACTACTGATGAAATATGAGGAGGATTCATCATTGCAATTGCCTTGAGTATGGGTCTTTTTTGGATGTCGAAAATCTCTGGACTACAGATACGTATTACGAGTCAAGAGATTTTACAAAAGCATTCATTATTAATATTTAACATCAAAATAAATACCCCCTCAAGCAGCTGCTTGCCACAGATGTCTGACAGGACCCTGTCAGTCTGCCACGGTAGAAAGTATGTGAGGATGGCAGGGCCTCAGCAGAAAAATGACACACACATCCATGCCTTACCTGGGGCTTGAACCCAGGTACGACAACAGCAAAAAAAAAAATTGGAATATTGTTACTTACAAAGAGAAAATTTACAGCAATCTGAAGTTTTCTCTTCAAGCTCTATAAACAAATTAACTGCACCTAAATAAAAATCGTTTTTCTAGTAATATATTGGCGACAAGCTTCAGGTGGAAAATATTTTTAGAAGGGCTTTATTCGAGGGAGAAAGTAAAAATTCGATGGAGGTATAATACCTTTTATTTAATATTCAAATAAACTGATCTAGAGTAAATAAAAATATTTACTTGCTTTTGTTAAAGTTTATAATTAGATATAAATAAAAAATTTTAAATTAATATCCGCCAAATTTTTTGTTAAATCTTCCAGAATTTCAGTTGTAGAGTTTAGGAGTGCGTATACTCTGAATACATGTGTTTAGAACTCGCAGATGTTTAGGAGATGACGAAACAGACCACCAATTTTTGAAATGGCTAGGAAGGAGAACTTAATATTTAAAATTTATAGCAAATATTTCCTGCTTTAAAATTAAGGGAGGTGTGCTAAGCGAAAATTGTTTAAAAAAAATTATGTGCAACTTTTGTGGACAATAAAATTAAAAGAGCGTGTATTAGTTTTTCTATTATGGTTACTCCAGTAGCGTGATTAATTGATAAAACTAATTATCTAAAAGGTTAAATTTTTATATAGATTTTGTAAAATTTGAATTACCTTCGGTAAGTATTAACGATAATTAGTTTTTACCATTGGCTAGGGGCCTCAAAATTTGGAAGTCTCCCTGACATCTCTGGACTTGTAAGAGGGCTTAATGGAAGTTAACAATTCTGCAAACAAACAGAGTGAAATTTTATTGGGGACCAAGAACGGAATTCGGAAAGATTTGAGGATTAAAAGATTAATAGGGAAGTAACCAGGTAGCTCTTGTAGGTTTTGAAGTAGTAGTCTTTTCTAGCAGGTGAACTTTGCAGTGGTACACCTTTACAGGCATAAGAGTATAAAAGGCTGAGCTTCATTTGAGCCCAAAATTCCCTTTTTTTTGTTTCATTTTACATATAGTTTGCATATTTTTGTTCATAATTTAAAAAAAAATTAACCAATGGCCTAGTTGCTAGCGTGCTTGATGCGGATCAAAGGGATTTGGATTCCTCACAACTTGGATATCTCTTGATAAGGATTGGATATGTTCTTGGATTCATTTAATGTAGAAATGGCTATGTTGGACTTGGATATAGAGGTGGTTATGGTGAACTTGGATTCGAGCTACCGGATAAGGAACGAATACCTACTTTTTCTGCTGAGGTCTTGCTTTCTTCACATCTGTACATTCTTCAGACGTATTATACTGAGGAAAGATTTAGCTTCATTTTGTGACATATTGTTAACGCGTTTTTAGTTCTGGATAGGAATATAGCATAAACCAGGACAGGAGTTTTTCCTGAAATCAGATGCTAAGTTTTAAGCTAGTACTAGGAAAATCAGACACATCTGACAACAATCATCATCATCATCATCCTCCGCAGCCATGGGCTACGGAGGTCCAACCAGACCGTGCAATTTAGTTCTCCAAGCAAGTCTATCCTGAGCTACATCTACTGCATCTGGCCACTGCACACCAATTCTAACAAGGTCTTGTTTGACATTGTCTGCCCACCGCATCCTAGGTCTCCCCTTCTTTCTGAGGCCTTTAGGCACACTGTTCATAACCCTATTCACCAGTCTATAATTATTCATACGGGCAACATGGCCAAACCAACGGAGTCTCTCTCTGCACAATATGCTGCTTAAAGGAGGTTGCAAACTCCTTTGCCTAATCTCATCATTAGTTGCAAAGTTGAACCACCTAATGCCCAAGATACTGCGTAAGCATCTGGAATCAAAAGATCTAGTTTCCTGTTATCTTGTTTACAAAGTGTCCAAGTTTCACTACCATAACTAACCCTAGAAAGAACCAAACTATTATACAGTCTACATTTAGTCTTTAGGTGTATACGCCTATTTCTCCACACTCTCCATAGGTTCTTAAAAGTCCCGGCAGCAATCCCTATTCGTCTGTTAATCTCATGCCGCACATCACCATTATCTGTTACATAGCTCCCAAGATAATTAAACTGTGACACCTGCTCAAGACTGCAACCATTCAGATTAACTGAATCACAGCCTGCCTGACCAATTTTCATCACTTTAGTTTTCTCTCTGTTTATAACCAAACCTACTCTACTACCAGTCTCATCAACAGCTCGAATGAAAGAGTTCATCTCATCAACATCATTTGCCAAAAGGGCTAAATCATCAGCATAATCTAAATCAGAAATTTTCGTATCTCCAGCCCATTTAAGGCCAAAATCTTTCCCTTGAAGTGAATTTCGCATAACATAATCAATAACCAAGCTAAAGAGAAAAGGAGACAAAATGCACCCTTGTCGAACACCAGAAGTAATGCTAAACCAATTGCTACAAGCCTTACCAACTGTCACACACGACTCAGTGTTATTATAGAGAGCTTTCATAATGTTAACTAACTTGTCAGGTATACCATATGATATCACAATCAACCACAAATTATGACGATCAACAGAGTCGAAAGCCTTTTTGAAATCAACAAAGCTAGCAACCAAAGGTTTCTGAAACTCTAAACATTTCTCAAGAATCTGCCTAAGTGAAAATATCTGATCCACACATCCCCTACCACTTCTGAATCCACATTGCTCATCACGCAATTGACTGTCAACCAGATTCTTAATTCTATTAAGCACAATCATGGAAAGAACTTTACCTGGAACAGAGAGTAGGCTGATACCCCTATAGTTATCACAAGAACTGCGATCACCTTTTTTGAAAATAGGGATAACAATAGCTCTGGTAAAATCCTTAGGAACCATGCCTTTATCATAAAAGATATTCAGAATTTCAGTCATCCAAGTGGTAACCGAAACATTCCCAGCTCTAAGCATTTCCGTAGTAATTTCATCTACCCCTGGGGATTTATGAAGTTTAAGTTTAGAAACAGCCGAAATAACTTCAGATTGTGTTATAGGTCCAACATTAAAGCCACCAATGCATCTATCATCATTGCAAACAATGGGAGTAGAACTAACTACATTGTTTAGAACATCACTGAAATGCTCAGCCCACCTAGCCATGACAGATTCCTCCCCTTCTATAACCTTACCTTGTTTATCCTTCAATCCTTGTATGCCTGTCCATTTTCTACCACACAAAACATTAACTATCTGGTACAGCTCTCTGCTGTTGTGCTGTCTAACTGCTTCCTCGGCTTTGTCAGCCAAACCATCAAGCCAAAGATTCTTATCAGCAGCTAACTGATCCTTTACAAGTTTATTAAGGTCTCTGTAATGCTTTTTATTAGGACTAGTACGGTATTGATTAAGGGCATTCCTGCAGTTCTTTCTTTCCGAAATAAGCTCAAGTGCATTATCACTCAGATAATTTTGCCTCATCTGCTCCTTTTTTCCTAAAAGAGTACTGTTAGTGTCCAAAAAAGCCTGTTTAAAATGATCCCATTCTTCCTCAACTTCAGTAGTAAGCAAACCATGACTGTCATAATGACTAAGTAACCTATCATGGTAAGCTTTGGCTATAACAGGATCTTTCAGAGCTTCAGTATTAAAAGTAAATTTTTTAACCCTAGCACAACACTTTTTAAGTTTAAGTTGCAACACACTTTTAACAAGGTTATGGTCAGATCCAATTTCAGCTCCCCTATATGCCCTGGTATTCCTAACAGAACTAGCCCATTTGCTGTTAATTAATATGTAATCAATCATATTCTTATGCAGCCCATCAGGTGAAACCCATGTGTACTTATGTATGTCGCGGTGTTTGTAATAAGTGTTAGTTATTCTGAATCCCTTGAGTTTACTTACCTGTAGGAGACGTTGCCCATTGCCATTGCAGCTACCAATACCAAAAGGGCCTATTACTCCTCCCCAAAGGGCAGGGTCAGTACCAACTTTGGCATTGAAGTCACCAAGAACAAGGGAAATATCTCCTTTATTGACAGAATTCAAAATATCCTGAAGTTCATAAAACCTATCCTTTTGATCCTCATCGGCATCCTCAGTGGGGGCATAACAGCAGATAACATTCAAGTCTTTAACGCTTGTCTGAAATTTTGCTGTAAGAAACCTTTCATTAATGCACTCATATCCTAGAAGAGCATCGCTAGCGTGTCTGCTGAGAAGCAGACCCACGCCTTGGTGATGCTTATTGTCGTCCCTCCCTTAAATTTCTTAAAATTAATCTTAAATTTCTCTTTTCAGGGAGGGACAACAATAATACACAGTGAAAAATGTCTTGTTGCGATGTTTTTAAAATAATTAAGTATTTTTTACATTCTCTGAAAACTTTTGCAAATATTTTCGAATATCTAGCCCCCCCCCCCCCCCCCTTCCAGACCGCCTAGAACAGAATAATTGGTCTGTTTGCCAGGGGTGACTCTGGTTGCGAAAATCTGAAAAGGTTATTTTTACGTCTTTCTCCAAAAGGTGAAAAAAGTTTTTCTCATGGAAAACAAGACTTATTTTGAATGATCTTTCGAGGCTTCAAAATGCGTTCCTGTTGACTAAATAAGCTCACCGGACAAAAAATTAGTCGTAGGTTACGCCCATTCGACAGCAATAGGGCGCACCAGTAATAAACGAGTCCTACAAATAGCTGTGCCGTGTGCTACAGTGACAAGAAGTTGTGTGCCATGTGTGTGTTAGTCGCTCCGTGAAACATGGGTCACACCAAAGATGTGAATGAGTGGCAAAAAGGTGTTATTGAGTTTGGGTGAGCCAAATGGCATAGTGTACAAGAAGTGGCTACCTTTGCAGATGTGTCAAAACGTACTGTCCAAAGGGTCTTCCAGTAGTGACGTACATCCCAGTCCACCGCTAATCGTTACCAGAACTGTGGCAGAAAGACTGCTCACCAATAGGGACCATCGCAGTGTGTCATGCACAGTTAGGGCAAACCACTTTGCAATGAGGCAGAAATTGCTCCAATCAATGCAGGCCTACAACAAACTGTTTCCAAATGAACACTCCAAAGGGAACTGTGTGCCATGGATATCTGGAGCAGAGTACCATGGAAGAAACCCATGTTAACAACTCTTCACAAGGCTGCATAGCTACAGGTGACACAGAGCACAAAGACTTGACTGTCGACTCTTGGAAGCATGTGATCTGGTCGGATAAGTGACGTTTTTGCTTGTACTCGAATGATGCGAGGCAAAGGGTACAACATAAGCCGCATGAAGCCTTCCATGTAGACTGTGTGTAAGATTCTGTTCATGCTGGAGAAAGCTCTGATGTTCTGAGGGTGTTTCAGGTACAGGGAAATGGGTCCTTTGGTTGCAGTGACGTCAAACTTGAACCAAAAGGGCTACATGGAGTTATTGGATGACCACATGTTGCCTTTTGTGCAGCATCTCCACAGTGAACACCAGAATTTGGGTTGTTTTACCTCTGAGCGGCACTTTTTTGCACACCATGGGCTAAATGGCCAGGTCACATGGACCCCGAAGGCTCAGAGAAGGTTGGGGGAGGGGACCCACTGGAACAGCTGTTGGGAGACAGATGGTAGCCTCCCGTCAAGGCCATCCAGCGTGTTCTTTAACGTGCACAGGGTATGTCTCTCCCGCACACGGGACCACGGCTTAACGTCCCATCCGACGGACGGCGGCCTTTCCAAGCCCATCGGTGTCCCCTACTGACCGTGGGCAGGGCGGGGAATTTTGCGGAGATAAATCTCAACGCTGACCCAGCTGGGACTCGAACCTGGGAACTGCAGATTACGAGCCTGGCGCGCTACCGACTGAGCCACCCCCGCCCCATGTGAACACCAGAAGGATACCCCACTCTTCCAAGACAATTGTTGTATGCACAGGGCTCGAAGTGTCGGATTGGTACAACGAGCATTGTGATGCTTTCGAACATCTTGACTGGCCTGCCAAATGCCTGGATTTGAATCCCATAGAAAACTTTTTGGACTATTTGGGGCAACGAGTGAAGTGCCGTCCCAGTCATCCAGCCAATCTGGCTGAACTGCAGCATTTGCTGCTGGAAGAATGGATGAATATTGATGTGCACTACATCTGCACACAGGTGGCATCCATGCCAGACAGGATTTCAGCTGTTCTTCGGTCGCACGGAGGCGTTACATGCTATTAGGTGACTGTTTTTTGTCCGGTGGGCTTATTACCAGCAATGGATGATTGCAGCCATTGCTAATATTTGTTACTGAGCATGATGCAAATGTATATCCTTCCCAAATAAATATTTTGGGAAAACTGATGTTACAAAATATTACCAAGGCATGAAAATGTTAACTCCGCTTCTTGAGACGTCTTAAACCTAAAGGTTAAAAATGTTCTTCACTAAATGCCCATTTAGGCCATTCCTGGACTAATGGGCATTTAGTAAAAATAAATTGCAATGTTTTGTAATTGTCATTGACATATATATATACTTGAACTCACTGTATATATATATATATGACATATATATATATATGACATATATATATATACAGTGCTCATCCATTTAATTTCTAGCATTTTGGTTAGCGTACCTAACTATTAAAGCAGCAGGCATGTCCCCGTGTATGTGTTTGCATGTTGTATGAGAAATCAGAATAAGCCCAAAATAACTTTCTGATTATCTCCACCTTTTGTATAGGGGAATAACTTCTTCCTCTTTAAAAGAAAAAAAAAATTGCATCATTGCCTGGTCGACAAATATCCTTCATGTGGTGCTTGATAACATGGTATCCGATTACAATAGAACTACGATTAATCTGTCTGTATCCTGCTGGGATACGTCGGATATTTGAGAGGAAATGTGAATAATTAAGGTAAGGCTGGGAAAAAATGAAAATGCAGCTTAATTATGAACAATGAAGGAAATGGAAACAAAAACTATGTTAATACGATAAATACAAATTATATCCAAAGCATTGCTCTACACAGTGAATATCTGGCAAAGAGAGTTAACTTCATGTTAACACCGTAAAGAAGCGTAATATAATTCAATCAAATGCTCTTCTTCTATAAAACAGTGATTTTCACTCTAAATATTCTGAATAATTTTTCCGCCCTTGATGAAAGCTTTTAAAAAATATTTGAATATATTAATCAGGGGAAAAGGAGTAAGGCACTATTGTGCAAGGAAATTACTTATTTTAAATTTTACTGAAAATAACTTTACGGCAGATGAACGTGCTATGAACGCTCGCGTATGCTTCTGCGTGAGAATTACGTAACCAACGAATTGGAACGAAGAACCGAACTGAAAAATAAGATAGAATTGTTATGTTGGAGTTGTTGATATATGAAAGGAGACAGAATTGCAGTCTCATTCTGTAAACGATAAAGTGTTTAAAAAAAAGTATTTTATGTGGTGAGTGCGAGGGAGGTTAAATAGTTTATTAAAATCCTATTAGTGAATTAACAAGGAAAATAAGAATCGTTTATCCTCGAAGTGAAAGTTATACAAGGGACATTGACAATAAAAATGAGGAGGTAAACGTTAGTCGAATAGACAGAGCTAGTCTTAACTTTTCTGTAGGAAGAGATTATTGCTTGATGTACGATAGTATTTAGTTTGTTTAGAAGAATTGGTAAGGTTAATCTCGATAGATTGCATATTTTTTACTGTTCATCGAATGATATTAGCCTTGCTTTGTGATTTGGGTGTGAATAGAAATAAGATAATGGATTCTTCTGAAAGTTCATCTTTATATTGATATAGATTTTCGTTCCGGTTGACTTAGTTTGTATAAATAATTTCATCCATGCTTTTGTAATAAATTACATTTTTTTTTGTAATTGTCATTGATATATATTTGCTTGAACTTGTGCTCAGTGCTTATCCATTTAATATGTAACAATATTAAAATTGGAACATTTAGTGATCATATTCTACTGTTTTTCCTCTAGCGTTTTTAACACTATCTTGAAGGAGTTGGGGGGAGGGGCTGCTATGACACGTAGCTCTAGCACTGTTGTACTTGACCGAGGGCAGGGTTGGGATTTGTGGAATAAATCTCATTTCTGCCCAGATGGGACTCGGCAGGCTATCGGTTGAGCCATCTCAGTACCAGATTCATACCCCCTACTCCTCATTAGTGAAATTATGGATCAATTGTCCCAGGCCCAGTATTTCGATTCCCTGGATATGGCACTCTCCATCTTTGACTGTCCACTCTGCTCTCCAAACCTCAACCCCTGGAAAATATCTGGGAATTCATGTCGAAATAACTACAATGATGGTCATCAGTTCTGCAATGTGGAAGCTCTGAAACACATTAAGTATTTTTAATGGGTGCATTAGAATCACAATAAGTATTTTAGGTTATTTTAAATCATGGTGGCTTTATCAGCTATTAAGCATTTGTACATTTGGTGTTGTTTATTATCCTTTGTGGCTGTATCGTTTCTGAACAGCCCCAACGCTCTGAAAATTGTTACTTCAAGGCTAGATTATAATGCATTTCTTGTGTGCTCGTTTGTATATATTATCACCAATGAACATATTGATTGTAGAGTTGTATTTTGTTACAGTGGTGGCAAAAAGTACTGACACATCTTTTTACATTTTTTTTTGCGTTTCAACCAATTTCTACCCACTAAGTTATTGTTTATAGTTGTATTATTTATTCTGAAGTATTTTTTTATACCTTGATTTAAAAAATTTTTTCTGTTTTTAAATAGATTTTCAGATATTTTTGAAAAAAAAAAACAAATTCCGTTTCGTTACAGCTCAAGGAAATACAATTGCGATTAATCAGGCTGTTGTTACAACCAATCACTTGCTCTGTCCGAACCATGAAATTGGGATTGTTAGCCTTGGTTCATATTGCAATGCATTTTGAACCGTTTTTGTCGATTTGGGGAAATTCTATATTACACTGAAGATTTTGTGCAGTGTGAATAAAGAACAATTATGGGAAAGGCTTAATTTCTTGCCTCATAATCCGAGATATAAAATAATGCATCTCATCATCATCCTCCTCAAGCAGCCATGAGCTACGGAGATCCAACCAGACCGTGCAATTTAATTCTCCAAGCAAGTCTGCCCTGAGCTACATCTGCTGCATCTGGTCACTGCATACCAATTCTAATAAGGTCCTGTTTGACATTGTCTGCCACCGCATCCTTGGTCTCCCCCTCTTTCTGAAGCCTTTAAACACACTGTTCATAACCCTATTCGCCAATGTATATTTATCCATATGGACAACATGGCCAAACCAACGGAGTCTCTCTCTACACAATATGCTGCCTAAAGGAGGTTGCCGACTCCTTTGCCTAACCTCATCATTAGTTACAAAGTTGAACCACCTAATGCCCAAGGTACTGCGTAAGCATCTAAAATCAAAAGAATCTAGTTTCCTGTTATCTTGTTTACACAGTTTCCAAGCTTGACTACAATAACTAACCCTAGAAAGAGCCGTCCCATGGCCGGGTGGTTAGCGCACTTGGCTACTGATCCAAAGGACCTGGGTTCGAGCCCCGGGTTAAGGCATGGATGTGTGTGTCGTTTTTCTGCTGAGGTCCTGCCATCCTCTCAGATCCTTCTACTATGGGTTCCTACTACAGGCTCCTGTCAGACCTTTGTGGCAAGCAGCTGCTTGAGGGGGTATTTATTTATTTTATTTTATTTAGAAAGAAACCAGACTATTATACAGTCTAATTTTAGTCTTTACTATTTCTCCACACTCTCCATAGATTCTTAAAAGTTTCTTAAATGTTAATCTCGTGCCGCACATCACCAGTATCTGTTACATAGCTCCCAAGATAATTAAACTGTGACACCTGCTCAAGACTGCAATCATTCAGATTAACTGAATCACAGCCTGCCTGACCAATTTTCATCACTTTAGTTTTCTCTCTGTTTATAACCAAACCTACTCTACTACCAGTTTCATCAACAGCTCGAATGAAAGAGTTCATCTCATGAACATCATTTGCCAAAAGGGCTAAATCATCAGCATAATCTAAATCAGAGATTTTAGTATCTCCAGACCATTTAAGGCCAAAATTTTTCCCTTGCAATGAATTTCATATAACGTAATCAATTACCAAACTAAAGAGAAAAAGAGACAAAATGCACCCTTGTCGAACACCAGAAGAAATGCTAAACCAATTGCTACAAGCCTTACCAACTCACACACGACTCAGTGTTATTATAGAGAGCTTTCATTATGTTAACCAACTTGTATACCATGTGATCTCACAATCAACCACAAATTATGACGATCAGAATAGTCAAAAGCCATTTTGAAATCAACAAAGCTAGCAACCAAAGGTTTCTGGAACTAAACATTTCTCAAGAATCTGCCTAAGTGAAAATATCTGATCCACACATTCCCTACCACTTCTGAATCCACATTGCTCATCACGCAATTGACTGTCAAACCAGATTCTTAATTCTTTTAAGCACAATTATGCAAAGCACTTTCCCTGGAACAGAGAGTAGGCTGATATCTCTATAGTTATCGCAAGAACTGCGATCACATTTTTTTGATAATAGGGATAATAATAGCTCTCGTAAAATCCTTAGGAACCATGCCTTTTCATAAAAGATATTAAAAATTTCAGTCATCCAAGTGGTAACCAAAACATTCCCAGCTATAAGCATTTCCATAGTAATTTCATTTACCACTGGGGATTTTGAAGTTTAAGTTTAGAAACAGCCAAAATAACTTTAGATTGTGTTATAGGGCCAACATTAAAGCCACCAATGAATCTATCGTCATTGCAAACAATGGGAGTAGAACTAACCACATAGTTTAGAACATCACTGAAATGCTCAGCCCATCTAGCCATGACATAATACTCCCCTTCTATAACTTTGTTTATCCTTCAATCCCTGTATACCTGTCCGTTTTCTACCACATAAAACATTAACTATTTGATACAGCTCTCTGCTGTTGTGCTGTCTAACTGCTTCCTCAGCTTTGTCAGCCAAGCCATCAAGCCAAAGATTCTTATCAGCAGCTAACTGATCCTTTAGACGTTTATGAAGCTCTCTGTAATGCTTTCTATTAAGACTAGTAGGGTATTGATTAACGACATTCCTGCAGTTCTTTCTTTCTGAAATAAGCTCAAGTGCCTTATCACCCAAATAATTCTGCCACCTCTGCTCCTTTTTTCCTAAAAGAAAAGCGTGTTAGTTTAAAAAAAGCCTGTATAAAATGGTCCCATTCTTCCTCAACTTCAGTAGTAAGCAAACCATGACTTGTAATGACTACGTAACCTATCATGTTAAGCTTTAGCTATAACTGGGTCTTTCAGAGCTTCAGTATTAAAGGTAATTTTTTTTAACCCAAGCACAACACTTCTTAAGTTTAAGTTGCAAAACACTTTTAACAAAGTAATGGTCAGATCCAATTTCAGCTCCCCTATATGCCCTGGTATTCCTAACAGAATTAGTCCATTTGCTGTAAATTAATATATAATCAATCATATTCCTATGCAGCCCATCAGGTGAAACCCATGTGTACTTATGTATGCCGCGGTGTTTGTAATAAGTGTTAGTTATTCTGAAACCATTGAGTTTACTTACCTGTAGGAGACGTTGCCCATTGCCATTGCAGCTACCAATACCAAAAGGGCCTATCACCCCTCCCCAAAGGTCAGTGTCAGTACCAACTTTGGCATTGAAGTCACCTAGAACTAGGGTAATATCTCCTTTCTTGACAGAATTCAAAATATCCTGAAGTTGTCCGTAAAAGCTATCCTTCTCATCCTCACTGGCATCCTCAGTGGGGACATAACAGCAGATAACATTCAAGTCTTTAATGCTTGTCTGAAATTTTGCTGTAAGAAACCTTTCATTAATGCACTCATATCCCAGAAGAGCATCACTAGCGTGTCTACTGAGAAGCAGACCCATGCCTTGGTGATGTTTATTATCTTTCCTCCCTGAAAAGAGAAATTTAAGATTATTTTTAAGAATCTACCTTTATCTATTATGCATCTAAAGAAGGTTATTTTTTTCATCAAATCGCTGCTAAAGTGTCATATTAACTTTCTATTTTTTAAGAACATTGAAAAATCATTCTGAAATGATCTGTTGCTGATAGACAAAGTTCTGGGTGACTGAGGAAAACACCTTTACACGCTGACTGGCTACCGCATTGGATTGCACTTTCGAACAGAATGCTCAATACACCACAACTTTTAAAATAATTGACATTGGCAGATGTTAATGTGCATTAAAAAACTGCAAGAGGAAGACTAGTAGAAATCGGATTGTGGGGTTGCAAAAGCTCGTCTCAAACCTTTACTGGCAGATTTTCAGCACAAGAAACAATCACTATGGTCAAAAAAGCACGCACTAGGTCTTCTGGGGACTGTAAAAAAGGTAATTTTCAATGATGAAAGTCAAATTTGCATTACTGAAAATCAGAGTAGTGCCTACTTAAGAAGATAGCCACACAAGGAATTCAGCCCTCAGTATCTTAAAGTTACTGTGAAACATCAAAAAGTCATGGTGTAGAGTTGCATGTTCTGTCGGGGAATTGGAAAGGTGCATATTATAAAGGAAACAATGAAAGCAAAGGACTTCATCGAGATACTAAAACGAAATTGTTTCGAACAGCCAGGGATATTTATAAGGATGAACTTAGATTTTTCAGGAGGATGACCTACTTGTCACTCTGCAAAGGTTTTTCAGAAGCGGTAGCAGATAGTACCATTAAAAGGATGGAATGGCCTGAACAGTCTCTGGACCTTAATACTATCGAGAACTAATGTTACAAAAATTAGTTATGAAATTACCAAAAAGCGGCTTTCAATAAGCGTGAGTTAATTGAGGATTTCCTATTTTCTTCTACCATATTACAAAAGTAGTTCTGAAATTAGTGCATTTCATGCCAAAAAAGATGTAAATTTATCATTGAAGTAAAGGGCTAGCCTATAAAATGTCGATTTTCAAATTTTAATATTCTCATTAACATTTGTAACAGATGCTGTGTAACGATTAAAATAAGTATGAAATGAAATATGTCTTAAAATTTAAGTTTCTGTTAGTTGATATACTTGAGTTAAATATTTAGTTTTTATTAGTTTGGAGAACTAAATTGCACAGTCTCCGTGGTCCTCCATAGTCCATGGCTGCTTGAAGATTTTGTATGTATGCCATAACATATTATAATTTCTACATGATTGCGTTCGGCTAATCATATGAAAAACGTTTCAGAAAAAAGTGTCAAAAAAAACGTCACATAGTTAGTTATACGTATTTAATAATTTTTGACTCGAAATCAGTATGACCAAGAGAAACATGCAAAAACATAAGTGTGTTTAGGACTCTTTGACATCCCTGTAACTATATCTTTCTCGACACCTTTTGTCCTGGCTCTCATTTTCGGACAAACCTTGTATACATTGAATTCTTTTTTTTTTTTTGCCTCCTTTCCAATTTATTAAAATTCTCCGAAGGGAAGGATATCTCTCTAAAGATTTCGCCCTGATCAGGTCCATAATTGCTTTCTCTGTCTTTCAGATACTCAAAGGAAATCTCGTACAAGAAAGAGGTTTGGTTTTTTATTAATTTAAATGATTTTTCACACGGAAAGCCTTCAAAGCTTAAAAGTCGAACAAGAGCAATTAAGGTATGTCTACTTGTTGGAATACCTTCACAAACCATAAAACGTTCAAAATAAAAACTTTCAGAAAGAGAACAGCTGCACATTTTAGTATATTTATACTGATGATATATGTCAAATTTCATATACCTCTGACAGGTCATCACTGCCATGTATTATCTACATGTTTGTAACCAGAATATATATTCTTATTTACTCCTTTTCCATCTATTTGATAGAGAAACTTTTCTATTTCTTTTTTCAAAACACATCAGTTTGAAAATTTTCGCTGAGAACCTAGTGTTAAAGGATTCTGCCACGGCAAGATGAAATCTTCTGTAATTGTAACATTTGTCGTTGAAGGTAAAAGCAGTTTTGGAACATTCTGTTTACAAAAATAAGATGACCCATTACCGAAGATACCTGGCAACTTTTCTTTATCCGTACTAGCAGTATTATATAGAAATGGCCAGTTGCTCTGACACTGAAATGAACCAGAATTTGACTCAGTACTTATGCTCTGTGTCACATCTGTTGACCCAGTTTTATACACATGATCTTCTTGAACAGCGACTGGAGATTCTTCTTTCTTGTGGCGGCACATGAAACAGAGACTGAGCACTAAACTGACTATGACACCAAGAGTAACTGATATACTGATAACTAGGGAAAGAGGAATATCGAAAAGGAACTTTCGCTGACCAACATACAACTGCTCTGATACTGAAATAAGAAAAATGGTTTTCAGTAATAATCAAATGAAATATCTTTATGTATTAAAGAATATGCAATGTTATATTACTATATGCTTATTTAAATAACTTCGATGTAAATATTACTGACGAATTCAAGTATATGTTTTGGTACTGCAGTATAGGGACCCAACTAAAAAAGTACAGTATAAAATATTTTTGTGAGATTAAACTACCGAGCTAAGGGACCTGGGTTCGAGTCCCGGGTAAGGCATGGATGTATGTGTCGTTTTTCTGCGGAGGTCCGCCATCCTCTCAGACCTTCTATTATGGCGTATAAATTGACAGCCTCCTTTCAGACCTTTTCTTTCAGGCTCCTTTCAGCCAAGAAGCTGCGCGAGAGGGTATTTATTTTTTATTTATAATATTGAGAAAAGGTTGTAAAATTACATTTACATAACACTGTAATATTGATTCACCCGATGCTCGGTGTCTATCATTATAACTTTTTTTTTAGCTAGAACACAATATGCAATTGATTTGTAATACATCTATAATCCAATGTTTTTAATTTTTGGATGATTAACATCAGAAAATTTTGAAAAGCGCTTCTCTGATACCAGAAATGCTTCTATTTAATTTGAAGAGCTTCTCTTTTGAAGCTTCGTCTTCCTCACAGATCTTTTCTGTGGCGTATTAAACTGACAGGCACTTGAAACCTACGATACTTAAAGCGGGTTTTTCCTGCCAGCTGAGTGAACAGATGTAGGCATGCATCTTTTGCGATGGTTTGGAACTTATATTCAGTTTTAAGAAATTCTTCTGTGTTCATCATCATCATCCTCAAGCAGCCATGGGCTATAGAGGTCCAATCGGACCATGCAATTTAGTTTTCCAAGCAAGTCTGCCCTGAGCTACATCTTCTCACTGCACACCAATTCTAACAAGGTCCTGTTTGATATTGCACACCGCATTCTAGGTATCCCCCTCTTTCTGAGACCTTTAGGCACACTATTCATAACCCTATTCGCCAATCTATAATTATCCATACGAGCAACTTGGCCAAACCAACGGAGTCTCTCTCTACAAAATATGCTGTTTAAAGGAGGCTGACAACTACTTTGCCTAACCTCATTATTAGTTACAAAGTTGAACCACCTAATGCCCAAGATACTGCGTAAGCATCTAGAATCAAAAGCATCTAGTTTTCTGTTATCTTGTTTACAAAGTGTCCAAGCTTCACTACAATAACTAACCCTAGAAAGAAACCAAACTATTATACAGTCTAATTTTAGCCTTTACTATTTCTCCACACTCTCCATAGATTCTTAAAAGTTTCTTAAATGTTAATCTTATGCCACACATCACCAGTATCTGTTACATAGCTCCCAAGATAATTACTTACGTGACACCTGCTCAAGATGCAACCATTCAGATTGACTGAATCACAGTCTGCCTGACCAATTTTCACTTTAGTTTTCTCTCTGTTTATAACCAAACCTATTCTACTACCAGTTTCATCAGCAACCCTAATGAAAGAGTTCATCTCATCAACATCATTTTCCAAAAGGGCTAAATCATAAGCATAATCTAAATCAAAAATTTTCGTATCTCCCATTTAAGGCCAAAATCTTTCCCTTGTCGAACACCAGAAGCAATGCTAAACCAATTGCTACAAGCCTTATCAAGTCTCACACTCAGTGCTATTATAGAGAGCTTTCATTATGTTAACCAACTTGTCTGGTATACCATGTGATCTCACAATCAACCACAATTATGACGATCAGAATAGTCAAAAGCCATTTTGAAATCAACAAGCTAGCAACCAAAGGTTTCTGGAACTAAACATTTCCCAAGAATCTGCCTAAGTGAAAATATCTGATCCACACATCCCCTACCACTTCTGAATCCACATTGCTCATCACGCAATTACCTGTCAACCAGATTCTTAATTCTATTAAGCACAATCATGGTAAGAACTTTACCTGGAACAGAGAGTAAGCTGATACCCCTATAGTTATCGCAAGAACTGCGATCACACTTTTTTGATAATAGGGATAATGATAGCTCTGCTGAAATCCTTAGGAACCATGCCTTTATCATAAAAGATATTAAAAATTTCAGTCATCCAAATGGTAACCAAAACATACCCAGCTATAAGCATTTCCGTAGTAATTTCATCTACCACTGGGGATTTATGAAGTTTAAGTTTAGAAATGGCCAAAATAACTTCAGATTGTGTTATATGCAAACATTAAAGTCACCAATGCATCTATCATCATTACAAACAATGGGAGTAGAACTAACCACATGGTTTAGAACATCACTGAAATGCTCAGCCAACCTAGCCATGACAGAATACTCCCCGTCTATAACCTTGTTTATCCTTCAATCCCTGTATACCTGTCCGTTTTCTACCACATAAAACATTAACTCTCTAGTACAACTCTCTGCTGTTGTGATGTCTAACTGCTTCCTCAGCTTTGTCAGCCAAGCCATCAAGCCAAAGATTCTTATCAGCATTTAACTGATCCTTTACATGTTTATTAAGCTCTGTGTAATGCTTTCTATTAGGACTAGTAAGGTATTGATTTAAGGGCATTCCTGCAGTTCTTTTTTTCTGAAATAAGCTCAAGTGCTTTATCACTCAAATAATTTTATCTCCTCTGCCCCTTTTTTCCTAAAAGACTACTATTTGTTTCAAGAAAAGTCTGTTTAAAACAGTCCCATTCTTCCTGAACTTCAGTAATAAGCAAACCATGACTGTCATAATGACTAAGTAACCTATCATGGTAAGCTTTAGCTGTAATTGGGGCTTGAATTTTTAATGGACTGTGTTGTAGTAGAAGGGAAACTGTTATGTGGAATTTATCACTGGGCGGTGAAATATTTAGGAAAGTACAAAGGTTTCAAACCTTTTTTTTTACTTTTCGATAGTCATTGAAGTGGCACACACCTCTATTGTGTTTATCCGGTATGAAAGCTGACAAATACACCTCAGTGGCGGCCGCCCCCAAATACCAAGAGAAGTCAGAGAGAACCATTGCGCAGTTCCAATGAGTTTGTTTTTTGAGAGTTGCACACTGCCTCCCCCCTTCCAACGGGCATTTTCTGGAAAGCTCCATCTGCGAGCATTGCCAGAAAACCAAATGGTGTCCTTGCAAAAAAATTGTCTACTTGCAAAGTGGTGCATTTATTTATGCGATATGTCACTACTATATTACACACTAATATGATATGCACACAATATTCTTACCTGGTAATACCGTAAGATATGTACTCTTATAGCTGTAGCCCATACTGTTGGCTCCTAAGCAAACATATTTCCCAGAATCCTCTTCTTTCGCCTTTGGAATAAGCAATTTATTCAAATAATGGTTATCAGACCTTTCGATCATCTCAGATGATTTGATGACTTTAAAAGCTTCACCTTGCATTGCAATCGTATCCCCTCTCATTTCCTCCACACGTTGCAGCCACTGAAAGAAAAAGATTGATTAATACGTAAAAAAATCAATAGTTTCAAGATTTATTAATTTCGTCCTAAAATGTACACTTAACCACGATGCAGATGATGCGAGGAGAAGAATCCCTTTGCGGAATTCCCAAAACATCATCCGTGTAACACTTAGCTGTTTCTTTGAGACATGGACTTATCACTTTTGTCCTATTTATCTCCTACCAGCTGTCCAGTGGATCCGCTAGCCAGCTGTGAGCCCCGGGGGAGGGGGTCCTTGTGACCTTGTTAGAGTGTTCAGAATTCATGTGATGTGACGATTGCTAAAGGATTGCATCCTGAGCATCACATCTGGTGCTGGGCACAATGCGATGACGTCAATGAAAATAATTCATCTGAAGTTTCATGGAAGGAAAATCCACACCATGCAGAAAAAGTAGGAATGCTCCCAAACACTGACTACATGAAGTATAGGGTGATGCATTGTCACGAAATTAATTGAGAAATCTTTCGACCCTAAACAGATTGCTTGATGATTGCAAATATTTCTCTGTGAACTGGTGTTGTTTAGGACACTTGAACCTTTAATAGAATCTGGGACCAAAAAATAAAATGAAACTCTTGTTGTAACTGAGAGATCCGTTGGTCTGTCTCAACAAGGTCTTCCATGGGTTGTTGCAGGTATAGAGCCTTCCTCCCTCTTTCCAATGTGGGCCCTGCCTGTTGAGAAGAACATCGAGTTTTTGTCCTCCCTCTGCCACACGCCCTTCCATTTTCGAAAGTGCAGCAAGAATCGCTTTGCTTTAGGTGAAAATGTCCCAAATTTGCCCCGATGCCAATGCTCAGTCTTGCATTTGGTGACATTTCAAGTTTACCTCATTTGTCGAATGGTCATGTGTTACCCTATGCAGGAACTGATGACTCCTCCAAGATCATCTGAACTGCGAAATTTCCTTCAGTGAACTGCCCTCGTGATAATTAAAATAATACACAATACCACATACTTCCTCCCACATAAATGCTTCGGAGCAAAAATTCTTGACTATATCGTACATAATTCATAACAATAATAATTTTCATGGCTTCTCACAGAGAACTAGGCGAGGATGACACACTGCCATCGAAGTTACCTAATCTGCGGAAGGTGGCGTCTTAATTTCGGAGCAGTGAACTCTCACCAACGCCATCAAATCCTCGTACGACAACGAAAAATATCGCTTAAAGCGTCTGACCTCGTGCAGGGGAGGTTCTTTTGACTTCTTATTGCTTTTCGCCTCTCATTTATCATTTTCATAATAATAATTGCTTCTGTTCGTTTTTCTTAAAAAATTTCCTTTATCCCTGAAATTTTAAGCTGTCTTGATGTTAACACTGCACTATGCATAAATGCTCGATTTTGCCAATGTACTGTTTTAGAAAAACCTGGCTAGAGCCAACAGTAGAAATTCTGGACACCCCGTGCACTTAGTAGCTGATGCCTCCTTTCTAAATACCTTGATATTCTATATGTTACGTGTATTATAAGTCATTCACTTACAATATACGTAACACTACCTGGTGAATATGGGAAATTTTGTTCTCGGAAGTACAAGTATCAATGTTGAGCAAAACGTTTGCTGACTTACCTGTACATGTGGCAGCAGATGGCTTCTTACCACGCAAAGCAGTGTCGCCATGCTACCAGCAGTCACTGTTGCATTCTGTGGTCGAATGGCACTCAATTCTGGCTTTCTCTGGAATTCATCTAGGGAAAGAAAGAACGCATTACTTTCCCAATTATAAACTCAGGGGTGTTATCATAAACCAGGGTCGGTAACTGTTCAAGAAGACACATTATCTTATTTTCTTATGTTCAACGAAGATATCTTAACCAGCACATACGAATAGGCAGACACAGATACGACCTTTGATTAGATGTGCTAAGGAAACAAAGTAGAGCTTGAACAAAGACTGCCAGCCAATTAAAGCTTACAAAACTAACATAACTCACGTGGTTATATTTTATTAATTTTTTTAAAATGTGATTCTGCCGCGCTTAAACACAAGAAATATTACTATGGCACATTATAGAAATATAGACTTGTTAGCAAATAATTTTTTTAATTTTTCAAAATTTTTAAATGCACGAAGAACTTAGATAATCAGTAAGCTTTTGTCTTGTATTCGTTTGTCGTAAGACTTAACAAGGACACACAAGGACAAGTCAGGTTCGCTAACCACTACACCAGTCAGGATAATACATATAACTTTCCAAAAATAAACTAAATGTAACTGCTATGTATAGATATAAATCGTTAAAGAATATTGCTACCAGAGAGGTCCATAATACCCAGTTTTGCTTGATCCATATACTGGTTAAAATTAATAATAGAATTAATGTACAAACTGCAGTATATAAAATGCGATTACGGATCATTATCCCACAGTAGTTAAAAAAAAGGAAAATAAAAATTTTAACGAAAGAAATGAAAATATTAAAATTATGTGCTCAGAATTAATCATGAATGACAACGACACTGCCATTATCGGCAGTGTCGTTGAAGAGGAAAGAGGAAGAAACGGGTCATCAAAGGTCAGTGGGTTAATTTTGATAGTTTTTTTTTACATACGCCACACGACATTGAAATTGCCACACCCACAAAGAGAGTGGATAGCATAGATAGAGAGGTAGCACACACATAGCAATATATATTGGCAAACCATAATTTAATTTGCTGCCAGTTACAGCGATTAGAAGATGAGGTAATGCAGCACAATGTGACTGCCTCAGTAGGTGGTTGCACCGCCGTGAACGGCAATACAGGCAGCAGTACGGCGTGGCATGGAGTCATACAGTCGACGAATATGGTACTGAGGAATTGCACACCAAGCAGCATTGACTTGCTCCCATAATTCATTAAAATTCTGCTCCGGCTGTTGAGAGGATTGCACACATCGTCCAATGTGATTTTCTATTGGGGATAAATCTAGAGATCGTACTGGCCATGGCAATACTTGAACATATGGCAAACATTGTCTGGAAAACCCTAGCAGTGTGTACATGGGTGTTATCATGCTGGAAAATGGGCTGCTGCATGCCTCCCAAGAACAGTAACAAAACGGGCTGCAGAACCGTGCTAACGTATCGTGCAGTTGTCAGTGTTCCCGTGATGTAGACAAGAGGTGACCTGCTCTCTTATCCAATAGCACCCCATACCATTATACCTGTCTGACGGGTGGTGTGCTGGTTGCGAACAAAAGCTGGATCTGTCAATCAAGGACCTGGATCCGTCAATAGTCAGCACCCTGACAGAAACGGGATTCATCGTTAAACATAACAGTGTTGCATTCATGACCTCAATTCGCATGACTTTGGCATCAAGCCACACGAGCGCTGCGATGGTTTGCAGTCAATGGCAGTCGATTTAACGGTTGCCTAGAGCACAGGTGTGCCTCATGCAACCTTCGGTTTCAGGTCGTTGTGGGGATGTCCATGGCTGCTGAGCCAGCCTGTTGAATATCGACTGCAGTGCTCTGTGGTGACGAACGAGCATGTTGGACAATGCGCCTATGAAGTCATGCTGATGTCTGTTGGACAGCACCGCTCCCTCTGCAACGCACGCTAGAACCTTCATTTCGCCACTGTTGTCAACAGTTTGTGCATCCCAATGAATATGGTCAGCAACACAACGTGTAGTCCATCCAGCTTCACATAGGCAATTCTTCCTCTCTCAAAAGCATCCAAATGGCGATAAACCTGCCTACGGCGTGTACCAGGCATTTTTGGCCTTCGCTGAATAATTTCCAAGAGGAACCACCTAATGCCAACCGTTCGCATGACTTCCACCTGCATAAACACAATACCGTCCCTGTTCCTTCTAGCACCTTTTATCTCTTGAGCCACACACGTCATTGGCTACGGATTATCATCATTTGCATATCTCAAATACGCACACTCACCCTTCTATTTGCATGTTTGTACGACATGTCCTTCTGGGTGGGGCATTTTCAATGTCCTCAGTGTACATGAGGAGAAATCCTTTCCTTCTCCCCTATGTTCGGCTTTCATTCATTACAAATTGTAAACGAATTTCTTTGTCAGAGAACGTAATCTTGTTTGTTCTGACACCGTTTAATCTAATTGTCCCGATGCATCTCTGCTGAAGTTATTTATAACTTTCTGACTACGTTTTACTGTTCTCATCATTGCCCTAATAACTAGAGATAATGTTATTATTACTACTACAGATATAATAGAAAACATGCAAAAGAAATCATTTGTGTGGACAGGGTGCGGTAACTTACTAATACTACAGTCCCTCAGTATAATATTACAAATATATCTTGTGATCACATCAAGATTATAACCAATTTATCTTTCGATACATTTAACGTTGTTTCGCTTAACTTCGGGTTTTAAAAAACAAATCAGTTCTGTAACAGATTAACGCATTTAGATATATGTGATTATTATGGGATTTTATATATAGAAATATTTAATTTTATACTCTTTTATTGCAAAACGATTCACGTGGAAAAAAGTAATGACAAAAGCAAAAACACTAAAAAAAAGTACATTTTAAAATTTCTAAATAAAAATTATATTTTTAATGTCTATGAATTATTGAATCGAAGTAACAGAACTGCAAACTGTAATAAATAAAATGAAATCGTAAATTGAAGGAAAAAAGGAATTCTAAAATATATCTGTGTATCCTAGTTCCGACACAAATTAAACATTATATTGAAAGTAATTGTTTTAACATAAATGACGGGTATCACGTGAATAGGGACATTACAAATCGCGAAAACTTTGACTAAACAGCAAGCAATAGGCATCTCTTAGAACTGGTATGACGAAATTCAATTATCCCTTATTTGAAACAGAAGAATAGATCTTCAAACTGAGGAAACAATACCACACGTCCTCATCAGTTTAAGAGGTTCAAAATAGAATTTCTTAGCTCTGGCATTTCTTAAGAGATTGTTTTTTGGGAATCATTCTCCCAAATAAGCCATAAATCTTAACTACTATTTATATAATTGTGTTAATACTTCTTTGTACGTTATTAGTAAACTCAATCATCGTGTTCTAAAAATCCAGTTGTTTCGTGTCAGTTTTTAACGTTAACTTTATTTTCAAAATACTTTTTAAAAGTGAAAATTCGCAACGTTGATTAATATCCGTTGGAACTTAAGATCACAACGATTATTGATCTACCTATTCAGTCTACCATGAATGCAATTATTATTATTATTGCTTCTGTGCATTCAGCAAATTGCAGAGAATCTGTGAGGGAGAGTGCGATTAATGTGCTCAGATGCCGATCACTTTAGGGAACAGTTCCATTCAAAAGCTGAGTTGTGATCAACAGCAGCCTCAGAAATCCTTTGGATGTACAGAGGGGCGTAGCATGAGTGGTAGCCGGGGAAGAAACGGAGAGACTGTGAGACTGCGCAATTGACGCTCATCGACCTTTGGTTGATTGATACATTTTTGATCTGCGCGATCTCATAGTCTCTCCTTGACTGGCAGTTGCCTCTCACGTTACCTTCTGTAGTATGTATTTGACGATCTATAGAAAAGCATCTGAAAATTCGATAGCCAGTTCCCCTTAAAATTTTAATCAGGAAATAATAAATGTGAAGGTGGGTCTCGCAAGCCACAACAAGCTAGGACTGCCATTATCGGCAATGTCGTTGATGAGGCAACGGATCATCAAAGGTTAGTGTGTTAAGTTTTTTACATATGAGGAGAAATCCTTTTCCTTCTACTCCCAGGTCCTACCACATCCTACTTACGCTTCTGTAACGAAATCATCATTTTACGAAAAACAGTCAAGGGACAGAATTGATCGAAAATTTGCTTAAACTTACCGATCACATTAAGGTAGAAAGTGGAGCTGGTGAAGCCAAGCACATTGCGAACAACGCATGTATAGTTTCCTCTGTGGTTGAGTTGAAGGTTCTGCAGGTTCAACGACCAACGGCCTTTCTTCATTCTATTGATGGGTTCGCCATCTTTGTACCAAGAAATGCTCGGCTGCGGTCGACCAGTGGCCAGACATTTCAGCTTCACGGACTCTCCCACTTGGCGCTCGAGGTCACTTATAGCTTCGGTTGCATTTAATGCCGGCGGTTCTGAAATGGACAAGGAGATGAAACATCAGCCAAAGCTCGGTGCTCTGAGCAGAAACTGGAAGTCATTGTGGGATACGATCCGGCCACTTCTGTTCCTATGCGGAGATAAAAGATCCTCACCATTCTACTCTCGACAAAGCACTCAATCCTTACACTTCGTGCAAGCAAACTCCATCCGCCATGACCAATTCGGTCCTCAGTAGAATTTTATCTTGTTCGTGATAACGTTTTAAAAATTGGGGAATAAACGAGAAGTGAGTGCTTAGCTGTCTTTTGAACATTTTGCTACTTCCATAAAGATTTACATTTGTAGTAGGGCAGCAAGGAATCGCCATTAATTCTCCCCTCTCTCTTATACATGCGCATGTGGGACTCATTGTGCATTACTTATTGACCGTCCTTTGTAGCTCTAAGTATTATTATTCATTACTTTGTTTATTTTAGATCTTAGTTTTAATAAAAGTGCAAAATAATAATAATAACAACAACACAGATATCGCCAGGGGAGGGACTCACCACTCAGATCGGAAAATACTGAATTGCCTGCGGTTTTCCTAAAAAGTAAAGGAGAAAATTAGAATTGGAGTATAAGAAATGACATTCTGTGTGGTTCGTTATTAATTCATTTATTATTTTATTGCAAGTAATTATAATTTACCATGCTTTAAGACGGAAAAATATTTTTTCTCACAATGTGCCAAACGGACAGGTGTCAAGGACCTTAAGGGTTCAGAGCTGCGTAGGGATTCATTGGATATTGGAATTATATCGTTAGAATTCTCTTTAATATTGGGATTATATCATTGGATTCATTAATTGGAATTATTATATTCATGGAATTATTATATAGGGATTCATTGGGTAGCTGTGAGGAGACAGAAAACCTTCCGTCGAGGTCATCCAGAGCGATTTTAGCATGCACAGGGTACGACTCTCGTGTACATGGGGCCATGACTTAAGTTTCGATCCAACAGACGGCCCATCGGTGTTCTCTTTCTCACTGGAACCAGAGTAAAGGTAGCAGATAAAATTTCCTCTTTTCAGAGAACACAATGGAGATGGATGGCATCTCGGAATGTCAGCTTATCAGCATCGCATTGCCATTAGTTAGGGTTCAACTTGCCACCAAGTTCTTTGTCTTGTGATGCTTCTCCTAGAATAAACTTCGCTAAATGTTGATAAGCACTCCAATGTGCACAGCAAGAGCGAAAAGTTCATATTTCTGTCAGGATCGATTTTTCGGCAGCGAGAAATGCGCAACTCAGTAAAAATTCAATAAAAAATGAAATTTCAAAAGGGAAAATTTTTAAACGCTGTTTTTAAAATCTATAGTTTTCTGTAGATTGCATTTGCAGCATCAGTCATAAAACCTTGAAGTTTTTCTTCACTGCCTCAATGTGGCATGGGAAAGTTATTAATAATCTATTTAAATTAACTAATTATTATTAAATAATCAATTTCAAATGAAAAATTTTAGTTATCTATTTTTTACTTTACCTCTTAACTGCGCATCTCAGCCTCTCCTCTAGCTCTTCATTCGACATAAGTGTTGTCAACTACGTTACACTCACTACGAATATTTCAAAAATTCGGTGTCGATGTCGTACCTTTCGTAGTTTTTCCGAAAGTGAGTTGATAAATGAGTGCGTGTCAGAAGATCTGAGAGCACTGCCAGCGAAATGCTTTCGGGATGACCAAAGCAGGAGTTTTTCACGATTGCCTTGCTAATAATCTGTTTTAAGTCATCTCTGGATGACGATTCATCTCTCAAGGTAAGTTCGAAATAACTTAAGACAAATCATTAATAAGACAGTTGTGAAAAACTCCTACTTTAGATATTCGAAAACAATATGCTGCAGTATACAGAGCCGGTGACATCCATGCGAAACTCGAGGCACCGAGGATAAAGGCTTCATTCGAACATAAAGGTCGATATCTCTCAAAACGTACCCAAAGAAATAAGACGTCGATGGTGTCGGGTGCTGCCGGGGGGGGGGGGGGGGCGAAACTCGCTCTGCAGCCATCTGCTCGTCGTCACTTTCTCGATTGATTCGGTGACTATGAAAACATGTAAAGAAGACTTCTGTGGCAAGCAGCTGCTTCAGGGGATATTTATTTTATTTTTTTAAAGAAGATATTTATCATCTATATAAGACTAACTGAGATTTTAGATATGTAAAATATCGCATCACTCCTATTTTTAATTTAAAAATGTCACCGAAACAACGAGCGAAGAGGTGCATTCGAAATAAACAGAAAATGCTGTAATATGTCCTCCATTTTCAAGTCCCCGGATGCTCTGCTAAATATTGAACTAAATCATCGACATATTATTTGTATCTAGTAAGTCACCCGATAGACAACTTTTGCGCACTATGAGAAATTACAACTCGAAAAAACTTGTACGAATTGTATATTTTAGTTTTGCCCACGGCCAGATCTAGGGAAGGGAAAAAAGTAATCTGAAAGGGGTCGGAAAAAAATCTTAGACGTATATTAAGAAAAGTTCATTCCATTAGAAAAGATATTTCGTATACAGTACATTCAAGAAATTTGTTAAATCTGAACATTAATAATGAAATATCTGGACAAGGTTGGAGGTAATTCGTTGTTTGTTTCTGACAGCCCCATTAAGCCCCTTTCATTTAATTACTTACCTAAATATTTCCTGGTGCCTTTTGTCTTGTTAAATGTTCTAGCCCATGCTGCGTATTCTTCTTGATCTATGAGGAAGAACAACCATTTCGTCAATTATGTAGAAGAGTTTGCAAAAGAGGAAAAGGAAACATTTTTTGTTCTTTGAATGTATTCCTGCTTACCTAGCACAATGAGGGTGATGTTGACGTCAGCGCTGCCGAAACCGTTGATCGCGCGACACGTGTAATGTCCCGTATCTTTCTGCTCGGCCTCTTTCATCTTCAGTGCTCCGGTCGAGGTGATCCTCATTCTGTCGAACGCAGTCAGAGGCTCGTTCCCTCGGAACCACTGAAAGAACAAGTTGTCCGGATCTCCCGCGTGCACTGGACACGGAAGCACCGCAGACGAACCCTCTTCGAAGATGCGTCGTTCGTCGCCAAGATCGACACTTGCTCGAGGTGGCCCTGGCAACAGAAAAACGCGCAAACATCAGACACTCAATGGATACTGGACGGGGGGGGGGGGGGGGTGATAGCTTTCCATTCCCATGAACAAAAACTACCTTATTTTCTTTTTCCTTTGACCGGAACGATGCGAATCCACGCCCATTATCTTTTTATTTTGACGAAGAGGAATTATTTCGCTTCTGATTTGCATGACGCCCACTTGATTTCAGAAGCCATGAGAGAAATCGAATGATTTCTATATTTCGACTAAAAGAATGAGGAAAGCTGGATTTTAGTTGAAAATATTACTTTATATTCAGTCTGATATAGTCATATGCATTGGCACTGAATACGAGGGCTGAGGGACTCGCCCCCCCCCCCCCCGAAAAATTTCTTTTATTTATCTAAAAGACAAAATAAATATGTCTGGTATCCTGTTATTGTACGTGACCCCCCTCCTGAGAATTTAAAAACCCAGCGCCTGTGTTCAATATAGTCTTTGAAATCTTAAAGATACTTGAAACAAACCTTTAGTTTAGGAATGCCGAGGTCTCGCCTTCCTCACAGGTCTTCTCTATGGCGTACTAAACAGGCAGGCTCCTGCCAGACCTCTGTGGCAAGCAGCTGCTTGAGAGAAGATTGATTATTTTTATTCATAAGTAAAAAGTATTGAATTACGTAATAAATTATGTAGAGCAGCGATACGAAGGCCACGTTTGGCAGTCTGCACTTGCCGTACACTTGTCCTAATGGTCGATCCCTGCCGACGTCATCAAATGGAATGCTTCTTCAGCTCCCAAACAAGTGAAAATCCGACTGCGCTTGGTCCGATCGGTTAAACAATTGGCCATCGTCAGGTGCAGAAGAGATCCATCATTGATAAGAAGAATAAAATCAGGAAGGACTACCATTTGCTCACGTGCTGCATTTACAGGAGATCCGAGCCGTACACAGATACTGTCGACGGATTCCCACCACTTGCGTCTTCTGTGACCACAGAAACCGAATTTCTGAAAAAGAATTACTATATCGTTGTAGACTCCATCTTTGTGTAGGAATGCTGTAATTTGTTCGAAATGGAAATATATTCGACCATTTGTCGAAGATTTGAGAAATATTGAGAAGTTTCCTGCGGGCGTACTCCTCGATAAGATCTCTTCTGGTTTGCCACTGGGGAACCATCGGAAGGAGGGGACGCCGAACAAGAGAGAGACAGAGATAGGGCTCAGTTTTATATTAGATACAATAAAACACTGGTTTTCTAGACACCCCTTACTTCCTTTTAGTTGTCACTATTCTTATAAGCAGTAGTCAGAGCTTTGAAGAAGAGGGTTGGGTTTTCTTACCTCTGAGCAGCACTTTTTTGCACACTGTGGGCTAAATGGCCAGGTCACAAGGACCCCAAAAACAGAGAAGTTTGGGAGAGGGGACCCATTGGAACAGCTGTTGGGAGACAAATGGTAGTCTCCCGTCAAGGCCATCCAGCGTGTTCTTTAACGTGCAAAGGGTATGACGCTGCTGCTCATGGGCCACAGTTTAACGTCCATCTGATTGACAGTGGCTTTTCCAAGTCCATCGGTGTCCTCTACTGACCATGGGCAGGGCGGGGATTTTTACTGAGATAAATCTCAACGCCGACCCAGCTGGGACTCAAACCTGGGAACTGCAGATAACGAGCCTGGCGCGCTACCGACTGAGCCACCCCTGCCCCTGAAGAAGAGGGATTATGTTGGTAATTTTTCCACAACTATACATGTTTTTTCCAAAAACTGGTATAATAAAAATATTTAATAATAATATTTATTTATTTGCACAATATTTAATACATAGTCAAGTTCCACAAGAGTTAGTGTTTAACTCGCAAGTGGATATTTACAAAACATATATTTCATGCAATCCTGAGTACATCAATATATATAAATATGTAAACGAAAAAAGCAATTGCATCCTCTGTAATATATTAATTTATCTCCTATTAGTCATATCTCATTTCAATGCAATCAGTTAATACAGCAAATAAAACATCAGTCGCAATCTCCACCGTTCAACAACCATTTTTTAGTTCTTTAAAGAAATGTGTTTTATTATTTAGAATTTTCATGTTATCTGGCAATGAGTTGAATAATTTTAAGCCACTATATCCATAATATTTTTTGAATAACTCTTTGTTTGGTTTTGGAATGCAAAAATCCTGAGCCACTACCGCTCTTGTAAAATATTTATTAACCACTACATCAAATTTGTCCTTATTATGAAATACATACTTTGGTAAAGCCATTTGGTGTATTTGTTTTAAGTTGAGTATTTCAAGTTTTTTTAAACTTCGCTCAGACGAGTCGTACTTTCTTTTAAATGTCATAATCTTTACTATATATTTTTGCAATTGCTGCAATTGATTTAAATAACATGAAGATGCTCCTCCCCAAATTAGAATTGCATACTGTATTCTGGAATAGATTAATGCATAATATACTTTCTTTAAAATTCCGATATTCGTCATATCTATTAAAAGATACATTTTGGGAATTATTTGTTTGATTTTTAATGCTACTTTTTGATCATGATCATGCCAGGTTAGATAACAGTCGAAATTAACTCCTAAATATTTTGATGCTTCAGTACTTTTAGTCCTTGGACAAGCACAGTTTAAAGACCTAATTTTTTCTTGTTCGAAAAGCTTACAATCACTCATATAATAGAATAAATCTCCAAGATCTCTATACTTTCCCCTAAGAGTATTAAAATACATATATTTCGTTTTATTTACATTTATTAATAATTTATTTTTATGGAACCAAGTTTGAAGTGTTCTTAAATCTGCAGCAATATTGCTTAATAGTTCTTCATCAATTTTATCGCAGTAAACCAAGGCAGTGTCATCTGCAAACGAAATAATCTTACCTTTGAATTTGGTGTGTAATAGATCGTTTACGTATATTAAGAATAACTGTGGTCCCAAAACAGAACCCTGTGGAACACCATAACGAATTGATTTTTTTTCACTAAAAACGTCTCCTATTTTGACTTGTTGTGTTCTACCCTTCAAATCGAATCACACCATCTCAGTGACAGTCCCCTTATACCAATAACCTCTAATTTATCTAGTAAAATATCAATAGACAGGGAGTCAAAAGCTTTAGACATATCCAGAAACAAGACCACCACTCGTTCATTTTTGTTGAGACCATTACATATTAATCTAACATACTTCAGCTGTAGCATCAGCTGTACCTTTATTTTTCCTAAACCCGTACTGGTGTTCCAATAGTATAGTGTATTTAGTAAGGTAATTAGTTAACCTTAAATGCATTAACTTTTCAAATAATTTTGAGAAAACAGTTTGTATTGAAATAGGCCTATAATTCTCTACAAACATTTTATCACCATTTTTATAAATTGGGGTAACCAACGAATTCTTAAGCGAAGATGAGAAAAATCCACCTGCAAGTGACAAATTGTAACCCTTCAGCAAAATTCCAGATATTACACTGATCACTCTCTGTAACATGTAGACTGAGAAGTTATCATCACCTGAAGATTTGTTCAATTTAAGCCTAAAGGCTGTCTGAATTAATTCACTTTCACTAATCGGCAACAAGGCCATTGAATTTACTCTGTAGTATTTCACATCGTCCGATGTGCCTTCACAGGTGTCTTCCTCTGTAACGTTTTTTATTAGATCATCTATCACATTGATGTAATAATCACTAAAGACATCGGCGATTATCTTTTTATCATTAAAGGTATCGTGTATTCTTTAACCAATTTGGATTCCTTTTAATAGATCTTTATTATTATATTTACCAGTTAATTCGTTAATATTTTTTCCACTGCTGTTTAGAGTCATTGCCTGCCGAAAGAACCTTATATTTGTAATAGTTATTTTTAGCGATTCTTAATTTATTAGTTAAGCTGTTACGGAGAAGAATGAATCTATCCTTAATTTCCTTGTATTCCTCATTATTACATGGGCAACTTTTAAGCCTTTTGTATAATTTGTCCTTTTCGGTAATAAATTGAAGTGTTTCTTCTGTGACCCATGCACTTTTTGGCACACAATCGGCTAAATGGCCAGGTTTCAAGGTTTCAGAAAAGGTTGGGGAAGGAATTCACTGGACAGCATATATAGAGAGATGAAAGGTTGGGGAAGGAATTCACTGGACAGCTTATATAGAGAGATGGAAGGTTGGGGAAGGAATTCACTGGACAGCATATAGAGAGAGATGGAAGCCTTGTATCAGCGTGTTCTTTAATGTTTTCAGGTTATGTTTCTCGTGCACACAGGGACAAGGCTTAACGTCTCATTGGACGGACGGCGGCCTTTTCGAGCCTCTCGGTGTTCCCTTTCTCAACGAGGGATATGTTAGCGGAGATCAGTCTCAACAGAGGCCCAGTTGGGGCTCGAACGTAGCTCGCAATCGACTTAGCCAATCCTTTTCTCTTGAGACGTCAGGTGCGTTCAAAACTACAGAGGGATATTCTCGCCCCATTTCATCACAATCTGGGCTTTAGGAATGGAATTATTAATGGATGGGGGCGTAAGCTAGTGAGCTAAACATCCCATGTTAGGAGAATTTAGCATTCCTATAACAAGATTTTGAATATTAGGTTGCGTCTGAAATATTTCCGTTTGCTTCAAACATGTAAACATGTTTTTGGCATGGTGCCTAAGCTTAACTTGATTTTCGTTCAGAGAAGAAAGGAGAATTTTTTGTGGAGAGGGTCTGACCCAGTGGTCGAGTGATTCGATCCGTTGCAAAGATCGAATATTTCAACAGAAGAGAATAGCTGTTGTCTGAAGACCCTTGGGTTTCAGTCTTTGATTGCCGCCAGTAACAGTTTCTACCCACTGTAACTAACGCAACTGTTTTCTTCTCTATATTTGCGTAAATTGTTCTTTTTCTCTACGTTTATTCTCCTCTATTCTGTTTAATTCATGACTCTAATTTGAGCGTTAACTACTTTCCTGATTGAAAGGTCGAAAACACATTTCAAATAACTCTAATTGTTATTCTATCCCCCACGCAAGGAGATTAAACTTTCTTTTTTTTAAAAGAAAAATTATTATTATTTTTTTTTTTTGGGGGGGGGGGGGTTGGATGGTTTTTAATGAAATATCACAATTGCATTTTCTGAATCATCAATTTGTTCGAATGTCCGCTCTTAGAGGGCGCTAAATTTAGAAAATGATAAACTTCATTCTCTTCAGCAATGATCATTCAATATTCGCAAGAGATCATTTCTCTGTTCATTATCTGGGATCAGTTTTGCATCAAAATTCCTCTTAGCTCATTAGTCCGAGTTGAGACTTACGTGCAACTGGATTAGCGTGCGCTCAATGAAACAACTTCTCTGGCATTAAAAAAGTTCTTGTCCTTTTAGACGAAAAAGAAAAAATAATAAATCCCGACAAGCTTTGCTTTACGGTGCACGTTATTTGTCTGAAATATGCAACTGAATAGAAATGAATTTATTGGGGCTTAAAGTTGAAGCCGAAGTTGCGCGAATTTCGAAACCCAACGCCTTCGAGTCTGCGAGAATAGTTCGCGTGCGACGCTTATTTGCATAAATACTTTGCCGAAAAGATAAAAAGCTGTTGGGTGGGAAGAACAGTCTCGCGTGAGGAAAGGAACACCGAACCTCTTGGCTGACCCTTCGGAACTTTCGACTCCTTCCTTTTCTACCTCAGGGCTTGTCAGTTGAGACGGAATCCATGACTCACTAGAGATTCGAACCTCGGCTTTTACAAACATCTGCTGTTATGTTATTCCATAACCTCCTGAAAACTTATTTTTAGTCTTATGTATTTTCACTTCAATTTCAAATTTTTGATTTTTATACCATGAAAGAAAAAAAACGCCTGCTCCTTTCGGGCCAAATAAGATCATTCGATTTTCAAAAGCGTTTGACGCTAACAGTGACGTCACTCGGTGCAGCTGAATGCGTGAGGAGGCAAAATCGTTCGCTTTCCCTCCCCCCTTGAAACGTCACAAGAGAGAAGGAAAGGCGTATCAGAAAGAAGTTCCTCCCTCGCTGGTGACGCTGAGATCCGTGACGTAGGAGGTTCAAGAGGAAACAACGAAAAGTGAAAGATTGTTCCACGTTAAAATAAATATAATCTTTATTAAATTTATTTGCAAAGTATTGATCTTTTGTCGTTTAATATTTTCAATACCTTGGTCTACAGGGCTAAATAAAGATTAATCAACGTATCCGCTTCATTTTTTCTTATTCATTTTATAAATAGGGATCATGATTCACTTCGAAACCAGACAAAATATTGCCAACATGAATTGTTCATTTCTTTTACAGAAAATGCTCTCAACACATTACGTGATAAATTGATAAACAAACGCAATATGTTCGCAACCCTTTCGATGTGTCGTGCACTTCCATTTGTCGCGTTCTTGGAGATAAGTTTCCCGCTAATGAATTGTCCTCATTCCCTGCAACAACTGGAGATTCAGAAGAGGACCGGATTTGCTCTCTTCCAATGCTCGAGCGTCGGGATTTTGCACGAGAGTCAAGGTCACCTCCAAAGGATGTGCGGAGGAGGAGATGGAAAACTCCTTCTCCCCGTCTGCTCCAACTTGACAATCGAGGACGACTCACCTCTGACCCTAAGCCCTATCTGACCCTCGATCTCACCTGTCCGGCGACAAACGCGTCGATGAGCTTTGGAAAGATGGAGCAGATGGTGAGCCACTTTCGGACTCTTCTTCTATAACTGCGTCAAGTGGCTTCTCGATGCAAATGGAAGGGGGGAGAAACGGGGAGGTTGCACTAGGAAAGGTCAGATTCCGAATGTTATCAATAATACACAGAGGCACGAGAAAATCACACACTTCACTCCCCCCCCCCCCAAAAAAAAAGAAGAAAGCATGCTCAAACAAACACACATTTTCAGAATGTTTTTCAAATTGCAATGTTTTCATGCTACAAAAATTTCTTCATGCTACAAAAGACACCATCATTCCTTCCCCAAAATTTAACTGCGGCACACATCGCAATTAAAGAATTTTGATATTTAATAAACATGGCAATCGCGACAGATTCAATTCGCAATAACAAGTTAGAGAAATTAAAACCACGGAAATTATTAACTGCAATCAATCGTCACAACTGTTCTCAATTTTTAGAGTACAAATATGCAATAAATACATATTTAAATAATATTTGTGAAGAGAATTATAATTTAAGGAATTTTTCTCACAAAATACCTGATCGACACTACAAAAGTTATGGGACAGACATTTAAGAACATGTCTGCCAAAGCAGCTCAACCCAGGATTTAATTTCGGAAGGGAGGAGGGGGGGGGGGTTAGAGAATAAGACTGGAGGAGGGTTTCCTAGTGCCTAAAATGCTCGAATGGACAGGAAAGATTATAATGATCTCCTATTTTTCCATAAAACTTTGAAACCCTACAGCATCAAAAAAAAATTATTGGCTACATAAAAGCTCAGAAATAAATGAAAACGCTCATAAATATTCACACACCTGTAAAATATTCAAAGGTTAGAAGGAAGCTTCAGAACATAAGTATGCATAACACTCGAGCGCATGGGGCTAAAGTAAAACTGTACCATGGTACCTGCTTCGGATTTCAAAGCTGGTAGGTAAGTTCAAAAATTCGTACAAAACGACGAGATTTCCTGGGGGACCCCCCCCCCCCCGGGACCCCCTTCCCCCCTCGGTACGTTTCTAACATGCGGGGATTTCAAGAAGCGCCTCGGGCAATAACACCGACAGCCAAATGATTCCCTGCAGAGAATTTCAGCTGAAGCCTTTCCATACAACCAACGAAACGACTCATTCGAATCTCAATTGATGATATTAACCTAAATGCCTCGGGATTCCCCCCCCCCCCCCCAATTTATTATTCTTTGGATCATGCACAAATAACTTACACCCTTATCTTCTACATTAGAATACTATTCTTATTGTAATACGATGTATTTCTGGTATGCATAAATGAAATGTCATGTTAAGCCTTTTTTCTGATATGTTAAAATATTTCTCATTCATATCCGACTACTTTTTACAAGAATGCTTTCTTTATTACAGTAATATTTTGTATTTCAATCAGCCTCTACTGGTATTCCAAAAATCTTTCCTATTACCAATAACGTTTCTTGCTTCAATTGATTTATGACAGCTTAGTAATATATTGATTGGAAATAGTTTTTTTTTAACCAGTCTTTTAGTAATTTCTTTAATTTCTGGTTTCGGATCTTTGTGGGAGATTAAGCGTAAAATTTCTCTTGCGAAATCTAATGATATTGGAAAAGGAGGGAAATGCAAATGAGTGTTCCCCTGTATCTTCTGAATGCGAGTGCGAAAAGCAACGAGCTACATGTCAAATGAAAGCTTGTGACGCGGGGAGGGCAGTAGGCTATCAAAAAAATGATCCCCGTGCTTTCTTTCCCCCCCCCCCCCAAAAAAAAACGAGAAATGTGCAGTCGTTTTATTATACCATCCGAACGCGAGGGACTACAGTTACGAGTTAGGTGTCAAATGAAAGCTCGTGTAATGACGGTCGTAAACTATTTTGAAATTTGCCCCCACTATTCCCCACTAATAAAAATGGGGGGTCTGATTTTCGCAGGGGTCGAATTTAACGAGTCGTATCTCAATTTAAAGCTCGTGACGTCTCCGACGTCATGGATAACCTGACTTCAAAAGAGGGATAAATGTTCTCGATGTTTATTTTATCAAATGAAAGTTTTTGAAGATAGATATTTTTAGCGACAAGAAAAATTGTAAATAAATTTAAAAACTTAAAAAATACCTAATGGTCCTAAAAAAGTAGAAAATAAACGTAAAGCCTATCGATGGTGCAATCAGTCACTGAGTTCGTATTCACTTCAAAGGAAGATAGGACGCCGATTTACCTACTCGACGAGAATGCCGACGCTTTATCTTCCTTTGAAGTGAATGCGAACTCGGTGATCGATTGCACCATCCATATGCATTAAGTTTATTTTCTACTTTTTTACGACCATATTAAAAGTTAGGCATTTTTTAAATTTATTTATATTTCTTCTTTGTCCTTCTACGTTTCAATAATCTCTTCGTAAAAGAAATATCTTCTTCTAGCAGAAGTGCTCTAGTCAATGAAAGAATTCGTTGCGAAAGCTTTTATACTTACCCAGCGCATGCGCCGCCACTAACAGCTTCCAGACCATCACGAAGCGAAGGATCAAAATGGAGACGAGGCGAGGCAACATCCTGCGGGAGATCAGAAGGAGACAGGTGAAGGAGTGATGACAGAGGATCTCGCACAAATGATTATCTCCTTACAAATACGGTGGAGCCAGATTGTACAAAACAGAAGACGAAGAAGAGGGAAAAGTTTTTCGGAGGAGGGAACACGAAGAGGCAAAAATTATTCCCGAACGTTCGATGGGGGTGGAAGGATTGAATTATTAGAAGCGACGAAAAACGAATTCCAATCGCCTATGGAAAATGTATTCGCCGTCCGTAGACATTGATCTTTTTGTTTTAAGAGTTAAATAAAAAAAGAAATTAAGTTGGTTACGTAATAATGAGTGGTCACAGTTCACCTTTTCTTAATCTTCTATTAATGTAAATTTGGGCCTTTGTAAGACTCTCCAAAGGGAGCGTCGTCGCTATGTGTCCGGCCACCCTCAGGTGCTAATCTACTGGGTGGTTAAAGAGAAGTTCAATCCTGCCCTTCCCTGTGGCCGACTATTTAGCGCTCTTTGCTAACTGATCAATTAGACCTCGGTTCGAGCCCCGGATGTGGTAGGGTTGTTTCTTTTCTGGTATTCGAGCCCCGGATTAAGGCATAGATGTATGTGTCGTTTTTCTGCTGAGGTCCTGCCATCCTCTCAGACCTTCTACTATGGCATATAAACTGACAGGCTCCTGTCAGACCTCTGTGGCAAGCAGATGCTTGAGGGGGTATTTATTTATTTTTTTATTATTATTATTTTCCCTGCGTTCTCTCACCTTTCTTTTAGGTCTTTTCTATGGTGTACTTTACCGACTGGCTCCTGTCAGACCTGTATGTCAAATGGCTTGAGGGATGATCCTTTATTTATTAAATGAAACTAAATCCTCCCTCAAGCAGCTGCATGCCACAGAGGTCTGACAGGGATCTGTCAGTTTAATATGTTGTGGAGAAAATCTGTGAGGCAGGCGAGATCTAAGGAAAAAGGTAAAGAAGCACCTATTCTTTACCCAGGAAGTATTTTTATTAAAATAAATTTTAAAATAAATTTTTTTTTATTTTTAATTTAATTTTATTAATTTTAATAATTAATTTTAAAATAATGTTTGTAGATTTGCATTCCTCCCTCCGAAGTCAGCGAGCTACGACTTATATGAAATCTTGTCTAAACTTGTCATTACGTGTTAAAAACAACGTTTGTATCATCATTTCTCTATTCACTGGCAATGTGAAAAGTTCGGTCTGCGAAATCTTTGCGTTGTTGCTATGGAGCCTACTGAAGACGGGGGAAAGATCTAACATTTTCTCAAGTATGCAGCATGGGGACGAAACAAAATCAAGCCGATTCATCACAAGTATGTGAAGATCATGCCTATTCATATGGCACTGCTATGGGATTGATGCGCAAATTCAGAGGAAGACATCACTGCTTCAAAGACCTCTCTCGTGCAGGAAGACCTAAGGAGGCCATGAACGAGAGAAACATCGCTGCTGTTCGTGAACTCGTTAAGGAAAACCCACACATCACCGTTCGGGTAATAAGTTTATGTGTCTGTGTATCAATTGGAAACAATTATTCATCAACATTTAAAGCTCTGAGGAATCAGTGCCAAATGGGTATGCCACAAACTGACAGAACAGCAAAGGAAGGGCTAGAGTCTTTGGGTTCGGTTGTTTTACCTCTGAGCGGCACTTTTTTGCACACCATGGGCTAAATGGCAAGGTCACATGGACCCCAAAGGCTCATAGAAGGTTGGGGAAGTGGACCCACTGGAATAGCTGTTGGGAGACAGATGGTAGCCTCCCGTCAAGGCCACGCAGTGTGTTCTTTAATGTGCACAGGGTATGGCTCTCCCGCACACGGGGACACGGATTAACGTCCCATCCGACGGACGGCGGCCTTTCCAAGCCCATCGGTGTCCCCTACTGACCATGGACAGGGCGAGGAGTTTTGCGGAGATGAATCTCAACGCTGACCCAGCTGGGACTCGAACCTGGGAACTACAGATAATGAGCCTGGCGCGCTACCGACTGAGCCAGCCCCGCCTCAGGGCTAGAGTCGACCCCATGCAAGGAGATGCTGTCAATGTTTCAACTGAGTTGGCCAAACGATTGACAAACATTGTCACAGGTGATGAGACATGATTTTATTACTGTACAACTCCCAGAAAGATCGACAACTATGTTTAGGTTGCAGAAGATGAACCGCGTTCCCAAATTCTCCGACAAGACTTTCGCTCAAGGTTTTTATTAAATTCCCTAGGAGTGGTGGCCGTAGACACCTAACCTGAAAAAATTAATATAAATGGCCAATACTACACCAACATTGTTTTGCCCAAAATGGTTTAGGAGATGAAGGATCCTTTGTCATGACAAAGCCAGTGCTCACAAAACCCGACAAGTTACGGCCTATCTGGGGCAGGAAAAAAATCAAACATCTTCATCATCCAGCATATTCACACGATCTTGCATCAAGCTATTTTTTTTTCCAAAAATTAAAAAGGAACTTGTTGGGGAGCCTTTTTCAACGGTTACAAGACCTTCCAAAAATGCTTTTATTCAGATTTGTGGAGTATTCCTCATCAGGAGCACCAGCATTTGGTATAGACGTCTGCAACTTCGTCTTGGTGCTGGAGGGGAATACTTTGAAGGACAGTGAAAGTTCTGTTAATGTAAGTGGCAATGTTTTTGTCCTGCAGATGCATGTCAAGAACTTTTCGAATGCCCCTCGTACTTAGAAAACTGGAATTAAATGTGTGAAAATTTCAGTAGAGGAGTACACGAAGTTTGCATAATGATATGCAGAGGGTGTACTCGGTATTCGAATAAAAATATTTAAAAATTACCTATCTTCCTATATATGCCCTAAAAAGTAGAAAATAAACTTAAAGCATATCGATGGTGTAATTAGACAATGTATTCGCACTCACTTCAAAGGAAGCTAGAGCGCTGCCAGGCCCTACCCAGGATCCAGTTTGGGGAGGGGGGTCCGAGAATTTAGTGTCAGAGAAGGGGGGGAGAGAGGCGGAATTCGGAGAGAATTTTGTGTTGGAGAGTCCGAGGATTTAGCTTCGAGGGGGTGGGGGAGAATAAAACTTGAGAAGTGTTTCCAAATTACTAAACTATTCCACCGAATGGGAAAGGTTCAAATGATATTCTATGTGGAATGAGATTTTTTCGTTTTTTTTTTTTTCCAAATCTATTGGGACTAAAATTCAATTATACAAAGTCAACTGGGAAGGGATGAGATCCGTCCCTGGCGCCGGCAATCTTATTAAGTGGATGAATCGTCGCCTCGTCTTCCTTTGAAGTAAATGCGAATTCCGTAATTGATTGCACCATCGATATCCTTTAGGTTTTTTTTTTTTCCTGATTTTTAGAGCTCGTGTAGGAAGATAGGTAAGTTTTAAATTTCTAAATTTTAATTTTCTTAATTACCGCTGACCGACGACAATGTACGACAAATACAAATTCAAGCTTGTTGGTTGACAATTGCAACTTAGCACAAGTAAAAAATTGTTCATTACTCGACAACAATTTGTACAACAATGAATTTTCTCATTGTGAATCGTCATACCGTGTATAAAAATGAAACGGTACTTTTTTATTACGGTAGTTTAACTGAGTTTTTTTTTTTATTGGTTTTTCCCTTTATCATTGTTTCCTTTCTGTAAATATGAGTTGCACGTGTGGAATATACATCAACATATAAAAAGCGCAAAGCATTAATCAAATTATAGTCATAATAAAAGAATAAAATAAAAAACATGTCAGTCAGGATTCTCGAACGTATTTCCCCTATTGCCTTATTTCATACGAAAAATTCGTATCACGATTTCATCTTACGGAATTTTTTGAGAAGAGCATCCATCGTGTTAGTCGGGGACTGGATGTACCTTATAAATGTGACTTTCATTCTGCGGATATACGAATTTACATCATTCATACAATTAACATTGGCCTGCGAGCAACTAGATTGTGAAAGAACATTTCAAAATTTTGAAATCATAAAAAATAGACTGCGTTTCCCACTGACTCCAAAAGAAAATGTTGGAGTCAATGATGACGATATATGCCTCGCGTGGAGGAAATTAGGAACGAGGTTAATTATCAGCAATTATGAACGAGGAATAGGAGGGAAACCTTTGAAGCTGAAGTGCGAAATATCAACAGAAGAAGCATTGAAATCTTACAGGAAAATCAAAATTGAGTTCGCTATCAAAGTTCATGACCCTTGCTGTAGCTGTGTTCCTAAAACAAAATGCCTTTCTGCCTCTGTAACCACTGATAGTGGATCGCAATCAGCTGGAAGAAAATTTTCGAAAAAGATTTCGCTACACAAATGGACACAAAAAAATATTATTAATTTTTAATAATTAATAATGTGTATCCAGACTGAGTGTTATTCGTTCGTAATATATTTCAAATTGATTAGCTCACTTCCAATGAAGAAGCGTGGAGTTGAGCATGCGCGTTTTACTAACGATAACTCAAAAGCTGCCCAGTGATGCCCGATTTGCGTATCAATCTTAAAATTTCAAGTTAATAACTAAATAGGAATGTGTTGTTTCCTGTGAATACTCTCAAAATTTGAGCAAATTCCAAAATAATTCTTTCCAAAAACTCAATTTTTTAAATTTTTCAGAAGAATTTCAAAATTTTAAAAAAGATTACAAAAGAAGCTTTTCTAAATGTTAATTTGAACTTCTTAAAATTAATTTTAAATAAATTTAAATTTTAAGTTCCAGGAAATAATAGGCTGTCATTTTACACCAAAAACCAAAACTGTAGCACTGGCCAGGAAAATTATTTCTCAGGCCGCATGTTGTGCAGGGGTTGTCTAGGAGAAAGATTTTGCAAAGTCCCTAAGCACTCAAGTATCATGAGAAAACAAGTCTCGGGCAGAATCGAAGTTAAATAACCCCGAATAACAAACCTTTTCTCTCTCCGAAGAGAGGCGGACTTCACTTGCTCCTCAGTTGGCCAATGGTCATCTCGAAGAGGACTGCTGCTGCGTGCACGGATTCCGGTGATCACGACTGCTATGAGCGACCTTTGAACTGTCATCCAACTGAAGGTCAAACTCCACGCTTCATCCGCCCTTGCCGTCACTCAGGGCTGCTCTGGATTACTCGGCTGTTCCCTCCGCAGCCGACGTCCTTTCCCCAAAGAATGCTTTCCCCGCTCTACAGGTCGATCATGTGACAACAGTGTGTGTCCTGCCAGAGAGGATGTATGGGTTGGCATGGGTCCTGCTGGGCCACGGTCGCTGTGCACATGCGCGTTGCGATGTTTCCATAAAGGAGGGTTTCTGCGAGAGATCCCGAACGTTGTTGGTAATGCTGTGGCATTGTGCATAGCCCCACCAACTCCTCCCATCCACCCCCTACTCTTCATTGGGGGAGGAGGAAAGCTGACCGACGAAGTGTGCCAAACCCCAGACCAGAGCGTTTCTGAAATGATGTTATCGTTACCATCTTCTTATCTGAATAATACACAGAGTTTTATGATCAGTTATTAGCAAGATCTTGAACCATACTTTCTCCCCTATACATGGTTTTTTTTCTATCAATATTTTTTGTCAGTGACAATTTTTTTTAATCAGATCACTTACTTTTGGATAATTCCCTTTAATCCAGGTCGGAGCAATGGTCCACTCGATCCTTACATAGGCTCTATTAACCGATTTTAATCAGATTAAGGAAAGCTGTGTGTCGTCCCGTGGCAGAGTGGATAGCGTGTTTGTCTGCTGATCAACGGGACCAGTGGCGGTCATAAGGAGGGGGGGGGGGGGGACACGGGGGCTCCCGCCAAAGAGACCCGCAAGTGTTTCATTTTTTTCATTTCAACGGTCAGCCAATTTCTTTTCCAAGAAGTCAAACCCTCACGCCTTCAGTACCTCATATGAAGGCAAATGTAAGGACATAACGGATTTTGTACTCCAGAAATAGCACTTTTCACTACAATATACTTCGTATGCCCTCTAAATGGCCCCCTCCAGGTTTCACACTTATGGCCGCTCCTGAACGGGGCCTGGGTTCGAGTCCCGGGTAAGGCATGAATATTTGTGTCGTCTTCTTCACAGATCTTGTCTCATCATCATCATCCTCAAGCAGCTATGGGCTACGAAGGTCCAACCAGACCACGCAGTTTAATTCTCCAAGCATATCTGTCCTGACCTACATCTGCTGCATCCGGCCACTGCACACCAATTCTAACAAGGTCCTGTTTGACATTGTCTGCCCACCGCATCCTAGGCCTCCCCCTCCTTCTGAGGCCTCTAGGCACACTGTTCATAACCCTATTCGCCAATCTATAATTATCCATACGGGCAAACCCGCGGAGTCTCTCTCTGCACAATATGCTGCTTAAAGGAGGTTGCAGACTCCTTTGCCTAACCTCATCATTAGTTACAAAGTTAAACCACCTAATACCCAAGATACTGCGTAAGCATCTAGAATCAAAAGCATCTAGTTTCCTGTTATCTTGTTTACACAGCGTCCAAGTTTCATTACCATAACTAACCCTAGAAAGAACCAAAATATTATACACTCTAATTTTAGTCTTTAGGTGTATACGCCTATTTCTCCACAATCTCCATAGATTCTTAAAAGTCCCGGCAGCAATACCTATTCGTCTGTTAATCTCATGCCGCACATCACCAATATCAGTTACATAGCTCCCAAGATAATTAAACTGTGACACCTGCTCAAGACTGCAACCATTCAGATTAACTGAATCACAACCTGCCTGTCCAATTTTCATCACTTTAGTTTTCTCTCTGTTTATAACCAAACCTACTCTACTACCAGTCTCATCAACCGCTCGAATGAAAGAGTTCATCTCATCAACATCATTTGCCAAAAGGGCTAAATCATCAGCATAATCTAAATCAGAAATTTTCGTATCTCCAGCCCATTTAAGGCCAAAATCTTTCCCTCGAAGTGAATTTCGCATAACATAATCAACAACCAAACTAAAGAGAAAAGGAGACAAAATGCGCCCTTGTCGAACACCAGACGTAATGCTAAACCAATTGCTACAAGACTTACCAACTCTCACGCATGACTCAGTGTTATTATAGAGAGTTTTCATTATGTTAACTAACTTGTCTGGTATACCATATGATCTCACAATCAACCACAAATTATGACGATCAACAGAGTCGAAAGCCTTTTTGAAATCAACAAAGCTAGCAACCAAAGGTTTCTGAAACTCTAAACATTTCTCAAGAATCTGCCTAAGTGAAAATATCTGATCTACACATCCCGTACCACTTCTGAATCCACATTGCTCATCAAGCAATTGCCTGTCAACCAGATTCTTAATTCTATTAAACACAATCATGGAAAGAACTTTACCTGGAACAGAGAGTAGGCTGATACCCCTATAGTTATCACAAGAACTACGATCACCTTTTTTGAAAATAGGGATAATAATAGCTCTGGTAAAATCTTTAGGAACCATGCCTTTATCATAAAAGTTATTCAAAATTTCAGTCATCCAAGTGGTAACCAAAACATTCCCAGCCCTGAGCATTTCTGTGGTTATTTCATCCACCCCTGGGGATTTACGAAGTTTCAGTTTAGAGATAGCCAAACTAACTTCAGATTGTGTTATAGGGCCAACATTAAAGCTGCCAATGCATCTATCATCATTACAAACAATGGGAGTAGAAATAACCACATTGTTTAGAACATCACTGAAATGCTCAGCCCACCTAGCCATGAGAGAATCCTCACCTTCTATAACCTTACCTTGTTTATCCTTCAATCCCTGTATGCCTGTCCGTTTTCTACCACATAAAACATTAACTATCTGGTACAGCTCTCTGCTGTTGTGCTGCCTAACTGCTTCCTCAGCTTTGTCAGCCAAGCTATCAAGCCAAAGATTTTTATCAGTAGCTAACTGATCCTTTACACGTTTATTAAGCTCTCTGTAATCTTTTCTATTAGAACTAGTAGGGCACTGATTAAGGACATTCCTGCAGTTCCTTCTTTCAGAAATAAGCTCAATTGCCTTATCACTTAAATAATTCTGACTCTTCTGCTCCTTTTTTCCTAATAGAGTACTGTCCAAAAAAGCCTGTTTAAAATGATCCCATTCTTCCTCAACATCAGTAGTAAGCATACCATGATTGTCATAATGACTAAGTAACCTATCATGATAAGCTCTAGCTATAACTGGGTCTTTCAGAGCATAAGTATTAAAGGTAAATTTTTTAACCCTAGCACAACACTTTTGAAGTTTAAGTTGCAAGACACTTTTAACAAGGTAATGGTCAGATCCCATTTCAGCTCCCCTATATGCCCTGGTATTTCTAACAGAACTAGCCCATTTGCTGTTAATTAATATATAATCAATCATATTCCTATGCAGCCCATCAGGTGAAACCCACGTGTATTTATGTATGTCGCGGTGTTTGTAATATGTGTTAGTTATTCTGAAACCATTTAGTTTACTTACCTGTAGGAGACGTTGCCCATTGCCATTGCAGCTACCAATACCAAAAGAGCCAATCACCCCTCCCCAAAGATCAGTCAGTACCAACTTTGGCATTGAAGTCACCTAGAACAAGGGTAATATCTCCTTTCTTGATTGAATTCAAAATATCCTGTAGTTGTCCGTAAAACCTATCCTTCTGATCCTCATCAGCATCCTCAGTGGGGGCATAACAGCAGATAACATTCAAGTCTTTAACGCTTGTCTGAAATTTTGCTGTAAGAGACCTTTCATTAATGCACTCATATCCTAGAAGAGCGTCAGTAGCATGTCTGCTGAGCAGCAGACTCACGTCTTGGTGATGCTTTCCATCCTCCCTCCCTGTAAAGAGAAATTTAAAGTTATTTTTAAGTATCTCACCTTTACCTGTCCATCTGGTCTCTTGCAAGCCTAGAATATCTAGGTTATAGCGCTGGAATTCCTGCATGAGGACATCAAGAGAATAATCTCTATGTAATGTCCTCACGTTCCACGTTCCTGCAGAGAGAAAATGATTAGTAGGATTTTTAAAGAAATTAGGTTTATTGAGATTGGTAGGGCCAACAATATCAAACAGCCCCCTGATCGCAGGCATGGGGCAAAGACCCGTTCCTCCACCGCTAAAGGCTGAAGTCACCGATGCTGGTAGGAACTTCAGGCACCACCTTTTCAAGTGGACTTTTTCAAGAGCCACATGGCCTGTCTGAGACGCATTACTCCAGTTTAGGCTTGACGATGCCCAACTAGCAAAGTAAGGTTCAGGTACCTGCAATGGCCTCTGATTAGGATTATCCACCAGCTGATATAAGGTATCCCATGCCTCTGTTCACTTAGAGCTGGCAACCCAGTAGCAAACAGAAAACACAGCGGCAGACTCTCCCTCAACAGAGGCCCACCAGTGCAGCAAGTCCAGGATCAATAATCAAGCTCAAATCCATAAACAAGTCCAGTCTAGAAGGTATAAATGGTCAGCACCAGGACCCTGTGAAGTTGACCACTCCTCAGCAGGGTTGAAAAAAAAGAAAAAAGTGGCCGTAGATGACCAGATCAGCAGGCCATACTGAACTGGCAGCCCTCCCCTTCCATTCCCTTCCAAAAGAGAATATCTCTTTTGAAAGGTACTAACGGCCTGCACCACGAGAAGGCGGGGTCGGACATTAGGTGCTAGACCTGGCCGGTTCTGTGCATCATCACTAGGGATTGGTACACAGCTCTCCTTCCAGTTTACGCCTAGCTACCATTTACAGGCCGATCTTGTCTACGGCGTATTAAATTGGCAGGTCCTTTCAGACCTGCGTGTGGGAAAGGGGCAAGTTTTAAGGAAAGCTGGATTTAAAAAAGAATATCCTGCCATTCAAACAGCTGCTTGCCCCCAAAGCTCGAACTGGAACCTATCAGTATAATGCGGCATAGTGAAGATCTGAAAGGAAGGCGAGGAGACCTCAGCAGACAGAAAGCACCATAAAATAAAACTAGAAGGACGCGTATCGCTTCTGGCGCATATGAGAATCTCGTCTTCAAAGAGAAAAAAGTTTTTTCTTTACCTACTGTTTCATTCCAGAAGTTTTAATTTGAGCTAGCGCATGATGGGAAAAATGCAAATAGTATTTCGTTAGTAATTATACAACATAAAAGTATTCGCCTTTTTATTCTTAAATGTAAAAAGTTTCATATCCCACACCTGTCTCAGAAAAGTGGGTAGATTATCGCTGTCAGTGGAATATAACTTAAAAACTACCACTAATTTTTCAAATTTCTATTTTATATATTTATATTATTTGTACACCTTTTCAGTTTCACAAGATAAAACTAAGTGTTTAATTATTTCCAGACCACCATCTAAGCACTTCCCATTAAGACTACAAATTAACAATGAGCCTCTAGAAGTTGTTAAAGAACACAAATTCCTTGGTGCTCTTCTTGACTACCATTTAATTTGGAAACTTCAAATTAATCTAATCTGCCAAAAAGTTAATAGCAGATTAAATATGCTGAGATATCTAACTGGCACATCATGGGGAGCTAAATCTAAAACTCTCCTTATTTTCTGCAAAGTTTTAACACGCCCGATTCTCGAGTATGATAGCCAGCTTTACCTTAATGCTTCCGATTCTTTGTGCAGGAGAGCTTGAAACCTGCCAAAATAAAGCTATGTTGCCTCGGACTTCTTCTTAGATCTCCAACTCTTCCATCTCTTGCTGAAGCTGAGATGAGACCTCCACTCAGCGTTAGAAGAAATTCCATTCTTTTTAAAAGTGTAGCAAGAATGAAAACCAAGACCAATGAAAATCTAATCTTAGATAAAATTTTGAACAACTGCAAAAGATCGATTGTTTTTAGAAGTATCAAAAGTAATATTTTCCTTTTAAATCTGGCTAACAGAAATATTGCAGGAGACAGCATACCCGATTTTCCCATTTGGAATATCTCTAGGCCAAATATTTTACCTTACATCCTTGGCGTGATTTCAAAACATCACTCCCCATCTGAAGAACTATGGGCTCTTACCATGCAGTATATTGGCAAGAGATATGCTGGTTTTTGCCGCATATTTACTGATGGTTCTAGAAGTGATGAAACTGGAATAGTATCCTGTGCTTTCTGCATTCCTGGTCTCAGTATTAAAGAAGGATAACTTGCTCTTGTAGTTCAGCGTTATTGCATTTTAGCGCATGCGCATTTGTTTCATCTCTATAGTAGGTAAGCTAAGTTTCGGAATGGTGGCCGTTAACTTAAAATTCATATTGACAATACGAATTGTAAATTTCAGTGTTGCCATGTTTAATGTTATGAAAAGGAGAGAATTATATAGTTTATATTTGCTCGTATTTAACTTCACGTGACATTTAATACAATTTCAAGTACAACTTGCTGAATACTGTGTCGCCGTAAGAAATTCAGCTCGCCGTGGCTAATATATAAAGCGGCAAGGCATGATCTCGTCCGTTGTACTTTTAACGTAGTAAGGTAGTAAACTTTGCATGCGGCATCTTGAAGCGATAGGAACCGCTAGCCTCACAATTGCAACGAACAGTTTTAAAAGTATTTTTCTCAGTATAACAACTTTCTTTTGCACAGTGCAGTTAAGACAAGAATTTTTAAAAGTAATATTTAAAATTTTAGATTCTACTCAAATATAAATAAATTACTAAGGTTTTGTTTTTATGTTTAAGAACATTCAAGTCTAATATGCATTGTGGATACGGTGTTATTGGTTCCTGTCAACTCCATGACGTATATTCCAGTACTTAACGGTAATAAAATGCTGTGGCATTCAGCACGGGATGGTAACAGCTTTTAAAAATCCTTCATCCTTTCCTGGACCACTTCGCAAAAGGGGCCTCAGCCCCTTTATCATTTGGTCCAATCACAAAATTCAATTTTAGGCACTGTAAGCAACGACTGATGGGACCAGGACCGTACAGTGCTGGTTATCTGACATTTTGGCGATTAGGCTTAATGGCTCGCAGGCCGCCTAGATTCGTTGAAAAATGAAAATAAAAAAGGAGCAAAGGGAAGCTGCTACCTCGTAAAAAGTATTAGAGAGTAGTGGGGAGTAGTTAAAATATTTTCACGATTGAGAGTGAAATGTATAATGCTTTTTGTGGGACATGCTGTGAGTTGGTGTAAATAAGGTAGATTTTAGCGTTTTCGTTGTGTTGCACAACGTAGCGTAACTACCTAGGATTGGATTGTTTTACCTCTGAGCGGCACCTTTTTGCACAGCATGGGCTAAATGGCCAGGCCACAAGGACCCCTAAGGCTCAGAGAAGATTGGGGGAGGGGACCCACTGGAACAGCTGTTGGGAGAAAGAGGTAGCCTCCCATCAAGTCCATCCAGCGTGTTCTTTAACGTGAACAGGGTATGACTCTCCCGCAGACGGGGCCACGGCTTAACGTCCCATCCGACGGACGGCGGCCTTTTCAAGCCCATCGGTGTCCCCTATTAACCGTGGGCAGGGCAGAGAAATTTTGCGGAGATAAATCTCAACGCTGACCCAGCTGGGACTCGAACCTGGGAACTACAGATTACGAGCCTGGCGCGCTACCGACTGAGCCACCCCCGCCCTGACTACCTAGGAAATGGGATGGACTATAGTTAAAGGTATGATTGAGAGAGTTATAAATTTTTAATGGTGTGGGGGAGGAGGGGTCTGGGGTCTTGAATAGGGGTGGAAATTTGTGCCCTGGGGAGGCTAAGATAGAACTTTTATATTCTTTAAATCCTCTTGCATTTGAGGGAGTTAACTGTAGAAATGGAATTTTTAGGGGTGAGGGTGAGAGGGGCCTTTAATTAACTGCCCTTAAAAATTTTAAAATGTGCCATTAATTTAATGGGGATGTGAATTGAGGTATATGGGGATAAGGAGATGGTTGTTTGCCAGTTAGATTAGCAATAATAATGAAGTGGAATGCAGTGAAGTAGACTCGAAGGGGTCCAGTGCAAAATGTATTCCTTGTGAATTAAAGGATATTTGATACCATAAAAATTTTTTCCCTTATAGTGAGGGGTAAGGGGGTTATGGGGGTCTGTTTATCACCAATTGGTGTATTCAGAGTGGTCAAGTGGGGGTTGTGGGTTGAGAGGAGGTAATAAAAATTTGAATTAATCGATAGGTTAGAACATTGCAATACAGAATAATCATGATACTAATAATTTGCAGTATTAAAATGATCAAACCTATCGGTTAATTCAAATTTTTATTACTTGAAGTATATTTTATAATTTGAAGATGTGACAAATAACATACGTACAAATATGTGATGTTTGGACTCGCCAATTGTAATAGAAGTCCTGGCGTAGATATCTTTGTAAATTGTAAAAGCAATTTAAAACGTTATAATTGGCTAAACAAGAAAGAATAATCATGATACTAATAACTTGCATTCTTGTTTAGCCAATTACAACGTTTTAAATTGCTTTTGCAATTTACAAGGATATCTATGCCATAAGATTTCTATTACAATTGGCGAGTCCAAACGTCACATGTTAGAACATATGTTACATCACGTGTCATTCGAAGAGTTTACCAAAGAGCCAATCAAAACGATCACTTCAGCGCTCTGATACATAAAGAGGAATGCGGTTTGTTTTGATTGAACGGCCATCAATTTTCTTCGTTTTAAAAAAATATACTTGCTCAAGCGTTCTCTAAGTTTTACTAGTTCAGTTAAAATACTTAAGAATAATGTGCATTTGAATGGTAAAATCATTGCATAAATGCTTCTATGTTTAAAAGTCATTGAAAAGCGAAACGTCCATAAAGGGTAATGTTAACAAGACAAGAATATCGTTCCCAGCGCCCTCTATTGGTATGGGACATTTTTTTTCCAGATTTTAATAGGCGATGCCACACTATACTTATAGGCACTATAGCTGTGACTGTGACTGTCTACGTAATATGGCAAATAATGATTACACACCGTATATTAATATTATATTTTGTTGATTTAGATATGACAAAATGTAAATTTATTTTATTTTTAAATATAATTATAAATAGGAAATTTATTTCTTATTTTCTCGTGATTATTTTTGGTGGGACGGTGATCTAATGGGTAATTGACTGTTTTCAATTATTAATATTTTTGATCGTTCAGACGTAAATTGTGTCAAAAGCTGTTATATTGGAATGTAAATGGTAGCTAGTCATAAACTGGAAGAAGAGCTGTGAACCAATTCCCAGTGATGGTACACACAACCAGCCAGGTCTAGTACCTTATGTCCGACCCTGCCTTCTTGTGGTGCAGGCCGTTAGTACCTTTCAAAAGAGATATTCTCTTTTGGAAGGGAACGGAAGAGGAGGGCTGCCAGATCAGTGTGGCCTACTGATCTGGTCATCTATGGACACCTTTTTCTTTTTTTGAACCCTGCTGAGGAGTGGTCAACTTTATAGGATCCTGGTGCTGGCCATTTATACCAACTAGACTGGACTGATGTGACTTTGAGGTTGATTATTGATCCTCGCTTTTTTGTACTGGTGGGCAATCTGCTGCTGTGTTCCTTCAGCTATTGAATAATCCTGATCAGAGGACATAAACCTGAACTTTCACTTAGCTGTGCTTTCACCTACACTATGAACCTGAACTTTCACCTAGCTGTTGGGCATCGCAAATCCTACGCTGGAGTAATGAATCTCAGACAGGTTAGTTTCTGTCTAGATTCTGGTTCTTGAAAATGTAGTGCCTGAATGTTCCTATCAGCGTAGCTGGTTTCAGCCTTTGGCGGTGGGGGGGAACGCGTTTTTGCCCCATGCCTGCAATTAGGGTCTGTTTGATATTGTTGACCCTACCTCTCTCAATAAACTTACTTTCTTTAAAAAAACCTACTGATCATTTTTTCTCTGTAAGTATGTGGAACGTGAGGACGTAGCATAGTGATTATTCTCTTGATGTTCTCACAGAAGAATTCCAATGTAATAACCTAGATATTCTAGGCTTACAAGACACCAGATGGACAGGAAAGGGGTAGATACTTAAGAATAATTTTAAATTTCTCTTTTCAGGGAGTGAGAATGGGAAGCATCTCCAAGATTTGCCCTCGGTTTGCTTCTCAGCAGGACTAATTTTAAAACTAAATTGAAAAAAAAATTAAAGATTGAAATGTCATCTGTTGTTACGCCCTTCACAGAGGACTCTTAGGAGAACGAGAAAGATAGCTTTTACAGACTACTTCACGATATTTTGAATTCTGTGAAGAAAGGAGATATTTCTCTTGTGCTTACTGACTTCAGTGCTAAAGTTGGTACTGACTGTGACCTTTGGGCAGGAGTTTTAGGTCCCTTTGTCATTGGTAGTTCCAATGGCAATGGGGAACGTCTCGTACAGGTAAATAAACTTTATGGTTTCAAATTAACTAATGTATACTACAAACACCGGGACATTTGCAAATATACATGGGTTTCACCTGATGGGTTGCACAGGAATATGATAGATTGTATTTTAATCAACAGCAAATGGGCTATTTCGGTTAGGAATACCAAATCAAACAGGGGAGACGAAATTGGGTCTGGCTACCAAGTCCTTAATTACCTGGTCAAAAGTGCCTGAAAACTGAAGAATAAAAAATGTTGTGCTAAGGTTAAGAGAATCACTTTTAACACTATAGGTTTGAAAAATCCAGATGTAGCCGAAGTATATCATGATAAGCTAATTAGTCATTATGACAATCGCAGTGTGCTTACTGATGAAGTTCAAAAGGAATGGGATCAGTTAAACAAGCTTTTCTTGAAACCAACAGTACACTTTTGAGTAAAAGGAAACAGAGGAAACAAAATTGTTTGGGTGATAAGGCTATGGAAATTACTTCTGAAAGAAGGAAGTGCAGGATTAATAGGAATCAGCACCTTCCTAGTTCTAACAGATGGCATTACAACGAACTTAATAAAGGGGTAAAAGATCAGTTAATGAACGGGTAAAAGATAAAATAGTTAATGCTAACAGTCTTTGGCTTGATAGTTTGGCTGACAAAGCAGAGGAAACAATTAGGCAGCACAACAGCAGGGGGTTGTACCAGATTGTTAATGTTTTATGTGGAAAGAAACAGAAAGATACACAGGGATTGAGCGATAAACATGACAAAGTGGTTGAAGGTGAAGATTCTGTGATGGCTAGGTGGGCTGAGCATTTCAAAGATGTTCTAAATAATGTGATTATTTATACTCCCATTGTTTGTAATGATGATAGATGCATTACTAGCTTTAATATTCGCCCTCTTACACATTCTGAAGCCACTATGGCTATCTCTAAATTAAAACTGCATAAATCTCCTGGAGTTGATGATATCACCTGTCAGGCTAGAGGCCTTTTTAGATATTTTTTTTGTTCATGATTTGTATAATATTTTGGATTTCACCAAAATAGGCATATGCTACGTGGGAGGCCCTCTGTCCCGGCATCTGGAGAGTTAATTGAAGTAGCAGTGCCCCGAGGGGACGGAGGTCACCCAACTGCTAGCGGGCTTCCCAGATGGTCAGGCGGAGAGAGAAAGAGAAAGGGTTGGCAACAACGAGAAGAACAGAGCCAGTCGTAGGACGAAAGCAAAAAGACGTGGAATTGTAAAGCTGGGAAATGCCGACTGATAATAACGGCATTGGGCTCTGTTAATACAGCTGAACAGGCATAGTAAGCTGGTGTTGTTGCAATCTATGTAATTGAGCATATGTCCTCGTCCATCAAGCATGTTTGGAAGGTTAAATAAATATTTGTTATTTTAAAGTAAAGGCTGAAGTTGAACCAATTTATTGGGGAGGAGCCTCAGTATTGAGTCCCTGCAATTGTGATAAAATCTTTGATTTTTGTTCCGAAAGACTCTTTCACCCGTCGCGTACTGCGATCGAACCGAGGGGACGTTCCTAAGTGGTCCCAATAGACCAACAAACGAAGAAGTAACATCACATCACCACTGATATGCTTAGAACCATTGTACTGTCACATGGCAGACTGAAAGTTTGAATGTTTTATGGTAAAACTGTTGTTCCTAATAATTTTATTACAGCTAGTATGATCTGTATTTTAAAAAAAGGTGAGCGTAAAAGACTGTTAATTCCTCTGATAATTATAGGAGAATTAGTTTACTTTCTGTTCCAGGTAAAGTTCTTTGCATAATTATATTTAATAAAATTAAAAATTTTGTTAATGGATAAATAAGCCGTCCTGTGGCCGAGTGGTTAGCACGCTTGGCTATTGATCTAAGGGACCTGAGTTCGAGCTCTGGGTAAGGCATGGATGTATGTGTCGTTTATTCTGCTGAGGTCCAGCCATCCTCTCAGACCTTCTACTCTGGCATATAAACTGACAGGCTCCTGTCAGATCTCTGGCAAGCAGCTGCTTGAGGGGGTATTTATTTATTTATTATTTATTTTATAAATGCCTGATGCACAGTGTGGATTCAAAAGTGCTAGGGGATGTACTGATCAAATATTTTCACTTAGGCAGATTCTTAAGAAATGTTTAGAATTTCAGAAATCTGTAGTTACTAACTTTCTAGATTTGGGAAAGGCATTTGTCTCTCTTGATCGACATAATTTGTGGCTGATTCTTAAAACCATATAGAATATCTGACAAGTTCGTTAGTATAATGAAAGCTCTCTATAATAACACTGAGCCGTCTGTGGGAGTTGGTAAGGCTTGCAGCGATTGGTTTAGCATTGCTAGTGGAGTTAGATAAGGATGCATTTTGTCCCCTTTTCTCTATAGTTTGGTTATTGATTATGTAATGCGAAATTCTATGCAAGGGCAAGATTTTGGCTTCAAATGGTCTAGAGATTTCAAATTTTCTGATTTGGATTATGTAGATGATTTGGCCTTGTTTGGCTAATGATGTGGATGAAATGAATTCTTTCATTGGGGCTGTTGATGAAACTGGTAGTAGAATAAGTTTCGTGATAAACATAGATAAAACTGAAGTGATGAAAATTGGTCAGGCAGATGGCGCTTCAGTTACTTTAAATGGCATTCTTGAGCAAGTGTCTCAGTTTAATTATCTTGGGAGCTATGTTACCGATACTGGTGATGCACGGCATGAGATAAATAGAAGGATAGGAATTGATGCTGAGACTTTTAGGAGTCTGCACAATATGCTGCTCAAAGGAAGTTGATGATTCCTTGTTGTAACCTCATCATTACTTACAAAGTCAAACTCCAAGTTACTCTGTAAACATCTAGAATCAAAGGCATCAAGTTTCTTGTTATCCTTCTTACAAAGGGTCCATGTTTTGCTGCCATAACTAACATTGGAAGGAAAATTTAGAAAGCCTAATTTTAGTCTTTATGTGTACACGCCTATTTTTCCACACTCTCCACAGTTTCTTAAAAGTCACAGCGGCAATCCTATTCTTCTATTTATCTCATGTCGCACATCACCAGTATCTGTAACATAGCTCCAAAGATAATTAAACTGAAACACTTGCTCAAGAGTGCAATCGTTTAAAGCAACTGAAGCACTATCTGCCTGATCAGTTTTCATTACTTTAGTTTTTTCTCTATTTATCACCAAACCTACTCTATTACCATTCTCATGAACATCCCTAATGAAAGAATTCATCTCATCAACATCATTAGCCAACAAGGGCAAATCATCTGTATAATCCAAATCAGAAATTTTGAAATATCATGACCATTTAAGGCCAAAATCTTTCCCTTGCAAAGAATTTCGCATAACATAATCAATAACCAAACTAAACAGAAAAGGAGAAAAATGCACCCTTGTCTAACTCCACTAGCAATGCTAAACCAATTGCTACAAGCCTTACAACTCACACACACGACTCAATGTTATTATAGAGAGCTTTCATTACACTAAGTAACTTATCAGGTATTCCATATGATCTAACAATCAACCACAAATTATGTCGATCAACAGAGTCAAAAGCCTTTTTGAAATCTATAAAGTTAGTAACCATAGTTTCTGAAACTCTAAACATTTCTCATAATTATTTAAGGCCGAAGTAACGTGTCTTGTCTAAACAAAAATCTGCCTAAGTGAAAATATTTGATCAATACATCCCCTACCACTTCTGAATCAACACTGTTCATCACGCAGTTGCCCATCAACCAAATTCTTAATTCTATTAAGTATAATCATGCAAAGAACTTTACCTGCAATACAAAGTAAACTAATTCCCCTATAATTATCGTAAGAACTGCGAACATCTTTTTTAAAAATTCGAACAATTTTCTAGTAAAATCCTTAGAAACAACACCTTTATCATAAAGAAATATTCAAAATTTCAGTCAGCCATGTGACAACACAAATGTTTCCAGCTCTAAGCATTTCAGTGGTGATTTCATCCACCACTGGGGATTTATGTAATTTTAATTTAGAGATAGCCAAAGTGACTTCAGAATGTGATGTAGAACCATCATTAAAGCTAGTAATGTATTTATCCTTATTACAAACAATGGGAGTAGAAATAATCACATTGTTTAGAACATCTCTGAAATGCTCAGCCCACCTAGCTATCACAGAATCCTCATTGCCATGTTTATCCCTCAATCCCTCTGTATGTCTTTGTTTCTTCCTACATAAAACATTAACAAACTGGTACAACCCACTGCTATTTTGCTGCCAAACTGATTCCTCTGCTTTGTCAGTCAAACTATCAATCCAAAGATTCTTATCAGCTGTTAACAGATTATTTACACGTTTATTAAGCTCGTTGTAATGGAAGTCAATAAAAGCATTAAAAAATTGCAATTTCTAAGTCTATAGTCTATTTTCCACACTCCAAAGACTCCTAAAACTCTCGGCAGCAATCCCTATTCGTCTGTTAATCTCATGCTGCACATCACCAGTATCTGTTACATAGCTCCCAAGATAATTAAACTGAGTCCATCATTAAAGTCCATCATTAAAGCCAGTAATGCATTTATCCTCATTACAAAAATTGGAGTAGAAATAAAGTTAACTGACCCTTTACACGTTCATCATCATCATCATCCTCAAGCAGACATGGGCTATGGAGGTCCAACCAGACCTTACAATTTAGTTCTCTAATCATATCTGTCCTGAGTTACATCTGCTGCATCTCGACACTGCACACCAATTCTAACAAGGTCCTATTTCACATTGCCTTCCCATCGCATCCCAGTCTCCCCCTCTCTCTGAGTCCTTTAGGCACACTGTTCATAACCCTATTTGCTAATCCATAATTATCGATAAGGGCAACATGGCCAAACCAATGGTTTCTCTCTGCACAATATGCTGTTTAAAGGAAGTTACAGACTTCTTTGCCTAACCTCATCATTACTTACAAATTGAACCACCTAAGGCCCAAGATACTGCATAAACATCTAGAATCAAAAGCATTAAGTTTCCCGTTATCTAGTTTACAAAGCATCCAAGTTTCACTACCATAACTAACACTAGAGAGCACCAAACTATTAGTCTAATTTTAGTCTTTAGGTATATATACGTTTATTTTTCCATACTCTACATAGATTCTTAAAAGTCCCGGCAGCAATCCCTATTTGTCTGTTAATCTCATGCCGCACATCACCATTATCTGTTACATAGCTCCCAAGGTAATTAAACTGTGACACCTGCACAAGACTACAACCATTCAGATTAAATGAATCACCGCCTGCCTGACCAATTTTCATCACTTTAGTATTCTCTCTCTTTGTAACCAAACTTACTCTACTACCATTCTCATCAACAACTCGAATGAAAGAGTTCATCTCATCAACACCATTTGCCAAAAGTCTAAATCATCAGCATAATCCAAATCAGAAATTTTTGTATCTCCAGACCATTTAAGGCCAAAATCTTTCCCTTGAAGTGAATTTCGCATAACATAATCAATAACTAACAAAATGAGAAAAGGAGACAAATTGCACCTTCTTTCTTGAAATCAAACATCTCTTTAAATTTAAAATGAAAACTAATATTAATAATATAAAATTGTGTTCATATTTAATCATTGATTCATTAGTGCATTAAACGTAAAGAAATGGGAAAAATCTTCTTAAATTCAGAGAGGTTTCTAAAAGGAATTAAAACTCATGTGTATTTCATATCTGCACAAATCAACAGAAAGATGTGTCCGTGTTTCATAATTTATTTTATTTTAATTTTTTTGGTAAGTTTGCTAGTGAAATGTGATTTCCCGTACCTGTTTTGAAGGCGATTTGTACAGGATAATGCTAAACAGGAAGCCATAATATGAAAATCGCAAATTGTCAACTTTTTACAGAGCAAAAATTGCTCTATTACTACAGCTACAGCTAATGTTTTGAATAGAACAACACGGTTGCAGCGCAATATAATAATATAATAATAATAATCTTTATTTTATTCCGCCAGTCAATACAATATACATTTACATAGCATAATTATCTAATAACAATTAATATATACATGAAAAAATTGAGAAGTGAAATAGCTGAGAAATATCAATTGCATCAGAAAAAGTAAATAACAATCATATTAAATATTGGTGTTTAATAGGAAAGGCGAAACAAAAAAGGAGAGCATAGTAAGCTGACGCTTATTTTTAGTTAATGCTCCCTATTTCCTTTAAGGTTCAATTATGACAACAGTAAAGTATACAATAATTCAAATAGCACAATAATTCAATAGTATAAAAGGTCAAATGGTTATGAGACATTACACTGATACATAGAAGGTTTCATTGCTTTGTAAGTAGAAACGTTCTACATTTGATTTTAAATAATTTTAAAGATTTTGCGTTTTTAACATCATCAGGAAATTCAGACCAAATTTTTACTGCATTGTATTTGATAGATCTCTGCCCAATTGACAATCGACACAAAGGTATACTCAGATCCTCTCTATGACGTGTTTCATAATTATGAAAAGTCGAAAGACTCTGAAAATAGTCTTTAAATCTATCCAATTTAATCAATCTCATTGTAATCGAATACACAAAGTTTCCTGATATCAGTTTGTAATTATTATAGACATTAAGAATTTTAACCTCAGAAAATAAATGTGCCACGGGATCATAATATCTTTTACCAACAATATATCTAACAATTCTTTTCTGAAGACGATATATAGCATTCAGATTATAGTCAAAAGTATTACCCCAGACTAAGATTCCATATGTTATATAAGAATAAATGAAAGAGTAGTATAAATTTGTCAAAATTTGTTTGTTAACCAGATGACGTATTTTACCAATCATACCAATATTCCTTGACAGAGTGATTCTCAGCTGCTTTACGTGAAATGACCAGTTCAGATTTTCATCGATCCATATTCCTAAGAATTTATATTCAGTGCATCTCTTTTGCTTAATTTCATTAATCTTCACATCGAAACATTTCTCATCGATATTTTTGTTTTTATTTTTATAAATCATGTATTTGGATTTCTTGACATTTATTAATAAATTGTTATGTCTGCACCATTCAGATATAATATTTAGAGAGTAGTTAACACTGCTAATCAGGCTTGCAGAATCTTGGTTGAAATCGACAATGCTTGTATCATCAGCATATAATAACATCTTTGAATTAATGTGTAACTTTGCTAAGTCGTTAATGTAAAGTAGGAAAAGGATCGGATCAAGAATCGAACCTTGAGGCACACCTCTGTAAATAAAATGTTCATCTGATATACTACCATTTACTTCTACAAGAGCTTTCCTCTGAAATAAGTAGCTTCTTAACCAGTTATTTATTTTACCTCTCAGGCCATAAAATTCAATTTTCTTTAACAAAATTTCATGGTTAATACTGTCAAATGCTTTCGTAAAATCAAGATATACAGCTAATCCAATGTGACCTGCATCCAAATGATTGACAATATGCTCATATAAATCTGCAATGGCTGTCTGAGTAGATTTTTTATTTTGAAAACCATATTGTTGTTGTGTGATAATTTTCATATTATCTAGGAATTTAGTCATACGTGTACAAATTAGCTTTTCAAAGATTTTCGAGAAGATTGGCAAAATTGAAATTGGTCTGTAGTTTTCTATGTTTTCTTTATCATCTGATTTATGTATGGGAAGAATTCTGGCAATTTTCAGTTTATCCGGGAATACTTCGTTTATTATTGATAAATTAAATATATAGCACAAAGGTTCTTTTATTGTATGTATAATCTTTTTAATTACATTAATATTTATGTCATCTATACCTGGTGACTTATCAGCTCCTAGATCATTCACAATGTTACTGATCTCTTGAGTAACAATTGGCATGACATAAAATGTCTGGTCTATGCATTCAATTTGATATTTATATTTGCCATGAAATTTTTCAGTTTGGTTCAGTATCAATTCGTTAACGGTATCATGAAAATAGCTATTGAAGGCATTGGACTTCGCATAGTCATCAGCAATAATTGCATCATCAGAAGAAATGTCTCCTACTATTGACTTACATTTATTTCTACCCAAAACATCGTTGAGATATTTCCATTTCTGTTTAGAATTTTTGCTAGGATCAAATCTACTGTTATAATAGGCGTTCTTTGTTTGTCTGATTTGGGCAGTAACGAAATTACGAAATTCTTTATATGCAGAACTGTCATCCTCTAAATGGGTTTCTTTTGCTTTTTTGTATAAATTATCTCTTCTAGTTATTAATTTTTTCAGATCTTTCGTCATCCAAGGAGCATATTTATTTGGCCTTTGGAACTTCTTAATACCCGTGGGCAAATATTTATTATAGTGATTTATAAAAATATTTATGAAATAATTATATGCTTCATTTACATCGCTGATTAAGTAAAGGAATTGCCAATCAATACGATTTAATTTATATTGCAATTGCAGAATATTATTGTCATTGATTTCTCTATATCTATAACTGCTAGGTAGCATTTGAAAATTTGTCCTTTGGACCAGAAAAAATGTGGGGAAATGGGGAAATCGCTCTAGCATCAACTTTAAGTACTTAGGGCGTCTCCTCTTCTTTCCTTCCTCCATGTTGTCGACTCCAGGCATGCTTCTGAGAGACATGGGTTCAGATCCCACTCAGAACAACCAATTTTTTCAACAAATTATTTGAAATGTTTCTTGTCTACAGGACTCTTTCCTGTGATACACTCTTACTATGTTATTCTAAATTTTACTCAAAAGAAATGCTAAGATTGGAAAATTTAGTGACCATAATTTACTGTTTTCCCTCTAAGAAGTTTTTAACACTATCTTGAGGCAGTGTTAAGAAGCATAGTTCTATCACTGTGTGGTTGGGTTGGGTTGTAGGGTTGTTTTACCTCTGAGCGGCACTTTTTTGCACACCATGGGCTAAATGGCCAGGTCACAAAGACCGTGAAGGCTCAGAGAAGGGTTGGAGGGGAGGAGACCCACTGGATAGCTATGTTGGGAGACAGATGATAGCCTGCTGTCAAGGCCATCCAGTGTATTCTTTAACGTGCACAGGGTATGACTCTCCCAGACACGGGGCCATGGCTTAACGTCCCATCCGACGGACGGCGACCTTTTCAAGCCCATCAGTGTTCCCTACTGAATGTGGACAGGGCGGGAAATTTTGCGGAGATAAATCTCAATGCTGACCCAGCTGGTACTCGAACTTAGAACTACAGATTACAAGTGTGGTGCACTACCGACTGAACCAACCCCGCCTCCTGCATAGTACCTGTATAATATTCGACGCTCAATAGACTGACCAGTTAAAACAATAATCGGATAATCGAAGGTCGGCTAATAGAAATTGCCCTGTTTGTCAACAACCTGTGCCCTCCACCTCCTCCAAGAATTTTCCTGGCGTTCACCTGACGTCCTCCATATTAGGTACTCACATTCACCAGAACAGGAAGCTTCGGCACACATAATTGCCTCTATTTATTGAGCTCTTTGAGAATATGGGACTCTTCTACAAAATCTAATGATTTTCTTTCCGCTTTTTTCTAGATTAGCTCTTCTTTTCTTTACAGACTTTAGTGGAATAGCAGGGTTAGGAGTGCTCAGTCGGTAGCGGGTCAGGCTCGTATTTTGCAGTTCTCAGGTTCAAATCTCAGCTGTGCCAGCATTGAGATTTACCTCCTCAAACTCTCTGCTCTGGCCTCAATCAATAGAGGACACCTATGAACTTGGAATCAGATGGCCTCCATCAGTAAAGAAGCCGTGGCTCCGTCATCAGTGTGAGTGTCAAAGGACATACCTGATGACCTTGACGAGAGGCTACCATCTGTCTCCTAACAGCTGTCCAGTGAGTCCCCTTCCCCCAAGCCAACTCTAATGGTATAGCAGAGAAGTAGTTCCTACTATCTGTCCTATCTCCTCTTCTGTTGTGACTGGTGCAAGGTACCCATTTTCTACGCTAATTTCACCATGAGCAAATATCTTGAACTTAAAGCTAGTTTCACCCCTACCCCAATGCACAATATTTGGTTTTATATTCATCATGATCATTATCATCCTCAAGCAGCCATGGGCTATGGAGGTCCAACCAGATTGTAGAATTTATTTTATTGTAGCTCAATACATCTGTATTGAGCTTCATCTGCACACTGTAGACCATTTATAATGAGGTCCTGTTTGACATTTTCTGCCCACCGCATCCTAGGTTTTCCCATCTGTCTGTAAGCCCCGGGTAAGGCATGGCTGTCTGTGTCGTTTTTCTGCTAAGGTCCTGCCATCCTCTCAGACCTTCTACTATGGCATATAAACTGACAGGCTCCTGTCAGACCTCTGTGGCAAGCAGCTGCTTGAGGGGGTATTTATTTGGTCTGTAAATGGTAGCTAGGTAGTCACTGGAAGGACTACCATAATCCCCTGTGATGATGCATAGAACCGGCCAGGCCTAGCACCTAATGTCCGACCCCGCCTTCTCGTGGTGCAGACCGTTAGTACCTTTCAAAAGAGATACCCTCTTGTGGAAGCGAACGGAAAGGGAGGGCTGCCAGATTAGTGTGGCCTTTTTTTCTATTCTGCTGAGGAGCGGTCAACCACACAGGGTCCTGGTGCTGACCATATAAACCCACTGGACTGGACAGATATATGATTCTGAGCTTGATTATGGATCCTGATTTTGCTGCACTGGTGGGCTTCTGTGGAGGGAAAATCTTCCGCTGTGTTTTCTGTTTGTTTGTGGGTTGACAGCCCCAAGTGGATAGATTAACAGGATATGTTTATCAGCTGGTGGATAATCCTGAGCAGAGGTCATCGCAGGCACCTGAACTCTTCGCTTCTGTTGACATCGTCAAATTCTACATTGGAGGAAGTCTTCCAGTGTAGATGGCTTCAGCCTTTACACTGGAAGACTTCCTCCAATGACTTCCTCCACTTTAGTGGTGGGGGAACGGGTCTTTGTCCCATGTCTACGATTAGGGGGCTGTTTGATATTGTCGGCATTCCCTCTCTCAATAAACATAGTTTCTTTAAACATCCCACTACCCATTTTCTCTCCATGGGTAGTTGGAATGTGAGGACTCTGCACAGAGCTTTTTCTCTTGATGTCCTCACACAAGAATTCCACCATTATAATTTAGATATTCTCTGCTTGCAAGGGACCAGATGGACAGATAAAGGTCAGATTCTTAAAAATAATCTTAAATTTCTCTTTTCAGGGATGGATGATGATAATAAGCATCACCAAGGCGTGAGTCTGCTTTTCAGCAGACACGCTAGTGATGCTCTTCTAGAATATGAGTGCATTAATGAAAGGTTTCTTACAGCAAAATTTCAGACAAGAACTAAAGACTTAAATGTTATCTGCTGTTATGCCCCCACTGAGGATGCCGATGAGGATGAGAAGGATAGGTTTTACGGACAACTTCAGGATATTTTGAATTCTGTCAAGAAAGGAGATATTACCCTTGTTCTAGGTAACTTCAATGCCAAAGTTGGTACTGACTCTGACCTTTGGGGAGGAGTAATAGGCCCTTTTGGTATTCGTAGCTGCAATGGCAATGGGCAACATCTCCTACAGGTAAGTAAACTCAATGCTTTCAGAATAACTAACACTTATACAAACACCGCGACATGCATAAGTACACATGGGTTTCATCTGATGGGCTGCATACGAATATGATATATTATATATTAACAGCAAATGGGCTAGTTCTGTTAGGAATACCAGGTCATATAGGGGAACTGAAATTGGATCTGACCATTACCTTGTTAAAAGTGTCTTGCAACTTAAACTTAAAAAGTGTTGTGCTAGGTTTAAAAGTTTTAATTTTAACACTGAAGTTCTGAAAGACCCAGTTATAGCCAAAGCTTACAATGATAGGTTACTTAATCATTATGACAGTCATGGTATGTTTATTACTGAAGTTGAGGAAGAATGGGATCATTTTAAACAGGCTTTTTTGCACACTCACAGTACTCTTTTAGGAAAAAAGGAGCAGAGGAGGCAAAATTACTTGAGCTTATTTCAGAAAGAAGAAACTACAGGAATGTCCTTAATCAATACCCTACTAGTCCTAATAGAAAGCATTACAGAGAGCTTAATAAGTATGTAATGCATCAGTTAGCTGCTGATAAGAATCTTTGGCTTGATGGCTTGGCTGACAAAGCCGAGAAAGCAGTTAGACAGCACAACAGCAGAGAGCTGTATCAGAGAGTTAATGTTTTGTGTGGTAGAAAACGGACAGCTATACAGGGATTGAAGGATAAACAAGTTAAAGTTATAGAAGGTGAGGATTCTGTCATGGCTAGGTGGGCTGAGCATTTCAGTGATATTCTAAACAATGTGGTTAGTTCTACTCCCATTGTTTGAAATAATGCTAAATGCATTGGTGGCTTTAATGTTGGCCCTATAACACAATCTGGAGTTATTTTGGCTGTTTCTAAACTTCAACCACAGAAATCCCCAGGGACAGATGAAATTACTACCGAAATGCTTAGAGCTGGAAATGTTTCGGTTACCATTTGGATGAATGAAATTTTGAATATCTTTTATGATAAAGGCATGGTTTCTAAGGATTTTAGCAGAGCTATTGTTATCCCTATTTTCAAAAAAGGTGATCGCAGTTCTTGTGATAACTATAGGGGTATCAGCCTACTCTCTGTTCCAGGTAAAGTTCTTTCCATGATTGTGCTTAATAGAATTAAGAATCTGGTTGACAGTCAATTGCGTGATGAGCAATGTGGATTCAGAAGTGGTAGGGGATGTGTGGATCAGATATTTTCACTTAGGCAGATTCTTGAGAAATGTTTAGAGTTTCAGAAATCTTTGGTTGCTAGCCTTGTTGATTTCAAAAAGGTTTTCGAATCTGTTGATCGTCATAATTTGTGGTTGATTGTGAGATCATATGGTATACCAGACAAGTTAATTAACATAATGAGAGCTCTCTATAATAACACTGAGTCGTGTGTGAGAGTTGGTAAGGCTTGTAGCAATTTGTTTAGCGTTACTTCTGGTGTTCGACAAGGGTGCAATTTGACTCCTTTTCTCTTTATTTGGTTATTGATTATGTTATGAGAAATTCTTTGCAAGGGAACGATTTTGGCCTTAAATGGGCTGGAGATAGGAAAATTTCTGACTTAGATTATGTTGATGATTTAGCCTTTTTGGCAAATGATGTTGATGAGATGAACTCTTTCATTCGAGCTGTTGATGAAACTGGTAGTAGAGTAGGTTTAGTTATAAACAGAGAGAAAACTAAAGTGATGAAAATTTGTCAGGCAGGCTGTGATTCAGTTATCTGAATGGTTGCAAGTTTGAACAGGTGTGACAGTTTAATTATCTTGGGAGCAATGTAACAGATAATGGTGATGTGCGGCATGAGTTTAACAGATGAATAGGGATTGCTGCCGGGACTTTTAAGAATCTATGGAGAGTGTGGAGAAATAGGCGTATACACCTAAAGACTAAAATTAGACTGTATAATAGTTTGGTTCTTTCTAGGGTTAGTTAGGGTAGTGAAACTTGGACACTTTGCAAACAAAATAACAGGAAACTAGATGCCTTTGATTCCAGATGCTTACGCAGTATCTTGTGCATTAATGATGAGGTTAGGCAAAGGAGTTTGCAACCTCCTTTAAGCAGCATGTTGTGCAGAGAGAGACTCCGTTGGTTTGGCCATGTTGCCCGTATGAATAATTATAGATTGGCGAATATGAACAGTGTGCCTAAAGGCCTCAGAAATTAGGAGAGACCTAGGATGCGGTGGGCTGACAATGTCAAACAGGACCTTGTTAGAATTGGTGTGCAATGGCCACAACATGGAATTGGTGTGCAATGGTGCAATGGCCCATACATGTAGCTCAGGATAAACTTGCCTGGAGAACTAAATTGTACTATATGGTTGGATCTCCATAGCCCATGGCTGCTTGAGGATGATGATGATGATGATGATAATCTTAGTAATGTATACAGACAACATGGCCAAACCCATTACCTGTGGGCGAAACCAAAGTTTTAGGGAGTATCTCTTTGCCGAATATGCTTCTCAAAAGAGGTTGCCGACTCCTTTTCCTAACCTCATCATTACTTACAAAGTTGAACTACCTGAGGACAAAGATATTGCGTAAGCGTAAGCATCTCTATGGAAACTGAACTCAGAGTATATTCTTTATCCCAGCTATAGGCACTATATTCCAGCTCATGGTTCCAGATCAAACGAGCGGTATTAAAGCAAAATCCGTATCCGTATAACAAATAAAAGTACAATATGGCGACTGCACCGATTGTTACTGCAAGTGGATGTCTATTATCATCTTTATTTTATGAACATGTCAATAGCTACGGTGATCAAGTAAGCATACTATAAGTTTGTTTGTTGTCAGACATAAACGAATGACACTTGTAGGCTCTTAGTTTTTGAAACAAATATGTAATATTTGTTAATTTACAAAATGTGTATCGCCGAACCGTCAAAGCATGTATGTATAGTGTGGTTCGTATATGTAATTCGGTGTTGACTATTGTTGAATTTAGGGAATGAATAAATTTGTTGAAAAATAATGTTTGCACATTAATAATACGGTAGAGAAACGCTTTTGTTTTTCTCATAAACTTATCTGTATTTTATTTAATATGTCTCGTTTTCCCTATATTAACCCTTGAGGACTTATTTATCTGTTATGTAAAACTAATTTTCACAGCTTTTAGTGAAAATTAGTGCAGGAGGAAGTTTGCATTAATAGAATTTAGGATTCCTTTAAGTGAAAATATCAAGTTTTTTGTTAGAGAAATGAATTTTATTTCTTAAATAGATAAAATTGCCGTCCCGTGGCCGAGTGGTTAGCGCGCTTGGCTTCAAATCTGAGGGACCTGGGTTCGAGCCCCGGGTAAGACATGGATGTATGTGTCGTTTTTCTGCTGAGGTCCTGCCATCCTCTCAGACCTTCTACTGTGGCATATAAACTGACAGGCTCCTGTCAGACCTCTGGGTCAAGCAGCTGCTTGAGGGGGTATTTATTTTTTTTTTTCATTTATAATTAATCTACTTGTAACACATGTAAAGATACATATATATATATTTTGCAGTTTTATCAAGTTTTATCAGAACATTTAAAAATAATACCTTATGCATGTCAAACTGGCAGACCCAGGAAGTCAATCTAGAGAATAGAGAGGACAATTTTCACCAGATCTTAATATATAACTGCAATTATACATACATACAGACACACATAATTCTCAAACAACCATGTCCTAGAAAGGTCCAAGTAAACATTGCATGCCAGTTCCAAAAAATGCATTGTCACATTGTCAACCCCCACCATATTCTAGGTCTCCCTCTTTTTCTGAGGTGTTTAGAAATACTTCATAATTTGATTCACCAATTTGTACTTCATGCAGGCAGCACATCTAAATTTATGTAGCCCCACCCTATACAAGATGTTGCTCAAGAATTGGTGATTCCTTTAATATTAGGGTTGCCCAACCTTTTTTGTAATGAGCTACATGTTAATTGTTTTAAATATATATAAAAAAAATAATAAATAAATAAATACCCCCTCAAGCAGCTGCTTGCCACAGAGGTCTGACAGGAGCCTGTCAGTTTATATGCCAGAGTAGAAGGTCTGAGAGGACGGCAGGACCTCAGCAGAAAAACAACACGAACATCCATGCCTTACCCGGGGCTCGAACTCAGGTCCCGTAGATCAGTAGCCATGCGCGTTAACCACTCATGTCTGTATATTTCAAAGATTTTATTTCATCTAATTATTCCTATATCAGATGGCTGTTTTCCAAGTTTATAAAGGAAGTTGACAAAAAATTTGGGAACTTTCAAATATATCAAAAAATTTCAGAAAAAAAAATATGAAAATAAAAGTGGTAAAGTTCCTTACAAAAGGCAAATTTTTTTGCTGTTAATCAATTCGGATTTAGAGAGAAAAGGAATATGGAGGATCCCATTTTCAAATTAACTTCAATAGTTCATAAAGGAATAAATGATAACCTTAAAGTAGCTATTATTTTTTTCTGATATACATAAAGTATGTGATTCTCTTCCATATGACATAATATTATTTAAACTTGAAAAATGTGGATATAGAGGAAAAATGTATAATTGGTTAAAATGTTATTTAAATGATATTGTCAATATGGAGGAAATTGTGCAGTTTGGTGTTCCACAAGGTTCAGTTTTAGAACCCTTTTTATTTTTAGTATATATAAATGATTTATGTAAACTAGATATTGTACAAAATTTAATTGGTTTTGCTGATGATACAGCTTTAATTTGTTAATAAATTGGTTTCTAAAAAATAAATTACTTTTAAATGTAAATAATACATAATATATCCTTTTTTTTTTTAGCTTAAAAGGGCAGTACGATTATCTGCCTAACAAAATGATGAACAATGTTCCTGTTTTGCTATTAAGGGAGTTGATTACTTTAAATATTTAGGTGTTTCCATAGACAATGAATTGGAACGTATATCTAATGTAATTAAAATACCACAGTTTAACAACTTGTAGATATTTCAACTTTAAAGATGATATATAATTATTGGGTTAAATTGTAGTTGCAATATGGAATTACTTCATGTGGTTTTGGACTTGGAATTTCATCTTACAATAATATCAACAGTTTAATTGTAAAGTATATATTAAAGAAAATGTTAAAGTGTAAGTCACTTATGGGTCATTCCACCTCAAATCAACCAAAATTTTGGAAAAAAAGTTCACCCCCATCACAGATTTCAATGATCTTTGGTATATATGTTATGACATATAAGGTGTCTAATTATCTGAAATATTTTGAATCGTAAAAATTTTTGTAGGAGCCCCGGATAAGGCATGGATGTAAGTGTCGTTTTTCTGCTGAAGTTTTGCCATCCTCACAGATCTACTAAGGCATATAAACTGACAGGCTCCTGTCAGACCTCTGTGGCAAGCAGCTGCTTGAGCGGGTATTTGTTTTTTATTTTATTATAATTGTTTAATCTAAGGGGAAAATATACAAATTACGATTATGACTAAAGGTTTTTCTTTGCTTCTGTGGTAGATGAGAAGATCAAACTTGGTGTACTGATGTAGATTTGCCTTATTAATTAATTAAAAAAATAGAATTTTAAAAATTTAATATGATTTTGAAAAAAGTTGAAAAAGCTAAAAGTTTGAAAATGTGAAAAAAAGATGTGGCACTATATATAAAAAACTGAAACTGGTATATGTTGTACATTATACTCCATAGAAACATTGTACAAAATTTGGAGTATGGTCATTTCTTTGATAACAAGAAAAAGAGATTAAATTTGTACCAATGTTATCGCTAATGATGCACTTCAGGGGACCACACTGATGCTCTTGCGCACGAAGAGGCTACCGATGTGTTTACTGCTTTGAGGCCGACATTGCTGCTTGCACTCAAGTGCAATTTTGTAACTCCAACCACTGCAACTAGCATTCGGCTGCTACTTACAGCTATAATGCTGCTATTCATAAAAGTTCCTATCCTTTTTAACAGAGGAGCAAACAAAAAAGCCCAATATTTAGAAGGAACAAATTTAGCAATATGGTTGTTGAGTGATACATAGGGTGACCAGATTGCGATCGGTAAAAACGAGGACATGTTATTAAATGTTCCGACTTCAGTTTGTATTACTTGAAAATGGTAAATTATGCTTTATTTTTCGTCAATTGTTCTATAATAATTAATGAAGTGCTTAATGGGCTAATGTAGTCTAAATAAACAAAGATGCTCCTTGAAATTTATTGAGTAGAAAAAATTACACATGGGTGCAAGTTTGAATTTAGTTCCTTTTAACAAAGTCATATTCATTAATAATTTTGTATCTACTAATAAATTACCACTTTGAAGTCGATTCAAATTTTTAGAGGAAAAATTATCTTGAGCTGGGTGGGATATGAACCCACAACCTCCTGACAACGCGTCAGGTGCTCTGGACCACTGAGCTACCATCTGCCTATCAAGATCTCTAATTGATAACATGAACCTTTCCAACCTACATTACATCATATGTAGAGAGTGTTCCAGCAATATCACCACAAGTGGCAGACAGTGCCATGTAGACGGAAAGTATTTCTTACAAGTATTCTTACTGATGATAAATAATGAAATAAACTCGACATATTTGGTATCTACTGATAACTTACCACTTTGAAGTTGATTCATATTTTTAGAGGAAAAATTAATAAACACTTATCTAAGCATAAAATTTTGTTTCCACGCATAAAAGAAAACCACCAGAAGTAATAGTATTTAAGGCATATTTTCCTAACTGTGACTATCATTATATGACAAATATTGTCAGTACCATCTGAGGCTACTTGTTTCAACAGCATATTATTGTTAATGAATGTTCATTTAATTATTTAAAAAAAACTCATAATAATCTCATCAGAAACAACTAGTCGAGCAAGTGCATATTGCTAAACAAAGAATTGCCATTCAGCAATTTAAGAAAACTCCAGAACAAAATTATCTCAGAGACAACCATTTTAACCTGAACATATTGCTAAACAATGAATGCCACTTATTTGCTACTAACCCCCTTTCCCCCATGCACAAAGCAATCTTAATGGAGTGAACAAGCCTAAAAAACAAAATTGTAAACAGTTCTTTCCCCAGTAAACAACTATCCACCTAAATTTTTGGCCCTGAAGAGCAAGGCCAAATGCTCTCTTCTGCTTTTTCACTTTAATGGCCTGGAGCCTTCAACAAAGCCATTCACAATGAGGGAGCTGCTCTTGCTTTGCACTATTCTTGTGCATCTGTTGTTAGGCCAGGCAATGTCCTTTATGCTATGTTCCAATATCTCTCACCATTGAATAAGGATCAGCTGCTCCAATTTTTTACCGCATTTTTCTTGGAGAGCAGTTTCCGCTTCATGGCAGAAGGTTTCATTTTGGCCTTCCCCAAGCCAAGAAGAGAGACTTTTGAATCATCGTCCTATTGAATTGACAAGCTACCGCTCAGACCAACCAAACACATTGATGAACTGTGTGTGTAAGGTGCCAGACAGAATGGTAAATGCGAGACTCATCTGGTATTTAGAACACATCAACGTTCATTCCAACACCCACTGTGGCTTCCACTGGCAGCAGTCTACTCTAGACCATCTGATATGCCTCAAATCAGCTATCAGAAATTCGTTTTTAAAATGAGAGCACTTGGTGTTAGTTTTCTTTGAGATCAGAAAAGGATATTACGTGGCTTGAAGATTCAGAATTCTTCGTTAGTTCCATGCACATATCAGTAATCCTGTCCTTTTCCCCAAGAACAGGCACAAAGCTGTGTCCTACGTGTTATGCTTTTTTCTGTCAAGATCAATTCTATCACTAGGCAACGTCTATTGACTGTAGGCAGTGCCCTTTATGTTGATTATAGCAATTTTTGTCTTCCAGCATGAGGGTTATTGAATGACAACTGTAAACTGCCCTGAAAATCCCTCAGTTTGGGCAATGGTGAACTCGCTTCAATTATTGTCACAGAATACCACTTGGGTACACTTTTGCCACAAGCATAATCATTACTTGAATCCCGAGCTGCAGCTCAGGAATTCCATCATTCCTTGTTGTGGCTGAAACCAAGTTTCTAGGTCTCATCTTCGACTGCAGTTTGACTTTTTATCACATATACAACTTCTCAGGTTTAAGTGCATGTGGGCATAGAATATCCTCAAAGTCTTGTCTGTCTTAGGGAGCATCTTCCGCTCCTCCTCTACCATGCATTTGTCTGGTCAAAGCTGGACTACAGATCCCAGATGTATGATTCTACTCAGGATTTGGTGGTGAAGTTGTTGGACCTGTGCACTATTGGCCCTTTGTGTTTACATTAAGGGTCTTCTACACTTCACTGGTTCAGAATTTTTACATTGTAACTGATCAATCATCCTAATCTATTTACCATCAGCTAATCTATGTCCCTATCTACCTCCATCCTAATCTATGTCCCTACAGTACATGTCTAAATTGTGATCCCTGCTGGGCCATCCCACTTGGGATTGCATTTTTAGTCCTAAGTAGAAAATGCTTTACACCAACCACCCAACTGCCATTCATTTTTGGTTTGCATATTTGAGGCTCTCTCAGAAATATTTACTTAGTCTTGATAGCATCACCTAATTGGCATCCAAGCCACTTCCACCATGACTCGCTGTTTCCTCTTCCTGCGAATTTTTCCTTTTGCAGGACAGAAAAAGGCTTTACACCTGACTGCATGTACTGGTAACTCTTAGTTGGCCATTGCACACCTGGACTTCTTGCCTGTCTTCACAGATGTCTCAAAGTCTGGCATGTTAGTTGGATCGGCCATGGTCTGCTGTAATACTATCATTGCAGACCACATCCTTTCCAGTGTTCCATCTTCACTGCAGAGTTGTATGCTATCATCTTTTCTTTGGACCACATAGTGGCTAAGTATCAATGGTGGCATGTGCTTTGCGTTGATTCACTAAGCTTGCTACAGGCCTTGATCTCAGTGAGGCCTTGGCCTGACCCTTTTCTCTCCAAGATTTTTCTCTTTCTCTCCGTGTCGACCATTCTGTTGAGTCACACCCCTGTTTAGCTCTCTGCTGCTGGTTCCATACTTGGACTTCTGGCAGTGTTTCTCCACCAAGCTCTGGACATCATGCAAAGATGTGGGATGGAACAGCCTTAACTGGCATAGTGGTTTAGGAAGCTAATGACTGTTCCAGCAAGGCAAACTTTGTGTGATGTATTAGCTCTAACTGAGGAAGTGGTCAGCAGTGACTTTGGTCTTAATAGGACATATCCTTGCATGAGAAGGCCTATAAAAGCTAGGAATAGCTTGTAGGATTCTTCTTTGTCCCAAATGTTGCAAATAAAAAAAAACTTATTGGTAACGAACTCTTTGAGATCAAGCCTGTTGTCAAACCATAACAGTCCTGTTTTTGCAAGAAATACAAGGAGGAAGTTGTACTTGTTCAGTTCCACATAGATCATTTGTTTAGAACACATTTTTTTTATGAGCATATGATGAACATATTGCTTATTTAAGGAACATATGATAATATAACACTGTATGAGTTTTGTGATACCAATTTATCAATCAAACATATTTTAATCAATTATATCACTTTTAGCTGTGAACATTTTATTTTTTGTTCTAATCATTTACCACCCGAGTCCTTACACTCTGACTCTTTATCGTATGACTCATTTTTAAACCATTTTTGACATTTTGTGTTTCACTGATTATTTAATTGTATTTAACATTTTTGCCTTTTTGTTATTTAGACTTGTTGCATTTCCCTGTATGGCTCCTATACACCCATTGTTGATTTTTGTATTTTACATTCATTTTCCTTTATACACTGAATGGGCAAATTATTATATACACCCAAATAACAATATGCAAAAGCAGAAGTATTATGTCCAGTCATGTGGGACACTGAAACTGGCAATGCCTATAGAGCAAGTCTCTACACATTGGAAACCAGTCATGGAGAAGTAATCATGGGTAAAGGCAGCAATGTTAGTTTGACCGTGGCCAGATAGCAGGTGCAAGGAAGTGTGATTGTTCAATCACCACAACTGCAGAACTGTTAAGATTTCCATGTTAGACCATCACACATGTATACCAAGACTAAGTAAAATATGGCAAAACTTCCAACCAGCAGGGGGAAATGTGGACTTAAACATGAAATTGACTCTTGAGATGAGTGCAGACTGTCCCACATCATTAAAAGGAAATGGCTACCATGGAGCATATAACATTGGTATTGAATGAATGTGTGTCTACAAACTTATGCACAAACACTATCCATCATACCATGGAAAAAATATACTTTGGCAGTCGGCGTCCACATTGTGTCCCCTTGTTGACTGCAAGACACTGAAAGATTAGGCTGCAGTTTGCAAAGGCCTATCACAACTGGAGTGCGGAGGACTGGAAACATGGCATGTTTTCTGATGAATTGCGGTTTCAACTCTTATCATGCTGATGGGAGGGTGCATGTGTAGTATAAACCACACAAAGCAATGGACCCAGCTTACCAGGTTGAGGTGAAACAGGCAGGTGGAGGCAGTGTAACAGTTTTTGAGTGCATTTACATGTGCTTCCTTGGGATCACTTGTAACTGTCGAGACCTCCGTCATTGGCACAAAATATGTGAATATCCTTGCTGACCATCTACACCCATTCATAATGATTCTCTTTCTGCACCATGATGCCATCTCTCAACAGGACAACGCCACACCACATGCTTCCCTAGTGGCGACCAATTGGCTCCAGGAGCATTCAAATGAGTTTACCACACTCAACTGGCCCCCTCTATTGCCAGACCTCAACCCCATTGAGAATTTGAGGGACAAATTGGAAAAATCTGTTCGAGCTCACCAACTCCCACTGGCAACTGTGGATGCTTTATGACAGGCAATCCTCTCTTAATGGGTGGCAATACCACCTCTGTGTTTTCAACCCCTCATTGAGTCGTTATCAAGACATCTGGCAGCTGTTTTGAGGGCAAAAGGTGGAGCAACAGGTTATTAGGTAAGTGTATATAATAATTTCTCCATTAAGTTCCACAAGTCTTTTATGCCCATTATTGTTGTTACACCCTTTTACTCTGTGTCTTTTTCCTGCTTTTCCTTATTTCTTCTGCAATAAAACCTTCAACTAACCGAATGACTAATACTCATAGCAACTCTAAGAATTGAAAACGTATTTCATCTGTGAACTTTTTCTATAGTTAATATATTGAATCCAATAAATATATTGGTTGATCAGTCTTGCTTATGTGGATGATGGTCATTATTGCCCATTTAGAGGAAATCATTATCTGTACCAGCACAAGGCTCGACATAGGAATCAAAATCTCATCCTGATATGATCATTAACAGAGACTCCATCAAACTCCAAAATAAACAATAACTTACACTGATAATCTTTTTGGTGGCCTATCAATTTGCTCCTTTCTGGACTTTTTCTTTGTCTAATTCAAGGAAAAAAATATCTTGACCTCTTCACACACCATGCTATTGTGTGTGGATAACATATGTAATTTAACTGAAACACTTGCTGAAGTATGCAGTCATTCAAAACAGCTGAAGTTGAAAGAACATGGATTCAAATTCACAAAGCACAATCTGCTTGACCAGCTCAGTCAGTAGCGAACCAGGCTCATAATATGTAGTTTCCCAGGTTTGAGTCCCAGCTGGGTCAGCATTGAGCAGCATTGAGATTTATCTCTGCCAAACTCCCCACCCTGTCCACAGTCAGTAGGGGACACTGATGGGCTTGGAAAGACTACCATCCATTGGATGGAATGTTAAGCAGTGGCCCCATGTATGGGATAGCCATACCCTCTGCACATTAAAGAACATGCTGGATGGCCTTGACTGGAGGCTACTATCTGTCTTTGAACTCCTTTCCAGTGGGTCCCCTCCCCCAATCTTCTCTGAGCCTTCGGGGTCTTTGTGACCTGGCCATTTAGCCCTCCTGTGCAAAAAAGTGCCATTCAGAGGTACAACAACCAAACCCCACCCTCCAAATTTACTGTTGCCAGTCTCATAAACAGCCTTACTGGTGGAGTAGTGGAGGAAAAGTAAGAAAGAGAAGTGGTAGAAAGAGTTGGTAGAAAGTTGGTAGCCAAAGTGGAGAAGAATGCCAAAGTTGGTAGAAACATCAGGCACCCTCTTTACAAGTGGACATTTTAAGAACTTATCAAAATAGTATCTGCCCTGCTTGAGACACACTACTCCAGAGTATGTTTGGTAATACTCAACATATGTTTGGTAATACTAAGCAAATTTCAGAATCTTCAATGAAGCTCAAAACCATTAACCAGAGTCGTGGATTTAATAAGTCAGCAGCAAGATCCTGTGAAGTTTACCACTCCTCCACAGGGCTGAAAAAAAAAGAGTGACCATTTACAACCAGATCAATAGATCACATTGATCTGGAACTCTCTCCCTTTTTTTTTTTTTTGGGGGGGGGGGGAGTTTAAGAAGATAGCAACTGTTTTGAAAGGTACTCAGGGAGTGCACAACAGGAAGACTCAGACTTTAAATGCTTGGCCTGGCCAATGTTGTGCATCATCATAATGAAATGGTACACAGCTCTCCTGCCGGTGCATGCATGGCTACCATTCACCTTTTGACCCTAACAAATTAAAATATTAGTAGTTCTCTACAAGGTTTAGCATGATCAGAGTTGGATTTATGTAGAGGCCATGTAATCCCTAGTGTAGTATCAGTATTAAGAGGGGCAGCATTTAATACTAAATGTAAAAGTTTTGTGTTGAAATACTATTTTTATTTTAAATTTTTTTGTACTTTAAAAGTTTTAAGGAAAACAGAAAAACTTGAAAAAACTGAAATAAAGCTCAAAGCTTTTGACTGAAGTAAGCATATCAAACTTTTTAAAACTTATTCAATGTTAAAAACCCCTGTCAGTGATCATGTGATACAGCAACAGAAGGAGTGAAGGCAAGAAAGAAGCCATCTTGTTTGTATTCACAACAATCACTAGGTTTATTTGAAGTCACTATCTTTGCTGTTGTATTCTGCTAATACTGGGTATAGGAGAGAAAAACCTGATCAAGATTTCCCCTGTTGCTGTTAAATCTCTTACACGTCTAGAGTAGATGTTTTGATTGTAGATAAAGTTTCCATTCATCAGAGTCATTTTAGACTTGTGCACAACACCAGAAGCCCACCGAGGTGAACAGGTGTTTTTTTTTTGGAGCATATTTTTATATCTCTTCACGCAATATTGCACGCATCTCTAAACAAATAAAACAGTGAAGATAACGACTTCAGATTAACCTAATGGTCACTGTGAATACAAAGGATGATGACTGTGGGTTACTAAAATGTACTAAAATGCGATGTACTTCTGGTGTTGTGCATGAGCCTGAATGTTTCAGATGAATGGAGACTATCTGCAATTATAACATCTACTTGAAACTAGGGTATGAGAACAGTAATTGGGGAAATCGTAATCAGGAGCAGGTAGCTCAGACCTTTTAATTTTTTCTATTAAAAAAATTGTACATTAATAAAACAGTGGGGGAGAAGGCAGTATGTAAGAGTTTATACTGGCAAGCAGAACAAGTCAAATCTGGTTGTGAGCATACTTGAAAAACTTTTTTCAGTTTATTTAAAATTTAACTAGTTATCAGAGGGATTTGTGACAAAATTGACTGATCAAAAGATGGCAGTTAATGTGAATCGCCACATGATTGTGTTCACACTTAATCATGTTTTACAATAAGGAACTGATGAATAAAAAATCTCAAATAGGCCTGTCCCATCTACAATAATTCAGTGTGACTTCATAAGTTTCCCTTTCCAACTTTTGAAGCAAATGTCATCACAGACATGTCACAAATTCTGGGACAACTGCAGAAATCTGCTACTTGGCAACCTTTGTCATAATTCAACTATATAAAAGTATAATTTCTGACACAGGATTGAATTATCACTAAATGGTTTTGCAGAAAGAAGTTTTGCCGACTTGCAGGATTCAAACCCATGTCTCCAGAAATATTCCAGAGTGTTCTAAGAACACTAAACTAACATCCATTCTATCTTTTCTCCACAAATATGGCATCACTCTTCCTGTGATTTTGGCACCTGTGGGCTGTAAATGGTAGCTTGACATAAACTGGAAGGAGAGCTGTGTACCAATCCCCAGTGATGATGCACAGAACGTGCCAGATCTAACATCTAATGTCCAACTCCACCTTCTTGTGGTGCAGGCCATTAGTACCTTTCAAAAGAGAGATTCTCTTTTGGAAGGGAACAGAAGGGGAGGGCTGCCAGTTCAGTATGGCCTATTAATCTGGTCATCTATGGCCACTTTTTTCTTTTTTTTTCCAACCCTGCTGAGGAGTGGTCAATTTCACAGGGTCCTGGTGCTGACCATTTATACCTACTAGACTGGACTTGTTTATGGATTTGAGCTTGATTATGAATCCTGGACTTGCTGCACTGGTGGGCCTCTGTTGAGGGAGAATCTGCCGCTGTGCTTTCTGTTTGCTTTCTGGATTGCCAACCATAAGTAAACAGAGGCATGGGATACCTTATATCAGCTGCTGGATAATCCTAATCAGAGGCCATTGCAGGTACCTGAGCCTCACTTAGCTAGTTGGGCATCATCAAGCCTAAACTGGAGTACTGTGTCCCAGGCAGGCCATATGACTCTTGAAAAAGTCCACTTGAAAAGGTGGTGCCTGAAGTTCCTACCAGCATCGGTGACTTCAGCCTTTAGCGGAGGAAGAACAGGTCTTTGCCCCAAGCCGGCAATCAGGGGGCTGTTTGATATTATTGGCCCTACCTATCTCAAAAACCTCATTTCTTTAAAAATCCTACTAATCATTTTCTCTCTGCAGAAACGTGGAACGTGAGGACATTATATAGAGATTATTCTCTTGCTGTCCTCATGCAGGAATTCCAGCGCTATAACCTAGATTTTCTAGGCTTGCATGAGACCAGATGGACAGGTAAAGGTGAGATACTTAAAAATAACTTTAAATTTCTCTTTACAGAGAGGGAGGATGGAAAGCATCAAAAAAGGCGTGGGTCTGCTTCTCAGCAGACTTGCTAGTGATGCTCTTCTAGGATATGAGTGCATTAATGAAAGGTTTCTTACATCAAAATTTCAGACAAGCATTAAAGACCTGAATGTTATCTGCTGTTATGCCCCCACTGAGGATGCCAATGAGGATGAGAAGGATAGGTTTTATGGACAACTTCAGGATGTTTTGAATTCTGTCAAGAAAGGAGATATTACCCTTGTTCTAGGTGATTTCAATGCCAAAGTTGGTGCTGACTCTGACCTTTGGGGAGGGGTAATAGGCACTTTTGGTGTTGGTAGCTGCAATGGGCAACATCTCCTACAGGTAAGTAAACTCAATGGTTTCAGAATAACTAACACTTATTACAAACACCGCGACATGCATAAGTACACATGGGTTTCGCCTGATGGGCTGCATAAGAATATGATTTATTATATATTAACAGCAAATGGGCTAGTTCTGTTAGAAATACCAGGTCATATAGGGGAGCTGAAATTGGATCTGACCATTACCTTGTTAAAAGTGTCTTGCAACTTAAAAAGTGTTGTGCTAAAGTTAAAAAATTTACCTTTAATACTGAAGCTCTGAAAGACCCAGTTATAGCTAAAGCTTACCATGATAGGTTACTTAATCATTATGACAGTTATGTTTTGCTTACTACTGAAGTTGAGGAAGAATGGGGCCATTTTAAACAGGCTTTTTTAAAACTAACATGCTTTTCTTTTAGGAAAAAAGGAGCAGAGGTGACAAAATTATTTGGGTGATAAGGCACTTGAGCTTATTTCAGAAAGAAGAAACTGCAGGAATGTCCTTAATCAATACCCTATTAGTCCTAATAGAAAGCATTACAGAGAGCTTAATAAATGCGTAAAGGATCATTTAGCTTCTGATAAGAATCTTTGACTTGATGGCTTAGCCGAGGAAGCAGTTAGACAGCACAACAGCAGAGAGCTGTAATGTTTTGTGTGGTAGAAAACAGACAGGTATACAGGGATTGAAGGATAAACAAGGTAAGGTTATAGAAGGTGAGGATTCTGTCATGGCTAGGTGGGCTGAGCATTTCAGTGATGTTCTAAACAATGTGGTGGCTATAATGTTGACCCTATAATGCACTCTGAAGTTATTTTGGCTATTTCTAAGCTTAAACTTCATATATCCCCAGGGGTAGATAAAATTACTACAGAAATGCTTAGAGCTGGGAATGTTTTGGTTACCACTTGTATGACTGAAATTTTGAATATCTTTTATGATAAAGGCATGGTCCCTAAGGATTTTACCAGAGCTATTGTTATCCCCATTTTCAAAAAAGGTGATCGCAGTTCTTGTGATAACTATAGGGGTATCAGCCTACTCTCTGTTCCAGGTAAAGTTCTTTGCATGATTGTGCTTAATAGAATTAAAAATCTGGTTGACAGGCAATTGCGTGATGAGCAATATGGATTCAGAAGTGGTATGGGATGTGTGGATCAGATATTTTCACTTAGGCAGATTCTTGAGAAATGTTTAGAGTTTCAGAAACCTTTGGTTGCTTACTTTGTTAATTTCAAAAAACTTTTGACTATTGATCGTCATAATTTATGATTGATTGTGAGATCGTATGGCATACTAGACAAGTTAGTTAACATAATGAAAGCTCTATAATAACACTGAGTCATGTGTGAGAGTTGGTAAGTCTTGTAGCAATTGGTTTAGCATTGCTTCTGGTGTTTGACAAGGATGCATTTTGTATCATTTTCTCTTTGGTTATTGATTAGGTTATGCGAAATTCACTTCAAGGGAAAGTTTTTGGCCTTAAATGGACTGGAGATACAAAAATTTCTGATTTAGATTATGCTGATGATTTAGCCCTTTTGGCAAATGATGTTGATGAGATGAACTCTTTTATTTGAGCTGTTGATGAAACTGGTACTAGAGTAGGTTTGGTTATAAACAGAGAGAAAACTAAAGTGATGAAAATTGGTCAGGCAGGCTGTGATTCAGTTAATCTGAATGGTTGCGATTTTGAGCAGGTGTCACAGTTTAATTATTTTGGGAGCAATGTAACAGATAATGGTGATGTGCGGCATGAGTTTAACAGATGAATAGGGATTGCTGCCGGGACTTTTAAGAATCTATGGAGAGTGTGGAGAAATAGGTGTATACACCTAAAGACTAAAATTAGACTGTTTAATAGTTTGGTTCTTTCTAGGGTTAGTTATGGTAGTGAAACTTGGACACGTTGTAAACAAGATAACAGGAAACTAGATGCTTTTGATTCCAGATGCTTACACAGTATCTTGTGCATTAGGTGTTCAACTTTGTAACTAATGTTGAGGTTAGTCAAAGGAGTTTGCAACCTCCTTTAAGCAGCATATTGTGCAGAGAGAGACTCCGCTGGTTTGGCCATGTTGCTCGTATGGATAATTATAGATTGGTGAATAGGGTTATGAACAGTGTGCCTACGGGCCTCAGAAAGAGCGGGAGACCTAGGATGCAGTGGGCAGACAATGTCAAACAGGACTTTGTTGGAATTGGTGTGCAGTGGCCGGATGCAGCAGATGTAGCTCAGGACAGATATGCTTGGAGAATTAAACTGCGTGGTCTGGTTGGACCTTCGTAGCTCATGGCTGCTTGAAGATGATGATGGGCTTAGCATCATCTACGATCTTGGGTGGCAGCTATTTCTTTTTTAATCTGTGCACCATTCACCTTTTAACTCTAACCATAAATAAGGATTTACAACCCTCTAAAAAAATTCATCCATACAGTAACCAGCAACATTTTTGAGAAATTAAGGATTTGACTGGGAGAATGATTTTAAAAAATTTATTTATTTGAATGAATTGTGTATTATTTAGCATTTCTCTATGAAAAATTTTGAATTGTTGATACTGTTTTTTAGAGTGTAGTATTTTAGGTTATACCTGTGGAATAAATTACTATGACACTTAATATTTGATAAATTTGAGCTTTGGGAAAAATTTTATACATAAAGTATATATTTTATATTTAGGAAGGGTTCTTGCTTGGTGAAGTTCTAAGTCATATTACAGACACAATTAGTGACTCTCAAATGTGTGCAGAAAAGGAAGAAACATCTCTGAGTATGTAACTTATATGCAATCTTAGACATTAAGTTTATGGTTAAAAATAAGTTTCTAACTTACTTTCTTAGAGTAACTTAAAAGTTATATATATATTCCAACGTTTAAGATAAATTTTAAGAAAAATATTTTTTCCTCAAATATAAGTCAACCATTTAGATAAAAACTACATGGTTTAGGCTTACTACTTTTTTGTTTAGGTATTATATTGATGTAGTAAATAATGCACTAATATAAAAGAACTGTGTATTTGTGGCAAGGAACAATATCGATCAACTACAATATGAGGTGATTACAGTGATAAACATCAAAATATTATTGTGATTTTGTTTATCATTTTCAGTTGGTTTGCGGGGATGGCTTAGTTGGTAGCCCATCTGGCTCATAATATGTAGCTACCATGTTCAAGTCCCACGTGGGCAAGCATAGAAATTTGTTCAAACAAAACTCCCCACTCTGCCCATGGTCAGTAGAGGACACCAATAGGCGTGAAAAGGCCATTGTCCGTCAGATGGGATGTTAAGCCTTAGCCCCACGTGTGGGAGAGCCATACTCTGCGCACATTTAAAGAACACACACTGGATGACCTTAACAGAGGCTACCATCAGTCTCCTAACAGTTGTCCAGTGAGTTCTCTCCCCCTAACCTTCTCTTGTGACTTGGCCATTTAAACCATTGTATGCAAAAAAGTGTTGCTCAGAGGTAAAACAACACAACCCATTCTCAGATGTTTAAAATGCATTAAAATGATTAAATTGCAAAATTTTGTTTTAATGTCAAAATGAGTGCAGAGAGAAAGAAAATAAAGTACATTTAATGAGTCTTTGCAAAAGGAATATCCTTTTTCAAAGGACAGGACTTTCATACAAGTAAATTCCCAAATTCAAATAAATCATTTCTTGGACCACATATCTCTTTTTAAAAAAAAATCCTTTGTTGGACCATGTGCCCCAAATTATGGTTCAGAAAAAATGATCACTGTAATTATAAAAAGAAAATCAATTTTGAAAAGGTAGGACTTATTTTAGTACTATTTTTAATTTAACCAAAATAATTTTATAACTAGCATTAAGAAATTGTAATTTTGAAATTAAATTTTTGCTATTACGAATTTCAATTTTTCCATACGTACCTAATGAAAATTGATATGGAATAGTTCAATCTCAATTTCAGTGGTTAAAATGAACTTTATTTGCTTTCAAATATTTTTATTCAATATTTTCACCACTCTACCACTTTTTAGTTATATGTATTTTTAGTTTTAATTTAAATTGTTTTGTTTTTAAAAGCAATAAATTTTTGTGATACTACTACCATATAAATGCAGCTAAAAATTGTGTAAAATATTAAATCTTTACAAACTAAAACTGTGATTGTAATAAATTTTTTACCATAATATTTTAATACACACTATTACCATATATTTACTACACACTACCTATTATATACATTACTACCATATATTTATTAGTTTGCCAATCACCAAAAAATCTGGAAACTCCCCACCCACAGTCAGTAGGGGATACCAATGGGCTTGGAAATGCCGCCATCCATCAGATGGAGCATTAGGCCACAGCCCTGTGTTCAGGAGAGCTATACCCTGTGCACATTAAAGAACATGCTGGAATGGGAGGCTATCATCTGTATCCCAACAACTGTCCAGTGGTTTCCCTCCTCGAACCTTTTCTGAACCTTTGGTGTCTTTGTGACCTGACCATTTAGTCCATTGTGTGCAAAAAGGTTCTGCTCACAGGTAAAACAACACAATCAAAAATATCAAGCATATGCATTATGTGCATGCATAAATTGCAAAAAAATAGAAAAAACTAAATTAATGAAAGATTTAAGTAGTAATAGAAATATTATGAATTATTTATACTAAAATAATGAAATACTTTTGCTCTTTTTTTAATGCCTATGAAATATTTCCTACTTATTTATTTGAATTTTTGCCATTTTATTAACCACAATTTAATGCTTTTTTTGGTGCATAACATGGCCTATTTCTTTTGATTGGTATTTGGCAAAATAATTCTAAAATTCACATTTTTAAATTGACTGAGCACAGTTGACAAAAAGTCAACATTTCTCAAAGTATATCACTGAAGAAAAAAATCCAGCAAAGTGTAATTTTCCTATTGGATTTAAAACTTTATTTTCTTACTAAACAAGAAGAAATTTACTTTTTATTTTTATTTGCTATATTGCCTTTTTTATACCTATATTATCCTTTTTTTTTACTATATTACCTTTAAAATTGCATTTAAATTAATATACTTCTCATTTTGGTTAAATATTTTATTTTCATAAAATCCAGAATTAAATGCTGTTTAATTTGATATGTAACAGGGCTCAGTAACTTTTTGTTAACTCAGGCCACATCACAACTGTGGAATTTGGAAGTGGGTCATAGTAGAGGGATTAGAAGAAAGTACAATATGTTCAAAAATAAGTGCTTTTTTATATGTTGATTTATTATTGCAAAAATATTTACACGTATACAAGAAATGTGGAAAAAAAATAATTTTGTCAATGAGTGGGACATGAACCCACATCTCCCAGTTACATTCCAGGTGTTCAAGACTACAAAACTATCACTGGTTAGTTCATATCTACACTAATTGGGGCCAAATCAATTTTTATTGGATCAAATCAATTTTTCCCGACCTTGTTGCCAGTGGTGCCATCTATAATGGGAACAGCAACCTCCCAATATTGCTAAGAATAGATGTTAACAGGAATGTCACACACACTAAAGCATTATTAATAGAAAAATCAGTCAATAGTAAATACACAGAATTACCTGTTGACCTGGAATACAAGGTTAATTCTTGCATTAATAACCCTTTTGCATATGTGACACTTGCCCCATATTACACCTTCCTTCTTTCTATATTTCAATATTGCTTCAATCTGTTATCTTTTCAAATCTTCAATCATCTACAAATTTCTTAAATCCTTTTATCCAGATTTAACATCCTATAAATCCTTCATATCCATGAACACCAGGCCTCTACTGGCCAAACAACTTCATATTGTAGACTCTTAATCTTGGGGTACTTTACCTTCCTTCAAATCACTTGTGTTTTTGTATTTTATTATCACTTGAAAATCTGCATTTTATTATACAATCATGAAGTGGAAGGGAGCCATCAGAAGACTGTAATCATACTACTTTTTCATTCCAGTAACATGCTCTTGACTACCAACCTCTTTCATCTCAATGGTGAGCTAATTTTCTTCTACTTCCATCTATTGTGAGCTAATTTACTTCTGCTACCATTTATTGATCTACTTTAATAATCCTCTTCATCATCTTGATTCATGCTGTGATCTAGGCACAGAGCAGGGAACTGACATCTGAAAAACAACTCATTAATTTTGAATTAATACTGGCTCTATGAGAGTTTTCACCAGTTGTCCATCCAATACAGATAGCCACAAGACAACTTTTTCTGTACATTCCAGGTGGCTCATCCATTAGGCTACCTGGGGCACTGCCCCACCAAAAATAATTACAAGAAGTAATAAGTAAATTTGAAATTTAGTGTTCATTTTTTTTTCTCATCTAAAAAGTCATAGCATTATTTTATTTGTTTTATAAAATCAGTGAAAACTCCAAATTGCTTGACCTTGTCATTGATAGTACCTATTTTAAACATAATTCAACCCTGTATAAACAGCTCACTGGATGCCCCATGGGATCCCCTCTTTCAGACCTGCTTGCTGATGTTATCCTTTGAAACTTCGAATAGCATGTAATCAAACAACAAGCACTCCAAGCCCCTGTTTTGGGCCAGATTTGCTGACGATGTTTTCCTCATTTGGGAACACTCAGAGCAGGAGCTTGCCATCTTCTTCAATTAGGTCAATTCATTTTATCTTACCATTTCATTCATACAGGAGAATGAGGTAGACAGAACCCTCCCATTTCTGGATCTTAGCATTCAGTGAACCAACCAGGGTACTCTGTAAAAGTTTTTGTGGAAACCTGTCCCCCCCTGTTCTTATTCCCTTTGATGCCTTTGCCACTCACACAATTTAAAGCATCTTTTTCTATTCTGCATTTTATTATACTTTGTGTACCTGCTACTCATTGTCAACTTCCAAAATGAAATCAACTTTATCTTTACATCCAGACACAATGCTGGGATATACTAATGCTTTTATCAACAGAATTCTTCACAAAACTAAAATTTCACAATCTCCCATCACCATCCCTCCAACCCAGCCTGACTTCGCCCCCTCCATTACCTTCTCCAGTATTGCACCCCTTATTAGCAACTTCCTAAAACCCTTTAACCCAAAAGTTCCTTTCAAAACACCACCCAATCTGCTAAAAATTCTTAAGCATGACAGAGTTTCCATTGAACAAGCTGACAAAGGAGGAATTTACTTCACTCCCCTGACCCCCACTTTGCCTACCAATACCTTCTCTTTCTGTATCAGCTGCAGAACACTCACCCTAAAGCAGAGAATTGCCGAGCATAAAAAGGATGTTAAAAACAACTTCATGCACTGCCCTTGATAAATTTGTTCTTGTATTCCAGGTAGTCCTGAAGTTTGACTCTGAATTTGTCTCCCCCACACTACAAAACTCAAGGAGCTTTTGTGAAACCCTCAAAATCTCTGCCTTCAGAGACAGACAACTTTAACACACTCCTTCTCCTGTTGCCTTGTGCTACATGAGTTCTCACCCCTACCACCATCAGCCAACCAGCTGCCTCCCCTCTGCACAGGCCTAATCTTGACACCTCAACTGCCCAGCTATTGCTCCTTTCAACGTAGTGACTGCCATGTGCGAAAATTGCTTTCTTTGCCTCTCATTGCTGACACAAAAATGCATCCAAGTGCTCCTGGCAACCCAATACAGATCTCAATTACATGGTGACTTTTGCTCCAGTACAAGAATCCTGAAACTTACTTCCGCTGCAGGGCTTTTTTCAGCTGTAAATGTCTTCAAGAAAAAGGTATTACTTTCACCTATTTAATGTTTCACCATCAAATGGAATCTTGGAACTTTGCACCTCCTGATGATTACTACTGAGTGTAGTCTAAAACACTTCGCTTCTACAATCATGTAAATAGTATATTTTAGTACCTGACCTATATGCATATGTTAATAAATCTAACTATCAAAAAATTGATATTCTTTCTTATACGTTAATAATGATGCCATGAAATCATTTCCCAATTTTTTTTTTTACTTCCTTCTCTACATTATTTTCCATGTTATGTAGAAAAACAGAACATTCACTTTGTGAATCAGTGTTACATTGTTTTAGTTTATACAATACAAATATATCCATTACCCGGCACCACTAGAATCTTAACCATATTTATTATGGCAATTGCACTCATGCTGAAATACAATAGCAGTCAACTGGAAGACATAGCCACTGATCTAGAGTGGCCCATTACACTTTATTGGCTAATTCACCCAACAGTCAAAGATCTTGTTACTTAGTAAAAATCTTCATTTGACTATGCCAGGTTTAACAGGCCTAAACTTTCCACGCAGCACATGTTTGAAATGAATTGGGTTGCCAACTCTTTATTTTCTCAACAAAAGTGAATGAAGAGTTTCATCATCCTCAAGCAGCCATAGGCTACGGAGGTCCAACCAGACCTGCAATTTAGTTTTCCAAGCATGTCTGTTCTGAGCTACATCTGCTGCATCTGGCCACTGCACACCATTTCTAACAAGGTCCTGTTTGACATTGTCTGCCCACTGCATCCTAGGTCTCACCCCCCTTTCTGAGGCCTTTAGGCACACTGTTTATAACCCTATTCTCCAATCTATAATTATCCATACAGAAACATGGCCAAACCAACAGTCTCTCTCTGCACAATATGCTGCTTAAAGGAGATTGCAAACTCCTTTGCCTAACCTCATCATTAGTTACAAAGTTGAACCACCTAATGCCCAGAGTACTGCATAAGCATCTAAAATCAAAAGAATCTAGTTTCCTGTTATCTTGTTTACAAAGTGTCCAAGTTTCACTACCATAACTAACCCTAGAAAGAACCAAACTATTATACAGTCTAATTTTAGTCTTTAGGTGTTACGCCTATTTCTCCACACTCTCCATAGGTTCTTAAAAGTCCCGGCAGCAGTCCCTATTCGTCTGTTAATCTCGTGCCGCACATCACCATTATCTGTTACATAGCTCCCAGGATAATGAAACCGTGACACCTGCTCAAGACTGCAACCATTCAGATTAACTGAATCACAGCCTGCCTGACCAATTTTCATCACTTTAGTTTTCTCTCTGTTTATAACCAAACCTACTCTACTACCAGTCTCATCAACAGCTCGAATGAGAGTTCATCTCATCAACATAATCTAAATCAGAAATTTTCGTATCTCCAGCCCATTTAAGGCCAAAATCTTTCCCTTGAAGTGAATTTCGCATAACATAATCAATAACCAAGCTAAAGAGAAAAGGAGACAAAATGCACCCTTGTCGAACACCAGAAGTAATGCTAAACCAATTGCTACAAGCCTTACCAACTCTCACACACGACTCAGTGTTATTATAGAGAGCTTTCATTATGTTAACTAACTTGTCTGGTATACCATATGATCTCACAATCAACCACAAATTATGACGATCAACAGAGTCGAAAGCCTTTTTGAAATCAACAAAGCTAGCAACCAAAGGTTTCTGAAATTCTAAACATTTCTCAAGAATCTGCCTAAGTGAAAATATCTGATCCACACATCCCCTACCACTTTTGAATCCACATTGCTCATCACGCAATTGCCTGTCAACCAGATTCTTAATTCTATTAAGCACAATCATGCAAAGAACTTTATCTGGAACAGAGAGTAGGTTGATACCCCTATAGTTATCACAAGAACTGCGATCACCTTTTTTGAAAATAGGGATAATAATAGCTCTGATGAAATCCTTAGGAACCATGACTTTATCATAAAAGATATTCGAAATTTCAGTCACCTATATGGTAACCAAAACATTCCCAGCTCTAAGCATTTCCCTTACTAATTTCATCTAGCCCTGGGAATTTATGTAGTTTAAGTTTAGAAACAGCCAAAATAACTTCAGATTGTGTTACAGGGCCAACATTAAAGCCACCAATGCATCTATCATTATTGCAAACAATGGGAGTAGAACTAACCACATTGTTTAGAATATCACTGAAATGCTCAGCCTACCTAGTCATGACAGAATCCTCACCTTCTATAACCTTACCTTGTTTATCCTTCAATCCTTGTATGCCTGTCCGTTTTCTACCACACAAAACATTAACTATCTGGTACAGCTCTCTGCTGTTGTGCTGTCTAACTGCTTCCTCGGCTTTGTCAGCCAAACCATCAAGCCAAAGATTCTTATCAGCAGCTAACTGTTCTTTTACACATTTATTAAGCTCTCTATAATGCTTTCTATTAGGAGTAGTAGGGTATTGATTAAGGACATTCCTGCAGTTCTTTCTTTCTGAAATAAGCTCAAGTGCCTTATCACTTAAATAATTCTGCCTGAAGAGTTTAGGAAGGACATTTAGATATGAAAATATAACAATATATTGTACATTTGGTTGATAATAAAATATTAATATATTTTAACAAGATGTTTAATAAGAAGTGCTTAGCTCAATACAATGTCATTTGATGCATACTAACTGTTCTCTGGTTCAATACCAGCTGCTTCCCATAGTTATTTCTTTTTTAATTCATTGTGAACTAAATTTTTAGTGTAGTTGCATCAGATGCACATCTAACATATGCAAATTCAACTATACATGCTCGGCAAAAAAAAGTAATAATTTAAATAATGCAAGTGATTCCTCCCACCATTATTTTTTCAATCAGCAGTGACAAAGTGAGTGGGAGATGAGAAACGTGAATCAGCTGTTCCATTAGTCAGTCTCAGTTCTCTCGTATCTCATAGTGAGAGCATCTTGCTACGCTGAGTGTTTAAAATATGTATTTTTGTACAACATGGCCACTAAACGCAAGCCAACTACATCATCTGGTGCTCAACTGAAGGCACAGCGATTTGTTCCAGTGCTGGAGGAAAGACTGGCTGTTGGACTTATTGAGAGATTGTATGTTGGTCTCCAACATGATGTGTAAATATGGCCACAATGAATCTAATACACATGTTATCAAGATTCAAGAGAGAGAAATTCGTTAAGCTAAATAATAAGAGGAAAAATCATCAAGTTCTCCAGTAACTGCTAAAGTGATGAGCCAAGTTCATGATAAGACTTTAGTGAAGACTGAAAAGACATTAAACAAACATATGTCTGGAAGACACGAGTTGTAAATGTGTGCCTATTGATGACAGCACTTTGCATAGGAGCTTTGCAGAAAAAAGTTCTTAGTCACTATGTACTGTTCAAACCTACCTCCATGTTTCAAACCTCCCACTGAAGAGGGACAGCCTTCCGAGGAAAAAGAATTCAAAGTTAACCAAGGTTGGCTTTTAGGAACACATAGGAACTTCTTCAACCTCAAAAACTTCCTTATTATTATTTCATTCTTTTCTCTCCTCTCTTACTGAATTAAAAATGCTGTGAAATTATATTTTGCCTATGTAATCTTTTATTATACACCGTGTATTACTCTATATGTTATACATTTATATGTATTACTGTATAGGGTTGTACTGTTGCAGCTACCAATACCAAACACATAATTTAAGGGATTTTCAAGTGCAGTTTTGACTATAAGCGATTTTTGCCATATGCACTGACCTTAGAACCTAACACAGCCTAAAATGCAACTCCACTGTACAAGGATTTCTTTACATTTGGGTTGACAATGCAAACCTTTTTTTTTTATATATTTGTCATAGGATCACATTTCCAGTTATTTTTATAAAAATTCTCTAGTAATACTAAAGTAAATTATTTTATAAATGTTAAAGTCCTCCCTTTTGCTTTGAGGCCCTCAAGCTTTTCCCCTGGACTTTGAGCCCAGGCATATAAACCTTTACAACTTATGTTTTTTTATTGCAGAGGGTAAGGTAATTATCTATTTTCTGTGATTTTTAATATAATAATGGTAGTGAATATGATTTCAAATAAAGTTATGCAAAGTATATATTTTCATATCATATAGATATTTATACCAATGTGCCTTGTGAAGAAGCATTTTCCTTTTATGACAACAGAGGACATATCCAGCAAGATAGATTAGACTCTTATTTACAAGGCAGACAAAAGGTATGATATAGTTCCAAGGCCTTATTTTTAAGGTGTCCATATCCTTTCTAAATTGGTTGATTTTCAAAATTACAGCTTTGTTTCACTATAACTATATTGTATTAGCATTAATTATAATTTTATGTCAGGCATATCTTCACTCTATTTTGCAAATTGCCAGATACCTTCATTGTTCTTTACAAGAAAAACAATTAAAAATTATAATTATCATAGATTTGTTAGAAAGCATCAGGGAGATTTATAGCAAGCCCGTGGGCGAGTGGTTATCACGCTTGGCTACTGATCTAAGGGACCTGGGTTCGAGTCCCGGGTAAGGCATGGTTGTGTGTGTTGTTTTTCTGCTGAGGTCCTGCCATCCTCCCAGAGCTACTACTTTGTCATATAAACTGACAGGCTCCTGTCAGACCTCTGTGGCAAGCAGCTGCTTGAGGAGGGATTTTAAAAAAAATTTACAATTTTTAGTCTAAGCTATTACTATTAATATAAACATTGAGAGCCACAAAAAGAATTATAGATTAGAGAACAGGAAGATTAATTGTATTACATTAATTTTGACAAGTGAGAAAACTAACACTAATTTAATATACTGTGTCTGTAAATGGTAGATAGGTAGTCACTGGAAGGAGAGCTATGCACCAATCCCCTGTGATGATGCATAGAACCGGCCAGGCCTAGCACCTAAAGCCCACCTTCTCGTGGTGCAGACTGTTAGTTCCTTTCAAAAGAGATACTCTCTTGTGGAAGTGAATGGAAGGGGAGGGCTGCCAGATTAGTGTGGCCTGCTGATCTGGACAACTATGGCTACTTTTCTTTTTTTTCCTACCCTGCTGAGGAGTGGTCAACCACACAGGGTCCTAGTGCTGACCATATAAACCTACTGGACTGGACTGATATAAGGCTATGAGCTTCATTATGGATCCTGAATTTGCTGCACTGGTGGGCTTCTGTGGAGGGAAAATCTTTCACTGTGTTTTCTGTTTGTGGGTTGACAGCCCCAAGTGAATAGATCCACAGGATATGTTTATCAGCTGGTGGATAATCCTGAGCAGAGGTCATCGCAGGCACCTGAACTCTTTGATTCTATTGGCATCGTCAAATTCTACATTGGAGGAAGTCTTCCAGTCTAGATGGCTTCAGCCTTTAGTGGTGGGTGAACGGGTCTTTGCGATTAGGGGCTGTTTGATATTGTCGGCATCCCTCTCTCAATATTCTTTAAACATTCCACTAACCATTTTCTCTCCATAGGTAGTTGGAATGTGAGGACTCTGCACGGACCTTTTTCTCTTGATGTCCTCACACAAGAATTCCACCGTTAAAATTTAGATATTTTCGGCTTGCAAGTGACCAGATGGACAGATAAAGGTCAGATTCTTAACAATAATCTTAAATTTCTCTTTTCAGGGATGGATGATAATAATAAGCATCTCCAAGGCATAGGTCTGCTTCTCAGCAGACACACTAGTGATGCTCTTCTACAATATGAGTGCATTAATGAAAGGTTTCTTACATCGAAATTTCAGACAAGCATTAAAGACTTGAATGTTATCTACTGTTATGCCCCCACTGAGGATGCCGATGAGGATGAGAAGGATAGGTTTTATGGACAACTTCAGAATATTTTGAATTCTGTCAAGAAAGGAGATATTACCCTTGTTCTAGGTAACTTCAATGCCAAAGTTGGTACTGACTCTAACCTTTGGGGAGGAGTGATAAGCCCTTTTGGTATTGGTAGCTGCAATGGCAATGGGCAACATCTCCTACAGGTAAGTAAACTCAATGGTTTCAGAATAACACATATTACAAACACTACGACATACATAAGTACACATGGGTTTCACCTGATGGGCTGCATAAGAATACGATTGATTATATATTAATTAGCAGCAAATGTGCTAGTTCTGTTAGGAATACAAGGTCATATAGGGGAGCTGAAATTGGATCTGACCATTACCTTGTTAAAAGTGTCTTGCAACTTAAACTTAAAAAGTGTTGTGCTAGTGTTAAAAAATTTACCTATAATGCTGAAGCTCTGAAAGACCCAGTTATAGCTAAAGCTTACCATGATAGGTTACTTAGTCATTATGACAGTCATGGTTTGCTTACTACTGAAGTTGAGGAAGAATGGGACCACTTTAAACAGGCTTTTTTGGACACTAACAGTACCCTATTAAGAAAAAAGGAGCAGAGAAGGCAAAATTATTTGAGTGATACGGCACTTGAACTTATTTCAGAAAGAACTGCAGGAATATCCTTAATCAATACCCTACTACTCCTAATAGAAAGTATTACAGAGAGCTTAATAAATGTGTAAAGGATCAGAGAGCTGCTGAGAAGAATCTTTGGCTTGATGGCTTGGCTGACAAAGCTGAGGAAGCAGTTAGACAGTGCAACAGGAGAGAGCTGTATCAGATAGTTAATGTTTTGTGTGGTAGAAAACAGACAGGTATACAGGGATTGAAGGATAAACAAGGTAATGTTATAGAAGGTGAGGATTCTGTCATGACTAGGTAGGCTGAGCATTTCAGTGATATTCTAAACAATGTGGTTAGTTCTACTCCCATTGTTTGCAATAATGATAGATGCATTGGTGGCTTTAATGTTGGCCCTGTAACACAATCTGAAGTTATTTTGGCTGTTTCTAAACTTAAACTACATAAATTCCCAGGGCTAGATGAAATTAGTAAGGGAAATGCTTAGAGCTGGGAATGTTTTGGTTACCATATAGGTGACTGAAATTTCGAATATCTTTTATGATAAAGTCATGGTTCCTAAGGATTTCATCAGAGCTATTATTATCCCTATTTTCAAAAAAGGTGATCGCAGTTCTTGTGATAACTATAGGGGTATCAACCTACTCTCTGTTCCAGGTAAAGTTCTTTGCATGATTGTGCTTAATAGAATTAAGAATCTGGTTGACAGGTTGCGTGATGAGCAATGTGGATTCAGAAGTGGTAGGGGATGTGTAGATCAGATATTTTCTCTTAGGCAAATTCTTGAGAAATGTTTAGAGTTTCAGAAACCTTTGGTTGCTAGCTTTGTTGATTTCAAAAAGGTTTTCGACTGTGTTGATCGTCATAATTTGTGGTTGATTGTGAGATCATATGGTATACCAGACAAGTTAATTAACATAATGAAAGCTCTCTATAATAACACTGAGTCGTGTGTGAGAGTTGGTAAGGCTTGTAGCAATTTGTTTGGCGTTACTTCTGGTGTTCGACAAGGGTGCAATTTGACTCCTTTTCTCTTTAGTTTGGTTATTGATTATGTTATGAGAAATTCTTTGCAAGGGAAAGATTTTGGCCTTAAATGGGCTGGAGATAGGAAAATTTCTGACTTAGATTATGCTGATGATTTAGCCTTTTTGGCAAATGATGTTGATGAGATGAACTCATTCATTCGAGCTGTTGATGAAACTGGTAGTAGAGTAGGTTTAGTTATAAACAGAGAGAAAACTAAAGTGATGAAAATTGGTCAGGCAGGCTGTGATTCAGTTAATCTGAATGGTTGCAGTCTCGAGCATGTGTCACAGTTTAATTACCTTGGGAGCTATGTAACAGATACTGGTGATGTGCGGCATGAGATTAACAGATGAATAGGGATTGCTGCTGGGACTTTTAAAAATCTATGGAGAGTATGGAGAAATAGGTACATACACCTAATGGCTAGAATTAGACTGTTTAACAGTTTGGTTCTTTCTAGAGTTAGTTATGGCAGTGAAACTTGGACACTTTGTAACAAGTTAACTGGAAACTAGATGCTTACGCAGTATCTTGGGCATTAGGTGGTTCAACTTTGTAACTAATGATGAGGTTAGGCAAAGGAGTTGTCAACCTCCTTTAAGCAGCATATTGTGCAGAGAGAGAGAGACTGTTGGTTTGGCCATGTTGCCCGTATGGATAATTATAGATTGGCAAATAGGGTTATGAACAGTGTGCCCAAGGGCCTCAGAAAGAGGAGGAGATCTTGGATGTGATGGGCTGACAATGTCAAACAGGACCTTATTAGAATTGGTGTGCAGTGGCCAGATGCAGTTGATGTACTCAGGACAGACTTGCTTGGAGAACTAAATTGCACTGTCTGGTTGGACCTCCGTATCCCATGGCTGCTTGAGGATGATGAGGATGATGTTATCACATTTTAATTTGTTACAAAAATGCTAAAAATTGGTTTGTGCTTTCACAATCATTAATACATTACCTGCCATTGTCTCATTTTTGGCTCTTAAAATGTTGGCTACTGACTGAAGGCATGGTGACTGAGCCACTATTCTGTCAGTAGGGGACACCATTGAGCTTGGAAAGGCTGCTGTCTGTTGGATGGACATGAAGCCATGGCCCTTTTTGTGGGAGAGTACAACAATTTTTTCCCTGTGCATATTAAAGAATACAGGGAATGGCCTTGATGGGAGGCTACCATCTGTCTCCTAGAAGCTGTTCAGTTGGTCCCCTTTTTCCAACCTTCTCTGAGCCCTTGGGGTCCTTGTGACCTGTCCAATTTAGCCCATTGTGTGCAAAAAAAATGCTAACCCAAACCTCATTTTTGTATAAGTAATTTTGATTTTTAGTCAGTTTTTCATTTGCTATTAATCATGATTAGTATTAAGAGATGCTTTCTTTTATGTATGTTGTGATACAGAGCCCTACCAATTATTAGAGAATTTCCATGTTATATCAGTGGGAAGAAAAATTAGAAACTCAATATATTGTAGAATGAACTTTTTGTAGGAATAAGACTGAAAAATTGAAACTCTTTGAATCTTGAAATTCAGAAATATTGATTCTGTATTTTAAGAATTATGGAAGTTGAATTATTTAATAGCAGCGTTGCTTCTTTAAAAGTTTCATCAAAATTCAATTAGACAAACTTTTAAATATATAATTATCAAATAAACAATTTGATACAACAATTATTACTTGTGTTTTGATTAGCTTCAGATAAATTCTTATTCTGAGCAATTTTATTGTTAAATATTGAATATTCCATAACTCTTTAAATACTGAACAAGTATTGCTGAAATTCAAGATTTATATCAACTTTATTTAGCTATTTTTATCTTTAGTCTCATTACAATAAAAATTATTACTCAAGGTATTGAGAGTCTAATTTTGCTTTCCACTTGCATATATTGAAATTATTTAATGATTTGATAAAACTTTAAATATTGAAATTAGTAGAAATGAATTTAACACCTCACTTTAAGGTGAAATAATAATTTTGAAACTGGCAACTTCATATAATATGCATTTATGTTTACTGATGCATGTTGTGATGCTCATCTGAGCCAGTAAAGTGGGGGGGGGGGAAGACTGGATTTCTGGTGCGGTATAACTTATCTCCCACCATATTAGAAGTCTAAAATATTCTTGAAGAATGTATGAAATATACACAAGTTTAACAATATTCCCCCCCCCCCCCATCCAGATCTGACCCTGTTGTTAAAGCATGCTACCTAATACTGCATTAGGCAGCGGACCGTTAGTAACTTTCAAAAGAGTGTGGAAGTGAACGGAAAATGAACTCTTGTGGAAGTGAACGGAAGGGGAGGGCTGCCAGATTAGTGTGGCCTACTGATCTGGACAACTATGGCTACTTTTCTTTTTTTTCTACCCTGCTGAGGAGTGGTCAACCACACAGGGTCCTGGTGCTGACCATATAAACCTACTGGACTGGACAGATATATGGCTCTGAGCTTGATTATGGATCCTGATTTTGCTGCACTGGTGGGCTTCTGTGGAGGGAAAATCTTCCGCTGTGTTTTCTGTTTGTTTGTGGGTTGACAGCCCCAAGTGAATAGATTCACAGGATATGTTTATCAGCTGGTGGATAATCCTGAGCAGAGGTCATCGCAGGCATCTGAACTCTTTGCTTCTATTGGCATCGTCAAATTCTACATTGGAGGAAGTCTTCCAGTGTAGATGGCTTCAGCCTTTAGTAGTGGGGGAACGGGTCTTTGCCCCATGTCTGCGATTAGGGGGCTGTTTGATATTGTCGGCATTCCCTCTCTCAATAAACATAGTTTCTTTAAACATCCCACTAACCATTTTCTCTCCATAGGTAGTTGGAATGTGAGGACTCTGCACAGAGCTTTTTCTCTTGATGTCCTCACACAAGAATTCCACCGTTATAATTTAGATATTCTCGGCTTGCAAGAGACCAGATGGACAGATAAAGGTCAGATTCTTAAAAATAATCTTAATTTTCTCTTTTCAGGGAGGGACGACAATAAGCATCACCAAGGTGTGGGACTGCTTCTCAGCAGACACGCTAGTGATGCTCTTCTAGGATATGAGTGCATTAATGAAAGGTTTCTTACAGCAAAATTTCAGACAAGCGTTAAAGACCTGAATGTTATCTGCTGTTATGCCCCCACTGAGGATGCCGATGAGGATGAGAAGGATAGGTTTTATGAACAACTTCAGGATATTTTGAATTCTGTCAAGAAAGGAGATATTACCCTTGTTCTTGGTGACTTCAATGCCAAAGTTGGTACTGACTCTGCCCTTTGGGGAGGAGTAATAGGTCCTTTTGGTATTGGTAGCTGCAATGGGCAACGTCTCCTACAGGTAAATAAACTCAATGGATTCAGAATAACTAACACTTATTACAAACACCGCGACATACATAAGTACACATGGGTTTCACCTGATGGGCTGCATAAGAATATGATTGATTACATATTAATTAACAGCAAATGGGCTAGTTCTGTTAGGAATACCAGGGCATAAGGGGAGCTGAAATTGGATCTGACCATTACCTTGTTAAAAGTGTCTTGCAACTTAAACTTAAAAAGTGTTGTGCTAGGGTTAAAAAATTTACTTTTAATACTGAAGCTCTGAAAGATCCAGTTATAGCCAAAGCTTACCATGATAGGTTACTTAGTCATTATGACAGTCATGGTTTGCTTACTACTGAAGTTGAGGAAGAATGGGATCATTTTAAACAGGCTTTTTTGGACACTAACAGTACTCTTTTAGGAAAAAAGGAGCAGAAGAGGCAAAATTATCTGAGTGATAAGGCACTTGAGCTTATTTCGGAAAGAAAGAACTGCAGGAATGCCCTTAATCAATACCCTACTAGTCCTAATAGAAAGCATTACAGAGTACTTAATAAACTTGTAAAAGAACAGTTAGCTGCTGATAAGAATCTTAGGCTTGATGGTTTGGCTGACAAAGCCGAGGAAGCAATTAGACAGCACAACAGCAGAGAGCTGTACCAGATAGTTAATGTTTTGTGTGGTAGAAAACGGACAGGTATACAAGGATTGAAGGATAAACAAGGTAAGGTTATAGAAGGTGAGGATTCTGTCATGGCTAGGTGGTCTGAGCATTTCAGTGATGTTCTAAACAATGTAGTTAGTTCTACTCCCATTGTTTGCAATGATGATAGATGCATTGGTGGCTTTAATGTTGGCCCTATAACACAATCTGAAGTTATTTTGGCTGTTTCTAAACTTAAACTTCATAAATCCCCAGGGGTAGATGAAATTACTACGGAAATGCTTAGAGCTGGGAATGTTTCGGTTACCACTTGGATGACTGAAATTCTGAATATCTTTTATGATAAAGGCATGGTTCCTAAGGATTTTACCAGAGCTATTGTTATCCCTATTTTCCAAAAAGGTGATTGCAGTTCTTGTGATAACTATAGGGGTATCAGCCTACTCTCTGTTCCAGGTAAAGTTCTTTCCATGATTGTGCTTAATAGAATTAAGAATCTGGTTGACAGTCAATTGAGTGATGAGCAATGTGGATTCAGAAGTGGTAGGGGATGTGTGGATCAGATATTTTCACTTAGGCAGATTCTTGAGAAATGTTTAGAGTTTCAGAAACCTTTGGTTGCTAGCTTTGTTGATTTCAAAAAGGCTTTCGACTCTGTTGATCGTCATAATTTGTGGGTGATTGTGAAATCATATGGTATACCAGACAAGTTAGTTAACATAATGAAAGCTCTCTATAATAACACTGAGTCGTGTGTGAGAGTTGGTAAGGCTTGTAGCAATTGGTTTAGCATTACTTCTGGTGTTCGACAAGGGTGCATTTTGTCTCCTTTTCTCTTTAGCTTGGTTATTGATTATGTTATGCGAAATTCACTTCAAGGGAAAGATTTTGGCCATAAATGGGCTGGAGATACGAAAATTTCTGATTTAGATTATGCTGATGATTTAGCCCTTTTGACAAATGATGTTGATGAGATGCTGTTGATGAGACTGGTAGTAGAGTAGGTTTGGTTATAAACAGAGAGAAAACTAAAGTGATGAAAATTGGTCAGGCAGGCTGTGATTCAGTTAATCTGAATGGTTGCAGTCTTGAGCAGGTGTCACAGTTTAATTATCTTGGGAGCTATGTAACAGATAATGGTGATGTGCGGCATGAGATTAACAGACGAATAGGGATTGCTGCCGGGACTTTTAAGAACCTATGGAGAGTGTGGAGAAATAGGCGTATACACCTAAAGACTAAACTTAGACTGTATAATAGTTTGGTTCTTTCTAGGGTTAGTTATGGTAGTGAAACTTGGACACTTTGTAAACAAGATAACAGGAAACTAGATGCTTTTGATTCCAGATGCTTACGCAGTATCTTGGGCATTAGGTGGGTTAACTTTGTAACTAATGATGAGATTAGGCAAAAGAGTTTGCAACCTCCTTTAATCAGCATATTGTGCAGAGAGAGACTCCGTTGGTTTGGCCATGTTGCCCGTATGAATAATTATAGATTGGTGAATAGGGTTATGAACAGTGTGCCTAAAGGCCTCAGAAAGAAGGGGAGACCTAGGATGCGGTGGGCAGACAATGTCAAACAGGACCTTGTTAGAATTGGTGTGCAGTGGCCAGATGCAGTAGATGTAGCTCAGGATAGACTTGCTTGGAGAACTAAATTGCACGATCTGGTTGGACCTCCATAGCCCATGGCTGCTTGAGGATGATGATGATGCTTTTCTATCAACTTTAAATCTCAAAAATTTTCTTTCACATTTAGTTATTAAGAAAATATAGTACTGCTGATAATCAACTCGCAGACAAAATTACAGCTCTTTCCATAATGACTTTCAGTGAAACAGTTCCTGAAATTTTTATTCAGTGCATGGATTTAGACATTTATTAAGTGTAATAAGGGCTTTATACTTAAATTTTTTTATTTTTTAACAGCATTTTTGTTTACACTAAGTCTTGAATACAAGATTGTACCTTCTCTACCGTATTTGGTTTCTATAAAAATATTTCTCATGCAACCGGCAGCCCCCATTCCCCATAAATGCCAGATAACCAGGAGTTTACTGTAATTGGAAAACTCTTTTTGGATTGGTATTAATGAAATATGATTTACTTTTTTAAAATCCTTAGGCATTTTTAATCACTAAATATGGAAACTGCAAAAGTTTTAACGAACGTTGCAAGTGATCTGTTTATTGTTGAAATTTCAGGGGGTAGAATAACAGATATTCCACTGACATCAACAATCTGCTACCTATTTTCAGTGGGCGGGGATGGCTCAGTCGGTAGCACACGAGGCTAGTAATCTGCAGTTCCCAGGTTTGAGTCCCAGCTGGGTCAGCATTGAGATTTATCTCTGCCAAACTCTCCACCCTGTCCACAGTCAGTAGGGGACACTGATGGGCTTGGAAAGACTACCATCTGTTGGATGGAATGTTAAGCAGTGATCCCATGTATGGGAGAGCCATACCCTGTGCACATTAAAGAACACACTGGATGGCCTTGATGGAAGGCTACCATCTGTCTCCCAACAGCTATTTAAGTGGGTCCCCTCCCTCAACCTTCTCTGAGCCTTTGGGGTCCTTGTGACCTGGCCATTTAGCCCATGGTGTTCAAAAAAGTGCCGCTCAGAGGTAAAACAACCCAACCTATTTTCAGAGGAGTATGAGAAAGCTTCTTTGTAAATTTAAAGAATAAAAGACAAATACTTTCTATGTTGTTTGAGTACTAATAAAGTACTACTCTTGGGAAAGCCTGAATAAGGACCTCCCAGTAGGTTGTCAGGTTATACAAGTACTACTAAAATTTGAAGGTATAAACACAGTATGCTGAATTAAATAATGATGAAATAAATCTACAAACACTAGGGACTGGACTAGTCACAATGTATCATAAAAGCAATCAACTCATTTGACAACTAATGAAGTGACTGATAGTTGTATATCATTTTGATGAAATTTAGGTTAATTAGTCATACCTGCATTAGCTTGGTTAGTGTGTTCTTCTTGAGACAGCCTTTTCAGTTGTACAGGGAAGAAAAGTCTGGATTGTGTGCTGTTCTTCACGGGAGCTGGTGCTTTCACAGGTCCGATGCATTGCTGTCCAGTACTTAGCTAACCAGAAAGCTGTAGTAACCAGCATATTTTCTATCACTAAATTGTTTCACTCAGTGTCCAATATTGAAATATATGTATACATCCCTAATATCCTAAATATCATGGGCTACCTCAAACACGACTCCAAAAGGGAGGAAAAATGTGGTCAATGTTTATGAGTCATATATCAAATGAAAGTTTCTGAAGGTAGGTAATTTTTAGTGACAAAGAAAAAAATATAAATAAATTTAAAAAAAATCTATCTTCCTATATGGGCCCAAAAACAGTAAAAAATAAACCTAAAGCATTTCAATGGTGCAATCAGTCACTGAGTTTGTATATGCTTCAAAGGAAGATAGGGCACCAATTTACATACTCAACAAGATTTTCCAGCACCCTATCTTCCTTTGAAGTGAATACGAACTCAGTGACTGATTGCACCATCGATATGCTTTAGGTTTATTTTCTACTTTTTAGGGCCCATGTAGGAGGATAGATATTTGTTAAATTTTTTAAATTTATTTATTTGTACCCCCTAGATGTTTTCTTGACTCACTTTAATTTCCTTATAGCTCAGTAGTTTTAGAACACTTGCTAGCATCATTCTCTTACTACTTCCCTGCAACTCCTTGCAGAGAAAGTTAGCTTAGGAGAACTGGTTAGTTAAGTACTTCTGGGAGTCTGCAAGGAGTTGCAGACTCCCAGGAGTGTCTGTTATCCCTTCATGACATTAAATAAGAAGTGTGCACTTGTTAACCTTCCCCAACATGATCACACGCACACACTGCCATGATTTCAAATTATTATTGTTTTACATATTATATCAAGTGTTATTTCTATTTCAACATAACTATATATACTTAAAAAAAGAAGTTTTCATACTTTTTTAATGTAGAGTGAGCTGAAATGTGCAATGCAATAAACATGACACACTCTTATATGCTGTATAGTGTTGAGAGAGAGAGTTATGTTGGTCCCTAACCTCACTTTTTGCTAAAACTTTAATTTATTGGATTTAAAATTTGCAGAAATTTTCATAAATATATAGCTGTGTTATTGGTGAGAGCCTTCTGTATTTAATTTTAAAATTTAATCATTTACATTCTACAAATACCATGATTTTAATAAAGCAGAATTTTTGTAAGAATTGAGAGTAGTCAAATTGTGTAGATTTGAATTGCACAATAATCAAAAATGACAGGTGATTTTTAGTCATGATTTATTGCCTTATGATTCTCATTATGCAAACCTTTTGCTAATGGTAAACTCGTGTTTTTTTTTATGTGATAAATTATGTGGGAAGCTATCAATCTTATCTTGATTACTAATATTTAAGAAATTCTAAGCCTAATATTGTACCTAAATATATAATTAAGACACATATTACAAATAAATGTGGGGCAGGGTTTGTCTCAGTCAGTAGTGCACTAGGCTCATCATTACATATTCCCAGGTTCAAGTTGAGACTTGAATCTGTAATATGTAATTCCCAGGTTCAAGTCCCAACTGGGCCATTGCTGAGATTTATCTCTACTAACCTCCACCTCACCTCAGTGCAAAGGGAGATGCTAATAGGTTTGGAAAGGTCACTGTCCATTGGATGGGATGTTAAGTTATGGCCCATGTGTGGGAGAACCCATACCCTATCATATTAAAGAACATGCTGGATAGTCTGTGGGAAGTTACCATCTGTCTCCTAACAATTGTCCAGTGGGCCCCTTTCCCCAGCCTTATCTGAGCCCTTGTGACTTAGCCCTTTTACTCATTGTATACAAAAAGTTCTTCTCAGAGGTAAAACAATACAACAGATAATTGTTTTGTTAGATGTAATGCAAAATGTGTCATTGTTGAAAAACTTCTTAATTTAATCTTGCAAATTAATAATGAAATTCCAAAAGAGCACTAGATTACCTCTACTATCTAATGCAGAGGCATTCCTGTGCTAAAAAAATTATTTATTTCAATCATTATTTTTAATGTTTCATAAAATAGCATTAAACTGCAGATAAATGTTAACTTAGTAATTTGAGTATTTCTTTAAGAATTATCTCTTAAAATTGACTTTGATGGGCTTGGAAAGGCTACTATCTGCTAGATATAATATGAAATAAATAACCCTGTTGTGAATTAAAGCTATATCCTGAACATGCTACAAAACACGCTGGATGGCATTAATGGAGGCTAAATAATTAACTATTAATGGAGGCTTCCATCTGATTTGTAACAGTTATTCAGTCTAATGTGCAAGAACACATTTCGTTGGAAACCTACTAACTGTGTATAAAATATGTGCATAATTTAAATGGAGGACAAATTAAAAGCTTTTATAGGCCATGAGGCATTGTTCTTGGAAGTAGGATGCCTTGCAACTATGTTTATAAAGGAAATGGTAGTCCTTAAATCTTGTATGGCCAGAGGTTGGGTCGTTTTACCTCTGAGCAGCACATTTTGCACACAGTGAACAAATGGCCAGGCCATGAGGCACCAATGTCTCAGAGATGTTTGGGGGAAGGGAACCCACTGGATAGTTGTTAGGAGACAGATGGAAGTCTCCCATCAAGGCCATCCAGTATGTTCTTTAACATGCACAAGGTTTATGTCCCATCTGCCAGACAGTGGCTTTTGAAGCCCATCGGTGTTCCCTTTCTGACCAAGGATAGGATGGAGGGTTTTACAGAGATACCGTATTTCTTCGATTCTAAGATGCACCCCGTGTTTAGAGACGTTTATATGGGGGGGGGGGGGGAAGTGTGTCTTAGAATTAAAGAAATACGGTATATTTCAATGCTGGTCAGATGGTACTTAAGCCTTGGAAATGCAGATTATGAGCTTGGCACACTACATACTGAGATACCTTCACCCTTACATGGCCAAAATGTTGATGTTTGAAGATAAATGATATATAAACAAAATGACCTCTCTTAAAAACTATTCTTATACTATTTAATAATTTTAACTTATTTGGTATTTCTTATGATATACAAAGCCTAGTTTGTTTTAAACATTATTATCTGGCTCTATTTTAGTTGTTGTAGATGCTGTCAAAGAGACTGCAGATGATATGCTTAGATATGACTTTTTCCAGTGCTTTATAAAAGACAGAAAAGTGGTCTCAATCGGAATATATTGTATTTTTCTTCAAACTTTAGCAGTTAAAATACAGAGAGGGGGAAAAAAGAAATTAATCTTTTCTAATGTTGATAAATTGCAATCAATTTTTTAAAAAATAGTGATGTATTGAGTTTTTTAAATATTTACTACTGGTTGAACTTTGTTTATTGCATTCATGGTAAAGGATAATAATTCATTAAATCAATAAGTATTTTACAGTTAAAATTGTTCTTTGCAGTTGTAAAGCATAACTTTTAAAACCAGTTTTATAATATTTTCTCTTTTAGGAGGTTGTTGGATGGTACAGGTTTAGAAGGAACTCTTCTCTAGATGTATCACTTAGAGAGCACACGGTGCACAGCAATCTTTGCAGAGCTTTATCTTCAACTTATGATAAATTTTTCATATTTGGCCTCTTTACCTGCTCAACATCTACAAATGAATCAACTCATTCATATGATCATGTTTTTTTGCGCTCAACTGGCTTGTAAGTTTTATAGAATATATTTTTGTGTAGTTAAATGAGAGGGATGAGGGAAAAAGATGCTAATCTTTTTCTTGCTTTCAAAGAAAATAGAAAGTTGAATAATAAATACACCACCTGTTAAAAAAAATTACAGCATTATACTTTTCTTTTTTGATCTCAAGTACTGCTTTTGCATTTATGCAAGGGTTATTGGAAAAGAATAGTTATATTTCATGGAATAATTGATATACAATTGAATTTTTTTTACAAAACTTCAAAGCTTACAAATCATTTTCAGTTGTTTTAGTATGTGCACCATTTGTTGCTCTGTAAACATCCAGGCAAAATCCATGTGCTGCATTAAAAATTAAGTCCCTAACTGTAATAGAACTCCATCTAGAATCTTAAATCACTTTTTCTTTCCCATTTCTGTATTTTTTTCACTGAAAATCTTCCTTTAGTAACCCCCCCCCCCCCCAATAACTATCCAAGTATTTGACCATGCAATCCCAATACTTAAGGAGGAAATGATAAAATATTACAAATTTCTCCTGTGGGGTTTCTCTTATGCTATCTCTTATTGCATCAGAAAAATGAGTATCTCTGAGAGAAAGATTGTTAAAATATAAAAACCACTTTTATTTCTTCACTTGAAGAATCCATTGAATTTTATTTAGAAAGCTGCTAGTATGTTATATATTTTTTAATTGCCAAAAGCTATGCTGTTTTTCAGTTGTTATTGAGCCTGACAATCATATCAATGCATTCACCTCATTTAAACAAGATGTTGAAAATTGAGTTCAATCTCTATAACCCTTCCAGGGTCCAGCCTAAAAAAAAACGGTTTACAACTAGAGGCCCAGCTGTTTTTTTTTGCAATGCCAAAACAAAATATTTTTTTTTTGCAAATTAATTCATGAAAGGAATTATGATGCTAAATTAATTCTGGATTTTATGGAAATGCAATAGTTAATTAAAATGGTGACTAGTGTTATTAGGGCTTTTTCAGAGTTGTGGTAAAAAAGCATCTGACAATGGAAATAAAAATTTATTTTATAAAAAAGACAGAAATTATTATAATGCATCTGAATAAAACGGCTGTTTATTTCTGAATATCCAAAGAATACACTTTTACTTGAAACAAGAAAATTACTCTCTTTTAGTAATTGTTTTTCCTCACTACTATACTTTGAGAAAAGTTCATGCTTTTTGTTAATTATGCTGAATCAAACAAGTCAACCTTAATTTTTTTTAAACAAATAACCAGAAATAGGTCATGTTATATACCAAATTGAACAGAATTTAATTCCTAATTTTATGAAAATGAAGAATTTAAACAGATTTACTAATATATTAATTTTTATTTTGGAAATCTTGGGTAAAATGTTGAAAAGTTAGTCACTAAGGATAAAAATTCCAATATTCTCAGAGAGGCACAGCCAAGAATTTTTAGAGGGGGGGGGGGGTAAAATGTTTTAAAACCACTCAATAAAGCTTAGTTTCTTGAAACTAAGGTGTTGTCAAGGGAAGGGAGGTTAGGAAATACTCAGCATAGTGACAAGAGGGGAAAATGAAAAAAGTTCTTTTTTTTACTAGAAAACAAAATAGTAGTAAAAAAGCAGCATGTAGCCTAGTGAAATGATAAAAATATATCTGCACACAACAAGTTGTATGCCAGCCATCATCATAATGATTTGGTCTAGCTCCAAAAAAAAATCATATAGATCTGTGGATAGCAGCAAGCCAGCCATTGTCATAACTATAAATGTTTAGTAACTCTGACAGATAAGTAATAACTTATGAATCTACAGAAATAAAATCGAAACTGATAAATAGATCAGTTTTCAACAGCAAGTCGACCATCTTCATAACTAGTGATGTGGCATAACTCCAAAAGATTGAGGGGGCGGGGGTGGCTCAGTCGGTAGCGCGCCAGGCTCGTAATCTGTAGTTCCCAGGTTCGAGTCCCAGCTGGGTCAGCGTTGAGATTTATCTCCGCAAAAATTCCCCGCCCTGCCCACGGTCAGTAGGGGACACCGATGGGCTTGGAAAGGCTGCCGTCCGTCGGATGGGACGTTAAGCCGTGGCCCCATGTGCAGGAGAGCCATACCCTGTGCACATTAAAGAACACGCTGGATGGCCTTGACGGGAGGCTACCATCTGTCTCCCAACAGCTGTTCCAGTGGGTCCCCTCCCCATCCTTCTCTGAGCCTTCGGGGTCCATGTGACCTGGCCATTTAGCCCATGGTGTGCAAAAAAAGTGCCGCTCAGAGGTAAAACAACCCAACCCAAAAGATTGATAATGACATAAAAATCTAGGGAAATAAAATCGAAATAAATCTGCAGAAATTAAAATGAAGGTTAATTAAACCTTCATTTTAATTATAAAAGTGTTAATAAAATGCTAACTTTAAGAATATGAGACAATACTCAATGTGCAGTGCAATCAAGCTGACACTATAAACAACCCAATATGCAGGTTACTGAACATGTAACTCACATTTAATTGTGTTAGTAATTAGTGATATTCATGCCATGCAATCTGTTGTGATCTATTTTGCTTGGTTTTTCTCTGAAAAGGATGCATTGAATGCTGGGATGAATGATAAAAATAATTGTAGAAATACTGGAATAAGTTTAAAACAGAAATGAAAGTGTAAAATAGAAAAAAATGCATATGTACTTCATAATTGCTTCCAAAATTCTACAATTTTAAAAATAGCAGTTTTTAGTTAATTTTTGGGAGAATTTCGTAAGTTTTGAGAAAAAAGTGAGTTTACAAAAAATCAGATCAAATTTGTAAGCTTAAATCAGGAGTTTTTTCAATTATAGAAAAACAGAAACAACAAAATAGCTTTGCCATGTATCAAGAGTAAAAAATGTCAATCAGATGACTATCAATTGCTTTATGTCACAGATTAATAAATTTCACTAAATGAATACAGTATTATTTTTTAATTTGAATTAAGTATTTTTTTTAGGATATATGTAAAAAGAACGGGAAATTTGATACCTTTAATTCCAGATGTTTACACAGTATCTGGGCATTAGGTGGTTTCACTTTGTAAGTAATGATGAGATTAGGCAAAGGAGTAGGCAACCTCCTTTGAGCAGCTTATTGTACAGAGACTGCATTGGTTTGGCCATATTGCCCACATGCATAACTTTAGATTGGTGAATAGGGTTATAGTGCATAACTTTAGATTGGTGAATAGGGTTATAGTGCATAACTTTAGATTGGTGAATAGGGTTATAGGATTATGAATAGCATGCCTAAAGACCTCATGAAAAGGGGGTGACCTAGGATGCGATGGGCAGACAATGTCTACAGTGGTCAAATGCAGCAGTTGTAGCTCAGGACAAACATGTTTGGAGAACAAAATTGCAGTGTCTGGTTTGGACTTCCATGGCTGCATGAGGATTTTGTATGTATGTAAAAAGATTTTCAAACAGCAATTTATATTTTTTAAAGCAATCAAAGTTTAATGTGTTGTATTAAAAACATATTGCTGTCTTGGGACTCTCATTCCAGATTATGCCGATGTATATAGTTAACAAGGACCCTGGAAGAGTTAATACTTTAAGACTCCTACTGTCTATCTCCTTTTGCCAAGATACTGAAGATTGCATGAAAACAAGCTTGTATACAGCACCTTGGCAAAATGAGATGGTTGTATTTCAAAGTGTTATTTCCAGCTGAAAAAGTCAATCAACTCTCAAAAAATCAGCTGAAAAAAGTCAATCAGATTATCTGAATGTAATAATATTACTTCAGTGATTGATGTGGTGGTGCATCATATCCATCTTCTTGGAGAAAGACTTTGGAGTGCAGTACTCCAATTTTAGGCTTAAATTACAGTCAGCTCTCATTTTATGTGTATTTGATTAATGTATTTTTGGAGTAAAGTGTCACTGTATTTACACCATTTTTAATTTACAAACTTTTTTTTGGAATAATGTTGTTTGAACTCAGAAATTTTAAAAGAAAATGAAAGCCTCTTAAGCATGATTCCTTTCAATGTGTATGATCAGACCCATAAAGTTACTAGTTTATTTTCAGGTTTTGACAACAAATGACCAGGTCATCTCAGGACATATACCCTGACCCCAACAGTTGCAACATCACCAGGAACCAACATGGTGTCATTGCACCAGAGAGGCGGCAAGAATATTTTAAGCCTGCCACCAAGGCAGTCTTAAAAAAGAAAAAGTGTAAAATCTGAACTTCAACCCTATCCTGGTCTAGTGATTCCAGTTGATGAGGGTAACTTACACTTTCACTTACTCAATCATCTGACCCCTTAATAATGTAACTCCCACCTCCCTTAAAACCCATCACAAATAGTATGTCATCGGAGACAGTGCTCAGTGTGTGTGAGAAAATTTTTTCATAAACAATTAATATATTCTTATTGTAGATAGGCAGCATTTTTTTTAGATAGGTTGTAGTCTGTCATTTTTAGCATTACTGTAACGTATTATGGTGATTTTATTATTGTATCAAATAAATACTGCTTTGTGAAAAATGAAACTGTGGAGGAAATAAATGCACAAGTTTTACCACAGCTTCCCCCCCCCACCCATTTTTATGCTTCATTTGCATATTTTTTTACTTGCACAGCCATTTATAAGAATGAAACTTCCACATAAATAGAGAGCTAACTGTATATACCTATTGGACTCTGAACTATTTTTTCTAAAACGATATTGTATTGTCTTTTGCAGAAATAGGTCAGAGTCCCAAGTTCGCCTTAGCAAACTAAAGCTGTCAATAACTCATACATACTGTAGTATGTATAATGCAGTGGCAAAACGTCCATAAAAGCAATGCTTCCCTTAAAATTCTAATAAACTTTAAAAAAAAGATAAATATAAAAATGTTTTGATGTAAAAGTAGTTTCAGAACTTTAATAAGTTTATTCTAACATAAATTTTACATTTATATAATATTGTTTGAATTTTCCTATTATAATACACTGTATAACAAACAGTAGCACCAATTTACCAGACTAGTTGAGTTAGAAGTGTATGAAAAACCTTGCATTGTTGCTGCTGCATTGATAATTATATCACACAGTGAAAGTTCCATTTTCCATATCTAACCAGCATAAATTTCTCTTGTGGAAGCTACTATTTGGCTGCTTCATAGCATTGCATATGTTTTATATCATTCTCACTATCCGGTAGAGACAGATTGATCGTTCTGCAACTTCGTGCCACCATTTTTCGATAGTGTCATTAGGATGCGTGGCAGTACATTGAAGGTAGGTGTAATCATTTTTGCTAATTTTTGGAAAATGAGGCGAAATTCTTACTTTTCTTTACTTTCCTTTGTCCAGCTTTCACATTTCAAATTATATATATATGTGAATATTTTTGTAGAAGTATTCTGTCTGCGAACACAATCATGTTCTTTTGCATTCACATATCTCTAAGCCTAATTGACCGGATGTACTTTCACTGAACTGATTTATATCTTCTTGACTGTTTTACTGTTCTCATCATTACCATAATAACTGGAGATAATGTTATTATGTGCTTAGCTTTGAGTTTGAAAGAACAAATTAATGGCTTCAGTGGATACCAACTGTATTGTGCTGCATTCAAATACATATAGCTAGATGAATTTAAAAGTTTTGAAAGTGTAAGGAAATAAAAAAAAAATAAATACCCCCTCAAGCAGCTGCTTGCCACAGAGGTCTGACAGGAGCCTGTCAGTTTATATGCCAAAGTAGAAGATCTGAGAGGATGGCAGGACCTCAGCAGAAAAACAACACATACAACCATGCCTTATCCGGGGCTCGAACCCAGGTCCCTTAGATCAGTAGCCAAGCACGCTAACCACTCGGCCATGGGACGGCCAGAAAGTGTAAGGAAGTATATGAAAATTCTGGAAATTTGAAACTCGATAGTTACGTAAATGAGCATTAAAATATTTGCAAATGAACTAAAGGCAGTGCTCTGATACAAATTTATTAACAACTGGGTTTCTACAAATGTAATTTTTAATTTTACTATTTAATGTTTTCATGCATAATAATCGTAATAATCAGATTTCAAATGCGTCAACAAAGTTCTTGTAAATGAAATGTGTTAGGCACTGGCTGGGAAGTGATTGCCAGATATAAAGTTTGTGTAGAAACTTTTGCTTCTAAAGTAACAAATTTATAATGCAGAATTGTGCATCATTCCACTTCCTTTAGTATTGACAAATTACTTTTTAGTGCACATATTGCACATCGATAGTGCTGCAATTGTCATTTTTTTTTTAAATATAGAGACATAATGGTAGGACTTTGAGTATCCTACTTTTCCTATTCAAACCAGTTTTGCTTATACCGATGTTTTCCAGGAACGCATTGCTTAGCATAAGCCATATCATATTTTCTTAAAAATTCAACTATTTACCTATAATAGAATGCAGGTTCAAACTTGAAATTAGTTTAAACAAGGTGCAAATTCTAAATACGAATCGAGAAATAAAGGACCAAAATATCGAAGTAGCAAGAAAGTTTAAATAGTTCATATAATATGATAACATCGATCTCAGTGAAGATGTCAGTCAAAATATATATATATTAGTCCCTTTATTTATTATACTATAATATTTTTCATCTGTACAATGTTAAACAGTGCTTTGAAGAATGATGTAGCAGATGGTAGAATAAGCAGCAGTAGGAGATATTTATACTTACTAAATTTTGTACAATAATCACGTGAAGATGATGGATAAGATGAATATCAAGCATTACAACAAAGAATATAAAAAATGTTATTGACTTTTCCCTAACTGTTAGGACTTCTTCAGACATATGATAAATAAAGGATTAGATTATAAAAAGCCGTCCCGTGGCCGAGTGGTTAGCGCGCTTGGCTACTGACCTACGGGACCTGGGTTCGAGCCCCGGGTAAGGCATGGATGTTTGTGTTGTTTTCTGTTGAAGTCTTGCCATCCTATCAGATCTTCTACTGTGGCATATAAACTGACAGGCTCCTGTCAGACCTCTGTGGCAAGCAGCTGCTTGAGGGGGTATTTATTTATTTATAGATTATAAAATAGGTAAATTTTCAAAGTTCTGTCATGATTCAAAATCTAGTTATGAAGAGATGCGATGCATGGATCATGAGGTCTGATGGGAAGGTTAGCTGTCTCGCTTCTGTTCTCTGTCTGTGCTCCATGACCCACGCATTGCATCTCTTCACAGCTAAATTTCAAATTATGATATAGAACTTTGAAAATTAACCTATTTTTTAATCTAATCCTCTATTTATCACATGTTTGAAGAAGTCCTGACAGTTTGGACAAAATCAATAACATCTTTTATATTCTCTGTTGTAGTGCTTGATGTTCATCTTATCTATCATCTTCACATGATTATTGTACAAAATTTACTAAGTATGGACCTGGGTTCGAGCCCCGGGTAAGGCATGGCTGTTTGTGTTGTTTTTCAGCTGAGGTCCTGCCATCCTCTCAGACCTTCTACTGTGGCATATAAACTGACAGGCTCCTGTCAGACCTCTGTGGCAAGCAGCTGCTTGAGGGGGTATTTATTTATTTTTATTTAAACAACTAATACTTATTTGCTCTGCTTATTCTACCATCTGCTGCACCGTTCTTCAAAGCATTGTTTAACATCATGCAGATGAAAAGGATTATTGTGAAATAAATAAAGGGGCTATCATATATGTATATTGATAGTTCATATAAGAAAGCCTGCCATGTTTCAAAAATGTGAAATTTCACAATTTTATTATTTTTGTCATTGAATTTTCAAAAAACATTCAACTAGTACGATTCAAATTAAAAAAATAATGTCTTCCGCCGTGCTGGCCTTTATACCACTGTAATGGTAATTGCTCACTCTCATCTCTCAAACATAGGGAACAAGTATGTATATTATATTAATCTTGAAACATTAGTTTATATCAGGGCTTTCTCAGTTTGTAGCTCACCAGACTAGCATTTTAATGTTTCGAGACTCGAGTTCCAACTGTGCCAACGTCGAAATTTATTTCTGTAGACCCATACCTTGCCTGCAGTGAGAAAGAGGACATCATTGGGCTTGGAAATACTGCTGTCCACTGGATGAGACAGCAAGTCGTGACTCCATGTTCAGGAGATCCCTACCCTGTGTATGTTGAAGGACATGCTGAATGATCTTAATGGGAAATTTCCATCTGCCTCCTAACAATTGTCCAGTGATCCCTTTCCCCTACTTTTGAGCCATGGGATCTGGACCTTAGCCTATTGTATGCACAAAAATGCTGCTCAGAGGTAAAACGATTTAAATTTGGCATAGGAATGAAGGCAAAAATTTTCTAAACTTCTACACATGTGTTTACAAAATTCAGCATTGGAAGGAGAAATCGTATAGTATTTTTAATAACAATAATATATTTATTCAAGCACACACACAATGACAAATAGATAGAAAATAGCAAGAATGAAATTTAGGAATGTGTACAATCAGTGGCATAGCAAAAATTGGCCAAAATATTTGGAAGTATGGGGAGTTTTGAAATTTTTGTTAGTGTTTTTATTAATACTAGTTAATGAACAAATAAATAAGTAAAGTCCCCCTCAAACAGCCACTTGCCAACAGAAATTTTACAGGAGCCTGTCAGTATAATAAGCCATAGAGAAGGTTTGTGAGAAGGGTGAGACTTCAGCAGAAAAATAATATCCATGCTTTTATGGCCGAGTGGTTAGCACGCTTGGCTACTGATCTAAGGGATCTGGGTTTGAGCCCTGGGTAAGGCATGGATGTATGTGTCGTTTTTCTGCTGAGGTCCTGCCATCCTCTCAGACCTTCTACTGTGGCATATAAACTGACAGGCTCCTGTCAGACCTCTGTGGCAAGCAGCTGCTTGAAGGGGTATTTATTTTTATTTATTTTTATCCAGGCCTTGAACTCAGTTCATAACATTAGTAGCCAAACACACTCGACTTCCAGAACAATAATGAACAGTTTCTTTAAAAAAAGCTTTCTTTAATGATGAGGAGATTGCACTTGCAATTTCCTCCCCCCACCTCTCATTGCTAGGCTATATATATATTACTAATATTTTATTTAAAAAGTCTAGAACTACTTTCACTCAGTGATTCATAAACATCAAACACAGGAATAGCATTCCTGCTCAAAGATTCAGAAATATCAAGTACCAGAACTGCATTCCTGTTCAATGATTCAGAAACATCGAGTACCAGAACAGTGTTCCTATTTATTTGCAGCACTGCTTTTGGTAACTGCTTTCCCTACTCAAAAATCACTCTTTACCACTCGTGTGATGTAAATATTAAATGGGCTAATTTACTAAGCATAATTGAAAAAGACCTTGCTCAGAAATAAAATTAATTAAAATTCTCTGTTGTTGAGAAAAATAATAATATTGCTCAACAATAAAGATTTTAATTTATTTTAATTATTAGACATTTTGGTTTCAGATTGGTTTTAAGAATAATTAAACAGATTAATTTTGTTTTTCCTGTTCACTACACTAAAAAATAGCCAATTATTTATTTCTATATAGTTTCTCAATAATGAGTGGTGTTTATTTAAAACAATAATAAATGAAAGTTTATTGGACATACATAATACACTTAATAAAGCACAATAAATATAAGATATATAAAATTTATACATAAATAATGAGATAAAATATATATGGACAGTTCAACATAATACAAATCAACATATGATAGCATTCATTGTGAAATGAAATGCATTAAAATAGAAGCTGCATAAGAACATCCAATGAGCTTTAAACTCGTACAGGTTGTCAAATTATATTATTTGTTATTGTTATACATTTTTATTTTACACTATTCATATTAATTAAAGGTTTAAGAGTGGAAATAAATTTCAAAAATCAGTAATTTCAGATTTGTCTATTAATAACATGAAATGAGGTTATACACTTAACAATGTGAAATAATTACTCAATATTATTTATATTTAATAATCATTGTCTTATATTGGTTTTAAACATATTTTAATTTTTTGTTCCCTTATATTGCTTAGTAATTTATTAAAATTTTGTGGAGCTAAAACCATGAAATGTGTTTAAATAATTGCTTTATTAAGTACTTTTTCCTAAAAAAGTACATAATAAAGTTCTCTGTATGGTGCAATTTTAATAGATCTGGATTTTTAAATGCAAAAAAAAGGATTTTATTAATATATGTATATTATAATATACATATATTATTATATCTCAGTTTCAAGATTTTATTTCTTATAATCATATTTTTTTATATTTATAAAAGATGTTCAAGCCACAGTGTTGACCAAAAATTATTAAATTTTCTCTGTGTCACTGTAATTAGTGGAAAAGTTGAGATAATTAGATGGAAATTTATCAAGATATTTACCTTGGTTTTTTCTTTGTAAGGATATCCGATGAGTAGATGAGTCTATTGTCCTGTGGTGGGTAGTATAGTCCAGATATGCATTCACTTGTATTCTTTATTTTTTGTTCTTTGAGGGAATGCTGGTGGCAGGTTGACACCAATTTGGTGCACACATCAACCAATGTACCTGGGTAAGGCATGGATGTCTGTGTTGTATTTCTACTGAGGTCCTGCCATCTTCACAGACCTTCTGTGGCATATTAAATTGGCAGGCTTCTGTCAGACCTCTGTGGCAAGCAGCTGCTTGAGGGGGTATTTATTTTATTTATTTTTTATTTTTAACTGCCCCACGCAAGCAATACAATCATGAACACCATGGGAAAGGCTATTGTACAGCTCTATGTCCTCCTGAGGAATAAAATGCCAAATAGCATGAAGTGCTGTCCCATTTCAGCGACAGTCATTGGTGCACCTCGTTGGTGGTGTTGGAGCTGTCTGCCCATCATGTCCTAGATGTGTTCAATAGGTGAAAGGTCTGACGAGCATGCTGGCCATGATAATACCTGAACATTTTGTTCGTGTAGATACTGCAGACTAATGCAGGCCATGTGGGAATGGGTGTTATCTTGCTGGTAAAAGGTTCCGTGCTGCTGAACAAATAGAATAGCCACTGGCTACAATATGTTGGTAACATATCTTTGGGCAGTTAGAGATCCCCTTATGATGACCAGTTCTGATCATCACCTAACATCGAGATGTCTGACTAATGGCACCCCATACCAAGACATCAGGTGCTGGAGCTATGTGATGATGTCACACACACTGGGTGACATTTCTTTCCCCTGGATGAAAGCCAACACATTGTCTACCATCATGACTGCCATCGCCCACAACCTAACACCAAAATTCAATGATGCAAGAATAGTATTCTCTCCCCCCTACAAAATTTCCACTAAATTATGCCAAAAACCTTGTAATATACTTAAAACAGAAATGAAATATGTAATAATGATATAACCCCATCACCTTCAGTGTGGAAAATATTCTTCAATAATTATCCAAACATTAAACTAAATTAAACTCCAACCCCATTTCCCTCGCTTCCTACGTGTACACATAAACACAACACCAAGCAAAATTTCCCACAATTATGTATAAATAAAGCCCCAACAGAAAAACAAAACTCTAAAACTCTATATCCCTAACCTAAAATTCTCCCCCCCCCCCAGCCCCTCAATAGAAACCACCACATGTACTACAACCCACCCCTCCACACAAAGTGCTCCAAGCGTAATGTAAACGAACACTGGACTGCAGCACACTACAACTGTGCCTGCTCAAAATAACTATTTCACCGACGATGCATTGGAGCAACAATATGAAACGCTTAGCTAGTATGCATTAGAATGTAATATTTGCACTCCTGGAAAAGTTGAGACATAAGCTGTGAATCAAAAAATACATTGGTTGACGTGCACCAAATTGATGTCCACCTGACATCAGCATTCCCTCAGAGAACTAAAAATAAAGAATATAAGTGAATGCATATCTGGATTATAATACCTACCACAGGACAATAGGCTCATCTACCCATTGGACATCATCGCAAGGAAAAAACTAAATTAAATATCTAGATAATAATTCCATCTAATTATCTCAACTTTTCCACTAATTACAGTGATATAGAGAAAATTTAATAATTTCATATTTTTTATTTATTGTCCATACATTCCATTTCAAAAACAAAGGTTACTTATGAAATAATAAGCAGAAAAAAATTTGAACATTTTCAGGAAATTTGAACCATTAGCACTGAACATAATTAATCTGGGTGACACTAGCCATTCAGAATATCGTCTTTATCCTCATGCTGCAGTAAATATTCACTCAGGTCATTTCAGTAAAGTAATGAGTTCAGCAGGGTGAGTAATATAATTCTCAATTACTTCTTTAACATGATCTATTATTTATGAAAATTATCATGTTTTTTTATGTCTTATATATTTCTAACTATTAATTTGTATGTTTTACTTTATGTACATTACATTCTACATTGAGAAAGAAATAATAGGTATTTATTATTGGTGGGAAATTTAATGAACACAGTATAAATATTTTCCAAAATATAGGACTTGGAACTTTACAGTACCATTGCTGGTAATGATTATACTACTTGTTACCTATGCAGTTTTACTTGATATTTTATTGCATACTTTTGATTGATTTTGAAAATGTGTTTCTTTTAATATTTCATTTATTTTCATATTGTACTTATTCTAATTTTTCATTCATGTTTAAAAATGCTACAAAATGTAATAAAGTTTGTGTTTTAAAACTTAAAATGCAGAAGGTGGGAAAATTCAGTTTTCCAAATTGTGTAATTAGATACATTAAATATTTCTGAAAATATTAGAGATATATACGAAAATTCAGAAAATTTTAAATTGAAAAGTTATGTAAACACATATTAAAATATTTGAAAGCAAAATATTAGGCAGTGATCTGATTCAATTATTATTTATTGTTTTTTTTTTTAATAATCTGCAAAACTTTTCCAAAAAGCGTAGAAGAAAGTTGTGAAATCTAGGGTATCTGATACTGGTGGTGATGATGTTTACATACCTAAATTATGGTAATATGATAATGTTCCTCGTCAATTAGAATGTTCCTATGAGTTCATCCTCTAAAATGCATGACAGTAAAAGAAAAGTAAAAACAGAAGCTAATAAGTTAATGGTTATTTTTTTAAAAACTTTTAATTTAGGTATCTAATTAGCAGATAGCCTGCCAACATTTGGAGGGGATGGAAATACATGTCATTCAGCAATCTCAGAATTGAACTCTGGTTTTCTATTACAACTTTAGACAGGAGAATGGTACAGAAAATTCCTTGTAATATTCTATATCTGGTTCTATTAAGATAGAGACTTGATTTTCTAATGCAATACAGTACTACCCAAGGAAACCATAAAAATTTGAGACTGACAGACAATTTTCTAGAAAGTTCTGAGGCCCCCAAAATTTGCTAAAAGTTGTGATTACACCGAAGAGCCAAAATATTATGACCAGTGCATCTTTATGCAAATCGAAGCAGCTGAAGGTAAATGACAGTGTATATGAAGGTCATGAAACAGTATAAATAACATCTGATACTGAGCTCTGTTAATCAGTGTTATTCTTGTTCTTCAGATGGGAAAGGCAGCGGACTTAAGTGAGTTTGACAAAAACCAAATTGTAATGGCCAGTCGACAGGGTCAGAGCAATTTTGAGATGGCGAGGCTTGTGGGGTGCTCATGGTCAGCTGTGGTTAGTACCTTCAAAAAGTAATCCGAGGAGGGAAAAACCACAAATTGCTGACAAGGTGTGGGCCGACCATGGCTCATCGATGATAGAGGTAAGTGAAGGCTATCCCATATGGTATAAACCAACAGAAGGGATACTTTGGCACAACTCGCCCGTAATTTGAATGCTGGTGAAAGGAGTAATGTGTCACAATACACAGTACATTGAACTCTGCTGAAAATCGGGCTGCATAGCTTCAAGTGCCCATGCTGACCTCGGTTCACCGTCGAAAGCGCCTATAATGAAGCATGCAAGCATCAAAACTGGACCTTGAATGATTGGAAGAAGGTTGTCTGGTCCAATGAAACTCGTTTCCTGTTGCACTGAGTGGACGGCCAGGTAAGTGTGCATCTTTTACCTGTGGAAACGTTGGCAGCAGGATACACCATGGGATGAAAACAAGCCGGTGGAGGAAGTGTAATGCTTTGAGCAATGTTCTGCTGAGAAATCCTGGGTCTAGTCATTTATGTGCAGGAAACTATGACACCTGCCATTTACCTAAACATCATTGCAGACCAAGGACATCTTTTCATGGCAATGGTATACCCCTCTAATAGTGCCTTCTTTCAACAGGATAATGTGCCATGCCACACTGCCTGGATTGTTCGAGAATGGTTCATGGAACACGAGGAAGACTTCCAGGTATTGCTCTGGTCTCCAAATTCCCCAGACATCAATCCAATTGAGCATCTGTGGCTTGTGTTGGAACAGCATATCTTATCTGTGGTGGCTCAATCACATAACTTACAAGAGTTAACCCTTCCAGTGCCCACGTCGTCTGTATACGTTCGGAGAATCTGAATTTAGAGGCCAAAGACGTATGTATATGTTTTTAGTACAACAAAAAAATATCGATTTTTTAAAATAAAAATTGCATTGTAATTTTTTTATATATATAACTTATAAAAATATATAATTAAGGCTTCAAAAATAATACTTTTTTTTTTAATTTGATGCATATTTTATTAAACTACAATATAAATAGTTTTATAAAGCTATCTGATTGCCATTTCTTAGAAGCACTGAATGGTATTGCTGATTTGCTTGTTAACATTCCTATTTGCTGAAGCAACTTTCTGATTTCTTAGTTTTTTTTAAATAAATTTTTATTTGTCTTGCCAGATGCATTTTTTTACTGTATGTCTCTAAAAAAGTCCTATTAAAATAAAACATATCATCTTTTTTGTTACATACTTGATTTTCAGAAAATCCAGAATTAAATGCTGATTAATTTGGTATGCAACATGCCATAATTCCTTTCATTAGTTATTTGGCAAAAAAGTTCTAAAGCTAAAGTTTTTTGTGACTGAGCATAGTGAGAAAATAGCTTGGCCCCTGGATGGAAACCTGTTTCTCAGCCTGGACACTGGAAGGGTTAAAGGATCTGCTAGTAATGTGTTGGTACCAGATACTACAAGACACCTTTAGAAATCTTGTAGCGTCCATGCCTCACCAAGTAAGAGCTGATTTGGAGGCAAGTGGAGGACCAACATCATATTAGGCAGGTGATCATAATGTTTTGGCTCTTCAGTGTAACTGTAATATCACTGGTGCTGATAGCAAAGAACTGCGTTCACTGTTGTCACTGACAAATGCTGACAACGAGGGACACCTCAGTGTCTTATAAAATATGGCTATTTGCTATAGCTAGTTTTGCAAAAAAGTTATTATTTCTCTTTTTTTATTCTGTTCATATGCAGGCATTTAGCTTCATTTTGTTTTAAGAAATAAAACTTTTTTATGGCTTATAGATAAAAAAAAATATATTTCGATTTGCATTATTCCATTCATCCATTAATTGAAATTGCTGTTATTAGTGGGTATTCAAGTTGCAAAACTGTAAACTACATTCTCTTTGAAAGCATTCAATATCTCTGAAGTATTTTGTGTTCTTAATAGTTATGTAGAGGGCATTACAAAGTAAAAAATGGACTAGAATCCATATATTCAGGGAATAAGATCTCAAGTAATGTAGGTCATAGTGCAAGTTGAGACATTAAACTCCCATTTGCAAATTTTACAGGAAGTTATTTAATAATGAAGTTTATTCTCTTGTGTCTTAATAAACATTTCATTGATAAATTGTTTATCTGAATGCTGTAAATATCCAAGAGATTTTAATGTATAAAACTTTATATATAAATAATAAATACCTCCTCAAGCAGCTGCTTGCCACAGAGGTCTGACAGGAGCCTGTCAGTTTAATTCGCCATAGTAGGAGGTCTGTGAGGATGGTGGGACCTTGGTAGAAAGACAACACAAACATCTATGCCTTACCCCAGGCTCACACCCAGGTCCCTTTGATCAATATCCAAGTGTGCTAAACATTCGGCCGTGAGACAGCTATAAAACTTTAGTTTTTCCTAAGTTAGGAATTACATATTACTTTATAAAATAGTGTAACATATAACTAGGCTTGTCGTAATTTTCATTGTTTGATTTCTTATTTTCATTGATAGCACAAACTATGGCAATAGCAAAAATAATAAATAAATACCCCCTCAAGACAGCTGTTTGTCAGAGAGGTCTGACAGGAATCTGTCAGTTTATATGCCATAGTAGAAGGTCTGTGAGGTTGGCAGGACCTCAGCAGAAAAACAACATAAACGTCCATGCCTTATCCGTGGCGCGAACCCAGGTCCCTTATATCAGTAGCCAAGCGAGCTAACCACTCGGCCACGGGATGGCAAAACACCAATGGAAAAGGAAAACAAATTTTGTGTGTGAATGAAAAAAAACCAAAAATATTTATAAAATTATATACATTTAAAGTTTTACAATTTTCACCCATTTGCTTTTCATAGTTTGTTTTTGAAAATATAGTTATGTTTTTGTAGATTTCAGAATTTTTCGAGAGCCAAAGAATATAATTCTTATTCCATAGCCAAGTGGTTAGCCCAGAGTAAGGCATGGATGTTTGTGTTATTTTTCTGCTGAAGTGATGCCATACTCCTGTCTGACCTCTGTGGTAAGCAGCTACTTAAAGAGGAGAATATTATTTTTTTAAGAGCCGATTTTACATCCATGCGGGCACACCTAATATTATTAATTAAAACACAAATCATTAGTAAACTATATAATTTTACTCTACCTAATTGGAAGTGAAACACAGTTAATCGAGGCTCACCATATCTAGAACCATTCACATAGAAGACACAGGCTAACTTGCATGCTGAGCTGCTCAATCTTGAAACTTTCTGTTAAATTTGAAGGCAAAACTGGCATTTGTAGGACCCTTAACAAATCTATAAAGTAGAATTGTGCATCGTTTAGCTTTCTTCAGTATTTATGAATTTATATGTTGAGTGAACATATTGCAGGTAGTAATAGGAAATTTAACAATTTCTTTAAAATATTTTTATGAAATCAGGGGGGGGTGATCTAGATTATGCCATATTTCCTATTCAAACAAGGTTTGTGTATACCGATGTTTTTCAGTAACTCATCCCTCAACATAAGCCACATCATATTGTCTTAAAAATTCAACTCTTTACCTGTAATAGAATACAGGTTCTAACTCGAAATTAATTTAAATTATGATACAAATTGTAAATACAAACTGAGAAATAAAGAACAGAAATATTTAAATGGAGAAAGGTTTTTAAAAATTTCATAGGAAAAATTCTGGTATGTTTTGAAATGATTGTTTAGAGTAAAATGATAATTTTACTAATGTTTCTCAGAGTTCTCAATGGCCATTCAACTAATGTGATTTAACTTTGAAAAAATAATGAACAAAAAACCTAGTTGGGAATAGAGGCCCTCATTAGACATTGCAATGATAAACAAAGTATTGTGCATTCTCATCTCATGACCATAGGGAATAAGAATGCATAATATATTAATCTTCAAACTAATTTATGTCGGCTACAAATGTAGCTGACTGCAACTAGGTCTGAATTTCCCATTAGACATAGCGCCAACGTACCTAGGGTACCAATCTTTCAAATGCTACAATTTGTTTATTTAAGTAACAATAAAATTGTCTTTTTTAATTACCTGCAAGTATCTATGGAGCTCATGTACTCCGTTTTCAAACTACTCTTTCTCACCTGATAATCGAAAATTCTTAAACGAAACCATATGCAAAGCTCCCTAACATTGAAATTAAGTTTTTTTTTACAGAAAAATGTTGCAGAAAATAATTATAAATCTCAGTCAAATTTATCAAAATTTAAATTTTAGAAAATATAGAAAAATTCTTTTAAAGAGTTGTTGAAGGTGAAATATTTGACAGCCAATACTGTTGAATATCTTTTATGATAAAGGCATGGTTCCTAAAGATTTTACCAGAGCTATTATTATCCCTGTTTTCAAAAAAAGGTGTTTGCAGTTCTTGTGATAACTATAGGGGTATCAGCCTACTCTCTGTTCCAGGTAAAGTTCTTTCCATGATTGTGCTTAATAGAATTAAGAATCTGGTTGACAGGCAATTGCGTGATGAGCAATGTGGATTCAGAAGTAGTAGGGGATGTGTAGATCAGATATTTTCACTTAGGCAGATTCTTGAGAAATGTTTAGAGTTTCAGAAACCTTTGGTTGCTAGCTTTGTTGATTTCAAAAAGGCTTTCGACTCTGTTGATCGTCATAATTTGTGGTTGATTGTGAGATCATATGGTATACCAGACAAGTTAGTTAACATAATGAAAGCTCTCTATAAAATAACACTGAGTCATGTGCGAGAGTTGGTAAGTCTTGTAACAATTGGTTTAGCATTACTTCTGGTGTTCGACAAGGGTGCATTTTGTCTCCTTTTCTCTTTAGCTTGGTTATTGATTATGTTATGTGAAATTCACTTCAAGGGAAAGATTTTGGCCTTAAACGGACTGGAGATACGAAAATTTCTGATTTAGATTATGCTTATGATTTAGCCCTTTTGTCAAATGATGTTGATGAGATGAACTCTTTCATTCGTGCTGTTGATGAGACTGGTAGTAGAGTAGTTTGATTATAAACAGAGAAAACTAAAGTGATGAAAATTGGTCAGACAGGTTGTGATTCAGTTCATCTGAATGGTTGCAGTCTTGAGCAGGTGTTACAGTATAATTACCTTGGGAGCTATGTAACAGATACTGGTGAGATTAACAGATGAATAGGAATTGCTGCCGGGACTTTTAAGAATCTATGGAGATTGTGGAGAAATAGGCGTATACACCTAAAGACTAAAATTAGACTGTTTAATAGTTTGGTTCTTTCTAGGGTTAGTTATGGTAGTGAAACTTGGATGCTTTGTAAACAAGATAACAGGAAACTAGATGCTTATGCAGTATCTTGGGCATTAGGTGGTTGAACTTTGTAAGTACTTGTGAGGTTAGGCAAAGGAATCACCAACTCCTTAAGCAGCCTATTGTGCAGAGAGAGACTCTGCTGGTTTGGCCATGTTGCCCGTATGGATAATTATAGATGGTGAATAGGGTTATGAACAGTGTGCCTACGGGCCTCAGAAGGAGGGGGAGACCTAGGATGCGGTGGGCAGACAATGTCAAACAGGACCTTGTTAGAATTGGTGTGCAGTGGCCGGATGCAGCAGATGTAGCTCAGAACAGATATGCTTGGAGAATTAAACTGCATGGTCTGGTTGGACCTCTGTAGCCCATGGCTGCTTGATGATGATGATGATGATGAATAACCTTTTTTCATCTATATCTTGATTTTGTTAATTCTACTCTTATTGTTTCATTGCTTTAAGAAGCAATTTGAAATTTTGTGTCAAGATTTCCTTATCTATTTTGTCTCTAGATGGACTCAACCCTAGGTGCACCATTTAATATTAGTATTGTTATGCAATTAAGAAATAATATTTGCAATAGTAACAGAAGTGCTCATATTTCATAGTTAATAATGATGCATATTCTGTTTTATACAGTGTTGTTGGTGATTCTCTTGGACCTGTCAGCCAAGTGCAAGAAATTCATTCAGCTTTACAAGAAAAGTTAGAGGTAAGCATTCATTAACTAGTATTGGAAAACAGCCTTTTTTTGTGACAATTAGCGATTTTTATGGTTTGTTGTGAAATCACACTACACACCAAACATACCTATATCATGCCATATAATTTGATCTTTTAAGCACTGAAAAGTGTCAAATTTTAAGATTCTTAAACACCAAGTATCAAATCTTGAATTTAAATTCAAGTCATATTTAATCCTTCCTGGGGTCACCGTCAAACATAGACATTGAGAGAATCCGAAATGAGAGGTCAAGGACATCAATAGATGTCTTTTGTACAACACATGAAACTTCAATATTTTTTTTAATTACTGTCTGAAAATTTTCTTAGATATATCTTTTAAAAATACATAATTCAGTCTTGAAAAATAATATTTTCTTTCTTAATTCGATGTATATTTTATTGAATTACAATATAAATAATTTGATAAAGCCATCTGATTGCTATTTCTTAGAAGCACTAAACAGTATTGCCAATTTGCTTGTTAATATTCCTCTTTGGTGAAGCAACCTTCTGATTTAAGCTCACAAGTTTGATTTGAGCTATTATTAACAAATTTTTTCTTAAATTTTCGAAAATCTCTTAAAAATTAACAAAAAAACTGCAGATTTTGGAAGTAATTACAAAGTATGTATCACCATTTTTTTCCCAGCCATAAACCTATTTCAGTATTCCTAGAATTATTTTTATCATTTTTCCCTGCATTCTATGCATCTTTCCCACTCTTAGAAATGGAAACTGGAAGTGAAAACATCATTAGGCTCAAGACTGGGTGCAGCTGCGCTTAATTACATTATGGCTCACATGTGCTATTCCCATTTGGTATAGGGGTGGCTCAGTTGGTAGTGTGCCAGGCTCATAATCTGTAGTTCCCAGGTTCGAGTCCCAGCTGGGTCAGCGTTGAGATTTATCTCCGCAAAATTCCCTGCCTTGCCCACGGTCAGTAGGGGACATCGATGGGCTTGGAAAGGCCACCGTCCGTCGGATGGGATGTTAAGCCCTAGCCCCTATGTGCGGGAGAGTCATACCCTGTGCACGTTAAAGAACACACTGGATGGTCTTGACGGGAGGCTACCATCTGTCTCCCAACAGCTGTTCCAGTGGGTCCCCTCCCCCAACCTTCTCTGAACCTTCGGGGTCCTTGTGACCTGGCCATTTAGCCCATGGTGTGCAAAAAAGTGTCGCTCAGAGGTAATACAACCCAACCCATTTGGTGTATTATAAGTGGCTCGTAATGGTTTATTTACAGTATTGGTCCAGCATATTGGATACCTTTTATAAAGTATTTACTTTTTAAATAACGAACTTGACTTATTTGGTATCTACTAATAAATTACCACTTTTTGAAGTCCTTAGAGGAAAAATTGTCTTGAGCTGGGTGGGATATGAACTTTCCAATAACTTATTTAATTTTTCTTTTATTATTTTTTTTTTGGTAAAAAAAAAAAAACTTTGAACTTGTACAGTTTTCTGAAAATGAATGAGGTCTTGGATATGGGAGCAAAATATTAAAAGGAATCATTAAAAGAAATAAAAATTATATTTCAGGTTGAATATTATATTATTCGGGAGGAAATTTCCCTTCAATTAATATATAATTTAACTATTTTTATTGATCTTGTTTTCCAAAATTCAGCCTTAATTGTATAGTGCGATCTTGTTTTCACCATGTCATATTGAAAAAGGCTTATTAAAATCAATATTCTTGTAAATTTGTTTATATTATTTATTTTCATAAACTTCGCAATCAAATTCTGTTTAATTTGACATGACCCATTTTTGTTTATTTTTTATTTATTTTTTTTATTCTGAAGTTGACTTGTTTATCTGACTTAGCACAATTGACTAAAAACCTGGAATTTTGTCAAAGTATGGTACTGAGAAAAAAATTACAAAACAGGAGTAATTTTCTTGCTTCAAATAAATATATATATATTTTTTTCAAATAATTCAAGAAATATTCCAAAAAAATTCAGAAATAGCCTTTTTATTCATATGCATTATAATAATTTTTTTGTGCATTACGATTTCAAAAAAAATTCAAAAATAGCCTTTTTATTCATAAGCATTATAATCATTTTTGTATATTACGTTTTTTAAATAAATGTTTATATGTGTTGCCAGATGCATTTTTTTTGCTACATGACTCTAAAAAAAGTCATATTAAAATAAAACTAATTCTTTTTTGTTGAATGTTTTATTTTCAGAAAATACAGAATTAAATGCTGATTAATTTGGCATATAACATGCCATAATTCCTTTCAGTAGTTATTTGGCAAAAAAGTTCTAAAGTTAATTTTTTTGCCTTATCAGAGTGAAAAAAATATCTCTGCCTCTGGATGTAAATCAGTTTTTCAGGCTGGACCCTGGGAGGATTAATGCCAAGAAAACTTGAACTAAGACAAGAGTTTTTACTATTTATTACACTTTTATTTTAGCAAAAAATATATATTGCTACACTTTAAAACCTGAAAAATTGTTTTTCTTTATCAGATGAAAAGAATTCTTGGAATTCGTTGGAAGTTTGCAGAAGTTTACCGAATTATATGCAACACATCAAAGCACAAAATGCGAAAGACAACTAGAAATGGGATCAGCAAAGTTCCTGCCTGAAACATTTTAAAATTTACAACCTTGAAAGCACTTAAACTACACCAGTAAGCATATTACAGGATGGGCTACAGAAAAATAGTTGAGTCTATACATAATAACAGTGTAACTTTCTGTACTTGTTAAATTTTAAAATTATGATCAAGTGTGTGTTATCAAATTGATCAGATATTATGTCAATATTTTGATAAACATAGACCTCATCATAATTTGCAAGATAATATACAGATGTGTCTACAGAGCATTGTAGACACATCTGTAGAGCATCAAGCATGAGATTTTTCTATTTCCTGCCCATTGCTTCTCCCAATGGATTTTCCCAACTTGAATACTTATAATGTATTCAAGTACTAGTCATTTGCGATGGTTTTTACAAAGAAAACTGAACTACCAATATGGGTTCTTGACAAGCATATTTTACATAGATCTCTTGATCATGTAACAATACCTCAACCAAGAGTTTTTGGCAGACCAGTACCTTTTGCATTTGAATGTATCCACTCTGTAGAACTATGCACATGAAATGCTGAAAAATATTTGAAATGTGATTCACAGCTGAAGGCAGAACCATCATAATATCGGATGTAGTTTGTTCCAAAGGGCTTCAGTTCCTATCTGCATTAACAAAAAAGGCTTCAATTCATGCAGTAACCATTAGAATAATTAATGAGTAATTCATGAATGATGAACAAGAATACTGCTACTTCCAGCAGGACAGTGTCTACTCATTCAGCAACAGTTCAAACAAAAAAAGTTGAACTGTTGCTGAATGAGTAGACAACAATTAAAGTAGATACTTTATGCATGGAACTCTTTCAACAAAAGTCAACCATGATTGAGTCTAGATTCTGGGACTTTTTAATGAAAGTTACCATGACAGTTCCTTAAACTCCATTATGAATCTTGGAATTCAACATTACTGTAGATAATTGACTCTGAGTTCTTCAGTCATGTATATTATGTAAGAATGTTCCATTACATACAAGTGGTAATTACATTTGTAAGTTACAGTAAATGTTAACCTATAAAGAGTGATTTTTTTTCTAAATTTTTACCCATTAACTGCTAAATTTTTGTTTTTTAATAGTTTTTGTCAGTCTGTTAAAAAAATTATTTTCTAAGTACCAAATTACATGTTCAAATAAATATATAACAATATTGCATAGAAAATACAACTTTTATTTTTTGATCCCCAATTAAGGATTGTGGCCCATGTAGAGTGCAGTTTTACAAATTATATCATATGAAAAAAAAAGTAATAGAAATGTTATTAAATACATATTGAAATTATTGATGCTATACTGGAAAATAACGAACATACTATCTTGCATTATAATTTTTGCATTGTTTTCTTATATTTGTCTTACATATAGCATATTTCTTCTACTTCTATAATTCTTCCAAAAAATATCCTACAGTATCATGTGAACATCTGCAATTTTTTTTATCAGACATCTGATTTTTAATGTCTTCATAAGCGTCTGTGTGAAATTGAATAATGTTATATTCCCATTGGCAAGTGAATACATGAGCAGCCCATACAGTAGGATGGGCCAGATGTAACATTTTAAGAATCTGATTTTCAATTGGAGGTTTAACTTTCCTTCACACAGAACTTTTCTTATCTGGTTGAATTGGTTTTTAGTTTGTTCAATTCAATGGTTTATTTCTTTAATTAGGTGATTATCAGTGTAAATTTATCTTCCCAAATAGCAGAACTATTCGACTTTCTCTAGTTTTTTGTTCTTGTATATGTTTATTTTTAATTTCTTTCTGTTGATGCACACTGTTTTTGTCTTTCTTGTGTTTATATTCAGTCCCATTTTCTCTCCTATATGAAGTATATCTATTAAATTTTGAAGTTCTGTCTGAGTTTGGTTGGTTGGTTGTTTTACCTCTGAGCGGCACTTTTTTTACACACCATGGACTAAATAGCCAGATCACAAGCACCCTGAAGGCTCCGAGAAGGTTGGGGGAGGGGACCCACTGGAACAGCTGTTGAGAGACAGATGGTAGTCTGAGTTTCGGCTATTAAGATTGTGTTGTCTGCATATCTCAGGTTATTATTCTTCCATTTATCTTTAGACCTTTTTTTTATCTTGTAGGGCTGTTTTTATTATTTTCTCTGCACACAGATTATTGAGTATTATGACAAGAGGCAGCCCTGTCTGGCACCTCTTTTAATTTTGATCCATTATCTTTCTTGTCCAACCCTAATTTTGGTTTCTTGGTTCCAGTAGACATCCTTGACAATTCTTATTTCTCTAATAGCTAAACCAATTTCATGTAGGATTTCCATCAGTAGATCATGTTTTAATCTGTCAAAAGCTTTCTCACTGTGTAGGAAGCACAAGTATAGGGAGGTGTTCAGTTCAGTTGTTTTTTCTGATATCTGGGTAAGTGAAAGAAATGCTTCTCTTGTACTCAGGCCAGTTCTAAATCTGAATTGTGTTGAGCTTATTTGATCTGCTTTTTTATGTATTCTTCTGCGTATTATCTTTAGAAGCAGTTTATGTGATTGGTTAAACTTAGTGTTCTGTGTTATTTGTCTTTATTGTATTTGACTTCTTTGGGATTTGGATAGTTATAGATCTGTTCATTTCAATTGGAGCTGTTCCTGTTATGTATATTTCATTTAGTATTTTAGTTATTTCTTTGATGCCATTGTCTCCTATATTCTTGATGTTTGCCATATATTCCATCTTGGCCTGTGTCTTTCTCTGCTTTCATCATTGATAGTGCATATTTCACCTCATCCTCTAGGATTGTCTGACCTATTTCTATCACTGGTTCTACATAGTCTCTGTTGTTATCATACAGTTCCTTCAGATATTCTGTCCAAATTTGTTTTGTTTCTTCTTTACTTTGTCTGTTTTACTTTTGCTTTTACTTTGTCTGTAGTAATTTTGCCCTGTTCATTCTCAATGCAGGTGTTTCTCTGAGTTTTTGTGCATTTCTTTTGAGTTGTGTAAGGAGTGGAGGTGTTCCATTTCCACGCATTTTTCATTAAGCCACTCTTCCTTAGCCTTCTCTATCTCTTTTTGTACACTTTTATTGGCTTCTCTGTATTTGTCTTAATCCCTTCCTTTATATTTTTTCCTTCCATACGATTAAAAATAGTGTCATTCATCTACGGTGTTTTCATTTCTTTTGTATCCTATGGTGTTTTCAGCTATACTATGTATCATATTTTTTATATTTTTCCCATTTAGTTGGAATATCAATTTCTATGTTTTTATGTCCTCTTATTTTGATCCCTTCCTCCCTTCCTCAATTTCTTCTTCATAGTTCTTAAGAATCTCTTTTGTTCTTCAAGTTGCCTATATTGAGACAGCTATATATACATAGTCGAGAATAATATGACCACCTATCATACATATATTATGGTAGGTGGTCATATTATTCTGATACAAATGTGTATATATTTCTTTTTCTCTGTTTCTTTAGTTTTATTTTAAGGCTGCATCCAAGTAAGTTATGGTCAGAATTGCAGTCCGCTCCAGGGAAAGTTTTCACATTTTTAACCATGTTTTAGAATCTCTGGTTTATTAGTATGTAGTCAATTTGGTTTTTAATTATTTTCTCTTCAGTGTTGCCTGGTGAAGTCCATGTTTAATCTTCTTGGTGGTTGTTCTTTCCATGTATTTGTAACACACATATTTCCCACAGAAGTCAACAAGCCTATCTCCTCTCTCATTTCTTATTCCTCGGCCAAATGGTCCAACACATTTGAATCTCTGCCTTTCCAGTTTTTACATTAAAGTCTCCCATGATTATATTTATTTCATGGGGTTTTATTTCTAAGGCTTTTTCAATTTGTTCATAGAATTCCTCAATTTCTTCATTGGTGGCAGCATGGGTTGAGGCATATACCTGCATGATGTTCATTTTGATAAGTTTTGTGGCTAGTTTCATAATTATAATTCTGTCAGATTGTGCTTTGACCCCTTCAACTATGTTCTCTAGTCTTTCATTCAATATTATACCCACCCCATTTCTATGTGAGTTGCTTCCGGAGTACCATATGGAATGTTTGTCGATTTTCATTTTTCCAGAAACCTTCCATCTCACTTCACTAACTCCTAGCATATTAATCTTCAACTCATCAATTTATTTAATTGCATTATTGATTTTACCTTGTTGGTATAGACTATGCACATTCCAAGTACCAATATTGGTCTTTCCGCAGATTCTTCACACCCTTTGACCATTTAAGGTCTGACAGAGACTAGGGGCCATTTCAGTAGGTGTATCTTTATCATGGTTATGGCATTTAGTGGTATACTAGGAAAATAATGCAGTGGTTTCCCATTGCCTTCTACATCCCTGTGCTACAGCCTTCAAATCAATATGATATAACCTGTAGGTTTTTGTGCATGACCCTTTCTAATTTTCTTGTCTTCAGCCTCAGGCCAGTAGTAGCAGTGCTGATCTCTACTTCTGAGGATTTGAATCAGAATTACCTTCTCCTAGGTCTCTCATTTAGTCTGGCTCCTATCTCATATACCTTTCCAGCTTGGGTGACCTTTCTGATTGCTATGCTACTGCTGGCATAGCTCTAGAGGTTGTCAGAGCCCTCAAGCCCCCTCACTACGACAAAGTAGAAATACCATTGAGGCTGTCTTCACAGTGGAGAAGAAAAAATCGGCTTGGAAGAAAATGCCAACCATCACTGAGGAATGTTGTCTGAGACAATGATAGATATCCAAGATTCCTGTAAAGAAATAGTAATATATAACAATTTTTTTTTTATACTTCGGAACTTCGATGGTATAAAAGTGATTTTAAGTTTAAAATTTTGGTACGAATTCAAACAGATAAAAACTTAGCGTGAGTTCAAAAATAACAACTAGTAATAATAAATCTAAAATAGTGTGATTTAATACAAAAGTATGGATAAAAACATACATAAACTAAAGATACCAATGTTTATCTTATGTGTGAACAAGTTTTTAATCTAACAAGAATCATATATGTGAATGCTTGCATTATCTTGAGAATAATTTTACCAATTCCAATAAACTAAACTACCTTCCACTCACTCACCATATAAAATGCTTCTTCACTTTTTACACTCAACATGTATATACTGAAACTAATTATGCCTCCTTTCGGATATCCACAACTCCAACATTACAATTCTATCTTTTCATGTTTTTCAGATTGGTTCTGTATTCCAATTCATTAGTTAAAATAAATCTCATGCAGAAGCATATATGAGCGTTCATGTCATGTTTATCATAAATTCACAGTAGCACGTTCATCTGTCATAACAGTATTTAGACTAACATTGCTGTAGACATTGTGGTAGAGGCAATGGAATATAATCAGTGAAAACAGCATTAGGGCCTACTCAAGAGCAGTTTAAACTGTAGTAAGCATAAGTTTGTAATAGTTTAAATTGTAATATGCTGTATTACAGTTTAAACTATTACAAACTTACTACTTATAGTTTAAACTATTAACAAATTACAGTTTTAACTCTGACAGTAATGAATAGTAAATATAATGCCATATAATTCCTTTCATTAGTTATTTGGCAAAAGCTCTAAAGTTAAATTTTTATTTGGTTAATATAGTGAAAAAGTAGCTAGGCCTCTGTATGTAAACTAGTTTTTCAGGCTGGACCCTGGAAGGGTTAAGTTTATTTACCCATAGGAGACATTTTATATTGCAACACCAATTCTGAAAGGGTCTATCACCCCTGCCCAAATGTGATTTTGTCTGCCAAATACCAAGTTTTCTTGTCAGTACCAACTTTAGCATTGAAGTCACCCGCACAAGAGTAATAATCTCCTGACAAAATTCAAAATAGTCTGAAGTTGTTCGTAAAACTTACCTTTTTCTTTCTCATCAGAGTCCTCAGTGGGGGCATAACAACAGATAACATTCAAGTCTTTAATGCTTTTTTTAAATTTTGCTGTGAGAAACCTTCCATTAATGCAATCATATCCTAGAATAAATTCATTAATCACCTAATCACTGTTTTTACAGTGATTAGGTGAACATGGAAAGCAAGTCATAACATTGAGACAGCACTAGTAAAGAACTTTGAAGATACATATTGAAAAGTGTTTGGACTGACTGCATCAGCCACTTGCTAATCTCTTGTAAAGAGTGGACTTAACTGGTAAAACCCTTCTCATAACTTTACTAGTTAAAGTTTGTATTAGTTAAGTATAATTATAATTTGTCATCTTATAAATCTGTAGATATATAAAAGGTAGAATTGGCCCACTAAACTAAGATTTTATTCTGTAAACACAGTGATTATATGATTCACGAATTTATGAATCTTTTGCTGCGTTTATGTAATTTAATACATCCTAGAAGAATATCACTGGCATGTCTGCTGAGAAGAAGACCACTTCCATGCATATGCTGTCTAGCTTTTTTCCCTGAAAAGAGTTTTATGATTATTTTTAAGTATCTGTCCATCTCTTATCTTACAAGCAGAATATCTAGATTATAATTCTGTATTTCTGGTGGGAGCTCATCAAGAGAATAATATCTATGCAGCATCTTCACATCTCCATATACCTGGGGAACGAAAATAATTAGTATAATTTTTAAAGAAACTAGGTTTGATAAAAGAGGTAAGGCTATCAATATCAAACAGCCCCCTAATTGCAGGCATGTGACAAAGATTCATTCCACCACATCTAAAGTCTGAAGCCACCAATGCTGGTAAGAACTTCAGGCACCACCTTTGCAAGTGGATGTTTTCAAGGATCTGAATCAAAATAGAAACTGACATGTCTGAGACACATTTTACCATTTTAGGTTCACTATGTCTGTATGTAGAAGTGAGGGTTCAGTACCTGCAATGTCCTCTGATCAAAATTATCCACCAGTTGTTATAAGGTATCCTATGCATCTGTTCACCTATGACAGGCATACAGAAAATGCAACAGTAGATTTTCCTTCAAAAGTGGCCCACCAGTGCAGCAAGTCCAGTAATTAAATCTGTAATCAAGCTCAAAGCCATAAGCCCATCTAGTGGGTTTAAATAGTGAGCACCAAGACTATGTGAATTTGACCACTCCTTAGCAGGGTAGGAAAAAAAGAAACACTGACCATAGACTACCAAATCAGTAGGCCACACTTATCAGGCAACCTTCCCTTTCAGAAGAGAATATTTCTTTTAAAATGTACTAATGACTTGCACCATGAGAGAGTGGATTAGACTTCAGATGCTAGACCTGACTGCTTCTCTGCATCATGACAGGGGATTCATACACAGATCTCCTTCCAGTATATGCCTTGTTACCATTTACAGACCTTAAACAGTGACAAATTAACTGAATTTAAATGCAATCTGCTGGATTCATTTCTGTATCTTGAAAAACTGTAAACAATCATGTAAGCTGTAAGAGGCTTATAAACCTCATTTTACTTGCTACATTCTAGTCCATTTTCCTTGGAGGAAGCCTAGTAACTTGTGTATAAAATGATACTATATACAAATCACTACTGTACTACTTAAGCGAATTGAGTGAAGTAAGTTTATTTACGTTCCAAGGAATTTCCCACCATTTGTCATTAAACTTTTGCTGATTTTCAGTAGTGTAATTCTTAGTGCTAATAATGTTGTCATTTTTGGCTTAGTATGCTGTAATATTCAGTTAATCCAGTAATGTGTCACTAATTACTTTTCAATAATGGATCTTAGTTCCAAGTAAAAATACTACTTGTACCATTTGTGAGTATTATCACGCAGTATTTAACTCTCAGTTCTACCAGGGGGGAAAAATCCTTCAATGAAACTGCAACTTTATTTTTTATAAATTGTATAATGTCATGAAGCACATCATCTACTTCTCATTGCTACTGATCATGGGGTACCCAAAGGAGAGTTTTGGGTTAAAACTCCTTCCCACATGAGGATGTACATAACATATATTTTATAAGGAAATACCCAAAAATCAAAGATTCTAATGCATCAAACCCCTTCCCCCACCCCAAACACCCCACTGTCATTTGACCCAGACTTGTCAAAAAAAAAAAATTCCATTGGTTCCTGGGTAAGTCACTGCCATTAGTCTCCATGCTCTGGACTTGTATCTTTTTACTACTACAGATTTATATATTATCACAACTAAATCAACTGGCTTAATAAATTTGGAACAGCATTTTAATTATTGGATACTTATCAATGCTTTATCATCTGCCATTAGGTGACCTACATACTAAGTTTATGTATAAATCCATCATGACATAACCCAATTTAGACTCATCCTCCAGAATGTGGATCATTGCATACTTTGGTATGTCTTAAGTTGTAATACTTGATGACTTAAGACATATCAAAACTGCTGTAAATAACGGTTATAAAGGTGTTAAATGTGACATAAATTTTTATTAGAAGCATTTTTATCTGTTAATCACAATATTATAGACAATCAAAATTTTTAACTTAAATGTATTTTTTTTAAATTATTCTTAGTTTCTGAAAATACTTGAATGGAGAAACTCTTTTGGTAAATAAAATAACTCAGAATGGTACAAACTCTACTATTGTTTTCTTTCAGTGTTTAATACTTCATTTCCCTTTTTTGTTAATTCCATCTTTGTTTTGCTACAGTCATTTTTGTTTAGTCTTTGCAATTAAGATGACTGAGTTCAGAAATTAAATATTTTCTGCATTTATGTAACTTTCTTAATGACTGTATTTAGGGTCTACAAGAACAAGTTGGTGATAGTGAAGCTATAGTAGCATCTATGGCCCTTGAGGTAGATGATTTAGAAACCAGGCTCGCATCAATTCAGTCTTTGAGTGGTAAGTTCTCTTCTGTGTAGTTTGTTTTGGAATTTTTTTGAAATTTATTAACTATTTATATGTTTTGTCCAAGACCACCAGCATTTTCATTCCAAAATTGCATTACTTGAGTCTTTTTCATGTCACACTACGTAATCTTGATGCATATTTGCAAATTTGAATCTTTTTGGTTTTTAAACTCTACACTAGATGACAGAACCATACCACAACTTTTTTCAACTAATTCCTAACTTCAGAAGTACAGTGAAACTTGGTTGTAATGAGCACAGAAATAATGAGATCACAGCTGTAATGAGCAAAAAACCATAATTTTAATTTATGCATATTTCCATACAATTGCTCACTTTTATAATGAACATACTACACAGATATACCATACAAATTTTGGTAACTGTGGAAACATGCAAAAATTCTTAATTTCTCGGGTAATCGGAAAAAACATGATAAGGATTATGATAAAGATGATAACTGTGATAATGATATGATGACAAGTGAATCAAAATCGGTGCCGACAATCTCCCAAGCTCAAGGTGCAATGAATGCATTAGTCAATTTTTTTGAAGGAACTGAGGTAAATAATGAGACTTTTAATGCATTGAGTGTTTTAAGGGAAATTTTGAGAAATATCAAAGTGAAATCTTTAAAACAAACATCAATTTTAAGATTCATGAATAAAAAGACTAATTGAAATCATGTTTATTATTAATTAGTATTGATTTTAATTATTGAAAAATAAATTGTTAGTATTAAGTATATAGTTTTAAAATTATGGACAAATAAATTGTGTTTAATATTAAGTGCATTTTATTTTATACAAGCATATTAATATATTAATACAAATAATATGTAGGTATGTAATTATATAATTTCTCTCTGTAATATTTCTTTTGTTTTTTGAATCTATCTTTTTATCAAGATATTGAGAATTAAAAAAAAAAATAGGAGGTAGATTTAACTCGTCACTAATATAGTGAGTAATAGTTATAATGAGGAAATTCTGTCAGTCCCCTAGTGCTTGTTATAACCAAGTTAACTGTTTTTAGTTTTTAGTTGACAAAATAAGAGTGTTACAACAGCAGATGCTATTTTGCATTGTTTTTTTAGCTCATTTTCACTTTGTATTCTCTGCATCTGCCAGATTGTAGACATTCAAGGTTTTTGCGTCTTGAAATCAAGAAAATGAAAAATAATTTTTGAATACTAGTACTGTAGATAGGATAGGTACTGAAGTTGAAATATTGCAAAACTTTAAATGACTATTGTAAATGATCTATTCATGCTAAATATATAGATTATAGATTGTGATAATTCAGGGATTAACAATGAACTGCACCAATTTGCCTTCTTAGCCCAGGGTGGGGGTGAGGGGTCGCAAACATTTTCATTTTAAGAAATAAATGAAATGTTTTTTTTTTTAGATTAGATAGGTACCAATATTATTTTTGCATTTTCCTGAATCACCAATTGGGTTTGAATTTCCACAATTAGAGGGTGCTAAATTTGGAAATGTATAAGCTTCGCTGTTAGCAAATAGACCATATTCAGTAGTGGCATTATATTTTTGGCCAAATTCTAGTTTTACACTGTAACAGTGATGGTGACAAAAGCATGTTTTCAACCTTAAGTGTGCTGTTTGTTGTTCTAAAAAATATTTTTTTTTAAATTAGTAACATCAAAATATAAGATACATGCTTCAAAACATATACTCTGCAATTGATGAATCAGTGGAGATACTTAAATTTTTAAGAGTCATTTTTGCTTTGTAAATAATGTTATACAGGGTGCTTATAATTAAAGTTCTACTTATTATGAGTGAACACAGTGAGTAATAATAATTAAATGATTTATTTCACAATTATCACTGTTAAAAGATATATGTATCCTGTGTTGCAGCCAGAGATGCTAAAACGATTTGATAGTGTGATATTTCATTTTATATATCATGCAGTTAAATGCTTAAGTATATTTACCACTACAGGAGAATAATCCTTGGCTGGTGGCTGGTACAATCACCATAATTGCTGCCACAGCTTACACTCAGTTGCTGCAATGCTCTAGTTGTCCACAGTTTGCCAATCCAATAGCTTTGTCAGGTGGTCATTGGTACTGTCCAATGATGCTCAGAATGTTCATCTGTTTAGCACATGGCTGAGGTATTTCTCTATGCGTGCTGTGATATGACATGCTATGGGTCACAGCGGAAATGTTCTTGTAGCTTTAACTGTTTGATGAGTGGTAGAGGATCATCCTCTGCTGCTTTACACATTTGACATTATTCTTGAACATAATGCATTTTGTTGGTCTGCTTTGCCAACATCTTCATATGCTATCAACTCTTTGACAGATGGGGTTGATATAATGTGGTCCTTCTAGTGGTGATCTTGTAACTTAAACTGGAAATTGCATGATAGCAAGTTGAATCAAGAATCTATGACTTATTCCATCATCGGTGAAGTTTACACACAACAAATTCTTCACAACATTTGTGATGTGCTGAGGAACTCCTGCCTGCATGAAGACTGTTGTCTGAAGACATTCACATTGTTGTCATGGAAATGACCTTCCTGGCCTAATGCTAAGCATTCCTGACTATTATTCCAAAGGGCAGGACCTTTTTTAAATGTTTGTATGTTGTATTCCTTGTATAAGCATTTGTATAGTGAGTGTATGAGAAATCAACACAAGCCAAAAGCTTACAAGTTATCTCCATCCATTTTTTAAAATAGAAAAATTTAATTGATATAGTAAAAGAATGATTTTTCAATTTCCTCTTTTTTAGTGGGGGGAGAAATAAAGGGAGAGTATATTTTTATTGCCTACAACATTTCCCACATTGCATGCTTCCATTTGACATATAGCTTTGCATATTTTCCCCTTTGATGGGAGAGGGGTTATAACCTGTACTACTTCCTGCATCACAAACTTTCATTTGACTAATAAATCATAAAGTTGCCCATTGCATTAATATATATATTACATTAAGATATGGTGGAACAACTATTTTGACAAATCTGCAAACTGAGAAATGATGAGGGAAAGCAGTAGGAAGATAAGTAAAAACATTCCATGACCATGTGTTCTCCACCTCGATTTCTGTAAGAGTCTTCTGCAAAGGCCAGTCAAGTTGTTGGTTCACCATAGAGAAGCTGGTGCAAACAATGGATCTTGTATGGATAATAATAAAGCACCTTTTTTGAACATTGGATGCACAGTTGTCTTGAGTGACAACAGTCTTTGTTCAGCATGCTCAGGACTGGGCTCCCATGTATGCCAACCATTGCATGTAGCATACCAATATCTCCTCTATAACATCTGGACCAATGGTTTGTACTAGTCAACTTTTGACACCTAAGTTTCCTCAAATTTAGTCGTTTTCTGAGGCTCTTTTGTATCATATGCCCCTTCTCAATCCTTTCCACCTTCAGTACTCCTTTAATGTTATTTAGTGTTGCAATGCTTTGCATAAAACAATTGCAACGTTAATGTGCAGTCTTTCAGGTCCAGATATATGCTCGTGGCCAAGTGGTTAGCACGCTTGGCTATTGATCTAAGGGACCTGGGTTCGAGCCCCAGGTAAGGCATGGATGTATGTGTTTTTTATTCTGCTGAGGTCCTGCCATCCTCTCAGACCTTCTGGCATATAAACTGACAGGCTCCTGTCAGACCTCTGAGGCAAGCAGCTGCTTGAGGGGGTATTTTTTTTATTATTATTATTATATATGTTCAGGCAGCTCCCTTTTATTAGGAATGGAGTGGCACAGTTGATTGTGCACCAAGCTTGTAATCTGCAGTTCCCAGGTTCAAGTCCCAACTGTGCCAGCATTGAGATTTATTTTCTCTAACCTCCATCCTGCCCTTGATCAGAAAGGGAACACAAATTGGTTAGGAAAGGCTGCTGTCTGTTTCAGATGGGATATTAAACTGGCCCTGTGTGCAGGAGAGCCGTACCCTGTGTGCATTGAAGAACATGCTGGATTGTCTTGACAGGAGGTTACTGTCTCCTGATTATTGTCCAGTGGGTCCCTTTCTCCCAACCTTCTCTGAGCCCTTTGGTCCTAGTGACCTGGCAGGTAAATTAAAAAAATCTCACAGGTAAATTAACTACCTTTTATTGCTTTATGCCCTACTCCTTAGAATGATATGCAGATGCATTTGAGTGTCCTCATGCCCCCTATGTGACCTAGTGGTAAGTTTTGCCATTATATATATATATATTTTTTTTTTGCATATTCATTTTAGTAATCTTTACAACATATAGATCCAAAATATGAATCCGTTCCATAATTCTTCAATGTGGGTTCTGAACAAAACTTTGACTTCTATATATACAGGTAATCTGTGTATTTACTATGGATCCACCCTGTATATTTGTTCATATTTGGAGAAATTTAGTTTGTAACTATATATATATATATACCGAAGAGCCAAAAATTATGACCAAGCTCATCGTTATGCAAATCCAAGCAACTGCAGGTAAATGATAGCGCATGTGTAAAGGTCATGAAACAGCATAAATAACACCTGATACTGAGTTCTGTTAATCAGTGTTATTCTTGTTCTTCAGATGGGAAAGGCAGAGGACTTAAGTGAGTTTGACAAAGGCCAAATTGTAATGGCCAAACGACTGGGTCAGAGTATTTCCGAGACAACACGGCTTGTGGGTTGCTCACAGTCAGCCATGATTAGTACCTTCAAAAAGTGGTCCGAGGTGGGAAAAACCACGAACCACTGGCAAAGTGTGGGCCAACCACAGCTCATCGATGTTAGAGGTGAGCGAAGGCTATCCCGTATGATATAGACTAACAGAAGGGATATTGTGGCACAAAACTCACCCATAATTTGAATGCTGGTTATGGGAGTAATGTGCCACAACACACATTACATCGAACCCTGCTGAAAATGGGGCTGGCTAGCCACAGGCTGTTCCGAGTGCCCATGCTAACCTCGGTTCACCATTGAAAGTGCCTACAATGGGCACACAAACATCAAAACTGGACCTTGAATAATTGGAAGTAGGTCATCTGGTCTGATGAATCTCTTTTCCTGTTGTACCATGTTGATGGCCGGGTATGTGTGCGTTGTTTACCTGGGGAAGTGTTGGCACCTGGATGCACCATGGGATGAAAACAAGCCGGTGGAGGAAGTGTAATACTTTGGGCAATGTTCTGCTGGGAAACCCTGGATCCAGTCATTCATGTGCAGGAAACTATGATGGCTGCCACCTACCTAAACATCATTGCAGACCAGGTACCTCCTTTCGTGGCAACAGTATGTCCCTCTAGTAATGCCTTCTTTCAGCAGGATAATGTGCCATGCCACACTGACCAGATTGTTCGAGAATGGTTTGTGGAACATAAGGAAGACTTCCAGGTATTGCCCTGACCTCCAAATACCTCAGACATCAATCCAATTGAGCATCTGTGGTTTGTGTTGGAACAGCATATCAGATCTGCAGCGACTCAACCATTTAACTTACAAGAGTTAAAGGATCTGCTGGTAACATGTTTGAACCAGATCTACAAGACACCTTTAGAAATCTTGTAGTGCCTGTGCCTCGCCGGGTAAGAGCTGTTTTGGCAGCACATGGAGGACCAACATCATATTAGGCAGGTGGTCATTATGTTTTGGCTCTTCAGTGTATTATATAATTTTTTTTTCATTAAAATATCAGAAATCATGAATATAGCCTTTTTCACTGATAGTGTAAAGGAAAAGACAAATGCATGCTAAAAAATTACGAAAAATGTTTTGTCATCAAAGAACTGAACCAACGATTTGAAATATACAATCAACTATTAATATACTACCCTCTCATTAAAGTCTCGTTATAATTTAATTGCTATGTTAGCTCATTTAAAAAAAAAAAAGAAACTTTTGTTTTCACTATGTTGTTTTATCTGTCTGTAGGCATTCAATTTTTTTTTTTTTGCAATAAATGAAAAAAATATTTAAGTTAAATAGATCCTAATGAAAAATTGCAACGACAGCTACTCAGTGTTAATTTAATATTCACAATCTTTAGCTGTGTAATAGTTAAAACTTGATCAATTCTTCCAGTGTGATTTTACAGGGTTATCTTAGCTTATTATCAAAGTTATATTGCTGCATGTGCAATATCTGAGATCTATCTTATTACACCAATTTTAACTTGACATCAACTTTTCGTTAAAAAAATTGATACAATATAAATGATATTAAAATGTTATTACCAGTTTGGCTTCACTATTGGGCTGGCCCAAGATAGTGTAACCTTGAGATGATGTTCTCAATTTGATATTTCACACTGGATCTGGTTGTTTCTGTTTTCTAGCTAGTAGTTACCTGGCTTAGTTGTTATTCTGGATGTTCTCACTGTTGGTATAGTTATGCATTAACTGCTGGTATAAGTGACTGTATGAGCCTCAACCAGCAGTTAATGCATAACTATACCAACAGTGAGAACACCATCCAGAATAACATCTAAGCCAGGAAACTACCAGCTAGAATAACAGAAATGACCAGAACCGGTGTGAAGTATCAAATTGAGAACATCATCATCTCAAGGTTGCACCATTATGGGCCAGCCCAATAGTCAAGCCAAAATGGTAATAACACTTTAATATCCTTTATATTGTATTAATTTTTTTAACAAAAAGTTGATGTCAAGTCAAAATTGGTGTAATAAGATAGTTCTCAGATATTGCACATGTGGCAATATAATAACTTTGATAATAAGCTAACTCTGTAAAATCATATTGGGAGAATTGATTAAGTTTTAACTATTGCACAGCTAAAGATTGTGAATATTAAATTAAGATCCTAATGAAATATTAGAATTCTCATTTTTTAAATTTTTTAATATTTTTTAATTTCCACTGTTAGTAACCACTAAAGCTGGAAAACAGGAAAACTTGAAATGAATAGTGCAAGTGAACTCTTTATGCTATATATTTTGGAATTTTGTCACTGAGTGTGATGGTCAAAGGTTTAATGTTGTCAACAGCAAATTTCCCCCTTACCCCAAATTTGAGGGAGGAAATGAAAGGTTTTTGCTTTAGATTTTTTTGTTTATATAGCTGCTAATTAAATAGTACCATTTGCATTTTGTAAATCATCATGTAGTTTGAATTTCCACCATTGCAGGGTTTAAAATTCGTATGATAGATTCGTTTTCTTTGAAAATAAACATTTAATATTCACCATAAGCAATTTGCTGTTTTTTTTTCAGTTCTATTGTAAAAAATTGTGCTATTTAAATATCTCTGCGATATGCATTTATTTTTGTTAAATATGTGGGACATCACTAACATCATTCTCCGATTTTAAACTGTTTTATTCTACTCTTCCATGCAGCATCAGTAGCATTGCTTTTCAATTTATGTCTATATCATTCCCAAAGTGTGATCCAAAGCTCTGTACCAATTATTATTATTATTATTTGTATACAAAATAATACATAATCATATTGTTATTGTGCAGCACTGATAAAAGCAGCAAGACAACTGGTACACAACATAATAAATGACTTACTATAAGATTAAATAGAGTGAATTTATTTTAAAGGCATTTATATTTTTGGGCTGCAAAAAAAGTGCTGAAAAAAAATTGGTCCCCAGTTATATAAAATTTGAGAGACCCTGTTATATAATTTAAAAAGGATGGGGATGGAATGTCTTTAATTGGACTTCTGTGGTACCTTTGGTACTTGTACCGACGACTTTCAATGCATCCTGTTATATAGAACTCATGGCTGACCATTTACACCCATTTGTGGCCATCATGTATCCCAATGGAGATGTCATTTACCAGCAAGACAACTGTTCATCTCACAGGTAATGAATGGCTAGAGCATTCTGCTGACTTTAAAATAATGAATTGGCCACCTAGAAGCCAAGATTTAAATCCCATTGAAAATCTTTGGGATACCATCAAGCAGAGTGTTCAGGCCCATGTCCCATCAGCGGCGACCTTGAGAAAATTGTGGACAGCTCTGGAGGATACATGGGTCGCCATACCTGTGGAACATTTACACAAGCTTGTGGAGTCCTTGCCTCATCGTGTGGTGGCTGTTATCAGGTCCAGAGGGGGTCCAACACATTACTAGGTTGCTATTCCCTAATTCAATGGCATTTCAGTCTACATTGAATGGCTGGCTTGATCTGTTATCATTTTCTCAAAATGAATGTGATCTTGGATACAGAAGCAAATTCATTTCTGTAGATTTATTTCCATAAATTAGCAATCTTTTAGTCAGCTGATTTATCAATATTTCTGAGTTATGCTACGTTGGACTGCTAGCTTAAAAGTTGTTGCAGATATTATGTTTAACATCCCATTAGGTTATATGTATTTTTACTTTTATTATTTCTTGTTTTTTTTTAGTAAAAAAAACTTTGAACTTGTTAAGTTTTCTGAAAATTAGGTTCTGGATGCAGGAGCAAAGTGGAGTTCCTTGGCACGAAACACGAAAATCAGCCCTCATGTGGGAGGACAATTTTGGAAATGGTTTTTACCCCCCCCCCCCCCTTAAATTTACTGTGAGCATTTCACTATCCCCCCTTCCTTAGAAAAATGTTTTCGAAAAAAAAAATATGAGTTTTTATGTTTATATTGAACGATTTTAAAAACACACCCTCCCAGTATCTTGGCTGTGTCAATCAGATGATTTAACAATTATTTTTTTTTGCTTTGGTGCACAAACCTCTGTACACTTAGCCAAAATCACCAAACTTCAATCAAGTCCCAGCTGGATCAGCATTGAGATTGATCTCCGCAAAATTCCCTGCCCTGCCCACGGTCAGTAGGGGACACTGATGGGTTTGGAAAGGCCGCCATCCATCGGATGGGACGTTAAGCTGTGGCCCCGTGTGTGGGAGAGCCATACTCTGTGCATGTTAAAGAATATGTCTGAGAATCCATCTGTCTCCCAACAGCTGTTCCAGTGAGTCCCCTCCCCCAACCCTCTCTGAGCCTTCAGTGTCCATGTGACCTGGCCATTTAGCCCATGGTGTGCAAAAAAGTGCCACCCAGAGGTAAAACAACCCAAACACCCAAAGAAAATATTCATAATGTTTAATAAAAAAGGGCAGCAAAATAAGTTTTTTTCCATTTCATAACCAGTTCAGAAAATCCCGTGAATGTGAGAAGTCCAAGTCACTTTGCATAACATTAGCTGTGTTTAAAATATATGATACTGAAAAGAATCATTAAAAGAAATAAAAATCTTGTTTCAGGTTAAATATTATATTATTTGGGAGGAAATTTCCTTTCGATTAATATACAATTTAACAATAAATATTTTGTGGAAAAATTTTCAACAACATATGGGAGTTGAACTCCATGACTGATTGCACCATTGATATGCTTTAGGTTTATTTTTTACTTTTTAGTGCGCATATAGGAAGATAGGTATTTAATTTTTTTTATTTTTCATGCTTCAGGCATCTTTAGTTGTCTTATGATGTACACAGAGCCAGACTTTGATCACCTGAGGCTCTCATGTAACACAATGTAATAGAATCCCTAACCCTCTTCTCAAGTGTTATGCAATGTATGGACTGCTCTCTAGTCTAATTGAAATGAACAAAAAGAAATATATCTCATTTTTATGACAAACGTTTCACTACTATTCATAACTTTGTAACAGAGATAATGAGAGCATTCAAAAAACCATTACAAAGCTCAAAATCATTTATGAAGAGGCACACTACTTGAAGAAAAATATTTCGAAATACTAGGGGTCAACATTTATATTGACTAACAGGTTTTTATTTTTCTATTTTTGTTCTGTAATTTCTCAGGAATAAAATCAAACCACTAAATCTTTTTAGCTAACTTTGGCATTATTTAATTTGGGTGGTTTATTTCTTCTGGATGAAACTCATCTAAAACTTGGAAAAAATATGTAAAACAGTCATTTTCACATCTTATTTTTCAGTAAAAGAGTTAAATTTCAAATATAAAAACTTGTATGTTTAATCTTTCTTTGCTCTACTTTAATTAGAGTAAGTATCATGTAGATCAGGCCCTCCAACCCAAATTTAGTGAGGAGCTACTGTTCTCAAAGTATAGTTCTGAAAAACAATTGCGAAAAGTGAGAAACTTATTTTCTATATTTATGTAGTGTAGTTGTTTTTGTCTATTTGTTTCAATAAAGTTCTACTTGCATTACTATTTGCTTTTTTTTCACTACATGACTTAAAAAAAAAACATTACTAAAATAAAACTTGTCATTGTTTTTGTTTAATATTTTATTTACTTAAAATGCAGAATTAAATACTGATAATTTGGCATCTAGCATGTCATAATTCCTTTCATTACGTTATTTGGCAAAAAGTTCTAAAGTAGTTTTTTTTTGGCTGATCATAGTGAACAAATAACTTGCTCTGTGGTTACATTCCAATTTTTCAGACTGTGAACTGGAAGGGTTAAGCATTAAAAAACAAATACTGGCTTAATTTTAATTATGCATGATTATTTAGAATGTTGATGTTTTCTTCTGAGTGCAGAAATTTTTTGAAAGTAGTGAAAAAAAAATACAAATTCTACATCACAAATTTGAAAACTTATTTGACGTATAAAAAGAAGGAGCAAAAACACTAAAATTGCAAACTGTAAATAAAGGTGGTTCAAATATGATCCAGTTTTTTTCCCCCGATAACTTGTTATCTTAACCTTTTTCATATCAGGGAGTCGACTTGAGGTACTCCCACTACATATACATACTTGTCCCATCAATCCCCCCTTCATTGGTCATGTTCCATGTTGTAACATAGATGGTCTTACTGGGTCTCAAAGACCCATGACATGTTTCTTAATATAAACACCTATGTATCATTTTTTATGAAACTTTTTTTTTGCACTAATATGACACATAGTCTTATCATTGATGTATATATATATCCATTTTAACCAATTATAATTCTATTTTTTCCCATAACTAATATTTCACAGTTTTATATTTGTGATTGACACCAAAGCATTTCTAAATACTAGACAAGAAAAGAATATATCTAGGAGGGTCTGCTTAATGGAATTAAGGGTCTGCTTGTCTGTTTTCAGTATCCCCAAAATCCACTCCCCTCCCCCAAAATGACTCCTTTTTAAAAAGTGGTAGGAACTGCTTCTAAATAGTAAGCTCTGAAGTTGTCAAACTTAGTGTACTGCTTCCTCTAATTGCAACTTAGATTATCGTAAGAACCCCAAAATCCCCCCCCCCCCAAAAAAAAAGAAAAAATTGATTGCCTCTTTAAATTAAATAGTGGTAGGAACTACTACTAAATGCACCAGAACTGTCAAACTCTACTGATCCCTTTAATCGTAACTTAGACCAGCAGAGGGGACCGACCCAAGAAAATTTCTATCTCCCACCCACCCCTCTGCACACCAACACACACCTGAATAATAGTAGGAACTGCTAAGTGGTAAGAGCTAGAACCTCCAAACTTAGGATGCAGAGTTTCCAATAATTGTAACTTTGATCCACATTAAAGTTGCAATATCCAAAATTTTTCTTTCTCTCCCACCCTCGCAATTTTTTTTTACCTCCACCCCTTGAAAATGTGGTAGGAATTGTTTCTAAATGGCAAAAGCTAGAACTGCCAAATTTAGTGTACACAGCTTCTTCTAATCGTAACTTAGAGCGACATAAAAGTTGGGACCCTTAAGTTTCCTACCCACCCTAAAATAGTGTTATGAACTACTAAATTGTCTAAACTTGGACCCCTCAATCGATATACAGTTTCCTCAAACAGCAAAGTAGTGAAAGAATTTGGCCCTCATTATTTCTTCCCCCCCCCCCCCAAATCAAAAAGTGTCTCCCTGGAAGTTATTTCAATTATTTCTCTAGGAATAATGGGGAGGGATTTCTTTTAAATGGTAATAGGTATGATTAGGCAATTTGGCTTAGAACTTCCCCTCATAATAGATTAAGAAATGTAGGTATTAGACCTCCCATCTTCCTTCTTTCCAAAAAAGCAGGTCTGGCTCAATCAATAGCTCATAATGGTATGGCTCAGTTAATAGCTCATAATAGGCAGTTCCCAGTGGTGAATCTCACCTGGATCAGCATTGAGATTTATCCCCATCCTCAACACAAAGCAGGGGAGGGAAATAAATTCAAGAGAGGCTCAAGCTTCAGATATTTGCCTCCCGAGGCACGCTAGAATTTTGCCTCTCATTTAAGACACTATTTGGTAGAATACCTCTTTATACACTACAGGAAATAAACACTTGCAAGAAGTTATGCAAATGTGATGAAATTTAGGATGGCGGTAGTATGTGTAAATGCATGGAAATTATTAGGTGTGCAGGATGATCAAAACGAGTGGACAGGTGCAAGCTGAGGTCACAGGTGTGGAGCAGTCAAACACAGATAAAGGCAACCAAAGCTCCCTGGTTGACAAAACATTGTGGAAATTTTTCTAAAGGTGCCATTACGCAGATGTTGACAGCTGTTCCAACAGTCAGACTTTGAACATGGAAGAATCATTGGCCTTAGAGAAGCTGGTTTGTTGTACAGAGAGTGGCCAACAAGGTTGGCCACAATCCCAGCACCATTGTACACATATGGTACCAGTGGGTTCAAGAAGGATCCAATACACGCCAACAAGGATCAAGAAGATGACGTATGATCACAAAGTGACAGGACTGCCATTTGTGATGCATGGCATTTATGTGACAGATTTGTGACTACAATGCAACTGCAAAGGGACTGACAAAGGTAACACATCGAATACCTACCAAGTGGATGGTAAACAACAAGCTTTTACAGTTTTCATTGCGAGCCTATCGACCAGCACTGCATTTGCCCCTGACATCTGCACATGCAAGTCATGTCTTCAGTGGTGTTGCCTCAGACAGAACTGGAACGAACAAGAGTGGCATACCATGTGTTTAGTGATGAATCCCGTTTTTATCTTGGTCAGCACGATGGTAGACAACATGTTTGCCGTCATCCAGGGAAAGGGAATGCCACCCAGTGCGTGCGACATTGTCACACAGCTCCAGCATCTGGTGTCTTGGTGTGGGTGCCATTAGTCGGACATCTCGGTCAGAACTGGTCATCATAAGAGGATCTCTAACTGCCCAACAATGTTATCAACAGTTTGCAGTCAGTGGCTGTCCCATTTGTTCAGCAACATGGAACCTTTCATCAGCAAGATAACACCCATTCCCACACAGTTCGCATTATTCTGCAGTATCTACACGAGCAAAACATTCAAGTATTACCATGGCCAGAACACTCGCCAGACCTTTCACCTATTGAACATGTCTGGGACATGATGGGCCGACATCTCCAACAACACCCAAGAGGTGCGCCAACCACTGTCGCTGAAATAGAACAGCGACTTTGCGCTATTTGGCGTTCTATCCCTAAGAAGGACATTATAGAGCTGTACGATAGCCTTCCCTGCTGTATTCGTGAATGCATTGCTGCACGGGGTGGTTCAAAATCATACTAATTATACCACTTTACTGGGCAGGTAAAGTGGTAATTTTCTATATTTTTTTTGATAATGTAATCAATGCCACATCTCAGTGTATTCTAAGAACTGTCTGCATTTCAATAAAATGGCATTAATCCTTCCAGCTGTTGCAATTCTTTTTCTTTTAGTGTATCATATTGTCAGGGTATTTGTGTAGAAAGTACAACTCGGGTAGAAGGGACAGTCATGGGTCATCAGAACATGTATAAATATATTTCAAATTAAATTAGTGGCTTTGCATAATTCTGTTATTTGCATTTGAATCATCAGATCTGAATATTGTTAATCTTATTTTTAAAAAATTCAGTTATTTTTGTAACAAGAAGCAAAAATTGGAGATATTGAAATATGTCTGATATTTACAAATAGTTACACCAATGGTTTCAGTGTGCAGTAGGTTTGCGAGACCCATTTGTTGCAATTATGTGCCATGTCAGGTAACTAGCTAATGGGGGCTCAAATCGAAATTGTTCTAAGGTATAGGAAAGGAGTGGGCTGAAAGGTACTGAGAAGGTATGAGTCCTAGCTAGTGTCATTTAAGAGAAATTTAAAATTGTCTGGGTCTGTGAGACCCAATATGACCAGCAATGCATATCTGAAGGAGATATGTTTGAAGGTGAGGAGGGTGTTTGTGCAAAGAAGTGCTACTAAGACGGAAAATGGCCTTACCCTTTAGAAAATAATTTTTTGAGCGTTAATGTTCTAATTAATTTTTTGATTCAAGTGAAAGAAAAAGAGGGCTTTGTTTTTTTCATTTAGAATCAAAAATTGTAAGTGAAATTTAGTTATGCATTCTTTAAATAAATCAAAAGATTTTCGTTGCTTACTGATTTTCTTTCAGGAGCCTTGACTCCAGACACAGATGGACCAGATATTGAAGATAATTCAGAAGATGGTATATTAACATCAGAAAGTGAGACAGAGGCATCTTCTTCAGTGAAAGAAAACACGAAACAAAGAAGGAAAAAAGGATCACAAGAAAGTAAAAAAAACAACAAGAAAGAAAGTGCTAAATTGCTAGAAAAAGCCCCTCAAGAAATCATAAGGGACTTTGATAGTGGTGATCTCAGTTCCAAAAAAAATAAAGGATCTCCTGTTACTAAGAGAAAAGGTAGAGATAAAAGTCCAGTTACCTGACAGAATTCAAAATGTAGTGGGTTGTCAACCATAAGTACCTTGCATTACGGCTTCAATTTGCCATGTTGACAGTGACTTGTATAAAATATTATGTATATTTTCTCTTTCTGCTCTAACTTAAATCAGCTTTGTATATGGAAAACTGATTTTTCTAATTGTCTATAACTATTTTAAATGTAAATAAAACTCAGTCATAAAAATAAGCCATTTTTAAAAACAATCAAAATTTTGTCACAATTTACTTTTTTATTCATATTTTTTTCTTTAAAGGTGTGAAACACATTCATTGTGCCATGAATCTAAGACAGTAGTTACTGTTAGGAAATTGTAGGTGAGAGTTTGGCTTTACTCTGTTGTCCAATTTATATACACACATATACACAGTCATATTAGAATATGACCACCCATGGAATCACAGTGTACCCGCCCACGCACGTCACAGAGTGCACACGACAAGGTCCACCACATATAGAATAAGTGGGCAGGACAGATGAGCCATAGTGCCTAACGTGAGCACAATGGGCAGAGGTATTGATTTGTTGGACATTCAAAAAGGAATGATCATTGACTACCGTGCCAAGGGTGGAAGCATCTCAGAAACAGCAGACTTCATGTTGCTGTTCGCGAGGTGTTGTAGTAAGGGTGTACCAAGAATGACCGCTGGCACACCGAGTATCTCCAGACATCGTAACTGTGGAGCCACAAAAGCCATCGACCCCAGAGGAGAAAGTCGCCTCCATCAACTGGTAAAGAGCAATCGACATGCAACAGTGCAGCAATTGGTCGCACAAATGAATGCTGGGGCACCCAGGTACATGTCTCTGATAACAGAGTGAACCCTGTTATGCATGTGTCTCTGAAGTTGATGCTGCGTAAAGGTGCCCATGTTAACCAGGGCTCATCGACAACGATGCCAGTTTGCACAGGACTACCGTCATTGGACAGTGGAAGAGTGGAAAAAGGTTGCCTTTGAAGAATTGAGGTTTCTACTCCACAGAAGTGTTGGGCGGTGGCAGATATGGCGTCAGACACGTGAGAAACAACACCCAGACACACTTGTTGCTCACAGGCCGGCGGTGGCGGCAGTGTGCATGTCTGGGGGATGTTTTCCTGGTATGACCTGGGACTGCTGGTACCACTGGATGAGTCTCCGAGTGCCAATCCACGCTGACCACCTGCATCCCTTCATGTTGGACATTTACCCTGGTGGTGATGGTGTCTACCAACAGGACAATGTGCTCTGCCATGTCGCTAAGGTGGTGCGTGACTGGTTCCAGGAACACAACAGCGATGTTTCCATTCTCCCTTGGGCAGCGAAATCGCCCCACCTCAATCCTATAGAGCACTTGTGGGACCATTTGGATCAACAGGTTCGCCATGCAGACCTACAACCACGTCCGAATGGGCACATGTGCCTCTGGCAACCTTTCAAGTCCTCATTGGATCCATGCCATGCCGTCTCGTCACTGTCATCTGGGCCAAGGGTGGTTATTCCCATTATTAGGTAGGTGGTCATATTATTTTGATATAACTGTGTATATATATATATTTCTTAAGGTGATATAAAAAATTATGGGTTTTAAGTTTTCCAAAATTGGTTTATGATTCTCAGGTTACATTGGATGTTATTGCTTTGGGGACTTGCTTAGTGAATTTGATGGTTTCTTCCTTAGAGTACAAAACACAAATAAATCAATAGAATGCAAAATGAATTGTGTAATACACTTTAATATCAGTTTGAATGCACTTTGCAATTATGCCGTAGTTCATGTGAAACTCCACAAAGAAATTGAACTTATAGGCCATCATCACTGTCAGGGATAATATTACTTTGAATTTTTTCCATTCAAATGCGAGGACTATCTTAAGACTCGTAACTACTAAAATCCTCCCTTTTATTGAATTTCTCTTTTTTTCATAAAACATTCTAGTATACGTGCTTGAAACACTGCAAATCAATAATGAAAACCTGTTTAGATGATTTGCAAGGTGTTAGTGCCCAGTGTGACATGAAAGTTACGAAGCTGATTTTTAAAAAGGTAAGGCAAGAAACTAGAAATACCAATTATATTTGTTAAAAATTAGAATACTTACAAAGGACTTTAGGTATTTTTGATATCACTTAAATGCCAGCCGTCCCGTGGCCGAGTGGTTAGCGTGCTTGGCTACTGATCTAAGGGACCTGGGTTCGAGTCCCGGGTAAGGCATGGATGTGTGTGTCGTTTTTCTGCTGAGGTCCTGCCATCCTCTCAGACCCTCTACTATGGCATATAAACTGACAGGCTCCTGTCAGACCTCTGTCGCAAGCAGCTGCTTGAAGGGGTATTTTTTTTTTCTTAAATGCCAAGAAAATTAGTGTTTCAAGATGCAGCTGTGTAGTTATCACACCATGTGTAAATTTTACCATACGTAAATTCAAAGATACACTATAGTTTCCCTAATGTGCCTTTTTGTACATGACTTTTGCACATTTCATTTTCATTGCTTTCTTTGGGCTGAACAACTTTACCGTTTTCTCATGTTATCCCCCCCCCCCCCCTTCAAATCTATATCATTCTGACCTAATGTTCCACTCACTTTGTCATGTGCTGCCAGGGAAGCTTCTGGAAGACTGGGATTTTAGTGGTTTGCTTCTGGCTGGCCACTGTGCAGTTAAGGCTGGATGGTGAGGGTTTGGGGACAGCCTGGACAAGAATTCTCCACCCCACCCCAATGGTTATTTTTTTCCTTCCTCTTGATTGTCGGATGCATGCGGAAGAGGGCATTGTCAGCTCTTACGAGGGGCATCCAGTGGCTTTCTCTTTCCCAATGGAAACTGGCCGCTGGGGGTTTCAGTACTGACAGAATCTGTACTGCACCTCTGCCTACCGTCCTTCTGGAATGCTTTCCTGTCATTCTGGCTCTCCTCTATCATTCTCATTTCCTTTTCAATTTATTTTTAATATTAAGGTAGTGAATTCATCAAAGTTTGGCATATGTAAATTTTTTAGATGGAAATCTTTCAAAATAGATGTTTGGCTATAACATTTAGGCACTGCTCAAATTTAAAAAAAGATCTCTCACTACATTCCAGTGTTGAATGACCAGACTGAAACTGATTTCTCTGGTCAATAGTCACTCTTACGTGACAGGCCCCTCTCTCATTGTCAAACAGCGAAAACATTAAAATTTAAGGACTTCCCTAGCACTAGAAGGGGAGATTGTAGCTACACCCAACAAGATGCAATCTTCAAACCTTTTTTTCATTATCGAAGCAATTTCTTTCCCTCATTCAGCCATCAATGCAGTAAGAATTCCCATGTTCCTAGAGATTTTATCCTCTCTCCACGTTAACATCAATTTCTTTACCTCTGGTTTTAAATTATTAGTGTTGACATTGATCGTTGTGAGCGCAATTAAAATACATATATCCGTGGATAAAACCACGGATATCGGAATCGGCGCAGGTCTAATGTGGCACAAAAATTTGATTTTTTTGCTTTTGAATGAAATGCCCAATATCAAGAGGGGAAAGGTCACTTTTAGAAATAAGAAAAGATGCATCGGTCAAAGCAAAAATAAGCATTTTAGGTGAAATCAATACTAAGGAAATAAAAGTATTTTTCAGAGTTAAAAATTTGGTGAATAAGGTGTCCTCATGAACATGGAATGCTCATTGAAACGGGCAGCTTGTGCTTTTGGCCACTTGGAACACTCCACCAAAAATAATCGCAAGAAATAAGCAAATTTCAAATTTTGTATTTGTTTTTTGTCTTATCTAGGAAAAAAAATTATATTCATACAGGGGCGTAGCCATGGGAGGGAGGCTTCTCCCCCCCCCAAAAAAAAGTAACTCGGAGTTGGCGAAATTCGAAGCGACTTCGTAAAATCTAGGTGAGTTGTGAAAATTTGTAATTTTTTTTTTTGGAAAATTAAGGGGAGTTGCCAAAATCGAGGGAACGTGGCAAATCTAAGGCAGTTTGGAAAATGGAGAGAGAGCAAAATTTAGAGCAGTTAACAAAATTCGAAGCCATTTAGTAAAATACAGGTGAGTTGGCAAAATTCGGAGTGACGACAAAATCTTGGGGAGTTGGCAAAATCGTGGGATGTTGGCAAAAATTCAGATGAGGTGTGAAAATTAGGATTTTTTTCTGTAAAATTATGGTGTGTAGGCAAAATCGAGGCAACTTTGCAATATCTAAGAGAGTTGGCAAAATTCAGAGTGACTGCAAAAATCAGATGGGATGTAAAATTGGGTTTTTTTTTTCTGTAAAATTGTGACGAGATGGCAAAATCGAGGAAACTTGGCAAAATCTAGGGCAGTTGGAAAAATTCGAATCCACTTGGTAAAAACTACGGGCGATTTGTGAAAATTGGGATTGTTTTTGAGAAATTAAGGAGGCTTATAAAATCTAGCCGTCCCATGGTCGAGTGGTTAGCGCGCTTGGCTACTGATCTAAGGGACCTGGGTTCGAGCCCCGGGTAAGGCATGGCTGTCTGTGTCGTTTTTCTGCTGAGGTCCTGCCATCCTCTCAGATCTACTATGGCATATAAACTGACAGGCTCCTGTCAGACCTCTGTGGCAAGCAGCTGCTTGAGGAGGTGTTTATTTTTTTTTATTTATAAAATCTAGGGAAGTTTGCAAAACTGGAAACAATTTGGTAAAGTACAGGTGAGTTGTAAAAATTGGGATTGGTTTTGTGAAATTAGGGAGAGTTGGAAAAACCAAGAACTCTTGGCAAAATTCGAAGTCACTAGGTAAAATACAGGGGAGTTGTGAAAATTGTGCCTTGTGCAATTAACGAGAGTTGATAAAATTCGAAGTGACTTGGCCACTTCAGAAAAAGATATAAAAATTGTGATTTTATATAAAATTGCAGCGAGTTGGCAAAATTCGAATCCACATAGAGGCGAGTTGTGATAATTGAGATTTGTTTTGTGAAATTAAGGAGTGTTGGAGAAATTGAGGAAACAAAATGTAGGGCAGTTGGCAAAATTCGAATCCACTTGGAAAATACGAGCGGATTAGGTTTGTGAAATTCAGGATAGTTGACTAAAATCGGGAAAACTTGGCAAAATCTTTGGGAGTTTGAAAAGTTTGTAGTCATTTGGGAAATTTAGGAGAGATGAAAGATTGGAATTAGTGTCGTGAAATTCAGGAGAGTTGGCCAAATCAAGGGAAAATTCACACTGGCTTGCTACAATTCTGACGAGATGTAAATATTGGAATTATTTCTGGGAAATTATGGCTAGTTGGCAAAATTGGAAGTTAAATGGCAAAATGCAGGTGCAGGAGAGTTGTAAAAATCGAAAAGTGACTCATCCCCCCCTCACGGAGGAAAAATCTAAGTTTGCTCAGTTGGCAAAATTTGAATTTTGAGTTGGCTGGTATGTCATACGATCTCGCAATAAACCACAAATTATGATGATCAATAGAGTCGAAAGCTTTTTTGAAATTAACAAAGCTGATAACCAAAGGTTTTTAGATACTCGAAACATTTCCCAGTAATCTGCCTGAATGAAAATATATGATCTACACATTTCCTACCACTTCTGAATCTACTTTGCTCATCATGCAATTGACTGTCAACCAGATTATTAATTCTATTAAGCAAAATAATTCAAAGCCTTTTCCTGGAACAGAAAGTAGGCTGATACCCCCATGGATATCCCCATCTTGTGGAGATTGTGATTGAGTGGGTAGTTATCACAAGAACTGCGATCACCTTTTTTGACAATAGGGATAATAATAGCTCTGGTAAAATCCTTAGGAACCGTGTCTTTATCATAAAAGATATTCAAAATTTCAGTCATCAATATGGTAACCGAAACATTCCCAGCTCTAAGCATTTCCATAGTAATTTTATCTATCCCTGGAGATTTATGAAGTCTAAGTTTAGAAATAGCCATTAAATAAATACAGATTGTGATATACAGCCAACATTAAAGTCAGTAATTCATCTATCATCATTACAAACAATGGGAGTAGAACTAACCACGTTATTTAGAACATCACTAAAATGCTCAACCCACCTAGCCATGACAGAATCCTCACTTTGTATAACCTTAATTTGTTTATCATTCAATCCCTGTATACCTGTCCGTTTCCTACTACATAAAACATTAACTCTCTGGTACAGCTGTCTGCTATTGTGCTGTCTAATTGCTTCCTCAGCTTTATCAGCCAAGCTGCCAAGCGAAAGATGCTTATCAGCTATTAACTAATCCTTTGCACGTTTATTAAGCTCTCTGTAATGCTTTCTATTAGGAATAGTAGACTATTGATTAAGAACATTCCTGTAGTTATTTCTTTCTGAAATAAGCTCAAGTGTCTTATCAAATAATTTTGCCTCCTCTGCTCCTTTTTTTGTAAAACAGTACTGTTAGTTTCAAGAAAAGCCTGTGTAAAACTGTCCCATTCTTCAACTTCAGTAATTTTTTAGTATCGCATAAAATTTAAGGCTAAAATAAAATTATACAAAGAGAAATGTTTTGGATTTCAAAGCAGGTAGAGAAGTTTGAGATTTAGTATAAGAGACAAGATTTTTAGGTGGAAGGGGGGGGGGGTGTACATCTGTCTGTTTCACACAAGTATCCCCTATTTTCAGGGTGAGGGCTTGCAAGTATTTTTTCTCAATATTTCATTTCAAATGCCATGAAATGTTTTCAGTATTAAATCAAAGATATTATTTTCATAAGCACATATACACAGATGGTTCAGTTAACAAAGAACTTAAATTTGCACTAGGAGCCATATTTATCGTAGAAGATAATATAATTTATTTTTTTCAAATCAATATAGAAAATACCATGATAATTGTAGAACTAGCAGCAATGCGAAAAGCTATTATCTGGCCCAAGTGGGAAGAAAAATAAGAGCATTGTAATTCTCATCATCGTCTTCAAGCAGCTCTGGGCTACGGAGGTCCACCCAGACAGTGTAATTTAGTTCTCCAAGCAAGTCTGTTCTGAGCTACACCTGCTATATCTGGCCACTGCACACCAATTCTAATAAGGTCCTGTTTGACATGGGCGGGGGTGGCTCAGTCGGTAGCGCTTCAGGCTCGTAATCTGTAGTTCCCAGGTTCGAGTCCCAGCTGGCTCAGCATTGAGATTTATCTCAGCACTAAAAATTCCCCGCCCTGCCCAAGGTCAGTAGGGGACACCAATGGGCTTGGAAAGGCTGCCGTCCGTCGGATGGGACGTTAAGCCATGGCCCCATGTGTGGGAGAGCCATACCCTGTGCACGTTAAAGAACATGCTGGATGGCCTTGACGAGAGGCTACCATCTGTCTCCCAACAGCTGTTCCGGTGGTTCCCCTCCCCCAACCTTCTCTGAGCCTTCGGGGTCCATGTGACCTGGCCATTTAGCCCATGGTGTGCAAAAAAGTGCCGCTCAGAGGTAAAACAACCCAACACAACCTGTTTGACATTATCTGCCCATTGCATCCTAGGTCTTCCCCTCTTTCTGAGGCCTTTAGGCCTCAAAAGTAGGGGGAGACCTAGGATGCCTTTAGAGAGATGCCTTAGAGACCTAGGATGCCTTTTAGGTGACCTAGGATGCGAATAGGGTTATGAACAGTGTGGCCTCAGAAAGAGGCCACACTGTTTATAACCCTATTCGCCAATCTATAATTATCCATACGGGCAACATGGCTAAACCAACAGAGTCTCTCTCTGCACAATATGCTGCTTAAAGGAGGTTGCCAACTCCTTTGCCTAACATCATTAGTTACAAAGTTGAACCATCTAATGACCAAGATCTCACTGGGCAAATCAGCCCTCAACTCTATCGACAACTATTCAGAATGCTCAATACATCCACACTTGGTGAATGAAATAATTGATAAAATGTATCACATCTTTTTCTATAATAATAAATTCTTTCTGCAATGGATCCCATGCCACTGTCAAATCTTAGGTAATGAGAATGCTGACTGGGGACATTGGGAACATACATAATTATACAGATATACCTACTCACCCAAAACGTATCAACAACCTAATTAATAACTGTTTCCAGCAGAAGAAGCAAGACATATTCCTAATGGTAACTAACCATAAACCAACCCTGAGAAGAAAAACTGACGAGAAAATTAAAATCGATAACCTAACAAGACAGCAACATAAAAATAACCAAAGTTGGAACAGGCCATTTTCTCCTTAAGGATAAACTGCATCCGTATCAGATTATAAACTCCCATATCTGCAGCCTATGCAAGGTAAAAGCAGATGTTTCCCATATTTTACTAAACTATGTGAAAAATGAACTTAAAAGAAAAAAATATTCTTTGACGACATTAAGAATGGGTAGCAATTCAGTGTGAATTTTCCCAACTCCCCTCGATTTGGCCAACTCTCCTTAATTTCACAAAACCAATCCCAATCTTTTACATCTCTCCTAAATTTCCCAAGTCACTTCAAATTTTTCAACTTTCATAGATTTTGCCAAGAGTTCTCGATTTTTTCAACTCTCCTTAATTTCACAAACCCAATCCCAATTATCGCATCTCGCCCGTCTTTTCCAAGTGGATTCAAATTTTGCCTATTGCCCTAGACTTTGTTAAGTTTCCTCGATTTGTCAACTCTCCTTAATTTCACAAAACAAATCCCAATTTTCAAAACTCACCTATATTTTGCCAAGTGGATTCGAATATTGCCAAGAGTACTCGATTTTTCCAACTCTCCTTAATTTCACAAAACCAATCCCAATTTTTACAATTCACCTGTACTTTACCAAGTGGTTTCCAGTTTTGCCAACTCCCCTAGATTTTGCCAAGATGCCTCGATTTTACCACATCTTTAATTTCACAAAAACAATCCCAATATTTACATCTCTCCTGAATTTGCCAAGTCACTTCAAATTTTTCAAACTCCTCAAACTTTTCCCAACTTTTCTCGATTTTGTCAACTCTTCTCAATTTTGCAAAAACAATCCCAATTTTCACAACTCCCGTATTTTACCAAGTGGATTCGAATTTTGCCAATTCCCCACAATTTTACAGAAAAAAATCCCAATTTTTACATCTCACCTGAATTTTGCAAAGTCACTACAATTTTCCCAAGTCAGTCCGAATTTTTCCAATTCTTCAAGATTTTGCCAAGTCGGTCCGAATTTTACCAACTCTTCACGATTTTACCAGGTCACTCCGAATTTTGCCAACTCGCCATAATTTTACAGAAAAAAATCCCAATTTTTACATCTCACCTGAATTGTGCCAACTCCCCACGATTTTTCCAACTGCTCCTAGATTTTGCCAACTCGCCATAATTTTACAAAAAAACAAAATTCCAATTTTACATCTCACCTGAATTTTGCCAACTCCCCACGATTTTTCCGTCTCTCGAATTTTGTCAACTCCCCACGATTTTGCCAAGTCACCGAATTTTTCCAACTCCCCAAGATTTTGCCAACTCACCTGTATTTTGCTAAGTGGTTTCGAATTTTGCCAACTGCTCTAGATTTTACCGTCTCTCCATTTTCCAAACTGCCTTAGATTTGCCAAGATGCCTAGATTTTGACAACTCCCCTTAATTTTACAAAAAAAAAGATTACAAATTTTTACAACCCACCTGCATTTTACGAAGTCGCTTCGAATTTTGCCAACTCCGAGTTATTTTTGGGGGCAGCATCCCCTCCATAGCTACCCCCCTGATATCAACGAATCTAATTTGTTTTCTATTTATCCTGAAGCATTTTCGACTTAAAAAAAGTTATTGACTACTTGCTTGGACGTTAGGTCTAGCCGCTTAACTGTCTATGGAGCTGCTTTGCTGCACGCCATCTGCGTCATCTGGATTGTTTGCTTCTCCATTCCTTATACTCCTTAACTTTTCTCTCTTTCCTTTTTTTTCTCTCCCCCCCCCCCCTCAAAAAAAAGAAGTTACATCTTTAAAATTTCTGTGTAGATTTCTTTATTCTTTTTTCTTTGGGTTTGTTGACTGAAAATGATTTTGTCAGATATAAACCAGAGGAACAAGTACTATACTATTATTAGTCATCAAACAATGACTGTCATAATGAGTGAGTAACTTATCATTTTAAGCTTTAGCTATGACTGACTCTTTCAGAGCTTAAGAATTAAAGGTAATTTTTTTTACCTAAGCACACTTCTTAAGTTTACGTTGCAAGACACTTTTAACAAGGTAACGATAAGATCCAATTTCAGTTCCCCTATATGCCCTGGTATTCCTAACAGAACTATCCCATTTGCTGTTAATATGTAATCAATCATATTCTTATCCATCCCATCTGGTGAAACCCACATGTGCTTATGCATGTTGCAGTGTTTGTAATAAGAGTTAATTATTAAACCATTGAATTTACTTACCTGAGATGTTGCCCATTGCCATTGCAGCTACCAATACCAAAAGGCCTATCACTCCTCCCCAAAGGTCAGTCAGTAACCAATTTTGGCATTGAAGTCGCCTGGAACAAGGGTAATATCTTTTTACTTCGCAGAATTCAAAATATATTGAAGTATATTGAAGTTGTCAGTAAAAATCTATCTTTTTGAACCTCATTGGCATCCCCAGTGGTGGCATAACAACAGGTAACATTCAAGTCTTCAATGCTTGTCTGAAATTTAGCTGTAAGAAATCTTTTTTCTTATAGCTAAATTTCAGGCCCGTTTCGCCACCACTAAAAGCTGAAGCCATCTACACTGGAAGACTTCCTTCAATGCAAGATTTGACGATTCCCATAGAAGCAAGAGTTCGGGTACATGAGTTTATCAAAATAATGGAAATACCGACATCAACTGGAGTACATGAAATGCGCCATATGCATATCACAGGGACGACGTCCCCAGCGATGTGAGGTATATAAAGGGGAGAAGTACGATGTCGGATATCACTTAGCAGTGCCACAGGTGCAGGTGAAACAGCTGTTGTGGTGTAATTGTCGACAGTGTCAGATCTTGGTGACCTCCAAAAAAGGCATGATCATTGGTGCTCGTCTTGCAGGAATTTCAGTAATCAGAATGGCAGAAATAGTAGGTGTAACATGAGAAACTGTATTAAAGATTATGACTACTTATCGAAAAGAACAGGGTGTTGCCTCCAAATGTGCAAATTGTGGACGTCATACAAATTTGCCAGAGAGGGATAAGCGAACTTTGGCACAGATTGTACTATGGAAGCACAAGACCACGGCACCACAAATAGCAGCGAGTTGAACTCCAGTTGGAATGATCCTGTTTCCCTCATAACAGTTCGTTGGGAACTTCATTCTGCCGGTATTTTTGTCCATGCTGCAATCCACAAGCCTCTGATTACCAACATGAATGCAACAAAACGTGTAAGGTGGTGCAAAGCACATAAAAACTGGGATACTAAAGACTGGCAGTATGTCATTTGGTCTGATAAATCATGTTACACATTGTTTCCCACCACTGGTAGAGCGTACATCTGGTGAAAATCTGCAGAAGCGTACCATTCCGACTGTGAAGCATGGAGGTGGATCCCTGATGCTGTGGGGTGACATTTCATAGCATTCCTTAAGGCCATTAGTTTTTCTGCAAGGTCATGTCACATCCACAATATACAAATCCATTCTCGGGGAGCACCTGCACTCAATGTAATGACCATCCTTGGTTTCAAGCGGATAATGCACCTGTGCATTGTGTGAAACGTGTCAAGTTGTTTGAAGAGGAGAGGTACAGCAGACCTTGCCACCACAATCTCTATACCTTAATATTATTGAACATTTTTGGGAATATCTGGAGTGCAAGGTCAGATCATCCTTTCCACCTTCAGCATCACTGGCAGAGTTGGGCCATATTTTACAGGAAAAATGGTCCAACATTCCGTTTTCGTATGTGAATGACTTGTATCAGTCTATTCCACATCGAATTGCGTCTGTTCTGAACACTGGAGGTGGGCCTACAGCTTATTAATAAAATGTTCTCCAAAAAGAGTACACGTTTCTATTATTTTGATAAACCCCTGTACCTGTGGTGGCCTCTGATCAGGATTTTTGCACCAGCTAATAAAACATATCCTATGAATCTATTCACTTGAGGGGTGTCAATCCAGAAAGAAACAGAAAAGACAGCAGAAGATTTGCCCTCCACAGAAGCCCACTAGTACAGCAAATTCAGGATCCATAATCAAGCATACAGGTTGGTGTATTCCACAGAAGCCCACTAGTACAGCAAATTCAAGATCCATAATCAAGCTCAGAGCCAATATTGCATACAGGTTGGTGTATATGGTCAGGGACAGGATCCTGTGTCGACCACTCCTAAGCAGGGTAGAAAAAAAAAAGAAAAGTAGCCATAGTTGTCCAGAGCAGCAGGTCACACTGATCTGGCAGCCCTCCCTCCTGTTCCCTTCCACAAGAGAATAAGTCTTTTGAAAGGTACTAACGGCCTGCACCACGAGAAGGCAGGGTCATTACAATGGTAGGAAACTTGGTAGTCTTTGTTGTACAAAGAAGCAGGCAGCAATTGTTTGGAACTGGAGAGCAATTACTACCGCTCAGATTAATTTTTGTTTCGTTGCTAAATAAAACTATTCAAATCTCCAGATCATTGTTAGTATCCTTTAGCCTGTGTAACATGTGCTTTTCATAATTTTATAGTGAGCATTGTCTTTTATATTGGACGATGAGATTTGATATGCATTTGGAATCACCTGTTTACAGTTCTATCAGTTGTTTAAGTTCCAGTTGTGTCTTTCCACTGTTTGACAAAATCCCCCGCCCTGGCCATGGTCAGTAAGGGGACACTAATGGGCTTGGAAATGTTGCTGTCCATCGGATGGGACGTTAACAAATGTGCGGGTCAGCCATACCCTTTGCACGTTAAAGAACACGTTTGATGGTCTTGAAGGGAGGCTACCATCTGTCTCCTAACAGCTCTTCCAATGGATCCCTTTCTCTGAGCCTTCGGGGTTCTTGTGGCCAGGCCATGTTTCCCATTGTGTGCAAAAAAGTGCCACTCAGAGGTAAAACATCCCAACACTCAACTCTTTCACTGCTTGATTCTCCCAGTTCTTCCATTTTTTCTTTAACTGTCACCCAACTTATTGCCTTGTGTACACTAACAATTTTTGCGATTTCAGCAGGTGAAGCTCGTCCATTAGGTCACCTGGGGAAATGCCCACCAAAAATTATCACAAGAAATAATAGATGAATGCTTAGCATTTGATAGAAAGTGACTTGGTCTCAATCCTGGTAGGAACTTATGGATGTGTTTGTTGATCATTCTGCTGAGGCCAACGTTTCTGAAGGATTTTCTCTGGCATCGTAATGAACTGAGAGACTCAATGTAACAAACTGATAGGCTCCTTTAGTTATCTCTATGGGTGCTTCAGGAAGGATTTCTTAAAATTAATGGGAGAATTTGACTATGTATAAAAACCAGAAAATTTTATTCAGTGGAAAAAGAAGACATCCCAGAGTGAAATGAAGTTCATTCAAATAATTCAACTCTATTATCACTGTTAGGGAGGGCACACACCACTTCAATTTGCAACAACAATCTGACGACGATTGCAGTTGTTTCTCAACTGCAATTGTGTTTTGCATGTGCAAAGCTGGGTTACCGCACAACACAGCAATTGTAACTTGGCTGAGATGCGACACGAAAATTTTCAATTTTCCTGCGATTTGCACATGCGATTTCTTCGGAGTGTTGTTGCAAATGATTTGAATGATATGTTGAGAAACGAAGTGGTCATACGTCATCCTCCTATTTTGTGTTTGGTCTTGGATTATTCTGCAAACTTTATTTAATCGTTTATTATCCCATTACTCATCATTAACAAGAAAACTGTGGGAATCTTCTGGGCTTCCGAAGCTTCTTCACTTCTTCGATGAAATGGGGCCACACAATCCACGTAAACCATCTTACACTTTGCAGTCAGACGTAGATGAATGCTATACACCATGTCATTAATTCTGTTAACTTCCGCATATGGACCTACCACGGTTTCTGAAGTTGTGTCGAAAGTCACATTTTTTTATGTGGCTTTTATAGCCAGACAAGATCTCCTTGATTGAAAACAGTTCCATTTGTTTTACTACCGTAGCTCGTTTTGGTTCTCTCGCTCGCCAAGTTGAGGTTATGTCAGACGGAGCGTGGATTTATTCTAGTCATTGTTGCAGTTCATGCATGTATTGTGGGCAGACCATATAAAAGGTCCCAGGCAAGATAATTTTTTTCCAAAGAGCATCGTGGACTGAGAAACAGACATCAGTGACTGAGAAACAGGATACTAACGAAGATCCAGAGATTATTTATACACTGCAAGACATAGAAAATGCTACACCAGGAAGTATTTGTTGGAGCACCATTCAAATAGGTGTGTCAAGAATCGGGTTATGTAAATGAGTGCAGTTGCAAACAATAATATGATAGATGAAGGAGATACAGAGCAAAACAGCTAGGTGAGCTAAGTTTGGCCGCCTTCACCTGGAAGTGTGAACCACTGCATCAGAGTGATCTTGGTGGGAAAACGTATAAGGAGTGAGAATGCCTGGCAACGTCATCGGGAATCCTACCATCATATGGACACCTTTACCAGAGGCTTCATCATAAGGCTATGCACAGCTGGTATGTCCCTGCATCGCATTGTGGCAGAAATGCATTGGGGGGCAACAACTTTCAACCGAATTTGGAGACAGTCGGTGGAGGAAGGTAATGTGCATTGCCATAGTGGGACGTCCGAACGTCTTGATCACCACATTCAATGGCAAGCCGTAGCAACTCCATAATACGCAGCAGACGACATCCAATGTGGACATCAGCCATTGTGTGCTCTCATCACCATTTGTTCTCTCATGAGCCATTGTTATAACTGCCACTCACCACAGAACATCATTATGCAAGGCTGCAGGAGTGCCATACCAGACGTGTGGTGGGATGAATGGAACCATGTCATATTAAGCAACGAGTCTCATTCTGTCTCAGTGCCGATGATCGGCGATTGAGAGTCTGGAGATGACACGGTCACCAATTGATCTTGCTGATATCCATGAGCATCATATGGCTCCTCCTGGTGTCATGGTTTGGGGTGCAATCAGTTTCAACAGCAATTCATTGCTCACATGCATAGTGGGTACAATGACAGCACGATGATACATTGATGAGGTGCTGCAGCCCGTTTTGTTGCCATATCTCTCTGGTATCCTAGATGCCCAGTTTCAACATAACGTCCACTCAGACCGTGGAATTTTCCTTCACCTGGAAGTGTGAACCACTGCATCAGAGCAGTATATAAATAATCGAGCAGTGTATAAATAATCTCTGGACCTCCGTACATTGATGAGGTGCTGCAGCCCATTTTGTTGCCACATCTCTGTGGTATCCTAGATGCCCAGTTTCAACATAACGTCCACCTGCATACTGCCAACATCAGTAGACAGTGCCTACAAGGTGTCCAGGTGCTGCCTTGGCCATGTCATATTCAGCAACGAGTCTCACATGTCAGCATGATCTCCTGACTTCTTCCTAATAGAGAACGTGTGGGACATCATTGACAGATGACTTCATGCCTCTACATGACCCCCTCGCAATGTCGACGAATTGTGAGCACAGGGGACCTTTGCACTCGATGCCATGCTGTGTTGCCCAAAGTATAGCCCAGCATGGTGGTCATATGACTCACTGACTCAGCCCATATTATACTGTCTCCTCGACCATCGCATTCGTGTAATCTTTCATAAATTAAATCACTTCTTTCCTATCTACTTGTCTGCAATATGAAAAGTTTTGTCTCATTCGTGCATTCCTTCATGGTGTGGCATTTTCTATGTCGAGCAGTGTATGAGGAATGAGAATTAAGACGTAGGGCGCACTTCTAATTGCCTGTTGAGTGCACCACTTTAAAAGCGTGCAAGATTATTGAAAAACGCCAATGATAGTAAACTCCTCGTATTGTGCGATATCTATTTTAATTTAGTGACTTTTAATTTAGTGGCAGCTAATCTACCCTTCTCTCCCGGTGTGCTTGAAAAATTATCGGAACATGAGTATATTATAAGATGACTCGCCTCAAAAAATATTAGTCTGAAATCAAAGCATTTCTGCCTGGGACAGAAAGGGGTGGCTTTTTATTCCCCTTGTTTTACATCAGTCGTACTACTGATTGAAAATTTATTTAAGCAATGAAGACGAAGACACGTCATTTAGATGAAAACATGCAGATGGATACTCCAGGAAATTCCAAGGACAAAGTGTCAATGTTGAAGTTTTCAATCAATATTTGATTTCTTGTTCTGTCGAACAAGATAACAATATTGTAAAAAAATATATATTTATATCTGAGCTGGGGAATATATAAATCGCTAGCACTTTATAAGCCAATTGTTCTCTTTTTTTATCTTTATATGCAAAGTTTCTGCTGGTATAATTTCTGTGTCTTACTCTCGGTTCCAAGTAAAGTGCTTTGCATGATTGTGCTTAATAGGATAAGGGGTGTGGATTCAGAAGTATTAGGGAATGTGTAAATTAGATATTTTCACTCAGATTCTTGAAAAATGTTTAGATTTTAGAAAACGTGAGTAGTATCATCACACCCCACCGTATACCCTTTGCACAGTGCTTTCCCCCTATGACGTCACAGGCCACGCCCACTTCCGCCCCCTCCCCTATGACGTAACATGACGTAATCATTACATAATCATTACGTAACCGGCCACGCCCCCTTATTAATAATTAATAATCCCCCTTTTCACACCCTTACCGCTCAGTGGCGCCATCTGGTGACAGTAAGAAGTACTATTTTCCCAAAAACCCTTTATTTTCACTCTAATTTTTCGTTTTCGGACCCCCCGGTCGATCTACCTATATTTTAAGCCCTCCCCCTTATTAAAAACCCTCCTGGTGCCATCTGTTCACAGGGAGAACTACTATTTTCCCAAAAAACCTTTATTTTAAGTCTAATTTCTCGTTTTCGGACCCCCCGGTTGACCTACCTATATTTTAAGCCCTCCCCCTTATGAAAAACCCTTGGTTGACTTTTAAACACCATACCTATATTTTAAGGCCCCCCCCCCTCCTTCACTCGGCTGATGCAAGTCTCAGAATAATTGCATGGATAGCAGCGATTGGTTGTATACTTTGCTACGTGTCATGCGTTTATCCGATGGGGTAATGTGTAAAGGTCACGGTTCTGGTTGTATATAACCGCTGAAAAAGGTTTGACATTTATTCTGAGCCACACGTTATGGACGACGACGATGACGACTTGGATTTTGGTCATAATTGTACGAGTGATGTAGACTCTGGCTACGAGAGCGATCCACAACACTTTCGAACGCGTATTCGTCGATTGCTACGTCGACCTGTGATTGTGCCTCCACCTCCACCGCCGCCGCCACCTCCGGCCGTCCTATTAAGATGTTGCTGCGACCTGGGATTGGTGGTCCGATGCTACAGGCCGTTCTCGTGGACAACACTACCCCGCCACCACCTCGAAGGCTGCGACGACCTCTGGTGATGAGGCCGCCCGAAACCTGGCCCCCGGGACTACCGCAGAGTGTTGTGCAGGCGCTGAGGCATAAACGACAGAGATGTCTGTAGACCCGCCCTGTGTGAAGACGTCAAGTGTTTTTTTCTCCAGATACTCGAACTAGTGCACCTATGCAAAACATCTGTATGGTTCTAGACCTCGACGTTTTCCGTGTAAATGGTCGTTTCCTAGTGCATGAACTTGGATATGCAACTCTGAATGGGAAATGTGGCATCTATCGTTTCAATCTTCGACATCACCAACCTTTGACAGTAAAAGACAGAAGGACAGCCAACTACGTGTCTAAATATGTGATAGGTCTACCCTTTCATCCTCTGCCTCGAGAAAAGGTGTGGTCGTTAGATCACGTCCCTAACATCGTGAAATATGCTTACAAACTTGCACATACTGAAGAAACTACTGTGGTCGGTTACAAAGGAGGTACTGTGGAAAGAATTCTCTTGGAACAATTAAATCTTTCCAGTGTTAATCTCGAACTTTACGGTTGTCCCAAATATTGTGATCTCCCCAAAGTTTCCGAGTTCGAATGCGGATATCACACCGGAGAGGACGCCCACTGCTCTTTAGCAGAAACAGTTGCTTTTTTCGGATGGATCAATCGTCGAGAACATGCCTCAACAAACACTCGCTTATCAACTCGTTCCTGATTGGTCGTCTCAGGTGGTGCGGCTCTCTAGTTAAATAGGGAGCGAGCGCTCTGTGCCGCATTGTTCACGATGCAGCCTAGCAATCCAGATGTGCGGTGTCTCGGTGAAGATGTGAACGTCATGCCCTCACTATTCAAAAATAAGTTTTCTGTGCACGTACGCCGCTACAAGAAATATGAAAATGGTAAACTCATCTACCCTACACCAGCGGGAGTTAGCCTCTCCATACCTGAATGGGAGGCTTTGTGTGCAGCGGTACCCCACATAGAGGACCAAGTGAAAATCGGTCCCGATCAACAGACATGGTACGTGATGCACGGTTTACGTGCCTACATTTATCGCACTGCAGGTGGTGAACGCTGTGTCGATTTCATCAAAGAATCTGCAGACCAAAGAACTCTACAGTTCCGTGTGGTGAGACGCTGTATAACATAACTAGTGCAACTATGGTTCGCTTTGCAGTTGTTCACGCTGGCTATTCACTTAGACGAGGTGATGCGCATTGTGCACAACGTGTGTGGGACCCCCAAAGATCACAAACTCCGTGCAGCCATTATGGAACATTCTGAATCCATTCGTCCTTTCCTACTGGGTCGTGTTTTCGACGGCCCCGATTGTGTTTATCCGCTGCTGGTGAATATTTTTCAGCAAGAACTTACGCGCGTGATACCGTTAAATGTACTACAACCAGAAGAAAAAATACCGACCATCGTAGGGTGGTCTGGTGACTTGGACATTAATGCTCTAGCACAGGTATTTGTGGATACGGCCTGGAAGCGAGGTCTATTGAATTTTGTAGATTCTGGTTTTGTTTGCAATCTAAAATATAATGCTATTGTCGACGAGGCAAAAAATGAAATGTATAAATTAAATAAATAATTGTAACCTTATATAATGTGTCTGTCTTTTCATCCTATGTAATTTTAGTCTTGGTATGGATAGGAGAAAGAAGGTGTTAGCTAGTGTGGGTAGTGTAATCGTGACATTGTTAACGATAGCCATACTTGTATTAGAACTTGTAGCTCCTAGTAAAAATATTCAGCGTGGGGAGTCAAAAGCCTTAGACGGAGAATACAAAATTCGTGTGTGTAACTTAACAGTGCATATCAGACAGTTTATAGGTGACATTCCTACAGTGACAGGTGTTACACTTTCACTACATCAATGGCAAAACCTGGTGGGGTACGACGTCTGGGTGCAGCAGAAAACAAAACTTTGGAGTCCCATTATTTCGACCCCGAAAGAGGATTCGGTAGTGTAAAAAAGTTAGCACAGAATACGGGACTGCCACTCAAACTCGTCCGAGAATGGTTAGAAAAGCAGCTTGCCTACACGTTACATAAACCTGTTCGCAGAAAGTTCCCTCGTAACAAAGTTTACATCACAGGGTTAGACGAACAATGGCAAGCCGATCTCATGGTCGTGAAAAATCTAACTCGCTTCAATGACGGGTATCGCTACATATTAACAGTCATCGATGTGTTCTCAAGATACGGGTGGGCGGTGGCCATGAAGGCTAAAATGGGAAAGAAATGGTCTCGGCTTTCAAAAAAATCCTTTCCAAGGGTCGATCCCCAATGAATTTAAATACGGATCAGGGTGCGGAATTTACCAACAGAGTGTTCCAGAAATTCCTGAAAAAGAAAGGTATTCGGTTCTTTGCTACATACTCCGACAAAAATCAGCTTTGGTGGAGAGATGGAATCGTACCCTACGCGAGAGACTGGGGAGATATTATACACGCAATAATACCTACTGCTACCTGGACATGCTGCCGCGTGTTGTAAGGGGGTACAATGCCACCGTTCACAGTGCACATGATATGGGCCCCAAGGACGTGACCTTACGCAACGAAGACGTCACGTGGGTTCGACTCTATTGCAATCCGACTGTAGTAAAAGAAAAACCAGCGTTTAAAGTGGGTGACACAGTTTGACTAGCCAGTGTGAAAGCGCCCTTCAAGAAGGCAGGCACACATTTGTAGACCGAAGAAATATTTATAGTCGACAAGGTATTACAACGGCAGCCCCCTGTGTACGTCGTGAGGGATTCCGAGGGAGAAGTGTTGAAAGGCACATTCTATAAATCGGAGCTTCAAAAAGTGACAGAACTCCAACTTTACACGGTCGAGAAAATAATCGAGAGAAAGGACAAAAGGTGCTGGTTAAATTTCGCGGATATCCCAAACCTTCCTGGATCCCTAAAAAATGGATAGTTTCTACCTGACTCTCCCCTCCACGGCTAGTCAGAATATTTATCCGAACAATTCGCAGACCGATTTCACAGTCCGTCTGGCACAACCCCTAAGACTGAGCGGAAAATGGAAAGTGGGACTAGCAGAAGTTCACTTACCTGTGAGCTGGTACAATGTGGACGGTTCTAACGACACGTATGAATATTATGCCCCTGCCACCCCTGAAGAATACAGGAAAATCAAACTTAAACCGGGTAAAATAACTCGAATGGAGCTGTTGTCTCTCCTCACCACACAGCTCCCCAAAGAAATAATAGTTTCCTATAACAGCGGTTACTGGGTATTCAAACCGAGTGAGGGGTACGGGTTGATGTTTCCTAAAACGACATTCGATAAACTTCTGTGTATCGGCGAGGGAGAAGTTGACAAACCCTTCCACCAACGATTTTCCAGCAAACTTTGCAATACACCAACTTTCGACATAGATGACGAGTGTTATTTCTACGTGATCCCACCAGGTAGTTTCCAAGAACGAAAGGTACCCCACGGACGTTACGAAACTGCCGAATCGTTATTCGATGCAATGAACCAGATGCTACCCTACAGGCTGAGAAAAGCTTACCGTTTCAAGCAGCAGGCAAATCACACCGTATTGATGGATACAGACAAGTCGTATTACATTAAATTTCCTCGATCGAACCCCGGATTAGGTGACATGCTAGGAATTGCTAAATTAGATATACCGCTGAATAAAGTCCTGGGTGACTATCCCATCGATATGAACAGAGGAATGTATGGTATTTATTTGTATTCAGATCTGATTGCTCCTCAGTTGTTAGGTGATACTCACGGTGAACTGTTACGTGTGTGTCGTGAATCCTGCTGTCAGAACTAGTAATAACGAAGCCATTGTTGCCGTATATCAACAGCCTGATTACTACACCCTTGCAAGGAACAGTTTCGAGAGTGTGAGAATCTTCCTTCGTACCGACACCGGAGAACTACTTCATTTTAAATTCGGTAAAGTTTTAGTCAATATACATTTCTGTCATGAGGGTTAAATTCGTTCCCCCTTCCGCAGACGCCTACGTGAGCTACTACAAGAGCCAGACGGGGAAGGGTGTGTTCCGTGGTCCTCGTTATCACAGAGGCGACGGGCTAGGAAGCATCTTTGCTAGGATCAGACGTTTCATCAGCCCTCTCATACGCCCTCTCGTACGACCTGTGCTGTCTACCCTGCGTAAGGGCGGACTACGCTTCGTTTCAGAGATGTCCCAGGGGCAAAACTTCAAATCTGCAGCCAAAGCGGGGCTCTGTGAAGCGGGTGCCGACCTCTTACAACGTGCTAGTTCAAAGCTACAGGGAGGGAAAGGAATAAAACGCCGTCGTCAGCATCCCAAGGTTCATAAAGTGAAGAGACACTGTACTGTGCAGGACGTTTTTTCATCATGAGCATTCAGAAAATTCACGCTGATTCTGGCGACTGTGCCAATTCAGAACTGGATCTGTTTCTGGTCCCACCCACTGTCTCACAATTAGAAAGAGGTTGTTATGTCAATTATTTACCTGTGGCTTCCCTGGAAGGTAATGCACCACTCGAATTCATCGTGAAGGGGACGGACGATTACATTGATCTATCTTGATGTCACCTACGTCTCGTCTTGAAAATTGTAAAATCCGATGGTACAGCACCGTCGGAAGTGATTGCTCCCTGCAACCATTTCTTCCATGCCCTCTTCAGTAAGGTAGATGTCTTCCTCAACGATCATCTCGTGAGTGCTTCTCACACCCTGTACCCCTACAGGGCTTATCTAGAGACTCTATTGAATTACGGGACCGATGCCACACGAAATCAGCTAGGCACCTCGCTCTGGTACCTCAACACCCCAGGTAAAATGGAACTGACCAGCAGGGAGAATGAGGGGTGGCATCAACGCAAGGGGTACGTCAAACCAACAGGTATTAAACTCATCTCGTGGATACATGCCGACCTGTTTAATCAAGATCGTTACCTACTCAGTGAAGTCGACCTGCGACTGCGTTTGCTGAGATCCAAACCCGAATTCTGCCTCATGACAGGTGAAGCAGACCCTCTTACAAAGTACAGATACACGAAGCTGAATTTTTCGTGCGTAAAGTCAAACCCACTTCGGGTGTCATCCTTGCACACGCTCGCCTGCTGGGTTCAGAGAGTGCCAAGTACCCTCTGCGAAGAACGGATTTACGTATGTTTCCCATCGCTTCGGGCCTGACGAGTGTGAACCGTGACAATTTATTTCTCGGCCAGCTCCCCGTACGTCTGGTACTGGGTATGCTGGAAAGTACCAGCCTGAATGGATCGTACGAAAAAAATCCCTTCAACTTCCAACATTTCGACTTAAACTAAATCAGTCTTCACATAGACAGTGATCATCAGTCCTACACCCCCGACTTTGCGAATGGGCGCTATCTCCGCTGTTACCAAGGATTATTGGAAGCTGTGGATGCCTGGAAATCCGATAGCGGTATTAACTTATCGCGAAAAGCCTATGGAGAAGGTTTTACATTGTTCGGATTCCAATTGACCCCCCGAGCAACGTGAATGCAATCAAGTATTTTCTTTAATAAAGAGTGGGAGTGTGAGAGTCGAATTAAAGTTTGCCAAGCCGCTACCCGCATCGGTCACTGTGATCCTGTATGCCGAGTACCAGAATTTGTTGGAAATCCCATTGGACCGTAAAGTCCTGTTTGACTACAGCTCATGAATTCCCATCAGTTAGAATCCATCCTTTCGATGTTACCCACAAGTCTCGGAGTGTTCCCCCATGACAGGCTACCTCACAGAATCAATCAGTCAGAAGCCTTGTTTATCTACAATACCGATCCGTCCTACCACTGGATAGCAGTTTACAAGAAAGGAATACACGTGGATCATTTTGATCCTCTGGGTACGAGTCCCGATGCCTCCATGCAAGAATACTATAGTCGACTAGGCATACGTCACGTCTTACACCCCTCAATACCTCTGCAGGACCCCCTGGGAGACACTTGTGGGGCTCACTGTCTGTATTTCCTGTTTAAAAGATCGTGTGGTTCGACTCTTCCCACAGTACTGCATCGTGATTACACGTGTCGAGTAGACTTTAACGACTGCATGGTGGTGCGATGGCTCTCCACATTCCTTCAAATATTATAATTGCTGCACCTTCACAGTGTGGAAAGACGACTTTCACTCTGAAACTCATCAAAGAAGCAGCTCAAGTATTCAAACCCCCACTCCAGCGTGTCGTTTACTGCTACGGTGAGTGGCAGCCTGCCTTTGAACCCTTCAAGAAAACGGTGGAATTTTATGAAGGACTACCTACGGATCTGGAATTTGATCCTCACAGACCTACACTTCTGGTACTGGATGACTTGATGGAACAGTCTGTAGCCAGCGAGCGCATATCACAATTGTTTATTCGTGGGGGTCATCATAAAAATATCACGATTGTCCTGATCTTACAAAATCTGTTTTTAAAGGGAAGACATTCGAGGACTATATCACTCAATGCTCACTACATGTTTTTATTTCACAACTGTCGGGATGCATCACAAATAACCCACCTGGCGAGACAAGTGTACCCCCATCAATCTAAAATCCTGATGGATGCCTATAGACTGGCTACACAGGTAACCTGCGGTTATTTGTGCGTTGACCTTCATCCTAGAACGTTGGACAGTGAAAGGCTCCATGCAAAGATTCTTCCATCAGAAGAACCCGAAATACTTTACGTTCCAAATGAAAGTTAAATCTCGAGGTCCGTTCCTTCAGTGCTTGCCAAAGCTAGGGAGAAAGCAGCGTACAGCTCTGATGAAGCACATCTCCGACCCCCAGATGTATGCGCTATGTGAAGTGTGTTCCAATTTCTTAAAAGGAAATATACTTGTTTCCCACAGAGTATTAAAGACTTTACGCCAGCACAAGACGGTCATAAGGAGTCTAGTGTCCAAACGTGCATCTTTACGCCACAAGAAGCATCTCCTGCAGCGTGGTTCAGGGTTCATTATACCCCTGCTGACTGCTGCCCTCCCCCTGTTGGTTTCGCTATTTGAAAAAAATGATTTCTGTAAAAGCTGTGCAGAGAAAAAACATAAGAAAAAAAGTATTTGGACTCAGAGATGAAGAAAATATTGGAGTCTGACGATGCTGACGATAAATCCGAAAAGTATCTGACTGCTTTGAAAAATTATTTCTTATTCTCAAAACAGCTTTACACTCCACATGAACTAAAAGTCAACATCCCCAGAAGCACTATAGCTGAAGAGCGCCCCCCAAAAGACATTGCCGTACCCATCCGACGTAAGAAAAGAAAATTATCCGAGTGGTCAGCATATTGAAACCTTCTGTAAAATCCAAGCCCTGTGCGCTTGAAGATTTGTGTTAAAAAACCCATGTATGTAAAATGTGCATTGCAAAACATCCAATAAAAGAAAGTAAAACTGATATTTGCATCTCTTGCTTCATTCACTCTTCTACTCCATTCAGTTAATTAGTTTTACAAATCCGTGCAGTGTCCCCCAAACACAGTCTGCCGTGCTCCACAGCCTCGCTGGAGTAGTTCTCTAAGCACGGGTGCATCCAGGCTTCTCATTGGTCCTTCTTCGGAGCGCTCTAAGCTTGGATGCACCGGTGGTTTTCATTGGTTGGCATCAGCATGTGCTGCTCTCACTGGCACTGTGGAGCACTGCATTGATAAAACTTTCTCCCACCGTAGTGTGTTTCAGCTGGGTAATAAAGAGGCAGATTTTTTGAAACCTTGTTTTATTGAAACAATTCACAACGACAGATTCATGGTAGTAAAACCAATTCAAATTGACAGATTCAGATAGTAAAATCAATTCACAATGACAGTGAAAACAGATCTGCTGTAGGTTTCAAAAGCTGACGACGCCTCAGTGCTGGGTCATTACGTGTGAAAATAATTAAGGTTCCCTAGGAACATTGAAATAAATAAAGTGTGCAGTGAAATAATAAGGTTAACTAGGAACATTGAAATAAATAAAGTGTGTAGTGAAATAATAAGGCCCACTAAGGACATTGAAATAAAGTGTGTAATGAAATAATATGTATATTGGTGAGCAACGAAATAAAGTGTGTAATACTATGCACACTGAAATAATAAATGAAGATGCAATAATAAATAAATAAATAAATAATAAATTAGTGTGCAATAATATATTAGTGTGCAATAATATATTAGTGTGCAATAATAAATAATAATAAATAAAACTGTACAATTACTCATCCATGAGTTGGATAAGGGTATCCAGGCCCAGGTCATTGTAACTATAAGGTACAGTGAGAGTCGAACCCGGGCTGAGATACCGCTTATCTAGGTTGGCCTTAAACCTTTTTACCATGGGCTTATTCGTAAGTGACCCGTCCACTTTATTACGAATTAAATTAAAAGGGACATCAAAAGTCTCGCTGACTGGGGAATTCCATAACGCCATGGATTTGAGTAAGTCAAAATTATATTTACACCTGTTTTGCTTCGTGAGAGATATGCCCTCAGCGCGAAGAATTTCATCTCCGTTGCTCAGCTGAAGGGCATAACTCTTCGCCCCGGCGCTAATGTAGTCCGTGATGTGTACACCGGGGCCATACTTAGAAGAAATTTCGTCAACGAGACCCCCAAGGAATGGGTTTTGTGGTGGTGTGTAGGTGTCGCGAGGAGACGTTGTATAAATTACTGAATCCATGTCAGAATACATTGCACGACAATCTAATTTCGATAGAAGCTCGTACAGTTTTAGTCGGGCGTGACTCGTCACCATTGCGGTGAGAATCAGGCTTCCACGGGTGTTCGCTGGAGTGGCAGACTCCCCGGCTTGTGCGTGACAAGCACGGCCTGATCACTGATAACAGCGACGTCAGTGATGACTAGCGATGTGTCCATCAAGAGCTCCATGTACTTGACAGGACAACTCACAATGGTCATCTGGGTTCGACTCATGTTCTGCGCATGCTTCCCCCATGACGAATTAAGCGAGACCTTTAAAAGAGTTTGCTTAAGGTTGTTTTTCTCAACTTCCGAGGGGAGGATCCGAACCCCCTCCGCCTGGAAGAAGGCCTCACAGAAGGCTTCCTTTTGCTCCTCGGTCTGCACGTCAGGGGGAAACCCGGAGTAGCACTGCTTCAGTCCCAGAAAAGTGTCTATGTACCCAGCATAGACACCTTTCTTTTTTGTTGTAGGGTCATATTGCAGGATGGTATTGAAATGCCATATATCATGGAACTGGAGAAGTTTGTAGCCAGCACGCATCGCAGCGTAAATTTCGAACGTGGGCCAAGATCCTGTCAATGCGCGCTGGTTCACAGTGTGCTGACAAGGGGGTGCCAGCTGTCCATCCGCACAGATCCTACAAAGGGGAAAAAGCAGCTTCCCATTACACCTATAGGGCAGTACAGGGATGAATAAATCGTTGGGAGCTAACAGTGTAGCGTGTGCAATGCCAAAATAGTGGTTGAGGTCCATGGCGATATCGGAGGTGATCCAAACCGGGTGACCTTTACCGAATGGAGCCTTCTTGCAAACATAAGGGTACAGGCTGTTGTAATCAACGTAGTTAAGGCTACATCCTAAGTCAACTGATGCAAAGATGGAGAACACCTCCACACGCCCTCCGTAGAGGTAGTCATGGGCCCCTATATGCCTGATAGGCTCGACGGATTTATAAATTAATGCGACGGACTGGTTTTTGCGCATCAACTCGTCGAATTCCTGCTCCCACCTAATTTTGCATGTGTACCCGTTCATCAGCACTTTCAAGGTCTCAAGACGATCCATGGTCCGGGTGTTTAGCAGACCAAATGGCTTTCTCGTGCGCTGATCTATTTTTTCAGGGTTGAAACATTTCAAGCAGTGATGAAAGTAACAGCCTAAAAATTCGTAATAACAACGGGTACTGTGGCACACGCCGTCCAATTTGTACTGCCCTATCTTATACTCACCTCTGGGTGATCGCGCAGTTTGTATTTCGATGTTGTCCTTGGAAGCCTCATACTCTAACCACGCGAGAGCTTTCAAGGACTGCTGGTCGTTACTCGCCGAATACCATTGGGCGGGACACACACCGAGGGTATTCTTTTGCAAAAACTTTCCACGGAATATGCGAAGGCAAGCACCGGCAATAGTCAGGTCACGCGCAAATGGGTCTTCACCTGTGAGATTTAAAAATTCCTCACAGAAAGCTTGGGCACCTCGCCGCAGCAGCTCTGTATCTGCCTTGCAGTAATACAGAAGCTGCTGTTGAAAACCCCAGGGTTCAAGGCTTGCTGCGGCATACCACTCGTTGAATGCTGACAGAGTTTCAGGCTCCATGTCTTCTGGCTGGAAAAAAATCCGATCAGGGATGGGTCCTGTATATTGTAGATTTTCCTCCTTCACAAATTTAAAGGGGAAAAAGCCTTTCACCGTCTCCAAGTTGAAGGTCTTCGTGAATGATCGAAGAGGATCCTGAATAAAGGATAACGTGTCGATAAACCTTATTTTAAGGACAGGTAAATATATACCTAAAATCTTGGATCCATCGAACGCGAGATCCAGTTTTAAAAATTTTCTGTACAGGTAACTTATGATGAACATGCCGTCAAAGCCTTTGAGATTATGTGCTAGGACTGTGGCGTCCTTGAATCATTGAACCACAGGACGTTCTTCAGCCAGAAAGATCCATAAAGGCGTCCGTTTCCGGGAATGATGTGTAAACCCACTCGTCGTCCACTTGGTATGTGACCACACATAGTATCGGTTTCAGCAATCTGCTGGCACACTGCACAGTCTCCACGTCAAAGTAGAGATAAGTCTGACCGACAGGGTCAATCTTGCAGGGCTCGACGAATTTTAAAGTGTCAACCTTGCAAACGTGTTTTTTCAGGGGATCGTACAAGCTGATGCACTTAACGCAGCGATGTTGTGTCTGACATGCCTTCAGCAGATGCGCCTGAAAGCATTCAGTCCCGCGCAAATACACACAACACACTGTGCAGAGCAGCAACTCCCCTGCATGAACCACATTAGCTACAGGCACCTGTTGCAGGTCCCCTTGCAAACGTGCTCATTGTTAGACCCCTTTAAGCACTTATGGCAGAATTGTTTGACCCCGAAAAACCCCGATGGCCTGGTAATCACATCGTAATGCCCAGCACTAAACAGCAAATAAAGGCTGTCCCCTCCTTCGGGACCAATGAAGATGGGGAGGAAGGTGTCGTCAGCAGAATATACAATGATTCTGAACTGAGTCAGGTACGTCTGGAACATCCGGACTTCAGAGAGTCCACAGGGACCCTCGGGTATGACGGCATCCTGATGTAGCTGACGGGCTTCCGTCTGCTGAAGTCGGAGCCTGTAATCGCTGATCCTAGCATAGTTGTGTGTCAGCCCCTTATTTTTCAAGCAGAGCTCTTGTGCGACGACGAGAGCCCTTGCAAGACATAGGGCGTCACTGTTGACGATTCTCAAAACGCTCCCCTTCTTGGCAGCGAATGATTGCACGTCAACAATGCTTCGTTTCTCCGGCCCGGCATGTCTCCCAATACCGCCGCTGCCAACCCTGTCCAAGTCCGCACAGACGAAGTCAAATTCTAGTTCGCTCCCCAGACCAAGAGATTCATTTGACTGCACTACTTTGTCTAATGCAGTCATGAATCTCTCACCCATCAGGGCATTACGCCGAATTAGGGACAGGTTGACGGGGTTTTCAAATCCCTGGAGCGTAAGCATAGCCATATGTGGCTATATTCGCCTGTGGGGACAATGTCAGCTAGCATCCGCTCATGCAAGTCGTGCAGGACCGGAATGAAATTATGGGGCTGTACAATTTCCATACCGCCAAGCCGCACACTCGTTGAGACGAACTGTGTGCGAAACTTGGCGGAGTTGTAGTGGCGAGTTTTGGTCACAGCATAGTACGGCGCTGCAGCAGATCTGACTGTGGATGGTCCTGGAATGTTGAAGGACTCGACAGACCTAGATAGATAATTTATTCTCAGAATATGCAGTACTTTACGTGTTTTTTATATTAGAACTGAAGGTATAATGCTGTATTGCTCAGATACATACTTTTAGAGTATTACATTTTCCCCAGATACATGCTTTTAAAGTATTACATTTTTAAAGTATCACATTTCCCCCAGATACACACTTTTAAAGTATTACATTTACTAATATTCTTCTTTATACATAGTTTGTCCAATAAAAATCATATATTTATTCACATATATGGACATTTTACCTACAGTACACAGTCTGTGCAAAAAATGTACCACGGGAGTAAACACTCGAATGTGGAAAAATTTAACAGTTGTAATAAAAGACAACACACATTGCTAGTATAATTTCACCTACAGTACAAGTCTGAGAACAAATTGTTCCACGGGAGTAAACACTCGAATGTGGAAAAATTTAACAGTTGTAATAAAAGACAACACACATTGCTAGTATAATTTCACCTACAGTACAAGTCTGAGAAAAAATGTTCCACGGGAGTAAACACTCGAATGTGGAAAAATTGAACAGTTGCTAGCTCAAGCAAAAGACCTAATTAAATATTTAACTAATTTATAAGTAGAATAAAGAAGGTAAAATGGCTTTACAGGTTATAAAACTATATATGCTTTAGTAAATGATTGAGCCGTTTAAGACCCGCTCAACATCAAATGAAATTTCATTTACCTGACTGCAGAACTGGAACCGGACCCGTTGAAGAGGCCTGAGGTGCCGTCCCCCACGGTGTGGCTCATTGAGGGGAACGACCGGCACTGTCAATTGCGAACGAGTCACGTTTGGCTGGGACTTGGTTAGCACACGAGCGGCTCCGAGTAACACACACTCTCCGTGGGGGTCCTACATTGATAGATAATTCAGTCTCAGAACATGCAGTACATTTACATGTTTTTCATCTTAGAACAGAAAAGGCAATATGCAGCACATTTACTACCTGAGCAAAAATCTAAGTAACTAAAGTTTGAAAATTAACATTTAGACTTTACTAGGTAGAAACAAATATAAAACTCTATATTGAACAGTTATATTGTGATAAAAGACAACATGTGTCACAGTTTGCTAGCCTGAGCAAAAAAATCTAAGAAAATATTTAGCTAATTTATAAGTAGAATAAAGTAAGTAAAATGACTTTACTGGATAGAAACAAATATAAAACTCTATATTGAACAGTTATGTTGTGATAAAAGACAACATACACCACAGTTTACTAGCCTGAGCAAGAAATCTAAGAAAATATTTAGCTAATTTATAAGTAGAATAAAGTAAGTAAAATGACTTTACTGGATAGAAACAAATATAAAACTCTATATTGAACAGTTATGTTGTGATAAAAGACAACATACACCACAGTTTACTAGCCTGAGCAAGAAATCTAAGAAAATATTTAGCTAATTTATAAGTAGAATAAAGTAAGTAAAATGACTTTACTGGATAGAAACAAATATAATATTCTATGTACGTCAGTAAACGATTGTGTGTCTTAAGGACAACATAGCATTCAATAAAGGTTTATTCACCTGCTAGCCGTTGAAGGGATCGCAACAGCAACTGGGATGGATGGAGTTATCTCAGCAGCCTTCGCTACGGCGATGCGCTTGCGATGAGTTAGTGATAGTTTCATCGTCCTCGGTCGTAATATTTCCCCGGCCTCCAGCTGACGACAGACACGCTTCACACTCCTGTCATCTGTCTCCAGGCTTCTTTTGGAGACATCGGCGAGGTTCTCAACTGCGGCTAGAAGATTTTGGAAATGCTCCATATCCGTGGTGTTCCTAGATAGATAATACGGTCTGAGAATATGCAGTACATTTACTAGCACAATCAAAAATATCTAAGTAACTAAAGGTTTGAAAATTAAGTTTTAGAATAAAATGACTTTACTGGATAGAAAATGGTTGAGTACCTTAAGGGCAACACAGCATTAAATAATTTATAAGTAGAATACAGAAAGTAAAAACGTCTTAAGGACACCATTAAATAATTTATAAGTAGAATACAGAAAGTAAAACGTCTTAAGGGCAGCAGTAAATAATTTATAAGTAGAATACAGAAAGTAAAACGTCTCAAGGACAGCATTAAATAATTTATAAGTAGAATACAGAAAGTAAAACGTCTTAAGGCCAGCATTAAATAATTTATAAGTAGAATACAGAAAGTAAAACGTCTTAAGGACAGCAATAAATAAAATTTTAGTTACCTGTTAGCAGATGATGATCCAGCAGCAGGAATGTTGGAGGCTCGTTCACCAGACATCTCTGAGGAGTTTGACAATCAGGTGTCAGAGTATCAGCATTGACAGTTGAATGACATTGGAGGGTGCTGTCCTCCGTATTTTATACACAGCCAGACCGACTGACACGTATTACAAGAGGTCAAACTAACATCACATCACGCGATCAAGACAACAACAACAATTTCTATTTTGAAACCTTATCAGCATCATATGTAAACAAAGTGTGGTGCTGGACACTGTCCTCTTGACCCCCTCACCAATCGGACCACGTCGCGTGATGTTTTTGAAAGCTCTGTTGTTATCACCGATAAGGACTTGAAAGGAATACCGCTTGCGATAACGGAGTTTGAATTTTCTGAGAACAGATCATAGCCCTGCACTACTCTACACCACAGCTATTACGAATAATTTAAACCATTCGCCTCGGACTGTAGGACGATTTTTAATGAAGGTGTGGGAATTTTAACGAGTGCTTAATTACTAGGGAGTTTAATAGCTGGGAATTTTAATTATAAGAAAATCGTTTAACCGTCTTGGTGGAATGAATACAGCTTTGTGAGTTTGAGATCCGCATTCAAAAGAGTTCAGTGGTAGTGTTGGTTTTGATGTAAGAAATACATAGAAAAAGCTGGTTATAAAGAATGCTAGGTTAATATCTGAAATGTCTGACCCGTTCGACACGCATCTAAGCCACAGCAAGTACACGGCATAGTCCCGTGCGTCCTGGAGCTCGAGATAGTCGATTGGAATCGACACAGCGAGGGACGATTTTTTTTTCCGGTGAAACACATCTACAGAAAACTGATTTTTATTTCGACCGTGGAGTGATTTTAATAAAGGTGAGGAATATTTTGACGAGTGTTTAATTACTAGGGAATTTTGTATCATCCTTTTCTGTACAATTATTCTGAGACCAGCCAATCGTTCCATACAATTATTCTGAGACCAGCCAATCGTTCCATACAATTATTCTGAGACCAGCCAATCGTTCCATACAATTATTCTGAGACCAGCCAATCGTTCCATGCAATTATTCTGAGACTTGCATCAGCCGAGTGAAGGAGGGGGGCCTTAAAATATAGGTATGGTGTTTAAAAGGTCAACCAGGGGTTTTTCATAAGGGGGAGGGCTTAAAATATAGGTAGGTCGACCGGGGGATCCGAAAACGAGAAATTAGAGTGAAAATAAAGGGTTTTTGGGAAAATAGTACTTCTCACTGTCAACAGATGGCGCCACTGAGGGGGAAAGGGGGTGAAAAGGGGGATTATTAATTATTAATAAGGGGGCGTGGCCGGTTACGTAATGATTATGTAATGATTACACCATATTACGTAATGTTACGTCATATGGGAGGGGCGGAAGTGGGCGTGGCATGTGACGTCATAGGGGGAAGCACTGTGCAAAGGGGATACCAGACAAGTTAGTTAATATAATGAAAGCTCTCTTTAAAAATACTGAGTCGTGTGTAAGAGTTGGTAAAGTTTGTAACAATTGGTTTAGCATTACTTCTGGTGTTCGACAAGGGTGCATTTTGTCTCCTTTTCTCTTTAGATTGGTTATTGATTATGTTATGCGAAATTCGCTTCAAGGGAAAGATTTTGGCCTTAAATGGACTGGAGATACGAAAATTTCTGATTTAGATTATGCTGATGATTTAACCCTTTTGGCAAATGATGTTGATGAGATGAACTCTTTCATTCGAGCTGTTGATGAGACTGGAAGTAGAGAAGGTTTGGTTATAATGAGTTAAATTGGTCAGGCAGGCTGTGATTCAGTTAATCTGAATGGTTGCATTTCTTGATCAAGTGTCTCAATTTAATTATCTTGGGAGCTATGTAACAGATATTGGTGAAGTGCGGCATGAGATTAACAGACGAATAGGGATTGCTGCCGGGACATTTAAGAATCTATGGAGAGTGTGGAGAAATAGGCGTATACACCTAAAGACTAAAATTAGACCGTATAATAGTTTGATTCTTTCTAGGGTTAGTTATGGTAGTGAAACTTGGACGCTTTGTAAACAAGATAACAGGAAACTAAATGCTTTTGATTCCAGATTCTTACGCAGTATCTTGGGCATTAGGTGGTTCAGTTTTGTAACTAATGATGAGGATAGGCAAAGGATTCAGCAAACTCCTTTAAGCAGTGTATTGTGCAGAGAGCGACTCTGTTGGGGTGGCTTTGTTGCTCATAGATTGATGAATAGTGTTATTAACAGTGTGCCTAAAGGCCTCAGAAAGAGTGGGAGACAGGATGTGGTGGGCAGACAATGTCAAATAGGATCTTGTTAGAATTGGTGTGCAATGACCAATTGCAGCAGATGTAGCTCATGACAGATATGCTTGGAGAACTAAATTTCATGGTCTGATTGGACCTCCGTAACCCATGGCTGCTTGATGATGATGAATTTTGTACTGCCATCGTATTTCGATAATAAACAGTCATATCAGAATAATATGACCACCTACCTAATAATGGGAATAACCACCCTTGGCCTGAATGAAAATGGCGAGATGGTGCGGCATGGATGCAATGAGGCCCTGGAAGGTTGCCAGAGGCACATGTGCACCATTTGGACTCCAGCAGAGCGCAGAGGTTCGGTAGATGGCATGGTTGTGGGTCCACACACCAAATGTGTCAATCCAAATGATCCTATAAGTGCTCTATAGGATTGAGGTTGGGTGATTTCGCCATCCAAGTGAGAACGGAGACATCACTGCCTTGCTCCTGGAACCAGTCATGCACCACCTTAGCTACATGGCAGGGCACATTGTCCTGTTGCTGGTAGTTGCTGGTGTAGCTGGTAGTTGGTAACCAGGTTAGCCAAGCCCGGTCGCGAGCCTTCAACTTCTACCTCTCCATTGTGAACGGGCCGAAGCCCCCCATTGAACAATCTTCTGACCCACGACATCACTTTTCCACATCAAAGAGCCCACAAGACAAGTGCATGAAGAGGTGTACAGCTCAGTCTGCGATACTCCCCGATGAGTCCACAGAAGACAGGCCAAAAAGTCAGAAGAAGACCACCAAATCCTGTTCGCAGGCCCCTAGAACGGCCCCTCAACCTGTGCTGCAACCCCCAGCTTCACTGGGGACAAGTCAATAAGGCAACTGCACCAGCCCTCTCTAAAACCAGTCCACTGGCCCTCAACAGGCCCCCTCCACTGGGGGCCACAAGATATCATGAACTCCAGAGTGCCAGTGATCCAAGCCCAACTTCTCAGAGGCACCGTAAGCCCCCCCCCCCCTCGTCAAGGAGGTTCCACTCCAGGGGGAGCTAAGATGGACAGTAGCCATTGGCGTTCAGGGACACATCCAGTGGTACCAGCGGTCCCAGGTCATACCAGGACAACATCCGCCAGACATGCAAACTGCCACTGCCAGCCTATACTTGACCGACAAACGTGTCCGGGTGTTGGTTATCGTGTGATGCTGTATCCACCAATGTCCATCACTTCTTTGGAGTAGAAATCTTGATTCATCAGAGAAGGCAACCTTTTTCCACTCTTCCACTGTCCAATGATGGTAGTCTCATGTAAATTGCAAGTGTCATTGCTGATGGATCTTGGTTAACATGGGCGTCTTTATGCAGCATCGATTCTGGAGACCTATGCGTAACAGGGTTCACTCTACTGTTATCAGGGTCACGTACCTGGGTGGCCCAGCATTCATTTGAGTGGTCAATTTCTGCACTGTTGCTCGTCGATTGCCCTTTACCAGTCGACATTCTCTTCTGAGGTCGATAGCCTTTGGGGATCCGCAGTTATGAAGTCTGGAGGGACTCGGTGTGCCAGCGGTCCATTCTTGGTACACCCTTAGTACAGCACCTTGCAAACAGCCCATGAAGTCTGCTGTTTCTGAGATGCTTCCACCCTTGGTGCGGTAGCCGATGATCATTCCTTTTTGAATGTCCGTCAAATCAATACCTCTGCCCATTGTGCTCACGTTATGCACTATGACTCATCTGTCCTGGCCAACCGCTTATATCTACTTGTTGTCGACCTTGTCATCAGGGGCATAGCTATGGGCAGATGAGGGGGAGGTTCCCCCCACAAAGTAACTCAGAGTTGGCAAAATTCGAAGCGACTTCATAAAATCTAGGTGAGTTGCGAAAATTTGTAATCTTTTTTTTTTCAAAATTAAGTGGAGTTGTCAAAATCGAGGCAACTTGGCAAATCTAGGACAGTTTGGAAAATGGAGAGACGGCAAAATTTAGAGCAGTTGGCAAAATTCGAAGCCACTTAGTAAAATGCAGGTGAGTTGGCAAAAACGGGACAACTTGGCAAAATCTTGAGGAGTTGGCAAATTTCGAAGCCACTTAGTAAAATGCAGGTGAGTTGGCAAAAACGGGACAACTTGGCAAAATCTTGAGGAGTTGGCAAAATTCGTAGTGACTTGGTAAAATCTTGGGGAGTTGGCAAAATTCAGATGAGATGTAAAAATTGGGGTTGGGTTTGTGAAATTAAGGAGAGTTGGAAAAATCGAGAACTCTTGGCAAAATCCAGGGGAGTTGTGAAAATTGTGCCTTTCTTGTACAATTAAGGAGAGTTGATAAAATTCGAAGTGACTTGGCACATTCAGGGAAGATGTAAAAGTTGAGATTTTTTTTTTTCTGTAAAATTATGGCGAGTTGGCAAAATATAGGTTAGTTGGCAAAATTCGAATCCACTTGGTAAAATATAGGCGATTTGTGAAAATTGGGATTTGTTTTGTGAAATTAAGTAGTGTTGGACAAAGAGAGGAAACTGAACAATATGTAGGGTAGTTGGCAAAATTCGAATCCACCTGGAAAATACGGGCGAGTTGTAATAATTGGGATTGGGTTTGTGAAATTCAGGAGAGTTGACATAATCGAGAAAACTTGGCAAAATCTTGGGGAGTTTGAAAATTTTGAAGTGACTTGGCAAATTTAGGAGAGATGTATATATTGGGATTAGTTTTGTGAAATTAAGGAGAGTTGGGCAAATCAAGGGAAAATTCACACTAACTTGCTACAATTGACGAGATGTAAATATTGGGATTATTTCTTTGAAATTATGGCTAGTTTGCAAAATTGGAAGTCAAATTGCCTGACCCCCCCCCCCCCCCTGGAGCGAAAATCTAGGTAAAAACTCGACAGAGACATTATTTGCTCAGTTGGAAAAATTTGATTTTCGAGTTGGAAAATTTTTGATCTCTTCCCCTCCCCTCCCAACCATAGTACTTCACTACTTCGCTACGCCCCTGCTTGTCATGTTCTCTCTGTGACGTTCCTGGGCGGGTACACTGTGATTCCATGGGTGGTCATATTATTTTGATACGACTGTGTGTATGAAAATCCTTGGTGTACCTTTTTATGTGTTTTAACTGTAAATTTGTTCCAAGTTGTGTATTTTATAATTAGGTCGATATGATGTATGTATTCCTGTATATTAATGTTAAAAATATCCCACTATATTTTGAGGCTTCTGATGTTAACATGTATTTTTGTAGTAGTGTTTTTTACAATAGTAGAATTTCTCAGATATACACATGGTAGTAATTTGTTAGAATAATATAGAGGAAAAATTGTTATTAGCCGGATGGGATCTGAACGACCTTCTGATAATATGTCAAGTCTGTAGAGCACCTGACATGTTATCAGGAGTCTTACCCGACTAATGGTAGTTTTTCCTCTATATTATTCGTTTTTTTTCTAGCAATTATTTCACTTCTGTCAGAAACCATATTTCTGCATAAGTATTATTAGCAGCATAGGAATTATCATAATCATAACTGTGTTGTATATTATCTAAGGAAGTAGTATTCATTATCATTTAAATTGTATGAGAAATAAACTACAAAATATTAAAATTTGTGTACATATCAATATCAATAATATTTTCGCCATCTGCTTTCCGAAGCATAGCTTTACCGTTTCTGTACAAAACACATTTATAGTTTTTAGCTTTTGATGTTCTTGCTTTCCAATACAGCTCTCTATTAATTACAGTTAAGTTTACGTTGCAATATAACTGTCACTCAGTAACATTCAAGTCCTCATCTGCAGTATAAATCCGGTTGGTCTTTTTCGTTATACAGTCTTGTCATATGGCTCTTGATTTAAATTGTGTTATTACGATGGGAGTGTTCCTTTTATTCCTTGTTTGTAAGCTGTGAATAGCATAAAGGCTGCCTTCAGTATATTCAGTATAGTTTTTTTTTAAACATGGGCAATTTTTGCCATCAGTTGTTTCAAGGTATGCTTGTCTTCTTAGTTTGCATTGGTAGGCCATATAATTCGAGATTTTTATTTCTCCCATATGTATCCAGGTCATTGATGTAATTTTCATCTGTTTAATTTCATTTGCCATTTCTGTTTATGAGTTTTATGGTTAAAGTAAGTTTTTTACTCATTTCTGTATACTATTTTTCATAATTTTCGATTTTACACAAAAAACATCGTAGCATTCTGATAAAAATATCATTGTAATAATGTAATAGAGGGCGCCATTGACGAATCAACAAAAGTTGTAGGAATGCTTATATGTCACTTTGTTGAAGAAATAGTTAACTTCTGGTGGTCTAGCAGTTATGATATCCGGCATGCTTCTGGGAGACATTGGGTTCAAATCCTACTCAGGACAACCAATTTCTTTTTTTTTTCAATTAATTATTTCAAGTGTTTCTTGCCTACAGGAAGTGTCCCTGTGGTACTGAACTACACCGTTTATTTCAAATCTCTTATTTCGGTATTCAGATCTCTAATTTCAATGAATAGTCACCAGTGACGTAGCCAGTCTCTAACTTCAAGGGGAGCGAGCACATAAAAAAGGCATCACCCCACATACCAAATAAAATGGCCATATGTGAAATAGATGGTGTCACTTTTGGAGAATTTGTGCTCAAGGGGAACGAATGCTCCTCCTAGCTACACTACTGGGAGTTACATGTGTTCTCTTTACTCTCTAGTAGTCGTATATAGCCAATGAGCTATATGTATATAGCTCTGTGAATTACGGTCTATGTCAGTGTTTTTTAAACTCTTTTGACAGCGACCCACAATAGTAAATACATTTTGATTCGCGACACAATCTGTGATTCAACTCTGCTATTTTCCATTCTATTTCATTAAAAATAATACTGTCGCAGCCCACTAAATTAATTACACAATCCACTAATGGGTCATGACCCGCAGTTTGAAAAATGCTGCTCTGTGTCTGTTATTCTCTGTCTGGGAAGTTCTATCCCATTGTTTCTTCAGCCAAAATAGGGAGGGATAAATGAAAATAATTTAAAAATATTTGTTGTAGACGTTTAAATTATTGAATCTTACTTAAATAGTTGTTACATGCTTCTGAAAGAGTGATAAAGAAATTTAAATGATCAGGAATATGCAGATTACTCTCTTGCTCTCTATCAAGGACGCACCTGAAGGGGATCCCGTCGTCTCATAACAACTCTCAAACTTGTCTACCTTACTCGTTTGAAACCGAAACCAGCTGTGTTTCTATAATTTTAGCCTCTTGTTCAGGCGCGGACTGGTAATCCCGGGCCCTTAGTATAGTGGGTTCCTGGGACTTCATAGGAGCAGGATTTTTAATAATAATAATTCTTGTATTACATAAAGTTCACAGAATTGGGGAAAACCTACTTTAAACTTCACGAATGAACTCTCAAAGAATAAGTATTAAAATATTGAAACTGAAACCGAATTTTGTTATCGCAGCCCGATTCCTACTCCCCCCCCCCTGCTACAGCTGCGTCCCTGAAAAAAAGTGTCAATCCGCCCCTGCAGTTGTTACATGCCCGGAATTAAAAATATATTTAAAACATAAATAACTAGAAAATTTTATTATATTATTTTATTATATTATTATTTATTTAATAATTTTTTATAAATTTTATTATATATTTTTATATATTATTATATTTATTTAAACATAAATAACTAGAATATCATTTTAACTTTTTCTGTCCAGTTGAGTAATTGGAAAACACTACTCTAGTGATTTTTCTCAGACCCCCCTCCTCCTTGAAACTAAATCCTGATGACTATATTCGATACACATCAGATGGCATTACACTGTCAAATACCTTGGAGTCACCTTGCAGAAGAAACTGAAATGAGATCCCCACATTCACGGGATCATAACTAAGGTGAACACCGCCCGATGTCAGCTGTGACCTCTTCTCAGAAGGAACTCCGTTCTTTCTATTGACCACAAGCTTTTGCTCTACGACATGGTCATACGTCCCATCATTTCCCAAGCTTCCCCTATTTGGGCGAACACCACTGCAACCAATATACACAAGATTCAGGTCTTGCAGAACAAGATTTTGAGATGTGCGGTCGATGCCCCTTGGTTTGTAACGAACAGACAAATCCACAAAGATCTGGGCATCGACCATATTTACACTTATATCAAGTTTTTATCATGTGGTTTCTTTGACAATGTTCAAAGTAATCCACATGGAATTATATCCTGCTTGTTCGACTACAATCATGAAGTCATGAATAGTTACAAGAGGCCTAAAATGCTGGCTTTCAGCAAAGATAGTCATCCATTTTATGTCTCTTGTGCATCCTTACTGTTTTTACTGTTGATCTTTATTGTCCTTCGGGACCCACCATTGGTGGTTTATTTTACTATGTTGTGTTTACACTGATGCCAACTAGGCACATATTCAGATGGAAGAGGTTATGGGTACCCATGTACCTGGAACTCTGAAAATGAATAACCGATCTACGACCTACGATATTCGATACTGAATTGGATTTTTATTTCATGTCTTGTTCTTTATCCACGTTGCGCAAAGCCAAAGCATCGGCATTTAAATGAAACGACCGGAACTGTTTAACATACATTTTTTATGTTCCTTTTGCTTTGTTTGCTTATTTCCGTCAGCTACAAAACAAAAAAGAAAGCTGAAATATCTTGCAAGTTATATTTATCTATGAGCTAAGAGATATAGGTCAAAGAGTAGAGAAAAGCACTGAAGTTAAAAACGAAAACGTGGGGGAGTTTGATCATTTCTCTTTCTCTACAATTCTTTTCAAAAATAAATAAAAAAGTGAAGAGTTTGGAAGGACGCGAAAATTATCCGTTTATAAATGGGTCGAAGTCACTTAAAAACTAGTTATTCTGCTTTCAGTAGCCCAGCATTCTAGCAGAACATTTACTGAAAAGTCATTAGCAGTAAATGCGTATGTTGCAAAATTTATATGAAGCAGGAATATATGGTTCAGTAAGTTTAACGTGATTGCTCACTGAGTATTTTTTTCAACTTGCAAGATGTGGGCATATAAATAACGGATATATGTTCTTTGTTTGTTTATACATTGCTAACCAACATTGCAATTCTTAAACTGGTTTCCAAGAAACGAGGATAAATTGTTTTATTCCTTGACGTATTATAACGTTTTACCCAATCACGTTCCGAGCAATGTACACACCTACCTGACGTAAAGAAAACGTCATAAGTGGGCAGGTCGTAAACATATTACTGTAAGTTTAAGAGCAACGTCACGTCGCTTTGAAACGCTCTTTCAACCTTGAGACGTCGACTGAAAGTCATTCGAGGTTTTTTCTCATCCCCTCTAACTAGCACGGTAAGAAAACGTCGGTATGATGAGCGAAAACAGGAAAAAGGTACAGTTTGTTTTAATATTGTAACTGTTAATATCTAATGAGCTGAGAAACATTAAAGCAATCGAATTTATAGATTACATTGATTTAGGCTTTTATGTCGTTAGAAAACATTTTCCAAGAAATTGAGAAATAATGCTACGTTGACAACACTGCCAAGATTTATTCAATACAAAATATTGCTGTCAGTGCCACAACCTGTTTTTTCACAATTAAGCGCTGTAGATATGTAGTTATTGCTTGGCAGATTTTAGTGCTATATCATCTCTTGAACGTGTTTTGCTTAAATGTGCCTCGTTTCACTAAAGTTTTCCATTTAATTGTAAAATTATGTCGAACGGTTTAAAAAGGTAAAGATTACTATGCAGGATGACATTTACTGCAAAATATCAAGTTTGTCAAAAAAAAAAAAGTTGACAATAATAAACAATCGATAGGAATAAAATACAGTGGAATTAGTTATTCATGTAGTAATCTAATAAGTTAGTGCATTAGTTAACATACTACAAGTATTATTTAAAATTTAATGTTTACAATTTTGCTGTTTAAAATACAACTAACGATTATATAAAGCATCGATATTTCAAGGTAAATGAATCTGTCATACAGCTAAATGGGAATTATTAAATTTCTAACCATTGCTTGAGTTAGTGGAACATTCTGTTATCCAGCTCTTCAGGCTGTTGTCAGTTTCCTTGTCAAAACTTTACCACGTTAAAGTCTGTGGAGTGGAATTTGGTATGTGCTAGTAGAGAATACAAATAGAGTATTGTGAACTGCTTGCAGATTTGTAGTGGAAATAGGAGTGATGGTGCACTTATTGCATATTTATTTGAAGTAATATGGATGATGGTAATGTCCAGTTGTTGCTCAGGTTGGTTTCATCACTTTGTTAATGTTAGTGTCAGGAAAATACCTGCCACAATGCTTCTAACTTATGCTAGCATACTTGTTAAGTATCATCTGATAGCTTGTGGCCAATGAGTACATTGGTGAATGTTGATAACTGCGATATGATCAGCACTGCACTCATCAGCCACAAGCTCTCAGGTGATAATTAACTGGTATGCCATCCCAACTTAAAAGCATTGTGATGGACATTTTCATTGTTTTTATTGATTCTTGCATGAACAACGAGATTATTCATGCTGTTGTGTGGTAACTGCTTGAAAGCTAGTTCACTAGCTGGCACTGAAGCACTACTCTTTGAGAGTTTAACATAGAATGATGCTATTAATGGTATAAAGAGTGAACCAGATGTGTCTCCGTATTTTGTTGACTATGTAATGGAAAAAGGCTTCCTTGCATATGTAGGGCCTCCCCCATGGATTTGGGGTATAATGTTTTCTAATAATTAACTCTTATAATCTAAAGGGAAATGTAGATAAATTTAATTGGAGATCTATTCTGAAGAAATGATTGTGAATTTTGTATCTCTGGCAATCTGCACATGGAACTAAATGGCCTCCTTACCTACACTGGTGACAAGTGGTAAAACCATTTGAAATGTGTGCAATGATGAGTATGTGTAATACCCAAGTACTAAATTATTCAAATATACGAAAAACTTCCCCTCAAGCATCGGTTCGCTATAGAGGTCTGACAAGAGTCTTGGTTAACCTTTTAAAGCCCAGGAAATTTCAGAAAAGGGTATTAAAGACAAAGGTATAACCAGGGCTAGCGTGAACTTTTGCAGGGCCGGGTTCCAAAATTGTACAGGGCCAAAAAAAAAAAACACATTTATGTGTACTTCTAAATTCTATAATAATAAATTATTTGTTATAAATTTGAAGTGTGGTACATATCTACATACAACTTATAGGAACACAGAGTACATTATAAATATATAATTTTTTTTGCCATAAAATCTTAAATTACGTCATTAAAATTGGCCTATTTTGGTCAGTTTTTACCGAAATTTTGTTTTTTATGATTAGTTTTTCGTGGATTGTGGGGCTGGGTTCTGGGGCAAGAAGTGGGCTGAACCCACCCCTTGCCAGCCCTGAGTATAGTACTATTTGGATGTGTCCATTTCAATTTTGGGCCATTCTGGGTTTTAAAGGATTAAATAAACCAGAGATCTGAGAGGAAAATGAGACAACATAGGAAACTTTTATGCTTTTTCTGAGGCTAAAACCTTAATTCTATTGATCAGTAACCAAGCACACTAACTACTCTGCCAATTGGAATGGTTTTAAAAATAAAGCATTGATAAAATACACATAAAATTGAACAAATTTTAAAATATCAAATCAACCTGTACAGGTATTTAGCCTGGGAAATCACACAACATTCAATTTATTGGTGACTGGCTTACAAGTGTGCATAATACAGTGTAGTATCTGAGAATGAAGACCTGTTGTGCTATTTGAATGTATATTAATTATTCTGATTGTTAAGATGTCTACAAATCATTTTGATCAAAAGAACATCAGTATGATAATCTAAAACACTTGACTTCAAGAGCTGTCCAGTTAAGTTTGCCTGTAATGGCTAATTAAAGCCTTTAAGTGTTTGAAGTTGATTAATTGATGTTCAAAAATTGCTACAAATGAAACTTGCAACACATTTTTTATGGCTTACGCCTACCCTTTCCCCCCTTTAATTTTTATATTTTTGTTCATCATTAAATGCTCTTTTAGTATGTTAACTGTTTTATTCATTAGTTGTTTCATAATAAAGTTTAGAAGTTGAGTTGCTTTTTTAGAAAGGAAAAAAAAACAAAAAATTAGGCCCCGCAAGGATTAAGCATGCAGTTTTCATTGATGCTTAATTTTAGCTACAGCCATGTAACTAATACTTTTGATTTCTGAGAAACTGATTCAAAAATGGAGTAGAAATTTTCTACTTCCATTTTCTGGTCCTCGGTGTAAGTCCCAAGTAATAAATTAGTAAAGTCCTCAAAGTAAAAACTAGAACATCTCAACTGCAAATGTGGAACACTGATTTCTGACAGTGAAAATTGTAAGTAATGAATAGTTGGAAAATGCAAAAAGTAATATTTCAGTAGTACCCATCCAATTCAAATAGAATTTCACAGAAAAATAAACATTGCAACCCCCCTCCCCTCCCACACACACATACTAGATAAGAGTAGATTGCAGCTGTCAATGTAAACTCCTTGATCATCACATTCTACTACTTAAATTTCAAATCACTAAAATGTGAATAAATCGTTTATAAAATATTTGTTTGATTTTTTTTTTTTTTTTTTTGTAGGTCTTTTTGATGGTGGAAATATTAGTGCATGATTTTTGTTTTGACAGTTTTTTTGCATTGCCTGACTTTTTAATCCTGGCTGATGCTTTAGTGCAACCATAAAGTTTTTTTAATTGTATTAATGCAGTAAACTCTTTATCTGGCACTTTATAGTTCAAAATTCTTTAAAATGCACCACTTTTATCATAAGCCATTACTGAAGTGTGCTGATACTAATGCTGGTTTGTTGCAAAATTTCTACTCCATCCTTCCACTATGACAAAACTTTAAAAATCAAGTTGGAAAGGAATGACAGAAGAGAAAGCATGTTACACTTTAGCTTAAAACTGGAAATTATAGAAAAGCTACAAGGCAGAGATGAAATCAAGCTTGTGCAGGAATATAGTACTGGATAGTCAACATGACATAAAAGCACAGAATGGACACTAAATATCTTATATTTCAGTAATCTTTTAACTGCCTACCTGCTTCTTTGCAATCAATTAGAAGAAATCCAGTAAGTGAATCCCACTAGTAAGTACTAGTTTGCTTTAAATTTTAACATTACAATGTGTGACAACATTTGACTTAAGATTATGAGTAAACACTAAATAGATTAAAGTTAAGTTTAATTCACAAATCACCAGATTTACAATGTGTTTTCTAATATCAACCTGAGATTGAAGGTTCCTTATGTTTGACAGGGTGCCTGGAACCCCAAACCTGTTATTGCAGCAAATATTTTTAAGTAGATAAGTGCAAATTATTTAGATGACTAACCCAAAATATCACAGAAGAGTAACATGAATGTAATTAAAGTGTTGCAATTTTAGGAGTTTTACCCATAAATCTGTTTTGCCCCTGGAGCAACCTAAGGCAACATTTATGGAGCATTTTGTACAATAATTACTGCAAACAAAAATAAGACTAATTGTCATGCCAAAATTAGCAAAAACTATGAACCAATGGTGATTCTAAAACAGTGTGTATGTGCAACTGCCTTTCAATTAAATCACATCAAAATTGAAACAAAGTAAATGTGTACCACTTTGTGTTGGTGTTACTCAAGTGTATGATTGAATTTGTTTGAGTCTACAAATATTTCATTGGAAACATTTGAGAGAGTGAATTTCTTTTTTACCTCCTAATGCTGGGTTCGAGCCCCGGATAAGGCATGGCTGTTTGTGTCGTTTTTCTGCTGAGGTCCTGCCATCCTCTTTAGACCTTCTACTATGGCATATAAACTGACAGGCTCCTGTCAGACCTCTGTGGCAAGCAGCTGCTTGAGGGGGTATTTATTTTTATTTTATTTTAATGCTTGTTCTAGTCGTCATCCTCAAGCAGCCATGGGCTAGGGAGGTCCAACCAGACTGCACAATTTAGTTCTCCAAGCTTCTCTGTCTTGATTTATATGTTGCATCTCTCCACTGCACACCAATTCTAACAAGGTCCTGTTTGACATTGTCTGCCCACCACATCCTAGGTCGCCCTCTCTTTCTGAGGCATTTAGGCACACTGTTTATAAACCTGTTCACTAATCTATAATTATCCATATGGGCAACATGGCCAAACCAACAGTCTCTCTGCACAATATACTGCTCAGAAGAGGTTGCAGACTCCTTTGCCTGATCTCTTCATTACTTACAAAGTTGAACCATCCAAGATACTATGTAAGCATCTAGCATCAAAAGCATAGTTTCCTGTTATCTAGTTTACAAAGCATCCAAGTTTCACTACCATAACTAACCCTAGAAAGAATCAAACTATTATACAGTCTAATTTTAGTCTTTAGGTGTATACGCCTATTTCTCCATACACTCCATAGATTCTTAAAAGTCCTGGCAGCAATCCCTATCCATTTGTTAATCTCATGCCACACATCACCAGTACCTATTCTGATTCTTTATTATCATACTATTTTGAACAAGAGGCCTAAAATGGTAGTGTTCTCTGAGGAGACCTACCCGTTTTAGGTTTCTTATACAATTTGACTGCCATTTTTACCTTTTCTTATGTTTGTCCTTAGGAGCCCACCTAAGGGTGGTTTACTTATACCTATTTGGCATGAGTAAGAACAAAATATATATCTTTATGATGGAGATGGTTAGGGGTAAAATTATTACCCGGTGCCTCGAATATGATTATACAATCTACCAGTATCTGTTACATAGCTTCCAAGATAATTAAACTGTGATATCTGCTCAAGACTGCAACCATTCAAATTAACTGAATCACAGCCTGCCTGACCAATTTTCATCACTTTAATTATCTCTGTTTATTACCAGTCTCATCAGCAGCCCTAATGAAAGAATTCATCTCATCATTAGCCAACAAGACCAAATCATCAGCATAATCTAAATCAGAAATTTTGAAATATCTAGACCATTTAAGGTCAAAATCTTTCTCTTGCAAAGAATTTCACATAACATAATCAATAACTAAAGAGAAGAGGACAAAATGCACCCATGGCGAACACCAGAAGCAATGCTAAACCAATTGCTACAAGCCTTACCAACTCACACACACGACTCAATGAACACTCTCTATAATAACACTATGTTAACTAACTTGTCTTAGAGAATTAAATTACTTTAACTCTAAACATTTCTCAAACTGCCTGAGTGAAAATATCTGATCTACACATCCCCTACCACTTCTGAGTACACATTGCTCATCACACAATTGACTATCAACCAGATTCTTAATTTTATTAAGCACAATCATGCAAAGCATTTTATCCTGAACAGTAGGCTGATACCCCTATAGTTTTCACAAGAACTGTGATCACCTTTTTTTAAAAATAGAGATAACAATAGCTCTGGTAAAATCCTTAGGGACCATGCCTTTATCATAAAAGATATTCAGAATTTCAGTCATCCATGTAGTAACCAAAACATTACCACCTCTAAGAATTTCCATATTAATTTCAGCTACCACTGGGGATTTATATAGTTTAAGTTTAGAAACAGCCAAAATAACTTCAGACTATATTATAGGACCAACATTAAAGCCAGTAATTCATCTATCATCAATTACAAACAATGGGAGTAGAACTAACACATTGTTTAGAACATCACTGAAATGCTCAGCCCACCTAGCGAGGACAGAATCCTCATCTTCTATAACCTTATCTTGTTTAGCCTTCAATCCCTGTCAGTTTTCTACCACACAAAACATTAACTATCTGGTACAGCTCTCTGCTGTTGTGCTGTCTAACTGCTTCCTCAGCTTTGTCAGCCAAACCATCAAGCCAAAGATTCTTATCAGCTGCTAACTGATCTTTTACACGTTTATTAAGTTTTCTGTAATGCTTTCTATTAGGACTAGTAGGGTATTGATTAAGGACATTCCTGCAGTTCTTTCTTTCCGAAATAAGCTCAAGTGCCTTATCACTCAGATAATTCTGTCTCTTCTGCTCCGTTTTTCCTAAAAGAGTACTGTTAGTGTCCAAAAAAAGCCTGTTTAAAATGATCCCATTCTTCAACTTCAGTACTAAGCATACCATGACTGTCATAATGACTAAGTAACCTATCATGGTAAGCTTTGGCTATAACTGGGTCTTTCAGAGCTTCAGTATTAAAAGCAAATTTTTTAACCCTAGCACAACACTTTTTAAGTTTAAGTTGCAAGACACTTTTAACAAGGTAATGGTCAGATCCAATTTCAGCTCCCCTATATGACCTGGTATTCCTAACAGAACTAGCCCATTTGCTGTTAATTAATATATAATCAATCATATTCTTATGCAGCCCATCGGGTGAAACCCATGTGTACTTATGTATGTTGCAGTGTTTGTAATAAGTGTTAGTTATTCTGAATCCATTGAGTTTACTTACCTGTAGGAGACGTTGCCCATTGCCATTGCAGCTACCAATACCAAAAGGGCCTATTACTCCTCCCTAAAGGTCAGAGTCTGTAGCAACTTTGGCATTGAAGTCACCTAGAAAAAGGGTAATATCTCCTTTCTGAACAGAATTAAAAATATCCTGAAGTTGTCAGTAAAACTTATCCTTCTCATCCTCATTGGGAGCATAACAGACAACATTCAAGTCTGTAATGCTTGTCTGAAATTTTGCTCTTAGAAATCTTTCATTAATGCATTCATATCCTAGATGAGCATCACTAGCATGTCTTCTGAGAAGCAGAGCTACTCCTTGGTGATACTAATTATAGTTCTTCCCTGAAAAGAGAAATTTAAGTTTATTTTTAAGAATCTGAACTTTATCTGCCCATCTGGTCTCTTGCAAGCTGAAAATATCTAAATTATAATGGTGGAATTCTTGTGTGAGGACATCAAGAAAATAAGCTCTGTGCAGAGTCCTACATTCCAACTACCTATGGAGAGAAAATGGTTAGTTGGATGTTTAAAGAAACCATGTTTATTGAGAGAGGGAATGCCGACAATATCGAACAGTCCCCTAATCGCAGGCATGGGGACAAAACCCATTCCCCCACCACTAAAGGCTGAATCCATCTACACTGGAAGACTTTCTCCAATGTAGAATTTGATGATTCCAGTAGAAGCAAGAATTCAGGTGCCTGCAATGACCTCTGCTCAGGATTATCCACCAGCTGATAAAACATATCCTATTAATCTATGTACTTTGGGCTGTCAACCCACAAACAAAAAATAGCGGCAGATTTTCCCTCCATAGAAGCCCACCAGTGCAGAAAATTCAGGATCCATAATCAAGCTCAGAGCCATAATTTTGTTCAGGTTGGTATATATGGTCAGCACCAGGACCCTGTGTGGTCCTGGTGCTGACCATATATACCAACCTGAATAGTTTTCTGCCAGAAAGCATTTTAAATGGCAGGGAATTTCTTTTAAGACCATGAAGGGAATTTCTAAAGATTATTAGGAAGTTGAAAGGATAATGATCAATAGGTCCTTGTAGCTCTTGAGATATTAGTAATCTTCTCTAGGAGGTACTTTACCAGTGGTGCATCTTCACCAGGAGTAAGAGTGAAAAAGCATAGTTTATAATTTTTCTTCATTCTTTTTAGATGTCTGTTTTTTCTTCAGTTCTTAAGAACTTTGATGTTGAAATATAGCAATATATATGCCAAGCAATATTTGTTTCGTAATAGTTTTTGTTTTGCACTGGCCCAGTAGCTGAGCAGTTAGTGTGCTAGGTTGAAGATCAAAATGACCTTTCATTCGAGCTTTTGATAAGGTATGGATGTTTATTTTCATATGCTGTCTTTATGCTGAAGTCTCCTTTGCAGTCTTTCATTGTGACATACTGACAAAGTACTTGCAAACCTAAATTGCAATTAAGAAATAATTCACTTAGTTTCAATGCAGGATATTGTTGAAGATCTTTTTCAGTCATTTAAAAATCTACATAAATAATTTTGCATAGCTAAGATGCAGGGCTTGTAAGTGGTAGCTAGGTACTCACTGGAAGGAGAGCTATGCACCAATACCCTGTGATGATGCATAGAACCGGCCAGGCCTAGCATCTAATATCTGACCCCACCTTCTCGTGGTGTAGACTCTTAGTACCTTTCAAAAGAGATATTCTCTTGTGGAAGTGAATGGAAGGGGAGGGCTGCCAGATTAATGTGGCCTACTGATCTGGAAATCTATGGCTGCTTTTCTTTTTTTCTACCCTGTTGAGGAGTGGTCAACCACACAGGGTCCTGGTGCTGACCATATAAACCCATTGGACTGAATTATGGCTCTGAGTTTGATTATGGATCCTGATTTTGCTGCACTGGTGGGCTTCTGTGGAGGGAAAATCTTCCGCTGTGTTTTCTGTTTGTTTGTGGGTTGACAGCCCCAAGTGAATAGATTCACAGGATATGTTTATCAGCTGGTGGATAATCCTGAGCAGAGGTCATCGCAGGCACCTGAACTCATTGCTTCTATTGGCATCGTCAAATTCTACATTGGAGGAAGTCTTCCAGTGTAGATGGAGTCAGCCTGTAGTGGTGGGGGAACAGGTCTTTGCCCCATGTCTGCGATTAGGGGGCTGTTTGATATTGTCGGCATTTCCTCTCTCAATAAACATAGTTTCTTTAAACATCCCACTAACCATTTTCTCTCCATAGGTAGTTGGAATGTAGGACTCTGCATAGAGCTTATTCTCTTGATGTCCTCACACAAGGATTCCACCATTATAATTTTGATATTTTCAGCTTGCAAGAGACCAGATGGGTAGATAAAGTTCAGATTCTTAAAAATAAACTTAAATTTCTCTTTTCAGGGAAGGACTAGAATAAGTATCACCAAGGAGTAGCTCTTCTCAGAAGACATGCTAGTGATGCTCATCTAGGATATGAATGCATTAATGAAAGATTTCTAAGAGTAAAATTTCAGACAAGCATTACAGACTTGAATGTTGTCTGTTGTTATGCTCCCAATGAGGATGAGAAGGATAAGTTTTACGGACAACTTCAGGATATTTTTAATTCTGTTCAGAAAGGAGATATTACCCTTGTTCTAGGTGACTTCAATGCCAAAGTTGGTACTGACTCTGACCTTTGGGGAGGAGTAATAGGCCCTTTTGGTATTGGTAGCTGCAATGGCAATGGGCAACATCTCCTACAGGTAAGTAAACTCAATGGATTCAGAATAACTAACACTTATTACAAACACTGCGACATACATAAGTACACATGGGTTTCACCCGATGGGCTGCATAAGAATATAATTGATTATATATTAACAGCAAATGGGCTAGTTCTGTTGGGAATACCAGGTCATATAGGGGAGCTGAAATTGGATCTGACCATTACCTTGTTAAAAGTGTCTTGCAACTTAAAAAGTGTTGTGCTAGGGTTAAAAAATTTGCTTTTAATACTGAAGCTCTGAAAGACCCAGTTATAGCCAAAGCTTACCATGATAGGTTACTTAGTCATTATGACAGTCATGGTATGCTTACTACTGAAGTTGAGGAAGAATGGGATCATTTTAAACAGGCTTTTTTGGACACTAACAGTTCTCTTTTAGGAAAAAAGGAGCAGAAGAGGCAGAATTATCTGAGCGATAAGGCACTTGAGCTTATTTCGGAAAGAAAGAACTGCAGGAATTCTTTAATCAATACCCTACTAGTCCTAATAGAAGGCATTACAGAGAACTTAATAAACGTGTAAAAGAACAGTTAGCTGCTGATAAGAATCTTTGGCTTGATGGTTTGGCTGACAAAGCCGAGGAAGCAGTTAGACAGCACAACAGCAGAGAGCTGTACCAGATGGTTGTTTTGTGTGGTAGAAAACTGACAGGTATACAGGGATTGAAGGATAAACAAGGTAAGGTTATAGGAGGTGAGGATTCTGTCGTAGCTAGGTGGGCTGAGCATTTCAGTGATATTCTAAACAATGCGGTTAGTTCTATTCCCATTGTTTGCAATGATGATTGATGCATTGATGGCTTTAATGTTGCCCTATAACACATTCTGAAGTTATTTTGGCTGTTTCTAAACTTCATAAATCCCCAGGGGTAGATGAAATTACTACAAAAATGCTTAGAGCTGGGAATGTTTCGGTTACCACTTGGATGACTGAAATTCTGAATATCTTTTATGATAAAGGTATGGTTCCTAAGGATTTTACCAGAGCTATTGTTCTCTATTTTTTAAAAAAAGGTGATCACAGTTCTTGTGAAAACTATAGGGGTATCAGCCTCTACTGTTCAGGGTAAAATGCTTTGCATGATTGTTCTTAATAAAATTAGAATCTGGTTGATAGTCAATTGTGTGATGAGCAATGTGTATTCAGAAGTGGTAGGGGATGTGTAGATCAGATATTTTCACTTAGGCAAATTCTTGAGAAATGTTTAAAATTTCAGAAACCTTTTGGTTGCTAGCTTTGTTGATTTCAAAAAGGCTTTCGACTCTGTGGATCGTCATAATTTGTGGTTGATTGTGAGATCATATGGTATACCAGACAAGTTAGTTAACATAATGAAAGCTGTCTATAATAACATGAGTCATGTGTGAGAGTTGGTAAGTCTTGTAGCAATTGGTTTAGCATTACTTCTGGTGTTTGACAAGGGTGCATTTTGTCTCCTTTTCTCATTAGTTTGGTTATTGATTATGTTATGCGAAATTCACTTCAAGAGAAAGATTTTGGCCTTAAATGGGCTGGAGATAAGAAAATTTCTGATTTAGATTATGCTGATGATTTAGCCCTTTTGGCAAATGATGTTGATGAGATGAACTCTTTCATTCGAGCTGTTGATGAGACTGGTAATAGAGTAGGTTTGGTTATAAACAGAGAGAAAACTAAAGTGATGAAAATTGGTCAGGCAGGCTGTGATTCAGTTAATCTGAATGGTTGCAGTCTTGAGCTGGTGTCAGTTTAATTATCTTGGGAGCTATGTAACAGATACTGGTGATGTGCGGCATGAGATTGACAGATGAATAGGGATTGCTGCTGGGACTTTTAAGAATCATTGGAGAGAGTGTTGAAATAAGCATATACACCTAAAGACTAAAATTTGACTGTATAATAGTTTGGTTCTTTCTAGGGTTAGTTATGGTAGTGAAACTTGGACACTTTGTAAACAAGATAACAGGAAACTAGATGCTTTTGATTCCAGATGCTTACGCAGTATCTTGGGCATTAGGTGGTTCAACTTTGTAACTAATGATGAGGTTAGGCAAAGGAGTCAGCAACCTCATTTAAGCAGCATATTGTGCAGAGAGACTCCGTTGGTTTGTCCATGTTGCCCGTATGAATAATTATAGATTGGCAAATAGGGTTATGAACAGTGTGCCTAAAGGCCTTAGAAAGAGGGGGAGACCTAGGATGTGGTGGGCAGACAATGTCAAACAGGATCTTGTTAGAATTTTTGTGCAGTGGCCAGATGCAGTAGATGTAGCTCAGGATAGACTTGCTTGGAGAACGAAATTGCACAGTCTGGTTGGACCTCCGTAGCCCATGGCTGCTTGAGGATGATGATGATTTGTAATTGCCAAGAACCAGACAACTGCTTTGGTTAGAAAAATCTTGAGGATATTTTACAATATTTTTTGCTCTAAAAGTTTAAAACTCGGAAAATATTTTAAAAGAAAGTTCTTGCTATGTGTTATTTCCTGCAGTTCCAAAATACCTGGAGATATTGCTGATGATATATATTACCCAAAATATTTAATGTCTATTAGGTCACTGGTGGCATGGCCAAAAAAAATCACAAAAAATCACAAGAAATAATTGAAGTAATTATTAGTTATTTTGAAATTTAGTTTTTTGTGTTATTAACAAAAATGCATTTTTATGTTCATTTTGTAATCATTGTTTGTTGCATGGACAGTCACATCATTCACTTCATGAATCAGTGCTACATCATCTACCTTAGTTTATATAATTAAATCCTTACCTACCGTATTTTTTCTATTCTAAGACTCACTTTAATTTCAGCACCACCAACAGACAAAAAGCTTTGATTCTAAGAAAAAAATAAAATAAATTGCTAAAATATATCTAACAAATATTTTTATCATAATAGAATTCGATTTATTAACAACAATAGTACTTATTTATCAGTAAGTATGCTATATTCATCACTTCCTTCTGAATCAATATTGGAGTCTGATTCTTCTGAGCCTTCTTTTTCTGCATTTCTGAGACACCATCGATTCTAAGACTCACCCCATTTTTAGAGACCTTTATGTGGGGCAAAAAGTGCATCTTAGAATTGAAGAAATACGGTAATTTATCCCTTGGGCATCACTGGAATCTTAACATTGCTGTTATGATTCATTACACAAATGTGCATGTGCTGAAATAGCAATGAACTGCAGTAGGTAGGCCATCACTTCAGAGTGGCCTGTTTACACTTCAACCAATGAACAGATAGTCAGAGTCCTTACTTGGCCAAAATCTTCATTTGACTGTACCACTATGGTTGCCAACTTCTTATTTTGCCAAGGAAGATCATTTTGGTATGGATAGTTTAAGGGTATTTAAATATGAAAATATAATTTTGTATAGAACATTTGATTACAAAGGAATATTAATAACTTATTTTACAAGACTTTTCATAAGCAGTGTTTAGCTCAGTGAAATGTCATTTGAATTGCAATACAAAGGTCTTTGGTTCTATACTGGCTGCTGCTCCTCAATGTTTTTCCCCTACTAATGAATGTTTTGTATAATTCATTGTAAAATATATTTTGTAAATTATAATAAATTAGTATCGTAAATTATTATTATAATAATTATAAGTTAAATATTAACATAATAAATTATTCTAACCAAAATAAACAACTCTGAGTGACAATTTACAGCAAGTAATTCAGTTCAAAATAATTTACAATGGAGTCAAATTTAATATTTTAAAATACCACTGGAATAGGGAGCAAAAATATATATAATTATAGTAAAAACAAAAAAATCCATCAAGCAGCTGCTTGCCACAGAGATCTGACAGAAGCCTTTCAGTTTATACACTAAAGTAAATCCATGAGGATTGCAGGACCATAGCAGAAATAAAACACAAATGTACCTTACCTGTGGCTCGAACCCAAGTCCCTTTGATCAGTAGCCAAGCATGCTAACCACTCTTCCACAGGGATGATTAAAATTCTGAAATGAACTGGAAAGGGCCAAAATACTCTTCAGTTCTTTCCTATCACCAAAAAATTTTCACTAAATAAATTTATGCTTTTTGAGAATAGCTGAAAAAATAAAAAATATATTTATATGCAATATGAAACATTGTTCCAGTTCAATAAATATTGGGCACATCTCCAAATAAATTTTTTCTACATCCTTGCCCTGTTTGCAGTAGTCAAATGCCCCACTAAAAATTTTAGTCGTGAGCTCCTACTGTTATTAAGTACAGTAAAAATGCACGTCCCTCACCCATGATGAAAAGTTTCTGTATAAATGTAACACAGTATGTCCAGGGCACAAAAATCTGACACATTTGAGACACCATAAAGATTACAGAAATTTTTTTGTGAAGAACTTTTTTTTAAAAAAAGTATTGTTGTTATTGCTATAGCTGTCCCATGGTCGATTGGATTGGTCGATTGACTACTGGTCTAAGGGACCTGGGTTCGAGCCCCGGTAAGGACTGTTTGTGTCGTTTTTCTGCTGAGGTCCTGCCATCCTCTCAGACCTTTTACTATGGCATATAAACTGACAGGCTCCTGTCAGACCTCTGTGGCAAGCAGCTGCTTGAGGAGGTATTTTTTTATTTATTGATAATCAGTGCCACGAGCTCAACATAAGAGTGGAAAAAACTTGTTCCCTCGAATGCCAAGCACTGAGCATCATCATCAATGATTACTCATTGTTACCCATACCAGAATCTGCAGCTCTTTTTGACATTTTCGTAGTCCTCAAAGTCACAAAACACTAAAAAATCAGCAGAAGCATGACTGACGCAACACACCTTCATGTTGGGCATGTTTGGCGCCAAATGTAAGCTTTGATATGCAGACTACATCCATAAAAGCCTTTGGTTTTTCGAAGCTTCAGTTTTCAGAATTTTGGATAACAGATTGTGTAACCTGTAGTATGCAAATAAATTTTTATAATAGTCAGATATTGTAATTATAATTCATACTAAAATTTTTCCTAATTTGAGTTTTGGGGAGGGAGCAAAATTTAATTTCTTATGGTATTGTGTAGACACCACTGTAGACCAGTTTTAACAAGGTCCTGTTTTACATTGTCTGCCCACTGCATCCTAGTCTCCCCCTGTTTCTGAGGCCTTTAGACACTGTTCTTAACCCTATTTGCATAACTTACAGATATGCATATGGGCAACATGGCCAAACCAATAGTTTCCCTCTGCACAATATGCTGCTGGAACAGAAAGTAGGCTGATACCCGTATAGTTATTGCAATTCTTGCAATAATCTTTTTTAAAAATAAGGATAGTAGTTCTGGTAAAATCCTTGAGAACAATGCCTTTATCATAAAAGATATTCAAAATTTTAGTCATCCATGTGGTAACTGAAACATTACCAGCTCTAAGCATTTCTGTATAATTTTATCTATCCCTGGGATTTATGTAGTTTAAGTGTAGACACTGCCAAAATAACTTCAGACTGTGTTATAGGGCTAACATTAAACCTAGCAATGCATCTATTCTCATTACAAACAATAGGAGTAGAACTAACCACATTGTTTAGTATATCTCTGAAATGTTTCACCACCTAACCATAATTGTCTCCTTTAATCCCTGTAAAACTGGCTGTTTTGTTCCCCACATAAAACATTTTCTGGTAGTTTTCTGTTATTACACTGTCTAGCTGCTTCCTCGTAGGGTATTGATTAAGGACATTTCTGATGTTCTTTCTAAAATAAGCTCCAGTGCTTTATTACTCAAATAATTATGGTTCCTCTACTCTTTACCTAAACTGTTGTTTTCAAGAAAAGCCTATTCAAAAGGTCCCATTCTTCCTCAAATTCAGTAGTAAGCAAACCATGACTGTCATAATGACTAAGTAACCTATAATGGGGTAAGCTTTAGCTATAACTGGGTACATCAGAGATTCAGTCTTAAAGACAACTCTTTTAACCTTATCACAACACTTAAGTTGCAAAAACCTGTAACATGGTAATGGTCAGATCCATTTCAGTTCCCCTATATGACCTGGTATTCCTAACAGAACTAGCCCATTTGATGTTAATATATACTGAATCAGATTCTTGTGCCCATCTGGTGAAATCCATGTGTAATTTATGTTTGTTGCAGTGTTTGCAATAAGTATTAGTTATTCTGAAACCATTAAGGTTATTTACATGTAATAGAAATTGCCCATTGCAGCTACCAATACCAAAGGGACCTATCACCCATTCCCAAAGGTCAGTCAATACTAACTTTAGCATTGAAGTTACCTAGAACAAGGGTAATATCTTCTGTCTTGCCAGAGTTCAAAATGTGCTGAAGTTGTCTGTAAAACTTATCTTTCTCATCCTCATCCTTGTGGGGGCATAACAGATAACATTAAAGTCTTTAATGCTTGTCTGAAATTTAGCTGTAAGAAACCTTTCATTAATGCTCTGATATCCTAGAAGAGCATCATTAGCATGTCTGCTGAAAAAGCAAACCTAATGCCTTGGAGATGATTATCTTCCCTCCCTGAAAATAAATTTAAGATTATTTTTAAATATCTGACCTTTATCTCTGCATCTGATCTTTTGCAAACCGAGACTATCTAAATTATAACGATGGAATTCTTGTGTGAGGACATCAAGAGAATAAACTGTGTAGAGTCCTCACATTCCGGTACCTATGGAGAGAAAATAGTTAGTGGGATGGTTAAAGAAACTATTTATTGAGAGGAAATACCGATAATATCACAGTCCCCTAATTGCAGGCATGGGGCAAAGACCTGTTCCCCACTTCTAAAGGCTGAAGCCATCTACATTGGAAGACTTTCTCTAATGCAGGTTCTTCCAATGCAGATGCCCGTCAAGAGTTCAGGTACCTGCGATGACCCCAGATCAGGATTATTCCCCAGCTGATAAAACATCCTGTGAATCTATTCACTTGGGGCTGTCAACCAACAAACAACACACGGTGAAAGATTTTCCCTCAACAGAAGCCCACTTGTGCAGCAAATTCAGGATCTATAAATCAAGCGCAGAACCATTATCCATTCGGGTTACATTATTCTATTCGGGTTATATATGGTCAGAACTCTGTGGTGGACCACTCATCAGCAGGGTGGAAAAAAGTAGCCATAGTAGTCCAGATCACTAGGCCACAATGGTCTGGACTACTGTTTCCTTCTAGAAGAGTATGTTTTAAAAGATACTGACGGCGGTGTCGGACTTTAGGTGTTATTCCTGACCGGTTCCGGGCATTATCACAGGGTTTGGTGCATAGAGTTCTACAAAAATATATATTTACTAGGAATGAAACAGAAATATTTTACGTTATTTAATACATTGACACATTTTATGAGGTATACTTTTAATTTAGATAACATTTTAATAAAATGTGTAACACATATTTTTCAAAATAGTATTTTAACCTCTGATATGAATTCTTTGTTTTTTGAACAACTACAATTCTGCCAGGAACTAGTGTTTTGCTCGTACTATTTCGAACTCTTACAATTTTTCACAAAGAAGCTTGTACTGTTTGCCAATTCTGAAACATGCGACGCGAAAGCGGAAAGAAACTAAGTTAACTATTACATATGCAAGTTTATCGATAGCAACAATTTCAACAACTGTTAATGTTAAGTCTGGATAGTTTCATCCCCATACCCACCAAATCTTGATCAACATCTGCGTATATTGGATACGTAATAACTGCGAGGTTTCGCAAATGCTTGAGATCCAATGTGTATTTTCCAGTAAAGGAAATCGGTCTTATGTTTTATTAAATAATAACTAAAAAAATATTGCGATAAAAAGTATTTCAGAAAAATATGGCGTACATATCAGATGGAAAATTTACTTTCGTAAATTTCTAATTTTTTTGAGTTAACTACATTTAAAAGAACAAAATAATCTGCTCTTTGTGGGAAGAAACTCCTTTTCATTACCCAGTAAATCCCCTCTACATTTCACTAAGCGAATTCAGTGATCTCCACTGCTGTAATTTTCAGATTTAATTCCAGTTTTCTACATAACAGTTAGGTAGTTTTTTTTAACTTGTATTGTGCTTTGCCAGAAAAAAATCTCTTCATATGGAATAATTTATTTGTGGCTTTATTCCAATTGAATTTTTTTTTTATAGTGAATATCATCGCTGAATTTTCAAATCCGGTTTCCCTCCCTTCCCATTATCTCAAGTACTGTTTTCACTCATGCCAGTCATCAATAATGCCGTAATGTTTCCTCATGTTCCTGCATCTCTTATAAAATCAGATTTTAATTGCATTAACTTTTATCCCATCCACATCGAAATTAATCTTTTATATGCGGACATCCACTCAAGGACACCACTTCGCAAAATTCCCCGCCTTGCCCACGGTCAGTAGGGGACACCGATGGACTAGGAAAGGCCGCCGTCCGTCGGATGGGACGTTAAGCCGTGGCACCGTGTGCGAGAGAGCCATACCCTGTGCACGTTAAAGAACACGCTGGATGGTCTTGACGGGAGGCTACCATCTGTCTCCCAATAGCTATTCCAGTGGGTCCCCTCCCCCAACCTTCTCTGAGCCTTCGGGGTCCATGTGACCTGGCCATTTAGCCCATTGTGTGCAAAAAAGTGCCGCTCAGAGGTAAAACAACCCAACTCAAGGACACCATTTTTTAACTGTTAACGTTTAGTCTTTGGGAATTTTGAAGAATTAAACCCAGGTCTCAAGTTATTTTCCTTTGGTTAATCCCAACTGGTTCGCACATAGCCTGTGGGCTTTTAAGGGGGCTGAGTATGTAAGCGGATAGACATATCTACTTCTTTATATATAAATTTGTGGTCGACACTTGATTATATAGATAATGACAGATATTTACATGCTTTCCTTAAGTCTAAAGTATGCAAGCATTTTGTTTTTTAAATGGGAATTACCGTATTTGCCGGCGTATAGTACGCACTTTCTTCCCCTCAAAATACGCCTAAAATATGGGGTGCGTCTTATGCGTCAGTAATCAAAATTATGAGTTTAAATTTCAGTCTAAAACTTTTGGTTTATATCAATATACATATATAAGTATTCTTTTGCATTTTGTCCTTTTGTGAAAGAGTGGTTTCAAATAAATCGTTTCCATATTTTTTTTTGTTCTGTAAAAATAAGTTGCGTGATGTATTTTATGTTTCACTACTGATAGAGGGAGCATTCCAATAAAATAGAGTTCAGATCCACTGACACCTCAAGGTTATGATTCATCCAATGTGCGCATGCATGATCTCATTTCACCGTGGTTTTTCATTTAGTTCTGGAGATGAATTTCTGGGTTTTGAGGATGAACATTAAAAGGTAACTACAATGTTCCCTTGTTACATTTTTTGTATACATAAATAACTCTAAAATGAGTACAGTAAATCTTTATGGAAATTCATGAAACAATGCGGAAAAATTTTTTTCCTTTAATATGTGTCTAAAAAAAGGGAGGGTGCGTCTTATACGCCGACAAATACGGTAATTAATTTTTGCCATAAAGTATGAAGTTGTGTTGTTGCTAAATTGCTCTTTCAATCAACGGGCTGAATTGCCAGGTTCCAAAGACACAGAGTACTCGGAGAAGGCTAGGGAAGGGGACCAACTGGACATCTGTTAGGAGACAGATGGTAGCATCCCATCAAAGCCATCCTGCATGTTTTACAATTTTTTAACATATATAGGGTATGCCATCCGCCACTATCCACCTTTTAACATGCACAAGGTATAGCTCCATCACGCAGGGCCACGGGTTTGCCCCATCCGATGGACGGCAACCTTTTCAAGCCCATTGGGTTTCGTGCAGGAAAGCTATACCCTGTGCACGATGAAGGACATGCTTGGATGTCTTTGACGGGAGACTGCTATGCATCCTAGCAGCTGTGCATTGAGTTCTCATTCATCCAACATCCTCTGAGCACTTCGTCATTGTGACCTGGCATTTTAGTCCATTGTGTACAAGAAAAAAGCGCTTCTCAGAGGTAAAACAACCCAAAGACCGCACCTTGCTTAAACCCTGTAACCTACATTTTTTTTTTGAAAAATATTTGTTTCAGAAGATTACTGGAAAATTTGCTGAGTAACTTCTATAAAAATATTTTTACCCGAACAGCCATTTTGCCCATTCGTGTTCATTCACTTGTCCTCCACATACCAGGGGTAGGGGTTCGCAGTAGCATAAAAATAAATAAATACCCACTCAAGCAGCTGCTTGCCACAGAGGTCTGACAGGAGCCTGTCGGTTTATATGCCATAGTAGGTCTGAGAGGATGGCAGGACCTCAGCAGAAAACGACACATACATCCATGCCTTACCTGGGGCTCGAACCCAGGTCCCTTAGATCAGTAGCCATACCAGGCTCGTAATCTGCAGCTCCTAGATCAGAGTTCCAAATATGCCACCGTTGAGATTTATCTCTCCCCCCTACCCCTGCCCTCGGTCAGAAAGGGGACACGGATAGGGGTGGAAAGCTGCCCTCTGCCGGATGAGACGTAAGGCCGTGGTCCCGTATGCAGGAGAGCCATACCCTGTGCACATTAACGAACATCCTTGATGACCTTTACAGAAGGCTTCCATCCGTCTCCTGACAGCTGTCCAGCCGGCCCCCTTCTCTGCACAACTGGAGTCAGTGTTATCTGGCCGTTTATCCCATTGTATACAAAAAGTGCCGCCCAGATGTCAAACAAAGCAAACTTCCCCTCCCCACTTTTTATAAATCTAAGCTTGAGAAAAAGCAAAATATAAACGATGTTTTAAGAAAAAAGTTAAGTTTTTCTCTCGGGGCCCTATGAAATCTGTTTCACTACCAATAACAATCAGAATCAAAGACCCGTGCATCAGTAGTCCACCTGTAGTGGGTACGCATAATCATGAGCCATCAAAGTGCCAGCTTTGTTTCTCCCACGCAAGAGCTGCCAACTAGTCTAAACATAGCGGCTTACAAGTTTTGTACATATGTTGGCCACCTAGTTAATGTTGGCACATTTCCAAAGTTTCAGCCGCCAGCAGAAACAATACACAACTGGTATTTCAAGTTGTGCCAAGGGTATAGCGAAGTAGGTGTCCAGATTCTAAGGATTGAGAAAGGTTACCAGTTCGCAATCAGGGTAAAATTTTTATGCTTTAAAATTGTACGGGGAAAGAAAATCGCACCGAAAAAAATTTTGTCAAGCAGCCCACTGTGACGAGGTGGTCTGACAGGAACCACATTTGTAATCAGTGGCTTGTAATATGCGACGGAATTTTTGAGGAAATATCTCGGCACAAAGGCACTTCAAAAGAAAACATTCATGCATTATCTGGGAATCAAATCTAGACATTGCTCCGCAGCCAAGCACTCTAACGCAGAGAACGGTTTCAAAATCTTAACTCTTCCTAACAAATTTTTCTCTTATAGCAGTGATCTCCATCCAATCGCGTATCAAAGAATGTTTTTAGGGGGTGCTAAACCGAAGATTTTTCAACACCCTTGAAGAAAAATCTTGCAACGGCACATACAGTAGCATTGTTAAGACGGTTAACCTGCCCCCCCCCCCCCACCTCCCTATGGGTAGCCGCGTGCTACATTATGCTAATGTTTTTGATTCCATAGTAGGGTATTCCAGGAGATAAACAAACATGGGACTGAAGAATAGTTTTTCAACTACACTGTGAATTGCTAATTTGTTGAATTGCTGAATAGCAAACTTCCAAGCGTATTCCAAATGTATCTGGGGTGACGTCAGTAGTGGCTGAAGTTTTAGGCTCCCCGTAATTCCGCAGGTATTCGTCTGATCGATCCCTAATTTGGTGTGGCACTAGTGTTTTTATAAGGTTTAGTGTACCTAGTTGCGGTGGGTAGGATTAAACCCACCTCAAGTGTTTTTTCTTAAGTTCAAGGGCCTTCAGGCGAAGGCCCCAGCGTCACTGCATTAGCGTAGTTACGCTTACGCCTCTGGTAGCATTTTTTATTATTACATTTGACTAATAGTGAAGAAACTGAAGTATTAAAAAGAAATTTTCAATGCTTTTGAAACCTGTGTACTTCATGGAATGCTGTTAAAATAGTAGCAGAAAAATTCTCACGCGAGCAACTTAAATACAGCTACTACCATTTATGTGTTGCGCATGCATGATATCAGAATGTATTACTAGCGACTTCCCTTTTACGAAATTTATTGCGAGAACGGGTTTACAGAGTTGGATGACTGCAAGTGATTATAGTGAAAACTTGTTTGAACTGTTTCCTCATAATTAACTGGTATTTATGCTTTGTCATGGTTGCTGCGAGTTGCGTAGTAATGCAGTTGTGCAAGGTCGGTAGCAACTGGGTGCGTCTATAACGGTTGCTCCATGCAATCAGAGCGTGTGCTCAGGAATTGAGGTAATATTGCTATTGGCTAGACTGTGACGAGAGACCCGGACTTCAGAGGAATGGAAAGTTTTCGATCAACTTTTTGATCGAAATTTCGGATTTTCTGAAATATATTCATTCAAAACTTAATCTACTTGTTTCAAAAATTTCATTGATTTCATAGACATTTGATTAAAATAGGATAAGGGTAAACCATAAGGAATAAAACAACATATTAACCAAAAGTTAATTTATAATTTAATTTCGTATTGTTTCAAATTGATATATTGCACACTGAAAACTGATTCCGATTTAAATACGTTGGATTAATAGCGATATGCAATAAAGTAAGTGTCCATTTGCCCCAACCGAGTGGTGTAAACGGACATTTTAATTCCTTTTAATGATGTCGTTTTCACATCTGTTACAAAATATGGGTTGTCCCCATCCATTAATTTCCGCAAAATTCCCCGTCCTGCCCACGGTCAGTAGGGGACACCGATGGGCTTGGAAAGGCCGCCGTCCGTCGGATGGGACGTTAAGCCGTGGCCCCGTGTGCGGGAGAGCCATACCCTGTGCACGTTAAAGAACACGCTGGATGGCCTTGACGGGAGGCTACCATCTGTCTCCCAACAGCTGTTCCAGTGGGTCCCCTCCCCCAACCTTCTCTGAGCCTTCGGGGTCCATGTGACCTGGCCATTTAGCCATGGTGTGCAAAAAAGTGCCGCTCAGAGGTAAAACAACCCAACCCCATCCATTACACAACTCACAGAAAATTCTGCATGTAAAAGATTTAAAATTTATAGAAGCAATCAGTATTTGTAATTAAATGTCTGATTGATCTGATATTCAATATTACTATATTTGTTTGTATTATTCTTTTAGGTAAGTTCGCTAATTTAGTTATTAGCAATCAGTATGTGCGAAGTCTTCGCCGTTTTGTAATGGCACGGAAAGATATTCGGGACAATGTGTTTGGAGAGCTGTGACATCATTTAAAAATTCACATTTTGGAACCAAACACTTTAAAAAATTACTTTTGTTAAAAAAATAAACTCGAATACACTGTAAAATTCTCTAATGATTATTTTTACCTACCTTCCTATTGCTTTTGGGTTTGACATTTGTATGTTGGTCGGTTTTTCCGTTGGTCAGATTGTGGATTTGACAAAAGGTTACACCATATTTTTCGGACGGGATGGAGAAACTTAATGATTTATGTTCCAAATGAAAGCTTGTGACGAGGAGTCATAGCTATAAAACATTGACCCCCCCCCCCCACCACCACCAATGCTTTTTTTCCCTCATTAAAAAAGGGAAGTGGGAATACTCAAGCTTATTTCCCTAACACGAATGCCGAACAACCGATACATCAAATGAATGCTTCTGACGTGGGGAATGCCGTAGGCTAGGAAAAATTGATATTAAACCCCCCCCCCCCCCGCCCGTGCTTTCTTCAATCCTAAATGGATTGAATTGAAATGTTCTTTCTTCATTCCTAAAGGGAATGAAATGATACCCTTATGTGTCCTTAATGCGAGTGCGGAAAGTAACAAGCTATATATCAAATGAAAGCTTGTGGCGAGGGAGTGTCGGAGGCTATAAAAAATTGACCCCCATGACTCCAAAAAGGGATGTGCTCGATATTTGAGTCATATATCAGTTTTTAAAGGAAGTTAGTTTTTAAATAAAAATAAATACCCCCTGAAGCAGCTGCTTGCCACAGAGGTCTGACAGGAGCCTGTCAGTTTATATGCCATAGTAGGTCTGTGAGGATGGCAGGACCTCAGCAGAAAAACGACACGAACATCCATGCCTTATCTGGGGCTCAGACCCAGGTCCCTGACATCAATAGTCAAGCGCGCTAGCCACTCGGCCACGGGACGGAAAAAAAATATGTAGTTCATCAGTGATGAAAGTTTAATCGAAAATAACATCTATAGATATATGAGCATTATGTCATCTAATGGGCCTATTCCAGAAATACTGTAAATAATTATGCTGGAATTATTACAGGTCAGTTAGTTGTGTGCACCAGAGCTTCTGAAAGTTACGTCGGCGCCCAATTCTTTTCTCTTCTTTCCTATTATTTACGCTTCTCGATTGCTTCTTCCACTTCCAGATCATCCTCTTCCCGAATGCTTTCTCCTCATCCCCCATTGTTCCTAATTCCCAATTCTTTTCTCTTCTTCCCGATCGTCTGTTTCTTTTCTCACAGATTGCTTCCCCTTCTTACTTATTATTTTCTCTTCTTCCCAATTGTTTGTTTGTTCTTCTCCTCCATTGCTCCTAAAAGGCAGAATTCAATTGACACCGAACATGAAATCACTGAAAATCACTTCAGACGTCTATAGAAAATGTTTCTATAGATGTTAATGCAGTGTAGAGAAGAAAAAAAAATCGAGAAACGACTTCACGATATCATTATTAACTTAGAAGAAAGAATAACGCTTTTTATGCCATTTGCATTTCTTAATACATGTATATAACAGGCGCTAAAGCTCTACATGATTTAAGAAGCCGAGCGCTTTCGACTGTACTCGGCAGTCATCCTCAGAGCGTCACAAAGTTCCAAGTTCGATGGGGAAAGGTGAAAGTATTACTTTTTTTTCTTGAAGATATATTCCGATGAAAAAGGTCCTGCAGGGTTTTTTTTTATGCGAGCATAAAGAGGCGAAGAAGAGAGCCATTTTCCTGGTCAGTTGGGGTGTCGAGATTTGGCTTGTGCAGCGGGGAGGAGAGGTGGGACGGCTGATTGACCGATGGTGGTGGCTAGTCACATAGCAGAAATGAGCAGGGGAAAGGGGGCTGTTAAAGTTGCAACATCTGTCTCTGAAGGCGAAGATTTCGAGGGTTTCTCGGAATGCAAATTGAGTTTTCGAGAGGGGGGAGGAGACTGCTTCTAAGTTTAATCACTGTTAACTGAGGTTAGTTACAGGCAGTGGTGAAAGTAGATTTTGTTTCTTACCGGTATGCACGCTTCAAAACGTAGCTATATGTGGAAAATCACATACAGGAGGCCATTCTTCTGAAGTCACCTTACAGGGGTAATAGTGAAGAAAGTACAGTGCCCCAGAGTATTTTCTATTTCTCCCTATGCATTGTGTGAAATAGCGAATAATTTAGGGATTTTTAATTTGAAATAAAATTTACTATACCTGTGAATACTTTTGATTCCGTTGTATTCACAGATTTAGCCTCATTGAAAAAACAATCTATCCAAAAATGCGTTTTTTAATAAAATTATGAAAAATAAATTTACTTTCATTAAAGTTGATAATTATATGTAAGTAAAAACTCTTAAAAAGTTATTGTTAGAAACATATTAATGTACACCAAAACTAGTTACTGAAATATTAATCGTTTAAATATTTTTCCGTTGTATTGTAGAATTTAGTATTGTGCATTCTCTTTGAATACATGTCTGTTTATAAATAAATTATAAATAAATAATAAATACCCCCTCAAGCAGCTGCTTGCCACAGAGGTCTGACAGGAGCCTGTCAGTTTATATGCCAAAGTAGATCTGAGAGGATGGCAGAGCCTCAGCAGAAAAACAACACATACAACTATGCCTTTTAGAACCTAAGAAGTTTTGGAGATGGCAAAAAGTGCAACTAGCTTCTTTTTTAAATGACTAGGGAGAACAACCTAATATTTTAAATTCATATGAATATTTCTTGCTTTAGAACGGAATTGTCATTACTGCTCCCCTACTATAGGCCATTCAGAAAGAAGATTAAAGTGGTTGGTGCCCCTCGTCCAGGTCCCACAGTAAATAGTGCCCTAAAATCGAAAAACACAAATGAAAAATTAAATTTTTCGAATAGAAAGTAAAAAGAAACCTTTTTTTTTTTATCTTACCCTTTTGCACGTTTAACGTACCTTTTTATACGTGAAATTGACATATCAAAGATCAAATCAACTTCTCGGTTGAAAGAGCATTAAGCTGTAAAGGAAATCGTTAACTGCGCCACTACCGAAAAATGTCTTACTAGAAAGACGTACCGGCATATAATTTTTTGCCGGTACTGCGTACCGGCTTACTTTCACCACTTGGTACCATGGAGGTAGGAAGACAGGGAGGCGCCCTATCGCTTGAAAACTAACCAAGCGTCGCCATATTGTCGCTGCTTGTAATCTTTCTATCACTGTTAAAGAACGACAGATTGCATTGAAAAAATGGATTTGGGTAACGCGTTTGATTACAGTAATGAACTTGCGAAAGAGATCAAAAGGATAACATTTCATAGGTGAGAAGTAATGCTAAAGTTTTACTTCGTAAATTTAAAACCTTTTCGTCATTTCAAATAATTTATGACAGTAGTGTTAAGGCCTAGTGGAAGGCGGTAGGAAGGGTTGCGAAATTTTCTGTGTTTTTAATGTAAACTGATGAAATAAAGTGTTTTTATAAATTCATTAAAAGAGAAAAAAAAATCAACAAACGGGAAAATGTGATACTCATATCATTCGTCATTTCCTATGTTTTTGAACGCTAGAGAATTTCCTGTTATGTCAATGAGAATCTAATTTCGAAGCTCTGTAATTTCTAAAATATGCATTTAATGGAAAAATTTGACTAAAGATAAATTAAAAATCGTAATTAAATCTATTTAAATCTCGATTTCAAACAATATTCGTTAAGTATTTAAAGAGTTATGGACGCTAGAATATTTCATGATAAATTATGTTCAATGTGGAAGTGCTATAACTATTAAAATATGCATTTAATGGAAAAATACGACAGAAGGTAAATTAAAGATAATAATCAAATCTATTTAAATCTCCATTTTTAACGATTTTCATGCAATTTAATGGAAGAATATTACTGAAGATAAATAAAAGATCATAATCAAAACTATTTAAATTTCTATTTTAAACAATATTCAGTAATTAAGCCTAAAGTCTGGATATTTCACAACAAAATTCCTGCTTTTTATTTCAAAGAGATTGTTTTTTTGTTAATATTTACATTTTTTCTTCTGCGAGAGATTTGACTTATCACAGTTTACTCTGAACATTAGAAACTTGATTAAACAATGATAGAACTTCGAAATATTATGCAGGGGAGAGGAATTCAGTCCCTATTTTATGAAAAAGATGGTGTAGCTTTCATTTGATATGTAATTTGTTATTAACTTTAAGTGTGAATAAACAACTGTTTAAAAACGTAAACGAAAAACTAAAGGGGGGAAAAAGTATTTTTTTTTGTATATATGTTAATATATCTTGACCTTCCAAGAAAAAAAAAAATCGATTTATCAATATTCGTTGAAATAATTCCTTTTTTGTACATGAAACAATTGCGATTTTATTGAACAGTATTCTTATTTGGATACATTACAATTGACGTATCGCATTTAGATACATTACAATTAACTTGCAGCGTGCTGCTTTGAGTAGCAAGAACATGGCTACCACCGTTCTGCGCGGCTACACTAGCGACCTGTTTTAAGATATATTAAAGGCGCCTCCCCCTCTTCCTACCTCCTTGCTTGGTACAGGCTTGTTCAAGACCCCAAAGAGTTAGGCTTGCCAAACGTCTGGGCTTGGCCAGACTATCCTGGATTTCGATAGTTGTCCGGGGCTTTAAAAATGTTCTGATTTCAGATTTTCCTTATTGAAGTATCTACTAGCATTTAATTTGTTTAGAAATTTTTCGATAGGCTTGTTGCAGTTGATTAGCAACCAGCCATGATCTCCTATAATATACAATCTCGCCAGATGGCGCGCAAACACTTGACAAACAAATCGTTCTTTTCGTCGTTTTTATGTTAAAAGTAGCGTGGGAAAACTTCATATCACATGAATGTAAAGAACCCTTGGAAGGAAAATATGCAAGCATTTGTGTTTGTAACTTATATCCTGTTAATATTTTTAATCGGAAAGTGATTTTTAGGAAATAAAATCGTAAGTTTGGTGATTTCACCTCTGTATACCATAATGACAAACTAAAATACTAGGTTTCATTTTTTACAAGCGATATATTTATACTAGCCCCTTAGACCCATAGTGGGTGGGAAAATGCAATTGTTCTGATTTCAGAAAATTTTGTTTATAGATAATTTAAAACTTCTTTTTGCATTGGATAGGTATTGATGAAATATTACGACTTATACTTTCCGAATCTACCAAAAGCTGTAAATGCGCCTTCTAACGGTGGGAAAATGTGAAAATTTCAAACGAATATTGCAAACAATGTAGTTATGTAAGAAATTTAATTTTGGAGATGGAAAGTGAATGTCACAACGTTTTCTTTGGGAACATTGAATTGACCCCTTTTCTGGTGGGGATGCGACTTTTTGTGTTTAAGAGATAATTGTTTTTAGAGATAAAAATTATTTTCAGGTTGGATAGGTATGATGAAATATTCCAGTTGGAGCTTTCCAAAACCCTCGAAAAACTATAAATGGGCCCTTTAACAATGGAAAAGTTAAATTCGAAAATTTTAAACGGATATTACAAATGATGTAGTTATGCTAGAAATTTGAAGTTTTGGTGGTGGAATCTAAAGAACCTGATATTTTGATTGTCAGCAATGAACTCAAGGGAGGACTGGCAGTTCTTTTCAGGGACACAGCTGTGGTGGTGTGTGTGTGTGTGGGGGGGGAGTCTGCAATAAAAAAATTAGGTTCTTTATCAATAATTCTTTTGAGAGTTTATATGTGGAAGCTTAAAATAGTTTCCTCCAATTCTACATAATTTCTGTAGAAATTATTTAAAAATTCCTGCTCATATGAGCCCCATGGGACCAGGACACTACAGTGACCCTTTAAACCAGGGCCTGCTGAGGCCCTCTGTGACAAGTTTAAGAGGCCCCAAAAATTCTAGAGTAAAAAATAAAGGCTGAATCTAGGGGGACCTCCCTGCTTTGGCAATGCTAGTAAGAGTATTAGAGACAAGAAATATGCACAAGTTGAATAATTTTTTTTTCAATGAATCTTTTAATGACTTTGAAATGAAGGGTATGCTCAGGGTATGGCTCTCCCCCACACACAGGGCCACAGCTTAATGTCCCATTTGATGGATGTTGGCCTTTCCAAGCCCATCAGTGTCTCCTACTAACCGTAGGCAGGATGGGGGAATTTTGCAGAGATAAATCTCGACGCTGACCCAGCTGGGACTTGAACTTGGGAACTGCAGATTACAAGCCTGGAACCCCATATGATTGGCATATGATGGTATACAACAGGTTGAGCAATGCACATTATGCTAATTTAAATATTAAAATTCATGACATAATTTTTGGAGGCCTCTCATAATTGTGAGGCCCTAAGCTAGCTTATATGTAAGTCTGGCCTGCCTGAAACCCAGTGTGAGTGGGAAACACAGCTGTTTTGCTTTAAGAAGTAATTGAAAAGTTTTTTTTTTTACTTGAATTGGTACTAAAAACATAATTCGTATTTTTCAAATACTTAGGTAGTTTAATTTTTACAGTTAGAGATCACTGATTATGGACACTAAAACTTTTAATGAATGTTGCGATGGTAGAGTATTGAGTGAATGTTTCGATGGTAGAGTATTGAGATATTATCCACTGACAGCAGTAATCTGCCGCATTTTCTCAGAGGGGTGTGAGAAAAGCAACTTTTTAAATTTAAAGAATAAAAGAAAAATACTTTATGTGTAAGTACTAATAAAATATTATTTATTTTTCCCAATTAGCCATCAGTTCAAATTAAACTATTAATAAGTGTAAAAGTAGGTAAATGAAAAATTTCATTCTCTTTGAAAATGAGATTCCTATATACATCAGAGGCAATATGCATTCTAGTTTTTTTTTCCACAGGCAGCAAAAGAAATTACATAAAATACATTATTTTCATTGAATTAATGGAAATGACATGTTTATCTAATTTTAAGCTTTTAATTGAACCTAGTTCAAAACCACTGTTACAGATATTTATTACTAGAAATCATTCTTTGCCTTCAGCACCTTGTTTTCTAAATCATCACTCTGACCACTATTTCACCTTTTCACACGGGATTTGAAAATTCCTCTAGAGTTTTACTGCCTATTCACCAATTTTTAACCCTCCAGCAGTATATCAAAATTGAACCTTTGACCTTGACGGACGCATTGCAACCCGAATTACAGATATTTGTGACTTAAAATTCCCCCAAGCATCAATTTTTAACTCTGTAGCACTAGTAGATTTATATATGACCTTTGACCTCATTGGACCCATTGCAACCAATATTCCATAGCATTTCAGAGATCTGACTCAAGAACCAATTTTTAGCTCTATCGTCAATAAAGCTAAATTTGTTCTCGAAGGAATTTGACCTCCAAGTCCTTCAATGTATGCATGCTTGGGTTCTCCTGAGCACTGAGACACATTAACTTCTCATATAACAGATGCTAATATTTCCAATCCCAACAGTGTCCCTATTCTCACAGAGGGCAGTGTATGGATTAACAGAAATAAATCTCAATGCCGGCATTGTTGGGACTTCAGCCTGGAAATATTAGAATTCTAGTTTGACATGCTACAAACTGAGGCCTCTGTCCCTCATATGCTGAAACATAATCGATTCTGATCACTTTTGATTGGCAAGTCATGGAAAGGGACCATCTAGTGAGAAACTTAGAAATGTTTGTATTGTATAGCTTTGAGTGTGACATATCAAATTTAAGTAGAATTGGCAGAGATTTAATTTCATTCTCATTTTATTTAGCTTAAATTGAATCTCATAAATTCAGTACATTGAACTACTGTTTGAAAGCACAATTATGTCGTTAATGTTGAATAAACTTGTAATTAACATTACTCATCTCGACTGTATACAGCTGAGCATAATATATCCTGACTTAGTAATACAATTGAACATAAAAAACGAAAAAAAGAGGCCAAAAGACTATTTCCTTTCCAATATAACATTTTCCCTTCATTTCGAAGTCTTAAAAAAATTCATTGAAAAACATGAAATATGCACAAGTTGAATAATTTTTTTGTAATCAGTAAATATAAAAAAGGAAAATTAATTTTGCCTTGAATGCAAAAGCCAGAATTAATCATAAAGTTATTATCTAAGTCCAGATATACACTTGGTTTCTATAAATTAAGGAAAACTCAGAAAAATTATGATAAACAAAAAAATAAGATTTTAATGAAAATTGATGAAAACATGAATTACAATGCTAGTTTCAGAACGGCATAAAATATTTTACACTAGAAACATTTTTGGTCAAAAAATAAAATTTACAGGAACTTGTCCAAAAATGAGGTGTCAGAATGCTATGGGCAAAGTTATTTAATATGGAGTGTGGTCACCCCTTACAGCAATGCAGACACGACAGTGATGTTCCATGCTGCTTATGATGTTGTGAATCAGCTCAGTAGGGAGTAATGACTATTGTTCCTTTAAAGCAGTAATAAGCTCCCCTTTAGTTTCAGGTGGCAGATTGAGGACAGCAACATGTCTCCCAGCATCCCACACATGCTCAATCGGATTTAGGTCGGAAGACTGAGCTGGCCACTCCTTGCATATAATGGTCTCCTATTGAAAGTATTGTTTCACTAGTCGAGCTCTCTGTGGACGAGCATCATCTTGTAAGATGAATGTTTCACCTATTGCACCAGCATAAGGACATACATAAGGGTCCAGGATGTCATCTCTATACCTTTGATCATTGAGGTTCCCACTTGTCAACAGAGGTCTGTACATCCACCTAAGGAAATGCCACCCCAAACACATGCTATTTCTGCCATAACTGTCTCTTTGATGGATGTTACTGGGATGATAGTGGGTACCTCATTCTATCCATATCAATGTCTGGAATCACTCTGCAAGCAATATCTGGACTCATCTGTGAAGAGTACAGACCTCCATTGCTCTTTTGTCCAGTTAACATGCAAGTGTGCCCAATTCAACCACTCTCTTGTGACATGATGTGAAGGGTATACAAATCACTGGCTGTCTATAGCATACTGACCTCTCTCAAGGATTTTTCTACACACAGTAGAAGCTAATAAACCCTTCCAGTGGCTGCTGCAAGAGAGGATCATCACTGAGAGTGAGTATACATCATGCTTATTTGTGCTGTTAATTGCAGATATGTTTTCTGCATTGGTCGTAATTCTATCCATTCCTCGGCAAAACTTCAGAGACAAAGAATCTGTGCTGAGAAATTGATTCCACAGTCTATGGACCACAGAAGGACTCTCATTCAGCCATCATGTCACGTCTGACACTGACTTTGGCCTGCTTCGAGCTGGCCAATAGTTAGTTTTCCACTGCAGTTCATTTGGCAAGTGATGTCTCGGTCATTCCTACAAAATGGCTATTTCAAGTTTCTTTACTCGCATTTACAACACAAAATAACGATCCACTCCAAAACACCTTTTTTATGCCACTATCTGATTATCCAAATTGATGCAACCTAGACTAATTTGCATATGATATCCTGACTTAGCATTACTAGTTATGTGAATAAGTTTGGTGATGATCGCACAATTTTTTGGCGAATTATCACGATGTTTCTCGTTTTTCTTAAATTTATGGAAACCAGTATGCTTCAAAGATAAGGTACCAAAAACTGGTCTCTGTTATCAGCTGAAAAATTGGCCAGTTCCTTTGAAATTAATATGAATAACATAAACAATTTCATCATTTGCTTTTAGGACACAGATGCACTTTTAATTTCTACAATTTAAAAATATTTGAGTCAAATCTTTAATTTTCATTAGGGCAGATGGCAAGACTGCATGGTTGACATATTTTTGAAGTTTTAAATATAGTAGCAATTTGTTTGCCCTGCTCACCCTGTTCAATGTCCATGGTGATTGGTTTGAACCAGTGGTGTTGGAACTGGGTGAGTAGGAGAAAATTCCACTGGCCTTTACTGATATACTTTCAGATTGATAAGAAAGTGGATTATCTATGCTCATCTTGGCTCCTAGATGACAGTATGAATTAGAAAGTTACTACCAGTATTTAACATTGAATGGCAGAAATAGATGAGCCCAGAATGAGGTTAGTGATATTAATGAGAAAAGAGAAAGTGCCCCATTTGGAAAAGGGACTGAGCTAATTGATTGTATTTAACATATTCAACAGAAATCAATTGTTACTGAGGGAATATTTAAATTTTGTACAAATTTTCAGATTGAGGCCCTCACCCGTGACCTTGTCCTTACAAATGATCAGTTGGAAAAGGTATCTGCTCATTTGCTTCAAGAATTAAACAATGGATTGCATAAAAGCACCCAGTTACATGCGACTGTAAAGATGTTTCCCACCTATGTGAGAGATGTTCCTAATGGCTCAGGTATGTCCTTTTCATGTTGTTACTCCATGCTCTTTCAAAAATTTAAATATCAGCAATTTTAATGTATCTCAAAACACAATTTATAATATACTATTGTAACTTCAGAATATAAACTTTGTTTATGTAATATAGACAGTCACTTATGTAAGGTGTAGGTTTCTGGTGACCTTTATTAAGCCAAAGTCCCATACTAAAAATATGCACTTTCAATTTATATTTCACTTGTTATTGATGCTTTACACTATTTTACATAACAAATATTGCCTGAGAAGTAGACCCATGCTTTGCCGCAAAATTCCTCGCCCTGCCCACAGTCAGTAGGGACATCGATGGGCTTGGATGGGACGTTAAGCCGTGGCTCCATGTGTGGGAGAGCCATACCCTGTGCACGTTGAAGAACACGCTGGATGGCCTTTGCGGGAGGCTACCATCTGTCTCCCAACAGCTGTTCCAGTGGGCCCCCTCCCACAACCTTCTCTGAGCTTTCGGGGTCCATGTGACCTGGCCATTTAGCCCATTGTGTGCAAAAAAGTGCCGCTCAGAGGTAAAACAACCCCGAGATCCATGCTTTGCAGATGATTTCTATTCTCTTTCCCTGTAAAGAGAAATTTAATATTTTTTTTTAAGTGTATGGACCTTTACTTACTTTACATCTTGCCAAGAAATTAAACAAGGGTTCTTTTATTAAATGCTTCCCGTGGCCGAGTGGTTAGCACGCTTGGCTACTGATCTAAGGGACCTGGGTTCGAGCCCTGGATTAGGCATGGATGTGTGTCGTTTTTCTGCTGAGGTCCTGCCATCCTCTCAGATCTCCTACTGTGGCATATAAACTGACAGGCTCCTGTCAGACCTCTGTGGCAAGCAGCTGCTTGAGGGGGTATTTTTTTTTAGTGAGAAAAAGAGCTTAAATAAGTGATTGTCTTCAAACGAAAGTTAGTAAAATTAATCTTTTAAATCAAAACTCTGATCAAGAGAAGAAAATAAGAAATCGAAACACAAGTTTCATAAATTAATGTTTATTCAAAATCTAGACTCACCAAAATGTATTGCACCAAAAAGCAACACTTAACGAACTCCAAACCTCCTTCACATTAACCATCAATTGTTGCTCACACTAGCAGCTGAGCAACTACTCCAACTAACTTCACATTGCCAACTCTCATCTAACTCCAACTAACCTCCTTCACAAACTTCACATCACCAAATAACTCCGTGACCACCTGCCATTCTGCCATATACATTCCTGATATACAAAATTGTAGCAGGTGTAATCATGCAGAGAAGCCGCATTTGCATACGATGATCATGCCCTAGATAACTTAAGTTGTTTTTTATTCAATAAAGTTTTCAACATAGGTCTAATTCAAATTACAGCATAATCATGTTAAACTGATTTGACTTAAGTGGGCTTGTCTTTCACATGTTTAGCAGCTGTCAACCAAAATGAAGAGTTGTGAAATCATAACTCTTACTAATGGAATGGACAAGGAGAATGTTTCAAATTAAACCCCAAAATGACAATTATAACAAAGTAAAACTGGTTAAGTAAAAGTGACTGGGTGAATCATCACGATATGGGAGGACATCAAGAGTAAAAATAAGTCTTGCAAACCAAATATTTAATAAGACCTGGATGAATTTAATGTTATAACTCAAAATCAGTTTTGCACAGGACCAGCCCTATTGCCTAAAGCCAATGAAGTTAGGGTGCTATAAAAAAATATAAATTTTTATTAGTTCTAGCTTCTACATAGAATTTTTTTTATTGGAAGTTTGTTTCCCTGAGTAATCCATATAAGAAATATGCAGTCTTTAAATTCTTTGGTTTGTATTTTCAGAACAAGGGAAATTTCTTGCTCTTGATTTGGGTGGTACCAATTTCAGAGTTCTGATTATTGACTTAGATGGGGACCAGTTCAATATGGAAAACGAAATTTATGAGATACCACAAGAAATAATGCTGGGTTCTGGTGAACAGGTGAGGAAAAATTTATTATAAATAATTGAACCATTTATCATTATTTGTTCACACAAAATTTTTGTTATAATAATAAATATATGCTTATATTATTATATGCAAGATATATACAAGTGAATGTAATGATTTTAAAAATTTAAGTAGGGATATGATTAAAGTAACTTAAAGCTCTCTGTTGAGCAGTAAAATTTTGAAGTTTATCCTTCAAACTATACATAAGCACATTAAAAAGTTTCTTTAGGAGTAAACTCAGAAGCTCTTCGGAGCAAGAACAGAGCTGACTTGAATTTGAGTGAAGAGACACTGATGTTAGGGCTATTAAGAACTTTCCACATATCACGAAGGCGATTCTAGCATCTTGGTTGCAGGTGGGGATGGACGAGGTCATTTTTTCAATAGCCTTAAGGATCACAGGTCTGTAATAAGTGAATACACATGTATCAGTGTGCTGTGCTCCCAATTTATGATAGCTACATGTTGTATTGCCAGCTTGATAGTGACAGTTGTTAACTTGTTTTGGCTGACATCTGTCTGATGTTTTGTGAACCTATACTGTAGACAACGTATGGTTTTTCAGATATAGTAAACACTGGAATTATCCAAAAAACATAGGGGAAATCTGTATACACCATATTTTTGAAGGAGGCTAAATTTGTCTGTCCTGTTTTTTACCTTTTTAGCTCATTTGTTGATTTGTGGCTTTGCCAAAACAAGTTTACCCTACCATATCTTCCAAACACAAAAGTCAAATTTAATGATTTATGTGTCAAATGAAAGCTTATGATGCAGGGAGTGTCAGTAGCTATACAAAATTGACCACTCCCATGCTTTCTTCCCCCCTAAAAAAGGGGCAAATATTACAACTATTTTTCTGCTATATTTCCAGAACCCAAATGACAAAAATAACAAGTTGCATACCAAATGAAAGCTTGTGATGCAGGAAGTGCCATAGGCTGTAAAAAAAAAATTGACCCCCATAAAAAGGGGAAATGTGAAACACCCTGTTTCTCTATATCTCCAGAATGTGTGAGTGCCAAAAGTAACAAGCTATGTGTCAAATAAAAGCTTTTGAGATGAGGAATGTTACAGTTTAAAAGAAACTTACCACACCCATTTCTTCCCTCTAAAAAAGAACAATCATTTTTATATATCCCCTAAGTCTTTATAACCCTGAGGGCCTGCAATTAAGAGTTAGGTGTCAAATGGAAGCTCATATGAGGATTCAGACTATTTTGCCCATTCTCTTCCCCAAAAAAGTGGTGGTATTTTGTTTCTGGGGTGAACTTTAAAGAGTTTTATTTTAAATTAAAGCTTGTGATGCCCCCAATGTCTTTGGCTACTTTAAACACAATGCAAAAATAGGAAGGAAAAATGTTGCTGATGTTTGAATCGTATATGAATTATATATATTTCTGACGGTAAGTATTTTAAATTTTTTTTTTGTTAAACTGTCTTCCCATATGCACCCTAAAAAGTAAAAAATAAAACTAAAGCATATCAATGATGCAATCAATCATTGAATTCGTATTCACTTCAAAGGAAGATGGGATACTGGCAATCTTGTTCAGCAGATAAATAACCTATCTTCCTTTGAAGTGAACACTATTTAAGTGACTGATTGCTCCATCAGTATGCTTTAGTTTTATTTTTTACTTTTCGGGGTGCATATGAAAAGATAGGTACTTTTAATGTGCTTTTATATTTTTATAATATTCTGCAGATTTGGAGCTGGCTGAAAAAATACTGATTGTTTTGGGCTCCAAGTAATTAGCAGACTGATCACACAGGACAGGAATGTAAGATATGGATCTGGCAAAGGTTGCCCGCTCAGGGTCAGTGATTGGGAGGAGAGCCAAATCTGTTTCTATACTTATTAGCCTCCTATTGTTTTTGGATAGCAGCCATGGGACTCAGCAATAGATTGAAAGTTTTGAATTTCTTTTTTAAGTGAAAATCGTTTGATATGGTGAAGGTTCTATGAATGAGAGAATGGAAAGCTGCAATTTGATATGCCCATGGGGTGCATGAGTTTGTGCATATGATGGAGGGTGCATAGATAGGCTTTTGTATATTTACATCATTAAGGACTTTTGCACCATTTTTTTTGGAATAAACATGTAAATAGGGGATGGATTGCTGTTTTCCTCCTCCTTTGTGAAACATTGTAGGATAGATGCTGTTGGCCTTATTAATGAGGTAGTTTAATTGCCATTCCAACAGAATATTGTTGACAGACAATTTAAACAAAGAACTTTAAGCTAGTGGCTAGTTCATTTCTCAGCTAATTATAACTCAATTTATATGAACTTCACAGGTAATCTGTGCTTTTACTATTGATTAAATTGTGTTTGTTTCAAAAGGAGAAATGCTATTTTTACACCATAATTTGTTTTAACCTTTAAAGTGTTCAGTTTCTAAAACTGAAGACACTCTGGTGGCCATGTTTATTTTGAAATGCTTTCAGAAAATAAAATGCTTAACTTTAAAAACATTTTCTAGGTTACCTAAATAATTGAAACATGACATGCAAGAAGTATAGAAGAATAGGAGGCACCCTTTGAACGAATTTGAAACATTTGTGCATGGTTGGCAGTCATTTGTTTGTGTCAGTCACCAGAGCCTCACCAATGAGTTTCTATGGAATTTGTGCAGTAAGGAAATAAAATTTTCTAAGAATAGTTAATCGTGTCTAACAAATCCACCTGCAGATACCAAGAACGATGTAAGGAATGTCATGCAATACATGAATAAACATTTAATCTGTTTCATTTATTTAAAATAATCATTCGTTTATACAAGTTAATGCATTACTGTGAAATCAGTTTCAGAAATTTAAAGGAAATTTTCAATGTTGCTAAGAAAGTTTACACTATGAAAAGTAAAGAATCGTAGTTACATTTGTTTGCATTTCATCTAACATGATGTTTCATTAAACGAAACTTTGACAATTCTAAGTATGAATTATTAATGTCCATGTTGTGTAAGAAATTCAGCCCACCAAGCGACAAAATATTGTGTTGAAGTGGCATGGTAGGATTGGGTTTTGGATGGTTTTTGGCTGCAATAAGGTGTGCTTCATGTGTGTCACCATGAAGTGATGGGTGCTGCAAAGGTACTGATTGCCTGAACTCAAGATTGCATTGAACAAGATTGAGTCAAACAGTTAGAAAAGTTTTTTTTCTTCATTAAAACAACTTTCTACCATTTTTTGCAGTTATAAATAAAATTTTTAAGAGTAAAATTAGAACTTTAGATTCGACTCAAATATAGTTTTTTTTTGCATTTAAAAACATTAAAGTTGAATATGCACTCTGGGCTGGGGAGGCAGATTTTGGTTCCTGTCGGTTCTGGAATAGATACTCCATACACTGGTAGAAGGTGGCAGTATTCGGCACGTGCAGCAAGAGTTGAAGCAGCATAACTGAAGGCTATGGGATATTTCGTATCTGGTCAAGCATTAAGCATAGAATCATTATAAAATAACGTGAATTTAAATAACTTTGTTAAATGCATTTTACCAATCTATTTATCCAACACTTTATGCGGTAGAATTTTTTAAATCCTATAAATTTTAAGCTTTTTTTTCCCAATGAAATATTTTTAAGTGTTTTATATATCTATATCATTTCTTATGTAATTAAATCATAATCAGTTAATAATATTTCAACTAGAATATTTTTTCATCATGTAAATAAACTAACTTGATATCTGACACATACTTGGCAAAGTGTTTATGGGCACAAACATATGGACATCCTATGCTTCATCTGTTGTTATGGCAAAACTCATTTAGTGCCTCTCCCCTTTTTTTATACTCAATGATATGTTGTATACCAAATCGAAGAGCATTTAATGCTGAATATTAACAAAATAAAAATATTTCAGTGAACTTGTTTAATTTTAATAGCATTTTTTTAAAAAATGCAGTAGAAGTTTTTATTATTTGACTTTTTTTTATCAAACTATTAATGAATAAATCTATAAACTATTTATGCAGAATGAAAAAGTATTTACTTCTGAATTAAGTAACAAAATTGCCTGAAGCAAAAGTCATTCCTTTGAAAAATGATTTAGTATGATAGTCTGCAAAGCAAGATCTTCTGACACACAGTCACAGTTCCTTGCACTCAAAAGCACTTACATGGTGCATATTTCGTGCTATACACACTGCACATTTTCTGCAAGGCTGTTTTTTCTGCTTAGTCTTGGGATCCTGGTAGGAAAATGCCTAGCAGTTAGGTGTATAACTGCAGGTTGAATACTGGGTTGATCTGATCTTAAAATTTGATACGGTAAAGCACCTCCTGTAACAGTTTCCTTACAAGAAGTTGTCTGAATTTTAGTGACTCATGCAAGGGTTTTTGCTACTGATGTAATAGATATGCATTGACAATAGCTATATTTACAAGGTGGGAAAAAATATTTTTTTCCACAACTTAAAGTTTGCACTTTAATGGATAATATTGTAAATATTGATCAGAACGGTCAACACCTCCTATTTCAATATTGTATTTGACAACACATTTTGGTTTTGAAATGGTCTCACCTAGTTCCATGCTTTTGCTTAACATCTGCCATTTCAGCATTTTGAAAAGAGCTGAGCATCAAAACCTCTTTTGTCATGCCACTTTGAAACCAAAAGAGGCCTTTTCTAAATTAAATTGTATTTCCTTTCTTCGAGTTCTTTTATCTCTGCTTTAGGCAAACCATTCCTGTTTGGCAATACAGTACCCATTGCATGAGTTTTCATTGCATATAATACCTGGTACAAGGCTGGAGAAAACTATTAATGATCCATATGCACATGGAAACTGCGAGTAAGCTGTCCATCAATTTTATAACTACAGCATGTCCAATGCTGCTGGATTGTGGCTGAACAGTACTTCTTACAGTGTACACAGTAGCATTCCATACATATTCTGTTTTGCTGTCACACAAAACATATTTTTATGCCAAATTTTCTGGCTTCTGTGGACTATATACCCTAAAAAATATTCTATCTTTGAAGCTAATTATTGTTTCATCAGTACATATTTCTCTGGAATATAGGCTGCTTTGAAGTGCTGTGTAATGTCAGGAAGGAAATTTCCAAGTTTAGCTAAAGGATTATATCCAGGTTTACCTCTGTTTGACCTCATAATGCTGTTGTCACAGATGCAGACATTGGAGTAATAGATCAAATCTATTGCATGACATATTTGGAAATAATGGAATGTGGGTGAGATCAGTTGACCAGTATTCTGCTACCGACTGCTTTCTAATAAGACTCATGTTAAGCTCTAGAGCTAAAAAAACTTCATTTCAACAGCTGTTGCGAGTTTTTCACTGAATCCAGTTATTCTTGCCAAGGGACTTCCAAAATAAGCTTCATGCTGCTGAAGTAAACCTTGACCACAAATATTAATTTTTGTTCTGCAATCTCTTCAAATGTTTCATCAGTTACAAAATTTTTTAACAAATCTAAGGGGGGGTTAGCTTCCCTAAGGTTAGGACTAGTTTGAGCTGTAAATTCATGTACTGCTGGGTTTTAATTGGCAACACTATAATTTAATTAAAAGAGATCAGGACCAGAATGAGAAAACAAGAGGAGTATATAAAATATTGTTACATGAAAACGCCAACAATAAACCAAATGGCAAAATGAAAGGAACCTGCCAAACTAGGATAAAAGAACATGAAAGGAATGTATGGTTAAAAAAACACTTCATTGACAAGAGTGGTCTCTAATACCAGAATGACCCCACAATTTGGCCTCACCAAAATTATTTGTGCCCCCCCCCCCCTCCATACTAAATTTCAATTGGATCTCCTGAACAACTGGAGATATATTAAAATAGGGAAGTGTGCTGCAACAAAGAAATTTACCACCCACCCATGGAAACTGCTCCTGGATCAGCACAGCACTGCTAAAACATCCACACCCGTACCCAAGGCACATGAGCAGGACCATGAAACCGCAATGACACCGGCTGCAAACCATACGGCACAGCCGCACAACAACTCGCACGCATACAATCTCTGAAGTAGAACTGTTTACCCAAGTTCTGAAGATAATGTTAATAGTTGAAACATGTCATGTTGCGATGGTCTAAATACCATTGTGTGATCCGTGCAACAAGAAAGGACTTGGTCATTTCTTGTAGAAATATACAAACTAACATCCTACTATCCTGTATTCACCAATCAAAATGCTAATTTGATCTACTAAAACAATAATAAAACAGCTTGGATGGTGATCAAGTTTTTAATATATTTGATATTCGTACAAAAAAATTCGAAAAAAATGCCACTTTCTGTTAAAAAAAATAAAATTTATGATCTTGCACTACAAAATGGTAGACTGATGGCTACAAGAATTGGAAAAGTGAAAATGGTACAACCAGTTATGGCACGTTAAGTGTTAATAAATACCATCACAGTACCATTAGGAATAGTGATGTCTAAAAGATGTCAGTGTTACTTCTGACAAGTATTATTCATTTTTCTTTTTGTAAAATATACTACCATGTAGCATATGTAAAGAATAAAATTTAACAGAAACCTTAAAAAGCAGTGAAATTTATGTTAGGAGAAATTTACAGAGATCAGATGATTAGGTAAAAGAAAAAGCACAGATAAATCTTGTATCAGCGACTAAAATTTAGGTGTTGACTTGTCCTTTATACAAAGGTCACATAAATTGACAGAACAGACATAAAGTGTACCATTTCAAAAGCTTGGAAAATTCTTTGTAAACTTCCTACTTCAAAAAGTTAAGACTGCAAATGTTACACACTATGAATTCAATGAAAGCAGTGGTAATTTTTGCTGTGATTTCTAATAACAGCTGGAGAAAGATGAGTCTTGCTGTGAATCTTGATGAAGCAACATTTCATATTAGTGACAAAGGGAATTTTCATAGATGGACATGTTGAAAAGTATACCTTAACATTCAGTAGTAAAGGATCACAAGATGTGTCCTGTAGACATGGAACTCGTGAAATAATAAGCTGAAAAAGATTGGTTTTGCCATGAATGGGTTCGAATCCCACTCACAGCAAAACCAATTATTTTCAGCTGATCTCATTAGTACTTAAAATGCCTGGTTTATAGAGCAGAAGTCATTATGATAGTCAGATTAATTTTAATACTTCTAGCAGAAAAAAATTTAAGAATAGTCTGCCTTAAGGCTTCAAGAAAAAGGGTGACCTTGGATGTGATGGGAAGACAATGTCAAACAGGACCTCACTAGAATTGTCCAATCACTAGGACTGCACTGGCCTACAGTGCCAAATGCAGCAGCTGTAGCTCAAAACATTCTGGAGAGGAAAATTAGTCTTATAGGGCCTTCATAACCTGTAGCTATATGAGGATTTTGTCTGTACTGAAATAACTAATAGACAGAAATAGGTAATGTACTAAAATGAAGAGAATTACGATTTTTTGGAAAATATATTTGAGAAAAACAGCAAGCATGTTTATTTTAATAGTGCTTATTTAAAACAATATATAAAGAATAATTCCATTGGATAAGAACCTCATTCTGAAATAACTAATGAACAGAATATGGTATGATATAACTTCTGAGAAGGAGCTTTAATTCTACATAATTTTATATGAATAAATGTCAATATCAGTTAGTGATGCATTATTATGAGGCATCAGCAGTACCAGTACAAAAAGCGGAGTAACCAGCACAAAAAAGATGATGATGTATACAGTTGATGTCATATTCTTCTGTAAGTAATATCTTTGCTGACAACAGTAGTTGCAGTGTATGAATGAAGGCAGGTAAATTGTTCCTAAATTCCTTTCAAATAAATACTTTGTAACTTAGTACTATAGAGGTAGTTTTAATAAGTACATTACTTAATGGTGTAAATATTTCAAAATTGCATATCACATTTAACCCTTACAATGCCAGGCCTGAAAAACTGAACTTACCCTGAGCCAGGCTTTTTTCAACTCTCAACTTTAGTGAAAAAAGTTAAATTTAGAACTTTTTTTACCAAATAACTAAAGAAAAGAATTATAGCAAATAATTACATAGTTCCATATTTTATTTCTTGTACACTACAGTTGCAACTTCCATCAGTCATTATATATTGTGTACTAAGTTATTATACAAATGGATTTTTTGAGAATTTCAAAAGATCAAAAAAAATTTAATGGCAGGAGTTCAAAGAACACTCTCCATGAGCATTTAGTTTGGGATTGTTAAAAGAGGGAAACAATAAATGTTTAGGTAGGGGGGAAAATGCATAGTTTTTCCATTTTTGGCAAATTTATTGAATATATAAATCAGCAGTCTTATATTATCAAATTTAGTTCATAAACTTTCAGTGGTCTGTATATGGTAGCTAGGTAGTCAATGGAAAGAGCTATGCACCAATTCCCTGTGATGATGCACAGAACTGGCCAGGCCTAGCACCTAATGTCTGACCTCGCATTATCGTGGTACAAGCCTTTAGTACCTTTCAAAAGAGATACTCTTGTAGAAGTGAAGGGGAGGGCTGATCTGGGTAACTATGGCTACTGTTTTTCTACCCTGCTGAGGAGTGGTTAATCACACAGAGTCCTGGTGCTGACCATGTAACTAACTGCACTGGAATAAGGCTCTGAGATTGATTATGAATCCTGAATTTGCTGCACTGGTGGGCATGTGGAGGGAAAATCTTCTGTGTTTTCTGTTTGTGGGTTGACAGCCCCAAGTGAATAGATTCACAGGATGTTTATCAGCTGGTGGATAATTCTGAGCAGAGGTCATCACAGGCACCTGAACTCTTTGCTTCTACTGGCATCGTCAAATTCTACATTGGGGGAAGTCTTCAGTGTAGATGACTTCAGCCATTGGTGGTGGGGGAACGGGTCTTTGCCCCTTGTCTGTGATTAGCGGACTGTTTGATATTGTCGCCATTTCCTCTCTCAATAAACATAGTTTCTTTAAACATCCCAATAACCATTTTCTCTCCATAGGTAGTTGGAATGTAAGGACTCTGCACAGAGCTTTTTCTCTTGATATCCTCACACAAGAATTCCAGCGTTATAATTTAGATATTCTCGGCTTGCAAGAGACCAGATGGACAAACAAAAAAAAAAAGTCAGATTCTTAAAAATAATCTTAAATTTCTCTTTTCAGGGAGGAATGATAATAAACATCACCAAGGTGGGGGTCTGCTTCTCAGCAGACACGCTACTGATGCTCTTCTAGGATACGAGTGATTAATGAAAGGTTTCTTACAGCAAAATTTCAGGCAAGCGTTAAAGACTTGAATGTTATCTGCTGTTATGCCCCCATTGTGGATGTTGATGAGGATGAGATTGATGTCCTCACACAAGAATTCCACTGTTATATTTTAGATATTCGTGGATTGCAAGAGACCAGATGGACAGATAAAGGTAAGATTTTTAAAAATAATTTTTTTTCTGAGGGAAGATAATCAAGATTATCTCCAAAGCATTGGGTTTGCTTCTCAGTAGACATGCTAATAATGCTCTTCTAGGATATCAGTGCATTAATGAAAGGTTTCTTACAGCTAAATTTCAGACAAGCATTAAAAACTTGAATGTTATCTGTTATGCCCCCACAAGGATGAGGATGAGAAAGATAGGTTTTACAGACAACTTCAGAACATTTTGAACTCTGGCAAGACAGAAGATATTACCCTTGTTCTAGGTGACTTCAATGCTCAAGTTAGTAGGTTTGCTACTCAGAAGACACATGCTAGTGATGCTCTTCTAGGATATGAGTGCATTAATGAAACTTATAGCAAAATTACAGACAAAAATTAAAGTCTTGAATGTTATCTGCTGTTATGCCCCCACTGAGAATGCTGATGAGGATGAGAAGGATAGGTTTTGCCGACAACTTTAGGATATTTTGAATTCTGTCAAGAAAGGAGATATTACCCTTGTTCTTGGTGACTTCAATGCCAAAGTTGGTACTGATTCTGACCTTTGAGGAGGAGTAATAGGCCCTTTTGGTATTGGTAGCTGCAATGGCAATGGACGTCTCCTGCAGGTAAGTAAACTCAATGGTTTCAGAATAACTAACACATATTACAAACACCGTGACATACATAAATACACATGGGTTTCACCTGATGGGCTGCTTAGGAATATGATTGATTATATATTAATTTACAGCAAATGGACTAATTCTGTTAGGAATACCAGGGCATATAGGGGAGCTGAAATTGGATCTGACCATTACCTTGTTAAAAGTGTCTTGCAACTTAAACTTAAAAAGTGTTGTGCTAGGGTTAAAAAATTTACCTTTAATACTGAAGCTCTGAAAGACCCAGTTATAGCTAAAGCTTACCATGATAGGTTACTTAGTTATTATGACAGTCATGGTTTGCTTAATACTGAAGTTGAGGAAGAATGGGGCCATTTTAAACAGGCTTTTTTGGAAACTAACGGTACTCTTTTAGGGAAAAAGGAGCAGAGGAGGTGGAATTATTTAAGTGATAAGGCACTTGAGCTTATTTCGGAAAGAAGGAACTGCAGGAATGTCCTTAATCAGTACCCTACTAGTCCTAATAGAAAGCCTTACAAAGAACTTAATAAATGTGTAAAAGATCAGTTAGCTACTGATAAGAATCTTTGGCTTGATGGCCTGGCTGACAAAGCTGAGGAAGCAGTTAGACAGCACAACAGCAGAGAGCTGTACCAGATAGTTAATATTTTGTGTGGTAGAAAACGAACAGGTATACAGGGATTGAAGGATAAACAAGGTAAGGTTATAGAAGGTGAGGATTCTGTCATGGCTAGGTGGGCTGAGCATTTCAGTGATGTTCTAAACAATGTGGTTAATTCTACTCCCATTGTTTGTAATGATGATAGATGCATTGTGGGCTTTAATGTTGGCCCTATAACACAATCTGAAGTTAGTTTGGCTATTTCTAAACTTAAATTCATAAATCCCCAGGGGTAGATGAAATTATTACTGAAATGCTTAGAGCTGGAAATATATCAGTTACCACATGGTGCCCCTCAGTGTGAATTCCTGTCTATGGTTAGGGGACCACCCTGTGAAGGTTCCATTGGTTCAGTTACCTTCACAGTATCCTGAATGTTCGCCTGTGTGTTTGCTGTGTGTGGAGACCCATGTCCCAGGAAAGGAGGATCCTGTTGCTCAGGGGTCCCTGTCTCCTCAGCTCATGACTGGCAGGGTCCCCTTTTGCTGCCTTGTCATTGGGGAGCCTGTTGTCACTGAACTGGGCAATGGATTATGGGGCATCTACTGTATACTGCTTTGGCCTCTGCTTCTGGTAAACAGGAACTCCTGGGCAGCAATCAGCTGGTGGGCAGGTCCTGCTAGGGCAACCGTGCAGAATGCTGAGTAACTTTGCCCACGTCCGGGTACAGATTTGAGTTTCCTCACAAATTATTTTCCTTTTGTAGTTATAATTTCTTTGGGAGGCCAGTTTGGTTGTTCACAATTTTGTTATGTTCCAGTTAGTTCCTTTTGTGTAGAAATTTTATTTCTGCGCATTTTTCATTTTCCTTATTTATTTGTGAGGGCTTGTCTCACTGTGTGGGTATAGTGCCTTTGTAGCCCTGGCACCAAACTGGGCATCCCCTTGTTGGGCTCCATGGAGGGTGGGGTCAGTGGGCACTGAACCACACAAAACATGAGAGTTGATGAAATTAATATGATCAATGCCAACAAGAGGGCTCGACACGAGCCCCTCCATCTTCTTCGTCTCTGTTATCTACGCCATCTTTGTCTGTCTTCGTTTCCAAGATTCCTGATCATCCACTCCATGGGTGATCAGGTACTTGGGGACATGTCCCCATTTTTTGTAAATAAAGGTTTGAAAGGTCTAGCAGGAGAGCCAAAATCCATCAAGAGCTTACGATCTGACAACTTGCAGGTTGAGACTGCTTGTTCCAAACACTCGGAACTGCTCCTGAAAGTCGGAGATTGATGGGGTGACTGTCGAGATCACTCCCCACAAAACTTTGAATTACTCTCAGGGTGTGATCATTGAGTGGAGCCTCTTCAAAGTCACCAAGGAGGAAAACCTCAGAGCTCACTCCCCAAGGAGTAACAGCAGTCCATTGGGTTTCGATGCGTCGTGATGGTAAATTGGTACCCACCTGGGTACTGATTGTGACATTTAACACGCCACATCTGACTTCTTACATCATGGCAGGTTATTTACAATGTGAGGTATGGCCGTATATGCTGAACCCTCTGCACTGTTTTCAGTGCCAGATATACTGTCGTGCCCATACAGCTTGCCAGGACAAACCCACCTGTGCTCGCTGTGGCAGTAAGGATCATCTTGATCTTGACTGCACAGCAGAAAAGGCAAGCTGTGTCAACTGTAGTGGTGAGCATCCAGCGTATTCCCACGACTGTCCCAAGTGGGAGGAAGAAAAGGAGGTTCAGTGCTTGAAAATAATGAACATCTCTTACGCTGAGGCGAGAAAGCTTGCTGCACTGCCCACCCCATCTGACAAGGTATCCTATGCCAGTGCAGTCATTGGAAAGCCCATCGTTCCAATGACTTGGTGGCAGTGCAGACTGACATCAGTGTACCGCCCATTGAATCTTTCTCTCCTGCAGCAAGATACCTCCTGACGCAGGCGAAACAGAGGTTGGTGTTGACTTCGACACCAATCCCAGTTTCCATTCCTGCAACCCAGCCTTCCACCTCCACTGGAAGGCCTCCTCCTCCCAAACTGAAGGGCCAAAAGAGAACTATCACTCCTCCAAAAGCCACCAGGGCCAAAAGAGAACTATCACTCCTCCTCAAAAAGCGGTCACTGATCCATGTCCCTCAGACGATTCCGAGGACATGGATACTGACTTCTCCCTATTCACTAAACTGTCCTCTGCGGCAATTAGGTTGAATAGGAATTTGTCTGCCCATTCTTCTAAGTCCTGAGATGGCCACACTCCTATAATGGAATTGTGGATTCCAGAGGAATCTTGACAGCATCAAGGCCTTCCTTCAGGCACACCAGCCCATCTGTGTGTGCCTGCAAGAGACATACTTGCAGCCAGTCAGATCCCATGATCCAGCCCTTTTCACTAATCTCCATCCTCGTGAACAACCATTCTCCACTCCAGGTCATACCCCTCACCACCAATTTAAAGACAGTAGCCATTCACCTCTTTGTGGGGTTCTCCCTGACTGCTCGGTATATCTTCCAGGAAGACCTTGATGACCTCATCTCGCAGCTGCTGTCTCTCTTCATTATCATGGGGGACTTCAACGGACACGGTCCACTTTGGGGCAGTGCTGACACCAACGGACTGGATCTATGGCTCCTGGATCTTTCTCCCTATTGAACACTGGTGTCAGTATGTACCTGCACTCTCCAACCCGCACATTCACTGCCATTGACCTCACCATCTGCTCTTCCTCGATCCTTCTACCCTTTACATTAGAGGTCAAGGACAACCCTTATAGAAGTGATCACCTCCCCATGGTGTCCATCTCCTGTGTGTGTGTTTGGGGGGGGGCCCTCGTAGCTCTTCATGAGTTTCACGGAGGCTTGATCGGGCTGACTGGAGTGGTTTTGAGCTCTTATCCAAGTTCGATGACCACTCTGTCAGCGAAAATGCCATCAATGTGGCAGTAGCAGAGATCACTGACTGTATAGTAGATTCAGCTGCATCCATAATTCTTCAAACTTCGACACAGTTTTCTCTTTTTCCAAAACTGTGGTAGAATCCAGATTGCACACAGATCATAAAGCTCAGAACAAGGCTTGGTGGGTGCTTTGGAGATAGTGACAGCCCCCAACCTTGAAGCATTCAAATGCACCAGGGCAAAGCTCATTTTGTCTGGTGCCAGAGCCAGAAAGAATCTTGGATCAAATATGTCTTCTATCACCACACAACCAGTTCATGTTGGATAAAGTCCAGAAGATGGGTGGGAACTACACGTCTCACTTGTTATCAAACCTGGAGCACAATGGACAGGCAATTGCTGATCCCAAAGCAATTGCTTTGGGATCAGCAAACATGGCTGCTAAGCATTGTTGGTGTGTGCTTTACACTGACTCGCTTAGCTCGCTACAGGCTTTGATCTCTGTGAGGCATTGGCTTTACCCAATTCTTTCTAAGATCCACCAGCAGCTCCATTGTCTGGCAACCACAACAACCATCCATTTTCCATTTCTGTTGTGTGCTCTGTCACATTGGTATCAGGAGAAATGGCTTGGCAGATGCTGCTGCCAAGTTTGCCATGACCCTGTCTCTCAGTTGCCTGTTCCATATCTGGATTTCTGGCAGTATTTTACCATCAAACACTGACAGAAATCCAGATATGGAACATGATAGGTTTGAGATCTAATCTATCATCAAACCATGGCAGTCTTGTAACCACAGGAATTGCAATGAGGAATTTGTACTTGTTCAGCTCCACTTAGGTCATTCATTTCTTCTACGGGTGGATGACGAACCTAAGTGCAAGTTTTGGGACACCGTTTTAAGTATTAAACTTATTTTAATTGAATGTCTTGTTTTAATATCAAACAACGTTTGTAATTTAGCTCTCATAATTTTATACCAGAGCCTCTTATACTCGGACATCTTTTACCTGATCATTGCTTTTTACCACCGGGTTTTCCTTTTTAAAATATTGTGGATATTTTAATAGAATCTGATTTTACCCTATCTTTGTGCATCATGTAACCCAGGTCTCTTACACCTGGAATTATTTTGCATTTCTAAAGTTATTTTACTCTCTGTACTTATACACTTGTTATCTGTATTTTAAATTTTGGTTGTGGGATTATGTTTTTACCTTTTATATTGTCCTTTGTTTGGTGCATTATGGCCTTTGTCGCCCATGTGCCATAAAACCCCAATCAATCAACCAACTGTTACCACTTGGATGACTGAAATTTTGAATATCTTTTATGATAAAGGCATGGTTCCTAAGGATTTTACCAGAGCTATTATTATCCCTATTTTCAAAATGATGATCACAGTTCTTATGATAATTATAGGGGTATCAGCCTACTCTCTGTTGCAGGTAAAGTTCTTTGCATGATTGTGCTTAATGGAATTAAGAATCTGGTTGACAGTCAATTGCGTGATGAGCAATGTGGATTCAGAAGTGGTAGGGGATGTGTGAATCAGATATTTTCACTTAGGCAGATTCTTGGGAAATGTTTAGAGTTTCAGAAACCTTTGGTTACTAGCTTTGTTGATTTCAAAAAGGCTTTCGACTCTTTTGATCATCATAATTTGTGGTTGATTGCGAGATCGTATGACATACCAGCCAAGTTAGCATAATGAAAGCTCTCTATAATAAACTGAGTCGTGTGAGAATTGATAAGGCTTGTTGCAATTGGTTTAGCATTACTTCTAGTGTTCAACAAGAGTGCATTTTGTCCCTTTTTTCTCTTTTGTTTGGTTATTGATTATGTAATGGGAAATTCACTGCAAGGAAAAGATTTTGGCCTTAAATGATCTGATATTTGAAAATTTCTGATTTAGATTATGCTGATGATTTTAGCCCTTTTGGCAAATTATGTTGAGGTGAATTTTCAATCGAGCTGTTGATGAGACTGGTAGTAGAGTAGGTTTGGTTATAAACAGAGAGAAAACTAAAGTGATGAAAATTGGTCAGGCAGGCTGTTAATCTGAATGACTACTCTTGAGAAGGTGTCTCATTTTAATTTCCTTGGGAGCTGTGTAACAGATACTGATGATGTGCGGCATGAGATTAACAGACGAATAGGGACTGCCTCTGGGAATTTTAATAATCTATGGAGAGTGGGGAGAAGTAGGCATATACACCTAAAGACTAAAATTAGACTGTATAATAGTTTGGTTCTTTCTAGGGTTAGTTATGGTAGTGAAACTTGGATGCTTTGTAAGCAAGATAACAGGAAACTAGATGCTTTTGATTTTAGATGCTTATGCAGTATCATGGGCATTAGGTGGTTGAACTTTGTAAGTATTGGTGATTCCTTTGCCTAACCTCATCAACTCCTTTAAGCAGCATATTGTAAAGAAAGACTCCGTTGGTTTGGCCATGTTGCCCATATGGCTAATAATAGATTTGCAAATAGGGTTATGAATAGTGTGCCTAAGGCAGGCATGTCAAATTCGTTAACCACCGAGGGCCATATTAAGTATTATATATTAAATCGCGAGCCGCAAAACAAAAAAACCAGATGAAAATTGTTTTATGTGCAAACTAGACTAGAACACAGTATTTGTTCACTGACTGCTAACGAATAGCTTCCGACTCTACTGGCATTTCGTGACTCATTGCCATGCGCAAAGTACGTACATTTGAATGACCTCGAGACGTGTATACATGTCAGAGCCTGATCGTAGAATTGCTCATATCATGAAATGCCACTATTTCATGAAATGATCGGGCATTTCATGATATGAGCAATTCTACGATCGGGCTCCGACATATACATTTATGCGCAATAGTTTCCCTTATGTATAAATGGAAATGTTTTCTGAAATACGTTTATTTAATTCGTGTACCGTGTACGTACTTATAATTTTAATTAAAGAATCCAGTGTTGTCAAAAGTTAAATAAACGTATTGGTTATCAATCTTGGCGGGCTGCAGAACAGTTCCTGGCGGGCCGTGTGGTTGACATGCCTGGCCTAAGGCCTCAGAAAGAGGGGGAAACTTAGGATGTGGTGGGCAGACAATGTTAAACAGGACCTTGTTTGAATTGGTGTGCAGTGGCCAGATACAGCTGATGTAGCTAAGGACAGATATGCTTGGAGAACTAAATTACACACTCTGGTTGGACCTCCATAGCCCATGGCTGGTTGAGGATGATGATGAAATTTTCAGCAGTGATTTAAAAAAAAAAAAAAAACAAAAAAAAAAAAAAAATCTAATGGGGGGAGGGAGGATTCTTAGAGCATTACAGTAAAAATTGTACCATTTATCTTTATTGATAGCTTGCAGCATTTGCAGTCTTAACTTTTTATAGTGAGAAGTTAACAAAAATTTCCAATACAAGAATTTGATTTTTGTTTTGCATTTGAAGTTTTCTTATGTCCTTTTTTTAAAATCATTTTATTTATATATACCCTATATTTTTGAAGAAACAAAATTATTTTCAGTTTTTTTTTATTGTTCTAATTGCTTTAAATATTTGTTATTTTCATACTTTTATTAAATGTTTTGACTAGACTTAATATTGTCAATATTTTAATCACTTGACTCTAGAAAAACATTGTTAGACTAAGGTGTTTTTGCAAATTTTTCAGCCCTAGTAATAAAGTTTGTATATTGCGTTGTATGACATTAAGTATTATTAAAATTTAGTGATAGTATGTTTTCTGTAGCTCTTCAAGAGTAAAATGAAAAGTTATGCTTTTTAAGTTGTATAAAGATATGATATGTCCTTGCAGGGTAAATGTGTCTCAAGTGCAAAACACAGATGTGGAATTGTGCTACAGATGGCACTTGAGACAAATTTCCCACTGTTTCTTAAAAATAAATATTGAAGCAGATGTTGATAATCTTTTTGTGGTTATTGTTAAGTAAATTTCTTGGAAGATTATTAAGGTAGTGGCAAATTCTTCTCCCACCCTCTTTGTGTTGATTATGTATTTAGTGTTAGTATTTTGCAGATTCCTATATTGAGAGTACTTGAGAAATACATAATAATTGTCATTTATATAAATGTAAGAAATTTTTGTAATGTTGATTGTGACATAAGAATATTATAATTTTGTAGAAGCAGCTTTTGAGAACTTTTGCTTTTCTTCAGCTCTTTGACCACATTGCTGAATGTTTGGTGCATTTTATGGACAAACAAGGACTAAAGGAACAAAAATTACCTCTGGGTTTCACATTCAGTTTTCCATGCCGCCAAGAGGGATTGACAAGTGCCAGACTTGTAGGATGGACAAAGGGTTTTAAATGTTCAGGTGTAGTTGGTAAAGATGTAGTTCAACTTCTTCGTGAAGCAGTGCTACGAAGAGGGGTGAGTTTTTATTGCATTACAGTACTATAACAATTAAACCTAGCAATGAGCACTTGCATTTCAGTTCTGTATTTGCTCCCCCAATGACTTATTGAAATTTTAAGGAATTTGTTATGACAATGGGAATCTAACTTCGAAGCTCTATAGCTTATAAAACATACATTTTATGGAAAAATGGGACTGAAGAAAAACTTAAAAATCACAATCTAATCTATTTAAATACAGATTTTGAACAATATTCTTTTGATAAGCTGGAATAGTTTTTTTTATGAAATGTCATAATTTCTAATATTGAAAATATGCAAACTTCTAAAATGTATTCATTTTATATAAATGATTTGAAACAATACTTATGATTCATTATTGTTGTGAAATATTCTAGCTTCCAGAACTCTTTAAATACTTAATGAATATTGTTGAAAATTCAGGTTTAAATTAGACTTGATTATGATACTTAACTCTTACCATGCTATGCCTGAAAAACTAAATTGTACTAGATGGCCAGATTTTTTCAAATGTGTGCAGTAAGAAATGCGAACTTTTTTGTAAAATAACTAATGAAAGGAATTGACCTAAGTCTATCTTGAATACTGGTCAATTCCACTCTAGCATGCTTTTGTAACAAAGGTGATGTCCTACGAGACATAAATGTCTATTTTTAATTATTTGAGTGTAAATTTATGCGGAATTTGTGGGATATATCAATTAGTTATTAATCAATTAATGTTTCCTATGTATTGATTTTTAGTTATTAATTATTAGAGATTGATTTTATTTTCATTAATATCAAAAAGTACTCATGATGCAGATTTCATTGCTGCTGCAATCTATCACTTCCTGTATGGCATGACAGGTATGCCACTACCACAGCCCAAGCACTGTCTTGGAAAAGCACTGTAACAGCAGTTCTTTCTGTTCTCTGTAATTACAGTGCTAATTTCATCATTATATCAATCGATATAAGTTATTAATATATGACCTTTTTAAATGTTCATTAATGTTATAAAGTACATATGACTTACACTTTGATTGCCATTACTTCAAGCCACTGCTTCCCATGCAGCATGGTGAGATCAGTCACTATCGCATTACAAGCACTTTTTTTGTAAAAGCATGGAAAGTGTCGACAATATCAAACAGCCACCTAATTGCAGGCATGGGACAAAGACTTGTTCTCTCTACTACTAAAGGCTGAACTGGAAAATTTCCACCAATTTAGATCTCGATGCTCATAGAAACAAGAGTTCAGGTATTTGTGATGGCCTCTCCACCAGCTGATAAAATATCTGCAATCTGATAAAATATCTATGAATCTATTCACTTTGTGCTATCAACTCACAAACAGAAAACATAGCTGAAGATTTTCCCTCAACAGAAGCTGATCAATGCAGCAAATTCAGGATCCATAATCAAGCTCAGAACCATTATTCAATTCAGGTTTATATATATGGTCAGTACCAACACTCTGTGTGGTTGACCACTCCTCACAGAATATTATAAAAAGGAAAATTAGCGTAAAATATCTGTAAGCGACACTGATCTGGCAGCCTTCCCCTTCCATTGCCTTCCACAAGAGTATCTCTTTTGAAAAGTACTAATGGTCTGCACTACAAGAAGGCATTGTCTAACTTTAGGTGCCACCAAGTTTGATACAAATGCAGTTCTTTTATGTCTTACATTTTTCTGTTAAAAAGTGACAAAAACACACTAAAAATGCTCATAAAGAAATCTTGATTCCAACTATCAACATGGAACTTGCCAGACTGCTTGGCAAAGGAGTAGGATTGCAATACCATGGTCATAAGTCTGAACCACAACTAGATGGTGCTACATCCCACAAGACCAGGAACTTTTGGATTGCACCTCGTATCTCACATTGATAGTATATCAAGATGTCTCGCAAGTCATTGTATTATAAGTTAATTTACATACATCAGGATATGATGTATGTAAATTACCATAATTTCAATCATGATATGGAGCATGACTTTGCAGATATGTATATTAAGAATTCTCAAGACTTGCTAATCACAGGCAATGGTAGATTGACAGATGGGATTAGACAAAGTGAGATTTGCATTAATGAATTTATAATGGTAACCAAATGTATTAAAGTAAGGTGAAAATTTTAATATTTATAAATGAAAAATGTACATTTACATGCAGAGTTGGTGCATAATTTTTGCAGGACCTGGTGCAGCTTTCCATCATGTGAGGCCTCATTATCATCAGATAAAGTGTAAAAGGCTAGCTCAGTTGGTAGTGCACCAGGCTCATAATCTGCAGTTCCCAGGTTCGAGTCCAGCTGGGTCAGCGTCGAGATTTATCTCCACAAAATTCCCTGCCCTCCCCACGGTCAGTAGGGGACACCGATGGACTTGGAAAGGCTGCCGTCCTTTGGATGGTACGTTAAGCTGTGGCCCCATGTGTTGGAGAGCCATACCCTGCGCACGTTAAAGAACACAATGGATGGCCTTGACGGGAGGCTACCATCTGTCTCCCAACAGCTGTTTCAGTGGGTCCCCTTTCCCAACCTTCTCTGAGCCTTTGGGGTCCTTGTGACCTGGCCATTTAGCCCATGGTGTGCAAAAAAGTGCTGCTCAGAGGTAAAACAATCCAATTAATTATCTTGGGAGCTATGTAACAGATACTGGTGATGTGCGGCATGAGATTAACAGATGAATAGGGATTGCTTGCGGGACTTTTAAGAATCTATGGAGAGTGGAGAAATAGGCGTATACACCTAAAGACTAAAATTAGATTCTATAATAGTTTGGTTCTTTCTATTCTATATGTTAGTTATGGTAGTGAAACTTTGACACTTTGTAAACATAACAGGAAACTAGATGCTTTTGATTCTAAATCTAGGCAAAGGAGTCTGCAACCTCCTTTAAGCAGCATATTGTGCAGAGAGAGACTCTGTTGGTTTGGCCATGTTGCATGTATGAATAATTATAGATCTGTGAATAGGGTTATGAACAGTGTGCCTAAAGGCCTCAGAAAGAAGGGGAGACCTAGGATGCAGTGGGCAGACAATGTAAAACAGGACCTTGTTAGAATTGATGTGTAGTGGCCGAATGCAGCAGATGTAGCTCAGGACAGACATGCTTGGAGAACTAAATTGCACGGTCTGGTTGGACCTCCGTAGCCCATGGCTGCTTGAGGATGATGAAGAAATTTTTGGTGATAGTGTTCAAGGGATTTCCACTGACCCAGTGATTTGATCCCTAAGGTTGGTTGATCCCTAAGTCTAAACAGGACTTTTTAATAGATTAATGAAAAATGTTTTTTCAATTGGATAAATTTTTCAAACAAATAATGCTATTTAATTCTCTAAACCATCAATTAGTTCAAATTTCAACTGGTAGAGGGTGCTAAAGTCAGAAAATAAAAACCTTCATTCTCTTTGAAAACAGCTCATATTCACCAGAGGATAGTGTATTTTTATTTTAAGTAGAAATGTAGGAATCTATTTTAGATCAAGTAATTTATTACCTGAAAATACCTATTTTTGCTTAAAATAAGTATTTGTTTTTGACATTGTTCTAAAACGTTAATTCAGATAAGCAAATATATTGAAAAAAAATTTAAGATTTTTTTAGTGTTATCTTCCTATAGGGCCCTAGAAAGTAGAAAATAAACCTAAGGCATATTGATGGTGCAATCTGTCACTGAGTTTGTATTCACTTCAAAGGAAGATAGGGTGCCAGCAATCTTGTAGAGTACATAAATCAGCATCCTGTCTTCGAAGTGAATACGAACTCAGTGACAGGTTGCACCATCAATATGCTTTAGGTTTATTTTCTACTTTTTAGAGCCCTATAGGAAGATAGGTATTTTTGTAGTATTTTAATATTTTTTTCTTACTAAAAACACCTATTTTCCAAATTTGATATACAACTCGTAAGCATCGAGCACACTTACCCCCTTTTGGAGTTGCATTTAAGGTAGACCATGACATTGGAGACATCCCAAGCTTTTGAGATATGACTCATTAAAATCGACCCCCGTGAAAATCCTCTCCCCCACACACATTTTATCAGGGAGGAATATTGGGGGTGAAATTCAAAATAGTTTGAGACTGTCATTATATGAGCTTTCTTTTTGCAGCTAACTTGTAACTGTAGGCCATTGTTTTCTCATGATATAGTAGAACTTTCAGATTTCCCATTTTTTGGGGGGAAGAAAGCATGGGAAGGTCAATTTTTCATAGCCTATGACTCCCTGTGTCAGAAGCTTGAATTTGACACATAGCTCATTGCTTTCCTCACTCGCATTCAGGAGTTATAGAGGAACAATCATTTTTACATTGTCCCCCTTTTTTTAGGGGAATAGAAAGCACGGGGCGATCAATTTTTTATAGACTGACACTTCCTGCATCACAAACTTTCAGCACATAAATCATTGTTTCCCCATCTTGTTCAAAAGATATAGTGGAACAACATTTTGTCAAATCTGCAAACTGACCAACTGACCAATGTCAAAGCCAAGAGCAATGGGAAGATAGGTAAAAAACATTCTATCATCAAGTTCTGAAACGAATTAATTTTTATGAAAGTAAGGTTTAAAAGCAATTTAACAAGCCCTTTTTTTCCCACATTGTTGCAATTAAATCAAAATCACTTTCACTTGATTTTTAACTAGCCATTGAATATAAAATTTAAAGTAACTTATTTATATCTAATATTTTGTATATAAATAAAAATTTTATTATTCTAGCATAAAAGAACTCTATTCCATAGATGAATTTGAGCCTGAACCATTTCGATATCTACTATTTATTATTAGATTACAATCTAATAATGATTTTTCAGGGAAATGTTTTCCTGACACAATGTGTCAGGAAAACATTTCCCTGACACATTGTAAAACTTCTATATAGACATGCATGCTATTAAACCATTTTCTATTTCTTTGTATTGCAGACTGTTGTAAACTTTTAAATGATTATAAATATTTAATTCAAAATTAAAATCTTAGTTACTTGGAACTAAAAGTACTAGAAATAAGTAGTAGAAACTGAAAATTCTTTAGTAACATCAGTATTAATGAGTGATAATACATAAAAAAATCAAAGGCTGAATGGCACTTGTTTTTTATTACTAAAGACTGATAGTAAAATTTATTGTTTTATAAATTCATATTTTCTATTTTTTTACATTTGCGAGAAATGCAACCAAAAACGACCCCACAAATTCCTAAAACATCCCCTTTGTGAGCCACTGATATAAACAAACACAGATGGGTAAGATATCATCCTTGTAGTTTCTTCCCACTCAATTTTGAATGAAGACTGAAAAATAATTGTCTCAGACCCAGATTATCTTGATTTTCTTTTAAAAGATGTTAGCTATGACCTATTCCTTCTCAGTACTTTTCAGCCCACTCCTTTACTATATTATACCTTGATGCAGTGTTACTTTGATCTGCTCATTGGTTACTTGATAGACACATAATTGTAATGACTATCTCAGTGACCATCCATGCAACTATTCGGAAATCAGATATATTTAAATATTTCCCATGTTTGCTTATTATAAAATTTAAGTAAAAGAAAAATATTCAGATCTGATGAATTTAAATGCAATAATCTACTTATATAAGAACCTCATTTATTAGACTTGTTTAGCCTAGTGGGTTGAATTTCCCCATAACCCTCCAGGTGACATGGGGAAAAACATTGTCACTGGCATAAACCTATTGACCATTAAATCCTATCAAAATTTCTGATTTCATGGGTTGATCCTTTCAATATTGGTTTTAAAGTTGTTTTTAGTTTTTTTTTTTAGAGCTATGCAGTCCACTAAGTAATTTATAAGTATTGATGTACTATTTTGTATTTGTCGAATCTCCCAATAGCATAATAGCACCTCCTGAAGGTGGAAAATAGCAGAACTTCAAAATAAATATTGCAAATGATCTGTTTGTGCCAGAAATTTTGGTGGTAGTGTGGTGGTCAAGAGTAACATCGGTCGAGAGGTTTGCATTGACAGCAATAATTTTCCCCCTTACTCCCAGTGGGGATGGTAAAAGCCAACTTTTCATTTTAAGATATTAATGAAAAAATCATTGTGTACTACATACAGTGGTTTATAAAAATAATGGAAACACCGAGGCAACTGGAGTACACAATATGCTATATGCATGTCACAGGGACAATGACACCCATGATGTGATGTATATAATGGGGGGGAAGTATGTTGGCTATCACATAGCAGTGCCACAGGTGCAGGTGAAACAGCTGTTGTGGTGTAATTGTTGACAATGTCAGATTTCTGACCTCCAAAAAGGTATCATTGGTGCACGCCTTGTAGGAACTTCAGCAACCAGAACAGCAGAAATAGTAGGTGTAACATGAGGAACTGTATTGAAGATTATGACTACTTATCAAAAAGGACAGAATGTTGATTCTAAATATGCAAATTGTGCACACCATACAAAGCTGTCAGATAGGGATAGGCGAATGTTGGCACAGATTGTACAATGGAAGCACAAGACCATGGCACTGCAAATAGCAGCAGAGTTGAACATCAGTCAGAATGATTCTGTTTCCGTCATAACAGTTCATCAGGAATGTCATTGTACTGGTATTTATGGCCATGCTGCAATCCACAAACTTCGTTACCAACATCAGTGCAATGAGACATGTAAGGTGGTGCAAAGCACATAAAAACTGGATGCTAAAGACTGGCAATGTGCCATCTGATCTGATAAATCATGTTACACATTGTTTCCCACCACTGGTAGCTTGTATGTCTGGCAAAAACCTGCAGAAGCATACCACCCAGACTGTTCGTATGTTGCGGATGTGACACAATCCTGAAGAATAACTAAGGGCAGTAAAGAATGCCATGATATGGCACCCCAAAGCATCAGAGATCCACCTCCATGCTTCAATCAAAATCAAACACATGAATCCATTCCGGGGACCACCTGCACCCAATGTTGCGGGAATTGTTCCCTAATGACCATCCCTGGTTTCAAGTGGATAATGAATAATGAACCTGCATTGTGTGAAACGTGTCAAGTTGTGGTTTGCAGAGCATGAGGTACAGCAGCTTACCTGGCCACCTCGATCTCCAGACCTCAATATTGAACATTTGTGGGAATATCTGGAGTGCAAGGTCAGATCACAGTTTGGCCATATTTTACAGGAAAAATGGTCCATATTCCATTACCATATGTTCATGACTTGTAATTCGATGTGGAATAGACTTGTATGTCTGTTTTGAAGGCCCAAGGTGGGCCTACAGCAGGCATGGCCAACTGTTTTTGCCCCCGGGCCGGATTGGAAAAAAAATATTTTCACGGGCCGGATGAAATATTAAAATTGAAAAATGTTAAGCAAAACACTTATTTCTTTAAGTAAACAAAATTTTATTATGAAATTTGTTTATGAATAATTGTAAGTAAATCAATACAACAAATTAACATAATAACTAATGCGATGTGTTGAGGCGGTTTGCATCGCTTATTATTTTTTTATTATCGTTCGTTTTAATACGTCGCTTGAACATCAAACAGATCATATCGAGTACAGATGAGTATAAAAGTTTTAATTCTTTATAACGGAATCTTTTTTAAAAAATATAGATTTATCAAGAACTAATTCGATTAATTACTAGAAGTTAAATGCTAATATTGAAAAATTGTTCGCGGGCCACATAAATTCATTACGCGGGCCGGATCCGGCCCGCGGGCCGTATGTTGGCCATGCCTGGCCTACAGCTTATTAATAAAATGTTCTCCACAAACAGTACGTTTCCATTATTTTGATAAATGCCTGTAGGTACTAGTTAAATATACTATTTCCATTTCTCCAACCATTCATTAGCTCAAAATTTAACTTGTAGAGAATGCTGAAGGCCTAAAATAAAAACTTCAATTGCACCCTCTCTTGGTGGAAGTTGTAAAATGCCAAAACTTTAAAACTGATATTGAAAGAATCAACTCTTGAAATTAGAAATTTTTATGGTAGGATTTAATGGTCAATAGGTTTATGCCAGTGACTGTTTTTCCCCATGTCACCTTGAGGGTTGTGGGGGAAATTAAACCTTCCATTTTAAGAGGTTCGTTAGGCTTTGTAATATTTATATAAATCCCCTAATTTTTTTGTGGGGATGGAGAGGTCAGCCCTTACATTACTTAGAGCTATGTATGTCGGGTGTCAAAAGCCTCGCATTGCTTAAGTCCATGATGAGAGGACTAAGTAGCTCATGTTATTCACAAGTGCTTAATACCTAAGGAAGTATGTCTTATTGCAAACTGTTGAACTCTAATTTTCTAACAGTTTGTCACTGTTTCAGCTGTTATAGCATGATAGTTTTTCTTTCTAAACCTATACACATGTTAATATTTTCAACTCCACAAATGAACGTAGGCCTGTTCTCTCACAAAAGACACTATCATGCTTGAGCATCACAAATGTAATGCTACTTATGTTTTTCAATTTATAATTTTTATAACTAAACCAAAATATTTTTCTAATTTTTACTTCCATTTGATAGGATGTTGATATCGATGTAGTTGCAGTCGTTAACGATACAACTGGAACTTTAATGTCATGTGCTCACAGAAACAGACAATGTAGAATTGGACTAATTGTTGGTAAGCTTTAGTTTACTTGTTTTTGATTTTACTGTTATGCATTGTATATCAGAGGCTAATTTTGTTTTCACGTTCAATGCTTACAATCAGTAGTTATTTTGAAAATGTTTTTTGGGGGGAGTGGGAGAATTTACTTTTTTAAGAGATTAAAACAGTCATTTTTTCATGTTTACATATTGATTACCTAAATAAATAAAACCAGTGGTACATCTTGCATCAATGTTTAATAGTTGCTAAATATTTCAAAAGTATAAAAATGTAAAATACACTGCTGGACATTAAAAGTGCAAACACCGGGAAGAACTCGTCAGATTGTCCCGAAACATGCAAGATGGGTAGCCCATGGGAGAACATTAAAAGTGCAGCACATATGCACATCATGTGTGACAGTAACACCCCCTGGAAGTGGTATAAGAGGAGATTACAAACAGCCGGTGTAAAACACTGGAATTGTGTTTGCTCGCAGTTCTTGCACACTGAAGGATCAAGTATTCCCCATCGAAGAGCACATCATCCATACAACCAGATTTCCAACTTTGATCAAGGGAGAATTGTGGGATTTACAGGAAGGTGGATTATTGTACAGAGACATTGGTGCTCGTGTTGGACACAATGCTACCACAGTGATGAGAATGTGGCATCAGTGGGTAGAGGAGGAATGAACTCACTGACATGGGGGATCTCAATGGCCCTGTCACACAAACGAACAAAAGGAGACATCTCTTCTGCATGGCTATGAATGATCGTACAGCCACATCAAATACCTTAGCTCAACAGTTAGGGTGTGTTGCACATCAACCAGTGTCCGTACGTACATTTCGACATAGTCTGTAGCATCAGGGCATCTTTGCTAGGCGGCCATTGCTTCGGTTACCATTGACTCAACACAGGTGTATGTGACTGCAATGGTGCCATGAACGTTGTGCATGGATGTGCAAAGGCATCGTCATTTCAGAAGAATCCCTCTTGAGCATGCAGCACCATGATGGACGAATCCATACCTGGCAGCACCATGGCGACAGGCTTAGTGAGACATGCATAATGCAGCACCATACAGGTCCAGCCCCTAGTGTTATGGTATGGAGTGCCATTGGCCTCCACTCACGCACACACGCACCTCGTATGCATTACCAGTACTTTGAACAGCCAGTGTTACATCACTGAGGTGTTGGAGCCTGTGGTTTGTACCTTATCTTCAGGGGCTCTCTGATGCCATTTACCAACAGGACAATGCCCAACCACATGTGGCATGTATCGTCCAGCATTTTCTGGATAGCCACCATGAGACATTTCTGCCCTGGCCTGTGCATTCACTGGATCTGTCCCCAATTGAACATGTTTGGTCCATGATCTCATGACGATTAGCACACCAGTAGCTGCTATGTATCGCAACTGCATGGACCGACATTCCCCACACACACATCTGATCCTCTCAATGCCAGACTGTGTAGCAGCAGTTATTGCTGCTCATGGTGGCTACACAAGATACTGATTTTCTTTGTATTCCACAAGTGTAAGTGAGTTGTATTTGTAATCATTTGTTCCTTGTAACATAAGCTATGTATTCACTAAATGTGGCTTTGATTTGATATCTCTTGTTTTTCCTGGTGTTGTACTTTTAATGACCAGCAGTATATTTTTTGAAATGTATGCATTTAGGTGTTGGAGGGATGGGCTCCCCTCTTAAATACACCAATGCTTGCAATGTTCTCAATAGTTTCATCTCTTAAGAGGAAAATATTCTATCACATATTGCTTCTAAAAAAAACTTATTGTAATTTGCTGCATGTGCAGAGAAAAGGTCCTATGGACATCTCACATTCAGTAAATGTGTTCACTATACTGAAAAGGAAACCAAGCAAACCATTGCACTAACTGTTCAAAGTAATAAAATTTGCTTTGTTCTGTATAAATTTTATTGTGATAAGTATGTACTATTTCAAAAAAAACTGTATTTTTCTTACGTTTATTAGTAAACATTCTTTTCTATATAACTATGAAAAAATTGTTTAAAATATTTATAAAAAATTTAAAATCTTAAACTTCTATCAATGTACAATACTCTATTGAAATTTCCCTGCCTAAAAGGAATGATTGCATGTGAATCAAATTGTGGTGGTAGTTATACACATAAAGAAGCAGTGATTACAGAGGTGATTACAGAGGACATTTCTACCAGTATTTAATGACAGAATGAGAGGTACATAAAGTGGTATAGCCTCCATGAGCTGCAATACATGAGGCATCACAGGAGTGAGTCAAATGATCCTGATGAATGTGATCTTGTGTGATATGCAGCAATACTTTGTGCACCCTCGATGTCAGTTCGGTGACAGTCATAGGCACCTGAGCACTGGGTGTAACGTACGTCATATCGTATCCCATATGTGTTCAATGGGTGACAGATCCAGTGAACATATGGGCCAAGGAAGGAGAACCATATCCAGAGACACTGCAGGGTGACCTGGGCAGTATGTGGCCAAGCATTTTCCTGTTGGAAAATGGTGTTAGATATGGCATCATCACTAGTCATAGCTCAATTTCAGTATACCACATCACCGTCAAATTGCAGAGATTTTCTCTGAACTCCCTGACCTGCCCACAGTGAATAGGGGTCACTGTTAGGTTTGGAAAGGCCACCATCTGTCGCATGGGATGTTAAGACATGGTCCCATGTTGTAATGCTCCAAAGTTAACTTTTCAAATTGGACATTTTGTCTGATCCAAATTTATTGAAAATTCTGGATATCTTTGTCGGGCGCCAGGCAATATTAACTTGCCAATTAAAGTTGAAATAGTTCATTAGGTATTTCTCTAGCATTACTAATCGAGTAAGAATTCAAAAAGGATTGTCAAGTTTAATTAAAGTTTAAATCTAATCGAAAATCGATTAACATTGCTCAAGAGAAAAATGGCTAAAATTCAAGTTTCTAAAACAAAGTTTGTTTCCAAAACAATTCAAAGACTCGCCAAAAGCAATGGAAGAATACAAAAGTTGTGAGTCCTAACAACTCGCATCTAAATCTCTACTACATCTCTCTCCATTACAATACTACATCTCCACTGACAATTTTCATTCTCTCCACTATCTGTCAATTCTGACTCTTACATCTCTACTAACTATACTGTCAATTCTACCTCTGATTCTGTGACCTAACGTCACTTAGTATGCTGTATACAAATCTGGCTGGGAAAACATTTGAATAATCTGACGATTGCAATAACTATGATGCAAGAGGGGTCGTCCTAATGCACGCATTAGCAGCTGACAATCAAGAGGTTGGAGTTGCACATGCGCAACTCCTACGCTTGGAAATAAGAATTGCCATCAGTCCAAAAACATGAAATAATCCACAAAATGATAAATATAATGTAAAGTAAAACTAGTTAAGGAAAAGTAGAAGTGAAAAGGAAAAGTGGTGGACCATCGATGTGTGGGACAGCCACACCCCATGCACATTAAAGAACATGCTGGATGGCCTTGGTGGGAGGCTAACATCCTTTTCCCAACAGCTTGCAATGGGTCCTCTCACCCAATCATCCTCGAAACCACAAGAACTTGGACATTTGGTCCAACTATTTGATATTAAGGTAGCAAAAATCTTTCTTTTTTGAAAGAAAAAGCTTGAAATTCCCCTTTCAAAATATCGAATTTCGCACAATTCATTTACAGAGTTACAATATAAATTTAGACCATTGTACTACCTAAATGTATTAGCAACAAATCTTTGGCATGGTTCAAAATTCGAAACTTGCCAAATTCAGAATATGAATTATCTGACAGAATTAGATATCATTAGTGTAGTGTATATCACTTCTTGTCCTGTATAGTGGGACATTGGATGGCATCATTCAATCATATTTCCACATTAGTGTCAAACTGCCATCAATAGCAACCTGAGGTGACTATAATGGCTCCGCACACCATGATGCCAAGTATCAGTCCCATATGGCACACTTGGATATACACTGTTATGTCTGTCACCTGACTGTTTCCAGACATGGCAGTCACTGGCAACTAAACTAAAAAGATTTATCACTAATGATGATGCCACTCTCCAGGAACTACTCTCCCTCTACCACTGCAGATGTGCATTATGATGGGATGGAGTCAGAAGACTAGCCAAGAGACAGTAAGCATACAGGTCCATGCCATCATCCAGAATTTCCTTTATGTAGTTTTGAATGAATAACTGTAGATTGATTGTGAACAATCATTTTTGTTTTTCATATTTGAAAGTCATCTCCTTCCTTTGACCAGAATTCTTTGTCCCAAAGCCTTAATGATATTGTACAAATTTTTTTCCTTATGGTAGGGGTTCTCAACGTGGGGTACGTGGTAAAATTTTTTGGAGTACTCCATGAGAGCTCAAAAGTCGCTAGATCTAGTAACAAAGTCTGTGTTTTATTCCCATTGTTATACTATAACTATAGTTTTATCTTTCTATACAAGGGGTATGCCTTACATTACACATTTCCAGGGGGTATGTGAAGCATAGAAGGTTGAGATCCACTGCCTTAGAGAACTTAGTTTGGGATAAGTATTTTGCATAGTAATTTAATATAGGTATAGAACTAAGATAATTGTTTGAATCAAAATGGCACATTTGGATTTTATGCAGCAAAGTGGAGCGATTTTGGTTTTATATAAACTATGTCCTAAAAAATTTCAATTGTTGAAAACTTCAGAAAATATTAAAACAAAGGTATTAATATGAAATTAATTATAAAATTTCGGTATTGAAGGCTAATGGGTTTTCACAAATGGGACCACTAAACATTTTTTTTTTTTGGGGGGGGGGGATATTTTCCTGTATGCCACTGATTAGCACTAATAATCCATGCAATTAAAGTAGTAAACTTTGAAAATGCACAATTCAAGTCATTTTCATAACCTAGTAACATCTCACTTAATTTAAATTGCTTGGGTAATTTTAACATCAGTTCTATATTATTAGCTATAACTTGACTTCTAGATCTGAGAGTGAAGCCAATAAAGAATCATTTCTAATTTGTGTCTTAACTAATGTGTAATAAAGTTTTTTGTGTTCTCTCAAAAACCTGAATTAATCATGTCATTTAACCCTCTCTAGTTATTAAATTGCATAATCTGCAATAAACTTCATGGATTGCATAATTCTGATGTATTATTTGTTAAATGAATCATTGAACCTGTACTGAGTGATTATTGAATTATGACTGTCCCCATCCAGAATGGAACAAGTCTAGTAGACCTTGCTGTAAAGGACCGTGCAGCACCGCACACAAGCTCATGTAGTTTGGAGAGATGTAATGCAAGCCAACATGTGAACATTAGTCATGGAAAAGTTAGCTATTGTGGAGTTCTCAAAGAGCTCGATAAATGCTGCTTGGGTGTCAGGTGCCTCAATCTCAGAAACAGCACACCTCATTGGTTGTTCATGAACAGAGGTTAAGGTGTTCACGAAATGGCACCAAACAAGAAACTGTCAAGGAATGCACAAGGTGGATGCCTATGGAGAAGGAAGGGTGAAACACTTCATACATGCTTAATGGCATAGTTCACATTGCAATTAAATGTGGCCAGCACAGGCAGAATATCTCTACCATCTGATGCACTCTTGCATGAATGGGGATTTTAGATCTGAAGTCCTACAAAACACACACTCCTCATATGAGGTCATCACCAGCGTAATGCTGATTTGGACAATAAAGGAATGGAAAAGAAGTATTAGTCCAACGAGTCAATTTTTGCTTCACCACGCAGATGGATACCATTGTGAATGATGGATCGATGTGCCTGTACTGGATAGGAGTTGTCTGAGGAATACACAGTGACTATCATCTATCTTTCCTGGCCACTAAATTCACAGGATATCAATCCCATTGAACACTTGTCGGACACTGGATCATGATGCAAGATGTAGAGTTTCACCACATCCTCTATTCTAGAACTGTGGTCTGCCTTGCAGACTGCATGGTCACAGATCTTGAGTGCCTTCAAATATCTAGTTGAATCAGGTACTAGGACTGCCCATCAGTGTGTAGTTGAAACAGTGTGGCCTACTGATCTGGATAATATGGCTTTTTTTCTACTGTGCTGAGGAGTGGTCAACCACAAAGGGTCCTGATGCTGACCATATAATAACCTGACTGAAATAAGGCTCGGAGGTTGATTATGGATTCTGATTTTGCTGCACTGGTGGGCTTTTGTGGAGAGAAAATCCACTGTGTTTTATGTTTGTGGGTTGACAGCACCAAGTTAACAGATTCACAGGATGTTTTATCAGCTGGTGGATAATCCTGAGCAAAGGTCATCGCAAGCACCTTGACTCTCGCTTCTACAGGCATTGTCAAATCCTACACTGGAGGAAGTCTTCCAGTGCAGATGGCTTCAGCCTTTAGTAGTGGGGGAATGGGTCTTTGCCCCATGTCTGCGATTAGGGGGCTGTTTGATATTGTCGGCATTCCCTCTCTCAATAAACATAGTTTCTTTAAACATCCCACTAACCATTTTCTCTCCATAGGTAGTTGGAATGTGAGGACTCTGCACAGAGCTTTTTCTCTTGATGTCCTCACACAAGAATTCCACAGTTATAATTTAGATATTCTTGGTTTGCAAGAGACCAGATGGACATAAAGGTCAGATTCTTAAAAATCTTAAATTTCTCCTTTCCGGGAGGGAAGATAAGAATCTCCAAGGCATAGGTTTGCTTCTCAGAGGACATTCTAATGACTCTCTTCTAGGAGACAAGTGCATTAATGAAAGGTTTCTTACAGCAAAATTTCAGATGAGCATTAAAGACTTGAAAGTTATTTACTGTAATGTCCCCACTGAACTATATGAAAGAAGGATAGGTTTTACCGACAACTTCAGGATATTTTGAATTCCGTCAAGAAAGGAGATATTACCCTTGTTCTTGGTGACTTCAATGCCAAAGTTGGTACTGACTCGGACTGTTGAGGAGTCAGAGTCAGAGGATTGTGCTTAATAAAATTAAGAATCTGGTTGACATGTGATTGCGTGATGAGCAATGTGGATTCAGAAGTTGTAGGGGATGTGTGGATCAGATATTTTCACTTAGGCAGATTCTTGAGAAATGTTTCGAGTTTCAGAAACCTTTGGTTGCTAGCTTTGTTGATTTCAAAAAGGCTTTTGACTCTGTTGATCGTCATAATTTGTGGTTAATTGTGAGATCATATGGTATACCAGACAAGTTAGTTAACATAATGAAAGCTCTCTATAATAACACTGAGTCATGTGTGCGAGTTGGTAAGTCTTGTAGCAATTGGTTTAGCATTACTTCTGGTGTTCGACAAAGGTGCATTTTGTCTCTTTTTCTCTTTAGTTTGGTTATTGATTATGTTATGCGAAATTCACTTCATGAGAAAGATTTTGGCCTTAAATGGTCTGGAGATATGAAAATTTCTGATTTAGATTATGCTGATGATTTAGCCCTTTTGGCAAATGATGTTGATGAGATGAACTCTTTCATTTGAGCTCTTGATGAGACTGGTAGTAGGATAGGTTTGGTTATAAACAGAGAGAAAACTAAAGTGATGAAAATTGGTCAGGCAGGCTGTGATTCAGTTAATCTTAATGGTTGCAGTCTTGAGCAGGTGTCACAGTTTAATTTCCTTGGGAGCTATGTAACAGATACTGGTGATGTGCAGCATGAGATTAACAGACAAATAGGGATTGCTGCTGTGACTTTTAAGAATCTATGGAGAGTGTGGAGTAATAAGTGTATATACCTAAAGACTAGAATTAGACTGCATAATAGTTTGGTTCTTTTTAAGTTTTATATGGTAGCAAAACATGGACCCTTTGTAAGAAGGATAACAAGAAACTTGACTTTGATTCTAGATGCTTATGCAGTATCTTGGGCATTAGCTGGTTTGACTTTGTAAGTAATGAAGTTGGGAGTTAGCAACTTCCTTTGAACAACATTTTATTAAGAGAGAGACTGTGTTGGTTTAGCTGTGTTTCCCATAAAATCATAAAATCAATCAGCATAGCTGCAGATTGGCAAATAGGGTTATGAATAGTGTACCCAAAGGCTTCAGGATGCGGAGGAGACCTAGTATGCGATGGGCAGACAATGTCAAATAGGACCTTCCTAGAATTGGTGTGCAGTGGCCAAATGCAGCAGCTGTAGCTCAGGATAGACAGATGTGGAGAGCAAAATTATACAGTCTGGTATACCTCTGTAGCTCATAGCTGCATAGGAGAATGTATCCTGTTAGCAAGTTGTTAGATTCTACTTTGACATCATACTTGATCCTTGGAGGCGAAAAACTCTGAATCTGTGTTTTGAAGCTTGCCTACCTTGGAGAAAGTGGGCAATGGAGCAAAAGTGGTGGAGTCAGAAGGAGCTACTTTAGGACTATGCTGTGTGAGGAAGAAGCTGAACTGCCCAGTTCTTGAAGATTTACTTTGGTCCAAAGTGCAGTTTTGCAATGTCTTGTTGAAAGAGTACCTGATATCTGTTTACCAATCATTGGTAGCACTGAAGCTTCACAGAGTGGAGGTCAGCATTGATGGAATGTCCTCCAGGAACAAGTTTGAAGGACACTGCACTCTCAAAATTGCACCAAACATACAACATAGCCTTCAATTTTTAATCATTCCCTCTCTGGGACATGAAGTGCAGGCTGGTGGCCTGCATCAAGCCACTGCTTTTGGATATTTGGATCGTTAAAAAAAAATCCCTTTTTCATTGCATGTAACAATTTTCTTGATGAAATAATGGGTGCATGAATTAGTGAGGAGTTTCCTGCACCCTTTGATAAAACAGTTCTGCTTGTCCAGTAGTCAGTTCATATGGAACACTTCGGCAACTCCTGGCTACCTTCCCAGGTGTAGGATTCTGCCTTGGATTCAATGGTGAAGATGTTGGACCCCTTTCATCAGGCCCTTTGTGTTTACACAAGGGCTTTCTTCACTTCCTCTCTAGTCATTATGTTGTGAACCATCTTTATATATTTGCTGTCAGCAATTGTCCCTACAGTGCATGTCTAAATTATGTTTCCTGCCAGGTCATCCCACTTGTTACTGCAGTTTTAGTCCTCAGTGGGAAACACTTTATCTTAATTGCCCAACTGCCATATTTTTTAAAATTTGTTTATTATTGTCTGATCATAGTACAAGTAAATATTATCATTACAGGTGACCTGCAAAGCTTAAAGCTTATCTACAGGATATAGAATAATTACATTTATAATTTGTTACAATAGTATGATTAGCCTTCTTTCATTTGATGTGCCCCCACCCTTCCCACAGTCAATAGGGGACACTGATGGGCTTGGAAAGGCCACCGTCCGTCAGATGGGACGTTAAGCCGTGGCCCCATGTGTGGGAGCCATACCCTGTGCGCATAAAAGAACACGCTGGATGACCTTGATGGGAGGCTACCATCTATTTCCCAACAGCTGTTCCAGTGGGTCCCCTCTCCCAACTTTCTCTGAGCGTTTGGGGTTCTTGTGACCTGGCCATTTAGCCCATTGTGTGCAAAAAAGTGCCGCTCAGAGGTAAAACAACCCAACTCATTTGATGTGTAGGGGCAGGGATGACTCAGTTGGTAGCGGTCCAGACTTGTAATCTGCAGTTCCCAGCTAGGTCAGCGTTGAGATTTATCTCCAAAACTCCCCGCACTGCCCATGGTCGGTAGGGGACACTGATGAGTTTGGAAAGTCGCCATCTGTCAGATGGGATGTTAAGCCATGGCCCCGTGTGCAGGAGAGCTATATCCTGTGCACATTAAAGAACACACTGGATGGCCTTGATAGGAGGCTATCATGTCTCCCAACAGCTGTCCCAGTTGGTCCCTTCCTCCAACCTTTGACCCTTTGTGACCTGGCCATTTAGCCCATTGTGCAAAAAGTGCTGCTCAGAGGTAAAACAACTCAACCCATTTGATGGTGACATTAATATTGTTTGACATATGATGAATGTAATATTGAAATGTGACATTTATAATATTTAACAAAGAAATTAATGATATTAACATAGAACATTGATAGTAAAATTTCTAATTCAAAAGTGAATTTCATGGTATATGTATAGGGTATTTCACATTACAGTGTTTCTCATTTAACAGTAATCAATTTTGTGCTATAGAAAACCTTTTTCAGGTATAATACAATAGATCTCTTTATGGTTTGTTTCCAAGGATACTTCTAAGGCATTAGCATCAGTCTTTATAGCATTGCTCAGTAATAGCTGAACCATCTCTACTGGCTTGATTTTTCCTCTTCCTGCAATTTTTTTTCTCTTCTCCTTTGCAGGACAGGGAAGAGTTTTATACCTTACTATGTGTACCAGCAACTCTTTGCTAGCCACCATGCTGAGTACCCGTGCTTTTTACCTAACATTGCACTTGATCTCGGGAGCCTCACATTTTCTTTCCAAGATCCACCAGAAGTTCCATTGTATAGCAGCTACAATCACCATTCTCTTCTGTTGTGTTCCCAGTCATGTCAGCATCAGGGACAATGACTTGGCATATAGCATTGCCAAGTCAGCCATGCCATTGCCTGGTTTTCCACTCCTAGTTCCATACTTAAGACTTCAGCAGTGTTCTTCCATCGAGCTCCAAGCATAGTGACAGAAAGCTTGGTTGGAACAGATTGGGAACAAGTTCTTTGAGATCAAACATGAGTCATATTTTCACAGGAATCGCAAGGGCAAATTTTACTTGCTTGGCTCCACTTAGGTAATTCGTTTATTACTACACAGTGTGATGAACCTAAGGTCAAGTTTTTGTGACACTATTTCAACCATTAAACATATTTTGATTGAATTGCTTTTAACATAGAACATAGTTTTTATTTTAACTTTCACATTTTTATATCGAAATCTCTTGCACTTGGACATCTTTTATCAGTAGTGTGTAGATATTGTAGTTTATTGCTATTACTCCCATTTGTGTGTTTTTTTTTGTTATAATAGGTATTTTAATCAACTATAATTTTATGTCTTTGTTATTTATATTCTGTTTGACCTGGGTCTTTTACATCTGTCCTAGTTTAAGTTCTCTTTGTGTATATATATATTTGTTCTATATATTTTTTGTATCTTATTTTGATGTTTCTTTTGTCCTTTTTGTGCTTGCTTTTAACTTTGGTGTAAGTTCTGTGTCTTACCCTCTTTTTTTTTTTCTTATTTTGTACATTATGGCCTTTGTTGCTAATGCACCATAAAACCTAAACCTTGTCTATGCTGTGCAGATGCTGCACTCTGGTTGCTTGTAAGCATCCAGTTTGGATGAGAGCCTGTGAGTTAATGGATCAGTTTCAACACATGATACAAACTGTTGCAATCTACCAATAATGACTCCTCCTGATCCATTGTCTGTGTGTATCTTTTGTAGTGTATTTCATAACCAATTTCATTTTTTTTTGTCACATTTTTGTTAGCATAATGACCTTTTGAGGCTTTTCACCACTTTTGAACTTCTTGAAGCTTGAGCAGCATGCAGACTGCACCCTCACCTTCCACTTTGCATATTTCTCTGGCTGCTTAGGCAGCTTTTAATCCCTTCTTTCAGTAATGACATAAAAGTGCATGAATTTCAATACTTTAACTAGTTCCTCCTACAACATTTCTAATTATGGAAACAAAGACTCTAATACATGTAATAATTAAGAACTGATGCAGTGGACTTTACACTTTCTCTTTGTACTATATGCATATTTTTGCTTGTGCAAAAAATGCACACTTATGAATCACACTATAATAAGCTCACCGGAAAAAAAAATTAGTCATCTCCTGATGTAAGAGGGTAATGTCCATTCGACAGCAACAGAAGCGCACCAGTAATAAAAACATCTTTCAAATAGCTGTTCTATGTGCTATGGGGTTCATACAGTGACAAGAAGTGGTTGTGTGCCACGTGTGTTAGTCACGTCATGAAACATGGGTCACTCCAAAGATGAGAATAAGTGGCCAAAGCCAAAAGGTGTTATTGTGTTTGGCTGAGCCAAAGGGGCATAGTGTACAAGAAGTTGCTGCCTTTGCAAGTGTGTCGACACATACTGTCCAAAGGGTCTTTCAGCAATGGCATACATCGCAGTCCACCACTATTCATCGCCAAAACTGTGGCAGAAAGATTGTGCTCACCAACAGGGATCACCACAGTGTGTCACGCACTGTTAGAGCAAACTGCTTTGCAACGAGGCAGGAATTGCTCCAGTCATTGCAGGCCTACAACAAGCAGTTTCCAAATGAACATTCCGAAGGGAACTGCATGCCATGGATATCTGGAGCAGAGTACCATGGAAGAGACCCATGTAACGGTTCTGCACAAGGCTGCATAGCTACAGTGGGTGCTGTGCTACAAAGACTGGACTGTTGACTCTTGGAAGCGTGTGATCTGGTCGGATGACTGACGTTTTTGCTTGTACTCGAATGATGCGAAGTGAAGGGTACATTGTAAGCCACACGAAGCCTTCCATGCGGACTGCGTGCAAGATTATGCTCATGCTGGAGATGGCTCTGTGATGTTCTGAGGGTGTTTCAGGTACGGGGAAATGGGTCCTTTGGTTATGGTGATATCAAACTTGAACCAAAAGGGCTATATGGAGCTACTGGATGACCACATGTTGCCTATATTTTGTGCAGCATCTCCACAGTGAACACCAGAAGGATACCCCACTCTTCCAAGACAACTGTTTCCTGCACAGAGCTCGAAGTGTCGGATTGGTACAACAAGCATTCTGAAGCCTTCAACCATCTCGACTGGCCCGCTAAATCCCCGGATTTGAATCCCATAGAAAATTTGTGGAACTATTTGGAGCAACGAGTGAAACACCATCCCTGCCATCTGGCCGAACTGTGGCATTTGCTGCTAGAAGAGTGGATGAATATTGATGTGCACTACATCTGCACACTGGTGGCATCCATGCCAGACAGGATTTCGGCTGTTCTTTGGTCACACAGAGGCATTATGCACTATTAGGTGACATTCAGCCAGGGGTGACTAATTTTTTGTCCAGTGAACTTATTATATGAGTCCTATACCCCCATTGTTTACTTTTGTATTTTGCATTTGTTTCTCTTTTTACATTAGTGTTTTATGCCTATTGTTATACTCATTTTACTCTTTAGCATATATTACTTTTGTCCTTTGATTTTTATCTTTAGTTGTAGATCTCCTTGACTTTTTACATTTCTACTTTTGTGCTTTACACCTTCATTTGGTGCAGCTTGTCCTTCATTACCCTTCCACTATAAAACTGCAAACAACTAATATTCTTTCAAACTCTTCAATAAAAATAACTTAATTATATGTGTACTGCGTGTAGAATGCCTTTAGAATATAAAATGTTTTTGTAGGTAAAGTGTATATTTATGACGTCTGCAGTAGTTAGTATTAAAATATACTATCACTATGTATAATGACTCCTGATCCAGTGTGTGTTACTTTTGTAGTGTATTTTATAATATTACCTACTGGTACATACTTTTCATTATTTCGTTTATAATTTTATCTGATGTAAAATTGCAATCAGAAATATAATTATCATTAAATTTTATAAATGTATTTTTTTAAACATCATTTATTCAGTCATAAGAATATATATAAAGTACAAAATACATAGGACCCACAAAGCTAAATAGCTTATCTGTAGGTAATTGAATAATACATTCATAAAACATACACATGTTCTCTCAATTAATAATTTATTTGAAAAAAAAAAAAGAAAATTGAAATAAGACAAAATGTAAAATGCAACAACTTCATTAAAGGTACAAAATTTAACCTAGTTACATAATTTAAGATATTTTAAATTTATTTTTAATCTGTTATAGCTGTTAACATTTATAATTTCTCTTGGAATCAAATTGTTATTAAATTTAAAATCTTTGTTTTCTTTTTAATATTATTAAATTCAAAGTGTCTCAATCTATTCACATTTACATCCGTCGGATGGGACGTTAAGCCACGTCTCCGTGTGCAGGAGAGCCATACCCTGTGCATGTTAAAGAACATGCTGGATGGGCTTGACGGGAGGCTACCATCAGACTCCCAACAGTTGTTCCAGTGGGTCCCCTCCCTCAACCTTCTCTGAGCCTTCAGGGTCCTTGTGACCTGGCCTTTAGCTCATGGTGCGCAAAAAAAGTGCCACTCATAGGTAAAACAACCCAACCTACTCACATATGTTTCCCCCTATCTTTTACATCTCCGCAAAATTCCCCGCCCTGCCCACGGTCAGTAGGGGACACCGATGGGCTTGGAAAGGCCGCCGTCCGTCGGATGGGACGTTAAGCCGTGGTCCCGTGTGCGGGAGAGCCATACCCTGTGCACGTTAAAGAACACGCTGGATGGCCTTGACGGGAGGCTACCATCTGTCTCCCAACAGCTGTTCCAGTGGGTCCCCTCCCCCAACCTTCTCTGAGCCTTCGGGGTCCTTGTGACCTGGCCATTTAGCCCATGGTGTGCAAAAAAGTGCCGCTCAGATAAAATAACCCAACCCCTATCTTTTACCCAAGAAAATTTTATAATAAGTTGCTATTATTGTTCACTATATTATTTTGGGTTACCTCACCTAGTACTACAGAGGTTCCTCTTCATCTCAATTTGATTCCCTAAGTATCGAGATATAATAAGATGGAAAAAAACCTATTTCTTCAGCATGCTGGTAGAAGGAAAGCCTTTGTTGCTGACCTACCCAATTTTAAGTCAGTTGCTGAATTTTAGAAATTAGCTGCTCTCCCCTTCATTGACTTGCATCTTTGCAGATACTGCACTATAGTTGCATATAGTTGTCTCATTGGTACTGGAAGAGGTTCTGTTCTTGGCATGTGTTGTAGATAATGACACTTTTCTGACGGACCAATTAGTTGGAGAAGAGCCATCAGTGTCTAAAACACATTGCAAAGGTTAAGTTGTAATATTATAGGGGTTAATAAATTCTGTTTGTATTTGAACTTAAAATTTTATTGCTGAATTTATTATTGCTATGTATGCAAACAATTGATTTTTTTTTCCTGCAAATTTCATTATTTCATTAAACCATGACATTTATCTACTGTAATGACTACATTTAAAATAAATGTGTTAAGAAAATGTTCAAATGCAGATTAGTATAAATGTTAAAGTTCCATTTGGAAACAATAATCCACATCACCACCACAGGTAAACTCATGCCATTAATTTTTGAGAAAAATTTAGATCGGATATTTTTAGAAAATGCATTTTTGGGAAAGTACCCCTCTTAAATGAGGGTTTCTGTAGTTTTTTTTATTTTTATTAAAATAGGAAGTGTTTTGAAATTAGCATATAAGGTTTTCATGACTTAAATTCATTGGCAATGCTAGGTACAGGGACCAATGCCTGTTATATGGAAAGAATGGAAAATATAGAGACATGGAATGGAGACAGAGATGAACCTCACCAAGTTATAGTCAATACAGAGTGGGGAGCATTTGGTGATAACAAATGTTTGGAGTTTATTCGCACCCATTATGATCAGGAAGTGGATATAAATTCTCTCAATGTTGGCAAGCAGTTGTAAGTACCTAAAGATAATCATAACATAGCAATACTATAATATTAGTTGTATTGTGTGAAACTAGTTGATCATAACAGGGTGAGAGGGAGAATTAAGTAATGATTCATATGTAGTTTTAATTTAGAGATAGTCAAAGCAATTTCAGATTGCGATATAGAGCAATTGTTAAAGCTAGTAATGCATCTATCCTCAGTGCAAGCAATGAGAGTAGAACTAACTGCATTGTTTAGAACTTCTGAAATGCTTGGCTCACCTATCCATGACAGAATCTTCACCTTGAATAACCTTACCATGTTTAACCTTCAATCCCTGTGTGTCAGCCTGTTTTATGTCACCAAAACACTATCTGGTAGAATTAGTTGGTATATCTCTCAATCCTCCCATTCAGACATTCTTCTCACATCACCAGTCTGGATCTATACCTATTGTTACCATTCGCATCCAAATATTCAGGCATGACTCGTACAAATGACAATTTGGTGTGCTGATCATCCAGCTTCTGACAAACCCAATGATCTAACCTGTTTTGAATTCCATTGGTTTTCATATATCACCATATGCATAAGACATTGCACACTCATCAGAGGTCATTCACTCACAATTTTGTTTGCCTCTGATGGTTACCCAGTTTTTATAGCCCCCTTCAGATTCTACATCACGATGGTGCTGGACACATTATTGAATGTTCTGTTGCACCAATTACATTGACATGCATACCTTTTATGCCCATATACATTGGATGGACTGACCTAATGTTTTGCATGCAAAGTTGCATTCTTTCCAGGTGGAGCAATTTCAATGATAAATGTATATCCTATGCATCTGTTCACTTTGGCCTTTCAACCCATAAACAGAAAACACAGCAGTAGATTCTCAAGAGAATTCCATCAATGCAGTAAGTCCATTTGGTATAAGTGGTCAGCACCAAGACCCTCATAGTTGTTGACCACTCCTTATAGGAGAGAGAAAATAAGTTACCATAGACATTCAGATCAATAAGCCAAACTAAACCTAACTAAACCAACCTAACCAAACTAAATCAAATACGCCTAACTAAACCTTCCAGTAGGGGTGGGTTGTTGGATCAGTTGGTAGTGGACAGGCTCATAATCTGCAGTTTCTAGATTTAAGTAACCTGGACCAGCATTGAAATTTTTCTCTGCTAAACCCCAACTCTGCTCTTAGAAAGGAGACATCAGTGGTCTTGGAAAGACCACCATCAATCAGATGTTCAGTTGCAGCTCCATGTGTGGGAGAGCTTATACCCTGTGCATAGGGGTGGGGGTGGCTCAGTCAGTAGTGCTCCAGGCTCATAATCTGCAGTTCCCAGGTTAGAGTTCCAGCTGGGTCAGTGTTGAGACTTATCTCCGCGAAACTCCCCTCCCTGCCCACGGTCAGTAGGGGACACCTATGGACTTGGAAAGGCCACTGTCCATCAGATGGGATGTTAAGCTGTGGCCCGTGTGCGGGAGAGCCATACCCTGTGCACATTAAAGAACGCACTGGATGGCCTTGACGGGAGGCAACATCTGTCTCCCAACAACTGTTCTAGTGGTTTCCTTCCTCCAACCTTCTCTGAGCCTTAGGAGTCCTTGTGATCTGGCCATTTAGCTCATGGTGTGCAAAAAAGTGCCACTCAGAGGTGAAACAACCCAACCCTTTGCATGCTGGATAGCCTGCTGTAGATAGTTTGGCTCAGTCAGTAGCACACCAGGTTTGTAAGCTGGATAGCCTGCTGTAGATAGTTTGGCTCAGTCAGTAGCACACCAGGTTTGTAATCTGATATTTCCAGGTTGAAGTCCCAATTGGGTCTGCTTTGAGAATTTTCTGCTAACTTCCATTCTGCCCTCAGTGAGAAAGGGACACTGTTGGGCTTAGAGAGACCATCCGTCTGATGGGATGTTAGACCATGGCCATGTGTAAAGGAGAGCCATACCCTATGCATGTTAAAAGTAAATGCTGGCTGACCTTGACAAGAGGCTTCCCCTTTTTTCCTTGTCCAGTGGATCCCCATTCCCAACCATTTGAGCTCTTGTGACCAGGCCATTGAGCTGATTGGTACAAAAAAGTGCCACTCAGTGGTAAAACAACAATTGTAATAAACATGTTGAAATCAGATGGGAATGATATATTGAATATTTAAGGGTGATGAAAGACATTTCGAAAGTGATTTCTCTTGAATAATGTATGCCTGTACATCAGTATCCACCAATAATTTTTCACTAAAAAAAAAATGCATGTTTTGCCACATGCATTGTATTCACTTGATTTGTTACCATCAGAAATTTTTATTCTCACAGCTTGGAGCATGAAAGATAATTGCTATGTGGACATTCCAAATAATAAGGTGGCTGTGACAGAGCTTCTGAACAATATTACAAACATTTGTTCAGTGACTTTCAATATATACAGGATACTAATGCAACGGGGTAATTTTTACAAAGAAAAACACTCGGTTTATAAGTACCTTTCATTAGTTTTTATTACATCAGTTCTAGAACATTTGGGGATGACCTATTATGTAGAGGGCATAAAAGGAACAAAATATCTTGAATGTCCTTTGCCTGCATATATTGTAATGATCACTGATGAATCATATTTGTCAATTGGATTCTGGTTAGTACAAACTGATTGATGGCCAAATGCATAGTATAACACAATCATTAATGGAAATCTTGCTTGGTAGGCCAGTTTAAAGTGGCTGAAATGTTATCAGTAGGTTTTGTTTACCATTTGGCCCAACAGAATTTTGTCATTGTATGTAAGATTATTCATAACCTAACAAGTATTTATTTGTAATTGCTTGACTTTAAAAATAATAAAATTCTGTATGCAAAAATAGCAATGATTTTATGTAGCTATCCCTGTTGCACTATTTCTCAAATTTACCAACTGTTGCTCAAAATAATATTCTCTTGACATTTGCAACCAACCAACCTTCCTGACAGAAAGGTTGGTTGCATATGCCCATCTTATGAATTCATTGCTTCAAATGCCAACATATTTAGCCCAAGGTAATGACTTTATTATATTAAACATTTTTTTTATATTTTAGTAAATTCCTATCTATACTTGTATTACTGGGAATAGTTACAGAACAGTGTTGCTTGGAGCACTTTGAAGTATTTTCTATGGAAACCCCTGCATTCAGGACCAGATCTTAAAGTGTGTGAGTGTGCATGTGCTCATGCAAGAGATGGAATCTCCATTCCAATATAAAAGTTTCTCTGTTTTAGTGATATTTAAAATGTTTCTTGAAGAATGCTTGAAATTTGCATAAGTTTAATTTTGCTTCCATTTTGATTAACATTTTCAATGGGAGCATGGTCCCTCTATATCTGTCACTGCATGTGTTTGTAAATGATATTTTGAGTTAAGAATACACCTAAAATGTTTCTAAAACCAGGTATGATGCTTATATTATGAGTTTTGATATTTCAAATATAGTGGAGAGAAACAATTTTTTAAAAACGTATTTTAATTATGACATACTGTAATCTATAGATTTGAGAAGATGATTTCAGGAATGTACATGGGAGAAGTGGTACGGCGCATATTAGTTCACCTTACAAAAGAAAAACTGATATTTGGTGGAAAGGGATCAGAAAAACTTCAAATACCATATTCTTTCAAAAGTAAATATGTATCAAATGTAGAAAGGTAAGTGATAGTTTTGCTGCTGTAAATATTAGTAAATAGAATTATTAAGTAATGGTCTCAGTTAGCTTACAACATGTCATACTTATAAAAGTTAAGTTTTAATTAGTGTGCCCTAATGTGCTTTAGGAAAATAATAATAATGTGCAATTGGTTGAACATATTTTCGAAGATTAAATTTGGTAAATTTCTCTGAATGTGCAGTTTTCTAATCCATTTTTAGTATACACTTTTTCCAAAACATTTTACTCTTTGTTGCAGAACTTTTACTTATTGTGCTAAAAACATTTTCCAATCTTGGTAAAATATAACTTTCTCTAGAGCAAAAAAGGAATATCCATTCTGTACTAACTGTAACAATAAATAGTACTATGAATATGTTACTTGGGTGTACCCCATATTTAATGAAAGAATTAATGTATTCATACATATCATTAAGTTATAACTCTTCAATTGCTTTACAAGCCATTCTACTCTTCAGAAATATTGCTTTGATAAAATAGTGGGGAAATGAGTTCTCAAATAGTGAGTACAAAGCATTGCTAAAATTTAGTTCTAAATTGGAGTACTGTTCCAGTATTTAACACTTCTGAATTCTGAATCAGAATGCATTATAGTGCTTGGTGTTCCTGAATCACAGTGTAGTTCTATATCGTTTAAAGCAAATATTCTTGGGATTGTAGTGTTGTATATGGTGCAGTAGCAAGGATGGGAATTGAGAATTTAATCCCCCCCCCCCCTCTTTGGAGACTTTAATTAAAATTTATTCAACTAGCATTTCTGTTGCAGCAAATTGATAAGCTTTTCAGAATCCTACACTTTCAAGAATTGTGGCTAATTTTGACCACTGATTATATTAATGTGTAAAAATTATGTATAATTTTAATGTGCATTTTTTAGTTTTCATCTGATTGTCATTCTGTTGTGCACTTGAATGAAGGCAATTTTTAAAAAATACACTACAATTCTTCCATTATTTAAGTCTATAAACTAACATTTGTGGAAGATGCAAATTTTTTTCACCAGCTGACATTGGCAAGGAAAGTCCATTATTGCTATGTAGAAACACAATGGCTATTTTGATGGCTTTTAATTTGCAAGTCACAGAAATGTAACTAACATCAAAAGAGATCATCGTATGAGACTTTTTAATTACACTGTATTTATGTAATTCATCACTTTGGTTGTGACCATTTCAAATTTAAACAGAACTGACAGTCATTAATCTGAATCTTGCTAACTCATTAATGTGGGTCATTAATGCTCATTAATGTTGAACAGGCTTGTATTGTAAGTAGTGAAAAAAGCAGAAAGAAAAAAAAGTTTGAATGCAAAAATGTCAATGAAATTCACATAATAGAGGGTTTATGATTTCTACTTTGTTTTTAATAGCTCATTTTCAAAAACTTTTTTGTATTTTTCAAAATTATCCATGGGCTGCAGAACTTGTGACTTGTGAGGAACTTACATAATCTTGATATATGCTGAATGGGCAAATTATTATATACACCTAACTAATAACCTATTGCTCCAACTTTTGCCCTCACAACAGCAGCCAGACATCTTGATAAGGACTCGGTGAGGTGTTGAAAAAATGGTGGTGGTATTCCATCCACGAAGCGAGGATTGCCTGTCATAGAGCATCCACAGTTGCCAGTGGGGATTGGACTCGAACAGATCTTTTCAATTCATCCCACAAATTTTCAATAGTTTCAATAACATTTGTGGAAAAATTTGCATCTTCCACAAATGTTAGTCAAGTTCTGGCAATCGAGGGGGGGGGGGAGGCATTCTTGTGTGGTAAACTCACTTGAATGCTCCTGGAGCCAAATGGTTGCCACTCGGGAAGTGTACGGTGTGGCATAGTCCTGTTGAAAGATGGTGTCGTGGTGAAGAAAGTGAAGCCTTATGAACTGACGTAGTTGGTTGGTGAGGATGTTCACATACCTTGTGCCGGTGACAGATCTCAATGGGTATGAGGGGCCCCAAGGAAGACCATGTAAAAATACCCCAAGCAGTTATACTGCCTCCACCTGCCTGAATGACCCCATCTTGGCAAACTGGGTCCATCGCTTTGTGTGGTTTATGCCATACATGACTCTCCCAGTGGTGTGATAGTTAAAACCGTGATTCATCAGACCAGATGTGTTTCCAGTTGTGATAGGCATTTGCAAACTGCAGCCTAATATTTTGGTGCCTTGCAATCAACAAAATAGGACATGATTTGGATATCGACTGCCATAGCCTATTTGTTCCATGGTATGATGGATAGTCTTTGTGCATAAGCTTGTGGACCCACTCTCATTCAATTCTGATGTTATCTGTTCTATGGTCACTGTGATTCCTTGTGGGACAGTCTACACTCACCTCAAGAGTCAATTGCACATTTACATCCAAATTTCTCCCACTGGTTGGAAGTTTTGCCATATTTCACATAGTCTTGAAATATACGTTTGACTGTCAGACATGGGAAATCCCAACAGTTCAGCAGTTGTGGTGATTGAACAACTGGCCTTCTTTGCACTTGCTATCTGGCCATGGTCAAACTAGCTTATGTCACTGCCTTCCCATGATTACTTTTCTGTGACTGGTTTTCAATGCATAGAGACCTGCTCTATTTATAGGCATTGACAGTTTCAGTGTCCCATATGACTGGACAAGATACTTCCGTTTTGCATATTGTTTTCGGTGTGTACATATGTCCATTCCGTGTAAGTTATTCTTTTAAAATGAAAATATACATTCTCTATTCCCTGTGTTAGATGAGGAAAAACAGCAAAAGGTTTGAAAAAGAAAGAAAAGCATCCTTGTTGACCAGCAATGCTAAACCAACTGCTTACAAGCCTTACCAACTCTTACACATGATTCAGGGCTATTATAGAGAGCTTTCATTATGCTAACTAATTGTGTGGTATGCCACATGATTTCACAGTCACAAAGCCTTTCTGAAATCTACAAAGCAAGTAACCAAAGGTTTTTGAAACCTAAATATTTCTCAAGAATATGCCTAAGTAAAAAAAGTCTGATTTATGCATCCCTTAGCACTTTTGAATCCACACTGCTCATCATGCACTTGTTCATCAACCAATTTTTTAATTCTATTGAACAAAATCATACAAAAAACTTTACCTGGAGCAGAAAGTAGGCTGATATTCCTATAATTATCACAAGAATAGTGATCACCATTTTTAAAAATAATTATAATAGCTCTGGTAAAAATCCCTAAAAACATTGCCTTTATCATGAGATACACTGGTGGAAATTGAAAAATGAACACCCAGAAGGAATTCCTTTAGGAAAATCATATAATATGTTTATAGTTAAGAGCAGCAGAAACCGTGATCTGAGATTGAAAGTCATTGGGTGAAATAATGATGTAACTGAGGATGACAACATGCAAATGTACGCCGCATATATTTAAGGACTAGGGTGTGAAGAAAGAAGTTATGTCTTGTGCGTGTTGTTCAGTGCTCTTTGAAGAAGCTACCATGCCTGAATGATGCAGGTGCGCAACATTTGTTCATTAACTATCTGGTAACACTTCCTGCTATCTAGCTGCTGCTTCTTCATGGTAGCTAAGCTTTCAGAGATTCTTCTTCATTGCCAATCAAGCTCTCAAGCCAAAGATTGTTATTAGCTGTTAACTGATCCTTTATACTTTTATTAACTTGTCTATTAGAATTACTGAAGTGTTGATTAAATTTATCCATGCAGTTCTTTCTTCCAAACAGGAGCTCCAGTCTTTATCACTCAAAGGACTTTGTCTCCTGTGTTTTCCCAAATGAGTATTACTAGTTTCAAGAAAAGCTTGTTTAAAATGGTCCCATTCTTAAACTTCAGTAGTAAACCACAATTGTTATGATGACTAAGTAACATATCAGGGTAAGCTTTAGCTATAACTGGGTCTTTCAGAGCTTCAGTATTAAAGCTAAATTTTTAACCTTAGCACAATACTTCTCAAATTTAAGTTGCAAGACACTTTTAACAAGGTAATGGTCAAATCCAATTTCTGCTCCCCTATATGACCTGGATTCTTAACAGAACTAGCCCATTTACTCTTAACCCTTACCATGTCACAGCCCGAAGAATCGCTTTCATCTTTCCTATTCTAGTGATTGGAGAGTGAATTTTCACTCCCATAATACAAGGTTGTGAAAAAAAAGTTTTTCAAATAGAAATCTGAATTGATTTCTGTTTCTAATTAAATATCAAAAATAAAATTTAAATCTATGACATATATTTCTTTACCTGTTGATTCTGCTTGAAAAAATTGATAAATTTTAAAAACAAATTTATTTGAGTCTGCATTGAATGTATGATCATCTTTAGTCACCATAAACAACATCGAGTAATGCTGATTTAGTTTATTCCTTTATTCTGCTGTCCCTTACTTAGATCATCGATCAGTTGCATTTCTGCGTATTTTGTGCCATTTATATCTCTACTAGAGTTGTAATGCTTTCTAAACTTTTAACATTAAAGATATGGAATTTTTTTTAACTACTAGAAATTGCATCACCCAGCACATCGTTTTTCAAACAATATTTTAAGACTTTCGATTTTAGACTTTTTTTATTTAATGCTTCTAAACTTATTTTTTATTGCTTCTCAAATGAATACTGTGATTATAAACAGTAGAAACGATTAAAAGTGAAACTGCTAGCAATCTATAATGGTGGCAATCGGAACAAACGTTAGGATTACTCAGAGTGTGATTTTTAAATGGTAGGACTTTATCAGTGTTTTTAATTACATTTAAAGCATATAAATAAATCAAGGTCAGGAAATAGAGATTTTTATTTAAAAAAAAATTCTGCTGGAATTTTAGAATTTAACTTATTGTGAAGCTGTATAACAGCTACAAAAAAGACTCATTCTCAAATTCAGTGCACTGATTAAATTTTAAATGTTTTGAAATTTTTTCAGTTTTTATCACTTTTCTGATATATTTTTCATTTTTTATTTAAATTATCTGGTTTTTAAAGCAAAATAATTTTTTGACACTGCTTTACTTAGGCTTAGTGTTTGCCAATTGTCAAAAGTATAAGAATATGCATAAATAACTAAACAATTTAGAAAAACGTGAAATAAATGAAAGATTTTAGCAATAGTCAAAATATTACAAACCGTTTATAGTAGAATAATAATATAGAAAAAATGGGAAAATGTATTTGTTTGAAATTTTACTAAAGTGGAAAAAATACAGTAATATTTTGCAATGTTTGAAAAAGGTTAAATTTTTTAAGCATTATCATTTTTCTTCTAATTTTCACCATTAAGCACAATTAAATGCTTTCTTTTGATATATAACATATTTCTATTCATTAGTTAGGATGACATTCTAAAGTTGTTTATTTTATTTTCTGAAAAAACTTTCAAATCGAGCTACCACAGTGAATTTAGTTTCAGAAACCCAATGCTGTAAGGGTTAATTAATATATTAAGAATCGTATTCTTGTGCAACCCATCTGGTAAAACCCATGTATATTATTTGCAAATGGCAGTGTTCGTAATGTATTAGTTATTCCTTAACCATTAAGTTTACTTACCTGTAGGAGAAGTTATCCATTGCCATCACTAATATAAAAGGGACCTATCACCCCTTCCCAAAGGTCAGTAAGTACCAACTTTAGCACTGAAGTCACCTAGAATAAGGATAACATATACTTGATAGGTTTTATGGACAACTTCAGAATGTTTAAAATTCTATCATTTCTTCCTCATTTGAGTCTTCAGTGGAGATATAACAGATGATATGAGTTTTTAATCCTAGTTTTAAATTTAGTTATATCTTTCATTAATGCAGTCATTTTTATGTTCTTAATCAATACCCTACTAGTCATAACAGAAAGCATTACAAAGAGCTTAATAAACATGTAAAGGATCATTTAACAGCTGATAAGAATATTATGTGTTGATATCCTGGCTGACAAAGCAGAGGCAGCTGCTAGACAACATAACAGCAGAGAATTGTACCAGAAAATGTTTTGTGTAGGAAGAAACAGGCATACAGAGATTGAAGGTGAGGATTCTGTCATGAGTAGGTGGGCTGAGCATTTCAGTAATGTTCTAAACAAGTGATTAGTTCTACTCCCATTGTTTGCAATGATGATAGATGCATTACTGACTTTAATGTTGGCCCTATAACAGACTGAAGTTATTTTGACTATTTCTGAACTTAAACTACATAAATCCCCAGGGGTAGATGAAATTACTACAGAAATGCTTAGAACTGGGAATGTTTTGGTTACCACTTGGATGACTGAAATTTTGAATATCTTTTATGATAAAGGCATGGTTCCTAAGGATTTTACAAGAGCTATTATTATCCCTATTTTCAAAATGGTGATCACAGTTCTTATGATAATTATAGGGGTATCAGCCTACTCTCTGTTCCAGGTAAAGTTCTTTGCATGATTGTGCTTAATAGAATTAAGAATCTGGTTGACAGTCAATTGCGTGATGAGCAATGTGGATTCAGAAGTGGTAGGGGATGTGTGAATCAGATATTTTCACTTAGGCAGATTCTTGAGAAATGTTTAGAGTTTCAGAAACCTTTGGTTGCTAGCTTTGTTGATTTTGAAAAGGCTTTAGACTCTGTGGATCGTCATAATTTGTGGTTGATTGTGAGATCATATGGTATACCAGACAAGTTAGTTAACATAATGAAAGCTCTCTATAATAACATTGAATTATGTGTGCGAGTTGGTAAGTCTTGTAGCAATTGGTTTAGCATTACTTCTGGTGTTCGACAAAGGTGCATTTTGTCTTTTTCTCTTTAGTTTGGTTTATTGATTATGTTATGCGAAATTCACTTCAAGAGAAAGATTTTGGCCTTAAATGGTCTGGAGATACGAAAATTTCTGATTTAGATTATGCTGATGATTTAGCCCTTTTGGCAAATGATGTTGATGAGATGAACTCTTTCATTTGAGCTCTTGATGAGACTGGTAGTAGGATAGGTTTGGTTATAAACAGATAGAAAACTAAAGTGATGAAAATTGGTCAGGCAGGCTGTGATTCAGTTAATCTGAATGGTTGCAGTCTTGAGCAGGTGTCACAGTTTAATTTCCTAGGGAGCTATGTAACAGATACTGGCGATGTGCAGCATGAGATTAACAGACAAATAGGGATTGCTGCTGTGACTTTTAAGAATCTATGGAGAGTGGAGAATTAGGCGTATAAACCTAAAGACTAAAATTAGACTGTATAATAGTTTGGTTCTTTCTAAGGTTAGTTATGATAGTAGTGAAACTTGGATGCTGTGTAAACAAGATAACAGGAAACTAGATGCTTTTGATTCTAGATGCTTATGCAGTATCTTGGGCATTAGGAACGTCTAACAATGTCAAACAGGACCTTGTTAGAATTGGTGTGCAGTGGCCAGGTGCAGCAGATGTAACTCAGGACAGCTATGCTTGGAGAATTAAACTGCACGATCTGGTTGGACCTCCATAGCCTATGGCTGCTTGAGGATGATGTGTGACAAGACGAATGTTCCTAGCATTAAGCATTTCAATGGTGATTTCATCCACCCCTGGGGATTTTTATAGTTTTAGAGACAGCCAAAGCAACTTCAGAATGTGATATAGGGCCAACATTACAACCAGTAATGCATTTATCCTCATTACAAACAATGGACATAGAAATAATCATTGTTTAAAACATCTCTGAAATGCTCACCCCACCTAGCCATCACAGAATCTGCTCTTTCAACCTCTTACCTGTTTATCCCTCAATCCCTGTGTACCTGTCTGTTTCTTCCCACACAAAAGTTTCTCTCTGGTAAAAACCCCTGATGTATTGCTGTCTAACTGCTTCCTCTTTGTTAGTCAAGTTATCAAACAAAAGATTCTTATCAGCTATTAACTGATCCTTTACATGTTTATTAAGCTCATTGTAATGCCATCTGTTAGGTCTAGTTGAATGTTGATTCATATTAATCCTGCACTTCCTTCTTTCAGAAATAAGTTCCATAGTCTTATTCAAATAATTTTATTTCCTCCACCTTTTCAACTGGACCTTTTCAAGAACCATAATCTTGATAAACTGGCCTGCCTGAGACACATTACTCAAGTGTAGGATTGGTGATGCCCAACTAGTTAAGTGAGGGTCAGGTACCTGCAAGGACCTCTGATTAAGATCATGTACCAGCTGATATAAGGTATATTGTGCATCTGTTCACTTAGGGCTGGCAACCAACAGGCTAACAGAAAACACAACAGCAGATTTTCCCTCAACAGAGGCCCCCAGGACAGCAAGTCCAGGATTCATAATAAAGCTCAAAGCCTTAAACCAGTCCAGTGGGTATAAATGGTCAGCACTAGGACTTGAAAATTCACCACCCATCAGCAGGGCAGAAAAATTGGCCATTGATAACCAGATCAATAGGCCAAACTGATCTGGCAGCCCTTCTGTTGCCTTCCAAAATAGAATCTCTTTTGAAAATAGAATCCAAAATAGAATCTCTTTTGAAAGGCACTAATGATGTGCACCATGGGAAAGTGGTATCAGACATTAAGTGGTATGCCTGGCTGTTGTGTGTCATCACTGGGGGTTGGTACACAGCTCTCCTCCAGTTTATAACTGGCTACTTTTACAGACCTTAGTACTAAGTATTAAATATAATTCATAATATTTCAACCACATCCACAATGATAAATATTTGTTCTACTTTGTCATTTTTTATATTAAAAGTTGCCTTTATTCATGGATGTTCAATGAAATTTTAAATGTTTTTGGAGAAGTAAAAATTTTTTTTGATTTCATTATATTTCATTTTCAACATATATTCTGTGATTCTTCTTTGAGTTAAACTTTGTACTAGCTCAGAATATGAAAATGATCATTTTTTGTTGCAATCAATAATATGCACTATTCCAAATGGTTTGTGTGTTGCCACATTTCTTGTTTTTGTATAGTATGTCCATTGCCCTTTTGAGTTATAAAACTGGACAATATATCTGTTCTTGATAGAATCCTTCCAAATATTCATAAATATTTCTAAATTTTTTTTTGTTGCGAATTTAGCATAAGAAATAGGGGAGGGGGAGATCACTGCTTAAGCATCTGCTGGTCACAGAACTGTCAATTTAATATGCTAGGGATTAGACAAACCAGCAGAAAGGCCACAAAAAATTGTTCTTTTATGAGGTTCAAACATAATTTTCACTGCAACTAAGTGTTGCAAATCAGGTAGTTCTCATAAATCTCATAGTTCAACAGTCTCAGTGTGTAAGTTGTAGAATGAAAGGATTAACTGAATAAATAATAAAAATGTAAAAATTGGAGTACCATCCCAGTCATGATGTTCAATCACCATTTGGATACATCAGCATGATTTCAAGAAATTACAAGAATTAAAGAACATAAATACGATATTAAGAAAAAAAATACCAGTGACAGTATCAAAATCTAAAATATTCATCAACCATAATGCGACTCCAATCTTTGAAGAAGCCAGAATCATTGCCTATCCTGATACTCAGTTTAAACTCTCATATAGTGAAAAAATAATCTATATCAACAGATTCTGCTGCAATGATGAATTATCGATTTTTACCCATAGCCTGGAAAATCCTATTGAAAAACTACCTTAATCCTAATATTTTAATCAACAAAAAGAAACTACCAGTTTCCTCACAACATACCACAAAAGTAAAAATATGCCATCAATAATGTAATCTACTGCCTTAATGACACATCATGCATCTCAATAATGATATATTATAAAACTTTAATGTTTTTCAAATATACCTGCTCACAAGACTTTGATACAGAACTAACCACCATTTTCCTGAAGAAAGTATCTAGATTTCAAATGTACAATACAATGTTTTTGTCATTGATGCATATCCACTATCTTTTGCAATGTGTTCTATAAATTTTGTTTAATGTTGTGTGTGATGTTGCCACAGTTATTCCAGATAGTATCAAATTCATTCATCTAGTATTTATCATGCATTTCCCACTGATTTACTCTGAGTGTATCTACAACTACATCAAATTGGACTTTGCTGAATTGTCTTCATCTTGGCTCTTGCACTTCAATTAACAAAGTTATTTTTATATTATACATAAGTTTATACCAGTGTTTTTAAGGAGATTTTAATCTTGTATTCTATTGCAAATCACTTGGCCACAGAGACTGCATACAACTATTTAGTGTTTAAGAGTGGTGATTTTTGAAAAACCATAGTATATTTACCTTATTTTTTATGCTCTTAAGCAGTGTTTTTGCTGTCAGATACAGTTAAAATAATTCTTTTAGAAAAATTTTCATTAAATTTTTATATCCGAATCTGTCTGCCGTGTTAGTGTAATATTTGTTAGCTTATATGAAATATAAGGGGGGAAAAACGTAAATATTTTTAAAATTTTATTTTGACAGTTTTCTTATATAAATGAGTCTAATCAGCACTTAAGAAAAAAAAGTAAATGTCCAGTCAGTGGTTGACAAGTGGCAACACTATTTGTAAGACAAGTTTGTTATTTAGTTCTTTTTTGCACTTACTCCAGCTTTCCTATTTCTCATGAAGTGATCTCTCAATGTGAAAACACTTGGAAAGAAGCATCTTCCAATTGCAGCTCCAGCTTACTGAAATCTCTCCTCATGAAAAATATTAATTTCCCTTAACAATAGGGACTGAGTCAAAGATGTATTTCCTGTGATTAAACTTCTAAACTCTAAAAATTATTTAGCATGTGTTATGGAGAATTATATTAAAAAGGTATTTTTTTAAGAAATGCATGTGCTATTTGTATGTCTAATGGAGTGTTGAACAATTCATAAAATGCTATCAAACATAGAATTATTTGTTATGAAATATAAAAAGGTTTTGCTAATTGGCATTTTTTTTTTAAACAGCGACATGAAACAAAAGTATATAGAAACAAGAGTTGTTATGGAAAAGATGGGTATACCTCATGCAACTGATGAAGATTGTGAAAATCTTAAACTGATTTGTAGCAGAGTTTCTACTAGAGCTGCCTTTCTAGTATCTGCAGGTTAGTATCTGATATGCTTAATTATATTTAACCCTAAAAGCCAAATTTTACTAGGTGACAAGGCTTTTTTAAAAATGTGTTCAGTCAAAAAATGGAACTAGAAATAAGGCATGTTATATATACCAAATTAAACAGCATTTAATTCTGGATCTTATGAAAAAATTTAATAAAAATTTTAAATGTTAATTTTAATAAGACTCAATGATAGTAAAAAAATGATATGGCAATGCAGATAAAATTTGATATATACAGTCATATCAGAATAATATGACCATTTACCTAATAGGAGTGGGGGTGGCTCAGTCGGTAGTGTGCCAGGCTCATAATCTGTAGTTCCCAGGTTCGAGTCCCAGCTCAATCAGCTTTGAGATTTATCTCCGCAAAATTCCCCACCCTGCCCGTGGTCAGTAGGGGACACCAATGGGCTTGGAAAGGCCGCCATCAGTCAGATGGGATGTTAAGCAATGGCCTCGTGTGCAGGAGAGCCGTACCTTGTACACATTAAAGAACACACTGGATGGCCTTTATGGTAGTCTACCATCTCTCTCAACAGCTGCTCCAGTGGGTCTCCTCTCTAAACCTTCTCTGAGCCTTCAGGTCCATGTGACCTGGCCATTTAGCCCATTGTGTGCAAAAAAGTGCTGCTCAGAGGTAAAACAACCCAACCCTACCTAATAATAGGAATAACTACCCTTGGCCTGGATGATAGTGGCGAGATGGTGTGGCGAGATGGTGTGGCATGGACGAAATGAGGCCTGAACAGTGACGCCAGAGGCACACATCCACATTTGGACTCTAGTAGAGCACGGAGGTTCCAGAGATGATGTGGTTGTGGGTCCGCACTCTGAACCTGTCAATTCAAATGGTCCCACAAGTGCTCTATGGGATTGAGGTTGGGCGATTTTGCTGACCAAGAGAGAAGAGACAACACTGTCATGTTGCTGGAACCAGTCACGCACCACCTTAGCGACATGGAAGGGTGCATTGTCCTGTTAGTAGACACCATCACCACCAGGGTAAACATCTAACATGAAAGATGCATGTGGTCAGTGAGGATGGACACGTAATAAGTGTGTGGCAATCCCGGTGTTCCGCAATTCTGCGACTGCACTACACCTTGAGGGAGTTGCCACGAAACCACATCAACTAGCTAAAGAACATTCTGTATACTTGCCATCATTGAACATTCCTAACTGGGGGAGAAGACCTGTTTGAAGAGAGAAACCTTACTTTGGAGACAAGTTTGCCTGATGAGCTAATCATTAAGGTGCAATGAGTAGGCTTTTTGAATTTTGTAACTCTTTTCAAGCCTAATAAGACCAAAATAAACTCACTGGATTTAGACCACATAATTGCCAATACAGATAAGATCTTATTTTAGAATTTAGATGCCTAAATTTCATAAGATGACCTAACTTTTTGCTTGGGGAAGCTATCATGATGGAGAGTCTTCAGGCTCTCCCATCAATAAGTCACACTTAATAGGGCTGCGCTCCTGTTCAGCATGTCCTTCGACTTCGTCCTCTCCGCCGGGACACCAACCGGCTGCCTCCCCATCAATACCTCGAGCCGGACTTCTCAGCAGCCGAGCAGATGACCCACATGACCGGGGACTCCAATCCCGGCCTGCAGGCCCCCACAAGGCCACTCCATGACACCCCAGACTTTGCTGGGGCGATAAAGGAGCCCACTCAACTGGCGATCCTTCCAGTCGGCGGGCCCTCAGTAAAGCCTCTCCATCGGGGCACCAAGACGACTTAGGACTTTGCAGGGACCGGCCGATAAGTCCTTTCGACTCGGGACTTCAGTCCCCATCATCAGAACCCCAGCCAGCCCCTCCATCGAGGCCGCAAGGCACGCCGGAAACACCGAGCCGGCACCCAGTTTCACAGAGGCACCTTCAAATCCTCCACCATGTCTGTTCAATAACCTAATCTTGGATGCCAAGAGTTACTGGGGACCCTTAGTTTGGCTCTTCCATCGATAAGTCCGTCAACCGGGGTTGTAGCCCCCCAGTCGCGAGCCTTCAACTTCGTCCTCTTCATTGTGAATGGGCCAAAGCCCCCCCCAGTGAACTGCGATCTGACCCTAAACTTCTCAGGGGACAGGTCAATAAGCCCACTGAACTGGGGACCCAATCCGGTCCGCAGGCCTTCAACAAGCCCCCTCCACCAGGGGCCACACTAGCAGACCCAAAGAACACCGGAGAACCAGCGATCCGAGCCCAACTTCTCAGAGGCACCGTTGTCCCACCACCACCACCACCACAACAAGGTGACCCCCTCAGGGGGGCAGTGAGGATGGACAGGTGGCCATTGGTGTTAGGGACCTATCCGCTGGTTCCAGCAGTCCCAGGTCATACCAGGAAAACATTCCCCAGACATGTACACTGCCACCACCAAGCCTGTACTTGACCAACAAGTGTGTCCCGGTGTTGGTTCTCGTGTGTCTGATGCCATATCTGCCACCGCCTGTCACTTCTGTGGAGTAGAAACCTCGATTTGTTAGAAAAGGCAACCTTTTTTCCAATCTTCCAATGATGGTAGTCCCGTGCAAACTGTAGGCATCGTTGCCGATGGACCTTGGTTAACATGGTCGCATTTACACAGCGTAGACTCTGGAGACCCAATGCATAACAGGGTTTGCTCTACTGTTATCGGGGACACGTACCTGGGTGCCCAGCATTTATTTGGGTGGTTAATTGCTGCATTGTTGCATGTTGATTGCCCTTTACCAGTCGACAGAGACAACGTTCTCCTCTGGGGTTGATGGCCTTTGGGGTCCACAGTTGTGACATCTGGAGGTACTCGGTGTGCCAGCGGTCCATTCTTGGTACACCCTTACTACAGCACCTCGCGAACAGTCTGCTGTTCCGCGAATAGCCCTCACGAACAATCTGCTGTTTCAGAGATGCTTTTACCCTTGGTGCGGTAGTCGATGATCATTCCTTTTTGAACATCCATCAAATCGATACTTCTGCTCATTGTGCTCATGTTATGCACTTGTCTCATCTGTCCTGGCCAGCTGCTTATATCTCAGTGTGGTCGACCTTGTCATATGTGCTCTATGATGTGCCTGGACGGATACACTGATTCCATGGGTGGTCATATTATTCTGATACGACTGTATTATGACCTAATTTGGTAGATTTGTTATTTGTTAAAAAAAAATGAAATTTACTACTGTATATTTCCGCAGATAAGACGATAGTTGAATCGTAAAAAAAAGCCCCCAAACTCTGGGTCGTCTTATAGGACAGATACAAAAAAAATTAGATTGAAATTTATATAAATTGAAACCATTATTATTACAACTTATCGAAAAATCTATCATTATTTAAATATCCTATGTGATAATACATTACATTGTAATAGTAAATAATACATTACATTGTAATAGTAAAACAATACTAAAATAAGATAAATATTAAAAGTCATGCGGCATGCAACTGACGTGTATGGCAAAAACATTTGCATAATTTGGCGATCATGTGCTAGTTATGGCACAAGAGGGTGTGTGTCCTTAATGCACACATTAGTGACTGCCAATCAAAAGTTGAAGTTTTGCATGCGCAACTCCTTTAGCAGATCAGAAGAGGGAAAAGTGATAGGTTGAACTGAAGATAAATCCCCAAAATGATAAATATAATGTAAAGTAAAACCTAGTTAAGGAAAAATTAAAAGTGACTGCATGGACCATCACAATGGCTCTCCCACACATTGGCCACAGCTTAACATCCCATCTGATGGATGGTGACCTTTCCAAGTCCATCAGTTTACCCTACTGACAGAAGGCATGGCAGAGAGTTTTGCAGGAGATTAATATCAATGCTATCCAGGTGGAACTCATTAGGATATATGGTTAAAATATCATAAGTAGCATTGAAATAAGCCCTGCCTTTTAAAAATCATGCTTAATTGCTTAATCATACAATTCTTCCGATATCCACTATTAGAGATCATTAGTGGTTTCATATTCAATCATTTCAAATTAACTCTTTATAATGGCAGTATATAAATAAAAAACAGTAAAAATAATTCCACAACTACCAGAGCGAAAAAACTTCAGAATCGAATTTCTGCTATATTTATATACCTTCCAGTAGTAATAAAATCAATATCTTGCATTAAAAGTTTAGAAAACATTACAACTCTGCTAGAGCTATAAATAGGTCAGAATACAGGAAATAAAAATAGATTGATAATCTACTACAATATGGCAGAATAAAGGCATAAACTAAGTCATTGCTGCTATTTATGGTGATTCAATATGGTGTATGATAACTACAGACTCAAATATATTTATTTGTAAACTTTATAATAATTTTTTCAAGCAGAATTAACATGCAAAAAATGTATCAGACTGAAGTGTTAGTTTTTAACATTTGATTAGAAACTGTTTAAAAATTCACATTTCTTGTGAAAAAAAATTTAAATTTAGCACCTTGCATTATGAAACAGTAAATAGTCCTTGGCCACTAGAATCAGAAAAGTGAAAATGGTAAACCAAGCTTGGGCATGCAAAGGTTAAAATTAGGTGATATTAAAATATTGATTTAAATTGATGTGCATAGTTCCCAGATGATGCAACTTCTGGTAATAAAATAAATATCTTGAATTAAAAGTGTAGAAATAATTACAATTCTGATACAGCTATCAGTAGGCCAGAATACATAAATCAAAAACCGATTGTTAATCTATGGCATGGAAGAATAAAATCGTAAAACTAAATCATTGCTACTTGATGCTATTTGCAGTGATTCAACATGTGCATACGATCACCACAGGCTCGAATATATTTTTATTTAAACTTTATTGTAATTTTTTCAAGTTGAATCAACAGGCAAAAAATATATGGCATAGACTGATATATTAGTTTTAACATTTCATTAGAAGCAGCTGCAAAAATTCTGAATTTGGTTCAAAGAATTAAAACACCTTGTACTGTGAAACAGTAAACACTCCTTGGGCTACTAGAATTTGGATAAGTGAAACCTGTAAACCCAGCTTGGATATACAAAGGGTTAATAAAATGGTAAACATTCGAAGAAAAATTTTCCCCACCCTGCCCACGGTCAGTAGGGGACACCGATGGGCTTGAAATGGCCACCGTCCGTCGGATGGGACGTTAAGCCATGGCCCCGTGTGCGGGAGAGCCATACCCTGTGCACGTTAAAGAACACGCTGGATGGCCTTGACGGGAGGTTACCATCTGTCTCCCAACAGCTGTTCCAGTGGGTCCCCTCCCCCAACGTTCTCTGAGCCTTTGGGGTCCTTGTGGCCTGCCCATTTAGCCCATGGTGTGCAAAAAAAGTGCCTCTCAGAGGTAAAACAATCCAATCCAATCGAAGAAAAATGGTAGTTAAATTTTATAGACATATTTTTAAAAAGCATTGTGAATTTGTTTCTCATTTTAATTTCAGTAAAGTTCGAAAAAAATAAATTTTGCCCTTTTTTTTAAAGTATTTTATTATTTAAATATAAGGATTTCATATTATTTCTCTCATTTAAATATTTCATTTATTTGAGTTTTATAGTCATTTTTTTAGTCATTTATGCAAACAATGCATGTGCTTCGATCTTTGGCAATCAGTAAATTCTAAGACTACAGTGAAATCAGCACTAAAAGCTGAAAAATATATAACTGAATAGCAAAGAGCTGTGAAAAATTTAAAATATTTCGAAGTATATAAAGTTGAACCACTGAAATTGTGTTAAAACCATTTCAAAATCCATTTGCATTAGGTATTGCTATAGAAAAGTAAGATTTTACAGAAACAATAAATTCATTTAAAATTTGTTTATAAATGTTAGTTATGAAATTACTGTTTAAAAATAAGTCTGCTAAAAAAAAATTAAATCAATAATCTGATATTTCCTGAGGCAGCAGCCATTTGAAGTCTCATGTCTGTAAATGGTAGCTAGGTAGTCACTGGAAGGAGAGCTATGCACCCAATCCCCTGTGATGCATAGAACCGGCCAGGCCTAGCACCTAATGTCCGACCCCGCCTTCTCGTGGTGCGGACCGTTAGTAACTTTCAAAAGAGATACTCTCTTGTGGAAGTGAACGGAAGGGGAGGGCTGCCAGATTAGTGTGGCCTACTGATCTGGACAACTATGGCTACTTTTCTTTTTTTCTACCCTGCTGAGGAGTGGTCAACCACACAGGGTCCTGGTGCTGACCATATAAACCTACTGGACAGATATATGGCTCTGAGCTTGATTATGGATCCTGATTTTGCTGCACTGGTGGGCTTCTGTGGAGGGAAAATCTTCCGCTGTGTTTTCTGTTTGTTTGTGGGTTGACAGCCCCAAGTGAATAGATTCACAGGATATGTTTATCAGCTGGTGGATAATCCTGAGCAGAAGTCATCGCAGGCACCTGAACTCTTTGCTTCTATTGGCATCATCAAATTCTACGTTGGAGGAAATCTTCCAGTGTAGATGGCTTCAGCCTTTAGTAGTGGGGGAACGGGTCTTTGCCCCATGTCTGCGATTAGGGGGCTGTTTGATATTGTCGGCATTCCCTCTCTCAATAAACATAGTTTCTTTAAACATCCCACTAACCATTTTCTCTCCATAGGTAGTTGGAATGTGAGGACTCTGCACAGAGCTTTTTCTCTTGATGTCCTCACACAAGAATTCCACCATTATAATTTAGATATTCTTGGCTTACAAGAGACCAGATGGACAGATAAAGGTCAGATTCTTAAAAATAATCTTAAATTTCTCTTTTCAGGGAGGGACGACAATAAGCATCACCAAGGCGTGGGTCTGCTTCTCAGCAGACACGCTAGCGATGCTCTTCTAGGATATGAGTGCATTAATGAAAGGTTTCTTACAGCAAAATTTCAGACAAGCATTAAAGACTTGAATGTTATCTGCTGTTATGCCCCCACTGAGGATGCCGATGAGGATGAGAAGGATAGGTTTTATGAACAACTTCAGGATATTTTGAATTCTGTCAAGAAAGAAGATATTACCCTTGTTCTTGGTGACTTCAATGCCAAAGTTGGTACTGACTCTGACCTTTGGGGAGGGGTGATAGGCCCTTTTGGTATTGGTAGCTGCGATGGCAATGGGCAACGTCTCCTACAGGTAAGTAAACTCAATGGATTCAGAATAACTAACACATATTACAAATACTGCGACATACATAAGTAAACATGGGTTTCACCTGATGGGCTGCATAAGAATAGGATTGATTACATATTAATTAACAGCAAATGGGCTAGTTCTGTAAGGAATACAGGACATATAGGGGAGCTGAAATTGGATCTGACCATTACCTTGTTAAAAGTGTGTGGCAACTTAAACTTAAAAAGTGTTGTGCTAGGGTTAAAAAATTTACTTTTAATACTGAAGTTCTGAAAGATCTAGTTATAGCCAAAGCTTACCATGATAGGTTACTTAGTCATTATGACAGTCATAGTTTGCTTACTACTGAAGTTGAGGAAGAATGGGATCATTTTAAACAGGCTTTTTTGGACACTAACAGTACTCTTTTAGGAAAAAAGGAGCAGAAGAGGCAGAATTATCTGAGTGATAAGGCACTTGAGCTTATTTCGGAAAGAAAGAACTGCAGGAATGTCTTTAATCAAGAGACCTTAATACACTTGAAAAGGATCAGTTAGCTGCTGATAAGAATCTTTGGCTTGATGGTTTGGCTGACAAAGCCGAGGAAGCAGTTAGCACAACAGCAGAGAGCTGTACCAGATAGCTAATGTTTTATGTGGTAGAAAACGGACAGGCATACAAGGATTGAAGGATAAACAAGGTAAGGTTATAGAAGGGGAGGATTCTGTCATGGCTAGGTGGGCTGAGCATTTCAATGATGTTCTAAACAATGTAGTTGGTTCTGCTCCCATTGTTTGCAGTGATGATGGATGCATTGGTGGCTTTAATGTTGGCTCTATAACACAATCTGAAGTTATTTTGGCTGTTTCTAAACTTAAACTACATAAATCCCCAGGGGTAGATGAAATTACTACCGAAATGCTTAGAGCTGGGAATGTTTCGGTTACCACTTGGATGACTGAAATTCTGAATATCTTTTATGATAAAGGCATGGTTCCTAAGGATTTTACCAGAGCTATTGTTATCCCTATTTTCAAAAAAGTGATCGCAGTTCTTGTGATAACTATAGGGGTATCAGCCTACTCTCTGTTCCAGGTAAAGTTCTTTCCATGATTGTGCTTAATAGAATTAAGAATCTGGTTGACAGGCAATTGCGTGATGAGCAATGTGGATTCAGAAGTGGTAGGGGATGTGTAGATCAGATATTTTCATTTAGGCAGATTCTTGAGAAATGTTTAGAGTTTCAGAAACCTTTGGTTGCTAGCTTTGTTGATTTCAAAAAGGCTTTAGACTCTGTTGATCGTCATAATTTGTGGTTGATTGTTAGATCATATGGTATACCAGACAAGTTAGTTAACATAATGAAAGCTCTCTATAATAACACTGAGTCGTGTGTGAGAGTTGGTAAGGCTTGTAGCAATTGGTTTAGCATTACTTCTGGTGTTCGACAAGGGTGCATTTTGTCTCCTTTTCTCTTTAGCTTGGTTATTGATTATGTTATGCGAAATTCACTTCAAGGGAAAGATTTTGGCCTTAAATGGGCTGGAGATACGAAAATTTCTGATTTAGATTATGTTGATGATTTAGCCCTTTTGGCAAATGATGTTGATGAGATGAACTCTTTCATTTGAGCCGTTGATGAGACCTGGTAGTAGAGTAGGTTTGGTTATAAACAGAGAGAAAACTAAAGTGATGAAAATTGGTCGGACAGGCTGTGATTCAGTTAATCTGAATGGTTGCAGTCTTGAGCAAGTGTCACAGTTTAATTATCTTGGGAGCTATGTAACAGATACTGGTGATGTGCGGCATGAGATTAACAGACGAATAGGGATTGCTGCCGGGACTTTTAAGAATCTATGGAGAGTGTGGAGAAATAGGCGTATACACCTAAAGACTAAAATTGGACTATAATAGTTTGGTTCTTTCTAGGGTTAGTTATGGTAGTGAAACTTGGACACTTTGTAAACAAGATAACAGGAAACTAGATGCTTTTGATTCTAGATGCTTATGTAGTATCTTGGGTATTAGGTGGTTCAACTTTGTAACTGATGATGAGGTTAGGCAAAGGAGTTTGCCACCTCCTTTAAGCAGCATATTGTGCAGAGAGAGACTCCATTGGTTTGGCCATGTTGCCCGTATGAATAATTATAGATTGGCGAATAGGGTTATGAACAGTGTGCCTAAAGGCCTCAGAAAGAAGGGGAGACCTAGGATGCAGTGGGCAGAAAATGTCAAACAGGACCTTGTTAGAATTGGTGTGCAGTGGCCAGATGCAGTAGATGTAGCTTAGGATAGACTTGCTTGGAGAACTAAATTGCACTGTCTGGTTGGACCTCCGTAGCCCATGGCTGCTTGAGGATGATGATGATGATCTAATATTGTAATTTTTGGTTAGGTTTCTATTTTTTTTAAACTTGTGTTTAATAGTTTGCAGTATTAGTTTTATGATTTCTTTGAGGTATATATTTGATATACAGGAGGAGGCAGTATATATTTGAGGAGCAATAAAATTTTCTAAACGTAGCAAAGTGAAAAAAATAGACATTAATGTTCTACTTGGAATTCATATTCCACTTCTGAACCAGAAGCCTAAAAAATTTATATAATTCCTTCGTGAATGAATCTATTCTTGTGTATCAACTTTATTTACAAATTGCATTAAATACTCACATTGAGATTACATATCTAAAATTTTATATCACAAAATCATTAAATTGAAGAAATTTTTTCGTTCAACTGTCAAAAAAGATATCGCTATTTGTTTAACACAGCTATCAATTTTGGAGGAAATTTGTCTTGAGCCAGGTAGGATATGAACTTATGACCTCCTGATAACAAAATCAGTGTATTTTGGATTTTGCTATATGAAATTTTAAGATAAACTTCATTTAAAATATCCATCAAAAGATTTCACAAATATACTTTAGTTTTTAACAGATAAAAACTTAAATGCAAAAAATGGCAATACTTGCTCAATAGTAAGCAAAAAGTAGGTTAGGCAGCACATACTAATATACACTAGAAGTTTAAAATCAAAATTTCTCAATATTAAGTTCTAATCACATGTTAAAAACTTTTTTTCTTTTATTTTCTTCATAAGATATGAAAAGAATAGCTTGGAAACATTGAAACAGTTTTAAACTACAAAATATACTAAAGTTAAAAAGTGTTAGTGTAATAGCTTTGGATGCTGGGTAATTCCTGTTTTAGCATGCCTTTCACTGAAGGAGACCTCCTGTGACACATAAATAAAGCTAGTTTTACTTTATTTCAGTGTAAATTCATGCAAAATTCATCAGATATATCTAATAATAAATTATTAATTAAGGTTGTCTACGTATTGATTATTAATTATTAGAAATTCATTTCATTTTTGTTAATATAAAGTGTGCATGATGTGGACTTCAATCGTCACTGCTGCAACTCGTCACTTTCCATGTGGCATGATGAGGTCTGCCACTACCATAGTCCAAGCACTTTCTCAGAAAAGAACGGCAGGGGTTGAATGGCAATTTTTTCTGTTCTCTTTGCAATTATAGGACTAATTTTAACATTATATCGATTAAAATTTTATTGATTATTGAATGATTATTACTTATTTAGACTTTTTTAGATTTTCGTTAATTATAGACTTTTTTAATTATTCGACTTTTTTAGATTTTCATGCATATAAATATGCAAGTCACTGACTTTGATGTCACAACTCAATGCTTCCCATGCAACCTGACGAGGTCTGCCACTATTACAGTCCAAGTAATTGCTTGAAAAGGAACAGAAAGGGCTGCACAGTAATTGTTATAATTTATATTGATTAAGCACTTATTAGCAATTAACTTCAATTGCAACAATATAGTGCCATAATCTTGAGTCATGCACCTTGCTGGTCATCCTTGAACCATTGCTCTTAGAATCCAATATTGGCCGCCCCTGTTCCCACGAAAATGATCAGAGCTCAACACTGATGGTTATTTTATGGCTTCCATTAGCGAATAATCAATGAAATATTTTCTTTACCTAATAACAAGGAGCTTTACCTACATATTGATAGTCATTAATAGAATTTTCATTATGTGATAAAGTATGCATGACACAGATTTCAATCTTGCTGCTGCAACCCATTGCTTCACATGCACTATGACTAGGTCAGTCACTACCACAATCCAAACACTTTCTTGAAAAAGCATGGGAAGGCACTGCACCACAATTATTAATTACTAGTTAAACCCATGCCAAAAGTTTGGCACAAAACGGTTCATTCACAGCTTTCCGCCAGTACAGTCACAGCTCCTTTGAAAGGTTTGGTGCCAAACATATGTCGATTGATAACTCCATTCACAAGGTAGGTGATATCAGCGATCCAGAAATCTTGGATGCTTTTTGAATGATGTCCCAACCCATAGCAGCTAGGAATCCAATCTGTCGCCCCAAGAGGGTCAAACTAAGTGGGACCACACCATTAAATTTGAGACTTTAGTTTGTCCATTCGCCAGCCCAAAATTACACCTGTTATATAATGATTAGCTATTTGAACTAACAATTTTGAATATCCATTATTATTTTTGATCATAAAGTGACTGACTAGATTAATCCAACTCCTTGAAAGTGAACTTAAAATAGTTTTCTATGTTTCAGAGCTAGATTAGGAATGAGATACATCAGGAATAGTGGTGGAATATGGTTTTTGCATCTACCCCTCCTCCAATAAATTTACAGAATGTATGGTTAAAAATAGAATTTAAAGATAGTTTTATAACTTAACCTTCTGTATGAAACTATCTAAATGGGTGGGTTGTTTTACCTCTGAGTGTCACTTTTTTGGCACACAGGTGCTAAATGGCCAGGTCACAAAACCCAAGGACTCGGAGAATTCTGTGGGAGCTGTTAGGACCCACTGTACAGCTGTTAGGAGACAGATGGAAGCCTCAAATGAAAGTAATCCAGAATACACGGTCATATCAGAATAATATGACCATCTACCATACTATATGTATAGTAGGTGGTCATATTATTCTGATATGACTGTGTATTCTTTAATGTGCATAGGGTATGACTCTTCCATTACAGGAGACCATGTCTTTATCTCCCATCTGACAGATGTTAGCCTTTTCCAAGCCCATTATTGCCCTCTTTGTAACCAAGGGTAGGGTGGGGGTTTAGCAGAGATAAATCTCAGTGCTTTCTGGGTGAGATTTGAACCTGCAAACTTGATATTACTACCCTAGCGTACTGCCGACTGTGCCAACCTGTTTCTAAACTAATTGCACTGTGTATGTGGACCACCACGATTCTCTTCTGTTGGGTGCCTGGTCATGTCTACATCAGGGGCAATGACTTGGCTGATGCTGCTGCCAAATCTTCCACGCCCCTGACTCTCCGCTGTCGGTTCCTTACCTGGACTTCCGGCAGTGTTTCTCCATCGAGCTCAGAGCACAGTGGCAGAGATCTTGGTCTGAACAGGTTGCTAACAAGCTTTTCGAGATCAAGCCCATTGTCAAACCGTGGCAGTCTTTTTTCTGAAGGAATCGCAAGGAGGAAGTTGTATTTGCTCGGCTCCGCTTAGGTCATTCATTTCTTACACATTCATTTCTTCTTAAGGTGGATGACGAACCTAAGTGCGAGTTTTGTGACACCATTTTAACTATTAAACATACCTTACTTCATTGCCCCGCTTTTAACTTTGAACGTAAATTGTATTTTAATTTTCGCGATTTTATCGTCAGTTTTTTCCTTTTTAAAACATTGTGGTTATTTTACTAGAATTTGATTTTTACCTTGTATTTTCTATAGATCACCCAGGTCTCTTACTCCTGGGATTATTTTATTGTGTGTTTATCCTGTTTTAAATTGTACTTTTACACTTGTTCTTTGTTGTTTTACTATTTTATAGTATAGTGTTCTAATTCTAACTTTGGTTGCGGGTATGAACGACTTTTATCTATTATCATTTGTTTGGTGCATTATGGCCTAGTTGCCCATGTGCCATAAAACCCAAAACAACCAACCAACCGTGTATGTGGAGGCATGATAAAAGAATGAAACTGGGAAATATTGATGGAACATGTAATGGGAAGCCTTCACCCATATTTATGATGGCACTGCTATTTTCATGAATGAAGAATACAAGGCACAGAAGATGAGCACATTGAGATCTTAATGTATGTTTATCAGAGTGGAGCAGTGTTTTGTTCCATTGTTTTGTAAATATAAGTTGTGTAGGTGAGAAGGAAGGTATTAGAGACAAGTAATTTACCTCAAATTTTCGCATCAGAGCTATAGAAGTGGCAGAATACTTTTGTGTATGTTTCAATCTTCATGAGCAATTCATTTGATTTTTCAAAGATTGCTCAGTTAAACTGACACTTGATTTACTTCAAAATAAACTTTTGAAATAAAATTTCTATTGTAAATTACACAATATCTTCTAAAATTATTGATTAGTGTGCAGAATGAACTAATCGCAAGGTCCCAAGGGTTCAGAGAAGTCTGTCGAAGGGGATCCACTGGGCAGCTATTAAGAGACAGATGGAATCCTCCTGTCAAAGCCATCAAGCATGTTATTTAAGGTACATACAATGTCTCCTGTACACAGGACTGTGGAAGAACCTCCCATCAGACAGACAGCAGCCTTCTCGATCACAACAGTGTCTTTCTTGACAAGAGCAGAATGGGGAAGTTAGAGAATTTGTTCTGTTGGGAGACTTGAAACTGGGAATTGCATATTACAAGGTTGAGGGGGGGGGGGTCTCACTATATAAAACAGTTAAGAATTAAGTCCAATTTGCAGTACAGAAATATCACCACTGTGACTTGGTTTTCTGTACTTAGTTAGAAAGTTGGAAATCGAGGAGTTTGAAAAGCTACCTTCTGTCTGGGATGTTAAGTCTTGGGCCAATGCACATACATTTCCTTGCATTTGGCTTCCATCTCACTCGTAGCAGCTGGCATCGTACTTCTGGAATCGTAATGAGAGAAATTATAAGGTAGCACCCACTGTTCTTCTGTAATCTATATTTTCCCAATGGAAGTAATGACAGGTAACATTGAAAAAAGTCATTCATTGCAGATATATAAGTAAATGGATTGTCTCTTCATTATTAGGTAAATATTTCATTTATAATTCACTAATGGGAGCTGTAAAATGACCATCTGTCATTGAGCTTCGATCGTTTTCATGGGGACAAGGGAGGCCAATATTAGATTCTATCAGCAATGGATCAAGGGTGGGACCAGGCAAGTGCACAACCCAAGATTCATGTGCTATATAATATGGTTGCAATTGAAGTTAATTGCTAATACTAAATGTGGTTGTCTCCAATAGACCTCTCTGTGAAAAGCAAGATTAGTAAAGTCTAGCTTTAGCATAAATCAACTGCAGATATTTCACTGGTTTCTTGATACTTAATCGATATAAGTGCATAAATCAGAACAGAAATAATTGCTGTGCAGCACCTTCCCATTCCTTTTCCAGCAATTGCTTGGATTGTGGTACTGGCAGACCTCCTCATGCCACATGGGAAGCAACGAGTTGCAGCAGCAATGATCAAAGTTAGTGTCAGGTGTACTTTGATATTAATGAAAATAAAATTAATTTCTTACAATTAATAACAAATAATTGATATGTAGACAACCTTAGACAATTGATAACTGATTATTTGACATATTCAATGAATTTTGTGCGACTTTATGCTTTCATACAGTAAAACTAGCCTTAAGTGTCGCATAACATTGCCTTCAGTGAAAAGCACCCTAAAACAGGAATCATCCAGCATCCAAGCTATTAAAATAGTGCCAAAAGAACTTGGTTTCACTATCTTAGTTGTAACCGAAAACGTCCAGTATATTAAATAGTAATTTTGATAAACTCCATGTTTGATTGAAAACATGTATGAGTGAACCTGATGTAAACAAGTTAATGCATTGAAGTTGACAGCTGGCTGGTGGGGATGCTGGCTATAAATGAGGCATGAATAATGGTAATTGTGTAGTTTGGATTCTGTTAACTGTAGTTCCAAGAATAGCGAACATTACATTCTGAAACATCAAGTTGAGAAATAAATTTAAATGATTAGCATTATTTATCCCAAAAAATATATATTTTAATGTAAATATAAAAATAAACCAAATTTTATATAAAAATTTATATTCTTTGGTTTTACTAATTTTCCTGTTAAGCATTTTCAACTTAAATATGCAAGTTTGGTGAACTCACGTTTGCAGCTTTGGTAGCATAGTTTCAATAGGTGTTCTCAATATATGCACATTGAGAAATTGAACTAATGTGGTTGCCTCCAGTAGACTTTTCTTTGAAAAGCGATATTAGTAAAGTCTAGCTTGTAGCATAAATCAACTGCAGATATTTCACTGTCTTTTTGATACTTAAAAATAAGTGAAAATAATTTCTAATTCAATTTGGTTTTTATAAGCTCCTTTCAAAAAGTGAATGATAAACATTAGCTTTTTATAGCTTACACATGTTAATGAGTGGGATATTTATAAATTTCAGATGCCATATTCCAGAGCTGCCTGCAAGCAGTCGTACAATTTTACCTCAAACTGTAATTAAGATAACTGTTTGCATGTTAATATTATTGACTAAGGATCAACACTGTTTTTAATATTGGATGTAAAAATACTCAAATAGTTGACTCGCACTTTTGATTGCAGAAAACAAATTGTTTCATAGTTTGATCCTCAATATATTTTATAGCTGTAGCAACAGTTCTTAACAAGATCAAACGGCCTCATACCACTGTTGGAGTAGATGGCTCAGTATACAGGTATCATCCACACTTCAGGGATCTTATGGAAAAGAAAATAGAAGAACTAACTGTTCCAGATTATAAAGTAAGTATTTCATGCAGAATATGTTAATTTTTTTGTAAAATCTTATTTTTGCATTTACGAGAATTTGATATTAGCTTTATGAATTCTTTGAGGCATATATTGCTACAGCTAGGCCATATTTAATACAAAGAATATCATTTATTGAGGGTTTCTACATAACCACACAGCAATGCATATATTATATAAGTCTAGAAATGTGTAAAACTTTATATGAAGGAAATATATAAATAGGCTTAACCCTTCCAGTGTCCAGCATGAAAAACTGGTTTTCATCCAGGAGCCAAGCTATTTTCTCACTATGCTCAGCCAAAAAAATTCAATATAGAACTTTTTTTGCCAAATAACTGATGAAAGGAATTATGACATGTTTTATGTCAAATTAATCGGCCTTTAATTCTGGATTTTCTGAAAGTAAAGGATTTGACAAAGTTGTTTTATTTAAATGAAGCATAACTAATTAAGTGCAGCTGCAACCAGAATTTCTAAGAAGGATGTGTTTACTTCCAGTTTCAATTTTAAGAGTGGGAAAGATGCATAGAGTGCTGGGAATACTGAAATAGGTTTATGACAGAAAAGAGTGAAACGGGGGGAAAAAAGTGGTATGTACTTTGTAATTACTATCAAAATCTATCGTTTTTAGAAATAGTAATTTTTTGTTTATTTTTAGATTTTTGAAAATTTAAGGAAAAATTTGTTGATAATAGTTCAAATCAAACTTATGAGCTTAAATCAGAAGGTTGCTTCAGCAAATAGGAACATTAGCAAGCAAATCAGCAATACCATTTAGTGTTTCTAAGAAATGGCAATCAGATGGCTTTATGAAATTATATTGTAGTTTAATAAAATATGCATCAAATTAAACAACATTTTTCAAGCCTGAATTATATATTTTTGTAATATATATATAAATTACAATGGCATTTTTATTTAAAAAAAAATTTTGTTGTACTAAAAACTGAAATATGTCCTTGGTCCCTCATTTTAGATTCTGTGAATATGTACAGATGACATGGACACTGGAAGGGTTAAGAATGGCACACAAAGGTTGTAATCAGCATTAACCTTTAAAGTGCTGGAGGACACTAATTCCAGAGACCTTGGGTGAAAATATTTATATTTTGTCTAAAACAAATTTCCCTCTTATGATTTTTTAAAATTAAACATGAAAATTAAACTGCATTGTGTACAATAATGTGACCAAGTTCAATCAATTACATACTTCAGAATAAAATTCTACAGCTCTTTAAATTTTTGTGTTGAATAAAAAATGATAAATAATCCATCATATTTAAGGGTTAAGGTAAGTTATTGGTAGTTCAGATTTTGTGATGCATTCAACTCAAGCAATTGTTTCCAAGAGAAATAGATTGAGTGAATGTTTCATGGAGCAGATAAAACTGGATATAAACCTGTTACTCTTCTGCAACTATAGATGGTAATGTTGTGAGGGTTGTAGGTCCAAAAACAAAGATTGCCTTGCTGTGGTATCGTGGCTTTACAGAGGAAATCATTGGTTTGGCTTATGCCCCCTTGCTAATAACTCATGAGCTGTACCATTGTCTTCTAAAAAAATACTTTGCTTTAAATGGTAGAGAAGGAATAGTGTTGGGAAATGTTACAGTAAATGTAACAATTATTTTTAAATAATGTTATGGATAACAGTAAAACATACTAAATAACGAGAAAAAATTATTTCATTATTTTCACTGTTTTTGTGTTAATACATTTTAGACATTTTCCTTTGTAAGGTATACTTAGAAACTTTTGTGAAACAGACATATGTACAATTTACTTTTATGATCAACATATAAAAAGATCTCCAGTGACTGCTCAAGAATACATTCCAGAAGAATTTGCAAATCGGCTGTCTCAGCCAACTGCTTCGCAACTGGTGCTCATAGAAAAGGATTTGTGATAGCCAGATAATAGCTGGAGTGGAAAAGAAAGGATGAGTCTCCATTCATGCAGAAGGAAAACCGCAATTATAATTGGCAAAAAACCTAACTATATTACTAATCTGTATGATCTGCCTTAAACACTTGGAGATGGAATTATGTAAGTGGATAGTTTGGGTGTAGGATAGAGAATTGATGGAAAAGGCAATATAATTTTTTGACAATATTTGATCTTCCCACTAAACCTTTGACTCCCTCCCCCCCCAAAAAAAAAATTTTATGTATGTTTGCAAATCCATTAACGATCAACCTCACCCTGTACATACATTGAGAAAAAATAAAGGAAGTAAATCTCATGTTCAAATCAAGCAGTGATAATGCTGTATTTTCTTCTCTTCAATTCTAGCAAGTCATAATGACTTGTTAGAATTCTTTCTTCTTTTGTTCTAGTAGTACCTGTAACTCAAGTATCTGCAGACACTTTTTTTCTATGCTTAAATGGATTCTCTAACAAAAGAAATAATTTGGATTCATAACTATTACAAGACATTTTTCTTATAATGATGAATAAAATAGTAGAATAACAGTGATTGCACGATAATATCAATATTTCATTTTTTTTAAATTTTGGTTGACTATGCATTATTATAATATTTCTGAAGGAAACTTCACTTTTAAAACTTCCTTGATCTTTAGTAACTAGTTTTAAAAATATTAATCTGTGCACAAAAATCATAGTGCTAAGAATTATGATCACTTACTTATGCTTAGAAATTTTTATTAAAGTTACATTTTATTCCGAGAAATTAACAGAATTTATTTCAAAAGAGATACTCTTATGGAAGTGAATGGAAGGGGAGGGCTGATCTAGGAAACTATGGCTAATTTTTTTTTTTCTACCCTGCCGAGGAGTGGTTAACCACACAGGGTCCTGGTGCTGACCATATACACTAACTGGACTAGAATGAGGCCCTGAGCTTGATTATGGATCCTGATTTTGCTGCACTGGTAGGCTTCTGTGGAGAGAAAATTTTCAACTGTGTTTTCTATTTGTGGGTTGATAGCCCCAAATCTATTCACAGAATGTTTTATCAGCTGGTGGATAATCCTGAACAGAGGTCATTGTAGGCACCTGAGCTCTTGTTTCTATGGGCATAATCAAATTCTACATTGGAAGTCTTCCAGTGTAGATGGCTTCAGCCTTTAGTAGTGGGAGAAGAGTTCTTTGCCCCCATGCCTGCAATTAGGGGGCTATTTGATATTGTTAGCATTCCCTCTCTCAATAAACATCGTTTTTTTAAACATTCCACTAACCATTTTCACTCCATAGATAGTTGGAATGTGAGGACTTTGCATAGAGATTATTCTCTTGAAGTCATCACACAAGAATTCCACTATTATAATTTAGATATTCTTGGCTTGCAAGAGACCAGATGAACAGATAAAAGTCAGATTCTTAAAAAAACTTAAATTTCTTGTTTCAGGGAGGAAAGATAAAAACATCTCCAAGGCATAGGTTTGCTTCTCAGCAGACATGCTACTGATGCTCTTCTAGGATACAAGTGCATAAATGAAAAGTTTCTTTGAGCAAGGTTTCAGACAAACATTAAAGTCTTCAATGTTATCTGCTGTTATGCCCCCACTGAGATTGTTAATGAGAAGGATAGGTTTTACAGACAACTTCAGGATATTTTGAATTCTGTCAAGAAAGGAGATATTACCCTTGTTCTAGGTGACTTCAATGCCTAAGTTTGTACTGACTGACCTTTGGGGAAGGGTGATAGGCCCTTTTGGTATTAATAGATGCAATGGCAATGGGCAACGTCTCCTACAGGTAAGTAAAACTCAATGGTTTCAGAATAACTAACTCATATTACAAACACCGCAACATACATAAGTACACATGGGTTTCACCTGATGGACTGCATAAGAATATGATTGATTATATATTAACAGCAAATGGGCTAGTTCTATTAGGAATACCAGGTCATATAGGGGAGCAGAAATTGGGTCAGACCATTGCCTAGTTAAGTGTCTTTCAACTTAAGAAGTGTTGTGCTAAGGTTAAAAAATTTACTTTTAATTCCAAAATTCTGAAAGACCCAGTTACAATTAAAGCTTACCGTGATAAGTTACTTATGTCATGGTTTACTTACTACTGAAGTTTGGAAAGAATAGGACCATTTTAAACAGGTTTTTTTTGAACCAACAGTACTCTTTTAGGAAAAAAGTAGCAGAGGAGGCAAAATTATTTGATAAGACACTTGAGCTTATTTCCGAAAAGAAGGAACTGTAGGAATGTCCTTAATACTCTACTAATCCTAATAGAAAGCATTACAGAGAGCTTAATAAATGTGTAAAGGATCAGTTAGCTGCTGATAAGAATCTTTGGCTTGATGGCTTGGTTGACAAAGCCAAGGAAGCAGTTAGGCAGCCAACAGCAGAGAGCTGTACCAGACAGTTAATGTTTTATGTGGTAGAAAATGGACAAGCATACAGGGATTGAAGGATAAACAAGGTGAGGATTCTGTCATGGCTAGGTGGGCTGAGCATTTCAGTGATGTTCTGAAACAATGTGGTTCTACTCCCATTGTTTGCAATGATGATTGATGCATTGGTGGCTTTAATGTTGGCCCTATAACACAATCTGAAGTTATTTTGGCTATTTCTAAACTTTATAAATTCCCAGAGGTAGATGAAATTACGTACTGAAATGCTTAGAGCTGAGAATGTTTCAGTTACCACATAGATACTTGTAATTTTGAATATCTTTTATGATAAAGGCATTGTTCCTAAGGATTTTATCAGAGCTATTTTTATCCCTATTTTTAAAAAAGTGATTGCAGTTCTTGTGAAAACTTGAGGGGTATCAGCCTACTTTCTGTTCCAGGTAAAGTTCTTTGCATGATTGTGCATAATAGAATTAAGAATCTGATTAACCAACAATTGTGTGATGAGCAGTGTGGATTCAGAAGTGGTAGGGAATGTGTAGATCAGATTTTTTCACTTAGGCAGATTCTTGAGAAATGTTTAGAGTTTCAGAAACCTCTGGTTACTGGATTTGTTGAGTTCAAAAACGCTTTTGACTCTGTTGATTGTCATAATTTGTGGTTATTTTGAGATCGTATGGCATACCAGACAATTTAATTAACATAATGAAAACTCTCTATAATAACACCGATTCATGTGTGAGAGTTGGTAAAGCTATTAGCAATTGGTTAGCATTACTTCTGGTGTTCGACAAGGGTACATTTTGTTTTCTTTTCTCTTTAGTTTGGTTACTGATTATGTTACGCAAAATTCACTGCAAGGGATAGATTTTTGCCTTCAATAATCTAGAGATTTAAAAAATTTCTTTTTTTTGATAAGGGCATTGTTCCTAAGGATTTTATCCCTATTTTTAAAAAAGTTATTTAAATTAGGGGGGGGCTCAATTGGTAGCACGCTCCAGGCTCTTAATCTGCATTTCCCAGGTTCGAATCCCAGCTGGGTCAGCATTGAGATTTATTTCTGCAAAACTCCTTGCCCTGTCCTTGGTCATTAGGGGACACTGATGGGCTTGAAAAGGCCGCCATCCGTTGGATGGGATATTAAGCCGTGGCCCCATTTATGGGAGAGCCATACCCTGCGCAAGTTAAAAAATGTGCTGGATGTCCTTGACATGAGACTACCATCTGTCTTCCAACAGTTGTTTCAGTGGGTCCCCTTCCTTAGCCTTCTGAGCCTTCGGTGTCCTTGTGACCTGCCCATTTAGCCCATTGTGTGCAAAAAAGTGCTGATCAGAAGTAAAACAACACAAGCCAAAACTGATTTAGCCCTTTTAGCAAATGATGTTGATGAGATGAACTCTTCATTCATGAAAAGCATGAGATTAACAGATGAATAGGGATTGCTGCAGAACTTTTAAAAATTTATGGAGAGTATGGAGAAATAGGCTATATACCTGAAGACTAAAATTAGACTATACTAGTGTGGTTCTTTCTGGAGTTAGTTATGGTAGTGAAACTTGAACGCTTTGTAAACAAGATAACAGGAAACTAGATGCTTATGCATTATCTTGGGCATTAGGTCTTCAACTTTATAAGTAATGATGAGGTTATGCAAAGGAGTCGGCAACCTCCTTTCAACAGCATGTGGTGCAGAGGGAGACTCCTTTGGTTTGGCCATGTTGCCTCTATAGATAATTATGGATTAGTGAATAGGGTAATGAACAGAGTGCCTAAAGTCCCCAGAAAGAGGGGAGACCTAGGATGCGGTGGGCTGACAATGTCAAACAGGACCTTGTTAAAATTGTGTGCAGTGGCCAGATGTAGCTCAGGACAGATATGCTTGGAGAATTAAATTGCACAGTCTAGTTGCACAGTTAGCCTCCATAGCACATGGCTGCTTGAAGATGACTCAAGCCTTAATTCTGATGCCCCCCTTGAAATTAAATTCTCAAACCTTCTCTGATACTAAATTGTGGGACCCCCTCACCCAAAACTAAATCCTGATACTGTCTACCATAGTTTCAATTGTAGGCTTACATTATTAGAATACACACAGTAGTGTCATCCTATTTGTTCACAATTGGGTTTCCTAATTGCTATTTTTATTTCATTATTTTTAAATCACTATTTTTATGAATTGGTAGCAGAAAAAGTGATAAACCCATGTAAGCAATTCTTATTGCATACATGGATTTATTTCACTATTAATAATTATTAAAATTGATAATTTTACTTCAATATTTTTTTAGCAAGTGGATATATTGAACTGATGCAAATTGCTGGAAGGTACTAGTGTATATTAATACACATACATGTATAATTAAAATGAGAGCACAAATTCAAAATAATAAATATTTTAATGTAATGTTATAATGAACCTGAATTTTACTCATAATAACTGTAAACATAACGAAAAAAGATATTAAATTTTTGGTTGTAATTAAATCGTAACGAAATATTTTTCATTTGACAACAACGATTTAAATATATATTGTGTGCTTGCAAAGCTGAAACTAATCTGAAGATGCTTACCCCCCCCCCCCCCATCTCTAGGTGTTGCTCAGACATAGCATCAAGCTCTTAATTCTATGTTCCCAGTTTTGGGTCTCAACTGAGCATGCATTGAGATTTTCTCCATTAACTCTCATTCTGCCTTACTTAAGAAAGAGCACCAATAATGAACTTGAGGGGAAAAAGTGTCATCTATTGCAGTGTTTTCCCAACCTGTGGTCTGTGACTGCAGTGTGAATAATATAAAAAAATTTTAATCTTTAATTCTCAACCACCACTGACAACTACTAAGCATAGAGAAAATAAAGTTGGGACCAAAAGGCGAACTGCTGCATGTGCGAGTGGGGAGACCAATCACAACACATCTATCACTTGATAATGTTTAACACCCTATATCCCTAGTCCATCTTGCAAATGAGTAGACTTTAGTTATTGTAGATGGTTTTAGTAGGGACTCGTTATTTTTTATCCTTTTCATTGAAAATGAGTAAGCAAATTATACTTGTGCATATTTTAAAAAGAAAACATGTTGATGATAATGAAAGATGTGAAACTGGGCCAAGTGGTGTGTCTGCAACTCAAATGTGATTTAGGAATGTGGTCCTCTGGTGTAAAAAGGTTGGGAACCACTGATCTATTTGAATGAGTCTTTAAGTCCATGTGCAAGAGAGTCATACTATGTGCATATTAATGCTTAAAGTGCCTGTTTATTTTTGATGTGTTTACATCACGAAAACAAAACTTTTTTTCTGAAGTAATTAACAGAACATGTTATTATACAGAATATTTGTAAATTTTTCACGGTATAGTTAAAAACCTTCTTAAAAGTTTTTTTTTGTTGTTAGGGTTGGAGATAAGTAGTGGCAAAAATAATCCAATGGCTACAGTGATGTAATAGACAGTAAAAATCATCGGGAAAAAATAAGTTTTTGACAAAATTAAACTCAACTTTCAATGTTGATAAAGGTCAATGTAATACAGCTGTAGCAGATAATGTTACCGCATATCAGATTGTATTTAAATATACTTAAGTAAAATGCAAGCTCCCATCCCCATGATAACTAATGTTTTATCAATAAGAATATGTAATGCCAAGCATACCCTCTTCCAGCCAATTGGTGATTGTAATAAACTTTTACCATCTCTTCTCAGCTCTGGGCATACTGCTAGTTCAGTGTTTCTCAAACATTTGATCTAGGGGAGCATTTCTAAATAGTCAATTAACTGCAGCACACTTCTGAATATAGTATAAACAATGACACGCATGTTTTTTTTATTATAATATAAAATTATATTCAAAATTCAATTTAAACAGCAAACAGCAAAATCATAAAAGCCAATTTTTTGCAAACAGCAAAATCATAATAAAAGTATTATCAAAATTACTGAAATACAAAATATTATACAGTACTAGTCGCCTAAAAATTTCATGACTGCAGTTAGGAATCGCTGTTTTAGATTATATACATAAATGCAAAATCATTGTGCAGCCATGGTCTAAGGAGGTCCTACCAGACTGCATAATTTTGTTCTCAAGACATCTCTTCTGTGCTACATCTGCTTCATTTGGCAACTGTATGGTAATTCTAGCAAGGTCCTGTTTGACATTGTCTGCCCATTGTATCAGGTCTTCCCTTTTTCCTGGGGCCTTTAGGTACACTTCATAATTCTATTCACCAATCTGCAGCTATGTATATGGGCAATAAGGCCAAACATATGCAGTTACTCTTGGCACAATGTGCTGCTCAAAGGAGGTTCCCCAACTCCTAACTTCTTAAACTTACAAAGCCAAATCACCTAATGCCAAATAGGGGCGGGGGTGACTCAGTTGGTAGTGTGCCAGGCTCGTAATCTGTAGTTCCCAGGTTCGAGTCCCAGCTGGGTCAGCATTGAGATTTATCTCCGCAAAATTCCCTGCCCTGCCCATGGTCAGTAGGGGACACCGATGGGCTTGGAAAGGCCGCCGTCCATCAGATAGGACATTAAGCCGTGGCACCATGTGCGGGCGAGCCATACCCTGTGCACGTTAAAGAACACGCTGGATGGCCTTGACAGGAGGCTACCATCTGTCTCCCAACAGCTCTTCCAGTGGGTCCCCTCCCCCAACCTTCTCTGAGCCTTCGGGGTCCATGTGACCTGGCCATTTAGCCCATGGTGTGCAATGAAGTGCCGCCAGAGGTAAAACAACCCAACCTAATGCCAAAGGTACTGTGTAAGCATCTAAAATCAAAGGCATAAAGTTTCCTGTTGCCTACAAAGGGTCCAAGTTTTACTACCATAACTACTGTAGAAAGAACCAAACTACCATACAGTCCAATTTTAGTCTTTAGGTGTATATGCCTATTTTTTCACTCTAAAGATTCTTAAAGTCCCAGAAGTAATCCCTATCCTTCTGTTTATCTCATTTAGGATATCACCAGTATATGTTACATAGCTTCAAAGATAAACTGGGAAACTTATTTAAGAGTTCAACCATTCAAAGCAACTGAATCACCATTTGCCTGAACAATTTTAATCACTTTCGATTTCTCTGTTTATCATCAATCCTATTTTATTACATCTCATCAACAGTCCTAATGAAAGAATTCATCTCACCATTGGCCAACAGGTTCAAATCATCAGCATAATCTAAATCAGAAATTTTGAAATCTCCAGACCATTTGAGGCCAAAATCTTCCCCTTGCAAAGAATTTGGCATAATATAATCAATAACCAAACTAAAGATAAAAGGAGACAAAATGCACCCTTGTCTAACTCTGCTAGCAATGCTAAACCAATTTCTACAAGCCTTGCCAACTCACATGATTCAGTGTTATTATAGAGAGCTTTAATTATGCTAACTTGGCAGGTAGTCAGTATGATCTAACAATAACAAATTATGACTATCAAGAGTTGAGCCTTTTTGAAATCTACAGAGCTAGTAACCACAGGTTTCTGAAACTAAACATTTCTCGGCTATCTACCTAAATAAAAATATTTAATTTATACATCCCCTACCACTTCTGAATCCACATGTTTATTGCACAGTTGTCTATCAAATTCTTAATTTTACTAATATTCACCACTTTGTAAGTCGATTTAATTATAGAGGAAAAAGCTTCTTGAAAATTGAAAAATTGTCAAGAGAAAAATTGTCAGAGCACCTGACATATTATCAGAAGGTCATGAGTTCGTGTCCCACCCGCCTCAAAACAATTTTTCCTCTATAATTAAATAGACTTACGAAGTGGTGAATATTTAGAATATACCAAAAAAGTAGTTTATTCAATATTTAATTCTTAATTTTATTAAGCACTTATTCTTAATTTTATTAAGGGACTTTACTGGAAACAGAAAGTAGACTAATTCCCTTATAGTTATCACAAGAACTGCAATCACCTTTTTTAAAAATATGGATATAATAGCTCTAGTAAAATCCATAGTAACACCTTATATCATAAATATTCAAAATTTCAGTCAGCCATATGACAGCACAAATGTTCCCAGCTCTAAGCATTTCAGTGGCGATTTCATCCACCCCTGGGGATTTATGCAGTTTTAATTTAGAGATAGCCAAAGTGACTTCGGAATGTGATATAGGGTTATCATTAAAGCCAGTAATGCATCTATTCTCATCACAAACAATGGAAGTAGAAATAATCACATTATTTAGAACATCTCTGAAATGCTCAGCCCACCTAGCCATCACAGAATCCTCACCTTCACCCTCAATTCCTGTGTACCTGTCTGTTTCTTCCCACATAAAAGATTAACAATCTGGTACAACACTTGCTGTTGTACTGTCTAACTGCTTCCTCCACTTTGGCAGCCAAGCTATCAATTTCACATAAAATAAAAATAACTAAAGAGAAAAGGAAACAAAATGCATCCTTCTCTAATTCCAATAGCAATGCTAAACCAATCGCTACAAGTCTTACCAACTCACACACGACTTATATATTATTTAGAGCTTTCATTATGTTAACTAACTTGTCTGGTATGCCATACAATCTAACAATGAATAACAAATTATGATCATCAGTCAAAAGCTTTTTTTGAAATCTACAAAGCTAGTAACTATGGGTTTGTGCAACACAAAACATTTCTCAATGATCCACATAAGTGAAATATTTTATCTATACATCCCCTAACACTTATGAATCGACATTGTTGTTCATCATGCAGTTGTTCCTCAACCAAATTCTTAATTCTATTAAGCACAATAATGAAAAGAATTATACCTGGAACAGAAAGTATGCTGATACCCCTGTAGTTGTCACCTAGAACTGCAATCACTTTTTTTAAAAATAGGGATAATAATAACCCTAGTAAAATCCTTAGGAACACCTTTATTATAAAAAAAAAATTGAAAATTTCACTCAGCTATGTGACACAAATATTCCCATCTTTAAGCATTTCAGTGGTAATTTCACCCACCCCTGGAAATTTATGCAGTTTTATTTAGAGATAGCCAAAGAAACTTCAGAATGTGATATAGGGCCAGCATTGAAGCCAGTAATGCATCTATCCTCATTACAAACAATGGAAGCAGAAACAATCGCATTATTTGGAACATCTCTGAAATGCTCAGCCCACTAGCCATCACGAGATTCTCGCCTTCAATCACCTTACTATGTTTCTCAATTCCTGTGTATCTGTCAGTTTCTTCCCACATAAAACACTATCTGGTACAACTCCCTGCTGTTGTGCTGTCTAGCTTCCTCCTGCTTCCTCTACTTTCTCAGGCAAGCTATCAAGCCAACGATTCTTATCGGCTGTTAACTGATCTTTTACACGTTTAAGCTCATTGCAATGCTGCCTGTTGGGACTAGTAGGGGGTTGATTCATATTATTCCTGCACTTCCTTCTTTCAGAAATATGTTTCATAGCCTTATCACTCAAGTAATTTTGTTTCATCTGTTCCCTTTTACCCAAAAGAGTATTGTTGGGTTTCAAGAAAATCCTGTTGAATCCCATTCTCAACTTCAGCAGTAAGCTAACCATGATTGTCATAATGACAAAATAGTCTATCATGGTATGCTTTGGTCACATCTGGCTCTTTCAAAGCTTCAGTATTAAAAACCTAATTTCTCTAACCTTCGCACAACAGTTCTTAAGCTTCAGCTGTAAAACACTTTTGACAGGTAATGATCAGACCTAATTCTGACTCTCCTTTACGATCTGGTATTCCTAACCGAACTATTCCATTTGCTGTTAATATACACTGGTTTCCATAAATTAAGGAAAATCCCTATGTTAACTCAATGGGGAAACTAATGCCAAAGCTCTATAGCTTCTAAAATAAGTTTTTTGAAAAATGTGATTGCAGATAAAGATCTTAATCAAATAAATCAACATCTCTATTTTCAACAATATTCGTTCAGTATTTAATGAGCTATTGAAGTTTGAATATTTAACAACAGCAATGCCAGTCTTGAAAAACTTATACAAAACTGAAGAATAGTGAAAGAGTTCTTTACACAAAGTTCTAAAATGCAAACTTATTTTATTAAACACTTTGATCCAATACTTATTACTAGGTTTTAATTAACTTCTGAAGTCAATTTTTGTGGCTGGAATTGTTAACACTGAATATTTAAACTTCCATAACTCATTAAATACTGAACGAATATTATTGAAAATAGAGATGTTGATTTATTTGATTGAGATCTTTATCTGCAATCACATTTTTCAAAACAAAAACTTATTTTAAAGGTTATAGAGCTTTGATTTTAGCTTCTTATTGGCTTAACGTAGGGATTTTCCTTAATTTATGGAAACCAGTGTATATTCGATCATATGCAATCTATCAGGTGAAACCCTTGTGTATTTATAAATGTCCTGGTGTTTGTAATGCATGTTATTCTCAAACCATTAAGTTTACTTACCTGTATGAGATGTTCCTCATTGCCATTAGGAATATCAATGCCAAAGGGATCTAGCACCACTGTCCAAAGGTCAGTCAGTACCGACTACAGCAATGAAGTCACTTAGCACAAGAGAAATATCTCGTTTACAGAATTCAAAACATCCTGAAGTTGCCTGTAAAACCTATCGTATTCTCACCAGAATCCTCTGTCGCTGAGGATAATGTTAGTCTGTACTCTTAGTTTGAAATTACCTTCAAGAAATCTTTCATTAATGCAGTTATATCCTAGAAGAGCTTTACTGCCTTCTTTTCTGAGAAGCACACCTACATCTTGGAGATGCTTTCCATCCTCCCTGCCTGAAAAGAAAAATTTAAAGTTATTTTTAAGTATCTGACCTTTACCTATTCCTCTGGTCTCTTTCAAGCCAAGAATATCTAGGTTGTAATACTGGAATTCCTGTGTGAGGACATCAAGAGAATAATCTATGCAATGTCCTCATACCACATGCCTGGAGACAGAAGAACTAGGCTTTCGAGAGAGGTAGAGCCAATAATAGCAAACAGCAACCTAATTGCAGACTTTGGGGAAAGATCTGTTCCTCTGCCACTAAAGGCTGAAGGCACATATGCTCATAGGAACTTCAGGACCTCATTTTCAAGTGGACCTTTTAAAGAAAAAGATCTAGATAGAAACTGACCTGTCTGAGACATTACTTTAGTGTAGAATTGGGAATGCCCTACTAACTCAAGTAAGGATTCAGGTACCTGTGATGGCCTCTGATCACTTAGTGTTGGCAACCCACAGGCTAACAGAAAACACAGTGGCAGATTTTCCCTCAATAGAGGCCCACCAGGGCAGCAAGTCCAGCCATAAACTGTCCAGTGGGTATAAATGGTCAGCACTAGGACCCTGTGAAGTTGACTACTCTTCAGCTGGGCAGAAATAAAAAAGTAGCTACAGATGATCAGAAGGCCAAACTGATCAGGTAGCTCTCCCCTTTCAGAAGGGAGCAGGGATTGCTCACTTGTAATTTGAAGTTCTCTGGTTTGAGTCCAACTTGGGCCAGTGTTAAATCAGTAGTCTCTCAGTAGGGGCTTGGAAATCAATGATCTTGGAAAGGCCATCATCCATTGGACAAGATGTTAAGCCATGGCCCTGTGTGTGTGTGTGTGTGTGAGCCATACCCTGTACACATTGAAGAATATGCTGGATGACCTTGACAGGAAGCTACCAAATGTTGATTGGGTCCCCCCCCCCCCCCAACCTTTTCTGAGCCCTTGGGGTCCTTGTGACCTGGCCATTTAGTCCACTGTGTGCAAAAAAGTACCACTCAGAGGTAAAACAACTCTATAACCTTTCTAGAGGAAAAATTATCTTTTGAAAGATATCAACTTCCTACACCATGAGAAGGCAGGGTCACAGATGCTGGGCCTAGCCGATTCTGTGCATCATCACTGGGAATTTGTACACAGCTCTCCTTTCAGTGTATTCCTAACTGCCATTTACAGACCATTATGGATATGACTATTTTTGATCCTTGTTGCATCCAGTATGTGCTATACTTACCATCAGCTGATTGATTGCAAACCATGTAGTTTGGAAGAGTATTTGTTATGCATTCAGAGACCTCTTGACATACTCTATCCTGGTGGTTAGCAGTCTTAGTTACTAATCAAAGGGACCTGGGTTCAAGCCCTGAATAAGACATTGGATGTTTCTTTGTGTTTTTTCTACTGAGGACTCTCCTTCTTTACAGATCTCTCCTTTGGCATGTTATACTGGCAGACTCCTGTCAGAGCTCTTTAACAAGCAGCTGTTTGAGTAGTAATTTTAAGATGCTGTAATCAAATTTTCCATGATGACTCTTGATATAAAAGAGGTTTTTGTTTGATTGGCATCACTTATCCCATTTTTCAAAGAAAAAAAAGTTAAACTCCTGAAGTTGTTAGAACTACAGTCACCCAAATTTAGTATACAGCCTTCTCTCATCCCAGCTTTAAAGCAAAGTGTTTGCTCCACTCACCAAAGAAAATAAAAAAAATTAACTTTTAAATGGTAAGAACTCAAAGACCACCAAATTTAGTTTTTTCTCTTATCATAAAGCAATGCAAGTGTTTGATTCCCCCTATTTGTCACTACCCTGAAAAGTTCAGCCTCCATAAAATGAGAAATCTATAACATATTGCATCTTATGTGTATTGATAGTGTCATGGTTGATCAAAATTGTTCCCTCCATTCTGCGACTCCCCCAAATAAAAGGGGAAATTTCATGGGGAGTTTGCCAAATAGAAGCTTCCATGTGGGAAGTATCATCCAGGGCTGGATCTAGATAGAAGACACCCTCCCCTCAAGTAAAGGGAAAACAAAATCGTTGAAGTTGTGTATTTCGTACATTTCAAGAAATTTGTTAAAGGCCTCTAAAACTGAGATGGGGGAAATATATTTCACTGAAAATCCACTCTCTTGTCCCCTCCCCATATCTCATTCTTTTGGGAACAGGTTTGAGTCACACCAGGGCCAGCATTGAGATTTATTTCCATTAATTCCCCACCCAATTCTTGGTCAGTAGGGGACACCAATGGGCTTGGAGAGGCTGCCATCCACTTATGGGATGTAAAGCCATGGACCTGTGTGCAAGGAGATTCATACCCTATGCACATTAAAAAACATGTTGGATGGCTTTGATGGGGAAGCTATCATCTGTCTCCTGTCAGATATTCAGTGGATCCCCTTCCCCAAAACTTCTCTGGGCCCACAGGATCTTTGTGACCTGGCCATTTAGCCATGTATGCAAAAAAAAGTGCTAAGAGGGTAAAAGAAACCAACTTTATTTTTATGTAGATCTGGGCCTGGTGTGATCTCTTATACAGTTTAACTTAAAGACCTGAGCATTCTAGGAACATTGGCTAGTTTTTACAGAAATAGTGTTTTAAGTGTTTAGTCATCAAATCCATCTCACTTTCTGTAATTTTGAACTATTACAATGTTAGATAATTTTAATGAGTTACATTGTGTTTTACAAATTTTATATTAAAATATGTTTTTAGTGTCATTTGATTTTCATCCTATTAATTGCTTAATAAACTTCACATTTATGTAAAGTTTCACTTTAAATTCTAAATCAAAAAAATTCATTTACAGTTTGACCTTATGTTATCTGAGGATGGCAGTGGACGAGGTGCAGCTTTAGTAGCTGCTGTAGCAGTACGATCAAGAAAGTAGCTTTACTCAGTTTGTAGTGCAATCTTAGCTGTGTTAATGTCGAAGTTGCCAATAAAAAAAAAATCATTAGCCTTATTTGGAAGTATGGCCACTCAAGTGTAAAAGACTGTTAATTGTGATATTGCTTGAATGGAAAATATACTGACATAGCAGATTTTGTTGGCATCTTATGGCATCTGAATCAAAGGCACAAATTTCAGTGTGACAATATGAAGCATGACACTAGTATTAGTTCACACAAAAGAAAACTAAATGTGAAAGATATTTCAATTTACTGTACTGGTTTAATTTATTTGTGGATCAATGATTCACAATAATTTTGTAAATTGTTAAAATATAATTAGAAGAAACATTTACAAATATTTGTAATATCTTGTATAGATCTTATGTGGACTAAATTTTAGACATTTTTTACTAATTGTTTTTCTTTAACAGGTTTAATTTTTTTTCTTTACCATATCACTACATTTATTTCGGATTTTTTATAGTGGCAGTTTTGTGTAACACTTTAGGTCATGTGACATTTTTAGCAATGTATTTTATAACTAAATGGCTCCTTTTAAATTAATATACTACATATATATATATATCAAATTGCAGGGGCTTTCATTGAACTGTGCTGTCAACATTAAAATAGCACTAACAGTATTGTTGTAATGTAGCAACATATGCATTTATTGAGATTGAAATATCATTTGCAAGTTGTAATGCTTTTATTTACTTTTTTTATGGTATATTTCAGATTTAAAGCATTGAAAAATTATAGTTGTAGTTTATAAGAATAAAAAACACGATGCACATTTCACAATTATAAATGTTTTTTTTGTTTCTCCCAGTTGTATTTACATAATCTATAGCAGTGTCTCGCAAACTTTTTTACTCTGCGGCACACTGAATCTAATTTTTTTTTCCGCGGCACACCTAAAAAAAATTTTTTTGATGGTTACGTAAAAAGAGGAAAATTGAAGTTTCATTAAATGCATTTTATTTAAAATTTAGATATGAACATATTTCAATGGTATGTATGAGCTTGCTTCTGCAAACAAATTTGCATTATTCTTGGCTCAAAGTTAGATAAACACTCGCATCTCTTCATCAATCATCTGAAGCCTCTCCCGCTTTTTAGATTTAATTTCAGTCAATGATGAGAATCTAAGTTCACAAAGATAAGACGAGCCAAAGGGTAACAAGGCTCGAATAGCTTTTGTGCTCAATTCAGGATATTGAGGTTATCAGGATATTGAATTCAGGATATCTAGTGTCAATTTGAAAATCTCTCGCGGCACACTTGGAATCTCTCGCTGCACACAGTTTGCGAGACACTGATCTATAGCATACAAATATATGCAGTGAAATCCTTAAAAAAAATTTACAGTGGAGAAAGAATTTTCATTTAATGCAAGTTTGCATCTTAATGGGGTATTACAACAAGGAAAAATGGGATACTACAACAATATGTACTAATAACCACAGTCCATAAAAATAAATTCTGTGTGTAATTTAGTGATAGATATGTGTGCCTAATACTCTGTAATCAGAGTATGATAAATATGTGTTTATTAAATTCAGAGTATTGATTTTTACAATAGGCTCGATAGGTAAGATTTTGATTACACCCAAGAATTGTATAGATATAGCTTTTTAGTTTTTAAATCTGAATCTTGTATGAACCTGTGAACTGAGAAGCTAAGCAGCCCTTTATCACAGCATGAGTATTGTTCACTAATCCTATAGTTCCGTAAATCTACAGTTCCGTAGCATTGTTTTGGAGTTCTTATTCCTCAATTTCTATTCATCTACAATTTTTTGGTTGACATTGGCCAAATTTCAACTTGTTATGACCAGATGTAAATCTAACATAGGCATTAAAAAATTGATCAGATATGGCAACCCATGACTTGTTGCTTGTTACATGTAGCTACTCTTGCTAACTCAGCTATTGCATATGATAAATTAGTTGTAAAGTTACTTGGTGAAGTGAATTGTTTGTTCTACATAACAGAACATTTCAGAAATTACTTGGATGTAATTTTAGAAAGCCATATGATTCATGATTTTCACTGGTAAATTCTGTATTGCACACAATTCATGCTGGAGAAATTATATGCAATATCACATCTAACAAGTGTTAAAATGTTTCTAAGGACAACTGTGGCAAAACAAAAGGTTGTCAAACAAGCAAAATAGAATATAATAAGATAGGAACATTTCTGGTTATAATGAGTTTTTTTTTCTATTGAAACATGTCAGAAAGCCATTCAAAGACCTTAAATGATTCTTAGTTGTTAATTTTTGTGTGTCATTGCTACTGTTTATCGTAATTTTTGAAAGCGTATATAGTTTCAACTCTCTAAACTTAGTTTTCCAAGAGATTTTTTGTGACTGGATTAATGACACTATAAGAATTATTTGAAGGTTCAAGTTAACTCCTGTTTGTAAATTTAAAATTTAATGATTGGTATTAATAACAGGCAGTTTTCATAAAACTTTTATATACTATTACCCATTGTCATGTGGATGACAGCCCATTTATGTATATATATATAAAATAAAATTTCTTTATAATAAAGCTGAATTCCTTGTGAATAGAATTATGAAAAAAATTATCTTTTTGAGGTTTTTAAAATAAATCTTCATGGTCAATTTTATTTCTATATTTTATACCTTAAATAAGATTTAAGTCATGAGAGGCTGCAAAACTTCATTTTACCATACTGCAGAAACTAATAAGTAAATGAAATCCCAATTTAATGTTCTCGCATTTAGTAAAGTTTTTTTCAGAATCCAGAGAAAGCTAATAAAAATTTTATTTTTTTTCCACATACTGGAAGTTTTTAGATTTAATAATTAACCCATATTTAGTGGAAGAAATCTGACTTTCGAGAACTGGTACCTCAATTCAGCAAGATTGTGGTCAAAATAATCAATACTATTTCCTCTGCCAGAAATTATCAGAATCTTGAATGTCTCATATATTGAACATTTGCTGAAGCTGCTGCCACTTATGGCATCATAATGTTTTGATTTTAAACTGAGGTGGTTATGCTTTTTGATGATAGTAAATCAGTCACTAGAGTTTTTATTTCTTATTGATTATGCCTATGTAAAGGAAGAAACTGATGGTTATGGGGGGGAAAGTTATTTATAACATGAAGTGGTGGGAGAACACAAAGCTTTCAGCAATAAAAAATGGCATGATAATTTGTCTTTGCAACATTGTTTTCATATGCAACATAAAAATTGTCTGTTCAAAGTATAGAAATGGATAGTGTTGTTAGAGCAAGTAAGAGAATAAGAAGTTCCTCCACATGATTAGCTGAAGAAAGTTAAATTATTTTATTATTCAGTAAATCTTAAAGGAAGTTTTTAATTTTGTATCTCCAATTAAATATAACCTCTAGTGTAAGAAAAGCCATTACCTGAGAGATTCAACAAATCAGGCTATCATTGGTTAAAAGAGATGTTGAAAAGTTTGGATATAATTTCTTACTATGTGAGCTAAGATTTCAACTATGGTTTTATGTCCTATTACAGAGACAATGCTTCCATCTTGACTCAGGAAAACTGTTTCTTTAGTATATGAAATTTTTAAATATAAAAAAAACCTGACCAATTTTATATCGACTGTTTTACAAGATCAGTTAAGAGTGGCCTTTTTTATTTGTACACACAGCAGTGTAAGCGAAGCTCGGATTCTATACAAAAAATTAAGTGGAACCAAATCGGTTTTTCTTATGGGTAGAAATGTTCTTCCACAAGAACAATTCTTCGTTATTAATACAGAATCTTTCAAACCATCAAACTTTACACATGAGCCTTCGACTCAGGTCCAAACATAAATTCTTCTAGAATCAATCGCTGACAAACTATTAGAATGGCTGCAAATTAATTCTTTGTCTGTTCATCTAGTAGCCTGCTACCTAGACATTAAAAGATTTTTCCATTTGAGAAATGTTTTGCTAGTCTAGTGGAGGAAATATTGAACAATCAAAAGGACTGGGGCTCAGCTAATGGTGTTGCTAATTTTCTCCATATTTTGGTGCAAATCTTTCTACTGATTTTTTTTGTCACATGAACATTCAAAGCATTGGTAGATTATGGATGCAAAAACCATATTAAGTATTTCATTTCAGTTAATGCATTAAGATAGTGTATATGCATATAAAATGGGAAAAGGTTAAGTAATTAACATTTTAACTTGATCCATGTGCCTAAACAAAATGTGCAATGTTTGCACTTTTCCAAAATTTGTATACAATTGTAAAAAAAAAAATCGAAACGTTTTGGAAAATGAACATTTAGCCAGAACAGAAAGTTTGCAGGGAGCCAAAATGGGTGTAACTATTCCCAGGTTTAACTGTGCAATTTTTTCTGTAATTTTCAATTTCTGCTGTAGAACGTCTTTTAAATGTACGTTTAAACCAAGGAAATATTTGCCCACCCACATGATTCGATGTTATATCAAAGCTCAAGATTTTCCTACTTTCATGATATAGGAAGAGAACTAGTGCTTCACAATGTGTAGGAATGGTATAACCATTCTGTTTGCATGGACAGAACAGAGTTTTTATTTAAATTTTTATGTATATATACATCTTAAATGGACACTTGCAGCAAAAGTTTTACTTTTTGGTTACCCTTGACATTGTTGTACAGATTACTTTCAACTAGAAATCGGACCTCAACCTCCTTAGATCCCAGTCCATCTCCACCTTTCAGGTTTGTCAAAAGTAATCTCACCTCCCAAGTTAGTTATGGCTGCCCTTATTAGAAAATTTGCTTTTACCATATCCAATATTTTAAATTTTATTATTGAAATGAATCTTGAAAATGTAGAATTTCGGTTTTCTTCATCTTAGAAGGGTCACTCTCCTAATGTGAAGCAAGAAAAGGTTTGTGCAGATTTCAGTTTATTCTCAACCCATAGTGGTAGGTAATTGGCTAAGTAGCAATTTACCTTACCAGTGGTTATAATACAGATCATTATGCACTTAAACTATGCAAATATTAATATTAAAATGTCCATTACCTAGGAAATATGCAAGATATTGTTGCCAAGGATCATCTGGATGGCAGTGGTATGATGCACTGTTGATACACTGGATGCTGTTAAAAAAAAACTTCAAAAACATCAATTTTAAAAACACTGATTAAAATTCAGTAATAAAGTATCACAGGAAAATGCCCTGTAGAAAAACACTTGAAGTAATTAGCTGAAAAAAAATTTGCTTTGCCCCAAGTGGGGTTGGAACCCACATCTCCCAGAAACATGTCTGATATGATAACCATTACATCAGTGGCTAACAATTTTTTTCACCAATGCGACATATAGAAATAATATTAATTACAGGTGATATATTATTTCCATGTCAGTCACACTGCTGAAAAAAAAATGATAGCCACTGATATAGTGGTTATCAAACATGGCATATTTCCGAGAGGCATGGGCTCGAATCTCACTCAGCTGAAAAAAAAAATTGGATTTGTCCTAATTATTTGAAGTATCTCTTGGCTATAGGACATTTTCTTGTGATGCTTTATTGCTGAATTATTTATATAATGCTGTGGGCATGAGAGACAAATATTAAATAGTATAAGGTGGCTTGGTTGCCCGAATCAACAAAAATATGTGAATGCCTGTCACACTTCTGAAAAAAATGGATTAAAATATTGAGATTGAATGAAAATTTTCTTTATTAATCTAAAATTATTAAACATTGCTGCCAGTGGTATGAGAATTATGATATTTATTCTACAAGGAAATTTTTGAATTTTAAGAGGCCCCAATACATAAGAGTACTTTGTATCCAAGTCTTGCAATTTTCCAATTTTTCCAATTTTCAAGTCTTGCAATTTTTCAAGTCTGTCATAATTGCCTAATCTGTTGGCCAACCCCATAGCATAGTTCTGCTCTCATCTTTCAGAACGTCAAAGGTGTCGAATGATTATGGGGGGGTGGAATAATTTTTTCTTCCTATTTCCCTGTATTACAAAAAGGTGATTTAGCTCTGCAAGGGTAAAAGATCATGAAATGTTATGCAGTCCCTAAATATGAAGTGTTTTTCTCTACATTGGAATCTTTTTCTGAGTGATTAGCAGAATATAATGTGTAAATTGAAGTATTACTTGAGCTCTTAAAATTGCATTATGCTGCATGGGGCCAATTACAGGAGAAAAATGTTAGGCACGACTCTTTGTGCTAGGTGTATTATGTTTTTTGGGAAAGGGGTTCAGTTTTAAGTGAGAGTTGCTAAGTTTCCATATTTAGGATTCAGTTTTAAAGAAATTTATTAAACATAGTAATAAAGCATTGCAAGAAAACTGTCCTGTTGACAAGATTAATAATTAGCTGGGGAAAAAAAATTGGTTGACTTGAGTGGGATTCAAACCTCCTTTCTTGCTTCAGCTAATTATTTCAAATTTTATTCTAGTTTTTTCTTTGAAAACTGGTGAGAGGAGACAACTCAATTTCGGTGTCTGATAAGAAGGCATAGGCATTTTCTGATATACATTGCATATTTGCCAATTTACAAATAAACTTTTCATTGTTCTATATTGACGGGATGTTGTTAGACCTACATGATAAGGAGTGATCACAGCCATAATTATCATGAAGTTGTCACTCTGAATATGTGAATTATTCTGCAATATTTAGGTAGATTCTGTTTACCCTTTGTAGATGCTTGCTATCTTTAGCTAATTCATTTCAAGTGACCAAAAGATATTTTGGCACCCTGAGCCATGATTCAAGCTAGTGACCCTTCAGAAAAATGTTTTATTAAAGACCATCTAAAATTTATACAATTTCACCAAGTTGTAAACACTGATAGCATTTTCACTTTTCATCATTGTATCAAAATGTAACATTTGAAAAGTCCTGTTAAATGGCTAAGTATCAAAAAAACTAGTAAAAGTTTACTAGTAAACTTTTTTAATATTCTCGGAATAAAATTTTAGAGGTTTTGAAATTTTATTTAAATACTTTCTAGATATTTAAATTGCAGAAATATGAAATTGAAAAAAAAATTGTAAGGTAAAGCACATTAATCCTTTGCTGATCATTGTGATTTCCTTTCTGAAGATTGTTATAAATCACAGATCTGATTCTTGAGACTTAAAGGTTTGCAGGGAAAGTTATCAGAATCAAGTGAAACAGTAGTCAGAAAAAGATAGGGGAGAAACGATGATCATGCCCTCCCACCTGGCTCTGGTTATAACTATTCTGCCCCCATGTAAAAGTGAAGTCTGCGCCTATGCACGTTGCACCAATCATCCAACTGGTAATTTTAATTAGTTTCTATGACATTGTCATAAATTTTATATGCACACAGTACAGTTACTACTTGGTGTGAAAGCAACTCGCAGCCAGACTCCTAAACAGAGTACCCTGAAGTAGACAGCAAAGGATGAAGCTCTGATTTGGGGGCATACCTCATGAATCACTTTTCCCACAAATCGAACCAGGAAACAATGAGGGTCAGATATGATTAGCATATTGAAGTGGGATTAGCCAGGATTTCCCCCTGCATCCCGAAAAAATAGTCCATTCATTCAAATATTGAACTATTTAATGGAAGACTTATGAAACATGTACTGTGCTTATGTGACTGTAAGATGTGAGCCAACTCCCAAAAGAATTTGAATATACTTATGATCTACTGTATTAAAATTCTGTAAACTTTCATGCAAGTCTTTATGCATACTTCTGGGTAAATGCTTGAATGTGATAATACCCCAGCAAAAGCGTGGAATATAGCTTTAAAATGTTACAAATGTCTAATTTATTAAAATATAATTTATATGAGAAGTAGATATATAAGGAAACTTCAATTTTTGTTATAGAAAATAAAATTTCCTCATATTATGGATGTTTTAAACCCTAGTTTGTGTGAATTAAAAAGTTAATGTGTGCACATACAGTTCAAATTTAATTGTTGGTTTTTGAATCTTAAACATGCAGTATATCATTTAAATTGATTGCATTTCCCTTATGAACAGTGTCTTGTAATTAAAGCTTCTCAAGATTTCAAACTAAAAGTTGAGTTATTGACTGTAGCCATTTTTGTTGTAAGAATTTGTTTATTTCATACTATTTTATATTTTGATTAGTATGCCTCGAAGTGTTCAATATGTGCAATAATGCACAACATAAAAATTTAATATAGAGGCATTTTTATAGCAGACCTGTGATGTGTACTGAAAAATAGATCTGAAATTTTAATGTGCAAATAGATGTGGTGCCATTAAAAGTGAATAAATGAATTAGAGACTGGATGGTTTTTCTCTGAATTCCTAAAACATTTTTCCTGGTAATGGTGGAATTTCTAAAGCAGAAATCTCTAATCTGTGGGTTACTTTCAAAAATGTGCTGCAGGAAGTTCCTATGAGCACAATTTTTTCATAGAGAACCTATTAAAAACAAAAATAATTTTAATTTTTATTAAAATGTTACTAGATTTTTAGTAATATGTATTTGACAACTGTGAGTGAATTCATAACAAACAGAAAGTAAATGAATTATTTAATAAATAAAACAATTTGGGAAATACAAATGGATTATCTAAAGCAGGTGTTCTCAACGTGGGATACGCCTACCCCTTGAGGGAAACGCGGTGAGAGCTCAAAAGTCGCTAAGTTGGCAACACTTCTGTTGCAGAAATGTTCTTTTTTTTTGTGTTTATCGATAAAGTAATACCCCGAAGTTAAGCGATTTTCGTCGGACCCACCTATCGCGTAAGTCGGGGTACAACTTTGCATATAAATACATATAAATTTTGTTTAATTGGGACCAAGGACTAACAAAAACACGAAGAAAAATATTTAATAAAATTGCAGTTCTTTATACATATTAATACATAATATTAAAAAAAAATAAATGAGTTACGTAAAAAGGGGCGGGGTGGCTCAGTCGGTAGCGCGCCAGGCTCGTAATCTGTAGTTCCCAGGTTCGAGTCCCAGCTGGGTCAGCGTTCAGATTTATCTCCGCAAAATTCCCTGCCCACGGTCAGTAGGGGACACGATGGGCTTGAATAAGGCCGCCGTCTGAAGGATGGGACGTTAAGCCGTGGCCCCGTGTGCGGGAGAGCCATACCCTGTGCACGTTAAAGAACACGCTGGATGGCCTTGACGGGAGACTACCATCTGTCTCCCAACAGCTGTTCTAGTGGGTCCCCTGCCCCAACCTTCTCTGAGCCTTCGGGGTCCATGTGACCTGGCCATTTAACCCATGGTGTGCAAAAAAGTGCCTCTCAGAGCTAAAACAACCCAACCCAAAGAGTTACGTAAAAAAGTTATTTCGATGGCTTCATGAAATCTAACAAATTCGTCTGACGACACAATGCCTTCTTTTTTTCTCGCAGAATTTCTTCGTAGCAAGCCAATAAATTTTTTATTCCTTGCTTTGTAGATATAACGCGTCCTTCTTTGGAGTCTAGGTTTCCTAAAATTTTTGAGCCCCTTTTCAATTGAGCTGAGACCTGTCAAGCTTGTAATTGTGCTTTTTTGGTGGAACTGGGTCTGAAGTGTATGATACTTCAGTGACGTTTTGCTCACGCATCTCTATGAGCTCATCGATTGTCAGCTCCTGACTATGAATCCAACAGCTCGTTGACATCACCATTGACTTCCAAATCTAATTGCCTGGCAAGATTAACAACTTATTCTATCACATGAGCGACATGATCAGTTTCTGGCGTTGTTTCCGTCTCGTTTTTGAAAAAAAAAATGGAGTTTCTTTAAGACCAAGGTTTTTTTTGGAAATTTCATCCCAAGATTTTCCAATGATTTTTACGGCATCTAAAACATTGAATTGTTTCCAAAAGTCTTTAACAGATACCTCACTGTTTTGCCTCATAGCTTCATTCAGATGTGCAAACGAACGCCTCGTGTAGTAAGCCTTGAATGTTTTGAAGACTCTCTGGTCCATCGGTTGAAGCAAGCTGGTTGTGTTTGGAGGCAAAAACACAACTTTCACACGTGGGTCGAAATCAATTAGGGTGGCAGGAGGGGATCGGGTGCATTGTCAATAAGAAGCATCACTTTAAATCAGTGTCTTGCAAACGTTTTTACCCTGCGGCACACTGAATCTATTTTTCTTTTCCACAGCACACTGAATCTAATTTTTTTTCCGCGGCACACCTAAAAAAGAATAAAAGCAAACTATATAATCGTCATTATATTTGCGCTTTGTTGAAGTCATCAGCCTGGTTTTACTTAGATTTGCTCTCGTTCTTTAATTCATAACTCGGTGTTTGTTTTAAATATTTGTCCATTCTATGGCTTGAAATAATCAAAAATTAATACCAAAATTTTGAAAAAGCTTTATAAATACTTACAAGATCCCAGTTGATAAAATGTGAAAGTTTTTTATTAAAGCACATCGATAACACAAGTCAAGTCAAAATGAAATCTTTGGAATATCTAGTGTCAATTTGAAAATCTCGCGGCACACAGTTTGCGAGACACTGCTTTAAATGGAATCTGTTGAGACTTGCAATAACGTTCGACTTCGGGTATGAAGTGGTGACCAAACCAGTCCTCAGAAACGGAAGCTGTCACCCAAGCTTTATGATTTGACTTCCAAATAACTGGTAAGCTAATTTTAGATATATTTTTTAAGGCTCTTGGGTATTCGGAGCGATAAATTAAGAGAGGTTTTAACTTTTAGTCACCAGTTGCATTCCCGCAAACCATCACTGTCAATCGGTCTTTAGAAACCTTAAAGCCTGGAAATTTTTTTTCTTCACGCGCCAGTCTCATCCACGTTAAATACGGTTTCACTGCTATAGTCACCTACTTCTATCATAGCCTTGAGTTTCTTAGGAAAAGGAGACTCAGCTTTATCGGCACTTGCCTCCTCTCCACTCTCCGCGATGCCGTGCCAATTACAGCGAGTTTTAAATCTGTTGAACCAACCGTTACTAGCTACAAAGTTTTCATCTTCGCCCGCCTCCCCAGCTTCTTTCAACCTCTTAAAAATCAGCTTAGCTTGATAGCACACAGTGTTCTGATCGACTGGACAACTCTTCACTTTTACTTGATTATCACACCATAATTTCGGCATTGTTTCAATCTCAGCAATAATACCATGACGTTTACGAATTACGATAGAGTTCAAGGATTGAGCATTTTTCACCGCATCGAGAATTCTTTATCTTTTATGATTGTTCTTACTGTGGATTCTGGTAGTTCAAACTTCTTTGCCAATTCACAAATTTTCATTCTGCTATCAAAATCCTTGATAACGTTAAGTTTACATTCCAAAGATATAATTTTCCTTTTCTTACTAGGTGCAGGAGAATCAGATTCACTTCGTTTGGACGATAGTTTTTTTAAGGATTTAGAAAACAATCTTAAGATTGTTTTGTTATATCCTTAAAAAAGTTAACTTTCGTCGATCGTAATCGTGCACGTAGAGTTCGCGCGAAACGCGAACTCTAAACAACACGAACAGCAAGGACGAAAGCAACAACGAAACAGCAAGAGAAATTGAAGATAGCGGGCGGCAGTGTTGCCAAACGAAAAAATCAAGAACCGCTTAACTCCGAGTTCGCGTAAGTCGGGTATTACTGTATATGTAATTTATGAATACAAAATTTAATGTATATATGCTTTATTTTATTCCCATAGATAAAACTAATTATAACAATCTATACAAGGGAAATTAGTGTTATATTTTCCATATTATTTATTTAGGAACTCAACTTTAGTTAATCATTTGCTTTAACTTTAGTTAAAGAGTACTTTATTTAGCGTACATATGACTGCACAGGACTACATTTGGCACGCTTCTGGTAGGGCATGCGCATATTCGATACAAAACGTAGGCTAAAGAAACGGAATTCACGACACCAACACGTGGCCTGATTAACTTCGCTTCAACCAACACCTCCTACAGCAGAAGGCAGGTGGAGCAAGTTATGACGTCTGCGTTAGTAATCTAAAACATCCTATATAAATTTGTATTATTACTACTGGTGTACTTTTGTGTTTATAAATATATCATTTGGAAGATAAATTATTTGTATATATTAGCATTATGATAATTTCTAATAAATAGGAATAATTTTTCTTCTGAATAAAGTTAATTTATTAATAAACATTATTATAAATAGTAGTACACCAGTAATAAAATTAGAAATGAATTTCTAAATATTTCTAGACATAGTACTAAGGATGACATGTCTTGGTCCATTGGCCATCTGTTACAGGAGGAATTGCTTTAACACCAGTGGTGTTATCCCAATTTATTAACAACCTGTTTCCATACCGAGGGAGGGGGGGTAGTATCTGGTCAAATCGGCAATTTAGTTTGTTAGACACTGGTACCACATTCTGCAGGGGGGGAATCCTCCACTGAAAAATGTTAGGTAATACTACCTATCGTGCAATCTCAAATGTATCATTATACTATAACTTTTACAAAAGTTGTATCTCGAATAAAGCGTCACACGGAATGCAGAGCCTATCTAAAAATATTAAAAACTAACCCCTACCGGGATAAACCTGCAATTAGTGGCAGTGATTCTGTAAATAAATAAAATATATTGCTTTTATATATAGTTATATTTATTGCTCATGCAACTGTAGGATATATATGAAAAACATAAGTGATTAAAGCAAACTCCGAATTGCCAGCTGATTTTCAGAATTCTTTTTCTTTTCCGATTCTCGTGTCGTTTGCAAAGTTTTAACAGTTTTGACGAAAGCTTCACATTTTCTAAAATTCCGTCGGGTTTACCGTTGCCAATGAGTTCGCGAAAATTTTCTTTTGTAATTTATAACACGTAATATTATGCCATATTATTGAAAAATAGCCTTTTTAAAGACCCGCAAGGTAATTTAACACCATAATAATGCAAATTTTAATAAAATAAACGTAAAATAAAATAACAAACATTTTTGGCAAGATGCTATACTTTCATCTATGGCGTAACACTCTTCCTAGTCTATGGCACTACTTTCCTTTTCAAACACGGATGCCACATGGTGACGTAGGTACCAATTATTACTCGCAATTATTATGGTCCAGGGTCAAGATACTCGTACTTAAAATTCTTGGAAACAATTCGTTTATTTTTTGTGAAGTGTCATAAATCTTTCTGAGAAATTTGAGAGTTGTTTTAATGTTTATTGAATGATGCGCGGAGAATTCTATGTAGTGCGCGGAAACATTTCATTGAGCAGCAAGGCCGCAGTTTACAGTTTCCGGAAACAGGCGTAAATTTTAACCGGCTGGTTGACACCACTGATTAACCTTGCCAACAATGATAAGAGTACAGGCCTGCCCAATTGGAGTTTTCTCGAGGCACTCTTATGCAAAAAATATCCGCCAGATGGCGCGCAAATACGACAAACAAACCATGTTGCCTGCATAGGTTTTCATTAGAGTGCTTTCTGCGTTCGGATTTAAAACTGCGATCTTTTCAAAACTAAGAATTTTTAATGCACAATTTTTCAAATTTTCTCCATTCTTAAAGATGCTGATATGTAGTTTTCCGATGTGTCGTTGCAGAACAGGTGCTATGATATAAAAACAAAGGGATGGGAATTGAAGATCAAAGGTCACAGAAGCTACGTATCACGTGTTGAAAGGGTGTGTAAGACTTCAAATGGATGGGACTTCCCCACCTCCCACGTTAGACGACTGACTGCAAATTGGATTACCTTCAGAACCCCGTGCCCTGAAGCTACGGGGAGCGGGGTGAGGGAGAAAGTTGGGTCGTGGATCACATGGTATATATATCCTTGCGCCTTTGATTGAACTGTTCTCCTGGCAGAGAAATTCGATACCTTTTACAGAACCCCGTGCCCTGAAGCTACGGGGAGCGGGGTGAGGGAGAAAGTTGGGTCGTGGATCACATGGTATATATATCCTTGCGCCTTTGATTGAACTGTTCTCCTGGCAGAGAAATTCGATACCTTTTACAATCAATTTTTAAAACAACCATAAACTATATCAATCTGAAAAAAAATCACAATGCATTTTCAGCTGTCTTTCTAACTTTCAGATGAAAACCAGAAGGATGAAAGCAAAATAACACGAGAAATAAAATAAAGTGTTGGGTTGTTTTATCTCTGAGCGGCACTTTTTCTGCACAACCATGGGCTGAATGTCCAGGTCACAAGGACCCCGAAGGTTGGGGGAGGGGACCCACCGGAACAGCTATTGGGAGACGGATGGTAGCCTCCCGTCGAGGTCATCCAGTGTGTTTTTTAACGTGCACAGGGTATGACTCCCGCACACAGTGACACGGCTTAATGTCCCATCAGACAGACGACGGCCTTTCGAAGCCCATTGGTGTCTCCTGCTGACTGTGGGCAGGGCGGAAAATTTTGCGGAGATAATAAAATAGAGAAAAACGCGATGATGCTCAGTGCTTGGCATTCAAGGGCACAAATTTTTTCCACTCGTATGTTGAGCTCGTGGCACTGATTATCAATAAATAAATACCGCCTCAAGCAGCTGCTTGCCACAGAGGTCTGACAGGAACCTGTCAGTTTATATGCCATAGTAGAAGGTCTGTGAGGATGGCAGGACCTCAGCAGAAAAACTACACGAACATCCATGCCTTACCTGGGGCTCGAACCCTGGTCCCTTAGATCAGTAGTCAAGCGTGCTAACCACTCGGCCATGAAGACTAGTTTAATAGACTGAACAGGTGTTTAATAGACTGAACAGGTTAATCGGGAGAAAGGAAGTTGTGTTTTTTTTGCATCTTTCTGGTATCAAATTTCTTTTGCCGCTACTGCATAGAGTACTATATTCAGAGTAATAATTCAAACCACTCGGAGTAATATCTAATATATATTCAATTGTGCATGATTGACTGATAGGGGATCACGCTAATTCTAACTTCAGAAAGTGTAAATCATGTTATTTCATCAATAACTGTGCAACACCAAATCTTTTTACTTTGTCTATAAAGAAACAATATTCCCTTAAAATAAAAAAATTTCATTTTTCCACCCCCTTGGGTCTAAGTGATCAAATCATAAGTGCCCATTATATATGTATAATAATACAATGTGACCTTCACATTCCACCATCAAAATTTCAAAGTTCTAGCATAAATACATCGTTTGCAATAATCATTTGAAATTTTGGAATTTTCAAATTTTTCGACAGTTAGAGGGCGCATTTTATAGCTTCTGAGAGACTAAGAAAGTGAAAATCATAATATTTCATCATTACCTGTCCAATGAAAAAAAAATGTTTTATTTCTATAATGGAGTTTTAAACAATTGCAATTTCCCACCCATCCTGGGTCTAAGAGGTGAATTAATTGTTTCCTATGAAAACTTCAGGACGTTCACTTTCCACCGCCGTAATTTCGAATATCTAATCATACATCGTTTGTTAAAAATTAAAAAAACCAAGTATTATAGTTTATTATTCCGGCATACAGAAGCGAAATCACCAAAGTTATTCGATTTTTTAATCCAAATCTATATGATTTTTCTTCCTAAAATCACTTGCCGTTTAAAAATGTTAACAGCATGTACCATACAAACATGCATGTAGCATATTTTTTCCCCCAGGGTTCTCTACATTCACTAAATTTAAAGTTTTTCTTCGCTACTTTCACACGAAAACGACTGAAGAAACCGGTTTGTTTGTCAGTGTTTGCGCGCCATCTAGTGAGATATTATGTTATAGGAGGTTCACTTAAAGGTGCCTTTTTCGAGCAGTTGCGCAGGCCTGTAGTGTATCATTGTTGGCCAAGGTTTACATTCACCTATTCGCCCAACTAGATGTCTTCTATAATTAGAGGCTGGCCATCACTGCCATTGGTTGATTGAGTCACGTGGTTTATGGGCGCCATGTTTTGTCGTACAGTGAGACGAAAGCCCATGAGTTAGTGTGTGTACCAAGTTAAACCTCAGTTGTTATAGTTTTATATATTTCTACCACTTTTTTTGTCTATAAAAGCTGCCATATTTTATGAATGTCTCACTGCGCTGCATTTGGGTGTAAAAATTTCACTCAAAGAAATATATTAATGAATACTTTTTTTCCGAGAAATCCATCAGAAGACGGCAATCGGCTGAAAAAATGAAACGAGCTACATGAAAACCAACAAAAAATTTCGTTTAAGACTAGTTGGAAAAACGAGCTAATGTTTTCACTTTATAGTCTACCTTTGCCAATATTTGATCGTCTGTGTGTCCGTCTCTCTATTAGCTGTTGTCTGTCTTTCCACCTGTCTGTCCATCTATAGACAATCATTTTTTTTTACTTTTAGAGCTAAATGAAAAATTCTTTTTGGCTAGGATAGGTGTCCAACAAATATAATTCGCAATTTTGAAAATTTTCAATGGCTTTAATAGCGCCCTCTAGCGATGGGAAAATGCTAAAATTTCAAACGAATATTGCAAACAAACTATTTACACTGGAAATCTGAAATTTCGGAAGTAGAGTGTTATGGTCAGGTTTACAATGACAACAAGATTTTGCCGTTTTAGCCAAAAGGGGGTGCGAAAATAAAACTTATTTTTAAGAGAAATGAAACAATATATATATATATTATTTTTTGTTTTACAGGCATTAACAAAATATTAATAATTTAAACAATGTTTGATAATCTCAGCGTTATCTGTACACGTTTAAACTTCTATAAACCTATAAATTCTTTTTGTGAAAAAAATCGGCGTTAGTTCAACAGGTTAGAATACTCTGGCATGTTTCTGGAGAGATGCGGGGGTCGTATGTCGGCAAATTTTTTTCCTCAAAAATATTAATATTTACATTTTTCGAATCCATGTCAGTGGAATTTCCAGTGTTAGAGAGTGCTTAAGGTGGTATATAAAAACTCCAAAGGCGACCTCTAGCAGCGAAAAATACCTGGAAAATGCCAAATATTTAAATAAACGTTGCAAACGATCTATTTTTGCTAGAAACTTAATTTTTTTTCATAGAGTGTAATGGTCAAGTGGTTTTCCCTAATAGTAATGATTTGGTCGATTGGTAAAATGCAACTTTTCTGCTTTAAGAGATAAATGAAAAAATTTTTTTGCACATTATTGGTACTAATACAATATTAATCGTTTATTTTCTCCATTATACAGTAGTTCGAATTTTTACTGTCAGTGGGTATTGAAAGTGTAAAATAACTAGAAGAATGCATATCGCCTCTGGCGCATATGGGAATCTCATTTTCAAAGAGAATGAAGTTCTTCCTTTGCGTACTTTTTCACTCCTTAAAAGTCAATTATGGATGTTCGTGTTGTTTTACTGCTGGGGTCCCGCCATCCTGTCAGACCTCTGTACAAGCAGCTGCTTGAGGGGTTATTTATTTATTTTTTAATGTATGATGGAGGAAATGCACATAGTAGTATTTAATTAGTAATTATAAAACAAAAAGCATTTTCGTTCTTAAATTTAGAAAGTTGCTTTTCTCTCGCTCATCTGAAAATAGTGGGCAGATAATTGCTGTCAGTGGAATTTCTACCATAACAGAACTCTACGTACCGAAATTTCTACCACAAATAAATCACTTGAAACATTCGATAAAAGTTTTGTAGTTTCGATTTTTAGTGATCTCTAATGATTTAAATTGAATCCACCTTTGAAAATGCGAATTACATTTCATTAGTAAGCAACTAAAAAAGAGATTTGCAATTATCTCTTAAAACCGCTCCATTTCTTACCTACCTTGGGCTTAGGGCCAACTCATTTTTGTCAATGGAATTTCTAAGACTGTCACATTCCACCACCAAAATTTTAAATTTCTAGGTTAACTACATCCTTTGTAATATTCGTTTTAAATTTTTTCGGTTTTTTTCCACCGTTAGAGGGCGCAATTACAGCTTTTGGGAAATTTGCAAAATGATAATTGTAATATTTCATCAATTCCCATACAACACAAAAGAATTTTTAATTTATCTTTAGAAACATACACTTTTCTATCAAAAAAAAAAAAAAGTTGCATTCACCTCCCCCTGGGTTTAAAAGGACAAAAGATTGTTGCCAATGGTAACTTCGTAACCTTCACATTTCAACACCAAAATTTCAAACTTCTAACATAACTACATCGTTTGGAATATTCTTTTGAAATTTTGGATATTTCAAAAATTTCCACCGCTAGAGGGCGCAGTTATAACTTTTGGGAGATTGGAAATATGCAATCGTAACATATCATTAATACCTATCTAACACAAAAGAATTTTTTTTTATCTGTATAAACAGAGTTCGCTGTCTATAGAGGGACAGACAACAAAGCGAAATTATATCTCTTTTTCTTTAAGAAAAAACTGCCCTAAAATTTACTTTTCCTTTTTCAGCCATTTTCTAAAGTGCTTCCAATCATGAACACTGAAATCTGTATCAAATATAAACCTACCCTTTTCCAGAATTCATAAGTATTCGTGCAATACCATTCAGCTATGCATGCTAAACAATCCTAGCGACGACAAAACATGGCGTCCAAATTTGAGATGGCCGACCTTAGCCTGTTAATGGTAGCTAGGCATAAACTGGAAGGAGAGCTGTGTACTATATAATATATAATCTATATAATAATTATATGTACTATACTATATAATCCCTAGTGATGATGCACAGAACCGGCCAGGTCAAGCACCTAATGTCCGACCCTGCCTTTTCGTGGAGCAGGCCGTTAGTACCTTTCAAAAGAGATATTCTCTTTTGGAAAGGAACGGAAGGGTAGGGCTGCCAGTTCAGTACGGCCTACTGATCACCTCATCTATGGCCACTTGTTTCTTTTTTACAACACTGCTGAGGAGTGGTCAACTTCACAAGGTCCTGGTGCTGACATTTATACCAACTAGACTTTACTTGTTTATGGATTTGAGCTTGATTATTGATCCTGAACTTGCTGCACTGGTGGGCCTCTGTTGAGGGAGAATCTGCTGCTGTGTTTATTGTTTGCTTTCTGGTTTGCCAGTCCTAAGTGAACAGAGGCATGGAATACCTTATATCAGTTGGGGATAATCCTAATCAGAGGCCATCGCAGGTACCTGAACCTTACTTAGGAAGTTGAGCATCGTCAAGCCTAAACTGGAGTGATGTGTCTCAGGCATGCCATATGGCTCTTGAAAAAGTCTACTTGAAAAGGTGGTGCCTGAAGTTCCTACCAGCATCGGTGACTTCAGCCTTTAGGGGAGGAGGAACAATTCTTTGCCCCATGCCTGCGATCAGGGGGCTATTTGATATTGTTGGCCCTACCTATCTCAATAAACATAGATTCTTTAAAAATCCTACTAATCATTTTCTCTCTGCAGGAACGTGGAACGTGAGGACATTACATAGAGATTATTCTCTTGATGTCCTCATGCAGGAATTCCAGCATTATAACCTAGATATTCTAGGCTTGCAAGAGACCAGATGGACAGGTAAAGGTGAGATACTTAAAAATAACTTTAAATTTCTCTTTACAGGGAGGGAGGATGGAAAGCATCACCAAGGTGTGGGTCTGCTGCTCAGCAGACATGCTAGTGATGCTCTTCTAGGATATGAGTGCATTAATGAAAGGTTTCTTACAGCAAAATTTCAGACAAGCATTAAAAACTTGAATGTTATCTGCTGTTATGCCCCCACTGAGGATGCTGATGAGGATGAGAAGGATAGGTTTTACGGACAACTTCAGGATATTTTGAATTCTGTCAAGAAAGGAGATATTACCCTTGTTCTTGGTGACTTCAATGCCAAAGTTGGTACTGACTCTGATCTTTGGGGAGGGGTGATAGGCCCTTTTGGTATTGGTAGCTGCAATGTCAATGGGCAACGTCTCCTACAGGTAAGTAAACGCAATGGTTTCAGAATAACTAACACATATTGCAAACACCATGACATACTTAAATACACATGGGTTTCACCTGATGGGCTGCATAAGAATATGATTGATTACATATTAATTAACAGCAAATGGGCTAGTTCTGTAAGGAATACAGGACATATAGGGGAGCTGAAATTGGATCTGACCATTACCTTGTTAAAAGAGTCTTGCAACATAAATTTAAAAAGTGTTGTGGTAAGGTTAAAAAATTTACCTTTAATACTGAAGCTCTGAAAGACACTGTTATAGCTAAAGCTTACCATGATAGGTTACTTAGTCATTATGACAGTCATGGTTTGCTTACTACTGAAATTGTGTAAGAATGGGGCCGTTTTAAACGGGCTTTTTTGGAAACTAACAGTACTCTTTTAGGAAATAAAGAGCAGAGGAGGCAGAATCATTTGAGTGATAAGGCACTTGAGCTCATTTCAGAAAGAAGAAAGTGCAGAAATGTCCTTAATCAATACCCTATTAGTCCTAATAGAAAGCATTACAGAGAGCTTAATAAACGTGTAAAGGATCAGTTAGCTGCTGATAAGAATCTTTGGCATGATGGCTTGTCTGACAAAGCCAAGGAAGCAGTTAAAAAATACAATAGCAGAGAACTGTACCAAATAGTTAGTGTTTTGTGTTGTGGCAGAAAATGGACAGATATATAGGGATTGAAGGATAAACAAGGTAAGGTTATAGAAGGGGAGGATTCTGTCATGGCTAGGTGGGCTGAGCATTTCAGTGATGTTCTAAACAATGAAGTTAGATCTACTCCCATTGTTTGCAATGATGATAGATGCATTGGTGGCTTTAATGTTGGCCCTATAACACAGTCTGAAGTTATTTTGGCTATTTCTAAACTTAAAATGCATATATCTCCAGGGCTAGATGAAATTAGCAAGGAAATGCTTCGAGTTGGGAATGTTTTGGTTACCATATAGGTGACTGAAATTTCGAATATCTTTTATGATAAAGGTGTGGTCCCTAAGGATTTTACCAGAACTATTAATATCCCTATTTTCATAAAAGGTGATCGCAGTTCTTGTGATAACTATAGGGGTATCAGCCTAATCTCTGTTCCAGGTAAAGTTCTTTGCATGATTGTGCTTAACAGAATTAAGAATCTGGTTGACAGTCAATTGCGTGATGAGCAATGTGGATTCAGAAGTGGTAGAGGATGTGTGAATCAGATATTTTCACTTAGGCAGATTCTTGGGAAATGTTTAGAGTTTCAGAAACCTTTGGTTACTAGCTTTGTTGATTTCAAAAAGGCTTTCGACTCTATTGAGCATCATAATTTGTGGTTGATTGTGAGATCGTATGACATACCAGCCAAGATAGCATAATGAAAGCTCTCTATAATAAACTGAGTCGTGTGAGAGTTGAAAAGGCTTGTTGCAATTGGTTTAGCATTACTTCTGGTGTTCGACAAGGGTGCATTTTGTCTCCTTTTCTCTTTTGTTTGGTTATTGAGTACGTTATGCGAAATTCACTTCAAGGGAAAGATTTTGGCCTTAAATGGACTGGAGATACGAAAATTTCTGATTTAGATTACGCTGATGATTCAGCCCTTTTGGCAAATGATGTTGATGAGATGAACTCTTTCATTCGAGCTAGACTGGTAGTAGAGTAGGTTTGGTTATAAACCGAGAGAAAACTGAAGTGATGAAAATTGGTCTAGCAGGTTGTGATTCAGTTAATCTGAATGGTTGCAGTCTTGAGCAGGTGTCACAGTTTAATTACCTTGGGAGCTATATAACATCAGATGCTCGATAGATGTCTGGGGAATTTGGAGGCAAGGGTAGTACCTGGAAGTATTTCTCATGTTCCGCAAACTTTTCTCGAACAATCCGGGCAGTGTGGCATGGTGCATTATCCTGCTGAGAGAAGGCACTACTAGAGGGATATATTGCCATGAAAGGATGCATCTCGCCTCAATGTTTAGGAAGGTGGTAGACATCAGTTTCCTGCACATGAATGACTGAACCAAGGGTTTCCTAGCAGAACATTGCCCAATGCATTGCACTTCTTCCACCTGCTTGTTTTTGTCTCCATAGTGCATCCTGGTGCCAACACTTCCCCAGGTAAACGACACATACACACCGAGCCGTCCAAATGGTGCTACAGGAAACGAGATTCATCGGACCAGATATCTTTCTTCCAATCACTCAAGGTACAGTTTTGATGGTCACATGCCCATTGTAGGCGCTTTACCATGCTGAACCAATGTTAGCATGGACACTCAAGAGAGGCCTGCAACAATGCAGCTTTATTTTCATCAGGGTTTCGATGTACTGTGTGTTGCGATACATTACTCTCGTCATCAGCATTCAAATCACGGACGAGGTGCGCCACATTATCCCTTCTGTTGGCTTGTACCATATGGGATAGCCTTGGCTCACCTCTAGCATCAATGAGTCATGGTCGCCCAACACCTTGCTGGTGGTTCATGGTTTTTTCCTCCTCTGACCACTTTTTGAAAGTACTAACCACGGCTGAGTGAGTACCCCACAAGCCTTGCTGTCTCGGAAATGCTCTGACTCAATTGTCTCCATTATAATTTGGCCTTTGTCAAACTCACGTAAGTCCGCTATTTGGATGTTTTACATCTGGGTGACACTTTTTTGTACACAACAGGCTAAATGGCAGGTCGCAAGGACCCTGAAGGCACAGAGAAGGCAGGGGGAGGGGACCCACTGGCACAGCTGTTGGGAGACAGATGGTATCTTCCCGTCAAGGCTATCCAGTCTGTTCTTTAGCATGTCCAGGGTATGGCTCTCCGACACATGGGACCATGTCTAAACGTCCCATCCAACGGATGGTGGCCTTTCCAAGCCCATCGGTGTCTCCTACTAACCGTGGGAGGGGCGCGAATTTTGTGGAGATAAATCTCAAAGCTGACCCAGCTGGGACTCGAACCTGGGAACTGCTGAATATGAGCCTAGCACGCTACCAACTGAGCCACCTCTGCCTCACTTAAGTCTGCTGCTTTTCCCATCTGAAGAACAAGAATAACACTGATTAACAGAGCTCAGTATCAGGTGTTATTAATGCAGTTTAATGACCTTCACACGTGCCGTCGTGTCCCTGGAGTTGCTTCGATTTGCATAAAGATGCACTGGTCATGATGTTTTGACTCTTCAGTTTATATAACTTTTTGGCGAGCTATGAACCTAACCTCACGTTTTCAATTGAATGAGGTTTCTATTCCTGCGAATTGCACATTCAAGATAATTTGCAGGAATGCTTTTGCGAATGCCGAGGGTTTATTGTACCACAGATAAGGGGGTTCACAGATGTTAATAAAAATAAATAAATATCACCTTAAGTAGCTGCTTGCCACTGAGTTAATTGCAATTGATATGGCTCTAAAGTGGTGTTTTAAACAATCAAAATCTAATTTTGTTGTACTTTCAGATAGTTGCTCTTTTTTTTTTCTCCGGGAAGATCCATGTCATTCCAAGAACAATGCGCTTTTCCTAAACAACCTTGAGACCATGGATCAAATAACTGATGAAGGATCCACAATTACTTTGCAATGGATCCCTGGACATGTAGGTGTCCAGGGAAACGAAATTGCTGATTTTTTAGCAAAGTCGGCCCTTAACAATGAAAAATACCTTCAGTTGGAAATTGGTAATTTATATGTTTCTAAATTAAATAATGAAAAGCTGAAGGAGAACTTTATACATCACTTCCAAGTCATCGCTGAAAGAAAGATCAATCATCGACAATTAGCAGAGAACAAGGTCTTTCCACTAAATGATCTGCACCTTTCAAGAAGAAATTTTGAGTGCATCACCAGACTCAGAACAGGTGTATCAGTCTTGAATGACTCACTTTTCAAGATGAGAAAGGTTCTTTCCCCCAATTACCAGACGTGCAACATAAAGGAAACGGTGATTCATGTTTTGCTGAATTGTACTGCTTACTCGATCCAGTGAAACAACCTAATAGCAAGATTACAAACAGAAAACATCTTTGAACTAAGTCTGCAAAGTTTACTTGGACAAGAAGATCTGACTATTCGCAAAGTTTGCTACAATGAAACAATCAAATTTTTAAATAATGCGAATCTTTTCCATAGGATTCAAGAATTTTTTATCGAGGTTTTGTAACAAATGTCATCAGCTTTTTGGCATTATCCAACCTTGCCATCTGGAGGAGTGGGTCGAAAGACTGGAATGTTTCCAGAGGAAATATTTATTTTTGATTGATGATGATGCTTGCCACAGAGGTCTGACAATAGCCTTTCAGTTTAAACGGCATAGTAGGAATCAGTGAAGATGGTGGGACCTCAACAGGAAAACAACACGAATAGCCGTGCCTTACCCGGGATCGAACTCAGGTACCCTAGATCTATAGCCGAGAACGCTAACCGCTCGGCCACGGTATGATTAAGAAGTTACCCCGATGACTAAAGTGTGAATAAAATTTCTAGTCGGAAACAATATTGGAAGTTATTTTCTTTATATAGTTGGCAATATTAATTTTTTGTTTACGAATATTTCAATTGTGGGAGAAGCATTTTGGCACTGGTGGTAAATTCGGATGTTGAAAAGAGTATAATGTAACTGTGAGTTCTTTTTTTTTCATTTTACCTTTACTCTTTTTATAAATTTGATAACTGTTAATTTGTCGTATTTATTATTTCCATTTTTCTACATTTAGACTTATGCATTGTTTAAGAATATTGTCATGTGTGGATTTTTCTTAGTTTTCGTCGTTTTATCTGTGAAAACCAATGATTTATTTTGAAATAAATTTTTGGATTTATTTCGTCTTAAAAGAGTTATACTAATTTAGTGTGTTCCAGTAATGTAGCAGCAACATACAGGTAAATTATTCGAAAGCAGAAATAGGTAATTCTGTACGTAAATGGTAGCTAGGAATTCACTGTAAGGAGAACTGACCAATCATCTCGTATCATGATGTACAAAACCAGCCAAGCCTAGCATCTAAAGTCTAACCCTGTGGATTTTGCTGCTAGGCCTTTAAATATGCAGACCATTAGCATTTTTCAAAAGAGATACTCACTTTTGGAAGGGAATGGAATTGGGCGGCTGCCAGATTAGTGTGGCCTACTGATCTGGACTACTATGGCTACTTTTTTCCTTTTTCTATCCTGCTAAGGAGTGGTCAACCATACAAGGTTGTGATGCTGACCATATATAACAACTGGAATAGAATAATGGCTCCAAGCGATTATGGATCCTGAATTTGCTGCATTGCTAAGCTTCTGTTGAGGGAAAATCTTCCCTGTGTTTTCTCTTCGTTGGTTGACAGCCCCAGATGAATAGATTCACAGGATATGTTTTATCAGCTAATGGATAATCATGGTCAGAGGCCATCACAAGTACCCGAACCCTTGCTTCTATAGGCATTACCAAAACTACATTGGAGGAAGTCCAACCAGTGTAGGTGACTTCAGCCTTTAAAAGTGGGGGGAATGTTTTTTTTTGTCGCATGCCTACAATTAGGGGGCTGTTTGAAATTGTCGGCACTTCCTCTCTCAATAAACATGGTTTCTTTAAATATCCCACTAACCATTTTCTCTCCACAGATAGTTGGATTGTGAGTACTCTGCACAGAGATTATTCTCTTGATGTCCTCATACAATAATTCCAGCATTATAACCACTGATGTCACAATTTATTAACAACTGGTTTCCATACCAAGGGGGCGGGGGGAGAGATCTGGATGAATTGGCAATTTAGTTTGTTAGACACTGGTACCATATTTGGGGGGAGGGGGGTGAATTCTCCCTTGGAAAACATTTGTGAATATTACATTTGAGTTTGCATGATAGGTAAGCATCAATATATTGTAACTAACTACAAAAGTTGCATCTCAATTAAAGCATCACACATAATGCAGAGTATATCTAAAAATATTAAAAACTAACCCCTACCTGGATAAACCTGCAATTAGTGGCAGTGATTCTGTAAATAAATAAATATAACTATAGATAAGGGCAATATATTTTATTTTTCATGCAATTGTAGGATACATATGAAAAATGTAACATACATAAGTGATTAAAGCAAACCCCAAATTTTAATAAAATGAAAGTATAATAAAATCATCACACCATATAAATTTTTGATCAGACACTAAACTTTCATCTATGACATATCACTCCTGCTATTTCATAGTCCTTGGCACTACTTTTCTTCTTTTTCAAACAGGGATGCCACATGGTGATGTAAGTACCAATTATTATGGTCCAGGGTCAAGATACTTGTACTTAAAATTCTTGGAAACAATTCGTTTATTTTTTGTGAAGTGTCATAAATCATTCTGAGAAATTTGGGAAGATGTTTTAATGTTTATTTTGTCAGGATGATGCGCAGAGAAATTTGTGTAGTGCGTGGCAACATTTCATGAGCAGCACATCTTCCAGTTTCCGGAAACTGGCATAAATTTTAACAACTGGTGGAAACTGGCTGGGTGACACCATTGATTATAATCTAGATATTCTTGTCTTGCAAGAGACCAGATGGACAGATAAAGGTCAGATTCTTAAACACAATCTCAAATTTTTCTTTTCAAGTTGGGAAGTTGGAAACTATCTTCAAGGTGTAGGTTTGCTTCTCAGCAGATGCACTAGTGATGCTCTTCTGGGATATGAGTGCATCAATGAAAGTTTTCTTATAGCTAAATTTAAAACAAACAGTGAAGATTTTAATGCTATATGTTATTGCTCCCACTGAGGATGAGAAAGATAGATTTTATGGACAACTTCAGGATATTTTGAATTCTGTCAAGAAAGGACACCCTTGTTCTAATGACTTCAATGCTAAAATTGGTACTGACTCTGACCTTTTGGGAGGGGTGATAGGTTCCTTTGATATTAGTAGCTGCAGTTGCAATGGGGAATGCTTCCTACAGATAAGTAAACTTAATGATGTAAGAATAACTAGTTACAAATACTGTGATAAATATAAATACATGTGGGTTTCATCAGATGGGCTGCTTAAGAATATGATTGATTACAAATTAACCCTTTGGTGTCCAGGATGCCTCTGTATACGTTCTCAGAATTCTAAATGAGAGGTCAAGGATGTATATATCCATTTTTAGTATAAAAAAATCAGTTTTTTAAAAATAAAAATTGCATTTAAAATTTTTTTATACATATCTTATAAAAATATGTAATTTGGGCCTTGATAAAAAATATTTTATTTTTTCATTTAATGCATATTTTATTAAACTCTGACATAAATAATTTGTTAAAGCCATCTGATTGCCATTTCTTAAAAGCACTATACGGTATTGGTGATTTGTTTCTTAATATTACTCTATGCTGAAACAACCCTAATTGGCAGTAGTACAGTTCACGGTCCTCAGCCGCCATTTTGTTTTCCGGCGACCGAATTATAAAAAAGCCCCAAAACTAAATAATGTCCTCTAAGACAACACACGCCACTTGAGCAATGCCATCTATCGGCTGAGGACCGTAAACACTACACTGGCCAACAGAAAGAAAAAATGCTATTTTTTAAAATGGAAGATTTTGGAAGTAATTACAAAGTACATACCACTGTTGTTGTTGTTGTTGTTTTCCACATTTTACACTCTTTTCTGCCTTAAAACTATTTCAATATTTCTAGAATTATTTTTATCATTTATATCATTTATCCCTGCATTCTGTGTCTTTCCCACTCTTAAAATCAAAACTAAGTAACAAGAGCTTTCTTAGCCAGAGCAAGCAAGTGCAGAGTTGCTGTTGTGAAGCTGCCTGCAGCGTAAAATAAGTCACAGCAAAGTAGGTGCAGTTCTTTGAGTGCAATGATCTAGTTATTGCTCACAAGTGCAATCAAGTGGCTATATAGTGAATTGCTTACATCAAGCGTTCTTCTCGCACACAGGATAACATCACCATGCATCTAGTCAGTATTTATAGATTTATAATTAAACCTTTGTTTTCATTTCTGTAGATGTGTATTTCATTTTTGTAAATTATTGATCTTTCAGTCAGCTGATCTATAAATCTTTTGGAGTTATGCTACACTGGATGCTGACTTAATTGTTGTGGATATTTAATATCAGTTTATGTTATATGTTAATATTTATTTTATTTCTTTGTTTTCTAGTAAAAAAACTGATTTTGTAGCATTTTCTGAAAATCTAGGATATGGTAGTAAAAAAAGGACTTCTTTGGCATGGAAATCAGTCTTCCTGTGGGAGTGCAATTTTGCAAGGGTTTTTACTTCTCCCCTCCTCCCAGCAGAATTTTATTTTTATAAGAAAAACATATGTTTTTAAGTTTATATTAAATGGTTTTAAAAGAATAGGGGACAGCACCACTGCCATGTTATTTTTTACCAAAAACTGCTGAAGAAACAGAACAGTGTGAGCTGGTGCATTGTCATGATGCACCACCTAGTTCTGAGCACACCGTTTTCCTGAATATTTCGGCTTCACACTCTCCCTCAAACACTTCAGAATCTCAATGTAGTAGTGTTGATTCACTGTCTGGTCTGTAGGAACAAATTTCTTGTGCATGATTCCCTCTACATCAAAGAAACAAATCAACACGCTCTTCACATTGCTCTTCACCTTCCTCACTTTCTTTGGTTGCAGTGAAGGAAGACTCTTCCACTGGGATGATTGCTGCTTTGTTTCTGGTCATACCCAAACACCAAGCTTTCATCACCAGTTATGACTTTAGAAAGGACATTTCGATCCTTTTTTAATTGATCCTGAAAAGTCCCTGCACACAGTGCATGGATGTTGCCTTTGGTCCTGAAGCAGCAGTCAAGGAGCAAATTTGGCACCAATCTGCCTCATGTTGAATTCCTCTAGTTAGGATCGTTGGCATGATCAGTATATTAGTCCAACAATTCCACAGATGTCAGATTTGTCGATGGTCCTTGTGCAAAACTGATGCACTTTCTACACATTCTTCTCTGTTTGGCTTGTTGAAAGCCAACCAGAATGTGCAGAATATTCCACCAATATTTGCCCACAATGAAAATGTGAGAATTACTCAAAACATCTGAGTTCAGCCAATGAATCGTGTCATCAAAGAATACTTGTTTAGGCAATTCATGAATCTCTGAAGAGATTTTACAGGTATTGAAACAAAACTTCTTTAATGTCTTCCATTTTTCTGTTAAAAAAATATAACATAGCGCAAACACAAATGCACTAAAATGCTTATAATGAAGGCTTAGTTGCAACTATCAATGTGAAGCTTACCAGACTGCTTAACAAAGGAGTAATTATTAAATGGTTTTAAAAGAGTAGGGGAGAGGGACTTAGTGGCAGAAGTCAGAACCATATATATGGCAGTACACGTGTAAGTCCAGGAGCTTTTGGATTGCACCATGTATGCTGCCAAACATTTTTTCAACATAACCTTTATAGCATTTTGCTTCTTTGCTTCCTAAAGCCTTTGATCGCAATAGCTTTTAAACTTTCCCGGCCTCTTTTTCTTCTAAAACAAATTCATCATTATGCATCAATTTACAAATTTGAGAACTCAGAAATATTCCTTTTGTTTTTGCTCCACTAAATTTTGAAAATATTTCTTCAAAAATAGTTAAAATCTCTGCCATTTTGATCTATATATGCCTTTAACAAACTTTCCATTAAATCTAATTTTATATGCAGTGGTGTCAAACAATTTTTGGTTCAACAAGGTTGTTGCCACTGTTGAAGTGCTGATGTTTTCACTTAATTGGTGTTCCTTCTTTTGGTGATACCAATCCAACATTGCATTAGGAGACACTTCGTTGGCTTGTAGTTTTATCCTTTATAAGCACAGCAAGTTTAGTAGATGTTAGAGATTGTATCATTCTCTGAGAACACACTTCCATAAGCTCTGTTTCATATTTTTACTATTTTCAACTTAAAAATTAAAAGCCAAGTTAAAAATATGGTTACTCCTGGATGCATTGCCTCCATCACCCAATGACACCTTCATAGGTATCCACAGCTGTTGGCATGGCTAAAGGCATAGTAGTAGACTATTAGTTTTGGTTTAATATGTGATATAGGGAATTTATGTTCCAAAATTGCTTGAGTTAGAGTTTTTCTCAAATGGTTTTTAATATCTAATTCATGTTCCTTTCTCCTTTCATCTACTTGCCTATAGGTTTTTTTTATATACTTATTTTTATTTTCTAATTTTTGTTCTGGATCGTGTATTTCCACGTAATACACACACCCTGTTTTCCCCAGTTACACACCCTTTAAACGCATCTGGAATAGCCATGTTTTTAATTTGGCTTTTAATTTTTAAGTTGAAAGTAGTAAAAGTATGAAACAGAGATTATGGAAGTGTGTTCTCAGAGAATGATACAACCTCTAACATCTACTAAATGTGCTGTGCTTATAAAGGATAAAACTACAAGCCAGTAGTAGGTATGAAATCTGTACCTATTTTTTTCAGTACCCACTCTAAAAGTCTTATTAAAATTATTGTATTTCTACAATGTTCAAAATTTTTACTTTAATAAAATTCAGATTAAATTCTTTTTAATTTAGTATATAACATAATATATTTCTGTTGATTAGTTATTTATTACAAATATTCTAAATTTGACTTGTTTATTGGACTCTGCAACCAGCCTGGACTTTTTTCAAAGTGTGATATGGAGAAAAAAAAAATTACAAAACGGAAGAAATGTTTACTTTAAACAAAAAAATTATTTTTTCTGATTCAGAAATAAATAGCCTTTTTATTCATATGCATCATAATCATTTCCGTCTATTAGTGTTTTTTAAATTAATTTTCATTTGTGTTGCCAAATGCATTTTTTTACTGCATGACTCTAAAAATGTCCTATTAAAATAAAACTAGTTGTCCTTTATGTTAGATATTTTAGTTTCAGAAAATCCAGAATTAAATGCTGATTAATTTGGCATACAACATACCATAATTCCTTTCATTAGTTATTTGGCAAAAAAGTTCTAAATTGAATTTTTTTTTGGCTGAGCATAGGGAGAAAATAGCTTGGCCCCTGGATGGAAACCAGTTTTTCAGGCTGGACACTGGAAGGGTTAAGTAATCCTTCTAGGGTGCTGCCTGAAAAACTGGTTTACCTGCATTATACAATCATCAGCCAAAAAAAAAATCAATTTAGAATTTTTTGTCAGATAACTAATGAAAGGAAGTATAGCATGTTATTTTTTGTCAGATAACTAATGAAAAAAATTATAGCATGTTATATGCCAAATTAATCAGCATTTGATTCTGGATTTTCTAAAAATGAAATGTTTTACAAAAAAAAAAAATCCGACTCCACTCAGGACAAACAGTATTTTTTAACTAATTATTTCAAGTGGTTCTTGTCTACAGGATTTTTCTTGTGATACTTTATTATTAAACAGTTTTATTGTAATACAGCTTTTATAAAGACATGTAGTAAAAAAATTCATCTAGCAATGCACATAAAAATATATTTAAAAAAAAATTAATAGAAATGATTATAATGCACATGAATAGAAAGGCTATTTCACAAAAATTACAGTAGAGGTTCACAGTGCAGTAATTAAAATTAAGTTAAAATCTTTAATTCTCTATGATGCTGTTAAATGTTTTTAAGCAGTTCATAAAATGTCCATGTTATCAAGTAACAAAAGTTATTAAGGAGAAATTTACACACCGTACCGCAGAGGATGTGTAGTAAGAGGAATTTTTGGGATGCTTGCGAGTAACAAGTTTAATCTTTGACATTCTTGCCGGCAAGTTACATCTCAGTAAAATTTGAGAAGGCAATTATTTGCTTAAGGTTTAGTGAAGGAAATAACTAATTACTTTTGGTAGCATCATCCTCAAGCAGCCATGGGGTACGGAGGTCCAATCAGACTGTGCAGTTTAATTCTCCAAGCATATCTGTCCTGAGCTACATTTGCTGAACCTGGCCACTAAACACCAATTCTAACAAGGTCCTGTTTGACAATGTCTGCTCTCCGCATCCTAGGTTTCCCTCTCTTTCTGTGGCCTTTAGGCACACTGTTCATAACCCTATTCGCCAATCTATAATTATCTATATGGTCAATATGGCCAAACCAGCTGAGTCTCTCTCTGCACAATATGCTGCTTTAAGAAGGTTGCTGACTCCTTTGCCTAACCTCATCATTAGTTACAAAGTTTAACCACCTAATGCCCAAGATACTGCGTAAGCATCTAGTTTCCTGTTATCTTGTTTACACAGCATCCAAGTTTCATTACTGTAACTAACCATAGATAGAACCAAACAATTATACAGTCTAATTTTAGTCTTTAAATGTATATGCCTATTTCTCCACACTTTCTATAGATTCTTAAAAGTCCCGGCAGCAATCCCTATTCATCTGTTAATCTCATGCCGCACATCACCAGTGTCAGTTACATTGTTACATAGCTCCCAAGATAATTAAACTGTGACACCTGCTCAAGACTGCAACCATTCAGATTAACTGACTCACAGCCTGGCTGGCCAATTTTCACCACTTTAGTTTTCTCTCTGTTTATAACCAAACCTACTCTACTACCAGTTTCAACAGCTCGAATGTAAGAGTTCATCTCATCAACTTCATTTGCCAAAAGGGCTAAATCATCAGCATAATCTAAATCAGAAATTTTCGTATCTCCAGTCCATTAAAGGCCAAAATCTTTCCCTAGAAGTGAATTTCACATAACATAATCAATAACCAAGCTAAAGAGAAAAGGAGACAAAATGCACCTTTGTCGAACACCAGAAGTAATGCTAAACCAATTGCTATAAGCCTTACCAACTCTCACACATGACTCAGTATTATTATAGAGAGCTTTCATTAAGTTAACTAACTTGTCAGTTATACCATGTGATCTCACAATCAACCACAAATTATGACGATCAACAGAGTCGAAAGCCTTTTTGAAATCAACAAATCTAGCAACCAAAGGTTTCTGAAACACTAAACATTTCTTAATAATCTGCCTAAGTGAAAATATCTGATCCACACATCCCCTACCACTTCTGAATCCACATTGCTCATCATGCAATTGCCTGTCAACTAGATTCTTAATTCTATTAAGCATAATCATGCAAAGAACTTTACCTGGAACAGAGAATAGGCTGATACCCCTATAGTTATCACAAGAACTGCAATCACCTTTTTTGAAAATAGGGATAATAATAGCTCTGATAAAATCCTTAGGAACCATGCCTTTATCATAAAAGTTATTCGAAATTTCAGTCACCTATATGGTAACCAAAACATTCCCAGCTCTAAGCATTTCCTTACTAATTTCATCTAGCCCTGGAGATATATGCATTTTAAGTTTAGAAATAGCCAAAATAACCATAGATTGTGTTTTAGGGCCAACATTAAAGCCACCAATGGATCTATCATCATTACAAACAATGGGAGTAGAACTAACCACATTGTTTAGAACATCATTGAAATTCTCAGCCCACCTAGCCATGGTAGAATCCTCACTTTCTATAACCTTACCTTGTTTATCCTTCAATCCCTATAAAAAAAAAAAAAAATACCCCCTCAAGCAGCTGCCTGCCACAGAGGTCTGACAGGAGACTGTCAGTTTATATGCCACAGTAGAAGGTCTGAGAGGATGGCAGGACCTCAGCAGAAAAACAACACAAACGTCCATGCCTTACCCGGGGCTCGAACCCAGGTCCCTTAGATCAGTAGCCAAGCGTGCTGACCACTCGGCCATGGGACGGCTCAATCCCTATATACTTGTCCATTTTCTACCACAACACAAAGCATTAACTATCTGGTACAGTTCTCTGCTATTGTATTTTTTAACTGCTTCCTTGGCTTTGTCAGCCAAGCCATCAAGCCAAAAACTCTTAGCAGCAAACTGATCCTTTACACGTTTATTAAGCTCTCTGTAATGCTTTCTATTAGGACTAGTAGGGTATTGATTAAGTACATTCCTGCAGTTCTTTCTTTCTGAAATAAGGTCAAGTGCCTTATCACTCAAATGATTCTGCCTCCTATGCTCCTTTTTTCCTAAAAGAGTACTGCTAGTTTCCAAAAAAGCCCGTTTAAAATGGTCCCATTCTTCCTCAACTTCAGTAGTAAGCAAACCATGACTGTCATAATGACTAAGTAACCTATCATGGTGAGCTTTAGCTATAACTGGGTCTTTCAGAGCTTCAGTATTAAAGGTAAACTTTTTAAATTTAGCACAACACTTTTTAATTTTAAGTTGCAAGACACTTTTAACAAGGTAATGGTCAGATCCAATTTCAGCTCCTCTATATTCCCTGGTATTTCTAACAGAACTAGACAATTTGCTGTTAATTAATATATAATCAATCATATTCCTATGCAGCCCATCAGGTGAAATCCTTGTGTACTTATGTATGTCGTGGTGTTTGTAATAAGTGTTAGTTATTCTGAAACCATTGAGTTTATTTACCTGTAGGAGATGTTGCCCATTACCATTGTAGCTACCGATACCAAAAGGGCCTATCACCCCTCCCCAAAGGTCAGAGTCAGTACCAACTTTGGCATTGAAGTCACCAAGAACAAGGGTAATATCTCCTTTCTTGACAGAATTCAAATATCCTGAAGTTGTCGGCAAAACCTATCCTTCTCATCCTCATCAGCATTCTCAGTGGGGGCATAACAGCAGATAACATTCAAGTCTTTAATGCTTGTCTGAAATTTTGATGTAAGGAACCTTTCATTAATGCACTCATATCCTAGAAGAGCATCATTAGTGTGTCTGCTGAGAAGGAAACCCGCAGCTTGGTGATGCCTTCCATCCTCCCTCCCTCCTTGTAAAGAGAAATTAAAGTTATATTTAAGTATCTCACCTTTACCTGTCCATCTGGTCTCTTGCAAGCCTAGAATATCTAGGTTATAGCGCTGGAATTCCTGTGTGAGGGCATAAAAAGAATGGTCTCTATGTAATGTCCTCACATTCCACATTCCTGCAGAGAGAAAATGATTAATAGGATTTTTAAAGATTCTAGGTTTATTTAGATAGGTAGGGCCAACAATATTAGGAGACCACTGACTGTGGTGGCAACAAATGTAAGTAGGAGTGTACCACAGCAGGTTTTCAACAAAACCTGAGGATAGTGACCTTTATATTGATATATAGAGAACCCTGCGAGATAAGTGTAACATTACCTATAGGAGTTCATCATATTCATAGTTTTATCATTTCTAACATAATTCTCATTTCAAAGGGGAATTTTTTCGAAACGAAATTCTGAAGGAAAAACGGGCTTCAAAGGAAAATTTATGGCAAAACACCCCCTAAAATTATAAAGCAAATATTAAAAGAAATTAGAAGTGAAGAACATAGGTTATTTAGTTACTAAAATATATAATACTCAAGGGTGGTGTGGAAATTGGGGAAATGTACAAATTGTGCACATCTTAAATGCAATGTTGGATTATATTCAAATGAAAATACCAAATATCACATAAGTGCTATAACAATAGTTTTAAATTAATAAAATTGTTATTGTTTTGTTTTTCATAATTATAATTTTTGTACATTGTGGTTATCTTGAAACTTAAAAAAAAATCAATTTCTCATTCTAAAAGTATGTATGAGTTTGTTTTCAGAAATTGTACTTTGCTAAGTTTGTATAAATGTTTAACTATCTTAAAATTTAATGTTGAAATTTAATTTATTGCATTAAAAATTCATGTAAAAGTTCTTATTTAGAGTATGGTTCCTTGTTTTTCCCCTTTCAGAGAAGCTAAGAAAGTATGGAAATTCAGATATGTCTGCATCTTTCAGAGAATACCAATGCCCTAAGTGCAATCAACTATGTCCTTCATTCTCAGCTTTGTGTCAGCATGCAGAATATGCACATGAAATGTGGTATTTGGGTAAAAACAGTCAAACTGTTTCCAAAAACTTATCTATGCTACCAACATACAGTAAAGGAAGGGTACTAAGTAGATCAGATGCTTTGAAGCCACTATTCCTTAACTCCCAAGTACCTTCAAGTGTAAAGGTTAGTAGTTGTTTAACTTCATTAGACTTTCAGTTGAAAAATAAATTTATAAATTCCAGAATGAAAGTGTATATTATCAATAAACTAGAGATACTATGTTGCTGAAAGTCATTTGAACATCTACTGATTTGGGTATCTCTGTCTTCATTGGTTGTTTCCCATGCATGCAAACAAGTATGTATTATTAATAGATGCATTAGCAACCTGTGTAAGTTGTCAGTTTGTGGCAACTTATAAATGGATGTCATATCAATAACTTCTCTCTGCAGCCCACAGGTGTTCCTTTAAATGTCCCAAAGTCAACTGTTAGCTGCATAGTGAAAAATAGTATAATGTTGGTGATGCAGATGTACCTACATATTTCGGTCGGCTACAAAAATTCAGTGAAAAAGATTGGTTATCCCAAGAACAGCACTCAGAGCTAATTGACAATCAGTCATGCTAAAACCTTGGATGTGCATGTATCCAGAGATTGAGCCAGCCATGCTAAAAAAATTAGATGTGCATATATACAGAGGTGTAATGGGAAATGCTTTCACTATTTATGATAACTCCACATTCTCTCTGATAATGTTCAATACACAAAACCTTTTAAACTAAAACATAGTGATTAAAATTATTCAAATATTTTCCCTCACATGAACAATAAAAATAAGAGTGAATATATATATGTATACACTGGCAGAAATTGAGAAAAGAACACCATTAACAATTGAAGCTTAATCTATGAGATTTATTTAGTAGAAACATGTTGAGAAAGGACAGTGATCACACATGTTAAGTGATTCAATGTTTATTTGACCTTTTAATGAGTATTACATTTTACAGAAGGCACATTTTAATAAGGTGTCGAACCTCCTTGAGCAGAAATATAAGCTTCCAATCTGGTAATGCAATCGGTTATACAAATGCTGGATATCACGCTGGGGGATACCATTCCATGCACTTTTAAATTGGATGTGTAATTCAGCGATGGTCGTTTTCTGCTGCAGTCCGCAAAAGAGTCTTTGTCTGATCCAGTCCCAGACATGCTTGATTGGAGACAAGTCCAGAGAGCGTGATGACCAAGGGAGTTGGTGCACTGCCAGAAGAGCATGTTGAGTTTCCCGGGCAGTGTTGACGGGCGTTATCCTGCTGTAATATTGCATTTGGGATTACACTCAAATATGGTAGGATGACCAGCTGTATGATGTCGCTGACATATGTATTGCTATTCAGTGTATCCTGTACAAACACCAGACATGTACGAGAGTGATAGATAATCGCTCCCACACCATGATGCTCAGTGTGGGCCTTGTGTGTCTCTGGCGGATGCACGATGGAAGAAGCCACTCACTTGTCACATTCGGATGCATAAATGACCATCAGACGCTCCTAAGCAGAATTGGCTTTCATCACTAAAGACCTGCAGACTGCCATTCTTCCCTCCAATGAACTCATTTTTGACACCACCTCAAACATGCTCTACAGTGATGAGGTGACAGTGGTAACTGTGGCAGCAGCACGTGTGCCTGTAGTCCTGCTTCCAACAGATGATTGTGTATCATTCTTGTAGACACTCTTGGTACAACAGAGGATCGAATTTGTGATGCTGTAGCTGTCCGCTCTGCCATTGCTACCCTCCTGGTATGCTGATCCTCTTGTGTGTCCATAACTCTGTGTTGCCTGGAACCACTTCTGCAAGTGTATGAATGTTCTTCTGACCATTGATGCCACCATCATACCACTGCCAATACCTGTTGTCCAACACAGTATGCAATTTGATGAAAAGACCAACCTGCTTCCCAAAGACCCACTATATGACCTCACTCAAACTCCGCTAACTGAATAAATGTTGGGTGCCTGCATCGTCCAGGCATGGTAGCTTCTTCAAAGAGCACTGAACAACATGACACAAGATGAGTAACTCCTTAAATACATGCGGCATACATTTGCATGTTGTCCTCCTCAGTTACATCATTATTTCACTCAATAACTTTCAATCTTGGATCACATTTCTGCTGCCCTTAACCATTAACATATTATAATATGACGTTCCTAAAGGAATTCCTTCTGGGTTTTTTTTTTTTTCAATTTCTGCCAGTGTATATCATTATTCCTACTATCCTTATAAAAGGACAATAATTTTACAGGAATATTGCAAATTCCTTTTTTATTTGAGTGATATACACCTTATTTCATACTGATGTCTAGATAATCAATGTATAAATATTGCTTTTTATAACAAATGCCATAAATTATAATTACATTTCAAATCAAACATCACTCTGTACATCTATCATCATTTTGCTAACATTACACTAAACAAATTGTACTGCTTACAAGTAATCAAAACATCAATGCCCCAGTTACATATGATAATTTAGTACCTCAGTTTCACTTTGCAAGTGTTCTCAACTGTAAAAAGATTAACACCCATAACTAATACCACTTTTCAGTAATAAATTATCACAGGAAAAGTCCTGTAGACAAGGAACACTTGATAAATTGAGTTGAAAAAAATCGGTTATCCTGACTGGGATTTGAACCCAGGTTTTTAAAAAATACACTGCCCCCTTTTTGACATTTCTCACACCATTGGTGCATGTGAGCATTTTCACTTACCTCTTCAGAGTTTTTGTCATTTTATTGTTTAGAATACAGGTAATGGACGAAAAACGAAAAGAGCAATATAAAATTAATAATATGGTGTTGGACTGCCATGTGAGTTCAGTACAGTCTATATATATATATCATAATATGGGTTACAAACCAAGACATTTATAAATACATATTCGTTTCACTGATGGATTGCACAGGAATATAATAGATTATATTTTAATTAACAGCAAATGGGCTAGTTTGGTTAGGAATAGTAGATCATACAGGGGAGCTGACATTGGGTCTAATCATTACCTAGTCAAGTGTCTTGCAACTAAAGCTTAAGAAATGTTGTGCTAAGGTTAAGAAAATTACCTTCAACACTAAGGTCTGAAAGATCTAGCTATAGTCAAAGCATACCACGATAAACTACTTAGCTATTATGACAAATGTGGTTCAATTATTGTTGAAGTTGAGAAAGAATGGGATCAGTTAAACAGGCTTTTCTTGAAACCCAGCAGTACTCTTTTGAAGAAACTTTTGGGTAAAAGGGAACAGAGAAAACAAAATTATTTGACTGATAAGGCAATGGAACATATTTCTGAAAGATGGAAGTGCAGGAATAATATGAATCAACACCCTACTAGTCCTAACAGACAGCATTACAATGAGCTTAAACGTGTAAAGAATCAGTTAACAGCTGATGAGAATCTTTGGCTTGAAAGCTTCCCTGAGAAAGCAGAGGAAGCAGGAGGAAGTTAGACAGCACAACAGCAGAGAGTTGTACCAGATAGTATTTTATGTGGGAAGAAACTGACAGATACACAGGAATTGAGAGAGAAACATAGTAAAGTGATTTAAGGTGAGAATCTCGTGATTGCTAGGTGGGCTGAGCATTTCAGAGATGTTCCAAATAATGTGATTGTTTCTGCTTCCATTGTTTGTAATGAGGATAGATGCATTACTGGCTTTAATGCTGGCCCTATATCACATTCTGAAGTTTCTTTGGCTATCTCTAAATTAAAACTGCATAAATTTCCAGGGGTGGATGGAATTACCACTGAAATGCTTAATGCTGGGAATATTTGTGTCACATAGCTGAGTGAAATTTTCAATTTTTTTTTATAATAAAGGTGTTCCTAAGGATTTTACTAGGGTTATTATTATCCCTATTTTTTAAAAAAAGTGATTGCAGTTCTAGGTGACAACTACAGGGGTACCAGCATACTTTCTGTTCCAGGTATAATTCTTTTCATTATTGTGCTTAATAGAATTAAGAATTTGGTTGAGGAACAACTGCATGATGAACAACAATGTCGATTCATAAGTGTTAGGGGATGCACAAACCCGTAGTTACTAGCTTTGTAGATTTCAAAAAAAGCTTTTGACTGTTGATCACCATAATTTGTTATTCATTGTTAGTTAGATTGTATGGCATACCAGACAAGTTAGTTAACATAATGAAAGCTCTCTATAATAATACTGAAACGTGTGTGAGAGTTGGTAAGGCTTGTAACGATTGGTTTAGCATTGCTAGTGGAGTTAGAGAAGGGTGCATTTTGTTTCCTTTTCTCTTTAGTTATTTTTATGTTATGTGAAATTCTTTGCAAGGGAAAGATTTTGGCCTTAAATGGTTTAGAGATTTTTGATTTTCTGATTTAGATTATGCAGTTTATTTGGTCTTGTTGGCTAATGATGTTGATGATGAATTCTTTCATTAGGGCTACTAATGAGACTGGCAATAGAGTAGGTTTGGTAATAAACGGAAAAACTAAAGTGATGAAAATTGATCATGCAGGTTATGGTTCAAATAATCTGAATTGTTGTACTCTTGAGCAAGTGTCTCAGTTTAATTATCTTGAGAGCTATGTAACAGATACTGATGATATGCGGCATGAGATAAATAGAATAGGGATTGCTGCTGGGACTCTTAAGAATCTATGGAGAGTGTGGGGGAAAATAGGCATGTACACCTAAAGATTGAAATTAGGTTATATAATAATTTAGTTCCTTCTAAGATAGGTAGTGAAACATGGAACTTTTTTTAAGTAGGATAACAAGAAACTTGATGCCTTTGATTCTAGATGCTTACACAGTATCTTGGGCATTAGATGGTTTGACTTTGTAAGTAATGATGAGGTTAGAAGAAGTAGTCATCAACCTTCTTTGAGCAGCATTTTGTATGGAGAGAAACTGCATTGGTTTGGCCATGTTGCCCATATGCCTAGCTGAAGATTGACAAACAGGATTATGAAGAACAGCGTGCCTAAAGGCTTCAGGAAAAGTGGGAGACCTCAGATATGATGAGGAGACAATGTCAAACAAGACCTTGCTTGAATTGGCCTAGAGTGGCCAAATGCAGTAGCTGTATCTCAGAAGAGACATCTGGAGAGGAAAATTACACTGTCTAGTAGGGCCTTCATAGCCCATGGTTGTATGAGTATAAAAAATGCAATGGCCATGGTGTGGGAAAAAATGCAATGGCCATGGCCATGGTGTGGGAAAAAGTTCAGTCTTGTGCTCCCCAAACCACTGGGTGACAACATGTGCACTGTAGATGGGAGCATTGTCATCCTGAAAGACAGCTCTCTGTTTGTGATAGAAATGCTGTACCATTGAATGAAGGCGATCGCTCAGGACTGTCAAATATCAATTGGCATTAATCTTGCCTTCTAACAGAATGAGTGCATCCAAACCATGCCACAAGAAAGCACCAAACATCATTACAGAACCTCCAGAACTCTTAACAGTACGAAACAAGCAATCAAAGTTGTAAGCTTTCTTCAGTGGGCCCCACACATGCACTATTCCATTTTTTGGAAACAAAGTGTAGGATGATTTGCCAGACCATATGTAATTCCTTCACTGCTTGTGTTCTTTGCACCGTTGAACATGATGATGTGCATTGACAGGCATGATGAGAGTCTTGTGAAATGGAATTCAATTGTGATATCCAGCTCTGTGATGTTCTCAACATACTGTTTTTAACGAAACTGGTCTCTTGCATCCTACTTTGAAATCTGTGCACAACTGATCAGCTGTAGTTTTCACTTAGTACATAGCAGTAATGCTAGAATGTTTTGATTCTGCAGTATGTTCTTTTGGCCAGTGTTGCCTTTTGCAGATGGTTTCCCATTTAGATTCCCATGCAAACATGACTTTGGAAACTGTTCAACATACAACATTAGCATTCAGTTGTCTTAGTAGCCAAAGCATCTGACAAATGCATTCCAACAATCATGCCCTTTTGAAATTGCTAAGGTCTTTTCTAGACAACATAGTACCAATAATTACATATGATTATGTGGGTTTGCCTTTATAGATGTGACACTAAGCATACTGGGATGTCATTTGTATGTTTCATGCCTTTGTAAGTGGCACATAGACACTGCTGTTTAATGTAAACCGCAGATATTCCGCAAACCTTGGTGTTTCCATTTTTCTGTCCATTACCTATAAATTATTCTTTAAGTTGGTATATAACATGATATATCTGTATTTGTTAAAAACCTTGGGATAAAGTTCTAACTCCACTTAAAAAAGATTTGGGCTTTCCATGATTCCAATATTTTTTATGGGCATGGGAAGGGTAAAATGTCAGTAGGCACATGTGGATTAATATGCCAGTGGGAGGTGCAGCAAAGAAGAATTACTAGTATATCTCAGTGAAGACAGCATCAGGAAATTGTCTGCTTCTGTCTGGGTTTTAATATCCATAAAATAAAAATATAATTAAATTCTATCCGAACCGTTTTCACTTTGTGAATTATTCACCCCCTCCTCTATCCATAGTTTCCAATTAGATCTTACCCCCCCCCCCCCCCCCCCCCTATTTTCTCTCTGCTTCCCTCCAGGATTTAATGTCCACTAGCTATTTTATGCTAAATTATTATCTATATGACCCAGTTTTACTAATTGATATAGTCTCTCCCTCCCAATATCTCCTTAGCCTTCCACTACTATTCCTCAGCTCCCCACTTTGGATTTAATGTCCACATTTTAAAATATTTTCTTCCATTTTTAATCTGATTTTAATATTTGATATTCCCCCCTCCCATAAATTTTCTTTGTTTCCGTATAGACATCCCCCCTAATCTCCTGTAGCTCCTGCAAGATTTAATACTGACATTAAAATAATATCATTTAATTTCTTTGTTATTTTTACTATGTGATTTATCACCCCCAAAATCTCTCCTTAGATTCCCTACAGACACTGTCCCCCTATATTCATTCCTCTTCCCTCTAGGATTTAATGTTGACATAATATAATAATTTCAATTACAATCTAACTGAACCCCATTGCATTTCTAATCACTATTCATACCCCCCCCCCCCCCCCCGGGACTATCCTACCTCCTCTTGTGTGCACTATCCTCCACCTCTCTCTTTATCTTTACTCCCCTGCTATTTTTTTTCTTATATATATTTATTTACCTTTTATATTTTTTTTAATTTTTTAAAATTTTATTTTTATTTTTATGTTTTTTATTTTTTATTTTATTTTTATATATATAATTTTTTTATTCTATTTTTTGTTCTATTTTTTTCATTCCTTTTTTATTTTTTTTATTTTTTTTTATTTTTCTCTCCTTCCACAATTTACCCGTCACCCCCTTTTCTTTATTCCATTCTGCTCTTGCCTACCACTAGCATATCGTGCTTCAGTGGGAACTCTGGAGCCTGGGTCCACACTGCTCTGCTTTTGGCCGGCCTGCTCCACTGCCTTGGGGAGTGGTGGGGGTTGGGGGTGAGAGCCCCAATAAGCATCACTCCTCCCCAGCCAGTTTCTACCCACCTGAAGACCACAGGCACCCGTTGGCCCTCTCCCCTCCTTCAGCAGACGAGGTCCAGTGTGGCCTCCACTGCATAGGACATAAGTCTCTTGTTCCTGGTAAACACCTCTCCTCATCACATTCTTTCTTATGATCCTTTCCTTCTACTTCATGAATGGCTCATTTAAAGTATAGCAATGTATACTTATGTTTGAATTTCAAAATAAAAAAAAAAATGTTTCTTCAACTGTATTTGGAAATGGTCAAGCTCAAAATGACAGTTCCTTTCTCTGCTGTCCCACAGCACAAAAGATTTTTCATTGAAGGTATTCCTTAAAAGTAGATGGGGGAATATGGCATTACCCACACAATGTAGTGCTATCTATGTATAGCGAGGTATTGGGTCTTACCATTAATTTACTACAATTGCCCGTTCAAAATTGAAAATGGTGCTCCCCCACCTACAAAATATAATTTGTAGTCAAATGAAAATGCACTAATGATTATTATTTTTCAAGTCAAGTCAAATTTATTTCCATTATTTTAACATAGGCTAATACATATATTCATTTGGAAATTAACTATCCACAAAATAAAATAAATAAATACCCCCTCAAGCAGCTGCTTGCCACAGAGGTCTGACAGGAGCCTGTCAGTTTATATGCCAGAGTAGAAGGTCTGAGAGGATGGCAGGACCTCAGCAGAAAAACGATACAAACAGCCTTCCTTACCCAGGGCTCGAACCCAGGTCCCTTAGATCAGTAGCCAAACTCGCTAACCACTCGTCCATGGGATGGCTTTTATCCACAAGAGATAACTCATTTTGTGGATATAAACTTATCTACATAATGTGAATATAAACAATAGTTGGTCTACTCATAAAGACCTCAAGCAAACTTGTTTCTAATAAAGTTTTAATATTGGTAATTATAGTTATTTAGTATAGTATTATATTTTATTTTAGTTGTATTTTATTTTATATTATTTGTATTTTATTTTATATTTTGTATTTTATTTTATTAACAAAAATTGACATCTATCAAGTGAAATAACTAATTTTTCAATTTCCTTTTGAATCCACTTGAAAATTTCTGCACTTTGATTTCTAATGGTAGTTCACTGGATAACTTCTAAATATATGTGAGTGGATTGTTTAATATGTGGACTGCTGTGACTAACAATAAACAGCTTTCCATATGTGTTAATATATGATACAGTACTGTGCAAATTAGTTGGGACAATAGGAAAATGCAGTAACAAAGACACAATTAAAATATTTATTTGTTTAATAGTGTAGTTAATAGTGAATGTGACCCCCCTTAGCTTTAATTACTTCTTCCACCCTCTCAACCATTGATGCCACTAGCTTTCCACACATCTCCTTCACTTCAGGGTCGTGGTACCACACTTTCATGACACTTTCTATCATTTTGGTTTTCGTCATGCAATCCATCTTAGATATGCGTGCTTTAATAATGGCCCACAAATTTTCAATGGGGTTTAGATCGGGTGAATTTCCTGGCCACTCCAATACCTTCAAATGTTGCTGGGTAAAGAAGCTCTTAGCAAGTTTAGAATTGTGGCATGGTGCCAGATCCTGTTGAAATACCCCATCGGCGTTAGGAAACAGCTTCTGCAGTGTTGGGACCATTTTTGCCTCCAGAATGCCTATGTACCTTCAATGGGGTGAAGTGTCTGTGGCCCGGAAGCTGTGAAACATCCCCAAAACATGACCTTGGGTGGGTGTTTGGGGGATTGCTGGATGTGGCCAGATCGAAGAGGTTCTCCATTCTTCGCTTGTCCCAACTAATTCGCACAGTACTGTATATGGTAAAGTGACTCTTTACAAGCACGGAGCAGTCTGTGCAAGTTGAAACACACTGTATGGTTGTAAGTAACAGTATGCTGCCAGTCTCTGTCATTTTCTCACTTTGGAAAAATGCTCTTTTTGTGTTATGATATTTGCAGGTTATGGCTGATTTGGAAATTGAGCAGTAATATGTGATCCATCATTGTGTTTGGCAAGGCTTAAGTGGTACACAGACAGTTTCAGAAATGACTCAATTATGTGGAGAACAGTACTTGAAACAAAGTGTGATTATGATTTTTCAAGTGCTACAATATTGATTTTCCTTGATTGTAATTGATATTCTTTAATTGCCAATTGATTAATTGACCAAGAATGTATACTTTGATATTTTGAATCACTGAGGGTTTTATCCATTGTATTAATATAAATCTGTTGTGACTGTAAAGTATTTGTATTCATAGGTGAATGCCCCAACTGTTGCCAGTCATATCTATGATAATTAATAATTTAGCCTGTAGAAGGTGCTGGACATATCTGTTGTGCACTCGCCCTGTTTTTATCACCGTAATTGCTGTGTTATTTTTTTTCCCTTCATAGCTCCAGTTGCACACTTTTACAAGAGCTGCTCTGAAACTAATGGGGCAAGCAGTTTCTTAAATACAGTCATACCATGACTTAATAATAATAATGATAAATACCCCCTCAAGCAGCTGCTTGCCACAGAGGTCGGACAGTAGCCTGTCAGTTGCCAAAGTAGAAGGTCTGAGAGGATGGCAGGACCTCAGCAGAAAAACGACACACCATGTCTTAAATAACAGTTTATACACACTCACACCACTTTCAAATCTGATAAATTCCACCATTGACCCATTATTTGTATTATTTTTTAATTCACACATCTCAAAAACTTTGCCATGAACTGAAGTTTCCATGTTTCATTTAGTAGTGGCATACACCAGCTTTTATTCTGCTCACACAATTCATTTTTCATCCTACCTACAGTAGGGTGAGTCCAAGTGGGTATTCAATAGTCCAAAAGAGTCCAGGTGGGTATTCCATTGAGTGTATGTATGGCTACAATTATGGTTACATTGAGTGTATATATATGATTAAATTCATGTGACTTAGGATGTAAATGACCAATATCTTCATTTTTATTATTTTTTGTGGTTTAAAATCTAGTTGTAATATATATATTGTGTTAGTTTTATTGGTATATAAAATTTTCAACTCTTTTTAAATCTCATTAATATTTTCTAGTGGATGTGAGGGTTTTCTTGGGTTATGTAAGTGATAATTTTGGTTGTCTTTTGCTGAAGGGTTATGAAATGTCTTCATAATAATTTGATAAAATTTGCTGCCACGCAATTTTTTTTTTTTGAATATTTTTTTTACATGGAGACATATCAATACCATTGAGAACATCCCTCTAAGTAATAGGCAATTTTTTTAGATCTAGAATAGTAGTATTTTCATATTAATTAACGTGATAAAAAGGAAACATAAATCAATAATAGTTGAAATATTTTTGATATCTCAAGAGGTTTAGTATATTCATTTTCAAGGGCAGCCACTGTTAGAACTAAATATTCAGTGTGCTATTTATGTAATTAACACTATATATTAAAAATATTAATACTTTATATATTTTATTCCTAAGCTGGATATTAATGAGCAAACTCTGCCAAAGTTCCTCATTGAAGAAGAGCTGATAAAACTGAATAAAAATTATGTCAAGCTCCAAGAAGAAATGAGTAGTATTTACAGGGAATTGGAAAATAGAAATAATTCAACAGAGAAAAATATGTAAGCTCTCAGAAATTAAAAGTAAAAATGCTCTATTATCACTAAAATTATTTACTATTACATTAAAATCTTTAAATGTAACATAAATCAGCTGGTCTTAAAATTAACATATTTCCACAAACAGTATATTTAGGGTGGGTGGCTCAGTCATTAGTACTCCAGGCTTGTAACCTGAAATTCTCAGGTTACAAGCTCTGTTGGATGGGACATTAAGCCAGACCCCATGTGCAGGAGAGCCCATACCCTGTACACATTAAATAGTACACTGGATGGCCTCGACAAGAGGCTTCTGTTTCTCTCCTAACAGCTGTCTAGTAAGTCCCCTTCTCCCAACCTTCTCTGAGCTCCTAAGGTCTTAATGACCTGGCTATTTAGTTATTGTATGAAAAAAAAAGTGTCATCAGAGGTGAAACAACTTAATCTGTATAATATCTGATTGTATAAAATCTGTATAATCTGTGCAATATCTATACCAAGTAGTATAGATAATGCTTTCACTTTTGAAGACTATGATATACATTGAGAGAAATGTCCTTAATAAGGCCTTACTTTATCTTACATGATTAAACTGCTTGTAATAATATATTAGTTGCAAAATTGTTTCCTGGTTGTGTGTTGTTATTTTAAATTATTTGGATGTGACTAGTAAATAATTTTATGGTGTTGATAGAATATTTGTACTCTTTTAATTTTTTTACACTTTGTTTTTATTGTAATTTTTAACTGAAAATAATTCATAAATTCTTAAAATTTCATTATTAAAATAGACTCAACAATATTAATTTCACTGTTTACCCTGGTATCTAAAATCAACTCTGAATTAAAAAAAAACTTTCTACATATGGTGGATGAAGTTGTTATACCAACAGAAGGATGCATATCCCCCTAGTGATTGTTAACTTTTTTTTATGCTATGAGCCCTAAATTGCCCATTGCCAGATTGTCCTGACCCTCAGGCGTATGAAATTATTTAAATATCTTAAAAATATTCATAATACACAGTCTCATAGGGAAAAGGATTATAATTTTTAATTTTGTATTTGTATGCTTGGAATAAGGAAAGAAAAAAAGTAAAGTTGTTTGTTAGTGAGTTGCTTCAACTTTATAGTTATAAAAAGCATTGTGACTGGGCCAGGGTTGAGATTTATCTCTGTGAAACTACATGCCCTCAATCAGTAGAGGCAAAGCCATCTGAAGGGAAAGCCTGATGTCACGTGATTTGGACTGTGCCACCAGAGGTCTATGAGAGCAGAGACTCGGTCGTAGTGTGAAGCTTGTAGCTATGCCTGCTTCATTATCAAACTGTAGTCACCACTGCTGTTTGCAACTATACCTTTGTGTTAACAGTGTGGTACTATTTATTCTGGTTATAGATAAATATTAAAATTATATATATATATATTGTTTAAATTCAAGTGTATATATAGTAATTATTATTGTTATCATGCCCTAAATGTTATGTTCCTGGCTGCTGTAGTAATTATAGTGGATTGCATTATGTAACTGTATTTCGTTTTCTTAAAGACACTGCTGCAAAACAGCTATGGTTGAAAAAAATTCCATGGAAAGATTTTATTCCCAGTAAGAAGACTGTTGTTTGCTAAAAGCATTTTGAGGATAAACTCATAATATATTATGATGAACTTCCCAGTGATAAAGGCACTGTAAAATTCTAATGAGGTACACCGAAATTACCTATAGATGCCTATCGTAGTATCTTTCCAAACCTGCCTTCATATTTGTCTGAAACTAGTAGCTCTACAAGAGTAACATGTGCAGAAAAAAGAGCTACAGCTCTAAATAAGAAGTATGAAGCCCATTTTTTTGTGTGATATTGAGAATTTGGCAAAAAACAATTTAATTAAAGATTTTAATCATTTGTTAAAATTCGTTACAAAGCAAGAAAATATTTGCAATAATTGGATTTGTGTCAAAATGCTAATAAGGTGGAGTTCATTTTATTAGAAAATGAAAAGCTTCTACCTCAGGAAAAAGCTTAGGTTCATATAAGTAATAATTTATCATACAGTGCTTATATTAATAATTTAGAAATTCCCAAAGAAATACTTGAAAAATTGGAATATTTCACATAATGTTTGAAATCTTGGGATAAAATTCTTCATATACTTGTGACTATTAAAAATTTAGCTTTTAATAATATTATTAATTCTAATTATTGCACTTTTATCATAAACTCAGTTGTTATTGCCTTAACCAAAATATTGAACTATTTAAAAGACAACTCAAATGAGAATGTTGATAGAATTAATTCAGTATTTTTTATCATTGAACAATTAAACTTGTTTAGTGTGCCACCAAATAATCATTATGCATATCCATCTGATATGCTGCTATTTGCATATTCACTGTCTATGAAATCTCCAGCTTCATATGAATTGAACACCTTCCACATTCTCAGTTATTAAGAAAAATGTCAGGGGATATTATAAGTTCATCTGGTTCTGATGATGACATCATGTGTTATTTGAAAAAGAAAAAGCTTTTAAATGAAAGGGAGAAAATAATAAACATTCTTATTGATGAAATTCATATTCAACCAACTTTTCTGGGGTACTTCATACAACACTTGATAATCTAGCACATTCTGTACATAGCACTATGTTATCATCAGTGTTTTCAAATAATAAGGATATTATATTTTTCTTGCCAGCAAAATCTTTAGCAGCAGAAAACTTATTTGATCACACTAAGAAATGTATTTTTGCCATTGAGGAAATGGGTTATCGTGTTTTAAGTATTATTATTAATAACAATTCAATTAATAGAAAGAATGTTTCATTTATTTCGCAATGATAGCTTGTTTCTAGAACCATTGGCATCACATCCTTTTGAGAAACGGAGACCACTTTTTTTGCTTTTTGATGCTGTACATTTGTTAAAATGTGTGTATAATAACTGGTTAGCCCAAATAAAAAATTTTGTAATACCTGATTTCAATAACAAAGCAAAAAAAAAAAAAATCAGCAAAATTTCATCACTTGGCAGATGTGTACAATTAAGGAAAAAAAAAAAAATCTGTTGTTAAATAATGACTATCATTTGACTGAAAATGCATTATACCCATCAAATGTTCAGAAACAAAATGTGAAATTGGTGTTAAAAGTGTTTGACAGGTCAAAAATAAAAATACTTTCGAATTGCTTGGTTCAAAACATGATGGTAATCCTCTGTGGGAGGATTGGAAAGGCACTGCAGTATTTCTGTCTATCATAATAAATTGGTGGGAAATAGTAAATGGGAAATCATGTAACAAGGGGATTAGAAAAAGAAATAAAAATATATTTCCATCTATTCTACTGAAGATTCACAACTTTAATTTCTGAAGCAATTCTTGTCATGGTTGGAAAACTGGAAATCTATAGTATTGGAAAACATCTGGAGGACTAAGCAAAGAGACATTTGATTCTCTTATTCACACCACCAGATCATTTATATGACTTCAGAACATTATTAGATTTATCCACACAGATAAATTGGAAGCCCGCTTTGTTCAGTACTGACAGTTAAGTGGGTGCAATTACCATGTGTCTTTACAAAAAATATGTGAGGCTGAAAAAAAGAGTTGAAAATAATAAGCTTACTAAAGCTTAAATCAGCCAAATTTGGGGAAATATCTGTTTCTAATCTGTGCTCTTTCTTTGTTAATGACACTGTTGATATCCAATTAGATGATAGTTAAACAAATTTTATCAAATCATGTGTTAATACACATATTAATTTAGGACTAACACAAGATGAAGTAAATAACATTATATATATTGTTTGCTATGCATGCCACAATATAAAAAAGAAAACATTTTGTGTTACTTGTATCGATCATTTAACAACAAAAAGGGATTTAGTATTGAATGTACCTCAGCAGCTAATTAATATGTGTGACCATGGAGGGCTAACCTATCCTACTGAAGTTTCAGTAAATGTGGGAATGTTATGCTGTGCTGTTTTTCAAACACTGATATCTAGTAATGTAGAGCAGCAATTTATGGACTGCAAAAGTCAATTATTGACATATGTTAATATTGTAAAGCAGGTTTTGAAAAAAGAAACAGTGTTTAGTACAAATTTTCAGTGTTCATGTGGGAATAAAATAATTTGTTACGTAAAATTATATTAACACATGGAAATGTATGCATGAATAATTACATCCAATCCAAATATGCACCCAAGAAATCCTCAAAAAAAAAAGCTCCTTGGTGAAATGATTAATCATATGACATCCATGTCTATCTGTTAAATTTTACTGGTGTACTGGTCATGTCTAAAAGATAGACATTGGTATATTTGATATGGGTTCAAATAATTATTTGTCTTGTAGTTACTATCATCAGTATATGGTATTCAGTGTTATCATTTTCTTTAACAAGCTGCATGGGCTATATTTCTTGTTATTATGGAACATTCTTCAATGTTACACTGAAATGTGTAATTTTTGTTTTATTACTATGCATTCTGTTAGAAACTTCAGAGGGCAATAATATAGGGTACCCATTGGTGCACTTAATAATTTTCACTTATCTAGTGATATGGTCTGTAAATGGTAGCTAGGTAGTCACTGGAAGGAGAGCTATGCACCAATCCCCTGTGATGATGCATAGAACCGGCCAGGCCTAGCACCTAATGTCCGACCCCGCCTTCTCGTGGTGCGGACCATTAGTAACTTTCAAAAGAGATACTCTCTTGTGGAAGTGAAAGGAAGGGGAGGGCTGCCAGATTAGTGTGGCCTACTGATCTGGACAACTATGGCTACTTTTCTTTTTTTTTTCTACCCTGCTGAGGAGTGGTCAACCACACAGGGTCCTGGTGCTGACCATATAAACCCACTGGACTGGACTGATATATGGCTCTGAGCTTCATTATGGATCCTGATTTTGCTGCACTGGTGGGCTTCTGTGGAGGGAAAATCTTCCGCTGTGTTTTCTATTTGTTTGTGGGTTGACAGCCCCAAGTGAATAGATTCATAGGATATGTTTATCAGCTGGTGGATAATCCTGAGCAGAAGTCATCACAGGCACCTGAACTCTTTGCTTCTATTGGCATCGTCAAATTCTACATTTGAGGAAGTCTTCCAGTGTAGATGGCTTCAGCCTTTAGTAGTGGGGGAACAGGTCTTTGCCCCATGTCTGCGATTAGGGGTCTGTTTGATATTGTCGGCATTCCCTCTCTCAATAAACATAGTTTCTTTTAACATCCCACTAACCATTTTCTCTCCATAGGTAGTTGGAATGTGAGGACTCTGCACAGAGCTTTTTCTCTTGATGTCCTCACACAAGAATTCCACCATTATAATTTAGATATTCTTGGCTTGCAAGAGACCATATGGACAGATAAAGGTCAGATTCTTAAAAATAATCTTAAATTTCTCTTTTCAGGGAGGGACGACAATAAGCATCACCAAGGCGTGCGTCTGCTTCTCAGCAGACACGCTAGCGATGCTCTTCTAGGATATGAGTGCATTAATGAAAGGTTTCTTACAGCAAAATTTCAGACGTGTTAAAGACTTGAATGTTATCTGCTGTTATGCCCCCACTGAGGATGCTGATGAGAATGAGAAGGATAGGTTTTACGGACAACTTCAGGATATTTTGAATTCTGTCAAGAAAGGAGATATTACCCTTGTTCTAGGTGACTTCAATGCCAAAGTTGGTACTGACTCTGATCTTTGGGGAGGGGTGATAGGCCCTTTTGGTATTGGTAGCTGCAATGGGCAACGTCTCCTACAGGTAAGTAAACTCAATGGATTCAGAATAACTAACACTTATTGCAAACACCGCGACATACATAAGTAAACATGGGTTTCACCTGATGGGCTGCATAAGAATATGATTGATTACATATTAATTAACAGCAAATGGGCTAGTTCTGTTAGGAATACCAGGGCATATAGGGGAGCTGAAATTGGATCTGACCATTACCTTGTTAAAAGTGTGTTGCAACTTAAACTAAAAAAGTGTTGTGCTAGGGTTAAAAAATTTACTTTTAATACAAAAGCTCTGAAAGATCCAGTTATAGCCAAAGCTTACCATGATAGGTTACTTAGTCATTATGACAGTCATGGTTTGCTTACTACTGAAGTTGAGGAAGAATGGGATCATTTTAAACAGGCTTTTTTGGACACTAACAGTACTCTTTTAGGAAAAAGGAGCAGAAGAGACAGAATTTTCTGAGTGATAAGGCACTTGAGCTTATTTCAGAAAGAAAGAACTGCATGAATGTCCTTAATACCCTACTAGTTCCAATGGAAAGCATTACAGAGAACTTAATAAACGTGTAAAAGAACAGTTAGCTGCTGATAAGAATCTTTGGCTTGATGGTTTGGCTGACAAAGCTGAGGAAGCAGTTAGACAGCACAACAGCAGAGAGCTGTACCAGATAGTTAATGTTTTGTGTGGTAGAAAACGGACAGGCATACAAGGATTGAAGGATAAACAAGGTAAGGTTATAGTACGGGAGGATTCTGTCATGGCTAGGTGGGCTGAGTATTTCAGTGATGTTCTAAACAACGTAGTTAGTTCTACTCCCATTGTTTGCAATGATGATAGATGCATTGGTGGCTTTAATGTTGGCCCTATAACACAATCTGAAGTTATTTTGGCTGTTTCTAAACTTAAACTACATAAATCCCCAGGGGTAGATGAAATTACTACCGAAATGCTTAGAGCTGGGAATGTTTCGGTTACCACTTGGATGACTGAAGTTCTGAATATCTTTTATGATAAAGGCATGGTTCCTAAGGATTTTACCAGAGCTATTGTTATCCCTATTTTCAAAAAAGGTGATCGCAGTTCTTGTGATAACTATAGGGGTATCAGCCTACTCTCTGTTCCAGGTAAAGTTCTTTCCATGATTGTGCTTAATAGAATTAAGAATCTGGTTGACAGTCAATTGCGTGATGAGCAATGTGGATTCAGAAGTGGTAAGGGATGTGTGGATCAGATATTTTCACTTAGGCAGATTCTTGAGAAACGTTTCGAGTTTCAGAAACCTTTGGTTGCTAGCTTTGTTGATTTCAAAAAGGCTTTCGACTCTGTTGATCGTCATAATTTGTGGTTGATTGTGAGATCATATGGTATACCGGACAAGTTAGTTAACACAATGAAAGCTCTCTATAATAACACTGAGTTGTGTGTGAGAGTTGGTAAGGCTTGTAGCAATTGATTTAGCATTACTTCTGGTGTTCGACAAGGTGCATTTTGTCTCCCTTTCTCTTTAGCTTGGTTATTGATTATGTTATGCGAAATTCACTTCAAGGGAAAGATTTTGGCCTTAAATGGGCTGGAGATACGAAAATTTCTGATTTAGATTATGCTGATGATTTAGCCCTTTTGGCAAATGATGTTGATGAGATGAACTCTTTCATTCGAGCTGTTGATGAGACTGGTAGTAGAGTAGGTTTGGTTATAAACAGAGAGAAAACTAAAGTGATGAAAATTGGTCAGGCAGGTTGTGATTCAGTTAATCTGAATGGTTGCAGTCTTGAGCAGGTGTCACAGTTTAATTATCTTGGGAGCTATGTAACTGATACTGGTGATGTGCGGCATGAGATTAACAGACGAATAGGTATTGCTGCTGGGACTTTTAAGAATCTATGGAGATTGTGGAGAAATAGGCGTATACACCTAAAGACTAAAATTAGACTGTATAATAGTTTGGTTCTTTCTAGGGTTAGTTATGGTAGTGAAACTTGGACGTTGTGTAAACAAGATAACAGGAAACTAGATGCTTTTGATTCCAGATGCTTACGCAGTATCTTGGGCATTAGGTGGTTCAACTTTGTAACTAATGATGAGGTTAGGCAAAGGAGTTTGCAACCTCCTTTAAGCAGCATATTGTGCAGAGAGAGACTCCGTTGGTTTGGCCATGTTGCCCGTATGAATAATTATAGATTGGCGAATAGGGTTATGAACAGTGTGCCTAAAGGCCTCAGAAAGAAGGGGAGACCTAGGATGCGGTGGGCAGACAATGTCAAACAGGACCTTGTTAGAATTGGTGTGCAGTGGCCAGATGCAGTAGATGTAGCTCAGGATAGACTTGCTTGGAGAACTAAATTGCACGGTCTGGTTAGACCTCCGTAGCCCATGGCTGCTTGAGGATGATGATGATGTCTCAGTGATAGACATTGTTATTGCAAATTATTTTTTGAAGCATACAATATGATTGAGTTATTGGTATATTTGATGTGGATTTCAAATAATTATTTGTTTTGTATTTACTATCATCAAACTCTTTTGACTCTGTTGATCATGAGATTCTGTGTCATATCAGACTAGGTAGTTAGCATAATGAAACCTCTATAATAACATTGGGTCATGTATGCTTTGTAAGCAAGATAACAGGAAACTTGATGCCTTAGATTCTAGATGTTTACCTAGGCATCTATCTTGGGCATTAGGTGGTTTAACTTTGTAACTAATGATGAGATTAGGCAAAGGAATCGGCAACTTCCTTTAAGCAGCATATTGTGCAGAGAGAGAGACAGCTGGTTTGGCCATGTTGTCCGTATGGATAATTATAGATTGGCGAATAGGTATGAACAGTGTGCCTAAAGGCCTCAGAAAGAGGGGAAGACCTAGGATGCAATGGGCAGACAATGTCAAACAGGACTTCTATTAGATTTGGTCAACAGTGGCCAGATGTAGTAGCTCATGACAGACTTATGGAGAAATAATTGCACAGTCTGGTTGGACCTCCGTAACCCATGGCTGCTTGAGTATTCTGTATGTACACCGAAGAGCCAAAAACATTATGACTACTTGTCTAATATGATGTTGGTCCTCCATGTGCTGACAAACTAGTTCTTACCCACCGAGGTGTGGATGTTACAAGACCTGTAAAGGTGTCTTGTGGTATCTGGTACTAACTTGTTACCAGCAGATCCTTTAACTCTTGTAAGTTACATGGTTGAGCCACCACAGATCGGATGTGTTCTGTTCCAACACCAACCACAGATGCTTGATTGGATTGATGTCTGGAGAATTTGGAGGCCAGGGCAATACCTGGAAGTTTTCCTCACATTCTGCGAACCATTCTCGAACAATCTGGGCAGTGTGACAAGGTGCATTATCCTTCTGAAAGAAGGCACTACTAGAGGGGTTGGGTGGGTTGTTTTACCTCTGAGCGGCACTTTTTTGCACACCATGGGCTAAATGGCCAGGTCACATGGACCCCGAAGGCTCAGAGAAGGTTGGGGGAGGGGATCCACTGGAATAGCTGTTGGGAGACAGATGGTAGCCTCCCGTCAAGGCCATCCAGCGTGTTCTTTAACGTGCACAGGGTATGGTTCTCCCGCACACGGGGACATGGCTTAACGTCCCATCCGACAGCCTGTGGCCTTTCCAAGCCCATCGGTGTCCCCTACTGACCGTGGGCAGGGCGGGGAATTTTGCAGAGATATACTAGAGGGGTAAACTGTTGCCATGAAAGGATGTACCTGGTCTGCAATGATCTTTAGGTAGGTGGTAGATGTCATAGTTTCCTGCACATGAATGACTGGACCCAGGGCAAAAACAGCAACAACTTTTTACTTTTGATATAAAAAAATAATAAAAAAAACCTCAAGCAGCTGCTTGACACAGAGGTCTGAGAGGATGGCAGGACCTCAGCAGAAAAACAACATGAACATCCATGCCTGGGTATGCAAATTGGTTCTGTTTTTCCTCACAGCAGAGCACTGTGAAGAATGTTTGCATTCATCAGCCCAAACCTGAACTCAGACTGGGAATCCTGATTGCACTGGATAACGAAAGGTTTTATGAGTTCAGATCTCAGTCATGGGATTAAAATTTTTTTTTGGTTAAATAAAAGGGGAAGTGTATTTTTTACTTTCTCTCTGTGTTGTGGTGGAGAGGGGGGGGGGTGGAGAAATTATAAATAAAATAAAATAAATACTTCCTCAAATAGCTTCTTGCCACAGAGGTCTGATAGGAGCCTGTTAGCATATATGTCATAGTAGAAGCTCTGTGAAGATGGCAGGATCTCAGCAGAAAAATGAGACAAACATCCATGCTTTAACCAGGGCTTGAACCCAAGTTCCTTAGATCAGTAGCCAAGTGCACTAACCACTCGGCCATGGGAAAAGGAACTATTTTTGTACATTTCCGATTTTTATGGGAATGCAAAATAATATGAAATGGCATACTTCTCCCTCTTTCTTGCCAGTACCTTTGAATGCTGGTAATCTCATGTTATGATATTAAAAAGTATTGGAATGACCTGATAAGGAAATCTATTAAATATGATAATGACTCAGTTATCATTATTGTGAAATATTGGAAGACACTTATTGATTTCTTTCAAGTGAGAGACACAATTTGTAAACATAATGTATGTATTGTATTTATAATGTTTTTATTTCAATAAAAGTAATCGTAAATTTTTTTATCTGCTTGATGTTCTAATAACAATTTTGTTTGCATTTTTGTAATAATGAATATGTTTTTACAGTCCTGTGCTGAATTGCAATGATATATCTTCGCATCATCAAGAAGTTAATGGAGATCAAATTGCAGTGATACCACCTAATCAAAGTTTTGTTCCATATTTTCAAAGGGAGAGTAATGTTACTTGCTTGAAAGATGATTATTCTTCAGTAGAGCAGTTTAAAGACCTTTATTCTTCTAATAGGCATATAAATGATGAAGTACAGAAAGATATACCTTCACTAAAATTTTTGAATTGTCCACAGCATAGATTCCTTTCCTGTCCACTTTGCAATGAAAGACATAATGAACAAATGAAAAAAGTTGTAACTCCAAGTCCATTTTTAAATACTAATTTGCATAAAAAAAATCACTCCAGCAGGCTTTTATCAAGAACTCGTATATTTTCGAAAGGCACCAAAAGAAACATTCAACTTAGGGCTGAGAAAAAAAATATATCTCTGGAAAATACTGTGTGCAAACAAGAGTCTATATCTCAAGTCAGCCACACTGATTCTGGAAGAGGAGAGAGCTTAATTTCAAAGACTACCAATCAAAATAAAGGTAGGTATAAGGCTTATTTTTCAAAACCACCATTGCCATTTTTCTGTGGCACATGGAAAGCTTTAGATCAAGAAAGATAAAATCAACCTTTTTTTTAATATTAGTTTGATAACTGCACATAAATACTTTGATCAAAATGACTTTATGAAAAAGTTATTTATAGAAAGATAATACATTATTAATTAAATTAAAAAAATAATACATTAAATTTGCAGAATTTTTGCAATTTGTGAGTTTTAAAATATATTTTCCTTACTTTACAATTATACTGAGTTAACTTGGGTAGTCAGGGAGTAAGTTAATAGTGATGGCTTTATCATTCATAGATTCCAAAAATGTAAAAAAAAATAATATAGTAAATGTTGCACAAACTTGGGGTATTGCAGTGGCAGCTGAGGATTTGGTGGGTTGAGAGTTGGCTCAGTTGGTAGCATGTATGATTCATATTCTGCAGTTCCCCAGGTTCAAGTCCTACCTGTGCCAAGGTTGAGATTTAATTTCCCCTAAACCCATTCCTTTCCTTTGGTCAGAAAGGGGACACCAATGGGCATGGAAAAGCAGTGGCCCCATGTGCAGGAGAGCCACACTGTGCACATTAAAGAACATGCTGGGTGTTCTTGACGTGAGACTTCCATCTCTCTCCCAACAATTGTCCAGTGGAGCCCCCAACCTCTTGAGGACTTGTGACCTGGTCATATAGCCCATTGTGTGCAAAAAAAGTGCTGCTCAGAGGTCAAACATAAAGTGACGATGTGGTGAAATTGAAAAGTAGCATATTGGAGCAGGAGTTTTCAAAGTGTTATGTATAACCTTGGTTTTTATGAAAGCTTATTGGGGTTCAGAAGGACCATGAGAGACAGAGGGAATGAGAAAATTTTGAGGATTTAACACTAGTCCAACTTGCACATGACAATTAGTAAATATTACCTCCAACAGAAATACTAGACTGACTTCAAAATCCTTTTACTATATCTAGAAATGTGCATCAATTGCCATATAAAAGGAACAAATAATTATTTTTGATTTTTTTTTTGAGAGCATAGAGAGATTATTAATAATATAATGCATATAAAAGTTGTTTTATTATCATTTAGTTTATTACCTCTCAGTTGAGATTCCAAGGGGAGAAAAGGTTTTAGGAGAGGGAGGATTAAATATGTGTTCTGGGAAAGAGTATGGATTCTGAGTGTACAAGTATATGTAAGGATTCTGAGAAACAAATAATGAAAAGGTTTTAGGAGAAAACAAGATTAAAGGTAAAAGTTCTGGGGAGGAAGGGATTAACCCTTTTACTACCAAACTGGTCCAAAATGGTCAAGAATTTAAATGCACTTGTTCAGTCAATGCTATTCCTTCCTTTTCAATCCCTCATTCCTGCATTTTTTGCTGTTAGTGGAATGAAAGGGTTAAAAATGTAAAGGTTCCACGTTTTCAGAAAGTTTGAAAATCTCTGCATTAGAGTTATACTTTCATTTTTAATAATGTAACATTTTTTCTCAAAAATTTGTTACTTGTCAATATATAATTTGAGTTCACACCAACCCCCACTCTGCCCTCAGCAGAAAAGAAATTGATTGGCTTGGAAAAGTTGCCATCCTTTGGATGGAATATAAGGTTATGGGCCCTTGTACAGGAACCACCACACCAATGCATGCTAAAGAGCATGAATGACATGATGGGAGGCCTCCATCTGTCCACCGGATCCCTTTCCCCTTCACAGTTGGGTCTTTGTGATCTGTTCATTGTGTGCACACCAATGCATGCTAAAGAGCTGGACGACATGATGGGAGGCCTCCATCTGTCCGCCGGGTCCCTTTCCCCTTCACATTTCAGTCTTTGTGATCTGTTCATTGTGTGCACACCAATGCATGCTAAAGAGCAGGGATGACATGATTGGAGGCCTCCATCTGTCCACCGGATCCCTTTCCCCTTCACATTTGAGTCTTTGTGATCTGTTCATTGTGTTCATTCATGCCATGATGTAGAACTTTATTATGTTATAGTAATATATGTTATATCCAATGATAGGCTATCACTTCTCCATGTTTTGTAGTACAATGATAAAATAATAAAGTTAATCTCATGTCTGAGTTTATGAGCTTATTTAGAAGACATTTAAGAAAATTTTAACAATGAAATTGTGATTAAATGGATTTGATTTATTTATTTATCGCTGTATAATTAAGGCCTGTAAATGGTAGCTAGGCGTAAACTGGAAGGAGAGCTGTGTACCAATCCCTAGTGATGATGCACAGAACCGGCCAGGTCTAGCACCTAATGTCTGACCCCGCCTTCTCGTGGTGCAGGCCGTTAGTACCTTTCAAAAGAGATATTCTCTTTTGGAAGGGAACGGAAGGGGAGGGCTGCCAGTTCAGTATGGCCTGCTGATCTGGTCATCTACGGCCACTTTTTTCTTTTTTTTCAACCCTGCTGAGGAGTGGTCAACTTCACAGGGTCCTGGTGCTGACCATTTATACCTACTAGACTGGACTTGTTTATGGATTTGAGTTTGATTATTGATCCTGTACTTGCTGCACTGGTGGGCCTCTGTTGAGGGAGAGTCTGCTGCTGTGTTTTCTGTTTGCTTCTGGGTTGCCAGCTCTAAGTGAACAGAGGCATGGGATACCTTATATCAGCTGGTGGATAATCCTAATCAGAGGCCATCGCAGGTACCTGAACCTTACTTAGCTAGTTGGGCATCGTCAAGCCTAAACTGGAGTAATGCGTCTCAGGCAGGCCATGTGGCTCTTGAAAAAGTCCACTTGAAAAGGTGGTGCCTGAAGTTCCTACGCATCGGTGACTTCAGCCTTTAGCGGAGGAGGAACGGGTCTTTGCCCCATGCCTGCGATCAGGGGGCTGTTTGATATTGCTGGCCCTACTAATCTCAATAAACCTAATTTCTTTAAAAATCCCACTAATCATTTTCTCTCTGCAGGAACGTGGAACGTGAGGAACCTCTTGATGTCCTCATGCAGGAATTCCAGCACTATAACCTAGATATTCTAGACTTGCAAGAGACCAGATGGACAGGTAAAGGCGAGATACTTAAAAATAACTTTAAATTTCTCTTTACAGGGAGGGAGGATGGAAAGCATCACCAAGGCGTGGGTCTGCTGCTCGGCAGACATGCTAGTGATGCTCTTCTAGGATATGAGTGCATTAATGAAAGATTTCTTACAGCAAAATTTCAGACAAGCATTAAAAACTTGAATGTTATCTGCTGTTATGCCCCCACTGAGGATGCTGATGAGGATGAGAAGGATAGGTTTTACGGACAACTTCAGGATATTTTGAATTCTGTCAAGAAAGGAGATATTACCCTTGTTCTTGGTGACTTCAATGCCAAAGTTGGTACTGACTCTGATCTTTGGGGAGGGGTGATAGGCCCTTTTGGTATTGGTAGCTGCAATGTCAATGGGCAACGTCTCCTACAGGTAAGTAAACTCAATGGTTTCAGAATAACTAACACATATTACAAACACCGCGACATACATAAATACACATGGGTTTCACCTGATGGGCTGCATAGGAATATGATTGATTATATATTAATTAACAGCAAATGGGCTAGTTCTGTTAGAAATACCAGGGCATATAGGGGAGCTGAAATTGGATCTGACCATTACCTTGTTAAAAGTGTCTTGCAACTTAAACTTAAAAAGTGTTGTGCTAGAGTTAAAAAATTTACCTTTAATACTGAAGCTCTGAATGACCCAGTTATAGCTAAAGCTTACCATGATAGGTTACTTAGTCATTATGACGGTCATGGTTTGCTTAATACTGAAGTTGAGGAAGAATGGGGCCATTTTAAACAGGCTTTTTTGGAAACTAACAGTATTCTTTTAGGAAAAAAGGAGCAGAGGAGGCAGAATTATTTAAGTGATAAGGCAATTGAACTTATTTCAGAAAGAAGGAACTGCAGGAATGTCCTTAATCAGTACCCTACTAGTCCTAATAGAAAAGATTACAGAGAACTTAATAAACGTGTAAAGGATCAGTTAGCTACTGATAAAAATCTTTGGCTTGATAGCTTGGCTGACAAAGCTGAGGAAGCAGTTAGGCAGTACAACAGCAGAGAGCTGTACCAGATACTTAATGTTTTATGTGGTAGAAAACGGACAGGCATACAGGGATTGAAGGATAAACAAGGTAAGGTTATACGTGGTGAGGATTCTCTCATGGCTAGGTGGGCTGAGCATTTCAGTGATGTTCTAAACAATGTGGTTAGTTCTACTCCCATTGTTTGTAATGATGATAGATGCATTGGCAGCTTTAATGTTGGCCCTATAACACAATCTGAAGTTAGTTTGGCTATCTCTAAACTGAAACTTCATAAATCCCCAGGGGTAGATGAAATTACTACAGAAATGCTCAGAGCTGGGAATGTTTTGGTTACCACTTGGATGACTGAAATTTTGAATAACTTTTATGATAAAGGCATGGTTCCTAAAGATTTTACCAGAGCTATTGTTATCCCTATTTTCAAAAAAGGTGATCGCAAGTCTAGTGATAACTATAGGGGTATCAGCCTACTCTCTGTTCCAGGTAAAGTTCTTTCCATGATTGTGCTTAATAGAATTAAGAATCTGGTTGACAGGCAATTGTGTGATGAGCAATGTGGATTCAGAAGTGGTAGGGGATGTGTAGATCAGATATTTTCACTTAGGCAGATTCTTGAGAAATGTTTCGAGTTTCAGAAACCTTTGGTTGCTAGCTTTGTTGATTTCAAAAAGGCTTTCGACTCTGTTGATCGTCATAATTTGTGGTATTGTGAAATCATATGGTATACCGGACAAGTTAGTTAACATAATGAAAGCTCTCTATAATAACACTGAGTCATGTCTCAGAGTTGGTAAGTCTTGTAGCAATTGGTTTAGCATTACATCTGGTGTTCGACAAGGGTGCATCTTGTCTCCTTTTCTCTTTAGTTTGGTTGTTGATTATGTTATGCGAAATTCACTTCGAGGGAAAGATTTTGGCCTTAAATGGGCTGGAGATACGAAAATTTCTGATTTAGATTATGCTGATGATTTAGCCCTTTTGGCAAATGATGTTGATGAGATGAACTCTTTCATTCGAGCTGTTGATGAGACTGGTAGTAGAGTAGGTTTGGTTATAAACAGATAGAAAACTAAAGTGATGAAAATTGGTCAGGCAGGTTGTGATTCAGTTAATCTGAATGGTTGCAGTCTTGAGCAGGTGTCACAGTTTAATTATCTTGGGAGCTATGTAACTGATACTGGTGATGTGCGGCATGAGATTAACAGACGAATAGGTATTGCTGCTGGGACTTTTAAGAATCTATGGAGATTGTGGAGAAATAGGCGTATACACCTAAAGACTAAAATTAGACTGTATAATAGTTTGGTTCTTTCTAGGGTTAGTTATGGTAGTGAAACTTGGACGCTGTGTAAACAAGATAACAGGAAACTAGATGCTTTTGATTCTAGATGCTTACGCAGTATCTTGGGTATTAGGTGGTTTAACTTTGTAACTAATGATGAGGTTAGGCAAAGGAGTCTGCAACCTCCTTTAAGCAGCATATTGTGCAGAGAGAGACTCTGCTGGTTTGGCCATGTTGCCCGTATGGATAATTATAGATTGGCAAATAGGGTTATGAATAGTGTGCCTAGAGGTCTCAGAAGGAGGGGGAGACCTAGGATGCGGTGGGCAGACAATGTCAAACAGGACCTTGTTAGAAGTGGTGTGCAGTGACCGGATGCAGCAGATGTAGCTCAGGACAGATATGCTTGGAGAATTAAACTGCGTGCTTCGGTTGGACCTCCGTAGCCCATGGCTGCTTGAGGATGATGATGATGAATAATTAAATTTAACCAAGCCTTATTTCACAAGAATTTCTAAAAATTAAATACTCTCAAATTTCAACAAATATTGAACAGATCTCATTTGTTTTGAAATCCTGAAATACTGAATATATTGCTGTGCACAGAATTATACATTTTTCTCAGGAAATTGAATTGCAAGAAAAACTTGGAACTACAGTGAGAAAGCTAGTTGGCCCATCATTTGTGCAGAATAGGTTCATAATTAAAATGAAACAATTTATGCATAATTTCTGTTGCAACAGCTAAAACATTGATTGCACTTTTAGATTTCAAATTGAGTAGCTGTAGCTAAGTATCAGTAGCTCTGCAAGGGGTGGCATGCCAAAAACAAGGATATGTTATCATGGACATTTGGCATGTGAAGGATCTTTAGTTAATGAACTCTGAGTGTCAGGAAAAAACAAATGTTCGATTTTTGGTGCAGGTTACTATAAAAATAAATTCTGAAATAAATTGGACACCTTCTTTTACTGACATTCCCTGTTTTAATCCAACCTTCCTCTTGTAATAGATATATACTTTATATCACCATATTGTCAGGGAGTGTAAACACTTGTTTGACTGAAAGTGAAATCTCTGTTCAACACAATACTAACATCTAGAGCAGTGGTTCTCAACCTTTTATGCTTCACGTACCCCCTGGAAATGTGTATGTAACTTGCGTACCCCTTGTATAGATAGATAAAACTATAGTTATAATATAGCAATGGGAATAAAATAAAACACTGACTTTGTTACTAGATCTATCCACTTTTGAGCTCTCATAGCGTACCCCAAAAAATATTACTGCGTACCCCATGCTGAGAACCCCTAATCTAGAAGGTGTTTTTTTTTTGCTAATCAGAAGGGACACCATTTATTGTCTTAAAAATCAATATTTAATATTAGTCAACCACACCTAACCAGCATTATAGTATTATGCCATTAACCTTTACAGTATCAGATTTGTGAAACTGAAGTCACTGTGGTGGGTGAATTAATTTTGGAGTTTTTCTTAGAGAATTAAACGTCTTTGCAAATTTATCCTAAGGTAACTGACAAACAGAAGTTGTGAGGAAGCTAGCTACTATTCCAACAGGAATCTTTGAAATGAAACATCTTGAATTTAAAGGAATACACTTCAGGGAACTAAATTACACAGGACTATCATTATTTTCACTAATCCAACACACTGAATAATGTGGAATTTAAAAAAAAATGTTTTTATCTGAATGGAACATATATGAAAGTGGAATGCCATCTGACACTTCAGTACAATAGTAGGAATTTCCAAAAAAAGTTCAAACATAGAATTACAAATGAAGCTAATGCACTAGTTAAATCTTTACTTCTGTTCTCTCTAATCTGATGTTGATTTTAACCAATTTTATTCTTAAGCATATTTTTCTGAAGAATCGAAATGAGAGGAATGCCCTACTAGAAAACAGAAGAGTCAACATTTTCTTTGTTATTTCATATTTCATAAACATTTACATAAACATTTTGGGTTGGATAGGTATTGATTAAACATTTTTCTTTTACATTTTTCAAATCTCTCAAAAGCTGTAATTGCTCCTTCTGACAATGGAAAATTTTGAAAATTTTAAAACTTTAGTTGAATATTGGAAACGATTTATTAGCCTGGAAATATGATATTTTAATGGTGGAGTGTGATGATCAAGGGACTTACATTGACAGCAACAATCCGTTACTTCACAACCAGGGGTGGGTGGGTGAGGAAACACAACTTTTTGTTTTAAGAGATTAATAAAGAATTCTTTTCGAGTTCAATAGTTACTAATGAAATGTGATGATTCATTGTTTTCAACTCCTCTAAAAGGCTTTAATTTACATTATTAGAGGGTACTAATTAGGGAAAATGTAAAACTTGAAATAATATTGCAAACAATATATTTATGCTAGAAATTAGAAATTCTGGTGGTAGAATGAGTTTATTAAAATGGATAAAAAAAATAAAAATAGATAACTTAGTAAAAGAAGTATAATTTATAATTATATGTATTTAAATTACTATTGGCTAAAATTTGGCCAGTTGCTCTTAATTTTTAAAATGTGATTGGTTTAAAATTACTACTAGAGCTTGACTAGGTGCATTTTATTTCATATCCTCTTGTTATGTTATACAGAATTCACAGCAAGAGAGAGGATAGGGTCTTAAATAGTCTAGAGATTTGAAAATTTCTAATTTAGATTATGCGGTGATTTGGCCTTTTGGCAAATGATGTTGATGAGATGAACTCTTTCGTTAGGGCTGTTAATGAGATTGGTAATCAAGGAGGTTTGGTAGTTAACAGAGAAAACTAAAGTGATGAAAATTGACCAGGCAGATTGTATTTTCAGTTCTTTTGAATAGATGCATCCTTGAGCAAGTGCCTTAGTTTAATAATCTTGGAAGCTGTGTAATGGTTACTGGCAATATCTATATAACAAATCTTTTCTCAAGTTTGCTCTGGTAGTGAAAAGTGGACTATTAATAAGCAGTGTAACAGGAAACTTGATCCTTTGATTCTCTCTGCTTCCCAGCATCTTAATCATTATGTGGTTTGACTTTTTAAGTAATGATGAGGTTGTTAGGTGAAGGAATCATAAACCATTTTTGTGAAGCATTGTGTGCAGAGAGAAACTGAAGTGGTTTAGCTGTGTTTTGTATATGCATAACTACAAATTGTCAAATAGAGTTATGAACCACTGTTCATAACTATTTGAAAAGGCCTCAGAAAATGGTTGAGACTTGGGATATGGTGGGTAGACATTGTCGAACAAGAGTGTGTTGAAATTGGCCTGCAGTAGCATAATGCATCAGTCATAGCTCAAAATAGACATGTTTGGAGGATTAAATTTCGCAGTCTGATTGAACTTATGTAGAACTTTTGCTGCTTGAGGATTATGTATGTATTTTGAAAAAAGTAATATTTAAAATTTTCCTAAATTCTTTCATTATTCCAATTTAAATCATTCATAATATTTCTATTTTTATTTAAAACTTTATTTTTTTCTTTTTGTGAGTAATTTCTACAAGTTAGCCATAATTAGGATATGATCTTTTTGTGGTTTACTTAATTAAACCCCTTTTTAACCCCCCCCCCCCAACAACAACAACAACATTAGATTTGCATATTCAGGTTAAATCTGAAAAACCTGGGGGGGGGGGGGATTTCAGAGTTTTTTCTTATAAAATATAAAAGGATTAAATTTGTTTGAGTTTTTCATTTGCCAAATATGATAGGCAAAGAAAGAGAATGAATTATTATTTTGTCTTGTAGCTATGCACTTGTACTACTGATGTAAGATGTGGGACAGCACATAACCCTAGAATCATACATGGAATTCTCACTATAAAAAATTATATTTTTTCAGAATACCATTCATTAAACTAAAACAAAAATCACATATTAATATAGCAGTTCAATCAGACTGTGTAAATTAGTCATTCCTCCTATACTGCATAATAGCAAAAGATTGGTAAAAAATCGGAATAGGAACATGTTTAGTGATATTTAAAAGGTTGATACTTTAAAAGCAATGTAGATATGTAAAAAAAATTATAAATGATTATCTGTTGTGAATTTAAAAGAATTGAAAGAGTTGGTACAAAGTAAATCTCACTCAAGAAACATTGGCAATGCATATGTTATTTTGTGTAAACAAAAAAAATTATTAGCCAATGCATGAAAATTCGGATTTTTTTAATTTCAACCCAGATTTGAAAACAAAACACTTTTCCCCCCCTCCCCCCAAAGTTTTTCTTCTAAGCTGAAAAAGTTACACTCAAGCCATAAGGAAATTAAATCATTGGATCTTTCGGTTGAGGGACTTTCTTAAATTGCAAAAACCTTAGCCATAAATGTTTATGACTAGTTTTTGTTTTACAATTGGCACACTAAGATTAAGTGTGTAGTTCCAAAAAATATTCTTTGAAACAAATTTAAATGGAAACTAAAAAATATGTATAAAGATATGTAAAGACAAGTAAAAATATCTCAAAACATGTGACATCTAACTGAAGCATTAAAATTTAGATCATCATTACTTCTTTATCAGGTGCCAATTATTGCTATGAAAATGTTTAACCCTTTCTGTGTTGGATCCCTAATAATCGTTTTAATCTTTTGAATTCTAGTGATGGGAGATCCAAGTTTTGGTTCCTGTAGTACAAAATTGTAAAAAAAAAATTCTGGATAGAAATCAGAATTTTTTTCCATTGTCTGTAATCAAATATTGAAAGTAGCATTTAAATCTTCGATATATACATATATTACCTGTTGATTCTGCTCGAAAAAATTACAATAAAGATAAAATATTATGATAAAGTTTAAAAACAAATCTATTTGAGTCTGCAGTGAACCTATGTGCATGTTCAGTCCTTGTAAATAGCATCAAGTATCGACCATATATAGATATCGATGTCATATATAGATTATCGATTAGTTGCAATTCATGATACTTTAAGCTATTTGTAACTCTAATAGAGTTGTAAAACTTCCTAACTTTTATTAATATAAAGATATTGATTTTATTACTATTGGAAATTGCATCATCTGGGAACTATGCACTTTGGCTTTCGATCAATATTTTAGCAGGCTTTCCATTTTGAAGACTTTTTTTTTACTCTAATGCTTTTAAAATAATTTTTTATTACTTCTCAAATGGATACTATGATTGTAAACAATAATTAGAAACAATCTAAAATGAAACCACTAGTAATCTATAATGGTGGCAATCTGAACAACATTAGGATTATTCAAAGTGTGAGTTTTAAAAGGTAGGACTTTATTTATCAATACTTTTAATTATATTTCAATCAAATAAACTGATTAAGGTCAGGATATTGTGATTCTTAACGAAGATTTCTGCCAGAATTTTAGAATTAAAATTTTCTGTAGCAGTTATGCAATGTCATAATAAAGTAACTCATTCTCAAATTAAGTGCTTCAGTTAAACTTTAAATGCTTTAAAACTGTTTATCAAATTTTATTTATACTTCTTTATCACTTTTCTGATATATTTTTCATTTTTTATTTAAATTCTCTTGTTTTTAAAGCAAAATAATTTTTTATGACACTGCTTTTCTTAGACTTAGAGTTTATCAATCATCAAAAGTCTAAAAATATGCATTATTTCCGTAAATGACTAAATATTTTAGAAAAAAAACTAAATAAATAAAAGATTTAAGCATTAATAGAAATATTATGAACTGTTTATAATACACTGGTTTCCATAAATTAAGCAAAATCCCTATGTTAAGTTAAGGGAAACTAAAGTCAAAGCTTAATAACTTCTAAAGTAAGTTTTTTTGTTTTGAAAAATGTGATTACAGATAAAGATTTCAATCAAATAAATCAATATCTCGATTTTCAACAATATTCATTCAGTATTTAATGAGTTATGGAAGTCTGAATATTTAGCGATAACAATGCCATCTGCAAATATTGAATTCAGAAGTTAATTAAAACTTAGTAATAAGTATTGTATCAAAGTGTTTAATAAAATAAGTTTGTATTTTAGAACTTTGTGTAGAGAATTCTTTCGCTATTCTTCAATTTTGTATAAGAGTCTTAAGACTGGCATTGCTGTTGTTAAATATTCAAACTTCCATAACTAATTAAATACCGAATGAATATTGTTGAAAATCAAGATATTGATTTATTTCATTGAGATCTTTATCTGCAATCACATTTTTCAAAACAAAAAAAAAATTATTTTAGAAGTTATAGAGCTTTGATGTTAGCTTTCCTTTGACTTAAAATAGGGATTTTCCTTACTTTATGGAAACCAGTGTAGAATAATAAAATAATACAGAAAAAATATGAAATATATATATATTTCTTAATTTTACTAAAGATAAAGTGGGGGAAAAAACAGTAAAATTTTGATATGTTTTATAAAATGACTAAAAAAACTTAATATACAATTTTTTTTCTTTGAATTTTACCATTTTATTAAGCCAATTAAACATTCTTTCTTTTGGTATATAACAAGATATATTTCCTTTCATTAGTTTCTTCAATTACATTAAATTAAAGACTTGAGTGTCATTTGTTGTTATGCCCCCATAAAGGACTGATGAGAATGAGGAGGATATGTTTTACAGCCAGCTTCAGGATGTTTTGAATTTTGTGAAGAAAGGAGATATTTCTCTTGTGCTAATGACTTCAATGCTAAATTTGGTACTGACGCGAATCTTTGGGCAGGAGTTTTATGTCCCTTTGACATTGGTAGTTCCAATGACTATGGGGAATGTCTCCTACAAGTAAGTAAACTTATTGGTTAGTGAATAACTAACACATACTACAAACACCAGGGACATTTATAAATATATATATATGGGTTTTGCCTAATGAGCTGCACAGGAATAGATAAATTATATTTTAATTAACAGCAAATGGGCTAGCTCAGTTATGAATACCAGATCATACAGGGAAGCTGAAATTGGGTCTGATCATTACCTGGTCAAAAGAATCTTGTAGCTGAAGCTTAAGAAATGTTGTGCTAAGGTTAAGAAAATTGGCTTTAACACTGAATGTCTGGAAGATCCAGATATAGCCAAAGCATACCATCAAGGCTACTTAGTCATTATGACAATTGTGATTTGCTTACTGCTGAAATTGAGAAAGAATGAGATCAATTTAAAAAGGCTTTTCTTGAAACCAACAGTACTCTTTTGGGTAAAAGGGAACAGAGGAAACAAAATTATTTGAGTGATAAGGCATGGAACTTATTTCTGAAAGAAGGAAGTGCAGGATTAATCTGAATCAACACCCTACTAGTCCGAACAGAAGGCATTACAATGAGCTTAATAAACGTGTAAAGGATCATTTAACAGCTGATATAAAAATCTTTGGCTTGATAGCTTGGCCTGACAAAGCAGAAGAAGCAGTTAGACAGCACAACAGCAGGGGTTTGTACCAGATTGTTAATGATTTATGTAGGAAGAAACAGACAGGTACACAGAAATTGAGGGATAAACATGCTAAGGTGGTTGAAGGTGAGGATTCTGTGATGACTAGGTGGACTGAGCATTTCAGAGAAGTTCTAAATAATGTGATTATTTCTACTCCCATTGTTGTAATGAGGATAGATACATTACTGGATTTAATGATGGCTCTATATTACATTCTGAAGTTGTTTGGCTATCTAAATTAAAACTGCATAAATCCCCAGGGTTGAATGAAATCACCACTGAAATGCTTAGAGCAGGAAACATTTGTGTTGTCACATGGCTGACTGAAATTTTGAATGTTTTTTATGATAAAGGTATTCCTAAGGATTTTACTAGAGCTATCATTGTCCCGATTTTTAAAACAGGTGATTGCAGTTCATTTGATAATTATAGGGGAATTAGTTTAACTTTCAGGTAAGGTTCTTTGCATGATTATACTTAATAGAATTAAGAATTTGGTTGATGGAAACTGTGTGATGAACAGTGTGGATTTAGAAGTGGTAGGGGATGTATTGATCAAATATTTTCACTTTGGAAGATTCTTAAGAAATGTTTAGAGTTTCAGAAACTTGGTTGCTAGCTTTATAGATTTCAAAAAGGCTTTTGTCTCTGTTGATCGACATAATTTGTGGTTGATTGTTAGATTTGGTATACCTGATAGTTAGTGTAATGAAAGCTCTCTATAATAACAAGTCGTGTGAGAGTTGGTACTTCTTGCAGTGATTGGTTAGCATTGCTAGTGGAGTTAGACAAGGGTGCATTTTGTCTTCTTTTCTGTTTAGTTTGGTTATTGATTATGTTATGCGAAATTCTTTGCAAGGGAAAGATTTTGGACTTAAATGGTCTAGAGATTTCAGAATTTCTGATTTAGATTATGCAGATGATTTGGCCCTGTTGGCTAATGATGTTGATGAGATAAATTCGTTCATTAGGGCTGTTCATGAGAATGGTAATAGAGTAGGTTTGGTGATAAACAGAGAAGAAATTAAAGTGATGAAAATTGATTAGGCAGATGGTGCTTCAGTTGCTTTGAATGGCTGCATGCTTAGCAAGTGTCACAGTTTAATTTACATGATGATGTGCGATAAGAGATAAGTAGAAGAATAGGGATTGCTGCTGGGACTTTTAAGAATCTATGGAAGTGTGGAGAAATAGGTGTATACACCTAAAGAGTAAAATTAGGCTGTGTAATAGTTTGGTTCTTTATAAGGTTAGTTATGGTAGCGAAACATGGACCCTTTGTAAGCAGGATAACAAGAAACTTGATGCCTTTGATTCTAGATGCTTATTCAGTATCTTGGGCATTAGATGGTTCAACTTTGTAAGTAATGATGAGATTAGAAGAAGGAGTCGTCAACATCCTTTGAGCAGCATATTGTGCAGAGAGAGACTGCACTGATTTGGCCATGTTGCCCCTATACATAGCTGCAGATTGGCAAACAGGATTATGAAGAGTGCGCCTAAGGGTTTTGGAAAAAGGAGGAGACATAGGATGCGATGGGTAGATAATGTCAAACAGGACCTTGCTTGAATTGGCCCAGAGAGGCCAAATGCAGCAGCTGTAGCTCAGAACAGACACGTCTTAAGAGAAAAATTACACAGTTTGGTTGGACCTCTGTAACCCATGGCTGCATGAGGATTTTGTATGTAGTTTTTTCAGGATGAGGTTCTAATGCTATTTATTTGATTTTCTAAAAACATTTTAAAATCTGGCCACCACAGTGAGGACAGTCTTAGAAAGCCTCTAAGGGTTAATTAGAAACAAAAGAAATTTCTGTTAAAAGTCACATTTCTTAATGTTGATTATGATATAAAGTTAAATTTAATTAAAAATATCACTGAAATCAGTCTTGTTATTTAAAAATCAAATTTTACCATTATCTGATGTTACCACCAGGCAGTAACATACCGAAGATTTAGTTTCGTTGATCTATTTAAAATGGCACCATTCTCCTCCAGTATTCTAATAGAGGAAGTATCTTGTAAACATGGCACTCATGGATAGTTAGCTGAAAACATTTGAGTTTCACCATGAGTGGGATATGAACTCATAACCTCCTGATAGCATTCCAGCTTTTCTACTGTAACACTCCCCAATCATAAAATCAATCGAATGCCAGATAACTTAAATTTTGGCTACTTGGCAATAAACTAATTGCCAAAAATAGGGTTCTAAGTTCTTACTGAACATATGTATGATTAAACTTTATTCTGACTCATCAGATACAGGTTAGGAGCTTACATAATCATTATTAATACAAACCAAACATCAATACTAGTGAGACTGGCTCAATACATCATCGTGTTCTTCAGAGCTCTACTCCTGAACTCTCACAGCTCACGCCTCTACTGCTGAGCTCTTAGCAAACTAACTGCTAGATGACTACTAACATGCATTTCCTTCAGATGACTACTAGTATGTATCTCTAGGCAAGACACATTTGCATAATGGAAGCTGTTGTGATCTTGGCACTTGAGGTGCTGGCAGTGGTTAGTGTTAATCAGCTGGAACAAGTTATGTTGCAACTCTCATGATCCAAGGATCTAATGGAGAGGGAACAGTTCTCTGGTTCAAAGATAGGTAAGACCCCAAAATAAATATTGTAACATTAATAAAAATGAAGAGAATAGAAGGTACTTCCCTATGCAAAGGATGGAGATAACTTAGAAGCTTTACTAGCTTGTTCTGGTTTCTCATATAACATACAAATACAAAAAATGGTTAGGCAAATCAAAAATAAAAATGATATAAACTAGCATGTTATCAGCAGCAGCACTATTTTGCTGTACAATGAATTAAGCCCCAAATCACATGAGCATCAGTTAACAATGTTTAAAGCTCAGCACATATTTGGAGAAGATGATTTGCTGGACAATTGTTATGGGCAAAATAGGTGCCTCATGTGTCCAGTGTGTTTTTTATATTCATACATTATGATTCTCCTATACGTGGAATTCCAATGATGAACTGTGGTTTTTCCCTAGCCCAGAAGTGTTCCTTTTCTCACTTAGTGGAATCAAGTGGAAATAATCAGGATTCTAGCAGTGATGTTGGGGTTGGTTCAGTAGGTAGTGCTCCAGGCTCATAATCAGCAGTTCTCAGGTCCGAGTCCCACCTATGCCAGTGTTGAGATTTATCTCCACTAAACCCCCATCCTGCCCTCTGTCAGTAGGGAACATTGATGGAATCAGAAAGGCTGCTGCCCATTGGATGGGACATAAAACTTGGACCCATGTGTGGGATAGCCATATCCTGTGCACATTAAAGAATACAATGGATGGCTTTGATGGGATGCTTCCATCTGTCTCCTAACAGTTATCCAGTGGTTGCTCTTCCCCCAACCTTTTCTGAGCTCTAGGGGTTCTTGTGACCTGGCCATTTAGCCCATTGTATGCAAAAAAGTTCCACTTAGAGGTAAAACATCCCAAATAAATCTGATACAATTTGACATTGACCATGGAAGAAGGATTAATATTTAACAGTATTATTACTAATCATAAGAATTTATCACAAAATTTAATTAAAACATAATAATAATAACTATTGTATAATTGTTTACTGAAATAAGTGTATTTTTAGAAGTTTGTGTATTCAGTATTTGTGAATTTTGAAAGTTTTAATGGATTTGTGATGACTGATAAATATTGCGGGCTTCCATAACTCTTTATGCTGAATGAATATGTTCAAAATCAATATTTAAATTGCTTTATATTTTATTAATAAAAATCTTATTTTAAAGGTTGTTATGCTTTAAATTGGTTTTCTACTGAGATATCAAAATAGGAGCATAGTATATGGATAATATTAGTTTAAGTCGTTACAAAACAAAAGATAATTAATTAGTATAGTTTTTTTTAACGGTTTTTAATCTAATATTTGTGACTTCTGTAGATACTTTCAAAGCTGTGTACAAATCACCACCACTGTCATTGAAACCGAAGAACTCAAGCTATAGATACCCTTCAGAAATTCATTCAAAGTTATATAGAGCTTCTAATCATTCAGATAATGAAAGTGATAATTTTCTTGGTATGTATTTCTTACTGTTTCTCCTAAAATATTTATGAATTATTCTAATTACAGAAACATTTATATCATTAGAATTAGTTTTTATTATTATGGTTCACATTTATTTACTGTTACTTTTATTGATAGGTAGAATATAACATAAAAGAATATATTTTTTTGTGTATGTGAAAAAAGTGTTTAAATTTAGTTATTCAATTTTAAATATTTTTAAATTGTTCAATATCTTTTCCTCAATGTTTTGTTTTTCTGTAATAAACAGCAGGCCATGAATGTGTGATTCAATCAGATTTGTTAATTTTCTAGTGCAGTGGTTCTAAAAGAAATAATGAAGCAGTTTTATTGTTTGAAAACATTGCTTAAGGCCACACTTGCAACCACGGCAACATGTCCTTAGTTGCCAATAACATTGTACACACTGAAAATGTTTCAGAAATGGAAACAGTTGTTTTTTTTACTAATTTTGTGGTACTAAACACAATTATGACATTAAAAATTAATGATTGTTTCTTGTTTTGAAAATACAGGAGGCTGCATCCATAACAGTGTATACTGATTTGAGTCTTTTGCACCTGTATGAAGTGCTGAGATGACACAATACAAGGAGCTATTGCATCATTTGAGGCAATGCAATACCTGGGAGCTATTGCATCATTTGGGAGTTACCCTTCCTCAATTATTGCCCATTCATGATTGTATATGGGTGCTGTATGTGAGCGATATGCCTCGTTCTTGTGGGAATGATGCAGAACATTTTTGTTACATTTGTGGTGAAGTTACTTTTGCATTACAGAAACATGAAATAATGCCTATCATTGAAAAGGCCTACCATGTTTACTTCAGTTGTTAGTTTGGAGATCATCAGAGGAGCTGGGCTCTGCATATAGTATATAAGAGTTATACAACATTTGATTAAATATTGAATAAACTCGACTTTCTTGGTATATACTAAATATTCACCACTTTGTAAGTCGATTTAATTTTAGAGGAAAAATTGTCTTGAGCCATGTGGGATACAAACCCATGACCTCCTGATAACATAACAGGTGCTCTGGACCACAGCCGCCGATCAAGATCTCCTCTAATTGATGATACGAACATTCACAACCTATAGTATTCCATTATGTCACATATAGGTGCTGTTCGGGCAATCTTAGCCACAATCGGCAGATAAATGCCTTATAGATGGAAAATACATCTTACAAGTATACAATTGATTAAATACTGAATAAACTCGACTTTCTTGGTATATATTGAATTATTAATCAATTGAATATTTATTCAATTGTATACTTGTAAGATATACTTTCCATCTTTAAGACATCTGCTGATTGGGCTAAGATCGCCTGAACAGCGCCTATGTGTGACATAATGGAATATGTATTATAGGTTGTGAATGTTCATATCATCAATTAGAGGAGATCTTGATCGGCAGCTGGTAGCTCAGTCGTCCAGAGCACCTGACATTATCAGGAGGTTGTGGGTTCGTATCCCACCCGGCTCAAGACAATTTTTCCTCTGAAGTTAAATCGACTTGCAAAGTGGTGAATATTTAGTATATACCAAGAAAGTCGAGTTTATTCAATATTTAATCAATTGTATACTTGTAAGATATACTTTCCATCTATAAGGCTTTTATCTGCCGATTGTGGCTAAGATTGCCCGAACAGCACCTATATGTGACATAATGGAATATGTACTATTGGTTGTGAATGTTCATATCATTGATTAGACGAGATCTTGATTGGTGGCTGGTAGCTCAGTGGTCCAGAGCACCTTACATTATCAGGAGGTTGTGGGTTCGTATCCCACCTGACTCAAGGCAATTTTTCCTCTAAAATTAAATTGACTTACAAAGTGGTGAATATTTAGTTTATACAACATGTGTTTACATCTGGCTAAATGACAAGAGACTGTCAATGCCATTTGCTATTCCTATGATATGGTGGGAACCATCCAACCACGTGAGTGACTGTTGCTCTTGTATGATACCTTAGCTGGGAAGTGGTATTACTAAAATGAAAAAGCAGACAAACTACCCAGCATACTGTCTGCCATCTGCCCAGTGTCATATTGGAGAAAACCTGCTTGTCTCAGAGCCACCAGAACATTACAATGTGGACTCGGAAGAGAAGGAAGAAATGGAACATAGGAAATAGTATCTGTAGATCCCAACTTCACACCCAAAACATTGGATTCACCACACAAGATCACACAGAATGGGTTAAATGATCTTGGAGATCTGGAGCTGTTAAAGAGCAAGGCGAAACTCCTAGTATCCATACTGCAGCAATGGAATCTTCTTGATAGAAATGTGAAAGTAAGTGCATATTTTAGCCACCAAAATGATCTGGTGTTGTTCTTTACCATGAAAGGTAACCTGGTTGGTTGCAAAGATGTTGATGGTTGACATCCTTCCACAGGACATTAAACATTGGTGATTGGTTCTTGTTTTGAAAATAGGCTGCATCCGTATGCAGTGTATACTGATTTGAGTCTTTCACACCTGTACGAAGCGCCGAGGTGACACAATACTAGGGAGCTATTGCATCATTTGAGGCAATGCAATACCTGGGAGCTATTGCATCATTTGTGGCAATGCAATACCTGGGAGCTATTGCATCATTTTGGAGTTACCTCCTTTTTTGTATTACTCCAGAAGAATAGAGGTTATTTATAGATTCCTTAAAATTAAGTGTTAAAGCTGTTCTACACAATGGAAATGTGTTGCCTTCAGTTCCAGTAGGCCATGCTGTTAATATGACAATATGAAACAATTACTTCAATACATAAATTATGACAAATGCAAGTGGCATATTTGTGTGGACTTCAAAGACATTGCTCTTTTGCTTGGACTACAGCTCAGATATACAAAGTTCTGATGCTTTGTGAATGGAATAGCAGAGACAAAGCATCTCATTATGTGAAAAAAAGAGGATTTGACCTTCTTGGCAATCAGTGGAGCCAGGGAAGAAGAATATATGGCATCATCGACTGGTACAATACACGAAGATTTTGTTGCCACCTTTAAACATAAAATTGGACCTAATGAAAAATTTTGTCAAGACTATGGATCAGATGGAAACTTTCTGTACCTTCAATAGAAATTTCCAAGGTATAGTGACGCCAAGATAAAAGAGGGTGTTTTTACTGGTCCAGATATTCACTCACTGCCAAGTGATGAGGTATTTGATCGCATCAACATTGCTGATGAATTGAGAGCATGACATGCCTTCCAACAGGTGGTGACTGGTTTCTTAGGGAATAAAAAAGCAAACTGCAAGGACCTTGTGGAAGAATTGCTGTCCTAATATTACAAACTGGGATGTAGTATGTCTTTGAAGGTACTTTTTTAAGTTCTCATTTGGATTTCTTTCTGTAAAACTGTGGTGCTGTGAGTAATGAGCACAGGAAACATTTTTACCAGGAAATTGCCACAGTGGAAAGAGATATTGAGAAAGATGGAGTCCATCGATGTTAGCAGATTATTGCTGGAATGTGATGCAAGATTCTCAAGATTTGGTGTATAAATGGCAGGCGAAGAGGCAGATGTTGCTGTAGACTGATATGCAACCTTCAGTCAATGACATAATATTGGTAAGTGACTGTATCTCAAAAACCATAGCCAATCAAACATTTTTGTTGTCATTTTCATGTTCAGCACCTCGATTTATGTAAGATAGCTGTTTGCACTTCCAAAACATACCAAAGTCAAAATTTGTTGTTCAGTGTAATTGTATTTTAATTAGACAAATTTGCTGCTGTAAAATCTATTGGAATTGCAAGTCTTTGGCTTATAGCTAGTTGAAAAACTTTGTTTTTACCATATCAGTAATCATATTTTTGAAATGTAAAATATATTAGGCTATGATTCTTTGGAGTAACTTGCAATATTTTGCTTCATTTCCTTTGGATATATGATAGTCATTGAGAACTGAGTAAGGATACTACAACCATAGAATGCCAGTTATGCATTTTTCAGGAGATTAAATTTAAAGATTTTATAACTGAAAAAAAATGTATAAATTATGACAGGTGTAGTCTCAATTTTCTTATAAATTTAATACATTTGTTTCAGATTTTTTAGTGTTTTACATTGGTATTTAAGGAATATCATATATCAATGGCAAGTAGCAAAAGGACTGGTTATGAAGAGAGCATCTGTGCAAAGAATGGTTCATGAACGTGGAGCTTTTTTTTTTTTTATCATATTCAAATTAGGCAGAAGCTGCGAGAACTGTATATGTTACAAAGATGTTAATTTTGTGCTGGGACTCTTACTAACATTTATGAAGACAGGAATTCCCCCTGCAATGCCTAATATTCTGATGAATGCCATGTGTTGTTGCAGGGATACATCAACAAGCAGATTAAGAAGTTCCCTGGGTTTCCAGTGACCAGATGAGATTGTTACACTTTCTCACCACAGTGAGAAAGTCATTGTCTGGTGTGCCATTTCCAGTTATGGTCTTATCAAACCTTATTTCGTTGAAGACAAGCAGGGTAAATGTGTCATGATGAATCAGACATGTTACCTACACCAGATTATCAAGCTCTGTCTGCACTGAAATGCTTCTGCTGAATAAGAAATTTGTTTTGGGTACTCAGTGGTTCCAACAAGACAGAACTACAATGCATTTAGCTAGGAATATGTTGCAGGTCTTCCAGCAGCATTTTCTGAATTGTCTCATCTCCAAAAGGACAGATTATCCATTCCCTGTAAATTCATCAGACCAGACTCTGCTTGACACTTATCTGTGGGGAATATTTAAAGAAATGGTATATTGCAATCTAGTGCTTTTTGACATTGATCAACTGAACACCAACATCCTCTGTATATTGTGCTCTATACCACTTTGGTACTTTCAGGAAATATTTGACAGTCTCTTTCTCAGATATGAAACCTATTTGGAACATATTTGTGTAATCTCATCTGTTTCATTTAATTTCCACTGCTGTATTTTTGTTTTTATGTTCTGTTTAATTATTAAAGCATTGCATTTACTTAAACATATTAAAGTAAATGCAGACCTCTATCAAACTTTTTTATTCTCATTTTTGGTAACTTTATGCTGAACCACATTGTAGTATGTCTTACTCTGGCTATGCATGCAAAATCACAGTCAGGGCCAAAGCTAGCCCTTTACTCTCAATCTTGTTCCTCTCCCGTATAGAAGCAGTTGTTAAGTGATAATTGCAATTCCACTCCACCTCTCAATCCTTTAAGCAGAATTCTTTGAGCAATCTATGATTTAAATTCTAGAAAAACAATATTACTGAGAATAGTTTAGGGACTGGCCTTTGTATCTAGAGCTTCTACTCTTTTGTTAGTCACACTGTTAATTGTTCAGATGGGAAAAACTGTATGTGCAGTTCTCCCCATCTCAGCCGTAGTGGTTTTAATGGTTATGTGAGGTTCTTTGCCATGTTTGGCTTCAAATTTTAACATAAAGAGGCCGTAGCCATCTCCTCAATATACCTATTCCCATTTCAAAGTCTAAGTTTTGTTCTCTATGATTATGATGGCTCTAATATGAAATTTCATGCTTCTAAGCAACCAATATTTTTAATTTTAGTTAATATCTGTAAATGGTAGCTAGACCTAAATTGGAAGGAGAGCTATGTACCAATCCCCAGTGATGATGCACAGAACCGGCCTGGTCTAGTGCCTAATGTCTGACCCCACCTTCTATGGTGCAGGCCGTTAGTACCTTTCAAAAGAAATATTCTCATTTGGAAGTGGATGGCTGCTAGTTCACTGTGGCCTACTGATCTAATCATCTATGGCCACTTTTTTCTTGTTTTTTCAACCTTGTTGAGGTGTGGTCAACTTCACAGAGTCTTGGTGCTGACCATTTATATCTACTAGACTGGACTGGTTTATGGATTTGAGCTTGATTATGGATCTTGGACTTGCTGCACTGGTGGGCCTTTGTTGAGGGAGAATCTGCTGCTGAGTTTCTTATGTTTGTGGGCTGCCAGCCCTAAGTGAACAGAAGCATGGGATATCTTATATCAGCTGGTGTATAATCCTGATCAGAGGCCATCGCAGGTACCTGAACCTCACTTAGCTAGTTGGGCATCGTCAATCGTAAACTGGAGTAATGTGTCTCAAGCAGGTCTATGGCTCTTGAAAAAGTGGTGTCTGAAGTTCCTGCTAGCATGGGTGGCTTCAGGCTTTAGCAGTGGAAGAATCTCAACCCTCACTTAGATGGTTGGGCATTGCCAATCTTAAACTGGAATAATGTGTCTCAGGCAGGTCATATGGCTCTTGAAAAGGTCCATTTGAAAAGGTGGTGCCTGAAGTTCCTACTAGCATCAGTGACTTCAGGCTTTAGCAGAGGAGGAACAGGTCTTTGCCCCATGCCTGCGATCAGGGAGCTGTTTGATATTGTTGGCCCTACCTTTCTCAATAAACCTAGTTTCTTTAAAAATCCTACTAATCATTTTCTCTCTGCAGGAACATGAGGGATGTTACATAGAGATTATTCTCTTGATGTCCTCACGCAGGAATTTTAGTGTTATAATCTAGATATTCTAGGCTTGCAAGAGACGAGATGGACAGATAAAGGTGAAATATTTAAAAATAACTTTAAATTTCTCTTTTCAGGGAGGGAGGATAGAAAGCATCTCCAAGGTGTAGGTTTGCTTCTCAGCAGACATGCCAATGATGCTCTTCTAGGATATGAGTGCATTAATGAAAAATTTCTTAGAGAAAAATTTAAAGCAAAAATGAAAGACTTGAATGTCATCTGTTGTTATGCCCCCACAGAAGACTCTAATGAGAAGGATATGTTTTACAGCCAGCTTCAGGATATTTTTAATTCTGTAAAGAAAGGAGATTTTCTCTTGTGCTAGGTGACTTCAATGCTAAAGTTGGTACTGACTCTTAACTTTTGGGCAGGAGTTTTAGATCCCTTTGGCATTGGTAGTTCTAATGACAATGGGAAATGTCTTCTACAGGTAAGTAAACTTAATGATTTGTGAATAACTAACACATACTACAAACATCGGGGACATTTATAAATATACATGGATTTCACCTGATGGGTTGCACAGGAATATGATAGATTATATTTTAATTAACAGCAAATAGACTAGTTCAGTTAGGAATACCAGATCATACAGGGGAGCTGAAATTGGGTCTGAACATTACCTGGTCAAAAGAATCTTGCAGCTGAAGCTTAAGAAATGTCGTGCTAAGGTTAAGAAAATTAGCTTTAACACTGAATGTCTGGAAGATCCAGATATAGCAAAAGCATACCATCAAGGCTACTTAGTCATTATGACAACTGTGATTTGCTTACTGCTGAAGTTGAGGAAGAATTCGGTCAATTTAAACAGGCTTTTCTTGAAAACAACAGTACTCTTTTGGGTAAAAGGGAATAAAGGAAACAAAATTATTTGAGTGATAAAGCTGTGGAACTTATTTCTGAAAGAAGGAAGTGCAGGATTAATGAATCAACATTCTATTAGTCCTAACAGAAGGGGGGCGGGGATGGCTCAGTCGGTAGCGTGCCAGACTCGTAATCTGTAGTTCCCAAGTTCGAGTCCCAGCTGGGTCAGCATTGAGATTTATCTCCGCAAAATTCCCCGCCCTGCCCACGATCAGTAGGGGACACCTATGGGCTTGAAAAGGCCGCCGTCCGTCGGATGGGACGTTAAGCCGTGGCCCCGTGTGCAGGAGAGACATACCCTATGCATGTTAAAGAACACGCTGGATGGCCTTGACGGGCGGCTACCATCTGTCTCCCAACAGCTGTTCCAGTGGGTCCCCTCCCCTAACCTTCTCTCCCTAACCTTCTGAGCCTTCGGGGTCCTTGTGGCCTGGCCATTTAGCCCATGGTATGCAAAAAAGTGCCGCTCAGAGGTAAAACAATCCAATCCAATCCTAACAGAAGGCATTAAAACGAGCTTAATAAACATGTAAAGGCTCAGTTAACAACTGCTAAGAATCTGGCTTGATAGTTTGGCTGACAAAGCAGGGGAAGCAGTTAGACAGCATAACAGCAGGGGAAGCAGTTAGACAGCATACCAGCAGGGGAAGCAGTTAGACAGCATAACAGCAGGGGATTATACCAGATAGTTAATATTTTGTGTGGTAGAAAACAGACAGGTATACAGGGATTGAAGGATAAATATGGCAAGGTGGTTGATGGTGAGGATTCTGTGATGGCTAGATGGGCTGAACATTTCAGAGATGTTCCAAATAATGTGATTATTTCTACTACCATTGTTTGTAATGAGGATAGATGCATTACTGGTTTAATGATGCCCCTATGTCACATTCCGAAGCTGCCTTGGCTATCTTTAAAACAGCATAAATCCCCAGGGGTGGATGAAATCATCACTGAAATGCTTAGAGCTGAGCACATTTGTATTGTCAATGGCTGACTGAAATTTTGAATTTTTTTTTTATGATAAAGGTGTTGTTCCTGAGGATTTTATTAGAGTATCATTGTCCTCATTTTTAAAACAGGTGGTCACAGTTCATGTGATAATTATGCAGGAATTAGTTTAGTTTCTGTTCTACGTAAAGTTCTTTGCATGATTTTACTTATAAGAATTAAGAATTTGGTTGATGGACAATTGCGTGATGAACAGTGTCGATTCAGAAGTGGTAGGAGATGTGTAGATAAGATATTTTCACTTAGGCAGATTCTTGAGAAATGTTTAGAGTTTCAGAAACCTTTGGTTGCTAGATTTGTTGATTTCAAAAATGCTTTCGACTCTGTTGATCATCATAATTTGTGGTTGACTGTGAGATCATTTGGTGTACCAGACAAGTTAGTTAGCATAATGAAAGCTCTCTGTAATAACACTGAGTCGTGTGTGAGAGTTGGTAAGGCTTGTAGCAATTGGTTTAACATTACTTCTGGTGTTTGACAAGGGTGCATTTTGTCTCCTTTTCTCTTTAGTTTGGTTATTGATTATGTTATGTGAAATTCACTTCAAGGGAAAGATTTTGGCCTAAATGGGCTGGAGATACAAAAATTTAGATTATGCTGATGATTTAGCCCTTTTGGCAAATGATGTTGATGAGATGAACTATTTCATTCGAATTGTTGATGAGATTGGTAGTAGAGTAGGTTTGGTTATAAACAGAGAGAAAACTAAAGTGATGAAAATTGGTCAGGCAGGCTATGATTCAGTAAATCTGAATGGTTGCAGTCTTGAGTAGGTGTCACAGTTTAATTATCTTGGGAGCTATGTAACAGACACTGGTGATGTGCGGCATGAGATTAGCAGATGAATAAGGATTGCTGCCGGGACTTTTAAGAATCTATGGAGAGTGTGGAGAAATAGGCATATACACCTAAAGACTAAAATTAGACTGTATAATAGTTTGGTTCTTTCTAGGGTTAATTATGGTAGTGAAACTTGGATGCTGTGTAAACAAGATAACAGGAAACTAGATGCTTATGCATTATCTTGGGCATTAGATGGTTCAACTTTGTAACTAATGATGTGCTAAGGCAAAGGAGTTGGCAACCTCCTTTAAGCAGCATATTGTGCAGAGAGAGACTCTGTTGGTTTGGCCTTGTTGCCCGTATGGATAATTATAGATTGGCGAATAGGGTTAGGAACAATGTGCCTAAAGGCTTCAGAAAGAGGGGTAGACCTAGGATGCGTTGGGCAGACAATGTCAAACAGTACCTTATTAGAATTGGTGTGCAATGGCCAGATGCAACAGATGTAGCTCGGGACAGACTTCCTTGGAGAACTAAATTGCATGGTCTGGTTGGACCTCTGTAGCCCATGGCTGCTTGAGGATGATGATGATGATCAAAGCCATCTAACATGTTCTTTAACGCACAAGATATGGTTCTCTTGCACACCGGGCCTTGGATTTGCATCCTATTTGGCATATGCAGCCTTTCCAAGTCAATCAGTGTGTCTTTCTGACTATGGGGGTTTATCGGAGATAAATATCAGTGCTTGGTTAGGTTTGACTTGAACCTGGGAACTATAAATTACAAGCCTGGCAATGGGATAAGAATGATTTAAATGACAGGAATGCCCAGATTATCTTGATCTAAGTAAGGCTATATGGAGCTCACCTCTAACCTTGAGTCCAAGATTGCATCATCCAGCTTCCATAATTTGTCACAATGGAATGAAATAACACATTTCAGTGCATTTATGCATGAATTCTTAGGTGTCTACCCCTCTCCCTACAAATTTTTTTTTCTATACCTACATAAATCCTTGTTATTATGCTGAGGTCTGTCAATTACATCAGAGAGTTTATCATATAGTATGGAGCAGAAAATATTAAGTTGGCTTATAGCCATGTTGTATTAGAACCATTCCATTAGGTTGCAGAAATCAGAGTAAGCAGAAGCAAGACTTCCAGAAATTTATTATTGTTTCTAATAAAGTATAAAGTGTAGGCTACTGATTTTTGGCTCAGCAACCCAGAAAGCATGATGAGTTGTTCACCTTCTTTGAATTCCTCAGTTTTGGTTCCTTAAGATTGTTTTAGAGCATTTTTCAAGAGATCTGATTTGTCTTTGTTCAAACGAGATAATTGTGGCATCATAGCATTCAACAATTACCTCACTTAATGATCAACTCACAAGTGAGAAATCTTGCCAACCTGGTACATGAGTCCAGATTCCAGTAGTTGCAGTATCACTGTGAACTAATACAATATCACTGCACCACCGTGGCAGCCTTGTTTACTACTTTTACTTTAAAAAAATGTTAGCATTAGTTTTCAGACTTTTCAAGCATATTCAGATGCAAATAATGTTCAAGATTACCTTTGCAATTTATGTTCTGATTGAAAGCTAGCATTTTACATGTGTCAATTATCATTTATGCTCCTTCGATGATCAGTCACACAATGTCGCACAGATTAAAGTACCTAAATGTATCAACACTATTTGCTGGTGTCTATATCAATTGAAGGGCTGCTTTAGTGAAATTGGGTATCTTCATTTAGTGGCCAAAAGTAGTTGAAATGCATCTAGGTTTTCACTCTCTTTGATTCATCTGATTAATTTGCTGTGGAAATGCTGATAGCCATTTACTATGTCAAATTTCTTTGTAACAGTCATTAAATAAGTTACTAACTGTATATTTAGTCTGCTTTTCTAAACTTAGAAGCTTCATTGTGCATCATATTTAATGGAGTTTGTGTCTGATCACAGCAGTTGCTTAAAACACAATACCCCTTCACAGTGATGAATCAAGGTTGATTTTAGGAAAATGTGCTAAAAAATTAAAAATTAGATTCAACACAGCTTTATACAATCATATTAAATATATCATGATAATAGCTGTACATTATTCATGTCTAAAATTACTAAGTCTCAAAAGGAGTGCAACTGCTTTACAAATTACAAACGAGCTAGATGTTGCTGTAATTGCTATAATACAATTTAGCTACATGAATTATCAATCAGTCTAATTATTACCTTATCATTTAGCTAAAGTATATTAGTCTAATTAACAATAAATATATAAAAATATTAATGAATATAAATTTAATAATAATAAATATTAATTTAATTAATAATAATATTTATTGTTAATTAGCCTAATATACTTTAGATAAATGATAAAGTAATAATTAGACTGATTGATAATTCATGTAGCTAATTGTGTTACAGCAATTACAGCAGCATCTAGCTCATTTGTTATTTGTAAAGCAGTTGCACTCCTAACTTTTGAGACTTAGTAATTTTAGACATGAATAATGTACAGCTATTATCGTGAAATAGCTGTACATTATTCATGTGCTAAAAAATATTTGGATCCCTATAGAATGCTAACGATATTTGTTACATTATTACTCTTTTCTGCAATGAATTTCAATTGAATTCAATTCTGATGGATTGAAATAATTCTTGATGGAATTGAAAGATTTTCCATTTTAATTGTTTCTACCAAAACAGTTGTGTCGGAATTTTTAAGATCTCAAGTTTTTAGAAAGCATAGATTTAATTTGAAATGAGTTCCAAAATAAACCACTGCTTAGAACTAAGAGTTATGTTATTATTCCATCACAGGAACTGGAAAGCGGCTCACTTTATGCCAGAGCTCTTCATCTTCCTGAAGTGAAGGAGATGGATTTTATTATTGACAAAATAGAATTAAACTACTTAAATTCTTTCAAAAAAAGAAAAAAAGAAAAGTTAACCTTCAAAAAGGTTAATTTTATAGCATGGCAGTTAATAATGTAAAAATTGTTGTTACAATAAAGTCTGAAGAGCAGTGAAGCAAAAAGACATAAACTGATCTGAATCTAAAACCAATTCTCACACATTCAAATAGTCAAATTTCAAATTCTTCTGAAGTCCCAACAATGGCATGGTAACAAGTTGTAGAATTATCAATGTCCAATAAATTTACACTGCCTAAATAATAAGACTGATCTTTAGGATTATCAACAGTTCTTAACCTTTAAAATGTCAGATTTCTGAAATTGGTCTCACTCTGGTGGTCAAGTTAATTTTGAAATATTTTCAGAAAATAAAATTCACAACTTTAGAACCTCATCCTAAAGTAAGCAATAAAGTGAAGTACTCAACACATATACCAAAAGAAAGAGCATTTAATGGTGATTAATAAAATGTCAAAAATTCGAAGAAAAATGAAATACTAGTTGAAGTTTTTAAACTTTTTTTTGAAATTGTTGCAAAAGTTTACTATATTTTTTTCTATTTTTACTTTAGTAAATAAAATGTTTAAAAAAATATATTTAATTTGCACAAAACATTATCATTAAAATCTGAAGTTTGGTTTAATATGTGTTATAGGGAGTTTATGTTCCAAAATTGCTTGAGTTAGAGCAGTTTTACTCAAATGGTTTTTAATATCTAATTCATGTTCCTTTCTCCTTTCATCTACTTGCCTGTAGGTTTTTTCTATATACTTATTTTTATTTTCTAATTTTTGTTCTGGATCGTGTATTTCCACCTAATACACACACCCTGTTTTCCCCAGTTACACACCCTTTAAACACATCTGGAATAGCCATGTTTTTAATTTGGCTTTTAATTTTTAAGTTGAAAATAGTAAAAGTATGAAACAGAGGTTATGGAAGTGTGTTCTCAGAGAATGATACAACCTCTAACATCAACTAAATATGCTGTGCTTATAAAGGATATAACTACAAGCCAACGAAGTGTCCTCCTAATGCAATGTTGAATTGGTATCTCCAGAAGAAGAAATACCAATTGAGAGAAAACATCAGCACTTCAACAGCGGCAAATTTTGTATGTGTATGAGATATAGAACTCTGGACGTTTGAACAGCAAAACCAGAAGGGAGTGTGCCAGCCACTGCATAAGAACAGACAAAACATCAATGGTGAGATTTTGCTAACTTACAATCAATTAGCATTAAGGCCAGCACTTGAACAATTAAAGGCTCAGTTCTTTTGCCAGAAGGTAAATGCTTTCTACAATCTCTTTGTTTGACAATTTTAATGAGTTATATCCTTTATATCCTTTATAAGCACAGCACATTTAGTAGATGTTAGAGGTTGTATCATTCTCTGAGAACACACTTCCATAACCTCTGTTTCATACTTTTACTACTTTCAACTTAAAAATTAGAAGCCAAATTAAAAACATGGCTATTCCAGATGTGTTTAAAGGGTGTGTAACTGGGGAAAACAGGGTGTGTGTATTAGGTGGAAATACACGATCCAGAACAAAAATTAGAAAATAAAAATAAGTATATAGAAAAAACCTATAGGCAAGTAGATGAAAGGAGAAAGGAACATGAATTAGATATTAAAAACCATTTGAGAAAAACTCTAACTCAAGCAATTTTGGAACATAAATTCCCTATAACGCATATTAAACCAAAACTAATAGTCTACTACTATACCTTTAGGCATGCCAACAGCTGTGGATACCTATGAAGATGTCATTGGGTGATGGAGGAAATGCATCCAGGAGTAACCATATTTTTAACTTGGCTTTTAATTTTTAAGTTGAAAATAGTAAAAGTGTGAAACAGAGCTTATGGAAGTGTGTTCTCAGAGAATGATACAATCTCTAACATCTACTAAACGTGCTGTGCTTATAAAGGATAAAACTACAAGCCAACGAAGTGTCTCCTAATGAATGTTGGATTGGTATCACCAAAAGAAGGAACACCAATTAAGTGAAAACATCAGCACTTCAACAGTGGCAACAACCTTGTTGAACCAAAAATTGTTTGACACCACTGCATATAAAATTAGATTTAATGGAAATTTTGTTAAAGGCATATATAGTTCAAAATGGCAGAGATTTTCACTATTTTTGAAGAAATATTTTCAAAATTTAGTGGAGCAAGAACAAAAGGAATATTTCTGAGTTCTCAAATTTGTAAATTGATGCATGATGATGAATTTGTTTTAGAAGAAAAAGAGGCTGGGAAAGTTTAAAAGCTATTGCGATCAAAGGCTTTAGGAAGCAAAGAAGCAAAATGCTATAAAGGTTATGTTGAAAAAATGTTTGGCAGCATACATGGTGCAATCCAAAAGCTCCTGGACTTACACGTGTACTGCCATATATATGGTTCTGACTTCTGCCACTAAGTCCCTCTCCCCTACTCTTTTAAAACCATTTAATAATTACTCCTTTGTTAAGCAGTCTGGTAAGCTTCACATTGATAGTTGCAACTAAGCCTTCATTATAAGCATTTTAGTGCATTTGTGTTTGCGCTATGTTATATTTTTTTAACAGAAAAATGGAAGACATTAAATAAGTTTTGTTTCAATACCTGTAAAACCTCTTCAGAGATTCATGAATTGCCTGAACAAGCATTCTTTGATGACACGATTCATTGGCTGAACTCAGATGTTTTGAGTAATTCTCACATTTTCAATGTGGGCAAATATTGGTGGAATATTCTGCACATTCTGGTTGGCTTTCAACAAGCCAAACAGAGAAGAATGTGTAGAAAGTGCATCAGTTTTGCACAAGGACCATCGACAAATCTGACATCTGTGGAATTGTTGGACTAATATACTGATCATGCCAACGATCCTAACTAGAGGAATTCAACATGAGGCAGATTGGTGCCAAATTTGCTCCTTGACTGCTGCTTCAGGACCAAAGGCAACATCCATGCACTGTGTGCAGGGACTTTTCAGGATCAATTAAAAAAGGATCGAAATGTCCTTTCTAAAGTCATAACTGGTGACGAAAGCTTGGTGTTTGGGTATGACCAGAAACAAAGCAGCAATCATCCCAGTGGAAGAGTCTTCCTTCACTGCAATCAAAGAAAGTGAGGAAGGTGAAGAGCAATGTGAAGAGCATGTTGATTTGTTTCTTTGATGTAGAGGGAATCATGCACAAGAAATTTGTTCCTACAGACCAGACAGTGAATCAACACTACTACATTGAGATTCTGAAGTGTTTGAGGGAGAGTGTGAAGCCGAAATATTCAGGAAAATGGTGTGCTCAGAACTAGACCAGCTCACACTGTTCTGTTTGTTCAGCAGTTTTTGGTAAAAAATAACATGGCAGTGGTGCTGTCCCCTATTCTTTTAAAAACCGTTTAATATAAACTTAAAAACATATGTTTTTTTTTTATATAAAAATAAAATTCTGCTGGGAGGAGGGGAGAAGTAAAAACCCTTGCAAAATTGCACTCCCACAGGAAGACTGATTTCAATGCCAAAGAAGTCCTTTTTTTGCTACCATATCCAAGATTTTCAGAAAATGTTACAAAATCAAAGTTTTTTTGCTAGAAAACAAAGAAATAAAATAAATATTAACATATAACATAAACTGATATTAAATATCCACAACAATTAAGTCAGCATCCAGTGTAGCATAACTCCAAAAGATATGTAGATCAGCTGACTGAAAGATCAATAATTTACAAAAATGAAATACACATCTACAGAAATGAAAACAAAGGTTTAATTATAAATCTATAAATACTGACTAGATGCATGGTGATGTTATCCTGTTTGCGAGAAGAATGCTTGATGTAAGCAATTCACTATATAGCCACTTGATTGCACTTGTGAGCAATAACTAGATCATTGCACTCAAAGAACTGCACCTACTCTGCTGTGACTTATTTTACGCTGCAGGCAGCTCCACAACAGCAACTCTGCACTTTCTTGCTCTGGCTAAGAAAGCTCTTGTTACTTAGTTTTGATTTTAAGAGTGGGAAAGACACAGAATGCAGGGATAAATGATATAAATGATAAAAATAATTCTAGAAATATTGAAATAGTTTTAAGGCAGAAAAGAGTGTAAAATGTGGAAAACAACAACAACAGTGGTATGTACTTTGTAATTACTTCCAAAATCTTCCATTTTAAAAAATATCATTTTTTTTTCTGTTAATTTTCAAGAGATTTTCAAAACTTTAAGAAAAATATTTTGATAATTGTTCGAAATTTTGATCTTAAATTAGGGTTGTTTCAGCATAATGTTAAGAAACAAATCACCAATACCGTATAGTGCTTTTAAGAAATGGCAATCAGATGGCTTTAACAAATTATTTATATTATTGTTTAATAAAATATGCATCAAATGGAAAAAAAAAAGTATTATTTTTCAAGCGTGAATTACATATTTTATAAGACATGTAAGAAACTTTTTGAATGCTAATTTTTATTTTTTTAAAATTGAACTTTTTGTGTTTTATTAAAAATAAGCATAGACATCTTGGACCTCCCATTTCAGATTCTGTCAATGTCTATACTTGTCAGGGACCCTGGAAGGGTTTAAGGTAGTGCTTAGCAACCCCTCCCCCCCAATGTGCACCTGTATACACTGAAATGGTTGATTAATGTTTAATAACAGTCATAAGTAATAAATATTTTCTATATTCTACTCAGTTGAATGAGCCTACTATCAGTAAGAAACAATATTGTGTATAATCTTATTAAGATGATTTTGAATCAGTTTTTAAGATTTTGTTTCATATATGAATGAAATATTTGTAATAAGCTTTTGGACATTTTGAAATCCCCCCCCCCCCAACTTCTTATTTGGTAAATGTAAATCCTTTATTAAAGTAATTCTTATTACTGTTTTATTTTGAAATTAGCCTTGCTGGCTTAGTGGTTAGCATTTGTAACTACTATTCTAGTGGGCATGTCCTTGTGTAAGTATTTGTGTGTTGTATTCCTTGTGTACGTGTTTGTGTGTTGTATTCCTTGTGTAAGTATTTGTACGTGTACAAGAAACCAACACAAGCAAAAGCATATAAGTTATCTCTATCCTTTTATTTAAAAAAAAATACCTTATTGCCATTTAACTGCCAGAATTGTTAATGATTTCATGAAATCAAAAAAAGAAATTATTTCCTTTAGGTACTTTCTCCAACATAAAGAATTGTGAATTGTCTCTTCAGTTGGTGTTTTATTATTTGAATACTGATGATTTATTGACTTGTAGATCAGTATGCAAATCGTGGCGACATCTGGCTCAGAAACCATGCTATTATGTTAATATGTTGATAAGCAACAGAGTCGTTACTTCAATGGTATGTATGTTTTTATCATCAATTACTTTTATATAAAAATTGTCTTTTTTAATGTAGTTTAAGTGTTTGGTTTGAGATTAAAAGAAAACCAGCCTATATAGAATGTTGGTTCTACTTACCTTTTTAAGGTATACATAGGAACTTCAATTACATATAAAAATTATAGTTTTAAGAAACTTATAAGTGAAACACCAACAAGTGAAATCTCAAAGGCCATAAAAGTTAAGTACATAATTGCATTTCAGGTATTTTTGAAGCTCATTTTGTATTGACGTTTAGAGAATTCATTTGTAATATTCATAGCAAAATTAACATTACTATTAGTGATAAAGACTACTTTTAAAATTGACTAATAAGTGCCCTTTATTACATAATTGTAATTTAATACTCTCTGACACTAAATACAGGTGTAAAGAGCACTTGTGGTAAAGGTTATGCAAAATATCCTAAAATTCTTCCTGTGTACTTTAGTTTTACATAAAGAATAGTGGCAAGTCTCACTCAAAGAGCTCATTGTTCAATCTTTTCATGATATAACCCTTCAGTTTTTGTTGAAATGTTCAATAAATATTTTACTGGCATTATAGGGGATTTAATAAAAATGATCCCAATAAATGAAACTTATGTTAGATTTAGATTCCACACTACAGTCATTTTTGTTGATTGTAACTCAAAATGAGAATACAGACAATAAATTCACTAAAGATAGAAAGGATTTTGGGAAATGATTGTTTATAACCATTTATTTAAAAAATATATCCATATATTTCAGAGATTTTTTGTCATCTAATAAATTATTTTACATCAGAGGGCTGTTTTCGAAAATGTTTGAAAAGGATATTGTAATTCTGGTTTATAAAGAAGGTGATCAAAAAAATTTAGGGAATTATAGACCACTTTCAATATTTTCAAATATATCATAAATATATCAAAATATATTTCTGATAATCATAATCATAAATATATTTCAAATATATCAGAATATAGCAGAAATCTTTGAAAAAAATATAGAAATAAAAATTGTAAAGTTCTTATAAAGACATATTTGTTCACTGATAATCATATGTATATTATAGTTCGATATAGTTTGTATTTAGGGAGAAAAGGAATACTGAGGATGCTATTTTTAAACTAACTACTACTTCATAAAGGAATAAATGGTAACCTTAAAGTAGCAATTGTTTGCTTCTGTTCCACATAAAATAATGTTATTAAACTTGAAAAATGTGGATTTAGAGGAAAAATGAATAATTGGTTAAAAAGTTATTTAAATAATGTCCAGATAGTAAAATTATATTGTTAATATCATGGTAATTGTGTATTTTGGTGTTCCTCAAGGTTTGGTTTTAGGACCTTTTATTTTTAGTATGACAGTCATGGTTTGCTTAATACTGAAGTTGAGGAAGAATGGGGCCATTTTAAACAGGCTTTTTTGGAAACTAACAGTACTCTTTTAGGGAAAAAGGAGCAGAGGAGGCAGAATTATTTAAGTGATAAGGCACTTGAGCTTATTTCAGAAAGAAGGAACTGCAGGAATGTCCTTAATCAGTACCCTACTAGTCCTAATAGAAAGGATTACAGAGAGCTTAATAAACGTGTAAAGGATCAGTTAGCTACTGATAAGAATCTTTGGCTTGATGGCCTTGCTGACAAAGCTGAGGAAGCAGTTAGACAGCACAACAGCAGAGAGCTGTACCAGATAGTTAATGTTTTGTGTGGTAGAAAACGAACAGGTATACAGGGATTGAAGGATAAACAAGGCAAGATTATAGAAGGTGAGGATTCTGTCATGGCTAGGTGGGCTGAGCATTTCAGTGATGTTCTAAACAATGTGGTTAGTTCTACTCCCATTGTTTGCAATGATGATAGATGCATTGGTGGCTTTAATGTTGGCCCTATAACACAATCTGAAGTTAGTTTGGCTATTTCTAAACTTAAACTTCATAAATCCCCAGGGGTGGATGAAATTACTATGGAAATGCTTAGAGCTGGGAATGTTTCAGTTACCATTTGGATGACTGAAATTTTGAATAACTTTTATGATAAAGGCATGGTTCCTGAAGATTTTACCAGAGCTATTATTATCCCTATTTTCAAAAAAGGTGATCGCAGTTCTTGTGATAACTATAGGGGTATCAGCCTACTCTCCATTCCAGGTAAAGTTCGTTCCATGATTGTGCTTAATAGAATTAAGAATCTGGTTGACCGGCAATTGCGTGATGAGCAATGTGGATTCAGAAGTGGTAGGGGATGTGTAGATCAGATATTTTCACTTAGGCAGATTCTTGAGAAACGTTTCTAGTTTCAGAAACCTTTGGTTGCTAGCTTTGTTGATTTCAAAAAGGCTTTCGACTCTGTTGATCGTCATAATTTGTGGTTGATTGTGAGATCATATGGTATACCAGACAAGTTAGTTAACATAATGAAAGCTCTCTATAATAACACTGAGTCATGTGTGAGGGTTGGTAAGTCTTGTAGCAATTGGTTTAGCATTACATCTGGTGTTCGACAAGGGTGCATTTTGTCTCCTTTTCTCTTTAGTTTGGTTGTTGATTATGTTATGCGAAATTCACTTCAAGGGAAAGCTTTTGGCCTTAAATGGGCTGGAGATAAGAAAATTTCTGATTTAGATTATGCTGATGATTTAGCCCTTTTGGCAAATGATGTTGATGAGATGAACTCTTTCATTCGAACTGTTGATGAGACTGGTAGTACAGTAGGTTTGGTTATAAACAGAGAGAAAACTAAAGTGATGAAAATTGGTCAGGCAGGTTGTGATTCAGTTAATCTGAATGGTTGCAGTCTTGAGCAGGTGTCACAGTTTAATTACCTTGGGAGCTGCGTAACTGATACTGGTGATGTGCGGCATGAGATTAACCCTCTGACTGCTCATCCCACGATTTCCACGGGCAACTCAATTGTAGCAAAATTTGCTCATCCCGCGATTTTCGCGGGCAGGTGTTTTTCTTCTTTTATTGAGGAGCGCATCCCGCCTTTTCACCGTTTAACCAGTGAAATAAATTACATATAGTGTTAGACGTTTAATTTAGGTTTTGACCAACAGATGTCGTTAGTCATCCACTAAATTGCGGCATTTGAAGGTACTTGGTATTTACCGCTCTAACTTCACTATGTTGCCGCCTGGAAGACCAAGTTCTACCCCGAACCCTTTGAGATTGACAGCTCGTCATTTTGCAAGGCACATACCGCCTAACCCCATAAAAAGAGAGCCTCGAAGACAGTGTGCTGTTTGCTGTTCAAGAAAAGATGCAAATGGAAAAAAAATTCGCAAAGAAACACGAATCTGGTGCAAAGACTGTGAAGTTGGACTTTGCCTTGAACCCTGTTTCGAACTCTATCATACTAAACTACATTTCTAAGGTATTTTTTTCTCAGTGCATTATATTTTCTTAAGTTTTATACATTTTACTTTTTTATATTATGTAATAAATAGAAATTAACTGCAGTTCAATTGAAATTTATTAAAAAAAAATTTTTTTGTGTGATAACATCTGAAATTGGTTTTTCTGACAGCTTGGTTTCTCATGATAAAAATCTATATAAAAAATCTTTTCTAGAAAGAAAAAAATGCATATTTCAATTCTCCAATATATATAGATTTTAAATATGCACAAAAAAAAATACACAATTTTTGAAGCGATTTCGGTCCTCAAATTGAGCAGTCAGAGGGTTAACAGACGAATAGGTATTGCTGCCGGGACTTTTAAGAATCTATGGAGATTGTGGAGAAATAGGCGTATACACCTAAAGACTAAAATTAGACTGTATAATAGTTTGGTTCTTTCTAGGGTTAGTTATGGTAGTGAAACTTGGACGCTGTGTAAGCAAGATTACAGGAAACTAGATGCTTTTGATTCTAGATGCTTATGCAGTATCTTGGGTATTAGGTGGTTTAACTTTGTAACTAATGATGAGGTTAGGCAAAGGAGTCTGCAACCTCCTTTAAGCAGCATATTGTGCAGAGAGAGACTCTGCTGGTTTGGCCATGTTGCCCGTATGGATAATTATAGATTGGCTAATAGGGTTATGAACAGTGTGCCTAGAGGCCTCAGAAGGAGGGGGAGACCTAGGATGCGGTGGGCAGACAATGTCAAACAGGACCTTGTTAGAATTGGTGTACAGTGGCCGGATGCAGCAGATGTAGCTCAGGACAGATATGCTTGGAGAATTAAACTGCGCTGTCTGGTTGGACCTCCGTAGCCCATGGCTGCTTGATGATGATGATGATGATGTGTATAAATGATTTATGTAAACTTGATATCATGACAAATTTAATTGCTTACAACTTTAATTTATATTGCCATAGATTTGAACTCTTTAATAGCTAATATAATTTTGAATATGATTAAAATTAGAAATTGGTTTTCAAGAAACAATTTGTTTTACATACATTTAAAAGTATATCTATTTTAGATTAAAAGGGCAATAAGATTATCTACATAACAAAATATTTTACCATGCTCTGAAATGTATTGGTGAAAATTGTTCCCTTTCAGCTGTTGAGGAAATTGATTGTTTTAAAAATTTTAATATTTTCATAGACTATAAACTAAATTGGATGGAACATATAGTAAATAATAATAAAAAAATAAATATCCCCTCAAGCAGTTGCTTGCCACAGAGGTCTGACAGGAGCCTGTCAGTTTATATGCCATAGTAGAAGGTCTGTGAGGCTGGTGGGACTTCAGCAGAAAGACAACACAAATATCCATTCCTTACCCAGGGCTCAAACCCAGGTCCCTTTGATCAGTTGCCAAGTGTGCTAACCACACAGCCACTGTAATGCTCCAAAAGTATTTTAAACTTCTTCACTTTGGACCTTTTGACTGATCCAAATTAAACTAATTTTCCAGATAGTATTGAGCACCAGGCAATTAACTTGCCAAATAAAGTTAAATGAGGATTCTCTAAGCATGTAGGCGTTACTTAGTGAGTAAGAAATCGAAAGGTTGTCAAATTATTAAAGTTAAATCTTAATAAAAATAAATTTTTGTTGCTCAAGAGAAAAAATTAGAAAAATCAAAATTATTCATAAAACAAAGTTTATTTCCAAAAAAAAAACAAGACTCACCAAATAAACTGATGAATGCAATATTCTCAGCAACTAAAGCTCATTTAAACAACATCTCCAAACCTGACAAACTTCTCAGCTAACATCGTCCTCTCCAATCTCTCTCTACTACCTCTTCTCTACTAACTCCATCTCTACTCTCTACTAACTATGTGACCTAATGTCATTTAGTATACATATGGCGTGCAACTGACCCATGTGTGTTGCACACTGAGAAAAACATTTGCATAAACTTACGATTGCACTAGCTATGATGCAAGAGGGGGCGTGTCCTTAAACGCACATTAGCTTTTATCAGTCAAAAGAGAGTTATGCATGTGCAACTCCTTTAACGGTCTGGATAAGGAAAAATGATGGTGCCAACTGAAATTTAAAAGCCCCAAAATGATAATTATAATGTAAATAAGGTAAAACTGGTTAAGTAAAAGTAAAAGTGAATGGGTGGACCATCACACCACGGGATGACCAAACATATAGTGTATGTGATTAAAATGATAAACATTGTATTGCCATGGTTATATTGGACAATTTGTAGATATTTCGATTTTAAAGATATATACTTCTTGGGGTGACACATATTATACTAATATTAATAAATTAATCATAACTGAAAATCGAGTTATAAAGTATGTACGGTATTTCTTCGATTCCAAGACGCCATTGATTGTTGCCTTTTTTTTTTCAAAACCACCAACAGAAAAAAAAGCTTTGATTCTAAGAAAAAAATCAAACACTAAAATATATCTAACAAATATTTTTATAATAGAATTCAATTTACTAACAACAATAGTACCTATTTATCAGTAGGTAAGTTATTCATCACTTCCTTCTGAATCAATATCAGAGTCTGATTCTTCCGAGTCGTCATATCTGCATCAATATCAGAGTCTACTTCACATTCAGAGACTGATTCTTCTGAGCCATCTTTATCTCCATTATCCTGTAATATATCATCTTCTGAGCCATCGAGAGTGTTGGTGATGCAACATTTTTTAAACGAGTACTGCACTATTCTCTCTGGGATTAGCTTCCAAGCTGTTGATACCTATTCAGCCAATTTTGATGCCTGCGCTTCTTAATTTTTTCGGAAGGTATCAGCGGAAGGTTGTCAATCAATAGCCAGGTTCCAAGATCATTATAATTCGCTCACAGAGCTCCACTATAATGAAATAATGGGGATTTCACATATGGAAAGCACGGGAAAATACCCATGTCACTTTATTCTCCAATAGAATTGGAGAATGCGATAACAGTCAAACTTGGAGGCGGGGTTTCTGCATAAAAAGAAAATGTGTGGTGTCATGTGCAAAGCATGGGAAAATTTGAAACAAACAAAAAAAAAACAAAAAAAAAACTGCAATTCTAAGATGCACCCTGTTTTTAGAGATGTTTATATGGGGGGAAAAGTGCATCTTAGAATCGAAGAAATGCGGTATTAAAGAAAATAAGAAAGTGTCAAAACAGTTGTTTCTGTTGTATCTTTAGAACATGATAGACAAACTTAATGATTTATGCACAGTTGTATCAGAATAATACGACCACCTATCATACATAAACTATGGTAGGTGGTCATATTATTCTGATATGACTGTGTATGTCAAATGAAAGCTTCTGATGCAGGGAGTGTCACACATATATAATATTAAATATTTAGCCCCCATGCTTTCTTCCCCCATAAAAAGGGGGGAAATATGGAAATAGTTTGACTATATCTTTAGAATGCGAGGGCCAAAAGTAATGGCCTATGCTTCAAATGAAAGTTTGTGACATTGGGAGTATCATAGCGTAATGTAATATCATAGCAATATTTACTTTCCAAATAAAGTTAAGGGTCCGCTAAGTATATAAGTGTCACTTAGTTAATATGAAAAGAATTCAAAAGATTGTCAAATTATTAAAGTTTAAATCTAATCAAAATCATTTATCCTGCTCAAGAGAAAAAAAATTGAAAAGTCAATATGATTAAAAGGATCTTCTTGCTCAGAATTAATTAAAATAACTTAAATTTCTCTGTCGAATAAAATTTTAAAGTTTATCCTTCAAACTATTTTTGTGCTGAAAGCTTTTAGGAGAAAACTTAAAAGCTTTTCAGAACAATGACAGCGCTCTGTCTTCAGTGAAGTGACACTACATAGTCTTCCATGACAGTGTTCCGTTTTCAGTGAAGTGACACTATCACATAGTGTGATGTGACACTACATAGTCTTCAGTGAAGTGACACTACCACATAGTGTCACTTCACTGAAGACGGAGCGCTGACATTGCTTCGTAAAGCTTCTGTGTTTTCTCCTAAAAACTTTCAACATGCAAATTGTTTGAAGGATAAACTTAAAAATTTTATTGCTCAATGATGGAGAATTTTAAGTTAATTTGAAAAGTCAATATATTTCATAAAACAAATAAGATTTATTTCCAAAAAATCAAGACTCACTAAATAAGCTGATGAATGCAAAATGTTCTGAGCAACGAAAAGCTTGCATCAAAACATCTAAAACTGACATCCTTCTCAACTAACATAATCTCAAACTACTCATCTTACTCCAAAAGCTTACTAGCTTCACATTCTCTTAACTACACTGGGTCCCATAAATTAAGGAAAAATGAGAAAAATCGTGATAATTCGCCAAAAAATTGTGCGATCCTCACCAAACTTGTTCATTTAACCAGTAAAGTAATGCCAAGTGAGCATATCACATGCAAATTAGTCTAGATTGTGTTAATTTGTGTAATGAGATAGCGGCATAAAAATGGGTGTTTTGGAGTGGATCATTATTTCGTGTTGTAAATGTGAGTAAAGAAATTCAAAATAGCAATTTTGTAGAAATGTCCTCGAGACATTATTTGCCAAATGAACTGCAGTGGAGAACTGTTGGCTGACTCGAAGCAGGCCAAAGTTAGTCAGACATGGCATGATGGCTGAATGTGATCCTGTGGTCCATAGACTGTGGAATCAATTTCTTAGCGTGGATTCCACGTCTTGGAGGTTTAGCCAAGGAAGGGCTAGAGTTATGACCGATGTACAAGACTGATATCTGTGATTAACAGCATGAAGGAGCAGGACGTCGACTCCCTTAATCCTCTCTTGCAGCAGTCACTGGGAGGGTTGTATCAGCTTCTACTGTGCATAGAAGGCTTCATGTGGGAGGTCTCTTTGTTAAGAAGGCCAGTAATTTGTATAACCCTCATGTCATGTCACAGGAGAGAGAGTGGTTGAATTGGGCACACACCTATGTTAACTGGACAGAAGAGCAATGGAGGTTCGTACTCTTCACAGATGAGTCCAGATGTTGCTTGCAGAGTGATTCCGGACATTGTTTGATATGGAGAGAATGAATCCGTCAAAGAGACAATTGGGCTCTATTCTTTCTTTCTATTCTTTCTCATTTCTTTAGGTGGACATGCAGACCTCTATGTGTTGATGAGTGGGAACCACAATGCTCAAAGGTATAGAGATGACATCCTGGATGCCTTATGTACGTCCTTATGCTGGTGCAATAAATAAAACATTCATCTTACAAGACAATAACATTCATCCACACAGAGCTCAACCAGTGGAACAATATCTTCAAGAGGAGATTATTATGCGCATGGAGTGGCCAGCTTGATCTCCCGACCTAAATCTTATTGAGCATGTGTGGGATGCTCTAGGGAGACATGTTGCTGCCCTTAACCCGCTACCTGAAACAAAGGGGGAGCTTATTACTGCTTTAAAGAAACAATGATCATTATTCCCTACTGAGCTGATTTCATGACATCATAAAATAGCATGAAACCTGCATTTTAGCAATTGAATTGAGTGAACATAGAACCATATGCAATTGAATGAGCACAGAACCTGCATTTTAGAGCAATGTAGAAATGTGATGCCTGCATTGCTCTAAGAAGTGACCACACTCCTTATTAAAGAACTTTGCCCATTACATTTTGACATATCATTTTTGGAGAAGTTCGTGTAAGTGTATTTTTTGACGAAAAATGTTTCTAATGTAAAATATTTAATGCCATTCTGAAATTAGCATTGTAATTAATGTTTCCATCAAATTTGATTAAAATCATTCATATAGTTTTTTGTTTATCATAATTTTTGTGAGTTTTCCTTAATTTATGGAAACCAGTGTCTCTCCTAGCTAGAAAAACTACTAACTCCTCCTAGCTCCATCTTACTAACTCCATGACCTAACATCACTTACTATGGATGTGGAATGCAACTGACATTGCTGCATTGTTGCACGATGGGAAAAACATTTGCATAAACTTATGATCACATTAGCTATGATGCAAGAGGGAGCATGTGCTTACGCATGCACTAGCAGCTGTTAATCAAAAGTTGAAGTTGCTCATGTGCAACTCCTTTGCAGACTTGAGCAAGAGAAATGATGTCCAACTGAAAATTAAAGCCTCGAAATAATAAATATAACGTAAATAAAGTACAAACTGGTAAGGAAACGTAAAAGTGAATTGGTGGACCATCACAATAGGTAATAAAGGCTTTGCCCATGTCTTCTTCCCTTCCCAAAAAAGAAGAAAACATGTGAGGAATTGTTCTACTATATCTTTTGAGAGTGAAGGCCAAATATCTGATCATAGTCCCATCCATGTCTTTATCATCCATCCATCCCTTTTTTCTTCATCTTTGTTTCTTGCTCGTTAGCTTTCCTTCACGAGTCAATTGTGGTATTTTATATTTAGGTTCCTCTTATATGTCCACATTATTTAAAATTTCTTTGTTTTATAGTTTTTATTAGTTGCTTCTTATGTTACTTTTTTGAAGAATAGCAGTGCTTGGAATTTTGTCCATCCAGCTTATTTTCGATCTTCTTCTCAAAGTCCACATTTCAAAAGCTTATAATTTGTTGATGGCTACTTTCTTAAGAGTCAAAATTTTGCATCTATAAAGAAGAATTGGCCATATATAGCTTTTAAGCAATCTTATTCTAATTTATAAGCTTAGTTTTCTTTTGCTAAGTATATTTTCCATTTTAATAAAGGTGACACTAGCTTGTCCCATCCTACTTTTGATTTCTTTAGTTTGACCTTTGTTTTGTAGTAGCAATCTACTTGTTCTATGTTTGTTTCATTCATTTAATATTAACCTCGATATTTCTTCAGCTAATACACTTTGTTTTTGTCTTTTTTATATTTATTCTGAGTCCCAGGGGGTGGGGGTTGCTCAGTCGGTAGCGCGCCAGGCTCGTAATCTGTAGTTCCCAGGTTCGAGTCCCAGCTGGGTCAGTGTTGAGATTTATCTCTGCAAAAATTCCCCGCCCTGCCCATGGTCAGTAGGGGGACACCGATGGGCTTGGAAAGGCCGCCGTCCATCGGATGGGACATTAAGTCATGGCCCCATATGCGGGAGAGCCATACCCTGTGCATGTTAAAGAACACGCTGGATGGCCTTGATGGGAGGCTACCATCTGTCTCCCAACAGCTGTTCCAGTGGGTCCCCTCCCCCAACCTTCTCTGAGCCTTCGGGGTCCATGTGACCTGTCCATTTAGCCCATGGTGTGCAAAAAAGTGCCGCTCAGAGGTAAAACAACACAACCCAACTCTGAGTCCCATTATTCTGCTTTGCCTTTCAACTTCATTCATCAGGGTATTTAGATTTTTCAATTGTTTCTATTCCATGTCATCAGCATATCTTAATTTAGCAATTTTTCTTCCATTAATTTTAATTCCTTCTTTGGTGCCATCTAAGACTTCATGTATTATTCATCTGAATAGATATTATATAAGGTAAGCAAAAGGACACCGCCTTGACACTCTTTTAATTTGAACCCAGTTTATTTTGTCATTTTTAATGCTGATTTTTGTTTTTTGGTTCCAGTATGCATCTCTAACAATTCTTATATCTTTTGAATCCAGTACAATCTTGGTTAGTATTTCCATTAATTTACCATGTCTTATTTGGTCAAAAGCTTTCTCATAGTCTACAAAATACAGAAAGAGTGGAAAGAGGATATTTGTTTCAATTTCTTTTTTAGCAATTTGTGCTAAAAAAAATTCCTATCCTTGCTCTAGAACCAAACTGTGTGTCACCCATTGCTCCCCTGCTTTTTGTAGCTTCTGTTGTGTATTATTTTGAGAAGGATTTTGCTTATGTGGTTAAGAAGAATTAGAGTATTTCTGTTGCATTCCCTTCTTTTATTTCCTTAATAGCATATTTTACTTCATCTTCAAGTATTTCTGGTCATTATGCTCCTTCATGGTGTATATTACTATTTATTTGGTGGTCATATAATTCTTTAATGCATTCTTCCCCTACCTTTTTCTTCCATATCTGTTATAACCTATCCTTTTTCATTTTTGATGCACCTACACATTATTTTATTTACAACTAGTTCATTTATTCTTTTGTGCAGTTCCTTTGAATTATGATTTCTTTTGAGTTGTTCCATTTCAGTGCATTTATGTGTTTAGCCAAGAATTCTTTGCTTTATTATTTTGTTTCTGATTTATTTATCCAAAGCATTATAGTATATGAAGGTTGGGTTGGGTTACCTCTGAGTGGCACTTTTTTGCATGCAATGGGCTAAATGGCCAGGTCACAAGGACCCTGAAGGCCCAGAGAAGGTTGGGGGAGGGAATTCACTGGAACAGCTCTTGGGAGACAGATGGTAGCCTCCTGTCAAGGCTATCCAGTGTGCTCTTTAACATGCACAGAGTATGGCTCTCCCACACATGCCATGACTTAGCATCTCATCCGACAGATGGCAGCCTTTCCAAGCCCATCGGTGACCCCTGCTGAGGAATTAAATCTCGGTACTCTACCAACTGGGACTCAACCCTGGGAACTGTAGATTACAAGCCTGGCATGCTACCAACTGAGCCACCCCTGTTCCATATGTGAAGGAGTCAATGTTTTTATGCATTTTCCTTCCATTTATTAATTAGTAGTAGAATTTCATCTGTCATCCAAGAGTTCTTCTTATCATTGTTTTTAATTCCAAGAGTTGAATCAGCTGTTTCTTTTGTTGTTGATTTTAACTTGTTTCACTGTTCTTTTATGTTGTTTTGCATATTTAAAATTCCATCTTTACTTAATCTTTCTTCTATTTTGTTTGTGGGGGTGGGGGTGGCTCAGTAGGTAGCGCGCCAGGCTCGTAATCTGTAGTTCCCAGGTTCGAGTCCCAGCTGGGTCAGCGTTGAGATTTATCTCCGCAAAATTCCCCGCCCTGCCTCACGGTCAGTAGGGGACACCGATGGGCTTGGAAAGGCCGCCGTCCGTCGGATGGGACGTTAAGCCGTGGCCCCGTGTGCGGGAGAGCCATACCCTGTGCACGTTAAAGAACACGCTGGATGGCCTTGACGGGAGACTACCATCTGTCTCCCAACAGCTGTTCCAGTGGGTCCCCTCCCCCAACCTTCTCTGAGCCTTCGGGGTCCATGTGACCTGGTCATTTAGCCCATGGTGTGCAAAAAAGTGCCGCTCAGAGGTAACACAACCCAACCCAATTTTGTTTGTGAATTGTTTATCAATTATGCATTATTATTTTTCAACTTTCAGCGTTCAAATTTAATGCTCAGTTTCCTTCTTTTATCTTTTTAAATTTTAATTATAAGAAGCTGACAAGAAGGTTATGGTCTGAACTACAGTCAGTACTAAGATACATTTTTGTCTTAGAAATTGTATTTTTATAACTTTATTTATTAGTATGTAGTCAATTTGATTCTTTATTATTCTATTTGGTTGTCTCCTAGTGGTTTCCATGTTTTCCATGCTTTCCACACAAGAAAAATTGCAGAGCAGAGTAACTTGAAGTAATTTTTAGTAGCAGAGCAGAGTAGCTTGAAGTAATTTTTTTTTCTGATATTCAGAAATAAGAAGCCTTTCTATTCATACTCATTATAATTATTTATGTCAGTTGCGTTTTTTTCAATAAATGTTTATCTTCATTGCCAGATGCTTTTTTTACTACATTAATTGTAAAAAATAGCCTTATTAAAATTACACTTGTCTTTTTTTTTTATTAAATATTTTATTTTCACAAAATCTGGAATTAAATGCTGATTTCTTTGGCATATAATATGCCATGAATCATACTTTCATTAATTATTTGAAAAAAAAAAAATTTTTTTTACCAAGCACAGTTGAAAAAAATCCTGGCCACTAGGTACAATTCAGTGTTTCAGGCCTGGATGTTAAGAGTTAAGAAATGGTGTAGACTTTCTGCCATACTGGTGACAATGTTTATAGATCTTTTGCCTAAAAACCACATATATGCTGCTTTGTCAACTTCCCCATTGTCCACAGAATGATTTTTTTCCTCTGGAGTTCAATTGCATCAGAATCAATGCTTTTCACAATTTTTACCTATCTTCCTGTTGCTTTTCACTTGGTATTTGCCAGTTTGTGCATTTGTCAAAACAATTGTTCCACAATATCTTTTGAGTGCGATAGAGAAATTTAATGATTTATGTGTCAAATGAAAGCTTGTGATGTGGTTGATATGGCTTATTTAATTGATCATTAATTAATTATCAACAAGCATTATTAACATTAATGATATGATTTTGTTAATCATATCATTAATGTTAATATCTTATATATATATATTATCAATATATATATATATTATCAATATTTTGATATTATATTATCGATATTATCAATATTTTGATAATCATATCATTAATGTAATTTGTTAATAATCATTAATTATCAACAAGCCATATCAATATAATTATTTTTTATTGTCAAATGAAAGCTTGTGATGTGCGGAGTGTCATAGGCTATAAAAAAAATTTATCCCCATGCTTTTTTCTCTACCTAAAGAAAGGGGAAATGTGAAAACATTCTTCTGCTATATCTCCAGAACATGAGTGCCAAAAGTAACAAGCTATATGTCAAATGAAAGCTTCTGATGTGGGGAATGTTATATGCTATAAAAAATTTACCCTCCCCCATGCTTTGTTCTCCCCTATAAATGGGGAAATATGAAAACAACTGTTCTCCTATATCTCTTGAAAACAAGGGTAGAGAGTAATAAGTTATGCATCAAATGAAAGCATGTGATGCGGGAAGTGTCATAAGATATAAAATATTGATCCCCATGCTTTCTTCCCCCCTAAAAAAGAAGAAATATAAAAACTATTCTTCTGCTATATCTCTGGAATGTAAGTATGAAAGTAAGAAGCTATGTGTCAAATGAAAGCTTCTGACACTGGGAGTGTCATAGGATATAAAAAAATTTACCCCCCCCCCACAATTCTTCCCCTCTAAAAATGGGGGAAATCTGAAAACGATTGTTTCCCTAAATCTCCTGAATATTAGTGCAGAAAGTAATAAGCTATGCATTAAGTGAAAGCTTCCGATGAGGGGAGTATATAAGCTATTAAAAATGACCTCCTTGCTTTCTTCCCCTTGAAAAAGAGGAAATATGAAAACAATTGCTCTGCTATATCTCCAGAATGCAAGTGCGGAAACTAACAAGCTATGCATTAAATGAAACTTTTTCGACATGGGGAGTGTCTTAGGCTATTAAAAATTGAACATCCATCTTCCCCCTTAAAAAACAGGAAAATTTCAAAGTTGTTCAACTATATCTTCTGAACACGATGACCTATAGTTAAGAGTTGGGTGTCAAAAGATCTTTTCATCCCAGGAAAATTGCTTGTACTTATTTTTCTCCTCCATATTATATCATTCAAACACAAAACTAGTTGATGAATTTTAATAAATAAGAATAATAACTAACAACTATAACTTGAATCAGGCAACCATCCAATACACTTGCTTGGGTAAACAACTCACTGAGTTTTAACTATTGCAGCTTTGACAGATGTTAAATCAAACCCAGTAAAGATTAAAAAAAAAAAGTGTGTCGTATTAAGGATTTTTTCTTTTTGTTGCAAATATCATTATAACTTTAATATAAAGATACATAGTAAATTGGGGGGGGGGGGGGGGGCAAAATAATTTAAATTGCTGAATATTTCATTATTCTGGCACTTATTTCAGCCACATTTTCCCATATTTTCAAACTCTTTGAACAGCAAAGTGATTCATGTTGAGCCATCAGTTTATTTGAGCATGGGACTGATCAACCTCCATCCTTTAAATGTCATTTATTTCAACAATTTCTTCAAGTATCTGTAAAATAGTGTACAGAACATGGCTATATTAATCTGAACTGATGACTCTCCACTTGTTAAATAAATGATCATACTACTGAAACCTCATTTTCCTGCAGGGCAAATTTACATATCTGGCAATAATAAGATAACTTGCAGCAGTATTTTGAGTCATTTGTATTAAAATGATATGTAATCTAAATTCATCATTTCGGATCAGTAACAGTTCTACAGAAATTGCTCTTTTGAAAACCTGGGTATATTTACTTGTAGTGGAATGTTTGAAGTCTCATAGCTAAATGTTTTTTTATATATTTAAAGAAATTATTATCAGAGTGTTAATTGTTTAAATTATTTAATTTTGACAATTTCACTGTAAATTTAGAATAAAAATTCCTAGAACTTAGATGACAGTTTGCAATTTGCACAATAATTTTCTATTGCTTATTGCAATGAGAACTCAGCAGCAGGTGAAAGGTTCTAAAACTTACAGTTCATCTTTGCCTGGGCAAAGGCCTGAAGTTAGCAGAATATGTTGCAACAGATGTTTCCAGTGACATTGTTATGCAGCAATATTCTATTGCTTTGCTCTTGCTTGTTGCAGGTACACTCGTGTTGCTCTTGGATGGTAAAGTTCACCTTGTTAGTAGCCAAGTTGTTGGTTGGCACTGTTGACATACTGAGGCAGTATGTTCAAACTTGGATACCAGTCCATTACTTTTTTGGCAAGATGGCCATAATTCTTTGCAATGATAACTTTTGTTGTTGTTGTTTGCCAGGTCACTGCTGTGTCACTGATATTTGCAAGTACAACTGTGTTCTTCTACCATATTAAGAACCCCAGACTGTAACATATAAATGTAACTAAAAAATTAAATCCTCAACCACAATGGAAGTAGCTCAATTTACTTGTTTACATGAGCACAGGACTGATCAACCTCAATCTTTTGAATGGCTCTTTATTTCAACAATCTCTCATTGCAATAAGCAATGGAAAATAATTATTGTGTGAATTCCAGACTGTCATCTATGTTCTTGGAATTTTTATTATAAATTTACAGTGAAAGTGTCAAAATTAAATCATTTAAAATGTTTATAACAGTGCTAGAAACAGTTCATTAAAAACTCTTAAATTACTCTTATTGTTGTAAATTTTTCATTAGTATGATAATAAATTGCAGGTTGTTTAAAGTGATGGAACTATTATTTTCAGCTCTTGCATTCAATAGCAGAATCTTGTTGTAAAACGCAGTCTATTACATTGCAAGGTAAGCATTGTTGTCTTTTCAAACTTCTCGGTCAGTTTAATTTTTTTTTCTGCATTCATGGAATAAAAAAAGTGGGAGTTTATTTAAAAAAATTGTAAAATGAAAAGCAAATCTTGACATTGCTGCCAAGAAGTAATTTTAAGACCTATTTATATGGATTTCCAATCTCAGCTCCATAACTAAGAGTAGATAAGATTTCACTGTGCATGACTGTGCACAGTGACTGCACCATTCACTGTGCATGACTGGTATAAACTGAATATTCAATCTGAAAAATATCTGAAGTCTTTATTCAATATTCTGAGACAACAATGAACCGGAATTAAGATTGAAAAATTGATTTTTTTTGTGTTAAAACCTAAGTTTTTCAATGTATTGTACAGGGTGGACCATATGTCAATTTACTAAGAGTTAATTTTTTCAAGTTAAAGCCCATATTACTTATTAGTAATTACATTTAATATTACATTTATGTATTATGATGTTATTTATAATGGTCCAAAATGTTTCCCATTTTGTTCAGTGCACAAAAGACATTGTTCAACAACAGAATCACAAATGAGGTTACACAGATATTTATCCATGATTTGAAACTCCTTTTCAGTTATCTGTTTCAAGTGCTTAAGATCAAATAATTTCTGTAAATATAGTGTCTTTTATGGTTCTCCACATTGAAAAGTCACATGAAATAAGGTCACCTGGCAAATTCAATTCTTCTTGAATTATTTAATGGAGATTTACATCAATCTAATGGACAGGAAATATCTGTTGATAAATCCATTTAATTTGAAAATTAGCTCATAGTATCACATAATTGTTTTCAGAAAATTGCCTTTTATGATAGATGAGAAACCATTGTTTTTTGGTAAACTGACATAGATCTGTGTTGCATACTTCAGTTACTGTAATTATTTGAAAATTTCAGTTATAGGTCTAATTTTCCTTTAAATTTATATATATGTAGGACTATACTCATGCAGCATTAATTCAATTAATAATTGCAATTATATAAAGTATTTAATTAAAATGTACAATCAATTCTCACTGTATTAGGTACTGTTCCATATTATGTCAAGTCAGTAACTTCTTAAATCAACTTTATGTGAAATGTGACTGGTGATAATTTAATGATCTCAATGAAATATATTTCAATAATGATTTTCAACAGTATTCTTTAGGTATTTGGATAGTTGCAGAAATTGGAATGTTTTAGCAGCAACATTGCCAGTTTAAATCATTGCTCTGAAAAGTTAATAAAAGCAAGTTCAAATGAAAGCAATAACTATTATACTAAACTTTGCTAATATTTGTAAGTGTGTTTTTAGCACTTTGTGTAATAATATGTTAATTTTCATCAAGTTTAAATGTATTTTTTGCAAAACTAGTTAAATGTTTATTTTTCCATAACTCTTTAAGCTGAACAATTTAATTGATATCTTTAAATTATCTCCAGTCACATTTTTTCATAAAAAACATATTTAGGTTTGTTTTGCAGTGGACATGCTAGTAATGCTCTGTTAGGATATGACTTACTTAATGAAAGCTAAATTTAAAATAAGAATTAGTGCACTTAGCTACTGATAAAAGGGACTGGGTTCAAGCCCCAGGTAAGGCATGGACATTTGTGTTGTTTTTCTGCTGGTGCTACCTTCCTCACAGATTTACTATGGTGTATAAACTAACAGCTACTGTCAGACCTCTGTGGCTAGCAGCTTCTTGAGGGGATATATTTTATTAAAGACTTGAATGGTTATCTGAAGTTATGCCTCACTGAGGACACCGATAAGGATGAGATAAACAGGTTTTATGGACAACTTCAGGATATTTTAAATTGCATCAAAAAAAGGAGATATTACTCTTGTTCTAGGTGACTTCAGTGATAAATTCTTACTGACTTTGACCTTTGGAAAGGGGTGATAGCTGCATTGGTAGCTGCAATGGAGAACATGTTCTCCAAGTAAGTAGATGTAATGGTTTGGTAATAAACTAACACATATTACAAACCACAGCATGCATAAGTACATGTGGGTTCATCAGATGGACTACATAAGAATATGATTGAATATATATTAATTAACAGCAAATGGGTTGATCTTGTTAGAAATTTCAGGCCATGTAGGGAAGCTGAATTGGATCTGACCATTGCCTTGTTAAAAGAGCCTTGCGACTTAAAAAAGTGTTGTGCTATGGTTAAAAAAATTACCTTTAAACACTGAAGTTCTGAAAGACCCAGTTACAGCAAAGCTTACCATTATAGGTTACATCGTCATCATAATATTGGTGGTTTACTTACTAATGAAGTTGAGGAAGAATGGGACCATTTTAACATGATTTTCTGATGTTTAGATAAAGGAGCAGAGGGGACAAATTTATTTGAGTGATAAGGCACTGGAACCTATTTTGAAAGGAAAGAACTGTAGGAATACCCCTAATCAATACCCTACTAGTCCTAACAGAAAGCACTGCAAAAAGCTTAATACATGTGTAAGGGACCAGTTAACAGCTGATAAGAATTTTTGACGTGATAGCTTGGCTGACAAAGCAGAGGAATCAGCTAGACAGTCTAACATCAGAGAGTTGTACCAGATAGTTAATGCTTTGTGTGGTAAAAAACAAGACAGGTATTCAGGGATTGAAGGATAAACATTATAATAGAAGGTGAGGATTCCACCTTGGCTAGGTGGGTTGAGCATTTCAGTGATGTTCTATACAATGTGATTAATTCTACTCCCATTGTTTGGCATGATGATAGATGCATTACTGACTTTAATGTTGGCCTTATATCACAGTGACATTATTTTGTCTATTTCTAAACTTAAACTACACAAATCTCCAGGGGTAGATGAAGTTACTACTGAAATGTTTAGAGTCGGAATGTTTTTGTTATCACATGGCTGACTGAAATTTTGAATATCTTTTATAATGAAAGTAGTGTTCCTAATGGTTTTTTATCACAGCTATTATTATCACTATTTTTAAAAAGTGATCACAGTTCTTGTGATAACTACATGGGTTTCAGTCTACTTTTTGTTCCAGATAAAGTTCTTTGCATGATTGTACTTAATAGAATTAAGAATCTGATTGATGGATAATTGAATGATGAGTAGTATGGATTCAGAAGTAGGGAGTGAATTGATCAGGTTTTTTCACTTAGGTAGGGTCTTGAGAAATGTTTAGAGTTCCAGAAACCTGTGGTTACTAGCTTTATATATTTCAAAAAGCATTTTGACTCTGTTGACCATCATAATTTATTGTGGAATGGGAGATCTTAGGCATACCAGACAAGTTAATATAATGAAAGCTGCATATAATAACATTGAACCATGTGTAAGAGTTGGTAAGGATTGTAGCAATTGGTTTAGCATTGCTGCTGATGTTTGACAAGGGTACGTTTTGTCTCTTTTAGTTTGGCTATTGATTATGTTATATGAAATTCCCTGCAACAGGAAGATTTTAGCCTTAAGTGGTCTAGAGATTTGAAAATTTCTGATTCCTTTTGACAAATGATGTTGTGGGATGAATTCTTTCATTAGAGCTGTTGGTGAATGGTAGTAGAGTAGGTTTGGTGATAAACAGAGAGAAAACATTGGAAGAAGTCATTGTACCATTATGCATATGAGTGATGAACTGCTGTTGAAATTGATAGCGCCCCAAGCCATGACATCAGGTTGAGGAGCTGTATGATGCTCAAGGATAGCAGCAATATCAGCCCAGTGACCACGTCTTCTCCAGATTCTCAATCGGTGACCATTGGTGTTGAGACAGAAGAGAAACTCGTCACTGAATACAACATGGTTCCATTCATCCCATCACATGTATCTGGTAAGGCACCCCTGCAACCTTGTGCAGCGATGTGCTGCAGTGAGTGGCAGACTGCCAAGAGCACAAACCTGCCTCAGCCAATCTGTGATTCACAGTTCGACATGGGGATGTCCTCCATAGCTGCCTGTACACCATGCCGAATGTTGTCCACTGTGAATTGTGGGACTGCTACAGCTTGCTGTGGAATGCGGCAATCGAGGCATTCAGACATCCCATTATGGCAATGCTTGTTACCTTCCTCCAACCACTTTTGCCAAATTTGGCCGACAGTTGTTGCATCCTGATGCGTTTCCACCATGATGCAATGCGGGACCAACCAGCCATATGTAGCCCTATGGTAAAGCCTCTGGTAAAGGTCTTTATGTGATGGTAGGATTTCCAATGACATCAACCAGACATTCTCACTGTTAACATGTGCTTTCACCACTGAGTCACTCCAATGCAGTGGTCTGCACACCCAGATGAGGACAATCAAACTTAGCTATGCCGAGCAGTTTTGCCCTGTTATCTCCCTCACCTATGGTGCGATTGGTTTGCAATTGCACTCATTTCCATAACCTAACTGTGAACACATACCCATCTATTTGCATTGCGCTCTGACAAATGCTTCCTGGTGTGGCATCCTGGTTCTATGTCTTACGGTGTATCTTGGGAGCTATGTAATAGATACTGGTTATATCCTGCATGAGGTAAGCAGAAGAACAGGGATTGCTGCTGGGGAGTGAGTGAGTATGAATGATTTTGTATTGATTAATAGTAAGTGGATTAATTATATTAACACAAAATTGTGAGAGAACTGAGATTAGGCTCAATAATTTGCATTGGGGTGGGGGGTCAGCAGGGCCTTTTTGCCTACGTCCCTTTGCCTAGAGGGCTCTAAATATGCATGTCATTGCAAAAAACTGTAAATCATTTTTTATTATATAACTTAAAATTTCTCATAATAAATGATAGAAAATCTAATATTTTAAAGTATCTATTAAATATATTTACATAGCTTTTAGAATGGATTCCCCATCTCATCTCTTTGAGGCTCTGGGTCTAATCATTGTCTTGTTAAATTTACTTGACTTCACATTATACCACATAGTACCAGTATCTACTACACAACTTCCAAGAAAATTTAACTGAGAGTCACTCTCAAATATGTAGTTATTCTAAAGAGTGGAAACATCACCAACAAGACAAATTTTCATCACTTCATATACTATTTTTAACATGTTTTTTTGAATAGCCATTTTTAAACAGTCATGACATTTGGGAGAAAAATTAATTGAAATATATTCCAATTTTATGTTAGCTCCACATATATTTTTTATCCAGATCATGAGATTCACCTAATACCCTTTGCCTTACTGAAATGGAATAACTTCAGAAGTTCACAACACTATAGAAACTTATGTAATATGAATGGTGAAGTGTTCAAGTGGTAGCAGAAATTAGAAAGTTTTTTATGGTACTGAGATACTTCAAAGTGGAGTCCAATTTGTGATTTATAGTTTGTCAAACCAATAATCAAGTCTCTCCTACATCCTTCTTGAGGTTGCTGTCCTTCATATATTGATCCATGAGAGCACAGATCTGACATTCTTCATCTTTTTTCTCAATCAGCACTTTCAAGAATGTGAAAAGTTTAGATTATGAAAATGTTCTTTCCCAGATCAAAAGATATCAAGATCTTTTTATGAGTAACATCTGTACCAATGTGAAGAACTTCAAACTAGAGTGTTCAACAAACAATGAAGTTCCTCTCCTAATAGATACTATTAATCAGATTGCTTTACTAATGATAGTTTTCCATAGGACACCTTACAATGTTGTACTGATCAGTGTACTGATGTTTTAGATATTTACTGTTTTTAATAAACAGAATGTAAAAAAAGGTATAATATTAAAAATATATTAGAGATTCAGTTTTGAAAATGTATTATGTAACAAAATTTCAGCAAAAACACTGATATAAGTGGTGAGCATAAGACAATAATGATGTATGTAATTAGATGTCAACAAATGTGAAAATCATCATCATCATCCTCAAGCAGCCATGGGCTGTGGAGGTCCAACCAGACTGTGCAATTTAGTTCTCCAAACATATCTGTCCTCAGCTACATCTGCTGCATCTGGCCACTGCACTCCAATTCTAACAAGGTCTTGTTTGACATTGCCCAACACATCCTATGTCTCCCCCTCTTTCTGAGGCCTATAATATCGATACGGCAACATGGCCAAACCAGCGTAGTCTATCTCTGCACAATATGGTGTTTAAAGGAGGTTGCAGACTCCTTTGCTTAACTTCATCATTGGTTACAAATTTAAACCACCTAATACCCAAGATACTGCTTAAGCATCTAGAATCAAAAGCATCTAGTTTCCTGTTATCTTGTTTATACAGAATCCAAGTTTCACTACCATAACTAACCCTAGAAAGAACCAAACTATTATGCAGTCTAATTTTAGTCTTTAGGTGTATATGCCTATTTCTCCACACTCTCCATAGATTCTTAAAAGTCCCGGCAGCAATCCCTATTCGTATGTTAATCTCATGCCGCACATCACCAGTGTCTGTTACATAGCTCACAAGATAATTAAACTCAGACACCTGCTCAAGACTGCAACCATTCAGATTAACTGAATCACAGCCTGCCTGACCAATTTTCATCACTTTAGTTTTCTCTCTGTTTATAACCAAACCTACTCTACTACTAGTCTCATCAACAGCTCGAATGAAAGAGTTCATCTCATCAACATCATTTGCCAAAAGGGCTAAATCATCAGCATAATCTAAATCAGAAATTTTCATATCTCCAGACCATTTAAGGCCAAAATCTTTCCCTTGCAGTGAATTTTGCATAACATAATCAATAACCAAATTAAAGAGAATAGGAGACAAAATGCACCCTTGTCGAACATCAGAAGTAATGCTAAACCAATTGCTGTAAGCCTTACCAACTCTCACACACGACTCAGTGTTATGATAGAGAGCTTTCATTATGTTAACTAACTTGTCTGGTATACCATATGATCCAACAATCAACCACAAATTATATGGGGCGGGGCTGGCTCAGTCGGTAGTGCTCCAGACTCGTAATCTGCAGTTCCCAGGTTCGAGTCCTAGCTGGGTCAGCATTGAGATTTATCTCTGCAAAACTCACTGCCCTGCCCACGGTCAGTAGGAGACACCGATGGGTTTGGAAAGGCTGGCATCCATCGGATGCGACATTAAGCCGTGGCCCCATGTGTGGGAGAGCCATACCCTGTGCACGTTAAAGAACACACTGGATGGCCTTGATGGGAGGCTACCATCTGTCTTCCAACAGCTGTTCCGGTGGGTCCCCTCCCCCAACCTTCTCTGAGCTTTCGGGGTCCATGTGACCTGGCCATTTAGCCCATGGTGTGCAGAAAAGTACTGCTCAGAGGTGAAACAACCCAAACACAAATTATAATAACAGAGTCTAAATCCTTTTTCAAATCAACAAAGCTAGCAACCAAAGGTTTCTGAAACTCGAAACATTTCTCAAGAATCTGACTAAGTGAAAATATCTGATCCACACATCCCCTACCACTTCTGAATCCACATTGCACATCACGCAATTGCCTGTCAACCAGATTCTTAATTCTATTAAGCACAATCATGGAAATAACTTTCCCTGGAACAGAGAGTAGGCTGATACCCATATAGTTATCACAAGAACTGCGATCGCCTTTTTTGAAAATAGGGATAATAATAGCTCTGGTAAAATCCTTAGGAACCATGCCTTTATCACAAAAGATATTCAGAATTTCAGTCATCCAAGCGGTAACCGAAACATTCCAAGCTCTAAGCATTTCCGTAGTAATTTCATATACCCTTGGGGATTTATGAAATTTAAGTTTAGAAATAGCCAAAATAACTTCAGATTGTGTTATATGGCCAACATTAAAGCCACCAATGCATCTATCATCATTACAAACAATGGGAGTAGAATTACCACATTGTTCAGAACATCACTGAAATGCTCAGCCCACCTAGCCATGACAGAATCCTCACCTCCTATAACCTTACCTTGTTTATCCTTCAATCCCTGTATACCTGTCAGTTTTCTACCACACAAAACAACCATCTGGTACAGCTCTCTGCTGTTGTGCTGTCTAACTGCTTCCTCGGCTTTGTCAGCCAAACCATCAAGCCAAAGATTCTTATCAGCAGCTAACTGATCCTTTACATGTTTATTAAGCTCTCTGTAATCCTTTCTATTAGGACTAGTAGGGTATTGATTGAGGACATTCCTGCAGTTCCTTCTTTCTGAAATAAGCTCAAGTGCCTTATCACTTAAATAATTTTGCCTCCTCTGCTCCTTTTTTTCCTAAAAGAGTACTGTTAGTTTCCAAAAAAGCCTGTTTGAAATGGTCCCATTCTTCCTCAACTTCAGTAGTAAGCAAACCATGACTGTCATTATGACTAAGTAACCTATCATGGTAAGCTTTGGCTATAACTGGGTCTTTCAGATCTTCAGTATTAAAGGTAAAATTTTTAACCTTAGCACAACACTTTTTAGGTTTAAGTTGCAAGACACTTTTAACAAGGTAATGGTTAGATCCAATTTCAGCTCCCCTATATGCCCTGGTATTTTTAACAGAACTAGCCCATTTGCTGTTAATTAATATATAATCAATCATATTCTTATGCAGCCCATCAGGTGAAACCCATGTGTACTTATGTATGTCATGGTTTTTGTAATAAGTGTTAGTTATTCTGAAACCATTGAGTTTACTTACCTGTAGGAGATGTTGCCCATTACCATTGCAGCTACTGATACCAAAAGGGCCTATCACCCCTCCCCAAAGGTTAGGATCCATACCAACTATGGCATTGAAGTCATCTAGAACAAGGGTAATATCTCCTTTCTTGACAGAATTCAAAACATCCTGAAGTTGTCCGTAAAACCTATCCTTCTCATTCTCATCGACACCCTCAGTGGGGTCATAACAGCAGATAACATTTAAATCTTTAATGCTTGTCTGAAATTTTGCTGTAAGAAACCTTTCATTAATGAACTCATATCCTAGAAGAGCATCACTAGCATGTCTGCTGAGAAGTAGACCCATTTCCTGGTGATGCTTTCCATCGTCCCACCCTGTAAAGATAAAATGAAAGTTATTTTTAAATATCTCACCTTTACCTGTCCATCTGGTCTCTTGCAAGCCTAGAATATATAGGTTATAGCGCTGGTATTCCTGTGTGAGGACATCAAGAGAATAATCTCTATATAATGTCCTCATTTTCCATGTTTCTTTAGAGAGAAAATGATTAGTAGGATTTTTAAAGAAACTAGGTTTATTGAGATGGTAGAGCCAACATTATCAAACAGCCCCCCTGATCGCAGGCATGGGGCAAAGACCTGTTCCTCCTCCACTAAAGCGTGAAGTCACCGATGCTGGTAGGAACTACAGGCACCTCCTTTTCAAGTGGACATTTTCAAGAGCCATATGGCCTGCCTGAAACACATTACTCCAGTTTAGGCTTGACAATGCCCAACTTGCTAAGTGAGGTTCAGCGATGGCCTCTGATCAGATTTATCCACCAGCTGAATAAGGTGGTGGTGGTGGTGGTGGGGGGGGGGGTCAGTCGGTAGTGTGCCAGGCTCGTAATCTGTAGTTTCCAGGTTCGAGTCCCAGCTGGGTCAGCATTGAGATTTATCTCTGCAAAATTCCCTTCCCTGCCCACGGTCAGTAGGGGACACCGATGGGCTTGGAAAAGCCGCCGTCCGTCGGATGGGACGTTAAGCCGTGGCCCCGTGTGCAGGAGAGCCATACTCTGTGCACATTAAAGAACACGCTGGTTGGCCTTGACGGGAGGCTACCATCTGTCTCCCAACAGCTGTTCCAGTGGGTCCCCTCCCCCAACCTTCTCTGAGCTTATGGGGTCCATGTGACCTGGCCATTTATCCCATGGTGTGCAAAAAAGTGCCGCTCAGAGGTAAAACAACCCAACGCTGAATAAGGTATCCCATGCCTGTTCACTTAGGGCTGGCAACCCAGAAACAAACAGAAAACACAGCGGCAGATTCTACCCCAGCAGAGGCCCACCAGTGCATCAAATCCAGGATCCATAATCAAGCTCAAATCCATAAACAAGTCCAGTCTAGTAGGTATAAATGGTCAGCACCAGGACCCTGTGAAGTTGACCACTCCTCAGCAGGGTAGAAAAAAGTGGCCATAGATGATCAGATCAGTAGGCCATACTGAACTGGCAACCCTCCTCTTCCATTTCCTTCCAAATGAGAATATCTCTTTTGAAAGGTACTAACGGCCTGCACCACGAGAAGGCGGGGTTGGACAGTAGGTGTTAGACCTGGCTGGTTCTGTGCATCATCACTGGGGATTGGTACACAGCTCTCATTCCAGCTTATGCATGACTACCATTTACAGGCCACATTGGTATGTTCAAAGTCAATAAAAAAGGACTGAATGGAAGGAAGAAATAGATGAAATGTTCAATTTTTAGTCAATATTGTGGTAGTAGTGGCAAGTTTGTTTTAGTAAATGGAGCATAGAGAGTGCAATACTTGATAATATCATAGAAACAAAAATTCTCATGTGAAAGCACCAGTAAATGTACATCTGTTATACACAATATTTTGGAACTTGTGAAAAAAATCAAAATAGTAATAACATCAGTAAATTATTGGCATTTACTGATGTTATTAGGTTGTTACATATCAAATGGCCGATTTTGCAGGTGCATGAAGTTTTTGATGTTTTGAGGACTGAAAATGTTACCAGATGGGGCATGGGATACATTATATTAAATCATGAAGCATGCCTATGATAACATAGTAGCCATTTTGCCAGTAAATTTTGTAGTAAGTAGATTATAAGAACTTAAAGGGAACAATGGATCAGAGTCCAATTCGTGTTCTTTTCTTATACAAGTTTAAACTGGGGCACAACACTATGGAGGCAACTCACATTAGTGCAGCATTTGGGGAAGGCATAGCTAGTGAACAGACAACATGATGTTGGCTTGAAAAATTTCAATCAGGTGACATCAGCCTTCAAAACAAGCCACACAGTCGACCCAAAGAATTGATTGATAATGTTCAATTGAAGGTTTTAATTGAATCTGACACATGCCAAACTGTAAGAGATATTGCAGGCAAAGTAAGCATATATTAATCAATAGTTTATTGGCACCTGGAAGCCATTGGGAAAGTGAAGAAGTTGGATAAACGGGTTCTGCATGAATTAACTGACATTCATGAGGCACATCAGCTTGAAGTATGCGCTTCCCTTCTCACATGAAACCAAAGGAATCCGTTTTTGCATAGACTTGCAATGTGATGAAAAAGTGATCTTATACGAAAATTATCGATATTCTGTTCAATGGCTGATGGTGCAGAACACACGCCCAAACCTAATCTTCACCAAAAGAAGGTTATGGTGACCATTTGGTGGTCTGCAGCCAGTTTATCCATTATTCAGTTGTAAAACCAGGTGAAACAATGAATGCAGAAAAATATTGTGCCAAACTGCAAAAAATGAATGACAAATTATTCAAGAAGCAGCTATTGTTAGCCAATAGATATGTCATCGTACTGCTCCATGATAATGCTCGATCTCACATTTCACAAATAAGGTCCAGAATCTCCATTGGTTACAATATGAAATTCTTGCTCAACCATCATATTCACCAGACCTATTGCCAACTCACTACCACTTCTTAAAACATCTCGACCATTTCTTAGTGGGGAAAACATTCAGCAATGAGACAGCAGTTCAAAACACCTTCAAATAATTCATCACTTTCAGGAACTCAGTTTATTTTACCAACAGCATAAATGCACTTTTCACAACTGCAGAAGAATATTGAATTTGTTGGTGCATATTTTGATTAAGTAAAGCTATTTTTAACAAAGTTATAGCTGTTGAATGTTTCACTAACAATTCGACCATTTTATTTGCAACAACCTAATACTATTATTGTGCTTTCACATTAGAGTTGTATATTACATTCCACATTAAAAGTTGTACAATACAAAGGGTGTTCAAAAAGTTCTTGACATGCATCTGCAGAACAAAAAATCATTTCACTTTACCTCAACAAAACTTTTACTATTCTTCAAAGTATTCACATCCAGCACCTATGCAAAGTTGCAGATGTCTACTACAATGCTGGAACCCTTGGTGATACTTCTGTTGAGGAATATTTCACAATTCTGAATGAATGCATTTTGCAAGGTCTTGCAATCAATAGTTTATTGGCACCTGGAAGTTTCCCCGCAGGTTTCTTTTTAATTTTTGGAAACAACAAAAAATCGCATGGCACAAGAGAGTAATATGCAGGATAGGGTAGCTGTTTGATTTTTTTTCCTGCTCCAGATAGGCCTTATAACCTGCTGGGATTTTGTTAGCACTGGCATTGTTATGAAGAAGGAAAACCCTTGACACACCTGCTGGTGGATGTTGCTCCTTCACTTTCCTTAACTATTTTGGACAAAACAATGTTGATGTAGTATTGGCCATTTACATTTTTTTTCAGGGAAGGCATCCACTGCTATCACTTCTTGGAAATTGGAAAAAATAAAATTGTGAACATCCTCTTCCCTGAGTGAAAGTTTTGTGAAGGATTTGGGAATGTGGTTTATCTTTCGCAACACAAACATAGTTGTCGATCATTTTGGAAGTTGTATAGTAATAAAACCACATCTCCTCACCTGTGACAGTGTCTTTTAAACATTTGGTGCCACTAGGTGCAAACACTGCCAGCATCTCCTTGCACAAGTTGACTCTAGTCATTTTTGGTTATTCTGTCAGTTTATAGCGTACCCATTTCACACAGATCTTTCATCTTTAAATATTCTCGAATAATTGTTTCTGCACTGTCAATTGATACATTGATATCTAAATTTATTTCCTGAATGGTGATGTGTGGGTTCTCCTTAATGAGTTTACAAACAGCAGCAATGGTTCTCTTGTTCACACTGTCCTTCAGTTTTCCTGCATGAGGGAGTCTTCGAAGCTCTGCTGTTCTCTGAATTTGCGCAACCATCCTGTAACAGTGCCATATGAACCCCATTATACTTGTGATAAATCAGCATAATTTTTTTTCACATCGTCCCCAAGCTACCTCCTTGTGAAAACGTAAAATCTTTTCTCGTCTTTGGTAGGCTCTATAGCAACAACACACAGATTTCACAGACAACTTTATGTGCTCCAACGAAGAGGGAATTGATGATATGGCCTTTATTTTTTAACATGTAATGTCAAGTTTAGACAAGCTTTCAAACAAATTATAGCTCATTGGCTTTGGAGGAACAGACAAATCTGCAGACACATGTCAAGAAATTTTTGAATGCCCTCCATATTATCAAGTATACCTTCTGTGTTCCATCTACTAAAGTGGGCTTATACTGCCAGTGCCAATACTGCCATGATATCAATTAAAAATGGAACTTCAATTAAATCCTTTTTATTTACTTTACACATTATTTTCACATTTGTTGACATCTAGTTAAATCCATCTTTGTCATGTTATGCACAATGCTTACTTATATCAGTGTTATTGGTAACATTTCTTTTTCATTGCTTACACATTGAGATTATTTTGTTTTTAGACATTTTGGTATATAGCTAAAATTATTTTGTTTTTAACAATTGTATACTTGTATATATGAAGCATTATCCATTTAGCTCTGAGAAGTAGGAACAAAAGGACAGATGAAGCTGTTGAAGAATATCTGAAAATAATGAGGTAAGGTTATTTTATCAGCAATAAATAAACTTATTTAGTTAAGGAAAATTGAATTTCTGCCTCAGTTGCACAGTAGTATTTCATTGATTTGTGGTTAACACTGAAGCATCCAGGACATAGGTTCAAATCTCAGATAGTAAAATGGATATGCATTTTGTTTTTATATGAGTAAATCTGTATAAGTTGCAAAGAGTTTCTGTGTTGTTAACATAAGCATCAAAAGAAAATGTTTCAGCACCTGATAACTGGTATTAACCAATTTCATGTTATGTTTTATTCTTTGTTTCTTAGGGGTAAACTGGAGCCAGGTTTAGAAGCAGTACTAAGAGCAGCTCAGAATACATTAATTTCACTAAACATTGTATCTTGTGGTAACTTATTTACTGAGAGGTGATTATGCTTTTTTATAGGTATATTAGTTAAAATAAGACTATGTTGCTTTCAATTACAAGTGAATAACTGCTTTTAAAAGTTTAGAAAATTATCATGTTATTATTGTAAAATTATGTGTTATAAATCAAGTCAAATGCACCCTTGAAGTATTAATCATTTCTCTCTATCACATCCAGATTTATTGCGATAATAAGATTATTTTTGTTTGAGATTGAAGCAACTTTTCCAATTCATGCAGTACACAGCATTAAACTGCAATTATGCATTTATTTCAGAAAAATGTAGATATGAAATTAAAAAAAAAAGGAGTAAGAGTAAAATAATATCAAGTAATATTACCATTATCAGGCCTAGTACCTAAAGTCTGACCTCGCCATCTTATGGTGCAGATTATTAGTACCATTCGAAATGGATATTCTCTGTGGGAAGGAAACAGAAGAGGAGGGCTGCCAGAGTAGTGTGGCCTACTGATCTGGTAATCTGTGGCCACATTTTCTTTTTTTTTCTGCCCTGCTAAGGAGTAGTCAACTTCACAGGGTCCACATGCTCACTATTTAAACCCACTCGACTGGCTTATGGCTTTTAGCCTGATTATGGATCATGGACATACTCCACTGGTGGGCCTCTGTTGAGAAAAAATCTACCACTCTGTGTTCTGTTTGCCTGTGAGTTGCCACCTCTAAGTAAGCAGGTTGTGATGGTCCCCCATTCACTTTTACTTGTCTTTAACCAATTTTCCTTTATTCACATTATATATTTATCGTTTTGGGGATTATTTTTAGTCGGCCATCATTTTTCCTCATTCTGATCTGCTAAAGGAGTTGCGCATATGCAACTCAGACTTGATTGAGAGCTGCTAATGCGTGCATTAAGGATAAGTTCCCTCTTACGTCACAGCTAATGATCATTAGATTATGCAAATGCTTTTCCCAGTGTGCAACACACGTGCCAGTTTTATGCTGCATGTATGCTAAGTGACATTAGGTCATGGAGTCAGTCAGTCAGTAATTATGGTAATGTTAGTGGAGATAGTCAAAAATGAGAAAATGTTAGTGAGAGAGAACGATGTTAGCTGAGAAGTTTGTCAGTTTTGGAGATGTTTAAATGAGCTTTTATTTGTTCAGACTATTTTGCATTCAGCAGTTTATATCGTGAGTCTTGATTTTTTGGAAATAAACTTTGTTTGTTTTACGAATATTTTGACTTTGCTATTTTTTTTCTTGAACACCAATAATCGATTTTGATAAAGATTTAACTTTAAAAATTTGACAATCTTTTGAATTCTTTGTGACTAGTAACACCAGTATACCTAACGAACCGTCATTTAACTTTATTTGGCAAGTTAATATTGCCTGGCACCCAATATGCTATTCGGAATTTTAATTCAATTTGGATCAGTCAAAAGGTCCAAAGAGAAAAGTTTAAGAATCTTTTGGAGCATTACAGAGACAACAAAGAAAGTGGCGCACCAAACATAGGGATGGAAATATGTATAAATTTTATGTTATTTATGTAATTGTCAAAGTTAACAAATTTTTGAGCTCATTAGTTATACTAATTATAGATTTAATGGCTGCTTAAGCCAAATTTTTTTGTTCAGCAAGAAGTTTAACTTTTGTATTTGTCAAAGATACTGGCATGTATCTACAGAGTTGCAGGTTCGATTCCCACCGTGGCAGCTATGATTTTTTTCAGATGTTTGTAATAATTATTGAAGTCAATTTCTACAGGTAATCTGTGTATTTATTATGGACAGATGTTTGTTGCTGGATATCATGCTCGTATGAGTTTGCCGATTGCATGATCAAAGAAATATCAAATTTTCTCTTTGTATTCCTTTTGTAAAATATATCTGATAGATAAAAATAATTTAGATACAGTAAAATAAGTTTTAATTGCAAAATATATTAAAATGAAGCAAAATGTATGCAAGTATATTTTCATGCAAATCACTGAAATTCTGCAATATAAAAAAAATGTCTTTGGTATATGTCTTCATTTTATTGAGAATATGTATTGTTGGATCTTTAGTAAACAACTCAATTAACTCACTATAGCTCTCTGTCAGCTAGTGGAGAAGTGGTAGGAGGGTAAACTTAGCCAACAACAATACCATCTTCTGCATTGTGCAAATGACACTTTGAGCAAAAGGCTTTTTTTCTCCTGCTATGTCAGGTTGTGGAATAAACCAAAAAAACTGGCCTTATTTAGGATCTCAGAAATGTCTACGTGTATATAAATAAAAAAGTTAGTTCAAACTGTAGTATCTAAAAAAAGCTTTTATTTATGGTACTAATGATAGAGTTTATTGTTTGTGGCTGTATATGCAAGCTTAGTGAACCGCATTTTCATGGTCGTGGCAGTGTAAGGTTTAATGATGGACAGTTGAAGTTACTTTGGCTATTTCTGAATTGAAACTACATAAATCCTCAGGGATAAATGAAATTACTACTGAAATGCTTATAGATGGGAATGTTTCTGCTGTCACATGACTGACTGAAATTTTGAATATTTTTTATGATAAAAGGGTTGTTCCTGATGATTTTATCAGAGCCATTATTATTTCTGTTTTTAAGAAAGGTGATAGCAGCACTTGTAATAATATAGGGGAATTAGTCTACTTTCTGTTCCAATAAAGGTCTTTGATTATTATGTGTAATAGGATTAACAGTCTGGTTGATGAACAATTGTATCATGAACAGTAGATTCAGAAGTGGTAGGGGATGTATAGATCATGTATTTTCACTTAGGCAGATTCTTGAGAAATGTTTAGAGTTTAAGAAGCCTGTGGTTTGAAATAATAGTCTGAAAAGGCTTTTGACTGTGTTGATCATTATAATTTATAGGTGATTGTGATGTTGCATACCTGACCAGTTAATTGGCATTATGGTGACTCTCTGTGATAATGCCAAATCATAGGTGAGAGTTGGTAAAGCTTGTAGGAATTGGTTTAATGTTGCTACTGAAGTTTGACAAGGGTGCATTTTGTGTCCTTTCTTTTTAGTTTGGATATTGAGTATGTTAATGCAGATATCATTGCAAGGAAAACAATTTTAAATGGTCTAAAGCAGAGGTAGCCAGTCAATCACAATTGACCTGTCGATTGCATTCCACTGATTGGTCTAACGTGTAGCTGCCATAGCTGGTTATCAACTTACACTAATATGAATACTCTGGTCACTGCCACTACTGTATCACAAGTCTTAGTGTTTGTGAATTAATTTTCAGCTAGATTTAATGGATTTTTTAAAAATAAAATATATATTTCTAGTATAATCATATAATTCTTGAGTTATCACTATGCTAATGTTGGCATTATGTTTCGTAAACACAAACTGGAAAAAGTTATAGTGTACAGCTCTTTTGTTCAATGTTAAACTTTAATGCTTTTATGCCTAGCTGGTCAAACAGTGTTGAATCATTATTATTATGACTTATGTACTATGGTTGATCGCAAAAGATTTTCTCTTAAAAATTGATTGCAGTGTCCAAACGTTTGGCGCTCCCTAGTCTAGAGAATTGAAATTTGTAATTTAGATTATGCTGATGATTTAGCCCTTTTAGCAAATGATATTGATGAGATGAATTCCTTCATTATAGCTGTTGATAAGATTGGTAATAATAATAGATTTAGTGATTAGCAGAGAAACTAAAATGGCAGAAATTGGTCAAACTGGTTTTACCACAGTTGTTTTGAATGGTTAAACATTGAACAAGTGTGTCAGTTTAATTATATCTGGAGCTATGTAACAGATACTGGTGATGTGCTGCATGACATAAGCAGAAGAATGGGGATTTCTGCTGGGAATATTAAGAATCCATGGTGAGTGCAAAAAAAAAAAAAAAAAAAAAAATTAGGCATATACATTTAGATCCTAAAAGTAGGCTGTATCATAGAATTAGGCTGTATCTTTCTAAAATTTGTTGTGATAGGGATACTTGGGGCCTTCGTAAGAAAGATGACTGAAACTTGATGCTTTTGATTCTAGATGCTTATGCAATATCTTGGGCATTAGATGGTTTGACTTTTCAAGTAATAATATGGTTAGGCAAAGGAGTCTGCAACCACTTTTGTCCTGTGTTTTGTGCAGAGTGAGACTTGCTTTGATTTGGCCATGTGATGTATATGCATAAATATAGATTAGTGTATGGAATGGTGAACCTCATCAATGGTTGACTGGAAACCTATCATATGGTCAGACAAATCATGTTATACACTATTTTCAACAGATGGCTGAAGTAGAGTGTGGTGACAACCCCACGAAGAATTGAACCCATCATGTGTAGCTCGTACTGTTCAAAGTGCTGGGGGCAGTGCGATGATGTGGGAAGCATTATCTTGGCATGGATTGGGTGCCTACATCACTTCCCAGAAGTATCAAAGCATCTTGGGCAATCAGTTGCTGCTGATAATGCATCCTTTTTACTCCAGTGGAGACAGCAAATTCCAGGATGATAATGTACTGATTCATTGCTCTCGAATCACACAGGAGTGGTTTGAGGAGGGTGAAATGTCTTTCCTGGCCTGCACAATTACTTGATCTTAATCCAATCAAAAACATATGGATCAGTTTGGAATGTGTTAATTGAATGAACAGACCTCTGTCTTCTTCACTTCTATGTGGTCAAGCCATTTTGCAGAAGAGGGATCAAAATTCCACCTGCTGTAGTTTGAAAGTATGTTGCAAGCTGTTATCTCTTCCTGTGGAGGCCCGACAAAGTATTAGGTAGGTGTTCAAAATAATTTTGACAGGCAGTTTACATTGATGTTTATTAATTTAGAAAAGACTTATGACAGTGTTTCAAGAGATAAATTATGGAAAGTGATATGGCAAGTAGAGACAACAAATAAACTTTACAAAAATAATAGAAGCTGTGTAGGAAGATAATATCAATAAGATAAAATGCAGTAATAAAGTTTCTAAACATTTTGAAACCGCCAAGGGGTTAAAACAGAGGTGATGTACACCAGCTACAATTTTTGAGATCTATTAAGAGGCTTTATTAAATGACTGGCAAATGAAATATTCAGGAGTGCCAGTGGGGAATGAAATCATATTGTCTTTTCTTTTTGCTGATAATTGTCATTTTTGTTAAAAACTGTAATAATATTGAATATATGGTGAAGAAATTGAATAAGGAATATAGGAAATGGAACTTTGAATTTTGACAAGATACATCTACAGATCGATGGAACATTCAGTTTGCACAGATAGAAGGGAACAAAGAAGGGATAATCATTTCCAGAATGTTGAATTTGGTTTTGTGCAGTGAAGTGAAAATAAAATCTTCAAAGAGATCATTACTCCATGTTATTTTTGAAAGTGGCAATGGGACAGAAACCTGATCCCTTGCTGAGACACTAAAAAAAAAAAACTGGCAGCTAAGATGGATTTCTGGAGTAGGTGCATGGGAAAGACAAGACTAGATTAAATAAGGAATGAAATTATTTGGTTGACAGTTGGAATTGAAAACAATAAAACTAAAATGATTGAGGATTATGGTTGGGTTGTTTCACTTTTGAGGGGCACTTTTTTGCACACAATAGGCTAAATGGCCAAGTAATAGACCAGGCTCAGAAAAGGTTTGGGAATTGGACCCACTGGACAGTTGTTAAGAGGCAGATAGATGCATTCCATAAAGGCCATCCAGCATGTTATTTTATGGACACAGGGTATGACTCTCCTACACATTTGGCCACAGCTTAGCCTTCCATTAAAGCTATCGAATAATTTCTTTAACATTCACAGGGTATGGCTCTCCTGTATAATGGGTCCATGGATTTAATATCCCATCTGATGGATGGCAGCTCTGGTGTCACCTTTCTGTTCGAGGTAGAATGGGGGTTTAGCGGAGATAAATCTCAGCCCTGACATAGATGGAAATAGAACCTAATAATTATAGATTTTGAGCATGGTGCACTACTAACTGAGCCATTCCCCACCCCTGGCTCAGTTCGTAACACATCAGGCTCATAATTTGATGTTCCCAGATTTCAATTCCAACTATGCCTGTGTTGAGATTTATCTCCGCTAACCTAACCCTTTAACGCCCAAGAAATTTCAGAAAAGGGTGGAGGGTATTAAAGACAAAGGAATAGTATTATTTGGATGAGTCCATTTCAAAATTTGGGCTGTTATGGGCATTAAAGGGTTAAATCCATGGGCTCATTGTACAGGAGAGCAATACCCTGTGAATGTTAAAGAAATTATTTGATGACTCTAATGTCAGGCTTCCATCTATCTCCTAACAGCTATCCAGTGTATCCGCTTCCTCAACCTTCTTTGAGCCCTGGGATCTTTGTGGCCTGGCCATTTAGCCACTGTGTACACAAAGATGCTGCTAAAGCAATCCAAAAGTTATTAGGCTTTAGTATTAAATGTACGCAAATATATAATAATTTTATGCTATGTAATAATTGATATATGAAAATTTTTAAGAAAAAAATTCTAAGCAATAATAAAAATATGAAACATTTATTTGAAATAATGAAATAAAATTGGAAAAAAGCAAAATTTTATTTTTTTTTATAAAGTTAAAATGAAATGAAAATGCTATAAAATTTTGCTGTACTTTGAAACAAATATATAAAAAATTTCACTTATGTTTTTCTGTTTTATTACTCAGAATTAAATACTCTTTCTTTTGGTATGTCCTTATTTGTCTTTGTTACTTATTTCAAAATAAGGTAAAAAAAAATTATTTTCTGAAATTACTTCAAAATTTTCTTGACTAGAAAAATGAGTTCAATTTAAAAATCTAATACTCTAAGTATCAAGGTTTAAAATGGAAAGATAATTTTGTGGTGTAATTTATGATCATGTTTTTTTACATAAGCTAACAAATCACAGTTTTGGAATGCCCCATAGTAATGAATATATTTATAATATGAACTTATTTTTTTCTCTCTTTATCCACATCAAAAACGTGAACATGACCTCATGTGAGAATATATTTGTTTTCTTTTACAGAAGTCTTTGGTTAGCTGGCTGCTACTGTCGCCATCTGACTCAGGTTTCGTATTTTAGTCAGTTACATCCTGCAACTCCTGAATCTATCTGGTCCCTTGGTTCTGGATGTCGCAAGCTACAAACCTTTATCGTTCCACCTCTTTATCCAAGGTATAATATAACTGGATAACTTGTTAGTTTAAATAATGTAATACTTGTTGTTAAGCTGAAATACACTGTTCATCAAAAGGTAAGCGTGGATCAATAAAATGTGCGTTTCTAGAAATATATTTGAGAAATTCAGTAAAATTTCACAGGATGATACTAATATTAAGTTGGGATAAATAAGAAAAATTTGGATTAAAATTATTTACATATATGATACGATATACCCTAAACAATGAATGAAAGAAAGTATGTGAAAAAAGGAAGGTAGTTTGAATACAAAATGTATAGTCAATAGGGCAAGGGTTGGAAACCGGTGGCTCTGAGCATTCTAAAAAGTGGCCCTTGATGCTTTTTGGTTCAAACATTAAACTCTGAAAAATTTGTTAATCTTTTTCATTACAAAGCAGATTGGTAAGCACCAAAGCAGATTGGTAGTTGATAGTTTTAAAATACTGATGAAATTCAGATCATCTAAATATAGTTCAAATTTGAAAAGACTTAAACTCAAAAGTCACACTGATGAATGTCATATTTGTAATAATTCTTTTCAATAGTTTTATTGTATAGATGAATACACCTATTATTTACACCTATTGCCTTAAATAGCTATATTATTAATTTTGTTGAATCTCTATAGTTTATGATTATTTATAGGAGACAACTGAACAACAATATTCTTAGTAGGTAAGGGTTTCCATGCAAAGCAGAAGATTACATATTTATATTTGTATTTCAAAATGTATTACCAGATCTTCTATAATAGACCATTGTGAGTAGCTGTAAGTAACAGGCAATTTTGCATGCAAGGCGAATTGTGCTATGAATAAAATCATTCAACAGTTCAAAGTATTTTAGGAAGCTATGAGTTCAGTGGTACTACAATTAATGTCCAAATTTGTGTACTATTTAAATAGGTTGGTCAACGTTACCTGACCTTACCGAGGTTGATAAAGACAACCAAATGTTGCAAAGGTCTATTTACCTGATACCTTGCTTTACCAATATTCTTTACATGTCTTGTTAGTTGTAAAATACTAACAAATGATTTAGCCAATAGAATGTATTGATATTAGATAATGCTACTTGTCATTTTTAGGCAATTAATTTTTGTTATTATTATTATTACAGTTTTCAGATTTCAAAAATTTAACTTTTGTGAGATTGTCTTACTTATAAGACTTAATTTAAAAAGAGGATAAGCATTACCTTCTTGTTGGATGTTGCTGTTTCGCTGCAGGCTGATGCATTTCATGACCCAGATTTTGGTCACATTATCAAGGTAAGTGAAGGAGGATTGCCATCCACTCTTTATAGGGTCGGTGCTCTGTTAATTTTCATATATGTCTGAGTCAGTCTCCAAGGGGAGCTGATATTCTCTAAACAGTAGTTTCCATGGCTGATATTCTCTAAACAGTAGTTTCCATGGTGATGGCAAGGGGGGGGGGGGAATGTCCATATTACATAATACTTGTTGATGGATATTGATAGTCAAATTTTCAGTGTAGGCTAATTGGAATTTAGTGGGTGGGGAAACAGTTATTTTAGTGTTACAGTCCTCTATTTCAGGTCGTACCCCTCACCACCACCTTAAAGACTGTGGAGGCCAACTAAACTAGTATATTAAATCTCTTACTATGGAACAGTTGCTAATGAAGCCTTTGGATGCTAATATCTGTCCTTACCTACAACTGGATGTAGGAATCACCCTCTCTGATATATGCAGATAAGTTTGGGACTGACATCACTTCTTGTTTTCCAAATTTATTGTCATTTTATTGATGCTTGTTTTCGTTGCTGTCAAATTCCAAAAATGTGTGAGTTTAACACTGTTAATGTTTTTAGTTTTAACAGTGAAATCATGTATTATTGGGAAGAAAGTTCTGATTAGTACTTTTATTAAATTCTTATACATCTTTAACATTGCAAATACTTGTAAATTTAGCTTTAAAATATCTATAGGAACTTTCGATATTTTTTTTTTGTAGTCACCGTGCTGAAAGCTTTTCAACAAGATGTCTTTTCATGATAGCCAAATCTTGGCCTAATTTGAAAATTCTCTGTGTTGGAGGGACAGAGGTTGGAGTTGATGGATTAATAGCAGTAGGTAAGATAATCATATTATTGGTTAATGCTGTTTTCTGTTTTTCCTCTGTATATCGTTTTTTGATCAATTAGCTCATATCTTTTTGAAACTATTTTTTTTCACAGTGTATGTCCTGGTGGCTGAACGGTTAGCACACTTGGCTACTGATCAAAGGGACCTGGGTTTAAGTCATGGGTAAGGCATGGATGTTTGTGTTGTCTTTCTGCTTAGGTCTCTTCTTACAGTTCTTGTCTATGGCATTATCAGGTTCCTGTCAGACCTCTGTGCAAGCAGCTGCTTGAGGGGTAGTTTATTATTTTTACTTTATATTTGTTTGGAAACTATATATCAATATTAACCATTATATAGTAGCTAAATGTAACAGAAATGAGAGCTATGCATATATTCTCTATGATGATGCACAGATTTGGTCAGGCCTATCACCCAATGACCTGATCTTCTTGTGGAGCAGGCTGGGGAAACTCTATATCAGTATTAACCAGTATGTGGTAGCTAAGTGTAAAAGGAATGAGTACTATGCACATATACTTTGTGATAATGCACAGAATTGGTCAGGCCTAGCACCCAATAACTTGACCTTCTTGTGGTGCAGGCTGTTAGTATCTTTCAAAAGAGATATTCTCTTGTGGAAAGGAAGGGGCTGCCAGATCAGTGTGACATTTTAATCTGGACTACTATGGCTATTCTTTTTCCCCCCTACCCTTCTAAGGATTGGTCTACCACACAGGGTCTTGGTGCTGACCTAATATACCAGCCTGAATGGAGTAGTGGCTCTGAGCTTGATTGTGGATTCCTAAACTGGATAGACTTCTGTTGAGGGAATATCTTCTGATGTGTTTTCTGTTTATTTGTGAGTTGACAGCCCCAAGGGAATAGATTTGCAGGATACATTTTATCCGCTGGTGGATAATCATGATCAGAGACCATTGCAGGTTTCTGAACTCTTGGTTCTGTTGTCATCAGCAAACCTACATTGGAGGAAGTTTTCCAGTGTAGATGTCTTCAGTCTTTAGCAGTGGGGGGAACATGTCTTTGCCCCATGCTTGTGATTAGGGTGCTGTTTGATATTGTCAGCACTTCCTCTCTCAATAAACATATTTTCTTTAAACATCCCACTAATCATTTTCTCTCCACAGGTAGTTAGAATGTGAGGACTCTGCATAGAGATTATTTTTCTTGATGTTCTCACACAAGAATTTCTGACTTATAACATAGATATTCTCGGATTTCAAAAGACCAGATGGACTGATAAAGGTCAAATACTTAAAAATGATCTTAAATTTCACTTTCAGGAAGAGAAAGAGGCAAAGCATCTCCAAGGCATAGGTGTGCTTCTCAGCAGACACACTAGTGATTCTCTTCTAGGATATGAGTGCATTAATGAAAGGTTTCTTACAGATAAATATCAGACAAGAATTAAATAATTGAATGTTTTCTGTTGTTATGCCCCCACTGAGGATAAGAAAGATAGGTTTTATGAACAACTTCAGGATATTTTGAATCTTATTAAGAAAGGAGATATTACCCATGTTCTAGATGACTTCAATGCTAAAATTGGTACTGACTCTGACATTTGGGGAGGGGTGATAGGGCCTTTGGTATTGGTAGCTGCAATGGCAATGGGTAACATCTCCTACAAGTAAGTAAACTTAATCATTTGAGAATAACTAACACTTGTTACAAACACCACAACTTAAATAAGTTACATGTGGATTTCTCCAGATGGGCTGCATAAGAATATGATTGATTATATATTAATTAACAGTAAATGGGCTAGTTCTGTTAGGAATAGCAGGGCATGTAGGAGAGCTGAAATTGGATCTGACCATTATCTTGTTAAAAGTGTCTTGCAACTTAAACTTAAGAAGTATTGTGTTAAGGTTAAAAAGTTACCTTTAACACTGAAGCTCTGGAAGACTCAGTTATAACTGAAGCTTACCATGATAGGCACTTAGTCATTATGACAGTCATGGTTTGCTTACTACTGAAGTTGAGGAAGAATGGGACTGTTTTAAACACTTTTCTTGAAACACAATACTCTTGTAGGAAAACAGGAGCAGAGGAGGCAAAATTATTTGAGTGATAAGGCACTGGAGCTTATTTTGGAAAGAAAGAATTGCAGATATGTCTTTAATCAATACCATACAAGTTGTAACAGAAAGTGTTTCAAAGAACTTAATAAACTTTTAAAGGATTAGTTAGCAACTAATAAGAATTTTTAGCTTGATGGCTTGGCTGATATAGGAAGCCAAAGAAACAGCTGGACAGCGTAACAGAAGGGAGAGCTGTACCAGATAGTTAATGTTTTGTGTGGGAAAAAACTAAAGGTATATAGGGCACTGTAAGGGTTAAGTGCCTTGCAACTTAAACCTAAGAAGTGTTGTGCTGGAGTTAATGCTTACAGTTTCTGAAACTGTAGTCATTGTGGTGGGCAGATTTATTTTAAAGTGTTTTCAGAAAATAAAGAGCTGTAGAACTTCATCCTGAAGTAACTAAAGAACATAAATTTGTTTTATACTAAAAGAAAGAGCATTTAATTGTAGTGAATAAAATGGCAGAAATTTGAGGAGAAAAATGATAAATTTAATTTTTGAAGCATATTTTAAAACATTGCAAAATTTTACTGTTTCTCCCATTTTAACTTTAGTAAAATTTAAAAAAATTCCCTTTTTTTTCTAAATTATTTTATTATTCTAATGTAAATAGTTCATAATATTTCTATCGATCCTTAAATCTTTCATTCACTTAGATTTTTTCTTAATTGTTTGGTACATTATGCATATAAAGAATGAAATAAACTCGACGTATTCTTTATCAACTAATAAATCAGCACTTTAGTGTCAATTTAAATTTTAGAGGAAAAATTGTCTTGAGCCGGGTGGGATACGAACCCATGATCTCCTGATAACATGTCAGGTGCTCTGGACCTACTGAGCTGTCGTCTGCTGATCAAGATCTCTAATTAGCGCTATGAACATTCCTTTTATGTTACATATAGGTGCTATTCAGGCAATTTTTAGCCCAAGCAGCTTTCTATTTGCCTTATAGATGGAAGCATTTGATTACAAGTATGCAGATAATAAAGAATGAAATAAAATCGACTTATTCCATATCAACTAATAAATCAGCACTTTAGCGTTGATTTAAATTTTAGAGGAAAATAAGAATGAAATAAACTCGATGCTTTCCTCTAAAATTTAAATGGACGCTAAAGTGCTGATTTATTAGTTGATATGGAATACGTCGAGTTTATTTCATTCTTTATTATCTGCATACTTGTAATCATATGCTTCCATCTATATGGCAAATAGAAAGCCGCTTGGGCAAAAAATTGCCTGAATAGCACCTATGTGTAACATAAAAGGAATGTTCATAGTGCTAATTAGAGGAGATCTTGATCGGCGGCCAGCAGCTCAGTGGTCCAGAGCACCTGACATGTTATCAGGAGGTCGTGGGTCCATATCCCACCTGGCTCAAGACAATTTTTTCTCTAAAATTTAAATCGACGCTAAAGTGCTGATTTATTAGTTGATACATTATGCATATTTTTAGACTTTTGATGAACTAACAAAACTTACCTTTAGTGCAGTGAAGAAAATAAAAATATGCAGATTAAAAGTGACACCTGAGCAGTGCCGGGTGCTGTTTAGCTAGTCAGAGAATATATTATTAGTAGAGACACCTGTAAGCATTTTTCCTAAACTCTGTGTCTCCACCTTGTAGTCTGACCTTGTATCTCTCTTCTGTCCCCCACCTTGTAATCTGATTTTTTGTTCTGTTGGGATATCTGAAGCCTGTGGCACGTTTCCCAACCACATATCCTGTGTAAGTTGAAGAAAGCTATGCAAGACGAATATGCCAAAATCAGTGTGGACATGCTAAACAACACCATCACAAATCTCAAAGAACTGATTCATAATGTCTTAATGTAAATGGTTGCCAGTTTGAGCATTTGTTGTAAGTAATATGGGAAATAAACACTTTTACCACTGAGAATGGATTTTTGAAACACCCTCTATTGCAACTAAATTGTTTGTGCACTTACCAAACAGTTTGAAAATCTAAAGAACATTAAATGATTATTATAACAGACTTAGAAAATGGATTGTTGAGGAGTTTGATGTACCTCATTTTTTCCAATGCTTCCATGTTATTATTACTATATTGCGAAATGTGTTGGTACTGTAGGATACTTTAATTGATTATTCTTAACTATTCTAGGGTCTTCCCGTCTGAAAAACGAGGTGACATTCAAAGGCCCAGCTATTTTTTTCACTATGATCAGACAAAAAAAAATTTATAACGTTTTTGCCAAATCATTAATGAAAGGAATTATGGTATGCCAAATTAATTAGCATTTAATTCTGGATATTCTGAAAATAAAATATTTTACAAAAAAGACATTTTATTTTAATATAGCATTTTTAGAGGCATGCCATAAAAATACACCTGGCAATGCAAATAAAATTTATTTAAAAAAACTAATATGCACTGAAGTGCCATTGAATTAAGGCTAGTAATCTAGTAATGTGTTGGACCCTCTCTGAGCCTGATAATGGCTGACACACGATGAGGCAAGGACTCCACAAGCTTGCGTAAATGTTCCACAGGTATGGTGACCCATGCATCCTTCAGAGCTGTCCACAATTCTCTCAAGGTTGTCGCTGATGGGACATGGGCCTGAACACTGCTTAACATATCCCAAAGATTTTCGACGGGGTTTAAATCTGGGCTTCTAGGTGGCCAATTCATTATTTCAAAGTCAGCAGAATGTTCCTGCAACTATGCAACCTGGACTTGTGAGATGAACAGTTGTATTGCTGGTAGACGCCATCTCCATTGGGATGGCCATAAAAGGGGTGTAAATGGTCAGCCACGAGTTCTATGTACCGGGATGCATTGAGAATCGTCGCTGCACATACCAAAGGTCTCACAGACATCCAACTGAAGACACCCCAGGCCATCACTGAACCACCACCAGCTTGTACTATTCCAACCTGACAAGGCAGGATTCATGGCTTCATTGGGTTGGTGCCATATCCTCAGTCTCCCATTGGTGTGATGAAGTTTAAATTGGGATTCATCACTCCAGGCTATTCATTGCCAATTTTCGATGGTCCAGTTTCAATGTTCTTTAGCCCAGGCAAGGTGTTGAGCTCGGTGTCGTGCTGTTAGAAGTAGAACCGTTAGAACTCTTGTAGGTCGGCTCCCATAGCCAAGACGATGAAGTGAGCGTTGCATGGTCCGTGCACCAACTTCCGGGCTGGAATATGCATTCAGATGGGAGGTGATTTCAGATAATGTCTGGCCCCTATCAGTCCGTATGATGCGGGTCAGACGGTGAAGCCCACGATCATTCAAGGTTGGTTGTCCTTTGCAGTTTGTTGAGGTGCTTGTTTTTTTGCTGAAATTTTCATATTCACGTTACACTCTTGAAACTGTCATTGAGAAAAATCCAAATTCGTTGACAATTTCGGAGATCAAGTGTCCCATCCGTCAGGCACCTACGATCTGTCCTCTGTCAAATGCATCTAAATCCTGTGCCTTTCCCATTACACTTCTCACAACGAATGCTTGGGGAAGCCAAAGCTGACAGCTATATATGACCAGAGTTTCAGCCACGCATGCGTGCAAATGCAGGACTTGCAGTACTGAATTTGGATAACGTCTCCTATCTCTAATTCAATAGCACTTCAGTGTATAGAAATATAATGCACATGAGCAGAAAGGCTATTTCTTAAAAAATAAAGTAAAATAAAAAATATATATTTACTTAACAAAAAAATTAGCCCATTTTGTAATTTTTTTCTAGGTACCATAGTTTGAGAAAAGTCCAGGCTTTTTGCCAACTGTGTTGAGTCATATCAGCAAGTCAGCTTTAGAATTTTAAAATAAAATAACCAATTAGCCTAACTAGGTCATATTATGTATCAAATGAAACAAAATTTAATTCTGAATTTTATGAAAGTAAAAAGAGTTGGTGCGGTTGAGGGGGTGCTGTCGGTTTTCCCGGCGGTGCTAGGTTCCAAGAGGTCCCGTTGTTCTACATGACCTGCCCTCTGCGTGCTTCTCGCCCACACGTGCTGGCGGGAAAGTGAGCTGTGAGGGACTCCGAGCCCCGTCGCCTTCGGGCGGCTGGGGTCTTCTCCCAGTGTGTGTTCTGTCCATGATATCCATTGCGCCACCTCTCTCATGACGTCCCATGGCCGACTGGTTAGCGCACTTGGCTGCTGATCTAAGGGATCTGGGTTCGAGCCCCGGGTAAGGCATGGCTGTTTGTGTCATTTTTCTGCTGAGGTCCTGCCATCCTCTCACAGACCTTCTACTATGGCATATAAACTGACAGGCTCCTGTCAGACCTCTGTGGCAAGCAGCTGCTTGAGGGGGTATTTATTTATTTATTTTTTTTAAAAAAACAAATTTTAAGCATATTAATTTTAATGAGATGTTTCTACAGTGATATAGTGAAAAAAAATAGACTATGCAATTGAGGTTTAATTTTGGAAAACCTGATGAATAAAAAGAGTTAAATTATAATCAATGGGGAATTTCTTCCTGAATAATGTAACATTTACCTTAGATATCTATTTTAATGGCTCTTTTCAGAGTGGTATATTTTAAAATGGACCAGCATTATACAAGGTGACTTAGATCATTCACATTAATGGGATTTTATGTCCTATTTATGAAATGGATAAATCACTCTCTTGGCTATCCTTTTTACTAAACATCATGATTTGTTTCTTTGGGTGTTGAAATTTGGTGATCTTGGGTAAGTGCTGAAGGTTTGTTGTGTACTAAGGATAATAAACAAACATCTGTATTATTGTTTTACTGGAAAACAAAGAAATAAGAAAAATTAACCTATAACCTAATATGCTGCTAAATGAAATGTCCACAACAACTTGTAAACTAGCTATCCGATATAGCATATAACTTCGAAATATCTATATATCAGCCAAATGAAAGATTGATAATTTATGGAAACTACAGAAATGAAAACAGAGGTTTAATTATTAAAATATAAATACTAACTGCATGCACGGTGATGTTATTCAATGTGTGAGAACAACACTAGCTGTAAACTGTAGATAAAATATAACTATGTAAGGATAAGACACTAACCACTAGTGAGAGCTCTGCTCCTATTGGTAACAGGGTGAACTACTCAGATCGTGTTCTGACTCGGTCAATAACAGTAATAATTTACGTGCTCATTCAGTTGCAACTTTTTGAGGTTTACATAGGCAAGAATAATCTTGGAGCTTAAGTTTTGAAATATGTTTGTTGTGGAGATTAAAAGAAGTGGAGCAGTTTATAGTGTTACTATTCACACAATAATGTAATTACATCGAATGAATTCATTTCATATAGTGAACTTTTTCATAGCTGCAATAAGCCTATGATAGTGTTAGTTACTGTGAAGCACCAAAATAGTAAGAAATGAAAATAAGGCTGCCAGTTAGTCGTTTTGTAAAGCTTTTCACTTTACGTGCATAATCGTTCTTATTACATTATCAAACACAATAGGAAAACATTGAACGTTTGTCCTATAATAAAATTTTAGTATGTGATTTTAACACTTCAATCAGCAAGCAGTTGATAGCATTGTGGTGTCTCTTGGCTTCTAAGGTAAAGTTCCAAGTTCAATTCCCAATGTGGTAAAATGATTTTTTTCCCCTCCCAACTTTGCTTTTACTTGTTTTTTCTTTCCCTTTTAACATGTAACATGACACCACATCAAATATTTGCAAATGTTTGATGTAGCGTAACTTACTAAGTTATTTACAGAAGAACTTGATGACAGAAACATTTATCCTGCAAAAACAAATTGCAAAGCACTGCAATACCATTGATTTACATTGCATCCATGGAGTGGGAAGTGGAACAGCATAATGTGCTCATGCGCATTAGCGATTCGCTGAATACTCAGCAACAGCCACATGATCACTATGGGAGTATCGTATCTGTACATAGTTATATTTATCTATGCTGTAAACAATTTACTGTGTAACCACTTGACTGCACCATGTGCCAGCAATTAACTAGGTCGCAGCACCTGCTCTGCTGTGACACCATAGGCATTCTTCACAACAAGCTCTGGCTAAGAAGGCTCATTTTACTCAAAGTTTTAGTTATAGTTTCAATTTGAAGAGTGGGAATGATGCATAGAATGCTGGGATAAATTATATAAATGATAAAAATATTTCAAGGAATACTGAAATAGGTTTAAGGCAGAAAAGAGTGTAAAATTGGGGGGAGATACCTACTTCGTATTACTTCCAAAATCTTCCTTTTTTTAAAAAATAGTGGTTTTTGTTAATTTTTAGGATATTTTTGAAACTTTAGGGAAAAATTTGTTGATAATAGTTCAAATCAAATTTGTAAGTTTAAGTCAGAGGGTTGCTTCCACATAGAGTAATGTTAATAATAATAAAAATAAATAAATACCCCCTCAAGCAGCTGCTTGCCACAGAGGTCTGATAGGAGCCTGTCAGTTTATATGCCACAGTAGAAGGTCTGTGGGAATGGCAGGACCTCAGCAGAAAAACATGAACATCCATGCCTTACCTGAGGCTTGAACCCAGGTCCCTTAGATCAGTAGCCAATTTTTTTATTAATGTTAATAAACAAATCGTCAATTTATTTTGTAGTTTAATAAAATATGCATCAAATTAAAAAAAATATATATAAATTTTTGAATTACTTATTTTTAAAAGATGTAAGTAAAAAAAAAAAAAAATTAAACACCATTTTCTATTTTTTTTAAATGATTTTTTTTTACAAAAGATGTTGATGTTTATCTTGAGCCTCTCATTTCTAATTCTGTCAATGTCTATGTTCATTGGGAACCTTGGAAGGGTTAGTTTAGTAAAAAGCTTGTGGACATTAGTAAAATATTTTTGTTAAAGCTATTATTTGACTATTATTTGACCCACAGACAAGTCAACTTGAATGGGCTATTACTAATGCTAATGATGTGAAAAGTTACGTGGTGCATGCACACACATGATATATCTATATATGTTTTGTACATTTTGTATTCTTATTGTTCCATATATTACTTGTGCTTTGTAATACATTATAATATGAATCTGAATAAATGTAATCTAATCCAAAATCTTTGTCTTATTTCTTATGTTTTATGAGACATTGAAGCTCACTTTCATGAAATATAAAAATAATTTTGTTTGATTTATTAAATGCAGCTGTACAGATTATATTTTTCTATTTAGCAATTATATTTTTGCAAACTTGATAATGTTTAAATGTATGTATGAGTTGCTTTTACTGAAAGATGCATAAAATGAATATAGTTTTCTTCTCCACCTGCCTCTTTTCTAGCCCAAAATTGTCATAGACTGAAGATTTTGGAATTGGATCACATGGGTGAAGTACAAGAAGCTGCAATAAGTGCCATCTGTAAAGCAGGCCTGAAAGGCCTTCAAAAATTTTATTTCACACATACCCCAGTAACTGTGGGTGCTTTGCTTCATTTGTACAGTAAGTTGAAATTTAATTGTTTCTAGGATTCTCTTGTTTGCTTTATTACTAATAGTATAATTTTTAGCCTATTAAAAAAAGAATTAATGTTTTCCCTTTGCCATTTGTCTGTCATTGTGATGATGCACTTTTAATTTTTTTTTCAATTAACTGTTTATTATTATTTGTTCTGCATTTATTTATTTAACTGGTTGTTACCTTTCATTTGGGCTAGCACAACTACTTCTTCTTTTTAACTTCAATTTACCAAAGCAATAGCTATCTTGTATGCTTTGGTTATACATGGATCTTTTAGAGCACCAGTGTTAAAGGTTAGTGTCAAGAATTTCTTTGGCCATCATGGTCATTAGTGTGAGTGAGACATGCACAGGGGAGGTGGTGTCATTTTTTAGGGGACAGCGAATTTGCAAATAAACTAACAATCATATCTGCAGTAAAGTTGACTCGAGTAAGTTTGACCTATTTTTCAACAAATGATTTTCAATTGTTTTTAAAAATGACATTAAACTTGGCTAAATTAATAATTAATATCTAAGATCAAACTTGAAAAAGGAATGGTAGAATCCTAGTTTGCTTGGGGCAGCAGGTATTCAAATTCGCTCCGAGTGTCAAAATAGCCAGCCTTGCATATGCATAATTGCTAATGGTGCTCAATAACTCAGATATACTGCATTCCTATGTACACTTTTATTATTATGTACATCTATTGTTTGTAAATGGTAGCTAGGTATTCACTGGAAGGAGAGCTATGCATCAATCCCCTGTGATTAAGCACAGAACTGGACAGGAATAACACCTAAAGTCTGACCCTGCCTTTTCGTGGTGCGGACCATTATTCCTTTTGAAAGAGATGCTCTCTTATGGAAGGGAACAGAAAGGGAGGGCTACCAGATCAGTGTGGCCTACAGTGGCTATTTTCCTTTTTTTTCTACACTGATGAGGAGTGGTCAACCACACAGGGTTCTGGTACTGAGCATGATTATGGATCCTGAATTTGCTGCACTGGTGGGCTTCTGTTGATAGAAAATCTTCTGTTTTGTTTTCTGTTTGGGGGTTGACAGCCCCAAGTGAATAGATTCATAGGATATGTTTTATCAGCCGGTGGAAGATCCTGATCTGAGGTCATCGCAGATACCTGAACTGTTGCTTCTACAGGCATTGTCAAACCTACATTGGAAGAAGTCTTCCAGTGTAGATGGCTTCAGCCTGTAGTAGTGGAGAGAACAGGTCTTTGCTCCATGCCTGTAATTTGGGTGTTATTTGATATTGGCACTTCCTCTCTCAATAAACATAGTTTCATTAAAACAACATTAAACAACATTTTCTCTCCACAGGTAGTTGGAATGTCAGGACTATGCAGAAAGATTATTCTCTTGATGTCCTTACACAAGAATTCCAGAGTTATAATTTAAATATTCTCGGATTTCAAGGGACCATACATATGGACAGATTCTTAAAAATAATCTTAAATCTCCCTTTTCAGAGAGGGAAGAAGAAGGAAAGCATTTCCAAGGTGTAGGTTTTGCTTTTCAGCAGACACTCTAGTGATGCTCTTCTAGATACGAGTGCATTAATGAAAGCTTTCTCACAGCTAAATTTAAAACAAGCATTAAAGACTTGAATGTTTTCTGTTGAAAATGAGGATGAGAAAGAGGACATGATTTTACAAACAACATCAGGATATGTTGAATTCTGTCAAGAAAGGAGTTATTTCCCTGGTTCTAGGTGACTTCAGTACTAAAGTTGGTACTGACTCTGATCTTTGGGGAGGGATGATAGGCCCCTTTGGTATTGGTAGCTGCAATGGCAGTGGGCAACATCTCTTACAGGTGAGTAAATTTATCAAATTTAATTGTCACGATTTCTAGCTGTTATTACACTTTAAAAAATAAAGTATTCCTAGGGTGGTCATCAACGTCAACCGTTGCTTCTGTATCAGAGGTATATTGCCTCCTGTGCAATATCCCCGATTATCACTTTAGGCCTGTTTTCTACTTTACATTTACCTTTACCTACAAAGGAGATGATGTACAAGAAAAAGAAAAAGAAATGTAATTACCAGTTCTGAATATAGTAGACGGCTGGTACAGACACTTGATGACTTCAGATGGATCCTCTTCTGAAGTTGATGTTCTGTTTGATGTTCCGGCATTAGGTTTACTAATCCTTATACATTATATTTATTCTTAAGCTGATGGTCGTTGATGGTTAGATTGTGCATGCACTTAATTCAGAATGGTCAAGCTTTGGTGACTTTTGTTCACACCAGTTCTGAATAAGGTAGACAGCTGGTACAGATGCTTGAGGCTTTCAGATGTTGATCCTCTTACTGTGGTGATGATACTTTTCACCTACTGAGGTAGATGTTCTGTTTGATGTTCTGGCATTATTTTATGTTGAACTTATTCTTGGCATTAAAATTATACTTTGTTAGCACAAACATTGCACAATTCCTGCTGTATGGCATCAGATTAAAAACTATGTAAATCATGACATAAAGGAACTCTGGCATTTTGTATATAAAGACATATTTAAATATTATTTACAAATAACTTAATGCCAATTTTTATCTTTTCAGGTACATGTCGTCATATTACAGTCATTGGTATTATTTTGGCTCCATCAGATTACTTTGTACATCCTGAATATACTCCCAATGTCGAGGAGTTCAAAAATAAAATAGAAGAATTAAAGGTGAGACTGTTTGTTGTTGGGCTCATAAATACTAATTTCCTGAATAAGTAGTTACCTCAACAATCCCCCCCCCCCATGCAAGAATCACGCAATAAAATTTTCGGAAGAGTTAAATATGAAAAATATTTGTTAACAACATGCATTTTATTAGCATCAGGTAAAACAGGCTATCATGATAAAAAACAATGACAATGTGAAAACAATTAGTTGTGTTAAAAAACAATGACAATGTGAAAACAAACTTTTCAGGTTGGAGCCTAATAGTTGCATCATAGTGGATGCATGGTTCCTAAGGATTTTACCAGAGCTATTATTATCCCTATTTTCCAAAAATGTGATTGCAGTTCTTGTGATAACTATAGGGGTATCAGCCTACTCTCTGTTCCAGGTAAAGTTCTTTCCATGATTGTGCTTAATAGAATTAAGAATCTGGTTGACAGGCAATTGTGTGATGAGCAATGTGGATTCAGAAGTGGTAGGGGATATGTAGATCAGATATTTTCACTTAAGCAGATTCTTGAGAAATGTTTAGAGTTTCAGAAACCTTTGGTTGCTAGCTTTGTTGATTTCAAAAAGGCTTTTGACTCTGTTGATCTTCATAATTTGTGGTTGATTGTGAGATCATATGGTTAGTTAACATAATGAAAGCTCTCTATAATAACACTGAATCGTGTATGAGAGTTGGTAAGTCTTGTAGCAATTGGTGTAGCATTACTTCTGGGTGCATTTTGTTTCTTTTTATCTTTCCTTTTCTGTATTCAAGGGTGCATTTTGTCTCCTTTTCTCTTTAGTTTGGTTATTGATTATGTTATGCAAAATTCACTGCAGGGGAAAGATTTTGGCCTTAAATGGTCTGGAGATATGAAAATTTCTGATTTTAATTATGCTGATGATTTAGCCCTTTTGGCAAATAATGTTGATGAGATGAACTCTTTCATTCAAGCTGTTGATGAGACTGGTAGTAGAGTAGGTTTGGTTATAAACAGAGAGAAAACTAAAGTGATGGAAATTGGTCAGGCAGGCTGTGATTCAGTTAATCTGAATGGTTGCAGTCTTGAGCAGGTGTCACAGTTTAATTACCTTGGGAGCTATGTAACAGATACTGGTGATGTGCAGCATGAGATTAACAGACGAATAGGGATTGCTGCCGGGACTTTTAAGAATCTATGGAGAGTGTGAGAAATAGGCGTAAACACCTAAAGACTAAAATTAGACTGTATAATAGTTTGGTTCTTTCTAGGGTTAGTTATGGTAGTGAAACTTGGACACTTTGTAAACAAGATAACAGGGAACTAGATGCTTTTGATTCCAGATGCTTATGCAGTATCTTGGGCATTAGGTGGTTCAACTTTGTGACTAATGATGAGGTTAGGCAAAGGATTCGGCAACCTCCTTTAAGCAGCATATTGTGCAGAGAGAGACTCCATTGGTTTGGCCATGTTGCCCGTATGGATAATTATAGATTGGCGAATAGGGTTATGAACAGTGTGCCTAAAGGCCTCAGAAAGAGGGGGAGATGTAGGATGCAATGAGCAGACAATATCAAACAGGACTTTGTTAGAATTGTTTGCAGTGGCTAGATGCAGCAGATGTAGCTCAGGACAGATATGCTTGGAGAATTAAATTGCATGGTCTGGTTGGACTTTCATAGCCTATGGCTGCTTAAGGATGATGATTTTTTAAATTTTTCAATTTACTTTTTTTGTCATTAAAAACACCTATCTTTAAAAATTTTCATTTGATATATGACTCATAAACATTGAGCACATTTCCCCCCCTTTTGGAGTCACGTTTGAGGTAACCCATGACATTTGAGACATCACAAGCTTTAATTTGAGATGTGATTTGTGAAATTCAAACCTCTTGAAAATTCACCCCCTCCCCCTTATTTGGGAGGTAATAATGGGGACAAAATTCGAAATATTTTGCAACCATCATTATATGAGCTTTTATTTGATACCTAACTCATAACTGTAGGCCCTTGCATTCAAAAGATATAGTAGAACGACTTTCAGATTTCCTGCTTTTCAGTGTGAAGAAAGCATGGGGGCTCAATTTTTTTTGTAGCCTATGACACTCCCCACATCACAAGCTTTCATTTCACACATAGCTTGTTATTTTCTGCACTCATATTCAGGAGATATAAAGGAACAATTTTTCATAGCCTACAATATTCCCCTCGTCAGAAGCTTTCATATGACATAGCTTGTCACTTTTGGCATTCACATTCTAGAGATACAGTGGAACAATAGTATCTATAATCCACAAACCGACCACCTGACAAACTAATCAACCGACAAAGCCAAAGGTAATAGGCAGATAGGTAAAAATGTTATTTGTCTATTCTTTTTGTATACTGTATATCTGATGAAACCTTCTTAATCTGAAGCAGTTTCAGCCATTCTTCCACTTCCTAAATACCACCAACACTAAATGATATCCAATTATTTTTATTTGGTTTTGATCTAATCGAGTTGAATGGCAGTTGCAATTAGATCCTGTTTTAGAATCACAGTTGGTCCATTTGTTCACCAGAATTAGTCTTATTTTACTTTACTGCAAGAACTGCAGAGAACATTGCGTAAAGAAAATTCTCTTTTTTGTCCCTCAGGACAAAAAGGAAAAAGAAAAAGACTGTTTTATGTCTAAAATATCTAATCAGGCAACACTTTTGTAACTGTCCTGTTACTCTTCTGGGATATTTCTGTTTACTTTTAAACAATTGCACTTAACTATGTAAAAAAAATTATATGTATTTGTATTAACAGATTCTCAGGGGGGGGGGGGCATACCTGCCTACACCCCTGATACAGATTGATTTCTCATCTACACCCAGTCACCACAAGTGCTTACATAGTGGATTCTGCCACTTAATCACCAATATCAACTTAATATGACTCCACCAGTGCTTCATACACCTTGATGACTGGAGAGGCAGAGGTGGCTCAATCAAAAACTTGGTACCTGGCAGTTTTTTCAGATGGTTACGATTCCTAATAAAAGAAATCAATAAATAACAAGTTAATTCTAAATGCAAAAGGCTGTAATTTAAAACAAGTAAGAAGATACTGCCTTCACAGTGATTTTAAATTCAAGTTTTAATGAACATAAATGAGAAAGAATTGATAACAAAAAATACAGTATAAGTTCACAGTGCAGTAATTAAAATCTTTAATTCTCATGACACTGTTAAATGTTTTTAAGCACTTCAAGTTGTATATTTATTTAAGCATAGCATCAATTTTTTTCAAGCAAAATCAACAGGTAAAAAGTTATATTAAAGTTTTAAATGTATATTTGATATTCCTATCAAAAAATTTAGAGAAAAAAAAATAGAATTTATGATCTTGCACTATAAAACAGTAGACCAACCATGGGCCACCAGAATCGGAAAAGAGAAAATGTTATACCTAACTTGGGCACATAAAGGGTTAAACAGCTGTTGCTATATATATATATATTTTCCATATGCAGGTCCAATTATCCAGACTGTAATTTAGACTTGCATACTTTTAAGCTACTTCTCTCACAGTTTGCTACTGCAGGCCAATCCCAAAAGAATCTTGGTTGGCATTGTGAAATGAAATCCTATTATTTGTACCAACTCGCTACTGGCAGCATCTACTATAACTAAGAGAAAGAGAGTTCAGTGGTGTGTAAAATATTGTGGTATTCACTTATGAATCTTGCTTTTGTTTGTTTTGTTTTGGAGAAAGAACTCTCCCTATTTGCATCCAGGAATGATATTTTACACATCAATCTGGTCTCATTGCATGGTTGTCATCAGATGAAATAGTTGTACACTTCTGGTTCTCATTCATGACACTCTGACTGCCATTTTACAATAGAACAGTTCTCATCCTCATGAAACTAGCATCTCCCAACAGTCATATCTTCTTGTCTTTCCTTGGCTCTGCTTAGGTCATTCATTTATCGTTCATTTATAACTTTATATCTTCTTCAGGTGGACGACAAACCTAAGATAAGTTTTGTGACACCATTTTAACCATTAAACATATTTTAATCGCTTGTCCTGCTTTTACCCTTGAATGTCGTACATATTTTAACTTCCATAATTATACAGCCGAGCCCCTTACACTCGTCCATCTTTTATCTGATGATTCTCTTTTAACCTGTTTTTGATTTTTTATGATTTACTGGATATTTTACCCATCTATGAGCTTTTACTTGTTGCTATTTACTATGAGTCCTTTATACCCATTATGAATTTTTGTTTTACTTTTGTTTTTGTTTCACACTAGATTTTATGCCTTTTGCTATTTTACATTTTACACCTTGTATTTGTTCTTGTTTAGTTGCTTGATTTTAACTTTGGTTGTGGATCTGCTTAACTTTTAAAACTTTCTTTTCATCCTTTACACCTCATTTGGTATATCATGACCTTAGTTGTCTTTGCGCCATAAAACCCTAAACAACCAAACCAAGCTATTTGTGTTTGATTGTAAGGAATCCGCTCGGTTAAATGAGATATAATGTTAAATGTATGAAGACAAGAAGATACGACTTTTGGGAGAATAGCAAAAGGCATAAAATCTAGTGTAAAACAATAACAAAAGAAAATACAAAAATTAATAATGGGTGTAAAGGACTCATAGTAAATAGCAACAAGTAAAAGCTCATAGATGGATAAAATATCTGGTAAATCATAAAAAATCAAAAATGGGGCTAAAAAAAGAATCATCAGATAAAAGATGGACGAGTGTAAGGGGCTTGACTGTATAATTATGGAAGTTAAAATATGTACGAAGTTCAAGGGTAAAAGCAGGACAAGCGATTAAAATACGTTTAATGGTTAAAATGGTGTCACAAAACTCATACTTAGGTTCGTCATCCACCTGAAAAAGATGTAAATGAGTGATAAACAAATGACCTAAGTGGAGCCGAGCAAGTATAACTTCCTCCTTGCGATTCCTGTAAAAACAAGACTGCCATGGCTTGACAATGGGCTTGATCTTGAAAAGCTTGGTATCAACCTGTTCAGACCAAGATCTCTGCCACTGTGCCCGGAGCAAAAAATATAAAAGTTGAAAGGAAAATGTTGCAGGAAGTCCAAGTATGGAACCGGCAGCGGAGAGTCGAATAGGGGCGTGGCTGACTTGGCAGCAGCATCTGCCAAGTCATTGCACCTGATCCCGATGTGACTGGGCACCCAATAGAACAAAACGGTGGTGATGGCTGCCAGACAATGGAGTTGCTGTCGGATCTTGGAGAAAACACAAATGGAATATGACAGGATGATATGTTACCAGCATCCCTCATCCAGTCTATACTATTGTCAAATTTTTAAGCAATTACAGGTTGCACACAGAAGAGAGAGTCTTCAAAACTTCATTCTTCACCTGATTGACTTCCTACATCAGTATTTCATCTTATATCAATGCCTAAGGTGGCCATACCCAATATTAATGTGGGCCCTTCTCTGTCAATATCATTTGTTCAGGTCTGTAATATTTATCATTTAATTCTTTCACTTTTTCTTATTGGCATGCACAGTTTGGCCATGATGCATACTCTTGCAGTCTGTACAGTGTCAGTTGTAGTGATTTTTGAAACCATTTAACAACTCTTGGCACTGTAAGGGCTAGGCAAGATAATTTCAATGTCTAGTGATGCTTATAATTCTTAGCATTATTGGGATGCAGGGTCAGATCAAGAAAAGGGTAAAGAGGTCCTAGTGATATGAATGAAGTGAGGTCAAGATTGAGTTGGAACCAGAGTAAAATTTTCCCCTCAATTGTAGCAATTTTTAAAAATATTCTTGAAAAATATCTATAATATATGTATATTTAATATTTCCCCCCTCTGTTTCAGTTACTAGCATTCTAAAGGTGAGCCTCCTAGATGCAGCACTGTTTTATTGTGATGGAATAAATTCTAGAGACTTTCATTTATGACAGTTAATTTCTACTAATTTTAGATTCAAAAATTAAACAGAAATAACAAGTTCTAAAATGGATTTTTTTATATTTCTATTTCAGAAATTGGCACAGCGACCAGGATTGGTGGAAGTATTAAGTATAACTGTTCAGTAAAGAAATGCAATTTCACATTCATCCTGTTACAAATATACATTGTCAAAAATGTGCATTATTGTATATGAAATTATTTTAAGACTTAAGATTAAAATTATTTTATACACATTGTAGTGTTATATTAGTACCTATACTTGTACCTTTGATTATTATTTCACTAAAATATTTATGCTCAGAAGGGGGAATGCTTTAAAAAATAATTATGTAATTTTTAAGCTAAGGCATCTCTATGCTTGTTTTAAATCCTACAAGAGTATACAAATTAATCATTATTTTTACTCTTTAATGATGTTGCAACTTTTCTAATTGAACATTTTGATGTAATTATTTTTGATGATAGATCCCAAAATTTTTTTATCTTTATTCAGCAAGAATTTCATCAAAATCTCTGAAAGTTTCTCAGAGATTTCAAATTATGTTTTCTGCAGAGTGACAAACATCATTTGGTATGTGTATGTGCAGTTTCAAGTTCCTGAGTGAAGACTGTAAGGAGTCCTATTGTATGCTATATAATGCATGGCAGTTAAGTGCATTGTAGAAAGTCAGAGGCATTAAAACACTATGCTGTAGAATATACAAATTAAATGGAATGAAGATATTATATACTAGTTGATTGCACAGCAATGTGCATTAGGCTGCATATGCTGAAAAGATACCTTTGTTGAAACAAATAGGATATTTTGTTGTTCATAACTGGATGGGTGGATGTTGCTTTCATGTATATACATGCAAAAAGGTTTCAAATGTTTTTCATTAACACCTGTTTGATGAGAGCAGTAGTAAGTATCTGGCAATTTCTATCTACTTGATACTTCCAGGGTGAATCTGAAAAGGTGGGCAAAACTTTACTGGGTGGTAGAACGCAGCTATACGAGCAATATTCGTCATAGAATGTATGGTCGGAATGCAAGCAGTGAGAAGTTAAAAGGTAGTTTTCCACCGTCACATTTAAAGAATGAACACAAGAAGGAGAGGAGATACTTCAGAAAACATTTTATTAACAGGAATGTAATTGCTCAAAAGAGCTGCCGCCAGCTGTAATGCAGGCTTCACACCTGCGGGATAGGGACCGACGCACATTTTTCCGATCTGGAGTTTTCCGATCTGGAGTGCATCTCATCGGAAACCGGTCGCGGTAACATCTCTGTGCCTCACTTGCATTCCCGTCCGCCGCACCGTACACAAAGTGCATATCCGCCATTTCGTGGTTAGTATAACCAGCCATCCTCTCGGCAATCCACGGTAGAAATGCCGTTGGGTGTGAGGACCGACCCTTTTATACCATTTCCAACGCCACCTAGCGGCTCGCCGTTTGCGTTCCGCCCATACTTTCTATGATGAATATTGCTCGTATAGCTGCGTTCTACCACCCCGTAAAGTTTTGCCCACTTTTTCAGATTCACCCTGTATAGATGCGGGATCACTGGGAAATGTTTCAGTTATCATTAAACAAAATGTGCATACTCAACTACACTGCTGTTCATAATTTAAGAAAGTGGAACAAAATTGCAAATATCTCATGAAATACTTTTTATAATTTAAAGTTTCAGGGGTTATTTAATATCATAGATAGACAGATAAAGGTCAGATACTTAAATTTCTCTTTTCAGAGAGGGAAGATAAGAAGCATCTCCAAGACATTGGTGTGCTTCTCAGCAAACACACAAGTGTTGCTCTTCTAAAATATCAGTGCACTAATGAAAGGTTTCTTACAGCTAAATATCAGACAAGCATAAAAGATGGTTATTCTGTTGCTGTGCTCCCACTGAGGATGCTGATGAGGATAAGAAAGAAGATTTTACAGACAACTTCAGGAATGTTGAATTCTGTCAAGAAAGGAAATATTTCCCTGGTTCTAGGTGGCTTCAGTACTGAAGTTGTTACTGACTTTGACCTTTGGGAAGGGATGAAAGGTGCCTTTAGTATTGATAGCTGAAATGGAATAGCCAGCATCTCTTGCAGGTTAATTTATGGCTTGAGAATAACTAACACTTATTACGAACACTGTTACATACACATGGGTTTCTCCAGATGGGCTGCATAAGAATATGATTGATTATGCACTGAAGAGCCAAAACATTATGACCAGCTCATTTTTATGTAAATCGAAGCAACTGAAGGTAAATGGCAGTTCATGTGAAGGTCATGAAATGATATAAATAATACCTGATACTGAGCTCTGTTAATCAGTGTTATTCTTGTTCTTCAGAAGGGAAAGGCAGCAGACTTGAGTGAGTTTGACAAAGGAGAAATTGTAATGGCCAGATGACTGGGTTAGAGCATTTCTGAGATGGCAAGGCTTGTGGGGTGCTCATGGTCAGCCTTGGTTTAGTACTTTCAAAAAGTGGTCCAAGGAGGGAAAAACTACAAACCGCTGGAAGGTGTGGGCCGATTACAGCTCATCAATGCTAAAGGTGAGCGAAGGCTATCCTGTATGGTATACAGAAGGGATACTGTGGTGCTACTCGCTGTAATTTGAATGCTGGTAACGAGAGCAATGTGTCACAACACAGTACATTGAACCCTGCTGAAAATGTGGATGCTTAGCCACTGGCTGCTCTGAGTGTCCATGTTGACCTCGATTCACCGTCAAAAGTGCCTACAATGCGCATACAAGCATCGAAACTGAACTTGAATGACTGGAAGAAGGTCGTCTGGTCCGATGAATCTCGCTTCCTGTTTCACCATGTGGACGGCCGGTTAGGTGTGTATTGTTTACCTGGGGAAGTGTTGGCACCAAGATGCACCATGGGATGGTGGCCAGTGGAGGAAGTGTAATGCTTTGGGCAATGTTCTGCTGGGAATACCTGGGCCCGGTTTTTCACGTGTAGAAAACTATAATGTCTACCACCTATCTGAACATCATTTGCAGACCAGGTCTATCCTTTGATGGCAATGGTATATCCGTTATTTAAATATTGTAAAGCACAGTAGGATAAAGCACATTTAATTCTTCAGAAATAAATACTGTACATTAAATTCTTTCATGCATAACTATGCCGCTTTAAACCAGTAGAGTGCATTGAGTATTACATAAGAAATATACCTTAACCTCGTGAATGCGACAATTACTTGTCTATCGCCCCTTCGGGTTAAGACATTTAAACTATCACATAATTCAGAAGGCAATATACATTCATAAGATATTAAGCAACTAATACTATTAACTGAGGAAAACTTTTAACCTATCTTAAAGGGTCTTAGTCTAGTACATAGATTCCCAACGGGGGCGATACCGCCCCCCCAGTGGGCGCTGGAGACTTCCATGGGGGCGGTAGCGGATCCAGAGGCAAATGGGGGGCGTTGGGGCAGTCAAGAGGGGCGGTCAAATAAATAAATAAATTTAATGGAATTTTCTGTGACAACCTTTTTATCTCTTCTATTCTGTGGTGTCTTCCTGGTGATTCTGGTCATCCACTACCTCATCCGTCATGTACAGTTTTTCAACTGCAGCTTGGACAGTAAGTTCCCTGCTACCGCCTACTAGCGTACTGGTACGTCTGAAGTCGACTGAGATGCTCTCAAAAGTTCTCTTCAAGATCACAGATTGCATATAAGCTTCAATATGTTTTCCCACTCCAAGTCGCTTTGAGTACGATTTATGGTACGTAGTTACAATACCATCCCACGTCAGAACATAAGGTATAATATTAACATTACACTTGTGAATTAGGCTCAACTCATTAGCCAGCAGATCATACTTCCTCTTCTTTTCAACCTCTACTGTCTGCAGGTTATCCTGAGATGTTATTCCTACTTCAATAATTGTAATCTCATTCAATACCTTAACATGCACTACTATATCAGGCTTATTATGTTGGACATGTGTGTCCCTGATAGGCAAATCAACCTTGATGCAATAATAATATAATAATAATAAATTTATTATATTTAATATTTTTTATAATTATTTTTTAATATAATAAAATACTTTCAAAATACCTGTTTTCATGAATAAATATTTTATCTAGCTATGTAAATTATCTTATTGTTATCGCGTTAATAAGCATTTTTAAATTAGCATTAGGTATACCTATACCTAATTTGTTTTAGTTTAGAATAGATTGACGGTGACAAGTCCTTGCAAGTTGGTAGGCAAACACGCGGTTCATGCAATTTAACATGTTTCGACAAGAATATTGGGAGCTTGAAATGACTTGTTTACGGAGCAAGTGCGCCGGCATGCATGCACAAAATCAAATCTATAAAAGCGATAGCTCTAGGAATGTTTTATTATTTTTATGTGCTTCGCTGTGATAAATAGTCGTGAGTGATAAGTGTTAGAAGTCATTATAAACATTATTTTTATAACTATCTATAAATCTTTTGAGAAGTTAATTTGTATTTGAAAATGTCTGAATCTACATCTAAAAAGAAATGCCCGCAGTACAGTATTGAGTATTTGAAATATGGATTTACGTACTCTCCTACAAACCAATCATTACCTATGTGTTTAATTTGCCGAAAAGTTTTTTAAAATGAAGCTATGAAACCTTCTAGGCTACAAGAGCATTTAAATAAAATGCATGCTGATAAGAAGAACAAAGATTTATCCTATTTTCAACTGGAAAAGCAATATTTAAAACAGCCAACTATGTCAAACCTTTTTGCGTCGTCTTCTAAACAAGATGATGATGGACTACGAGCCTCATATAACGTTTCATTGTTAATCGCAAAAGCAGGAAAACCACACACAATTGGCGAGGAATTAATTTTGCCAGCAGTCAAAGAGATATTAAAAACTGTTCATCATAAGACACCGTCAGATATCATCAAAAAAATTCCTCTCAGTAATAATTCAGTGCAAAGAAGAATAGATGAAATGGCAAAAGACGTTGAAATATCATTATGTGATTACTTAAAGACTTGCAAATTTTCCATTCAACTCGATGAATCAACTCTACCAAATAACGAAGCTCTACTCTTATCATACGTACGATTTATAAAAGAAGAAAAAAATTCATGAAGAGTTATTATTTGCTAAAAATTTGGAATCTGATACAAAGGGAGAATCTATATTTAATACCATGCAAAAGTTTTTTAAAGAGAAAGAAATTCCTATTTGCAATATTTTGTCTGCTGCTACTGATGGTGCTCCAGCAATGACAGGGCGTCATAAGGGTTTCATAGCGCATTTGAAACAAGCAGTACCAAATGTACTCGCTGTACATTGTATTATTCATCGTCAGCATTTGGTTGCAAAAAATTTGAATGAACGTCTGCATACGTCGCTCCATTACGTTATTAAAGAAATCAATAAGATTAGAAGCAATTCATTGAATGACCGATTATTTGGTAAGCTTTGTAATGAAAATGATGAAGATTACAATCACTTGCTGCTGCACACAGAAGTACGTTGGCTCTCTAAAGGTGTTTGTCTGAATCGTTTTTTCAATCTATTTGACTCAGTACTGGACTTTCTTGAAGACAGACGAAAAATTGCGCGAAAACCTGATTACGTCAAAAAATGACATCGCTTATTTGACAGACCTGTTTAAAATATTTAATCAAGTTAATTTACAATTGCAAGGTGATGAGTTGAATTTAATTAAAATAGAAAACGTCATAGCTGCATTTGCGGGAAAACTTCTATTCAAACGAAATCTAGGTAGAGGTGAATACAACCACTTTCCCACATTATCAGCAGTTTCTGCAAAACCGGAAGATTTACTTACTGCCAACACTTGGAAGTTCTTCATGTTGATTTTACGGAGCGTTTCCAAGATATTTTAAACATGAATATACCGAGTTGGGTTTTAGATCCTTTCGCAAACATAGATACTGAAGAACCATCAAATTTGGAAGAGGAACTCTTAGAACTCACGACTAACGAAGCACTCAAAGTAAAATTCAAACATGGATACCAAGAGTTCTGGCTTCAAAAATCAATACCAGTTCTCTACCCTGGATTGTGGGCAATAGTACAGAAGTTTTTAATCGCATTTCCTTCGTCCTATATGGCTGAGCGTGGATTCAGTGCAGTAGCTAATTTACTGTCAAAGAAGAGGAACAGACTACACATCACTGAACGTGGCGATCTGCGATTGATGTTAACGAAATTGGAACCCGACATTAACAAATTGTTAACACTCCATCAATCTCAACCATCTCATTAATTTTTATTATTTATTATTAATTTGGTGTTTATCTCATTATTTTTTATTTCTTATTGATACTGTGTTTATTTTAAAAGTTTTAATAAACAATTTTATTGTACATTTGGTTGTTTTATTAATTTCTGCTTTATGATTTTTAATAGATAAATAAACAGATAAATTAGGTACAGATAATATGCAACAATATTTCATATAAAATTAACTATTATGGACTAGGGGGGGGGGGTGAAATTTTTGTTCTCTTCTAAAGGGGGCGATGGTCCAGAAAAGGTTGGGAATCACTGGTCTAGTATATGACAAAGGATTTAATTACCACAGTCTTGTATCAGGCTGGTAAAACTGCACCAGATGTTGTTGACCAGTTAGTCCAAGAGAAGCTGGTATGGCTAACTTGTGCGACCAGTCCTTATGCTATGATCTAAAACAGCATCGATGAGTATGCATACACCAGATTTCCACGTACTTCTTGACAGTAGATTATCTTTTACACAGACTTGGATTGGCATTGTTGGATTATATATGGCCATCGCCTTTTTATATCAGGCACCATATTTCGCCATTACAGTCTTCAATTACTGACAATTCCAATGTCTGCCGGAATCTTGATGTTTAAATTTTACTTTAATCTACTTAGATCTTAACAGTGGATAAACTGCAAAGTGTTGCACATAATGGTAGAATCCTTTCCTTACTTAATGCTCTGCACCGGAAACGTGGCACCCTCCATTGTGAAATAACTTATAACTTCCAAAGTCGGCCATTAAAACATTTAAAAATACTTTAAAACTTTTGGCCATATTCAACTCAACCATTAAGAGTCATACTTTACTCCCCAATGTCATTCAGAGCGATGCGTTTCGCTCGCCTCCCGTGTGGCGGCTTCCTCAGGCTCTGATCATTCAATCTGTTATGTCACCTTATATGTGTGTGTCACCTTTTAGTCGTTAATGATAGAGATATAAAATATCCGGGGGGGGGGGGGGGGTTACCAAATTGATATTCCCGACCCATCAGAAAAATTTATAGGAAAGAATATGTATATTGGGAAAACATATAGGCAGTATGATATGAGAATGCATGAACATAAAACAGACATACAAAAAGAACAACCAAATACAGCTTTCGCACAAACTGTAATAGAAAACAATATTAGAATGCATAAAATTAATTACAAAGCGTTAGCTGCCCCCCAAACCAAATTTCAATTAGCATATGCCGAGAAACTTTACATACACAGGCACAGCAATACAATCCGTATTAGGCATTCCCCCTTTACTGTCAGCATGGACTCTTCTGCTACAGCAGAACCTCGTGAAACCTAATGCGCATAAGTGCGTAAGTGATGACGCAGAGGGTGAGACACATATAAGGTGCCATAACACATTGAATGATCAGAGCCTGAGGAAGCCGCCACACGGGAGGCGAGCGAAACGCATCGCTCTGAATGACATTGGGGAGTAAAGTATGACTCTTAATGGTTGAGTTGAATATGGCCAAAAGTTTTAAAGTATTTTTAAATGTTTTAATGGCCGACTTTGGAAGTTATAAGTTATTTCATATTGGAGGGTGCCACGTTTCCGGTGCAGAGCATTAAGTAAGGAAAGGATTCTACCATTATGTGCAACACTTTGCAGTTTATCCACTGTTAAGATCTAAGTAGATTAAAGTAAAATTTAAACATCAAGATTCCGGCAGACATTGGAATTGTCAGTAATTGAAGACTGTAATGGCGAAATATGGTGCCTGATATAAAAGCGATGGCCATATATAATCCAACAATGCCAATCCAAGTCTGTGTAAAAGATAATCTGTCAAGAAGTACGTGGAAATCTGGTGTATGCATACTCATCGATGCTGTTTTAGATCATAGCATAAGGACTGGTCGCACAAGTTAGGAACCATGACAGCTTCTCTTGGACTAACTGGTCAACAACATCTGGTGCAATTTAACCAGCCTGTTACAAGACTGTGGTAATTAAATCCTTTGTCATATACTAGACTAAGACCCTTTAAGATAGGTTAAAGGTTTTCCTCAGTTAATAGTATTAGTTGTTTAATATCTTGTTAAAAATGTATATTGCCTTCTGAATTATGTGATGGTTTAAATGATGTCTTAACCCGAAGTGGCGATAGACAAGTAATTGTCGCATTCACGAGGTTAAGGTATATTTCTTATGTGATACTCAATGCGCTCTACTGGTAAGCAGCATAGTTATGCATGAAAGAATTTAATGTGCAGTATTTATTTGTGAAGAATTAAATGATGGTATATCCATATAATAGTGCCTTCTTTTAGCAGGATAATGTGCCATTCCACACTGCCTGGGTTGTTCGAGAATCGTTCGCGGAACACGAAGTTTTCCAGTTATTAGCCTGGCCTCCAAATTCCCCAGACATCAATCCAATCGAGCATCTGTGGTTTGTGTTGGAACAGCGTATCTGATCTGTGGCAGCTCAACCACGTAACTTACAAGAGTTAAGGGATCTCCTGGTAACATGTTGGTACCAGATATATAGAATCTGTTACTACTAATACGACACCTTTATCACAAGACACCTTTAGAAATAAAGGAGCATCCATGCCTCGTCAGGTAAGAGCTATTTTGGCAGCACATGGAGGACCAATGCCATATTAGGCAGGTGGACATAATGTTTTGGCTCTTCAGTGTATATTAATAAACAGAAAATGGGTTAGTTCTGTTAGGAATACCAGGTCATATCATCATCATCATCCTCAAGCAGCCATGGGCTATGGAGGTCCAACCAGACCGCGCAGTTTAATTCTCCAAGCATATCTGTCCTGAGCTACATCTGCTGCATCCGGCCACTGCACACCAATTCTAACAAGGTCCTGTTTGACATTGTCTGCCCACCGCATCCTAGGTCTCCCCCTCCTTCTGAGGCCTCTAGGCACACTGTTCATAACCCTATTCGCCAATCAATAATTATCCATACGGACAACATGGCCAAACCAGTGGAGTCTCTCTCTGCACAATATGCTGCTTAACCCTTTCACGACTAAGGGAAACATTTTTCCCATTTTAAAATTGGTGATTGTCGTATTTAATTATAACCTTATCTGCATTTTTTAACAGAATGTCAAAATAGAACGTATGCTGAACGAAATTACGTAAACGGGAACGTTTAGAAAACAAAAACAGAACTGTCAGGACGCATAATATATGTACTATGTGCAATGTCCATCTTTGCCTCACTACCAAAAGAAATTGCTTCGCAGGATATCATAATTAGCAAATCATTTTGTATAGTAATTTTATTTCATAATTTTGTATTATTTTAGTTAACATTTTGTTCTAATAAACCAATAAATAAAAGACATTGCATAATAAGCCTAACTATAATTTGTGTTACCTTTATAGTCCATTGGGAAAAATATTTCCCATAAAATTCCAAAAAAACTACACATTGTTATGTATTTTTCTTATGATTTTTATTTATTTTACGTCTAAACAAACTAAAATATACAGTTACATACTAATATTTACTCTTAGAAACCTTATGGTTCTGAAAGGGTTAAAGGAGGTTGCAGACTCCTTTGCCTAACCTCATCATTAGTTACAAAGTTAAACCACCTAATACCCAAGATACTACGTAAGCATCTAGAATCAAAAGCATCTAGTTTCCTGTTATCTTGTTTACACAGCGTCCAAGTTTCACTACCATAACTAACCCTAGAAAGAACCAAACTATTATACAGTCTAATTTTAGTCTTTAGGTGTATACGCCTATTTCTCCACAATCTCCATAGATTCTTAAAAGTCCCGGCAGCAATACCTATTCGTCTGTTAATCTCATGCCGCACATCACCAATATCAGTTACATAGCTCCCAAGGTAATTAAACTGTGACACCTGCTCAAGACTGCAACCATTCAGATTAACAGAATCACAACCTGTCTGACCAATTTTCATCACTTTAGTTTCCTCTCTGTTTATAACCAAACCTACTCTACTACCAGTCTCATCAACAGCTCGAATGAAAGAGTTCATCTCATCAACATCATTTGCCAAACGGGCTAAATCATCAGCATAATCTAAATCAGAAATTTTCGTATCTCCAGCCCAATTAAGGCCAAAATCTTTCCCTTGAAGTGAATTTCACATAACATTATCAATAACCAAACTAAAGAGAAAAGGAGACAAAATGCACCCTTGTCGAACACCAGACGTAATGTTAAACTAATTGCTACAAGACTTACCAACTCTGAGACATGACTCAGTGTTATTATAGAGAGCTTTCATTATGTTAACTAACTTGTCAGGTATACCATATGATCTCGCAATCAACCACAAATTATGACGATCAACAGAGTCGAAAGCCTTTTTGAAATCAACAAAGCTAGCAACCAAAGGTTTCTGAAACTCTAAACATTTCTCAAGAATCTGCCTAAGAGAAAATATCTGATCCACACATCCCCTACCACTTCTGAATCCACATTGCTCATCACGCAATTGCCTGTCAACCAGATTCTTAATTCTATTAAGCACAATCATGCAAAGAACTTTACCTGGAATCAGAGTAGGCTGATACCCCTATAGTTATCACAAGAACTACGATCACCTTTTATGAAAATAGGGATAATAATAGCTTTGGTAAAATCTTTAGGAACCATGCCTTTATCATAAAAGATATTCAAAATTTCAGTCATCCAAGTGGTAACCGAAACATTCCCAGCTCTGAGCATTTCTGTAGTAATTTCATCTACCCTGGGGATTGATGAAGTTTAGGTTTAGAAATAGCCAAAATAACTTCAGATTGTGTTATAGGGCCAACGTTAAAGCCGCCAATGCATCTATCATCATTGCAAACAATGGGAGTAGAACTAATCACATTGTTTAGAAGTGAGTGTTGGTAAGCTTGTAGCGATTTATTTTGCATCGCTTCTGGTGTTCCACAAGGGTGCATTTGTCTCATTTTCTCTTTAGTTTGGTTATTATTGTGTGATGCGAAATTCAGTGCAAGAGATAGATTTTGGGTTTAAATGGTCTGGAGGTACGAAAATTTCTTATTTCGATTATGCTGATGTTTTAGTCCTTTTGACAAATGATGTTGATGAGATGAACTCTTTCATTCGAGTTGTTGATAAGACTGGTAATATTATAGGTTTGGTGATAGAGAGAACTAAAAGTAATGAAAATTGTTCAGGCAGGTTGCAGTTCAATTAATCAGAATGGTTACTCCCATGAGCAAGTGTCTCAGTTTAATTTTCTTAGCAGTTATGTAACAGATATTGGTGGTATGCAGCATGAGATTAACAGACGAATAGGGATTGTTGATATTTTTATGAGTCTGTGAAGAGTCTGGAGAAATAGACGTATACACGTAAAGACTAAAATTAGGTTGTATGATAGTTGGGGTCTCTCTAGAGTTGGTCCAAATTTCCCTATCATAACTCTTTTTAAGCAAGATAACAGGAAGCTTGTTGATGCCAGATTCTTATGCAATATCTTGGGTATTAGGTGTTTCAACTTTGTAAGTAATGATGAGGTTAGGCAAACTGGTCGGAAACCTCCTTTAAACAGCATATAGTGCAGAGGGACACTCGTTTGGTTTGGCCATGTTGACTGTATGGATAATTATGGATTAGCGAATAGTGTTATGAACAATGTTCCTAGAGGCCTCAGAAAGAGGGGGAGACCTAGGATGCGGTGGGCAGACAATGTCAAACAGAACCTTGTTAAAATTAGTTTACAGTGGTGTGAGACGCATCAGATGTTGCTCAGGAGAGATGTGTTTGGAGAACCAAATTGCATAATCTGGTTGGATCTCTGTAGTCCATGACTGCTGAGGAGGATATGTTAATATTTGCATTTGAAATACAGAATACAGTATACTTCTCCAAATATAATTATAATTATTAAATGAAGTTTACGTTTCATATAATAATTAAGTTTTCAAAAAAAATTATGTTTTCAATGAAAGAATATATCGAAAATTTTCGTATTATGAAGAATTTTAGATCATCGCAAACGTTGAAGATAACCAGAGAAATGGCGAATCCACTCTGTGGTTATCTTCACTCTCAATGTATTCCTCCACTCTCTGAGCTCTATGTGGATGAGTATTCAATAATTTTAATAAAAATTCAAACAAAGGTGGTAATCCTCCCCTAAAGATAAAATTATAAATGATATTAAAAATTGTTCTGTTCATCAGAGGACTGTTACGTTTTTTAGAGGAAAACAAGAAGAGTTTTTTTAATGTTAAAATAATGAAAGCAGATAAAGTAATAAATTCAATAGAATGACCATAATGTTAAAGTGGATCTTAGAGTTCTAAGTATTCAGCAAGATGCATTACAGAAGAGTAGGCTATTAAATTTTTTAAATTAGTTCGATTAAGTCCACTTAATCTTCTTATAATGGCTGATATTATAGAAAAGAGGAATTAATTGAAACAATAGAAAATAAAATGGATAAGGTAATAATTATCCATAAAAATGAATTCTGACCCAATGGCACCTCTAAAACATCTCGCATAACGCTCTAGGATTTTGTCTGTATCTGTGGCGAGATCCTGAGAAGAGATGCATATCAGTGCAGCCATTAGGGTTACCTTCCCATACCAACAAACCACTTCCATCAAATCGGCCTCTTTCCACCATATTTAGGGGGTGATAATGTGTCCCATTCTCTCTTCAGATGCATTGGCACCAACAATCACTAATTACACTATATGGTGATTGATCCAAAAAGAGAACGTGTTCCCATTGGCAGAGGCGTAAGCTAGGCTTTTGGCGCCCTTGGCAAATTTGTGATTGTAAATAAAAAAAAAAATACACGTTATTTATATTACATATATTTATTGGCATTATATTAATTACATGAATAAATATTAATTGCACATAAATAATTGCAAAAGAAATTGCAATTAATTATGCAAGTAATTATTTTTTAAAATAATTTAATTTTTCGTTGCAAAATCGTTAATAATATCATCAAAATAAATTTTTTGAGTCAGTTTTCTCTCGATTGATAAGGAAACAAAGTGATGGTGTATGCTCCTGTCAGGATGTTGATCTTAAATAATTTTTAACAAGTTTTAATTTGCTGAAACTTCTATCGGCTGTAGCCACTGTTGTTGGCATGGTCAAGAATATTTTTATAGCCACTATTATATTTGGGTACCTTTCTTGTAATTCCCATCTGCCAAGTATATTTAATACATCCAAGTGATACAATTTAGATAGATTTTCCTCTCTCAAAATTTGATTTATTTGGTGTTTTAAACATTTTATTTCAATTGTTAATTGATCTGCATTTATTTCAGGATACGTTTTTGATAGTGAAACCCCCTTGGCTTCCAAATCTTCACTTGTTAATAAATGTAGCGCTTCTCCATTCAGGAAATCAAATTCATCTGCTGCATTTTTCAGACATTTAAACCTTTCATTCAGTTGCATAATAATAGAGTCAATCACTGATAAACAAGATATTTTTTACCAAATCAATGTTCCGTGATTCATCTTCAGCCTGCTCGCCCGCCATTTTTTCCCGTTTCGCTTTTCGTTTTGCTCTGCTGGTGCTATTTAGTTTTTCGCAAGTTTTTTCTATGTCCATAAATATTTTATTAATTTCATTTTCATTATTTCTTAGATATTTGAAATATTCTATAAGCCCTTTAACTAATATGGACGACCGATAAATGTCTTGATCGTTTTTTTTGCAATGAAACATTCACTCTATTTAATCTTTCTAATGTCATGTTCCAAAAATGTAAGAATGTAATAAATTTGTAATTGTTTAGTTGTCGATGTAATGATATTGCACAAGATAATGCATCCCCAAGTGAATGATCTCCTTTCATGTCATTTAAAAGTAAAATAATGTATTCAATTTGTTCATGTACGTACGGCACTTAGTTTTGAACACCATCTTGTATCACTGTGATTTTTCACGCTAATTTCAGTAATTGATGATATTTTCTCTCATCTACTAGTAGATGAAGAGAAAAAAATTATATAAGGATTGTATTGTTCCAAAAAATGTCACAGCTATCAAATTAAGGCTATGCGAACAGCATGGAATATAACTAGCAAGTGAAATCTCATTTTGAAAAATAACTTGAACACCTTTGTACCTGCCCGACCTATTGGAAGACTGGAATTAAATCACTTTTCATGACTTGAAATATTTTAGCCATCTTGCTCATAATCCAATCGTGAAATACTCTCTGTGGCAATGGGGAACCAAATGATCACTTGTTTCCAGTGATTCTGAAGTTGGATTAGTTTTGACAACGAACTCTGTAATCAATCGCTGAGATCCTGCTTTGACTAGATCTTTGCATAATTCTTGATAACGCGCCATACATGACTTCAGTTCACGTTTAAACTGCTCAGCTCGTTCGACAATGGGATCATGTGTAAGAAAATGACTTTCCAATTTACTAGCCATTTGAAGCCCTTCTTTAATTAAACCTGCAGGGAGTGGAATCTCTTCATCACCATCATTTTTTTCTTTTTCATTAAGTGTCTCAAGGACAACTTCTATTATTTCATCTTCGTTAAGAGCTTTGTCAACCAGCAATTCATCAATATCTGCAAACGATAAATCATCGAATCCTTCTCCACCAACTGCATGTGCTAAAGTGACGATATTAGGATATTCAGTCGTATTTGGGGGTACAGGCAATTTTGGACAAAATTCTTTAGCATCCGACTCATCTTCAGATGCAACTTCACCTTTTACCTTTACATTATGAAACGCGTATCTTTGAAGAAATCCTGCAAGCCAACCTGTACTTGCAGAAAATTCAGAATTTTTGTTTAACTGAGCTGAAGTGGTTGGTTCCATTTCTTGTTTTTACCTCTGAGCGGCACTTTTTTGCACACCATGGGCTAAATGGCCCCATTTCTTGTATCTGCTTATATATTCATAATGCCATCTGTTTGATGGTATTTCCATCTAGAGGTATTCTTTTTTGCGAGTTATCTTCTATCCACATTACTAGTGCCTTTTTCATCTTCACTTTTACAATATCTCCCGTGTACGATGACGACTTAGCGCTCAGTTTTGTTCCAGAAAGCACAGATTTTCTAACAGCATCTTCATTTTTCTTGATGGTTCTTACGGTAGCTTCGTTGAAACCAAAATATTTACCTATGGATGTTGAACCTTCTCCAGTTACAAGACGATATGAAATTTGGATCTTAGTATCCAAAGAGATAGCTTTTCTTTTCTGCTTTTGTATAGTTGAATTATCCGACATCGTGGTAAGGCTTACGAAAAATATTTGAATTGTAGTTAATAAACCAGATGATGAAAAATTGTAAATTACCTATCAGCAAAATTTAATAAATTAATATTACGCACGCAAAACTTCAAAAAAACAAAAACATTTTTTTTCCGATTTCTTCTATTAAACATCTAAATACTTCTAGCTTTAAACACGAAATGAGAGACAGGCTAACGTATGTATTGATGATAAAATTGAGAGAAAATCCCAGAACTCAATATTGCCACTTTGTTCCGAAAGAAGTAGGTTTTGTACAATTTTTCCATAAAATAGAGATTAAAATAGAGAACACTTGTTGTATAGTTATGTTAGTGTAGTTTGTGTTTTGGGGATTTTAGTGCACAAAATGTGTATCTATGGGTTGCGTACATAAGTCTGCATAACCATTTCCTCTAAAATTTCATCATAAAAAGTAATATTAAAACTCAGATCACGAATCTAACATTAGGACTGCTAAATAGTGTGTTACATTTGTTTGTAATTGTTGTGTTAACTGTGCCAGTTAAGGCCTGTGGCCTTACTGTCATAGTGGTTAAATGAATATTCTTCAGATGACTCTGAATATCCTTGTATGAGAAGGCCTGTAAAAGCTAAGTGAAGTGGAGTGGCTTCTAGGATTCTTCTCTGTTCTATAAGTTAATGACTATTAAATAATTTGGATGTAATCCAGCTTCTGCGTTGTAGTCAAATATTTTACAGGCTTCCTACTGGTTCTTTCCAAATACGTATTACAGTTGTATTAGCCAATACTGCATCTGAAACATCATCATTATTGTCCACTAGAGCTTCTGCTTCATTGACGTCGGCAATGTTATGCCCAACAAATTTTGTATTTATATTCAGTTGCACCAAATTTGAGCAACTTGGTAAGTTTTCAATTTGGCCACCAATAGGTTCACATATGTACTTTTTATGTTCTAAACATGATAAGCTTACCGTTTGCTGTTTAACATTTCAATATTTTCGCATTTTATTGTTCCCTTTTAATTTCGTTCTTCAGATGAATCTGAACTGTGTAAAATGTATTCTTCACTTAGTGGCAAATATATGGGATCGAAAATGGAATCAGATGAATTAAACGTGTAAGAAATTTCGTTCAAAATGTAGCAAAACAATATTTAGTTAGTACTAATTGTTCAAGAAATATTTACCAGATATTTCTTTAGTCAAAGCTAGTTGAATAATTCTATTATACGATCACTCATTTTTCGATAGAGAACTTATCTGTACTGCAGTTACTAACGTTCATACAAAAACTGCTGATGTTGACAATGTATGCAGTACACAAAGATGTATTGAGCATGTCTATTATGACGGCCGTGGTGGTAGGAACATACTATGACTGTCCATACCCAAGCAGTTATATATGATAGCTTGATGTTTTTCGCACATATTTTATTATAAAACAATGATCATGTTAAATTTATGAAATGGTACATAAATATGTGCCACAAAAATTAGTCATGCTGTCAAAAGCTTTTTTTTGTCATTTTCATTGTCTCAACTTGTTAACCTTTTTAATCGAAAAGAGAACTTTTCTAGCTGAATGAAGGAAGATTCGAATTACCGACAGTTCCATTATTTGCAGAGTTTTTACCGTCGCTGAGTAAGACTACTTAAGTAAATTTATTATGCTTGATCCTTTAGAGTATTTTTGTTACGTAATTACACCGGATGAATGTTTTGTCTTGTGGTGCCTTCGTGGGAAATTTTAATAATAGGAGCAACTGTGAAAATAATAGTAAACATATTAATATACAGGGTTCAAAGAAAAGTCCTAAAACTCCCAAATAACATTTTAATGAAGAGTTCTAGAGGTGTAAATATTAGGTCTACCTACAGGAAAGTGACTGTGCATGATGGGAGACATCGACCGTAGCATCTCTTGCACCAAATTTAGGAAATTAACAAACCAAATTTGGCAGCAAAGAAATATAGAGAGAAAATGCAAATTGCAAAGTTGTAGAGCGTCTTCTAACTGGTATGAAATAACATGTGGTGTGCATGAAATGCATGGATGGAAGATTATAAACATTATCATTCAAAATCGGACATGACACAGCCAATGCAAAATGTTGTGACAATCAGCAGACCATGGAAAGCATGACACGCAACAGAGAGAGAATGATGATGAAATCATTAATTTCACAGAATAATGATTACAGGAGGATTACATTCCAATTCACGAATGGTATAAACAAAACTCACAGGCATGCAAGTCTAACATAGAGCCTTTCAATGTGCCTACTGTCGACTTCAGTGCACATCTGAATGCGAGAAGTGTAGCTTCGTGTACAGCAACCCACATTGCAGGCATCGACGATCTGATGTCGTAGATCTTGCAGACTTCCAGGTTCTATGGTTATACACTTTTTCTTTCAGGAAGTTCAGTTACCACGGAGGCCACTCCACAGGATCACCATACCCAATGATCTTGTCGCAGTGTCCAATTAGGAAAGAATGTAAATTTTCTGGTTGCTGTGGCAGTCCAACAAGCGTTGTTCTAAATACCACACCAGACATTAGTTGATCTGTGTGCTTGATGCCTCGCTGCTTGTCCAAGGGATGAGTTGCTAGGAGCCCAATAATTGGCATTCTGGCTAACGATTTCCGCCCATGTGAAAATGTGCCTCTCTGTTCAAAAGATCGGGACAACAAAAGATTGGTTATCCTCTTAGGTATTTAGTACCAAATTTCAGAAATCTAAACATCCCTGATGGTCTTGTGGCATCAAATGGTGCATCGGTATGGGTGTGCACTATGCTCATGCTGGATTTGTTACACATAGCTGTTGTTAAGCTGCAGACTTCACTGACTGCTGTGATGTGTGTATGTGGGCAACGACATATCCCTGGACATTCACTGGATGCACTTTAATACCTAATCTTATCAGTCTGCTATCACGGATGAGCTGTTATGTTGCCGGTCTGTGAGGCATTGAACATGTACCAAATGATCACCAGAGTTGGATAGGGATCAGCTGGAAAACGTGGCATACTGCCAAGCAGCCTCCCAAGCCTTTCATTGACACTCCCCATACAGCAGCACCATCTCACAGTACTGATTGTTATAGTAGCTTGCCATCTGGGTCATCAACTGGTACACCTACTCGCCTACAAGTGCTACAACGTGTACTGCCACCTCCGACTTTAATCTTGGTAAGCAGGTGCTACATCACAGGCATCATGTGCATATGTTTAGGAAAAGTTAAGAAACTTTTTGCGAAAGTTTTACACGTATATGTATATAATTTTGCTGCCCTAGGCGAACTTGGACTCTGACGCTTTCTTCAAGTCATATTAATGATTAGCTAAATTTAATGCCATTTATAAAAGCCAACCTTATTGCATCTATGGTCGTTAATTTGTTATGGTTTGCTTTAAAATTTGGCGCCCCTAAAAAAATGCACCGGTTGCACGTACGGTAAGGCCGCTCTTCTGTATGTGTGAAAATATCCTTTGGCGGCTATGTCCAAGTCCATATTGGCCATAGTTTAGGTATGTTGCTGGTGAAGATTGTCAAGTGTTCCATTTCTGTTGATAGTTTTTTTAACTGAATATATTAAATTAGATTATGTGGGTTATGGAGAGAAAGAAATCCACGGATAAATTCTAAACCAAAAAAAAATGAAATTAGTTTTGAAAAAATCAGTCTTTATATTACATTTTTCTTGGATAATTAAACTTTAAACCGGATAATCGAGAGTAATTTATAGTTGTAAAAGAAAAGGCCGAATTTCTGTTTTAACCTTTCTCTCTTCGCTGCTGGATTCTTCAAATGTAGCTGTACGTCAGCATTTAAACTTGTTTATGTACATGAAATTATTTTTGTATTACTGTTTACAAAATATTTCTAAAACGTTTTACAGTTTTATTTATGCATATTAAGCAGTTTAGTAAATGTAACAGTTGTCTGTTGTAGTTTTTTTTCCGTTGGATATAACTTTTCTTTGATATACCCTATTCACTGAGTTCAAGTCATTATATATCAACAGGGGTTGGCCAGCCAGCAATTATTACAAGGCAGCAAAGGCATATACCAACATGGGAGGAAGAACAAAACTTTTTATGTGCCTTGAAAAAAAAGCATGGAACAAGATCAATGACAATGTATTCAATGGGGAAAGCTAATGCTTTTTCCCTTGGGAATGTTTTACTATTAAAAATATTTGTAACTTAGTTATGAAAATAACAAGCCACGCCAGAGAATTCACTAGCCGTTGCGAATGTGGATTTCGCCAGTCCAGTTTGGGAAGTGGATTTCTCCAGTCCAGTTTGGGAAGTGGATTTCTCCAGTCCAGTTTGGGAAGTGGATTTCTCCAGTCCTGAATATCAAATCGTTTTGTAAAATACTAATTTCCCACTGTAAGTCGAATTTTGGTCACTAGTGAGTTTGAATTTTACAAAATGTGGCTGTACGTCAGCATTTAAACTTGTTATTTTTAAGTCTTTAAAAAGTCTTAAAAACTAAAGATTTCTTAAGTTTGTAAAAGTTTAAAAAAATTTTAAAATAAAAAATTTAAAAATGTAGCATTTAAACTTGTTTATTTATCCGTGGATTTCTTAAGTTTAAAAAGTTTAAAAAAAAGTGTTCAAATAATGGTAGGTCTTAGAGCCAGGTAACACCCCATCCCTGGTATAGGCCTGCATGTGACATTCGCTCCCTTTAAAACACGAGAAATGCCACTGCTGAGGTGGAGAGAAGTGAGGGAGCAAAAAACTTGCAGCAATGAAAGTAGCTTCATATTTTTTACCCGTTTTTGGGGAGCGCAGTAAAAGGGAGACGGAAGTATCCCTGACGCACCGCTGTAACGGGGAGCTCAGGTGAAATGGCATCCTGGGGTGAGGCGGTGAATAGCGTCGATCGTCTGCCACGAGAACGGGCACAAATAAAAAAAATAAATAAATACCCCCTCAAGCAGCTGCTTGCCACAGAGGTCTTGACAGGAGCCTGTCAGTTTATATGCCACAGTAGGAGATCTGAGAGGATGGCAGGACCTCAGCAGAAAAACGACACACACATCCATGCCTAATCCGGGACTCGAACCCAGGTCCCTTAGATCAGTAGCCAAGCATACTAACCACTCGGCCACGTTTCCAGTGCAGCTTTCATTGAAAGTGAACTTTCTTCGTGAGCATCTGATGAGCACAAGAAACAGTGGCAGACTGAACGGGATGAAATATTCATCGGATAACTTTAAGCTCAACTATCACTGTACGCAAATAGCCATGAGAGTTAGACAGGTTGAGACACTAATCAAATCACATTAAATATTTCAAGAGTAAGACAAACCATTGCTATAGGGTAACCATACTATATTGGTTACAAATTTAAACCACCTAATACCCAAGATACTGCATAAGCATCTGGTTTCCTGTTATCTTGTTTACACAGAATCCAAGTTTCACTACCATAACTAACCCTAGAGAAAACCAAACTATTATACAACAGTCTAATTTTAGTGTTTAGGTATATACGCCTATTTCTCCACACTCTCCATAGATTCTTAAAAGTCCCAGCAGCAATCCCTATTCGTCTGTTAATCTCATGCCGCACATCACCATTATCTGTTACATAGCTCCCAAGATAATTAAACTGTAACACCTGCTCAAGACTGCAACCATTCAGATTAACTGAATCACAGCCTGCCAGACCAATTTTCATCACTTTAGTTTTCTGTTTCTAACCAAACTTACTTTACTACCAGTATCATCAACATCATTTGCCAAAAGGACTAAATCATCATAGATAAGATATATTTTTTAGTCACTACTCTCAACACCAGTACAGTTCAATACAGAAATCCGCAACAAAAAACGTACTTTTACATAATTTTTTTCCGGTTCAAAAGTTCATATACATGAACTGATTAACATAAATTGAATTGTAACGTATAAATTAAAATCTATTTTATCGGTAGTTTAGTAGCTCTGTAAGTGGTAGATCGGTAGTTACTCGAAGGAGAGCTATGTACCAATCCCCTGTGATGATGCATAGAACCGGCCAGGCCTAGCACCTAATGTCCGACCCCGCCTTCTCGTGGTGCGGACCGTTAGTAACTTTCAAAAGAGATACTCTCTTGTATAAGTGAACGGAAGGGGAGGGCTGCCAGATTAGTGTGGCCTACTGATCTGGACAACTATGGCTGCTTTTTCTTTCTTTTTTTCTACCCTGCTGAGGAGTGGTCAACCACACAGGGTCCTGGTGCTGACCATATAAACCCACTGGACTGGACAGATATATGGCTCTGAGCTTGATTATGGATCCTGATTTTGCTGCACTGGTGGGCTTCTGTGGAGGGAAAATCTTCCGCTGTGTTTTCTTTTTGTTTGTGGGTTGACAGCCCCAAGTGAATAGATTCACAGGATATGTTTATCAGCTGGTGGATAATCCTGAGCAGAAGTCATCGCAGGCACCTGAACTCTTTGCTTCTATTGGCATCGTCAAATTCTACATTGGAGGAAGTTTTCCAGTGTAGATGGCTTCAGCCTTTAGTAGTGGGGGAACGGGTCTTTGCCCCATGTCTGCGATTAGGGGGATGTTTGATATTGTCGGCATTCCCTCTCTCAATAAACATAGTTTCTTTAAACATCCCACTAACCATTTTCTCTCCATAAGTAGTTGGAATGTGAGGACTCTGCACAGAACTTATTCCGTTGATGTCCTATACCGTTATAATTTAGATATTCTCGGCTTACAAGAGACCAGACGGAAAGACAAAGGTCAGATTCTTAAAAATAAGCTTAAATTTCTCTTCTCGGGGAGGGAAGACAATAAACATCACCAAGGCATGGGTCTGCTTCTCAGCAGACACGCTACTGATACTCTTCTAGGATATGAGTGCATTAATGAAAGGTTTCTTACAGCAAAATTTCAGACAAGCGTTAAAGACTTGAATGTTATCTGCTGTTATGCCCCCACTAAGGATGCTGATGAGGATGAGAAGGATAGGTTTTATGAACAACTTCAGGATATTTTGAATTCTGTCAAGAAAGGAGATATTACCCTTGTTCTAGGTGACTTCAATGCCAAAGTTGGTACTGACTCTCACCTTTGGGGAGGGGTGAGGCCCTTTTGGTATTGGTAGCTCCAATGGCAATGGGCAGTGTCTCCTACAGGTAAGTAAACTCGATGGATTCAGAATAACTAACACTTATTACAAACACCACGACATAAGTACACATGGGTTTCACCTGATGGGCTGCATAAGAATATGATTGATTATATATTAATTAACAGCAAATGGGCTAGTTCTGTTACAAATACCAGGGCATATAGGGGATCTGACCATTACCTTGTTAAAAGTGTCTTGCAACTTAAACTTAAAAAAGTGTTGTGCGAGGGTTAAGAAATTTACTTTTAATACTGAAGCTCTGAAAGACCCAGTTATTGCCAAAGTTTACCATGATAGGTTACTTAGTCATTATGACAGTCATGGTATGCTTACTACTGAAGTTGAGGAAGAATGGGATCATTTTAAACAGGCTTTTTTGGAAACTAACAGTACTCTTTTAGGGAAAAAGGAGCAGAGGAGACAGAATTATCTGAGTGATAAGACACTTGAGCTTATTTCGGAAAGAAAGAACTGCAGGAATGTCCTCAATCAATACCCTACTAGTCCTAATAGAAAGGATTACAGAGAACTTAATAAACGTGTAAAGGTTCAGTTAGTTACTGATAAGAATCTTTGGCTTGATGGTTTGGCTGACAAAGCCGAGAAAGCTGTTAGACAGCCCAACAGCAGAGAGCTGTACCAGATAGTTAATGTTTTGTATGGTAGAAAATGGACAGGCATGCAGGGATTGAAGGAGAAACAAGGTGAGGATTCTGTCGTGTCTAGGTGGGCTGAGCATTTCAGTGATATTCTAAACAATGTGGTTAGTTCTATTCCCATTGTTTGCAATGATGAAAGATGCATTGGTGGCTTTAATGTTGGCCCTATAACACAATCTGAAGTTATTTTGGCTATTTCTAAACTTAATAAATTTCATAAATCCCCAGTGGTAGATGAAATTACTACTGAAATGCTTAGAGCTGGGAATGTTTCGGTTACCGCTTCGATGAGTGAAATTTTGAATATCTTTTGTGATAAAGGCATGGTTCCTAAGGATTTTACCAGAGCTATTGTTATCCCTATTTTCAAAAAAGGTGATCGCAGTTCTTGTGATAACTATAGGGGTATCAGCCTACTCTCTGTTCCAGGTAAAGTTCTTTCCATGATTGTGCTTAATAGAATTAAGAATCTGGTTGACAGGCAATTGCGTGATGAGCAATGTGGATTCAGAAGTGGTAGGGGATGTGTGGATCAGATATTTTCACTTAGGCAGATTCTTGAGATATGTTTAGAGTTTCAGAAACCTTTGGTTGCTAGTTTTGTTGATTTCAAAAAGGCTTTCGACTCTGTTGATCGTCATAATTTGTGGTTGATTGTGAAATCATATGGTATACCAGACAAGTTAGTTAACATAATGAAAGCTCTCTATAATAACACTGAGTCGTGTGTGAGAGTTGGTAATGCTTGTAGCTATTGGTTTAGCATTACTTCTGGTGTTCGACAAGGGTGCATTTTGTCTCCTTTTCTCTTTAGCTTGGCTATTGATTATGTTATGCGAAATTCACTTCAAGGGAAAGATTTTGGCCTTAAATGGCCTGGAGATACGAAAATTTCTGATTTAGATTATGCTGATGATTTAGCCCTTTTGGCAAATGATGTTGATATATGTAATAGTTTGGTTCTTTCTAAGGTTAGTTATGGTAGTGAAACTTGGATGCTTTGTAAATAAGATAACAGGAAACTAGGTGCTTTTGATTCCAGATGCTTACGCAGTATCTTGGGCATTAGGTGGTTCAGCTTTGTAACTAATGATGAGGTTAGGCAAAAGGGTCAGCAACCTCCTTTAAGCAGCATATTGTGCAGAGAGAGACTCCCTTGGTTTGGCCATGTTGCCCGTATGAATAATTATTGATTAGCGAATAGGGTTATGAACAGTGTGCCTAAAGGCCTCAGAAAGAGGGGGAGAACTGGGATGCGGTGAGCAGACAGCATCCCATCATATACTATCAAACAGGATCTTGTTTGAATTGGTGTAGAGTGGCCAGGTGCAGCAGATATAACTCAGGATAGATATGCTTGTAAAACGAAATTGCACATCCTGGTTAGACCTCCATAGCCTATGGCTGCTTGATGATGATGATGATGATTTACAGTTTCCAATCACCCATTAGTGGGAATTACTGCTATTGAAGGGTGCAAAATTTGGAAAATGGGAGTTTTTTTGTATGTGAACAACCTACACCGAAGAGCCAAAACATTATGACCACATGCCTAATATGATGTTTGTCCTCCACGTGCTACCAAAACAGCTCTAACTCGGCGAGCATGGAAGCTAGAAGATTTCTAAAGGTGTCTTGTGGTATCTGGTACCAAAGTGTTACCAGCAGATCCTTTAACTTTTTCAAGTTACGTGATTGAGACACTGCAGATCGGATATTCTGTTCCAACACAAACCACAGATGCTCGATTGGATTGATGTCTGGGGTATTTGGTGGCCAGGGCAATACCTGGAAGTCTTCCTTATGTTCCGCGAACCATTCTCGAACAATCTGAGCAGTGTGGCATGGCGCATTATCCTGCTGAAAGAAGGCACTACTAGAGGGGTATACCGTTGCTATGAAAGGATGTACCTGGTCTGCAATGATGTTTAGGTAGGTGGCAGCCATCATAATTTCCTGAACATGAATGACTGGACCCAGGGTTTACCTGCAGAACATTGCCCAAAGCATGACACTTCCTCCACCGGCTTGTTTTCATCCCACAGTGATCCTGGTGCCAACACTTTCCCAGGTAAACGACGCACACATACCTGGCCATCCACGTGGTGCAACAGGAAACGAGATTCATCGGCCCAGACGACCTTCTTTTAATTATTCAAGGTCATTGAAAAGTTTAGTTTTGATGCTTGCGTGCCCATTGTAGGCGCTTTCGATGGTGAACCGAGGTTAGCATGGGCACTCGCAGTGGCTTGCGGCTACGCAGCCCTATTTTCAGCAGGGTTCGATGTGCTGTGTGTTGTGACACATTACTCCCGTCACCAGCATTCAAATTACGGGCGAGTTGCGGCACAGTATCCCTTCTGTGGGCTCGTACCATACAGGATCGCCTTCGCTCACCTCTAACATCGATGAGCTGTGGTTGGCCCACACCTTGCCGGTAGTTCGTGGTTCCCCCCCCCCCCCCTCGACCACTAGTTGCAGGTCTAACCACGGCTGACCGTGAGCACCCCACAAACCTTGCCGTCTCGGAAATGCTCTGACCTAATCATCTGGCAATTACAGTTTGGCCTTTGTTAAACTCACTTAGATACGCTGCCTTTCCCATCTGAAGAACAAGAATAACACTAACAGAGTTCAGTATCGGGTGTTATTTATACCGTTTCATGTTCTTCACATTCGCCGTCGTTTACCTGCTGTTGCTTCGATTTGCATAAAGATCCTCTGGTCATAATGTTTTGGCTCTTCAGTGTATATTCTCCTAAGGTGACATGTTATGTTACGAGGTATTCGTAACAGCTGCATTTTGGCTTTTCATGATACTTTTCGCTTTTTTAAACTAACTTAAAATTTTTTATTTGTATTTACCTTTGTTTTTTGCTTGTTTTACCTTTAGTGTTTACACTAGCTGTATTTTTCTGTTTTTTCCTATATCCTCTTGTTGGTTTTCTTTATTTTTAAGACGATTGATTTCTTGTACACTTTTATTGCTTTATTTTTATGTCTTTTACCCTATATGTATTTTGATTTTAACTTTGATTGTGGGTTACTTCTTTTTTACCATTTTTTTCCTTCATCTGATTTTGCTCATTGTGTCATTTCTTTAAGGGACTGAGATAACCTCTAAACTTTTGGCACAAACACTTATACTAGGAATGCAACATACAAACACTTATACAAGGAATGCAACATACAAACACTAAAGGACATTCCCGCTGGAATAGTAGTCAGGTACGCTAAACACTAGCCCAGGAAGGGCTTAGTTAACAATGCGTCATAAAGCCACAAGCTACCAACAGACCAAGATAATTTTTTAGTATTTAGCGTCTGTCTGCGCCCCTAGAAACTAAAGTTTCAGATTTCTTAGTCGAAAGTTGCAAGATGCTGGTAGAAGTGCCATTCCATAGTTAGAGTCTTGCTTTGAAATGACGAAAGGGTTTTGCAAATCCCGTGCAGTGAAGGAAAATAACAGAATTACAAAAAGCGATTGGCAGGAGAAGTCAGTCGTTTCATCTGTTGCACCTCATGCGGCAGAGTGGCGCTCAGAGGTGAAACAACGGACCTGCATCCCTTTTCCTACATGTATCGAATACACCTATCCCTCGATTTACACTGAAGATAGGTTCCGCACAAAACCGTGTAAATCGAAATCTTGGATTTTGCTATGAAAAACCGTGTAAAACGAAAAACACTAAAATGTGCGTAATTCAGTCATTTATTTACGTAAAACAAAAGCAAGACATCTTGAAAAACATAAAATTACACTTCATTCATAAAATAACAAATATATGTAGGTAATATAAGTACATATTTAATTCATTTTACGTTAGGAACAAAAAATATAAGATCCTTAAAAAAATTAACAATAAGTTAATATAACTGTCATCACTTTCATGGAGTCTTTTCTTCCTGATTGGTATGATGTCACTTTCATCACTCGATAGTTCTTGATGCGATTCTGGTTCAATGGTTGATGAATTAGGGACAATCTCAGATCGACGAGACTTTGTAATGAAATCCGAAATTAACAATTGTGTAGGTTTTTTTGTTAAATCTTTATAGACCTCCTCATATTGATTTAAGCACTTACTAATATCCCGCTGGAATCGGAGAGCTCGTTCAACATTCGGGTCATTTTGTAAAAAATGATTACCCAATTCTCTCCCCAATTCAAGTCCTACGCTGATGACTCTTGCTGTGAACGCAACTGGTTCAGATTGCTCTTCATCAGGATCATTGTCTTCATCACGTTTATTTGTTTCATGAATCATGTTAACTAAATCATCCTCATCTAGTTCTTCATCAGCCATTATTTCTTCAATATCTGCCTCAGCTAAATCCTCAAAACCTTCTCCTCCTATAGTATGCGCCAACTCAGTGATCTGAAAATATTCATGTTCTAATGGTAATCTATAATTCTCACCTTCAACAGCATCTGGCCATATTGCTTTCCAGCAGGCATTGAGCGTTGATTGTTTAATCTGGGTATATGACAGTCCAACATGCTTAACACAATCTAAGATTGTAAATTTCTTCCAAGCATCCATAAGAGTAAGAGATCCATCATTCTCCATTTCTTCTAAAATATACCTGAAGGTTTGCTTGATATACAGTGCCTTGAAAGTCGAAATTATCCCTTGATCTAACGGCTGTAATAAGGAAGTTGTATTCTTTGGTAAAAAAACAATTTGTACATTTTCGTGTAAATCTTGAGGATGACCTGGTGCATTAACAATTAATAGAAAGGCCTTAAAAGGCCCCTTTTACTTAAATAACTTTTGACATCTGGGACAAACAAGTTATGAAACCATTCATTGAAAACCATGGCAGTGATCCATGCTTTCTTATTAGCCATCCAATAAACGGGAAGGTTTTCGATGTTTATTCCTTTAAATGAGCGTGGTGTTTTCGATTTGTTAATAACCAATGATTTCATTATATGATCGCCTGAAGCTTTGCTACAGAAAAGAACTGTTATTCGACTTTTCGCTGCCTTATGTCCACTAGCTGATTTGTGAGCTTTAGCCAAATAGTTTCTTTCTGGCATTTTTATCCAGAATAACCCGGACTCGTCAGCATTGAAGACCTGGTCAGGAGTGTAGGAGTTGGCGGCAATGATGTCAGTAAATTTTGCTGGATATTGTTGTGCTGCATCCGAATCAGCAGATGCTCTTTCACCTTTCAATCTTAGATTATGTAAAGAATGTCTTTGTTTAAATCTCTCGAACCAACCATGGCTTGCGGAAAAAGATACCTTCTTTTCATCTGGCGAAGTCGACGGTAACTGATTCTTAAGTGTTTCATAAATCTTTAAAGCCTTATTTGTAATGGCACTGGTGTCAATTGGAACCCGCTTTTGAGTTTGGTCTTTCAGCCATATCACTAATGCCTTTTCCATACTTTCCATTGTAACATCTCTTACATATGAAATTGTGCTCGTGCAAGATGAAATCTTGCTCGTGCAAGTATGAAATTGTACTCCTGCAAGATCCAGCTGCTACACTTTTCCTATGGAGTCTTCATTTTTTCTTATTGTCCTTATTGTGGCTTCATTCATGGAGTAAAATTTAGCAACATCTGTTACTCTTTCTCTATTACGTAGACGATCTAATATTTTAATTTTTGTTTCTAAAGAAATAACTTTTCTTTTCATTTGATTTTTTTAAAAATCTTTTGGCATTATAAAACCTTAAAAAATTTACGTAAATTATAAAAATGCCAGAAAAAATATAAATGTTGGAAACTTACAGTAGATATTTAAATAATAAAATAAAAAAACTCGCAATGGTGTAAAGCTTTGCTGCTAAAATGACACTGCACTACTTCAAATGAACCAGATAGCTTTACTATTGTGAAAATTCCCCGTGTTGTAAAATATAGGGGAATCCCGTCCCCGTTGTTGCCAGTGTTACCAAAGGAATGAGATTAAAAAATGACTTGAAATATATATGCAGCCGAATATATATTTTTACCAGTTTTTTCAAATCCGTTATTTTATCAACCGTGTAAAACCGAAATCGTGTAAAACAAGTACCGTGTAAATCGGGGGATAAGTGTATTGATAAAATATAACGATTCACACTGTTAAGACATGGTGCAGGATTTGAAGGTACCTCTGTGAAACTTGGTGCCGGATCGTCGGTGTTTCTGGCGTTCCTTGCGGCCTGAATGGAGGGGCTGGCTGCGAGTCTGCCGACTGGGACTGAAGACCTGTGTCGAGTGGACTTATCGGCCGGCCCGGCCGATAAGTCTATAAAATTTTGGTCTATAAAATTTATTTTAAATATTAAAAAGTCTGGTAAAATTTTGTTACCACCCATCAAAATTTTTCTAAAGGAGAGATTTTGTTCCTACCCTTCAATATTTTTCTAAAGGAGAGATTTTGTTCCCACCTTTCAATATTTCTCTAAAGGAGAGACTTTGTTCGCAACTTTCAATATTTCTCTAAATAAGAGATTTTGTTCCCACCCTTCAACATTTCTCTAAAGGAGAGACTTTGTTCGCACCTTTCAATATTTCTCTAAAGGAGAGATATTGTTCCCACCCTTCAATATTTCTCTAAAGGAGAGACTTTGTTCCCACCCTTCAACATTTCTCTAAAGGAGAGACTTTGTTCGCACCTTTCAATATTTCTCTAAAGGAGAGATTTTGTTCCCACCCTTCAATATTTCTCTAAAGGAGAGATTTTGTTCTCACCCTTCAACATTTCTCTAAAGGAGAGACTTTGTTCCCACCCTTCAACATTTCTCTAAAGGAGAGACTTTGTTCGCACCTTTCAATATTTCTCTAAAGGAGAGACTTTGTTCCCACCCTTCAACATTTCTCTAAAGGAGAAACTTTGTTCGCACCTTTCAATATTTCTCTAAAGGAGAGATTTTGTTCCCACCCTTCAATATTTCTCTAAAGGAGAGATTTTGTTCCCACCCTTCAATATTTCTCTAAAGGAGAGACTTTGTTCCCACCCTTCAACATTTCTCTAAAGGAGAGACTTTGTTCGCACCTTTCAATATTTCTCTAAAGGAGAGACTTTGTTCCCACCCTTCAACATTTCTTTAAAGGAGAGACTTTGTTCGCACCTTTCAATATTTCTCTAAAGGAGAGACTTTGTTCCCACCCTTCAACATTTCTCTAAAGGAGAGACTTTGTTCGCACCTTTCAATGTTTCTCTAAAGGAGAGATTTTGTTCCCACCCTTGAATATTTCTCAAAAGGAGAGATTTTATTCCTACCCTTCAACATTTCTCTAAAGGAGAGACTTCGTTCCCACCCTTCAATACTTTTCAAAAGCAGAGACTTTGTTCCCACCCTTCAATATTTCTCTCAAGGATAGATTTTATTCCCGCACTTAAATATTTCTCTAAAGGAGAGATTTTATTCCCACACTTAAATATTTCTCTAAAGGATAGATTTTATTCCCACACTTAAATATTTCTCTAAAGGATAGATTTTATTCCCACACTTAAATATTTCTCTAAAGGAGAGATTTTATTCCTACACTTAAATATTTCTCTAAAGGAGATATTTTATTCCCACACTTAAATATTTGTCTAAAGGAGAGATTTTATTCCCACCCTTCAATATTTCTCTAAAGGAGAGATTTTGTTCCCACCATTCAATATTTCTCTAAAGGAGAGATTATATTCCCACACTTAAATATTTCTCTAAAGGAGAGATTTTATTCCCACCCTTCAATATTTCTCTAAAGGAAAGATTTTGTTCCCACTCTTCAATATTTCTCTAAAGGAGAAATTTTGTTCCCACACTTAAATATTTCTCTAAAGGAGAGATTTTGTTCCCACCCTTCAATATTTCTCTAAAGGAGAGATTTTATTTCCACACTTAAATATTTCTCCAAAGGAGAGACTTCGTTCCCACCCTTCAATACTTTTCAAAAGCAGAGACTTTGTTCCCACCCTTCAATAATTCTCTAAAGGAGAGATTTTATTCCCACACTTAAATATTTCTCTAAAGGAGAGACTTTGTTCGCACCTTTCAATATTTCTCTAAAGGAGAGACTTTGTTCCCACCCTTCAATATTTCTCTAAAGGAGAAATTTTGTTCCCACACTTAAATATTTCTCTAAAGGAGAGATTTTGTTCCCACACTTAAATATTTCTCTAAAGGATAGATTTTATTCCCACACTTAAATATTTCTCTAAAGGAGAGATTTTGTTCCCACCCTTCAATATTTCTCTGAAGGAGAGATTTTATTCCCACAGTTAAATATTTCTCTCAAGGAGAGATTTTGTTCCCACCCTTAAATATTTCTCCAAAGGAGAGATTTTGTTCTCACCCTTCAATATTTCTCTAAAGGAGTGGTTTTGTTCCCACCCTTCAATATTTCTCTAAAGGAGAGATTTTATTCCCACAGTTAAATATTTCTCTCAAGGAGAGATTTTGTTCCCACCCTTAAATATTTCTCCAAAGGAGAGATTTTGTTCTCACCCTTCAATATTTCTCAAAAGGAGAGATTTTGTTCTCACCCTTCAATATTTCTCAAAAGGAGAGATTTTGTTCTCACCCTTCAATATTTCTCTAAAGGAGTGGTTTTGTTCCCACCCTTCAATATTTCTCTAAAGGAGTGGTTTTGTTCCCACCCTTCAATATTTCTCTAAAGGAGTGGTTTTGTTCCTACCCTCAATATTTCTCTCAAGGAGAGATTTTGTTCCCACCCTTAAATATTTCTCTAAAGGAGAGATTTTATTCCCACCCTTCAATATTTTTCTAAAGGAGATATTTTATTCCCACCCTTCAATATTTCTCTAAAGGAGATATTTTATTCCCACCCTTCAATATTTCTCTAAAGGAGAGATTTTGTTCCCACCCTTCAATATTTCTCTAAAGGAGAGATTTTATTCCCAGAGTTAAATATTTCTCTAAAAGAGAGACTTTGTTCGCACCTTTCAATATTTCTCTAAAGGAGAGACTTTGTTCCCACCCTTCAATATTTCTCTAAAGGAGAAATTTTGTTCCCACCCTTCGATGTTTATCTAAAGGAGAGATTTTATTCCCACCCTTCAATATTTCTCTAAAGGAGAGTTTTGTTCCCACCCTTCAATATTTCTCTAAAGGAGAGATTTTGTTCCCACCCTTCAATATTTCTCTAAAGGAGAGATTTTATTCCCACCCTTCAATATTTCTCTAAAGGAGAGATTTTATTCCCACAGTTAAATATTTCTCTAAAGGAGAGATTTTGTTCCCACCCTTCAATATTTCTCTAAAGGAGAGATTTTGTTCCCACCCTTCAATATTTTTCTAAAGGAGAGATTTTATTCCCAGAGTTAAATATTTCTCTAAAAGAGAGATTTTGTTCCCACCTTTCAACATTTCTCTAAAGGAGAGACTTTGTTCGCACCTTTCAATATTTCTCTAAAGGAGAGACTTTGTTCCCACCCTTCAATATTTCTCTAAAGGAGAAATTTTGTTCCCACCCTTCGATATTTATCTAAAGGAGAGATTTTATTCCCACCCTTCAATATTTCTCTAAAGGAGAGATTTTGTTCCCACCCTTCAATATTTCTCTAAAGGAGAGATTTTATTCCCACAGTTAAATATTTCTCTAAAGGAGAGTTTTGTTCCCACCCTTCAATATTTCTCTAAAGGAGAGATTTTGTTCCCACCCTTCAATATTTCTCTAAAGGAGAGATTTTATTCCCACAGTTAAATATTTCTCTAAAGGAGAGAATTTGTTCCCACCCTTCAATATTTCTCTAAAGGAGAGATTTTATTCCCACCCTTCAATATTTCTCTAAAGGAGAGATTTTATTCCCACAGTTAAATATTTCTCTAAAGGAGAGATTTTATTCCCACAGTTAAATATTTCTCTAAAGGAGAGATTTTGTTCCCACTCTTCAATATTTCTCTAAAGGAGAGATTTTATTCCCACAGTTAAATATTTCTCTAAAGGAGAGATTTTGTTCCCACCCTTCAATATTTCTCTAAAGGAGAGATTTTATTCCCACAGTTAAATGTTTCTCTAAAGGAGAGATTTTGTTCCCACCCTTCAATATTTCTCTAAAGGAGAGATTTTATTCCCACAGTTAAATATTTCTCTCAAGGAGAGATTTTGTTCTCACCCTTAAATATTTCTCCAAAGGAGAGATTTTGTTCTCACCCTTCAATATTTCTCTAAAGGAGAGATTTTGTTCCCACCCTTCAATATTTCTCTAAAGGAGAGATTTTATTCCCACAGTTAAATATTTCTCTAAAGGAGAGATTTTGTTCCCACCCTTCAATATTTCTCTAAAGGAAAGATTTTGTTCCCACCCTTCAATATTTCTCTAAAGGAGAGATTTTATTCCCAGAGTTAAATATTTCTCTAAAAGAGAGATTTTGTTCCCACCTTTCAACATTTCTCTAAAGGAGAGACTTTGTTCGCACCTTTCAATATTTCTCTAAAAGAGAGACTTTGTTCCCACCCTTCAATATTTCTCTAAAGGAGAAATTTTGTTCCCACCCTTCGATATTTATCTAAAGGAGAGATTTTATTCCCACAGTTAAATATTTCTCTAAAGGAGAGATTTTGTTCCCACCCTTCAATATTTCTCTAAAGGAGAGATTTTATTCCCACAGTTAAATATTTCTCTAAAGGAGAGTTTTGTTCCCACCCTTCAATATTTCTCTAAAGGAGAGATTTTGTTCCCACCCTTCAATATTTCTCTAAAGGAGAGATTTTATTCCCACAGTTAAATATTTCTCTAAAGGAGAGAATTTGTTCCCACCCTTCAATATTTCTCTAAAGGAGAGATTTTATTCCCACAGTTAAATATTTCTCTAAAGGAGAGATTTTGTTCCCACCCTTCAATATTTCTCTAAAGGAGAGATTTTATTCCCACAGTTAAATATTTCTCTAAAGGAGAGATTTTGTTCCCACCCTTCAATATTTCTCTAAAGGAGAGATTTTATTCCCAGAGTTAAATATTTCTCTAAAAGAGAGATTTTGGTCCTACCTTTCAACATTTCTCTAAAGGAGAGACTTTGTTCGCACCTTTCAATATTTCTCTAAAGGAGAGACTTTGTTCCCACCCTTCAATATTTCTCTAAAGGAGAAATTTTGTTCCCACCCTTCGATGTTTATCTAAAGGAGAGATTTTATTCCCACCCTTCAATATTTCTCTAAAGGAGAGTTTTGTTCCCACCCTTCAATATTTCTCTAAAGGAGAGATTTTGTTCCCACCCTTCAATATTTCTCTAAAGGAGAGATTTTATTCCCACAGTTAAATATTTCTCTAAAGGAGAGAATTTGTTCCCACCCTTCAATATTTCTCTAAAGGAGAGATTTTATTCCCACAGTTAAATATTTCTCTAAAGGAGAGATTTTGTTCCCACCCTTCAATATTTCTCTAAAAGAGAGATTTTGTTCCCACCCTTCAATATTTCTCTAAAGGAGAGATTTTATTCCCAGAGTTAAATATTTCTCTAAAAGAGAGATTTTGTTCCCACCTTTCAACATTTCTCTAAAGGAGAGACTTTGTTCCCACCCTTCAACATTTCTCTAAAGGAGAGACTTTGTTCGCACCTTTCAATATTTCTCTAAAGGAGAGACTTTGTTCCCACCTTTCAATATTTCTCTAAAGGAGAAATTTTGTTCCCACCCTTCGATATTTATCTAAAGGAGAGATTTTATTCCCACCCTTCAATATTTCTCTAAAGGAGAGATTTTGTTCCCACCCTTCAATATTTCTCTAAAGGAGAGATTTTATTCCCACAGTTAAATATTTCTCTAAAGGAGAGATTTTGTTCCCACCCTTCAATATTTCTCTAAAGGAGAGATTTTATTCCCACAGTTAAATGTTTCTCTAAAGGAGAGATTTTGTTCCCACCCTTCAATATTTCTCTAAAGGAGAGATTTTATTCCCACAGTTAAATATTTCTCTCAAGGAGAGATTTTGTTCTCACCCTTAAATATTTCTCCAAAGGAGAGATTTTGTTCTCACCCTTCAATATTTCTCTAAAGGAGAGATTTTGTTCCCACCCTTCAATATTTCTCTAAAGGAGAGATTTTATTCCCACAGTTAAATATTTCTCTAAAGGAGAGATTTTGTTCCCACCCTTCAATATTTCTCTAAAGGAGAGATTTTATTCCCACAGTTAAATATTTCTCTAAAGGAGAGAATTTGTTCCCACCCTTCAATATTTCTCTAAAGGAGAGATTTTATTCCCACAGTTAAATATTTCTCTAAAGGAGAGATTTTGTTCCCACCCTTCAATATTTCTCTAAAGGAGAGATTTTATTCCCACAGTTAAATATTTCTCTAAAGGAGAGATTTTGTTCCCACCCTTCAATATTTCTCTAAAGGAGAGATTTTATTCCCAGAGTTAAATATTTCTCTAAAAGAGAGATTTTGTTCCTACCTTTCAACATTTCTCTAAAGGAGAGACTTTGTTCGCACCTTTCAATATTTCTCTAAAGGAGAGACTTTGTTCCCACCCTTCAATATTTCTCTAAAGGAGAAATTTTGTTCCCACCCTTCGATGTTTATCTAAAGGAGAGATTTTATTCCCACCCTTCAATATTTCTCTAAAGGAGAGTTTTGTTCCCACCCTTCAATATTTCTCTAAAGGAGAGATTTTGTTCCCACCCTTCAATATTTCTCTAAAGGAGAGATTTTATTCCCACAGTTAAATATTTCTCTAAAGGAGAGAATTTGTTCCCACCCTTCAATATTTCTCTAAAGGAGAGATTTTATTCCCACAGTTAAATATTTCTCTAAAGGAGAGATTTTGTTCCCACCCTTCAATATTTCTCTAAAGGAGAGATTTTATTCCCACAGTTAAATATTTCTCTAAAGGAGAGATTTTGTTCCCACCCTTCAATATTTCTCTAAAGGAGAGATTTTATTCCCAGAGTTAAATATTTCTCTAAAAGAGAGATTTTGTTCCCACCTTTCAACATTTCTCTAAAGGAGAGACTTTGTTCGCACCTTTCAATATTTCTCTAAAGGAGAGACTTTGTTCCCACCTTTCAATATTTCTCTAAAGGAGAGATTTTGTTCCCACCCTTCAATATTTCTCTAAAGGAGAGATTTTATTCCCACAGTTAAATATTTCTCTAAAGGAGAGATTTTGTTCCCACCCTTCAATATTTCTCTAAAGGAGAGATTTTATTCCCAGAGTTAAATATTTCTCTAAAAGAGAGATTTTGTTCCCACCTTTCAACATTTCTCTAAAGGAGAGACTTTGTTCGCACCTTTCAATATTTCTCTAAAGGAGAGACTTTGTTCCCACCCTTCAATATTTCTCTAAAGGAGAAATTTTGTTCCCACCCTTCGATATTTATCTAAAGGAGAGATTTTATTCCCACCCTTCAATATTTCTCTAAAGGAGAGATTTTGTTCCCACCCTTCAATATTTCTCTAAAGGAGAGATTTTATTCCCACAGTTAAATATTTCTCTAAAGGAGAGTTTTGTTCCCACCCTTCAATATTTCTCTAAAGGAGAGATTTTATTCCCACAGTTAAATATTTCTCTAAAGGAGAGATTTTGTTCCCACCCTTCAATATTTCTCTAAAGGAGAGATTTTATTCCCAGAGTTAAATATTTCTCTAAAAGAGAGATTTTGTTCCCACCTTTCAACATTTCTCTAAAGGAGAGATTTTGTTCGCACCTTTCAATATTTCTCTAAAGGAGAGACTTTGTTCCCACCTTTCAATATTTCTCTAAAGGAGAAATTTTGTTCCCACCCTTCGATATTTATCTAAAGGAGAGATTTTATTCCCACCCTTCAATATTTCTCTAAAGGAGAGATTTTGTTCCCACCCTTCAATATTTCTCTAAAGGAGAGATTTTATTCCCACAGTTAAATATTTCTCTAAAGGAGAGATTTTGTTCCCACCCTTCAATATTTCTCTAAAAGAGAGATTTTGTTCCCACCCTTCAATATTTCTCTAAAGGAGAGATTATATTCCCAGAGTTAAATATTTCTCTAAAAGAGAGATTTTGTTCCCACCTTTCAACATTTCTCTAAAGGAGAGACTTTGTTCCCACCCTTCAATATTTCTCTAAAGGAGAAATTTTGTTCCCACCCTTCGATATTTATCTAAAGGAGAGATTTTATTCCCACCCTTCAATATTTCTCTAAAGGAGAGATTTTGTTCCCACCCTTCAATATTTCTCTAAAGGAGAGATTTTATTCCCACAGTTAAATAATTCTCTAAAGGAGAGTTTTGTTCCCACCCTTCAATATTTCTCTAAAGGAGAGATTTTGTTCCCACCCTTCAATATTTCTCTAAAGGAGAGATTTTATTCCCACAGTTAAATATTTCTCTAAAGGAGAGAATTTGTTCCCACCCTTCAATATTTCTCTACAGGAGAGATTTTATTCCCACAGTTAAATATTTCTCTAAAGGAGAGATTTTGTTCCCACCCTTCAATATTTCTCTAAAGGAGAGATTTTATTCCCACAGTTAAATATTTCTCTAAAGGAGAGATTTTGTTCCCACCCTTCAATATTTCTCTAAAGGAGAGATTTTATTCCCACAGTTAAATATTTCTCTAAAGGAGAGAATTTGTTCCCACCCTTCAATATTTCTCTAAAGGAGAGATTTTATTCCCACAGTTAAATATTTCTCTAAAGGAGAGATTTTGTTCCCACCCTTCAATATTTATCTAAAGGAGAGATTTTATTCCCACCCTTCAATATTTCTCTAAAGGAGAGTTTTGTTCCCACCCTTCAATATTTCTCTACAGGAGAGATTTTATTCCCACAGTTAAATATTTCTCTAAAGGAGAGATTTTGTTCCCACCCTTCAATATTTCTCTAAAGGAGAGATTTTGTTCCCACCCTTCAATATTTCTCTAAAGGAGAGATTTTATTCCCACAGTTAAATATTTCTCTAAAAGAGAGATTTTGTTCCCACCTTTCAACATTTCTCTAAAGGAGAGACTTTGTTCCCACCCTTCAATATTTCTCTAAAGGAGAGATTTTATTCCCAGAGTTAAATATTTCTCTAAAAGAGAGATTTTGTTCCCACCTTTCAACATTTCTCTAAAGGAGAGACTTTGTTCGCACCTTTCAATATTTCTCTAAAGGAGAGACTTTGTTCCCACCTTTCAATATTTCTCTAAAGGAGAAATTTTGTTCCCACCCTTCGATATTTATCTAAAGGAGAGATTTTATTCCCACCCTTCAATATTTCTCTAAAGGAGAGATTTTGTTCCCACCCTTCAATATTTCTCTAAAGGAGAGATTTTATTCCCACAGTTAAATATTTCTCTAAAGGAGAGATTTTGTTCCCACCCTTCAATATTTCTCTAAAGGAGAGTTTTGTTCCCACCCTTCAATATTTCTCCAAAGGAGAGATTTTGTTCTCACCCTTCAATATTTTTGTAAAGGAGTGGTTTTGTTCCCACCCTTGAATATTTCTCTAAAGGAGTGATTTTGTTCCCACCCTTCAATATTTCTCCAAAATAGAGGTCCTGATCCCCCCATGGTTACGCCCCTGGTTTTGCATATTGCTTCAATTAATTTAATTTTTTTGCATTTTATATTCACTGTTGTAGAATTTGTAATGAATGTTAAGAATACATATTAGTAAACATATTGTCTCTAGTCCATTTTCTCTATATACTACATACCATTTACACGAAACCTAATATTTTAATTTAGAAATTTCATCATGAAGAGTTGGCATTTTTAACCTGCCAATCAGCCTTTGGGGAACCTGGACATAATTTCCGTGCCTGTGTGTCGAAATATTAAATCCACATCCACTGCCTTCGACCTCTGATCAAGAAGCATCACAGCACCGCGTTAAGCATCACAGCACCGCGTTATATTAGAGATGAAACTCCTAAGGACTCGAGCTCTTCAGCTCTTATGAACATCTCGCCTTGGAAAAATTACTAAATTATGTCCTTCATTTCCATAATCTGAAGACGTAATTAGGAAAAGTCTGAACTCGGAATAATTATATTTTTTAATTGAACAGGGATAATTCTATTATTTATATCTCGAAAGGGTCATTGCATAAAATATAGCCAGGTTTTGTTATAAATGTGCAATTTTGTTTTCTGACGCCTAATACGATATCCTTAATGCAACCATTAGACCAGGGTATAATTGCCACATTTAAAACTTGCTACATAAGATGAGCATTCCAATACAATTTGGATAAACTAGATAAGGATAAAACACTAACAGTTATTGATGTGTGCAAGAAATTTTCTATTTTAGATTGTATCAGACATGTTGGATTGACGTTATCAGAATTAAAACCATCAACTTTAAACGCATGTTGGAAAGCTATTTGGCCAGAATGTGTAAAAAGCAAGGATCCTGTACCCCCAAATACGAATGAATATTCTAATATCATCGCTTTAGCACATGCAGTTGGTGGAGAAGGATTCGATAATTTATCGTTTGCAGATATTGATGAATTGCTGGTTGACAAAGTTCTTAGCGAAGATGAAATAATAGTTGTCCTGGAGACTCCTGATGAAAAAGAAAAAAGTGATGGTGATGAAGAGATTCCACTCACTGCAGGTTTAATTAAAGAAGGGCTTCAAATGGCTAGTAAATTGGAAAGTCATTTTCTTACACATGATCCCATTATCGAACGAGCTGAGCAGTTTAAACGTGAACTGAAGTCATGTATGGCGCATTATCAAGAATTATGCAAAGATCTAGTCAAAGCAGGATCTCAGCGATTGATTACAGAGTTCGTTGTCAAAACTAATCCAACTTCAGAATCACTGGAAACAAGTGATCATTTGGTTCCCCGTTGCCACAGAGAGTATTTCACGATTGGGTTATGAGCAAGATGGCTAAAATATTTCAAGTCATGAAAAGTGATTTAATTCCAGTCTTACGCAAACGAATGCGTCTATTGTGAGAAAGTGACAACGAATAAAATCTAGTTAATAAGCATTATGTAAGTCATATTTGTTTTTGCACTTTTGTATTCTTGAACTAGTGACATATTATTTTCTTTATGAAGGATAATTTACTTTATATATGTGCATATAATTATCTTTATAAGTTTATGAGATAAAAAATGTGCTTAAATGAATAAAAATCAAATAAAGATTTAATTAAAGATTTTGATTTGTTTGAAAACAATTTATTATTTGTATTGGGTTTTCACGTGTGGAACCAATCTTCTATTTTTTCATATGCACTGTATTTTTTTTACACGGTTTTTTCGGGAACCGATCTACCGTGTAAAAACAGAATTCGGTGTATTCATATTGTTTCCTTTTTACTTCTTTTTCCGTTGGCTATACGCTATTGACTATATTTTTTTGGCAGCCATAAATCCATTTCGATTTTAATGGCGGTCATTCACCTAAACGTTTTCCCACAACTGCTCTAGCCGTACCGAACTCCAGTTCCCAGGTTCGAGCCCCGACTGGGCCGAACCGACTCCAGTTCCCAGGTTCGAGCCCCGACTGGGCCAAGTTTGAGGTTTTACCCGGCCCTGCCCTCGACCAGTAGGGGGCACTGATGGGCTCCGAAAGGCCACCTTCAGTAGGACGGGACGTTAAGCCGTGGTTCAGGGTGTGGGAGAGCCATGTGCATTTTAAAGGACACGTGTGATAGCCTTGACGGGAATCTCCCAACATCTGTCTTACCAACTAACCTCCTCTGAGCCCTCGGGGAGGCCATTTAGCTCATTGTTTGCAAAAGAAAAACTCTCACTGAGAGGTAAAACAGCCGAGCCCTAGTCTCACAGAAATGAACAAAAAGAACTGTATGTTTTTTTTCCCGACACACCTTTTCGCCAATATACGTAACTTTTTAACGGCTCTTATCCACATTTAATAATAAGACCACTAAAAAAACATTACGAAGCTCAAATTATTCTCTATCATTTGGGACGAGGCACATCACTTTAAAAAAATAATTTCGAATTTATTTGGGGTCAATGTTTATATTGACCAACGGGTTTTCACTTTTCCATTTTTGTTAAAAATTTTCTTGGGGATGAAATAAATCCAAAGCTATGAATCTTTTCACAAACTCTGGTATTAATTAGTTTAGGTGGTTTAATTTCTCCTAGAGGAAAAATTCATCTAGAACTTGGGAAAAGAATTTTAAACTTTATTTCCAGCAAAAGAGTTAAATTTCCAAATACGGAAACTTTTTGCTGCAATTCCCTTCGCTCTACTGTAAGTGTCGTTTCGATCAGTTCACTGCCAGCTCAGCTCAACGAATAGCTGCCAGCGATGGCGGATGCGAGAATCTCAGGGGCTTACAATTAGCTCTCAATTAGCGAAGTTTTATCAGGATTTCGTATGACTTTGCTTTAATATTTTCTGTAATTTTTAATAATTAAAATTTTTAGAACTTACAGATATTTTACTTAAAAATCAAAATTACTACACTTTACTGTATAAAATGCAAAGGTTTGTGTTTTAATTCAAAATATTTTCTTAATTTTATAAATAAATGCAGATTTCCTGGAGCTGCTGCTTTTGCCCCAGAGGTCTGACTGCGGGGAAGGCGAAACCGCAGAAGAAAGACAAACACAAGCCTGACAGAGATCTCTGATCAGGATACCTTACTAAAATACCTTTAAAACAATTATCCAAAAGCTAATCATATGGTGCAAATGTTTATTTTTCTGCAGAGCCCCCCCCCCCCCTCCAGCGTGGATGCTGCGAAGTCTATCAGTCCACCTATGGCCACTAGGAAATATAACTCTGTTCTTAAAGATATGCAGCAAAAAGAATAATTATCTTCTTAAAAGCGAAAAAAAAAACATTTCTAATGAATAATGAATAACAAAAAAGAAAACTATATTTTTAAGGAATGAAGAAAATATCTCGACTAACAAACAAAATCACGATTTTAATGAGTCCTTTGAATTGGTAAAAGAGTTCAGTTATGCAACTCAACCTGTTTGTCAAAAAGCGATTGTTTATTTGTTTCGTGGCTGCACGGACCGAGGTCTAGGTGCGTTGGCCCCTTTTAGCGTTTTTAAAGCAGGCGCTTCTAGAGAATATGAGAATCTCGCTTTCAATGAGAAGGATACTTTTCGTTTGCCTACTTTTGCACTCTTTAAAAGATTTAGTTCGAACTAACGGATTGCTGGGAAATTGCAAATAATAGTACTTATACAACGTAAAAAAAGTATTTGTCTGTTATTCCGTAAATTTAAATTGTTTTTTTTTTCACATCCATCTGATGAGATTTTTTGGATTTTCCCAATGTTTCCTCCTTCTGATTTATGGAAATTTTGTTTCCCACCCTTTCGAAATACCTGCAAAGGAGTTGTTGGGTTGGGTTGTTTTACTTCTGAGCGGCACTTTTTTGCACACCATGGGCTAAATGGCCAGGCCACAAGGACCCCGAAGGCTCAGAGAAGGTTGGGGGAGGGGACCAACTGGAACAGCTGTTGGGAGACAGATGGTAGCCTCCCGTCAAGGCCATCCAGCGTGTTCTTTAACGTGCATAGGGTATGGCTCTCCCGCACACGGGGCCACGGCTTAACGTCCCATCCGACGGACGGCGGCCTTTCCAAGCCCATCGGTGTCCCCTACTGACCGTGGGCAGGGCGGAGAATTTTGCGGAGATAAATATCAACGCTGACCCAGCTGGGACTCGAACCTGGGAACTACAGATTACGAGCCTGGCGCGCTACCGACTGAGCCACCCCCGCCCCCTGCAAAGGAGACAACCACCGATTGAAATTTCTTCAACGATGATAATATTTCTTCGAAGGAGAGATTTTGTTTCTTTCCCTTCAATAGCGTTGCAAAGGAGACATTTAATATTTCCTTCATTTAATATTTCCCTTCATTTAATATTTCCCTTCATTTAATATTTCCCTTCATTTAATATTTCCCTTCATTTAATATTTCCCTTCATTTAATATTTCTCGAATAAAATCCTCCAACATTTCTCGAGAGCAGTTCCCGCCCTTTAATATTCCACCAAAGGAATCATTTTCCAATATTTCACGGAAGGTGAGATATTGTTCCCCGCCATTTACAATTTGTGCAAAAGAGCGATTTTCTTCAAAAGACCTCTTAATAAATGTGCAAAAGAGATATTTCCAAAGAAGAAATGTTTCCCACACTTTATTATTTCTCCAAAGGAAGCATTTCATTTTTCGCCGTCGAATGTTTGAGGCCTTTCGTCGCCTTCGACGAATCAACTCTCTTCCTTTCTTCCCATGTTTAGGCAGCCTCCACTGCGAGCCGACTCGTCTTCCTCCAATCAGGTGCATCTGAGTACGCATGCGTAGAGGATGTTGATGTAGCACGCGGCTGCCAATCCGCCACGTTTCTCATTCAGACGGCGCAACGTGTCCGAGGGCAACAGAAGCGTCAGTTGCAGTGGTCAGCCATTCGGTCATTCTTCGAGCGGCTTTGGTTCATCCCGAGTCCGTGCCTTGGTCTTTGCGCCAGCAGCTGCGAAGGACGATTCGTATAACGTAGAGCAGCCGATCTTTCTGGTGCCGCCAACATGGCCGCCAGAGACGCCTCGTACAGCGCAGTGCCAATGACCGACTCGCGAGCGTCTTCGTCTGAAAAGTCGGACAAATCTGACCGACAGGTGATTCCATCAGAAGCCAGTGATGCCATCTGCCTGAAGCCCAAGATGGGACTGCTGAACGGCATCACTGTGATCGTGGGCAGCATCATCGGCTCCGGCATCTTCGTCAGCCCAAAAGGTGTGCTTCTGAACACGGGCAGCGTCGGCCTCTCCCTCGTCGTGTGGATCGTGTCCGGACTTTTCTCGATGGTTGGAGCATATTGTTACGCCGAGCTGGGCTGCATGATCACCAAGACCGGAGCAGACTACGCCTACATCATGGAATCGTTCGGACCTTTCGTCGCCTTCCTCCGTTTGTGGGTAGAGTGCATGATCGTCCGTCCGTGCTCCCAAGCCGTGGTGGCTCTCACTTTTTCCTTTTACGTCCTCAGACCGATCTTCCCGGACTGCGACCCACCGGACGCATCGGTTCGCTTCCTTGCCTGCCTCTGCATATGTAAGTATCTTTTCTCTCCATAAAGGGGGTCAGAGGTTTGTGTGAGAGGGACACTCTCGGAGGTTTGCATGAGATGGACAGTCTCAAGAGGTTTCCATGAGAGGGATACTCTCAGAGATTTGCGTGATAAAGACACTCTCAGAGATTTGCGTGAGAGAGACAGTCTCAGAGGTTATCATGAGATGGACACACTCAGAGGTTCGTGTGAGAACACTCTCAGAGGTTCATGTGAGAGGGCACTCTCAGAGATTTGTGTGAGAGAGACTCTCAGAGGTTTGCATGAGATGGACACACTCAGAGGTTCGTGTGAGAAGAACACTCTCAGAGGTTCGTGTGAGGGGGACACTCTCACAGGTTTGTGGGAAAGGGACATTCAGAAATTTGTGTGATGAGACTTTCAGAAATTTGCATGAGAGGGACACTCTCAGAGGTTTGAGTGAGGCCACTCTCAGAGGTTTGCATGAGAGGGACACTCTCAGAGGTTTGCATGAGAGGAACATCTCAGATGTTTGAATAAGAGGGACTCTGTCAGAGGTTCGTGTGATAGTAGTTTGTGCCTCAGAGGTTTGTGTGAGAGAGACATTCTCAAAGGCTTGTGTGAGGACACTTCCAGAGGTTTGCATGAGAGGCACATTCTCAGAGATTTGAGTGAGGTCACTCTCAGAGGTTTGTGTGAGAAAGACAATCTGAGAAGTTTGAATGAGAGGGATAGTCTCAGCGGTTTGTGTGAGAGGGACAGTCTCAGAGGTTTCCATGAGAGGGACACTCTCAGAGATTTGCATGAGGACACTCTCGAAGTTTGCATGAAAAGGACACTGTAAGAGCATTAGGGGACTCTCTCAAAGGTTTGCACGAGAAGAACACTCTCAGAGGTTTAGATGAGAGGGTCACTCTCAGAGGTTTGTGTGAGAAGTACACTCAGAGATTTGCATGAAAGGGACACTCTTAGAGAGGTTTGGATGAGAAGGACATTTTCAGAGATTTGCATGAAAGGGGACACTCTTAGAGGCTAGTGTGAGGAAACTGTCAAATGCTCGCATAAGACACTGTCAGAGATTTTTGTGCTAGGGGAACTCTTAGAAGTTTGAATAAGAGGGACATTCGAAGAGATTTACATGAGAGGGACACTGTCTGAGGTTTGCATGAGTGGGACACTATTAGAGATTTCATGAGAGGGACACTGTTAGTGATTTGTGTGAGACAGACACTGTCAGAGATTTCTGTGTGGGGAACATGCTCAGAGGTTTGCATGAGAGGGACACTCAGAAGTTTGCACGAGAAGGACACTTTCAGAGGTTTGCATGAGAATGACATTCTCAGAGGTTTGTGTGAGAGGGACAATCTCAGAGGTTTCCATGAGATGAATACTCTCAGAGCATTATGTGGGAGGTACAGTCTGAGAGGTTTCCATGAGAAAGAGACTCTTAGAAGTTTGTGTGAGAGGGACATACTCAGAGGTTTGCATGAGAGGGACACTCAAATATTTGCGTGAGAGGGACACGCATGAGAGGGATACTCTCAGAGGTTTGAGTGAGGTTACTACCAGAGGTTTACATGAGAGGGACGCTTTCAGAGTTTAGCATAAGAATGACATTCTCAGAGGTTTGTGTGAGAGGGAGAGTCTCAGAGGTTTCCATGAGAGATACACTCTCAGAGGTTTGTGTGAGAGGAACACTCTCAGAGATTTGCATGAGAGGGACACTTTCAGAGGTTTCTATGAGAATGACATTCTCAGAGGTTTGTGTGAGAGGGACAATCTCAGAGGTTTCCATGAGATGGACACTCTCAGAGGTTGTATGAGAGGAACACTGTCAGAGGTTTGCATGAGAGGGACACTAAGATGTTCACATGAGAGGGACACTCTCAGAGGTTTGCATGAGCTAGTCACTCTCGGAGGTTTTCATGAGAGGGACACTCTAAGAGGTTTCATGAGCAGGACACTGTCAGCGGTTTTCATGTGAGAGATACCCTGAGAAGTTTGCATGAGCAGGACACTCTTAGAGGTTTTCATGAGAGGGACATTCACAGAGGTTTTCATGAGAGGGACACTCTCAGAAGTTTACATGAGAGGAACACTGTCAGAGGTTTTCATGAGAGGGACACTCTAAGAGGTTTTCCAGAGGGACACTCTCAGTACTTTGTATGAGGATGACACTTAGAGGTTTTTAATGACAGGCACACTCTCAGAGATTTGCATGAGAGGGACACTCTCAGAGGCTTTTTATGAGAGGGGCATTCTCAGAGGTTTGCATGAGAGAGACACTTTCTGAAGTTTTCATCAGAAGACAGTCTCAGAAGTTTGCATGAGAGGGACTCTGACAGAGGTTTTCATGAGAGAAGCTTTGCACGAGAGTAACACTCTCAGAGGATTTTGTGAGAGGGATGCTCTTAGATGTTTGCATGAGACAAACACTCTCAGAGGTTTTCCTGAGGTCACTCTCAGAGGTTTGCATGAGAAAGATACTCAGAGGTTTTTCATGAGAGGGACATTCTCAGAGGTTTTCATGAGTGCAACACTCTTAGAGGTTTTCATTAGAGGGACACTGAGAGGTTTGCATGAGAGAGACACACTCAGGGATTTTCATAAGAACTACATTCTCAGAAATTTGCATGAGAGACTCTTGCAGAAATTTTTGTGAGGACACTCTCCGAGTTTTCATGAGACTCTCGCAGAAGTTTTCGTGAGAGGAACACTCTCAGAGGTTTTTATGAGAAAAACTTTGCATGAGAGGGACACTCTGAGAGATTTGCATGAGAGGGATGCTCTCAGAGGTTTTCATGAGAGGGAAACTCTCAAAGGTTTTAATGAGAAGGAGAACCTCAGAAATTTGCGTGAGTGAGATACTTTCAGAGGTTTGCATGGGAGGGACACTCTCAAAGGTTTTCATGAGGATATTTTTCATGAGAGGGACACTCTCAGAAGGTTTCATGAGAGGGACGGCCTCAGAAGTTTGCATGAGAGGAACACTCTTAGAGGTTTTCCTGAGGAAACTTTCAGAGGTTTGCATGAGATAGATACTCTCATAGGTTTTTATGAGAGGAACACTCTCAGTGGTTTCCATGAGAGGGACACTCTCAGAGTATTTTTTTAATGAGAGGGACACTATCAGACGTTTTCATGAGAGTGACAGCTTCAAAAGTTTGCATGAGAAGGATATTCTCAGAGGTTTGCATGAGATATACACTCTCAGGGTCTTTTTATGAGACAGACACTCTCAGAAGTTTTCATGAGTGGGACAACCTAAGAAATTCACATGAGCAAGACATTCTCAGAGGTTTGCATGAGAGGAACACTTTCAGAGGTTTTCATGAGAAGGACACTCTCACAGGTTTGCATGAGAAGGAACTTTCAGAGGTTTGCACGAGAAGGATACTCTCAGTGTCTTTTTTGTGAGAGAGACACTCTCAGAGGTTTTCATGAGTGGGACAACCTCAGAATTTGCATGAGTGAGACATTCTCAGAGGTTTGAATGAGAGGAACACTTCCAGAGGTTTTTGTGACAAAGACACTCTCAGAGGCTTTCCTGAGGACACTTTCAGAGGTTTTCATGAGAAGGACATTCTGAGAGGTTTTCGTGAGAGGAACACTCTCAGAGTCTTTTTATTCACGAGAGGGACACTCTTTTTTTTCTTCACGAAAAAACTTCTGAGTCTCATGAGAGGGACACTCTCAGAGGTTTTCATGAGAGGCATAGCATCAGAAGTTTGCATGAGAGGGACAATCTCAGAAGTTTGTGTGAGAGGGACGCTCTCAGAAGTTTGCATGAAATGGACTCTCACAGAGGTTTGCATGAAAGGAAAACTGTTAGAGTAGTGTGTGAGGGACACTCAGAAGTTTGCATGAGAGGGACACTCTCAGAGGTTTTCATGAGAGGGTCAATCTCAGAAGTTTGCATGAGAGGGACACTCTCAGAGGTTTTCATGAGAGGGTCAATCTCAGAGCTTTGCATGAGAGGGACAATCTCAGAGTCTTTTTTTTGAGACGGATACTCTCAGAGGTTTTCATGAGAGGTATAGCCTCATAAGTTTGCATGAGAGGGACAATCTCAGAGGTTTGTGTGAGAGGGACACTCTCATAAGTTTGCATGAGAGGGACCCTCAGAAGTTTGCATGAAATGGACTCTCACATAGGTTTGCATGAAAGGAAAACTGTTAGAGTAGTGTGTGAGAGACACATAGGATACTCTCAGAGGTATCTACAGAAATACAGTAATAACTACAGAAACATGTTAGAGTAGTGTTTCAGAAGTTTGCATGAGAGGGACACTCTCAGAGCCTTTTTATGAGAGGGACACTCTCAGAGGTTTGTGTGAGAGGGACATTCTCAGAAGTTTGCATGAGAGGGACTCTCACAGAGGTTTGCATGAAAGGAAATTGTTAGAGTAGTGTGTGAGAGACACTCTCAGAGGTTTGTGCGGGAATAATGGACAGAAGTGTAGTGAAAATCGTGCAATCCCCGTAAATCGGGAGGGTGCCATGGGTAGGGGCGCCCCTGAAAACGATTTCAAAATTTATGGTGAAAGTTGATATGTAACTATTTAAAGGGACAGCCTAGAAGAATGTTTTTCATAGCTCTGAATGAAAAATAACAGATAACGGGAAATCATCCGTAGTAAATACACAGATTACCTGTAGAAATTTTAAAATTATTAAAAATATTTTAATATTCATAAATTTTTAAAATTTAAATCATTAATCTACAATTATTTAAAACATCTGATGGAAATTATCGATGACGTGGCGGAAATCGAACCCTGAACTCCGTAGGTGTATGCCAGAGCGCTCTACCAGTTAAGCCACGCATCAGTCGCTAACAATCGCTAACAATCTTCTCGAATTTATCGCCTAAACCTTTCAGTGAGATGTGGCGGAGCTTGGGGGCATCGCTCGCAGTGAAAGATTTATTCGGGGGGTTATTCTGGAAGATTTTAGTGGTTTAACTGGTAGAGCGTATCTGGCATGCACAGAGAGAGTTGCGGGTTCGATTCCCACCGTGTCAGCGATAATTTTTTTCAGATTAATCCTTTTTTGCTCTTTTGAAACTCCTAGTGAGAAAAAATGAACGAATAATGGTTTCGCTTTGTCGTCTGTCTGTAGACATCAACCGCTTTTTGTCTTCAGAGCTAAAACTTCTTTTTAGTTTCAATATGTATTGATGAAATATTATGGATTCGCACTTTCGGAATCTCATACAGGCTAAAATGAGCCATCGAAAGGTTCAAAAATTTGAAAATTTTTAACTCGTGTTACAAGCGATGTAAATACGTTAGAAATGTTGGTTGTGAAATGTGAATGTTATGAAGATTGCATTCACAGCGATAATTTTCATCTTTACTCAAGGGGGGGGGGGTATGCGATAATTGTTTTTAATGGATAAATTGAAAATTTTTTTGGCTGGATAACTATTCATAAACTCTTATGATTCACGCATTTAGAATCTCCCAAGAGATTTCATTGCATCCTCTGATAGGGGAAAATTTCTTAATTTTAAACTAATATTGCAAAATTTAGGCTAGAAATTTTACAATTTAGTGGTGGCGTGTGATGATCAAGAGGTTTCGATGGGCAGCAACAATTTGTCCCATCACTCTTCAGGGTGGGTGAGGAAATACAACGATTTGTTTTAAGATTCTGCAGAAAAATTCTTTTTGGGTTGAATAGGTACTAATGAATTTTAAAAAAGTGTAAGGATTAAATTGTGAAGCCTCTGGCCCATCTTTATAATTTATCTCTTGAAAAGGGAATGTTTCCTGATGAATTGAAAAAAGCAGTTGTAGTACCTATATATAAAAAGGGAAATAAAAATATATTTTCTAATTATAGGCCAATATCGGTAATCTCAGTTTTTGGGAACATTTTAGAAAAACTGGTCAAAAAACGACTAACTGACTTTCTTATAAAGAACAACTTTTTCTCACCAAATCAGTTTGGATTTAGGAAAGGCTTGGGTGCCGAGGATGCTTTACTCAATTTTATTAAAACCGTTTATAAAAATTTGACAATAATAAACAAACTCTTACTGTGTTTCTGGATATTCAAAAAGCATTTGACACTGTGTCACATGTGACACTGAATCCGATGTGACACTGTGTCACATGGGATTTTACTCTGTAAACTAGAACAAATTGGAATCAGAGGCACTCTTCTAGAATGGTTCAGAAGTTATTTATATGACAGAAAAGTTGTAAAAATACATGGTACTATTAGTTCTGAAATGACTATTACATGTGGCGTGCCTCAAGGGTCAGTTTTAGGTCCACTGCTTTTCCTTATTTTTATTAATGAATTTTGTTCCTTGAATATAAATGGAAAGATCAATACAGTTGCAGATGACGCTGCAGTAACATTCTGTGATGATGACCTTGATGATCGGGTTAGGATTTCTAATAATGAATTATCTGTTATGGGGATTGGTTCAAATTGAATGAGTTAATTATCAATATTTCAAAGACAAAATATGTTATATTGTTTAAAAAATAAATAAAATAGTTCTCTTAATATTAAAATTCATGACTTTAGTTGTTCTAAAATCATTGACTGTAAATGTAATCCAATAGAAAATGTCAAAGAAATTGATTATCTTGGTGTAAAAATTGATAGAAATTTAAGCTGGAAACCTTACATAAATAAACAGATCACAAAAGTTAGATCAATGCTTCACAGATTGTACTATTTAAGAAAAATATTGAATACTGATATGCTAAGGGTACTGTACTTTTCTTGGATCCATTGATGCCTTGAGTTAGGGAATATTATGCTATGGTGGAGCATATAAAACTGCACTTAAACTTAGGTTTAGGTTGCAAAACAAAATAATAGAGTATAACCATTCCGCACAAAAAAATTTAAGCATATATAATAAATACTGTGAATTAAACATATTTCCTTTAAGACACCTTTATACGTACAAGCTTTTATCTTTATAAACGTTTATCTTTAAACGTTTAAAGCGTTTATCTTTATAAACATAATTCTGAAATTCAAATGAAAACTTATAAATATTGTTTAAGAAATGAAGAAATGACATACGTGGTTCCCAAGGCAAAAAAAAGAAATACTTCCCAAACACTATTTGTATCTCGCACCTAAGATATTTAATTCCTTACCACCTAATCTCAGAAAATACAATTGTGGATATTCCACATATAAAGAAAAACTGAAACAGTCCCTCAAAAATATAACTGATATGGAGCCTTACTCTCATACTTTAAGCTAGCTCCTTGTAGTTACAGTTTTATGTCTACACGAACAAAAAAATCGGTAAAGAAAAATGAAATCATTTCTATACAGGGTGAATCTGAAAAAGTGGGCAAAACTTTACGGGGTGGTAGAACGCAGCTATACGAGCAATATTCGTCATAGAAAGTATGGGCGGAACGCAAACGGCGAGCCGCTAGGTGGCGTTGGAAATGGTATAAAAGGGTCGGTCCTCGCACCCAACGGCATTTCTACCGAGAGGATGGCTGGTTAAACTAACCACGAAATGGCGGATATGCACTTTGTGTACGGTGCGGCGGACGGGAATGCAAGTGAAACAGATATGGATCTAGTCGCCAGGATCGCCGTTGTTGCCGGCGATATTCGGGAAATGCCTGGTGTCTTCGCAAATGTGCGTCGGTCCCTATCCCGCAGGTGTGAAGCCTGCATTACAGCTGGCGGCAGCTCTTTTGAGCAATTTCTTTGACATGTACCTCAATTACATTCCTGTTAATAAAATGTTTTAAGTATCTCCTCTCCTTCTTGTGTTCATTCTTTAAATGTGACGGTGGAAAACTACCTTTTAACTTCTCACCGCTTGCGTTCCGACCATACATTCTATGACGAATATTGCTCGTATAGCTGCGTTCTACCACCCCGTAAAGTTTTGCCCACTTTTTCAGATTCACCCTGTATATTTGCCACTGTTTTCGATAAAAGGATTTTTACTTTTCTGTTATTGCACACTGAACTATATTTGAAGTAGCTTAATATTGTATAAATATATATGTTGTCACCCCTTTATTCCTGTGTCAATTATTACAATAACCTGGATGAGCATATGCTCTTGTGTTATTTACATTGTAATAATGTATATTTATATATAAAAAAAAATGACGATTTCGAGTTTTCAAATGGCCTTAATTTAGAAGGGAGTAAATGAAGGAAAATGTGAAATTTGAAGAAACATTTTTATTTATGTTGAAATCAGAAATTCTGGTGTGCTGATAATTGTGTTCATAAAGAATGGAATAAATAAGTCATATACTTTTTTAATTTTATTTCGTTAAAATTCGCCTGGTTGCTTCTTATTTTGTATCAATTTAGCATTTAATTTTAAAATGTTAATATATATTTCAGTGTAATAATAACAAATTATTTTATATACATTTGATTTGCTCCTTAAATCTAGGGATGAGAAAATCCAGCTTTTTCATTTGAAGGGATAAATGAGGAACACTTTTGGTGTTTTATAGAGCTAATAAAGTGACGAAATTTTTCTCTTTTTTTTTCTTTTATACGAAACAATTCGTTGTTGCCGTTTCTAATGTTATCTTAGCGATGAACCGAATGAAATGCTCAGGCGACACTTCCGATGCAGGCAAACGAAATCTTAATCTAGCTGATTCTGACAGAGCCTAAAGAATGAAACTCTGCAGCACATGAAACACGAACAAGAAACGGAACTGAAATCCAATTAGCATATACTCATATGCTATGAGTGACACCAATTCGAATAGAAGTGGACGACAGATTTCATGCTCGACCAGACAGGCCTTTCACTATCATGACAGAGATTTTGAATCCATTGTAGTGCATTGTAGCCACAGCCAATCAGATTGAGGACATTTGAATTGAATATCAATCAGAGAGAGAGAAAAGGTGAAACGGAATTCTAGCAGGCCGGTGACACTGAAAACGGGGAGAGGGTGGCAATTGGGGGAGTTGAATTTGGAGTGTGTTGGTGATCCGAAGGAAAATCACTCAATTCTTGACACTGCTGGCAATTAGGTTATCGTCAGGTCGAGGGAGAGGAGGCGGGGAGGGGGGGGGAGAGGGATCTGATTGGAAATCTTTGGCGAATAGAGAAAATTCCCTCTCCTCGAATAGAAAATATTCTGTTCAGCAGTTGAAGGCAGGTGAGAGCTCTTGTTGCATGCACAGGAATTAATTCTCTCCCTGACCAGATTGCTAAAAAAAATTCCATGAATTTTGCAAATCCACGATTATCGTCATGATGAGTCCAGAGGAGCCTTTTGGTTTTTACCCATACCGTATACGCTCTGAGATGGACAAGGGGGCGGGGGGGGGAGAAACGCGTTCGTTTTTAACCAAGTTTGTTCAGGTGGGGTTAGCTAGAGATTCAAAATTATTTTTGCTTTGATACGTCTGTTTTCAGGAGCAACAGATCCTCGGTTTCGAGGCCATCACAGAGCTGGCAGAAAATGGATTTCTGAAAATGGGTTCTCTTCATTGCCAGATTTATACCTCGAGCAGCATATGATGAATTATGCGACAATGCAGCACGTGCTATGTGCTTCTCGGATTTCACGTTGTTTTGTGTTCTTATTCCTTCAATATCCTTTGGAATGAGCAATGCAGATATTGAGCGAGGTAATATTACGCAATCTGTACAACCAGTGGACATAATTATGTCCTCAGAAAGTGCAGCAGAGTGGGACATTTGAATTGTAGTAGAATAGCTCCTTCTCATTCATTTACTTCTATAATAAATATTGACAGGAAAACAGTAAAAGGACTTTAAAGAAGTCTCAGAATCGAGACTTTTCGAGATGTTCTTCACCTCATCAACGGCAACCTTTCGTAATATCAACTGATCCGAAATGTTTCCAACGCTCATTGCTGCAAATGACGTAGCTCTTTTTGTGTTCATGAAACGAGCGGTGAGTCGTCACGGCTTTGCCCAAGAGAGATGGAGTGAGGTTGATGACGTCAGCTTCATTCGAGCCAATGGGAAAACTTTATGTTTCGCAGTTCTTTTCCGTTGCCACGGAAACCATCTTCATTTTTCGCACTAATCAAGAAAATGACCCTAAATATATTAGCATGCAGTACTTTGTCAATTTTATGAGGATTTCAATTAAATTACAATTTATATTATATTTTTTTTTCTATTATTCTGAATTCCATACCTCTGCTCTAGCTGTTAATCACGTGCATATCAATATACAATATACAGTATATCCGTATGCAAGCAGTGGCCGAGTGGTTATCGCGCATCGATGCCTTATCCGGGGCTCGAACCCAGGTCCCTTAGATCAGTTGCCAAGCGCGCTAACCACTGGGCCACTGCTTGTATACGGATATACTGTATGAGGACTTTGATGAGGTTAGAACATCTCGAAAAGTTCGATTCTGAGACTTCTTTAAAGCACTTCAGGCACCTTCAGCTTAAAAAAATTTAGCCGAGCCTTGAATTCGTTTAATACAGGCGAACTCTCTTTTATTTTAATTCGATGAATTTGCTCGCTCTCTACGTCGGCTTCCTCTCTTTCCGCATTGCGAAACAGTTCACGGAGAAGCGAGGTAGGCAAGAGAGAGAGCGTCGTATCTCGCAGCAGCCTCGTGCCTATGTTACACGTCAACAGGAGATCGGAGCATGAATTTATTTTCTTCCGAAACGCGACAAAGAATGAATCGATGAACGCCGAGTGACTCCTTGAGGGTCTTCATGAAAGAGGCGGCCAATTAGGAAGAGGATTTTCGTCGGCGATCATCTAAAGGGAAGTGGACTTCCCCTTCCTTCGCCGATGGCGTCGTTGTCTCTGTTTATTCGTTGCGAAGGCGGCGACTTCGTCTGTCATCGCGCCAATTTGGTTCGGGTTATCGGATGGTCACCCCGAAAGAAAAAGAGAAGGCCAAGGCCTCTGGACTGCGACAGAATTCGTGGAAACGGAAGAAGGTCAATCCCCTTAAAAGACATTCCTCTGCTCACTTCGACCTTTTACGATTCTGGACATAAATGAAGTCATTGCAATGCTTCGGATGATCCTGGTTATCCTTTCACAGGGCAGCGAGGAAAGATGAAAGGGGGAAAAAACACGTGCTCCTTAGAAACGGAGATACCATAGCTCTAATTCTTACCATTGGAGGTGGGACAGATGTGGTCTTTAGCAATGGATTTAGAAATCTTTTAAAAATTTAGAAATCTTTGGAAATGAACGGGGAAGACCTTCGGCCTATGTATTAGTAAATAATCCAACTCTACCTGTGATTCTTCACATTAGAGTTGGAATATCTGTTGTATTAATAATGGAGTTAGAAATCTTGTGATCTTTAGGAATGGAGGGGGAAGACCTTCGGCCTATTGTCAATGGAGGTGGGAGATCCACGGTGCTTAGAAAAGGAAGTGCGAGACCGGTGATCCTTAACATTAGATTTGAAATATTTGTTCTCCTTAATAATGGACTTTAAAAATATTGTGATCCTTAGGAATGAATGAATCCTTTGCACATTGGGTCAGAAACGCTTGCTTTCAGAGTTATAGGACATTTTGAGATTGCGAGTGAGGAAACGTGCGAAGTGATTCAGTTCCTTTTTCAGCTATTAAAGCACACCGTTAGTGATCAAGCACTACAATTGTGAAGTGTACATCACAGCATGTGTTCGAAATAGTCTCCCTGAACAGCGATACAGGCTTCACCGCCCCTTCTCCTCGACCGTCGAACACATTCGAAAAGTCCCGGAATAATCTGAATTCTTTGACGATCATTGCGATCTGTTCGCGTGGAGCTTCCGCATGAGGAACTGGTGAAGTGTTAACATCAATCTTCACTTCTCCCCAAAAGAGGAAATCCAATGGATTCAAATTGGGAGAGCGTGCGGGCCATGCAGTTGGTTCCCATCTGTCAGTCGAACGGGCAGTATACATATCTTTGAGATGTTCTCGAACAATGAGACTAAAATATGCCGGAGCTTCATCGTGCACGAACAATGCTGGTGGCAGGATGAATGGATCGATCCGATTGCAATCAATGACGATGCCAGTCGAGATGAAACCCTCTGCCGATGTCGAGGGTGGATGATTCCGAGAGGTGTTTCCCGTTCCTAGTGGCGAAGATGATGAAAATTCATAAAACAATCTCTTGTGAATTGCGATTCATCTGGGAAACGCAGACAGCGGAGAAATCCAGGTGCAATTCATTGTTGCAGAAGTCGTTGCAAAAAAAAAAGAAAATCTGCTGCTGAGACGACTTGTACTCGCTGCACGTGCCATGGATACAGTTGGTCCTGACGATCAATGTTCCGTTCAGTTGAATGCGAACCGCCTCTGTCCACTGCTGCTCTGCTCGTGCCCAGTCCCATGATCCTTCATGACGATGTCGAGCATCTGTTCCTGTAAAGCAGCTTTTCGGACTCAATCTGTAGTAAAAAGAGAAAAAGATCCCGTCCCTCGAAGACTGCGATGGACGGCTGTGGAAATGTCCTTTTGCTGGACATAGGCGCTGCAGAGGAGCTCACCTGTAAAGGCCCTGGGCTGCACAGTAGTTTCCGTTAACTCGTCCATAAATGAAATGAATGTCTGCCATGTCACCGCTGCAGAACTGATTGTTCATGGTCAAGGCCACAAATAACGCGTCGATGGAAAATGACAATAACAGACTTCTTCTTCTCTCTCCCTCTCGAAATGTGCTCTAAGTGGGGGAAGGAAACGTTTCTGGCCCAATGTTCAGAGGAACTTCTTTCGTCACTACGAGCAGAGGAACATGTTCCCAAAGTTGTTTTCGAAATCCATGCATGTAAATAAGTTTATATAGTGATTATTGTGTATTAGAAATTAACTTTCTTTCATTCAGTAAAAGGTTTTATTATTTCTTACTGCATGTTTTGGATAGTAAACTTAGTGCAGGTGCAGTCATGACAGGAGGGAGATTTTTCTTCGCTAACTGCCACCCTCCCCATGGAGTCTTAACTCTCCACTGTGAGAAAGAAGACACCAATGCGCTTGGAAAGGCAGCCTTTCGTCGGATGGGACGTTAAGCCCTGGTCGCGTGTGCAGAAGAGCTATGCCTGTGCATATGTCAAAGAGCACTGCGGATGATTTTGAAGAGAGGATTCCATTTGCCACTAACAACTGCCCAAAGGATCCCCCTCTGTGTGCCCTCGGGGTCCTCGTGACTTTTGAGCTCATTGTGTGCAAAGAACTGTGCTCAGAAGTGAACCAATGCAACCAACTGAATCTTTCTTTTGCTCTGGCATTTCCGAAATGTTTTATTCGAAATGAAATTAGTTCTCTTCTTTGAAGAAGTGGGAAGTCCTCGCAGCCCCGCTCCAAAGCATGGCAGCGGTTTCCCTTATTAACTGAATGCGGATGACTTTGAAATGTTTTCAAGATCTGATCTTGATGTTGAAGGGAGAGCACCTGGGAGGGAAATTCTTCAGAAATATATTTTCCGTATTTCTTAGCTGAAGTTTTGTCTGCGTGACACAGTCCCATATCAGTACCAGCAAATAGATTCTTGTCGAAGATAACGAAAAAAAATTCAAACGAAAGGTCTTCGACTTTTAAATGTCGGATTGTTGATCTTTTAAATGATCCCAGCATCCTGATGCACTGTCTGCGTCCCCGTTAGCTGAGCTTCCGATTTTAAGTATAAAAGAACACTTTCCCTCCAAAAGATGAGAGTAAATTTGAAACGGGGAGATGAATGCGAAGGATGAACAATGAGAAAAAGAAATCTGAAAGGAAAACAATTTCACAGGGTCAAATGTCAATTTTAAGAGGCCTCAGAAATTCGAAAGTCCAAATATGCATTTATTATTTTGACCGAGGAAAACATTAAAAAGTACCAATCGTCCATAAATGAAATGAATGTCTGCCTTGTCATAGCTGGAGAACTGATTGTTCACCGTCAAGGAAATAGAGAGATTACCTGCAAACCTGAAATTCAAGAAATAAATTGGAAATAAAATGCGTTTTTCCGATGGCTGGGACTCGAAAAGACAATTCTCAGTTACATATTTCCTCTCAGTTACATACCATGTCTCTCAGTTACATACCATGTCTCTCAACTACATATTTCCTCTCAGTTACTTACCATATCTCTCAGTTACATACCATGTCTCTCAACTACATATTTCCTCTCAGTTACTTACCATATCTCTCAGTTACATACCATGTCTCTCAACTACATATTTCCTCTCAGTTACTTACCATATCTCTCAGTTACATACCATGTCTCTCAACTACATATTTCCTCTCAGTTACTTACCATATCTCTCAGTTACATACCATGTCTCTCAACTACATATTTCCTCTCAGTTACTTACCATATCTCTCAGTTACATACCATGTCTCTCAACTACATATTTCCTCTCAGTTACTTACCATATCTCTCAGTTACATACCATGTCTCTCAACTACATATTTCCTCTCAGTTACTTACCATATCTCTCAGTTACATACCATGTCTCTCAACTACATATTTCCTCTCAGTTACTTACCATATCTCTCAGTTACATACCATGTCTCTCAACTACATATTTCCTCTCAGTTACTTACCATATCTCTCAGTTACATACCATGTCTCTCAACTACATATTTCCTCTCAGTTACTTACCATATCTCTCAGTTACATACCATGTCTCTCAACTACATATTTCCTCTCAGTTACTTACCATATCTCTCAGTTACATACCATGTCTCTCAACTACATATTTCCTCTCAGTTACTTACCATATCTCTCAGTTACATACCATGTCTCTCAACTACATATTTCCTCTCAGTTACTTACCATATCTCTCAGTTACATACCATGTCTCTCAACTACATATTTCCTCTCAGTTACTTACCATATCTCTCAGTTACATACCATGTCTCTCAACTACATATTTCCTCTCAGTTACTTACCATATCTCTCAGTTACATACCATGTCTCTCAACTACATATTTCCTCTCAGTTACTTACCATATCTCTCAGTTACATACCATGTCTCTCAACTACATATTTCCTCTCAGTTACTTACCATATCTCTCAGTTACATACCATGTCTCTCAACTACATATTTCCTCTCAGTTACTTACCATATCTCTCAGTTACATACCATGTCTCTCAACTACATATTTCCTCTCAGTTACTTACCATATCTCTCAGTTACATACCATGTCTCTCAACTACATATTTCCTCTCAGTTACTTACCATATCTCTCAGTTACATACCATGTCTCTCAACTACATATTTCCTCTCAGTTACTTACCATATCTCTCAGTTACATACCATGTCTCTCAACTACATATTTCCTCTCAGTTACTTACCATATCTCTCAGTTACATACCATGTCTCTCAACTACATATTTCCTCTCAGTTACTTACCATATCTCTCAGTTACATACCATGTCTCTCAACTACATATTTCCTCTCAGTTACTTACCATATCTCTCAGTTACATACCATGTCTCTCAACTACATATTTCCTCTCAGTTACTTACCATATCTCTCAGTTACATACCATGTCTCTCAACTACATATTTCCTCTCAGTTACTTACCATATCTCTCAGTTACATACCATGTCTCTCAACTACATATTTCCTCTCAGTTACTTACCATATCTCTCAGTTACTTACCATATCTCTCAGTTACATACCATGTCTCTCAACTACATATTTCCTCTCAGTTACTTACCATATCTCTCAGTTACATATCATGTCTCTCAACTACATATTTCCTCTCAGTTACTTACCATATCTCTCAGTTACATACCATGTCTCTCAACTACATATTTCCTCTCAGTTACTTACCATATCTCTCAGTTACATACCATGTCTCTCAACTACATATTTCCTCTCAGTTACTTACCATATCTCTCAGTTACATACCATGTCTCTCAACTACATATTTCCTCTCAGTTACTTACCATATCTCTCAGTTACATACCATGTCTCTCAACTACATATTTCCTCTCAGTTACTTACCATATCTCTCAGTTACATACCATGTCTCTCAACTACATATTTCCTCTCAGTTACTTACCATATCTCTCAGTTACATACCATGTCTCTCAACTACATATTTCCTCTCAGTTACTTACCATATCTCTCAGTTACATACCATGTCTCTCAACTACATATTTCCTCTCAGTTACTTACCATATCTCTCAGTTACATACCATGTCTCTCAACTACATATTTCCTCTCAGTTACTTACCATATCTCTCAGTTACATACCATGTCTCTCAACTACATATTTCCTCTCAGTTACTTACCATATCTCTCAGTTACATACCATGTCTCTCAACTACATATTTCCTCTCAGTTACTTACCATATCTCTCAGTTACATACCATGTCTCTCAACTACATATTTCCTCTCAGTTACTTACCATATCTCTCAGTTACATACCATGTCTCTCAACTACATATTTCCTCTCAGTTACTTACCATATCTCTCAGTTACATACCATGTCTCTCAACTACATATTTCCTCTCAGTTACTTACCATATCTCTCAGTTACATACCATGTCTCTCAACTACATATTTCCTCTCAGTTACTTACCATATCTCTCAGTTACATACCATGTCTCTCAACTACATATTTCCTCTCAGTTACTTACCATATCTCTCAGTTACATACCATGTCTCTCAACTACATATTTCCTCTCAGTTACTTACCATATCTCTCAGTTACATACCATGTCTCTCAACTACATATTTCCTCTCAGTTACTTACCATATCTCTCAGTTACATACCATGTCTCTCAACTACATATTTCCTCTCAGTTACTTACCATATCTCTCAGTTACATACCATGTCTCTCAACTACATATTTCCTCTCAGTTACTTACCATATCTCTCAGTTACATACCACGTCTCTCAGTTACTCCCACACGTCCTAGTTACTTATCACATCTTTGACTTACATATTTCCTTTCAGTTTCCTACCACATCTCTCAGTTATACAGGGTGAAGCTGAAAAAGTGGGCAAAACTTTACGGGGTGGTAGAACGCAGCTATACGAGCAATATTCGTCATAGAATGTATGGTCGGAACGCAACGGTGAGAAGTTAAAAGGTAGTTTTCCACTGTCACATTTAAAGAATGAACACAAGAAGGAGAGGAGATACTTCAGAAAACACTTTATTAACAGGAATGTAATTGAGGTACATGCTCAAAGAAATTGCTCAAAAGAGCTGCCGCCAGCTGTAATGCAGGCTTCACACCTGCGGGATAGGGACCGACGCACATTTGCGAAGACACCAGGCATTTCCCGAATATCGCCGGCAACAATGGCGATCCTGGCGACTAGATCCATATCGGTTTCACTTGCATTCCCGTCCGCCGCACCGTACACAAAGTTCATATCCGCCATTTCGTGGTTAGTATAACCAGCCATCCTCTCGGCAATCCACGGTAGAAATGCCGTTGGGTGCGAGGACCGACCCTTTTATACCATTTCCAACGCCACCTAGCGGCTCGCCGTTTGCGTTCCGCCCATACTTTCTATGACGAATATTGCTCGTATAGCTGCGTTCTACCACCCCGTAAAGTTTTGCCCACTTTTTCAGATTCACCCTGTATATTTCCTCTCAGTCACATACCATATCTCTAAGTTACATACCACGTCTCTCAGTTCATTACCAGATATCTCAGTTACACATTTCCTCTCAGTTACATACCATATCTCTCAGTTAAGTATAAAAGAACACTTTCCCTCCAAAAAGATGAGAGTAAATTTCAAACGGGGAGATGAATGCGAAGAGCGAACTGAGAGACGTCTGTCAGTTAATTACCAGGTATCTCAGATCTTACCACATCTCTCAGTTACGTATTTCCTCTCAGTTACATACCATGCCTTTTAGTTACTACATCTGTCAGTTACATATTTCTTCTAAGTTGCTTGGGGCAGGGGTGCTTCAGTCGGTAGTGCACCATGCTCATAATCTGTAGTTCCCAGGTTCGAGTCCCACCTGGATCAGCATTGAGATTTATCTCCACAAAATTCCCCGCCCTGCATACGGTCAGTAGAGGACACCGATGGGATTGTAAATACCGCCGTCCGTCGGATGGGACGTTAAGCCGTGGCCCCGTGTGCGAGAGAGCCATACCTGTACACATTAAAAAACACACTGGATGGCCTTGATGGGAGGCTACCACTATCTCCCAACAGCTGTTCTAGTGGATCCTCTCCCACAACCTTCTCTGGGCCTTCACATATTGCAAACGATTTCCTTCTCCTCTATTCAAATATTGCAAACGACTTCCTTCTCCTCTATTCAAATATTGCAAACGACTTCCTTCTCCTCTATTCAAATATCGCAAACGACTTCCTCCTCCTCTATTCAAATATTGCAAACGACTTCCTTCACTTATATTCAAATATTGCAAACGATTTCCTTCTCATCTATTAAAATATTGCAAACGACCTCCTTCTCCTCTATTCAAATATTGCAAACGACCTCCTTCTCCTCTATTCAAATATTGCAAAAGACTTCATTCTCCTCTATTCAAATATTGCAAACGACCTCCTTTTCCTCTATTCAAATATTGCAAAAGACTTCCTTCTCCTCTATTCAAATATTGCAAACGATTTCCTCCTCATCTATTCAAATATTGCGAACGATTTCCTTCTCATCTATTCAAATATTGCAAAAGACTTCCTTCTCCTCTATTCAAATATTGCAAAAGACCTCCTTCTCCTCTATTCAAATATTGCAAACGACTTCCTTCACTTATATTCATATATTGCAAACGATTTCCTTCTCATCTATTCAAATATTGCAAACTACCTCCTTCTCCTCTATTCAAATATTGCAAAAGACTTCCTTCTCCTCTATTGAAAAATTGCAAACGACTTCGTTCTCCTCTATTCAAATATTGCAAACGACTTCCTTCTCCTCTATTCAAATATTGCAAACGACTTCCTTCTCATCTATTCAAATATTGCAAACGACCTCCTTCTCCTCTATTCAAATATTGCAAAAGACTTCCTTCTCCTCTATTCAAATATTGCAAACGACTTCCTTCCCTTATATTCAAATATTGCAAAAGATTTCCTTCTCATCTATTTAAATATTGCAAACTACCTCCTTCTCCTCTATTCAAATATTGTAAACGACTTCCTTCTCCTCTATTCAAATATTGCAAAAGACTTCCTTCTCCTCTATTCGAATATTATAAAAGACTTCCTTCTCCTCTCTTCAAAAATTGCAAACGACTTCGTTCTCCTCTATTCACATATTGTAAACGACTTCCTTCACTCATATTCAAATATTGCAAACGATTTCCTTCTCCTGTATTCAAATATTGCAAATGAGTTCCTTCCCCTCTATTAAAATATAGCAAATGACTTCCTTCTCCTCTATTCAAATATATAGCAAACGACCTCCTTCTCTATTCAAATATTGTAAACGACTTCCTTCACTTATATTCAAATATTGTAAACCACTTCCTTCTCCTCTATTCAAAAATTGTAAACGACTTCGTTCTCCTCTATTCAAAAATTGCAAACGACTTCGTTCTCCTCTATTCAAATATTACAAACGACTTCCTTCTCCTCTATTCAAATATATAGGAAAAGACTTCCTTCTGCTGTATTCAAATATTGCAAACGACTTCCTTCTCCTCTATTCAAATATATAGGAAAAGACTTCCTTCTCCTCTATTCAAATATTGAAAATGACTTCCTTCTCCCCTATTCAAATATATAGGAAAAGACTTCCTTCTGTGGGGCGGGGGTGGCTCAGTCGGTAGCATGCCAGGCTCGTAATCTGTAGTTCCCAGGTTTGAGTCCCAGCTGGGTCAGCGTTGAGACTATCTCCGCAAAACTCCCCGCCATGCCCACGGTCTGTAGAGGACACCGATGTGCTTGAAAAGGCAGCCGTCCGTCGGATGGGACATTAAGCCGTGGCCCCGTGTGCGGGAGATCTATCATCTATCATCATTGCAAACAACGGGAGTAGAACTAACCACATTGTTTAGAACATCACTGAAATGTTCAGCCCACCTAGACATGACAGAATCCTCCCCTTCTATAACCATACCTTGTTTATCCTTCAATCCCTCTACACCTGTCCGTCCTCTACCATACAAAACATTAACTATGTCGTACAGCTCTCTGCTGTTGAGCTGTCTAACTGCTTCCTCGGCTTTGTCAGCCAAACCATCAAGCCAAAGATTCTTATCAGCAGCTAACTGATCTTTTACACGTTTATTAAATTCTCTGTAATGCTTTCTATTAGGACTAGTAGGGTATTGATTAAGGACATTCCTGCACTTTCTTCTTTCTGAAATGAACTCAAGTGCCTTATCACTCAAATAATTCTGCCTCCTCTGTCCCTTTTTTCCTAAAAGAGTACTGTTAGTTTCCAAAAAAGCCTGTTTAAATTGGTCCCATTCTTCCTCAACTTCAGTATTAAGCAAACCATGACTGTCATAGTGACTAAGTAACCTATCATGGTAAGCTTTAGCTATAACTGGGTGTTTCAGAGCTTCAGTATTAAAGGTAAAATTTTCAACCTTAGCAAAACACTTTTTAAGTTTAAGTTGCAAGACACTTTTAACAAGGTAATGATCAGATCCAATTTCAGCTCCCCTATATGCCCTGGTATTCCTAACAGAACTAGCCCATTTGCTGTTAATTAATACGTAATCAATCATATTCTTATGCAGCCCATCAGGTGAAACCCATGTGTACTTATGTGTGTCGTGATGTTTGTAATATGTGTTAGTTATTCTGAAACAATTGAGTTTACTTACCTGTAGGAGACGTTGCCCATTGCCATTGCAGCTACCAATACCAAAAGGGCCTATCACCCCTCCCCAAAGGTTAGAGTCAGTACCAACTTTTGCATTGAAGTCACCAAGAACAAGGGTAATATCTCCTTTCTTGACAGAATTCAAAATATCCTGAAGTTGTTCATAAAACCTATCCTTCTCATCCTCATCGGCATCCTCAGTGGGGGCATAACAGCAGATAACATTCAAGTCTTTAACGCTTGTCTGAAATTTTGCTGTAAGAAACCTTTCATTAATGCACTCATATCCTAGAAGAGCATCAGTTGCGTGTCTGCTGAGGAGCAGACCCATGCCTTGGTGATGCTTATTGTCGTCCCTCCCTGAAAAGAGAAATTTAAGATATTTTTTAAGAATCTGACCTTTATCTGTCCATCTGGTCTCTTGCAAGCCGAGAATATCTAAATTATAATGGTGGAATTCTTGTGTGAGGACATCAAGAGAAAAAGCTCTGTGCAGAGTTCTCACATTCCAACTACCTATGGAGAGAAAATGGTTAGTGGGATGTTTAAAGAAACTATGTTTATTGAGAGAGGGAATGCCGACAATATCAAACAGCCCCCTAATCGCAGACATGGGGCAAAGACCGGTTCCCCCAACACTAAAGGCTGAAGCCATCTATACTGGAAGACTTCCTCCAATGCAGAGTTTGACGATGCCAGTAGAAGCAAAGAGTTCAGGTGCCTGCGATGACCCCTGCTCAGGATTATCCACCAGCTGATAAACATATCCTGTGAATCTATTCACTTGGGGCTGTCAACCCACAAACAGAAAACACAGCGGAAGATTTTCCCTCCACAGAAGCCCACCAATGCAGCAAAATCAGGATCCATAATCAAGCTCAGAGCCATATATCTGTCCAGTGGGTTTATATGGTCAGCACCAGGACCCTGTGTGGTTGACCACTCCTCAGCAGGGTAGAAAAAAAGAAAAGTAGCCATAGTTGTCCAGATCAGTAGGCCACACTAATCTGGCAGCCCTCCCCTTCCGTTCACTTCCACAAGAGAGTATCTCTTTTGAAAGGTACTAACGGTCTGCATCAGAAGGCGGGGTCGGACATTAGGTGCTCGGCCTGGCCGGTTCTATGCATCATCACAGGGGATTGGAGCTCTACTTCCAGTGACTACCTAGCTACCATTTAGAAGATAATATCGAGTCTCCGTTTTGGGTGGGATCACTTCAGAGATCGCCTGCCGACGATTAACCTCGTAATGCAATTTGAATCACCAAGTGTTCTGTCCTTTTGTAATCTCCTCAACGAGCATCGCTCTCCCTCACCAATCTCCCCTCCACCATCAGTCCTTAAAACCCAGATAATCTCCTATTCGAGTTCTAATTTTTGGTCCGTTCTCCCCCCCCCACCCTTCGAGCCATGGAGCGCCGAAGTTGACTCCTCCCTCATCCTCGCTTCCTCCCTCCGCCTTTCTCCCTCCCTCCGCCTTTCTTCCTCCCTCCGCCTTTCTTCCTCCCTCCGCCTTTCTTCCTCCCTCCGCCTCGCTTCATCCCTCCGCCTTTCTTCCTCCCTCCGCCTTTCTTCCTCCCTCCGCCTCGCTTCATCCCTCCGCCTTTCTTCCTTCTTTTGCGCAACCAGTTTCCCTTCGATGCGAGCAGACGAGAATCGCCGTCGAGTCTCGTTTTTATCTTGATGGCGGGAACCGGAAACTTCAGGAACAGGAAAGAAGTGGACGCTCGCTCAGGTGACGCCTCCCTTCTCAGGAAGTGTATGAAGTGGCGCGTGGCGAATCATTTTCTTCGACCAAGTGGCCAGCGGAATCAACGTTGTCGTATTTTGGTCTGTGATGAATAAGCACGAGAACCTTTTTCTTGTGCCAATGAATTTCCCCTCAGGCCTCCTCTTGCCACAGAGGGCCGAGAGCATCCTTTGATGCGGCAGAGGAGAAGAGCTGTGAGGAAGGCCAGATCTCAGCACAAAGACAACACAGAAACGTCCTCAGCACACATCACAGAAACGTTCTTATCTTATCCGGGGTTCGAACCCGGGCCCCTCTGATCAGAAGCCAAGCGAGCAGACCACTCGGTCACCCGGGCGCGGTTTCTGACAGAAGAATTCGGCAATTTGAACGTTTTGAAATAAATGAACATTGCTTCAAAAATTTCAAAAAAAGAAGGTGAAATAATTATTTATGAATTTCTTTCGTTGTAAGTTGTTGATGCCAAATTACTGATGCAATATTTTTCGTGATGTTTCTTCGAAAATTAATAAATATCAAGCCTCTAATTTTTAAGGTAAAATTTTCTTTTTATTTGTGGGTAAGTTTTTGTTAAATTTTTTTGAACATTTAACCAAACATTATTTTTATTTGAGATATTAATAATGATAAAATTATCCGTAGAAAAACGAATATTTTTGCAATAATTATTCGACATATAAAAAAAATTCAAAAGATTATTTTTCTCTTTCCTCCCCTCCTCAACCCATTGACTGAGTGTTAATGTCCCCCCCTCCCCTCCAGCGGTCAGGATACAGAAGGGTTAAATTAGAGTGCTTTGCTGTTGATCAGAGGGACCTGAATCCGAGTCAGGGAAAGGCCTCAATGGTCGTGGAGTTTGTTGAGGTCTCTCAACTTCGCCTCCATAGCAGTAGGTCTGTGAGGCAACTTCCTCACAGACCTACTGCTATGGAGGCGAGGGTGGCTCAGTCGGTAGCGCGCCAGTCTCGTAATCTGTAGTTCTCAGGTTCGAGTCCCAGCTGGGGCAGCGTTGAGATTCATCTCCGCAAAACTCCCCGCCCGCCCACGGTCAGAAGAAGGACACCGATGGAACTGTAGAGGCCGCCGTCTGTTGGATGGGACGTTAAGCCGTGGCCTCCATGTGCCCGTTAAAGAACATATTGGATGGCCGTGATGGGAGGATCTGTCTCCCGACAGCTGCTCCAGTGGGTCCCTTCCCCCGAGTTTTCTCTGGGTCCTTGGGGTCCTTGTCACCTTGCCATTTAGCCCATTGTGTGCGAAAAAAAGAGCCGCTCAGAGGTAAAACAACCCACTCATGAAATATGTGGTCATTGGTGATCATTGGCAGTCTTGGGATATAAAGTCATCAGAGACAGTAGGATATCGGAGATCATGAGATAGGGGGTCATCGGAGGTTATGGGAGATAAAGTCATCAGAGGTCGTAGGATATAGTAATAATAGCAAGTCGTCGTGTCACGCTCCATCTGAATCCAGTCGATCCATATCTTTTCTCTTCCTAGGTTCCATTTTCCCTCGTCCTGCAATTGACTCCGCCGCCCCCCCCCCCCCCCCTTGCTACCCTTTTCAGGTTTTTCTTTCTGTTGTTAGAAACTGTCTTTTTCTGCCGAATGCGATCGCACAGATGAGAGGGAACGCTCGCGATGCCTCGAGGCGATCATCTGGAAGAGATTGCTTTCCGTCGTCTCTCGGAGGCTGAACACTCAGTCGGTGGGGGTGGCGTCGAATCGACTGCTCACCCCCCCATTCTCCTGCCAGTCACCGTTCTTGAAATACCTGTGGAGCAACATTGTCAGCAGAACCGAGAACGAGTTCCTGCTCTCATGAAATTTCTTCTTTCGCTCCATTCGTCGCTGGGGCGGAAACGAAAAACATTAACGAAGGGAAACGACGCCGAAGCCTCGTCGCTCCACTTCCATTTCTTCCTGCATTGTTCAGTGCACACAGTCCGAATGTCCCATTCTTCCTTTCATCCATCTCCAGAGCTCTCATCGGTCATCCTCTCTTCGTCTCTCCACTTCCATTTCTTCCTGCATTGTTCAGTGCGCACAGTCCGAATGTCCCATTCTTCCTTGCATCCATCTCCAGAGCTCTCATCGGTCATCCTCTCTTCGTCTCTCCACTTCCATTTCTTCCTGCATTGTTCAGTGCGCACAGTCCGAATGTCCCATTCTTCCCCGCATCCATCTCCAGAGCTCGCATCGGTCATCCTCTCTTCGTATTTCCCCCTCCCCCCAATTAAAAGGACCCAACTCTCCCACATTTAACGAAACCAAAAACCAATTTTCCTTTCTTCCCCAATTAAATGCCTCAATGAAACATTCCTCATCCACTTCATTACTCAAATCACACTCTCTCCTTCTCTATTCAAATATATAGCAAACGACTTCCTTCTCGTCTATTCAAATATATAGGAAAAGGCTTCTTCCTCCTCTATTGAAATATTGCAAACGACTTCCTCCTCCTCTATTCAAATATTGCAAACGACTTCCTCCTCCTCTATTCAAATATTGCAAACGATTTCCTTCTCCTCTATTCAAATATTGCAAACGACTTCCTTCTCCTCTATTCAAATATTGCAAACGAATTCCTTCTCTATTCAAATATTGCAAACGACTTCCTTCACTTGTATTCAAATATTCTAAACGACTTCCTTCTCCTCTATTCAAATATTGCAAGACTTCCTTCTCTTCCATTCAAATATTGCAAACGATTTCCTCCTCCTCTATTGAAATATTGCAAACGACTTCCTTCTCCTCTATTGAAATATTGCAAACGACTTCCTTCTCTATTCAAATATTGCAAACGACTTCCTTTTCCTATATTCAAATATTGCAAACGACTTCCTCCTCCTCTATTCAAATATTGCAAACGACTTCCTTCTCCTCTATTCAAATATTGCAAACGAATTCCTTCTCCTCTATTCAAATATTGCAAAAGACTTCCTCCTCCTCTATTCACATATTGCAAATGACTTCCTCCTCCTCTATTCAAATATTGCAAACGAATTCCTTCTCCTCTATTCAAATATTGCAAATGAATTCCCCCTCCTCTATTCACATATTGTAAACGACTTCCTTCACTTGTATTCAAATATTCTAAACGACTTCCTTCTCCTCTATTCAAATATTGCAAGACTTCCTTTTCTTCTATTCAAATATTGCAAACGAATTCCTCCTCCTCTATTCAAATATTGCAAACGATTTCCTCCTCCTCTATTCAAATATTGCAAACGACTTCCTTCTCCTCTATTGAAATATTGCAAACGACTTCCTTCTCTATTCAAATATTGCAAACGACTTCCTTTTCCTATATTCAAATATTGCAAACGAATTCCTCCTCCTCTATTCAAATATTGCAAACGAATTCCTTCTGCTCTATTCAAATATTGCAAAAGACTTCCTCCTCCTCTATTCACATATTGCAAATGACTTCCTCCTCCTCTATTCAAATATTGCAAACGAATTCCTTCTCCTCTATTCAAATATTGCAAATGAATTCCCCCTCCTCTATTCAAATATTGGAAACGACTTCCTTCTCCTCTATTCAAATATTGCAAACGAATTCCTTCTCCTCTATTCAAATATTGCAAACGACCTCCTTCTCCTCTATTCACATATTGCAAACGACTTCCTTCACTTATATTCAAATATTCTAAACGACTTCCTTCTCCTCTATTCAAATATTGTAAGACTTCCTTCTCCTCTATTCAAAAATAGCAAACGACTTTGTTCTCCTCTATTCAAATATTGCAAACGACTTCCTTCTCCTCTATTCAAATATTGCAAATGACTTCCTCCCCCTCTATTCAAATATTGCAAACTCCTTCCTTCTCCTCTATTCAAATATTGCAAGCGACTTCCTTCTCCTCTATTCAAATATTGCAAACGAATTCCTTCTCCTCTGTTCAAATATTGCAAAAGACTTCCTCCCCCTCTATTCACATATGGCAAATGACTTCCTCCTCCTTTATTCAAATGTTGCAAATGACTTCCTCCTCCTCTATTCAAATATTGCAACGACTTTCTCCCCCTCTATTGAAATATTGCAAACGACTTCCTTCTCCTCTATTCAAATATTGCAAACGAATTTCTTCTCCTCTATTCAAATATTGCAAATGACTTCCTACCCCTCTATTCAAATATTGCAAATGAATTCCTTCTCCTCTATTCAAATATTGCAAACGATTTCCTTCTCATCTATTCAAATATATAGGAAAAGAATTCCTTCTCCTCTATTCAAACATTGGAAATGACTATGACTTCCTCCTCCTCTATTCAAATATTGCAAATGACTTCCTTCTCCTCTATTCAAATATTGCAAACGACCTCCTCCTCTATTCACATATTGTAAACTTCCTTCACTCATATTCAAATTTTCAATTCACTCAATTCAATTATTGCGAACGATTTCTTTTTCCTCTATTCTAATATTGCAAACGACCTCCTTCTCCTCTATTCACATATTGCAAACGACTTCCTTCACTTATATTCAAATATTCTAAACGACTTCCTTCTCCTCTATTCAAATATTGTAAGACTTCCTTCTCCTCTATTCAAAAATAGCAAACGACTTTGTTCTCCTCTATTCAAATATTGCAAACGACTTCCTTCTCCTCTATTCAAATATTGTAAGACTTCCTTCTCCTCTATTCAAAAATAGCAAACGACTTTGTTCTCCTCTATTCAAATATTGCAAACGACTTCCTTCTCCTCTATTCAAATATTGCAAATGACTTCCTCCTCCTCTATTCAAATATTGCAAATGACTTCCTCCTCCTCTATTCAAATATTGCAAACTACTTCCTTCTCCTGTATTCAAATATTGCAAACGACTTCCTTCTCCTCTATTCAAATATTGCAAACGAATTCCTTCTCCTCTATTCAAATATTGCAAAAGACTTCTTCCCCCTCTATTCACATATGGCAAATGACTTCCTCCTCCTTTATTCAAATGTTGCAAATGATTTCCTCCTCCTCTATTCAAATATTGCAAACGACTTTCTCCCCCTCTATTGAAATATTGCAAACGACTTCCTTCTCCTCTATTCAAATATTGCAAACGAATTTTTTCTCCTCTATTCAAATATTGCAAATGACTTCCTACCCCTCTATTGAAATATTGCAAATGAATTCCTTTTCCTCTATTCAAATATTGCAAACGATTTCCTTCTCATCTATTCAAATATATAGGAAAAGACTTCCTTCTCCTCTATTCAAACATTGGAAATGACTATGACTTCCTCCTCCCCTATTCAAATGTTACAAATGATTTCCTTCTCCTCTATTCAAATATTGCAAACGACCTCCTCCTCTATTCACATATTGTAAATTTCCTTCACTCATATTCAAATTTTCAATTCACTCAATTCAATTATTGCGAACGATTTCTTTCTCCTCTATTCTAATATTGCAAACGATTTCCTTCTCATCTATTCAAATATATAGGAAAAGACTTCCTCCTCCTCTATTCACATATTGCAAATGACTTCCTCCTCCTCTATTCAAATATTGCAAATGACTTCGTTCCCTTCTTCACATATTGTAAACGACTTCCTTCACTCATATTCAAATATTGCAAACGATTTTCTTCTCCTCTATTCAAATATTGCAAACGATTTTCTTCTCCTCTATTCAAATATTGCAAACGACCTCCTCCTCTATTCACCTACGCCTGTTCGTGTGATCGAGTGAGCAGATGCTCATACGATGCACTTGCTGCATCTCCCTCCTTTCATTTACGCCTGCTCCTGTGATAGAGTGAGCAGATCCTCATGCGATGCACTTGCTGCATCTCCCTCCTTTCACTTACGCCTGCTCCTGTGATAGAGTGAGCAGATGCTCATGCGATGCACTTGCTGCATCTCCCTCCTTTCACTTACGCCTGCTCCTGTGATAGAGTGAGCAGATGACATGCGATGCACTTGCTGCATCTCCCTCCTTTCATTTATGCCTGCTCGTGTGATAGAGTGGGCAGATCTTCATGCGATGCACTTGCTGCATCTCCCTCCTTTCACTTACGCCTGCTCCTGTGATAGAGTGAGCAGATGCTCATGCGATGCACTTGCTGCATCTCCCTCCTTTCACTTACGCCTGCTCCTGTGATAGAGTGAGCAGATGACATGCGATGCACTTGCTGCATCTCCCTCCTTTCATTTATGCCTGCTCGTGTGATAGAATGGGCAGATCTTCATGCGATGCACTTGCTGCATCTCCCTCCTTTCACTTACGCCTGCTCCTGTGATAGAGTGAGCAGATCCTCATGCGATGCACTTGCTGCATCTCCCTCCTTTCACCTACGCCTGCTCCTGTGAGAGAGTGAGCAGATCCTCATGCGATGCACTTGCTGCATCTCCCTCCTTTCATTTACGACTGCTCCTGTGATAGAGTGAGCAGATGCTCATGCGATGCACTTGCTGCATCTCCCTCCTTTCACTTACGCCTGCTCCTGTGATAGAGTGAGCAGATGACATGCGATGTACTTGCTGCATCTCCCTCCTTTCATTTATGCCTGCTCGTGTGATAGAGTGGGCAGATCTTCATGCGATGCACTTGCTGCATCTCCCTCCTTTCACTTACGCCTGCTCCTGTGATAGAGTGAGCAGATGCTCATGCGATGCACTTGCTGCATCTCCCTCCTTTCACTTACGCCTGCTCCTGTGATAGAGTGAGCAGATGACTGCGATGCACTTGCTGCATCTCCCTCCTTTCATTTATGCCTGCTCGTGTGATAGAGTGGGCAGATCTTCATGCGATGCACTTGCTGCATCTCCCTCCTTTCACTTACGCCTGCTCCTGTGATAGAGTGAGCAGATGCTCATGTGATGCACTTGCTGCATCTCCCTCCTTTCACTTACGCCTGCTCCTGTGATAGAGTGAGCAGATCCTCTTGCGATGCACTTGCTGCATCTCCCTCCTTTCACTTACGCCTGCTCCTGTGATAGAGTGAGCAGATGACATGCGATGTACTTGCTGCATCTCCCTCCTTTCATTTATGCCTGCTCGTGTGATAGAGTGGGCAGATCTTCATGCGATGCACTTGCTGCATCTCCCTCCTTTCACTTACGCCTGCTCCTGTGATAGAGTGAGCAGATGCTCATGTGATGCACTTGCTGCATCTGCCTCCTTTCACTTACGCCTGCTCCTGTGATAGAGTGAGCAGATCCTCATGCGATGCACTTGCTGCATCTCCCTCCTTTCACTTACGCCTGCTCCTGTGATAGAGTGAGCAGATGACATGCGATGTACTTGCTGCATCTCCCTCCTTTCATTTATGCCTGCTCGTGTGATAGAGTGGGCAGATCTTCATGCGATGCACTTGCTGCATCTCCCTCCTTTCACTTACGCCTGCTCCTGTGATAGAGTGAGCAGATGCTCATGCGATGCACTTGCTGTATCTCCCTCCTTTCACTTACGCCTGCTCCTGTGATAGAGTGAGCAGATGCTCATGTGATGCACTTGCTGCATCTCCCTCCTTTCACTTACGCCTGCTCCTGTGATAGAGTGAGCAGATCCTCTTGCGATGCACTTGCTGCATCTGCCTCCTTTCACTTACGCCTGCTCCTGTGATAGAGTGAGCAGATCCTCATGCGATGCACTTGCTGCATCTCCCTCCTTTCACTTACGCCTGCTCCTGTGATAGAGTGAGCAGATCCTCATGCGATGCACTTGCTGCATCTCCCTCCTTTCACCTACGCCTGCTCCTGTGAGAGAGTGAGCAGATCCTCATGCGATGCACTTGCTGCATCTCCCTCCTTTCATTTACGACTGCTCCTGTGATAGAGTGAGCAGATCCTCATGCGATGCACTTGCTGCATCTCCCTCCTTTCACTTACGCCTGCTCCTGTGATAGAGTGAGCAGATGACATGCGATGTACTTGCTGCATCTCCCTCCTTTCATTTATGCCTGCTCGTGTGATAGAGTGGGCAGATCTTCATGCGATGCACTTGCTGCATCTCCCTCCTTTCACATACGTCTGCTCCTGTGATAGAGTGAGCAGATGCTCATGTGATGCACTTGCTGCATCTCCCTCCTTTCACTTACGCCTGCTCCTGTGATAGAGTGAGCAGATCCTCTTGCGATGCACTTGCTGCATCTCCCTCCTTTCACTTACGCCTGCTCCTGTGATAGAGTGAGCAGATCCTCATGCGATGCACTTGCAGCATCTCCCTCCTTTCACCTACGCCTGCTCCTGTGAGAGAGTGAGCAGATCCTCATGCGATGCACTTGCTGCATCTCCCTCCTTTCATTTACGACTGCTCCTGTGATAGAGTGAGCAGATCCTCATGCGATGCACTTGCTGCATCTCCCTCCTTTCACTTACGCCTGCTCCTGTGATAGAGTGAGCAGATGACATGCGATGTACTTGCTGCATCTCCCTCCTTTCATTTATGCCTGCTCGTGTGATAGAGTGGGCAGATCTTCATGCGATGCACTTGCTGCATCTCCCTCCTTTCACTTACGTCTGCTCCTGTGATAGAGTGAGCAGATGCTCATGTGATGCACTTGCTGCATCTCCCTCCTTTCACTTACGCCTGCTCCTGTGATAGAGTGAGCAGATGCTCATGTGATGCACTTGCTGCATCTCCCTCCTTTCACTTACGCCTGCTCCTGTGATAGAGTGAGCAGATGCTCATGCGATGCACTTGCTGCATCTCCCTCCTTTCACTTACGCCTGCTCCTGTGATAGAGTGAGCAGATGCTCATGTGATGCACTTGCTGCATCTCCCTCCTTTCACTTACGCCTGCTCCTGTGATAGAGTGAGCAGATCCTCTTGCGATGCACTTGCTGCATCTCCCTCCTTTCATTTACGACTGCTCCTGTGATAGAGTGAGCAGATGCTCATGCGATGCACTTGCTGCATCTCCCTCCTTTCACTTACGCCTGCTCCTGTGATAGAGTGAGCAGATGACATGCGATGTACTTGCTGCATCTCCCTCCTTTCATTTATGCCTGCTCGTGTGATAGAGTGGGCAGATCTTCATGCGATGCACTTGCTGCATCTCCCTCCTTTCACTTACGCCTGCTCCTGTGATAGAGTGAGCAGATGCTCATGCGATGCACTTGCTGTATCTCCCTCCTTTCACTTACGCCTGCTCCTGTGATAGAGTGGGCAGATCTTCATGCGATGCACTTGCTGCATCTCCCTCCTTTCACTTACGCCTGCTCCTGTGATAGAGTGAGCAGATCCTCATGCGATGCACTTGCTGCATCTCCCTCCTTTCATTTACGTCTGCTCCTGTGATAGAGTGAGCAGATGCTCATGCGATGCACTTGCTGCATCTCCCTCCTTTCACTTACGCCTGCTCCTGTGATAGAGTGAGCAGATCCTCATGCGATGCACTTGCTGCATCTCCCTCCTTTCACTTACGCCTGCTCCTGTGATAGAGTGAGCCGAAGGTAGTAAAGTGAAATGTGTTGTCAAAGTAACGAAATAGAAATTGAAATGTTCTGTTCGCTAAAACCAAATTTCCTTTGATATTTTTCGATGTAAAATTTTGATTGACATGAAACATTTTGTTGAACCTCTAAGAAAGCTTCCATTATAAGAAACGTTCTCCAATTTTCCGTTTACAGAGTGAATCATGATCTTTGAATTGTTTTTCGAAGAACAGAGAAGGAGATATTTTTGGTTTAGCCTTTAACAATCAATTTTGGGAGAAATCTTGTGCTTTTAACATTTGTGAAAAAATGAGAAATCGTCCAACAGATGGCATAATTGATGCAGGTTAAACTTTTAACTTGAATATGATTCTTTAAAATCGGAGTGAGATTTGGATTCCTATTGATTAGGCCTTTGTGATCTCTTTCGCTGACAGATGTGATCTCTTTCCGCAGGTTTGCTGACCTTCGTGAATTGCTGGGACGTGAAGTGGTCAACGAGAGTTCAAGATTTGTTTACCTTTGCCAAACTGATCGCTCTGACGATAATCATAGGAACCGGGATTGTTCAACTCTGCTACGGTAAGTCCTCTTGCCCTATTCCTAAAACGTTTCTCTTGAGATGAATCTTGCGTTCACTGAAGAGATCATTTTGGTCTTCATATCATGGGGGAAGATTCGGTTCGCAGTCGATGACACAGTTTTAAGAATTTCTCATTGGGCCACGATCGTTTCAAATGAGGAAAAGAATCCATAATCAAATTTAAAACGTTATAATATCTCGAAATCTGTGAGCACGAGCAGCCAATGAACGAGATGCTTTAAGAAGGTGCACGTGACGACACAGAAGATGACAGCAGCAGAAACGATTGAAGCAAAAAATTCTTAATTCATTTCTCTCGGTTGTGCAGGTCAATCGAAGGTCGGTTTTCCATTCTGAAATAAGAATCAATTCTCCGATATTTCCACGAAGTATTTTTTGTGAATTTCGACACTTTTTCTCTCTGCATTGCGATAACAATTTCTTGATCTGCGTGAAGAATCTTTTTTACAGCGCATTTCTAAACCCGTATCTAATATGCTCTTAGATTCTGTCAATTTCTGGCGAGAGATGAGAGCAAATAGATGGCTCTCAAAAAAAGAGAACAAAAGGTATTGCACAAGATTGTTTTAAATTATTTGGACTTCAAAGTTCAATTCTTGGATTTCCGTCCTGAAAATTTCCCAATTTGTCTGCCGATTGCCTTTCACTCTCCGACACGTACGGCAGCCGATTATTACAGTATGAGTTACCTTCAAGGTCAACTTCCAGCTGAGCCATGAACTTGTGCAAACACACACACGTGCAAACACTTGGGGACTTTCATCCTGTCGCGTTATTGCGAAGCTGTTCGATTTTTTTCGATTTATGTTCTGGTCTCTGTACATTATTCCTCCTTTCTACGAAGCAATCTCTTATAGAGTGGGGAACAGCTGAAATGCATTTGAGCATCCATTTTGAAACACACGGAGCGTCTCTCCGAGCAATATGCAGCAGAGGCCCCATTGATCAGGACACTAGCGCCCTCTCTGCCTCCACACACACATCAACCCCTGTGTTGTGTCAACAGAGATCAATGTATGGCAATACACTCAACGACTAACGGCAAACTCCATCACAACAATTTCTATCTATTTCCTAAACAGATAGTTGGGAGAAAGGCCACATTCCTACCTCGATGTCATCAGCCATAAAAATCTAATTTGGACCCCGCACATTGATAATATGCTAACCAAGGCAAGAATGATCCGATGAAAGTTCTATCCACAAATTGGCGTCAAATCCACCCTCTCACTAAAATTAAAAATTCTAATTTATCATTACACTTATCACCATTACACCTATTCTACGATATGCCACACCTATCTATGGGGAGAGCGGGACATAAGCATCCACGATGGTAAAAGTGGAAGGGGACCGAAGGACACGATGGGAAAAGTGGAAGGGGACCGAAGGACACGATGGGAAAAGTGGAAGGGGACCGAAGGACACGATGGGAAAAGTGGAGGGGGACCGAAGAACACGATGGTAAAAGTGGAAGGGAACCGAAGGACACGATGGTAAAAGTGGAAGGGAACCGAAGGACACGATGGTGAAAGTGGAAGGGAACCGAAGGACACGATGGTGGAAGTGGAAGGGAACCGAAGGACACGATGGTAAAAGTGGAAGGGAACCGAAGGACACGATGGGAAAAGTGGAAGGGAACCGAAGGACTCGATGGGAAAAGTGGAAGGGGATCGAAGAACACGATGGCAAAAGTGGAAGGGAACCGAAGGACACGATGGTAAAAGTGGAAGGGAACCGAAGGACAGGATGGTAAAAGTGGAAGGGAACCGAAGGACACGATGGTAAGAGTGGAAGGGAACCGAAGGACAGGATGGTAAAAGTGGAAGGGAACCGAAGGACATGGTGGTAAAAGTGGAAGGGAACCAAAGGACACGATGGGAAAAGTGGAAGGGGATCGAAAAACACGATGGCAAAAGTGGAAGGGAACCGAAGGACACGATGGTAAAAGTGGAAGGAGACCGAAGGACACGATGGTAAAAGTGGAAGGGAACCGAAGGATACGATGGTAAAAGTGGAAGGGAACCGAAGGACACGATGGTAAAAGTGGAAGGGAACCGAAGGACACGATGGTAAAAGTGGAAGGGAACCGAAGGACACGATGGGAAAAGTGGAAGGGAACCGAAGGACACAATGGTAAAAGTGGAAGGGAACTGGAGGACACGATGGTAAAAGTGGATGGAGACCGAAGGACAGGATGGTAAAAGTGGAAGGGAACCGAAGGTTACGATGGTAAGAGTGGAAGGGAACCGAAGGACAGGATGGTAAAAGTGGAAGGGAACCGAAGGACATGGTGGTAAAAGTGGAAGGGAACCAAAGGACACGATGGGAAAAGTGGAAGGGGACCGAAGGACTTGATGGGAAAAGTGGAAGGGAACCGAAGGACACGATGGTAAAAGTGGAAGGGAACCGAAGGACACGATGGTAAAAGTGGAAGGGAACCGAAGGACACGATGGTAAAAGTGGAAGGGAACCGAAGGACACGATGGTAAAAGTGGAAGGGAACCGAAGGACACGATGGTAAAAGTGGAAGGGAACCGAAGGACACGATGGTAAGAGTGGAAGGGAACCGAAGGACACGATGGTGAAAGTGGAAGGGAACCGAAGGACAGGATGGTAAAAGTGGAAGGGAACCGATGGACAGGATGGTAAAAGTGGAAGGGTGATGGAAAGATATTTGCTACACACAGAGTTTCTTGAGCCTTATTTTAAGTGTGTTAGTGTTTCTGAAATATTGCTAAGTTTTAAAGAATTGTGCAGTGCTGAATACGAGGTGAAATGAGCCATCCTCTTTCAACTGAGTTTCGCTATGGTGAAGTAAAAAATAAATCGGCTGCAGCCATAGTAATAATGCTTGTAGGGCAAGACCAATGTTGTTAGGATGTAGGGAGCTTTACTGAGCAGAACGTGGTCTGCGATAGGCTCACTCACCGGGAGGTGGCCAGTGCTGGGTTTCACTTTGCTAAGTGAACCCGTGGGTGAAAGGGAAAGTATACGGAAATGAAAAATGTAACATCCGTGTTTATTTCAAGATAGATTTTCACAGTTTGTGCCTGTGGCCAAGAACTGTTGCCCAACTGATGTTAAACCGAACCAGTTTATGAGGATGCTGCATTGCGTCCGTTAAGAAGTTACTCACCAACTCTTTGACGGAAGTTGAGTTTGTAGGAAACTGTTCATAGCTCTGAATGATGAAGCATCTGATAAACCACGAAGCTACCCAAGCAGACTGGAGAGCGGAATTTTTAAAGGCTCTAATCTTTTTCCTCAATTAGTTAGTCATCTCATAAAACAAAGCTAATAGCTTATATTAAGGAAAACTAGACGAGCATTATTTCATACAGAAAATATTGTGACAATAGAAATAAAATGTTATCTCAGGAATGGCAACGGAGCAATTGAAATTATTCGACGACACCAAACTGGCACAACAATTGCAACAAATTGTGCGCAAATGGAAATGAACGTGGTAACATAAAAATTATATAAACACAGGGTTTCTCAGGAATATTCCACATTTCTTTCGAATGCGATGGACGAAATAACTTAATGATTTGTGAATCAAATAATTCTTGGCTCAGGGTGTGCCACACGAAATGAAATTTTGACTACCCCCATGCTTCTCCCCCTTAAAGAGGGGAAATATGAAAACAATTGCTGCGCTATGTCTTCTGAAGCCAAGAGCCGAACGTAACAAGTTGTATGTCAAATGCAAGCTCTTCACGTCAGGAATGTTGGGGGAAATAAAACTACCCCCCCCTTGATATCTTGAAAGGGGGGGAAATGTGAAAGTTCTTCCGCCACATCTTCCGAATGCAAGGACCGACAGTTACGTGTCAAAGGAAAACTCGTATGAGAACTGTCGTTGACTAGTTCAAATGATGCCTCCCCCCAAACATTCTCCCCTTCTCCAACAGGGAACGGAAATTTAAGGGGGTAGTCGACCTTAACGAGCTATATCTGAAATTAAATTTTGTGGTTTCCAATATCATTGGCTTCTTCAAAAACAGGGGAGGGAATATGGGGCCGATGTTTATGAATCATATATCAGGTGAAAGTTTGTGAATGTGGTGTTTCCAGTGACAAAGAAAAAAATAATTTAACTAAATTGAAAAATATTAAAAAAATACCCGTTTTCCCATATGGGCCCTAAAAATAGAAAATAAACCTAAAGCCTCTATCGATGGTGCAATCGATCACTGAGTTCGCATTCACTTCAAAGGAAGATAGGACTCCGGCGATCTTCTCGAATAGGCAAATCGGCGCCCTATCTTCCTTTGAAGTGTCACCCGCAACTTTTCCTCTTCAAGGCATGCGACATGAACTACAATTATATTCCGCGTTTATCAAAAATATTTATCCATACATAAATGGTAGCTAGGTAGTCACTGGAAGGAGAGCTATGCACCAATCCCCTGTGATGATGCATAGAACCGGCCAGGCCTAGCACCTAATGTCCAACCCCTCCTTCTCGTGGTGCGGACCGTTAGTAACTTTCAAAAGAGATACTCTCTTGTGGAAGTGAACGGAAGGGGAGGGCTGCCAGATTAGTGTGGCCTACTGATCTGGACAACTATGGCTACTTTTCTTTTTTTTCTACCCTGCTGAGGAGTGGTCAACCACACAGGGTCCTGGTGCTGACCATATAAACCTACTGGACTGGACAGATATATGGCTCTGAGCTTGATTATGGATCCTGATTTTGCTGCACTGGTGGGCTTCTGTGGAGGGAAAATCTTCCGCTGTGTTTTCTTTTTGTTTGTGGGTTGACAGCCCCAAGTGAATAGATCCACAGGATATGTTTATCAGCTGGTGGATAATCCTGAGCAGAAGTCATCGCAGGCACCTGAACTCTTTGCTTCTATTGGCTTTGGTCAAATTCTACATTGGAGGAAGTCTTCCAGTGTAGATGGCTTCAGCCTTTAGTAGTGGGGGAACGGGTCTTTGCCCCATGTCTGCGATTAGGGGGCTGTTTGATATTGTCGGAATTCCCTCTCTCAATAAACATAATTTCTTTAAACATCCCACTAACCATTTTCTCTCCATAGGTAGTTGGAATGTGAGGACTCTGCACAGAGCTTTTTCTCTTGATGCCCTCACACAAGAATTCCACCGTTATAATTTAGATATTCTCGGCTTGCAAGAGACCAGATGGACAGATAAAGGTCAGATTCTTAAAAATAATCTTAAATTTCTCTTTTCAGGGAGGGACGACAAAAAGCATCACCAAGGCGTGGGTCTGCTTCTCAGCAGACACGCTAGTGATGCTCTTCTAGGATATGAGTGCATTAATGAAAGGTTTCTTATAGCAAAATTTCAGACAAGCGTTAAAGACTTGAATGTTATCTGCTGTTATGCCCCCACTGAGGATGCCGATGAGGATGAGAAGGATAGGTTTTATGAACAACTTCAGGATATTTTGAATTCTGTCAAGAAAGGAGATATTACCCTTGTTCTTGGTGACTTCAATGCCAAAGTTGGTACTGACTCTGACCTTTGGGGAGGAGTAATAGGCCCTTTTGGTATTGGTAGCTGCAATAGCAATGGGCAACGTCTCCTACAGGTAAGTAAACTCAATGGATTCAGAATAACTAACACTTATTACAAACACCGCGACATACATAAGTACACATGGGTTTCACCTGATGGGCTGCATAAGAATATGATTGATTACATATTAATTAACAGCAAATGGACTAGTTCTGTTAGGAATACCAGGGCATATAGGGGAGCTGAAATTGGATCTGGCCATTACCTTGTTAAAAGTGTGTTGCAACTTAAACTTAAAAAGTGTTGTGCTAGGGTTAAAAAATTTACTTTTAATACTGAAGCTCTGAAAGATCCAGTTGTAGCCAAAGCTTACCATGATAGGTTATTTAGTCATTACGACAGTCATGGTTTGCTTACTACTGAAGTTGAGGAAAAATGGGATCATTTTAAACAGGCTTTTTTGGACACTAACAGTACTCTTTTAGGAAAAAAGGAGCAGAAGAGGCAAAATTATCTGAGTGATAAGGCACTTGAGCTTATTTCGGAAAGAAAGAACTGCAGGAATGCCCTTAATCAATACCCTACTAGTCCTAATAGAAAGCATTACAGAGACCTTAATAAACTTGTAAAGGATCAGTTAGCTGCTGATGAAAATTTTTGGCTTGATGGTTTGGCTGACAAAGCCGAGGAAGCAGTTAGACAGCACAACAGCAGAGAGCTGTACCAGATAGTTAATGTTTTGTGTGGTAGAAAACGGACAGGCATACAAGGATTGAAGGATAAACAAGGTAAGGTTATAGAAGGGGAGGATTCTGTCATGGCTAGGTGGGCTGAGCATTTCAGTGATGTTCTAAACAATGTGGTTAGTTCTACTCCCATTGTTTGCAATGATGATAGATGCATTGGTGGCTTTAATGTTGGCCCTATAACACAATCTGAAGTTAGTTTGGCTGTTTCTAAACTTAAACTTCATAAATCCCCAGGGGTAGATGAAATTACTACGGAAATGCTTAGAGCTGGGAATGTTTCGGTTACCACTTGGATGACTGAAATTCTGAATAACTTTTATGATAAAGGCATGGTTCCTAAGGATTTTACCAGAGCTATTGTTATCCCTATTTTCAAAAAAGGTGATCGCAGTTCTTGTGATAACTATAGGGGTATCAGCCTACTCTCTGTTCCAGGTAAACTTCTTTCCATGATTGTGCTAAATAGAATTAAGAATCTGGTTGACAGTCAATTGCGTGATGAGCAATGTGGATTCAGAAGTGGTAGGGGATGTGTAGATCAGATATTTTCACTTAGGCAGATTCTTGAGAAATGTTTAGAGTTTCAGAAACCTTTGGTTGCTAGCTTTGTTGATTTCAAAAAGGCTTTTGACTCTGTTGATCGTCATAATTTGTGGTTGATTGTGAGATCATATGGTATACCAGACAAGTTAGTTAACATTATGAAAGCTCTCTATAATAACACTGAGTCGTGTGTGAGAGTTGGTAAGGCTTGTAGCAATTGGTTTAGCATTACTTCTGGTGTTCGACAAGGTTGCATTTTGTCTCCTTTTCTCTTTAGCTTGGTTATTGATTATGTTATGCGAAATTCACTTCAAGGGAAAGATTTTGGCCTTAAATGGGCTGGAGATAGGAAAATTTCTGAATTAGATTATGCTGATGATTTAGCCCTTCTGGCAAATGATGTTGATGAGATGAACTCTTTCATTCGAGCCGTTGATGAGACTGGTAGTAGAGTAGGTTTGGTTATAAACAGAGAGAAAACTAAAGTGATGAAAATTGGTCAGGCAGGCTGTGATTCAGTTAATCTGAATGGTTGCAGTCTTGAGCAGGTGTCACAGTTTAATTATCTTGGGAGCTATGTAACAGATAATGGTGATGTGCGGCATGAGATTAACAGACGAATAGGGATTGCTGCTGGGACTTTTAAGAATCTATGGAGAGTGTGGAGAAATAGGCGTATACACCTAAAGACTAAAATTAGACTGTATAATAGTTTGGTTCTTTCTAGGGTTAGTTATGGTAGTGAAACTTGGACACTTTGTAAACAAGATAACAGGAAACTAGATGCTTTTGATTCCAGATGCTTACGCAGTATCTTGGGCATTAGGTGGTTCAACTTTGTAACTAATGATGAGATTAGGAAAAGGAGTTTGCAACCTCCTTTAAGCAGCATATTGTGCAGAGAGAGACTCCGTTGGTTTGGCCATGTTGCCCGTATGAATAATTATAGATTGGCGAATAGGGTTATGAACAGTGTGCTTAAAGGCCTCAGAAAGAAGGGGAGACCTAGGATGCGGTGGGCAGACAATGTCAAACAGGACCTTGTTAGAATTGGTGTGCAGTGGCCAGATGCAGTAGATGTAGCTCAGGATAGACTTGCTTGGAGAACTAAATTGCACGGTCTGGTTGGACCTCCGTAGCCCATGGCTGCTTGAGGATGATGATGATGATGATGATGAGTTATAACAGATCTAGAACTACATATCTATACTTGTCGATCTGACTTCAAACAAAAATTTACTTTCTAACAGATACTTCTGAAAGAGTGGCTCAGAAGATTCGAGTTCGAACCAGGAACAACCCACAAGCTAGTAATACACAGTCATCTACTCCCTAACTGTAGCTGTGATGAATAGAGGATTTAATAATAGACAAATGCAAATTTGGTTTAAACAATATCAAAAAGAAATATTTAAATTTATTTAAATTTTCAAAATCAACGTAATTACTCCACCAACTTATAAAGGTGGATAAATTCACATTACAATACGTATCATATTTCCAATCCACTCAAATAAATTCAATATTGTAAAGTGACAGTCAAAATATTAAAGAAAAGTGACGACAATCAGATTAATTATGAATTAAAATGATTATACCCTGATTGAAGATTTATCCACAACGAAAACGGAGTTCCGCTGGACTACAGTTGCGCACTCGGAAATAATAAACAATTATTTTTCGAAGACAGGAGACCAACCACGGGTGCTATTAGCACCATCCGCCCCGCACAGAATCCCCTTGCCTGCTGATGCGAGGCAATACCTCAGGCAACCCCCCGAATTCTCCGACACTAGGGACCAATCAGATGTCATCCCCGGGCAAACACAACGTCCGTAGTTATTACACAAATGTGACGGAGTCTTGTTGCCAAATCCCAGAAGTAAAAAATTGAAATTACAAATGCCAATAGGTCCGCGACCTATCAGAAGCGAATACCAATTCACTGACTGATTGTATTATCGATAGGCTTTGTTTGTTTTTTACTTTTTAGGGCCCATAGAGGAATATAGTTTTTTTTTTTACTTTTTAATTCATTGAATTTTTTTCCCCGTTGTCCCTAAAAACACCTCCTTTCATGAACGTTCATTTGATGCATATTCATCGACCTATTTTCCCTCCCTTTCGGAGTCGTGTTTCAGGTAGTCCATGACATTGGGAACGTCACAACTTTACTGACCTAGTGGTCAGGCAGGCAGCTAGCGACTCTGCCATCGAGGCTAACTTTGTGTTAATCTCTAACTGAGGCAGTGGCTTCGGTCTTAGTAGGGCTTGTCCTTCGATGAGAAAAAAAAAATCCTCATATCAGAGCAAAAAAAGCAATAGGAAGATTTCAGGCAATACAATAATGCATGTGTTTTTTGCACACATAATTCAATGATGTGCTCGTGTACACTCTATGATTAGTAAAGATGGGAGGATGCTTTCACGTGTTCCGAAAGCGTGTTCAAAACTCTCTCGTTTTATTCATTCCCAGAGCAAAAAAAGTTGGAAAAAATGTTTAAATGCGAAAATAAAAAATTTTATTTTTAAATGAAACTGCATAGTGAATATTATAAATTACATCCTATGTTATAATAGTCATGTATTGAAATAATTTTTTCACAGTATTTGGAAGCAAAATTGTAATATTAAAATTCCCACATCCATTTTGATATTTATCCTTCGCACCAAAAATCTTCCCTTTGCTTTTCGCTCGTCATCCGGGGGTTTGTGCATTTGGAGAAGAATTGTTCCATCCTCTCTTTCGAACGCGGGAAACTTGGGGATTTGTGTGTCCAATGAAATCTTATGACGCGCGGAGGGGCGTAGGAGGGGAAAAATTGACACTCCATGTTTTATTCCCCCTGAAAAAAGGAAAAATATGAAAACGATTGTTCAGCTATATCTTAGTAACAAGTTGTATGTCAAACGAAAGCTTGTCACGTGGGGAATACAATTATACTCCCCTTGATTTCTACCCTCCCCCTCTGAAAAAAGGGGAAATGTGAAAGTCTTTGTCGAGATCAATCTTCCGAATGCGACGGACTACAGTTACGAGTTAGGTGTCAAATGAACGCTCATATAACGATCATAGTAAACTCTTTCGAATTATGCCCCCCCCCCCACCTTCTCTCCCCTCCAAACGGAAATTTAGAGAGGTTGGCCTTAACCAGTAATCTATCTCCAATTAAAGCTTGTGACGTCTCCAATGTCATGGGCTACCTGAAACGCGAATCCAAAAGAGAGAAAAAAATGGGGTCGATGCTTAGGAGTCATGTCTGAAGTTTGGTGTTTATAGTACAAAGCCAAAGCTTCACGTCACCCGACGGACGGCAGCCCTTCCAAGCCCAGTGGAAAAAAAAACAAAAGCGTGTTTGGGTTGTATTATAAATTGAAAAAGTTAGAAAAACCTATCTTCCCATATGGGCCCTAGAACATAGAAAATAAGCCTAAAGCCTCTATCGATGGTGCAATCGATCACTGAGTTCGTATTCACTTCAAAGGAAGATAAGGACTCCGGCGATCTTCTCGAATAGGCAAATCGGCGCCCTATCTTCCTTTGAAGTGAATACGAACTCAGTGATCGTTTGCACCATCGATATAGGCTTTAGATTTATTTTCTACTTTTTTTGGCCCCATATAGGAAGATAGGTATTTTTTAAGCAATTTCAATTTATTTATTGTCTGTTTAAAACGTATTTCACGTATGCAACTCAGTTTTACAGAAAATAAAAGAAATTATAAACTAAGAAACAAAAAGCTGCTAAATGCAGTTTTAATACTTGGTGCAGGTGGCCCCGCTTCGTTACTGATGAAAGGGCTCTGGGTTCGAATCCAGGGTAACACATGGATGCTTGTCTTTTTGCCTCACAGATCTTCTACTGTGACGTATTAAACAGAAGACAGGCTCCTATCAGACCTCTGAGGCAAGCAGCTGCTTGAGGGAGGATTTTGTTTCATTTGTATGTTGTCGAGAAGATTGAAAAGGAAAAATTGACGGTTGTAAAAATTGTTGTCAAGTAATGCAGATAGCTAACTTTATATTTTTAAAACTATCTAATTTCTTTCCGATAAGTTCTTTTAAGCTTGAAAGATTAATTTTTTATCTTCAAAGAAAGAGGCCGTATTGGTACAAACATGAATTATCATTGGTCAGCGTCAATTAATTTTTTTTACAGTTTACAAATGTATTACGTGTTATAGACGTTTTAACACAGTCATTTTTATTGATAAATGGGAAAAATCTTTTTAGAAATACTGTAATTCTGAACAAGGAAAGCACCCAAGGGTATTCTTATTATGATAAATGCAATAAGAATAGTTGGCAACAGTAGTTGGAAGGCGTATCGTGCAGTTTTTTCAGCTGTAAGTAAAAAGTTAATTTTATAGATATTTCGGAAATACTGTGCAATTCTGTTTGCACCGATGTTTGATAAATAGTCGCTCTATAAGCACAGACAGTGATTAGTTCAAATTTTTGCCCAGCTAGCTATTAATTAAATTGTGAAAAATTTTGCATCTGTGGATACGTGGACAGGAAGTGCGCGTCACGTGTCATCACGTCGTGGCTAAAGAGCATGATGCAATAGCGATGTCCCTTCGTCTGCTTGTGGTGGGAAGTGCGGCTGACGACACGAAGAACTGTCGGCTTATTCGTTGAGTTCATCTGCTACCTGGCTTTTTGTTTCTGTTTATAGTTAGAGGAATTCATTCCGCCAAAACTGATTTGTAGTAAATGTAAACAAGGAGCTTCTAGGGACGTCTGAGTGAGTTAGGTGCTCACAATGTGGTAACAAATTTCACTTTTCCTGCCTTGGTTTGTTAGAATCAAATTTCAGAAAATTTTCACAAGATCATAAAAGAAATTGAAATGAAAAGATAGAAAATGTAGCACAGGAAATTTGACAGACAGGCTGTGATTCAGTTCATCTGAATGGTTGCGGTCTTGAGTAGGTGCCTCAGTTTAATTATCTTGGGAGCTATGTAACAGATTCCACCATCGATGTAGGCTTTAGGTTTGTTTTCTACTTTTTGTGCCCATATAGGAAGATAGGTATATTTATATAATTCTTTAAATTTCTTAATTAAATGTTAATTTAAATATAATATTATTTAATTAAATATCATTACAAACAATTTGAGTGTTATAAAAATAATCCAAAGCAAAATTGGGAACTCATGAACCAAATTATCAACAATAAACCTAAAACTGCCATTGACGATTTTATCGTGAAGAATATGCCACGAGGTACGTCTGAAACTCAAGCAGCAGAGAAATTTAACAACACCTTTGAGACATTATTGCCAATCTTGGAGACGATATAACCGTATGCAGAATCTCTATAGTTCCTAAACGTATTCAACCTACTATTCCTTCATTTTTTATATCTCCCATCTCAAAACAAGAAACTTTCAAAATTTTAAGTGGCTTAAATGAAATTATTATTCTAGCCAATTTCTTGAAAAAACGTAACATTATTAGTAAAAAGCAGTATGATTTCCAAAAAAGGTAAAAATGCAATTACACATTTAACGGAATTTTCTGACGTCAACAACGGAAAAATGTAGTTGCTATCTTTCTGGACTTGTGTAAGGCATTTGATAATTTAGATCACAATATTCTACTTTAAAAATGCGCATTTATATTATCCAAGATATTAATTGTCCTTAAATAGTTTGAAAATTATTTTAAAAAAAGTGTGCATGTTACTAACATTAATGGTGTTTTTAGTGAGAACAGAACAGTGTACACTGCTGTCCCACAAGGTTCAATTTTAGGTCCACTCTTATTTATTATTTATATTAATGCTCTAGCAAACCTTAAATTGAAGGGCTCTCCTTATATACTGCTCACAAAAATTAGGGGATATTTCAAAATGAATATGAAGCGATGAAATATCCCCTAATTTTTTGTGAGCAGTATATTTACGCTGATGACAGCGCCTTGATTAACGTGAATCTCAATGTAAGAGACACAGTCCGAGATACACAGGATGATTTTTACAAAATTATTAACTGGCCTCACATTAATCGTATTTACATAAACTCAGATAAAACCAAATGGGTGAGTTTTCATTCACCAGGATATTATGATCTTTCACCTGATTCAATAAAAAAAAAAAAACCCTTGTGTCCTAATAACATGATAACTTATGACCGTGACTGCTGTCGTTGTGATGTTAATGAGCGTGTTGAGAGCCATAAATATTTTGGACTTCACATGGATACAACCTTCCGATGGAATACACATATTAAAAACTTAGCAGGGAAATTGCGTCTATGTGCATCTAAACTTTACCAATTACAATTTGCTGCAAGCACACATACATGTATTTTGGTTTACAAAGGTATCTGTGAATCTATATTGACCTATGGTTTGACAATATACGGCTCAACTAACCTCACAAATATAAAAAAATAGAAACTATTCAATCATCGATTGCTAAAAATATAATCCCATACATCTTAAGGAATTCATTTCATCATAAAGGAAATAAAACTAAATTATTTAGTCACACTTTCTTTTCACAACCTTTACAAATACAGAATCACTTTAAAATATTTTTTTGACAATCAATTTAAATCCAAAATCTCTTATGGGAAAAACGTAAGGTTACAATCCAATAATTATTTTCACCTTCCAAAAATATTAAACAATTACAGGAAATGTACGAGGGCATATACAGTACCTTACATTTTCAATCAATTACCAAGGGAGATTATTTTATTAAACAATTTTAAAGGCATCAAAAATAAGACTAAAAATTTTCTTCTAGACACTAAATTCAATATAAAAATTTAAACCACCACAATGGAGCTTCCACTGATATTCATATAATTTGATGACATTGTTTTAAACTATATCTTATGTATTTTCATGTAACGTTATTGTTCTTCTCTCCTGCAGATAAGCAGATGCTTTGCGGGTCATTTGTTTAAACTTTGGCATAACTAACATGAATGTGAATAAAGGTTATCATTATCATGCTTCATACCTTTTAATAGGTGCGAAGGGGGACAATTTAATTCGTGGACTGCCGTCGCCAACAATTGGCAGCTTTTCGTGCAATTCGGTGCATGATATGGGGGGGGGGGGGGAGTGAACGACTTTTTAAGGGCGCGAAGTAACATGTGCAAGTTGAAACAGGTGGCGACACGACAGCAAGTGGCAGCAGAAGGAAAAGCAGGAGGGTCTCTGTCGTTTGCTCTCTTTGGAAAAGTGCTTTTTCTTTTGTGTGATGTTTTGCAGACTATGGCAGATCAAGAAAGGAGAAAAAATCTGGCAATCACCATAGATGCCAGATAACTGGGATTTTAAAATCTTTTTTCAATTCGGAATGCATTTATCTCGAGATGGGCAGCCAATCACTGCAGCATTGTGATGCTTAGGGAGAAATGTTCCTGAAACTGGAAGAGGAGGAACCGGACTGTGGAAGGAGAGAGAGGTGTCTGCTAATGGAGGATAGTGTACTGAAGAAGGTAGAGAGAAATGAAAGTGAAATGGAGGAGAAAAGGGAAGGAATGAAGATGAAAGTATAGGATGGTGTACATTATGAGAGAGGAAGAGGAAAAGCGTTTCTGAGAGTGGAAGAGGAGAAACCGGACTGTGGGAGGAGAGAGAGGTGTCTGCAAATGGAGGATGGTGTGCTGAAGAAGGCTGAGAGAAATGAAAGTGAAATGGAGGAGAAAAGGGAAGGAATGAAGATGAAAGTATAGGATGGTGTACATTATGAGGGAGGAAGAGGAAAAGCGTTTCTGAGAGTGGAAGAGGAGAAACCGGACTGTGGGAGGAGAGAGAGGTGTCTGCAAATGGAGGATGGTGTGCTGAAGAAGGCTGAGAGAAATGAAAGTGAAATGGAGCAGAAAAGGGAAGGAATGAAGGTGAAAATATAGGATGGTGTACATTATGAGAGAGGAAGAGGAAAAGCGTTTCTGAGAGTGGAAGAGGAGAAACCGGACTGTGGGAGGAGAGAGAGGTGTCTGCAAATGGAGGATGGTGTGCTGAAGAAGGCAGAGAGAAATGAAAGTGAAATGGAGGAGAAAAGGGAAGGAATGAAGATGAAAGTATAGGATGGTGTACATTATGAGGGAGGAAGAGGAAAAGCGTTTCTGAGAGTGGAAGAGGAGAAACCGGACTGTGGGAGGAGAGAGAGGTGTCTGCAAATGGAGGATGGTGTGCTGAAGAAGGCAGAGAGAAATGAAAGTGAAATGGAGGAGAAAAGGGAAGGAATGAAGGTGAAAATATAGGATGGTGTACATTATGAGAGAGGAAGAGGAAAAGCGTTTCTGAGAGTGGAAGAGGAGAAACCGGACTGTGGGAGGAGAGAGAGGTGTCTGCAAATGGAGGATGGTGTGCTGAAGAAGGCAGAGAGAAATGAAAGTGAAATGGAGGAGAAAAGGGAAGGAATGAAGATGAAAGTATAGGATGGTGTACATTATGAAGGAGGAAGAGGAAAAGCGTTTCTGAGAGTGGAAGAGGAGAAACCGGACTGTGGGAGGAGAGAGAGGTGTCTGCAAATGGAGGATGGTGTGCTGAAGAAGGCAGAGAGAAATGAAAGTGAAATGGAGGAGAAAAGGGAAGGAATGAAGATGAAAGTATAGGATGGTGTACATTATGAGAGAGGAAGAGGAAAAGCGTTTCTGAGAGTGGAAGAGGAGAAACCGGACTGTGGGAGGAGAGAGAGGTGTCTGCAAATGGAGGATGGTGTGCTGAAGAAGGCAGAGAGAAATGAAAGTGAAATGGAGGAGAAAAGGGAAGGAATGAAGATGAAAGTATAGGATGGTGTACATTATGAGAGAGGAAGAGGAAAAGCGTTTCTGAGAGTGGAAGAGGAGAAACCGGACTGTGGGAGGAGAGAGAGGTGTCTGCAAATGGAGGATGGTGTGCTGAAGAAGGCTGAGAGAAATGAAAGTGAAATGGAGCAGAAAAGGGAAGGAATGAAGATGAAAGTATAGGATGGTGTACATTATGAAGGAGGAAGAGGAAAAGCGTTTCTGAGAGTGGAAGAGGAGAAACCGGACTGTGGGAGGAGAGAGAGGTGTCTGCAAATGGAGGATGGTGTGCTGAAGAAGGCAGAGAGAAATGAAAGTGAAATGGAGGAGAAAAGGGAAGGAATGAAGATGAAAGTATAGGATGGTGTACATTATGAGAGAGGAAGAGGAAAAGCGTTTCTGAGAGTGGAAGAGGAGAAACCGGACTGTGGGAGGAGAGAGAGGTGTCTGCAAATGGAGGATGGTGTGCTGAAGAAGGCTGAGAGAAATGAAAGTGAAATGGAGCAGAAAAGGGAAGGAATGAAGATGAAAGTATAGGATGGTGTACATTATGAAGGAGGAAGAGGAAAAGCGTTTCTGAGAGTGGAAGAGGAGAAACCGGACTGTGGGAGGAGAGAGAGGTGTCTGCAAATGGAGGATGGTGTGCTGAAGAAGGCAGAGAGAAATGAAAGTGAAATGGAGGAGAAAAGGGAAGGAATGAAGATGAAAGTATAGGATGGTGTACATTATGAGAGAGGAAGAGGAAAAGCGTTTCTGAGAGTGGAAGAGGAGAAACCGGACTGTGGGAGGAGAGAGAGGTGTCTGCAAATGGAGGATGGTGTGCTGAAGAAGGCAGAGAGAAATGAAAGCGAAATGGAGGAGAAAAGGGAAGGAATGAAGATGAAAGTATAGGATTGTGTACGTTATGAGAGAGGAAGAGGAAAAGCGTTTCTGAGAGTGGAAGAGGAGAAACCGGACTGTGGGAGGAGAGAGAGGTGTCTGCAAATGGAGGATGGTGTGCTGAAGAAGGCAGAGAGAAATGAAAGTGAAATGGAGGAGAAAAGGGAAGGAATGAAGATGAAAGTATAGGATGCTGTACATTATGAGAGAGGAAGAGGAAAAGCGTTTCTGAGAGTGGAAGAGGAGAAACCGGACTGTGGGAGGAGAGAGAGGTGTCTGCAAATGGAGGATGGTGTGCTGAAGAAGGCAGAGAGAAATGAAAGTGAAATGGAGGAGAAAAGGGAAGGAATGAAGATGAAAGTATAGGATGCTGTACATTATGAGAGAGGAAGAGGAAAAGCGTTTCTGAGAGTGGAAGAGGAGAAACCGGACTGTGGGAGGAGAGAGAGGTGTCTGCAAATGGAGGATGGTGTGCTGAAGAAGGCAGAGAGAAATGAAAGTGAAATGGAGCAGAAAAGGGAAGGAATGAAGATGAAAGTATAGGATGGTGTACATTATGAGAGAGGAAGAGGAAAAGCGTTTCTGAGAGTGGAAGAGGAGAAACCAGACTGTGGGAGGAGAGAGAGGTGTCTGCAGATGGAGGATGGTGTGCTGAAGAAGGCTGAGAGAAATGAAAGTGAAATGGAGGAGAAAAGGGAAGGAATGAAGATGAAAGTATAGGATGGTGTACATTATGAGAGAGGAATGCTTAGGGCAATGGAGAAAGAATGGCAGTGGTAAGGATGGAGTAGATAAAATATGCTAAACGATGGAGGGTCATCTTTAAAGTCCAGGTGCCAAGAGTCCCTTTTTGAAATCACGGTTTTTCTTTCACGTGTGGGGACAAAGTTCATGCTCGGTTTGTGAAACGGTGGAGGGGGGATACTTCGAGCTAAGAGAGAGGGAGCAGTGGGGTGGGGGGGAGGGAAGTATCCGGTGATTCCAGATGGAAGGATGCAGGAAGCAGCGGAACAGGTGAAGCAAAGTGATCAGGGTCGTCGTTGGCGTCTTCTGAATCATGTCACCGTCCGCAGCTAGTTGCAATGGTCATCGCATGGGTGAGAAGGGAACAAAAAATCTGCAGGAGACATCTGAATTAGGAAAGGAAAAGCCCAGGCAGAATGGTCAACAGGAAGACGACGAGATTAGTGAGGAGAGATGTCTTCACAACAGGAAGTGGGGACGATAGCAGCGGATGTTCTGTCTCTGGCCAACAAATCGAGAATGCTTTACGACGTCCGTTGCAATGCGGAAGTATGGAAATGACGTCGCCAAACGAGAATTAACCCATCTTCGTTAAGACAAACGACGAGTTAATTCCTATCACGTGACCATTGTTCCTATGATGTTCACTGTCATTGAAAGCTTCGTGAAGGTCAGCCCTCTTCACGTGAGATTTATTCTCCTTCCGAAAAAGAAATCTTCTGCCAACACTTGATCCTCGATTTCAGAGCATTCGGTTGGCGCGAAATCTCTTCGAAAAATGGAATTCTTTTGGCATTCCGAAATCGGAAGTGATTTTCAGTGATTTCATGTTCGGTGTCAATTGAATTCTGCCTTTTAGGAGCAATGGAGGAGAAGAACAAACAATTGGGAAGAAGAGAAAATAATAAGTAAGAAGGGGAAGCAATCTGTGAGAAAAGAAACAGACGATCGGGGAGAAGAGAAAAGAATTGAGAATTAGGAACAATGGGGGAAGAGGAGAAAGCATTCGGGAAGAAGAGGATGATCTGGAAGTGGAAGAAGCAATCGAGAAGCGTAAATAATAGGAAAGAAAAGAATTGGGCGCCGACGTAACTTGCAGAAGCTCTGGTGCACACAACTAACTGTGACCTGTAATAATTCCAGCATAATTATTTACAGTATTTCTGGAATAAGCCCATTAGATGACATAATGTTCATATATCTATAGATGTTATTTTCGATTAAACTTTCATCACTGATGAACTACATATTTTTTTTCCGTCCCGTGGCCGAGTGGCTAGCGCGCTTGACTTTTGATGTCAGGGACCTGGGTCTGAGCCCCAGATAAGGCATGGATGTTCGTGTCGTTTTTCTGCTGAGGTCCTGCCATCCTCACAGACCTACTACTATGGCATATAAACTGACATGCTCCTGTCAGACCTCTGTGGCAAGTAGCTGCTTGAGGGGGTATTTATTTTATTTTTTATTAATATAATTGCGTAATTCTTTCAGAAATTCTTTAATACTATTTTTCAGTTATCTCTGTAAAAAAATTATGAAAATATTTCAATTATCGTAATACGTGTAAAACTTTTATGTTCGTAAAGATTCCACAATCTTCTCTTTAAACATTGTAATATAATATTTCCTGATTTACTATAAATTATATAATTTTGAGTATTACAGATGATATAAGCATCAATTTTACAATTATTAATTTTTAAATCACATATTGTTATTTCAACTGAAATACATGCATACAAAATCCTCATGCAGCCATGGGCTACGGAGGTCCAACCAGACTCTGCAATTTTCCTCTCCAGACGTGTCTCTTCTGAGCTACATCTGCTGCATTTGGCCACTCTAGGCCAATCCTAGCAAGTTCCTGTTTGACATTGTCTGCCCATCGCATCCTAGGTCTCCCCCTCCTTCTGATACCCTTGAGTACACTGTTCATAATCCTCTTTGCCAATCTGCAGCTATGCATATGGGCAACATGGCCAAACCAATGCAGTCTCTCTCTGCACAATATGCTGCTCAAAGACTCCTTCTTCTAACCTCATCATTACTTACAAAGTCAAACCACCTAATGCACAAGATACTGCATAAGCATCTAGAATCAAAGGCATCAAGTTTCTTGCTTACATAGGGTCCATGTTTCGCTACCATAACTAACCTTAGAAAGAACCAAACTATTTTACAGCCTAATTTTAGTCTTTAGGTGTATATGCCTATTTTTCTATGCGCTCCATAGATTCTTAAAAAAAGATTCTTAACGAATTCATCTCATCAACATCAATAGACAACAGGGCCAAATCATCTGCATAATCTAAATCAGAAATTTTGAAATCTCTAGACGATTTAAGGCCAAAATCTTTCCCTTGCAGTGAATTTCGCACCAGCTGGAGCATTCCAAGGTTTTGCCGGTTGGGGTGGTCCCTGGCTGGAGCATTGCTGAAGCCACCCGAGGTTGAAGACGCTGCTGGCCGGCTTGATTGCCGGTCGGATGGTGACGGCGTTGGAGACCTCACCTCTCAGGAGACCTGTGTGGTCTGTTCGACGGCTCTGCCGAAAGGCACGAGCTGTCAAAAAAGTCTGGGTCTTACTAAGAGTCTCCACCCCGGGTGCCGATCGAGCTTGGATCTTCTATATCCTTGCACATTTGCAAACCGGGGAATAGATTAAAGTTAGGTTTCTTCCGGTGGTCAGCTTTCCTTCTATAGGACTGCTGCCATGTGAGGCCGGGGTTGAGGTGCGCCTATAGGGCGTATTCCTTGCCCTCGGCTCTAGATAGTCATGGCTTTTCTTTAACCAGGTAGTGCTGTCAGGCGGAACCGGGAATTGCCGTGGTTGCACAAGATCGCAACATAGAGATCCATTACATAATCAATAACTAAAGAGGAAAGGAGACAAAATGCACCCTTGTCTAACTCCACTAGCAATGCTAAACCAATCGCTGCAAGACGTACCAACTCTCACACAAGACTCAATCGTAGATTGAGATTATCAATTATAGAGAGATTATAAAGAATTACATAGAATATGAGAGCTCTCAATTATAGAGAGCTCTCATTACATTAACTGACTTATCAGGTATTCCATATGATCTAACAATCAACCACAAATTATGTCGATCAACAGAGTCAAAAACCTTTTTAAAATCTATAAAGCTAGTAAAAACAGGTTTCTGAAATTCTCAATTTCAATCAAACATTTCTAAAGAATCTGCCTTAGTGAAAATATTTGATCAATACATCCCCTACCACTTCTGAATCCACACTGTTCATCACGCAGTTGTCCATCAACCAAATTCTTAATTCTATTAAGTATAATCATGCAAAGAACTTTACCTGGAACAGAAAGTAAACTAATTCCCCTATAATTATCACAATAACTGCGATCACCTTTTGTGAAAATTGGGACAATGATAGCTCTAGTAAAATCCTTCGGAACAACACTTTTATCATAAAAAAAATTCGAAATTTCAGTCAGCCAAGTGACAACAAATGTTCCTAGCCCTAAACATTTCAGTGGTGATTTCGTTCACCCCGGGGATTTATGTAGTTTTAATTTAGAGATGGCCAATGTGACTTCGAAATGTGATATAGGGCCATCATTAAAGCCAGTAATTCATCTATCCTCATTACAAACTATGGAAATAGAAATAATCACATTATTTAGAACATCTCTGAAATGCTCAGCCCACCTAGCCATCACAGAATCCTCACCTTCAAACACCTTGCCATGTTTATCCCTCAATCCCTGTGTACCTGTCTGTTTCTTCCCACATAAAACATTAACAATCTGGTACAACTTTATATAATAGTGAAAATTCAAATTTGTTGAAAGATTTTTGTCTTTTTGGAGAGTGAAAAGCCAACGAAATGGCGTAGCGATGAGATCGAAGGAGTTCATTCGAAATCCGATTGCCATCCTAAGACGTTGAACTGAGATCCGAAACGCGTTTTTTGAGCTTCGATTTGTGGGATGTGAGAGGAGCGAAGGATCCGACAAAGGAGGTTCGGGAGGGAGGAGAAAATAGCCGACTGAGAAGAGCTCGGGACTCTGAGAACAGAAAAAGGGATTGGGAAGAATCACGTGTCAGCCGCCCTCCTACTGACAGGTGCAGAGAGTGCAGCTCCGCAGCCTCATTTCCTCTCCTCCTCAGAGAAGGCGATCGGTCCGCTTCACCTTGCGCATCAGCCTCGACGATTTCATCATCATATCCGAAGAGGAGAATCGAGCAGACGCTTTCAATGCCATTGTTGGTTGCGGCGAGAGATCTCGATGCAGACGCTCCTTTGTCGCCCTCTGTAGGGGTCAGGTGCCGGCAGACGCCGCTCAGCTGCTGTTAGTCACGTGGTTGGCCATCACCCAACATCCTCGCGCTCTTGCGTCATTCGCTGGGGGAAATAGATCAGTGACGTCACAGCAGGTACGTGGCATCGCGTGGACGCGGCGGCGAGGAGGGATTCGAATTGGTGAAGGCTCGGCTGCCCGTGCTCTCCAGCAGCGAAGATCCCCCCCCACAACATCTCAGCTGCCTCTATGGAGTGAGCTAAAGAGAAATCACGTGATCTTCCTTTTCCGTTGACGAGAGATTCAGCCAGCAGAATGTTCTTACAACGCAGTTATTCTGCTCATAAATGATAGCCTCAGAAAGGTAAAATAACAACACCTCCTCACTCAACATAAACATATATATTGATACTCGAACCCTGAGTCCACTCTCCCACCGAGACAATACACTCCCCGCATTCCCTGAGCACTGCCAACTGAAATTTTCATTCTGTCTCCCTGTTGTGCTTTTCCCTCGTCTTTTGCCTGTTTGTGAATTTCTACAAAGAGTTGTTCCAACATATCTTTTGAAAGCCACGAGCAAACTTAACGATTGACGTGTCAACTGAGAGCCTCTGACATCGAGAGTGTAGCAGGAGGTAAAATTCTTCCTGTACTTTGTTCTACTGTATCATTCGAAAGGAAATGGAAACTGTTGTCACACGAAACCTTCTGTACTTGGAAGTGATGTGACCAATAACAATATGCCAGTATTTGCTGTGTTCCTCTCTAAAGAATGAAAAATATTAAAGTCGTTCTTCTACTATTATCTTCCGAATTACATTCTTTTCCACATTTCTTTTGCTATAGCGAATTCTGCCACAGAGATCACCTTCGTTCTCTCCATCCTTCCAACCTTCTCCACATTTCTTTTGCCAGCCGATATCTTTGACCGGAAGTAGCAGGGAAGCATGAAATGACGAATCGTCATTCGATTCTTCAGCTTTCTTTCATGATAATGAAAATAAGAGAAATAAAACACCAGTCGCGTGATGAAATTTCATCACTTTAGATAGATTTCTCTCTATTTATCACCAGAGCCATTGAGTTACCAGTTTCATCAACAGTTGAGATGATACAATTGATATCGTTAACGTCATTTCCCTGAAGGGCAAAATCATCAGCATAATCTAAATCAATATTTTCGTTTCTTTAGGCCATTGAACCCATCAGTCAAAGCTCGATTGGCATTGGTTTATAACATCTCTCAATTTTAAAATAATGTTGTTTTTTTAAATGAGTAAAAAACTGCCTCTGCTGTCAAAGTTTTCAATTTTACCAACGTTTTAAATATTAAGCGAATTTTATTTAAAATAGAGATTTTAATAAATTCGATTTTGGTCTGTAATTTATCTGTTGTACATTTATATCTAAAAAGTTTAATTTTAAAGTTATGAAATTCGAATTGTGTATTTTGATTCGCATCAATGCTCCAATTGTTTCCATGACAACTCACTTTCTGTAAACGTTCACCTTGAATCGAAAGGAGAGAAAAAATCCTTCAACTGCCTTTAAATCATCGACATTTGGAATTAGTTTTTTATTCCTTCTAAGAAGTTAGAAGGACGCCTTTTTTGTTAGCCTTTCAATGAGCCACTGAATGCTCGCTCCCCTAAGCAAGTGGCTCACGTGCCACTTCGTCCCAGTGTTTCCATTGCAATGAAATGCTCACAACAGAGTCGATGAACAAATTGAAAAGGAGACGAAATCGCATCCTTGTCCAGCTCTGATAACAATGCTACATCCAACACTGCAAGCTTTAGCAATTCTCACACACGACTCAGTGTTATTGCGGAGGGGCGTTAAAAAAGTCCTTGACACGTGTCTTAGCTTTGTATTCGTTCCTCCCAAGTTAATGAACTGCGATCTTGCTTGAAAGCTTGTCTGAACTTGTCATTACATGTTAAAAAGAAAGAGAAATGGCATCATTCCTCTCTTCGCTGGCAGTGCATGAAGTTCTATTGCGAAATCTTTGCGTTGTTGCTATGGAGACTAATGAAGATGGGGAAAAGATTTTCCGTTTTCACAAAGATGCAGCTTGGGGACGATATTCATGCCAATGGGGATGATGCCTGTTCATATGGCACTGTGACGGGATGGATGCGAAGATTCAGAGGAGGACGACAGAGCTTCGATGATCTCTCTCGTGCAGGAAGACCGAAGGAGGACATGAACGAGACAGCCATCGCTGCTGTTCGTGAGTTCATTAATGGAAAACCCACACATCACCCTTCAAGTAAGAGGTTTAAATGTCAATGTGGAAACAATTATTCATCAGCATTTAAAGTTCCGAAAGATCATTGCCAAATGGTTATCCCACAAACTGACAGAAGAGCGAAAAAGGGCTACAGTTGACTCGTGCAAGGAGATGCTGGCAATATTTGAACCAAGTGGCCCAAACGATTACCAGACATTGCCACAGGTGACGGGGCGTAGTTTCATTACTATACAACTCCCAGAGGGATCGACAACTATGTTTGAGTTGCGGAAGATGAACCGCATCCCCAGATCCTCCGACAAGACTTTTGCTCAAGGAAGAGGATGTTCACAATTTTTTTTCATTTCCAAAGGAGTGGTAGCAGTGGACACCTTACCTAAAAATGACTGTAACTAGTCAATACTACACCAACATTGATTTGCCCAAAATGGTTAAGGAGATGAATGAGCAGCGTCCAACAACAGGAGTGTCAAGGGTTGTCCTTCTTCATGACCATACCCGTGATCACTAAACCCATCAAGTTACAGTATGTCTGGGGCAGGGAAAAATCGAACAGCTACCCCATCCTGCATATTCACCCGATCATGCACCATGCGATTTTTGGTTGTTTACAATAATTTAATAGGAACTTGCTGGAAAGCCTTTTTCAAAGGTGCAAAACCTTGCAAAATATGTTCATCAGAGCTGCAGACTCCTGCAAAGTGTTTCAGAATTGGCGTAAACGTCTGCCACTTTGCATAGATGCTGGAGGGGGTGGGGTGAGTACTTTGAAGGACAATAAAAGTTTTGTTGAGGTAAGTGCAATGGTTTGCATTCTGCAGATGCATGTCGAGAACTTCTTGCATCCTCTTCATATAGAGAGCCATGATGCTGCTAACTAACTTATCAGGAATGCCATACGACGTCAACATCCACCACCAATTATGGCTGTCATCAGAGTCAAAAAACTTTTTGAAACATACAATGCAAGTACACATAGGTTTTTAAAATTTAAAACATACCTCAAGAATCTAAGAGAAAAAAATTGATCCACGTATTCTTCCCCCCCCTACCCCCCTCTGAACCTAAACTGTTTATTTCGAAATTGCCCATCAAGCAAAATAATAGAAACCTTAACTAGAACGGAAAGTAGGCCGATTGTAGCATAGTTGGCAAAAGAACTGCGATGACATTTTCTTAAATTAGCGATAACAATAGCTCCGGGACACATTTATTATAAAACAGATTGAAAATTTCAATCCGCCACGCGACAGCACCACCCTTCTCAACTCCATAAAAGAGTTCAGTGTTGATTTCATGTAGAGCTCGAGATTTGTGTAGTTTTAGCTCAGAATTAGCGAAAGAGCAACTTTAGATTGTGAAATTGGGGCCAACGTTAAAGCCGGAAATGATTATTGCAAACGCACGTGTTGTCGAAGATGAAGTGAGCGTAGTCGTGGTCGACCATGAAGAATTCCTTTCGCCACTTTCGTTTGCTTATTGCTGGTGACGACTGAAGCGAACAATGCGCAGGCTTCCGCCAACAGACGGAGCACTTCATTGATGCATTTATCGAGTATCTATTATTAGGTAATATTTCCAGTCATCGATTGGCTCGTGCAATGACTGCTGCATCTCTACTCTGCGAAAAGGTCTCTTGCCAATAAGTCTCATCTTAACGGACTTAAATTCCCACGAGAGTTAAGGAGGAGATCTTTTTAGCTTAATCTCTCTCCTCATCCTCATTCTCTTCACTCACAGGAGATATTTTCCTCCCAACACAATATTGCCACGTCGACCACATTCGACCTCGGAAATCCCAACTCACTTCCTTTTCCCAGGTCTTCAGCTCTTCCTGTTTTGCATTCTTTCTTCCGACCCCCCCCCCCCTCCAGGCACCTCCGCCACGAGAGATGTAACTGGAGCCTCAGTAGTGGTGGGAGATCTCTGACCTTTTGACCTATCTAAATATTTCCATATTTCAAATGGTGTTCGAGACGGCAGCCAGTCCCTCGCTTCACAGAGCACAATGAGCATTAGAGTAGCCATCATAAGAGCCACGGGAACTACCAATGCCAAAGGGACCTAAAACTCCTGCCCAAAGGTCAGAGTCAATACAAACTTTAGCATTGAAGCCACCTAGCAGAAGAGAAATATCTCCTTTCTTCACAGAATTCAAAATATCCTGAAGCCGGCTGTAAAATCGATCCTTCTCGTTCTCATCAGAGTCCTCTGTGGGGGCATAACAACAGATGACATTGTACTTTTTGATCCTTGTTTTGAACTTATGTGTAAGAAACTTTCCCTTAATGCACTCATATCCTAAAAGAGCGCCTCTGGTATTCTTGATGAGAAGCATTGCAGACACTTTGCAGGAATTTGCTATCGCGATGTGAAGAAAAATTAAAGGTCACATTGAAATATCTGACTGTTTTGCTATCCCATTATTATGCATGCAATATTCAAAGTTCCAAGTCATAGCCAACTGATTCAGCATAAGGGGTCATTCGCACCTGGAGATCGACACTGCTGTGCAGAGGAAGAGAACGATTGCGGTTCATATTTCACAACGTGTTGGTTAGGTTCATTATTCACTAGAGGGAGACTCTATCGTTAATTAATATAAATGAGGGGTAATTAAGAGTCAATATATCCAATTATTAATAACTATGGTAAGATATTATTTAATCAATAAATAATATCCACAACAGAGTTATCTGTTGACTTTGAAGTTAATAAATCAATAAATAGTTTCGTGGAAAAAAGTTTTGCCGACGTGTGGGATTGTAACCCACGTGACTCCAGAGTGTTCTAAGAGCACTGAACCGAGGCCGGCTCTGCCTTTCCTCCGCCGAGGAGACTTATCAATCTCCCGTGATGGTTGCACCTGGACCTCTACGATCGGGAGCAGAAACTATTTCTTTTTCATGTTGCACTGAGTCAGTTGTGAAGTCCCATTAGCGGCAGAAAGGCGGCTTTACCTCACTGGCACGCAACAGAAGAGACCCGGCTTCCAATCCGACATGCCGGAAAAACTTTTTTCCACGAAACTGTCGCTTAAGACAGAGGTGCTCAACCTTTTGGAAGTCGCGGGCCAATTTGAAAATTTGGCACGTGTCGCGGGCCACACAATAGACAAGTCTTACATACCGCTTTTAGGCTTGAATTCAGAAACAACACCTAACGGAAGATTTTAGAAGAAACATTTAAAAATCAGTGGCAGTGTTGTTGTTGTTCCATGCACTTTGATGGGATTCTTTTAATTTTTCGACTTGAAAATATTTCCCCTGATAGTGCACCAGACGATAATCAGTAATTGTTGTCCTCGATTTCGACTCGGTTGCTTCATTCTGGAAAACATCTCTTCACATGAGCACGAGCTTCCGAAGAGGGAGAAGATTCTTACCGCATTCACTCTTAAACTGACAAACTTTCGCTTGTCCACATACTTTGGGTAAAATTCTTCGTTGTGTTCGTGGGTCACAATTAAGGGTTCAGCGCATCTATCTTAAGGCATCCAGTTTCCTTAAGACATCTTAAAGCCCCTCCCTCCTTTAAGATCCTTCCCCCCATCCACTTCACTCTTGTCATCGTTCACCCGCGATACATTAGTTACGTCATCAGAGGCAGAGCCGGCCCCCCCTCCCTCTCCGCCTCACTTTCAGTTCCCGGGTGCACCAGTGGGCAGCTGACGCACAGGAGCCGGAAACGGGTCCTTTTCCACTCTCACTGGATTCAAGGAAGTACGATTGAGCCACGTGCAAGCGATTTCGACATGCGCCAAACACGATCGTCTGCCCTGAGCCTCGTGAATCGAATGCGTTGTTCTACGGAAGTGGGGGCGGAGGGCAAGGGGAAAGGTGAAGAGACCGAATGGAAGTGAGGGCGGAGGGCGCTCGTGGCCCAAAGAGCACCTCCTCCTCCTCGAGTCCGAAGTCCCAGTGATTGCGGTGCTCATCTCTTTCGAAGAAAAGGGTTCCTGTGCAGACAGAAGAATTCTTTCTCGTCTCACCTTCCGCTTCCGCTTCGTGTGCAGAAGCAGCCGATAAGTGACGACCACACCATCGATGACGTCACTCTTCCTTCGTTCGTCGCAGACGCCATTTTCTTTCCAGCTGGATCCGTGGATCAGTTCTCGATTGAATCTCCTCGTGAGCTCAATCTCTCCTCCAGTCTCCTCTTAATCGTATCAAATGACTCGCAACTTCTCCGACTGCATAAGAGCAATCGGCGTGATCATCGCCGCAACTTCTCCGACCGCATAAGAGCAATCGACGTCATCATCGCCCCTTACCACTTCAGATAATTTCTCTTTCGTTTTGCGACTTTATTTGTCGCGCACACACTCCGTGACGAGAACGGTTTTCCAATCCAATATTGGCAGATAAATCTGAAGAATGTATGTTCTGAATGGGGATTCAGAGAGAGGGAATTCAGTTTATTGGAACTTGTTAATAGCAGTGGCAACGTAGGGGATGAAGTGAGGAGATGTGGGGGGGGGGATGAGGTGAGGATATGTAGGGGGATGAAGTGAGGAGATGTGGGGGGGGGATGAAGTGAGGAGATGTAGGGGGATGAAGTGAGGTGATGTAGGGGGGGGGATGAAGTGAGGAGATGTAGGGGGATGAAGTGAGGTGATGTAGGGTTGAGCTGCTTTCTCTCTCAGAGTCACCATTTCGCCCACAGTGAGCTAAATGGTTAGGTTACAGTTGCTAGGAGACAGATGGAAGTCTCCCGTCATTGACTCTTCTTTAACGTGCTCAGTATATAGTTCTCTCGGGGGCACGGATTGAGGTCCCATCCGACGGATGACAATCTTTTCTAAGCCCATCGATGTTTCCTTTCCTAACTGAGAGCAGGGTATGGATTAGGAGAGATAATTAGGAATGCATTTGGAAGCTAAACCTTCGAATTGCAGATCAACTAACTCGAGGAGATGTGAGCAGACGATCCTTTTCCGCAGAATAACACAGGATTCGGATGTTGTCCGAGGGTACACTGGGAGGAAAAGGTTCAGGGGGGAGGGAGAAAAGAAAACGTCTCTTTGTTTACAGATTTGCTGAAATTAGAAGTTCATTCATTATATTTAACGTGAAAAGGATTACGACAAAAATACTTCGGTAAGAATAGTTATTTCCCACCCCCTCTTTTTTTTATAGTAGAGATGTTGTTAATGTTTGTCCTTTCCTTCTCCTCTCTAGGTCATACCGAAAACTTTACTTTCGAGGACTCAGAAAGTGACGTCACCAAGATAGCATTATCTTTCTATTCTGGGCTCTTCGCATACAACGGATGGTGAGTAATCTTGCCCATTATGCTAATAAATCTTGTATAATGAATAATCTCGATCCCATTGCATACAATGGATGGTGAGTAATCTTGCCCATTATGCTAATAAATCTTGTATAATGAATAATCTCGATCCCATTGCATACATTGGATGCTGAGCAAAATCGATCCAATTTCATAGAATGAAAATTGAGTTTAGCGTTAAAGTCCTCTTGCACTAGAGAAATATTTCGTTTGCTGATAGAATTCAAAGTATCCTGAAAGAGTCCGTAAGAATCTATCTTCATCATTCTCACCAGAGTCTTCTGTGGGGACATAACAACAGATATCCCTCAAGTAATTAACCTTAGTTTTGGGTTTTGCTGTAAGAAATCTTCCATTAATGCAGTAATATTCTCAATATCGTGTCTACTAGCTGAGAAGCAGACTAATTGCTTGGATGTGCTTTCCATCTTGCCTCTCTGCAGACAGGCAGGCGGACACTAGGAGGTATCATGCGTAATATACACACATAATACACACGGTGATTAAAAAGTAGCTTTTAAAACTTGAACTAACTGAGCTTCAGTAAAGTACGCAACACTTTTTGTTTTATCTCAGTGATTGGCGCGAGAGGAAATGTCTCGTCTGCCCTCGAAAGATCTTAATAAATCAGCTTTATGCAAATCCGATAAGGCAACATCAAAACTGCTTCATCACTTGCGAAACTGACATGCATAATCCTCATGCAACCATCGGATAAAGAGGTCGAACCTCACTCTGCAATTTACTCCTGCAAACACATCTATCCTGAGCTACATCTGCTGCATTTCGTCACTCTAGATCAATTCTATCGAAGTCCTGTTTGACCAGTTGTTGTTTCAAAGCCATCAAGATAATCAAACTAAGACATCTGCTCAATATTATCTATTAAGCACAATCATGGAAAGCACTTTACCTGAAACAGAGAGTAGGCTGATACCCCTATAGTTATCACAAGAACTGCGATCACCTTTTTTGAAAATAGGGATAACAATAGCTCTGGTAAAATCCTTAGGAACCATGCCTTTATCATAAAAGATATTCAAAATTTCAGTCATCCAAGTGGTAACCGAAACATTCCCAGCTCTAAGCATTTCTGTAGTAATTTCATCTACCTCTGGGGATTTATGAAGTTTAAGTTTAGAAACAGCCAAAATAACTTCAGATTATGTTATAGGGCCAACATTAAAGCCTCCAATGCACCTATCATCATTGCAAACAATGGGAATAGAACTAACCGCATTGTTTAGAATATCACTGAAATGCTCAGCCCACCTAGCCATGACAGAATCCTCACCTTCTATAACCTTACCTTGTTTATCCTTCAATCCTTGTATACCTGTCCGTTTTCTACCACACAAAACATTAACTATCTGGTACAGCTCTCTGCTGTTGTGCTGTCTAACTGCTTCCTCAGCTTTGTCAGCCAAACCATCAAGCCAAAGAATTTTATCAGCAGCTAACTGATCTTTTACACGTTTATTAAGTTCTCTGTAATCCTTTCTATTAGGACTAGTAGGGTATTGATTGAGGACATTCCTGCAGTTCTTTCTTTCCGAAATAAGCTCAAGTGTCTTATCACTCAAATAATTCTGTCTCCTCTGCTCCTTTTTTCCTAAAAGAGTACTGTTAGTATCCAAAAAAACATGTTTAAAATGTCCCATTCTTCCTCAGCTTCAGTAGTAAGCAAACCATGACTGTCATAATGACTAAGTAACCTATCATGGTAAGCTTTAGTTATAACTGGATCTTTCAGAGCTTCAGTATTAAAGGTGAATTTTTTAACTTTAGCACAACACTTTTTAAGTTTAAGTTGAAAGACACTTTTAACAAGGTAATGGTCAGATCCAATTTCAGCTCCCCTATATGCCCTGCTATTCCTAACAGAACTAGCCCATTTGCTGTTCATTAATATATAATCATATTCCTATGCAACTTATCAGGTACGGGGGTTTATCAAGATAATGGAAACACCAACGGCGACTGGAGTACATGAAATGCGCCGTATGCATATCACAGGGACGACGTCACCAGCGATGTGAGGTATATAAAGGGGAGAAGTGCGATGTCGGATATCACTAAGCAGTGCCACAGGCGCAGGTGAAACAGCTGTTGTGGTGTAATTGTCGACAGTGTCAGATGTTGGTGACCTCCAAAAAAGGCATGATCATTGGTGCTCGTCTTGCAGGAATTTCAGTAATCAGAATGGCAGAAATAGTAGGTGTAACATGAGAAACTGTATTAAAGATTATGACTACTTATCGAAAAGAACAGGGTGTTGCCTCCAAATGTGCAAATTGTGGACGTCATACAAATTTGCCAGAGAGGGATAAGCGAACTTTGGCACAGATTGTACTATGGAAGCACAAGACCACGGCACCACAAATAGCAGCGAGTTGAACTCCAGTTGGAATGATCCTGTTTCCCTCATAACAGTTCGTTGGGAACTTCATCCTGCCGGTATTTTTGTCCATGCTGCAATCCACAAGCCTCTGATTACCAACATGAATGCAACAAAACGTGTAAGGTGGTGCAAAGCACATAAAAACTGGGATACTAAAGACTGGCAGTATGTCATTTGGTCTGATAAATCGTGCTACACATTGTTTCCCCATCACTGGTAGAGTGTACGTCTGGCGAAAAGATGCAGAAGAGTACCACCCCGACTGTTTGGTTTCAACTGTGAAGCATGGAGGTGGATCCCTGAAGCTGTGGGGTGCCATATCATGGTATTAGGGCCATTAGTTATTCTGTAGGGTCATGTGACATCAGCAACTTACGAATCCATTCTCTGGGATCACCTGCACCCAATGTTGTGGGCACTGTTCCCTAATGGCCCTCCCTGGTTTCAAGCGGATAATGCTTCATTGCATTATGGGAAACGTGTCAATTGTGGTTTGCAGAGCATGAGGTACAGCAGCTAACCTGGCCACGTCAATATTATTGAACATTAGTGGGAATATCTGGTGCACAAGTACAGATCCAGCATCACTGGCACAGTTGGGCCATATTTTACAGGAAGAATGGTCTCACATTCCATTACTGTATTTGTATGACTTGAATAAGTCTATTCCACTTCAAATTGTGTCTGTTCTGAACACCGGAAGTAACCTATTTAGTGCAGTACCAGAGTAACCATATTAGGGCAGATGAATAGGCCACACTGATTTGGCAGCTCCCCCTCTCCGTTGCCTTCCACAAGAGAGCATCTCTTTGGAAAGGTAACAAGGGTCTGCAGGAAAACATTGGAAATTTAAATGTTAACTCTGGTTTTTGATCTGACTCGCTGTCTTAGCCTTTTTGGGAAGGGAGGGAGGGAGGGGGGAGGGGGGGGCTGCATCTGACGCTCCTCCCTGCTTGGAGACCACCACAGTTCTTCAGTAAGCGAATGGTTGACGTTCTTTGCAAGTGGAAGTGGCAGACGTCGTTGGCCTCGAGGAAGTGAATCAAACGAGGAAGTGATTGGCAGCTCGTGGAGCTGAAGTAGATCGCTTCCTGAGCAGCAGCGCACTTCTCCATCTAAAAGGATGGATTCGCTTCGATCAGGGATCAGAGGAGGACATTCGGGATTCCTTTGTTGCCATTCGCAGCTAGTAGAAGCGGATGCAAAATGATGAAGGAAGGAAAGTGCACGGTGCAATGAAAGACGAAGTGACACCAGGGGGCGTTTCAGCTGGAGCCAGAGGCAGTGACGTGCCGAGATGTCGTCCCAACTGATCGTTTCAGACGAGGAGGGATAATCTCTTCCATCGATCAGCATTTGTCGGGCAACGGATCAATCGGTGATGCTGATAAATGGATGCTGACAACTAATGGATGGGATCGAAGATAAGATCTCCGTGAAGACGGAGGTGGGAATGCTTGCATCACCAGTGTCGCTTAAAAGTGTCCTTCGCTCGCTTCGCAGGTCGAGCAAAAGGCGCCATCGGAAGGCTTCGACTCTGCTGGCAGCAATTGAGGCGTCCTACTATGCATTTGCAAAGGGTGCATAGACACAGAGTGACACAGAGTGATAAGATTTACAATGCCCTCCACCCTCGGGTATTACTTAAACTTCACCGCATGTTCATTAGCGCTTGGATTTCTCTTTACAGGTGCATTGCGCAATCACAGCGTAGAGCAATCCTTGAAGTGGCAGCAGTCGAAGAAGAGGATTCCGTAAGAGATGTTGCCAGCAACAGAGTGCTCAAAGCCTCAGTGCTCGTATGAGAAGAAACGGCTGAACCCCCCCCCTGCCCTCCCCTCCCAGGTGGATCCATCCTCTACATGGCGAAATCCCGCAAAGTGATCACAATCCTTACTTCGTCAAAAACTCTCCTCGTCATTTAAATGACTGCCAGTCACAGTCACTGGCACTCATTTAAACGACGACATGACACGAGGGATGGTGTCGAGAGGAGGCCTCCATCTGTCTCCCATCAGCTGTCCAGTGGCTCCCCTCCGCCAAACATTCTCTGAGCCCTCGGGGTCGTCACCATTTAGCGCATTGTGGGGGAAAAAAGGGACGCTCAGAGGTGGACTAACCCAATCCTCCTTCGAATTTCAACTCTTTCTATAGAAACTGTCCCCATTACGAATTCTTTTTCTTTCTGCAGACTTACTGTGAATTTTAACTCTTTTTATAAAACCTGTTTCCATTGTTACTTTATACATTTTGTTTAAATAAAATATATATCCTCATATGAAGGGTCTTTGAGGTTCAAAGGTTGGGTGATATTTATCTGTGATTCATTTAGTGGCAGTTTTCTAACTTTTATCGAGATATTTTGAGTGAATAAGTTCAATGCGCCGGAGATTCTTAAGTTGTCAGCAGCCAATTGCAGCTTCGGATCATCACGTGATAGCCAGTGTTGCCATACTGGATTGACATAATTCCATTCCGAAGTAATAAATCTTCATGGGGCTATGAAATCGCTGTTGACTTATCAGTTCCGTTGGAGTTTTCGAAAATATTTAAGAGAACGATTTTAGCGTTAGAAATTTCCTGCTTGCCATGAAGCATCCGTCATCGTTTCCGAGATCTGCTTTGAGAAGCGGCCAATTATTAAACTTATTTCAAGTATCGCAATGCTCAATGAAAGCATTTAAAATTCAGGTTCATTTCTTCTCTCTGAATAACCTGTTCCAAACTGTAATAAAAGGACACATTTACTGCGCGAGCCTGCTTCGTGTGACGAAATCGTCAGCTCCTAATGGTCCACCTGACGATGGACAGAATTGACGAACATGCGATCTACTTCCGCGATTTAAGGAAGAAAGAAATTCCTTCGGGATGCTGCGCCAATGTCGAAATAAGATAGAGAAATTAACACATAACAAATGAATCTGAAGTGTAATTGGCTGCACAATATTGGATAAATATTAATAAAATATAAAGGAATTTGTTAACACAATAATCGAATTAGAAGAAATCGACATCGATCCTTTTCAAATCAACAATTCCTTTTCCAGGAGGATCGGTGAGGTGGAAATGGGGACCAATGGCAAATTGAATTCATTCACTGAAACAGATTTTCGTTGCACGTGGATGAAATTAATTTCTGCGATTAATGCGTTTCGTAAGGAAGAAATTAGAAGAATTACCCTTGACCAAGTTGTTGACAACGGGCTTCAAAGAGTTATCAGTATTTCAAATTATCGAGCAATTTTTGACAGTGGAAATGTTCGCTTTGGTGATGTTAGTTGATAAGCAATTAATGGAGCTCTGATTGGTCGTCAGCATGTTCCCGTCGTTCCCTTTCAAAAGCACCCAGTGCTTCAGACGTTCATTAGATCCAACGATCACCTTTAGTTGTTCAACATCTTGGCAAACGACTCCATCAGCCGTTCAACAACAAGTTCATACAATGATATGAATCGAAACGAGGGCTCATTACTCGAATGATGGCTTGTTGCGCCACCGAAGGAATAGAAGTGGTGAACTCTTCTTTTGCACGCAGAAGATACTCAAAAATAAATTATTTAAAACGATTTTATAAAATATTTGTTACAGTATGTCGAGTTTTTTAATGAAAAATTAATCCTTGAAGGTAAGATGGCGTCTCTCCCCAATTCCATGAGATTCTGCTTAAGCTGCAACGGGAATGAAATGGACTTTATAAAGCGAAAGAAATTGCGATGACGTTCGTAGACTCCATTTCTCTGCTAAAGGATAAACTTGGTCGGCAAGAAATTGATCGATCAGTTTCCACCTCTTTCCAGAACTCTTACCAGTGATTGGCTAATTGAAATGTTTCCTCATCGCTGCCATCGAAAGAGATGTGCGAATCACAATTAAAATATTCCGATGTGCTTTGACGAGCGGATTCGGTTATGAATCCATTTTTAACGGATATCGAGCTTTGCGGAAACAGTCAAATGAGCAACAAAATGAGTTGAAAGTCAGAGCACGACTCAACGACTTTCGCACCGTTGCCATTCAGAAGAAGTAAAATTACCGATTGTAGCATTTCCGACATCGTATTTAGTTGAAGACTCGATAATTCTCCTTAGAGAGGGAAAAAAAATTCCTTTTCCTGAAGGATGCGCTAGAAGGAACAGTTGGTGAATGGCTTTTCCATGAAGGATGCGTTAGAAGGAACAGTTGGTGAATGGCTTTTCCATGAAGGATGCGTTAGAAAGAACAGTTGGTGAATGGCTTTTCCATGAAGGATGCGTTAGAAAGAACAGTTGGTGAATGGCTTTTCCATGAAGGATGCGTTAGAAAGAACAGTTGGTGAATGGCTTTTCCATGAAGGATGCGTTAGAAAGAACAGTTGGTGAATGGCTTTTCCATGAAGGATGCGTTAGAAGGAACAGTTGGTGAATGGCTTTTCCATGAAGGATGCGTTAGAAAGAACAGTTGGTGAATGGCTTTTCCATGAAGGATGCGTTAGAAAGAACAGTTGGTGAATGGCTTTTCCATGAAGGATGCGTTAGAAAGAACAGTTGGTGAATGGCTTTTCCATGAAGGATGCGTTAGAAGGAACAGTTGGTGAATGGCTTTTCCATGAAGGATGCGTTAGAAAGAACAGTTGGTGAATGGCTTTTCCATGAAGGATGCGTTAGAAAGAACAGTTGGTGAATGGCTTTTCCATGAAGGATGCGTTAGAAAGAACAGTTGGTGAATGGCTTTTCCATGAAGGATGCGTTAGAAAGAACAGTTGGTGAATGGCTTTTCCATGAAGGATGCGTTAGAAAGAACAGTTGGTGAATGGCTTTTCCATGAAGGATGCGTTAGAAAGAACAGTTGGTGAATGGCTTTTCCATGAAGGATGCGTTAGAAGGAACAGTTGGTGAATGGCTTTTCCATGAAGGATGCGTTAGAAGGAACAGTTGGTGAATGGCTTTTCCATGAAGGATGCGTTAGAAGGAATAGTTGGTGAATGGCTTTTCCATGAAGGATGCGTTAGAAGGAACAGTTGGTGAATGGCTTTTCCATGAAGGATGCGTTAGAAGGAACAGTTGGTGAATGGCTTTTCCATGAAGGATGCGTTAGAAAGAACAGTTGGTGAATGGCTTTTCCATGAAGGATGCGTTAGAAAGAACAGTTGGTGAATGGCTTTTCCATGAAGGATGCGTTAGAAAGAACAGTTGGTGAATGGCTTTTCCATGAAGGATGCGTTAGAAAGAACAGTTGGTGAATGGCTTTTCCATGAAGGATGCGTGAGAAAGAACAGTTGGTGAATGGCTTTTCCATGAAGGATGCGTTAGAAAGAACAGTTGGTGAATGGCTTTTCCATGAAGGATGCGTTAGAAAGAACAGTTGGTGAATGGCTTTTCCATGAAGGATGCGTTAGAAAGAACAGTTGGTGAATGGCTTTTCCATGAAGGATGCGTTAGAAGGAACAGTTGGTGAATGGCTTTTCCATGAAGGATGCGTTAGAAAGAACAGTTGGTGAATGGCTTTTCCATGAAGGATGCGTTAGAAGGAACAGTTGGTGAATGGCTTTTCCATGAAGGATGCGTTAGAAGGAACAGTTGGTGAATGGCTTTTCCATGAAGGATGCGTTAGAAGGAACAGTTGGTGAATGGCTTTTCCATGAAGGATGCGTTAGAAGGAATAGTTGGTGAATGGCTTTTCCATGAAGGATGCGTTAGAAGGAACAGTTGGTGAATGGCTTTTCCATGAAGGATGCGTTAGAAGGAACAGTTGGTGAATGGCTTTTCCATGAAGGATGCGTTAGAAAGAACAGTTGGTGAATGGCTTTTCCATGAAGGATGCGTTAGAAAGAACAGTTGGTGAATGGCTTTTCCATGAAGGATGCGTTAGAAAGAACAGTTGGTGAATGGCTTTTCCATGAAGGATGCGTTAGAAAGAACAGTTGGTGAATGGCTTTTCCATGAAGGATGCGTGAGAAAGAACAGTTGGTGAATGGCTTTTCCATGAAGGATGCGTTAGAAAGAACAGTTGGTGAATGGCTTTTCCATGAAGGATGCGTTAGAAAGAACAGTTGGTGAATGGCTTTTCCATGAAGGATGCGTTAGAAAGAACAGTTGGTGAATGGCTTTTCCATGAAGGATGCGTTAGAAGGAACAGTTGGTGAATGGCTTTTCCATGAAGGATGCGTTAGAAAGAACAGTTGGTGAATGGCTTTTCCATGAAGGATGCGTTAGAAGGAACAGTTGGTGAATGGCTTTTCCATGAAGGATGCGTTAGAAGGAACAGTTGGTGAATGGCTTTTCCATGAAGGATGCGTTAGAAAGAACAGTTGGTGAATGGCTTTTCCATGAAGGATGCGTTAGAAAGAACAGTTGGTGAATGGCTTTTCCATGAAGGATGCGTTAGAAAGAACAGTTGGTGAATGGCTTTTCCATGAAGGATGCGTTAGAAAGAACAGTTGGTAAATGGCTTTTCCATGAAGGATGCGTTAGAAAGAACAGTTGGTGAATGGCTTTTCCATGAAGGATGCGTTAGAAGGAACAGTTGGTGAATGGCTTTTCCATGAAGGATGCGTTAGAAAGAACAGTTGGTGAATGGCTTTTCCATGTAGGATGCGTTAGAAAGAACAGTTGGTGAATGGCTTTTCCATGAAGGATGCGTTAGAAAGAACAGTTGGTGAATGGCTTTTCCATGAAGGATGCGTTAGAAAGAACAGTTGGTGAATGGCTTTTCCATGAAGGATGCGTTAGAAAGAACAGTTGGTGAATGGCTTTTCCATGAAGGATGCGTTAGAAAGAACAGTTGGTGAATGGCTTTTCCATGAAGGATGCGTTAGAAAGAACAGTTGGTGAATGGCTTTTCCATGAAGGATGCGTTAGAAAGAACAGTTGGTGAATGGCTTTTCCATGAAGGATGCGTTAGAAGGAACAGTTGGTGAATGGCTTTTCCATGAAGGATGCGTTAGAAAGAACAGTTGGTGAATGGCTTTTCCATGAAGGATGCGTTAGAAGGAACAGTTGGTGAATGGCTTTTCCATGAACGATGCGTTAGAAGGAACAGTTGGTGAATGGCTTTTCCATGAAGGATGCGTTAGAAGGAACAGTTGGTGAATGGCTTTTCCATGAAGGATGCGTTAGAAGGAACAGTTGGTGAATGGCTTTTCCATGAAGGATGCGTTAGAAAGAACAGTTGGTGAATGGCTTTTCCATGAAGGATGCGTTAGAAAGAACAGTTGGTGAATGGCTTTTCTGTGAAGGATGCGTTAGAAAGAACAGTTGGTGAATGGCTTTTCCGTGAAGGATGCGTTAGAAGGAACAGTTGGTGAATGGCTTTTCCATGAAGGAAGAGTTAGAAAGAACAGTTGGTGAATGGCTTTTCCATGAAGGATGCGTTAGAAGGAATAGTTGGTGAATGGCATTGCAAATTGATCTGGAGTGATGAATGCTTTGCTGAGATGGAATCCAATTCCTAATCATTTCGTTTGCCAATTAAAGCGTTTCAGTTCTCGTGACAGAGCCCCCCCCCCACTGCTGCCATTAAGAATTCAATTAGGGCACTCGTGGCAGAATCTTTAGCACGACGATATCCATGAAATAGAAAAAGCAAATTTTCTTGTATTGCGATAAATTCTCATATTAAGTGATTTTGATTATTTCTTTTCTTTTCATTTTCAGGAACTATCTGAATTTTGTGATCGAAGAGCTGAAAGAACCTCACAGGTGAGTGAATCTTCTGCTGGGAGCTGCTCAGTTTTTTGTTCGTTTCGTTGGATTTTCCGTTTTCGGGGAGGGAGGGAAAAATGATCTGGCAACTTCATTTCCGTAAGCAAAACTCCCTGCCCTGCCCACGGTCAGAAGGGGACACCGATGGGCTTGGAAAGGCCACCGTCCGTCGGACGAAATATTAAGCCGTGGCCCCGTGTGCGGGAGAGCCATACCATGAGCACATTAAAGAACACGCTGGATGGCCTTGACGGGAGGCTACCATCTGTCTGCCAACGGCTGTTCCAGTGGGTCTCCTCCCCCAACCTTCTCTGAGCCTTCGGGGTCCATGTGACCTGGCTATTTAGCCCATGGTGTGAAAAACAAGTGCCGCTCAGAGGTTAAAGCAACCCGACTCTAGCGAGGAGAATATTTCTTGCAATGGAAGAGCAATAACAATTTCGCATCTGGAGAATGGCATCGCGAGGAATGAACTTCCGGCGAATCCCTCTCTCCATCAGCTCTTCTCTTCATCACCTGCAACAATGGGATCGAAGGCAGACGCACGACCACATTTACTCCTCACGCGCCTTTACTCACGCGAAATGGTAGTGCTCATATATGATCGGTCGATTTATAATTTTCTTTAATTTCAGAACAATGAAATAAATTAAAATTAAAAAAAAAATATATACCCTAAAAAGTAAAAAACAGAGAAATAAAGCCTCTATCGATGGTGCAATCGATCACTTGAGTTCGCATTCACTTCAAAGGAAGATAGGACTCCGGCGATCTTCTCGAATAGGCAAATCGGCGCCCTATCTTCCTTTGAAGTGTCACCCGCAACTTTTCCTCTTCAAGGCATGCGACATGAACTACAATTATATTCCGCGTTTATCAAAAATATTTATCCATACATAGTTATAACAGAATTTTAAGCTAGATATGTCTGAATTTTTTATCTTCAAAGAAAGAGGCCGTATTGGTACAAACATGAATTATCATTGGTCAGCGTCAATTAATTTTTTTTACAGTTTACAAATGTATTACGTGTTATAGACGTTTTAACACAGTCATTTTTTATTGATAAATGGGAAAAATCTTTTTAGAAATACTGTAATTCTGAACAAGGAAAGCACCCAAGGGTATTCTTATTATGATAAATGCAATAAGAATAGTTGGCAACAGTAGTTGGAAGGCGTATCGTGCAGTTTTTTCAGCTGTAAGTAAAAAGTTAATTTTATAGATATTTCGGAAACACTGTGCAATTCTGTTTGCACCGATGTTTGATAAATAGTCGCTCTATAAGCACAGACAGTGATTAGTTCAAATTTTTGCCCAGCTAGCTATTAATTAAATTGCGAAAAATTTTGCATCTGTGGATACGTGAACAGGAAGTGCGCGTCACGTGTCATCACGTCGTGGCTAAAGAGCATGATGCAATAGCGATGTCCCTTCGTCTGCTTGTGGTGGGAAGTGCGGCTGACGACACGAAGAACTGTCGGCTTATTCGTTGAGTTCATCTGCTACCTGGCTTTTTGTTTCTGTTTATAGTTAGAGGAATTCATTCCGCCAAAACTGATTTGCAGTAAATGTAAATAAGGAGCTTCGAGGGACGTCTGAGTGAGTTAGGTGTTCACAATGTGGTAACATATTTCACTTTTCCTGCCTTGGTTTGTTAGAATCAAATTTCAGAAAATTGTCACAAGAACATAAAAGAAATTGAAATGAAAAGGTAGAAAATGTAGCACAGGAAATTGGTCAGGCAGGCTGTGATTCAGTTCATCTGAATGGTTGCAGTCTTGAGCAGGTGTCACAGTTTAATTATCTTGGGAGCTATGTAACAGATACAGGTGATGAGTGGCATGAGATTAACAGACGAATTGGGATTGCTGCCGGGACTTTTAAGAATCTATGGAGAGTGTGGAGAAATAGGCCTATACACCTAAAGACTAAAATTAGACTGTATAATAGTTTGGTTCTTCCTAGGGTTAGTTATGGTAGTGAAACTTGGACACTTTGTAAACAAAATAACAGGAAACTAGATGCTTTTGATTCCAGATGCTTATGCAGTATCTTGGGCATTAGGTGGTTCAACTTTGTAACTAATGATGAGGTTAGGCAAAGGAGTTTGCAACGTCCTTTAAGCAGTATATTGGGCAGAGAGAGACTCCGTTGGTTTAGCCATGTTGCCCGTATGAATAATTATAGATTGGCGAATAGGGTTATGAACAGTGTGCCTAAAGGCCTCAGAAAGAAGGGGAGACCTAGGATGTGGTGGGCAGAAAATGTAAAACAGGACCTTGTTAGAATTGGTGAGCAGTGGCCAGATGCAGCAGATGTAGCTCAGGACAGACTTGCTTGGAGAACTAAATTGCACGGTCTGGTTGGACCTCCTTCGCCCATGGCTGCTTGAGGATGATGAATATCCGAGCTATATCCATCAAGTCTCCTGGTATATATATAAATAGGTACATTTGAGTTGTTTGACTTCTGAGCGGCTATTTCTTTGCACACAATGGGCTAAATGGCCACGTCACAAGGACCCTGAGAGGAGGTTGGAGGAGAGGAGCCACTGGACAGCTGTTAGGAGATAGATGGTAGCCTGCCGACGAGGCCATCCAGCGTGCTTTTTGATGGCCTCTTCCTTCCCCCTTCCTCCATCCCCAGGTATTTTTGAATTTCTCTCTTTCGATTCGTTTCTTAAAATGGATTCTGATAATCTTCAATAATCCACAGTCGATTCAAGTCTTAAATATTTTCCTATTTAATGCGCAATTAATTGATGAATATCGTCTAATCGAATATTATCGTTTGGTTTTGTGATCAGCAGAGAGAAAGAGAGGAGAAATAGTCAGCAGGTTGGAAACAATTGGAGCAAGTCTCGCCATTTGGCGAAATCATCCTGCAAGTATTTCTCTGCTTACCAGAGATTCTCTCAGCTTGCAAGAGAAGTTTCAGTAAGCCTAAAATAAGTAAGAATTCTCTTCAAACATAGGGGTGGCGGGGAAGGGGGGGGGGAGGGCAAATGGCAAAAAAAGTCGTCCTTGTCATGTCATAATTTTATCTGTGGTTTCCTCTATTTATATATTAATGCAGATATTTATGTATTAGTTGATTATTCATGAACATCTCATAACTAAAATAAATAAATGTTTCTTTGATTCTTTATTCGTTTACATGTTTCCTACGGAATAACGTATCTATGTCAAAACGCAAAACCCGTGAGCAGGGGGGGGGGGGTCGTAGATTGATATTCTTGTCCCAAGCACAAAATTAAAATTAGCTAGTTACGTCACAATTTGTTCTTACCGTTCGAAAGTATTCCGTAAAGAATTTCTGATGATGTTTGTGAATTTTTATTTCAGAAATCTTCCAAAAGCAATCTTCATCTCGTGCGTGCTGGTGACTGTGGTCTACACTATGACAGTGGTGGCCTTCCACACGACGCTCACCGTCACCGATGTGCTGGGAGCCGAAGCCGTGGCTGTGGTAAGGGATGCTCATTTTTTCATCTTAGAAATCGGTTATGGGGAAAATCGAGGTTTCCATCGATTAGGAAGAAAAAACGTTTTCTCTGATTTTTGTCTCTTCGTTCATTTCTACATGACAGAGGAAATGAATGGTGATGCCAGATTCGAGGCAATTATGACAGAGGTCGACCTTTTGCTCTCTTCGATTGAAAATGCCCCTAGCAAGCGATTTCCCTTTCAGTGATCAAAGCACCATTTGATCCTTATACATTTCCTCTCCGCCATTTTCGTTTCCTGGCTTCCTTTCAATCGGCTGCTGCTTTCAAGGTCACCTCTCTCACTCTGCAAACGATCTCCTTCGAGGTTTCATCGGGTGGCAGGGATGGCTCAGGAGGTGCACACCAGGCTCATAATCTGCAGGATGGCTCAGGAGGTGCACATCAGGCTCATAATCTGCAGGATGGCTCAGGAGGTGCACATCAGGCTCATAATCTGCAGGATGGCTGAGGAGGTGCACACCAGGCTCATAATCTGCAGGATGGCTGAGGAGGTGCACACCAGGCTCATAATCTGCAGGATGGCTCAGGAGGTGCACACCAGGCTCATAATCTGCAGGATGGCTCAGGAGGTGCACACCTGGCTCATAATCTGCAGGATGGCTCAGGAGGTGCACACCTGGCTCATAATCTGCAGGATGGCTCAGGAGGTGCACACCAGGCTCATAATCTGCAGTATGGCTCAGGAGGTGCACACCAGGCTCATAATATGCAGGATGGCTCAGGAGGTGCACATCAGGCTCATAATCTTCAGGATGGCTCAGGAGGTGCACATCAGGCTCATAATCTTCAGGATGGCTCAGGAGGTGCACATCAGGCTCATAATCTGCAGTTACCAGGTTTGAGACGAGCACCACCTGCATCAGCATTCAGATTTATCTCGCAGAATTCCTCCGCCCTACCATGGCCACTAGTGGACACCGATTGGGCTTGGATTGGATGAGGTTTCGTCAGGTGATGGGGGGGGGGGTGAAGGTGCATCAGCAACGTCAGACAGACAGTACAATTTCATTAGTAATGCAGCTGCAACAGTCACCTTAGAGTGAGCAGTGGTGTGTCATTTGGTGATGCACGAGGTATTTTTGCATCAGGCTCCTTGAGCTGTCTCACCATATGACATGGGGGGGGGGGGGTTCAGATGAATAAAAGGATGCTTGTGCTGATGAGTGGTGTGTCATCTGGTGATGCAGGATTTGGGGCAACAGGCTCCTTCGGTATCTCACCATGTGATACAGAGGATGCAGATGTATAAAAGAACACCTGGGGTGTCTCACCGTGTGATGTAGAGGGTGCAGAATTAAAAAAAGGACCCTTGGACTGAGCAGTGATATGCCATCAGGTGATGACGGAGTATTGGTGCATCAGGCTGCCTAGAGTGTCTCACCATGAGGAATTGGCTGAGGAATGGTGTGCCGGGTTGGGTTGTTTTACCTCTGAGCGGCACTTTTTTGCACACCATGGGCTAAATGGCCAGGTCACATGGATCCCGAAGGCTCGGAGAAGGTTGGGGGAGGGGACCCATGGGAACAGCTGTTGGGAGACGGATGGTAGCCTCCCGTCAAGGCCATCCAGTGTGTTCTTTAACGTGCACAGCTCTCCCGCACACGGGGCCACGGCTTAACGTCCCATCCGACGGACGGCGGCCTTTCCAAGCCCATCGGTGTCCCCTACTGACCGTGGGCAGGGAATTTTGCGGAGATAAATCTGAACGCTGACCCAGCTGGGACTCGAACCTGGGAACTACAGATTACGAGCCTGGCACGCTACCGACTGAGCCACCCCCGCCCCAATGGTGTGCCATCTGGCGATGCAGGAGTATTGGTGCATCAGGCTGCCTGGAGTGTCTCACCATGAGGAATTGGCTGAGGAATGGTGTGCCATCTGGCGATGCAGGAGTATTGGTGCATCAGGCTGCCTGGAGTGTCTCACCATGAGGAATTGGCTGAGGAATGGTGTGCCATCAGGTGATGCAGGAGTATTGGTGCATCAGGCTGCCTGGAGTGTCTCACCATGAGGAATTGGCTGAGGAATGGTGTGCCATCTGGCGATGCAGGAGTATTGGTGCATCAGGCTGCCTGGAGTGTCTCACCATGAGGAATTGGCTGAGGAATGGTGTGCCATCAGGTGATGCAGGAGTATTGGTGCATCAGGCTGCCTGGAGTGTCTCACCATGAGGAATTGGCTGAGGAATGGTGTGCCATCTGGCGATGCAGGAGTATTGGTGCATCAGGCTGCCTGGAGTGTCTCACCATGAGGAATTGGCTGAGGAATGGTGTGCCATCAGGTGATGCAGGAGTATTGGTGCATCAGGCTGCCTGGAGTGTCTCACCATGAGGAATTGGCTGAGGAATGGTGTGCCATCTGGCGATGCAGGAGTATTGGTGCATCAGGCTGCCTGGAGTGTCTCACCATGAGGAATTGGCTGAGGAATGGTGTGCCATCAGGTGATGCAGGAGTATTGGTGCATCAGGCTGCCTGGAGTGTCTCACCATGAGGAATTGGCTGAGGAATGGTGTGCCATCTGGCGATGCAGGAGTATTGGTGCATCAGGCTGCCTGGAGTGTCTCACCATGAGGAATTGGCTGAGGAATGGTGTGCCATCTGGCGATGCAGGAGTATTGGTGCATCAGGCTGCCTGGAGTGTCTCACCATGAGGAATTGGCTGAGGAATGGTGTGCCATCAGGTGATGCAGGAGTATTGGTGCATCAGGCTGCCTGGAGTGTCTCACCATGAGGAATTGGCTGAGGAATGGTGTGCCATCTGGCGATGCAGGAGTATTGGTGCATCAGGCTGCCTAGAGTGTCTCACCATGAGGAATTGGCTGAGGAATGGTGTGCCATGAGGTGATGCAGGAGTATTGGTGCATCAGGCTGCCTGGAGTGTCTCACCATGAGGAATTGGCTGAGGAATGGTGTGCCATCTGGCGATGCAGGAGTATTGGTGCATCAGGCTGCCTGGAGTGTCTCACCATGAGGAATTGGCTGAGGAATGGTGTGCCATCAGGTGATGCAGGAGTATTGGTGCATCAGGCTGCCTGGAGTGTCTCACCTTGAGGAATTGGCTGAGGAATGGTGTGCCATGAGGTGATGCAGGAGTATTGGTGCATCAGGCTGCCTGGAGTGTCTCACCTTGAGGAATTGGCTGAGGAATGGTGTGCCATGAGGTGATGCAGGAGTATTGGTGCATCAGGCTGCCTGGAGTGTCTCACCTTGAGGAATTGGCTGAGGAATGGTGTGCCATGAGGTGATGCAGGAGTATTGGTGCATCAGGCTGCCTGGAGTGTCTCACCTTGAGGAATTGGCTGAGGAATGGTGTGCCATCTGGCGATGCAGGATGTTTTGGGGCATCCTCGGTGTGTCTCACCATGTTATGCAGAAAGTGAAGATGTATAAAAGCACCCCTGGAGTGTCTCGCCTTGTAATGCAGAGGATGCAGATGTATAAAAGTACCGTTGGAGTGTCTCACCATTTGCACTTCGAGTATTACCTGATGACACACTTGCTCAGCCCTAGGGTCCTTTTACATGATGCAGATATGTAAAAGGATCCTTTGAGTGTCTCACCACGTGATGCACATGGTGCAGATGTATAAAAGGATCCTTTGAGTGTTTCACCACGTGATGCAGATGGTGCAGATGTATAAAAGGATCCTTTGAGTGTTTCACCACGTGATGTAGAGGGTGCAGATGTATAAAAGGTTCCTTTGATTGTCTTACCACGTGATGCAGAGGGTGCAGATGTATAAAAGGATCCTTTGAGTGTCTCACCACGTGATGTAGAGGGTGTAGATTTGTAAAAGGTTCCTTTGAGTGTCTCACCACATGATGCTGAGGGTGCAGATGTATAAAAGGATCCTTTGAGTGTCTCACCACGTGATGTAGAGGGTGCAGATTTGTAAAAGGTTCCTTTGAGTGTCTCACCACATGATGCTGAAGGTGCAGATGTATAAAAGGATCCTTTGAGTATCTCACCACGTGATGCAGAGGGTGCAGATGTATAAAAGGATCCTTTGAGTGTCTCACCACGTGATGTAGAGGGTGCAGATTTGTAAAAGGTTCCTTTGAGTGTCTCACCACATGATGCTGAGGGTGCAGATGTATAAAAGGATCCTTTGAGTGTCTCACCACGTGATGTAGAGGGTGTAGATTTGTAAAAGGTTCCTTTGAGTGTCTCACCACATGATGCTGAGGGTGCAGATGTATAAAAGGATCCTTTGAGTGTCTCACCACGTGATGTAGAGGGTGCAGATTTGTAAAAGGTTCCTTTGAGTGTCTCACCACATGATGCTGAAGGTGCAGATGTATAAAAGGATCCTTTGAGTATCTCACCACGTGATGTAGAGGGTGCAGATTTGTAAAAGGTTCCTTTGAGTGTCTCACCACATGATGCTGAGGGTGCAGATGTATAAAAGGATCCTTTGAGTGTCTCACCACGTGATGTAGAGGGTGCAGATTTGTAAAAGGTTCCTTTGAGTGTCTCACCACATGATGCTGAAGGTGCAGATGTATAAAAGGATCCTTTGAGTATCTCACCACGTGATGTAGAGGGTGCAGATTTGTAAAAGGTTCCTTTGAGTGTCTCACCACATGATGCTGAGGGTGCAGATGTATAAAAGGATCCTTTGAGTGTCTCACCACGTGATGTAGAGGGTGTAGATTTGTAAAAGGTTCCTTTGAGTGTCTCACCACATGATGCTGAAGGTGCAGATGTAAAAAAGGATCCTTTGAGTATCTCACCACGTGATGTAGAGGGTGCAGATTTGTAAAAGGTTCCTTTGAGTGTCTCACCACATGATGCTGAGGGTGCAGATGTATAAAAGGATCCTTTGAGTATCTCACCACGTGATGTAGAGGGTGCAGATTTGTAAAAGGTTCCTTTGAGTGTCTCACCACATGATGCTGAGGGTGCAGATGTATAAAAGGATCCTTTGAGTATCTCACCACATGATGCAGAGGGTGCAGATGTATAAAAGGATCCTTTGAGTGTCTCACCACGTGATGCAGAGGGTGCAGATGTATAAAAGGATCCTTTGAGTGTCTCACCACGTGATGCAGAGGGTGCAGATGTATAAAAGGATCCTTTGAGTGTCTCACCACGTGATGTAGAGGGTGTAGATTTGTAAAAGGTTCCTTTGAGTGTCTCACCACATGATGCTGAAGGTGCAGATGTATAAAAGGATCCTTTGAGTATCTCACCACGTGATGTAGAGGGTGCAGATTTGTAAAAGGTTCCTTTGAGTGTCTCACCACATGATGCTGAGGGTGCAGATGTATAAAAGGATCCTTTGAGTATCTCACCACATGATGCAGAGGGTGCAGATGTATAAAAGGATCCTTTGAGTGTCTCACCACGTGATGTAGAGGGTGTAGATTTGTAAAAGGTTCCTTTGAGTGTCTCACCACATGATGCTGAAGGTGCAGATGTATAAAAGGATCCTTTGAGTATCTCACCACGTGATGCAGAGGGTGCAGATGTATAAAATTATCCTTTGAGTATCTCACCACGTGATGCAGAGGGTGCAGATGTATAAAAGGATCCTTTGAGTGTCTCACCACGTGATGTAGAGGGTATAGATTTGTAAAAGGTTCCTTTGAGTGTCTCACCACATGATGCTGAAGGTGCAGATGTATAAAAGGATCCTTTGAGTATCTCACCACGTGATGCAGAGGGTGCAGATGTATAAAAGGATCCTTTGAGTGTCTCACCACGTGATGCAGAGGGTGCAGATGTATAAAAGGATCCTTTGAGTGTCTCACCACGTGATGTAGAGGGTGTAGATTTGTAAAAGGTTCCTTTGAGTGTCTCACCACATGATGCTGAAGGTGCAGATGTATAAAAGGATCCTTTGAGTATCTCACCACGTGATGTAGAGGGTGCAGATTTGTAAAAGGTTCCTTTGAGTGTCTCACCACATGATGCTGAGGGTGCAGATGTATAAAAGGATCCTTTGAGTATCTCACCACATGATGCAGAGGGTGCAGATGTATAAAAGGATCCTTTGAGTGTCTCACCACGTGATGTAGAGGGTGTAGATTTGTAAAAGGTTCCTTTGAGTGTCTCACCACATGATGCTGAAGGTGCAGATGTATAAAAGGATCCTTTGAGTATCTCACCACGTGATGCAGAGGGTGCAGATGTATAAAAGGATCCTTTGAGTGTCTCACCACGTGATGCAGAGGGTGCAGATGTATAAAAGGATCCTTTGAGTGTCTCACCACGTGATGTAGGGGGTGTAGATTTGTAAAAGGTTCCTTTGAGTGTCTCACCACATGATGCTGAAGGTGCAGATGTATAAAAGGATCCTTTGAGTATCTCACCACGTGATGCAGAGGGTGCAGATGTATAAAAGGATCCTTTGAGTGTCTTACCACGTGATGCAGAGGGTGCAGATGTATAAAAGGATCCTTTGAGTGTCTCACCACGTGATGCAGAGGGTGCAGATGTATAAAAGGATCCTTTGAGTGTCTCACCACGTGATGTAGAGGGTGCAGATTTGTAAAAGGTTCCTTTGAGTGTCTCACCACATGATGCTGAGGGTGCAGATGTATAAAAGGATCCTTTGAGTGTCTCACCACGTGATGTAGAGGGTGTAGATTTGTAAAAGGTTCCTTTGAGTGTCTCACCACATGATGCTGAAGGTGCAGATGTATAAAAGGATCCTTTGAGTATCTCACCACGTGATGTAGAGGGTGCAGATTTGTAAAGGTTCCTTTGAGTGTCTCACCACATGATGCTGAGGGTGCAGATGTATAAAAGGATCCTTTGAGTATCTCACCACATGATGCAGAGGGTGCAGATGTATAAAAGGATCCTTTGAGTGTCTCACCACGTGATGTAGAGGGTGTAGATTTGTAAAAGGTTCCTTTGAGTGTCTCACCACATGATGCTGAAGGTGCAGATGTATAAAAGGATCCTTTGAGTATCTCACCACGTGATGCAGAGGGTGCAGATGTATAAAAGGATCCTTTGAGTGTCTCACCACGTGATGCAGAGGGTGCAGATGTATAAAAGGATCCTTTGAGTGTCTCACCACGTGATGTAGAGGGTGTAGATTTGTAAAAGGTTCCTTTGAGTGTCTCACCACATGATGCTGAAGGTGCAGATGTATAAAAGGATCCTTTGAGTATCTCACCACGTGATGCAGAGGGTGCAGATGTATAAAAGGATCCTTTGAGTGTCTCACCACGTGATGCAGAGGGTGCAGATGTATAAAAGGATCCTTTGAGTGTCTCACCACGTGATGTAGAGGGTGTAGATTTGTAAAAGGTTCCTTTGAGTGTCTCACCACATGATGCTGAAGGTGCAGATGTATAAAAGGATCCTTTGAGTATCTCACCACGTGATGCAGAGGGTGCAGATGTATAAAAGGATCCTTTGAGTGTCTTACCACGTGATGCAGAGGGTGCAGATGTATAAAAGGATCCTTTGAGTGTCTCACCACGTGATGCAGAGGGTGCAGATGTATAAAAGGATCCTTTGAGTGTCTCACCACGTGATGTAGAGGGTGCAGATTTGTAAAAGGTTCCTTTGAGTGTCTCACCACATGATGCTGAGGGTGCAGATGTATAAAAGGATCCTTTGAGTATCTCACCACGTGATGCAGAGGGTGCAGATGTATAAAAGGATCCTTTGAGTGTCTCACCACGTGATGTAGAGGGTGCAGATTTGTAAAAGGTTCCTTTGAGTGTCTCACCACATGATGCTGAGGGTGCAGATGTATAAAAGGATCCTTTGAGTATCTCACCACGTGATGCAGAGGGTGCAGATATATAAAAGGATCCTTTGAGTGTCTCACCACGTGATGCAGAGAGTGCAGATGTATAAAAGGGCCCTTGGGCTGAGCTAGTGTGTCATCAGGTGATTCAAGCTTTTCAAGTGTTTCAAATGTTTCAAGCTTTTCAAGTGTTCAAATGTTTCAAGCTTTTCAAGTGTTTCAAGTGTTTCAAATGTTTCAAAATTTTCAAGTGTTTCAAATGTTTCAAGTGTTTCAAATGTTTCAAGCTTTTCAAGTGTTTCATATGTTTCAATCTTTTCAAGTGTTTCAAATGTTTCAAGCTTTTCAAGTGTTTCAAATTTTTCATGTGTTTCAAATGTTTCAAGTGTTTCAAATTTTTCAAGTGTTTCAAATGTTTCAAGTGTTTCAAATGTTTCAAGCTTTTCAAGTGTTTCAAATGTTTCAAGCTTTTCAAGTGTTTCAAATGTTTCAAGCTTTTCAAGTTTTTCAAATGTTTCAAGCTTTTCAAGTGTTTCAAGCTTTTCAAGTGTTTCAAATGTTTCAACTGTTTCAAATGTTTCAAATGTTTCAAGCTTTTCAAGTGTTTCAAATGTTTCAAGCTTTTCAAGTGTTTCAAATTTTTCAAGTGTTTCAAATGTTTCAAGTGTTTCAAATGTTTCAAGTGTTTCAAATGTTTCAAGCTTTTCAAGTGTTTCAAATGTTTCAAGCTTTTCAAGTGTTTCAAATGTTTCAAGCTTTTCAAGTGTTTCAAATGTTTCAAGCTTTTCAAGTGTTTCAAGCTCCTTGGGGTTAGTTGTGGTGTATCATAAGAAGGTGGAGGTGTTCTGGGAATGAATCAGCTGATGGAGACCAAAACAAATGAAGCAGACATTGAAAGAAATTGAAAGTGAATGTCTGCGTACACACATTTCCATCTGAATAGATCTAGAGTTGAGGAACACTAATATTTCGAGTAGTTAGTTTTTCACTGTGAATTTATTCATTATGTAGCATTGAGAATACAGCCAAAGAGCAGAACTGTTTTCATAAAATAAAGAGTACTATGTTCTTTAGAGTAACCTAGTAAGAATACTTGGTTTCAGCATGATGGGGCAACTGCTCTTACTGCAGAACATCAAAGGCTTTCTTGCTGGACAGCTCTGGTTGGTGCAATGTCAGGAGTAGTCTTTGGCTTCCACAATCCTCAAAGCTAAAATTACCTTTTTCTTTGGGGATACCAGAAAGAAAAAGTGCATCATAATGACCGATAATGGCCTGGAGGAACCGAAACATAACATTGAACCGGCTGTTACTGGCACTGACACACGAACGTTTTGAAATGTTACAAGAAACACTGTAAAAATGGTGGATGGTTGCATTCAAGAAGTAGGTGATGGTAATTCTCAGCATCTATTGCAATTGTACTGAAACGTTTCGTTACATTTATATCCCTGGATGCTTTGAAAATATAGCGTACCCAATATTGGTTTGGGTTTTAAATCTTACACTCTCTACTAGCTTGGATATAACTCAGTTTCTGCTTTTATGATTTGATTATTTTTCTCCCAAAACAGTTTTAGAAGAAAATAATTTTATGGAGTATTGTCAAATTCGTCTAAAATGAATCATATAAAATTTTGTTACATGTAAGAAGTTTCTAGTGAATACTGTTCGTTCTATGTTGTTGATCCCTCTTGTTTCGCATGATCATCATGTGGAACGTTAATGGATCCTCCTTTCTCCCAAATGCAGACTTTTGCTGACCACCTGTACGGAGTGATGGCTTGGATAGTTCCAGTCTTCGTTGCGATGTCAACCTTCGGAGGAGTGAATGGCATCCTCTTCACATCTTCTAGGTCAGTGGACAAAAGAATTGTTTGCTCTCTCAATCTCTCCACCAAGCAATTTTCTCTCATTTGATATCAGACGTCTGTTATCCCAGATGAGACAACATAGCAGAGTTCTTAGCTTCAAGATCATTTTCTAATCTCTTTGAACAAGAAAAATCATAGTCATCTTAATCTCTCCCTTGATATATGTAACGATGTATTTTATTCCTTAATAATTTTAATCTCTCCCTTGATATGTATCTAATGATATAATTTTCTCCTTGCTCATCTTAATCTCTCCCTTAATATGTATTCAATAATCTACTTTCCTCCTTTCTAATCTCAATCTCTCTCTTGATATGTATTCAACAATACTTTTTCCTTCTTGTTCATTATAATCTCTCTCGATATGTATTCAATGACATGATTTCCTCCTTGCTCATCTTAATCACTCCTTTGTTATGTATGTAATGATATATATTCCTCCTTGTTCATCTTAATCTCTTCCTTGATATGAATTCAATGATATGATTTCCTACTTTCTCATTTTAATCTCTCCCTTGATATATATTTAATGAAATACTTTCTTGCTCATCTTAATCTCTCTCTTGATATGTATTCAATGATATGATTTCTTACTTTCTCATTTTAAACTCTTCTCTGATATATATTCAATGATATGATTTCCTTCTTGCTCATTTTAATCTCTTACTTGATATGTATTTAATGATATATTTTCTCCTTGCTCATCTTAATCTCTTCTTTGGTATGTATTCAACGATGATTTTCTTCTTTCTCATTTTAATCTCATCCTTGATATGTATTTAATGATATATTTTCTTTCTTGCTCATCTTAATCTCTTGATATGTATTCAAAGATACGATTTCCTCCTTGCTCATCTTAATCTCTCTCTTGATATGTATTCAATGATATGGTGTCCTCCTTGCTCATCTTAATCTCTTCTTTGATATGTATTCAATGATATGGTGTCCTCCTTGCTCATCTTAATCTCTTCTTTGATATGTATTCAATGATATGATTTCCTTCTTGCTCATTTTAATCTCTCTCTTGATATGTATTTAATGATATATTTTCCTCCTTCCTGATTTTAATCTCTCTCTTGATATGAATTTTATGATATATTTTCCTCCTTGCTCATTTTAATCTCTCTCTTGATATGTATTTAATGATATATTTTCCTCCTTGCCCATTTTAATATCTCTCTTAATATGTATTTAATGATATATTTTCCTTCTTGCTCATTTTAATATCTCTCTTGATATGTATTTAATGATATATTTTCCTTCTTGCTCATTTTAATATCTCTCTTGATATGTATTTAATGATATATTTTCCTTCTTGCTCATTTTAATATCTCTCTTGATATGTATTTAATGATATATTTTCCTTCTTGCTCATTTTAATATCTCTCTTGATATGTATTTAATGATATATTTTCCTTCTTGCTCATTTTAATATCTCTCTTGATATGTATTTAATGATATATTTTCCTTCTTGCTCATTTTAATATCTCTCTTGATATGTATTTAATGATATATTTTCCTCCTTGCCCATTTTAATCTCTCTCTTGATATGTATTTAATGATATATTTTCCCCCTTGCTCATTTTAATCTTTCTCTTGATATGTATTTAATGATATATTTTCCTCCTTGCTTATTTTAATCTCTCTCTTGATATGTATTTAATGATATATTTTCCTCCTTGCCCATTTTAATCTCTTCCTTGATATGTATTTAATGATATATTTTCCTCCTTGCCCATTTTAATCTCTTCTTTGATATGTATTTAACGATATATTTTCCTCCTTGCCCATTTTAATCTCTTCTTTGATATATATTTAACGATATATTTTCCTCCTTCCTGATTTTAATCTCTCTCTTGATATGTATTTAATGATATATTTTCCTCCTTGCTTATTTTAATCTCTCTCTTGATATGTATTTAATGATATATTTTCCTCCTTGCCCATTTTAATCTCTTCCTTGATATGTATTTAATGATATATTTTCCTCCTTGCCCATTTTAATCTCTTCTTTGATATGTATTTAACGATATATTTTCCTCCTTGCCCATTTTAATCTCTTCTTTGATATGTATTTAACGATATATTTTCCTCCTTCCTGATTTTAATCTCTCTCTTGATATGTATTTAATGATATATTTTCCTCCTTGCTTATTTTAATCTCTCTCTTGATATGTATTTAATGATATATTTTCCTCCTTGCCCATTTTAATCTCTTCCTTGATATGTATTTAATGATATATTTTCCTCCTTGCCCATTTTAATCTCTTCTTTGATATGTATTTAAAGATATATTTTCCTCCTTCCTGATTTTAATCTCTCTCTTGATATGTATTTAATGATATATTTTACTCCTTGCTCATTTTAATCTCTTCCTTGATATGTATTTAATGATATATTTTCCTCCTTGCCCATTTTAATCTCTTCTTTGATATGTATTTAACGATATATTTTCCTCCTTCCTGATTTTAATCTCTCTCTTGATATGTATTTAATGATATATTTTCCTCCTTGCTCATTTTAATCTCTTCCTTGATATGTATTTAATGATATATTTTCCTCCTTCCCCATTTTAATATCTCTCTTGATATGTATTTAATGATATATTTTCCTCCTTGCTCATTTTAATCTCTTCCTTGATAAGTATTTAATGATATATTTTCCTCCTTGCTCATTTAAATCTCTTCCTTGATATGTGTTTAATGATATATTTTCCTCCTTGCCCATTTTAATATCTCTCTTGATATGTATTTAATGATATATTTTCCTTCTTGCTCATTTTAATATCTCTCTTGATATGTATTTAATGATATATTTTCCTTCTTGCTCATTTTAATATCTCTCTTGATATGTATTTAATGATATATTTTCCTTCTTGCTCATTTTAATATCTCTCTTGATATGTATTTAATGATATATTTTCCTCCTTGCTCATTTTAATCTCTCTCTTGATATGTATTTAATGATATATTTTCCCCCTTGCTCATTTTAATCTCTCTCTTGATATGTATTTAATGATATATTTTCCTTCTTGCTCATTTTAATATCTCTCTTGATATGTATTTAATGATATATTTTCCTTCTTGCTCATTTTAATATCTCTCTTGATATGTATTTAATGATATATTTTCCTTCTTGCTCATTTTAATATCTCTCTTGATATGTATTTAATGATATATTTTTCTTCTTGCTCATTTTAATATCTCTCTTGATATGTATTTAATGATATATTTTCCTTCTTGCTCATTTTAATATCTCTCTTGATATGTATTTAATGATATATTTTCCTCCTTGCCCATTTTAATCTCTCTCTTGATATGTATTTAATGATATATTTTCCCCCTTGCTCATTTTAATCTTTCTCTTGATATGTATTTAATGATATATTTTCCTCCTTGCTTATTTTAATCTCTCTCTTGATATGTATTTAATGATATATTTTCCTCCTTGCCCATTTTAATCTCTTCCTTGATATGTATTTAATGATATATTTTCCTCCTTGCCCATTTTAATCTCTTCTTTGATATGTATTTAACGATATATTTTCCTCCTTGCCCATTTTAATCTCTTCTTTGATATGTATTTAATGATATATTTTCCTTCTTGCTCATTTTAATATCTCTCTTGATATGTATTTAATGATATATTTTCCTTCTTGCTCATTTTAATATCTCTCTTGATATGTATTTAATGATATATTTTTCTTCTTGCTCATTTTAATATCTCTCTTGATATGTATTTAATGATATATTTTCCTTCTTGCTCATTTTAATATCTCTCTTGATATGTATTTAATGATATATTTTCCTCCTTGCCCATTTTAATCTCTCTCTTGATATGTATTTAATGATATATTTTCCCCCTTGCTCATTTTAATCTTTCTCTTGATATGTATTTAATGATATATTTTTCTCCTTGCTTATTTTAATCTCTCTCTTGATATGTATTTAATGATATATTTTCCTCCTTGCCCATTTTAATCTCTTCCTTGATATGTATTTAATGATATATTTTCCTCCTTGCCCATTTTAATCTCTTCTTTGATATGTATTTAACGATATATTTTCCTCCTTCCTGATTTTAATCTCTCTCTTGATATGTATTTAAGGATATATTTTACTCCTTGCTCATTTTAATCTCTTCCTTGATATGTATTTAATGATATATTTTCCTCCTTGCCCATTTTAATCTCTTCTTTGATATGTATTTAACGATATATTTTCCTCCTTCCTGATTTTAATCTCTCTCTTGATATGTATTTAATGATATATTTTCCTCCTTGCTCATTTTAATCTCTTCCTTGATATGTATTTAATGATATATTTTCCTCCTTGCCCATTTTAATATCTCTCTTGATATGTATTTAATGATATATTTTCCTCCTTGCTCATTTTAATCTCTTCCTTGATAAGTATTTAATGATATATTTTCCTCCTTGCTCATTTTAATCTCTTCCTTGATATGTGTTTAATGATATATTTTCCTCCTTGCCCATTTTAATATCTCTCTTGATATGTATTTAATGATATATTTTCCTTCTTGCTCATTTTAATATCTCTCTTGATATGTATTTAATGATATATTTTCCTTCTTGCTCATTTTAATATCTCTCTTGATATGTATTTAATGATATATTTTCCTTCTTGCTCATTTTAATATCTCTCTTGATATGTATTTAATGATATATTTTCCTTCTTGCTCATTTTAATATCTCTCTTGATATGTATTTAATGATATATTTTCCTCCTTGCACATTTTAATCTCTCTCTTGATATGTATTTAATGATATATTTTCCCCCTTGCTCATTTTAATCTCTCTCTTGATATGTATTTAATGATATATTTTCCTTCTTGCTCATTTTAATATCTCTCTTGATATGTATTTAATGATATATTTTCCTCCTTGCTCATTTTAATCTCTCTCTTGATATGTATTTAATGATATATTTTCCCCCTTGCTCATTTTAATCTCTCTCTTGATATGTATTTAATGATATATTTTCCTTCTTGCTCATTTTAATATCTCTCTTGATATGTATTTAATGATATATTTTCCTTCTTGCTCATTTTAATATCTCTCTTGATATGTATTTAATGATATATTTTCCTCCTTGCTCATTTTAATCTCTCTCTTGATATGTATTTAATGATATATTTTCCCCCTTGCTCATTTTAATCTCTCTTGATATGTTTTAATGACATATTTAACTCCTTGCTTATCTTAATCTCTTCTTTGATATGTATTCAACGATATATTTTCCTTCTTGCTCATTTTAATCTTTCTCTTGATATGTATTTAGTGATATATTTTCCTCCTTGCCCATTTTAATCTTTCTCTTGATATGTATTTAGTGATATATTTTCCTCCTTGCCCATTTTAATCTCTTCCTTGATATGTATTTATTGATATATTTTCCTCCTTCCTGATTTTAATCTCTCTCTTGATATGTATTTAATGATATATTTTCCTCCTTGCCCATTTTAATCTCTTCTTGATATGTATTTAATGATATATTTTCCTCCTTGCCCATTTTAATCTTTCTCTTGATATGTATTTAGTGATATATTTTCCTCCTTGCTCATTTTAATCTCTTCCTTGATATGTATTTAATGATATATTTTCTTTCTTGCTCATCTTAATCTCTTGATATGTATTCAAAGATACGATTTCCTCCTTGCTCATCTTAATCTCTCTCTTGATATGTATTCAATGATATGGTGTCCTCCTTGCTCATCTTAATCTCTTCTTTGATATGTATTCAATGATATGGTGTCCTCCTTGCTCATCTTAATCTCTTCTTTGATATGTATTCAATGATATGATTTCCTTCTTGCTCATTTTAATCTCTCTCTTGATATGTATTTAATGATATATTTTCCTCCTTCCTGATTTTAATCTCTCTCTTGATATGTATTTAATGATATATTTTCCTCCTTGCTCATTTTAATCTCTCTCTTGATATGTATTTAATGATATATTTTCCTCCTTGCCCATTTTAATATCTCTCTTAATATGTATTTAATGATATATTTTCCTTCTAGCTCATTTTAATATTTCTCTTGATATGTATTTAATGATATATTTTCCTTCTTGCTCATTTTAATATCTCTCTTGATATGTATTTAATGATATATTTTCCTTCTTGCTCATTTTAATATCTCTCTTGATATGTATTTAATGATATATTTTCCTTCTTGCTCATTTTAATATCTCTCTTGATATGTATTTAATGATATATTTTCCTTCTTGCTCATTTTAATATCTCTCTTGATATGTATTTAATGATATATTTTCCTTCTTGCTCATTTTAATATCTCTCTTGATATGTATTTAATGATATATTTTCCTCCTTGCCCATTTTAATCTCTCTCTTGATATGTATTTAATGATATATTTTCCCCCTTGCTCATTTTAATCTTTCTCTTGATATGTATTTAATGATATATTTTCCTCCTTGCTTATTTTAATCTCTCTCTTGATATGTATTTAATGATATATTTTCCTCCTTGCCCATTTTAATCTCTTCCTTGATATGTATTTAATGATATATTTTCCTCCTTGCCCATTTTAATCTCTTCTTTGATATGTATTTAACGATATATTTTCCTCCTTGCCCATTTTAATCTCTTCTTTGATATGTATTTAACGATATATTTTCCTCCTTCCTGATTTTAATCTCTCTCTTGATATGTATTTAATGATATATTTTCCTCCTTGCTTATTTTAATCTCTCTCTTGATATGTATTTAATGATATATTTTCCTCCTTGCCCATTTTAATCTCTTCCTTGATATGTATTTAATGATATATTTTCCTCCTTGCCCATTTTAATCTCATCTTTGATATGTATTTAACGATATATTTTCCTCCTTGCCCATTTTAATCTCTTCTTTGATATGTATTTAACGATATATTTTCCTCCTTCCTGATTTTAATCTCACTCTTGATATGTATTTAATGATATATTTTCCTCCTTGCTTATTTTAATCTCTCTCTTGATATGTATTTAATGATATATTTTCCTCCTTGCCCATTTTAATCTCTTCTTTGATATGTATTTAACGATATATTTTCCTCCTTCCTGATTTTAATCTCTTTCTTGATATGTATTTAATGACATATTTCACTCCTTGCTCATTTTAATCTCTTCCTTGATATGTATTTAATGATATATTTTCCTCCTTGCCCATTTTAATCTCTTCTTTGATATGTATTTAACGATATATTTTCCTCCTTCCTGATTTTAATCTCTCTCTTGATATGTATTTAATGATATATTTTCCTCCTTGCTCATTTTAATCTCTTCCTTGTTATGTATTTAATGATATATTTTCCTCCTTGCTCATTTTAATCTCTTCCTGGATATGTATTTAATGATATATTTTCCTCCTTGCCCATTTTAATATCTCTCTTGATATGTATTTAATGATATATTTTCCTCCTTGCTCATTTTAATCTCTTCCTTGATAAGTATTTAATGATATATTTTCCTCCTTGCTCATTTTAATCTCTTCCTTGATGTGTGTTTAATGATATATTTTCCTCCTTGCCCATTTTAATATCTCTCTTGATATGTATTTAATGATATATTTTCCTTCTTGCTCATTTTAATATCTCTCTTGATATGTATTTAATGATATATTTTCCTTCTTGCTCATTTTAATATCTCTCTTGATATGTATTTAATGATATATTTTGTTTCTTGCTCATTTTAATATCTCTCTTGATATGTATTTAATGATATATTTTCCTTCTTGCTCATTTTAATATCTCTCTTGATATGTATTTAATGATATATTTTCCTTCTTGCTCATTTTAATATCTCTCTTGATATGTATTTAATGATATATTTTCCTTCTTGCTCATTTTAATATCACTCTTGATATGTATTTAATGATATATTTTCCTCCTTGCTCATTTTAATCTCTCTCTTGATATGTATTTAATGATATATTTTCCCCCTTGCTCATTTTAATCTCTCTCTTGATATGTATTTAATGATATATTTTCCTTCTTGCTCATTTTAATATCTCTCTTGATATGTATTTAATGATATATTTTCCTCCTTGCTCATTTTAATCTCTCTCTTGATATGTATTTAATGATATATTTTCCCCCTTGCTCATTTTAATCTCTCTTGATATGTTTTAATGACATATTTAACTCCTTGCTTATCTTAATCTCTTCTTTGATATGTATTCAACGATATATTTTCCTTCTTGCTCATTTTAATCTTTCTCTTGATATGTATTTAGTGATATATTTTCCTCCTTGCCCATTTTAATCTTTCTCTTGATATGTATTTAGTGATATATTTTCCTCCTTGCCCATTTTAATCTCTTCCTTGATATGTATTTAATGATATATTTTCCTCCTTGCCCATTTTAATCTCTTCTTGATATGTATTCAATGATATATTTTCCTCCTTGCCCATTTTAATCTTTCTCTTGATATGTATTTAGTGATATATTTTCCTCCTTGCTCATTTTAATCTCTTCCTTGATATGTATTTAATGATATATTTTCTTTCTTGCTCATCTTAATCTCTTGATATGTATTCAAAGATATGATTTCCTCCTTGCTCATCTTAATCTCTCTCTTGATATGTATTCAATGATATGGTGTCCTCCTTGCTCATCTTAATCTCTTCTTTGATATGTATTCAATGATATGGTGTCCTCCTTGCTCATCTTAATCTCTTCTTTGATATGTATTCAATGATATGATTTCCTTCTTGCTCATTTTAATCTCTCTCTTGATATGTCTTTAATGATATATTTTCCTCCTTCCTGATTTTAATCTCTCTCTTGATATGTATTTAATGATATATTTTCCTCCTTGCTCATTTTAATCTCTCTCTTGATATGTATTTAATGATATATTTTCCTCCTTGCCCATTTTAATATCTCTCTTAATATGTATTTAATGATATATTTTCCTTCTTGCTCATTTTAATATCTCTCTTGATATGTATTTAATGATATATTTTCCTTCTTGCTCATTTTAATATCTCTCTTGATATGTATTTAATGATATATTTTCCTTCTTGCTCATTTTAATATCTCTCTTGATATGTATTTAATGATATATTTTCCTCCTTGCTCATTTTAATCTCTCTCTTGATATGTATTTAATGATATATTTTCCCCCTTGCTCATTTTAATCTCTCTCTTGATATGTATTTAATGATATATTTTCCTTCTTGCTCATTTTAATATCTCTCTTGATATGTATTTAATGATATATTTTCCTCCTTGCTCATTTTAATCTCTCTCTTGATATGTATTTAATGATATATTTTCCCCCTTGCTCATTTTAATCTCTCTTGATATGTTTTAATGACATATTTAACTCCTTGCTTATCTTAATCTCTTCTTTGATATGTATTCAACGATATATTTTCCTTCTTGCTCATTTTAATCTTTCTCTTGATATGTATTTAGTGATATATTTTCCTCCTTGCCCATTTTAATCTTTCTCTTGATATGTATTTAGTGATATATTTTCCTCCTTGCCCATTTTAATCTCTTCCTTGATATGTATTTAATGATATATTTTCCTCCTTGCCCATTTTAATCTCTTCTTGATATGTATTCAATGATATATTTTCCTCCTTGCCCATTTTAATCTTTCTCTTGATATGTATTTAGTGATATATTTTCCTCCTTGCTCATTTTAATCTCTTCCTTGATATGTATTTAATGATATATTTTCTTTCTTGCTCATCTTAATCTCTTGATATGTATTCAAAGATATGATTTCCTCCTTGCTCATCTTAATCTCTCTCTTGATATGTATTCAATGATATGGTGTCCTCCTTGCTCATCTTAATCTCTTCTTTGATATGTATTCAATGATATGGTGTCCTCCTTGCTCATCTTAATCTCTTCTTTGATATGTATTCAATGATATGATTTCCTTCTTGCTCATTTTAATCTCTCTCTTGATATGTCTTTAATGATATATTTTCCTCCTTCCTGATTTTAATCTCTCTCTTGATATGTATTTAATGATATATTTTCCTCCTTGCTCATTTTAATCTCTCTCTTGATATGTATTTAATGATATATTTTCCTCCTTGCCCATTTTAATATCTCTCTTAATATGTATTTAATGATATATTTTCCTTCTTGCTCATTTTAATATCTCTCTTGATATGTATTTAATGATATATTTTCCTTCTTGCTCATTTTAATATCTCTCTTGATATGTATTTAATGATATATTTTCCTTCTTGCTCATTTTAATATCTCTCTTGATATGTATTTAATGATATATTTTCCTTCTTGCTCATTTTAATATCTCTCTTGATATGTATTTAATGATATATTTTCCTTCTTGCTCATTTTAATATCTCTCTTGATATGTATTTAATGATATATTTTCCTTCTTGCTCATTTTAATATCTCTCTTGATATGTATTTAATGATATATTTTCCTCCTTGCCCATTTTAATCTCTCTCTTGATATGTATTTAATGATATATTTTCCCCCTTGCTCATTTTAATCTTTCTCTTGATATGTATTTAATGATATATTTTCCTCCTTGCTTATTTTAATCTCTCTCTTGATATGTATTTAATGATATATTTTCCTCCTTGCCCATTTTAATCTCTTCCTTGATATGTATTTAACGATATATTTTCCTCCTTGCCCATTTTAATCTCTTCTTTGATATGTATTTAACGATATATTTTCCTCCTTGCCCATTTTAATCTCTTCTTTGATATGTATTTAACGATATATTTTCCTCCTTCCTGATTTTAATCTCTCTCTTGATATGTATTTAATGATATATTTTCCTCCTTGCTTATTTTAATCTCTCTCTTGATATGTATTTAATGATATATTTTCTTCCTTGCCCATTTTAATCTCTTCCTTGATATGTATTTAATGATATATTTTCCTCCTTGCCCATTTTAATCTCTTCTTTGATATGTATTTAACGATATATTTTCCTCCTTGCCCATTTTAATCTCTTCTTTGATATGTATTTAACGATATATTTTCCTCCTTCCTGATTTTAATCTCTCTCTTGATATGTATTTAATGATATATTTTCCTCCTTGCTTATTTTAATCTCTCTCTTGATATGTATTTAATGATATATTTTCCTCCTTGCCCATTTTAATCTCTTCCTTGATATGTATTTAATGATATATTTTCCTCCTTGCCCATTTTAATCTCTTCTTTGATATGTATTTAACGATATATTTTCCTCCTTCCTGATTTTAATCTCTCTCTTGATATGTATTTAATGATATATTTTACTCCTTGCTCATTTTAATCTCTTCCTTGATATGTATTTAATGATATATTTTCCTCCTTGCCCATTTTAATCTCTTCTTTGATATGTATTTAACGATATATTTTCCTCCTTCCTGATTTTAATCTCTCTCTTGATATGTATTTAATGATATATTTTCCTCCTTGCTCATTTTAATCTCTTCCTTGATATGTATTTAATGATATATTTTCCTCCTTGCCCATTTTAATATCTCTCTTGATATGTATTTAATGATATATTTTCCTCCTTGCTCATTTTAATCTCTTCCTTGATAAGTATTTAATGATATATTTTCCTCCTTGCTCATTTTAATCTCTTCCTTGATATGTATTTAATGATATATTTTCCTTCTTGCTCATTTTAATATCTCTCTTGATATGTATTTAATGATATATTTTCCTTCTTGCTCATTTTAATATCTCTCTTGATATGTATTTAATGATATATTTTCCTTCTTGCTCATTTTAATATCTCTCTTGATATGTATTTAATGATATATTTTCCTTCTTGCTCATTTTAATATCTCTCTTGATATGTATTTAATGATATATTTTCCTTCTTGCTCATTTTAATATCTCTCTTGATATGTATTTAATGATATATTTTCCTTCTTGCTCATTTTAATATCTCTCTTGATATGTATTTAATGATATATTTTCCTTCTTGCTCATTTTAATCTCTCTCTTGATATGTATTTAATGATATATTTTCCTCCTTGCTCATTTTAATCTCTCTCTTGATATGTATTTAATGATATATTTTCCCCCTTGCTCATTTTAATCTCTCTTGGTATGTTTTAATGACATATTTAACTCCTTGCTTATCTTAATCTCTTCTTTGATATGTATTCAACGATATATTTTTCTTCTTGCTCATTTTAATCTTTCTCTTGATATGTATTTAGTGATATATTTTCCTCCTTGCCCATTTTAATCTTTCTCTTGATATGTATTTAGTGATATATTTTCCTCCTTGCCCATTTTAATCTCTTCCTTGATATGTATTTAATGATATATTTTCCTCCTTCCTGATTTTAATCTCTCTCTTGATATGTATTTAATGATATATTTTCCTCCTTGCCCATTTTAATCTCTTCTTGATATGTATTTAATGATATATTTTCCTCCTTGCCCATTTTAATCTTTCTCTTGATATGTGTTTAGTGATATATTTTCCTCCTTGCTCATTTTAATTTCTTCCTTGATATGTATTTAATGATATATTTTCTTTCTTGCTCATCTTAATCTCTTGATATGTATTCAAAGATACGATTTCCTCCTTGCTCATCTTAATCTCTCTCTTGATATGTATTCAATGATATGGTGTCCTCCTTGCTCATCTTAATCTCTTCTTTGATATGTATTCAATGATATGGTGTCCTCCTTGCTCATCTTAATCTCTTCTTTGATATGTATTCAATGATATGATTTCCTTCTTGCTCATTTTAATCTCTCTCTTGATATGTATTTAATGATATATTTTCCTCCTTCCTGATTTTAATCTCTCTCTTGATATGTATTTAATGATATATTTTCCTTCTTGCTCATTTTAATATCTCTCTTGATATGTATTTAATGATATATTTTCCTTCTTGCTCATTTTAATATCTCTCTTGATATGTATTTAACGATATATTTTCCTTCTTGCTCATTTTAATATCTCTCTTGATATGTATTTAATGATATATTTTCCTTCTTGCTCATTTTAATATCTCTCTTGATATGTATTTAATGATATATTTTCCTTCTTGCTCATTTTAATATCTCTCTTGATATGTATTTAATGATATATTTTCCTCCTTGCTCATTTTAATCTCTCTCTTGATATGTATTTAATGATATATTTTCCCCCTTGCTCATTTTAATCTCTCTTGATATGTTTTAATGACATATTTAACTCCTTGCTTATCTTAATCTCTTCTTTGATATGTATTCAACGATATATTTTCCTTCTTGCTCATTTTAATCTTTCTCTTGATATGTATTTAGTGATATATTTTCCTCCTTGCCCATTTTAATCTTTCTCTTGATATGTATTTAGTGATATATTTTCCTCCTTGCCCATTTTAATCTCTTCCTTGATATGTATTTAATGATATATTTTCCTCCTTCCTGATTTTAATCTCTCTCTTGATATGTATTTAATGATATATTTTCCTCCTTGCTTATTTTAATCTCTCTCTTGATATGTATTTAATGATATATTTTCCTCCTTGCCCATTTTAATCTCTTCTTGATATGTATTCAATGATATATTTTCCTCCTTGCCCATTTTAATCTTTCTCTTGATATGTATTTAGTGATATATTTTCCTCCTTGCTCATTTTAATCTCTTCCTTGATATGTATTTAATGATATATTTTCTTTCTTGCTGCTCTTAATCTCTTGATATGTATTCAAAGATATGATTTCCTCCTTGCTCATCTTAATCTCTCTCTTGATATGTATTCAATGATATGGTGTCCTCCTTGCTCATCTTAATCTCTTCTTTGATATGTATTCAATGATATGGTGTCCTCCTTGCTCATCTTAATCTCTTCTTTGATATGTATTCAATGATATGATTTCCTTCTTGCTCATTTTAATCTCTCTCTTGATATGTCTTTAATGATATATTTTCCTCCTTCCTGATTTTAATCTCTCTCTTGATATGTATTTAATGATATTTTTTCCTCCTTGCTCATTTTAATCTCTCTCTTGATATGTATTTAATGATATATTTTCCTCCTAGCCCATTTTAATATCTCTCTTAATATGTATTTAATGATATATTTTCCTTCTTGCTCATTTTAATATCTCTCTTGATATGTATTTAATGATATATTTTCCTTCTTGCTCATTTTAATATCTCTCTTGATATGTATTTAATGATATATTTTCCTTCTTGCTCATTTTAATATCTCTCTTGATATGTATTTAATGATATATTTTCCTTCTTGCTCATTTTAATATCTCTCTTGATATGTATTTAATGATATATTTTCCTTCTTGCTCATTTTAATATCTCTCTTGATATGTATTTAATGATATATTTTCCTTCTTGCTCATTTTAATATCTCTCTTGATATGTATTTAATGATATATTTTCCTCCTTGCCCATTTTAATCTCTCTCTTGATATGTATTTAATGATATATTTTCCCCCTTGCTCATTTTAATCTTTCTCTTGATATGTATTTAATGATATATTTTCCTCCTTGCTTATTTTAATCTCTCTCTTGATATGTATTTAATGATATATTTTCCTCCTTGCCCATTTTAATCTCTTCCTTGATATGTATTTAATGATATATTTTCCTCCTTGCCCATTTTAATCTCTTCTTTGATATGTATTTAACGATATATTTTCCTCCTTGCCCATTTTAATCTCTTCTTTGATATGTATTTAACGATATATTTTCCTCCTTCCTGATTTTAATCTCTCTCTTGATATGTATTTAATGATATATTTTCCTCCTTGCTTATTTTAATCTCTCTCTTGATATGTATTTAATGATATATTTTCCTCCTTGCCCATTTTAATCTCTTCCTTGATATGTATTTAATGATATATTTTCCTCCTTGCCCATTTTAATCTCTTCTTTGATATGTATTTAACGATATATTTTCCTCCTTGCCCATTTTAATCTCTTCTTTGATATGTATTTAACGATATATTTTCCTCCTTCCTGATTTTAATCTCTCTCTTGATATGTATTTAATGATATATTTTCCTCCTTGCTTATTTTAATCTCTCTCTTGATATGTATTTAATGATATATTTTCCTCCTTGCCCATTTTAATCTCTTCCTTGATATGTATTTAATGATATATTTTCCTCCTTGCCCATTTTAATCTCTTCTTTGATATGTATTTAACGATATATTTTCCTCCTTCCTGATTTTAATCTCTCTCTTGATATGTATTTAATGATATATTTTACTCCTTGCTCATTTTAATCTCTTCCTTGATATGTATTTAATGATATATTTTCCTCCTTGCCCATTTTAATCTCTTCTTTGATATGTATTTAACGATATATTTTCCTCCTTCCTGATTTTAATCTCTCTCTTGATATGTATTTAATGATATATTTTCCTCCTTGCTCATTTTAATCTCTTCCTTGATATGTATTTAATGATATATTTTCCTCCTTGCCCATTTTAATATCTCTCTTGATATGTATTTAATGATATATTTTCCTCCTTGCTCATTTTAATCTCTTCCTTGATAAGTATTTAATGATATATTTTCCTCCTTGCTCATTTTAATCTCTTCCTTGATATGTATTTAATGATATATTTTCCTTCTTGCTCATTTTAATATCTCTCTTGATATGTATTTAATGATATATTTTCCTTCTTGCTCATTTTAATATCTCTCTTGATATGTATTTAATGATATATTTTCCTTCTTGCTCATTTTAATATCTCTCTTGATATGTATTTAATGATATATTTTCCTTCTTGCTCATTTTAATATCTCTCTTGATATGTATTTAATGATATATTTTCCTTCTTGCTCATTTTAATATCTCTCTTGATATGTATTTAATGATATATTTTCCTTCTTGCTCATTTTAATATCTCTCTTGATATGTATTTAATGATATATTTTCCTTCTTGCTCATTTTAATCTCTCTCTTGATATGTATTTAATGATATATTTTCCTCCTTGCTCATTTTAATCTCTCTCTTGATATGTATTTAATGATATATTTTCCCCCTTGCTCATTTTAATCTCTCTTGGTATGTTTTAATGACATATTTAACTCCTTGCTTATCTTAATCTCTTCTTTGATATGTATTCAACGATATATTTTTCTTCTTGCTCATTTTAATCTTTCTCTTGATATGTATTTAGTGATATATTTTCCTCCTTGCCCATTTTAATCTTTCTCTTGATATGTATTTAGTGATATATTTTCCTCCTTGCCCATTTTAATCTCTTCCTTGATATGTATTTAATGATATATTTTCCTCCTTCCTGATTTTAATCTCTCTCTTGATATGTATTTAATGATATATTTTCCTCCTTGCCCATTTTAATCTCTTCTTGATATGTATTTAATGATATATTTTCCTCCTTGCCCATTTTAATCTTTCTCTTGATATGTATTTAGTGATATATTTTCCTCCTTGCTCATTTTAATCTCTTCCTTGATATGTATTTAATGATATATTTTCTTTCTTGCTCATCTTAATCTCTTGATATGTATTCAAAGATACGATTTCCTCCTTGCTCATCTTAATCTCTCTCTTGATATGTATTCAATGATATGGTGTCCTCCTTGCTCATCTTAATCTCTTCTTTGATATGTATTCAATGATATGATGTCCTCCTTGCTCATCTTAATCTCTTCTTTGATATGTATTCAATGATATGATTTCCTTCTTGCTCATTTTAATCTCTCTCTTGATATGTATTTAATGATATATTTTCCTCCTTCCTGATTTTAATCTCTCTCTTGATATGTATTTAATGATATATTTTCCTCCTTGCTCATTTTAATCTCTCTCTTGATATGTATTTAATGATATATTTTCCTCCTTGCCCATTTTAATATCTCTCTTAATATGTATTTAATGATATATTTTCCTTCTTGCTCATTTTAATATCTCTCTTGATATGTATTTAATGATATATTTTCCTTCTTGCTCATTTTAATATCCCTCTTGATATGTATTTAATGATATATTTTCCTTCTTGCTCATTTTAATATCTCTCTTGATATGTATTTAATGATATATTTTCCTTCTTGCTCATTTTAATATCTCTCTTGATATGTATTTAATGATATATTTTCCTTCGTGCTCATTTTAATATCTCTCTTGATATGTATTTAATGATATATTTTCCTTCTTGCTCATTTTAATATCTCTCTTGATATGTATTTAATGATATATTTTCCTCCTTGCCCATTTTAATCTCTCTCTTGATATGTATTTAATGATATATTTTCCCCCTTGCTCATTTTAATCTTTCTCTTGATATGTATTTAATGATATATTTTCCTCCTTGCTTATTTTAATATCTCTCTTGATATGTATTTAATGATATATTTTCCTTCGTGCTCATTTTAATATCTCTCTTGATATGTATTTAATGATATATTTTCCTTCTTGCTCATTTTAATATCTCTCTTGATATGTATTTAATGATATATTTTCCTCCTTGCCCATTTTAATCTCTCTCTTGATATGTATTTAATGATATATTTTCCCCCTTGCTCATTTTAATCTTTCTCTTGATATGTATTTAATGATATATTTTCCTCCTTGCTTATTTTAATCTCTCTCTTGATATGTATTTAATGATATATTTTCCTCCTTGCCCATTTTAATCTCTTCTTTGATATGTATTTAACGATATATTTTCCTACTTGCCCATTTTAATCTCTTCTTTGATATGTATTTAACGATATATTTTCCTCCTTCCTGATTTTAATCTCTCTCTTGATATGTATTTAATGATATATTTTCCTCCTTGCCCATTTTAATCTCTTCCTTGATATGTATTTAATGATATATTTTCCTCCTTGCCCATTTTAATCTCTTCTTTGATATGTATTTAACGATATATTTTCCTCCTTGCCCATTTTAATCTCTTCTTTGATATGTATTTAACGATATATTTTCCTCCTTCCTGATTTTAATCTCTCTCTTGATATGTATTTAATAATATATTTTCCTCCTTGCTTATTTTAATCTCTCTCTTGATATGTATTTAATGATATATTTTCCTCCTTGCCCATTTTAATCTCTTCCTTGATATGTATTTAATGATATATTTTCCTCCTTGCCCATTTTAATCTCTTCTTTGATATGTATTTAACGATATATTTTCCTCCTTCCTGATTTTAATCTCTCTCTTGATATGTATTTAATGATATATTTTACTCCTTGCTCATTTTAATCTCTTCCTTGATATGTATTTAATGATATATTTTCCTCCTTGCCCATTTTAATCTCTTCTTTGATATGTATTTAACGATATATTTTCCTCCTTCCTGATTTTAATCTCTCTCTTGATATGTATTTAATGATATATTTTCCTCCTTGCTCATTTTAATCTCTTCCTTGATATGTATTTAATGATATATTTTCCTCCTTGCCCATTTTAATATCTCTCTTGATATGTATTTAATGATATATTTTCCTCCTTGCTCATTTTGATCCTTCCTTGATAAGTATTTAATGATATATTTTCCTCCTTGCTCATTTTAATCTCTTCCTTGATATGTGTTTAATGATATATTTTCCTCCTTGCCCATTTTAATATCTCTCTTGATATGTATTTAATGATATATTTTCCTTCTTGCTCATTTTAATATCTCTCTTGATATGTATTTAATGATATATTTTCCTTCTTGCTCATTTTAATATCTCTCTTGATATGTATTTAATGATATATTTTCCTTCTTGCTCATTTTAATATCTCTCTTGATATGTATTTAATGATATATTTTCCTTCTTGCTCATTTTAATATCTCTCTTGATATGTATTTAATGATATATTTTCCTTCTTGCTCATTTTAATATCTCTCTTGATATGTATTTAATGATATATTTTCCTTCTTGCTCATTTTAATATCTCTCTTGATATGTATTTAATGATATATTTTCCTCCTTGCTCATTTTAATCTCTCTCTTGATATGTATTTAATGATATATTTTCCCCCTTGCTCATTTTAATCTCTCTCTTGATATGTATTTAATGATATATTTTCCTTCTTGCTCATTTTAATATCTCTCTTGATATGTATTTAATGATATATTTTCCTCCTTGCTCATTTTAATCTCTCTCTTGATATGTATTTAATGATATATTTTCCCCCTTGCTCATTTTAATCTCTCTTGATATGTTTTAATGACATATTTAACTCCTTGCTTATCTTAATCTCTTCTTTGATATGTATTCAACGATATATTTTCCTTCTTGCTCATTTTAATCTTTCTCTTGATATGTATTTAGTGATATATTTTCCTCCTTGCCCATTTTAATCTTTCTCTTGATATGTATTTAGTGATATATTTTCCTCCTTGCCCATTTTAATCTCTTCCTTGATATGTATTTAATGATATATTTTCCTCCTTGCCCATTTTAATCTCTTCCTTGATATGTATTTAATGATATATTTTCCTCCTTGCCCATTTTAATCTCTTCCTTGATATGTATTTAACGATATATTTTCCTCCTTGCCCATTTTAATCTCTTCCTTGATATGTATTTAATGATATATTTTCCTCCTTCCTGATTTTAATCTCTCTCTTGATATGTATTTAATGATATATTTTCCTCCTTGCTCATTTTAATCTCTTCCTTGATATGTATTTAATGATATATTTTCCTCCTTCCTGATTTTAATCTCTCTCTTGATATGTATTTAATGATATATTTTCCTCCTTGCCCATTTTAATCTCTTCTTGATATGTATTTAATGATATATTTTCCTCCTTGCCCATTTTAATCTTTCTCTTGATATGTATTTAGTGATATATTTTCCTCCTTGCTCATTTTAATCTCTTCCTTGATATGTATTTAATGATATATTTTCCTCCTTGCCCATTTTAATCTCTTCCTTGATATGTATTTAATGATATATTTTCCTCCTTGCCCATTTTAATCTCTTCCTTGATATGTATTTAACGATATATTTTCCTCCTTGCCCATTTTAATCTCTTCCTTGATATGTATTTAATGATATATTTTCCTCCTTCCTGATTTTAATCTCTCTCTTGATATGTATTTAATGATATATTTTCCTCCTTGCTCATTTTAATCTCTTCCTTGATATGTATTTAATGATATATTTTCCTCCTTGCTCATTTTAATCTCTCTCTTGATATGTATTTAATGATATATTTTCCCCCTTGCTCATTTTAATCTCTCTTGATATGTTTTAATGACATATTTAACTCCTTGCTTATCTTAATCTCTTCTTTGATATGTATTCAACGATATATTTTCCTTCTTGCTCATTTTAATCTTTCTCTTGATATGTATTTAGTGATATATTTTCCTCCTTGCCCATTTTAATCTTTCTCTTGATATGTATTTAGTGATATATTTTCCTCCTTGCCCATTTTAATCTCTTCCTTGATATGTATTTAATGATATATTTTCCTCCTTGCCCATTTTAATCTCTTCCTTGATATGTATTTAATGATATATTTTCCTCCTTCCTGATTTTAATCTCTCTCTTGATATGTATTTAATGATATATTTTCCTCCTTGCTCATTTTAATCTCTTCCTTGATATGTGTTTAATGATATATTTTCCTCCTTGCCCATTTTAATATCTCTCTTGATATGTATTTAATGATATATTTTCCTCCTTGCCCATTTTAATCTCTTCCTTGATATGTATTTAACGATATATTTTCCTCCTTCCTGATTTTAATCTCTCTCTTGATATGTATTTAATGATATATTTTCCTCCTTGCTCATTTTAATCTCTTCCTTGATATGTATTTAATGATATATTTTCCTCCTTGCTCATTTTAATATCTCTCTTGATATGTATTTAATGATATATTTTCCTTCTTGCTCATTTTAATATCTCTCTTGATATGTATTTAATGATATATTTTCCTCCTTGCTCATTTTAATCTCTCTCTTGATATGTATTTAATGATATATTTTCCTTCTTGCTCATTTTAATATCTCTCTTGATATGTATTTAATGATATATTTTCCTCCTTGCTCATTTTAATCTCTCTCTTGATATGTATTTAATGATATATTTTCCCCCTTGCTCATTTTAATCTCTCTCTTGATATGTATTTAATGATATATTTTCCTTCTTGCTCATTTTAATATCTCTCTTGATATGTATTTAATGATATATTTTCCTCCTTGCTCATTTTAATCTCTCTCTTGATATGTATTTAATGATATATTTTCCCCCTTGCTCATTTTAATCTCTTCCTTGATATGTATTTAATGATATATTTTCCTCCTTGCCCATTTTAATCTTTCTCTTGATATGTATTTAATGATATATTTTCCTCCTTGCCCATTTTAATCTCTTCCTTGATATGTATTTAATGATATATTTTCCTCCTTGCCCATTTTAATCTCTTCCTTGATATGTATTTAACGATATATTTTCCTCCTTGCTTATTTTAATCTCTCTCTTGATATGTATTTAATGATATATTTTTTTCCCTTGCTCATTTTAATCCCTCTCTTGGTATATATTCAACGACATGATTGCCTACTTTCTCATTTTATTCTCTTCCTTAATATATGTTTAATGATATACTCTCCTTTTTGCTCATCTTCATCTCTCTCTTCATATGTATTTAATGTTATGATTTGATTCTTTCTCATTTTAATCTCTTCCCTTAATATGTATTTAATGATACACTTTCCTCCTTGCTCATTTCAATCTCTTCCTTGATATGTATTCAAGATGTACTTTTCTCCTCTATCATCTTAATTTTTTCCTCGATATATATTTTATGATCCACTTTCCTCCTTGCTATCTTCATCTCTCCCTTGATACAATGATCCACTTTCCTCCTTGCATCTTCATCTCTCCCTTGATACAATTATCCACTTTCCTTCTTGTCATCTTCATCTCTCCCTTGATACAATGATCAACTTTCCTCCTTGTCATCTTCATCTCTCCCTTGATACAATGATCGACTTTCCTCCTTGGCTTCTTCATCTCTCCCTTGATACAATGATCCAATTTCCTCCTTTCACATAAAAACCCCCCTTGATATGTGTTCAATGATCCAATTTCCACTTCGCTCGTCCTAAACTGTCCCTTGAAATATATTCAATAATTTACTTTTCTCCCTTTTCATCTTAATCTCTATCCCTTGATATGTACTCAATGATCCACTTTCCTCATCGATCATCTTAATCTCTCCCTTTATAATGTTTGCAAAGATTCTATTTCCTTTTGCTCCTTTTAATTTGTTCTTTGATAGATGTTCGAATCCTTTACCCGCAAAAACCTATTATGACTAATACACAAAAATTTATAGTCAACCTTTATGCACAAAAATATATTTGATTGCATTCTTTTCTCCTTTAGAATTCGTCTGTATCATGAGTGTCACAAGATCTGTTTCATTTTCTTCAGCAGACGAAGCGTTGCCAACATTTTTAACAAAGTTTCGGATTCTTTGTTCTCTCGTTCTTCAGAAACTGAAATGAGATGAAAATTGTTTTTGTAATGTAATTACAAAAAATCTTGTTTTTTTTTAATTTTTGAAATTTTTTAAAAAATTTTGTAATGTATTTTGTTTGTAATGTAAATTGAAATGAGATAGAAGATTAAAATGAGAAAGAAGAAAATCATCGTTGAATACATACTAAAGAAGAGATTAAGATGAGCAAGGAGAAAATATATCATTAAATACATATCAAGGAAGAGATTAAAATGAGCAAGCTTTCATTAGAGATCACGGAGGCTTGATCGTCGTTCTCTTCCGCCGGCAGATTAATTCAGCTGCTCTCAGGATTCGTCTGCAATGCTCTTTCCTGCAGACGTAGTTCAAGGGGAGAGGCAGACGTCAAATGAAAGAAATCGTTTTTGGCTTTCCGTTGCTTCATAGAGTGGTTTCGATTAAATCGTCCCCAACTGGAGCTCCAAAGACCTGCCATCGTTTGCCATTGTGAAGTGCTCTCTTAGTTTTTTGATCGCATTAGTTGTAAGAGCGCTATCTGACATGGAAGTTCCTTTTATTGTCACTTCATGGACCATGATCAACTAAATCTCGGCATGTTCGTGTTTCTTTTCCCTACAGTACGCAGCAAAATTAGGATCCCTGCCTGACCATCCCACTTGGAACGGTTTTTTCACTCCCCGGTGGGAAATGTTCTACCAGAATCGACCTACTGCCATTCGTCGTTTCGGTTTGCGTGTCTGAGGTTACCTGCGAGACATCAACACCAGTCTCGATAGCATCGCACAGTCGACAGCTGAGTCACTTTCACCCTTGGCTCGCTGTTTCCCCTTCCTTTACCTCCCCACTGTGTGTATCGGCAACTCTTTGCCAGCCATCATGCTGTGCACCCGGACTTCTTGCTTGTCTTCATAGATGGCTCGAAGTCTGGCACATCGGTGGGATCGGCCGTGGTCTGCTGTGATGTCAACATTGCAGACCAGATTCCACAGCAATATTCCATCTTCACTGCAGAGTTGCACGCTATCAGCATTGCATATCAATGGGATGGATCACATGGTAGCTAAATGTCATCGTCGGTGTGTGCTTTACACTGACTCGCTTAGCTTTGATATTCGCGAGGCATTGGCCTCACCCTGTTCTCTCCAAGATCTGCCAGTAGCTCCATCGTCTGGCAGCCACAACCACCATTCTCTTATGTTAAGTGCCCGGTCATATCGGGATCAGGGGCAATGACTTGGCAGACGTTGCTGCCAAGTCGGCCACGCCCCTATCTGGCTCTGCACTGCCAGTTCCATGCATGGATTTCCGGCAGTGTTTTCCCATCGAGATCCATGCACAGTGGCAGAGATCTTGATCTCAACAGTTCAGTAACAAGCTTTTCGAGATCAAGCCCATTGTGAAACCATGGCAGTCATGTTTTCGCAAGAAGGGAGTTGTACTTTCTCGGCTCCCCTTAGGTCATTCGTTTGTCACTCATTCCTTTCTTCTTCAGGTGGACGACGAACCTAAGTGGGAGTTTTGCGACACAATTTTAACAATCAAACATATTTTACTTGCTTATCCCGCTTTTAACCTTTAGATAGATTAGATGTCGTGTGTATTTTAACTTCCAGGATTTTATGGCCGAGCCCCTCACACCTCGCCCGCCTCTTATCTGATTAACCTGTGTTGCAAATTTTACGTTTTATTTGTGTTTAACATTTTTATCCTTTAAATCTTTCCACTTGTCCCTTTTGTGGGTCCTATACACCGGTCGTTGCTTTTTCTGTTTTACACCTCTTCACCTCTTACTGTGATTTTATCTGCATTGCTAGTTATGCACTTTTCCTTCTTGTGTTTTCCTTTCCTTTTTCGTTGCTATATTCGTATTTGTGTGCTTCTTTTAACTTTGGGTGCGGGTTTAATGTTTATATCCATTTATTTTCCTTTGGCGCAATATACCCTATGTTGCGTCGTAAACCAACAACAAACCAACCAACTATGTTTATATTCTATTGCATTTCAGTCTGCTAGACACACGATGTGTTGGATATGAGTCATCTCAAGTTTTCTATTCAAAAAAAGTCTCGCAAAAAAGAACATTAGTCTTTCGTTGCTACATCAAAATATATCTGTTGCTTTCATTATTATGACAAAGCTCTTTTAAAACATAAAGCCATACACATTTTTCCTACAGCTGACTGGCGATATATAATCGAAGCACATCCCCAGCATACGTTTGTCAATTGCGAACCCTGCTGGCCCATTCCACTTGGGACTATGTTCTTCGTCCGAAGTAGGCAATGCTATTCACTGTTCATACCATTCATCCTTTCGGTTTCTCTGTCTGTGATCACCAACGAGATTTTGAGATCACTCGCAAGCACTTCTTCAAGTCGTCAGCTGAGCCACTTTCACCTTGACTCTGTTTCCACTTCTTGAGAGTTTCCTCTTTGCATCACGGGAAAGGCTCTCACACTCGATTCTGCGGATCAACTCTCTGCCACTGATCGTGCTGTGCATCAGGACACCGAAGTCCGACATTTCAGTGGATCACCCCAAGGCTGCTCTGACGTCATCATGATGGACCAGATCCTCCACAATGTACTCTCATCACTGCAGAGTTGCCTCCTACCAGTCTTGCCTTTGACCAAATAGTGGCTAAGCATCGGGGTTGGTGCGCACTTTACACTGACTTGCTGAGCTCGCTACAGTCTTTCATCTTTGTGACGCCTTACCCAGTTCTTACCCTATGAAATAGAATATTCCCCTCCCCCTCTGAAATAGAATATTCCCCCCCACCTTCCCCTTTCCCTCTGAAATAGAATATTCCCCTCCTCCCTCTCCCCCTTTCCCTCTGAAATAGAATATTCTCCTCCTACCTCTTCCCCTTTCCCTCTAAAATAGAATATTCCCCTCCTCCCCATCCCCCTTTCCCTCTGAAATAGAATATTCCTTTCCTACCACTTCCCCTTTCCCTCTGAAATAGAATATTCCCCTCCTACCACTTCCCATTTCCCTCTGAAATAGAATATTTCCCTCCTACCACTTCCCATTTCCCTCTGAAATAGAATATTCCCCTCCTCCCTCTCCCCCTTTCCCTTTGATATAGAATATTCCTCTCCTACCTCTTCACCTTTCCCTCTGAAATAGAATATTCCCCTCCTACCACTTCCCATTTCCCTCTGAAATAGAATATTCCCCTCCTCCCTCTCCCCATTTCTCTCTGAAATAAAATATTCCCCTCCTCCCTCTCCCCATTTCTCTCTGAAATAGAATATTCCCCTCCTACCTCTTCCCCTTTCCCTCTGAAATAGAATATTCCCCTCTTCCCTCTCCCCTTTCCCTCTGAAAGAGGAAATGCCCCTCCTCCCTCTCCCCCTTTCCCCATAAAACAGGAAATGCATCTCCTCCTTACCCTCCTCTACCCACCTTTTTAACTTCCCCTCTTTCTCAATCCCCACGCCTCTAGAAGTAGCAGAAAGTGGACTTCCCCTCGCATTCCTTTTCACAACTGAAGATTCAAAAGGAACAAACGGAATTTCAAAGAGTGAATCCCTCTTCAGAATTTCTTTTTCAGCATCTTTTGGCCAATTGGGAACAGTCATCAAATTTCGACTGAAATAAATCCAGAATTGAATCGTGTGCCCTGATCCCAAATGCGAAAGTATGACCTTAAAAAGTTGTTTTTCTCAACCTTATGCTTTCTTTGCCTTATGAGATTTCTGCTTTTGTACCTTAACTGACCTATTTCTTTTGCTGCAGGCTCTTCTACGCAGGCGCAGAGCAAGGACAGATGCCCAGAATCCTTTCCATGATTCAAGTATCACATATGACCCCAGCTCCTGCTGTCATCTTCATGGTAAGTCTCTTTCGCACTCCTAATATTTTCCATTCACCCAAAATCTCCCTTCTGCCTACCATGCCTCGGATTTCTCCACCATCTTGGGGTGGAGATGGCACAGTCAGTAGTGTGCCAGGCTCGTAATCTGCAGTTCCCTTGTTCGAATCCCAACTGGGCCAGCACTTAGATTTATCTCCGCAAAACTCCCCACCCTGCCCACAGTCAATAGAGAACACAGATGCTGTCCATCGGATGGGATATTAAGCCGTGGCCCATGTGCGGGAGAGCGATACCCCCTGTGCACGTGAAAGAACATGCTGGATGGCCTTTACAGGAGACTATCATCTGTTTCCAGTGGGTCCCCTTCCCCCAATCTCCTCTCGGCCTTCAGAGTCCCTGCGACCTGTCCGTTGAGCCAACTGTGTGTAGAAAAGAGTCCCTCAGTGGTAAAACAACCCACATTTTCACCATCTTAACTCAAAATCTCCCTTCTGATAACCATGATTCAGATTTCTTCACCATCTTCATGTTAAGTGTCCTTCGGGGCCTCCCAATGGGGCGGATCATTAATGTTATCTCTATGTTCCTCAATTGCTGCATGCGAAGGATGGGATACGATCCCAGGAATGATCTGCTGAACTTGGCTTCAATAGCTTGCATGATGAGATTCAAATTTGCGGCCATATTTAAACATAATTCACTTTAGGCAGATGAGAAAATAATTAAATTATTTAATTTTCATGCTGGCCAGATAAAATTGTTAAAAATTCGGACTGGCTCACAGGCTAGAGTTTATGCACCTATGGGATAAATGATAAAGAGAGGCAGATATGGATTTTCTATGTTTTTCTACTTTCTGGATAATTATATGCTGATTATTAAATATTCAGGATGTTGAGAATTATATCAAATATAGTAATTATATGTAGATAATTATATCCAATACTCCAGGATTTGGTCCCTGTGTTTGTGGTCACTATGCTTCAGATTCCTTTGCCAATCCACAAGTGTTGTTTATGGTCTCTACAGTTGATTACTTTGCCAATCCTTAAGTGTTCTTCGTAGTCCCTGTGCCTCAGACTCCTTTGCCAATCCACAAATATTATTCCTGTGCTTCAGATTCCTTTGCAAATCCACAGTGTTGTTTATGGTCTCTACAGTTGATTACTTTGCCAATCCTTAAGTGTTCTTCATAGAATCTATGCCTCAGACTTCTTTGCCAATCCAAAAATATTATTCCTGTTCTTCAGATTCCTTTGCAAATCCACAAGTGTTGTTTATGGTCTCTACAGTTGATTACTTTGCCAATCCTTAAGTGTTCTTCGTAGTCCCTATGCCTCAGACTCCTTTGCCAATCCACAAATATTATTCCTGTTCTTCAGATTCCTTTGCCAATCCACAAGTGTTGTTTATGGTCTCTACAGTTGATTACTTTGCCAATCCTTAAGTGTTCTTTGTAGCCCCTATGCCTCAGACTCCTTTGCCAATCTACAAATATTATTCCTGTGCTTTAGATTCCTTTGCCAATCTACAAGTGTTGTTTATGGTGTCTACAGTTGATTACTTTGCCAATCCTTAAGTGTTCTTCGTAGTCTCTATGCCTCAGACTCCTTTGCCAATCCTTAAGTGTTCTTCGTAGTCTCTATGCCTCAGACTCCTTTGCCAATCCAGAAATATTATTCCTCTGCTTCAGATTCCTTTGCCAATCCACAAGTGTTTTTTGGGATCCCCAAGGTTCAGATTCCATTGCTAATCAATAAGTGTTTTTGATGGTCCCTATGCTTCAGACTCCTTCACCAATCCACCCGTGCGTTTTGCGGTCCCTATGCCCCGGATTCTTTTGCTAATTCACAAATGTCTTTGTGGGCCCTGGCCTTCAGTTTCCTTCGTCATTCCACAGGACTCTTCATGGTCCTTGTGCTTCAGATTCTTTTGCCAATCCGCAAGTGTCCTTTGTGGTCCCTGAGCTTCATGTTCCTTTTACAATCCATAAGTGTTCTTCATGATCCCTATGCTTCAGATTCCTTTGCCAATCCACAAGTATTATTCAAGGTGCCTCAGATTCCTTTTTCCAATCCCACAAGTGTTCTTCATGGTCTTTGTGATTCAGATTCCTTTGCCAATCCACAAGTGTTCTTTGTGGTCCCTCAGCTTCATGTTCCTTTCCAATCCACAAGTGTTCTTTGGGGTCCCCATGCTTCAGATTCCTTTGCCAATCCACAAGTGTTCTTTGTGGTCCCTCAGCTTCATGTTTCTTTCCAATCCACAAGTGTTCTTTGGGGTCCCCATGCTTCAGATTCCTTTGCCAAGCCACAAGTGTTCTTTGTGGTCCCTCAGCTTCATGTTCCTTTCCAATACACAAGTATTCTTTGGGGTCCCCATGCTTCAGATTCCTTTGCCAATCTAAAAGTGTTTTTCATGGTTGTTGTGCTTCAAATTTCTTTGCCAATCCGTAAGTGTTCTTCATGTCCCAATCCTTCAGACTCCTTTGCCAATTCAAAAGTCTTCTTCACGATCCCTATGATTCAGATTCCTTTGCCGATCCATAGGTGTTCTTCGTTGTCCCCATGCTTCAGATTCCTTTGCCAATCCACAAGTGTTGTTTGTGGCCCTATATGCTGCAGATTTCTGCGCCAACCAATAAGTGTTCTTCATGGTCCCTCTGCTTCATATCCCTTTGCCAGTCAATGAGTATTATCCGTGGTCCCTGTTCCTCGGATTCCTCTGGGAAAAATCCACAAGTGTTCATCATGATCCCTGTGATTTGGATTCCTTTGACAATCCATAAGTGTTCTTGGTGTCCCTGTGCTTCAGATTCTTTTTCCAACCTGTAAGTGTTCTTTGTGATTGCAATGTGCTACATTTCTTTGCCAATCCATAAGTGTTGATCGTGGTCCCTGTACTTCAGATTCCATTGGCAATCAATAAATGTTGTTCATGTCCCTGTGCTTCAATTTCCTGTGCCAATCCAGAAGTGTTATTCGTGATCCCTTTGTGAATACATAAGTGTCCTTCGTGATCCCTGTGTTTCGGATTTCTTTGCCAATCCATTAGTGTTCTTGGTCCCCACTTATGGATTGGCAAATAAATGTAGTACACTGCAATCACAAAGAACACTTACAGATTGGAAAAAGAATCTGAAGCATCGATTGGCAAAGAAATCTGAAAGCACAGGGAGACCAAGAACACTTATCGATGGGAAAGTGAATCTGAAGCATAGGGACAACGAAGAACATTTGTGGATTGGCAAAGTAATCTGAATCACAGGGACCATGAAAAACACTTTTAAATTGGCGAAGGAATTAGTGTTCTTGGTGTCCCTGTGTTTCAGATTTCTTTGCCAATCAAAAAGTGTTCTTCATGGTTCCTATGCTTCAGATTCTTTTTTCAATCTATAAGTGTGATTGCAGTGTGCAGCATTTGTTTGCCAATCCATAAGTGTTGATCGTGGTCCCTGTACTTCAGATTCCATTGGCAATAAATAAATATTGTTCATGTCCCTGTGCTTCAGATTCCTTTGCCAATCCAGAAGTTTTATTCGTGGTCCCTTTTCTTGGGATTCCTTTTTGAATTCATAAGTGCCCTTCGTGGTCTTTGTGCTTCAGATTTCTTTGCCAATCAAAAAGTGTTCTTCATGGTTCCTATGCTTCAGATTCTTTTTTCAATCTATAAGTGTGATTGCAGTGTGCAGCATTTGTTTGCCAATCCATAAGTGTTGATCGTGGTCCCTGTACTTCAGATTCCATTGGCAATAAATAAATATTGTTCATGTCCCTGTGCTTCAGATTCCTTTGCCAATCCAGAAGTTTTATTCGTGGTCCCTTTTCTTGGGATTCCTTTTTGAATTCATAAGTGCCCTTCGTGGTCTTTGTGCTTCAGATTTCTTTGCCAATCAAACAGTGTTCTTCATGGTTCCTATGCTTCAGATTATTTTTTCAATCTGTAAGTGTTCTTTGTGATTGCAGTGTGCTGCATTTGTTTGCCAATCCATAAGTGTTCATCATGGTCTTTGTGTCCCTATGATTTGGTTTCCCTGCAAACTGGTAAGTGTTCTTCATGGTCCCTCTGCTTCAGATTCCATTGCCAATCTATAAGTGTTCTTGGTGGTCCCTATGCTTCATACTCCTTTGTCAATCCATAAGTATTATTTTAGTTCCTGTGCATCGGATTCTTTTGTCAATCCACAAGTGTTCTCTGTGGTCCCTATGCTTCAGATTCCTTTGCGGATCCACAAGTGTTCTTCATGCTGCATATGCTTCATGTTCCTTTGACAATCATAAGTGTTATTCATAGTCCCTGTGCCAATCCATAAGTGTTATTCATGGTCCCTATACTTCAGATTCCTTCGTCAATCCCACAAGTGTTCTTCATGTCTCTGTGCTTCAGATTCCTTTTCTAATACACAAGTGTTTTTCACGATCCCTATGATTTAGGTTTCCCTGCAAACTGGTAAGTGTTCTTCATGGTCCCTCTGCTTCAGATTCCATTGCCAATCTATAAGTGTTCTTGGTGGTCCCTATGCTTCATACTCCTTTGTCAATCCATAAGTATTATTTTAGTTCCTGTGCATCGGATTCTTTTGTCAATCCACAAGTGTTCTCTGTGGTCCCTATGCTTCAGATTCCTTTGCGGATCCACAAGTGTTCTTCGTGCTGCATATGCTTCATGTTCCTTTGACAATCATAAGTGTTATTCATAGTCCCTGTGCCAATCCATAAGTGTTATTCATGGTCCCTATACTTCAGATTCCTTCGTCAATCCCACAAGTGTTCTTCATGTCTCTGTGCTTCAGATTCCTTTTCCAATACACAAGTGTTTTTCATGATCCCTATGATTTAGGTTTCCGTGCAAACTGGTAAGTGTTCTTCATGGTCCCTCTGCTTCAGATTCCATTGCCAATCTATAAGTGTTCTTGGTGGTCCCTATGCTTCATATTCCTTTGTCAATCCATAAGTATTATTTTGGTTCCTGTGCCTCGGATTCTTTTGTGAATCCACAAGTATTCTCTATGGTCCCTATGCTTCAGATTCCTGTGCCAATCAAGAGATGTTTTTTGTGGTTCCTATGCTTCAGATACTATTGCGATACCACAAGTGTTATTCATGAACCCTGAGTTTCTGATTCCTTTGCTAACCAACAAATGTTCTTAATTGTCCATATTCTTCAGATTCGTCTGCCAATCCTGAAGTTTTTCATGGTCCCCATACATCAAATTCCTTTGTCAATCCACAAGTGTTATTTGTGGTCCCTGTGCCTCGAATTAATTTGTCAATCCATAAGTGTTCTTCGTAGTTCCTATACGTCAGATTCCTCAACCAATCCACAAGTGTTCTTCTTGGTTCCCATGCTTCAGATTCCTTGGGGAATACATAGCATTCTTCATGGTCCCTGAGCTTCAGATTCCTTAGCTAATCCACAGGTGTACTTCATGTCCCTACCCTTCAGATTCCTCTGCCAATCTAGGAGTGTTCTTCGTTGTCCCTATGCTTCAGATTCCTTCAGCAATCCATAAGTGTTCATCATGGTCCCTGTGTTTCAGATTCCTTTGCTAATCAATAAATGCTCTTCATGGTCCCTTTGCTCCAGATTCCTTTTCTCATCCACAAATATTCTTGATGGTCCTTATGCTTCAGATTCCGTTGACAATCGATTAGCATTCTTTGTCATCCCTATGTTTCAGATTCGTTTGCCAATCCTCAAGTGTTATTTGTGGTCCCTGTACTTCAGAATCCTTTGTCCATCCATAAGTTGCCTTTGTGGTCCTAATGTTTCAGATTCCTTTGCCAATCCTTAAATGTTGTTCATGGTTCCCATGCTTCAGATTCCTTTGCCAATCCAGAAGTGTCATTCGGGGTTCCTATGTTTCAGATTTCTTTGCCAATCCATGCGTTCTTCACGACTCGCTGTGCTTCATATTCCTTTGCCATTTACAAATGTTCTTCGTGGTCCCTATGCTTCAGAGTCGACTGCCAATCTAGGAGTGTTCTTCGTGATCCCTATGCTACACAGTCCTTTGTTAGTAGGTGTTATTTGTGGTCCCTGTGCCTCAGATTCCTCTGCCAATCCATGAGTTCTTCATGGTCCCTATGCTTCAGATTACTTTGTCAATCCTCAAATGGCATTTGTTTAGCATGTGCTTCAGATTCCATTGCCAATGCACAAGTGTTCTTTGTGCTCCCTGTGCTTCAGATTTCCTTGCCAATCCATAAGAGTTCTTTGTGCTCCCTATGCTTCATATTCCTTTGCCAATTCATAGTGTCCTTCATGGCATCTGTGCTTTAGGCTACTTTGCCAATCCACAAGTGTTCTTCATGATGGAATCTGAAGCAGAGGGACCATAAAGAACACTTACCGATTTGCAAAGGAATTTCTGAAGCATAGGGATGCTTCAGATTCCTTTGCAAATCGGTAAGTGTTCTTTATGGTCCCTCTGCTTCAGATTCCATTCTCAATTCATAAGTGTTTCTTCATGGTCTGTATGCTTCACATTCCCTTGCCAATCCATAAGTGTTATTTGTGGGCCCTATGCTTCAGATTACTTTTCCAATCCACAAGTGTTCTATGTTTTTCCTGTGCTTCAGTTTCCTTCGCCAATGCGCAAGTGTTTTTTGAGGTCCCTATGCTTCAGATTCCTGTGCCAATCCATAATTGTTCTTCGTGATTCCTATGCTTTAGATTCCTTTGCCAATCATAAGTAATCTTCGCGGTCCATGTGCCTTGGATTCCTTTCTCAATCTATAAGTGTTCTTCACGGTTTCTGTGCTTCAGATTCCTTTGCCCATCCAGAAGTGTTCTTCGTGGTCCTTATGCTTCAGATTTCTTTGCCATTCCATAAGTGTTCTGCATGGTCCATTGCGCTTCCAATTCCTTTCCAATTCACTAAGTGTGTTACCTGGTTCCTCAGATTCCCTTGAGAATTCATAAATGTTCTTCGTGATCCCTGTGCTTCTGATTCCTTTGAAAAACCATAAGTGTTCTTTTTTGAATCCCAGGTCTCAGATGCTTTCTTGTCATTTACAGAAAGTCTCCTTCTTGATTTCTATGTCTCCGATTCTTTCTCTGCATTTGTGTAAAATCTCCTTTTTGATTCATATGCCTCAGATGCTTTCTTCGCCATCATGGAAAGTCTCCTTGTTGATCTTCATGCTCTGGATGTTTTCTCTTCATTCATGGAAATTCTCCTTCTTGATTCTGATGCCCCTGATTTCTATACCATTCCCCAATAAATATCTTCCTTGCTCCCCTATACCTCAGATTCTTCCGTCATCTTCAAGATAAGTAATCTTCATGTTCCCAGTGTCTTGAATTCCTTCGCTATTTGGGATGTAGAATTTGTCATTATTTGTGGACATCGCACATCACCAAATAGAAATTATTGCTACGCCTTCATTTTTCGGCTTTTATTCTCCTTTACTCTTTTGGATACTGTTGGTCCAAGTTATCTGCATTAAGCAAAATCCACAACCATATTCAAGTTGCCTTTGAAACGGATTTTATGAGTTTTGCAACCTTCGCGAAGGGAAGCCAATTCTTATCCAATGCACATACACGAAAGTGCCAAATGGAAATTTTCTGCAATTTGATCTAACATCTAGCCCATATTTGGTTATCGTACCCGATTACTAACAGCAGAGGGCATGTCTCTGTGCATCTATGTTGCCTGAGAGAAGAGGGCAAGCCCCAATAGAGATTCTAGCTTAGCACCGTCCTTTGTTCTGGGAAGTACCTTCTTCCATTTTGAAATGCATAATTATTCAGTTTAGATTTAAAGAAATAAAATGGTGCATACCCTCGAATCTCTCTTTGCATTTTCCTTCTGCTCATGCAGCTGATTTCGTGGGTCAGCGAATTCATCGCTTGCCTCTCACCACGAGCATCAAAATCCGACATATTGAAGCTCATGTCTTCCTCTTTCCTTGCAGGCACTGCTCTCCCTCCTCTACCTCTGTTCCAGTGACATCTACGCACTCATCAATTATGTCGGCTTCGCCACCTGGTTGGCGATTGGCCTCGCCGTCGCCTGCCTGCCTTACCTGCGATGGACCCAACCGAATCTGCCCCGTCCTATTAAGGTAGGTGGTGATGTTTCTTCGATTGCAGACGCTTTCGGAAGACGTTACTCTCACTTCCATGAATCACTTTGTTGTAAATGAAGATAAAACTGAAATAATGAAAATGGATTTGGGGATGATTGGGAGAGGGGAGGGGGAGTTGCTTTCAGTTCCCTTGAAATGAATGTGCCTTAAACAAGTTTCTCATTTTGATTTTCTTAGGAGTTTTGGGTTACATCGCGCAAACTGAAATAAACAAGGGAATAAATTATGTTGCTGCATCTTTTCAGAATCTGTGGAGAGTGCGGATGAAAGGTGGAAGAAAACTATCTACTGAAGTTAAGCTTTATAATAGCTTGAACCTCTGTGAAGTAAGCAATTCAAATGAAACGTGCACACTTTGGAAGCAAGATGCAAGTTCTTACTTTCGACTCCAATGGCTTCAGTGTAAGGTAGTTTGATTACGTAATAAACAATGAAACTAAACGATGGATTCGCCTGATGAGATTAAGCGAAGATTCGTCTGATGACATTAAGCAAAAAAAGAATTTGTCTGATGACATTAAAGAAAAAGGATTCATCTGATGACATTAAACAAAAAGGATTCATCTGATGACATTAAACAAAAAGGATTCATCTGGGGACATTAAACAAAAAAAAAAGAAAGATTCATCTGATGACATTAAACAAAAAGGATTCATCTGAGGACATTAAACGAAGGATTCATCGAATGACGGTAAATGAAGGATTCATCTTATGAGGTTAGGCAATCAGATGAGGTTAAAGAAAAAAAATGATCTGATGACATTGAACGAAGGATTCTTTTGATGAGGTCAAATGAAGGATTCATCTGATGAGGTTAAAAAAGGATTCGTCTAATGAGATTAAAATAAGGATTCATCTAATGAGGTTAAAATAAGGATTCATCTAATGAGGTGAAATAAAAAATCATCTTATGAGGTTGAAGAAAAGATTCATCTGATGACGTTGAACGAATGATTCATCTGATGAAACAAAGGATTCACCTGAGGACATTAAATGAAACATTCATCAGATGACATTAAACAAGGATTTATCTGAGAACATTAAATGATGGATTTATTGGATGATGCTAAATAAAGAATTCATCTAATGAGATTAGAATAAGGATTTATCTGATGAAGTTAAAATAAAGATTCATCTGATGAGGTTAAACGAATGATTCATCTAATGAGGTTAAAATAAGGATTCATCTGATGAGGTTAAAATAAGGATTCATCTGATGAGGTTATAGAAAGAATTCATCTGATGAGGTTAAAATAAGGATTCATCTGATGAGGTTATAGAAAGAATTCATCTGAAGATGTTGAACGAATGATCCATCTGATGAGGTTAAATGAAAGATTTATCTGATAAGGTTAAGGAGCTGCTTGAGGGGTAATTTTTTTATTGTTATGGAGTCTTACCCTTGCCATATTCTTTGGTTGCACTTTCGTCCAGTTTCCCAGATGTGTGCATACAGTTGATCCTTTTCTTAACCACACTCGTTAACAGTTGCCACTGCTGAAAGATCATTCTCAAAATGAAAACTCAAAAAGAATTGTCTAATGAGCAGGATGGGCCAGAATATCTATCAATTGAAGACGAGAAAATTCATCGCTAAAGGAAAACCTCCAGGGCGTTTTTAAGTAAGAAGAAAGTTATTTTTGGCGAGTAGCTGCTTTCCAGTAAGGCGAGTGAGAAATTAACAGTTTTATTGTACTCAGATTGGCCTTTCAATTATGCTAAAAATGGAAATATTAATACTTTTAACAATTTAAATTATGAAATAAAAAAATGAATTGAAGAAATTTTTAAATTTTTAATCGGATTAAATGGAATGGAGAACATTTAATTACACCGTCTTGCGTTGTAGTACGCCTCTGCATTTGTTGCAGATTGAAGAGAAAATAGAGAACAGTTGGAAATGTGGATTCAAGGGTGGTGGTGGGGGGGGGGGGGTGATGTAGTGAAACGAATCTAAAGGATTTAAAATCTGGTTCATAAAGAAAAAAAAAAGATCGCATGCCTAGAAATAAAGAGAAGAAGAGGAAAATCCCTTCCTAAAAGAAGAGCATTTAGATAAGCTGGATGTATTTATAAAGATAGCTCTGTCGAAGCTGAACTAGCATATTACTTTTCAGTTCTAATGACTATTGATGTATTTTCCACCATGAGTGAATATCACAAATACTTAAAGTCCTTTCCTGCCTCCTTTCTCCTTCAGGTTCCTCTGATCTTCCCCATCGTCTACATCTTAGCCTCCATTTTTATTACGATTGTCCCAATGCTGGCTGAACCAGTGGACACAGGTGAGTCTCATTCTGTTGCAATGTCATCATTTTAGTCATTGAGACTAATTCTTGATTAATAATAATTAATATAGACTAATTTAATTTAACCATTATTTGATCTCTCGAATCCAGTGGCATAAACATCAAATTCTTAACACTTCTCCCCTATTCAGTTTCATTACCCTCGCAAATACAATACTTTGCTCATTTAACTCCCACATTCAGTCATCATTCCCTTTGCAGGATCATTATTTCTGGCATTGACCTTCTCCAATTAAATACATTTCCATTACTTTAGTTATCGAGTTCTTACATTAACTTACATTCCACTTAAAATTCCATATTTTTCGCTACTGATGCCCCGAGTGACCCCTCGGTGCGAGCTCCTGTACTCAGTGAGGGGAACACCCTGCAAAGGTTCTGCTGGCTTCGGTACATTCACAGGGTCCTGAACACTCGCACATGTGTTTGCCATGCGCAGAGACTCATGCCCCAGGAGAGGGAGATCCGTGTACTTGCTTGGGGGTCCCCATCTTCTCTCCTCAGCTCTTGATTGGCAGAGTCCCCTTTGGCTGCCCTGCTTTGACCTCTGCTTCTGGTAAACAGGAGGACTTGGGGTGGCTCTGTCCCCCTAGGATCAATAGGCTGGTGAACACGACCTGCTACAGTCAACCGTGCAGAGTGGTGAGTAACCTTGCCCATGTCTGGGTACAGGTTTGCGAGCTTCCTCACAACTTATTTTCCTTTTGTGGTTATCCTTTCTTTGTGTGGCCAGTTTGGCTGTACACAATTTTATTATTTTTTCACTTAGTTCTTTTTGTGAAGAGAGTTTATTTCTGTACTTTTCTCTTTTCATTTCCCTTTGATTTATTTGTGAGGGCTTGACTCACTATCTCTGTGGGTATAGGGCCTGCATAGCCCTTGTGCCCAATTGGGCGTCCCCTTGTTGGACTCCGTGGAGAGTGGGGACATCAGGCACTGAACCACACGAAACCAAACATGAGAGTTGATGAAGAAATTGATATGATTAATGCCGCTAAGAGGGCTCGACATGAGCCCCTTCTTCTTTGTCTGTGTCATCTCTGTCGTCATCTTCTTTGACTGTGTCTTCATTCCTGAGATTCCTGATCATCCATTCCATGCATGATCAATTACTTGGGGGGCACGTCTCCATTTTTTGTCGATAGAGGTTTGAAAGGTGTTGCGGGAGAGCCGAAATCCGTCAAGCGCTTACGATCTGGCGACTTGCAGGTTGAGACCGCTTGTTCCAAACACTCGTAACTGCTCCTGAAAGTCACAGAGATTGGTGGGGTGGCTGTCGAGGTCACTCCCCACAGAACTTTGAATTCCTCTCGGGGTGTGATCACTGAGTGGGGCCTCTTCAATGCCACTGAGGAGGAAATCCTCTCAGAGCTCACCCCTCAAGGATTAACAGTGGCCCATCGGGTTTTGACATGCTGTGATGGGAAATTGGTACTCACCCAGGTATTGATTGTGATATTTAACACACCACGCCTGCCATCTTCCATCAAGGAAATTTATTTCATTGCGAGGTACTGCAATATATACCAAACACTCTGCAATGCTTTCAGTGCCAGATATACGGTCCTGCTTGCACAGTGTGCCGGGGAAAGCCCGTCTGTGCTTGCTGTGGCAGCAATGAGCATCTCGATCCTGACTGCACAGCAGAAAAGGCAAACTGTGTGAACTGTAGCGGCGAACATCCGGCATATTCCCGCCACTGTCTCAAGTGGAAGGAGGAAAAGGAGGTTCAACACCTCGAAATGATCAACAACATCTCTTATGCTGAAATGAGAAAGCTCACTGCACCACACACCCCACCTGGCAAGGTATCCTATGCCAGTGCAGTCTTTGGAAAGACCGTCGTTCCAATGACTTCGGTGGTGGTGCAGACTGATATCAGTGTACCACCTACAGAATCTTTCTCACTTGCAGTTAAATACCTCCTCAAACAGGCGAAACCGAGGTTGGTGTTGACTTCTAAATCAACCCCGGTTTCCATTCCTGCAACTCGACCTTCCATATCCACTGGAAGGCCTTCCTTCTTCCCATCCTCAGCTAGACCTTCCAAACTGAAGGGTCCCCATCGGGGCCAAAAAAGAAAACCATCACTCTTCCACAAAGGGTGGTCACCGATCCATGTACCTCGGACGATTCCAAGGACATGGATACAGACTCCCCCCACCCCTCCATATTCACTAAACCATCCTCTGCAGAAGTTAAGTTGAATAGGAATTCGTTGTCCACCCACTAGTTCACTGGGATGGAGATGGTCCAGTTCACGAAGGTGTTGCCATCCTCATGAGCAACCACTCTCCATTCCAGGTCATACTCCTCACCACCAACTTAGAAGCGGTAGCCATCCGCTCTTTGTGGGGTTCTCCCTTACTGTCTGCTCCGTAAATCTTCGACCTGGAAGCCTATCTTTCAGCAAGACCTTGATGACTTCATTTTGCAGCTGCCGTCCCCCTTTCTCATCATGGGAGACTTTAACAGATACAGCCCTCTTTGAGGCAGTGTTGACACCAACAGGAGGGGTGCAGTCCTGGAGCAGCGGCTCTTGGATCCTTCTCTCTCCCTGTTGAACACCGGTGTCAGTAGGTATTTTCACTCCCCAACCCACACATTCACTGCCATTGACCTCCTCGTCCTTCCTCTCTTTACCCGGGAGGTCGAGGACAACCCTTACGGAAATGATCACCTCCCCATGGTGTGCACCATTTCCCAGGGGGGGGGGGGGGCTTGCAGCCCATCACAAGTCTCGCTGTGGAGGCTTGATCGAGCTGACTCTCTGAGCTCGATGACCACTCTGTCAGCCAGGAGCCCATCAGTGTGGCAGTAGTGGAGATAATGGACTGTATCGTAGATGCAGCTACATCCACAATTCTTCAAACTTTGACACGGTTTCCTAATTTTCTGAAACCGTGGTGTAATCTAGATTGCACTGCAGCTCGTCAGGCTCAGAACAAGGTTTGGTGGGTGTTTCGGAGATAACTGACGTCCCCCAACCTTGAAGCATTGAAACGTGCCAGGGCGAAAGCGCATTTCGTCTGGCACCAGAGCCAGAAGGAATCTTGGATCAAATACACATTTTCTATCATCTGCACGACCAGTTCTACAGTCGTGTGGGATGAAGTCTGGAAGATCGGTGGGAATTACACATCGTTATCGATCTGGAGCACAATGGACAGGCAATTGCTGATCCCAAGGCAATTGCCGACATTCTGGGGGAATCATCTTCATCTTATTCCCCCGAATTTCTGGCCCAGAGGGGCAAGGTGGAATGCTCTCCACTGTCCTTCCACTCGAATGGCCTGGAATCTTACAACAGGCCATTCACAGTGGAGGAACTTCGCCTTGCTCTGCACACCTCTCATGTATCTGCTGCCTGGAGCAGTGGCTCCTGGATCCTTCTCTCTCCCTATTAAACAACGGTGTCAGTACATACTTGTGCTCCTCAACTTGCACATTCACCGCCATTGATCTCACTATCTGCTTCTCCTCGATCCTTCCACTCTTTACATGGGAGGCCAAGGAATGAAGATTGGCCAGCTAATAGACATTGGACCACAGGAACCACAGGGAGGTGACCCTCGTGGAAGTGGTCACTTTCCTGTGGTGTGAACCATCTCCCGTGGGAGAGCTTTGAAGCCCTTCACGCATCTCATGTTGGAGGCTTGTTTGGGCAGACTGGAGTGGCTTCAAGCTCATCTGACCTCTATGAGCACTCTGTCAGCCAGGAGCCAATCAGTATTGCATTGGTGGAGATGATGGACTGCATCGTCCATGCAACTAACTGTACTATTCCTCAGACCTCGACTCAGTTTTCACCGTTTCCAAAGCTGTAGTGGAATCCCGACTGCAATGCAGTTCGTAAGGCTCAGAACAAGGCTCGGAGTGTGTTTCGGAAATATCCGACGTCCACCTACCTTGAAGCATTCAAACGCGTCGGAGCAAAAGCCCGTTTTGTCCAGAGCCAGAAAGAATCTTGGATCAAATATACGTCTATCACCGCACGACCAGTTCAAAGGTCGTGTGGAATAAGGTCAGGAAGATGGGTGGAAAGTACACGTCCCACTCATTATCGACCCTGGAGCACAATGGACAGGCAATTGCTGATCCTCGGGCAATTGCCAACACTCTGGGGGAGTCATTCTCCACCATCTCTTATTCGTCTTCGTACTCCCCCGAGTTTCTGGCCCAGAGGAGCAGGGCCGAACGCTCTCTGCTGTCCGTCCATTCGAATGGCTGAATGAATTCCGCCGTTGGGCCAGACAATGTCCATTATGCAATGCTCCAACGTCTCTCACCATCGAGTAAGGATCGGCTGCTCTGACTCATCAACTTCATTTTCATCGAGGAACATTTTCCATATCGTTTTGGCCTTCCTCGAGCCCGGCAAAGGTCTCAGAAATTCCTTCGAATTATCGTCCAGTTGCGTTGATGAGCTGCGTCTGCAAGGTGTTGGAAAGAATTGTAATATACCAGGCTGTAATTGTAAATACCAGGCTGGAGTGGTATTGGGAACTTCAAGGCCTTCTTTCCAACACCCCGTGTGACTTTCGCAGGCACAGGTGTACTTTAGACCACCTGGTCCGCTTCGAAGCGGCGATCAGGAATTCTTTTGTACATCGAGAGCACCTGGTGTCCATTTACTTCGACATCGAAGAAGCGTACGACACGGCGTGGAGATTCGGCATTCTTCGTGATCTCCATAGCTTTGCCTTGAGAGGTCACATGCCGATCTTCATCACAAACATTTTATCTTCTTGTAGTTTTCGAGTTTGTGGTGTCGGCAACACTCTGTCACAGTCTTTCTCGGGTGCCACAAGGTCGGGTCCTGAGTGTTAGACTTTTTGCTGTCAAGATAAATTCTATTGCACGGCAACTTCCTCCGATTGTAGGCAATGCCCTCTGTGTTAACGACTTCAGCATCTTTTTCTCGTTGTCCAGCATGAGGGTCATCGAACGACAACTGCAAACTGCCCTGAACAATCTCTCGGTTTGGGTGACGGCGAATGGGTTTCAGTTCTCCCTACTGAAGCTGCTTATGTGCACTTTTGTCTCAAAGCATAATGTTCATCTGGATCCCGAGCTGTGGCTAAGGGCTAATATCATTCCAGTTGTGGCGGTGACCAAGTTTCTCGGTCTCATCTTCGACTGGAAATGGACCTTTTTACCACACATACATCTCAGGTCCAAGTGCATGCGGACATTGAACATCCTCATGGTCCTCTCCTCCCTCTCTTGGGGGCGGACTGATGTTCATTGCTCCTACTCTATCATGCATTTGTTCAGTCAAAACTGGACTACGGATTCCAGGTGTGCAACTCCACCCGGGATTCGGTGGTGATGGACCCTTTACACCATCATGCCCTCTGTGTTTGTACGGGGCCTTCCGCACTACTGGTCCAGAGTCTTTATGTTCAAACCGACAAACCATCTTTACCTATTCACTGTCAGCATTTGTCCCTGCAGTATGCAGCGAAATTGCGATTCCTGCCTGGACATCCTACTTGTGGCTGCGCTTTCAGTCCTCAGTGAGAAATGTTATACCAGAATCAGCCGACTGCCATTCGGTTTGCATGTCCAAGGTTACCTGAGAGACATTAACACCAGTCTCGATAGCATCTCACAGTCAACAGCCAAGCCACCTCCACCATGGCTTGCTGTTTTCCTTTCCTTCGATTTTCCCCTTTGCAGGAGAGGGAAGGCCTTTACACTTGACTGCATGTATCAGCAATTCTTTGCTAGCCGTCGTGCTGAACACCCGGACTTCTTGTCTGTCTTCAAGTACTGCACTGATGTGCAGTACTTCAAGTACTGCACATCAGTGGGATCAGCTGTGGTTTGCTGTGATGTCATCATTGTAGACCAAATTCCACAGCAGTGTTCTATCTTCACTGAAGAGTTGCATGCTATCAGTCTCGCCTTGGATCACTTGGTGGCTTAGCATCATCGTCGGTGTGTGCTTTACACTGACTCACTTGGCCTCATCCTGTTCTCTCCAAGATCATCTAGCAAATCTATCGTCTGGCAGCCACCAATCTCTTCTGTTGAGTGCCCCGATCATGTTGGGATCAGGGGAATGACTTGGCAGATGCTGCTGCCAACTCAGCCATGCCCCTATTTGACTCTGTACTGCCCTTTCCATATGTGGACTTCTAGTAGCGTTTTTCCATGGAGCTACGGGTACAGTGGCAGAGATCTTGGTCTGAACAGGTTGGTAGCAAGATTTTTCGAGATAAAGCCCATTGTCAAACTGTCGCAGTCTTGTTTTCACATGAATCGCAAGGAGGAAGTTGTCCCTGTTCGGCTCTGCTTAGGTCATCCATTTATCACTCATTCATTTCTTCTTCGGATGGACGACAAACCGTAGTGCGAGTTTTGTGACAACATTTTAACCATTAATCATATTTTAATCTCATGCCCAGCTTTTAACCTTGACAGCGCTTTTATTTTGACTTTCATGATTTTGAGTCTGCCCCTTAAACTCGGGCATTTTTTATCTGATGCCTCACTTTGAAATCCTGTCTTTTATATTTTACGTTTTTCTGGTTATTTATTTATTATAATAAACATATAAAAATCGTTTATGATATTTATACATTGTTTCCTAGATTTTACTCTTGTTTCTGATTTTCAATGGGTTCTATACACCCATTATTATTGTTGATTTATACATATGTTGATTCTTTTTATTCCTCGTTTTTATCCCCTTCTTTCTTGTAGTGTTTTGTTTCTGAGTCATTCTTTATCGTTTCTGTGCTTAAGTCCACCCACTGAGTCTTCTTTCTGTTGAAATGCCATTGCTTTTGAGTTCCAGCAATTGAGTCCACCCACTGAATCTTCTTTCTGTTGAAATTCCATTGCTTTTGAGCTCCAGCAATTAAGTCCACCCACCGAGTCTTCTTTCTGTTGGAATCCCATTGCTTTTGAGCTCCAGCAATTGAGACCACTCACCGAGTCTTCCTGCTGTTGAAATCACATTGCTTTTGAGCTCCAGCAATTGAGTCCACCCATCGAGTCGTCTTTCTGTTTGAATCCCATTGCTTTTGAGCTCCAGCAATTGATTCCATCCACTGAGTCTTCCTTCTGTTGAAATCCCATTGCTTTTGAGCTCCAGCAATTGAGTCCACCCACCGAGTCTTCTTTCTGTTTGAATCCCATTGCTTTTGAGCTCCAGCAATTGAGTCCACCCACCGAGTCTTCTTTCTGTTCGAATACCATTGCTTTTGAGCTCCAGCAATTGATTCCATCCACTGAGTCTTCTTTCCGTTGAAATCCCATTGCCTTTGAGCTCCAGCAATTAAGTCCACCCACCGAGTCTTCTTTCTGTTGGAATCCCATTGCTTTTAAGCTCTAGCAATTGAGTCCACCCATTGAGTCTTCTTTCTGTTGGAATCCCATTGCTTTTGAGCTCCAGCAATTGATTCCATCCACTGAGTCTTCTTTCTGTTGAAATCCCATTGCCTTTGAGCTCCAGTAATTGAGTCCACCCACCGAGTCTCCTTTTTGTTGGAATCCCATTGCTTTTAAGCTCCAGCAATTGAGTCCACCCATTGAGTCTTCTTTCTGTTGGAATACCATTGCTTTTGAGCTCCAGCAATTGATTCCATCCACTGAGTCTTTTTTCTGTTGAAATCCCATTGCCTTTGAGCTCCAGCAATTGAGTCCACCCACCGAGTCTCCTTTCTGTTGGAATCCCATTGCTTTTAAGCTCCAGCAATTGAGTCCACCCATTGAGTCTTCTTTCTGTTGGAATCCCATTGCTTTTGAGCTCCAGCAATTGATTCCATCCACTGAGTCTTCTTTCTGTTGAAATCCCATTGCCTTTGAGCTCCAGCAATTGAGTCCACCCACCGAGTCTTCTTTCTGTTTGAATCCCATTGCTTTTGAGCCCCAGCAATTGAGTCCACCCACCGAGTCTTCTTTCTGTTGGAATCCCATTGCTTTTGAGCTCCAGCAATTAAGTCCACCCACCGAGTCTCCTTTCTGTTGGAATCCCATTGCTTTTGAGCTCCAGCAATTGATTCCATCCACTGAGTCTTCTTTCTGTTGAAATCCCATTGCCTTTGAGCTCCAGCAATTGAGTCCACCCACCGAGTCTCCTTTCTGTTGGAATCCCATTGCTTTTAAGCTCCAGCAATTGAGTCCACCCACCGAGTCTTCTTTCTGTTGGAATCCCATTGCTTTTAAGCTCCAGCAATTGAGTCCACCCACCGAGTCTCCTTTCTGTTGGAATCCCATTGCTTTTAAGCTCCAGCAATTGAGTCCACCCACCGAGTCTTCTTTCTGTTGGAATCCCATTGCTTTTAAGCTCCAGCAATTGAGTCCACCCATTGAGTCTTCTTTCTGTTGGAATACCATTGCTTTTGAGCTCCAGCAATTGAGTCCACCCACCGAGTCTCCTTTCTGTTGGAATCCCATTGCTTTTAAGTTCCAGCAATTGAGTCCACCCACCGAGTCTTCTTTCTGTTGGAATCCCATTGCTTTTAAGCTCCAGCAATTGAGTCCACCCATTGAGTCTTCTTTCTGTTGGAATCCCATTGCTTTTGATTCCATCCATTGAGTCTTCTTTCTGTTGAAATCCCATTGCCTTTGAGCTCCAGCAATTGAGTCCACCCACCGAGTCTCCTTTCTGTTGGAATCCCATTGCTTTTAAGCTCCAGCAATTGATTCCATCCACTCAGTCTTCTTTCTGTTCAAATCCCATTGCCTTTGAGCTCCAGCAATTGAGTCCACCCACCGAGTCTCCTTTCTGTTGGAATCCCATTGCTTTTAAGCTCTAGCAATTGAGTCCACCCACCGAGTCTTCTTTCTGTTGGAATCCCATTGCTTTTAAGCTCCAGCAATTGAGTCCACCCATTGAGTCTTCTTTCTGTTGGAATACCATTGCTTTTGAGCTCCAGCAATTGAGTCCACCCACCGAGTCTCCTTTCTGTTGGAATTCCATTGCTTTTAAGCTCCAGCAATTGAGTCCACCCACCGAGTCTTCTTTCTGTTGGAATCCCATTGCTTTTAAGCTCCAGCAATTGAGTCCACCCATTGAGTCTTCTTTCTGTTGGAATCCCATTGCTTTTGATTCCATCCATTGAGTCTTCTTTCTGTTGAAATCCCATTGCCTTTGAGCTCCAGCAATTGAGTCCACCCACCGAGTCTCCTTTCTGTTGGAATCCCATTGCTTTTAAGCTCCAGCAATTGATTCCATCCACTCAGTCTTCTTTCTGTTCAAATCCCATTGCCTTTGAGCTCCAGCAATTGAGTCCACCCACCGAGTCTCCTTTCTGTTGGAATCCCATTGCTTTTAAGCTCTAGCAATTGAGTCCACCCACCGAGTCTTCTTTCTGTTGGAATCCCATTGCTTTTAAGCTCCAGCAATTGAGTCCACCCATTGAGTCTTCTTTCTGTTGGAATACCATTGCTTTTGAGCTCCAGCAATTGAGTCCACCCACCGAGTCTCCTTTCTGTTGGAATTCCATTGCTTTTAAGCTCCAGCAATTGAGTCCACCCATTGAGTCTTCTTTCTGTTGGAATCCCATTGCTTTTGATTCCATCCATTGAGTCTTCTTTCTGTTGAAATCCCATTGCCTTTGAGCTCCAGCAATTGAGTCCACCCACCGAGTCTCCTTTCTGTTGGAATCCCATTGCTTTTAAGCTCCAGCAATTGATTCCATCCACTCAGTCTTCTTTCTGTTCAAATCCCATTGCCTTTGAGCTCCAGCAATTGAGTCCACCCACCGAGTCTCCTTTCTGTTGGAATCCCATTGCTTTTAAGCTCTAGCAATTGAGTCCACCCACCGAGTCTTCTTTCTGTTGGAATCCCATTGCTTTTAAGCTCCAGAAATTGAGTCCACCCATTGAGTCTTCTTTCTGTTGGAATACCATTGCTTTTGAGCTCCAGCAATTGAGTCCACCCACCGAGTCTCCTTTCTGTTGGAATTCCATTGCTTTTAAGCTCCAGCAATTGAGTCCACCCACCGAGTCTTCTTTCTGTTGGAATCCCATTGCTTTTAAGCTCCAGCAATTGAGTCCACCCATTGAGTCTTCTTTCTGTTGGAATCCCATTGCTTTTGAGCTCCAGCAATTGATTCCATCCACTGAATCTTCTTTCTGTTGAAATCCCATTGCCTTTGAGCTCCAGCAATTGAGTCCACCAACCGAGTCTTCTTTCTGTTGGAATCCCATTGCCTTTGAGCTCCAGCAATTGAGTCCACCCACCGAGTCTCCTTTCTGTTGGAATCCCATTGCTTTTGAGCTCCAGCAATTGATTCCATCCACTCAGTCTTCTTTCTGTTGAAATCCCATTGCCTTTGAGCTCCAGCAATTGAGTCCACCCACCGAGTCTTCTTTCTGTTGGAATCCCATTGCTTTTAAGCTCCAGCAATTGAGTCCACCCATTGAGTCTTCTTTCTGTTGGAATCCCATTGCTTTTGAGCTCCAGCAATTGATTCCATCCACTGAATCTTCTTTCTGTTGAAATCCCATTGCCTTTGAGCTCCAGCAATTGAGTCCACCCACCGAGTCTTCTTTCTGTTGGAATCCCATTGCTTTTGACCTCCAGCAATTGATTCCATCCACTGAGTCTTCCTTCTGTTGAAATCCCATTGCTTTTGAGCTCCAGCAATTGAGTCCACCCACCGAGTCTTCCTGCTGTTGAAATCCCATTGCTTTTGAGCTCCAGCAATTGAGTCCACCCATCGAGTCCTCTTTCTGTTTGAATCCCATTGCTTTTGAGCTCCAGCAATTGAGTCCACTCACCGAGTCTTCCTGCTGTTGAAATCCCATTGTTTTTGAGCTCCAGCAATTGAGTCCACCAACCGAGTCTTCCTTCTGTTGGAATCCCTTTACTTTTGAGCTACAGCAATTGAGAGTTTTATCTGTCTGAATTCCATTCGATTTGCCACTGATATCTCCCGTTGAAGCTCATTTTCCTCACACTTTGATGATCACTTTAGTCGCTGAAGTCCTTACTGAGTGTAATTTCCGTTGAATTCCCATTTGCCCCCTAATTTTATGTCCCCTAATTGAGTGTTATACCCCTCTTAATAATTCCGTTCCTTTAGGACGGAATAATTAATTTATATTTATATTTCATTTTATTTTTAATTTTAATTAAATTTTTATTTTTAATTTTAATTAAATTTTAATTTTTATTTTTAATTAATATTTATATTTAATTTATATTATTAATTGATATTTTCATTAAATCTCGCTTTTAATAATGTGCTGATCAATTTTCATTTTTTGTTTCAGGTTTCGGCGTCCTTATAATCGCCACCGGAGTTCCCGTGTACTTTTTGTTTGTTTATTGGGAGAATAAACCGAAAGCGATCCGGAGAGCTATAGGTGAGTTGTACGAAACGTTCTCGCTCTGACGTCATTCAACGTCTGAAGTGAATATCTGTTCATTTCATCGCAGTAGAGAGATTGCCTCTGAAGTATTTAACTCGGTAGGAGGTCGTGAAAACGTAGATATCATTGCGCCTTTTTGCAGCTTCTGATATCGTTCTGAAAGGAGTTCCCAAACTGAATTGAATAATAAAGATTCTATCAATTTCCGAAGCACAAATCCTTCCCTATCTTCATCTATCAATCAAGGAATGTGGTGAATATTTTCCTCTCCTTAAACATTTTCATATCCCGTTTAAAAAGTTTAGGGGAAAAGTCTGCAAAAGGAAATGCAGACGACACTCCCATTATGCGAGTTGAACGCCATTAATAATGATGAAGGGATAACTGGATGGTGATTGTGTTATGTCTTCACTCTCAACCTCGCCTTGCACCACGTGGCCACTGAGCATCATCATCATCATCATCATCGACAGCTTCTTGTACAGCAACTCGCTCACCTGGTTACGGGCTTTGATCTCGGTGATCATGTAGCTGCATTCATTGTAAGGCAAAATCCAGTTTGGTTGCCATGTCAACTGAAATGTCAAATGAGCCTGAATTTAACGAGAAAGAAAAGCAGCGATTGAGCGCGGTTTAAAAAAGTCTCTGCAGCTGCCTTTCGTTAAAAGTCAAAAAGGTTGTTGCCTCTAACAGCGTTTGAGTTTTTTTACTGAATTTACCATTACACAAAATTTAAAAGCAGAATATCGATTTACGCGACAGCTTAGCAATGTAACTGTGACTTAAATGAAGCGTCACCTGCAATGCACAAACACTGCTCGTATTTGGCGCCAAAAATGTTTCAAATTTGTATGTAAGAATTAGTATATTCTTCAGTTTTGTTTCGACAGAAATCCCTTTGAATATCATGGCCCACATAATTCGTAAATTTTTAATCATCATCATCATCATCCTCAAGCAGCCATTGGCTACAGAGGTCCAGCCAAACCGTGCAATTTAGTTCTCCAAGCAAGTCTATCCTGAGCTACATCTACTGCATCTGGCCACTGCACACCAATTCTAACAAGGTCCTGTTTGACATTGTCTGCCCACTGCATCCTAGGGTCTCCCCCTCCTTCTGAGGCCTTTAGGCACACTGTTCATAACCATATTCACCAATCTATAATTATTCATACGGGCAACATGGCCAAACCAACGGAGTCTCTCTCTGCACAATATGCTGCTTAAAGGAGGTTGCAGACTCCTTTGCCTAACTTCATCATTAGTTACAAAGTTGAACCACCTAATGCCCAAGATACTGCGTAAGCATCTGGAATCAAAAGCATCTAGTTTCCTGTTATCTTGTTTGCAAAGTGTCCAAGTTTCACTGCCATAACTAACCCTAGAAAGAACCAAACTATTATACAGTCTAATTTTAGTCTTTAGGTGTATACGCCTATTTCTCCACACTCTCCATAGATTCTTAAAAGTCCCGGCAGCAATCCCTATTCGTCTGTTAATCTCATACCGCACATCACCATTATCTGTTACATAGCTCCCAAGATAATTAAACTGTGACACCTGCTCAAGACTGCAACCATTCAGATTAACTGAATCATAGCCTGTCTGACCAATTTTCATCACTTTAGTTTTCTCTCTGTTTATAACCAAACCTACTGTACTACCAGTCTCATCAACAGCTCGAATGAAAGAGTTCATCTCATCAACATCATATGCCAAAAGCGCTAAATCATCAGCAAAATATAAATCATAAATTTTCGTATCTCCAGCCAAAATCTTTCCCTTGCAGTGAATTTCGCGTAACAGGATCGATTTCGCAAGACAAAACCAACTAAAACAATATCTTTTTAATCTCCAAATAACAATTATCTAGTAGAAAATACTCGATTCTTTTAATATGTGGATATTTTTTATTTCTGAAATATTATTTCATTGGTAATTTTTATGACTTCAGTTTCTTAAAAGTGATCATTTGAAGTGTAGAAATGAAACCGAATTTTTCTTTTCCAGATTCTTTCACTTCTATTCTTCAGAAAGTTTTAGTGGTGGTTCCTGCTGAGAAGAGTTCCTAGTGCCTCGGGAACGTGCCTCCTTTCTCTCTCTGCCGTCCTTCTGCTCATCGGCTTCTAAGAGCGTGCCTTCCACTCATCCTGATGCTTTTTTTTGTCCTCTTAACGAATCTCCGTGGCACGATCATCATCATCGACTCTTTTCCTGCCGACCACAAACTGCGCTTCACCTTCCTCGAGGTCCCGGTTCGATTCCTTCTTCGTCATGATCTTTGCACTCCGCATCGCCTAACTCTCACAACACCGAAGGATCTTCCTGATCATCATCGCAGTGAGATCTTTCCTCTTCCCATTTCCCCTCACCCCTTGTGCCTGGATGAAGAGAATTCCTCTTCTGTGACCTCCGTGCCTTTCTCCGATGAGAGCAATTTCTCTCCCCTGCAAACGAAATCAGCTCGATCCTTTGCAGAGGAAGAAAGCGACAATCGAAATGCGCTTCTTTTGAGATTCAATATTTTGAAGCTTTAAGCGAATGAAAGAAAGATATTTTCAAGCAAAGGAATGACAAGGCTCTGAGAGATCTGACTCGGATCTAGAAAAGAAAGAAAAAGTGGGGCTGTGGAGGGGGGGGGAGATTGGATTTCCATTGCAGTAGAACATTTCTCCCTTCGTTTCAGAGGTCTTCAAAATATTTCTCTCAAAATGCGTTAAATTTGCACAAGTTCAATGTTTTGTTTGGCCTGCATTTCATCTCGGAATGCATATCGCATTGTTGCAGCTTCCCAATTCTTAAGGAAGATAAAACCCTTTCAACTGAAATGTCATAAGAGAAAGAAAATTCCTCTTCGTTTCTCGTCCCTTGCTTTATTTTGCAGTTTTCGTTTCGAAATTCGGCTTTTCTTTCGTCTTAAAACGCAGGAAGATTTGTCTTCCCCAGAAGGCGCAGACATCTTGACTTCCATCCCGTTAGAAAAAAAATTCAGAAAGCATCTTCCTTTGCTTGGGCCTTCGAGAGAATCTTTCTTTCCAGCTGCAGTCTGAGGTTCTGCTTCCAAAGACCCCGAAGGAAGTAAGAATGGTTTGGGCGATGGTTCTGCTCTCTCATGATTCCAGAGAGTGCAGGGGGAGGGGGGAGACGAAATAAAACCAATCTTCCGGTTCCAGGCTTCAAATAAAAGGCAGAGAATTTCTCTCCAGGCCCAATTCTCTTCTAATCCCATTAGGATACTTCAGTTTGAAGCTTTTGAATTTGCTGCATTTTAGGAGCACCTACCTGCATTGTAAATGGCGATGCAAGGCAGATGCTCGTTGCCTTCATCAACCAATGTCTCCCTTCAAACGCCATCATACTTGCCAAAGCATTTCTAACGCTCTGTCGGCGGATTCGCGCCAGCAGACGAAGCAAAACGCTTTTAGCCATTGTTTCTCTCCGTTCGTTGATCGATTCTGCTGACCGTGAAGAAATTCCGCTCCCAAGGACTTGTCGCGATTAGCAGTCAATTTAAGAAGAATCGATTCTGAAGGAAGTTGTAAAACGGTGCCAAATCGAAATCCGTCCACAAGTGAAGAATATTTGTAAGAAAAGCTAAGGAAGCGCGAGCGTCGTCGTCTGCTATTCATCGTCCTTCAAAATCCCCGAGAGAAGGAGTCAGGCAGAAGTGAGCAACGGGATCGGCCCTCCCTTCGGGTTCCGATGCTTCTCAGGACTCAGGATCGCTATCATTGGTGTGACCTTGTCGCATCGCCAATTTCCGTCCATAAGCTGAGGCGCGAGAACAAAAAGGTGTGTCCGAGTGCGCATGCTCTGTTGTGGAGATAGTGATACCCGGAAGCAGAGTCCATTGCAAGGGAAGGGGGATGTTCAGAGATTGAAATGATGATCGCAGAAAGGAAGGAGGAAAAATTCGTTTCCTGATTTCCTCACTCGAGGAGGTTTTCCAAATATCGTAAATCAAGGACCTAATTCTAAAGGAAGGAAAAGAATCGCTTCAATTATGTTTCGACAGAAGATTCTCAGTTCCTTGCTGTTGAAGTGATCGAAAGGGAAATCATCTCCGAATTTCTGCGAAGGAGACTCAGAGCAACTCTGAAGCGCTGCTCCTCCGGGAAGTTCTTCTCTCTCTCCCTCTTCGTTCTTTGGTTTAAAAGAAGTGGACTCTTTCAGGGTGAAGCGGCGGAGGGCAGAGAACCTTTTCCCTTGGCCCTTTGGCTCCGAGAAGGTCTCTGGAGAAACGAAACTCCTCTCGAACGGAAATCATTTGAAGCGAAACTCGAGAATGGTGAGGCATCAGAGTTAGTGCATCTGAAGGAGGCAAATGGAACGAAGAGTTGATGAAGTGAAGCTGAAGCTTCGAAGAGACGATGCCTGTGCAATTGAAGAGGAGAGAGAGAGAGATTGAATGCCTTGAAGGGAAATCCTCAATCGAAAATATTCGATTATTGCACTATTATTTCTCTTTTATTTTCTCTTTAATCGTTGCCAAGGGGGATTCAATAGCTCAAAAGAGATGAATTGCTCAACGAATATTTCCTTAGAGGCGAAGGAATCAAAATTTCAGAGTTCCTAAATTTGCTCAAAATCTTTCCCTCTTGCTTGGCAGGGCGTCATTTTCTTAAAACCAATTTTGTCGAGGATGTCTTTTTATTCGTGGTTCGTCTTCGATGTCTAGTGCAGATAGTTTTGTACCCGCATAGTGATCACGTGACTGTTTACGCTCCCCTCCATTGTAGCTAAATTAAGGTGGGGGGGGGGGGAAGATGGCGCGAGGGGAGATTTTCGGTTGGCACAGCTGTGGTTGCTTCCGGTGATATTTTTTAATAAACGATGTTCTCTAAAAAAAAGTTTCTGATTTATTTCTGTTGCATTTCCATGAATGATGATTAACTGAACCAAAATCACGGAAGGAGGGAAATATCCGAGAGGTAGAATCGTCACTGCACTCCAATGCAAGACGAGAATCGTCGTTAGGAGACAAAATAAGGGTGAATTGTTTACATAATAATGCGTAAATTCAGAAATTCCACTTTTAGATGTTCGCAGTGAATGGCATCGATCCTCGGTGCAATCATGATGCTGTTAGACTCGGTTGAAGCTCTTTCTTTTTTCTGGCGTGGAGAAGATGGCGGTTGGCAGGCAAAAACACAGTCCTCACGAAGATGACGTCTTTTGAAAGGGATTACCTGTCTGCACCACGAGAAGTCAGGTGCTAGGCCTGGCCTGCTCTGGGCATCATCACAGGGGATTGGTGCATAGCTCTCCTTCCAGTGACTACCTAGTTACCGTTTACCCAAAATGGGAATCATAAAATCTCCTCTCGAAAGGGGAATCAGAAAATCATATCTGAAAATGGGAATCGGAAAACTACCTCTCAGAATGAGAATCACAAAATCATCTCTCGAAATGGAAATCGTCTCACGAAATGGGAAGCAGAAAACACCTCACAAAGTGGGGAATCACAAAATCATATCTGAAAATGGGAATCGCAAAATCACATCTAAAAATGAGAATCAGAGAATCACCTCTGAAAATGGGAATCAGAAAATCACCTCTCAAAATAAACTCACAAAATCACCTCTCAAGATGGGAATTACAAAATCTTATTTGAAAATGGGAATCGGAGAATCACCTCAAAATGAGAATCAGAAAATCACCTCTCAAAATGGGAATCAGCAAACCATCTCTGAGAATGGAACTCGCAAAATCCCTTCTGGAAATGGGAATCAGAGAAATTCCCTCGATGCTTACACACCCCTTATGATGAAATGGCCACATGGATTCCATTTCCATTTGCATCGCATTTATTGCAACTTCGATAGATTTTGAGCGCGACATTTTCAATTATTCCGAAATATGACGCAATTTCAGTATGATCTTAGGTTATTATTAATTTTAAAAGTTCCAATATTCCGAAATATTAGAACTTGCAAAGTGTAATGAACTTTATGGCTTGTATATGAATCGATGCTGTCTGCGAGATAGTTATAATGTCGTCTCCTCTCTGATGACGACAGTTGTAATGTTACGTTCTTTACTTCCGCGTGATACGATGCTGTTGTCGCTGTCAATAATCGAGCAGAAGAAAACTTAACAATTGATTGAATCCGAACAATACAGAATGCGTTCCGGGCGTACAGGACGATTATCGGTTTCGTTTCGAAGGGAGAAATCCAACGGAGGCCCTCGATAAAAACCTCGACTTCACGACCTCTCTGCTTCGGAGCCGTCACCGTTCTCCTCGTCTCCTTTCGTCTCATCCTTTGCAGCCTCTCACCATCCCCCCATGGGCTCAAACCCATTCGCTTAACTTTTCCACAGCCGACGATGGAATCCTCTCTGATTGCCCCACTCATCAGGCTAACCCCCCCCCCACCTTGACATTTAGCCGCATTGATCCTTGCAGACGACACGAAGCCGATTACGTGCGTCTTGAAGATCGGCGCCTGTGTGCCCACTGAAGGGATTGTGGGGATTGCGTTCACTTTCTGTTGATACATCTCGAAATATAAAAACACTTATCTGTAGAGGAGCAAAAGGGGTAAGGAGGTGAAGGGGTAAGGAGGTGAAGATGTAAGGAGGTGAAGGGGCACCGAAAACTGGCTTTGGTCGAAATACGGAAACCGAAAAGCAAAATGGGAACTTTTGGGGCAATATAGGGACAAACAAAAGTCAAATTGACGATCTGAATTTCCTTTTTTATTTTGAAAAAGTTTTACATTTGTAGGAGTTTGCTTTTCTGAAAACATCGAAGAATTGCCAAACGAAAAATTTGTTCTATTTTTTCAGGGTAATAAAAAATTCCCCTAACTTGGAACAATCGATAAACACTTTTACATATCCACACTTAAAGGAATATCTATACACACTTATCTGAAGGAATACCTATACACACTTATCTGAAGGAATACCTATACACACTCACCTGAAGGAATACCTATACACACTCACCTGAAGTAATACCTATACACAATTATCTGAAGGAATACCTATGCACACTTATCTGAAGGAATACCTATACACACTCACCTAAAGGAATACCTATACACACTTATCTGAAGGAATACCTATACACACTTATCTGAAAGAATACCTATACACACTCACCTGAAGGAATACCTATACACATTTATCTGAAGGAATACCTATACACACTCATATGAAGGAATACCTATACACACTCATCTGAAGGAATACCTGGAAACACCCAATGGCCTCCTAGCCCTTCGCTACGCCCCTTCGTGCATCATAGGAAAAGAATCGCAAACTCCTTTCTCCCAAGTGGAATGGCCCAATGACCTGCTAGCCCTTCGCTACGCCCCTTCGTGCATCATAGGAAAAGAATCTCAAACTCCTTTCTCCCAAGTGGAATGACCCAATGACCTCCTATCCCTTCGCTACGCCCCTTCGTGCATCATAGGAAAAGAATCTCAAACTCCTTTCTCCCAAGTGGAATGACCCAATGACCTCCTATCCCTTCGCTACGCCCCTTCGTGCATCATAGGAAAAGAATCGCAAACTCCTTTCTCCCAAGTGGAATGGCCCAATGACCTGCTAGCCCTTCGCTACGCCCCTTCGTGCATCATAGGAAAAGAATCGCAAACTCCTTTCTCCCAAGTGGAATGGCCCAATGACCTCCTAGCCCTTCGCTACGCCCCTTCGTGCATCATAGGAAAAGAATCGCAAACTCCTTTCTCCCAAGTGGAATGGCCCAATGACCTGCTAGCCCTTCGCTACGCCCCTTCGTGCATCATAGGAAAAGAATCGCAAACTCCTTTCTCCCAAGTGGAATGGCCCAATGACCTCCTATCCCTTCGCTACGCCCCTTCGTGCATCATAGGAAAAGAATCTCAAACTCCTTTCTCCCAAGTGGAATGGCCCAATGACCTCCTAGCCCTTCGCTACGCCCCTTCGTGCATCATAGGAAAAGAATCGCAAACTCCTTTCTCCCAAGTGGAATGGCCCAATGACCTGCTAGCCCTTCGCTACGCCCCTTCGTGCATCATAGGAAAAGAATCGGAAACTCCTTTCTCCCAAGTGGAATGACCCAATGACCTCCTAGCCCTTCGCTACGCCCCTTCGTGCATCATAGGAAAAGAATCGCAAACTCCTTTCTCCCAAGTGGAATGGCCCAATGACCTGCTAGCCCTTCCCTACGCCCCTTCGTGCATCATAGGAAAAGAATCGGAAACTCCTTTCTCCCAAGTGGAATGGCCCAATGACCTCCTAGCCCTTCGCTACGCCCCTTCGTGCATCATAGGAAAAGAATCGCAAACTCCTTTCTCCCAAGTGGAATGGCCCAATGACCTCCTAGCCCTTCGCTACGCCCCTTCGTGCATCATAGGAAAAGAATCGGAAACTCCTTTCTCCCAAGTGGAATGGCCCAATGACCTCCTAGCCCTTCGCTACGCCACGTCGTGCATCATAGAAAAAGAATCGCAAACTCCTTTCTCCCAAGTGGAATGACCCAATGACCTCCTATCCCTTCGCTACGCCCCTTCGTGCATCATAGGAAAAGAATCGCAAACTCCTTTCTCCCAAGTGGAATGGCCCAATGACCTGCTAGCCCTTCGCTACGCCCCTTCGTGCATCATAGGAAAAGAATCTCAAACTCCTTTCTCCCAAGTGGAATGACCCAATGACCTCCTATCCCTTCGCTACGCCCCTTCGTGCATCATAGGAAAAGAATCTCAAACTCCTTTCTCCCAAGTGGAATGACCCAATGACCTCCTATCCCTTCGCTACGCCCCTTCGTGCATCATAGGAAAAGAATCGCAAACTCCTTTCTCCCAAGTGGAATGGCCCAATGACCTGCTAGCCCTTCGCTACGCCCCTTCGTGCATCATAGGAAAAGAATCGCAAACTCCTTTCTCCCAAGTGGAATGACCCAATGACCTCCTATCCCTTCGCTACGCCCCTTCGTGCATCATAGGAAAAGAATCTCAAACTCCTTTCTCCCAAGTGGAATGGCCCAATGACCTCCTAGCCCTTCGCTACGCCCCTTCGTGCATCATAGGAAAAGAATCGCAAACTCCTTTCTCCCAAGTGGAATGGCCCAATGACCTGCTAGCCCTTCGCTACGCCCCTTCGTGCATCATAGGAAAAGAATCGCAAACTCCTTTCTCCCAAGTGGAATGGCCCAATGACCTCCTATCCCTTCGCTACGCCCCTTCGTGCATCATAGGAAAAGAATCTCAAACTCCTTTCTCCCAAGTGGAATGGCCCAATGACCTCCTAGCCCTTCGCTACGCCCCTTCGTGCATCATAGGAAAAGAATCGCAAACTCCTTTCTCCCAAGTGGAATGGCCCAATGACCTGCTAGCCCTTCGCTACGCCCCTTCGTGCATCATAGGAAAAGAATCGGAAACTCCTTTCTCCCAAGTGGAATGACCCAATGACCTCCTAGCCCTTCGCTACGCCCCTTCGTGCATCATAGGAAAAGAATCGCAAACTCCTTTCTCCCAAGTGGAATGGCCCAATGACCTGCTAGCCCTTCCCTACGCCCCTTCGTGCATCATAGGAAAAGAATCGGAAACTCCTTTCTCCCAAGTGGAATGGCCCAATGACCTCCTAGCCCTTCGCTACGCCCCTTCGTGCATCATAGGAAAAGAATCGCAAACTCCTTTCTCCCAAGTGGAATGGCCCAATGACCTCCTAGCCCTTCGCTACGCCCCTTCGTGCATCATAGGAAAAGAATCGGAAACTCCTTTCTCCCAAGTGGAATGGCCCAATGACCTCCTAGCCCTTCGCTACGCCACGTCGTGCATCATAGAAAAAGAATCGCAAACTCCTTTCTCCCAAGTGGAATGACCCAATGACCTCCTATCCCTTCGCTACGCCCCTTCGTGCATCATAGGAAAAGAATCTCAAACTCCTTTCTCCCAAGTGGAATGGCCCAATGACCTCCTAGCCCTTCGCTACGCCCCTTCGTGCATCATAGGAAAAGAATCGCAAACTCCTTTCTCCCAAGTGGAATGGCCCAATGACCTGCTAGCCCTTCGCTACGCCCCTTCGTGCATCATAGGAAAAGAATCGGAAACTCCTTTCTCCCAAGTGGAATGGCCCAATGACCTCCTAGCCCTTCGCTACGCCCCTTCGTGCATCATAGGAAAAGAATCGCAAACTCCTTTCTCCCAAGTGGAATGACCCAATGACCTCCTAGCCCTTCGCTACGCCCCTTCGTGCATCATAGGAAAAGAATCACAAACTCCTTTCTCCCAAGTGGAATGACCCAATGACCTCCTAGCCCTTCGCTACGCTCCTTCGTACATCATAGAAAAAGAATCGCAAACTCCGTTCTCCCAAGTGGAATGGCCCAATGACCTCCTAGCACTTCCCTACGCCCCTTCGTGCATCATAGGAAAAGAATCGCAAACTCCTTTCTCCCAAGAGGAATGACCCAATGACCTCCTAGCCCTTCGCAACGCCCCTTTGTGCATCAGAGGAAAAGAATCGCAAACTCCTTTCTCCCAAGTGGAATGACCCAATGACCTCCTAGCCCTTCGCTACGCCCCTTCGTGCATCATAGGAAAAGAATCGCAAACTCTTTTCTCTCAAGTGGAATGACCCAATGACCTCCTAGCCCGTCGTTACGCCCCTTCGTGCATGATAGAAAAAGAATCAAACTCCTTTCTCCCAAGTGGAATGGCCCAATGACCTCCTAGCCCTTCGCTACGCCCCTTCGTGCATAATAGGAAAAGAATCGCAAACTCCTTTCTCCCAAGTGGAATGACCCAATGACCTCCTAGCCCTTCGCTACGCCCCTTCGTGCATCATAGGAAAAGAATCGCAAACTCCTTTCTCCCAAGTGTAATGACCCAATGACTTCCTAGCCCTTCGCTACGCTCTTTCATGCATCATAGAAAAAGAATCGCAAACTCATTTCTCCCAAGTGGAATGGCCCAATGACCTCCTAGCCCTTTGCTACGCCCCTTCGTGCATCACAGGAAAAGAATCGCAAACTCCTTTCTCTCAAGTGGAATGACACAATGACCTCCTAGCCCTTCGCTACGCCCCTTCGTGCATCATAGAAAAAGAATCGCAAACTCCTTTCTCCCAAGTGGAATGGCCCAATGACCTCCTAGCCCTTCGCTATGCCCCTTCGTGCATCATAGGAAAAGAATCGCAAACTCCTTTCTCCCAAGTGGAATGACCCAATGACCTCCTAGCCCATCGCTACGCCCCTTCGTGCATCATAGGAAAAGAATCGCAAACTTATTTCTCCCAAGTGGAATGGCCCAATGACCTCCTAGCCCTTTGCTACGCCCCTTCGTGCATCATAGGAAAAGAATCGCAAACTCCTTTCTCCCAAATGGAATGACCCAATGACCTCCTAGCCCTTCGCTACGCTCCTTCATGCATCATAGAAAAAGAATGGCAAACTCATTTCTCCCAAGTGGAATGGCCCAATGACCTCCTAGCCCTTTGCTACGCCCCTTCGTGCATCATAGGAAAAGAATCACAAACTCCTTTCTCCCAAATGGAATGACCCAATGACCTCCTAGCCCTTCGCTACGCTCCTTCATGCATCATAGAAAAAGAATGGCAAACTCATTTCTCCCAAGTGGAATGGCCCAATGACCTCCTAGCCCTTTGCTACGCCCCTTCGTGCATCATAGGAAAAGAATCACAAACTCCTTTCTCTCAAGTGGAATGACCCAATGACCTCCTAGCCCTTCGCTACGCCCCTTCGTGCATCATAGAAAAAGAATCGCAAACTCCTTTCTCCCAAGTGGAATGGCCCAATGACCTCCTAGCCCTTCGCTACGCCCCTTCGTGCATCATAGGAAAAGAATCGCAAACTCCTTTCTCTCAAGTGGAATGACCCAATGACCTCCTAGCCCGTCGTTACGCCCCTTCGTGCATGATAGAAAAAGAATCAAACTCCTTTCTCCCAAGTGGAATGGCCCAATGACCTCCTAGCCCTTCGCTACGCCCCTTCGTGCATCATAGGAAAAGTATCGCAAACTCCTTTCTCCCAAGTGGAATGACTCAATGACCTCCTAGCCCTTCGCTACGCCCCTTCGTGCATCATAGGAAAAGAATCGCAAACTCCTTTCTCCCAAATGGAATGACCCAATGACCTCCTAGCCCTTCGCTACGCTCCTTCATGCATCATAGAAAAAGAATGGCAAACTCATTTCTCCCAAGTGGAATGGCCCAATGACCTCCTAGCCCTTTGCTACGCCCCTTCGTGCATCATAGGAAAAGAATCACAAACTCCTTTCTCTCAAGTGGAATGACCCAATGACCTCCTAGCCCTTCGCTACGCCCCTTCGTGCATCATAGAAAAAGAATCGCAAACTCCTTTCTCCCAAGTGGAATGGCCCAATGACCTCCTAGCCCTTCGCTACACCCCTTCGTGCATCATAAGAAAAGTATCGCAAACTCGTTTCTCCCAATTGGAATGGCCCAATGACCTTCTAGCCCTTCGCTACGCCCCTTCGTGCATCATAGGAAAAGAATCGCAAACTCCTTTCTCCCAAATGGAATGACCCAATGACCTCATAGCCCTTCGCTACGCCACGTCGTGCATCATAGAAAAAGAATCGCAAATTCCTTTCTCCCAAGTGGAATGACCCAATGACCTCCTAGCCCTTTGCTACGCCCCTTCGTCCATCATAGGAAAAGAATCGCAAACTCCTTTCTCCCAAGTGGAATGACCCAATGACCTCCTAGCCCTTCGCTACACTCCTTCGTGTATCATAGGAAAAGAATCGCAAACTCCTTTCTCCCAAGTGGAATGGCCCAATGACCTCCTAGCCCTTCGCTACACCCCTTCGTGCATCATAAGAAAAGTATCGCAAACTCGTTTCTCCCAATTGGAATGGCCCAATGACCTCCTAGCCCTGCGCTACGCCCCTTCGTGCATCATAGGAAAAGAATCGCAAACTTATTTCTCCCAAGTGGAATGGCCCAATGACCTCCTAGCATTTTGCTACGCCCCTTCGTGCATCATAGGAAAAGAATCGCAAACTCCTTTCTCTCAAGTGGTATGACCCAATGACCTCCTAGCCCTTCGCTACACCCCTTCGTGCATCATAGGAAAAGTATCGCAAACTCGTTTCTCCCAATTGGAATGGCCCAATGACCTTCTAGCCCTTCGCTACGCCCCTTCGTGCATCATAGGAAAAGAATCGCAAACTCCTTTCTCCCAAGTGGAATGACCCAATGACCTCCTAGCCCTTCGCTACGCTCCTTCATGCATCATAGAAAAAGAATCGCAAACTCATTTCTCCCAAGTGGAATGGCCCAATGACCTCCTAGCCCTTTGCTACGCCCCTTCGTGCATCATAGGAAAAGAATCACAAACTCCTTTCTCTCAAGTGGAATGACCCAATGACCTCCTAGCCCTTCGCTACGCCCCTTCGTGCATCATAGAAAAAGAATCGCAAACTCCTTTCTCCCAAGTGGAATGGCCCAATGACCTCCTAGCCCTTCGCTACGCCACTTCGTGCATCATAGAAAAAGAATCGCAAATTCCTTTCTCCCAAGTGGAATGACCCAATGACCTCCTAGCCCTTTGCTACACCCCTTCGTGCATCATAGGAAAAGAATCACAAACTCCTTTCTCCCAAGTGGAATGACCCAATGACCTCCTAGCCCTTCGCTACGCCCCTTCGTGCATCATAGGAAAAGAATTGCAAACTCCTTTCTCCCAAGTGGAATGGCCCAATGACCTCCTAGCCCTTCGCTACGCCCGTTCGTCCATCATAGGAAAAGAATCGCAAACTCCTTTCTCCCAAGTGGAATGACCCAATGACCGCCTAGCCCTTCGCTACGCCCCTTCGTGCATCATAGAAAAACAATCGCATACTCCTTTCTCCCAAGTGGAATGGCCCAATGACCTCCTAGCCCTTCGCTACGCCCCTTCGTGCATCATAGGAAAAGAATCGCAAACTCCTTTCTCCTAAGTGGAATGACCCAATGACCTCCTAGCCCTTCGCTACGCCCCTTCGTGCATCATAGGAAAACAATCGCAAACTCCTTTCTCCCAAGTGGAATGACCCAATGACCTCCTAGCCCTTCGCTACGCCCCTTCGTGCATCATAGGAAAAGAATCGCAAACTCCTTTCTCCCAAGTGGAATGACCCAATGACCTTGTAGCCCTGCGCTACGCCCCTTCGTGCATCATAGAAAAAGAATCGCAAACTCCTTTCTCCCAAGTGGAATGGCCCAATGACCTCCTAGCCCTTCGCTACGCACCTTCCTGCATTATAGGAAAAGAATCGCAAACTCCTTTCTCCCAAGTGGAATGACCCAATGACCTCCTAGCCCTTCGCTACGCCCCTTCGTGCATCATAGGAAAAGAATCGCAAACTCCTTTCTCCCAAGTGGAATGACCCAATGACCTCGTAGCCCTTCGATACGCTCCTTCGTGCATCATAGAAAAGGAATCGCAAACTCCTTTCTCCCAAGTGGAATGGCCCAATGACCTCCTAGCCCTTCGCTACGCCCCTTCCTGCATTATAGGAAAAGAATCGCAAACTCCTTTCTCCCAAGTGGAATGACCCAATGACCTCCTAGCCCTTCGTTATGCCCCTTCGTGCATCATAGGAAAAGAATCGCAAACTCCTTTCTCCCAAGTGGAATGACCCAATGACCTCCTAGCCCTTCGCTACGCCCCTTCGTGCATCATAGAAAAAGAATCACAAACTCCTTTCTCTCAAGTGGAATGACCCAATGACCTCCTAGCCCTTCGCTACGCCCCTTCGTGCATCATAGAAAAAGAATCGCAAACTCCTTTCTCCCAAGTGGAATGGCCCAATGACCTCTTAGCCCTTCGCTACACCCCTTCGTGCATCATAAGAAAAGTATCGCAAACTTGTTTCTCCCAATTGGAATGGCCCAATGACCTTCTAGCCCTTCGCTACGCCCCTTCGTGCATCATAGGAAAAGAATCGCAAACACCTTTCTCCCAAATGGAATGACCCAATGACCTCATAGCCCTTCGCTACGCCACGTCGTGCATCATAGAAAAAGAATCGCAAACTCCTTTCTCCCAAATGGAATAACCCAATGACCTCCTAGCCCTTCGCTACGCCACGTCGTGCATCATAGAAAAAGAATCGCAAATTCCTTTCTCCCAAGTGGAATGACCCAATGACCTCCTAGCCCTTCGCTACGCCTCTTCGTGCATGATAGAAAAAGAATCGCAAACTCCTTTCTCCCAAGTGGAATGACCCAATGACCTCCTAGCCCTTCGCTACACTCCTTCGTGCATCATAGGAAAAGAATCGCAAACTCCTTTCTCCCAAGTGGAATGACCCAATGACCTCCTAGCCCTTCGCTACGCCCCTTCGTGCATCATAGGAAAAGAATCGCAAACTTATTTCTCCCAAGTGGAATGGCCCAATGACCTCCTAGCCCTTTGCTACGCCCCTTCGTGCATCATAGGAAAAGAATCGCAAACTCCTTTCTCTCAAGTGGTATGACCCAATGACCTCCTAGCCCTTCGCTACACCCCTTCGTGCATCATAGGAAAAGTATCGCAAACTCGTTTCTCCCAATTGGAATGGCCCAATGACCTTCTAGCCCTTCGCTACGCCCTTTCGTGCATCATAGGAAAAGAATCGCAAACTCCTTTCTCCCAAATGGAATGACCCAATGACCTCCTAGCCCTTCGCTACGCCACTTCGTGCATCATAGAAAAAGAATCGCAAATTCCTTTCTCCCAAGTGGAATGACCCAATGACCTCCTAGCCCTTTGCTACACCCCTTCGTGCATCATAGGAAAAGTATCGCAAACTCGTTTCTTCCAATTGGAATGGCCCAATGACCTTCTAGCCCTTCGCTACGCCCCTTCGTGCATCATAGGAAAAGAATCGCAAACTCCTTTCTCCCAAGTGGAATGACCCAATGACCTCCTAGCCCTTCGCTACGCCCCTTCGTGCATCATAGGAAAAGAATTGCAAACTCCTTTCTCCCAAGTGGAATGACCCAATGACCTCCTAGCCCTTCGCTACGCCCGTTCGTCCATCATAGGAAAAGAATCGCAAACTCCTTTCTCCCAAGTGGAATGACCCAATGACCGCCTAGCCCTTCGCTACGCCCTTTCGTGCATCATAGAAAAACAATCGCATACTCCTTTCTCCCAAGTGGAATGGCCCAATGACCTCCTAGCCCTTCGCTACGCCCCTTCGTGGATCATAGGAAAAGAATCGCAAACTCCTTTCTCCTAAGTGGAATGACCCAATGACCTCCTAGCCCTTCGCTACGCCCCTTCGTGCATCATAGGAAAAGAATCGCAAACTCCTTTCTCCCAAGTGGAATGACCCAATGACCTCCTAGCCCTTCGCTACGCCCCTTCGTGCATCATAGGAAAAGAATCGCAAACTCCTTTCTCCCAAGTGGAATGACCCAATGACCTTGTAGCCCTGCGCTACGCCCCTTCGTGCATCATAGAAAAAGAATCGCAAACTCCTTTCTCCCAAGTGGAATGGCCCAATGACCTCCTAGCCCTTCGCTACGCCCCTTCCTGCATTATAGGAAAAGAATCGCAAACTCCTTTCTCCCAAGTGGAATGACCCAATGACCTCCTAGCCCTTCGCTACGCCCCTTCGTGCATCATAGGAAAAGAATCGCAAACTCCTTTCTCCCAAGTGGAATGACCCAATGACCTCGTAGCCCTTCGATACGCTCCTTCGTGCATCATAGAAAAAGAATCGCAAACTCCTTTCTCCCAAGTGGAATGGCCCAATGACCTCCTAGCCCTTTGCTACGCCCCTTCCTGCATTATAGGAAAAGAATCGCAAACTCCTTTCTCCCAAGTGGAATGACCCAATGACCTCCTAGCCCTTCGTTATGCCCCTTAGTGCATCATAGGAAAAGAATCGCAAACTCCTTTCTCCGAAGTGGAATGACCCAATGACCTCCTAGCCCTTCGCTACGCCCCTTCGTGCATCATAGAAAAAGAATCGCAAACTCCTTTCTCCCAAGTGGAATGGCCCAATGACCTCCTAGCCCTTCGCTACGCCCCTTCGTGCATCATAGGAAAAGAATCGCAAACTCCTTTCTCCCAAGTGGATGACCCAATGACCTCCTAGCCCTTCACTACGCCCCTTCGTGCATCATAGGAAAAGAATCGCAAACTCCTTTCTCCCAAGTGGAATGGTCCAATGATCTCCTAGCCCTTCGCTACGCCCCTTCGTGCATCATAGGAAAAGAATCGCAAACTCCTTTCTCCCAAGTGGAATAACCCAATGACCTCCTAGCCCTTCGCTACACTCCTTCGTGCATCATAGGAAAAGAATCGCAAACTCCTTTCTCCCAAGTGGAATGACCCAATGACCTCCTAGCCCTTCGCTACGCCCCTTCGTGCATCATAGGAAAAGAATCGCAAATTTATTTCTCCCAAGTGGAATGGCCCAATGACCTCCTAGCCCTTTGCTACGCCCCTTCGTGCATCATAGGAAAAGAATCGCAAACTCCTTTCTCTCAAGTGGTATGACCCAATGACCTCCTAGCCCTTCGCTACGCCCCTTCGTGCGTCATAGAAAAAGAATCGCAAATTCCTTTCTCCCAAGTGGAGTGACCCAATGGCCTCCTAGCCCTTCGCTACGCCACGTCATGCATCATAGAAAAAGAATCGCAAATTCCTTTCTCCCAAATGGAATGACCCAATGACCTCCTAGCCCTTTGCTACGCCCCTTCGTCCATCATAGGAAAAGAATCGCAAACTCCTTTCTCCCAAGTGGAATGACCCAATGACCTCCTAGCCCTTCGCTACGCCCCTTCGTGCATGATAGAAAAAGAATCGTAAACTCCTTTCTCCCAAGTGGAATGACCCAATGACCTCCTAGCCCTTCGCTACACTCCTTCGTGCATCATAGGAAAAGAATCGCAAACTCCTTTCTCCCAAGTGGAATGACCCAATGACCTCCTAGCCCTTCGCTACGCCCCTTCGTGCATGATAGAAAAAGAATCGTAAACTCCTTTCTCCCAAGTGGAATGACCCAATGACCTCCTAGCCCTTCGCTACACTCCTTCGTGCATCATAGGAAAAGAATCGCAAACTCCTTTCTCCCAAGTGGAATGACTCAATGACCTCCTAGCCCTTCGCTACGCCCCTTCGTGCATCATAGGAAAAGAATCGCAAACTTATTTCTCCCACGTGGAATGGCCCAATGACCTCCTAGCCCTTTGCTACGCCCCTTCGTGCATCATAGGAAAAGAATCGCAAACTCCTTTCTCTCAAGTGGTATGACTCAATGACCTCCTAGCCCTTCGCTACGCCCCTTCGTGCATCATAGGAAAAGAATCGCAAACTCCTTTCTCCCAAATGGAATGACCCAATGACCTCCTAGCCCTTCGCTACGCCACTTCGTGCATCATAGAAAAAGAATCGCAAATTCCTTTCTCCCAAGTGGAATGACCCAATGACCTCCTAGCCCTTTGCTACACCCCTTCGTGCATCATAGGAAAAGTATCGCAAACTCGTTTCTTCCAATTGGAATGGCCCAATGACCTTCTAGCCCTTCGCTACGCCCCTTCGTGCATCATAGGAAAAGAATCGCAAACTCCTTTCTCCCAAGTGGAATGACCCAATGACCTCCTAGCCCTTCGCTACGCCCCTTCGTTCATCATAGGAAAAGAATTGCAAACTCCTTTCTCCCAAGTGGAATGACCCAATGACCTCCTAGCCCTTCGCTACGCCCATTCGTCCATCATAGGAAAAGAATCGCAAACTCCTTTCTCCCAAGTGGAATGACCCAATGACCTCCTAGCCCTTCGCTACGCCCCTTCGCGCATCATAGAAAAACAATCGCATACTCCTTTCTCCCAAGTGGAATGGCCCAATGACCTCCTAGCCCTTCGCTACGCCCCTTCGTGCATCATAGGAAAAGAATCGCAAACTCCTTTCTCCCAAGTGGAATGACCCAATGACCTCCTAGCCCTTCGCTACGCCCCTTCGTACATCATAGGAAAAGAATCGCAAACTCCTTTCTCCCAAGTGGAATGACCCAATGACCTCCTAGCCCTTCGCTACGCCCCTTCTTGCATCATAGGAAAAGAATCGCAAACTCCTTTCTCCCAAGTGGAATGACCCAATGACCTTCTAGCCCTTCGCTACGCCCCTTCGTGCATCATAGAAAAAGAATCGCAAACTCCTTTCTCCCAAGTGGAATGGCCCAATGACCTCCTAGCCCTTCGCTACGCCCCTTCCTGCATTATAGGAAAAGAATCGCAAACTCCTTTCTCCCAAGTGGAATGACCCAATGACCTCCTAGCCCTTCGCTACGCCCCTTCGTGCATCATAGGAAAAGAATCGCAAACTCCTTTCTCCAAAGTGTAATGACCCAATGACCTCTTAGCCCTTCGATACGCTCCTTCGTGCATCATAGAAAAAGAATCGCAAACTCCTTTCTCCCAAGTGGAATGGCCCAATGACCTCCTAGCCCTTCGCTACGCCCCTTCGTGCATCATAGGAAAAGAATCGCAAACTCCTTTCTCCCAAGTGGAATAACCCAATGACCTCCTAGCCCTTCGTTATGCCCCTTCGTGCATCATAGGAAAAGAATCGCAAACTCCTTTCTCCCAAGTGGAATGACCCAATGACCTCCTAGCCCTTCGCTACGCCCCTTCGTGCATCATAGAAAAAGAATCGCAAACTCCTTTCTCCCAAGTGGAATGGCCCAATGACCTCCTAGCCCTTCGCTACGCCCCTTCGTGCATCATAGGAAAAGAATCGCAAACTCCTTTCTCCCAAGTGGAATGACCCAATGACCTCCTAGCCCTTCACTACGCCCCTTCGTGCATCATAGGAAAAGAATCGCAAACTCCTTTCTCCCAAGTGGAATGGTCCAATGACCTCCTAGCCCTTCACTACGCCCCTTCGTGCATCATAGGAAAAGAATCGCAAACTCCTTTCTCCCAAGTGGAATGGCCCAATGACCACCTAGCCCTTCGCTACGCCCCTTCGTGCATCATAGGAAAAGAATCGCAAACTCCTTTCTCCCAAGTGGAATGACCCAACGACCTCCTAGCCCTTTGCTACGCTCCTTCGTGCGTCATAGAAAAAGAATCGCAAACTCCTTTCTCCCAAGTGGAATGACCCAATGACCTCCTAGCCCTTCGCTACGCCCCTTCGTGCATCATAGGAAAAGAATCGCAAACTCCTTTCTCCCAAGTGGAATGACCCAATGACCTCCTAGCCCTTCGCTTCGCCCCTTCGTGCATCATAGGAAAAGAATCGCAAACTCCTTTCTCCCAAGTGGAATGACCCAATGACCTCCTAGCCCTTTGCTACGCCCCTTCGTGCATCATAGAAAAAGAATCGCAAACTCCTTTCTCCCAAGTGGAATGACCCAATGACCTCCTAGCCCTTCGCTACGCCCCTTCGTGCATCATAGGAAAAGAATCTCAAACTCCTTTCTCCCAAGTGGAATCGTCCAATGACCTCCTAGCCCTTCACTACGCCCCTTCGTGCATCATAGGAAATGAATCGTAAACTCCTTTCTCCCAAGTGGAATGGCCCAATGACCTCCTAGCCCTTCGCTACGCCCCTTCGTGCATCATAGGAAAAGAATCGCAAACTCCTTTCTCCCAAGTGGAATGACCCAACGACCTCCTAGCCCTTCGCTACGCTCCTTCGTGCGTCATAGAAAAAGAATCGCAAACTCCTTTCTCCCAAGTGGAATGGCCCAATGACCTCCTAGCCCTTCGCTACGCCCCTTCGTGCATCATAGAAAAAGAATCGCAAACTCCTTTCTCCCAAGTGGAATAACCCAATGACCTCCTAGCCCTTTGCTACGCCCCTTCGTGCATCATAGAAAAAGAATCGCAGACTCCTTTCTCCCAAGTGGAATGACCCAATGACCTCCTAGCCCTTCGCTACGCCCCTTCGTGCATCATAGGAAAAGAATCGCAAACTCCTTTCTCCCAAGTGGAATGACCCAATGACCTCCTAGCTCTTCGCTACGCCCCTTCGTGCATCATAGGAGAAGAATCGCAAACTCCTTTCTCCCAAGTGGAATGACCCAATGACCTCCTAGCCCTTCGCTACGCCCCTTCGTGCATCATAGGAAAAGAATCGCAAACTCCTTTCTCCCAAGTAGAATGACCCAATGACCTCCTAGCCCTTCGCTACGCCCCTTCGTGCATCATAGGAAAAGAATCTCAAACTCCTTTCTCCCAAGTGGAATGGCCCAATGACCTCCTAGCCCTTCGCTACGCCCCTTCGTGCATCATAGGAAAAGAATCGCAAAGTCCTTTCTCCCAAGTGGAATGGCCCAATGACCTGCTAGCCCTTCGCTACGCCCCTTCGTGCATCATAGGAAAAGAATCGGAAACTCCTTTCTCCCAAGTGGAATGACCCAATGACCTCCTAGCCCTTCGCTACGCCCCTTCGTGCATCATAGGAAAAGAATCGGAAACTCCTTTCTCCCAAGTGGAATGACCCAATGACCTCCTAGCCCTTCGCTACGCCCCTTCGTGCATCATAGGAAAAGAATCGCAAACTCCTTTCTCCCAAGTGGAATGACCCAATGACCGCCTAGCCCTTCGCTACGCCCCTTCGTGCATCATAGGAAAAGAATCGCAAACTCCTTTCTCCCAAGTGGAATGACCCAATGACCTCCTAGCCCTTCGCTTCGCCCCTTCGTGCATCATAGGAAAAGAATCGCAAACTCCTTTCTCCCAAGTGGAATGACCCAATGACCTCCTAGCCCTTTGCTACGCCCCTTCGTGCATCATAGAAAAAGAATCGCAAACTCCTTTCTCCCAAGTGGAATGGCCCAATGACCTCCTAGCCCTTCGCTACGCCCCTTCGTGCATCATAGGAAAAGAATCGCAAACTCCTTTCTCCCAAGTGGAATGGTCCAATGACCTGCTAGCCCTTCGCTACGCCCCTTCGTGCATCATAGGAAAAGAATCGGAAACTCCTTTCTCCCAAGTGGAATGACCCAATGACCTCCTAGCCCTTCGCTACGCCCCTTCGTGCATCATAGGAAAAGAATCGCAAACTCCTTTCTCCCAAGTGGAATGACCCAACGACCTCCTAGCCCTTTGCTACGCTCCTTCGTGCGTCATAGAAAAAGAATCGCAAACTCCTTTCTCCCAAGTGGAATGACCCAATGACCTCCTAGCCCTTCGCTACGCCCCTTCGTGCATCATAGGAAAAGAATCGCAAACTCCTTTCTCCCAAGTGGAATGACCCAATGACCTCCTAGCCCTTCGCTTCGCCCCTTCGTGCATCATAGGAAAAGAATCGCAAACTCCTTTCTCCCAAGTGGAATGACCCAATGACCTCCTAGCCCTTTGCTACGCCCCTTCGTGCATCATAGAAAAAGAATCGCAAACTCCTTTCTCCCAAGTGGAATGACCCAATGACCTCCTAGCCCTTCGCTACGCCCCTTCGTGCATCATAGGAAAAGAATCTCAAACTCCTTTCTCCCAAGTGGAATCGTCCAATGACCTCCTAGCCCTTCACTACGCCCCTTCGTGCATCATAGGAAAAGAATCGTAAACTCCTTTCTCCCAAGTGGAATGGCCCAATGTCCTCCTAGCCCTTCGCTACGCCCCTTCGTGCATCATAGGAAAAGAATCGCAAACTCCTTTCTCCCAAGTGGAATGACCCAACGACCTCCTAGCCCTTCGCTACGCTCCTTCGTGCGTCATAGAAAAAGAATCGCAAACTCCTTTCTCCCAAGTGGAATGGCCCAATGACCTCCTAGCCCTTCGCTACGCCCCTTCGTGCATCATAGAAAAAGAATCGCAAACTCCTTTCTCCCAAGTGGAATAACCCAATGACCTCCTAGCCCTTTGCTACGCCCCTTCGTGCATCATAGAAAAAGAATCGCAGACTCCTTTCTCCCAAGTGGAATGACCCAATGACCTCCTAGCCCTTCGCTACGCCCCTTCGTGCATCATAGGAAAAGAATCGCAAACTCCTTTCTCCCAAGTGGAATGACCCAATGACCTCCTAGCTCTTCGCTACGCCCCTTCGTGCATCATAGGAGAAGAATCGCAAACTCCTTTCTCCCAAGTGGAATGACCCAATGACCTCCTAGCCCTTCGCTACGCCCCTTCGTGCATCATAGGAAAAGAATCGCAAACTCCTTTCTCCCAAGTAGAATGACCCAATGACCTCCTAGCCCTTCGCTACGCCCCTTCGTGCATCATAGGAAAAGAATCTCAAACTCCTTTCTCCCAAGTGGAATGGCCCAATGACCTCCTAGCCCTTCGCTACGCCCCTTCGTGCATCATAGGAAAAGAATCGCAAACTCCTTTCTCCCAAGTGGAATGGCCCAATGACCTGCTAGCCCTTCGCTACGCCCCTTCGTGCATCATAGGAAAAGAATCGGAAACTCCTTTCTCCCAAGTGGAATGACCCAATGACCTCCTAGCCCTTCGCTACGCCCCTTCGTGCATCATAGGAAAAGATTCGGAAACTCCTTTCTCCCAAGTGGAATGACCCAATGACCTCCTAGCCCTTCGCTACGCCCCTTCGTGCATCATAGGAAAAGAATCGCAAACTCCTTTCTCCCAAGTGGAATGACCCAATGACCGCCTAGCCCTTCGCTACGCCCCTTCGTGCATCATAGGAAAAGAATCGCAAACTCCTTTCTCCCAAGTGGAATGACTCAATGACCTCCTAGCCCTTCGCTACGCCTCTTCGTGCATCATAGGAAAAGAATCGCAAACTCCTTTCTCCCAAGTGGAATGACCCAATGACCTCCTAGCCCTTCGCTACGCCCCTTCGTGCATCATAGGAAAAGAATCGCAAACTCCTTTCTCCCAAGTGGAATGACCCAATGACCTCCTAGCCCTTCGCTACGCCCCTTCGTGCATCATAGGAAAAGAATCGCAAACTCCTTTCTCCCAAGTGGAATGGCCCAATGACCTGCTAGCCCTTCGCTACGCCCCTTCGTGCATCATAGGAAAAGAATCGCAAACTCCTTTCTCCCAAGTGGAATGGCCCAATGACCTCCTAGCCCTTCGCTACGCCCCTTCGTGCATCATAGGAAAAGAATCGCAAACTCCTTTCTCCCAAGTGGAATGACCCAATGGGCTCGTAGCCCTAATTCGTCCGAAACTATGGAAAATAGTCGGAAGGAAGTTTGAAGGACGGAGTGCAGTAAAATGATGCACCTGAAATACTTTTCAACCGCAGTTGAAATGCTCTCTCTTTCCTTTCACATGCACGAGAGTGAAAAGGAACTGAACGGCAGCAGCAGGGGGGAGGGAAGGGGGAAAAAGAAGCCATCGGCACATGACGTAGTTGGGAAAGTTTTCCAATTAGCAGCCAAAGAAGAGTTTGACAGTCAGACGACAGGAAAATCTGTCTCGGAAAGAGTTGAAAGGCATGCGGAGTACAACCAATCGGTTGGAGACAAAACTCGAATATCCGACATCCGATTCTGTCGATTTCCGAGATAGCCGCAATACTTTGGGTGACCTTTGACCCTCCTTCGAGTGGACACCCCACCCCCATCTGTTGGAAGTGGACTCTCCCAGACGATCCCTTTCTCGGATCAGCTACCATCGAAGCGGGAGAAGGCTGCACCGAGTGCGATGGATGCAAAACCGAGAGTGTCACGTGACTCGACTGGCAGAGGTGACGCGCTCGTTCTCTCGGCGCCGCGAGACTCAGGCCGCCTCGTGGGCTACGCAGACGATTCCTTCGAGTGCAAGTTTCACGTCTGAAGGAATTTGGTAATCGGAAGCGAAAAACGTCTTCGATCATTTCTGGTTGGAGTTTTTTCGTCTCTTCTCTTAGGAGAGAGAAAGTGGCTGGAATATTCTCCCGAATTGTATTTCTTCGCTCTCGTGATAATGGCTGCTGGATCCTGTAGAGACTCGAACCCGACTTCCGATGATATTGAAGGGACTCCTTCGTTCATTTCCCTCTGGATAGTAACTTGGGTAACTTGATCGCAATCTCTTTCATTTTCTCTCTCTCTTTCATCTCTTGCCATGTGAATCCATTTTTGGCGCCGTCGACCACAATTTCATTCTTCTCTCTTTCAAGAGTTCTTTTTGATAAAAAAAATATTGAAACTGATATTTAAGTTGAAGCCGATAACTTAATGCGTCGATTGGTGGGGGATACCAATGAAATAGTTCCGTTATTATGAGCCAGTTGGACAATGGGGGGGGGGGGGTTAGGACGCAGACAATAACTGGAAACTCTTCCTTCCTGTTGTTGTGAGGTAAACTCTTCCTTCCTGCTGTGAGGGAAATTCTTTTCCCGTGCTCCATTTCCGAAAGAGAGGAAGAATCGTCGAAGGTTGCCAGGTCGCTTTTCGAGAGAGTGCAAAGTTGAAAAATGGACCCTGCGGTGAAACTGCGGGAAAAAAAAATCCAAAACGCCAGATGCTGAGAGAGCTGCAGAAAAATTTGAACGTTTGAAGTTGTTTTAATTAAATATTCGAAATTTGATGATCGGGACGAACATCGACTGCCGACGATAGTCTCTGAGATCCTAAGTTCAAACCCTGATAGAATTCCACGAGGAAGACTTCGTTTTGTGGTCAGTGGATCTAATTTAGGGGAATTTGTTCAATTCTTTCAATACGAAATGAATTGGCTTGAAATTGGCTTCTCATGAAAAGAGAGCTTTGTCTTCCCGTACCAACGGAGGCGCTTTTCTCTCGACGACATTTCGTCATCCTCTGTCTGATGAGCCCCCCCCCCCCTCCTCTTTCCCCTCTAAGGGGATATTTCCCTTAATCTGCTCGTGTCAGACATCTGCAGCAAGCGGCTGTCTGAGTTGAGGGAGGATCTCGTTTACATTTTGCCATTTCCTTCTTTTTTATTCATTTTCTTTTTATAATTCCAATGTTCCCCTCTTTATGTCCCTTTTTCACAGATCGTCAGACCAATCGATGCATTCGTCCCTTGAGAGAGAGCTTTTCTCCTATTCCTAGAAGTTTCGGACGCTCTTTCCATCTGCAACTGGCTTCCCCCCCCCCCCTTGCATTGAGATTTCCACCCTCCATTCTCCCCCCCCCCCTCGGAGAGAAAAGCGCCACCGTTGGTACGGGAAGACAAAGCTCCCTCGTAGAGAATAACTTTTAACCCATTGTGTGCGGAGAAAGTGCCACTCAGGAATAAAACTATGCAACTCGATTAACGACTAGCGAGAGTTCTGCTCCTCTCGGTAGCAGGGTGAAGAGACTTCTGCTCCTCTCGGTAGCAGGGTGAAGAGACTTCTGCTCCTCTCGGTAGCAGGGTAAAGAGACTTCTGCTCCTCTCGGTAGCAGGGTAAAGAGACTTCTGCTCCTCTCGGTAGCAGGGTAAAGAGACTTCTGCTCCTCTCGGTGGCAGGGTAAAGAGACTTCTGCTCCTCTCGGTAGCAGGGTAAAGAGACTTCTGCTCCTCTCGGTAGCAGGGTAAAGAGACTTCTGCTCCTCTCGGTAGCAGGGTAAAGAGACTTCTGCTCCTATCGTAGCAGGGTGAAGGACTCGGAGAGTTTTCTGACTTGGGTCGATTACGTTGCGAGTGTACGCACTCGTTATATATATCTGCTGATAATTTATTTTTTAATTTACATCTTCCTATATGGGCTCTAAAAAAGCAGAAAATAAATCTAAAGCATATCGATGATGCAATCGATCACTGAGTTCGTCTTCACGTGAAAGGAAGACAGGACGCCGATTGGCCTGCGAGGTCGTCGGCGTCGCATCTTCCTTTCAAGTGAAGACGAACTCGGTGACTGATTGCATCATCAATATCCTTTTCGATTTATTTCTCCTTTTTAGGGCCATATAGGAAGAGAGGAATTTTTCAAAATTTTTAATTTATATTTTTCGTCTTTGTATTTTCTTTGACGTTAACTTTTTAAATAATTTAAGGAAATTTCAAGGTTAATTTTTAAATATTTCTTGATTTGTACAACTGTTCCGAAGATTTCGAAAGTATTTTGTTCTGCTGTTTATGATGGCAGAAATTGATTTTACTCAGAAAATAATTTTTCATGAAAAGTGTATTAAATATTGGCAACGATTCCGAACCTGCCCCTCGTGCCAGGCTGCTTGCCATATTGGAATCTTTGGAATGTTCCAAAGATCAGTTGCTGCCAGATGCTTCTACGCAATCAATTGCATATATGGTTCTCAAGCAGACCGCCTCTTGTGTTACATCAACAACTCAAAATCAGAGTTCATTTGAAATAAGTTTTTTTTTTCTTTAGGAACATGGCACGTGAGTTAAAAATATAAACGAAATATCGAAATGGGAATCTGAAATGAACTATCGATATATCTGGATTTTAATCACTAATCGTTAAATCTTGAAACAGATCTGAAGGCAGAATCATCCCCGTTTCGTAACCGCATCCAAATCAATCTCCAACACCCTGCAGACGCTCTTTCGCATCCTCGTCTGGAAGGAACTCTGAAGGAAGTGCCCCCCCCCCTTTCTGCATCTTCTGCAGACATCGTTCCGATTTTGTCTCGTCCAATCAATATGCAGAGAAATCCTCCTTCGATCCCAATCCTAAAACGAGGCCAATTCCTCCGAAAGGAATGGCCTTAAGAAGATCAAAGGAGCGGCTGCGCCATATTCTCGTGCCACATTTCCTGAAGAGATCAATTCCACACTCCTCGAAATACTTTTCTGACATGATTTTAAGTCTTTTTTCCAGTTCGATATTTTTGTGTGAAATTAAAATGGTGTCGAAAGACTGTTTCATTCTCTCCCATTTTCAAATACGTAACGGACGAATTCATTTCAGGATGACGCCACTTTTTGTGCGAGTTATTCTGCTTTGATTTCCCGCCATTCCATGGCATAGCGCTTCCGGTTCGGATATTTATTTCAGAAAGATCCGAGTTAGTGCTGCCATTTCGAAAAAGGTTATAGAAATGTACAGAAACATTTAATATCGCAAATTTCACGACACTAGGCTAATTTTTACGAGATATTAGTTTTGTTTGTTTTATCTTTTTCTCCCCCCTCTGCCCTCCCCCTCCCCGACTGAAAGGTTTTCGAAACAAGGGATGCAAACAAATCTCATTTTGAAACATTTCCGACAGGGTATTTCCTTGAAGTGTCCAGCACTCCCTGGGGGGGGGGATCCTTTTCGTCTCTTTTTCGCCTCACTTCCTCATTGCCTTTGCGAAAAGAGTGTTCACCCTACCTTTCGAAAGCGATAGACACGCTTAATGAGTTGTGTGTCAAATGAGAGCTTGTGAAGCGAGGGGGGGGGGGTAGAAATAAATCGACCCCTCTTCTCCCCTGAAAAAAGGTAAAGCATGAGAATGGTGACGAGGAATAATCTTCGGAATGCGAGGGCGAAAGCGACGATCGGTGGGTGCGAATGGAAAACTTCTGGCGAGGGGAGGTTCTGAAAAATCCCCACGAAAGGGAGGAAAATCTGTGCCGAATGCGAGGGCCTACGAGTTCCTGCGCCTCTCCCTGGTACGCCAGTGATTAGGCGCCAACCATGTACCACACACATGACCTTCCCGGGGTCTGCAGGACTACGGAGCACGCAGAAGGGTGTCGTCTCCAGAAGGGTCTCGAATGAGCGCTGCAGTTGGTTTTTGCAGCAAGATCTCTCTTCACCGTTGAACGGGGGGGGGGTGCTGCGGTGAAACGAAACGCTCTGCTCTGGGAGCCAGAACACTTGACGAAGAAGTGTTGAGTCAGCACTCGGGGAGGGTTGCAGCGGGGCAGGGGACGAACAATTCATTTCTCTTTGGGATGGAAAGTGCTGTAAATATAACGGAGTGGCTTGATTCCGTTCTTTGATGAACATTCAAGCGCGGCTGAATTAAAGTCCAACAAAGGCATTCATTCTGCGGACAGATACCCGCTAACAAATAAGAGATCTTTACAGGTGTTAACTAAAAACTCATCCGAGTTGTGCCCCCCCCCCCACTCCCACTGCCATTCCCTTCCCAAAAGGGACAAAAATTTAAAGGGGCAGTCGACCTTAACATCTCAAATTAAAGAAATTTTAAACTGACCTATCTTCCTAGATGGGCCTTCATTTCCCATATGAATCGTTCAGTTTGTCCCAAGCGATGGAAAGATAAACTGGATCAACTCTTTTGGCAAATCGAGAAGCGGACGAATGAGGAACGAAAATCTGAAGCAAGATTTTAGGTAGAAAAGAGCTTCAGCGGGCAGAGAGGTCATCATCATCATCATCGCTGATGATTTTAAGAACAAAGTGAAAGGATGAACTCTTTCTCGAAAAGATAAAATGAAAGGCGATTCCTTCTGCAGTGGACAACGAGAGAGCAAAGCACGTGAGCCTCGTCGCAGTGTCTGTTCTCCCTCTGGCAACGAGTTCGATTCATTCGCTGTTGCGCACGGAACACCTTGCGAGACCAAATGCACACAAAAGAATCCTTCGGAGTGGATAAACGAGATTTCACCTCCATTGATGTTGAATGGTGGCAGAGGCAACCGACCTCGAAGGCGAAACAGCTTCCTCTTCGCCAGGGATGTATCCGAGGGTTGTAACTGGTTCTAACCCTCCCACCTCCTGAACCCTCCAATATTGCACACTAAGAGAATTGCCCACCGTTGCTCGTGCCTTCGTAGGATAAAATGACCGAGCCACGAGGCTTGATCTGAAGAGAGGGGGATGCGCAGACACTCGTTTACGTTCCACGCTTATGTCCGGGATGACGTCACTGTTGGAGGGGCGAAGTGTTCAGTCGTCCGTCATTCCACGGGTATTCCAGTGATAGGTCCCGGATTTGCCGCGGCGGTTCCACTTCACGGTGCGTAGGGTTGAGATCTGGTTCCTAACTGCGAATGTTTGGGGACAGGAAGTTATCCGTGGGCAAATGGCCAGACATCTCGCGGCTAACTTTACTGAAAGGGGGGGGGGAGCAAATTTCCTGGAATCTAAAACCTTACCGTCCACTAAGTTACGACGAAGTTGAGTGGGCCTAGTTCTGACAGGCAGACGGAGACTGAAAGATACCGTGGATTGGGTGAAAGCATCGGATGGGAGTTGCCACCAAAAAGTGAGTTCAGAAAAGGAAATTGCTGTTGTTGTTTTTCTTTTTTGAACGGAAAAAGAATTGTGTGATGAATTGAAACCGAAACCCATTGCAGTTACTTTTTATTGATGCGGAGAAGTGATGAGGGAAGGATTCCATCGTTTGCCTCTTCGCTCACTCGGATATCGGAACAGATATCGGCGAGAGAGAGAAAGATCAGCTGAGAATCGATCTCGTCGCCTTCTTCGCACGTGAAGAATCTCAAATGCTGCAGATTTTCTCTCCACTCGCAAACGAATCTTTTCAGCTGTTGCCATCCTCTTCCCCTGCAAACGAATCTTTTCAGCTGTTGCCATCCTCTTCCCCTGCAAACGAATCTTTTCAGCTGTTACCATCCTCTTCCCCTGCAAACGAATCTTTTCAGCTGTTGCCATCCTCTTCCCCTGCAAACGAATCTTTTCAGCTGTTGCCATCCTCTTCCCCTGCAAACGAATCTTTTCAGCTGTTGCCATCCTCTTCCCCTGCAAACGAATCTTTTCAGCTGTTGCCATCCTCTTCCCCTGCAAACGAATCTTTTCAGCTGTTGCCATCCTCTTCCCCTGCAAACGAATCTTTTCAGCTGTTGCCATCCTCTTCCCCTGCAAACGAATCTTTTCAGCTGTTGCCATCCTCTTCCCCTGCAAACGAATCTTTTCAGCTGTTGCCATCCTCTTCCCCTGCAAACGAATCGACAGAATTTTAAATGCTTCGTCTGCTTTTTACGAAAGCAATTTCTCTTTCCCGATTCAAATCAAGGAAGCTTTTTCTGCTTGGAAGAATTCCAAATGATGATTGGTCCAACCGCATCCAGGCAATTTCGATTGGTTCGCAAGAAGCCCTGAAAATGTGCAGAGATTCTCAATTTAGCAATGCTCTAAAAGCATGAAAACGCAACAGATGGACGTTTTCTCTTCTTCGCGTCGTCCCTCCTCTCTGCCAAAGAGATCGAATCTTTGGCTCTCGAGCCTCAAGTGTCTCTTCCCCCGAGATCACGTGCAGTCGTGTGCTGGAGAAAAGGATCCAGAAATGATCCCTGAAATGTATCTTCCCCCTCCTCCTCCCCCCCGCGATGTTTCAGATTTTCATTTCTCCGAAATGGATTCCTCCTTGGGAGGTGGATGAGGAGGAGGAGGAGGAATCCGCCATTCCGTCGGTTGCAGATGAAACTCGATTGTGCTTGGCATGAGTGAGTTCGGATTTGGATTCACATGTGGAGCTGCACGGGTCGGGATTCGAATTCTCGCCATCTCTCCCTCTGCTCCCGAAACTCCTTCATGCTCGTAAGGGTGGCGTCGGTGAAGCCCATCCCGAGGGAGGCTCTGTATCGGGGGATGTGGCCCGTGTAGCCAGGAGTGGGGATCCCGTCGCTCACTTCTCTCGGAGGCGCTCGCTGCTCGAGGGCGCGCAGGAGATTGCCGTCGCCGAGCACAGCGGAGAAGGGCGGACCTGGAAGAGGACTTGGGAAGGGGGAGTCCACTTTCTCACGTGCACGGCTGCGGTAGCGGCTGCGGAAATCGTCGACCACGTGGCGAATCTCTCTGAGGAAAGTCTGACCTTTCGGTGCCCAGTGGAGGCCGGGCAGGTGACCTGCGAAAACAAGAACAAAGAATTTCATCGTCGGGGCTCGCACGAGCTCCACTGGAAACAGTTCATGCTCACTCACCATTTCAATTTCTTCGTCTTCCTTTGCGGAGATGTGCCAAAGGATCTCGGATGGAGCCCGGATGAGAATCTTTTCTCTCTGCGGAGCTCTCCCTCTGTCGCAAGCACAACTTGGCTCCCTTTTTTTCTTTCAATTTTGAAGAAATGTTACAGAAATAATTTTTTCGAATATAATTTCAACCTTTTTAATCAGCCTTTATTTAGCAATTAATTAGAACCGATATCGCCTCTGGCAAAGCGATCGGATTTCATTAAAAGTCTCAATTAAAACTAATAGACGATTGGGAAAATGAAAAAAAAATTTCTTTAGTACTTTAGCAACAACATACGAAGTATTCGTCTTTTATTCCCTGAAATGAGTCTCCTCTGTGAAAAGGGGTCAGCAGACGTGTCAGTGGGATTTTTCTTAACGCTCTCCCGCCGAAATTTCTGCCCTAAACAGATCACTTGGAATATTTGTTAAAAGTTTCCCCTCTTCCACATTTCCGATTCCCTCTTAAAAACAGTTGCAGTCCATCCCCCCCCCCCCTTCGGGTGTAAGGGAACAACTTATTGTTGCAAATACAAATCTCGTGACCTTCGCGTTCTACTAGCAAAATTTCTAACATAAATACATTGTTTCAATATTCCTTTTGAAAGTTTAATTTTTTCCAGCGTTAGAGGGCGCAATTATAGCTTTTGGGAGAATTTGAAAGCACGAATCGTAACATTTCATCAATACCCATCAAACAGAAATATTTTTTAATTTTTATCTGAAGACATAGAAGCTTGTGGTCTATAAATAGACGAAAGACTACAAAGGGGAAACGTGTCTTTTTAGAACGTGATAAAAATGATCCTCCTCCTCCCATTTAAAAAAAAAGATTCTTTTTTCCGTAATGAATTGTTCTCAGAGTTTATAAAGATGTTTCTTAAGAATTTTCAGCTTCTATGAATCCTTTCCTGCATTTTCGTTCCAAATTACATAAAGACAGAAAATTTTCATCGGGTAATTATTTTTCGGTTAATAAAGGATTTCATTCCTCCCAATAGAGGCTAAAAAAACCAATTATTGCTGGTGAGTTTGGAGCGCTCATTTCTAAAAGTTTTCTTTAGTTACTTTCTGACTTCAACTAATCGATGATTTAGAAAAGATACGTCCTGATGTTTTAACATCTTCTCTTCAACCCAAAACGGATTGAGGAAGGTCCGTGACGATCGAGGGACCTCGGAATTAAAAACGACATGAATAGCCATGCCGTATCCAAGGCTCGAACCTAGGTCCCTTATAAACAAAAAAAAAAAAAAATCACCCCCCCCCCCATGGGGCAAATCGTTGCTGCTAATGCAGACCTAATTATCTTTTGAGATCCCAACACAGAAACGAGATTTTCGACAACAGAGAGATCGTTTGCAATAGTGATTTAGAATTCTCCCTCCGCTAGAGGGTGCTGCTATTGGAAAATTCCTAAAATGCGATTACTGAAAATATTCTTATTTATCCAAACGAGGAAGATTTTTTTCCCCCAGATATCTCCCAAAGGAATGGACGGCATCTGTCCTTCTTGGAAAGGATTTCGGCGGGCGAAATGCGCGAGAGATGATCTCTAATCTGGCTCGTGCAGGGGAGGATTCTGGAACTATGCAAATGATCAACTCGATTGTTATTGAGAAGGAAAAAGGTTTCTGATACGTCATCGTAAAAATGTAGGCCGCTAAACAATTTTTTAATTCTTTATATTGTAGGCAACTGTAAACTTTAAACCAATGCATATTATTCTGAACACAAAATTGCAATTTTAATGTTATTTGGAGCGAAAAATACTTGAAAAAATTCTTGGGAATTAAATTCTTGAGTAGATTATCCTGAAGGCATTCTTGGGTTCTTTAGATGAAACGTTCTCCCCCGGGGGAAGCGCTTTTTTTCGTTCATTACGTCATGGAAATAACAAAATCAACGGTCAGATTTGTAATAAATAACAAAGATGAAACGACATTGTTAAATTCTGGACTGATTCGATGGGCCAACAAATTTCACCTTAAGGAGAAAACATTCGACGATATTCAGTTGGCAGTCATCAGTGGCCAAGGCACGTTCGGATTCTTTGATTTCTTCGAAACTGAGCAATTGCTGGTTTCAATTTCAGTCTCTTCCGATTTTCTCAACAACTGGAACACATCGCAGATGAAATTTTCAAAGAAGGGAAAATGTTACGGCACTAGTCTTTTGGTCTTTGTCTCAAAATAGAGATTAATTTTAGCTGCATTGCATTTCAGAGTTGAACGTCGAATTATACAGTAAATATAGAAACCTGGGTGCATCTCAAGTGGGCTGTACTTATTCTAAAAGAAGACAATTTAGTGACAGTGTTTTCCACATCTTCCTGTTTCTCCTGGGATGTCTCGTTTTAAAATTCTCGTTTGTGCCCTTCCGCTGGTAAAGCCATCGTGCTGAGTAAGAAGCGCAACTGATCGTCGTGACAGAACGAGGCGCAGATGAACCGATCCCGCGTGCCCTTTGTCTGCCAACTGAATCGAATGAGCACTACTCGACTTCGGATGGAGTCTGAGGAAGTGTCCTTGTGCAGGATCGTGTCGTCTTCGGTGGCGAATCCCGTTTCAGTTTAGTTTCCAGTGACGCCCAGGTGCCCGCAGACGTAACGCAGCGTCTATCGGCGAGCGTCACAATGTGGGGAACCATTCGTGTCCCCTCTGCTTGCTATTGAGGACAGTTGGACGGTGACGCGGTATGTTGACACTCTGCTCTGGCTTCTGCTGCTGCCATATCTACCTACCATGCGAACAAGGTAAGGCCCACCCACATACTCTGTGACCTGGTTCTCCTTCCTCGGAGGGGCGGGAGTGGCTCAGTCGGTAGCGCGCCAGGCTCGTAATCTGTAGTTCCCAGGTGGGTCAGTGTTGAGATTTATCTCCGCAAAATTCCCCGCCCTGCCCACGGTCAGTAGGGGACACCGATGGTCTTGGAAAGGCCGCCGTCCGTCGGATGGGACGTTAAATCATGGCCCCGTGTGCGGGAGAGCCACACCCTGTGCACGTTAAAGAACACGCTAGATGGCCTTGACGGGAGCTTACCATCTGTCTCCCAACAGCTGTTCCAGTGGGTCCTCTCCCCCAACATTCTCTGAGCCTTCGGGGTCCATGTGACCTGGCCATTTAGCCCATGGTGTGCAAGAAAAGTGCCGCTCACAGGTAAAACAACCCAACCTTTCCTCGGCCCACGTGTTCACGTGATGTCTCCCGTCGAACGCATATTGGATATGATGGCAGTGGATCCAGCAATCGGCTGTTGCCGAAATGCCGGCGACGCTGCATATAATACAGAATCGAATTCGCCCCTGTCACGCCCGTGACGTCTTGCCTCGTGTATTTCGGCCCTCCCCCTTCCTAATGTACCTCCCATTTTGTCATTAAATTTGGCAGAACTGCCCATCTCTGTAGTCGCTGTTTCTTTGCGCGCATAGCTCTCTCCACAACTAATCCGGTTCTCATTCCAGGTGGGGCAATTTCAATGGACGGAAGTGTACATGACGCAAGCATCGTTTGCAAGACGATTTTTAAATCGGGCAAACAGAAACCTCGATGCGAATGAGATTTTCATCTAATGTATCAATATATTCCTTTTATTCTACGGAATAGACGAACTTATATATTTTCATGCAAATAGCTATTAACATTGGCCTGCACGCAACTAAACTGTGAACGAACATTTCAAACTTTTGAAATCATAAAAAATAGACTGCGTTTCACAATGACTCCGAAAAAATGTTGAAGACGATATGTACCTTCATGTACAAAATAGCAACGAGATTGGCAAAAGTTACAGTGAATTGGGTAAAGTGAAGTTTAAAAAATTTAAGCGGAAGTACGAAATATCAACAGGATAAATATTAAAATCTTGCAGAGAACAAAAATTGAGTTTTTAATTGCATTCTGCTCCCCCCCCCTCCATTTATAGCTTAGATTCTGAAGAAAGTGACTGTCCCCTCCTGTCAATGGGGTTAAAACATTCAAATCTTTATATTTTTCATAAAAAGAATTTCCACTTAGCCAAGGATTATGTTGATAGCGATCCACTTCAAAAGATTCTAAACTGAGTTTGGTTTTATCTGAATTAAAGAAAATATTTCGGTGGCCAGATCCTAAAAGTTTTCAGCGCGTGTTTTCCCTCCCCATTTGTCTTATTTTGGAACATCCATTTAATCGATTACACTAGACAACCAATTGAAACTTTTTTTATAACATTGGCCAAATAGGATGTTCTTAACTAATTTGTGGGGGGGGGGGTGAATTCAAATATGGCTGTGAAAAATCTGCAGAACTTTTTTTAATTAGGGATTGATGTATTTCAAGTTTCAATGAATACGCATATCTGGGAAATGAAAATAATTGTGACTATTTTACTAAATTGAAACTTAAAACTCATTAATTACATGATTACAGTGAAAAAATTTAGAAACATCATAGTTATAGACCACTGAATATAAAGTAACAAATTATATAATATTGAAACGCAAAATAAGAAAACATGAGTAAGGATCTTTTATGCTTACAAAAAGTTCATTTTTGTCTTTTATATGCTGATGCATCTTCGTTCTGCAAGAACCAGCAGTAGTCACCCATCATTGCTGGGTCTCACGTGCCTTGGTATCTCTCCTCCATGGTTCGGATATCCTGGTGAAATCTTTCCCCTTGCTCATCACTGACAGCTCCGAAGTTCTTGGGAAAGAAGTCGACATGCGAGTGCAAGAAATGGATCTTCAAAGACATTCGGCAATCAGATTTTCATAGTTTTAGAGAAGATCTTGAATGAGTTGATTGTAGTTTTCCTCTTTATGATTCCCCAGAAAACCCTGGAACACAGATGTGTTCCAGGTGAAGGATTTTCTTGCAGTGGGCTCCTTCATATTCAGTTTTCTTTTGAAGACAGTATTATTCAGTAGCTTCCTGATCTGAGGACCAACAAAGATCCCTTCTTTAAGTTTGGCATCCCTTAGTTTCGGAAATTTTTCCTTCAAGTGCAAAAACCCTTTACCAGTTTTGTCCATAGCCTTTACAAAGGAAAATTCCCCGCCCTGCCCACGGTCAGTAGGGGACACCGATGGGCTTGGAAAGGCCGCCGTCCGTCGGATGGGACGTTAAGCCGTGACCCCGTGTACGGGAGAGCCATACACTGTGCCCGTTAAAGAACACGCTGGATGGCCTTGACGGGAGGCTACCATCTATCTGCCAACAGCTGTTCCAGTGGGTCCCCTCCCCCCCCAACCTTCTCTGAGCCTTCGGAGTCCTTGTGACCTGGCCATTTAACACATGTGTGCTATGGTGTGCAAAAAAGTGCCGCTCAGAGGTAAAACAACCCAACCTTTACAAAGGTTTTCATAAACCCCAGTTTGATGTGCAATAGTGGGAGCAGAACATCAGGGGAATCAAGTAGTGGCTTATACCTCGCATTACTCTTTCCAGGAATAAAAACATCTCTTTTGTAGCGTTCCTTTCTGGCCCTACTGTCCCACAAACTCAGAAAACAGCACAATATTCTAAGCCTCCTTGGAGCCCGAGCAAGAGAGAGATGACTTTAGGTCACCACATATTGTCCACTTAAACTCTTCTTATTTTATAGCAGGGAGTATTTTTTCCATGCTTTTTAAATTTCCTTCATTCGCATAGCCTGTGCCACTGGAATGGAAGGTTTTTGGTTTCCTTTATGGAAAAGGACAGCTTTTAGGCTGAATTTTAACGAATCTGTAAACAGACGCCATTCCTTAGGGTCGTGAGTTGTACCAATTTCTTCCATCATCCCTGAAATATCTGTGCAGAGACACAAACCATCTTGCATCTCTTAATAAGCAGATAAACTAAAATTTCTCTCTCTGAACAGAGCAACTCTGTACCCATGGCCAGAAGATTCAACTCTTGGAGTCTTGAATCTAAAACCTCAGCTTGTGGTTTGGAAAGTTCTAGGTCTCGAACAAGATCATTTAATTTATTTTGCTGAATCGAATGAGGCTCGTCTAACTTTTTAGGGGTTTATGTAGGATCAAGATTTGTATGTGCCTCAAGGTCTTCCTCTGATGAATGTGAATCCATCTCTTCCCAGTTGGCTGGAGGTGTTGGTATAGGAAGATCTTCTCTGTGAAGAACTGGTCTTATGGCTGAAGGCACATTTGGATATTGCATTTTGCTTTTGTTCCTTTTTGTAAAGCCCGACACTTTAGTTAAACAAAAATAGCAATCATGCAAGTGGCCAGTTGGCTCTCGCCAAATCATCGGAACTGCAAAGGGCGTGGAATTTCTCTTACCCTTCAACCATTCATTCAGCGCAACAAAGCACGAAATGCAGCACACACGTGGAGCCCATGTTTTGTCCTCATCTCCAACACGACATTCAAAAGACAAATTTTAGGCTTTCTTCACAATCTTTGTCAAAGGACGACATATTAAAATAGAATTTCTTTTTTTATCTGGCACATTAACACATCCGCGACGCTGCCTTTGTGCCATTTAAACACCAAAATTCCCTCTTCAACGTACAGCACGTGTTCCTCCTCCAATGAAAACAACAAGAATGGCGGTCTGAGGTTAGGTTACTGTTCAAATGTTTTCTCCCACTTGGCAATCAGTGTTGCCAGCCACAAGAAAGTAAAATATTTAGTATCCTCCCAGTTGCCTGGAGGTGTTGGTAGAGGGAGATCTTAATGGGAGTCAAAATGACCAATAACATGAAAACGTGATGTGCTAGCCATTTTTTACGGCCAGATCTGAAATCAGCACCTGAAAAATAGTCAAAGGTAGCTACAATTGTTCATGTTATAAAAACCTGGTAAACCAGTATTACATTATTTGAATAAAGAATAAAGATATTTCTTTGGCGCATTTATTGAACCTCCAAACTTAATATATAAAATGAAAATTTGCTTTCCTTCATCAATATATCAACACTTCCAAGAAATCTGCACCCCCCCCCCCCCTCCCCATTGGTGGTGTCAATCTGTAGAGATGAAGCGGCGAGATGCGATTGGTCAACGTAAATTAGCCCCCACCCTGCGCATTATTTCCCTCAGCTGTTGCTGCCAGGACAGTGCCATCAGGGCAAAGAAGATTTATTGGGGAGGGAGGGGGGGGGGAATGTTACGATTTCTGTCTTAGGGGCTAATTGCAGCTTGCTATTATTTGGTGTCTTCTCTTCACCACTGAGAAAACCGAAATACCCGAAGCTTTCGTTTTCTCTTCCGTAGCCGCCGGCGTTCGATTTCTACAGGCCACAGCTCAAAAATGCAGAAAAAATTGCGGGAGATTTTAGATTGCGATATCCCGCTAAAATCTACAAAATATAAATTCTAAAATCTAATCTAATATAAAATGTCGGAGGATGCTTCCGAACAACGCCTGGCACAGCTGATCTGAGCTCCCCTAACGGCCATTTCATGAACTCTGGAGATGTCGGATGGGGCCGAGAGTGTGACGTCACACGAGGAGCGCTAATATGCCGCTGGAACGATGGTACCGCTAAATAGAGTGGCGGATAATCGAAGGGGAAACTTTAATATCGTTATAACGGCTAAGAGCAATTCATTCGCAAGAGAAAATATCTAAAAATAGTCGAACGCTGAAGGATGCTTATTTTTTAATTACTGAAGACTGTCCCCCTCGGTGTGAGCGCCTGTACGCGGTGAGGGGGACCACCCTGTGAAGGTTCCGCTGGCTCGGTTACCTTCGCAGGGTCCTAAACGCTCGCCCGCGTGTTTGCCGTGCGCGGAGACCCGTGTCCCGGGAAAGGAGGATCCTGGTAGTTGCTCGGGGGTCCCCGTCTTCTCTCCTCAGCTCATGACTGGCGTGGTCCCCATTGGCCGTCTTGCCATTGGGGAGCCTGTCTGTCGCGGGGCTGGGCAGCGGATTCCGGGGCCTCTGCTATACACTGCTTTGGCCTCTGCTTCCGGTAAACGGGAGCTCCTGGGGTGGCTCCCCCAGGAGCAATCGGCTGGTGGACAGGTCCTGCTAGGGTCAACCGTGCAGAGTGGTGAGTAACCTTGCCCACGGTCCGGGTACAGGTTTACAAGTTTCCTCACAGATTATTTTCCTTTTGTCGTTATCCTTTCTTTGTGCAGCCAGTTTGGCAGTCACAATATTCTTATTTTTGCGCTTTGTTTCATTTGTGTAGAACGTTTTTGTTCTGCACATTTCTCTTTTTATTTACTTTCTATTTATTTGTGAGGGCTTGGCTCACTGTCTGTGTGGGTATAGTGCCTGCGTAGCCCTGGCGCCCGACTGGGCGTCCCCTTGTTGGGCTCCGTGGAGGGTGGGGACAGCGGGCACTGAACCACACAAAAACAAACATGCGAGAGAATGAAGAAAATAATGCGATCGCCGCCAACAAGAGGGCTCGACGTGAGCCCCCATCTTCCTCGTTGTCTACGTTATCTACGTTATCGTCTTCGTTCCCAAAGTTCCTGATCATCCACTCCACGGGTGATCAGGTACTTGGGGACATGTCCCCTTTTTTCGTTAATAAAGGTTTGAAAGGTCTTGCGGGAGAACCGAAATCCGTAAAGCGCTTACGATCTGGCGACTTACAAGTTGAGACCGCTTGCTCAAAACACTCCGAACTACTCCTGAAAGTCAAAGAAATTGGTGGGGTGGCTGTCGAAGTCACTCCCCATAAAACTTTGAATTCCTCTCGGGGTGTGATCACCGAGTGGGGCCTCCTCAAAGTCACTGAGGAGGAGATCCTCTCGGAGCTCACACCTCAAGGAGTAACAGCGGTCCACCGGGTTTCAACACGCCGTGATGGGAAATTAACACCCACCCGGGTGCTAATCGTGACATTCAACACGCCACGCCTGCCTTCTTCCATCAAGGCAGGTTATTTACATTGTGAGGTACGGCCGTATATACCGAACCCTCTGCGCTGTTTTCAGTGTCAGATATACGGTCATGCCCGCACAGCATGCAGGGGCAAGCCCACCTGTGCTCGCTGTGGCAGTAAGGATCATCTCGATCCTGACTGCACAGCAGAAAAGGCATGCTGTGTGAACTGTAGTGGCGAACATCCGGCGTACTCCCACGACTGTCCGAAGTGGAAAGAGGAAAAGGAGGTACAACGCCTCAAAGTCATAAATAACATCTCTTATGTAGAGGCGAGAAAGCTTGCTGCACCGCCTGCCCCGCCTGGCAAGGTTTCCTATGCCAGTGCAGTCATTGGAAAGCCCATCGTTCCAATGACTTCGGTTGCGGTGCAGACTGACATCAGTGTACCATCTACTGAGTCTTTCTCGCCAGCTGCGAAGTACCTCCTCACGCAGGCGAGACCGAGGGTGGTGTCGACTTCCACATCAACCCCGGTTTCCATTCCTGCAGCTCAGCCTTCCACCTCCACCGGAAGGCCTCCTCCTTCCCGTCCTCAGACAGCAAGACCTTCCAAACCAAAGGGGCCCCCACCGGGGCCTAAAAAGAAAATCATCACTCCTCCTCAAAGGGCGGTCACCGATCCATGCCCCTCGGACGATTCCGAGGACATGGATACCGACCGCCCCCTATTCAGTAAACCGTCCTCCGCGGCGGTTAAACTGAATAGAAATTTGTCGTCCGCCCACTCTTCTAAGTCCTGAGATGGCCACACTCCTACAATGGAATTGTCGTGGATTCCATAGGAATCTAGACGACATCAAGGCCCTCCTTCAGGCACACCAGCCCATCTGTGTGTGCCTGCAGGAGACATACTTGCAGCCACTCACAGATCCCACGATCCGGCACTTTTCACTGGTTCGCCGGGACCGGGATGGAGATGGTCCAGCTCGCGGGGGTGTCGCCATCCTCGTGAGCAACCATTCTCCATTCCAGGTCGTAAACCTCACCACCAACTTAGAGGCGGTAGCCATCCGTCTCTTCGTGGGGTTCTCGCTGACTGTCTGCTCTGTATATCTTCCCCCTGGGAGCATCGTCTTCCAGGAAGACCTTGATGATCTCGTCTCGCAGCTGCCGTCCCCCTTCCTCATTATGGGGGACCTCAACGGACACAGTCCACTTTGGGGCAGTGCTGACACCAACGGGAGGGGTGGGGTCCTAGAGCAGTGGCTCCTGGATCCTTCTCTCTCCCTGTTGAACACCGGTGTCAGTACTTACTTTCACTCCCCAACCCGCACTTTCACTGCCATTGACCTCACCATCTGCTCCTCCTCGATCCTTCCACTCTTTACATGGGAGGTCGAGGACAACCCTTACGGAAGCGATCACCTCCCCGTGGTGTGCACCATCTCCCGTGGGGGGCCTTGCAGCCCTTCACGCGTTTCACGGTGGAGGCTCGATCGCGCTGACTGGGGTGGTTTCGAGCTGCTCTCTGAGCTCGACGACCACTCCGTCAGCCAGGAGCCAATCAATGTGGCAGTAGCGGAGATAACGGACTGTATCGTAGATGCAGCTGCATCAACAATTCCTCAAACTTCTACACGGTTTCCTCGTTTTCCGAAACCGTGGTGGAATCCAGATTGCACCGCAGCTCATAAGGCTCAGAACAAGGCTTGGGGGGTGTTTCGGAGATATCCGACAACCCCCAACCTCGAGAACTTCAAACGCGCCAGGGCGAAAGCTCGTTTCGTCCGACGCCAGAGCCAGAAGGAATCTTGGATCAAGTATACGTCATCCATAACCCGCATGACTAGTTCCAAGGTCGTGTGGGATAAAGTCCGGAAGATGAGTGGGAACTACACGTCCCACTCGTTATCGATCCTGGAGCACAATGGACAGGCAATTGCTGATCCCAAAGCAATTGCCGACACTCTGGGGGAGTCCTTCTCTTCCATCTCTTCGTCTTCCTCTTACTCCCCCGAGTTTCTGGCCCAGAAGGGCAGGGCGGAGCGCTCTCCGCTGTCTTTCCACTCGAATGGCCTGGAGCCTTACAACAGGCCATTCACAGCGGAGGAGCTTCGCCTTGCTCTGCACTCTTCTCGTGCCTCTGCTGTAGGGCCGGACAATGTCCATTATGCCATGCTCCAACATCTTTCACCATCGAGTAAGGATCGGCTGCTCCATCTCTTCAATCGCATTTTTCTCGAGGAGCAGTTTCCGGACTCCTGGCGGGAGGCCATCGTCTTGGCCTTCCCCAAGCCAGGGAAAGATCCCAAGATTCCTTCTAATTATCGTCCCATCGCATTGACGAGCTGCGTGTGCAAGGTGTTGGAAAGAATGGTAAATGCCAGACTCATCTGGTATTTAGAACATCACAACCTTCTTTCCAACACCCAGTGTGGCTTTCGCAGGCAACGGTCAACTCTTGACCATCTGATACGCCTCGAATCGGCTATCAGAAATTCATTTTTAAGAAGAGAGCACCTGGTGTCAATTTTCTTCGACATCGAAAAAGCGTACGACACGGCTTGGAGATTCGGCATTCTTCGTGACCTCCACAGCTTCGGCTTGAGAGGTCACATGCCGATCTTCATCTCCAACTTTTTATCGACACGCTCTTTTCGTGTCCGTGTCGGTAACACTCTGTCGTGGCCGTACCCCCAAGAACAGGGGGTGCCACAAGGCTGCGTTCTGAGTGTTACGCTTTTCGCTGTCAAGATTAATTCTATAACTAGACAACTTCCTCCATCAGTAGGCAATGCCCTCTATGTTGATGACTTTAGCATCTTTTGCTCATCTTCCAGCATGAGGGTCATTGAAAGACAACTGCAAATTGCCCTGAACAATCTTTCGGTTTGGGCGACGGCAAACGGGTTTCGGTTCTCCCCACAGAAGACCGCTTGTGTGCACTTTTGCCACAAGCGTAATCTTCACCTGGATCCCGAGCTGCGGCTCGGGGGTAACATCATTCCAGTTGTGGCGGAGACCAAGTTTCTCGGTCTCATATTCGATCGGAAATTGACCTTTTTACCTCACATACGTCATCTCAGGTCCAAGTGCACGCGGGCATTGAACATCATCAAGGTCCTCTCTTCCCTCTCTTGGGGGGCGGACCGATGTTCTTTGCTCCGCCTGTACAGTGCACTTGTCCGATCGAAACTGGACTACGGATCCCAGGTGTACGACTCGGCACGGGATTCGGTGGTGAAGGTGCTGGACCCCCTCCATCATCAGGCCCTCCGTGTTTGCACAGGAGCCTTCCACACCTCACCGGTCCAGAGTCTTTACGTTGAGACCGACGAACCATCTTTATCTCTTCGCCGTCAGCAGTTGTCCCTACAATATGCTTCTAAATTGCGATCCCTGCCAGGCCATCCCACTTGGGACTGCGTTTTCAGTCCGAAGTGGGAACTACTTTACACTAATCGGCCGACTGCCATTCGTCCTTTCGGTTTGCGTGTCCGAGGTTACCTGCGAGACATCAACACCAGTCTCGATAGCATTGCACAGTCGACAGCTGAGCCACTACCACCTTGGCTCGCTGTTTCCCCTTCCTGCGATTTTTCCCTGTGCAGGACCAGGAAGGCCTTTACACCCGACTGTGTGTACCGGCAACTCTTTGCCAGCCATCGTGCTGAGCACCCGGACTTCTTGCCTGTCTTTACAGATGGCTCGAAGTCCGGCACTTCGGTGGGATCAGCCATGGTCTGCTGTGATGTAATCATTGCAGACCAGATCCCACTGCAGTGTTCCATCTTCACTGCAGAGTTGCACGCTATCAGTCTTGCCTTGGACCACGTAGCGACTAAGCATCACCGTAGGTGTGTGCTTTACACCGACTCGCTTAGCTCGCTACAGGCTTTGATCTCGGTGAGGCATCGGCCTCACCCTGTTCTTACTAAGATCCGCCAGCAACTACATCGTCTGGCAGCCACCACCACCATCCATTTCTGTTGGGTGCCCGGTCACGTCGGGATTAGGGGCAACGACTTGGCAGATGCTGCTGCCAAGTCAGCCACGCCTCTATCCCACTCTCCGTTGCCGGTTCCCTATCTGGATTTCCGGCAGCGTTTTACCATCGAGCTCCGGGCACAGTGGCAGAGATCTTGGTCAGAACAGCTTACAAACAAGCTCTTTGAGATCAAACCTATCGTCAAACCATGGCAGTCTTGTTACCGCAGGAATCGCAAGGAGGAAGTTGTACTTGCTCGGCTCCGCTTGGGTCACTCGTTTATTACTCATTCGTTTCTTTTACGGGCGGACGACGAACCCAAGTGCGAGTTTTGTGACACCATTTTAACAATCAAACACATTTTAATTGATTGCTGTTGTTTTACCTTTGAAAGACGTATGTTTTTTAACTCTCATGATTTTACGTCCGAGCCCCTTACACTCGGACATCTTTTATCCGACCATTGTACTTTTACCTCTCTCTTTCAATTTTTACGATTTACTGGATATTTTAATCGCATATAGTTTTTACTCTTCAGCTTTTTACATCTATGATTATACCACCTTATACATTGTTTGTGTATCCCAGGTCATTTACACCTGGTATTCTATTGTTTTCTTTTGTATTTTTACACTTGTTCTTTGTTGTTTTACCTTTTTACAATTTTGCTAATTTCTTTTAAATGTGGTTGCGGGTTTACATGTCTTTTATCTTTTATCTTGTCTTTTGTTTGGCGCATTATGGCCTAGTCGCCGATGTGCCATAAAACCCAAAACAACCAACCAACCAACTGAAGACTGATTCAAAGGCTGAAAGGAAAACTGAAAATTTTACTAATTTAGTTTTTAATATTGTGAGAAAGATTCAAATGTGGCCGAGCTGAATCCATTCTCGTAACGTCTTTTCAGGAAAGGAACGCGAACTTAAGGCACAAAAGTTTCAAGTAAAAAAATGGGAGTTATAAGTGATGCCAAAATACGAAATCTTCTAAATCATAAAATGAATTTATATATTTAAGATAATATATTGAAAGTGATATAAAATAGAAACACTTTTTTTAATTAATGGTAAGACTTCACTGGAGATCTCTTTCAGAGTTATTTAATAACATGGCAAGCGATTCCTATCGCATACCTCGGAAGCATTGATTCTAAATTAAAAGGAAATTTCATTAGTGATTATTTAGAAATGAAAACAGAAATCCATCACGTTGATTTTATATTTCTTACAATTTTTTTTAACATCCCACATTCGAGAAGCCATCAACTCTTCATCCCATAAATCTTCTCTTTTTTATGATTGCAACTTCGGTGTCCAAAATGAATCTCCCTTGATTTCCTCCCCCAAATGATCTCCCTTGATTTCCTCCCCCAAATGGTCTCCCTTGATTTCCTCCCCCAACAACATTCCAGATGACCTCTATTCCTTTCAACCTTCACCCTTTCCCTAATTCTTTTCCCTGATTTGAATTCCTCTCCGAGGACAACCAACCAATCGGGAGTCCCTGATAGCAGACGCCTTCTAATTGAAACTCTATTTACGTCATCAAATCACCTGATAATTAAGTCTGTGGGTGAAGCTGTGGACTCTTTCGGCCATCTTGCTTTCAGTTCCTCTGCACGGCTTGTGCTTAATGTTAAGTGCATGACCGCAGTGCTGCGCTCCTGAAGATGCAGCAAACGATACTTAAAAGCCTGTGTTACAAGAACATTAGGTTCTCTCAAAAAGTGTACAAGAATAGGAGAAGGTGTCATGTTTATTTCCACTTAATAGGAGAAGGTGTCATGTTTATTTCCACTTAATCTGCACAAGGCCTGAAAAGGAGTTTTTAAGTAAATACACGAGGGTGTCAGAATCCTCGAACACTTGATACGTTAAATCGTTTTGAACCATTTGTGAAGTAAGTCAACTGATTTTTAACAGATTTCGACTGCCTGTGATTCCCCAAATACTTGACTGACGGGCCCAATTTCGTACATTGTTTTTTTCTGCAGTCCTAGGATGAATTAAAAATTCAAGCCCCTACCTAGTTGCCTTGCACTGTAGCCCAGCCAGGTTTATAATCTGCAGTTTTCGGGTTCGATCCCCCATTTTCCTCGGCTGTCACGTGGGGGCTCTCTGCTGAGGTCAGGAAAGAGGCAGACGATGGCCTTCGATTGTCGTCATCGGATGCGGTGTGGAGCGTCTGCAGGAGAGTGTGCCCATTAGGGAACCCCCTGGATGCCTTTGGCACGAGGCTACCTTCAGTTGACCAGTGGCTCCCCCCAACATTCTTGGGTCTTTATCACCTTTTTTTCGTTTAGCCCATGGTGTGCAAAAATCTGCTGCTCTGAGGTAATCAAGAAATCCCTTTTTGTGCTGAATGTGAGGCATCCCCCCCCCCCCCCCCGTGGTGTGTGTGTGTGTGGCATCCCTCCCCCTGCGTCGTTCCGCGTGGAGTGCGAGTGCTGCATTTTCCCCGTGGCGTTGTTTCCATTTGGTGTGTCTTACAGAAGGTCCTCAGCGTGAATCGTCCTCGTATTGTAACTAGAAATGCATGCAATTCGGATTCTGTTTCGACATTTACCTCTGTAGCCGGAAATGATGGTTCCTTCAGACAGCGGTGACCTGCTTGCTGAGTTAGGCAACTGAAAATGAAAAAAAAAATTGATAACTTTCATCAGAAAGAAATTTTAATTCTTTAAAGAACATTTCTGGATAATATTAATTGAAATATATTTTTGTAGAGAAATATGTTTGCAATAACCTCTGAAGAACCTCTCTGGTTCCTCGACGTCGCCATAAGCCCCGAATCAATCGCGAATATTCTAACAGAGTCCATTCTTGAATTGGGGGTCAAGGTTCATTTCGGGGAAGAGGCGATCTTCGAGGGGACTGAGCGTTGCGAGCGACATGGGTCCCAGTGGGTCCCCTTCCGCAACATTCTCTGAGCCTTCGCTGTCCCGACTTCGCCATTTCGCCCATTTGGTTCATAAATCTGCTGCTCAGAGTTATAACAATCCAAAGTAACTATTATCAACGAAATTCCCAAGTGAATAAATTTCAGTCTGAGACCCAAACAGAATTCCCCTTCTGCTTCCTTCTCTTGAAAGCTCCTTGCTCTCAGATGTGGCTGCAAGGAGAGGTAGGGAAAAAATAGTTCTCCCGCTCTTTTTCATGTTTCTGAGAGATCTTCGTGCATCCGTTTCGAGTGACACTGCCTCTGTAGATCGTAGATCGTATAATCATATTTGATGTACCGGGTAATAATTTTACCCCTAACCATCTCCATCATAAAGATATGCCTATTTGGCATGAGTAAGAACAAAATATATAAGTAAACCATCCTTAGGTGGTCCCCTAAGGGCAAACATAATAAAAGCTAAAAATAGCAATAAAATTGTATAAGAAACCTAAAACGGGTAGGTCTCCTCAGAGAACGCTACCGTTTTATGCCTCTTGTACTTGTTCAAAATAGTATGATCGTAAAGAATCGGAGAAGAAATAATCTCATTGGGATTATTGCTTACATTCTCAAAAAACATTTTTGAGGTACGTTTTATATATGTGTATATAAATGGCGATGCCCAGGTCTTTATGGAGTTGTCTGTTAGTGACAAACCAGGCGGCATCGACCGCAGTTCTCAAAATCTTGTTTTGTAAGACTGAATCTTACGAATATTGGTGGGTGTAGTATTCGCCCATATGGGTGAAGCATAGAGAATCACCGGTCTGATGATCATATCGTAGAGTAAAATCTAATGATCAATCATTAAAATGGAATGTCTCCTAAGGAGTGGGCCTAGCTGGCCCCTCAATGAATTGACTTTGGAGATTATATTATTTATGTGATAGTCCCACTTTGACCTCTTATAATGTATAACAACCCCAAGATATTTGACTGAATCACTCCAATCAATGGGAATATCTTGTAAATGGAGGCAAGTGGGATTCGTAATACGCTTTCCAGTAAAAAAGATGGCAGAACTCTGGTCAGAGTTAATCTTTATCTCCCTTTTTTCGTACCACGTGCCCAGCTCGGTTAAGCTATGCTGCAACCTCTTCACTGCGAGAGCAGGACCGAGGGAGGGAGATGGGAAGGCAAGGTCATCTGCGTAAAGTACCATTGATGAATACGATCAAAGGAAGAAAATCGTATAAGTATAAAGAGAAGAATATAGGACCCAAAAGGGAGTCCTGAGGCACACCCGCAGAGATGATTCTTCTTGTAGACATGGCAGATTTAATTTGGGTTGTTGGGTTGTTTTACCTCTGAGCGGCACTTTTTTGCACACCATGGGCTAAATGGCCAGGTCACATGGACCCCGAAGGGTGAGGGAACCCACTAGATTTAATTTAGACTTGAAATGTCCTATTGGAGAGATATGATTGGATGAAGCAGATGAGTCCAGATGGCACTTCGGCTTCTATAAGCTGGTTGTAAAAGGCCGTCCAACCAGACGTGGTCAAAGGCTTTGTCCACGTCCAGCAAGACGGCTGCAACGGACTCCTTTTTGTTAAGGGATTCGGCGACTTTCTCCACCACCCTAAGGATCTGGTGTTCGGTAGATCGATTCCGCCTAAAACCAAACTGGGTCTCAGGCAGAATAGGGTGGCAGCGAAGAAAGGCGTCAATGCGATTGAGCAGAATCTTTTCAAAACCTGACTTTTCAATTCCTGATGTCTGGAGAACGATAGCATTTTCCAGACATCAGGAAATATAAGATTTCGAAGTAAATAATTAAATATCCAACAGAGGTGCACAATGGCTTTCTTTGGAAGATGCTTGAACATCCTGTTCGATATTTTGTCTTGACCCCTAGGCTTTATTCAATTTTAGGCGTTTGATTGCCAGCTGAATTTCCAGTGGTATGTAAAATTCACCCTGGTCTGATCCACCTGATCGAAATGGAGAAGGGATTCCCTCACCAATCCACAGGTATGATGGTCAGAGTGATCAAAGTTTTCACGGAATTGTAATTCAAGGGCGTCCGCAAAAGCCTCGGATTTATCTTCATCAGTGAAATTTTAACCAATTTCTCCATGTATAGGTGGGAAATTGGTAAATGGTTTCTTTAAAGCTTTGGTCATCTTCCAAATGGAACTTCCAACTTTCTTATTCTATTGTTCACTTCTAAATGCTTTGATGCTGGATTTCACTTTGAGTTTTAAAGAGTTTTAAAGTCTCTTCTCAGATGTCAATCCATGTCCCTGCCATGCATGTCTTACCTTATTCTTCTCCTTAATGAAGCAAGAGAGATGCGATCGCAGGACTTAAAAATCTCGCTTTGGTGTAAAATCCACGCTAGCTTCAGTTTTGGAAGTTAGCAATAAGGTTGTAAAGTCATTTGTGGCATCATTAATGGATCTACCATTAGGAAGTTGGCAGGTTCCAGGAATCTTGCTGTTTACAAGAACCTTATGAAATTGACAGTCAGTCGGACTAAACGAACCAGTCGCAAGAGGCCTGGAGAGGCGTGTAAAGTCAGACAGACCGGCAAATGATCAGAGTTGAGTTGGCTGACAACACTAAGATCATAGTTTGGCAAGAAGTTGCCAAAAAAGGTCAGATCAAGGACGTCAGGTCTATGCATAGTATTGAAGAGTAAATAGGGTTAGGTGATGCCATCCGATGCTCCACTATACAGGATAGTACTACATCTGTAGGAAGGGGTCACCACATGTCACGCTCGTGTGCTGATCGACATGAAAGGAAAACTCGCATTGAAGCCGCAAAGCAGCAGAGAAGGAACCTTTCGAAAAGATCTGTATTCACACAAAAATTGTCTAATTCCTTCTGCACATTCAATTCGAGAAAAGGGAAACTTTTTGAATTTTGAGCTGTGCCAAGGAATTATTGCCAATAGGGATTGGTAGGGATAAATTCGGAATATATATTATGTAACTCTGTAATTGAATTATGCCTAGAGTCGATCGTTTTCAAGGGGAAGTTCCGAGCTTTGTTTTTTATCATATTCATTCTACGATCGGGCTCCGACACGTAGACACATGTCTCGAGGTCATTCAAATGTATGTACTTTGCGCATGGCAATGAGTCACGAAATGCCAGTAGAGTCGGAAGCTATTCGTTAGCAGTCAGTGTACGAATGCTGAGTTCTAGTCTAGTTGGCACATAACAATTTTCATCTGGTTTTTTTTTTGTTTTGCGGCCCGCGATTTAATATATAATACTTAATATGGCCCTCGGTGGTTAACGAGTTTGACATGCCTGGTTTAAGGTATAAAATTAGCTAGATCTAACTAACCTTCCCGCCAAAGGCTACACCGGGGTTTTCACCCGATCTCGCCTAAGGCTAGTGGGAAATTTAGGTAAAATGCTAGCGAATCAAGTTTACTAAAATAATCCAGGAGCGATGCAAACGTAAGTCTTCACTCTTCAAGGTCTGAGCTCCAAGTCCATCAGCATGCTCGACACTGCTGCTGTTGGAGTCCGAGTTCATTTACTCTGATTTAACCTGAAAATAAACTGGTAGCTTTGTGGGTCTGATCAGAAATTTAAAAATTCTTTTTTAACTCGACACAGAAAATGCCACACCAGGAAGAATTTGTCGGATCCCCACGCAAACCGGTTGGTATGCGTCGAGAGTCGGGTTATGTAAAAATGAGTGAAGTTGCGAACCAATCACGTGATAGGTGAGCGAGATAACAGGGCAAAACGACTCGGTGTAGCTAAGTTTGGTCGCCCTCACCTGGGAGTGTGACCCACTGCATCAGAATGATCTTGGTGCGGAAAGCACGTGCAAGGAGTGAGAATGCCTGGCGACGTGATCGGGAATCCTACCATCACACGGACACCTTGACCAGAGGTTTCATCGTAGGGCATCGTACTGCTGGTAGGTCCCTGTATCGCATCGGGGTGCAACAACTTTCAGCCGAATTTGGAGGCAGTGGGTGCAGGAAGGGGATGGGCGTTGCCACAGTGGGAGTGGTCAACACCTCCTACAAGAGAAAGACGTACAACTACGTCACAGAAAAATGACGACGTCTAGAGCCCCCTTTATACCAGGCCGACCTATCCGCTATTCTTATGCCAACTGGTGACGTGATTTAGTGTCATAGTCAATGCAGCAGCAGTGTGCGCCGCAGTTTTTCGAATCCTTAGTATATAAAAAACAATTATTATCGTAAGATATTCAGCTGCGAATTGTCTAAACAGCTTTAGGAACAATTGCACAGTGTTTAAATTCCAGGCTGAGCCAATTAAATTTAAAAAAAGTGGGTTGAAAGAATTCGACCGAGAACGTGCACTAGGCTTACAGCGTTCTATAATATATACTTCTGACTATTGCTTCTGTATTTTAATATTAATTTATGTGATATATCGATTAGTAATATGTAGATGAATGATGGCTACATTTAAGTTAGTAGTCATTCTTCGTTTACCGATTAAGTTTAGTTTTTTTAATGTCGTAAAATATGCATGCGGCAAACTTCGATCGTCACAGCAAGTAACCTTCCGCTTCCCGTGCGGGCATACCGAGATCGCCGACTACCGTAGTCGCTAAAAGACGATCGTCGCTGGTCGGCCTGGTATATAGGGGCTTCAGTGACGTAGTTGTGTGGCCTTCTCTTGTAGGAGGTGTTGGACTGGTGCACATAGGGGGCGTCTCGATCGTTGCATTCAATGGCAAGCCGTAGCAACCTCCTAATGCAGAGCGGATGACATCCGATTAAGTGTACATCCCCATGTGGACACGGACTCTGAATTGGAGATTGGCTGAGGCAGGATTGCGCCCTCGCCAGCCATTGCAACACATCGTCACGCAAGGTGGCAGTGATGCCGTACCAGACATGCGTGGCGGGACGAATCGAACCATGTCGTATTCAGCGATGAGTCTCGCTATTGTCTCAGCGCCGCCGATTCAGAGTTGGGAGACGACGTGGTGGAATTATAAGTGATGCCACCTGATGCTTCACTATACGAGACAGTACTACATCTGATGGGTGGCAACGGAAGTCTTATTCGCGTGCAATTAAAATACCTGAGGGTCAACTGACGATCATGCTGCAGAGATGGGATCTGATGAAGAAATCGACCATTTACTGAAGACATCAATTTCCGTCTGTTAATTCCTCTCTGGAACTTGGCGTTTTCCATTTTGAGCCGTGCCTATGATTTGTTGCCGAAGTTTCTGTCATTAGCATTGTGATCGAAACTTGTACTGTAACTCTGGTCGATATCCTGCACAACTCGTATACATTTTTGAATGTCGAACTTTAAGAAAAAAAAAGGAAAAATCACCACTTTAGTATTATTTAGTTGCGCCAAACAAATATTCAAGTTCTAAGCTCTCGTGGATTCAGAAAGTTAAGGGGAGGACTCGCTGGACAACTGTTGGGAGACAGATGGGGAGGACTCGCTGGACAACTGTTGGGAGACAGATGGCAGGCTTCCATCAAGGCCATCCAGCGTGTTCTTTAACGTTCGAGGGGTATGGCTTTCCCACACCTGGAGCCATGGCTTTACGTCACATCCGAAGGACGGCGGCTTTTCCAAGCCCAACAGCGACCCCTATCACAGCCGTCTGAAGGGAATGCCAAATGTCACGTGAAATGGGCTGTGCCACCGGAGACCATATCGGAGCAGAGGATCATGGGAAGCGCGAAGATTGCCTCGCGCCATGCTGTTGGGTCCTTTGTGTTCAAGGTAGGTGCTATTTCTTTATTCTATTGCATAGATAAATATTAAAATTTTATTATATATATATATATTGTTTATATTTAAGTGTATTTATAGTAATTATTACTGTTACCATGCCCCGTAAATGTTGTGTTCCTGGCTACCTTAGCAATTGTAGTGGATTGCCATATGTAACTGCATTTCGTTTATACTTATTTCGTATATTCCTTTAACAACAAAAAGTGATTTAGTATTGAATGTACCTCAGCAGCTAATTAATATGTGTGACCATGGAGGGCTAACCTATCCTACTGAAGTTTCAGTAAATGTGGGAATGTTATGCTCTGCTGTTTTTCAAACACAGATATCTAGTAATGTAGAGCAGCAATTTATGGACTGCAAAAGTCAATTATTGACATATGTTAATATTGTAAAGCAGGTTTTGAAAAAAGAAACAGTGTTTAGTACAAATTTTCAGTGTTCATGTGGGAATAAAATAATTTGTTACGTAAAATTATATTAACACATGGAAATGTATACATGAGTAATTACATCCAATCCAAATATGCACTCAAGAAATCCTCAAAAAAAAAAAGCTCCTTGGTGAAATGATTAATCATATGATATCCATGTCTATGTGTTAAATTTTACTGGTGTACTGGTCATGTCTAAAAGATAGACATTGGTATATTTGATATGGATTCAAATAATTATTTGTCTTGTAGTTACTATCATCAGTATATGGTATTCAGTGTTATCATTTTCCTTAACAAGCTGCATGGGCTATATTTCTTGTTATTATGGAACATTCTTCAATGTTACACTGAAATGTGTAATTTTTTGAATTCTTATGTCTCTTACAAACTATGTAAGGCAAGAGCAAAGTGGTCACATGATGTATTAATATTCCCTTGTCTACTTGCGATATCTCTCAATGATAGACATTAGCTTTTGCAAACTATTCTTTGAAGCTTACAGTACGATTCATTGGCATATCTGACGTGGGTTGCAAATAATTATTTGTCTTGTAGTTACTATCATCAAACCTCAGTAAAAAGTAGCCAATATTACGATTTTTGTTATTCTAATTATGAAAAACTGGATGCTTCGCTGAATTCTGTAATTATAATTTTATACATTATGTAACTATTATTGTTATGGTATAAGCTTCAGAAACACAATAATGTAGTGCTTATATATTCTTTTATTAAAATTTTCTTGCTCTACTAGTCAGTATCAATGATCAACAAAAAGTATCGCAGACTATTTTTTAAAGCACACATTATGATTAAGTTAAATTGGTATGTTTAATATGTATTTCAATGCTAAACTGCAGTATAAGGTAACTATTTCTAACATTTTTCTTAATGATAACTGTATGAATTATATTTCTTGTGATTATAAATATCTCCGGGATGTTCCAATGAATTCTGTAACTTTTTTATATGCCAATATTTATGGTATAAGCTTCAGTAAGACAACAATAGAGTGTCATGTGCATCAATATATGCTATTCTTAATGTTAAGATTTATCAGTTATATTTTTTGTGATTATGAAATACTCCTGGATGTTGCAGTGAATTTTTTTAATATTTATTGTAGTATAAACTTCAGTAACACAATGATATACTGCTCATATATTCTATTTCTTGAAATTTCATTGCTCATGCAGGAATTCCAGCGCTATAACCTAGATATTCTAGGCTTGCAAGAGACCAGATGGACAGGTAAAGGTGAGATACTTAAAAATAACTTTAAATTTCTCTTTACAGGGAGGGAGGATGGAAAGCATCACCAAGGCGTGGGTCTGCTGCTCAGCAGACATGCTAGTGATGCTCTTCTAGGATATGAGTGCATTAATGAAAGGTTTCTTACAGCAAAATTTCAGACAAGCATTAAAGACTTGAATGTTATCTGCTGTTATGCCCCCACTGAGGATTCTGATGAGGATGAGAAGGATAGGTTTTACAGACAACTTCAGGACATTTTGAATTCTGTCAAGAAAGGAGATATTACCCTTGTTCTTGGTGACTTCAATGCCAAAGTTGGTACCGACTCTGACCTTTGGGGAGGAGTAATAGGTCCTTTTGGTATTGGTAGCTGCAATGGCAATGGGCAACGTCTCCTACAGGTAAGTAAACTCAATGGTTTCAGAATAACTAACACATATTACAAACACCGCGACATACATAAATACACATGGGTTTCACCTGATGGGCTGCATAGGAATATGATTGATTATATATTAATGAACAGCAAATGGGCTAGTTCTGTTAGAAATACCAGGGCATATAGGGGAGCTGAAATTGGATCTGACCATTACCTTGTTAAAAGTGTCTTGCAACTTAAACTTAAAAAGTGTTGTGCTAGAGTTAAAAAATTTACCTTTAATACTGAAGCTCTGAATGACCCAGTTATAGCTAAAGCTTACCATGATAGGTTACTTAGTCATTATGACGGTCATGGTTTGCTTAATACTGAAGTTGAGGAAGAATGGTGCCATTTTAAACAGGCTTTTTTGGAAACTAACAGTACTCTTTTAGGAAAAAAGGAGCAGAGGAGGCAGAATTATTTAAGTGACAAGGCAATTGAGCTTATTTCAGAAAGAAGGAATTGCAGGAATGTCCTTAATCAGTACCCTACTAGTCCTAATAGAAAAGATTACAGAGAGCTTAATAAACGTGTAAAGGATCAGTTAGCTACTGATAAAAATCTTTGGCTTGATAGCTTGGCTGACAAAGCTGAGGAAGCAGTTAGGCAGCACAACAGCAGAGAGCTGTACCAGATAGTTAATGTTTTATGTGGTAGAAAACAGACAGGCATACAGGGATTGAAGGATAAACAAGGTAAGGTTATAGAAGGTGAGGATTCTCTCATGGCTAGGTGGGCTGAGCATTTCAGTGATGTTCTAAACAATGTGGTTAGTTCTACTCCCATTGTTTGTAATGATGATAGATGCATTGGCAGCTTTAATGTTGGCCCTATAACACAATCTGAAGTTAGTTTGGCTATCTCTAAACTTAAACTTCATAAATCCCCAGGGGTGGATGAAATTCCTACGGAAATGCTTAGAGCTGGGAATGTTTCAGTTACCACTTGGATGACTGAAATTTTGAATAACTTTTATGATAAAGGCATGGTTCCTAAAGATTTTACCAGAGCTATTATTATCCCTATTTTCAAAAAAGGTGATCGCAGTTCTTGTGATAACTATAGGGGTATCAGCCTACTCTCTGTTCCAGGTAAAGTTCTTTCCATGATTGTGCTTAATAGAATTAAGAATCTGGTTGACAGTCAATTGCGTGATGAGCAATGTGGATTCAGAAGTGGTAGGGGATGTGTGGATCAGATATTTTCACTTAGGCAGATTCTTGAGAAATGTTTAGAGTTTCAGAAACCTTTGGTTGCTAGCTTTGTTGATTTCAAAAAGGCTTTCGACTCTGTTGATCGTCATAATTTGTGGTTGATTGTGAAATCATATAGTATACCAGACAAGTTAGTTAACATAATGAAAGTTCTGTATAATAACACTGAGTCGTGTGTGAGAGTTGGTAAGTCTTGTAGCAATTGGTTTAGCATTGCTTCTGGTGTTCGACAAGGGTGCATTTTGTCTCCTTTTCTCTTTAGTTTGGTTGTTGATTATGTTATGCGAAATTCACTTCGAGGGAAAGATTTTGGCCTTAAATGGGCTGGAGATACGAAAATTTCTGATTTAGATTATGCTGATGATTTAGCCCTTTTGGCAAATGATGTTGATGAGATGAACTCTTTCATTCGAGCTGTTGATGAGACTGGTAGTAGAGTAGGTTTGGTTATAAACAGAGAGAAAACTAAAGTGATGAAAATTGGTCAGGCAGGTTGTGATTCAGTTAATCTGAATGGTTGCAGTCTTGAGCAGGTGTCACAGTTTAATTATCTTGGGAGCTATGTAACTGATACTGGTGATGTGCGGCATGAGATTAACAGACGAATAGGTATTGCTGCCGGGACTTTTAAGAATCTATGGAGAGTGTGGAGAAATAGGCGTATACACCTAAAGACTAAAATTAGACTGTATAATAGTTTGGTTCTTTCTAGGGTTAGTTATGGTAGTGAAACTTGGACGCTGTGTAAACAAGATAACAGGAAACTAGATGCTTTTGATTCTAGATGCTTACGCAGTATCTTGGGTATTAGGTGGTTTAACTTTGTAACTAATGATGAGGTTAGGCAAAGGAGTCTGCAACCTCCTTTAAGCAGCATATTGTGCAGAGAGAGACTCCGCTGGTTTGGCCATGTTGCCCGTATGGATAAATATAGATTGGCGAATAGGGTTATGAACAGTGTGCCTAGAGGCTTCAGAAGGAGGGGGAGACCTAGGATGCGGTGGGCAGACAATGTCAAACAGGACCTTGTTAGAATTGGTGTGCAGTGGCCGGATGCAGCAGATGTAGCTCAGGACAGATATGCTTGGAGAATTAAACTGCGTGGTCTGGTTGGACCTCCGTAGCCCATGGCTGCTTGAGGATGATGATGATGATGACTGGTATCTGTCAAAGATCGACATTGGTTTTGTGCGAACTATTTTTTCTTTTGAAGTATACCATATGATTGAGTCATAAATATTTGAAATCAACATCAAATATGTCTTGTATTTACTATCATGAATTTCAGTCAATAGCATTCAATGTTACCATTTTTCTGAATAAGCTGTATGGGTTATATTTCTTCTTATTATGGAGCACTCTTCAATGTTACACTGAAATCTGGAATTTTTTTTACATTTCTTTGTATTCTGTTATAAACTTGAGTAAGGTAAGTGCTCAAATGTTTGTTCATTCTGTTATAAACTTCAGTAACATAGTGCTCAAATGTTGTGTTTTTAAATTTTACTTATCTACTTGTATGTCTCAGTGATAGACATTGATTGTCACAAAATAGTTTCTGAAGCATATCATATGATTGAGTTATGTGTTTTGAAGTCCACATCAAATATACAAAATATATTTCTCTTGTTGGAGTATGTGTAGTCACTGTTAGCGATATTAATTTTTTTTATTCATTTAGCATTATTTGAAATGATTGTCATGCAAATTCATACTGACCTCACATCTGAAATGAAAATTAATTTTTTTGAGGTTTTCGATATACATTGAAATATTTAAAACTAAATAATCTTTTGTAAAAATTTCTTCATGTCATCATGTTGGTGTTTGTATTGGCGTTTATTTGATATTAGAACCTAAACTATGTGAGATTTAAAAGTTTTATATGGAATGTAAACATACTTTTAGTAAAACTGTATATGTGATATTTATGATGATTGTTAAACCTTATCTGATATTAGCATGAATATTTTTTGCTAACCTGAGATTATCATAAATATTGGTAGAGATAAATTAATGTTAGCTCATATTGATGTTCCAAAAATCTTTTGACAGAATAAAAAGTACATATGTATATAATTTTGTTTTAAAATTCAAGTGTATCGCGTTTTCCTAGAAATATGGTTTGCAAATTAAATATTTTTTTATTAAATATATTTAAGCATTTCTAGATATGTTTATTGAATATTTTTGACATTGAGAAATGAGATTGTTTTTTGTCTGTGCAAAATAAAATATTTCCTTTGCAGAATGCAATGCTTCTCCGCATTGATGATAATTTGCTTTATAATTGATATTTGATTCAATTCAGTTGAAGAAAGGAAATCATTTAAAAAACGCACACATCGAAGAGAAATCAGTTCCACTGACGGAAAGTTACGATGCACGGACTCCGCTTCTGACGTCATTAGCTGCGCGAGTCACGTGACATCAGGCTTCCCCTTCAGACGGCTTTGCCCCTATTCACTGTGGGCTGGGGGGGGGGGAGTTGGAGCAGAGAAAAATCTCTACACTGGCTCAGCTGGGAGACCTGGCACCCGAACTTGGCACGACTATCCCCATCCCAAAATAAAACTATAGTGGAGAAAAAAAGAATTAGAAAGATATTATATTAAGGGGGGGGGGGGGGGGGAAGACAGAAATAAACTGAAAAATATAAAACGATGTATAAAAGTAATTGAAAGGAAAGAATAAAAGGAGTACAAATAAATTTAAACAGTACGAGTTGGGTTGTTTTACCTCTGAGCGGTGGGGCGGGGGTGGTTCAGTCGGTAGCGCGCCAGGCTCGTAATCTGTAGTTCCCAGGTTCGAATCCCAGCTGGGTCAGCATTGAGATTTATCTCCGCAAAATTCCCCGCCCTGCTCACGGTCAGTAGGGGACACCGATGGGCTTGGAAAGGCCGCCGTCCGTCGGATGGGACGTTAAGCCGTGGCCCCGTGTGCGGGAGAGCCATACCCTGTGCACGTTAAAGAACACGCTGGATGGCCTTGACGGGGGGCTACCATCTGTCTCCCAACAGCTGTTCCAGTGGGTCCCCTCCCCCAACCTTCTCTGAGCCTTCGGGGTCCATGTGACCTGGTCATTTAGCCCATGGTGTGCAAAAAAGTGCCGCTCAGAGGAAAAACAACCCAACCCTCTGAGCGGCACATTTTTTGCACACCATGGGCTAAATGGCCAGGTCACAAGGACCCCGAAGGCTCAGAGAAGGTTGGGGGGAGGGGACCCACTGGAACAGCTGTTGGGAGACAGTGGTAGTCCCCCCGTCAAGGCCATCCAGTGTGTTCATTAATGTGCACAGGTATGGCTCTCCCGCACACGGGGCTACGGCTTAATGTCCCATCCGACGGACTTCCAAGCCCATCGGTGTCCCCTACTGACTGTGGGCAGGGCGGGGAGTTTTGCAGAGAAGTCTCAACGCTGACCAAGTTGGGACTGTAAGCTGGGAACTACAGATTACGAGCCTGTCGCGCTACCGACTGAGCCACCCCCGCACCTAAACGGTACGAAATAAGTGAACTGAGGGGGGGGGGGGGAGTATGTTCGGCCTGTGGTCACCGGGCTGATCTTGCTTTATTTGGCATTCTTCACCTCTCGTACGCATAGTGCGGACAATGACAGCACGACGATACACCGATAAGGGGCAGCAGCCAGTTGCCGTATCCGCTTGGTATCCCTGATGCCCAGCTTCAACACGATGACGCCAGCACACTGCCAACATCAGCAGACAGTGTAAGGAAGTTTGTTTTCTGTTTTATGTACACATATAGTGCGTGTTGCCCCAAAGTAATTATTAAATATATATTCAAGATTGCTTTTATTTTAACATTTATATATATAGGGTGAATCAAAACTTTAAGGGGTGATAGAACACACCTAAACAAGCACTTTTCGTCATACAATGCATGGTCGGAACTCAAGCGGTGAAGCGCTAGAGGGTGCTTTCCAGTGAACACTTGTAAGCGCTGGTTTTCGTACTCGTCGTCATTTCTACCGTGGATTGTAGAACGGATGGATTGTTTCACGAATCATGAGAAGGCGGACATGCATTTCACGTACGGAACTGAGGACGGGAATGCCAGAGAAGCCTAAAGACTGTGCAAACCAGGGTAGAAATGAATCCACGGCACTCTGAATTCTCCACATGGTCGCCTAGGTTACATAAACACTTATCCGAACGTGGTGATTAATTTGGCCATTCCCTGAGCTTGAAATTCTCCTTCAATGTCCCCCCACCAGGTTCTTTCTCGTCTTCGTATGAGGAAACTCTCTCTCCCATCCCAGATGCTCTCTTTACCCAATAAATGCTAGTCCAGATAATTCGGAGCTGTGATCTAGAGTGATGGACGTCGATGGTTTTTTGCCTCTGCCGTATTCGTCTATCCCATCTGTGCTTCAGTTGCCAAACTGTTGGCATCACTTCTCAAGGTCTCGGTAGACTCTCGTCTCTTCCCTGCACAGGGCGGAGAGTCTTTTCCATACAAAGTTTTTCGCCCACAAAAAAAAACTGTTCCACGGACTTTTAATTTGGAGTAACAATCGAGTTGATGAGCGATGAAGAAGAAACGACGGAAACGCCCTACAACCATGATCGGACAGTTGTACTACGTCATGAGTCTCTCCAAGCACAAACGTCTTTTTCCTTTACTAAGAGCAGAGGTAGCGCCCAGTGCAATTTACTTTTTGATACTCCTAATGTATATTTGGGGGCCCCTAGGACCACAAAGGCATGCTGTCCTCCCCGCCCCCTCTCCCCTCTCATATGTGGGCGTGACTGCGAATAGGGTGCAGTGGAAACAGTTTTAGTATTTTTGAAAACGAAGAGAAATCGGTTTCTGTCTGAAATTAATTTGAGAACATTTGGATGGAGGCATTTTCCAAATGCGCACAAAGGACAACATCGAGAGAATAATTAACTTCGAGAAATTCAAACTCCGGAATTTCGAACTCTTCCCTGAAAGCGAAATTCTGTTGCCAGGCAACCGAGAGATTTGAACCGGAATAACGAAAGGCTCCGACGACGTTTCGTTCCTGCCGGAAGCACTTCCGGAGAATTTATTTCACTGCGAGTCAAAAAACCGGCGAAAAAATGAATCAGGGGAAGAGGAGGAGCAAATGAAATTGAGCTTGAGATTTCAATGAAGCTGCAGAGCAAATACTTCAAGACCAAAGCATATTCCTTTTCATAATATAAGTTATCAGATGGACGATCAACCATTTGGACAAATCAACTGTTGCTCCAAAGTTGATTGAAAAGTGATCGATTTGATGACTCGTGGCTTAAAATTGATCCGCAGATCGGAGGAATCAATCTGATGATTCATGGGTTTTGAAAGGGTGAGAGAGGAGGAATCGATCTGATGATTCATGGTTATTGAAAGGATCATATCGCAGGAATCGATCTTGCTGATTCACGACTTTTGAAAGGGTGAGATAGGAGGAATCGATCTGATGATTCATGGCTTTTGAAAGGATGAGATAGGATGAATCGATCTGATGATTCATGGCATTTGAAAGGATGAGATAGGATGAATCGATCTGATGATTCATGGCATTTGAAAGGATGAGATAGGATGAATCGATCTGATGATTCATGGCATTTGAAAGGATGAGATAGGATGAATCAATCTGATGATTCATGGCATTTGAAAGGATGAGATAGGATGAATCGATCTGATGATTAATGGCATTTGAAAGGATGAGATATGAGGAATCTGATTCATGGCATTTGAAAGGATGAGATAGGATGAATCGATCTGATGATTCATGGCCTGTGAAATGATCAGATCTGGGGATTTCATTGCAATTGAGAATAGCAAACATTCGGCTGACAAAGGAATTATTTCCGTCGCACCTTTTCTGTCGTTGACGGAATCTCGAGAGCGTTTGCTTCTGCAAAAAAATTCTCTTGGCTCAACGGAGACACGAGACTCTCAGGAGGAGATGGAGGAACTGTTGGGGGGGGGAAGTTTCTCAGCTGAAGGAAACATATCGGTGATTTGAAAAAGGAAGAAATAAGGATTTTCGGAGGAGGAGCTCTCGAAAATAAAATAAAAAAAAAAATAAATGTTTATTTTTTCCGTTTCTTTGAAGTGCTCATTCCCAGGAGGAATAAAAACGGACATTGTCAGAAAGGGACAAATTAACATTTTGGAGTAAGAGAAATGAGCATTTTCTAAAGCGAAATTAAATTTGCAGTTCTTTTAAATTTGCATGTATAAATAGTCTGAAAAAGACACAAATGATTATATTTTATTTTTTGAAAGTAATCACTTTGTAAAAAAGTTTCAAAAAGAAAAATTTCTCAGCTTCTGTTACAATAAAAATTAAAAAGTACTTTTTCCTACCTGAATTCCCATTCTAGCTGCTGCTCCAAAGGTGAGCCCCACGTGATCCATGATGCCCGGGAGAACCCCTGTGTACCTGGAGGAGAGAGAAGGCAAACGATAACTGGAATCTTTTTGCTCCAAAGGCGAATCCTACGTGATCCATGATGCCAGGAAAAACCCCTGTGTACCTGGAGGAGAGAGAAAGCAACTGGAATGATTCTGCTTCAAAGGTACCACATGATGGCTTCAGGACCCCTGTGTACCTGAAGGAGAGAGAAGGCAAACGATAACTGGAATGATTCTGCTCCAAATGTGAGTACCATGTGATCCAAGATGCCTGGGAGAACCGCTGTGTACCAGGAGGAGAGAGAAGGCAAACGATAACTGAAATGATTCTGCTCTAAATGTGAGTCCCATGTGATCCATGATGCCTGGGAGAACCCCTGTGTACCTGGAGGAGAGAGAAGGCAAACGATAACTGGAATCTTTTTGCTCCAAAGGCGAATCCTACGTGATCCATGATGCCAGGAGAACCCCTGTGTACCTGGAGGAGAGAGAAGGCAAACGATAACTGGAATCTTTTTCCTCCAAAGGCGAATCCTACGTGATCCATGATGCCAGGAAAACCCCTGTGTACCTGGAGGAGAGAGAAAGCAACTGGAATGATTCTGCTTCAAAGGTGAGTACCACATGATGGCTTCAGGAACCCTGTGTACCTGGAGGAGAGAGAAGGCAAACGATAACTGCAATGATTTTGCTCCAAATGTGAGTCCCATGTGATCCATGATGCCTGGGAGAACCCCTGTGTACCTGGAGGAGAGAGAAGGCAAACGATAACTGAAAAGATTCTGCTCCAAATGTGAGTCTCATGTGATCCATGAAGCCTGGGAGAACCCCTGTGTACCTGGAGGAGAGAGAAGGCAAACGATAACTGAAATGATTCTGCTCCAAAGTTGAGCCCCACATAATCCATAATGCCAGGAAGAACCCCTGTGTATCTGGAGGAGAGAGAAGGCAAACAATAATTGGAATGTTTCTGCACCAAATGTGAGTCCTATGTGATCCATGATGCCCGGGAGAGCCCCTCTGTACCTAGAGGAGAGAGAGATGGCAAACGATAACTGGAATGATTCTGCTCCAAATGTAAGTCCCATGTGATTCATGATGCCTGGGATAACCCCTGTGTACCTGGAGGAGAGAGAAGGCAAACGATGACTGGAATGATTCTGCTCCAAAGTTGAGCCCCACATGTTCCATGATGCCTGGGAGAACGCCTGTGTGTCTGGAGGAGAGAGAAGGCAAACGATAACTGAAATGATTCTGCTCCAAATGTGAGTCCCATGATGCCCGGGAGAACACCTGTGTACCGGGAGGAGAGAGAGAAGGCAAAGGGTAACTGGAATGATTCTGCTCCAAATGCGAGTCCCATGTGATTCATGATGCCCGGGAGAACCCCTGTGTACCTGGAGGAGAGAGAGAAGGCAAACGGTAACTGGAATGATTCTGCTCCAAATGTGAGTCCCATGTGATTCATGATGCCCGGGAGAAACCCTGTGTACCTGGAGGAGAGAGAAGGCAAACGATAACTGAAATTATTCTGCTCCAAAGTTGAGCCCCACATGATCCATAATGCCAGGAAGAACCCCTGTGTATCTGGAGGATAGAGAAGGCAAACGATAACTGAAATGATTCTGCTCCAAATGTGAGTCCCATGTGATCCATGATGCAAGGGAGAACCCCTGTGTACCTGGAGGAGAGAGAAGGCAAACGATAACTGGAATGATTCTGCTCCAAATGTGAGTCCCATGTGTTCCATGATGCCCGGGAAAACCCCTGTGTACCTGGAGGAGAGAGAAGGCAAACGGTAACTATAATGATTCTGCTCCAAATGTGAGTCCCATGTGATTCATGATGCCCGGGAGAACCCCTGTGTACCTGGAGGAGAGAGAGAAGGCAAACGGTAACTGGAATGATTCCTCTCGAAATGTGAGTCCAGTGTGATCCATAATTCCCGCGAGAACCCCTGTGTACCTGGAGGAGAGAAAAGGCAAACGATAACTGGAATGATTCTGCTCCAAATGTGTGTCCCATGTGATCCATGATGCCTGGGAGAACCCCTGTGTACCTGGAGGAGAGAGAGAAGGCAAACGGTAACTGGAATGATTCTGCTCCAAATGTGAGTCCCATGTGATTAATGATTCCCGGGAGAACCCCTGTGTACCTGAAGGAGAGAGAGAAGGCAAACGGTAACTGGAATGATTCTGCTCCAAATGTTAGTCCCCTGTGATCCATGATGCCTGGGAGAACCCCTGTGTACCTGGAGGAGAGAGAAGGCAAACGATAACTGAAATGTTTCTGCTCCAAAGTTGAGCCCCACATGATCCATAATGCCAGGAAGAACCCCCTGTGTATCTGGAGGAGAGAGAAGGCAAACGATAACTGAAATGATTCTGCTCCAAATGTGGGTCCCATGTGATCCATGATGCCCGGGAGAACCCCTGTGTACCTAAAGGTGAGAGAAGACAAACGATAACTGAAATGATTCTCTTCCAAAGTTGAGCCTCACATGATCCATAATGCCAGGAAGAACCCCTGTGTATCTGGAGCAGAGAGAAAGCAAACGATAACTGAAATGATTCTGCTCCAAAGGTGAGTCCCATGTGATCCATGATGCCCGGGAGAACCCCTGTGTACCTGGAGGAGAGAGAAGGCAAACGATAACTGGAATGTTTCTGCTCCAAATGTGAGTCCCATGTGATCCATGATGCCTGGGAGAACCCCTGTGCACCTGGAGGAGAGAGAAGGCAAACGATAACTGAAATGATTCTGCTCCAAATGTGAGTCCCATGTGATCCATGATGCCCGGGAGAACCCCTATGTACCTAAAGGAGAGAGAAAACAAACGATAACTGAAATGATTCTGTCTCCAAAGGTGAGCGCTCACATGATCCATGAATGGCTGCATGATGGCCCCACTGTGTACCTGGAAGAGAGAGAAGCAAATGATAACTGGAATCATCCTCTGCGAATGTGAGTCCCATGTGATCCATGATGCCTGGGAGAACCCCTGTGTACCTGGATGAGAGAGAAGGCAAACGGTAACTGGAATGATTCTGCTCCAAATGTGAGCCCCACATGATCCATGATTACCGGGAGAACCCCTGTGTATCTGGAGGAGAGAGAAGGCAAACGATAACTGAAATGATTCTGCTCCGAAGTTGAGCCCCACATGATCCATAATGCCAGGAAGAACCCCTGTGTATCTGGAGGAGAGAGAAGGCAAACGATAACTGAAATGATTCTGCTCCAAAGTTGACCCCACATGATCCATAATGTCAAGAAGAACCCCTGTGTATCTGGAGGAGAGAGAAGGCAAACGATAACTGAAATGATTCTGCTCCAAATGTGAGTCCCATGTGATCCATAATTCCCGGGAGAACCCCTGTGTACCTGGAGGAGAGAAAAGGCAAACGATAACTGGAATGATTCTGCTCCAAATGTGTGTCCCATGTGATCCATGATGCCTGGGAGAACCCCTGTGTACCTGGAGGAGAGAGAGAAGGCCAACGGTAACTGGAATGATTCTGCTCCAAATGTGAGTCCCATGTGATTAATGATTCCCGGGAGAACCCCTGTGTACCTGGAGGAGAGAGAGAAGGCAAACGGTAACTGGAATGATTCTGCTCCAAATGTTAGTCCCCTGTGATCCATGATGCCTGGGAGAACCCCTGTGTACCTGGAGGAGAGAGAAGGCAAACGATAACTGAAATGATTCTGCTCCAAATGTGAGTCCCATGATGCCTGCGAGAACCCCTGTGTACCTGGAGGAGAGAGAAGGCAAACGGTAACTGGAATGATTCTGCTCCAAATGTGAGTCCCATGTGATTCATGATGCCCGGGAGGGCCCCTGTGTACCTGGAGGAGAGAGAAGGCAAACGATAACTGAAATGATTCTGCTCCAAAGTTGAGCCCTACATGATCCATAATGCAAGGAGGAACCTCTGTGTACCTAGAGGAGAGAGAAGGCAAATGATAACTGAAATGATTGTGCTCCAAAGTTGAGCCGCACATGATCCAAAATGCCCAGGAAGAACCCCTGTGTATCTGGAGGAGAGAGAAGGCAAACGATAACTGAAATGATTCTGCTGCAAAGTTGAGTCCCACATGATCCATAATGCCAGGAAGAACCCCTGCGTATCTGGAGGAGATAGAAGGCAAACGATAACTGAAATGATTCTGCTCCAAATGTGAGTCCCATGTGATCCATGATGCCCGGGAGAACCCCTGTGTACCTAAAGGAGAGAGAAGACAAACGATAACTGAAATGATTCTGTCTCCAAAGGTGAGCGCTCACATGATCCATGATGGCTGCATGACCCCCCCCCCCCCCCCACTGTGTACCTGGAAGAGAGAGAAGCAAACGATAACTGGAATCATCCTCTGCGAATGTGAGTTCCATGTGATCCATGATGCCTGGGAGAACCCCTGTGTACCTGGAGGAGAGAGAAGGCAAACTGTAACTGGAATGATTCTGCTCCAAATGTGAGCCCCACATGATCCATGATTACCGGGAGAACCCCTGTGTACCTGGAGGAGGGAGAAGGCAAACGATAACTGGAATCGTTTTTCTCCTATTAATTGAATTCAGTGCTCTGTACGAAAGCAATTTTTTTCCTATTCCTGATTAACTGAAGTGTTCCCTTCTTATTTGCATTGACTAAAGAGTAAGTTTTGGCATCGTCGTCTTTCAGAAACAGACGATGCACAGATTCGGTTGGAAGAAGGCTTTAAACTTTCAATGTAAATCTCTTTGAAATTAATTTAAACTCGTAATATAAAAATTTTCTTATTCTTAAAGAGCTTCGTGCAGATAAGTTTCTGCCAAGAGTCCGCAGAGAAATCGTTTCCCATTAATGTCGCTAAATGATTCCCAGTCGCGTCATTTCGAATCAATGTGTCCACTGCAGGGGGAGGGGGTTCCCCCCTCCTCCCCCCCTTACTGCATTTCGTTTTGTCTGCAAAGCCGCCATGGAGGCAGTGTTTCGGAAATGGAAAAATAAGGGATGGACAGAAGGACACAGGGGGGGGAATCCCCCTTTCGCGACTAATGATTGTTTGCATCTAACCGCTGCGTGTGCTTGAAACTGCTGATTCATGGAGCAGAAGGGAACGCACATCACGCGCAACTGCTTCTCTTCCTATCACGGAGAAATCGTCTGACCTCTTCAGGAGCAAACGATTTCTCAACAAAATTGAATATGCAAACGTTTCATTTTCAATATTTTTTATTTAACGTTATATTAATATAAATTTTCCACTTAAAAAATTGTACGTTTTTCAATTGTACGTTATTTTTCTCTCCCATTTATTATTATTTGTCATATATTTTAATTACTCGGTGTGAAATTTGAGAAAGGAGGTGTTTGTTGGGCTGTTTTACCTCTGGGCGGCACATTTCCTGCACAACATGGGCTAAATGGCCAGGTCACAAGGACCCCAAAGGTTAGGAGAAGGTTCGGGGAGGAGACCCACTGGAAGACCTGTTGGCAGACAGATGGTAACCTCCCATCAAGGCCACCCAGTGTGTTCTTCAACGTGCACAGGGTATGGCTCTCTCGTAGACGGAACCACAGCCTAATATCCTATCGGACGGACGGTGCCCCCTGCTGACCGTGGGCAGGGCGGGGAGTTTTGCGGAGATAAAAAGTGTCTCCGTGCGCGGCAGGGCCTTTCCCTTGACGCCTTAAAGAACACGCTGGTTGGCTGAGCTAGGACTCGACCCTGGAAACTGCAGATCGCGAGTCTGGCATGCCACCGACTGAGCCCCCCCCCCCACCCCCTTCCGGGAAATGTTGGTGCATTGCGCAGTTGTTTCATTCAACTTATTGTTGTTTTTTTTAAACGATACCTTCTGTTCTTTTGGACAAGGAGTAATGAAAGGAGGACTTTTTTCCCTTTAAGGCGAAAGGCAGGGGGGAGGGAAGCAGGGGGAGGAAGCATTGAAGACATTGTTAACGATCTCTTGGACTTAAATTTTTGGCTCTTTGGAGAGAAATTCTTCGATAGGAAATTGAGCGAGACACTCGAAAGAGGCATTCCTTTTGTTAAATCGCAATGTCTGATGGGATATCGAGACACGTGATGCAAGCGAACACAAAAGGAAGCTCGATTTTTCTCATTAGTTTCGTATCTGGAATTGAAAGAGGAAAAGAATTTGTCGTGGCGCATCCTGGAGAAGAGAAAGGAACCGAAATATTTTAATGGCAACGAAATGATTCCACCGTCGGGGGGGGGGGGGGATTTCCTTCTGCTTCACGATTCACTGAAAGGAAACGTCACGAGGACCCCTCGGACTCGGAAGGGATATTATTAGCAACATAGTCCAGAGCGACTGATTCCCATTCTGAAGAAAGAGGACGGAGCAACGACCTTTCACGGCGGGCAGCCGTTTCTGACAAATCCGTCCCCCCCCCCCTTTGCAATATTTCCCAACTGTGACGTCACTTCATATTATGCTGAGTCACTCTTTAGCGCACTCTGTCGGGATTTTGATTCTGAATATTTCACCATCCACAAACCTTCTAAATGTTTTCGTGGAAAAAGGATTTCTCCGACAGTCGTGAATCTTCTGCCGATTCAGAAACTCGTTTCATTGGACTATTCCCTGTTCAGTCTCTGCGGGTTTTCCCTTTCGCACTCCTTCGCTGTCAATTATTTTGGACTCTTTTCCTTTACTCTCCTTTCATAGCGACAATTTCCCTATTTCTGTTTTTGTCCCTCGTCATCTTTTTCAGTCTCCTTTGTCTTCCTCGTGCATCACGAGATTGAATAAGTTCCTAAAGATCCCATTTCCGACCAAGGGATGGATTCCTTATTCTTGAGCGCACTGCTGATTTTCATGGATTGGAATCGATTTTTCGCCTAGGTCCTCTGCTGTTCGCGGAGAGAAGTGACGGGATCGATTCCTTTGCACCGAAATCGATTCTTGCGCCTCAGTTGATGCTGCTGCCAAATGCAACATCGATAGGAACAGAACATTCAAATTAAAAGCACCACCAGTGCACGAGCGGACTCGAACCAGAATATCAAGGCGGTACTCACCCTGGCACTGGACAGAGGGCGCGTGGGGAGACCCTCTCCGTGGCGTCTTTCATCCTCCGTTGCTATGGAGATGTGTTCAGCCGCACGAAACACAGCACGGTCAGGCAGTGCAGCGCGAGCGCCGCCTACCGATTCCTTTCACCAGCTGCGTTGTCATAGCGACCGATAAACATCGCAGGTGGCAAAGGGCGCGCCACGGAGCGAACGAAGATTCTGCTCTTGGAAGTCGATCTCTTGAACAAAACCAAACAATTCCAATTGTTCGGTAAAGGAACAGCGAAGGCACCACAGGAAACGATGCTTAACCCGTGGCAACAAAAATTCTAATCGTATATGTGACAAGGAAAGGCGAAAACAGAAGTTTTGTTCTTCATCAGTGAACATTAAAAGAATTCTGCTGCAGAATTCTTTTAATTATAACGACGTGAATGCCAGATACTTTTTCCATCACACCGGGCAGATTGGTTGCCCGATTCCCAACATAGGTGGCGCCTCGAGCGAATCAACAGAAATAGACGGCAATGATGAATTGGAAAAAATTGGTTTTGCAGTGAGTGGGATTCGAATCCACATCTCCTGGAAGAAAAAACGTTAGCCGATGATGGTGTAGCGGTTAGCATAACTGGCACGTTTCCAGGAGGCTTGGGTTCGAATCCCACTCACGGCAAAAACCAATTTTTTTCAGCTTATTTCGTGAATTCCATGTGAACAGGACACACGCTGTGATTCTTTTGCTGCTGAATTGTAGGGAATGTCTGCAGGTCACTTCGCTGGAAAAAAAGGGTTGGCCATTGATGACGATGTGGTTATCACACCTGGCATGCTTCTGGGAGATGTAGATTCGAACCCCTCTCAGGGCAAAACCTACTTTTTTTCCCATTTAATTATTTCAGTTGTCTACACGAGGGCCAGGGGGGGGGGGGGTGGCTCAGTCGATAGCGCACCAGGCTTGTAATCTGCAGTTCCCAGGTTCGAGTCCCAACTGGGTCAGCATTGAGACTTATCTCTGAAAAACTCCGCGCCCTGCCCACGGTCAGTAGGAGGACACCGAGGGTTGGAAAGGCCGCCGTCCGTCGGATAGGACGTTAAGCCGTGGCCCGTATGCGGGAGAGCCATACCTGTTCACGTTAAAGAACATGTTGGATGGCTTTGACGGGAGGCTACCATCTGTCTCCAACAGCTGTTCCAGTGGGTCCCCTCCCCCAACCTTCTCTGAGCCTAAGTCTGGCCACTTAGCCCATGGTGTGCAGAGGTAAAGCAACCCAACTCTTGTCTACGCGACATTTTCCTGTGATACTGTATTACGATTTTGAACTCTATTTTTTATTTTATCTTGACAGTCTGAAATATATGGACATATCTGCTTAATGCAGTAAAAAAAAATCTAATGTTCAGGCTGTTCCAAGAGTAAAATCTTCATCTTTTTCCATTTTTCTTAAAATTAATTTTTCATCTGCTGGCCTTTCCTCCAATTTCAAAAATCTGATCCTTCTCCCCTTTGGCTTTTCTCTCCTTCAGTTGCAACAGTCGCGTTCTTCATCTGTTGCCATCACTCCTCTAGAATTCCAAGGCTGAAATCCTTATTCTCTCGGCCCTCTGAGCAAGCTGCTGTACAAGTTCCACTGCTTCGGGAACCTTCACGGCGTCCTAGACTGCCGTCCTCATGTTTGCCGTGTGCAGTGACCCATTATTGCTGGAAAGGAGGATCCCGGTAGTTGCACGGAGGTCCTTGTCTTATCTCCTCAGCTCGTGATTAGGAGTCCCCTTTGGAGAGCTTGTTCGTCGCGAGGCTGGGCAGAGATTTCAAGGGTCGCTGTTACGCACCGCTTTGTGCTCAGCTTCAGGTCCATCCATCTCCTTCTGGGCTAGACCTGCGAGGGCCATCTCTGCACTAGGCGAGTGTCTTCCCCACCTCCGGGTACTGGTTCGCAAGTTTCTCCACACCTTATTTTCCTTAGTTGTTTTTATTTTGTGAGGACAATTTGGTTCTCACATTTTTATTTTTTGCTTACTATATTTTGTGAGGACACTAGTGAGTTCCTCGCACCCTTTATTTGTGAAGGCTTGTCTCACTGGCTGTGTGCGCATAGTGCCCACGCAGCCCTGGCGGCCAATTTGTCATCCCCTTGTTGGGCTCAGCGGTGGGCGGGGATCGTGGGCACTGAAACACCCGAAAACAAACAAGAGTTCCATCAATGGAAATTTTTCAGCCAATTTCACAAAGAGGGCTCTGCACGAACCCTCATCTTCTTCGTTTTCTTTGTCATTTTCGTCGTCTTTGTCCCCTCACCCCCAAGATTCCTGATCATCCATTCCACAGGTGATTGGGGACACGTGTCCCCTTTTTTTATAAGCAAAGCTTTGGAGTAGGAGTTCCTAAATCAGTCAAGTCCTAAGATCTGCGACATGTTCGTGGAGACTTCTTGCTCGAAACATTCTCGGCCACTATTGAATGTCGCAGCAATTAGTGGAGGGAGGGGGAGGGGGGGGTCGCCGTCACTCTGCACAAGATGCTCAATTCCTCCCGGGGTGTGAGCTCAGAGTGCGGCATCCTGAAGCTTTCTGAGGAGGAAATCCTCTCATCCCATGGAGTGACAACATCCCGCAGGGTTTCATAATGCTGCAATGGAAAGTTAATATCCACCCAGGTACTAATTCTTACGTTCGATGTGCCACACCTGCCGACTTCGGTGAAGAGAGGTTGGCTTCACTGCGAGGTTCGGCCATACATTCCAAACCCTCTGCGATCGCCATGATCCTGACTGTACAGTTGGAAAGGCAAGGATCCTGACTGTACAGTTGGAATTGCCGCATCGACCACCTGCCATTCTTCGGCGAGTGTCCAAAGCGGCTGGAGGAGAACGAGGTGCAGTGCCTTGAGACCGTCAACATTTCCTCTCCAGAGGCAAGGAAGCTGCACTCCTTCCCACCTTGGAAAGGTTTGCTGCTGCACTGATTGATTCGTTTCGATGGCTTCCATGGCGGTGCAGAAGGATATCGCTGTTCCGCCACCTGAATCTTTCTCTCCTGCTACCAGTTTCCTGTTTACGACGGTAAAAATAACTCTGCACTCTTTCCATGCCTCTGCTGTCGGGCTATGTGCCAACATTCTCCAAAAACCTGAGATGCCACACTCCTAATATGGAATGGCCATGGATTTCGGAGGAATATTAACATCAAAGTTCTCCTGCAGGCACCCCTGCCCATCTGCCTGCAGGAGACATACTTGCAGACAGCCAATGACAATGACAAATGGTGAATGGAGGACAGCCTACAATCCACGATTGACGATGGTCAATCGACGATGACGATGGTCCAGCTCACGGGGGTGTTGCCATCTTCATCAGCTACCATTCTCCATTCCAGGTCGTACTGCTCACCATCAATTTAGAAGCGGTTGCCATTCGCCTCTTTGTGGGATTTTCGTTGACTGTCTGCTCCATCTGTCTGTCGCCCAGAAGCATGATATTCTAGGAAGACTTCGTGTTGCAGCTGCCATCCCCTTCCTGTTCATGGGAGACTTAAGTGACCACTTTGGGGCGATACTGAGACCAATGGAAGGGGTGGGGTCCGAGCAATGGCTCTTGGATCCATCACTCTCCCTGTTGAACCAGTGCCTACTTTCATTGTCTCATCTGCTCATTCACTGCCATTGATCTCGCCATCTTCTCCTCCTCGATCCTTTACGTGGGAGGTTGAGGACAATACATGCCGAAGTGATCACCTCCCCGAGGTATGTGCCATCTTCTGTAGGGGGCAACTCTTCTGTGTCTGGCAACTCTTCACACTTCTCCAGGTGGGGGCTTTATCGGGCTGACTGGATTGGCTTCGAACCCCTTTGCAAGTTTGATAACACTTGTTCAGCCAGAAGCCAATGTTGCAGTGGCAGAGATGACTGACTGTACCATCCATCCAGCTGCCTCGACTATACCTCAGAACCAGACCCGATTTACATTATTTCTTAAACCTTGTTGGAATTCCGACTGCACCTCAGCTCATAAGATTCACAAACCAATCTTGGGGGTGTTTCAGAGATATCTGACGTCCTCCAACCTTGATGCTTTCAAGCGTGCCAGAGCCAGAAGGAATCTTGAATCAAATATACATCTTCTCCCAACTGCACGACCAGTTCTAATGTCGAGTGGGATAAAGTCCTGAAGATGAGTGATCTCATTATCGATCCTAGAGCACAAGCAATTGCCGAATCTTCAGGGGAATCTTTTTCTTCAGTCTGTTCGTCGTCATGCACTCCATAGTTTCTGGCCTTGAAGGTCTGGGGTGGCTCAGTCGGTAGTGCGCCAAGCTCGTAATCTGAATTTCCCAGGTTCGAGTCCCCACTGGGTCAATGTTGAGATTTATCTCCGCAAAACTCTCTGCCCTACCCACGGCCAGTAGGGGACACCGATGGGCTTAGAAAGATCGCCATCCATCAGATGGGATGCTGAGCCGTGGCCTCCTGTGCGTGAGAGCGATACCCTTTGCACGTTAAGGAGCCCGCTGGATGTCCTCGACGGGAGGCTACTGTCTCCCATCTGTCTCCCAACGCTGTTTGGTGGGTCCCCTCCCCCAACCTTCTCTGATCCTTTGGGGTCCTTGTGACCTGGCCATTGGTGTGCAAAATATTGCCGCCCAGAGGTAAAACAACCCAACCTAAAAAGCAAAGCCGCATTTCCACTCGAACGGCTTGGAGCCTCATAACAGATCCTTCAGAGTGGAAGAGCTCTGCCTTCCTCTGCACTCTTTCGATGCCTCTGCTGTCGGGCTAGGCAATGTCCATTACGCCATGCTCCAACATCACATCTCTCGCTGTCGAGTAAGAATCGTCTGCTCTGACTCTACAATCCAATTTTCTCGAGGAGCAGTTTCTGGACTGTGGGTGGGTGGTTATCATCTTGGCCTTCCCCAAGCAAGGGAAGTATCCCAAGATTCCTTCCAATTATCATCCCAAATGCGTTGACAAGCAAGGTCTGAGTGAGAATGGTAAATACCAGGCTGGCCTGGTGGTTGGAACATCATGGCCTTCTTTCCAACACCAAGTGTAGCTTTCGCAGGCAATGATCTACCGTAGATCACCTGATCCACCTCGGCGATCAGAAACTTCTCTTTACATAGAGAGCACCTGGTGTCAATATTCAGCGACATCGAAAACGTGTGTGGCATGGAGATTCGGAAATTTTCGTGCCTCCATAGCCATGAATTGAGAGGTCACATGCCATTCTATCATTTCCAACTTTTTTTTTTATCTTTTTGTTAATTCCGTGTCAGCATCACCTTTTCCAGCAACACTCTTTAGCTGACCTTTTCCGAAGCTCGTGAGGTAACACAAGGCTGACTTGAGTGTTACGCTTTTTGTTGTCAAGATAAATTCTATAACTGCAAACTTCCTCCGATTGTAGGCAATGCCCTCTATGTTGACGATTTTAGCGTATTTTGCTCTTCGTCCAGCACAAGGGCATTGAACGAGAACTAAAAAGTGCCCTAAACAATCTGTCTGTTTGGGCGATGGCTAATGGATTCCACTTCCTCCCACAGAAGAGGCTAATGGGTTCCACTTCCTCCCACAGAAGAGGCTAATGGATTCCACTTCCTTCCACTGAAGAGGCTAATGGATTCCACTTCCTTCCACAGAAGATGCTAATGGATTCCACTTCCTCCCACAGAAGACCAGTTTCATGCACTTCGGCCACAAGCGTAATCCTCATCTGGATCCCGAGCTGCTGTTCGGAGGTCATCACATCATTCCAGTTGTGGCGGAGACAAAGTTTCTCCGTCTCGTCATCGACCAGAAATTGACCTTTGAACCACACATCTGACATCTCGGGTCCAAGTGCACGCAGGCACTGAACATCCTCAAGGTCCTCTCCTCCTCCTCTTGGGGGGCAGACCGATGTCATTGCTTTGCGTCTACTGTGCAGTGGACTACAGATCCCACGTTTAAGACTCTTCCTGGGATTCAGTGGTGAAGGTGCTGGACCCCCTGCGCCATCATATCCTCTGTTTGCTCGGGGCCATCCGCACTTCACCGGTCCAGAGTCTGCATGTTGAGACCGACATGCCTTCGTTATCTATTCGCCGTCAGCAGTTGTCCCTGCAATAAGCAGCGAAATTGCAATCCCTGACAGGCCATCCCATTTGGGACTGAGTTTTCAGTTTTCAGTGAGAAATGCTCTACCAGAACAGACCAACTGCCATTATTCCTTTCAGCTGACATGTCTGAGGCTACCTCAGAGACCTTGACATCAGTCCGATGTCCTTTCCATCCCTTTTAAATACATCTCGATGTCCTTTCATCCCTTTTAAATGAATCTCGATGTCCTTTCATCCCCTTTAAATGAATCTCGATGTTCTTTCATCCCCTTTAAATGAATCTCGATGTCCTTTCCATCTCCTTTAAATGCAACTCGATGTCCTTTCATCCCGTTTAAATGCATCTCGTTATCCTTTCCATCCCTTTTAAATGCATCTCGTTATCCTTTCCATCCCTTTTAAATGCATCTCGTTATCCTTTCCCATCCCTTTCAAATGCATCTCGATGTCCTTACCATCCCCTTTAAACTCATCTCGATGTCCTTTCCATTCCCTTTAAATGCATCTGGATGTCCTTTCATCCCTTTTAAATGCATCTGGATGTCCTTTCCATCCTCTTTAAAGGCATCTCGATGTCCTTTCCATCCATTTTAAATGCATCTTTGATGTCCTTTACATCGCCTTTAAGTGCATCTCGATGTCCTTTCCATCCCTTTTAAATGCATCTCGATATCTTTTCATCCCTTTTAAATGAATCTCGATATCTTTTCATCCCTTTTAAATGCATCTCGATGTCCTTTCCATCCCCTTCAAATGCACCTCGATGTCCTTTCCATTCCCTTTAAATGCATCTCGATGTCCTTTCCATCCATTTTTAATGCATCTTGATGTCCTTTCCATCCTCTTTAAAGGCATCTCGATGTCCTTTCCATCGCCTTTAAGTTCATCTCGATGTCCTTTCCATCCCTTTTAAATGCATCTCGATATCTTTTCATCCCTTTTAAATGCATCTCGATATCTTTTCGTTACTTTTAAATGCATCTCGATGTCCTTTCCATCCCCTTCAAATGCACCTTGATGACCTTTCCATCCCCTTTAAACGCATCTCATTGTCCTTTCCATCCACTTTTAAGGCATCTCGATGACCTTTCCATCCCTATTAAATGCATCTCGATGTCCTTTCCATCGCCTTTAAGTGCATCTCGATGTCTTTTCCATCGCCTTGAATTGCATCTCGATGTCCTTTCCATCCCTTTTAAATGGATCTCGATGTCCTTTCAATCGCCTTTAATTGTATCTCGATGTCCTTTCCATCTCCTTTAAGTGCATCGCGATGTCCTTTCCATCGCCTTTAAGTGCATCTCGATGTCCTTTCCATCCCTATTAAATGCATCTCGATGTCCTTTCCATCGCCTTTAAGTGCATCTCGATGTCCTTTCCATCCCTATTAAATGCATCTCGATGTCATTTCCATCGCCTTTAAGTGCATCGCGATGTCCTTTCCATCGCCTTTAAGTGCATCTCGATGTCCTTTCCATCCCTATTAAATGCATCTCGATGTCATTTCCATCGCCTTTAAGTGCATCTCGATGTCCTTTCCATCCCTATTAAATGCATCTCGATGTCCTTTCCATCGCCTTTAAGTGCATCTCGATGTCCTTTCCATCCCTATTAAATGCGTCTCGATGTCCTTTCCATCGTCTTTAAGTGCATCTCGATGTCCTTTCCATCGCCTTTAAGTGCATCTCGATGTCCTTTCCATCGCCTTGAATTGCATCTCGATGTCCTTTCCATCCCTATTAAATACATCTCGATGTCATTTCCATCGCCTTTAAGTGCATCTCGATGTCCTTTCCATCGCCTTTAAGTGCATCTCGATGTCCTTTCCATCCCTATTAAATACATCTCGATGTCATTTCCATCGCCTTTAAGTGCATCTCGATGTCCTTTCCATCCCTATTAAATGCGTCTCGATGTCCTTTCCATCCCTATTAAATGCATCTCGATGTCCTTTCCATCCCTTTTAAATGCATCTCGATGTCATTTCCATCGCCTTTAAGTGCATCTCGATGTCCTTTCCATCGCCTTTAAGTGCATCTCGATGTCCTTTCCATCGCCTTTAAGTGCATCTCGATGTCCTTTCCATCCCTATTAAATACATCTCGATGTCATTTCCATCGCCTTTAAGTGCATCTCGATGTCCTTTCCATCGCCTTTAAGTGCATCTCGATGTCCTTTCCATCGCCTTTAAGTGCATCTCGATGTCCTTTCCATCCCTATTAAATACATCTCGATGTCATTTCCATCGCCTTTAAGTGCATCACGATGTCCTTTCCATCCCTATTAAATGCGTCTCGATGTCCTTTCCATCCCTATTAAATGCATCTCGATGTCCTTTCCATCCCTTTTAAATGCATCTCGATGTCCTTTCCATCCATTTTAAATGCATCTCGATGTTCTTTCCATCGCCTTTAAATGCATCTCGATGTCATTTCATCCTTTTAAATGCATCTCGAATCAGCGATCGTCTTCGTATATGTGGCTGTTACTTCTAAGTAAAGCTCCCTTCTAAAATTCGGGACTCTTTTTGTCTGAGGCTCTTTTTCCTTCGAATTCAAGCTCCCGTTCTTTGTTCAGTCTGTCTCTGTGGCCCTTGATGAAGAGTAAATCATCCGTCTTGGATCAGGTATCTTCGAGGCTGTGGTTGGTTCAGTGAGCAGCGTGCCAGGCTCGTAATCTTCAGTTCCCAGGTTCGAGTCCCACATGTGCCAGATTTCAGATTCTTCTTTGAAAACCCTCGGTCAGCAAGGGGACACCATTGTGCTCGGAAAGATCACCGTCCGTCGGATGGGACGTTAAGTCTTGGCCCCGTGCGCACGTTAAAGGCCACACTGGATGAACCTTGAGGGAGGATTCCATCTGCCTCCTAACATCTCTCCAGTCTTTCCCCCATCATTTAGCCCATTGTGTGCAAAAGCAAAGTGACGCCGAAATGTAAACGAGCCCACGATCTCCTTCGTATCTCTGACTGCTATTTCTGAATAAATACGCCATTCCCGTTCCGTTTTCTCGTCTCTGAGCTCCTTCGTCCGATTGCAGCTTCCATCTCCGATCCATGATCCCAAGAGGAGGCTTTCCCGCTTGTGAGTTGGGCGAGCTCGTACTGCCTCCGATGATCTTTATCTTTTCCCCTTCGTCCGAAATTCCCGCCGCTTCTCTTTGTTGCCCTCTCGGTTTCTAGGCGACCGTTGGTGTTGTGCGGAAGGTCGTGGGCGCGAGGCCCGCCGCCAATCGATCCCCATTGGAGGTTTGTGTCGCGCTCGGCGAGCACCACTCGAGCCCAGTTGCCTGCGATCGAGCCACGCGAATGGCGGACGGTCTTCCCCGCGCTTAGCGGCCATGGACGTGGCCGAGGATCGGCGGGGACCCGCCTCGCCGACACTCACGTGCCCCTCGTGCAGGATCAGCATCGTTCCTTCGCGGGCTCGGACCATGTGCCCTTTCTGCGGATCCTTCTACAATCAGGCGGCCAACGCAGACGTTTCCCTGCGTCGACGGAGCACGGACGAACCCCTTCGCCTGCCTCAGATCGTCGCAAACGTAAGTCGCTTCTCCCTCGCATCACTTCACTCGCTTCACTCACCAAAGGCAGCAGACGATTCATTCCGACAATAAACTCGGTGGGTTTCAAACAATCGGTTTCTATTTCGCTGTCTTTTTTTCTCTATTTCTCCTTTGCACTTGGATGCTGCGATGACGAAGGATGAGGACGAAACGAGGATTTAGAAAAGGGATCAACAGAGGAGAGTCATTAGCCTGAAGATTTCTTGTTGTTTGCGAAGAAATACTTTCTAATGAATTGGGAGATGGAAATGTTCTGATCGTTTTCCTCAGAACCCCACTTCGGATGGAATGGTCAACCGCTTCGTAGGCCATAATGAATCAATGCGGTTGGCACTCTTTTACAATGGGCTACGTGGCCGGTCACAAGGACCCCGAGGACTCGGAGAAGGTTATGGGAGGGGACACCCACTGGAGAGCTGGTAGTTGGCCATCCAGTGTATTCTCTAAAGGTCCCTTCTCTCCATCGGCGACCTTCACCAAGCCCATCGCTGTCCCCTTTCTGACCAATGGCAGGGTCGGGACTCTCCTCTCGCACAGTGAGACTCCAACTTAGGAACTGATGATTAAGAAGAGAGACTCGCTGCCATCATCCAATAGGACGATGGCCTAAAAGAGAAAGAAGAAAAGATCCCGAAGGTGTCACTCTTTTGTGAGGGTGAATAATTTTGTACATTGCATGCGATTGAAAACGAAAACGGATCCATTTTAATTTGCTTTCATTTGTATTAATCGTAGTGGACGAGTCTATGCATGTGGAGGGGAAGGAGAAGATCGTTTCGATTCGCTTCTGCACGAGTCACATTATGCCAACTTTCAGACAAGACGATCAGAGTAGGACGGTGAAGCACACACAAAATGGATTTTCAATGGACACAATGAATACACAATGGATTTTCCTAAGGACGGTTTCACGCCCCACCATCGATCAAGGGGATCCAATGGATTGCTGTAAGGACGGTATTCTCGCCCCAGTTCGAAAAAGGGGATCCAATGGATTGCTCTAAGGACGGTATTCTCGCCCCACTTCGATAAATGGGATCCAGTGGATTGCTGTAAGAACGGTATTCTCGCCCCACTTCGATCAAGGGGATCCAATGGATTGCTGTAAAGACAGAATTCTCTCCCCAGTTCGAACAAGGGGATTCAATGGATTGCCCTAAGGACGGTATTCTTGCCCCACTTCAATCAATTGGATCCAATGGGTTGCTGTAAGGACGGTATTCTCGCCCCAATTCGAACAAGGGGATCCAATGGATTGATTGTAAGGACGTTATTCTCGGCACAGTTCGAACAATGGGATACAATGGATTGTTTGCAAGGACGGTATTCTCGCCCCACTTCGATAAATGGGATCCAGTGGATTGCTGTAAGAACGGTATTCTCGCCCCACTTCGATCAAGGGGATCCAACGGATTGCTGTAAAGACAGAATTCTCTCCCCAGTTCGAACAAGGGGATTCAATGGATTGCCCTAAGGACGGTATTCTTGCCCCACTTCAATCAATTGGATCCAATGGGTTGCTGTAAGGACGGTATTCTCGCCCCAATTCGAACAAGGGGATCCAATGGATTGATTGTAAGGACGTTATTCTCGGCACAGTTCGAACAATGGAATACAATGGATTGTTTGCAAGGACGTTATTCTCTGCCCAGTTCGAATAAGGGGATGAAATGGATTGCTGCATGGACGGTATTGTCACCCCAGTTCGAAAAAGGGGATCCAATGGATTGATCTAAGGATGGTATTGACGCCTCACTTCGATCAAGGGGATCCAATGGATTGCTGTAAGGACGGTATTCTTGCCCCACTTCAATCAAGGGGATCCAATGGGTTGCTGTAAGGACGGTATTCTCGCCCCAATTCGAACAAGGGGATTTAATGGATTGCTTGTAAGGACTGTATTCTCGCCCCAGTTCGAACAAGGGGATTCAATGGATTGCTCTAAGGACGGTATTCTTGCCCCACTTCAATCAAGGGGATCCAATGGGTTGCTGTAAGGACGGTATTCTCGCCCCAATTCGAACAAGGGGATTTAATGGATTGCTTGTAAGGACTGTATTCTCGCCCCAGTTCAATCAAAGGGAAACAATGTATTGCTGTAAGGACGGAATTCTCGCCCAGTTCTATCAAAGGGAAACAATGTATTGCTGTAAGGACGAAATTCTCGCCCAGTTCTATTAAGGGGATCCAATGTATTGCTGTAAGGACGGAATTCTCGCCCAGTTCTATCAAGGGGATCCAATGTATTGCTGTAAGGACGGTATTCTCTCCCCAGTTCGAACAAGGGGATTTAATGGATTGCTTGTAAGGACTGTATTCTCGCCCCAGTTCAATCAAAGGGAAACAATGGATTACTGTAAGGACGGAATTCTCGCCCAGTTCTATCAAAGGGAAACAATGTATTGCTGTAAGGACGAAATTCTCGCCCAGTTCTATCAAGGGGATCCAATGTATTGCTGTAAGGACGGAATTCTCGCCCAGTTCTATCAAAGGGAAACAACGTATTGCTGTAAGGACGGAATTCTCGCCCAATTCTATCAAAGGGAAACAATGTATTGCTGTAAGGATGGAATTCTTGCCCCAGTTCGAAAAAGGGGATCCAATGTATTGCTCTAAGGACGGTATTCTCGTCCCAGTTCGAACAAGGGGATCCAATGGATTGTTTGTAAGGATGTTATTCTCGGCCCAGTTCGAATAAGAGGATGAAATGGATTGCTGTAAGGACGGTATTCTCGCCCCACTTCGATCAAGGGGATCCAATGGATTGCTGTATGGACGGTATTCTCGCCCCAGTTCGAAAAAGGGGATCCAATGGATTGCTCTAAGGACTGTATTCTCTCCCCAGTTCGAACAAGGGGATTTAATGGATTGCTTGTAAGGGCTGTATTCTCGCCCCAATTCGAACAAGGGGATCCAATGGATTGCTTCTAAGGACCGTATTCTCTCCCTAGTTCGAACAAGGGGATTCAATGGATTGCTTGTAAGGACGGTATTCTCGCCCCACTTCGATCACGGGGATGCAGTGGATTGCTCTAAAGACGGTATTCTCGCCCTATTTCGATCAAGGGGATCCAATGGATTGCTGGAAGGACAGTGTTCTCGCCCCAGTTCGAAAAAGGGGATCCAATGGATTGCTCTAAGGACGGTATTCTCGCCCCACTTCGATAAATGGGATCCAGTGGATTGCTGTAAGGACGGTATTCTCGCCCCACTTCGATCAAGGGGATCCAGTGGATTGCTGTAAAGACGTTATTCTCGCCCCAGTTCGAGCAAGGGAATTCAATGGATTGCTTGTAAGGACGGTATTCTCGCCCCACTTCGATCAAGGGGATCCATTGGGATTGCTGTAAGGACTGAATTCTCTCCCCAGTTCGAACAAGGGGATTCAATGGATTGCTCTAAGGACGGTATTCTTGCCCTACTTCGATCAAGGGGATCCAATGGATTGCTTGTGAGGACGTTATTCTCGCCCCAGTTCTATCAAGAGGATCCCATGGATTGCTCTAAGGATCGCCCCAGGTCTAATTCTCGCCCCAGGTGGATCAAGGGGATTCAATGGATTGCTGTAAGGACGTTATTCTCGCCCCACTTCTATCAAGGGGATCCAATGGATTGCTGTAAGGACGTTATTCTCGCCCCAGTTCTATCAAGGGGATCCAATGGATTGCTCTAAGGACGGTATTCTCGCCCCAGGTGGATCAAGGGGATTCAATGGATTGCTTGTAAGGACGGTATTTACGCCCCACTTCGATCAAGGGGATCGAATGTATTGCTGTAAGGACGGTATTCTCTCCCCAGTTCGAAAAAAGATATCCATTGGATTGCTTATAAGTTCGTTATTCTCGGCCCAGTTCGAACAAGGGGATCCAATGGATTGCTCTAAGGACGATATTGTCGCCCCACTTCGATCAAGGGGATCCAATGGATTGCTTGTAAGTAAGTTATTTTCGGCCAGTTCGAACAAGGGTATCCAATGGATTGCTGTAAGGACGGAATTCTCCCCCTGTTCTATAAAGGGGATCCAATGGATTGCTGTAAGGACTGTGTTCTCTCCCCAGTTCGATCAAAGGGATCCAATGGATTGCTCTAAGGACTGTGAAGGATGCTCAGGGGGGAGAAACGGGTGAGCAACAAGGGATGAACTTGACCCCGGAGGGTCGGTAGATCTCCAGGCAATCAAGAAACAGGCTGTTGTGGAATGATCGCAGTGGTGCCTGGCTTGGCAGTGAAACTTGGCAGTGAAATAATCCCTTAACTTGGCAGTGAAATAATCCGTTAATTTCTGTCTTTCCCTCTTCGCTCACTCCAACTCTGAAATAAACAGGATCAGTACCCCCCCCCCCCCCCCCCCCCAGAAACCCACCCTCTGTGCATCAGGATAATGCTGAGGTGGTCAGAAGAAAGGGAAATTCCATTCCACCAAGAGTGTAAGCAGCGGAAGAAGAAATCTTCGTCAAGTGATTGCTAAGTAAGGACAATTTGTTCCATCGCCGATTTCGATTTTACATTCCTAGAAGAGGTCGAGGAGTCAACGATCCGAGGTCGTCCATCATGCTCGTAAAGACAGAGATTAGCGGACAATCGTGACCTTTTAGGATCATTTAAGCGGTCGCACTGGGTCGTGATTGAAGCGTGTTGTAAGTGATGAAGGCCGCAGGATGGGCCACTGATGCTCTTTCTCAGCAATAGAGAGGAATAAACGAGGGATCACTGAGGGGATGTTGAGGGATTGAGCTCCTTCCCCGTGAATGCTGAGGAAGAGCCTGAATGAACTTCGCAATGAGTTCTCTTTCGTCTGTCTCTCAACACTTGTACTCTTGATCTGTTCCCTTGGGGTCCAGCATTCCCCAAGCATTCCTTGGGGTCCAGCACGACCGTAGCAACGAAATGGGATTCCGGAAAAGAAATTTCGCCCCTCCCCTCTTTCGGAAATTGTTTTCAATTTTAGAGGAGTGGGGGTGGCTCAGTCGATAGCACGCCAGGCTCGTAATCTGTAGTTCCCAGGTTCGAGTCCCAGCTGGGTCAGCATTGAGATTTATCTCCGCAAAACTCCTTGCCCACGGTCAGTAGGGGACACCGATGGGATTGGTAAAGGCCGCCGTCCATCGGATGGGACGTTAAGTCGTGGCCCCCTGTGCGGGAGAGCCATAGCCTGTGCACATTAAAGAACACGCTGGATGGCCTTGACGGGAGGCTACCATCTGTCTCCCAACAGCTGTTCCAGTGGGTCCCCTCCCCCAACCTTCTCTGAGCCTTCGGGGTCCATGTGACCTGGCTATTTAGCACATGGTGTACAAAAAAGTGCCGAGATAGAGGTAAAACAACCCGACCCTCTCAATTGTAAAAACTTGACTGCCTATTATAATTATATTATCGCCTTATTATGCAGGATTTGCATTTCAAGTGCCACAAGCACTCATTACATTTCCTTTCCAATTCGACATGTGAAAAAGAGAAATTCCCTCTGAAGCTATAAATTCTTTCCTTTTTTTTACCTCCGGGAATGAACAAATTGAACTGTGTTTTCAAAAGAATTGTGGCAATTCCAGGTGACGGGAATGCGAAAGGATCTTGCGAGTTCACTGACCATGAAATAAAGCGATACAGATAATTGAAAATATTAACGAAATCACGATTTCGAGCAATTTTGACTATTTAAAGTCTTCTAGCTGCTGAAACATTTAAACCAGGCGTGTCCAACCCGCGGCCATGGACAGCTAGTAATGTGGCCCAACAAAATCGTCAAGTTTACGTGTTTACGACGTAAGCTTTGAACGCGATTATGTGATTTTCAGCGAATTTTTGATATCCCACTAGTTTTATGTTTCCCCTTTTTAATTTTATAATAGAAAACATGGCCCAGGGAAGTCAAAAGGTTGGACACCCCTAGTTTAAACGTTGTGTTGCTGACCGTCAGAATTTAGTTTAAAAGCTATAACAATTCGTTTGCTAAATTAAATGTACACTCGAATCCATTTCTAACGAATTTGAAGGAAACTTCGCTGTAGTCTTAAATTCGTTGCAGGAAATATTTATTGGAAAAAAAATCTATATGTCATGAATTTAAGCCCAAATAATAAAAACTGATCTGTGAAAAACTGAAGCAGTGAACTGAGAGGAGATATTTTTGATCTGTTGCTCCTACGAAACAATAGGAGGAATTTCTTGAACATCATTTCGTTCGAAGCAGCACCTCTTCAATTCGTATGCTCAGCAAATGTTTTTTCTTTTTTAAGTTAGATAAAAAAAAAAACCTCTGAGGACTTTCATGCACCTTGACAATATCAGCTTTCTTTTGGCCTTCCTCATTTTTTTTATAATTTCATTTTTTGTCAAAATTTAATGATTTTACTTTTTCGCACTCTTATTGCAAGCCTGGGTAGTAGCTGACTGAAGAACGAAAATCAGAATTCCCGAAAGATAAAGTGAAGAAGAAATCACTTTTTTTCTTGCGCTGCCACCTCCACAATGAAATTTCTAAGCCAGATTCTCCTCCTACCTAACTATTAACTTTTCACTGATTGTAACTGCTCTGGCGGGGGGGGGGGGACAATTTTCAGCGTTTCACTCTCCCTGATTCGCATTCATTGGTTGTCAGTCCAAGGTCTTTGGTGTGACGCAGATCTTCAGTGGCTCAGTTTCTCTTAGGTCGGCAAACATGTCCTCCCCCCCGGGGGGGTTCAGTTGGTAGCGTGCCAGGCTGATATTCTGCAGTTCCCGGGTTTGAGTCCCAGCTGGGTCAGCATTGGAAATTATCTCCAAAACATTCCCCCCCCCCTCTTGCCTCAGTCAGCAGAGGACACCGATGAGCTTGAAAAGACCATCGGAGCCGTGGCCCCGTGTTCAGGAGGGTTATACCCTGTGAACGTTAAGGAATACGCTAGATAGCTTTGACGGGAGGCTACCCAATAGCTGCCCACTGGGTCCCCTCCTCGAACATTATGTGAGCCTTCAAGGTCCTGAATGGGCATTTAGCCCATTGTGTGAAAAAATGGCCTTCAGAGGTAAAACAACCCATCCTTGTCTATATAACCCTACTTCATTGCGCATCTTTTTTGGCGCAGCATGACCTTAATTGCCTTTGCCCTTAAAACTGCGTCCTTTTGGCATTGAAACTTTAAAAGATCCAGATGTAGCCAAAGCAAACCATAATAGGCTACTAAGTCATTATGACAATCGTGGTTTGGTTACTGCTGAAGTTGAGAAAGAATGGGATCGGTTTAAACAGACTTTTCTCGAAACCAACAGTACTCTTTTGGGTAAAAGGGAATAGAGGAAACAAAATTATTTCAGTGATAAGGCTACGGAACTTATTTCTGAAAGAAGGAAGTGCAGGCTTAACATGAATCAACACCCTACCAATCCTAACAGAAGGCATTACAACGAGCCTAATAAACATGTAAAGGATCAGTTAACTGCTGATAAGAATCTTTGCTTGATAGCTTGTCTGAGAAAGCAAGAGGAACCAGTTAGACAGCAGAAGAGCAGGGGATGGTTCCAGAAAGTTAATGCTTTGTGTTGGAAGAAACAGACAGTACACAGGGATTGAGGGATAAATAAGGTAAGGTGGTTGAGAATCTTGTGATGGCAAGGTGGGCTGAGCATTTCAGAGATGTTCTAAACAATGTGATTATTTCTACTCCCATTGTTTGTAATGAGGTTAGATGCATTACTGGCTTTTATGATGGCCCTGTATCACATTCTGAAGTCACTTTGGCTATCTCTAAATTAAAACTGCATAAATCCCCAGGGGTGGATGAAATCACCACTGAAATGCTTAGAGCTGGAAACACTTGTGTGATATGAATATTTAATTTTTTTATAATAAAGATATTGGTCCTAAGGATTTTACTAGAGCTATCATTGTCCCAATTTTTAAAAAAGGTGATCGCAGTTCTTGTGATAATTATAGAGGTACTTTCTGTTCCAGGTAAAGTTCTTTGCATGATTATACTTAATAGAATTAAGAATTTGGTTGATGGACAACTGCGTGATGAACAGTGTGGATTCAGAAGTCGTAGGGGATGTATTGATCAAATATTTTCACTTAGGCAGATTCTTGTGAAATGTTTGAATGAAATTGAGAATTTCAGAAACCTGTTTTTACTAGCTTTATAGATTTTAAAAAGGTTTTTGACTCTGTTGATCGACATAATTTGTGGTTGATTGTTAGATCATATGGAATACCTGATAAGTCAGTTAATGTAATGAGAGCTCTCTATAATTGAGAGCTCTCATATTCTATATAATTCTTTATAATCTCTCTATAATTGATAATCTCAATCTACGATTGAGTCTTGTGTGAGAGTTGGTACGTCTTGCAGCGATTGGTTTAGCATTGCTAGTGGAGTTAGACAAGGGTGCATTTTGTCTCCTTTCCTCTTTAGTTATTGATTATGTAATGCGAAATTCACTGCAAGGGAAAGATTTTGGCCTTAAATCGTCTAGAGATTTCAAAATTTCTGATTTAGATAATGCTGATGATTTGGCCCTGTTGGCTACTGATGTTGATGAGATGAATTCGTTCATTAGGGCTGTTGATGAGACTGGTAATAGAGTAGGTTTGATGATAAACAGTGAAAAAACTAAAGTGATGAAAATTGGTCAAGCAGATGTGCTTCAGTTGCTTTGAATGGCTGTACTATTGAGCAAGTGTCCTGTTTAACTATCTTGGGAGCTATGTAACAGATACTGGTGATGTGCGGCATGAGATAAATAGAAGAATAGGGATTGACGCTGGGACTTAAAAATCTATGGAGAGTATAGAAAAATAGGCATATACACCTAAAGACTAAAATTAGGCTGTATAATAGTTTGGTTCTTTCTAAGGTTAGTTATGATAGCGAAACATGGACCCTATGTAAGCAAGAAACTTGATGCTTTGATTCTAGATGCTTACGCAGTATCTTGTGCATTAGGTGGTTTGACTTTGTAAGTAATGATGAGGTTAGAAGAAGGAGTCTTTGAGCAGCATATTGTGCAGAGAGAGACTGCATTGGTTTGGCAATGTTGCCCATATGCATAGCTGCAGATTGACAAAGAGGATTATGAACAGTGTACTCAAGGGTATCAGAAGGAGGGGGAGACCCAGGATGCGATGGGCAGACAATGTCAAACAGGAACTTGCTAGAATTGGCCTAGAGTGGCCAAGTGCAGCAGATGTAGCTCAGAAGAGACAGCTGTGGAAAGCAAAATTGTACATTTTATTTTGGTAGGAGCACCGTAGCTGATGGCTGAATGTGGGTTTTGTATGTATGACCCTGAGTTCAGTTTGTGTCTGCTTCACGTGACCAATGTGGCGGAACGTCTGCGGAGTCCACTTCCGACTGCCAGCAGGAACAATCACATTTACTAGGCACCTTTGGATTTTTCGGAATCGCTTTTTCGTTTGTGTGGAATCTGGCTTCACTTTATTTCCCCCCTCTCCTGTCCCCCCCTCCTCGAGAGTGAAGCGGAAGAGAAAACTGTGACAGTCGATTCTCAGGGGATGCAGACGACCCTATCTTCGCTCCGTTGCGTCCCTTCGCGTGAAGTCTCGATCTGTTGTCGACGCCCGAGCCACGAAATGCGTTGTCTCGACGCACGAGGGACGATTCGTGCCATCCCTCGAGAGACCAATGGAGGAGCGTCTTTGGGAATGTCGACGACAAGAACGAATCGGAAGTCCGGGGGGGGGGGTTGGATCTAAGAACTTGTTGCTGAAGATCGCGTGACTTGGGTGGGGGGAAGAAGTCTCGATTAGTGCAGGAATGTTCGAAGAGAAGGAAATGGAGGAGAGAAAAAGAAGAAGAAATCATTGGAGACAGAAGAAGAAATAATGAGGAGAGTGAAATGAAGAAGACTGTGGGAGGGGGGGTTCACCTCCCCCTCCATTATATGTTCATGATCCATTTTCTATCATAAAGGTGTCGAAAAGTGAAGCATAATTAACAAACGACTGAAATTATTAAAATGGCATCTCGTGCGCCAATGACAAGAATATCCTCAATATGCACTGGCTCCCAAAAATCAGCTGACTGGATAAAATGAGTTCGTGACACGAAAATGAAATCCAGGGCGCTTCGAAAGCAGATTCTTCTTCTGCATCCCCCAATTTCCGCTGAGCGAGCGCTGCTTAAAGCTTTTTAGCAAATAGTGGATGGCTCAAGGAGACGCGAAGGCTTAAACATTTGGCAGAGCAATTGGCACACTGGCCTCCTGGTGGGGTGGCAGGGCAATTGGCACGCTGTCCTCCTGATGGGGTGGCAGGGCAATTGGCACACTGGCCTCCTGATGGGGTGGCAGGGCAATTGGCACGCTGGCCTCCTGATGGGGTGGGAGGGCAATTGGCACGCTGCTCTCCTGATGGGGTGACGGCAATTGGCACGCTGGCCTCCTGATGGGGTGGCAGGGCAATTGGCACGCTGCCCTCCTGATGGGGTGGCTGAGCAATTGGCACGCTGTCCTCCTGATGGGGTGGCAGGGCAATTGGCACGCTGGCCCCCTGATTGGGTGGCAGGGCAATTGCCACGCTGGCCTCCTGATGGGGTGGCAGGGCAATTGGCACGCTGCCCTCCTGACGGGGTGGCAGGGCAATTGGCACGCTGCCCTCCTGACGGGGTGGCAGGGCAATTGGCACGCTGGCCTCCTGACGGGGTGGCAGGGCAATTGGCACACTGGCCTCCTGATGGGGTGGCAGGGCAATTGGCACGCTGCCCTCCTGATGGGGTGGCAGGACAGTTGGCACGCTGGCCCCCGATGGGGTGGCAGAGCAATTGGCACGCTACCTCCTGATGGGGTGGCAGAGCAATTGGCACGCTGGCCTCCTGATGGGGTGGCAGGGCAATTGGCACGCTGGCCTCCTGATGGGGTGGCAGGGCAATTGGCACGCTGGCTTCCTGATGGGGTGGCAGGACAATTGGCACGCTGGCCTCCTGAAGGGGTGGCAGGACAATTGGCACGCTGGCCTCCTGAAGGGGTGGCAGGACAATTGGCACGCTGGCCTCCTGATGGGGTGGCAGGGCAATTGGCACGCTGGCCTCCTGATGGGGTGGGAGGGCAATTGGCACGCTGCTCTCCTGATGGGGTGACGGCAATTGGCACGCTGGCCTCCTGATGGGGTGGCAGGGCAATTGGCACGCTGCCCTCCTGATGGGGTGGCAGAGCAATTGGCACGCTGGCCTCCTGATGGGGTGGCAGGGCAATTGGCACGCTGGCTTCCTGATGGGGTGGCAGGACAATTGGCACGCTGGCCTCCTGAAGGGGTGGCAGGACAATTGGCACGCTGGCCTCCTGATGGGGTGGCAGGACAATTGGCACGCTGGCCTCCTGATAGGGTGGCAGGGCAATTGGCACGCTGGCCTCCTGATGGAGTGGCAGGGCAATTGGCACGCTGGCCTCCTGACGGGGTGGCAGGGCAATTGGCACGCTGGCCTCCTGATGGGGTGGCAGGACAATTGGCACGCTGGCCTCCTGATGGGGTGGCAGAGCAATTGGCACGCTGCCCTCCTGATGGGGTGGCAGAGCAATTGGCACGCTGCCCTCCTGATGGGGTGGCAGAGCAATTGGCACGCTGCCCTCCTGATGGGGTGGCAGAGCAATTGGCATGCTGGCCTCCTGATGGGGCCAATGCCAACGGACGGGAGCGCAAGATGGCTGTTGGCTCGCCCGAAGGGATCGCCCCATCGGATGACAGCCGAGGGAACTCTTCCTGGAACTTTCGGCAACCATTTGGGAGGACAGTTACGAGGCCTACTGTTTACAGAGGGGTTGAGCGGGGGGGGCTCTGCTTCCGTTCCCCTCAATCCTTCCGATAGGAGAGACAACATCACTGTACCTCAAACAACTGACGATTCCCGATTCCATCGCCACCTTCATTCTGGACGTGTTTTGAGTTCAAGGGAGAATAACGAGAGCAAGTCGATATCTGGAATGTTGCAGGAGGCTCGTGGGGTCCGAGGTGATCTTAAATAAAAGGATCCATGTCTTTGTTGGGGGCACTCTGAATGGTCGTAGGTATAGACTTAAATAAGCCTTAAATTAATTCCCAACAGCTGTTCCAGTGGGTTCCCTCTCCCAATCTTCTCTGAGTCCTCGGGGTCCTTGTGACCTGGACATTTAACCCATTGTGTGCAAAGAAGTGCCGCTGAGAGGTAAAACTATTCAACTCTTAAGTTAAAGAAAACCCTAATTCCATTCACTAGATTTAAATGAGGTTTTCAGGGATCTTTTCAGCGTCCAGTTTATTTTGGTGGACGATTAACAGCCACCTTCAGAATCGATGAATTCCTGGAAAGGGAGGATATTCAGCGGAGGGTAAAGGTCAGCTTCTTCTTCTCTCTGGAGGATGTTTCGGATGCACTGAGGAGACGATTTCGTCAACCCCCTCCAACAACCCTCTATAGGAAGAGTGCCACCAAATCTCGTGAGCAGTAGCCATTGTGTTCATTGTGTTCAGGATACTCGGCATTTTCTTCTGAAAGAGGTCCCTTTAGCTTCATTCACGTGCATAACTCAAGGGATTGATTCGATACGTGCTTCAAATGCGTGGCTCAGAAACATCTGAAGAAAATTGTACTCTTGAAAAATACGATTCCAAATATTTTATAAAAGTTATTTTAAGTATAATTTTATTTCCTAATCAACCACAGTTGTGAAAATTGTCCACTTGATTTATCTACGGTGAGATCTTAGAAAGCAAGTGATAATTGGAACCTCATTTTAGAATTGGTGATCTGTTACAGGAATGCAAAACTCTTTCCATGCGAAGTGAGCAAGAGATTTTGCCTTTCAAGAGGCGAATCCCTCTTCTGCTGTTCGAAGCCTCTCTTTGGGGTTGGCCAAGCGCCTCTGACCTTCTTCTCTCCTCTCCTGCACTTGTCGCTTGCTTGAAGCCAAGCGTTTCCTCTTCGTCGTTCGTCCTCATTTACCAGAGAACGATTTCTCCTTCCCCCCTCCGATTTCGCCATTGGCCACGTGACCCCCGTCTCCCCTCTCCGTTCGCAGTGGGCGTTCCCCCGCCGCGAGCGACTGCGCTGCCGTTCCTCGTCAGCAGACTCGCGGCGATTTCTCGGGCCGCGTTTAGCTCGAGCGACTCAATTATTCAGACGGAGCCTTTCGATTCGTTGACACGGTTCGTGCCTCGGGGGGGGGGGGGGCGCTCATTGACCTTGGCCACTCGATACAGGGGAAACGAATCGTCAGCAGCTGCGGAGAGAACAGGACGAAAGAATCGGGCTCAGTTCGGAAGGAATCGGATGCGAAACTCGGAAATACGAACGGTGTTGTGAGGGCTGATGACGTCATGGGCTGAGAAAGTCTTCTGAAAGAGAGCATGCGCCTGCCTCTTGGCGTCCTTTGCCCGTCTCCGTCTTCCCCTTTCTCCATCATCCGTTCGCTGTCTCATTAAGCAGCCCGGTGTAGTCCCTTGGATTCCGGTTATTCCAAAAATATTTCACTCCTTTTGAGACAGTTCAGATTTTGAGGTATTGGCCCAGGGGGCCGGAACTCATTTTCTCGGGTATGATCTCTGCGCCCCAATCGGAACTTCTTCGTCATTCGAAACGCCACGTGATTGTTCTCCCCCACCTCGGATGCATAACAATGGCCTCGATGAAGCAAAGACTGATCGTTTCCTTTCGTGACACAGTGACCTAGCGATTGGCATGCTGGGAAGTGTTCCGGATCTGTGCAAGCGATGTTTGCAAGAGAGCAGACGTTGCCCATCAGTTTAATGGCGGGAGGATCGGTCGGGCGAGTCGGAGCGGACGTGAAATGTCACTCCGAGGGAGAGGGGGGGGGGGGCAGGGGAAAGGGGAACGTCACGTGGCGTGGGCGAAAGAAAACGAAGCGGAGGCAAAGGATAAAAATTATCCTCTTCACCAGAACCAAAAAGAAGCAGACGGTTCAAAATTTGTCATTTTTCGTGTGCAGGGGGCGCTGCAATTTCTCCTTCAACAAAAGGAGAGAATCAGACAGATCGGGAAAAAAATCCCACGAATTGGGGTCACGTGGTGTCATGAAAGAATCTGTCGTGTCATTCGCTTGCTGCGTCATTTCGATCGAAATAGTCTGCAAAGAGCGAATTTAAATCGCCACATTTGGTGGTGGGGGGGGGGGGAAAGGAAACATCCGACGTTTCGTTTTCACTTTCAAATATGTCGAATTAGTTTATTCCGGCAGCGAAAAGTGATGATTATTTTAGGTAATAGTAAATTTTATTTTTAATATCCAGCGGCAGTAAAAAAGTATTTATTAAAATAAAAATTTGACAAGAATTGCTTTTTGCTGATGAATTCAGCCTGAAATGATTTCATCAAGATATATCAAAAAACGTCGTCGAATATTTATTTCTTAGTAAAATTTAAAAGACGTCTAAAAACCATTCTGAAGAACTTTGCGGAGATCACACCATGGGCTAAATGGCCAGGTCACATGGACCCCGAAGGTCTCACAGAAGGTTGGGGGAGGGGACCCACTGGAACAGCTGTTGGGAGACAGATGGTAGCCTCCCGTCGAGGCCATCCGGCGTGTTCTTTAAGGTGCACAGGGTGTGGCTCTCCCGTACACGGGACCAATTACACGGACCACGGTTAACGTTCCATCCGACGGACGGCGGCCTTTGCCAATCCCATCGGTGTCCCCTACTGACCGTGGGCAAGGAGTTTTGCGGAGATAAATCTCAATGCTGACCCAGCTGGGACTCGAACCTGGGAAGTACAGATTAGGAGCCTGGCACACTACCGACTGAGCCAGCCCCGCCCCCTAAGAAGGGAAGGAAATTCACTAAAGGAATATAAATAATATTTCCAGGATAGGTAAACATGCTTTTGGAAAATAATTCTTCCTCTATAAGGTAGAAATTTCAACTAAATTATGTCTTCTTCATTTAGGTTCGAGGAAATTTTTTTCCGGAAACCAATTTCCTGTTGTAGGTTCCTGCTTTGATCTTTACGATATCCGAAGGACTTCCGGAACACGCTTTCCTCTTTCCAATTGAACCTCTTTGCAGAGGATGATGCCTTCCCCTTTCCAATTGATCCTCTTTGCAGAGGATGCCTTCCACTTTCCAATTGAACCTCTTTGCAGAGGATGATGCCTTCCCCTTTCCAACTGAACCTCTTTGCAGAGGATGATGCCTTCCCCTTTCCAATTGACCCTCTTTGCAGAGGATGCCTTCCCCTTTCCAATTGAACCTCTTTGTAGAGGATGATGCCTTCCCCTTTCCAATTGACCCTCTTTGCAGAGGATGCCTTCCCCTTTCCAATTGAACCTCTTTGCAGAGGATGATGCCTTCCCCTTTCCAATTGAACCTCTTTGCAGAGGATGCCTTCCCATTTCCAATTGAACCTCTTTGCGGATTGTATGCTGCGTATTGTATATGCGGATTGTATGTTGTGTATGTGCGGATTGTATGCTGTGTGAAATGCAATGGCGAACATCCGGCGTACTCCCGCGACTGTCCGAAGTAGAAGGAGGAAAAGAAGGTATAACGCCTCAAAGTCATGAAGAACATCTCATATGCTGAGGCGAGAAAGCTCGCTGCACCGCCCGCCCCGCCTGGCAAGGTTTCCTATGCCAGTGCCGTCATTGGAAAGCCCATCGTTCCAATGACTAAGGTTGGGGTGCAGACTGACATCAGTGTACCACCTACTGAGTCTTTCTCGCCAGCTGCGAAGTACCTCCTAATGCAGGAAAAACCGAGAGTGGTGTCAACTTCGACATCAACCCCAGTTTCCATTCCTGCAACTCAACCTACCATCTCCACCGGAAGGCCTTCTCCTCCCCGTCCTCAGACAGCAAGACCTTCCAAACCTAAGGGTCCCCCACCAAGGCCCAAAAAGAAATTCCATGCCCCTCGGACGATTCCGAGGACATGGATACCGACCGCCCCCTATTCACTGAACCGTCCTCTGCGGCGGTTAAGTTCAATAGGAAATCGTCGTCCCCCCACTCTTCTAAGTCTTGAGATGGCCACACTCCTACAATGGAATTGTCGTGGATTCCAGAGGAATCTTGATGACATCAAGGCCCTCCTTCAGGCACACCAGCCTATCTGTGTGTGCCTGCAGGAGACTTTCTTGCAGACAGAGATCGCACGATCCGGCACTTTACACTAGTTCGCTAGGTTGGGTTGTTTTACCTCTGAGCGGCACTTTTTTGCACACCATGGGCTAAATGGCCAGGTCACATGGACCCCGAAGGCTCAGAGAAGGATGGGGGAGGGGACCCACTGGAACAGCTGTTGGGAGACAGATGGTAGCCTCCCGTCAAGGCCATCCAGCGTGTTCTTTAACGTGCACAGTGTATGGCTCTCCCGCACACGGGGCCACGGCTTAACGTCCCATCCGACGGACGGCGGCCTTTCCAAGCCCATCGGTGTCCCCTACATGACAGTGGGCAGAAGCGGGGAATTTTGCGGAGATAAATCTCAACGCTGACCCAGCTGGGACTCGAACCTGGGAACTACAGAATACGAGCCTGGCGCGCTACCGACTGAGCCACCCCCGCCCCTAGTTCACTGTTACTGGGATGGAGATGGTCCAGCTCGCGGGGGTGTCACCATCGTCGTGAGCAACCATTCTCCATTCCATGTCGTACCCCTCACCACCAACTTAGAGGCGGTAGCCATCCGTCTCTTCGTGGGGTTCTCGCTGACTGTCTGCTCTGCATATCTTTCACCTGGGAACATCGTCTTCCAAGAAGAACTTTATGATCTCGTCTCACAGCTGTCATCCCCCTTCCTCATCATGGGGGACCTCAACGGACGCAGTTCAATTTGGGGCAGTGCTGACACCAATCAGAGGGGCGGGGTCCTGGAGCAGTGGCTCCTGGATCCTTCTCTCTCCCTGTTGAACACCAGTGTCAGTACTTTACTTTCATTCCCCAACCCGCTCTTTCACTGCCATTGACCTTACCATCTGCTCCTCCTCGATCCTTCCACTCTTTTCATGGGAGGATGCTTCCCCCTTTCAAGTGACTGCTAGTGCAGGATGCTTTCACCTTTGCAATATTATCGTTATACGGAGGATGTCTTCCCCTTTTCACTACTGTGTGTAGAGGATGTTTTCAGCTCTTGAGGCTCAGAACAAGGCTTGTGGAATAATTTGGAGATATCCGACATCCTTCAACTTTGAAGCTTTCATGCACGCCTGGGTGAAATTTCCTTTTGTGCAGTTCTAGAGGCAGAAGGAAACTCGAATCGAATGTCTTCTGCCATGAACATGACCAATTCTAAGGTCATGTGCGATAAAATGCGGAAACTACATCTCCCACCATTATTGATCATGGAGCACACGGAACAGTCAATTGCTGATCCCCAAGCAATTGCCGACATTCTGGGAACAGTTTTTCGTCATCACTTCATACTCCCCAGAGAGTGTGGCCATGAAGAGCAAGTCGAAACACTCTCTGCTCTCTTTTCACTTGAAAGGCCCTTCTCAGTACAACGAGCTTTGCCTTGCTCTGCACTCTTCCTGTGCTTGTGCTGTTGGGCCAGACAATGTTAATTACGACATGCTCCAACATCTCTCACCATCCAGTAAGGATCACTACTCAGAGTTTTCAAAAGAATTTTATTCGAGGAGCAGTTTCCGGATTCCTGGTGGGAGGTTATTGGCCTTCCCCAAGCCGGGGAAAGATCCCAAAGTTCTATTGTGCTGATCCGTTGCGTTGATGCGCTGCATTGGCAAGGTTTTGCGAAGAATGATAAATATCAGACTGGTCTGGTATTTAGAACACCACAGCCTTCTTTCCAACACCCAGTGGGGCTTTCCCAGGAAGCGCCCTACCGTAGACGAGTTGATCTGCCTCGAATGGGCGATCACGAATTCCTATTTACATAGAGAGCACCTGGTGTCAATATTCTTCGACATCGAATAAAGACATGGCATGGAGATTGTGCAATCTTCGTGACCTCCATGCATTCGGGTTGATAGGTCACGTACCAATCTTCATATCCTTTTCTTGTTTTCTCGTTTTTTTTGTGTCCATGTCGGAACTGACATGGACACTCTGACGTCACCATCCTCCAAGATCAGGGAGTGCCACAAGGCTTCATTCTGAGTCTGAGAGTTATGCTTTTCGCTATCAGGAAAAATTCCATGTCTAGACAACTTCCTCTGGTTGTAGGCAATGCCCTCTACGTTGACGATTTTAGCGTCTTTTGCTCATCATCCCAGCATGACAGTCATTGAACGACAGCTGCAAACTGCCCTGAGCAATCTCTTGGTTTGGTGATCACCAATGGGTTTCGGTTCTCCCCACAGAAGACTCTTTGCGTGCACGTTTGCTGCAAAACCATAATCTTCATCTGGATCCTGACTGTGTGACTCGGCGGTAACATCATTCCAGTTGTGGTGGAGACAGTTTCTTGGTTTCATCTTCGACCGGAAACTGACCTTTTTACCTCATATCTGTCATCTCAGGTGCAAGTGCACGAAGGAATTGAACATCCTCTAGGTCCTCTCCTCTCTCTCTCTCTTGGGGAGCAGATAGATGTTCTTTGCCCTTGTCAGTTTCGACCGGACCGCCCCCTTGGTCGGTCGAAACTGGATTACCGATCCTAAGTGTGTAACCCTGCCTGGGATTCGGTGGTTAAGGTGCTGGACCCTCTCCACCATTAGTCCCTCAGTGTTTGTACAGGGGTCTTCTGCACCTCACCAGTCCACTCTCTTTACATTGAGGCCCAGTGAGCCACATTCAACAATTCGCCATCAGCAGTTGTCCCTACATTTTGCATGTAAGCTGTGATTCCTGCTTGGCCATCCAACTTGCGATTCTGTTTTTAGCCCTCAGTTGGAAATGCTATACAAAGTCGGCTGACTGCCATTCCTCTATTTGGTTTCTGTGTCTGATGTTACCCTCAGAGTCTCGATAGCATTGCCCAGTCTGAGCCACTTCTTCCATAGCCAGCTGTTTCCTCTTCCTGCAGGATGGGGAAGGAGTGCCAGCAACAAGGGCAGATGGTTCGAAATCTGGCACATCAGTGAGATTAGCCATGGTCTGCATTGCAGAGCAGATCCCACAGTAGCAGTATTCCATCTTCAACAGAGAGGTTCACACTTCCAGCCTTACCTTGGACCACATGGCAATTGAGCATCATCGTCGGTACTATTTGTTGCCAGATGTTCGACAACCACGGCAATACCCGGTTCCATCTCACGACACTACCAAATTAACGGAAAGCCGTGACTATCTAGAGTCGGGGGCAAGAATACACCATATAGATGCATCTCATCCCCAACCTCACATGGCAGCATCCTATAGAAGGAAAGCTGACCACCGGTAGAAACCTGATGTTTAATCTGTTCCCTGGTTAGCCATGAACAAGGATATGTAAATCCAAGTTTGTTCGGCACCCGGGGTGGAGATTCTTAGTGGGGCCCAGACTTTGAAAAGAGTTCGTGCCTACTAGGTGACCAAATCCGTTCAGCCGGCCCTTGAACTTGCTCCACGGAGCACCTGATGTTGAGGTCTTGACACTGTTCAACCAGGCCACTAAACCGGTCAGCTATGTCTTCGACCTTGGTTGGTCTTGGCTCTGTCCAACCGGGGACCCAATCCGGTCAGCAAAGTCTTCGACTGGTTGCTGGGCCCGAAGCCCCCCCCCCCACCACGTTAAGGTGGTCCCCATCGTCAGTGTGTCCTCTGCATCAATTTGCTTAGTTCACTACAGGCATTGATCTCGATGCAACATCATGCTCACCCTGTTCTTTCCAAGATCCGCCAGCAGCTCTATCGTCTGGCAGCCACAACCACCATTATCTTCTGTCGTGTGTCCGGTCACGTTGGGATCAGGGTAATGACTTGACTGATGCAGCTGCCAGATCAGCCACACCTTTGTGCGCAGCTCCACTACTGTTCGATAGTATTTGCCCTACGAGCAGCTCCACTACTGTTCGATAGTATTTGCCCTACGAGCAGCTCCACTACTGTTCGATAGTATTTGCCCTACGAGCTGCGGGTCCAGGGGTAGAGATCTGGGTTGAAACAGATTGCAAACAAACGCTTTGGCATCAATCCTAATGTCACAGCGTGGCAGCCCATTTTTCATAGGGATATCAAGGAGGAAGTTGATTTTTCCTAGCCCCCCCCCCCACACACACACACCCACCTCTCTCTTCCGAGAGAGGTGGGGGGGGGGGTAGGAAAGAAATGCGAGCCTGCTAGGAACGACGTTGTACTTTGGTAAAAGAGATGGTCGAGGCAGAGCAGAAGAAGAAAGGGAAAAATAAAAATAAATTCAGCAGTTACAAACTTTCAGCTATTTAAGAAATATATCACTACAAAACATACACTGTTTATAATATTTTCTTTGAAATGTTTCTTTTTTAAATTAAGGAACATACAATCTGAAAGCTTTTATTATTTTTATGTTAACAGATTTCTTGATTCATTCTGATGATATTTCGTACTTTTATATATTTTTTTTGTTTTCTAAGAAACATTTCATTTCCATCTGACAATGTTGAATTCTAATTTGCTAACAGGTGGATTAATTTGATAAAAAGTCGCCTATCATCAATTTTACAAATTTATGTATTTTAAATATATTAAAAGGATTTCATTTTATGTAGACATTATCTATTGTAATTGCGCTATATTGCTCTATAATATGTTCCCACAATTTCTTGGTACGTAATATATTTTCGCGTTTGGAAATCGTTGGATTTCGAATCTATAGTTCTCTGTTAATTAATATTTTGAACCAAAAACTACAGAAATTCTATGGATTATATTCTTAATACCAATAAATCAAGAATATTTTCAGTTTATTTTTTCTTTTCAATCTCCTATCTTATTTCCAATAAGAATACTTCCTCTGTGAATATCATTTTGGCTAACATTGATACATTGCGTGTGAGGTGAAGAGAGCTCTTGGATTGCGTGTGAGGTGAAGAGAGCTCTTGGATTGCGTGTGAGGTGAAGAGAGCTCTTGGATTGCGTGTGAGGTGAAGAGAACTCTTGGATTGCGTGTGAGGTGAAGAGAGCTCTTGGATTGCGTGTGAGGTGAAGAGAGCTCTTGGATTGCGTGTGAGGTGAAGAGAGCTCTTGGAATGCATGTGAGGTGAAGAGAGCTCTTGGATTGCGTGTGAGGTGAAGAGAACTCTTGGATTGCGTGTGAGGTGAAGAGAGCTCTTGGATTGCGTGTGAGGTGAAGAGAGCTCTTGGATTGCGTGTGAGGTGAAGAGAGCTCTTGGATTGCGTGTGAGGTGAAGAGAACTCTTGGATTGCGTGTGAGGTGAAGAGAGCTCTTGGATTGCATGTGAGGTGAAGAGAGCTCTTGGATTGCGTGTGAGGTGAAGAGAGCTCTTGGATTGTGTGTGAGGTGAAGAGAGCTATTGGATTGCGTGTGAGGTGAAGAGAACTCTTGGATTGCGTGTGAGGTGAAGAGAGCTCTTGGATTGCATGTGAGGTGAACAGAGCTCTTGGATTGCGTGTGAGGTGAAGAGAGCTCTTGGATTGCGTGTGAGGTGAAGAGAGCTCTTGGATTGCGTGTGAGGTGAAGAGAGCTCTTGGATTGTGTGTGAGGTGAAGAGAGCTCTTGGATTGCGTGTGAGGTGAAGAGAGCTCTTGGATTGCGTGTGAGGTGAAGAGAGCTCTTGAATTGCGTGTGAGGTGAAGAGAGCTCTTGGATTGCGTGTGAGGTGAAGAGAGCTCTTGGATTGCGTGTGAGGTGAAGAGAGCTCTTGGATTGTGTGTGAGGTGAAGAGAGCTCTTGGATTGCGTGTGAGGTGAAGAGAGCTCTTGGATTGCGTGTGAGGTGAAGAGAGCTCTTGGATTGCAAGTGAGGTGAAGAGAGCTCTTGGATTGCGTGTGAGGTGAAGAGAGCTCTTGGATTGCGTGTGAGGTGAAGAGAGCTCTTGAATTGCGTGTGAGGTGAAGAGAGCTCTTGGATTGCGTGTGAGGTGAAGAGAGCTCTTGGATTGCGTGTGAGGTGAAGAGAGCTCTTGGAATGCATGTGAGGTGAAGAGAGCTCTTGGATTGCGTGTGAGGTGAAGAGAGCTCTTGGATTGCGTGTGAGGTGAAGAGAGCTCTTGGATTGCGTGTGAGGTGAAGAGAGCTCTTGGATTGCGTGTGAGGTGAAGAGAGCTCTTGGATTGCGTGTGAGGTGAAGAGAGCTCTTGGATTGCGTGTGAGGTGAAGAGAGCTCTTGGATTGCGTGTGAGGTGAAGAGAGCTCTTGGATTGCGAGTGAGGTGAAGAGAGCTCTTGGATTGCGAGTGAGGTGAAGAGAGCTCTTGGATTGCGTGTGAGGTGAAGAGAGCTCTTGAATTGCGTGTGAGGTGATGAGAGCTCTTGGATTGCGTGTGAGGTGAAGAGAGCTCTTGGATTGCGTGTGAGGTGAAGAGAGCTCTTGGATTGTGTGTGAGGTGAAGAGAGCTCTTGGATTGCGTGTGAGGTGAAGAGAGCTCTTGGATTGCGTGTGAGGTGAAGAGAGCTCTTGGATTGCGTGTGAGGTGAAGAGAGCTCTTGGATTGCGTGTGAGGTGAAGAGAACTCTTGGATTGCGTGTGAGGTGAAGAGAGCTCTTGGATTGCGAGTGAGGTGAAGAGAGCTCTTGGATTGCGTGTGAGGTGAAGAGAGCTCTTGGATTGCGTGTGAGGTGAAGAGAGCTCTTGAATTGCGTGTGAGGTGAAGAGAGCTCTTGGATTGCGTGTGAGGTGAAGAGAGCTCTTGGATTGCGTGTGAGGTGAAGAGAGCTCTTGGATTGCGTGTGAGGTGAAGAGAGCTCTTGGATTGCGTGTGAGGTGAAGAGAGCTCTTGGATTGCGTGTGAGGTGAAGAGTGCTCTTGGATTGCGTGTGAGGTGAAGAGTGCTCTTGGATTGTGTGTGAGGTGAAGAGAGCTCTTGGATTGCGTGTGAGGTGAAGAGAGCTCTTGGATTGCGTGTGAGGTGAAGAGAACTCTTGGATTGCGTGTGAGGTGAAGAGAGCTCTTGGATTGCGAGTGAGGTGAAGAGAGCTCTTGGATTGCGAGTGAGGTGAAGAGAGCTCTTGGATTGCGTGTGAGGTGAAAAGAGCTCTTGGATTGCGTGTGAGGTGAAGAGAGCTCTTGGATTGCGTGTGAGGTGAAGAGAGCTCTTGGATTGCGTGTGAGGTGAAGAGAACTCTTGGATTGCGTGTGAGGTGAAGAGAGCTCTTGGATTGCGTGTGAGGTGAAGAGAGCTCTTGGATTGTGTGTGAGGTGAAGAGAGCTCTTGGATTGCGAGTGAGGTGAAGAGAGCTCTTGGATTGCGTGTGAGGTGAAGAGAGCTCTTGAATTGCGTGTGAGGTGATGAGAGCTCTTGGATTGCGTGTGAGGTGAAGAGAGCTCTTGGATTGCGTGTGAGGTGAAGAGAGCTCTTGGATTGTGTGTGAGGTGAAGAGAGCTCTTGGATTGCGTGTGAGGTGAAGAGAGCTCTTGGATTGCGTGTGAGGTGAAGAGAGCTCTTGGATTGCGTGTGAGGTGAAGAGAGCTCTTGGATTGCGTGTGAGGTGAAGAGAACTCTTGGATTGCGTGTGAGGTGAAGAGAGCTCTTGGATTGCGAGTGAGGTGAAGAGAGCTCTTGGATTGCGTGTGAAGTGAAGAGAGCTCTTGGATTGCGTGTGAGGTGAAGAGAGCTCTTGAATTGCGTGTGAGGTGAAGAGAGCTCTTGGATTGCGTGTGAGGTGAAGAGAGCTCTTGGATTGCGTGTGAGGTGAAGAGAGCTCTTGGATTGCGTGTGAGGTGAAGAGAGCTCTTGGATTGCGTGTGAGGTGAAGAGAGCTCTTGGATTGCGTGTGAGGTGAAGAGTGCTCTTGGATTGCGTGTGAGGTGAAGAGTGCTCTTGGATTGCGTGTGAGGTGAAGAGAGCTCTTGGATTGCGTGTGAGGTGAAGAGAGCTCTTGGATTGCGTGTGAGGTGAAGAGAACTCTTGGATTGCGTGTGAGGTGAAGAGAGCTCTTGGATTGCGAGTGAGGTGAAGAGAGCTCTTGGATTGCGAGTGAGGTGAAGAGAGCTCTTGGATTGCGTGTGAGGTGAAAAGAGCTCTTGGATTGCGTGTGAGGTGAAGAGAGCTCTTGGATTGCGTGTGAGGTGAAGAGAGCTCTTGGATTGCGTGTGAGGTGAAGAGAACTCTTGGATTGCGTGTGAGGTGAAGAGAGCTCTTGGATTGCATGTGAGGTGAAGAGAGCTCTTGGATTGCGTGTGAGGTGAAGAGAGCTCTTGGATTGCGTGTGAGGTGAAGAGAGCTCTTGAATTGCGTGTGAGGTGAAGAGAGCTCTTGGATTGCGTGTGAGGTGAAGAGAGCTCTTGGATTGCATGTGAGGTGAAGAGAGCTCTTGGATTGCGTGTGAGGTGAAGAGAGCTCTTGGATTGCGTGTGAGGTGAAGAGAGCTCTTGGATTGCGTGTGAGGTGAAGAGTGCTCTTGGATTGCGTGTGAGGTGAAGAGAGCTCTTGGATTGCGTGTGAGGTGAAGAGAGCTCTTGGATTGCGTGTGAGGTGAAGAGAGCTCTTGGATTGCGTGTGAGGTGAAGAGAGCTCTTGGATTGCGTGTGAGGTGAAGAGAGCTCTTGGATTGCGTGTGAGGTGAAGAGAGCTCTTGGATTGCGTGTGAGGTGAAGAGAGCTCTTGGATTGCGAGTGAGGTGAAGAGAGCTCTTGGATTGCGTGTGAGGTGAAAAGAGCTCTTGGATTGCGTGTGAGGTAAAGAGAGCTCTTGGATTGCATGTGGGGTGAAGAGAGCTCTTGGATTGCGTGTGAGGTGAAGAGAGCTCTTGGATTGCGTGTGAGGTGAAGAGTGCTCTTGGATTGCGTGTGAGGTGAAGAGAGCTCTTGGATTGCGTGTGAGGTGAAGAGAGCTCTTGGATTGCGTGTGAGGTGAAGAGAACTCTTGGATTGCGTGTGAGGTAAAGAGAGCTCTTGGATTGCGTGTGAGGTGAAGAGAGCTCTTGGATTGCGTGTGAGGTAAAGAGAGCTCTTGGATTGCGTGTGAGGTGAAGAGAGCTCTTGGATTGCGAGTGAGGTTAAGAGAGCTCTTGGATTGCGTGTGATGTGAAGAGAGCTCTTGGATTGCGTGTGAGGTAAAGAGAGCTCTTGGATTGCGTGTGAGGTGAAGAGAGCTCCTGGATTGCGTGTGAGGTGAAGAGAGCTCTTGGATTGCGTGTGAGGTGAAGAGAGCTCTTGGATTGCGTGTGAGGTGAAGAGAGCTCTTGGATTGCGTGTGAGGTGAAGAGAGCTCTTGAATTGCGAGTGAGGTGAAGAGAGCTGTTGGATTGCGTGTGAGGTGAAGAGAGCTCTTGGATTGCGTCTGAGGTGAAGAGAGCTCTTGGATTGCGCGTGAGGTGAAGAGAGTTTTTGGGTTCTGCATAATAATAATAATAATAATAATCTTTATTCATATTCATGTTAGTTATACAAAATTTTAAACAAATGACCCGCAAAGCATTTGCTTATCTGCAGGAGAGAAGAATAATAACGTTACATGAAAATACATAAGATATAGTTTAAAACAATGTCATCAAATTATATGAATTTCAGTGGAAGCTCCATTGTAGTGGTTGAAATTTTTATTTAAAATTTAGTGCCTAGAAGAAAATTTTTTGTCTTATTTTTGATTTCTTTAAAATTGTTTAATAAAATAATTTCCCTTGGCAGTTGATTGAACACGTAAGGTATTGTGTATGCCCTTGTACATTTCCCGTAATTGTTTAATATTTTTGGAAGTTGGAAATAATTTTTGGATTGTAACCTTGTGTTTTTCCCATGAGAGATTTTATATTTAAATTGATTATCAAAAAAATATTTTAAAGTGATGCTGTATTTGTAAAGGTTGTGAAAAGAGAGTATGCCTAGATAATTTAGTCTTTCTTCGCTATGATAAAATGAATTTCTTAAGTTGTATGGGATTATATTTTTAGCAATGGATGATTGAATAGTTTCTATTTTCTTTATATTTGTGAGGTTAGTTGAGCCGTATATTGTCAAACCATAGGTCAATATAGATTCACAGATAGCTTTGTAAACCAAAATACATGTATGTGTGCTTGCAACAAATTGTAGTTTATAAAGTTTAGATGCACATAGACGCAATTTCCCTGCTAACTTTTGAATATGTGTATTCCATCGGAAGGTTGTGTCCATGTAGAGTCCAAGATATTTATGGCTCTCAACACGCTCAATAACATCACAGTCGCAGCAGTCAGGGTCATGAGTTATCATGTTGTGGGGACACAAGGGTTCGTGGTTTTTAATTGCATAAGATGAGAGATCATAGTATCCTGGTGAATGAAAGCTCATCCATTTGGTTTTTTCTGAATTTATGTAAATACGATTAATGTTAGACCAGTAAATAATTTTGTTAAAATCATCCTGTGTATCTCGGACTGCGTCTCCTATATTGTGATTCACGTTAACCAAGGCGGTGTCATCAGCATATATATAAAGAGAGCCCTTCAGTTTAAGGTTAGCTAGATCATTAATATAAATAATGAATAAAAGCGGACCTAAAATTGAACCTTGTGGAACACCAGTGTACACTGTTCTCTTCTCACTAAAAACGCCATTAATTTTGGTAACATGCACTCTATTTTTTAAATAATTTTCAAACCATTTAAGGGTAATACCTCGGACACCATAAATATACAATTTTTGAAGCAAAATATCGTGATCCAACGTATCAAATGCCTTACGAAAGTCCAGAAAGATAGCTGCTGCTTTTTTTCCGTTGTTTAAAGTTCCATTAATGACGTCAGAAAACTCCGTTAAAAGTGTAATTGTATTTTTACCTTTTTGGAAACCATATTGCTTTTCACTAATAATGTTATGTTTTTTCAAGAAATTGGCTAGAACGTTAGCTACATATCTTTCAAGTATTTTGTGAAGGACGGGTAAGATGGCAATGGGCCTATAGTTAGTGCAATCGGATTTAGTTCCACTTTTGTAAATTGGTCTTAGAATAGCAATTTTGAGTTTATTAGGGATGTTTCCTGTAGATATGCTTTCATTGATAAAGTTTGTCACGAGATCAGCTAAGGAGGTTTTGCATGCTTTAATGTGCTTTATGTGTACCTGATCGTATCCACATGATTTTCTTTCATTTAAGTCACTTAGAATTTTGAAAGTTTCTTGTTTTGAGATGGGAGGAATAAAAATTGAGGGGACAGAAGGTTGGATATGTTTAGGAACTGTAGAGAGATTCTGTATACGGTTATCGTCTCTGAGATTGACAATAATGTCTGCAAAGGTGTTGTTAAATTTCTCTGCTGCTTGAGTTTCAGACATACCTTGTGGCATATTCTTCATGATAAAATCGTCAATGGCAGTTTTAGGTTTATTGTTGATAATTTGGTTGATGAGTTCCCAATTTTGTTTTGGTTTATTTTTACATGACTCAAATTGTTTGAAGTAATATTTTTTCTTTTCCTGCCTAATAACGGACGTGACTGTGTTTCTTAAGTTTGTGTATAGTAATTTAAAATTTCTGTTTCTCTTGTTATTTTTGTAATCAATCCAAGCCGAGTCTCTTTTACGTATTAAGTTTATTATTTCCTGATTTATCCAGTCTTTGCTACAATTTCGTTGTTTCATTTTTGAGCCATCCGATAGTTTATTAATTTTGTTATTGTTGACAATCGCCATATATTTTTTTATGAATGTTTCATAAAGTACGTCTATTAGTTCTGAATTTGGGGTTTCGTTTCCAGTGCCTCTGTCCAGCCAGTCTGTTAGACTTATTTCTTTGCATATGTTTTTATGATCTAAGATAGTTTTCGTGTTAAAATTGCTGTCTAGCTTTTTAGTGTGATTGGACGAATTCCCTAGTTTTTTCCCCCCGCAAATTGCCGCGATTAAGTAGTGGTCTGCGATCCTACTGCCAAAAATCATTGAATTTGTGTCGAGTTTAATGTCAAGTCGGACGTTAATGTGATCAATGCATGTCTGAGAAAGAGAGTCACCAATGATGTCTTCCCTGGTGATACCAGTAATAATAGGTGAGAAACCAAACTCGGTTAACAATTCTACGTATTTGGCAACTCCGTGTTTTTTGATATTTTTGATATCTAAATTAAAGTCTCCAACTAGTATTTGATTGCGATGTTTATCAGTTGTTTCGAACCAATTTTTGAGATTAGAAAGAAAAGTGTTAATGTTCGAGCTTGGTGATCTGTAAATAGCAAGTAAATTGAAAGTTAAATTACCCTTGTAGATATTTATATTCAGTGTTTCAGCAGGGATTACAAGTGAAGGTATCGTTTTGACTAATAATGTGTCGCGGAAGAAAAGTAGAATCCCATGTTCAAACGCACCAGGAGTTCTCGTAAAAAGTTGATTAAAATTTTCTAGATTGAACAATGGAGCATCCGTGCTGAGGATGTTAGTTTCTGTTAATATAATAATATCTAAGAAATTCAAGATATCTTTAAGATAAACACAGAGAGTATCCCAGTTTTTTTTCAGACTTCGAATGTTCACATGCAGAAAGCTTAAATGTTCATCAGATTCATAACATAATTTACTAGTCAAGAACCATTTCTGAACTTCTTCATAGTCGCACAGGACATTTTCGTTGTGATCAAATGTTGGTAAGTCATCAAAATGAAAAGTCGCCATGGCAGAACAAATAAGGTGGAGCAAATAAACAATATATTTCCCGTTTAAAATTCGTCGAAATTCGTTTGCATATCAATTCGAATTACGCTGTCACCATCAGTTTTTCTCATCATGATTTTCCCGTTCCGAAACCAGACGTATTTAAAATTTTTTGATTTGGCCAGGCACCTCGCTTTCCAGAAAAGTTCTCTGTTTATTGGAGTTAAATTTTCATTTATATACACTGGCGTTTTTTTAGCGTCATCAATAACGTTACTGGCAAAGATTTTCGATTTCTTTTTTGACATCCATTGTTCACGTTCGTTTCTAGATTTAAATTGGGCAATAATCGCAGGTGTTTTTTTCTTGTTCCTTGTTGGCAGTCTATGTAAGGCTTCAAGTTGATCAATGTTAAAATTATTTATATCTAGCGCTTCTGCAACGTTGATCATTATCTGATTTAGATTTTCTTTCTCATCCTGGTCGTCCATTGGAATGCCATGTATCTCGATATTTCGGTTTCTGCCGTATTGTTCAAGATCATTAATTTGCGACTTTAGAGCCGTATTCTCTTGAGTGAGATCTGCACATGTAGTTTCAATGGTAGCTAGTTTACTCATAGTGTCTAGTTGCGTCGCTTCATATTCGTGAAATTTATTCAATAGTGTATCATATTGAGATGAGAAAAATTCTACTGAATGCCTTAAGTCTTTGATTTCGTTTCTTAAGTGCGTTATTTCATTCAGTAATGTTTGAAAGTTTCTAGTTTCTTGTTGCGCCGAAGACGGGGGCCGTATACTATTAGTGTTACAGCCTTCTCCAGGTGTCTTAGAGGAGCGGTGACCCAAGGATGTCTCCTGGCTATAGTTACTATTGTTATTCGATGTCGGTGAGGGTGATACACGTGTGCTATTCTTTAGAGGCGTATTATCTCTGTTTTCTTTATCTGAAACGGGCCTGTTGTTTGTCCTGCTTAATTTGCAGTCAGTACAGAGCCACGTTTTTTTCTTCTCTTGAGTCATCTTTTTATAGTTTCTCTCCGTTGTGCCAGAGCACCCAAAATGCAGTTTCCCTTTGCATCCACTGCATAGGATATGGTCGGCATTAGGAGCAATTGTTTCTCCACAGCTGTAGCACAATGAATTCATTGTGTAGAGAGTTTTGGCTCACAAGTTCAACGGCGGGAACCACTAATGAGAGATGCACAAATTGGGCCCTAAAGTCCAGGTGCTTAATTGATTTTAGCCAGCTCACTCTACACAAGACACTGTGTAAAGCACGACGGACTGATGCAAGGGGGAGAGGACGCGTAGGAGCAATAAAGTTTATGGCACTTACTAGTCCGGTGACGGCCCGAAGGTCAAACCGATGGTCGCGGTCACGGGAGGGCAGCGGACACACCCTGCTGGCAGGAGCTCTGCGAAGAACGTCCGATCGCAACGACTGCTGGTATCTGGTGGTGCAGAACTTTTGTGTCGCGTGCTTCTACGCAGATGCATTCCAAGTGGATGTCCACTTGGAATGCAAAATGCTTGGAATGCAACCAAGAGAGAATAATAAAAACTAAGAATGAATGATTTGTGCTGCCATATTGATTTTCTTGCAGGGATGGCTCGAAAATCTCTTGTTAGATTTCCCTAGAGTTTTCCAATCGGATTTCTCCCTGGTCCTGTCCTTCCTCGTGAGGTCTGTGTTCTGTGTCATAGACGTTCTGTGTCATATTTAAATCCTCTTTCGATTTCTACCTCTTAGAACTCGTTGGCATCGAGATTGAATCGGCTAAGCATGATATCGCAGAGTACAATTTCTTGCTGTGTCAGTGTAGCCATTTTCAGCAGCATCGACCGGCGAATTATTTTCGCCGTCAGATTTTCCGTCCTCCCAAGTAGCCATCAGCAACCGATTCTCTGTGCAGCACGTGGCCATGTCACTTACTTTGCGACCACGCGGTGCATTTCATTTGCACCACCTGCTCCGAAAAGAACCTTCGTGATTATCGACAGCCGTTCGCTCGTGTGTTCGTCTCTCCTCCGTATCCCATGGCAACGGCCTCAGCCAGCACGAGGTACCTGTTGTTGACGCAAGCAGGGGCGGGGGTGCGCTGGTCGTCACACTAATTATTGACAGGCACCGCGTGGCCAATGGCAGCTGCGGGCCGTTGCCTCGCGGAGGGGGAAGACAATGGAGCAGATGGCGCAACACTACATAACAACTGCAGACGACTTTTCTTCAGCAGACGGAAAACAATATTCTGCCGAAGCCTCTCTCTCAGGTGACGGGAAAACAATCGTTAGAGGAAATGTACTGACGCTTGTCTTTCAGTAAATGAGAAGAACGGCTGCCAACGTCAACAAAACAACCCGCCTACCTGGCAGACCCTGGTTTCACAGGCACGAATGCAATTGCATGGATTGTGTCAGAAGAGAAGAGAAAGCCCTCTCTTTGATTCTGTGCCAATGAACGAGAAAACCCTCGATGAGTTGTGTGAGAACGGACAAGTTGGGTTGTTTTACCTCTGAGCGGCACTTTTTTTGCACACCGTGGGCTAAATGGCCAGGTTACATGGACCCCAAAAGCTCAGAGAAGGTTGGGGAGGGGACCCACTGGAATAGCTGTTGGCAGACAGATGGAGCTTCCCATCAAAGCCATCCAGCATGTTCTTTAACGTGCACAGGGTATGGCTCTCCTGAACACGGGGCCACAGCTTAACGTCCCATACGATGGACGGTTGACTTTCCAAGCCCATCAGTGTCCCCTACTGACCGTGGGCAGGGCGGTGAATTTTGAAGAGATAAGTATCAATGCTGACACAACTGGGACTGACAAGCCTGACACGCTACCAAAGGGAATGGACAAGAAATCCTCACTTGGATTGTGTGAGAATTGACAACTCTCATTCTTCCAGCAGTCCACCCTGTTGACGTCATCCAATTGTCAATCTACCAGTTGACGCCCACCTTAGATCGTGTTCTCCCAGTTCCTCTCCACCCACTTGACTTCATTCAATTGTCATCCTACCAGTTGACATCCACCCAATCCTAATCCATCCAATTGACTTCATCCAATTGTCATCCTACCAATTGATATCCACCCAATTCCCATCCATCCAGTTGACTTCATCCAATTGTCATCATACCAGTTGACATCCACCCAATTCTCATCCATCCAGTTGACTTCATCCAATTGTCATCAAACCAGTTGACATACACCCTATTCTCCTCCATCCAGTTGACTTCATCCAATTTTCATCATACCAGTTGACATCTACCCTATTCTCATCCAACCAGTTGACTACTTCCAATTTTCATCATACCAGTTGACAACCACCCAATTCTCATCCATCCAGTTGACTTCATCCAATTGTCATCCTTCCATTGACATCCACCCTATTCTCATCCAACCAGTTGACTACTTCCAATTGTCATCATACCAGTTGACATCCACCCAATTCTCATCCATCCAGTTGACTTCATCCAATTGTCATCAAACCAGTTGACATCCACCCTATTCTCATCCATCCAGTTGACTCATCCAATTGTCATCAAACCAGTTGACATCCACCCTATTCTCATCCATCCAGTTGACTTCATCCAATTGTAATCATACCAGTTGACATCCACCCAATTCTCATCCATCCAGTTGACTTGTTCCAATTGTCATCAAACCAGTTGACATCCACTAAATTCTCATCCAGCCAGTTGACTTCATCGAATTGTCATCCTACCAGTTGACGTCCACCCTATTCTCATCCACCCATTTGACTTCATCCAATTGTCATCACACCAGTTGACATCCACCCTATTCTCATCCATCCAGTTGACTTCATCCAATGGTCATCATACCAGTTGACATCGCCCTATTCTCATCCACCCAGTTGATTTCATCCAATTGTCATCATACCAGTTGACATCCACCCAATTCTCATCCATCCAGTTGACTTCATCGAATTGTCATCCTACCATTTGATATCCACCCTATTCTCATCCATCCACTTGACTTCATCCAATTGTCATCATACCAGTTGACATCCACCCTATTCTCATCCATCCACTTGACTTCATCCAATTGTCATCATACCAGTTGGCATTACCCTATTCTCATCCATCCAGTTGACTTCATCCAATTATCATCCTGCCAGTTGACATCCACCCTCTTCTCATCTATCCAGTTCACTTCATCCAATTGTCATCAAACCAGTTGACATCCACCCAATTCTCATCCTTCCAGTTGACTTCGTCCAATTCTCATCATACCAGTTGACATCCACCTAATTCTCATCCATCCAGTTGACGTAATCCAATTGTCATCATACCAATTGACATCCACCTTATTCTCATCCATACAGTTGGCTTCATCCAATTTTTATCATACCAGTTGACATCCACCCAATTCCCATCCATCCAGTTGACTTCATCCAATTGTCATCCTACCAGTTGACATCCACCCTATTCTCATCTATCCAGTTCACTTCATCCAATTGTATTCAAACCAGTTGATATCCACCCAATTCTCATCCTTCCAGTTGACTTCATCCAATTCTCATCATACATGTTGACATCCACCCAATTCTCATCCATCCAGTTGACTTCATCCAATTGTCATCATACCAATTGACATCCACCCTATTCTCATCCATGCAGTTGGCTTCATCCAATTTTCATCTTCCCAGTTGACATCCACCCAATTCTCATCCATCCAGTTGACTTCATCCAATTGTCATCAAAGCAGTTGACATCCACCCTATTCTCATCCATCCAGTTGACTTCATCCAATTGTCATCAAAGCAGTTGACATCCACCCAATTCTCATCCATCCAGTTGACTTCATCCAATTGTCATCATACCAGTTGACATCCACCCAATTCTCATCCATCCAGTTGACTTGTTCCAATTGTCATCAAACCAGTTGACATCCACCCAATTCTCATCCATCCAGTTGAATTCATCGAATTGTCATCCTACCAGTTGACATCCACCCTATTCTCATCCACCCAGTTGATTTCATCCAATTGTCATCATACCAGTTGACATCCACCCAATTCTCATCCATCCAGTTGACTTCATCGAATTGTCATCCTACCAGTTGACATCCACCCTATTCTCATCCATCCACTTGACTTCATCCAATTGTCATCATACCAGTTGACATCCACCCTATTCTCATCCATCCAGTTGACTTCATCGAATTGTCATCCTACCAGTTGACATCCACCCTATTCTCATCCATCCACTTCACTTCATCCAATTGTCATCATACCAGTTGACATCCACCCTATTCTCATCCATCCAGTTGACTTCATCCATTGGTCATCATACCAGTAAACATCACCCTATTCTCATCCACCCAGTTGCTTTCATCCAATTGTCATCATACCAGTTGACATCCACCCAATTCTCATCCATCCAGTTGACTTCATCGAATTGTCATCCTACCAGTTGACATCCACCCTATTCTCATCCATCCACTTGACTTCATCCAATTGTCATCATACCAGTTGGCATTACCCTATTCTCATCCAACCAGTTCACTACTTCCAATTGTCATCATACCACTTGGCATCCACCCAATTCTCATCCATCCAGTTGACTTGTTCCAATTGTCATCGTACGAGTTGACATCCACCCAATTCTCATCCATCCAGTTGACTTCTTCCAATTGTCATCAAGCCAGTTGACATCCACCCAATTCTCATCCATCCAGTTGACTTCATCCAGTTGTCATCCTACCAGTTGACATCCACCCTATTCCCATCCAACCACTTGACTACTTCCCATTGTCATCAAAGCAGTTGACATCCACCCTATTGTCATCCATCCAGTTGACTTCATCCAATTGTCATCATACCAGTTGACATCCACCCTATTCTCATCCAACCAGTTGAGTACTTCCAGTTGTCATCATACCAGTTGACATCCACCCAATTCTGATCCATCCAGTTGACTTGTTCCAATTGTCATCAAGCCAGTTGACATCCACCCAATTCTCATCCATCCAGTTGACTTGTTCCAATTGTCATGAAACCAGTTGATATCCACCCAATTCTCATCCATCCAGTTGACTTCATCCAATTGTTATCCTACCAGTTGACATCCACCCTATTCTCATCCAACCAGTTGACTACTTCCAATTGTCATCATACCAGCTGACATCCACCCAATTCTCATCCATCCAGTTGACTTCATCCAATTGTCATCACCAGTTGACATCCACCATATTCTCATCCAACCAGTTGAGTACTTCCAGTTGTCATCATACCAGTTGACATCCACCCAATTCTGATCCATCCAGTTGACTTGTTCCAATTGTCATCAAGCCAGTTGACATCCACCCAATTCTCATCCATCCAGTTGACTTCATCCAATTGTCGTCCTACCAGTTGACATCCACCCTATTCTCATCCAACCACTTGACTACTTCCAATTGTCATCAAAGCAGTTGACATCCACCCTATTCTCATCCATCCAGTTGACTTGTTCCAATTGTCATCAAGCCAGTTGACATCCACCCAATTCTCATCCATCCAGTTGACTTCATCCAATTGTCATCCTACCAGTTGACATCCACCCTATTCTCATCCAACCAGTTGAGTACTTCCAATTGTCATCATACCAGTTGACATCCACCCAATTCTGATCCATCCAGTTGACTTCATCCAACTGTCATCATACCAGTTCACATCCACCCTATTCTCATCCAACCAGTTGACTACTTCCAATTGTTTATCATACCAGTTGACATCCACCCAATTATCATCTAACCAGTTGACTACTTCCAAATGTTTATCATACCAGTTGACATCCACCCTATTCTCATCCGACAAGTTGACTACTTCCAATTGTTTATCATACCAGTTGACATCCACCCAATTCTCATCCATCCAGTTGACTTCATCCAATTGTCATCCTACCAGTTGACATCCACCCTATTCTCATCCAACCACTTGACTACTTCCAATTGTCATCAAAGCAGTTGACATCCACCCTATTCTCATCCATCCAGTTGACTTCATCCAATTGTCATCATACCAGTTGACATCCACCCAATTCTCATCCATCCAGTTGACTTGTTCCAATTGTCATCAAACCAGTTGACATCTACCCTATTCTCATCCATCCACTTGACTTCATCCAATTGTCATCCTACCAGTTGACATCCACCCTATTCTCATCCAACCAGTTGACTACTTCCAATTGTCATCATACCAGCTGACATCCACCCAATTCTCATCCATCCAGTTGACTTCATCCAATTGTCATCCTACCAGTTGACATCCACCTTATTCTCATCCAACCAGTTGAGTACTTCCAATTGTCATCATACCAGTTCACATCCACCCTATTCTCATCCATCCAGTTGACTTGTTCCAATTGTCATCAAACCAGTTAACATCCACCCAATTCTCATCCATCCAGTTGACTTCATCCAATTGTCATCCTACCAGTTGACATCCACCCTATTCTCATCCAACCAGTTGACTACTTCCAAATGTCATCATACCAGTTGACATCACCCTATTTTCATCCAACCATTTGACTACTTCCAATTGTTTATCATACCAGTTGACATCCACCCAATTATCATCTAACCAGTTGACTACTTCCAATTGTCATCATACCAGCTGACATCCACCCAATTCTCATCCATCCAGTTGACTTCATCCAATTGTCATCCTACCAGTTGACATCCACCTTATTCTCATCCAACCAGTTGAGTACTTCCAATTGTCATCATACCAGTTCACATCCACCCTATTCTCATCCAACCAGTTGACTACTTCCAATTGTTTATCATACCAGTTGACATCCACCCAATTATCATCTAACCAGTTGACTACTTCCAAATGTTTATCATACCAGTTGACATCCACCCTATTCTCATCCAACAAGTTGACTACTTCCAATTGTTTATCATACCAGTTGACATCCACCCAATTCACATCCATCCACTTGACTTCATCCAATTGTCATAGTACCAGTTGACATCCACCCTATTCTCATCCATCCAGTTGACTTCATCCAATTGTCATCATACCAGTTGACATCCACCCAATTCTCATCCATCCAGTTGACTTGTTCCAATTGTCATCAAACCAGTTGACATCCACCCAATTCTCATCCATCCAGTTGACTTGTTCCAATTGTTATCAAACCAGTTGACATCCACCCAATTCTCATCCATCCAGTTGACTTGTTCCAATTGTCATCAAACCAGTTAACATCCACCCAATTCTCATCCATCCAGTTGACTTCATCCAATTGTCATCCTACCAGTTGACATCCACCCTATTCTCATCCAACCAGTTGACTACTTCCAAATGTCATCATACCAGTTGACATCACCCTATTTTCATCCAACCATTTGACTACTTCCAATTGTTTATCATACCAGTTGACATCCACCCAATTATCATCTAACCAGTTGACTACTTCCAAATGTTTATCATACCAGTTGACATCCACCCTATTCTCATCCGACCAGTTGACTACTTCCAATTGTTTATCATACCAGTTGACATCCACCCAATTCTCATCCATCCACTTGACTTCATCCAATTGTCATCATACCAGTTGACATCTACCCTATTCTCATCCAACCCCCCTTCGGTGTGAGCGCCTGTACGTGGTGAGGGGGACCACCCTGTGAAGGTTCCGCTGGCTCGGTTACCTTCGCAGGGTCCTAAACGCTCGCCCGCATGTTTGCCGTGCGCGGAGACCCCGTGTCCCTGGAAAGGAGGATGCTGGCAGTTGCTCAGGGGTCTTCGTCTTCTCTCCCCAGCTCATGACTGGTGGGGTCCCCTTTGGCCGTATTGTCATTGGGTAGCCTGTCTGTCACGGGGCTGGGCAGCGACTTCCGGTGCCGCTGCTATACACTGCTTCAGGTAAACGGGAGGTCCTGGGGTGGCCCCCTCAGGATCAATCGGCTGGTTGGCTGGTCCTGCTAGGGTCAACTATGCAGATCGGTGAGTAACCTTGTCCACTGTCCAGACAACGGTTTGCGAGTTTCCCCACACATTTACTAATTTTGTAGTTTTCTTTCTTTTGTGAGGCCAGCTCTTACCTCACACTTTATTGATTTGTTGCTTATTTTCTTTTGTGGGAACTCAGACGAGTTTCTCATCATTTCTCTTTTTCTTTTCCTTTTTGTTTCGTTGTGCGGGCTTGGCTCACTGCCTGTGTGGGTATGGTGCCTGGGCAGCCCTGGCGCCCAACTGGGCGTCCCCTTGTTGGACTCCATGGTGGATGGGGACAACGGGCACTGAATTTTTTAAAACAAACATGAGTTCCACAACTCAAAATTCATCGGTCAATGCCGCCAAGAGGGCTCGCCATTAATCCCCAACTTCTTTGTCTTTGCCTTCGTCTTCGTGTGTGTCTCCGTCTCCGAAGTTCCTGATCATCCACTCTACGGGTGACCAGGTTCTTGAAGACATGTCCCCCTTTTTTATAAATAAGGGTTTGCAAGGTCTTGCGGGAGAGCCAAAATCTGTCAAGCGCCTAAGACCTGGTGATTTGCAGGTGGAGACTGCGTGCTCCAAGCATTCGGAGCTTCTATTAAAGGTTACAGCGATTGGTGGAGTGGCTGTCGAAGTCACTCCGCACAAGACGCTCAATTCCTCCCGGGGCGTGATCTCCGAGTGGGGCCTCCTCAAGGTTTCTGAGGAGGAAATCCTCTTGGAGCTTTCAGCCCAGGGGGTGATAGCAGTCCACCGGGTTTTGTCTCGCCATAATGGAAAGTTAGAGCCCAGCAGGGTACTAATCCTAATTTTCAACACACCACGCCTGCCTACTTTCATCAAGGCAGGATACTTACACTGTGAGGTGCGGCCATTTATACCCAACCCTCTGCGTTGCTTTCAATGCCAGAGGTTTGGCCATGCCCGCACCGCATGCCGGGGCAAGCCCACCTGTGCTCGTTGTGGCAGTCAGGATCATCTTGAACCTGACTGCACAGCAGAAAAGGCATGCTGTGTAAACTGCCGTGGTGAACATCCAGCGTACTCCCGCGACTGTCCGAAGTGGCTGCAGGAGAAAGAGGTACAGCGCCTCAAGACCCTCCATAACATCAGCTATCCAGAGGCGAGAAAGCTCGCTGCACCGCCTGCCCCACCTGGCAAGGTCTCCTATGCCGGTGCGGTCGTCGGAAAGCCCATCGTTAAGGTGGCTTCCGTGGCGGTGCAGACCAACATCAGCGTAGCACCAGCTGAATCTTTCTCGCCTGCTGCTAAGTACCTCTTGACGCAGGAGAAGCCGACGTCGGTGTCAATCTCGACATCGACACCGGTTTCTATTCCTGTGTCTGTGCCTTCCACATCCACCTCCGGGAGGCCCCCTCCACCCCGCCCACAGACAGCAAGACCTTCGAAACCCAAGGAGCCCCCGCCAGGGCCAAAAAAGAAAATTTTACCTCCTCGTTCGGCAGTCTCTGATCCATGTTGCTCGGACGACTCCGAGGACATGGACACCGACTGCCCTATTTTTCAAAAGTCGTCGCTGGCGACGGTTAAAATAAATCGAAAGTCGTCCGCCAATTCTTCCAAGACCTGAGATGGCCACACTCCTTCAATGGAACTGTCGTGGATTCCAGAGGAATATAGACGACATCAAGGCCCTCCTGAGGGCATACGAACCCCTCTGCGTGTGCCTAAGGGAGACATTCTTGCAGACAGCCAACAATCCCACTATCCGACACTTTTCTCTCGTTCGCCGGGACCGGGATGGAGATGGTCCAGCTCACGGGGGTGTTGTCATCCTCGTGAGCAACCATTCTCCATTCCAGGTCATTCCCCTCATCACGCCTCCGCCTCTTTGTACGGTACCCATCTGCCTCTTTGTGGGATTTTCGTTGACTGTCTGTTCTGTCTATCTCCCACCCGTAAGCATCGTTTTCCGGGATGACCTTGATGACCTCGTCTCACAGCTGCCGTCCCCCTTCCTCATCATGGGGGACTTCAACGGACACAGTGCACTCTGGGGCAGTGCTGAATCCAACGGGAGGGGCCGGGTCCTAGAGCAGTGTCTCCTGGATCCATCGCTCTCCCTGTTGAACACCGGTGTCAGTACCTACTTTCACACCCCAACCCGCACATTCACTGCCATTGACCTCACCATCTGCTCCTCCTCGATCCTTCCACTCTTTACACGGGAGGTCGAGGACAATCCCTACGGAAGCGATCACCTCCCCGTGGTGTGTACCATCTCTCGTGGGGGGCCTTGCAGCCCTTCGCGTGTCTCCCGGTGGAGGCTTGATCGGGCTGATTGGAGTGGCTTAGAGCTCTTGTTTGAGCTCGATGAGCACTCTGTCAGCCAGGAGCCCATCAATGTTGCAGTGGCGGAGTTGACGGACTGCATCGTCCATGCAGCTGCCTCTACTATTCCTCAGACCTCGACTCGGTTTCCACGGTTCCCAAAACCGTGGTGGAATCCCGACTGCACCGCAGCTCGTAAGGCTCAGAACAAGGCTTGGGGGGTGTTTCGGAGATATCCGACGTCCCCCAACCTTGAAGCATTCAAATGCGCCAGGGCGAAAGCCCGTTTCGTCCGGCGCCAGAGCCAGAAGGAATCTTGGATGAAATATACATCTTCTATCACCCGCACGACCAGTTCTACGGTCGTGTGGGTTAAGGTCCGGAAGATGGGTGGGAAGTATACGTCCCACTCATTATCGATCCTGGAGCACAATGGACAGGCAATTGCTGATCGCAAAGCAATTGCCGACACTCTGGGGGAGTCATTCTCCTCCATCTCCTCATCTACCTCTTACTCCGCCGAGTTTCTGGCCCAGACCAAGAAGGGCAGGGCGGAACGCTCTCTGCTGTCCTTCCATTCGAATGGCCTGAGTCTTACAACAGGCCATTCACAGCAGAGGAGCTTCGCCTTTCTCTGCACACTTCTCGTGCATCTGCTGTGGGGCCAGACAATGTCCATTATGCCATGCTCCAACATCTCTCACCATCGAATAAGGATCGACTGCTCCGACTATTCAATCATATTTTCATCGAGGAGCAGTTTCCAGACTCCTGGCGGGAGGCCATCGTCTTGGTCTTCCCTAAGCCAGGCAAAGATCCCAAGATTCCTTCCAATTATCGTCCAATTGCGTTGACGAGCTGCGTCTGCCAGGCTGGCCTGGTATTTGGAACATCACGGCCTTCTTTCCAACACCCAGTGTGGCTTTCGCAGGCACCGGTCTACTTTAGACCACCTGATCCGCCTCGAATCGGCGATCAGGAATTCGTTTTTACGTCGAGAGCACCTGGTGTCAATTTTCTTCGACATCGAAAAAGCGTATGACACGGCATGGAGATTCGGCATTCTTTGTGACCTTCACAGCTTCGGCTTGCGAGGTCACATGCCGATCTTCATCGCGAACTTTTTATCATCTCGTATTTTTCGAGTTCGTGTCGGCAACACTCTGTCGCGGCCTTTCCCCCAAGAACAGGGGGTGCCTCAAGGCTGCGTCCTGAGTGTTACACTTTTCGCTGTCAAGATAAATTCCATTACACGGCAACTTCCTCCGACTGTAGGCAATGCCCTCTATGTTGATGACTTTAGCATCTTTTGCTCATCGTCCAGCATGAGGGTCATTGAACGACAACTGCAAACTGCCCTGAACAATCTATCAGTTTGGGTGACGGCCAATGGGTTTCGGTTCTCCCCACAGAAGACCGCTTGCATGCACTTTTGCCGCAAGCGTAATCTTCATCTGGACCCCGAGCTGCGGCTCAGGGGTAACATCATTCCAGTTGTGGCAGAGACCAAGTTTCTCGGTCTCATCTTCGACCGGAAATTGACCTTTTTACCTCACATTCGACATCTCAGGTCCAAGTGCACGCGGGCATTGAACATCATCAAGGTCCTCTCCTCCCTCTCTTGGGGGGCGGACCGATGTTCTTTGCTCCGCATGTACCGTGCACTTGTCCGGTCGAAACTGGACTACGGATCCCAGGTGTATGACTCCGCCCGGGATTCGGTGGTGAAGGTGCTGGACCCACTCCATCACCAGGCCCTCCGTGTGTGGGCGGGGGCCTTCCGCACTTCACCGGTCCAGAGTCTCTACGTTGAGACCAACGAACCTTCATTATCTATTCGCCGTCAGCAGTTGTCCCTGCAGTATGCATCAAAATTGCGATCCCTGCCAGGCCATCCCACTTGGGAATGCGTTTTCAATCCAAAGTGGGAAATGCTTTACACAAATCGGCCGACTGCTATTCGTTCTTTTGGTTTGTGTGTCTGAGGCTACTTAAGAGACATCAACACCAGTCTCGATAGTGTCGCACAGCCGACAGCTGAGCCACTTCCACCATGGCTCACTGTTTCCCCTTCCTGCGATTTTTCTTTGTGCAGGACGGGGAAGGCCTTTACACCCGACTGTGTGTACCGGCAACTCTTTACCTGCCATCGTGCTGAGCACCCGGACTTCTTGCCTGTCTTCACAGATGGCTCGAAGTCCGTCGCGTCAGTGGGATCGGCCATGGTCTGCTGTGATGTAATCATTGCAGACCAGATCCCACTGCAATGTTCCATCTTCACTGCTGAGTTGCATGCTATCAGCATTGCCTTGGACCATATAGCACCGAAGCATCATCGTCGGTGTGTGCTTTACACCGACTCGCTTAGCTCGCTACAGGCTTTGATCTCGGTGAGACATCGGCCTCACCCTGTTCTCTCCAAGATCCGCCAGCAGTTCCATCGTTGGGCAGCCACCACCACGATTCTCTTCTGTTGGGTGCCCAGTCATGTCGGAATCAGGGGCAATGACTTGGCAGATGCTGCTGCCAAGTCAGCCACGCCCCTGTCCGACTCTCCGTTGCCGGTTCCATATGTGGATTTCCGGCAGCGTTTCCCCATCGAGCTCCGGGCACAATGGCAGAGATCTTGGTCTGAACAGGTTGCTAACAAGCTCTTCGAGATCAAGCCCATTGTCAAACCGTGGCAGTCTTGTTTTCGCAGGAATCGTAAGGAGGAAGTTGTCCTTGCTAGGCTCCGCTCAGGTCACTAGTTTTTAACACACTCTTTTCTACTTAAGGCGGACGCAGTACCTAAGTGCGAGTTTTGTGACACCATTTTAACTGTTAAACATATTTTAATTCATTGTGCCGCTTTTAATCTTGAACGCAAAATGTATTTTACCTTCCACAATTTTATGGCTGAGCCTCTTACACTCGGCTATCTTTTATCTGATGAATCGTTTTTAACTCCTGTTTTCGACTTTTTACGTTTTACTGGTTATTTTACACGTATTTGATTTTTACACTGTTTCCTAGTTTTTACTCTTGTTTGTGGTTTTAAATAGGTCCTATACACCCATTTTTATTGTTAACTTCTACCCTTGTTGTTACCTTTTAGTCTTTTTTACTTATCGTTTTGTGCCGTTTTGTTTGTGCTCGTTTTAACTTTGGTGTGGGTTATGAAACTTTTATCCCTTTTTATCGTTTGTTTGACGCAATATAGCCTTAGTTGCTGTTGCGCCAATAAACCTCAAACAACCAACCTCATCCAACCAGTTGACTACTTCCAATTATCATCATACCAGTTGATATCCACCCAATTCTCATCCATCCAGTTGACTTCTTCCAATTCTCATCGTACCAGTTGACATCCACCCAATTCTCATCCATCCAGTTGACTTGTTCCAATTGTCATCAAACCAGTTGACATCCACCCAATTCTCATCCATTCAGTTGACTTCATCGAATTCTCATCCTACCAGTTGACATCCATCCTATTCTCATCCATCCACTTGACTTCATCCAATTGTCATCATACCAGTTGACATCCACCCTATTCTCATCCATCCAGTTGACTTCATCCAATTGATATCATACCAGTTGACATCGCCCTATTCTCATCCTTCCAGTTGACTTCATCCAAATGTCATCATAGTAAACATCCACCCAATTCTCATCCATCCAGTTGACTTCATCGAATTGTCATCCTACCAGTTGACATCCACCCTATTCTCATCCATCCACTTGACTTCATCCAATTGTCATCATACCAGTTGACATCCACCCTATTCTCATCCATCCACTTCACACTCATCCATCTCACTTCACACTCATCCATCCACTGTCATCCAATTGTCATCATACCAGTTGGCATTACCCTATTCTCATCCATCCAGTTGATTTCATCCAATTGTCATCCTACCAGTTGACATCCACCTTTTCTCATCTATCCAGTTCACTTCATCCAATTGCCATCAAACCAGTTGACATCCACCCAATTCTCATCCTTCCAGTTGACTTCATCCAGTTCTCATCATACCAGTTGACATCCACCCAATTCTCATCCATCCATTTGACTTGTTCCAATTGTCATCAAACCAGTTGACATTCACCCAATTCTCATCCATCCAGTTGATTTCATCCAATTGTCATCAAACCAGTTGACATCCACCCTATTCTCATCCATCCAGTTGACTTCATCCAATGGTCATCATACCAGTTGACATCCACCAAACTCTCATCCATCCAGTTGACTTCTTCCAATTGTCATCGTACCAGTTGACATCCACCCAATTCTCATCCATCCAGTTTACTTGTTCCAATTGTCATCAAACCAGTTGACATCCACCCAATTGACTTCATCCAATTGTCATCAACCAGTTGACATCCACCCAATTCTCATCCATCCAGTTGACGTCATCCAATTGTCATCAAACCAGTTGACATCTACCCAATTCTCATCCATCCAGTTGACTTCTTCCAATTGTCAGCGTACCAGTTGACATCCACCCAATTCTCATCCATCCAGATGACTTCATCCAATTGTCATCATACCAGTTGACATCCACCCAATTCTCAACAGGGCGGGGGTGGCTCAGTCGGTAGCCCGCCAGGCTCGTAATCTGTAGTTCCCAGGTTCGAGTCCCAGCTGTGTCAGCGTTGAGATTTATCTCCGGAAAAATTCCCCGTCCTGCCCGCGATCAGTAGGGGACACCGATGGGCTTGGAAAGGCCGCCGTCCGTCTAATGGGACGTTAAGCCGTGGCCCCGTGTGTGGGAGAGCCATACCCTGTGCACGTTAAAGAACACGCTGGATGGCCTTGACGGGAGGCTACCATCTGTCTCCCAACAGCTATTCCAGTGGGTCCCCTCCCCCAACCTTCTCTGAGCATTCGGGGTCCATGTGACCTAGCCATTTAGCCCATGGTGTGCAAAAAAGTGCCGCTCAGAGGTAAAACAACCCAACCCAATTCTCATCCATCCAGTTGACTTCATCCAATTGTCATCAAACCAGTTGACATCCACCCAATTCTGATCCATCCAGTTGACTTCATCCAATGGTCATCATACCAGTTGACATCCACCTAATTCTCATCCATCCAGTTGACTTCATCCAATTGTCATCAAACCAGTTGACATCCACCCAATTCTCATCCATCCAGTTGACTTTATCCAATTGTCATCATACCAGTTGACATCCACCCAATTCTCATCCATCCAGTTGACTTCATCCAATTGTCATCATACCAGTTGACATTCATTCAATTCTCAGCCATCCAGTTGACTTAAAAATGAAAAAATAAAATTAGAATTTCATACTTGTTATAATAATAATCGAGTATGCAACATAAACATGAGAAGTTTTAATTAAGAATTAAAGTGTCCGTTTTCTTTGTCGAATTCATTGACTGAATGATATTTACAGTTACTTGGTGAACGAAATATGAAATAATTAAACATGCGTTGACAAGTGATTTAGGAAAATTAAAGACTTCAACTGATAATGACATTTACTTCGACAGAAAAATTTTTTATATACATATATCGGACAACGTGACTGTTAATTTTTTTTGCATTGTTTATGTTCAGCTATTTTCTATTGTATGGAGATATTTCCGGTTGTTAGGATCACACAGAGGAAGGCACCAGAAATATAACAGGAGAACATTTGACATTCAGTTAACCTTATGAAAAGTAATCTCCTACCCTCCATTAAATCTCTACCGTGCATTTGTCCGATCGAAACTGGACTATGGATCCCAGGTGTACCACTCCGCCCAGGATTCAGCAGTGAAAGTGCTGGACCCCCTTCATCATTAGGCCCTCCGTGTTTGCACGGGAGCCTTCCGCACCTCACCAGTCCAGAGTCTCTACGTCGAGACCGACGAACCTTCTCTATCTCTTCGCCGTCATCAGTTGTCCCTACAATATGCATCTAAATTGCGATCCTTGGCTGGCCATCCCACTTGGGAATGCGTTTTCAATCCAAAGTGGGAAATGCTTTACACAAATCGGCCGACTGCTATTCGTTCTTTTGGTTTGTGTGTCTGAGGCTACTTAAGAGACATCAACACCAGTCTCGATAGTGTCGCACAGCCGACAGCTGAGCCACTTCCACCATGGCTCACTGTTTCCCCTTCCTGCGATTTTTCTTTGTGCAGGACGGGGAAGGCCTTTACACCCGACTGTGTGTACCGGCAACTCTTTACCTGCCATCGTGCTGAGCACCCGGACTTCTTGCCTGTCTTCACAGATGGCTCGAAGTCCGTCGCGTCAGTGGGATCGGCCATGGTCTGCTGTGATGTCATCATTGCAGACCAGATCCCACTGCAATGTTCCATCTTCACTGCTGAGTTGCATGCTATCAGCATTGCCTTGGACCATATAGCACCGAAGCATCATCGTCGGTGTGTGCTTTACACCGACTCGCTTAGCTCGCTACAGGCTTTGATCTCGGTGAGACATCGGCCTCACCCTGTTCTCTCCAAGATCCGCCAGCAGCTCCATCGTTGGGCAGCCACCACCACGATTCTCTTCTGTTGGGTGCCCAGTCATGTCGGAATCAGGGGCAATGACTTGGCAGATGCTGCTGCCAAGTCAGCCACGCCCCTGTCCGACTCTCCGTTGCCGGTTCCATATGTGGATTTCCGGCAGCGTTTCCCCATCGAGCTCCGGGCACAATGGCAGAGATCTTGGTCTGAACAGGTTGCTAACAAGCTCTTCGAGATCAAGCCCATTGTCAAACCGTGGCAGTCTTGTTTTCGCAGGAATCGTAAGGAGGAAGTTGTCCTTGCTAGGCTCCGCTCAGGTCACTAGTTTTTAACACACTCTTTTCTACTTAAGGCGGACGCAGTACCTAAGTGCGAGTTTTGTGACACCATTTTAACTGTTAAACATATTTTAATTCATTGTGCCGCTTTTAATCTTGAACGCAAAATGTATTTTACCTTCCACAATTTTATGGCTGAGCCTCTTACACTCGGCTATCTTTTATCTGATGAATCGTTTTTAACTCCTGTTTTCGACTTTTTACGTTTTACTGGTTATTTTACACGTATTTGATTTTTACACTGTTTCCTAGTTTTTACTCTTGTTTGTGGTTTTAAATAGGTCCTATACACCCATTTTTATTGTTAACTTCTACCCTTGTTGTTACCTTTTAGTCTTTTTTACTTATCGTTTTGTGCCGTTTTGTTTGTGCTCGTTTTAACTTTGGTGTGGGTTATGAAACTTTTATCCCTTTTTATCGTTTGTTTGGCGCAATATAGCCTTAGTTGCTGTTGCGCCAATAAACCTCAAACAACCAACCTCATCCAACCAGTTGACTACTTCCAATTATCATCATACCAGTTGATATCCACCCAATTCTCATCCATCCAGTTGACTTCTTCCAATTCTCATCGTACCAGTTGACATCCACCCAATTCTCATCCATCCAGTTGACTTGTTCCAATTGTCATCAAACCAGTTGACATCCACCCAATTCTCATCCATTCAGTTGACTTCATCGAATTCTCATCCTACCAGTTGACATCCATCCTATTCTCATCCATCCACTTGACTTCATCCAATTGTCATCATACCAGTTGACATCCACCCTATTCTCATCCATCCAGTTGACTTCATCCAATTGTCATCATACCAGTTGACATCGCCCTATTCTCATCCTTCCAGTTGACTTCATCCAATTGTCATCATAGTAAACATCCACCCAATTCTCATCCATCCAGTTGACTTCATCGAATTGTCATCCTACTTGTTGACATCCACCCTATTCTCATCCATCCACTTGACTTCATCCAATTGTCATCATACCAGTTGACATCCACCCTATTCTCATCCATCCACTTCACACTCATCCATCTCACTTCACACTCATCCATCCACTGTCATCCAATTGTCATCATACCAGTTGGCATTACCCTATTCTCATCCATCCAGTTGACTTCATCCAATTGTCATCCTACCAGTTGACATCCACCCTATTCTCATCCATCCAGTTCACTTCATCCAATTGTCATCAAACCAGTTGACATCCACCCAATTCTCATCCTTCCAGTTGACTTCATCCAGTTCTCATCATACCAGTTGACATCCACCAAACTCTCATCCATCCAGTTGACTTCTTCCAATTGTCATCGTACCAGTTGACATCCACCCAATTCTCATCCATCCAGTTTACTTGTTCCAATTGTCATCAAACCAGTTGACATCCACCCAATTGACTTCATCCAATTGTCATCAACCAGTTGACATCCACCCAATTCTCATCCATCCAGTTGACGTCATCCAATTGTCATCAAACCAGTTGACATCTACCCAATTCTCATCCATCCAGTTGACTTCTTCCAATTGTCAGCGTACCATTTGACATCCACCCAATTCTCATCCATCCAGATGACTTCATCCAATTGTCATCATACCAGTTGACATCCACCCAATTCTCAACAGGGCGGGGGTGGCTCAGTCGGTAGCCCGCCAGGCTCGTAATCTGTAGTTCCCAGGTTCGAGTCCCAGCTGTGTCAGCGTTGAGATTTATCTCCGGAAAAATTCCCCGTCCTGCCCGCGATCAGTAGGGGACACCGATGGGCTTGGAAAGGCCGCCGTCCGTCTAATGGGACGTTAAGCCGTGGCCCCGTGTGTGGGAGAGCCATACCCTGTGCACGTTAAAGAACACGCTGGATGGCCTTGACGGGAGGCTACCATCTGTCTCCCAACAGCTATTCCAGTGGGTCCCCTCCCCCAACCTTCTCTGAGCATTCGGGGTCCATGTGACCTAGCCATTTAGCCCATGGTGTGCAAAAAAGTGCCGCTCAGAGGTAAAACAACCCAACCCAACCCAATTCTCATCCATCCAGTTGACTTCATCCAATTGTCATCAAACCAGTTGACATCCACCCAATTCTGATCCATCCAGTTGACTTCATCCAATGGTCATCATACCAGTTGACATCCACCTAATTCTCATCCATCCAGTTGACTTCATCCAATTGTCATCAAACCAGTTGACATCCACCCAATTCTCATCCATCCAGTTGACTTTATCCAATTGTCATCATACCAGTTGACATCCACCCAATTCTCATCCATCCAGTTGACTTCATCCAATTGTCATCATACCAGTTGACATTCATTCAATTCTCAGACATCCAGTTGACTTAAAAATGAAAAAATAAAATTAGAATTTCATACTTGTTATAATAATAATCGAGTATGCAACATAAACATGAGAAGTTTTAATTAAGAATTAAAGTGTCCGTTTTCTTTGTCGAATTCATTGACTGAATGATATTTACAGTTACTTGGTGAACGAAATATGAAATAATTAAACATGCGTTGACAAGTGATTTAGGAAAATTAAAGACTTCAACTGATAATGACATTTACTTCGACAGAAAAATTTTTTATATACATATATCGGACAACGTGACTGTTAATTTTTTTTGCATTGTTTATGTTCAGCTATTTTCTATTGTATGGAGATATTTCCGGTTGTTAGGATCACACAGAGGAAGGCACCAGAAATATAACAGGAGAACATTTGACATTCAGTTAACCTTATGAAAAGTAATCTCCTACCCTCCATTAAATCTCTACCGTGCATTTGTCCGATCGAAACTGGACTATGGATCCCAGGTGTACCACTCCGCCCAGGATTCAGCAGTGAAAGTGCTGGACCCCCTTCATCATTAGGCCCTCCGTGTTTGCACGGGAGCCTTCCGCACCTCACCAGTCCAGAGTCTCTACGTCGAGACCGACGAACCTTCTCTATCTCTTCGCCGTCATCAGTTGTCCCTACAATATGCATCTAAATTGCGATCCTTGGCTGGCCATCCCACTTGGGAATGCGTTTTCAATCCAAAGTGGGAAATGCTTTACACAAATCGGCCGACTGCTATTCGTTCTTTTGGTTTGTGTGTCTGAGGCTACTTAAGAGACATCAACACCAGTCTCGATAGTGTCGCACAGCCGACAGCTGAGCCACTTCCACCATGGATCGCTGTTTACCCTTCCTGTGATTTTTCCCTGTGCAGGACGGGGAAGGCCTTTACACCCGACTGTGTGTACCGGCAACTCTTTGCCAGCCATCGTGCTGAGCACCCGGACTTCTTGCCTGTCTTCACAGATGGCTCGAAGTCCGACACATCGGTGGGATCTGCCATGGTCTGCTGTGATGTCATCATTGCAGACCAGATCCCACTGCAGTGTTCCATCTTCACTGCAGAGTTGCACGCTATCAGTCTCGCCTTGGACCACGTGGCAGCTGAACATCATCATCGGTGTGTGCTTTACACTGACTCGCTTAGCTCGCTACAGGCTTTGATCTCGGTGAGGCATCGGCCTCACCCAGTTCTTACTAAGATCCGCCAGCAGCTACATGTCTGGCAGCCACCACCAATGTTCTCTTCTGCTGGGTGCCCGGTCACGTCGGTATCAGGCGAAATGACTTGGAAGATGCTGCTGCCAAGTCAGCCACGCCCCGGTTCCATATCTGGATTTCCGGCAGCGTTTTACCAACGAGCTCCGGGCACTGTGGCAGAGATCTTGGTCAGCACAGCTTACGAACAAGCTCTTTGAGATCAAACCTATCATCAAAATATGGCAGTCTTGTTACCGCACGAATCGCAAGGAGGAAGTTGTACTTGCTCGGCTCCGATTAGGTCATTCGTTTCTTACTCATTTGTTTCTTCTACGGGCGGACGACGTACCTAAGTGCGAGTTTTGTGACACCGTTTTAACCGTTAAACATGTTTTAATTGAATGTCAAGCGTTTAATATTTAACGAAAATTGTATTTTAACTTTCATGATTTTGCGTCCGAGCCTCTTACACTCGGATATCTTTTAACCGATCATTGCTTTTTACCCTAAGTTTTTTCCTTTTTAAAATATTGTGGTTATTTTAATAGATTTTGATTTTACCTATTATTTTGTATAGCCCGGGTCTTTTACACCTGGAATTGTTATAACAGATATTTTTCAAGTGGATATTTTACTCGACTTTGATTTTACCACCTTATACATTGCGTGTATATCCCAGGTCACTTACACCTGGTATTCTATTGTTTTACTTTGTATTTTTACAATTGTTCTTTGTTATTTTACCATTTTACAATTTAGCTAATTTCTTTTAAATTTGGTTGCGGGTTACACGTCTTTTATATTTTATATTGTCTTTTGTTTGGCGCATTATGGCCTAGTCGCCCATGCGCCATAGAACCCAAAACAACCACCCAACCAACCTCCATTACATCCTTAAGATCATATGTTGCTATTTTAAGATAATGTACCTAATTTCTAATTCACGTGATATTCTCGGTATAATATTTTACTTAACATTCAGTCTTCAATCAACTGCATCCCAACCGAAGAGATGTTGCCACATCATAAACTTGTGTCTGTATTTAAACGAACATTAAATTTGAGATCAACGAAATTTTTGAAATATCGCGCGAAACAGGAGTATGCATGTAATTGACAACTCGGTATGCAAAATTAGGGGAGGGGGGGGGGCGTGTCCCGAAGAAGTGTCCTGCTCGTGGTGCACTTTGTTTCGCCTCTGAGTCCGTGCAGAAGCGAGAGTGAAAATTGATTTCGTAGAGGTGGAGAGCGATGTTGCTATGGTGATTCGGATCTGTTTATCGATGCATAGGAATAGCTAAGGGCGAAAAGGAATGGACACTTGGTCAGCCTGTGCACGCGGAATGGCAAAAAGTGTTGAAGTTGAATACACTTATTCCACTGGATGTCATAACAATGATATATAAAGCTCTCTGTGAGTCAATCATTAGGTATGGTATCAGTATATATGGATGTATATATAAATCTGTTTTAAATAAAATTAAACGAATACAAAAAAGCACTCTAAATAATATTGTTAAATTCAATAAACATGTAATTAATGAAGATCACCTTGGCAATATTTTTCATTATCTGAACATTTTACCAGTTGACTTGTTATATATTTATGTAACTATCTTTAGAAATTACTTTAAAAATGAACACAAGGAGGAAATTTTGCATGTGATCAATACAAGACGAAAGTGTGAAAATTATTTTGTTCAACCAATTTTTCACAATAATTATGGAAAAGCGCGGATATCTTATCAAATACCCAAAATCTTTAATTCTCTACCGAGAGATCTGTTATGCCTGAGCATTTATTCAGAAATTAAAACTAAAGTTTCGAAATGGTTATGAGATGTAAATATTTGAAAAGTAATCTTTAAAAAGTCATATCCTGTATCTGGTATCGTTTTAAGCAAGTGTAATTTTAATGTGAAATGATGACTTGTACCATAGGTGATAGTTTTATGCAATACGTGCTGTAATCCGAAATGTTATAGGTTTATTTTATAAATGTGTTTAATTTTTCATGTCTGTGTTTTAATACGTGTTTTTTTTGTTGTTGTTATTGTTTTAGTTTCTTTTTTTAATTATGTGTTTATTTTCCATTATAAATTTCATATTCTTTAATAAACCTGTCGTGGGATTGAAAGGAATCCTGCTGCCAAGCCATAAGGCTTAGCGGGGTAATCTATGTATATAACCATACTAAGGCTTTATAAAGATATTATTATTAATCGTCGGTGGCAGAAGAGTTTCTCGTTCACTTCTTCGAAGGGGATTCTGAAGAAACGGAATTGTTTTCTCTCCCGTCACTGCAGAGATTTTCTTTTTATCCATTTGAAGAAGAAAGTTGAAATCCTATTCAGCTGAGCAAAGATCCACCTGAATAACATTTCAAACAACGAATGCAATGGCAACACTTTCATTCCATTTGGTGTTAGCGGAGTGTTGAAGTGCAGGTGAGGTTAATCCAACTCTGAGGTATAGCAGCAAAGGATCTCTATCACTGATTGCATTTCTTTCAAGTTCTTATCATTGATGCCATTTCATTGCCTTACATAGTTTTCTTTTGTATTTTGAAATCACGCTTGGTCGTCTAATATTGAAATTCAACTAAACCTCTGCAAAAATACTTTAATCGAGTGTACCGAATTTAGCCTTGAACACCATTTTCATTTTGAAATCAGCCTTGAACACCATTTTCATTTTAAATTTAGCCTTGAACACCATTTTCATATTGAATTTAGCCTTGAACACCATTTTCATTTTGAATTTAGCCTTGAACACCATTTTCATTTTGAATTTAGCCTTGAACACCATTTTCATTTTGAATTTAGCCTTGAACACCATTTTCATTTTGAGTTCAGCCTGGAACACCATTTTCATTTTGAAATCAGCCTTGAACACCATTTTCATTTTGAATTTAGCCTTGAACACCATTTTCATTTTGAATTTAGCCTTGAACACCATTTTCATTTTGAATTCAGCCTTGAACACATTTTCATTTTGAATTCAGCCTTGAACACCATTTTCATTTTGAATTCAGCCTTGAACACATTTTCACTTTGAATTCAGCCTTGAACACATTTTCATTTTGAATTCAGCCTTGAACACCATTTTCATTTTGAATTCAGCCTTGAACACCTTTTCATTTCAATTTAGTCTTACATTCGGATATCTTTTATCTGATGAATCGTTTCCCGTCTTTGACTTTTTGCATTCTACTGATTATTTTATTCGCATTTAATCTATTTATCTTTTTTATTCAGACTTTTTTTTACTCTATTAATCCTATACACCCTTTGTTAATTTCTCTAGTTAACAATTGTTGACACTTTTTTATCCTGTTTTTTTTATATATATTGTTTGTTTTGAACTTTTCTTTCTTGTTCTGTCTTCCTATTTGACTTTCCTCTTTCCCCTCTGTGCGAGCTCCTGTACGCGGTGAGGGGGACCACCCTGTGAAGGTTCCGCTGTTCCGCTACTTTCACAGGGTCCTGAATGCTCGCCCGAGTGTTTGCCATGCGCGGAGACCCGTATACCGGGAAAGGTGGATCCCGGTAGTTGCTCGGGGTCATATCTCTCCTGACTTGCGGGTCCCCTTTGACCCCTTGCCATTGTGGAGCCTGTCTGTCGCGGGGATACCAGTATATTCCGGTAAACGAGAGCTCCTGGGGTGGCCCCCCCAGGAGCAATCGGCTGGTGGGCAGGTCCTGCTAGGGTCAACCGTGCAGAGCAGTGAGGAACCTTGCCCATGGTCCGGGTACAGGTTCGCAAGTTTCCTCACAACTTATTTTCCTTTTAAAGTTATACTTTCTTTGTGAGGCCAGTTTGGCCTTTCACAATTTTCTTATTTTACGCTTTGTTCCTTTTGTGTAGAATGTTTTTGTTCTGCACATTTCTCTTTTTATTTTCCTTTTACTTTTTTTGTGAGGGCTTGGCTCACTGTCTATGCGGGTATAGTGCCTGCGTTGCCCTGGCGCCCGACAGGGCTTCCCCTTGTTGGGCTCCGTGGAGTGTGGGGACAGCGGGCACTGAACCACACAAAACAAAAAAATGAGAGAGAATGATGAAATTGATGCGATTGGTGCGAACAAGAGGTCTCGACATGAGCCCCCATCTTCTTCGTCTCCGTTATCTCTGCCATCGTCTTCTGTGTCTGTGTCTTCGTTCCCGAGATTCCTGATCGTTCACTCCACTGGCAATCAGGTACTTGGGGACATGTCCCCATTTTTCGTAAATAAAGGTTTGAAAGGTTTTGCGGGAGAGCCGAAATCCGTCAAGCGCTTACGATCTGACGACTTCCAGGTTGAGATTGCTTGTTCCAAACACTCGGAACTGCTCCTAAAAGTCAAAGAAATTGGCTGTCGCAGTTACTCCCCATAAAACTTTGAATTCCTCTCGGGGTGTGATCACTGAGTGGGGCCTCCTCAAAGTCACTGAGGAGGAAATCCTCTCATAACTCGCACCTCAAGGAGTAACAGCGGTCCATCGGGATTCGACATGCCGTGATTGGAAATTGGCACCCACCCGGGTGCAGATTGTGACATTTAACATGCCACGCCTGCCTTCTTCCATCAAGGCAGACTATTTACATTGGGAGGTACGGCCGTATATACCGAACCCTCTGCGCTGTTTTCAGTGTCAGATATACTTTCATGCCCGCACACCATTCCGGGGCAAGCCTACCTGTGCTCACTGTGGCAGTAAGGATCAACTGGATCCTGACTGCACAGCAGAAAAGGCAAGCTGTGTCAACTGTAGTAGCGAACATCCGGCATACTCCCGCGACTGTCCGAAGTGGAAGGAAGAAAAGGAGGTGCAATGCTTGAAAGTAGTAAAGAACATCTCTTATGCTGAAGCGAGAAAGCTAGCTGCACCGCCCACCCTGCCTGGCAAGGTATCCTATGCCGTTGCAGTCATTCGAAAGCCCATCGTTCCAATGACTTCGGTTGAGGTGCAGACTGATATCAGTGTACCACCAACTGAATCTTTCTCGCCAGCAGCGAAGTACCTCCTCACGCAGGCGAAACCGAGGATGGTGTCGACTTCAACCCCGGTTTCCATTCCTGCAACTCAGCCTTCCACCTCCACCAGAAGGCCTCCTCCTCGCCATCCTCAGACAGCAAAACCTTCCAAACCGAAGGGGCCCCCACCAGGGCCCAAAAAGAAAATAATCACTCCTCCACAAAGGGCGGTCACCGATTCATGCCCCTCGGACGATTCCGAGGACATGAATACCGACCGCCCCCTGTTCACTAAACCGTCCTCTGCGGTGGTTAAGTTCAATAGGAATTCGTCGTCCGCCCACTCTTCTAAGTCCTGAGATGGCCACACTCCTACAATAGAATTGTCATGGATTCCAGAGGAATCTTGACGACATCAAGGCCCTCCTTCAGGCACACCAGCCCATCTGTGTGTGCCTGCAGGAGACATACTTGCAGCCAGTCACAGATCCCACGATCCGGCACTTTTCACTAGTTCGCCGGGACTGGGATGGAGATGGTCCAGCTCGCGGGGGTGTCGCCATCCTCGTGAGCAGCCATTCTCCATTCCATGTCGTACCACTCACCACCAACTTAGAGGTGGTAGCCATCCGCCTCTTCGTGGGGTTCTCGTTGACTGTCTGCTCTGTATATCTTCTACCTGGGAGCATCGTCTTCCAGGAAGACCTTGATGATCTCGTCTCGCAGCTGCCCTCCCCCTTCCTCATAATTGGGGACCTCAATGGACAGAGTCCACTTTGGGGCAGTGCTTACACCAACGGGTGGGGTGAGGTCCTGGAGCAGTGGCTCCTGGATCCTTCTCTCTCCCTGTTGAACATCGGTGTCAGTACTTACTTTCACTCCCCAACCTGCTCTTTCACTGCCATTGACCTTACCTTCTGCTCTTCCTCGATCCTTCCAGTTTTTACATGGGAGGTCGAGGACAACCCGTACGGAAGCGATCACCTCCCCATGGTGTGCACCATCTCCCGTGGGGGGCCGTGCAGCCCTTCATGTCTCTCATGGTGGAGGCTCGATTAAGCTGACTGGGGTGGTTCCGAGCTGCTCTCTGAGCTCGATGACCATGCTGCCAGCCAGGAGTCCATCAATGTTGGAGATAACATTTCTGTGGAGATAACGGACTGTATCGTAGTTGCAGCTGCATCAACAATTCCTTAAACTTCGACACAGTTTTCTCGTGTTCCGAAACTGTGGTGGAATCCAGATTGCACCGCAGCTCGTAAAGCTCAGAAGAAGGCTTGGAGGGGGGGACGGTTCGGAGATATCCAACGACCCCCAACCTCGAAATGCTCAAACGTGCCAGGGCGAAAGCTCGTTTGTCCAGCGCCATAGCCAGAAGGAATCTTGGATCAAGTATACGTCTTCTATGACCCGCACGACCAGTTCTAAGGTCGTGTGGGATAAAGTCCGGAAGATGGGTGGGAACTACACGTCCCACTCGTTATCGATCCTGGAGCACAATGGACAGGCAATTGCTGATCCCAAAGCAATTGCCGACACTCTGGAGGTGTCTTTCTCCTCCATCTCTTGATCTTCCTCTTACTCCCCTGAGTTTCTAGCCCAGAAGGGCATGGCAGAATGCTCTCCGCTGTCTTTCCACTCGAATGGCCTGGAGCATTACAACAGGCCATTCACAGCAGAGGTGCTTCGCCTTGCTCTGCACTCTTCTCGTGCCTCTGCTGTAGGGCCGGACAATGTCCATTATGCCATGCTCCAACATCTTTCACCATCGAGTAAGGATCGGCTGCTCCATCTCTTCAATCGCATTTTTCTCGAGGAGCAGTTTCCGGACTCCTGACAGGAGGCCATCGCCTTGGCCTATCCGAAGCCAGGAAAGGATTCCAAGATTCCTTCGAATTATCGTCCCATTGCGTTGAGGAGCTGTGTGTGCAAGGTGTTGGAAAGAATGGGAAATGCCAGACTCATCTGGTATTTAGAACACCACAACCTTCTTTCCAACACCAAGTGTAGCTTTTGCAGGCAACGGTTAACTCTTGACCATCTGAAACGCCTCGAATCGGCTTTCAGAAACTCATTTTTACGTCGAGAGTACCTGGTGTCAATTTTCTTCAACATCGAGAAAGGGTACGACATTGCTTGGAGATTCGGCATTCTTCGTAACCTTCACAGCTTCGGCTTCAGAGGTCACATGCCGATCTTCATCTCCAACTTCTTATCGACACGTTCTTTTTGTGTCTGTGTCGGTAACACTCTGTCTCGGCCATACCCCCAAGAACAGGGTGTGCCTTAAGACTGCGTTCTGAGTGTTACGCTTTTCGCTGTCAAACTTAATTCTATTACTAGACAACTTCCTCCATCAGTAGGCAATGCTCTTTATGTTGATGATTTTAACATATTTTGCTCGTCGTCCAGCATGAGGGTCATTGAAAGACAACTGCAAATTGCCCTGAACAATCTTTCAGTTTGGGCGACGGCAAACGCGTTTTGGTTCTCCCTGCAGAATACAGCATGTGTGCACTTTTGCCGCAAGTGTAATCTTCACCTGGATCCCGAGCTCCGGCTTGGGGGTTACATCATTCCAGTTGTGGCGGAGACCAAGTTTCTCGTCTCATATTCGATCGGAAATTGACCTTTTTACCACACATACGTCATCTCAGGTGAAAGTGCACGCGGGCATTGAACATTGTCAAGGTCGTCTCCTCCCTTTCTTGGGGGGCGGGCCGATGTTCTTTGCTCCGCCTCTACTGTACACTTGTCCGATCGAAACTGGACTACGGATCCCAGATGTAACACTCCGCCCAGGATTCATCAGTGAAAGTGCTGGATCCTCTCCATCACCAGGCCCTCCATGTTTGCACGGGAGCCTTCTGCACCTCACCGGTCCAGAGTCTTTATGTCGAGACCGACGAACCTTTTTTATCTTTTTGCTGTCAGCAATATGCATATAAATTGCGATCCCTGCCTGGGCATCCCACTTGGGACTGCGTTTTTAGTCTCTGGTGGGAAATGTTATACCAGAATCGGCCGACTGCCATTCGTTCTTTTGGTTTGCGTGTCCGATTCTACCTCAGAGACATCAACAGCAGTCTCGATAGCGTCGCACAGTTGACAGCTCAGCCACTTCCACCATGGCTCGCTGTTTCCCCTTCCTGTGATTTTTCCCTGTGCAGGACGGGAAGGCCTTTACATCCAACTGTGTGCACCGGCAACTCTTTGCTAGCCATCATGCGGAGCACCCAGACTTCTTGCCTGTCTTCATAGATGGCTCAAAGTCCAGCATATCAGTGGGATCGGCCATGGTGTACTGTGATGTAATTGTTGCAGACCAGATCCCACAGCAGTATTCCATCTTCACTGCAGAGTTGCATGCTATCAGCCTCGCCTTGGACCACGTGGCGACTAAGCATCATCGTTGGTGTGTGCTTTACACCGACTCGCTTATCTCGCTACAGGCTTTGATCTCGTTGGACGCTCTTGGCAGACGCTGCTGCAAAGTCAGCCAACTCTCTGCTTCTGGTTCCATATCTGGATTTCTGGCAGTGTTTTACCAATGAGCCCCGGGCACTGTGGCACAGTCTTGGTCGGAACAGCTTACGAACAAGCTATTTGAGATCAAACCTGTCATCAAACCATGGCAGTCTTGTTACCGCAGGAATGGCAAGGAGGAAGTTGTACTTGCTCTGCTCCACTTAGTTCATTCTTTTATTACTCATTCGTTTCTTCTACGGGTGGACGACGTACCTAAGAGTGAGTTTTGCGACACCATTTTAACTATCAAACACATTTTAATCTCGTGTCCATGTTTTAACTTCGAACGTTGTATGTTTTTTAACTTTCATGATTTTACGTCTGAGCCCCTTACACTCGAACATCTTTTATCAGATCATTGTTGTTTCAATTTTTTAAAATATAGTGGATATTTTACTCGTCTATAGTTTTATTTGAATGTTTAACCCAGGTCACTTACACCTGGGTTCTTTTTATATTTATTATGCATTTATACATTTGTTTCTTGTTATTAACTATGTTACCTTTTATTGTTTTACATTTTTTGTATGTGTGTGTGTGTGGTTATTTTTTAAAAATTGGTTGTGTGTCTTATGACTTTTATCTTTTATTGGGACATTTGTTTGGCGCATTATATCCTGAAATGCTAATGCGCCATTAAACCAAAACAACCAACCAACTTTCCTCTTTTGTGTGTTGTTTTTAACTGCGGTTGAGGGTTCAATGTCTTTTAGGGCAACGTAGCCTTGTTGCCCTTGCACCGTTAAACCCAAAAGAGCCAATCAGTTCTGTACCTGGACTTCCGGCAGTGTTTTACCTTCGAGTTGTGGGCGCAGGTGGCAGAGATCTTGGTGAGCACATTAAGATCAGAATCTCTTCGTCTTTTGTTGTGGCTGATTCTTTTCCTCTTCTTACCTTGCTTGCCGCATAAACACCGTTGTTGCAATTGTACCCTAAATAACCTCGAAAATGCTGCCTCCTGTGGCATCACCTGTCTCTGTGCTTCTGCAGACCGGGGGGTTGACCGGTGACGAGGGTACATCTTGAAGGTGGCGTCATTTTTTGATTCTGGCATCTGTGCCTCTTGTTGTGTTTCCTCGGTCACTCTTGAAAACTCCTCTTCCGCCACCAGATGAAAGCTCCTCTTCGGCCACCAGATGACGCTGGGTCATCTCCGAGTTTTGTTCGCTTTCTAAAACTCCATCGTCTCTTCGCTGATGTTCTTATGAAGTCTCGTGCTACTCTTTTTATGATCGAAACCCTCCTGGTGCTTCTAAAAGCCCTTTGTTTCAAATGTGTTTGGTTGGAGTCAAAACAACATTATTGCTGGCAATGGGTGCTGCAGCCGCTGCGCTTGCCTGAAGCTGTTTCCAAGGGATATGCGACTCAACCAACTATGAAAATGGCGACGGCGGTTAAACAGGGAGGACAAAAAAGGCTACAATCGGGAATCGTACTCTTCACACAAGTTGCAAACGATGCCAGCCAGTGTGCAGCAAGGTCTTTTGGAAGAGGGAATAGGAGGAGAAACAATAACATAAATCTTTCTTTGTGGATGGAAACTGTTGAGTAACAATAAGAAATAGAATAAGAGACTTCACTGCAATGCAGTGTTCATCTGTGTTACGATGGCGAATAAATTCTAATTGCCTTTTTTGTCACTTTTTTAAACTGTTGACTGCATTGCTACAATTTTAAAACATTGTTCTGTTAAGCAACGTTTCCTTTCTTTTCATTTGCAGGAAAATGGTGACCGACAAATTGTGCAGGTGACGGGCTTTGGCCCCCTCATCACCGACACCTTAGGAGTCATCCACACTTACATCACGGGCCTGCTGTTGCACCCCTCCTCTCCGGACTCCGCTGTTTACATGAGCCTTCCCCCCATCCCGCAGGGGGGCGAAGGTCAACTGGTGACCCTGAGGAGCGATGCCAGGCAGCAAGCGTACGTCCCCACGGAGAGTCGATCTTCCCTTGGCGACGCCTCAGATACGAAACCTCTTCTGGCTGACTTGGAGCCTGACTTGATCCTCTATCCGACTCGCGACATGACGATCAGGCAGCTCAGGTGAGTCCACTTCTATCATCGTCGTCGTCATAAATCGTAAAACTCTAATTTTCGAGAGGATGGTCTCTTCACGAAGGAAGACTCAGACATCAGGAAGATGAAAATCATCTGCTTCATCATTTAGTGGACCGATGTTCTTTGTTCCGGCTCTACCGTGAACTTGTCCGATCGAAACTGGACTACGGATCCCAGGTGTACCACTCCGCCCAGGATTCAGCAGTGAAAGTGCTGGACCCCCTTCATCATCAGGCCCTCCGTGTTTGCACGGGAGCCTTCCGCACTTCACCGGTCCAGAGTTTCTACGTCGAGACCAACGAACCTTCTCTATCTCTTCGCCATCAGCAGTTATCGCTACAATATGCATCGAAATTGCGATCCTTGCCTGGCCATCCCACTTGGGAATGCGTTTTCAGTCCAAAGTGGGAAAGCTTTACACAAATCAGCCGACTGCTATTCGTTCTTTTGGTTTGTGTGTCCGAGGCTACTTAAGAGACATCAACACCAGTCTCGATAGTGTCGCACAGCCGACAGCTGAGCCACTTCCACCATGGATCGCTGTTTACCCTTCCTGTGATTTTTCCCTGTGCAGGACGGGGAAGGCCTTTACACCCGACTGTGTGTACCGGCAACTCTTTGCCAGCCATCGTGCTGAGCACCCGGACTTCTTGCCTGTCTTCACAGATGGCTCGAAGTCCGGCACATCGGTGGGATCTGCCATGGTCTCCTGTGATGTCATCATTGCAGACCAGATCCCACTGCAGTGTTCCATCTTCACTGCAGAGTTGCACGCTATCAGTCTCGCCTTGGACCACGTGGCAGCTGAACATCATCATTGGTGTGTGCATTACACTGACTCGCTTAGCTTGCTACAGGCTTTGATCTCGGTGAGGCATCGGCCTCACCCAGTTCTTACTAAGATCCGCCAGCAGCTACATCGTCTGGCAGCCACCACCAATGTTCTCTTCTGCTGGGTGCCCGGTCACGTCGGTATCAGGCGAAATGACTTGGAAGATGCTGCTGCCAAGTCAGCCACGCCCCGGTTCCATATCTGGATTTCCGGCAGCGTTTTACCAACGAGCTCCGGGCACTGTGGCAGAGATCTTGGTCAGCACAGCTTACGAACAAGCTCTTTGAGATCAAACCTATCATCAAAATATGGCAGTCTTGTTACCGCACGAATCGCAAGGAGGAAGTTGTACTTGCTCGGCTCCGATTAGGTCATTCGTTTCTTACTCATTTGTTTCTTCTACGGGCGGACGACGTACCTAAGTGCGAGTTTTGTGACACCGTTTTAACCGTTAAACATGTTTTAATTGAATGTCAAGCGTTTAATATTTAACGAAAATTGTATTTTAACTTTCATGATTTTGCGTCCGAGCCTCTTACACTCGGATATCTTTTAACCGATCATTGCTTTTTACCCTAAGTTTTTTCCTTTTTAAAATATTGTGGTTATTTTAATAGATTTTGATTTTACCTATTATTTTGTATAGCCCGGGTCTTTTACACCTGGAATTGTTATAACAGATATTTTTCAAGTGGATATTTTACTCGACTTTGATTTTACCACCTTATACATTGCGTGTATATCCCAGGTCACTTACACCTGGTATTCTATTGTTTTACTTTGTATTTTTACAATTGTTCTTTGTTATTTTACCATTTTACAATTTAGCTAATTTCTTTTAAATTTGGTTGCGGGTTACACGTCTTTTATATTTTATATTGTCTTTTGTTTGGTGCATTATGGCCTAGTCGCCCATGCGCCATAGAACCCAAAACAACAACCAAAATTCATCATTTCAATCTCTTGAGAAAGGTTCCAATTTGGCCAATGCTTTCGAAAACGATCGCGACATCTTCTGTCCTTGCAGTTGTTCAGGTGGAGAAGGAAGGGGAGCAACGAAGGGAGGGGGGTCTTTCTTCGTGTCTCCTCGCCCTACTCATGAGATTAGAATCCTCTTTCGTCAGGACATCTCATTCCTTTTCAGCCGATTTGATTTCGCATGCAAATTTCAATTCTTAATTGAAACAGAAAAACATTTATCTGAAAAATGCAAGAAATCATCGCCCTGAAGAAACTTTTGAAAAGAAAATCTCGATAGAGGGCGTTTTGAATTCCAAAGATAACTTTTAATATATTTTTATCACTTTGTTTTGGTCTTTAAGATTTAATGTGAATTACCTGTATTGGGCAAATGTAACTTATATGGATATTATATCTTTCAGAAATGAGCATTTACTGAGATAACGAATTATCATTCATTTCTTCCGAATTGATAATTGCGTAATCATTGTGAAAATATTGTAAAATGCTTAGTTGTTTTGAAGAACTAAATATTGCTCTTATGATTAGTAATGATTTAGCACCCTACAATCATATTCCAAAGCGGAGCCCATTTAAATAAAGGAAAGGGGGGAAAATATGTTAAGACCCGAAAGAAATTTCTGAATCTGTACATCCCATCAGTAATGAACCTTCCCATTCGCTTTCTGAAAAAGAGCACGTGGCCTCTCTGCATCACCTTTGGTGATGATCAAGTGATGCTGCAGAGTATCACTTGTCTAGCCAAGCTTTGCATCAGAAAGGGGAAAACAGCCAATTTCTAAAGCACCAGTTTCTTACAGCAGAAAGGGAAAGAAATTCATTTCCTTACAGCAGAAAGGAAGGAAAGGAAATTAATTTTCTTCAGCAGAGAAGAAGGAGAGGAAGTTGATTTCGTACAGCAGAGAGGAAGGAAAGGAAATTAATTTCCTTCAGCGGAGATGAAGGAGAGAAAGTGGATTTCCTACAGCAGAGAAGAAGGAGCGGAGTGGATTTCCTACAGCAGAGAAGAAGGAGAGGAAGTCGATTTCCTACAGCAGAGAAGAAGGAGCGGAAGTGGATTTCCTACAGCAGAGAAGAAGGAGCGGAAGTGGATTTCCTACAGAAGAGAGGAAAAGAAGTCGATTTCCTACAGCAGAGAAGAAGGAGCGGAAGTTTATTTCCTACAGCAGAGAGGAAAGAAATTTATTTCCTAGAGCAGAGAGGAAGGAAAGGAAATTAATTTCCTTCAGCAGAGAAGAAGGAGAGGAAGTTGATTTCGTACAGCAGAGAGGAAGGAAAGGAAATTAATTTCCTTCAGCGGAGAAGAAGGAGCGGAAGTCGATTTCCTACAGCATAGAAGAAGGAGAGGAAGTGGATTTCCTACAGCAGAGAGGAAAGGAAATTAATTTTCTTCAGTAGAGAAGAAGGAGAGGAAGTTTATTTCCTACAGCAGAGAGGAAAGAAATTTATTTCCTAGAGCAGAGAGGAAGGAAAGGAAATTAATTTCCTTCAGCGGAGAAGAAGGGGCGGAAGTTGATTTCCTACAGCAGAGAAGAAGGAGAGGAAGTTGATTTCCTACAGCAGAGAGGAAAGGAAATTAATTTTCTTCAGCAGACAGGAAAGGAAATTAATTTTGATCAGCAGAGAAGACGGAGAGGAAGTTGATATCCTACAGCAGAGAGGAAAGGAAATTAATATCCTTCAGCAGAGAGGAAGGAGAGGAAAGGAAATTAATTTTCTTCAGCAGACAGGAAAGGAAATTAATTTTGATCAGCAGAGAAGACGGAGAGGAAGTTGATATCCTACAGCAGAGAGGAAAGGAAATTAATATCCTTCAGCAGAGAGGAAGGAAAGGAAGTTGATTTCTTAGAAGAGAAAACGAAATAAAATTAATTTCTGAATCGATGCTTTAGGAAAGAAAGGATGAGAGCAGTGGATTTGTGAAAGGAGAGTTTTCAAATGAAAGAGGATGAGCAGCCGATTGCTGAAGGGAAGCTTTCGAAGAGAAAGGAAGTGAAATGTCTCGTTTTCTCTCTTTTCATTAGAATGGTTGAGAAGAGTCAAATATTGAAGATCTAATTCAGATGGCAAGAAACGAAGAGCATCTCATGCCAAGAATTGCATGACAATGGGCGAGAACAACAGCTGACGTCTGAAGAGAAGATTCCGATGGGAAAGGGGGGCAGCATCCCCCTATGGCAGGTTTTACATTGCGAAAAGTTTAAAACAATCATTTTTTTTTAATCGATGCTTTGGAACAGGAACTTTAGAAACATTCGATTCCTGAAAGTGAGGCAGGAAGAAAAGATTCCAGAACCACCAAATGATACCTTTCAGCTGTGAGAACCAAACAACGAATTTCTGAATGAAAGGAATGGACCAATGAAAGGAAGCGTTTCTGATTCCAGTCTAAATGACATCCGAACGGGGGAGAACAGGAAATTAGTTAAAAGAGAAATCAAAATGGAATATTAAAAAAAATTCCAGGTTGTAAGTTTACCTATGTTCCACTTTTCCCTTACATAACTCTTGTTATCCGAGTCAGTCCTACGAGACATAGTTACGACCTGCTGGATGGGGCACAGGTGGGGGGAGGGAGAGGAGGTAATTTCGATGAATCGCTGAGAGATGTGAGGTCTGAGAAGGATGAAATGGTCGGAACGAAACAAGAGGACAACGAAAGATCGAAGATGAGTCGGAAAAGGAAATTAGCCAAACGATAATTCAATAAAACTGTTTCTTTCATAAAACTCGACAGAATTTTCTTTAAAATGGAATTCATGATCCTTTCACTGTTGACTTCATCAAAACAAAAAAATTGAGACGTTTTTTCTTCTTATTTCAGAGAAGATCTCGAAGAAGCGAAAGTCACGGGGGATTATTCTCGCCTCCAGGAATATTACGAAACAACTTTTGGTTCGCTGGTGGATATTTGTGCGACGTTCAAGGTCAGTCAAAATTTCATTTCTCTTGGCCTTCCCCGTTATTTAATTTTACCCTTCGTCACTTTCAAATAAGTTTCCTTTAAGTCGAAGTCGTAGATCAAACATTGTCATTTTTGTTGATTCCATTTGTCCTGTAATCAATGTCACCTGTAGTTTTTATTTCGATTGACTTTTCCTTCATTAGCGTCCCTTCTCTTTCAGCCTCTCGATTCCTTCCAACACCCAACATCAGCGTCATTTATCATTCACATTTTCATCGTGGCTGCGATTCACCTCACATGTTTATTAATTTTGTAGATTGCTTTGTTTTGTGAGGCAAGTTTGCTTCTCACATTTCTTTATTTTTTCACTTATTTTGTGAAGACTCCAGTGTGTTTCTCACAATTTCTCTTCTACTTTTCCTTTTTTTCAGTTGTGAGGTCTTGGCTGTGTGGGTGTGGTGCCTGGATGTCCACTTGGGCGTTCCCTTGGAATGGGTGGCGACAACAGGCACTGAACCACAAACCCAACCACTAGTTTCAAAAATGGAAATTCATCGGCGAATGCTCCAAAAAGAGCTCTGCACGAGCCCCTGTCTTCTGTGCTTCCGTTGTCATCGTCGCCATTGTCTTCATATCTTCCTTCATCCCTGAGGTTCCTGGACATCCACTCTACGGATAATTGGTTACATGTCCCCCTTTTCGTTTCAACAAAGGTTTGAAAGTTTTCACGGGAAAACCGAAATCTGTCGAGCGCCAAGGATCTGGTGACCTGCAAGTGGAGTTTGCATGCTCAAAACATTCGGACCTTCTTTTGAATGTTACAGCAATTGAGGAGTGGCAGTCACTCCACACACCACGCTTAATTTCTCCCTGGGCGTGATCTCCGAGTGGGGCCTCCTCGACGTTTCTGAGGAGAAAATCCTCTCGGAGCTTTCATCCCATGGAGTGATAGCTGTCCATCGGGTTTCGCAACGCCATGATGGAAAGTTAGTACTCTGCTGGGTACTGATAATAACTTTAAAACACGCACACCTGCCTACTTCCATCAAGGCAGGGTACTTACACTACGAGGTACAACCATATACACCAAACCCTCTGTGTCGTTTCCAGTGTCAGAGGTTCGGCCATGCCCGCACAGCACCCGGGGTAAGCCCACCTGTTCTCGTTGTGGCAGTCAGGATCATCTCGAACCTGACTGCACAGCAGAAAAAGCATGCTGCTTAAATTGCAGTGGCGAACATCTGGTCTACTCCAACGACTATCCAAAGTGCTGTTGTAGGCCTTCACGTGCATCCCGGTGGAGGCTTGATTGGGCTGAGTGGCATCGAGCTCCTTTCTGAGCTCGGTGGCCACTCTGATTTGCTCTTGGCTGACGATGTTGCAGTGATGGAAATGACAGGCTGCACCGTCCATGCAGCTGCTTCTACTATTCCTCAGACCTCGACTCGGTTTCTAAAACCGTGGTGGAATCCCGACTGCACTGCAGCTTGTAAGGCTCAGAACAAGGCTTGGAGGGTGGTGGTGGAGATATCCGACATCCCCTAACCTGGACGCATTCAAATGTAGCAGGGCGAAAGACCGTTTCATCCGGCGCCAGAGCCAGAAGGAATCTTGGATTAAATATATGTCTTCTATCACCCACACGACCAGTTCAAGGTTCGTGTGCGATTAGGTCCGGAAGATCGGGGGTTGGGGGGAAATACACGTCCCACTCATTATCGATCCTGGAGCACAATGGACAGGGAATTGCTGATCCTCGGGCAATTGCCGACACTCAGGGGGGAGTCATTCTCCTGCATCTCTTCTTCGTCTTCGTACTCTCCCGATTCCTGGCCCAGAAGTGAATGCTCTCTGTTGTCCTTCCATTCAAATGACCTGGAGCCTTACGCAGTCAATTCACAGCGGAGGAGATTCGCCTTGCTCGGCACACTTCTAGTGCAAATGTTATTGTGCCACACGATGTCCATTATGCTTCGACATCTCTCACCATCGAGTAAACATCGGTACTCTGACTCTTGAACTATATTTTCATTGAGGAGCAGTTTCCGGACTCTTGGCGTTAGGTCATCGTCTTGGCCTTCCCGAAGCCAATAAAGTATTCCAAGATTCCTTCTATTTATCGTCCCATTACGTTGAGGAGCTGTGTGTGCAAGGTGTTGGAAAGAATGGTAAATGCCAGACTCATCTGGCATCTAGAACATCACAACCTTTTTCCCAACACCCAGTGTGGCTTTCGCTGGCAACAGTCAACTCTTAACCATCTGATAGGTCTCGAATCGGCTATCAGAAATTTATTTTTATGTAGAGAGCACCTGGTGTCAATTTTCTTTGACATCGAAAAAGCATACGACACGGCTTGCAGATTCAGCATTCTTTGTGGCCTCCATAGCTTCGGCTTGTGAGGTCGCATGCCCATCTTCATTGCAAAATTTTTATCTTCTCGTACTTTTCGAGTTCGTGTCAGCAACACTCCGTCACAGCCTTTCCCCCAAAAACAGGGGGCGCCAAAAGGCCGCGTCCTGAATGTTGCGTTTTTTACTGTCAAGATAAATTCCATTACACGGCAACTTCTTCCGACTGTAGGCAACGCCCTCTGTGTTGACGACTTTAGCATCTATTGCTCTTCGCCCACCATGAGGGCCATGAATGACAACTGCAAACTGCCCTGAACAGTCTCTGGGTTTGGGCGACAGCCAATGCGTTTCAGTTCTCCCCACAATAGACCAGGTGTGTGCACTTTTGCTGCAAGCGTAATCTTCATCAGGACACCAAGCTATAGCTCGGGGGGGGGGGGGGTAACATCATTCCAGTTGTGGTGGAGACAGAGTTTCTCGGTCTCATCTTCGACCGACAATTGACCTTCTTACCTCATATTCGACGTCTCAGATCCAAGTGCACGAGGGCTTTGACCATCCTCAAGGTCCCCTCCTCCCTCTTTTGGGGGACAGACCAATGTTCATTGCTCTGCCTCTACTGCACACTTGTTGGGTCGAAACTGGACTAGGGATCCCAGGTCTATGACTCCGCCAGGATTTAGTGGTGAAGGGGCTGAACCCTCTACACTGTCAGACCCTCCGTGTTTGCACAGGGGACTTCCATACTTCACTGCTCCAGAGTCTTTACGTTGAGACCGACGAAGCATCTTTATCTCTTCGCCATCAGCAGTTGTCCCTACAGTGTGCTGCAAAATTGCAATCCCTGCCTGTCCATCCCACTTGGGACTGCGTTTTTAGTCCCCAGTGGGAAATATTATATCAGAATTGGCCGGCTGTCATTCGTCCTTTCGGTTTGCGTGTCCAAGTTACCTGCGTGACATTAACACCAGTCTGGAAAGCATCTCAACAAACAGCCAAGTCCTTTCCACCTTGGCGTGCTGTTTCCCCATTTTGCTATTTCTCTCTTGGAAGGACAGGGAAGGCTTTTGCACCCGACTGTGTATATCGGAAACACTTTGCCAGCCATCCTACTGCGCAACTGGATTTCTTGCCTGTCTTCACAGATGACTCGAAGTCTGACACATCGGTGGGATCGGCCGTGGTCTGCTGTGATGTAATCATTGCAGACCAGATCCCACTGCAGTGTTCCATCTTCACTGCAGAGTTGCATGCTATCAACTTTGCCTTGGACCACATAGCAGCTGAGCATCATCATCAGTGAGCCCTCTACATCGATCGCTTAGCTCGCTACAGGCTTTTATCTTGGCGAGGCATCAGCCTCACCCTGTTCTCTCCAAGATCTGCCAACAGCTCCATTGTCTGGTAGCCACTACCACCCTTCTCTTCTATTGGGTGCCTGGTCATGTCGGGATCAGGGCAATGACTTGGCAGATGCTGCTGCCAAGTCAGCCACACCGCTATCCGACTCGCCACTGCCAGTTCCATACTTGGACTTCCGACGACGTTTTTCCATCGAGCTCCGTGCACGGTAGCAGAGATTTTGTCCTCAACAGCTTGGTAACAAGCTTTTCGAGATCAAGCCCATTGTCAAACCGTTTCAGTCTTGTTTCCGCAGGAATCGCAAGGAGGAAGTTGTACGTGCTCGGCTCTGCTTAGGTCATCCATTTATCACTCATTCATTTCTTCTTCGGGTGGACGATGAACCTAAGTGCGAATTTTGTGATACCATTTTAACGGTTAAATATATTTTAATCTATTTTACTGCTTTTAATCTTGAACGCTGCTTATATTTTGACTTCCACAATTTTGCATCCGAACCCCTTAAACTCGGACACCTTTTATCTGATGATCCTTTTTACAATCTGTCTGCTTTTTTACGTTTACTAGTTATTTTACTAAATTGTAATTTTATGGCTTTGCAATTTATAAATTGTCCAACCTGGGTCTTTTACACCTGGGATGGTTTTCCTTTTATTCCTTTATATTTATTGCTTTACACGTCTTTCTTAATTTTGCATTTTTTTATATCTGTTGGTTTTGTCTTTTCCCATTTACTCTATTGATTTTTTAACTTCGGTTGTGGGTTTCTGTTTCTTTTATTCGTTTCGTTTGGCACATTATGGCCTTAACTGCCAATGCGCCATTAAACCCCAAAGCACCAACCAATGTAAGTCATACCCTGTGTACGTCAAAGAACAAACTGGATGACCTTGACGGGAGATTTCCATCTGTCTCCCAACAGCTGTTCCAGGGTGTCTCCACCCCCAACCTATTGTGAGCCTTCGAGGTCCTTGTAACCTAGCCAATTTAGCCCACTGTGTGCAAAAAAGTGCCGCTCAGAGATACAACCCAACACTTTGCATCAGTATAAGTTCTAATTTTTATTTCGATTGTGACGCCATTTATTAGTGCCCTTTATCTGGCAGCGTATTTATGCGCTCCGGCACCCAACAGCAATGCCATTTTTTATTCCAATTTTCATATAGCTCGTTTCAACCTTTTTATACGTTCCAACACTTCGAATCAGTATCGTTCGTATTTCGATCGTCACACCTTTTATTAGCATCTATTCTATTTCGGCCTGTTTATTCCTCTGAACACCCAACATCAAAGTCGCACATATTTCTTAATCGGATCGTAGCTGCGTTTCAACCTGTCGATGCCTTCGGACACTTTGCATCAGCAGTGTTCCATATTTCGCGCCTTGTAACGCTCTCACGGATTTGGCTGTACGTCGTGCGTCTCTGCACGAATGAACTGATCTGCAGCACTGGTGGGGATGGCTCAAATGGACAACGGCCAATAGACGATAGTAGAGCGCGCATTTCACAATTATTATTTGCGTTTCTTGGAGGAAGAATGGATCGGCGTTGTGATATTTCCGACTTTGAACATGGTTCGATTATGGGTGATGATGTTCAGTTGCCACTCTCTCGATGAAAGCCGTCATGGTGATGATGTTCAGTTGCCACTCTCTTGATGAAAGCCGTCATGGTGATGATGTTCAGTTGCCACTCTCTCGATGAAAGCCGTCATGGTGATGATGTTCAGTTGCCACTCTCTCGATGAAAGCCGTCATGGTGATGATGTTCAGTTGCCACTCTCTCGATGAAAGCCGTCATGGTGATGATGTTCAGTTGCCACTCTCTCGATGAAAGCCGTCATGGTGATGATGTTCAGTTGCCACTCTCTCGATGAAAGCCGTCATGGTGATGATGTTCAGTTGCCACTCTCTCGATGAAAGCCGTCATGGTGATGATGTTCAGTTGCCACTCTCTCGATGAAAGCCGTCATGGTGATGATGTTCAGTTGCCACTCTCTCGATGAAAGCCGTCATGGTGATGATGTTCAGTTGCCACTCTCTCGATGAAAGCCGTCATGGTGATGATGTTCAGTTGCCACTCTCTCGATGAAAGCCGTCATGGTGATGATGTTCAGTTGCCACTCTCTCGATGAAAGCCGTCATGGTGATGATGTTCAGTTGCCACTCTCTCGATGAAAGCCGTCATGGTGATGATGTTCAGTTGCCACTCTCTCGATGAAAGCCGTCATGGTGATGATGTTCAGTTGCCACTCTCTCGATGAAAGCCGTCATGGTGATGATGTTCAGTTGCCACTCTCTCGATGAAAGCCGTCATGGTGATGATGTTCAGTTGCCACTCTCTCGATGAAAGCCGTCATGGTGAACTTCTCCCCACGAATGGCTCCAGAGTGGCGGAACAAAAACTGAAGATGGCACGTGGGACAGCCAGCGGGGTCAATGTCCGTTGGGAGGTCTGAGCAGTGACGTAGCGGAGCTCTGTGTTGGAATGGCAAGACATATCGAGTGAGATTCGTACGTGGCAATCCGTATGGACAATGACAGTCGATGGCAGTCACCTGTACTCATGCTCGCTATGAGACACAAGAAACTGTGCTTTGCATGATTACATCACCATCCACCCTGAACCTCCGACACGTAGAAATCTGTCATCCCGTCAGATGAATCCATCATCAGGATGAGTGTGCTCGCTTTTGGAGGAAACGTGAGGCGATGGCGCCATTGGCGTTCGGCAAGCTGGAGGTGTTGGTTTCAGGCCATGAAACCACCACCACCACCGCCACCTCCACCTCCAGCTTGCCACCACCACCTTCAGCCACCTCCAGCACCTCCAGCCACCACCAGCACTGATCACAGTGAATCATCGTCACCAACCAAGTGCACCCTTTCATGATGACAATGCATCCAGACAACTCCAGCATCAATTAACGCGAAACGCAACACGGCATCACGAGGCCTTTCAGGAACACAAGGAGCGATTCTCCATCCTCCTGTCATCGCCATCCAACTCATTGGATCCCAACACATTTCAGCATGTCTGAGCTCTACTTGGAAAAGCGATTCGATGCTCCGACTCTCCATCTGTTAATGTGAAGGCACATTGAGGAATTCAGGGGGGGGGGGGGGGGGTTAGAGGACACCATGCAACAACTCATGGAATCCATGCCTGGACATGTACGGGGTATATTAGAGGCAAAAGATGTCAGCAAGATGTATTAGATAGATGCTGCTAATTGAAAGACAATGCCGTGTGTGTATTAATATCACGTTTCATTCTGCTCATTTCAATTACAACACCTATAATGTCCGTGTATCAATTTCTTTCATCGGAATTTGAATCTCCAGCATCTCTCATCATCATCATCTCTTTCGTAGATACATCCGGATGCAGAAGGAGCCAAAGCAGACGATCCAGAGCTGAGGATGGATCTTCTGAACGAGACTTACGACGACCTCAGTGAAGTGGTGAGTCCTTTTGCTTCGCTTACAAATTGAAAGAAATGAAAGTGTTTCGAGTTCAATCCTTTTCTTCTTTGTCTTCTCATTGAATTATTCAGAAGGAGAATTTCACAGAATAAGTTCGTGTGCAGACATCATGCTCATGAGAGGAGCCAAGATGAATATATTCGTCAGCATCAAAAGAGTTCTCTGCGAAGCAAAAACGATATATGTAAAAAGAAGTACCCCTTCAAGCAGCACAGGTCTGACAGGAGCCTGTCAGTTTATACGCCACAGTAGAAAGTCTTATAGGATGGCGGGACCTCGGCAGAAAAACGACACATACATCCATGTCTTACCTGGGGCTGGAACCCAGGTCCCTTCTCCTCAGTGCGAGCTCTTGTCTGTGGTACGGAGACCACACTGTGAAGGTCCCGCTAGTTCAGGTATCACAGGGTCCTGAACTCGTGCTGGCGTGTTTTCCATGTGCCGTGTCCGGAAAGGAGGATTGAACCCGTGTCCCTGGAAAGGAGGATCCTGCCACTTGCTCTGGGGTCCCCGGCTTCTCAGCTCATGACTGGCAGGGTCTCCTTTGGCTGTCTTGACATTTGGGAGCCTTCTCTCGCGGAGTTGGGCAGCGAATTCTGGGGCCTCTGCTATACACTGCTTTGGCCTATGCTTCAGGTAAACGGGAGGTCCTAGGGTTGCTCCCTCAACATCAATCGGCTGGTGGGCTGGACCTGCTAAGGACAGCCGTACAAAGCGGTGAGAAATGTTGCCCACGTCCAGGCAATGATTTACGAGTTTCCCCACATATTTATTAATTTTGTAGATTTCACCCAACATCAGTCACCGAACACCACATTTCATTATGTTTTCGCTTATTTTATTTTGTAAAGACTCGATTGTGTTTCTCACAATTTCTCTTTTACCTTTTCTTTAGTTGTGATGGCTTGGCTCACTGGCTGTGTAGGTATGGTGCCCGGGCAGCCCTGGCATCCGATTGGGCGTCCCCCTGTTGGACTTCATGATGGCTGGGGACAACGGGCATTGAACCAGGAAACGCAACCATGAGCTCAACAAATGGAATTTTATTGGCGAATACCTCAAAAAGAGCTCGGCACGAGCCCCCGTCTTCTGTGTCTTCGTTGTCATCATCGCCGTCACCTTCTGTGTTCTTCCCTCCCCAAGGTTTCTGGTCATCCATTCTATGGGTGATCAGATGATTGGGGACATGTGATCCTTTTTTATTAACAAAGGTTTGAAAGATCTTGCAGGAGAACCGAAATCTGTCAAGCGCCTCTGGTGGCTTGCAGGTGGAAACTGCCCGCTCGAAACATTCAGAGGTACTCTTGAAAGTCAGAGTTTGCTGGGGTGGCAGTCACTGTTACACCACACAAGACATTTAATTTCTCCGGAGCCGTGATCTCTGAGTGGGGCCTCCTCAACGTTCCTGAGGAGGAAATCCTCTCTGAGTTTTCTTCCCAGGGAGTGACAGCAGTCCATCGGTTTCACAACACTGTGATAGAAAGTTAGTATTTAACCAGGTACTGATCATTACTTTCAACACGCTACACCTGCCTACTTCCATCAAAGCAGGGTGCTTACACTGTGAGGTACGGCTGTATATCCCAAACCCTCTGCGTTGTATTCAGTGCCAGAGGTTCACCATGCCCACACAGCATGCTGGGACAAACCTACCTGTGCTTGTTATGGCACTCAGGATCATCTCGGACATGACTGCACAGCAGAAAGGTATGCTGCATAAACTATAGAACATCTGGCCTACTCCCGCGGCTGCCTAAAGTGGCTGGAGGAGGAGGTACAGCACGTCAAAACGCTGAATAACATCTCCTATCCAGAGACTAGAAAGCTTGCTGCACCTCCTGCCCACCTGGCAAGGTCTCCAATGCTGGAGTGGTGACTGGAAAGCCCATCATTGCGATGGCTTCCGTGGGGCGGTGCAGACGGACATCAGTGTCTCACCAGCTGAACCTTTCTCTCACGCAGCGAAGTATCTCCTTACGCAGGCGAAACCGAAGTTGGTATCCATCGTGATATCAATTCCGGTTTACATCCCTGCAGAGGCACCTTCCTCTTCCGCCACCAGAAGGCTCCCTCCTTCCTGCCCACAGGCAGCAAGACCTTCCAAACCAAGTGGCCCCCACCGGAACCTAAAAAGAAAATTTTATCTCCTCGTTTGGCGGTTTCTGATCTGTGTCCTTTCAGACGATTCCGAGGACATGGACACAGACTGCCCTCTTTTTCTAAAACCGTCGCTGGCGTCGGTTAAAATAAATTGCAAGTCGTCTGCCAATTCTTCTAAGACCTGAGATGGCCACACTTCTACAATGGAATTGTCATGAATTCCAGAGGAATATTGACGACATCAAGATCCTCTTGAGGGCACATCAATCCATCTGTGTGTGCCTTCAGGAGACATTTTTGCAGACAGCCAAAGAGCCCACTATCCGGCACTTTTCTCTCGTTCGCCAGGACCGGGATGGAGATGGTCCAGCTCATGAAGGTGTCACCATCCTTGTGAGTAACTCTTCTCCATTCCAGGTCATTCCCCTCCCACGCACCTAGAGGCGGTTCCCATCCGCCTCTTTGTGGGATTTTCGTTGACTGTCTGTTCTGTCTATATCCCACCCGGAAACATCGTTTTCCGGAATGACCTTGATGACCTTGTCTCGCAGCTGCCATCCCCCTCCCTCATTATGGAGAACTTCAACGGACAGTCCACTCTGGGGCAGTGCTGATACCAACGGGATTGTCGGGGTCATGGAACAGTTGCTCCTGAATCCATCACTCTCCCTGCTGAGCACTGGTGTTAGGACTTACTTCCACTCCCCAACCAGCACATTCACTGCCATTGATCTCGCCATCTGCTCCTCCTCGATCCTTCCACTCTTTACTTGGGAAGTCGAGGACAATCCTTATGGAAGTGATCACCTCCCTGTGGTGTGCAGTGTCTCCCATGTGGGGCCTTGCAGCCCTTCACGTGTATCCCGGTGGAGGCTTGATCGGGCTGACTGGAGTGGCTTCGAGCTTCTTGATGACCACTCTGTCAGCCATGAGCCAATGATGTTGCAGTGACAGAGATGATGGACTGCATCATCCATACTGCTGCCTCTTCTCTTTCTCAGACCTCTTACATCAGTGGGATCGGCCATGGTCTGCTGTGATGTAATCATTGCAAACCAGATCCCATCGACTGTGAGATGCTATCGAGACTGGTGGTAATGTCTTTCAGGTAACCTTGGACACGCAAACTGAAAGGAAGAATGGCAGTCGGCTGATTCTGGTATAATCGGCAGGGATTACTATCTGCACTGCAGAGTTGCACGCTATCAGCCTCACTTTAGCCCACACGGCAGCTAAGCATCATCATTGGTTTGTGCTTTACACCGAGTCGCTTAGCTCGCTATAGGCTTTGATCTCGGTGAGGCATCGGCCTCACCCAGTTGTTTTCAAGATCCGCCAGTAGCTCCATCATCTGGCAGCCACCACCAATGTTCTCTTCTGTTGGGTGCCCGGGCACGTCGGTATTAGGGGAAATGACTTGGAAGATGCTGCTGCCAAGTCAGCCACGCCCCGGTTCCATATCTGGATTTCCGGCAGCGTTTTACCAAAGAGCTCCGGGCACAGCGGCAGAGATCTTGGTCAGAACAGCTTACGAACAAGCTCTTTGAGATCAAACCTATCATCAAACCATGGCAGTCTTGTTACCGCAGGAATCGCAAGGAGGAAGTTGTACTTGCTCGGCTCCGCTTAGTTAATTCTTTCATTACTCATTCGTTTCTTCTACGGGCGGACGACGTACCTAAGTGCGAGTTTGTTTTAGCTCTCATAATTTCATGTCCGAACCTCTTACACTCCGACATTCATTGATTTTCACCACCACCATTTCTTTTTTTTTTTTTTAATATTGAGGTAATTTTAATAGATTCTGATCTTACCGTATCTTTTTGTATTGTATTATATAACCCAGGTGTCTTACACCTGGGATTATTTTGTTTTGTATTTCTCCTGTTATTTATATTCTTGTTCTACGCTGGTTTACCATTTTACCACGTAGTGTTTATATTTTACCTTTGGTTGCGGGTTTATATGTCTTTTAGTATCTTTCGTTTGGCGCATTGTGGCCTAATCGCCCTTGCGCCTTAAAATCCCAACCAACCCAGGTCCTTTAGAGCAGCAGCCAACCGAGATAACCACTGGGCCACGGGATGGCCGATAAATATAGAATGGTTTTAATCGTAATCAAGAAGTAGGAAGAAACGATTGTGTCTGTTGTTGATGTCGCGAAATGGCGAAAGAGAGAGTTTTAGAAATGTAGATTATGAGTAGAGGGAAAAAGGTTCATTTTGCAAGACGAAAAATTCCGTTTCAAAACAGAACAGATCTGTAGAAGAGATAAGTTCTTCTGATATTCCGTTAGCAGACATCAATCGACGAAACAAATATTGTTTAAGGACTATTAGATCTTTCGCTAAAAGCAGAAATTTCATGAATTTTTCAATCGATTTCTCCCCCCCAAAAACACACACACTCCCTTACCTTAAAGGGTTTCCCACTTTGAGGCGGATGCATTCGGCAATAAAGGAAATGACCCAAGAATTACCGAAGTGCAATTTTCCTTTTAGAATTGATCATTCTCTAATTGCAATCAATTGTTTTATTTTGACTTTTTTTCATTGATTCCAAAGCCCCCCCTTCCCTCTTCCCCCCTCGGTGTCAGCTGTCCGTGGAGAGAGGAACTCCTTATAAAAGTTCGTCCGATTCGGATCCGTTCCCAGGGTCGTTTAAGTTCACCAGTGTTTTTGCAGTGCGCTATGACCCATGTCCCTGGAAATGAAGATCTTGATAGCTGCTCAGGGCCCTCATCTCTTTTCAACTTCCAGCTAGCAGAGTCCGCATTGTCCCATCTTTCCATTGGGGAGCCTATTCTTTGCGAGGCTCGGCAGTGCTTTCGTGGGCCGCTGCTACACACTGCTTTGGCCCGTGTTTCAGGTGACCAGCAGGTTCTGGGCTGGCCCCTCCAAGATCAATCATCTGATGGGCTGGACCTGCCAGGGCCAGTTATGCAGTGTGATGAGTATCTCTTGCCTGCATCCACGTACATGTTTACAAGTTTCCCCAAACGTAGTTTTCCTTTTGCTGTTGAGGCGGGGGTGGCTCAGTCGGTAGCGCGCCAGGCTCGTAATCTGTAGTTCCCAGGTTCGAGTCCCAGCTGGGTCAGCGTTGAGATTTATCCCCGCAAAATTCCCCGCCCTGCCCACGGTCAGTAGGGGACACCGATGGGCTTGGATTGGCCGCTGTCCGTCGAATGGGACGTTAAGCCATGGCCCCGTGTGTGCACGTTAAAGAACACGCTGGAAACTGTGCACGTTAAAGAACACGCTGGATGGCCTTGACGGGAGGCTACCATCTGTCTCCCAACAGCTGTTCCAGTGGGTCCCTCCCCCAACCTTCTCTGAGCCTTCGGGGTCCATGTGACCTGCCCATTTAGCCCGTGGTGCGCAAAAAAGTGCCGCTCAGAGGTAAAACAACCCAACCCAAATCCTTTTGCTGTTACCTTTCTTTTGTGAGGATAATTCAGTTCCTCGCACTTTTTATTTCATTTCCCGAGGATTCGGGTGAGTTCCTCACACTTTTTATTTCATTTCCTGAGGACTCGGGTGAGTTCCTCGCACTTTTTATTTCATTTCCTGAGGACTCGGGTGAGTTCCTCACACTTTTTTTTTTCATTTCCTGAGGACTCGGGTGAGTTCCTCACACTTTTTATTTCATTTCCTGAGGACTCGGGTGAATTCCTCACACTTTTTATTTCATTTCCCGAGGACTCGGGTGAGTTCCTCACACTTTTTATTTCATTTTTATCTTTCGCTAAAAGCAGAAATTTCATGAATTTTTCAATCGATTTCTCCCCCCCAAATTTCATGAAATTTCCTGAGGACTCGCGTGAGTTCCTCGCACGTGTCTTTCTCATTTTATTTCTCTGCGAATAAAGATCGGCTGCTCCGACTTTTCAATTCCGTTTTTCTGTAGGAGCAGTTTCTGAACTCTTCGCTGGTGGCCATCATCTTATCCTTCTCCAATCGAGCAAAGCATCCAAAGATTCCTTCCAATTATCGTTCGGTCGCATTCACCAGCTACGTGGGCAAAGATTTTGGAAAGAATATTGAATGCCAGCCTCATCTGTTATTCAGAACGCCAAAACCTTATTTTAAACATCCAGTGTGGCTTTCGCAGGAAGAAATCTATCTCAGACCACCTGATCCGCGGCGAATCGACGAGCACCTGATATCAATATCCTTCGACACGAAACAGAAAGTGTCTTGGAGATTCGGCATTTGCGTAACGCACCTTCACGTCTTTGGCTTCAGAAGTCACGTGAAGACTTTCTTCTCCAACTTCTTATCCTCGCGTCCCTTTTGTGTCCACATCGCTAACACCCTGCCACGTCTCAAACGTCGTTTCTAATTTAGGCTCCAAAATTTTTTGCCCCATCCCAAAACTTCGGACATTTATCTGATGAGTCTGCTTTAACTACTGCTTCCAAAATTTTACATTTTGCTGATTATTTTTCACGTTTATAGTATTATTATTATTATTATTTGAATTTATATTTATGCTCCTCTATGGGCCCATTGTTAATTTTTGCCTTTTTAGTCTAGTTGGTTCCTTTCCGGTTTTGTTGCTTTAAACTTTGGTTCCTACGACTTTTATCTTTGTATTTCACCTTCTCTGGTGCCCAATTAGTACATGCTGCTCTTGCACCATAAACCCCCCAAACAACCTCCACATAGCCCATGCTGCTCTTGCACCATAAACCCCCCAAACAACCTCCACATAGCCCATGCTGCTCTTGCACCATAAACCCCCCAAACAACCTCCACATAGCCCATGCTGCTCTTGCACCATAAACCCCCCAAACAAACTCCACATAGCCCATGCTGCTCTTGCACCATAAACCCCCCAAACAACCTCCACATAGCCCATGCTGCTCTTGCACCATAAACCCCCCAAACAACCTCCACATAGCCCATGCTGCTCTTGCACCATAAACCCCCCAAACAACCTCCACATAGCCCATGCTGCTCTTGCACCATAAACCCTCAAACAACCTCCACATAGCCCATGCTGCTCTTGCACCATAAACCCCCCAAACAACCTCCACATAGCCCATGCTGCTCTTGCACCATAAACCCTCAAACAACCTCCACATAGCCCATGCTGCTCTTGCACCATAAACCCCCCAAACAACCTCCACATAGCCCATGCTGCTCTTGCACCATAAACCCTCAAACAACCTCCACATAGCCCATGCTGCTCTTGCACCATAAACCCCCCAAACAACCTCCACATAGCCCATGCTGCTCTTGCACCATAAACCCCCCAAACAACCTCCACATAGCCCATGCTGCTCTTGCACCATAAACCCTCAAACAACCTCCACATAGCCCATGCTGCTCTTGCACCATAAACCCCCCAAACAACCTCCACATAGCCCATGCTGCTCTCTAAACCCCCCAAACAACCTCCATAGGATATTCCCTCACCAAGGGCAAGAGCTCGCACCAAGGGACAAATTACCCTTAAGGGTAAATATAAAATATATTGATTCAAGTTACCCTTAATAATAATACATTATTTTTTATTTCAACACATTAAACTATATATTTAGTACAATATAAACTACCCAAAAGCATTCGCTTATCTAGGTTGTTATATTTAGCATTACATTATTATTTTTATTAACATTATTAACAATGTTGGAACATGAAAGGAACTTTTCATTGGCTCATCAAGACGGCATCCATATACAGCATCAGTTCACTGTACACGTGACACAAAAGTGCAATTATTTTAATTACATTACAATACCAACATCGACGTAGTTTTCAATACCGAATACACCGAATTCTGTTTTTACACGGTAGATCGGTTCCCGAAAAAACCGTGTAAAAAAAAAAAATACAGTGCATATGAAAAAATAGAAGATTGGTTCCAGACGTGAAAACCCAGTACAAATAATAAGTTGTTTTCAAACAAATCAAAATCTTTAAATCTTTATTTGATTTTTATTCATTTAAACACATTTTTTATCTTATAAACTTATAAAGATAATTATATGCACATATATAAAGTAAATTATCTTCATAAAGAAAATAATATGTCACTAGTTCAAGAATACAAAAGTGCAAAAACAAATATGACTTACATAATGCTTATTAACTAGATTTTATTCGTTGTCACTTTCTCACAATAGACGCATTCGTTTGCGTAAGACTGGAATTAAATCACTTTTCATGACTTGAAATATTTTAGCCATCTTGCTCATAACCCAATCGTGAAATACTCTCTGTGGCAATGGGGAACCAAATGATCACTTGTTTCCAGTGATTCTGAAGTTGGATTAGTTTTGACAATGAATCAATCGTTGAGATCCAGCTGTGACTAGATCTTTGTATAATTCTTGATAACGCGCCATACATGACTTCATTTAACCTTTAAACTGCCCAGCTCATTCGACAATGGGATAATGTGTAAGAAAATGACCTTCCAATTTACTAGCCATTTGAAGCCCTTCTTTAATTAAACCTGCTGGTTAGCACGCTTGGCTACTGATCTAAGGGACCTGGGTTCGAGCCCCGGATTTAGGCATGGATGTGTGTGTCGTTTTTCTGCTGAGGTCCTGTCATCCTCTCAGATCTCCTACTGTGGCATATAAACTGACAGGCTCCTGTCAGACCTCTTTGGCAAGCAGCTGCTTGAGGGGATATTTATTTTTTTATTTAAGAGCTTTGTCAACCAGCAATTCATCAATATCTGCAAACGATAAATTATCGAATCCTTCTCCACCAACTGCATGTGCTAAAGTGATGATATTAGGATATTCATTCGTATTTGGGGGTACAGGATCTCTGCTTTTTACACATTCTGGCCAAATAGCTTTCTAACATGCGTTTAAAGTTGATGGTTTTAATTCTGATAACGTCAATCCAACATGTCTGATACAATCTAAAATAGAAAATTTCTTGCACACATCAATAACTGTTAGTGTTTTATCCTTATCTAGTTTACCCAAATTGTATTGGAATGTTCGTCTTACGTAGTAAGTTTTAAATGTGGCGATTATGCCCTGGTCTAGTGGTTGAATTAAGGAATGAAGTAGGTTTTGTACAATTTTTCCATAAAATAGAGAATGAAATAGAGAAAACTTATTGTGTAGTTATGATAGTGTGGATTTTATTTTTGGGGATTTTAGTGCACAAAATGTGTATCTAGAGTGCATTTTCAAAGCTAAAACTACTTCGAAAAATGTGACCATAAAAGCGGTATCTTTGTTATAAAGGTAAATTCTAAGAATTTTTTTTTTTTCAATAGGAATGTTTTTTCAGAATTAAATTCAAATGGAGATTTTTAAAAAGGCGCCCTTTGAAAGTGTTAGATCAAAATAAATCGTGTAAAAAGAGAACTGAAATTTTTTTCTAAACCGTGCTGAATCAAGATCGTGTAAAAAAAATCCTTGTGAAAACAGAATTGGGTGTCCATATCCAATAGTAATGCCTGCTTACAGATACATTTATCGAGTCCAATTTTCTTATCCACAAGAGTAACTATAACTCGCATATGAATAATAGTTAATTAAATTCATGTATACACAAACAGTCTAGGATTAATAGACTAAACCCAAAAGCAACCCCTGGACCTGATAAAGTTTTAAATAAAAGTATTATAAACTTCACAATTTCTTGGAGACTTAAGCTACTGGAAATTTTAAACTTCATTTGGAAAAACCATAATTTTCCCCTTTCATGGACAAATTTTTTTATAATTTTTATTCTAAAACCAGGTAAATCTCCTCTTGACCCCAAAGCATATAGACCAATCTCTCTATTATCAAATTTACTAACGCTTTTCGAAAAATTAATTTTTAAAAGACTAAATTGGTTTATTGAAAGCAATAATTTTCTTCCCTCTAGCTTCTTTGGCTTTAGAAGAGGAAAATCTTCTAAAGAATGTGTAGCTGCTCTTATTACTGATATTAATATTGCAAAAAAGAAAAAGAAAATTCTAGTAGCAGTTTTCTTTGATCTTTCCTTAGCTTTTGATTCTATTTGGCAAAAAGGACTTCTTTATAAATTAATAAAATTAAATCTAAAAGGAAACACATTAAAATTTTTATATTTTAGCTTAACAAAAAAATATTTCCAAGTCAAAATTAATAAAAATATGTCCTCTCAATTTGAAATGACTCAGGGGATTGCACAGGGATCTATTCTGAGCCCTTTACTCTTCAATATTTATTTGACTGAACTCTTTAATAACCATGATCAAAAAATTTAATTTGCTACCTTTGCAGATGACATTGTCATCTGGAGTAGCCACAAAAATATATTTAAATTAGAATTTTAGCTTCAAAATCAAATTGACAACATCCTAAATTATTGTAAAACTTGGCACCTTTCAGTAAATTTTAATAAAACTGTATGTATACCTTTTACTAAATTTAAAACTTCTCCCCCAGAAATAAAATTATATATTGATGAGCATTTAATTAAACAAGTTACCAATTACAAATATTTAGGAATTAATTTTGACACTTGGCTCAACTGGCAATCACATTTTTTGCTGCAACATAGCAAGGGAAGTAAATTACTAAACTTTTTTAGATGTTTGTCTTCTACCAATTGGAGTACCCCACCCAATTATTTAATTACGTTATATAAAAATCTTATTAGAGCCAAAATAGAATATGGTCTTGAATTTACAGTGGGTTCAGCTGACCATAATTTTCAAAAATTTAACATACTACAAAATCAATTCCTTAAATCTGCTCTAGGATTATACAAAAGAACTTCTACCATAGCATTAATTGGTGAAACTGCAATTTGTCCCTTCCAAATTAGAATTAAAATCTTGCTATTAAAATACTTAGCAAGACTACATTTTAAACTTCCAAATCATCCATTTATTTCTAACTTTAAAAATAATTCAAATATCTTTAAGAAAGCACACTCAATTTTAAATGATGACCCCTTATTAAAAGTTATTTTTAATACCTCTCCATCTGGAGATGCTTTCTATTATATTGCAGATTGGAGTTTCCATAAGCCTAGAATAAATGATAATCTACCAGGCATACTATCAAAAAAAATCTTATTCATCAGAATCCTTAAACAAACTTTCAATTTCTTTCTGTAAAACAAAATACTCAAATTACATCAGCATTTATACTGATGGATCACTCCAAAATGAAAATTTTTTATTCCCTCAAATAAATTTTCCAAAACATTTAAACTCCCTTCTATAATTTCAATTACTCAAGCTGAAATAGTTGCCATAATAGAAGCTTTAATTTATACTACCCAAACTTTTTACAACAAAAATATAGTCATCTTTTCAGATTCTAAATGTGCATTAAATATATTAAACCAAGATTTGCATTACACAAATTACACTCAATACATTCACCAAATAATTACACTGACAGACTTTAATATCAGATACCTTAAAAATGATATCACCCTCCAAAGGATCTCTGCCCACTGCAATATTAAAGGCAATGAAAAAGCTGATGAACTTGCAAAAGAAGCTCTTAATCTCTCAAATTTTCTCAAACTCTACATTTCAATTCTCAATTTAAAAAACTAATTAACAAACATGAATTTTATTTAACTAATATATTCTTTAAAATTAATGACTGTCTACAAAATAATTTTAGATATTACTTAGCAACTGATATCCAATATATAATTAATTTTAACCTTCCTAGAAAACTATTAAATAAAATATTCAAATTAAGATCTGGAGCTGTCACACTTAATACCTATCTATACTCAATCAAAAAAATTAAGTCACCTAACTGTATTTTATGTAAAACACCTGAAACTATTAATCACATTATGCTTAATTGCCCAAAATATTACATTCCCAGGAAAAAATTTTTTAATGAATTAAAATCTCTTAAAATTAATGAATATACTATTCTAAACATATTAGATAACCCAAATTTAGAAATCAGGAAGCATATGTATATTTACAATTTCTTCTAGAAGCTGACCTTTGGAATAAAATATAATTAATTTAATTATTAAACTCTTCTATAAATTATGTATTTCTATACATTTCAACATAAATTTGCCTTTTCTTTAAAGATTAACCAAAAAAAAAGGAGCTTTATATTTCATTATTTCAACTACACTAATATCAACTTACTATCTAAGTTTTGAGAACGCCGGAGATCGGACCTCTCAGTGAGCGTGAAGTTAAACCAACCAACCAACCAGTCTAAGATAACTAGAACGTTAATTACAGCTCAATAAAACAGTTTGGAGAACTAAATCAATTCAGTCACATGGATTCAATTAATTCACGGTTGCTTGATTAGAACAATACTTTAATATTCTCAGTATTCAATATCCAATCTTGAACTTAATATGCATGTATGTTTTAATATTAATTATTTCCTTAATTTCATTTGGTAAAACATTAACAATTTCAGGAACCAATAAAACATAGTGTTTGCTAATTAGATTTTTACTCACAGTAATGTTTTTTAGAAATAAATTTTTAGATTGTCGAGTGTCTCTCCAAATGTTTTAACTAATTGTGGATTCCAGTTGTTCTTCAGATGCTTCAGCGCAGTAAAAAGGTTTAGTTTTCTTATTTGCAAAATTTTTAAATTATAATATATTCTCAAATATTGATTCAAATTACTCTTAGGAGAAAATATAAAATATATAGATTCAAATTAACCATAAGAGTAAATATAAAATATATTAATTCAAATTACTCTTAGGAGAAAATATAAAATATATAGATTCAAATTAACCATAAGAGTAAATATAAAATATATTAATTCAAATTACTCTTAAGAATAAATATGAAAAATATTGATTCAAATGACCCTTAAGAATAAATGTAAAATATATTGATTCAAATTACCCTTAATTGTAAATATGAAATATATTGATTCAAATTAGCCTTAATTGTATATATGAAATACATTGATTCAAATTACCCTTAAAAGTAAATACGAAATATATTGATTCAAATTACCCTTAAAAGTAAATACGAAATATATTGATTCAAATTACCCTTAAAAGTAAATACGAAATATATTGATTCAAATTACCCTTAATTGTAAATATGAAACACATTGATTCAAATTACCCTTAAGAGTAATTGTAAAACGTATTGATTCAAATTAACCTTAAGAGTAAATATAAAATATATTGATTATTACCCATGAATAAACATGAAATATATTGATTCAAATTAGCCTTAATTGTATATATGAACTACATTAATTCAAATTACCCTTAAAAGTAATTATGAAACACATTGATTAGAAATTACCCTTAAGACTAAATATGAAATATATTGATTCAAATTATTCTTAAGAGTAAATATCAAATATATTGATTCAAATTGTGTGCTTTCTATTAGGGCTAGTAGGGTATTGATTAAGGACATTCCTGTAATTTTTTCTTTCCGAAATAGGCTCAAGTGCCTTATCACTCAGAAAATTTTGCCTCCTCTGCTCCTTTTTTCCTAAAAGAATACTGTTAGTTTCCGAAAAAGCCTGTTTGAAATGGTCCCATTCTTCTTCAACTTCAGTATTAAGCAAACCATGACTGTCATAATGACTAAGTAACCTATCATGGTAAGCTTTGGCTATAACTGGGTCTTTCAGAGCTTCAGTATTAAAGGTAAATTGTTTAACTTTAGCACAACCCTTTTTAAGTTTAAGTTGCAAGACACTTTCAACAAGGTCAATTTTTTTCATTTCAATTCAATTCAATTCAATCAATTTCAACAAGTCAGATCCAATTTCAGCTCCCCTATATGCCCTGGTATTTCTAACAGAACTAGCCCATTTGCTGTTAATTAATATGTAATCAATCATATTCTTATGCAGCCCATCAGGTGAAACCCATGTGTACTTATGTATGTCGCGGTGTTTGTAATATGTGTTAGTTATTCTGAAACCATTGAGTTTACTTACCTGTAGGAGACGTTGCCCATTGCCATTGCAGCTACCAATACCAAAAGGACCTATCACCACTCCCCAAAGGTCAGAGTCAGTACCAACTTTTGCATTGAAGTCACCTAGAACAAGGGTAATATCTCCTTTCTTGACAGAATTCAAAATATTATATAATTCTATAAAACCTATCCTTCTCATCCTCATCGGCATCCTCAGTGGGGGCATAACAGCAGATAACATTCAAGTCTTTAACGCTTGTCTGAAATTTTGCTGTAAGAAACCTTTCATTAATGCACTCATATCCTAGAAGAGCATCACTAGCGTGTCTGCTGAGAAGCAGACCCACACCTTGGTGATGCTTATTGTCGTCCCTCCATGAAAAGAGAAATTTAAGATTATTTTTAAGAATCTGACCTTTATCTGTCCATCTGGTCTCTTGCAAGCCGAGAATATCTAAATTCTAACGGTGGAATTCTTGTGTGAGGACATCAAGAGAAAATGCTCTATGCAGAGTCCTCACATTCCAACTACCTATGGAGAGAAAATGGTTAGTGGGATGTTTAAAGAAACTATGTTTATTGAGAGAGGGAATGCCGACAATATCAAACAGCCCCCTAATCGCAGACATGGGGCAAAGACCCGTTCCCCCACCTCTAAAGGCTGAAGCCATCTACACTGGAAGACTTCCTCCAATGTAGAATTTGACGATGCCAATAGAAGCAAAGAGTTCAGGTGCCTGCGATGACCTCTGCTCAGGATTATCCACCAGCTGATAAACATATCCTGTGAATCTATTCACTTGGGGCTGTCAACCCACAAACAAGCAGAAAACACAGCGGAAGATTTTCCCTCCACAGAAGTCCACCAGTGCAGCAAATTCAGGATCCATAATCAAGCTCAGAGCCATATATCTGTCCAGTCCAGTGGATTTATATGGTCAGCAGCAGGACCCTGTGTGGTTGACCACTCCTCAGCAGGGTAGAAAAAAAAAGAAAAGTAGCCATAGTTGTCCAGATCAGCAGGCCACACTAATCTAGCAGCCCTCCCCTTCACTTCACTTCCACAAGAGAGTATCTCTTTTGAAAAATGCTAACGGCCTGCACTAGGTGAAGTCGTGGTTGGACATTAGGTGCTAGGCCTGGCCGGTTCTATGCATCATCACAGGGGATTGGTTCACAGCTCTCCTTCCAGTGGCTACCTAGCTACCATTTACAGGCCAATGAAATATACTGATTCAAATTACTCTTAAGAGTAAATATGGAATATATTCATTCAAATTAACCTTAAGATAAAATATATTTATTCAAATTGCACTTAAGATAAAACATATTCATTCAAATTACGCTTAAAATAAAACATATTTATTCAACTTACCATTAAGATAAAATATATTGATTGAAATTAGCCCTAAGGGTAAATATAAAATATATTGATTCAAATTACTTTTAAGAGTAAATATTCGAAAGTCGGCCATTTTGCATGGTGCTTAGAATTTAACGTCCCTTCGTTCTGCCCCCCTCCCTTTACAATAATTTCTGATAAGGAGAGAGATTTTCGCGACTTTGGAATCGGTAAAAGAGGGCAATACATATGAGTTGCTCCAAGGTAAAAGAGGGCAATACATATGAGTTGCTCCAAGGTAAAAGAGGGCAATACATATGAGTTGCTCCAAGGTAAAAGAGGGCAATACATATGAGTTGCTCCAAGGTAAAAGAGGGCAATACATATGAGTTGCTCCAAGGTAAAAGAGGGCAATACATATGAGTTGCTCCAATGCGTACCTGAATTTAATTCTGTTTCATTCTTTATATTTCTTCTAATTTCATTTGATCTCTTATTTGAAGGTATTCTATGTTAATAGAGTTTCCTGATGTGTTGCTTCTCAAGGAGAGAAATTGGCAATTATTGAATTTATCCTGTTGACGGTCTTCGTGATGTATTAATGGTTCGGTTTCGCTTACAGATGATGATGATGATGATGATGGTGAGGACAATGACGAAAAGAGAAGCTGAAGTCTTTTTCCTTATTTAGTTTTAATTCGGAATTTAATCATTTCCTTCTTGTTACACGAAATGTCGCAAACTGACTTAAGAATAAACTCTTGGATTTCAATTTAAAGAATTTTTGGTTGCGGTATCTGTTTCTCAAAATCTGCCGCGATATTTCTCTCCGATACCTGAAGCAATAAAACCAATTGACCCATCAAAAGGAGTGTTGCCACTCGACACAGTCAATCAATTTTTATTTTTCCAATCGACGACGTGATCCAATGACCGATTTTTCTTTTTCTTTGCAGCCTTCTTACGTCAGCAAATCTGCTCTGAAAGCAACGATAGGGGCGCTGCTAACAACCAATGTCAGGTGAGTTCCGAATTCCTATTCATAGCCATCCATTACAGAGCACAATTTCATTCGCAAAAGTATATAATGTTCGTCCCACAGATTTTCAGAAACTAAACTATTAATTACTTAACTATAATAACTTAACTATAATAATTATTTTAATTAAATTATCTTAACTATAATAACCAAATTATAAATGCCTTTCTTCGTTTTATTCTTTTTTAGATCGGTAATTATTTTCTTTCTGACCCACATTGATTCATCCCAAACTGTTTCTACCTATTAAGGATGATTCCTGATCTGAATGCTCTGAGGTTCGGACCATTCACTGAATGCTTCGGTTAAAAAGATTTCCCAAGGGAAAACAATCCAGACGATCATCTCAACGAAAGCCTCACTTCAGCAAATTTGTTCTCTAGTAGAAAAACGAGATGACAACTTCACCTCTGTTAACACCTCAATCAAAGAAGTTGATTCTGGATAACAAATGAGGTGACATTCTAGACTCCATGGTATCTTTACTTGAAGAACTTTTATCTGCAACAAGGGAACAGGGAATGGAACTGTCCTCGCTCAAAAGATTATACCTCGGACTAGAGGAAGGCGATGATATCTTTATTCTTTGTTTGCTTCACTTCAAGGATTTCAATCCGAGACAAGAAAATTGAAATTTCTCATTTACACTTGTTGACAATTTAAAACTGCATTTTCCACCCTTTGTTGTTTTTCATTCCCTTTTTCTTTCTTGTTGCTCCTTTTCTATTTTCGTTCCTTTCCTCTTTGTTCATTTTACCTTTGGTTGTCGGTTATTTGATTTTCACCCTCTTTTTTTACCTTGTTTGCTACATTAGAGCCATTGTTGCTGCTGCGTCATAAAAATCCACACAAACAACCAATCCCCATACCCTTACCACCTATTCCCTCTCTCTTCATTCCCCCACACTCCTTCCCTTTTTCCCTCTCCCTTTATACCTCCACATTCCTTCCATCTTTTCCGTCTCTCTTTATTCCCCACACCCTTACCACCCTTTCCCTCCCTCTTTATTCCCCACACCCTTACCACCCTTTCCCTCCTTCTTTATTCCCCACACCCTTACCACCCTTTCCTTCCCTCTTTATTCGCCCACACTCCTTCCCTTTTCCCTCTCCCTTTATACCTCCACATTCCTTCCATCTTTTCCGTCTCTCTTTATTCCCCACACCCTTACCACCCTTTCCTTCCCTCTTTATTCCCCCCACACTCCTTCCCTTTTCCCTCTCCCTTTATATCTCCACATTCCTTCCATCTTTTCCATCTCTCTTTATTCCCCACACCCTTACCACCCTTTCCTTCCCTCTTTATTCCCTCACACTCCTTCCCTTTTCCCTCTTACTTTATACCGCCACATTCCTTCCATCATTTCCATCTCTCTTTATTTCCTCACACCCTTACTACCTTTACCGTCTCTCTTTATTCCCCCACACCCTTACCACCTTTTCCCTCTCTCTTTATTCCCCCACACCCTTACCACCTTTTCCCTCTCTCTTTATTTCCCCACACTCCTCCCACCTTTTCCGTCTCTCTTTATTCCCCCACACACTTACCACCTTTTCCGTTTCTCTTTATTCCCCCCACACCCTTACCACCTTTTCCGTCTCTCTTTATTCCCCCACACCCTTACCACCTTTTCCGTCTCTCTTTATTCCCCCACACCCTTACCACCTTTTCCGTCTCTCTTTATTCCTAACACCCTTACCACCTTTTCCGTCTCTCTTTATTCCCCACACCCTTATCACCTTTTCCATCTCTCTTTATTCCCCTACACCCTTACCACCTTTTCCCTCTCTCTTCATTCCCCCACACTCCTTCCCTTTTCCCCTCTCCCTTTATACCTCCACATTCATTCCACCTTTTCCGTCTCTCTTTATTCCCCCACACCCTTACCAGCTTTTCCATCCCTCTTTATTCCCCCACACCCTTACCACCATTTCCCTCTCTCTTTATTCCCCCTCACCCTTACCACCTTTTCCTTCTTTCTTTTTACCTCCACATTCCCCCACCTTTTCCATCTCTCTTTATTCCCCCACACCCTTACCACCTTTTCCGTCTCTCTTTATTCCCCCCACACCCTTACCACCTTTTCCGTCTCTCTTTATTCCCCCACACCCTTACCACCTTTTCCGTCTCTCTTTATTCCTAACACCCTTACCACCTTTTCCGTCTCTCTTTATTCCTAACACCCTTACCACCTTTTCCGTCTCTCTTTATTCCCCACACCCTTACCACCTTTTCCGTCTTTCTTTTTACCTCCACATTCCCCCACCTTTTCCGTCTCTCTTTATTTCCCTACACCCTTACCACCTTTTCCGTCTCTCTTTATTCCCCCACACCCTTACCACCTATTCCCTCTCTCTTTATTCCCCCACACCCTTACCACCTTTTCCGTCTCTCTTTATTCCCCCACATTCCTTCCACATTTTCCATCTCTCTTTATTCCCCCACACCCTTACCACCTTTTCCGTCTCTCTTTATTCCCCCACACCCTTACCACCTTTTCCGTCTCTCTTTATTCCCCACACCCTTACCACCTTTTCCGTCTTTCTTTTTACCTCCACATTCCTCCACCTTTACCATCTCTCTTTATTCCCCAACATTCCTTCCACCTTTTCCGTCTCTCTTTATTCCCCACACCCTTACCACCTTTTCCTTCTTTCTTTTTACCCCCACATTCCCCCACCTTTTCCGTCTCTCTTTATTCCTCAAACTTAATCTGTCTTTTCCATCTTTCCCACTTTCCATCTCTCTTTATTCCCCACGCCTCTTCCACCTTTTCCGTCTATCTTTATTCTCCAAATTTCTTTCCCATTTTCACCTCTGCTTCCCCCACTTTCTTCCCCCTTTCCATAGGTATCCTTATTCCGTACCCTTCTTCCCCATTTTACGTCTCTCCTTATTCCATACACTTCTCACCCTTCTGCCGTCTCCTTATTCCGCACACTTCTTCCGCCTTTTCCACCTCTCCTTATTCCTCACGTTTTCCCATTTTGCCGTCTCCCCAAAAGTTCGTCTTTCCTTCCAAAAGGAGAACAATTATTCCTTTTCCATCTCTCCTTATTCCCCACACTTCTTTCTCCTTTTACGTCTTTCCTTTCCTTATTTCCTTTTCCCCCACACTTCGACCTTTATACGAACGGAGGTGTTCAGCGAAAAGGAATCGTCCTTCCCTTGCTCAGCAACGTCATCACAGTGTTGTCAAGAAAGGACTAATAATCGCAACTCTGTTCTCCTTCGATCTGCAGGCCATCGTGACATAGTAGAGAAGTAATTCCTACCTCTGCGATCTCCATCTCCTGCTTTGACTGGTGCAGGGAGCCTCTCATTGGATGCTAATTTCCCCACGATCGTTACAATCCCTTTAACCTTTTGTGCAGTAACAGAAAGAGAAATGTACCTTTTGACAGAGGAGTAAGTGCGATGATTCTAATTCGCCGACCGCTAGGCCCTCGGAGGTTTAAAAACATGTTATGTTCAAAATAAAAAAATTTTCGGCTAAATACGTATTTGATGGAAATTTTCCTTCGATCGTAGTAACGATTTTTTTCGATGCAGTTGGAGCTCTGCTTCGCGGATTTTTTCCATTTAAAGTTCTACACCACGTGATAATGAATACGTTTTAATTGTGATGCAAGAATTGTGATGCCTCCGATGCAAGAACCCAGCGGTGGCGATCAGGTTCTGGAAGGGAAGCCGCTTTGCAGTTATTAGGGGACATTTGGAGGAGCCATCCAGCGTGTTTATTAAGGCGCATGGGGGAATGGTTCTCCAGCCATAGCTTAACATTAAAATAATTTTTCTTGCAGGAAGAAAGTCTTGGAGGAAATAGCTGTTTCTTCTGAAAAATGTTTTAATCATTGAAATTTTATTTTTTCCATTTTTTAAAGGTTGAAAACGAAAGACGAAACTCGTGCACTGTTCGCTTTACTTCAGGTGAGTGGCAACACTTCTCTGATCCAGTTAGCTTTTTTATTTCTCTCAATATTTCCCAAAAGGAAATGGATTTTTTTATTTTTGGAAAAGAGAATTTCTTTGTTAGAAAGAGAAGTTCTTTTCGTTTCTCTTTCCTTTCACTATAAAAGAAAAGGGTCTCTTTCCTTTTTCCACCAAATGAAGATGTTCTTTTCAACTGTTTTCCATTCCGCTTAAAGATTTATTTCCCTTTTCTCTTTCTTTTCAATTCCCGCCAAATGATTTTTTTCCTTTCTTCATTCCTTTTTAAAAAGGAAAATATATATATATATATCTTCCGTTCTTTTCCGTTCCCTCTCAAAGAAAGAGTTCTGCTCCTTTTCATTCCCATTCCCTCTAAAAGAGTTCTTTTTATTTCAGACAAAAGAAAAACGTTCTTTTCTCTCTCCCTCCCCATTCCCCTGGAAGGAAAGAGAAATTTCTTTCCCCCTCCCCTTCATCCCGAGAGTCTTTTTCTCTCCTTGTCTTCCCATGCTCCTCAGCTGCAGAATGTAAGAGACTTAAATCTTGAAATCGTCTTCACTTCGATGCATGGGAATGTAGAGGAAGAAGAAGTTTCGAGGAGCTGGGAGGAGAGAGAGAAAGTCTCCACGCATTGGAAGAGATCGAAGTTCATTGAGTGATCTCTCATTCGTCTCATTCTGAATGATATCGTCCAAAGCCTTTGCAAATAAACCAATGTAGTGAATCCGCTGCTAAATCTTCTTGAATAATTGCCTTGCGATCATCTTTTCCTCTTCAGAATCCCCTGTTCAGCGGACAGTCATCATACACGGTCTTCGCTCATCTTCTGAGGAGACTCGTCGGACTCAGCTCCGGAGATCATCAGCTGCTCATCAATTGGTTCGCCAGGTAAAAAACTCTTTTTCTTAACTCTTTCTTCGAAAGCTCTGGAAACATCTAGCATTTCATTTCCCCTTATCATCATCGTCACGTTACAAGATACATGGGATGTCCTTGTTCAGGCTTTCCCAATAAAATGTTGTGAAAAGTGGTTGTAATCACTATAAACAAATTTTTTTAACTCTTTTTTTCTCTTTATAGCTCTTTTTTTTAAGATTTTTTTATTTATTGTGTTTTATATGGTTTTTTTTTAAGGTTAGACTCTTATTTTATTTATCTATCTATTTATTTATTATTATTATTTTTTTATTTCCCAGAGTCAACTCTCCTTATATTATTTTTATATCCTATTCCATAATGGAGTGGATAAGAGAAAGTTAAGAATTAGTTTGTAGATTAAAATTTTTGTTTCATATTTGGGATGATTTAGTAAATTTTGGATATTCAAGTCTAGTATTCCTAGTCCTGTTAATTCAGTGAAAATGATTTCTCTTTGTTTGGCATATAAACTACAATTGAACAATACATGATTTGTGTTTTCTAATAGGTTACATTTTGAGCAGTTTGGAGAATTTATAAGTCTTAATTGAAATTTTTGTTTGTTTAAATTTCATTTTCTTTGCGAGTGAAAGGTAATTTTTCAACATAATTAATTTTACTTGATAAATAAAATCTAAAATTGGTTTTGCAAATTGCCTGTACTTGAAAGTATTTTTCTGTTAGAGAAAATTCAATTTCGTTTAGTTCTTGTTTGAAGGTGTGGAAAAAGTTATATATTGGGGTGATTTCTTTTAAATTGTGTGCGTTCTTAGCCAAAATATCGACCCCTTCATTTTCTTGGATCCCAATATGACTTAGGATCCATTGCAATCTAATTTTGTTGTTTTTGAGGGAGATATTTGTCAAATTTAATTGAAGAATAATAGAAATAAATTGATTATAGTTTGAGTAATAAATTTCTTGTTGAAGTACCTGAAGGGCGCTTTTTGAGTCAGAAAATATTATTATATTTTGATTAGATAAATTACTCAGAATCCATTTAAAGGATTCATAGATAGCTGTTAATTCAGCTTGAATAATGGATGTATTTTTAACAAACTTAAAAGATTTAGAAAAATTTAAAGAAGGGATAAGAAAGGCAGCTGCAAAAGAACCTGTTTCTTTTAAACTGAGCCGTCTGTGTAAATATTGTAGGTAAACTCAAAATTTTCAGCAAAATAAGCTTTAAATAAAGATAGTGCTGCTTCAGCAGGTATATCTTTTTTTGAAGACAATAATGGAATTTCAGTAATAATTACCAGAGAGGGATAACACCAGTCTGCTATGGTATTGGGAATATCCCCTTTTAGTGTTCTACTAAAATATTCATCAGAGAGATTAGAAAGGTGTTCGTTATTATAAATAGTTTTGATATATGGTAATCTATGGAAATGTTTATAAAATGGATGAGTAGGGAGTTTGTAGTGTAATTAAAAAAAAGATTTTGTTAATAAGATACTATGTCTAATTTCAAATGGTGGAATAGCAGTCTCTGCTATTACAGAAATAGTCTCTGCTATTACAGAAATAGTCTCTGCTATTACAGAAATAGTGGGACAGCATTTTATAAGGCCCAGGGCAATTTTCAGACATTGAGTCCTAAATTTTGTGGAAAGAGCTCCAGAAATAAATTCCAAGCCAAATTCAATTTTAGGTCTTATAAGATTTTTGTATATAGTTATTAATTGTTGTTGTTGTGTGCCTTCGTTTTTGAAAGCAAAGAGTTTAATGCAATTTAGAAGTCTTAAGCCTGAGTTATGTTTATTATTAAGATGATGTTGCCAGTTTAGTTTTGTATCTAGATAGATACATGCCTAAAATTTTGCATTTTTTAACTTGGGTTAAAGTTTCAGATTTAATAGATAACTTAAATATAGGATTGTAATTTCTTTTTTTGTGAAATGGGATTAATATTTTTTAATGTTAATTTCCAAATTTCAAATTGAACAATATTCACTTAGTTTATTTAGCTGTTTTTGTAAGTTTTCCTGTAGTTTATATTCATTTTTTCCCGATGACCAAAAAATAATGTCATCTGCATATCCTGTAAATGTAACTGATTTGTCGAAAATATCTTTTATGTCGTGTAAATAAAAATTAAATAGGATCGGGGACAAAATTGATCCCTGGGAAAGGCCTTGGGTCATTTTGTGTGTTTCCGATAGAAATTCTCCTATTTTAACTTGTATTGTTCTATTACTTAATAGATTATATAAAAAGTTAATAAATTTAACACTTAAGTTAGATTTTAATAATTTTGTAAATAAGCCATTTATTGAAACAGAATCGAAAGCTTCTGTTAAATCCAAGGCAATAGCTAAAAGAACTTTTTTCTGTTTGAAAGCTATAAATATATCATGTAAAAGTAATGAGATGTTTTCTTTGGCGGAACGATGTTTCCTAAAACCAAAGAAATTATTTGGAAAAAAATCATTTGTCTCAAAATACCAGGAAAGTCTTTTATATACTAATCTCTCAAAAAGTTTTAGAGAGTTAGAAATCAAAGAAATTGGGCGATATGAAACCGGATTTTAGAATAAAAAATACGACGATTTTCCTCCATTCAGGAGGAATACGATTATGTTCCCAAATATAATTGAATATATCCAACAGTTTTAATTTCCATTTATATGGCAGATGGAAAAAAATTTTATTTGAAATAGCATCAGCACCAGGGGCTGATTTAAGATTAAGTTTTTTAATTGCAGAATTGAGTTCCCCTATATTAAAAGGTTTATCCATTTTTAAGTGAGTGGTTTTATAATTCGTTAATTGAATTTGTAAATCAAAATTATTTGTGGTTATGTTTTGAGTGATTTTTAAACTATTAGCAAAAAGCTCAGCTGTTTGTTTTAAATTTATATTTTGGAGTAAGGCAATTTCTGCCATGGGAATATTTTGGGTTTTATCTGATAAAAGTTTCCTATAAATATTCCAGATATTAGTCCCCGGAGACATGATGGAAAGTTGAGAAACAAATTCTTTCCAATTGTCTCTATATGATTGTTTTAGTTTTTTACGAACTATTGCATTGGTTTTCCTGAAAGATTCTAAGTCTGAGAAGTCCCTTGATCTTTTGGCTCTATTTTCTGCCTTTTTTCTTAAGGCTACAAGCCTATTCATATGCCAGAAGTTTCGTTGTAATTTCGGAATTTTGTTTTGCAAGGTTTGAAATGCCGATTTAGTAAGTGAGAAAATTTCGCTGAAGAACCCAGCATAATCGTCATTTTTATCTGACGGAAGTTCATTTTCCAAAATTTGTGAGAATCTCCAGTTATTTAGATATATAAGTTTATTAAAATTTAATTTAAAATTAGAATTAATAATAATAGGATGATGATCGCTGCCCCTAGTATCTGGGAACAGCGACCAGTTAAAATTTTGTCTTAGAAGAGGAGAAATTAAAGTTAGATCTATTACAGAACGATTGTTTGCAGGATTTTCATGTGTTGTGATTTTTTCATTTAAGAAAATAAAATCCGATTGAGTAATAAACATACTCAGATGAAATCCTGCATAATTAATAGTATATGAAAACCATCGGCTTCTCTCCATCTCTCCCAGCAGCGACACGCAACGCAATTCCTGCACAGCATCGATGGCCACTTCGATTTCACTTCCTTTCGTATGGCCACTTCGATTTCACTTCCTTTCGTATGGCCACTTCGATTTCACTTCCTTTCGTATGGCCACTTCGATTTCACTTCCTTTCGTATGGCCACTTCGATTCCCTTCCTTTCGTATGGCTTTCAACATCCCCACTCGGGTGATCCTCCAAGAGGCAAAGAATGTCGATCACCTTTTGGAATATTAAACGATCTCACTCTTCCCATGACATCGAGTAAATGCTCCGACTTTAATTCACAATTTCTTCCTACCGGACGACGACTTCAACGATAAGCACGACTTCATTAGGGCTGTCGTATTTTCTTAGATGAGTTGCTTTCGAGTTCGGTTGACGGGAAATTAATTCTCGTCTGGCTGAATGCACTTGAAAGAGTTTTCAGTTAACTGAAAGCTGCGAAAAGAGAGAACGAAGCTGAGATGCAGAAGAAAGTCTCTCTGCTCTCCGTTAAAAGGGTCTTCCGCTTTTCGATCATTTTAACCAATACGATTGTTGCATTTAAAAGAAATTCCCTTTCCTAGCATCGATTTCGATCGTTGGAGAGAAAAGAGCAATGCCGAATGAGAGATGAGAATTGCGCTTTTCGTTTCAGATGCGAGCCAGAGAGGCTGAGGCAGCTCGTGAAGAGGATCCTTCAGTTCGTGACCATCAGAGAATTTCCTCCAGCCAATGGGCACAAGCTTCCCTCTATCAGCAAGAGTCGCTGGTGGATCCCGTGCGCCACTCGCATCCTCGCTCTCGTCAGTAAGTGTCGAGTCTCGGGGGAGATGACGTCACTCAGTCGATCTTTTCCGTTGGCATCATTTCACGCGACTGAATTTTCTCTTCCATTTCAGACACTGCGAACAGCCGAAGCCCTCCCAACCTGATCCCTTACACGGAATTCTACAACAGCGCCCTCGACCACATCAACTTGATGGCGGAATATTACAGGTGGCAGAACCCGTCGAAGCACCACAAGTAAGTGATCCTCTCGCTCGGACAGAATGGAAACGGATCAATCAAGGAGCAGATCCTTGCGAAGTGATTGCAAGATGCACACTCAATTGAAAAGGGAGGGGACGGACTTATTGACCTCATTTACTCCCAAGTGCTCATCCTGTAAACAGCACTGACTATGGAGAACCAATCACAACGTATAACTGAATTTTTCAAATTCAAATTTATTTCAATAAGCATTATCTATAATTATTTTACATAAAAAATCCCACTAAGCCGAAGCTTATCAGCGGGAATGTACAGATATGGTTTTAACAGATATGATCTAGATTACATCAGTATCATTACATAAAATGAAGGAGAAAAATAAAATGATAAAAGATCCCAAATAAAAACATCACTTTTTCATCAGCCACTGAAATAATTTTTCTTTAGCATCACCAATTTTTTTTAAGTCGACGGTTTCTCTCGGAAGCAAGTTAAATAGCGAGGGAATTCGATATTCTTTGGAATTTCGTTCGTAATTATTATAAAACTTTGGTTGTTTCAAAAAACCCTTAGCCTTTTTTCTAGTAAATTTATTGTTGCAAATATTTTGCTTACAGGTATTATCAAAGAAGTTATTGATAACACAAATAAATGTATATTAACTTTCAATAGGTGAAATTTTGAACAAACTAAATATATCATCTTTTGTTGTAAGGGAATTTTTAACTTCTGAATTCCACAGTCCTTTTAGCAGACTAATTTGCATTCTTTTAATTTTATTTAATTCTGTCTCGTAGGTTATCCCATATCTAATTATAGATTCAAAAAGTGCTTTATATACTAAAATAGTTATCTGTGTATCAACAAACAAGCTAGTTCCTTAATTCAAAATTCTACAGATCGTATTCTTGAACACATCCAGTCAATATGTTTACTCCATTTCATTTTCGAATTCATTTTCAAGCCTAGGTAAATTATTTCGTTTGCTTCTTGTATTTTAGGACAATTCCATGTACCAGGTGATAAACCATCCAGCATAGTACAACTTATTCGATGCCTAGTAATACTTCTATTAAGTGTAGGTTGTTGAAAACAAATACACATGAATTTAGTATTTTTCTCGTTTACACTCAGTTTGTTAAAAGCAAACCATTTAACTGTTTTATTAAAATCATTTTGTAGATTCTAAATAGCGTATTTTAAATCAGAATGCAAGTTGATTAGCAATGTATCATCAGCATACATATATGATTTACTATTTAAATTAATATTAGCCAAATCATTTATGTATATTTGGAATAGCATAGGGCCGAGAATAGATCCTTGTGGAACTCCAAAATTGATCTGAAATTTATCACTAAAATTATCATTTATTTTCATAACTATTTCTCTGTGTAATAAGTAGATTTTAAACCATTCAAAAATATTCCCTCTTATACCAAGTAAATATAATTTCTGTAGCAAGATATCAATGTCAACTGAATCAAATGCTTTAAGTCCATAAATACCGCAACGCATTTCTTTCCTATATTTAAATTAATATTTATATTATTAATAACTTCCAAAAGACTTTGCGTTCCCATACCTTTACGGAACCCAAATTGCTGACTTGACAGAAAATTTATTTTATTCAAAACATTTTACAAGCGATCTCCAACGTATTTTTTCATTATCTTATCAAAAATTGTTAATAGAGTGATTGGTCTATAATTATTAAAATTCTTTTTTGATCCACTTTTATATACCGGACGAATAATTCCAATTTTCATAGCTATTGGGATTTGCGAATTTTCAAAAATTTTATTTTTAAGAATTTTATATTACATGAACAAAATTGCATTAAATTCCTTTATGTATTTTGGTTTAATATTGTCAAATCCAGGAGATGTGTTATATTTTAAGTGATCTATAATATTGGCAACATCGAAGTTACTAGCTTCGTAACTTAGAAAATGCATAGAATTCTTATTTATGTAACATAATTCGTAAACCTTATCTGACCTAGTATTCATCGTCGCAAATTCTGTTTGCATCTCATTAATAGTTGTTACAAAAAACTATAGTTGTTACAAAAAACTTAACAAAATTATTTAGAATTTCTTTTGGAGTATTTTCTCTAATAAAATGTCTTTCGACATTTTCGTCGATTGACATCCTTTTTTTTATCATCAATAATACCCTTAATTATTATATTAATATAATTATTTAATTATATTAATTATATTAATTAATCTCGAAACACATTTCTCCTTGCCACAAATATTACATTTCTCTACTGCATGGTAATTCTAACAAGGTCCTCTTTGGCGATGCCGCTTTTCCAAGGGACATTAACTACATTAATCGATCACTCGATTGAACGAAGCACCAAAGCATGTGCTCAGAAAATCATCAAATGAACCTTTGCTGACAAGGAGACCGAGTCTCACCACCAGAGTCAATTCAAGAGCCAATCAAACTCTTCTTAATTCAATCTCTGGGGCGACCTGAATATCTCGTCTCATTATCTACAGATTCTAGAGAGCACTTCCGGTGGCTGCTGGCTTTCCCGGACTGAGCTCCGCTAGAAGTCATAATTTTACTCTTTCAGTCCTCATGGGCTCATACCGGGACTTATTTACTATTTTTAATCAATAGAGAACTCTTAAATAAAGTAGATTTTTTAACATTTCCTTCCCATAGCCGTTCCGTGGCTGAGTGGTTAGCGCGCTTGGCTACTGTTCTAAGGGACCTGGGTTCGAGTCCCGAGTTTAAAGCATGGATGTTTGTGCTATTTTTGTGCTGAGGTGCCGCCATCCTCACAGACCCTCTGCAATGACGTATAAATTGTCAGGTTCCTGTCAGACCTCTGTGGCAAGCAGCTGCTTGAGGGGGGATTTATTTTTTTTTATTATATTATAGGATTAAATCAATTTAAAACTAATAAGATTTTTCGTATTTGCTTTTTATTTTAGTCTTAATTTGTATCGCTTTTTTTCATTTCAATTATTTTCGATAATTTAAATGAATTTAATATCTAAGTACAGTGGACCTTCGTTATAGCGCTGCTCGCTGTACCGCGCACTCGGTTATAGCGCGGGCGATGTTCGCGATAAGTTCAAACATGTTTATACAGGTCCGTGCGGCGTTAGTGAGTATCGCATTTTATTGTTACTGCGTATTGAGTAATTGTGTATGTATTGAGTTCCTGCATGTATTTTGAATAGTGTTTAATTATTGTATGCATGATGAGTAAAAGAAAAGCTTACAGTGTGAAATTTATTGTGTCGCCTCCGCGCCGCTCGGTATAACGCGGTTCACCTTATAACGCGGGTGTTGTTTCCCGCCCGACATGCGCGTTATATCGGGGGTCCACTGTAACAATTATGATGAAATCAATTTTCTTTGTACATTCATATATGTATTTATTTTAATTTATTTTTCCGCTCTCTATATTTTTCCCTTCTCTAAATCCAAATTGATTGACAGAATATAAGGAATTTTGTAACAGATAATTATTCAATTGCTTTTTAACCCTTTTTTCAAAAATATTACCAAAATTAAAGTTACAGAGAGATTGATGAATCTGTAGGTAGAGAATTTCTATTGCCCTTATTGCAAATTGGTGTTATAAGCGCTTTCTTAAATTCACCTGCGAAAGTAAAGGTTTCAAATGATGAATTAAAAATATAAGTAAGTGGACTGTAACGTAATTTGTTTTAATTATTATTTTAACTCCAATCCCATTTAATCCAGGACTTCTATTTCCCTTAAAACTGAGAATAGTATCTCTAATCTCCGTTTCAGTTATTGGGGAAATAAATACTGAAGCTCTATTTCGTGGGGCCAAATCCTGTGTTCCTTCATGTTCCTCTATAATTGGGTTGCCAACAATTTCATCTTCTACGCTAACAAAGAAGGCACTGAAATCATTAGCAGTGCCAATTCAAATACTCTATAAAGTTTGATTAGATCCAGCAGACTTGTTAAGTACAACTAAAGTATAATTTTTTAATTATCAATAAGTTCCCAACAAACCTCCATTGCAATTAATTGTGTTTTGTGAGAATTGTTTTTTTTTTAAGCAGATGAAGGTGTTCTAAAAGGAGGACAAAGGAGGTTTTAAGTGCCGATTAAAGTTCGGTCAGAAAAAAGGCATCATTTTATCATTCACTTCAAAATATATGAAGTACCGATTTTGATTCCTATTTGATAAGCAGTCGGGAGTTATTTGCGCTCAAGTGGCATTGGGCTTCGGAAGTATCTGCTGTTGCAGGAGCCAAACATTTTGTATGTTGCCATTAACTGCAAGTGAGGAGTGGTCAGCAGCGACATCGATCCCTGATTGGATACGCTCTTCTACGAATGAGAAGGCTTCTGCAGACCAGGAGCAGTTCCCGAATTCCTTCGCTCTCCTCTTAAGTTGCAAATAAAAAAGAAAACTGCTGCCAACTCTCATAGCTGCAATTATCAGTGAGCGGAAGCAAAATCTTATGCAATATTCTAAAACTCGTAAATTTTTCAATCTGGAAAGTAAATTGCATATATTGAGCATATTTGTAAATTGCATATATTGCACATATTGAGATGACAGAAAATTGTAACTTTTGCAATTTCGCCTTCACGATTTGCATTTACAGTAAATTATTTCACGGCTAACTGTAAATTTTATTATAATCATGGATTCAAGAAATTTAAAAACGGAACGTAGAAAAATGAGCGCTTTAATTTTAGTTTACAACAAGTTACAGGGTTTACACAAAAAAGGAGGACATTTCATGTCTTTTCAAAATTCTGGGAGGACATGAGATGAAGAAAAGGACATGTCCTCCTTTTGGAGGACGCATGGTAACCCTATTTTTTCAAAAACTAAAGAATTTATTTTGAAATTCATTCCTAATCATTTAATAATTGTCCTCATGAAGAATATTTCATATAATTTCTAAATTTCATAACGTATTTTATTTCTTTTTTTTAATCCATCTATGTATAGCTGTGTTATAGTTTTTTTTATCGAATATTATTTATATAAAGTTAAATTGAAAATTTTTCAAAAATATTTTGCAATACACTACTCGACATTGAAAATGCCCCACCCAGAAGAACATGTCGAACAAACATGCAAATAGAAGTGTGGTGCAAATTGCACACTTTTCTATTTGCATGTTTGCGTATGTGCAAATAGAAGAGTGGCTCAGAGAAGGTTGCCAACTCCTTTGCCTAACCTCATCATTAGTTACAAAGTTGAACCACCTAATGCCCAAGATACTGCGTAAGCATCTACAATCAAAAGCATCTATTTTCCTGTTATTTTGTTTACAAAGTGTTCAAGTTTCACTGCCATAACTAACCCTAGAAAGAACCAAACTATTATACAGTCTAATTTTAGTCTTTAGGTGTATACGCCTATTTCTCCACAATCTCCATAGATTCTTAAAAGTCCCGGCAGCAATACCTATTCGTCTGTTAATCTCATGCCGCACATCACCAGTATCAGTTACATAGCTCCCAAGGTAATTAAACTGTGACACCTGCTCAAGACTGTAACCATTCAGATTAACTGAATCACAGTCTGCCTGACCAATTTTCATCACTTTAGTTTTCTCTCTGTTTATAACCAAACCTACTCTACTACCAGTCTCATCAACAGTTCGAATGAAAGAGTTCATCTCATCAACATCATTTGCCAATAGGGCTAAATCATCAGCATAATCTAAATCAGAAATTTTCGTATCTCCAGTCCATTTAAGGCCAAAATATTTCCCTTGAAGTGAATTTCACATAACGTAATCAATAACCATGGTAAAGAGAAAAGGAGACAAAATGCACCCTTGTTGAACACCAGAAGTAACGCTAAACCAATTGCTACAAGCCTTACCAACTATCACACACGACTCAGTGTTATTACAGAGAGCTTTCATTATGTTAACTAACTTGTCTGGTATACCATATGATCTCACAATCAACCACAAATTATTACGATCAACACAGTCGAAAGCCTTTTTGCAATCAACAAAGCTAGCAACCAAAGGTTTCTGAAACTCTAAACATTTCTCAAGAATCTGCCTAAGTGAAAATATCTGATCCACACATCCCCTACCACTTCTGAATCCACATTGCTCATCAGGGTATTGCCTGTCAACCAGATTCTTAATTCTATTAAGCACAATCATGCAAAGAACTTTACCTGGAACAGAGAGTAGGCTGATACCCCTATAGTTATCACAAGAACTGCGAACACCTTTTTTGAAAATAGGGATAATAATAGCTATGGTAAAATCCTTAGGAACCTTGCCTTTATCAAAAAAGATATTCAAAATTTCAGTCATCCAAGTGGTAACCGAACAATTCCCAGCTATAAGCATCATTTCGGTAGTAATTTCATCCACCCCTGGGGATTTATGAAGTTTAAGTTTAGAAATAGCCAAAATAATTTCAGATTGTGTTACAGGGCCAACATTAAAGCCACCAATGCATCTATCACCATTACAAACAATGGGAGTAGTACTAACCACATTGTTTAGAACATCATTGAAATGCTCAGCCCACCTAGCCATGACAGAATCCTCACCTTCTATAACTTTACATTGTTTATCCTTCAATCCCTGTATACCTGTCCGTTTTCTACCACACTAAACATTAACTATCTGGTACAGCTCTCTGCTGTTGTGCTGTCTAACTGTTTCCTCGGCTTTGTCAGCCAAACCATCAAGCCAAAGATTCTTATCAGTAGCTAACTGATCCTTTACACGTTTATTAAGTTCTTTGTAATGCTTTCTATTAGGACTAGTAGGGTACTGATTAAGGACATTCCTGCAGTTGCTTCTTTCTAAAATAAGCTCAAGTGCCTTGTCACTTAAATAATTCTGCCTCCTCTGCTCCTTTTTTCCTAAAAGAGTACTGTTAGTTTCCAAAAAAGCCTGTTTAAAATGATCCCATTCTTCCTCAACTTCAGTATTAAGCAAACCATGACTGTCATAATGACTAGTAACCTATCATGGCAAGCTTTAGCAATAACTGGGTCTTTCAGAGCTTCAGTATTAAAGGTAATTTTTTTAAATTTTGCACAACACTTTTAAAGTTTAAGTTGCAAGACACTTTTAACAAGGTCAGATCAAATTTCAGCTCCCCTATATGCCCTAGTATTTCTAATAGAACTAGCCCATTTGCTGTTAATTAATATATAATCAATCATATTCTTATGCAGCCCATCAGGTGAAACCCATGTGTATTTATGTATGTTTCGGTGTTTGTAATATGTGTTAATTATTCTGAAACCATTGAGTTTACTTACTTGTAGGAGACGTTGCCCATTGCCATTGCAGCTACCAATAATAAAAGGGCCTATCACTCCTCCCAAAAGGTCAGAGTCAGTACCAATTCTGGCATTGAAGTCACCAAGAACAAGGGTAATATCTCCTTTCTTGACAGAATTCAAAATATCCTGAAGTTGTCCATAAAACCTATCCTTCTCATCCTCAGTGGGGGCATAACAGCAGATAACATTCAAGTCTTTAACGCTTGTCTGAAATTTTGCTGTAAGAAACCTTTCATTAATGCACTCATATCCTAGAAGAGCATCACTAGCGTGTCTGCTGAGAAGCAGACCCACACCTTGGTGATGCTTGTTGTCGTCCCTCCATGAAAAGAGAAATTTAAGATTATTTTTAAGAATCTGACCTTTATCTGTCCATCTGGTCTCTTGCAAGCCGAGAATATCTAAATTCTAACGGTGGAATTCTTGTGTGAGGACATCAAGAGAAAATGCTCTATGCAGAGTCCTCACATTCCAACTACCTATGGAGAGAAAATGGTTAGTGGGATGTTTAAAGAAACTATGTTTATTGAGAGAGGGAATGCCGACAATATCAAACAGCCCCCTAATCGCAGACATGGGGCAAAGACCCGTTCCCCCACCTCTAAAGGCTGAAGCCATCTACACTGGAAGACTTCCTCCAATGTAGAATTTGACGATGCCAATAGAAGCAAAGAGTTCAGGTGCCTGCGATGACCTCTGCTCAGGATTATCCACCAGCTGATAAACATATCCTGTGAATCTATTCACTTGGGGCTGTCAACCCACAAACAAGCAGAAAACACAGCGGAAGATTTTCCCTCCACAGAAGTCCACCAGTGCAGCAAATTCAGGATCCATAATCAAGCTCAGAGCCATATATCTGTCCAGTCCAGTGGATTTATATGGTCAGCAGCCGGACCCTGTGTGGTTGACCACTCCTCAGCAGGGTAGAAAAGAAAGAAAAGTAGCCATAGTTGTCCAGATCAGCAGGCCACACTAATCTGGCAGCCCTCCCCTTCCTTTCACTTCCACAAGAGAGTATCTCTTTTGAAAGGTACTAACCGCCTGCACTAGGTGAAGTCGTGGTCGGACATTAGGTGCTAGGCCTGGCCGGTTCTATGCATCATCGCAGGGGATTGGTTCACAGCTCTCCTTCCAGTGACTACCTAGCTACCATTTACAAACCGCTGAAATAGTAGAAATTTTAATATTAAGTTTACATATAGATTCAACATTAATGGAAAAAATCTTTTCAGGTGATCAAATGCAGTCATATGTCGTCAAATGATTTCTCATTATTTCTTACACTTAACACCATTCTGAATCATTTTTATCTTTGTTGTATATTGCCATCCAATTTTAAAGTAATATATGTTTCGTCCACAGATTCTCCTACTGCCAATATCCTTTCATTTTGAGTATTGTCGCCAAGAAGACGATTCTGCAGAGAGACTCCGAGCAGCAGATGATCCTGAATGCCAGGGTGAGGACACATTCCTTTTTAGCCGTTGGATAATTCCTCTACAGCAGCCAGGTCTAATTCGAAAAAATTTTCAGGGTTCGAATTAAGCGCTAAAGTTGGAGAAATGGGAAATAAAACACCTAATTTGCCAAAACTATCTTGTGCAAAAATATCTTAATTAAAAATCAGTTAAAAACGAGAAACCGGTGAGGAAAGTGTTTTTGTGGTGACGGAATTCTTTTGCCCTTCGTTACCAGAACAGTATGAGCAGACGATAGCGAAACGAAGATATTGAACAGCCTCAAGGTTAAACAATTCTTTTGGCGCTGTCAACTTTATTACTATTAAGTACTATTAATTATAATTTCGTACTATTCATTCATTCTTTCGAATGCCGGAATGAAAAAAGTCTTATAAAGACTTCATAAAAAAAAATGGCAAAATATGTCAATTCGCACTCTGTTTCGATTTAATGAGAGCTTTTGAATCTCCAGAATCATTTCACGAGCGGAGATCAATTCGTCATCATAGAGATGTGATGAAAGGGCATTAATCTCTTTTGAATCCTCGAGAAAATTTGCTGATACAGATATCAATAATGAACAATTCCCTGAAGGTTAAATAACTAAAAGTTTAAAATGTGCTTGGGTTCAGTGTGAGAATCGGAATACGTGAGATGCAAATTGTAAATTAACGGAATGTTATAAATAATCGTTTCGTAAAACAAGGTGTTCCTCAGAGATCTGTTTTCAGACCACTACTGCTTCTAATTCATATTTAAGATTCTTATAATAGAAAACTCAATTGCCATATCAACGCTTTTTTTTGGTGAAATGGTTTCATCTTTTAATGCATTTGCTATCGATGGTGAAATGAGACATTGAAAGAATTTCGAAATTGTTCTATCATCATCATCATCATCATCATCATCATCATCATCATCATCATCATCATCATCATCATCATCATCATCATCATCATCATCATCATCATCATCATCATCATCATCATCATCATCCTCAAGCAGCCATGGGCTATGGAGGTCCAACCAGACCACGCAGTTTAATTCTCCAAGCATATCTGTCCTGAGCTACATCTGCTGCATCTGGCCACTGCACACCAATTTTAACAAGGTCCTGTTTGACATTGTCTGCCCACCGCATCCTAGGTCTCCCCCTCCTTCTGAGGCCTCTAGGCACACTGTTCATAACCCTATTCGCCAATCTATAATTATCCATACGGGCAACATGGCCAAACCAGCGGAGTCTCTCTCTGCACAATATGCTTCTTAAAGGAGGTTGCAGACTCCTTTGCCTAACCTCATCATTAGTTACAAAGTGGAACCACCTAATGCCCAAGATACTGCGTAAGCATCTACAATCAAAAGCATCTAGTTTCCTGTTATCTTGTTTACACAGCGTCCAAGTTTCACTACCATAACTAACCCTAGAAAGAACCAAACTATTATACAGTCTAATTTTAGTCTTTAGGTGTATACGCCTATTTCTCCACAATCTCCATAGATTCTTAAAAGTCCCGGCAGCAATCCCTATTCGTCTGTTAATCTCATGCCGCACATCACCAATATCAGTTACATAGCTCCCAAGATAATTAAACTGTGACACCTGCTCAAGACTGCAACCAATCAGATTAACTGAATCACAACCTGCCTGACCAATTTTCATCACTTTAGTTTTCTCTCTGTTTATAACCAAACCTACTCTACTACCAGTCTCATCAACAGCTCGAATGAAAGAGTTCATCTCATCAACATCATTTGCCAAAAGGGCTAAATCATCAGCATAATCTAAATCAGAAATTTTCGTATCTCCAGCCCATTTAAGGCCAAAATCTTTCCCTCGAAGTGAATTTCGAATAACATAATCAACAACCAAACTAAAGAGAAAAGGAGACAAAATGCACCCTTGTCGAACACCAGAAGTAATGCTAAACCAATTGCTACAAGACTTACCAACTCTCACACACGACTCAGTGTTATTATACAGAACTTTCATTATGTTAACTAACTTGTCTGGTATACCATATGATCTCACAATCAACCACAAATTATGACGATCAACAGAGTCGAAAGCCTTTTTGAAATCAACAAAGCTAGCAACCAAAGGTTTCTGAAACTCTAAACATTTCTCAAGAATCTGCCTAAGTGAAAATATCTGATCCACACATCCCCTACCACTTCTGAATCCACATTGCTCATCACGCAATTGCCTGTCAACCAGATTCTTAATTCTATTAAGCACAATCATGGAAAGAACTTTACCTGGAACGGAGAGTAGGCTGATACCCCTATAATTATCACAAGCACTGCGATCACCTTTTTTGAAAATAGGGATAATAATAGCTCTGGTAAAATCTTTAGGAACCGTGCCTTTATCATAAACGTTATTCAAAATTTCAGTCATCCAAGTGGTAATCAAAACATTCCCAGCTCTGAGCATTTCTGTAGTAATTTCATCTACCCCTGTAGAATTTATGAAGTTTAAGTTTAGAGATAGCCAAACTAACTTCAGATTGTGTTATAGGGCCAACATTAAAGCTGCCAATGCATCTATCATCATTACAAACAATGGGAGTAGAACTAACCACATTGTTTAGAACATCACTGAAATGCTCAGCCCACCTAGCCATGACAGAATCCTCACCTTCTATAACCTTACCTTGTTTATCCTTCAATCCGTGTATGCCTGTCCGTTTTCTACCACATAAAACATTAACTATCTGGTACAGCTCTCTGCTGTTGTGCTGCCTAACTGCTTCCTCAGCTTTGTCAGCCAAGCTATCAAGCCAAAGATTTTTATCAGTAGCTAACTGATCCTTTACACGTTTATTAAGCTCTCTGTAATCTTTTCTATTAGGACTAGTAGGGTACTGATTAAGGACATTCCTGCAGTTCCTTCTTTCTGAAATAAGCTCAATTGCCTTATCACTTAAATAATTCTGCCTCCTCTGCTCCTTTTTTCCTAAAAGAGTACTGTTAGTTTCCAAAAAAGCCTGTTTAAAATGGCCCCATTCTTCCTCAACTTCAGTATTAAGCAAACCATGACTGTCATAATGACTAAGTAACCTATCATGGTAAGCTTTAGCTATAACTGGGTCTTTCAGAGCTTCAGTATTAAAGGTAAATTTTTTAACCCTAGCACAACACTTTTTAAGTTTAAGTTGCAAGACACTTTTAACATGGTAATGGTCAGATCCAATTTCAGCTCCCCTATATGCCCTGGTATTTCTAACAGAACTAGCCCATTTGCTGTTAATTAATATATAATCAGTCATATTCCTATGCAGCCCATCAGGTGAAACCCATGTGTATTTATGTATGTCGCGGTGTTTGTAATATGTGTTAGTTATTCTGAAACCATTGAGTTTACTTACCTGTAGGAGACGTTGCCCATTGCCATTGCTGCTACCAATACCAAAAGGGCTTATCACCCCTCCCCAAACATCAGAGTCAGTACCAACTTTGGCATTGAAGTCACCAAGAACAAGGGTAATATCTCCTTTCTTGACAGAATTCAAAATATCCTGAAGTTGTCCGTAAAACCTATCCTTCTCATCCTCATCGGCATCCTCAGTGGGGGCATAACAGCAGATAACATTCAAGTCTTTAATGCTTGTCTGAAAATTTGCTGTAAGAAACCTTTCATTAATGCACTCATATCCAAGAAGAGCATCACTAGCATGTCTGTTGAGCAGCAAACCCACGCCTTGGTGATGCTTTCCATCCTCCCTCCCTGTAAAGAGAAATTTAAAGTTTTTTTAAGTATCTCACCTTTACCTGTCCATCTGGTCTCTTGCAAGCCTAGAATATCTAGGTTATAGCGCTGGAATTCCTGCATGAGGACATCAAGAGAATAATCTCTATGTAATGTCCTCACGTTCCACGTTCCTGCAGAGAGAAAATGATTAGTAGGATTTTCAAAGAAATTAGGTTTATTGAGATTGGTAGGGCCAACAATATCAAACAGCCCCCTGATCGCAGGCATGGGGCAAAGACCCGTTCCTCCTCCGCTAAAGGCTGAAGTCACCGATGCTGGTAGGAACTTCAGGCACCACCTTTTCAAGTGGACTTTTTCAAGAGCCACATGGCCTGCCTGAGACACATTACTCCAGTTTAGGCTTGACGATGCCCAACTAGCAAAGTAAGGTTCAGAACTAAATACGCCCTGTTCTATTTAATGGGAATTATAAATGATGCAACTTGTTATAAGTTATTGTTACAATTGCAAAAGAGAACTGTCAAGATTAATATTTTTCGCATTGCCCCGAAATCGAAAAAGATTTTAGATTCCACTCTTTGTACGTAGAAATGGATTTAATTTAACACGACAACCTCACATAATAGACACAATTGATAAGCTGAGATTAAGATTAAAAAGAATTTTAGTGTTTGAAAAATGTTGATTATGATCTGTTGAAAACTCTTTATTCTTCGGAGGTACAATCAATTTATAAAATATGGTATTTCAAGTTGGGAAGATATTTACAATTGCCACTTTAACCAGAAGAACTGCCTCTGGAAAATATGGGATGCTTGCTTACAAAGAAAATTTTTAATTTTCCTCATTTTTGCAAACTTTAATTTTTTTAATGTGTTAATGAGTGACTTGAAAATGTATAGAGTAATATATTTATTAGCCCTCTGCAACGCAAAAAGAATTTCCCATTTTTCTCTTAAGGTGAAAAAGTTGTGTTTTCTCATCCCCTAGGATTTAGGGGAAATCTTTCAGTGTATATAAAATATTTATTATTGCTACACTAAATTACATATTGAAATATTTAAAATTAAGTACTATTTAAAATAAAGAATAACCAACAGTAATTTAATTATAACAAATGTAAACTTAAATTATACTTCTGTTGATGAGTTTATTTGGGTATCTGTTTTTGATCAACATCTACTACCAGAACTTTTAGCATAAATATGTTGTTTATAATATAATATTACTTCAAGTTTTACGTTTTGTACATTTAGCTGCATCTAATGATGTAAATTAAAGTCCTTTGAAGGATTTGAAAACTATGAAACCAATGAAATATGAATCATCCCATTCCGTTAGTATGGAGTCAACTCAAAAGGAAGTTTTCTTTAATCTGTTAAAACCAAAATTTGTGTTTTTCAACGCCCTCTGGGGGTGAAGGGGCAAATTGCTGCTGCCATTGATCAGCACACGCCACTTCTAAAATATCATATTTCTAACCCAAACAGATCTTTGCAATATATATTTGAAATTTTCAAATTTTACCGCCTCAGAAATGTAATCAATCTGTTGGAATATTTGAAAGTGTGAAAGTGTAATAATTTATTGATACCTATTGAACCAAAAAATATTTTTCCTTACTTATCTCTAGAAAAAAAATTATCAACTATTTAGAAATTTTGGTTTACCTCCCTTCCACCCCCCTCTTGGGGGTAAAAGTGAAAATCATTGTCCTGAATGCAAATTTTCTAACTTTCAGATATCCCTACCAAAATTCAAAATTGCTAACGCAATTGCATCGCTTACAATATCCTTTTCAGTTTTGCCATTTTAAACTTTTTCCACCGTTAGAGGGCGCATTTTAGGTATTGGGAGATTCCGAACGTGCAATCGTAATATTTCATCAATATCAATTCAACCAACAAAAATTATTTTTTTATATTTGCTTTTGTATAGCTTATTATATTGCTATTGTATAGTGCTTGTAAATACAATTAAGTCGAATGAACGGCCTTGATCGCTGTCTCCTGTGAGTCCCCTATCTCCAATCTTCTCTCAGCCCTTGGGATCCTTGTGACCTGGTCATTTATCCCATTGTGTGAAAAAAGGTGTCCTTCAAAGGTAAAACGACCTAATCCTCTACAGACGAAAAAGACAGGCGAAAACATATTAAATCGTTTTTCTGCAAACGACTTAAAAAGTTTTCTTTCTCTTCAAACAGAAGAATTAATTCAGAGCAAAGAAATACGGAATAAATTTTATACAATTTGATAAACTTAGTAGGTTACGTTTTATTTTCGCTGCAGATTTATTTGTTTTTCTCATTCGAATACAGCGATGCCCAGAAGTTAAGCCTAATAGGCAAATTCTTGCATATTTCAAAAACATGACAAAATTATGCTAGGAGACTTGAATTGACAACGCATTGTTATATGACGCATTTAAGAGTGATGCACATATCGAATCAATCCGTTGGGTTGTGCACGTGAATGAAGCTAAGGGACCTCTTTCAGAAGAAAATGCCGAGTATCCTGAACAGCATCACAATGGCTACTGCTCATGAGATTTGGTGGCACTCTTCCTATAGAGGGTTGTTGGAGGGGGTTGACGAAAACGTCTCCTCAGTGCATCCGAAACATCCTCCAGAGAGAAGCAAAGGCTGACCAACGGGGTTCCCTCGATATGGGCCATGTCAGGTCAGGTACACAAGGAACAAAATTGACGTTAATAACTTGAAATAGATTTCATAATAATATTTTAATGTTACCTGTAGGAATCCGTCTTTTCCCCAGTTCTTCGCAGAGAGAGGAAAATGCTTAGATTATTGCTATCTACGTGCTATGAATTTTCATTAGTGTATAGTGCTTTGTGTGATAAATCAGGGACTAATCATTTCGCCATTCCCCCATCTGGATTGGTCCGCTTCTACCGCCAATCAATCCCCTCGGTGCGAGCTCCTGTACGCGGTGAGGGGACCACCCTGTGAAGGTTTTGCTGGCACAGGGTTCTAAACGCTCGCCCGCGTATTTGCCGTGCGCGGAGACCCGTGTCCCGGGAAAGGAGGATCCTGGTAGTTGCCCGGGGGTCCCCATCTTCTCCTCAGCTCATGATTGGCGGGGTCCCCTTTGGCTGCCTTGCCATTGGGGAGCCTGTCTGTCGCTGGACCGAGCAGCGGATTCCGGGGCCTCTGCTATACACTGTTCTGGCCTCTGCTTCCGGTAAAACCACGGGTGCCCCCCCCCCCCCCCAGGAGCAATCGGCTGGTGGGCAGGTCCTGCTAGGGTCAACCATGAAGAGCAGTGAATAACCTTGCCCATGGTCCGGGTACAGGTTTTCAAGTTTCCTCACAACTTATTTTCCTTTTGTCGTTATCCTATCTTTGTGAGGCCAGTTTGGTCTTTCACAATTTTCTTATTTTACGCTTTGTTCCTTTTGTGTAGAATGTTTTTGTTCAGCACATTTCTCTTTTTATTTTCCTTTTATTTTTTTTGTGAGGGCTTGGCTCACTGTCTGTGTGGGTATATTGCCTGTGTAGCCCTTACGCCCGACTGGGCGTCCCTTTGTTTGACTCCGTGGAGGGTGGGGACAGCGGCACTGAACCACACAAAAAACAAAAATGAAAGAGAATGATGAAAATAATGCGATCAATGCCGCTAAGAGGGCTCGCCATGAGCCCCCTTCTTCCTCTTTGTCTCAGTTATCTCTGCGGTCGTCTTCTTTGTCTGTGCCATTCCCCAGATTCCTGATCATCCACTCCACGGGTGATCAGGTACTTTGGGACATGTCCCCTTTTTCATTAATAAAGGTTTAAAAGGTCTTCTGGGAGAGTAATAAAGGTTTAAAAGGTCTTCACTCCCCATAAAACTTTGAATTCCTCTCGGGGTGTGATCACTGAGCGGGGCCTCCTCAAAGTCACTGAGGAGGAAATCCTCTCAGAGCTCACAACTCAAAAAGTAACAGCGGTCCATCTGGTTTCGGCACGCCGTGATGGGAAATTCGCACCCACCCGCGTGCTGATTGTGACATTCAACATGCCATGCCTGCCTTCTTCCATCAAGGCAGGTTACTTAAATTGCGAGGTTCGGCCGTATATCCCAAACCCTCTGCGCTGTTTGTCAGATATACTGTCATGCCCACACAGCATGCCGGGGCAAGCCCACCTGTGCTCGCTGCGGCAGTAAGGATCATCTCGATCCTGACTGCACAGCAGAAAAAGCATGCTGTGTGAACAGCAGTGGCGAACATCCTGCGTACTCCCGCGACTGTCCGAAGTGGAAGGAGGAAAAGGAGGTACAACGCTTGAAAGTTATGAACAATATCTCATAGGCTGAAGCGAGAAAGCTTGCTGCACCAGCCGCCCACCTGGCAAGGTCTCCTATGCCAGTGCAGTCATTGGAAAGCCCATCGTCCCAATGACTTCGGTGGCGGTGCAGACAGACATCAGTGTTCCACCAACTGAGTCTTTCTCGCCCGCAGCCAAGTACCTCCTGATGCAGGCAAAACCGAGGGTGGTGTCGACTTCGACATCTACCCGGGTTTCCATTTCTGCAACCCAGCCTTCCACCTCCACCAGAAGGCCTCCTCCTCCCCGTCATCAGACAGCAAGACCTTCAAAACCTAAGGGGCCAACACCGGGGCCAAAAAAGAAAATCACTGCACCACAAAGGGCGGTCACTGATCCATGTCTCTCGGACGATTCAGAGGACATGGATACCGACCGCCCCCTATTCACTAAACCGTCCTCTGCGGCGGTTAAGTTGAATAGGAGTTCGTTGCCCGCCCACTCTTCTAAGTCTTGAGATGGCCACACTCCTACAATGGAATTGTCATGGATTCCAGAGGAATCTTGATGACATCAAGGCCCTCCTTCAGGCACACCAGCCAATCTGTGTGTGCCTGCAGGAGACATACTTGCAGCCAGCCAGAGATCCCATGATCCGGCACTTTACACCAGTTCGCTGGGACCGGGATGGAGATGGTTCAGCTCGCGGGGGCGTTACCATTCTCATGAGCAACCATTCTCCATTCTGTCGTGCCCCTCACCACCAACTTGGAGGCAGTAGCCATTCGTCTCTTCATGGGGTTCTTGCTGACTGTCTGCTCTGTATATCTTCCACCTCTGGAGCATCGTCTTCCAGGAAGACCTTGATGATCTCGTCTCGCAGCTGCCGTCCCCCTTCCTCATTATGGAGGACCTCAACGGACACAGTCCACTTTGGGGCAGTGCTGACACCAATGGGAGGGGTGGGGTCCTGGAGCAGTGGCTCCTGGATCCTTCTCTCTCCTTGTTCAACGCAGTGTCAGGACTTACTTTCACTCCCCAACCCGCACTTTCACTGCCATTGACCTTACCCTCTGTTCTTCCTCGATCCTTCCACTCTTTACAATGGGAGGTCGAGGACAACCTTTACGGAAGTGATAATCTCCCCAATGGTGTGCACCACTCTTATGGGGATTATTATAAGCCTTGCAGCCCTACACGCGTCTCGCGGTGGAGGCTCGATCAGGCTGATTGGGGTGGCTTCGAGCTGCTCTCTGAGCTCGATGACCACTCTGTCAGCCAGCAGCCAATCACTGTGGCAGTAGCGGAGATAACGGACTGTATCATAGATGCAGCTGCATCAACAATTCCTCAAACTTCTACACGATTTCCTCGCTTTCCGAAACCGTGGTGGAATCCAGATTGCACGGCAGCTCGTAAGGCTCAGAAGAAGGTTTGGGGGGTGTTTCGGAGATATCCGACAACCCCCAACCTCGAAAAGTTCAAATGCGCCAGGGCGAAAGCTCGTTTCGTCCGACGCCAGAGCCAGAAGGAATCTTGGAACAAGTACATGATTTCTATCACTCGCACGACCAGTTCTAAGGTCGTGTGGGATAAAGTCCGGAAGATGGGTGGGAACTACACGTCCCACTCGTTATCGATCCTGGAGCATAATGGACAGGCAATTGCTGATCCCAAAGCAATTGCCGACATTCTGGGGGAGTCGTTCTCCTCCATTTCTTCATCTTCCTCTTACTCCCCTGAGTTTCTGGCCCAGAAGGGCAGGGCAGAACGCTCTCCGCTCTCTTTCCATTCGAATGGCCTGGAGCCTTACAACAGGCCATTCACAGCAGAGGAGCTTCGCCTTGCTCTGCACTCTTCTCGTGCCTCTGCTGTAGGGCCGGACAGTGTCCATTATGCCATGCTCCAACATCTTTCACCATCGAGTAAGGATCGGCTGCTCCATCTCTTCAATCGCATTTTTCTCGAGGAGCAGTTTCTGGACTCCTGGCGGGAGGCCATTGCCTTGGCCTTCCCGAAGCCAGGAAAGAATTCCAAGATTCCTTCGAATTATCGTCCCATCGCGTTGACGAGCTGCTTGTGCAAGGTGTTGGAAAGAACAGTAAATGCCAGATTCATCTGGTATTTTCGCAGGCAACGGTCAACTCTTGACCATCTGATACGCCTCGAATCGGCTATCAGAAACTCATTTTTACGTCGAGAGCACCTGGTGTCAATTTTCTTCAACATCGAAAAAGCGTACGACACGGCTTGGAGATTCGGCATTCTTCGTGTCCTCCACAGCTTCGGCTTGAGAGGTCCCATGCCGATCTTCATCTACAACTTCTTATCGACACGTTCTTTTCGTGCCCGTGTCGGTAACACTCTGTCGCGGCCGTACCCCCAAAAACAGAGGGTGCCACAAGGCTGCGTGCTGAGTGTTACGCTTTTCGCTGTCAAGATTAATTCAATTACTAGACAACTTCCTCCATCAGTAGGCAATGCCCTCTATGTTGATGACTTTAGCATCTTTTGCTCTTCGTCCAGCATGAGGGTCATTGAAAGACAACTGCAAATTGCCCTGAACAATCTTTCAGTTTGGGCGACAGCAAACGGGTTTCGGTTCTCCCCACAGAAGACCGCTTGTGTGCGCTTTTGCCACAAGCGTAATCTTCACCTGGATCCCGAGCTGCGGCTCGGGGGTAACATCATTCCAGTTGTGGCGGAGACCAAGTTTCTCAGTCTCATATTCGATCGGAAATTGACCTTTTTACCACACATACGTCATCTCAGATCCAAGTGCACGCGGGCATTGATCATCGTCAAGGTCATCTCCTCCCTTTCTTGGGGGTGGACTGATGCTCTTTGCTCCACCTCTACCGTGCACTTGTCCGATCGAAACTGGACTACAGATCCCAGGTGTACGACTCGGCCCGGGATTCGGTGGTGAAGGTGCTGGACCCTTTCCATCACCAGGCTCTCCGTGTTTGAACAGGAGCCATCCGCACCTCACCGGTCCAGTGTCTTTACGTTGAGACCGATGAACCTTCTTTATCTCTTTGCCGTCAGCAGTTGTCCCTACAATACGCATCTAAATTGCGATCAATGCCTGGCCATCCCACTTGGGACTGCGTTTTCAGTCCGAAGCGGGAAATGCTTTACACAAATCGGCCGACTGCCATTCATCCTTTTGGTTTGCGTGTCCAAGGTTACCTCAGAGACATCAACACCAGTCTCGATAGCGTCGCACAGTCGACAGCTGAGCCACTTCCACCATGGATCGCTGTTTCCCCTTCCTGTGATTTTTCCCTGTGCAGGACGGGGAAGGCCTTTACACCCGACTGTGCGTACTGGCAACTCTTTGCCAGCCATTGTGCTAAGCACCCGGACTTCTTGCCTGTCTTCACAGATGGCTCGAAGTCCGGCACATCAGTGGGATCGACCATGGTCTGCTGTGATGTAATCATTGCAGACCAGATCCCACTGCAGTGTTCCATCTTCACTGCAGAGTTGCACGTTATCAGCCTCGCCTTGGACCACATGGTGACTAAGCATCGTCGTCGGTGTGTGCTTTACACCGACTCGCTTAGCTCGCTACAGGCTTTGATGTCGTGAGGCATCGGCCTCACCCAGTTCTTACTAAGATCCGCCAGCAGCTACATCGTGTGGCAGCCACCACCACCATCCATTTCTGTTGGGTGCCCGGTCATGTTGGAATCAGGGTAATGATTTGGCAGATTCTGCTGCTAGGTCAGCCACGCCCCTGTCCGACTCTCCGTTGCCGATTCCCTATCTGGATTTCCGGCAGCGTTTTACCACCGAGCTCCGGGCACAGTGGCAGAGATCTTGGTCTGAACAGCTTACGAACAAGCTCTTTGAGATCAAACCTATTGTCAAACCATGGCAGTCTTGTTACCGCAGGAATCGCAAGGAGGAAGTTGTACTTGCTCGGCTCCCTTAGGTCATTCGTTTATTACTCATTCGTTTCTTCTTCGGGCGGACGACGTAGCTAAGTGCGAGTTTCGTGACACCGTTTTAACCGTTAAACATGTTTTAGTTGAATGTGAAGCTTTTAATATTGAACGGAAATCGTATTTTAACTTTCATGATTTTGCATCCGAGCCTCTTACACTCGGACATCTTTTAACTGATCATTGCTTTTCACCTCAAATTTTTGTTTTTTTGCAGTTTACAGGTTATTTTAACAGGTTATGATTTTATGGATTTCTTATTTATTCGCCATCTGACCTAGGTCATTTACAAATGGGTTAGTTTTATCCATTGTATATATGTCTTTAAATATTTGTTATTTTACACAAATTGTTATTTTTTTTTTGTTATATATATTTTGTTGGTTTTGTCTTTCCAGTTTTACACTTGTTGCTCTATTTTGTTGTATTTTATCACCTTTAGATGTTGCTTTTAAATTTGGTTGTAGGTTTTCATGATTTTTATCTCTTATTTACTATTTGTCTTTGTCTGGCGCATTATGGCCTCAGTTGCCGATGCTCCAATAAACCTCAAACAACCAACCAACCAAGGTTACACAACTTTTGCCTTTTTTCTTATGGACATTCGTAGGGCGCATTATAGCCTTATTTGCTAATGCGCCATTAAAACCCAAACAACCAACCAACCGTCAGTGGGATCGGCCATGGTCTGCTGTGATGTAATCGTTGCACACCAGATCCCACAGCAGTGTTCCATCTTCACTGCAGAGTTGCACGTTATCAGCCTCTCCTTGGACCACGTGATGACTAAGCATCATCGTCGGTGTGTGCTTTACACTGACTCACTTAGCTCGCTACATGCTTTGATCTCGTTGAGACATCGGCCTCACCCTGTTCTTACTAAGATCCGCCAGCAGCTCCATCGTCTGGCTGTCACCACCACTGTTCTCTTCTGTTGGGTGCCCAGTCACGTTGGTATCAGGGGCAATGACTTGGCAGATGCTGCTGCCAATGCAGTCACGCCCCTGTCCGACTCTCCATTGCCGGTTCCCTATCTGTAATTCCGGCAGCGATTTCCCATCGAACTCCGGGCACAGTGGCAGAGATCTTGGTCAGAACAGCTTACGAACAAGCTCTTTGAGATCAAACCTATCATCAAACCATGGCAGTCTTGTTACCGCAGGAATTGCAAGGATGAAGCTGTACTTACTCGGCTCCACTTAGGTCATTCCTTTCTTCTACGGGCGGACGACGTACCTAAGTGCGAGTTTTGTGACACCATTTTAACTATCAAACATATTTTAATTCATTGCCCATGTTTTAATCTAGAACGACGTTTGTATTTTACATTTCATGATTTTACGTCCGAGCCCCTTACATTCGGACATTTGTTATGTGATCATTGTTGTTTTAACGGTGTCTTTCAATTTTTGCAATTTACAGGTTATTTTACTCGTCTATAGTTTTACTCTACTATTTATTATATATATGATTATACCAGGTTGTTTACACCTGGTTGCTTTTATTTTTACAAAATATTTCTACATTTGTTTATTGTTATTCACTGCTTGTCATTTTGTTTTTCTACCTTTGTCTTGTTAAATTTCTAGTTTATTTTTAAAAATTGGTTGAGGGTTTTATGACATTTATCATTTTACATTTTGGACATTCGTTTGGCGCATTATAGTCTTAGATACTAATGCGCCATAAAACCTTAAACAACCAACCAACCGCCAATCTACCATTTTTTCTTTCTCTTTCAGCGTTGTCTCCTCAACCATTTTCCTCTCTCTTTCAGCGTTGTCTCCTCAACCATTTTCCTTTCTCTTTCAGCGTTGTCTCCTCAACCATTTTCCTTTCTCTTTCAGCGTTGTCTCCTCAACCATTTTCCTTTCTCTTTCAGCGTTGTCTCCTCAGCCATTTTTCTTTCCCTTTCAGCGGAGTCTTCTGAACCGTGCTCTCCACCAGCAGGCGCCAGATATCGATGTCTTCTTCCTCAACTTGAACGTACGCCGATCCCACCTTGTCTCCGATTCCCTGAATGAGGTGAGTCTTCTCTTAGAGAATAAGAGCTGTGAATTCCCTTCCTTCCTCTTCCTCCATTTCCAATGACTGCCATCAAAGATGAAAATGAACGCCTCCTTTTCCTCTGATAACCTCCGTTTAATCCCCTGTTAGCTGAATGAGGAAGTGAGGAGCACTTGATGAGCATTTCTCTTTGCGCTGTCATCCAAGATGAAGAGGACATCAGATGCGCCGTGTTCATCCATCTCTGTGAAATATTGCGGATTTTGTGTCCAGTAATCTGTTTTAATGTCATCATCTTTATGCGATGTCTTCTCAAAGTTTCTAAGATGGACTTCAGAATGACATCGATGTCCATGAACGTTTCTGTAATGTGTTATTGGCATCGCTTTTGCAAGGATGATCTGTCAATTACGTCTTTTGAAATCTTTTTCTTTCCACCACCTTCTTATTGGGCGTCTGTTGCTCGTGCTATCAACATTGTTTCCCTCAAACTGCATTGACGAGGAAACTCTTGGCGCCCCAGTGTAGCCCTCTGGTGGATTTTGTTAGCATTTAGTGACAAAATATGTACGCAGCAGCGTCTAGGGAAAAATGGCGCACAAATCTGCAAGAAATCGGCGACAAATTTCTAGATCTGGATAGCTCCGTTTCTCTTTCTGCAAACGTTAACAAAGCAATGGGAGGCAATTTCAATGGTTGAGGAGATTTGAACTGTTGGCGGTTTGAAGCAGACATGGAGAGAACGTTTGCTGCAGTCAACGAAGTGTGATACCCGGAGGGACGGAATTTCAATCTGTTTAGGTCGCATTGTTGCAGTCCCCATCTACTTTCTTTAATTGCTATTTAATGAGAGTTTGGAGGAAGAGATGCACAGAGAGAAATCGGTTGTTGGTGAATTGAGTTTCGGGGATGCCTGAAACAGGTATTTGCTTCGAAATCTGGAAACGCTCGTAAAAATGAGTTAAAAAATTTTCAATGGTTCCGATGAGAAAGTCAAAAGCTGTCAGATACTCTTATTTTTTAGGGTTACGTCACTGCCTTATGTTTTTTAATAGTCTTCGGTTTCAACGGAGAATGCGAAGTGACATCCTCCAGTTCAAAGTTCATCTTAGAAAATGCCTCCGAGAAGTAAGTCATCTACGCCGAAGTTTGGAAAGAGTTGGTTGCAAGAACATTTGTTTCTCCGTGCCTGCAGACCATGCACACAAAATAGGATCGAAGTGGGGAACAGACGTTTTCGTATCCAGGGGACAAACGGAATAATCTGTTGGATCCTTTTCACGAACGTCAAACGTTTTTTGTTTGCGACATTTTTAAACCCTTGGCGGATTCTGAATGAGCCGTTGGCAACAATTAGCAACAGAACTCTTTGCAATCGGAGCACGTGGGACGGGAAAAAGGAATCGGCTGAAATGGCTTTTCTTCGGAGGGGGGAATGGCAACGGGGGAATCTTCGGCTTTCGAATATTCGGAGCGAAGAATATATTACGTAAGAATCACGCCCCTGCACAACACCAGAAAAAGAGGGAAAACTGGTAATTATTATTACCAGACATAATTGGAGAACAGTTTAAAGCTTTGTATTTTGAATGATTCTAATTGTCTATTTGCCTTGAAAAGCAGTTCTTAAAGAAATAGAGACAGAACGGTTTTATTTAGCATTTTATAAAACTGATTTCCTCCCTCTTTTTGAAATTGAGTGATCTTCTGATCAGGCGATTTACGTCAAGTGAGGAAAGAATCATTTGCTGAATTGATTTTTTTTTTTTCATTTTGTCTGTCAGATCGCCAGGAAACAGTCAGACCTGAAGAAAAAGCTGAAAGTGACGTTTGTGGGTGAGCCCGGCCTTGACATGGGAGGACTCACCAAAGAGTGGTTCCTTTTGCTCATCAAGAAGATCTTCGATCCAGACTACGGTGAGCATTCCCCCTCGTCGCATTTCAGTTGGCATTCCCTCCCTTCGAGTGCCCATCTGAATCGCCCCTCTTCTTTTCCTCTTTCAGGAATGTTCGTCTACCACAACAAGTCTCGCTGCTACTGGTTCAGCACATCGCAAGCTGGCAATCTCAGAGAATACAACCTCATCGGAGTCGTATCCTTTCAAGATGGCGGATTCTCCACTAACAAAGGAGAAACCGACTCCTACGGGTGTCAATTCGATTAAATGATTTTTCACTCCCTCCCCATTCATAGCTGGATACGAAGAAGAGTTCCCAAAATCTTTTCCGTTGCATCTTCTCTGTCTCCCCGTCCTCCTCTCTCTCATTTCAAGTTGCTGTGAATAGAAAATTGTTAGTAGGATTTTTTTTCAAAAAAAATGCTTGCTGGAATGGGACAAAGACCCTTTTCCTAGGAACTGAAACCACCATGCTGGATGGGTTGAGACAAATAATGGAGTTCTTTTCCATTCTTTTGAGTGCCAGTAATACGAGTTTGAGACAAATTACTCTAGCTTTGTCGATGCCCGAACCTAATTTCAAGTGTTTGGTTCCTGCAATGGCTTCTGATCGGAGTCATCTAACAGTTGATATAAAACATTCTGTGCATCTGCTCAGTTGGGACTGCAAACCCACAGAGAAAAAAAATGAAAACAGCGATAGGTTATCCTTGAAGAGAAGAAACTGAACAGAGGATGAAATTCAAAATCCAGATCATAGCCCTCGCAATCTGGCTCTGATTTTGATAGCAGCCGAGAGTAGCTAGTCAGGTCGGTTTAGGGGATCAGCATCGAGACTCTGTGGAGTGAACCATTCCTTAGCAGGGGTGAAAAGAGGAAAAAGGGGACGCAGAAGTCGAAATTGATCTGTCAGCTCACCTGTTCCGTTGCCCTTCAGATGAAGAATCCCCGATAACGGCTTTTGATACTTAGAAGATTCTCTGCCTCATCACATCTGCCATTCCAGCAATCATTCAGTGTTTCTTTTTCAATTTTATTATTAGAAAACCTCTCTGGAATGGAATGACTCCCCTGGGTCGTTTCTTTCACTGCAGTGCATCCTCAAATAGATTAACATTTTTTTTTCAGTTCAAAAGCCTCTGTGACGTCATCGCTTCTCAGTCCATTTCCGCAATCGCTCCTTCTCCACTGAAACATGAAATGTGCACAATCAGCACTTCGAAGAGTTTAGAAACGGCGATTTCTCTCCAGTGTTAGCTATGAGATGGGAACGTAGTACACTTGAACGTTTAAATTAATATCGAAAACTACCTGTTCCTTGGCTTTATTGAAACCCCCCTGCGTGAAATGAATTATTATTAAATCATTGCCTCACAGGAGCCATCAATGATTCTTATTGTTGCTTAAGGCTGTTCCGATACCATCGTTCTTTCAGATGCAGCCGACCCACCCCCGAGAAACTCTTCCCATCGGTTCAGAAGTGATCTCTCTCTCTTTCTTCTTCCTTGATCTCGACCCCCTCGGTGTGAGCACCTGTACGCGGTGAGGGGGACCACCCTGTGAAGGTTCGACTGGCTCGGTTACCTTCACAGGGTCCTAAACGCTCACCCGTGTGTTTGCCGTGCGCAGAGACCCGTGTCCCGGGAAAGGAGGATCCTGGTAGTTGCTCAGGGGTCCCCGTCTTCTGTCCTCAGCTCATGACTGGCGTGGTCCCCATTGGCTGTCTTGCCATTGGGGAGCCTGTCTGTCGCGGGGCCTCTGCTATACACTGCTTTGGCCTCTACTTCCGGTAAACGGGAGCTCCTGGGGTGGCCCCGCCAGGAACAATCGGCTTGTATGCAGGTCCTGCTAGGGTCGACCGTGCAGAGCGGTGAGTAACCTTTCCCACGGTTCGGGTACAGGTTTAAAAGTTTCCTCACAGATTATTTTCCTTTTGTCGTTATCCTTTCTTTGTGAGGCCAGTTTGGCCATTCATAATTTTCTTATTTTACGCTTTGTTTCATTTGTGTAGAAAGGTTTTGTTCTGCACATTTCTCTTTTTATTTTCCTTCTATTTATTTGTGAGGGCTTGGCTCGCTGTCTGTGTGGGTATAGTGCCTGCGTAGCCCTGGTGCCCTACTGGGCGTCCCCTTGTTGGGCTCCGTGGAGGGTGGGGACAGCGGGCACTGAACCACAAAACAAAAAAATGAGAGAGGATGATGAAATTAATGCGATCACTGCCAACAAGAGGGCTCACCATGAGCCCCCATCTTCTTCGTCTCCGTTATCTCTGCCATCGCCTTCTGTGTCTTTGTCTTCGCTCCCGAGATTCCTGATCATCCACTCCACTGGCGATCAGGTACTTGGGAACATGTCCCTATTTTTCGTAAACAAAGGTTTGAAAGGTCTTGCACGAGAGCCAAAATCCGTCAAGCGCTTACGATCTGGCGACTTACAGGTTGAGACGAACTTTCTTTATCTCTTCGCCATCAGCAGTTGTCCCTACAATATGCATCTAAATTGCGATCCCTGCCTGGCCATCTCACTTGGAACTGCGTTTTCAGTCCGAAGTGGGAAATACTTTACACAAATCGGCCGACTGCCATTCGTTCATTTGGTTTGTAAGTCCGAGGCTACTTCAGAGACATCAACACCAGTCACGATAGCATCGCACAGTCGACAGCTGAGCCACTTCCACCATGGATCGCTGTTTTCTCTTCCTGTGATTTTTCCCTGTGCAGGATAGGGAAGGCCTTTACACCTGACTCTGTGTACGGGCAACTCTTTGCCAGCCATCGTGCTGAGCACCCGGACTTCTTGCCTGTCTTCACAGATGGCTCGAAGTCCGGCACATCAGTGGGATCGGCAATGGTCTGCTGTGATGTAATCATTGCAGACCAGATCCCACTGCAGTGTTCCATCTTCACCGCAGAGTTGCACGTTATCAGCCTCGCCTTGGACCACATGGCGACTAAGCATCGCTTAGCTCGCTACAGGCTTTGATCTCGGTGAGGCATCGGCCTCACCCAGTTCTTACTAAGATCCGCCAGCAGCTACATCGTCTGGCAGCCACCACCACCATCCATTTCTGTTGGGTGCACGGTCACGTTGGAATCAGGGGTAATGATTTGGCAGATTCTGCTGCCAGGTCAGCCACGCCCCTGTCCGACTCTCCGTTACAGGTTCCCTATCTGGATTTCCGGCAGCGTTTTACCACTGAGCTTCGGGCACAGTGGCAGAGATCTTGGTCAGAATAGCTTACCAACAAGCTCTTTGAGATCAAACCTATCATCAAACCATGGCAGTCTTGTTATCGCAGGAATCGCAAGAAGGAAGTTGTACTTGCTCGGCTCCGCTTAGGTCTTTCGTATATTACTCATTCGTTTCTTCGACGGGCGGACGACGTACTTAAGTGTGAGTTTTGTGACGCCATTTTAACTATCAAACACATTTTAATTTCAAGTCAATGTTTTAACTTCGAACGTCGTATGTTTTTTAACTTTCATGATTTTACGTCTGAGCTCCTTACACTCGGACATCTTTTATCAGATTATTGTTGTTTTAACGCTGTTTTTCAATTTTTAAAAAATGCTGGATATTTTAATCGCTTGTAGTTTTAATCCCTTTTTATTACTCTATATCTTTAACCCAGTTTGCTTACAGCCGGGTTATTTTTATGCTTTTATTCGTATAACATATTTTTACATTTATTCATTGTTGCTCTGCATGTTCTATTTTACTGAAATCTATTTTTTTGTTGGTCTTTGTAGTTTATTTTTAACTTTGGTAAGAGGTAACATGATTTTTATCCTTTTGAATTGTGGACATATGTTTGGCGCATTATAGCCTTAGTTGCTAATGCGCCAATAAACCCCAAACAACTAACCAAATCCTTGACTGCGATCAGCTGATGGGCCTCGCCGTCTACAACTCCATCATCCTGGACCTTCACTTCCCCACTGCCTGCTACAAGAAGCTGCTGAGTCCTCCCGTCGTGCCTCGCAACCTCCAGCATGCCAATGTCGGGGTGTGGAAGTTCGGCATCGATGACTTCGCCGAAGTGATGCCGGTAAGTGAAGGTTTTCTCTCTCTCGTCAAATGAACTCTTCTTCGTGAAATAGCTTTGTCGGCCTTAACAGCTTCACTTCGTTACATAATTCCAGGAATGTCGAAAGATCAAAGTAAATAAATAAATAGACTGTTCAAATTGGAAATCGCAACGCTGCATGAGCCTGAAACTGACAGGATGGAAGCTATGATGTGCAAATGATCAAAACATGGAACTTGAGAGAATGCAATTTACGTGCGTTTTTTTCAGATTCATCAGTACATAATAGTAGGCCCACCTCGGGTGGTTATACAAGCCTGTAGACATCTTGGCATTCTATCAATCAGATGATTAATGGTGTCCTGAGGTATGGTGTTTCAAACAGTATTCAATTAGGCACACAACTGTACCAGATTCGCCACCAGAGGGAGTTGGAAAAGAAGGCGACCCATATGGTCCCATTTGTGCTCAATAGGCGACAAGTCTGGGGAGTATGGAGGCCACGGGAGAATGTCCATTGTTGCACGTGCAGTGTGTGGGGTGTCATTGTTCTGCTGCAGAATCAATCCAGGCATGGTGGAAAGGAAGGGTCGTGCCACAGGATTAATGAGGTCATCGATGTAAATTTCGCTCATGCCACACCATAAAAATATGGAGCAGAGGTGCCTGTCTGCCACATGTGATATCACCCCATACCATTGGACCACGATGGGGAGCCATATGGTAACTAATGGAATGGGCTTCCATGTGTCATTGACGACGCAGATGGCATGCGGACAAACGGACGTCTGGCATGCTGACGTCCGTTGTCCGACAGAACTGAGACTCCTCTGTGAACAACCCTCCTCCATTCCGTAGTCCAATGTTACCTCGCTCAACAATCATCTGCTTCTGTTTTCTATTTTTTAATTTCTTTTATATTCTTAATTGCTTTTTTTATTATTATTATTACGAGGTAGGAGAGGCTCAGTTGGTAGCGTGCCAGGCTCATAACCTGCAATTCTCAGGTTCGGGTCTCCGCTGAGCAAGTGTAGAAATTTTCTCTGCCATACTCCCCGCTCTGCCCACAGTGAATAGGGGACACGGTTGAGCTTGAAAAGGCCGCCGTCCGTCGGATGGTACGTTAAGGCCATGGCCCCGTGTGTGAGAGAACTCTACCCCACGCACGTTAAATAATATGCTGGATGGCCTTGATGGGAGGCTGACACACTTTACCTAACAACTGCCCAGTGGTTGCCCTCTAACAGTCATCCACGAACTCACGAGAGCTTGGAACTTGGACATTAATCCCAAATAGTTCATTTTATGGTAGTGATAATAATAATCATTCTTTTTTTTTCTTAATAAAGAAAAGCTGGAAATTCCCCCTTCAAAAACGGTCGACTCTTCGCATAATTCGTTTACAGAGTTACAGTATAAATTCTGACCATAAATCGCTACCAAATCCTATTGGCAATAATTCCTTGACACAGCTCAAAATTCGAAAAGTTTCCACATTCCCGATATGAATGAACAGACGGAATTAGACAACTTTTGTGAACTGCAGATCTTTTCGACAGGTTCGTTCTCCGCAGCTTTAATATCGGTTTTCTTTTTTGCGTCGAGGGCACACGAGAGTGACATGTGGTGCCCCCTTCCAACAGATGTACTACTTTCCTGTATAGTGGAGCATCGGATGGCATCACTCGAATATATTTCCACCAGTGGAGACAGTGTAACCAGTGATGTCACTGCAGCAGCAGATTCCAAACTGGACATCTCGCCCTCATTCCTGAGCCATGCGAACATTGCCTAATGATTTGCTGGCGCAATTTGGCCGTAGTTGCCATTAAACCACAAACAGCTAACCATCCTAATCGTTTGCACGGTACCTGTAGCGGTCCACAAATCATCCCGCATCAAGTCGCCATAGTGAAAGGGTCACGAATGGCCCTCCTACAGAGCATGCAATCTTCATGTCCTCTGTTGCGGCATGCTCCCCCCCGATAGGGGACCACCTTGTCGTGGTGGGGGGGCCTAGGGCCCAGCAACCCGGCTGAAGGCTGTGCCGACCGGATTGGTCCCCCGGTTGGACATGGCAAAGGCCAACCGAGGTTGAAGACGCTGCTGGCCGGCTTGATTGCCGGTCGGATGGTGACGTCGTCGGAGACCTCACCTCTCAGGAGACCTGTGTGGTCTGTTCGATGGCTCTGCCGAAAGGTCTGAGCCCGCCTTGTAGGCACGAGCTGTCCAAAAAGTCTGGGTCTTACTAAGAGTCTCCACCCCGGGTGCCGATCGAGCTTGGATCTATATATCCTTGCACATTTGCAAACCGGGGAATAGATTAAAGTAAGGTTTCTTCCGGTGGTCAGCTTTCCTTCTATAGGACTGCTGCCATGTGAGGCTGGGGTTGAGGTGCGCCTATAGGGCGTATTCCTTGCCCCCGGCTCTAGATAGGCACGGCGCTTCATAACCAGGTAGTGCTGTACAAGCGGAACTGGGAATTGCCGTTGTTGCATAACATCGCAACAAGAGATTCATTGTTGCGGCATGCTGGCCTGGTATCTGTCCTTCGGGCTACATGACGATGTGTGAGATGCATCGTTGCACTGTGCTACCATTGTGCCCCATGCGAGTGGCAATTGCTTGAAGGCTCAATCCGAGCTCTCGCATATCGACGGTTCGCTCTCTCTCTCTTTCAGAAGGCGTCAATTGCATTTCCGGATCCCGCTGGCGTCTCGAAGGCATGTTCCGAACATTTTCGCAGCATGCACTCCAAACTCACTGGTGGTCGTGCTACGATACGAGCTCGTGAGCGTTTCGGTATTTAATAGCGGCTTGGCTGGGTGTCAAGTGCCCATTCGCTGCACAACTTGGCCATCGGAAGTATGCAAATGAGCAGATTGCCTCGTGCGATTTGCATATCTCTACCTCGATTCCTTCTTGGTGCTTCGATTTCCACTTTGAACAGCGCAAATCCTACCCTCGAGCAGCAGCTCGCCACGGACTTCTGCGACTTTTATCACCCGAGAAAGATGAATCCGAATCTCCATTTCGCAGACGAAGGAGACCACCATTCGATACCGAAAATCGAGATGAAATCTGAAAGGAATTCGGACACGAGGGTTTTTCAGCAGAGCAGCCTGACGTCATTAATGGGAAAAATAACTGCAGACAGAGATGGTTTTGTTTAAGTTTTGTTTCGTATCTGTGACGAAAATTGCATTTCGATTTTTTTTCTTTGCTGATTATTTAAAGCGATTTAATTGTAACCGAGACAAGATCACGGGAATCTCGTGAACAAGATGCTTTGCATCGATTGGTAGAAAGAATCCTTTTTGATGGTCATTCAGATACATCATCCGCAACCGTCGGCTACGGATGTCAGTTTCATCTTATTTAAAACATTTTAAGTTCATTTCCTGTTATAAGCAAAGGGTCTATTGTCGTGCGATGATGTCATTGGGGGAATAAAATATCTTTATCACCAAAAGATTCCTTTCCTTTTTCAGGACGTTGCCGTTGGGCTGAGGGAGTTGTTGGCCTACGAAGGAAATGTCGAAGAAGACTTCTGCATGACCTTTCAGGTGAGTTCGAAGGAAACATGTCGAGGAATCTAGGGAGATGGAGAGGGGGCGATCTAAAGGAAAATATAGGGGAGAATCTAGGGAAGGATGTAGGGGAAAATCTGGGGGGAATGAAAGGGAGGAAATAGGAGGGGGGATCTAAAGGAAAATTTAGTGAAGGATGGAGGGAATATCTAGGGGAGGATATAGCAGAGGAGGATCTAGAGGAAGATTTAGGAAAGAATCTAGAGGAGCAGGTCGTAGATTCAAGTACATTCCCATCGTATATACATAACTATGAGTGTGTGAATGTAAAAAGCGTAAATAAATGGTGCGTCGTTCTCTATATGGTGCATTGGACGTTTACTTGTTTCATCGAATTCGAATTGAAATCGATTTCGAGGTACAGTCGCTCAATAAAATATCCGAATATTATGGTTCATTACAGAATTCAGAAAAATATCTGGCAAAATTTTTTTAAGAAATTAGTGATCTGTCAACCTTCGTGTACTGTACACGGAGTTGTACAGATCACTAAAAAATCGTCGCTAGATTTCTTTTCTGAATTCTGTAATCAACCATAATGTTCGGATATTTTATTGAGCGACTCTACTGGATGATCTGCGGATTCACTAGAATCAAGGGTAGAGATTCATTTATTAAGAGAAATTTTTAATTATGCGTCTATATGAAATATTCGTATGTGTGAATGTACGCATACTTAATAAAGCATGCATAATCATTAAGGAAAAATTAAATGAGGTTTGGGTGTCACCACTCAAGAAAAAATCCATTACACAGACATCCCCATCCCAAGAAATGGGTGTCTACCACCACTCAAGAAGAAATCCACTCCACAGACATCCCCGTCCCGAGAAAATCATCGTGCCATGTCAGATCCTGCTTTGGAGTTATTTCTTCTTGCAGGAAGTGATTCCGTTTCACCGCCTCACTTCGTGAATCAGTTTTCGTCCGGGTCCGATGTAATCCGTTAGACTGTGGTCTCGTTCTCTTCCGCAGTTGTTACGGAACTCGGCACGTGTAGAGTGACACGATTGTTCGCAAACGAACTGAAAAGTTCATTTTCAGTTACCAAATCTTGTGCCCAATTCAATATCTGAACTCGACTCGGACGCCGTTTTCCACCGCGTGACATCGATCTTAACGTTTTCTGCAATTTCGAATCCGCATCTCAGCCTCGGATTCCTATTTCGGGAAGTAAGAATTTCTCATTTCCCTTTCAGGTGTCCGTGGAGGAGTTCGGCGCCATCAAGACTCATATCCTGAAACCGGATGGAGAAAATCTTCCAGTCAACAACGACAACAGGCAAGGTGAGGAGACGAAGGACTCTGTTGAATCACTTCCGGTCACAAAAATAAATCCTTGGGTGGGGAAGGTCAAAGAGACGGGGAAAAATTTGCGCTCTTCACTGAACGGACTGCTACAATTCCTGATTTCCGCTGCCATTCCTGAGGGGCAATTTTCTTCCATTACTTCCGGTGAAAAGAAATCAAATGACGAGAAGCCGGAAATGCGTCTCAAAAATTTATGTTGAACAAGAAAAGCGTCTGCTTACGAAAATATAGCCGAGTTTAAAATCATTTCAGAAAGAAGAAAATCTCGGGAGAGAGATTAGCTAATTGCTTCTGGCGAATATCGAATGCACCGTTTCAAAGGGAATAAGTGTTTCATTTTCCTACTTTTGCACCCTCTAACGGTGCGAATTGCAATTAGCGGATGATTCGGAATGTAAATAACGAATTTCGTTAGCACCAATCTCAACGCAATCCCTTTTCGTCCACCTATTGACCCAAAAGAGTTTGGTTTTCCTCCAGGGAACAAATCGCTGCCTCCAAAATGCCAATGCCTCGATCGCCACATTCCACCATCTGAAAATCAAAGTTCGAGCTTCAATAAATCGTTTGCAATAATCAGTTAAAATTCGGCCAATTTCCAAATTTAACCTTTCTGACGATCGAAATGAAGAGTGTTGGGAGATTCAGGACATCGAACCCGCAAAGTTTCATTCCTGCCGATGCAGCTTCGAGAAGGATTTTTTCATCTGTGTCATAAAAACTGTTGAATGTCAGCAGAAGACAAAGTGAAAACAATAGCGAGCTTTAATGGAAACGAGCTAAAAACGATTGTCGCAAAAAACAAAGGTGAACATTTTTCAAAACATTCTTTTCAATAAATTGCAAAGAAAACGAATTCACTGAATGAAACGAGGACTGCAAACGAATCCTTCGAAAGAACGAGAAACTTAATGTTGCCTAACAGTCGACTTTTTGCCGAGGGGTGAAATTTCTATTCAGACTTTTCAAATGGCGTCAGGTATTGCATTCGAAAGGGAAGAATCTTCTGGAAAAACTACCTTTCGTATGCAAGCAAAATTTCAGAGGTTGTGAATTTGGTAACGTCAATCATCGAATTTACGCAAAGCTAAGTGCACAAACTAGAACCTGAAGCTTTTAATCGCGAAAATCTCGGGTCTTACAAAATCTTTTTTGTTCAGCCCTTTACCTCCAGTTCCTTATTTACATTTCCGGCATTGTTTTCCCACTGAGCTTCAGGTGCAGCGGCAGGGATCTTGCTAGGAACAGAAAGCTCTTTGAGATGAAGCCTTTGTGATGATTCGCAGGAATCTCAACGAAGAAGTGGTACTTGCTCGGCTCCTTTTATGTCGTTCATTTGTAAACACGTTCTTTTACGGGCAGACGACCATCCTAAGGGTCAGGTTTGTGACACAGTTTCAACTGTTAAACAAATTTTAAGAGATGGCATCGCTTTCAATCTTGAAAGCCATCTGTATTTTAGCTTCCACGATTTTACGTCGAATACCTTTTATTCATCATTTATTTTTACCACCGGCTTATGCTTCCCCTCCCCCAAATTTCTTGGATATTTTAAGCATACTTAAAGTTTTATGCGTTGTTTCTACATTTGTTGTTTTTGCATTTTTTCAGTTGTTGATGCTTTTTTTTTATTTTCCAAAAGCTCTTAACACCTTTTGTTGTCCATTGAGCCAGCATTGAGATTTATCTGCAATGACATTATTTATCTACGGACACGGATGGTCTTTGGAAAGGCCGTCGTCCGTCGCATGGGACATTAACCGTAGCCCGTGTGCAGGAGAGACATACTCTGTGCATATTAAAGAACACGCTGGATGGCCTTGATGGGAGTGCACCATGTCTCTCCCAACAGCCGTCCAGTAGGTCCCCTTACACAGTCTTCTCTGAACCTTCGGGATCCTTGTGAACTAGACATTTAGCCCATTGTGTGCAAAAAGTGTCGCTCAGAACACCCCCTTCTTTTTTTTTTAACCTTTTTCCTTTACCTTGAAATTTTGTTATTCGTGTCTTACCTTCCTTTCCATCTCGTCTGGCGTCTCACAGCCCCAGCTGCTGATGCGCCATAAAACCTTTTAGCAGATTGCGGCCTTTTGCAAGTGGAGAGTGGTTCAGATGCGTTCACGTGATTTCCTTTCTATGCAGATAATTAAATACACAATGATTGTGATCCCCCTTTTCCCTTTTTCAGAGTACGTCCGTCTCTACACGGAGCTCATCCTGAACAAGGCCATCTACCAGCCATTCAAAGCCTTCTACCTGGGATTCCACAGCGTCTGTGCGTCCAACGCCCTCATCGTAAGTTCATTCCCTTGATAACCTCTTCCACAAGGAAATTAATTAAGGCCTTAAAAATGTGTTACTCTCAAATACAAAATCTAAATCTCTTTCACTTCGTGTCTCTTCATGATGTCTTTTGACAATCTGCTGCTGAGGATGCAAAGAAATGCTTCTTGCAGATTTGGAAGATGATGATTTAATTAGTGAGGCGAAAGAGAATGTCTTACGGATCGCAATTCGCGAATTCCTATCAACCGCGATGTCGTCCACCGTCATCCTCTGAAATGCTTTGAATGGACGGTTCAAGACTCAGTTTGCGAATGCGGCGATGACGGAAACCTTAGCTACAGGATACAGCGCCATGTCAAGATTAAGGATGAAGCCCTGACTTCCACTCTAAGGAATATTTCCAACTAATTAGCAATCCTCTTTGCTGCAAAAAAAAACTCCTTTGGAATTTCATCCCTCTTACTGGCTTCTGACTGATACCACTTCAGCCATATAAAGTAGTAGAAATTTAAGAGTACGAACCACGATCTGCAGAAGACAGACCTCTTTCGTAACCGAAAATCGAGAGTCCATTTCAATTTTTGCGTCTACATGTGTCTCGTGCTAGTAGAAGTCAGAGGTCAGCAGGTGGAACAGAAGTGTTCATTTGTCAGTTCACTGTCAAGATAAATTCTATAACTCCACAACTTCCTCCGAATGTAGGCAATGCCCTCTATGTTGAAGATTTTAGCATCTTTTGCTCTTCGTTCAGCACGAGGATCATTGAAAGACCAACTGCCCTGAAAAATCTCTCTGTTTGGGTGACGGCTCTCCCCACAGAAGACCGCTTGCGTGCACTTTTCTCACAAGTGTAATATTCATCTGGACCCCGAGCTGCGGCTTGGAGGTACCACCATTGCAGTTGTGACAGACACCAAGTTTCTCGGTCTCGTCTTCGACCAGAAATTGACCTTTTATACCGCACATTCGACATCTCAGGTTCAAGTGCTCATGGGCATTGAACATCCTCAAGGTCCTCTCCTCCCTCTCATGGGGAGCAGATCGATGTTCTTTGCTCTGCCTCTAACTGCAATTGTCCAATCGATACTGGACTGTGGATCCCACGTGTATGACTCTACCCACGGTTTGGTGGTGAAGGTGCTGGACTAGCTCCACCATCAGGCCCTCTGTGTTTGCACAGAAGCCTTCCGCACCTGTTCTGAGTCTTTATGTTGAGACCGACAAACCATTTTTATCTATTCATCATCAGCAATTGTCCCTGCAGTATGCTTAAGTAAGTTGCAATCTCTGCCAGGCTTTCCCACTTGGGACTGCGTTTGCAGTCCTCAGTGGAAAACGTCACACTGTAATCTCCCGACTGCAATTCGTCCTTTCCGTTTGCGTGTCCGAGGCTACTCAGAGACATTAACACCAGTCTCGATAGCATCACACAGTCGACAGCCGAGCCACTGCCACCGTGATTTACTGATTCCCCTCCCTATGACTTTTTGCAGGATAGGGAAGGCCTTCACACCGACTGCGTGTACCGGCACTCTTTGCCAGCCATATTCCTGCACACCCGGACCTCTTACCTATCTTCGCAGACGGCTCCAAGTGTGGCACGTTTGTGGGATTGGCTGTGGTCTGCTGTGATACTACTATTGTAGAGCAGATCCCACCCACAATGTTCCATCTTCACTGGAGAGTTGCATGCTATGAGTGTTGCCTTGGACCATTTAGCGGCTAAGGATCATCGTCGGTGTGTGCTTTACACCGACTCGCTTAGCTCGCTACAGGCTTCGATCTTGGGGAGGCATCGGCCTCACTCTGTTCTCTCCAAGATCCGCCAGCAGCTCCATCGTCTGGCAACCAAACAACCATCCTCTTCTATTGGGTGCTCAGTCATGTCAGATTCGGTAGTAATGATTTGGCAGACGCAGCTGCCAAGTCGGTCACGCCCCTGTCTGACTCTCCTCTGCCGGTTCCATACCTGGAATTCTGGCAGCGTTTTTCCATCGAGCTCCGGGCACGGTGGCAGAAATCTTGGTTGGAACAAGTTGGTAGCAAGCTCGAAAACTGTGGCAGTCATGTTTCTGCAGGAATCGCAAGGAGGAAGTAGTACTTGCTCGACTCCACTTAAGTCATTCGTTTATCACTTATTCGTTTCTTCTTCAGGCAGACGACGAACCTAAGGTGAGTTTTGTGACACCATTTTAACCATTTGGCATATTTTAATTGAATGTAATGCTTTCACCTTTCAATTTCCGGTGTATTTTAACTTTCCCGATTTTACGCTCGGACATCTTTTGTCCGACGACTCATATTTAGCCCCTGTTTTTATCTATTTGCATTTTACTGGATATTTTAATTACGTTTAATATTTTCACTTTTTATTATTTAACTTGTTGCCTTTTTTATTTTGTGGGTCCTATATACCCATAGTTGATTTTTCTGTTTTACAATGGTTGATTCTTTTTACCTTGGTTTTTATACATATTATTTGTTCTAGACTCTTCTTTTTTGTTTTGTTATTTCGCCTATTTGTTACTTTCCTCCTTTGCGCGTTATTCTTAAATTTTGGTTGAGGGTTAAGCGTCTTTCACATTTTTATTTACCTTTGTTTGGCGCCAGATGGCCTTAGCTGCCTTTGCGGCATTAAACACCAAAGGACCAAGATTTCCAAATTTGTTTCAGTGTTTAGAAATTTTAGTTTTTGAATGGCATTGGGGGGGGGAGGGCATGAGAGATATTTTTCGTGTTTCTGCGTGATGCTGCAAGCAAAGCGGAAACTCGTGAAAGTGAAAAATGAAAATAGTGAGTGATGCCATTTACTCTCAATATTTAATAAGAGGCAATTTGTAGTTTGCAGCCTTTGAAGTCTGCAAAAGCATTTCGCGAAACCTGCTCAGGAAAAAGCCATTTTCCCGCTCTAATGCAGAGAAGAGATCGTCTGCTATTATTAATTGATTCCCGGCTAAAGGCTCGGAGCCAGATCATATCAGAGGAGAGTTCAGAGGTTCACGTGGCTTGAGGCTCCACAGCCAGTAAGTCAGAGGCTGCCATGTCGATGCTAGGTGATGAGAGACAGATTTTCCCCAAAATATTTCCATTAAAGAGCATTATCGCCAAATGTTCATCTGGTTTCGGGAACATCCAGAATTTTCGCACTATTTTAAATTAAGTTGCTCACTTTCATATCAGTAATTGCTGTGACGAATTTCACGAAAATTTTTACGTGAGTTGTAAATTTTACCAGTGATTTAACCGTTTCGGAACACTACCAAGTTCTTGCAGAAAGGTCATCAACTGATCCCCCCCCCCCTGAAAGATGGCGTATCTGCTGTCGTTTATATCAGGGGGAGGTGAAAATCTCTCCCCTTAGATGCCAGCTGATGGCAATCGTTATCTGCGAGATGTGGTAGGAAGAAATGAGAATCGTGATCGTTTTGATGTTCTCTCCCAGATGTTGCGCCCGGAGGAGGTGGAGATGTTGGTCTGCGGATGTCCGACCCTCGATATGGAGGAGCTGAGGAAGGTGACGGTCTACGATGGATTCCACGAGGAAGAGCCGATCATCAAGTAAGGATCGTTTCAATCTCTAACATCGATTGCTAACTTCAAGCAATGATTTCACGGTCCGATTATAATAATGATATTTGTCATATTAAGTAATTCACACATGCCGGTTCAAAAATCAAGTACCACTTATATTTAATGCTATTCCAAAAGAATTACTAAATATAGATTCTTTTAGAAGACTTAAAATGGAATTAAAAAATTATTTGGTATTTTCTAGTTAGCTGATTATTATGTGTTGTGTTTTGTGGATTTATTTGATGTACACCATTTTTGTGGCTGAATGACCTATGTTTAATATAATTTATTCATTTTCCTGCAGATAAGCTATTTAACTTTGCGGGTCAAATTGTAAATGTATTTGCATTCTTTACTCTTATGAATAAAAATTATATTTAAAAAAAAATGATGTCCAGTTTTCCACATAACGTCGTAAGGTGTTATAATCAAAACCTTTTTTTATGTTGTTCAACAAAATAAGGAAAAATGATATCGTCTGTTTTATTCTTCTAAGGTTGGCAACCCCTTTCGTAATAATATTTTTCCCAATACAAAGTGCACAAATTGTTGTTCGGTTAAATTTAAAAAAATTGCAAAATAAGAAGCGTGTTTCGCTTTCCCAATTTCTGTTAAATTCTTATGCGATACAAAATCATGAAGGTCACTTTTGAATGGTCATAGTGCTTCTCTTCAGATCCAAGAGAGGGGGGGGGGCTCAGTCGGTAGCGGGCCAGGCTCGTAATCTGTAGTTACCAGGTTCGAATCCCAGCTGGGTCAGCGTTGAGATTTATCTCCGCAAAATTCCCCGCCCTGCCCACGGTCAGTAGGGGACACCGATGAGCTTGGAAAGACCGCCGTCCGTCGGATGGGACGTTGAGCCGTGGCTCCGTGTGCGGGAGAGCCATACCCTGTGCACGTTAAAGAACACGCTGGATGGCCTTGACAGGAGGTTACCATCTGTCTCCCAACAGCTGTTCCAGTGGGTCTCCTCCCCCAACTATCTCTGAGCCTTCGGGGGTCCATGTGACCTGGCCATTTAGCCCATGGTGTACAAAAAAAATGCCGCTCAGAGGTAAAACAACTCAACCCAGATCCAAGAGACCTGGGTTTGAGCCCCGGGTTAAAGTATGGATGTTCGTTTTTCTGCTGAGGTCCCGCCATCCTCCCAGACTTTCTAATATGAATACACAATCCCGCCAATCTTCGCTGTCGTTCGTTAGGAGTTAGGAGGCTTCTTCGAGGCGGAGGTTCCATTTCGTTTTTGCTCCGCAAAATATTTATTTGTTAATATTGAAACGGACTTGCGATGAAATTCCTCAAGAGATACGAATTTCCTTTTTCGAAAGGTTCGAATGCAAGAATTGCTGAAAGACTCTGCACATGAATCGGATCTATCACGAAGAAGAGTTTCTTGCATCCGAAACGTCTCCTTAGGCAACAAGAAGACGAAATTCAATGGCGGTCATAACAATGGGCCCCTGCAAGAGACTTAAAAGTGTTTTTCTTTAATTCCCGAAGGGATCAGCTGCCCGGGTTCCTTTTTTTATCCAGAAAGGCAAACGACGCCATCAGTAGCTCAAAGGCTAAAGGAAAAGGATCCCGATTACTAAATAATCGAATGTGAAAGTGAAAAGTTCCCTTTCTCGACTGCAGAGTCCTTCCTTCTGGGGGCCCCCTTGCAACTGGAGACTGATGACCGCCCTCAGCGAGACCGAATTCTTTTTACATTTTCCTTTTATCGTCATTTAAAGCAACGAAAGCGTCTGCATCAGGGAAGTCGGTTGGCGCCTCGTAAGAGAAATGAGAAAAAAATCGGAACCATCGAACGGAGAGAGAAAATCCTCACTTCAATGAATGAATGTTGGAAACCAATAATCCAAAATGAGGCTCAAAAAATATATAAATTAGTTTGAAAGATGTTAAAAATACCTATCTTCCTATAAGCATACTAAATCGTATCGATGGTGGAATCAGTCACTGAGTTCGTATTCCCTTCAAAGAAAGATAAAGCGTCGGCAATCTTGTCGAGTAGGTAAATCGGCGTCCTATCTTCCTTTGAAGTGAATACGAACTCGGTGACTGATTGCACCATCGATAGGCTTTAGATTTATTTTCTGCTTTTTTAGAGTCCATATAGGAAGATAGGTATTTTTAAATTTTCTTTTATTTATATTTTTTCGTCATTAAAAAATCCACCTTCAGAAAAATTTTAATGACTCATAAACCTCGATCACATTTTTCTTCCTCCTCTTTTAGGAGTCATGTTTAAAGTAGCCCATGACATTAGAGAAGTCACAAGCTTTAATTTGAGATGCAACACGTTAAGGTCCACCCCTCGCGAAAATCCGCTCATTTTTTCAGAAAGGGGGGGGGGGGAATTCGAAACAGTCTACGACGGTCCTCCTATGAGCTTTCATTTGACACCTAACCCTTAATTGTAGACTTCCTTAATTATATTAAGTCATTACTTTATTACCTTACCGAAACGTTCTGCTTAACGTTAATATCTTTTGAACTTTTAAGGCAATATTGAAAGGTTCTTTTCTGCATAAGTCTTCCTATATTAATAGTACAAATATTACTCTGTTGACATATTGCAGGATATTAATAATTATAATCGTAATAGATATGCACATGATAACATACCAGACACTGAATTTAATAAATCTGAAATACTTAGTCCTAAATAGTCTCTTCGTATTTCAACTTAGTCCTAAATATGCTGTACGACTCAGCCCGGGATTCGGTGGTGAAGGTGCTGGACCCCTTCCATCACCAGGCTCTCCGTGTTTGCACGGGAGCCTTCCGCACCTCACCGGTCCAGAGTCTTTACGTTGAGACCGACGAACCTTCTTTATCTCTTCGCCGTCAGCAGTTGTCCCTACAATATGCATCAAAATTGCGATCCCTGCCTTGCCATCCCACTTGGGACTGCGTTTTCAGTCCGAAGTGGGAAATACTTTACACTAATCGGCCGACTGCCTTTGGTTTGCAAATCCGAGGCTACTTAAGAGACATCAACACCAGTCTCGATAGCATCGCACAGTCGACAGCTGAGCCACTTCCACCATGGCTCGCTGTTTTCCCTTCCTGCGATTTTTCCCTGTGCAGGACGGGGAAGGCCTTTACACCCGACTGTGTGTACCGGCAACTCTTTGCCAGCCATCGTGCTGAGCACCCGGACTTCTTGCCTGTCTTTACAGATGGCTCGAAGTCCGGCATATCGGTGGGATCGGCCATGGTCTGCTGTGATGTAATCGTTGCAGACCAGATCCCACAGCAGTGTTCCATCTTCACTGCAGAGTTGCACGCTATCAGCTTCGCCTTGGACCACGTGATGACTAAGCATCATCGTCGGTGTGTGCTTTACACCGACTCGCTTAGCTCGCTACAGGCTTTGATCTCGGTGAGGCATTGGCCTCACCCAGTTCTTACTAAGATCCGCCAGCAACTACATCGTCTGGCAGCCACCACCACCATTCATTTCTGTTGGGTGCCCGGTCACGTCAGGATTAGGGGCAATGACTTGGCAGACGCTGCTGCCAGATCAGCCACGCCCCTGTCGGACTCTCCATTGCCGGTTCCCTATCTGGATTTTCGGCAGCGTTTTACCATCGAGCTCCGGGCACAGTGGCAAAGATCTTGGTCAGAACAGCTTACGAACAAGCTCTTTGAGATCAAACCTATCGTCAAACCATGGCAGTCTTGTTACCACAGGAATTGCAAGGAGGAAGTTGTACTTGCTCGGCTCCGCTTAGGTCATTCGTATATTACTCATTCGTTTCTTCTACGGGCGGACGACGTACCTAAGTGTGAGTTTTGTGACACCGTTTTAACAATCAAACATTTTAATCTCATGCCCTGCTTTTAACTTTGAACGACATATGATTTTTAATTTCCATAATTTTATGTCCGAGCCTCTTACACTCGGACATCTTTTATCTGATCATTGCATTTTATCTCCAGTTTTTACCTTTTTGAAATATTGTGGGTATTTTAATCGAATTTGATTTTACCTTAACTTTGTGCATTATTTACCTCAGGTCTCTTACACCTGGGATTAGGTTATTTAATATTTCTACAGTTGTTTTGCTCTGTTCATATACACTTGTTTTTCTTGTTTTACCACTTTACAATGTTGGAAAAATTATTTTAGCTTTTGGTTGCGGGGTTCTATGTCTTTTATCTTTTACATTGTCTTTTGTTTGGCGCATTATGGTCTTGTTGCCGATGCGCCATTAAACCCCAAACAAACAACCAAACCTAAATATGCCAGTGGAATATTTAGGACTAAGTCTAATGAGACTTAGTCCTAAATGTGCCAGTGGTTGTGATGCCATTAGTAATAAATTTCTGAGCGCTTTGCCATTAAAATAGCGTGTAAAGTTACTAGACATTTTTAAAAATATTTGGCGCTCTCGTAACGATCCTTCACTTTTGTCAATTGCTAATATTATATTTTCTTAAAACTTTAAGAAATTCCCGCTGATATAAAATCCTATAGAACTGTGTTTTCCTCTAATGCATTAAAATTGCTTCAAAAAATGATGTTAAATAGACTTCAGTAGTTTGAAAAATATATATATATTCTGATCATGTTGATGGTTTCTGAAGAGGGTGATCCACGAAACACTCCATTTGACATCTTACTGGTGATAATATTCATATCGCTTTTCCTACTAAGAAAATGGTAGCTTCCATATTTATAGATTTACAATCCGTCCTTAATACTCTCTGGCAAGATGGTCTATTATGTAAACTAAAAAAATTGAAATCGCAGGTCATTTATAAAATTTCCTGAAATTCTATTTAAAAAGACACTATTATCAAATTAGAAGACACATCATCATCATCATCATCATCATCATCAAGCAGCCATGGGCTACGGAGGTCTAACCAGACCGTGCAATTTAGTTCTCCAAGCAAGTCTATCCTGAGCTACATCTACTGCATCTGGCCACTGCACACCAATTCTAACAAGGTCCTGTTTGACATTGTCTGCCCACCGCATCCTAGGTCTCCCCTTCTTTCTGAGGCCTTTAGGCACACTGTTCATAACCCTATTCGCCAATCTATAATTATTCATACGGGCAACATGGCCAAACCAACGGAGTCTCTCTCTGCACAATATGCTGCTTAAAGGAGGTTGCAAACTCCTTTGCCTAACCTCATCATTAGTTACAAAGTGGAACCACCTAATGCCCAAGATACTGCGTAAGCATCTACAATCAAAAGCATCTAGTTTCCTGTTATCTTGTTTACACAGCGTCCAAGTTTCACTACCATAACTAACCCTAGAAAGAACCAAACTATTATACAGTCTAATTTTAGTCTTTAGGTGTATACGCCTATTTCTCCACACTCTCCACAGATTCTTAAAATCCATATTATTATATATTATTATATATTAATTATCCATTACATAAGGTGTATTCAAAACACTGTTATGTCAGATCCACTTATAGAATACTCAAATGCCTTAATGAGCATCATCATCATCATCCTCAAGCAGCCATGGGCTACGGAGGTCCAACCAGATCGTGCAATTTAGTTCTCCAAGCAAGTCTATCCTGAGCTACATCTACTGCATCTGGCCACTGCACACCAATTCTAACAAGGTCTTGTTTGATATTGTCTGCACACCACATCCTAGGTCTCCCCTTCCTTCTGAGGCCTCTAGGCACACTGTTCATAACCCTATTCGCCAATCTATAATTATCCATACGGGCAACATGGCCAAACCAACGGAGTCTCTCTCTGCACAATATGCTGCTTAAAGGAGGTTGCAAACTCCTTTGCCTAACCTCATCATTAGTTACAAAGTTGAACCACCTAATGCCCACGATACTGCGTAAACATCTGGAATCAAAAACAATAGGCTATTCAAAATATAAAGTAACTTCTGGTATTGCTCAGGGAGGAATATTTTCACCAATTTCATTAAGCATATATTTATGATTTATCAAATTATGAACGAAAAATCTATAATTATCAATTTGTGCTGATGACCCATTTTTATGGAATACTGATAAAGATTTTTACAAAGACGAGAAGATTCTACAAATTGCTATAAAAAATTTGAATCTGTATTGTAATAAATGGCATTTGAAAATCAATATTCGTAAAACATATGCTGGGCCTTTTGTCAGACCTAAATCAAATATTATAATATATATATAAAAATTTCATTTTTATTGTATTGGAATTGTAGAGGCAAATTTTCGCAAAATGAGCTCTGAGAGCCAAAATCGATGGAAATGTGGTGTAGGGCAGGTGAAGGGCAGATTCTACAGGGAAAGGGAAGAGAGGTGAAGCGAGTGTTGGCACGAGTGGGTCACGTGACACTGTGACATCGAAAGAGCCAGAAGATAGAGCCATGTCTGTTGAAATGATTCAACACATTGATGAAATGTTCAGTAAACAGATGACCGATCTTAGGAAAGACATGATAGAAATAAATGACAGGTCCAAAAAAGAATTATTAAAAGAACTGGAGGAATATAAAAAATGCACTATGTACTGTTCTGATAAATTAGATGATTATTTTGAGAATTTTGACTGAGTTAACTAAACAAATTAAAGATGTCCGACAAAAAAATGAAAGACTTATGACTGAAAATCAAACTTTGCAGAAAGAAATTAAGAGATTAAAAGGAAAAATGAATGATTTGGAGCAAAACGGTAGGAATTGTAATTTAGAGATAGTGGGAGTTCCTGAAACAATGAATGAAAATGTGAAGGAGATAGTTACTCATATCGCCAGTGTATTAAATGTACAGGATGAAGATATGAATATACAGGCTGTTCATAGAGTGCCAACAAAAAATAAACAAATAATTCTCCAACTAGCTATGAGAAAAATGAAAGAAAATTGGATCTAGTGTTGGAAATTAAAGAAGATATTATTCACTAAGGAAATACATGAGGGGCTGCCTGATGGTAGAGTTTACGTAAATGATCATTTAACACAAGAAAACAATCAGCTATTGTATGAATTAAAGAAATTACAGAGGGAAAAAGATTTCACGTTTGTATGGGTCAAGGACTCAAAACTTTACGTAAGGGAAACTGAAACATCGAGGGTGCTAAGGATTAGGGATAGTGATGACTTAAATCTGTTAATGGATTAGTGAAATGGAAAATAAAACGATGAGTAACAATATTGTTTCTGGTACTGAGATGCTGAACAATGGCAATGATATGGAAACAATTCCTGTTTTTGATGATTGTAATTTGGATGAAATATACAGGGTCTGTGAAATAGATAGTGACAATGTTTATGATAGGAATTTGTATAAATGGCCTGGGGGTATAAATGTTATTATGGGTAACATCAGAAGTTTGCGGAGGAATTTTGATCATTTTTTACTTTACTTAAATTTAATAGAACTGAAACCTGATATAATTGTTTTAACAGAGATATGGATTCGCGATGATGAAATACAATTGTATACAATATCTAATTATAAAGTTTATTATAAATGCCAAAATGAAAGTAGATCAGGTGGAGTGATTGTGTTTGTTAAGCAGTGCATAACAGTGTATGGATTTAATAATGCGTTTGTTACTGCCAATATGGTAGAAATTTCTTTTAAACTAAATAATATAACATTTCTCCTACTGGCGTTTTACAGGTTGCATTCATATACAAAACAAAATTTTGTTACAGAACTAGGGCATAAACTAGAAACTATAAATAATAATAATGTTTTAATAATAGGAGATATGAATATTAATCTAAAAGGAAATGATAAAATTAAACATGAATAATTTACAGCTGATTAAGTCAAATGGTTTTATTGTGTGTCATGGAGAGATCACTAGAGAGGAAGCAAAAACTTGTTTGGATCATGTATTTGTAAGAAGTACGATCCAAAAAAATTTAACTACTTATATTATTAAACTTAATATTACCGATCATTATTTTATAGGAATAAATTTTCAGTTAGAATTGAACAGAAATCGGAAAAATTAAATACAATACGTAAGATAAATATGGACAAGTTAAAAGAATCTTTGAAGGGTAAAGACTGGAATGAAATTAAAATAGGAAACGATGTAAATGTTTCATTCAGATTATTTTTATTGAAATTGCAGGATATGATAGAGTTATCAAAAGACACTATATATTTAAAGAATAGAGAAAAGAGACTGAAACCATGGATAACAAATGCTCTTTTAAATTCTATTAAAAAGAAAAATAAGTTATATAAGTTGAGTAAAAATCAACCATTTAATACAAACCTAAATAATTATTTTAGAAAATACAGAAATTTAATATTAAAATTAATCAAAGAAGCAAAATCAAAGTATTACATTGCAAATTTTTTAGACAGTGACAGTGATACTAAACAATATTGGAAAATTATAAATGATTTGTCTGGTAGACAGCAAAAGAAAGACCCCTTCAGAAATAAAAATAAATGATATTATTTATTCTCTTAATGAAAATCCTGTGTTGTTTATTGATAAATTTAATACCTATTATACAGAAATTGTTGGTAATCTTGTAAAGGAAATTCCTGATTATGCTGATAATGAAAGTCATAAATCGATTTCATCTCTAAATTCTATTTTTATTGATTATATATCAGATAATGAGATTTTTGGAGTTATTGCATCATTAAAATTAGGAAAAGCAGTTGGAAGTGATCAGATAGCTGTGGAGACACTAAAAGAGATAAAAAGTTATATTGTAGATATATTATGTTACATATTTAACTTATCGTTATCATCTGCATGTTTTCCCTCGATTTTGAAAGATTCAACCGTTGTCCCAATATGTAAAGGAGGTGAATATTTAGATATCGCAAAGTACATACCGATATCCTTGCTCTCAGTTTTTTCAAAGATTTTCGAAAAGCTACTTTAAACTAGAATTTTAAATTTCTTGAATAGAAATAAATTTTTTTCTGATCATCAGTATGGGTTTAGAAAAAATGTAGATACTGAGGATGCTATATAATTGTCTTCCACAGTATACAGATCTATAAATGTTAATTTGAAAACTGTTGTGCCATTTTTGGACATCAAAAAAGCGTTTGACTCGGTTTCGCATGATTTGCTGATAAAAAAATTCGAGGAAATGTTTTGAAATGGTTGGAAACATATTTGAAAAATAGAATTCAAATATTAAAAATGGTAAACTTGTTTAGTAAGGGAATTGAACTAAAATATGGAGTTCCACAGGATTCTGTGTTGGGGCCAATATTATTTAATGTTTTTATAAACGATCTTTGTAATCTTGAACTTAAAGGAAAAATAATAACTTTTGCTGATGATACAGCTTTGATATATGCGGCTGACAATGAGAATATTTTAATTAAAGAAATAAATGAAGACTTGGGTAATATTAGAAAATGGTTCTTAAAAAATAAATTGTTATTGAATATTAATAAAACGAAATATTTATATTTCAATTTAAAACGTAATAAAGTCGATAAGTTAAAAATCAAATTATATTATCATTCTGTAAACTGTATAGGACATCAGTGTACATGTGAAGCAATTGAAAGAGTAGAATATTATAAATATTTGGGCGTATATATAGACAGTCAGTTAAATTGGAATGAACATATTAAATATTTGATAAAAAATTAATGCAATAATTCCAAAAATATTTTATATTAGAAATTTTATGAATCTTACTTTTTTAAAGCTTATATATAATGCTTGGGTTAAGTCATATTTAAGTTCTGGAATAATATCTTGGGGAGGAATGCTTTATAGTAATATTAAATCCTTAGTTACTATTCAAAATAGAGTAAGTAGATGTGTATTAAGAAAAAGAAAATATGATAGTATTAAATATTTTTATAATGATCTTCAAATTTTACCACTACAGAAAATGTATGTTTATAATGTGATCTTATGTTTAAAAAAGCACTATAGAGAAAGTGGCATTAAAAATGTAACGAAGAATACCAGAACAAGTGCACATATTAATTTCATTGCACCACTTCCAAAGAAAACTATTACGCAAAAACATTATATATTTTTGGCGCCTAAAATATTTTAACAGTTTACCTGAAACTACAAAGGATGAAATAAATTCTCTTACGTTTTCTCGAAAACTAAGAGATTGGATTTGTAATATAGATGATACAGAAAAATTTCTTTAGGTTGGAGGGTTTTTCCCCTATATTTCTGATTGTAAAATTTTCTTTTTATTTGTTTGCTCTTTAGGATGTTAAATTTTTGAATAAAAAGTGGTGTATTTATAGTTTATTATTGACTCTGTTACTATGTTGCTGATGTGACCATGACAGAAAATATTAATATGGTAATATTCTTAAAATGTTGTTTCTAATGTTTATATATGCTTTTTATTTTAACCTTATACTCCGCGTGCGAGTCTATGAACTCTTGTGTAGTTGTACATTTCCAAAATTTTTGTAAATACTTATATTGTATCATAATTTAATATAAATGGAATAAAGGATACTCCTACTACTATATACCTCATATATGCAAATAGTTATAAATTTTTATGAATCATTCTTGATTCTAAGTTAAATTGGGATAAGCTTATTGATAATATCACTCACTAAATTGTTAGTTTCTTTTCGTATGAATCTGTTACATTTATACTTTAATTTGATTCACCCCAAAGTAGAATATGGATCGGAATTCATTGTCGACGATACTCAGCATAAATTAAAAAAAACTGAATATCATACAAAATAAATTGATTAGAATATCATTGGAACTGGTAAAAAATACTCCTAATTTAGGATTGATAGCTGAGACAGCTCTATCACTATTTCGTATAAGAACACCTTATCAGTTGTTAATCATTTTCTCAGGATTACACCTTGAACATGAGGATCATTTCATTATGAAAGAAATCGATCAAGATAAATCATCATCATCATCATCATCATCATCATCATCATCATCATCATCATCATCATCATCATCATCATCATCATCATCATCATCATCAAGCAGCCATGGGCTACGGAGGTCCAACCAGACCGTGCAATTTAGTTCTCCAAGCAAGTCTATCCTGAGCTACATCTACTGCATCTGGCCACTGCACACCAATTCTAACAAGGTCCTGTTTGACATTGTCTGCCCACCGCATCCTAGGTCTCCCCTTCTTTCTGAGGCCTTTAGGCACACTGTTCATAACCCTATTCGCCAATCTATAATTATTCATACGGGCAACATGGCCAAACCAACGGAGTCTCTCTCTGCACAATATGCTGCTTAAAGGAGGTTGCAAACTCCTTTGCCTAACCTCATCATTAGTTACAAAGTGGAACCACCTAATGCCCAAGATACTGCGTAAGCATCTACAATCAAAAGCATCTAGTTTCCTGTTATCTTGTTTACACAGCGTCCAAGTTTCACTACCATAACTAACCCTAGAAAGAACCAAACTATTATACAGTCTAATTTTAGTCTTTAGGTGTATACGCCTATTTCTCCACACTCTCCACAGATTCTTAAAAGTCCCGGCAGCAATACCTATTCGTCTGTTAATCTCATGCCGCACATCACCATTATCTGTTACATAGCTCCCAAGATAATTAAACTGTGACACCTGCTCAAGACTGCAACCATTCAGATTAACTGAATCACAGCCTGCCTGACCAATTTTCATCACTTTAGTTTTCTCTCTGTTTATAACCAAACCTACTCTACTACCAGTCTCATCAACGGCTCGAATGAAAGAGTTCATCTCATCAACATCATTTGCCAAAAGGGCTAAATCATCAACATAATCTAAATCAGAAATTTTCGTATCTCCAGCCCATTTAAGGCCAAAATCTTTCCCTTGAAGTGATTTTCGCATAACGTAATCAATAACCAAGCTAAAGAGAAAAGGAGACAAAATGCACCCTTGTCGAACACCAGAAGTAATGCTAAACCAATTGCTACAAGCCTTACCAACTCTCACACACGACTCAGTGTTATTATAGAGAGCTTTCATTATGTTAACTAACTTGTCTGGTATACCATAAGATCTCACAATCAACCACAAATTATGACGATCAACAGAGTCGAAAGCCTTTTTGAAATCAACAAAGCTAGCAACCAAAGGTTTCTGAAACTCTAAACATTTCTCAAGAATCTGCCTAAGTGAAAATATCTGATCCACACATCCCCTACCACTTCTGAATCCACATTGCTCATCACGAAAATGACTGTCAACCAGATTCTTAATTCTATTAAGCACAATCATGGAAAGAACTTTACCTGTAACAGAGAGTAGGCTGATACCCCTATAGTTATCACAAGAACTGCGATCACCTTTTTTATAGGGATAACAATAAAGGAAAATAGGGATAACAATAGCTCTGGTAAAATCCTTAGGAACCAAGCCTTTATCATAAAAGATATTCAGAAAGATATTCATTCAGAATTTCAGTCATCCGAGTGGTAACCGAAACATTCCCAGCTCTAAGCATTTCGGTAGTAATTTCATCTACCCCTGGGGATTTATGTAGTTTAAGTTTAGAAACAGCCAAAATAACTTCAGATTGTGTTATAGGGCCAACATTAAAGCCTCCAATGCATCTATCATCACTGCAAACGATGGGAGCAGAACCAACTACATTGTTAAGAACATCACTGAAATGCTCAACCTACCTAGCCATGACAGAATCCTCCCCTTCTATAACCTTACCTTGTTTATCCTTCAATCCTTGTATACCTGTCCGTTTTCTACCACACAAAACATTAACTATCTGGTACAGCTCTCTGCTGTTGTGCAGTCTAACTGCTTCCTCAGCTTTGTCAGCAAGGCCATCAAGCCAAAGATTCTTATCTGTAGCTAACTGATCTTTTACACGTTTATTAAGTTCTCTGTAATGCTTTCTATTAGGACTAGTAGGGTATTGATTAAAGACATTCCTGCAGTTCTTTCTTTCCGAAATAAGCTCAAGTGCCTTATCACTCAGATAATTCTGCCTCTTCTGCTCCTTTTTCCCTAAAAGAGTACTGTTAGTGTCCAAAAAAGCCTGTTTAAAATGATCCCATTCTTCCTCAACTTCAGTAGTAAGCAAACCATGACTGTCATAATGACTAAGTAACCTATCATGGTAAGCTTTGGCTATAACTGGATCTTTCAGAGCTTCAGTGTTAAAAGTAAATTTTTTAACCCTAGCACAACACTTTTTAAGTTTAAGTTGCAACACACTTTTAACAAGGTAATGGTCAGATCCAATTTCAGCTCCCCTATATGCCCTGGTATTCCTAACAGAACTAGCCCATTTGCCGTTAATTAATATGTAATCAATCATATTCTTATGCAGCCCATCAGGTGAAACCCATGTGTACTTATGTATGTCGCGGTGTTTGTAATATGTGTTAGTTATTCTGAAACCATTGAGTTTACTTACCTGTAGGAGACGTTGCCCATTGCCATTGCAGCTACCAATACCAAAAGGGCCTATTACTCCTCCCCAAAGGTCAGAGTCAGTACCAACTCTGGCATTGAAGTCACCAAGAACAAGGGTAATATCTCCTTTCTTGACAGAATTCAAAATATCCTGAAGTTGTCCATAAAACCTATCCTTCTCATCCTCATCGGCATCCTCAGTGGGGGCATAACAGCAGATAACATTCAAGTCTTTAACGCTTGTCTGAAATTTTGCTGTAAGAAACCTTTCATTAATGCACTCATATCCTAGAAGAGCATCGCTAGCGTGTCTGCTGAGAAGCAGACCCACGCCTTGGTGATACTTATTGTCGTCCCTCCCTGAAAAGAGAAATGTAAGATTATTTTTAAGAATCTGACCTTTATCTGTCCATCTGGTCTCTTGCAAGCCAAGAATATCTAAATTATAATGGTGGAATTCTTGTGTGAGGACATCAAGAGAAAAAGCTCTGTGCAGAGTCCTCACATTCCAACTACCTATGGAGAGAAAATGGTTAGTGGGATGTTTAGAGAAACTATGTTTATTGAGAGAGGGAATGCCGACAATATCAAACAGCCCCCTAATCGCAGACATGGGGCAAAGACCCGTTCCCCCACTACTAAAGGCTGAAGCTATCTACACTGGAAGATTTCCTCCAACGTAGAATTTGACGATGCCAATAGAAGCAAAGAGTTCAGGTGCCTGCGATGACTTCTGCTCAGGATTATCCACCAGCTGATAAACATATCCTGTGAATCTATTCACTTGGGGCTGTCAACCCACAAACAAACAGAAAACACAGCGGAAGATTTTCCCTCCACAGAAGCCCACCAGTGCAGCAAAATCAGGATCCATAATGAAGCTCAGAGCCATATATCAGTCCAGTCCAGTGGATTTATATGGTCAGCAGCCGGACCCTGTGTGGTTGACCACTCCTCAGCAGGGTAGAAAAGAAAGAAAAGTAGCCATAGTTGTCCAGATCAGTAGGCCACACTAATCTGGCAGCCCTCCCCTTCCGTTCACTTCCACAAGAGAGTATCTCTTTTGAAAGTTACTAACGGTCCGCACCACGAGAAAGCGGGGTCGGACATTAGGTGCTAGGCCTGGCCGGTTCTATGCATCATCACAGGGGTGCATAGCTCTCCTTCCAGTGACTACCTAGCTACCATTTACAGACCAGGATAATATCAAGACCTATAATATCAAGATAATATCATTTTAATACATAAAATGTATTAAAATGAATGATGATTTCAGTCATTATAATGAACGAAAAGAATAAAGGAGATTTATTAAATGATGATTCTACATGGAAATATGAACATCCTGAAATCTCTGTTACCCTTCCTAACATTTCTGGAAAAGGTCTTATTAAGTATTTCGTCTATTAATGAGAACTACATATGAGAGATTTATTAAAAACTTTTTCCTGATGGAGCTTATTTTCCAGATATATCATCAGCTACTGCAGCAGTTCATATTGAAGATTTTAACTTTGTGAGGAATTTCAAATTTAATCTTGGATATACTATTTCGAAAGCAGAACATTTTTCTATATTTCCGTCATTTCAGGGGATTCAGCAGCAAACTGAATTTTCAAATATGCTCTTCTGCCTTTGCCAAAATATATTTAAAAATCAATATTATGGAATTATTTGCAAATTTATTAAGTATTTGACTCAAAATGGAAATATTACAGTATTTCAATGGTTATGAGGTTATTGTGATGTGACAGGAAACAGTTTCGCTGATCAATATGCAAAAGAAGCTATTGATATGATTACAGAAATGTCTACATATATACTGAGATGCCAGTTTATTAGGTCCACCTACCTAGTAGCGTGTTGCGCCTTCAGAAGAGCCCGAATTCGTCGGAGCATCGAACTTACAAGATGCTGGATGTGTTGTGCAGGAATGTTGTACCATGCGGAAATGATTGTGTGATGCAGTTGCTGCAAATTGGACGGCGGCTCAGTCTCGCTACGAGCAGCCCTTTCCACCTCAACTTAAAGATGTTGGATAGGGTTCGGATCTGGGAACTGTTCAAGCCAATGAAGCTAGCGACTGTTCCAGCAAGGCAACTTTTTGTGTTGTTTTAGCTCTAACTAAGGCCAGTGGTCAGCAGTGACTTTGGTCTTAGTAGGGCATGTCATTGTATGAGAAGGCCTGTAAAAGCTAGGAGTAGCTTCTAGGATTCTTCTCTGTCCTATATGTCGCAAATCAAAAAATCAGAAAAAAGCAAGGAAAACTCGTCATGTTTCTGGAACCATTCTCCTCTGACGATACGTGCCTTGTGAGCAAGTGGATATATCATGCTGAACGTGTCCGTCCGACTGAAGATAGGCTATACAAATGATGATGTTCAAATCTGCCTTGACATTCAGATGTCCTTTGATGGGTATCAGGGGTCTTAATGCGTGCCAGGGAAAAACATTCCCCACACCATCACACCGCCATCACTGGCATGTACTCTTGATATCAGACAAGATGGCTCCATGGCCTCATGTTGCTTGTGCCAAATTCTCATCCATCAGCATGATGCAAAAGGAACCTTGATTAGTCCAACCAGGATACCTTTTCCAGTCCTCAGTGATCCAGTATCGATGCTCCTTCACCCACTGGTCCGATGCCTGGTGCATTCGGAGATGACCATCCGCACACCAACGTTTGTTTCTGATGTGATTTGCCTGCTTGTGGCCCGTCTGTTCGCTTCAACAATTCTCCCCAGTCTCCACTGACCTCTCTGATCCACAAGCTGTTTTCGTCCATACGATCGCCGATCACTGGTAGTGTTTTGTCTTTCGCATCATTCTCGGTAAACTCTTGAAAAGATTCTGCATGAAAAGCCCAGACGGATGACCATTTGGGAGATGCTAGAACCGACACGCCCACTACCAACTATGAGGCCACGATGAGAGCCGCTCGTTTTCCCCATTCTGACACTCAATCCAACCCTAACTGATGCTCGAGGAGTTGACCTGCCGAATTTATACTGCACCCCGCGGTCATGTGGCGTATTACGTGATGGAATGAACTATTTATGTGACAAGGGGTGGTGCACCCAATAAAATAGCATCTCAATGTAACATACATATAATAGTGTAATATACATATAATATATATGATATACATATAATATATATATAATATACATATAATATCAGTGTAATATAAATAAATAAATACCCCCCTCAAGCAGCTGCTGCCACAGAGGTCTGACAGGAGCCTGTCAGTTTATACGATTCTTAAAAGTCCCAGCGGCAATCCCTATTCTTCTATTTATCTCATGTCGCACATCACTAATAACTGTTACATAACTCCCAAGATAATTAAACTGAGGCTCCTGCAGCCATTCAAATCAACTGACGCACCATCTTGCCTGACCAATTTTCATCACTTTAGTTTTTTCACTGTTTATCATCAAACCTACTCTATTACCAGTCTCATCAACAGCCCTAATGAACGAATTCATCTCATCAACATCAGTAGCCAACAGGGCCAAATCATCAGCATTATCTAAATCAGAAATTTCGAAATCTCTAGACGATTTAAGGCCAAAATATTTCCCTTGCAGTGAATTTCGCATTACATAATCAATAACTAAAGAGGAAAGGAGACAAAATGCACCCTTGTCTAACTCCACTAGCAATGCTAAACCAATCGCTGCAAGACGTACCAACTCTCACACAAGACTCAATCGTAGATTGAGATTATCAATTATAGAGAGATTATAAAGAATTATATAGAATATGAGAGCTCTCAATTATAGAGAGCTCTCATTACATTAACTAACTTATCAGGTATTCCATATGATCTAACAATCAACCATAAATTATGTCGATCAACAGAGTCAAAAACCTTTTTAAAATCTATACAGCTAGTAAAAACAGGTTTCTGAAATTCTCAATTTCATTCAAACATTTCTAAAGAATCTGCCTCAGTGAAAATATTTGATCAATACATCCCCTACCACTTCTGAATCCACACTGTTCATCACGCAGTTGTCCATCAACCAAATTCTTAATTCTATTAAGTATAATTATGCAAAGAACTTTACCTGGAACACAAAGTACCCCTATAATTATCACAAGAACTGCGATCACTTTTTTTAAAAATTGGGACAATGATAGCTCTAGTAAAATCCTTAGGACCAATATCTTTATTATAAAAAAATTAAATATTCATATCACACATGTGTTTCCAGCTCTAAGCATTTCAGTGGTGATTTCATCCACCCCTGGGGATTTATGCAGTTTTAATTTAGAGATAGCCAAAGTGACTTCAGAATGTGATACAGGGCCATCATAAAAGCCAGTAATGCATCTAACCTCATTACAAACAATGGGAGTAGAAATAATCACATTGTTTAGAACATCTCTGAAATGCTCAGCCCACCTTGCCATCACAAGATTCTCAACCACCTTACCTTGTTTATCCCTCAATCCCTGTGTACTGTCTGTTTCTTCCAACACAAAGCATTAACTTTCTGGAACCATCCCCTGCTCTTCTGCTGTCTAACTGGTTCCTCTTGCTTTCTCAGACAAGCTATCAAGCCAAAGATTCTTATCAGCAGTTAACTGATCCTTTACATGTTTATTAGGCTCATTGTAATGCCTTCTGTTAGGACTAGTAGGGTGTTGATTCATATTAATCCTGCACTTCCTTCTTTCAGAAATAAGTTCCATAGCCTTATCACTGAAATAATTTTGTTTCCTCTGTTCCCTTTTACCCAAAAGAGTACTGTTGGTTTCGAGAAAAGCCTGTTTAAACCGATCCCATTCTTTCTCAACTTCAGCAGTAACCAAACCACGATTGTCATAATGACTTAGAAGCCTATTATGGTTGCTTTGGCTATATCTGGATCTTTCAGACATTCCGTGCTAAAACTAATTTTCTTAACCTTCAGCTGCAAAATACTTTTGACCAATTAATGGTCAGACCCAATTTTGGCTCACGTGTATAATCTTTTATTCCTAACTGAACTGGCTCGTTTCCTGTTAATTAAAATATAATCTATCATATTTCTGTACAATACACTGTACTACACACATACTACATACAATTGAAAAATTATTTAAAATTTTCTGAAAGGGATGAATTAAAATGGATATTTTAAGGAACAAAGCTGAATAAAGTTTCATTTTCGTTTTCATTTGAATCTAAACATATGCAAATTTCAACAAATAAAAATGTTTATAATCAATTTATGTAAAATCATTCATTTGAGAAGTGGGATAGCAAAGTTAAACAAACGTTTAAAGTCTGTTTTTTTAAAAAAAAGTAGATAACCTAAATATCATTTTTGGTTGCTCTTGGATGAATATATTTATTCTACTTCTGAAATGTTTGCACTATTAGGAGGAAAGAAAGCTTTATTTCGAAGATTTGAAGAATCTTGGCATTAAAGAATTCACTCTTCGATAAACACTTGATTTTCACATGGATGACGTGAGATATGCATCTTTCGTAGATCGCACAGCCGTTTTCGATGTACGAGGTGATTATTACCGAAAACCATCTCCATCTGATGATGGGGACCTAAAAGGCATGAGTAGAAGAAGCGCAGTGATCGAGCACAGAGCGCCCGAAAGGGGGCCCCGCGAGGATAACGGAAGTAACTGAGCACAAGAGAGATAAAACGAAAAACGGTCTTGAGAGTTTGTTTTAGTTTTTGGTCTCTTGTAATTGCTAAGAATTAGATGATTATAATTTAAAAGAGAGGATGTGATCGCATTTGGTTTATTAGCCACGGATTCCAAAAAAAAAACTTTTCGAGAAAGATTTAATGTGAATTATTATGTTTGATTCCCAAATCTTTGTGTATATGCCGAATGAAACAAACCAGGAGGCATCGATTCCAGATTTAAGGATTTTGCTTCGTAAAATCGGAACATTGGGAACATTCGTGGGTGTGATATTCGCCCAAATTGGGGAGGCATATGGTAAAATAGGACGAATGACAAAAGCAGTTTATGGTCACTCTCAGGACCAAGCTGACATCTTACGGTGTTCACTTTTCATATTATCATATTAATATGCGTGTCCCATTTTAGTTTTAGATGAAGAGTAATACCAAATACTTTATGGTTTTTGTACCAAAATCAATTCGTTTTTCTAAGAAATTAAGAGATTTGGGATTCTTTATATGTAGATTTAGTACTGAAAAGAACTGCAGCAGATATTCAGTATTAATCAGTATTTTCCATTTATCCTACTCATTTTCCAATTCCCCCAGGCTGCCTTGCAATCTGGAAATCGGAAACGAGGGGCTTAGAGAAGAGGAAATGAGGTCGTCCAACTGCCCATTAGTTGGGGGTAATGAGGACTCATTCCTTCGTGCCTTCACCTGCAACTGCATCAGCAGAGAAAGTCTGAGGAATGGCAGACTTAGTGGTGGCCACGTTGTTTGGTGTTTTATTTCATCTAAAGCAGTCCCAACAACTCGTTTGGGAATTCATCTTTCGGTTGCTTGCTTCGTTATTCAGAACCAACTTGTATCCTAGGATCTGATTGGCCGCATTCATCGGACGACTGAGATGGCTTTATCCAATCAGAATTCCGGTTGCTTGACTACAGTTCATTTCCATCCTACGGCTCTATTAAAACTGTTTCCTCAAAGGATTTCTTCTCCTTCTTGAATGTAAATGACTAGAAATAAAATATTTTGATATTTAACTCGCAGTATTCCTTCTACATATAAATCAAGATATGCATTTGATGATTCTATATTAAACATCATATATTATGCACAGAAATTCATGTGATAATGTATAATGAATTAAAATGTGTAATAATATTTCCCAACTGGAAACAATTTTTTTTCATGTTACTGTAAAACTTATATTTCATAGGTAAAATAGACAGGTGTAGAAGCGCAGCAAGCACTGAATTCCTCCTGATGTGTGTCAGATAGTAAATGATAAATGAATGTTCCGATTTCGTAAGGACCGGTGGCAACAAGGCCCTCGAACGATCATCTTCCCTTTCCCAGTGACGCCCTCAATGAAGAGTAAAACGGGAATCAAGAGAAGTCCACATACAAATATCAGCTCAGACATTAAATTTTCGTTTTCTGTTAAATTTTTAAAGCATTTGTTCTTACAGTCGATCTCTTGGAGCTTCTTGCTCTGATCAATTCTGTATTCGTAAATGCAAAGGAAATCATCAGCTATTACCAATCACAAGAACTGATGCTCCTTCTGCGTAGAAAAGAAACATCTGTTGTTGCAAAAGACTGCCCAAAGGATATGACCACAATGGTGACCACATAGCGGAAATGACCTCTTCGGGTTCTAATCTCATTCTGCAGATGAAACAGTTCAATTCTCCCATCGACTGCAAGATGCTCACTCAAGCAATGGAGCTCAAAGGTTTCACCCATTCCTTTCATTGATATTTCACTCTTTCAATCAGCTCTGTTTCTTCTCTTTCAGAGAATTCTGGGAGATCCTGAAAAGCTACAGCCCTGACCTTCAAAAGCAGTTCCTGAGGTTTGCAACCGGAAGTGACCGAGTTCCTGTTGGAGGCATGGGGGAAATGACCTTCAAAATCTCGGCTCTCAACCACAACACAGAGATGTAAGTGCTGAGAGACATCATTATCGTCATCATTTTCGTCAACCACAACACAGCGATGTAACTGTCGACAGACATCATCGTCGTCATCATTTCCCACAATCACAACACAGCGGTGTAACTGTCGAAAGACATCATTTCCCTCAACCACAACACAGTGATGTAACTGTCGACAGACATCATCGTCACCATCTTCGTCGTCATCATTTTCCACAATCACAACACAGCAGTGTAACTGTCGAAAGACATCATTTCCCTCAACCACAACACAGCGATGTAACTGTCTTAAGACATCATTTCCCTCAAACATAACACAGAGATGTAACTGTCGAAAGACATCATCGTCTTCATCATTTCCCGCAATCACAACACAGTGGTGCAATCGAAAGACATCATTTCCCTCAAACACAACACAGAGAGGGGCGGGGGTGGCTCAGTCGGTAGCGCGCCAGGCTCGTAATCTGTAGTTCCCAGGTTCGAGTCCCAGCTGGGTCAGCGTTGAGATTTATCTCCGCAAAAATTCCCCGCCCTGCTCACGGTTAGTAGGAGACACCGATGGGCTTGGAAAGGCCGCCGTCCGTCGGATGGACGTTAAGCCGTGGCCCCGTGTGCGGGAGAGCCATACCCTGTGCACGTTAAAGAACATGCTGGATGGCCTTGACGGGAGGCTACCATCTGTCTCCCAACAGCTGTTCCAGTGGGTCCCCTCCCCCAACCTTCTCTGAGCCTTCGGGGTCCATGTGACCTGGCCATTTAGCCCATGGTGTGCAAAAAAGTGCCGCTCAGAGGTAAAACAACCCAACCCAATACAGAGATGTAACTGTCGAAAGACATCATCGTCACCATTATCGTCGTCATCATTTCCCACAATCACTCACAACACAGCGGTGTAACTGTCGAAAGACATCATTTCCCTCAACCGCAACACAGAGATGTAACTGTCGAGAGACATCGTAATCATTTTCCCCAACAACAACACAGAAATATAAGTGCTGAGAGACATACTGATAATTTTTCCCCAACAACTCGTAGATGTAAATGCCAAGAGACAATATGATCATTTTTTTCTCAATCACAACACAGCAATATAACTGTCGAGAGACATCATCACCATTTTCCCCAATCACAACACAAAGATGTAAATGTTGAGAGACGTCATAATTTCCCTCAACCATAACCGAAAGATGTAAATGTCAGAGATCCTCATTTCCCTCAACGACAACACAGCATGTTTGTCGAGAGCCATCCTAATTTCCCTCAACGACAACACAGCGATGTGTTGAGAGCCATTCTCATTTCCCTCAACGACAACACAGCGATGTGTCGAGAGCCATCCTCATTTCCCTCAACGACAACACAGCGATGTGTCGAGAGCCATCCTCATTTCCCTCAACGACAACACAGTGATGGTCGTCAGCCATCCTCATTTCCCTCAACGACAACACATCGATGTGTCGAGAGCCATCCTCATTTCCCTCAACGACAACACAGTGATGTGTCGAGAGCCATCCTCATTTATCTTAACCATAACACGATATTATGAGTCGAGTTATTTTCCTCAACCACCAATATAACGATGGGTCGAGAGCCATCATCATTTCCCTCAACACAAAGATGTAAGGGCCGAGAGACATCGTTTTTCTCAATCACAACACAGCGATGAACTGTCAAGAGACTCATCATCATTTTCCTCAACCACAGCACAGCGATGTAATTGTCGAGAGATTATCATCATTACCGTTGACCGCAACTCGATGATATGTCGAGAACAAACGTCATTTCCTTTATCACAACGGAATTGTAAGTGCTGGGAGACTTCATCTTCATTTCCCATTACCACAAAACAGCTATATGTCGAGCGGCATCATCATCATCATCAGTGTTGTGAGACATCGTCATTTTCATCAACCACAACACAGCGACGTAAGTATCGAGAGAGATTATCGTCATTTCTCTCAACCATAACACAGCGATGTGTCGAGAGAGATCGTCCTTTTCCTCAACCACAAAACAGCGATATGTCGAGCGACATCATCATCAACATTTTTTTTAACCACAGCACAAACATGGAAGTGTTGTGAGACATCGTCATTTTCCTCAACCACATCACAGAGATATGTGTCGAGAGAGAGAGATCATCATCATCATCATTTCACTTTCAGGAATTGAGTGAGGCAGACTCATGACTTCATGTTACCAAATTAGCCTCTCCGATCTAGAACGAAACTCTCTCCGCTAATTCCTAGCCAGTAGGAGATAGCAGAAAAATAGAATCGCGAGGCGAGGGGGGGGGGAATAGCAAAGATTCTGGATTTCCGATGCAGTTTAACATTCGTCCCCCCCCCCCCACTTCATTCAACGGAAACGGAGTCCAGGAATTATTCAAGTTGTGCATTTTTCAAGGAATGATTTAAAAGCTTCCAAAACGAAGGGTAGCGTCGCCTCTTCTTTTTTTCTCTCCACGGGTGAGAATTTCAAGTTGATTGCGAATGTTTTTATCTTTGCTGTGAAATTTGCATCATGTTTTGTTACTTAACAAAAAAGAAAAAGGAACGGCTATTCTTTTTGTAAAAATGGGAAAAAAGTCGATTATAAAGGCCTGAAATATAGCCCTGGAAAATTTTGATTTGTTAGTTACAAAATATTTTCAGTTTACTTAATAGAGTTGACTGAATAAGATTACCTAATAGGATAATAGTTAGTTTGCTTAATTAGTTAAGTCACTCTAACAAAAATCACTTCAATAAAAAATGCCTTCGACGTCTCTTAATAACCGACATTTTCCTTCATTCCCTGATCTCAGATCTTAATATGTATTTTGGAAACAATTTTCCTTGCTCTGCATATCAGAAAAAAAGGGACGAAAGTTTCTAATTTTATCTGAACTCCACTCTAAGAGTTGAGAGCCTCGAGATATGTTTCCTAAAGAAATCTCTTCTGCCTCTATGCACGTAAAGACTAAATTATCATACGTTAAAAATTCAAAAAATGAAATTTTATCAGTTTTTTTTTCGCATTTTGGACCGATGTGATCGAAAGGGGCGGAAGAGATTTAAAGTATTTCAATCTAAAAGGGGAGTAGGACTGGGGAGGGGATTAAAATTCCATCCCTTATCACTCCCTGGCTGAGTCACCGATTATCCAATTTTAAAATGATTCAAAATACGTTTGGGAAACGATATCGATTTCCATTCGCTTAATTCCGTGAATGCCGAATTCGTTTCGTTGATTGCTTCCAGTGAGGGATGAAAAATTCCTTTCTCTTTCAGGTTGCCGATCTCGCACACGTGCTTCAACCAACTCGTGCTACCCCGATACAAGAGTCGAGAGATCCTGCGCGAGAAACTCACCATCGCCATTTCGAACGCAGAAGGATTCGGACTCGAATGACTCTCGGAAGAAGTCGCCTGCGAGACGCGACCTCGAGGAGCTCTTCTGTCTTTCCCCAGAAACAGATTTCTTGTGATTATTTGCGAAGCAGTTTTGTTCATTGTTCCATGCAAAAGACCTTTCATCGTTCCAATGCACCAAATGATCACCAGCTGGCTTTGTTATCCTCCTGACGAAACTTTCTGTAAAAAGGACCGACAAATAAATATTTATTTGTACGACGTGACGACGATCCCAGTTCATCCTTTGTCTCTTCTAAGGGTTTTATTTCCCCACTTCACCCAAACCATGCAAAATGTATCAACCTATGTAGGCGGATTTTCAGTCTCAATTACATCGTTGACACTTCACAGTATTATTCTCACTGGAAATTCCTACTTTAACCAAGACATCACAATCCAGTTACGATTCGTTTGGCCCCTCACCATCGAAACCTATTGCAACGAAAAGTAGCACAATCCGATTAAAAACGCTCCTTTCCCTTAACCATTATTACATACACTGAACCCCTTGGTGCGAGCTCCTCTATGCGGTGGGCTGGACCTGCTAAGGGTCAACTATGCAGATCGGTGAGCAACCTTGTCCACGTCCGGACAACGGTTTGCGAGTTTCCCCACACATTCACTAATTTTGTACTTTTCTTTCTTTTGTGAGGCCAGCTCTTACCTCATACTTTATTGATTTGTTGCTTATTTTCTTTTGCAGGAACTCAGACGTGTTTCCCACCATTTCTCTTTTTCTTTTCCTGTTTGTTTTGTTGTGCGGGCTTGGCTCACTGCCTGTGTGGGTATGGTGCCCGGGCAGCCCTGGCGCCCAACTGGGCGTCCCCTTGTTGGACTCCATAGTGGGTGGGGACAACGGGCACTGAATCCCTCAAAAACAACCATGAGTTCTACTACTCATAATACTTCCGATCAATGCCGCCAAGAGGGCTCGCCATGAACCCCCAACTTCTTTGTCTTTGCCTTCCTCTTCGTGTGTGTCTCCGTCTCCGAAGTTCCTGATCATCACTCTACGGGTGATCAGGTGCTTGGAGACATGTCCCCGTTTTTTATACATAAGGCTATTCAAGGTCTTGCGGGAGAACCGAAATCTGTAAAGCGCCTTAGATCTGGGGACTTGCAGGTGGAGACTGCATGCTCCAAGCATTTGGAGCTTCTATTAAAGGTTACAGCGATTGGTGGAGTGGCAGTCGAAGTCACTCCACACTAGACGCTCAATTCCTCCTGGGGCGTGATCTCGGAGTGGGGCCTCTTCAAGGTTTCTGAGGAGGAAATCCTCTCGGAGCTTTCAGCCCAGGGGGTGATAGCAGTCCACCGGGTTTCGTCACGCCGTAATGGAAAGTTAGAGCCCACCAGGGTACTCATCCTAACTTTCAATACACCACACCTGCCTACTTCCATCAAGGCAGGATACTTACACTGCGAGGTGCGGTCATGTATACTTAACCCTCTGCGTTGTTTTCAATGCCAGAGGTTTGGCCATGCCTGCACCGCATGCCGGGGCAAGCCCACCTGTGCTCGTTGTGGCAGTCAGGATCATCTTGAACCTGACTGCACAGCAGAAAAGGCAAGCTGTGTAAACTGCTGTGGTGAACATCCAGCGTACTCCCGCGACTGTCCGAAGTGGCTGGAGGAGAAAGAGGTACAGCGCCTCAAGACCTCCATAACATCAGCTATCCAGAGACGACAAAGCTCGCTGCACCGCCTGCCCCACCTGGCAACGTCTCCTACGCCGGTGCGGTCGTCGGAAAGCCCATCGTTCAGATGGCTTCCGTGGCGGTGCAGACCGACATCAGCGTTCCACCAGCTGAATCTTTCTCGCCTGCTGCTAAGTACCTCTTGACATCGACACCGGTTTCTATTCCTGTGTCTGTGCCTTCCACTTCCACCTCCGGAAGGCCCCCTCCACCCTGCCCACAGACAGCAAGACCTTCGAAACCCAAGGGGCCCCCACCAGGGCCAAAAAAGAAAATTTTACCTCCTTCTCGTTCGGCGGTCTCTGATCCATGTTGCTCGGACGACTCCGAGGACACGGACACCGACCGCCCCATTTTTCAAAAACCGTCGCTGACGATGTTTAAAATAAATCGAAAGTCGTCCGCCAATTCTTCCAACACCTGAGATGGCCACACTCCTTCAATGGAACTGTCGTGGATTCCAGGGAATTTTGACGACATCAAGGTCCTCCTGAGGGCACACGAACCCCTTTGCGTGTGCCTTCAGCAGACATTCTTGCAGACAGCCAACAATCCCACTATCCGGCACTTTTCTCTCATTCGCCGGGACCGGGATGGAGATGGTCCAGCTCATGGAGGTGTTGCCATCCTCATGAGTAACCATTCCCCATTCCAGGTCATTCCCCTCACCACACACTTAGAGGCGGTTGCCATTCGCCTCTTTGTGGGATTTTCGTTTACTGTCTGTTCTGTCTATCTCCCTCCCGGAAGCATCGTTTTCCGGGATGACCTTGATGACCTCGTCTCGCAGCTGCCGTCCCCCTTCCTCATCATGGGGGACTTCAATGGCCATTCACTTCCATTGACCTCACCATCTGCTCCTCGATCCTTCCACTCTTTACATTGGAGGTCGAGGACAATCCATACAGAAGCGATCACCTCCCCGTGGTGTGTACCATCTCTCGTGGGGGGCCTTGCAGCCCTTCGTATGTCTCCCGGTGGAGGCTTGATCGGGCTGACTGGAGTGGCTTCAAGCTCTTGTCTGAGCTCGATGAGCACTCTATCAGCCAGGAGCCCATCAATGTTGCAGTGGCGGAGTTGACGGACTGCATCGTCCATGCAGCTGCCTCTACTATTCCTCAGACCTCGTCTCGGTTTCCACGGTTTCCAAAACCGTGGTGGAATCCCGACTGCACTGCAGCTCGTAAGGCTCAGAACAAGGCTTGGGGGGTGTTTCAGAGATATCCGACGTCCCCGAACCTAGAAGCATTCAAACGTGCAAGGGCGAAAGCCCGTTTCGTCCAGCGCCAGAGCCAGAAGGAATCTTGGATGAAATATACATCTTCTATCACCTGCACGACCAGTTCTAAGGTCGTGTGGATAAGGTCCGGAAGATGGGTGGGAAGTACAAGTACCAATTACTGATCCCAAAGCAATTGTCGATACTCTGGGGGAGTAATTCTCCTCCATCTCCTCATCTTCCTCTTACTCCCCCGAGTTTCTGGCCCAGAAGGGCATGGCGGAACGCTCTCCGCTGTCGTTCCATTCGAATGGCCTGAAGTCTTACAACAGGACATTCACAGCGGAGCAGCTTCGCCTTGCTCAGCACACTTCTCGTGCACCTGCTGTGGGGCCAGACAATGTCCATTATGCCATGCTCCAACATCTCTTACCATCGAGTAAGGATCGACTGCTCCATCTCTTCAATCGCATTTTTCTCGAGAAGCAGTTTCCGGACTCCTGACAGGCCATCGCCTTGGCCTTCCCGAAGCCAGGAAAGGATTCCAAGATTCCTTCGAATTATCGTCCCATTGCGTTGAGGAGCTGTGTGTGCAAGGTGTTGGAAAGAATGGGAAATGCCAGACTCATCTGGTATTTAGAACACCACAACCTTCTTTCCAACACCAAGTGTAGTTTTTGCAGGCAACGGTCAACTCTTGACCATCTGAAACGCATCGAATCGCCGATCAGGAATGCGTTTTTACGTCGAGAGCACCTGGTGTCAATTTTCTTCGACATCGAAAAAGCGTACGACACGGCATGGAGATTCGGTTTTCTTCGTGACCTTCAGAGCTTCGGCTTGCAAGGTCACATGCCGATCTTCATCGCAACCTTTTTATCTTCTCGTACACTCAGGACGTCTTCTCGTACTCAGGAGATACTCAGGACACTTCAGGACATCTTCTCGTACTCAGGACGCAGCCACAAGGCTGCGTCCTGAGTGTTACGCTTTTCGCTGTCAAGATAAATTCCATTACACGGCAACTTCCTCCGACTGTAGTCAATGCCCTCTATGTTGATGACTAGCATCTTTTGCTCATCGTCCAGCATGAGGATCATTGAACGACAACTGCAAACTGCCCTGAACAATCTCTCGGTTTGGGCGACGGACAATGGGTTCCGGTTCTCCCCACAGAAGACCGCTTGCGTGCACTTGTGCCGCAAGCATAAACTTCATCTGGACCCCGAGCTGCGGCTCGGGGGTAACATCATTCCAGTTGTGGTGGAGACCAAGTTTCTCGGTCTCATCTCTGACTGGAAATTGACCTTTCTACCTCATATTCGACATCTCAGGTCCAAGTGCACGTGGGCATTGAACATCATCAAGGTCCTCTCCTCCCTCTCTTGGGGGGCTGACCGATGTTCTTTGCTCCGCCTGTACCGTGCACTTGTCCGGTCGAAACTGGATTATGGATCCCAGGTGTATGACTCCGCCCGGGATTCGGTGGTGAATGTGCTGGACCCACTCCATCATCAGGCCCTTCATGTGTGCATGGGGGCCTTCGGCACTTCACCAGTCCAGAGTCTCTACGTTGAGACCGATGAACCTTCATTATCTCTTCGCCGTCATCAGTTGTCCCTGCAGTATGCAGCGAAATTGCGATCCCTGCCAGGCCATCCCACTTGGGACTGCGTTTTCAGTCCCAGGTGGGAAACGTTATACCAGAATCTGCCGACTGCCATTCGTCCTTTCGGTTGGCGTGTCCGAGTTTACCTGCGAGACATCAGCACCAGTCTCGATAGCATCGCACAGTTGACAGCTGAGCCAGTTCCACCTTGGCTCGCTGTTTACCCTTCCTGTGATTTTTCCCTGTGCAGGACGGGGAAAGCCTTTACACCCGACTGTGTGTACCAGCAACTCTTTGCCAGCCATCGTGCTGCACACCCGGACTTCTTGCCTGTCTTCACGCAGGGCCGTGCCGTGCTATGATACAGAGAGGCGGCAGCATCAGGCGGCACCGTAAGGGGGCGGCCTAAGCAGCGAAATCAAAATACAATTTGAACCATTCAATAATTAAAAATCTTTACGCAACGCTTTTCTACATTGGTCTATGTTATTCCGATATTGATGTATACGATTTATGATTTATCGTCTGCCTAAGCGCTTTCGGTACCCTTTGATCTCGGTTTCTGGTGCAGGTGCATCGTTGGCGAGCGTTCGCTGAAAGACTTTTGATCTGACAGCGCGAAGCTATTATTTTTGTTTGTAATATACCGCACGGCCGCACCTAAAAGCTGAGGCAGCAATTATCACAAAAGACAATTGCGCGTGTTATGTGTTGATAGTTCTTTTGAGCTTACAATTATTTACAATATTCGATTTTAATGTTAGTTTGTCATGAGAAGTGGCAAGTGGTTGTGCTGTATTTAAATCAGTAAATCAGATATATATCTGTATCAGTATAATATTTGTGCATTTATACTAATTCAGTTTTTGTGTTTAAAAAGTAGATCAGGTAAGAGAATTATTTTTTTTTACAGCAATTGTAGTTACTTATTATCATTGAAAACCCCCTCGGTGTGAGCGCCTGTACGCGGTGAGGGGGACCACCCTGTGAAGGTTCCGCTGGCTCGGTTACCTTCGCAGGGTCCTAAACGCTCACCCGTGTGTTTGCCGTGCGCGGAGACTCGTGTCCCGGGAAAGGAGGATCCTGGTAGTTGCTCGGAGGTCCCCGTCTTCGCTCCTCAGCTCATGACTGGCGTGGTCCCCATTGGCCGTCTTGCCATTGGGGAGCCTGTCTGTCGCGGGGCTGGGCAGCGGATTCCGGGGCCTCTGCTATACACTGCTTTGGCCTCTGCTTCCGGTAAACAGGAGCTCCTGGGGTGGCGCCCCAGGAGCAATTCGCTGGTGGGCAGGTCCTGCTAGGGTCAACCGTGCAGAGCGGTGAGTAACCTTGCCCACGGTCCGGGTACAGGTTTACAAGTTTAATCACAGATTATTTTCCTTCTGTCGTTATCCTTTCTTTGTGAGGCCAGTTTGGCCATTCACAATTTTGTTATTTTAAGCTTTGTTTCTTTTGTGTAGAACGTTTTTATTCTGCACGTTTCGCTTTTTATTTTCCTTATATTTATTTGTGAGGGCTTGGCTAACTGTCTGTGTGGGTATAGTGCCTGCATAGCCCTGGCGCCCGACTGGGCGTCCCCTTGTTGGGCTCCATGGAGGGTGGGGACAGCGGGCACTGAACCACACAAAAACAAACGTGCGAGTGAATGATGAAAATGCGATTACCGCCAACAAGAGGGCTCGACATGAACCCCCGTCTTCTTCGTCAAAGTTATCACTGCCGTCGTCTTCTGTGTCTGTGTCTTCGTTCCCGAAGTTCCTGATCATCCACTCCACGGGTGATCAGGTGCTCGGGGACATGTCCCCTTTTTTTGTCAACAAAGGTTTAAAAGGTCTTGCGGGAGAGCCGAAATCCATCAAGCGCTTATGATCTGGCGACTGCAGGTTGAGACCGCTTGTTCGAAACACTCCGAACTACTCCTGAAAGTCAAAGATATTTGTGGGGTGGCTGTCGAAGTCACTCCCCACAAAACTTTGAATTCCTCTCGGGGTGTGATCACCGAGTGGGGCCTCCTCAAAGTCAGTGAGGAGGAAATCCTCTCGGAGGTCACACCTCAAGGAGTAACAGCGGTCCACCGGGTTTCGACACGCCGTGATGGGAAATTGACACCCACCCGGGTGTTGATTGTGACATTCAAGACGCCATGCCTGCCTTCTTCCATCAAGGCAGGTTATTTACATTGTGAGGTAGGGCCGTATATACCGAACCCTCTGCGCTGTTTTCAGTGTCAGATATACGGTCATGCCCGCACAGCATGCAGGGGCAAGCCCACCTGTGCTCGCTGTGGCAGTAAGGATCATCTCGATCCTGACTGCACAGCAGAAAAGGCATGCTCTGTGAACTGCAGTGGCGAACATCCGGCGAACTCCCGCGACTGTCCGAAGTGGAAGGAGGAAAAGGAGGTGCAACGCTTGAAAGTAGTAAACAACATTCCTTATGCTGAGGCCAGAAAGCTTGTTGCACCGCCCGCCCCACCTGGCAAGGTTTCCTATGCCAGTGCAGTCATTGGAAAGCCCATCGTTCCAATGACTTCAGTTGCGGTGCAGACTGACATCAGTGTACCACCTACTGAGTCTTTCTCGCCAGCTGCGAAGTACCTCCTCACACAGGTGAGACCGACGGTGGTATCGACTTCAACATCAACCCCAGTTTCCATTCCTGCAGCTCAGCCTTCCACCTTCACCGGAAGGCCTCCTCCCCGTCCTCAGACAGCAAGACCTTCGAAACCTAAGGGGCCCCCACTGGGGCCCAAAAAGATAATCACTGCACCTCAAAGGGCGGTCACCGATCCATGCCCCTCGGACAATTCCGAGGACATGGATACCGACCGCCCCCTATTCACTAAACCGTCCTCTGCGGTGGTTAAGTTGAATAGGAATACGTCATCCGCCCATTCTTCTAAGTCCTGAGATGGCCACACTCCTACAATGGAATTGTCGTGGATTCCAGAGGAATCTTGACGACATCAAGGCCCTCCTTCAGGCGCACCAGCCCATCGGTGTGTGCCTGCAGGAGACATACTTGCAGCCAGTCACAGATCCCACGATCCGGCACTTTTCACTAGTTCGCCAGGACCGGGATGGAGACGGTCCGGCTCGCGGGGGTGTCGCCATCCTCGTGAGCAACCACTCTCCATTCCAGGTCATACCCCTCACCACCAACTTGGAGGCGGTAGCCATCCGTCTCTTCGTGGGGTTCTCGCTGACTGTCTGCTCTATATATCTACCACCTGGGAGCATCGTCTTCCAGAAAGACCTTGATGATCTCGTCTCGCAACTGCCGTCCCCCTTCCTCATTATGGGGGACCTCAACGGACACAGTCCACTTTGGGGCAGTGCTGACACCAACGGGAGGGACATGGATACCGACCGCCCCCTATTCACTAAACCGTCCTCTGCGGTGGTTAAGTTGAATAGGAATACGTCATCCGCCCATTCTTCTAAGTCCCAGAGCAGTGGCTCCTGGATCCTTCTCTCTCCCTGTTGAACACTGGTGTCAGCACTTACTTTCACTCCCCAACCCGCACTTTCACTGCCATTGACCTCACCATCTGCTCCTCCTCGATCCTTCCACTCTTTACATGGGAGGTCGAGGACAACCCTTGTGGAAGCGATCACCTTCCTGTGGTGTGCACCATCTCCCATGGGAGGCCATGCAGCCCTTCACGTATCTCGCGGTGGAGGTTCGATTGGGATGACTGGGGTGGTTTCTAGCTGCTCTCTGAGCTCGATGACCACTCTGTCAGCCAGGGGCCAATCAATGTGGCAGTTGCGGAGATAACGGACTGTATCGTAGATGCTGCTGTATCAACAATTCCTCAAACTTCTACACGGTTTCCTCGCTTCCCGAACCCGTGGTGGAATCCAGATTGCACCGCAGCACGTAAGGCTCAGAACAAGGCTTGGGGGGTGTATCGTAGATATCCGACGACCCCCAACCTTGAAAAGTTCAAATGCGCCAGGGCGAAAGCTCGTTTCGTCCGACGCCAGAGCCAGAAGGAATATTGGATCAAGTATATGTCTTCTATCACCCGCACGACTAGTTCTAAGATCGTGTGGGATAAAGTCCGGAAGATGAGTGGGAACTACACGTCCCACTCGTTATCGATCCTATAGCACAAGGGACAGGCAATTGCTGATCCCAAAGCAATTGCCGACACTCTGGGGGAGTCGTTCTCCTCCATCTCTTCATCTTCTTCTTACTCCCCCGAGTTTCTGGCCCAGAAGGGCAGGGCGGAGCGCTCTCCGCTGTCTTTCCATTCGAATGGCCTGGAGCCTTACAACAGGCCATTCACAGTGGAGGAGCTTCGCCTTGCTCTGCACAATTCTCGTGCATCTGCTGTCGGGCCAGACAATGTGCATTATGCCATGCTCCAACATCTTTCACCATCGAGTAAGGATCGGCTGCTCCTTCTCTTCAATCGCATTTTTCTCGAGGAGCAGTTTCCGGACTACTGGCGGGAGGCCATCGCCTTGGCCTTCCCCAAGTCAGGCAAAGATCCCAAGAATCCTTCCAATTATCGTCCCATCGCGTTGATGAGCTGCGTGTGCAAGGTGTTGGAAAGAATGGTAAATGCCAGACTCATCTGGTATTTAGAACATCACAACCTTCTTTCCAACACCCAGTGTGGCTTTCGCAGGCAACGGTCAACTCTTGACCATCTGATACGCCTCGAATCGGCTATCAGACACTCATTTTTACGTAGAGAGCACCTGGTGTCAATTTTCTTCGACATCGAAAAGCGTAAGACACGGCTTGGAGATTCGGCATTCTTCGTGACCTCCACAGTTTCGGCTTCAGAGGTCACATGCTGACTTCATCTCCAACTTCTTATCGACACGCTATTTTCGTGTCCGTGTCGGTAACACTCTGTCGCGGCCGTACCCCCAAGAACAGGGGGTGCCACAAGGCTGCGTTCTGAGTGTTACGCTTTTCGCTGTCAAGATTTATTCAATCAGTAGGCAATGCCTTCTATGTTGATGACTTTAGCATCTTTTGCTCTTCGTCCAGCATGAGGGTCATTGAAAAACAACTGCAAATTGCCCTGAACAATCTTTCGGTTTGGGCGACGGCAAACGGGTTTCGGTTCTCCCCACAGAAGACCGCTTGTGTGCACTTTTGCCACAACCGTAATCTTCACCTGGATCCCGAGCTGCGGCTAGGGGGTAACATCATTCCAGTTGTGATGGAGACCAAGTTTCTCGGTCTCATATTCGATCGGAAATTGACCTTTTTACCTCACATACATCATCTCAGGTCCAAGTGCACGCAGGCATTGAACATCGTCAAGGTCCTCTCCTCCCTCTCTTGGGGGGCGGACCGATGTTCCTTGCTCCGCCTGTACCGTGCACTTGTCCGATCGAAACTGGACTACGGATCCCAGGTGTACGACTCGGCCCGGGATTTGGTGGTGAATGTGCTGGACCCCCTCCATCACCAGGCCCTCCGTGTTTGCACGGGAGCCTTCCGCACCTCACCGGTCCAGAGTCTTTACGTTGAGACCGATGAACTATCTTTATCTCTTCGCCGTCAGCAGTTGTCCCTACATTATGCATTTAAATTGCGATCCCTGCCTGGCCATCCCACTTGGGACTGCGTTTTCAGTCCGAAGTGGGAAATACTTTACAATAATCGGCCGACTGCCATTCGTCCATTTGGTTTGCGAGTCCGAGGCTACCTCAGAGACATCAACACCAGTCTCAATAGCGTTGCACAATCGACAGCTGAGCCACTTCCACCATCGCTCGCTGTTTCCCCTTCCTGCGATTTCTCACTGTGTAGGACGGGGAAGGCCTTTACACTGGACTGTGTGTACCAGCAACTCTTTGCCAGCCATCGTGCTGAGCATCCGGACTTCTTGCCTGTCTTCACAGATGGCTCGAAGTCCGGCACATCGGTGGGATCGGCCATGGTCTGCTGTGATGTAATCATTGCAGACCAGATCCCACTGCAGTGTTCCATCTTAACTGCAGAGTTGCACGCTATCAGCCTCGCCTTGGACCACGTGGCGACTAAGCATCATCGTCGGTGTGTGCTTTACACCGACTCGCTTAGCTCGCTACAGGCTTTGACCTCGGTGAGGCATCGGCCTCACCCTGTTCTCTCCAAGATCCGCCAGCAGCTACATCGTCTGGCAGCCACAACCACGATCCATTTCTGTTGGGTGCCCGGTCACGTCGGGATTAGGGGCAATGACTTGGCAGATGCTGCTGCCAAGTCAGCCACGCCCCTGTCCGACTCTCCGTTGCCGGTTCCCTATCTGGATTTCCGGCAGCGTTTTACCACCGAGCTCTGGGCACTGTGGCAGAGATCTTTGTCGGAACAACTTACGAACAAGCTGTTTGAGATCAAACCTATCATCAAACCATGGCAGTCTTGTTACCGCAGGAATCGCAAGGAAGAAGTTGTACTTGCTCGGCTCCGCTTAGGTCACTCATTTATTACTCATTCGTTTCTTTTACGGGCGGACGACGTACCTAAGTGCGAGTTTTGTGACACCGTTTTAACAATCGAACATATTTTAATCTCATGCTCCGCTTTTAACTTTGAACGACGTCTGATTTTTAATTTCCATAATTTTATGTCCGAGCCTCTTACACTCGGACATCTTTTATCTGATCATTGCATTTTATCTTTAGTTTTTACCTTTTTGAAATATTGTGGATATTTTAACCGAATTTGATTTTACCTTAACTTTATGCATTATTTACCCCAGGTCTCTTACACCTGGGATAATTTTATTTCATATTTATACAGTTGTTTTACTCTGTTTATATACACTTGTTTTTTGTTATTTTACCACTTTACGATGTTGAAAATGTATTTTAACTTTTGGTTACGGGGTTCTATGTCTTTTATCTTTTATATTGTCTTTTGTTTGGCACATTATGGCCTTGTTGCCGATGCGCCATTAAACCCCAAACAACCAACCAACTTTGTTGTTTTACCTTTTTACAATTTTGCTAATTTCTTTTACATGTGGTTGCGGGTAACACGACTTTTATCTTTTATATTGTCTTTTGTTTGGCGCATTATGGCCTAGTTGCCCATGCGCCATAAAACCCAAAACAACCAACCAATCATTGAAAATGATTATGTTATGACAATAGGGACTCGAATTAAAAAGTAGCATTTGCATGCACTGGGTATATCTCAGGTGCGGAACGTGTGCCTCTGTGTGATAAAGAGTTATTTAGGTAATATTGGGCTACTTTTGCATTGTGTGTGTGATAGAGAGAGAGAGTTGCTTAGGAAATATTTGCATTTGCCTACTTTTACGTTCGTTATTTATTGCTCTATTTTTACCATATTCATATACGTTGAAGTGGAGACAATACAATAACAAGTTAAAGAAAGGCATATGTCAAAACGGCTGCTAGCTGTCAATTTGACAGATATTCGTTATCTATTTATTATGTTCTGTTACCTACAAATCTTACTAGCTTTGCAACTCATTTCAATCGTTATTTTATCTACCCTATTTTAATAGCATGATAAGCATCATCATATTTAATCATTTTCAATGACCCCCCCCCCCCCGCTCCGGTTGCATCTTTGCAAAGAACTGTGAATTTTTATTTAATATTTTTATTACAGTATGGAACAGAAAAGGAAAAAATTGTCTGGAAGTCAATATAAAAAGAAACGCTTAAAGAAAGAGGAGCAAGGAAGAAAGCTAAGCTATGTTATGAAGGAATTCTTAGTACAAAAGTCCTGTTTAGATGAGCCGCCCACATCCACATCAACAGCGACTGCTTTGGATTTGGCAAATAAAAACTCAGTGCCGCCCCAAATCACTTCCAGAAGAAGTTGTTAAAGAGAGCCAAAAAATAACACCATCAGAAGTTCATCAAGAGCCAGGTAGCAGTGGCAGCCAGCAGATATTAAACAAGTTTGTTTGGAGTTTATTGGCGCAACAGCAACTAAGGCTATATTGCGCCAAACAAACGATAAAAAGGGATAAAAGTCTCAGAACCCACAACCAAAGTTAAAAAGAACACAAACGAAACGCCACAAAAACGATAAGTAAAAAGGAGTAAAAAGAAACAACAAGAGTAGAAGTTAACAATAAAAATGGGTGTATATTACCTATTTAAAATCGCAAACAAGGGTAAAAACTAGAAAATATAGTAAAAATCAGAGACGTGTAAAATAACCAGTAAAACGTAAAAAGTCAAAAACAGGAGTTAAAAACGATTCATCAGATAAAAGATGGCCGAGTGTAAGAGGCTCAGCCATAAAATTGTGGAAAGTAAAATACAATTTACGTTCAAGGTTAAAAGCTGGACACTGAATTAAAATATGTTTAACAGTTAAAAAGGTGTCACAAAACTCGCACTTAGGTACTGCGTCCGCCTTAAGAAGAAAAGAGTGGGCTAAAAACGAGTGACCTAAGCAGAGCCGAGCAAGGACAACTTCCACCTTACGATTCCTGCGAAAACAAGACTGCCACGGTTTGACAATGGGCTTGATCTCGAAGAGCTTGTTAGCAACCTGTTCAGACCAAGATCTCTGCCACTATGCCCGGAGCTCGATGGTGAAACGCTGCCGGAAATCCACATATGGAACCGGCAACGGAGAGTCGGACAGGGGCGTAGCTGACCTGGCAGCAGAATCTGCCAAATCGTTGCCCCTGATTCCGACATGACCGGGCACCCAACAGAAGAGAATTGTGGTGATATTAAACAAAATTCCTTCTGATCCTGCATTATGGAATGCTTTCTGCATGTCATCTGAAACTCGTCAAATACTTGTTGAGAGTGGTGCACATCAAATTAAAGAATTCGAGTTTCCTATTAATCAAGGAAGGCGTAGATTTTCGCCCTCTCATTATTTGAAAATGTTGAGCAATAGTGAAGTCGTTGAGAGAAGTTGGTTGATTTACCCTGTTACAAATGATGTCGTTTTTTGCTTTTGTTGTATATTATTTGATAATTCATCTGCTATTAATAACAGGCCCAAAAAGGTTATTCTGACTGGGGAAATCTTATAAGAGCCCTCACAATGCACGAAAAGTCTGTAAATCACAGAAATGCTTTTAGAGCATGGAAAGAATTGGACATTCGATTAAAGCAGAAAAAAATATTGACGCTGAATATCAACGAATTATGGATATGGAAATTTAGCATTGGTCAGGAGAGTTCTAAAAAGAATTATGTCAATAATTAGACTATTGGCCTCACAATGCTTAGCTTTTCGTGGAACAACTGAACATTTGTTTCAGCCTAATAACTGAAACTTCCTAAAGTTGGTAGAATTGCTTTCTGAGTTTGATCCAGTTATGGAAGAACATATCAGGAGAGTTCAACGCGAGTCTGATAAATGGTCTGTGACTTATCTAAGCAATAATATACAAGATGAATTGATAAATTTGATGGGAAATGTAATTTTAAGCAAAATTGTCGAAATAACAAAAATCGCTAAATATTTTTCAATAATCGCCGATTGTACCCCAGACGTAAGTCATATTGAACAGCTCGCATTAACAATAAGAGTTGTCGCTTTAAACTCCATTCAAAATAAATATGAAATTGAAGAATTCTTTATTGGTTTTTTTGAAGCTAGTGATTCAACCGGAGATTTGACGGAACTTATTCTGACACATTTGGAAAAGTTAGGTTTTGAGTTAAAGTGGCTTAGAGGACAAGGCTATGACAACGGAGCTAATATGAAAGGAATAAGAAAGGGTGTACAAAATATAATACTTGAAAAATATCCAAGGGCGTTTTATATGCCCTGTGCATGTCATTCTTTAAACCTAGTTATGAATGATGCAGCGTCTTCTTCTACAGAAACAACAACTTTTTTTTTCTATTATACAAGAACTTTACACTTTTTTTCTGGTTCTACAAAGCGTTGGGAAGTGCTAAAAAATATGTTTCACAATTAACTCTAAAACCATTGAGTGCTACAAGGTGGTCAAGCACAGTAGATGCGTTAAAACCTTTACGATTTCAACTTTGCGAAATCTATGATGCATTATTCCAAATAATAGAAAACATCAACAGAGATGCAGAAACTAAAGTTAAAGTAAGAGGGTTAGCAAAAAATATTAAAAATTACAAGTTTATATGCAGTGTAATTCTTTGGTATGATATTTTATTTGAAATAAATTCAGTCTCGAAGCTATTGCAATCTGTAACTATAAATTTGTCGGATTGTGTAAGGATATTATCAGAAACCATACAAAAAGTAAAAAGTTATAGACAATCTGGATGTGATCAGATGAAAATTGCTGCTAATGAGATTGCAGAGAATCTTGAATGCAGTGCAGAATTTCCTGCCGAAACTGAAGTTAAAGCCAGAAGGAAAAAGCGTCAATTTGACTATGAAGAAGCTGTTGATCAACCCTTAACAGAAGAGAATAAATTTAAAATAAACTTTTTAAATTATATCCTGGACATTACCCTTAATTCTCTGAATGAACGATTCACGCTTCTGGAAACCCATAGCAAAAATTTTCAGTTTTTATATGACATTTTAAAACTCAAGGATATAGATGACAAAACGCTAGAAAATTATTGCACCAGTCTCCAGTCCATACTTTCGGTCGAAAATGAATCAGATATAAATGCAAATGATCTTCAAGAAGAATTACATGATGTATCCCGAATGCTACCATATTCTACGAAACCTTTGGATGTTTTAAATTATTTGTGCAAAAATAACTTAATTACTTTGTATCCGAATACTGTTGTAGCTCTGAGAATTTTATTAACACTCCATGTCTCTGTAGCTTGTGGTGAAAGAAGTTTTTCCAAATTAAAATTAATAAAACACTACTTAAGAAGTTCAATAAGCCAAACAAAACTTAGAAATCTGTCATTAATTTCTATTGAATGTACATTGGCTGCCACTCTAGACTACGTATTCGTGTATTTTGTACAGTTTTTTTTTAAATCACAATCGAAGGTTATTTTAAAGAAAAAACAATTAAGAGGAGGCATTTCGAAGACTTGCATCATAATGAGAAAATCTACCGCACGGCCCTGTCTTCACGGATGGCTCGAAGTCCGGCACTTCAGTGGGATCAGCCATGGTCTGCTGTGATGTAATCATTGCAGACCAGATCCTGCAGCAGTGTTCCATCTTCACTGCAGAGTTGCATGCTATCAGCATTGCCTTGGACCACATAGCAGCTAAGCATCATCGTCGATGTGTGCTTTACACCGACTCGCTTAGCTCGCTACAGACTTTGATCCCGGTGAGGCATCGGCCTCACCCTGTTCTCTCCAAGATCCGACAGCAGCTCCATCGTCTGGCAGCCACCACCACGATTCTCTTCTGTTGGGTGCCCGGTCATATCGGGATCAGGGGCAATGATTTGGCAGATTCTGCCGCCAGATCAGCCACGCCCCTGTCTGACTCTCCGTTGCCGGTTCCATATGTGGATTTCCGGCAGCGTTTCACTATCGAGCTCCGGGCACAGTTGCAGAGATCTTGTTCTGAACAGGTTGGTAACAAGCTCTTCAAGATCAAGCCATTGTCAAACCGTGGCAGTCTTGTTTTCGCAGGAATCGTAAGGAGGAAGTTGTCCTTGCTCAGCTCCGCTTCGGTCACTCCTTTTTAACCCACTCTTTTCTTCTTAAGGCAGACGACGAACCTAAGTGTGAGTTTTGTGACACCATTTTAACTGTGAAGCATATTTTAATTGAATGTCAATGTTTTAACATCGAACGTCGTATGTTTTTTAACTTTCACGAATTTACCTCCGAGCCCCTTACACTCGGACATCTTTTATCTGATCATTGTTGTTTTAACGCTGTTTTTCAATTTTCAAATCTACTGGATATTTTAATCGAATTTGATTTTACCTTTGCGAATTATTTACCCCAGGTCTCTTACACCTGGGATTATTTTATTTAGTATTTCTACATTTGTTTTACGTGGTTCTTATACACTTGTTTTTTGTTGTTTTACCACTTTACAATGATGAAAATGTATTTTAAATTTTGGTTGCGGGGTTCTATGTCTTTTACCTTTTATATTGTCTTTTGTTTGGCGCATTATGGCCTTGTTGCCGATGCGCCATTAAACCCCAAACAACCAACCAATTGTGGGGTATCCACCATTAAGTTCTACGTAGATTAAAGTAAAATTAAACATCAATACTATGGTGGACATTGGAATTGTCAAAAATTGAAGACTGTAATGGTGAAATATAATATGGTGCCTGATATAAAAAGGCGATGTACCGTATAGGATCTAGCAATGCCAATCCAAGTCTGTGTAAAAGAGAATCTACTGTCAAAAAGTATGTGGAAATCTGGTGTATGCATATTCATTGATGCTGTTTTTATGTCGTAGCATAAGGACTGGTCGCACAAGTTAGGAACCATGACAGTTTGTATTGGATTAACTGGTCAATAACATCTAGTGCAGTTTTACCAGCCTGTTACAGAATGTGGTAATTAAATCCATTTTGTCATATACTGAACTAGGACCCTGTAAGATACGTTAAAGGTTTTTCCTCAGTTAATAGTATTACTTGTTTAACATCTTGTTAAGAATGTATATTGACTTTTGAATTATGTGATAGTTTAAAGGTTGTCTTAGCCCAAAAGGGGCGACAGACAAGTAATTGTCGCAATTACGAGGTTAAGGTATAGTTCTTATGTAATACTCAATGCGCTCTACTGGTTTAAAGAGGCATAGTTTGGGATGAAAGAATTTAATTTACATTATTTATTCGTAAAGAATTAAAAGAGTTTTATCATACTGTGCATTCTAATATTTAAACAGAAATTAACTTTCCCAATCAAATCAATTTAAATATCAGTTTTTAACAATATTCCTTCAGTAGTTAAATGGCTATAATATTTAAAACTTTTACCAGCAAAAGCATTTTAAGAAAATTATAAAAATAGTGATTACTATTGAAATTATCCCATAATCCTGTGGCGTCATTGATTATGAGGACTTTTATATATATTGTTTCTGTTAATTAACATGACATTGGTTGAAGATTGTAATTAAAGAAAAATGAACATTGCACATGACATTTATTAAACCAACATTATTTCATTTTCAATTTTTTCATTTCATACTGAATGCTCAAACTGTACTAAATATTATGAATTTTACATTTTTAATTCGCTGTTCAAACAATGTACAGATCGATTATACCATTTTATGGTTATTAATCGTATATAAAACAGTCTTGTTTAAAATATACAGAACAAATTTTTGCGTTTACTTTCAGTGTCTAATTTGATTTTCTTGCTGATGTATCCATTTGTTACCCAGCTCTCTGTTTCGTAACGGAAATCGAAAAAAATAAAAACAAATTGCTAAGAATATTTTCCTAAAGTAGTACATATCAAACAATTATTCATCTGAAAAAAACTATTGCTGACGCGGCGGGATAGTAATGATTTTTATCAGATGAAATCTATATTTACCACAGGTGATCTTTGTATTTACTATGGAGAGAACATTGATTCTCACATGTATAACATTAGTAAGAATAAATTGCGTTTGCATACCTATGAAAGGTAATTCCATTTTCTTTTCTGTACCTATTGGTGCAATTAATTGCACAGCATGAATTCGGCTTTTTTTCTCACCGTTTAATGTACATTATAAACCTATATACTTGCAAAATGACAGTCACAGAAACGAGCGTTATGCTATGGAGCTGAAGCACGCTGTCAACGAGTTGCCCTAAAGTGTCATGGATACGGAGTTTTCCGAAGTCACGTGTTGGTGGCACTGAAAGCAGTGATATCAGCCCCCTCAATGTGAGCGCCTGTACACAGTGAGGGGGACCACCCTGTGAAGGTTCCGCTGGCTCGGTTACCTTCGCAGGGTCCTAAATGCTTGCCTGCGTGTTTGCCGAGTGTGGAGACCCCTGTCCCAGGAAAGGAGGATCCTGGTAGTTGCCCAGGGGTCCCCATCTTCTCTCCTCAGCTCATGACTGCCATGGTCCCCATTGGCCGTCTTGCCATTGGGGAGCCTGTCTGTCGCGGGGCTGGGCAGCGGATTCTGGGGCCTCTGTTATACACTGCTTTGACCACTGCTTCCGGTAAATGGGAGCTCCTTGGGTGGCCCTCCCAGGAGCAATGGGCTGGTGGGCACGTCATGCTAGGGTCAACCGTGCAGAGCGTTGAGTAACCTTGCCCACGGTCCAGGTACAGGTTTACAAGTTTCCTCACGGATTATTTTCCTTTTGTCGTTATCCTTTCTTTGTGAGGTTAGTTTGGCCATTCACAATTTTATTATTTCACGCTTTGTTTCATTTGTGTAGAATGTTTGTGTTCTGCACATTTCTCTTTTTATTTTCCTTCTATTTATTTGTGAGGGCTTGGCTCACTGTCTGTGTGGGTACAGTGCCTGCATAGCCCTGACGCCCGACTGGGCGTCCCTTTGTTGGGCTCCGTGGAGGGAGGGGACAGCGGGCACTGAACCACACAAAACAAAAAATTAGAGAGAATGATGAAATTAATGCGATCAGTGCCAACAAGAGGTCTCGACATGAGCCCCCATTTTCTTCATCTCTGTTATCTCTGCCATCGTCTTCTGTGTCTGTGTCTTCGTTCCTGAGATTCCTGATCATCCACTCCACTGGCGATCAGGTACTTGGGAACATGTCCCTATTTTTCGTCAATGAAGATTTGAAAAGTCTTGCTGGAGAGCTGAAATCCTTCAAGTGCTTACGATCTGGCGACTTGCAGGTTGAGACTGCTTGTTCCAAACACTCGGAACTGCTCCTGAAAGTCAAGGACATTGGTGGGGTGGCTGTTGAAGTCACTCCCCATAAAACTCTGAATTCCTCACGGGGTGTGATCACCGAGTGGGGCCTCCTCAAAGTCACTGAGGAAGAAAACCTCTCAGAACTCACACCTCAAGGAGTAACAGCGGTTCATAGGGTTTCGACATACCATGATGGGAAATTGGCACCCACCCGGGTGCTGATTGTGACATTTAACATGCCACACCTGCCTTCTTCCATCAAGGCAGGTTACTTAAATTGTGAGGTTCGGCCGTATATCCCAAACCCTCTGCACTGTTTTCAGTGTCAGATATACGGTCATGCCCGCACAACGAGCATGGGCAAGCCCCCCTGTGCACGCTGTGGCAGTAAGGATCATCTCGATCCTGACTGCACAGCAGAAAAGGCATGCTGTGTAAACTGCAGTGGCGAACATCCGGCATACTCCTGCGACTGTCCAGAGTGGAAGGAGGAAAAGGAGGTACAATGCCTGAAAGTCATGAGCAACATCTCATACGCTGAAGCGAGAAAGCTTGTTGCACCACCCGCCCCACCTGGCAAGGTTTCCTATGCCAGTGCAGTCATTGGAAAGCCCATCGTTCCAATGACTTCGGTGGCGGTGCAGACTGATATCAGTGTACCACCAACTGAATCATTCTCGCCAGCAGCGAAATACCTCCTGACGCAGGCAAAACCGAGGGTGGTGTCGACCTCGACATCAACCCCGGTTTCCATTCCTGTAACACAGCCTTCCACCTCCACCTGAATGCCTCCTCCTCCCCGCCCTCAGACAGCAAGACCTTCCAAATCTAAGGGCCCCCCACCGGAGCCTAAAAAGAAATTAATCACTCCTCCTCAAAGGGCGGTCACCGATCCATGTCCCTCGGACGATTCTGAGGACATGGATACCGACCGCCCCCTATTCACTAAACCATCCTCTGCGGCGGTTAAGTTGAATAGGAATTCGTCGTCCACCCACTCTTCTAAGTCCTGAGATGGCCACACTCCTACAATGGAATTGTCGTGGATTCCAGAGGAATCTTGACGACATCTAGGCCTTCCTTCAGGCACACCAGCCCATCTGTGTGTGCCTGCAGGAGACATACTTGCAGCCAGTCACAGATCCCATGATCCAGCACTTTTCACTAGTTCGCCGGGAGCGGGATGGAGATGGTCCAGCTCGCGGGGGTGTCGCCATCCTCGTGAGCAACCATTCTCCATTCCAGGACGTACCCCTCACCACCAACTTAGAGGCAGTAGCCGGCCGTCTCTTCGTGGGGTTCTCGCTGACTGTCTGCTCTGTATATCTTCCACCTCGGAGCATCGTCTTCCAGGAAGACCTTGATGATCTCGTCTCGCAGCTGCCGTCCCCCTTCCTCATTATGGGGGACCTCAACGGACACAGTCCACTTTGGGGCAGTGCTGACACCAACGGGAGGTGTGGGGTCCTGGAGCAGTGCCCCCTGTATCCTTCTCTCTCCCTGTTGAACACCGGTGTCAGTACTTACTTTCATTCCCCAACCCGCTCTTTCACTGCCATTGACCTCACCATCTGCTCCTCCTCGATCTTTCCACTCTTTACATGGGAGGTCGATTACAACCCTTACGGAAGCGATCACCTCCCCGTGGTGTGCACCATCTCCCGTGGGAGGCCTTGTAGCTCTTCACACGTCTCATGGTGGAGGCTCGATCGCACTGACTTGGGTGGTTTCGAGCTGCTCTCTGAGCTCGATGACCAATCTGTCAGCCAGGAGCCCATCAATGTGGCAGTAGCGGAGATAACGGTAGATGATAGCTGTAAGTAGATAGCTGCAAGATGATAGCTGCAAGTAGATGATAGCTGCTAAGATAGATGCAGCTGCATCAACAATTCCACAAACTTCGACACGGTTTCCACACTTTCCGAAACCGTGGTGGAATCCAGATTGCACCGCAGCTCGTAAAGGCTCAGAACAAGGCTTGGGGGGGGGGGGGTTCGGAGATATCCGACGATCCCCAACCTCGAAAAATTCAAATGCACCAGGGCGAAAGCTCGTTTCTTCCGACGCCAGAGCCAGAAGGAATCTTGGATCAAGTATATCTCTTCTGTCACCCACACAACTAGTTCTAAGGTCGTGTGGGATAAAGTTCAGAAGATGGGTGGGAACTACACGTCTCACTCGTTATCGATCCTGGAGCACAATGGATAGGCAATTGCTGATCCCAAAGCAATTGCCGACACTCTGGGGGAGTCATTCTCCTCCATCTCTTTATCTGCCTCTTACTCTCCCGAGTTTCTTCCCCAGAAGGGCAGGGTGGAACGCTCTCCGCTGTCTTTCCACCCGAATGACCTGGAGCCTTACAACAGGCCATTCACAGTGGAGGAGCTTCACCTTGCTCTGCACTCTTCTCCTGCCTCTGCTGTAGTGCCGGACATTGTCCATTATGCCATGCTCCAACATCTTTCACCATCGTGTAAGGATCGGCTGCTCCATCTCTTCAATCGCATTTTTCTCGAGGAGCAGTTTCCGGACTCCTGGCGGGAGGCCATCGTCTTGGCCTTCTCGAAGCCGGGAAAGGATTCCAAGATTCCTTCTAATTATCGTCCCATTGCATTGACGAGCTGCGTGTGCAAGGTGTCAGAAAGAATGGTAAATGCCAGACTCATCTGGTATTTAGATCATCACAACCTTCTTTTCGAACACCCAGTGTGGCTTTCGCAGGCAACTTTTCAACTATTGACCATCTGATACGCCTCGAATCGGCTATCAGAAACTCATTTTTACGAAGAGAGCACCTGGTGTCAATTTTCTTCGACATCGAAAATGCTTACGACACAGCTTGGAGATTCATGAGCTCCACAGTTTCAGCTTGAGAGGTCACATGCCGATCTTCATCTCCAAGTTCTTATCGACACGTTCTTTTCGTGTCCGTGTTGGTAACACTCCATCGCGGCCATACCCCCAAGAACAGGGGGTGCCACAAGGCTGTGTTGAAGGCCACAAGCTGTGAACAGGGGGTGCCACAATGCCCTCTATGTTGATGACTTTAGCATCTTTTGCTCTTCATCCAGCATGAGGGTCATGAAAGACACCTGCAAATTTCCCTCAACAATCTTTCGATTTGGGCGACGGCAAACGGGTTTCGGTTCTCCCCACAGAAGACCGCTTGTGTGCACTTTTGCCACAAGCGTAATCTTCACCTGGATCTCGAGCTGCGGCTCGGGGGTAACATCATTCCAGTTGTGGCTGAGACCAGGTTTCTTGGTCTCGTATTCGATCGGAAATTGACCTTTTTACCTCACATACGTCATCACAGGTCCAAGTGCATGCAGGCGTTGAACATTGTCAAGATCCTCCCCTCCCTTTTTTGGGGGGCGGACCGATGTTCTTTGCTCCGCCTGTACTGTGCACTTGTCCGATCGAAAGTGGACTACGGATCCCAGGGTACAACTCTGCCCGGGATTCGGTGGTGAAGGTGCTGGACCCCCTCCATCACCACGCTCTCCGTGTTTGCATGGGAGCCTTCCGCACTTCACCGGTCCAGAGTCTTTACATTGAGACCGACGAACCTTCTTTATCTCTTTGCCGTCAGCAGTTGTCCCTACAATATGCATCTAAATTGCGATCCCTGCCTGGCCATCCCACTTGAAACTGCGTTTTCAGTCCGAAGTGGGAAATTCTTTTCACTAATCGGCCGACTGCCATTCGTCCATTTGGTTTGCGAGTCCGAGGCTACCTCAGTGACATCAACACCAGTCTCGATAGCATTGCACAGTCAACAGTTTAGCCACTTCCACCATGGCTCGCTGTTTGCCCTTCCTGCGATTTTTCTCTGTGCAGGACGGGGAAGGCCCGACTGTGTGTACCGGTAAATCTTTCCAGCCATCGTGCTGAGCATCCGGATTTCATGCCTGTCTTCACAGATGGCTCGAAGTCCGGCACATCAGTGGGATCGGCCATGGTCTGCTGTGATGTAATCATTGCAGACCAGATCCCACTGCAGTGTTCCATCTTCACTGCAGAGTTGCACACCATCAGTCTTGCCTAGGACCACGTTGCGACTAAGCATCATCGTCAGTGTGTGCTTTACACCAACTCGCTTAGCTCGCTACAAGCTTTGATCTCGGTGAGGCATCGGCCTCACCCAGTTCTTACTAAGATCCGCCAGCAGCTACATCGTCAGGCAGCCACCACCAGCATCCATTTCTGTTGGGTGCCCGGTCACGTCGGGATTAGGGGCAATGGCTTGGCAAACGCGGCTGACAAGTCAGCCACGCCCCTGTCCGACTCTCCGTTGCCGGTTCCATATCTGGATTTCCGGCAGCGTTTTAACATCGAGCTCCAGGCACAGTGGCAGAAATCTTGGTCAGAACAGCTTATTAAGTACCTCTTTGAGATCAAACCTATCATTAAACCATGGCAGTCTTGTTAGCGCAGGAATCTCAAGGAGGAAGTTGTACTTGCTCCGCTCCGCTTTGGTCATTCATTCATTACTCATTCGTTTCTTCTACGGGCGGACGACGTACCTAAGTATGTGTTTTGTGACACCATTTTAACTCTCAAACATATTTTAATTCATTGCCCATGTTTTAAGCTAGAACGACGTTTGTTTTTTACATTTCATGATTTTACGTCCGTGCCCCTTACACTCGGACATCTTTTATCAGATCATTGTTGTTTTAATGCTGTTTTCCAATTTTTAAAATTTACTGGATATTTTACTTGTCTATAGTTTTATTCGAATGTATATCCCAGGTCGTTTACACTTGGGTTCTTTTTATATTTATTACACATTTTTACATTCGTTTCTTGTTAACTATGTTTCCTTTTGTTGTTTTACATTTTTAGTATGTGTGTATAGTCAATTTTTAAATTTGTTTGTGAGTCTTATGACTTTTAGCATTTATTTAGACATTCGTTTGGCGCATTATAGCCTGAGATGCTAATGCGCCATTAAACCCAAAACAACCAAAGTGATATCAGCAGTCTATGTATTTTAGTTCGTTGATCCTAATGGTTGTTCCCGAAGTTTATCAGTTCCTTCAAAGTAAAAGAAGAAAAGAAACTGTCAATCTGAAAATGGTGTTGTAATCAATTTCATCATAATCGTTATTATGCATCATGGCTCCTTGTAAGCCTTGGAAATCATGTTTACATTCATATTGCAAAGATGTGGATAATATGAAATGCGAAGAAAATAATGCCAAAATTAAATCTATTAGCAGCGGTGAGTAAATACATCATTCTAGGCATGAATTCTACTACATAATAATATTTACGACTTCTTTGCATTGCCATGGATACTGACTCGCTAACCAACATATGACATCGGTTAATGCGAGGTCAAATTATGTGTAAAGGCAGAATAGGAAGGCTTTCATCCATAAAATTAATCTAAACTGCGCCACTGCAGTGTAGCTATTACGGGAATAAAAAAGAAGTACGAGTTATTTGTGTTTCTTTTTAATTGCTGAGTCAGGATTTTATTCCATAGCTAAAGCGGGAAACACTGAATTTCGTTTCCAAAGAAAAGAAAAATTTCGTATATACATTATATGTTATACGAGTAACATTTTTGAATACAGCACTTCATAGTAACGAGTTTTTGATAACTTATGGTCCAGATCAACGTGGACATAGAGGAAAGTTGTCTGGACTGAAACCATGATCTTTGACACCTGATGCAACACAATTTTCCTCAATTTCCACATTAATAAAAAATAAAGTAAATACCCCCTCAAGCAGCTGCTTGCCACAGAGGTCTGACAGGAGCCTGTCGGTTTATATGCCATAGTAGAAGGTCTGAGAGGATGGCAGAACCTCAGCAGAAAAACGATAAATACATCCGTGCCTTACCCAGGGCTCGAACCCAGGTCCCTTAGATCAGTAGCCAAGTGTGCTAACCACGGGACGGCTATTTTCACATTGACCTACAGCAAAATAGCTCTCAAAAAGTTAAATATTTTAAATTGTAAATCTGTACTGTCACACATAATATATCTTTAATATAATAAAAGTCTGAAAGAATGCAATATTGAACAGAAAAATAACACTATGGTACATGTTATTTTTAAATGCTATATAGGCAGTACTGCAGTTCACAGTGCAATGACACTGTTGTTTTTTAATGTATTGATACATACATTGCATTTTAACTATGTCCAGCATATCTTACCCTAACAGTAACTGGTAGGGGGAAAAGTGGAAATGCACTTTACAGTTCTTGGGTGCCATTATTTTTTCACACTGCAACAGGATGGTACTTTTCTGTCATTTCCACAACCCCTAGACTAACCCAAACAACAGTTTCTAAAACAAAAATACTGTTGGCTATGGTGCATTAAAGCCGTCCCATGGCTGAGTGGTTAGCGTGCTTGGCTACTGATCTAAGGGATCTGGGTTCGAGCCCCGGGTAAGGCATGGATGTATGTGTCGTTTTTCTGCTGAGGTCCTGCCATCCTCTCAGACCTTCTACTATGGCATATAAACTGACAGGCTCCTGTCAGACCTCTGTGGCAAGCAGCTGCTTGAGGGGGTATTTATTATTTATTTATTTATTTATGGTGCATTATAAGGCCATCAGTCCCCATCTTGGGCTTTTTACCTGGAAAACCAGAAAACCTATAACATTGAGTTGCAATATGGTATCCATTATGACTTCTAAAAAATAAATAAATAAATAAATACCCCCTCAAGCAACTGCTTGCCACAGAGGTCTGACAGGAGCCTGTCAGTTTATATGCCAGAGTAGAAGGTCTGAGAGGATGGCAGGACCTCAGCAGAAAAACGACACATACATCCATGCCTTATCCGGGGCTCGAACCCAGGTCCCTTAGATCAGTAGCCAAGCATGCTAACCACCTGGCCATGGGACGGCTTATGACTTCTACAATGTTTAAAATAATTGTCTTTAATGAGATAATTAGTTTTTAGGGCTCTTCTTAAGTTGAATTTTTAGTGATACATGTTATTAATGAAATATAATTTTGAGAACATTATTTATTTTGAGGCTTTTTTTTAAATGCAAAATGAGGTTTCATTGTTCAGCCATAAGCATTGTTAATGAAATCTTTTAATGAGATTATTTATTTTTGGGTCTTTTCAGTGAGGAATAAGGATTCATTCCTTAGCAATAACAGTTGTTAACAAAATCTAATTTTAATGAGATTATTTTCAGTGATTTTTTTAAGTGCAGAAACATGATTTTCACTTTTATAGTATTGCATTTTTTTTATACACATCCTCTAAACATATCTCAAGGTAGATGCGGAATGGACTACTTTTACCATTCATAGTTTTTTTCACCACAGTGAAACGAAAACACTTAATTCTGTCATATTGTTTTTACCATTACCATGGTAATGATAATTTGGGTTTATATCAAATCACCGCCTCCTCTATGATACTGCCTGTCAATTTGGAAAAAAAGCCCATTCCTCCCCATCGAAGTATCACCTGGTAGAGGGCACTGATTGCCTAGTAGCAACAAGCATGATATAACTTATAGTTCTCTTATTATATCTCTCTTCTTATAGCCATATGTAACAATGGTAGCACATGTTTTTAACTTTTGAAGTGTTTTACTGTTAGTTTAATTTGGTGAAAATCATAATTTTTTTTGTTACTTCTATTTGATTTCTTTCATCATAACTTCCTGAAGGAACAGAAAATATACATATTTTTTTTAGTTATAGAGAGTAGTTTGTCGCAGGCACAAAAATGTATATTGATTGATTGATGATTAATTTTGCTGAAGGAAAAAGATGTTAAGAAATTTGTGATGTATACTAGTATAAAAAAATAAGTATCATTATTTTTAAAATTTAAGTTGTCAATTTGTTTGTAGTTGTGCACTGAATGATTAATATAAAGGCATAACTCCACTGATATTAAGACATTGAAATGGACAAAACATTTTGGCAACTTCTGAAGTAAACTTAAATATAACTTCTATTCCCCCAAAACCCTTTAATGACAGGACAGATAAGATGTAGTGATTAATTTGGTAAATAATAAATTATGACACATGTATGAAATAAACTAAATGATGACCCAATGTTGCATATAGTTACAAATATTTTACCAGCTTATATTTTATCCAATCTGTTCTTACTTGGGTCTATAAATGGTGGCTAGGTAGTCACTAGAAGAACAGCTATGTATCTCTGTGATGATGCATAGAACCAGTGCCTATGTAATGGGAATGCCTGGTGATTTCAAGATGTGAAGTGACAGCAGCTCTAGTTACATTTTCGTCCGCTGTGGCACTGGTGATCCGCTGTTTTGCTTGCTTCATAGCAGTATACGTTATTATGCTGTTTACCGCTTGCTTCAAAATTGGATTCTGATGCGGATTTGTTCATATGTGATTATTTGGTCTTCTGTCTACTTTCTGCTGTCTTTAACTAGAAGTCTGAACGATGATGCAATATTGTATGATTGTTTTGCAGAAGCAAAACTCAGTTTCAATCGAATCTCTTCCAAACTGGATCTGCAAGACAGGTGGCTGCATCAATATGTCAACAACAAAATGATGACATAAGTAATTAGAAAAAAATTCTGAGATCACTTTTGAATAAATAATATTTTAGAATTGCAGAAATCTTTACAATATACGGAACTGAGTTACACTGCCCTAACAAAATATTAGAGAATTTCTGTTTTATGTGAATAGAAAGCGTGCTTGAAAGCTCTGTAACTTCTAAAATATTCATTTAATGAAAAAATGTTACTAAAAATAAATTTAAGATCATAATCTTATCTATTTAAATCTCAGTTTTCAACAGCATTTGTCAAGTATTTAAGGAATTATGGAAGGTAGAATATTTCACAACAGTAATGGGTCAGAAGAATTTATTTAGATATTAATTAAAACTAAATAAGTATTTTTTCAAATCATTTAATAAAATATAAATTTTAAAAGTTGCATAATGATTATTTCAATGTTAGATAATTATGAATGATTTTTATAAAACAAGATAATTTATTATTAAATTTTCCAGCTTCCATAACTCTTTAAATACTGAACAAATATTGATGATAAATCAAAAATTTAAATAAATTTTATTATCTTTAACTTCAGTCACAGTTTTTCATTCAATGCATCAAATGTGTATATGTAAATCTGAGGTTATGTTTATTGGCCACCTAGATAGCAGTAGCATCAGGACAAGGTAGACAAGTACCCTTCTGCACAGACGAGCAGCTTGAAAAGAATCTAGCATTGACGGGTATACAATTATCAATCTTTATCTTCATCACGTCTCTCTATTAAATGCACATTTTAGATGTTATGGAGCAGAGATGACCAAACAGTCAATGGCGTAGCTGCCAGTTTTAGACGGAAAAGATTTTAATTAATTCAATTAATATGTTTGATGCTAAATTTTATTTTATGCTTAGCTGGTCAAGCAGTGTTAAATCATTATTGTGTATGTATTATGGTCTATCGTGAAAGATTTTCTGCCTTAATAAGCGATCTCAGAGTCAAAAAGTTTGGTCCTTCTTGTTATAGAGCTTCATAGTTAGATTCCCATTGAAATAACATGGAAGGATAATGCCATAGCTTTCTTTGAGTATAATATTGTTACTACCAATTTAAATTTTTTCACTAATTCAAATATTGTGTTACTTCAAAAAAAATAGTGCTAGGTATAGTAGTAAAAATGTCGTTCATTTCCTTTGACCCAGACACTCCCCCCCCCCCTGATGTTTTCTGAAACCAGTCTTGTACATATATGACTAATGGAATGTAAAGTTTATAACACTTTGTGAACTTTCTGAACTGCACAAATATGTGTATGAACCAGGGTGCATTAAGCAATGGGAAGACCTAGAGCCAAGTTCCAAATGGGTGCCCTGGAACAAAGTTCTAAATTAGAACCTTAGAACTATATTCTAAATGGACCCCCTTTTATCCTTCTAAACTGAAAAATTATGAAAATTGAACTACATATATAAAATCGTCAATTGAACATATTTGAAATTTTGAAAGAACGTTATTTTAAAACAAGCAAATAAACAGGAGGGGCCCTGTTGGTCGGGAGAAGTAATTGAAATAAAAAGACTAACGAATAAAGAATCATTTCTGTACTGCAACATAAACTTTGCGCCTATTGCATTTAAAACACTATTACTTTTCATCTTTAATTTTTTAGCAAATTTTCCATTTCATGCTTAATTAAAAGAATGAGTATTAATATCAAAATTATCTTTCCTAAATCTATTGCTTATAAATTTCCCTTAACAGTGAATAAGCTCTATTGCAATAGTAATTAAAACTATTAAATTAGACAAAGAATTGCTTTGAAAAAAATTCAAATTTTGTCTTTAAAGAATTACCGTTAAATAATAATATTGGGTAAACACTTGAAAATTTTGGAATTTAAAGAATAATAATATTCAATTGTAACCCGATTATTTTTTTAAAATTTTTCGTTATGGAGAGTCTAAATCATTATTCCTGTTATATCTCTGAGAAAGATTCTACCTTATTGTATTTGATTAGCCATCTGTCAGATTCTTTACCATATGACTTTGACCAGATCACTATATACTTACCGTTAGCATAGGTTAGCTGACTGCAAAATGGTGCTGCCCTCACGTGGTAAGTTCTGAAGCTTCCTATGCGCGCTTGCTAACGTGGAGAATCATGGAAATTGGCAGGCTTTCCCATTATGTAGGCACCAATAGAACGGACCAGGCCTATCACTTTAATGTCCAACCCCTGACTTCTTGTGCTATTAGTACCTTTCAAAAGAATTACTCTCTTGTGGAAGGGGAGGGCTGCCAGATTAGAGTGGCCTACTGATCTGGATAACTATGGCTACTTTTCTTTTTTCCTACCATGCTGAGTAGTGGACAACCACACATGATCCTGGTGCTGACCATATAAACTTTCCGGACTGGACTGGAATTGGGCTCTCAGCTTGATTATGGATCTTGAATTTCCTGCATTGGTGGGCTTTTGTGGAGGAAAAATTATCTGCTGTGTTTTCTTCTTTTTTTGTGGGTTCATAGCCTGAAGTGAATAGATTTACAGGATATGTTTTATCAGCTGGTGGATAATTCTGAGCAGAGGTCATCGCAGGCACCTGAACTCTTGCTTCTATTGACATCATCAAATTCAGTATAAGAGGAAGTCTTCCAGTGTAGATGGCTTCAGCCTTTAGTGAGGGGGGGAACAGGTCTTTGCCCCATTCCTGCGATTAGGGGGCTATTTGATATTGTTGGCATTCCTTCTCTCAATAAATATAGTTTCTTTAAACATCCCACTAACCATTTTCTTTCCATAGTAGTTGGAATGTGAGGACTCTGCACAGAGATTATTCTCTTGATGTTCTCACACAAGAATTCCACCATTATAATTTAGATATTCTTGGCTTGCAAGAGACCAAATGGACAGATAAAGATCACATTCTTAAACGTAATCTTAAATTTTTCATTTTGAGGAGGAAAGATAAAAAGTATCCCCAAGGCCTAGGTTTGATTCTCAGCAGACACGCTAGTGATGCTCTTCTAGGATATGTGTGCATTAATGAAAGGTTTCTTACAGCAAAATTTCAGACAAGCATTCAAAACTTGAATGTTATCCGCTTTTATGCTCCTACTGAGAATGTCGATGAGGATGAGAAGGATGATTGTCTTTTATGGACGACTTCAGGATATTTTGAAGTCTGTCAAGAAAGGAGATATTACCCTTGTTCTAGGTGACTTCACTGCCAAAGTTGGTACCGACTCTGACCTTTAGGGAGGGGTGATAGGCCCTTTCGGTATCAGTAGCAGGGCGAAAGCCCGATTCTTCTGGTGCCAGAGCCAGAAGGAATCTTGGATCAACTATACATCTTCTATCACCCTCACAACCAGTTCTAAGGTCATGTGTCTCCGCAAGAATTCCCCACCCTGCCCACGGTCAGTAGGGGACACCGATGGGCTTGGAAAGGCCGCCGTCCGTCGGATGGGACGTTAAGCCGTGGCCCCGTGTGCGGGAGAGCCATACCCTGTGCACGTTAAAGAACACGCTGGATGGCCTTGACGGGAGGCTACCATCTGTCTCCCAACAGCTGTTCCAGTTGGTCCCCTCCCCCAACCTTCTCTGAGCCTTCGGGGTCCATGTGACCTGGCCATTTAGCCCATGGTGTGCAAAAAAGTGCCGCTCAGAGGTAAAACAACCCAATCCAACCCTAAGGTCATGTGGAATAAGGTCCAGAAGATGGGTGAGAAATACACGTCACACTCATTATTGATCCTGGAGCACAATGGACAGGCAATTGCTGATCCTCGAGCAGTTGCCGACACTCTGGGGGAGTCATTCTTCACCATCTCTTCTTCGTCTTTGTACTCCGAGTTTCTGGCCCAGAGGAGCAGGGCAGAACGTTCTCTGCTGTCCTTCCATTCGAATGGCTTGGAGTCTTAAACAGGCCATTCACGGCGGAGGAGCTTCGCCTTGCTCTGCACACTTTTCGTGCATCTGCTATCAGACCAGGCAATGTCCATTATGCCATGCTCCAACATCTCTCACCATCGAGTAAGGATCGACTGTTCCGACTCTTCAACTGTATTTTCATCGAGGAGCAGTTTCTGGACTCCTGGTGGGAAGCCATCATCTTGGCCTTCCCCAAGCCAGGCAAAGATCCCCAGATTCTTTCTAATTATCGTCCAATTGTATTGACAAGCTGCATCTGCAAGGTGTGGGAAAGGATGGTAAATTGGTATTTGGAACATCAGGGCCTTCTTTCCAACACCCAGTGTGGCTTTCACAGGCACCAGTCTACTTTAGACCACCTGATCTGCCTCGAATCGGCGATCAGGAATGCATTTTTATGTCGAGAGCACCTGGTGTCAATATTCTTTGACGTTGAAAAAGCGTACGACACGGCATAGAGATTCGGCATTCTTCGTGACCTCCACAGCTTCGGCTTGTGAGGTCACATACCGATCTTCATCACAAACTTTTTATCTTCTCGTATTTTTCGAGTTCGTGTCGGCAACACTCTGTTGCGGCCTTTCCCCCAAGAACGGGGTGCCACAAGGCTGCATCCTGAGGGTTACGCTTTTCGCTGTCAAGATAAATTCCATTACACAGCAACTTCCTCTGACTGTAGGCAGTGCACTCTGTGTTGATGACTTTAGCATCTTTTGCTCATTGTCCAGCATGAGGGTCATTGAACGACAACTGCAAACTGCCCTGAACAATGGGTTTCGGTTCTCCCCACAGAAGACTGCTTGCATGCACTTTGGCCATAAGCGTAATCTTCATCTGGACCCCGAGCTGCGGTTCGGGGGTAAGATCATTCCAGTTGTGGTGGAGACCAAGTTTCTCAGTCCCATCTTCGACTGAAAATTGACCTTTTTACCTCATATTCGACATCTCAGGTCCAAGTGCACGCGGGCATTGAACATCCTCAAGGTCCTCTCCTCTCTCTCTTGGGGGGCGGACCGATATTCTTGCTCCACCTCTAGTGTGCAGTTGTCCGGTCTAAACTGGACTATGGACCCCAGGTGTATGACTCTGCCCAGTATTCGGTGGTAAAGGTGCTGGACCTTCACCACCGAACATCATCAGGACCTCTGTGTCCATCAGGACTTCTGTGTCACCATCATCAGGACCTCTGTGTTTGCACAGGGGCCTTCCACACTTCACCAGTCCAGAGTCTCTATGTAGAGACCGATGAACCATCATTATCTATTCGCTGTCAGCAGTTGTCCCTACAGTATGCAGCGAAATTGCGATCCCTGCCAGGCCATTCCACTTGGGACTGTGTTTTCAGTCCCTGGTAGGAAATGTTATACCTGAATCGGCCGACTGTCATTTGTCCCTTTGGTTTGCGTGTCCGAGGTTACCTGTGAGAGATCAACACCAGTCTCAATAGCATCACACAGTCGACAGCTGAGCCACTTTCACCTTGGCTCGCTGTCTCGCCTACCTGCGATTTTTCCTTCTGTAGGACGGGGAAGGCCTTTACACCTGACTGTGTGTATCGGCAACTCTTTGCCAGCCATCGTGCTGAGCACCCGGACTTCTTGCCTGTCTTCACAGATGGCTCGAAGTCCGGTACAACTGTGGGATCGGTCATGGTCTGCTGTGATGTAATCATTGCAGACCAGATCCCACTGCAGAGTTGCATGCTATCAGCCTTGCCTTGGACCACATAGAAGCTAAGCATCATCATCGGAGTGTGCTTTACACCGACTCGCTTAGCTCGCTACAGGCTTTGATCTCGGTGAGGCATCAACCTCAACCAGTTCTTTCTAAGATCCGCCAGCAGCTACATTGTCTGACAAGCCACAACCATCATCCATTTCTGTTGGGTGCGTAGTCACGTCGGGATCAGACGCAATGATTTGGCAGATGCTGCTGTCAGGTCAGCCAGGCCCCCGTCCGACTCTCTGTTGCCGGTTCCATATCTGGATTTCCGGCAGAGTTTTACCATTGAGCTCTGGGCACTGTGGCAGAGATCTTGGTCAGAATAGCTTACAAACAAGCTCTTTGAAATCAAACCTATCATCAAACCATGCCAGTCATGTTACCGCAGAAATCGCAGGTGGAAGTTGTACTTGCTCCGCTTAGATCATTCATTTATTACTCATTCATTTCTTTTATGGACACCATTTTAACTGTCAAATATATTTTAATTCATTGCCCTGCTTTTAACTTTGAACGTAAAATGCACTTCAATTTTCACGATTTTATGTCCGAGCCTCTTACACTCGGACATCTTTTATCTGATCTTGCTTTTTATCATCATTTTTTTCCTTTTTAAAACATTGTGGCTATTTTACAAGAATTTGATTTTTACCTTGTATTTTCTATTTCTCACCCGGTCTCTTACACCTGGGATTATTTTATTCTGTGTTTCTCCAGTTGTTTTAAATTGTACTTCTACACTTGTTCTCTGTGTTTTACCATTTTCTGTTGTAGTGCTATGATTTTAAATTTGGTTTTGGGTATGCACGACTTTTATATATTATTTTGTCATTTGTTTGGCGCATAATGGATTAGTCGCCCCTGCACCATAAAACCCAAAACAACCAACCAACCAACGAGACATTAACGCCAGTCAACAGTACAGCCATTTCCACCTTGGCCTGCTGTTTCCCCTTCCTGTGATTATTCTCTTTGGAAGACAGTGATGGTCTTTACACCCAACTGTGTGCATCAGCAACTCTTTGCCAGCCATTGTGCTGCACACCCAGCCTTCTTACCTGTCTTCACAGATGGCTCGAAGTCTGGTACATCTGTGGTTCAGGCATGGTTTGCTGTGATGTAATCATTGCATACCAGATCCCACAGCAGTGTTCCATCTTCACTGCAGAGTTGCATGCTATAAGTCTTGCCTTGGATCACATAGCAGCCAAGCATCATCGTCAGTGTGGCCTCTACACTGACTCGCTTAACTCTCTACAAGCTTTGATCTCGGTGAGGCATCGGCCTCATCCTATTCTCTTCAAGATCCACCAGCATCTCCATCGTCTGGCAACCACCACCACTGTTCTCTTCTGTTGGCTGCCTGGTCATGTCGGGATCAGGGGCAATGACTTGGCAGATGCTGCTGCCAGGTCTGCCACGCCTATCCGACTCTCCACTGCCAGTTTCATACTTGGACTTCTGGCAGCATTTTTCCATCGAACTCCAGGCACAGTTTCAGAGATCGTGGACTGAACAAGTTAGTAATAAGCTTTTTGAGATCAAGCCCATTGTCAAATTGTGGTAGTCTTGTTTTTGCACGAATTGCAAGGAGAAAGTTGTACTTGCTTGGCTCCGTGTAGACCATTCGTTAATCACTCACTCATTTCTTCTTCCAGTGGATTACCAACCTAAGCACAAGTATTGTGACACCATTTTAACCATTAAGCATATTTTAATTCATTGCCCAGCTTTTTACCTAGAGTGACTTTTATTTTTTGCCTTTCGTGATTTTACGTCCGAGCCCCTTACACTCGGATATCTTTTATCAGAAGATTCCTTTTTACCTACTGTCTTTGCTTTTTTCATGTTTTACTGGTTATTTTAACAGACTATGATTTTATGGCTTTACCTTTTTACATTGATCATCCTGGGTCTTTTACACCCAGGTTCATTTTCTCATTTTATATTTTGTCTCTATTGCCATGAAACCCTAAACAACCAACCAACCTGCCTACCAGCCGATTGCTCCTGAGAGGAATTGTGGATTCAGATTCCACCCAGCCAAAGACAATTGTCCCATTATGTTATTCTGACAAACTACTACCAGCTGTATATCTGAGAAATTCTACTATCGTAATATTAATTATATTGTACATAGGAGGTTAGCAATGAAGGTGAACATAAACTATGAAAAACTCGACATATTCAATATCTACTAGTAAATCAGCACTTTGAAGTCGATTCAAATTTTAGAGGAAAAATGATCTTGAGCCGGGTGGGATACGAACCCACGACCTCCTGATAACATGTCAGGTGCTCTGGACTACTGAGATAGCAGCTGCCGATCAAGATCTCCTCTAACTAATGCTATGAACATTTCTATTATGTCACATATATAGACATACGTATATGACTCAAGACAATTTTTCCTCTAAAATTTGAATCGACTTCAAAGTGCTGATTTATTAGTAGATGTTGAATATGTCGAGATTATTTCATAGTTTATCACTAGCATACTTGTAAGACATGCTTTCCATCTATATGGCAAATGGAAAGCCGCTTGTGGCTAGATTGCCTCAATAGCTCCTATATGTGACATAATAGAAATGTTCATAGCGTTTGTCCCTGCAGTATGCTGCAAAATTGCGATCCCTGCCAGGCCATCCCACTTGGGACTGATTTTCAGTCCCCGGTGGGAAATGTTATACCAGAAACGGCCGACTGCCATTTGTCCTTTCGGTTTACGTGTCCGAGGTTACCTGCGAGACATTAACATCAGTCTCGATAGCATCGCACAGTTGACAGCTGAGCCACTTCCACCTTGGCTTGCTGTTTCCGCTTCCTGCGATTTTTCCCTCTGTAGGACGGGAAGGCCTTTACACCCGACTGTGTGTATTGGCAACTCTTTGCCAGCCATTGTGCTGCACACCTGGACTTCTTGCCTATCTTCACAGATGGCTAGAAGTCTGGTACATCTATGGAATCAGCCATGGTCTGCTGTCCTCGCAGACCAGATCCCGTAGCAATGTTCCATCAGCATTGCAGAGTTGCATGCTATCAGCATTGCCTTGGACCACATAGCAGCTAAGCATCATCGTCGGTGTGCACCTTACCCTGACTCACTTAGCTCTCTAAGACTGATCTCTGTGAGGCATCAGCCTCACTCTGTTCTCTCCAAGATCTGCCAGCAGCTCCATTGTCTGGCAGCCGCCACCACCGTTCTCTTCTGTTGTTTGTCCTGTCACATCGAGATTACGGGCAATGACTTGGCAGACGCTGCTGCCAAGTCAGCCACATCCTTGTCCGACTCTTCGCTGCCGGTTCCATATGTGGACTTCCGGCAGTGTTTTTCCATCGAGCTCCCAGGCACAGTGACAGAGATCTTGGTCTCAACAGGTTGGTAATAAGCTTTTCGAGATCAAGCTGATTGTTAAACCATGTCAGTCTTGTTTTCACAGGAATCGCAAGGAGGAAGTTGTACTTGCTCGGCTCTGCTTAGGTCACTCTTTTCTTCTTAAGGCGGACAACAACCTAAGTGACACCATTTTAGGCGGACGACAAACCTAGGTGACACCGAATTTTGTGACATCATTTTAATTCATTGCCCCGCTTTTAACTTTGAACGTAAATTGTATTTTAATTTTCACAATTTTATGTCCAATCCTTTTACACTTGGACATCTTTTATCTGATCATTGCATTTTATCTTCAGTTTTTTTCATTTTTAAAATATTGTGGTTATTTTACTAGAATTTGATTTTTACCCAGTATTTTCTATATCTCCCCCAGGTCTCTTACACCTGGGATTATTTTATTCTGTATTTCTCCAGTTGTTTTATATTGTACTTATACACTTGTTCTTTGTTGTTTTACATTGTAGCGTTATGATTTTAAATTTGGTTGCAGGTGTATACGACTTTTATCTATTATATTGTTATTAGTTTGGCACATTATGGCCTTGTCACCCATGCACCATAAAACCGAAAACAACCAACCATTCATAGCATTAGTTAAAGGAGATCTTGATCAGTGGCCGGTAGCTCAGTGGTCCAGACCACCTGACATGTTATCAGGAGGTTGTGGGTTTGTATTCTACCCTGCTCAAGACAATTTGTCCTCTAAAATTTGAATCGACTTCAAAGTGCTGATTTATTAAGTAGATATTGAATATGTTGAGTTTATTTCATAGTTTATCACTAGCATACTTGTAAGACACGCTTTCCATCTATACGGCAATAGAAAGCCGCTTGTGACTAGATTGTCTGAATAGTGCCTATATGTGACATAATAGAAATGTTCACAGCGTTAGAGGAGATCTTGATCGGCAGCCGGTAGCTCAGTGGTCCAGAGCACCTGACATGTTATCGGGGGGTTGTGGATTTGTATCCCACCTGGCTCAAGACAATTTTTCCTCTAAAATTTGAATTGACTTCAAAGTGCTGATTTATTAGTAAAAGGTGAACATAAGTACCAGAATGAAAGAAAAAAAAATAGATGTATTCTCATAGTTGTGTGGAACCACGTGCATAAACCATAAAACCGCAGAAATTAAAAGTTTTTCATGACGTTTTTAAGGCGTTTGAATTGTATTTGGTAGTTTATGAAATATTTCTTGTATACCCACTGATGAGGCTTGTGTACCTTATTTGGATACTTGGACACCCTTGAATCAGAGCCACAATATTAGAATATTAGCTACTTTACTGCTACTTATGATAAGTTTGACCATTAAAATTAATAAAAATAAAAATAAGGAATCAAATCGGAAAGTATTGTGGCATAAAATATGTAATTGGACTTATATAGATCAAGAAATCAATCATGACTGAGAAAGAGATAAAATGAATAAATAGTGGATTTTATATTGCTTAAGGAGTAAATCAAATTATAATTGTTTTAGCCAAAATGTTCTTTATCCAGAACTTTATTTATTGAATAACTTTTAAATTTATATTTTCTGGAAAGGTTTAAATGGATTTCAGTTAAACTCATTTAAATATGCTGCTTTTTAACTCTGATTTATTTTTTACATTTTATTTTATTAGTACAGTGTATCTAATTAAATTAAGTATATTTTCATGTTTTATATACATTAACATTTTCTTTTCATATGTTACAGCAATTCAAGAAAGAGAAATTCACTTTATTGAATTTGTTGAAGAGCTTGGGTAATTTTTGTTATTGTTGTTTTTCATTTGGTGTAAAACTTTTGAAACACTAATCTTAAAATAAATCTTAAAATATTACAAAATTGAAAGTTGTTTTCTGTTAGTATTTATGATCTATTAGAATCCTCAAATGAGCCATTCCAGTAATTTGTTGTACTGTCACAAAATGTCTTGAGTTATAGTTTTGGATAGAGATCAAAGTCAAAATATAGGTGTGATTTCCAGAAATGGAAGATTGAAACCTAACCAATTGTGCAAAGATTGGCCTTGTTGCATATTTCTGAAATGACAGTTAACACCATATCTCAATAACCACTGGTCCAGTTACAACTGTTCTTGATCTGCAGGATGTAGATATTACAAAGAAGTGATTTTATGCCCTTTTAAAGTTAATACAAAAGTAAGTTTGCAGTGCCCATTTTTGGAGATGAAAAAAGAATAAAGCACAAGTTTACCCTACTCACAATTAAAAAAAAGTGACTGATATGTATGCAAGTAATAATAAAAAACGAGGGTAATAGTTTTGCAACAAAATATTTTCTGAGCAGATCACAGAATTCCCAAGTCTGCAAGTGACAAAAGACTGATATCATTAAGAAAACTGTGATTAATATTTTGTAGCTAATTTATGTTACGATTTACAATTCATGCATTTTCTGTAATAGACATAATATTCTGTAATAGTTCTGTAAGAGTAAAAGGTGGAATTGACCACCTTGTCCATTCTAAATAACTCAGTCCAGAAAAGAGTCCCTCTAAGCATCCCTTCGGTGCAAGCTCCTGTCCATGATGGGACCACCCTATGAAGGTTCCACTGGTTCAGATACCTTCACAGAGTCCTAATGCTCCTAAATACTGGTATAGTGATCTGTGTCCCTGAAAAGAATAATACTGATAGTTGTTTGGGGGGGGGGGAACCTTGTCTGCTCTCCTCAGTTCATGACTAGCAGGGGTCTCCTCTGGCCCATCTTGCCATTGGGGAGCCTGTTCATCATGGGGCTGGGCAGCGATGTTTTGGTCTCTGCTTCAGGTAAATGAGAGGTTGGGGTGGCCCCCTCAGGATCAATTAGCTGGTGGGCTGAACCTGTTAGAGCCAGCCCACCAGCTAATTAATCAAATTTGATTACAATGCATTCCTTGCCCACATCTGGGTACAGGGTAATGAATTTCTCCATATATTATTTTCCTTTTGCAGTTTTCTTTATTTTGTGAGCCCAGTTAGGTTTTTTACACTTTTATTTGTTTGCTTATTTCATTTTGTGATGCCCCCTCGGTGTGAGTGCCTGTACGCGGTGAGGGGGACCACCCTGTGAAGGTTCCACTGGCTCGGTTACCTTCGCAGGGTCCTAAACGCCCGCCCGCGTGTTTGCCGTGCGCGGAGACCCGTGTGCCTGGAAAGGAGGATCCTGGCAGTTGCTCAGGGGTCCCCGTCTTCTCTCCCCGGCTCATGACTGGTGGGGTCCCCTTTGGCCGTATTGCCATTGGGGAGCCTGTCTGTCGCGGGGCTGGGCAGTGACTTCCGGGGCCGCTGCTATACACTGCTTTGGCCTCTGCTTCAGGTAAATGGGAGGTGCTGGGGCGGCCCCCTCAGGATCAATCGGCTGGTGGGCTGGTCCTGCTAGGGTCAACTATGCAGATCGGTGAGTAACCTTGTCCACCGTCCGGACAACGGTTTGCGAGTTTCCCCACACATTTACTAATTTTGTAGTTTTCGTTCTTTTGTGAGGCCAGCTCTTGCCTCACACTTTATTGCTTTGTTGCTTCTTTTCTTTTGTGGGAACTCCAACGAGTTTCCCACCATTTCTCTTTTACTTTTACTTTTTGTTTTGTAGTGAGGGCTTGGCTCACTGGCTGTATGGGTATGGTGCCCGGGCAGCCTTGGCGCCCAACTGGGCGTCCCCTTGTTGGACTCCATGGTGGGTGGGGACAACGGGCACTGAATCCCTCAAAAACAACCATGAGTACAACTACTCATAATTCACCGATCAATGCTGCGAAGAGGGCTCGCCATGAACCCCCAACTTCTTTGTCTTTGCCTTCGTCTTTGTGCATGTCTCCATCTCCAAAGTTCCTGATCATCCACTCTACGGGTGATCAGGTTCTTGGGGACATGTCCCCTTTTTTTATAAACAAAGGTATTCAAGGTCTTGCGGGAGAGCCGAAATCTGTCAAGCGCCTAAGATCTGGTGACTTGCAGGTGGAGACTGAGTGCTCCAAGCACTCGGAGCTTTTATTAAAGGTTACAGCGATTGGTGGAGTGGCGGTCGAAGTCACTCCACACAAAACGCTCAATTCCTCCCGGGGCGTGATCTCCAAGTGGGGCCTCCTCAAGGTTTCTGAGGAGGAAATCCTCTCGGAGCTTTCAGCCCAGGGGGTGATCGCAGTCCACCGGGTTTCGTCACGCCGTAATGGAAAGTTAGAGCCCACCAGGGTACTAATCCTAACTTTCAACACACCACGCCTGCCTACTTCCATCAAGGCAGGATACTTACACTGCGAGGTGCGGCCATTTATACCCAACCCTCTGCGTTGCTTTCAATGCCAGAGGTTTGGCCATGCCGGCACCGCATGCCGGGGCAAGCCCACCTGTGCTCATTGTGGCAGTCAGGATCACATCGAACCTGACTGCACAGCAGAAAAGGCATGTTGTGTAAACTGCCGTGGTGAACATCCAACGTACTCCCGCGACTGTCCGAAGTGGCTATAGGAGAAAGAGGTACAGCGCCTCAAGACCCTTCATAACATCGGCTATCCAGAGGCGAGAAAGCTCGCTGCACCGCCTGCCCCACCTGGCAAGGTCTCCTATGCCGGTGTGGTTGTCGGAAAGCCCATCGTTACGATGGCTTCCGTGGCGGTGCAGACCGACATCAGCGTTCCACCAGCTGAATCTTTCTCGCCTGCTGCGAAGTACCTCTTGACGCAGGCGAAGCCGACGTTGGTGTCAACCTCAACATCGACACCGGTTTCTATTCCTGTGTCTGTGCCTTCCACATCCATCTCCGGACAGTCCCCTCCACCCCGCCCACAGACAGCAAGATCTACAAAACCCAAGGGGCCCCCGCCGGGGCCCAAAAAGAAAATTTTACCTCCTCGTTCGGCGGTCTCTGATCCATGTCGCTCGGACAACTCCGAGGACATGGACACCGACCGCCCTAATTTTCCAAAACCGTCGCTGGCGACGGTTAAAATAAATCACAAGTCGTCCGCCTATTCTTCTAAGACCTGAGATGGCCACACGCCTTCAATGGAACTGTCGTGGATTCCGGAGGAATATTGACGACATCAAGGTCCTCCTGAGGGCACACCAACCCCTCTGCGTGTCCTTCAGGAGACATTTTTGCAGACAGCCAACAACCCCACTATCCGGCACTTTTCTCTCGTTCGCCGGGACCGGGATGGAGATAGTCCAGCTCAAGGGGGTGTTGCCATCCTCGTGAGCAACCATTCTCCATTCCAGGTCATTCCCCTCACCTCACATTTAGAGGTGGTTGCCATTCGCCTCTTTGTGGGATTTTCGTTGACTGTCTGTTCTGTCTATCTCCCACCCGGAGGCATCGTTTTCCGGGATGACCTTGATGACCTCGTCTCGCAGCTGCCGTCCCCCTTCCTCATCATGGGGGACTTCAATGGCCACAGTCCGCTCTGGGGCAGTGCTGACACCAACGGGAGGGGCCAGGTCTTGGAGCAGTGTCTCCTGGATCCATCGCTCTCCCTGTTGAACACCGGTGTCAGTACCTACTTTCACACCCCAACCCGCACATTCACTGCCATTGACCTCACCATCTGCTCCTCCTCGATCCTTCCACTCTTTACATGGGAGGTCGAGGACAATCCCTACGGAAGTGATCACCTCCCCGTGGTGTGTACCATCTGTCGTGGGGGGCCTTGCAGCCCTTTGCGTGTCTCCCGGTGGAGGCTTGATCGGGCTGATTGGAGTGGCTTCGAGCTCTTGTCTGAGCTCGATGAGCATTCTGTCAGCCAGGAGCCCATCAATGTTGCAGTGGCGGAGTTGACGGACTGCATTGTCCATGCAGCTGCCTCTACTATTCCTCAGACCTCGACTCGGTTTCTACGGTTCCCAAAACCGGGGTGGAATCCCGACTGCACCGCAGCTCGTAAGGCTCAGAACAAGGCTTGGGGGGTGTTTCGGAGATATCCGACATCCCCCAACCTTGAAGCATTCAAACGCGCCAGGGCGAAAGCCCATTTTGTCCGGCGCCAGAGCCAGAAGGAATCTTGGATGAAATATACATCTTCTATCACCCGCACGACCAGTTCTAAGGTCGTGTGGGATAAGGTCCAGAAGATGGGTGGGAAGTACACGTCCCACTCATTATCGATCCTGGAGCACAATGGACAGGCAATTGCTGATCCTCGAGCAATTGCCGACATTCTGGGGGAGTCATTCTCCACCATCTCTTCTCTGTCTTCCTACTCCCCCGAGTTTCTGGCCCAGAAGAGCAGGGCCGAACACTCTCCGCTGTCCTTCCATTCGAATGGCCTGGAGTCTTACAACAGGCCATTCACAGCGGAGCAGCTTCGCCTTGCTCTGCACACTTCTCGTGCATCTGCTGTGGGGCCAGACAATGTCCATTATGCCATGCTCCAACATCTCTTACCATCGAGTAAGGATCGACTGCTCCGACTCTTCAACCGTATTTTCATTGAGGAGCAGTTTCCGGACTCCTTGCGGGAGGCCATCGTCTTGGCCTTCCCTAAGCCAGGCAAAGATCCCAAGATTCCTTCCAATTATCGTCCAATTGCATTGACGAGCTGCGTCTGCAAGGTGTTGGAAAGGATGGTAAATACCAGGCTGGCCTGGTATTTGGAACATCACGGCCTTCTCTCCAACACCCAGTGTGGCTTTCGCAGGCACCGGTCTACTTTAACCACCTGATCCGCCTCGAATCGGCGATCAGGAATTCGTTTTTACGTCGAGAGCACCTGGTGTCAATTTTCTTCGACATCGATAAAGCGTACGACACGGCATGGAGATTCGGCATTCTTCGTGACCTTCACAGCTTCGGCTTGCGAGGTCACATGCCGATCTTCATCGCGAACTTTTTATCTTCTCATGTTTTTCGAGTCCGTGTCAGCAACACTCTATCGTGGCCTTTCCCCCAAGAACAGGGGGTGCCTCAAGGCTGCATCCTGAGTGTTACGCTTTTTGCTGTCAAGATAAATTCCATTACATGGCAACTTCCTCCGACTGTAGGCAATGCCCTCTATGTTGATGACTTTAGCATCTTTTGCTCATCGTCCAGCATGAGGGTCATTGAACAACAACTGCAAACTGCCCTGAACAATCTCTCGGTTTGGGCGACGGCCAATAGGTTCCGGTTCTCCCCACAGAAGACCGCTTGTGTGCACTTTTGCCAAGAGCGTAATCTTCATCTGGACCCCGAGCTGTGGCTCGGGGGTAACATCATTCCAGTTGTGGCGGAGACCAAGTTTCTCGGTCTCATCTTAGACCGGAAATTGACCTTTTTACCACATATTCGACATCTCAGGTCCAAGTGCACGCGGGCACTGAACGTCATCAAGGTCCTCTCCCTCTCTTGGGGAGCGGACCGATGTTCTTTGCTCCGCCTTTACCGTGCACTTGTCAGGTCGAAACTGGACTACGGATCCCAGGTGTATGACTCCGCCCGGGATTCGGTGGTGAAGGTGCTGGACCCACTCCATCATCAGGCCCTCCGTGTGTGCACGGGGGGGGCCTTCCTCACTTCGCCGGTCCAGAGTCTCTACGTTGAGACCGATGAACCATCTTTATCTATTCGCCGTCAGCAGTTGTCCCTGCAGTATGCATCAAAATTGCGATCCCTGCCAGGCCATCCCACTTGGGACTGCGTTTTCAGTCCCAGGTGGGAAATGTTATACCAGAATCGGCCGACTGCCATTCGTCCTTTCGGTTTGCGTGTCCGAGGTTACCTGCGAGACATCAATACCAGTCTCGATAGCAATGCACAGTCGACGGCTGAGCCACTTCCACCTTGGCTCGCTGTTTTCCCTTCCTGCGATTTTTCCCTGTGCAGGACGGGGAAGGCCTTTACACCCAACTGTGTGTGCCAGCAACTCTTTGCCAGCCATCGTGCTGCGCACCCGGACTTCTTGCCTGTCTTCACAGATGGCTCGAAGTCCGGCACTTCTGTGGGATCAGCCATGGTCTGCTGTGATGTAATCATTGCAGACCAGATCCCACAGCAGTGTTCCATCTTCACTGCTGAGTTGCATGCTATCAGCATTGCCTTGGACCATATAGCAGCTAAGCATCATCGTCGGTGTGTGCTTTACACCTACTCGCTTAGCTCGCTACAGGCTTTGATCTCGGTGAGGCATCGGCCTCACCCTGTTCTCCAAGATCCGCCAGCAGCTCCATCGTCTGGCAGCCACCACCACGATTCTCTTCTGTTGGGTGCCTGGTCATGTCGGGATCAGGGGCAATGACTTGGCAGATGCTGCTGCCAAGTCAGCCACGCCCCTGTCTGACTCTCCATTGCCGGTTCCTTATGTGGATTTCCGGCAGCATTTCACCATCGAGCTCTGGGCACAGTGGCAGAGATCTTGGTCTGAACAGGTTGCTAACAAGCTCTTCGAGATCAAGCCCATTGTCAAACCGTGGCAGTCTTGTTTTCGCAGGAATCGTAAGGTGGAAGTTGTCCTTGCTCGGCTCCGCTTAGGTCACTCGTTTTTAACCCACTCTTTTCTTCTTAAGGCGGACGCAGTACCTAAGTGCGAGTTTTGTGACACCTTTTTAACTGTTAAACATATTTTAATTCAGTGTCCAGCTTTTAACCTTGAACGTAAATTGTATTTTACTTTCCACAATTTTATGGCTGAGCCTCTTACACTCGGCCATCTTTTATCTGATGAATCGTTTTTAACTCCTGTTTTTGACTTTTTACGTTTTACTGGTTATTTTACACGTCTCTGATTTTTACTATATTTTCTAGTTTTTACCCTTGTTTGCGATTTTAAATAGGTAATATACACCCATTTTTATTGTTAACTTCTACTCTTGTTGTTTCTTTTTACTCCTTTTTACTTATCGTTTTTGTGGCGTTTCGTTTGTGTTCTTTTTAACTCTGGTTGTGGGTTCTGAGACTTTTATCCCTTTTTATCGTTTGTTTGGCGCAATATAGCCTTAGTTGCTCTTGCGCCAATAAACCCCAAACAACCAACCAACCAACATCATTTTGTGATGAGAATTCAGTTCCTTGCACTTCTCTTTTATTGTTCCTTTTTATTTATTTTTGAGGGCTTGACTCACTGGCTGTGTGGGTATAGTGCCTGTGCAGCCCTGGCACCTGATTGGATGTCCTCTTGTTGGGCTCCATGGTGAGTGGGGATTGAAGGCACTGAACCACTATTTGAACACCATGAGTGGTGATAATGCAATTAATTTAGGCTGTATTCTAAGAGGGCTCAACACAAGCTCCCATCTTTGTTGTTTTGTTCATTATCGCTGTTAGCATCTGTGTGTGCTTCTTCATCCCCACAATTCCTGATATCCATTCCATGAGTGATCAGGTACTTGGGAACATGATCCCATTTTTTATCAGCAAGGGTTTAGAAGGTCTTGTGGGACCACTGAAATCAGTCAAGCGCCTAAGATCTGGTGACTTGTTGGTGGAGACTTGCATGTTCTAAACACTCAGAGCTCCTCCTGAAGGTGACAGCGATTGGTGAGGTGGCTGTCACTGTGATATCCCATAAATTGCTGAATTACTCTTATGGTTTCATCTCTGAGTGAGGCCTCCTGAAAGTTTCTAAGTTTTTCATAGCTTCTAATTCTCTCAGAGTTATCCACCCAAGGAGTTACTGCAGTCCACAAGATTTTAGTCCTTCAGGATGGAAAATTAGTACCCACCAGGGTACTAAATCTAACTTTCAATTCACCACTCATACCTACTTCCATCAGAGCAGGAAATATTATATTGTGATGTACGATCAAGGGTCTGTAAATGGTAGCTAGGTAGCCACTGGAAGGAGAGCTATGCACCAATCCCCTGTGATGATGCATAGAACCGGCCGGCCTAGTACCTAATGTCCGACCCCATTTTCTCGTGGTGCAGGCCATTAGTTCCAGAAGAGATACTCTCTTCTGGAAGTGAACAGAAGGGGAGGATTGCCAGATTAACATGGCCTACTGATCTGGACAACTATGGCTACTTTTCTTTTTCTCTACCCTTCTGAGGAGTGGCCAACCACACAGGGTCCTGGTGTTGACCATATAAACTGACTGGACTGAAATAAGGCTCTGAGCTCGTTATGAATCCTGAATTTGCTGCACTGGTGGCGAATTAGAATTCAACATTGGTCAGATGGAAATGAAATGTTTCTTAGAAAACAACAACAACAACAAAAAATCTTAATATATAAAATACGAAAACCATCAGAATAAATCAAGGCATCTGTTAACATAAAAATAATAAAAGCCTTCAGATTGTATGTTCCTTAATGTTAAAAAATTTCAAAGGAAAAATTATAAACCAGTATGTTTCGTAGTATATTTGTTAAATAACTGAAAGTTTGTAACTGTTCAATTCTTTTTATTTTTCCGTTTCTTCTGCTCTGCCTGAACCATCTCATCTCCTTTACCAAAGTACAACGTTTACACTCCTAGCAGACTCACATTCCTTTCCTACCCTCCTACCTCCCTTGGCATTGATGCCCTCCTCACCCACTCTACTTAATCCCCTTTCACAAAGCCTTAACAGAAAGCACTCTCAGATACATGTACTGAATGGTGACCTCTGTCAGCGCCATCAAAGTTAAACCTTAGCTTCTTTCACTCTTATTTAATACATTAAAAGTAAATATTCATTTCCAGCCTAATATCATGTCTCTATTCCCACTCTATATTAATTCCCAAATTCTATCTCCCTTTTCACATTTTTAATACAATTTTTGTTTCACTTTATTTTTTTTTCTTTCCTTTTTCCTTCTTCTTTCTTCCCCACACTCCAATGAGTTCTCTACTTACATAAATTCACAAACTCTCAGTAATTATATTTACCCACTAAAGCCATTTCTGCTGGCCTTGACTGAATTTCTTTATCTTACATTAAGTTTCAGAACTCGGCTTCTCACTTTTACCACCACCCCCTCCCCCCTCAAACACACATTTCACATTTCATTCAGATCTTTATCTCTCTGCTGCAGTGTATCGTCCAAACTCAAATATGAAAAAAATAAATCTTTAAGAGCAAAAAGCTGGAAAAAATTCTTTTTTCTTTTACTCTTAAAATTATTATTAACAAAGCTAATAATATCAATATTGTTCTGCACATTTTAAATACGGTCCTTAGGGTCATTATGTACACAAAACATTAAAAAAATAAAAAATGGTGTCAAACCTATTTTTAAAATTACAGTAACAGTGTGTGTTCCATAAATGTCTACTTAAATTTATTTCTTTTAGATTATCCAATGTGTCTCCATGTTTCACTTCTTTCCAAAGATCACAAGTATTTTTACAAGACGGCCACTCTATGCATAATCTCTAGCAGGTTTGCATTCCATTCCTTCCCCCAACTTCCCACCTACCCTTGGCATGCAGTCTCCACAGTCAAGGTCAGATTGTGCCTGTCGGGGATCACCTCGACTTGTGCCATCCTCCATATGACTGCATGACCCAAGGATGTCTGCGCAATCTCCGATATGCTACAACTTGAAGAGCGCTAACGGCATCCGCTCAGTGCAAGCTCCTGTACATGGTGAGGGGACCACCCTGTGAAGGTTCCGCTGGCTCGGTTGCCTTCACAGGGTCCTGAATGTACGCCCTCGTGTTTGCCATGCACGGAGAACCGTGACTGGGAAAGGAAGATCCTGGTAGTTGCTCGGGGGTCTCCGTCTTCTCTCTCCCCCTCGGTGTGAGCGCCTGTACGTGGTGAGGGGGACCACCCTGTGAAGGTTCTGCTGGCTCAGTTACCTTCGCAGGGTCCTAAACGCTCGCCCGCGTGTTTGCCGTGTGCAGAGGAAGACCAGGATCCTCCTTTCCAGGGGATCCTGGCAGTTGCTCAGGGGTCCAAGTATTCTCTCCCCAGCTCATGACTGGTGGGGTCCCCTTTGGCCGTTTTGCCATTGGGGAGCCTGTCTGTCGCGGGGCTGGGCAGTGACTTCTGGGGCCACTGCTATACACTGCTTTGGCCTCTGCTTCAGGTAAACTGGAGGTCCTGGGGCAGCCCCCTCAGGATCAATCGGCTGGTGGGCTGGTCCTGCTAGGGTCAACTATGCAGATCGGTGAGTAACCTTGTCCACCGTCCGGACAACGGTTTGCGAGTTTCCCCACACATTTACTAATTTTGTAGTTTTCTTTCTTTTATGAGGCCAGCTCTTGCCTCACACTTTATTGCTTTGTTGCTTCTTTTCTTTTGTGGGAACTCCGACGAGTTTCCCACCATTTCTCTTTTACTTTTCCTTTTTGTTTTGTAGTGAGGTCTTGGCTCACTGGCTGTGTGGGTATGGTGCCCGGGCAGCCCTGGCGCCCAACTGGACGTCCCCTTGTTGGACTCCATGGTGGGTGGGGACAACGGGCACTGAATCCTTCAAAAACAACCATGAGTACAACTACTCATGGTTGTTCACCGATCAATGCTGCGAAGAGGGCTCGCCATGAACCCCCAACTTCTTTGTCTTTGCCTTCGTCTTCGTGCATGTCTCCGTCTCCGAAGTTCCTGATCATCCACTCTATGGGTGATCAGATTCTTGGGGACATGTCCCCTTTTTTTATTAACTAAGGTATTCAAGGTATTGCGGGAAAGCCGAAATCTGTCAAGCGCCTAAGATCTGGTGACTTGCAGGTGGAGACTGCGTGCTCCAAGCACTCGGAGCTTTTATTAAAGGTTACAGCGATTGGTGGAGTGGTGGTCGAAGTCACTCCACACAAAACGCTCAATTCCTCCCGGGGCGTGATCTCCAAGTGGGGCCTCCTCAAGGTTTCTGAGGAGGAAATCCTCTTGGAGCTTTCAGCCCAGGGAGTGATAGCAGTCCACCGGGTTTCTTCACGCCGTAATGGAAAGTTAGAGCCCAGCCGGGTACTTATTCTAACTTTCAACACACCACACCTGCCTACTTCCATCAAGGCAGGCTACTTACAATGCGAGGTGCGGCCATTTATCCCCAACCCTCTGCGTTGCTTTCAATGCCAGAGGTTTGGCCATGCCCGCACTGCATGCCGGGGCAAGCCCACCTGTGCTCATTTTGGCAGTCAGGATCATCTTGAACCTGACTGCACAGCAAAAAAGGCATGCTGTGTAAGCTGCCGTGGTGAACATCCGGCATACTCCCGCGACTGTCCGAAGTGACTGGAGGAGAAAGAGGTACAGCGCCTAAAGACCTTTCACAATATCAGCTATCCAGAGGCGAGAAAGCTCGCTGCACCGCGTGCCCCATCTGGCAAGGTCTCCTATGCCGGTGCGGTTGTCGGAAAGCCCATCGTTAAGATGGCTTCCGCGGCGGTGCAGACAGACATCAGCGTTCCACCTGCTGAATCTTTCTCGCCTGCTGCCAAGTACCTCTTGATGCAGGCGAAGCCGACGTCGGTGTCAATCTCGACATCGACACCAGTTTCTATTCCTGTGTCTGTGCCTTCCACATCCACCTCCGGAAGGCCCCCTCCACCCCGCCCACAGACAGCAAGACCTACGAAACCCAAGGGGCCCCCGCCGGGGCCCAAAAAGAAAATTTTACTTCCTCGTTCGGCGGTCTCTGATCCATGTTGCTCGGACGACTCCGAGGACATGACACTGACCACCCAATTCTTCCAAAACCGTCGCTGGCGACGGTTAAAATAAATCGAAAGTCATCCGCCAATTCTTTCAAGACCCGAGATGGCCACACTCCTTCAATGGAACTGTCGTGGATTCCAGAGGAATATTGACGACATCAAGGTCCTCCTGAGGGCACACGAACCCCTCTGCGTGTGCCTTCAGGAGACATTTTTGCAGACGGTCAACAGTCCCACAATCCGGCACTTTTCTCTCGTTCGCCGGGACTGTGATGAAGAGAGTCCAGCTCACTGAGGTGTTGCCATCCTCGTGAGCAACCATTCCCCATTCCAGGTCATTCCCCTCACCACCGACTTAGAGGCGGTTGCCATCCGCCTCTTTGTGGGATTTTCGTTGACTGTCTGTTTTGTCTATCTCCCGCCCGGAAGCCTCATTTTCCGGGATGACCTCGTCTCGCAGCTGCCGTCCCCCTTCCTCATCATGGGGGACTTCAACGGACACAGTCCACTGTGGGGCAGTGCTGACACCAACGGGAGGGGCCGGGTCCTGGAGCAGTGTCTCCTGGATCCATCGCTCTCCCTATTGAACACCGGTGTCAGTATCTACTTTCACTCCCCAACCCGCACATTCACTGCCATTGACCTCACCATCTGCTCCTCCTCGATCCTTCCACTCTTTACATGGGAGGTCGAGGACAATCCATATGGAAGCGAGCACCTCCCCGTGGTGTGTACCATCTCTCGTGGGGGGCCTTGCAACCCTTCGCGTGTCTCCCGGTGGAGACTTGATCGGGCTGACTGGAGTGGCTTCGAGCTCTTGTCTGAGCTCGATGAGCACTCTGTCAACCAGGAGCCCATCAATGTTGCAGTGGCGGAGTTGACAGACTGCATCGTCCATGCAACTGCCTCTACTATTCCTCAGACCTCGTCTCGGTTTCCACGGTTTCCAAAACCGTGGTGGAATCCCGACTGCACCGCAGCTCGTAAGGCTCAGAACAAGGCTTGGGGGGTTTTTGGAGATATCCAACTTCCCCCAACCTAGAAGCATTCAAGCGCACCAGGGCGAAAGCCCGTTTCGTTCGGTGCCAGAGCCAGAAGGAATCTTGGATGAAATATACATCTTCTCTCACCCGCACGACCAGCTCTAGTGTCATGTGGGATAAGGTCCGGAAGATGGGTGGGAAGTATACGTCCCACTCATTATCGATCCTGGAGCAAAATGGACAGGCAATTGCTGATCCCAAAGCAATTGCCGACACTCTGGGGGAGTCATTCTCCTCCATCTCCTCATCTTCCTCGTACTCCCCCGAGTTTCTGGCCAAGAAGAGCAGGGCCGAACGCTCTCCGCTGTCCTTCCATTCGAATGGCCTGGAGTCTTACAACAGGCCATTCACAGCGGAGGAGCTTCGCCTTGCTCTGCACACTTCTCGTGCATCTGCTGTCGGGCCGGACAATGTCCATTATGCCATGCTCCAACATCTCTCACCATCAAGTAAGGATCGACTGCTCTGACTCTTCAACCGTATTTACATCGGGGAGCAGTTTCCGGACTCCTGGCGGGATGCCATTCTCTTGGCCTTCCCTAAGCCATGGAAAGATCCCAAGATTCCTTCCAATTATCGTCCAATTGCGTTGACGAGCTGCATCTGCAAGGTGTTGGAAAGGATGGTAAATACCAGGCTGGCCTGGTATTTGGAACATAACGGCCTTCTTTCCAACACCCAGTGTGGCTTTCGCAGGCACCTGTCTACTTTAGACCACCTGATCCGCCTCGAATCGGCGATCAGGAATTCGTTTTTACGTCGAGAGCACCTGGTGTCCATTTTCTTCGACATCGAAAAAGCGTACGACACAGCATGGAGATTCGGCATTCTGCGTGACCTTCACAGCTTCGGCTTGCGAGGTCACATGCCGATCTTCATTGCAAACTTTTTATCTTCTCGTATTTTTTGAGTTTGTGTCGGCAACACCCTGTCGCGGCCTTTCCCCCAAGAACAGGGGGTGCCTCAAGGCTGCGTCCTGAGTGTTACGCTTTTCGCTGTCAAGATCAACACCATTACACGACAACTACCTCCGACTGTAGGCAATGCCCTCTATGTTGACAACTTTAGCATCTTTTGCTCATCATCCAGCATGAGGGTCTTTGAACCATTCACAGCGGAGGAGCTTCTCCTTGCTCTACACTCATCTCGTGCATTTGCTGTCAGGCCGGATAATGTCCATTACGCCATGCTCCAACATCTCTCACCGTCGAGTAAGGATCGGCTGCTCCATCTTTCGCATTTTTCTCGAGGAGCAGTTTCCGGACTCCTCGTGGGAGGCCATCATATTGGCCTTCCTGAAGCCAGGAAAGGATTCCAAGATTTCTTCTAATTTTCATCCCATTGCGTTGACGAGCTGCGTGTGCAAGGTATTGGAAAGAATGGTAAATATCAGACTCATCTGGTATTTAAAACACCACAACCTTCTTTCCAACACCCAGTGTGGTTTTCGCAGGCAACGGTCAACTGTTGACCATCTAATATGCCTCTAATCGGCTATCAGAATTTTTACAAAGAAAGCACCTGCTGTCAATTTTCTTCGACATCGAGAAAGCATACGACACAGCTTGGAGATTCGGCATTCTTCGTGACCTTCACAGCTTCTGCTTGAAAGGTCACATGCTGATCTTCATCTCCAACTTCTTATCCGTACATTCTTTTTGTATCCGTGTCGGCAACACTCTGTTGCGGCCATACCCTCAAGAACAGGGCTGCGTTTTGACTGTTACGCTTTTCGCTGTCAAGATTAATTCTATTACTAGATAGCTTCCTCCATCAGTAGGCAATGCCCTCTATGTTGATGACTTTAGCATCTTTTGCTCTTCATCCAGCAATAGGGTCATTGAAAGACAACTGCAAATTGCCCTGAACAATCTTTCGGTTTGGGCGACAGCAAACGGGTTTCGGTTCTCCCCACAGAAGACCGCTTGTGTGCACTTTTGCCACAAGCGTAATCTTCATCTGGATCCCGAGCTGCGGCTCGGGGGTAACATCATTCCAGTTGTGGCGGAGACCAAGTTTCTCGGTCTCATATTCGATCGGAAATTGACCTTTTTACCACACATATGTCATCTCAGATCCAAGTGCACACGGGCATTGTCATCGTCAAGGTCCTCTCCTCCCTTTCTTGGGGGCGGACCGATGCTCTTTGCTCCACCTCTACCGTGCACTTGTCCGATCGAAACTGGACTACAGATCCCAGGTGTACGACTCGGCCCGAGATTCGGTGGTGAAGGTGCTGGACCCCCCTCCATCACCAGGCCCTTTGTGTTTGCATGGGAGCCTTCTGCACCTCACCGGTCCAGAGTCTATATGTCGAGACCGACGAACCGTTTTTATCTCTTCGCCATCAGCAGTTGTCCCTACAATATACCTCTAAATTGCGATCCCTGCCTGGCCATCTCACTTTTGACTACATTTTCAGTCCGAAGTGTGAAATGCTTTACACTAATCAGCTGACTGCGATTTGTCCTTTTGGTTTGCGAGTTCAAGGCTACCTCAGAGACATCAATACCAGTCTTGATAGCATCGCACAGTCGACAGCTGAGCCACTATCACCTTGGCTCGCTGTTTCCCCTTCCTGTGATTTTTCCCTGTACAGGATGGCGAAGGCCTTTACACCCAACTGTGTGTACCGGCAACTCTTTACCAGCCATCGTGCTGCTCACCTGGACTTCTTGCCTGTCTTCACAGATGGCTCGAAGTCCAGCACATTGGTAGGATTGTCCATGGTCTGCTGTGATGTAATCATTGCAGACCAGATCCCACTGCAGTGTTCCATCTTCACTGCGGAGTTGCACGCTATCAGCCTCACCTTGGACCATGTGGCGGCTTAGCATCATCGTCGGTGTGTGCTTTACACCGACTCGCTTAGTTCCCTACAGGCATTGATCTCAGTCAGGCATTGGCCTCACCCTGTTCTTTCTAAGATCTGCTAGCAGCTCCATCGTCTGGCAGCCACCACCACTATCCATTTCAGTTGGGTGCCCGGTCACATCGGTATCAGGGGCAATGATTTGGCAGATGCTGCTTCCAGGTCAGCCACGCCCCTGTCCGACTCTCCATTGCCGGTTCCATATCTGGATTTCCCACAGTGTTTCACGATCGAGCTCCAGACACCGTGGCAGAGATCTTGGTCAGAACAGTGTACGAACAAGCTCTTTGAGATCAAACCTATCATCAAACCATGGCAGTCTTGTTACCACAGGAATCGCAAGGAGGAAGTTGTACTTGCTCGGCTCCGCTTCGGTCATTTGTTTTTTTCTACAGGCAGATGACATACCTAAGTGTGAGTTTTGTGACACCATTTTAACTATCAAATATATTTTAATCTCATGTCCATATTTTATCCCCCCCCCCCCCTCTGTGTGAGAGCCTGTACGCGGTGAGGGAGACCACCCTGTGAAGGTTCCGCTGGCTCGGTTACCTTCACAGGGTCCTAAACCCTCGCCCGTGTGTTTGCCGTGCGCGGAGACCCGTGTCCCGGGAAAGGAGGATCCTGGTAGTTGTTAAGGGTCCCCGTCTTCTCTCCTCAGCTCATGACTGGCGTTGGTCCCCATTGGCCATCTTGCCTTTGGGGAGCCTGTCCGTCGCAGGGCTGGGCAGCGGATTCCGGGGCCTCTGCTATACACTGCTTTGGCCACTGCTTCCGGTAAACGGGAGCTCCTGGGGTGGCCCCCCCGCGAGCAGTCGGCTGGTGGGCAGGTCCTGCTAGGGTCAACCGTGCAGAGCGGTGAGTAACCTTGCCCACGGTCCGACTCGGCCTGGGATTCGGTGGTGAAGGTGCTGGACCCCCTCCATCACCAGGCCCTCCGTGTTTGCACGGGAGCCTTCCGCACCTCACCGGTCCAGAGTCTTTATGTTGAGACCGATGAACCCTCTTTATCTCTTCACCGTCAGCAGTTGTCCCTACAATATGCATCAAAATTGCGATCCCTGCCAGGCCATCCCACTTGGGACTGCGTTTCAGTCCGAAGTGGGAAATGCTTTACACAATTCGGCCGACTGCCATTCGTCCTTTTGGTTTGCATGTCCAAGGTTACCTCAGAGACATTAACATCAGTCTGGATAGCATCGCACAGTCAACAGCTGAGCCACTTCCACCTTGGCTCGCTGTTTCCCCTTCCTGCGATTTTTCCCTGTGCAGGACGGGGAAGGCCTTTACACCCGACTGTGTGTACCGGCAACTCTTTGCCAGCCATTGTGCTGAGTACCTGGACTTCTTGCCTGTCTTCACAGATGGCTCGAAGTCCGGCACATCAGTGGGATCGGCCATGGTCTGCTGTGATGTAATCATTGCAGACCAGATCCCACTGCAGTGTTCCGTCTTCACTGCAGAGTTGCACGCTATCAGCCTCACCTTGGACCACGTGGTGACTAAGCATCATCGTCGGTGTGTGCTTTACACCGACACGCTTAGCTCGCCACAGGCTTTGATCTCGGTGAGGCATCGGCCTCACCCAGTTCTTACTAAGATCCGCCAGCAGCTACATCGTCTGGCAGCCACAACCAGTGTTCTCTTCTGTTGGGTGCCCGGTCACGTTGGAATCAGGGGCAATGATTTGGCAGATTCTGCTGCTAGGTTAGCAACGCCCCTGTCCGACTCTCCGTTGCCAGTTCCCTATCTGGATTTCCGGCAGCGTTTTACCATCGAGCTCCGGGCACATTGGTAGAGATCTTGGTTAGAACAGCACACGAACAAGCTCTTTGAGATCAAACCTATCGTCAAACCATGGCAGTCTTGTTACCGCAAGAATCGCAAGGAGGAAGTTGTACTTGCTCGGCTCCGCTTAGGTCATTCGTATATTACTCATTCGTTTCTTCTACAGGCAGACGATGTACCTAAGTGTGAGTTTTGTGACACCATTTTAACTATCAAACACATTTTAATATCATGTCCATGTTTTAACTTTGACCGACGTTTGTATTTTACATTTCATGACTTTACGTCCGAGCCCCTTACACTCGGACATTTGTTATCTGATCATTGTTGTTTTAACGCTGTCTTTCATTTTTTACAATTTACAGGTTATTTTACTCGTCTATAGTTTTACTCTATTGTTTATTATATATATATGATTAACCGAGGTTGTTTACACCTGGTTACTTTTATTTTTACAAAATATTTCTACATTTGTTTTTTGTTATTCACTGCTTGTTATTTTATTATTCTTCCTTTGTCTAGTTTATTTTTAAAAATTGGTTGAGGGTTTCATGACTTTTATCTTTTTACATTTTGGACATTCATTTGGCACATTATAGCCTTAGATTCTAATGTGCCATTAAACCCTAAACAACCACCCAACAGCCCACTGTCCGGGTACAGGTTTGCAAGTTTCATCACAACTTATTTTCCTTTTCTTGTTATCTTTTCTTTGTGAGGCCAGTTTGGCCATTCACAATTTTGTTATTTTAAGCTTTGTTTCATTTGTGTAGAATGTTTTTGTTCTGCACATTTCTCTTTTTTTTCCTTCTATTTATTTGTGAAGCTTGGCTCACTGTCTGTGTGAGTATAGTGCCTGCGTAGCCCTGGCGCCCGACTGGGCGTCCCCTTGTTGGACTCCGTGGAGGGTGGGGACAGCGGGCACTGAACCGCACAAAACAAGCAATGAGAGAGAATGAAGAAATTAATGCGATCACTGCCAACAAGAGGGCTCGACATGAGCCCCTGTCTTCCTCCTCTTTGTTATCACCGCCGTCGTCTTCTTTGTCTGTGTCTTCGTTCTCGAGATTCCTGATCGTCCAGTCCACAGGCGATCAGGTACTTGGGAACATGTCCCCATTTTTCGTGAATAAAGGTTTGAAGGGTCTTGCGGGAGAACCAAAATCTGTGAAGCGCCTACGATCTGGCGACTTGCAGGTTGAGACCGCTTGTTCCAAACACTTGGAACTGCTCCTGAAAGTCAAGGACATTGGTGGGGTGGCTGTTGAAGTCACTCCCCATAAAACTTTGAATTCCTCTCGGGGTGTGATCAGTGAGTGGGGCCTCCTCAATGTCACTGAGAAGGAAATCCTCTCAGAGCTCACACCTCAAGCAGTAACAGCGGTCCACCGAGTTTCGACACGCCGTAATGGGAAATTAGCACCCACCCGGGTGCTGATTGTGACATTCAACACGCCACGCCTGCCTTCTTCCATCAAGGCAGGTTATTTACATTGTGAGGTACGGCCGTATATACTGAACCCTCTGCGCTGTTTTCAGTGTCAGATATACGGTCATGCCCGCACAGCATGCAGGGGCAAGCCCACCTGTGCTCGCTGTGGCAGTTAGGATCATCTCGATCCTGACTGCACAGCAGAAAAGGCATGCTGTGTGAACTGCAGTGGCGAACATCCGGCGTACTCTCGCGACTGTCCGAAGTGGAAAGAGGAAAAGGAGGTACAACGCCTCAAAGTCATGAATAACATCTCATGCTGAGGCGAGAAAGCTTGCTGCACCGCCCGCCCCACCTGGCAAGGTTTCCTATGCCAGTGCAGTCATTGGAAAGCCCATCGTTCCAATGACTTCGGTTGCGGTGCAGACTGACATCAGTGTACCACCTACTGAGTCTTTCTCGCCAGCTGCGAAGTACCTCCTCAAGCAGGCGAAACCGAGGGTGGTGTCGACTTCGACATCAACCCCAGTTTCCATTCCTGCAACACAGCCTTCCACCTCCACCGGAAGGCCTCCTCCTCCTCCCCATCCTCAGACAGCAAGACCTTCAAAACCTAAGGGGCCCCCACCAGGGCCCAAAAAGAATATCACTGCACCACAAAGGGCGGTCACCGATCCATGCCCCTTGGACGATTTCGAGGACATGAATACCGATCGCCCCCCCTATTCACTAAACCATCCTCTGTGGCGGTTAAGTTGAATAGGAATTCGTCGTCCGCCCACTCTTCTAAGTCCTGAGATGGCCACACTCCTCCAATGGAATTGTCATGGATTCCAGAGGAATCTTGACGACACACCAGCCCATCTGTGTGTGCCTGCAGGATACATACTTGCAGCCAGTCACAGATCCCACGATCCGGCACTTTTCACTAGTTTGCCGGGACCGGGATGGAGATGGTCCAGCTCGCAGGGGTGTCGCAATCCTCGTGAACAACCATTCTCCATTCCAGGACGTACCCCTCACCACCAACTTAGAGGCAGTAGCCGTCCGTCTCTTCGTGGGGTTCTCGCTGACTGTCTGCTCTGTATATTTTCCACCTGGGAGCATCGTCTTCCAGGAAGACCTTGATGATATCGTCTCGCAGCTGCCATCCCCCTTCTTCATTATGGGGGACCTCAACGGACACAGTCCACTTTGGGGCAGTGCTGACCCCAACGGGAGGGACGGGGTCCTGGAGCAGTGGCTCCTGGATCCTTCTCTCTCCCTGTTGAACACCAGTGTCAGTACTTACTTTCACTCCCCAACCTGCTCTTTCACTGCTATTGACCTTACCATCTGCTCCTCCTCGATCCTTCGAAGGCAAGGGGGAATGGGAGGTCGAGGACAACCCATATGAAAGTGATCACCTCCCCGTGGTGTGCACCATCTCCCGTGGGGGGCCTTGCAGCCCTTCATGCGTCTCTAGGTGGAGGCTCGATCGGGCTGACTGGGGTGGTTTCAAGCTGCTCTCTGAGCTCGATGACCACTCTGTCAGCCAGGAGCCCATCAATATGGCAGTAGCGGAGATAACGGACTGTATCGTAGATGCAGCTGCATCAACAATTCCTCAAACTTCGACACGGTTTCCTAGCTTTCCGAAACCGTGGTGGAATCCAGATTGTTCCGCAGCTCGTAAGGCTCAGAGCAAGGCTTGAAGGGGGGGGGGTCGGATATATCCGATGACCCCCAACCTCAAAAAGTTCAAACGCGCCATGGCAAAAGCTCGTTTCATCCGATGCCAGAGCCAGATGGAATCTTGGATCAAGTATACATCTATCACCCGCACGACTAGTTCTAAGGTAGTGTGGGTTAAGTCTGGAAGATGGGTGGGAACTACCCGTCCCACTCGTTATCGATCCTGGAGTACAATGGACAGGCAATTGCTGATCCCAAAGCAATGGCCGACACTCTGGGGCAGTCGTTCTCCATTTCTTCATCTTTCTCTTACTCCCCCAAGTTTCTGGCCCAGAAGGGCAGGGCGGAACGCTCTCCACTGTCTTTCCACTCAAATGGCCTGGAGCGTTACAACAGGCCATTCACAGCGGAGGAGCTTCGCCTTGCTCTGCACTCTTCTCGTGCCTCTGCTGTAGGGCCGGACAATGTCCATTATGCCATGCTCCAACATCTTTCACCATCGAGTAAGGATAGGCTGTTTCATCTCTTCAATCGCATTTTTCTCGAGGAACAGTTTCCAGACTCCAGGTGGGAGGCCCTCGGTGTGAGCGCCTGTACGCAGTGAGGGGGACCACCCTGTGAAGGTTCCGCTGGCTCGGTTACCTTCTCAGGGTCCTAAATGCTTGCCCGCGTGTTTGCCGAGTGCGGAGACCCGTGTCCCGGGAAAGGAAGATCCTGGTAGTATCCCAGGGGTCCCCATCTTCTCTCCTCAGCTCATTACTGACATGGTCCTCATTGGCCGTCTTGCCATTGGGGAGCCTGTCTGTCGCGGGGCTGGGCAGCGGATTCTGGGGCCTCTGTTATACACTGCTTTGGCCAATGCTTCCGGTAATTGGGAGCTCCTTGGGTGGCCCCCCAGGAGCAATGGGCTGGTGGGCACGTCCTGCAAGGTCAACCGTGCAGAGCGGTGAGTAACCTTGCCCACAGTCCGGGTACAAGTTTGCAAGTTTCCTCACAGATTATTTTCCTTTTGTCATTATCCTTTCTTTGTGCGGCCTGTTTGGCCATTCACAATTTTGTTATTTTACGCTTTGTTTCATTTGTGCAGAATGTTTTTGTTCTGCACATTTCTCTTTTTATTTTCCTTCTATTTATTTGTGAGGGCTTGGCTCACTGTCTGTGTGAGTACACTGCCTGCATAGCCCTGGCGCCCGACTGGGCGTCCCCTTGTTGGGCTCCGTGGAGGGAGGGGACAGCGGGCACTGAACCACACAAAACAAAAAATGAGAGAGAATGATGAAATTAATGCGATCAGTACCAACAAGAGGTCTCGACATGAGCCCCCATTTTCTTCATCTCTGTTATCTCTGCCATCATCTTCTGTGTCTGTGTCTTCGTTCCTGAGATTCCTGATCATCCACTCCACTGGCGATCAGGTACTTGGGAACATGTCCCTATTTTTCATCAATGAAGGTTTGAAAGGTCTTGCGGGAGAGCTGAAATCCGTCAAGTGCTTACAATCTGGCGACTTGCAGGTTGAGACTGCTTGTTCCAAACACTCGGAACTGCTCCTGAAAGTCAAGGACATTGGTGGGGTGGCTGTTGAAGTCACTCCCCATAAAACTCTGAATTCCTCACGGGGTGTGATCACCGAGTGGTGCCTCCTCAAAGTCACTGAGGAAGAAATCCTCTCAGAACTCACACCTCAAGGAGTAACTGCGGTTCATAGGGTTTTGACACGCCATGATGGGAAATTGGCACCCACCCGGGTGCTGATTGTGACATTTAACATGCCACGCCTGCCTTCTTCCATCAAGGCAGGTTACTTACATTGTGAGGTTCGGCCATATATCCCAAACCCTCTGCGCTGTTTTCAGTGTCAGATATACGGTCATGCCCGCACAATGAGCATGGGCAAGCCCCCCTGTGCACGCTGTGGCAGTAAGGATCATCTCGATCCTGACTGCACAGCAGAAAAGGCATGCTGTGTAAACTGCAGTGGCGAACATCCAGCATACTCCCGCGACTGTCCAAAGTGGAAGGAGGAAAAGGAGGTACAACGCCTCAAAGTCATGAGCAACATCTCATACGCTGAAGTGAGAAAGCTTGCTGCACCACCCGCCCCACCTGGCAAGGTTTCCTATGCCAGTGCAGTCATTGGAAAGCCCATCATTCCAATGACTTCGGTGGCAGTGCAGACTGATATCAGTGTACCACCAACTGAATCATTCTCGCCAGCAGCGAAATACCTCCTGACGCAGGCAAAATTGAGGGTGGTGTCAACCTCGACATCAACCCCGGTTTCCATTCCTGTAACACAGCCTTCCACCTCCACCGGAATGCCTCCTCCTCCCCGCCCTCAGACAGCAAGACCTTCCAAATCTAAGGGCCCCCACCGGAGCCTAAAAAGAAATTAATCACTCCTCCTCAAAGGGCGGTCACCGATCCATGTCCCTCGGACGATTCTGAGGACATGGATACCGACCGCCCCCTATTCACTAAACCGTCCTCTGCGGCGGTTAAGTTGAATAGGAATTCGTCGTCCGCCCACTCTTCTAAGTCCTGAGATGGCCACACTCCTACAATGGAATTGTCATGGATTCCAGTGGAATCTTGACGACATCAAGACCTTCCTTCAGGCACACCGGCCCATCTGTGTGTGCCTGCAGGAGACATACTTGCAGCCAGTCACAGATCCCATGATCCGGCACTTTTCACTAGTTCGCCGGGACCGGGATGGAGATGGTCCAGCTCACAGGGGTGTCGCCATCCTCGTCAGCAACCATTCTCCATTCCAGGACGTACCCCTCACCACCAACTTAGAGGCAGTAGCCGTCCGTCTCTTCGTGGGGTTCTCGCTGACTGTCTGCTCTGTATATCTTCCACCTTGGAGCATCGTCTTCCAGGAAGACTTGATGATCTCGTGTCGCAGCTGCCGTCCCCTTCCTCATTATGGGGGACCTCAACGGACACAGTCCACTTTGGGGCAGTGCTGACACCAACGGGAGGGGTGGGGTCCTGGAGCAGTGGCCCCTGGATCCTTCTCTCTCCCTGTTGAACACCGGTGTCAGTACTTACTTTCACTCCCCAACCCGCTCTTTCACTGCCATTGACCTCACCATCTGCTCCTCCTCGATCTTTCCACTCTTTACATGGGAGGTCGAGGACAACCCTTACGGAAGCGATCACCTCCCCGTGGTGTGCACCATCTCCCGTGGGGGGCCTTGCAGCCCTTCACGCGTCTCGCGCCGGAGGCTCGATCGGGCTCACTGGGGTGGTTTCGAGCTGCTCTCTGAGCTCGATGACCACTCTGTCATCCAGGAGCCCATCAATGTGGCAGTAGCGGAAATAACGGACTGTATCGTAGATGCAGCTGCATCAACAATTCCTCAAACTTTGACACGGTTTCCTCGCTTTCCGAACCGTGGTGGAATCCAGATTGCACCGCAGCTCGTAAGGCTCAGAACAAGGCTTGGGGGGTGTTTCGAAGATATCCGACGACACCCAACCTCGAAAAGTTCAAACACGCCGGGGCGAAAACTCATTTTGTCCGACGCCAGAGCCAGAAGGAATCTTCGATCAAGTATACATCTTCTATCACCCGCACGACTAGTTCTAAGGTCGTGTGGGATAAAGTCCAGAAGATGAGTGGGAAGTACACGTCCCTCTCGTTATCGATCCTGGAGCACAATGGACAGGCAATTGCTGATCCCAAAGCAATTACTGACACTCTGGGGGAGTCGTGCTCCTCCATCTCTTCATCTTCTTCTTACTCTCCCGAGTTTCTGGCCCAGAAGGGCAGGGCGGAGCGCTCTCCGCTGTCTTTCCACTCGAATTGCCTGGAACCTTACAACAGGCCATTCACATCGGAGGAGCTTTGCCTTGCTCTGCACTCTTCTCGTGCCTCTGCTGTAGGGTCGGACAATGTCCATTATGCCATGCTCCAACATCTTTCACCATCGAGTAAGGATCGGCTGCTCCATCTCTTCAATCGCATTTTTCTCGAGGAGCAGTTTCCGGACTCCTGGCGGGAGGCCATCGGCTTGGCCTTCCCCAAGCCAAGCAAAGATCCCAAGATTCCTTCCAATTATCGTCCCATTGCGTTGACGAGCCGTGTGCAAGGTGTTGGAAAGAATGGTAACTGCCAGACTCATCTGGTATTTAGAACACCACAACCTTCTTTCCAACACCCAGTGTGGCTTTCGCAGGCAACAGTCAACTCTTGACCATCTGATACGCCTCAAATCGGCTATCAGAAACTCATTTTTACATAGAGAGCACCTGGTGTCAAATTTGTTCGACATCGAAAAAGCATACGACACGGCTTGGAGATTCAGCATTCTTCGTGACCTCCACAGTTTCGGCTTAAGAGGTCACATGCCGATCTTCATCTCCAACTTCCTATCGACACGCTCTTTTCGTGTCCGTGTCGGTAACACTCTGTCGCGGCCGTACCCCCAAGAACAGGGGGTGCCACAAGGCTGCGTTCTGAGTGTTACGCTTTTCGCTGTCAAGATTTATTCAATTACTAGACAACTTCCTCCATCCGTAGGCAATGCCCTCTATGTTGATGACTTTAGCATCTTTTGCTCTTTGTCCATCATGAGGGTCATTGAAAGACAACTGCAAATTGCCCTGAACAATCTTTTGATTTGGGCGATGGCAAATGGGTTTCGGTTCTCTCCACAGAAGACCGCTTGTGTGCACTTTTGCCGCAAGCATAATGTTCATCTGGATCCCGAGCTGCGGCTCGGGGGTAACATCATTCCAGTTGTGGCGGAGACCGAGTTTCTCGGTCTCATATTCGATCGGAAATTGACCTTTTTACCACACATACGTCATCTCAGGTCCAAGTGCACGCGGGCATTGAACATCGTCAAGGTCCTCTCCTACCTTTCTTGGGGGGCGCACCGATGTTCTTTGCTCCGCCTGTACTGTGCACTTGTCCGATCGAAACTGGACTACGAATCCCAGGTGTACGACTCGGCCCGGGATTCGGTGGTGAAGGTGCTGGACCCCCTCCATCATCAGGCTCTCCGTGTGTGCACAGAGGGCTCACCATGAAGGCTCAACTTCTTTGTCTTTGCCTTACTCTTCGTGTGTGTCTCAGTCTCCGAAGTTCCTGATCATCCACTCTACGGGTGATCAGGTGCTTGGAGACGTCCCCGTTTTTTATACATGAGGGTATTCAAGGTCTTGCGGGAGAACCGAAATCTGTAAAGCGCCTTAGATCTGGTGACTTGCAGGTGGAGACTGCATGCTCCAATCATTTGGAGCTTCTGTTAAAGGTTACAGCGATTGGTGGAGTGGCAGTCGAAGTCACTCCACACAAGACACTCAATTCCTCCCGAGGTGTAATCTCCGAGTGGGGCCTCCTCAAAGTTTCTGAGGAGGAAATCCTCTCTGAGCTTTCAGCCCAGGGAGTGATAGCAGTCCACCAGGTTTCATCACGCTGTAATGGAAAGTTAGAGCCAAGCCAGGTACTCATCCTAACTTTCAACACACCACACCTGCCTACTTCCATCAAGGCAGGATATTTGCACTGCGAGGTGCGGCTATATATACCCAACCCTCTGCGTTGTTTTCAATGCCAGAGGTTTGGCCATGCCCGCACCACATGTCGGGGCAAGCCCTCCTGTGCTCGTTGTATCAGTCAGGATCATCTTGAACCTGACTGCACAGCAAAAAAGGCATGCTGTGTAAACTGCCGTAGTGAACATCCGGCGTACTCCTGCGACTGTCCGAAGTGGTTGGAGGAGACAGAGGTACAGCGCCTCAAGACCCTCCACAACATCAGCTATCCATAGGCGAGAAAGCTTGCTGCACCTCCTGCCCCACCTGGCAAGGTCTCCTATGCCAGTGCGGTTGGCGGTGCAGACCGACATCAGCGTTCCAGCAGCTGAATCTTTCTCGCCTGCTGCTAAAAACCTGTTGACGCAGGCGAAGCCAACGTCGGTGTCAATCTCAATATTGACACCGGTTTCTATTCCTGTGTCTGTGCCTTCCACATCCATCTCTGGAAGGCCCCCTCCACCCCGCCCACAGGCAGCAAGACCTACCAAACCCAAGTGGCCCCCGCCGGGGCCCAAAAAGAAAATTTTACCTCCTCGTTCGGCGGTCTCTGATCCATGTTGCTCAGACTACTCCGAGGACATGGACACCGACCGCCCAATTTTTCCAAAACCGTCGCTGGCGACGGTTAAAATAAATCGTAAGTCGTCTGCCAATTCTTCCAAGACCTGAGATGGCCACACTCTTTCAATGGAACTGTCATGGATTCCAGAGGAATATTGACAACATCAAGGTCCTCCTGAGGGCACACGAACCGCTCTGCGTTTGCCTTCAGGAGACATTCTTGCAGACAGCCAACAATCCCACTATCCGGCACTTTTCTCTTGTTCGCCAGGATCGGGATGGAGATGGTCCAGCTCACGGGGGTGTTGCCATCCTAGTGAGCAACCATTCTCCATTAGGGTCATTCCCCTCACCACGCACTTAGAGGTGGTGGCCATCTGCCTCTTTGTGGGATTTTCGTTGACTGTCTGTTCTGTCTATCTCCCACTCGGAGGCATTGTTTTCCAGGATGACCATGATGACCTCGTCTCGCAGCTGCCGTCCCCCTTCCTCATCATGAGGGACTTCAACAGACACAGTCCGCTCTGGGCAGTCCTGACACCAACGGGAAGGGCCGGGTCTTGGAGCAGTGTCTCCTGGATCATTGTAAATTGATAATGTTGATAATTTTATTCCTTTGTAATTTATTCACCTTCTGACCTAGGTCATTTACACCTGGGCTAGTTTTATCTTTTGTCTCTACTGTATTTATTTATCTACACATTTGTTGTTTTACACCTTACTTTTTATTTCTGTTATATATATATCTTGTTGGTTTTATTTTTTCCCTTTCCAGCATTTGTTTTTTAATTTTGGTTGAGGAGTATTTGTCTTTTAGCATATTTTTACCTTGTTTGGCACATCATAGCCTTAGTAGCTCATGCGCCATAAAACTCCAACCAACCAACCAACCAACCAACCAACCAACCAACCAACCCTTCCTCATTATGGAGGACCTCAACGGACACAGTCCACTTTGGGGCAGTGCTGACACCAACGGGAGGGGCGGGGTCCTTCTCTCTCCCTGTTGAACACCGGTGTCAGTACATACTTTCACACCCCAACCCGCACATTCACTGCCATTGACCTCACCATCTGCTCCTCCTCGATCCTTCCACTCTTTACATGGGAGGTCGAGGACAATCGCTACGGAAGCGATCATCTCCCCGTGGTGTGTACCATCTCTCGTGGGGGGCCTTGCAGCCCTTCGCATGTCTCCCGGTGGAGGCTTGATAGGGCTGACTGGAGTGGCTTCGAGCTCTTGTCTGAGCTCGATGAGCACTCTGTCAGCCAGGAGCCCATCAATGTAGCAGTGGCAGAGTTGACGGACTGCATCGTCAATGCAGCTGCCTCTACTGTTCCTCAGATCTCGACTCGGTTTCCACGGTTCCCAAAACCGTGGTGGAATCCCGACTGCACCGCAGCTCGTAAGGCTCAGAACAAGGCTTGGGGGGGGGGGGGGGGGGGTTCGGAGATATCCGACGTCCCCCAACCTAGAAGCATTCAAGCGCGCCAGGGCGAACACCCGTTTCATCCGGCGCCAGAGCCACAAGGAATCTTGGATGAAATATACGTCTTCTATCACCCGCACGACCAGTTCTAAGGTCGTGTGGGATAAGGTCCGGAAGATGGGTGGGAAGTACATGTCCCACTCACTATCGATCCTGGAGCACAATGGACAGGCAATTGCTGATCCTCGAGCAATTGGCCATTCATAACAGGCCATTCACAGTGGAGGAGCTTCGCCTTGCTCTGCACACTTCTCGTGCATCTGCTGTGGGGCCAGACAATGTCCATTATGGCATGCTCCAAAATTTCTCATCATCGAGTAAGGATCGACTGCTCCGACTCTTCAACCACATTTACATCGAGGAGCAGTTTCCGGACTCCTGGCAGGAGGCCATCGTCTTGGCCTTCCCTAAGCCAGGCAAAGATCCCCAGATTCCTTCCAATTATCGTCCAATTGCGTTGACGAGCTGCGTCTGCAAGGTGTTGGAAAGGATGGTAAATACCAGGCTGGCCTGGTATTTGGAACATCACGGCCTTCTTTCCAACACCCAGTGTGGCTTTCGCAGGCACCGGTCTACTTTAGACCACCTGATCTGCCTCGAATCGGCCATCAGGAATGCATTTTTACGTCGAGAGCACCTGGTGTCAATTTTCTTCGACATCGAAAAAGTGTACGACATGGCATGGAGATTCGGCATTCTTCGTGACCTTCACAGCTTCGGCTTGCGAGGTCACATGCCAATCTTCATCACAAACTTTTTATCTTCTCGTATTTTTCGAGTTCGTGTCGGCAACACTCTATCGCGGCCTTTCCCCCAAGAACAGGGGGTGCCACAAGGCTGCGTTCTGAGTGTTTCGCTGTCGAGATAAATTCCATTACACGGCAACTTCCTCCAACTGTAGGCAATGCCCTCTATGTTGATGACTTTAGCATCTTTTGCTCATCGTCCAGCATGAGGGTCATTGAAAGACAACTGCAAAATGCCCTGAACAATCTCTCGGTTTGGGCGACGGCAATTGGGTTCCGGTTCTCCCCACAGAAAACCGCCTGTGTGCACTTTTGCCGCAAGCGTAATCTTCATCTGGACTCCGAGCTGCGTCTCGGGGGTAACATCATTCCAGTTGTGGCGGAGACCAAGTTTCTCGGTCTCATCTTCGACCGGAAATTGACCTTTTCATCTCATATTCGACATCTCAGGTCCAAGTGCACGCGGGCATTGAACACCATCAATGTCCTCTCCTCCCTCTCTTGGGGGGCGGACCGATGTTGTTTGCTCCCCCTTTACCGTGCACTTGTCAGGTTGAAACTGGACTATGGATCCCAGGTGTATGACTCCGCCTGGGATTCGGTGGTGAAGGTGCTGGACCCACTCCATCATCAGGCCCTCCGTGTGTTCACGGGGGCCTTCCACACTTCACCAGTCCAGAGTCTCTACGTTGAGACCGACGAACCTTCATTATCTCTTCGCTGTCAGCAGTTGTCCCTGCAGTATGCAGCGAAATTGCGATCCTTGCCAGGCCATCCCACTTGGGACTGCGTTTTCAGTCCTAGGTGGGAAATGTTATACCAGAATCGGCCCACTGCCATTCGTCCTTTTGGTTTGCGTGTCCGAGGTTACCTGCGAGACATCAGCACCAGTCTTGATAGCATTGCACAGTTGACAGCTGAGCCACTTCCACCTTGGCTCGCTGTTTCCCCTTCCTGCGATTTTTCCCTGTGCAGGACGGGGAAGGCCTTTACACCCGACTGTGTGTACCGGCAACTCTTTGCCAGCCATCGTGCTGAGCACCCGGACTTCTTGCCTGTCTTCACAGATGGCTGGAAGTCTGGCACATCGGTGGGATCGGTCATGGTCTGCTGTGATGTAATCATTGCAGACCAGATCCCACTGCAGTGTTCCATCTTCACTGCTGAGTTGCATGCTATCAGCATTGCCTTGGACCATATAGCAGCTAAGCATCATCGTCGGTGTGTGCTTTACACCGACTCGCTTAGCTCGCTACAGGCTTTGATCTCGGTGAGGCATCGACCTCTCCATGTTCTCTCCAAGATCTGCCAGCAGCTCCATCGTCTGGCAGCCACCACCACGATTCTCTTCTGTTGGGTGCCCGGTCATGTCGGAATCAGGGGCAATGATTTGGCAGATTCTGCTGCCAGGTCAGCCACATCCCTGTCTGACTCTACGTTGCTGGTTCCCTATCTGGATTTCCGGCAGCATTTTACCACCGAGCTCCAGGTACAGTGGCAGAGATCTTGGTCAGAACAGCTTGCGAACACTCTCTTTGAGATCAAACCTATCGTCAAACCATGGCAGTCTTGTTACCGCAGGAATCGCAAGGAGGAAGTTGTACTTGCTCAGCTCCGCTTTGGTCATTCGTTTCCTCTTCAGGCGGACGACGAACCTAAGTGCTAGTTTTGTGACACCATTTTAACTGTGAAGCATATTTTAATTGAATGTCAAGCTTTTAATTTCGAATGTAAAATGTATTTTAACTTTCATAATTTTATGTCCGAGCCTCTTACATTCGGACATCTTTTATCTGATCATTGTGTTTTACCGCCATTTTTTACCTTTTTGAAGCATTGTGGCTATTTTAATAGACTTTGATTTTACCTTGTATTTTTTATATCTAACCCAGGCTTTAGACCTGGATTGTTTTTTACTATATACATCTTGTTGGTTTGTTATCTTTACATCTTGTTTTTATTGTTTTTCTGTTATATATATATATACATCTTGTTGGTTTTATCTTTTGTCTTTTACAGCACTTGGTTTTAACTTTGGTTCAGGGGTACTTGACTTTTAGCTTCTATTTATTTCGTTTGGCGCATTATAGCCTCAGTAGCTCATGTGCCAAAAAACCCCAAACAACCAACCAACTTCGATCACCCAGTGTAGGTTTTGTAGGCAATTGTCTACATTAGATCACCTGATTCACCTCGAATCGGCAATAGGAATTCTTTTTTTATACAGAGAGCACCTGTTGTCAATTTTGAGAGGTCACATGCCGATCTTCATCGCAAACTTTTTATCTTCTTGAACATTTCATGTCCATGTTGGCAACACTCTATTGCTGCCTTTCTCCCAAGATCAGGGGTGGTTCCACAAGGCTGCATTCTCAGTGTTACGCTTTTCAATGTCAAGATAAATTCCATTACATGGCAACTTACTCCTACTGTAGGCAATGCCCCCTGCATTGATGACTTTAGTATCATTTTCTTGTTGTCCAGCATGAGGGTCATTGAATGGCAACTGCAAACTGCCCTGAACAATCTCTCGGTTTGTGTGATGGCCAATGGGTTTTGGTTCTCCTCACAGAAGACCGCTTGCATGCACTTTTGCCACAACTGTAATCTTTATCATCCATTAAACTCCAAACCATGGCCAACCAACCAACCATACCTTGTTCACATCAGTCCTTCTGAAGTGAAGCAGAAACTATTTGCCTTTTAATCAGTGCTCTTGATAGGACCTCATGTGGGTTCTGTGCATCACATTATTATGCTGTAAATGTTAGTAACTTTCAACATCTCTTGAGGTCATTCTGAAGCTTTAGCTTTCCTTAGATGTTAGTAGATGTTATATGAGTCTTGAAAGTATATAGAAATCCAGAAACAGAGAAGTCTTAAAGTGCTTCCAAACTAAAGCTTGGATGCACGCTGTCTCTTGTCTCTCTGATTTCTCTGTCTCTGGATGGAAAATCATTAAGGTTTTACTGTATATAAATTTTCCATATATAAGTGCTTTGCATTAATTTTCATATTCTTTCTGACATTAGATCTATCCTAACCAGCTCAGATATTTCACAACGTCAATGTGGTATGAAACTATTGGCTCAGGTTTTACATACTTTGCCACAGGACTTTCTAACATCAAAAGAAGGTAATTTAGTTTTACTTTTCCAATAGATGAGTTTGTGTTTCATAAAATTTTACTATGAAATATGAAGATTTCTAAAACATTCAGAATTTGTAATATAAGGCTGTAACATTTCCACTGAATATTAAGAGAAGCCATAAGGAAACACTTTTAACACTGCACTGATAGCTTTAGCAACTTTTTGTAATCTTCCTAGTTAAGAAAAAATTTCTTCAAGCCAATAGATCGTTGCACATTGCCAGTAAATAGTATTTCAATTCAATTTAATTTTATGAAATCATTAGACATGCAGAGCTGCCAACCTTGCAGGCAAAAATTATGATTTGGAAGAATGAAAAATCAGGGGAAATTGGAGCACAGCAGTTCTGCAGTTTATAGTGCTCAGACACCATTTTTAATGCAATGCAATAATGCATTATGCCTTGATGGAACGCTAGACTTTCAGACTTCTAGCGGAAACTGATGGTGACAAAAAAATTCAATTTTTCCAGAGTTATACCAAATTTCTTAAAATTAGTTCCATAAAGAATCCCATTAAATATGCAATTTAAACTGATGAAAAATGCATTTCAATATCACTTAGAAAGAATATTCAACTACCTGGAAAGTTCAACAAATAATAACCAAAACAGTTTTATTACTAGCAGTGAAGAGGCTGTACAGTGAGAATACACTGAGTAAAGAATATAATGATAAACACTTATTCGTAAACTTAAAATTTGTTTCCGTAAATGAAACCTACAGAAGTAACAGTATCGTGACTTATTTTCCTAACTGCGCATATTGTTATACGACAAATGCTGGTCAGTACCATCCGAGGCTATTTGTTTCAACAGCCTACTTTCGCTAGCAAAAGTTCACAAAAATTCCAAAACACTCACAAAATAAATTTTCTCATCAGAAACTGCTGTTCTAACAATTGCATACTGCTGAACAACGAATTGCCATTACGCAATTTACAAAAATCCTAGAATAAAATTCCAGAGACAGGCATTTTAACCTGAACATATGCTGCTGAACAACGAACTACTGTTCTATCCTGTTTACCTACCCCCTAGAACACACTAATCTTGTAACAAGCCTAAAAAACAAAAACTGTAAAAAATTCACTGCCAATCCACAGTATAAAAAAATCTCCACAACAAAATAATCCCATCAGAGACAACAAGTTTCAAAATCACAAATTATCAAAATATCTTGCCTGTGATCCTCAGCGTAAAAAAAAGGCCCTCGAACTAAATAATTCCATCAGAGAAAATGCCTTAAAAACACTACTTATCGTGAACAGTTTACCGTCAGTCAGCAGTATAAAAAAGCCCCCAGAACTAAATAATGCTATCAGAGACAACAAGCATAAAAACAAGAATTATCGTGAACAATGCACTGCCATCTGTGTTATTGAAAAAAGTCAGAACTAGATAATCTCATCAGAAACAATCATTTTAAACAGAGCATATTGCTAAAGAAGAAATCAGCCCATTTCTCACTTAAGACAATAATAGGGAATATGCATTAACTATGTCATAAATCATCAGCAATTTTCAGTACTTAACTGAGGCAAAATTTACACCATCATGCAATATATATGGGAATAAATCGCAATTGCATTAAAAAAAAAGCTATTATATGAATAGCCCGTCTTTCCAATTAAATAAAAACTTTTCTTCGCCTTAGTGGGTGAGACCTGAAAAAAAAAATCAAGAACCAGAGCCACATGAAACATCAATAGACAATCCAATAAATCATTCAATGAGATGAAAAGCTATTATACTGTATGTTATTCACTTATAATACTTTAAGAAAGTTACCATTCGTGGTTCCATCTAGTGAGTGAATGCCGTAAACCTAAGGTGTATTTATTTTTGTACGCAGTGAGGGGGACCACCCTGTGAAGGTTCCGCCAGCTCGGTTACCATCACAGGGTCCTAAATGGTCGCCCGCATGTTTGCCGTGCGCGGAGACCCATGTCCCAGGAAAGGAGGATCCTGGTAGTTGCTCGAGGGTCCCCGTCTTCTCTCCTCAGCCCATGACTGGCGTGGTCCCCATTGGCCGTCTTGCCATTGGGGAGCCTGTCTGTCGCGGGGCTGGGCAGCGGATTCCGGGGCCTCTGCTATACACTACTTTGGCCTTTGCTTCCGGTAAACGGGAGCACCTGGGGTGCCCCCCCCCCCCCCCCAGGAGCAATCGGCTGGTGGGCAGGTCCTGCTAGGGTCAACCGTGCAGAGCGGTGAGTAACCTTGCCCACAGTCCGGGTACAGGTTTGCAAGTTTCCTCACAGATTATTTTCCTTTTGTCATTATCCTTTTTTTGTGAGGCCAGTTTGGCCATTCACAATTTTGTTATTTTACGCTTTGTTTCATTTGTGTAGAATGTTTTTGTTCTGCACATTTCTCTTTTTATTTTCCTTCTATTTATTTGTGAGGACTTGGCTCACTGTCGGTGTGGGTATAGTGCCTGCATAGCCCTGGCACCCTACTGGGCGTCCCTTGTTGGGCTCCATGGAGGGTGGGGACAGCGGGCACTGAACCACACAAAACAAAAAATGACAGAGAATGATGAAATTAATGCGATCACTGCCAACAAGAGGGCTCGCCATGAGCCCCCATCTTCCTCGTCTTTGTTATCACCGCCATCGTCTTCTTTGTCTGTGTCTTCGTTCCTGAGATTCCTGATCATCCACTCCACGGGTGATCAGGTACTTGGGGCATGTCCCCTTTTTTGGCAACAAAGGTTTGAAAGGTCTTGCGGGAGAGCCGAAATCCGTCAAGCGCTTACAATCTGGCGAATTGCAGGTTGAGACCGCATGTTCTAAACACTCCGAACTGCTCCTGAAAGTCAATGAAATTGGTGGAGTGGCTGTCGAAGTCACTCCCCATAAAACTTTGAATTCCTCTCAGGGTGTGATCACCGAATGGAGCCTCCTCAAAGTCACTGAGGAGGAAATCCTCTCGGAGCTCACACCTCAAGGAGTAACAGCGGTCCACCGGGTTTCGACATGCTGTGATGGGAAATTGGCACCCACCCGGATGCTGATTGTGACATTTAACACGCCACGCCTGCCTTCTCCCATCAAGGCAGGTTACTTAAATTGTGAGGTCTGGCTGTATATCCCAAACCCTCTGCGCTGTTTTCAGTGTCAGATATACGGTCATGCCCGCACAGCATGCCAGGGCAAGCCTACCTGTGCTCGCTGTGGCAGTAAGGATCATCTTGAACTTGACTGCACAGCAGAAAGGGCATGCTGTGTGAACGGCAGTGGCGAACATCCGGGCGTACTCCCGCGACTGTACGAAGTGGAAGGAGGAAAAGGAGGTACAACGGTTGAAATTTATTAACAACATCACATACGCTGTAGCGAGAAAGCTTGCTGCACCGCCCGCACCACCTGGCAAGGTATCCTATGCCAGCGCAGTCATTGGGAAGCCCATTGTTCCAATGACTTCGGTGGCGGTGCAGACCGACATCAGTGTACCACCAACTGAGTCTTTCTCGCCCGCAGCCAAGTACCTCCTCACACAGGCGAAACTGAGGGTGGTGTCGACTTCAACATCAACCCCGGTTTCCATTTCTGCAACTCAGCCTTCCACTTCCACCGGAAGTCTTCCTCCTCCCCGTCCTCAGACAGCAAGACCTTCGAAACCTAAGGGGCCCCCACTGGGGCACAAAAAGAAAATCACAGCACCACAATGGGCGGTCACCAATCCATGCCCCTCGGACGATTCTGAGGACATGGGTACCGACCGCCCCCTATTCACTAAACCGTCCTCTACGGTGGTTAGGCTGAATAGGAATTTGTCCGCCCACTCTTCTAAGTCCTGAGATGGCCACACTCCTACAATGGAATTGTCGTATTCCAGAGGAATCTTGACGACATCAAGGCCCTCCTTCAGGCGCTCCAGCCCATCTGTGTGTGCCTGTAGGAGACATACTTGCAGCCAGTCACAGATCCCACAATCTGGCACTTTTCACTAGTTCACCGGGATGGAGATGGTCCAGCTCGTGGGGGTGTCGCAATCCTCATCAGCAACCATTCTCCATTCCTGGTCGTAACCCTCACCACCAACTTAGAGGCGGTAGCCATCCGTCTCTTCGTGGGGTTCTCGCTGACTGTCTGCTCTGTATATCTTCCACCTGGAAGCATCGTCTTCCAGGAGGACCCCCTTCCTCATTATGGAGGACCTCAACGGACACAGTCCACCTTGGACCAACGGGAGGGCAGGGTCCTGGAGCAGTGGCTCCTGGATCCTTCTCTCTCCCTGTTGAACACCGGTGTCAGTACTTACTTTCACTCCCCAACCTGCTCTTTCACTGCCATTGACCTTACCATCTGCTCCTCCTCGATCCTTCGAAGGCGAGGGGGAATGGGAGGTCAAGGACAACCCATATGAAAGTGATCACCTCCCCGTGGTGTGCACCATCTCTCGTGGGGGCCTTGCAGCCCTTCACGCGTCTTGTGGTGGAGGCTCAATCGGGCTGACTGGGGTGGTTTCGAGCTGCTCTCTCAGCTCGATGACCACTCTGTCAGCCAGGAGCCCATCAATGTGGCAGTAGCGGAGATAACAGACTGTATCGTATATGCAGCTGCATCAACAATTCCTCAAACTTCGACACGGTTTCCTCGCTTTCCGAAACCGTGGTGGAATACAGATTGCACTGCAGCTCTTAAGGCTCAGAACAAGGCTTGGGGGGGTGTTTCGGAGATATCTGACGTCCCCCAACCTCGAAAAGTTCAAACGCGCCAGGGCGAAAGCTCGTTTCGTCCGACACCAGAGCCAGAGGGAATCTTGGATCAAGTATACATCTTCTATCACCCGCACGACTAGTTCTAAGGTCGTGTGGGATAAAGTCCGGAAGATGGGTGGGAACTGCACATCCCACTCGTTATCGATCCTGGAGCACAATGGACAGGCAATTGCTGATCCCAAAGCAATTACCGACACTCTGGGGAAGTCGTTCTCCTCCATCTCTTCATCTTCTTCTTACTCTCCCGAGTTTCTGGCCTAGAAGGGCAGGGCAGAACGCTCTCCGCTGTCTTTCCACTCGAATAGCCTGGAGCCTTACAACAGGCCATTCACAGTGGAGGAGCTTCGCCTTGCTCTGCACTCTTCTCGTGCCTCTGCTATAGGGCCGGACAATGTCCATTATGCCATGCTCCAACATCTTTCACCATCGAGTAAGGATAGGCTGCTTCATCTCTTCAATCATATTTTTCTCGAGGAGCAGTTTCCGGACTCCTGGCGGGAGGCCATTGTCTTAGCCTTCCCGAAACCGGGAAAGGATTCCAAGATTCCTTCCAATTATCACCCCATTGCTTTGACGAGCTGCGTGTGCAAGGTGGTGGAAAGAATGGTAAATGCCAGACTCATCGGGGCGGGGGTGGCTCAGTCGGTAGCGTGCCAGACTCGTAATCTGTAGTTCCCAGGTTCGAGTCCCAGCTGGGTCAGCGTTGAGATTTTTCTCCACAAAATTCCCCGCCCTGCCCACGGTCAGTAGGAGACACCGATGGGCTTGGAAAGGCCGCCGTCCGTCGGATGGGACGTTAAGCCGTGGCCCCGTGTGCGGGAGAGCCATACCCTGTGCACGTTAAAGAACATGCTGGATGGCCTTGACGGGAGGCTACCATCTGTCTCCCAACAGCTGTTCCAGTGGGTCCCCTCCCCCAACCTTCTCTGAGCCTTTGGGGTCCATGCGACCTGGCCATTTAGCCCATGGTGTACAAAAAAGTGCCGCTCAGAGATAAAACAACCCAATCCAACCCAACCTCATCTGGTATTTAGAACATCACAACCTTCTTTCCAACACCCAGTGTGGCTTTCGCAGGCAACGGTCAACTCTTGACCATCTGATACGCCTCGAATTGGCTATCAGAAACTCATTTTTACGTAGAGAGCACCTGGTGTCAATTTTCTTTGACATCGAAAAAGCTTACGACACAGCTTGGAGATTCATGACCTCCACAGTTTCAGCTTGAGAGGTCACGTGCCGATCTTCATCTCCAACTTCTTATCGACACGCTCTTTTCGTGTCCGTGTCAGTAACATTCTGTCGCGGCTGTACCCCCAAGAACAGGGGGTGCCACAAGGCTGCATGCTGAGTGTTACGCTTTTCGCTGTCAAGATTAATTCTATTACTAGACAACTTCCTCCATCAGTAGGCAATGCCCTCTATGTTGATGACTTTAGCATCTTTTGCTCTTCGTCCAGCATGAGGGTCATTGAAAGACAACTGCAAATTGCCCTGAACAATCTTTCGGTTTGGGCGATGGCAAATGGGTTTCGGTTCTCCCCACAGAAGACCGCTTGTGTGCACTTTTGCCACAAGCGTAATCTTGATCTGGATCCCGAGCTGCAGCTCGGGGGTAACATCATTCCAGTTGTGGCGGAGACCAAGTTTCTCGGTCTCATATTCGATCGGAAATTGACCTCATCTCAGGTTCAAGTGCATGCGGGCATTGGACATCCTCAAGGTCCTCTCCTCCCATTCTTGGGGGGCGAACCAATGTTCTTTGCTCCGCCTCTACCATCATTTGTCTGATCGAAACTGGACTACGGATCCCAGGTGTACGACTCAGCCCGGGATTCAGTGGTGAAGGTGCTGTACCCCCTCCATCACCAGGCCCTATGTGTTTGCATGGAAGCCTTCTGCACCTCACCGGTCCAGAGTCTTTACGTTGAGACTGACAAACCTTCTTTGTCTGTTCGCCGTCAGCAGTTGTCTCTACAATATGCATCTAAATTGCGATCCCTGCCTGGCCATCCCACTTGGGACTGCATTTTTAGTTCGAAGTGGGAAATGCTTTACACTAATCGGCCGACTGCCATTCGTCCTTTTGGTTTGCGTGTCCGAGGCTACCTCAGAGACATTAACATCAGTCTCGATAGCATCGCACAGTCGACAGCTGAGCCACTTCCACCTTGGCTCACTGTTTTCCCTTCCTGCGATTTTTCCCTGTAGGCCTTTACACCCGACTGTGTGTACCGGCAACTCTTTGCCAGCCATCGTGCTGAGCACCCGGACTTCTTGCCTGTCTTCACAGATGGCTCGAAGTCCAGCACACCAGTGGGATCAGCCATGGTCTGCTGTGATGTAATCATTGCAGTGCAGATCCCACTGCAGTGTTCCATCTTCACTGCAGAGTTGCTCGCTATCAGCCTTGCCTTGGACCACGTGGCGACTAAGCAGCATCATCGTCAGTCTGTGCTTTACACCGACTCACTTAGCTCGCTACAGGCTTTGATCTCGGTGAGGCAACGGCCTCACCCAGTTCTTACTAAGATCCGCAGCAGCTACATCGTCTGGCAGCCACCACCAGCATCCATTTCTGTTGGGTGCCCGGTCACGTCGGGATTAGGTGCAATGACTTGGCAGACGCGGCTGCCAAGTCAGCCACACCCCTGTCCGACTCTCCATTGCCAGTTCCATATCTGGATTTCCAGCAGCGTTTTACCACCGAGCTCCAGGCACAGTGGCAGAGATCTTGGTCAGAACAGCTTACGAACAAGCTATTTGAGACCAAACCATAGCAGTCTTGTTACTGCAGGAATCGCAAGGAGGAAGTTGTACTTGCTCGACTCCGCTTAGGTCATTCGTTTATTTCTCATTCATTTCTTCTACGGGCAGATGACGTACCTAAGTGTGAGTTTTGTGACACCATTTTAACAATCAAACATATTTTAAACTCATGCCCTGCTTTTAACTTTGAACAACATATGATTTTTAATTTCCACAATTTTATGTCTGAGCCTCTTACACTAGGACGTCTTTTATCTGATCATTGCAGTTTATATCCAGTTTTTACCTTTTTGAAATATTGTGGATATTTTAATCGAATTTGATTTTACCTTAATTTTGTGCATTATTTACCTCAGGTCTCTTACACCTGGGATTATTTTATTTAGTGTTTCTACAGTTGTTTTACTCTGTTCATATACCCTTGTTTTTTGTTGTTTTACCACTTTGCAATGCTGAAAATTTATTTTAAATTTTGGTTGCAGGGTTCTATGTCTTTTATATTGTCTTTTGTTTGGCGCATTATGGCCTTGTTGCCGATGCGCCATTAAACCCCAAGCAACCAACCAATCCTCCCAGGGTGTGATCTCCGAGTGGGGCCTCCTCAAGGTTTCTGAGGATGAAATCCTCTCGGAACTTTCAGCCCAGGGAGTGATAGCAGTTCACCAGGTTTTGACTCGTCATGGTGGAAAGTTAGAACCCAGCCTGGGTTCTTATCCTAACTTTCCATATGCCACACCTGCCTACTTCCATCAAGGTAGGGTACTTACACTGTGAGGTATGGCCATTTATACCAAACCCTCGTCATTCTTTTCAATGCAAGAGGTTTGGCCATGCCTGCACTGCATGTTGGGGCAAGCCCACCTGTGCTCGTTGTAGCAGTCAGGATCATCTTGAACCTGACTGCACAGCAGAAAAGGCATGCTGTGTAAATTGCTGTGGCAAACATCCGGCGTACTTCCATGACTGTCCAAAGTGGCTGGAGGAGAAAGAGGTACAGCACCTAAAACCCTCCATAACTTCAGCTATTTAGAGGCGAGGAAGCTCGCTGCACTGCCTGCCTCACCTGGCAAGGTCTCCTATGCTGGTGTGGCCATCAGAAAGCCTGTCGTTCAGATGGCTTCTGTTGTGACACAGACCAATATCAGTGTTCCACCTGCTACTAAGTACCTCTTGACGCAGGCGAAACCGACTTCAGTGTCAATCTCAACATCAACACCAGTTTCTATTCCTGCGTCTGTGCCTTCCACGTCCACCTCCGGAAGGCCCCCTCCATCCTGCCCACAGACAGCAAGACCTTTCAAGCCCAAGGGCCCCCACCAGGGCCCAAAAAGAAATATATCACATCCTTGTGTGGCAGTCTCTGATCCGTGTCACTCAGACGACTCTGAGGACATGAACACAGAACACCCCATTTTTCCAAAACTGTCACTGGCGACAGTTAAAATAAATCGAAAGTTGTCCGCCAATACTTCCAAGACCTGAGATGAAAACACCACTACAATGGAACTGTCATGGATTCCAGAGGAATTTTGATGACATCAAGGTCCTCCTGAGGGCACACGAACCCATCTGCACACCTACATGCCCATCTGCACACCTACAGGAGACATTCCTGCAGACAGCCAATGATCCCACAATCGGGCACTTCTCTCTCTCATTCGCCAGGACCAGGATGGAGATGGTCCAGCTCACGGAGGTGTCACCATCCTCGTGAGCAACCATTCTCCATTCCAGGTCATTCCCCTCACCACGCACTTAGAGGCGATTGCCATCTGCCTCTTTCTGGGATTTTTGTTGACTGTCTTTTCTGTCTATATCCCACTCGGAGCCAAAAACAACAGCCAAAAACAGAAAAACAACATTTCGTACCTTTTTTTTTGTTTGTGTGTTTGTACCTTGTGTTATTTGATTTTTTATATTTGTATGAGGGTTTCATGACTTCTATCGTTTATTTTCTTCTTCATTTGGTGCATTATAGCCTGAGTCACTAATGTGCCATAAAATCCCAAACAATCAAACCAGCCAGCCAACCAAGACTTTTGTGTATTCATTTTCCATCATGAAGCCAGTTTCTTTGAACATTGTAATATGTATTTAATTAATGCATTTTTTTTATGTTTGTATTAATTTTTTTCATGAAATTGGAAATATTCATGCATAAAAAATTTTTTTAGTTGAATCTGTGGCATCATTTCTATGTTGCCGACTTCAAGATCATCATACAATTGTTCCTGAAGCTTTGCAAGGTCTTCTAGCGCTGGTAAGAATAATATGAGATGCACTATTGCAACTCAGTTGAAATTTCAAATTTATTTATGACAGTAAATGTTTATCAGGAAATAAAGATAATCCCAATAAATTAGAGAAACATAGTGATAGATAGTTTAAAATTAGTTTAATTTTACAAATAAAATAAAAATAAATACCCGCTCAAGCAACTGATTGCCACAGAGGTCTGACAGGAGCCTATCAGTTTATATGCTATAGTAAGTCTGTGAGGATGGCAGGACCTCATCAGAAAAACAACACACACACAACCATGCCTTACCTGAGGCTCGAACTCAGGTCCCTTAGATCAGTAGCCAAGCGTGCTAACCACTCAGCCATGGGATGAATTTTTTAATTTTACGAAGCCACTGCTTTAAACCCTCAAGCAAGGCTTATCAGCATTACCTACAAGGTCATCATCGTCATCCTCAAGCAGCCATGGCCTACAGAGGTCCAACCAGACTGTGAAATTTAATTCTCCAAGCTTATCTGTTGAGCTACATCTGCTGCATCTGGTCACTGCACACAAATTCTAACAAGGTCCTGTTTGACACTGTCTGCCCACTGCATCCTCAGTCTCCTCCACTTTCTGAGGTCTTTAAGCACACTGTTCATAACCCTATTTGCTAATCTATTATTATCCATACGGGCAACAGGGCCAAACCAATAAGCTTCTCTCTGCAATATGCTGCTTAAAGGAAGTTGCCGACTCCTTTGCTTAACCTCATCATTATTTACAAAGTTGAACTAATGCCCAAGATACTGCATAAGCATCTAGAATCAAAAGCATCAAGTGTCATGTTGTGTTCGTAAGCATCAAGTTTCATGCATTCACATTCAAAAGTATCAAGTTTCATGTTATCTGTGTAAGCATCTAGAATCAAAATCATCAAGTTTCATGTTGTTGTGTTCAATTAGAGAGAAAACTAAAGTGATGAAATTGGTTAGGCAGGCTGTGATCAAGTTTCATGTTATCTCGTTTACAAAGCGTCCAAGTATCACTACCATAACTAACCCTAGAAAGAACCAAACTTAAAAGTCCCGGCAGCAATCCCTGTTCGTCTGTTAATCTCATGCCGCACATCACCATTATCTGTTACATAGCTCCCAAGATAATTAAACTGTGACACCTGCTCAAGACTGCAACCATTCAGATTAACTGAATCACAGCCTGCCTGACCAATTTTCATCACTTTAGTTTTCTCTCTGTTTATTACCAAACCTACTCTACTACCAGTTTCATCAACAGCTCGAATGAAAGAGTTCATCTCATCAACATCATTTGTCAAAAGGGCAATGGGGATCATCAGCATAGTCTAAATCAGAGATTTTCATATCTTGAGACCATTTTAAAGCCAAAATCATTCCCTTGCAGTGAATTTTGCATAACATAATCAATAATGAAACTAAAGAGAAAAGGAGACAAAATGCACTCTTGTCGAACGCTAGAAGCAATGCTAAACCAATTGCTACAAGCCTTACTAATTTCTCTCATAAAATTCTTGGGAACCATGCCTTGCTGTTTACCCTTCCTGCAACTTTTCCCTTTGCAGGAAGGGGAAGACCTTTACACCCACTGCATGTACCTGCAACTTTTTGCCAGCCACCATGCTGTTCACCCAGACTTCTTGCCCATCTTCACAGATAGCTAGAAATCCAATGGATCAGTGGGATCTGCCATGGTCTGTTGTGATGTAATCACTGCAGACCAGATCCCACAGCAGTGCTCCATCTTCACTGCAGAGTTGCAAGCTATCAGTCTCATCTTAGACCATGTAGCAGCTAAGCATCATTGTCGGTGTGTGCTTTGCACTGACTCACTTAGCTCGCTACTGGCTTTGATCTTGGTGATCAAAGCCTTGAGATCAAGGCCTGTACAGATTTTGGAAAGAACAGGGTGAGACATCAATATCATCTTGTTCTTTCCAAGATCTGTACAGACCCTGATCTTGGAAAGAACAGGGTGAAGTCTCATCCTCTTTTTTCCAAGATCTGCCAACAGTTTCATCATCTGCTAGCCACAACTACCATTCTGTTTGGTTGGGTACCCTGTCACATCAATATCAGCATCACTTGGCAGCAGTGTCTGCCAAGTTGGCTACACCCTTGTTTGACTCTCAACTGTTGGTTCATTACGTGAATTTTTGGCAGTGTTTTACCATTAAGTTTCAAGTAGTGACAGAGTTCTTGTCTGAACAGGTTGGTAACAAAATCTTCCAGATCAAGCCCATTGCCAAATCATGGCAGTTTTGTTTTCACAGGAATCACAAGGAGGAAGTTGCACTTTCTCAGCTCTGCTTAGGTCATTCATTTATCACACATTCTTTTCTTCATCGGGATGACGACGAACCTAAATGTGAGTTTTGTGACACCATTTTTAACTGTTAAGCATATTTTACTTGAATGTACTGCTTTTAACTTTGAACATCATTATTATTATAGCTATCCCAGTTTTACATCAAAGCCCCTTACACTTGGACATCTTTTTTCTGATAATTCAACACTAACCCCAGAGTGACTTTTTATGTTGTTGTGGGTGTTTTAACTGTTTGTAGACTTTTTCACTTACTATTTTTTGTACAGGCTTTCTACACCCTTTACTGTTTTCTCTGTATACACTTGTTACCTTTTTACAATGTTTATTTTTATTCACTTTGTGATACATTTGACCATCTTTACATGTTTACATTTCATAGTGGCAGAGATCTTGGTCCAAACAGATCACAAACAAATTCTTTGAGATCAAGCCTATTGTCAAACCATGGCAGTTGTGTTTTTGCAGAAATTTGCTAGGAGGAAGTTGTACTTGCTTGGCTTCACTTAGTTCATTCATTTATAATGCATTCTTTGCTTGGACTTGTTTTATGCGATTGTTCTCTTTTACCACCTGTTTTTGCATTTTTACATCATATGGGATAATTGCTTAACTTTAATTATATATCATTGTTATTTTATTCTATATATTTTACTTGGGTTGTTTTATTTATTTTTCTATATATCTGATGTTTTTTATATGATGTTTATACTCTTGTTTATGTTTCAATTTTTTATCATTGTTCATTTACACCTTTGTGTATCATATATACTTTTTTTGCTTTTTTTTAACTTTTGGTTGATGATTCTACATCTTTTATTCTTTTTTCTTCTTCTTTCATTTGCCATATTATAACCATAGCTGCTAATGCGCCATAAAACCATAAACAACCAACCTAAAGACTAAAATTAGGCTATATAATAATGTGATCCTCTCTTAAGTCTGCTGAGAATTGACTGGTTTATGGATATTTTATATTCAAGTTGACAGGAAACTTGGTTGTTTTGTTAAATAGTGATGAGGCTAGATGAAGGCATCAACTGCCTTGATAACTACTTTGAAAGCTACTTGGACTAGGAGCAGCCTTGCACACTGTTAACTTTAACCTCAATCCATGCGCCACTAGGATGAGGGAAAACACAAGTGCTCACCACTTCCAATGGGTGGGACTGCAGATACTTGATGAAGCATATACATATCATACCACACCAAGAGCACAAGCAGCATGATGTACATATTTGTGAGGTGGCAGCAAATTGGCTTAACACCATCTTATAATATCATGGATATTATTGCCTTAATCAAATTTATTTTGCTAGACAGTAAAAGAGCAGATGATCAATATTTCAATCATATTTTTTTTAGCTTCTTTTAGTTTTAGTTATGTTCCATTTTTATAATCTGACATTTTTTTTTGCTTTATTGAGATCTGATCAGTACCTGTTATTATCATTTGTTCATATAATTATATGTAGTTGTGAATTTGTGCTAATAAAGTAAATAATAATGGATATTATTATTATTAACTTTATTAGCACAAACCCAAGATTAATTTTCCAATATGAAAAATGTTTTCATAGTACATACTGATATTGTATCTTTTGATTTTTATATAAGAAGTGTTTAAAAAAAATTTTAATGCAATTTTTTTACCAGAGTTGTTTCAGCAATTTACCAGTAGGATATGCAAGAATGCTTATTAAAGCTTTGTTTAAAGATGTTCATGTTCCATCACAACTTCAAAATGAACGCTATGCTGTTTATAAGATGATATCACAGTTATTGCATTCCAGGCTTCAAGGTGAGTCATTAAAATGCTCTTTGAAAGCATATTCATCTGTATTCATTGCCACAATTTTAAATTATGTACATTGAGCTCATAAACCAGTTGGTGTTACTGCTAAAATTGGGTTAATCCTAAGTGATTTTGGGATATAAGCAGCTTGGATCTAAGATTACAAATCATTGCATCCTGATTTAAAAGCAAATGATAAGTCACATAGTATACAATTTCTGAAATTTGTTTCAATGAATATTCATGTGTCTTAATTTGAATACAGTTGATTAATCCAGGTGTTCCAAGTTAGCAAATTAGACTAGAAATTTTCAACTCTGTTCTATGGAACCTGACAAAATGCAACCTTGTCTTATTCCAGTTGTAATGCTAAACCATTATTACAAGCATTATCAACTCTCACTCATGACTCAGTGTTATTGCAGAGAGCCATTATTATATTAATTAATATTTCAAATGTTCCAGATCTTATGATCAACCACATCAACTATCATTGCTTCATCAATACATCCAAATGATAAATAATGCTAAAACGTAATTCATTGTTGGCACAACACAAACAGCAAAAAATTATAGTAAAAAAAATACATTGAATTTAAAGTGGACAATAAGATCTTGGTAAGACATATCACAAGAGTAGCAAAAAAATGATGTTATATAAAAAAAAGTATACGCTTGCTCGTTTATTATATGATGCAAATTATCCTTCCTTTAGTATACATTATCTATTACATTAGTGACATTTTATATCACATCACTTCGTAGCAACAACTTTTCGAACACTATTATGCTGTAGGTCAACATAGACATAGAGGAAAATTGTAGTGAGCCAGGTGGAATCTGAACCCTTGATCTCCTAATGACATGTCAAGTACTCTGATTGTTGAGCTACTAGATGCTGATAAATTATCCTCTATTGTGGATGTTAAATACTGTCGTATAATTAGCTGATGGTTGCTTTATAACTGCAAACAAAAGATCTTTTATGACAGATCTCCCAAGCTTGGGCCTATGAGAAGCCACACCCCATGGAACAATTGACTGATGTTTTATTGTAATGACTTAATCCTAATTTTCATGCACAGTCTTAGGTTTCTCTAGTACACACATGTAGTATATGTTTTCTGTGGTATCCAGAAACTTGCTTGACAACATTTGTTCAAAATGGAAATTTGTTCAATGGAAATTTGTTCAACAGAAATTTGTTTGAAGTGGAATTTTGTTCAAAATGCAATTTGTTCGAAACGTAATTTTGTTTGAAATGGAATCAAAGTTATTTTGGGAAAAGTGTCAGGATGATGGTATCTCTCCAGTGCGAAAGATTTTAATGTTGTTTTTGGAGGGCTGGGTGGCATTGGGTTTTACTTTCCTTTAATTCTGTCGTTATTTTTTTTCCTATTCTGTTAAATGATGTATATTTGATTTCATGTGAAAATGTGGCTAGCCATGATAATATAGCTCACAGTCATAGAGGCTAAGTCTTGGTATACAATAAGAGATTTTTTGGAATGATGTATATGAATGGGAGGGGCACTCCCTAGTTGTAGTTTTTCTTTGAATTTAGGGAGCTATGCTCATATTAATAACTGGAATATAGTCCAAAATGTTAATGATATATATATATATATTGATATGTATTTTGTATATTAATATATATCAATATGTATATTAATATATATTAATGTACTTCTTGTTTGGGTATTGAGTTTCAGTGACCTCAAACTCAATACCCAAACAAGAAGGAAAAATACTAGAAAATATTTTTCCTTCTATTTTACCGTATTTTTTATTCTGCTTCGATCTGACTGCTTGGCCCTCTCTCGAAACCCAAAATATTTATTCACATATTCACTGGATCTAGGTCCCCTTTGTACGAGCTCCTATTCGTGGTGAGGGGACCACCCTGTAAAGGTTCCGCTGGCTCGAGTACCTTCACAGGGTCCTGAATGCTTGCCTGCATTTTTGCCATGCGCCGAGACTCGTGTCCCTGGAAAGGAGGATCCTGGCAGTTGCTCAGGGGTCCCCATCTTCTCTCCCTGGCTCATGACTGGTGGGGTCCCCTTTGACTGTTTTGCCTTTGGGGAGCCTGTCTGTCGCGGGGCTGGGCAGTGAATTTGGGACCGCTGCTATATACTGCTTTGGCCTTTGCTTCAGGTAAACGGGAGGTCCTGAGGCTGCCCCCTCAGGATCAGTCGGCTGGTGGGCAGATCCAGCTAGGGTCAACTGTGCAGAACGGTGAGTAACCTTGTCCACATCTGGGCAAAGGTTTACAAGTTTCCCCAAGGATTCATTAATTTTGTAGTTTTCTATCATTTGTGAGAATGTGTTGCTTTTAACTTTTCTTAATTTTTCTGTTTCTTTTCTTTTGTGAGACCTAGGTTGAGATTCTCACATTTCTCTTTTCATTTTCCTTTTATTTATTTGTGAGGGCTTGGCTCACTGACTGTATGGGTATGGTGTCCGGGCAGCCCTGGCAATCCCCTTGTTGGACTCCGTGGTGGGTGGGGACAATGGTTACTGAAACTCAATACCCAAACGAGAGTCCCAAAAAAGAAAATTCACCAGAGAATGCCACAAAAAAAGCTTGGCACAAGCCTCCATCTTCTGTGTCTTCATTATCATCGTCTTCGTGTCTTCCTTCATTCCCGAGGTTCCTGGTCATCCACTCTACGAGTGATCAGATTCTTGAGTGATCGAGACCCCTTTTTTATATATATATTAGGGGTTGAAAGGTCTTGCAGGAGAACCGAAATCTGTCAAGCACCTAAGATCTGGTGATTTTCAGGTGGAGACTGCTTGCTCCAAACATTCGAAGCTTTTATTGAATGTAACAACGATTGGTGGAGTGGCCGTCACAGTCACTCCACACAAGATGCATAATTCCTCCCAGGGCATGATCTCCAAGTGGAGTCTCCTCAAGATTTCTGAGGAGGAAATCCTCTTGGAGCTTTCATCCCAAGGAGTGATAGCAGTCCAGCGGGTTTAGACACGCCGTGATGGAAAGTTAGTACCCACATGGGTATTTATAATTACTTTTAACACACCACACCTACCTACTTACATTGAGAGGTGCTGCCGTTTATACCCAACCCACTGCGTTATTTCCAATCCACAGCATTATTTCCAATCCACAGGTTCAGCCATGCCCACACAGCATGCTGGGGCAAGCCCACCTGTGCTCGTTGTAGCAGTCAGGATCATCTTGAACCTGACTGCACATCAGAAAAGGCCTGCTGCAAAAACTGTTGTGGCAAACATTTGGCGTACTTCTGCGACTGTCCAAAGTGGCAGAAGGAGAAAAAGGTACAGCACCTAAAAACCCTTCATAACATCAGTTATCCAGAGGCAAGAAAGCTCGCTGCACCTCCTGACCCACCTGGGAAGGTCTCCTATGCCGGTGCGGTCATCGGTCCCCTCGGTGCGAGTGCCTATCCGTGGTGAGGGGACCACCCTGTGAAGGTTCCGCTGGCTCGGTTACCTTCACAGGATCCTAAACGTTCGCCCGTGTATTTGCCATGCGCGGTGACCCGTGTCCCTGGAAAGGAGTATCCTGGCAGTTGCTCAGGGGTCCCCGTCTTCTTTCCACTTCTCATGACTGGTGGGGTCCCCTTTGGCCATTTTGCTATTGGGGAGCCTGTCTGTCGCGGGGCTGGGCAGCGACTTCAGGGGCTGCTGCTATACACTGCTTTGGCCTCTGCTTCAGGTAAATGGGAGGTCCTGGGGTGGCCCCCTCAGGATCAATCGGCTGGTGGGCTGGTCATGCTAGGGTCAACCGTGCAGAACGGTGAGTAACCTGGTCCACGTCTGAACAACGGTTTACGAGTTTCCTTACATGTTATCCAATTATCTAGTTTCCTTTCTTTTGTGAGAACGAGTTGCTTCTCACTTTTCCTTCTTTTGCTCCCTTTTTTTTGTGAGTCCTCAGATGAGATTCTCACATTTCTCTTTTACTTTTCATTTTGTTTAGTTGTGAGGGCTTGGCTCACTGGCTGTGGGGGTATGGTGCCCTGGCGCCCAATTGGGCGTCCCCTTGTTGGACTCCGTGGTGGGTGGGGACAACGGGCACTGAAACTTATTAAACAAACGTGAGCCCCAAAAAAGAAAATTCACCGGAGAAGGCCGCAAAAAGAGTTCATCATGAGCCTCCGTTTTCTGTGTCTTCTTTGTTGTCATCGCCGTCGTCTTCGTGTCTTCCTTCGTTCCCAAAGTTCCTGATCATCCACTCTACGGGTGATCAGGTCCTTGGGGACATGTCCCCCTTTTTTATAAACAAGGGTTTGAAAGGTCTTGTGGGAGAACCAAAAACTGTCAAGCGCCTAAGATCTGGTGACTTGCAAATGGAGACTGCATGCTCCAAACATTCAGAACTTATTTTGAAAGTAACAGCGATTGGTGGAGTGGCAGTCGAAGTCACTCCACACAAGACGCTCAATTCCTCCTGGGGCATGATCTCCGAGTGGGGCCTCCTCAAGGTTTCTGAGGAGGAAATCCTCTCGGAGCTTTCGGCCCAGGGAGTGATAGCAGTCCACCGGGTTTTGTCACGCCGTGATGGAAAGTTAGAGCCCAGCCGGGTACTCATCCTAACTTTCAACACACCACACCTGCCTACTTCCATCAAGGCAGGACACTTACACTACAAAGGGCGGCCATTTATACCCAACCCTCTGCGTTGTTTTCAATACCAGAGGTTTGGCCATGCCCGCACCGCATGCCGGGGCAAGCCCACCTGTGCTCGTTGTAGCAGTCAGGATCATCTTGAACCTGACTGCACAGCAGAAAAGGCATGCTGTGTAAACTGTAGTGGTGAACATCCGGCGTACTCCCGCAACTGTCCAAAGTGGCTAGAGGAGAAAGAGGTACAGCTCCTCAAGACCCTCCATAACATCAGCTATCCAGAGGCGAGAAAGCTCGCTGCACCGCCTGCCCCACCTGGCAAGGTCTCCTATGCCAGTGCAGTCGTCGGAAAGCCCGTCGTTAAGATGGCTTCCGTGGCGGTGCAGACCGACATCAGCGTTCCACCAGCTGAATCTTTCTCGCCTGCTGCAAAGTACCTCTTGACGCAGGCGAAGCCGACGTCGGTGTCCATCTCGACATCGACACCGGTTTCTATTCCTGTGTCTATGCCTTCCACTTCCACCTCCGGAAGGCCCCCTCCACCCCACCCACAGACAGCAAGATCTTCGAAACCCAAGGGGCCTCCCGCCAGGGCCAAAAAGGAAAATTTTACCTCCTTCTTGTTCAGCGGTCTCTGATCCATGTTGCTCGGACGACTCCGAGGACATGGACACCGAGCGCCCTATTTTTCAAAAACCATCGCTGGCGACGGTTAAAATAAATCGAAAGTCGTCTGCCAATTCTTCCAAGACCTGAGATGGCCACACTCCTTCAATGGAACTGTTGTGGATTCCGGAGGAATATTGATGACATCAAGGTTCTCCTGAGGGCACACGAACCCCTCTGCGTGTGCCTTCAGGAGACATTCCTGCAGCCAGCCAACAATCCCTCTATCCGGCACTTTTCTCTCGTTCGCCGTGACCGGGATGGAGATGGTCCAGCTCACGGAGGTGTTGCCATCCTCGTGAGCAACCATTCCCCATTCCAGGTCATTCCCCTCACCACACACTTAGAGGCGGTTGCCATTCGCCTCTTTGTGGGATTTTCGTTGACTGTCTGCTCTGTATATCTTCCACCTGGGAGCATCGTCTTCCAGGAAGACCTTGATGATCTCGTCCCGCAGCTGCCATCCCCCTTTCTCATTCCCCCTCGGTGTGAGCGCCTGTACGCGCTGAGGGGGACCACCCTGTGAAGGTTCCGCTGGCTCGGTTACCTTCGCAGGGTCCTAAACGCTCGCCCGCGTGTTTGCCGTGCGCGGAGACCCGTGTCCCGGGAAAGGAGGATCCTGGTAGTTGCTCGGGGGTCCCCGTCTTCTCTCCTCAGCTCATGACTGGCATGGTCCCCATTGGCCGTCTTGCCATTGGGGAGCCTGTCTGTCGCGGGGCTGGGCAGTGGATTCCGGGGCCTCTGCTATACACTGCTTTGGCCTATGCTTCCGGTAAACGGGAGCTCCTGGGGTTGCCCCCCAGGAGCAATGGGCTGGTGGGCAGGTCCTGCTAGGGTCAACCGTGCAGAGCGGTGAGTAACCTTGCCCACGGTCCGGGTACAGGTTTACAAGTTTCCTCACAACTTATTTTCATTTTGTAGTTATCCTTTCTTTGTGAGGCCAGTTTGGCCATTCACAATTTTGTTATTTTAAGCTTTGTTTCTTTTGTGTAGAACATTTTTGTTCTGCACATTTCTCTTTTTATTTTCTTTCTATTTATTTGTGAGGGCTTGGCTCACTGTCTGTGTGGGTATAGTGCCTGCGTAGCCCTGGTGCCCGACTGGGCATCCCCTTGTTGGGCTCCGTGGAGGGTGGGGACAGCGGGCACTGAACCACACAAAACAAACCATGAGAGAGAATGAAGAAAATAATGCGATCGCTGCCAACAAGAGGGCTCGACATGAGCCCCCATCTTCCTTGTTGTCTAAGTTATCTCTGCCGTCGTCTTCTGTGCCTGTGTCTTCGTTCCCAAAGTTCCTGATCATCCACTCCACGGGTGATGAGGTGCTCGGGGACATGTCCCCTTTTTTTGTTAACAAAGGTTTACAAGGTCTTGCGGGAGAGCCGAAATCCGTCAAGCGCTTACGATCTGGCGACTTGCAGGTTGAGACCGCTTGTTCAAAACATTCTGAACTACTCCTGAAAGTCAAAGAAATTGGTGGGGTGGCTGTCGAAGTCACTCCCCATAAAACTTTGAATTCCTCTCGGGTTGTGATCTCTGAGTGGGGCCTCCTCAAAGTCACTGAGGAGGAGATCCTCTCAGAGCTCACACCTCAAGGAGTAACAGCGGTCCATCGGGTTTCGACACGCCGTGATGGGAAATTGACACCCACCCGGGTGCTGATTGTCACCTTTAATTCGCCACGCCTGCCTTCTTACATCAAGGCAGGTTACTTACATTGTGAGGTTCGGCCGTATATCCCAAACCCTCTGCGCTGTTTTCAGTGTCAGATATACGGTCATGCCCGCACAGTATGCAGGGGCAAGCCCACCTGTGCTCGCTGTGGCAGTAAGGACCAACTCGATCCTGGCTGCACAGCAGAAAAGGCATGCTGTGTGAACTGCAATGGCGAACATTGCAATGAACTGCAATGAACACATTGCTGGTTCCCTCCGTTGGATTTCCGGCAGCATTTTACCATCGAGCTCAGGGCACAGTGGCAGAGATCTTGGTCAGAACAGCTTACAAACAAGCTCTTTGAGATCAAACCTTTCATCAAACCATGGCAGTCTTGTTACCGCAGGAATCGCAAGGAGGAAGTTGTACTTGCTTGGCTCTGCTTAGGTCACTCGTATATTACTCATTCGTTTCTTCTACGGGCGGATGACGTACCTAAGTGCGAGTTTTGTGACACCATTTTAACAATCAAACATATTTTAATTGAATGTCCATGTTTTAACCTAGAACGTCGTTTGTATTTTAATTTTTACAATTTTACGTCCGAGCCACTTACACTCGGACATCTTTTATCTGATAGTACCATTTTATCTCCAATTTTTGCCATTTTACAGTATACAGGATATTTTACCAGATTATAATTTTATTCATTTGTAATTTATTCACCTTCTGACCTAGGTCATTTACACCTGGGCTAGTTTTATCTTTTGTCTCTACTGTATTTATTTATCTACACATTTGTTGTTTTACACCTTACTTTTTATTTCTGTTATATATATATCTTGTTGGTTTTATTTTTTCCCTTTCCAGCATTTGTTTTTTAATTTTGGTTGAGGAGTATTTGTCTTTTAGCATATTTTTACCTTGTTTGGCACATCATAGCCTTAGTAGCTCATGCGCCATAAAACTCCAAACAACCAACCAACCAACCAACCAACCCTTCCTCATTATGGAGGACCTCAACGGACACAGTCCACTTTGGGGCAGTGCTGACACCAACGGGAGGGGCGGGGTCCTGGAGCAGTGGATCCTGGATCCTTCTCTCTCCCTGTTGAACACCGGTGTCAGTACTTACTTTCACTCCCCAACCCGCTCTTTCACTGCCATTGACCTTACCATCTGCTCCTCCTCGATCCTTCCACTCTTTACATGGGAGGTTGAGGACAACCCGTATGCAAGTGATCACCTCCCCGTGGTGTGCACCATCTCTCATGGGGGGCCTTGCAGCCCTTCACGCGTGTCCCGGTGGAGGCTCGATCGGGCTGACTGGGGTGGTTTCGAGCTGCTCTCTCAGCTCGATGACCACTCTGTCAGCCAGGAGTCAATCAATGTGGCTGTAGCGGAAATAACAGACTGTATTGTAGAAGCAGCTGTAGATGTATCGTAGATGCTTGACACAGCTTGGAGATTCAGCATTCTTCGTGACCTCCACAGTTTCGGCTTGAGAGGTCACATGCCGATCTTCATCTCCAACTTCTTATCGACACGTGCTTTTCGTGTCCGTGTCGGTAACACTGTGTCGCGGCCGTACCCCCAAGAACAGGGGGTGCCACAAGGCTGCGTGCTGAGTGTTACGCTTTTTGCTGTCAAGATTAATTCTATTACTAGAGAACTTCCTCCATCAGTAGGCAATGCCCTCTATGTTGATGACTTTAGCATCTTTTGCTCTTCGTCCAGCATGCGGGTCATTGAAAGACAACTGCAAATTGCCCTGAACAATCTTTCGGTTGGGCGACGGCAACGGGTTTCTGTTCTGTCCACAGAAGACCGCTTGTGTGCACTTTTGTCACAAGCGTAATCTTCACCTGGATCCTGAGCTGCGGCCCGGGGATAACATCATTCCAGTTGTGGCGGTGACCAAGTTGTGACCTTTTTACCTCACATACATCATCTCAGGTCCAAGTGCACACGGGCATTGAACATCGTCAAGGTCCTCTCCTCCCTTTCTTGGGGGGCGGAGCGATGTTCTTTGCTCCTCCTGTACTGTGTGCTTGTCCGATCGAAACTGGACTACTGATCCCAGGTGTACAACTCCGCCCGGGATTCGGTGGTGAAGGTGCTGTACCCCCTCCATCACCAGGCTCTCCGTGTTTGCACGGGAGCCTTCCGCACTTCACCGGTCCAGAGTCTTTACGTTGAGACCGATGAACCTTCTTTATCTCTTCACCGTCAGCAGTTGTCCCTACAATATGCCTCTAAATTGCGATCCCTGCCTGGCCATCCCACATGGGACTGCGTTTTCAGTCCGAAGTGGGAAATGCTTTACACAAATCGGCCGACTGCCATTCGTCCTTTTGGTTTGCGTGTCCAGGGCTACCTCTGAGACATTAACATCAGTCTCGATAGCATCGCACAGTCGACAGCTGAGCCATTTCCACCTTGGCTCGCTGTTTCCCCTTCCTACGATTTTTCCCTGTGCAGGACGTGGAAGGCCTTTACACCCGACTGTGTGTACCGGCAACTCTTTGCCAGCCATCATGCTGAGCACCCGGACTTCTTGCCTGTCTTCACAAATGGCTCGAAGTCCGGCACATCAGTGGCATCGGCCATGGTCTGCTGTGATGTAATCATTGCAGACCAGATCCCACTGCAGTGTTCCATCTTCACTGCAGAGTTGCACGCTATCAGCCTCGCCTTGGACCACGTGGCGACTAAGCAGCATCATCGGTGTTTTCTTTACACCGTCTAATAATCAAAGCCTGTAGCGAGCTACAGGCTTTGATCTCGGTGAGGCATCGACCTCACCCAGTTCTTAGTAAGATCCGCCAGCAGCTACATTGTCTGGCAGCCACCACCACCATCCATTTCTGTTGGGTGCCCTTTCACATCAGGATCAGGGGCAACGACTTGGCAGACGCTGCTGCCAAGTCAGCCACGCCCCTGTCCGACTCTTCATTGCTGGTTCCATATCTGGATTTCCGGCAGTGTTTTACCACCGAGCTCTGGGCACATTGGCAGAGATCGTGGTCAGAACAGCTTACGAACAAGCTATTTGAGATCAAACCTATCATCAAACCATGGCAGTCTTGTTACCGCATGAATCGCAAGGAGGAAGTTGTATTTGCTCGGCTCTGCTTTGGTGATTCATATATTACTCATTAGTTTCTTCTGTGGGCAGACGACGTGACACCATTTTAACTATCAAACACATTTTAATTCATGTCCATGTTTTACCTTTGAATGACATATGTTTTTTAACCATCATGATTTTACGTCCGAGCCCCTTACACTCGGACATTTGTTATCTGATAACTGTTCTTTTACCTCTGTATTTAGATTTTTAAGATATACTGGATATTTTACTCGCATATAGTTTTTACTCTTCAGCTTTTTATATATATATTTTTTTTTTTAACCCAGGTTGCTTTCACCTGGGTTACTTTTATCTCTTTTTACAACATATTTCTACATTTGTTTACTATTATTCCCAACGTGGTATTTTATGTTTTACATTTTTCTTGTTAAATTTGTAATTTATTTTTTAAAAATTGGTTTAGGGTTTCATGACTTTTATTTTTTTACTTTTTGGACTTTTGTTTGGCGCATTATAGCCTTAGATGCTGATGTGTCATAAAACCCTAAACAACCAACCGACCGACCAAGTGCACGCGGGCATTGAACATCATCAAGATCCTCTCCTCCCTCTCTTGGGGGGCTGACCGATGTTCTTTGCTCCGCCTGTACCATGAACAACTTGTCCAGTCGAAACTGGACTACGGATCCCAGGTGTACGACTCCGCCCGGGATTCGGTGATGAAGGTGCTGGACCCACTCCATCATCAGGCCCACCGTGTGTGCACGGGCGCCTTCCACACTTCACCGGTCCAGAGTCTCTACGTTGAGACTGACGAACCTTCATTATCTATTCGCTGTCAGCAGTTGTCCCTGCAGTATGCAGCAAAATGCGATCCTTGCCAGTCCATCCAACTTGGGACTGCTTTTTCAGTCCCCGGTGGGAAACGTTATACCAGAATCAGCCGACTGCCATTCGTCCTTTCGGTTTGCATGTCCGAGGTTAGCTGCGAGACATTAACACCAGTCTCGAAAGCATCGCACAGTTGACAGCTGAGCCACTTCCACCTTGGCTCGCTGTTTCCTCTTCCTGCGATTTTTCCCTGTGCAGGACGTGGAAGGCCTTTACACCCAACTGTGTGTACCGGCAACTCTTTGCAGTCATCGTGCTGAGCACCCGGACTTCTTGCCTGTCTTTACTGATGGCTCGAAGTCCAGCACATCAGTGGGATCGGTCATGGTCTGCTGTGATGTAATCATTGCAGACCAGATCCCACAGCAGTGTTCCATCTTCACTGCTGAGTTGCATGCTATCAGCATTGCCTTGGACCATATAGCAGCTAAGCATCATCGTCAGTGTGTGCTTTACACCGACTAGCTTAGCACGCTACAGGCTTTGATCTCAATGAGGCATCAGCCTTACCCTGTTCTCTCCAAGATCCCCAGCAGCTCCATCGTCTGGTAGCCACAACCAATGTTCTCTTTTGTTGAGTGCCCGGTCATGTAGGAATTAGGGGCAATGACTTGGCAGATGATGCTGCCAAGTCAGCCACGCCCTTGTCCAGCTCCCTGCTGCTGGTTCCATATCTGGATTTCTGGCAGCGTTTTACCAACGAGCTCCCGGCACAGTGGCAGAGATCTTGGTCGGAGCAGCTTACGAACAAGCTCTTTGAGATCAAACCTATCATCAAATCATGGCAGTCTTGTTACCACAGGAATCGCAAGGAAGAAGTTATACTTGCTCGGCTCCGCTAAGGTTATTCGTTTATTTCTCATTCGTTTCTTCTATGGGTGAACAACAAACCTAAGTGCAAGTTTTGTGACACTGTTTTAACTATAAAACACATTTTAATTTCTTCTCCATGTTTTAGCTTTGAGTGGCGTTTGTTTTTTAATTTTCATGATTTTGCATCCGAGCCCCTTATACTTGGACATTTGTTATGAGATCATTTTTGTTTTAATGTCTTTGAATTTTTACATTTTACAGGATATTTTACTCGGATATTTTTTATTATTATTATAGTTTTATTCCAATATTTAACCCAGGTCGCTTACACCTGGTTTACTTTAATATTTATAACTTATTTATCCATTTGTTTCTTGTTGTCGACTGTTTCCTTTTATTGCTTTACATTCTTAGTATATGTTTGTGGTTTATTTTCAAATTTGGTTAAGGGTTACACAATTTTTATCTTTTTTTCTTATGGACATTTGTATGGCGCATTGTAGCCTTAGATGCTAATGCGCCATTAAAACCCAAACAATCAACCAACCAATCCTCATCATGGAGGACTTCAATGGACACAGTCCACTATAGGGCAGTGCTGATACCAACAGGAGAGGCGGGGTTCTGGAGCTGTGGCTGCTGGATCCTTCGCTTTCCCTGTTGAACACCAGTGTCAGCACATACTTCCACTCCCCAACCCACACATTCACTGCCATTGATCTCGCCATCTGCTCCTCCTCTTCCTTCCACTCTTTACATGGGAGGTTGAGGACAATCCATATGGAAGTGATCATCTCCCGTGGGGGACCTTGCAGCCCTTCATGTGTATCCCGTTGCAGGCTTGATCAGCCGAGCTTCTTTCTGAGCTCGATGACCACTCTGTCAGCCAGGAGCCAATCAATATTGCAGTGGCAGAGATGACGGACTGCATCCTCCATGCAGCTGCCTCTACTACTCCTCAAATCTCTACTCGGTTTCCATGGTTCCCAAAATCGTGGTGGTATCCCAACAACCACATCTCGTAAGGCTCAGAAGAAGGCTTGGGGAATATTTCAGAGATATCCTAAGTCCCACCCAACCTCAAAGCATTCAAATGCGCCAGGGCAAAAGCATGTTTGTCCTGCAGCAGAGCCAGAAGGAATCTTGGATCAACTATACGTCTTCTATCATCTGTACGACCAGTTCTAAGGTTGTTTGGGATTAGGTCTGGAAGGTGAGTGGGAAGTACAAGTCTCATTATCGATTCTGGAGCACAATGGACAAGCAATTGCTGACACTCTGGGGGAGTCATTCTCCTGCATCTCTTCTTTATACTCTTAATCTCCTGAGTTTCTGGCCCAGAAGAACAAGGCAGAATGCTCTTCGCTGTCCTTCCATTCGAATGGCTTGGAATCTTATAACAGGACATTGACAGCAGAGGAGCTTTGCCTCTCTCGTGCATCTGCTGTTGGGCCAGACAATGTCCATTATGCTATACTCCAACATTTCTCACCATCGAGTAAAGATCAACTGCTCCGACTCTTCAACTGTATTTTCATCGAGAAGCAGTTTCCGGACACCTGACAGGTGACCATCGTCTTGGCCTTCCCCAAGCCACCCAAAGATCCCAAGATTTCTTTGAATTATCATCCATTTGCATTGACGAGCTGTGTCTGCAAGGTGTTGGAAAGAATGGTAAATATCACGCTGGCCTGGTATTTGGAATATCATGGCCTACTTTCCAACATCCAGTGTGGCTTTCACAGGCACAGGTCTGCTTTAGACCACCTGATCTGCTTTGAATCGGTGATCAGGAATTCGTTTTTACATCGAGAGCACCTGGTGTCAATTTTCTTTGACATCGAAAAAGCGTACGACACGGCATGGAGATTCGACATTCTTCGTGACCTACATTGCTTCGGCTTGCAAGGTCACATGCCAATCTTCATTGCAAACTTTTTATCTTCTCGTAGTTTTTGAGCTTGTGTCGGCAACACTCTGTCGCGGCCTTTCCCCCAAGAACAGACTGCGTCCTGAGTGTTACGCTCTTCACTGTCAAGATCAATTCCATTACATGGCAACTTCCTCCAACTGTAGGCAATGCCCTCTGTGTTAATGACTTTAGCATCTTTTGCTCATCGTCCAGCATGCGGGTCATTGAATGACAACTGCAAACTGCCCTGAACAATCGTTCAGTTTGGGCGACAGCCAATGGGTTTCAGTTCTCCCTACAGAAGACCTCTTGCATGCACTTTTGAAGTAAGCATAATCTTCATCTGGACCCTGAGCTGCAGCTCAGGGGTAATATCATTCCAGTTGTGGTGGAGACCATGTTTCTCGGTCTCGTATTCGATCAGAAATTGACCTTTTTACCACACATACATCATCTCAGGTCCAAGTGCACGAGGGCATTGAACATCATCAAGGTCCTCTCCTCCCTTTCTTGGGGGCAGACTGATATTCTTTGCTCCGCCTGTACCGTGCACTTGTCTGATCGAAACTGGACTACAGATCCCAGGTGTATGACTTTGCCCAGGATTCAGTGGTGAAGGTGCTGGACCCCTTCCATCATCAGGCCCTCCGTGTTTGCATGGGGGCCTTCCGCAGTTCACTGGTCCAGGTATTTACGTTGAGACCGACAAACCCTCCTATCTATTTGCCATCAGGAGTTGTCCCAACAGTCGTCCGACTGCCATTCTTCCTTTCGGTTTGTGTGTCCGAGGTTACCTGCGAGACGTCAACACCAGTCTCGATAGCATCACACAGTCGACAGCCGATCCACTTCCACCTTGGCTCGCTGTTTCCCCTTCCTGCGATTTTTTCCCTGTGCAGGACGGGGAAGGCCTTTACACCCAACTGTGTGTATCAGCAAGCCTCTGTCAGCCATTATGCTGTCCACCCGGACTTCTTGCCTGTCTTCACAGATGGCTCGAAGTCCGGTACATCTGTGGGATCAGCCATGGTCTGCTGTGATGTAATCATTGCAGACCTTATCCCACAGCAGTGTTCCATCTTTACTGCAGAGTTGCATGCTTATCAGCATTGCTTTGGACCACATAGCAGTTAAGCATTATCGTCGGTGTGTTCTTTACACTGACTCGCTTAGCTCGCTACAGGATTTGATCTCAGTGAGGCATCAGCCTCACATTGTTCTCTCCAAGATCCGCCAGCAGCTCCATTGTCTGCAGCCACCACCACGATTCTCTTCTGTTGGGTGCATGGTCATGTTGGCATCAGGGGCAATAACTTAGCAGATGCTGCTGCCAAGTCAGTCACGCCCCTATCCAACTCTTCACTGATGGTTCCATACTTTGACTTCCGGCAGCATTTTTGCATCGAACTCCGGGCACAGTGGCAGAGATCTTGGTCTGAACAGGTTGCTAACAAGCTTTTTGAGATCAAGCCCATTGTCAAACCGTGGCAGTCTTGTTTTCTCAGGAATCGCAAGGAGGAAGTTGTACTTGCTTGGCTCCGCTTAGGTCATTCGTTTATAACTCATTCATTTCTTCTCAAGGCAGACAGCGAACCTAAGTGCAAGTTTTGTGACACCATTTTAGTTATTAAACATATTTTAATTCATTGCCCCATTCTGAACTTTGAACGTAAATTGTATTTTAATTTTCGCGATTTTATGTCCGAGCCTCTTGCACTCAGACATCTTTTGTCTGATCATTGCTTTTTATCATCAGTTTTCTCCTTTTCAAACTGTTATGATTATTTTACTAGAATTTGATTTTTACCTAATATTTTCCATCTCTCACCCAGGTCTTTTACACCTGGGATTATTTTATTCTGTATTTCTCCAGTTGTTTTATATTGTACTTATACATTTGTTGTTTTACTATTTTACATTGTAGTGTTCTGATTTTAAATTTGGTTGCAGGTAACACGACTTTTATCTGTTATATTGTCATTAGTTTTGCGCATTATGGCCTAGTTGCCCATGCGCCATAAAACCCAAAACAGCCAACCAACCAACCTTGACCTGGTTGGATGGTTTCTGGATCGCGACTCTTTGCGGTGGCAACAATCAGCTGTGCCATGCATCTACAAAAGCTTGGAGATGCTCCTGGCAAAAGGAAGGAGATTATGCACTTCTGCTCTTTCCAGGTTGGGAATTGTCATTGAGGCAGAGTAATGGGAAAGAGACAGGTTAGGGGAGAGTACACAGTGTAGGGTGATGGTGTGGCATCGATAATTCGATGGGCTGGAGTTAGAGCTGCAGTCCCCGAAGGCAACAAACATCTCTTAGCATGCAATGAAGATCACTTGGCTCAGTGTTTGCATTCAGTGATTTGTGTGGCATCCAAGTGTGGACTTCGTCACAAATTTTGTGTCAGTGCTGTGTCAACAATTTGGTGTGAACGCTTTGATAAGCCTATTGGTTTGATTGCGTCTGTGTGGTGCGTGAATAATTTACGAACTGTATGGTGACCAGATTGATGAAAATTGTTTATTCTTCTGGGCCCTTGTTAAAAAAAAGAGTATTTCCATGATCATCTGTGACTTTATGACATGTATCTTCAGTTATTTGTGCACTATAAATTTTCATTGTGCGAACATTTATATGGACTCTACAGTTCGATGAACAGTGACTGACATTCATGAGGGACAGGTTCGAGTCCCTGAGATCATGGATTAGAAATTGAAGCAGGGGACATCTGCCTCAATTTCTTAAAATAAGGGGGTGGGGGGCTCGAATAAGATTGAATGATGCCATCTGACATTCCACTATACAGGACAGTACTACATCATATGGATGGCACCATAACACACCTTTATGTGCTGGTTGAGGCCTATCAGAACACTGACATTGAGGCTGTGAAGCAGCGGAGGGAATGCCTATCGTCTGCATTACTTATGTATTATGGAAATCTTCTGTTCATTCATATCTCTTATTTTGGTACTTCCGAATTTTGAGCCTTGTGTGCTGCTTAATGCCTATCAGAACGTTGATATTAAGGCTGCGGAGCAGCTGGGAGAGTACCTATCGTCTACATTAGTTTAATATTATGGAAATCAGTCAGTTTATTCATATCTCTAATTATGGAACTTTCGAATTTTGAACCATGCCGATGATTTATTGCCAATATGGTTAGGTAGCATTATGGTCTAATTTTTATTGCAACTCTGTACATGAATTGTGCCGAAAGTCTACCATTTTTAAGGGGTAAATTCGAGCTCTTTTAATTTTAAAAACATGATATTTGCTACTTAAATATCAGTTATTTGGGACAGATGTCCAAGTTCGAAGCTCTCGTAATTTCGTGGATGGTTGAGTGAGGGGACCCTCTGGACAGCTGTTGGGAAAGGGGTGTCAGCCTCCCATCAAGGCCATCTAGCGTGTTCTTTAACATGCTTGGGTGTCTCTCCCACACATGGGACACAGCTTAATGTCCCATCCAACGGAACGCAGCCTCTTCAAGTCCAACAGTGACCCCTATTCACTGTAGGCAGGGTGGGGGAGTTTGGCAGAGAATAATCTCTACACAAGCCCAGCTGGAACCCGAACCTGATAATTGCAGGTTACGAGCCTGGCATGCTACCAACTGAGCCTCCCCTGTCCCCGTAATAAAAAAAAAGGGAATAATAAAAATAGAAAGGAGAAGGGAAAAAGAAAAGAGAAATAGTGACAAAAACATGGGTGAGTAAATAGTAATGAGGCAGAATGAAATGATAAGATAATAGTGATAAGAAATAATAAGTAAAGGGAGGGTGAGAAAGGGGTAATGGAAACAGTGAGAAATAAAACAAGAAAGATGGGGGATAGAAAAAATGGATATAAAATCTTGATTGAAGTCCAGACAGTGTTTGAATTTGTTATGTGTTTATGGTTAGAAATGTCTCATTAAAATACTTTTAAGTTTGGAAGGATACGAAGTATAGTCCAAACTTAGTTTTTTTTTGGAAGGATACGAAGTATAGTAGAGTGTAAAGGGGGGCTGAGGACTCAGTCAGCTTGTGCAGAAAGTGAAAGAACCAAAATTGCCATTATGGTGGCAGGGCCCTTTCTGCTAGCAACAGAGTGCCGGCAGCAGATCCAGTTTGGGGAGCTGGGCAAAGAAAGGCAATAAGAATTGATGTGGCACAGAGACCATGTCCATATCCCATTGGCCAAGACACCCTAACATCCCTGGGAAACATCACATGACCTCATCTGGCAGATTATTCAAATGAGGACTTGCATGCTGAAAACAAGACCTTCCACATGTCAGGCAATTGTCTGTGGCTCAATTAAGCCTTTTGTACTTCATCTAGCATTGGGACCACTGAGGTTCCTTGTAGCCTATGTGACTGTATCTGGTGGGCAGTCACTGTTGTATATATAGGGTGAATCTGAAAAAGTGGGCAAAACTTTACGGGGTGGTAGAACGCAGCTATACGAGCAATATTCGTCATAGAAAGTATGGGCGGAACGCAAACGGCGAGCCGCTAGGTGGCGTTGGAAATGGTATAAAAGGGTCGGTCCTCGCGCCCAACGGCAATTCTACTGTGGATTGCCGAGAGGATGGCTGGTTATACTAACCACGAAATGGCGGATATGCACTTTGTGTACGATGCGGCGGACGGGAATGCAAGTGAGGCACAGAGACGTTACCGCAACCGGTTTCCGATGAGATGCACTCCAGATCGGAAAACCTTCGAGCATTTGCATCGGCGGCTGTGTGAAACGGGATCCTTCGCCGCGGCCAAGCAAGACGCAGGGCGTGAAAGGAGTGTCAGGACGCCGCAACTTGCAGAGGACATTCTGCGTAGGGTGGAAGAGCGACTGGGATGTAGCATGCGAGCGGTTTCCCGTGCAGTACACGTGTCCCAAATGTCGGTTTGCCGTGTGCTACAGGAGGAAGGAATGCACCCCTATTGTACACAGAAGGTACAAGCGTTGTCACCAGCGGACTATCAGCCACATGTCGATTTTGCACGTTGGTACCTCCAGCAGAATGCAGCGCAGCCGGATTTTGGTGCACATGTTCTGTTTACGGACTAGTGCACTTTCACCCTTGAGGGCGTTTTGAATACCCACAATTCACACACGTGGGCATCTACGAACCCGCATGCCACACATCCTCATTCGTTCCAGCAGCGGTTCTCCGTAAATGTTTGGGCAGGGATCCTCCATGACCATTTGATTGGCCCATACCTCCTGTCACACCGTCTGGACGGCAAATCGTATAACACATTCCTACGAGAGGTGTTGCCGGAGCTGCTGCGTCCGATTCCAACCCCCAGCAGGTCGAGAATGTGATTCCAGCACGACGATGCGCCTGCACACTTCAGCTTAGATGTGCGGAACACTTTACATGCAACGTTCCCAGGGTGATGGATTGGTCGAGGTGGTCCCATAGCTTGGCCACCAAGATCGCCGGATCTCTCGTGTTTGGACTTTTTCCTGTGGGGCCATATGAAAAGCCTAATCTACGAGTGCCCCATTGAAACCGATATGGATCTAGTCGCCAGGATCGCTGTTGTTGCCGGCGATATTCGGGAAATGCCTGGTGTCTTCGCAAATGTGTGTCGGTCCCTATCCCGCAGGTGTGAAGCCTGCATTACAGCTGGCAGTTCTTTTGAGCAATTTCTTTGAGCATGTACCTCAATTACATTCCTGTTAATAAAATGTTTTCTGAAGTATCTCCTCTCCTTCTTGTGTTCATTCTTTAAATGTGACAGTGGAAAACTACCTTTTAACTTTTCACCGCTTGCGTTCCGACCATACATTCTATGATGAATGTTGCTCGTATAGCTGCGTTCTACCACCCCGTAAAGTTTTGCCCACTTTTTCAGATTCACCCTGTATATATTGTAAAGTGTAAAATTATGTAAATAAAGTGTACATATCCATAGTACATCTGAGTTTTGTGTTCATCGCCCACCTAGGTAGATCAACATCCTGACAAGATAGTGTTAGGTATCCTTCTGCTCACACTGTCATACATGGTCAGTAGAAAATAACCTACCCCAGACAGGTCAAGAAGACACTTGTCTACAGCAGGGGTGCAATCCTCTTGAAATCAGGGATTATCATTAGGTAACAGTGCCCGCAACATTGGGTACAGGTGGTACCCGAAAATGGATTTTTACATTGCAGATGTGGCATGACCCTGCAGAATAACTAATGACCCTAAGGAATGCCACAATATGGCATCCCACAGTATCAGGGATCCACCTCCATACTTCACAGTCGGGGTGTTACGCTTCTGCAGGTTTTCACCAGACATACACTCTACCAGTGGTGGGAAACAATGTGTAGCACGATTCATCAGACCAGATGACACATTGCCAGTCTTTATCATCCCAGTTTTTATGTGCTTTGCACCACTTTACACATTTTGTTGCATTGATGTTGGTAATCAGAGGTTTATGGATTGCAGCACAGCCATAAATACCAGCATGATGAAGTTCCCAATGAGCTGTTATGATGGAAACGGGATCATTTCAACTGGTGTTCAACTCTGCTGCTATTCGCGGTGCCATGGTCTTGTGCTTCCATCGTAAAATTCGTGCCAACGTTTGCCTATCCCTATCTGACAACTTCATATGGCTTCCACAATTTGCACATTTGGAGGCAATGCCTGTCCTTTTTGATAAGTAGTCATAATCTTCGATCCAATTCATCGTGTTACACTTACTATTTTTGCAATTCTGGTTACTGAAGCTCCTGCAAAATGCACACCAATAATCATGCCTTTTTGGAAGTCACTGAGATCTGACATTATTGACAATTACACCACAACAGCTCTTTTACCTGCGCCTGTGGCACTGCTGTGTGATAGTCGACATCATACTTCTCCCTTTTATATATCTTACATTGTGAGTGACGTCATCCCTGTGATATGCATACAGTGCATTACATGTACTCCAGTTGCCTTTGGTATTTCCATTATTTTGATAAACCCCTGTATGTATGTATTGGAATAATAACTTTATCAGAGTACCTTTTAAGAATACTCTTTCTTTACGTAATTTGCAATTGGTAATATAGAGTTTATAAAAAAATTGCTACTAAACATATTGCATTCATTGGTCCAGCAAATCATTCAATGCTTTGTGAAATGAAATTATTGTACCAGATAGTTAATGTTACCATAAACCAAAATATGAACAACAATTTCTTAAACAGGTAAAATTATGGTTTTTTACTCTTGACAACATTGAATCTTTGCTATTGGCCAAAATGTAAAATTAAATGTAAACGAATTAACTGTTTGATGATGTGTTAAAAATCTCTCTTAGTATTGATTATATTATTGCTGAGATATATATATATAGTGTTAACATAATATAATTTAGCGTAAACAATAAATTAATCTTTTGTAAATCATGTGTTGTTGTAAGTAAAATATTGTTAAAAAAACTGTATTTTATATGCTTGCAAAGTATCATGTCATTTTTAACCTATTAATAAATTACTCATAAGTATTTTGTATATTTCAATTACTTTACTGTTCATTTGTTTTTTGGAAAATGATTAAATGTCTGTGTTCTTATACACTGAAAATCTCATAGGAAAAGCAAAGTTTGAAATTTACGATTACTATTCTTTATATTTTGTGAAGAGCGAACCAAGGAAAATTTTGTTGTTCTTGTAATAACATATTGTATACAACAATAATTAATAGCAGTGATTTGATTATTTGGAATAGAAGTTTGCTTTCATAATTGTTCATGGAATGAATGTAATAGTTTGCAGGTATATTCAATATTATGTGTTACTGTTCCAAATTACATTTGTACCTAATTTTTTCAAATAAAGTTTCATTCATTGAAAACTTATTAATAAATATGATTTATTTTGAAAAGAATTTGGTATGATTACAGAATTGAAATCTATGGGATCGGACTTTGTGTTTGGCTTTATTCAAGTATTAGATGGAGAGCGAGATCCACGATGCCTGCTACTGGCTTTTCACATAGTTCCTTTTCTAACAAGGCACTTTGAACTTGGTGAGAATACTTAACATATATTTTAATTACCAACATTTTTCTTACATGCAAAATTTTTTAAATTTCAACATGAAACTTGTGTTTTTTATTCTATTATCTGCATTGTTTCTTGATTTACTTGTAGGGGTGTATTCCTAAAAATAGCACCATAAAAACAAGCAAAATCTTTCCATAAGAAATAATTCAGGAATTTCATAATGAATTTATGTGTACACTCATAAAAATGAATATTAAATAAATAATTATATAAATTTATAAAAAGTAAATAATTATCCTCCCCCCATTTGGTTGTTTGTTTGGTGCATCACTAACTTAGGCAATAATTTTAATACTTCATGATAATGCTGTTACACCAAGTAGTTGGGGTAACAGCATTATTGTGCATGACTGTTTCCTGGAACCAGTCATGCACCACCTTAGCAACATGGCAGGTACATTGTCCTGTTGGTAGACACCATCACCACCAGGATAAGCATCCAACATGAAGGGATGCATGGTTGGTTGGTTTATACAAATATTAACCACTATGGAAGTTGTTTTAATTTTTAGAGGAAAAATTGTCTTGAGTCGGGTGGGATATGAACCCACGACCTCCTGATAACATGTCAGGTGCTCTATACCACTGAGTTACCGGCCGCCGATAAAGATTTCCTCTAATTGATGATATGAACATTCTCAACCTATAGTACACATTCCATTATGTCTCGTATAGGCACTGTTCGGGCAATCTTAGCCGCAATATGGCAAATAAATGCCTTAAAGATGGAAAGTATATCTTACGAGTATACAATTAATTAAATAATGAATAAACTCGACATTCTTGGCATATACAAATATTCAGAGTGGTTAATATTTGTATATACCAAGAATGTCGAGTTTATTCATTATTTAATTGTATACTCATAAGATATACTTTCCATCTTTAAGGCATTTATCTGCCATATTGCAGCTAAGATCGCCTGAACAGCGCCTATACGAGACATAATGGAATATGTGCTATAGGTTGAAAAATGTTCATATCGTCAATTAGAGGAAATCTTGATTGACCAGGCCGGTTGCTCTGGTTTAGAGCACCTGACATGTTATCAGGAGGTCTTGGGTTCATATCTCACCCGGCTCAAGACAACTTTTCCTCTAAAAATTAAATCGACTTCCAGAGTGGTTAATATTTGTGTATACCAAGAATGTCGAGTTTATTCATTATTTAATTAATTGTATACTCGTAAGATATACTTTCCATCTTTAAGGCATTTATTTGCCATATTGCAGCTAAGATCGCCCAAACAGCACCTATACAAGACATAATGGAATATGTGCTATAGGTTGAGAATGTTCATATCGTCAATTAGAGGAAATCTTGATCGGCGGCCGATAGCTCAGTGGTTTAGAGCACCTGACATGTTATCAGGAGGTCATGGGTTCATATCCCAACCGGCTCAAGACAATTTTTCCTCTAAAAATTAAATCGACTTTCAGAGTGGTTAATATTTGTATATACCAAGATTGTCAAGTTGTTTCATTATTTAAAGGTTGGTTGGTTGTTTGGAGTTTTATGGTGCATGAGCTACTGAGGCTATAATGCACAAAATGAATTCCAAAAAGATAAGTTCAACCTCAACCAATTTTTAAAAATAAATTAGAAATGCAACAAGAAAAATGTAAAACAATGAAATGGCATATAGGGAATAACAATGAACAAATGTAGAAATATGTTGTAAAAAGATATAAAAGTAACCCAGATGAAAGCAACTTGGGTTAAAAAAATATATATATAAGAAGCTGAAGAGTAAAAATCATATGCAAGTAAAATATCCAGTATATTTTAAAAATCTAAATACCGAGGTAAAACATCAGTCATCAGATAACAAATGTCTGAGTATAAGGGGCTCGGACATAAAATCATGATGATTAAAAAATGTATGTCATTCAAAGGTAAAACATGGGCATGAGATTAAAATATGTTTGATTGTTAAAATGGTGTCACAAAACTCACACTTAGGTTCGTCGTCTGCCCGTAGAAAAAACGAATGAGAAATAAATGAATGACCTCTGTGGAGCCGAGCAAGTACAACTTCCTCCTTGCGATTCCTGTGGTAGCAAGGCTACCAACAAGCTCTTTGAGATCAAACGTATCATCAAACCATGGCAGTCTTTTTACCACAGGAATCGCAAGGAGGAAGTTTATTTGCTTTGCTCAGCTTAGGTCATTCGTTTATTACACACTCATTTCTTCTTTGGGCTGATGACGAACCTAAGTGTGAGTTTTGTGACACCATTTTAACTATCAAACATAATTTAATTGAATTTCCATGTTCTAATATATCAACAGAGATCTTGGTCAGAACAGCTTACCAACAAGCTCTTTGAGATCAAACCTATCATCAAACTATGGCAGTTTTGCTACCACAGGAATCGCAAGGAGGAAATTGTACCTGCTCTGCTCCACATAGGTCATCGTTTATTTCTCATTCGTTTCTTCTACAGGCGGATGACGAACCTAATTGTGAGTTTTAAGAATTTCAAAAAATTTAATTTTAATAAATCAGAAAATCTAAAAAAGTAGATTTTATATTCTCTTATTAAATAAAAAATTATATATATATTAATAAAAAGTAAATAATTATCCCCCACCCAAGAAAATATAAAAATTACTTTTTTAGATTTTCTGATTATTAAAGAAAATGATATGCTAAGATATTCTCGGCTTGCAAGAGACCAGATGGACAGTTAAAGGTCAGATTCTTAAAAATAATATTAAATTTCTCTTTTCAGAGAGGGAAGACTATAAACATCACCAAGGCATGGGTCTGCTTCTCAACAGACACTCTATTGATGCTTATCTAGGACATGAGTGTATTAATGAAAGGTTTCTTACAGCAAAATTTCAGACAAGCATTAAAGACTTGATTGTTATCTCCTCTTATGCCTCCACTGAGGATGCTGATGAGGATGAGAAGGATAGGTTTTACTGACAACTTCAGGATATTTTGAATTCTGTCAAGAAAGGAGATATTACCCTTGTTCTAGGTGACTTCAATGCCAAAGTTAGTACTGACTCTGACCTTTGGGGAGGGGTGATAGGCCCTTTTGGTATTGGTAGCTGCAATGGCAATGTCTCCTACAGGTAAGTAAACTCAATGGTTTCAGAATAACTAACACTTATTACAAACACCAGGACATACATAAGTACACATGGGTTTCACCAGATGGGCTGCATAAGAATATGATTGATTATGTATTAATTAACAGCAAATGGACTAGTTCTGTTAGGAATACCAGGTCATATAGGGGAGCTGAAATTGGGTCTGACCATTACCTTGTTAAAAGTGTCTTGCAAATTAAACTTAAAAAGTGTTGTGCTAGGGTTAAAAAATTTACCTTTTATACTGAAGCTCTGAAAGACCTAGTTATAGGTCATATGACAGTCATGATAAAAATCATGACTGTCATAAAATATTATAGTCATTATTACTATAATATATTATTTAGTCATTTATGACAGTCATGATTTGCTTACTACTGAAGTTGAGGAAGAATGGGACCAGTTTAAGAGGCTTTTTTGGAAACTAACAGTACTCTTTTATGAAAAAAGGAGCAGAGGAGGCAGAATTATTTGAGTAATAAGGCACTTGAGCTTATTTCAGAAAGAAGGAATTGCAGGAATGTCCTTAATCAATACCCTACTAGTCCTAATAGAAAACATTACAGAGAGCTTAATAAACATGTAAAGGATCAGTTAGCTGCTGATAAGAATCTTTGGCTTGATTGCTTGGTTGACAAAGCCGAGGAAGCAGCTAGACAGCACAACAGAAGAGAGCTCACCAGATAGTTAATGTTTTGTGTGGTAGAAAACGGACAAGTATACAGGGATTGAAGGATAAACAAGGTAAGGTTATAGAAGGTGAGGATTCTGTCATTGCTAGGTGGGCTGAGCATTTCAGTGATCTAAACAATGTCATAGTGATTGCAATGATGATTGATGCATTGGTGGCTATATTGTTGGCCCTATAACACAATCTGAAATTATTTTGGCTATTTCTAAACTTAAACTTCATAAATTCCCAGGAGTTGATGAAATTACTACAGAAATGCTTAGAGCTGGGAATGTTTCAGTTATCACTTGGATGACTGAAATTTTGAATATCTTTTATGATAAAGGCATGGTTCCTAAAGATTTTACCAGAGCTATTATTATCCCTATTTTCAAAAAAGGTGATCGCAGTTCTTGTAATAACTATAGGGGTATCAGCCTGCTCTCTGTTCCAGGTAAAGTTATTTCCATGATTGTGCTTAATAGAATTAAGAATCTGGTTGACAGGCAATGTAGAGCAATGTAGATTCTGAAGTGGTAGGGGATGTGTAGATCAGATATTTTCACTTAGGCAGATTCTTGAGAAATGTTTAGAGTTTCAGAAACTTTTGGTTGCAAGCTTTGTTGATGTCAAAAAGACTTTCGACTCTGTTGATCATCATAATTTGTGGTTGATTGTGAGATCATATGGTATACCAGACAAGTTAGTTAACATTATGAAAGCTCTGTATAATAACACTGAGTCGTGTGTGAGAGTTGGTAAGGCTTGTAGCAATTGGTTTAGCATTACTTCTGGTGTTCAACAAGGGTGCATTTTGTCTCCTTTTCTCTTTGTTTGGGTATTCATTATATTATGGGAAATTCACCTCAAGGGAAAGATTTTGGCCTTAAATGGGTTGGAGATACGAAAATTTCTGATTTAGATTATGCTGATGATATAGCCCTATTGGCAAATGATGTGATGAGATGAACTCTTTCGTTCGAGCTGTTGATGAAACTGGTAGTAGAGTAGGTTTGGTGATTAACAGAGAGAAAACTAAAGTGATGAAAATTGGTCAGGCAGCTGTGATTCAGTTAATCTGAATGGTTGGAGTCTTGAGCAGGTGTCACAGTTTAATTATCTTGGGAGCTATGTAACAGATAATGGTGATGTGCAGCATGAGATCAACAGACGAATAGGGATTGCTGCCGGGACTTTTAAGAATCTATGGAGAGTGTGGAGAAATAGGCGTATACACCTAAAGACTAAAATTAGACTGTATAATAGTTTGGTTCTTTCTAGGGTTAGTTATGGCAGTGAAACTTGGACACTTTGTAAACAAGATAACAGGATACTAGATGCTTATGCAGTATCTTGGGCATTCGGTGGTTCAACTTTGTAACTAATGATGAGGTTAGGCAAAGGAGTTGGCAACCTCCTTTAAGCAGCATATTGTGCAGAGAGAGACTCCGTTGGTTTGGTCATGTTGCCCCGTATGGATAGTTATAGATTGGCAAATAAGGTTATGAACAGCGTGTCTAAAGGCCTCAGAAAGAGGGGGAGACCTAGGATGTGGTCGACAGACAATGTCAAACAGGACCTTATTAGAATTGGTGTGCAGTGGCCAGATGCAGCATATGTAGCTCAGGACAGACTTGCTTGGAGAATGAAATTGCACGGTCTGCTTGGACCTCCGTAGCCCATGGCTGCTTGAGGATGATGATGATGATACGTTGGGTTGTTTTACCTCTGAGCGGCACTTTTTTGCACACCATGGGCTAAATGGCCAGGTCATATGGACCCCGAAGGCTCAGAGAAGGTTGGGGGAGGGGACCCACTGGAACAGCTGTTGGGAGTAGACAAAGGAAGCAACAGCCATTTTAGAACATCTTTTAAAAGGAGAGATTACACTTTTATGGCTACTTTGTCCCCATGCTGAACTATAGATTAGCAAACAGATTTATAAACAGTGTGCATAAAGACTCAAGAAAAAAGGGCAGACCTAGAATGAGATGGGCTGGCAATATCAAGCAGGACCTTAGTAGAATTTGACTGTGGTGGCCAAATCAAATATAGTAGCTGTTGCTTGGGTCAGATTTGTATGGTGAACATTCTGGTTTGTCTTCTGCAAACTGTAACTGTGTGAAGATTATGAGTTTTTATGTGCATGCATATGTATGGTACACATATTCAATTCATGTGGGAATTTGTATAGGTTTATCATTTTTAATATATATTTTCTCTTGAACAGGCTCTCAAAATTTAATATATAAATCATTCATTTTTGCATATTAAAAATATGCAAAAATGAATGATTTATATATTAAATTTTGATTTTATTAAAATGCATTGTCTGCCCAAATTATTATGAACACTGCATTGTGCACAAAGTAACATGAAACCTCCCAATGTATGCTATAAAAGCTACTGTAAAAGCATGGTGAAAAGCAAAGTCAAGTGAATCATGGGTAAAAAGGCTGATCTGACTGCCTTCAAACTCAGGCTCATCATTAAAATGCAATGGGCAGGAACATTCATGATAGTGGTGATGGAACTCGGTGGAAAATCATGGGTCACAATATCTCAAGTGTATGGAGAATGACATAAGTCTTGGAATATGTCTGTCAATCATGAGGGCAGGGTTGGCTCATTCTTTAGTGTTCCAGATTCCTAATCTGCAGTTCCCAAGTTTGGTTCCCACCTGTGACAATGTTGAGATTTATCTCCACTGAACCCCACCTTGCCCTCAGTCAGAAAGGGGACACTGATGGGCATGGAAAGGCCATCATCAATCAGATGGGATATAAATCAGTATTCTCACCTGCAGGGTGGGAGTGGCTCAGCTGGTAGCATTCCAGGCTTGTAATCTGCAGTTCCCAGGTTCAAGTCCCAGCTGGGCAGGCATTGAAATTTATCTTCAAACTCCCTACCCTGCCCTCAGTCAGTAGGGGATACTAATGAATATGAAAAGGCCACTGTCCATCAGATGGGACATTAAGCTGTAGCCCCGTGTATGGCAGAGCCATACCCTGTGTACATAAAGAACACTCTGGATGGCCTTAATGAGAGGCTACCATTTGTTTTCTTAACAGCTACCTAGTGGGTCCCTTTCTCCCAACCTTCTCTGAGGCCTTGTGATCTGGCCATTTAGCCCACTGTGTGCAATTTTCACTCAGAGGGTAAAACAACCAAACCCAATCCATCAAATCAAGAATGGGAGACAAGGAAAGGCTTTTGTTGCACAAATTATAGTAAAGCAGAGCTGTTATAGTTCATCAGGTGAAAGAGATGACTGCTATCAATACTTTGAAACCCATTTCAACAAGTTCTGTGCACAGAGAAATGGAAACCAATGTGGTATTAGGTAGGTGTTCATAATACTTTGGCCAGGTAGTATATAAATGTGTACAATTGTATTGTTTAGTGCACACATAGGTATTAACTCCCTTTTAATTTTATATTTGCATTTGTTTTAAAGCTGATGCAAGTTTTTCTTTTCTCCCAGAACTTTATTGCTATTACTCCTCAACCATGCTGGCCACAAGTGTAACATATTATAAAAATAATCTTTTTTTTTATGTTCCAATGAATCACATAACATAAAAATAACATCAATTTCTGTACATTCTTAAAAACATGTTGCAATACATTGCAATGTATTCTAATATCTGCCATTTGAATGTTTCAGGTCCATTAGTGGAAGATTTATTTGAAGTAATAGCATGCTACTTTCCTGTGGACTTCAATCCTGTTAGTTATGTTTTTACTTTTATAGTTCATAATAAGTGAGCAATAATATATGTGACTGTTTGAGATTGATATTCAAAAAAATAATACTACTGTTATACAAACAAAAATTATCCTATAAAAGTTAGAACTATATACAGGGTGATTCAAAACTGTTGGGCCAAACTTTAAGGGGTGATAGAACACACCTAAACAAGCACTTTTCGTCATACAATGCATGGTTGCAACTCAAGTGGTGAAGCACTAGGGGGTTAGCAGTTACTGTGTCAGGAAATGAAGAAAAACAGGAATGGCAGAAGAAGTTTGAAACAATTGCAGAAATTACAGAACAGAAAGTACAGAATTTTATTCAACAAATTACAGAAACTGCTCAAAAGAGCTATTGCCAACATTAATGCAGGCTTCACACCTTCAACGTAGTGATCGGCATACATGGGCGAAAACACCAGGCATTTCTCTTACAGTGGCAGCGACAATAGAAATCCTGGCAACTAGGTCCTCATTGGAATCGATGGGGCTATCATAGAGGAGGCTTTTCATATGACCCCATAGGAAAAAGTCCAGACATGAGAGATGGGCGATCGTGGCGGCCAAGCGATGGGACCACCCAAACCAATGCATCGTCCTGGAAATGTTGCATCCAAGGCATTCCGCACATCCACACTGAAATGGGGTGGCGCTTCAGCGTGTTGGAACCACATACATGTTTGAATGTTTGCTGGAACAGGGTTCAGTAATTCTGGCAAGGCTTCTTGTAAAAATACGAGGTACGTTCTCCCTTTCATTCGGGCTTGGCAGAAGGTATGGGCAATCAAATGGTCATGGAGGATTCCAGCCCAAGCATTTATGGAGAAATGCCGCTGGTACGAATGTGGATGTATGGAGTGCAGATTACTGGTGACTCACATATGTGAATTGTGGGTATTAAAAATGCCCTCGCTTGTAAAGGTGAATTCGTCAGTGAATAAGACGTGCATCAAAGTCCTGTTGCGCTGCAGTCTGCTGCAAGAACCACTGCAAAATCCACACAAGGCCAAGATAATCTGCAGGTGTCAAGGCATGTACCCTCTGTGCATGGGAAGGGTGTAATCGTTTGTCTCGTAGAACTCGCACACTGTCGATTGGGGCACACTTACGGCATGTGAAATTGCTCGCATGCTACATTCGGGATGATCTCCAACCCTACATAGAATTTCCTCTGTAACACATGGCGTCCTCACACTCCTTGCACGCCCTGTATCCTGCAAGCCGCTGACAAAGGAGCCCCTTTCACACAGATACCGGTGCAATTGCTGAAAGGTTTTACAATCAGGCACACTTCTGGTCGGAAAGCGTTCCCGATACAGTCTTTAGGCTTCCCTCGCATTCCCATCCGCAGCTCCGTACATGAAATGCATGTCCGCCTTCTGATTCGTGAAACAATCCATCTGTTCTGCAATCCACAATAGAAATGACAATGAGTGTGAAAACCAGTGCTTATAAGTGTTCATTGGAAAGTGCCTTCTAGCACTTCACCACTTGAGTTCCGACCATGCATTGTATGACGAAAAGTGCTTCTTTAGGTGTGTTCTATCACCCTTAAAGTTTGGCCCAAGAGTTTTGAATCACCCTGTATATTGTAATAAAATTTAATTACTATACTAATATAAATATTATACTAAATATAATCATTAACACTCACTAGTTTTGTAAAACAGAAAAATTGATAAATCTCACATATATCAGAATTGAAAATGAGCAATCAAAATGTTGGTAAGACTAGTGAAGATTTCCTCAGTGCAAAGGTCAAATCATCCTTTCAGCTGAAGTCAGGTAAATTAAAGTACTGGCCACTGTTTTGTTAAAGCATTAAATTGCCACAGTTTTAGTAAAACATTAAATTGCCACAGTTATTATGCATGATGATATGCTACAGTGTTTGGTCTCCTGTGTTATGAGGAATATGCTCTTTAATTTTTTCTAACCATTTAAGTTATTTTACCTTAATTTTGTAACCAGGTCATAAATTTTAATCCATGGTTAACTTAATGTATATTACACACTTTTTTATGATCTTTCCAAAACTGATATTTACTTTTTTATTACTGCCTTGTTGGCACAGTGGTATCATGTTGGCTCACAGTGATACTGTAGCTGCCAGGGCCTAAATTCAAATCTGGAATGGCAAGTTGTATTCATGTATGTATTTGTACATTGTATGAGAAACCAGGTCAAGACTCAGAGCTTCTAGGTTATCTCCATACTTTGTGTTTTGGAGTATCAACTTCCATGTTGAAAATAAAATATAATATACACTGTCTGATCAAAAGTATCTGGACACCTCTTCTGAGTAGTGAATTCACCCATATATGCCATAGCCCAAACAGGTATAAAAGGATAATATAATATGAGTTTAGCCTGGCAAACCTCATAGATATGCATGAACAGAAGAATGAGCCTCTTATGGTAGAGCTTAGTGACTTTCAACGTGGCATGGTCATAGGATGCCACTTTAGCAAGAAGTCAGTTCGGGACATTTCAGCCTGCTGCAGCTGCCCTGATCAACTGTAAGTGATGTTATTGTGAAGTGGAAATGCCTAGGAGCAACAACAGTGCAATCGTGACCCTGTAGGCCATGTAAAATGACAGAACAAAACTGCTGAAGCGGAAGTGCGACAAAATTATCTTTCAGTTGCAACATTCACCAGTGAGTTCCAAAATGCCTCTGGAAGCAACGCCAGCACCATAATAGTTTGTTGCAAGCTGCAGGGAATGGGTTTTCATGCCCAAGCAGCCACATACAAGCCTAACATCAACAAGATCAATGCCAAACATCAGTTGGAGTGGTGGAAAGCATTGTGCCAGTGAACTCTTCAGCATTGGAGCCATATTCTCTGGAGTGATGAATCATGCTTCACCATCTGGCAGTCTGACAGACAAATCTGGATATGGAGAATGCCAGGTGAACACTACCTGCCTGACTGTGTTGTGCCAGCTATGAAGTTTGATGGAGGAGGCATCATGCTCTGGGACTGTTTTTCATGATTTGGGCTAGGCCCTCTAGTTCCAGTGAACAGGACTCTGAATGCTGCGGCCTATAATGACATTCTCAATAATTCTGTGCTCCCAACTTTATGGCAACAGTTCAATGAAGACCCTTTCCTGTACCAACATGACGATGTGTCCATCTACAAAGTGAGGACTGTGCAGCAATGGTTTGATGAGATTTGCATGGAAGAACTTGACTGGCCTGCACAGAGCCCTGATCTAAACCCCATGGAACACCTTTTGAAATGAATTGAAATGCTGACTGAGAACCAGGCTGAACCACCTGACATGAGTGACTGGCCTCACTAATGCTCTTGTGGGTGAATGGCAGGCAATTCCCTCAGCAATGTACCAAAATCTAGTGGAAAGCCTTCCCCACAGAGAGGCTGTGATAGCACCAAAGTGTGGACAAACATGATATTAATTCCTTTCCCTATTACTGGGAGATTGTGGATGAGCAAGTGTTTGGATACTTTTGATCATATAGTGTATGTATATGCTTAGGCAGGAGAATTTCTTAGTTATACAAGTAAACCTCCTTTCAACTTGTGAATATGTTAATAGTCAGCTCACATAAATTGTCACAGCAAAGTGAAATAGCTCAAGTGTTTGCTAATATATAAGCACATGTACATGAAGATAAGTGGCAGAACATAAAGACAGTGGTTTAGCTTAGGTAGAAGGTTACATTATTATGCACAATATCAACTGTGATCTTTAGTCATCTCTTGATATAGCAGACTGATTTTTGACTGTAGTAGGTTACTTTAGATAAAAAAAAAATTTTTATCACTCAAACATTCTATTAAATGTAGTGGATTTTTGATATTACATAATAAATATTTCTTTAACTTTTCAGACATCTAATGTTTTTTCCCTTAAGGGTATAGTTCTCTGAATAAAAATTAAATTTTGGAATAAATTTAAATCAATATTTTTTTTAGAAATAGCTAAAGTTATCTGTCACTCAAAAAACTATCCAGGCATTGAAATATGTATAATTCATTTTGGCCCAGTAGGTTTATAGTGGGTTGGATCTTTTATTTATTCTTAAAGTATCAATTTCTGCAACTGATCACATTTTGGTGTCCTAGTTGATTTTGCTGTCTTGCAAAATGATTTTTGAATAATGATATGAATAATGTTAATGGAATTTCAAAATGTTTATAATGATAAAATGTAACAAATAATGAAAAAAATAATTTCCTTATTTTCATTGTTTTTGTGTTTTGATACTTTTTCAAAATTTTCTTTTATAAGATATATTTAGAAACTAGTGTGAAACAGATGTACAATTACTTTTATGATAAACGAACAAAACCCTTCATTGGTCCCCCTCAGTGCAAGCACCTGTACGCAGTGAGGGGGACCACCCTGTGAAGATTCCGCTGACTCGGTTACCTTCACAGGGTCCTAAACGCTCACCCGCATGTTTGCCATGCGCGATGACCCGTGTTCCTGGAAAGGAGGATCCGGGCAGTTGCTCAGGGGTCCCCATCTTCTCTCCCCAGCTCATGACTGGTGGGGTCACCTTTGGCCGTTTTGCCATTGCGGAGCTTGTCTGTCTGTGTCTTTTTGTGTTTCGGGGGCTGCTGCTATACACTGCTTTGCCCTCTGCTTCAGGTAAACAGGAGGTCCTGGGTCGGCCCCCTCAGGATCAATCAGCTGGTGGGCTGGTCCTGCTAGGGTCAACTATGCAGATCAGTGGGTAACCTTGTCCACGTCCGGACAACGGTTTGCGAGTTTCTTTTAAGTGAATTTGTTAGTTATACAAGTTCACCTCTAGTTCCAGTGAACTCTAGTTCACTGGAACTAGAGGTGAACTTGTATAACTAACAAATTCACCAATTTCTGCACAAATTCACCAATTTTGTAGTTTTCTTTCTTTTGTGTGGCCAGTTCTTACCTCACACTTTATTGCTTTGTAACTTATTTTCTTTTGTGGGAACTCAGACGAGTTTCTCACCATTTCTCTTTTTCTTTTCCTTTTTGTTTCGTTGTGAGGGCTCGGCTCAGTGGCTGTGTGGGTATGGTGCCCTGGCACCCGACTGGGCATCCCCTGGTTGGACTCCGTGGTGGGTGGGGACAACGGGCACTGAATCCTTAAAAAACAACCATGAGTTCTACAACTCATAGTTCACCGATCAATGCCACCAAGAGGGCTCGCCATGAACCCCCATCTTCTTTGTCTATGACTTCGTCTTCATGTGTGTCTCCGTCTCCGAGGTTCCTGATCATCCACTCTATGGGTGATCAGGTGCTTGGAGACATGTCCCCGTTTTTTATTCACTAGGGTCTTCAAGGTCTTGCGGGAGAACCAAAATCTGTAAAGTGCCTTAGATCTGGTGACTTGCAGGTGGAGACTGCATGCTCCAAGCATTCGGAGCTTCTATTAAAGGTTACAGTGATTGGTGGAGTGGCAGTCGAAGTCACTCCACACAAGATGCTCAATTCCTCCCGGGGCGTGATCTCGGAGTGGGGCCTCCTCAAGGTTTCTGAGGAGGAAATCCTCTCGGAGCTTTCAGCCCAGGGGGTGTTCGCAGTCCACCGGGTTTCATCACGCCATAATGGAAAGTTAGAGCCCAGCCGGGTACTCATCCTAACTTTCAATACACCACACCTGCCTAATTCCATCAAGGCAGGATACTTACACTGCGAGGTGCGGCCATTTATACCCAATCCTCTGCATTGTTTTCAATGCCAGAGGTTTGGCCATGCCCGCACCGCATGATGGGGCAAGCGCACCTGTGCTCGTTGTGGCAGTCAGGATCATCTTGAACCTGACTGCACAGCAGAAAAGGCATGCTGTGTAAACTGCCGTGGTGAACATCCGGCGTACTCCCACGACTGTTCGAAGTGGCTGGAGGAGAAAGAGGTACAGCGCCTGAAGACCCTCCATAACATTATCTATCCAGAGGCAAAGAAGCTCGCTGCACCGCCTGCCCCACCTGGCATGGTCTCCTATGCCAGTGTGGTCATCGGAAAGCCCATCGTTCAGATGGCTTCCGTTGTAGTGCAGACGGATATCAGTGTTCCACCAGCTGAATCTTTTTCGCCTGCTGCTAAGTACCTCTTGATGCAGGCGAAGCCGACGTTGGTGTCCATATGGACATCGACACCGGTTTCTATTCCTGTGTCTGTGCCTTCCACATCTACCTCCAGAAGGCCCCCTCCACCCCGCCCACAGACAGCAAGACCTTCGAAGCCCAAGGGGCCCCCGCCGGGACCCAAAAAGAAACTCATTTCTCCCCCTCGTGTGGCGGTCTCTGATCCATGTCACTCGGACGACTCTGAGGACATGGACACAGACCGCCCCATTTTTCCAAAACCGTCGCTGACAACAGTTAAAATAAATCGTAAGTTATCCGCCAATACTTCCGAGACCTGAGATGGCCACACTCCTACAATGGAACTCTCGTAGATTCCAGAGGAATATTGACGACATCAAGGTCCTCTTGAGGGCACATGAACCCATCTGTGTTTGCCTTCAGGAGACATTTTTGCAGACAGCCAAAGATCCCACTATCCGGCACTTTTCTCTCATTCGCCGGGACCAGGATGGAGATGGTCCAGTTCACAGAGGTGTCGCCATCCTCGTGAGCAACAATTCTCCATTCCAGGTCATTCCCCTCACCACGCACTTAGAGGCGGTTGCCATCCGCCTCTTTGTGGGATTTTCGTTGACTGTCTGTTCTATCTATATCCCACCCGGAAACATGGATTTCTGGGAAGATCTTGATGACCTCGTCTAACAGCTGCCGTCCCCCTTCCTCATCATGGGGAACTTCAACAGACACAGTCCACTTTGGGGCAGTGCTGACACTAACGGGAGGGGCAGAGTCCTGGAGCAGTGGCTCCAGGATCCATTGCTCTCCCTGCTGAACACCGGTGTCAACCCCTATGGAAGCGATCACCTCCCTGTGGTGTGCACCCATGTCCCATGGGGAGCCTTGCTCTCCCAGTCTTTATCAGGCTGACTGGAGTGGCTTCGAGCTCTTGTCTGAGCTCGATGAGCACTCTGTCAGCCAGGATCCCATCAATGTTGCAGTGGCGGAGATGATGGACTGCATCTTCCATGCAGCTGCCTCTACTGTTCCTCAGATTTCGACTCTGTTTCCGTGGTTCCCAAAACCGTGGTGGAATCCTGACTGCACCGCAGCTTGTAAGGCTCAGAACAAGGCTTGGGGGAAGTTTCGGAGATATCCGACATCCCCCAACCTAGAAGCATTCAAACACGCCAGGGCGAAAGCCCGTTTCGTCCGGCGCCAGAGTCAGAAGGAATCTTGGATCAAATATACATCATCTATCACCCACACGACCAATTCTCAGATCATGTGGGATAAGGTCAGAAGATGGGTGGGAAGTACACATCCCACTCATTATCGATCCTGGAACACAATGGACAGGCAATTGCCGACACTCTGGGGGAGTCATTTTCCACCATCTCTTCTCTTCCCGATTTTCTGGCTCAGAAGAGCAGGGCCGAACGCTCTCTGCTGTCCTTCCATTCGAATGGCTTGGAGTCTTACAACATGCCATTCACAGCGGAGGAGCTTCGCCTTGCTCTGCACACTTCTTGTGCATCTTCCATCGGGCCAGACAATGTCCATTATGCTATGCTCCAACATCTCTTACCATCGAGTAAGGATTGACTGCTCCGACTCTTCAACTGCATTTTCATCGAGTAGCAGTTTCCGAACTCCTGGCTGGAGGCCATCATCTTGGCCTTCCCCAAGCCAGTCAAAGATCCCAAGTTTCCTTCAAATTATCGTCCAATTGTGTTGACGAGCTGTCTGCAAGGTGTTGGAAAGAATGGTAAATACCAGGCTGGCCTGGTATTTGGAACATCACAGCCTTCTCTCCAAAACCCAGTGTGGCTTTCGCAGGCACCGGTCTACTTTAGACCACCTGATCCGCCTCGAATCGGCGATAAAGAATTCATTTTTACGTCGAGAGCACCTGGTGTCAATTTTCTTTGACATCAAAAAAGTGTACGACATGGCATACAGATTTGGTATTCTTCGTGACATTCACAGCTTCGACATGCGAGGTCACATGCCGATCTTCATTGCCAACTTTTTATCTACTCATAGTTTTCGAGTCCTTGTCAGCAATACTCTGTCACGGCCTTTCCCCCAAGAACAGAGTGTTGCTGACAAGGACTCGAAAACTATGAGTAGATAAAAAGACTGCATCTGAGTGTTACGCTACATCTGAGTGTTAGATGCATCCACAAGGCTGCATTCTGAGTGTTACGCTTTTTGCTGTCAAGGTAAATTCCATTACATGGCAACTTCCTCCAACTGTAGGCAATGCCCTCTATGTTGACGACTTTAGCATCTTTTGCTCATCGTCCAGCATGAGGGTCATTGAATGACAACTGCATACTGCCCTGAACAATCCCTCGGTTTGGGCGATGACCAATGGGTTTCGGTTATCCCCACAGAAGACCGCTTGCGTGCACTTTTGCCGCAAGCGTAATCTTCATCTGGACCCCGAGCTGCGGCTCGGGGGAACATCATTCTAGTTGTGGCAGAGACCCAGTTTCTCGGTGTGATCTTTGACTGGAAATTGACCTTTTTACCTCATATTCGCCATCTCACTTATATCATCCCACTTGGGACTGCGTTTTTACTCCCCAGTGGGAAATGTTTTACCAGAATTCGTCCTTTCGGTTTGCGTGTCCGAGGTTACCTGCAAGACATCAACACCAGTCTTGATAGCATCGCACAGTCGACAGCTGAGCCACTTCCACCGTGGCTCGCTATTTCCCCTTCCTGCGATTTTTCCCTGTACAGGACGGGGAAGGCCTTTACACTCGATTGTGTGTACCGGCAACTCTTTGCCAGCCATCATGCTGCACACCATGACTTCTTGCCCCTCTTTACAGATGGCTTGAAGTCCAGCACCTCAGTAGGATCGGCCGTGGTCTGCTGTGATGTAATCATTGCAGACCAGATCCCACAGCAGTGTTCCATCTTTACTGTAGAGTTGCATGTTATCAGCATTGCCTTGGACCACATAGCAGCTAAGCATCATCGTCGGTGTGTGCTTTACACCGACTCGCTTAGTTTGCTACAGGCTTTGATCTCGGTGAGGCATCGGCCTCACCCTGTTCTCTCCATGATCCTCCAGCAGCTCCATTGTCTGGCAGCCACCACCACGATTCTCTTCTGTTGGGTGCCCGGTCATGTCGGAATCAGGGGCAATGACTTGGCAGATGCTGCTGCTGCCAAGTCAGCCACGCCCTTGTCCAACTCTCCGCTACCGTTTCCATATGTGGACTTCCGGCAGCATTTTTCCACCGAGCTCCAGGCACAGTGGCAGAGATCTTGGTTTGAACAGGTTGGTAATAAGCTTTTCAAGATCAAGCCCATGGATGGAAAAAAAAAAAAGAAAAAAATCTCTTTTTTTGTTTACAGAAAATGATATAGGGATGTCAGACAAGTTGCATTATCCATATACCCAAGAGTAATGTTATGTATTTCTCAATATATAAATATATATAAATGCTATAGTTCATGGTTTCTTCCAATTTCTATATTATTACTAATGCAGTGATAACTCTTATTGTTTAGATAGGATTAAAATACTGTATTCATTTTACATATATGCTTCCTAATTGCGAATTAATATGTGGATAAATTTCTTTTAAATTAGTTTTAATTCTCACAAATGCCTAATAAAATTAAATTACATGTCTTATAACCTACCAAAGATGTGAAAATATCAATACTCTCTTCCTATTTTAGAAATAACATATAAATCTCCTATTCATTTTAATTTTATGCAGTGATACTTAATATTGTTTTGATGTAATTGTATTGTTTTTAATTTATATTTCTGATCTCATGTGAGAAATTAACTTAAAGCATAAGCCTCTTTTTAAATTTTATTAAGCAAAATAGTACATGCACTTTAATGCCTTACCATTTGCCCTACCACAACACATACTAATCAAAATTTAAATGTCCATAACATTAATTTACTATAAACTATTCCTAAGTTTAGTTCAATCATATTTTCATAACTTATAATAATATCTTTTCCTACAACTAACATAAACAGATATTGAAAGGTCCATGGCAGTAAAATTGTTCTTTCTTTGTATCTCTTGGTTTATACTATTTATTATCTTTCTCACTTATAATAATTAATTACTAAATCTTTTATATTCACAATAGCACTATGTCCTTGTAGCTAATGTTACCTGATATTAAAATTTCTATGGCAAATAATTTGTGGTATTTACTATAGATTTATGTAGTTAATCTTTCAGATCTACAATGATACTGTGTCTATGTAACTAATGTTAATTGAAATATGAATAATCATGGCATTGATTTCTATAATTACTGTTGGACTATTCATTTAATTTTTCCAGTTCACATTAACACACTTTCCCTGCATCTATTACTAATTAATAGAAATGTCCACGGCATTGATATAGTATTAAGCAATGCCGGTTTCATATTTACTCCTTCAATTTACTATCGTTCTAGGTCCTAACAAATATTATTCAATATCAATCACCTGGACATCTAAATTATTGGCTTGGTGGGAAACCCTTCCCTATTTTATTCTCCCCCCCCCCTTCTTCCATGAGCACACAGCACTCACACTGCACTGCCCCCCCCCATTCCACATACTTCAATAGTTCTCTTTATCTCCTGCTCAGCCCCCCCTCCCTCTCCCTATACCTTTATAGCTTCTCAACTTAATTGACATACACTCACACATGTAAATACAGATATTTTGACAGTGACCCACCTTCATAAAATTTTATTTAACTTATTTCTATTTTATTTTTACTTTTTTTCTCTTTAATCATTATTCTTCCCTATCCACGCCTCCCTTTCTCCTTTGGGGCTGAGACCCTTTCCTTCTACTTTACATCTCCCATCCACATTCTATCTCTCATTTTGATCTTGTCTTTTACTAGCCATGTCATGTGCTTCCCTAGGGGGTAGAGGACAGCCTAGACCCTCTAGATTTTGCTTCTGGCCGGTCTACTCTTCGGCCATGGTGGGAAGCAGGGGTGGGTGTGAAAGCCTCCATCACTGCCATCCGTCACCAGGGTTGATTTTTCCCCCCTGGCCCTTAGGTGGCCAGCCTCATATGGGTATTTCCTGGACCTGGCTGGCTCACCTGGGGGCCATTCCCTTCTCCCAAAGGCAGACCGGGTCCCAGCCAGATCAGGGTGTTGCCCTGATCCACACTGGACTCCAGCCAGCCTCTCTATCTCTTCTCTACTCTTCTTCTCTCCCTTTTCCTTAAATTAAAGTAACTTATTTATGAAAGTATCTCTTTCTAGATTGGCATTCAAAATTTAATACCAAATTTCGGATTGTAACTATGTTTGGTAAATTTATTAGATCGAAATTTCTTTGATTGTTTGGCTATTATGTTTAGGCACCGCTCAAAATTCGAAAAGACCTCCCACTCACCTCAATGATTAAACACCCAGACTTATCCTGATTTATCAGTACTGTTTTGCTCGTCATAACAGGTCCTTTCTCCGCTTCGCTGATTACATTTAATTGTCAAAGGATTCTCTGGATATGAATAGGGGAAACATGGCATCACCCATATGATGTAGTGCTGTCTTTGTATAGCAGAACATCGGGTGCTGCAATTCAATTTACTACAATTGTCAAATTGTGGCAGTCTTGTTTTCGCAGGAATCGCAAGAAGGAAGTTGTACTTGCTCGGCTCCGCTTAGGTCACTCGTTTATAACACACTCTTTTCTTCTCAAGGCAGGCGAAACCCTAAGTGCGAGTTTTGTGATACCATTTTAACAATCAAACATATTTTACTTTCATGTCATGCCTTTAACTTTGAACGTCGACTCTATTTTAACTGTCACAATTTTACGTCTTAGCCACTTACACTCGGACAACTTTTATCTGATGACTCACTTTTAACACCTGTCTTTGATTTTTTACGTTTTACTGGGTATTTTATGCGTTTAAGAACCTTTTTACTTTGTTAACTTGATTTTACACTTGTTTCTGTTTTTTAATGGGTCCTATACACCCTTTTTTTATTGTTGATTTTTACACTTGTTGTTACTTTTTTGCCCTTTTTACTTATCATTCTTGTGCTGGTTTTGTTTCTGTGTCTTTTAAATTTGGTTGTGGGTTAAATGACTTTTATCAGTTTATATCTTTTTGTTTGGTGCAATATAGCCCTGTTGCTCTTGCGCCAAAAAACCTCAACCAACCAACCAACCAACCCAACCCTTCATTGGTACATTCCAAAAGAATTTGGGAAGCACCTGTCTTAGCCACCTTTGTCATAATTGGCACTCAAAAAAAAGGATTTATGGTAGCCAGATAAGAGCTTCGGTGGAAAAAAAGGATGAGTCTCCATTCATGCAGAAGGAAAAAAGGCAGTTACAATAGAGCAAAAATCTCAGGTATATTACAATTCCTTGTGATCCTCTTAAACACTTAGAGAAGAAACTGTAGGTGGGATAAATTGGGTATAGGATAGATTATTGGAGTTAAGGAAATACTTCATACAGAAGATTCAATAAAAATGCCAAAGCAAACTGGTAAGCATGTTTTTATAACTGAAGTATTGAATAATAGCAATTATATTAATTGTAAACGCAAGTTCTAGATTTGTTATACATTAATGAAAAGGAGCTGCTCTTTCATTATTGTTATGTGTCTTATAATATATTTGCATTTTCAATATGGGACATTGTATTTCAAAAGGTGTTACTTAGAGTTAATGATTTGATGTGATAAATAATTCTTAAACAAAATAACAATACTATTCTAGGGACCAGCAGATAATTTTGGCATAGCCAGAAGAGACTTATCAGAAGCTTTATTGAAAAGCCTTATATCAACCCCAAAATTTGCGGAATTTTGCATTCCACTTGTACTTGAAAAGCTAGATTCTGATGTGGTGACAGCAAGACTTGATTCTTTTCATGTTTTGGTAATTGTATTTTTGCATTTTTTCCTCTCATATTATACATTTAATTCTTATCTGAACCCTATATCATAAGTAAGTATTCGATGGAAAATAGATTATTAGGTGCATTTGGAAATGATTATTGTTTGTAACAATAAATATGTTCATAATATTGTGAAATCTTGATTATCAGTAGTATCTAGTTTATATTTAGATTTATCATACAACAATAATGGCTGGTTCTGCCATAGACTTTCAAGAAATGTGAACTTCCATCATCATCATCACAATTAATATTAAGGTGACTGAATAGGAATTTTAATATGTTTATTTCACAAATTAAGAAATAATTCTATGCTTTATTAATAGAAAGCCAAATTATAAGTTTTTGAACTACTAAATTGAGCATTTTACAGGAAAATGAGACTAAAAAAGACTCAAACATAAAAATGTAAATTTTTAATAAATAAGAAAATTAAGAAACTCCTTAAGTATTGACATCCATACACTGGTAATTATGTTTGTTACCATACATGGTTCAATAGCATTGTACATAGCATTCTGTCAATAGTTTACAATCTCTGTGGTGTGCATCAGGTGAACTATACCTACAAAATTGTAAATAATTAAAAATGTAAATTTTTAATAAATAAGAAAATTAAGAAACTCCTTAAGTATTGACATCCATACACTGGTAATTATGTTTGTTACCATGCATGATTCAATAGCATTGTACATAGCATTCTGTCAATAGTTGACAATCTCTGTGGTGTGCATCAGGTGAACTATACCTACAAAATTGTAAATAATTAAAAATGTAAATTTTTAATAAATAAGAAAATTAAGAAACTCCTTAAGTATTGACATCCATACTGGTAATTATGTTTGTTACCATGCATGATTCAATAGCATTGTACATAGCATTCTGTCAATAGTTGACAATCTCTGTGGTGTGCATCAGGTGAACTATACCTACAAAATTGTAAATAATTAAAAATGTAAATTTTTAATAAATAAGAAAATTAAGAAACTCCTTAAGTATTGACATCCATACACTGGTAAGTATGTTTGTTACCATGCATGATTCGATAGCATTGTACATAGCATTCTGTCAATAGTTTACAATCTCTGTGGTGTGCATCAGGTGAACTATACCTACAAAATTCTAAATAATTAAAAATGTAAATTTTTAATAAGTAAGAAAATTAAGAAACTCCTTAAGTATTGACATCCACATGCTGGTAAGTATGTTTGTTGCAATGCCTGATTCCATAGCATTGTACATAGCTTTCTGTCAATAGTTTACAATCTCTGTGGTGTGCATCAGGTGAACTAAACCTACAAAATTCTTACATCTTTTTTTTTCACCATCGAGTAAGGATTGACTGCTCTGACTCTTCAACCGTATTTTCATCGAGGAGCACTTTCCGGACTCCTGGCGGGAGGCCATCGTCTTGGCCTTCCCTAAGCCAGGCAAAGATCCCAAGATTCCTTCCAATTATTGTCCAATTGTGTTGACGAGCTGCGTCTGCAAGGTGTTGGAAAGGATGGTAAATACCAGGCTGGCCTGGTATTTGGAACATCATGGCCTTCTTTCCAACACCCAGTGTGGCTTTCGCAGGCACCGGTCTACTTTAGACCACCTGATCCGCCTCGAATCGACGATCAGGAATTCTTTTTTACGACGAGAGCACCTGGTGTCAGTTTTCTTCGACATCGAAAAAGCATACGACACGGCATGGAGATTCGGCATTCTTCGTGACCTTCACAGCTTCGGCTTGCAAGGTCACATGCCGATCTTCATCGCGAACTTTTTATCTTCTCGTGTTTTTCGAGTCCGTGTCGGCAACACTCTATCGCGGCCTTTCCCCCAAGAACAGGGGGTGCTTCAAGGCTGCGTCCTGAGTGTTACGCTTTTCGCTGTCAAGATAAATTCCATTACACGGCAACTTCCTCCAACTGTAGGCAATGCCCTCTATGTTGATGACTTTAGCATCTTTTGCTCATCGTCCAGCATGAGGGTCATTGAACGACAACTGCAAACTGCCCTGAACAATCTCTCGGTTTGGGCGACGGCCAATGGGTTCCGGTTCTCCCCACAGAAGACCGCTTGTGTGCACTTTTGCCGCAAGCGTAATCTTCATCTGGACCCCGAGCTACAGCTCAGAGGTAACATCATTCCAGTTGTGGTGGAGACCTAGTTTCTCGGTCTCATCTTCGACCGGAAATTGACCTTTTTATCACATATTCGACATCTCAGGTCCAAGTGCATGCGGGCATTGAACATCATCAAGATCTGTTAAACGTGTAAACGTAAAAACTGGACTACGGATCCCAGGTGTATGACTCCGCCCGGGATTCAGTGGTGAAGGTGCTGGACCCACTCCATCATCAGGCCCTCCGTGTGTGCACGGGGGCCTTCCGCACTTCACCGGTCCAGAGTCTCTACGTTGAGACCGATGAACCATCTTTATCTGTTCGCCGTCAGCAGTTGTCCCTGCAGTATGCATCAAAATTGCGATCCCTGCCAGGCCATCCCACTTGGGACTGCGTTTTCAGTCCCAGGTGGGAACTGTTCTACCAGAATCGGCCGACTGCCATTCGTCCTTTCGGTTTGCGTATCCGAGGTTACCTGCGAGACATCAATACCAGTCTCGATAGCATCGCACAGTCGACAGCTGAGCCACTTCCACCTTGGCTCGCTGTTTCCCCTTCCTGCGATTTTTCCCTGTGCAGGACGGGGAAGGCCTTTACACCCGACTGTGTGTACCGGCAACTCTTTGCCAGCCATCGTGCTGCGCACCCGGACTTCTTGCCTGTCTTCACAGATGGCTCGAAGTCCGCCACTTCTGTGGGATTAGCCATGGTCTGCTGTGATGTAGTCATTGCAGACCAGATCCCACAGCAGTGTTCCATCTTCATTGCTGAGTTGAATGCTCTCAGCATTGCCTTGGACCATATAGCAGCTAAGCATCATCGTCAGTGTGTGCTTTACACCGACTCGCTTAGCTCGCTACAGGCTTTGATCTCGGTGAGGCAACGGCCTCACCCTGTTCTCTCCAAGATCCGCCAGCAGCTCCATCGTCTGGCAGCCACCACCACGATTCTCTTCTGTTGGGTGCCCGGTCATGTCGGAATCAGGGGCAACGATTTGGCAGATTCTGCTGCCAGGTCAGCCATGCCTCTCTCCGACTCTCCGTTGCCGGTTCCATATGTGGATTTCTGGCAGCGTTTCACCATCGAGCTCCGGGCACAGTGGCAGAGATCTTGGTCTGAACAGGTTGCTAACAAGCTCTTCGAGATCAAGCCCATTGTCAAACCGTGGCAGTCTTGTTTTCGCAGAAATCGTAAGGAGGAAGTTGTCCTTGCTCGGCTCCGCTTAGGTCACTCGTTTTTAACCCACTCTGTTCTTCTTAAGGCAGACGCGTACCTAAGTGCGAGTTTTGTGACACCGTTTTAACAGTTAAACATATTTTAATTGAATGTCATTGTTTTAACCTTGAACGACGTATGTTTTTTAACTTCCACGATTTTACGTCCGAGCCCCTTATACTCGGACATCTTTTATCTGATGATTCACTTTTAACTGCTGTTTTCGACTTTTTACGCTTTACCGGTTATTTTACTCGTTTATGAATTTTCTCTTTTTTACTGGTTTTTTACCTGTATTTTACCTGTTATTTTTTACATGGGTCCTATACACCCATTGTTATTGTTGATTTTCTACTTGTTGATTTTACACTTGTTGCTTTCTTTTACTCTTTTTATACATCTCGTTTTTATGCTGTGTTATTTGTGTCTCTTTTAAATTTGGTTGTGGGTTCCATGTCTTTTACCCTTTTTATCGTTTGTTTGACGCAATATAGCCTTAGTTGCTATTGCGCCAAAAAACCCCAAACAACCAACCAATTAGATGTCTTTTCTAGGATTGAAACTGGTATAATACAGTTCCTCACAGCTGTGCCTCTATATGTAATCAATTTGGGGGTTGTATTGTAAATGAGGATAAAATTTTCAGACAAAATGCAGTGTGATTTGTTTCTGGAACCCATGATCTCCAGCATCTCTCTCATGAGAAAACATCTCTATTGCATCACATTATAGGCATGTATTAGTGAAAAAATATTTAATCACAAATTGCACTTTTAAAATGGCTATTCAAATGCCTAGCTGCTCTTTAGCATGTTCTAACATACATCATTGCAATATGCAATGTATAGTAGTACTAGCTTATTATCCTAATTACAATAGTACTTCTACAGAAGAAGAGCTAAGTGCTGGCCTTTTGATACTAGTTTGAGTATTAATAGTTCTTATTTATACTCACATATATTCTATTGGCATATTATGCTTGCTTAGTTGTATGTCCTTAGATGCAGATGTTTGCAGTTTTGTAAACTTGGCTGGTACATTCAACACATTCATGGAGAAACAGTCCTGTTTGTTCACAATACACTTGACACGTGACGACTTTCATATTGTAGGTAAGTACTATGCTTGTCACTAGATGTTCGAGTTGACATTGCCTCGGATGTTTTTACTACCTTACAGGTGCTTGCTGTTGACTTATACCCAATATTAACTTGCAGCATTTTTATTTAGTATCGCTAGTTCTAGATTTAGAGCCTGATCATAATTGGTGTTTAAAGGCATTTGAAAGTTAAAAACAAATCTTTGCAATTGAATACATCAAACTTCCACGTAAAATATATTACAGTTAAAACCCCCATGTTGCAAAGCATTTTGGCATCACCCAGTCAATGTCATTGTGAGGCAGTGAATTGTCTGATATGAGCTTGGTATATATAAGGCTATCCCTCTAGCGGTGAGTCATGTGCTCTAACCAGTAATTATGCATAAAGATCCATGCTGCCGGTAGGGAGGTTGTGTAGGATGCGGTAGGGATGGTTACATAACATTTCTTTATGCAAATGTATTATTAGACTTTCCATAAAGTTTAACTGATATTGAGGGGGTGGGGAGGCTATTATTTTATAATCAATTTATGTATGGGTAATTTATATTGTATTAGAGCTTGTGATAATGCAGTGGATGTTGAATGTCATATTCATGTTGAATGTCATATTCATGTTCCGCTATTCGTTCTTCTGTGGTTCTATATTTTCCTCCAATATATTGATTTTTGTTACTTAATATATTGTGAGAGTCATCTACTTGTTCTGAGTAAATTCGGCCGGAGGGGTGCATTCTATCCCGATCATTTAGCATTAATAATTTTATAGTATCATCTAGTGATGAGCATAGTGCTTACCTGCAATATGAAAATCGTCATGTGTCAAGTGTATTGTGAACAAACAGGACTGTGTTTCTCCATGAATGTGTTGAATGTACCAGCCAAGTATACAAAACTGCAAACATCTGCATCTAAGGACATGCAACTAAGCAAGCATAATATGCCAGTAGAATATATGTGTGTATAAATAAGAACTATTAATACTCAAACTAGTATCAAAAGGCCAGCACTTAGCTCTTCTTCTGTAGAAGTACTATTGTACTTAGGATAATAAGCTACTACTACTACACATTGCATATGCAGTGATGTATGTTAGAAAATGCTAAAGCCCCTTGGTGCGAGTTCCTGTAGGCAGTGAGGGGACCACCCTGTGAAGGTTCCACTAGCTCAGTTACCTTCACAGGGTCCTGAACGCTCGCCCGCGTGTTTGTCGTGCGCAGAGACCGTGTCCTGGAAAAGGAAGATCCTGGTAGTTGCCTGGGGGTCCCTGTCTTCTCTCCTCAGCTCATGATTGGCAGGGTCCCCTTTGACCGCCTTGCCGTTGGGGAGCCTGTCTGTCGTGGGGCTGGGCAGTGGATTCCAGGGCCTCTGCTATACATTGCTTTGGCCTCTGCTTCCGGTAAACGGGAGCTCCTGGGGTTTGCCCCCCCCCCCCTCCCAGGAGCAATCGTCTGGTGGGCAGGTCCTGCTAGGGTGAACTATGCAGAGCAGTGAGTAACTCTTGCCCACAGTCTGGGTACAGGTTTGCGAGTTTCCTCTCAACTTATTTTCCTTTTGTCGTTATCCTTTCTTTGTGTAGCCAGTTTGGCCGTTCACAATTTTGTTAGTTTTTACTTAGTTCCTTTAGTGAAGAAAGGTTTTTTTCACAATTTCTCTTTTCATTTTCCTTTTATTTATTTGTGAGGGCTTGTAATGCAAAAGGCATCATGTCCTGCATGCGCTTTAGCAGTTGACAATTGAAAGGTCGAAGTTGCACATGCACAGCTCCTACCACTCAGAAATGAGAATTGCGATCAGTCCAAAAGAAATGAAATAAAAAATCACCAAAATGATAAATATAATATATATAAAGTAAAACTGGTTAAGGAAAAGTAAAAGTGAATGGGTGGACCATCGCAATAATACTATTGAAAGGTTCAATAAGAGATTGGAGTTCATTTTCATCATAATTCCAAAAAAAAAATTTCATCGGTGTAACGGACATATAAAGCAGGTTTTAATAAGCATTTATTCAATGCCTGTGTTTCAACATGTCTCATGACTGCTTCAGCCATGAGACCAGAGAGTGGGGAGCCCATAGGGACCCCCTCTCTCTGACCCATGTGTGGTTATTAATTTGGAACCAATTGGATGAGGTGGCCAGTCACTTCAGTTAGTTGCTGTCTGACGAAGACATAAGATGAGTTATGTTGAAACGCTAGCAGTGGAGAAGTGGTTTTTAATTGTTAATATGATTTTAAATGCTACTTTAAATGTATTAAGTTGAAACTTCAACCTGTTTTTAATCCAAATGCCTTTAAATTTGAAATGTGCTCTTAAATTGAATCTGCTTTGAGTAAATTCTACTACTGATAATCCAATAAGTAAGAAGTTGCAAACTTAAAACTTGTACTTGATTAACAACTTAACCATCAGTGATTAAAACGACTATAGATCCTGAAAATGTAATAGTGGCTCAACTGCAATATGAGACAACAGCAAGATTTAAGACAAGAATTCAGCATCAATAAGTACACTGCAAATAAGAGGACTGTGTTTCTCCACCAAATGTGTTGAGTGTACCAGCCTGCTTTTGCAAGATGTCTATTGCACGATATACCATCTAAATGCAACCTTTTTGTGAGTATATAACTAAGAACTTTAAATACTTGAACTATAAGCAGAATATAGCACTTAGATCTTCTCTAGTGGAATATCTTATGTGATTATAGCAATAAGCTAATAACTCATACATATTATTGAATACAACGATGTAGTGTAGAATATGCTTTAGAGTATTAAGGGCATTTGATTTTAACAGTGTAGATTGTGATTAAATTTTATTTAGAATGAATATCAATGGTGTTAATATTTTCATGTAGGAGAACTGCCATTCAGTTTAAGGTTATTTGTGTTTACTCTTGCTGAGAAACTAGGAATGTCTCTGAATCAATCAGAATATTGTTGATAAATCTCTTTTTGTTCATAGTTCACAATAATTGTATCTAAAAATGATTTTCAGTTTTTTTTTCTACAAAACTTTTATGTTGTTTAATTAATAAAGTACATTATTATTATTCTTTGCAAATTGCTTCTTATTGAAAAGTTATTTGTCTGTTGCTGCTACTATTGAAAATGCCTCCTCAGGGAAAAAAGTTTGAATGCTTCTGTCATACAGTAACTAAATATTGATTTTACCAGTTTACACTATTTTGAGTAAAAAAACCCCCATTGAAGTGGAGTTTTTAACTGCTCTGTTAGAGCATAATGAAAGAAATAATCCTTAACCTAATCCAATAAAATAAAAACACTCTTCAAAAGTAATTTCTTTAATTAAAGTATTAATATTTTTTTTTGCTTTTTTGAAATATAATTAAAAAAGTGATACTTTTTAAAAATATTTGAAAAAGCTAAAAATACCAGAAATAACTAAAACTGATTGAAAATGTTTCAGACACAGTCTTGCTATACATTTGGGGTAAATGATTTGCAACCGTTTTTGCCTGCCATTTGGACTTCCATTCGTAGAGAGGTAATGTATATATAGTGAATCAATTTTAACTGTTACAGAAATTTAGAAGTATTGTATTCTTATTTTAGATTTCATACTGCACATTAAGTTTCCATATTTGTTAGTGTGTTTAATATACACTGTGACTAGAATTGCTAAGGTCTTCTGAAATAATATCCTCTTATTTCCTTGGTGTCGAAATGTCTTTTCTTTCATGAAAAATCACCCCTCGGTGCAAGCTCCTGTCCATGGTGAGGGAACCATCCCGTGAAGATTCGCTGGTTCAGGTACCTTCGCAAGGTCCTGAATGCTCTCCCTCATGTTTGCTTGTGTGTGCAGACCCATGTTCCTGGAAAGGAGGATCATGGTAGTTGCTCAGGAGTATGTTTGCTCTCCTCAGCTTATGACTAGTGAGGTCCCCTTTGGCCCATCTTGCCATTAAGGAGCCTGTTGATCACCAGGTTGGGCAGCAATTTTGAGGGCTGTTGCTACACACTGCTTTAGCCTCTGCTTCAGGTAAACAGAAGGTCTTGTGGTGGCCCCCTCACAATTAATCGGCTGGTGGGTTGAACCTGCTAGTGCTAAGTATGCAGTATGGTGAGTGCCATGCCCAGGTAGAGGTTTGCAAGTTTCCCCACACATTAATAATTTTGTAGATATCCTTATTTTGTGAACCAGTTTGGTTATTCACAATTTTTGTTATTTTTTTGCTTATTTGACTATATGAGGACAGTATAGTTCCTCACATTTCTCTTTTCATTTTCCTTTTATTTATTTGTGATAGCTTTACTCACTGTTTGTGTAGGTATAGTGCCCATGTGGCTCTGATGCTCGAATGGGGCAATTTGTTGGTCTCCATGGTGGGTGGGGACCATTGGCAGTGAACCACCAATTAAAAATCATGAATTCCATTAAAGAAAATTCATCAACCAATACTGCCAAGAGGGATTGGTATGAACCCCATCTTCCCTGTCATCTTTGTCATCTTCGTGTCATCCCCACAATTTCTGATCATCTATTCCACAGGTGATTGAGGACATGCCCCCCTTTTTTATAAGTAAAGTCCTGGAATGTCTTGTGGGAGCTCTGAAATCAGTCAAGCATCTAAGATCCAGCGCATTGCTGGTGAAACTGCTTGCTCAAAACATTTTGAGCTACTGCTGAGTGTGACAGTGACAGGTGGCAGTCACCGTCACATCCACAAATTGTTTAATTTCTTCCAAGATGTGATCTTGGTGCGAGGTCTCCTCAGGGTTTCTGAGGAGGAAACCCTCTTGGCACTCTCCTCTCAAATAATGAGAGCAGTCCACCAGGTTTTGCAGCATCACAATGGTAAGTTGGTACCTGCTTAGGTAACTAAACTAATCTTTATATTTGATATGCTACACCTGCCAACTTCCATCAAGGCAGGTTACTTTCACTGCAAGTTATGGCTATATATTCCCAAACCCTCTTCATTGTTTTCAATGCCAGAGGTACAGCCATGCCCGCAGAGCTTGCCAAGGCAAATCCACCTGTGCTCATTGTGGCAGCCAAGATCACCTTGATCCTGACTGCAGAAAAGTCAAGTTGCATGAACTGTAGTGGCAAACATCTGGTGAACACTCATGACTGTCCTTAGTGGCTGGAGGAAAAGAATGTACAGCACCTCAAGACCATTAACAATATCACTTATCCAGAAGTGAGGAAGCTCATTGTGCTGCCTGCCCCACACGACAAGTTCTCCTATGCTGGTGCAGTGATCAGAAAGCCCGTCATTTTGATGGCTTCCATGGCAGTGCAGACTGATATCAGCTTTGCACCTACTGAATCTTTTTTTGCCTGCAGCCAAGTAACTTCTTACACAGGTGAAAGTGACATTGGTGTCAGCATCAATGCCAGTTTCTATTCCCATGTCAGTGTCTTCCACTTCCACCTCAGGAAGGCCTCTCCATCACGACCACAGCCAGCCAGACCTAAACCTAAAGGATCCTCACCAAGTCCAAAGGAAAAGTCCCCCATACCTCCTTGCATGGCAATCTCAGATCTGTGTCCCTTGGATGACTCAGGACATGGTCACAGACCACCCCATTTTTCCAAAACCATCACTGACAACGGTTAAAATAAATCGAAAGTTGTTTACCCAATCCCCTGAAACTTGAGATAGCCACACTCCTACAATGGAATTGTCGTGGATTTCAGAGGAATATTGATAACATTAAGTTCCTCCTGAGAGCACACAAGCCTATCTGCATGTGCCTCCAGGACTTTCATCTCCACGTACTTTCAGATAGCCCAGGAGATGTACTTTCAAATCCCACAATCCGACAATTTTCTGTTGTTCACCAGGACTGGAATGGAGATGGACTAGCTCATGGAAGTGTCACCATCCTCTTGGACCACCATTCTCCATTCCAGGTTGTACACCTAACCTCCAATTTAGAGGCAGTAGCCATCCACCACTTCATTGACTTTTCATTGACTGTCTGCTCCATTTACCTACTGCTTGGAGGTATCTTCTGGGAGATTCAACAGACACAACATGGGGGACTTCAACGGTCGTCTGTGGGGCAATACTGATACCAAAGGAAGGGGTGGGTCCTGTAGGAGTGACTCCTGGATCCATCCCTCTTCCTGTTGAACACTGCTGTCAGTACTTATTTTCATTCCTCTACCCACTCATTCACTGCCATTGATCTTACCATCTTCTCCTCCTCAATCCTTTGACTCTTTACACAGGAAGTCATGGGCAATCCATATTGAAGCAAACACCTACATGTGGAGTGTACCATCTCCTGTGGGAGGCCTTGCATCCCTTCACATGTATCACAGTGGAAGCTGAATCTGGCTGACTAGAATGACCTTGAACTCTCGGTTAGCCAGGAGCCAATCAGTGATGCAATAAAATAGATGATGGACTGTATCATCCATGCAGTTGCATCCACTATTCCTCAGACCTCAGCATGTTCCCATGGTCTTCAAAATCATGGTGGAATCCCAGTGGAGGTGTACAGTGTATTTTTACACGTTTTTGCTTTTAAAATGGGTCATATACATCCAGTGCTTTATATTTGTATTTTTCTTTTGTTCTTTCTATTTACATGCATTTTATCTGTTTGAATTTATCATAATGTTTTTAACTTTGGTTGTGGGTTTCTCTGATTTTTATTCCTTTTTTTATCCTGATTGTCTTGTTTGGTGCAACATGGCCAAGTTACCCTTGCACCATAAAACCCCAAACAACCAACCAACCGACTCCTTCTCAACCTCTGGCAACTAGACCTTTAAAACTGAAACCAGCCCTCCCACTTCGCCAGAGCCCAACAAAAAACAATATCATAACCTAGTTTGTTGGCCTTGTATCCATGCCCCTCAAATGGTTCTCAGGCCATAAATACTGACTCTGTAATTTTCAAAAACCACACATTCTACTAAGACTAGAAATGGCCACACTCCTATATTGGAATTGTTGTGAATTCCAGAGGAATCATGAAGACATGAGGGTCCTCTTTTGAGCACATGATGCTATCTGCATTTACCTCAATCACAATATAGCATTTTTCACTCATTCACCGGGGCTGAAATGGTCATCTCACAGGGTATTGCCATCCTGTTGAGCCACCATTCTCCATTGCAGGTCATAGCCCTAGTTCCCATCTTCCTCTTTGTGGGATAGTCATTGTCTGCTCATTCTATGTTCTGCTCATAAGTATCATTTCTGGGAAAACCTTGATGACCTTGTCTCTCATCTACCATTCCCCTTATCACTCCTCAGTGTGAGCTCCTGTTTTCATTTCCTGTAAACTACCTATGTGAATACAGAAATAATTCTATTTGAATATTTGAGAAGTAAAGATGTGTGTTGGTTTTTATGCAGTTTCTGTGGATTTTTGTAAGACATTACTTTCTTTTTGTTACTGTCATCAGGAAAGTATTGACATTGTTGGATGTTCCAGAGGTGAAATAAGGAACAAATAGTTGATTTATGATTGCTCTAAGCACAAGTTGTGTATTGCTACTTAGGATCAGTTGTAATTGATACGGATTAGCCTTATGTGTCACATGATGAATAGGAGTTGGAGAACAGTTGCGTGGCGTGAATGGTAACTTGGGAGACTACGAGACTGTGCAGTTGATGCTGCAACAGTTTTCATAGGTTAATGACATTGAAGCCACACTACTTCTGGATAATGATTGTAATTTGTAAGATAGAAATATGATTGGTTGGAATAAAGAGTGAAATAAAGGCAACAGATTTTCTTGCTGGTTGAAATGCGTGATGAGAAAGGAAGTGATTATGAAAGAAAATATTCTGCTGGTTTGGGTTCCTTCACAGGGTCCAAACACCTGCCTGCATGTTTGCATTTGCTGAAACCCATTCCCTGGAAAGGAGGATCTTGGTAGTTGCTCAGGAGTCCTCTCCTACTCTACTATGACTAGTGGAATTCTCTTTGGCCTGTCTTGCCATTGAGGCTGAGCATGGTTTTTGAGGGCTTCTGCTTCAAGTAAGCAGAAGATCCTGGGATGCTTCTCCCCTCCCTTCCCCCAAGATCAATCTGCTGGTGGGCTAGACTTGCTTAGCCAACTATGCAATTCAGTAACTGCCTGCCTATATCTGTGTACAGGTTCGAGAGTTTCCTCACTTTCATATTTTCCCTTATTTTTGTATCATGAGGACTCGGTTCCTTACACTTTCATTTTGCTCTTCTTTTTATTTGTATTATTTTTATTGTTTTTATTTTGCGTCTTTTTATTTGTCTGTGTGAGTATATTGCTCATGCATATATGACACTTGGTTGGGCATCCCCTTGATGGATTCCATTATGTTTGGGTACCATGGGAACTTAATTACACTTAAACATGAAGTTTCAAAATTCACCCATTTCACCTTTGTTGCAGAGGTTTTGATCTGGAATTCTATCCTCATCATTTTTGCATCTTCGTTGTCTTATTCTGTTCCCTAGTTAATGATCAATCAATTCCATAGGTAATGTGGTAAGTGGGGGGATAAGCCCCCTTTTTTCATCAGTAAAGGTTTAAAAGGTCTTGTAGAAGTTCCAAAATCAGTCAAGCACCTGCAATCTGCAACCATCTTTGGAAGGCCACCTCCTTCACGACCCCAGACCCCTCGGTGCGAGCTCCTGTTCATGCTGAGGGGACCACTCTGTGAAGGTTCCGCTGGCTCAGTTACCTTAACAGGGTCCTAAACGCTCGCCCACGTGTTTGCTGTGCACGGAGACCCATGTCCCAGGAAAGGAGGATCCTGGTAGTTGCTTGGGGGTCCCCGTCTTCTCTCCCCAGCTCATGACTGATGGTGTCCTTTGGCCGTTTTGCCATTGGAGAGCCTGTCTGTCGAGGGACTGGACAGCAGATTCCAGGGCCTCTGCTTCAGGTAAATGGGAGCTCCTGGGATGCCCCCCCCCCCCCCCCAGGAGCAATTGTTCCTTTTGTGTAGAATGTTTCTTTCTCCACATTTCTCTTTTCATTTTCCTTCTATTTATTTGTGAGGGCTTGGCTCACTGTCTGTGTGGGTATAGTGCCTTCTTAGCTCTGGCGCCCCACCGGGCGTCCCTTTGTTGGGCTCCGTGGAAGGTGGGGACATCGGGCACTAAACCACACAAACTCAACCATGAGAGTTGAAGATGAAGATAATGCAATCAATGCCAACAAGAGGACTTGACATGAGTCTCCCAACTTCCTCGTCTACGTTATCTTTGCCATCCTCTTTGTCTGTCTTCGTTCCCGAGATTCCTGATCATCCACTCCATGGGTGATCAGGTACTTGGGGACATGTCCCCATTTTTCGTTAACAAAGGTTTGAAGGATGTAGTGGGAGAGCCAAAATTCATCAAGCGCTAAGATCAGGCAACTTGCAGGTTGAGACCGCTTGTTCAAAACACTCTGAACTGTTCCTGAATGTCTGGAGTGGCTGTCAAGGTCACTCCCCACAAAACTTTGAATTCCTCTCAAGGTGTGATTACTGAGTGGGGCCTCCTCAAAGTCACTGAGGAGGAAATCTTCTCAGAGCTCGCACCTCAAGGAGTAGCAGCGGTCCACTGGGTTTCAACACGCCATGATGGGAAATTGGTACCCTCCCGGGTACTGATTGTAACATTCAGCATGCCTGCCTTCTTCCATCCAGGCAGGTTATTTAAATTGTGAGGTGTGGCCGTATATACCAAACCCTCTGCGCTGTTTTCAGTGTCAGATATACGGTCATGCCAGCACAGCTTGCCGAGGCAAACCCACCTGTGCTCGCTGTGGCAGTAAAGATCATCTCAATCCTGACTGCACAGCAGAAAAGGCATGCTGTGTGAACTGCAGTGACGAGCATCCAGCGTACTCCCGCAACTGTCCGAAGTTGAAGGAGGAAAAGGAGGTACAACGCCTTAAGGTTATGAATAACATCTCATACACTGAGGCAAGAAAGCTTGCTGCACCACCTGCCCCACCTGGCAAGGTATCCTATCTGGTGCAATCATTGGAAAGCCCATCGTTCCAATGACTTCGGTTGCGGTGCAGACTGACATCAGTGTACCACCTACTGAGTCTTTCTTGCCCGCAGCTAAGTACCATCTCAGGTTCCTTTTGTGTAGAATGTTTCTTTCTCCACATTTCTCTTTTCATTTTCCTTCTATTTATTTGTGAGGGCTTGGCTCACTGTCTGTGTGGGTATAGTGCCTGCTTAGCCCTGGCGCTGGTGGGCTAGTGGCGCAGGCCTATTCTGTGACTGGCTGTTATATTGTTCTGGCTGTTATTCTGTGACTGGCTATTAGATGCAGGCCTATTCTTACGCAGGCGAAACCGAGGGTGGTATTGACTTCGACATCAACCCTGGTTTCCATTCCTGCAACTCAGCCTTCCACCTCCACCGGAAAGGCCGCCGTCCGTCGGATGGGACGTTAAGCCTTGGCCCCGTGTGCGGGAGAGCCATACCCTGTGCACGTTAAAGAACACGCTGGATGGCCTTGACAGGAGGCTACCATGGATGGCCTTGACAGCTGTTCCAGTGGGTCCCCTCCCCCAACCTTCTCTGAGCCTTCGGGGTCCTTGTGACCTGGCCATTTAGCCCATGGTGTGCAAAAAAGTGCCGTTCAGAGGTAAAACAACCCAACCTCCACCGGAAGGCCTCCTCCTCCCCATCCTCAGACAGCAAGACCTTCAAAACCTAAGGGGCCCCCACTGGCGCCCAAAAAGAAAATCACTGCACCACAAAGGGCGGTCACTGATCCATGTCCCTCGGACGATTCCAAGGACATGGATACCGACCGCCCCCTATTCACTAAACCGTCCTCTGCGGCGGTTAAGTTGAATAGGAATTTGTCGTCCGCCCACTCTTCTAAGTCCTGAGATGGCCACACTCCTACAATGGAATTGTTGTGTATTCCAGAGGAATCTTGACGACATCAAGGCCCTCCTTCAGGTACACCAGCCCATCTGTGTGTGCCTGCAGGAGGCATACTTGCAGCCAGTCACAGATCCCACGATCCGGCACTTTTCACTAGTTCGCTGGGACCGGGATGGAGATGGTTCAGCTCGTGGGGGTGTCACCATCCTCGTGAGCAACCATTCTCCATTCCAGGTCGTACCCCTCACCACCAACTTAGAGGCTGTTGCCATCTGCCTCTTCATGGGGTTCTCGCTAACTGTCTGCTCTATGTATCTTCCACCTGGGAGCATAGTCTTCCTGGAAGATCTTTATGATCTTGTCTCACAGCTGCCATCCCCCTTCCTCATCACGGGGGACTTCAACTGACACAGTCCACTTTGGGGCAGTGCTGACACCAATGGGAGAGGTGGGGTCCTGGAGCAGTGGCTCCTGGATCCTTCTCTCTCCCTGTTGAACACCGGTGTCAGTACGTATTTTCACTCCCCAACCCGCACTTTCACTGTCATTGACCTTACCATCTGCTCCTTCTCGATCCTTCCACTCATTACATGGGAGGTCAAGGACAACCCTTATGGAAGCGATCACCTCCCCTGGTGTGCACCATCTCCCATAGGGAGCCTTGCAGCTATTCACGCGTCTCACAGTGGAGGCTCGATCTGGCTGACTTGGATGGTTTCGAGCTGCTCTCTGAGCTCGACGACCACTCTATCAGCCAGGAGCCCATCAATGTGGCAGTAGCAGAGATAACGGACAGTATCGTAGATGCAACTGCATCAACAATTCCTGAAACTTCGACACGGTTTCCTCGTTTTCCGAAACCGTAGTGGAATCCAGATTGCACTGCAGCTCTTATAGCTCAGATCATGGCTTGGGGGGTGTTTCGGAAATATATGACATCCCCCAACCTCGAAAAGTTCAAATGCGCCAGGGCAAAAGCTCGTTTTGTCCAATGCCAGAGCCAGAAAGAATCTTGTATCAAGTATTCATTTTCTATCACCCGCACGACCAATTCTAAAGTCGTGTAGGATAAAGTCTGGAAGATGAGCGTGAACTACACGTCCCACTCGTTATCAATCCTGGAGCACGATGGACAGGCAATTGCTGATCCCAAAGCAATTGTCGACCCTCTGGGGGATTCATTCTCCTCCATCTCTTCTTCGTCTTCGTACTCCCCCGAGTTTCTGGCCCCCGAAGAGCAGGGCAGAATGCTCTCCGCTGCCCTTCGACTCGAAAACAAAAAATAACAATAACAACACAAAGTAACAATTAATTCTGTGTTGTGCCAGTAATTCTTTTCATGTTTAATGTCTAAGTATACGAAACGAAAAAAAAAATTAAAAAAAATATGTAAAAGCTAAAATTACAAAAACAGTGCATGTTACTTAATTTTTCCTAACAAGTTACTAACTTATCATATTGTATGTTATTTCATGTTATTAATCACAAAAATGTGTATGTTTCTGTAGCATTATTTGTTAAATAGCTAAATGCCTGTAACTGTTCAGTGTTTCTTCTCCTCTCCTTTCCTTTTTCCATTTCCTTTCCCCAAAGCAAAACGCAAGACTCACTCACATTCCATGCAGGTCGCATTCCCTCTCCCCCCTTCTCCACCTCCTACATTCCTCGGCATGCACTCTCAATGCAGCATGACCCCCATCTCTCCAAGCGATCATAATCTGCTCCCCCTGAAGCTAACATACGAAGTACAGATACAGTAACCTTTGACCTTAACCAACACAAGTTTAAACCTCCTTTAGCTTCTCTCAATATATAATAACCTCTACTTTAAAACATAAAAACATAAATTCCCTATAAGATTATAAATGTCTTCAAAACGGAAATGAATATCCCTTTTCTTTCAGCTCCAAACAGCCATTTATCTTTAACTTTATTTTCTACCTTTACTTTGCTGTACATATACTCAATGCGTTTTTTTTATTATTTGATTATAATATTATCTAAATTATTCTTCTAAACCTCTTAAATTGTCCCTGCTTCACATTGGGTATCTGTTCCTTTCTTTCTCGTCTCATCCCCCCCCCCCCCCACTATACTCCCTTCATTCTACCACGGTCGCACGCAGGAGCTGGAACTTCGCCCAAGCTCGTGCTAGTCACCTGGCGTCTGTCCTGCAGCACAGTTCAGCATGGTTCGCTGCAAGTCCCTACTGGGTTGGTGATTGATGTCCCCTTGAAAACACATGACTATGCTTTTTGCCGTTGTTGTTAATAGGGAAATGTATCAATGTTAGCCAAAATGATATTCACAGAGGAAGTATTTTTATTGCACATAAGATAGGAGATTGAAAAAACTGCAAAAATTCTTGATTTATTGGTATTAAGAATATAATCCTAGAATTTCTTTATTTTTTGGTTCAAAATAGTAATTAACAGAGAAATGTAGATTCGAAATCCAACGGTTTCCAAATGCAAAAATATATTAGGTCCCACGAAATTATAGGAACATACTATAGAGCAATATAGTGCAATTACAATAGATAATAATGTCTACATAAAATGAAATCTTTTTAATATATTTAAAACACACAAAGGTTGTAAAATTGATGCTAGGTGACTTTTTATCAAATTAATTCACCTGTCAGCGAATTAGAATTTAACATTGGCCAGATGGAAATGAAATGTTTCTTAGAAAACAAAAAACAATTGATATATTAAATACGAAAAATTATCAGAATGAATCAAGAAATCTGTTAACGTCAAAATAATACAAACCTTCAGATTGTATGTTCCTCAATGTTAAAATTTTCAAAGGAAAAATTATAAACAGTGTATGTCTTGTAGTGGTATATTTGTTAACTAGCTGAAAGTTTGTAACTGTTCGATTCTTTTTATTTTTCCCTTTTATTTTATTTTTATTTTCATCTGCTCTGCCTGGACTATCTCCTTTACCAAAGTACAACGTTTATGCTCCAAGCAGACTCACATTCCTTTCCTACCCCCCCCCCAACCTCCCTTGGCATTGATGCCCTCCTCACCCACTCTACTTAATCCCCTTTCTCAAAGCCTTAACAAGAAGCGCTCTCAGTATACATGTACTGAACGGTGACCTCTGTCAGCGCCAGCAAACTTAAACCTTAGCTTCTTCCACTCTTATTTAATTAAATTAATCTTCCACTCTTATTCAAAATTTAAAATATTAAAATATTAAAATCAATCTTCCACTCTTATTTAATTATTTAAAAAAATTTAATATATTAAAAGTAAATATTCATTTCCAGCCAATCTCAAAATCTTGTCTCTATTCCCACTTTATATTAATTCCCAAATTCTATTTCCATTTTCCCATTTTTAACATACATATGTATATGTATATTTTTTTTAAACTTTTTTTTCTCTTCTTTTTCTATCTTTTTCCTTCTTCTCTCTCTGCTTACCCTCTTTCTTTATCACCCACGCTTTAATGAATTCTCTACTTACATAAATTCACAAACTCAGTCAATAATTCTATTTTCCCTCTAAAGCCGTTTCTGCTGGCCTGCCTTGACTGAATTTCTTTATCTTAAATTAAGTTTCAGAACTCGGCTTCTCACTTTTACCACCACCCCCCCCCCCCAAAACACACATTTCATGTCTTTATCTCTCTGCTGTTGTGTAAGGTGCTTTCACCGAAACTCAAATATGAAAAAAATAAATCTTTAAGATTGAGAAAATTCTTTTATTTTCTCATATTTTTCTTTCTTTTATTAATAAAATTATTATTGACAAAGCTAATGATATCGATATGGTTCTGCACACTTTAAATACAGTCCTTAGGGTCGTTATGTACAAAAAATCTTAAAAATAAAAAAATAAATAGAATCAAACCTTTTTTTAAAATTATAGTAATAGTGTGTGTTCCATAATTGTCTACTTGAAAATTAATTTTTTAGATAATCCAATGTGTCTCCATGCTTCAGCTCCTCCCAAAGATTACAAGACAGCCACTCTATGTGTAAGTTCTAGCAGGCTTGCATTCACTTCCTTCCCCCCAACTTCCCACCTACCCTTGGCATGCAGTCTCCACAGTCAAGGTCGGATGATGCCTGTCAGAGATCTCTGATATGCCACAACTTGCGGAGTGCTAACGCCGTCCGTCCCTCATCTCAGTTTGGCATGGTTCGTGGCAGTACCAATCCACATCAAGACGGATTTTGTGAATGCTTTCGCCACCCCTCCCCCTCTTTTACACTTTACTATACTTTGTATCCTTCCAAAATTAATTGTATCAATAATAATAATAATAAATATTTCTTAAAACTTAAAAGTATTCTCATGATTGGCATTTCTAACTATAAACACATAACAAATTTAAACACTGTCTGGACTTCAATCAAGATTTTATATCTATTTTTTCTATCCCCCATCTTTCTTATTTTATTTCTCACTATTTCCATCCCCCCTTTCTCCCCCTCCCTTTACTTATTATTTCTTATCACTATTATCTTATCATTTCATTCTGCCTCATTACTATTTACTCACCTATGTTTTTGTCACTATTTCTCTTTTCTTTTTCCCTTCTCCTTTGTGTTTTTCTTATTCCCTTTTTTTTTCATTACAGAGACAGGGGAGGCTCAGTTGGTAGCATACCAGGCTCGTAACCTGCAATTATCAGGTTCAGGTGGGCATGTGTAGAGATTATTCTCTGCCAAACTCCCCTGCCCTGCCTACAGTGAATAGGGGTCACTGTTGGGCTTTAAAAGACTGCCGTCCATCGGATGGGACGTTAAGCCATGGTCCCATGTATGGGAGAGACACACCCACGCATGTTAAAGAACACGCTGGATGGCCTTGTTGAGAGGCTGACACCCTTTTCTCAACAGCTGTCCAGTGCATCCTCTCACCCAACCATCCATGAAACTGCAAGAACTTCGAACTTGGACATCTGTCCCAAATAACTGATATTTTAGTAGTGATGTTTGATATTTAAGTAGTTCATATTTTTTAAAATTGAAAGAGCTCGAATTTACCCCTTGAAAAAGGTAGACTTTCAGCACAATTCATGTACAGAGTTGCAGTAAAAATTAGACCATAAAGCTACCTAACCATATTGGCAATAAGTCATCAATACAGGTTCAAAATTCGAAAGTTCCATAATTAGAGATATTAATGAACTGACTGATTTTGACAGTATTAAAGAAATGTAAATGACAGGTACTCTCCCAGCTGCTCCGCAGCCTTAATGTCAGTGTTCTGATATGCATCATAAAGCACACAAGGATCAAAATGCGAAATTTCCGAAACTAGAAATATGAATGAACTGAAAGAGTTCGATAATATTAAAGTAATGCAGACAATAGGTACTCTCTCCACTATTTCACAGCCTCAATGTCAGTGTTCTGATAGGCCTCAACCAGCACACAAAGGTGGCTTTTGGTGCCATCCATAAGATGTAATACTGTCCTGTATAGTGGAACGTCAAATGGCATCATTCAATCCTTATTCAAGCACACCTCTCCTGCATCTGCTGTCAGGCCGGACAATGTCCATTATCCCATGCTCCAACATCTCTCACCATCGAGTAACGATTGTCTGCTCCATCTTTTGAATCATATTTTTCTCAAGGAACAGTTTCCAGACCAGGCGGGAGGCCATCATCTAGGCCTACCCGGAGCCAGGAAAGGATTCCAAGATTCCTTTGAATTATCGTCCCATTGCGTTGACGAGCTGTGTGTGCAAGGTGTTGGAAAGAATGGTAAATGCCAGACTCATCTGGTATTTAGAACACAACAACCTTCTTTTCAACACCCAGTGTGGCTTTTGCAGGCAACTGTCAACTCTTGACCATCTGATACGCCTCGAATCGGCTATCAGAAATTCATTTTTTCGAAGAGAGCACTTGGTGTCAATTTTCTTCGACGTCGAGAAAGCGTACAACACGGCTTGGAGATTCGGCATGCTTTATGACCTTCACAGCTTCGGCATCTTTTGCTTCACAGCTTCACAGCATCTTTTGCTCTTCGTCCAGCATGTAGGTCATTGAAAGACAACTGCAAATTGCCTGAACAATCTTTCTGTTTGGGCGATGCAAACGGATTTCGGGCACTTTTGCCACAAGCACAATATTCACCTGGATCCCAAACTATGTCTCGGGGGTAACATTATTCTAGCTGTGGCAGAGATCAAGTTTCTCGGTCACATATTCGATTGGAAATTGACCTTTTTTACCACACACATGTCATCTCAGGTTCAAGTGCACGCGGGCATTGAACATCGTCAAGGTCCTCTCCTCCCTTTCTTCAGGGGCAGATCGATGTTCTTTCCTCCGACTCTACCGTGCACTTGTCTTATCGAAACTGGACTACAGAACCCAGGTGTACGACTCCACCTGGGATTCGGTGGTGAAGGTGCTGGACCTCCCTCATCATCAGGCTCTCTGTGTTTGCACAGGAACCTTCCGCACCTCACCGGTCCAGAGTTTATACGACGAAACCAACGAACCCTCTTTATCTCTTCACCATCAGCAGTTGTCCCTACAATATGCATCTAAATTGCGATCCCTGCCTGGCCATCCCACTTGGGACTGCGTTTTCAGTCCAAAGTGGAAAATGCTTTACACTAATCAGCCGCCTGCCATTCGTCCTTTCGGTTTGCAAGTCCATGGCTACTTAAAAGACATCAACACCAGTCTTGATAGCATCACATAGTCGACAGCCATGCTACTTCCACCTTGGCTCGCTTTTTCCCTGTGCAGAATGGGGAATGCCTTTACACCCAACTCTGTGTATCGGCAACTCTTTGCCAGCCATAATGCTGTTTACCCAGACTTCTTGCCTGTCTTCACAGATGGCTCGAAGTCCGGCACATTGGTGAGATTAGCCATGGTCTACTGTGTGTAATCATTGCAGACCAGATCCCACAGCGGAGTTCCATCTTCACTGCAGAGTTTCATGTTTCAGCCTTGCCTTGACCACATAGCAGCTAAGCGTCATCATCAGTGTGTGCTTTACACTGACTCGCTTAGCTTGCTACAGGCTCTGATCTCAGTGAGGCATCAACCTCACCCTGTTCTCTCCAAGATCCACCAGCAGCTCCATCATCTGGCAGCCACTACCACAATTCCCTTCTGTTGAGAGCCCAGTCACGTTGGAATCAGAGGCAATGACTTGGCAGACGCTATTGCCAAGTCAGTCACGCCCCTGTCCGACTCTCCATTGCCAGTTCCATATCAGAATTTCCAGCAGCATTTCACAATCGAGCTCGGGGCACAGTAGCAGAGATCTTGGTCAGAACAGTTTACAAACAAGCTCTTTGAGATCAAGCCTATCATCGAACCATAGCAGTCTTGTTACCACAGGAATCGCAAGGAGGAAGTTGTACTTGCTTGGTTCTACTTAGGTCATTCATTTCTTACTCATTGATTTCTTCTACGGGCGGACGACGTACCTAAGTACGAGTTTTGGGACACCATTTTAACTTTTAAACATATTTTAATCAAATGTCAAGCTTTTAATATTGAACGTAAAATGTATTTTAACTTGCGTTATTTTGCGTTTGAACCTCTTACACTCGAACATCTTTTAACTGATCATTGCTTTTTACCTCCAATTTTTCCTTTTTAACAGTATACAGGTTATTTTACCAGGTTATGATTTTATGGATTTCTTATTTATTCGCCATCTGACCTAGGTCATTTACACCTGGGTTAGTTTTATCCATTGAATATACTGTATATATATATATAAATATTTGTTATACACAAATTGTTATTGTTGTTTTTGTTATATATATCTTGTTGGTTTTGTCTTTCCCGGTTTTACATTTGTTGTTCTTTTTATATTGTATTTTATCACCTTTAGATGTTGCTTTTAGCTTTGGTTTTAGGTTTACATGATTTTTATCTCTTATTTACTATTTCTCATTGTCTTGCGCATTTTGGCCCCAGTTGCCGATGTACCAATAAACCTCAAGCAACCACCAACCAACCAAGCCCAGAAGAGCAGGAACGAACACTCTCCGCTGTCCTTCCATTTGAATAGCCTGGAGTCTTACAGCAGGCCATTCACAGCGGAGGAGCTTCACCTTGCTCTGCACACTCTTGCATTTGCCGTCAGGCCAGACAATGTCCATTATACTATGCTCCAACACCTCTCACGATCGTGTAAGGATCGACTGCTCCGACTCTTCAACCATATTTTCCTCAAGGAGCAGTTTCCAGACTCCTGGCGGGTAGCCATCATCTTGTCCTTCCCCAAGCCAGGCAAAGATCCCAAGATTCCTTCCAATTATCGTCTAATTGCATTGACCAGCTGCATCTGCAAGGTGTTGGAAAGAATGGTACATACCAGGCTGGCCTGGTATGTACCATTCTTTCCATGTTTGGAACTGAGATGTCGAATATGAGGTAAAAAGGTCAATTTCTGGTCGAAGATGAGACCGAGAAACTTGGTCTCCGCCACAACTGGAATTATGTTACCCCTGAGCTGCAGCTAGAGGTCCAGATGAAGATTGCGCTTGCGGCAAAAGTGCACACAAGTGGTCTTCTGTGAGGTGAACTGAAACCTATTTTCCATCACCCAAACTGAAAGATTGTTCAGGGCAGTTATGCAGCAGTAACTTTGGTTCAGGGGTGCAGTTATGTTATGTATGGTCCAAATACCATGCTGGCCTGGTATTTGGAACATTATGGCCTTATTTCCAACACCCAGTGTGGCTTTTGCAGGCACAGGTCTACTTTAGACCATCTGATCTGCCTCGAATCGGCGATCAGGAATTCGTTTTTATGTCGAGAGCATCTGGTGTCAATTTTCTTTGATATCGAAAAAGCATACGATACAACATGGAGATTCGGCATTCTTCATGACCTCCACAGCTTCGGCTTGCGAGGTCACATGCCAATCTTCATCACAAACTTTTTATCTTCTCATAGTTTTCAAGTTCTTGTCGGCAACACTCTGTCACGTCCTTTCCCGCAAGAACATGGAGTGCCACAAGGCTGCGTCTTGAGTGTTACACTTTTCGCTGTCAAGATCAATTCCATTACATGGCAACTTTCTCTGCCTGTAGACAATGCCCTCTATGTTGATGACTAGGATCTTTTGCTCGTCGTCCAGCATGAAGATCATTGAACGACAACTGCAAACTGCCCTGAACAATCTTTCAGTTTGGGCGACAGCCAATGGGTTTCGGTTCTCCCCACAGAAGACCACTTGCGTGCACTTTTGCTGCAACCTAATCTTCATCTGGACCCCGAGTTGCAGCTTGGGGGTAACATCATTCCAGTTGTGGCAGAGACCAAGTTTATCGGTCTCATCTTCGACTGAAATTGACTTTTTTACCACACATATGTCATCTCAGGTCCAAGTGCACGTGGGCATTGAACATCCTTAAGGTCTTCTCCTCCCTCTCTTGAGGGACTGACCAATGTTCTTTGCTCCACCTTTACCGTGCATTGTCCAGTCGAAACTGGACTACGGATCCCAGGTGTATGACTCCGCCCAGGTTTCGGTGGTGAAGGTGCTGGACCCTCTACACCATCAGGCCTTCCGTGTTTGCACGAGGGCCTTGTGCACTTCACCGGTCCAGAGTCTCTATGTTGAGACCGACGAACCATTGTTATCTATTCGCCGTCAGCAGTTGTCCCTACTGTACGCAGCGAAATTGCAATCCCTGCCAGGCCATTCCACTTGGGACTGCATTTTCAGTCCCCAGTGGGAAATGTTATACAAGAATCTGCCGACTGCCATTCATCCTTTCGGTTTGCGTGTCCGAGGTTACCTGCGAGGCATTAAGGTCTCGATAGCATCGCACAGTTGACAGCCGAGCCACTTACACCTTGACTCGCTGATTCCCCTTCCTGCGATTTTTTTCCCTGTGCAGGATGGGGAAGGCCTTTACACCCGACTGTGTGTATCAGCAACTCTTTGCCAGCCATCATGCTGCGCACCCGGACTTCTTGCCTGTCTACACAGACAGCTTGAATTCCGGTATATCGGTGAGATCGGCCATAGTCTGCTGTGATGTAATCATTGCAGACCAGATTCCAAAGCAGTGTTCCATCTTCACTGTAGAGTTGCATTCTATCAGCATTGCCTTGGACCACATTGCAGCTAAGCATCATTGTCGATGTGTGCTTTACACCGACTCGCTTAGCTCGCTACAGGCTTTGATCTCAGTGAGGCATCAGCCTCACCCTGTTCTGTCCAAGATCCGCCAGCAGCTCCATCTTTTGGCAGCCACCATCATAATTCTCTTCTGGAGGGTGCCCAGTCATGTTGGCATCAGGGACAATGACTTGGCAGGTACTGCTGCCAAGTCGGCCACGCCCCTATCCAACTCTTCACTGCCGGTCCCATATGTGGACTTCCGGCAGCATTTTTCCATTGAGCTCCGGGCACAGTGGCAGAGATCTTGGTCTGAACATGTTGCTAACAAGCTTTTTGAAGCTTTTTTCTAGAAGAAAAGTACCCTGGTTAGTGGATTGTGTTTCAGTGGCAACTCCCTCAAGGTGATATGCAGTCTCCGTATTGTGGTGCACTGGGATTGTCACGCATTATTATGTTGTCAAACCGTGGCAGTCTTGTTTTCATAGGAATCGCATGGAGGAAGTTGTGCTTGCTCGGCTCTGCTTAGGTCACTCGTTTCTAACACACTCATTTCTTCTTAAGGCGGATGATGAACCTAAGTGCGAGTTTTGTGACACCATTTTAACTATTAAACATATTTTAGTCAAATGTCCGTGTTTTAACTTCGAACATCAGTTTTATTTTAGCTTTCATAATTTTATATCCGAGCCTCTTACACTCGGACACCTTTTATCTGCTCATTGTGTTTACCGCCAGTTTTTACCTTTTTGAAACGTGGTTATTTTAATCGACTTTGGTTTTACCTTGTATTTTTTATGTCCAACCCAGGCTTTACACCTGGGTTTTTATTGTACTATATACATCTTGTTTTTTTTATATTTACATCTTGTTTTGTTATATTTACATCTTGTTCTTATTGTATTTCTGTTATATATCTATTCATCTTGTTGGTTTTATCTTTTGCCTTTTACAGCACTTGGTTTTAACTTTGGTTCAGGGGTACTTGACTTTTAGCTTCTATTTTTTTCATTTGGGGTATTATAGCCTCAGCAGCTCATGCACCATAAAACCTCAAACAAACAAACAACCAACCAACCAACCCTTCAGATTTTCTCTCTCATACTGATCTTATCTTTCACTTGCCATGTCATGTGCTTCCCTTGGGGGTCGAGGGGCACCTTGGCCCTCTTGGATTTGCTTCCGGCCAGTCTGCTCTTCAGCCACGGTGGGGGAGCAGGGATGGGTGTGAAAGCCTCCATCACTGCCGTCCTTCACCAGTTCATAATATAATAATATATATGAAACCACTCACCTCGATGATTAAACACCCAGACTTATCCTGATTTATCAGTACGGTCTTGCTCGATATGACAGGTCCTTTCTCCACTGCTCTGATTTACATTTAATCGATGGAAGGATTCTCTTGATACAGATAGGGGAATCATGGCATCACCCATATGATATAGTGCTGTCTCTGAATAGCGGAACATCGGGTGTTGTCATTCAATTACTACAATTGTCAAACTGTGGCAGTCTTGTTTTCGCAGGAATCACAAAGAGGAAGTTGTACTTGCTCGGCTCTGCTTAGGTCATTCATTTATAACTCATTCATTTCTTCTCAAGGCAGACGACGAACCACGAGTTTTGTGACACCATTTTAACCATTAAGCATATTTTAATTCATTGTCCAGCTTTTAACCTAGACAGACATTTATTTTTTACCTTCCACAATGTTACGGCCGAGCCACTTACACTCGGCCATCTTTTATCTGATAGCTCTTTTTTTACCTTCTGTGTTTGCCTTTTTATATTTTACAAGTTATTTTAACAGATTGTAATTTTATGGATTTGTTTTTTACACCCTATACAACCTGTGTCTTTTACACCTGGGTTGCTTTTACCATTTATATCTTTCTATTTATTGCTTTACACCTATTTATTTGTTTTATCCTTTATTATCTTGTATTTTAACTTTGGTTGTGGGTTTCTGCTTCTTTTACCCTTTTCTTAATCTCGTTTGGCGCATTATGGCCTCAGCTGCCAATGCGCCATTAAACCCCAAACAACCAACCAACCAACGACCCCAGACAACCCGATTTTCCAACTTAAGTTGCCCCAACCAGAGCCAAAGAAATAGACAATGACCCCTCCTTGAATGGTGGTCTCTGATCCACGTCCTTCGGGTGATTCCAATGAAATGGACACAGATCATCCTGTTTTTAACATACTGTCAGCAATGGTTACTTTAAACAGAAAAATGCTGTCCATCCAATCATTTGAGACTTTAGAAGGCCACACCCCTGTAATTGAATTGTTGTGGGTTCAGAGGAATCTTGATATCAAGGTCCTCTTATGGGCACATAAGCCAATATGTAGGTGCCTGCAGGAGACATACAGTACTGTGCAAATTTGTTGGGACAAGCAAAAGAATGCTAAGTCCCTTCTGCTGCAAGTCTAAACTTGTTTGTGACCTTCTGCTGCAAGTCTAAACTTTCGCGTGTCCCTGCAATGAACATGCACAAGTTTAGACTTGCAGCAGAGCGATATCTGCAAGTCTAGAATTGTCTGTTGTGTTACTCTGCTATTATTTACACTTCCGCTTTAGTCGTAATTGATATTTCATAGGCTGAGGACATGGTTATGTAAGTAGTTCACAATTTTCATTGAAAACTTTTTTTATTAAATACATCATGGACATCACGCCTTGTAAACGAGCTAAAATAATCGCTTTAGGCGAAAACACTTCACTTACTGCTAGACAGATGCCAAGAGCAGTTGGTGTCGGGAAATCCAGCGTTTCACGGATCATGAAGCTGCATAAGGAAGACAGGGTCCGTGGACACATCCTGTAAAGGATATTGTGGAAGAAAAAGAAAAACCATCCCTAGAGATGATAGTCTAATTTGAAGAATTAGAATCATAGACCCAAAGAAGACCAGTGGAGACATCAAAAGTGAGATTGCATCTCATGGGGTTAATATAGATGCTTCCACTGTACGTCTTCGCCTTCTGGAGTGTGCCCGCTGGGCTCGACACTCCTCCAAAAAGCAGCTTTTGACACCCACTATGGAGCAAAAAGGCTATCCTGGGAAAGAAACATTGAGACTGGACTGTGGAGAATTGGGAAAAAGTGATATTTTCCGACGAAACTCACTTTGAAGTGCATAGCTACAGGTCAAATTTCATCCGCTGCTCGCCTGGAGAACCTCTTCGATCCGGCCACTACCAGCAATCCCCAAACTCCCACCCAAGGTCATGTTTTGGGGATGTTTCACAGCTTCCGGGCCACAGACGCTTCACCCCATTGAAGGTACATAGGCATTCTGGAGGCAAAAATGGTCCCAACACTGCAGAAGCTGTTTTCTAACGGCGATGGGGTATTTCAACAGGATATGGCTCCATGCCACAATTCTAAGCTTGCTAAGAGCTTCTTTACCCAGCAACATTTGAAGGTATTGGAGTGGCCAGGAAATTCACCTGATCTAAACCCCATTGAAAATTTGTGGGCCATTATTAAAGCGCGCATATCTAAGATGGATTGCACGATGAAAACCAAAATGATAGAAAGTGTCATGAAAGTGTGGTACCACGATCCTGAAGTGAAGGAGATGTGTGGAAAGCTAGTGGCATCAATTGTTGAGAGGGTGAAAGAAGTAATTAAAGCTAAGGGCAGTCACATTCACTATTAACTACACTATTAAACAAATAAATATTTTAGTTGTGTCTTCCACCTGCATTTTCCTATTGCCCCAACTAATTTGCACAGTACTGTACTTGCAGCCAGTCACAGGTCCTACAATACAGCATTTCTCACTTGCTTGCAAAGTCCTGGATGGAGATGGTCCAGCTCATGGGGGTGTACAGAGCATGACATGGAGACATTTCTTTGTCTTCACCATTGTCATCCTATTTCTTGCCATTTTTTCCTTTCACACAATTCCTGGTCATCCACACTATGGGTGACCAGTTGAATGGGAACATGTCTCCCTTTTTATCCAAAGGTATTTGGAATGTCTTGTGGGATACTTCTGTCCATTCAGCATTTTCCCATGAGTCTCGAAAGTGCCTGGAGGAAAAGGAGGTAGAATGCCTCAAAACTGGTAATATCTCCTGTCCAGAGGCACCACTTGCCCACCTGGCAAGTTTTCCTATGCCGGTGCGGCAATCGGAAAACCCATCATTGCAATGGCTTCCATGGCAGTGCAGACCGATATCTTCGTTCCACTGTATGAATCTTTCTTGCTGGCTATGAAGTACTGCCTTTATGCAGACAAAACTGCAGTTGGTGTTGACTTCAACATCAGCAGGTCTTTCTGCTACCACCTCCAGAAGACCACCTCCATTCTGATCAGACACCCAGACCTTCCAAACCTAAGTGGCTTCCACCAGTGCCAAAGAAAAAGTGTATGATCCTTTCCCGAATGGTAGTCTCAGAACCCTGTCTCTCAGATCCAAGGACATATATACGCATACCCCTCAATTTCCTAAACCGTCATTGGCAATGGTAAAAATAAATCATAAATTGTCATCTGCCCATTCTCCCTAAACCTGAAATGGCCACACTCCTGAAATGTAATTGTTGTGGATTCCAGAGGAATTTTGATTACACCAAGGTCCTCCTTCTTGCACCCATGCCTATCAGCATGTGCCTGCAGGCACATGATGCAGATGTACTTGCAGACAGTCACTAATCCCACAATCTGGTACTTTTCTCTCATTTGCCGGGACTGCGATGGAGATGGACCATCTCACAAAGATGTTACCATCCTCATGAGCAACCTTTCTCCATTCCAGGTTATTCCCTCACCACCACTCTATAGGCAGTAGCCATCCACCTCTCTGCCTGATTTTCGTTGACAATCTGTTCCATCTATCAAAATCAGCTCAAAACAAGGTTTGGAGGATTGTTTTGGAAATATGGAGATCCTCCAACTACGAAGTTTTCAAGTATGTCAAGGCAAAATCCCATTTCATTCAGCATCAGATCCAGAAGGAATTTGGATCATCTGTACAACCAGTTCTAAGGTCATGTGGGTATTAGTCTGGAAGATGGGTGGGAAATATATGTTCCACTCATTGCCAATCCTGGAGCACATTGGACAGGCATTTACTGATCTCCAAGCAATTCCCAACCCTCCGGGACAGTCCTTCTACATCTAATAATTCAAGCATCTTAGTGTGTAAAATGTAAAATACAAGAATAAAATCACCTTACAAACCCTAGTATAGATTGATGTACATTTTAAAAGTTTCTTTTCAAGAAGCACTTTTCCTTTCCATCTATTTGTTTGGTGCACCATAGTCTAGTTGCCTTTGTGCCATAAAACCATAAACAACCAACCAACCTTTCCATCTATTTGGAACTGTAAGTGTAGCTAGTATATTAAACCGAACTTTGCTGAATTATCTTCATCATGTCTCATCTGTGCACTTTTAATAACAAGAAACTTTCACAATGAACATCAATCAATACCAATGTTTTTAAGGTGATTTTATTCTTGTATTCTACTTTCTCCATCTCTTCTCATACTCCCCAGAGTTTCTGGCTTGAAGAGCATGTCTGAATGCTCTCCTCTGTCCTTCCACTCGATAGCCTGGAGCCGTGGGACAGGCCAATCATGTCAGAGGGGCTACACCTTTCTCTGCACTCATCTTTTGCATCTGCTGTTGGGCTAGACATTATCCATTATGCCATGCTCCAGGGGCAGGGGTGGCTCAGCCAATAGCATGCCATACCCTGTTCATGTTAAAGAACATGCTGGATAGTTTTGACGAGAGGCTACCATCTGTCTCCCAACAGCTATTCCAGTGTGTCCCATCCCCTAATCATCTCTGAGCTTTCTTGGTCCTTGTGATCTGTCCATTTAGCCCATTGCGGGCAAAAAAGTGCTGCTCAGAGGTAAAACACCCAACCCATTCATTTCTTCTCCGGGTGGACGACAAGTCTAAGTTTGAGTTTTGTGGCACCATTTTATTCATCAAGCATATTTTAATCCAATGTCCCACTTTTAACCTTGATCATTATTTTTATTTTAATTTCCATGATTTGACATCTGAGCTCTTTACACTCAGACATCTTTTATCAAATGACTAACACCTGTGTTTTGTTCTTACATTTTACTGCTTACTTTACCCTATTTAGTATTTTTTTAGTTTTTAGTTATTTAGACTTGATGCCTTTTATTCTCTAGTCTTATACATCCATTGTTGATTTTGTTTCCTACATCTGTAAAACCTTTTTACACAAGGTTTTAGCTACATTGGTTTTGCTGTATGGTTTTATTGTCTTTGTATCAGTGTCTTGTCTTCTTTCCTTTTTTTTTAAACTTAGGTTAAGAGTATACATGTCTTTTTTTCTCTTTATTTTATTGAAATCTTGTTTGGTGCAACATGGCCTTTGTTGCCCTTGTGCCATAAAACCCCTAACAACTAACCAAATCCCTAACCAAGAAATTATGGGTATGTCTATTCTGTTTCGAACTTTGTTATATTCTGTCATTGAAAGCTGGTTTCAGTAGGGTTTTCTCAGACATTTTCTGCTCTCTGCATGATTAACTTCGTAATTTTACAATGTAAGTAACCAATAACTTTGTCTAAGATATCTTGAACAATGGGTAATATTCAATAAATACATGAAAATTATCCTCTCAGCCAGGTGCATCGTCTAGAGACTGCTTCAAATACTGATATATTTTTCACTTTTACTTTTAATAGATCTTTGTAATGTAAATTGTGAATTTTGATATTATTGTATTGTTAACTGATAAATAATGGTATGCATGCTATCAGCGTCTCATTAGTTTATTGTAATGTTTTAGGTATTTATGGGCAAAGACAAAAAGAGTGAAGAAGAAGCTCTCACAGCATTCACAAATGTTTTACTCTTACTTTCTTCGATTCAACCTGAGGTATGTAAACTACAACACAACATGTTAATCAACTAAATGAGCAAATAAAACCGAGTTTCCTCCAAACATTGGACACATATACTATCTTCTAACTTGTATTATGACAAATCACCCTTGGGCAACATTAACCCATTGCAAAGGCAGGTAGATGTCAACACTGGTTTCAACACTGATCTCATGAACAGACATTTGCATACAGGATGGGAAACACCCAGATCTTTTCCAAAAAGTTGTAGTATGATGATGCATTTCGATTTTGTCTGTCATATACCGGACAAAGTGGGGGACTCCTGACATCAAGTGCGCCAAACATTATATGGCAGTGGAAGAGAGCAAGTAACTCTACTAGTCACTCAAAACTTGATAAGCCACCACTTGGAGCAAGTTCCTGTTCATGGCAAGGTGACCACTCTGTTCAGAAACTGGCGAGATCCCCCTTAGCTAGTCTTGCCATTGGGGAGCCTATTTGTCACAGTGCTGGGCAACAGTTTCAAAGGCCACTGCTACATACTGCTTTGGTCTCTGCTTCAGGTAAGTGGGAGGTCCTGGGGTGGCTCCTCCAGGATCAATCGGCTGGTGGGCTGGATATGCTAGGGCCAACTATGCAGTGCAGTGATTGCAATGGAGAACATCTTGTATCCAGAAGCAAGAAAGATCATTGCTGTGCCACCTTCACCTTACAAACTTTCTTATGTTAGTGTGGTTGCTGGAAGAGCTATTGTTCATCAGCATCTCTAGCAGTGTAACCGACATCAGTGTTCCATTCAGTTGAGACTTTTCTGCAACTGGCTTGGTACCTCTTGGAACAAGCAAAACCATGGTCAGTGTCAACCTCGATATTGAATCCAGTTTCCATTCGTGCTTCAGTGCCTTCCTCTTCCACCACTAGAAGGTCTCCTTCACCTATTGGGGCGGGAGTGGCTCAGTCGGTAGCACACCAGGCTCGTAATCTGTAGTTCCCAGATTCGAGTCCCAGCTGTGTCAGCATTGAGATTTATCTCTGCAAAATTTCCCGCCCTGCCCATGGTCAGTAGGGGACACCGATGGGCTTAGAAAGGCTGCCGTCCGTCGGATGGAACGTAAAGCCATGGTCCCGTGTGTGGGAGAGCCATACCCTGTGCACGTTAAAGAACACGCTGGATGGTCTTGACGGGAGGTTACCATCTGTCTCCCAACAGCTGTTCCAATGGGTCTCCTCCCCCAACCTTCACTGAGCCTTTGGGGTCCTTGTGACCTGGCCATTTAGCCCATGGTATGCAAAAAAGTGCCGCTCAGAGGTAAAACAACCCAACCTTCACCTTTGAGTTCTAAAGTCATATGCGATAAAATCCAAAAGATTAGTAGGAACTTCACCTCCTACTCATCATTGACCCAGGAGCAAACTTGACAGCCAATTGCTGATCCCATTTCCTGTCTTCAAACACCTCTACCTTCCAAACCAGTCTTCAACCACATTGGGGCAATGGGGTTGAAGACCAAGGCAATGACTCCACCTCATTCAGTGGTCACTGATCCATGTCTTTCAGATGATTCTAAGGATGTATGACACAGGCTACCCTGATTTTAATAAACCATCCTCTGTGATGATCAAATTAATTGTAAAATGTCATCTGCTCAGTCACCTGAGATGGCTACTCTCCTATAATAGCTTTGTCATTATTCCAGAGTAATATTGATGACATCGAGGGCCTCTATTGGGCACACAAGCCCATCTGACTGTGCCTGCAGGGGTCATACTTACAGACACTTGCTGATACCATGATCTGCCACTTTTCTCTCATTTGCCAGGACTGGGATGGAGATAGCCCAGGTCAAGGGGGTATTTATATCCTCATGAGCCACAATTCTCAATTCCAGGTCGTTCCCCTCACCACTACTCTGGAGGTGGTAGCCATCTGCTTCTTTGTGGGATTTTCATTGACTGTCTGCGCTGTTTATCTTCTGCCCACAAGTATCTTCCAGGAAGACCTCAATAACCTTGTCTTGTAGGGAGCATGGGTGGCTCAATCAGTAATGCAGCAGGCTCATAATCTTCAGTTCCCAGGTTCGAGTCCCAGCTGAGTCAGCATTGAGATTTATCTCCACAAAACTTTCTGCCCTGCCCACGGTCAGTAGGGGACACCAATAGGCCTGGAAAGGCTGCTGTCCATCAGATGGGACATTAAACCATGGCTCCATCTGCGGGAGAACCATACCCTGTGCACATTAAATAACACGCTGGATGGTCTTGACGGGAAGCTACCATCTGTCTCCCAACAGCTGTTCCAGTGAATCTCCTCCCCTAATCTTCTCTGAGCCTTCAGGGTCCATGTGACCTGGCCATTTAGCCCATGGTGTGCAAAAAAGTGCCGCTCAGAGGTAAAACAACCCAACTTGTCTTGCAGCTGCCGCCCCTCTTTCTTGTCATGGGTGACTTCAATGGACACAGTCTTCTTTGGACCAGCACTGACACCAATGGGAGGAGTGGAGTCCTTGAACAGTGGTTCATGGATACTTCACACTCTTTGTTGAACATTGCTGTCAGTACCTTCTTTCACTCCCCATCCTGCACATACACTGTCGTTGATCTCACCATCCCCCTCGGTGTGAGCGCCTGTACGCGGTGAGGGGGACCACCCTGTGAAGGTTCCGCTGTCTCGGCTACTTTCGCAGGGTCCTAAACGCTTGCCCGTGTGTTTGCCGTGCGCAGAGACCCGTGTCCCGGGAAAGGAGGATCCTGGTAGTTGCTCGGGGGTCCCCGTCTTCTCTCCTCAGCTCATGACTGGCGGGGTCCCCATTGGCCGTCTTGCCATTGGGGAGCCTGTCTGTCGCGGGGCTGGGCAGGGGATTCCGGGGCGTCTGCTATACACTGCTTTGGCCTCTGCTTCCAGTAAACGGGAGCTCCTGGGGTGGCCCCCCCAGGAGCAATCGGCTAGTGGGCAGGTCCTGCTAGGGTCAACCGTGCAGAGCGGTGAGTAACCTTGCCCACCGTCCGGGTACAGGTTTACAAGTTTCCTCACAACTTATTTTCCTTTTGTAGTTATCCTTTCTTTGTGAGGCCAGTTTGGCCATTCACAATTTTGTTATTTTAAGCTTTGTTTCTTTTGTGTCGAACGTTTTAGTTCTGCACATTTCGCTTTTAATTTTCCTTATATTTATTTGTGAGGGCTTGGCTCACTGTCTGTGTGGGTATAGTGCCTGCGCAGCCCTGGCACCCGACTGGGCGTCCCCTTGTTGGGCTCCGTGGACGGTGGGGACAGCGGGCACTGAACCACACATCGTCGCCAACAAGAGAACTCGACATGAGCCCCCATCTTCCTCGTTGTCAAAGTTATCTCTGCCGTCGTCTTCTGTGTCTGTGTCTTCGTTCCCAAAGTTCCTGATCATCCACTCCACGGGTGATCAGGTACTTGGGGACATGTCCCCTTTTTTCGTTAATAAAGGATTGAAAGGTCTTGCGGGAGAGCCGAAATCCGTCAAGCGCTTATGATCTGGCAACTTGCAGGTTGAGACCGCTTGTTCGAAACATTCTGAACTACTCCTGAAAGTCAAAGAAATTGGTGGGGTGGCTGTCGAAGTCACTCCCCATAAAACTTTGAATTCCTCTCGGGGTGTGATCACTGAGTGGGGCCTCCTCAAAGTCACTGAGGAGGAAATCCTCTCAGAACTCACACATCAAGGAGTAACAGCGGTCCATCGGGTTTTGACACGCCGTGATGGGAAATTGACACCCACCCGGGTGCTGATTGTCACCTTTAATTCGCCACGCCTGCCTTCTTACATCAAGGCAGGATACTTACATTGTGAGGTTCGGTCGTATATCCCAAACCCTCTGCGCTGTTTTCAGTGTCAGATATACGGTCACGCCCACACAGCATGCAGGGGCAAGCCCACCTGTGCTCGCTGTGGCAGTAAGGATCATCTCGATCCTGACTGCACAGCAGAAAAGGCATGCTGTGTGAACTGCAGTGGCGAACATCCGGCGTACTCCCGCGACTGTCCGAAGTGGAAGGAGGAAAAGGAGGTGCAACGCTTGAAAGTAGTAAACAACATTTCTTATGCTGAGGCGAGAAAGTTTGCTGCACCGCCCGCCCCGCTTGGCAAGGTTTCCTATGCCAGTGTAGTCATTGGGAAGCCCATCGTTCCAATGACTTCAATGGCGGTGCAGACTGACATCAGTGTACCACCTACAGAGTCTTTCTCGCTCGCAGCCAAGTACCTCCTCACGCAGGCGAGACCGAGGGTGGTGTCGACTTGGACATCAACCCCGGTTTCCATTCCTGCAACACAGCCTTCCACCTACACCGGAAGGCCTCCTCCTTCCCGTCCTCAGACAGCAAGACCTTCAAAACCGAAGGGGCCCCCACCGGGGCCAAAAAAGAAAATAACTGCGCCACAAAGGGCGGTCACCAATCCATGCCCCTCGGACGATTCTGAGGACATGGATACCGACCGCCCCCTATTCACTAAACCGTCCTCTGCGGTGGTTAAGTTGAATAGGAATTCGTCGTCCGCCCACTCTTCTAAGTCCTGAGATGGCCACACTCCTACAATGGAATTGTCGTGGATTCCAGAGGAATATTGATGACATCAAGGCCCTCCTTCAGGCACACCAGCCCATCTGTGTGTCCCTGCAGGAGACATACTTGCAGCCAGTCACAGATCCCACGATCCGGCACTTTTCACTAGTTCGCCGGGACCGGGATGGAGATGGTCCAGCTCGTGGAGGTGTCGCCATCCTCGTGAGCAACCATTCTCCATTCCAGGTTGTACCACTCACCATCAACTTAGAGGCGGTAGCCATCTGTCGCTTCGTGGGGTTCTCGCTGACTGTCTGCTCTGTATATCTTCCACCTGGGAGCATCGTCTTCCAGGAAGACCTTGATGATCTCGTCTCGCAGCTGCCGTCCCCCTTCCTCATTACGGGGGACCTCAACGGACACAGTCCACTTTGGGGCAGTGCTGACACCAACGGGAGGGGTGGGGTCTTGGAGCAGTGGCTCATGGATCCTTCTCTCTCCCTGTTGAACACCGGTGTCAGTACTTACTTTCACTCCCCAACCCGCACTTTCACTGCCATTGACCTCACCATCTGCTCCTCCTCGATCCTTCCACTCTTTACATGGGAGGTCGAGGACAACCCGTACGGAAGCGATCACCTCCCCGTAGTGTGCACCATCTCCCGTGGGGGGCCTTGCAGCCCTTCACGTGTCTCACGGTGGAGGCTGGATCGGGCTGACTGGGGTGGTTTCGAGCTGCTCTCTGAGCTCGATGACCATTCTGTCAGCCAGGAGCCAATCAATGTGGCAGTAGCGGAGATAACGGACTGTATCGTAGATGCAGCTGCATCAACAATTCCTCAAACTTCTACACGGTTTCCTCGCTTTCCAAAACCGTGGTGGAATCCAGATTGCACCGCAGCTCGTAAGGCTCAGAACAAGGCTTGGGGGGTGTTTCGGAGATATCCGATGTCCCCCAACCTTGAAAATTTCAAACGCGCCAGGGCGAAAGCACGTTTCGTCCAACGCCAGAGCCAGAAGGAATCTTGGATCAAGTATACGTCTTCTATCACCCGCACGACTAGTTCTAAGGTCGTGTGGGATAAAGTCCGGAAGATGGGTGGGAACTACACGTTCCACTCGTTATCGATCCTGGAGCACAATGGACAGGCAATTGCTGATCCCAAAGCAATTGCCGACACTCTGGGGGAGTCATTCTCTTCCATCTCTTCATCTTCCTCTTACTCCACAGAGTTTCTGGCCCAGAAGGGCAGGGCGGAACACTCTCCACTGTCTTTCCACTCGAATGGCCTGGAGCCTTACAACAGGCCATTCGCAGCGGAGGAGCTTCGCCTTGCCTGCACTCGTCTCGTGCCTCTGCTGTAGGGCCGGACAATGTCCATTATGCCATGCTCCAACATCTATCACCATCGAGTAAGGATCGGCTGCTCCATCTCTTCAATCGCATTTTTCTCGAGGAGCAGTTTCTGGACTCCTGGCGGGAGGCCATCGTCTTGGCTTTCCCCAAGCCAGGCAAAGATCCCAAGATTCCTTCCAATTATCATCCCATCGCGTTGACGAGCTGTGTGTGTAAGGTGTTGGAAAGAATGGTAAATGCCAGACTCATCTGGTATTTAGAACACCACAACCTTCTTTCCAACACCCAGTGTGGCTTTCACAGGCAACAGTCAACTCTTGACCATCTGATACACCTCGAATCTGCTATCAGAAATTCATTTTTACGTAGAGAGCACCTGGTGTCAATTTTCTTTGACATCAAAAAAGCATACGACACGGCTTGGAGATTTGGCATTCTTTGTGACCTCCACAGCTTCATCTTGAGAGGTCACATGCCGATCTTCATCTCCAACTTCTTATTGACACGTTCTTTTCGTGTCCGTGTCGGTAACACTCTGTCGCCGCCGTACCCCCAAGAACAGGGGGTGCCACAAGGCTGCGTTGTGAGTGTTACGCTTTTTGCTGTCAAGATTAATTCTATAACTAGACAACTTCCTCCATCAGTAGGCAATGCCCTGTATGTTGATGACTTTAGCATCTTTTGCTCTTCGTCCAGCATGAGGGTCATTGAAAGACAACTGCATATTGCCCTGAACAATCTTTTGGTTTGGGCGATGGCAAATGGGTTTCGGTTCTCTCCACAGAAGACCGCTTGTGTGCACTTTTGCCACAGCATAATCTTCATCTGGATCCCGAGCTAAGGCTCGGGGGTAACATCATTCCAGTTGTGGCGGAGACCGAGTTTCTCGGTCTCGTATTCGATCGGAAATTGACCTTTTTACCACACATACGTCATCTTAGGTCCAAGTGCACCCAGGCATTGAACATCGTCAAGGTCCTCTCCTCCCTTTCTTGGGGAGCGGAACGATGTTCTTTGCTCCGCCTCTACCATGCACTTGTCTGATCGAAACGACTACGGATCCCAGGTGTACGACTCTGCCAGGGATTCGGTGGTGAAGGCGCTAGACCCCCTCCATCATCAGACTCTCCTTGTTTGCATGGGAGCCTTCCGCACCTCACCGGTCCAGAGTCTTTACGTTGAGACCGACGACCTTCTTTATCTCTTTGCCATCAGCAGTTGTCCCTACAATATGCATCTAAATTGCGATCCCTGCCTGACCATCCCACTTGGGACTGCGTTTTCAGTCCAAAGTGGGAAATACTTTACACTAATCGGCCGACTGCCATTCGTCCATTTGGTTTGCGAGTCCGAGGCTACCTCAGAGACATCAACACCAGTCTCGATAGCGTTGCACAGCCGACAGCTGAGCCACTTCCACCATGGCTCGCTGTTTCCCCTTTCTGCAATTTTTCCCTGTTCAGGACGCGGAAGGTCTTTAGACCCGACTGTGTGTACTGGCAACTCTTTGCCAGCCATCGTGCTGAGCACCCGGACTTCTTGCCTGTCTTCATAGATGGCTCGAAGTCTGGCACATCAGTGGGATCGGCCATGGTCTGCTGTGATGTAATCATTGCAGACCAGATCCCACTGCAGTGTTCCATCTTCACTGCAGAGTTGCACGCTATCAGCCTCGCCTTGGACCATGTGGCGACTAAGCATCATCGTCGATGTATGCTTTACACCGACTCGCTTAGCTCGCTACAGGCTTTGATCTCGGTGAGGCATCGGCCTCACCCAGTTCTTACTAAGGTCCGCCAGCAGCTACATCGTCTGGCAGCCACCACCACCATCCATTTCTGTTGGGTGCCTTGTCACGTTGGAATCAGGGGTAATGATTTGGCAGATTCTGCTGCCAGGTCAGCCACACCCCTGTCCGACTCTCCGTTGCTGGTTCCCTATCTGGGTTTCCGGCAGCGTTTTACCACCGAGCTCTGGGCACAGTGGCAGAGATCTTGGTCAGAACAGCTTACCAACAAGCTCTTTGAGATCAAACCTATCGTCAAACCATGGCAGTCCTGTTACCGCAGGAATTGTAAGGAGGAAGTTGTACTTGCTCTGCTCCACTTAGGTTATTCGTATATTAGTCTTTCGTTTCTTCTACGGGCAGACGACGTACCTAAGTGCGAGTTTTGGGACACCATTTTAACTATTAAACATATTTATTCGAATGTCCATGTTTTAATTTCAAAAGTCAATGTTATTTTAGCTTTCATAAATTTATGTCCGAGCCTCTTACACTCGGACATCTTTTATCTGATCATTGTGTTTTAACGCCAGTTTTTACATTTTTGAAGCATTGTGGCTATTTTAATCGACTTTCATTTTACCTTGTATTTTTATGTGTAACCCAGGCTTTACACCTGGGTTGTTTTTTACTATATACATCTTGTTGTTTTTGTTATATTTACATCTTGTTTTTATTGTTTTTCTGTTATATCTCTATACATCTTGTTGGTTTTATCTTTTGCCTTTTACAGCACTTGGTTTTAACTTTGGTTCAGGGGTACTTGACTTTTAGCTTCTATTTATCTCGTTTGATGCATTATAGACTCAGTTGCTCATGTTCCAAAAAATCCCAAACAACCAACCAACCAACCAGATACCACAAGACACCTATGGAAATCTTGTAGTGTCCATGCCTCACCGGATCAGAGCTGTTTTGGCGGCACATGGAGAACCAATATCATATTACGCAGGCGGTCATAATGTTTTGGCTCTTCAGTGTATATTTACATATATACAGTCCCTACGTTCGGGGGGCGGGGGTGGCTCAGTCGGTAGTGCGCCAGGCTCGTAATCTGTAGTTCCCAGGTTCGAGTCCCAGCTGGGTCAGCGTTGAGATTTTTCTCTGCAAAATTCCCCGCCCTGCCCACGGTCAGTAGGGGACACCGATGGGCTTGGAAAGGCCGCCGTCCGTCGGATGGGACGTTAAGCCGTGGCCCCGTGTGCGGGAGAGACATACCCTGTGCACGTTAAAGAACACGCTGGATGGCCTTGACGGGAGGCTACCATCTGTCTCCCAACAGCTGTTCCAGTGGGTCCCCACCCCCAACCTTCTCTGAGCCTTCGGGGTCCATGTGACCTGGCCATTTAGCCCATGGTGTGCAAAAAAGTGCCGCTCAGAGGTAAAACAACCCAACTCTGTGTTCTGTGTGCCACTTTCTTTTTTACACTCTGTAACACTCCAAATGTATGTTAAACTTCAGTTTAGACCTTTTGGCTGATCCAGATTAAACTAAACTTCCATATAGCATCAGGCACCAGTCAAAATTAACTTGTTAAATAAAGTTAAATGAGGGTTCATTAAGTTTATAGGCATTACTTAGTGAGTAAGAAATCAAAAGAATGCCAAATTATTAAAGTTAAAACGTAGTAAAAATCAATTATCATTACTCAAGAGAAAAAATAGCAGGTCAAAATATTCCATATAACAAACAAAGTTTATTTCCAAAAAATTCAAGATTCCCCAAATAAATTGATGAATACAAAACAGTCTGAGCAACTAAAATCTCACATCTAGCTCCATCTCTACTAACAACTTTATACTTCATCTTACTAACTTGCTATCATCTGACTACTCTTACTGACTTCATGACCTGACGTCGCTTTATATACATGTGGCTTGCAACTGACGTGTGTTGTACGCTGGAAAAAACATTTGTATAAACTTACAATTGACCACTTGCACTAGCTATGATGCAAAAGGGGGTGAGTCCTTAATGCATGCATTAGCGGCTGTCAATAAAAATTTGTAGTTGTGCATATGTGACACCTTTAGCGGCTTGGGTGAGAGAAATGATGGTACCAGAGAAAAATGGATGGACCATCACACCCTCCCCTAAAGTCAGAGTCAGTACCAACTTTGGCACTGAAGTCACCTAGAACAAGGGTAATATCTCCTTTCTTGACAGAATTCAAAATATCCTGAAGTTGTCCGTAAAACTTATCCTTCTCATCCTCATCAGCATCCTAAGTTGGGGAATAACATGCATATTTATTGTTCTACAGATTTTTACTGTTTTTTCTATCATTTTACATTTGTGGTTTTGCTTTTGTCATGTTTTCTGTGTGTGCTTATAACTTTTACCTTCCTTCTTACCTTGTTTGACATATACTAGCCTTTATTGCTGATGCACCATTAAACCCCAAACAACTAACCAACTAACCAAATTTGACCACTTGTATTATTAGAGTTGGAGGGAATTTTATATCAATAACCAGATAATGATGACCAAATTGATTTTTTTTTATCCCTGAAACTTTTTGCTTCAGTTCACCAAGCTGAACAGTTCTCTCAGTATTGGATGATTATTTCTGAGCAGTATATTTAGTGTTAAAGTTCATTGTGTTAAATTTCTCTTTCTGTTATCATCATAAATAATTGGTCTCTTATTCATTTGTAGCCTGGAAACTCAAGCTTGTTAGAAGAATATATTACTGGAATTCTGCAAGGTAATTCAAAATAAAGCTTTATTTTGTATGCATTATTTCTATTTATTATAGATACAATCAGTTACAATTTTTGTGAGGCCCCTTTTATTATCTAAATTGGTAGAGAGGCATACTGCAATGTGAGTTCTTCACTATATCCTGTAATAAGGCATAGAACTGGCTAGGCCTAACATCTAAAATTTAACCACTCACCTTCTGCAATTGCAGTCCATTAGTATCTTTCAATGGAAATATTCTCTCCTGGAAAAGAATGCAAGGTCTGCCAGATCCGTTTGTCCTGTTGTTCTGTGTTCTGGTGCTCAGTTGGTAGTGCACCAGGTTCATAATCTGCAATTCTCAGGTTCGAGTCCCAGTTGGGCCAGCATTGTAATTTATCTCTGCAAACATTTCTGCCTTGCCCTCTTTCAGTAGGGGACACTGATGGGCTTGGAAATGCCACCATCTACCAGATGGGATGTAAAACTGTGGCCCCCTTTGATGGCCTTGACAGGAGGCTTCTATATGTTTTAACTATCAGTGGGTCCCCTTCCCTCAACCTACTTTGAGCCCTTGTGATCTCAGAATTTAGCCCACTGTATGCAGACAATTTCCACTCGGGTAAAACAACCAAACGCAATCCATCAATCAAGGATGACAGACGGGGACAGGCATTTGTTGTCACAAATTACAATAAAGCAGAGCTGCTATAGTTCATCTGGTACGTTATGGCCTCGTGTGCTGGAGAATCGTACCCTTGCACTTTAAAGAGCATGCTGGATGTCCTTGATGGGAGTCTACCATCTGTCTCCCAACAACTATCTAGTGGGCCTCTCCCCCAACCTTATCTGAGTCTTCAAGATCCTTGTGGCCTGGCCATATAGTCCATTGTGTGCAAAAAAGTGCCTCTCGCAGGTTAAACAACCCAACCTTGTTGTTCTGGTCATCTATGGCCACTTTATTTTTCTACTCTTGTGAAAACGAAGAGAATTTTTCTGTGTAATATTATCTGAAATATTATATCATTTAATGCATATACTAGAGTTTTGCTATCCCAAAATATTATCCACTGTGGAAAATATGCAGCCATTAAAATTTAATGCATCAGGTAGCTGCACAGTTTACTTTTGGAAAAGGTGATCTTATTTTCATGTTAGACTTTTTAATAAAACTAAATTGGGACAATGAAGTAAGATTTAATAAGTGATTTATTAGAATTCTCTAGTCATTAAAATTTTAAATTAATGTTATTAAAAGCATAAATCTTAAAATTTCTCGTTTTAATCATCAATTTTCCTATTTACCTACAGTAAGTGCTGATAAGGTTTCTGGCCAGCTTTAAGATTATAGATTTGTAAAATTGAGAAAAAACACTGAAAGAAATTGCATTTTCAGATATCAATTTTCCTTTAAAAATTTAATTTCAAAAACTGGGAATTTCTCCAGAAAGATTTGTTTATTTTCAATCCCATTCCCTTATTCCCTTACTTTCCTTAACCCTTACAGTATCAGGTTTCTGAAACTGAACACACTGTGGTAGCTGAATTTATTTTAAAGTGTTTTCAGAAAATGAAATAAACAACTGTAGAACCAAATTCTGAAGTAACTGAACAGAAATATGTCATGTTATATACTGAAAAAAAAGAGCATTTAACTTAATAAACTCGCAAAAATTCAAAAAAAATTGTAGGTTAAATTTTTTAAACTTTTTATTAAAACATTGAAAAAATTTACTGTATTTTTTTCCATTTTACCTTCAGCAAAATTTCAAATATATGTATATTTCCCTGATTTTTTTTCTATATTATTTTATTTAATATAAACATCATCATCATCCTCAAGCAGCCATGGGCTACAGAGGTCCAACCAGACCATGCAATTTAGTTCTCTAAGCATGTCTGTCCTGAGCTACATCAGCTGCATCCGACCACTGCACACCAATTCTAACAAGCTCTTGTTTGACATTGTCTACACACCGCATCCTAAGTCTCCCCCTCTTTAAGGCCTTTAGGCACACTGTTCATAAACTTATTCGCTGATCTATAATTATGCCAACCAACGGAGTCTCTCTCTGCCCAATATACTGCTCGAAAGAGGTTGCTGACTCCCCATCATTACTTACAAAGTTGAACCACCTAATGCCCAAGATAGTGCATAAGCATCTAGAATCAAAAGCATCTAGTTTCCGGTTATCTGGTGTATAAAGTGTCCAAGTTTCACTGCCATAACTAACCCTAGAAAGAACCAAACTATTATACAGTCTAATTTGTCTTTAGGTGTATGCGTCTATTTCTCTACACTCTCCATAGATCCTTAAAAGTCCCAGCAGCAATCCCTATCCGTCTGTTAATCTCATGCCGCACATCACCAGCATCTGTTACATAGCTCCCAAGATAATTAAACTGAGACACCTGCTCAAGATTGCAACCATTTGTAATATTTTGATTATTGCTTAAATCTTTCATTTATTTCGTTTTTTCTAAATTAGTTAGTAATTTATGCATTTTAATGTGAAATGCATATTCTTAGACTTTTGACGATCGCCAAACGCCTACAACAAGCCTAAGCAAAGCAGTGTCATAAAGAGTAATTTTACTCTAAAAACTAGATAATTTAAATAAGAAATAAAAAAATATATCAGAAAAGTGATAAAGAACTATGAAAAAAATATTTAAAAATGTTTCAAAGCATGTTGCCAACGGCAGTACCTAGCTGAAAACACCAGTTCTCATCTGATCACCAAAGTTAAGCAACTTTGGGCATGTTCAGTACCTGGGAACACCGTGTGCAGTTGGTAAAAAATATGCTGATAACCTGCCATCCCTCTTCTACTGCCCCCTTGGTGTGAGCGCCAGTACCCTGTGAAGATTCCGCTGGCTCAGTTACCTTCACAGAGTCCTAAACGCTCGCCCGCGTGTTTGCCGTGCGCGGAGACCTGTGTCCCTGGAAAGGAGGATCCTGGCAGTTGCTCAGGGGTCCCCGTCGTCTCTCCCCAGCTCATGACTGGTGAGGTCCCCTTTGACTGTTTTGCCATGGGGGAGACTGTCTGTCGCGGGGCTGGGCAGTGACTTCCGGGGCTGCTGCTATACACTGCTTTGGTCTCTGCTTCAGATAAACGGGAGGTCCTGGGGCGGCCCCCTCAGGATCAATCGGCTGGTTGGCTGGTCCTGCTAGGGTCAACTATGCAGATCGGTGAGTAACCTTGTCCACGTCCAGACAACGGTTTGCGAGTTTCCCCACACATTCACTAATTTTGTAGTTTTTCTTCTTTTGTGAGGCCAGCTCTTAACCTCACACTTTATTGATTTCTTGCTTCTTTTCTTTTGTGGGAACTCAGACGAGTTTCTCACCATTTCTCTTTTCCTGTTCCTTTTTGTTTCGTTGTGCGGGCTTGGCTCACTGCCTGTGTGGGTATGGTGCCCAGGCGGCCATGCCGCCCAACTGAGCGTCCCCTTGTTGGACTCCATGGTGGGTGGGGACAACCGGCACTGAATCCTTTCAAACAAACATGAGTTCTACAATTCAAAATTCATCGATCAATGCCGCCAAGAGAGCTCGCCATGAACCCTCAAATTCTTTGTCTTTGCCTTCGTCTTCGTGTGTGTCTCCGTCTCCGAAGTTCCTGATCATCCACTCTACAGGTGATCAGGTGCTTGGAGACATGTCCCCGTTTTTTATCCATAAGGGTCTTCAAGGTCTTGCGGGAGAACCGAAATCTGTAAAGCGCCTTAGATCTGGTGACTTGCAGGTGGAATCTACACGCTCCAAGCATTCAGAGCTTCTATTAAACGTTACAGCGATTGGTGGAGTGGCAGTCGAAGTCACTCCACACAAGACGCTCAATTCCTCCCGGGGCATGATCTCAGAGTGGGGCCTCCTCAAGGTTTCTGAGGAGGAAATCCTCTCGGAGCTTTCAACCCAGGGGGGATCGCAGTCCACCAGGTTTCATCAAGCCATAATGGAAAGTTAGAGCCCAGCCGGGTACTCATCCTAACTTTCAATACACCACACCTGCCTAATTCCATCAAGGCAGGATACTTACACTGCAAGGTGCGACCATTTATACCCAATCCTCTGCGTTGTTTTCAATGCCAGAGGTTTGACCATGCCCGCACCGCATGTCGGGGCAAGCCCACCTGTGCTCGTTGTGACAGTCAGGATCATCTTGAACCTGACTGCACAGCAGAAAAGGCATGCTGTGTAAACTGCTGTGGTGAACATCCGGCGTACTCCCGCGACTGTCCGAAGTGGTTGGAGGAGAAAGAGGTACATCGCCTGAAGACCCTCCATAACATCAGCTATCCAGAGGCGAGAAAGCTTGCTGCACCGCCTGCCCCACCTGGCAAGGTCTCCTATGCCGGTGCGGTTGTCCGAAAGCCCGTCGTTAAGATGGCTTCCGTGGCGGTGCAGACGGATATCAGTGTTCCACCACCTGAATCTTTCTCACCTGCTGCTAAGTACCTCTTGATGCAGGCGAAGCTGACGTCGGTGTCAATCTCAACATCGACACCGGTTTCTATTCCTGTGTCTGTGCCTTCCACATCCACCTCCGGAAGGCCCCCTCCATCCCGCCCACAGACAGCGAGATCTACCAAACCCAAGGGGCCCCCGCCGGGGCCCAAAAAGAAAATTTTACCTCCTTCTCGTTCGGCGGTCTCTGATCCATGTTGCTCGGACGACTCCGAGGACATGGACACCGACCGCCCTATTTTTCCAAAACCGTCGTTGGCGACGGTTAAAATAAATCGTAAGTCGTTCACCAATTCTTCCAAGACCTGAGATGGCCACACTCCTTTAATGGAACTGTCATGGATTCCAGAGGAATATTGACATCAAGGTCCTTTTGAGGGCACACGAACCCCTCTGCGTGTGCCTTCAGGAGACATTCATGCAAACAGCCAACAATCCCACTATCCGGCACTTTTCTCTCATTCGCCGGGACCGGGATGGGGATGGTCCAGCTCACGGAGGTGTTGCCATCCTCGTGAGGAACCATTCTCCATTCCAGGTCATTCCCCTCACCACACACTTAGAGGCGGTAGCTATCCGCCTTTTTGTGGGATTTTTGTTGACTGTCTGTTCTGTCTATCTCCCACCCAGAGGCATTTTCCGGGATGACCTTGATGACCTCGTCTTGCAGCTGCCACCCGCTTCCTCATCATGGGGGATTTCAACGAACACAGTCCACTTTGGGGTAGTGCTGACACCAACGGGAGGGGCCGGGTCCTGGAGCAGTGTCTCCTGGATCCATCGCTCTCCCTGTTGAACACCGGTGTCATTACCTACTTTCACACCCCATCCCACACATTCATTGCCATTGACCTCACCATCTGCTCCTCCTCGATTATTCCACTCTTTACATGGGAGATTGAGGACAATCCATATGGAAGCGATCACCTCCCCGTGGCGTGCACCATTTCTCGTGAGGGGGCCTTGCAGCCCTTCGCGTGTCCCGGTGGAGGCTTGATCGGGCTGACTGGAGTGGCTTCGAGCTCTTGTCTGAGCTCAATGAGCACTCTGTCAGCCAGGTGCCCATCAGTGTTGTAGTGGCGGAGTTGACGGACTGCATCGTCCATGCAGCTGCCTCTACTATTCTTCAGACCTCGACTCGGTTTCCACGGTTCCCAAAACCGTAGATGGAATCCTGACTGCACCGCAGCTCGTAAGGCTCAGAACAAGGCTTGGGGGGTGTTTCGGAGATATCCGACGTCCTCCAACCTAGAAGCATTCAAATGCGCCAGGGTGAAACCCCGTTTTGTCCAGCGCCAGAGCCAGAAGGAACCTTGGATGAAATATACGTCTTCTATCACCCGCACGACCAGTTCTAAGGTCGTGTGGGATAAGGCCCAGAAGATGGGTGGGAAGTACACGTCCCACTCATTATCGATCTTGGAGCACAATGGACATGCAATTGCTGATCCTCGAGCAATTGCCGACACTCTGGGGGAGTCATTCTCCACCATCTCTTCTCTCTCCTCCCCACTCCCTGGAGTTTCGGGCCCAGAAGAGCAGGGCCGCAGTATGCAGCAAAATTGCGATCCCTGCCAGGCATCCCACTTGGGACTGCGTTTTCACCTTGGCTCGCTGTTTCCCCTTCCTGCGATTTTTCTCTGTGCAGGACGGGGAAGGCCTTTACACCCGACTGTGTGTACCAGCAACTCTTTGCCAGCCATCGTGCTGAGCACCCGGACTTCTTGCCTGTCTTCACAGATGGCTCGAAGTCTTTCACATCTGTGGGATCCGCCATGGTCTGCTGTGATGTAATCATTGCAGACCAGATCCCACTGCAGTGTTCCATCTTCACTGCAGAGTTGCACGTTATCCGCCTTGCCTTGGACCACGTGGCGACTAAGCATCATCGTTGGTGTGTGCTTTACACCGACTCGCTTAGCTCGCTACAGGCTTTGATCTCGGTGAGGCATCGACCTCACCCTGTTCTTACTAAGATCCGCCAGCAGCTACATCGTCTGGCAGCCACAACCACAATCCATTTGTGTTGGGTGCCCGGTCACGTCGGGATTAGGGGCAATGACTTGGCAGATGCTGCTGCCAAGTCAGCCACGCCCCTGTCCGACTCTCCGTTGCCGGTTTCCTATCTGGATTTCCGGCCGCGTTTTACCACCGAGCTCCAGGCACAGTGGCAGAGATCTTGGTTGGAACAGCTTACGAACAAGCTCTTTGAGATCAAACCTATCATCAAACCATGGCAGTCTTGTTACCGCAGGAATCGCAAGGAGAAAGTTGTACTTGCTCGGCTTCACTTGGGTCACTCGTTTATTACTCATTCGTTTCTTCTACGGGCGGACGACGTACCCAAGTGTGAGTTTTGTGACACCATTTTAACCATTAAACATATTTTAATTGAATGTGTAGCTTTTAATCATGAACGAAAATTGTATTTTATCTTTCATGATTCTGCATCCGAGCCTCTTACACTCGGACATCTTTTAACCGATCATTGCTTTTTACCCTCAGTTTTTTCCTTTTTGAAATATTGTGGTTATTTTAATAGATTTTGATTTTACCTAATATTTTGTATAGCCCAGGTCTTTTACACCTGGGGTTGTTTTAGCTTCTATTTTTCAAGTGGATATTTTACTGGATTTTGATTTTTACCACCTTATACATTGTGTGAGCCGTCCCGTGGCCGAGTGGTTAGCACGCTTGGCTAGTGATCTAAGGGACCTGGGTTCGAGCCCCGGATTAGGCATGGATGTGTGTGTCGTTTTTCTGCTGAGGTCCTGCCATCCTCTCAGACCTTCCACTATGGCATATAAACTGACAGGCTCCTGTCAGACCTCTGTGACAAGCAGCTGCTTGAGGGGGTATTTTTTTTTTTTTTAATACATTGTGTATATATCCAAGGTCATTTACACCTGGTATTTTATTGTTTTACTCTGTATTTTTACACTTGTTCTTTGTTGTTTTACCATTCTACAATCTAGCTCATTTGTTTTAAATTTAGTTGCAGGTTACACGTCTTTTATCTTTTATATTGTCTTTTGTTTGGCGCATTATGGCCTAGTCGCCCATGCGCCATAAAACCCAAAACAAACAACCAACCAACCGACATCTCAAGTCCAAGTGCATGCAGGTATTGAACATCATCAAGGTCCTCTCCTCCCTCTCTTGGGGGCGGACCCACGTTCTTTGCTCCGCCTTTATCGTCCACTTGTCCGGTCAAAACTGGACTACGGATCCCAGGTGTACGACTCCACCCTTGAATTGGTGGTGAAGGTGTTGGACCCACTCCATCATCAGGCCCTCCATGTGTGCACGGGGGGCTTCCGCACTTCACCGGTCCAGTGTCTCTACGTTGAGACCGACGAACCTTCATTATCTATTCGCCGTCAGCAGTTTTCCCTGCAGTATGCAGCCAAATTGCGATCGCTGCCAGGCCATCCCACTTGCGACTGCGTTTTCAGTCCCAGGTAGGAAACTTTATATCAGAATCGGCCGACTGCCATTCGTCCTTTCGGTTTGCGTGTCCCAGGTTACCTGCGAGACATCAACACCAGTCTCGATAGCATCGCACAGTCGACAGCTGAGCCACTTCCACCTTGACTCACTGTTTCCCCTTCCTGCGAATTTTCCCTGTGCAGGACGGGGAAGGCCTTTACACCCAACTGTGTGTACCGGCAACTCTTTGCCAGCCATCGTGCTGCACACCCGGACTTCTTGCCTGTCTTGACAGATGGCTCGAAGTCCGGCACTTCAGTGGGATCAGCCATGGCCTGCTGTGATGTAATCATTGCAGACCAGATCCCACTACACTGTTCCATCTTCATGGCTGAGTTGCATGCTGTCAGCATTGCTTTGGACCGTATAGCAGCTAAGCATCATCGTCGGTGTGTGCTTTACACCGACTCGCTTAGCTCGCTACAGGCTTTGATCTTGGTGAGGCATCAGCCTCACCCTGTTCTCTCCAAAATCCACCAGCTGCTCCATCGTCTGGCAGCCACCACCACGATTCTCTTCTGTTGGGTGCCCGGTCATGTCGGAATCAGGGGCAATGACTTGGCAGATTCTGCTGCCATGTCAGACACACCCCTGTCCAACTCTCCGTTGCCGGTTCCATATGTGGATTTCCGGCAGCATTTCACCGGCACGTTTTCCGGGCACAGTGGCAGAGATCTTGGTCCGAACAGGTTGCTCACAAGCTCTTCGGGATCAAGCCCATTGTCAAACCGTGGCAGACTTGTTTTCGCAGGAATCGCAAGGAGGAAGTTGTACTTGCTCGGCTCCGCTTAAGTCATTCATTTATTACTCAGTCCGACACATCGGTGGGATCGGCCATGGTCTGCTGTGATATAATCATTGCACACCAGATCCCACTGCAGTGTTCCATATTCACTGCAGAGTTGCACGCTATCAGCCTCGCCTTGGCCAATGTGGCGACTAAGCATCATCGTGGGCTTTACACCGACTCACTTAGCTCGCTACAGGCTTTGATCTCGGTGAGGCATCGGCCTCACCCAGTTCTTACTAAGATCCGCCAGCAGCTACATCGTCTGGCAGCCACCACCACCATCCATTTCTGTTGGGTGCCTGGTCACGTTCGGGATTAGGGGCAATGACTTGGCAGATGCTGCTGCCAAGTCCGCCACACCCCTGTCCAACTCTCCGTTGCCGGTTCCCTATCTGGATTTCCGGCAGCGTTTTACCACCGAGCACAGTGGCAGAGATCTTGGTCAGAACAGCTTACGAACAAGCTATTTGAGATCAAACCTATCATCAAACCATGGCAGTCTTGTTACCGCAGGAATCGTAAGGAGAAAGTTGTACTTGCTCGGCTCCGCTTAAGTCATTCGTTTCTTCTACGGGCGTACGACGTACCTAAGTGTGAGTTTTGTGACACCATTTTAACAATCAAAAACATTTTTCTATTATGTCCATGTTTTAACTTTGACCGGTTGTTTTTTAATTTTCATGATTTTACGTCCAAGCCCCTTGCACTCGGACATTTGTTATCTGATCATTGTTGTTTTAACCCTGTCTTTGAATTTTTACTTTTTACAGGATATTTTACTTGGATATAGTTTTATTCCAATATTTAACCCAGGTTGCTTACACCTGGGTTACTTTTATATATATAAATTATTTATACATTTGTTTCTTGTTATCAATTGTTTCTTTTTATTGCTTTACATTCTTAGTATATGTTTGTGGTTTCTTTTAAAATTTGGTTAAGGGTTACACAACTTTTATCTTTTTTCTTTTGGACATTCGTATGGCGCATTATAGCCTTAGTTGCTAATGCGCCATTAAAACCCAAACAACCAACCAACCAACCTGCTGTGATGTAATCATTGCAGACCAGATCCCGCAGCAGTGTTCCATCTTCACTGCAGAGTTGAATGCTATCAGCATTACCTTGGACCACATAGCAGCTAAGCATCATCGTCGGTGTGTGCTTTACACCGACTCGCTTAGCTCGCTGCAGGCTTTGATCTCGGTGAGGCACCCCTCGATGCGAGAGCCTGTCCGTGGTGAGGGGACCACCCTGTGAAGGTTCCGCTGGCTCGGTTACCTTCACAGAGTCCTAAACGCTCGCCCGCGTGTTTGCCGTGCGCAGAGACCCGTGTCCCTGGAAAGGAGGATCCTGGCAGTTGCTCAGGGGTCCCCGTCTTCTCTCCCCAGCTCATGACTGGTGGGGTCCCCTTTGGCCGTTTTGCCATTGGGGAGCCTGTCTGTCACGGGGCTGGGCAGCGACTTCTGGGGCCGCTGCTATACACTACTTTGGCCTCTGCTTCATGTAAACGGGAGGTCCTGGGGCGGCCCCCTCAGGATCAATCGGCTGGTGGGCTGGTCCTGCTAGGGTCAACTATGCAGATCGGTGAGTAACCTTGTCCACCGTCCGGACAACGGTTTGCGAGTTTCCCCACACATTTACTAATTTTGTAGTTTTCTTTCTTTTGTGAGGCCAGCTCTTGCCTCACACTTTATTGCTTTGTTGCTTCTTTTCTTTTGTGGGAACTCCGATGAGTTTCCCACCATTTCGCTTTTCCTTTTTGTTTTGTAGTGAGGGCTTGGCTCACTGGCTGTGTGGGTATGGTGCCCGGGCAGCCCTGGCGCCCAACTGGGCGTCCTCTTGTTGGACTCCATGGTGGGTGGGGACAACGGGCACTGAATTTTTTAAAAACAACCATGAGTACAACTACTCATAATTCTTCGAACAATGCCGCGAAGATTGCTCGCCATGAACCCCCAACTTCTCTGTCTTTGCCTTCGTCTTCATGTGTGTCTCCGTCTCCGAAGTTCCTGATCATCCACTCTACGGGAGACCAGGTTCTTGGGGACATGTCCCAATTTTTTAAAAACAAGGGTTTGCAAGGTCTTGTGGGAGAGCCGAAATCTGTCAAGCGCCTAAGATCTGGTGACTTGCAGGTGGAGACTGTGTGCTCCAAGCATTCGGAGCTTCTATTAAAGGTTACAGCGATTGGTAGAGTGGCTTTCGAAGTCACTCCGCACAAGACGCTCAATTCCTCCCGGGGTGTGATCTCCGAGTGGGGCCTCCTCAAGGTTTCTGAGGAGGAAATCCTCTTGGAGCTTTCAGCCTAGGGAGTGATCGCAGTCCACCGGGTTTCGACACGCCGTAATGGAAAGTTAGAACCCAGCCGGGTACTTATTCTAACTTTCAACACACCACGTCTGCCTACTTCCATCAAGGCAGGATACTTACACTGTGAGGTGCGGCCATTTATCCCCAATCCTCTGCGTTGCTTTCAATGCCAGAGGTTTGGCCATGCCCGCACCGCATGCCGGGGCAAGCCCACCTGTGCTCGTTGTGGCAGTCAGGATCACCTTGAACCTGACTGCACAGCAGAAAAGGCATGCTGTGTAAACTGCCGTGGTGAACATCCGGCATACTCCCGCGACTGTCCGAAGTGGCTGGAGGAGAAAGAGGTACAGCGCCTGAAGACCCTCCACAACATCAGCTATCCAGAGGCGAGAAAGCTCGCTGCACCGCCTGCCCCACCTGGCAAGGTCTCCTATGCGGGTGCAGTGGTCGGAAAGTCCGTCGTTAAGATGGCTTCCGTGGCGGTGCAGACCGACATCAGCGTTCCACCAGCTGAATCTTTCTCACCTGCTGCTAAGTACCTCTTGACGCAGGCGAAGCCGACGTCGGTGTCAATCTCGACATCGACACTGGTTTCTATTCCTGTGTCTGTGCCTTCCACTTCCACCTCCGGAAGGCCCCCTCCACCCCGCCCACAGACAGCAAGACCTACAAAACCCAAGCCCCCCCAAACCAAGTCCCGACTGCACCGCAGCTCGTAAGGCTCAGAACAAGGCTTGGGGGGTGTTTCGGAGATATCCGACGTCCCCCAACCTCGAAGCATTCAAACGCGCCAGGGCAAAAGCCCGTTTCGTCCGGCGCCAGAGCCAGAAGGAATCTTGGATGAAATATACATCTTCTATCACCCGCACGACCAGTTCTAAGGTCGTGTGGGATAAGGTCCGGAAGATGGGTGGGAAGTACACGTCCCACTCATTATCGATCCTGGAGCACAATGGACAGGCAATTGCTGATCCTCGAGCAATTGCCGACGTTCTGGGGGAGTCATTCTCCACCATCTCTTCTCTGTCTTCCTACTCCCCCGAGTTTCTGGCCCAGAAGAGCAGGGCCGAACGCTCTCCGCTGTCCTTCCATTCGAATGGCCTGGAGTCTTACAACAGGCCATTCACAGCGGAGGAGCTTCGCCTTGCTCTGCACACTTCTCGTGCATCTGCTGTGGGGCCAGACAATGTTCATTATGCTATGCTCCAACATCTCTCACCATCGAGTAAGGATCGACTGCTCCGACTATTCAATCGTATTTTTATCGAGGAGCAGTTTCCGGACTCCTGGCGGAAGGCCATCGTCTTGGCCTTCCCTAAGCCAGGCGAAGATCCCAAGATTCCTTCCAATTATCGTTAAATTGCGTTGACGAGCTGCGTCTGCAAGGTGTTGGAAAGGATGGTAAATACCAGGCTGGCCTGGTATTTGGAACATCACGGCCTTCTTTCGAACACCCAGTGTGGCTTTCGCAGGCACCAGTCTACTTTAGACCACCTGATCCGCCTCGAATCGGCGATCAGGAATTCGTTTTTACGTCGAGAGCACCTGGTGTCAATTTTCTTCGACATCGATAAAGCGTACGACACGGCATGGAGATTCGGCATTCTTTGTGACCTTCACAGCTTCGGATTGCGAGGTCACATGCCGATCTTCATCGCGAACTTTTTATCATCCCGTATTTTTCGAGTTAATTTTAACTTAAAAATAAAAACTTTTTCGAGTGTCGGCAACTCTCTGTCGCAGCCTTTCCCACAAGAACAGGGGGTGCCTCAAGGCTGCGTCCTGAGTGTTACGCTTTTCGCTGTCAAGATAAATTCCATTACACGGCAACTTCCTCCGACTGTAGGCAATGCCCTCTATGTTGATGACTTTAGCATCTTTTGCTCATCATCCAGCATGAGGGTCATTGAACAACAACTGCAAAATGCCCTGAACAATCTCTCAGTTTGGGTGACGGCCAATGGGTTCCGGTTCTCCCCACAGAAGACCGCTTGTGTGCACTTTTGCCGCAAGCGTGATCTTCATCTAGACCCCGAGCTGCGGCTCGGCGCTAACATCATTCCAGTTGTGGCGTAGACCAAATTTCTCGGTCTCATCTTCTACCGGAAATTGACCTTTTTACCTCATATTCGACATCTCAGGTCCAAGTGCACGCGGGCATTGAACATCATCAAGGTCCTCTCCTCCCTCTCTTGGGGGGCGGACCGATGTTCTTTGTTCCGCCTCTACTGTGCACTTGTCCGGTTGAAACTGGACTACGGATCCCAGGTGTATGACTCTGCCCGGGATTCAGTGGTGAAGGTGCTGGACCCACTCCATCATCAGGCCCTCCGGGTGTGCACGGGAGCCTTCCGCTCTTCACCGGTCCAGAGTCTCTACGTTGAGACCGATGAACCATCTTTATCTGTTCGCCGTCAGCAGTTGTCCCTGCAGTATGCATCAAAATTGCGATCCCTGCCAGGCCATCCCAGTTGGGACTGCGTTTTCAGTCCCAGGTGGGAACTGTTCTACCAGAATCGGCCGACTGCCATTCATCCTTTCGGTTTGCGTGTCCGAGGTTACCTGCGAGACATCAACACCAGTCTCGATAGCATCGCACAGTCGACAGCTGAGCCACTTCCACCTTGGCTCGCTGTTTCCCCTTCCTGCGATTTTTCCCTGTGCAGGACAGGGAAGGCCTTTACACCCGACTGTGTGTACCGGCAACTCTTTGCCAGCCATCGCGCTGCACACCCGGACTTCTTGCCTGTCTTCACAGATGGCTCGAAGTCCGACACTTCAGTGGGATCAGCCATGGTCTGCTGTGATGTAATCATTGCAGACCAGTTCCCATAGCAGTGTTCCATCTTCACTGCTGAGTTGCATGCTATCAGCATTGCCTTGGACCATATAGCAGCTAAGCATCATCGTCGGTGTGTGCTTTACACCGATTCGCTTAGCTCGCTACAGACTTTGATCTCGGTGAGGCATCGGCCTCACCCTGTTCTCTCCAAGATCCGCCAGCATCTCCATCGTCTGGCAGCCACCACCACGATTCTCTTCTGTTCGGTGCCCGGTCATGTCGGGATCAGGAGCAATGACTTGGCAGATGCTGCTGCCAAGTCAGCCACGCCCCTGTCCGACTCTCCGTTGCCGGTTCCATATGTGGATTTCCGGCAGCGTTTCACCATCAAGCTCCGGACACAGTGGCAGAGATCTTGGTCTGAACAGGTTGCTAACAAGCTCTTCGAGATCAAGCCCATTGTCAAACCGTGGCAGTCTTGTTTTCGCAGGAATCGTAAGGAGGAAGTTGTCCTTGCTCGGCTCCGCTTAGGTCACTCGTTTTTAACACACTCTTTTCTACTTAAGGCTGACGCAGTACCTAAGTGCGAGTTTTGTGACACCATTTTAACTGTTAAATATTTTAATTCATTGTCCCGCTTTTAATCTTGAACGCAAAATGTATTTTACCTTCTACGATTTTATGGCTGAGCCTCTTACACTCGTTATACCAGAACAAAACTCGGCCATCTTTTATCCGATGAATCGTTTTTAACTCCTGTTTTCGACTTTTTACCTTTTACTGGTTATTTTACACGTATTTGATTTTTACCCTGTTTCCTCATTTTTACTCTTGTTTGTGGTTTTAAATAGGTCCTATAGACCCATTTTTATTGTTAACTTCTACACTTGTTGTTACTTTTTAGTCCTTTTTCCTTATCGTTTTGTGCCGTTTTGTTTGTGTTCGTTTTAACATTGGTTGTGGGTTATGAGACTTTTATCCCTTTTTATCGTTTGTTTGGCGCAATATAGCCTTATTTGCTGTTGCGCCAATAAACCCCAAACAATCAACCAACCAACTCTGTGAGGCATCGGCCTTACCCAGTTCTTGCTAAGATTCGCCAGCAGCTACATCGTCATAGCCACAACCACCATCCATTTTTGTTGGGTGCGCGGTCATGTCAGAATCAGGGGCAATGATTTGGCAGATTTTGCTGCCAGGTCAGCCACGCCTCTGTCCGACTCTCTGTTGCCCGTTCCATATCTGGATTTCTGGCAGCGTTTTGCCACTGAGCTCCGGGCACAGTGGCAGAGATCTTGGTCAGAACAGTTTACGAACAAGCTCTTTGAGATCAAACCTATCATCAAACCTTGGCAGTCTTGTTTTCGCAGAAATCGCAAGGAGGAAGTTGTACTTGCTCGGCTCCGCTTAGGTCATTCGTTTATAACTCATTCATTTCTTCTCACGGCGGACGCTGAACCTAAGTGCAAGTTTTGTGACACCATTTTAATGATCAAACATATTTTACTTTCATGTCCCACTTTTAACTTTGAACATCGACTCTATTTTAACTTTCACTATTTTACATCCGAGCCACTTACACTCGGACAACATTTATCCGATGACTCTCTTTTAACCCCTGTCTTTGATTTTTTACGTTTTACTGGGTATTTTATGCGTTTATGAACCTTTTTTACTTTGTTAACTTGATTTTACACTTGTTTCTGTTTTTTACTGGATCCTATACACCCATTTTAATTGTCGATTTTTACACTTGTTGTTACTTTTGCCATTTTTACTTATGTTTCTTGTGCTCGTTATGTTTTTGTGTGTTTTTAAATTTGGTTGTGGGTTAAATGACTTTTATCAGTTTATATCTTTTTGTTTGGTGCAATATAGCCCTGTTGCTCTTGCACCAAAAAACCCCAAACAACCAAACCAAACCCTCTTCTACTGCCTTTCACTTGACATTTGTTACTTTGTCAGTTTGTTGGGAGAGTTGACTCAGTTGGTAATGCACCAGGCTTGTAATCTGCAGTTCCCAGGTTTGAGTCACTTGGGCCAGCTTTGAAATTTATCTCCACTTAACTCCCAACCTGCCCTTGGTCAGAAAGAGGACACTGAGGGGCCCCATCAATCAGATGAGACATTAAATTGTGGTTCTTTATTCATGACAGCCATCCCTGTGCACATTCAAAAAAACACTGGATGGCCTTGATGGAGGTTAGCATCTGTCTCCTGACAGATGTCCAGCAAGTCGCTTTCCCCAATCAGTGTTGAGACTTATCTCCGCAAAACTCCCCGCTCTGCCCACGGTCAGTAGGGGACACCGATGGGCTTGGAAACGCCGCCGTCCATCGGATGGGATGTTATGCCGTGGCCCCATGTGTGGGAGAGCCATATCCTGTGCATGTTAAAGAACACACTGGATGGCCTTGACAGGAAGCTACAATCTGTCACCCAACAGCTGTTCCAGTGTGTTCCCTCCCCCAACCTTCTCTGAGTCTTCAGGGCCCATGTGACCTGGCCATTTAGTCCATGGTGTGCAAAAAAAGTGCCACTCAGAGGTAAAACAACCCAACCCTTTCCCCAACCTTCTCTGAACCCTTGGAGTTTTTACGACGTAGCCATTTCACCCCTCTTCTGCAAAAAAGTGCTGCTCAGAGATAAAACAACCCAACCCAGTTTGTCAGGAACTGTGTATGTTTCCAAAACAATTCTCCCACCATATCTTACCAACTCAATGGCCTGGCCAATCATAAGGAATTATGTGTTAGATGAAAGTTTTTGAAGTGGGACTGATATATACTGTAAAGATTTATGCTCTTCTCTCCCTTCTAAAAAAGGGAAATATGTAAACTGTTGTTGCACTGTTTCTTTCAAACATGAGAGACGAATGTAATGAATTAGTGCCAAGTGGAAGCATTTGATACAGAGAATCAGGGAGTATAAAAATATTTACTCCCCCCCCCCTCCCCACATACACAAAAATAGTGGAAAATGGGTAAGCAAATGTTCTCCAACCCATGCAAAATTGCCAACAAAAATAAAAAATATAAATTAGTTATTTGAAAAATATTTAACTTTCTGTTTTTATATCCATTTATTTAAAATAAAAAATGAAAAAAATCCTTTATGTGCCCTAAAATGAAAAAAAAAATAGAAGTAAAACATGCCAATGATAAAATTACTTATTCAATTCATAATAACTTCAAAGGGAGAGAGATATCAAAACTGGTTTTTCTGGTCATTTGGAAGAAAAATTCTCATGCTATTTCCTTATGAAGTTAATATTAATTCAGTAAGTAACTTTATCATTGGCATCTTTTTTTAACCCTTTAGGGTGCATGTTGGAAGATAGTTACTTTTTAATAGATTAGAACATTAATTGTACTTTTTGATGCAAACTTTTTCATTTTATATTGTTGGTGTACTTGCTAATTTTTTTTATCAAGCAGATTTCATGGTGTAGAAAGGAGGTGTAAACTTACATCATTATCTGTTACTTTTGACTGCTTGAAGGTTTTCTTTGTGTAGCTATCAGTTATTCTATCTTTAAATTTTGTACAAATATTTTTGCTAAAAAATGAGTTTTGCACCTAGTGGAACATGAACCCATCTCCCAAGTGCATGACAGTATTCTGACCACTAAGTTATCAGCAGCACCATTTTTCAGCAAATTCCTATTATTAATCTTCCTGATAGTCATTTATAGTGTCATCTATGATTGGGAATGACAACATTTCAGCATTGCCACAAATGATACAAATAATTATATTATTTATAATTATATGTATTATTTGCACTCAGAAGGAAATTCGTTTTTTAGCCAAACTATTTCTTTAAATCAGTGTTTGCAAGTAATCTCTGTCTTTGCTATTGATTTGAAATCTCGTTTTATATTAGATTTATTATTTCTATTGTTTGTTATTAACTACTGTTATTATGGTGTTTTTACAGAGTGTGAACATCACTTATGTCAGCCAGAGTTGATGCTTATGTCTCCAAGTGCCAAAATTCTTCATGCTGCAGCTACAGCATCACCATCCACATCACTTCAAGTTCTTTCTTCTGTATTACCACTTCTTTTGCAACAATTTACTGTTCAAATTCAGGTAATGCATTCTTTTTGTGTCGTGTCAGATAAACTAAATATAAAATTCTTGTAGTCAACAGAATAAATGAAGACCATACAGCAAGGTTATTGAAATTCATGAGTATTAAGGTAATTAAAGTCTACCAAACAAATGGAACCACTAGGTGGATCAGAAAGTAAGGTTATAAGGCCTATATATCACAAAGAAAATCCTGAGGACATAGGAGAGCATTAAATATATATTATAATATGGAGTGAAGATGTGGCAGTTCAAAATGGTTATGAGGTTGCAAAGTAGGTTTTGTGGTGGTTTTTTCTATTATGAGGAAAGTGTGTGAAATCCTCCGACAGTTCATTGAAGTGTGTGGGAAAAGTGTGATGTTGCATCAATATGTCACCAAATGAAGTTTTTCCAGTTAGAGGTTTTTGGGATGCAGGGATACTATATGAGACAACAATCACAGTGGGCATCCCTACAGCTTCACAATAGAAGTGAATATAGCACACATTGAGAAGATCATTCAACAGGATCAACATGCCACTTTTGCAGTCCAGCATATCATCATAGAGGAGTGTGCAAGGTGGGTTCCACATGCATTAACAGAGGACAAGGCACAACAAATGGCAGTGTCCCACATTGCTGCAACTGAGAGAACCAGTTTTTTTCATCAAATGTGACAAGCAACAGAATATAGATCCACCATTATACACCAAGCAGTAAACCCATACTGATGGAGTGAAAACATCAAGCATTACCAGCCCAAAAGAAGTTCAAAGTGACACCTTCCACCAAAAAAGTGTTGGCTCTAGTCTTTCAGGATGCCTGTAGTGTGCTGTTGATAGAATTTGTGGAACATGGGCACACCATTAACCCTGAACGATATTGTGACACACTGAAACATGTATAAGAGGCCATTAAGAGAAAACATCCAGGAACTTTAGCTAAGGTATTGTTCTCATTCACAACACCACCACCCATGGTTAACCAAACTCAAGACTAGCAGCAGTTATAGTGGGTGGTTCAATGTCATTCGACATACAGTCCTGATCTGGCTCCATGTGATTTCCACTGCTTTCCACACTTGAAAGATTGCTTGGGATGACATTTTTTCACAGTAGATGAAGAAGTACAACATACTACCACTGCATGGTTGAATCACCAGGGACAGGACTTTTAACCCTTTATCTCTTTTTACAGCCATTCATATCTAAGTACTGCTTACCTACATACAACTTAGAGAAAACTTTCAAAAATCCTTGACAAAATACTTCCTCCCTACACAATACACAGCAGGTTCAGACATTGAGGTCATCATCCACCGAATAAGGAACATCTTCATACCGAAAAAAGCAAAGATATACATTCTCGATGTGGAATCATACCCGAACACCCCACTTGACACAGCTTTACCCCTCAATGCGAGCTCCTGTACGTGGTGAGAAGACCACTCAGTGAAGGTCCCGCTGGCTCAGTTACCTTCACAGGGTCCTGAACGCTCATCTGCGTGTTTGCCGTGTGCAGAAACCCATGGAAAGGAGGACTCTGGTAGTTGCCCGGGGGTCCCTGTCTTCTCTCCTCAGCTCATGACTGGCAAGGTCCCCTTTGGCCCTTGAGAGCCTGTCTGTCGCGGAGCTGGGCAACGGAAATCGGGCCTCTGCTTTCACTAAACAGGAGCTCCTGGGGTGGCCCCCGAGGAGCAATCGGCTAGTGGGCAGGTCATGCTAGGGTCAACCGTGCAGAGCAGTGAGTAAACTTGCCTGTGGTCCAGGTACACTGACTGGCTGCAGTCAGTGTACCCGGACCACAGTCAAGAAATTTCCACAAATTTCACAAATTCCTCACAACTTATTTTCCTTTTGAAGTTATCCTTCCTTTGTGAGGCCAGTTTGGTCTTTCACAATTTTCTTATTTTACGCTTTGTTCCTTTTGTGTAGAATGTTTTTGTACTGTACATTTCCCTTTTTATTTTCCTTTTATTTATTTGGGAGGCCTTGGCTTACTGTCTGTGTGGGTATAGTGTCTGCGTAGCCCTGGTGCCCGAATGGGCATCCCCTTGTTGGGCTCCATGGAGGGTCTGAACAGCAGGCACTGAACCACACACAAAAGAAAAATGAGAGAGGATGGGGATAATGTCCCCATTTTTCATTAATAAAGGTTTGAAAGGTCTTACGGGAGAGCCAAAATCCGTAAAGCGCTTAAAATCTGGCGACTTACAAGTTGAGACCGCTTGTTCAAAACATTCTGAACTGCTCCTTAAGGTTACAGAGATTGGTGAGGTGGCTGTTGAGGTCACTCCACACAAAACTTTGAATTTCTCTTGGGGTGTGATCACGGAGTGGGGCCTCCTCAAAGTCACTGAGGAGGAAATCCTGTCAGAGCTCACACTTCAAGGAGCAACAGCAGTCCACAGGGTTTCGACATGCAGTGATGGGAAATTGGTACCCTCCCAGGTACTGATTGTGACATTCAACTCGACACATCTGCCTTCTTCCATCAGGCAGGATATTTACATTGTGAGGTATGGCCGTATATACCGAACCCTCTGCACTGTTTCCAGTGTCAGATATACGGTCATGCCCACACAGCTTGCTGGGGCAAGCTCACCTGTGCTCGTTGTGGCAGTGAGGGTCATCTGGATCCTGACTGCACAGCAGAAAAGGCAAGCTGTGTGAACTGCAGTGGTGAACATCCGGCGTACTCCCACAACTGTCCAAAGTGGAAGGAAGTTCAACGCCTCAAGGTGATGAACAACATCTCTTACACTGAGGCAAGAAAGCTCGCTGCACAGCCCGCCCCACCTGGTAAGGTTTCCTATGCAAGTGCAGTCATTGGAAAGCTAATCGTTCCAATGACTTCAGTAGCGGTGCAGACTGACATCAGTGTACCACCTACTGAGTCTTTCTCGCCTGCAGCGAAGTACCTCCTTACGCAGGTGAAACCGAGGGTGGTGTCGACTTCGACATCAATCCCGGTTTTGATTGCTGCAACTCAGCCTTCCACCTCCACTGGAAGGCCTACTCCTCCCCATCCTCAGAAAGCAAGACCTTCCAAACCTAAGGGGCCCAAAAAGAAATAAATCACTCCTCCGCAAAGGGCGGTCACCGATCCATGCCCCTCAGACGATTCTGAGGACATGGATACCGACCACCCCCTATTCACTAAACCGTCCTCTGCGGTGGTTAAGTTGAATAGAAATTCGTCGTCCACCCGCTCTTCTAAGCCCTGAGATGGCCACACTCCTACAATGGAATTGTCGTGGATTCCAGAGGAATCTTGATGACATCAAGGCCCTCCTTCAGGCACACCAGTCCATCTGTGTGTGCCTGCAGGAGACATACTTGCAGCCAGTCAGTGATCCCACGATCCGGCACTTTTCACTAGTTCACTGGGACTGGGATGGAGATGGTCCAGCTCATGGGGGTGTCGCCATCCTCGTGATTCTCCATTCCAGGTCATACCCCTCACCACCAACTTAGAGGCGGTAGCCATCCGTCTCTTCGTGGGGTTCTTGCCGACTTTCTGCTCTGTACATCTTTCACCTGGTAGCATCGTCTTCAAGGAAGGCCTTGATGATCTCGTCTCGCAGCTGCCATCACCCTTCCTCATCATGGGGGTACCTCAACGGACACAGTCCACTTTGGGGCAGTGCTGACACCAACAGGAGGGGATGTAACGCTCCAAACAAATGCAAAATACTTGAAGTTTTTATGCTCCGGATAGCTTAGACGGGCGCCAGGCAATAATTAACAAATTGCCAAAAGTAGAATAAGTTGATAATAAGTTGATTTAGGGTTCAAATACCAGCGAGCGTTCATGAGTAAGAATCAAAATGATTGTCAAGTAAATTTAATTCAAAAATCCTTAATTCACGTTGCTCAAGAGAAAAAAACTGTACAGACTCAAAATGTTTTAAATATAACAAAATAGATTTATTTCCGAAATAATTCAACTCACCAAGACATCAATGAAGAAAACATAACTCCTGTGCTACACGCACTGTGCTTGGTGCTACGCACTTTGTGCTCGTGCACTCACTTGTGCTTATGCTTGTGCTACTCCTTCTCCTGTGCTACAACTTATGCTACTGCTTAAGTGACTCGTAGATCACCGGTTTTTTGACATGAGGCCGGCGCATGCCGGGAAAGACATTAACATACTATGACGAACGACGCAAAAGCTATGACGCAAGAGGGGGCGTGTCCTTGGCACTCGCTTTAACGGTACAGTCGGAAGATCAGAGTTGCGGCGCATGCGCAACTCCTAGAAACTTGGAAACGAGTGTTGCGATGCCAAAAAGGAAATAAAAAATCCCCAAAATGATAAATATAACGTAAATTAAACAAAACTGGTTAAGGTAAAGCAAAAGTGAACGGTGGGGCATCAAAACTCCCCCTTCCAAAGGGAGTCAAAAGATTTGACCTAACAAATTTTGACGAGCAATTTTGAATAAAGGACACATCTTACGTCATTTACACATGGCTGAACATAAATAAGTAAAGGAGTGCTAGCGCAAATTTTGATATGACGAACTATTCTCACTTTGACACAATTTTCCAGCACAACCAAAGGTACCTCCTCTCTTTTCCTCCTGACAAAAATATGTAATTAACAGCTAACCTAGTGTACTTCCATACCAGTGGCTGTGACAGTTAACTGTATACTAGCATCGGTCTAACTAGTATCACATTCTGATACAAACTCGAAATTGGCATATCTTGAACTGTACAGAAAATAACAGGTTAATGAACTCCTAATCTTCCTTAGATTCTAATTGTTAAATATATGAAAAGAGGAAAAAATTCATTACAATTGTTGTTAGCGGGGTGATAACTTCCGCTTTTCCCCTAACCACAAAAAAGTATGTGACAGCTAAATCTTCACCTAAATCACATAAAAAAAAATGGGTATTCGAACACTGTTATCTCCTCCTAATTACATTCAAATACGCAAAGCTAAGAAAATTTAAACTTTACAAACAAGCGGGAAAGTAATCATCCGCTAATTCTTCTATTCACAGAAATCGCGATCTAGCTGAAATAAAAAATCATTAATTACCTCCCCCTTCAGAGCCAACGTCCCCCTCCCAAAGGAGTTATGCTGGTAACAACTCGGTTATCAGACTATGCCATTTGGGGACAGCTCCAAAAAGGTACACAAAAAAAACACAAAATTCTGCAGTCATCATCATGGTCATCATCTATATATACCAATAAATACTGCCAATGTCATCCCAAAAATTACGTATCATTGACACATAAATATCACTGATGACACTGAACAGATTTAAACACATATACATAAATCGTATCTAAGAATAAAGAAAAAAGAGTGTGAATAATTTATAATATACGATGATAACATTTCATCGAATAACTTTTACGTGAATCTCCTTTTTTTTTTTTACATAAATTCACTTTGGAATGCACGATATTTTACAATACAAATTCTTAAACATAAAAAATATTAAATTACTAATTCTCTTTCACTCTTCTCATTCATATCCAGAAACATTTTACAATTTCTAAAATTTCAATATCGACTTACAAAATTTTCAGCTATCAGTCAGCTGAAACGAAAAAATCTACAAAAATACATTTTAACTCACGTAAATAACTAGAACCTCGATGAACAAGAATGCAAAAAAAAATTCTATTCACAGAGTATAAACTCGAACTACAATAAATTCACTTTTCAAAAATAAATATCGAACTCTAAAGTTTCAACAAGAAATTAAACATCGCTAACTATATAATTCACAAGGCTTCTTCTTCGTCTTCATCTATTCCAGAAAAAAAAACAGAGAACATTTTATAACTCAATCAAGTGCCAAGTGAAAGAAAAATATGCTTAAATTTCATTGTTGGCACTCCGTGGCAATAAATCATCTAGTCCGTTTCCGATAACATCCTTCCGTCGTCGTTGGGTGGCTTCACGTAAAGTTGTTACTGAAGATCTCGTTCAAGTCAAGTCGTCGCTGTAGATCTCTCTCGTGACGTCATCTTCCTGATGTTCACTGCCGGTTGTCGCTCTGCAGGCTCTGGTCGTTTCGTCGGCTTTTCGTTGCTCCGTGCGGATTTTTGAAGAACCTTTTCTCGTACTTTCTAGGCCTATTGGTGTCCGTCTCCAAATGACGCTTTAATAGTTGAGGACCTTCAGACTTGTCAGGAATACTTGCGGTCGGCACAACTTCTTGGTTGGTTTTTTCTTCACTTAAATCAGACTCAAAATTATTTACATCGTTATTACTTTCTTTTAAAACTTCTACTTTAAAAACCTTTTCAAAAACGGCTTTCTCATATGGTTGTTGTACTTCACAAACTTCGTTATTTAAACTTTCATTATTTGCACTAACGGGACACTTTATAGGTGCTTCTGAAATAATCTGTTCTGGACCACAAGGTAAGTCAAAAAGTCCACGGGACCGCGACTGCACTGTCAATCGACATTCGTCATTATTATCATCGCAAACTTGTTCCTTAGCAAACTGAAGATCGACTTCTGTATCGTTTTGATCTGTTACTTTAGTTACTTCGTGGCAATCAGTAACAAAAGGTAAAGCCATAGTGACAAGGCATAACTCCTAAGAGGGCTTTTCTTGAGGAACGTTGGCCTCTCGCTTCAAAGATCCCAATGAAAGTTTCCCGAATTTTCATTCCTTTGATAACAATATTTTTCACTGTGTCCTAGTTGGCCACAAAAATTACATCTGAAAGATTGAGTATGTTTAAACAAAGTTTTAGGTGTAGTGTTATGGTTCGAAGCTTGACGTGGCAAAAAGTCTCTACTTCATTCATATTCTATAGTTCTAGGCGCGTTCGGCGCAAATTGTCGGGATCGTGTAAATTCCGGTCGTGCGGGAGTCATTCTACGCAACTCAACCTGATATCGCTGCTTTGGCGGGAATGGCATCCATTGTTGTTTAAGTGTATTTGCTGCAGATTCTCTTCTTGCAGTGTATTGCCGAGCCAATTTGACTAACTCTGCAACTGAATTTACGTTTCGTACTTCTAGGAATTCTCTAATGGGCAAAAGCAATTGAGACAAAATGCAATTTACAATATCAATTTCAGCGGCATCAGCATCGTACAGCTGGTATAACTCTACTGTACCCCATATAAATTTTTCTATGTCATCTCTTTCCCTTTGTCTTCGTGAAAACAACTCTGTAGCTAGTTCTGTAAAATCATTATAAGCCGGATATATGTCCATGATTTCACTTTTGAATTCTTCCCAAAGTTCTATGCCGTGACGACATCCTACGTTATTCCACCATTGCTTAGCACATCCAATTAGGCAAGATACTGCTAAAACAACTTTTTTGTTGCTTGGCACTTCATGTAAATGGAAGTGCTCCTCCATGGACTTAACAAATGTCCGCAATGACGGACGTTTCGAACCGTCGAACCTTATCTCAGGTAAAGGCCAATTAACATAAGGACTATAGTTAATGGATGGGTTGGCAAATCGTCGTTGTGGCGGTTGAAAATACTCTGTTCTATCGCTTGCTTCTGACGGAACAGAAAATGGAACCTTACGTTCAAAGTTTCTTCGTTGGTGAACTGACGTAGCATTGTCAGCAAATTTAGGGGTTGTTGTCGTTCCCCTTTTCTCCCGATTATCATCAAGCAGATTCATTAGCACTTCTGCTTCCATCATTACATCTTGCAATCTACCCTTTACTCTTTCTATGTCGGGAGTTATTATGGCGGAATCGGCCATATTGTTAGCAGACATGTTTAACGGTCTGCCGAAATTTTGAATTTTGGAAATTTTGAAAACCTTTTTTTTAATCTTGAGCAGCGCTCAAAGGTACTGCTATACAACACTACTAAAGCTATAACTAAGCTTACAAAAATATAAATTTGCTTATCAAAAAAAAAAAGATTTTTCTTATCGTGCCTACGTACGTGTGTGCCCGGACACTTCTAATCATTACATACAACAAATATCTTAAATATTCAGCAATATCTACGCTGAAACTTCAGTACCTTTGAATAATACACAAAAAAATGTTAAGCTACTTGCTAAACAAAAATTTTCGGCTTAAGCTGCCGTTAAATCTACAACTAGTACATGCAACTACTGAGCTCAAAAAATTACTATCTTTGACAATCATACAAAATTTATCCACAAATATATATACTATCTTTAAATACTGGCGAGTCCCAGTTCGCTGCGCCACTTCTTGTACTCTGTAACGCTCCAAACAAATGCAAAATACTTGAAGTTTTTATGCTCCGGATAGCTTAGACGGGCGCCAGGCAATAATTAACAAATTGCCAAAAGTAGAATAAGTTGATAATAAGTTTAATTAGGGTTCAAATACCAGCGAGCGTTCATGAGTAAGAATCAAAATGATTGTCAAGTAAATTTAATTCAAAAATCCTTAATTCGCGTTGCTCAAGAGAAAAAAACTGTACAGACTCAAAATGTTTTAAATATAACAAAACAGATTTATTTCCAAAATAATTCAACTCACCAAGACATCAATGAAGAAAACATAACTCCTGTGCTACACGCACTGTGCTTGATGCTACGCACCTTGTGCTCGTGCACTCACTTGTGCTTATGCTTGTGCTACTCCTTCTCCTGTGCTACAACTTATGCTACTGCTTAAGTGACTCGTAGGTCACCGGTTTTTTGACATGAGACCGGCGCATGCCGGGAAAGACATTAACATACTATGACGAACGACGCAAAAGCTATGACGCAAGAGGGGGCGTGTCCTTGTCACGCGCTTTAACGGTACAGTCGGAAGATCGGAGTTGCGGCGCATGCCCAACTCCTAGAAACTTGGAAACGAGTGTTGCGATGCCAAAAAGGAAATAAAAAATCCCCAAAATGATAAATATAACGTAAATTAAACAAAACTGATTAAAATAAAGCAAAAGTGAACGGTGGGGCATCACACGGCGGGGTCCTGGAGCAGTGGCTCCTGGATCCTTCCCTCTCCCTGTTGAACGCCGGTGTCAGTACTTACTTTTCCCCTCAGTGTGAGCGCCTATACGCGGTGAGGGGCACCACCCTGTGAAGGTTCCGCTGGCTCGGTTAACTTCACAGGGTCCTAAATGCTCGCCCGCTTGTTTGCCGTGCGTGGAGACCCATGTCCCGGGAAAGGAGGATCCTGGTAGTTGCTCGGGGGTCCCCGTCTTCTCTCCTCAGCTCATGACTGGCATGGTCCCCATTGGCCGTCTTGCCATTGGGGAGCCTTCCTGTCGCGGGACTGGACAGCGGATTCCGGGGCCTCTGCTATACACTGCTTTGGCCTCTGCTTCCGGTAAACGGGAGCTCCTGGGGTGGCCACCCAAGGAGCAATCGGCTGGTGGGCAGGTCCTGCTAGGGTTAACCGTGCAGAGCGGTGAGTAACCTTGCCCACGGTCCGGGTACAGGTTTACAAGTTTCCTCACAGATTATTTTCCTTTTGTCGTTATCCTTTCTTTGTGAAGCCACTTTGGCCATTCACAATTTTGTTATTTTACGCTTTGTTTCATTTGTGTAGAATGTTTTGGTTCTGCACATTTCTATTTTTATTTTCCTTCTATTTATTTGTGAGGGCTTGGCTCACTGTCTGTGGAGGTATAGTGCCTGCGTAGCCCTGGCGCCCGACTGGGCGTCCCCTTGTTGGGCTCCGTGGAGGATGGGGACAGTGGGCACTGAACCACACAAAACAAACCATGAGAGAGAATGAAGAAATTAATGCAATTGCTGCCAACAAGAGGGCTCTACATGAGCCCCCATCTTCCTCGTTGTCTACGTTATCTCTGCCGTCGTCTTCTGTGTCTGTGTCTTCGTTCCCAAAGTTCCTGATCATCCACTCCACGGGTGATCAGGTACTTGGGAACATGTCCCCATTTTTCGTTAATAAAGGTATAAAAGGTCTTGCGGGAGAGCCGAAATCCGTCAAGCGCTTACGATCTGGCGACTTGCAGGTTGAGACCGCTTGTTCTAAACACTCCGAACTACTCCTGAATGTCAAAGAAATTGTTGGGGTGGCTGTCGAAGTCACTCCCCATAAAACTTTGAATTCCTCTCGGGGTGTGATCACCGAGTGGGGCCTCCTCAAAGTCACTGAGGAGGAAATCCTCTCAGAGCTCACACCTCAAGGAGTTACAGTGGTCCACCAGGTTTCGACACACCGTGATGGGGAATTGGCATCAACCCGGGTGCTGATTGTGACATTTAAGACGCCATGCCTGCCTTCTTCCATCAAGGCAGGTTACTTACATTGTGGGGTTCAGCCGTATATCCCAAAACCCCTACGCTGTTTTCAGTGTCAGATATACAGTCATGCCCGCACAGCATGCCGGGGCAAGCCCACCTGTGCTCGCTGTGGCAGTAAGGATCATATTGATCCTGACTGCGCAGCAGAAAAGGCATGCTGTGTGAACTGCAGTGGCGAACATCCGGCGTACTCTCGCGACTGTCCGAAGTGGAAAGAGGAAAAGGAGGTACAACGCCTCAAGGTCATGAATAACATCTCGTATGCTGAGGCGAGAAAGCTTGCTGCACCGCCCGCCCTGCCTGGCAAGGTTTCCTATGCCAGTGCAGTCATTGGAAAGCCCATCGTTCCAATGACTTCGGTTGCGGTGCAGACTGACATCAGTGTACCACCTACTGAGTCTTTCTCGCCAGCTGTGAAGTACCTCCTCACGCAGGCGAGACCGAGGGTGGTGTCGACTTCGACATCAACCCCAGTTTCCATTCCTGCAGCTCAGCCTTCCACCTCCACCGGAAGGCCTCCTCCTTCCCGTCCTCAGACAGCAAGACCTTCCAAACCAAAGACAGCAAAACCTTCCAAACTAAACCGTCCTCTGCGGCGGTTAAGTTGAATAGGAATTCGTCGTCCGCCCACTCTTCTAAGTCCTGAGATGGCCACACTCCTACAATGGAATTGTCGTGGATTCCAGAGGAATATTGACGACATCAAGGCCCTCCTTCAGGCACTCCAGCCCATCTGTGTATGCCTGCAGGAGACATACTTGCAGCCAGTCACAGATCCCACGATCTGGCACTTTTCACTAGTTCACCGGGATGGAGATGGTCCAGCTCGCGGGGGTGTCGCCATCCTCGTGAGCAACCATTCTCCATTCCAGGTTGTACCCCTCACCACCCAACTTAGAGGCAGTAGCCATCCGTCTCTTCGTGGGGTTCTCGCTGATTGTCTGCTCTGTATATCTTCCACCTGGGAGCATCGTCTTCCAGGAAGACCTTGATGATCTCGTCTCGCAGCTGCCGTCCCCCTTCCTCATTATGGGGGACCTCAACGGACACAGTCCACTTTGAGGCAGTGCTGACACCAACGGGAGGGGTGGGGTCCTGGATCATTCTCTCTCCCTGTTGAACACCGGTGTTAGTACTTACTTTCACTCCCCAACCCGCTCTTTCACTGCCATTGACCTTACCATCTGCTCCTCCTCGATCCTTCCACTCTTTACATGGGAGGTCGAGGAACCCCTATGGAAGCAATCACCTCCCCGTGGTGTGCACCATCTCCCGTGGGGGACCTTGTAGCCCTTCATGCGTCTCGCGGTGGAGGCTCGATCGGGCTGACTGGGGTGGTTTCGAGCTGCTATCTGAGCTCGATGACCACTCTGTCAGCCAGGAGCCCATCAATGTGGCAGTAGCGGAAATAACGGACTGTATCGTAGATGCAGCTGCATCCACAATTCCTCAAACTTCGACACGGTTTCCTCGCTTTCTGCAACCATGGTGGAATCCAAATTGCACCACAACTTGTAAGGCTCAGAACAAGGCTTGGGGGTTTCGGAGATATCAAACATCCCCCAACCTTGTAAAGTTCAAATGCGCCAGGTGGAAAGCTTGTTTCGTTCGGCGCCAGAGGCAAAAAAAATCTTGGATCAATTAACATCTTCTATCACCTGCACAACCAGTTCTAAATTTGTGTGAGATAAAGTGTAGAAGATGGGTGGGAACTACACATCATGCTCGTTATCGATCCCGGAGCACAATGGACAGGCAATTGCCGATACTCTGGAGGAGTCATTCTCCTCCATCTCTTCCTCTTCTTCCTACTCCCCTGAGTTTCTGGCCCAGAAGAGCAGGACGGAATGCTCTCTGCTGTCCTTCCACTCGATTGGCCTGGAGCCATACAACAGGCCATTCACAGAGGAGGAGCTTCGCCTTGCTCTACACACTTCTCGTGCATCTACTGTTGGGCCAGACAGTGTCCATTATGCCATGCTTCAACATATCTCACCAGCGAGTAAGGATTGGCTGCTCCAACTCTTCAACCGCATTTTCATCGAGGAGCAGTTTCCAGACTCCTGGCAGGAGACCATTGTCTTGGCCTTCCTGAAGCCAGGAAAGGATTCCAAAATTCCTTTGAATTATCATCCCATTGCATTGACGAGCTACGGGGGCAAGGTGTTGGAAAGAATGGTAAATGGCAGACTCATCTGGTATTTAGAACACTACAACCTTCTTTGGGGGTAACATCATTCCTGTTGTGGTAGAGACCGAGTTTCTTGGTCTCATCTTTGATCGGAAATTGACTTTTTCATCACACATACGTCATCTCAGGTCCAAGTGCACGCGGGCGTTGAACATCGTCAAGGTCCTCTCCCCTCTCGTGGGGAGCTGACCGATGTTCTCTGCTCCACCTGTACCGCGCACTTGTCCGATCGAAGCTGGACTACAGGTCCCAGGTGTACGACTCCACCCAGGATTTGGTGGTGAAGGTGCTGGACCCTCCCCCCCCTCCCAATCACCAGGCCCTCCGTGTTCGCACAGGAGCCTTCTGCACCTCACCGGTCCAGTCTCTATGTTGAGACCGACGAACAGTCTTTATCTCTTCGCCATCAGCAGTTGTCCCTACAATATGCATCTAAATTGCAATCCCTGCCTGGCCACCCCACTTGGGACTGCGTTTTCAGTCCAAAGTGGAAAATGCCCTGCATTAATTGGCCAACTGCCATTCGTACTTTTGGTTTGCGAGTCCGTGGCTACCTCAGAGACATCAACACCAGTCTCAATTTCATCGCACAGTCAACAGTCGAGTCACTCCCACCATGGCTTGCTGTTTGCCCTTCCTGCGATTTTTCCCTGTGCAGGATGGAGAAGGCCTTTACACCCGACTGTGTGTACTGGCAACTCTTTGCCAGCCATCGTGCTGCGCACCTGGACTTCTTGTCTGTCTTCACAGATGGCTCGAAGTCCAGCACATCAGTGGGATCAGCCATGGTCTGCTATGATGTAATCATTGTAGACCTGATCCTATTGCAGTGTTCCATCTTGACTGCAGTTGAGTGTTCACAATCTGTTATTATTCATTCAAAGCTATAGAAAAAAATTCCTTTAAGTAATTATATCAAGTTTCACTATAAATTTTACAGCCTCTCCTTCCTCCCCCATAACAGGGATTTCAGGGGCTATTACTTATACCTCTGCCATAAATGTATTTCCATATGATGTTAGCATTATGGGAGCTATAAAAAGTTATTAAAAGTAAAGTATTAGTGTTCATTATGAGTCTGCATAGTATGCAAGTTCATCAGATATCTTCAAGAACTACTAAAACTAAAACGTAGAAGGCATTATAATAATTTAAAATCGGCTTAATATAGAGTACTACTCCTTATATTAAAATTCATGCTGCTATTAAATCTGTTTCATTGCAAGATGCTAACTGCTTTATTTTCTTATTTCAGATTGGACAAAGGAAAATAATTTTGGAATTATTGACTAAGTTTCTGAATTCTACCAAAATTATGAACTTTAACAAAGAAGGTATGTTGAATTCTTTCTGTTTTTAACTATCTTTGATGAAGAGTCCCTATTACAGAAATCCGACTATGTTTTGCACAATCGATATGTTGTTTTAAAGCATGTATGTTCCATACCAATAAGCTTTAACTTGAAAATCTAGTTGCAATTGTGATAGTTTTAAATATCCACATATGATTATTGAAAATTATATTTTTCTCTTTCATTAATAAAGTTTGCTTCAGTTTGTTTAGTAAATGGAAATGTAAACTTGTGTTGTTGCAAGTAGAGAGAGAAGTGTTATTGATATGTAATCCAAGAGAGTAAATCTGCAATCATTTCCAGAATACATTCTTTGTAGTTCTTCTGATACTCATATTTTGAGCATTATTTCTGTTAAGTCATTTTGGTTTCAACATTCAGAGAACAGTTTACTCCTACAAACACATTCACCACCCTTGAAGGTTTTACTGATTCAAATATCTTCACAGGGTCCTGAAAGCTTGCCTGCATATTGCCATGTTCTCTGACCCATGTCCCTGGAAGGTAAGATCCTGGTAGTTCCTTGGGGTCCTCATCACCTTTACTCAGCTAATGACCGCACAGCTTGCAGCAGGGGGGGGGGGGTCCATTGGTTTGGTACCTTCATAGGGTTCTAAATGCTCTCCTGCATGTTTTGTGTGTGCAGTGACTCATGTCCCTGGAAGGGAGGATTGTAGTAATTGCTCAGGGGTCCTCAACTGCTCACCTCAGCTCATGACTAGCAGGGTCCCTTTTTGTCATCTTGCCATTGTGGAGACTATTTGTCAATGGGCTGGTCATCACTTTTGAGGCCACTGCTTTGGTCTCTGCTTCAGATAAGCAAGAAAACTTGGGGTGGTCCCCCCCCCCCCGGGATTAATCATCTGATGGGCTGCACCTGCTAGTGCAAACTGTGCAGTGCAGTCATTGCCTTGCCCATATCCAGGTACAGATTTGCGAGTCTCCTCACACTTTTCCGTTGCTTTTCTTCTTATTTTTAATTTGTGAGACAGTTCCTTCACTTTTATTTTTCCTCTTATTCTTTGTTTGTGATGGCTCAACTCTATGTCTCCTCGGTGTGAGCTCCTGTCCATGGTAAGGGGACCATTGTGAAGGTTCCACTGATTCAGGTACCTTCACAGGGGTCCTGAATGTGCGTCCACGTGTTTGCCGTGGCGCAAAATCTAATAACCTTTTAATCTCATATTCTAAAATTTTGTGGCATCTTTCTTTTGTGAGGATAATTTGTTTCCTCACAGTTTAAGAAAAAAGTTTAGTTCCTCACAGTTCTCTTTTCCTGTTCCTTTTATTTGTTGTGAGGGCTTGGCTCACTGACTGTGTAGGTATAGTCCCTGTGCAGCCCTGGCACATGAATGGGCTTACTGTTGCTGGGTTCCATGGCAGGTGGGGATCATGGACAGTGAACCACAATTTACAAACCATGAATTCCATTTTGAAAAAAACTTCAGGCAATGCTGCCAAGAGAGCTAGCATGAGCCCTCATCTTCGTCATTTTTGTTCATCGTCACAGCCAGCTTGCGTCTGTTTGTGTGTCCCCACTATTCCTGATCATCCTTCCATGGGTGATCAGGTCCATGGTGACTTGTCCCCCTTTTTTATCGATAAGAGTTTGCAAGGTCTCATGGGTGCACCAAAATCTGTGGTTCTTCTGTCTTAAGATTTGCTGACTTGCTGGTGGAGACTACCTGCTCTAAAAACTCCGAGTTTCTTCTGAAGGTAATGGTGATTGGTGGGGTGGGCATCACTGTAATGCCCCACACCCCTCAGTGTGAGCTCCTGTCCATAGAGAGGGGACCACCGTGTGAAAGTCCACTGGCTCAGGTACCTTCACAAGGTCCTGAACACTCGCCCACATGTTTGCCGTATGCGGAGACTTGTCCCTGGAAAGGAGGATCCTGGCAGTTGCTCAGGGGTCCCCATCTTCTCTCCCCAGCTCATGACTGGTGGGATCCCCTTTGGCCATTTTGTCATTGGGGAGACTGTCACAGGGCTGAGCAGTGAATTTTGGGGCTGCTGCTATACTCTTCTTTGGCCTCTGCTTCAGGTAAATTGGAGATCCTGGGGCGACCTCCTCTGGATCAGTCGGCAGGTCCTGCTAGGGTCAACAATGCAAAATGGTGAGTAACCTTATCCACGTCCGTGCATCAGCTTATGAGTTTCCTTACATGTTCACTAATTTTCTAGGTCTCTTTCTTTTGTGAAGCCAGTTCTTTCCTCACACTTTATTATTTTTTCCCATACTTTATTTTCTGAAGACTCAAATGAGTTTCTCTCTTTTCTCATTTCCTTTTCCTTTTCTTTTGTTGTGAGGGCTTGGCTCACTGCCTGTGTGGGTATGGTTCCCGGGCTGCCCCGGCACCCAATTGGGCATTCTATTGTTGGCCTACGTGGTGGGTGGGGACAACGGGCACTGAAACTCTAAACCCAAACTGAGTCCCAAAAATGAAAATTTAGAGGAGAATGCAGCTAAAAGAGCTCGGCATGAGCCCCCGTCTTCTTTGTCATCATTGCCGTCGTCTTTGTGTCTTCCTTCATTCCCGATGTTCCTGTCATTCACTCTACGGGTGATCAGGTTCTTGGCGACATGTCCCCATTTTTTATTAATAAGGGATTGAAAGGTCTTGCAGGAGAACACTTATCAGTCAAGTGCCTAAGATCTGGTGACTTGCAGGTGGAAACTGCTTGCTCAAAACATTCTGAGCTCCTATTGAAGGTTACAGTGATTGGTGGAGTGGCGGTCGAAGTCACTCCACATAAGATGCTGAATTCCTCCCGTGGTGTGGTCTCTCAGTGGGGCCTCCTCAAGGTTTCTGAGGAGGAGCTCCTCTCGGAGTTGTCATCCCAGGGAGTAATAGCAGTCTATCGAGTTTCAGAATGCCGTAATGGGAAATTAGAACCCACCCAGGTTCTAATTCTCACTTCCAATATGGCTTTCTAATTCTCACTTCCATCAAGGCAGGTTACCTTCGCTGCGAGGTACGGCCATACATTCCTATCCCCCTGCGCTATTTTCAGTGTCAGAGGTTCAGCCATACCTGTGCAGCTTGCTGGGGCAAACCCACCTATTCTCGTTGTGGCAGTCAGCATCACCTTGATCCTGACTGCACAGCAGAAAAGGCATGCTGCGTGAATTGTAGTGGCGAGCATCTGACGTACTCCCGCGACTGTCCTAAGTGGCTGGAGGAGAAAGAGGTGCAGAGGCTAAAGACCCTAAATAGCATTTCCCATGCAGAGGCAAGAAGTTTGGCTGCACCACCTGCTCCACCTGGCAAGGTCTCCTATTCCGATGAAGTTGTCAGAAAGCCATCGTTAAAATAGATTCTGTGACAGTGCACTCCAATATCAGCATCTCACCTGCTGAATCTTTCTCGCCTGCTGCCAAGTACCTCTTGACCCAGGTGAACCTGAAGTCGGTGTCGATCTCGACATCAACTCTGATTTCTATTGCTGCATCTGTGCCTTCCACTTCCACCTCTGGAAGGGGAGGCGGGGGTGGCTCAGTCGGTAGTGCGTCAGGCTCGTAATCTGTAGTTCCCAGGTTCGAGTCCCAGCTGGGTCAGCGTTGAGATTTATCTCCGTAAAATTTCCCGCCCTGCCCACGGTCAGTAGGGGACACTGATGGGCTTGGAAAGGCCGCCGTCCGTCGGATGGGACATTAAGCTGTAGCCCCATGTGTGGGAGAGCCATACCCTGTGCACGTTAAAGAACACGCTGGATGGCCTTGACGGGAGGCTACCATCTGTCTCCCAACAGTTATTCCAGTGGGTCCCCTCCCCCAACCTTCTCTGAGCCTTCGGGGTCCATTGTGACCTGGCCATTTAGCCCATTGTGTGCAAAAAAGTGCCGCTCAGAGGTAAAACAACCCAATCCTCTGGAAGGTCCCCTCCACCCCGTCCACAGACAGCAAGACATTCCAAGCCCAAGGTGCCTCTGGGACCCAAGAAGAAACTTTTAACACCTCCTCATTCAGTGGTCTCTGATCTGTGTCACATGGATGACTCCGAATACATGGACAGACTGTCACATTTTTCTGAAACTGTCGCTGGTGATAGTTAAAATAAAAAGCTGTCCGCCACTTCTCCCAAGACCCCCCTCAGTGTGAGCTCCTGTCTGTGGTGAGGGGACCACCCTGTGAAGGTTCCACTGGCTCGGTTACCTTCATAGGGTCCTAAACACTCGCCCACATGTTTGCCATGCAGGCGAGACCCGTGTCCCTGGAAAGGAGGATCCGGCAGTTCCTTAGGGGTCTTTGTCTTCTCTCCCCAGCTCATGACTGGTGGGGTCCATTGGGGAGCTTGTCTGTTGTGGGGCTGGGCAGTGACTTCGGGGTCCACTGCTATACACTACTTTGGCTTCTTCTTCAGGTTAATGGGAGGTTCTGGGGCGGCCCCCTCGGGATCAATCGGCTGGTGGGCAGGTCCTGCTAGGGTCAATCATGCAGAGTGGTGAGCAACCTTGTCCACGTCTGGACAACACTTTACAAGTTTCCCCACTGATTTACAAATTTTGAAGTTTTCTTTCATTTGTGAGAGCAAGTTGTTTCTTGTTTTTCCTTATTTTTCTGCTTTTTTCTTTTCGGAGTCCTCGGTTGTGATTCAAAAATTTCTCTTTTAATTTTCCCTTTCTTTTGTTGTGAGGGCTTGGTTCATTGGCTGTGTGAGTATGGTGCCCGGGCAGCACTGGCGCCCAATTGGGCATCCCCTAGTTGGACCCCATGGTGGGTGGGTACAATGGGCACTGAAACTCAAAACCCAACCATGAGTTCTCAAAATGAAAGCTCATCTTTGAATGCAGCAAAAAGAGCTCCGTCTTCTGCGTCTTCATTGTCATCTTCGTGTCTTCCGTCATTCCCGAGGTTCCTAGTTATCCATTCTACAGGTGATCAGGTTCTTGGGGACATGTTCCCATTTTTTATTAATAAGGGATTGAAAGGTCTTGCAGGAGAACCCTTATCTGTCAAGCGCCTAAGATCTGGTGACTTGCAGGTGGAAACTGCATGCTCAAAACATTCTGAGCTCCTACTGAAGGTTACAGTGATTGGTGGAGTGGCGGTCGAAGTCACTCCACATAAGATGCTGAATTCCTCCTATGGTGTGGTCTCTCAGTGGGCCTCCTCAAGGTTTCTGAGGAGGAGATCCTCTCGGAGTTGTCATCCCAGGGAGTAATAGCAGTCCACCAGGTTTCACAATGCCGTAATGGTAAATTAGAACCCACCCAGGTTCTAATTCACACTTCCAATATGTCACGCCTGCCTGCTTCCATCAAGGCAGGTTACCTTCACTGTGAGGTACGGCCATACATTCCTATCCCTCTGCACTGTTTTCAGTGTCAGAGGTTTGGCCATACCCACATGGCATGCCGGGACAAACCCACCTGTGCTTGTTGTGGCAGCCAGGATCACCTTGATGCTGAATACGGTATTTAGAGCAATACACCACACCTGCCTACTTCCATCAAGGCAGGATACTTACACTGCGAGGTGCGGCCATTTATCCCCAACCCTCTGCGTTGTTTTCAACGCGGAGGGTTGCCGGAAAGCCCATCGGAAAGATGTGTGGAATAACTGCCGGAAAGCCCATCGTTAAGATGGCTTCCCTGGCGGTGCAGACAGACATCAGCGTTCCACCTGCTGAATCTTTCTCGCCTGCTGCCAAGTACCTCTTGACGCAGGCGAAGCCGACGTCGGTGTCCATCTCGACATCGACACCGGTTTCTATTCCTGTGTCTGTGCCTTCCACATCCACCTCCGGAAGGCCCCCTCCACCCCGCCCACAGACAGCAAGACCTTCGAAACCCAAGGGGCCCCCGCCGGGGCCCAAAAAAGAAAATTTTACCTCCTTCTCGTTCGGCGGTCTCTGATCCATGTTGCTTGGACAACTCTGAGGACATGGACACTGACCGCCCAATTTTTACAAAACCGTCGCTGGCGATGGTTAAAATAAATCAAAAGTCGTCCGCCAATTCTTCCAAGACCTGAGATGGCCACACTCCTTCAATGGAACTGTCGTAGATTCCACAGGAATATTGACGACATCAAGGTCCTCCTGAGGGCACACGAACCCCTCTGCGTGTGTCTGCAGGAGACATTTTTTCAGATGGTCAACAGTCCCACAATCCGGCACTTTTCTCTCGTTCGCCGGGACCGGGATGGAGATGGTCCAGCTCACGGAGGTGTTGCCATCCTCGTGAGCAACCACTCCCCATTCCAGGTCATTCCCCTCACCACCGACTTAGAGGCGGTTGCCATCCGCCTCTTAGTGGGATTTTCTTTGACTGTCTGTTCTGTCTACCTCCCGCCCGGAAGCATCATTTTCCGGGATGACCTTGATGACCTCGTCTCGCAGCTGCCGTCCCCCTTCCTCATCATGGGGGACTTCAACGGCCACAATCCGCTATGGGGCAGTGCTGACACCAACGGGAGGGGTGGGGTCCTGGAGCAGTGGCTCCTGGATCATTCTCTCTCCCTGTTGAACACCGGTGTCAGTACTTACTTTCACTCCCCAACCCGCTCTTTCACTGCCATTGACCTCACCATCTGCTCCTCCTCGATCTTTCCACTCTTTACATGGGAGGTCGAGGACAACCCATGTGGAAGCGATAATCTCCCGTGGTGCCATCTCCTGTGGGGGGCCCTTGAAGCTCTTCACGTATATCCCGGTGGAGACTTGATCGGGCTGACTGAAGTGGCTTCGAGCTCTTGTCTGAGCTCTATGAGCACTCTGTCAGCCAGGAACGAATCAGTATTGCAGTGGCAGAGATTGCAGTGGCCATCGTCTTGGCCTTCCCTAAGCCAGGCAAAGATCCCAAGATTCCTTCCAATTATCGTCCAATTGCGTTGACGAGCTGCGTCTGCAAGGTGTTGGAAAGGATGGTAAATACCAGGCTGGCCTGGTATTTGGAACATCACAGCCTTCTTTCCAACACCCAGTGTGGCTTTCGCAGACACCGATCTACTTTAGACCACCTGATCCGCCTCGAATCGGCGATCAGGAATTCTTTTTTACGATGACAGCACCTGGTGTCAGTTTTCTGACACCTTTAGTTTTTTTTCGAAAAAGCGTACGACACGGCATGGAGATTCGGCATTCTTCGTGACCTTCACAGCTGCGGCTTGCGAGGTCACATGCCGATCTTCATCGCGAACTTTTTATCTTCTCGTGTTTTTCGAGTCCGTGTTGGCAACACTCTATCGCAGCCTTTCCCCCAAGAACAGGGGGTACCTCAAGGCTGCGTCCTGAGTGTTACGCTTTTCGCTGTCAAGATAAATTCCATTACACGGCAACTTCCTCCGACTGTAGGCAATGCCCTCTATGTTGACAACTTTAGCATCTTTTGCTCATCGTCCAGCATGAGGGTCATTGAACGACAACTGCAAACTGCCCTGCACAATCTCTCGGTTTGGGCGACGGCCAATGGGTTCCGGTTCTCCCCACAGAAGACCGCTTGTGTGCACTTTTGCCACAAGCGTAATCTTCATCTGGACCCCGAGCTGCGGCTCGGAGGTAACATCATTCCAGTTGTGGCGGAGACCGAGTTTCTCGGTCTCATCTTCGACCGGAAATTACCAGAATTTTACCACATATTCGACATCTCAGGTCCAAGTGCACGCGGGCATTGAACATCATCAAGGTCCTCTCCTCCCTCTCTTGAGGGGCGGACCGATGTTCTTTGATCCGTCTTTACCATGCACTTGTCCGGTCGAAACTGGACTACGGATCCCAGGTGTATTACTCCGCCCGGGATTCGGTGGTGAAGATGCTGGACCCACTCCATCATCAGGCCCTCCGTGTGTGCACGGGGGCCTTCCGCACTTCACCGGTCCAGAGTCTCTACGTTGAGACCGACGAACCATCGTTATATATTCGCCGTCAGCAGTTGTCCCTGCAGTATGCATCAAAATTGCGATCACTGCCAGGCCATCCCACTTGGGACTGCGTTTTCAGTCCCAGGTGGGAAATGTTATACCAGAATCAGCCGACTGCCATTCGTCTTTTCGGTTTGCGTGTCCGAGGTTACCTGCGAGACATCAATACCAGTCTCAATAGCATCGCACAGTCGACGGCTGAGCCACTTCCACCTTGGCTCACTGTTTCCCCTTCCTGCAATTTTTCCCTGTGCAGGACGGGTAAGGCCTTTACACCCGATTGTGTGTACCGGCAACTCTTTGCCAGCCATCGTGCTGCGCACCCGGACTTCTTGCCTGTCTTCACAGATGGCTCGAAGTCCGGCACTTCTGTGGGAACAGCCATGGTCTGCTGTGATGTAATCATTGCAGACCAGATCCCACAGCAGTGTTCCATCTTCACTGCTGAGTTGCATGCTATCAGCATTGCTTTGGACCATATAGCAGCTAAGCATCATCGTCGGTGTGTGCTTTACACCGACTCGCTTAGCTCGCTACAGGCTTTGATCTCGGTGAGGCATCGGCCTCACCCTGTTCTCTCCAAGATCCGCCAGCTGCCAGGTCAGCCACGCCCCTGTCCGACTCTCCGTTGCCGATTCCATATGTGGATTTCCGGCAGCGTTTCACCATCGAGCTCCGGGCTCCGTGGCAGAGATCTTGTTCTGAACAGGTTGCTCACAAGCTCTTCGAGATCAAGCCCATTGTCAAACGTGGCAGTCTTGTTTTCGCAGGAATCGTAAGGAGGAAGTTGTCTTTGCTCGGCTCCGCTTAGGTAACTCGTTTTTAACCCACTCTTTTCTTCTTAAGGCGGACGCAGTACCTAAGTGCGAGTTTTGTGACACCGTTTTAACGATCAAACATATTTTACTTTCATGTCCTGCTTTTAACTTTGAACGTCGACTCTATTTTAAATTTCACGATTTTACGTCCGAGCCCCTTATACTCGGACATCTTTTATCAGATCATTGTTGTTTTAACGCTGTTTTGCAATTTTTAAAATATACTGGATATTTTACTCGTCTGTAGTTTTATTCGAATGTATAACCCAGGTCGCTTACACCTGGGTGCTTTTTATATTTATTATACATTTATACCTTTGTTTCTTGTTAACTATGTTTCCTTTTATTGTTTTACATTGTTTTCTCTATATATATAGTAAATTTTTAAATTTTTTGTAGGTGTTATGACTTTTAGCTTTTATTTAGACATTCGTTTGGCGCATTATAGCCTGAGTTGCTAATGCGCCATTAAACCCAAAACAACCAAACCAAACCACCATCGAGCTCCGGGCTCATTGGCAGAGATCTTGGTCTGAACAGGTTGCTCACAAGCTCTTCGAGATCAAGCCCATTGTCAAACCATGGCAGTCTTGTTTTCGCAGGAATCGTAAGGAGGAAGTTGTCCTTGCTCGGCTCCGCTTAGGTCACTCGTTTTTAACACACTCTTTTCTACTTAAGGTGGACGCAGTACCTAAGTGCAAGTTTTGTGACACCATTTTAACTGTTAAACATATTTTAATTCATTGTGCCGCTTTTAATCTTGAACGCAAAATGTATTTTACCTTCCACAATTTTATGGCTGAGCCTCTTACACTCAGCCATCTTTTATGTGATGAATCGTTTTTAACTCCTGTTTTCGACTTTTTACGTTTTACTGGTTATTTTACACGTTTTTGATTTTTACACTGTTTCATAGTTTTTACTCTTGTTTGTGGTTTTAAATAGGTCCTATACACCCATTTTTATTGTTAACTTCTGCACCTGTTGTTACTTTTTAGTCTTTTTTACTTATCGTTTTGTGCCGTTTTGTTTGTGTTCATTTTAACTTTGGTTGTGGGTTATGAGACTTTTATCCCTTTTTATCGATTGTTTGGCGCAATATAGCCTTAGTTGCTGTTGCGCCAATAAACCCCAAACAACCAACCAACCAACCCCCCTTTCTCCCCCTCCCTGTACTTATTATTTTTTGTCACTGTTATCTTATCATTTTATTATGCCTCTTTACTATTTCCTCAACTATTTTTTTTGTCACCATTTGTGTTTTCCTTTTTTTTCCTTCTTTCTGTTTTCATCATTTTTTTTTATTATGGGGACAGGGGAGGCTCAGTTGGTAGCATGCCAGGCTTGTAACCTGCAATTATCAGGTTCGGGTTCCAACTCGTCAAGTGTAGAGATTTTTCTCTACACTTGACGAGTGTAGAGAAACAAACTCCCCGCCCTGCCTACAGTGAATAAGGGGTCACTGTTGGACTTGAAAAGGCCGTCGTCCATCGGATGGGACGTTAAGCCATTGTCCTGTGTGTGGGAGAGACACACCCATGCATGTTAAAGAACATGCTGGATGGCCTTGACGGGATGCTGACACCCTTTTCCCAGCAGCTGTCCAGTGAGTCCCCTCACCCGACCATTTACGAAATTACGAGAGCTTTGAACCCGGACATCTGTCCCAAATAACTGATGTTTAAGTAGCGAATATCATGTTTTTAAAATTAAAAGAGCTTGAATTTACCCTTAAAAATGGTACACTTTCGGCACAGTTCAAAATTCGAAAGTTTCATAATTAGAGATATGAATGAACTCACTGATTTCGATAATATTAAACTAATGTAGATGATAGGTACTCTCCCATCTGCTCCGCAGCCTTTTGTCAGCGTTCTGATAGGCATCAACCAGCACACAAGGCTCAAAATTCAAAATTAGTGATATGAATGAAAACAGGATATCGATAATATAAATGTTTAATAAATTTCGATAATAATAATGTAATAATATAAACGATAGGTACTCTCTCCACTGCTTCACAGTCTCAATATCAGCATTCCAATAGGTCTCAACCAGCACACGAAGGTGGCTTTTGGTGTCATCCATTAGATGTAATACTGCCCTGTATAATGGAACATCAGATGGCATCATTCAAACATATTCAAGCACAGCAGACAAGGCATGCTGCGTGAACTGTGAAGGTGAGCATCCGCTGTACTCCCACGACTGTCCTAAGTGGTTGGAGGAGAAAGAGGTGCAGAGGCTTAAGACCCTCAACAACATCTCCTATGAAGAGGCGAGAAGGTTGGATACACTGCCTGCCCCATCTGGCAAAGTCTCTTCAGCTGGTGCGGTTGTCGGAAAGCCTATCGTGAAGAGGGCTTCCCTGGCGGTGCAGACTGACATCAGCGTCCCACCTGCTGAATCTTTCTTGCCTGCTGCCATGTACCCCTTGGCCCAGGCGAACCCGATGTCAGTGTCAATTTTGACATTGACTCCGATTTACATTCCTCTGTCTGTACCTTCCACTTCCACCTCTGGAAGGCCTCCTCCACCCCACCCACAGACAGCAAGACCTTCCAAGCCCAAGGGGCCCCCACCAGGGCCCAAAAAGAAAATTTTAACACCTCCTCATTCGGCGGTCTCTAATCCATGTCACTCGGACGAATCCAAGGACATGGACACAGATGGCCCCATTTTTCCGAAACCATCGCTGGCGACAGTTAAAATAAATCGAAAGTCGTCCGCCAATTCTACCAAGACCTGAGATGGCCACACTCCTACAATGGAACTGTCGTGGATTCCAGAGGAATATTGACGACATCAAGGTCCTTCTAAGGGCACACAAACCCATCTGTGTGTGTCTACAGGAGACATTCCTGCAGACAGCCAACGATCCCACAATCCAGCATTCTCTCTTGTTCGCCGAGACCGGGATGGAGATGGTCCAGCTCGCGGGGGTGTCGCTATCCTCGTGAGCAACCATTCTCCATTCCAGGTCATACCCCTCATCACCAACTAGGAGGCGGTAGCCATCCGTCTCTTCGTGGGGTTCTCGCTGACTGTCTGCTCTGTATATCTTCCACCTGGGAGCATCGTCTTCCAGGAAGACCTTGATGATCTCATCTCGCAGCTGCCATCCCCCTTCCTCATTATGGGGGACCTCAACGGACACAGTCCACTTTGGGGCAGTGCTGACACCAACGGGAGGGGTGGGGTCCTGGAGCAGTGGCTCCTGGATCATTCTCTCTCCCTGTTGAACACCGGTGTCAGTACTTACTTTCACTCCCCAACCCGCTCTTTCACTGCCATTGACCTTACCATCTGCTCCTCCTCGATCTTTCCACTCTTTACATGGGAGGTCGAGGACAACCCATGTGGAAGCGATAATCTCCCGTGGTGCCATCTCCTGTGGGGGGCCCTTGAAGCTCTTCACGTATATCCCGGTGGAGACTTGATCGGGCTGACTGAAGTGGCTTCGAGCTCTTGTCTGAGCTCTATGAGCACTCTGTCAGCCAGGAACGAATCAGTATTGCAGTGGCAGAGTTGATGGACTGCATTGTCCATGCAGCTGCCTCTACTGTTCCTCAGACTTCGACTCAGGTTCCATGGTTCCCAAAACTGTGGTAGTTCTAGATCATGTGGGATCAAGTCCGGAAGATGGGTGGGAAGTACATATCCCACTCATTATCGATCCTGGAGCACAATGGACAGGCATTTGCTGATCCTTGAGCAATTGCCGACACTCTGGAGGAGCCATTCTCCTCCGTCTTTTCTCTGTCCTCCTACTCCCCCGAGTTTCTGTCCCAGAAGATTAGGGCTGAGTGCTCTCCACTGTCCTGCTGTCTCTGCTGTCCGCTGTCTCTGCTGTGAATGGCCTGGAGTCTTACAACAGGCGATTCACAGCAGAGGAGCTTCACCTTGCCCTACACACTTCTCGTGCATCTGCCATCAGGCCAGGCAATGTCAATTATGCTATGCTCCAACATCTCTCACCATCGAGTAAGGATTGACTGCTCCGACTCTTCAACCGCATTTTCATCGAGGAGCAGTTTCCAGACTCCTGGCGGGAGGCCATCGTCTTCACCTCCCCTAAGCTATGCAAAGATCCCAAGATTCCTTCAAATTATCATCCAATTGTTGTGTTGGCGAGCTGTGTCTGCAAGGTGTTGGAGAGAATGGTAAATACCAGGCTGGCCTGGTATTTTGAACATCACGGCCTACCTTCCAACAGCCAATGTGGCTTTCGCAGGCACCATTCTACTTTAGACCACTTGATCCACCTCGAATCGGCGATCAGGAATTCAATTTTACATAGAGAGTTCCTGGTGTCGATTTTCTTCAACATCGAAAAAGCGTACAACATGGCATGGAGATTTGGCATTCTTCATGACTTTCACAGCTTCGGCTTGTGAGGTCACTTGCTAATCATCATTAAAGCAAAATCAAAATCAATCATCATCAAAATGCAAATTTTTTATCATCTCGTTATTTTCGAATTTGTGTCAGCAATACTCTGTCGCAGCCTTTCCCCCAAGAACAGGGGGTGCACAGGGCTGCATCTTGAGTGTTACGCTTTTAGCTGTCAAGATAAATTCCATTACATGGCAACTTCCTCCAACTGTAGGCAATGACCTCTATATTGATGACTTTAGCATCTTTTTCTCGTCATCCAGCATGAGGGTCATTGAACAACAACTGCAAACTGCCCTGAACAATCTTTTGGTTTGGGCTGCGGCCAATGGGTTTCAGTTCTCCCCACAGAAGACCATTTGCATGCACTTTTTCCCAAAGCGTAATCTTCATTTGGACCCCGAGCTGCGGCTTGGGGGTAACATCATTCCAGTTGTGGCGGAGACCAAGTTTCTCGGTCTCATCTTCGATCGGAAATTGACCTTTTTACCTCACATACGTCATCTCAGGTCCAAGTACACTTGGGCATTGAACATCTTGAAGGTCCTCTCCTCCCTTTCTTGTGGGTGGACCAATGTTCTTTACTCTGCCTCTACCATGCACTTGTCCGGTCTAAACTGGACTATGGATCCCAGGTGTATAACTCCATCCGGGTTTCTGTGCCCTCTACCGGGATGCTGGACCCTCTACTCCATCAGGCCCTCCGTGTTTGCACAGGGACCTTCAACACTTCAGCGGTCCAGAGTCTCATCGAATAGATAACGAAACATTGTTATCTATTCGATGTCAGGAGTTGTTCCTACAGCATGCAGCTAAATTGCGATCCCTACCAGACCATCCCAATTGGGACTGTGTTTTCAGTTCCCGGTGGGAAATGTTATACCTGAATCGGCCGACTGCCATTCATCCTTTCTGTTTGCGTGTCCGAGGTTACCTGCGAGACAAAACACCAGTCTCGATAGCATTGCACTGTCGACAACTGAGCCACTTCCACCGTGGCTCGCTGTTTTCCCTTCCTGTGATTTTTCCCTGTGCAGGACGGGGAATGCCTTTACACCTGACTGTGTGTACCGGCAACTCTTTGCTAGCCATCGTGCTGAGCACTCAGACTTCTTGCCTGTCTTTACAGATGGCTCGAAGTCCGGCACATCAGTGGGATCGGCCATGGTCTGCTGTGATGTAATCATTGCAGACCAGATCCCACAGCAGTATTCCATCTTCACTGCAGAGTTGCATGCTACCAACATTGCCTTGGACCACATAGCAGCTAAGCTTCATCGTCGGTGTGCACTTTAAATCGACTCGCTTAGCTCGCTACAGGTTTTGATCTCAGTGAGGCATTGGCCTCACCCAGTTCTCTCCAAGATCCGCCAGCAGCTCCATCTTCTGGCAGCCACCATCAACGTTCTCTTCTGTTGGGTGCCTGGTCACGTCGGGATCAGGGACAATGACTTGGCAGATGCTGCTGCCAAGTCAGCCACACCCTCGTCCGACTCTCTGCAGCCGGTTCCATACCTGGACTTCCGGCAGCATTTTTCTGTCGAGTTCCAGGCACTGTGGCAGAGATCTTAGTCTGAACAGGTTGCTAAGAAACTTTTTGAGATCAAGCCCATTGTCAAACCATGGCAGTCTTGTTTTCGCAGGAATTGCAAGGTGGAAGTTGTATTTGCTCGGCTTCACTTAGGTCACTCATTTCTAACACACTCTTTTCTTCTTAAGGCGGACGACAAACCTAAGTGCAAGTTTTGTGATATCATTTTAACCATTAAGCACATTTTAATCTGATGTCCCGCTTTTAACTTTGAACGTTGACTGTTTTTTAACTTTCACAATTTTACGTCCAAGCCACTTACACTCGGACAACTTTTTATCCAATAAATCTCTTTTAACACCTGTCTTTGAATTTTTACGTTTTACTGAATATTTTACACGTTTCTGAACTTTTTCACTTGATTAACTAGATTTTACACTTGTTTCTCGGGTGTAATGGGTCCTATACACCCGTTTTTATTCTAGATTTATACACCTGTTGATTCTTTTTATTCGTCCTTTCTATACTCATCTTTATTGTGCTGTTTTTGTTTCTGTGTATTTTAAAATTGGTTGTGTGTTAAATGACTTTTATCTGTTTATGTCTTTTTGTTTGTTGCAATATAGCCTTATTTGCTATTGCACCAAAAATCCCCAAACAAACAAACAAACAACACCCAAGTCATACATGCCCTTGTCCGACTCCCGCTGCTGGTTCCATAGCTGGACTTTCAGCAGCATTTTTACATCGAGCTCCGGGCAAAGTGGCAGAGAGCTTGGTCTGAACAGGTTGCTAACAAGCTTTTCGAGAACAAGCCCATTGTCAAACCGTGGCAGTCTTGTTTTCGCAGGAATCACAAGGAGGAAGTTGTACTTGCTCGACTCCTCTTAGGTCACTCTTTTTTTACACTCTTTTCTTCTTAAGACCGACATCGAACCTAAGTGTGAGTTTTGGGACACCATTTTAACTCTTAAACACATTTTAATTCATTGCCCCACTTTTAACATTGAAGGTAAATTGTATTTTAATTTTCATGATTTTATGTCCGAGCCTCTTACACTCGGACATCTTTTATCTGATGATGCGCTTTTAACTCCTGTCTTTGATTTTTTACATTTTTGTGGCTATTTTATTCCGTTGTAATCTTTTACCCTGGTTATTTTTACATGGGCCTTCTACACCCATTGTTATTTTCCCGGTTTTACACTTGTTGATCTTTTTACATTCTCTATTTTTATTGGCTTTTGTGTTTTGTTTTATCACCTTTACATTTTGCTTTTAGCTTTGGTTGTAGGTTTACATGATTTTTATCTGTTGTTTCCTTTTTGTCTTGTCTGGTGCATTATCGCCTTAGTAGCCGATGTGCCATAAAACCCCAAACAAACAACCAACATGAGGGTCATTGAAAAACAACTGCAAATTGCCTTAAACAATCTTTCAGTGTGGGTGACTGCCAACGGATTTCAGTTCTCCCCACAGAAGACCATATTTGGTATTTCTGTTTATTTCATGTTTTACCTGGTCCAATGATATATATGTGCAATCACTATTTCATCCTCTTTAAAAACGAGTGGTTAGCACACTTGTCTACTAATCTAAGAGACCTGAGTTCGAGCCCCAGGTAAAGCATGGATGTATATTTTGTCTTTTTGCTGAGTTCCCGCCATCCTCACAGATCTTCTGTGGCAAATAAACTGGCAAACTCCTGCCAGACCTCTGTGGCATGCAGCTGCTTGAGGAGGTATTTATTTTTTTATTTGTTAAACTAATACCACATGCATTAACACTTTGATATATCATTTATCACACAAACTACATTATTTTATCTTATATACTTTCTAGTCTTAGAATTTTTTTTTTGGCTTACCAGCATACTGCTGATAAAGAATGTAAAGTACATTTGAAATTTAGATTTTCTTTTTATTTGTGCTACATCTTTATTCTACAATTTGATTATAATCTATCAAGTTCTTCATTTGTGCATAACACCTTTTCTGATTTAAAATTTTTGGCATTTTCCAACATTGTTATCAAGTGTTAGTTCGCAAGTGATCTGTTTTAAAAACTCTAATTGCATTTTTACACATTATGAAATTAAATTGGAACTTTACCAAATATAGTCTCCTTACCCTTTTCATTAACTTTATTATTGCACATATACCAAGAAGATTATAATTCTCTTAGTGTATGATTATATCAGTATTTTATAGTGATTTTCTATTACCTCTTTATTGTTTTATATGTTCTTTATGCCCTTGTTTTTGTTATTTTACCATTTTCAGGTTTGTGCTATATGTGCTGTTTTTTTAAATTTAGATTCTGTGTATTCATCTCTTTTATCTTTTATTTTGTCTTGTTTGGCACAACATGGGTGAGTTGCCCTTGTGCAGTTAAACCCCAACAAACAACCAATTGATAGTACTCATTAAATAACATCTCCTTGTCAATTTCCAATGACTTTATTTTCATCAATTCTCAAGATACTTTGAGTTTTTTAATATTGCTCCAGTTTGGGGAACAATTTTGGAAGCAAGTTTGTTTACATGCATGCTCAATTAAACATGAATAAATCCATGCCCCAGATAAGGCTTGGATGTTTCCTTTCTTGTTTTCTCCATCAGCTGAGGTCCTTCCTTCCTTGTAGATCTTTTCTATGGTACATTTGACTGATAGGTTCCTGTCAAAATTATGTGGAAAGCAGCTGCTTGAGGGGTAATTTACTAATTTTAATACTACCTGTATGCATGCATGTAGGTAGGTACTACCCCAAACTTGTGAGCTGAATGGTCAACTATGCAGTTCAGTTTATTCATATAAAGGACAGTGTTAATTAAAGGACTTCAGTGAGATGGAATTGAAAAAACTTCAATTGGCAACTAATGTTAAGAAGTAAGTGTTTGTTTCAAATATCAAACTAAAAAAGGAATATGCATTAATTTTCCACATAACTAAAGGTATCTAATCAGAGTTCACTGTTGCTTTTTGTGCAAATATTTGATTTGCATTTAGAATACATATCAAATTTTAATTGTCTTTGCCTGTAGCATATTTTATGTAGTTGAGGAATAAAAATCTAAAAAAAAAACCTTCCATTTCAGATCACAGTCCACTTCAAAAATACAGGGATTCCTTGTTGGCATTATTTTTGTCAGTCATAGTCAGTGACTCTGATCAACTTAAAATATTAGGATTGACTGCATTGATTGAAGTCCTGAACATTCCATATCTAATGAAAGATAACCACTGTGAATTACTTGGACAACATGCATTGCAGATGATACTTTCTGAAAATGATGAGAACATAAGGTAAGACATTTTATGCACAATTTGTAAATTGCTTTTGTTACACAAACATATATACAGGGTGTTTCAAAATTCTCTGTACAAATTTCAATGGGAGATGGAGAACACCAAGACAAACCTTGTTCATCTATCAATGTATGTCACTGATGTAACTCTTCAGTGCTAGAGGGTGCTGTTTGGTGGTCTGCAATTGGCTAGAGGGGCGAGTGGGAACAGAGAATGGACGTGTTTGCCATCAGCATTAATAAATCAGACACATTATGTTTAAAATGGAGTGTTTCATGACTGCTGAGATGGCTGGCATGCATCTAGCGTATCGGGCTGCCAATGGAAACGAAAGAACTGCTGTGAGGTTGTACCGACAGTGCTTCCCAAACAGACATGTACCAAACCACCAAACATTTGCGCATTTGCACTGGCAACTGCGAGAAACTGGAACATTCCATGCAAACATTCATGACACTGATCAGGAGAGAATCATATGCTCTCCTGACATGGAAGAAGAGATCCTACAGCAGATTGAGAACAATCCAGGCACAAGCACGTGAGCTGTTACATGTAGCCTCGGTGTAAACCACACCCTCGTGTGGAGAGTGTTGCACAAGTAGCAGTTACATCCTTTTCATTGTCAGAGAGTTCAGACATTGCAACCTCAGGATTACCTTCTTCATGTGGAATTTGTATGCTGGTTTCTGTAGCAGACCGTGGTGCAGCCTGATTTTCCGGCTCGTGCTCTTCTCACACGAGGCCTCTTTCACATGTGAGGGTGTGTTTAATATGCACAATTCTCACATTTGGGTGCACAAAAATCCATATGTGGCAATGGCACATGGTCATCAACAACAGTTCACCATCAATGTTTTGGTGAGTATTGTCCATGACATTTCGATTGGACAATACCTTCTGCCTCCCCAACTCAATGGGCAGATTTATCAGGTATTTCTTGAAGAAATATTGCCAGGACTGCTGGAAGATGTCCCTGTGGCTATTCACAGACGAATGTGGTTTCAACATAATGGAGTGCCAGCACACTTCAACAATGATGTGTGGGATTATCTGAACACCACTTTTGGGGGCCGATGGATAGGCTGGGATGGACCCATCACCTGGCTACCAAGATCGCCAGATTTAGCATGTATCGATTTCTTCCTCTGGGGACACAAGTAGAATTTGACTCAGATGAAGACCTCATCACAAGAATCGCTGTTGCCACTGCAACTGTTCACAAAATTCCAGGAATCTTTCAATATGTACAGCAATCAATGCTTCAATGCTGTCATGCATTTAATACTGTTGCCGGTCGTAACTTTGAGCATCTTTAAATAAACAAGTTGTTCACACTTGTTTCCATTCATTTATTTAACAGCTCCACCGATATTTCTGTCAGCACCCTCTAGCACCAAAAGGTTATGTCAGCAGACATACATTCATAGACGAAAATGGTTTGTCTTGGTGTTCCCTATCTCCCATTGAAATTTGTACAGAGAGTTTTGAAACACCCTGTATATATATGATATAGGCATTCTTCACATTCTTCAAGTAACCAAACTCAAACAATTCAGGGAAGTCTTGTCTGTTCTGAGCAGAGTATGCATTTTTCTACCACAAATAAGTATTTTTCAAAGTGGTGTGTAATATTCACTCTTTATTGTTTGAAATATATACATATAATTTTTTTTTTAATTTTAAGTTGTAATTTATCTGATAATCATGGTTTATAGTTCTGTAGATTAGTCAAGTTTGTTCGAAATTTGATCTTCGGAAAACATACTTGGTAATGTTTACTAACTGTTCCAATAACTTTACTATAGGAAAATTATTAATATCATTTTCCTGTATAATAGGGTCCCAATTTTCGAGTTTCATCACCTCTTCAAATTTATGTAAATTATTATAGGAGTAGCATCTGAATGTAAATGTGTGTTCACTGTGTATGGTGGTAATCGCTTCATAAATAATGCTAATTAGTGGTAAATGGTCAGAAATTGGACTTGTCAATATATAGTTAGCTAGATCGATCCTGTTAGTTATACAAAGATCTAAAATGGAACTCGAAGTTTCTAGGATTCATGTTGGTAGAGAGGTTGTTATTTTAAGTCGTACACTTTTACTGCATCCTAGGTTTCCCCTCCTTCTGAAGCCTTTAGATGCACTGTTTATTACCCTATTCGCTAATCTATAATTATGCATATGACCAACATGGTCAAACCAACAGAGTCTCTGTCTGCAGAATATGCTCCTCAAAGGAAGTGGCAACTCCTTCCCCTAACCTCATCATTACTTACAAAACTGCCGTCTGTCGGATGGATCATTAAGCTGTAGCCCCACATGTGGGAGAGCCAGATCCCATGCATGTTAAAGAACAAACTTGATGGTAGGCTAACATCCTTTTCCCAACAGCTGTCCAGTGGGTATCCTCACCCAACCATCCTCAAAATGACGACAGCTTAATGTGAACATTTTGTTCCAATCATTTGAAATAAATGTAGCAATGCTAAATATTTTTTCCTCTAAAAATTTTAAATAAAAGCTCAATATCCCATTTTCTAAATGATCGAATTTAGGCACAATTCATTCTCAGAGTTGCAGTCCAAAATTCTAAAACAGTGTCATCAATTTCCAAACATAAATGATTAGAACGAAATAGACATCATCAAAACAATGTAGATCACTTCGAAAGGTCCCTTCTCTGCTGCTTCACAGCTCTATTCTCAGATTTCTTTTAGGCTTAAATTAACATATGAATGTGACATTTGGTGTCATCCTTCAGATGTAGTATTGTCCTGTATAGTGGAACATTGGATGACATCATTACATCTTATTTCTACTTACAAAGTTAAATCACCTAAATCCCAAGATACTGCATAAGCATTTAGAATCAAAAGCATCAAGTTTTTTGTTATCTTGTGTACAAAGGATCAATATTTCACTATCGTAACTAAAAAGAACCAAACTGTTATACAGTATAATTTTAGTCTTTAGGTGTATACGCCTATTTCTCCACACTCTACTTAGATTCTTAAAAGTCCCACCAGAAATCTCTATTCTTCTGTTTATCTCATGCTGCACAACCGGTCCAGAGTCTTTACATTGAGACCGACGAACATTCTTTATCTCTTCGTTGTCAGCAGTTGTTCCTACAATATGCATCTAAATTGCAGTCCCTGCCTGGCCATCCCACTTGGGACTGCGTTTTCACTCCAAAGTGGGAAATGCTTTACACTAATCGCCCAACTTCCACAGAGACATCAACACCAGTCTCGAAAGCGTCGCACAGTCGACAGTCAAGCCACTTCCACCGTGGCTCGCTGTTTCCCCTTCCTGTGATTTTTTCCTGTGCAGGACGGGGAAGTCCTTTACACCCGACTGTGTGCACCGGCAACTCTTTGCCAGCCATCGTGCTGAGTACCCGGACTTCTTGCCTGTCTTTACAGATGGCTCGAAGTCCGGCACATCGGTGGGATCGGCCATGGTCTGCTGTGATGTAATCATTGCAGACCAGATTCCACTGCAGAGTTGCACGCTATCAGCCTCGCCTTGGACCACGTGGCGACTAAGCATCATCGTTGGTGTATGCTTTACATCGACTCACTTAGCTCGCTACAGGCTTTGATCTCGGTGAGGCATCGGCCTCACCCAGTTCTTACTAAGATCCGCCAGCAGCTACATCGTCTGGCAGCCACCACCACCATCCATTTCTGTTGGGTGCCTGGTCACGTTGGAATCAGGGGTAATGATTTGGCAGATTCTGCTGCCAGGTCAGCCACGCCCTTGTCCGACTCTCTGCTGCCGGTTCCATATCTGGATATCTGGCAGCGTTTTACCAGTGAGCTCCGGGTCCACACCCATTTTATAAGAAGCCCCTACTACAAGCACATTAAACCAACTCCTGACCTCCACACTTTAATGAAGAAACACCTACAGATCAAAAACTTTGGGGATATTCCCCCACTTATAGCAGACTGGAGCTTCATTAGTCCTACATTCTCCACCCACATACCCACTCTCACACATAAACATAACTTACCACATGATGCAGTAAAAACTCTCGCTGAAACATACTTTGACACACAATACAATGAAAATATTAAAATTTATACTGATGGCTCTGTCATTCAAAACCCACCATCAGCCAGTGCTGCTATTCATATCCCACAATACAATACTTCATTATCTTTCACATTATCCCCAATCTGCACCATACTACATACTGAAATCTTTGTCATTATTGAGGCCTTGGAATGGACCCTTAAATATGTACACAACAAAAACATTACCATTTTTATAGATTCCAAAGGAGCCATACAAACCCTCTCACAGGAATTTCTATACACCTCATATAACTACTACATACATAAAATCCTCACTCTTACAACACATAACCTCCATACAAATAATAATACAATTATTTTACAATGGATTCCCAGCCACATTGGAATTCACCATAATGAAACTGTTGATAATCTCGCTAAACTGGCACACAACCTCCACATAGTATCACCTACCTATCACTTTCATATCAATACTTCTCAGGAGATAAAACAACTTGAAGCACATCTCACCAATAAATAATATCAGGTCCAGGCCTCTGTCTAAAACAACTTTCGATATAATCTTAACCATAATATATCAACAATTGATAACCTCCCCTTCCCTAGAAAACACATCAAATTACTACACAGATTAAGAACCAACTCCACAATTCTTAATCCTACTCTACATAAATTCAAACCCACACATTCTCCTAACTGTAGACATTGTAAAGTTCCGGAGACGGTTCATCACATCCTACTTAACTGTGATAATACTGCCTCACAGAGACAAACTTTCTTCAAATCACTCATTGACCTAAACATTTTGGATATTCAAACGAATGTAATTCTGGACCCCTCCCCCCCCCCCCCCTCTGAACAAAACCAAAATTTATGAATCTCTCTTTTCTTTCCTTCTTTCCACCTCACTTTGGAACAGAATTTAGTCTACCTTTCCTTTACCCTCTACTATCGTCTCTTCATGTCCTTCATAAAGATTTTTCTTCAATTCTCAACTTACCTCTCGCATACATGTTCCCGAAGGGACCCTCACTCTGTTCTCTATCCAGACTCACACCAAAAATTCCATAAAATATAAATAAAAAAAAAAAAGAAAAATAATGGAGGGACTAGAGAAATAAGGGAACAAATATATACATATCTAAAGTGGCTCAAATCCTTTAACTCAGGTCTTACTGGCCCAAATAACCACAAAACAGGGGATCAATAGTCTTCAACCTATCTCCATAACCCAAGAATAAATTAAAACCACTCAGGGAAAAATAAAGAAAAATTATTAAATTGTAAATATAAGAATAATAATTAAAAAAATGCACAATAATCATCATCATCATCATCATCATCCTCAAGCAGCCATGGGCTACGGAGATCCAACCAGACCGCGCAGTATAATTTTCCAAGCAAGTCTATCCTGAGCTACAACTGCTGCATCCGGCCACTGTACACCAATTCTAACAAGGTCCTGTTTGACATTGTCTGCCCACCGCATCCTAGGTCTCCCCCTCCTTCTGAGGCCTCTAGGCACACTGTTCATAACCCTATTCGCCAATCTATAATCATCCATACGGGCAACATGGCCAAACCAGCGGAATCTCTCTCTGCACAATATGCTGCTTAAAGGAGGTTGCAGACTCCTTTGCCTAACCTCATCATTAGTTACAAAGTTAAACCACCTAATACCCAAGATACTGCGTAAGCATCTGGAATCAAAAGCATCTAGTTTCCTGTTATCTTGTTTACAAAGTGTCCAAGTTTCACTACCATAACTAACCCTAGAAAGAACCAAACTATTATACAGTCTAATTTTAGTCTTTAGGTGTATACGCCTATTTCTCCACACTCTCCATAGATTCTTAAAAGTCCCGGCAGCAATCCCTATTCATCTGTTAATCTCATGCCGCACATCACCAGTATCAGTTACGCAGCTCCCAAGGTAATTAAACTGTGACACCTGCTCAAGACTGCAACCATTCAGATTAACTGAATCACAACCTGCCTGACCAATTTTCATCACTTTAGTTTTCTCTCTGTTTATAACCAAACCTACTGTACTACCAGTCTCATCAACAGTTCGAATGAAAGAGTTCATCTCATCAACATCATTTGCCAAAAGGGCTAAATCATCAGCATAATCTAAATCAGAAATTTTCGTATCTCCAGCCCATTTAAGGCCAAAAGCTTTCCCTTGAAGTGAATTTCGCATAACATATTCAACAACCAAACTAAAGAGAAAAGGAGACAAAATGCACCCTTGTCGAACACCAGAAGTAATGCTAAACCAATTGCTACAAGACTTACCAACTCTCACACATGACTCAGTGTTATTATAGAGAGCTTTCATTATGTTAACTAACTTGTCTGGTATACCATATGATCTCACAATCAACCACAAATTATGACGATCAACAGAGTCGAAAGCCTTTTCGAAATCAACAAAGCTAGCGACCAAAGGTTTCTGAAACTCTAAACATTTCTCAAGAATCTGCCTAAGTGAAAATATCTGATCCACACATCCCCTACCACTTCTGAATCCACATTGCTCATCACGCAATTGCCTGTCAACCAGATTCTTAATTCTATTAAGCACAATCATGGAAAGAACTTTACCTGGAACGGAGAGTAGGCTGATACCCCTATAGTTATCACAAGAACTGCGATCACCTTTTTTGAAAATAGGGATAATAATAGCTCTGGTAAAATCTTTAGGAACCATGCCTTTATCATAAAAGTTATTCAAAATTTCGGTCATCCAAATGGTAACAGAAACATTCCCAGCTCTAAGCATTTCCGTAGTAATTTCATCCACCCCTGGGGATTTATGAAGTTTAAGTTTAGAAATAGCCAAACTAACTTCAGATTGTGTTATAGGGCCAACATTAAAGCCAACAATGCATCTATCATCATTGCAAACAATGGGAGTAGAACTAACCACATTGTTTAGAACATCACTGAAATGCTCAGCCCACCTAGCCATGACAGAATCCTCACCTTCTATAACCTTGCCGTGTTTATCCTTCAATCCCTGTATACCTGTTCGTTTTCTACCACACAAAACATTAACTATCTGGTATAGCTCTCTGCTGTTGTGCTGTCTAACTGCTTCCTCAGCTTTGTCAGCAAGGCCATCAAGCCAAAGATTCTTATCAGTAGCTAACTGATCCTTTACACGTTTATTAAGTTCTTTGTAATGCTTTCTATTAGGACTAGTAGGGTACTGATTAAGGACATTCCTGCAGTTCCTTCTTTCTGAAATAAGCTCAAGTGCCTTATCACTTAAATAATTCTGCCTCCTCTGCTCCTTTTTCCCTAAAAGAGTACTGTTAGTTTCCAAAAAAGCGTTTAAAATGGCCCCATTCTTCCTCAACTTCAGTATTAAGCAAACCATGACTGTCATAATGACTAAGTAACCTATCATGGTAAGCTTTAGCTATAACTGGGTCTTTCAGAGCTTCAGTATTAAAGGTAAATTTTTTAACCCTAGCACAACACTTTTTAAGTTTAAGTTGCAAGACACTTTTAACAAGGTAATGGTCAGATCCAATTTCAGCTCCCCTATATGCCCTGGTATTTCTAACAGAACTAGCCCATTTGCTGTTAATTAATACGTAATCAATCATACTCTTATGCAGCCCATCAGGTGAAACCTATGTGTACTTATGTATGTCACGGTGTTTGTAATAAGTGTTAGTTATTCTGAATCCATTGAGTTTACTTACCTGTAGGAGATGTTGCCCATTGCCATTGCAGCTACCAATACCAAAAGGGCCTATTACTCCTCCCCAAAGGTCAGAGTCGGTACCAACTTTGGCATTGAAGTCACCAAGAACAAGGGTAATATCTCCTTTCTTGACAGAATTCAAAATATCCTGAAGTTGTCTGTAAAACCTATCCTTCTCATCCTCATCAGAATCCTCAGTGGGGGCATAACAGCAGATAACATTCAAGTCTTTAATGCTTGTCTGAAATTTTGCTGTAAGAAACCTTTCATTAATGCACTCATATCCTACAAGAGCATCACTAGCATGTCTGCTGAGCAGCAGACCCCCCTGCCTTGGTAATGCTTTCCATCCTCCCTCCCTGTAAAGAGAAATTTAAAGTTATTTTTAAGTATCTCACCTTTACCTGTCCATCTGGTCTCTTGCAAGCCTAGAATATCTAGGTTATAGCGCTGGAATTCCTGCATGAGGACATCAATAGAATAATCTCTATGTAATGTCCTCACGTTCCACGTTCCTGCAGAGAGAAAATGATTAGTAGGATTTTTAAAGAAATTAGGTTTATTGAGATTGGTAGGGCCAACAATATCAAACAGCCCCCTGATCGCAGGCATGGGGCAAAGACCTGTTCCTCCTCCGCTAAAGGCTGAAGTCACCGATGCTGGTAGGAACTTCAGGCACCACCTTTTCAAGTGGACTTTTTCAAGAACCATATGGCCTGCCTGAGACACATTACTCCAGTTTAGGCTTGACGATGCCCAACTAGCTAAGTAAGGTTCAGGTACCTGCGACGGCCTCTGATTAGGATTATCCACCAGCTGATATAAGGTATCCCATGCCTCTGTTCACTTAGAGCTGGCAACCCAGAAGCAAACAGAAAACACAACGGCAGACTCTCCCTCAACAGAGGCCCACCAGTGCAGCAAGTCCAGGATCCATAATCAAGCTCAAATCCATAAACAAGTCCAGTCTAGTAGGTATAAATGGTCAGCACCAGGACCCTGTGAAGTTGACCACTCCTCAGCAGGGTTGAAAAAAAAGAAAAAAGTGGCCATAGATGACCAGATCAGTAGGCCATACTGAACTGGCAGCCCTCCCCTTCCGTTCCCTTCCAAAAGAGAATATCTCTTTTGAAAGGTACTAACGGTCTGCACCACGAGAAGGCGGGGTCGGACATTAGGTGCTAGACCTGGCCGGTTCTGTGCATCATCACTGGGGATTGGTACACAGCTCTCCTTCCAGTTTACGCCTAGCTACCATTTAATTAAAAAAAATAAATATTAAATAATGAAATAAAATAAATAATAATGAAAAATATATATATATATAAAATAATACATAATTAACAAAAAAAAAAAGGAAAATTATATAAAAATATTTAAAAAATGATAAAAATAAATAAATATATTATATAAAAAAAGCATAAAAAAAAATAAAACAAAAAAGTAAAAGAATAATAACTAAAAAAAAGCATTAAAAAAAACTAAAAAGAAAAATTAATTCTCCAAACAACTCTGAATGCTTCCCTGAAAGCATATACAAACATAAACACTCATAAAATCCTAAAATATCAATTTTCACTGGGCGACTATCTCTTACTGCTTTGCACGATATCAAATATAATTTTGATAACCAAAATATTAATATATACGCGAACCCTAAATTTAAAATAAAAAACATAATACCCACATACATCCAAAATTATCATTCTGAGAAAGCCTGTAGAAGGACCTCTCAATACCACGTAACGTTAAACAACAACAACAACAACCCAACATGGTATTTTATTGTTTTACATTTTTCTTGTTAAATTTGTAGTTTATTTTTTAAAAATTGGGTCAGGGTTTTCATGACTTTTATTTTTTTACTTTTTGGACATTTGTTTGGCACATTGTAGCCTTAAATGCTAATGCGCCATAAAACCCTAAACAACCAACCACCGACTCTCTTAGCTCGCTACAGGCTTTGATCTCGGTGAGACATCAACCTCACCCAGTTCTTACTAAGAACTGCCAGCAGCTCCATCGTCTGGCAGCCACAACCAATGTTCTCTTCTGTTGGGTGCCCGGTCACATCAGAATCAGGGGCAATGACTTGGCAGATGCTGCTGCCAAGTCAGCCACGCCCTTGTCCGACTCTCTACTGCTGGTTTCATATCTGGATTTCCAGTAACGTTTCACAATTGAGCTCCGGGCACAGTGGCAGAGATCTTGGTAAGAACAGCTTACAAACAAGCTCTTTGAGATCAAACCAATTATCAAACCATGGCAGTCTTGTTATCGCAGGAATCGCAAGGTGGAAGTTGTACTTGCTCGGCTCTGCTTAGGTCATTCGTTTATTTCTCATTTATTTCTTCTACAGGTGAACGACATACCTAAATGCGAGTTTTGTGACACCATTTTAACTATCAAACACATTTTAATCTCATGTCCATATTTTAACTTCAAACGGCGTATGTTTTTTAACTTTCACGATTTTACGTCCGAGCCCCTTGTACTCGGACATCTCTTATCCGACCATTGTTGTTTTACCTCTATAATTAAATTTTTATGCTATACTGATTATTTTAATCGCTTGTAGTTTTACTCCCTTTTTATTACTCTATATCTTTAACCCAGGTTGCCTACACCTGGGTTATTTTTATGTTTTTATTGGTATAACGTATTTTTACATTTGTTCATTTTTGCTCTACATGTTTTATTTTACTGAAATCTATTTTTTTGTTGGTCTTTGTAGTTTATTTTTAACTTTGGTTGAGGGGTGACATGATTTTTATCCTTTTACCTTTTGGACATACGTTTGGCACATTATAGCCTTAGTTGCTAATGCGCCAATAAACCCCAAACAACCAACCTAAACCATTGTCTGCAATGGGAAAAATAAATAAGATGTTATAATCCACCCATTTCTCTAAGACCGAGATGCCCACTATCCTACAACGCAATTGTCGTGGATTCCAAAGGAATCTTGACAACATCCAGGTCCTTCTTTCAAGCTCATGAGCCTATCGTCATGTACCTGCAGGTAACATACTTGTAGACAATGGCTGAACCCACGATCCAGCATTTTTCACTCATTCATTGAGACATAATGGTTCAGGCTCTTGTCATCATTTGTGAGCCACCATTCTCCATTCCATTGATCAGGCGACTGAAGTGGTTTCAAACTCCTCTCCTAATTTGACCACCACTTGGTCAGCCAGGAGTCGATCAATTTTGCAGTGGCAGAGATGATGGGCTGTATCATCCATGCACTTATCTTGATTATTCTTGAGACTTTGACATAGTTTTCCCGATTTTCAAAACTGTATTATAATTCCAACATTGAAGCTTTCAAACACATCAGGACAAAAGCACATTTTTTTGGTGCCAGAGCCAGAAGGAATATTGGATCAAGTTTGCATCTTTCAATCACTCACAACCAGTTTTAAAGTCCTGTGAGATAAAGTCTGGAAGATGAGTGCGAACTACATATCCCACTCATTATCAATCCTAGAGCAGAATAGACAAGCAATTCCTGATCCTCTATCAATTGCCAATATTCTGGGAGAATTGTTTTTCCCCATCTCATCTTTATCTTCTTATTCCCCTGATTTTCTGGCCCAGAAGAGCAAGACTGAAAGTTCTCTACTCTCCATCCACTGGAATGACCTGGAGCCATTCAGAACAGAGGAGCTGCACCGTACTCTGTACTTTTCTTCTCAAGCATCTGCTGTCAGGCCAGACCATGTCCATTATGCCATGCTTCAAAATCTCTCACTGTTGAGTAAGCATTGGCTACTTCAACTTTTCAACTGCTTTTTTCTCGAGAAGCAGCTTCCAAACTCCTGGAGGGTGGCTACTGTCTTGACCTTCCCCAAGCCAGTGTGAAGGTCCACCCATTCACTTTTACTTTTCCTTAACCAGTTTTACTTTATTTATGTTATATTTATCATTTTGGAGATTATTTTTAGTTGGCCATCATTTTCCTCATTCCGATACTCATGCACAACTCATAGTTTTGATTAACAGCCGCTAATGCGCATGTTTAGGACACGCCTCCTCTTTCATCACAAAAACCATAGACACTGCTTGGAGGTTCTCCATTCTTTGTGACTTCCATGTCTTCAACTTGAGAGGTCACATGCCAGTCTTCATTTCCAACTTTTTATCATCATCTTTTCATGTCTATGTCAGTAACACAGTCACAGTGTTTCTCCCAAGATCAGGAGGTATCACAAGGCTCTGTTTTTAGTGTTATGCTTTTCACTGTCCAGATCAATTCTATATTATATCTTGACAACTTCCTCCGACTGTTGGCGACTGATGACTTGTTGATGATTTTAGCATCTTTTGCTTTCTTCCAGCAAGAAGATCATTGAACTGCAACTGCAAATTGCCATGAATGATCCTTTGGTTTGGGCAATGATTAAGGGATTTCTGTTCTCCCCATAGAAGACCACTTGTGTGCACTTTTGCCATAAGCATAATCTTCATTTGGATCTTGCGCTGTGGCATGTTGTGGGGGGGCGGGGGTTACCATCATTCCAGTTGAGGCTGAGACTAAGTGACTCGGTCTCCTCTTCTACCCAAAATTGACCTCTTTACCTCATATCCATCATCTCCGGATCGAATGAACCCAGGCATTGAACATCCTCAAGTTCCTCTCCTCCCTCTTGTTGAGAGCACACTGTGTTCTTCCTCCACCTGTATCATGCACTTTTCATGTTAAAACAACTACAAATCCCATGAGGGAACCACTCTCTGAAGGTTTCGCTGGCTTGGTTACCTTTCACAGGGTCCTAAACGCTCGCCCGCGTGTTTGCCATGCGCGGTGACCCGTGTCCCTGGAAAGGAGGATCCTGGCAGTTGCTCAGGGGTCCCTGTCTTCTCTCCCTAGCTCATGACTGGTGGGGTCCCCTTTGGCCGTTTTGCCATTGGGGAGCCTGTCTGTCACGGGGCTGGGCAGCAACTTCCATGGCCACTGCTCTGCACTGCTTTGGCCTCTGCTTCAGGTAAACGGGAGGTCCTGGGGTGGCCCCCTCAGAATCAATCGGCTGGTGGGCTGGTCCTGCTAGGGTCAACCATGCAGAACGGTGAGTAACCTTGTCCACGTCCAGACAACGGTTTACGAGTTTCCTTACATATTATCTAATTTTCTAGTTTCCTTTCTTTTGTGAGAACGAGTTGCTTCTCACTTTTCCTTCTTTTGCTCCCTTTTTTCTTTTGTGAGTCCTCAGATGAGATTCTCACATTTCTCTTTTACTTTTCATTTTGTTTAGTTGTGAGGGCTTGGCTCACTGGCTGTGGGGGTATGGTGCCCGGTCAGCCCTGGCGCCCAATTGGGCGTCCCCTTGTTGGATTCCGTGGTGGGTGGGGACAACGGGCACTGAAACTTATTAAAAAAACATGCCCCAAAAAAGGAAAATTCACCGGAGAATGCCGCAAAAAGAGCTCGTCATGAGCCTCCATCTTCTGTGTCTCCTTTTTTGTCATCGCCGTCGTCTTCGTGTCTTCCTTCATTCTCGAAGTTCCTGATCATCCACTCTACGGGTGATCAGGTTCTTGAGGACATGTCCCCCTTTTTTATAAACAAGGGTTTGAAAGGTCTTGCGGGAGAGCTGAAATCTGTCAAGCGCCTAAGGTCTGGTGACTTGCAGGTGAAGACTGCATGCTCCAAACATTCGGAGCTTCTTTTGAAAGTAACAGCGATTGGTGGAGTGGCAGTCGAAGTCACCCCACACAAGATGCTCAATTCCTCCCGGGACATGATCTCCGAGTGGGGCCTCCTCAAGGTTTCTGAGGAGGAAATCCTCTCAGAGCTTTCAGCCCAGGGAGTGATAGCAGTCCAACGGGTTTCGTCACGCCGTGATGGAAAGTTAGAGTCCAGCCAGGTACTCATCCTAACTTTCAACACACCACACCTGCCTACTTCCATCAAGGCAGGATACTTACACTGCAAGGTGCGGCCATTTATACCCAACCCTCTGTGTTGTTTTCAATGCCAGAGGTTTGGCCATGCCCGCATCGCATGCCGGGGCAAGCCCACCTGTGTTCGTTGTGGCAGTCAGGATCATCTGGAACCTGACTGCACAGCAGAAAAGGCATGCTGTGTAAACTGCCATGGTGAACATCCGGCATACTCCCACGACTGTCCGAAGTGGCTGGAGGAGAAGAGGTACAGCGCCTGAAGACCCTCCATAACATCAGCTATCCAGAGGTGAGAAAGCTTGCTGCACTGTCTGCCCCATCTTGCAAGGTCTCCTATGCCAGTGCGGTCACGGAAAGCCCATTGTTAAGATGGTTTCCGTGGTGGTGCAGACCGACATCAGCGTTCCACCTCTGAATCTTTCTCGCCTGCTGCTAAGTATCTCTTGACACAGGTGAAGCCGATGTCGGTATCAATCTTGACATCGACACCAGTTTCTATCCCTGTATCTGTGCCTTCCACATCCACCTCCAGAAGGACCCCTCCACCCCGCCCACAGATAGCAAGACCTTCGAAACCCAAGGGGCCCCCACCAGGGCCAAAAAAGAAAATTTTACCTCCTTCTCGTTCGGCGGTCTCTGATCCATGTTGCTCGGACGACTCCAAGGACATGGACACCGACTGCCCTATTTTTCCAAAACCATCGCTGCCGACGGTTAAAATAGATCGTAAGTCGTCTGCCAATTCTTCCAAGACCTGAAATGGCCACACTCCTTCAATGGAACTATCGTGGATTCCAGAGGAATATTGACGATATCAAGGTCCTCCTGAGGGCACACAAACCCCTGTGCGTGTGCCTTCAGGAGACATTTTTGCAGACAGTCAACAATCCCACTATCCGGCACTTTTCTCTCGTTCGCCGGGACCGGGATGGAGATGGACCAGCTCACGGAGGTGTTGCCATCCTCGTGAGCAACCATTCTCCATTCCCCTCACCATTCACTTAGAGGAGGTTGCCATCTGCCTCTTTGTGGGATTTTCGTTGACTGTCTGTTCTGTCTACCTCCCGCCCGGAAGCATCATTTTCCGGGATGACCTTGATGACCTCGTCTCGCAGCTGCCGTCCCCCTTCCTCATCATGGGGGACTTCAACGGACACAGTCCACTTTGGGACAGTGCTGACACCAACGGAGGGGCGAGGTCCTGGAGCAGTGTCTCCTGCATCCATCGCTCTCCCTGTTGAACACCGGTGTCAGTACCTACTTTCACACCCCATCCTGCACATTCACTGCCATTGACCTCACCATCTGCTCCTCCTCGATCCTTCCACTCTTTACATGGGAGGTCGAGGACAATCCATATGGAAGCGATCACCTCCCCGTGGTGTGCACCATCTCCCGTGGGGGCCTTGCAGCCCTTCGCGTGTCTCCCGGTGGAGGCTTGATCGGGCTGATTGGAGTGGCTTCGAGCTCTTGTCTGAGCTCGATGAGCACTCTATCAGCCAGGAGCCCATCAATGTTGCAGTGGCGGAATTGACTGACTCCATCGTCCATCGTGCCAGGGCGAAAGCCCGTTTCGTCAGGCGCCAGAGCCAGAAGAAATCTTGGATGAAATATACGTCTTCTATCACCCGCACGACCAGTTCTAAGGTCGTGTGGGATAAGGTCCGGAAGATGGGTGGGAAGTACACGTCCCACTCATTATCGATCCTGGAGCACAATGGACAGGCAATTGCCGACACTCTGGGGGAGTCATTCTCCACCATCTCTTCTCTGTCCTCATACTCCCCCGATTTTCTGGCCCAGAAGAGCAGGGCCGAACGCTCTCCGCTGTCCTTCCATTCGAATGGCCTGGAGTCTTACAACAGGCCATTCACAGCGGAGGAGCTTCGCCTTGCTCTGCACACTTCTCGTGCATCTGCTGTGGGGCCAGACAATGTCCATTATGCCATGCTCCAACATCTCTCACCATCGAGTAAGGATCGACTGCTCTGACTTTTCAACCGTATTTTCATCGAGGAGCAGTTTCCGGACTCCTGGCGGGAGGCCATCATCTTGGCCTTCCCTAAGCCAGGCAAAGAACCCAAGATTCCTTCCAGTTATCGTCCAATTGCGTTGACGAGCTGCGTCTGCAAGGTGTTGGAAAGGATGGTAAATACCAGGCTGGCCTGGTATTTCGAACATCATGGCCTTTCCAACACCCAGTGTGGCTTTCACAGGCACCGGTCTACTTTAGACCACCTGATCCGCCTCGAATTGACGATCAGGAATGCATTTTTATGTCGAGAGCACCTGGTGTCAATTTTCTTCGACATCAAAAAAGTGTACGACATGGCATGGAGATTCGGCATTCTTCGTGACCTTCACAGTTTCGGCTTGCGAGGTCACATGCCGATCTTCATCTCAAACTTTTTGTCTTCTCGAATTTTTCGAGTTTGTGTGTTCAACACTCTATACGGCCTTTCCCCCAAGAACAGGGGGTGCCACAAGGCTGCGTTCTGAGTGTTTCGCTGTCGAGATAAATTCCATTACACGGCAACTTCCTCCGACTGTAGGCAATGCAGTTGCCCTCAATGCAGTTGCCACTGCAATGCCCTCTATGTTGATGACTTTAGCATCTTTTGCTCATCATCCAGCATGAGGGTCATTGAACGACAACTGCAAACTGCCCTGAACAATCTCTCGGTTTGGGCGACGGCCAATGGGTTCCGGTTCTCCCCACAGAAGACCGCTTGTGTGCACTTTTTCCGCAAGCGTAATCTTCATCTGGACCCCGAGCTGCGGCTTGGAGGTAACATCATTCCAGTTGTGGAGGAGACCAAGTTTCTCGGTCTCATCTTCGACCGGAAATTGACCTTTTTACCTCACATTCGACATCTCAGGTCCAAGTGCACGCGGGCATTGAACATCATCAAGGTCCTCTCCTCCCTCTCTTGGGGGGCGGACCGATGTTCTTTGCTCCGCCTCTACCGTGCACTTGTCTGGTCGAAACTGGACTACGGATCCCAGGTGTATGACTCCGCCCGGGATTCGGTGGTGTAGGTGCTGGACCCACTCCATCATCAGGCCCTCCGTGTGTGCACGGGGGCCTTGCGCACTTCACCGGTCAAGAGTCTCTACATTGAGACCGACAAACCTTCATTATCTATTCGCCGTCAGCAGTTGTCCCTGCAGTATGCATCAAAATTGCGATCCCTGCCAGGCCATCCCACTTGGGACTGCGTGTTCAGTCCCAGGTGGGAAACGTTATACCAGAATCGGCCGACTGCCATTCGTCCTTTTGGTTTGCGTGTCCGAGGTTACCTGCGAGACCAAGGTTACCTGCGAGACATCAACACCAGTCTCGATAGCATGGCACAGTCGACAGCTGAGCCACTTCCACCTTGGCTCGCTGTTTCCCCTTCCTGCGATTTTTCCCTGTGCAGGACGTGGAAGGCCTTTACACCCGACTGTGTGTACCGGCAACTCTTTGCCAGCCATCGTGTTGCGCACTCGGACTTCTAGTCTGTCTTCACAGATGGCTCGAAGTCCGGCACTTCTGTGGGATCAGCCATGGTCTGCTGTGATGTAATCATTGCAGACCAGATCCCACAGCAGTGTTCCATCTTCACTGCTGAGTTGCATGCTATCAGCATTGCTTTGGACCATATAGCAGCTAAGCATCATCGTCGGTGTGTGCTTTACACCGACTCGCTTAGCTCGCTACAGGCTTTGATCTCGGTGAGGCAAAGCCGCCAGCTGCCAGGTCAGCCACGCCCCTGTCCGACTCTCCGTTGCCGATTCCATATGTGGATTTCCGGCAGCGTTTCACCATCGAGCTCCGGGCTCAGTGGCAGAGATCTTGTTCTGAACAGGTTGCTCACAAGCTCTTCGAGATCAAGCCCATTTTTAAACCGTGGCAGTCTTGTTTTCGCAGGAATCGTAAGGAGGAAGTTGTCCTTGCTCAGCTCCGCTTAGGTCACTCGTTTTTAACACACTCTTTTCTTCTTAAGGCGGACGCTGAACCTAAGTGCGAGTTTTGTGACACCATTTTAACTGTTAAACATATTTTAATTCATTGTCCAGCTTTTAACCTTGAACGCAAAATGTATTTTACCTTCCACAATTTTATGGCTGAGCCTCTTACACTTGGCCATCTTTTATCTGATGAATAGTTTTTAACTCCAGTTTTTGACTTTTTACGTTTTACTGGTTATTTTACACGTATCTGATTTTTACTCTGTTTCCTAGTTTTACTCTTGTTTGTGATTTTATATACCCATTTTTATTGTTAACTTCTACACTTGTTTCTTTTTATTCTTGTATGCTTAACGTTTTTGTGCCATTTTGTTTGTGTTCGTTTTAACTTTGGTTGTGGGTTATGAGACTTTTATCCCTTTTTATCATTTGTTTGGCGCAATATAGCCTTAGTTGCTGTTGTGCCAATAAACCCCAAACAACCAACCAACCATCGAAAAAGCGTACGACACGGCATGGAGATTCGCCATTCTTTGTGACCTTCACAGCTTCGGCTTGCGAGGTCACATGCCGATCTTCATTGTAAACATTTTATCTTCTCGTATTTGTCGAGTTCATGTCGGCAACACTCTATCGCGGCCTTTCCCCCAAGAACAGGGGATGCCTCAAGGCTGCGTCCTGAGTGTCTTGTTTTCGACAGTCAAGATAAATTCCATTACACGGCAACTTCCTCCGACTGTAGGCAATGCCCTTTATGTTGATGACTTTAGCATCTTTTGCTCATCATCCAGCACGAGGGTCATTGAACGACAACTGCAAACTGCCCTGAACAATCTCTCAGTTTGGACGATGGCCAATGGGTTCCGGTTCTCCCCACAAAAGACCACTTGCGTGCACTTTTGCCGCAAGCGTAATCTTCAACTGGACCCCAAGCTGCAGCTCGGCGATAACATCATTCCAGTTGTGGCGGAGACCAAGTTTCTCGGTCTCATCTTCGACCGGAAATGGACCTTTTCACCTCATATTCGACATCTTAGGTCAAAGTGCACATGGGAATTGAATATCATCAAGGTCCTCTCCTCCCTCTCTTGGGGGGCGGACTGATGTTCTTTGCTCTGCATCTACCGTGCACTTGTCTGGTCGAAACTGGACTATGGATCCCAGGTGTACGACTCCGCCCGGGATTCGGTGGTGAAGGTGCTTGACCCACTCCATCATCAGGCCCTCCGTGTGTGCACGGGGGCCTTCCACACTTCACCGGTCCAGAGTCTCTACGTTGAGACCGACGAACCTTCATTATCTGTTCGCCGTTAGCAGTTGTCCCTGCAGTATGCAGCAAAATTGCGATCCCTGCCAGGCCATCCCTCTTGGGACTGCGTTTTCACCTTGGCTCGCTGTTTCCCCTTCCTGCAATTTTTCCCTGTGCAGGACGAGGAAGACCTTTACACCCGACTGTGTGTACCGGCAACTCTTTGCCAGCCATCATGCTGCGCACTCAGACTTCTTGCCTGTCTTCACAGATGGCTCGAAGTCTGGCACTTCAGTGGGATCGGCCATGGTCTGCTGTGATGTAATCATTGCAGACCAGATCCCACAGCAGTGTTCCATCTTCACTGCTGAGTTGCATACTATCAGCATTGCCTTGGACCATATAGCAGCTAAGCATCATTGTCGGTGTGTGCTTTACACCGACTCGCTTAGCTCACTACAGGCTTTGATCTCGGTGAGGCATCAGCCTCACCCTGTTCTCTCCAAGATCCGCCAGCAGCTCCATCGTCTGGAAGCCACCACCACAATTCTCTTCTGTTGGGTGTCCGGTCATGTCGGAATCAGGGGCAATGATTTGGCAGATTCTGCTGCCAGGTCAGCCACACCCCTGTCCGACTCTTCGTTGCCGGTTCCATATGTGGATTTCTGGCAGCATTTCACCGGCACATGTTTTCCGGGCACAGTGGCAGAGATCTTGGTCCGAACAGGTTGCTAACAAGCTCTTCGAGATCAAGCCCATTGTCAAACCGTGGTGGACTTGTTTTCGCAAGAATCGCAAGGAGGAAGTTGTACTTGCTCGGCTCCGCTTAGGTCATTCGTTTATAACTCATTCGTTTCTTCTCACAGCGGACGCTGAACCTAAGTGCGAGTTTTGTGACACCATTTTAACGTAACAATCAAACATATTTTGCTTTTATGTCCCGCTTTTAACTTTGAACGTCGACTCTATTTTAACTTTGACGATTTTACGTCCGATCCACTTACACTCAGACACTTTTTATCTGATGACTCTCTTTTAACCCCTGTCTTTGGTTTTTTACGTTTTACTGGGTATTTTACGCGTTTATGAACCTTTTTTACTTTGTTAACTTGATTTTACACTTGTTTCTGTTTTTTACTGGGTCCTATACACCCATTTTAATTGTCGATTTTTACACTTGTTGTTACTTTTTGCCATTTTTACTTATCTTTCTTGTGATGGTTATGTTTCTGTGTGTTTTTAACTTTGGTTGTGGGTTGAATGACTTTTATCAATTTATATCTTTTTGTTTGGCGCAATATAGCCCTTTTGCTCTTGCGCCAAAAAACCCCAAACAACCAAACCAAACTACAAATCCCAGGTGTATGAATCCTCTCAGTATTTGTTGGCAAAAGTGTTGGACCCCACTCACCATAAGGCCCTCCTTGTTTCCACATTTCATCAGCCCAGAGTCGTTATGTTGAGACTGACGAACCATTTTTATCTCTTTGTCATTAGCCATTGCCCTTACAGTATATGAATGAAAATATATAACCACAACTAAACAACCTGCCAGGCCATCCCACTTGGGACTCTGTTTTAGTCCCCAGTGGGAAATGCTTTATCATAATTGCCCTACTGCCATTTGTTCTTTCAGTGTGTGTTCCGAGGCTACATACAAGACAACATGAATCTCGATGGCTTTGCCCAGGCCACTTCCACCATTGCTCAGTTTCCCTTTTCTGAAATTTTTCTCTTTGCAGGACAGAGAAGGCTTTTACACTAAATTCTGTGTTCTGGCAACTCTTTGCCAGCCATCCTGCTAAGATCCTGGACTTCTTGCCTGTCTTCACAAATGGCTATAGGTCTGGTATACCAGTGTGATCAGCCATGTTCTGCTGTGATGTTATCACTGCAAACCAGATCCCATTGTAGTGTTCAATATTCATTGCAGAGTTGCATTCGATCAGTCTTGCCTTGGAACATACAGCGGTTAAGCATCATTGTCAGTGTACATTTTACACTAACTTGCTTAACTCATTAGAGTCTTTGGTCTTGTTGAGGCCTCAGCCTCACCCTCTTCTTCCCAAGGTCTGCTAGCAGCTGTCTTGACTTTTCTTCTGTTGGGAGCCCAGTCATATCAGCATCAAGAGGAATGACTTTGGCAGATGCTGCTGCCAAGTTAGCATGGCCCTGTGTGATTCTCTACTGCCAGTAACCCACTTGATCTTCCGGCAGTGTTTTTCCATCATTCTCTAGGCACAATGGCAAAGATCTCGGGTGGAATAGATTGCTAGCAAACTGATATTAAGCATGCTGTCAAATCATGGCAGTTAAATTTTCACAGGAATTGCAAGGAGGAAGTTTTACTTGCTTGGCTCTACTTAGGTCATTCTTTTATCATGCATTCTTTCTCATGTGTATGATGAACCTAAGTCTGAGTTTTGTAACACCATTTTAAGTATCAAACATATTATAATTGATTGTATTGCTTTTAAGTATGAATTGCATACTTATTTTAGCTCTCATGATTTTGCATCTAAGCCTCTTACACTGAGACATCATTTATCAGATCATTCATTTTTACCCATTTTTTTCATTTTTACAGTATACTGCATCTACAATCATAATTTTATGGCCTTTTTATTCTTTCTGACCTGGATCTTTGATATCTAGGTGCTTTTATTTTGTATTTTTCTCTATATATATATACTTTTTTATACCTTTGTTATCTGTTGTGTTTTTTTTACCATTTTATAATTTTGCTATTTGTGTCTTTTGGTCTTTAAATTTTGGTTGATGGTTTCATGTTTTTTTCCATTATTTTGTCTTTTGTTTGCTGCATTATACTCTTAGCTGCTAATACACCAATCCCAAACAACCAACCTATAGGATCAAACATTCATATGGTATTAAATCAGGATACCATATCTGGTGGTATGCTGCAGTGGTATGAATCAGGATATAAAGCCAGCTGATATAAAGTGCCACGTGCAATTGTTCGCTTGAGGCTGCCTACCCATAAATAAACAGAAAACAGCAATAGATATTGCTCAAGCTTGCCAGTGCAACAAGTTCAGGATTCATAATCACACTCAAAGCCATTACACATTCCAGTCTGTGTAAGTGGTGTGCACCAAGACCCTTTGAAGTTGACCACTCCTGAGCAGGGTAGGGAAAAAAGAGAAAGCAGCCAGATGAATAGGTAACACTGATCTGGCAGCCCTTCCTTTCCATTCCTTCCCAGAAGAGCATATCTTTTTTAAATTTATTAGTGGCTTGCACCACAATATGGAGGGTCAGACTAGAGGTGTTAGGCTTGGCTGGTTCTGTACATCATTACAGGAGATTGGTACACAGCTCTCCTACCAATATATATATATAGGGTGAATCTGAAAAAGTGGGCAAAACTTTACGGGGTGGTAGAACGCAGCTATACGAGCAATATTCGTCATAGAATGTATGGTCGGAATGCAAACGGCAAGCCGCTAGGTGGCGTTGGAAATGGTATAAAAGGGTCGGTCCTCGCACCCAACGGCATTTCTACCGTGGATTGCCGAGAGGATGGCTGGTTATACTAACCACGAAATGGCTTTTGAGCAATTTCTTTGAGCATGTACCTCAATTACATTCCTGTTAATAAAATGTTTTCTGAAGTATCTCCTCTCCTTCTTGTGTTCATTCTTTAAATGTGACAGTGGAAAACTACCTTTTAACTTCTCACCACTTGCGTTCCGACCATACATTCTATGACGAATATTGCTCGTATAGCTGTGTTCTACCACCCCGTAAAGTTTTGCCCACTTTTTCAGATTCACCCTGTATAGCTACCATATATAGACCAAAATGCTATATAAATGCAAAATTCTGAAATCAAAATGTGAAAACGTCATTGTTATTTGCAAAATAAAAAATGTATCCAATAAATGAGTTCAGGTTGAAATTTTCAAGGCTGAAATTAGTGAGCCCTTGCCTAAACTGTTTAGATAATTATTTAGCATAAGCCCAGTTATGGGAAAAAAGTTTACTGATGCATTGTGAAACGTATATAGAAGAGTTTGTTAAACTATTTTTAATTCTTTGTATTATAGCCTATTACAAATTTTAAAAAAAAAAATTATTCAATAACAAAATTAAAATCTTAATTTTATTTATAAATAAATATTGGGACTAATTTTCAGGAACTGAAAATTTGTAAGTAGTATTATTATAAACTCTAAGAGTGATTCATTAATGAAAGAGAGAAAATACCTAAGAAAATAATCAAATGTTGAATGGTACTTATTATTTTTTTTTGGGCCGTCCCTTGGCCGAGTGGTTAGCGCACTTTGCTAGTGTTCTAAGGGACCTGGGTTCGAGCCCCGGGTAAGGCGTGGCTGTATGAGTCGTTTTTCTGCTGAGGTCCTGCCATCCTCTCAGACCCCCCTCCCCCCCCCCCAATAGGGGACCACCTTGTCGTGGTGGGGGGGGCCTAGGGCCCAGCAACCCGGCTGAAGGCTGTGCCGACCGGGTTGGGCGCCGGTTGGACATGGCCAAGGCCAACCGAGGTTGAAGACGCTGCTGGCCGGCTTGATTGCCGGTCGGGTGGTGACGGTGTCGGAGACCTCACCTCTCAGGGACCTGTGTGGTCAGTTCAACGGCTCTGCCGAAAGGTTTCCCTCGGCCTAGTAGGCACGAGCTGTTCAAAAAGTCTGGGTCTTACTAAGAGTCTCCACCCCGGGTGCCGATCGAGCTTGGATCTTTATATCCTTGCACATTTGCAAACCGGGGAATAGATTAAAGTTAGATTTCTTCCGGTGGTCAGCTTTCCTTCTATAGGACTGCTGCCATGTGAGGCCAGGGTTGAGGTGCGCCTATAGGGCGTATTCCTTGCCCCCGGCTCTAGATAGTCATGGCTTTTCTTTAACCAGGTAGTGCTGTCAGGCGGAACCGGGAATTGCCGTGGTTGCACAAGATCGCAACATACAGATCCATCCTCTCAGACCTTCTACTCTGGCATATAAACTGACAGGCTCTTGTCAGACCTCTGTGGCAAGCAGCTGCTTGAGGGGGTATTTATTTTATTTTTTTATTATACTTATTTTAATCACTAAGGATCTATTAAAAGGCAGAAATTATAATCAAAAGAAATTATTTTATATTTTTTTGCAATTTCAAGAATGATAAAAATTTTACATGGGGTTGGGTTGGGTTGTTTTACCTCTGAGCGGCACTTTTTTGCACACCATGGGCTAAATGGCCAGGTCACATGGACCCCGAAGGCTCAGAGAAGGTTGGGGGAGGGGACCCACTGGAACAGCTGTTGGGAGACAGATGGTAGCCTCCCATCAAGGCCATCCAGCGTGTTCTTTAACGTGCAGAGGGTATGGCTCTCCCGCACACGGGGCCACGGCTTAACTTCCCATCCGACGGACGGCGGCCTTTCCAAGCCCATCGGTGTCCCCTACTGACTGTGGGCAGAGCAGGGAATTTTGTGGAGATAAATCTCAACGCTGACCCAGCTGGGACTCGAACCTGGGAACTACAGATTACGAGCCTGGCACGCTACTGACTGAGCCACCCCCGCCCCTTTTACATGGGGACTGAGCCTATTCCCAAAGTCATCTGTCTATTTTGGATCCAACCCAAATTCATCATCTTTGATCCCTAATCATCATGTATTAAGATATATAAATTTTATGAAATATATATATAAATGAAATTTATCAGAATTTGAACTGTTGACCTTTTGCATAAATCTGAAATTCAATTACAACATCTGGAGTTGTTAGAATTTTATTTTTCAAGTTCTGTTTTTATAATTATAAACATTCTTTCTTGTAGGGCTAAATGCAGAGAGTTACTCTCTAAATTATCAATTCATTACCCTCAAGTTATCAAAACTTATATTATGCCAATTCTGAAGAATGAGTTAGCTGGTAAGTTCTTGTTTTATTCTGCACTTCAACTATTTTTTTTTTGCCTTAAATCAGTTAATCAGATATTTAACTTTTTACTTGACAAATTCTCTCTGCAGAATTCTATAATACTAATTTTTTAATAAATAAAAAAGGATAGATTCGGTTTTTGTTATTTGTAATCATATTTTTAAAAGAATCATGTATTAAAAAAATATAAATAAAAATATGTACATTTTTTCAAACAGTATGTTTCTTTAAGATTTGGTAATATTCATATCATTATTGCCAAATTCTTGCACAAAATTTGTCAAAAATATTAGGAAAAGATCATAAAAAAATTCTTAAATCACAAATTCAAAAGTTTTAAATTCATTGGAGAAAGGAACAAATTGGTCAGCTACCTATTGTGATAGCTGAAGGGGGAAAATTCAAAATTTTATTACAAACATGGAACACAATCATTGGAAGGCAGATGTCATGCAATTAAATCTTATCTATATACTAAAAGAAGATGTGTGTGTGTGTCTGTGGCAGCCTTAAATAATATTAAATAAATACCCCCTCAAGCAGCTGCTTGCCACAGAGGTCTGACAGGAGCCTGCCAGTTTATATGCCATAGTAGAAGGTCTGAGAGGATGGCAGGACCTCAGCAGAAAAACGACACATACATCCATGCCTTATCCGGGGCTCGAACCCAGGTCCCGTAGATCAGTAACCAAGTGTGCTAACCACTCAGCCATGGGACGGTGGCAGCCATAACTCTTTATAAATTACAACTCACAGCTAATTTGATAGAATTTAATTTATCACAATTAATTTCTGTACATTAACAGAATAGAATATTAAGTCAAGAGGAGTGCTCTACATATCTGATTAGCTAAAGTTCGTCATAGTAGTTACTTAATAACAATTGATATTCTCCTGACATTGTACCCTCCATTGGTATATCTGTAAGCTCTCCTTTATCTTGTAAAGGGGCTCAAGAGAAAAGGAACAATATTTACCAGTTATTAGTGATGAATTTGATGGTAGTCCACTGGTACAGGTACAGGTTGTGATAAAATCTCTTCAGTTGTTCTGTGAAGAATGGCCAAGTTGGTACAAGCTTGTTATCATCACTCGCGTGTTTGCCATGTGTGGAGACCCGTGTCCCGGGAAAGGAGGAGCCTGGTAGTTGCTCGGGGCTCCCCGTCTTCTCTCCTCAGCTCATGACTGGCGGGATCTTCTTTGGCCGCCTTGCCATTAGGGAGCCTATCTGTTGCGGGGCTGGGCAGCAAATTCCAGGGCCTCTGCTTCCGGTAAACGGAAGCTCCTGGGGTGTCCCCCCCCCCCCCCAGGAGCAATCTGCTGGTGGGCAGGTCCTGCTAGAGTCAACTATGAAGAGTGGTGAGTAGCCTTGCCCACAGTCCGGGTACAGATTCACAAGTTTCCTCACAACTTATTTTCCTTTTGAAGTTATCCTTTCTTTGTGAGGCCAGTTTGGTCTTTCACAATTTTGTTATTTTATGCTTTGTTTCTTTTGTGTAAAATGTTTTCGTTTTGCAAATTTCTGTTTTTATTTTCTTTATTTTTTTTGTGAGGGCTTGGCTTACTGTCTGTGTGGGTATAGTGCCTGCGTAGCCCTGGCGCCAGACTGGGCGTCCCCTTGTTGGGCTCCATGGAGGGTGGGGACAGCGGGCACTGAACCACACAAAACAAACAATGAGAGAGAATGAAGAAATTAATGCGATCACTGCCAACAAGAGGGCTCGACATGAGCCCCCGTCTTCCTCGTCTTTATTATCACTGCCATCGTCGTCTTTGTCTGTGTCTTCGTTCCCGAGATTCCTGATCGTTCACTCCACTGGCGATCAGGTACTTGGGGACATGTCCCCATTTTTCGTGAATAAACGTGATGCGGGAGAGCCGAAATCCATCAAGCGCTTACGATCTGGCGACTTCCAGGTTGAGACCGCTTGTTCCAAACACCCGGTACTTCTCCTAAAAGTCAAAGAAATTGGTGGGGTGGCTGTCGCAGTTACTCCCCATAAAACTTTGAATTCCTCTCAGGGTGTGATCGCTGAGTGGGGCCTCCTCAAAGTCACTGAGGAGGAAATCCTCTCAGAGCTCACACCTCAAGGAGTAACAGCAGTCCACCGGGTTTCGACACGCCGTGATGGGAAATTGGCACCCACCCGGGTGCTGATTGTGACATTTAACACGCCACGCCTGCCTTCTTCCATCAAGGCAGGTTACTTACATTGTTAGGTTCGGCCGTATGTCCCAAACCCTCTACGCTGTTTTCAGTGTCAGATATACGGTCATGCCCGCACAGCATGCAGGGGCAAGCCCACCTGTGCTCGCTGTGGAAGTGAGTATCATCTCGATCCTGACTGCATAGCAGAAAAGGCATGCTGTGTGAACTGCAGTGGCGAACATCCGTCGTACTCCCGCGACTGTCCGAAGTGGAAGGAGGAAAAGGAGGTACAACGCCTGAAAGTCATGAATAACATCTCTTATGCTGAGGCAAGAAAGCTTGCTGCACCGCCCGCCCCACCTGGCAAGGTTTCCTATGCCAGTGCAGTCATTGGAAAGCCCATCGTTCCAATGACTTCGGTGGCAGTGCAGACTGATATCAGTGTACCACCTACTGAATCTTTCTCTCCAGCAGCGAAGTACCTCCTCACGCAGGCAAAACCGAGGGTGGTGTCTACTTCGACATCAACCCCGGTTTCCATTCCTGCAGCTCAGCCTTCCACCTCCACCGGAAGGCCTCTTCCTCCTCGTCCTCAGACAGCAAGACCTTCCAAACCTAAGGGGCCCCCACCAGGGCCCAAAAAGAAATTAAGCACTCCTCCGCAAAGGGTGGTCACCGATCCATGCCCCTCGGACAATTCCGAGGACATGGATACCGACCGCCCCCTATTCACTAAACTGTCCTCTGCGGCAGTTAAGCTGAATAGGAATTCGTCGTCCGCCCACTCTTCTAAGTCCTGAGATGGCCACACTCCTACAATGGAATTGTCGTGGATTCCAGAAGGTACCCCTCACCACCAACTTAGAGGCGGTAGCCATCCATCTCTTTGTGGGGTTCTCGCTGACTGTCTGCTATGCATATCTTCCACCCTTGGAGCATTGTCTTCCAGGAAGACCTTGATGATTTCGTCTCGCAGCTGCTGTCCCCCTTTTTCATTATGGGGGACCTCAATGGACACAGTCCACTTTGGGGCAGTGCTGACACCAATGGGAGAGGCAGGGTCCTGGAGCAGTGACTCCTGGAGTCTTCTCTCTCCCTGTTGAACACCTATCATCAAACCATGGCAGTCTTGTTACCTCAGGAATCGCAAGGAGAAAGTTGTACTTGCTCGGCTCCGCTTAGGTCATTCGTTTATTACTCGTTCGTTTCTTTTATGTCTTGTTTGTTTGGCTTTATTTTCAGCTTTTTTTCTGATTGCAGATAGTTTGTTCATGTACCAGAAAGTTTTTGTCAGTTTTGGAATTTTGTTGTGAATGGTTGTGAAGGCAGGATGTGTAATGTCTATCATTCATCATATCATAGACATTACACATCCTGCCTTCACAATCATTCTCAACAAAATTCCAAAACTGACAAAAAATTTCTGGTACATGAACAAACTATCTGCAATCAGAAAAAAAGCTGAAAATAAAGCCAAACAAACAGGACATTTTGATGACATCAACAGATACAAAAAAATAAATGCGCAGGTCGGAAAAAAATTAAAAGAACTTTATAAGGACAATTGGCAAACTTTTACCAATCAACTCAGCACAATTACTACAGCTAAAAGTCTCTGGAAAACATACAAACACATTAATAATCCAAAATCACAAACAACCCCCTGCCTCAGAAATTGCCATTCATAATAATATTACCCTCCTTGACACTGCCAATAAATTTTTAAACAATCTTAAAAATACACAAACAACAACCCACACCAATTCTGAACTTAAATTCATAGATAATATAAACAAAAAATTACAAAATATACCACCTGCTTCCTTTATTATGGACCAACCTTTCTCTATGAAAGAATTAAACAATGCAATCAATAAGTTGAATCTAAAATCATCCTCTGGATATGATCAGATATCAAATAATTCAATCTGGGTCTCACACAAACTTCCTGACAGCTGGCTACACATAATAATAATATTCTTGTTAAAATATGGCAAACCACCTTTTGAATTAAATTCATACAGACCCATATCACTCTTACCTAATCCACTCAAACTATTTGAAAGACTCCTCCACAAAAGACTGAACTGGTTTCTTGAATCTGGGAAAATTCTCCCCAATAATTTCTATGGTTTTGGAAAATTCAGATCCTCAAAGGACTGCATTTCACATCTTCTCACTGATATACACAAAGCCAATAAAAAGAAAAAATACACTATTGCCATTTCTGTGGACCTGTCCCAGGCATTTGACTCAGTCTGGATACACAGCCTCTTACACAAACTTTTATCCATAAATATACAGGGAAACCTCCTACATTTTCTATATTCCTTCCTCCTGCACAGAACCTGCCAAGTCAGGATTAACGATACATCTTCTAACCAACTTCCTTTCATACAAGGCCTATCACAAGGCTCTATTCTATCTCCCACCCTATTTAATATTTACATTCATGACATCCACAAAATCTTCTATAGGAGGGTTACTTACACATGTTATGCAGATGATATAACCTTCTGGGCCACTGACAACTCTATATCCAATCTCCATATTTTATTGCAAAAACAGCTAAATAAATTATACACCTACTGTCAAAAATGGCACTTACAAATTAAACCTCAGAAGACATTTTGCATTCCTTTCCACAATAACAGAAACCCTAAACCCACACTGCATTTCACTATTAATAATGAGACTATCCCACAACATAATACATGCAAAATACTAGGCATAAACTTGGACTCAACACTCACCTGGACCCCTCATCTGCATTATTTACACACTCAGGGACTTAAACTCACAAACACACTTAAATACTTCACATTTATTAATAATGGCACACCACAATATCATATGATCAAACTATATACAAATCTCATTAGAGCAAAACTAGAATATGGTATGGAATTTTTATGTGGCATATCAGATGCCAAAATACAAAAACTTAATATAATCCAAAACAAATGCATCAAAATTGCAATTGGCCTCCCCTCCTTCACACCCACTCTCTCTATCATTGCAGAGACTTCCCTACCCCCTCCCCCTCCAAATTAGACAAAAAATCCTTCTAATTAAATATTATATTAGACTACACTACAAACTTCCAAATCACCCTTTCCACACCCATTTTATAAGAAGTCCCTACTACAAGCACATTAAATCCACTCCTGACCTCCACACTTTAATGAAGAAACACCTACAGATCAAAAACTTTGGGGATATTCCCCCACTTATAGCAGACTGGAGCTTTATTATTCCTACATTCTCCACCCACATACCCACTCTCACACATAAACATAACTTACCACATGATGCAGTAAAAACTCTCGCTGAAACATACTTTGACACACAATACAATGAAAATATTAAAATTTATACTGATGGCTCTGTCATTCAAAACCCACCATCAGCCAGTGCTGCTATTCATATCCCACAATACAATACTTCATTATCTTTCACATTATCCCCAATCTGCACCATACTACATACTGAAATCTTTGTCATTATTGAGGCCTTGGAATGGACCCTTAAATATGTACACAACAAAAACATTACCATTTTTATAGATTCCAAAGGAGCCATACAAACCCTCTCACAGGAATTTCTATACACCTCATATAACTACTACATACATAAAATCCTCACTCTTACAACACATAACCTCCATACAAAAATAATACAATTATTTTACAATGGATTCCCAGCCACGTTGGAATTCAACATAATGAAACTGTTGATAATCTCTGAACTGGCACACAACCTCCACATAGTATCACCTACCTACCACTTTCATATCAATACTTCACAGGAGATAAAACAACTTGAAGCACTTCTCACCAATAAATACTTTCAGGTCCAGTCCTCTGTCAAAAACAACTTTCGATATAATCTTAACCATAATATATCAACAATTGATATCCTCCCCTTCCCTAGAAAACACATCAAATTACTACACAGATTAAGAACCAACTCCACAATTCTTAACCCTACTCTACATAAATTCAAACTCACACATTCTCCTAACTGTAAACATTGTAAAGTTCCGGAGACGGTTCATCACATCCTATTTAACTGTGATAATATTGCCTCACAGAGACAAACTTTCTTCAAATCACTCATTGACCTAAACATTTTGGATATTCAAACGAATGTAATTCTGGACCCCTCCTCCCCCCCCCCCCTCTGAACAAAACCAAAATTTATGAATCTCTCTTTTCTTTCCTTCTTTCCACCTCACTTTGGAACAGAATTTAGTCTACCTTTCCTTTACCCTCTACTATCGTCTCTTCATGTCCTTCATAAAGATTTTTCTTCAATTCTCAATTTACCTCTCCTATACATGTTCCCGAAGGGACCCTCATTCTGTTTTCTATCCGGACTCACACCAAAAATTCCATAAAATATAAATTAAAAAAAAAAGAAAAATAATGGAATGACTGTAGAAATAAGGGAACATATATATATATCTAAAGTGGCTCGAACCCTTTAACTCAGGTCTTACTGGCCCAAATAACCACAAAACAGTCTGGATCAATCGTCTTCAACCTAACTATCTCCATAACCCCAGAATAAATTAAAACCACTCAGGGAAAAATAAAGAAAAATTATTAAATTGTAAATATAAGAATAATAATTAAAAAAAATAAAATAAATTTAAAAAAAATAAATATTGAATAATGAAATAAAAAAATAAAATAAAAATAAATAATAATAAAAAATATTTATATATAAAATAATACATAATTAACAAAAAATAAAAAGAAAAATTATATAAAAAATGATAAAAAAAAAGTATAAAAAAATAAAATAAAAAATAAAAAAAAAAAATAAAAGAATAATAACTAAAGAAAAGCATTAAAAAAAAACTAAAAAAAATTACTTCTCCAAACAAACTCTGAATGCTTCCCTGAAAGCATATACAGACATAAAACAGTCATAAAATCCTAAAATTCCAATTTTCACTGGGCGACTATCTCTTACTTCTTTCATGATATCAAATATAATTTTGATAACCAAAATATTAATATATACGCGGACCCTAAATTTAAAATAAAAAACATAATACCCACATACATCCAAAATTATCATTCTGAGAAAGCCTGTAGAAGAACCTCTCAATGCCACGTAACGTTAAACAACAACAACAACAATATGGGCAGATGACGAACCTAATTGTGAGTTTTGTGACACCTTTTTAACGATCAAACATATTTTAATTAAATGTCATTGTTTTAACCTTGAAAGACGTATGTTTTTTAACTTTCATGATTTTATGTCCGAGCCCCTTACACTTGGACACTTGTTATCTGATGATTGTTGTTTTAACTCTGTCTTTAAATTTTTACATTACACTGGATATTTTACTAGACTTTGACTTTACACCTTTAAGCGTTGTGTATATAACCCAGGTCGCTTACATCTGGGTTATTTTTATATTGAACATATTTATACATTTGTTTTTGTTGTCCTCAAAATTTCTTTTTATTGTTTTACATTGTTCTTGTTGACTTTTTGGTTTATTTTTAAACTTGGTTGAGGGTTAAACATTACTTTTATCTCTTTTCTTTTTGGACATTTGTTTGGCGCATTATAGTCTTAGTTGCTAATGCGCCAATAAACCCCAACCAACCAACCAACCAACCAACCCTGTTGAACACCGGTGTCAGTACTTACTTTCACTCCCCAACCCACACTTTCACTGCCATTGACCTTACTATCTGCTCCTCCTTGATCCTTCCACTCTTTACATGGGAGGTCGAGGACAACCCCTATGGCAGCAATCACCTCCCCATGGTGTGCACCATCTCATGGGGCCTTGCAGCCCTTCACGCGTCTAACAATGGAGGCTCGATCGGGCTGACTGGGGTGGGTTCGAGCTGCTCTCTGAGCTCGATGACAAATCTGCCAGCCAGGAGCCCATCAATGTTGCAGAGGCGGAGATAGCAGACTGTATTGTAGATGCAGCTGCATCAACAATTCCTCAAACTTTGACACAGTTTCCTCACTTTCCGAAACCGTGGTCGAATCCAGATTGCATCGCAGCATAATCTTCACCTGGATCTCGAGCTCCGGCTCGGAGGTAACATCATTCCAGTTGTGGTGGAGACCTAGTTTCTCGGTCTCATATTTGATTGGAAATTGACCTTTTTCCCACACATATGTCATCTCAGGTCCAAGTGCACACAGGCATTGAACATCGTCAAGGTCCTCTCCTCCTTTTCTTGGGGGGTGGACTGATGTTCTTTGCTCTGACTCTGCCCGGGATTCGGTGGTGAAGGTGCTGGACCCTCTCCATCATCAGGCTCTCCGTGTTCACACGGGAGCCTTCCGCACCTCACCGGTCCCTAGTCTCTATATTGAGACTAATGAACCGTCTTTATCTCTTCGCCGTCAGCAGTTGTCCCTACAGTATGCATCTAAATTGTGATCCCTGCCTGGCTTTGGATTTTCAGTCCGAAGTGGGAAATGCTTTGCACAAAACGGCTGACTGCCATTCGTCCTTTTGGTTTGCGTGTCCAAGGCTACCTCAGAGACATCAACACCAGTCTCGATAGCATCGCGCAATTGACAGCCAAGCCACTTCCACCGTGGCTCGCTGTTTCCCCTTCCTGTGATTTTTCCCTGTGCAGGACAGGGAAGGCCTTTACACCTGACTGTGTGTACCGTCAACTCTTTGCCAGCCATTGTGCTGCACACCTGGACTTCTTGCCTGTCTTTACAAATGGCTCGAAGTCCAGCACATCAGTGGGATCGGCCATGGTCTGCTGTGATGTAATCATTGCAGACCAGATCCCACTGCAGTGTTCCTTTTTCACTGCAGAGTTGCACGCTATCAGTCTCGCCTTTGACCATGTGGCAGTTAAGCATCATCGTCGGTGTGTGCTTTACACAGACTCACTTAGCTCGCTACAGGCTTTGATCTCGGTGAGACATCGGCCTCACCCAGTTCTTACTAAGATCCGCCAGCAGCTACATCATCTGGCAGCCACAACCAATGTTTTCTTCTGTTGGGTACCCAGTCATGTCAGGATCAGTGGCAATGAGTTGGCAGACGCTGCTGCCAAGTCAGCCATGCCCTTGTCTGACTCTCCGCCGACTCCCTCAAACCTATCATCAAACCATGTCAGTCTTGTTACCGCAGGAATCACAAGGAGGAAGTTATACTTGCTCGGCTCCGCTTAGGTCATCCGTTTCTTCTACGGGGTGGACAACGTACCTAAGTGTGAGTTTTGCAACACCATTTTAACTATCAAACACACTTTAATCTCATGTCCATGTTTTAACTTCGAATAGCGTTTGTTTTTTAAATTTCATGATTTTATGTCCAAGCCCCTTACACTCGGACATTTGTTATCTGATCATTGTTGTTTTAACGTTGTCTTTGAATTTTTACTTTTTACGGGATATTTTACTCGCATATAGTTTTATTCCAATGTTTAACCCAGGTCGCTTACACCTGGGTTACTTTTATATTTATAACTTATTTATACATTTGTTTCTTGTTGTGAATTATGTTTCCATTTATTGCTTTACATTCTTAGTATATGTTTGTGGTTTCTTTTAAAATTTGGTTAAGGGTTACACGACTTTTATCTTTTTATTTCTTATGGACATTCTTATGGTGCATTATAGCCTTAATTGCTAATGCACCATTAAAACCCAAACAACCATTCAACCAACCTGGAATTTGGTGGTAGTTAATTTGACACTTGGTACAATTGCACCCATCACTGCAACTGCTATATACCAGTCCTTATGAGATTTGCTTTATTCATTTGCTTTAACAGCCACTAGATGTTATAATTCTCTTATAAGTTCATCACTGGTTGATATTATATTGATATTTGCTTGCACATCCCTAAGACTTATTAAAACACTTCTAAAACAAATTGAAAGTTTAAAAACAACAAATCCCCTCATCCAGCTACGCTTTTTGCCAACCTCCTTAGTTATGGCATCCTCAGGTTCTCTTCCTTAGATGTTCTACTGTTTAAATATGTGTCTCATTGGTGTCATGGTTTATTGCTCATTGTGTATGTGCATCTACTCACACAACAGGAGACTCCACCCTACTGGAAGGGGTGGAATCTCCGTGTTGCAGAACCTGTGTTGGTTGGTGTGAATTAACATATTTTCGGTGTATGAAAGTTGAAATTTCGTTTGTTGGGTTGCCAATACTTTATATGTTAATTCTCCTAATTCTAGATTATTATTTACGATTGTCTGAGCTATGCTGTGTTTGGTTGTTTATTTATAATATCTGAGTGGTGTTCCTGCATTCTTTGTTCAAAAAGCAGGTAAGTTTTCCCTGTATAACTATTTTTTTTCTTTTAATTTATTCAAAGGATCTGGAATTTTAATTTCATAAACTCTGCCAGTGATTTTTTTTCCTGTCTCTGTCATTAATTGATGATTTTTTAATTGTTTTGTTCATAGTGCTGTGTAACTATGTGTCATATTTTTTTTAAAATATTAGTTAATATGTTAGATACATTTTCCATATATGGAAAACTGTGTGCATATTTATTGGGTTTTTTTCCGGATTTGGTGTTGGTTGTGAATCTTTTTGAGATTGATACTTAACGGGTTTTTTCCAACCATTTTACAATGCAAGGTGGGCATCCAGACTGCTGATTAACAGTAAACCAATTTGGACTGGTGACCAGCTCCAGGGCCATGTGAACATTAAAGTGTTCTGCCAGACCCATGGCCCCGGAATATTTTAGTGTTCACCACTTCAAATTGGTGTTACTGTTAACCAGCAGTCATGGATCCAGATGGAGGGTGTCACAATGGGTTCACCACTGTCTGGACTCATGGCAGACGTGGTTATGACACATGTTGAAACAACAGCACTAGCTAAAGTTAAACATAAACCTGCCATTTATATTCGATATATCGATGATATTTTAATTTTTTGTAATTACAACACAGAACAAATACAACAATTAATAGAAACTTTTAATAGCATTCTACCTTCCATAAAATTTACACGTGGAGCAGAGAAAGAAAACCAACTACCATATTTGGACATCTTGATTAAGAAGAAAAATAATATCTGTAAAACAGAAGTATATCGATAGTAAAATATTACTAGACTTGAAAAGTAACCCAGATTTAAAAATTGTTTAGCTGATAAAACTGATCAAATAAGTTATAATAGATAAAGAAAAATATGATCATAAGATTGAGAATACATTACGGGAATTAAAAAGTAAAGCATTAAATAAAGATCCTATTCCAAAAACATTAAGAAAATTAGCAGACCTTAAAAATGATCCATTTTTACCTGAGCAAATAGCTGCAAAATGTATTTCACCAATGTACCACAATATACCACAATTATTTGTTAAAATTAAACTTCATAAAAAAGAGAAACCATTTAGACCTTTAATATCCTCAATAATAATCATAATATAATCTCAATAATTTTAATATCAAAACAAAAATCCCCCACATATAATTTAGAGAGAGCTCTATTAGAATTTTTTAGAACACACCAATATCGGGGGAAAAAAATTCACTCTTTAGACATCATATCGCTATATCCCAACACACCTCCTTCAGATGCAGCTGAAGGCTGAATGGTTGCGGGTCACCAGACCCATGCCCCAGAATATTTTATTCAGCCCTGGAACTTCACACGACCCTGGAACTGGCCACCACTTCAAATTGGTTTACTGTTAACCAGCAGTCATGGGTCCAGACAGAGGGTGTCCCAATGGGTTCACCACTGTCTGGACTCATGGCAGACATGGTTATGAGACAGGACTGTGAACAAAACAATTAAGAAATTATTAATTAATGGCAGGGACAGGAAAAAAAACTACTGGCGGAGTTTATTAAATTGAAATTCCAGATCTGTTGAATAAATTAAAAGGAAAAAATAGTTATACAGGGAAAACCTACCTGCTTTTTGAACAAAGAATGCAGGAACACCACTCAGATATTATAAATAAACAACCAAACACAGCATTAGCTCAGACAATCGTAAATAATAATCTAGAATTAGAATAATTAATATATAAAGCATTGGCAGCCCCACAAACGAAATTTCAACTTTCATACACCGAAAATATGTTAATTCACACCAACCAACACAGGTTCTGCAACACGGAGATTCCACCCCTTCCAGTAGGGTGGAGTCTCCTGTTGTGTGAGCAGATGCACATACACAATGAGCAATAAACCATGACACCAATGAGACACATATTTAAACAGTAGAACATCTGAGGAAGGGAACCTGAGGATGCCATAACTAAGGAGGTTGGCAAAAAGCGTAGCTGGATGAGGGGATTTGTTGTTTTTAAACTTTCAATTTGTTTTAGAAGTGTTTTAATAAGTCTTGGGGATGTGCAAGCAAATATCAATATAATATCAACCAGTGATGAACTTATAAGAGAATTATAACATCTAGTGGCTGTTAAAGCAAATGAATACAGCAAATCTCATAAGGACTGGTATATAGCAGTTGCAGTGACGTGTGCAATTGTACCAAGTGTCAAATTAACCACCACCAAATTCCAGACAAGGAAGGGTAGTGCATCACAAGAATACAACTATAAGTTATGATAAAAGCCCGTACTAACCTGGCCATTCTTCAAAGAACAACTGAAGAGATTTTATCACAACCTGTACCTGTACCAGTGGACTTCCATGAAAGTCATCACTAATAACTGGTAAATATTGTTCTTTTTTTCTTAAGCCCTTTACAAGATAAAGGAGAGATTACAGATAAAGATAAAGAGATATTACCAATGGAGGGTTCAATGTCAGGAGCATATTGATTGTAATTAAGTGGCTACTATGACAAACTTTAGCTAATCAGATATATAGAGCACTCCTCTTGTCTAATCAGATATATTTTATTCTGTTAACCCATTCGCTTCATATTTAAACTCCCTGCCTGTACCACAGGAATCTGATTTAAATCCCCTTTCCCTACTGAGTATTTTAACAATGCTTATATTATTTCAAAAGTCATTAAAAATTAACCATTGAGTATTGTGGGGTTCAAATTTTGAAATTTCTTGAATTGCATACTCACCACATTGTTTCAGTATGATGTCTGAATGTGGTAAACCTTGAAGCACTCTGGTAAGTGAAGCAGAGTGTTGCACTTTTCACACTGCCATGTAGTTTCACTTCGTTTACCCTTGCTGTAGCATACGACACACCATTTTGTAACATTTTACTTCTTCACGGTAGATGGGATATGCATTGGGAAGTGGCCCCAATTTTTTGCCTGTAGTCGTAGAGGTGTATTGCTGGATGAAGGTCGCCCACATACAGTATAGTCTGGCATATCAGCTGATGCAAGCAGTTTCGTTGCAAGGTCAATCCTGAAGTCAGAGAAAGTTTTTTTCTTCTTGCCAGTCAGTTTGTTGTGAAGAATGAATGCGTTGAAAAAACATATATAAAGAAGATAAAAAAATATCTTCTGATACCCCTGCATAGTTCTTCTCATTATGTGGAAAAGAGCAGTTACCTGATCCTGGAGATCTACCCCTCCCATCCCCTTCTGGTATTCAATGGCACAAGCAGGTTTCTTTCTTTCTTCTCAGGGCTGTTGACCTCTCTTTCTCCATAATTTTCCAGTGTCCTTGATGTCAGCTTATCTATGTTTAGACATCAAAAAATGAACATGTTTATTGTCCTTCCACTTCACACAGAGAATGTTATTGGCTGACCAGATGTCATACTCTCCAGGCTTCAATTTCTTGACAGAAATATCTTTAGGCATCTGCTTTCTCGTAGGCTTTACAGTGCCTACTATATATTGTAGTACTATTTGTAGAACAATTTGTTAGTTTCTTGCAAAGATCTGGTGAGACACCTGGGCAGAATTCAGCCATTGCGAAGCTGTTTGTCATGGGACTGGGCAGTGAATTCCGAGGCTGCTATACACACTGCTTTGACCTCTGCTCCTGGTAATCAGGAGTTCCTGGTGCGCCAGACCTTCTAGGGTCAACTATGTAATGTGGTCCAGGGTTGTCCGGGTACAGGTTTGCGAGTTTCCTCACCCGTTAACTAATTTTGTAGTTTTCTTTCTTTTGTGAGAATGGTTTGTCTCACACCATTTTAATTTTTAACTTCTTTTATTTTGTGGAAACTCAGTTGAGTTTCTCATAATTTCTCTTTTCATTTTTCTTTTATTATTTGTGAGGGCTTGGCTCACTGTCTATGTGGCTGTAGTGCCTCTGTGCAGCCCTGGCACCCAAATGTGCACCCCCTTGTTGGGCTCCATGGCAGGTGGGGCAATGGACACTGAACCACACAAAAACAAACATGAGAGTTGATGATGCAATTGATATAATCAATGCCAACAAGAGGGCTCGATATGAGCCCCCATCTTCTTCTTTGTCTTTGTTATCTACGCCTTTGTCTGTGTCTTCGTCCCCAAGATTCCTGATCATCCACTCCACAGGTTATCAGGTATCGGGATGTCCCTATTTTTATCAATAAGAGATTGCAAAGTCTTGCTGGAGCACTGAAATCAGTCAAGTGCCTAATATCTGGTGATTTGCAGGTGGGAACTGCTTGCTTGAAACATTTTATCCACTCTTTACATGGGAGGTTGAGACAACCCTTGTGGAAGCAATCATCACCCCATGGTATGTACCATCCCCTGTGGGAGGTTTTGTGACCTTTCATGTGTTTCATGATGGAGGGTTGATTGGGCTGACAGGAGTGGATTCAAACTTCGCTCCGAGTTTGACCACCATTCTGTCAGCCAGGAGCCCATCAATGTGGCAATAGCAGAGATCATAGACTGTATAATAGATGCAGTTGCATCTACAATTCCTCAAACTTTGACACGGTTTCATCATTTTCCGAAAAAGAATCCAGATTGCACCACAGCTCGTAAGGCTTAGAGCATGACTTGGAGGTGTTTCAGAAATATCCAATGTCCCCCACCCTTCAAACATTCAAACACGCCAGGGCAAAAACTCGTTTTGTCCAGCACCAGGGCCAGAAGGAATCTTGGATCAAATATACATCTTCTATCACCCATACGACCAGTTCTAAGGTCATGTGGGATAAAATCCAGAAGATGGGTGGAAACTACACATCCCACTCATTATCAAACCTGGAGCACAATGGACAGGCAATTTCTGATCCCAAAGCACTTGCCGACACTCTGGGGGAGTCATTATCCTCAATCTCTTACTCAATCTCTTGACTCATTGTCATCTTACTCCCCCAAGTTTTGCCCCTCCATTTCCCACCTATCCTTGGAAACCAGCTCAATGTAGTCTCCACAGTCAAGGTTGACAATACCTGTCTTGGACTACCTTGACTTGTGCCATCCTCTACATGACTGCTCGACCCAAGGTTGCCCACGCAATCTCCGATATGCCACAACTTGCAGAGTGCTAATGGCGTCCATTCCTCATCTCAGTTTGGTGTGGTTCGATGTTAGTGACTGCACCAATCCACGTCGAGATGGATTTTCCAAACACTTTCACCGCCAACCCCCCTTTTACACTTTACTATGCTTCGTATCCTTTCATAATTAAACGTAATTGCATCAATAATAATAATAATAAATAATTCTTAAAACTAATCATATTCTCATGAATGACATTTCTAACCATAAACACATAACAAATTCAAACACTGTCTGGACTTCAATCAGGATTTTATATCTATTTTTTTCTCTATCCCCCATCTTTCCTATTTTATTTCTCACTATTTCCATTCCCCCCTTCTCCCCCCCCTCCCTTTACATATTATTTTTTATCACTATTATCTTATCATTTTATTCTGTCTCATTCCTATTTCCTCACCTTTTTTTTTCTCCCTATTCCTCTTCTCCTTTTTTCTGTTATTCTCATTTTTTTAGGGTAGGGAAGGCTCAGTTGGTAGCATGCCAGGCTCATAACCTGCAATTATCAGGTTCAGGTTCCAGCTGGGCAAGTGTAGAGATTATTCTCTGCCAAACTCCCCGCCCTGCCTACAGTGAATAGAGGTCACTGTTGGGCTTGAAAAGGTCATCGTCCGTCGGATGGGACATTAAGCCATGGTCCCATGTGTGGGAGAGACACACCCATACACATTAAAGAACACGCTGGATGGCCTTGACGAGAGGCTGACACCCTTTTCCCAACAGCTGTCCAGTGGGTCCCCTCACCCAACCATCCACGAAACCATGAGAGCTTCAAACTTGGAGATCTGTCCCAAATATTTAAGATATTTAAGTAGCAAATATCTTGTTTTTAAAATTAAAAGAGCTCGAATTTACCCCTCAAAAATGGTAGACTTTTGGAACAATTCATGTACAGAGTTGCAGTAAAAATTACACTATAATGCTACCTAACCATATTGGCAATAAGTCATCGACACGGTTCAAAATTCGAAAGTTCCATAACTAGAGATATGAATGAACTGACTGATTTTGACAGTGTTGCTTGAGGGGGTATTAAAGAAATGTAGACAATTGGTACTCTCCCAGCTGCTCTGCAGCCTTAATGTCAGTGTTCTGATAGGCATCAAAGAGCACACAAGGATCAAAATTCGAAATTTCCAAAACTAGAGATATGAATGAACTGAAAGATTTTGATAATATTAAAGTAATGCAGACAATAGGTACTCTCTCCACTGCTTCACAGCCTCAATGTCAGTGTTCTGATAGGCCACAACCAGCACACAAAGGTGGCTTTTGGTGCCATCCATAAGATGTAGTACTGTCCTGTATAGTGGAATGTCGAATGGCATCATTCAATCATATTCAAGCACACCTCTCCTGCATCTGCTGTCAGGCCAGAAAATGTCCATTATGCCATGCACTAACATCTCTCACCATCGAGTAAGGATCGGCTGCTCCATCTTTTCAATAACATTTTTCTTGAGGAACAGTTTCCGGACTCCTGACAAGAGGTCATCATCTTGGCCTTCCCCTCTCAGTGCACGCTCCTGTACGCGGCGAGGGGACCACCCTGTGAAGGTTTCGCTGGCTCGGTTACCTTCACAGGGTCCTAAACGCTCGCCCATGTGTTTGCCAAGGCGCGGAGACCCGTGTCCCTGGAAAGGAGGATCCTGGCAGTTGCTCAGGGGTCCCCGTCATCTCTCCCCTGCTCATGACTGGTGGGGTCCCCTTTGGCCGTTTTGCCATTGGGTAGCCTGTCTGTCGCGGGGCTGTGCAGCGACTTCCGAGGCCGCTGCTATACACTGCTTTGGCCTCTGCTTCAGGTAAACGGGAGGTCCTGGGGCGGCCCCCTCAGGATCAATCGGCTGGTGGGCTGGTCCTGCTAGGGTCATCTGTGCAGAACGGTGAGTAACATTGTCCATGTCCGGACAACGGTTTACGAGTTTCCTTACATGTTATCTAATTTTCTAGTTTCCTTTCTTTTGTGAGAACGAGTTGCTTCTCACTTTTCCTTCTTTTGCTCCCTTTTTTCTTTTGTGACTCCTCAGATCAGATTCTCACATTTCTCTTTTACTTTTCATTTTGTTTAGTTGTGAGGGCTTGGCTCACTGGCTGTGGAGGTATGGTACCCTGGCGTCCAATTGGGCGTCCCCTTATTGGACTCCGTGGTGGGTGGGGACAACGGGCACTGAAACTTATTAAACAAACATGAGCCCCAAAAAAGAAAATTTACCGGAGAATGCCGCAAAAATAGCTCGTCATGAGCCTCCATCTTCTGTGTCTTCTTTGTTGTCATCGCCGTTGTCTTCGTGTCTTCCTTCATTCCCAAAGTTCCTGATCATCCACTCTACGGGTGATCAGGTTCTTGGGGACATGTCCCCCTTTTTTATAAACAAGGGTTTGAAAGGTCTTGCGGGAGGGCCAAAATCTGTCAAGCGCCTAAGATCTGGTGACTTGCAGGTGGAGACTGCATGCTCCAAACATTCGGAGCTTCTTTTGAAAGTAGCAGCAATTGGTGGAGTGGCAGTCGAAGTCACTCCACACAAGACGCTCAATTCCTCCCGGGGCATGATCTCCGAGTGGGGCCTCCTCAAGGTTTCTGAGGAGGAAATCCTCTCGGAGCTTTCGGCCAAGGGAGTGATAGCAGTCCACCGGGTTTCATCACACCGTGATGGAAAGTTAGAGCCCAGCCGGGTACTCATCCTAACTTTCAACACACCACACCTGCCTACTTCCATCAAGGCAGGATACTTACACTGCGAGGTGCAGCCAGTTATGCCAAACCCTCTGCGTTGTTTTCAATGCCAGAGATTTGGCCATGCCTGCACCTCGTGCTCGGGCAAGCCCACCTGTGCTCGTTGTAGCAGTCAGGATCATCTTAAACCTGACTGCACATCAGAAAAGGCATGCTGTGTAAACTTCCGTGGTGAACATCCAGCCAGGCAAAAATCCCAAGATTCCTTCCAATTATCGTCCAATTGCATTGACGAGCGTACTCCCGCAACTGTCCGAAGTGGCTGGAGGAGAAAGAGGTACAGCGCCTGAAGACCCTCCACAATATCAGCTATCCAGAGGCGAGAAAGCTTGCTGCACTGTCTGCCTCATCTTGCAAGGTCTCCTCTGCCGGTGCGGTCATTGGAAAGCCCATTGTTAAGATGGTTTCCGTGGTGGTGCAGACCGACATCAGTGTTCCACCATCTGAATCTTTCTCGCCTGCTGCTAAGTATCTCTTGACGCAGGCGAAGCTGATGTCGGTGTCAATCTTGATATCGACACCAGTTTCTATCCCTGTATCTGTGCCTTCCACATCCACCTCCAGAAGGACCCCTCCACCCCGCCCACAGATAACAAGACCTTCGAAACCCAAGGGGCCCCCACCAGGGCCAAAAAAGAAAATTTTACCTCCTTCTCGTTCGGCAGTCTCTGATCCATGTTGCTCAGACGACTCCGAGGACATGGACACCGACCGCCCTATTTTTCCAAAACCTTCGCTGCCGACGGTTAAAATAAATCGTAAGTCGTCTGCCAATTCTTCCAAGACCTGAAATGGCCACACTCCTTCAATGGAACTGTCGTGGATTCCAGAGGAATATTGATGACATCAAGGTCCTCCTGAGGGCACACGAACCCCTTTGCGTGTGCCTTCAGGAGACATTTTTGCAGCCAACAATCCCACTCTCCGGCACTTTTCTCTCGTTTGCCTGGGACCGGGATGGAGATGGACCAGCTCACGGAGGTGTTGCCATCCTCGTGAGCAACCATTCTCCATTCCCCTCACCATTCACTTAGAGGAGGTTGCCATCTGCCTCTTTGTGGGATTTTCGTTGACTGTCTGTTCTGTCTATCTCCCACCCGGAGGCATCGTTTTCCGGGATGACCTTGATGACCTGGTCTCGCAGCTGCCATCCCCCTTCCTCATCATGGGGGACTTCAACGGACACAGTCCAATTTGGGGCAGTGCTGATACCAACGGAAGGGGCAAGGTCCTGGAGCAGTATCTCCTGGATCCATCGCTCTCCCTGTTGAACACCGGTGTCAGTACCTACTTTCACACCCCATCCCACACATTCACTGCCATTGACCTCACCATCTGCTTCTCTTCGATCCTTCCACTCTTTACATGGGAGGTCGAGAACAATCCATATGGAAGCGATCACCTCCCCGTGATGTGCACCATCTCTCGTGGGGGGCCCTGCAGCCCTTCGTGTGTCTCCCGGTGGAGGCTTGATCGGGCTGACTGGAGTGGCTTTGAGCTCTTGTCTGAACTCGATGAGCACTCTGTCAGCCAGGAGCCCATCAATGTAGCAGTGGCGAAATTGATGGATTCCATCGTCCATGCAGCTGCCTCTACTATTCCTCAGACCTCGACTCGGTTCCACGGTTCCCAAAACCATGGTGGAATCATGACTGCACCGCAGCTCGTAAGGCTCAGAACAAGGCTTGGGGGTGTTTCGGAGATATCCAACATCCCCCAACCTAGAAGCATTCAAACACGTCAGGGTGAAAGCCCATTTCATCTGTCGCCAGAGCCAGAAGGAATCTTGGATCATCTATATGTCTTCTATCACCCACGTGACCAGTTTTAAGGTCGTGTGGGATAAGGTCTGGAAGATGGGTGGAAAGTACACAACCCACTCGTTATCGATCCTGGAGCACAATGGACAGGCAATTGCTGATCTTTGAGCAATTGCCGACACTCCGGAGGAGTCATTCGCCACCATCTCTTCTTTGTCCTGCTACTCCCCCGAGTTTCTGGCCCAGAGGAGCAAGGCCGAACGCTCTCCGCTGTCCTTCCACTTGAATGGCCTGGAGTCTTACAACATGTCATTCACAGCGGAGGAGCTTCGCCTTGCTCTGCACACTTCTCACGCATCTGCTGTCGGGCCAAGCAATGTCCATTATGCCATGCTCCAACATCTCTCATCATCGAGTAAGGATCGACTGCTCCGACTCTTCAGCTGTATTTTCATCAAGGAGCAGTTTCCGGACTCCTGGTGGGAGGCTATCGTCTTGGCCTTCCCCAAGCCAGGCAAAGATCCCAAGATTCCTTCCAATTATCGTCCAATTGCATTGACGAGCTGTGTCTGCAAGGTGTTGGAAACGATAGTAAATACCAGGCTGGCCTGGTATTTAGAACATCACGGCCTTCTTTCCAACACTCAGTGTGGCTTTCGCAGGCACCGGTCTACTTTAGACCACCTGATCTGCGATCAGGAATGCGTTTTTACGTCGAGAGCACCTGGTGTCAATTTTCTTCGACATCGAAAAAGCGTACGACATGGCATGGAGATTCGGCATTCTTCGTGGCCTTCACAGCTTCGGCTTGAGAGGTCACATGCCAATCTTCATCGTGAACTTTTCATCTTCTCGTATTTTTTGAGTTCGTGTTGGCAACACTCTATCATGGCCTTTCCCCCAGTAACAGGGGTTCCACAAGGCTGCGTCCTGAGTGTTACGCTTTTCGCTGTCAAGGTAAATTCCATTATACAACAACTTCCTCCGACTGTAGGCAATGCCCTCTATGTTGATGACTTTAGCATCTTTTGCTCATCGTCCAGCATGAGGGTCATCGAAAGACAACTGCAAACTGCCCTGAACAATCTCTCGGTTTGGGCAACGGCCAATGGGTTCCGGTTCTCCCCTCAGAAGACCGCTTGCGTGCACTTTTGACGCAAGCGTAATCTTCATCTGGACCCCAAGCTGCAGCTCAGGGGTAACATCATTCCAGTTGTGGCGGAGACCGAGTTTCTCGGTCTCATCTTCGAGCGGAAATTGGCCGTTTTACCTCATATTCACCATCTCAGGTCCAAGTGCACGCGGGCATTGAACATCATCAAGGTCCTCTCCTCCCTCTCTTGGAGGGCAGACCCATGTTCTTTGTTCCGCCTTTATTGTGCACTTGTCTGGTCGAAACCGGACTACGGATCCCAGGTGTATGACTCTGCCTGGGATTTGGTGGTGAAGGTGCTGGACCCTGCCATGTTTTCATGGAGGCCTTCCGCACTTCACCAGTCCAGAGTCTCTATGTTGAGACCGATGAACCATCGTTATCTATTCGCCATCAGCAGCTGTCCCTACAGTATGCAGCAAAATTGCAATCACTGCCTGGTCATCCCACTTGGGACTGCGTTTTTAGTCCCCGGTGGGAAATGTTATACCAGAATCAGCCGACTGCCATTCGTCCTTTTGGTTTGCGTGTCCAAGGTTACCTGTGAGACATCAACACCAATCTCATTAGCATCGCACAGTTGACAGCTGAGCCACTTCCACCTTGGCTCACTGTTTCCCCTTCCTGTGATTTTTCCCTGTGCAGGAATGGGAAGGCCTTTACACCTGACTGTGTGTACCGGCAACTCTTTGCCAGTCATCATGCTGTGCACCTGGACTTCTTGCCTGTCTTTACAGATGGCTCGAAGTCTGGCACATCAGTGAGATCGGCCATGGTCTGCTGTGATGTAATCATTGCAGATCAAATCCCACAACAGTGTTCCATCTTTGCTGCAGAGTTGCATGCTATCAGCATTGCCTTGGACCACATTGCAGCTAAGCATCATCGTCGGTGTGTTCTTTACACCGACTCGCTTAGTTCGCTACAGGCTTTGATCTCGGTGAGGCATCGGCCTCACCCTCTTCTCTCCATGATCTGCCAGCAGCTACACCGTCTGGCAGCCACCACCACGATTCTTTTCTGTTGGGTGCTCGGTCATATCGGAATCAGGGGCAATGACTTGGCAGACACTGCTGCCAAGTCAGCCACGCCCCTATCCGACTCTCCACTGCCGGTTCCATACTTGGACTTCCGGTGGTGTTTTTCCATCGAACTCCGGGCACAGCTGCAGAGATCTTGATCTGAACAGGTTGCTAAACAAGCGTTTCGAGATCAAGCCTATTATCAAATCATGGCAGTCTTGTTTTCGCAGGAATCACAAGGAGGAAGTTATACTTGCTCAGCTCCGCTTAGGTCACTCGTTTTTAACACTCTTTTCTTCTTAAGGTGGACGATGAACCTAAGTGCGAGTTTTGTGACACCATTTTAACTGTTAAACATATTTTACTCAATTGACCGACGTTTATTTTTTACCTTTCACTATTTTACATCCAAGCCCCTTACACTTGGACATCTTTTATTTGATGACTCACTTTTAATTCCTGTTTTTGAATTTTTACGCTTTACCAGTTATTTTACTCTTTTATGAATTTTCACTTTTTTCCTGGATTTTTTACCTGTGTTTTACCTGTTGTTTTTTACATGGGTCCTATACACCCATTGTTATTGTTGATTTTACACTTGTTGCTTTCTTTTATTCTTTTTATACTCCTTGTTTTTGTGCCGTGTTGTTTGTGTCTATTTTAAATTTGGTTGTGGGTTCCATGTCTTTTACCCTTTTTATCGTTTGTTTGGCACAATATAGCCTTAGTTGCTGTTGCGCCAAAAAACCCCAAACAACCAAACCAAACTTGGTCTTCCCAAAGCCAGGAAAGGATTCCAAGATTCCTTCCAATTATCATCCCATTGCGTTGACGAGCTGTGTGTGCAAGGTGTTGGAAAGAATGATAAATGCCAGACTCATCTGGTATTTAGAACAGCACAACCTTCTTTCCAACACCCAGTGTGGCTTTTGCAGGCAACGGTCAACTCTTGACCATCTGATACTCCTCAAATTGACTATCAGAAATTCTTTTTTGCGTAGAGAGCAACTGGTGTCAATTTTCTTAGACATCGAAAAAGCATACTACACGACTTGGAGATTCAGCATTCTTCATGCCCTCCATAACTTTGACTTGAGAAATCACATGCTGATCTTGATCTCCAACTTCATATCATCACGTTCTTTTCGTGTTCATGTCAGCAACACTCTGTTGCGGCTACTACCAATAACAGGCGGTGCCACAAGGCTGCATTTTGAGTGTTATGCTTTTCACTGTCAAAATTAATTCTATTACTAAACAACTTCCTCCATCTGTAGACAATGCCCTCTTTGTTGACGATTTTAGCATCATCTGCTTGCCATCGAGCATGAGGATCATTGAAAGACAACTGCAAATTGCCCTGAACGATGTTTCAGTTTAGGCGACAGCCAATGTATTTTTGATTCCCCCCACAGAAGACTGCTTGCATGCACTTTTGCCACAAGTGTAATCTTCATCTGGATCACAAGCTATGGCTCAGTGGTATAATCATTCTGGTTATGGAGGAGATCAAGTTTCTCGGTCTCATCTTCGATTGGATATTGACTTTTTTACCACACATTCGTAATCTCAGGTCCAAGTGCACACAGGCATTAAACATCATCAAGGTCCTCTCCTGGGGAGCTGACCAATGTTCTCTGCCTGTACCTTGCACTTGTCCAGTTGAAACTGGACTATGAGTCCTGAGTGTATGACTCTGCCCAGGATTCGGTGGTGAAGTTGCTGGACCTCCCTCCATAATCAGGCCCTCCATGTTTGCATGGGAGCCTTCCACACCTCACCAGTCCAGTCTTTACGTTGAGTCCGATGATTCATCTTTATCTCTTCGCCGTCAGAAGTTGTCCCTACAATATGCATCTAAATTGCAATCCCTGCCTGGCCATCCCACTTGGGACTGCATTTTCAGTCCGAAGTGGGAAATGCTTTACTCTAATTAGCTGACTGCCATTCGTCCTTTTGGTTTGCGAGTCTGAGGCTACCCAGAGGCTACATCAGAGTCAGAGCTACCTCGCTAACACCAGTCTCAAGAGCATCACACAGTCGAGTCACTCCCATTATGGCTGGCTGTTTCCCCTTCCTGTGATTTTTCCCTGTGCAGGACGGGGAAGGCCTTTACACCCGACTGTGTGTACCGGCAACTCTTTGCCAGCCATCGTGCTGAGCACCCGGACTTCTTGCCTGTCTTTACAGATGGCTCAAAGTCCGGCACATCGGTGGGATCGGCCATTGTCTGCTGTGATGTAATCATTGCAGACCAGATCACACTGCAGTGTTCCATCTACACTGCAGAGTTGCACACTATCAGTCTCGTCTTGGACCACGTGGCGGCTAAGCATCATTGTCAGTGTGTGCTGTACACCGATTCGCTTTGCTTGTTACAGGCTTTGATCTCGGTGAGGCATCGGCCTCACCCTGTTCTAAGATCCGTCAGCAGCTCCATCGTATGGCAGCCACCACCAATGTTCTCTTCTGTTGGGTGCCCAGTCACGTCGGTATCAGGGGAAATGACTTGGAAGATGCTGCTGCCAAGTCAGCCATGTCCCTGTCCGGCTCTCTGTTGCTGGTTCCATATCTGGATTTCTGGCAGCATTTTACCATTGAGCTCTGGGCACAGTGGCAGAGATCTTGATCAGAACAACTTACAAACAAGCTCTTTGAGATCAAACCTATCACCCCCTTGGTGTGAGCGCCTGTACGTGGTGAGGAGGACCACCCTGTGAAGGTTCCGCTGGCTCGGTTAACTTCACAGAGTACTAAACGCTCACCTGCGTGTTTGCCGTGCGTGGAGACCCGTGTCCCGGGAAAGGAGGATCCTGGTAGTTGCTCGGGGGTCCCCGTCTTTTCTCCTCAGCTCATGACTGCCATGGTCCCCATTGGCCATCTTGCCTTTGGGGAGCCTGTCCATCGCGGGGCTGGGCAGCGGATTCCGGGGCCTCTGCTATACACTGCTTTGGACTCTGCTTCCAGTAAACGGGAGCTCCTGGGGTGGCCCCCCCCGGGAGCAATCGGCTGGTGGGCAGGTCCTGCTAGGGTCAACCATGCAGAGCGGTGAGTAACCTTGCCCACGGTCTGGGTACAGGTTTGCAAGTTTCCTCACAACTTATTTTCCTTTTCTCGTTATCTTTTCTTTGTGAGGCCAGTTTGGCCATTCACAATTTTGTTATTTTAAGCTTTGTTTCATTTGGGTAGAATGATTTTGTTTTGCACATTTCTCTTTTTATTTTCCTTCTATTTATTTGTGAGGGCTTGGCTCACTGTCTGTGTGGGTATAGTGCCTGCGTAGCCCAAGGGGATGCCCAGTCGTGCGCCAGGCCCGACTGGGCATCCCCTTGTTGGACTCCGTGGAGGGTGGGGACAGCGGGCACTGAACCACACAAAACAAACAATGAGAGAGAATGAAGAAATTAATGCGATCACTGCCAACAAGAGGGCTCGACATGAGCCCCCGTCTTCCTCGTCTTTGTTATCACCGCCTTCGTCTTCATTCTCGAGATTCCTGATCGTCCACTCCACAGGCGATCAGGTACTTGGGAACATGTCCCCATTTTTCGTGAATAAAGGTTTGAAGGGTCTTGCGGGAGGGCCAAAATCTGTGAAGCGCCTACGATCTGGCGATTTGCAGGTTGAGACCGCTTGTTCCAAACACTCGGCACTGCTCCTGAAAGTCAAGGACATTGGTGGGGTGGTTGTTGAAGTCACTCCCCATAAAACTTTGAATTCCTCTCGGGGTGTGATCACTGAGTGGGGCCTCCTCAATGTCACTGAGGAGGAAATCCTCTCAGAGCTCACACCTCAAGGAGTAACAGCAGTCCACCAGGTTTCAACACGCTGTGATGGGAAATTGGCACCCACCCGGGTGCTGATTGTGACATTTAACAAGCCACGCCTGCCTTCTTCCATCAAGGCAGGTTACTTACATTGTGAGGTTCGGCCGTATATTCCGAACCCTCTACGCTGTTTTCAGTGTCAGATATACGGTCATGCCCGCACAGCATGCATGGGGCAAGCCCAACTGTGCTCGCTGTGGCAGTAAGGATATCTGAATCCTGACTGCACAGCAGAAAAGGCATGCTGTGTGAACTGCAGTGGCGAACATCCGGCGTACTCTCGCGACTGCCCAAAGTGGAAGGAGGAAAAGGAGGTACAACGCCTCAAAGTCATGAATAACATCTCTTATGCTGAGGCCAGAAAGCTTGCTGCACCACCCGCCCCACCTGGCAAGGTTTCCTATGCCAGTGCAGTCATTGGAAAGCCCATCATTCCAATGACTTCGGTTGCGGTGCAGACTGATATCAGTGTACCACCTACTGAGTCTTTCTCGCCAGCTGCGAAGTACCTCCTCACGTAGGTTATGGTAGTGAAACTTGGACGCTGTGTAAACAAGATAACAGGAAACTAGATGCTTTTGATTCTAAATGCTTACGCAGTATCTTGGGTATTAGGTGGTTTAACTTTGTAACTAATGATGAGGTTAGGCAAAGGAGTCTGCAACCTCCTTTAAGCAGCATAATGTGCAGAGAGAGATTCTGCTGGTTTGGGCATGTTGCCCGTATGGATAATTATAGATTGGCGAATAGGGTTATGAACAGTGTGCCTAGAGGCCTCAGAAGGAGGGGGAGACCTAGGATGCGGTGGGCAGACAATTTCAGACAGGACCTTCTTAGAATTGGTGTGCAGTGGCCAGATGCAGCGATATGCTTGGAAAATTAAACTGCGTGGTCTGGTTGGACCTCCATAGTCCATGGCTGCTTGAGGAGGAGGAGGAGGAGGAGGATTTCATAACGACAGCAGAAATTGCATTTAAAAATAATGATAAATTCTGAATGCTAGTTATGGAAATACTACATTGTAGTTAAAAATAGTACTAAAATAAGCTCTTTCATTTTCAAATTGAATTCATCATTATAATGTCCTAATTAAATATCTCCTAAGGCACCTAAACATTTGAGGTCATGTATTTGTTTTTTATACCTAATGATTCTATTTTCAGTAAAGTTTTAAATGCTTATTCTTGCTAATTGCAATATATTGTGTGAGAAGCTGTAACACTACAAAGATTTAAATATTTTTAAAGTTTTGGACCCTTTGTCTGATCTAATATTTATTCAAGCTCTGCATAGCAAAATCGGGTGCCAGGCAATAATTAACAAATTGTCAAATAAAGTTCAATTCGGGTTCGAATACCAGTGAGCGTTACTTAGTGAGTAAGAATTAAAAAATTAAATGATTGTCAATACAATTTAACCTACAATCCAAACTTAACAACTAATGTTGCTCAAGAGAAAAATAGCAAAGATTCAAAAAAGTTTCTATAACAAACAAGTTTTTTCCAAAAAATTAGTTTTAAACACTCAGCAACGTAAATGAAAATGTCGTCTACATCATCACTATCTTCCTGCTACTAACAACAACTCTCTGTGACTAACACCAACTCCTACTGACAACTTCTTACTGACTCCTGTCTAACTTCTGTGACTACATGTCACGGTTATAACAAGCGTACAGGCTCAGCAGCACGTGGCTGTTGCACCGGTAAAGACATTTTGCATAAAATAATGAGCGCGCAAACTATGACGCAAGAGGGGGCATGTCCTTGTACACGTGCGCTTTAGCGGGTGGCAATCGAAAGTTCGGAGTTGCGCATGCGCAACTCCTATGCTCTTGGAAACGAGCGCTGTGATGTCAAAAATGAAATTAAAATCCACAAAATGATAAATATAACGTAAATTAAGCAAAACTGGTTAAGGTAAAGTAAAAGTATATGAGGGGGCATTGTAAAGCAATATAAATATTTCTAGAAATAGTTTCCAGAATATTATACTCACTTGGAATTGGGGGGCAGAGGGGTTGGCTGAGTGTGTTAGCATGCCAGGCTCATAATCTGCACTTCCTAGGTATAAGTCCCACTAAGGCTAACATTGAGATTTATCTTCTCAAAACTACCTGTCCTGCCCTTTCCCCCCCCTACCCCGGAGTGGGACCTACTTGTCGAGGGGGGGGAGTTGAAGTTGGTTTGAGAAGTTGGGTTCAGATCACTGGCTCTCTGGAGTTCAAATGTCTTGTGGCCCTCAGTGGAGGGGGCCTGTCTAGGGACTGCGGATATGTTTGTGTGGGGCCGGTCCAGTGGTCTCATTGACTTGTCCCCTGAAAAGCAAGGGGTTGCAGCCTCAATTGAGGGGCCGTACTTGGGGAGTACTGCAGACTGAGCTGCACAACTTCTTCGTACACTCGTCTGGTGGGCTTCTTGATGCGGTCTCAGTGATATCGTGGTCGGAGTACTGTTCATTGGGGGGCTTCAGCCCATTCACAATGGAGAGGACGAAGTTGAAGGCTCGCAATTGGGAGTGGTGACCCCGGTTGATGGGCTTATCGATGGAAAAGCCAAACTAAGAGTTCCCAGTAACTCTTTAGGCTACCAAGATTAGGTTATTTATTACACTTGGTGGAGGATCTGAAGGTGCCTCTGTGAAACTGAGTGGCGGCTCCTCAGTGTTTCTGGCATGCCTTGCGGCCTTGATGGAGGGGCTGGCTGGAGGTCTGCTGACTGGGACCGAAGTCCAGAGTCGAGTGGACTTATTGGTCGGCCCCTGCAAAGTCATAGGTCATCTTGGTGCCCTGATGGAGAGGCTTTACTGAGGGCCTGCCGACTGGAATGGATCCCCAGTTGAGTGGGCTCCTTTATCTCCCCAGCGAAGTCTGGGGTGTCATGGAGTTGAGATGGAGTAGCCTTGTGGGGCCTGCAGACCGGGATTGGAGTCCCCGGTCATGTGGGTTGTCTGCTTGGCTGCAGCGAAGTCTGGCTCGAGGTATTGCTGGGGAGGCCGTCGGTTGGTGTCCCGGCAGAGAGGACAAAATTGAAGGTCATGCAGAACGGGACTGCAGCCCTATTATGTGTGACTTATCAATGGGAGAGCCTGAAGACTCTCCATCATGTTAGCTTCCCCATGCAAAAAGTTAGGATATCATATTATATTTTCTGGCTCTAAATTCAAAAGATACCATCTTATTTTTTGGCAAAGTATTTTGGACAAAATCCAGTGAGTGCTGGGCATATTCTTAGGCCATGATTCAAAAATCCCAAAAGATCCCACTCTCACTGCACCTCAATGATTATTTCTACAGACAGGCTAAAAATCCCAAGCAGTGTTTCTCTCTTCGCCAGGTCTTCTCCTGCAGTAAGGCAGATGCAATGTAAAGCAGCTTAGACAGTCAGGAACCTGGTTAGTCGATAGTGGTTTCAGTGACAACTCCTACAAGCTGATATGCAGTCTCAGTACTGCGGTGCACCGGGATTGTCACGCATTATTACGTTGTCCTGTCCTTGGGCCCCTCGGTGCAATTGCTGATCCACAGGCAATTGCCAACACTCTGGGGGAGTCATTCTCTTCTGTCTCTTCTTTGTCATCTTACTTTCTTGAGTTTCTGGCCCAGAGGAGCAGGGCCAAATGCTCTCCACTGTCCTTTCACTCAAATGGCCTGAAGCTTACAACAGACCATTCACAACAGAGGAGCTTCATCTTGCTCTGCACAATTCTCATGCATCTGCTGTCGGGCCAGACATTGTCCATTGTGCAATGCTCCAACATCTCTCCCCATCGAGTAAGGATTGGCTGCTCTGTCTCTTCAACCACATTTTCGTCGAGGAGCAGTTTCCAGACTCCTGGCTGCAGGCTATCGCTTTGGCCTTCCCCAAGCTAGGCAAAGATTCCAAGATTCCTTCAAATTATTGTCCAATTGCATTAATGAGCTGTGTCTGCAAGGTGTTGGAAAAGAATGATGATACCAGGCTGGCCTGGTATTTGGAGCATCATGGCCTTCTTTCCAACACCCAGTGTTGCATTTGCAGGCAACAGTCTACCTTAGGCCACCTGATTCAACTCGAATTGGTGATCAGGAATTCTTTTTTACACAGAGAGCACCTGGTGTCAATTTTCTTTGACATCGAAAAAGCATACGACATGGCATGGAGGTTTGGCATTCTTCGTGACCTCCATAGCTTCAGCTTGAGAGGTCACATGCCGAACTTTACAAATTTTTTATCATCTCATACTTTTCGAGTTCGTATCAGCAACACTCTGCTGCGGCATTTTCCCCAAGAACAGGGGGGGCCACGAGGCTGCGTACTGGGTGTTATGCTTTTTACTGTCAAGATCAGCTCTATTACACAGCAACTTCCTACTGTAGGCAATGCCCTCTATGTCAACGACTTTAGCATCTTTTGCTCATCACCCAGCATGAGGGTTATTGAACGACAACTTCAAACTGCCCTGAACAGTCTCTTGGTTTGGATGACTGCCAATGGATTTCGGTTCTCTCTCAGAAGACCACTTGCATGCACTTTTGTCGCAAGTGTAATCTTCATCTGGACCCTGAGCTGCAGCTCGAGGGTAACATCATTCCAGTTGTGGCAGAGACAAAGTTTCTCAGTCTAATCTTCTACCAGAAATTGACCTTTTTACCACACATTCAATATCTCAGGTCCAAGTGCATGTGGGCGTTGAACATCCTCAAGGCCCTCTCTTGGGAGGCAGACCAATGTTCATTGCTCCGCCTGTACCATGCACTTGTTCCGTCAAAACTGAACTACTGATCCCAGGTGTGTGACTCCACCTGGGATTCGGTGGTGAAAATACTGGACCTCTACACCATCAAGCACTCCATGTTTGCACTGAGGCCTTCAACACTTCACCAGCCCAAAGTCTTTATGTTGAGACCAACAAACCTTCATTATCTATTCTCCATCATCAGTTGTCCCTACAGTATTCAGCAAAATTGCGATCCCTACCAGACCAACCCACGTGGAACTGCATGCCCACTTCTACCATGGCTTGCTGTTTCCCCTTCCTGTGATTTTTCTTTTTACCAGATAGGGAAGGCCTTTACACCCAACTGTGTATGTCAACAACTCTTTGCCAGCCATTGTTTGGAGCATCTGGACTTCTTGCCCATCTTCACAGATGGCTCTAAGTTCTGCACTTCAGTAGGATCGGCCATGGACTGCTGTGATGTAATCCACTGCCAGTTCCATACTTGAACTTCCAGCAGTGTTTTTCCATCGAGCTCCAGCACAGTGGCAGAGATCTTGGTCTGAACAGGTTGGTAGCAAGCTCTTTGAGATCAAGCCCATTGTCAAACCATGGCAGTCTTGTTTTCACAGGATTGCAAGGAGGAAGTTGTACTTGCTCAGCTCTCTTAGGTCATTCGTTTGACAATCTTTTTTACGTGGTCCTATACAGCCATTATTATTTTGACCTATTTGTTATTGTTGTTTTTTAAGCGTTTACATTTATTGTCTTTTGGTTTTAACATTGGTTGTGGGTTTCCTTGACTTTTAGATCTTTCTTTTTACCCTTTACACCTCTTTTGGCACATCATGGCCCTTGTTACTTTTGCATCATTAAACCCCAAACAACTAAACTATGTTGACGATTTTAACATTTTTTGCTCATTGTCCAGCATTAGGGTCATTGGAGAACAACTGCAAACTGTCCTGAACAGTCTCTGGTGAGTGGCTGGATGACACCAATGGGTTTCTGTTCTCTCCACTGAAAACCGCTTGAGTGCACTTTTACCACGGTTGCTCGGTGGTACCACCATTTCATATGTGGCGAAGACCAAGTTTTTATGTCTCATATGACTGGAAATTGACCTTTTTACCACACATTCATCATCTCAGGTCCAAGTGCACATGGACATTGAACATCCTCAAGGTCCTCTCCTCCCTTTCGGTTTGGACAACAACCAATGGGCATTTGGTTCTCTCTACAGAAGACCACTTGGCTGGATTTATGCTATGAACATAATCTTTATCTGGATTGGTAAGACCTCAGCATGTTGCATGTGTACATAACTACAGATTGGCAAATAAGGTTATGAATATTGTTCCTAAAGCCTCAGAAAGAGCAGAAGACCTAAATTATGCCAGCAGACATTCTCAAGCATGAGCTTGCTAGAATTGGCCTGCAGTGGTCAAATGCAGCACTGGTCACTCAGGATAGATGTGTTTGGAGAGCAAAATTACACTATCTGTTTGGACCTCCATGGCCCATATCTGCATGAATATTTTGTACCCATGCAGATACTTATTCATGTATGGCAACATTTGATTGGAGCTTATTTTTTTGACAGTTTAGTTATAGGAATTGTTTACTATAATAACATTTGGAACATATTGTTATTCAGCCCCAAATAAACATCTTTCATGAGAAAAAGGAAAATTAAAATTAATAAGTAAAAGGATATTAAAATATAAATTAAAACATTTTTATTAATTGTTAATTTATTTCTTGTCATCATACAGGTAATATTTTAAGAAGTATATTACTTATATTAATCAAAAATGGTTTTACACATATTTTATTATCCCCCTGTGGGCCCACAACGACTGAAAGTTTTTTCTATATTATTGTATTTTAATTATTATCTCTTGTTTCCTTAAAGGTGCTGATCTTGCAGATGAACAAAGATTTGTTAAAACGTTAGATGCTGTTATATCAGCATGTAGTGAATTGACAGTGATGATGGAAACAATGCAAACTTTGATGACTTTGTTAAAGCATCAGCTGTTTGGTAAGATTCATCCTTCATGTTATAGAAATGATCAGTTTGTTTTCTAAAATGAGGTTGCATTTCCCCCACACACACACACACAAGTTTCAGCAGTTTTTTATAAGATGCATATAAAAACTGGGGGGTTTTTTTTTCTGTGAACAGACAATAATTCAAATTTTAATTTATTCACACAATGAAGCTTTTCTTGAAATTCTCAAATCTCAGAAACTCAGCAGAATTCTATGCTTTCTTATTCACCTTCTTCATATGCAGACCACCTTATGGCCATCCACATATTTCCTGACTACTCTTAACCTCAGAGCTAAGCCAATGACATATTGTAATTTATTGCACCCCATCCTCCCCAATGCTCAACAAACAATTGTCCCTAGTACAATGCCTAAGACTGCTCACTTTCACTTGATTATGCTCCCATGGTCAGGGTATAAAATGCACATTGTGGATTTTTAACTGTTGTAAGAATTCTATGCTATTATAAGTCTCATCAGTCACCACTGATCCCACTGCAGTCTTGAAACATAGATATATCAGGTGCAGAAGAAAAATTCACTTTACACAGTGCACTCCAACGCATCAGAATCCTTCACCACCGTCTCCACTTTGAATATGCTGTGTTTCATTACTTGCTGTCAAAATTCATGTACCAAGATCTTCCCACATGCCATGTCAATGGTCCTATGTGGGAGATGCTTTACACTGCTGCTTTACACCCAGCTGCCATTCATCATTTTTATCCAAGGTTACCTCAGAGATATTGACACCAGTCTCAATATAGTTGACAGTTGAGTCGCTTCCACTGTGGCTTGCTGTTTCCCCTTCTTGTGATTTTTTCCTTTGCAAGGCAGGGAAAGCCTTTACTCCTGACTGTGTGGACCTGCAACTCTTTGCTAGCCACCATGCTGAGCACTCAAATTTCTTGCCTGTCTTCACAGATGACTTAAGATCTGGCACATCACTGGGATCAGCCATGGTTTGCAATGATAATTTCACAGCAGACCAGGTCCTGCTGCAGTGTTCCATGCTCACTGCAGAATTGCACACTATTGGTCATACCTTGGACCAGTAGCGGCTAAGAATCATTGTCAGTGTGTGCTTTCCACTAACTCGCTTAGCTCACAACAGGCTTTGATCTCAGTGAGTGGCGCCCTAGACAAAATAGTGCATGCAAAAACACAACTTGTACAAAATGCCAAGTGCAAAAACACCACTTGTACATAACGCCAAGTGCAATAACACCACTTGTTCATAATAGCAAGATCAAAAACACCACTTGATCATAATACCAAGATCAAAAACACCACTTGTACATAATGCCAAGAGCAAAAACACCACCCATTAATTGGCTTAGACTAGCTTACTACTGATCTTCCTCCCCTCGGTGCGAGTGCCTGTCTGTGGTGAGGGACCACCCTGTGAAGGTTCCACTGGCTCGGTTACCTTCACAATATCCTAAACACTCGCCCACATGTTTGCCAAGGCGCGGAGACCCGTGTCCCTGGAAAGGAGGATCCTGGCAGTTGCTCAGGGGTCCCCGTCTTCTCTCCCCAGCTCATGACTGGTGGGGTCCCCTTTCGCCGTTTTGCCATTGGGGAGCCTGTCTGTCGCGGGGCTGGGCAGCGACTTCCAGGGCCGCTGCTATACACTGCTTTGGCCTCTACTTCAGATAAACAGGAGGTCCTGGGGCGGTCCCCTCAGAATCAATCGGCTGATGGTCCTGCTAGGGTCAACCGTGCAGAACGGTGAGTAACCTTGTCCATATCCGGACAACGGTTTACGAGTTTCCTTACATGTTATCTAATTTTGTAGTTTCCTTTCTTTTGTGAGAACGAGTTGCTTCTCACTTTTCCTTCTTTTGCTCCCTTTTTTTTTGTGAGTCCTCAGATGAGATTCTCACATTTCTCTTTTACTTTTCATTTTGTTTAGTTGTGAGGGCTTGGCTCACTGGCTGTGGGGGTATGGTGCCCTGGCACCCAATTGGGCGTCCCCTTATTTGACTCCGTGGTGGGTGGGGACAACGGGCACTGAAACTTATTAAACAAACATGAGCCCCAAAAAAGAAAATTCACCGGAGAATGCCGCAAAAAGAGCTCATCATGAGTCTCCGTTTTCTGTGTCTTCTTTGTTGTTATCGCCGTCGTCTTCGTGTCTTCCTTCGTTCCCAAAGTTCCTGATCATCCACTCTACGGGTGATCAGGTTCTTGGGGACATGACCCCCTTTTTTATAAACAAGGGTTTGAAAGGTCTTGCGGGAGAGCCAAAATCTGTCAAGCACCCAAGATCTGGTGACTTGCAGGTGGAGACTGCATGCTCCAAACATTCGGAGCTTCTTTTGAAAGTAACAGCGATTGGTGGAGTAGCAGTCGAAGTCACTCCACACAAGACGCTCAATTCCTCCCAGGGCATGATCTCCGAGTGGGGCCTCCTCCAGGTTTCTGAGGAGGAAATCTTCTCGGCGCTTTCGGCCCAGGGAGTGATAGCATTCCACCTGGTTTCGTCACGCCGTGATGGAAAGTTAGAGCCCAGCCGGGTACTCATCCTAACTTTCAACACACCACACCTGCCTACTTCCATCAAGGCAGGATACTTACACTGCGAGGTGCGGCCATTTATCCCCAACCCTCTGTGTTGTTTTCAATGCCAGAGGTTTGGCCATGCCCACACCACATGCCGGGGCAACCCCACTTGTGCTCGTTGTGGCAGTCAGGATCATCTTGAACCTGACTGCACAGCAGACAAGGCATGCTGTGTAAACTGCAGTGGTGAACATCCGGCGTACTCCCGCGACTGTCGAAAGTGGCTAGAGGAGAAAGAGGTACAACGCCTGAAGACCCTTCACAACATCAACTATCCAGAGGCGAGAAAGCTTGCTGCACCGCCTGCCCCACCTGGCAAGGTCTCCTATGCCGGTGCGGTGGTTGGAAAGCCTGTCGTTAAGATGGCTTCCGTGGTAGTGCAGACCGACATCAGCGTTCCACCAGCTGAATCTTTCTCACCTGCTGCTAAGTACCTCTTGACGCAAGCGAAGCTGATGTCGGTCTAAACCTCGACATCGACCCCAGTTTCTATTCTTGTGTCTGTGCCTTCCACATCCACCTCCAGAAGCCCCCTTCCACCCCGCCCACAGAGAGCAAGACCTATCAAACCCAAGGGGCCCCCACCTGGGCCAAAAAAGAAAATTTTACCTCCTCGTTCCGCAGTCTCGTTCCACGGTCTCCATGTTGCTCGGACGACTCCGAGGACATGGACACAGACCGACCTATTTTTCCAAAACCGTCGCTGGCGACGGTTAAAATAAATCGTAAGTCGTCCGCCAATTCTTCCAAGACCTGAAATGGCCACACTCCTTCACTGGAACTGTCGTGGATTCCAGAGGAATATTGACGACATCAAGGTCCTCCTGAGGGCACACGAACCGCTCTGTGTGCGCCTTCAGGAAACATTCTTGCAGATAGCCAACAATCCCACTATCCGGCACTTTTCTCTAATTCCCTGGGACCGGGATGGAGATGGTCCAGCTCACGGAGGTGTTGCCATCCTCGTGAGCAACCATTCCCCATTCCAGGTCATTCCCCTCACCACGCACTTAGAGGCAGTTGCCATCCGCCTCTTTGTGGGATTTTCCTTGACTGTCTGTTTTGTCTATCTCCCACCCTGAAGCATCATTTTCCGGGATGACCTTGATGACCTCGTCTCACAGCTGCTGTCCCCCTTCATCATCATGGAGGACTTCAATGGACACAGTCCGCTCTGGGGCAGTGCTGACACCAACAGGAGGGGCCGGGTCCTGGAGCAGTGTCTCCTGGATCCATCGCTCTCCCTGTTGAACACCGGTGTCAGTACCTACTTTCACACCCCATCCCGCACATTCACTGCCATTGACCTCACCATCTGCTCCTTCTCGATCCTTCCACTCTTGGAGGACAAGGACAATCCAAGGAAATCTTGGGAGGTCAAGGACAATCCATATGGAAGCGATCACCTCCCCGTGGTGTGCACCATCTCCCGTGGGGGCCTTGCAGCCCTTCGCGTGTCTCCCGGTGGAGGCTTGATCGGGCTGATTGGAGTGGCTTCGAGCTCTTGTCTGAGCTCGAGCAGTCTGTCAGCCAGGAGCCTATCAATGGTGCAGTGGCAGAGTTGACGGACTGCATTGTCCATGCAGCTGCCTCTACTATTCCTCAGACCTCAACTCGGTTTCCACGGTTTCCAAAACCGTGGTGGAATCCCGACTGCACCGCAGCTCGTAAGGCTCAGAACAAGGCTTGGGGGGGGGGGTTTTTTCGGAAATATCCGACGTCCCCCAACCTAGAAGCATTCAAACGCGCCCGGGCAAAAGCCCGTTTTATCTTGGATGAAATATACGTCTTCTATCACCCGCACGACCAGTTCTAAGGTCGTGTGGGATAAAGTCCGGAAGATGGGTGGGAACTACACATCCCACTCGTTATCAATCCTGGAGCACAATGGACAGGCAATTGCTGATCCCGGAGCAATTGCCGACACTCTGGGGGAGTCATTCTCCTCGATCTCTTTCTCTTACTCCCCCAAGTTTCTGTCCCAGAAGGGCAGGGCGGAACGCTTTCTGCTGTCTTTCCACTCGAGTGGCCTGGAGCCTTACAACAGGCCATTCACAGCATACAATGTCCATTATGCCATGCTCCAACATCTTTCACTATCGAGTAAGGATCGGCTGCTCCATCTCTTCAATCGCATTTTTCTCGAGGAGCAGTTTACGGACTCCTGGTGGGAGGCCATCGTCTTGGCCTTCCCCAAGCCAGGCAAAGATCCCAAGATTCCTTCCAATTATCGTCCCATTGCGTTGACGAGCTGCGTGTGCAAGGTGTTGGAAAGAATGGTAAATGCCAGACTCATTTGGTATTAAACTTCTTTCCAACACCCAGTGTGACTTTCGCAGGCAACGGTCAACTCTTGACCATCAGATACGCCTCGAATCGGCTATCAGAAACTCATTTTTACGTAGAGAGCACCTGGTGTCAATTTTCTTCGACATCGAAAAAGCTTACGACAAGGCTTGGAGATTCGGCATTCTTCGTGATCTCCACAGTTTCGGCATAAGAGGTCTCATGTCAATCTTCATCTCCAACTTCTTATCGTCACGTTATTTTCGTGTCCGTGTCGGTAACACTCTGTCACGGCCGTACCCCCAAGAACAGGGGGTGCCACAAGGCTGCGTTCTGAGTGTTACGCTTTTCGCTGTCGAGATTAATTCTATAACTAGACAACTTCCTCCATCAGTAGGCAGTGCCATCTATGTTGATGACTTTAGCATATTTTGCTCATCGTCCAGCATGAGGGTCATTGAAAGACAACTGCAAATTGCCCTGAACAATCTTTCGGTTTGGGCGACGGCAAACGGGTTTCGGTTCTCCCCACAGAAGACCACTTGTGTGCACTTTTGCCACAACCGTAATCTTCATCTGGATCCCGAGCTGCGGCTCGGGGGTAACATCATTCCAGTTGTGGCGGAGACCAAGTTTCTCAGTCTCATATTCCATCGTAAATTGACCTTTTTACCCCATATTCGTCATCTCAGATCCAAGTGCACGCAGGCATTGAACAGAAAGGTCCTCTCCTCCCTTTGAACAGAAAGGTCCTCTGCTCCCAAGAAAGGTCCTCTCCTCCCTTTCTTGGGGGGCGGACTGATGTTCTTTGCTCCGCCTCTACCGTGCACTTGTCCGATCGAAACTGGACTACAGATCCCAGGTGTACGACTCCGCCCAGGATTCGGTGGTGAAGATGCTGGACTCCCTCCATCACCAGGCCCTCCGTGTTTGCACGGGAGCCTTCCGCACCTCACCGGTCCAGAGTCTTCACGTTGAGACCGACAAACCTTCTTTATCTCTTCGCTGTCAGCAGTTGTCCCTACAATATGCATCTAAATTGCGATCCCTGCCTGGCCATCCCACTTGGGACTGCGTTTTCAGTCCGAATTGGGAAATGCTTTACACAAATCGGCCGACTGCCATTCGTCCTTTTGGTTTGCATGTCCGAGGTTACCTCAGAGACATTAACATCAGTCTCGAGAGCATCGCACAGTCAACAGCTGAGCCACTTCCACCTTGGCTCGTTGTTTCCCCTTCCCGCGATTTTTCTCTGTGCAGGACGGGGAAGGAGTCAGTGTCCCTGTGCAGTCGGGTGTCCCTGTGCAGGACACCCGACTGTGTGTACCAGCAACTCTTTGCCAACCATCGTGCTGAGCACACAGACTTCTTGCCTGTCTTTACAGATGGCTCGAAGTCCGGCACATCGGTGGGATCTGCCATGGTCTGCTGTGATATAATCATTGCACACCAGATCCCACTGCAATGTTACATCTTCACTGTAGAGTTGCACGCTATCAGCCTCGCCTTGGCCAACGTGGCGACTATGCATCATCGTCGGTGTGGGCTTTACACTGACTCGCTTAGCTCGCTACAGGCTTTGATCTCGGTGAGGCATCAGCCTCACCCAGTTCTTACTAAGATCCGCCAGCAGCTACATCATCTGGCAGCCACCACCACCATCCATTTCTGTTGGGTGCCTGGTCACGTTGGGATTAGGGGCAATGACTTGGCAGATGCTGCTGCCAAGTCCGCCACGCCCCTGTCCAACTCTCCGATGCCGGTTCCCTATCTGGATTTCGGGCAGCGTTTTACCACCGAGCTCCAGGCACAGTGCCAAAGATCTTGGTCAGAACAGCTTATGAACAAGCTATTTGAGATCAAACCTATCATCAAACCATGGCAGTCTTGTTACCGCAGGAATCGTAAGGAGAAAGTTGTACTTGCTTGGCTCCGCTTAAGTCATTCGTTTATTACTCATTCGTTTCTTCTACGGGTGTACGACATACCTAAGTGTGAGTTTTGTGACACCATTTTAACAATCAAATGCATTTTACTATTATGTCCATGTTTTAACTTTGACCGGCGGTTGTTTTTTAATTTTCATGATTTTACATCCGAGCCCCTTACACTCGGACATTTGTTATCTGATCATTGTTGTTTTAACGCTGTCTTTGAATTTTTACTTTTTACAGGATATTTTACTCGGAAATAGTTTTATTCCAATATTTAACCCAGGTTGCTTACACCTGGGTTACTTTTATATATATAAATTATTTATACATTTGTTTCTTGTTATCAATTGTTTCTTTTTATTGCTTTACATTCTTAGTATATGTTTGTGGTTTCTTTTAAAATTTGGTTAAGGATTACACAACTTTTATCCTTTTTCTTTTGGACATTCGTATGGCGCATTATAGCCTTAGTTGCTAATGTGCCATTAAAACCCAAACAACCAACCAACCAACCTGCTGTGATGTAATCATTGCAGACCAGATCCCGCAGCAGTGTTCCATCTTTACTGCAGAGTTGAATGCTATCAGCATTGCCTTGGACCACATAGCAGCTAAGCATCATCGTCGGCGTGTGCTTTACACCGACTCGCTTAGCTCGCTACAGGCTTTGATCTCGGTGAGGCATCGGCCTCACCCGGTTCTTTCTAAGATTCGCCAGCAGCTGCATCGTCATAGCCACAACCACCATCCATTTTTGTTGGGTGCGCGGTCATGTCGGAATCAGGGGCAATGATTTGGCAGATTTTGCTGCCAGGTCAGCCACGCCTCTGTCCGACTCTCTGTTGCCTGTTCCATATCTGGATTTCTGGCAGCGTTTTGCCACTGAGCTCCGGGCACAGTGGCAGAGATCTTGGTCAGAACAGCTTACGAACAAGCTCTTTGAGATCAAACCTTGGCAGTCTTGTTTTCGCAGAAATCGCAAGGAGGAAGTTGTACTTGCTCGGCTCTGCTTAGGTCATTCGTTTATAACTCATTCATTTCTTCTCACGGCGAACACTGAACCTAAGTGCGAGTTTTGTGACACTAATTTTAACGATCAAACACATTTTACTTTCATGTCCCGTTTTTAACTTTGAACGTCGACTCTATTTTAACTTTCACGATTTTACGTCCAAGCCACTTACACTTGGACAACTTTTATCCGATGACTCTCTTTTAATCTCTGTCTTTGATTTTTTACATTTTACTGGGTATTTTATACGTTTATGAACCTTTTTTACTTTGTTAACTTGATTTTACACTTGTTTCTGTTTTTTACTGGGTCCTATACACCCATTTTAATTGTTGATTTTTACACTTGTTGTTACTTTTTGCCATTTTTACTTATCTTTCTTGTGCTGGTTATGTTTTTGTGTCTTTTTAAATTTGGTTGTGGGTTAAATGACTTTTATCAGTTTATATCTTTTTGGGCCTGTAAATGGTAGCTAGGCGTAAACTGGAAGGAGAGCTGTGTACCAATCCCTAGTGATGATGCACAGAACCGGCCAGGTCTAGCACCTAATGTCCGACCCCGCCTTCTCGTGGTGCAGGCTGTTAGTAACTTTCAAAAGAGATATTCTCTTTTGGAAGGGAACAGAAGGGAAGGGCTGCCAGTTCAGTATGGCCTGCTAATCTGGTCATCTATGGCCACTTTTTTCTTTTTTTTCAACCCTGCTGAGGAGTGGTCAACTTCACAGGTCCTGGTGCTGACCATTTATACCTACTAGACTAGACTTGTTTATGGATTTGAGCTTGATTATTGATCCTGGACTTGCTGCACTGGTGGGCCTCTGTTGAGGGAGAGTCTGCCGCTGTGTTTTCTGTTTGCTTCTGGGTTGCCAGCTCTAAGTGAACAGAGGCATGGGATACCTTATATCAGCTGGTGGATAATCCTAATCAGAGGCCGTCGCAGGTACCTGAACCTTACTTAGCTAGTTGGGCATCGTCAAGCCTAAACTGGAGTAATGTGTCTCAGGCAGGCCATATGGTTCTTGAAAAAGTCCACTTGAAAAGGTGGTGCCTGAAGTTCCTACCAGCATCGGTGACTTCAGCCTTTAGCGGAGGAGGAACAGGTCTTTGCCCCATGCCTGCGATCAGGGGGCTGTTTGATATTGTTGGCCCTACCAATCTCAATAAACCTAATTTCTTTAAAAATCCTACTAATCATTTTCTCTCTGCAGGAACGTGGAACGTGAGGACATTACATAGAGATTATTCTATTGATGTCCTCATGCAGGAATTCCAGCGCTATAACCTAGATATTCTAGGCTTGCAAGAGACCAGATGGACTGGTAAAGGTGAGATGCTTAAAAATAACTTTAAATTTCTCTTTACAGGGAGGGAGGATGGAAAGCATCACCAAGGCGTGGGTCTGCTGCTCAGCAGACATGCTAGTGATGCTCTTCTAGGATATGAGTGCATTAATGAAAGGTTTCTTACAGCAAAATTTCAGACAAGCATTAAAGACATGAATGTTATCTGCTGTTATGCCCCCACTGAGGATGCTGATGAGGATGAGAAGGATAGGTTTTATGGACAACTTCAGGATATTTTGAATTCTGTCAAGAAAGGAGATATTACCCTTGTTCTTGGTGACTTCAGTGCCAAAGTTGGTACTGACTGTGATCTTTGGGGAGGGGTGATAGGCCCTTTTGGTATTGGTAGCTGCAATGGCAATGGGCAACGTCTCCTACAGGTAAGTAAACTCAATGGTTTCAGAATAACTAACACATATTACAAACACCGCGACATACATAAATACACATGGGTCTCACCTGATGGGCTGCATAGGAATATGATTGATTATATATTAATTAACAGCAAATGGGCTAGTTCTGTTAGAAATACCAGGGCATATAGGGGAGCTGAAATTGGATCTGACCATTACCTTGTTAAAAGTGTGTTGCAACTTAAACTTAAAAAGTGTTGTGCTAGGGTTAAAAAATTTATCTTTAATACTGAAGCTCTGAAAGACCCAGTTATAGCTAAAGCTTACCATGATAGGTTACTTAGTCATTATGACAGTCATGGTTTGCTTACTACTGAAGTTGAGGAAGAATGGGGCCATTTTAAACAGGCTTTTTTGGAAACTAACAGTACTCTTTTAGGAAAAAAGGAGCAGAGGAGACAGAATTATTTAAGTGATAAGGCAATTGAGCTTATTTCAGAAAGAAGGAACTGCAGGAATGTCCTTAATCAGTACCCAACTAGTCCTAATAGAAAAGATTACAGAGAGCTTAATAAACGTGTAAAGGATCAGTTAGCTACTGATAAAATCTTTGGCTTGATAGCTTGGCTGACAAAGCTGAGGAAGCAGTTAGGTAGCACAACAGCAGAGAGCTGTACCAGATAGTTAATGTTTTATGTGGTAGAAAACGGACAGGCATACAGGGATTGAAGGATAAACAAGGTAAGGTTATAGAAGGTGAGGATTCTGTCATGGCTAGGTGGGCTGAGCATTTCAGTGATGTTCTAAACAATGTGGTTAGTTCTACTCCCATTGTTTATAATGACTATAGATGCATTGGCAGCTTTAATGTTGGCCCTATAACACAATCTGAAGTTAGTTTGGCTATCTCTAAACTTAAACTTCATAAATCCCCAGGGGCAGATGAAATTACTACAGAAATGCTCAGAGCTGGGAATGTTTTGGTTACCACTTGGATGACTGAAATTTTGAATAACTTTTATGATAAAGGCCATGGTTCCTAAAGATTTTACCAGAGCTATTATTATCCCTATCTTCAAAAAAGGTGTGCAATTCTTGTGATAACTATAGGGGTATTAGCCTACTCTCTGTTCCAGGTAAAGTTCTTTTCATGATTGTGCTTAATAGAATTAAGAATCTGGTTGACAGGCAATTGCGTAATGAGCAATGTGGATTCAGAAGTGGTAGGGGATGTGTAGATCAGATATTTTCACTTAGGCAGATTCTTGAGAAATGTTTAGAGTTTCTGAAACCTTTGGTTGCTAGCTTTGTTGATTTCAAAAAGGCTTTTGACTCTGTTGATCATCATAATTTGTGTTTGATTGTGAAATCATATGGTATACCAGACAAGTTAGTTAATATAATATAATGAAAGCTCTCTATAATAACACTGAGTCATGTGTGAGAGTTGGTAAGTCTTGTAGCAATTGGTTTAGCATTACATCTGGTGTTCGACAAGGGTGCATTTTGTCTCCTTTTCTCTTTAGTTTGGTTGTTGAATATGTTATGCGAAATTCACTTCAAGGGAAAGCTTTTGGCCTTAAATGGGCTGGAGATACGAAAATTTCTGATTTAGATTATGCTGATGATTTAGCCCTTTTGGCAAATGATGTTGATGAGATGAACTCTTTCATTCGAGCTGTTGATGAGACTGGTAGTAGAGTAGGTTTGGTTATAAACAGAGAGAAAACTAAAGTGATGAAAATTGGTCAGGCAGGTTGTGATTCAGTTAATCTGAATGGTTACAGTCTTGAGCAGGTGTCACAGTTTAATTACCTTGGGAGCTATGTAACTGATACTGGTGATGTGCGGCATGAGATTAACAGACGCATAGGTATTGCTGCCGTGACTTTTAAGAATCTATGGAGAGTGTGGAGAAATAGGCGTATACACCTAAAGACTAAAATTAGACTGTATAATAGTTTGGTTGTTTCTAGGGTTAGTTATGGTAGTGAAACTTGGACGCTGTGTAAACAAGATAACAGGAAACTAGATGCTTTTGATTCTAGATGCTTACGCAGTATCTTGGGTATTCTTTGGTTTAACTTTGTAACTAATGATGAGGTTAGGCAAAGGAGTCTGCAACCTCCTTTAAGCAGCATATTGTGCAGAGAGAGACTCCTCTGGTTTGGCCATGTTCCCCGTATGGATAATTATAGATTGGCGAATAAGGTTATGAACAGTGTGCCTAGATGCCTCAGAAGGAGGGGGAGACCTAGAATGCGGTGGGCTGACAATGTAAAACAGGATCTTGTTAGAATTGGTGTGCAGTGGCCAGATGCAGCAGATGTAGCTCAGGACAGACTTGCTTGGAGAATTAAACTGCGTGGTCTGGTTGGACCTCCGTAGCCCATGGCTGTTTGAGGATGATGATGATGATGATGATGATGATATCTTTTTGTTTGCCGCAATATAGCCCTGTTGCTCTTGCACCAAAAAACCCCAAATAACCAACCAACTGATCTTCCTATTGCTTATTGCTCTTTAGTGCATGCAGTAAAATATTTTAAGAGATAAAAATTCTTTTTAGGTCGGATAGGTATTATGAAGTGTTATGATTTACACCTTCCGAATCTCCTGAATGTTTAAATTGTGCCATCTAACAGTGAAAAAATTTGGAAATTGAAATATTTTGAACAAATATTGCAAACAATATATTTACCATAGATTTTAAATTTTGATGATGGTATGTGAAGGTCATGGGTTGGATTGTTTTACCTCTGAGCTGCACTTTTTTGCATACCATGGGCTAAATGGCCAAGTCACATGGACCCCGAAGACTCAGAGAAGGTTGGGGGAGGGGACCCACTGGAACAGCTGTTGGGAGACAGAGGGTAGCCTCCCGTCAAAGCCATCCAGCATGTTCTTTAACGTGCACAGGGTATGGCACTCCCGCACACAGGGCCATGGCTTAACATCCCATCCAACAGATGACTGCCTTTCCAAGCCCATCAGTGTCTCCTAATGACCATGGACAGGGCGGGGAGTTTTGCAGAGATAGTGAAAGTCATGAGGTTTGCATTGGCAACAATAAGTTGCACTGTTATCCCAAGGCAGGTGGGAAAAGGCAACTTTTTTTCTTTTTTAACAGATAATTCGAAATTTTTTTTTTAGTTGGATTGTTACTAATGAAATATTATTATTGGCATTTTTGAAATCCTTTGGTAGTTTGAATTTACATCATTAGAGGTCACAAAATATGGAAAAAGTGAAGTTTTTAATGAATATTGCAGGTGATCTGTTTAGGATAGAAATCTGAAATTTCAGTGTCAAACGATATTCCTTTGACTGCAACAATCTGCTCCCTTTTCTCAGAGGGGTGTGAGAAAAGCAATGTTTTAATTTTAAAGTATAATAGGCAAGTACTTTTTATGTTATATAAATACCAATAGAATAATACTATTTTTATTTTCCCATTCATCCATTAGTTTGAATTTAAACTTTTAATGACAGGAGTTCAAGGAACACTCTCTTTGAAAATTTATTTATAGAACATTAAAAGAAAGAAGAAAACAATCAAAATGCTCCGGTACAAAAATGGAGTCACAAGTAGTGGCTACCACAGCAGTGTAATGGTTTTTTAGTTCATAAACCTTCAGAATTGATTTTAAAAAATCTTTAAAAAATGGAATTTTCAAAAGAAAAAAAAATAGAGCACGTTTCCTTGTGAAAATATAGTTCCCAATGAATATGAGACTGCATTTGACTCTGGGAATTGCAGTATCTTCTACACTTTAAGAGTTAAAGAACACCCTGTATTATTGCCTTGATGGAAGGCTTCCCTCTATCACCTACCAGCTGTCTAGTGGTTCCTCTTCCCTTACCTGTATTTGAGCCATTGGGGTCGTTGTGACCTGGTCATTTATCTCACTATATGCAACAATATAATACTCAGAGGTAAAACAACTCAAATCATATTATTATTTAATGTGTGGTTCAAATTAGGCAAGAAAATTCTAAATATTGTAAGTTATGGTTTCTTATTGTTTTAATAATAATTGAAGTTTTTATAATTTTTATTTCATTGTTTATATTCCAATTTATTTTATATGGACATCCAGCACATAAAATTGCACTGACATAAATTATATATTGTATTCAATTCTCCTATAGAAAATGCTTGATATGTAATATTTTAGGTTTTTTATATGGACATCCAGCACATATAAAATTACACTGACATAAATTATATATTGTATTCAATTCTCCTCTAGAAAATGCTTGATATGTAATATTTTAGGTTTTTTAATTTCATAAGTGAATTTTATTGTGTTATAACAGACTGAATTTAAATTATTACAAAATTTATCAAAGCAGATTCAAAATATTGCCAAATTATAAAAATATCATTATAAAAAAAATTCCATTATCAGATTTAAATGATAATGTTGCTCTAAAGTTACAATAAAAATTGGATCATATTTAAACTGCATGTGCATTTGGTATGCGCAGATTGTATGATTGTCATTGATGCAATCTTTAATAATAAACTTCTTTGCTGTCAAAATTAATTCCATTTTTTTAAATATTAAAATTACCATATAAATATAGGATTACATCATCATCATCCTCAAACAGCCATGGACTATGAAGGTCCAACCAGATTATGCAATTTAGTTCTCCAAACACATCTGAGTTAACATCTGATGCATCTCACAACTGTAGATTAATTCTAACAAGGTCCTGTGCCCACCACATCCTAGGTCTCCTCCTCTTTCTGAGACCTTTAGGCACTCTGTTCATAACTCAGTTTGCTAATCTATAGTTTTCCTACAGTCAACCTGGCGAAATCAACAATCTCTCTCTGCACAATATGCTGCTCGAAGGAAGTTGCCGACTCCTTTGCCTAACCTCATTATTATTTACATAGTTGAACCACCTAATGCCCAAGATGCTGCATAAGCATTTAGAATCAAAAGCATCAAGTTTCCTGTTATCTTATTTACAAAGGGTCCAAGTTTCACTACCATAACTAACTCTAGAAAGAACCAAACTACATATTATACAGTCTAATTTTACTCTTTAGCTATATATGCCTATTTTTCCACCCTCTCCATAGATTCATAAAAGTCACAGCAGCAATCCCTATTCATATGTTATATAGCTCCCAAGATAATTAAACTGAGACACCTGCTCAGTTCTGTTTTTTATTTTAAACTCTGAACTGCTTTCAAATTTAAAATAATTGCATACCATTAATCATCATCATCGTCATCCTCAAGCAGCCATGGGCTACAGGGGTCCAACCAGACCCTGCAATTTAGTTCTCCAAGCATGTCTGTCCTGAGCTACATCTGCTGCATCCGGCCACTGCACACCAATTCTAACAAGGTCCTGTTTGACATTGTCTGCCCACCACATCCTAGGTTTCCCCTTCCTTCTGAGGCCTCTAAGCACACCGTTCATAACTCTATTTGCCAATCTATAATTATCCATACGGGCAACATGGCCAAACCAACATAGTCTCTCACTGCACAATATGCTCCTTTGCCTAATCTCATCATTAGTTACAAAGTTGAACCACCTAATGCCCAAGATACTGCATAAGCATCTAAAATCAAAGCATCTAGTTTCCTGTTATCATGTTTACAAAGCATCCAGGTTTCACTACCATAACTAACCCTAGAAAGAACCAAACTATTATACAGTCTAATTTTAGTCTTTTCATGTATATTTCTCCACACTCTCCATAGATTTTTAAAAGTTCCGTCAGCAATCTCTAACCAAACTTACTCTACTACCAGTTTCATCAACAGCCCTAATGAAAGAGTTCATCTCATCAACATCATTTGCCAAAAGGGCTAAATCATCACCATAATATAAATCAGAAATTTTCGTATCTCCAGTCCATTTAAGGCCAAAATCTTTCCCTTGAAGCGAATTTCACATAACATAATCAATAACCAAGCTAAAGAGAAAAGGAGACAAAATGCACCCTTGTCGAACACCAGAAGTAATGCTAAACCAATTGCTACAAGCCTTACCAACTCTCACACATGACTCAGTATTATTATAGAGAGCTTTCATTACGTTAACTAACTTGTCTGGTATACCATATGATCTCACAATCAACCACAAATTATGACGATCAACAGAGTCGAAAGACTTTTTGAAATCACCAAAGCTAGCAACCAAAGGTTTCTGAAACTCTAAATATTTCTCAAGAATCTGCCTAAGTGAAAATATCTGATCCATACATCCCCTACCACTTCTGAATCCATGTTGCTCATCACACAATTCACTGTCAACCAGATTCTTAATTCTATTAAGCACAATAATGCAAAGAATTTTCCCTGGAACAGAGAGTAGGCTAATACCCCTATAATTATCACAAGAACAGCAATCACCTTTTTTAAAAATGGGGATAATAATAGCTCTGGTAAAATTCTTAGGAACCATGCCTTTATCATAAAAGATATTCAAAATTTCAGTCATCCAAGTGGTAACTGAAACATTCCCAGCTCTAAGCATTTCTGTAGTAATTTCATCTACCCCTGAGAATTTATGTAGTTTAAGTTTAGAAATAGCCAAAATAACTTCAGATTGTGTTATAGGGCAAACATTAAAGCCACCAATGCATCTATCATCATTGCAAACAATGGGAGTAGAACTAACTACATTGTTTAGAACATCACTGAAATGCTCAGTTCACCTTTCCATAACAGAATCCTCACCTTCTATAACCCTACCTTGTTTATCCTTCAATCCCTGTATACCTGTTCGTTTTCTACCACGCAAAACATTAAACATTAACTCTCTGGTACAGCTCTCTGCCATTGTGCTGTCTAATTGCTTCCTCGGATCTGTCAGCCAAACCATCAAGCCAAAGATTCTTATCAGCAGCTAACTGATCTTTTACACGTTTATTAAGTTCTCTGTAATGCTTTCTATTAGGACTAGTAGGGTATTGATTAAGGACCTTCCTGCAGTTCTTTCTTTCCGAAATAAGCTCAAGTGCCTTATCGCTCAGATAATTCTGTCTCTTCTGCTCCTTTTTTCCTAAAAGAGTACTGTTAGTTTCCAAAAAAGCCTGTTTAAAATGGTCTCATTCTTCCTCAACTTCAGTAGTAAGCAAACCATGATTGTCATAATGACTAAGTAACCTATCATGGTAAGCTTTAGCTATAACTGGGTCTTTCATTTTTTTTTTAACCTTAGTACAACACATCTTAAGTTTAAGTTGTCAAACACTTTTAACAAGGTAATAGTGAGATCCAATTTCAGCTCCCCTCTATGCCCTGGTATTCCTAACAGAACTAGCCCATTTGCTGTTAATTAATATATAATCAATCATATTCTTATGCTGACCATTGGGTGAAACCCATGTGTTCTTATGTATGTCATGGTGTTTGTAATAAGTGTTAGTTATTCTGAAACCATTGAGTTTACTTACCTGTAGGAGACATTGCCCATTGCCATTGCAGCTACCAATACCAAAAGGGCCTATCACTCCTCCCCAAAGGTCAGAGTCAGTACCAACTTTGGCATTGAAGTCACCTAGAAGAAGGGTAATGTCTCCTTTCTTGACAGAATTCAGAATATCCTGAAGTTGTCCGTAAAACTTATCCTTCTCATCCTTATCGGCATCCTCAGTGGGGACATAACAGCAGATAACATTCAAGTCCTTAATGCTTGTCTGAAATTTTGCTGTAAGAAACCTTTCATTAATGCACTCATATCCTAAAAGAGCATCACTAGCGTGTCTGCTGAGAAGCAGACCCACACCTTGGTGATGTTTATTGTCTTCCCTCCCTGAGAAGAGAAATTTAAGATTTTTTTTTAAGAATCTGACCTTTATCTGTTCATCTGGTCTCTTGCAGGCCTAGAATATCTAAATTATAATGGTGAAATTCATGTGAGGACATCAAGAGAAAAAGCTCTGTGCAGAGTCCTCACATTCCAACTACCTATGGAGAGAAAATGGTTAGTGGGATGTTTAAAGAAACTATGTTTATTGAGAGAGGGAATGCTGACAATATCATACAGCCCCTAATCGCAGGCATGGGGCAAAAATCCGTTCCCCCACCAGTGAAGGCTGAAGCCATCTTCACTGGAAGACATCCTCCATTGTAGAATTTGACGATGCCAGTAGAAGCAAGAGTTCAGGTGCCTGTGATGACCTATGCTTAGGATTATCCACCAGCTGATAAAATACATCCTGTGAATCTATTCACTTGGGGCTGTCGACCCACAAACAAACAGAAAACACAGTGGAAGGGTTTCCCTCTACAGAAGCATTATGGGTCCTGAATTTGCTGCACTTGTGAGTGCAGCAAATTCAGGATGCATAATCAAGCTCAGAGCCTTATTTCAGTCCAGTCTGGTAGATTTATATGGTCAGCACCAGGACCCTGTGTGGTTGACCACTCCTCACCAGGGTAGGAAAAAAAAGTAGCCATAGTCATCCAGATCAGTAGGCCACACTAATCTGACATCCCTCCCCTTCCATTCCCTTTCACAAGAGAGTATCTATTTCGAAAGGTACTAATGGCCTGTACCATGAGAAGGCGGGGTCAGAGATTAGGTGCTAGGCCTTGCCAGTTCTATGCATAATCACAGGGGATTGGTGCATAGTTCTCCTTCCAGTGACTACATATCTACCATTTACAAACCATACAGTTAAGTCTTAATTTTTGAAAACCTGATGAAAAAAAATTATTAAATTATATATTAATCGAAAGAAAATTTCCTCCTGAATTGTATAATATTCAACCTGAAATACATTTATATTTCTTTTAATGATTCTTTTCAGTATTGTATATTTTTAACACAGCCAGTGTTTTACAAAGTGACTTGTACTTCTCACATTCACGGGATTTTCTGAACTGCTTATGAAGTAGAAAAAACTTCCTTGGTTACTCTTTTTACTAAACATTATGATTTTTTTTTCTTTGGGTGTTGAAGTTTGGCAGTGTTGGCTAAGTGCAGAAAGGTTTGTGCACCAAAGGAAAGAAAAAAAATAGCATTATATCTTCAGAGTGGCACAGTCAATATTGCTGCTTTTGGAATCGTTGAGTATAAACATAAAAATTCGTTCTTTTTTTTTATTGTAGTTTTTCTAAAGGGGGAGTGAAACATTCGCAGTGAGTTTAGCAGAGGGGGATAAAAACCCTTCTCGAAATTGCCTTCCCACACAAGGACTGATTTTCCATGCCAAGGAAGTCCACTTTGCATGGTTATCCAAGACCTCAATCATTTTCAGAAAATGATACCAGATCAAAGTTTCTTTTGCTGGAAAAGTAATAAATAATAAAAGAAAAATTAACAGATAACCTAATGCAATGTTAAATAAAATATCCACAGCAACAAGTTGTAAGCTGGCTATCCAATGTAGCATAACTCTTCAAAAATCAATAATAATCGATCTATGAAAAGATTGATAATTTACAGAAATAAAGTAAATCTACAGAAATTAAAACTAAGGTTTAATTATTAAAAAAAATGGAAATAAAATGCCAGCTTTACACAGGGAGTTTATAATTTATTTTGTTGGGAGGAAGTTTTTAACTTAAATCAGCCATGTAAACAACTTGCCCTGTTATGGAAGTCCTTTTTTGCTTCAATATCCAATACCTCATTCATTTTCAGGTGGTCTAAAAAAATCTTGACCACCTGAAAGACCACCTGAAAAAAAACCCTATACAAGAGTTTTCTTGTAAGGGTTTTCTTTCAGGTGAGACCAGATGGACAGATAAAGGTCAGATTCTTAAAATATAATCTTAAATTTCTTCTGAAAAAAAACCCTATGCAAAAAAAAGACCACCTGAAAAGAAACCCTATACAAGAGTTTTCAGGAAACAATACAAGATCAAAGTTTTTTTACAAGAAAAGAAAGAAATAATAAAAGAAATATTGCATATAACCTAATGCAATGTTAAATAATATCTGCAATGACTTGTAAATCCGATATAGCATAACCCCAAAAGATTGATAGATCAGCTGATAAAAAAAAATATTAATAATTGCAGGAATAAAGTAAATCTACAGAGATGAAGGTTAATACTGATTAATTTCATGGTCACCTAATCCTATATCCAAGAGGAATTCTTTCTGTAAACATCCATTAAAGAGTCACTATAACACATGTGAGCAAAAATTAGGTCACTGCATTCAACCAAAGACTCAACTGCAACTGCTACCATGATGTACTTTATCCTGCACTGAACTTTGGAACAATTCAGCTTGCTTCCTTCTTTCTAAGAAAGGTTTTGTTAGTTACAGTTTCGATTTTAAGAGCAGGAAAGATGCATAGAATTCTGAGATTAATGATAAAAACAATTCTGGGAATGCTGAAATAGGTTTAAGGCAGAAAAGAATATAAAAATGGGGGGAGGGGGAACAGAGGTATTTAGTTTTCAGTTACTTCCAAAATCTTCTGTTTTCAAAAATAGCAGTTTTTTTTTTTAATTTACATGAGATTTTAAAAATGTTAAGGAAAAATATGTTGATAATAGTTCAAATCAAATTTGTGAGCTTAAATCAGGAGATTGCTTCAGCATAGAGTAACGTCAACAAACAAATCAGCAATACCATATAGAACTTCTAAGAAATGGCACCCAGATGACTTTAAGAAATTATTTATATTACAGTTTAATAAAATATGCACAAAATGAAAAAATATATATATTATTTTTCAAACTTGAATTGTGTATTTTTAAAAGATATATCTAAGAATTTTTTCAAATGGCAGTTTTTATTTAAAAAACGAGTTTTATGTGCTTACAAAAGACATTTATTGACATCCTTGACCTCTCATTTCGGATTCTGTCAATGTCTATGTTTGATGGTGACCCAGATAGGGTTAAAAGATAAACATTAAATTTTTTGCTTTACACAAAATTTTATTGGTAATATTACTTTAGTCTGTATCAAATATATTCTGTGAACATTCATCAATATTTAATTTGTATATATTTCTTTTATTTCTTTAGACCACCTTACAGAGAAAAATGTCTTTGTGACAGCCAAAGGAATCTTATCCCTTATTGCCATTCATTTGGCTAATATTTCTCCTCCTGTTGGTTTTATGATTTTGAATATTATGCAGCCTTTAATGGAACTTTGTTTCAAGATAGCAGTCTCCAAAAACAACTCTCTATCTGAACAAAACTTTATTACTTTTGAAACAATAAGTCAAGTGATACAATCAATAGTGCAAGCCTCAGATTCTAGGTAATGTTTGAAAATTTGCTTTTTCTGTGTCTTTTATCTTTTATATCCATTAGGGTAACTTTAACTAGGGTAATTCATAAGTTCATGATCTTTATCATCTACTTGAGAAATGATTATTATAAGTAACAAAACTTACTCAGTGAAATATAAACCTCATTTTCAATAGTTCATAGCCATCTGTCAGCAAGTTGTTTGATTCTACTTTGATGCCATGCCTGGTTCTTGGAGGTGAAAAGTTCCTGACATCCGTTTTCAACTTGCTGAAATGTTCAAAACCTGAAGAAATTTTCAAAACTTGAAGAAAATGAGCCATGGAGTGAAAGAGTTGATAACCAGAAGGAACTATGTGTAAACTATATTCTGGGTGAGGAAGAAACTCAATGCCAGTTCTTAAAGTTTTTCTTTGGTCTAAAGTGTAGCATGCAGTTGTCTTCTTAAAGGAGTATCTGATGTCTGTTTTCCAATCCTGGAAGTTTTGAACCATAACAAATGCTACACACCCCAATTGTGCTGAGTAGAAGTCAACATTGATGACATGTTCACCAGGAACAGTTCAATGTGCACTACACCCTCAAAATTCCACCAAGCATAGCATTGCCTTCATTTTGAATCTCTCACTCATTGAAATAGATAGTGTGGGCTGTCCTGGGTCAAGGCCACTGCATTTGGGTATTCAGATTGTTGAAAACGGTCCATTTTTCATTATGCATAACAATTTACTTGATGAAACAGTGGTCACGTGGATTAATGAATAGTTTCCTGTAGATTTTGATGCGATGGTTTGCTCATTCAGTACTTGGTTTATATGGAACACTTCAGCAACTCCTGGCTACCTTACCCAATGCATTACAGATGCTGCACTGTAGTTGCTTGTGAACAACCAAGTTTGGATGATAGCCTGTGAATACTTGTCAATGGATCAGCTTCAACAGCATGGCACATATTATTGCAGTCTACTGATGTTGGCATTCCTGATGGTAGCTTACTTTTGAGGCTCCTGTCACCATCTTTGAACTTCTTGAACTATAAACTTGAGCAGCACAAATAGAAATTGCCTCCTCATCTTCCACTTCACATATTTCTTAGGCTACTTCAATTTTATATTTTCAGTAATGACATAAAATTGCACAAATTTCAATTCTTAATTAATGCAGTGTACAATGTTTCTAATGATGGGAACCAAGATTCTGATACTTGTAATAGTTATGGATTAATGCAGTGGATTTATACTTTCCCTTAGTGCTATATTCAGAGGTATGCAAATGCAATGCAGTTATGTGTCACCATACACATTTTGCATGGTGAAAAATGCACAGACTTATGAATCACCATAGTACATGTAATACTACACCTAGTACATGTATGAATCACCTAGTACTGTAAGTTATAATGAAAAATGCACAGACTTATGAATCACCCTAATATATGTGACTGAGTTATAATGAAAAATGCTTTAGAATCATATTTTCATATTCTTTCTGTGAAGGAGATCCTTATAATAGATGGGAATATTTTGTTCTACACTCACAGAAACCAATTTTACCATTAAAAATATTTTAAATTACTCATTTATTGTTCACACTGCATTCAGAAGCAAGGGGTTGACTCAACTGGTAGGGTGCCAGGTTCATAATTTGCATTTTCCAGGTTGGAGTACTAGCTCTGCCAGCATTGAGATATATCTGTGCTAGCCCACCCCTGCACTAAGTGAAAAAGGGGACACTGGTGGGCTTGGAAAGGCTGCTATTCATCAGATGTGACATTAATCCATGGCTCCTTGTATGGGATATTTATACCCTCTGCACATTAAAGAACATGCTGGATGACCTTGATGGGAGGTTTCATTTATCTTCTAATAACTGTCCAGTGGGTCCCCTTCCCTCAGCTTTCTTTGAGCCCTTGGCAACAGCCCATTTAGCACATTGTTTGCAAAAAAGCAGTGCTCAGAGATAAAACAATCCAATCTATCCCACCAGCTGGTAGCCATTTCTCTGCAGTAAACCCATTCCTCTATAATAGACTTTATATTTTTATTCAGAGAAAATTTTAGATTTTTTGGTTTTCTTTTCTAAAATTTATAGTGTCACTATTTTAAATTTGTATGAGAAATACCAAAGAGGCAATCTATAGGGGTTACCTGGCAAATGAGCCCTGTGCTACATGTCCATCTGAATTGCATACGTATTCCTTACTCTACAATAAAATATTCCTAAATTCACAAACGTTTGGCATCCTCACTCATGAGTATGATTTTAGGGCAGTTTCTGCATTGTCTCTGTTCTTTCTGTCCACTGAATCAAGAACATTATAGCAGCTGGTTGTTACTGTAATCAACATTTTAGGAAAAGAGGTTATGGAGAAAAGAGACAATCATTTTGTAGGTTTACTCTTTGGGTTTAAAACATTCCTCACTGGTTCAGAAAATTTCATAGGTGATGTGCAGATTATTTTTGTAAATTGTGACTAACTATGCAGTAGTGTCCTGTAATGACACACAAGCCAGCCTTTGGGCAGGCTTAAAGTCTGATTCCATCTTCTTCTGGTAGAAACCATTAGTACCTTTCAGGCCCTCCTAAAGTGGACTGCCAAATCAGGTTGGCTTATTGCTCTAGTATTCTATGCTTCTTCCATCCTGCTTAGAATTGGTCAGCTTTACAAGGTCTCAATGTTGACCTTTAAATTAGCCCAACTATAATAATTTTAATCATAACAATGGATACTCATTGTTTCACTGATAGGCTTCTGTTGAGGGCGAATCTACCTCTGTATTTTCCATTTATTTATTAGTTCCCAGCCAAAATGAATAAATACACTGGATATATTAGCTGGTGAATGATCTTATCAGAAGCCATTGTACATACCTGAACCCATGATTCTATGGCATTTTTTGTTCTAAACTGCAGTAATGTATCTCTGAGCTAGCTTCACTGGAACTTTGTCAATTGCTTATACTTAGGTACTGTTTAATGTTGTTGGCTTTCTTTCCCTCTCTCACTAAACCTTGTTGCTTTAACAATCCCACAAACCATTTTCCTTCTTCATATAGCTAGAATGTGAGGACTCAAAATTAAGATTATTCCACATGTTGAAACCTGACTTCCTGATAACATGTCATGCAAGGTTGTATTACATGTAGATCCATGGTTACGGTGCCCCTAGCCTATAGGAGCCCTGACTGAAATTTTTTTAATTAAAAGCACTATTTATTTTATTTTTTTAATCACCTGAATTGAAAATTTAATATTACAGTAGCATAATTTTTTTGTTTAGCTGAATAGAAGCAGAATCTAGAATTTAACCCAAGAATTCCCATTTGCTTAATCCAGCCATGACATCCAGTACCCTTAATAACTGAATTATCCCAGCATATCAAATCTCAGCTAATGGGAAACTATTAAAATATATCATTGATCAGGGCTTGATTTGGGGGAAATCCCTCTCTTCTTTAAGAATGTTAACAATCAGAATAGAAGAAATAAGTATTTTACATGTAATTTCAGAAATGTTTTACAGACAGCAGATGGACAGACAATATCTTCTTGCATCTATAGACTGCAGAGGTCCAACCAGACTGTCACATATATAAGCACATGCACACACAATATTCTCATGCAGCCATTGGCTAGGGAAGGCCAGCCAGACCCCTCGGTGTGAGCTCCTGTACGAGGTGAGGGGACCACCCTGTGTAGGTTCCACTGACTCGGTTACCTTCACAGGGTCCTGAACGCTCACCCGCGTGTTTGCCGTGCGTGGACACCCGTGTCCCGGGAAAGAAGGATCCTGGTAGTTGCCCGGGGATTCCCATCTTCTCTCCTCAGCTCATGACTGGCGGCGTCTCCATTGGCCGCCTTGTCATTTGGGAGCCTGTCTGTCACGGGACTCGGCAGCGGATTCCAGGGCCTCTGCTTCTGGTAAACGGGAGCTCCTGGGTGGCCCCCCAGGTCAACTATGCAGAGCAGTGAGTAACCTTGCCCACGGTTTGGGTACAGGTTTGCGAGTTTCCTCACAACTTATTTTCCTTTTGTCGTTATCCTTTCTTTGTGTAGCCAGTTTGGCCGTTCACAATTTTGTTATTTTTTACTTAGTTCTTTTTGTGAAGAAAGGTTTTTTTCACAATTTCTTTTTTCATTATCCTTTTATTTATTTGTGAGGGCTTGGCTGTCTGTGTGGGTACAGTGCCTGTGCGGACCTGGCACCCGACTGGGAGTCCCCTTGTTGGGCTCCTTGGAGGGTGGGAACAGTGGGCACTGAACCACACAAAAAAAAAACACGAGAGTTGATGAAGAAATTATCCCAGCATCAGATTAATGCTGCTAAGAGGGCTCGATAAGAGCCCCCATCTTCCTCATTGTCTCAGTTATCAACACCGCTGTCTACTTGTCTGTGTCTTATTTCCAGAGATTCCTGATCATCCACTCCACGGGTGATCAGGTACTTGGGGGAGATGTCCCCTTTTTTGGTGAACAAAGGTTTGAAAGTTCTTGCGGTGAGCCAAAATCCGTCAAGCCCTTATGATATGGCAACTTGCAGGTTGGAATCGCTTGTTCAAAACACTCTGAACTGCTCCTGAATGTCAAAGAGATTGGTGGGGTGGCTGTCGAGGTCACTCCCCACAAAACTTTCAATTCCTCTCGAGGTGTGATTGCTGAGTGGGGCCTTCTCAAAGTCACTGAGGAGGAAATCCTCTCACACCTCAAGGAGTAACAGTGGTCCATCAGGTTTCGACACGTCGTGATGGGAATTTGGCACCCACCCGGGTGCTGATTGTGACATTTAACATGCCACACCTGCCTTCTTCCATTAAGGCAGGTTATTTGCATTGTGAGGTACGGCCGTATATTCCAAACCCTCTGTGCTGTTTACAGTGTCAGATATACTGTCATGCAGCTTGCAGGAGCAAGCCCACCTGTGCTCGCTGTGGCAGTAACGATCATCTTGATCCTGACTGCACAGCAGAAAAGGCAAGCTTTGTGAACTGTAGTGTCGAGCATCCGGCATACTCCCACAACTGTCTGAAATGGAAGGAGGAAAAGGAGGTTCAACGCCTAAAGTTCATGAACAACATATCTTATGCTGAGGCAAGAAAGCTCGCTACACTGCCCACACCGCCTGGCAAGGTATCCTATGCCAGTGCAGTCATTGGGAAGCCCATCGTTCCAATGACTTCAGTTGCGGTGCAGACTGGGTTGGGTTGTTTTACCTCTTAGCAGCACTTTTTTGCACACCATGGGCTAAATGGCCAGGTCACATGGACCCCGAAGGCTCAGAGAAGGTTGGGGGAGGGAACCCACTGGAATAGCTGTTGGGAGACAGATGGTAGCCTCCCGTCAAGGCCATCCAGCGTGTTCTTTAACGTCCACAGGATATGGCTCTCCCACACACGGGGCCATGGCTTAAAGTCCCATGCGATGGACGGCGGCCTTTCCAAGCCCATTGGTGTCTCCTACTGACTGTGGGCAGGGCGGGGAATTTTGCAGAGATAAATCTCAACTCTGACCCAGCTGGGACTCGAGCCTGGCACGCTACCGACTGAGCCACCCCCACCCCGGTGCAGACTGACATTAGTGTACCACCTTCTGAATCTTTCTCACCCGCACGACCAGTTCTAAAGTCGTGTGGGATAAAGTCCGGAAGATGGGTGGGAACTACATGTCCCACTCATTACGATCCTGAGCATAATGGACAGGCAATTGCCGACATTCTGGAGGAGTCTTTCTCCTTCGTCTCATCATCTTACTCCCCCGAGTTTCTGGCACAGAAGGGCAGGGCAGAATGCTTTCCACTGTCCTTCCACTCGAATGGCCTGGAGTCTTACAACAGGCCATCACAGCGGAGGAGCTTCGCCTTGCTCTGCACTCCTCTCATGCATCTGCTGTCAGGCCACACAATGTCCATTATGCCATGCTCCAACATCTCTCACCATCGAGTAAGGATCGGCTGCTCCATCTTTTCAATCGCATTTTTCTCGAGGAGCAGTTTCCGGACTCCTGGCAGGAAGCCATCATTTTGGCCTTCCCAAAGCCAGGAAAGGATTCCAAGATTCCTTCGAATTATCGTCCCATTGTGTTGACGAGCTGCGTGTGCAAGGTGTTGGAAAGAATGGTAAATGCTAGACACATCTGGTATTTAGAACACCACGACCTTCTTTCCAACACCCAGTGTGGCTTTTGCAGGCAACAGTCAACTCTTGACCATCTGATACGCCTTGAATCGGCTAACAGAAACTCATTTTTACGAAGAGAGCACCTGGTGTCAATTTTCTTCGACATCGAAAAAGCGTACAACACAGCTTGGAGATTCGGCATTCTTCTTGACCTCCACAGTTTCGGCTTGTGTGGTCACATGCCTATCTTCATCTCCAACTTCTTATTGGCACGTTCTTTTCGTGTCCGTGATGGTAACACTCTGTCGCGGCCATACCCCCAAGAACGGGGTGCCACAAGGCTGCATTCTGAGTGTTACGCTTTTCACTGTCAAGATTAATTCTATTACTAGACAACTTCCTCCATCAGTAGGCAATGCCTTCTAAGTTGATGACTTTAGCATCTTTTGCTCTTCGTCCAGCATGAGGGTCATTGAAAGACAACTGCAAATTGCCCTGAACAATCTTTCTGTTTGGGTGACAGCAAACGGGTTTCGGTTCGCCCCACAGAAGACTGCTTATGTGCACTTTTGCCGCAAGTGTAATCTTCACCTGGATTCCGAGCTCCGGCTCGGGAATAACATCATTCCAGTTGTGGCGGAGACCAAGTTTCTCGGCCTCATATTCGATCGGAAATTGACCTTTTTACCACACATACGTCATCTCAGGTCCAAGTGCAGACGGGCATTGAACATCGTCAAGGACCTCCCTTTCATGGGGGGTGGACCGATGTTCTTTGCTCCGCCTCTACCGTGCACTTGTCCGATCAAAACTGGACTACGGATCCCAGGTGTACGACTCCGCCCGGGATTCGGTGGTGAAGGTGCTGGACCCCCTCCATCACCAAGCCCTCCGTGTTTGCACGGAAGCCTTCCGCACCTCACCAGTCCAGAGTCTATATGTCGAGACCAACGAACCTTCTCTATCTCTTCGCCGTCAGCAGTTGTCCCTACAATATGCATCTAAATTGCGATCCCTGCCTCGCCATCCCACTTTGGACTGCGTTTTCAGTCCAAAGTGGGAAATGCTTTACATAAATTGGTCCACTGCCATTCATCCTTTTGATTTGCGAGTCCAAGGCTACCTCAGAGACATCAACTCCAGTTTCGATAGTGTCGCACAGTCAAGCCACTTCCACCGTGGCTCGCTGTTTCCCCTTCCTGTGATTTTTTCCTGTGCAGGACGGGGAAGGCCTTTACACCCGACTGTGTGTACCAGCAACTTTTTGCCAGCCATCATGCTGAGCACCCGGACTTCTTGCCTGTCTTCACAGATGGCTCGAAGTCTGGCACATCAGTGGGATCGGCCATGGTCTGCTGTGATGTAATCATTGCAGACCAGATCCCACTGCAGTGTTCCATCTTCACTGCAGAGTTGCACGCTATCAGCCTCGCCTTGGACCACGTGGCGACTAAGCATCATCGTCAATTTGTGCTTTACACCGACTCGCTTACACCACCATCATTAGAAGACCTGTTCCTGAATGTCCGAGGGCCACATCAACTAGGAATAACCGTTCATCATCATCATCATCATCCTCAAGCAGCCATGGGCTACGGAGGTCCAACCAGACGGCGCAGTTTAATTCTCCAAGCATATCTGTCCTGAGCTACATCTGTTGCATCCGGCCACTGCACACCAATTCTAACAAGGTCCTGTTTGACATTGTCAGCCCACCGCATCCTAGGTCTCCCCTTCTTTCTGAGGCCTTTAGGCACACTGTTCATAACCCTATTCGCCAAGCTATAATTATCCATACGGGCAACATGCTGTGATGCCCCATCGTTCACTTTTGCTTTACCTTAACCAGTTTTTGTTTAATTTACGTTATATTTATCATTTTGGGGATGTTTTATTTCCTTTTCGGCATCACAGCACTCGTTTTCAAGTTTCTAGGAGTTGCGTACGCGCAACTCCGAACTTCCGACCGTAACCGTTAAAGCGCGTGCCAAGGACACGCCCCCTCTTGCGTCATAGCTTGCGTCCGTCATTGTATGCAAATGTCTTTCCCGGCATGCGCCGGCCCAATTGTCAAAACCGTGCCCTGCGAGGCACTTGGAGGATTTAGCACTTAGGATTTTGTCACTTGAGCTTTGAGAGCAGAGAGATGTAGTAAGGTGCGTATAGCACAGATTTTAGTTTCTTCATTGATGTCTTGGTGAGTTACTTATTTTTGGAAATAAATCTATTTTGTTATGTTACAAACTTTTGAGTCTGTAGTTTTTATCTTGAGCAACGCTAATTTAGAATCTTTTTTTTTTTACATTAACTCTTATTTAAGATACATTTTGACTCTTACTATGAACGCTCATTGGCATTGGAACCCTAAATCAACTTATTCTACATTTTTGGCAATTTGTTAATGATTGCCTGGCGCCCGTCAAAGCTATCCGGAGCATAAAACTTTAAATATTTTGCATTGTTTGGAGCGTTACAGAGTCCAATAAAAGAAGTGGCGCAGCGAACAGGGACTCGCCAGTATTTAAAGATAGTAAAATTTTTGAGCTCAATAGTGGTATATACTAGTTGTAGATTTAACGGCAGCTTAAGCCGAGAATTTTGTTGAGCAAGTAGCTTAACGTTTGTGTGGATTATTCAAAGGTACTGAAGTTTCAGCTTTGATATTGCTGAATATTTAAGATTGTTGTATGTAATGATTAGAAGTGTCCGGACACACAAGTACGTAGGACGATAAGAAAATATTTTTTTACAAGCAAATTTATATTTTTTGTAAAGCTTAGTTATAGCTTTATTATTGTTGTATAGCAGTACCTTTGAGCGCTGCTCAAGATAAAAAGTTTTCAAAGTTTCCAAAATTCCAAATTTCAGCAGACCGCTAAACATGTCTGCTAATAATATGGCCGATTCCGCCATAATGACTCCCGACATAGAAAGAGTAAAGGGTAGATTGCAAGAGGTAATGATGGAAGCAGAAGTGCTAATGAATCTGCTTGATGATAATCGGGAGAAAAGGGGAACGACAACAACCCCTAAATTTGCTGACAATGCTACGTCAGTTCACCAACGAAGAAACTTTGAACGTAAGGTTCCATTTTCTGTTCCGCCAGAAGCAAGCGATAGAACAGAGTATTTTCAACCGCCACAACGACGATTTGCCAACCCATCCATTAACTATAGTCCTTATGTTAATTGGCCTTTACCTGAGATAAGGTTCGACGGTTCGAAACGTCCGTCATCGTGGACATTTGTCAAGTCCATGGAGGAGCACTTCCGTTTACATGAAGTGCCAAGCAATAAAAAAGTTGTTTTAGCAGTATCTTGCCTAATTGGATGTGCTAAGCAATGGTGGAATAACGTAGGATGTCGTCATGGCATAGAACTTTGGGAAGAATTTAAAAACGAAATCATGGACATATATCCGGCTTATAATGATTTTACAGAACTAGCTACAGAGTTGTTTTCACGAAGACAAAGGGAAAGAGATGACATAGAAAAATTCATATGGGGTACAGTAGAATTATACCAGCTGTACGATGCTGATGCCGCTGAAATTGATATTGTAAATTGCATATTGTCTCAATTACTTTTGCCCATCCGAGAATTCCTAGAAATACGAAACGTGAATTCCGTGTCCAATTTAGTCAAATTGGCTCGGCAATACACTGCAAGAAGAGAATCTGCAGCAAATACACATAACCAACAATGAATGCCATTCCCGCCAAAGCAGCGATATCAGGTTGAGTCGCGTAGAATGACTCCCGCACGACCGGAATTTACACGGTCCCGACAATTTGCGCCGAACGCGCCTAGAACTATAGAATATGAACGAAGTAGAGACTTTTTGCCACGTCAAGCTTCAAACCATAACACTAGACCTAAAACTTTGGTTAAACAACCTCAATCTTTCACTTGTAACTTTTGTGGCCGACTGGGACATACTGAAAATTTTTGCTACCGAAGGAATGAAAATTCGGGAAACTTTCATCGGGATCTTTGAAGCGAGAGGCGAAAGTTCCTCAAGAAAAGCCCTCTCAGGAGTTATACCTTGCCACTATGGCTTTACCTTTTGTTACTGATTGCCACGAAGTAACTAAAATAACAGATCGAACGATACAGAAGTCGATCTTCAGTTTGCTACGGAACAAGTTTTCGACGATAATAATGACGAATGTCAATTGACAGTGCAGCCGCGGTCCAGTGGACTTTTTGACTTACCTTGTGGTCCAGAACAGATTATTTCAGAAGCACCTATAAAATGTCCCGTTAGTGCAAATAATGAGTGTTTAAATAACGAAGTTTGTGAAGTAGAAGAATCGTATGAGGAAGCCGTTTTTGAAAAGGTTTTTAAAGTAGAAGTTTTAAAAGAAAGTAATAATAATGAAAATAATTTTGAGTCTGATTTAAGTGAAGAAAAAACCAACCAAGAAGTTGTGCCGACCGCAAGTATTCCTGACAAGTCTGGAGGTCCTCAACTATTAAAGCGTCATTTGGAGGCGGACACCAATAGGCCTAGAAAGTACGAGAAAAGGTTCTTCAAAAATCCGCACGGAGCAACGAAAAGCCGACGAAACGACCAGAGCCTGCAGAGCGACAACCGGCAGCGAAGCAGCGAACATCGGGAAGATGACGTCACGAGAGAGCTCTACAGCGACGACTTGACTTGAACGAGAACTTCAGTAACAACTTTACGTGAAGCCACCCAACGACGACGGAAGGATGTTATCGGAAACGGACTAGATGATTTATCGCCACGGAGTGCCAACAATAAAATTTAAGTATATTTTTCTTTCACTTGGCACTTGATTGAGTTATAAAATGTTTTTTTTTCTGGAATAGATGAAGACGAAGAAGAAGCCTTATTGTGAATTATATAGTTAGCGATGTTTAATTTCTTGTTGAAACTTTAGAGTTCGATATTTATTTTTGAAAAGTGAAATTTTTGTACTTCGAGTTTATACTTGTGTGAATAGAATTTTTTTGCATTCTTGTTCATCGAGGTTCTAGTTATTGTATTTACGTGAGTTAAAATGTAGTTTTGTAGATTTTTTTTTTCAGCTGACTGATAGCTGAAAATTTTGTAAGTCGATATGGGAAAGTTTAGAAATTGTAAAATGTTTCTGGATATGAATGAAAAGAGTGAAAGAGAATTAGTGATTTAAGAATTTGTATTGTAAAATAACGTGCATTCCAAAGTGAATTTATGTAAAAAAGGAGATTCATGTAAAAGTTATTGGATGAAATGTGATCATCGTATATTATAAATTATTTACACTCTTTTTTCTTTATTCTTAAATACGATTTATGTATATGTGTTTAAATCTGTTCAGTGTCATCAGTGATATTTATGTGTCAATGATACGTAATTTTTGTGGATGACATTGACAGTATTTATTGGTATATATAGATGATGACCATGATGATGATTGCAGAATTTTGTTTTTTTTTTGTGTGTACCTTTTTGGAGCTGTCCCCAAATGGCATAGTCTGATAACCGAGTTGTTATCAGCATAACTCCTTTGGGAGGGGGACGTTAGCTCTGAAGGGGGAGGTAACTAATGATTTTTTATTTCAGCTAGATCGCGATTTCTGTGAATAGGAGAAGAATTAGCGGATGATTACAATCCCGCTTGTTTGTAAATTTTGAATTTTCTTAGCTTTGCGTATTTGAATGTAATTAGGAGGAGATAACGGTGTTCGAATACCCGTTTTTTTATGTGATTTAGGTGAAGAATTAGCTTTCACGAATTTTTATTGTGGTTAGGGGAAAAGCGGAAGTTATTACCCCGCTAACAACAAATGTAATGAATCACTTTTTCTTTTCATCTTTTTAACATTTATTAGACTTAGAAAAGCTAGGAGTGTATTAACCTTTTTCACTGTACAGTTCAAGATATGCCAATTTCGAGTTTGTATCAGAATGTGATACTAGTTAGACCGATGATGCTAGTATACAGTTAACTGTCACAGCCACTGGTACGTAAGTACACTAGGGTAGCTGTTAAACACATATTTTTGTTTGGAGGAAAAGGGAGGAGGTACCTTTTGGTTGTGCTGGAAAATTGTGTCAAAGTAAGAATAGTTCATCATATCCAAATTTGCGCTAGCATACTTCTACTTATTTATGTTTAGCCATGTGTAAATGACGTAAGATGTGTCCTTTATTCAAAATTTGCTCGTAAAAATTTGTTAGGTCAATCATTTTGACTCCCTTTGGAAGGGGGAGTTGTGATGCCCCATCGTTCACTTTTGCTTTACCTTAACCAGTTTTTGTTTAATTTACGTTATATTTATCATTTTGGGGATTTTTATTTCCGTTTCGGCATCACAGCACTCGTTTTCAAGTTTCTAGGAGTTGCGTACGCGCAACTCCGAACTTCCGACCGTAACCGTTAAAGCGCGTGCCAAGGACACGCCCCCTCTTGCGTCATAGCTTGCGTCCGTCATTGTATGCAAATGTCTTTCCCGGCATGCGCCGGCCCAATTGTCAAAACCGTGCCCTGCGAGGCACTTGGAGGATTTAGCACTTAGGATTTTGTCACTTGAGGATTTGTCACTTGAGCTTTGAGAGCAGAGAGATGTAGTAAGGTGCGTATAGCACAGATTTTAGTTTCTTCATTGATGTCTTGGTGAGTTACTTATTTTTGGAAATAAATCTATTTTGTTATGTTACAAACTTTTGAGTCTGTAGTTTTTATCTTGAGCAACGCTAATTTAGAATCTTTTTTTTTTTACATTAACTCTTATTTAAGATACATTTTGACTCTTACTTTGAACGCTCACTGGCATTGGAACCCTAAATCAACTTATTCTACATTTTTGGCAATTTGTTAATGATTGCCTGGCGCCCGTCAAAGCTATCCGGAGCATAAAACTTTAAATATTTTGCATTGTTTGGAGCGTTACAATGCCCAAACCAGCGGAGTCTCTCTCTGCACATTATGCTTCTTAAAGGAGGTTGCAGACTCCTTTGCCTAACCTCATCATTAGTAACAAAGTTAAACCACCTAATACCCAAGATACTGCGTAAGCATTTAGAATCAAAAGCATCTAGTTTCCTGTTATCTTGTTTACACAGCGTCCAAGTTTCACTACCATAACTAACCCTAGAAACAACCAAACTATTATACAGTCTAATTTTAGTCTTTAGGTGCATACGCCTATTTCTCCACAATCTCCATAGATTCTTAAAAGTCCCGGCAGCAACCCCTATTCGTCTGTTAATCTCATGCCGCACATCACCAGTATCTGTTACGTAGCTCCCAAGGTAATTAAACTGTGACACCTGCTCAAGACTGCAACCATTCAGATTAACTGAATCACAACCTGCCTGACCAATTTTCATCACTTTAGTTTTCTCTCTGTTTATAACCAAACCTACTCTACTACTAGTCTCATCAACAGCTTGAATGAAAGAGTTCATCTCATCAACATCATTTGCCAAAAGGGCTAAATCATCAGCATAATCTAAATCAGAAATTTTTGCATCTCCAGCCCATTTAAGGCCAAAATCTTTCCATTGAAGTGAATTTCGCATAACATAATCAAGAACCAAACTAAAGAGAAAAGGAGCCAAAATGCACCCTTGTCGAACACCAGAAGTAATGCTAAACCAATTGCTACAAGACTTACCAACTCTCACACATGACTCAGTGTTATTATAGAGCGCTTTCATTATGTTAACTAACTTGTCCGGTATACCATATGATCTCACAATCAACCACAAATTATGACGATCAACAGAGTCGAAAACCTTTTTGAAATCAACAAAGCTAGCAACCAAATGTTTCTGAAACTCTAAACATTTCTCAAGAATCTGCCTAAGTGAAAATATCTGAGCCACACATCCCCTACCACTTCTGAATCCACATTGCTCATCACGCAATTGACTGTCAACCAGATTCTTAATTCTATTAAGCACAATCATGGAAAGAACTCTACCTGGAACAGAGTGTAGGCTGATACCCCTATAGTTATCACAAGAACTGCGATCACCTTTTTTGAAAATAAGGATAATAATAGCTCTGGTAAAAACTTTAGGAACCATGCCTTCCTTTATCATAAAAGTTATTCAAAATTTCAGTCATCCAAGTGGTAACTGAAACATTCCCAGCTCTGAGCATTTCTGTAGTAATTTCATCTACACCTGGGGATTTATGAAGTTTAAGTTTAGAAATAGCCAAAATAACTTTAGATTGCGTTACAGGGCCAACATTAAAGCCACCAATGCATCTATCATCATTACAAACAATGGGAGTAGAACTAACCACATTGTTTAGAACATCACTGAAATGCTCAGCCCACCTAGCCATGACAGAATCCTCCCCTTCTGTAACCTTACCATGTTTATCCTTCAATCCCTGTATACCTGTCCGTTTTCTACCACACAAAACATTAACTATCTGGTACAGCTCTCTGCTGTTGTGCTGTCTAACTGCTTCCTCGGCTTTGTCAGCCAAACCATCAAGCCAAAGATTCTTATCAGCAGCTAACTGATCTTTTACACATTTATTACGTTCTCTGTAATGCTTTCTATTAGGACTAGTAGGGTATTGATTAAGGACATTCCTGCAGTTCTTTCTTTCTGAAATAAGCTCAAGTGCCTTATCACTCAGATAATTCTGTCTCTTCTGCTCCTTTTTTACTAAAAGAGTACTGTTAGTTTCCAAAAAAGCCTGTTTAAAATGATCCCATTCTTTCTCAACTTCAGTAGTAAGCAAACCATGACTGTCATAATGACTAAGTAACCTATCATGGTAAGCTTTGGCTATAACTGGGTCTTTCAGAGCTTCCGTATTAAAGGTAAATTTTTTAAGCCTAGCACAACACTTTGTAAGTTTAAGTTGCAAGACACTTTTAACAAGGTAATGGTCAGATCCATTTTCAGCTCCCCTATATGACCTGGTATTCCTAACAGAACTAGCCCATTTGCTGTTAATTAATATATAATCAATCATATTCCTATGCAGCCCATCAGGTGAAACCCATGTGTATTTATGTATGTCGCGGTGTTTGTAATATGTGTTAGTTATTCTGAAACCATTGAGTTTACTTACCTGTAGGAGACGTTGCCCATTGCCATTGCAGCTACCAATACCAAAAGGGCCTATCACCCCTCCCCAAAGGTCAGAGTTAGTACCAACTTTGGCATTGAAGTCACCTAGAACAAGGGTAATATCTCCTTTCTTGACAGAATTCAAAATATCCTGAAGTTGTCCATAAAACCTATCCTCATCCTCATCAGCATCCTCAGTGGGGGCATAACAGCAGATAACATTCAAGTCTTTAATGCTTGTCTGAAATTTTGCTGAAAGAAGCCTTTCGTTAATGCATTCATATCCTAGAAGAGCATCACTAGCGTGTCTGCTGAGCAGCAGACCCACGCCTTGGTGATGCTTTCCATCCTCCCTCCCTGTAAAGAGAAATTTAATGTTATTTTTAAGTATCTCACCTTTACCTGTCCATCTGGTCTCTTGCAAGCCTAGTATATCTAGGTATAGCGCTGGAATTCCTGCATGAGGACATCAAGAGAATAAACTCTATGTAATATCCTCATGTTCCACGTTCCTGCAGAGAGAAAATGATTAGTAGGATTTTTAAAGAAATTAAGTTCATTGAGATTGGTAGGGCCAACAATATCAAACAGCCCCCTGATCGCAGGCATGGGGCAAAGACCCGTTCCTCCTCCGCTAAAGGCTGAAGTCACCGATGCTGGTAGGAACTTCAGGCACCACCTTTTCAGGTGGACTTTTTCAAGAGCCACATGGCCTGCCTGAGACGCATTACTCCAGTTTAGGCTTGACGATGCCCAACTAGCTAAGTAAGGTTCAGGTACCTGCGATGGCCTCTGATTAGGATTATCCACCAGCTGATATAAGGTATCCCATGCCTCTGTTCACTTAGAGCTGGCAACCCAGAAGCAAACAGAAAACACAGCGGCAGACTCTCCCTCAACAGAGGCCCACCAGTGCAGCAAGTCCAGGATCAATAATCAAGCTCAAATCCATAAACAAGTCCAGTCTAGTAGGTATAAATGGTCAGCACCAGGACCCTGTGAAGTTGACCACTCCTCAGCAGGTTTGAAAAAAAAAGAAAAAAGTGGCCATAAATGACCAGATCAGTAGGCCATACTTAACTGGCTGCCCTCGCGTTCCGTTCCCTTCCAAAAGAGAATATCTCTTTTGAAAGGTACTAACGGCCTGCACCATGAGAAGGCGGGCTCGGACATTAGGTGCTAGACCTGGCCGGTTCTATGCATCATCACTAGGGATTGGTACACGACTCTCCTTCCAGTTTACGCCTAGCTACTGTTACCTGCTTCTAAATACCATAGTGCAGCATGCCAGCTCACTTTCAACCTTCCTGCATCCACAGGATGGGCTGTATCCCAGCAAACTATGTCCAGAAGTTCCCTCTGATGTCTGGCCAGTGTAGAATCTGATTGAATTGGTCACAAAAACATTGCAACTGGACTCAATGGCAATGTTCTGTTCACTAATAAATCCCAATTTAGTCTGCAAACTGATTCCCAATGACTATTGACATGGAGATAGCCTGGAAGATATCATCCCAATAACATCTGGGAGAGAGAAAGTTTTGGAGCTGGTGGTGTGTTGGTGTGGGCACACATCAATTTCATTGGCTGCACACATCTTCATATCTTCCCAGGAGGGACTGTAACAGCTCTAAGGTATTGCAATGTGATATTCGAACCTTAGATTTGTTCATATTTCACAGCAATGGTTCCTGATTCCATGTAAATGGACAATAATGGATAATGCTCACCCTCATAAAGCTCGCTTGGTGGACCAATACCTTGAGTATGAAACCATAAGCTATGTGGACTAGGCTTCCTGATCACATGATCTAAATCCAATGATACGTGTTCGGGATGCTCTAGTATAATGCATCACCATTCACCTCCAAGATTCGCTGTCAAGATTAATTCTATAACTAGACAACTTCCTCCATCAGTAGGCAATGCCCTCTATGTTGATGACTTTAGCATCTTTTGTTCATCGTCCAGCATGAGGGTCATTGAAAGACAACTGCAAATTGCCCTGAACAATGTTTCGGTTTGGGCGACGGCAAACGGGTTTCGGTTCTCCCCATAGAAGACCGCTTGTGTGCACTTTTGCCACAAGCGTAATCTTCATCTGGATCTCGAGCTGCGGCTCGGGGGTAACATCATTCCAGTTGTGGCGGAGACCAAGTTTCTCGGCCTCATATTCAATCGGAAATTGACCTTTTTACCACATACGTCATCTCAGGTCCAAGTGCACGCGGGCATTGAACATCGTCAAGGTCCTCTCCTCCCTTTGTTGGGGGGCGGACCGATGTTCTTTGCTCCGCCTGTACCGTGCACTTGTCCGATCGAAACTGGACTACGGATCCCAGGTGTACGACTCGGCCCGGGATTCGGTGGTGAAGGTGCTGGACCCCCTCCATCATCAGGCCCTCCGTGTTTGCACGGGAGCCTTCCGCACCTCACCAGTCCAGAGTCTTTACGTTGAGACCGATGAACCTTCTTTATCTCTTAACCGTCAGCAGTTGTCCCTACAATATGCGTCTAAATTGCGATCCCTGCCTGGCCATCCCACTTGGGACTGCGTTTTCAGTCCGAAGTGGGAAATGCTTTACACTAATCGGCCGACTGCCATTCGTCCTTTTGGTTTGCGTGTCCGAGGCTACCTCAGAGACATCAACACCAGTCTCGATAGCGTTGCACAGTCGACAGCTGAGCCACTTCCACCTTGGCTCGCTGTTTCCCCTTCCTGCGATTTTTCCCTGTGCAGGACGGGGAAGGCCTTTACACCTGACTGTGTGTACCAGCAACTCTTTGCCAGCCATCGTGCTGAGCACCCGGACTTCTTGCCTGTCTTTACAGATGGCTCGAAGTCCGGCACTTCGGTGGGATCAGCCATGGTCTGCTGTGATGTACTCATTGCAGACCAGATCCCACTGCAGTGTTCCATCTTCACCGCAGAGTTGCACGCTATCAGCCTCGCCTTGGACCACGTGGCGACTAAGCATCATCGTCGGTGTGTGCTTTACACTGACTCGCTTAGCTCGCTACAGGCTTTGATCTCGGTGAGGCATCGACCTCACCCTGTTCTTACTAAGATCCGCCAGCAGCTACATCGTCTGGCAGCCACAACCACAATCCATTTCTGTTGGGTGCCCGGTCACGTCGGGATTAGGGGCAATGACTTGGCAGATGCTGCTGCCAAGTCAGCCATGCCCCTGTCCGACTCTCCGTTGCCGGTTTCCTATCTGGATTTCCGGCCGCGTTTTACCACCGAGCTCCAGGCACAGTGGCAGAGATCTTGGTCGGAACAGCTTACGAACAAGCTCTTTGAGATCAAACCTATCATCAAACCATGGCAGTCTTGTTACCGCAGGAATCGCAAGGAGGAAGTTGTACTTGCTCGGCTCCGCTTGGGTCACTCGTTTATTACTCATTCGTTTCTTTTACGGGCGGACGACGTACCTAAGTGCGAGTTTTGTGACACCGTTTTAACAATCGAACATATTTTAATCTCATGCTCCGCTTTTAACTTTGAACGACGTCTGATTTTTAATTTCCATAATTTTATGTCCGAGCCTCTTACACTAGGACATCTTTTATCTGATCATTGCATTTTATCTTCAGTTTTTACCTTTTTGAAATATTGTGGATATTTTAACCGAATTTGATTTTACCTTCACTTTATGCATTTTTTACCCCAGGTCTCTTACACCTGGGATTATTTTATATTTCTACAGTTGTTTTACTCTGTTCATATACACTTGTTTTTTGTTATTTCACCACTTTACAATGTTGAAAATGTATTTTAACTTTTGGTTACGGGGTTCTATGTCTTTTATCTTTTATATTGTCTTTTGTTTGGCGCATTATGGCCTTGTTGCCGATGCGCCATTAAACCCCAACCAACCAACCAACCACCTCCAAGATCCCTCCAGGAGCTCTGATCTGCACTTATGCATCAATGGCAATTATTCACTCAAATCCTGATTTGCATCATGTTTTCATGCATCTGCCATCGAATTAAGCAATGTCCATTATGCCATGCTCCAACATCTCTCATCATAAAGTAAGAATCAGCTGTTCTGACTCTGTAACCGTATTTTTACTTAAGAGCAGTGTGCAGACTCCTGTGGGAGGCCATTGTTTTGCCCTTCCTCAGGCCAGGCAAAGATTCCAAAATTCCTTTCAATTATTGTCCCATTGCATTGGTGAGCTGTGTCTATTAGGTGTTGGAAAGAATGGTAAATTCTGGACTGATCTGGCATTCGGTACACCACAGAATTCCTTCCACCACCCAGTGTGGCTTTTGTAGGTAACAATCTACCTTAGACCACCTTCCACCTCGAATCAGTGATCAGGAATTCGTTTTAACATAAAAAGCACCTGTTGTCAATTTTCTTTGATATCGAAAAAGCATACAACACAGCATGGATTTTGGCATTCTTCATGACCACAAGAGCTTCAGCTTGAGAGGTCACATACCAATTTTCATCTACAACTTCCTCTCATTACATTTTTTTGTGCCCATGTCGACAACACTGTTGCAGCCTTTACCCCAAGACCAGGGGATGCCATAGGTTGCATATTGAGGGTTAAGCTCTCGCTGTGAAGATAAATTCCATTACACAACAGTTTCTTCTGACTGTAGGTAATGTCCTCTAAGTTGATGATTGTAGGATCTTTTGCTAATCTTTCAGCATGAGGTCATTGAACGATGACAGCCAATGAGTTTTGTTTCTCCCTACAGAATATCGCTTTGTTCACTTTTACCACAAGCATAATCATCTGTAACCTGAACTGTGACTCGGGAGTGTCACCATTGAGTTGTAGTGAAGACCACATTTCTTGGTCTCAATTTCAACTGGAAATTGACCTGTTTACCTCATATCTGACATCTCAGGTCCAAGTTCATATGGGCATTGAACATCTTCATGGTTCTCTTATCCCTCTCCTGGGTGGTGAACCAATGTTCTTTATTCCACCTCTACTGTGCACTTGTCTGGTCGAAATTGGACTACAGATACCAGGTATATGATTCAATCCAGGATTCAGTGGTGAAGATGATGGACCCTCTCCATCATCAGTCCCTCCATGATTGCCCAGAAAGCCTTGCACACCTCACCGGTTCAGATCTCTACCAGACCATCTCACTTGGGACTGCATTTTCAGTCCTCAGTGAGAAATGCTATACCAGAATTGGCCAACTGCCATTCATCCATTGGTTTGCATTTCCAAGGTTACCTCAGAGATATCAACCTCAGTCTTGATAGCATTGCACAGTCGACAGTTGAGCCACTTCCATTATGGCTCACCGTTTCCCCACCCTGCAACTTTTCTCTTTGCAGGATGGGTAAGGTGTTTACACCCAACTGCTTGTTTCAGCAACTCATTCCCAGCTCCAACATCTCTCACCATCAAGTAAGGATTGGCGGCTCCGACTCTTCAACTACATTTTCATCGAGGAGCAGTTTCCAGACTCCTGGTGGGAGACCATAGTCTTGGCTTTCCTCAAGCCAGGCAAAAATCCCAAGATTCTTCAAATTATCATCCAATTGCATTGACGAGCTGCGTCTACAAGGTGTTGAAAAGAATGGTAAATACCAAGCTGGCCTGGTATTTAGAACATCACGGCCTTCTTTCCAACACCCAGTGTGGCTTTTGCAGGCACAGGTCTACCTTAGACAACTTGATCCATCTCGAATCAGCAATTCGTTTTTACTTTGAGAGCAGCTAGTGTCCATTTTCTTTGACATCGAAGAAGCGTACAACGCAGCATTCTTCATGACCTCCATAGCTTCAGCTTGCAAGGTCACATGCCAATATTCATTGTTAATTTTTTATCATCTCGTAATTTTTGAGTTCGTGTTGGCAACACTTTATCATGGCCTTTTCCCCAAGAACAGGGGGTGCAACAAGGCTGTGTCCTGAGTGTTACACATGAGATAAATTCCATTACATTGTAACTTCCTCCGACAGTAGGCAATGCCCTCTATGTTGATGACTTTAGCATCTTTTGTCCATCGTCCAGCATGAGGGTCATTGAAAAAAAACTGCAAACTGCCCTGAACAATCTCTCGGTTTGGGCGATGGCAATTGGGTTTTGGTTCTCCCCACAGAAGACCACTTGTGTGCACTTTTGCCGTAAGTGTAATCTTCACCTGGATCCCGAGCTCCGGCTTGGGGGTAACATCATTCCAGTTGTGGCGGAGATCAAGTTTCTCAGTCTCATCTTCGACCGGAAATTGACCTATTTACCACACATACATCATCTTGGGTCCAAGTGCACGCGGGCATTGAACATCGTCAAAGTCCTCTCCTCCCTTTCTTCGGGGACAGACCGATGTTCTTTGCTCTGCCCCTACGGTGCACTTGTCCGATCGAAACTGGACTACAGATCCCAGGTGTACAATTCCACCCGGGATTCTGTGGTGAAGGTGCTGGACTCCCTCCATCACCAGGCCCTCCGTGTTTGCACGGGAGCCATCCGCACCTCACCGGTCCAGAGACTTTACATCGAGACCGACAAACCTTCTTTATCTCTTCGCCGTCAGCAGTTGTCCCTACCATATGCATCTAATTGCGATCCCTGCCTGGCCATCCCACTTGGGACTGCATTTTCAGTCCCCAGCGGGAAATGCTTTACACAAATCGGCCAACTGCCATTCTTCCTTTTGGTTTGCCTGTCCGAGGTTACCTGTGAAACTCCATCTTGGTTCGCTGTTTCCCCTTCCTGTGATTTCTCTCTTTGTAGGATGGGGAAGGCCTTTATACCTGACCGTGTATATCAGCAACTCTTTGCCAGCCATCGTGCTGAGCACCCGAACTTCTTGCCTGTCTTCACAGATAGCTCGAAGTCCTGTACATCTGTGGAATCAGCTATGGTCTGCTGTGATATAATCATTGCAGACCATATTCCACAGCAGTATTCCATCTTCACTGCTGAATTGCATGCTATCAATCTTGCCTTGGGCGCCTGTATGCAGTGAGGAGGACTACCCTGTGAAGGTTCCGCTGGCTTGGTTACCTTCACAGGGTCCTAAACGCTCGCCTGTGTGTTTGCCATGCGCGGAGACCCGTGTCCCGGGAAAGGAGGATCCTGGTAGTTGCTCGGGGTCCCCGTCTTCTCTCCTCAGCTCATGACTGGCATGGTCCCCATTGGCCGTCTTCTGATTGGGGAGCCTGTCTGTAGCGGGGCTGGGCAGTGGATTCCGGGGCCTCTGCTATACACTGCTTTGGCCTCTGCTTCTGGTAAACGGAAGCTCCTGGAGCAATTCCCCCCCCCCCCACGAGCAATTGGCTGGTGGGCAGGTCCTGCTAAGGTCAACCATGCAGAGCAGTGAGTAACCTTGCCCATGGTCCGGGTATAGGTTCACAAGTTTTCTCACAACTTATTTTCTTTTTGAAGTTATACTTTCTTTGTGAGGCCAGTTTGGTCTTTCACAATTTTCTTATTTTACGCTTTGTTCCTTTTGTGTAGAATGTTTTTGTTCTGCACATTTCCCTTTTTATTTTCCTTTTATTTATTTGTGAGGCCTTGGCTCACTGTCTGTTTGGGTATAATGCTTGCGTAGCCGTGGTGCCCGACTGGGCGTCCCCTTGTTAGTCTCCGTGGAGGGTGGGGACAGCGGGCACTGAACCACACAAAACAAAAAAATGAGAGAGAATGATGAAATTAATGTGATTGGTGCCAACAAGAGGGCTTGACATGAGCCCCCATCTTCTTTGTCTCCGTTATCTCTGCCATCGTCTTCTGTGTCTGTGTCTTTGTTCCTGAGATTCCTGATCGTCCACTCGACTGGCGATCAGGTACTTGGGGACATGTCCCCATTTTTCGTGAATAAAGGTTTGAAAGGTCTTGCGGGAGAGCAGAAATCCGTAAAGTGCTTACAATCTGGCGACTTACAAGTTAAGACCACTTGTTCTAAACTACTCCTTATGGTTACAGAGATTGGTGGGGTGGCTGTAGAGGTCACTCCACACAAAACTCTGAATTCCTCTCAGGGTGTGATCACTGAGTGGTGCCTCCTCATAGTCACTGAGGAGGAAATCCTCTTAGAGCTCACACCTCAAGGAGTAACTGTGGTCCACTGGGTTTCGCCACGCCGTGATGGGAAATTGGTACCCAGCCGGGTACTGATTGTCACATTCAAACTCGCCACACCTGCCTTCTTCCATCAAGACAGGTTATTTACATTGTGAGGTACGGCCGTATATACCGAACCCTCTGCGCTGTTTTCAGTGTCAGATATATGGTCATGCCTGCACAGCTTGCCAGGGCAAGCCCACCTGTGCTCACTGTGGCAGTAAGGGTCATCTGGATCCTGACTGCACAGCAGAAAAAGCAAGCTGTGTCAACTGTAGTGGCGAACATCCGGCATACTCCCATGACTGTCCGAAGTGGAAAGAATAGGAGGTGGAACTTTTGAAATTAGTAAACAACATCTCTTATGCTGAAGCGAGAAAGCTATCTGCACCACCCACTCCACCTGGCATCTAAATTGCGATCCCTGCCTGGCCATCCCACTTGGGACTGCGTTTTCAGTCCGAAGTGGGAAATGCTTTACACAAATTGGCCGACTGCCATTCATCCTTTCGGTTTGCGAGTCCGAGGCTACTTAAGAGACATCAACACCAGTCTCGATAGCATCGCACAGTCGACAGCTGAGCCACTTCCACCTTGACTCGCTGTTTCCCCTTCCTGTGATTTTTCCCTGTGCAGGACAGGGAAGGCCTTTACACCTGCCTGTGTGTACCGACAACTCTTTGCCAGCCATCGTGCTGAGCACCCGGTCTTCTTGCCTGTCTTTACAGATGGCTTGAAGTCCGGCACATCAGTGGGATCGGCCATGGTCTGCTGTGATGTAATCATTGCAGACCAGATCCCACTGCAGTGTTCCATCTTCACTGCAGAGTTGCACACTATCAGTCTCGCCATGGACCACGTGGCGGCTAAGCATCGTCGGTGTGTGCTTTACACCGACTCACTTAGCTCGCTACAGGCTTTGATCTCGGTGAGGTATCGGCCTCACCCAGTTCTTACTACAATCTGCCAGCAGGTACATTGTCTGGCAGCCACAACAATGTTCTCTTCTGTTGGGTGTCCAGTCATGTCGGTATCAGGGGCAATAACTTGGTGGATGCTGCTGCCAAATCAGCCAAACCCCTGTCTGGCAGTCCTTTGCTGGTTCCCTATCTGGATTTCCGGCAGCGTTTTACCATTGAGCTCTGGGCACAGTGGCAGAGATCTTGGTCAGAATAGCTTACAAACAAGCTCTTTGAGATCAAACCTATCATCAAACCATGGCAGTCTTGTTACCGCAGGAATCGCAAGGAGGAAGTTGTACTTGCTCGGCTCCGCTTAGGTCATTCGTTTCTTACTCGTTCGTTTCTTCTACGGGCAGACGACGTACCTAAGTGCGAGTTTTGCAACACCATTTTAACTATCAAACACATTTTAATCTCATGTCCATGTTTTAACTTCGAACAACGTATGTTTTTTAACTTTCACGATTTTATGTCCGAGCCCCTTACACTCGGACATCTTTTATCAGATCATTGTAACGCTGTTTTTCAATTTTTAAAATATACTGGATATTTTAATCGCTTATAGTTTTACTCCCTTTTTATTGCTCTATATCTTTAACCCAGTGTTCTTACATCCAGGTTATTTTTATGTTTTTATTCGTATAACATATTTTTACATTTGTTCATTGTTGCTCTACATGTTCTATTTTACTGAAATCTATTTTTTTGTTGGTCTTTGTAGTTTATTTTTAACTTTGGTTAAGGGGTAACATGATTTTTATCCTTTTACCTTTTGGACATGTGTTTGGCGCATTATAGCCTTAGTTGCTAATGCGCCAATAAACCCCAAACAACCAACCAAAGTCTTGCTTGGACCACATAGCAGCTAAGCGTCATCGTCAGTGTGTCCTCTACACCGAATAGCTTAGCTCGCTACAGGCTTTGATTTCGGTGAAGCATTGGCCTCACCCTGTTCTCTCTGAGATCCGCCAGCAGCTCCATTGTCTGGCAGCCGTCACCACCATTTTCATCTGTTGGGTGCTCATTCACGTCGGGATCAGGGGCAATGACAGATGCTGCTGCCGAGTCAGGCACCCCCCCCCCCTCCCTCTGTTCAATTCTCTACTCATTCCAACTTGGACTTCCGGCTGCATTTTGCCATCGAGCTCAGGGCACAGTGGCAGAGATCTTGGTCTGAACAGGATGGTAACAAGGATTTAAGATCAAGCCTATTGTCAAACCTTGAGGTGCAAAGCCATAAAACTTGAACCACAAAAGCTAACAAGCCACAAGAGCCACAAAACTGACAGTTTTGTTTTCGCAGTAATCGCAAGGGGGAAATTGTACTTGCTTGGCTCTGCTTAGGTCATTCATATATTACACATTCCTTTCTTCATCAGGCGGATGATGAACCTAAGTGTGAATATTGTGACACCTTTTAACCATTAACATTTTTTAATCTATTGTACTGCTTTTAATCTTGAATGCCTGTTATATTTTAACTTCCATGAATTTACATCTGAGCCCCTTACATCCCGACATCTTTTATCTGATGAATCCTTTTTACCTCCTGTCTTTGCCTTTTTTACATTTTACTGGCTATTTTACTAGATTGTAATTTTATGGCTTTGTCATTTATACATTGTCCAAACTGGGTCTTTTACACCTGGGTTAGTTTTCCTTTTATACCTTTATATTTATTACTTTACACGTCTTTCTTATTTTTGTATTTCTTATATAAAAAAAATGCAGCATGGAATCTCTGTTGCACTAGCAGCATTTTAATTTGTTGAATCACTGATAGAGGGAGACTACTATTTATACCTTTACCATCTCACTTCACATTGCTTGATGAAACCCCGCACGCATTCGGGGTGAAACTAGTCGCCATGGATGTCTAGACTGAAGAGTACTTCTGTGGTTTTAATGTTTAAATGGTTAATTTTTACTGGTTTTTGTTTTAAACTAGCACCGAATATGCTGTTTATGAGTGTTTTGTGACCACTATGAATCTGCTGATAGTTAACTATATTTGAATGTTATATCATGAGTTCTTCCGTGCATCTACTGTTTTCAACATAAATGAGCTGTTAATCAATGTCTTGTGCATTTTACCATTATTGCTGAAATATCATGGAAAGAACAACTTCAAACATCGTAAATCAGGACTGGTATCTAAAGTGCTTGGCAACTGCATCATTGCTAAAATCTTCTACAGATTAACATCGTCTCTTCAAACGTCATCTAGAAGAAAAAACTACTGAAGATTATCAAAGAAGTGCACTTTCAGCTGAAGCCAGAAGGACTCTCTTATAAAATAACCTTTTTTACAACCTTACTTTGGTCTTTTTTAACAAATGTAAAAATGCCTTAAGCTAATTATCGCCAAGTTTAAGAGCTTATACCCAGACTGTATACTATAGTCTTGTGTAATTTGAGACAGTAGCTTTTGAGCTTTACTCAGTTAAAAACAGCATAATCATGCATTAAATACTTTTTAATCAAACTGCTGTGTAATTAAACTTTAATGTATTTTTTATATCTGTTGGTTTTGTCCTTTACCTTTTACTGTATTGACTTTTAAGTTTGGTTGTGGGTTTCTGTTTCTTTTACCCTTTTATTTGTCTCGTTTGGTGCATTATGGCCTTAGCTGCCAATGCACCATAAAACCCCAAACAACCAACCAACAGATTTCAATTCAGAAAAAAAAGTTCACAACCTTGTACTACGGGAGCGAAACTTTGTTCTCCTGTCACTATAATGGGAAAGATGAAAGCGATTCTTTGGGCTGCCACACAGTAAGGTTTAATTGGATGTATCACTCTTAACCTTGAACAATGTTTATATTTCAGCTTTCATGATTTTATGTCCGAGCTCCTTACACTCGGACATCTGCTTAGGTCATTCATATCTTCTTCAGGTGGATGATGAACCTAAGTGTGAGTTTTGTGACACCATTTTAACTGTGAAACACATTTTAATTGAATGTATTGCTTTTAGCGAGGAGGAAGTTGTACTTGCTCAGCTCTGCTTAGGTCATTTGTTTATCACTCATTTATTTCTTCTTAGGGCAGATGACAAATCGAAGCATAAGTTTTATGACACCATTTTAACCATTAAACACATTTTAACTGAATGTATCACTTTTAACCTTGAATGGTGTTTATGTTTTAGCTTTCACAATTTTATCTGAGCCCCTTACACTCGGACATTTTTTATCTGACCATTGCTTTTTGTAACCAGTTTTTGTAATTTTACGATACACCAGGTATTTTAATCAACTCTGATTTTATTTCATTGTTCTTGTTATTTATCTTTTGCCCAGATCCTTTACATCTGGATTGATTTTATTTTGTATTTTTATCATTGTTATTTATCCACTTAGTTGTAACTTTTAAATATTGATCGATCATTTGTCCCTTTTGGCAAATGATGTTGAAAAATGAAATTTTCAATTTAAAGCTGTTGATTAGACCTCCCCTTTCTCTCCCCCATTGAAAATACTATAACCGAAACAGAGGCAAAAAATACATGATTCACATATTTTTCAAGAAATTTTTTATAGCTCACTGAAATGGTGTGAAAAATTTTATACCAAAACACCATTTTGCTCATTCTTGCACCCTCATTTAATATAGAGTTTCCTAGATCTGGGCCTGAGTAACAGGATAAGTTTGGTGATAGAAAGAAAACTACAGTGATGTAAATTGGTCACATAGATGGTATTCCAGTTCATTTGAATGGTTGTACTTTTGAAAAAGTTTCTCAGTTTAATTACCTTGAGAGTTGTGTGACAAATACTGGTAATGAGTACTATGAAATAAACAGGAGAATAAGCATTGCTGCTGAGACTTTGATAATATGTGGATATTGTGGAAAAGTAAGTGTATACATCTGAAGACTAAAATTATGCTATTTAATAGTTTAGTCTTCTCTAAAGTTTGTGATGGTAGAAAAACTTGGACCATCCGTAAGTAACATAACAGGAAACTTGATGTCTCTTATTCTAGATGTGTGTGCAGTATTTGTGCATTAGGGAGTTTTACTTTGTAATTAATGATGGCATTAGGTGAAGGAGTTATGGACCATCTTTGAGGAGAATCGTGTACAGAGAGATACTGTGTTTGTTTGGTCATGTTATCCACATGCAGAACTATGGATTAGTGAATAACGTTTTGAACTGTATGCTTAAAGGACACAGAAAAGAAGGAGATCTAGAATGGGGTGGGTGGGCAACATCAAACAGGACCTTTGGAATTGGCCTGCAGTGGCTATGTGCAACAGCAGTAGCTTAGTATAGACATGTGTAAACCAAATTGCAAAACTTGGTTGAACCTTCATAGCTCATGGCTGCTTGAGGTTTATCTACTATTTTCCACTATCATTATTGGGTTTTGCAAAATATGTAGTCACTTTGCCATTTTACTACCTACTCAGGTCACACACAAGAATGGCAGAATAACTCAGCATCTAAAAGTTTAAAAACTAGCATTGAAGCATTTGTAATTTCAAATAACATTTTTCCATCTATTCACTCTTAAAAAATGACTGTTTAGAATATTCTTTTAGTGTAGTGTATTTATAGCATTATATGATTTTATTTTTTTTTAGTAAATATACTGATGGCCATTAAAAGTGCAACACCAGGAAATACAAGAGATATCAAAACCATATTTAGTGAATACATACTTTATGTTACAAGGATCAAATAATTGCAAATACAACTAGGTTAGACTTGTGAAATACAAAGAAATCAATATCTTGTGTATCCACCATGAGCAGCAATAACCACTGCTACATGATTCATCATTGAGAGGATGAGACTTCACATATGTGTTTGGAGAATGTCAGTCCATGCAGTTTCGATATGTAGCCAAAGTTCATCTGTTGTAGCAGCTGTTGGTGTCTGGTGTGCTAGTTGTCATGAGATCATGGACCAGACATGTTCAGTTGGGGACAGATCTGGTGAATGTGCAGGCCAAGGCAGAAGTGTCACTTGGTGGCTATCCAAGAATTGTTGCATGATGCATGCCACATGTGGTTGGCCATTGGTAAATGGCACCAGAGAGCCGCTGAAGATAAGGTACGACCACAGACTCCAACACCTCAGTGATGTAACTCTGGTTGTTCAAAGTATCGGTAATGCTTACAAGGCACGTGTGTGAGTGGAGTCCAATGGCACCCCATACCATAATACCAGGGCTGGACCTGTATGGCACTGCATCATGCATGTCTCACTGAGCCTGTCATCACGGTAACATAAGATATGGATTCGTCCATCATTGTGCTGCATACTGAAGCAGGATTTGTTTGAAAAGACAATGCGATGCCATTCGTGCATCCATGCATGACATTCTTGGCACCATTGCAGTCATGTACACCTGTGTTGTTGAGTCAATGGTAGCCGAAGCAATGGCCACCTGGAAAACATGCCCCGATGCTGCAGACAATTTCAAACCGTACGTCGGACAATGGTTGATGTACAACACACCCTAACTGTTGAGCTAAGGTGTTTGATGTGGCTGTACGATCATTCAAAACCATGCACACAAAATGTCTGTCTTCTCATTCATTTGTGTGACAGGGTCATTGAGATCCCTCACATCGCTGAATTCGTTCCTCCTCTACACACTGATGCCATATTCTCATCACTGTGGCATCATTCCGTCCAACATGAGTACTGATGTCTCGGTACGATAATCCACCTTCCCGTAATCCCACAATTCTCCCTCGATCAAAGTCGGAAACCTAGTCGTATGGATCCTGTGTTCTTTGATGGGGCATACTTGATCCTTTAGTGTGCAAGAACTGCAAGAAAACACATTTCCAGTTCTTTACACCAGCTCTTTGTAATCTCATCTTATATCACTTCTAGGGGGCGTTACTGTCACACATGATGTGCATATGTGCTGCACTTTGAATCATTTACATGTTCTCCCATGGGCTACCCATCTTGCATATTTCGGGACAATCTGATGAGTTCTTCCTAGTGTTGCACTTTTAATGGCCAGCAGTGTAGTTAAAATTTAGTTATTACACACCTTTCTGTTATTTGGACCTACTAAATAGCCCACAAAGTAATATTTTCAATGTTTAATCTTTTCATTAAATGGTTCCTAGTTCTGTTTCGCTTGTTAAACATTTCTATATTGCACACTTTATGACTAGTCATATGGGTATTCTTTGCTGACAACTTATAGATTACTCAATCAACTCTTTGTGGTCATATTTATTAACTCTTCCTTTGCAATTGACAACACAAAACAGTCTTTCAAACTATGGTCCTTATATTTGAAAAAAGATAGGGTTGTGCAATTAAACTATACAAACCAAGAGCATTGCAATAAAAACAAGTAAAGCATCCCAAAACAATATCCTGACATGCATCCAAAACTGAATAACTAGTGAAGCTGGACCAGTCCAATATAAACTAAAGTTAACTCCTTCTTGATGAATTCATTATAGTACAGCCAGAGTATATCTCTTTTTCACAACTTCACAAGAAAATTTCAGAAAATGGTCTATTAATTAATGTGCCAAAATAATTGTATAATATACATTTTTTATTTCAGCTCTGTATTACCACTGATGACTAAACAGATACAAATACTTTTATTTGGAAATATAAATGTATCATATGATACGGAAGATGAAAAAGCTTTTTTGTTTGAAACAGTAAGTTTTCAACTATATATTAATTTTTCATTAATTGATTCTTACTCTAGTGAAACATTTGTAAAATTTTAGGAAACATAATTTTTGTGCATTTTTATTAAAAATGCGTATTAATTAATTTCATTTAATTAACAATATACTACTGTACATGAAAAATTTAGATTTTTAAAATCTTTTATATATATATAAAAACTTATGGTTCCACAACCATGAAAATGCTGTTCACAAAGTCGTCATATGTGGGCATGAATGCTAGCTACATCATTAACACACCTTTTTTTTGTTGTTGTTGTTGTTAAACTTCAATTTTTGAAAGATAGTTTGGAAGATGTAGATTTAGAAAATCATGATTTTTTCCCCAAAAATATTTTGTTGATTCTAGTAGGTGAAACCGTTCTATGGCTGAATGGTTAGCGTGCTTATCTACTTGATTGAAGGGATCTGGATTCGAGCCCTGGGTAAGGTATCGATGTTTGTGTTGCCTTTCTGCTGAGTTCCTGCTTTCCTCACACACCTTTTACTATCACAAATTAACAGACAGGCTCTTGTCAGACCTCTGTGGCAAGCAGCTGCTTGAGGGCCTGAGAGAAATTTGTTTCATTACTAGGTGATATTTTAGGCTTTCACGATTAAGAAGTAAGATATTGTTTCCAAGTAAGTATAATTTTAGTGATGTAAATATTTTTCACTTTTCTGCTTCTAGAAATCTTTATATTTCTCCTCAAATACCCCTTGGTATGACCCCCTCGGTGTGAGCGCCTGTACGATGTGAGGGGGACCACCCTGTGAAGGTTTCGCTGGCTCGGTTACCTTCACAGGATCCTAAACGCTCGCCCGCGTGTTTGCCGTGCGCGGAGACCCATGTCCCGGGAAAGGAGGATCCTGGTAGTTGCTCGAGGATCCCCTTCTTCTCTCCTCAGCTCATGACTGGCAGGGTCCCCATTGGCCGCCTTGCCATTGGGGAGCCTGTCTGTCGCGGGGCTGGGCAGTGGATTCCGGGGCATCTGCTATACACTGCGATTGCTCCTGGGGTGGCCACCCCAGGAGCAATCGGCTGGTGGGCAGGTCCTGCTAGGGTCCGTGCAGAGAGGTGAGTAACATTGCCCACGGTCCGGGTACAGGTTTACAAGTTTCCTCACAGATTATTTTCCTTTTGTCGTTATCCTTTCTTTGTGAGGCCAGTTTCGCCATTCATATTTTTGATATTTTACACTTTGTTTTATTTGTGTAGAATGATTTTGTTCTGCACATTTCTCTTTTTATTTTCCTTCTATTTATTTGTGAGGGCTTGGCTCAGTGCCTGCATAGCACTGGAGGATTGATCAGGCTGACTGGGGTGGATTCGAGCTGCTATCTGAGCTCGATGACCACTCTGTCAGCCAGGAGCCAATCGATGTGGCAGTAGCAGAGATAATGGACTGTATCGTAGATGCAGCTGCATCAACAATTCCTCAAACTTTGACACTGTTTACTCGCTTTCCGAAACCATGGTGGAATTCAGATTGCACCGCAGCTCGTAAGGCTCAGAACAAGGCTTGGGGGGTGTTTCGGAGATATCGGACTACCCCCAACCTCAAAAAGTTCAAACGTGCCAAGGCGAAAGCTTGTTTCGTCCGATGCCAGAGCCAGAAAGAATCTTGGATCAAGTATACATCTTTTATAACCCGCACGACTAGTTCTAAGGTCGTGTGGGATGAAGTCCAGAAGATGGGTGGGAACTACATGTCCCACTCATTATCGATCCTGGAGCACAATGGACAGGCAATTGCTGATACTCTAGCAATTGTCGACACTCTGGGGGGAGTCATTCTCCTCCATCTCTTCATCTTCCGTTTACTATCCCGAGTTTCTGGCCCACAAGGGCAGGGTGGAACGCCCTCCACTGTCTTTCCACTCCAATGGCCTAGAGCCTTGCAACAGGCCATTCACAGCGGAGGAGCTTCGCCTTGCTCTGCACTCTTCTCGTGCCTCTGCTGTAGGACCGGACAATGTCCATTATGCCATGCTCCAACGTCTTTCACCATCCATCGAGTAAGGATCGGCTGCTCCATCTCTTCAATCGCATTTTTCTCGAGGAGCAGTTTCCGGACTCCTGGCGGGAGGTCATCATCTTTGCCTTCCCGAAGCCGGGAAAGGATTCCAAGATTCCTTCAAATTATCGTCCCATTGCATTGACGAGCTGCGTGTGCAAGGTGTTGAAAAGAATGGTAAATGCCAGACTCACCTGGTATTTAGAACATCACAACCTTCTTTCCAACACCCAGTGTGGCTTTCGCAGGCAACGGTCAACTCTTGACCATCTGGTACGCCTCGAATCGGCTGTCAGAAACTCATTTTTACGAAGAGAGCACCTGGTGTCAATTTTCTTCGACATCGAAAAAGCGTGCGACACGGCTTGGAGATTCGGCATTCTTCGTGACCTTCACAGCTTCGGCTTGAGAGGTCACATGCCGATCTTCATCTACAACTGCTTATCGAGACGTGCTTTTCGTGTCCGTGTCGGTAACACTCTGTCGCGGCCGTACCCCCAAAAACGGGATGCCACAAGGCTGCGTGCTGAGTGTTACGCTTTTCGCTGTCAAGGTTAATTCTATTACTAGACAACTTCCTCCATCAATAGGCAATGCCCTCTATGTTGATGGCTTTAGCATCTTTAGCTCATCATCCAGCATGAGGGTCATTGAACGACAACTGCAAACTGCCCTGAACAATCTTTCAGTTTGGGCAACGGCCAAAGGGTTTCGGTTCTCCTCACAGAAGACCACTTGTGTGCACTTTTGCCGCAAGCGTAATCTTCATCTGGACCCCAAGCTGTGGCTCGGGGATAACATCATTCCAGTTGTGGCAGAGAGTTGTTCCAGTCTCGGTCTCATCTTCAAACGGAAATTGACCTTGTTACCTCATATTCAACATCTCAGGTCCAAGTGCACATGGGCATTGAACATCGTCAAGGTCCTCTCCTCCCTTTCTTGGGGGGCAGAATGATGTTCTTTGCTTCGCCTGTACTGTGTACTTATCCGATTGAAACTGGACTACGGATCCCAGGTGTACGACTCCACCCAGGATTCGGTGGTGAAGGTGCTAGACCCCTCCATCACCAGGCTCTCCGTGTTTGCACGGGAGCCTTCCGCACCTCACCGGTCCAGAGTCTTTACATTCAGACCGACGAACCTTCTTTATCTCTTCACTGTCAGCAGTTGTCCCTACAATATGCATCTAAATTGCGATCCCTGTCTGACCATCCCACTTGGAACTGCGTTTTCTGTCCGAAGTAGGAAATACTTTACACTAATCGGCCGACTGCCATTCGTCCATTTGGTTTGCGAGTCCGAGGCTACCTCAGAGATATCAACACCAGTCTCGATAGCATTGCACAGTCGACAGCTTAGCCACTTCCACCATGGCTCGCTGTTTGCCCTTCCTGTGATTTTTCCCTGTGCAGGACGGGGAAGGCCTTTACACCCGACTGTGTGTACCGGCAACTCTTTGCTAGCCATCATGCTGAGCACCCGGACTTCTTGCCTGTCTTTACAGATGGCTCAAAGTCCGGCACATCGGTGGGATCAGCCATGGTCTGCTGTGATGTAATCATTGCAGACCAGATCCCACTGCAGTGTTCCATCTTCACTGCAGAGTTGCACGCTATCAGTCTCGCCTTGGACCACATGGCGGCTAAGCATCATCATCGGTGTGTGCTTTACACCGACTCGCTAAGCTGGCTACAGGCTTTGATCTCGGTGAGGCATCGGCCTCATCCAGTTCTTACTAAGATCCACTAGCAGCTACATCGTCTGGCAGCCACATCCACAATGCAATTCTGTTGGGTGCCCAGTCACGTTGGAATCAGGGGTAATGGTTTGGCAGATTCTGCTGCCAGGTCAGCCACGCCCCTGTCCTACTCTCTGTTGCCGGTTCCATATCTGCATTTCCGGCAGCGTTTTACCTTCGAGCTCTGGGCGCAGTGGCAGAGATCTTGGTCAGAACAGCTTACGAACAAGCTCTTTGAGATCAAACCTATCGTCAAACCATGGCAGTCTTGTTACCGCAGGAATCGCAAGGAGGAAGTTGTACTTGCTCGGCTTTGCTTAGGTCACTTGTTTATTACTCATTCGTTTCTTCTACGGGCGGACGACATACCTAAGTGTGAGTTTTGTGACACCATTTTAACTATCAAACATATTTTAATTCATTGCCCATGTTTTAATCTAGAATGTTTGTTTTTTACATTTCATGATTTTACGTCAGTGCCCCTTACACTCAGACATCTTTTATCAGATCATTGTTGTTTTAACGCTGTTTTTCAATTTTTAAAATTTACTGGATATTTTACTCATCTATAGTTTTATTCGAATGTATATCCCAGGTCGTTTACACCTGGGTTCTTTTTATATTTTTTACACATTTTTACATTTGTTTCTTGTTAACTATGTTTCCTTTTATTGTTTTACATTTTTAGTATGTGTGTATAGTCAATTTTTAAATTTGGTTGTGGGTCTTATGACTTTTAGTATTTATTTAGACATTCGTTTGGCGCATTATAGCCTGAGATGCTAATGTGCCATTAAACCCAAAACAACCAAACCCTTGGTATGAGCTGCTGTCTGTGGTCACAGGACCACACTGTGAAGTTTCTACTGGTTTCTTGTACTTTCACTGGATCCTGAAAGCTTGCCCAGGTGTTTGCTGTGCATGGATATCCATGTCCTTGGAATGGAGAATCCTGGTAGTTGCTCAAGGAACCTTGTATGCTCTCAGCTCATGAGTAATCATATTGTTTTGCCATTGGGGAGCTTGTTTATTGCGAGGCTGAGCAGCGATTTTTAGGCTGCCACTATACACTGTTTTGGCCTTTTTGCTTCAGGCAATCAGGAAGTTCTGGGTGGTTCCCTCAGGATCAGTGGGCTGGATCTGCTAGGGCTATCTGTGCAGTACAGTGAAGTTTTGCTTACATCTGGGCAGTGGTTTGCGAGTTTTCCCACACATTTACTAATTTTGTAGTTTTCTTTAATTTGTAAAACCAGTTCAGTTCTCACACTTTTTTTATTTTTTCACTTATTTTGTGAGAGCGTGGCTCACTTGTTATGTGGGTATAGTGACTGTGTAGCCCTGATGCCCAATTGGACTTCCCCTTGTTGGGGTCCATGGTGGGTGGGGACAATAGGCACTGAACCACCTGTCAACAATCATGAGTTCCATTAATGGAATTTCATTGGAAAGTGCTGCAAAGAAGGCACAACATGAGCCCCACCTTCAAAATCTTCTTCATTCTCTTTGTCATCACACCCAGCTACTGTATCTGTCTGTTCATCCCCTCGCTTCTGGATCATCCATTCCACGGGTGATCATGTAATTGTCATATGTCCCCATTTCTCATCAATAAAGGTTTGCAAGGTCTCATGTGGGTGCACCGAAATCTGTGAAGCACCTAAGATCTGGTGACTTGCTGGTGAAGACTGCCTGCTCTAAGAACTCTGAGCTTTTCTTGATGGTAATGGTAATTGGTGGGGTGGGCATCACCATGACACCCCACAAAGTGCTGAATTCCTCTTGTGGCATGATCTCCTAGAGGGGCTTCCTCAAAGTCTCTGAGGAGGAGATTCTCTTGGATTTATCTGCCCAAAGAGTGACAGCAGTGTACCATGTTTTGGTTCACTGGGATGTGAAATTAGTGCCCACCAGGGTACTAGTTCTGACATTAAATACACCATGCCTGATTCTTTCATCAAAGCAGGTTATTTGTATTGTGAGGTATGAACATATATTCTTAACCCTCTGTGCTGTTTCCAGTGCCAGAGATATGGTCATGTCCTCACAGCTTGCCAGGGTAAGTTTACCTGTGCTCACTGTGGCAGTCAGGATCACCTTGATCCAGACTGCATAACCAAGATAGCAAGCTGTGTTAATTTTAGTGGTGCCCATCCTGCATATTCCTGTGATTGTCTGAAGTGAAAAGAGAAGAAAAAGGTCCAGCGTATTAAAATACAGAGCATCTCATATCCCAAAGCAAGAAAGATCTTTGCACTGCCACCCCCATCTGGCAAGCTCTCCTATGCGAGTATGGCTGCTGGGAAACATTTTGTTCCCACAGCATCTGTGGCTGTGCCAACTAACATCAGTGTCCACCATCTGAGTTTTTCTCACCTGCTGCTAAATACCTCTTACAGCAGGTGAAGCCAATGTCAGTGTCCATCTTGACTCTGACCTTCTGTTTCCACCACTGGAAGGTGTACTTTTTCCAGATCTCAGACAGTAACACCTTCTTAACTACTAGGCCCACTGGGGCCTAAAAAGAAAATTTTTACTCCACCTCATTTGGCAGTCTCTGACCCATATCCTTCGGATGACTCTGAGGACATGGACTGCCCAATTTTTCCAAAACCGTCGCTGGCGACAATAAAAGTAAATCAAAAATCGTCATTCGCCAATTCTCCAAAAACCTGAGATAGTCATACTCCTACAATGGAATTGCTGTGGATTCCAAGGAATATTGACATCAAGGTCCTCCTTGGGGCACACAAGCCCATTTGTATGTGCCTGCAGGATATGTACTTACAGAAAGCCAACAATCCCAGTATCTGACACCTCTCTTGTTCCACAGAACAATGATGGTCCAGCTGAAAGGGGTGTTGCCATCCTCTTGAACAACCGTTCCCCTTTCCAGGTAATACCCCTCACCACCACCTTAGAGGCAGTTGCCATCCGCTTTGTGGAATTTTTGTTGAATGTCTGCTCAGTCTACCTATCACTCAGAAGTCTCATCTACCAAGAAGACCTGAATGATCTTCTCTTGTCTTCAGTAATAATTGCTACACACAGCAATTTTGGTATTGTTCAATAACCACAATAAATCCTGTTACAAAATTTCAAAAAATTCAAGTCACAAGGAGTGTTACACAACTATCAGGTGGAACATACATGTGAAAATGCCCTTTGGCTATGATCATTGCAGTTCACACCTTTCCCTTTTAAATACCATATATACCAATGGCCCTTAAAAATCATCCTTTGTAGATTGATACAAAGGAGATCTAGAGTAGATAGTATTTTAGAAGATATGTACCAGTTATAAGTTGACTGGTACAGCCACAACAGAGTTCGTTTCAGCAATGGCACTTTCCTCTAGCTGATTACTGCTCTTAGGCTATAGATGTTGATACATCCATTGCTTACCAGTCCTTCTATGAAGCAGTCTTTGATGTTTCTGTTAACTTGAAAAATGCAGTCGTATTAGGCACAAGATGGCTGATCCTCCGCCATTGTGTTTTTCTCCTGGGTGCATTCCTTTGTCAAGATCTTAACTGAACACTGTTCAACTTCAACGTTTTTTGAAGGGCAAAAGCTTTTTTTGCTTAAACTGGCATTGTATTACTCTCTGCGCACATCCTCAAGACTTAAACTTTAAAACTTTTAAAAAAACATTGCACACCAATATTAAAAATATAGTCCATGTGTTGAAGTGCTTAAAAACATATAACAGTGTCATAGAGAATTAAATATATTTAATTTTAATTACCACACTGTGTACCTCTACTGTACTTTTTGTTTTCCAAACAACTGTGCAGGCTCAAAGTTGCCTACAGAGCAACGCGTTTTGCCATTTTTCCATACCATGGCGTCATCAGGCTCACTTTGCAACCAGCTGACTCCTCCGCCTATATACCTGTTTCACTTGTTTTATCAGCAGTGTAATCTTGTGTATTTGTGTTGTGTGCACGCATTGTCACCGATGTAATAGGAGATTCCACACTGAAGGAAAGGGTGGAATGTCTGTATTACATACTTTGTTTAGATTTGTGTGTATTAATAATTTCTCAGCATAAAGAAGTTGAAATATAGATTTTGGAGCCACTAAGTACGTGAAATCAATTTTCTCTATTTTTAAATTATTGTTTAATATAGTTTGAGCAAATGCTGTATTCAAATTACCTTTTATTACATCTTTTTGATGTTCCTGCATTCTAATATTATATTATCTGTAAGTTTTTCCTATGTACTTATCTTTTCCTTGCAATATTTTTAAGGGGTCGGGGATGGTAATCTCTTAAACTCCTCCTGTAGGTGCATTTTTATCTCTGTCATTTAATGTCAAATTTTTAATAGTGTGAGTTACAGTAGTAGGTTGGCTAATATCTTATTTTTTAAGGATATTTTCCATGGTTTTTGTTACATTCTTAGTATATGGAAAACTAGATGCATATTTTTCTTTGGATTTTTCTTCATTTGGTATTGGTTGTGAACATTTTTTTTACTTTAAATTTTGCGTTTCTTTCCCATCTGTTTAAACTTTGTTGTGAGTATCCTGCTTTTCCTGATTTTCTTTTTATGTACTATAATTCTTTTTGTAATGTTACTTTTTGTGAACAATATCTATATGCTCGAATAAAATGAGGAAAAATACTTGCTTTTTTATATTTAGTCAGATGTGCCAAATTAGCAGGTATATAATTTGGTATATAAGCTGCTTTTCTGTAGACTACCATTTAACAAGAGTTGTTTTTTCTAGTGATTATTATATCTAAATATGGTAATTGCCGATTACTTCTGACTCATGCGTAAACCTAACTGCTGGCAGTATATTATTAAATATGTTGATTAATTCATTTAGTTGTTCCATAGAATAAGTCCAAAAAACCTCAAATGCCATCAACATATCGTAAATACAAAGATTGTTTAAAAGTAGCTTTTGCAAGTGCAGATTCCTCAATGTGTCGCATAACAAGTCGGCCATGAGTCCAGACAGAGGTGATCCCATTGGGACCCCCTCTGTCTGGAGCCACGTCCGATGGTTAATGTTGAAAAAAATGCACAAGGTAGCCAGATCCATGGTCTCATGCACACTGAAGTACTCTGGGACCAAGGGTCTGGCAACCCACAACCACTCAGCTTTAAGCCGCATCCAAGCAAGGCGTGCTGGGATACAGCAATACGACTTCTAGTGAGTGCATGGTAGTTTGTTCTTTAATGGGAGTATTTCTAATTATACTACGTGCTTTTTGACTTGATGTCAGAATATATTTAGTAGGGGGAAAATAAAGTTTAAAAAATTCATGTAATGCGACTTCTAAATTATGTGTTGGTGATTTTCATTTGCATACTAATGGCCTAAAGGGTTTATTTTCTTTATGAAGCTTAATTTTAGCAAAACGTTGAGGTACATATGGATACATTGGCAGTATACATTTTTTTGCTATTATCTCCAGTAAGAAAGGATCATTTTTAAGCTCAGTTAATTTGTTTAATACACTTGGCATAGGCTCATTTTTCAGGTGTTTACATTTTAACTGTTTTAATGTTTCATCAGTCTTTTGATTGTAGTCCTCTTTATCCAATATTACTATTTGGTTTGTTTTATCAGCAAGTACTATTTTTATTTCATTATTCTTTTTTGACTCCTATAAGACTTTTATATCTCTTGCGATATTATTTTACAAATATTTTATTGTTCTATATAATTTAAATGTATGTATTACATACTTTGTTTAGATTCCTGTGTATTAATAATTTCTCAACATAAAGCAGTTGAAATTTAGATTTTGGAACCATTAAGGGTGTGAAATCAATTTTCTTTATTTTTAAATTATTTAATATAGTTTCAGGTGAACAAACATGCAAAAATGCCCTTTGACTATGACTCATTGCAGTTCACACCTTTCCCTTTTAAATACCATATATACCACTGGCCCTTAAACAATCTGTACAGTCATTTTGAAATGTTTTTAATATTTTAATATTGGTGTGCATTGTTTTTGTTTTTTTTTTCATTTTAAAGTTTAAGTTTTGAGGATGTGCACAGATAGTAATACAATGCCAGTTTAAGCACAAAAAAGCTATTTGCCCTTCAAAAAACGTTGTCAGTTAAGATCTTGACAGAGGAATGCACACAGGAGAAAAACACAATGGCGGAGGATCATCCATCTTGTGCCTAATAAGACTGCATTTTTCAAGTTAACAGAAACATCAAAGACTGCTTCACATAAGGACTGGTAAGCAATGGATGTATCAACATCTACAGCCTAAGAGCAGTAATCAGCTAGAGGAAAGTGCCATTGCTGAAACGAACTCTGTTGCGGCTGTACCAGCCAACTTATAACTGGTACATATCTTCTAAAATACTATCTACTCTAGATCTCCTTTGTATCAATCTACAAAGGATGATTTTTAAGGGCCATTGGTATATATGGTATTTAAAAGGGAGTGGTGTGAACTGCAATGAGTCATAGCCAAAGGGCATTTATTGTGGTTATTAAACAATACTAAAATGGCTGTGTATAGCAATTATTTACTGAAGATGGTGCACGAGTAATTATGGCAGAGAGAGAGAGGATGGAGCACAAAACCTTTACTTGTACTATGTGTGTCTCGCTAAATAGACAGATCTTAAAATTAAACTTTTTATTTAAATATAAGAAATATTCTGTAATACCAAAAACATTAAGTATTAATAGGCAAATTGTGATACAAGTTTAATGCAAATATTGCAAACAGTTGAAAGAAAATTTTTAAATAAGGTAATCAGAAACTCTCGGAAGTTAATAAGATTAAAAGAAAAGGCAATATATCAGCAATACTTAAAATTAAAAATGGATAATTTAACTCAGATAATGGGAAGGGTAATGTATGAATTAGAAAAGAACAGTACAAATACAGGAAAGACACAACTGAATAATTTAATAAATTTAAAAAGTAAAGGAATAAAGCTTAAAGGTGGGAAAAATTTAACAACAGAAGTTAAAAAATATTTAAATCTATCCAAATACAAATTAAATAATGAACAACAAAGAATATTACAACAGGGAGCCCCTCGATGCGAGAGCCTGTCCGTGGTGAGGGGACCACCCTGTGAGGGTTCCGCTGGCTCGGATACCTTCACAGGGTCCTAAACGCTCGCCCTCGTGTTTGCCGTGCGCGGAGACCCGTGTCCCTGGAAAGGAGGATCCTGGCAGTTGCTCAGGGGTCCCCGTCTTCTCTCCCCCCAGCTCATGACTGGTGGGGTCCCCTCTGGCCGTTTTGCCATTGGAGAGCCTGTCTGTCGCGGGGCTGGGCAGCGACTTCCGGGGCCGCTGCTATACACTGCTTTGGCCTCTGCTTCAGGTAAACGGGAGGTCCTGGGGCGGCCCCCTCAGGATCAATTGGCTGGTGGGCTGGTCCTGCTAGGGTCAACTGTGCAGATCGGTGAGTAACCTTGTCCACTGTTCGGACAACGGTTTGCAAGTTTCCCCACACATTTACTAATTTTGTAGTTTTCTTTCTTTTGTGAGGCCAGCTCTTGCCTCACACTTTATTGCTTTGTTGCTTCTTTTCTTTTGTGGGAACTCCGACGACTTTCCCACTATTTCTTTTTTACTTTTCCTTTTTCTTTTGTAGTGAGGGCTTGGCTCACTGGCTGTGTGGGTATGCTGCCCAGGCAGCCCTGGCGCCCAACTGGGCGTCCCCTGGTTGGACTCCATGGTGGGTGGGGACAATGGGCACTGAATTTTTTAAAACAAACATGAGTTCCACAACTCAAAATTCATCAGTCAATGCCACCAAGAGGGCTCGCCATGAACCCCCAACTTCTTTGTCTTTGCCTTCCTCTTCGTGTGTGTCTCCGTCTCCGAAGTTCTACGGGCGGGGCGGGGGTGGCTCAGTCGGTAGCGCGCCAGGCTCGTAATCTGTAGTTCCCAGGTTCGAGTCCCAGCTGGGTCAGCGTTGAGATTTATCTCCGCAAAATTCCCCGCCCTGCCCACGGTCAGTAGGGGACACCGCTGGGCTTGGAAAGGCCGCCGTCCGTCGGATGGGACGTTAAGCTGTGGTCACGTGTGCGGGAGAGCCATACCCTGTGCACGTTAAAGAACACGCTGGATGGCCTTGACGGGAGGCTACCATCTGTCTCCCAACAGCTGTTCCAGTGGGTCCCCTTCCCCAACCTTCTCTGAGTCTTCGGGGTCCATGTGACCTGGCCATTTAGCCCATGGTGTGCAAAAAAGTGCCGCTCAGAGGTACAACAACCCAACCCACTCTACGGGTGATCAGGTGCTTGGAGACATGTCCCCGTTTTTTATCCATAAGGGTATTCAAGGTCTTGCGGGAGAACCAAAATCTGTAAAGCGCCTTAGATCTGGTGACTTGCAGGTGGAGACTGCATGCTCCAAGCATTCGGAGCTTCTATTAAAGGTTACAGCGATTGGTGAAGTGGCAGTCGAAGTCACTCCACACAAGAAGCTCAATTCCTCTCGGGGTATGATCTCCGAGTGGGGCCTCCTCACGGTTTCTCAGGAGGAAATCCTCTCCGAGCTTTCAGCCCAGGGGGTAATCGCAGTCCACCGAGTTTCATCACGCCGTAATGGAAAGTTAGAGCCTAGCCAGGTCATCATTCTAACTTTCAATACACCACACCTGCCTACCTCCATCAAGGCAGGATACTTGAAGTGCGAGGTGCGGCCATTTATCCCCAACCCTCTGCGTTGTTTTCAATGCCAGAGGTTTGGCCATGCCCGCACCGCATGCCGGGGCAAGCCCACCTGTGCTCGTCGTGGCAGTCAGGATCATCTTGAACCTGACTGCACAGCAGAAAAGGCATGCTGTGTAAACTGCCATGGTGAACATCCGGCGTACTCCCGCAACTGTCCAAAGTGGTTGGAGGAGAAAGAGGTACAGCATCTCAAGACTCTCCACAACATCAGCTATCCAGAGTCGAGAAAGCTCGCTGCACCGCCTGCCCCACCTGGCAAGGTCTCCTATGCCGGTGTGGTCGTCGGAAAGCCCGTCATTCAGACGGCTTCCATGGCGGTGCAGACCGACATCAGCGTTCCACCTGCTGAATCTTTCTCGCCTGCTGCCAAGTACCTCTTGACACAGGCGAGGCCGACGTCGGTGTCAATCTCGACATCGACACCGGTATCTATTCCTGTGTCTGTGCCTTCCATTTGCACCTCCGGAAGGCCCCTCCACCACGCCCACAGACAGCAAGACCTAGCAAACCCAAGGAGCCCGCACGGGGCCCAAGGAAGAAAATTTTACCTCCTTCGCGTTCAGCGGTCTCTGATCCATGTTGCTTGGACGATTCCGAGGATATGGACACCGACCGCCCTATTTTTCAAAAACCGTCGCTGGCGACGGTCAAAATAAATCGCAAGTCGTCCGCCAATTCTTCCAAGACCTGAGATGGCCACACTCCTTCATTGGAACTGTCGTGGATTCCAGAGGAATATTGACGACATCAAGGTCCTCCTGAGGGCACACAAACCCCTGTGCGTGTGCCTTCAGGAGACATTTTTGCAGACAGTCAACAATCCCACTATCCGGCACTTTTCTCTCATTCGCCGGGACCGAGATGGAGATGGTCCAGCTCACGGAGGTGTTGCCATCCTCGTGAGCAACCATTCTCCATTCCAGGTCATTCCCCTCACCACGCACTTAGAGGCGGTAGCCATCCGCCTCTTTGTGGGATTTTCGTTGACTGTCTGTTCTGTCTATCTCCCACCCGGAAGCATCGTTTTCCGGGATGACCTTGATGACCTCGTCTCGCAGCTGCCGTCCCCCTTCCTCATCATGGGGGACTTCAACGGACACAGTCCGCTCTGGGGCAGTGCTGACACCAACGGGAGGGGCCGGGTCCTGGAGCAGTGTCTCCTGGATCCATCACTCTCCCTGTTGAACACCGGTGTCAGTACCTACTTTCACACCCCAACCCGCACATTCACTGCCATTCACCTCACCATCTGCTCCTCCTCGATCCTTCCACTCTTTACATGAGAGGTCGAGGACAATCCATACGGAAGCGATCACCTCCCTGTGGTGTGTACCATTTCTCGTGGGGGACCTTGCAGTCCTTCGCGTATCTCCCGGTTGGAGGTTTGATCGGGCTGATTGGAGTGGCTTAGAGCTCTTGTCTGAGCTCGATGAGCACTCTGTCAGCCAGGAGCCCATCAATGTTGCAGTGGCGGAGTTGACGGACTGCATCGTCCATGCAGCTGCCTCTACTATTCCTCAGACCTCGACTCGGTTTCCACGGTTCCCAAAACCGTGGTGGAATCCCAACTGCACCGCAGCTCGTAAGGCTCAGAACAAGGCTTGGGGGGTGTTTCACAGATATCCGACGTCCCCCAACCTCGAAGCATTCAAACGCACCAGGGCGAAAGCTCGTTTCGTCCGGCGCCAGAGCCAGAAGGAATCTTGGTTGAAATATACATCTTCTATCACCCGCACGACCAGTTCTAAGGTCATGTGGGATAAGGTCCGGAAGATGGGTGGGAAGTACATGTCCCACTCATTATCGATCCTGGAGCACAATGGACAGGCAATTGCTGATCCCAAAGCAATTGCTGACACTCTGGGGGAGTCATTCTCCTCCATCTCCTCAGCTACCTCTTACTCCCCCGAGTTTTTGGCCCAGAAGGGCAGGGCGGAATGCTCTCCGCTGTCCTTCCATTCGAATGGTCTGGAGTCTTACAACAGGCCATTCACAGCGGAGGAGCTTCGCCTTGCTCTGCACACTTCTCGTGCATCTGCTGTGGGGCCAGACAATGTCCATTATGCCATGCTCCAACATCTCTCACCATCGAGTAAGGATCGACTGCTCCGACTATTCAATCGTATTTTCATCGAGCAGCAGTTTCCGTACTCCTGGCAGGAGGCCATCGTGTTGGCCTTCCCTAAGCCAGGTAAAGATCCCAAGATTCCTTCCAAGTATCATCCAATTGCGTTGACGAGCTGCCTCTGCAAGGTGTTGGAAAGGATGGTAAATACCAGGCTGGCCAGGTATTTGGAACATCACGGCCTTCTTCCCAACACCCAGTGTGGCTTTCGCAGGCACCGGTGTACTTTAGACCACCTGATCCGCCTCAAATCAGCGATCAGGAATTCTTTTTTACATCGAGAGCACCTGGTGTCCATTTTCTTCGACATCGAAAAAGCGTATGACACAGCATGGAGATTCGGCATTCTTCGTGACCTTCACAGCTTCGGTTTGCGAGGTCACATGCTGATCTTCATTGCAAACTTTTTATCTTCTTGTATTTTTCAAGTTCGTGTCGGCAACACTCTGTCGCGGCCTTTCCCCCAAGAACAGGGGGTGCCTCAAGGCTGCGTCCTGAGTGTTACGCTTTTCACTGTCAAGATCAATTCCATTACACGGCAACTTCCTCCGACTGTAGGCAATGCCCTCTATGTTGATGACTTTAGCATCTTTTGCTCATCGTCCAGCATGAGGGTTATTGAACGACAACTGCAAACTGCCCTGAACAATCTATCGGTTTGGGGGGCGGGGGTGGCTCAGTCGGTAGCGCGCCAGGCTCGTAATCTGTAGTTCCCAGGTTCGAGTCCCAGCTGGGTCAGCATTGAGATTTATCTCCGCAAAATTCCCCGCCCTGCCCACGGTCAGTAGGGGACACCGATGGGCTTGGAAAGGCCGCCGTCCGTCGGATGGGACATTAAGCCGTGGCCCTGTGTGCGGGAGAGCCATACCCTGTGCACGTTAAAGAACACGCTGGATGGCCTTGACGGGAGGCTACCATCTGTCTCCCAACAGCTGTTCCAGTGGGTCCCCTCCCCCAACTTTCTCTGAGCCTTCGGGATCCATGTGACCTGGCCATTTAGCCCATGGTGTGCAAAAAAGTGCTGCTCAGAGGTAAAACAACCCAACCTATCGGTTTGGGCGACGGCCAATGGGTTCCGGTTCTCCCCATAGAAGACCGCTTGCATGCACTTTTGCCCCAAGTGCAATCTTCATCTGGACCCCGAGCTGTGGCTCGGGGGTAACATCATTCCATTTGTGGCGGAGACCAAGTTTCTCGGTCTCATCTTCGACCGGAAATTGACCTTTTTACCTCACATTCGACATCTCAGGTCCAAGTGCACGCGGGCATTGAACATCATCGAGGTCCTCTCCTCCCTCTCTTGGGGGGCGGACCGAGTTCTTTGCTCCGCCTGTACCGTGCACTTGTCCAGTCGAAACTGTACTATGGATCCCAGGTGTATGACTCCGCCCGGGATTCGGTGGTGAAGGTGCTGGACCCACTCCATCATCAGGCCCTCCGTGTGTGCACAGGGGCCTTCCGCACTTCACCGGTCCAGAGTCTCTACGTTGTGACCGACAAACCTTCATTATCTATTCGCCGTCAGCAGTTGTCCCTGCAGTATGCATCAAAATTGTGATCCCTGCCAGGCCATCCCACTTGGGACTACGTTTTCAGTCCCAGGTGGGAAACGTTATACCAGAATCGGCCGACTGCCATTCGTCCTTTCGGTTTGCGTGTCCAAGGTTACCTGCGAGACATCAACACCAGTCTCGATAGCATCGCACAGTCGACAGCTGAGCCACTTCCACCTTGGCTCGCTGTTTCCCCTTCCTGCGATTTTTCCCTGTGCAGGACGGGGAAAGCCTTTACACCCGACTGTGTCTCTTTGCCAAACCAACTCTTTGCCAGCCATCGTGCTGCGCACCCGGACTTCTTGCCTGTCTTCACAGATGGCTCGAAGTCCGGCACTTCTGTGGGATCAGCCATGGTCTGCTGTGATGTAATCATTGCAGACCAGATCCCACAGCAGTGTTCCATCTTCACTGCTGAGTTGCATGCTATCAGCATTGCCTTGGACCATATAGCAGCTAAGCTTCATCGTCGGTGTGTGCTTTACACCGACTCGCTTAGCTCGCTACAGGCTTTGATCTCGGTGAGGCGTCGGCCTCACCCTGTTCTCTCCAAGATCTGCCAGCAGCTCCATCGTCTGGCAGCCACCACCACGATTCTCTTCTGTTGGGTGCCCGGTCATGTCGGAATCAGGGGCAACGATTTGGCAGATACTGCTGCCAGGTCAGCCACGCCCCTGTCCGACTCTCCGTTGCCAGTTCCATATGTGGATTTCCGGCAGCGTTTCACCATCGAGCTCCGGGCTCAGTGGCAGAGATCTTGGTCTGAACAGGTTGCTCACAAGCTCTTCGAGATCAAGCCCATTGTTAAACCGTGGCAGTCTTGTTTTCGCAGGAATCGTAAGGAGGAAGTTGTCCTTGCTCGGTTCCGCTTAGGTCATTCGTTTATTACTCATTCATTTCTTTTACGGGCGGACGACGAACCTAAGTGTGAGTTTTGTGACACCTTTTTAACGATCAAACATATTTTAATTGAATGTCAATGTTTTAACTTTGAAAGACGAACGTTTTTTAACTCTCATGATTTTACGTCCGAGCCCCTTACACTCGGACATCTTTTATCCGATGAATCGTTTTTAACTCCTGTCGTTGACTTTTTACGTTTTACTGGATATTTTATGCATTTATGAACCTTTTTACTTTGTTACCTTGATTTTACGCTTGTTTCTGTTTTTTACTGGGTCCTATACACCCATTTTATTGTCGATTTTACACGTGTTGTTACTTTTTGCCATTTTTACTTATCTTTCTTGTTCTGGTTATGTTTCTGTGTGTTTTTAACTTTGGTTGTGGGTTCAATGACTTTTATCAATTTATATCTTTTTGTTTGGCACTATATAGCCCTGTTGCTCTTGCGCCAAAAAACCCCAAACAACCAACCAAACAACCAACAACAGGGAGCTAAATTTGCATATGAAAATGATAGGATTAATATAAATGAAATAATTCCCCAAATTGAACAATCTTTAAATAAAATAACACAGAAATATAAAGATATGGAAAGATTTAAATTATATAGAACAATAAAATATTTGTAAAATAATAAAAGTAATAATAATAATGCAAGAGATATCAAAGTTTTACAGGAGTTAAAAAGAATAATAAAATAAAAATAGTACTTGCTGATAAAACAAACCAAATAGTAATATTAGATAAAGAAAACTACAATCAAAAGATTGTTGAAACATTAAAATAGTTAAAATGTAAACACCTGAAAAATGACCCTATGTCAAGTGTATTAAACAAATTAACTGAGCTTAAAAATGATCCTTTCTTACTGGAGATAATAGCAAAAATGTATACACCCAATGTATCCATATGTACCTCAACGTTTTGCTAAAATTAAGCTTCATAAAGAAAATAAACCCTTTAGGCCATTAGTATGCAAATGAAAATCACCAATACATAATTTAGAAGTCGCATTACATGAATTTTTTAAACTTTATTTTCCCGCTACTAAATATATTCTGACATCAAGTCAAAATGCACTTAGTATAATTAGAAATGCTCCCATTAAAGAACAAACTACCATGCACTCACTAGAAGTCATATCGCTGTATCCCAGCATGCCTTGCTTGGATGCGGCTTAAAGCTGAGTGGTTGCGGGTTGCCAGACCCTTGGCCCCAGAGTACTTCAGTGTGCGTGAGACCATGGATCTGGCTACCTGGTGCATTTTTTTCAACATTAACCATCCTACGTGGCTTCAGACAGAGGGGGTCCCAATGGGATCACCTCTGTGTGGACTCATTGGCCTACTTGTTATGCGACACATTAAGGAATCAGCACTTGCAAAAGGTTTAAAAACCTTTTGCAAGTACAAGAACATACAAAGTTTTAAACAATCCTTGTATTTACGATATGTTGATGGCATTTTAATTTTTTGGTCTTATTCAATGGAACAACTAAATAAATTAATCAAGATATTTAATAGTATACTAGCAGCAATTAAGTTTACGCATGAGTCAGAAGAAAATCGAGAGGAGGAAGTTGTACTTGCTCAGCTCCGCTTAGGTCATTCGTTTATAACTCATTCATTTCTTCTCAAGGCTGACACTGAACCTAAGTGCGAGTTTTGTGACACCATTTTAACGATCAAACATATTTTACTTTCATGTCCCGCTTTTAACTTTGAACGTCGACTCTATTTTAACTTTCACGATTTTACATCTGAGCCACTTACACTCGGACAACTTTTATCCGATGACTCTCTTTTAACCCCTGTCTTTGATTTTTTACGTTTTACTGGGTGTTTTATGCGTTTATGAACCTTTTTTACTTTGTTAACTTGATTTTACACTTGTTTCTGTTTTTTACTGGGTCCTATACACCCATTTTAATTGTCGATTTTTACACTTGTTACTTTTTGCCATTTTTATTTTCTTGTGCTGGTGATGTTTCTGTGTGTTTTTAAATTTGGTTGTGGGTTCAATGACTTTTATCAGTTTATAACTTTTTGTTTGGCGCAATATAGCCCTGTTGCTCTTGCGCCAAAAAAACCCCAAACAACCTACCAACCTACCAACGTTGGAATCAGGGGTAATGATTTGGCAGATTCTGCTGCCAGGTCAGCCACACCCCTCTCCGACTCTCCGTTGCTGGTTCCCTATCTGGATTTCTGGCAGCGTTTTACCACCAGACACAGTGGCAGAGAACTTGGTCATAACAGCTTACCAACAAGCTCTTTGAGATCAAACCTATCATCAAACCATGGCAGTCTTGTTACCGCAGGAATCGTAAGGAGGATGTTGTACTTGCTCGGCTCCGCTTTGGTCATTCGTATATTACTCATTCTTTTCTTCTACGGGTGGACGACGTACCTAAGTGTGAGTTTTGTGACACCATTTTAACTATCAAACACATTTTAATATCATGTCCATGTTTTAACTTCGAACGACGTATGTTTTTTAACTTTCACAATTTTATGTCCGAGCCCCTTACACTCGGACATCTTTTATCAGATCATTGTAACGCTGTTTTTCAATTTTTAAAATATACTGGATATTTTAATCGCTTGTAGTTTTACTCCCTTTTTATTACTCTATATCTTTAACCCAGTTTGCTTACAGCCAGGTTATTTTTATGTTTTTATTCGTATAACATATTTTTACATTTGTTCATTGTTGCTCTGCATGTTCTATTTTACTGAAATCTATTTTTTTTTTGTTGGTCTTAGTAGTTTATTTTTAACTTTGGTTAAGGGGTTTAAGGGTTTATCCTTTTACCTTTTGGACATGTGTTTGGCGCATTATAGCCTTAGTTGCTAATGCGCCAATAAACCCTAAACAACCAACCAACCAACCCCACATAAGACCACTTGATGCGCTTTTGCCGCAAGCATAATCATCATCTGGAATGAAAAGCTGCATCTTGGGGGTAACATCATTCCAGTTGTGGCGGAGACCGAGTTTCTCATTCTCATCTTCAACCGGAAATTGACCTTTTTACCTCATATTGGTCATCTCTGGTCCAAGGTACAAAGGTCCCAAGAACAGGGGGTGCCTCAAGGCTGTGTCTTGAGTGTTACGCTTTTAGCTGTCAAGATTAATTCTATAACTAGACAACTTCCTCCATCAGTAGGCAATGCCCTCTATTTTGATGACTTTAACATCTTTTGCTCTTGTCCAGCATGTGGGTCATTGAAAGACAACTGCAAATTGCCCTGAACAATCTTTCAGTTTGTGCGACGGCAAACAGGTTTCGGTTCTCCCCACAGAAGTCCGCTTGTGTGCACTTTTGCAACAAGCGTAATCTTCACCTGGATCCGGAGCTACGGCTCGGGGTAACATCATTCCAGTTGTGGCAGAGACCAAGTTTCTCGGTCTCATATTCGATCGGAAATTGACCTTTTTACCACACATACGTCATCTCAGGTTCAAGTGCGTGTGGGCATTGAACATCGTCAAGTCCTCTCCTCCCTTTCTTGGGGAACGGACCGATGTTCTTTGCTCCGCCTGTACCGTGCACTTGTCCGATCGAAACTGGACTATGGATCCCTGGTGTATGACTCGGCCCGGGATTCGGTGGTGAAGGTGCTGGACCCCCTCCTTCACCAGGCTCTCCGTGTTTGCACGGGAGCCTTCCGCACCTCACCGATCCAGAGTCTTTACGTTGAGACCGACAAACCTTCTTTATCTCTTTGCCGTCAGCAGTTGTCCTAACAATATGCATCTAAATTGCGATACCTGCCTGGCCATCCCACTTGGAACTGCGTTTTCAGTCTGAAGTGGGAAATACTTTACACTAATCAGTCGACTGCCATTCGTCCTTTTGGTTTGCGTGTCCAAGGCTACCTCAGAGACATTAACATCAGTCTCGATAGCATTGCACAGTCGACAGCTGAGCCACTTCCACCTTGACTCGCTGTTTCCCTTTCCTGCGATTTTTCCCTTTGCAGGATGGGGAAGGCCTTTACACTTGACTGTATGTACCGGCAACTCTTTGCTAGCCATCATGCTGAGCACCCGGACTTCTTGCCTGTCTTTACAGATGGCTCAAAGTCCGGCACATCGGTGGGATTGGCCATGGTCTGCTGTGATGTAATCATTACAGACCAGATCCCAGTGCAGTGTTCCATCTTCACTGCAGAGTTGCACGCTATCAGTCTCGCCTTGGACCACATGGCGGCTAAGCATCATCGTCGGTGTGTGCTTTACACCGACTCGCTTAGCTCGCTACAGGCTTTGATCTCGGTGAGGCATTGGCCTCACCCAGTTCTTACTAAGATCCGCCAGCAGCTACATCGTCTGGCAGCCACCGTCATCCATTTCTGTTGGGTGCCTGGTCACGTTGGAATCAGGGGTAATGATTTGGCAGATTCTGCTGCCAGGTCAGCCACGCCCCTGTCCGACTCTGTTGCTGGTTCCCTATCTGGATTTCTGGCAGCGTTTTACCATTGAGCTTCGGGCACAGTGGCAGAGATCTTGGTCAGAACAGCTTACGAACAAGCTCTTTGATATCAAACCTATCATCAAACCATGGCAGTCTTGTTATCACAAGAATCGCAAGGAGGAAGTTGTACTTGCTCGGCTCCGCTTAGGTCATACATTTCTTACGCATTCATTTCTTCTTTGGGCGGACGACATACCTAAGTGCGAGTTTTGTGACACCATTTTAACTGTGAAGCATATTTTAATTGAATGTCCCACTTTTACCTTTGAAAGACATATGATTTTTAACTTTCATAATTTTATTTCCGAGTCCCTTACACTTGGACACTTGTTTTCTGATGATTGTTGTTTTAACTCTGTCTTTAAATTTTTACATCACTCTGGATATTTTATTAGACTGATTTTACACCTTTAAGCATTGTGTATATAACCCAGGTCGCTTACACCTGGGTTATTTTTATATTGAACATATTTATATATTTTTTTTTATTGTTTTATATTTTTCTTGTTGACTTTTTGGTTTATTTTTAAACTTGGTTGAGAGTTAAGCATTAATTTTATCTCTTTCCTTTTTGGACATCCATTTGGCGCATTATAGCCTTAGTTGCTAATGCGCCAATAAACCCCAAACAACCAACCAAGGTACAAAGGCATTGAACATCCTCAAGATCCTCTCCTCCCTCTCTTGGGGGACGGACCAATATTCATCACTTCACCTCTACTGTTCACTTGTATGGGCAAAACTTTACTATGGATCCCAGGTGTACGATTCCCCCTTCGGATTCGGTGGTGAAGTTGCTGGACCCCCTCAATCATCAGGCACTCTGTGTTTGCACGGGAGCCTTCGGCTCCTCATCAGTCTAGAGTCTGTATGTCGAGACCGACGAACCTTCATTATCTATTCGCCATCAGCAGTTGTCCCTGCAGGATGCTGCAAAATTGCGTTCCATGCCTGGCCATCACACTTGGGACCGCAATTTTAGTCCCCCATGGAAATGTTTATCAGAATCGGCCAACTGCCATTCTTCCTTTCAGTTCGTGTGTCCAAGTTTACCTGCAAGACATTAATTAACACCAGTCTCAAAAGCATCTCACAGTTGATGGCCGAGCCACTTCCATCATAGGTTGCTGTTTCCCCTTCCTATGTGTTCTCTCTTTGCAGGATGGGGAATGCCTTTACACCTGACTGTGTGTGTATCAGCAACTCTTTGCCAGCCATCATGTTGAGCACCCAGACTTCTTGCCTGTCTTCACAGATGGCTTGAAGTCTGGTACATCTGTGGGATCAGCCATGATCTGCTGTGGTGTCATCATTGCAGACCAGTTCTGACAGCAGTTTTTCATCTTCACTGCAGAGTTGCATGCTATGAGCATTGCCTTGGACCACATAGCAGCTAAGTATCATCGGTGGTGTATCCCCTACACTGACTTGCTTACTCTGCTACAGGCTTTGATTTCAGTGAAGCATCCGCCTCACCCTGTTCTTTTCAAGATCAGCCAGCAGCTGCATCATCTGACAGCCACTACCAGTCATATCGGGATCAGGGGCAATGACTTGGCAGATACTGCTGCCAAATCATTCCCCCCCCCCCACTTGATCGACACTCAGCTGCAGGTTCAATACTTGGACTTCCAGCAACATTTTCCATCGAGCTTTGGGACAATGACAGAGATCTTGTTCAGAACAGGTTGGTAACAAGCTTTTCGAGATCAAGCCCATTGTTAAACCATGGCAGTTTTGTTTTCGCGGGAATCGCAAGGAAGTTGTACTTGCTCAGCTCTGTTTAGGTCATTCATTTAACACTCATTCATTTCTTCTTTGGGCGGACAACGAACCTAAGTGCAAGTTTTGTGACACCATTTTAACTATTAAACACATTTTAATCCATTGCCCCACTTTTAACCTTGAGAGACATTTACTTTTTGCTTTTTATAATTATACATCCAAGCCTCTTACTCTCGGACATCTTTTATCAGATGAATCGCTTTTAACTCCTGTCTTTGACTTTTTACATTATTGTAGCTATTTTAACCAGTTTTCATCTTTTACACTTATTTTTTACATGGGCGTTCTATACCTGTTGTTATTTTCTCTGTTTTATACTTGTGGATCTTTTGCATTTTTTATTTTTATTGACTTTTGTGTTATATTTTATCACCTTTACATGTTGCTTTTAGCTTTGGTTGTGGGTTTTCATGATTTTTATCTGTTTCATTTTTACTATTTGTCTTGTCTGGCATGTTATGGCCTTAGGTGCCATTGCGCCATTAAATTCCAAACAACCAACCAACCAGCACTTCAGTGGGATCAGCTGTGGTCTGTTGTGCTGTCATCATTGCAGACCTGTATGACTCCACCCGGAATTCAGTGGTGAAGGTGCTGAACTCTCTACACCATCAGGCCCTCCATGTTTGCACAGGGGCCTTCCACACTTCACCAGTCCAGAGTCTCTATGTAGAGACCGACAAACCATCATTATCTATTCATTGTTAGCAGATGTCCCTACAGTATGCAGCAAAATTACAATCTCTGCTAGGCCATCCCACTTGGGACTGTGTTTTCAGTCCCCAATGGGTAATGTTGTACCAGAATCTGCCAACTGCCATTCGTCCTTTCGGTTTGCGTATCCGATAGCATTGCACAGTCAACAGCCAAACCACTTCCACCTTGGCTCACTGTTTCCCCTTCCTGTGATTTCTCTCTTTGTAGGATGGGGAAGGCCTTTACACCCGACTGTGTGTATCAGCAACTCTTTGCCAGCCATCATGCTGCGCACCCAGACTTCTTGCCTGTCTTCACAGATGGCTCAAAGTCCAGTACATCTTGGGATCAGCCATGGTCTGCTTGTTGATTCTTCTTATTTCTCCTTTTTATACTTATCCTGATTGTACTGTTTTTGTTTCTGTGTATTTTAAATTTGGGTGTGGGTTAAATGACTTTTATCTGTTTATGTCTTTTTGTTTGGCGCAATATAGCCTTAGTTGCTCTTGCGCCGAAAAACCCCAAACAACCAATCAACCAACCAACCATTACAGACGGGGATCCCACAACATTGTTCCATTTTCACTGCATAGTTTCATGCTATGAGCATTGCCTTAGATCACATAGTAGCTAAGAGTCATCGTCAGTGTGTCCTCTACACCAACTTGCTTATCTCACTACAGACTTCGATCGTGGTGAGGCAACGGCCTCACCCTGTTCTCTCCAAAATCTGCCAGCAGCTCCATCGTCTGGCAGCCACCACCATCGTTCTCATCTGTTACGTGCACAGTCAATTTGGGATCAGGGACAATAATTTGACAGATGCTGCTGCCAAGTCAGCCACACCCCTTTCAGACTCTCTACTGCTGGTTCCATACTTGGACTTCCAGCGGCATTTTTCCATCGAGCTCCGGGCACAGTGGCAGAGATCTTGGTCTGAACAGGTTGTTAACAAGCTTTTTGAGATCAAGCCCATTGTCAAACTGTGGCTGTCTTTTTTTCACAGGAATCGCAAGGAGGAAGTTGTACTTGCTCTGCTCCACTTAAGTCATTCGTTTATCACTCATTCATTTCTTCTTCGGGCAGACAACGAACCTAAGTGCGAGTTTTGTCAAACCATTTTTACTGTTAAGCATATTTTAATCTCATGTCCAGTTTTAACCTTGAATGGCACTTTTATTTTAACTTTCATGATTTTGCATCTGAGCCCCTTACACTGGGACATCTTTTATCTGATGCCTCACTTTTAACTCCTGTCTTTGATTTTTTTTATGTTTTGCTGATTATTTTACTTGTTCATTATATTTATACAATGTTTCCTAGATTTTTCTCTTTTTCTGATTTTAAATGGGTTCCATACATCCATTATTATTGTTGATTTATACGTTTGTTGGTTGTTTTTATTCCTCATATTTATACTCTTCTTTCTTGTACCATTTTGTTTCTGTGTCATTCTTTACCATTTTTGTGTATAATTTAACTTTGGTTATGGGTTGAAAGTCTCTTATCTGTATATGTACTGCCAGGCCATCTCACTTGGGACTGCATTTTCAGTCCCCGGTGGGAACTGTTATACCGGAATCAGCTGACTGCCATTCGTCCTTTCGGTTTGCGTGTCCGAGGTTACTTGCGAGACATTAACATCAGTCTCGATAGCATTGCACAGTCGACAGCTGAGCCACTTCCACCTTGGCTCACTGTTTCCCCTTCCTGCAATTTTTCCCTGTGCAGGACGGGGAAGGCCTTTACACCTGACTCTTTGTATCAGCAACTCTTTGCCAGCCATCGTGCTGCACACCCGGACTTCTTGCCTGTCTTCACAGATAGCTTGAAGTCCGGCACATCGGTGGGATCAGCCATGGTCTGCTGTGATGTAATCACTGCAGAGTTGCATGCTATCAGCATTGCCTTGGACCACATAGCAGCTAAGCGTCATCTTTGGTGTGCACTTTATACCAACTCGCTTAGCTCACTACAGGCTTTGATCTTGGTGAGGCATCGGCCTCACCCTGTTCTCTTCAAGATCCGCCAGCAGCTCCATCATCTGGCAGCCACCACCAACGTTCTTTTCTGTTGGGTGCCCGGTCACGTCGGGAACAGGGGCAATGACTTGGCAGAGATCTTGGTCTAAACAGGTTGCTAACAAGCTTTTAGAGATCAAGCCCATTGTCAAACCATGACAGTCTTGTTGTCGCAGGAATCGCAAGGAGGAAGTTGTACTTGCTCGGCTTCGCTTAAGTTAGTCATTTATCACTAATTCATTTCTTCTTAAGGCGGACGACGAACCTAATTGCGAGTTTTGTGTCACCATTTTAACTATTAAACACATTTTAGTCAATTGCCCTGCTTTTACCTTAGACAGACATTTATTTTTTAACTTTCACGATTTTACAACCAAACCTCTTACATTCGGCCATGTTTTATCTGATAACACTTTTTTAACATCTGTATTTGTCTTTTTACATTTTACAGGTTATTTTAACGGATTGTAATTTTATGGCTTTGTCATTTATACACTATCCAACCTGGGTCTTTTACACCTGGGTTGGTTTTTCTTTTATATCTTTCTATTTATTGCTTTGCATATCTTAATTGTTTTTGTATTTTTTATATCTGTTGGTTTTGTACTTTACCTTTTACTATATTGACTTTTAACTTTGGTTGTGGGTTCTATTTCTTTTAACCTTTTATTTATCTTGTCTGATGCATTATGGCCTAAGCTGCCAATGCACCATAAAACCCCAAACAACCAACCCACCAACTGCATATGTACTTTTGTTTGGTGCAATATAACTGTAGCTTCTCTTGTGCTATAAAACCCGAAACAACCAACGAACCTCCCTAACCACTTTTAATCATTCCAACACCATTAAAGCTGACACTTTATTACTCTATTTAAATATCCTAAATGAAATTTGCTGAAACATTTTCAACTTATTGTTTGTTTTCTTCTTTATTTTTCAGCTCTCCCCTTTATCCCAAGCATTAGTTTTACTTATCTTAAAATCTGTATTGGCTGGCATACAACATGACGCTGAAATACCTCACTATGTGGAACTTATTGAATGGCTGTTAAAAGTAACAGTAGAAAGCAAATGCCACTTAACCTCACAGACTGCTGCTCAGTGCATAGCTATTCTGATTAACAAGATGGAAGACAGTATAGAACTGCAAGCAGTGGTAAATACCTGCTATAACCAACTAATTCACCAGAATGAAAATAGTGCAAATAGTATTAACCAGGAAAATACATTATTGGCTTGGATATGGATTACCAAATCTCTAGTATTGCGTGGTCATCCTCAAATGCTGAAATTTATAATGAAGGTAAGTATGATTTTTTATACATAAATAACTTAACTCAATGTCCAACATTAAAATATATATATATACTCTTTTACTATTATAAATGTTCATGTGTAAATGGTGTTCATCTGTAGTAACATCTAGCAAATGGATAGTTGTGGTCTCCTTTACTTATGTGTGCCTTATTATATTGGCTGCTTCCATACATGAGGTTACGATAAGTTTTGTAGGTGGTAAATAAGGTGAAAAAAGTCAAATAAGACCCTTTCTAGATTATACATGGGAGATTTACATTTACTGATTAAGGGTTGAAAAAGTTTATTATTTTATGCAATTTTATTTTTACAAACATCTGAGATATATTTGGGTACATGGGAGGTGTACATTTTGTAGTTATGCTATTATGAAAAAATTGGTCTCTTTTTAAGTCACTTAATTTTGGGAATACTTTAGGTATAGGATTGTTTTTTAATGGTTCACATTTCAGCTCTGTAAGGTTATTATTAATTTTTTTTTTTTAAATACAAGGCAAACACAAATAAAGGAGATCAATTATCTATTCGCTAGACATAATATCGTGTACCCTAATATGCCATGTATGGATGCAGCAATGCAACTAAAATCAGAATGGCTAAAAGTGGCTAGACCCATGGCACAAGATTACTTTAGTGTTCATGAAGCCCTGGATCTTGCCACCAACTGCAATTGGTTTATATTCAACAGTCAGACATGGGTCCAGACAGAGGGATTCCAATGGAATCACCTATGTCTGGGCTCATAGCTGATGTTGTCATGTGCCATGTGAACCAAACTGCATTAAAACGATTAATATTTACAGCAAGCCACATTATCATTCATTATATATTTGTTACATTGATGATGTTTTTAATTTTTCTGGACCTTTCCATAAGTGAATTAAAAATATTAATCGAAACATTTAACAGTATACTACCCACTATAAAATTCACACATGAAACCAAAATTAATGGAGAAATACCATACTTAGATATTAAGATTAAAAAGAAAATGCTCAAATGTGGGTTGGAAATATACAGAAAACCATCTTATAATCCTAATTTAATCCCTTATACATCAGCTCATCCTATCACTTATCAACCTGTTACCATATTTCCTGCATGCTTCTCAATATAGTACACAAAACAGTTCGTTAAAAAGAGAACTAAGAATTTATATATAAAATAGCTGAAGAAGCAGGATATCCTAAAAAGTTAGGACAAAGATTAGAAAGAAATGCAAAATTTCAAAAAAAAAGAATCATGATTCGCAACCCAAACTAATACTATAAGATATGCACATAGTTTCCCATATATCACTGGGATAACTAAAACATTAAGCAATATGTTAAAAAATATCAAATAAATTTACTAAGCACTGTACCTCACACTATAAAGTAATTAGTAATAAGCAATAGGGATAAATTAGTCACTACAAGGGAAATATACAATGTAAATATACTGGACCTCACAAATAAATTAGAAAAAAATATTATATAGGAAAAACTTATAGAACATATGAGCAATGTATGACTGAATACAGGAATGACATTAAACATGCAAAACTAAATGCAGCTTTCACTCAAACAATACTTGACAATAATATCAAAGTAAATAAAGTTCAATATAAACCCTTAGTAGCACCTCCAACTAAATTTCAATTGCAATACACTGAAATACCACTGATCAATTTACATAAAGACACATTATGCAATACAGAAATACCTATCCTTCCCACAGCATGGAATCTCCTGCTGCACGAGCAACCGATCCCTTGAGTTGTGCAGTCCAATGAAAAGAGTAGAGAGATGTATAAAATCTGAAACAGTTAAGAACAAGCTGCAACTGCACCTGAAGAAGTTCCAATAAAGGAGAGGGGAGAAATGTTGCATGAAGAGATTGTGTTACTTTTAAAATGTTTTAACGTTTAGTTCAATTGAATACACATTAATAAACTCTTTGGAGTTAGTTTTAAAATTTTAGATGTTCCTGAGTGCGAACATAGTCACCTTAACTTAACTTAAACCTTTCTGAAATTGACTTAGAATTAAGTGAGTGCATAAGCCAACAACAATGATCATCAAGTTCAATAACCAAGTAACCAGCAAACCACCAGCTGAAGAAAAACTAAACAGTGCACAAGGACTGGTAAACTTAATGCTGAGACGTCAAAGAGGACATCAACTTCTGAGGGTAAAGAGTATCGCCAAATCAAGAAGATTAACATCAGAAAGGCATCTAGCATCTGTGCCAGATGCCTACCATATTCAGAACTCGTAATAACTTTTTTCTTTGTATTATCTTTGTGATTACCTTTGTGAGTAAAGGTAGATTTAAAGTATGAAAGAATCATAAAGGGAAAATCAGGATATTGCACAGGAGACAGTACACCTCTGATAATGAAATAAAGGTTGACATTAGTGACCATCTCAGGAATATTTGGTTTTTACAATGTAATAACAGTTAAAGATCGTGGTAATTATATTTGTTATAATTGTAGCTGTGCTTGTAATTAAGTTATTTAGAGTTGATTAATTATTGTGATATCAGATATATTTATATCCACCATCAGATTTAAAAAGATGTTTAGAAGGCTACACAGGAAATTATATCATTTAAATTGCATAAGAATAATGTGATGCATGATAGATTTGAAGTATCACATAGCAAACATCATTTATAGCAGATGCATGTATTTAATATTGATTGTTGCTCTGTCATTGTTACCTATAAAATGATTCCATTATTATAAAATGATCCATTATTATTAGGAAAATGTGAATGCATTTTTTCATTGAAATCAGTGCAGCTGGGCTCCCATGTGAATGATTGATGATGACTTTTTCTAGGAGGATGAATGTATTGGGAGAACAAGCCACCTTCTCCCTCTTCCTACATACCCTATTAGGATCTTTTCCCCATGTTTTCTCCTCTTCCCCCTAGTGGAATAGGTATGTCATACCCATATCTCCCTTGCAATATGAGCCTGACATTTTTGACCACACCATCTTGTCTTACCCTTGCTGTAACAGAATTGGAATAAGAGGTGATGCAGTTTATGTCTGGCGTCCCTGTTATTTTAATTACAAACTTTTGCATCAAGAAGTTTTAGCCTTTGAAGCCACAGTTGCACTTGAAATCAAATTCTGCCTTATACGCTGCTCATTTTTTGCAGTAATTATCAAATGATAAATAAACCAGTTTTATTATGTGATTATATGTGTAGTTGTTCTTGTTAGATCTACTGCAGTTGCATGGCCAGTTGGACAGAGGAAGAGGCCATCAGCTTCCATTGATTGCACCTATGAATTTGCCATTGGCAACATGCTATTTAGCAGCTTGTAGAAATTAGAACTCTTTTTTTTTTACCTATCTTCTCATCGCTTTTTACTTGACATTTGTTGGTTTGTGGATTTGTCAAAACAGTTATTCCACCATATCTTTAAAACTTGATGGAGGAACTTAATGATTTGTGTGTCAAATGAAAGCCTGTAATGCGGGGAGTGTCATAGGCTGTACAAAATGACCTCTCCCCGAGCTTTCTTCCCTTCTAAAAAAGGGAAAAGATGAAAACTATTCTTCCTCTATATCTCTAGAGTGCAAGTGCCAAAAGTAACAAGCTATCCATCAAATGAAAGCTTCTAACATGGGGAGTGTCATAGGTTATAAAAAATTGACCCTCTATGTTTTCTTCTCCCCCTAAAAATGGGGGAAATATGAAAATTATTGTTCCCCTAAATCTCTTGAACGTGAGTGCAGAAAGTAACAAGCTATGTGCCCAATGAAGGTTTGCGACGTGGGAGTACCATAAGCTATAAAAATTGACCCCTTCCCACGTTTTCTTCCCCTCTAAAAAGGGGGAAAGAAGAAAACTATTCTTCCTCTATATCTCCAGAATGCAAGTGCTGAAAATAACAACTATCCATCAAATGAAAGCTTCTAACATGGGAGTGTCATAGGTTAAAAAAATTGACCCTCCATGCTTTCTTCCCCCCCCCCCTAAAAATGGGGGAAGTATGAAAACGATTGTTCCTCTAAATCACCTGAACACAAGTGCAGAGAGTAATAAGCTATGTGCCCAATGAAAGCTTATGATGCAAAGAGTATCATAAGCTATAAAAATTGCCCCCCCCCCCCAATGCTTTCTTCCACCCTTAAAAAGGAGAAATATGAAAACGATTATTCTGCTATATCTTTGGAACACGAGTGCTGAAAATAATGAGATATGCATCAAATGAAAGCTTCTCAGGAGCAGAATGTCTTAAGCTATAAAAAAGACTCCACCATTCTTTCTTTCCCCCCCCCCCTGAAAAAGAGGAAATGTGAAAGTCGTTCTGCTATATCTTGTGAATGCAAGCGCCTACAATTATTAGTTAGGTGTCAAATGAAAGCTCACATAATGGTAGTTGAAAACTACTTTTAATTTTGCCCCCACCATTATCCCCCTCCCCCGATGAAAGTGGGGGGAATTTTTGCGCTGTTCAACCTTAACGACTCATGTCTCAAATTGAAGAATGTGACATCTTCAATGTCATGGATTACCTCAAACACGACTCCAAAAGGAAGGTAAAATGGGGTTGATGTTTATGAGTCACATATCAAATGAAAGTTTCTGAAGGTAGGTGTTTTTAGTGACAAAGGAAAAAATATAAATAAATTAAAAATTTTAAAAATACTTATTTTCTTATATGCAACTTAAAAAGTAGAAAATAAACCTAAAACATATCAATGGTGCAATCATTCAGTGAGTTTGTATTCACTCCAATTTACCTACTCAACAAGATTGCTTTGTGCCCTATCTTCCTTTGAAGCGAATACGAACTCAGTGATTGATTGCACCATTAATGTGCTTTAGGTTTAATTTCTACTTTTAAAGGTGCATATAGGAAGATAGATATTTTATAAATTTTTTTCCTCACCATCTTTTTCCCCTTTTTCCCAAAGTCTGCCCTTTCCACAACAATGCTTGTGTAGGGTATGATACAATATCAACCATTAGAATTTAATTGAGAACACAATTTATCAATAAGGCCATAAAAATGAAAATGGTGCAAGTTATATGCAAATTAGTTAAAATGTGTAATTAAATAAGTCAATATATAGTATTAATTTCCACTGAAAATAATTACTGCAATGTTAAAAAAAAGATGTTTTACTCAATTCCTATGGTTACATTATTAACTAATATTGATCTTTGCAGTAATTATGATATTGAATTAATTATTAATTAATTGATGTTCCTAAGTATTGTAATCAAAATATGACACTTAGTCTTCATGATCATGTTTTAAATAAGATTCATCTAATGTAGATTACTGCACAAGTAAGATTATATTATTTAGGTAATTTCAAAGGTATATCATCTTAAAAGCATAAAGTGTTTGATGTCATGGATGTTTTATTCTATGTTATTTCATGTATTAAATAATGAGCATAACATTTTTATATTTATTTAGCTTGTATCATGGCTTAGGAGGGAAGAATTAAGAAGAAATGCTGCTGAAGGATTTTCCATAATAATTCAAGATTGTCCTGAAGTAAGCATATTTCTTTAATATTTTGTAATAAAAGAAATCTTACCTAGTTTAAATATTATTCTTTCAATAATATGTAATTAATATATGTTATTGTAAAATCTGCCTAATAAATACAGTAAGTCAAGTGTCTAAATGATACTTATTCACAAAAAAATCTTTTTTTTTTTACTTTTTGACTGACCAAAGTATATTAATTTTGTTGCTAAAACAACATGAGATTATATGCTGCTCTATGAAAGCTTAGACATTTTCACCTGAATTCACAAGCACCACTGACTTCTAATATTGTTACATCACCGATTCTTAGTTTCATTAGGTAGTGCATTATTAAATTTACAGGAATCATCTTATAGAATTTCTGTGGTAGTATATCCAGTATGTGAAAATATTTTTTTCTTTTACCTTCATCTATCAGTTTTTGCTAATGCTTATTACGATTATTTCTTTTTTTTTAATTATATACACCACATCTTTTTGTTCAAGGTATTAAATGAATGAATTATAGGTTCAATTTAATTATGCTGTGTCTGAATGTCAACACCCATCTCCAAGTCTAGCATGTAATTCTATGTTTCTGGTGTTATATGTGTTTAGAAAGGCTTAATTTTATGCCTTTTAATCAATTAATTGAGAATCAAATATGCATAGGGATGAAAAACAAGTGCTTTGTCTTCAAATGTTCAACAATGATCTGCACTATAAACATTATTTTATAACATAAAGTTTAACCCATTCACTTCTGTAAAGAAATAAACTATATTTATATTATAATAGTAGACAGCAATGCCCTCTGTGATTGACAATTCTAGCATTGTTTGCTCTTCGTCTTTTTTTTTTTTTTTTCGGTTTCTTGGTTTGGGTGATGACAAATGGGTTTTTGTTTTCACCACAAAAATCACTTGTGTGCACTTTTGCCACAAGCAAAATCTTCATCTGGACCCTGAGCTGCAGCTAAGAGCTACCATCACTCCAGTTGTGACAGAGACAAGTTTCTCTGTCTCATCTTCTTTCAAAGTCCATGTGCACATGGGCTTTGAACATCCTCAAAGTCCTCTCTTGGGGAATGGGCTGATGTTCTTTGCTCAGCCTGTACTGTGCACTTGTCCAGTCGAAACTGGACTACTGATCCCAGGTGTACTATTCTGCCCCCAGATTCAGTGATGAAGGACCCATTCACCATTAAGCTTTCTGTGTTTGTATTGAGGCCTTCCACACTTCACCAGTACAGATTCTTTACTTTGAAATCGATGAACCATCCTTACCTATTCACTCTCAGCAGGTGTTTGCTATATATGCATGTAAATTGTGATCCCTGCTGGCATCCCACTTGGGACTGCATTTTCAGTCCTCAGTGGAAAATGCTGTACACTAATCACCCCAGTTTCCTATCTGAGGATTCCTCAGAGGGAACTCAGAGGATTCAATATAATAGATAGCATTATCCAATTGACAGCCAAATGACTTTCCCCATGGCTTACTGTTACAGGACAGGGAAGGCTTTTACACCCAATTGTGTGTACCTGCAACTCTTTGCCAGCCACCTTGCTGAGACCCAGACTTCTTGCCTGTCTTCACGGATGGCTCAAAGTCCAGCACATCAGTGAGATTGGCCATGGTCTGCTGTGATACTATCATTGCAGACCAGATCTCACTGCAGTATTTCATCTTCACTACAAAGTTGCACGCTATCATCCTTATCTTGGACCACATGGCAGTCATCATTGTGTGCTTTATATCGACTCACTTAGCTTGCTATAGGCTTTGGTCTTGGGGATACCTCGCCCTCTCCCTGTTCTTTCAATGATCTGTGAGCAGCTCCATTGTCTGGCTGCCACAACAACCATTCTTTTTTGTTGGATGCCCTGTCACATCAGCAATAGGGGCAGTAACTTTGCAGATACTGTTGCTAAGTCAAGTCAGCCATGCCCTGTCTTGCTCTCCACTTCCTGTTCCATATGTGGACTTCTGGCAGTATTTTTCCATTGAGCTCTGAAGAGAGGGGCAGAGATCTTGGTTGGAACAGGTTGGTAACAAATCTTTGAGATCATGCCTTTTGTCAAACCATGGCAGTCTTGTTTTCACAGATATTGGAAGGAGAAATTTGTATGTACTTGGCTCCCCTTAGTTCATTCTTTTATTTTTATTATATATTCCTTTTTTCTACAGGAAGACAACAAACAAGTGTGAGTTTTGTGACACCATTTTAACTGTAAAATATATTTCAATCAATTGTATTGCTTTTAACCTAAACATCATTATTATTTTACTTTTTATGATTTTACTTCCAATCTTGCACTCAGATATCTTTTATCAAATCATTTGTTTTACCCTGTTTTACTTTTCGTTTACAATATGTTGGATATTTTAATCTATTATAATTTTATATCTTTGTTATTTATATTCTGTCTGACCTGGGTCTTTTACACCTGGGTTGGTTTTATTTTCTTTTTTCGTATATGTTTATTATTCTATACATTTTTCTTGCGATTTATCTTATTTTGATATGCTGTTTTTGCATTTCATCTCTTTTTATGCTTCCTTTTTAATTTTGGTTGTGGGTTCTGCATCTTTAAATAAATGCAAAAGTTTTATAAGAAGATAATAACATTGATAAAAGAATATTAATAAAATCATACATACTGATGGATCAGTAACTGATATTTTTACCTTTTGGTGTTTCTACACGGGTCCTATACACCCATTGTTATTTTTACATATTGGTTCTTGTTGTATGTTTTTTGTCCTTTACATAGATGTTTTCTGTCGTTTGATGTTTTAGTGTTTACATTTATTGTTTAATCTCTTGTCTTTTACTTTTAACATTAGTTGTGGGTTTACTTGACTTTTAGTTCCTTTTTTACCCTTTACACCTTGTTTGGTTCATCATGGCCTTAGTTGCCTTTGCAGCATAAAACCTCAAACAACCAACCAACCACAGATTACAATTGTGACTAAAGGTTTTTCTTTTTTTTCTATGCTTCTATGGTAGTTGAGAAGACCAAACTTGGTATACTGATGTAGATTTCCTTATTAATTCGTCAAAAAAACTTTGAAAAAAACGGAAATTTTTGAAATGTGACAAAAAGTGATGTGGATCTATAGATAAAAAATTAAAACTTACATACACCAAAGAGCCAAAACATTATGACCAGCATGTGTGAAGGTCTTGAAACTGTATAAATAGCACCTGATACTGAGCTCTGTTAATCAATGTTATTCTTGTTCTACAGGTGGGAAAGGCAGCAGACCTAAGTGAGTTTGACAAAGGTCAAATTGTAATGGCCAGACGATTGGGGAGAGCATTTGCTCTTGTGCATGCGCACTAGAAGAGATGCACAGAGGGGCTACCGACGTGCTCTGCTGCTTGCACTCAAGTGCACTTTGTAACTCCAACTGTCATTTGGCACTTAGTACTTCTAAAATATATCACAGTTTATAATAGTGCTGTTGATAAAAGTTCATATCCTTTTTTACAGACGAGCAAATGAAAAAGCCCATTTATTAGAGAGGACAAATTTAACAATATAAATGTTGAGCGATACAGAGGGTGACCAGTAAAAACCGAGACATGTTATTAAATGTTCCGACTTCAGTTCGTATAACTTGAAAACAGTAAATTATGCTTTATTTTTGGTCAATTGTTCTTTAATAATTAAGGAAAATTTTTATTCCGAAATGTGAAAACTGATGGTGTAATCGTAATTATCTCCATTTTTTAATCTTTGAGGAAAAATATTTCTTTGTTGATATTTTCTTAAGAACTGCGCAAGGCAGAAGTGGGCACCAGATGGTTTAATCCAATAATAGAGACTGTAATTGTTTTCATTTATTAGACTTCACAAAATTAATTCAAGTTGTATAGTACTTGTACTTGGTACTTCTAAAATATATTAAAATATAAAATCAATTCTCCTGATCACTATGTCAATAACTTAGCCCTTTTCAGTTTAAATGATTATATATTCTAATTATTTATGACTAAATTCTTTATTATTAACGTATTTTATGATAACATTTATTTCATCAGCAATGAAATGAATTAAAATGAACTAAATTCAAACTTGCATATGTGCAATTTTTTCTACTCATTAAATTCAAAGGAGCATCTTTTCTCTTGCCCTGAGTGCTGAAAGAGCTACAAACAGCACTGCTTAGTTCTTGCTTATTTGGACTACACTAGCCCATTATAAGCACTTAATTAATTATTATAGAACAATTGATCAAAAATAAAGCATAATTTACCATTTTCAAGTTATATGAATTGAAGTCAGAACATTTAATAACATACCCCGGTTTTTACTGATCTCAATCTGGTCACCCTATGTATCACTCGACATTTGTATTGCTAAATTTGTTCCCTCTGAATATTTGGCTTTTTGCTTGTCTGTAAAAAAAGATATGAACTTTTATCAGTAGCAGCATTATACCTGTAAGTAGCAGCAGAATGCTAGTTGGAGTAGTTGGATTTACAAAGTCGCACTTGAGTGCAAGCAGCAGAGCACACCAGTAGCCTCTCTGTGCATCTCCTCCAGTGCACACATGTGCAAGAGCATCAGTGCGATCCCCTGAAGTGCATCATTCGTGATAACATTGGTACAAATTCAATAATTTTTTTCTCATATTCAAAGAAGTGACCTTACTCTAAATTTCGTACAACATTTCTGTGGAGTGTAATGTACAACATATGTCAGCTTTAATTTTTTTATCTACGGGCTTGCATCATTTTTTTTTCACATTTTAAAATTTTCAGTATTTTAAATTTTTTTTCAAAACCATATTAAATTTTTCAAATTCGATTTTTTTACTGAATTAATAAGAAAAATCTACATCAGTGCACCAAATTTGATCTTCTCATCTGCCAAAGAAGCAAAGTTAAAAAAAGAAAAACCTTTAATCACAATTTGTATATTTTCCTTTAGGTTAAACAATTATAACTCTTTACAAAAATCTTATTGACTCAAAATATTTCAGACAATTAGACATCTTATACGTACTAACATTTATACCAAAGATCATTGAAATCTGTGATGGGTGGTGAACTTTTTCCAAAATTTTGATTGATTTGACATGGAATAACCCCCCTCTGTTATACAAGAGCCACAGTAAAGTGTTAGCAATGGCTGTGTAGCAAGACATCTACATCATTGCACTAAAGGATCAAATACCTGTGGTGGGCAGAACACATTCCAGCCACCTGGAGAGTTAATACTGAATGAATATTGTTGAAAATCATAATATAAATATATTTTATTTTGAACTTTAATTTATCTTCAGTCACATTTTTCCATTAAATGTATATTTTTAGAAGTTATAAGGTTTTGAAGTTAGATTCTTATTGGCATAAAATGGAAATTCTCTTATTTTTGGTACAGAAGTGTATATTAAAAACATGTATATTCACACTCACAGAATCCTTAGTTTTTTATGATTACAGCTATGCATTGCTTAACATCCATGATACGTTCTCTGAAATAGGGCATTATGTGATTTGAACATTGTACAAACACTATACTATATACTTAACAAAGTAATATGGGATACTGTAGTGTACCTGTATTGACTAAATAGCCAAGATACTGTACACATACAGTACTGTATTTCAGCTAATGTACTGTATCTAGCAAGGTAATACTGTACAGTATATGGGTTAAGTAGAAAAATAATGTAAGATACTGTATACTATGTACATAGGTTAATATGTAATCTGTACAAGATAACACTACAACACTTAAGAGACGTGCAATTAACGAGGTTTGATGCTGCTCCCTACGATTCAAAGCATACTTTGTTATACAGCAAACTTTTATTTGTAAGTAGGGAAAGTTCACATTAAAATAACGATAGAAAGTACAGTACAGTAAATACTGTACATAGGCCAGTAACATAGACATTTATTATAATTATCAAGACATATGTACTGTATCATTATATTCCTGGCAACACAATTGCTTTGTACTGTATAAAGAGACATGAGATACATGTGTTGCATGCAGAAAGCTCTTACTTTTGCTATGTCCATTCTCCGATCGGGATTTCTGAACTCTATTATAACTTTATGGGACCACAGACGTTATCCGAAAGGGCATTATGTGGTGCATACCTGTATTTAATATATCAACTACAATTAAAAACAAAAATTACCAAGAAAGATATCAGTCTTTGTCTAGTCATTTTTAACTTTATTTGGCAAATCAGTACAGCTCAAGATTCACCTTCGTTATCAGAGAATGATCTTAAAGAAATTATCAAATGACATTAAATAATGCAAATATGAAAATTTTCATATAATCTGCATTTTGATATATATTTTATTAAACTGTGATTTTATATGCTATTCTTAATTTACATGTATTGGTTTCTCTATTTGTGCTTGAAGATCCTGAGTTATAGTGGGCATGCAAGAATAAAACTTCTGTATCAGCAAAGGTTTTTCACTGAAACTTGTCCTCTTCTCCATAAAGAATACAATCAAGCTTCTGAAAGTAAGATGAAAATTTTGTAATTTTAATTTTTTTATACACGTGCATGCTTTTCAACAACTTCTAATTATTATTATTATTAGTGTAAAAAAATTTTTAAACTCTAACTGCAATGCTATACTATCAACAGTGCAATAGTATGGTGTTAAATTTTATTTAATCAAATTATTGGTTTTTTTCAAGAGTTTTTAACACATTTTATTTTTTATGTCAATTATAAAAAAATGTAAAAAAGAATTCAGTTGATATTTATTGAGTGCATTATAAGTTATTTATGTGTGCACCATGGCATTTTTTGGTGAGAGTGTTGGCAAGCTTGTTCATAAAGTAGAAAATATTAATCTTAAACTTTAAAGCATCTCCCAGCTGGATGCACCTTTTCATAAATGTTATGACATAATCAACTGAGGTGTTTTTAAATTAAAAAAAAAAATTATTATTGTTTTCTCAAGATTGTATGATGCTTCACTCAGTTTTACTCATGTCAGACTCAGACATTGCAGTTTTGAAACAAATTTGTTGCCTAAGCTCAGCTTGATCCCAACAGGCAGTCCTAAACCTAATAAATATTTTTATTCAAAGAAATGGCTCTCACTGTAATACAACAAAAAAGTTACCATATCTAATAATTAATTATCACCCATTAAATTCACTGTAAGTAAGACTAACTGTAACTTTTAATTTATGCTTTTTCAGTTTTATCAACTTCTAAAAGGGTTGTACAGTTTTGAGCACTTATTCCAAACTTTGCTATTTTTTGTAGTGCCCCTTTTTCACACCCCTCAGTGCGAGCTCCTGTCCGTGGTGAGGGGACCACCCTATGAAGGTTCCGCTGGCTTGGCGTGTCCCTGGAAAGGAGGATCCTGGCAATTGCTCAGGGGTCCCTGTCTTCTCTCCCCCACTCATGACTGGTAGGGTCCCCTTTGGCCGTTTTGCCATTGGGGACTTTGCCACGTCTGGGCAATGGTTTACAAGTTTCCCCACTGATTTACTAATTTTCTAGTTTTCTTTCATTTGTGAGAACGAGTTGTTTCTCACTTTTCTTTATTTTTCTGCTTTTTTCTTTTGTGAGTCCTCAGTTGTGATTCAAAAATTTCTCTTTTAAGTTTCCTTTTCTTTTGTTGTGAGGGCCTGGCTCACTAGCTGTGTGAGTATGGTGCCCAATTGGGCATCCCTTAGTTGGATTCCATGGTGGGTGGGGAAAACAGGCACTGAAACTCAAAACCCAACCATGAGTTCTCAAAATGTGAAAACTCATCTTCAAATGCAGCAAAAATGGCTCGGCACGAGCCTCCGTCTTCTGTGTCTTCATTGTCCTCATTTCTGTCGTCTTCATGTCTTCCGTCGTTCCCGAGGTTCCTGGTAATCCATTCTACAGGTGATCAGGTTCTTGGGGACATGTCCCCATTTTTTATTAATAAGGGATTGAAAGGTCGGGAGAACTCTTATCAGTCAAATTGCGGGAGAATCAGTCAAAATTGCGGGAGAACCCTTATCAGTCAAGCACCTAAGATCTGGTGACTTGCAGGTGGAAACTGCTTGCTCAAAACATTCTGATCTCCTATTGAAGGCCCCCTCGGTGTGAGTGCCTGTACACGGTGAGGGGGGCCACCCTGTGAAGGTTCCGCTGGCTCGGTTACCTTCACAGGGTCCTAAATGATTGCCTGCATGTTTGCCGTGCACGGAGACCCGTGTCCCGGGAAAGGAGGATCCTGGTAGTTGCTCGGGGGTTCCCGTCTTCTCTCCTCAGCTCATGACTGGCATGGTCCCCATTGGCCGTCTTGCTATTGGGGAGCCTCTCTGTCGCGGGGATGGGCAGCGGATTCCGGGGCCTCTCCTATACACTGCTTTGGCCTCTGCTTCCGGTAAACGGGAGCTCCTGGGGTGGCCCCCCAGGAGCAATCGGCTGGTGGGCAGGTCCTGCTAGGGTCAACCGTGCAGACGGTGAGTAACCTTGCCCACGGTCCGGGTACAGGTTTGCAAGTTTCCTCACAGATTATTTTCCTTTTGTTGTTATCCTTTCTTTGTGAGGCCAGTTTCGCCATTCACAATTTTGTTATTTTACACTTTGTTTTATTTGTGTAGAATGATTTTGTTCTGCACATTTCTCTTTTTATTTTCCTTCTATTTATTTGTGAGGGCTTGGCTCAGTGCCTGCATAGCATTGGCACCCAACTGGGCATTCCCTTGTTGTGCTCCGTGGAGGGTGGGGACAGCAGGCACTGACCACACAAAACAAAAAAATGAGAGAGAATGATGAAATTAATGCGATCAGTGCGAATAAGAGGGCTTGACATGAGCCCCCATCTTCTTTGTCTCCGTTATCTCTGCCATCGTCTTCTGTGTCTGTGTCTTCGTTCCCGAGATTCCTGATCGTCCACTCCACTGGCGATCAGGTACTCGGGAACATGTCCCCATTTTTCGTAAACAAAGGTTTGAAAGGTCTTGCAGGAGAGCCGAAATCCGTCAAGCGGTTACGATCTGGCGACTTGCAGGTTGAGACCGCTTGTTCCAAACACTTGGAACTGCTCCTGAAAGTCAAGACATTGGTGGGGTGGCTGTTGAAGTCACTCCCCATAAAACTTTGAATTCCTCTCGGGGTGTGATCACTGAGTGGGGCCTCCTCAAAGTCACTGAGGGGGAAATTCTCTCAGAGTTCACACCTCAAGGAGTAACAGCGGTCCACCGGGTTTCGACACGCCATGATGGGAAATTGGCACCCACACGGCTGCTGATTTTGACATTTAACATGCCACGCCTGCCTTATTCCATCAAAGCAGATTACTTGCATTGTGAGGTACGGCCATATATACCGAAACCTCTGCGCTGTTTTTAGTGTCAGAGATCCAGTCATGCCCGCACAGCATGCGGGGGCAAGCCCAACTGTGCTCACTGTGGCAGTAAGGATCATCTTGATCCTGACTGCACAGCAGAAAAAGCATGCTGTGTGAACTGCAGTGGCAAACATCCAGCTTACTCCCAGGACTGTCCAAAGTGGAAGGAGGAAAAGGAGGTAAAACGCCTCAAAGTCATGAACAATATCTCATACGGTGAAGCGAGAAAGCTTTCTGCACCACTCGCCCCACCTGGCAAGGTATCCTATGCCAGTGCAGTCATTGGGAAGTCCATGGTTCCAATGACTTCGGTCGCAGTGCAGACTGACATCAGTGTCCCACCCACTGAATCTTTCTCACCTGCAGCAAAGTATCTCCTCACACAGGCGGAACCGACGGTGGTGTCGACTTCAACATCAACCCCAGTTTCCATTCCCACAACTCAGCCTTCCACCTTCACCGGAAAGCCACCTCTTCCCTGTCCTCAGACAGTTAGACCTTCAAAACTGATGGGGCTCCCATCGGGGCGAAAAAAGAAAATAATCACTGCACCACAAAGGGCAGTCACCGATCCATGCCCCTCAGACAATTCTGAGGACATGGATACTGCCCGCCCTCTGTTCACTAAACCATCCTCTGTGGCAGTTAAGCTGAATAGGAATTTGTCGTCCGCCCACTCTTCTAATTCCTGAGATGGCCACACTCCTACAATGGTATTGTTGTGGATTCCAGAGGAATCTTGACGACATCAAGGCCCTCCTTCAGGCACACCAGCCCATCTGTGTGTGCCTGCAGGAGACATACTTGCAGCCAGTCACAGATCCCACGATCCGGCACTTTTCACTAGTTCGCCGTGATGGAGATGGTCCAGCTCACGGCGGTGTCGCCATCCTCGTGAACAACCATTCTCCATTCCAGGTCGTACCCCTCACCACCAACTTAGAGGCGGTAGCCATCCGTCTCTTCGTGGGGTTCTCGTTGACTGTCTGCTCTGTATATCTTCCACCTGGGAGCATTGTCTTCCAGGAAGACCTTGATGATCTCGTCTCGCAGCTGCCGTCCCCCTTCCACATTATGGGGGACCTCAACGGACACAGTCCACTTTGGGGCAGTGCTGACACCAAGGTTAGGGGCGGGGTCCTGGAGCAGTGGCTCCTGGATCCTTCTCTCTCCCTGTTGAACACTGGTGTTAGTACTTACTTTCACTCCCCAACCCTCTCTTTCGCTGCCATTGACCTTACCATCTGCTCCTCCTCGATCCTTCCACTCTTTACATGGGAGGTCGAGGACAACCCCTATGGAAGTGATCACCTCCCCATGGTATGCACCATCTCCCGTGGGGGACCTTGTAGCCCTTCATGGGTCTCGCGGTAGAGGCTCGATCGGGCTGACTGGGGTGGTTTCGAGCTGATATCTCAGCTCAATGACCACTCTGTCAGCCAGGAGCCCATCAATGTGGCCGTAGCGGAGATAACGGACTGTATCGTAGATGCAGCTGCATCAATAATTCCTCAAACTTCGACACGGTTACCTCGCTTTCCGAAACTGTGGTGGAATCCAGATTACATCGCAGCTCGTAAGGCTCAGAACAATGCTTGGGGGGTGTTTCGGAGATATCCGACGACCCCCAACCTCGAAAAGTTCAAACGCGCCAGGGCGAAAGCTCATTTCGTCTGACACCAGAGCCAGAAGGAATCTTGGATCAAGTATATGTCTTCTATCACCCACACGACTAGTTCTAAGATCGTGTGGGATAAAGTCCGGAAGATCGGTGGGAACTACACGTCCCACTCGTTATCGATCCTGGAGCAGAATGGACAGGCAATTGCTGATCCCAAAGCAATTGCCGACACTCTGGGGGAGTCATTCTCCTACATCTCTTCATCTTAAAAAGTATCTTCCAGTAAGAGGAAGCTCTTACTCCCCCGAGTTTCTGGCCCAAAGGGTAGGGCGGAACGCCCTCCACTGTCTTTCCACTCGAATGGCCTGGAGCCTTACAACAGCCCATTCACAGCAGAGGAGCTTCACCTTGCTCTGCACTCTTCTTGTGCCTCTGCTGTAGGTCCGGACAATGTCCATTATGCCATGCTCCAACATCTTTCACCATTGAGTAAGGATCGGCTGCTCCATCTCTTCAATCGCATTTTTCTCGAGGAGCAGCTTCCGGACTCCTTGCGGGAGGTCATCGTCTTGGCCTTCCCGAAGCCGGGAAAGGATTCCAAGATTCCTTCTAATTATCGTCCCATTGCATTGACGAGCTGCGTGTGCAAGGTGTTGGAAAGAATGGAAAATGCCAGACTCATCTGGTATTTAGAACATCACAACCTTCTTTCCAACACCCAGTGTGGCTTTCGCAGGCAACAGTCAACTCTTGACCATCTGATACGCCTCGAATCGGCTATCAGAAATTCTTTTTTACGTAGAAAGCACCTGGTGTCAATTTTCTTCGACATCGAAAAAGCATACGACACGGCATGGAGATTCGGCATTCTTCGTGACCTCCACAGCTTCGGCTTGAGAGGTCACATGCCGATCTTCATCTACAACTTCTTATCGACACGTGCTTTTCGTGTCCGTGTCGGTAACACTCTGTCGCGGCCGTACCCCCAAGAACAGGGGGTGCCATAAGGCTGCATTCTGAGTGTTACGCTTTTCGCTGTCAAGATTAATTCTATAACTAGACAACTTCCTCCATCAGTAGGCAATGCCCTCTATGTTGATGACTTTAGCATCTTTTGCTCTTCATCCAGCATGAGGGTCATTGAAACACAACTGCAAATTGCCCTGAACAATCTTTCTGTTTGGGCGACGGCAAACCTGTTTCGGTTCTCCCCACAGAAGACCGCTTGTGTGCACTTTTGCCACAAGCGTAATCTTCACCTGGTTCCCGAGCTGTGGCTCGAGGACAACATCATTCCAGTTGTGGTGGAGACCAAGTTTCTCTGTCTCTTATTCGATCAGAAATTGACCTTTTTACCTCACATATGTCATCTCAGGTCCAAGTGTACATGGGCATTGAACGTTGTCAAGGTCCTCTCCTCCCTTTCTTGGGGGGCGGACCGATGTTCTTTGCTCTGCCTGTACCGTGCACTTGTCCGATCGAAACTGGACTGGATGGAAACCAACCATCCAGTCCTATTGAAGGTTGCAGTGATTGGTGGAGTGGTGGTCGAAGTCACTCCACAGAAAGATGCTGAATTCCTCCCGTGGTGTGGTCTCTCAGTGGGGCCTCCTCAAGGTTTCTGAGAAGGAGATCCTCTCGGAGTTGTCATCCCAGGGAGTAATAGCAGTCCACCGGGTTTCAGAATGCCGTAATGGGAAATTAGAACCCACCCAGGTTGTAATTCTCACTTCCAATATGGCACGCCTGCCTGCTTCCATCCCCTCGATGCGAGAGCCTGTCCGTGGTGAGGGGACCACCCTGTGAAGGTTCCGCTGGCTCGGTTACCTTCACAGGGTCCTAAACGCTTGCCCGCATGTTTGCCGTGCGCGGAGACCCATGTCCCTGGAAAGGAGGATCCTGGCAGTTGCTCAGGGGTCCCCGTCTTCTCTTCCCAGCTCATGACTGGTGGGGTCCCCTTTGGCCGTTTTGCCATTGGAGAGCCTGTCTGTCGTGGGGCTGGGCAGCGACTTCCGGGGCCACTGCTATACACTGCTTTGGCCTCTGCTTCAGATAAACGGCAGGTCCTGGGGCAGCCTCCTCAGGATCAATCGGCTGGTGGGCTGGTCCCGCTACAGTCAACTGTGCAGATCGGTGAGTAACCTTGTCCACTGTCCTGACAACGGTTTGCGAGTTTCCCCACACATTTACTAATTTTGTAGTTTTCTTTCTTTTGTGAGGCCAGCTCTTACCTCACACTTTATTGATTTGTTGCTTCTTTTCTTTTGTGGGAACTCAGGTGAGTTTCTCACCATTTCTCTTTTTCTTTTCCTTTTGTTTTGTTGTGCGGGCTTGGCTCACTGGCAGTGTGGGTATGGTGCCCGGGCAGCCCTGGCACCCAACTGGGCGTCCCCTTGTTGGACTCCATGGTGGGTGGGGACAACAGGCACTGAAACTCATTAAACAAACATGAGCGCGAAAAATGAAAATTCACCGCCGAATGCTGCAAAAAGAGCTCGTCATGAGCCTCCGTCTTCTGTGTCTTCTTTGTCGTCATCGTCTTCGTGTGTGTCTCCGTCTCCGAAGTTCCTGATCATCCACTCTACGGGTGATCAGGTTCTTGGAGACATGTCCCCCTTTTTTATAAACAAGGGTTTGAAAGGTCTTGCGGGAGAGCCGAAATCTGTCAAGCGCCTAAGATCTGGTGACTTGCAGGTGGAGACTGCGTGCTCCAAGCATTCGGAGCTTCTATTAAAGTTTACAGCGATTGGTGGAGTGGCTGTCGAAGTCACTCCACACTAGACGCTCAATTCCTCCCGGGGTGTGATCTCTGAGTGGGGCCTCCTCAAGGTTTCTGAGGAGGAAATCCTCTCAGAGCTTTCAGCCCTGGGAGTGATAGCAGTCCACCGGATTTCTTCACACCGTAATGGAAAGTTAGAGCCCAGCCGGGTACTTATTCTAACTTTCAACACACCACACCTGCCTACTTCCATCAAGGCAAGCTACTTACACTGCGAGGTAACACTCTGTCGCGGCCATTTATACCAAACCCTCTGCGTTGTTTTCAATGCCAGAGGTTTGGCCATGCCCGCACCGCATGCCGGGGCAAGCCCACCTGTGCTCGTTGTGGTAGTCAGGATCATCTCGAACCTGACTGCACAGCAGAAAAGGCATGCTGTGTAAACTGCCGTGGTGAACATCCGGCGTACTCCCGCGACTGTCCGAAGTGGCTGGAGGAGAAAGAGGTACAGCGCCTCAAGACCCTTCATAACATCAGCTATCCAGAGGCGAGAAAGCTCACTGCGCCGCCTGCCCCACCTGGCTAGGTCTCCTATGCCGGTGTGGTCGTTGGAAAGCCCATCGTTAAGATGGCTTCCGTGGCGGTGCAGACCGACATCAGCGTTCCACCAGCGGAATCTTAATCGCCTGCTGCCAAGTACCTCTTGACGCAGGCGAAGCCGACGTCGTTGTCAATCTCGACATCGATACCGGTTTCTGTTCCTGTGTCTGTGCCTTCCACTTCCACCTCTGGAAGGGGCCCCCGCCGGGGCCCAAGAAGAAAATTTTACCTCCTCGTTCGGCAGTCTCTGATCCATGTTGCTCGGACGACTCCAAGGACATGGACACTGACCGCCCAATTTTTCCAAAACCGTCGCTGGCGACGGATAAAATAAATCGAAAGTCGTCCGCCAATTCTTCCAAGACCTGAGATGGCCACACTCCTTCAATGGAACTGTCGTGGATTCCAGAGGAATATTGACGACATCAGGGTCCTCCTGAGGGCACACAAACCCCTCTGCGTGTGCCTTCAGGAGACATCTTGCAGACAGCCAACAATCCCACTATCCGGCACTTTTCTCTTGTTCCCCGGGACCGGGATGGAGATAGTTCAGCCCACGGGGGTGTTGCCATCCTCGTGAGCAACCATTCTCCATTCCAGGTCATTCCCCTCACCACGCACTTAGAGGCGGTAACCATCCGCCTCTTTGTGGGATTTTCGTTGACTGTCTGTTCTGTCTATCTCCCACCCGGAAGCATCATTTTCCGGGATGACATTGATGACCTCGTCTCGCAGCTGTCGTCCCCCTTCCTCATCATGGGGGACTTCAACGGCCACAGTCCGCTCTGGGGCAGGGCTCACACCAATGGGAGAGGCCAGGTCCTGGAGCAGTGTCTCCTGGATCCATCGCTCTCCCTGTTGAACACCGGTGTCAGTACCTACTTTCACTCCTCAACCCGCACATTCACTGCCATTGACCTCACCATCTGCTCCTCCTCGATCCTTCCACTCTTTACATGGGAGGTCGAGGACAACCCCTATGGAAGTGATCACCTCCCCGTGGTGTGTACCATATCTCATGGGGGGCCTTGCAGCCCTTTGCGTGTCTCCTGGTGGAGGCTTGATCGGGCTGATTGGAGTGGCTTCGAGCTCTTGTCTGAGCTTGATGAGCACTCTGTCAGCCAGGAGCCCATCAATGTTGCAGTAGCGGAATTGACTGACTCCATCGTCCATCGTGCCAGGGCGAAAGCCCGTTTCGTCCGGCGCCAGAATCAGAAGGAATCTTGGATGAAATATACGTCTTCTATCACCCGCACGACCAGTTCTAAGGTCGTGTGGGATAAGGTCCGGAAGATGGGTGGGAAGTACACGTCCCACTCATTATCGATCCTGGAGCACAATGGACAGGCAATTGCTGATCCTCGTGCAATTGCTGACGCTCTGGGGGAGTCATTCTCCACCATCTCTTCTCTGTCCTCATACTCCCCCGATTTTCTGGCCCAAAAGAGCAGGGCCAAACGCTCTGTGCTGTCCTTCCATTCGAATGGCCTGGAGTCTTACAACAGGCCATTCACAGCGGAGGAGCTTCGCCGTGCTCTGCACACTTCTCGTGCATCTGCTGTGGGGCCAGACAATGTCCATTATGCCATGCTCCAACATCTCTCACCATCGAGTAAGGATCGACTGCTCCGACTCTTCAATCGTATTTTCATCGAGGAGCAGTTTCCGGACTCCTGGCTGGAGGCCTTCGTCTTGGCCTTCCCTAAGCCAGGCAAAGATCCCAAGATTCCTTCCAATTATCGTCCAATTGCGTTGACGAGCTGCGTCTGCAAGGTGTTGGAAAGGATGGTAAATACCAGGCTGGCCTGGTATTTGGAACATCACGGCCTTCTTTCCAACACCCAGTGTGGCTTTCGCAGGCACCGGTCTACTTTAGACCACCTGATCTGCCTCGAATCGGCAATCAGGAATTCTTTTTTACGACGAGAGCACCTGGTGTCAGTTTTCTTTGACATCGAAAAAGCGTACAACACGGCATGGAGATTCGGCATTCTTCGTGACCTTCACAGCTTCGGCTTGCGAGGTCACATGCCGATCTTCATCGCAAACTTTTTATCTTCTCATGTTTTTCGAGTCCGTGTCAGCAACACTCTATCGCGGCCTTTCCCCCAAGAACAGGGGTGCCTCAAGGCTGCGTCCTGAGTGTTACGCTTTTCGCTGTCAAGATCAATTCCATTACACGGCAACTTCCTCCGACTGTAGGCAATGCCCTCTATGTTGATGACTTTAGCATCTTTTGCTCATCGTCCAGCATGAGGGTCATTTAACGACAACTGCAAACTGCTCTGAGCAATCTCTCGGTTTGGGCGACGGCCAATGGGTTCCGGTTCTCCCCACAGAAGACTGCTTGTGTGCACTTTTGCCGCAAGCGTAATCTTCATCTGGACCCCAAGCTGTGGCTCGGGGGTAACATCATTCCAGTTGTGGCAGAGACCAAGTTTCTCGGTCTCAGCTTCGACCGGAAATTGACCTTTTTGCCTCATATTCGACATCTCAGGTCCAAGTGCACGCGGGCATTGAACATCATCAAGGTCCTCTCCTCCCTCTCTGGGGGGGCGGATCGATGTTCTTTGCTCCGCCTGTACCGTGCACTTGTCTGGTCGAAACTGGACTACGGATCCCAGGTGTATGACTCCGCCCGGAATTCAGTGGTGAAGGTGCTGGACCCACTCCATCATCAGGCCCTCCGTGTGTGCATGGGGGCCTTCCGCACTTCACCGGTCCAGAGTCTCTATATTGAGACTCACGAAACCATCATTATCTCTTCGCTGTCCCTGCAGTATGCATCAAAATTGCGATCCCTGCCAGGCCATCCCACTTGGGACTGCGTTTTCAGTCCCAGGTGGGAAATGTTATACTAGAATCGGCTGACTGCCATTCGTCCTTTCGGTTTGCATGTCCGAGGTTACCTGCGAGACATCAACACCAGTCTCGATAGCATCGCACAGTCGACAGCTGAGCCACTTCCACCATGGCTCGCAGTTTCCCCTTCCTGCGATTTTTCCCTGTGCAGGACGGGGAAGGCCTTTACACCCGACTGTGTCTCTTTGCCAAGCCAACTCTTTGCCAGCCATCGTGCTGCGCACCCGGACTTCTTGCCTGTCTTCACAGATGGCTCGAAGTCCGGCACTTCTGTGGGATCAGCCATGGTCTGCTGTGATGTAATCATTGCAGACCAGATCCCACAGTAGTTTTCCGTCTTCACTGCTGAGTTGAATGCTATCAGCATTGCCTTGGACCATATAGCAGCTAAGCATCATTGTCGGTGTGTGCTTTACACCGACTCGCTTAGCTCGCTATAGGCTTTGATCTCGGTGAGGCATCAGCCTCACCCTGTTCTCTCCAAGATCCGCCAGCAGCTCCATCGTCTGGCAGCCACCACCACGATTCTCGTCTGTTGGGTGCCCGGTCATGTCGGAATCAGGGGCAATGATTTGGCAGATTCTGCTGCCAGGTCAGCCACGCCCCTGTCCGACTCTCCGTTGCCGGTTCCATATGTGGATTTCCGGCAGCGTTTCACCATCGAGCTCCAGGCACAGTGGCAGAGATCTTGGTCTGAACAGGTTGCTAACAAGCTCTTCAAGATCAAGCCCATTGTCAAACCGTGGCAGTCTTGTTTTCGCAGGAATCGTAAGGAGGAAGTTGTCCTTGCTCGGCTCCTCTTAGGTCACTCGTTTTTAACCCACTCTTTTCCTCTTAAGGCGGACGCAGTATCTAAGTGCGAGTTTTGTGACACCATTTTAACAGTTAAACATATTTTAATTGAATGTCTTTGTTTTAACCTTGAACGACTTATGTTTTTTAACTTCCACGATTTTACGTCCGAGCCCCTTACACTCGGACATCTTTTATCAGATCATTGTCGTTTTAACGCTGTTTTTCAATTTTTAAAATTTACCGGATATTTTAATCGAATTTGATATACTATTTATACTGGATATTTTAATCATATTATTTACCCCAGGTCTCTTACACCTGGGATTATTTTATTTAGTATTTCTACAGTTGTTTTACTCTGTTTATATGCACCTGTTTTTTGTTATTTTACCCATTTACAACGTTGAAAATGTATTTAAAATTTTGGTTGCGGGTTTCTATGTCTTTTACCTTTTATAATGTCTTTTGTTTGGCACATTATGGCCTTGTTGCCGATGCGCCATTAAACCCCAAACAACCAAACCAAACCAAACCTGCTTCCAGGTAAGGTAACCTGCCTTCACTGCGAGGTACGGCCATACATTCCTATCCCCCTGCGCTGTTTTCAGTGTCAGAGGTTCACCCATACGTATACAGCTTGCCGGGGCAAACCCACCTGTGCTCTTTGTGGCAGCCAGGATCACCATGATCCTAATTGCACAGCAGAAAAGGTGTGCTGTGTGAACTGTGGAGGCAAGCATCCGGCGTACTGCCGTGACTGTCCTAAGTGGTTAGAGGAGAAAGATTTGCAGAGGCTAAAGACCCTCAACAACATCTCCTATGCAGAGGCGAGAAGATTGGCGGCACCGCCTGCCCCACCTGGCAAGGTCTCTTATGCCGGTGTGGTTGTCAGAAAGCCCATCGTCGAGATGGCTTCCATGTCAGTGCAGACTGACATCAGCGTCCCACCTGCTGAATCTTTCTCGCCTGCTGCCAAGTACCTCTTGGCCCAGGCGAACCCGAAGTCAGTGTCAATCTCGACATTGACTCCGGTTTCCTTTCCTGCATCTGTGCCTTCCACTTCTACCACCGGAAGGCTTCCTCCACCCCGCCCAGAGACAGCAAGACATTCGAAGCCCAAGGGGCCCCCACCAGGACCCAGAAAGAAAAATTTAACACCTCCTCGTTTGGCGGTCTCTGATCTGTGTCACTCGGACGACTCCGAGGACATGGACACAGACGGCCCCATTTTTCTGAAACCATCGCTGGCGACAGTTAAAATAAATCGAAAGTCGTCCGCCAATTCTACCAAGATCTGAGATGGCCACACTCCTACAATGGAACTGTCGTGGATTCCAGAGGAATATTGATGACATCAAGGTCCTCCTGAGGGCACACGAACCCCTCTGCATGTGCCTACAGGAGACATTCCTGCAGACAGCCAACGATCCCACTGTCCGGCACTTCTCTCTCATTTGCCGGGACTGGGATGGTTCATCTCATGGAGGTGTCGCCATCCTCATGAGCAACCATTCTCCATTACAGGTCATTCTCCTTACCATGCACTTAGAAGCAATTGTCATCCGCCTCTTTGTGGGATTTTCGTTAACTGTCTGTTCTGTCTATCTATCACCCAAAAGCATTGTTTTCCGGGATGACCGTAATGACCTCTTCTTGCAGCTGCCATTCCCCTTCCTCATCATGGGAGACTTCAACGGACACAGTCCACTCTGAGGCAGTGCTGACACCAATGGGAGGGGCGGGGTCCTGGAGCAGTGGCTCCTGGAGCAGTGGGCTCCTGGATCCATCGCTCTCCCTGTTGAACACCAGTGTCAGTACATATTTTCACTACCCAACCCACACTTTCACTGCCATTGATCTCACCATCTGCACCTCCTCGATCCTTCCACTCTTTACATGGGAGGTTGAGGACAATCCATATGGAAGCGATCACCTCCCCGTGGTGTGCACCATCTCTCTTGGGGGACCTTGTAGCCCTTCGCGTGTCTCCCGGTGGAGGCTTGATCGGGCTGACTGCAGTGGCTTCGAGCTCTTATCTGATCTCGATGAGCACTCTGTCAGCCAGGAGCCCATCAATGTTGCAGTGGCGGAGTTGACGGACTGCATCGTCCATGCAGCTGCCTCTACTATTCCTCAGACCTCGACTCGGTTTCCGTGGTTTCCAAAACAGTGGTGGAATCCTGACTGCACCACAGCTCATAAGGCTCAGAACAAGGCTTGGGGGTTGTTTCCGAGATATCCAACGTCCCCCAAACTTGAAACATTCAAATGCGCCGGGGCGAAAGCCCGTTTCGTCCGGCGCCAGAGCCAGAAGGAATCTTGGATGAAATATACGTCTTCTATCACCCGCATGACCAGTTCTAAGGTCGTGTGGGATAAGGTCCGGAAGATGGGTGGGAAGTACGCATCCCACTCATTATCGATCCTGGAGCACAATGGACAGGCAATTGCTGATCCTCGAGCAATTGCCGACACTCTGGGGGAGTCATTCTCCACCATCTCTTCTCTGTCCTCCTACTCCCCCAAGTTTCTGGCCCAGAAGAGTAGGGCTGAACGCTCTCCGCTGTCCTTCCATTCGAATGGCCTGTAGTCTTACAACAGGCCATTCACAGCGGAGGAGCTTCGCCTTGATCTGCACACTTCTCATGCATTTGCCGTCAGGCCTGACAATGTCCATTATGCTATGCTCCAACATCTCTCACCATCGAGTAAAAATCGACATCTCCAACTCTTCAACCGCATTTTCATCGAGGAGCAGTTTCTGGACTCCTGGCAGGAAGCCATTGTCTTGGCCTTCCCTAAGCCACTCAGAGATCCTAAGATTCCTTCCAATTATCCTCCAATTGCGTTGACGAGCTGCGTTTGCAAGGTGTTGAAAAGAATGGTAAATACCAGGCTGGTCTGGTATTTGGAACATCACAACCTTCTTTCCAACACCCATTGTGGCTTTTGCAGGCACCGGTCTACTTTAGACCACCTGATCTGCCTCGAATCGGCGATCAGGAATTAATTTTTACGTCGAGAGCACTTGGTATCAATTTTCTTCGACATCAAAAAAGTGTACGGCATGGAGATTCGTCATTTTTCGTAACCTTCATAGCTTCGGCTTGCGATGTCAGATGCCAATCTTCATTGCCAACTTTTAATCTTCTCGTATTTTTCGAGTTCGTGTCGGCAACACTCTGTCACGACCTTTCCCCAAGGAACAGGGGGAGCCACAAGGCTGCTTCCTGAGTGTTACACTTTTCGCTGTCAAGATCAATTTCATTACATGGCACCTTCCTCCGACTGTAGGCAATGCTCTCTATGTTGATGACTTTAGCATCTTTTGCTCATCATCCAGCATGAGGATTATTGAACAACAACTGCAAACTGCCCTGAACAATCTCTCAGTTTGGCCGATGGCCAATGGGTTTCCGTTCTCCCCACAGAAGACCTCTTGCATGCACTTTTGCCACAAGTGTAATCTTCATCTGGACCTCGAGCAGCAGCTCAGGGATAACATCATTCCAGTTGTGGCGGAGGCCAAGTTTCTCGGTCTCATCTTCGACCAGAAATTGACCCTTTTACCACACATACGTCATCTCAGGGCCAAGTGCATACGGGCATTGAGCATCCTCATGGTATTCTCCACCCTATCTTGGGGGGGGGGGGGGGCAGACCGATGTTCTTTGCTCTGCCATTACCGTGCACTTGTCCGATCAAAACTGGACTACAGATCCCAGGTGTACGACTCCGCTCAGGATTTGGTGGTGAAGTTGCTGGACCCTCTACACCATCAGGCCATCTGTGTTTTCACAGGGGCCTTCCGCACTTCACCAGTCCAGAGTCTCTATGTAGAGACCTACAAACCATCGTTATCTATTCGCCGTCAGCAGTTGTCTGTACAGTATGCAGCAAAATTGCGATACCTGCCAGGCCATCCCACTTGGGACTGCGTTTTCAGTCACCAGTGGGAAATGTTATACCAGAATCGGCTGACTGTCATTTGTCTTTTCGGTTTGCGTGTCCGAGATTACCTGTGAGACATTAACACCAGTCTCGATAGCATTGCACAGTCGACAGCCGAGCCACTTACACCTTGGCTCACTGTTTCCCCTTCCTGCGATTTTTCCCTGTACAGGACAGGGAAGGCCTTTACACCCAACTGTGTGTATCAGCAACTCTTTGCAGTCATCGTGCTGTGCACCCAGACTTCTTGCCTGTCTTCACAGATGGCTTGAAGTCCGGTATATCAGTGGGATCAGCCATGGTCTGCTGTGATGTAATCATTGCAGACCAGATCCCAAAGCAGTGTTCTATCTTCACTGCAGAGTTGCATGCTATCAGCATTGCCTTGGACCACATAGCAGCTAAGCATCATCGTCGGTGTGTGCTCTACATCGACTTGCTTAGCTCGCTACAGGCTTTGATCTCACTGAGGCATCGGCCTCACCCTGTTCTCTCCAAGATCCACCAGCAGCTCCATCGTCTGGCAGCCACCATCAACCTTCTCTTCTGTTGGGTGCCTGGTCACATCGAGATCAGAGGCAATGACTTTGCAGACGCTGCTGCCAAGTCAGCCACGCCCTTGTCCGACTCTCTGCTGCCGGTTCCATACCTGGACTTACGGCAGTGTTTTTCCATCGAGCTCCAGGCACTGTGGTAGAGATCTTAGTCTGAACAGGTTGTTAACAAGCTTTTTGAGATCAAGCCCATCCTGTCTCTTTGGTGTTTCTGGCGTGACTTGCGGCCTTGATGGAGGGGCTGGCCGAGTGTCTGCCGACTGGGACCGAAGTCTCAAGTCGAGTGGACTTATTGGTCGGCCCCTGCGAAGTCATAGGTCGTCTTGGTGCCCCGATGGAGAGGCTTTACTGAGGGCCTCCCAACTGGAATGGATCTCTAGTTGAGTGGCTCCTTTATCGTCCCAGCGAAGTTTGGTGTGTCATGGTGTTGGGATGGAATGGCCTTGTGGGGCCTGCAGACTGGGATTGGAGTCCCCAGTCATGTGGGTTGTCTGCTTGGCTGCAGCGAAGTCCGGCTCGAGGTATTGCTGGGGAGGCTGCCAGTTGGTGTCCCGGTGGAGAGGACAAAAATGTAGATCATGTAGAACAGGACTGCAGCCCTATTATGTGTGACTTATTGATGGGAGAGCCTGAAGACTCTCCATCATGTTAGCTTCCCCATGCAAAAAGTTAGGATATCATATTATATTTTCTGGCTCTAAATTCAAAAGATACCATCTTATTTTTTGGCAAAGTATTTTGGACAAAATCCAGAGTGCTGGGCATATTCCTAGGCTATGATTCAAAAAACCCAAAAGATCCCACTCTCACTGCACCTCAATAATTATTTCTACAGACAGGCTAAAAATCCCAAGCAGAGTTTCTCTCCACCTGGTCTTCTCCCGCAGTAAGGCAGATACAATGTAAAGCAGCTTAGACAGTCAGGAACCTGGCTAGTCGATAGTGGTTTCAGTGACAACTCCCACAAGGTGATATGCAGTCTCAGTACTGCGGTGCACCGGGATTGTCACGCATTATTTCGTTGTCAAACCGTGGCAGTCTTGTTTTCGCAGGAATCGCAAGGAAGAAGACGAACTTGCTCGGCTCCTCTTAGGTCATTCGTTTATAACTCATTCATTTCTTCTCAAGGCGGACGACGAACCTAAGTGCGAGTTTTGTGACACCATTTTAACTATTAAACATATTTTAGTCGAATGTCCGTGTTTTAATTTCGAACGTCAATGTTATTTTAGCTTTCATAATTTTATGTCCGAGCCTCTTACACTCAGACATCTTTTATCTGATCATTGTGTTTTACTGCAGGTTTTTACCATTTTGAAGCATTGTGGCTATTTTAATCAACTGTGATTTTACCTTGTATTTTTTAGGCTTTACACCTGGGTTGTGTTTTACTAAATACATCTTGTTGTTTTTGTTATATTTACATATTGTTGTTTTGTTATATTTACATATTGTTGTTTTGTTATTTTTACATCTTGTTGTTTGTTATATTTACATCTTGTTTTTATTGTTTTTCTGTTATATATCTTTACATCTTGTTGGTTTTATCTTTTGCCTTTTACAGCACTTGGTTTTAACTTTGGTTCAGGGTACTTGACTTTTAGCTTTTATTTGTCTCGTTTGGTGCGTTTAGTGCATAAAACCCCAAACAACCAAACTGTCGCGGGGCTGGGTTGCAGATTTCGGGACCTCTGCTATACACTGCTTTGGCCTCTGCTTCCGGTAAACGGTAACTCCTGGGGTGGCATCCCCAGGAGCAATCAGCTGGTGGGCAGGTCCTGTTAGGGTCAACCATGCAGGGCAGTGAGTAACCTGGTCCATGGTCCGGGTACAGGTTCGCAAGTTTCCTCACAACTTATTTTCCTTTTGAAGTTATACTTTCATTGTTAGGCCAGTTTGGTCTTTCACAATTTATCTTATTTTACGCTTTGTTCCTTTTGTGTAGAATGTTTTTGTTCTGCACATTTCTCTTTTTATTTTCCATTTATTTGTTTGTGTGGGTATAGTGCCTGTGTAGTCCTGGTGCCCGACTGGGCGTCCCCTTGTTGGGCTCCGTGGAGGGTGGGGACAGCGGGCACTGAACACACAAACATAAACGTGAGAGAGAGTAATGAAATTAATGTGATCAATGCTGCAAAGAGGGCTTGACATGAGCCCCCATCTTCCGCTTTGTCATCGTTATCAATGCCATCGTCTACTTCTTCGTCTTTGTTCCTGAGATTCCTGAACATCCACTCCATGGGTGATCAGGTACTTGGGGACTTGTCCACTTTTTTCATCAACAAAGGTTTGAAAGGTCTTGTGGGAGAGCCGAAATCAGTCAAGCACTTATGATCTGGTGACTTGCAAGTTTGAGACCGCTTGTCCAAAAACCTCCGAACTGCTTTTGAAAGTCAAAGAAATTAGTGAGGTGACTGTCGAAGTCACTCCCCATAAAACTTTGAATTCCTCTCGGGGTGTAATCACTGAGTGGGGCCTCGTCAATGTCACTGAGGAGGAAATCCTCGCAGAGCTCACACCTCAAAGAGTAATAGCGGTCCATCGGGTTTCGACACACCGTGATGGAAAATTGCCATCCACCCGGGTGCTGATTGTGACATTTAACTCGCCACGCATGTCTTCTTCCATCAAGTCAGGTTATTTGCATTGTGAGGTTAGACCGTAAATTCCGAACCCTCTGTGCTGTTTTCAGTGTCAGATATACAGTCATGCCCACACAGCTTGCAGGGGCAAACACACCTGTGATCACTGTGGCAGTAAGGATCATCTTGATCCTGACTGCACAGCATAAAAGGCAAGCTGTGTCAACTGTAGTGACGAGCATCCGACGTACTCCCACGACTGTCCCAAGTGAAAGGAGAAAAAGGAGATTCAACGATTGAAAGTTCTAAACATTTCTTATGCTGAGGCAAGAAAGCTCTCTGCACCGCCTGCCCCACCTGGCAAGGTATCCTATGCCAGTGCAGTCATTGGGAAGTCCATCGTTCCAATGACTTCGGTCGCAGTGCAGACTGACATCAGTGTCCCACCCACTGAATCTTTCTCACCTGCAGCAAAGTATCTCCTCACACAGGTGAAACCAAGGGTGGTGTCGACTTCGACATCAACCTCAGTTTCCATTCTCACAACTCAGCCTTCCACCTTCACCGGAAAGCCACCTCTTCCCTGTCCTCAGACAGTTAGACCTTCAAAACTGATGGGGCTCCCATCGGGGCGAAAAAAGAAAATAATCACTGCACCACAAAGGGCAGTCACCGATCCATGCCCCTCAGACAATTCTGAGGACATGGATACTGCCCGCCCTCTGTTCACTAAACCATCCTCTGCTGCAGTTAAGCTGAATAGGAATTTGTTGTCCGCCCACTCTTCTAATTCCTGAGATGGCCACACTCCTACAATAGAATTGTCGTGGATTCCAGAGGAATATTGACAACATCAAGCCCCTCCTTCAGGCACACCAGCCCATCTGTGTGTGCCTGCAGGATAATACTTGCAGTCAGTCACAGATCCCATCCAGCATTTTACCATAGTTCGCCAGGACCGGGATGGAGAAGGTCCAGATCAAGGAGGTGTCGCTATCCTCGTAAGCATCCATTCTCCATTCCAGGTCTTACCCCTCACCACCAACTTAGAGGTGGTGGCCATCCGCCTCTTTGTGGGATTTTCATTGACTATCTCCCACCCAGATGCATCATTTTTCGCGATGACCTTGATGACCTCGTCTCGCAGCTGCCATCCCCTTTCCTCATAATGGGGGACTTCAACAGACACAGTACACTCTGGGGAAGTGCTGACATCAATGGGAGGGGCAGGGTCTTGGAGCACTGGCTCCTGGATCAATCGCTCTTCATGTTGAACACTGATGTCAGTACATATTTTTACTCCCCAACCCGCACTTTCACTGCCATTGATCTCACCATCTGCTCCTCCTCGATCCTTCCACTCTTTACATAGGAGGTTGAGGACAACCCCTATGGAAGCAATCACCTCCCTGTGGTGTGCACCATCTCCCATGGGGAGCCTTGCAGCCCTTCACGTGTATCCCGGTGGAGGCTTGATTGGGCTGACTGGAGTGGTTTTGAGCTGCTCTCTGGGCTCGATGACCACTCTGTCAGCCAGGAGCCCATCAATGTTGCAGTGGTGGAGATTATGGACTGTATTGTAGATGCTGCTGCATCCACAATTCCTCAAACTTCGACAAGGTTCCCTCGTTTTCCGAAACCAAGGTGGAATCCAGATTGCACCGCAGCTCGTAAGGCTCAGAACAAGGCTTGGGGGATGTTTCGGGGCTATCCAAAGTCCCCCAACCTTGAAACGTTCAAACGCACCAGGGCAAAAGCTCGTTTCGTCCAACGCCAGTGCCAGAAGGAATCTTGTATCAAATATACGACTTCTATCATCCGCCCGACCAGTTCTAAGGTCATATGGGATAAAGTCCAGAAGATGGGTGGGAACTACGTCCCACTCATTATCGATCCTGGAGCACAACGGACAGGCAGTTGCTGATCCCAAAGCAATTGCTGACACTCTGGGGGAGTCATTCTCCTCCATCTCTTCTTCTTCTTCTTACTCTCCCGAGTTTCTGGCCCAGAAGGGCAGGGTGGAACACTCTCCACTGTCCTTCCACTTGAATGGCCTGGAACCTTACAAGAGGCCATTCACAGCAGAGGAGCTTCGCCTTGCTGTGCACACGTCTCATGCATCTGCTGTAGGGCCAGACAATGTCCATTATGCCATGCTCCAACATCTCTCATCATCGAGTAAGGATCGACTGCTCCGACTCTTCAATCGCATTTTTCTCGAGGAGCAGTTTCCAGACTCCTGGCGGGAGGCCATCGTCTTTGCCTTCCCGAAACCAGGAAAGGATTCCAAGTTCCTTCGAATTATCGTCCCATTGTGTTAACAAGCTGCGTGGGCAAGGTGTTGGAAAGAATGATAAATGCCAGACTCCTCTGGTATTTAGAACATCACAACCTTCTTTCCTACACCCAGTGTGGCTTTGACAGGCAATGGTCTACTTTAGACCACCTGATCCGCCTTGAAGCAGCAATCAGGAATTCGTTTTTATGTCGAGAACACCTGGTGTCTATTTTCTTCGACATCAAAAAAGCATATGACACAGCATGGAGATTCGCCATTCTTCGTGACCTCCATAGTTTCAGCCTGCAAGGTCACATGCCAATCTTCATCGCAAACTTTTTATCTTCTCGTAGTTTTCGAGTTCGTGTCGGCAACATTCTGTCGCGGCCTTTCCCCCAAGAACAGGGGGTGCCACAAGGCTGCATCCTAAGTGTTACACTTGAGATCAATTCCATTACACAGCAACTTCCTCCGACTCTAGGAAATGCCCTCTATGTTGATGACTTTAGTGTCTGTTGCTCATCGTCCAGCATGTGGGTCAGTGAAAGACAACTACAAAGTGCCCTGAACAATCTTTCTGTTTGGGTGACGGCAAACAGGTTTCAGTTCTCCCCGCAGAAGACAGCTTGTGTGCACTTTTGCTGCAAGCATAATCTTCACCTGGATCCCTAACTCCGGCTCGGGGTAACATCATTCCATTTGTGGCGGAGACCAAGTTTCTCCGTCTCATATTCGATCGGAAATTGACCTTTTTACCACACATACGTCATCTCAGGTCCAGGTGCACACGCCCGTGTGCACCTGGACATCGTCAAAGATCCTCTCGTTGAACATCGTCAAGATCCTCTCCTCCCGTTCTTGGGGGCGGACTGATGTTCTTTGCTCTGCCTCTACTGTGCACTTGTCCGATCGAAACTGGACTATGGATCCCAGATGTACGACTACACCTGGGATTTGATGGGGAAGGTGCTGGACCCCCCCATCACCAGGCCCTCTGTGTTTACACAGAAGCCTTCCGCACCTCACCAGTCCAGAATCTTTATGTTGAGACTGACGAACTGTCTTTATCTCTTCGCCGTCAGCAGTTGTCCCCTACAATATGCATCTAAATTGCAATCCCGTCTGGCCATCCCACTTTGGACTGCGTTTTCAGTCCAAAGTGGAAAATGTTTTGCAATTATCGGCCAACTGCCATTCGTCCTTTTGGTTTGCAAGTCCGAGGCTACCTAAGAGACATCAACACCAGTCTTGATTTCATCGCACAGTCAACAGTTGAGTCACTCCCACCATGGCTCGCTGTTTCCCTTTCCTGTGATTTTCCCTGTGCAGGACAGGGAAATACCTTTACACCTGACTGTGGGTACTGGCAACTCTATGCCAGCCATCGTGCTGGGTGCCTGAACTTCTTGCCTGTCTTCACAGATGGCTCGAAGTCTGGCACATCAGTGGGATCCACCATGGTCTGCTGTGATGTAATCCTTGCAAACCAGATCCCATTGCATTCTTCCATCTTCATTGCAGAGTTGCACGCTATCAGTCTTGCCTTGCACCACGTGGTGGCTAACATCATCGTCGGTGTGTGCTTTACACCGACTCGCTTAGCTTGCTCCAGGCTCAGATCTCGGTGAGGCATTGGCTTCACCCTGTTCTCTCTGAGATCTGCCAGCAGCTACATCGTCTAGTAGCCACAACCACCATCCATTTCTGTTGGGTGCCCGGTCACGTCAGTATCAGGGGCAATGACTTGGCAGACGCTGCTGCCAGGCCGGCTATGCCCCTGTCTGATTCTCCATTGCCGGTTCCATATCTGGATTTCTGGCAACATTTTACCATCGAGCTCTGGGCACACTGACAGAGATCTTGGTCAGAACAACTTACCCACAAGCTCTTTGAGATCAAATCTATCATCAAACAATAGTAATCAGTTACTGCAGGAATCACAAAGGAGGAAGTTGTACTTTCTCTGCTATGCTTAGGTCATTCATATATTACGCAATCCTTTCTTCTTCAGGCAGATGACAAACCTAAGTGTGAGTTTTGACACCATTTTAACCATTAAACATAGTTTAATCACTTGTCCTGCTTTTAACCTTCAACGTTGTTTATATTTTACCTTCCATAATTTTATGGCCGAACCTCACACTCGGCCATCTTTTATCCGATGACTCCTTTTTACCTGCTGTCTTTGCTTTTTTACTTTTTACCAGTTATTTTACTAGAATTTAATTTTATGGCTTTTTCATTTATACACTATCCAATCTTGGCCTTTTATGGCCGTGCAGACTGATATCAGTGTACCACCTACTGAGTCTTTCTTGCCTGCAGCTAAATACCTCCTTGTGCAGGTGAAACCAAGGTTGGTGTCGACTTTAAGAGCGGATCTTTTGAGAGCTTTGTTTGGTTTGAGGTTTAATGGTGCATTAGCAAATTGGGTTATAAGTCAGCAAACAAATGATAAAATAAATAATAAAAGTTATTAAATCTTATCATCTTTATTACTTTACACATCTTTCTGGTTTTTGTATTTTTTATATCTGTTGGTTTTTGTCCTTTACCATTTACTGTCTTGACTTTTAACTTTGGTTGTGGATATTTGCTTCTTTAACCCTTTTGTCTCGTTTGGCTCATTATGGCCTCAGCTGCCAATGCACCATTAAACCCCAAATAACCAACAAACCAAGTTTAATAAAATATGCAACAAATAGGAAAAAAAGAATAATATTATTTTTCAAGCTTGAAATATGTATTTTTATAAGATATATATATATAAGAAATTTTTTAAACAGTAATTTTTATTTTTTTTAAATCGAATTTTTATTTTACTGAAACTGGATACAGATGTCCTCGACCTTTCAGTTCAGATTTTTGTTAATGTATACATATAGCCTTGACACAGGAAGGTTAGTTATGGTAGTGAAACTTAAACCCTTTGTCAGCAAGATAACAGGAAACTTGATGTCGTTGATTCTAGATGCTTATACAGTATCTTATGCATTAGGTGGTTTGACTTTGTAAGTAATGATGAGGTTAAGCAAAGGAGTGGGCAACCTCCTTTGAGCAGCATATTGTGCAATGAGAGACGGCATTGGTTGGGGCATGTTGCCCTTATGCATAGCTGTAGATTGGTGAAACATCATTCTTAAAAGGCCTCGGGAAAAGGGAGAGACTTGGATGTAATGGGCAGAGAATGTCAAACAGGACTTTGTTAGAATTAATCTACAGTGGTCAAATGCAGCTGTAGCTCAGTACAGATGTGTTTGGCAAATAAAATTGCACAGTCTGGTTGAACATCTGTAGCTCATGGCTGCATGAAGATTTTGTATGTATGTTGTATATATGAATGTCAGAATAATATGGTAGTCATTGCAATAGTTCTTAAACTATAACTTGTATTTCTATATACCAGTATATCATGTTGTTTTTTTTCCAGTTCAAGCAGTATTGAAATGCTTAGAGTTACCTAAACAGTATCAATATGTTTGGAAATCAGCTTCATTTACCAACAAAAAATGGGGATTGCTATATTTACTACTTAAAAATGGGGTCCATAGTTGACCAACGTTTAAGAACCACTGAATTACTGCAATTATTATTACATTGAAAAATATATAATTACCTATCACATATAATTTCATAAGATTCAATAATCTTTAAAATATTTAATTAAATGTAATGTAAATATGTCAAATTAAAATTTTATCTGTTTATTTTATTCTTGTATTTTGAACATGTTTTAAGTACTTCTGTTTTAAATACTCTCTGAAAGCTGATTGCATGTAAAATTAGTTTCTTAGTCAACTTACACTTCAAAGCCCAAGACAATGATTATTTTATGAATTTTAAAAATATTTATTATATTTTGGGCTCTTGCTATGACGAACCTCAGAGGTTTCCTGAACAGGAAAAGGAATCTTTATGTATAGCCTTCACAATTTTTTCTAAAATTGATCTTGTTTCAGGTCAGAAGCCATTTTATCTCATTGCTTTATGCATGCAGTTCAAGCATATACCAAAAACTGTTCTACTGTCTCAACTGCCATCTGTAAGTCTATCACATTTTTGTATGAATATGTTAGCTTTGTTTGGTTTGAGGTTTTATGTTGCATTAGCAACTTGGGTTATAAGTCAGTAAACAAATGACAAAATAAATAATAAAAGTCGTGAAATCTGCAACCAAAATTAAAACCTGAATAACAAAAGGCACAAATACACAAATAGAAAAAGTTACAAAATAACACAAGTAAATGTAGTAAACAAGAAACAAATGTATAAATGACAGGTAAATCAACAAGAGAAATATGTAAAAATAAAAGCAACCCAGGTGTAAAACATTAGGGTTAAATTAATAGAATATCAAAATTGAAGTAAAATTATAGTTGAGTAAAATATCCATTATAAGATAAAACTTGAAAAACAGGGGTAAAAAAGCAATGATCTGATAAAATATGCCCAAGTGCAAGAGGACCAGATGTAAAAATCATGAAAATTAAAATATAAATGATGTTAGAGGTTAAAAGCAATACAATCTATAAATAGATGTTTAAGAGTGAAAATGGTGTCATAAAACTTGCATGAAGGTTTGTTATCCACCCATAGAAGAAATGAATCTAAAAATGAATGACAAAAGCAGAGCAGCAATACAGCTTCCTCCTTGCAATTCTTGCAAAAAGATGACTACCATGGTTTGATAAGAGGCTTAATCTCAAAGTGTTTATGAATCTGTTCCGACCAAGATCTCTGCAGCTGTGCCTGGAGTTCGATAGCAATGGTAAATCACTGCTGGAAGTGTAAATATGGAACCAACTTGGCATTGCCCTTGATGGCACCAAACAGGCACCCAACAGACAAAAAATAGGCATTGGAGCTGCTGGTAGATCTCAGACAAAATGGAATGAGGCTGAAGTCTCACTGAGATCAGTCTGTAGCGAGCTAAGCAAGTTGGTGTGAAGCACATAATGATGCTTAGCTGCTATGTATTCCAAGGAAAGGCTGATAGAGTGCAACTCTGCAGTTGATAGACCACTGCAGTGGAATCTGGTCTGCATGAGAGAGTATTGCAAAAGACCATGGCTGATCCCACTGACATGCACTGGACTTTGAGTCATCCTTGAAGATTGACAGGAACTCTAAGTACTCAACACGGTGGCTGGCATTGAGTTGCCAGTACACTCAGTTGGGTGTGCAAACTTTCCCCAGTCTGCAAAGGGATAAATCATAGGAAGGGGAAACAGTGAGCTACAGTCAATGTGGCTATTGAAACCGATGTTAAGGTCTCTGAAGTAGGCTCAGAGACACAAACAGAAGGGACGAATGACAATTCAGCAGTTGCTACAGCATTTCCCACTGAGGAATGAAAACACAATCTCAAGTGGGATGACCCAGCAGGGATTTCATTTTAGATGCATACTGTAAACATAACTACTGATGGCAAAGAGATAAATAAGGATCTTTGGTCTCAGTGTGAAGGTGCGCCATTAAACCCCAAACAACCAAACAACTATTTCTGATAACATCAGGAGAGCCCCAAAATATTTAAAGGCCCATGCTCTGGAATTGCTTAATCTGGCCATGATATCATTAGAACATAATTTAATTTGTTTCATTAATAATGGGGAAATATAAGATGAATATGTTATATATAAATGTTTAATTTGTTGATATAATTTAGTTTTAAAATTTCATGCAAATATTTATTTTTTTTTTTCTATTATAGCTTCTCCCATTGCTACTTTATTCACTGAACCATAATCAGCATGAACTGCAGCTCTCAGTCCTTGAATGTTTTCGAGATTTACTGGTAAATAATCCTCAGTTGCTGGAAGAATATGTGCATACCATTGTTCCAAAATTCTTAAAACTAGCTCAGTATCAATATTCCATGGTAAGTATCTCAAAATGAAGAAAAAAAATACTTATACAAAATTTACATTATTAGCAAAAAATATATATAAATGAGTTGTAAAAAAAAATCCCACAAATTTAGAACATAGTGTAAATTTTATGTGTTAGGCAAAGTAATAATAAGTTTACTGCTAAAGACTAATTAGCAAGTCAAGAAACAAATTTAACTTATTTATATTGCATTAATAATTCAGTACTAATATTTTTTCTATTTCACTTTTGATTATAAGCCAATAATTTTCCATAATTTTTTAGATTTTCTTGAGCTCTGAACCTTTCATGAGCTACCCTTGAGTTTCCCAATATTCAGGAGATTCGGGGAGGGAATGTATAATAGAATTATTTTCTATTATAACATCAGGAGGATGCATACAGATAGACAGATACACACACACACACAAACAAAACCCTCATGCAACCATGGACTACAAAAGTCCTACCAGACTGTAATTTTTCTCTCCAGACACATCTGTTCTGAGCTGCTGCAATTGGCCAGTGATGGCCAATTTTAGCAAGATCCTGTTTGACATTGTCTGCCCATCACATCTTAGGTCTCTTCCTTTTCCCTTTAGGCACACTGTTCTTAATCCTGTTTACCAATCTGCAGCAATGCATATGAGCAACATGGCAAAACCAACAGTCTCTCTCTCTCTGCACAAAATATTGCTCAGAGGAAGTAGATGACTCTTCTAACCTCATCATTACTTGCAAAATCAAACCAGCCAAATTCAAGTTATGAAGCCCAAGATATTTCACAAGCATCTAGAATCAAGGGCATCAAGTTTCTTGTTATCCTGCTTACAAAGGGTCTATCTTTCACTACCATACTAACCTTAGAAAGAAACAAACTATTATACAGCCTAATTTTAGTGTTAGGTGTATATGTCTATTTTTCCACACTCTCCATGAATTCCTGAAGATGCTAGCGGCAATCCCTGTTCTATTTTTTTCATGCCATATATCACCAGTATCTATTAAACAGCTCCCAAGATAATTAAACTGAAACACTTGCTTAAGGACACAACCATTCAAAGCAACTGAAGCACCATCTACCTGACCAATTTTTATCACTTTAGTGTTTTCTGTTTATCACCAAACCTACTCTATTGCCAGTCGTATCAGCAGCCCTAATGAGAGAATTCATCTCATCAAAATCATTAGCCAACAGGACCAAATTATCTTCATAATCTGAATCAGAAATTTTGAAATCTCTAGACCATTTGAGGCCAAAATTTTCCCTTGCAAAGAATTCTGCATAACATAATCAATAACCAAACTAAAGAGAAAAAGGGGCAAATGCACCCTTGTTTAACTCCACTAACAATGCTAAACCAATCACTATAAGCCTTACCAACTCTCACACTTGACTCAGTGTTATTATAGAGAGCTTTCATTAACCCTTTCAGAGTCCACGTCGTCTGTATACATTCACAGAATCCAAAATGAGAAGCCAAGGACTTAGGTATACATTTTTAGTACAACAAAAAAAAAATCGATTTTTTAAAAATAAAAAATGCTGTTGTAATTTATATATATATCTTATAAAAATATATATAATTCAGGCTTGAAAAGCAACATTTTGTTTTTTAATTTAATGCATATTTTATTAAACTACAATATAAATAATTTGATAAAGCCATCTTGATTGCCATTTCTTAGAAGCAGTAAACTGGAAAGGTATTGCCGATTTCCTTGTTAACGTTCCTATTTGTTGAAGCAACCTTCTGATTTCAGCTCAGAAGTTCGATTTCAACTATTTTCAACAAATTTTTCCTTAAATTTTTGAAAAACCAAAAATTAACAAAAAAAATTTTAAAAAACAGTAGATTTTGAAAGTAATTACAAAGCATGTAATCCTTTTTTTTTTCATTTCACACTGTTTTCTGTCATAAACCTATTTCAGTATTCCCAAAGTTATTTTTATCATTTTTTTTTTAGAAATTCTTGGACAGCTGCATTTAATTACGTTATGGCTCACTGAGGCAAACAAGGAACAGATGTTTGATACATGTTATCTCCGTTCTGTGTGCTATAAGTGGCTTCCATATTGTTTAGTTTTGGTCCAGCATATTGGATACCCTTTGTAAAATTAGTATTTCATCATCATCATCATCATCATCATCAAGGATCCATGGGTTATGGAGGTCCAACCAGACAGTGCAATTTAGTTCTCCAAGCAAGTCTGTCCTGAGCTACATCTGCTGCATCTGGCCACTGCACACCAATTCTGATAAGGTCCTGTTTGACATTGTCTGCTAACCGCATCCTAGGCCCCTCAGTGTGAACTCTTGTCCGTGGTGAGGGGACCACCCTGTGAAGGTTTTGCTGGCTCGGTTACCTTCACAGGGTCCTAAACGCTCACCCACGTGTTTGCCGTGCGCGATGACCCATGTCTCTGGAAAGGAGGATCCTGGCAGTTGCTCAGGGGTCCCCGTTTTCTCTCTCCAGCTCATGACTGGTGGGGTCCCCTTTGGCCGTTTTGCCATTGGGGAGCCTGTCTGTCGTGGGGCTGGGCAGGGACTTCTGGGGCTGCTGCTATACACTGCTTTGGCCTCTGCATCAGGTAAATGGGAGGTCCTGTGGTGCCTCCTCAGGATCAATCGGCTGATGGGCTGGTCCTGCTAGGGTCAACCATGCAGAACGGTGAGTAACCTTGTCCATGTCCGGACAACGGTTTACAAGTTTCCTTACATGTTATCTAATTTTCTAGTTTCCTTTCTTTTGTGAAAACGAGTTGCTTCTCACTTTTCCTTCTTTTGCTCCCTTTTTTCTTTTGTGAGTCCTCAGGTGAGATTCTCACATTTCTCTTTTACTTTTCATTATGTTTAGTTGTGAGGGCTTGGCTCATTGGCTGTGGGGGGTATGGTGCCCGGGCAGTCCTAGCACCCAATTGGGCGTCCCCTTGTTGGACTCCGTAAGTCATCCGCCAATTCTTCCAAGACCTGAGATGGCTACACTCCTTCAATGGAACTGTCGTGGATTCCAGAGGACTATTGACGACATCAAGGTCCTCCTTAGGGCACACGAACCCCTCTGTGTGTGCCTTCAGGAGACATTTCTGCAGACGGCCAACAATCCCTCCATCCGTCACTTTTCTCTCGTTCGCCGGGACCAGGATGGAGATGGTCCACCTCACAGAGGTGTTGCCATCATCGTGAGCAACCATTCTCCATTCCAGGTCATTCCCCTCACCACATACTTAGAGGCGGTTGCCATCCACCTCTTTGTGGGATTTTCGTTGACTGTCTGTTCTGTCTATCTCCCACCCGGAGGCATCATTTTCCGTGATGACCTTGATGACCTCGTTTCGCAGCTGCCATCCCCCTTCCTCATCATGGGGGACTTCAACGGACACAGTCCACTTTGGGGCAGTGCTGACACCAACGGGAGGAGCCGGGTCCTGGAGCAGTGTCTCCTGGATCCATCACTCTCCCTGTTGAACACCGGTGTCAGTACCTACTTTCACACCCCATCCCGCACATTCACTGCCATTGACCTCACCATCTGCTCCTCCTCGATCCTTCCACTCTTTACATGGGAGGTCGAGGACAATCCATATGGAAGCGATCACCTCCCTGTGGTGTGCACTATCTCTCGTGGGGGGCCTTGTAGCCCTTCACGTGTCTCCCGGTGGAGGCTTGATCGGGCTGACTAGAGTGGCTTCGAGCTCTTATCTGATCTCGATGAGCGCTCTGTCAGCCAGGAGCCCATAAATGTTGCAGTGGCGGAGTTGACGGACTGCATCGTCCATGCAGCTGCCTCTACTATTCCTCAGACCTCGACTCGGTTTCCACGGTTCCCAAAACTGTGGTGGAATCCCGACTGCATCGCAGCTCGTAAGGCTCAGAACAAGGCTTGGGGGGTGTTTCGGAGATATCCAACATCCCCCAACCTAGAAACATTCAAATGCACCAGGGCGAAAGCCCGTTTCGTCCAGTGCCAGGGCCAGAAGGAATCTTGGATGAAATATACGTCTTCTGTCACCCGCACGACCAGTTCTAAGGTCGTGTGGGATAAGGTCCGGAAGATGGGTGGGAAGTACACGTCCCACTCATTATTGATACTGGGGCACATTGGACAGGCAATTGCTGATACTCGAGCAATTGCCGACACTCTGGGGGAGTCATTCGCCACCATCTCTTCTTTGCCCTCCTACTCCCCCGAGTTTCTGGCCCAGAGGTGCAGGGCCGAACGCTCTCTGCTGTCCTTCCATTTGAATGGCCTGGAGTCTTACATCAGGCCATTCACAGCAGAGGAGCTTCGCCTTGCTCTGCACTCTTCTCGTGCCTCTGCTGTAGGGCCGGACAATGTCCATTATGCCATGCTCCAACATCTTTCACCATCCATCGAGTAAGGATCGGCTGCTCCATCTCTTCAATCGCATTTTTCTCGAGGAGCAGTTTCCGGACTACTGGCGGGAGGCCATCATCTTGGCCTTCTCGAAGCTGGGAAAAGATTCCAAGATTCCTTCAAATTATCGTCCCATTGCAATAACGAGTTGCGTGTGCAAGGTGTTGAAAAGAATGGTAAATGCCAGACTCACCTGGTATTTAGAACATCACAACCTTCTTTCCAACACCCAGTGTGGCTTTCGCAGGCAATGGTCAACTCTTGACCATCTGCTACGCCTCGAATCGGCTATCAGAAACTCATTTTTACAAAGAGAGCACCTGGTGTCAATTTTCTTCGACATCGAAAAAGCGTACGACACGGCTTGGAGATTCGGCTCTTTGTGACCTTCACAGCTTCGGCTGGAGAGGTCACATGCCGATCTTCATCTACAACTTCTTATCGACACGTGCTTTTCGTGTCCGTGTCGGTAACACTCTGTCGTGGTCGTACCCCCAAGAACGGGGTGCCACAAGGCTGCGTGCTGAGTGTTACGCTTTTCGCTGTCAAGATTAATTCTATTACTAGACAACTTCCTCCATCAGTAGGCAATGCCCTCTATGTTGATGACTTTAGCATCTTTTGCTCTTCGTCCAGAATGAGGGTCATTGAAAGACAACTGCAAATTGCCCTGAACAATCTTTCGGTTTGGGCGACAACAAACGGGTTTCGGTTCTCCCCACAGAAGACTGCTTGTGTGCACTTTTGCTGCAAGCGTAATCTTCATCTGGACCCCAAGCTGTGGCTCGGGGATAACATCATTCCAGTTGTGGCAAAGAGTTGTTCCAGTCTCGGTCTCATCTTCAAACGGAAATTGACCTTGTTACCACATATTCAACATCTCAGGTCCAAGTGCACATGGGCATTGAACATCGTCAAGGTCCTCTCCTCTATTTCTTGGGGGTCGGACCAATGCTCATTGCTCCGCCTGTACCGTGCGCTTGTCTGGTCGAAACTGGACTATGGATCCCAGGTGTACGACTCTGCCCAGGATTCAGTGGTGAAGGTGCTGGAGCCTCTGCATTATCAGGCCCTCCGTGTTTGCATGGGGGCCTTCTGCACTTCACTGGTCCAGAGTCTCTATGTTGAGACCGACGAACCATCATTATCTCTTCTTCGTCAGCAGTTGTCCCTACAGTGTGCAGCGAAATTGCAATTCCTGTCAGGCCATCCCACTTGGGACTGCTTTTTCAGTCCCCAGTAGGAAATGTTATACCAGAATCGGCCGACTTCCATTTGTCCTTTCGGTTTGCATGTCCGAGGTTACCAGCAAGACATTAACATCAGTCTCGATAGCATCGCACAGTCGATAGCTGAGCCACTTCCACCTTGGCTCGCTGTTTCCCCTTCTGTGATTTTTCCCTGTGCAGGACAGGAAAGGCCTTTACACCCGACTGTGTGTATCAGCAACTCTTTGCCAGCCATCACGCTGAGCACCCGGACTTCTTGCCTGTCTTTACAGATGGCTCGAAGTCCGCCACATCAGTGGGATCGGCCATGGTCTGCTGTGATGTAATCATTACAGACCAGATCCCACAGCAGTGTTCTATCTTCACTGAAGAGTTGCATGCTATCAGCCTTGCCTTGGACCACATGACAGCTAAGCATCATTGTCGGTGTGTGCTTTACACCGATTCGCTTAGCTTGCTACAGGCTTTGTTCTCGATGAGGCATTGGCCTCACCCTGTTCTCTCCAAGATCCACCAGCATCTCCATCGTCTGTCAGTCACCACCACGATTCTCATCTGTTGGGTGCCCAATCATGTCGGCATCAGGGGCAATTGGCAGATGCTGCTGCCAAGTCGGCCACGTCCTTATCCGACTCTTCGCTGCTGGTTCCATACTTGGATTTCCGGCAGCGTTTTTCCATCTAGCCTCGTGCACAGTGGCAGAGGTCTTGGTCTGAACAGGTTGCTAACAAGCTTTTCGAGATCAAGTCAATTGTCAAACCATGGCAGTCTTGTTTTCGTAGGAATCGCAAGGAGAAAGTTGTACTTGCTCGTCTCCGCTTAGGTCATTCATTTATCACACATTCATTTTTTCTTAAGGTGGATGACGATCCTAAGTGCGAGTTTTGTGACACCGTTTTAACCATTAATTATATTTTAATTCATTGTCCAGCTTTTAACCCTGAATGCAGAATGTATTTTACCTTCTACAATTTTACGGCTGAGCCTCTTATACACATGCCATCTTTTATCTGATGAAACGTTTTTAACTCCTGTTTTCGACTTTTTACATTTACTGGTTATTTTACACTTATCTGATTTTTACTGTTTCCTAATTTTTACCCTTGTTTGTGATTTTAAATGGGTCCTATACACCCATTTTTATTGTTGACTTATACACTTGTTGCTTCTTTTTATTCTTTTTTACTCATTGTTTTTGTGTCGTTTGTTTGTGTTCATTTTAACTTTGGTTGTGGGTTCTGAGACTTTTATCCCTTTTTGTCGTTTGTTTGGTGCAATATAGCGTTAGTTGCTGTTGCACCAATAAAACCCAAACAACCAACCAACCAACCAACTATGTTCCGGTTGATAATTCCGTTCCAGTTTGATGTATATGGTGAACACCAGGACCACTCTGTGTGGTTGACCATTCCTCAGCAGGGTAAAAAGAAGAAATATAGTGATAGTACTCCAGATCAGTAAACCACACTGATCTGGCAGCTCTCCCCTTCCATTCCCTACCACAAGAGAGTATCTCTTTTAAAGGTACTAACGGTCTGCACCACAAGAACAAGGGGTCAGACATTAGGTGCTGGGCCTAGCCGGTTCTGTGCATCATCACCAGGGATTGATGCATAGCTCTCCTTCCAGTGACTACCTATCTATATATATATATAACTTGCTATATTCAACCCTAACTAGTTGGTTGCTATTTGTTTATTATTGTCAATTGAATTGCTGTCATTGGTTGGTGTTGCTTGATTATTATCATAACTGAGAATCTACATACCAATCCTTTTAAGTTTTGTAGAATACATGGGCTTTCAAGTTGACTGTCACCATACTATAGTATCCTCCAATACATAAAGTATGGAGTTGCTCTTTCATTGATAGCTCTTTGATTTTGTAGTCCACATACTAAGTTGGGTATATCGCCTTCATTCATGCTATCTCATTATGTGTTATTGCTCAAGCAGCTTTAACTTTTAACCAAGGTTATTAACATTTAACTAGGTAAACATTTAATAAACAACAGAAGAAAAAGTTTAATATCAGTGATTTATAGGAGGGGTTTATTGATTTTCTAATGATTAAATATTTTCGCTTAATTTAAAAAATGCATAATTTTTTATTATCATTTTTAATTAGAGGATCAAGAACATTATTGTATACTCTTATTTACAGAAAATAAGAATGCATTCATTATCCTGCTTATTGCATCTTACTTCTCTTCATGATCACTTACTTTTGCCATTGCGACAGGATGTTATTAAAGAATTGCTTTCATGCTTGGATGACAAAAAAAGACTTGTCAGAAATGCAGCTGTTGAAGCTCGATGTCACTGGTAATTATTTCTTTTTATATCAACTAAGTTTTTAATTTGTTTAGAATATAATACTTTCATATTATATACTAGTTCAAATTATATTATATTCATTCAATTAACAATTTCATTGCAAATATAATAATTAAAAAACATTTAATCCTTACCAGTGCAGGTCTGAAAAACTGAATTGTACCCTTTGACCAGGCTTTTTTTCCAACTGTGTTTGGTCAAAAAAAGTGAACTCTAGAACTTTTTTTACCAAGCAACTAATGAAAGGAATTATATCATGTTGTGTGCCAAATTAATCAGCATCTCATTCTGGATTTTATGAAAATAAAATATTTATCAAAAAAGATGACTAATTTTATTTCAGTAGGATATTTTTAGGGTTATGTAGTAAAAAAATTAATTTGGCAAATCAAATAAAAATTTAATCATACACGATTTTTGGCTGTTTTGCAATTAAAAAGTATTCTTGAGCAGGGCTATATCAGCTCATTGTAAAATATATAAGTGCAAATTTCCTCAAAGTGCAATTTCCTTTTTTTTCTTATATTACTCCAATGCATTGTTCAATTTTCTTTACTTTATAAAAGGCAGCCAAGTGTAACATAGAGCAATTACCGGTCCTTGAGCTTGTAACTGGCTGGCACAAATGACAGCTGTTAGCTGGGGATGTAAATCCCATTATTCACTCTTCTGGCACTTCTGTTGTTAAACTGATGACCTCCATAGCGTTGATTGGAGAGGTCACATGCCAATGTTCACCACACACTTTTTATCTTCTCATTCAACATTTTTGAGTTCGTGTTAGTAACCCTTCCATGCTGTGCATGGAAACCCGTGTCCCGAGAAAGGAGAATTTACCTTTAATACTGAAACTTTGAAAGACCCAGTTATAACCAAAGCTTATCATGATAGGTTACTTAGTCATTATGACAGTCATGGTATGCTTACTACTGAAGTTGAGAAAGAATGGGATCATTTTAAACAGGCTTTTTTGGAAACTAACAGTACTCTTTTAGGAAAAAAGGAGCAGAAGAGACAGAATTATCTGAGTGATAAGGAACTTGAGCTTATTTCGGAAAGAAAGAACTGCAGGAATGTCTTTAATCAATACCCTACTAGTCCTAATAGAAAGCATTACAGAGAACTTAATAAATGTGTAAAAGATCAGTTAGCTGCTGATAAGAATCTTTGGCTTGATGGTTTGGCTGACAAAGCCAAGGAAGCAGTTAGACAGCACAACAGCAGAGAGCTGTACCAGATAGTTAATGTTTCGTGTGGTGGAAAACGGACAGGTATACAGGGATTGAAGGGTAAACAAGGTAAGGTTATAGAAGGTGAGGATTCTGTCATGGCTAGGTGAGCTGAACACTTCAGTGATATTCTAAACAATGTGGTTAGTTCTACTCCCATTGTTTGAAATGATGATAGATGCATTGGTGGCTTTAATGTTGGCCCTATAACACGATCTGGAGTTATTTTGGCTGTTTCTAAACTTAAACTTCATAAATCCCCAGGGGTAGATGAAATTACTACGGAAATGCTTAGAGCTGGGAATGTTTCGGTTACCACTTGGATGACTGAAATTCTGAGTATCTTTTATGATAAAGGCATGGTTCCTAAGGATTTTGTAAGAGCTATTGTTATCCCTATTTTCAAAAAAGGTGATCGCAGTTCTTGTGATAACTGTAGGGGTATCAGCCTACTCTTCTCTAGGGGTATCAGCCTCTCTCTGTTCCAGATAAAGTTCTTTCCATGATTGTGCTTAATAGAATTAAGAATCTGGTTGACAGTCAATTGCGTGATGAGCAATGTGGATTCAGAAGTGGTAGAGGATGATGTGTGGATCAGATATTTTCACTTAGGCAGATTCTTGAAAAATGTCTAGAGTTTCAGAAACCTTCCCCCTCAGTGTGAGCGCCTGTTCGCGGTGAGGGGGACCACCCTGTGAAGGTTTCGCTGGCTCGGTTTCTTTCGCAGGGTCCTAAACGCTCGCCCGCGTGTTTGCCGTGTGCGGAGACCCGTGTCCCGGGAAAGGAGGATCCTGGGAGTTGCTCGGGGGTCCCCGTCTTCTCTCCTCAGCTCATGACTGGCGTGGTCCCCATTGGTCGTCTTGCCATTGGGGAGCCTGTCTGTCGCGGGGCTGGGCAGCGGATTCCGGGGCCTCTGCTATACACTGCTTTGGCCTCTGCTTCCGGCAAACGGGAGCTCCTGGGGTGGCCCCCCCAGGAGCAATTGGCTGGTGGGCAGGTCCTGCTAGGGTCAACCATGCAGAGCGGTGAGTAACCTTGCCCACGGTCTGGGTACAGGTTTACAAGTTTCCTCACAGATTATTTTATTTTTGTAGTTATCCTTTCTTTGTGCGGCCAGTTTGGCCAGTCACAGTTTTCTTATTTTACGCTTTGTTTCATTTGTGTAGAACGTTTTTGTTCTGCACATTTCTCTTTTTATTTTCCTTCTATTTATTTGTGAGGGCTTGGCACACTGTCTGTGTGGGTATAGTGCCTGCATAGCCCTGGCGCCCGACTGGGCGTCCCCTTGTTGGGCTCCGTGGAGGGTGGGGACAGCGGGCACTGAACCACACAAAACCAAACATGCGAGTGAATGATGAAAATGCGATCACCGCCAACAAGAGGGTTCGACATGAACCCCCGTCTTCGTCCTTGTCTCCGTTATCTCTGCCGTCGTCTTCTGTGTCTGTGTCTTCGTTCCCAAAGTTCCTGATCATCCACTCCACGGGTGATCAGGTGCTTGGGGACATGTCCCCTTTTTTCGTCAACAAAGGTTTGAAAGGTCTTGTGGGAGAGCCAAAATCTGTCAAGCACTTACGATCTCGCGACTTGCAGGTTGAGACCGCTTGTTCAAAACACTGAACTACTCCTGAAAGTAAAAGATATTGGTGGGGTGGCTGTCGAAGTCACTCCCCATAAAATTTTGAATTCCTCTCGGGGTGTGATCACCGAGTGGGGCCTCCTCAAAGTCACTGAGGAGGAAATCCTCTCGGAGCTCACACCTCAAGGAGTAACAGCGGTCCACCGGGTTTCGACATGCCGTGATGGGAAATTGACACCCACCAGGGTGCTGATTGTCACCTTTAACTCGCCACGCCCGCCTTATTCCATCAAGGCAGGTTACTTACATTGTGAGGTACGGCCGTATATACCGAACCCTCTGCGCTGTTTTCAGTGTCAGATATACGGTCATGCCCGCACAGCATGCAGGGGCAAGCCCACCTGTGCTCGCTGTGGCAGTAAGGATCATCTCGATCCTGACTGCACAGCAGAAAAGGCATGCTGTGTGAACTTCAGTGGCGAACATCTGGCGTACTCCCGCGACTGTCCGAAGTGGAAGGAGGAAAAGGAGGTACAATGCCTCAAAGTCATCAACAACATCTCGTATGCTGAAGCGACAAAGCTTGCTGCACCGCCTGCTCCACCTGGCAAGGTTTCCTATGCCATTGCAGTCATTGGAAAGCCCATCGTTCCAATGACTTCAGTTGCGGTGCAGACTGACATCAGTGTACCACCTACTGAGTCTTTCTCGCCAGCTGAGAAGTACCTCCTTACACAGGCGAGACCGAGGGTGGTGTCGACTTCGACATCAACCCCGGTTTCCATTCCTGCAGCTCAGCCTTCCACCTCCACCGGAAGGCCTCCTCCTTCCCGTCCTCAGACAGCAAGACCTTCCAAACCAAAGGGGCCCCCACCGGGGCCAAAAAAGAAACTCATCACTCCTCCTCAAAGGGCGGTCACTGATCCATGCCCCTCGGACGATTCCGAGGACATGGATACCGACCGCCCCCTATTCACTAAACCGTCCTCCGCGGCGGTGAAGTTGAATAGGAATACTTCATCCGCCCACTCTTCTAAGTCCTGAGATGGCCACACTTCTACAATGGAATTGTCGTGGATTCCAGAGGAATCTTGATGACATCAAGGCCCTCCTTCAGGCACACCAGCCCGTCTGTGTGTGCCTGCAGGAGACATACTTGCAGCCAGTCACAGATCCCACGATCCGGCACTTTTCACAAGTTCACCGGGACCGGGATGGAGATGGTCCGGCTCGCGGGGGTGTTGCCATCCTCGTGAGCAACCATTCTCCATTCCAGGTCGTACCCCTCACCACCAACTTAGAGGCGGTAGCCATCCATCTCTTCGTGGGGTTCTCGCTGACTGTCTGCTCTGTATATCTTCCACCTGGGAGCATCGTCTTCCAGGAAGACCTTGATGATCTCGTCTCGCAGCTGCCGTCCCCCTTCCTCATTATGGGGGACCTCAACGGACACAGTCCACTTTGGGGCAGTGCTGACACCAACGGGAGGGGCGGGGTCCTGGAGCAGTGGCTCCTGGATCCTTCTCTCTCCCTGTTGAACACTGGTGTTAGTACTTACTTTCACTCCCCAACCCGCACTTTCACTGCCATTGACGTTACCATCTGCTCCTCCTCGATCCTTCCACTCTTTACATGGGAGGTCGAGGACAACCCTTATGGAAGCGATCACCTCCCCGTGGTGTGCACCATCTCCCGTGGGAGGCCTTGCAGCCCTTCACGCGTCTCGCGGTGGAGGCTTGATCGGGCTGACTGGGGTGGTTTTGAGCTGCTCTCTGAGCTCGATGACCACTCTGTCAGCCAGGAGCCCATCGATGTGGCAGTAGCGGAGATAACGGACTGTATCATAGATGCAGCTGCATCAACAATTCCTCAAACTTCTACACGGTTTCCTCGCTTTCCGAAACCGTGGTGGAATCCAGATTGCACCGCAGTTCGTAAGGCTCAGAACAAGGCTTGGGGGGTGTTTCGGAGATATCCGACGACCCCCAACCTCGAAATTTTCAAACGCGCCAGGGCGAAAGCTCGTTTCGTCCGACGCCAGAGCCAGAAGGAATCTTGGATCAAGTATACGTCTTCTATCACCCGCACGACTAGTTCTAAGGTCGTGTGGGATAAAGTCCGGAAGATGAGTGGGAACTACACGTCCCACTCATTATCGATCCTGGAGCACAATGGACAGGCAATTGCTGATCCCAAAGCAATTGCCGACACTCTGGGGGAGTCATTCTCTTCCATCTCTTCGTCTCCCTCTTACTCCCCCGAGTTTCTGGCCCAGAAGGACAGGGCGGAGCGCTCTCCGCTGTCTTTCCACTCGAATGGCCTGGAGCCTTACAACAGGCCATTCACAGCGGAGGAGCTTCGCCTTGCTCTGCACTCTTCTCGTGCCTCTGCTGTAGGGCCGGACAATGTCCATTATGCCATGCTCCAACATCTTTCACCATCGAGTAAGGATCGGCTGCTCCATCTCTTTAATCGTATTTTTCTTGAGGAGCAGTTTCCGGACTCCTGGCGGGAGGCCATCGTCTTGGCCTTCCCCAAGTCAGGCAAAGATCCCAAGATTCCTTCCATTTATCGTCCCATCGCATTGACGAGCTGCCTGTGCAAGGTGTTGGAAAGAATGGTAAATGCCAGACTCATCTGGTATTTAGAACATCACAACCTTCTTTCCAACACCCAGTGTGGCTTTCGCAGGCAACGGTCAACTCTTGACCATCTGATACGCCTCGAATCGGCTATCAGAAATTCTTTTTTACGTAGAGAGCACCTGGTGTCAATTTTCTTCCACATCGAAAAAGCGTACGACACGGCTTGGAGATTCGGCATTCTTCGTGACCTCCACAGCTTCGGCTTGAAAGGTCACATGCCGATCTTCATCTCCAACTTCTTATCGACACGCTCTTTTCGTGTCCGTGTCGGTAACACTCTGTCGCGGCCGTACCCCCAAGAACAGGGGGTGCCACAAGGCTGCGTTCTGAGTGTTACGCTTTTCGCTGTCGAGATTAATTCTATAACTAGACAACTTCCTCCATCAGTAGGCAGTGCCCTCTATGTTGATGACTTTAGCATATTTTGCTCATCGTCCAGCATGAGGGTCATTGAAAGACAACTGCAAATTGCCCTGAACAATCTTTCGGTTTGGGCGACGGCAAACGGGTTTCGGTTCTCCCCACAGAAGACCACTTGTGTGCACTTTTGCCACAACCGTAATCTTCATCTGGATCCCAAGCTGCGGCTCGGGGGTAACATCATTCCAGTTGTGGCGGAGACCAAGTTTCTCGGTCTCATATTCGATCGGAAATTGACCTTTTTACCTCACATACGCCATCTCAGGTCCAAGTGCACATGGGCATTGAACATCGTCAAGGTCCTCTCCTCCCTCTCTTGGGGGGCGGACCAATGTTCTTTGCTCCGCCTGTACCGTGCACTTGTCCGATCGAAACTGGACTACGGATCCCAGGTGTACGACTCGGCCCGGGATTCGGTGGTGAAGGTGCTGGACCCCCTCCATCACCAGGCCCTCCGTGTTTGCACGGGAGCCTTCCGCACCTCACCGGTCCAGAGTCTTTATGTTGAGACTGACGAACCATCTTTATCTCTTCGCCGTCAGCATTGTCCCTACAATATGCATCTAAATTGCGATCCCTGCCTGGCCATCCCACTTGGAACTGCGTTTTCAGTCCGAAGTGGGAAATACTTTACAATAATCCACCGACTGCCATTCGTCCATTTGGTTTGCGAGTCCGAGGCTACCTCAAAGACATCAACACCAGTCTCGATAGCGTTGCACAGTTGACAGCTGAGCCACTTCCACCACGGCTCGCTGTTTCCCCTTCCTGTGATTTTTCCCTGTGCAGGACGGGGAAGGCCTTTACACCGGACTGTGTGTACCGGCAACTCTTTGCCAGCCATCGTGCTGAGCACCTGGACTTCTTGCTTGTCTTCACAGATGGCTCGAAGTACGGCACGTCAGTGGGATCGGCCATGGTCTGCTGTGATGTAATCATTACAGACCAGATCCCACTGCAGTGTTCCATCTTCACTGCAGAGTTGCACGCTATCAGCCTCGCCTTGGATCATGTGGCGACTAAGCATCATCGTCGGTGTGTGCTTTACACCGACTCGCTTAGCTCGCTACAGGCTTTGATCTCGGTGAGGCATCGACCTCACCCTGTTCTCACCAAGATCCGCCAGCAGCTCCATCGACTGGCAGCCACCACCACGATTTTCTTCTGTTGGGTACCCTTTCATGTCGGAATCAGGGGTAATGATTTGGCAGATTCTGCTGCCAGGTCAGCCACGCCCCTGTCCTACTCTCCGTTTCTGGTTCCTTATCTGGATTTCCGGCAGCGTTTTACCACCGAGCTCCGGGCACAGTGGCAGAGATCTTGGTCAGAACAGCTTGCGAACAAACTCTTTGATATCAAACCTATCATCAAACCATGGCAGTCTTGTTACCGCAGGAATCGCAAGGAGGAAGTTGTACTTGCTCGGCTCCGCATGGGTCATTCGTTTATTACTCATTTGTTTCTTTTACGGGCGGACGACGAACCCAAGTGTGAGTTTTGTGACACCTTTTTAACGATCAAACATATTTTAATTGAATGTTGTTGTTTTAACTTTGAAAGACGTATGTTTTTTAACTCTCATGATTTTACGTCCGAGCCCCTTACACTCGGACATCTTTTATCCAACCATTGTACTTTTACCTCTCTCTTTCAATTTTTACGATTTACTGGATATTTTACTCGCATATAGTTTTTACTCTTCAGCTTTTTATATATATGATTATACTACCTTATACATAGTTTGTATATCCCAGGTCACTTACACCTGGTATTCTATTGTTTTACTTTGTATTTTTACACTTGTTCTTCGTTGTTTTACCTTTTTACAATTTTGCTAATTTCTTTTAAATGTGGTTGCGGGTAACACGTCTTTTATATTCTATATTGTCTTTTGTTTGGCGCATTATGGCCTTGTCGCCCATGCGCCATAAAACCCAAAACAACCAACCAACTTCAGAAACCTTTTGACTCTGTTGATCGTCATAATTTGTGGTTGATTGTGAGATCATATGGTATACCTGACAAGTTAGTTAACATAATGAAAGCTCTCTATAATAACACTGAGTCGTGTGTGAGAGTTGGTAAGGCTTGTAGCAATTGGTTTAGCATTACTTCTGGTGTTCAACAAGGGTGCATTTTGTCTCCTTTTCTCTTTAGCTTGGTTATTGATTATGTTATGCGAAATTCACTTCAAGGGAAAGGTTTTGGCCTTAAATGGACTAGAGATACGAAAATTTCTGATTCAGATTATGCTGATGATTTAGCCCTTTTGGCAAATGATGTTGATGAGATGAACTCTTTCATTCGTCCCCTCGATGCGAGCGCCTGTCCGTGGTGAAGGGACCACCCTGTAAAGGTTCCGCTGATTCGGTTACCTTCGCAGGGTCCTAAACGCTCGCCCGTGTCTTTGCCGTGCACGGTGACCCGTGTTCCTGGAAAGGAGGATCCTGGCAGTTGCTCAGGGGTTCCCGTCTTCTCTCCCCAGCTCATGACTGGTGGGGTCCCCTTTGGCCGTTTTGCCATTGGGGAGCTTGTCTGTTGCGGGGCTGGGCAGCGACTTTGGGGTCCACTACTATACACTGCTTTGGCCTCTGCTTCAGGTAAACGTGAGGTCCTGGGCGGCCCCCTCAGGATCAATCGGCTGCTGGGCAGGTCCTGCTAGAGTCAACTGTGCAGATCGGTGAGTTACCTTGTCCACGTCCGGACAACGGTTTGCGAGTTTCCCCACACATTCACTAATTTTGTAGTTTTCTTTCTTTTGTGAGGTCAGTTCTTACTTCACACTTTATTGATTTGTTGCTTTTTTTCTTTTCCTTTTCGTTTTGTTGTGAGGGCTTGGCTCACTGGCTGTGTGGGTATGGTGCCTGGGCAGCCCTGGTGCCCGACTGGGCATCCCCTTGTTGGATTCCATGGTGGGTGAGGACAACGGGCACTGAATCCATTTAAAACCAAAATGAGTTCTACAACTCAAAATTCACCAATCAATGCCGCCAAGCGGGCTCGCCATGAACCCCCATCAACTTTGTCTATGCCTTCATCTTCGTGTGTGTCTCCGAGGTTCCTGATCATCCACTCTACAGTTGATCAAGTGCTTTGAGACATGTCCCTATTTTTTATTCATAAGGGAATTCAAGGTCTTGCAGGAGAACCGAAATCTGTCAAGCACCTAAGATCTGGTGACTTGCAGGTGGAGACTGCATGCTCCAAACACTCGAAGCTTCTTTTGAAAATAACAGCGATTGGTGGAGTGGCAGTCGAAGTCACTCCACACAAGATGCTCAATTCCTCACAGGAAGTGATCTCCGAGTGGGGCCTCCTCAAGGTTTCTGAGGAGGAAATCCTCTCGGAGTTTTCAGCCCAGGGAGTGATAGCAGTCCACCAAGTTTTGTCACGCCATGATGGGAAGTTAGAGCCCAGCCGGGTACTCATCCTAACTTTCAATACACCACACCTGCCTACTTCCTCAAGGCAGGATACTTACACTGCGACGTGAGGGCCATTAATACCAAACCCTCTGCATTGTTTTCAATGCCAGAGGTTGTGTTGTTGTGGCAGTCACGATCATCTTGAACCTGACTGCACAGCAGAAAACGCTTGCTGTGTAAACTGCTGTGGTGAACATCTGGCGTACTTCCACGACTGTCCGAAGTGGCTGGAGGAGAAAGAGGTACAGCGCCTCAAGCCTGAAGACCCTCCACACAACATCAGCTATCCAGAGGCAAAAAAGCTTGCTGCACCACCTGCCCCACCTGGCAAGGTCTCCTATGCTGGTGCGGTCGTTGGAAAGCCCATCGTTATGATTGCTTCCGTGGCAGTGCAGACTGACATCAGCGTTCCACCAGCTGTATCTTTCTCGCCTGCTGCTAAATACCTCTTGGCGCAGGTGAAGCAGACGTCGGTGTCAATCTTGACATCGACGCCGATTTCTATTCCTGTGTCTGTGCCTTCCACATCCACCTCCGGAAGGCCCCCTCCATCCCACCCACAGGCAGCAAGACCTTACAAACCCAAGGGGACCCCCACCGCGGTCCAAAAAGGAAATTTTACCTCCTTCTCGTTAGACGGTCTCTGATCCATGTTGCTCGGACAACTCTGAGGACATGGACACAGACCACCCTATTTTTCCAAAACAGTCGCTGCCGACGGTTAAAATAAAGTGTAAGTCGTCCGCCAATTCTTCCAAGACCTGAGATGGCCACACTCCTTTAATGGAACTGTCGTGGATTCCAGAGGAATATTGATGACATCAAGGTCCTCCTGAGGGCACACGAACCCCTCTGCATGTGCCTTCAGGAGACATTCTTGCAGACAGCCAAGAATCCCACTATCCAGCAATTTTCTCTCATTCGCTGTGACCGGGATGGAGATGGTTCAGCTGACGGAGGTGTTGCCATCCTCGTGAGCAACCATTCTCCATTCCAGGTCATTCCCCTCACCACATACTTAGAGGCGGTTGCCATCCACCTCTTTGTGGGATTTTCGTTCACTGTCTGTTCTATCTCCCACCCGGAAGCATCATTTTCCAGGATGACCTTGATGACCTTGTCTTGCAGCTGCCGTTCCCCTTCATCATCATGGGGGATTTCAACGAACACAGTCCACTTTGGGGCAGTGCTGACACCAACGGGAGGGGCCGGGTCCTGGAGCAGTGTCTCCTGGATCCATTGCTCTCCCTGTTGAACACCGGTGTCAGTACCTACTTTCACACCCCAACCCACACATTCACTGCCATTGACCTCACCATCTGCTCCTCCTCAATCCTTCCACTCTTTACATGGGAGGTCAAGGACAATCCATACGGAAGCGATCACCTCCCCGTGGTGTGTACCATCTCTCGTGGGGGGCCTTGCAGCCCTTCGTGTGTCTCCCAGTGGAGGCTTGATCGGGCTGACTGGAGTGGCTTCGAGGTCTTGCCTGATCTCGATGAGCACTCTGTCAGCCAGGAGCCCATCAATGTTGCAGTGGCGGAGTTGACAGACTGCATCGTCCATGCAGCTGCCTCTACTATTCCTCAGACCTCGACTCAGTTTCCACGGTTCCCAAAACCGTGGTGGAATCCCGACTGCATTGCAGCTCATAAGGCTCAGAACAAGGCTTTGGGGGTGTTTCAGAGATATCCGACGTCCCCCAACCTAGAAGCATTCAAACGCGCCAGGGCGAAAGCCCGTTTCGTCCAGCGCCAGAGCCAGAAGGAATCTTGGATCACATATACATCTTCTATCACCCGCATGACCAGTTCTAAGGTCGTGTGGCATAAGGTCCGAAAAATGGGTGGGAAGTACACGTCTCACTCATTATCGATCCTGGAGCACAATGGACAGGCAATTGCTGATCCTCGAGCAATTGCCGACACTCTGGGGAGTCATTCTCCACCATCTCTTCTCTGCCCTCCTACTCCCCTGAGTTTTCGGCCCAGAAGAGCAGGGCCGAATGCTCTCCGCTGTCCTTCCATTCGAAACGGCCTGGAGTCTTACAACAGGCAATTCACAGCGGAGGAGCTTCGCCTTGATCTGCACACTTCTCGTGCATCTGCTGTTGGGCCAGACAATGTCCATTATGCCATGCTCCAACATCTCTCACCATCGAGTAAGGATCGACTGCTCCGACTCTTCAACCATATTTTCATCAAGGAGCAGTTTCCAGACTCCTGGCAGGAGGCCATCGTCTTGGCCTTCCCTATGCCAGGCAAAGATCCCAAGATTCCTTCCAATTATCGTCCAATTGCGTTGACGAGCTGCATCTGCAAGGTGTTGGAAAGGATGGTAAATATCAGGCTGGCCTGGTATTTGGAACATCACGGTCTTCTTTCCAACACCCAGTGTGGCTTTCGCAGGCACCGGTCTACTTTAGACCACCTGATCCACCTCGAATCGGTGATCAGGAATGCGTTTTTATGTCGAGAGCACCTGGTGTCCATTTTCTTCGACATCGAAAAAACGTACGACACGGCATGGAGATTCGCATTCTTCGTGACCTTCACAGCTTCGGCTTGCGAGGTGACATGCCGATCTTCATTGCAAACTTTTTATCTTCTCGTATTTTTCGAGTTCATATCGGCAACACTCTGTCGCAGCCTTTCCCCCAAGAACAGGGGGTGCCTCAAGGCTGCGTCCTGAGTGTTACGCTTTTCGTTGTCAAGATAAATTCCATTACACGGCAACTTCCTCCGACTGTAGGCAATGCCCTCTACGTTGATGACTTTAGCATCTTTTGCTCATCGTCCAGCATGAGGGTCATTGAACGACAACTGCAAACTGACCTGAACAATCTCTCGGCTAGGGTGACGGCAATGTGTTCCGGTTCTCCACACAGAAGACCGCTTGCGTGCACTTTTGCCGCAAGCGTAATCTTCATCGGGACCCAGAGCTGCGGCTCGGGGGTAACATCATTCCAGTTGTGCAGAGACCACATTTCTTGGTCTCATCTTCGACCGGAAATTGACCTTTTTACCTCATATTCAACATCTCAGGTCCAAGTGCACATGGGCGTTGAACATCCTTAAGATCCTCTCCTCCCTCTCTTGGGGGGCGAACTGATGTTCTTTGCTCCTCCTATACCGTGCACTTGTCCAGTCGAAACTGGACTACGGACAACGGACTACGGACTCTGCCTGGGATTCGGTGGTGAAGGTACTGGACCCTCTACACCATCAGGCCTTTCGTGTTTGCACAGGGGCCTTGCGCACTTCACTGGTCCAGAGTCTCTATGTTGACACCAATGAACCATCATTATCTATTCGCCGTCAGCAGATATCCCTACAGTATGCAGCAAAATTGCGATCCCTGCCTGTTCATCCCACTTGGGACTGCATTTTTAGTCCCCAGTGGGAAATGTTATACCAGAATCGGCTGACTGCCATTCGTCCTTTCGGTGTACGTGTCCGAGGATCAACACCAGTCTCGATAGCATCGCACAGTCGAGAGCTGAGACACTTCCACCTTGGATCACTGTTTCTCCTTCCTGTGATTTTTCCCTGTGCAGGACGGGGAAGGCCTTTACACCTGACTGTGTGTACCGGCAACTCTTAGCCAGCCATCGTGTTGAGCACCCTGACTTCTTGCCTGTCTTTACAGATGGCTCGAAGTCCGGCACATCAGTGGGATCTGCCATGTCTGCTGTGATGTAATCATTGCAGACCAGATCCCACTGCAGTGTTCCATCTTCACTGCAGAGTTGCACGCTATCAGCCTCACCCTGGACCACATAGCAGCTAAGCATCATCGTCGGTGTGTGCTTTACACCGACTCGCCTAGTTCGCTATAGGCTTTGATCTCAGTGAGGCATTGGCCTCACCCTGTTCTGTCCATGATCCGCCAGCAGCTCCACCGTCTGGCAGCCACCACCACGATTCTCTTGGGTGCCCAGTCATGTTGGAATCAGAGGCAGTGACTTGGCAGATGCAGCTGCCAAGTCAGTACGCCCTTGTCCGACTCTCCGCTGCTAGTTCCATATGTGAACTTCTGGCAGTGTTTTTCCACTGAACTCCGGGCACTGTGGCAGAAATCTTGGTCTGAACTGGTTGCTAACAAGCGTTTCTAGATCAAGCCCATTATCAAACCATGGCAGTCTTGTTTTTGCAAGAATCGCAAGGAGGAAGTTGTACTTGCTCGGCTCCGCTTAGGTCATTCGTTTATAACTCGTTCATTTCTTCTCAAGGCGGACGACGAACCTAAGTGCGAGTTTTGTGACACCATTTTAACTATTAAACATATTTTAGTCAAATGTCCGTGTTTTAATTTCGAACGTCAATGTTATTTTAGCTTTCATAATTTTATGTCCGAACCTCTTACACTCAGACATCATTTATCTGATCATTGTGTTTTACTGCCAGGTTTTACCTTTTTGAAGCATTGTGCCTATTTTAATCGACTTTGCTGCTGAACGACAGCTGAGAACCTTGTATTTTTTATGTCTAACCCAGGTTTTACATCTGGGTTGTTTTTTACTATATACATCTTGTTGTTTTTGTTATGTTTACATCTTGTTTTTATTGTTTTTCTGTTATATCTCTATACATCTTGTTGGTTTTATCTTTTGCCTTTTACAGCACTTGGTTTTAACTTTGATTCAGGGGTACTTGACTTTTAGCTTCTATTTATGTCATTTGGTGCATTATAGCCTCAGTTGCAAATGCGCCAAAAAACCCCAAACAACCAAACAACCAACTGGTACTTTCCTCATGCATGCGCTCTGCAAATAACTGCTGGTTTTGCTTCTCATGCTTTCTATCATGCACTCTGCAACTGCAACTCTGCCCTCTTGGTTTTGCCTCTTTCTCGCGCCTAGCTTGTTTCATACCAACACCTATCAATTTGCTAGTCACTTCTTCGTGCTCAACAAAATTCGAGGTTCCTATATTTCTCATCTGTTCATAGGTGTCATTGGTAATCAATGCTTCTGCCACTAATTTCTTCATCATTCCACAAGTGACTATAACCTCAGGATAGATAAGGCCACCTTCCTTCCTTCCTTTCCATTTTCATCTTCATGGGGATTTTCACTAACAAAACTAAATGATTATCCCCGAAAGCAGATTGGAGCTGTATCCTTGCGCAAGGCCTTTTCCATTAGCAGGGCATGCAATCGGACCTAATTAAATTAATTTCTATTCCATTATCCAGGATACAGCCCAAAGTTTTAGGTTCACATAATATAGGAACTTTTGTCACCTTAGCAGGGTTCATGTTGCATCCCCTACCTTGTGGTTTAAAATTATTGGCCATTACTATAGCGCATACTGCTGTTTCTCTGAACAGTAACTGAAGCCCTTCATCCTTAAATTCTTTAGCCTCTACATGGCGAACCTGTGCGAACTTATTGTTCCTGCCTGCCCCCAGCTGAGAACAATTTTTCTGAATGTGGGAGTCAGACTTGCATTGGAAACAATGCCGCTTGTATTTGCTGGTAGCTGGATTTTCTCTCATCACACTTCCTACATTTCTCAATGCTCTTTGTTCATTGTGCTTATGTGGAGGAACATGTTTATTCGACTCCCGCCCCTTTTGGTAGGTCTCATTTGTATTGCAGCAACTCAGATGGTGATCAATGCAATTGGCTAATTCAATAGGTTTGAGCCACTCCTTATCCTCTCTCTCACTGACAAAATTTAAAGTTGTGGGAGACAATTTCTGCTTTACCCAGTTGGCCACAATTAATTCTTGCAAATCCTTTAAAGTTTTAACCCCTCTGCTCTCCTGATAATGACTCCACAACGATCTGATTCACTCTGCAAAATGATGAAAATTTTCATCTGCTATTCTCTTCGCTGCACTGAATGTATGCTAATATTCCTCTGAGGATGAATGGCAACACCTTAGCACAGTAGCCTTAATCTGCTCATAATTCCACGCATCAGCCTCTGCCATTCCTCCAATCAAGTGCCTCAAGTGCTCTGCTAGCACTGGCATCAGGAGTCGACCCCAGTATCACGATGGAACATTATTCACTCTGAACACTGCCTCCACCTCTTGGAAAAAGAGAGGCATCTCATTAGCATCTTCAGGAGGTCTACTGATAATTGGACACAGAAATTGTGCATAGTGATGGATGGCTTCCATCTTTTGACCTCTGAATCTGTTCCTTTGGATGGGGTGCGCTCTGGAGAGTCATCTCCATTTCCACAAACTCCCAGATTCACCCCCAACCAAGCCATTTCTATTTCATGCACTCTCTGCTCATGCTGCTCTTCTGTTTCATGTGCTCTCTATTCACCCTGTCCTTCTATTTGCATTGCTAAGCATTTCTCTTCTGATTCTGATTATTTTGACTCTGCAACTAACCTTTCATGAACCAAATCGTGGTGCACTCTTTGCTCCTCTAAGGTTAATTTCTTCAGCTCAATATGCATGCACAAATTAGCTTGAAATGCATCCTCACCTATAGTGCTCCTGAGTTTAGAAGCCTCAGTTGTCATGAAGCAGTCTCCCTCTTGCCATACTTCAAACTCTGACCCTTCTATTACATTACTTCTGTCATCTAGGGATATTGTATCTAATGTTATGTCCGTCCATCTCCCCTTACTCCTCGTAATGTGCCTCATGTTAAGACAATAAACAGCACAAGAAAATACACCACAGGATGCTTAACTAAAGCTGAGCACCCATTGATCTGGCTGTAGACTGTACTGAATCCAGCATCTTCCAAGCTGTAGATGGCACTAGATCACTGCATCATCTGAACTATAGACCCTGACTGGATCTTGATGTTGATGGGGCTGTGCACTGCACTGGATCATAGCATCGATCTAATCTCCAGAAAACAGCTCCTCTTGAAGTCGGGCATTGTGTGACTTCCTTCACTGATACCTCGCAATTGTAATCCAATAAGATTGATAAAAGTTCCTTGTGCCTGTCTCTTCAGCTTGCCTCTGCCGAATTTCCACCACATGCTCTGACATCAGTATGTTAAAGCATTCATCGGCATGAGTTGTCATTTGCATGGGTGAGACATATGCATGACTTTTCTGAATTACACAGATACACAGCATTCCTATTTACGCCTTTAATTCTAAATACATCTATGTACATTTATTTCACTAACATGATTCACCCTCAGGGACACAATGCTCCCTTATCTCAGTAGTTACAAACTGCCCCAATATTAGCTGGTCCCATCTAGGATGTATTTTTAGCTCAGCCAGCAATCTCTCCTGAGCCTCATCACAAGCATCCCCTCCTCAAGTCATTCACAAAGGGATGCCCTTCTTCTAATTCATGAAACTTAAAGTGAATTAACTGATCCCACTTCCATGGTGGGACAGCCTGGAAGCTGAATAACCCACTCTTTCCATATCATCGGGCGAAATGTCACATGGAGGGTTCAGCTCTCACCCCTTGTTGCAATGATGCTAGTTGTATCCCAATAGCTCACACTGACACTAATGACCTTCATTAGGAGTGTAGCATACAGGAACACAAGAAGCTAACCCCTATCCACATCCTTGTATCTTCATCAAACTTAGTTCCCTTACCTGTGCTTCACCTCCCCCACCTTATCAAGAATACATGCATGCTGTTGCAGCTGGGATGGAGACTCTCATCTCTCTCTCCATCTCCAAGAATTGGTGGTCTATCAGTTGAGGGGGGGGGGGGGGGGGGGCCTCACATCGGAAACAGTCGACCATGAAAATACCTGTGTAACAAAATTATTTATTCAGTTTAGTAATAAAAGAGATATAATGGGATTAACTTTAATTTTTAATCTTCTTGATAATGAATTTCTGTAAATTCTTTAGCATTATGAAACTTAAATTTCATGATTTATTAAGAACTCATGTTCGTTTTTATTTGATGTTATATTTTTGTTGTGCCATTTTTATATGCAGATATATTATTGATATAAGAATTTGGTATAAATGCAGGTTCATGGTGGGACAGCCTGGAAGCTGAAAACAGAATATTCTTTAATAAAGAAGTAATATTCAGACACTTTTTCATTCTTTTGCAATTTATTTCCTTGTACTGAGTTTAACAAGTATTTGTTAAATGTCTAATAATATTTCCTAAATCAAGACATGCTTTGTTTTTTTAATTCCAAATTTAAAATTATTAGATAATAACTGTCAGTTATGGTTGTTTATATTTTGGCAACAGTAAATAATTAAGACACAAGCTTATGTAAATGTACAGGGTGATCCCTAAAGTCCTTATACAGAAAAATTATCAGGAATGGGTAGGGATAGTGATAAAATAAATTGTACAAGCAACATAGTGACACATATGAATAACTTGATAGCAGTGCTACTAGTAATATATTTCTGACTATCTGTAACAATTTTAGAAGATGAAAATTTTCAATACAAGGGTGCAAACATCATTGATTTAGTAAAAAACTTATCAAGAACAATAAAATGATAAAATACAACCCCACAGGGATGCAAAAACATTGAAAGTGTACTTACTTGCCTTCAGAAACAAAGCTATAAGCTTGAGGGATGAATAAATTATACCAGTTCTACAAAAGGAAAGCACAATATAAAAGTAACAAGAACAGATTGATTAAATAGTGTACTCCATCAGCAGTGATGCAGGTTGAGACATGTCAGCACATATCTGCATATATGTTCATCTTTTAATATGGAACATCCATGTTACTACACATCATGATAATATGTTATTTGAGGTCCTCTAATGTATATGGGAGTGTTTCATATACTTCAAAAACTTTGGAAATTCTTAGAGTAAAATGTGCAAATGAAGTTAGACCAGGCAAACACAGTGGATGTGAGACTAGGTCTTTCTCATCAATCCACTTTTCTTCAAATATCTGGTTCAACCAATGACAAAATGTTGCATTCGATATGATCATGCTGGTACCTTTTTATTAATTGGTGAACATATACTGACATATTATAAATTACCATATGCTCACCAACCAATAAAAAGGGACATTGTCCAACCAGTCTATGATAGAAATTTATAATAAGTAAATACAGGTATCACTCGCTATTCAATGACTTCTGATAGAAAATGTTCCAGTAACATGATATACTCTTACACCATACAATACATTCATTACCCATTGAATTTGATGATGCATATCCGTGGTCCAATATGGATTGGTTGTTACTCAATATTATTAATTGTGGTAGTTCACGTTACCATCATAAGTGAATTTATTCCTCATTATCATCTCTTGACTCAATTCGCACCATTCCCTCACCTCTTATGAAATAAAATGGAGGTGAGAAAATTACTGCGATATTATCTCAGTGTGGTCAACCTAACCATGGCTGTTCTATGGTGATTGTAGTATCACAAAGTTTAAAATACATATAAGATTGTTGCATGTGTTGGCTATTTACCTGTAAGTAAAGGTTGTGCTATTGTATGAGCATTGCAGCATTACTCATCATAAGGACCACTTCACATAATTCATGAGAATAAAGGAGCATGATTCTTTTAGTGATACACATTTAGCTCTGCTAGGTATCAAAGAGTTGCCCTATAGCTTCACTAGAGCATCATGTAATCATTTCACTTTACAGACCACATTACATTGCCAAGAAACAAATGTGATAGTGACCATGGGAAGTGCTTTTGTTAGTAAAAGATTTCCTCTCACATATAATTGTAAATGTTTAAAGTCCTTTTTTATTCTTTAACAAATTATTTTACACATTAGATGGTGGTATTTTAAAAATATGATTCATTCAGTACCTAGGTGTTTCCCTACATTATTAAAATGTTTTTCCATTTTTGTGAGCTTTTATGATGCCATTTCACTCTTCTGGTATTTGTTTTAAATTGATGTTACTCTGCAGCATTTTTTCACAGTTGACTTTTTTTTGCTGTCTCTCATCATTGCAGAAACAGTCACTATTACTTCTCAAATAAGCCACTAGTGATGCTATTCCTTAGTTAGTCATGTTTGCCACTCAATTGGCTATTACCACCTACTTTTTTTTATCATCATTCCTATCCATTCCTGAATTACTCCCCGTATAAAAATTTTATTAATCTTCTTGCAAGTATGTTATGAATTGAAAGATAACATTTGTATTATTCTTTGCGCTAATAATAAGTTCATAATAAAGTTCTTGTTTGATACTTTGTGTTGTTTATTAACTTACAAAATGAAATCACAATGATGAAAAACGAATTGTAGTTGATGCCTAAAGTTAATTTTTATTTTATATTTGACCACAGTTGCAATAATTAAGTTATACGACTAATCTGGATATTGCTTTAGTAAAATTCTCTGTAAGGCAAGAGGAAAAGTAATATCTGTGTTACAAAATGTCTTTCGGTAATGAAAATGATAATAATGAAGAATGATCTTGGCTTCCTAACAGATATTTTCTGTGGCATATTATACTAGCCGGTTGCTGTAAGACTCCTATTTTAAATGAGCTGTCTGGGAATCATTTTTTGTTTCGTTTTGTGTATGACAACATCATAGAATTTTCTTCAGTTATAATGAAATCTCTCCCTCGGTGAGAGCCCCTGTACGCGGTGAGGGGGACCACCCTGTGAAGGTTCCGCTGGCTCGGTTACCTTCACAGGGTCCTAAACGCTCGCCCGCGTGTTTGCCGTGCGCGCAATTACGAGATGTGTTCTTTGTGATAAATTAAAAATTGAAATTGTTAAACTAAGGGATTTAAAAATAAAGGGTTGTCAACTTTTCAATATACTTTTCTGTCTAAGTCGAATGTAGTTTACACTCTCTGATTTTTTCTTTCAGTTTTTAATAAAAATTAATAATTTTTAATGAAAGAAGAAAATAAATGTGACTTTTCATTATTTTTAAATGAGGCGCCGATTTGCACTATTAAGGTCTATAAATTTTGAGGGCTTTCGCTTAAGCTGAATGATTTGATCATGTATTAGATTTTAAAATATGTTTACCATTGTTCCTGTTTTAAACGGGCTCAAATTAAAGTCTGCTAAGTTTACAGTCAATTTAGTTCAGCTTTAATCACATATTAAGAACATATCGAATTTTTCTTTAATTTTCATACAAAACCTCGATTTGAAAGACTAGCGGTTTCCAGCGTCTTCGTTTTTCATCCGATATAAATCAGTAAGTGTGTATTAATTAAATCTATTTTGCTTTAATTACTACACAGGAATAACCTCATTGAAATTAAAAAAACAAAAAACAGCAAAGTTCTGCCTCATTTAAATCATTTGTTACTGTGGCATATAAACTGACAGGCTCCTGTCTAGACCTCTGTGGCAAGCAGCTGCTTGAGGGGGTATTTATTTATTTTTTTTAAGCATTTTTAAATAGCCATCGTTGTTCGCAGCCAATTCGCAAGGCATCATGGGTATCTTTCCTCACTAAGCAGTCAGCAGACTGTGATCATGGCGGTCAGTGCTACGGGAATCGGAGTGCTACGGAACGGTCAGTGCTACGGAATCCTCAATGATGGTGACCATATAAACCTACTGGACTGAAATAAGGCTCTGAGCTTGATTCTGGATCTCAATTTGTTGCACTGGTGGGCTTCTGTGCAGGGAAAATCTTCCGTTGAGTTTTCTGTTTGTTTGTGGGTTGACAGCCCCAAGTGAATAGATTCACAGGATATGTTCTATCAGCTGATGGATAATCCTGAGCAGAGGTCATCGCAGACACCTGAACTCTTTGCTTCTACTGGCATCGTCAAATTCTACATTGGAGGAAGTCTTCCAGTGTAGATGGCTTCAGCCTTTAGTGGTGGGGGAACGGGTCTTTGCCCCATACCAACGATTAGGTATTAGGGGGCCACAGAGCTTATTCTCTTGATGTCCTCATTCAAGAATTCCACCGTTATAATTTAGATATTCTTGGCTTACAAGAGACCAGATGGACAGATAAAGGTCAGATTCTTAAAAATAATATTAAATTAATCTTTTCAGGGAGGGAATAACAATTTCAGGAAGATAATAAGCATCACCAAGGCGTGGGTCTGCTTCTCAGCAGACACGCTAGTGATGCTCTTCTAGGATATGAGTTCATTAATGAAAGGTTTCTTATAGCAAAATATCAGACAAGCATTAAAAACTTGAATGTTATGCCCCCACTGAGGATGAGAAGGACAGATTGTATGGACAACTTCAGGATGTTTTAAATTCTCTTAACAAAGGAGATGTTACTCTTGTTCTAGGTGACTTCAATGCCAAAGTTGATACTGACTCTGATTTTTGGGGAGGGATGCTCTTTGGGGATAAATACCGAAAGGGTATAAATCCCCTTTTGCTGTTTATAGCTGCACTGGACAATGTCTCCTACAGGTAAGTAAGCCTAATTATTTGAGAATCACTAACACTTATTAAAACACCGTAACACACATAAGTACACATGGGTGTCACAGATCGACTGCATAAGAATATGATTGATTATATATTAATTAACAGCAAATGGGTTAGTTTTGTTAGGAATACCAGGTCATATAGGGGAACTAAAATTGGATCCGACCATTACCTTGTTAAAAGTGTCTTGCAACTTAAACTTAAAAAGTGTTGTGCTAAAGTTAAAAAATTTACTTTTAATACTGAAGCTCCGAAAGATCCAGTTATAGCCAAAGCTTACCATGATAGGTTACTTAGTCATTATGACAGTCATGGTTTGCTTACTACTGAAGTTCAGGAAGAATGGGATCGTTTTAAACAGGCTTTTTTTGGAAACTAACAGTACTCTTTTAGGGAAAAAGGAGCAGAGGAGGCAGAATCATTTGAGTGATAAGGCACTTGAGCTTATTTCAGAAAGAAAGAACTGCAGGAATGTCCTTAATCAATACCTTACTAGTCCTAATAGAAAGCATTACAGAGAGCTTAATAAACGTGTAAAGGATCAGTTAGCTGCTGATAAGAATCTTTGGTTTGATGGCTTGGCTTACAAAGCCGAGGAAGCAGTTTAGACAAGCACAACAGCATAATCTGCACCAGATAATTAATGTTTCGTGTGGTAGAAAATGGACAGGTATACAGATATTGAAAGATAAACAATGTAAAGTTATAGAAGGTGAAGATTCTTTCATGGCTAGGTGGGCTGAGCATTTCAGTGTTGTTCTTAACCAGGAGTTCTCAACGTGGGTTACCAGGTGATATTTTTTGGGGTACGCTGTGATAGCTCAAAAGTAGCTAGATGTAGTAACAAAGTCGCCAAGTTGGCATTATTATGCTATAGCTATAGTTTTATCTATCTATATAAGGGTTACACCAGTTACATACACATTTCCAGGGGGTACGTGAAGCATAATAGGTCGAGAACCACTGTTCTAAACAATGTGGTTAGTTCTATTCCCATTATTTGCAATGATGATGATAGATGCATTGGTGGCATTAATGTTAGCCCTATAACATAATCTGAAGTTATTTTGGCTGTTTCTAAAACTACATAAATCCCCAGGGGTAGATGAAATTACAACCGAAATGCTTAGAGCTGGGAATGTTTCGGTTACCACTTGGATGACTGAAATTCTGAATATCTTTAATATGATAAAGGCATGGTTCTTAAGGATTTTACCAGAGCTATTGTTATCCCTGTTTTCAAAAAAGGTGATCGCAGTTCTTGTGATAACTATAGGGGTATCAGCCTACTCTCTGTTCCAGGTAAAGTTCTTTCCATGATTGTGCTTAATAGAATTAAGAATCTGGCTGACAGTCAATTGCGTGATGAGCAATGTGGATTCAGAAGAGGTAGGGGATGTGTGGATCAGATATTTTCACTTAGGCAGATTCTTGAGAAATGTCTAGAATTTCAGAAACCTTTGGTTGCTAGCTTTGTTGATTTCAAAAAGGCTTTCGATTCTGTTGATCGTCATAATTTGTGGTTGATTGTGAGATCATATGGTATACCAGACAAGTTAGTTAACATAATGAAAGCTCTCTATAATAACACTGAGTCGTGTGTGAGAATTGGTAAGGCTTGTAGCAATTGGTTTAGCATTACTTCTGGTGTTCGACATGGGTGCATTTTGTCTCCTTTTCTCTTTAGTTTGGTTGTTGAATATGTTATGCGAAATTCACTTCAAGGGAAAGCTTTTGGCCTTAAATGGGCTGGAGATACGAAAATTTCTGATTTAGATTATGCTGATGATTTAGCCCTTTTGGCAAATGATGTTGATGAGATGAACTCTTTCATTCGAACTGTTGATGAGACTGGTAGTACAGTAGGTTTGGTTATAAACAGAGAGAAAACTAAAGTGATGAAAATTGGTCAGGCAGGTTGTGATTCAGTTCATCTCAATGGTTGCAGTCTTGAGCAGGTGTCACAGTTTAATTATCTTGGGAGCTATGTAACAGATAATGGTGATGTACGGCATGAGATTAACAGACGAATAGGGATTGCTGCCGGGACTTTTAAGAATCTATGGAGAGTGTGGAGAAATAGGCGTATACACCTAAAGACTAAAATTAGACTGTATAATAGTTTGGTTCTTTCTAGGGTTAGTTATGGTAGTGAAACTTGGACAGTTTGTAAACAAGATAACAGGAAATTAGATGCTTTTGATTCCAAATGCTTACGCAGTATCTTGGGCATTAAGTGGTTCAACTTTGTAACTAATGATGAGGTTAGGCAAAGGAGTTTGCAACCTCCTTTAAGCAGCATATTGTGCAGAGAGAGACTCCTTTGGTTTGGCCATGTTGCCCGTATGAATAATTATAGATTGGCGAATAGGGTTATGAACAGTGTGCCTAAAGGCCTCAGAAAGAAGGGGAGACCTAGGATGCGGTGGGCAGACAATGTCAAACAGGACCTTGTTAGAATTGGTGTGCAGTGGCCAGATGCAGTAGATGTGGCTCAGGATAGACTTGCTTGGAGAACTAAATTGCACAGTCTGGTTGGACCTCCATAGCCCATGGCTGCTTCAGGATGATGATGATTGATGAAACTGGTAGTAGAGTAGGTTTGATTATAAACAGAGAGAAAACTAAAGTAATGAAACTTGGTCAGGCAGGCTGTGATTCAGTTAATCTGAATGGTTGCAGTCTTCAGCAGGTGTCACAGTTTAATTATTTTGGGAGCTATGTAACAGGTACTGGTGATGTGCGGCATGATATTAACAGACGAATAGGGATTGCTGCCGGGACTTTCAAGAATCTATGGAAAGTATGGAGAAATAGGTGGGTACACCTAAAGGTTAAAATTAGACTTATAATAGTTTGGTTCTTTCTAGGATTAGTTATGGTAGCGAAACTTGGACACTTTGTAAACAAATAAAAAAAATAAATAAATACCCCCTCAAGCAGCTGCTTGCCACAGAGGTCTGACAGGAGCCTGTCAGTTTATATGCGACAGTAGGAGATCTGAGAGGATGGCAGGACCTCAGCAGAAAAACGACACACACATCCATGCCTAATTCCGGGGCTCGAACCCAGGTCCCTTAGATCAGTAGCCAAGTAGATCAGTGCTGTCCAACTTCTCTAAGACCGCGGGCCATTTTTTCTTTTGCCAATATTTCGTGGGCCAAAAAAAAGTAATATGATAGGATAGGTAATTGAAGTCAGTTCATGTAACCTCAAAAAAAAGTATTAATACGAGAAATAATAAGCAATAATATACCTCAAAAACCTCAAGAAAATTTTTATTTATATAAAAAATAATAAGTAATAATAAATCTCGAAAATTATTTTATTTATACGAAAAATAAGTAATAATAAACCAATATAAATTTTCTAAACCTTATCAAATATTTAATAAATTTTAATAGGAGCATTTTGGCCGTAGTTGTTGGGCAATAATATCTTTTACGTCCACTTCGATATTTGTTGTTGCGAGCCCGAAGTATATGTTGAAGTGTAGAGTTTTTCAAGCAGTTTCTGTATCTTGATTTTATATATTTCATGTCAGAAAATGCGCGCTCGCAGATATATGTACTTCCGAACGTAGAAATTATTTGGAGTCCAAACTCTTTTAGTTTTGGATATTTTTCTTCAGGCAAACGTTTGAACAATTCTATTCCAGTTTCTCTATTAGATGCAATAATCGGGTCGGCCTGAAGGTCAGATAATTCCATTTGATATTTAAGATCTACGGTGCTAATATCAATATTTAATGGATTACTGAATAAATTTAAACTTTCTTAAGGTCGTCAAATTTTGAAAATCTTCTATTAAAATCTTCAATTAGGATATCTAATTTAGGAACAGATTTTTTAACTTGACTGTTTTACTAAGTTGCTACATTTCTTCGTAAAACTCTTTACAAGTTTGAAAATGATTTAAATTGTTTTCTTGCAAATTTGACTTCAACAATTGTGGTTTGTTCCTAAACCCAGTAAACTGATTATAGAACCGTTTTGATCTCTTCCTTGTAAGGATTTATTCAAGACATTTAAATAATCTGCAATGTCTGTTAGGAAAGCAACTGAACATAGAAAATTTTCATCAACAAAACCTGCTATTAAACCTTCATTGGTGCCCACTTCTGTGAGAAAAAGATTAATTTCTTTTCGAAGGGTAAAAAATCTCTTGAGGCATTTTCCGGCACACAACCAACGAATATTACTATGTAAAAGCAGATCGCCATACTCAGCATGCAGTTCGTCCAAAAAAAGCTTTAAATTTTCTGTGTGTAAGAGAACGATTTCTGCAACGAATTAAATTGGTAATTTTGACAACCTTTTCCATTACGTCGTTTAGTCTCAGCGAAATGCCACACAATGTCTCCTGGTGCATAATACAGTGCAGCATTCGACTATGCATGCGCAGTGAGAGCGATTCGTGCTATCGTTAGATGCTTCTTATTACTGCAGCTTCATAAAAACATTTGTTTGATGACGCCGCACAGCTCTTAAAAGGTTTCAGAAGTTTGCTGATCTGCTTAAGAATGTTTTGTAAACTTTATAGAATGAGTAAGTCGAAGATCGCATTTCCAGTAAAGTAATATAAGTTGACAAAAAATTATAAGGTAGATTACAGATATTTATTTAAAATTTCAAGTAAAAATTTTATTTTGAACTAGATGCTTACGCAGTATTTTGGGTATTAGGTGGTTCAACTTTGTAAGTAATGATGAGGTTAGACAAAGGAGTCCGCAACCTCCTTTAAACAGCATATTATGTAGAGAGAGACACTGTTGGCTTGGCCATGTTGCCCTTATGGATAATTAGTGGTGTCACCCAGTGGCGAACTGGCCAGGGTGTCAGCTTGCCCGATGACAAGTGGGCCCCCTTAAACATTAGACAATATGTTAAAAATGTTAATGACCAGTTGTTGTGGGTTCTCCTGACAACCAATATTTTTAGACCCAATCCACCACTGGTGTCACCCGAATTTATTCACAACCGGTTTCCATACCGAGGGGGGGGGGGTATATGGACGAATCGGCAATTTAGTTTGTTAGATGCTGGTACCACATTCTTTGGGGGGGGGTGAATACTCCCCATAGAAAACCCCCTCAGTGTGAGCGCCTGTACATGGTGAGGGGGACCACCCTGTGAAGGTTCCGCTGGCTCGGTTACCTTCACAGGGTCCTAAACGCTCACCCGCGTGTTTGCCGTGTGCGGAGACCCGTATCCCGGGAAAGGAGGATCCTGGGAGTTGCTCGGGGGTCCCCGTCTTCTCTCCTCAGCTCATGACTGGCGTGGTCCCCATTGGTCGTCTTGCCATTGGGGAGCCTGTCTGTCGCGGGGCTGGGCAGCGGATTCCAGGACCTCTGCTATACACTGCATCGGCCTCTGCTTCCGGTAAACGGGAGCTCCTAGGGTGTCCCCCCCAGGAGCAATTGGCTGGTGGGCAGGTCCTGCTAGGGTCAACCGTGCAGAGTGGTGAGTAACCTTGCCCACGATCTGGATACAGGTTTGCAAGTTTCCTTACGGATTATTTTACTTTTGTCAGGCCAGTTTGGCCATTCACAATTTTGTTATTTTAAGCTTTGTTTCATTTGTGTAGAATGTTTTCGTTCTACACATTTCTCTTTTTATTTTTCTTCTATTTATTTGTGAGGGCTTGGCTCACTGTCTGTGTGGGTATAGTGCCTGCATAGCCCTGGCACCCGACTGGGCGTCCCCTTGTTGGGCTCCGTGGAGGGTGGGGACAGCGGGCACTGAACCACACAAAACAAAAAATGAGAGAGAATGTTGAAATTAATGCGATCACTACCAACAAGAGGGTTCGAAATCAGCCCCCATCTTCCTCGTCTTTGTTATCACCGCCGTCGTCTTCTTTGTGTCTTCGTTCTCGAGATTCCTGATCGTCCACACCACTGGTGATCAGGTACTTGGTCATATGTTCCCATTTTTCGTGAATAAAGGTTCGAAAGGTCTTGCGGGAGAGCTGAAATCCGTGAAGCGCTTACTATCTGGCGACTTACAAGTTCAGACATCTTGTTCTAAACATTCAGTACTACTACTTAAGGTAACAGAGATTGGTGGGGTGGCTGTTGAGGTCACTCGCCACAAACTCTGAATTCCTCTCGGGGTGTTATCACTGAATGGGGCCTCCTCAAAGTCACTGAGGAGGAAATCCTCTCGGAGCTCACACCTCAAGGAGTAACAGCGGTCCACCTGGTTTCGACACGCCGTGATGGAAAATTAGCAGCCACCCAGGTTCTGACTGTGACATTTAACACACCACGCCTGCCTTCTTCCATCAAGGCAAGTTATTTACATTGTGAGGTTCGGCCGTATATCCCAAACCCTCTGCGCTGTTTTCAGTGTCAGATATACGGTCATTCCCGCACAGCATGCAGGGGCAAGCCCGCCTGTGCTTGCTGTGGCAGTAAGGATCATCTTGATCCTGACTGCACAGCAGAAAAGGCATGCTGTGTGAACTGCAGTGGCGAACATCCAGCGTATTCCCGCGACTGTCCGAAGTGGAAGGAGGAAAAGGAGGTACAATTCCTCAAAGTCATCAATAACATCTCTTATGCTGAGGCGAGAAATCTTGCTGCACCGCCCGTCCCGCCTGGCAAGGTTTCCTGTGCCAGTGCAGTCATTGAAAAGCCCATCATTCCAATGACTTCGGTGGTGGTTGCAGACCGACATCAGTGTACCACCGAGTCTTTCTCACCCGCAGCAAAGTACCTCCTCATGCAGGCAAAGTCGAGGGTGGTGTCGGCCTCGACATCTACCCCAGTTTCTATTCCTGCAACTCAGCCTTCCACTTCCACCGGAAGGCCACCTCCTCCCCGTCCTCAGACAGCAAGACCTTCCAAACCTAAGGGGACCCCACCAGGGCCCAAAAAGAAAATCACAGCACCACAAAGGGTGGTCAGCGATCCATGCCTCTCGGACGATTCCGAGGACATGGATACCAACCGCCCCTATTCACTAAACCATCCTCCGCGGCGGTTAAGTTGAATAGGAATTCGTCGTCCGCCCACTCTTCTAAGTCCTGAGATGGCCACACTCCTACAATGGAATTGTCGTGGATTCCAGAGGAATCTTGACATCGAGGCCCTCCTTAAGGCACACCAGCCCATCTGTGTGTGCCTGCAGGAGACATACTTGCAGCCAATCACAGATCCCACGATCCGGCACTTTTCACTAGTTCGCCGTGATGGAGATGGTCCAGCTCACGGCGGTGTCGCCATCCTCGTGAACAACCATTCTCAATTCCAGGTCGTACCCCTCACCACCAACTTAGAGGCGGTAGCCATCCGTCTCTTCGTGGGGTTCTCGTTGACTGTCTGCTCTGTATATCTTCCACCTGGGAGCATCGTCTTCCAGGAAGACCTTGATGATCTCGTCTCGCAGCTGCCGTCCCCCTTCCTCATTATGGGAGACCTCAACGGACACAGTCCACTTTGGGGCAGTGCTGACACCAACGGGAGGGGTGGGGTCCTGGAGCAGTGGCTCCTGGACCCTTCTCTCTCCCTGTTGAACACCAGTGTCAGTACTTACTTTCACTCCCCAACCCGCTCTTTCACTGCCATTGACCTTACCATCTGCTCCTCCTCGATCCTTCCACTCTTCACATTGGAGGTCGAGGACAACTCCTACAGAAGCGATCAACTCCCCGTGGTGTGCACCATCTCACGTGAGCGGCCTTGCAGTCCACGCATCTCACGGTGGAGGCTCGATCGGGCTGACTGTGGTGGTTTCGAGCTGCTCTCTGAGCTCGATGACCACTCTGTCAGCCAGGAGCCCATCAATGTGGCAGTAGTGGAAATAACGGACTGTATCATAGATGCAGCTGCATCAACAATTTCTCAAACTTCGACACGGTTTCCTCGCTTTCTGAAACTGTGGTGGAATCCAGATTGCACCCCAGCTCGAAAGGCTCAGAACAAGGCTTGGGGGTGTTTTGGAGATATCCAACGACCCTCAACCTCGAAAAGTTCAAACGTGCCAGGGCGAAAGCTCGTTTCATCCGACGCCAGAGCCAGAAGGAATCTTGGATCAAGTATACGTCTTCTATCACCCGCACGACTAGTTCAAAGGTTGCGTGGGAAAAAGTCCGGAAGATGGGTCTGAACTACACATCCCACTCATTATCGATCCTGGAGCACAATGGACAGGCAATTGCTGATCCGAATGCAATTGCCGAAACTCTGGGGGAGTCATTCTCCTCCATCTCTTCATCTTCCTCTTACTATCCCGAGTCTCTGTCCCAGAAGGGCAGGGTGGAACGCTCTCCGCTGTCTTTCCACTCGAATGACCTGGAGCCGTAAAACAGGCCATTCACAGCGGAGGAGCTTCGCCTTGCTCTGCACTCTTCTCGTGCCTCTGCTGTAGGGCTGGACAATGTCCATTATGTCATGCTCTAATATCTTTCACCATCGAGTAAGGATCGGCTGCTCCATCTCTTCAATCGCATTTTTCTTGAGGAGCAGTTTCTGGACTCCTGGCGGGAGGCCATCGTCTTGGCCTTCCCCAAGCCAGGCAAAGATCCCAAGATTCCTTCCAATTATCTTCCCATAGCGTTGACGAGCTGCGTGTGCAAGGTGTTGGAAAGAATGGTAAATGCCAGACTCATCTGGTATTTAGAACATCACAACCTTCTTTCCAACACCCAGTGTGGCTTTCGCAGGCAACGGTCAACTCTTGACCATCTGATACGCCTCGAATCGGCTCTCAGAAACTCATATTTACGTAGAGAGCACTTGGTGTCAATTTTCTTCGACATCAAAAAAGCATACGACACGGCTTGGAGATTCGTGACCTCCGCAGTTTCAGCTTGAGAGGTCACATGCCGATCTCTAACTTCTTATCGACACGTTCTTTTCGTGTCCATGTCGGAAACACTCTGTCGCGGCTGTACCCCCAAGAACAGGGGGTGCCACAAGGCTGCGTGCTGAGTGTTACGCTTTTCGCTGTCAAGATTAATTCTATTACTAGACAACTTCCTCCATCAGTAGGCAATGCCCTCTATGTTGATGACTTTAGCATCTTCTGCTCTTTGTCCAGCATGAGGGTCATTGAAAGACAACTGCAAATTGCCCTGAACAATCTTTCGGTTTGGGCAACAGCAAACGGGTTTCAGTTCTCCCCATAGAAGACCGCTTGTGTGCACTTTTGCCAGAGATTCGGAATTCTTCGTGACCTCCACAGTTTCGGCTTGAGAGGTCACATGTCGATCTCCAACTTCTTATCGACACGTTCTTTTCATGTCCGTGTCGGAAACACTCTGTCGCGGCCGTAACCCCAAGAACAGGGGGTGCCACAAGGCTGCGTGCTGAGTGTTACGCTTCTCGCTGTCAAGATTAATTCTATTACTAGACAACTTCCTCCATCAGTAGGCAATGCCCTCTATGTTGATGACTTTAGCATCTTTTGCACTTCGTCCAGCATGAGGGTCATTGAAAGACAACTGCAAATTGTCCTGAACAATCTTTCGGTTTGGGCGATGGCAAACGGGTTTCGGTTCTGCCCACAGAAGACCGCTTGTGTGCACTTTTGCCACAAGCATAATCTTCATCTGGATCCCGAGCTGCGGCTCGGGGGTAACATCATTCCAGTTGTGGTGGAGACCAAGTTTCTCTGTCTCATATTCGATCAGAAATTGACCTTTTTACCACACATACATCATCTCAGGTCTAAGTGCACGCGGGCATTGATAATCATCAAGATCCTCTCCTCCCTTTCTTTGGGGGCAGACCAATGTTCTTTGCTCCGCCTGTATCATGCACTTGTCCGATCGAAACTAGACTACGGATCCCAGGTGTACGACTCAGCCCGGAATTTGGTGGTGAAGGTGCTGGACCCCCTCCATCACCGGGCTCTCTGTATTTGCACGGGAGCCTTCCGTACTTCACCGGTCCAGAGTCTTTATGTTGAGACCAATGAACCATCTTTATCTCTTCACCGTCAGCAGTTGTCCCTACAATATGCATCAAAATTGCGATCCCTGCCTGGCCATCCCACCTGGGACTGCATTTTCAGTCCGAAGTGGGAAATGCTTTACACAAATCAGCCGACTGCCATTCATCGTTTTGGTTTGCGTGTCCAAGGTTACCTCAGAGACATTAACATCAGTCTCGATAGCATCGCACAGTCGACAGCTGAGACACTTCCAGCTTGGCTCGCTGTTTCCCCTTCCTGCGATTTTTCCCTGTGCAGGACGGGGAAGGCCTTTACACCCGACTGTGTGTACTGGCAACTCTTTGCCAGCCATCGTGCTGAGCACCCGGACTTCTTGCCTGTCTTTACAGATGGCTCGAAGTCCAGCACATCAGTGGGATCGGCCATGGTCTGCTGTGATGTAATCATTGCAGACCAGATCCCACAGCAGTGTTCCATCTTCACTGAAGAGTTGCATGCTATCAGCCTTGCCTTGGACCACGTGGCGACTAAGCATCATCGTCGGTGTGTGCTTTACACCAACTCGCTTAGCTCGCTACAGGCTTTGATCTCGGTGAGGCATCGGCCTCACCCAGATCTTACTAAGATCCGCCAGCAACTACATCGTCTGGCAGCCACCACCACCATCCATTTCTGTTGTGTTATTAAACATCTTTTAGTCGAATGTCCGTGTTTTAATTTCGAACGTCAATGTTATTTTAGCTTTCATAATTTTATGTCCGAGCCTCTTACACTCGGACATCTATTATCTGATCATTGTGTTTTACCGCCAGTTTTTTCCTTTTTAAAATATTGTGGTTATTTTAATAGATTTTGATTTTAGTTAATATTTTGTATAATCTAGGTCTTTTATACCTGTGATTGTTATGAGTTTTATTTTTCAAGTGGATATTTTACTCGACTTTGATTTTACCAACCTTATACATTGTGTGTATATCCCAGGTTACTTACACCTGGTATTCTGTTGTTTTACTTTGTATTTTTACACTTGTTCTTTGTCGTTTCACCATTTTACAATTTAACTGATTTCTTTTAAATTTTGTTGCGGGTTACACGTCTTTTATCTTTTATATTGTCTTTTGTTTGGCGCATTAGAGCCTAGTCGCCCATTCGCCATAAAACCCAAAACAACCAACCAACCAACCCCGTAGAAAAACGTTTGTAAATATTACATTTGAGATTGCGTGATAGGTTAATATCAATATATTATAATTAACTTTGACTATAAAAGTTGCATCTCAATTAAAGCATCACACATAATGCAGAGTCTAAAAATATTAAAAACTAACCCCTACCGGGACAAACCTGCAATTAGTGACAGTGATTTTGCAGATAAATAAATATAACTATAGATAAGAGCAATATATTTTAGTTTTCAGGCAACTGTAAGATACATATGAAAAACATAACATACATAAGTGATTAATTAAATAAATAAATACCCCCTCAAGCAGCTGCTTGCCACAAGAGGTCTGACAGGAGCCTGTCAGTTTATATGCCAAAGTAGAAGGTCTGAGAGGATGGCAGACCCTCAGCAGAAAAACGACACAAACAACCATGCCTTACCCGGGGCTCGAACCCAGGTCCCTTAGATCAGTAGCCAAGCGCGCTAAGCAAACCCCAAATTTTAATAAAATGAACGTAAAATAAAATCATCATACCATATAAATTTTTGATCAAACACTAAACTTTCATCTATGACATATCACTCCTGCTATTCCATAGTCCTTGGCGCTACTTTTCTTCTTTTTCAAACAGGGATGCCACATGGTGATGTAAGTACCAATTATTATGGTCCAGGGTCAAGATACTCGTACTTAAAATTCTTCGAAGCAATTCGTTTATTTTTGAGAAGTGTCATAAATCTTTCTGAGAGATTTGGGAAGATGTTGTAATGTTTATTTATTTTGTCAGATGATGCGCGGAGAAATCTGTGTAGTGCGCGTCAACGTTTCATGAGCAGCACAGTTTCTGGAAACCGGTGGAAATCAGCTGGGTTACACCCATGGAGGTTACACCACTGTCTGGCTGAACCTCTGTAGGCCATGACTGCTTGAGGAGGATGAGGAGGAAACAGCATATTGCGTTTGTGATTGATTATTTCAATTCCTGTATTATATGTATATTACCAGGTCCGTAATAAAAATGATGTAATTGAGGCGGAAAAAAGTGAAAGGGGGAGGGGTAAGAGATTGTATTCCGTTGTAGTATAGCATATTCCCTTCTGTTTTGTCTTTAAAAAGGTCATTAAAAATATTCATAAAATATCCACAAGTTTACAATTTTTTAGCTCCATTACCCTTAGTAGCATTCTTAAGGGGAGGAACGGGCCCTGTATAATATGTATTTACTATGTATAGTTTATTAATGTTCAAAGCATAAATTGTTTTAACTATTTATTGGTAACCCATATTAATAAGATTTCAAAAATTATGTAATCGTTTCTTTTATTATTGTTCCATTAATCTATTTGATGAAATGTTTGGGGTAATCAAAGTAGCAGTAATGTAACGGGAAATTACTGGGAAAGAAATAGGGAAAAAATTCATTTTTTTTCTGAAAAGCCTATTATATGGAGGAGATAAAAAAACAACGAAAATTGTAGACATGAACAAAATCGTTCACCGCTTCCTTTCAGCAGAAAATTATAAATACATCGCAAAAATGGTGAAATTAGTATTCAGTTAATTTTAGTCTTGAATACTGGGACAGAAATGAAAAAAAAATGCATTTGTTCTGTAAATCCTGCCATATGGAGGATTGAAAAAAATCGGAAGTTAGTAGTCTTATTACATGCAACTGATATGATGATTTGTACTGTAATGAAAGTAAACTTCAGGGTTTTAACTCCTCAATTTTTGTATTTTAACTAAGGGAATACAAGAGAAACAGAAACATTTTACAGTTTTATGTAGTAATTTATTCTTTATAAGTGAAAATGGCCGAAAAAAAAACATTCCACATTTTTTAAGATACATATATTAGGTATTTAAAAATTATATATGCATGAATGGAAAATACTTATTTTGAAAAACAATTCAGAATCTGTTCTACAAATCACTTTTCATTGGTAATGACCAGTTTTTTCCATATGAGAAATGCATATATGTTTGCAGTTCAATTTCAAAAACAACATTGACATAACCTAAATTTCCAAGTTCAAAGAAAAAGAAATGGTAGAAATAGATTGCATGTATGCTATATATATATAGCTGTCACTGGGCATATATTTAAACTATTAAGATTACAAAAAATGAAGCAGCTTGAAAGAATTGCATCACTAGAAAACAAAAAAGTCATATTTTTAATACTATAATCAATTTAAAAGACCTTGCTCCTTACTCAGAAATTAATTACATTAAGTAAAATTCTCTGTCATTAAGCAATCAAATTTTTAAATTTATCCTTCAAGCTATTTGCACATTAATATTTTTTTATGAGAAAATTCAGGAGCTTTTCAGAGCAAGGACTTCCTGAAGATGGACCACTGTCCTTGCTCTGAAAAGTTTCCATTTTTTTCTCCAAAAAATTTTAACATGCAAACAGTTTGAAGGATAAACTTAAATATTTTTTGCTCAACAAAGAAATTTATTGTATTTGATACTATAGGGTCAATTAAAAAATTTCAAAATTAGCAAAAAGACGTGTAATATCACAATCAGTGATGTATCTTGGTGAAATGTCCAAGGCATTGAAGTTGCAATATTCAATTTTCGGTTGAAGCATGTATGGTAACTTTGACACTGTGCAGTTCATGCAGCAAAGTTCTATGAGATATCAGTCACTCCTCAACTAGTGATCTATAAGATCACTGCTTGATTTTAAATTGATAGTGAAATCAACCAAGGATAGATGAGTATTACTGACACATAGATGAAATTCTCAGTTGTTATACTGCATAAGCTTTAGCTTGAAACCATATAATCTTTCTGCAATATGGTAGTAATATCCTTATCATATATCCTGAATATTGCTCTTTTTTAAACTCTCTCTCTCTCTGTGCATATATCATTTAAACTGATGTATTTAGTTTTCACATGTATTCCTTCTGCAAAATTGCTTCTAGATATCTCACAGAAATACTGATTTCAGTAATTTTTTCTCTTAGAACCTAAAATATGACAGAGCAAAGAGTAATATATGGTGAGCATAGTTGTATCAAGAAACTACATGTGTGATATTATCACTATTACTCATCACCAAAACCAAATGAATATATTTCGCTTCACCAAGTTTTTTGGTGATTTAACAAACAAATAATATATAATAGCTTTCATATAATTTTAAAATATTACTAGGCTTAAATTTTGCACTCATTCTGTAGCTGTCACTTTCTTATTCCTGTGCACATTTCTATAATAAGTTGAAAAATTTGCTTTGTCATGCCGTCCTGTGGCTGAGTGGTTAGTGCGCTTGGTTACTGATCTAAGGGACCTGGGTTCGAGCCCCGGGTAAGGCATGCAGTTCGTGTTGTCTTCTGCTGAGGTCCTGCCATCCTCTCAGATCTTCTACTGTGGCATATAAACTGACAGGCTCCTGTCAGACCTCTGTGGCAAGCAGCTGCTTGAGGGGGTAATTTTTTTTTCATGCTACTTCTCACATTCTCCATATTACATTACACTGATCTTTTGTTCAGCTAGCATTAAAACATTTTCAGTGAATTTCTACTTACATGTGACTGAATAAAAATGTATGTATAGTATATCATATACCATGATGATCATTGTATACAACAAGCAGAAAAATTATCTTTATAATATTTACTTGCTACAGAAATCTAATACAGCTTGCCATTATAAGCTGTAGATCTCTCTGAGAAAAAACAATACCTCGGCCATAATACCTGACCAGCTGTCCCATGGCCAAGTGGTTAGCGCACTTGGCTGCTGATCTAAGGGACCTGGGTTTGAGCCCCGGGTAATAAGGCATGGATGTTTATGTGTTTTTTGCTGAGGTCCTGCCATCCTCACAGACCTTCTACTATGGCATATAAACTGACGGGCTCCTGTCAGACCTCTGTGACAAGCAGCTGCTTGAGGGAGTATTTATTTATTTTATAATACCTGATAAAAGAGGTCTGTAAATGGTAGCTAGGTAGTCACTGGAAGGAGAGCTATGCACCAATCCCCTGTGATGATGCATAGAACCGGCCAGGCCTAGCACCTAATGTCCGACCCCGCCTTCTCGTGGTGCGGACCGTTAGTACCTTTCAAAAGAGATACTCTCTTGTGGAAGTGAACGGAAGGGGAGGGCTGCCAGATTAGTGTGGCCTACTGAAGAATGTACTTTTCCTTTTTTTTCTACCCTGCTGAGGAGTGGTCAACCACACAGGGTCCTGGTGCTGACCATATAAACCCACTGGACAAATATATGGCTCTGAGCTTGATTATGGATCCTGATTTTGCTGCACTGGTGGGCTTATGTGGAGATAAAATCTTCCGCTGTGTTTTCTGTTTGTTTGTGGGTTGACAGCCCCAAGTGAATAGATTCACAGGATATGTTTATCAGCTGGTGGATAATCCTGAGCAGAAGTCATCGCAGGCACCTGAACTCTTTGCTTCTACTGGCATCGTCAAATTCTACATTGGAGGAAGTCTTCCAGTGTAGATGGCTTCAGCCTTTAGTGGTGGGGGAACGGGTCTTTGCCCCATGTCTGCGATTAGAGGGCTGTTTGATATTGTCGGCATTCCCTCTCTCAATAAACATAGTTTCTTTAAACATCCCACTAACCATTTTCTCTCCATAGGTAGTTGGAATGTGAGGACTCTGCACAGAGCTTTTTCTCTTGATGTCCTCACACAAGAATTCCACCATTATAATTTAGATATTCTCGGCTTGCAAGAGACCAGATGGACAGATAAAGGTCAGATTCTTAAAAATAATCTTAAATTTCTCTTTTCAGGGAGGGACGACAATAAGCATCACCAAGGCGTGGGTCTGCTTCTCAGCAGACACTCTAGTGATGCTCTTCTAGGATATGAGTGCATTAATGAAAGGTTTCTTACAGCAAAATTTCAGACAAGCGTTAAAGACTTGAATGTTATCTGCTGTTATGCCCCCACTGAGGATGCCGATGAGGATGAGAAGGATAGGTTTTATGAACAACTTCAGGATATTTTGAATTCTGTCAAGAAAGGAGATATTACCCTTGTTCTTGGTGACTTCAATGCCAAAGTTGGTACTGACTCTGACCTTTGGGGAGGAGTAATAGGCCCTTTTGGTATTGGTAGCTGCAATGGCAATGGGCAACGTCTCCTACAGGTAAGTAAACTCAATGGATTCAGAATAACTAACACTTATTACAAACACCGCGACATACATAAGTACACATGGGTTTCACCTGATGGGCTGCATAAGAATATGATTGATTGCATATTAATTAACAGCAAATGGGCTAGTTCTGTTAGGAATACCAGGGCATATAGGGGAGCTGAAATTGGATCTGACCATTACTTTGTTAAAAGTGTGTTGCAACTTAAACTTAAAAAGTGTTGTGCTAGGGTTAAAAAATTTACTTTTAATACTGAAGCTCTGAAAGATCCAGTTATAACCAAAGCTTACCATGATAGGTTACTTAGTCATTATGACAGTCATGGTTTGCTTACTACTGAAGTTCAGGAAGAATGGGATCGTTTTAAACAGGCTTTTTTGGACACTAACAGTACTCTTTTAGGAAAAAAGGAGCAGAAGAGGCAGAAATATCTGAGTGATAAGGCACTTGAGCTTATTTTGGAAAGAAAGAACTACAGGAATGTCTTTAATCAATACCCTACTAGTCCTAATAGAAAGCATTACAGAGAACTTAATAAACGTGTAAAAGATCAGTTAGCTGCTGATAAGAATCTTTGGCTTGATAGTTTGGCTGACAAAGCCGAGGAAACAGTTAGACAGCACAACAGCAGAGAGCTGTACCAGATAGTTAATGTTTTGTGTGGTACAAAACGGACAGGTATACAAGGATTGAAGGATAAACAATGTAAGGTTATAGAAGGGGAGGATTCTGTCATGGCTAGGTGGGCTGAGCATTTCAGTGATGTTCTAAACAATGTAGTTAGTTCTACTCCCATTGTTTGCAATGATGATAGATGCATTGGTGGCTTTAATGTTGGACCTATAACACAATCTGAAGTTATTTTGGCTGTTTCTAAACTTAAACTACATAAATCCCCAGGGGTAGATGAAATTACTACCGAAATGCTTAGAGCTGGGAATGTTTCGGTTACCACTTGGATGACTGAAATTCTGAATATCTTTTATGATAAAGGCATGGTTCCTAAGGATTTTACCAGAGCTATTGTTATCCCTATTTTCAAAAAAGGTGATCGCAGTTCTTGTGATAACTATAGGGGTATCAGCCTACTCTCTGTTCCAGGTAAAGTTCTTTCCATGATTGTGCTTAATAGAATTAAGAATCTGGTTGACAGTCAATTGCGTGATGAGCAATGTGGATTCAGAAGTGGTAGGGGATGTGTAGATCAGATATTTTCACTTAGGCAGATTCTTGAGAAATGTTTAGAGTTTCAGAAACCTTTGGTTGCTAGTTTTGTTGATTTCAAAAAGGCTTTCGACTCTGTTGATCGTCATAATTTGTGGTTGATTGTGAGATCATATGGTATACCTGACAAGTTAGTTAACATAATGAAAGCTCTCTATAATAACACTGAGTCGTGTGTGAGAGTTGGTAAGGCTTGTAGCAATTGGTTTAGCATTACTTCTGGTGTTCGACATGAGTGCATTTTGTCTCCTTTTCTCTTTAGCTTGGTTGTTGATTATGTTATGCGAAATTCACTTCAAGGGAAAGATTTTGGCCTTAAATGGACTGGAGATGCGAAAATTTCTGATTTAGATTATGCTGATGATTTAGCCCTTTTGGCAAATGATGTTGATGAGATGAACTCTTTCATTCGAGCTGTTGATGAGACTGGTAGTAGAGTAGGTTTGGTTATAAACAGAGAGAAAACTAAAGTGATGAAAATTGGTCAGGCAGACTGTGATTCAGTTAATCTGAATGGTTGCAGTCTTGAGCAGGTGTCACAGTTTAATTATCTTGGGAGCTATGTAACAGATAATGGTGATGTGCGGCATGAGATTAACAGACGAATAGGGATTGCTGCCGGGACTTTTAAAAATCTATGGAGAGTGTGGAGAAATAGGCGTATACACCTAAAGACTAAAATTAGGCTCTATAATAGTTTGGTTCTTTCTAGGGTTAGTTATGGTAGTGAAACTTGGACACTTTGTAAACAAGATAACAGGATACTAGATGCTTTTGATTCCAGATGCTTACGCAGTATCTTGGGCATTAGGTGATTCAACTTTGTAACTAATGATGAGGTTACGCAAAGGAGTTTGCAACCTCCTTTAAGCAGCATATTGTGCAGAGAGAGACTCCGTTGGTTTGGCCATGTTGCCCGTATGAATAATTATAGATTGGCGAATAGGGTTATGAACAGTATGCCTAAAGGCCTCAGAAAGAGGGGGAGACCTAGGATGCGGTGGGCCGACAATGTCAAAGAGGACCTTGTTAGAATTGGTGTGCAGTGGCCAGATGCAGTAGATGTAGCTCAGGATAGACTTGCTTGGAGAACTAAATTGCACGGTCTGGTTGGACCTCCGTAGCCCATGGCTGCTTCAGGATGATGATGATGATGATGATGATGATAAAAGAAAATTCCTACACTCCCCATGGCCCAAAATTTGGTCACTGTATTCCATAGCCACGTACACTAATCATTGGTGATTGTCTCTCAAATGTTATGTGATTGCAAATTACTTCTTAAATGATTGAACAACATATGCTCATTTAAACTTGAGATGCATAGAACCGGCCAGGCCTAGCACCTAATGTCCGACCCCGCCTTCTCGTGGTGCGTACCGTTAGTAACTTTCAAAAGAGATACTCTTGTGGAAGTGAACGGAAGGGGAGGGCTGCCAGATTAGTGTGGCCTACTGATCTGGACAACTATGGCTACTTTTCTTTTTTTCTACCCTGCTGAGGAGTGGTCAACCACACAGGGTCCTGGTGCTGACCATATAAACCTACTGGACTGGACAGATATATGGCTCTGAGCTTGATTATGGATCCTGATTTTGCTGCACTGGTGGGCTTCTGTGGAGGGAAAATCTTCCGCTGTGTTTTCTGTTTGTTTGTGGGTTGACAGCCCCAAGTGAATAGATTCACAGGATATGTTTATCAGCTGGTGGATAATCCTGAGCAGAAGTCATCGCAGGCACCTGAACTCTTTGCTTCTAATGGCTTCGTCAAATTCTACATTGGAGGAAGTCTTCCACTGTAGATGGCTTCAGCCTTTAGTAGTGGGGGAACGGGTCTTTGCCCCATGTCTGCGATTAGGGGGCTGTTTGATATTGTCGGCATTCCCTCTCTCAATAAACATAGTTTCTTTAAACATCCCACTAACCATTTTCTCTCCATAGGTAGTTGGAATGTGCACAGAGCTTTTTCTCTTGATGTCCTCACACAAGAATTCCACCATTATAATTTAGATATTCTCGGCTTGCAAGAGACCAGATGGACAGATAAAGGTCAGATTCTTAAAAATAATCTTAAATTTCTCTTTTCAGGGAGGGACGACAATAAGCATCACCAAGGCGTGGGTCTGCTTCTCAGCAGACACGCTAACGATGCTCTTCTAGAATATGAGTGCATTAATGAAAGGTTTCTTACAGCAAAATTTCAGACAAGCGTTAAAGACTTGAATGTTATCTGCTGTTATGCCCCCACTGAGGATGCCGATGAGGATGAGAAGGATAGGTTTTATGAACAACTTCAGGATATTTTGAATTCTGTCAAGAAAGGAGATATTACCCTTGTTCTTGGTGACTTCAATGCCAAAGTTGGTACTGACTCTGACCTTTGGGGAGGAGTAATAGGCCCTTTTGGTATTGGTAGCTGCAATGGCAATGGGCAACGTCTCCTACAGGTAAGTAAACTCAATGGATTCAGAATAACTAACACTTATTACAAACACCGCGACATACATAAGTACACATGGGTTTCACCTGATGGGCTGCATAAGAATATGATTGATTGCATATTAATTAACAGCAAATGGGCTAGTTCTGTTAGGAATACCAGGGCATATACGGGAGCTGAAATTGGATCTGACCATTACCTTGTTAAAAGTGTGTTGCAACTTAAACTTAAAAAGTGTTGTGCTAGGGTTAAAAAATTTACTTTTAATACTGAAGCTCTGAAAGATCCAGTTATAACCAAAGCTTACCATGATAGGTTACTTAGTCATTATGACAGTCATGGTTTGCTTACTACTGAAGTTGAGGAAGAATGGGATCATTTTAAACATTCTTTTTTGGACACTAACAGTACTCTTTTAGGAAAAAAGGAGCAGAAGAGGCAAAATTATCTGAGTGATAAGGCACTTGAGCTTATTTCGGAAAGAAAGAATTGCTGGAATGTCCTTAATCAATACCCTACTAGTCCTAATAGAAAGCATTACAGAGACCTTAATAAACTTGTAAAGGATCAGTTAGCTGCTGATAAGAATCTTTGGCTTGATGATTTGGCTGACAAAGCCGAGGAAGCAGTTAGACAGCACAACAGCAGAGAGCTGTACCAGATAGTTAATGTTTTGTGTGGTAGAAAACGGACAGGTATACAAGGATTGAAGGATAAACAATGTAAGGTTATAGAAGGGGAGGATTCTGTCATGGCTAGGTGGGCTGAGCATTTCAGTGATGTTCTAAACAATGTAGTTAGTTCTACTCCCATTGTTTGCAATGATGATAGATGCATTGGTGGCTTTAATGTTGGACCTATAACACAATCTGAAGTTATTTTGGCTGTTTCTAAACTTAAACTACATAAATCCCCAGGGGTAGATGAAATTACTACCGAAATGCTTAGAGCTGGGAATGTTTCGGTTACCACTTGGATGACTGAAATTCTGAATATCTTTTATGATAAAGGCATGGTTCCTAAGGATTTTACCAGAGCTATTGTTAGCCCTATTTTCAAAAAAGGTGATCGCAGTTCTTGTGATAACTATAGGGGTATCATCCTTCTCTCTGTTCCAGGTAAAGTACTTTGCATGATTGTGCTTAATATAATTAAGAATCTGGTTGACTGGAAATTGTGTGATGAGCAATGTGGATTCAGAAGTGGTAGGGGATGTGTAGATCAGATATTTTCACTTAGGCAGATTCTTGAGAAATGTTTAGAGTTTCAGAAACCTTTGGTTGCTAGCTTTGTTGATTTCAAAAAGGCTTTCGACTCTGTTGATCGTCATAATTTGTGGTTGATTGTGAAATCATATGGTATACCAGACAAGTTAGTTAACATTATGAAAGCTGTCTATAATAACACTGAGTCGTGCGTGAGAGTTGGTAAGGCTTGTAGGAATTGGTTTAGCATTACTTCTGGTGTTCGACAATGGTGCGTTTTTTCTCCTTTTCTCTTTAGCTTGGTTATTGATTATTTATGCGAAATTCACTTCAAGGGAAAGATTTTGGCCTTAAATGGGCTGAAGATACGAAAATTTCTGATTTAGATTATGCTGATGATTTAGCCCTTTTGGCAAATGATGTTGATGAGATGAACTCTTTCATTCGAGCTGTTGATGAAACTGGTAGTAGAGTAGGTTTGTTTATAAACAGAGAGAAAACTAAAGTGATGAAAATTGGTCAGGCAGGCTGTGATTCAGTTAATCTGAATGGTTGCAGTCTTGAGCATGTGTCACAGTTCAATTACCTTGGGAGCTATGTAACAGATAATGGTGATGTGCAGCATGAGATTAACAGACGAATAGGGATTGCTGCCGGGACTTTTAAGAACCTATGGAGAGTGTGGAAAAATAGGCGTATACACCTAAAGACTAAAATTAGACTGTATAATAGTTTGGTTCTTTCTAGGGTTAGTTATGGTAGTGAAACTTGGACACTTTGTAAACAAGATAACAGGAAACTAGATGCTTTTGATTCCAGATGCTTACGCAGTATCTTGGGCATTAGGTGGTTCAACTTTGTAACTAATGATGAGATTAGGCAAAGGAGTTTGCAACCTCCTTTAAGCAGCATATTGTGCAGAGGGAGACTCCGTTAATTTGGCCATGTTGCCCGTATGAATAATTATAGATTGGCGAATAGGGTTATGAACAGTGTGCCTAAAGGCCTCAAAAAGAAGGGGAGAGCCTAGGATGCAGTGGGCAGACAATGTCAAACAAGACCTTGTTAGAATTGGTGTGCAGTGGCCAGATGCAGTAGATGTTGCTCAGGATAGACTTGCTTGGAGAACTAAATTGCACGGTCTGGTTGGACCTCCGTAGCCCATGGCTGCTTGATGATGATGATGATGATGATAATGATGATGATGATGATGATGATTCTCATTGAAATTTTGGTTACATTATGAATCATGCAGAATTTTTAAATCTTAAATTTGTTTTTTGTCCCAAGTAGTTATTGACCAGGAATGAAATTTATGAAAGAAAATGTATGTGAGAAGTAGCATAGAAAAGTAATTTTTCAATGATATAACGATTTCATATCATTATCTGCATCTATTTCACTAAATAAAATAGCTCAAAGATAAAGCCAACTTCAACCCAGAGAAGTGATCAGCAGATTAATAGTAATCGAGTTACTATTTGTAAAAGGTTGAACATCATCATCATCATCATCATCATCATCAAGCAGCCATGGGCTACGGAGGTCCAACCAGACCGCGCAGTTTAATTCTCCAAGCATATCTGTCCTGAGCTACATCTGCTGCATCCGGCCACTGTACACCAATTATAACAAGGTCCTGTTTGACATTGTCAGCCCACCGCATCCTAGGTCTCCTCCTCCTTCTGAGGCCTCTAGGCACACAGTTCATAACCCTATTCGCCAATCTATAATTATCCATACGGGCAACATGGCCAAACCAGCGGAGTCTCTCTCTGCACAATATGCTGCTTAAAGGAGGTTGCAGACTCCTTTGCCTAACCTCATCATTAGTTACAAAGTTAAACCACCTAATACCCATGATACTGCGTAAGCATCTAGAATCAAAAGCATCTAGTTTCCTGTTATCTTGTTTATATAGTGTCCAAGTTTCACTACCATAACTAACCCTAGAAAGAACCAAACTATTATACAGTCTAATTGTAGTCTTTAGGTGTATACGCCTATTTCTCCACAATCTCCATAGATTCTTAAAAGTCCCGGCAGCAATACCTATTCGTCTGTTAATCTCATGCCGCACATCACCAGTATCTGTTACGTAGCTCCCAAGGTAATTAAACTGTTACACCTGCTCAAGACTGCAACCATTCAAATTAACTGAACACAGCCTGCCTGACCAATTTTCATCACTTTAGTTTTCTCTCTGTTTATAATCAAACCTACTCTACTACCAGTCTCATCAACAGCTCGAATGAAAGAGTTCATCTCATCAACATCATTTGCCAAAAGGGCTAAATCATCAGCATAATCTAAATCAGAAATTTTCGTATCTCCAGTCCATTTAAGGCCAAAATCTTTCCCTTGAAGTGAATTTCGCATAACATAATCAATAATCAAACTAAAGAGAAAAGGAGACAAAATGCACCCTTGTCAAACACCAGAAGTAATGCTAAACCAATTGCCATAAGCCTTACCAACTCTCACACACAACTCAATGTAAATTATAGAGAGCTTTCATTATGTTAACTAACTTGTCAGGTATACCATATGATCTCACAATCAACCACAAATTATGACGATCAACAGAGTCGAAAGCCTTTTTGAAATCAACAAAGCTAGCAACCAAAGGTTTCTGAAACTCTAAACATTTCTCAAGAATCTGCCTAAGTGAAAATATCTGATCCACACATCCCCTACCACTTCTGAATCCACATTGCTCATCACGCAATTGACTGTCAACCAGATTCTTAATTCTATTAAGCACAATCATGGAAAGAACTTTACCTGGAACAGAGAGTAGGCTGATACCCCTATAGTTATCACAAGAACTGCGATCACCTTTTTTGAAAATAGGGATAATAATAGCTCTGGTAAAATCTTTAGGAACCATGCCTTTATATAAAAGTTATTCAAAATTTCAGTCATCCAAATGGTAACTGAAACATTCCCAGCTCTAAGCATTTCCGTAGTAATTTCATCCACCCATGGGGATTTATGAAGTTTAAGTTTAGAAATAGCCAAACTAACTTCAGATTGTGTTATAGGGCCAACATTAAAGCCAACAATGCATCTATCATCATTGCAGACAATGGGAGTAGAATTAATCACATTGTTTAGAACATCACTGAAATGCTAAAGGTTGAACAGCAAACCAAATAAAAAATAAATTCAAATATATACCACTGATGGGCATCTTTAATATTTTACAGCAATGTAGTAAGTTTTCTCTTCTTTGAACTCTTTATGCTTTGAACAGAGTTATTTTTGACTTTGCAATAATTGTTCAACAGAATGTTAGAAAACACATATAGTGCTTTCTCAGTAAGTTTTTTTAATGTTGATCTACAGGTGGAAAAAAATAATCTTAATTTAAGTACTGAGATTCAAAGCTCTTCAAACATAAAGTTTTTAAGATGAAATGCTGATTTTTTTGAACATATAAATTTATCTTCATATTCTTCGCTAATTATTGCTTGGAAATTTTGGAATGCTGTAATACTTAAACATACAAGAAAATCTTTTGGCCATTTCAGACCACCTCTCCTGCTTTTAAGCAAATATTTGTATTACATGTGAAGAATCAATCACAATTTGGTTGGTTGGTTTACCTCTGAGTGGCACTTTATTTGCACACAATGGGCTAAATGACCAGATTACAAAGACCCCGAAGGATTAGAAGGTTGGGCTAGGGGACCCACTGGAATGGCTGTTGGGAGACAGATGGTAGCCTCCTGTCAAGGACATCCAGTGTGTTCTTTAATGTGCACAGGGTATGGCTCTGCCACACATGGGGCCACGGCTTAAAGCCCCATCTGATGGACGGCGGCCTTTCCTAGTTTATCGGTGTCCCCTACTGACCATGGGCAGGGCGGGGAGTTTTGCAGAGATAAATCTCAACACTGGCTCGGTTGGGACTCAAGCCTGGGAACTGCAGATTATGAGTCTGGCGTGCTACTGACTGAGCCACTGCCTGCCCCAATCAATCTCAAGAGCAGTTTCATACATCAAGAGAATTTTACAATTTGCACATTTTAAAGTCTTACCTATGGAATATGGCTACATAGCCACTGATAAAAACCAATATCTGTTTAGTCTCATCTGTAATACATACAACTTCAGACTCCTCAATAACATGTTGAAAATCTTTATCAATGTCAGTACTCATTCTGTCACAAACAGCAATTTCCAATGAATTCTTTTAATGTAAACTCACCCTTTTTAGTTGAATGTAGTTGATCAAACCAATAAGTTTAAGTTTCTTTTCAGATTCTAAGATTTGAGTGAATGATACATTATAGTTTACACCACTCATTTGCTGATAGCAACTGAATCTATTCTCTAAGTTATCAGTTTGAAATTTTCCTAAAATATATATTTAGGTTTGAAAACTAAATATACAGGGTGATTGTAAACTCTTTCAACAAACAAGAGGAGTGATAGTATACATCAAGACAAACAATTTTTGCAATGGAACCTAGGGTCGCATTCCACTCCTTCCGCCAGAGAAATGTAAAGTTACATATCCACGTTGATCCTTCAACATTCAACAGTGAAAACAAAGGCACTTAAGTAATTTATGAGTTGCTTATTTATATTCGCGTCAGAAGAACACTCAAAGTAGCTGCTCAAAGTGGCGTCTGTGGGCGTTGTTGCACAGCTCACACCAGCAAATGAAGGACTGTTGTACCCTCTCGTAGACTCCTGATGTGGTGTTGGTCTTGTCCACTGCAACACCGATTCTCGCGACGAGATCTTCCAGCGAGTCCACGCGTGTCTCGTACACAAGTGTTTTCATGTGCCCCTAGAAGAAGAAGTCTAGTAGATTGAGGAGTGTGGAGGCCAAGCCACAGGACCACCACATCCAATCCACTGCCCGGGACATGTTGCATTTAGGAAGTATCGGACCTCGATGGAAAAGTGTTCTCGGGTCCCCATCATGCATAAACCACATGTCTCTCTGCGTGGTGAGTGGAACACCCTGCAACAGACTGGGAAGCACTTGCTCCAGAAACACACAGTACGCTGCACCGATCAGTCATTCTGGCAAGAGGTAAGGTCCGACCAGACAATCGCCCAGGATACCTGCCCAGATGTTGACAGCTGGTATTTACGAGGGTCAGTGACGTATGGATTTTCTTGAGCCCAACTGTGCTGGTTGTGATTGTTGAAAACGCGTTCCCGGGTAAACGTGGCCTCATCACTAAATAACACTAATGCGGGAAATTGTGGATTAACATTGTTCATCTGGAGCATCCACCTAACAAACTCTACCCGGCTGGGATAGTCATCTTTGTTCAAAGCTTGGACCTACTGCACGTGGAAGGGATGTACCTTCATGTAGTGCCTCATGTAGGACATTCCAAACCGGGTTTGACAAACTCCCATTTCCGATAACACCACTCGCGTACTTGTGGAAGTACTTGTAGAATTCCTCGTACAATGGAAGAACGTAAATTTGTTTACGTTCTTCCATTTCCAGTGTCCCACACTTCGCGAATGTCTAGTATCACTCATTGAGATAGCCAACGAGCCAGTTTCACACATTCTTCGATCAACACTGGCGAAGGTCGAATGGTAAGGAATACGACGATTCGGAAATCTCTCAAGGTGCAATCATTGTGCTTCACGTCTATTACCACCTGCTTGGCCGTACATCAGATGCATATCCGCCAATTCCTCGTATGTGTAGTTTTCCATGTCCTTCACGAATACCTCACTTATCATGTGACGTTATCCTGGTAATGTCGATGAACCGGGTTCGGCTGCATTTTTAAATGTTTCTTCTTAATCATTTACGCACCTGCTCAGCGCACCTGATTTGCATCTTGTGCATTTCATGCACCGATTGTAAATATTTGTGCATGCGTGGCGTTTTTCGAAAGTACTCTTTTCTGGTGGAAGGAGTGGAATGCGACCCTAGGTTCCATTGCAAAAATTGTTTGTCTTGATGTGTACTATCACCCCTCTTTTTTTGTTGAAAGAGTTTACAATCACCCTGTATATGAACATAATTTTAACAGTGTTTCTGTGGTGTGTCTTAGGCAAAAAATGTTTCTCATGTTAATTTTCCAATTTGCTTAGAAATAGAAGAACCAGAAACCACAATGACTTTCCACTTATCCAACCATGAGGAAAATTTTTCAAGGTACTTCAAGGCATTGTCATGATCATTTCTTATGGGATCACAGAATGGGTCGAGAAGATTTTTTCCTTTGTAAGGATGTTTAACATTTTATATCTATAAGCCCATACATGAATATTTTTGGGGCGGGGGTGGCTCAGTCGGTAGCGTGCCAGGCTCGTAATCTGTAGTTCCCAGGTTCGAGTCCCAGCTGGGTCAGCGTTGAGATTTACCTCCGCAAAATTCTCCGCCCTGCCCACGGTCAGTAGGGGACACCGATGGGCTTGGAAAGGCTGCCATCCGTCAGATGGGACGTTAAGCCGTGGCCCCATGTGCGGGAGAGCCATACCCTGTGCACGTTAAAGAACACGCTGGATGGCCTTGACGGGAGGCTACCATCTGTCTCCCAACAGCTGTTCCAGTGGGTCCCCACCCCCAACCTTCTCTGAGCCTTCGGGGTCCATGTGACCTGGCCATTTAGCTCATGGTGTGCAAAAAGTGCCGCTCAGAGGTAAAACAACACAACCCAACCCATGAATATTTTTCTTTTAGAGTAGAATACACATATAACTGTAGTCATGTGAAATTGCAGTTAATGTATCAAATTCCAGTAGTCTTAATATGTGAAAGCAGAATTGTATATCTTGAATGGATTAGGAATTTTGATTTCATATCAGTTATGTTTAGATTACCTTCTAAGTTTTACTTTCTAATTTTAATATTTATCATTTCTAAAGTCATGTGGTAGAGAAATAAATATTTTGAATGCAAGTTATATATATATATAGGGTTTGTGGGATATTTCGTTTTTTGCCATATAGGGGTATTTATTAATTTATGGGTGAAATTCAAAACCATACTTCCAGATGAAGCATGAACTTGTATGGATACTTCTAAACAAACATATTTAATATGTATCATATATATTTGCATTATTACTTCTGGGATTGGTTCCCCTCAGTGCGAGCTCCTTTTCGTGGTGAGGGGACCACCCTGTGAAGGTTCCACTGGCTCAGTTAACTTCACAGGGTCCTAAACTCTCACCCACGTGTTTGTCGTGCGTGGAGACCCGTGTCTCTGGAAAGGATGATCCTGGCAGTTTCTCAGGGGTCCCCATCTTCTCTCCCTGGCTCACTGGTGGGATCCCCTTTGGCCATTTTGCCATTGGGGAGCCTGTCTGTCACGGGCTGGGCGACGACTTCAGGGGCCATTGCTATACACTGCTTTGGCCTCCCTTTCAGGTAAACAGGAGGTCCTGGGGCAGTCCCCTCAGGATCAATCGGCTGGTAGGGCTTGAAGATGCAAACAACAGGTATCAAACTGTTAACGAGATCAAGCATATCCTGGGTAATCAGAACATGCCCAGAGTTTCCTTCTCCTGGATCAAGGCACACGTAGGTCATGAGGGGAATGAGCAGGCAGACCAACTGGCCCATTCAGCAGCTAATAATACTCAACCTGTGATAGCGGTCAAGACTTCAAAAACTACCCTGAAGTCTATACTATGTCAAAGAGCAATGGACAAGTGGCAGAGGTACGACTGAGAATGGTCTTCAAACAAAGACATTCTTGCATAGGGTCGGTCTATCCCTGATGTCCTCTGACCACTACTTGATGCAGGTCCTGACGGGCATCAAGTCCCCGGGACACGGGAGTTTCCCAAAATATCTGGAGTCCTTTAAGATCGCTACCCACAGTTACTGTGGCTGTGGGGCTTGAGATGCAGATGTCGGGCACTATATCCTCACTTGCCCAATTACGGAAGGGTTCGCTAACGAACTCAGGAGCTCCCAGGCGATCAGTGAGGTAGTAGGCGGGGCGGTCATGGTGTCCATCGAGAGTGCCCGAGTTAGGGCACATCTGAGGGACATAGGCTGGCTCGTCTGCTGGCACCGAAACTCTCTACTTTGAGACTGGAGCTGCTTTCGCTCTTCTTATTTTCCACTTTCTACCTGGGCTGCACTCTGCACCCCCTTTAATACCACCCATACTCCAAGTCCCTGCTGGTCTCCTCTCAGACAAACTTCATCTTCTAGTTCCAAGCTTCTCTTGCCAAGCATGTTTAGTGTCGTGAGACAGAATACGAGCTTTCCAATGGGGGCGGGTCCTTCAGGACCCGCCCCCCACCCCGAAATAAAGAGAGGTCCTGCTAGGGTCAACTGTGCAGAATGGTGACTAACCTTGTCCATGTCTGGACAATGGTTTACAAGTTTCCTTGCACGTTATCTGATTTGCTACTTTTCTTTCTTTTGTGGGAACGAGTTGCTTCTCACTTTTTATTTTACTGCTTCTTTTCTGAGACCTAGGTTGGATTTCTCTTTTATTTTTACTTTTGTTTCGTTGCAAGGGCTTGGCTCACTGGCTGTGGGGGTATGGTACCTGGGCAGCCCTGGCGCCCAACTGGGCCTCCCCTTGTTGGACTCCATGGTGAGTGGGGACAATGGGCACTGAATCTTTCAACACAAACATGAGCCATAAAAATGAAAATATAGAGGCGAATGTGGCTAAAAGAGCTCAGCATGAACCCCCTTCTTCGGTATCTTCTTTGTCATCATTGCCGTCTTCGTCCACGAGGTTCCTGATTATTCACTCTATGGGTGAACAGGTTCTTGGGGACATGTCCCCATTTTTTATTAATGAGGGTTTGAGAGGTCTTGTGGGAGAACCATTATCAGTGCAGCGCCTAATATCTGGTGACCTACAGGTTGAAACTGCTTGCTCAAAACATTCTGAGCTCCTCTTGAAGGTAACAGCAATTGGTGGAGTGGCTGTCGAAGTCACTCCACACAAGACACTTAATTCCTCCCATGGTGTGGTCTCCGAGTGGGGCTCCTCAAGGTTTCTGAGGAGGAGATCCTCTCGGAGCTCTCTTCCCAGGCAGTGATAGCAGTCCACCGCGTTTCACAACGTCGTAATGAGAAATTAGAACCCATGCGGGTCCTAATTATCACATACAATACACTACACCATATGTTTGTGCCCATAAACACTGTGCCAAGTATATGTCAGATATCAAGTTAATTTATTTATTTACAAAATGAAAAAATACTGTAGTAGTAGAAATATTATTAACTGATTATCATTAACTTAAAGAACACATAAGAAATGATATAGATATATGAAATATGGTTAGAAAGCATAAAATATTTCATTGCAGAGAAAAAATTACTTTGAAAGCTACAAAAAAAGAAATTTTAAAACATTCTACAGCATAAAATGGTAAATAAATAGACTGGAAAGAACTTATTTAACAAAGTTATTTAATTCACGTTATATTAGAATGATGCTTATTGCTTGGCCAGATATGAAATATCCCGTAGCCTTTAGTTGTGATGCCCAACTCGCTGCGCTCGGTCGAATACCGGCGACTTCTACTACCAGTGAACGCGAGTGTCGATCACAGACTTCACAGGAGCAATAATCGGCCTCCCCATCCTACAAAATCGGCACCCGCAACTCTCTCTCTTCGTGCCAAATACCCCCGGCTTCTACACCGTTGAACGCGAGTATCGATCACAGATTTCACAGGAGCCAAAACCAGCTTCCCGATTCCAAAGTTCATATGAGACTTGAATGTTTTTAAATGGAAAAAAAAACAGGCTTTCTGGGCGATCTGCAGATGGATTTGTTAGAAACACGATTAGCTATTCTCAGAAAATCTAATTTCCTTACTGCACAAATTCCATAAAAACTTGTTGACGAGCACAAACAAATGGCCGTCGATCATGGGCAAATGCTTCATGAATTCGGTCAAAGGGCGCCTCCTGTTTTTCTATACTCATCATCATCATCCTCAAACAGCCATGGGCTATGGAGGTCCAACCAGACCATGCAATTTAGTTCTACAAGCAAGTCTATTCTGAGCTACATATGCTGCATCAGACCACTCCACACCAATTCTAATAAGGTCCTGTTTGACATTGTCTGCCCATCGCATCCTAGGTCTCCCCCTCTTTCTGAGTCCTTTAGGCACACTGTTCATAATCTTATTTGCTAATCTATAATTATCCATACGGGCAACATGGCCAAAACAACAGTCTCTCTTCGCACAATATGATGCTCAAAGGAGGTTGCCAACTCCTTTGCCTAACCTGATCATTACTACAAAGTTGAACCACCTAATGCCCAAGATACTTCATAAGCATCTAGAATCACAAGCATCAAGTTACCTGTTATCTCATTTATAGTGTCCACGTTTCACTACCATAACTAACCCTAGAAAGAACCAAACTATTGTGCAGTCTAATTTTAGTCTTTAGGTATATATGCCTATTTCTCCATAGCTTCTTAAAAGTCCTGGCAGCAATCCTTTTTCTTCTGTTAATCTCATGCCACACATCACCAGTATCTGTTACATAGCTCCCAAGATAATTAAACTGTGACATCTGCTCAAGACTGCAACCATTCAGATTAACTGAATCACAGCCTGCCTGACTAGTTTTCGTCATTTTAGTTTTCTCTCTGTTTATAACCAAACCTACTCTATTACCAGTTTCATCAACAGCTCGAATGAAAGAGTTCATCTCATCAACATCATTTGCCAAAAGTATTAAATCATCAGCATAATCTAAATTAGTAGATTTTGTATTTCCAGTCCATTTAAGGCCAAAATATTTCCTTTGAAGTGAATTTCGCATAACATAATCAATAACCAAACTAAAGAGAAAAGGAGACAAAATGCACCCTTGTTGAACATCAGAAACAATGCTAAACCAATTGCTACAAGCCTTATCAACTCTCACACACAACTCAGTGTTATTATAGAGAGCTTTCATTATGCTAACTAACTTGTCTGGTATAACTTATGATCTCACAATCAACCACAAATTATGACGATCAACAGAGTCAAAAACCTTTTTGAAATCAACAAAGCTAGCAACCAAAGGTTTCTGAAACTCTAAACATTTCTCAAGAATCTGCCTAAGTGAAAAAATTTGAGCTACACATACGCTACCACTTCTGAATCCACATTGCTCATCAAGTCATTGTCCGTGAACCAGATTCTTAATTCTATTAAGAATGTGGTTCACGGACAATGACTTATATATGATATATATGATATAACATTATAATGAATCTGGTTCACTGATCAAATCATGCAAAAAACTTTCCCTGGAACAGAGCGTAGACTGATACCCCAGTAATTATCACAAGAACTGCAATCACCTTTTTTGAAAATAGGGATAACAATAGCTCTGGTGAAATCCTTGGGAATCATGCCTTCATCATAAAAGATATTCAAAATTTCAGTCATCCAAGTGGTAACCGAAATATTTGCTCATTACGGCGATCGTATAGCTCTGTGGTCAGGTACCTATACAGTTAATTGATAAGTACTTGTCAACCGTATCTGTTAAGACTGTTATGTACAAAATAAGCCGGTAAAAATTGGCATGTTGACGTAAAATAATCTTTTTAGTAATGCACCACATTTCAGCTGTTATGAGATGAGCAATTTCTTTACATCAGGTACATCCTGAAGAATCATAATTTAAGAAATTGTGTAGTCACAAGTTGAATTTTCTTGCTCTGGTTGAACCTAGCTACAATTACCTGCTATTCGTCACGAAAATGGAAGTTTCTCAGGTAAAAATTCGATTTGCAATTTTTGCATGTTTTCTTAACTGTATAGTTCATTTGCTATCAGTGGCTGGAGAAGGGAGGTTTGGGAAATAGTTCCTTTTTAGAAATATATTTAGTAATTAATTTCATCAGTTTGCGTTAAGATTTTTGAACCTCCCCACTCCAATTCCAAAAATTTTAGTTTCTAGTAGTGGCGAAAACTAATACAAAAGCAGTAGCAACATGTTTTTTTAAAAAACGATTTCCAGCTATTAAATATATTTCTCTATTAAAAAGTACGTACACAGTAATTACATTGAAACCTTATGGTAAGAAAAAGGGTTCCCAGCCTCAAATGAGGCCCTAATGCGATGCACCACCTGTGCCAATGGTAATTTCCCACTAGTTCTTCAGAATTCCTTGACTAATCAGTGGGGTAAGCATTGCTTTAATTATAGAAATTGGCATTATCCCTTCATTAACCTCAAAATATATAGAGAATGTCCTCCGGTTCCAATATGACCTAAAGATTATAGTTTTCCTTCAGTGTTATGTAATTCTATTTATACTCTCATCCGTAACTATTATACAGTAAGGTTTGTACTGTACAATATTTAAGTTTTCCTTTTAAAAGAAACGTGATTCAAACTAATGAAATTAAGGAATAATTAGGAAGAATATTCAGCTTCATATAGGTTCTAATAATAACCTAAAAAGAGTTATTAATAGCAATGAGAAAATTCACTGCTGACGAGGAATTACAAGGAGGAAGGTTATACTTGCTTTGCTCTGCTTCAACCATTCGTTACACATTCATTTCTTCTTCGGGCAGACAATGTACCTAAGTGCCAGTTTTGTGACACCATTGGTGTCCCCTACATCCATTTATAAAATGGATGTAGGGGACACCAATGGACTTGAAAAGGTTGCCATCCATAAACAAACCATTGCTTGTTTGTGGGACAGTCATACCCTGTGCACATTATTCTGTCTCCTAACAGCTATCCAGTAGGTACCCTCCCCCCAGTCTTCACTGAGCTCTTTTGACCCTTGTTGTTGCTCTCTTTTACATTTGTTGAGACTTTTTTTTAATCCTTTTTCTTATACATTGTTTGTTTTACACATTAATTTCTTGTTTTGTCGTTCACATTATTGTTGCTTTCATCCTCTTTGTGTGTTGCTTTTAACTTTTGGTTGTGGGTTCCCTGACTCATCTGTTTCTTTTTACTGTATCTACCATGCATTTGGGGCAATATGGCCTAATTGCCATTGTGTCATTAAACTCCAAACAACCAACCAACCATTGTTGACGTACTAAAAATAATCCCATTGGAGACGCACCTGATAAACAAAACTGGAAAGGTTGGTTCAGTTGGTAGTGTGCAAGCTTGTAATCTGTAGGTCCCAGGTTTGAATCCTAACTGGGCCAGGGTTGAGATTTTTCTGTTCAAAAACTCCCTGCCCTCGGTCAGTAGGGGACACCCAATGGGCTTCAAAAGGTTGCCATCCATAAACAAACCATTGCTTGTTTGTGGGACAGTCGTACCCTGTGCACATTATTCTGTCTCCTAACAGCTATCCAGTAGGTACCCTCCCCCGTCTTCACTGAGCTCTTTTGACCCTTGTGACCTGGCCATTTCACCCATTGTCTGCAAAAAAAAGTGCCACTCAGAGGTAAAACAGCACAAAATTGCAAACAATGCATCATTAATATGCATTCCAAGAAAAACAGAACCAAATCTCATTGGGGTTGGGGGAATATAGTAAATACATAGATTACTTGTTGACATAGAATTCAAGAAATAATTTTGCTGAATAACATTAGTTTTGCCATGAATGAGACTCTAATCCATTTCCTGTTAAGGTGCTTTTTACTATTTACATCGTTTTACTATTTTCAATTTGTATATTCCAACAAGAGTCCATGTATTTACTATTGATTGACTAATTCATTAATAACACTGTGGCCCTGATTGACTTCCATTTTACATCTAATTATGAACAATATTTAAAATTTGCTGTTTCCGAGTATAGATGAAGCCATGAACAACAAGATTTCAAGTCACAATTTGGTGCTGGAAAGAACTAGTTATCAGTAGTTTAGTGTTGAGAATATCCAGCAGTATAACTGGGAGTTGTGGGTTCAAGTGGTACTCGTGGTGAAACTGATTTTTACAGATAAATTATTTATAAACTTACTTAACCCTTACATTATTAAGTTTCCGAAATTTAACATATTCTGAAATCTGGTGTTAGCCAGATTTATTTTAAAGTGTTTTCAGATTTATTTATAGAAAATGTTTTTCAGATTTATTTTAAAATGTTTTCAGGAAATAGTTTTAGAACTTCATCCTGAAGTAACTAATGAATGTAATTATATGTATCAAGGAAAGAGCATTTAATTGTGATTAAGAAAATGCAAAAATTCAAAGAAAGCAATAGTAAGTTAAATTTTTTAAGCTTTTAAAAAAAGTTACAAAATTTTACTGTATTTTTCATTTTAGCTTTGGTAAAATTTTAAAATAATTTATGGTAGTCATTTAAAAAGGAGTATTGATGCCACCATCTTTTTTTTTAGAAAAGAAGTCCGTGAAAGTAGACCCATTTTCTCCATAATTGCCAAAATTCTATATACACGGATCATCTCGGGAAAATTTATTTTCAAACAGTTTAAAAAGCATACTAAAATAAAAAATGCCCAAAATCATAAACAACAAACTGTTGATCCCCATTCAAAAAAAGCCCCAACAGTTAAAAAACCCAGTGGCATAAAGCAATTGCAAAATTGCCCAAAATCGTAAATAATGAACCACCGATCCACACTATAAAACCCCTATAGATCAAATAACCTGTTGGACTAAAATAATCGTAAAAATTCCCAAAAATTTTAAACAGTGAAACACTTGGTGGAAAAAAGACCCAGAGGTTAATTAATCCAATGGTTTAATCAATTGAAATGAAGCACGAAATTGTAAACAACTAACCACCATTCTGTACTCGAAAAGAGCGCTAGTGGTTACATAACCCAATAGGCTAAAACAATCGTAAAAATTCCCAAAATTTTAAACTACAAACTATCATTCTTCACTTTAAAGCCCCCAGGAGTTAACCCAATCGATAAAAATAAGTTACAAAAACATATATACACCCATCCCTCGATATACACGGTAGATAGGTTCTAGGAATTCACTGTGCAAATCCAAAAACCATGCAGATCGAGACCAATAACTTGTGGAAAAAGGGGAATAGGTTCCAAAAAACTCCTAGTTATGAATAAAACATACTTTGAAAGTTTCATTTATACATATATATCACAAAATATCAGTTCAACAATAAACTTCAAATAATAAAATAATAAATACCCCTCAAGCAGCTTCTTGCCCAGAGGTCTGACAGTAGCCTGTCAGTTTGTATGTCTGTGGGCTTTCCCAGGGATTCAGGCTTGAACCCAGGTCCCTTAGATCAGTTGCCAAGCGTGTTAACCACTTGGCCACAGGACAGCAATAAACTCAATCAGAAAACATATTCATTATTAACGTAGACATCGTCATCCTCAAGCAGCCGTGAGCTACAGAGGTCCAAGCAGACTGTGCAATTTGGTTATCCAAGCATATCTGTCCTGAGCTACATCTGGCCACTGCACACCAATTATGACAAGGTCTTATTTGACATTGTCTGCCCACTGCATCCTAGGTCTTCCAATCTTTCTGAGGCCTTTAAGCACACTGTTCATAATCTTATTTGCTAATCTATAATTATCCATACAGGCAACATGGCCAAAACAACAGTCTCTCTTTGCATAATATGCTGCTCAAAGGAGGTTGCCAACTCCTTTGCCTAACCTCATCATTACTACAAAGTTGAACCACCTAATGCCCAAGATACTTCATAAGCATCTAGAATCACAAGCATCAAGTTACCTGTTATCTCATTTATAGTGTCCAAGTTTTACTACCATAACTAACCCTAGAAAGAACCAAACTATTGTGCAGTCTAATTTTAGTTTTCAGGTGTATATGCCTATTTCTCCATAGCTTCTTAAAAGTCCAGGCAGCAATTCTTTTTCTTCTGTTCATCTCATGCCACACATCACCAGTATCTGTTACATAGCTGCCAAGATATTAAACTGTGACACCTGCTCAAGACTGCAACCATTCAGATTAACTGAATCACAGCCTGCCTGACTAGTTTTCGTCATTTTAGTTTTCTCTCTGTTTATAACCAAACCTACTCTATTACCAGTTTCATCAACGGCTCGAATGAAAGAGTTCATCTCATCAACATTATTTGCCAAAAGAGCTAAACCATCAGCATAATCTAAATCAGAAATTTTCGTATCTCCAGTCCATTTAAGGCCAAAATCTTTCCTTTGAAGTGAATTTTGCATAACATAATCAAAAACCAAACTAAAGAGAAAAGGAAACAAAATGCACCCTTGTTGAACATCAGAAGCAATGCTAAATCAATTGCTACAAATCTTATCAACTCTCACACACAACTCAGTGCTATTATAGAGAGCTTTCATTATGTTAACTAACTTGTCAGTTATACCATATGATCTCAAAATCAACCACAAATTATGACGATCAACAAAGTCGAAAGCCTATTTGAAATCAACAAAGCTGGCAACCAAAGGTTTCTGAAACTCTAAACATTTCTCAAGAATCTGCCTAAGTGAAAATATCTGATCTACACATCCCCTACCACTTCTGAATCCACATTGCTCATCAAGTCATTGTCCGTGAACCAGATTCTTAATTCTATTAAGCACAATCAGGCAAAGAATTTTACCTGGAACAGTTAGTATACTGATACCCCTATAGTTATCATAAGAACCTTTTTTAAAAGAAGATCACCTTTTTGAAAAATAGGGTAATAATAGATGTGGAAAAATCCTTAGGAACATCCTTTATCGTAAAAGATACTCAGAATTTCAGTCATCCAAGTGGTAACCGAAACATTCCCAGCTCTAAGCATTTCCGTAATAATTTCATCTACCCCTGGGGATTTATGAAGTTTAAGTTTAGAAACAGCCAAAATAACTCCAGATCGTGTTATAGGGCCAACATTAAAGCCACCAATGCATCTATCATCATTGCAAACAATGGGAGTAGAACTAACCACATTGTTTAGAATATCACTGAAGTGCTCAGCTCACCTAGCCATGACAGAATCCTCACCTTCTATAACCTTACCTTGTTTATCCTTCAATCCCTGTATACCTGCCCGTTTTCTACCACACAAAACATTAACTATCTGGTACAGCTCTCTGCTGTTGTGCTGTCTAACTGCTTCCTTGGCTTTGTCAGCCAAACCATCAAGCCAAAGATTCTTATCAGCAGCTAACTGATCTTTTACACATTTATTAAGTTCTCTGTAATGCTTTCTATTAGGACTAGTAGGGTATTGATTAAGGACATTCCTGCAGTTCTTTCTTTCCGAAATAAGCTCAAGTGCCTTATCACTCAGATAATTCTGTCTCTTCTGCTCCTTTTTTCCTAAAAGAGTACTGTTAGTTTCCAAAAAAGCCTGTTTAAAATGATCCCATTCTTTCTCAACTTCAGTAGTAAGCAAACCATGACTGTCATAATGACTAAGTAACCTATCATGGTAAGCTTTAGCTATAACTGGGTCTTTCAGAGCGTCAGAATTAAAGGTAAAATTATTAATCCTAGCACAACACTTTTTAAGTTTAAGTTGCAAGACACTTTTAACAAGGTAATGGTCAGATCCAATTTCAGCTCCCCTGTATGACCTGGTATTCCTAACCGAACTAGCCCATTTGCTGTTAATTAATATATAATCAATCATATTCTTATGCAGCCCATCAGGTGAAACCCATGTGTACTTATGTATGTCGCAATGTTTGTAATAAGTGTTACTTATTCTGAAACCATTGAGTTTACTTATCTGTAGGAGACGTCATTGAAGTCGCTTTGAACAAGGGTAATATCTCCTTTCTTGACAGAATTCAAAATATCCTGAAGTTGTCCGTAAAACCTATCCTCATCCTCATCAGCATCCTTAGTGGGGGCATAACATCAGATAACATTCAAGTCTTTAATGCTTATCTGAAAATTTGCCCTTAAGAAACCTTTCATTAATGCACTCATATCCTGGAAGAGCATCATTAGCGTGTCTGCTGAGAAGCAAACCCATGCCTTGGTGATGTTTCTCATCTTCCCTCCCTGAAAAGAGAAATTTAAGATTATTTTTAAGAATCTGACCTCTATCTGTCCATATGGTCTCTTGCAAGCCAAGAATATCTAAATTATGATGGTGGAATTCTTGTGCGAGGACATCAAGAGAAAAAGCTCTGTGCAAAGTCTTCACATTCCAACTACCTATGTAGAGAAAATGGTCAGTGGGATGTTTAAAGAAACTATGTTTATTGAGAGAGGGAATGCCGACAATATCAAACAGCCCCCTAATCGCAGGCATGGGGCTAAGACCTGTTCCCCCATCACTAAAGGCTGAAGCCATCTACACTGGAAGACTTCCTCCAATGTAGAATTTGACGATGCCAATAGAAGCAAAGAGTTCAGGTGCCTGCGATGACCTATGCTCAGGATTATCCACTAGCTGATAAACATATCCTGTGAATCTATTCACTTGGGGCTGTCAACCCACAAACAAACAGAAAACACAGCAGAAGATTTTCATCAGTCACATGCATAGCTCTCCTTCCAGTGACTACCTATCTACCATTTACAGACCATCTCTGTGATGCTTAAGAATTTTAAATGGATTCGGTGGTGTTTTGAAAGGAACTTTTAGGTCAAATGGTTTTAGGAGGTTGCTAACAAGGGGTGCAATATTGGAGAAGGTAATGGAGGGGATGAAGTTATGCTCTGGTTGGAGGGGTGGTGGAGAATGATTGTGAAATTTATGCTTAGCTTTGTGAAGAATTCTGTTGATAAAGGTATTAGTTAACTAGCGTTGCACTCAGTGGCAAAGATAAAGCATATTTTCTTTTGCAGGTTGGTTGGGGAATCACAGGCATGCACAGTGCAATAAAATGTGGAGTAAAAAAAGGCATTTTTATATTGGGTGGGAGCAAGGCATTGAAGGGAATAAGGATGGGAGATAAACCAGGTTTGCAGAAAATGCTTGTGGTTAGAGTGCCTTGGTTGGTTTGCCGAATATTAAGGTCCAAAAATGAGAGGGTTTCTGTCTATCTTACTCTTTTGTCTGAATGAAATGGTAGGGTAAAATGAATTGAGCTCTTGGTAAAGCTTGAGCAAATAATCATCCACACTGCTGAAATGAAATTATTGCAAGCTTATATTCAGAAAGCACGTCACAGCATTTGCATACGAGAAAATCAAACCTACGAACTCCACCTACAATTTGCTAAAACCATTCCTGCCTCCACACTATATGAGCTCCTACTGTGTATTCATCAAAAAACTGAAAGAGTTGAAACCCTTACAACTATAAGGCATGAAAAGAAACTAAACCAGCTAAAAACGAAACATACCCGAACCAGTAAACATTCGGCCAAGCTTCCAGTCCCTTTTTTAAACCTTTCGTCCCAAAAATTTACATCTGAAGAAATCAACCTCCTAGAACTCGGACCCAAATTTATTTTTCCCTCACAGAAATGCCACACCCAAGAGATCATCACAGAACTAGAAACCCCCTCAGTGTGAGCGCCTGTATGCGGTGAGGGGGACCACACCCTGTAAAGGTTCCGCTGATTCGGTTATCTTCACAGGGTCCTAAACGCTCGCCCGCATGTTTGCCGTGCGTGGTGACCCGTGTCCCTGGAAAGGAGGATCCTGGCAGTTGCTCAGGGGTCCCCGTCTTCTCTCCCCAGCTCATGACTGGTGGGGTCCGCTTTGGCCGTTTTTGCCTTTGGGGTGCCTGTCTGTCGCGGGGCTGGGCAGCGACTTCCGGGGCCGCTGCTATACACTGCTTTGGCCTCTGCTTCAGGTAAACGGGAGGTCCTGGGGTGGCCCCCTCAGGATCAATCGGCTGATGGGCTGGTCCTGCTAGGGTCAACTATGCAGATCAGTGAGTAACCTTGTCCACGTCCAGACAACGGTTTGCGAGTTTCCCCAGACATTCGTTAATTTTGTAGTTTTCTTTCTTTTGTGAGGCCAGCTCTTACCTCACACTTTATTGATTCGTTGCTTCTTTTCTTTTGTGGGAACTCAGACGAGTTTCTCACCATTTCTCTTTTTCTTTTCCTTTTTGTTGTGCGAGCTTGGCTCACTGTCTGTGTGGGTATGGTGCCCGGGCAGCCCTGGCGCCAAACTGGGCGTCCCCTTGTTGGACTCCATGGTGGGTGGGGAAAACGGGCACTGAATCCTTTTAAACCAAACACGAGTTCTACAACTCATAATTCTCCGATCAATGCCGCGAAGGGGGCTCACCACGAACCCCCAACTTCTTTGTCTTTGCCTTCGTCTTCGTGTGTGTCTCCGTTTCCGAGGTTCCTGATCGTCCACTCTATGGGTGATCAGGTGCTTGGAGACATGTCCCCGTTTTTTATACACAAGGGTATTCAAGGTCTTGCGGGAGAACCGAAATCAGTAAAGCGCCTTAGATCTGGTGACTTGCAGGTGGAGACTGCATGCTCCAAGCATTCGCAGCTTCTTTTAAAGGTTACAGCGATTGGTGGAGTGGCAGTCGAAGTCACTCTACACAAGACGCTATCAGCATTGCCTTGGACCATATAGCAGCTAAGCATCATCGTCAGTGTGTGCTTTACACCGACTCGCTTAGCTCACTACAGGCTTTGATCTCAGTGAGGCATCGGCCTCACCCTGTTCTCTCCAAGATCCGCCAGCAGCTCCATCGTCTGGCAGCCACCACCACGATTCTCTTCTGTTGGATGCCCGGTCACGTCGGGATCAGGGGCAACGACTTGGCAGACGCTTGTGCTAAGTCATCCACGCCCCTGTCCGACTCTCCTTTGCCAGTTCCATATGTTGATTTCCGGCAGCGTTTCACCATCGAGCTCTGGGCACAGTGTCAGCGATCTTGGTCTGAACAGGTTGCTAACAAGCTCTTCGAGATCAAGCCCATTGTCAAACCGTGGCAGTCTTGTTTTCGCAGGAATCACAAGGAGGAAGTTGTACTTGCTCGGCTTCGCTTAGGTCATTCATTTCTAACTCATTCATTTCTTCTCAAGGTGGACGCTGAACCTAAGTGCGAGTTTTGTGACACCATTTTATCGATCAAACATATTTTACTTTCATGTCCCGTTTTTAACTTTGAACGTCGTCTCTATTTTAACTTTCATGATTTTACGTCCGAGCCACTTACACTTGGACAACTTTTATCCGATGACTCTCTTTTAACCCCTGTCTTTGATTTTTTATGTTTTACTGGGTATTTTACACGTTTATGAACCTATTTACTTTGTTAACTTGATTTTCCGCTTGTTTCTGTTTTTTAATGGGTCCTATACACCCATTTTTATTGTCAATTTTTACACTTGTTGCTACTTTTTATTCACCCTTTTTACTTATCTTTCTTGTGCTGGTTTTGTTTCTGTGTCTTTTAACTTTGGTTGTGGGTTCAATGACTTTTATCAGTTTCTCTCTTTTTGTTTGGCGCAATATAGCCCTGTTGCTCTTGTGCCAAAAAACCCCAACCAACCAACCAACAGAACTAGAAGGTATAGTCAGTCGGATACCAAAGCTTTTGAGAGAGATAAGCTACGGTTTCAACTATTTAGACCACTCCATCAAACATTATCAGATCTCTTCCAGATGCCTGGCACAAACCAAGCATCCAAGCTCCTTATTAATATTAAAAATTATCCCTCCATCCGAATATTTTCTGCTGACAAATCTGCACAACTTGTTATTCTCGATACCCTAATCTTTGAGGCGAAAATGGAGCAAACCATAGCTGAATTAAATGTATCAATAAATATTTTGCGGAAAATTTTTTTGCCGATGTACAGGACTTAAATCCGCATCTCTCCAGAAACATGCCAGAGTATTCTTAGCGATTCAACTAATACCGGCTCATCGTTTTTTCACTAATTTAAGAATTTAATTTTTCACTGATGATTTTCAGTGCCATTTATGATCAACAGATGGCAACTATTTCTTTTTATATTGTGCTGAGTAAGATGGAAATAATAAAGTCTCTTCATGCTATTTAGTGTTACTAATGATTTAAATCTAGGTGACAATCACAGCATTACCTGGATGACATTTTAAATCATTAATAACGCTAAATAGCATGAAGAGACCATTATTTCCATCTTACTCAGTGCAATATAAAAAGAAATAGTTGCCACCCGTTTATCATAGAGGCGTCAATGGTTGGCACTGAAATTCATCGGCGAAAAGTTAGTCTTAAATTAGTGGAAAAAAGATAAGCCGGAATTAGTTCATTCGGTAAGAATACTCTGGCATGTTTCTGGAGAGATGCAGATTGAAGTCCTGTAATGTTGGTGAAAATTTTTTTCCATAAAATATTTATTGATATATTGACGTTAAAATGTCACCAGGTAACGCTGTGATTGTCACCTATGTTTGAATTAAATGTTAAAGTGCTACAGAGAGATCCCACCTGCAGTCTTTCCCAAAAAGTTGGAGCATTCAAGAAAAATACCTTTATTCCAGACAATCTACGAAAATTTGCTTTTACACCCTTTGACCCATAGCCTCCATTTTTGTTAAAATGAAAACACACAAACTCACACAACCCTCATATCAAAATATTGTGCACCTATGTTCAACCTTGAAAAACAGTTATTAAAAATTTTTCAACCCTTTTTCCTTCAGACCCCAGAACCACCTCCTCAACCACAGACTTTCTCTTGAAAATCTGAAATTTAAAAGACATTCCCGATCACGCCAAACTGCTTTCCTTTGACGTTGTCTCCTTAACCCTAACACTCCAGTCGACCAAGCAAAAACAATTTTGATCCAAACACTGATTAACTCTGGAGATCTTAACCAAGTCCAAACTAACAAAATTTCCAAATTGCTTCACCTTTTCATTGATAATAATTATTTTAAATATAATTCAACCCTTTTTAAACATCTCACCGAATGCCCAATGGGATCTCCTCTTTCAGGCCTACTCACTGACATTGTCCTGCGTAACCTTGAAAAGCACGTGATAGATCACCGAGCATGCAAACCTCTCTTTTGAACCAGATTTGCAGATGATGTGTTTCTCATTTGGGAACACTCAGAGCAGGAACTCGCCAAATCCTTCCAAAAGCTCAATTCATTTTATCCTACCATTTCATTCACAAAAGAGAGTGAGATAAGACAGAACGCATTTTCTGCAAACCTGGTTTTCACCCCACCCTTATTCCTTTCGATGCCTTTGCTCTTACCCAATTTAAAAGTGCATTTTTCTACTCCACATTTTATTGCACTTTGCATGCCTGTGATTCCCCAACCAACCTGTAAAACAAAATCGGCTTTATCTTTGCCACTGGGTGCAACGCTAGTTAACTAATACCTTTATCAACAGAATTCTTCACAAAGTTAAGCATAAATTTTACAATCATCCTCCACCATCCCTCCAACCACAACATAACTTCACCCCCTCTATTACCTTATCCAATATGAGATATGCTTCCACACCACAGTTTTATGAAAAAGAAAAAAGAAAACTATACTCGGATGCTCAAAATGCGGGTTACCCGCTAAAAATATTGATACTTGCTGAAAATGTGGCAAGACAAACTTGGAGAAAAATATCCCAACTGACACCAATGCAGCAACCCCAAAAAAATAAGTTCACCACAGGGATTTTAAACATCCCATGGCTAGCACATTCATTGAATAATGCAATGCAACCTTACAATTACAGAGTGTCAATTAAAACCAACAACACTATAATTTAATTAAAACCGATCGGGACCAGAACGAGAAAACATGAGGAGTATATAAAATACTGTTACAAGAAAACACCGATAATAACAATAAACCTCACTATGGCAAAATGAAAAGAACCTGCCAAACTAGAATAAAAGAGCACAAAAGGGATGTACAGTTAAAAAAACAAACCACTACATTGGCAAGAGTGGTTTGTAGTACTGGAATGACCCCACAATTTGACCTCACCAAAATTATTTGTGCTCCCCCAACTAAATTTCAATTGGATCTAGCTGAACAACTGGTGATATACTAAAATAGAGAAGCGTGCTGCAACGAAGAAATTTACCACCCACCCCACCCATGGAAACTGCTCCTGGATCAGCGCAGCACTGCTGAAGCATCCATAACCCCACCCCTACCCAAGGCACATGGGCAGGACCATGAAACCACAACAGTGCCACCCACTGCAAACCATATGGCACAGCCACACAACAACTCGCGTACATACAATCTCCGAAGTAGAACTGTTTACCCAACTTCTGAAGATGACATTAATAGTCGAAACATGTCAAGTTACGGTGCTCTAAATATCATTGTGTGATCCGTGCAACAGGAAAGGACTTGCTTCAAATATTTCGACAAGAAGTGAATAACATCCCTACTATCCTGTATTCACTGATTAAAATGCTATTTTGATCTACTGGAACAATAATAAAACAGCTTGGATAGTGATTAAGATTTTAATTCCACCCCTTGTTATCAACCTCCTAAAACCATTTAACCTAATAGTCCTTTCGAAACATTACCAAATCTATTTAAAATTCTTAAACATGATGGAGATTCCCATTAAACAAGCTGACAAAGGCAGAATCTACTTCATTCCCCTAACCCCCATTTCACCTGCTGAAACACCCCCTCTTTCTATATCAGCTGCACTACACGTGCCCTAAAACAGGATAGATGAGCATAAACAGGGACATTAGAAACAAAATTCCACGAACCGCCCTTGATGGCAAAGTAGTCCTCCAATTTGACTCCACATTCATTGTCTCCTTCCTCCAATCCAAAACTCAAGTAACTTTCCATAAAACCCTCTAAATTTTCTCCTTCCGAAACAAATGTTGCAACTTTAACACACCACTTCCCCATGCTCCATTGTCTGGCATCCACCACCACCGTTCTCTTCTGTTGGGTGCCAGGGCATGTCGAGATCAGGGGCAATGACTTGGCAGATGCTGCTGCCAGGCCATACCCCTCACCGACTCTCCGCTGCTGGTTCCATACTTGGACTTCCAGCAGCGTTTTTTCATCGAGCTCCAGTCACAGTGGCAGAGATCTTGGTCTGAACAGGTTGCTAACAAGCTTTTTGAGATCAAGCCCATTATCAAACCATGGCAGTCTTGTTTTTGCAGGAATTGCAAGGAGGAAGTTGTACTTGCTCAGCTCCGCTTAGGTCATTCATTTATTACATGCTCATTTCTTCTTCGGGCGGACATCAAACCTAAGTGTAAGTTTTGTGATACCATTTTAACTATTAACCATATTTTAATTGCTTGTCCTGCTTTTAACTTTGAATGACATATGTTTTTTAACTTTCATGATTTTACATCAGAGCCCCTTACACTCAGATATCTTTTATCCAATGGCTCTGTTTTAACCACTGTTTTTGTGTTTTTACGTTTTCCTGGGTTTTTTTTTCCACATTTATGATTTTACTGTTTTCTAGATTATACACTTGTATGTGATTTTCAATGGGTCCTATACACCCATTTTTATTGTTGATTATTTTTATTCGTTCTTTTTATACTCATCTTTATTTTGCTGTTTTCTTTCTGTGACTTTAACTTTGGTTGTGGGTTAAGTGACTTTTATCCCTTTATCTTTCTGTTTTGCACAATGTAGCTCTAGCTGCTCTTGCACCAAAGAAACCCCAAACAATCAACCAACCAACCACTTCCCCCTGCAGCTTTGCACATCTTGTTATGTGACTTTCCACTCCCACCACCAATGGCCAACCGGCTGCACCCATCCTCCCTGCTGCACAAGAATAATTCGACACTTCAACTGCGCAACATTGTTCCACTGAAATTAGTGACCAGCACATGGGGAAAACGGCTCACCGCTCTGCACACTTGCTACTGAGAAGGGATTACATTTAAGTGAGACTGGCAAAGCACCGAACTGCTGCTACCTAGTGATTTTTACTCCACTAGCATGCAGAAACTTTCTTCTGCTGCAGGACCCTCATCAGTGAAAATGTCTGCAAGAAAAAAAAGGTATTTTTGTTTAATCTAACCTGTCACCAACAATTCGCCTCTCCAAGGAACTGTATGCCACCCTGAAGATGATACAATTGAAAGCACTTGGCGTCTACAACCATGAAATAGCTAGCATATTGCAGCACTAGTGTAAATAAATCTAACCGGCAAAAAAAGTGTTATACAGTCTTATGAGTAATTAATGATGCCATGAAATCGTTTATCGATTTACCACTACATTTTCTACCAAATTTAATTTCGAAAAGCCCTGTCCAGATCTAAGTGTAGATAACCAAAACATACCAATTTAACATGATTTCAAATTCCCAAACCCATCAATAATGTCAGTATTGTTTGCTAAATATATATCTAATTTATTTTTTCTGTTTTTTCTAAATTTTGATTCTAATATAAATAGTTCATAACATTTCTGTAAATGCTTAAATCGTCCATTTAATTTTTTTCAAAAAATTTTAGTCATAAAATTAAATCATAGAGAATTAAAGATTTTAATTTAATTTTAATTACTGCACTGTGAGGCTCCCGCCTCTGAGCTAGCAGTGCAACACACGGCAACAATAGACTGGGAGCACGCCACACTTCTTGCGCGCGCATCCACTTTCTACGGAACCATAGTCCGCGAGACTATTGAAATAATGACCTCGTCTGTCCCCACCTGCAACCGAGACACTGGAATCACCCTACACGACATGTGGAAAGAAGCTCTTTGTCTAAACGGACCCAATGTCAGTACATAACATCACTTCACTGAAGACGGAGCGCTGTCTTTGCTCCGAAAAGCTTCTGAGAGTTTTTCTCCTAAGAACTTTCAACATCCAAATAGTTTGAAGGATAAACTCTGAAATTTTATTGCTCAATGACGGAGAATTTTTAAATTATTTTAAATTAAGAAAAGCAGTTTCATAAAATATCCTTTGGTTTTAAAAACAAGATAATTTTAATAAATATTGAATTATATATATATATTTGAAGTGTGATAAAGATTGGAAAGAAAATTTTTAAAAGGTTCCAAATCATTTAAAGTTTAACTTGAAGGAAGCGCAGAAAATGAATTAATTTCGTACGACTCTGCATAACTGCTGCAAAAAAGTTCAATTTTAAATTTCTGACATAAATATCGATTAAAAAATCAGTTTCCTAACCCAAATTAGTTTTTTGATGGAAATGTAATTAAAAGTATTGCAGATAGATTAACTATAAACACTAGGTGCTGGACAAACAATCAGTGCAGTAACACTAATGGGGTAATTGATGGTCGTAGATCGGTGCATTAAAGTTTAGGTTAAATAGTTATACCTGCATTTTCTTCGTTCTTCTAGAGGTAGCTTCATCGGTTGTTCAAGGAGTACAATTCCAGGTTGTGTGCTGTTCTCGGTAGCTGACATTTTCACAGGTCCGGTATTGTCTCTCACTTGGTGATGGAGTTCTTACATGTAGTGGTGTTGCAATGCCTGGTCACCAACATCTCATATAGGCAACCGGTTCAGTGCACTAATAGGAACACAAAGTTTAAAATGACACCCAGTGTCTCATACCACAGAGGCAGCAAAGTGCAACACCACTGCATGTAAGAACTCTATCACCAAGTGAGGCAACAATACCAGACCTGTGAATATGTCAGATACTGAGAACAGCACACAACCTAGAATTGCCCTCCTTGAACAACTGATGAAGCTACCTCTAGAAGAACGAAGAAAATGCAGGTATGTATTTTAACCTAAACTTCAATGAGCCAATTGTTTGTCATAATAACATTCGGTACCTACAGTGTTTATAGAGTTAACTTAATCTATCTTTAATTCAGCACACTTGTGTTTTTACCATCATATTTTAAAGTATTGCTAAAATAAGTCCTACCTTTTAACCCTTCCCATGTCCTGGTCTTATGAATGTTGACACGTGACCTGTCAAAATAGCCCCGACAAAATAGCCTATTCTAAAATAGTTCAAGACTAAATACCCCGACAAAATAGCCCCAAAGAAATAGCTTAGCCTATTTAAATTCTAAATTTCGCATTTTAAAAATTGTATACAAACATGTGAATAGAAATTCTAAATATGGTTTGGTAATTCTTTACAAGTCTTTAAGGTTTGTGTTTCTTGCCACATTATTTACAAAAATTACATTTCAAGGTTATGTGAAATGCCACTAAGAAAGTCCAAATGTTCCATAGTTGCATAATATTCCACTAATGCTTCCAGGCATCGATTCAGTTGCACATATTTAGTTTTGCCAGCATCTAGGTTGCGAATACCTGCAGCAAGGCGGGTTAAGCGGATTTCTACCATATCTTGCTCTTTTCGCAAATGGTCGATGAGTTTGTAGACGGATGGATGATGGCAATCTACAGTTTGCTGGAATGCCCTATGCCACCCTTCTACCGAATTATTTGTCCTCGGAAGACCATTGACGACGCGCTCATGAACATTCCATATAGGTATTGCAAATCGTGGTTGTGCTCGGCGATTTCGTCTTATTCGTCCTATATATGTATCTTCCCAGTAATCGATAATGGGGTCTAGTTCGTTTGGGCATTTTTTCAATTAATTCTTCAAATACTCCTATAACATCATGTACCGGTACAAAACTCAACGCAAACAACATTTTTATATAAACGCACATTTTCATTATTTACATAAAGTTCTGCCAAATTCAGTTCTTGAACTTTTCGCCATAAGCACTGTCCCAAATGAAACAAACAGCCAACAACTTCTGTGTTATTAAAAACTTGTAGCACGGCATTTTGAATCACTTTCTTGTAATCACTTAACACACTTGTTGGATTTAAAGTTTCCTTCAACTGTAATAGTTTCTGAAATACGCGAACATATGTTGCTTCACTTTTATTTCTTAACAATACATATATCAGTGGAATACAACACTTTTCTATTAGTCCGTGTATCGTGAATAATTGAAAAAACATTTCAGGTGATACTTTAAATGTGCCATCAACAAACCAATGATGATTCTGTTTCAATATTCTCAAATTTTCCTCAGTGCTGAACATTAGTATTCAATCAGGATCATTTTCTCCAGAATCCCACAGAATAAAATTTTCGTTTCTTGTGTTACTTTGAAGATCAACTGTAATTGCAATATCAGCAACACTTGCAGTATTTGGATATGGAAGATTCGTTTTTTTTTTTTTTCATATACGTTTTATTGTTCTCTGGGAGGCAATATAATTTGGAAGCTGCATCGATGCTTCAAAAGATATGCCACTTGTGCAGGCTTGATATATTTGCCTAGGCTTCTCCACAGCACTCTGTGCTCTATGTTTCATTTCAGAAGCACATTTCATTGCCTGATATTTAGCTGGATTTGGCGCATGGTTGTGTTCTGTCACGACCCGGAAGTCAGCACCCAATGTTCTTAGACGCCCTTTACAAGTCGGAACTACACACCTCCACGATGTACTTTCATCCCGGTTTTCCCTAGCCTTGCGATATCAATGACCATCTTTCAGCAGCAGATCTTTTCCTTTTTGCGACGAGATTTTCTCCATTTTTCTTTGCAAAACACAAATAATAACAGATTATCAGTAATATCTATTAAATAGTTGTATATTATATCAATAAATAAATGCATCCGGTAAAATAGATATTAAAATAACTTACCTATTTTCGTTAGTTATTATTACGTGGCTCTGCCTACCGGTGAGCCACGTAACAACTGCTGTTTTGCCCTCACAACAGCAGCCAGACATTTTGGTAAGGACTCAATGAGGTATTGAATACATGGAGGTGGAATTGCTGCCCATGAAACGAGGATCGCATGTCATAGAGCATCCACAGTTGGCAATAGAGGTTGGCAGACTTGGACAGATTTTTCCAGTTCGTCCCACAAATTCTCAATGAGGTTGAGGTCCGGCGATTGAGGTGGTCATTTGAGTGTGGTAAACTCATTTGAATGCTCCTGGAGCCTATTTGTCGCCACTTGGGAAGTATGCAGTGTGGTGGTGGTCTCCTGTTAAAAGATGACATCATGGTGCGGAAAGAGAAGTTACGAACTGGTGTAGGTGGTCATCAAGGATGTTCACATACCTTGTACCAGTGACAGAGGTCTTGACGGATATGAGGGACCCCAAGGAAGCCCATGTAAACACACCCTAAACTGTTACACCACCTCCATCTGCCTATATCACCCAAACCTGGCAAGCTAGGTCCATCACTTCGTGTGGTTAGGCCACATACACACCCTTGCATCAGCATGATAAAGTTGAAACTGTGATTTGTCAGACCAGATGGCGTGTTTCCAGTGCTCTGCACTCCAACGGTGATAGGCTTTTGCAAACTGCAGCCTATTCTTTCAGTGCTTTGCAGTCAACAAGGGGACACGATGTGGACATTGACTGCCATAGCCTATTTTTTCCATGGTATGATGGGTAGTCTTTGTGCATAAGCTTGTGGACTTACCCTCATTCAATTCCAATGTTATCTGCTCCATGGTAGCTGTGTGATTCCTTGTAATGATGTGGAACGGTCTGCTCTCACCTCGAGAGTCAATTGCATGTTGATGTCCACATTTCTCCTGCTGGTTGGAAGTTTTGCTGTATTTCACATAGTCTTGATATACATGTGCAACTGTCTGACTGGAAATCCCAACAGTTCAAAAGTTGCAGTGATTGACCAACTGGCCTTCCTGGCATCTACTATCTGGCCACGATCAAACTCCCATCACTGTTTTTATCCATGATTGCTTTTTTGTGACTGGTTTCCAATGCTTAGAGACCTGCTCTATTTATAGGCATTGCCAATTTCAGCATCCCATGTGACTGGACATGATACTTCTGCTTTGAATATTGTTATTTGGGTGTATATAATAATTTGTCCATTCAGTTTATATATCTTTTAAAAATGCATAATTTAGGCTTGAAAAATAATACTTTTTTCTTTCATATGCACAGAGACCTGCTCTATTTATAGACATTGCCAGTTTCAGCATCCCGTGTGACTGGACATGATACTTCTGCTTTGCATATTGTTATTGGGGTTTATATAATAATTTGTCCGTTCAGTTTATATGTCTTTTAAAAATGCATAATTTAGGCATGAAAAATAATACTTTTTCTTTCATTTGATATATATTTTATTCTACTAGGATATAATTTGTTAAAGCCAATATATGGTATTACCAGTTTATTTGTTAACATTACTCTATGATGAAGCAACCCGCCGATTTAAGCTCACAGTCACAAAAGTGTAGTGATAGGTAATAAAAAAACTGCGATATTTAAAAACAAGATTTTACAAGTAATTGCTAGGTACATATTCTGTTGTCATCTTCAACCCCCCACCCCACCCCCATGGACACAAGATTTCTAAAGATGTGGTATCTGGTACCAAAATGTTACCAGCAAATCCTTTAACTCTTGTAAGTTATGTGGTTGAGCCACTGCAGATCGAATATACTGTTCCAACACAAACCATAGATGTTTGGTTGGATTGATGAGTGGGGAATTTAGAGGCCAGGGCAATTCCTGGAAGCCTTCTCATGTTCCGCAAACCATTCTCGAACAATTCAGGCAGTGTGGCATGGCGTATTATCCCACTGAAAGAAGGGATTACTAGAGGGATATACCATTGCCATGAAAGGATGTACCTGGTCTACATTGATGTTTAGGTAGGTGGTAGACATCATAATTTCCTGCGCATGAATGACTGAACCCAGGGTTTCCCCAAAAGAACATTGCCCAAAGCATTACACTTCCTCCACCAGCTTGTTTTTGTCCCACAGTGCATCCTGGTGCCAACACTTCACCAGATAAATGATGCACATGTACCCGACAGTCCACATGGTGCAACAGGAGACAAGATTCATCAGACCAGACAACCTTCCAATCATTCAAAGTTCAGTGTTGATGCTCGCATGCCAATTGTATATACTTTCAACGGTGAACCGAGGTTAGCATGGGCACTCGGAGCAGTCAGCCCCATTTTCAGCAGGGTTCGATGTACTGTGTGTTGTGACACATTACTCCCATCACTAGCATTCAATTTTACAGGTGAGTTGTGCTGCAGTATTCCTTCTGTTGGCTCATACCATTTACCTCAAGGATAGCCTTCACTCACCTCTAGCATCGATGAGATGTGATCGGCCCACACCTTACCAGCGATTCATGATTTTTCCCTCCTCAGACCACTTTTTGAAGGTACTAACCATGGCTGAGTGTGAGCATCCCATAAGCCTTGCCATCTCAGAAATGCTCTGACCCAATCATCTGGCCATTACAATTTTACTTTTGTCAAACTCGCTTAAATCTGCTGCCTCTACCATCTGAAGAACAATAATAGTACTGACAGAACTCAGTATCAGGTGTTATTTATATCATTTCATGACCTTACACGCACCATCATTTGCCTGCAGTTGCTTTGATTTGCATAAAAGACGCGCTGGTCATAATGTTTTGGCTCTTAAGTGTATATATATATATAATTACAAATGCTAATTAATATTAAAATAGGCACTTTTATTCTCTTAACTTTTTAAAAGCCAATTTTTGGTCTCAGATTTAAGCTTTGATAGCCTAAGTATGGATAATAGTTCTCTTGGCAAAGAGTTAAAAATAAGAGTAACTGTATAGTTTCTGATGCATTTACCATAGTTATTGTAAAAGTTGGGATTTGATAGTAATAATTGCTACATAGCTGGGCTTTGATTGTGTGATCTAATTTTATTTTGTAATCAGTTACTGATCTGAGGGACCTGGGTTCAAGCCCCAGGTAAGGCATGGATGTATGTGTCGTTTTTCTGCTGAGGTCCTGCCATCCTCATAGACCTTCTACTATGGCATATAAACTGACAGGCTCCTGTCAGACCTCTGTGGCAAGCAACTGCTTGAGGGGGTATTTATTTTTTATTTATTTTAAAAAAAAGTATTTTATAGCATTTCTATACATATCTCCCACAGGTCTACAAATCTGTTTTTATTAGAAGACAGTGGTTCTTTTTACTGTTGGCAAAAATTGTTCTTAGTATTGAATTTTGCAAGTTGCTGATTTTTCTTAAATGTGTTTTGAAAGTATTGCCATATACAGTGATCCCATACCTTATGATAGATTCACAAATTGTTTTATATATCAATATGCTGATATGAGAGGGTATGAAATAGTTTATGTAGTAAGTTTTTGTTGTGCAAATTCTTATTCGAGCACATAACTTAGAAATGTGTGTCAATTTCAAATTCAAATCAATGATTAGGCCTAAATAGTTATATTGCTTGACAATTTCAAGAGGAACACATGCATCCAGAGTAATCGGAGACTGCTTGGTTCAAACACCGAATCGTATGGACTTTGATTTCAGGTAAAAGGCAATATTTAACTCTTGCAGATGAATGTACATTTAGTTTTATTGGCATTCAGTATTAATGGGTTACAGTTTAAGCCCTCTAATAATAATGTTCAAATCAGTTTGTAATTCACTTAAAGCTATTTTGTAATCCCAGTTACTATTTACAACAACAATATCATCGGCATATAGATATACAGTATATTCCTTTTTATGGTTGGCCCGCATTTCTCGGTGATAGAGTAGTCTTAAATAAGTGGAAAAAAGACAAGCTGGCATTAGTTCAACTGGTAAGAACACTCTGGCATGTTTCTGGAGAGATGCGGGTTCAATTCCCGTATGTTGGCGAAATTTTTTTTCGCTAAATATTCCACGTTTGCACGGGAGCCTTCCACACCTCACCGGTCCAGTTTTTACGATGAGACCGACGAACCTTCTTTATCTCTTCGCCATCAGCAGTTGTCCCTACAATGTGCATCGAAATTGCGATCCCTGCCTGGCCATCCCACTTGGTACTGCATTTTCAGTCCAAAGTGGGAAATACTTTACACAAATCGGCCGACTGCCATTCGTCCTTTTGGTTTGCGTGTCCGAGGCTACCTCAGAGACATTAACATCAGTCTCGATAGCATCGCACAGTTGACAGCCGAGCCACTTCCACCTTGGCTCATTGTTTCCCCTTCCTGCGATTTTTCCCTGTGCAGGATGGGGAAGGCCTTTACACCCGACTGTGTGTACCGGCAACTCTGTGCCAACCATCGTGCTGAGCACCCGGACTTCTTGCCTGTCTTCACAGATGGCTCGAAGTTTGGCACATCGGTGGGGATCGGTCATGGTCTGCTGTGATGTAATCATTGCAGACCAGATCCCTCTGCAGTGTTCCATCTTCACTGCAGAGTTGCATGCTATCAGCCTCGCCTTGGACCACGTGGTGGCTAAGCATCATCGTCGGTGTGTGTGCTTTACACCGACTCGCTTAGCTCGCTACAAGCTTTGATCTCGGTGAGGCATCGACCTCACCCTGTTCTTTCTAAGATCCGCCAGCAGCTGCATCGTCTGGCAGCCACCATCACGATTCTCTTCTGTTGGGTGCCCGGCCATTTCGGTATTAGGGGCAATGACTTGGCAGATGCTGCTGCCAAATCAGCCACACCCCTGTCCAGCACTCCATTGCCGGTTCCCTATCTGGATTTCTGGCAGCGTTTTACCTTCGAGCTCCGGTCACAGTGGCAGAGATCTTGGTCAGAACAGCTTACGAACAAACTCTTTGAGATCAAACCATGGCAGTCTTGTTATCGCAGGAATCGCAAGAATCGAAGGAAGTTGTACTTGCTCGTCTCCGCTTAGGTCATTCGTTTATTTCTCATTCATTTCTTCTACGGGCGGACGACGTACCTTGTGTGAGTTTTGGGACACCATTTTAACTATCAACAATTTTACGTCCTAGCCCCTTACACTCGGGCATTTGTTATCTGATAACTGTTCTTTTACCTCTGTATTTAGATTTTTAAAATATACTGGATATTTTACTCGCATATAGTTTTTACTATTCAGCTTTTTATATATATATTTTTAACCCAGGTTGCTTTCACCTGGGTTACTTTTATCTCTTTTTACAACATATTTCTACATTTGTTTACTGTTATTCCAACATGGTATTTTATTGTTTTACATTTTTCTTATTAAATTTGTAGTTTATTTTTTAAAAATTGGTTCAGGGTTTCATGACTTTTATCTTTTTACTTTTTGGACATTTGTTTGGCGCATTATAACTTTAGATGCTAATGTGCCATAAAACCCTAAACAACCAAACCACTAAATATTTATTGATATATCAATGCCAAAGGAGCATCAGGTCATGCTGCGATTATCATCTATGTTTAAATAATTAATAACGCCAAATAGCGTGATGAGACTATATTTATTTCCATTTCACTCTGTGCAATATAAAGGTAATGATTGCCACCCGAGATCATAGATGGCACCAATGGTTGGCCCGCATTTCTTGGTGACAGAGTATAGTCTTAAATAAGTGGAAAAAAGACGAGCTGGCATTAGTTCAACTGATTAGAACACTCTGGCATGTTTCTGGAGAGATGCTGGTTCAATTCCCGTATGTCGGCAAAATTTTTTTCCGCTAAATATTTATTGATTTATCAATGCCAAAGGAGCATCAGGTCATGCTGCGATTATCATCTATATTTTATGGCAAAGGCATTTTTCCTAAGGATTTTACCAGAGCTATTATTATACCTATTTTCAAAAAAGGTGTTCGCAGTTCTTGTGATAACAATAGGGGTATCAGCCTACTCTCTGTTCCAGGTAAATTTCTTTGCATTATTGTGCTTAATAGAATTAAGAATCTGGTTGACAGGCAATTGCGTGATGAGCAATGTGGATTAAGAAGGTAGGGGATGTATAGATCCGATATTTTCTCTTAGGCAGATTCTTGAGAAATGTTTAGAGTTTCAGAAACCTTTGGTTGCTAGCTTTGTTGATTTCAAAAAGGCTTTCGACTCTGTTGATCGTCATAATTTGTGGTTGATTGTGAAATCATATGGTATACCAGACAAGTTAGTTAACATAATGAAAGTTCTGTATAATAACACTGAGTCGTGTGTGAGAGTTGGTAAGGCTTGTTAGCAATTGGTTTAGCATTACTTCTGGTGTTTGACAAGGGTGCATTTTGTCTCCTTTTCTCTTTAGTTTGGTTATTGATTATGTTATGCGAAATTCACTTCAAGGGAAAGATTTTGGCCTTAAATGGACTGGAGATACAAAAATTTTTAATTTAGATTATGCTGATGATTTAGCCCTTTTGGCAAATGGTGTTGGTGAGATGAACTCTTTCATTAAGGCTATTGATGAAACTGGTAGTAGAGTAGGTTTGATTATAAACAGAGAGAAAACTAAAGTGATGAAAATTGGTCAGGCAGGCTGTGTTCAGTTAATCTGAATGGTTGCAGTCTTGAGCAGGTGCCACAGTTTAATTACCTTGGGAGCTATGTAACAGATACTGGTGATGTTGCGGTATGAGATTAACAGACGAATAGGGATTGCTGCTAGGACTTTTAAGAATCTATGGAGAGTGTGGAGAAATAGGCGTATTCACCTAAAGATTAAAATTGGACTATATAATAGTTTGGTTCTTTCTAGGGTTAGTTATGGTAGTGAAACTTGTACTCTGTGTAAACAAATAACAGGAAAGTTGATGCTTTCGATTCTAGATGTTTACGCACTATCTTGGGTATTAGGTGGTTTCAACTTTGTTACTAATGATGAGGTTAGGCAAAGGTGTCGACAACCTCCTTTAAGCAGCATATTGTGCAGAGAGAGACTCCGTTGGTTTGGCCATATTGCCCATATGGATAATTATAGATTGGTGAATAGGGTTATGAACAGTGTGCCTAAAGGCCTCAGAAAGAAGGGGAGACCTAGGATGCAGTGGGCAGACAATGTCAAACAGGACCTTGTTAGAATTGGTGTGCAGTGGCCAGATGCAGTAGATGTAGTTCAGGACAGACTTGCTTGGAGAACTAAATTGCACTGTCTGGTTGGACCTCCGTAGTCCATTGCTGCTTGAGGATGATGATGATGATTGTATTTATTCCGGTTTTTGAAATTGTTTAGGAAAAGTAAATGGAGAATATTAATTTGTTTACTGTGATAGTTTAGTTGTTTTTCACTCACTTTCTCTTTATTAAAATTGTCACTCATTTCAGAACCATCTGGATTCTAATCATGGAGCTTCAGTTGAATACCGTAAAATATTCATTCAAAGAGACTATTCTGAAGGAACAAATGTCAAATTTCATACAAAATTTCCTCCTGAACTTGAAGGACTAGTAAGTGTAATTTAAATATCATCAGACATAAAGTTATGGTTGTAACACTTTCAGATTATAAATTTGCAATAGAAAATTGGTTTGTTAATGGCTAATTTAATATTCTGGAAATCCTAAAGTTTCATAGTTCATATTTGAAATTTGTAACAGATGAAAAACAGTATTTTATTTCTTCATAATTAAAAATAAATTTACTGAATTAAAGCTAAGATATAGTGTACAATCTCTAGATCATATTTTTTCATCCAATTGATAGTATTTCTTATAGAATACATACAAGAATAAAATCGCCTTAAAAACGTGTAGATTGATATATGGTGAGAAAGTTTCTTGTTATTAGATGTGCACAGATGAGCTATGACAGTTCAGCAAAATCCAATTAAATGTTTTTGTTAACTGTCTTTGTTATACCCTAATATTAACTTCTTAAATTTACAAAATATAAAATTGCCTTAGATAAATTATTGTAAAGGTTTTTGGTCCTGAATACAAGGTCTCCACATAAATACAAGGTCTCTTTATTTAATGGGTGGGATGAGGGGGCTACCATCAATGACCATACTGTCTTAACATTGTTTGAAAACCCGTCTGTAAATTTCAGTAGTGCTTCTCCAGACATTATAGTTCCTGAAGAAAGTCACTGAGAAGACAAAAAAGCCTTCTTCAGGATAATTCAATCAAGGAAGTTTTATATGAGTATATTTTATATGAGTACAAATTATAATATATACCCCAATATCAATATGCAAAGCAGAAGTATCACGTCTGGTCACCTGGGATGCAGAAACTGGCAGTGCCTATAAATAGAGCAGGTCTCTACGCATTGGAAACCAATCTCAGAAAAATAATCATGGATAAAAGTAGCGATGTGAGTTTGACTGTGGCCAGATAGTAGGTGCCAGGAAGGCCAGTTGTTCAATCACTGCAACTGTTGAACTGTTGGGATTTTCATGTCACACCATCGCATGTGTATATGAAGACTATGTGAAATATGGCAAAACTTCCAACCAGCAGGAGATGTGGACATAAACATGCATTTGACTCTCTAGGTGAGTGCAGACTGTCCCTCATCATTATAAGGAATTGCATGGCTGCTGTGGTGCAAATAACACCGGAACTGAATGAAGGCATTTCATAAGCTTATGCACAAAGACTATCTGTCGTACCATGGAAAAAAATAGGCTACAGCAGTTTACTTCCACATCATGTCCCCTTCGTGGCTGCAAGGCACTGAAAGATTAGGCTGCAGTTTGCAAAGGCCTATTGCAACTGCATATGCATTTGTGGAGGACTGGAAACACATCATCTGATCTGATGAATCACTGTTTCTTCATCTGATCTGATGAATCACGCTGATGAGTAGGGTGTGTCGCGTAAACCACACATGTGATACACCCAATTGCCAATGTAACAGGCACTTTCCAGTGGACAGGTAAAGGTGAGATATTTAAAAGTAACTTTAAATTTCTCTTTTCAGGAGGGAGAATGAAAAGCATCTCCAAGGTATAGGTTTGCTTCTCAGTAGCCATGCCAGTCTTATCTAGATATGAATGCATTAATGGAAGATTTTTTACAACTACATTTAAAACAAAAATTGAACACTAATGTCATTGTTTGTTATGCCCCATAGAAGACTGATGAGAACAAGAAGGATAAGTTTTGCAGACAGCTTCAGGATATTTTGAACTCTGCAAAAAAAGGCGATATTTCTCTTGGTGACTTCAGTATTAAAGTTGGTACTGACTTTGACCTATGGGCAGGAGTTTTAAGTCTCTTTGGCACTGTTAGTTCCAGTGGCAATGGGGAATGTCTCCTGTGAATGTGAACGTGCTGCAAACACCAGGACATTTATAAATGCACATGGGTTTCATCTGATGGGTTACACAGGAATAATATATTTTAATTAACAGCAAATGGGCTAGTTCAGTTAGGAATACCAGGTCATATAAGGGAGCTGAAATTGGATCTGACCATTACCTTGTTAAAAGTGTCTTGCAACTTACACTGAAGAAGTGTTGTGCTAAGGTTAAAATATGTACCTTTAATTCTGAAGCTCTGAAAGACCCAGTTATAGCTAAAACTTACCATGATAGGTTACTTAGTCATTATGACAGTCATGGTTTGCTTACTACTGAAGTTGAGGAAGAATGGGATCATTTTAAACAGGCTTTTTTGGACACTAACAGTACTCTTTTACGAAAAATGGAGCAGAGGAGGCAGAATTATCTGAGTGATAAGGCACTTGAGCTTATTTCAGAAAGAAAGAACTGCAGGAATATCCTTAATCAATACCCTATTAGTCCTAATAGAAAGCATTACAGAGAGCTTAATAAATGTGTAAAGGATCAGTTAGCTGCTAATAAGAATCTCTGGCTTGATGGCTTGGCTGACCAGACAGAGGAAGCAGTTAGTCAGCATAACAGCAGAGAGTCGTAGCAGATACTTATTGTTTTGTGTTGTAGAAAATGGACAGGTATACAGGGATCGAAGGATAAACAAGATAAGGTTCTGTAATGCCAAGGTGTGCTGAGCATTTCAGTGATGTTCTAAACAATGTGATTAGTTCTACTCCCATTGTTTGTAATGATGATAGATGCATTACTGACTTTAATTTTGGCCCTATTACACAGTCTGAAGTTATTTTGGCTGTTTCTAAACTTAAACTACATAAATCCCAAGGGTGGATGAATCACCACTGAAATGCTTAGAGCTGGGAATGTTTTGATTACCATATAGATGTTTTAAATTTTGAATATTTTTTATGATAAAGGCATAGTTCCTAAGGATTTTACCAGAGCCTTTGTTATCCCTATTTTCAAAAAAAGTGATCGCAGTTCTTGTGATAACTATAGGGGTATTAGCCTACTCTCTGTTCCAGGTAAAGTTCTTTCCATGATTGTGCTTAATAGGATTAAGAATCTGGTTGACAGTCAATTGCGTGATGAGCAATGTGGATTCAGAAGTGGTAGGGGATGTGTGGATCAGATATTTTTACTTAGGCAGATTCTTGAGAAATGTTTAGAGTTTCAGAAATCTTTGGTTGCTAGCTTTGTTGATTTCAAAAAGGCTTTCAACTCTGTTGATCGTCATAATTTGTGGTTGATTGTGAAATCATATGGTATACCTGACAAGTTAGTTAACATAATGAAAGCTCTCTATAATAACACTGAATCGTGTGTGAGAGTTGGTAAGACTTGTAACAATTGGTTTAGCATTACTTCTGGTGTTCGACAAGGGTGCATTTTGTCTCCTTTTCTCTTTAGCTTGGTTATTGATTATGTTATGTGAAATTCACTTCAAGGGAAAGATTTTGGCCTTAAATGGACTGGAGATACCAAAATTTCTGATTTAGATTATGCTGATGATTTAGCCCTTTTGGCAAATGATGTTGATGAGATGAACTCTTTCATTCGAGCTGTTGATGAGACTGGTAGTAAAATAGGTTTGGTAATTAGCAGAGAGAAAACTAAAATTCTGAAAATCGGTTAAGCAGTCTGTGATTCAGTTGATCTGTATAGTTCCACTCTTGAGCAGGTGTCATAGTTTAATTATCTTGTGAACTATGTAACAAATACTAGTGATGTGTGGCATGAGATTAACAGATAAATAAGGATTGCTGCCTTGACTTTTAAGAATCTTGGAGAGTGTGGAGAAATAGGCATATATACCCAAAGACAAAAATTAGACTGTATAATAGTTTGGTTCTTTCTAGGGTTGGTTATTTTATTGAAACTTCGACACTTTGTAAATAAAATAACAGGAAACTTGATGCTTTTGATTCTAGATGCTTTACGCAGTATCTTAGGTATTAGGTGATACAACTTTGTAAGTAATGATGAGGATAGGCAAAGGAGAAGGCAACCTCCTTTAAGTAGCATATTGTTCAGAGAGAGATGCCATTGGTTTGGCCATGTTGCCTCTATCTATAATTATAGATTAACAAATAGGGTTATAAACAGTATGACTATAGGCCTCAGAAAGAGGAGTAGACCTAGGATAATGCGGTGGCAGACAATGTCAAACAGAATGTTGTTAGAATTGGTGTGCAGTGGCCAGATGTAGCTCAGGACAGGTATGCTTGGAGAACTAAATTGCATGGTCTGGTTGGACCTTCGTAGCACATGGCTGCTTGAGGATGATGATGATGAATAAGAAGTAATAAAAAAGCGATATAAAATAATCCACATCAAAACGTTTTAGGCTGCTGATTGTCATAGCCAGTGATGTGTGAAAATAAAATTAATAATGACATGCATTATGAATTAAAATCAATAAATTGATAGATGTGAAAATGAACAAGTTATATGCCAGCCATTGTCACAATCAGCTGTGTAGCTTAAACTTTGAAATATTTTTGGGGATAAAAATTATTAAATCAATAGAAGTGAAAAATATAAATCAATTGAAAAATTAAAAAAAATACATATCTTTCTATCTGAGCCCTAAAATGTAGAAAATAAACCTAAAGGATACCTATAGTGCAATTAGTCACTCAGTTCGCATTCATTTTAAAGGAAGGATGCTAGCAATCTTGTTGTGTAGGTAAATTGACACCCTGTGTTCCTTTGAAGTGAATATGAAATCAGTGACTGATTGCACCATCGATATGCTTTAGGTTTATTTTCCACTATTTAGGGCCTATATAGGAAGATAGGTAGTTTTTAAATTTTTTAATTTATATATATATATTTTTATCACTAAAAACACCTGCCTTCAAAAATGATTCATAAACATCAACCACATTTTTCCTCCTTTTTGGAGTCATGTTTCAGGTAGCCCATGACATTGGAGATGTCACAAGCTTTAATTTGAGATATGACTCAAAGTCTAATCCCTTGAAAATCTGCCCCCCCCCCTATCAGGGGCAGAGAATAGTGGGGGTAAAAGTAGAAATAGTTCACAACTGTCATTACATGAGTTTTCATTTGACACCTAACTTGTAACTGTAGGCCCTCCCATTAAGAAGATATAGTAGATTGACTTTCACATTTTAGGGGAGAAGAAAGCATGGGGGTCAATTTTTTATAGCTTATGACACTCCTGCATCACAAGCTTTCATTTCAAGCCTATCATGTTACATTCTGCACCTGCATTCTGGAGATATGAGGGAAAATCGTTTTCATATCCCCCCCCCCTTTTTTTTTTTTAGGGAGGAAAGAAAGGATGGGATGGTCATCAATTTTTTATACCTAAGACATTCCCTACATTAGAAGCTTTCATTTGACATATATCGTGTTACTTTCTGCATTTGTGTTCAGGAGATATATCGGAACAATAGTTTTCATAGTTCCCCTTTTTTAGGGGGGAAGAAAGCATGGTGGGTCAATTTTTTTATAGTCTGACATTCCCCGCATCACTAGCTTTCTTTTGACACATAAATCATTAAGTTTCTCCATTACATTTGAAAGATATGGTGGAACAACAATTTTGACAAATCCACAAATGGACAAACTGACAAATGTCAAAGTGAAAAGCAATAGGATGATAGGTAAAAAATGAAACAAGTTGTAAGGTGGTCACTGCATTATCACAACTGGTGTTGTTGCAAAGATTTGAACTCCCCAAAATTGATAATATAAATCTACAGAAATGTAATCATATTAGATCTATAGAAATAAAAGCAAAGTTTTAATTATAGAAGTACAAATAAAGTACTAACTCAACTGAAAAGTTATCCAATGATATTGATGACATTATATGCAGGACACATGCTGAAACTTCCTACTATTTATTGCCATCTGCATATTCTGGGCTGTGACCTAGTTTACCACATTTTTGAATAAACAAGTTGTTTATAGTTTTGATTTCAGTAGCAGGAGCAATGCATAGAATGCTGGAATAAATGTTAAAAATATTTCTAAGCATATTAAAATAATTTTAAGGCAGAAAAGAGAGCATAAAACGAAAAAAGAAAATAGAGGCATGTACTTCATAATTCCAAAATCTTCCTATTTTAAAATAGCAGTTTTTTATTAATTTTCAAGAGAACATTGAAACTTAAAAAAAAATTGTTTATAATAGTTCAAATTGAATTCATAAGCTTAAATCAAGAGTGTTACTTCAGCATAGAGTAATGTTAACAAACAGATTGTTAAGACCATGTATTGCTTCTAAGAAATAGTGATCAGATTGCTTTAATAAATTATTTATATCCTAGTTCAGGCATGGCCAACTGTTTTTGCCCCCGGGCCGGATTGGAAAAAAAAATATTTTCACGGGCCGGACGAAATATTAAAATTGAAAAATGTTAAGCAAAACACTTATTTCTTTAAGTAAACAAATTTTTATTATGAAATTTGTTTATGAATAATTGTAAGTAAATCAATACAACAAATTAACATAATAACTAATGCGACGTGTTGAGGCGGTTTGCATCGCTTATTATTTTTTTAATATCTGGTTCTATACTTGTAGTAGCTATTCTTAACACAGCCTCCAAATGTAAATCATTCAATCTTGATCTTGTTGTACTTTTATTTAGATTCATTAAAGAAAAGGTTTGTTCACAAATATAAGTTGAGCTAAAGATTACTAAATACGTCTTGGCAAGTTTTTTTAAATTTCCATATTTTTCATTATTCAATTGCTTATAAAAATTACACAAATTTTCTTGCTCTTCTCGATATTTCTCATGTAATAATTCATCACATTGTAAATTAATTATTTCTAATTGTATATCAACAGGAACGTCATCAACTTGTGCAGAAAATGGATTTCGGTTAATAGATAAAATTTTATCAATTTTTTTGAAGCAATCGAATCTCTGCTCGAAATCTGTCATTAGTGCAAGGATGTTTTTATTAAATGTTTTAACCTTTTCTTTTAAAATATTTAAAGATATGGTCTGTAACGTTGGAAAATGATCAAATTTACATTCAGCCAGAATTGTAGAAAAAAGGCTAAGCTTCATTTTAAAAGCTCTTAATTTCTGTATTAAATCATGAGCAAATAAATTTTTTCCTTGTATACATGTGTTAAATTCGTTCAAATGTGTGAGAATATCCAAAGAAAATGCTAAATCACAAATCCAATTTGGATCTAATAATTCAGGAAAATCCTCATTTTCTTTAAGCATTAAAAATATTTTTATTTCCTCTTGAAGGTCCCACACACGTCTTAAAACTTTTCCCAAACTTAACCAACGGATTTTATTGTGATATAGTACATCTAAATGACTGGTATTTAGTTCTTCAAGGAGATCAATAAATTGCCTGTGATTTAATCCTTTTGATCGTAGGAAATTCACTAATTTCACAACTACATTTGTAACATGATCGATTTTTAAAATATTTTTGCACTATGCAAAAATATTTTACTCGCCTGCTGGCAACGTCGCTTGAACATCGAGTGCAGATGAGTATAAAAGTTTTAATTCTTTATAACGGAATCTTTTTTAAAAAATATAGAAGTATCGAGAATTCATTCGATTAATTACTAGAAGTTAAATGTTAATATTGAAAAATTGTTCGCGGGCCACATAAATTCATTACGCGGGCCGGATCTGGCCCGCGGGCCGTATGTTGGCCATGCCTGTCCTAGTTCAATAAAATATGCTTCAAATGAGGAAAGAAAATATTATTTTTAAAGGTTGAATTACATTTTTTTATAAGGTATATGTAAGAAAATCTTCAAACAGCAATTTGTATTTTTTTTTAATTCGAATATTTTTTGTACTAAAAACAGACCTCATGGGCCTCTCATTTCATATTCTGTCAATGACTGTATTCGATGGAGTGCCTGGAAAGGTTCTGACCTTTACCTGTCCTGGTCTCTTTCAAACCCAGAATATAAAGACTATAATGCAGGAATTCCTTTGTGAGGACTTCAAGAGAATAATCTGTGTGCACCAGGGACATAGCGAAGGACTATGGTTGCAGGGGGGGGGGGGGAGAAATTGAAAATTTTCCAACTTAAATCAAATTTTGCCAATTGAGAAAAATTAATGCCTATGTCTCTGGCTTGTACCTACATTTTTGCTCTGTGGTGGTGGTGGTGTGTGTGTGGGGGGGGGGGGGGGGGGGGCTGAGGCAATTTTCACAACTCTCCTGCATTTTGCCATTTGACTTCCAATTTTCCCAACTAACCATAATTTCACAGAAATAATCCCAATGTTTACATCTCATCTGAATTGTAGCAAATCAATGTTAATTTTTCCAACTCCCCTTGATTCCGCCAACTCTCCTTAATTTCACAAAACCAATCCCAATCTTTACATCTCTCCTAAATTTGCCAAGTCACTTCAAATTTTTCCAATTCCCCAAGATTTTGTCAACTCTCCTTAATTTCACAAACCCAATCCCAATTATCACAACTCACCTATATTTTACCAAGTGGATTCGAATTTTGTCAACTCGCTGTAATTTTACAGAAAAAATCGCAATTTTTACATCTTCTCTGAAATTGTCAAGTCACTTCGAATTTTATCTACTCCCCTTAATTGCACAAGAAGGGCACAATTTTCACAACTTCCCTGTATTTTACCAAGCATCTTCGAATTTACCCAACTCCCCTAGATTTTGTAGGGGCGGGGGTGACTCAGTCGGTAGCGTGCCAGGCTCGTAATCTGTAGTTCCCAGGTTCGAGTCCCAGCTGGATCAGCATTGAGATTCATCTCTGGAAAATTCTCCGCCCTGTCCACGGTCAGTAGGGGACACCGATGGGCTTGGAAAGGCCGCTGTCCGTTGGATGGGACACTAATCTGCGGCCCCGTGTGTGGGAGAGCCATACCCTGTGCACATTAAAGAACACCCTGGATGGCCTTGACGGGAGGCTACCATCTGTCTCCCAACAGCTATTCCAGTGGGTCCCCTCCCCGAACCTTCTCTGAGCCTTCAAGGTCCTTGTGACCTGGCCATTTTGCTCATGGTGTGCAAAAAAGTGCAGTTCAGAGGTAAAATAACCCAACCCCTAGATTTTGCCAAGAGTTCTCGGTTTTTCCAACTCTTAATTTTACAAAACCAATCCCAATTTTTACAACTCACCTGTACTTTACCAAGCAGTTTACAGTTTTGCCAACTTCCCTAGATTTTACCCCCTCTCCTTAATTTCACAAAACAATCCCAATTTTTACATCTCTCCTGAATTTGCCAAGTCACTTCAAACTCAAACTAAATCTAACTCCCCAAAATTTTGTCAAGTTTTCTCGATATTGTCAACTCTCCTTAATTTCACCAAAACAATCCCAATTTTCACAACTCACCCCTTATTTTACCAAGTGGATTCAAATTTTGCCAAGTTTGTCCTAATTTTGCCAAGTTTGTTCTAATTTTGCCAACTCGCCACAATTTTACAGAAAAAAATCCCAATTTTTACATCTCGCCTGATTTTTGCAAAGTCACTCTGAATTTTGCCAACTCCCCCAAGATTTGCCAATTCTCCTAGATATTGCAAAGTTGCCTTGATTTTGCCAACACGCCTTAATTTTACAGAAAAAAAGACTGCAATTTTTACATCTCACCTGAATTTTGCCAATTCACTCCGAATTTTGCCAACTCCCCAAGATTTTACCAAGTCACTCTGAATTTTGCCAACTTACCTGTATTTTACTAAGTGGCTTTGAATTTTGCATCTCCATTTTCCAAACTGTCCTAAATTTGCAAGCTGCCTCGATTTTGACAACTCCCCTTAATTTTACAAAAAAAATTACAAATTTTCACAACTCGCCTAGATTTAACAAAGTCGCTTCGAATTTTGCCAACCCAGAGTTACTTTGCAGGAGCCTCCCCCCCATCCCTCCCATAGCTACACCCCTGCATTGCACTTACATTCTATGTACCTGAGAAAAGAAACTGATTAGTAGGATTTTTGAAGAAACTAGGTTTATTAAGTGTTAGGTAGGAGCAATGATATCAAACCCACCTACATCAAAAGCATGGGGAAATGACTCATTCCCTAACTGCTAAAGGCTTAAGTCACCAACAGTAGTAGGAACTTCAGTCACCACTTTACAAGTGGATTTTTTCAAAATCAGAATCAAAGTAGAAACTGACATGCCTGAGACACATTACTCCAGGGTAGGTTAGCAATGCCTTTAGAGTTAGAATTCAGGTACCTGTTCATAAGTTACCTGAATATCCACCAAATAATATAAGGCATCCTGCGATCGGTTCACTTAGGGCTGTAACCCATAGGGAAACAGAAAGTGCGGTGGTAGATTATCCCTCAACAGAGGCCCACCAGTGTGACAAGTCCAGGATTCGTAATCAAGCTAAAAGCCATAAGCCAGTCCAATGGGTTTAAGTGATCAGCACCAGGACCCTGGGAAGTTCCATACTGATCTAGCAGCTCTCCCCTTCTAGAAGAGAATAAAAACTCTTTTGATATGTACTAACAGTCTGCATCACAAAAAGTTGGGGTCAGACTTTAGGCTCCAGGCCTAGCTAGTTGTATGCATCATCATAGGGGATTGATACACAGCTCTTCTCCCATTGTATATGCCTAGCTATGATTTGCAGACTTTTATACCTGGCTTGCTCTCATTTTGTATATACAGGGTGATTCAAAACTTATTGTTCAAATTTCGTGGGGAGGTAGGGAATACGTCAGGAAACCGATTTCACATAGGAAAGTATGTCCGCAAACGTCATCTACATGAATAAAATGGACAAGTAAAGTGAACACAAGGAAACAGTACAGTTAAGTGGTAACGAATGTGACTTTTATTCCAACAAGGTAAAGTACAGGTTCACAGTAGGTGCTCAAAATTGCGACCATTTACACGGACACAGGATTCACAGCGCCGTTGCATTGACCGCCGAACATTTTCAAAAACGCCTGGCATATCACGGACAGTGCCTGCGGCAGCCACTATTCGTGCAACAAGGCCCATTTCATTGTCTACGGGGGTCTCGTAAACATGGTCTTTCATGGCCCCCCACAAAAAGAAATCCATGGGCGATAAATCAGGTGACCTGGGTGGCCAAGCGATCGGTCCACCTCTACCAATCCATCGAGCTCTGAATGTTCGGTTCAGGTAATCACGCGCAACAATTGTGCTATGGGCTGGAGCCCCATCATGTTGATACCACATATCTCGGCGGATATGCACAGGAACAGCGCCCAGAAAAGTCGGTAACACTGTCTCGAGAAATATTAGGTATTTACGGCCGTCCAGTCGGGGTGGTAGCAAGTAAGGTCCCAACAAACATTCACCAATGATTCCAGCCCACACATTTACGGCAAAACGATGTTGCGCAGCGTGACTTCTCGTACCATGCGGGTTGTCGTAAGCCCACACATGTGAATTGTGTGTATTGAACACACCTTCATGAGTGAATGAAGCTTCAACTGTAAAAAGGACAGAAACTGGAAAACTGGGGTCCACGGCACCTTTCTGCATGAACCATTGTGCAAATTCCACACGCTTCGGATAATCGTCAGGATGCAGTAACTGCACCCTTTGCAGATGGTAAGGATGCACACGTTCCTCGTACAGTATCAGCCACACTGCTGACTGAGAGACCCCAAGCTGCTGAGCAATAGCTTGTGTGCTGGTATTCGGATTATCTTTGATGGACTGTAGGACTTGTTCTGCGACGTTGACAGTCCGCGTCAGTCATCTTCTCCCCGTATCCTGCATGTTGCTGTGCAGTGAACCACGTTCGCGCAGATTGCGATGCACACGTGCAAACATTTGATGCTGCGGTATTCTTCTGTTGGGGTATTGGTCTTCGTAAACTTGCCTAGCTCGGCGGCCGCTTTCGCCAGCTGCCCCATATGCGAGATGCATATCCACTAGCTCTTGATGCGTAAAACGATTCATCTTATCACTAGTAAGTCAGCTCGTACACTGATGACAGCGGGAGTGGTCGGGCGAGCTGTACACTGGTTGGGTACACACAGCGCCCTCTACATACGCATGCGTACATTTGTGGACATACTTTCCTATGTGAAATCGGTTTCCTGACGTATTCCCTACCTCCCCACGAAATTTGAACGATAAGTTTTGAATCACCCTGTATATCATGTTGTTTTACATATTATTTTTATTCTCTCTTGTCTAATTCTTTCATTGTTGTTGTTATATCCTTTTACAGTTTTCATGTTTGTACCTTTTGGTGTTAGTATTTTAAATTTTGGTTGAGGGTTTCATTTCTTTTGTCTTTGGTGCATTATAACCTAAGTTACTGATGAGCCATAAAACACCAACCAACCAACAGGAGGATACCATTTATCTTATAACAGCTATCCAATAGATCCCCTTCTCGAATCATCTCGGAGTCCTCACGACTCAAGCCATTTAGCCCATTGTGTGCAAAAGAAGTTCTGTTCAGAAGTAAAATAACCGAACTATATTTCAGGAAAAATGCCATTTTCTCACCAGCAACTTGAACCTATAGAAACCTGTTTGAGTTCCAAGAACGGGCGATCCATAAAAATGTAAAAGGGGTGCCAAGAGACTGGATTTCCAATGCAATATAACTTTTCCCCTTTGTTTTACAAGTTGCGAAAAATGCATGAAATATAGATGAGTTTAATAAAAAAAAAAATTTTTTTGCCTCTATTACCCTATTAGATTGTGATTGCTTTTCAGATTCCTCTTCCCCAATCTGGCCCTGATCACAAATATTGATTTTCTGTTTTTTCAGGAATTAAAATATACTCTAAATTTTTTAATAGCGTAGCAGGATTTTTGGAGCAGGATGGATGTTAAAATTTTTCTTAATATTTTTATTTATATAAATTAAAATGATTGTGATTATTTATATATAAAAAAAAATGACTATTTATTAAGAAAATTTGTCAATATAAAATAGTAAATCCCAAATCCTTCTCCTGGCTGCACCACTGACTTACAGTGGACTTTTGATATCGCAAAGCTGAAAAGTAATTTGTTTTTGGGTAATTATGCTTATAGTATAAATACAACAATTAAAAAAAAATTCTACTCAATTGAATAAACTTAATTGCATATTTATTTCATTCTGTTTAGGCCTGAAGGAAAGTAATTTCTTTTAATGTTAATCCCAAAAATAATGAATTTGAAGTTTTTTTATTAGCAGATGAAGTTGCAGTGTTGAAGAAATAATTTTTCACCCTTTTTTTTTTAAGAAAAAAAGGAAAAAATCCTGAAATTGTTCAGAAAACACTGTGATGAATTAATATTTTTTACACAACTGTTGTCATCTTCTGGTTTCCAAGTTGTTTTTTCTTCTTTCATGTTAACTTTTTTCTGTTCATGGTGAGTGTGTGTGATTTTTGCTTTAGAACACTGCAATTGGGTGATAATCAACCAGAGAATAACAGCATAGCAATAAAAATAACTAAACAGAGGGGAAAAAATCACCCCACCCACCATGTACAGCAAATGTACATCAGATACCACAGTAACAGAAGATAAAATTGCAACTTAAAGAAACAAAATAAATTATCCCTCAAGCAACTGCTTGCTGCAATATAAGTTATTTTTTAAACAGTATTGAAAATTCTTTCCTTGTTGGAATTTCATTTATAAAGAAAAAAATTGTGTAGATGAAGAAGCTTGTCGTTATCATTGTGATTAACACTTAAGGTAATTCTCATCACCACCAAACATAATGATATATATACAGGGTGAGCTGGAAAGGCATGTCATAAATGAGGGCACAGAACTGAGACAAAAAGGTCTAGTTAAACGTGGTGCTTAAAATGTGTCATTATGTAGATACAGATCTTTCAAACTACCCATCCTGTGTGGAGGACTTCCTACACTAGCACACACAATTGCAAAAAGAGCACAATGCAAATCTCATAGGGAGGCCCAACATGTCATGTGGAAATAACACATGAAACATACCCGCGTGCATCAGTCACCCCATTGGTCTGAGCATGACAAAATTTGCATACTGCAATGAAACTGCCATAACAGCCTGATAAAACAGCATGGATTATCTACAATCACAAGTTTAGTCATCTGTGTTACCATGGATTACAATATGTTGAGTACCCTATATGTATATATACTGGGTGTCCCTGAATTCATGGCCCAAACATGAGGGAATGGTAGTACACACTGAACCCACCAATATTCGTCACAGAATATGCGGCCGCAAACGCAGCCTGGTGCCAATAGGGGGCACAGACGAGGCGACACGGCTTAAAAGCGCTGGATCGGCCAAACCACAGCATTCTCAGCATCGACCGGATATGAGATGGAGCAGTTTACGAACGCAGAGAAAGCTGGTATGCACCTGATGTACGGCGTAGCCAAGGGCAATGGTAGAGAGGACGTTTGAGCATTCGTTGTAATGATCTCCAATAAATGCCACTCTGGAAACCTCTGTGTCTGTCCTTCATTTCCGACTCCTCACTGCGTTTGTGGCCACATATTCTATGACGAATATTGGTGGGTTCAGTGTGTACTACCATCCCCTCACGTTTGGGCCATGAATTCAGGGACACCCTGTATATACATTGTATTTACTGTACATTGTCATCATTATTCCTAAACAAAATGATGACCAAGAGTGTAGTGCACTACACTCTTGGTCATCAAACAATAGTCACCAAGAGTGTAGCAGCATTGTTAGGAATGTTGCAAATCTAATTTAGGAAATACTACATGAGAACTGACTGCACCCAAATCACATCCTGCAGATGCAGGCATTGTCGGATGGACCACTGCAACATGCTTTCTGTGAGTAGTTCTTATGGAAATGTGGCCATGACTCCATGTTCCCACAAAACATACCGATGACAGATGAGGCAACTTTTGACAAGAATGGAATCATGAATTGATGGAACCAGTATATCTGGGCAGAAGCCAACCGACATGCAACCTGCTGTTACATTGTAAGAGATATGCTCATTGGCCCATATTAGTTACCAATATGCTTTGGAGGTCCAAATTATCTGTACTTCCTCAATACTGTTTTGCATAAATTGCTGGACAATGTACCATTGGCCCTACATTGCTGCATATGGTGTATGCATGATGAAACACCACCATGCTTCAGTCAGTGTGTGCCATAGAGGCTCCAGGACCCCACTATCCACAACATGGATTGGTGTGCCAATCCATGTTGTGGATAGTAACTGAGGCTCCTATAAACTGCTCTGCGAGATTTCCAGACCTGAACCCACTTGACTTTTATCTGTGGGGTCATGTGAAAACAATCGTGTACACCTTCCCTATCAAAGTGTGGAAAGAGTTGTGGCATCATGTGTCCATGCCTGTATTCACGCCAATGGAGGAAACTTCGGGCATCTGTTGGGATGCACATTAAACACCTTTTTCACCAGAAATTGCTGTTTTTATGTCCTGTTTCACTAATGTATCCAGTCCATTTGATGTTTTCACATATAATTGTCTGTTGTATACAGTGTGCATTTGCACATTACATCACATCAGGCCTTCCTAGCTATGGAAGTTGCATTCTGCTCTGTGTTGTTGCACATGTCAGTGTTACAAGCTCTCCTCACAGGACGAGTAGATTCAAATGGTTGTATCTCTGTAATGATGCTTTTTAAACATCACCTTTACTAGACCTTTTTGATCAGTTTTGTGCCCTGATACTGCTTCCTGATTTATGTCATACCTTTTCAGGTCACCCTGTCTATAATTAAGTTTAAGTGAGTTGAGAATTTTAAGCATAATCTTTGAATTCTACAGAAAAAACAGATTCTTTTATTTGCTAATTTCTAAAAATCTTCACAAATCTTTCTCTAAACACAAATTATGTTAGCTGTTAAAGTTTTATCATTTTTTGCATAGGAAATAGAGATATTTTAATTTTATTTTCCCTTTCAGATTGATAGCCACTGTTTCGAACATACTATCAGTACTCTCAATAAGATCTATGGTGAAGCAGAAAATATAACTGGGAAGTCTTTTTCTGAAGGTTGCTTTGCCTGTATAACTGCTTATCTCATATATCTTTGTGTAGAGACTAATTATCAAAAGGTAAGTTTGGTGTTCATTGGTTAGTAACATATTCTTACAATTATTATGTGTATATATTTAGGTTATAAAACATAGTGATCATGCCAAACAAACATGTCTGTATTAGTCAATGCAAAAAATACAAACTGACTACAGTGAAAATACTTCTTTCAGTATTATTTTTTTCTTTGTTATTCATATTTGCTGTTAATCTCTGATTACCAGAAACAGGAGCTTAAATGAAGACTTACAAATATTAGATAATTTATCAATCTTTGGCTTGATAGCATTTGGCATCTCACAAAGCAGAGAAAGCTGCTAGAGCACACAACAACAAAGAGTGCTCTTAGATAGTAAATATTTTTTGTAGGATTAAAAATTAAGATGGCAAGGTTATTGAAGGTACGATTTCTGTTCTGGGTAGGTGGTCTGAGCATTTGCAATATGCTCTCAACAAGAGGTTTAGTTCTGTAATTTTAATAAAGTTAGATGTATTACCAGGGCCAGATAACCCTTTTGCCATCCTCGGCCAAAGTTCAATTAGCTGCCTCCTTCCCACTGGAACTTTTAAACTTAATTTAGTCTTTACTGACAGATTGATATTGTTTCAGTGGGAATTGGGAAGCCAATAAAATTATTAGGCACAGAGTTATGAATTACAGTATAATTAGCTTATTAACATCATTAAAACTGTTCACACCCTGCTTTTTGCATGAAAATCTTCGATAGTTCAGTCACAAAAGTCCATTGATTTTTGTGAGTTCTGCTTCACTGCATAACAAGGCAGCCAAGTTTAGTTGGTCCTGGTTCATTGTCAACTTGAAATGATTTTTTTATTCTTTTTGAGACGAAGATCTTTCAGCCAATGTATATGTCATTGGTGTGCAAACAAATATTCACAACAGTTCATTTGTTCGGGTATACTGATTGAAGGTCTTTGTCATGTTTCACTTACAGAATGCTGTTTTTTTTTTTTTTGTTTTTACTGACTCTTCAGGTATGCCTTTAGGTAGACTAGTTCATCCACCAAAAAGACTTCCAAATCACCTTTCAATTTTTTCAAGACACATTTCCTTTACTTTCCAACTGTGATGTGAGTTTTGATAATTTTGTTATTGCAGCAAACATTTCCCTGAAATTCATGTAGGCAGACTTTTGTTTTTTATGGTTCAGGTGTTGGTCTCTTGACAACTAGTAAGAATGTGCCAATTCTGAGTGTTCACAGCCCATTGCAGAAACATCACCCTTCCAGGACTCATCAAATTGAACTTGCCTCATTTTCTTTCTTTTTCTGTCATACTCGTAAGATTCTATTTTGGAAAGCTGAAAGCATTTTCTTCATAATGATCGAATTTTTCCTAGAGTTCTCGCATGTATTGTACCATGGACTCTAGGAGCTCAACTCCCACAAAAACTTTGATCTCGACACTCATAAGAATTTTGTTGGTTCTGTTCAATGTGTTAAGCACAGACCTCCAAAATTTGGCCATGAACGCAGTTTCTAGTCTGTGGAGTTTGAATAATAAACCACTAGCCTGAACTCGAGTACCTGACTTTTGGGTTTTGTCTTCTTTGATATCTTTTAGAGCATCTAAAGCTGCTGACTAGCTCTCATTTCATTCATTACAGGTGTCATCTCTTGCTGATCAACAGCTGCCTGAAAGTCTCTTCAGGGAAACCTTAGTAGTTTTAGATCTCTGTAACACATCTCATCTATGTGTGTTTCCTGAGAAAAAAGTGTCTTATAGAAGACTGAAAAAAGGAGCAATCTCCTTACAATTGTTTACAGCATTTGTTCCTACTAAATTAACCTTACAGTATTGGGTTTCTGAAACTGAATTCACTATGCTTGCCAGATTTATTTCAAAGTGTTTACAGAAAATTGAATAAGTAGCTTTAGAACCTCATCCTGAAGTAACTAATGAATGGAAATATGTCATGTATGTACCAAAAGAATGAGAAATTAATTATGCTTAATAAAATGGCAAGTTATATTTTTTAAGCATTTTTTCTAAACATTGGAAATTTTTACTGTGGTTTTCCACTGTATCTGTAATAAATTTTTTAAAATATATATTACCTCGTTTTTTTCTATTTAATGTAAACAGTTCATAATCTTTTTGTCAATGCTTAAATCTTTCATTTATTTAGTTTTTTCTATATTATTTAGTCATTTATGCATATTCTTTAGACTTTTGCCCCTCAGTGCGAGCTCCTGTCCATGGTGAGGGGACCACCCTGTGAAGGTTCCGCTGGCTTGATTGCCTCCACGGGGTCCTAAATGCTCGCCCGTGTCTTTGCCGTGCGTGGTGACCCATGTCCCTGGAAAAGAGGATCCTGGCAGTTGCTCAGGGGTCCCAGTCTTCTCTCCCCAGCTCATGACTGGTGGGATCCCCTTTGGCTGTTTTGCCATTGGGGAGCCTGTCTGTTACGGGGCTGGGCAGCGACTTCGGGGGTTACTGCTATATACTGCTTTGGCCTCTGCATCAGGTAAACGGGAGGTCCTGGGGTGCCCCCTCAGGATCAATCAGCTGGTGGGCTGGTCCTGTTAGGGTCAACCATGCAGAACGGTGAGTAACCTTGTCCATGTCCAGACAACAGTTTACCAGTTTCCTTGCACGTTATCTGATTTGCTAGTTTTCTTTATTTTGTGGGAATGAGTTGCTTCTCACTTTTCTTTATTTTACTGCTTCATTTCTTTTGTGAGACCTAGGTTGGATTTCTCTTTTACTTTTCCTTTTGTTTCGTTGTGAGGGCTTGACTCACTGGCTGTGGGGGTATGGTGCCCTCTCGCTCGACTGGGCGTGGTGGCTGGGGACAATGGACACTAAATCTTTAAACACAAACATGAGACCAAAAAATGAAAATTTAGAGGTGAATACAGCTAAAAGAGCTCAGCATGAACCCCCTTCTTCAGTGTCTTCTTTGTCATCATTGCCGTCTTCGTCCCCGAGGTTCCTGATTATCCACTCTATGGGTGAACAGTTCTTGGGGACATGTCCCCATTTTTTATTAATGAGGGTTTGAAAGGTCTTGCTGGAGAACCATTATCAGTGAAGTGCCTAAGATCTGGTGACCTACAGGTGGAAACTGCTTGCTCAAAACATTCTGAGCTCCTCTTGAAGGTAACAGCAATTGGTGGAGTGGCTGTCGAAGTCACTCCACACAAGACGCTTAATTCCTCCCGTGGTGTGGTCTACGAGTGGAGCTCCTCAAGGTTTCTGAGGAGGAGATCCTCTCGGAGCTCTCTTCCCAGGCAGTGATAGCAGTCCACCGCGTTTCACAGCGTCGTAATGAGAAATTAGAACCCATGCAGATCCTAATTATCACATACAATACACCACGCCTGCCTGCTTCCATCAAGGTAGGCTACCTTCACTACGGGAATGGCCATACATTCCGAACCCCCAGCGCTCCTTTCAGTGTCGGAGGTTCAACCATACCCGCACAGCATGCCGGGGCAAACCCACCTGTGCTCGTTGTGGCAGTCAGGATCACATTGACCCTGACTGCACAGCAGAAAAGGCATGGTGTGTGAACTGTGCTGGCTAACATCCGGCATACTCCCGCGACTGTCCTAAGTGGTTGGAGGTGAAAGAGGTGCAAAGGCTAAAGACCCTCAACAACATCTCCTATGCAGAGGCGAGAAGGTTGGCTGCACCGACTGCCACACCTCACAAGGTCTCCTATGCCAGTGCGGTAGTTGGAAAGCCCATCGTTATGATGGCTGCTGTTGCAGTGCAGACCGACATCATCGTCCCACCAGCTGAATCTTTCGCACCTGCTGCAAAGTACCTCTTGACTCAGGTGAAGCCGCAGTTGGTGTCAATCTCATCGACTCCGGTTTCCATTCCTCCGTCTGTGCTTTTCACTTCCACTTTTGGAAGGCCTCCTCCACCCCGCCCACAGACAGCAAGGCCTTCCAAGCACAAGGGGCCCCCACCAGGGCCCAAAAAGAATATTTTACCACCTCGTTCACCAGTCTCTGATCCATGTCACTCGAACGAATCCGAGGACATGGACACCGACCACCCCATTTTTCCGAAACCGTCGCTGGCAATGGTTAAAATAAATCGTGAGTCATAAGCCATTTCTTCCAAGACCTGAGATGGCCACACTCCTACAATGGAACTGTTGTGGATTCCAATGGAATATTAACGACATCAATGCCGTCTTGAGGGCACACAAACCCTTCTGTATGTGAATTCAGGAGACATTTTTGCAGACAGCCAACGATCCCACTATCCGGCACTTTTCTATCGTTCACCAGAATGGAGATGGTCCAGCTCACAGAGATGTCATCCTCGTGAGCAACCATTCTCCATTCCAGGTCATTCCCCTCACTATGCACTTAGAGGCGGTTGCCATCTGCCTCTTTGCAGGATTTTCGTTGACTATCCTGTCTATCTCCCACCAGAAGCATCGTTTTCAGGGATGACCTTGATGACCTCGTCTCGCAGCTGCCATCCCCCTTCCTCATAAGGGGGATCTTCAATGGACACAGTCCACTCGGGTGGGGGGGGGGGGTGCTGACACCAGTGTGAGGGGCATGGTCCTTGAGCAGTAGCTCCTGTATCCATCGCTCTCCCCCTCTGTACGAGTGCCTGTACGCAGTGATGGGGACCACCCTGTGAAGGTTCCACTGGCTCTGTTACTTTCAAAGGGTCCTAAATGCTCGCCCCTTGTGTTTGCCGTGTCCCGGGAAAGGAGGATCCTGGTAGTTGCTCGGGGGTCCCCATTTTCTCACCTCAGCTCATGACTGGCGGGGTCCCCTTCGGCCGCCTTGCCATTGGGTAGCCTGTCTGTCGCGGGTCTGGGTACCAGATTCTGAGACCTCTGCTATACACTGCTTTGGCCTCTACTTCCGGTAAATGGGAGTTCCTGGGGGGGGTCCCCCAGGAGCAATCGGCTGGTGGGATCCTGCTAGGGTCAGCTATACAGAGCGGTGAGTAACTTTGCCCATGGTCCGAGTACAGGTTTGCAAGTTTCTTCACAACTTATTTTCCTTTTGAAGTTATCCTTTCTTTGTGAGGCCAGTTTGGTGTTTCACAATTTTGTTGTTTTATGCTTTGTTTCTTTTCTGTAAAATGTTTTCGTTTTACAGATTTTTTTTTTTATTCTCCTTATGTTTCTTTGTGAGGGCTTGGCTCACTGCCTATGTGGGTATAGTGCCTGCGTAGCGCTGGTGTCCGATTGGCCGTCCACTTGTTGGACTCCGTGAAGGGTGGGGACATCGGGCAATGAACCACACACAAAAAAAAAATGAGAGAGAATGAAGAAAATAATGTGATAACTGCCAACAAGAGGGCTCGGCATGAGCCCCCATCTTCTTCGTCTCCATTATCTCTGCCATCGTCTTCTGTGTCTGTGTCTTCGTTCTCGAGATTCCTGATCGTCCACTCCACTGGTGGAAGGCCAGTGGAGTGTCCCCATTTTTCATGTCCCCATTTTTCATGAATAAAGGTTTGAAAGGTCTTGTGGGACCGTTGCCTGCGAAAGCCACACTGGGTGTTGGAAAGAAGGTTGTGATGTTCTAAATACCAGATGAGTCTTGCATTTACCATTCTTTCCAACACCTTGCACACACAGCTCATCAATGCGATGGGACGATAATTGGAAGGAATCTTGGGATCTTTGCCTGGCTTGGGGAAGGCCAAGACGATGGCCTCCCGTCAGGAGTCCGGAAACTGCTCCTCGAGAAAAATGCGATTGAAGAGATGGAGCAGCCGATCCTTACTCGATGGTGATAGATGTTGGAGCATCGCATAATGGACATTGTCTGGCCCTACAGCAGAGGCACGAGAAGAGTGCAGAGCAAGGCGAAGCTCCTCCGCTGTGAATGGCCTGTTGTAAGGCTCCAGGCCATTCGAGTGGAAAGACAGCGGAGAGCGCTCCGCCCTGCCCTTCTGGGCCAGAAACTCCGGGGAGTAAGAGGAAGACGAAGAGATGGAAGAGAATGACTCCCCCAGAGTGTCAGCAATTGCTTTGGGATCAGCAATTGCCTGTCCATTGTGCTCCAGGATCGATAACGAGTGGGACGTATAGTTCCCACTCATCTTCCGAACTTTATCCCACACGACCTTAGAACTAGTCGTGCGGGTGATAGAAGACGTATACTTGATCCAAGATTCCTTCTGGCGTCGGATGAAACGAGCTTTCGCCCTGGCGCGTTTGAAATTTTCGAGGTTGGGGGTCGTCGGATATCTCCGAAACACCCCCCAAGCCTTGTTCTGAGCCTTATGAGCTGTGGTGCAATCTGGATTCCACCACGGTTTCAGAAAGCGAGAAAACCGTGTCGAAGTTTGAGGAATGGTTGATGCAGCTGCATCTACGATACAGTCCATTATCTCCGCTACTGCCACATTGATGGGCTCCTGGCTGACAGAGTGGTCATCGAGCTCAGAGAGAAGCTCGAAACCACCCCAGTCAGCGCAATCAAGCCTCCACCTTGAGACACGTGAAGGGCTGCAAGACCCCCCACGGGAGATGGTGCACACCACGGGGAGGTGATCGCTTCCATATGGGTTGTCCTCAACCTCCATGTAAAGAGTGGAAGGATCGAGGAGGAGCAGATGGTAAGGTCAATGGCTGGGAAAGTGCGTGTTGGGGAGTAAAAATATGTACTGACACCAGTGTTCAACAGGGAGAGAGAAGGATCCAGGAGCCACTGCTCCAGGACCCCGCCCCTCCCGTTGGTGTCAGCACTGCCCCAAAGTGGACTGTGTCCGTTGAGGTCCCCGATAATGAGGAAGGGGGACGGCAGCTGCGAGACGAGATCATCAAGGTCTTCCTGGAAGACGATGCTCCCAGGTGGAAGATATACAGAGCAGACAGTCAGCGAGAACCCCACGAAGAGACGGATGGCTACCGCCTCTAAGTTGGTGGTGAGGGGTACGACCTGGAATGGAGAATGGTTGCTCACGAGGATGGCGACACCCCCGCGAGCTGGACCATCTCCGTCCCGGTCCCGGCGAACTAGTGAAAAGTGCCGGATCATGGGATCTGTGACTGGCTGCAAGTATGTCTCCTGCAGGCACACACAGATGGGCTGGTGTGCCTGAAGGAGGGAGTATGTATTTGTAGGAGTGTGGCCATCTCAGGACTTAGAAGAGTGGGCGGACGACGAATTCCTATTCAACTTAACCGCCGCAGAGGACGGTTTAGTTTGGAAGGTTTTGCTGTCTTTGGTTTGGAAGGTCTTGCTGTCTGAGGACGGGAAGGAGGAGGCCTTCCGGTGGAGGTGGAAGGCTGAGCTGCAGGAATGGAAACCGGGGTTGATGTCGAAGTCGACACCACCCTCGGTCTCGCCTGCGTGAGGAGGTACTTCGCAGCTGGCGAGAAAGACTCAGTAGGTGGTACACTGATGTGAGTCTGCACCGCAACCGAAGTCATTGGAACGATGGGCTTTCCAATGACTGCACTGGCATAGGAAACGTTGCCAGGCGGGGCGAGCGGTGCAGCAAGCTTTCTCGCCTCAGCATACGAGATGTTATTCATGACTTTGAGGCGTTGTACCTCCTTTTTCTCTTTCCACTTCGGACAGTCGCGAGAGTACGCTGGATGTTCGCCACTGCAGTTCACACAGCATGCCTTTTCTGCTGCGCAGTCAGGATTGAGATGATCCTTACTGCCACAGCGAGCACAGGTGGGCTTGCCCCTGCATGCTGTGCGGGCATGACCGTATATCTGACACTGAAAACAGCGCAGAGGGTTCGGTATATACGGTCGTACCTCACAATGTAAATAACCTGCCTTGATGGAAGAAGGCAGGCGTGGCGTGTTAAATGTGACAATCAGCACCCAGGTGGGTGTCAATTTCCCATCACGGCGTGTCGAAACCCGGTGGACCGCTGTTACTCCTTGAGGTGTGAGCTCCGAGAGGATTTCCTCCTCAGTGACTTTGAGGAGGCCCCACTCGGTGATCACACCCCGAGAGGAATTTAAAGTTTTATGGGGAGTGACTTCGACAGCCACCCCACAAATTGCTTTAACTTTCAGGAGCAGTTCCGAGTGTTTGGAACAAGCGGTCTCAACTTGTAAGTCACCAGATAAGGCGCTTAACGGATTTCGGTTCTCCCGCAAGACCTTTCAAACCTTTATTAACGAAAAAAGGAAACATGTCCCCAAGTACCTGATCACCTGTGGAGTGGATGATCAGAAACTTTGGGAACGAAGACACAGACATAGAAGACGACGGCAGAGATAACTGAGACAACGAGGAAGATGGGGGCTCATGTCGAGCCCTCTTGTTGGTGGTGATCGCATTTTCATCTTTCTCTCTCATGTTTTTTGTTGTGTGGTTCAGTGCCCGCTGTCCCCACCCTCCACGGAGCCCAACAAGGGGACGCCCAGTCGGGCGCCAGGGCTACGCAGGCACTATACCCACACAGTGAGCCAAGCCCTCACAAATAAATAGAAGGAAAATAAAAAGAGAAATGTGCAGAACAAAACATTCTACACAAATCAAACAAAGCGTAAAATAATAAAAACTGTGAATGGCCAAATTGGCTTCACAAAGAAAGGATAACTAGAAAAAGAAAATAAGTTGTGAGGAAACTTGTAAACCTGTACCCGGACCGTGGGCAAGGTTACTCACCGATCTGCATGGTTGACCCTAGCAGGACCTGCCCACCAGCCGATTGCTCCTGGGGGGGGGGGGGGGGGGGGGGGGCGACCCAGGAGCTCCCGTTTACCGGAAGCAGAGGCCAAAGCAGTGTATAGCAGAGGCCCAGGAATCCGCTGCCCAGCCTCGCGACAGACAGGCTCCCCAATGGCAAGACGGCCAATGGGGACCACGCCAGTCATGAGCTGAGGAGAGAAGACGGGGACCCCCGAGCAACTACCAGGATCCTCCTTTCCCGGGACACGGGTCTCCGCGCACGGCAAACACGCGGGCGAGCGTTTAGGACCCTGCGAAGGTAACCGAGCCAGCGGAACCTTCACAGGGTGGTCCCCCTCACCGCGTACAGGCGCTCACACCGAGGGGGAGACAGGTAAGAAGTCCGGGTGAGCAGGACTATGGCTCGCAAAGAGTTGCTGATACACAGTCGGGTGTAAAGGCCTTCCCCATCCTGCACAGGGAAAAATCGCAGGAAGGGGAAACAGCGATCCAAGATGGAAGTGGCTTGGTTGTCGACTGTGTGATGCTATCGAGACTGGTGTTAATGTCTCGCAGGTAACCTCGGACAAGCAAACCGAAAGGGCGAATGACAATCAGCCGATTCTGGTATAACATTTCCTACCGGGAACTGAAAACACAGTCCCAAGTGGGATGGCCTGGCAGGGATCGCTATTTCGCTACATACTGTAGGGACAGCGAAGAGATAATGATGGTTTCGTCAGTCTCAATATAGAGACTCTTGCCCGGTGAAGTGCGGAAGGCCCTTGTGCAAACACGGAGAGCCTGATGGTGTAGAGGGTCCAGCACCTTCACCACCGAATCCCGGGCGGAGTTGTACACCTGAGATCCATAGTCCAGTTTCGACCGGACAAGTGCACAGTAGAGGCAGAGCAAAGAACATCGGTCTGCCCCCCAACAGAGGGAGGAGAGGACCTTGAGGATGTTCAATGCCCACATGCACTTGGATCTGATATGACGTATGTGAGGTAAGGTCAATTTCTGGTCGAAGATGAGACCGAGAAACCTGGCCTCCTATACAACTGAAATGATGTTTTCTCCGAGCCGCAGCTCAGGGTTCAGATGAAGATTATGCTTGCAGCAAAAGTGCACGCAAGCGGTCTTCTGTAGGGAGAACCCATTGAATATTGCCCAAACCGAAAGATTGTTCAGGGCAGTTTGTAGTTGTCGTACAATGACCCTCATGCTGGACGATGAGCAAAAGATGCTGAAGTCATCAACATAGAGGGCAATGCCTACAGTCGGAGAAAGTTGCTGTGTAATGGAATTGATCTTCACATCGAAAAGTGTAACACTCAGGACGCAGCCTTGTGGCACCCCGTTCTTGGGGGAAAGGCCGCGACAGAGTGTTGCTGACACGAAATCGAAAAATACGAGAAGATAAAAAGTTTGTGATGATGAATGGCACGTGACCTCGCAAGCTGATGCTATGGAAGTCATGAAGAATGCCAAATCTCCATGCTGTATCATACGCTTTTTCGATGTTGAAGGAAATTGACACCAGATGCTCTCGACGTAAAAACGAATTCCTGATCGCCGATTCAAGGCGGATCAGGTGGTCTAAAGTAGACCGCTGCCTGAAAAAACCACATTGGGTGTTGGAAAGAAGGCCGTGATGTTCCAAATACCAGGCCAGCCTGGTATTTGGAACATCACGGCCTTCTTTCCAACACCCAGTGTGGCTCCAACAACCAGAGTACCAAATACCAGGTCAGCCTGGTATTTACCATCCTTTCCAACACCTTGCAGATGCAGCTCATCAATGCGATTGGACGATAATTGGAAGGAATCTTGGGATCTTTGCGTGGCTTGGGGAAGGAAAAGATGATGGCATCCTGCCAGGTGTCTGGAAACTGCTCCTCGATGAAAATACGGTTGAAGAATCGGAGCAGTCGATCCTTATTCGATCGTGAGAGATGTTGGAGCATAGGATAATGGACAGTGTCTGGCCTTATGGCAGATGCACGAGAAGTGTGCAGAGCAAGGCGAAGCTCCTTCGCTGTGAATAGCCTATTGTAAGACTCCAGGCCATTCGAATGGAAGGACAGCGGAGAGCATTCGGCCCTGCTCTTCCGGGCCAGAAACTTGGGGGAGTAGAAGGACAGAGAAGAGATAGAGGAGAATGACTCCCCCAGAGTGTCTGCAATAGCTCGAGGATCAGAAATTGCCTGTCCATTGTGATCCAGGATTGATGATGAGTGGGGCCCGTACTTCCCACCCATCTTCCGGACCTTATCCCATGACTTTAGAACTGGTCATGCGGGTGATAGAAGACATATATTTGATCCAAGATTCCTTCTGGCTCTGGCGCCGGATGAAACGTGCTTTTGCCCTGGCGCCAGATGAAACGTGCTTTTGCCCTGGCGCATTTGAATGCTTCGAGGTTGGGGGACGTCATATATCTCTGAAACACCCCCCAAGCCTTGTTCTGAGCCTTAAGAACTGCAGTGCAGTCGGGATTCCACCACGTTTTTGGGAACTGTGGTTGGTTGGTTGTTTGGATTTTAATGGCGCAATAGCAACTAAGGCTATAATGTGCCATACGAATGTCCATAAGAAAAAAGATAAAAGTTGTGTAACCCTTAACCAAATTTTAAAAGAAACCACAAACATATACTAAGAATGTAAAGCAATAAAAAGAAATATAATTGATAACACGAAACAAATGTATAAATAAGTTATAAATATAAAAGTAATCCAGGTGTAAGCAACCTGGGTTAAATATTGGAATAAAACTATATCCGAGTAAAATATCCTGTAAAAAGTAAAAATTCAAAGACAGCGGTAAAACAACAATGATCAGATAAAAAAATGTCTGAGTCTAAGAAGCTCGGACGTAAGAGTAAAATGTGTTTGAGTGTTAAAATGGTATCGCAAAACTCACACTCAGGTACGTCGTCCGCTTGTAGAAGAAACGAATGAGTAATAAAAGAATGACCTAAGCGGAGCTGAGCAAGTACAACTTCCTCCTTGCGATTCCTGCGGCAACAAGACTGCCATGATTTGATGACAGGTTTGATCTCAAAAAGCTTGTTTGTAAGCTGTTCTGACCAAGATCTCTGCCACTGTGCCCGGAGCTCAGTGGTAAAACACTGCCGGAAATCCAGATAGGGAACCGGCAATGGAGAGTCGGACAGAGGCATGGCTGACCTGGCAGCAGAATGTGCCAAATCATTACCCCTGATTCCAACATTACCAGGCACCCAACAGAAACGGATGGTGGTGTGGCTGCCAGACGATGTAGCTGCTGGCGGATCTTAGTAAGAACTGGGTGAGGTCAATGCCTCACCGAGATCAAAGCCTGTAGCGAGTCAGTGTAAAGCACACACCGACGATGATGCTTAGTCGCCACGTGGTCCAAGGCGAGGCTGATAGCGTGCAACTCTGCAGTGGAATCTGGTCTGCAATGATTACATCACAGCAGACCATGGCCGATCCCACTGATGTACTGGAATTCGAGCCATCTGTGAAGACAGGCAAGAAGTCCGGGTACTCAGCAAGATGGCTGGCAAAGAGTTGCCGGTGCACACATTCCCGTGTAAAGGACTTTCCCGTCCTGCACAAGGAAAAATCGGAGGAAGGGGAAACAGCGCGCCATGGTGGAAGTGGCTCAGCTGTCGACTGCAACACTATCGAGACTGCTGTTAATGTCTCTGAGGTAACCTCGTACACGCAAACCAAAAGGACGAATGGCAGTTGGCCGATTTGTGAAAAGCATTTCCCACTTCGGACTGAAAACGCAGTCCCAAGTGAGATGGCCAGGCAGGGATCGCAATTTAGATGCATATTGTTAGGACAACTGCTGATGGCGAAGAGATAAAGAAGGTTCGTTGGTCTCAATGTAAAGACTCTGGACTGGTGAGGTGCGGAAGGCTCCTGTGCAAACACGGAGGACCTGGTGGAGGAGGGGGTCCAGCACCTTCACCACCGAATCCCTGGCAGAGTCGTACACCTGGCATACGTAGTCCAGTTTCGATTGGACAAGTGCACGATACAGGCGGAGCAAAGAACATCGGTCCGCCCCCCAAGAAAGGGAGGAGAGGACCTTGACGATGTTCAATGCCCGCGTTCACTTGAACCTGACATGACGTATGTGAGGTAAAAAGATCAATTTCCGATCGAATATGAGACCGAGAAACTTGGTTTCCACCACAACTGGAATGATGTTACCCCTGAGCCGCAGCTCGGGAACCAGGTGAAGATTACGCTTGTGGCAAAAGTGCACACAAGCAGTCTTCTGTGGGGAGAACCGAAACCTGTTTGCCGTCGCCAAACCGAAAGATTGTTCAGGGCAATTTGCGGTTGTCTTTCAATGACCCTCATTCTGGACGAAGAGCAAAAGATGCTAAAGTCATCAACATAGAGGGCATTGCCTAATGATGGAGGAAGTTCTCTAGTTATAGAATTAATCTCGACAGCGAAGTGTAACACTCAGCATGCAGCCTTATGGAACCCCTGTTATTAGGGGTACGGCCGCGACAGAGTGTTAGCAACACGGACACGAAAAGAACGTGTCGATAAGAAGTTGGAGATGAAGATCGACATGTGACCTCTTATGCCGAAACTGTGGAGATCATGAAGAATGCCGAATCTCCAAGCCATGTCGTAAGCTTTTTCGATGTGGAAGAAAATTGACACCAGGTGCTCTCTACGTAAAAATGAGTTTCTGATAGCCGATTTGAGGTGTATCTGATGGTCAAGAGTTGACCGTTGCCTGCGAAAGCCACACTGGGTGTTGGAAAGAAGGTTGTGGTGATATAAATACCAGATGAGTCTGGCATTGACCATTCTTTCCAACACCTTGCACACGCAGCTCGTTAACGCGATGGGACAATAATTGGAAGGAATCTTGGGATCTTTGCCTGGCTTGGGGAAGGCCAAGACGATGGCCTCCTGCCAGGAGTCCTGAAACTGCTCCTCGAGAAAAATGCGATTGAAGAGATGGAGCAGCCAATCCTTACTCGATGGTGAAAGATGTTGGAGCATGGCATAATGGATATTGTCCGCTGTGAATGGCCTGTTGTAAGGCTTCAGGCCACTCGAGTGGAAAGACATCAGAGAGCGTTCTGCCCTGCCCTTCTGGGCCAGAAATTTGGGGGAGTAAGAGGAAGAGATCGAGGAGAATGACTCCCCCAGAGTGTCGGCAATTGCTTTGGGATCAGCAATTGCCTGTCCATTGTGCTCCAGGATCGATAACGAGTGGGATGTGTAGTTCCCACCCATCTTCTGGACTTTATCCCACACAACCTTAGAACTAGTCGTGCGGGTGATAGAAGACGTATACTTGATCCAAGATTCCTTCTGGCTCTGGCGTCGGATGAAACGAGCTTTCGCCCTGGCGCGTTTGAAATTTTCGAGGTTGGGGGTCGTCGGATATCTCCGAAACACCCCCCAAGCCTTGTTCTGAGCCTTACGAGCTGTGGTGCAATCTGGATTCCACCACGGTTTCAGAAAGCGAGGAAACCGTGTTGAAGTTTGAGGAATGGTTGATGCAACTGCATCTACGATACAGTCCATTATCTCCGCTACTGCCACATTGATGGGCTCCTGGCTGACAGAGTGGTCATCGAGCTCAGAGAGCAGCTCGAAACCACCCCAGTCAGCCCGATCGAGCCTCCACTGTGAGATGCGTGAAGGACTGCAAGGCCGCTCACGTGAGATGGTGCACACCACGGGGAGTTGATCGCTTCTGTAGGGGTTGTCCTCGACCTCCAATGTGAAGAGTGGAAGGATCGAGGAGGAGCAGATGGTAAGGTCAATGGCAGTGAAAGAGCGGGTTGGGGAGTGAAAGTAAGTACTGACACCGGTGTTCAACAGGGAGAGAGAAGGGTCCAGGAGCCACTGCTCCAGGACCCCGCCCCTCCCGTTGGTGTCAGCACTGCCCCAAAGTGGACTGTGTTCGTTGAGGTCCCCCATAATGAGGAAGGGGGACGGCAGCTGCAAGACGAGATCATCAAGGTCTTCCTGGAAGACGATGCTCCCAGGTGGAAGATATACAGAGCAGACAGTCAACGAGAACCCCACGAAGAGACGGATGGCTACCGCCTCTAAGTTGGTGGTGAGGGGTACGACCTGGAATTGAGAATGGTTGTTCACGAGGATGGCGACACCGCCGTGAGCTGGACCATCTCCATCACGGCGAACTAGTGAAAAGTGCCGGATCGTGGGATCTGTGATTGGCTGCAAGTATGTCTCCTGCAGGCACACACAGATGGGCTGGTGTGCCTTAAGGAGGGCCTTGATGTCAAGATTCCTCTGGAATCCACGACAATTCCATTGTAGGAGTGTGGCCATCTCAGGACTTAGAAGAGTGGGCGGACGACGAATTCCTATTCAACTTTGACTTCTGGCAGCATTTTTGCATTGAGCTCCGGGCACAGTGGCAGAGATCTTGGTCTGAACAGTTGTTAACAAGCTTTTTGAGATCAAGCCCATTCTCAAACCGTGGCAGTCTTTTTTCCACAGGAATTGCAAGGAGGAAGTTGTACTTGCTCGGCTCCACTTAGGTCATTCGTTTCTTACACCTTCATTTCTTCTTAAGGTGGACGAGGAACCTAAGTGCGAGTTTTGTGACACCATTTTAACTATTAAACATTTTACTTCATTGCCCCACTTTTAACTTTGAACGTAAATTGTATTTTAATTTTCACAATTTTATGTCCGAGCCCCTTACACTTGGACACCTTTCCTCTGATCATTGCATTTTATCGTCATTTTTTTCGTTTTTAAAACGTGGATATTTTACTAGAATTTGATTTTTACCTGTATTTTCTATATATCACCCAGGTCTCTTACACCTGGAATTATTTTATTCTGTGTTTATCCTGTTGTTTTAAATTGTACTTTTACACTTGTTCTTTGTTGTTTTACTATTTTGTATTGTAGTGTTCTGATTTTAACTTTGATTGCGGATATGCACGACTTTTATCTATTATATTATCATTTGTTTAGCGCTTAATGGCCTAGTTGCCCATGTGCCATAAACCCAAAACAACCAACCAACCAACCAACCAGCTGTCCACCCAATTCCCTAAGACCTGAGATGGCTACACTCCTGCAATGGAATTGTGGTTTCCAGAGAAATTTTGACATCGTGGTATTCCTTCAAGCAGGAAGCATAAATTCAGTACTGCAAGTATGTCTCCTGCAGGCTCTGAAGCCTGCAGGAGACATACTTGCAGTAATGTAGTGCAAAAACGGATTTTGCAAAGCAATTGTCTAAATTTTGTAAAATTTAAGGAATTAAAAAAGTTAAATTATATATTAATTGATGGAAAATTTACTGAATGAATAAATTTTTACCTGAAACATGATTTATTATGGTATTATATCCAGCAGTATTACTGGGACACATTTGCCAACTATTTAGCCCTGCTTGCACTAAGCCTGCTCAATAGCCTTTCTGTACCAAGACTCTGTACCCTTTGATGTATAATACTTGCATTAGTTTCCATTTCATGGTGACTTTTTGTTGGCATTATTTTCAATGCCTGACTGTTGAATAATTATGGTAATGTTGATATATTTTAAAGCTTTATGCATAGCACTATGGTGATAATGCACTACTAGTATAGTTTGTTTGGGAAGTGCTTTTGAATATTAATGAGGGGATTGAGTGTTTTTCATTTGCATGTTATAAATCTCTATAATGTTGCCAAATAAATTACAGTTTACTCTGATTTGCTATATGGTGCATTTTTTGTGAAGTCAACCCCTACATATAGCAAGAGTAAATTATATAAAGAAATTAGTAAGAACTCGTTTTTAAATTATTCTTCATAAAGTTTTAAAATTTTTTTGCTGTTTTGCATATTTTCTGTAATCCACAATTAAAATATTACAGTGTCTTAAGAAGATAGCTTCTTTTCTTGATGAACAAAATGAAACAGTATGGCTGCCACGGGGACTTCATATAACTGATCCCATTGAGCATGGACTCAGAGTTGTATCCTTGTTTTCTTTAAATAAGCTTTTTAGATATTATCATCATTAGTTTAATAAAAATGACAAGACTTCATATTACCTTTTTTTTAAGTTAATTGAAGCTTTTTGCTACAAGAAAATTTGTAAAACAAATTGGAAGGCTTGCAGCATAAACAAATTGGTTTCACTTGTAAAAACTTCTGGGAGAACAGGAAGAGCCTTTTCTAGAACAATTGCATCATTACAGAGTTGGGGTACCATGCTTCCCCTCCAGCTCCCTTTGAAGGAAATTTAGCATTAATGATTAGTTCATCAATACATTAACAAAAACATTAACAAATTTTGTTCATTATCCCCCCACACTCCAAAACAAATTATAGCTTGCTTCTGCCTAAAACTGAGTTACTCTTGTTTTAAACATACATTATATGCAGTTTTATTTCTATTTCAATTACTGATTGCAAGGAGGTAACTGTTTCTTGCATGAATTGATCAGACAGGTTTAAACATTTTGCCTTATAACTCATTTTTGACTGAAATTGGAGCTGTCTCATTCTTGCAGCAAACCATTCAGTTGACTGCAATACAGAGTGACTATAAATGAATGTAACATTTGAAATATTTATCATTTGAAAACAATAAGTACAACATCAGCAAATGTTACATATTTCTAAAGAACATATAAAAAATTTCACATACCAGGAAAAGATTTACAAATGTGCAATGTGGCTATCATGGTAGAGAGAGACAGTGATTGATAGTTTAAAATATAATCACCAATTCATGCTTAAAAGTTTAAATGCCCTCAAATTAAGCTTATTAGCTTGATTATGAGAGTTAATTTCTAAATTGTTGGTTGCCCTAAGCAACATACAAGTAGCATAATACGTGAGCATTACAAACAATATGCTACTTCTGTGTAGCATAATGTTACAGATTTAGAATGACAGATTTAGAAATTAGGACAACTACAGATTTAGTAACTCTTGTAATCAAGCTAGTAATCATAACTTAGGGCATTTAAACTTTTAAACAGTGAATTTGTGATTAAGTTACATTTTATGGTTACCATGGGTTCCCTTACATTCTCCCTACATTCCAGTTCATCCCACATTTTCTTCATCAGATGCAATGATATGCATCAATTTCTCTGAAAAGAGGAAACAAAATGACTTGGACATGTATCACTAAGATGTACTACCACTTATTTGTGATGATATCTATTAAAAACCTATTAAAGTGTATGACAGCTTTCATGTTTGGTTCTTTAAACCATGCATAATTTGTTCACTTTGCATTTATGGGTTTTTTATAAGGAACTTTTTTAATTGTTACATTCATTTGTAATTGCCCCATATATTAGAGGGTTACATGAGTTTGTGAAGATCTTGGGTAGGAATAGTTCTTACAATTTTATCTTAAGAAATATGAGAGCAGTTTGTATTTTGACTTATTTAAGGTTTTGTAGAATATCTTCAAGTTTATTTAAATTTTTTCCATGATTGATTATAAGAAGAACTCTGTGATCTTATTTGTAAAAACGCTTGAAGATCTGCGCGGAAAATGAGTCAGCTCCACTTTTAGAGACTTGTGGTGTGATGCTCCAAAGTATGTTAATAATTAATTTGCCAGATAACTGGAATTTAGAGCACCAGGCAATTTACCTTGCCAAGAAATTAAACAAGGGTTATTTATTTCAATGAGCATAAGATAATAAACTTAAGTTAAAGATTTTAACAAACTCTGCTCAAGAGAAAAAAAATGATAAGATCAAAATAAAATTTCATAAAATAAAAGTTTATTGAATTCTAGACTCACCAATAAACATGTTGCACAAAAACTGTGACTACAAGTCACTCTCCTCCACTACAACACACCTCCAACAACTAACAACTCTTTCCAACAAAAAAAACTCAACTCTTCTACTCCACTATCTATGCTCCCTGAGGCGGGGGTGGCTCAGTCGGTAGCACGCCAGGCTCGTAATCTGTAGTTCCCAGGTTCGAGTCCCAGCTGGGTCAGCGTTGAGATTTATCTCCGCAAAACTCCCCGCCCTGCCCACGGTCAGTAGGGGACACCGATGGCCTTGGAAAGGCCGCCGTCCGTCGGATGGGACGTTAAGCCGTGGCCCCGTGTGCGGGAGAGCCATACCCTGTGCACGTTAAAGAACATGCTGGATGGCCTTGACGGGAGGCTACCATCTGTCTCCCAACAGCTGTTCCAGTGGGTCCCCTCCCCCAACCTTCTCTGAGCCTTCGGGGTCCATGTGACCTGGCCATTTAGCCCATGGTGTGCAAAAAAGTGCCGCTCAGAGGTAAAACAACCCAACCCATCTATGCTTCCATTCTCTAACTGCTCTCATACTATGTCTAACTGACAGTCACAACTCCAATCACTTAACCACAGTCTGGCAAGCTAACATAGCAGTTGCGACATTGCGCAGGGAAGCCACATTTGCATACGGTGATTGACTGCTGAAGATGACCATAGGTGGGAGTGTCCTTGCTCTGCACATTTAGCGGCCGTCAATCAAATTGAAGTTGTGCAATCGCCAACACTGTAGGTTGGGATAAATGATTATTCAAAGTAAATAAATTCCCAAAAATAATTATAACATAAATAAATGGAAACTGTTTAAGGAAAAGCAAAGGTGAATTATCACAGTGGGAAAACAGGAAAAACATCTTCTAGAACCAGTAGCAGATAAGTTGTAAATATTTTAATTTTTTTTTTCAGTTTATTAAATTCTTTTAATTCTACATTTTGTTTTTTGTTGCAGATTTTTTACAGTAGCTGTTATTTATTATTTGATATTAAAATTATTTCATTTTTGGCTACAAATTGAATTTTATTTTCCATTCTGATATTTCAGTTCAGTGAGATAAAGGAATTTGGTCTTATTTCTAGAGCTGTTTTTAGAATCACATTATATAGGATAGTCACATACATATGTAGGATGTTGGTGTACTGTTTCATAGCTTATGTGAATTGTTGGGAGAAATGATTTATTGATGAGCCAAGAAACTTCCCTTTTACTGTTCTCCAAATGTATATATCAGGCAATGTGCAGTCTTGACTCTTTAGTAGGTACAGAAATTTACCACTGTGTAATAGTCAATTAAGAAACAGTTGCTCCAGTAGCTGTAAATTTTCATAGCTTATGTGAATTGTTATTGCATCTTGTTGGGCATGCAAAATCTGACCAGTAAATGGAAACCCCATGGTGAATACTCCTGCTGTGGTGAGGGGGCCATTCTATGAATGTTCTGCTGGTTCAGGTATCTTCACTGGGTCCTGAATGCTTGCCTGCATGTTTGCCATGTGCTGTTACCCATGTCCCTGGACAGGAGGATCCTGGTAGTTGCTTGGGTACCTTCTGCTTTCTAAGCTCATGGTGGATTCCTCTTTGGCTTATCTTGCCAATGGGGAGCCTGTTCATTGTAGGGCTGGGCAGTGCTTTCTAGGGTCACCACTATACATTGCTTTGGCCTCTACTCCATGTAAGTGGAAGCTGCTTGGGTAATTGGAACAGCCAATTTGGTCTCTGCTGGAAAGAATTATGTAACATTTGCTGATGTTGCACATTGTTTTCGAATGATAATTATTTCAAATGATAATTATTCAAAATTCGAATGATAATTAATTCAAAATTTTTATTTATAATCGCTTTGTATTGCAGTCAACTGAATGGTTTGCTGCAAGAATGCATTTCATAGAACAGCCAATTTGGTCCCCAGGATCAAATGACTGTTGGACTGGGCCTGTTATGGCCAACTGTGCAGTATGTTGAGTGCCTAGCCCTCAATAAGGGTACAGATTTGCAAAGGATCCAAGTTTCACTACCATAACTAATTCTAGAACGAACCATACTATTTTAGCCTAATTTTAGTCTTCAGGGGTATTTGCCTATTTCTCCATACTCTCCATAGATTCTTAGAAGTCCCAGCACAATCATTATTCTTCTGTTTATCTCATGCCACACATCACCAATATCTGTTACATAGCTCCCAAGATAAACTGTGACACCTGCTTAAGACTGCAACCATTCAGATTAACTGAATCACAATCTGCTTGACCAATTTTCATCACTTTAGTTTTCACTCTGTTTAAAACCAAACCAACTCTACAACCAGTCTCATCAATAGCTTTAATAAAAGAATTCATCTGATTAATATCATTTGCTAAAAGGACCATATCATCAGCATAATCTAAATCAGAAATTTTCAGATCTCTAGACCAATTAAACCCAAAATATTTCCCTTGCAATGAATTTCACATAACATAATCAATAACCTAACTAAAGAGGAGTGGAGACAAAATGCACCCTTGTGGAACATCAAGAGCAATGCTAAACTAGTTGTTACAAGCTTTAACAACTCACACATGACTCAGCATTACTATAAAGGGCATTCATTACATTAACTCCCCTCAGTACGAGCTGCTGTACCTTCACAAGGTCCTGAATGCTCACCCACGAGTTTGCTGTATGTGGCTACCCCGTGTCCATGGAAAGGAGGATCCTAGCAGTAGATCGGAGGTCACAACTTCTCTCCTCAACTCATGACTGGTGGGGGGTCCCTTTCAGCTATTTTACCATTGGGGAGCCAGTCCATTGCGGGGCTGTTCCCCTCGGTGTGAGCTCCTATAGGCGGTGAGGGGACCACCCTGTGAAGGTTCCGCTGACTCGGGTACCTGACTCGGGTCGATTGGTGGGCAGGACCTGCTAGGGTCAACTATGCAGAGCGGTGAATAACCTTGCCCATGTCCAGGTACAGATTTGTGAGTTTCCTCACAACTTATTTTTCTTTTGTAGTTATCCTTTCTTTGTGAGGCCAGTTTGTTTTTTCACAATTTTGTTATTTTTTCACTTAGTTCCTTTTGTGCAGAAAGTTTATTTCCTTACTTTTCACTTTTCATATTCCTTTTATTTGTGGCTCACTGTCTGTGTGAGTATAATGCTTATATAGCCCAGACTTCCCCTTATTGGACTCCGTGAAGGGTTGGGGCAGTGGGCACTGAACCACACAATAATCATGAGAGTTGATGATACAATTCATTCGATCAATTCCGCTAAGAGGGCTTGACATGAGCCCCCATCTTCATTGTCTTTGTCATCTACACCGTTGTCTTTGTACCTTCGTCCACTGGTGATCAGATAATTAGGCACATTCCCCCATTTTTTATCAACAAAGGTTTGAAAGGTTTTGCGGGAGAATCAAAATCTGTCAAGCGCTCAAAATCTGGCACCTTGCAGGTTCAGACTGCTTGTTCCAAACATTCGGAACTACTCCTGAAGGTTACAGAGAAGGTGGGGTAGCTGTCACGGCCACTCCCCACAAAGCCTCGAATTCCTCTCGAGGGGTGTGATCACTGAATGGGGACTTCTCAAAGTCACTGAGGAGGAAATCCTCTCAGAGCTCACTACCCAAGGAGTGGCAAGAGTCTGCCTTGTTTCAATGTGTCATGATGGTAAATTGGTACCCACCCAGGTATTGATCATAACCTTCAACACGTCACGTCTGCCTTCTTCCATCAAGGCAGCTTATTTGTATTGTGAGATAAGGCCTTATATACCAAATCCTCTGTGTTGTTTTCAGTGCCAGATATACAGATATGCATGCACAGCTTGTGGGGGGAAACCCATCTGTGCTCGCTGTAACAACAAGGATCACCTTGATCCTGACTGCACAGCAGAAAAGGCAAGCTGTGTGAACTGTAATGGCGACCATCTGGTATATTCCCCCAACTGTCCCATATGGAAGGAGGAAAGGGAGGTGCAACGCCTAAAGATAATGAATAACATCTCATATGCTGAGGCAGGACAGTTCGCTGCACCACCCTCTTCACCTGGCAAGATTTCCTATGCCAGTGCAGTCATGGGAAAGCCCATCGTTCCAATGACTTCAGTGGCAGTGCTGACTGACATCAGTATACCATCTACTGAGTCTGGGGCGGGGTGGCTCAGTCGGTAGCGCGCCAAGCTCGTAATCTGTAGTTCCCAGGTTCGAGTCCCAGCTGGGTCAGCGTTGAGATTTATCTCCGCAAAATTCCCCGCCCTGCCCACGGTCAGTAGGGGACACTGATGGGCTTGGAAAGGCCGCTGTCTGTCGGATGGGATGTTAAGCCGTGGCCCCCGTGTGCGGGAGAGCCATACCCTGTGCACGTTAAAGAACACGCTGGATGACCTTGACAGAAGGCTACCATCAGTCTCCCAACAGCTGTTCCAGTGGGTCACCTCCCCCAACCTTCTCTGAGCCTTTGGGGTCCATGTGACCTGGCCATTTAGCCCATTGTGTGCAAAAAAGTGCACTCAGAGGTAAAACAATCCAATCCTACTGAGTCTTTCTCATCCACAGCTAAGTACCTCCTGACGCAGACAAAACCGAGGTTGGTGTCTACTTCGACATCAACTCTGGTTTCCCTTCCTGCAACTCCACCGGAAGGCCTCCATCTCATCCTCAGACAGCAAGACTCCCCAAACCTCAGGGGCCAATATCATTCCAGTTGTGATGGAGACCAAGTTTCTCAGTCTCATCTTCGACTTGAAATTGACCTTTTTATCACACATCCTACATCTCAGGTCCAAGTGCATGCAGGCATTGAGCATCTTCAAAGTCTTGTCCTCTATCTCTTGGGGAGGTGGACCGATGGTCTTTGTTCTGCCTCTATTGTGCACTTGTCCTGTCGAAACTGGACTACAGATCCCAGGGGTACGACTCTGCCCAGGATTCAGTGGTGAAGGTGCTGGACCCCCTCAGTGCGAGCTCCTGTCTGTGGTGAGGGACCACCCTGTGAAGGTTCCGCTGGCTCGGTTACCTTCACAGGGTCCTAAACGCTCGCCCGCGTATTTGCCCTGCATGGTGACCTGTGTCCCTGGAAAGGAGGATTCTGGCAGTTGCTCAGGGATCCCCGTCTTCTCTCCCCACCTCATGACTGGTGGGGTCCCCTTTGGCCGTTTTGCCATTGGGGAACCTGTCTGTTGCGGGGCTGGGCAGCAATTTTGGGGGCCGCTGCTATACACTACTTTGGCCTCTGCTTCAGGTAAACGGGAGGTCCCCGTTTACAACAGGACCTCCAGATAAGGGGACTGGATAAAGGACCTCCAGACAAGGAACAATCGGCTGGTGGGCAGGTCCTGCTATGGTCAACTGTGCAGATCAGTGAGTAACCTTGTCCACGTCCGGACAACGGTTAGTTTCCCCACACATTCACTCATTTTCTAGTTTTCTTTCTTTCGTGAGGCCAGTTCGTACCTCGCACTTTATTACTTTGCTGCTTATTTTTCTTTTGTGGGAACTCTGATGAGTTTCTCACCATTTCTCTTTTCCTTTCGTTTTGTTGTGAGAGCTTGGCTCACTGACTGTGTGAGTATGGTGCCCGGGCAACCCTGGCACCCTATTGGGCGTCCCCTTGTTGGACTCCGTGGTGAGTGGGGACAATGGGCACTTCATCACTTTAAAACATATAGAGTTCTACAACTCAAAATTCGCCAATCAATGCCGCCAAGAGGGCTCGCCGTGAACCCTCATTTTTGTCTATGCCTTCGTCTTTGTGTGTGTCTCTGTCTCTATGGGTGATCAGGTGCTTGGAGACATGTCCCTGTTTTTTATTCACTAGGGTATTCTAGGTCTTGCGGGAGAACCGAAATCTGTCAAGCGCCTTATATCTGGTGACTTGCAGGTGGAAATTGTATGCTCCAAACACTCGGAGCTTCTTTTGAAAGTTATAGCTATTGGTGGAGTAGCTGTCGAAGTCACTCCACACAAGATGCTCAATTCCTCCCAGGGTGTGATCTCTGAGTGGAGCCTCCTCAAGGTTTCTGAGGAGGAAATCCTCTCCGAGCTTTAAGCCCAGAAAGTGATCGCAGTCCACCGCGTTTCGACACGCCGTAATGGAAAGTTAGAACCCAGCCAGGTTCTAATCCTCACTTTCAACACTCTACGTCTACCTACTTTCATCAAGACAAGGTATTTACATTGCGATGTAAGGCCCTTTATACCAAACCCTCTGCATTGTTTCCAATGCCAGAGGTTTGGACATGCCTGCACTGCATGCCGGGGAAAGGCCCACCTGTGCTTGTTGTGGCAGTCAGGATCATCTTGAACCTAACTGCACAGCAGAAAAGGCATACTGTGTAAACTGCCGTGGTGACCATCTGGCATACCCCCATGACTGTCCAAAGTGGCTGGAGAAGAAAGAGGTACAGGGTCTAAAGACCCTCCATAACATCAGTTATCCAGAGGCGTGAAAGCTCGCTGCACCACCTGCCCCACCTGGCAAAGTCTCCTATGCCGGTGCGGACTCAGAAAGCCTGTCGTTAAGATAGCTTCCGTAGCAGTGGAGACCGACAACAGCGTCCCACCAGTTGATTCTTTCATGCCTGCTGTGAAGTACCTCCTGACGCAGGCGAAACCGAATTCGGTGTCAATCTTGACATATACTCTTGTTTCAATTCCTGCATCAGTACCTTCCCCTACCATCTCTGGAGGGCTTCCTTCACCCCACCTATAGACAGCAAGACCTTCCAAGCCCAAGGGGCCCCCACTGGGGCCCAAAAAGAAAATTTGACCTCCTTCTTGTTCGGCGGTCTCTGATTCGTGTTACTCTGACAACTCCGAGGACATAGGCACAGAACACCCTATTTTTCCAAAACCGTCGCCAGCGACGGTTAAAATAAATCGAAATTCGTCCACCAATACTTCCAACACCTGAGATGGCCACACTCCTTCAATGGAACTGTCGTGGATCCCACAGTAATATTAATGACATCAAGGTCCTCTTGACGGCACATGAACCCATGTGTGTGTGCCTTCAGGAGACATACTTGCAGACAGCCAACGATCCCACTATCCAGCGCTTTTCTCTCATTCGCCGGGACTGGGATGGAGATGGTCCAGCTCACAGAGGTGTCACCATCCTCGTAAGCATAGATTCTCCATTCCAGGTCTTACCCCTCACCACCAACTTAGAGGCAGTAGCCATCTGCCTTTTTGTGAGATTTTCTTTGACTATCTCCCACCTGGAAGCATCGTTTTCCGGGATGACCTTGATGACCTCATCTCGCAGCTGCCATCCCCCTTCCTCATCATGGGGGACTTCAGCGGACACAGTCCAGTCTGGGGTAATGCTGACACCAACGGGAGGGGCAGGGTCCTGGAGCAGTGGCTCCTGGATCCATTGCTCTCCCTGTTAAATACCGGTGTCAGTACATACTTTCACACACCAACCCACATATTCACTGCTTGATCTCACCATCTGCTCCTCCTTGATCCTTCCACTCTTTAAATGGGAGGTCGAGGGCAATCCATATGGAAGCGATCACCTTCCATGTGGTGTGCGCCATCTCCTGTGGGTGGCCTTGCAGCCTTTCGCATGTCTCACGGTGGAGGCTTGATCAGGCTGACTGGAATGACTTTGAGCTGTTGTCTGAGCTCATTGAGCACTCTGTCAGCCAGGAGCCTATCAATGTAGCAGTGGTGGAGATTATGGACTGCATCGTCCATGCAGCTTCCTCTACTATTCCTCAGACCTCGACTCAGTTTCCACGGTTCCCAAAACCGTGGTGGAATCCCGACTGCACCGCAGCTTGTAAGGCTCAGAACAAGGCTTGGGGGGTGTTTCGGAGATATCCGAAATCCCCCAACCTAGAAGCATTCGAACGCGCCAGGGCAAAAGCTTGTTTCATCCGGTGCCAGAGCCAGAAGGAATCTTGAATCAAATATACGTCTTCTATCACATACACGACCAGTTCTAAGGTCGTGGGATAAGGTCCAGAAGATGGGTGGGAAATACATGTCCCACTCATTATCGATCCTGTAGCACAATGGACAGGCAATTATTGATCCTCAAGCAGTCACTGACACTCTGAGGGAGTCCTTCTCCATCTCTTCTTCGTCATCTTACTCCCCCCAGTTTCTGGCCCAGAAGGACAGGGCGGAACGCTCTCTGCTGTCTTTCCACTCAAATGGCCTGGAGCCTTACAACAGGCCATTCACAGTGGAGGAGCTTCGCCTTGCTCTGCACTCTTCTCATGCCTCTGCTGTAGGGCCAGACAATGTCCATTATGCCATGCTCCAACATCTTTCACCATCGAGTAAGGATCGGCTGCTCCATCTTTTCAATAATATTTTTCTCGAGGAGCAGTTTCTGGACTCCTGGCGGGAGGCCATCGTCTTGGCCTTCCCGAAGCCGAGAAAGAATTCCAAGATTCCTTCTAATTATCATCCCATTGCACTGACGAGCTGCGTGTGCAAGGTGTTGGAAAGAATGGTAAATGCCAGACTCATCTGGTATTTAGAACATCACAACGGGAGGGGTGGAGTTCTGGAACAGTGGCTCTTGGATCCTTCACTCTCCCTGTTGAACTTGGGTGTCAGCATTTGCTTCCACTCCCCAACCCACACTTCACTGCCATTGATCTGACCATCTGCTCCTCCTCGAACCTTCCACTCCTTACATGGGAGGTCAAGGAAAATCCTTATGGATGTGATCACCTCCCCATGGTGTGCACCATCTCCTGTGGGGGCCTTGCAACCCTTCATGTGTATCCAGGTGGAGTCTTGATCGATGGCCATCAATCCAGGAGGATGTGTATCAGGTGAAAGCGTGAGTGGTCATCGAGCTCTTTTCTGAGCTCGATGACCACTCTGTCAACTAAGAACCAATTACTGTTGAAGTCACGGAAATGACATACTGCATCATTCATGCAGTTGCATCGACTCTTCCTGACTTCAACTCAGTTTCCAAAACCGTGGTGTAATCCCAACTGCACTGCAGCTTGTAAGGCTCAGAACAAGGCGGGGTGGGGGGGTTCAGAAGTATCCGTATATATTTCTCGTTGCATCCAGTAGCAAAGCCAGAAGGAATCGTGGATCAAATATACTTCATCTATCACCCACATGACCAGTTCTAAGGTCATGTGGGATAAAATCCAGAAGATGAGTGGGAAGTACACATCCCACTCATTATCAATCCTGGAGCACAATGGACAAGCAATTGGTGATTCTCAAGCAATTGCTGACACTCTGTGGGAGTTCTCCTCCATCTCTTATTTATCTTCATGCTCCCCTGAGTATCTGGCCGTGAAGAGCAAGGCCGAATGCTCTCTTTCCATTTGACTGGCCTGGAGCTATATAAGAGGCCATTCACAGCGTAGAAGCTTCACCTTGCTTTGCATACTTTGCATGCATCCAATAGTGAATACCAGACGGGCCTGGTATTTGGAATATCATGGTCAAATTTAGACCACCTGATCTGCCTCAAATTGATGATTGGGATTTTTTTTTTTTATGTTGAGAGTACTGGTGTCCATTTTCTTCGACATCGAAAAAATGTACGACACAGCATGGAGATTCTGCATTCTTCATGACCTCTATAGCTTTGGCTTGAGAGGTAACATGGTGATCTTTGCAAATTTTTTATCATCTCCAACATTTCGTATCCATGTCAGCAACACTCTATCAGTCCTTTCCCCCAAGAACTTGGGTCATTGAACGACAACTGCAAACTGCCCTGAACAATCTCTCGGTTTAGGCGATGGCCAATGGGTTCCGGTTCTCCCCACAGAAGACCACTTGCATGCACTTTTGCCGCAAGCATAATTTTCATCTGGACCCTGAGCTGCAGCTCGGGGGTAACATCATTCCAGTTGTGGCAGAGACCAAGTTTCTCGGTCTCATATTCGATCGGAAATTGACCTTTTTACCTCACATACATCATTTGAGGTCCAAATGCATGTGGGCATTGAACATTGTCAAGGTCCTCTCCTCCCTTTCTTGGGGGGAGGACTGATGTTCTTTGCTCCGCCTGTACTGTGCACTTGTCCAATCGAAACTGGACTACGGATCCCAGGTGTACAACTCCGCCCAGGATTCGGTAGTGAAGGTGCTGGACCCCCTCCATCACCAGGCTCTCAGTGTTTGCACGGGAGCCTTCTGCACCTCACCAGTCCAGAGTTTTTATGTTGAGACCGACAAACCTTCTTTATCTCTTTGCTCTCAGCAGTTGTCCCTACAATATGCATCTAAATTGCAATCCCTGCCTGGCCATCCCACTTGGGACTGCATTTTGAGTCCAAAGTGGGAAATGCTTTATACTAATCGGCCGACTGTCATTCGTCCATTTGGTTTGCGATTCCGAGGCTACCTCAGAGAAATCAACACCCGTCTCGATAGTGTCGCACAGTTGAGCATCTTTCACCGTGTCTCACTGTTTCTCTTTCCTGTGCAGGACGGGAAAAGCCTTTACACCCGACTGTGTGAACCTGCAACTCTTTGCCAGCCATCGTGCTGAGCACCCGGACTTCTTGCCTGTCTTCACAGATTGCTCGAAGTCCACCACATTGGTGGGATCGGCCATGGTCTGCTATGATGTAATTGCAGACCAGATCCCACTGCAGTGTTCCATCTTCACTGCATAGTTGCATGCTATCAGTCTCGCCTTGGACCACGTAGCGGCTAAGCATCATCGTTGGTGTGTGCTTTACACCGACTCACTTAGCTCGCTACAGGCTTTGATCTCGGTTGGGCATCGGCCTCACCCAGTTCTTTCTAAGATTCGCCAGCAGCTACATCGTCATAGCCACAACCACCATCCATTTTTGTTGGGTGCGCAGTCATGTCGGAATCAGGGGCAATGATTTGGCAGATTTTGCTGCCAGGTCAGCCATGCCTCTGTCCGACTCTCTGTTGCCAGTTCCATATCTGGATTTCTGGCAGTGTTTTGCCACCGAGCTCCGGACACAATGGCAGAGATCTTGGTCAGAACAGCTTACGAACAAGCTCTTTGACATCAAACCTATCATCAAACCATGACAGTCTTGTTTTCGCAGAAATCGCAAGGAGGAAGTTGTACTTGCTCGGCTCCGCTTAGGTCATTCATTTATAACTCATTCATTTCATCTCAAGGCAGACGCTGAACCAAAGTGCGAGTTTTGTGACACCATTTTAACGATCAAACATATTTTACTTTCATGTCCCGCTTTTAACTTTGAAAGTCGACTCTATTTTAACTTTTACGATTTTATGTCCGAGCCACTTACACTCGGACAACTTTTAACACCTGTCTTTGATTTTTTACGTTTTACTGGGTATTTTACATGTTTATGAACTTTTTTACTTTGTTAACTTGATTTTACACTTGTTTCTGTTTTTCAATGGGTCCTATGCACCCATTTTAATCGTCGATTTTTACACTTGTTGTTACTTTTTGCCCTTTTCACTTATCTTTCTTGTGCTGGTTATTTTCTGTGTCTTTTAAATTTGGTTGTGGGTTAAATGACTTTTATCAGTTTATATCTTTTTTGTTTGGGTCAATATAGCCCTGTTGCTCTTGTTGCCAAAAAACCCCAAACAACGAACCAATCCCCAAGAACTTGTCAGGACAAAAGCCCATTTTGTCCAATGCCAGAGCCAATCTTGGCCTGCATGTGGAGTGGATGCTTTTCAATGTCAAAATAAATTTCATTAAATAACTTCCTCCAACTGTAGGCAATGCCATCTATGTTGAGCACTTTAGCATCTTTTACCCATCATCCAGCAATGAGGGTCATTGAATGATAACTGCAAACTGCCCTGAACAATCTCTTGGTTTGGGCGATAGCCATTTGGTTTTGGTTCTCCCCACAGATGGCTGTGGCACTTTTTGCCACAAGTGTAATCTTCATCTGGACCTCTGACTGCAGCTTGGGGGTACCACTATCCAATTGTGGCCAAGATCAAGTTTCTCAATCTCATCTTCAACTGGAATTTCACCTTTTTACTTTGCATACAACATCTTTTAGGTCCAAGTGCATATGGGCATTGAATATCCTCCTCCTTCTCTTGGATGGCAGACCAAATCCATTTGGTACTGTACCATGCACTTGTCTGGTCAAAACTGGACTATGGATTCCAGGTGTACGACTCCACCTGGGATTCGGTGGTGAAGGTGCTGGACCCTGTACACCATCAGGCCCTCCGTGTTTGCACAGGAGCCTTCCGCACTTCACTGGTCCAGAATCTTTATGTCAAGACTGACAAATTGTCATTATCTATTGGCTGTCAGCAGTTGTCCCTGCAATATGCAGCAAAATTGCAGTCCCTGCCTGGCCATCCCACTTGGGACTGCATTTTCAGTTCCCAGTGGGAAATATTATACCAGAATCTGCCGATTGTCATTCATCTTTTTGGTTTGCATTTCCGAGGCTGCCTCAGAGACCTCAACATTGGTCTTGATAGCTTTGCGTAATCGATAGCTTGCTTTTTCCTCTTTCTTCGACTTTTCTCTTTGCAGGATGGGAAAGTCCTTTACACCTGACTGTGTACTGGAAACTCTTTGCCAGATGTGCTGTACACCCAGACTTCTTGCCTGTCTTCACAGATGGCTCGAAGTCCAGCACTTCAGTGGGATCGGCCATGGTCTGCTGTGATTGTCATCATTGCAAACCAGATCCCAGAACAGTGTTCCATCTTCACTGCAGAGTTGCATGCTCTCAGCATTGCCTTGGACCACACAGCAGCTAAGCATCATTGTTGGTGTGTCCTCTACACAGACTCGCTTAGCTCGCTACAGGTTTTTGATCTCGTTGAGGCATTGGTCTTACCCTGTTCTCTCCAAGATCTGCCAGCAGCTCCATCTCCTGGCAGCCACCACCACCATTCTCTTCTGTTGGGATCAGCAGCAGTGACTTGGCAGATGCTGCTACCAAGTCAGCCACGCCCTTATCTGACTCTCTGCTATTGGTTCTGTACATGGATTTCCGGCAGCGTTTTTCCATTGAGCTCCTGGCACAGTGGCAGAGATCTTGGTCTGAACAGGTTGGTAACAAGCTATTCGAGATCAAGCCCATTATCAAACCATGCCAGTCATATTTTTCAGGAATTGCAACATTTGTACTTGCTCAGCTCCATTTAGGTCATTTGTTTATTACTCATTATTTTCTTTTTCGGGTGGACGATGAACCTAAGTCTGAGTTTTGTGACACCATTTTATTCATAAAACACATTTTAATTCATTGCCCTTCTTTTAACATTGAATGTCTTGTTTATTTCAAAACCTCCATTATTTTACAACCGAGCCTTTTACACTCAACCACATTTTATCTGTTGATTCTCTTTTAAACACCTATCTTTAATTTCTTATGTTTTACTGCATATTTTACTGATACTTAATGTTTTTCCCTTTTACTCTTTAGACTTGTTGCTTTCATAGGTTCTATACACCCATTGTTGATTATTCTGTTTTACCCTTTTTTTTATATTTTGCACTTATTGTTTCTATATTTTTTCCATCTTGTTTTGTCTTCTCTAGTTTTGTTCCTTTTTCTCTTTTGTGTTATTTTTAAATTTTGGTTGAGGGTTCTTTGACTTATCATTTTACCTTTTCCTGATTATCATATGTTTGGTGCAATATGGCCTTAGTTGCCACTGCACCATTAACCCTTGTAACACCCAGACGGCCCAAAACTGCCAAGATTTTCAAATGGACTAGTCTAAATAGTGCTATTTCTTTGTCTTTACTACCCTCTTCTCAGATTTCTTGGTTGTTAAAGAGTTAAACCCCAAACAACCAAACAACATTATGTTAACTAACTCTGGTATGCCATATGGATCATGCAGATCCAGACTGCACATCTGAGCAAGCATGCTGTATTAACTGCAGTGGTAACCATCTGACATACTCCTGTGACTGCCCCAAATGGAAGGAGGAAGAGGTGCAATGCTTTATGACAGTAAACATCACTTACCCTGAGGCACAAAAGCTGACTGCACCAGCCACTCCACCTTGCAAGGTTTCCAATGCCAGTTCAGTCGTTTAAAAGCCCATCATTCCAACGGCTTCTGTGGTGGTGCAGACCGATATCAGCATTCCACTTGCTGAGTCTTTCTCCCTGCCACCAAGTACCTTCTTATGTAGGCAAAACTGAAATTGGTGTCATCCTTTCAGATCAATGTCAGTTTCTATTCCCGCATCAGTATCTTCAGCTTCCACCACTGGAAGGACTTTGCCCACAGACTGTTAGACCTTCTAAGTCAAAGAGACCCCCACTGGGGCCTAAGGAAACCCCCTTCTTCTGTTGCAGTCTCAATCAGTGTCACTTGGACGACTCCAAGGACATGGACACAGACTGCCCCATTTTCCCGAAACCGTCACTGGTGATGGTTAAAATAAATCGTAAGTCATTCGTACTTTCTTCAAAGACCTGAGATGGCCATCCTATTACAATAGAATTGTTGTGGATTTCAGAGGAATATTGCTGGCATCAAGGTCCTCCTGAGGGCACATGAGTCCATCTGCATGTGCTTACAGCAGACTTACATGCAGATAGACAAACCCACGATTTGACACTTTTCTCTGGTTCACTGAGACCATGTTCGAAATGATCCAGCTCATGGAGTTGTCATCCTTGTGAACAACCATTCTCCATTCTGGGTCATCCTCTCACCACCCCCTTAGAGGTGGTTGCCATTCGCCTCTTTGTGGGGTTTCGTTGACTGTCTGCTCTGTCTATCTACCACCCTGAAGTCTCATCTTCTGGGAAGACCTTGATGACCGCATTTCACAGCTGCCATCCTCATCATGGAGAACCTCAATGGGCACAGTCCTCTGTGGGGCAGTGCTGGCTCCAATGGGAAGGGTGGGGTCCTGGAGCAATGGTTCCTCTATCCATCACTCTCCCCATTAAACACAGGTGTCGGTACTTACTTTCATTTTGTGGCCCACTCATTCACTGACATTGATCATCTTCTCCTTGATCCTTCCACTCTTTACATGGGAGGTAAAGGACAATCCATATGAATGTGTTCACCTCCCCGTGGTGGGCCTTGCAGCCCTTCATGCATCTCACAGTGGAGACTCAATCGGGCCTACTGGAGCTCCTTTCTGAGTTTGATGAGCACTTGGTCAGCCAAGAGCAAATGATTCTTTGCAGTGGGAGATATGACAGACTGCATCATCCACGCAGCTGCCTCAGCTATTCCTCAGATCTCTAATCAGTTTCTATGGTTTCCAAAACTGGTGGAATCCCTACTGCACCACAGCTTGTAAGTCTCAGAACAAAGCTTATGAGGGGGGGGGGGGGTTTCAGAGATATCCAACATCCCCCAACCTTGAAGCATTAAAACATACCAGAGCGAAAGGCCGAAAGCCCCAGAAGGAATCTTGGATCAAATATATGTAATCTATCACCTGCAAAACTATTCTAAAGTTGGTGGGATAGGAATGGGAAGTCTCAGATCATGACCATCTCAGAAATGGTTCCAGGTCATGATTATCCAGCAGCTGATAAAACATATTCTGTGCATCTATTTACTTGGGACTGTCAACCAATAAACAAATCACAGCGGAAGATTTTCCCTCAACAGAAACCCACTTCTGCAGTAAATTCAGGCTCCATAATCAAGCTTAGAGCCATTATTTGATTCCAGTTGGTGTATACGGTCAGCATCAGGATCCTGTATGGTTGACCACACAGGGTACTGGTACTATGGAAGGTAAAAAAAAAACAGTAAAATGGACGACTTGGTAGTGGCCACAATTGTGCAGATCAGTAGCCCACACGGGCAGCCCTCCTCTTCCATTCCCATTACAAGAGAGTATCTCTTTTGAAAGGTACTAATGGTCTGAATGATGAGAAGATGGGGTCAGACTTTCGATGCTGGGCCTGGCAGTTCTGTGCATCAACACAGTCAACAAGTAAAAAGAATCTTTGTGTTCGTGGCTTGGCTCACGAATCAGAAGCAGCATCTCAAGAGCTTAACTGCAGAGAGCTGTACCAGATTAGGGAAGAAACAAGCAAGTCTTCATCCTCATATTCAGGCAAACATGGGCTATGGAGGTCCAATGACACCGTGAAATTTAGTTCTCCAAGCATATCTGTCCTGAGCTACATCTGCTGCATCTAGCCACTGTACACCAATTCTAACTAGGTACTATCTGACATTGTCAACCCACCACATCCTAGGGCCCCTCCTCTTTTGAATAATGTTAAAACAGTGTGCCTATAGGCACACTGTTTATAACAGGCAAAACAGTGTGCCTATAGGCACACTGTTTATAACATTATTCATTAATCTATAATTATCCATACAGACAACATGGCCAAACCAACAGTCTCTCTCTGTACAATATGCTGCTTAAAGTAGGTCGCTGACACCTTTGCCTATCCTCATCATTACTTACAAAGTCGAACCACCTATGCCCAAGATACTGCATAAAGCATCTAGAATCAAAAGCATCTAGTTTCCTGTTATCTTGTTTACAAAGTGTCCAAGTTTCACTGCCATAACTAACCCTAGAAAGAACCAAACTATTATACAGTCTAATTTTAGTCTTTAGGTGTATACGCCAATTTCTCCATAGATTCTTAAAAGTCCCAGCAGCAATCCCTATCTGTCAGTTAAACTCATGCCCCACTTCACCAGCATCTGTTACATAGCTCCCAAGATAATTAAACTGCGACACCTGCTCAAGATTGCAACCATTCAGAGTAACTGAATCACAGCCTGACCATTTTTCATCACTTTAGTTTTCTCTCTGTTTATAACCAAACCTACTCTAGTACCGGTTTCATCAACAGCTAGAATGAAAGACTTCATCTCATCAACATCATTTGCCAAAAGGGCTAAATCATCAGCATAATCTAAATCAGAAATTTTCGTATCTCCAGTCCATTTAAGGCCAAAATCTTTCCCTTGAAGTGAATTTCGCATAACATAAAAGACACATAAGAATCGCATAACATAAAGACAAGAGAAAAGGAGACAAAATGCACCCTTGTCGAACACCAGAAGTAATGCTAAACCAATTGCTACAAGCCTTACCAACTCTCACACATGACTCAGTGTTATTATAGAGAGCTTTCATTACGTTAGCTAACTTGTCTGGTATACCATATGATCTCACAATCAACCACAAATTATGACGATCAACAGAGTCGAAAGCGTTTTTGAAATCAACAAAGGTTTCTGAAACTCTAAACATTTCTCAAGAATCTGCCTAAGTGAAAATATTGATCCACACATCCTCTACCACTTCTGAATCCACATTGCTCATCACGCAATTGACTGTCAACCAGATTCTTGATTCTATTAAGCGCAATCATCCAAAGAACTTTACCTGGAACAGAAAGTAGACTGATGCTCCTATAATTATCACAAGAACTGCAATTTTTGAAAATTACGGATAATAATAGCTCTGGTAAAATACTTAGGAACCATGCCTTTATCATAAAAGTTATTCAAAATTTCAATCATCCAAGTGGTAACCGAAACATTCCCAGCTCTAGGCATTTCCGTAGTAATTTCATCTACCCCTGGGGATTTATGTAGTTTAAGTTTAGAAACAGCCAAAATAACTTCATATTGTGTTATAGGGCCAACATTAAAGCCACCAATGCATCTATCATCATTGCAAACAATGGGAATAGAACTAACCACATTGTTTAGAATATCACTGAAATGCTCAGCTCACCTAGCCATGACAGAATCCTCACCTTCTATAACCTTACCTTGTTTATCCTGCAATCCCTGTATACCTGTTCGTTTTCTACCACACAAAACATAAACTATCTGGTACAGCTCTCTGCTGTTGTGCTGTCTGACTGCTTCCTCGGCTTTGTCAGCCAAACCATCAAGCCAAAGATTCTTATCAGCAGCTAACTGATCCTTTACACGTTTATTAAGTTCTCTGTAATGCTTTCTATTAGGGCTAGTAGGGTATTGATTAAGGACATTCCTGCAGTTTTTACTGAAATAAGCTCAAGTGCCTTATCACTCAAATAATTCTTCCTCTGCACCTCTTTTCCTAAAGAGAATTGTTTCCAAAAAAGCCTGTTTTAAAACTGTCCCATTCTTCCTCAACTTTAGTAGTAAGCATACCATGACTGTCATAATGACTAAGTAACCTATCATGGTAAGCTTTAGCTATAACTGGGTCTTTTAGAGCTTCAGAATTAAATGTAAAATTTTATCCTTTGCACAACACTTCTTAAGAGTAAGTTGCAATACACTTTTAACAACGTAATGGTCAGATCCAATTTCCAGCTCATTATATATATTCAATCATATTCTTATACAGCTCATTTGGTGAAACCCATGTGTGCTTATGTATGTTGTGGTGTTTGTAATAAGTGTTAGTTATTCTGAATCCATTAATTTTACTTACCAGTAGATGTTGCCCATTGCAGCTACTAATACCAAAAGGGCCTATCACCCCTCCCCAAAGGTCAGTCAGTATCGAATTTTGTATTGAAATCACCTAGAACAAGGGTAATATCTCTTTGATAGAATTCAAAATATCCTGAAGTTGTTTATAAAACCTATCCTTCACATCCTCATCGACATCCTCCTTAGGGACATAGCAGCAAACATTCAAGTCTTTAATGCTTGTCTGAATTTTGCTGTAAGAAACCTTTCATTAATGCACTTGTATCCTAGAAGAGCATCACTAGTGTGTCTGCTGAGAAGCAGACCTACTTCTTGGAGATGCTTATTATTTTCCCTCTCTGTAAAGAGAAATTTAAAATTGTTTTTAAATATCTGACCATTATCTTTCCATCTGGTCTATTGTAAGCTGAGAATATATAGGTTATAATGAATCTTGTGTGATGACATCAAGAGAATTATTTCTGTGCAGAGTCCTCACATTCCAACTACCTATGGAGAGAAAATGGTTAGTGGGATGTTTAAAGAAACTATGTTTATTGAGAGAGAGTGACGACAATATCAAACAGTCCACTAATTGCAGGTATGAGGTAAAGACCCGTTCTTACACCACTAAAAGCTGAAGCCATCTACACTGGTAGACTTATTTCAGTGTAGGATTTGACAATGCTCATAGATGCAAAAGTTCAGGTGCCTATAATGACCTCTGCTCAGGACTATCCACCATTTGGTAAAACATCTTTTAAATGATTCACTTGGTGCTGTTAACCCACAAACAGAAAACAAAATGGAAGATTATCCCTCCCCAGAAGCCCATATAAGTTAATAACAGTGTTTAAAAAAGGTATCACATATCTATAAAAAAAAAAAGGGTTTTGTAAGTGAATAATAAGAAAAATTAATTTCTGTAGTTATACAAAAAATTTTCCTTTTACCAATATATGTTATTTTTTCTGTCTTAAGTCTTTTTCTTTCCATAATGTTTTATTGTTATCCTGATACCTTTATTTTGTAATATGTAAACTCTGTAGCATGATAAAAAATGCCTTAATAATAGCTAGATTAAGATTACAGTATTGAGTGAGCCAGCTCATCCATCATGACAATCACAGACTTTAGGAACAATTAATTATTACCATTCTGCAGTTGAAGAAAATTCGTTTCCTGAAGGGCTAACTCTAGAAAATCCAAAATGTGGAATCTGCTTTGATATTGTAAACAATGGATTTTTAGTTACTGTATGCACATGTTTTTGTGTTGCCATGACTTCATAGTGTTTCAGGAAAGCAAATTTGATGTGTTGCTAATGCGCAGTGACTTTTTTTAAATGGAACCATTTGAACTGAAAATTGATTTCATTTACGGTTAACCAATTTGCCTTAGAAAATTTTAAAGTGTGCCAAATCATTAATGAATACTTACTATACAAGAAATGACATGACAAACCTTTGTAGGTCCATACATATTTAGTGCAAAGGGAGTTAACATAATAGCAAGATTTGTTTTTTGCAAAAAAAAAAGTTTACCATACTGCTATAATAGTAGAGGATTTTAAGAGTTCAGTAGATTTGAAGTTAGCGATATTGCATTAAATAATGCTTGAATTAGACTAATATAATCGTCATATTTTTTTAGCTCACTCAGAGAGAGATGGTGACAACTTTGCTTTATTCACCTGTTAATGATTTTAACTTTATGAATTATTTTAAAGGCATTTAAATGCAAAGTTTTATTTAAAAATGTTGACACATGAAAGTAATGATAATTACATTTGTGGAAGAAATAAAATAATTTTTTTTCAATTCTAGAGTGTGAATTTTAATATGTCAAGAAAAAAAAAAGTTAAAATTGCTGCGTTCCTTGATTTAGTGACTGCAGTGTGTTTTTATGGTAGTTTTTAATAAATGTAGGCAAATTAGAAAGTTCACTAATTTCTCATCCCCCTTTATTTTTTACTAGATCTGGGCCTGATTCAGACTGAACGGAACACTAAAAGAATATTAAATTGATAGGATGAAAACATACGAGCATTGGTACACAACGATAACTGTTTATAGCTGAGACACAGTACGGCAAAGTATTTGGACGATAGATTAATATTGAAGCATTTTTTCGTGAATTTTCAATAACAAGATATTGACGTTAAGTACTCAATTAAAAGGACCTTCTTGCTTAGAAATTTATTAAAAGTAATTTAAAATTCTCTGCCGTTGAGTAATAAAATTTTAAAGTTTATCCTTCAAACTATTTGGATATTATAATTTTAACATGCAAATGGTTTGAAAGATAAACTTTAAAAATTCTATTGCTCAATGACAGAGAATTTTAGGTTATTTTTAATTTTCATTAACATATCTTGAAATGATAAGTTATAGGTTTGCCCCTTTTTGATGGACGTTATGCCTAGGGCAAATAGCTTTTCTTGCAGCATTGTTTTCCGCAGCTCATTCTTGACGTTTTTAATTGCAATGAATGCTTTCTCATCATATACCACTATACCGCCAGGGTGACTAAAAATTTTACAATGCAGCTTTAATAGAGATGAGTAAATTATTGCCTAAAAGCAAAGGGCATATTCAAAAATATCACTAGTGATTTCCACAAGAATTGGCAAAATTTTAAGAAAAGAAATCGACAGTTGAAACCTATGATTAAAAGCAATTATATTGCCAATACCACATGTGACTTGCTGATCACTAGGGAAAACTGAAAATTCCGAAGGAGTTCAGAAAATATAGATCATTCGATGTAACACAAAACTAACATTATTCTTTGTGAGAAAGAATGTTTTAAAGACTGTCAGAGAACTATATACACTGAAGAGCCAAAATATTATGACCAGCTCGTCTTTATGCAAATCAAAGCAACTACAGGTAAGCAACGGTGCTTGTAAAGGTCGTGACACAGTTAATAACACCTGATACTGAGCTTTGTTAATCTGTTATTCTTGTGGGGAAGATGGGAAAGGCTGCGGATTTAAGCGAGTTTGACAAAGGCTAGACGACTGAGTCAGAACATTTCCGAAACGGCAAGGCTTGTGGGCTGCTCACAGTCAGCCGTGGTTAGTACCTTCAAAAAGTGGTCTGAAGAGAGAAAAACCACGAACAGCCGGCAAGGTGTGGTCCGACCACGACTCATCGATGCTAGAGTTGAGCGAACGCTATCATGTATGGTACAAGCTAACAGATGGGATACTGGGATGCAACTTGCCCATAATTTGAATGCTAGTGATGGGAGTTATGTGTCACAACATACAGTACATCACAGCTTGCTGGAAATGAGGCTGTGTAGCTGCAGGCCACTCCGAGTGCCCATGCTAACTCGGTTCACCATTGAAGCACCTACAATGGGAACGTGAGCATCAAAACTGGACCTTGAATGATTGGAAGAAGGTCATTTGGTTCGATGAATCTTGTTTCCTGTTGCACCATGTGGACTGCTGGGCTATGTGTGCGTCATTTACCACAGTGTACTGTGGGACGAAAGCAAACCAATGGAGGAAGTGTAATGCTCTGGGCAATGTTCTGCTGGGAATCCCTGGGTCCAGTCATTCACATGCAGGAAACTATGATGTCTACCACCTACCTGAACATCATTTGCAGACCAGATGTATCCTTGCCTAATAGTGCCTTTTTCAGCAAGATAATGCACCATGCCATACTGCTGGATTGTTTGAGAATGGTTCAGAGAACATGAGGAAGAATTCAAAGTATTGCCTAGACATCAATACAATCGAGCATCTGTGGTTTGTGTTGGAACAGCATATCCGATCTGTGGCAGCTCAACCATGTAACCTACAAGAGTTAAAGGATCTACTGGTAATGTGTTGGTATCAGATGCTACAAGACACTTTTAGAAATCTTGCAGCGTCCATGCCTCATTGGGTAAGAGCTTTTTGCTGCCCAGGCACGTGCTGGACCAACATCATATTAGGCAGGTGGTCATAATGTTTTGGCTCTTCGGTGTATTTTATTATGGGTTTGTTGGCTTTAAACTTTAGAAGCTAGAATAAATCCAAGATGTTGAAAATAGAACAACAAAAGCTACATACGTTAAAATTCAGAAAATTCTATTCTAATAGACATCTATTTACAAGAGAAGGAGCATGAACTTTAATACATTTAACAATATCGTAAAAACAGAATCTAGTAATATTAATATATTTTAAAATTAAATGTCTTGAAAAATATTTTTGAGTATAATAGAGCAGAATGTGAAATTCACATCTGCTGTAAACAAATTTCTTTAGAGTTGGTTAAACAATAGAAAGAAATATATCTATTGTAAACTGATCAGTTTTACTCAGGCATGCGAGACTTCCTTCAGGGTGCTAATGCAATAGGGATTTTTATATGAATGGCTAATGGTCACATAACAAGGGCTTAGAGTTGGGTCGTAGAAAGGAACCCACTGGACCGCTGATAGGAGATAGATTCCTCCCATCAAGACTCTCCAGCGTGATCTTTAACGTGCATAGGGTTTTTTCTTACTAGGGAAAAAAAATCTACATTATGCAACGTAGGTTTAGCGAATTTTTTAACGCCTTCCTCTTGTGCCACGACACAGGGTTGATCGAACATCCTTCCCCTCCCATTCTGTTTTACATAACACTTTCTTTTTTAAGACTTCATTTTTGGTACGGTAATTAGCATAGCAAGTGAGTATTTTAGTAGTAATTGCATTTTTTTCATCGCAAAAGAAATTACTAAGTACAGAGAGCAATTGTAGCGTCACGGGATATCAACTGGACAATATTGTCCTTATGTGACACGATTTAATACAGTCGCCAATCCTCTTCTCGAGATGTTAGGCAATGTATTGGACGGCCCTCTATCCTTATCAAAATTAACAAAAATCTTATATTTGTGACAAATCGTCTCGCCAATTTCGGTAGTTTTTTAACTCTGAGAAAATGAGACCATTTGAAAAACCAACGAAGCTCAAAATATTCTGTATCATTTGTGATGAGGCACACTACTTTCAGAAAAATTTTGTGAAATATTAGGAGTAAACATTTATGCTGACTGACTGGTTTTTATTTTTCCATTTTCGTTTCTTTATTTCTGGGGAATAAAAGCAAACGCGCAAAATCTTTTTTCCGAAATTTTGAACTCATCTAGAACTTGGAAAAATATATATAAAGTAATTTTTAGTAAAGGAGTTAAATTCCAAAATACTAAAGAGCAGAAGAAAAACTTCCTAAAAGCGATAATATACATTTCTAATGGGTAATGCAATGAATTTGGGGGGGGGGGGGGACTGTATTCTTAAGGAATCAAAAAAATATCTTGATTATAAAACAAAAATATATATTTTTAATGAGTACTCTAAATTGGCAAAAACGGTTAATTGCACTAAAAACAAAATATTGTGAAAAAAATGGAAGAAATGAGCCGGATACAGTATATTATTTGTAGTACGAGTTGGTGGTTGGAAAAGTGAAAACGCATTAAGATTTCATTGCTAAACCTCACACTTGGAGCAAATAATACTTCCTCCATGGTCCAAATGGCCAGCACTCTTCAGTGTTGATCAAAGGAACACGGGCATTCTGTCCTGTCTCCAAATAGTGTAAATTAGAGCAATTAAGTGAAATATTTCGTGGAAAATGTAGAAAAATGTTTCTACACTCCAATTGCATTAAAGGGGTTCAATTGAAAAATGGAAACCCTACATTTTTTTGCTGTACTTGTATAGTTTTATGTCTTTAGCTTTAAATTTAATTCATTCAGGAAATTCTGATTTAATACAGAGAAAAACCACACAAGCAAATTTATCAGATAAAGTTTGATCGTTTAACATTTAGACAATTTTATCTGATAAGTTTCGACTTCGTTCGTGGAAGTTTAAACAAAGAAATCATGAGAATTGGAACCAGGACCCTATGTGGTTGACCACTCCTCAGCAGGGTAGAAAAAAAAAGTAGCTATAGTTATCCAGATCAGTAGGCCATACTAATCTAGCAGCTCTCCTTTACTGTTCACTTCCATAAGAGAGCATTTCCTTTGAAAGGTACTAACAGCTTGCACCACGAGAAGGCAGGATCGCACATTAGGTGCTAGATCTGGCAGGTTCTATGCATCATCAAAGAGGATTGGTGCATAGCTCTCCTTCCAGTGACTACCTAGCTACCATGCCTCAGCTGAATTAAAAAAAAGAAGCTACACTATTTATTTTTTTACAGTGTGAAAGTTCTCTTATATAGTTGTGTGTAAATTGTCCTAAAGAATTACTAAAACTGTTTTTAATCCCATTTCCAACTTTTTCTTCACATGCACAGAATAATAATACAAATAGTATATAAATTTGTATTAATAAAAATATATAATGAAAGTAGAAAATTTAACTTTTGTTTTTTTAATGTGGGGATTTGCACAATTAAGATCTTTAAATTTAGCACATTTTTTCTTCAGCTAAAAGATTAGATCATATATTTGATTTTAAAATATGTTTGTCATTGTTTCAAAGTAAAGTCTGGTAAGTTTACAGTTAGTTCAGTATTAACCACATAATTAAGAGAATATCGAATTTTTTCTGAATTTTCGTTACAAAACTTTGAAAGATTTCCAGTGTCATTCGATATAAATCGATAATTATGTATTAATTATTTCAATTTTGTTTTAATTACTACATTGGAATAACCTCAATGAAATAAAAACCAGCAAAGTTCTGCTTCATTTCAATTATTTAATAGTATTCATCGTTTGCCGTCCCATGGTCATTCGATATAATCCCAGTGTCATTCGATATAAATCGATAATTATGTATTAATTATTTAAATTTTGTTTTAATTACTACATTGGAATAACCTCAATGAAATAAAAACCAGCAAAGTTCTGCTTCATTTCAATTATTTAATAGTATTCATCGTTTGCCGTCCCATGGCCGAGTGGTTAGCGCTCTTCGCTACGGATCTAAGGTTGGGTTCGAGCCCTGGGTAAGATATGGGTGTATGTGTCGTTTTTCTGCTGAGGCCTTTCAGATCTCTGTGGAAAGCAGCTGCTTGAAGGGATATTTATTTTTCTATTCATCATCGTTTACCAGCCATTTGCAAGGCATCATGGGCATTCTGGCCTCTGTAAGCAGTCTGCAGGCACATTCGCCAGTGATCATAGCTGCCAATGGTACGGGAATCTGAGTCCGGTCTCTTCTATTACTACTTCAATGGTTCCAACCAAGATCTCTGTCACTTTGCCAGCAGCTGAATGGACAAACACTTCCAGAAATCCAGGCAGTGGAAAGAGTACCGTCTGCCAAGATATTGCCTCTGATCCCGATGTAACCGGGCACCCAACAGAAGAGAATAGTTGTTATGGCTGCCAGTCGACCGATCTCTTACTTCATTCTTTCCAAGATCATGTCATGCAATAGATTTTCTCTATTACCCCAATGTCTGCATCTCACTGACAACAGCATTGAGGCCAGGTGTGAACCTGGTTATGATCCTTTAGCTAAACTTGGAAATTTCCTTCCTGATATACACAGCACTTCAAAGCAGAGAAATATGTATTGATGAAGTAATAATTGGCTTCAAAGGTAGATTTTTTTTTTACAGTGTACAGTCCAATGAAGCTAGAAAAATTTGTCATAAAAATATATTTTGCGTGATAGCAAAACGGCATATGCCTGGAATGTTATTGTGTACACTGGAAATACAGTTCAACCGCAATCCCGCAGCATTGGACATGCGCATGCTGTAGTTTTAAAATTGATGCACAACTTACTCACCCAGGATTTTCATGTGTATATGGTACTGCAATGCCAAACAGGAAGGGTTTGAAGAAAGGAGGCATAATTTCATTTAGAAAAGGCCCACTTTTAGTTTCAGAGTGGCATCACAAAAAAGATGTGTTGATCTTTTCACAATCTGTGAATCGGCTCCTTTCACCATGGAGCTATGAATGAGAGGAGACGCCCTAACGCTCTTTCCCTGTCCAAGGAAAATGATGCCTAGGCAGCAGGGCGGTAGCCATATTGTTGCATTCAAAACAAACCGTCTGCCTTCAATCAAGCCTACTTTTCACGTGCTATACTCGATTTTACTGTGCGTTATATACGGGAAGATTTTTTTTTAGACTAAGAGAAAGCCCATTTAAGCTATTTTGAATTTATATTGTTTTTTTTTTCAGTGCAATGAATATTTCAATGCAGAATTACTGTATAGCAGAACTATTTATGTATTTCGTTGATACGACAATAACAAACAATTGCCAGATTTTGAAAGTTTATTTATATTGCATTGATAATAGCAGAAAACATTTTATTGATAAAACACTAAACATTATATGCAATAGCAGCATTTAAACTGCAAAAAAAAATCACATTTGTAAGATTCAGAAAATAACTGTTTTACGTTAAAAAAAATTTCATTCCACAAAAATAAAAAAATTTGCTTAACTAAATAAAGCCAATAGTATAAGAAGTAAAAAAAAAAAATAAAAAAATATATATATATTTATACACAAAAAAAACGCCCCAGATGGTGGCTCGAACTCACCAGCTCTATATTTGTACCTTCAGCTTCTCATCTCTCCCCCATCTCATGCTCATTCTCCCTCAACCAGAGTTAACAATCAATACACAATTATTACAATCTCAAAAAAAAATCTCGTAAGGATTGAAATACATCCTTCCTCAGCCACAAAGGAAAATTTCAAAATAATATCTGAAAAAACTATATGAAAAAGTAACTAAAAATTATACTAAGCAAAAATAAAAAATTAAAAAAATATAAAAAAAAGAAAAAAAATATATCCACAGGGTGAAGGGAATATAATATCCATTTTTAAAAAAAGGCAACGTTCCAGACAGTGGCTTGAACCCGACATCTCAGTGCCTGACTCCTCAGTCTCTCATACCTCCCTTCATGTACGCCTAACCTACAACTCAACCAAAGTAAAAATAACTACAAGCAATAAACTCTCTCTATTTGAAATCCATACAGAATTAAATTCAGTATTCATCTTAAAAGGGACAATAGTATGTAAATTCATCATCCATTAAATAGAATACACACTAATATTCAATTACAGCCAACAAAATTTTTTAACTGAGAAAGCCTGCAGAAGGAATTCTCCAATAAGCGTAACGTAAAATCAATATAAGAAGTACATCTTCACATTTATCACTGATGACAATCCGAATAAAATAAAAAATCTGGTGAAGAATCGAGGTTTGTAACTCGAAATAAAACCGATTTCATAGCGGCGTAATTTCAACACGAAGTTGCTTCTATCATTATATAATTATTTAAACTTTTATAAAAATACAAACTTACCGATGAAAGGTAATTCCTGGTATCTTCTTTGAAGGGCGATTCGTGCAGCCGTAATACAAATGTCGAAAAAAATTAAATTTTTATAGCGCAACACTTCGTTGCTCACCTATACTACTGATCAACGTTTGGAATAGAACAACATGGCTGCCGCGCAGTCGCCGAAGCATCATTTCCAAGTGCTTAGGGCTCCTCCTCTTCCTACCTCCATGCCTTTCACAATGTTGAAATGAGAGATGTTATGCAAAAGCATAGAACTAAGAACAATACCATTTCAAAACCAAAATATGTTTCAAATACAACAGTTAAATGGGAGGTTGCTTTTCGTTCTGATCAAAACAGAAAACGGTACAAATTTCGAGAGCTGAAAATTATAATCTTTATTCGGTGCAAAGCCATAACAGAAAAAAAAAAGCCTAAATTTTTGCATTAACAAAAGTAAAACTATATATTATAATTTTAAAATAATATAAACGTTTGGCTGCTGATCAAAGGGACCTGGGTTCGAGCATATAGTAAGCCATGGATGTTTGTGTTGTTTTCTTGCTAAGGTTCCGCCATTTTCACAGATCCACTATGGCATTTTAAAGTGGCAAGTCCCTGTCAGACCTCTGTGGCATTTATAAATTATAGTGAAGTGCATACAATAAAACTATTGAAAATAACCAATGTCTTTTGCAGATAGTGAAATCTGTAAGTAAACAAACCCTAGATCTTCCGGGAAAACAAGCTGTGATAGCATATTCTGTTATATTTCAGCCTCCCCCCCCCCCCCCCCAATACACACACAAAGCACTCGGCGCTGATTTTACAGTGGGATATAAAACCATTAAGGATTCTGCCCTCATAAGACGCCTACGTGGTGGTCAAACACCACGTCTGAGCCACCCCTATAACTGGGAGAGTCCACTTTCTCCAACTCACTACGTTATTGCCTATACTTTGCAAGCTGGTCGCCCTGTAAAGGGTAGGCATTAATGAGTTTACTTTGGCTTCAGACGGGCTCTGTAACACTGTGGTGGCTCACTCTATTTTATCTCGTTGGATTTTGCTCCTAATCTAGGGGGAAAACGCGGCATTCATCTGGCAATAGCGCCCTGGCGTAAGATGTGAAATGCAAGAGGCAGTACAAATGTAAATTAGTGAATGGGAATTGTATCCGAGAACATGATTATTCGCTAATTGAGGTAAACTTAATAAAGGTGTCCACACCAAAGTTCTGCGCATCTGTCTGGAACTCTGCCCCAACACCCCGCATGTCATTACTGAAGCTTTCCACATGCTTTTCAGTCTTCGCTGGAAGAGATGTCTACTGTATCACCCATCCAGGTTAATATTCTCCACTTCAACCATGATCTAGTCAGGAAGTTGCAAGACAAGGCACACTCTGCTCAACTATAGGGGCGCTGCTGTCGTTTCCTTATAACTATGGGAGTTAGCTATTTGTACTCTCCCTTTGAAACTCATGGAGGTAGGAGGACCAAGCGTCGCCATATTGCTCCTACTCGAATGCGTCCTATCACTGTGTTAACAAACGGCAGTATGGTTTAAAAAATGAGAACGTGCGTAATATATGGATGAGTTAAAAGCCTGCGTAAACGATCAAAGGGGTAATATTTCATAGGTAATAAGTAATACTCAAGTTTTGTAAATCGAAATTTTTTTGTTATTTCAACTATTAATGGGAGCGTAGTTTGGACTTTCGGGAATGGGGGATAGCGAGATTAAAGGTTTATTATAAATTCAGAAAAAATAAATCAAGAAATGAGAGAATGTATTACACACATTATTCATTTCCTATGTTTTTGATATACCCTACTGAAAGGAGCCAGTTTTTTGGGTCCTTTCGGTAGGTTTTTTGAGTCCTTTTGGAAGGTTTTTTGGGTCCTTTCGGTTTTTTTCAAAGTTGCAAACGAAAGGATACAGAATATCCCTGTTATACCAGTGAGTTATTATATATAATTAAAGATCATAATCAAACCTACTTAAATATCCACTTTCAACATTAGAAACTTTTGATTAAACAATGATTCAACTTCGAAATATGCGGTGGGGGGAAGGAGAGTTAACATATTCTAATTTAAATATAATAAAATTATTATATATATAAAAGCGTGTGGTGCCTGATTTACATTGGTGTATTTGTTACAAGTTTTAAATTAGTTTTATATAATTAAGTTTATATAAAAGATAAAGTGTCATTTGTTATATTCCAAGAATCTGTATTTTAAACTTTCACCTGGGTCGAATTTCATTCCCAAAATTCCGCTGAATCAGGACTGGAAAAAAATCCAGATGAATCAGGACTGAAAAAAAATCCAAGATGAAGTGGGTAGAAAAAAAAACGACCTGAAAAATAAAGGGAGGGGGGAGAAAGAGGTGATTTCCAATGCAATGTAACGTTTTCAGCCGTCCCATGGCCAAGTGGTTAGTACTCTTGGCTACTGATCTAAGGGACCTAGGTTCGAGCCCTGGATTAGGCATGGAGGTGTGTGTGTCGTTTTTCTGCTGAGGTCCTGCCATCCTCTCAGATCTCCTACTGTGGCATATAATATAAATAGTCTCCTGTCAGACCTCTGTGGCAAGCAGCTGCTTGAGGGGGTATTTATTTATTTATATTTATAACATTTTCCCTTCCGTTTTATAGGTCTTTAAAAAATGAAATCCAAGTTTATTCTTCAATAGCATGAAACATAAATAAGTTTAATAATTTTTTGTCCCTATTTCCCTTACTGCACTGGATACAATTCAACAATCAATCCGTACTTTATGAAAAAGATGCTGGTAGCTTTCATTTTATATCCAATTTGTTGACTAATCTTAAGTGGGGTTAATAACTATGTTTAAAAACAAAAGTGAATGCAAAACCGAAACCGAAAAAAGCAGTTTTTTGATAACTGTAAAGAAATTATTGACCTTCCAAATAAAAAAATTTGATTTTTTTTAGCAATAATTGTAGAAATAGCATGCTGATTTAATCAATGGGGTACAATCACCTTTAAATGCTGAATAAGAATCTTTTTCGTATATGAAGCAATTGCGATTTTATTGAGTAGTATTAGCATAAAATATTCGGGTATACTGCAACTGATGTGCAGCGCGCGGCTTTCTGAGTAGAAACCAACAAGGTAAAGTAGAATGCGCATCCGGTTCCAAAAGTTGAAGGAATTTGAACTACATCTTGCCCACCCTTTACATGGCCGCCGTAATGTAAAGTACGGGTATAGTGGTTATAAGTATAAAGTGTGGCAATCGTCAATAGCCCAGCCATTAAAAAATGGTCCCCTACCGACAGGGGGACTAGAATCGAAATATAACTTCGTGCATGTGCAGTGAAAAGATATTGATATAATACCGTTTTGCGCCAAATTACCCCGCAGCAAATAGTTCTAGATAGCAAAAAAGTAGTTCTACATAAAAAATAATATCGCGAAACGTTGTGGGCATATAAAAACCTGATATTCTATAAGCAGCTAAAAGTTTTCGTTAGTTTCCTCCTGAAATTTAAATATTAAGAATTATATTACAAAATAGAAAATTGTGTCATTGGAATGGCATCCCTACCAGTATATCTGTCTGTAATCTATACAGCCATGGCAGTCGATGCACCGTAATTTGGTTGGGTTGGGTTGTTTTACCTCTGAGCGGCACTTTTTTGCACACCATGGGCTAAATGGCCAGGTCACATGGACCCCGAAGGCTCAGAGAAGGTTGGGGGAGGGAACCCACTGGAATAGCTGTTGGGAGACAGATGGTAGCCTCCCGTCAAGGCCATCCAGTGTGTTCTTTAACGTGCAGAGTGTATGGCTCTCCCACACACGGGGCCACGGCTTAACGTCCCATCTGACGGACGGCGGCCTTTCCAAGCCCATCGGTGTCCCCTACTCACCAATAGCAGGGCAGGGAATTTTGTGGAGATAAATCTCAACGCTGATCCAGCTGAGACTCGAAACTGGGAACTACAGCCATAATTTGGTAAGTTATAGTTGATGAACATATTTTATCAACTATAAAATCTATGATAAGTGGAAAATCATCAGCGTGTTTAGTTAACTTTCTTGTTCAACTGCAATTATATTAAATCAGTAGTTTTTTCGGTATGTATGCATTTCTTGATGTTTCGACAGTACTTTCGGAAATGGAAGTTAAACTATTTATTATGTTCAAAACTTCGTGAATATTTATATTCATTGTGAAACGATAATTAAGGAATAATACTGAATAATATATGATAGGCTAATTATATTCTTTAGCTGTCTAACGTCATACTGTTATCATAGTTTTATTATTTTTATAATACTTTTATTATTACTAGGATTGCAGTAAGGAAGTTTGATTTCCTAAAAATAGTTAATTGTATGGCTAACAAATCCATCTACAGATCACCGGAAAGATATAAAAAAAAAGATATGAAAAAGTCTGAGGTTTTGTTTTTACGTTTAAAAACATTCTAGTCTGAAATACACTGGATATGGCAAAGCCGTTATTTGGTTCCTGTCAACTCGTCAACACATGTTCCGGTACAGGAAATAAAATGCTGTGGCATTCGGCACAGGAAGCGATGGTAACCACAGCTTAATTCAAGGCTGTGGGCTTTTTCGCTTATGACGAAGCTTACGATCTGTGTAAAATTACGTGGGTTAAATATGAAAAAATCGTATATAATAACTAATAAGTTTCTTCCAATCTATTAATCCAGCATTTTATATTTCAGAATTTATTTAAATCCTTGTACAGCTTTCAAACGATTCACTCTGCTCTGCAATGAAATATGTTTTCTAAATGATATTATATATAAATAGAAAAAAATAAATACCCCCTCAAGCAGCTGTTTGCCACAGAGGTCTGACAGGAGCCTGTCAGTTTATACGCCAACGTAGATGGTCTGTGGGTTGGGTTGTTCTACCTCTGAGCGGCACTTTTTTGCACACCATGGGCTAAATGGCCAGGTCACATGGACCCTGAAGGCTCAGAGAAGGTTGGGGGAGGGGATCCACTGGAACAGATGGTAGCCTCCCGTCAAGGCCATCCAGTGTGTTCTTTAACGTGCACAGGTTATGGCTCTCCCGCACACAGGGCCATGGCTTAACATCCCATCCGACGGACGGCGGCCTTTCCAAGCTCATCGGTGTTCCCTACTGACCATGGGCAGGGCGGGGAATTTTGCGGAGATAAATCTCAACGCTGACCCAGCTGGGACTCGAACCTGGGAACTACAGATTGCGAGCCTGGCGCTAGAAGGTCTATGAGGATGGCGGGACCTCAGCAGAAAAACGACACATGCATCCATGCCTTACCCGGGGCTCGAACCCAGGTCCAGCCATGGGACTCGACCAAGATGGCACCGAACTCGGCCATGGACAGCTAGTATGGATGGCTTATATATGCATATGCAATTTTTTTACTTATTATTCTACAATTATCATAATCATTTAAAGATATTTCAACAATAGTTGTACCCCATCGAATTATTTCTTAACACTTCAAGTGAAGAGTTATATATATATATAAAATAAATATCATAACAAAAATAATTCTTTTTACAAACAAGTAATTCCTCTTGAATGCAAAGTACACAGTCGTATCAGAATAATATGACCCCCTACCTAATAATAAAAATTATTAAAAAAAATTTAATAATGGGAATGGGGCTGATCATATTATTCTGATACGACTGTGTCTATTCAACAGCATTTGGCAAATCTTTTGAAAATGTACAAATTTCATATGGTTCTTCCATAAGGCAAATATAGACCATGTTGTATGAATGGCATGATATTTGGGGCAATACCTGTCAGTAGAAATGTTTTTTGAATATATATATATATGTACACAGTCACATCAGAATAATATGACCACCTACCATACATGTACTATAGTAGGTGGCCATATTATTCTGATACGACTGTGTATATGGTAACTAATATTCCTCGGTGGTTATATTATTCTGATATGACTGTGTATATGGTAACTAATATTCCTCGGTGGTTATATTATTCTGATATGACTGTGTATGTGGTAACTAATATTCCTCGGTGGTTATATTATTCTGATATGACTGTGTATATGGTAACTAATATTCCTCGGTGGTTATATTATTCTTATATGACTGTGTATATGGTAACTAATAATCCTCGGTGGTTATATTATTCTGATATGACTGTGTATATGGTAACTAATATTCCTCGGTGGTTATATTATTCTGATATGACTGTGTATATGGTAACTAATATTCCTCGGTGGTCAGTATGCTCATGGTTTTCATATGTATTGTTTTGCTGTGTTGCCATTCTGCTGAGGTGTTCCTCACAGATCTCTGTGGCATATTCTACTGACAGAATTCTGTTAAAAGCAATTGTGTGACGGGTAAATGTTTATTTTTTTTAAATCCAGTTTAATAAACGCTGGGGGGAATGTTTGAATTTGTCACCACATAAGTCATGTGAAAGTTAATACAACTTTCATTTTAACCCTGGATGAGTAACATAGGGTACTACAGCAACCCCTGCAATTTTGCCATGAAAGTTATACAGCAAAATTTTAAACTCTCACCAATTAACCGTTCAAGGTTTCCTTATGAGCTAATGATATGCCTGGTATATTGATTTATTTTTAACACTTGGGTAATCTGAAAAGTTTCACTTTATCTACATTTCTTTCCTACTGTAAGTAACCTGTTTTCCATACCACTCATTTATCGGTATCAGATCCAGATGTAAATGCCTCCCCCCTCCCATTTACATCTGGACCTGATACTGATAAATGAGTGTTACGACTGTGTATATGCATAGATTATATTGCATATAGATTTTTTTCCTAATTTTTGTGGTCAGATGACTGGCTTATGAATTTTTTTCTGTATGATCAATTCTGCTTGCTGAAATGGATATATTAGATTAAAAAAAGCCAACATAATCTGGTGTGTCATCAGAATCTCAGATATTTTTGCTCTCTTCTGCAGGTATGGCTCTGAGGCTCTGATTACTATACAGATACCAAATAGGCCCAGATCTAGAAAAACAATAATGTTGGTGGGAGTTGCCAAATGAGTAAATTTAACTAGGGAGATAAATTAGGCAAAGAGAGTGTATCACCATTCTTAACAAATTTACCTATATTTTAGTGGTCTAAAAAATGTCTCTTGAAAGATGTGTAACTATACAGATGTTAAATGATATTTGTCCTCCATTCTGATTATCGTTCCCAGGAGTATGAAGCAATGGTCCATCACAAAAATGATGACTCCCCCCCCCCCCACATTCACATCTGAACCTGATACTGATAAATGAGTGCTGCGAAAAACAGAGCAACTATTGCAGTAAATGATACACATAAAAGAAATGTTATCTTGATGCAATTTAGCTGTGTCTGCTAAAAAAAAATTTCTCCTGTATCAGTCTACACATTTCTGTCAGAAGCCAAGAAAATTTGGTGAAGTGGAGGTTGGCTCATTTAGCATACCAGACTTTGCTAGTATCAATTTCCACCAAATGTCAGTACTGTGCTTGCATTCATATTGTTTTCCATAAAAAAATTTCCCATAAAACTCCCACTATGTCCTCATTGGAAAATACAATTATATGTTGTAGGCAAAATCAAGAAACAATTGTGATCTGCTGTATCTATATATTATGAGAAAAATACATTTAGGTATGTTATTATGTTCTTTGTTGAAAGATTAAATTTGAAAAATTACTGTGCATCACTATAACACTGAAGATTTTTAGCAGTTTAAATGCCCACATAACAAATTAATTAGAATGCCAACATGGTTACTCTGAGATTTAGTCTAATTCAAATGGAGGATATATCATTATTGATAACAATGTAGTAGCTTTTGAATCATCTATTAGCATCTTTGACGGAGCTGTCTTCGTATCCACCAACTCATATTCTTAGATTTTGATGAAAATGAGAAGATAAAATAGCTTGGTCACTATATATTCTGCTTTAAGTATAAGATGTTATATATGTGTCATGCATAAAGGAACATTAAATTTTTTTAATTTTTAAACTTAGAAATCACCTTGGTTTGTATGTCCTTCAAAGAAAAATATATTTTGGCTGATCTATTCACTTGCAAAGCTTTTGTGCAGAAACATATTTTTTTCACAGCTTTGCTGCTTTACCTGAAGTCTTTCAAATGAGCAACATTTTCTGAAACAGTTAAGACTATTGTTTTAAAATATACAGCCTCAATATTATTTTAAAATATTTACCTACTAGAATTTATATTTATATTTTCTACTGTTACTTTTATTATGAGAGGGAGGAAGCAAGTTTAAATTATTCATTTTTTTCGCTATAAATTTTTTAGTTATTAACCCCTTAACAGTTTTGCCCGAACACCGCTCGGGTGCTGCGAAAGGTCATTTTTCTGATTTGCCCGTACGCTGCTCGGGCATCTTATTTTTCTACGCCAATCCAATGATTTGCCTGGCATTTTAACTTTTTTTTCGTTTGCAATGTTTCTAATAGATGGCTCTAGTAGTCCAGTTGGGTTGCATTGGGTTGTTTTACCTCTGAGCGGCACTTTTTTGCACACCATGGGCTAAATGGCCAGGTCACATGGACCCCGAAGGCTCAGAGAAGGTTGGGGGAGGGGACCCACTGGAACAGCTGTTGGGAGACAGATGGTAGCCTCCCGTCAAGGCCATCCAGCGTGTTCTTTAACGTGCACAGGGTATGGCTCTCCCGCACACTGGGCCACGGCTTAACGTCCCATCCGACGGACGGCGGCCTTTCAAAGCCCATCAGTGTCCCCTACTGACTGTGGGCAGGACGGGGAATTTTGCGGAGATAAATCTCAACGCTGACCCAGCTGGGACTCGAACCTGGGAACTACAGATTACGAGCCTGGCGCGCTACCGACTGAGCCACCCCCGCCCCTAGTAGTCCAGTAAAGATTGGAATGCAAAACATGCGTACACCGGTTTTATATCAGGTTTTACTGCTTTTTGTTTACACGGGAGAAGGAGTGAATATTCTTTTCACTTGTGTAGTGTATCACACGTTGCGAAATACTATTTCTTTTGAATTTTGTGCTAAAATAAAAGGGGAATGAGTGACAGTGAGCGGCTCATAACAGAATATAATTCTGATATAGGATCAGATAATGAATCGAAAATTTCTCTAAATTATTCTGGAAGTTGTGAAAGTTTGTTATCGGACTTCTGTAGTGCTGAGGAAACGGAAAGTTCCGATGATCTAACTCAGGTGCGGAACTCAGGTGTGAAATTGATACTAGTAATCCTCCTCCAGCACCGCCGCGATTTCCTTTCGCAGCGAATCCTGCTGTTCATATGGATATTGATGTAAGTAATGGAACTTTACAGTTTCTTGATATTTTCTTTGATTGTAACCTCCTTGAAATAATAGTTTCTGAAGTTTCTTGTTCGGAAAAGCAAACTTTAAGTAAAGATGCCAGTTTTTCGCTATAATTAAAAATTATCATAAATTATGCAATTCAATACTTGTAACAGTTTTGACTGCTGATTTGAATTTATATGATCGATTTGAATACAAAATTGTTCATCAAAAATGTGCTTATTTTTGGACACAATATGGCAGAAAAAAGAAACTGTTAAGGAGTTAAATGAAAATAAATGCATGATAATCTTTTTGTACACATTTCTGTGATTTATTGTGACCTCGACAAATAAGTTTTAAGTTCTCACAAAGGTTGAGGTTCCTCTGAGGCACATTCTTTATTTTTTACAGCTTGGACTAAAAGGCCAAGTCTCAAGGACTCTGAGAAGGTAGGGGAAGGGGATCCACAGGACAGCTGGTAGGAAATAATGATAGCCTTCCGTCAAAGCAATGCAGTGTGTTCTTTAGTTATACACAAGGTGTGGCTATAACACACAGGGTTGCAAATTAACTTCCCATCTGACAGACAACAGCTTTTCCAAGTCCATCAGTATGTCTTTTCTCAATGAAGGCAAAATGGGATAAATTTTCAGTACAGGCACATTTGGGACTCAAACCTCTGAACTGCAGATTACAAGCCTGGCAAATTGGGCTTCTGTGTCATTGAAGCTCAATTTGTTATATATATATTATGTGAATTGTATTCATATTGCTAAGAATTTTTGTGATAAAATTGCATTGTCTATCTTTATAATGATGAGAAGAAATAGTTAAGAAATAATACGAAATTACAGATATGCACTTGTTGGCGATATGTTGACAATTTTTTCCTTTATTTATTCATTAGTTGTGTGGGATCTGAGCCTACAACCTTCTGATAGCAGGTCAGGTGCTCTTATCACTAAGCTACCAGCCACCAAACAACATTAATCCTTATGGTTGATACAAAGTATGTTGACTTAAAAGAAAAGAAATGCATCTTGACATGTGCTGGTTGTGTGCACTAGCCTGGAAAGTAACTTCTACACCAGAACCAGTCTTCAATTGCAGTCAGACACATCCCCAATGACCAGGCCCAGATCTAGGAAAATTTGAAAGGGAAGCAAGACACTTGATTTCTAATGCAATATAACATTTCCCCTCTCCATTTTATGGGTTTTCAAAAATTTTTTTAAAAAATGCAAGAGCACCCGACGTATTATCAGGAGGTCATGGGTTCAGATCCCATGTGGCTAATCACAATTTTACTTCTATGTTTATTCGAGATTGAAATTTTTTATTATTACACACATTGTACTTTATGATTATTTCAGTTGACATAACTATATTTGGGAATGCTATAGAATCACTTCCTAAATTTTGTGCTAATAATTTAATGCTATGAAAACATACTAAGCACAAAGCACTTAAAATTCCAACATTTTCTAATTACATAAGCAATATGGCAGAGAAAAATTATTTCAAGCCCATGCATCCCATCATGCTGACAATATTATGTGAACTAGATCCCTTTTAGTAGACTATTATTATATATCATCAGAAGAAGCATTTACCAATCCCCCATCATTTTTGGTATTTATAAGAGGGCTTTTTCCTCTGTCCGAAATTGTAACTTCAATACAAAGCCATCATTTGGATTTCTATATTTTCTTGCAACACTTACAGCATTGTAAATATGCAAGTTTACAAAACTAAGATAATCGGTAAAATTCAGCGTTTTTTGGTTCATACGTTTTAACCTTGAATTATCGTTAAAAACGGCAGGCCTGGCATAGATTTTTGCAAAATTGAATTATTTGTTACCGTCCATAGCGTACAACGTAATAAATATTTGACTTAACCGATAGGTTAGAGCATTTTAATACTGCAAGTTATTAGTATCATGATTATTCTTTCTTGTTTAGCCAATTACGAAATTTTAAATTGCTTTTGCAATTTACAGGGATATCTACGCTGTAAGATCCTATTACAACTTGGTGAATCCAAACGTCACATGTTAGAATATATATCACGTGTCATTCGAAGAGTTTTTACCAAAGAACCAATCAAAACGATCACTTCAGCGCTCTGATACATAAAAAGGGATGCGGTTTGTTTTGATCGAACGGCCATCAATTTTCTTCGTTTTAAAAAAATATGCTTGCTCAAACGTTTTCTAAGTTTTACTAGTTCATTTAAAATATATAGGAATAATGTGCATTTGAATGGTAAAATCATTGCATAAATGTTTCTATGTTTAAAAGTCACTGAAAAGCGAAACGTCCACAGAGGTTAATGTTAAGAAGGCAAGCATATCGTTCCCAGCGCCTTCTACTGGTATGGGACACCTTTTCTGCAAGATTTTATTAGGCGAATGACACACTATATACTTATAGGCACTACAGTACGGGTATTAATTCACTAAGCCTAAGTAGATAAACGTTTTATTTTTTTGAAAATTACGTTGTTTTCTTAGGATAAAATCCAATCAATCATTTTAGTGTAGCCATTAACAGCCTATATCAATATTGTATTTAATTAAAAAAATATCAGTTAAAAGATCGCGTTTTTTTTTAAACTTTTTGAAAAATAAATATTTGTCTGATACTGCAATTTAATGAAAATATAAACTCCTTTATTTATTAAGGCATGTAAACACAATACAAAGAAAAGGGACTTGCTACATGATTGCCTAAACTTTACCTGCTGGCGGCCATGTAAAGGGTGGGCATTAACGAGCTTACTTTAGCTTCTGACCGGTGGGCGCTGTAACACAACGGTTATTAGAGGTCCTGTATAGTTAGAGTCTAACATCCTTCTTTAAAAACTGGACCATAGGCTGGTCTTCTTCTTCTTATACATCCTTCTTTCTAAGCTGGACCTATTTGTAAAGGGGCGGTCCCCTTATCATCAAGTCCATACGCATAAAGGGCAGTGGGTGCGGATGAAAACGGCACAGACTAGCCAGCACAGTGAAGGCTGGCAATCGTACATTTTGGCAATTGGGCTTTAGGCCGCAGGCCGCCCAGTGGTGGAGAGGCTGATGTTGAAGGGTGAAGGAGAATAAATACCAGTTGCATGTCATGTGAAGGGGGGGGGGAAGGGAGGAGAGAGATAGAGGAAGAAGAAGTGTATATATTTTTTTTTATAATTTTCCGATTGGCGAATGTTATGTTATTTTTTGAAGTTGTGGTCATGGTTGGTTGCCAGTATGATCGATTTGAGTCAATCGAAGGGGGATGAAATATTTGGTGGGGGGAGCTGAGACGGTGGGATAGGTAATACTTCTGTGTTAGGAAGATGGGGGAGGAAATATTTATGGTAGCTTATCTAACTCCAGAGGTTAGCATTGGATTGCCATGCAGTGAAATGTTGCGCAGGGGTGGATCAGGGAAAAGTCTTAGCTCAGTGACAGCTAATATATAGTATCAGGTGACAGCCTTATTAGCTGTCACTGGACTATTAAAAGGACTACTAGCTCAGTGACAGCTAATATATACCTTCCCAGTATATATGGGAAGGAGTATGGTAAAGATATTTTTTTTTTGGAGGAGAATGGAGGAAAATGATATAGCTACGTTATATGAGTTGGAAATCAAATTTCTGTGTTCAGTGTGTGGTGGTCAGTGTTTAATTTTGTAGAGCCAGTGGAAGGTCAGCCATGAGCTTGTGGTGTGTGGCAGGAGTGCAGTTTAAGGTTCCCATCAAAGGGTAGTGGGAGATGTGGTGAGATTCCATATGTATATTAGGTATGATAATGTGAATAGAGATGTTATGTTCTGGGAGAGATTCCATATAAGTTATTGGGTTAAAGAGAAATATAAAAGTTTCCAACATAGAAATAAAGTTTTCCTTTATGTGACTTTATTTTTGATAGTTAGATTGATTTTTTTGATGATTTTATACTATATTTTTATTTTGAGTTAGTTTCTATCGAATAAGTTGTCCAAAATGCGTCTTTTGATGTCCTATGGGGATCTTTTATTGGCATCTGGATCTTTTAGTGTCCCAAGGATCTTTTAAAAGTGAGGTAGAGGCCTTTGGAGAGGCAGAGAGGCTTTAGGGGAATCTCCCAGTGCTGTTGATATATAGGGCCAAGGCCCTATAGTGGCTTTTTATATTATTATGAGTAGGACCAAGAATTGTTTGGACTGAGAAATAAGTGGTTCCCAGTGTGGTGAGTGTCTGGAAGAGGGTAATTCTATGTATTGTATATTTGGTGCAGTGTAGAAGGTAGTGTGGAATGTCTTCTATCACTTGGCATGTAGTGCAAAGAGCAGATGGAACCTTTCGTATCATGAAAAGGTCTTTGTTGAGATTTGTTCTGCCAGTGTGTAGTTGATGAATTGCTGTTTGGGCTCTTCTTGATAGGTAGTTGAGATGTAGTGTGAGTGGGATGGCAGCAATGGTGGCTCTGAATGTATTTTTAATTGTGGCCTGTTGGATCCAGTATTGTGTCCATGTGGAGTGGAAGAATTTGTTGATATCAATTAGGTGATGATTATATGTCTCAGGGGTGTGATAATTTGGTGTAGGGATATTGTGTCCTTGTTTAGCAAGGTGGTCAGCAGTGTCATTATGGGTTATGTTACAATGAGAGGGTATCCAGTGGAATGTTAGTGTTTTGTGAGTGGCAATTATATTGTGTGAAATTCTGTGAATATGGAAAAGAGAGTAATTTTGTGATAGGTTGTATGTATGTTTGTTGATGCTGTGTAAGGCAGATTTTGAGTCAGTGATAATATGTATGCTGTGTGTATTTTGTGTGGAGGACCATTCCAAGCAGTTAGCTCTGTAGCAGTACTGTTTTCTGCATGGTTCATTTTGATTACATGGGAGAAAATTGGTTGGGTAGAGTGGAAGGCAGCAGAGCCATTTGTTGTTTGTGGGATGTGGGAGCCATCTGTGAATATAATTAGGTCTGTGGTAGGAATGTTTGTGATGAGTTGTTCTGCTGCAAATTTTAGTTCTTGTGGGAGGTGTTTATATTTTTGGGTGATGTGTGGTAGTGTGAGATTTATGGAGGGTTTTTTAATAGTCCATTTGGGGATTGTGTATCTAGGGTTGAAAGGTTTGATTTTTCTCCATGTTGAATATAGTGGGTGCTGCTTTATGATTTGTGCAGTGGGGGATGTGTTCGCAGGAGACTCAATTCTATTTATAGTTAGGTGGTTGGGGTTTAGATGTTTTAATTTGACGTTGTGTTTGCAGGTGAGTTTGTGTCTGATGTTGTCGAGGGGAGGCATGTTGGCTTCTGCCCATGTGGCAAAGTTTGGGCAGCCAGTTTTAAGACCCAGTGCAAGTCTGATGGCTCTGGTTTGTATGGTTTCAAGTTTGTTAAAAAATGTGGGTGAGGTAGTGTTTAGAGCTAGCAGACCATACTCCAGTCTGCTGTTGATAAATGTTTTAATAAGGGTGATCATAGATCTGTCACTTGCACCCCAGCTAGCTCTTGTGATTGATTTGAGAATGTTGAGAGCTCCATTACATGTGGATTGTGTATTTGTGATGTGTTGTTTCCAGTTAAGCTGTCGGTCTATAGTTAGCCCTAAGTATTTGTAGTGTTTAACTAGGGGGATGGCGTGATTGTTTATAGTATGCTGAGTGAGTTGGCGGGGGGTTGTTTATGTGTTATGGGTAAGACCGCAGATTTAGTTGCAGAGATGGCTAGTCCCCATTTGTTTGAAAAGTCAAGGACCTGGTTGAATGCTGTTTTTAGGGCTGTTTTTATAATGAGAGTATCATTTCCTTTGGTCCAGAGCACTATGACATCAACAAGATGGAGCAATTAATGTCCTTGTTAAATACTGTTGGTAGATCATGTAGAAGAATGTTGAAAAGTGTAGGTGATACCACACTGCCCTGTGGCAATCCCCTAGTTAAATTGTGGGGAGTTAGAGAGAGTAGTCCCCAGTTTGACTTTAACCTTTTTCTGTGTGAGGAAATTTTTGATAAAATGCAAGATGTTTCCTGTGATTCCTAGTTGGTGTAATTTGAAAAGTATACTGGTGTGTGAGGCAGTGTCAAAAGCAGAGGTTAGGTCTAGAAAGACACAGCAAAAGATTTCTTTGTTTTGAAGAGCAATTTCTGCTGAAGTGACAAGGTCAAAGAAATTGTCTGTGGTGGACATGTGCTCTCTGAAGCCAGTTTGGCATAAGGGGAGTGTTTTTTTGGTTGCTAAATAGTATTTGATTCTGGAGAGCACCATTCTTTCTAGAACTTTGAGGACACATGATGTGAGTGCTATGGGTGGTTTTTGGTGAAACCAGTCATGTGTTTGGTGGTAAATTTATTGTTTTGGATGCTGTGATTAACACATGTGTAGAATGAGGTTAAATTGTCTGGTGTTTGTGTGGTGATAATGGTTTCACAGTTTGCGGAGAAGTTGTGCCAGTTAATGTGTGTTTTTGTTGAGTATGCTTTGGGTTTAACTCCTTGAAGGGTGAGGAAAATTGGATAATGGTCACTAGCCCATGTGGAATGGTGTACTTGCCAATTTATGATGGGGGAAATGTCTGAAGATGAAAGGGTGAGGTCAAGAACTGACTCATATGGGGGCTTGGTGAAGGTGGGTGAACCATCATTGTGCATGGCCAATTTGTAGTGTAGAATGAAAGTTTCAATTGTGCTTCCTCTATTGTTTATGTAGTTCCTTCCCCATAAGATATTGTGTGCATTGAAGTCTCCTACAATGATGCTGTTGCCAGAAGATAGAGAGAATATGTGATCAAAGTCTTTTATTGTTTTGATGTTGACGTGTGTATTAGGGTAGAAGTATACATTGTAGAGGTTTAAAATTGTGTTATGTAATTTAATGTTCATTCCCACAATGTCCATGTAGGTGTAGGTGATTGGGTTAGGAATTAGGCAGTGAGGGTATTTTTTGTGTATCAAGGTGGTTGAGTTAGAGTGATTTTTCTTAGTATTGGCTCTGTGTATAATGTATGGTTTATAGTTGAAATTTTGTGATATTCTGGTCTCATTTAAAGCCAATATGGTTATTATGTGTAGATTTGTGATTGTTTTTAAATCGAGGATTTTGTTGGGGAGGGATCTGCAATTCCATTGGATGCAAGTGCATGGGGAGGGGGTGTCAGGAGTAAAGAGGGGGGAACTGCCGCAAGAGAGGGAGGGAGGGGGGAGAGTTAATGTAGTTGCTGGAGAAGTGCCACTATGGCCTGTATGGCTAAGTTGAGTTGGGAGGTTCTGTTTTGTGGTGGCAGAAGGGCATCAATGAGAGGGACAATTAATTGCAATAGTTGGTGGGTGAGGTTGTGTTGGGTAGTTGGTGGTGGTTGAGATTTAGCAGCTAGGGTCCTTTTAGTCTTGGTTCTTCTCAGATAGTTAGTTTTTCGTTTGATATTTTTAAATTTTTCCACCGTTAGAGGGCGCAGTTTTAACTTTTGGGAGATTCGAAAAATGCAGATCGTAATATATCATTAATACCTATCTAACACAAAAAATTTTTTTATTTTTCTGTATAAACAAAAAATTTTGATGTCTACAGAAGGACAGACAACAAAGCGAAATTATATCTTTTTTTAAAAAAAGTCTTAAATTTACTTTTCCTTTTTTAACCGGTTTCTAAAGTGCTTCTAATCATGAACACTGAAATCTGTATCAATATTTCCCCACCCTTTTCTGAAATCCATAAGTACCGTGCAATACCATTGAGCCATGCACGCTGGAGGAGAGCTATGCACCAATCCCCTGCGATGATGCATAGAACCGGCCAGGCCTAGCACCTAATGTCCGACCCCGCCTTCTCGTGGTGCACACCGTTAGTACCTTTCAAAAGAGATACTCTTGTGGAAGTGAACGGAAGGGGAGGGCTGCCAGATTAGTGTGGCCTACTGATCTGGACAACTATGGCTACTTTTCTTTTTTTTTTCTACCCTGCTGAGGAGTGGTCAACCACACAGGGTATATGGACAGATATATGGCTCTGAGCTTGATTATGGATCCTGATTTTGCTGCACTGGTGGGCTTCTGTGGAGGGAAAATCTTCCGCTGTGTTTTCTGTTTGTTTGTGGGTTGACAGCCCCAAGTGAATAGATTCGCAGGATATGTTTATCAGCTGGTGGATAATCCTGAGCAGAGGTCATCGCAGGCACCTGAACTCTTTGCTTCTATTGGCATCGTCAAATTCTACATTGGAGGAAGTCTTCCAGTGTAGATGGCTTCAGCCTTTAGTGGTGGGGGAACGGGTCTTTGCCCCATGTCTGCGATTAGGGGGCTGTTTGATATTGTCGGCATTCCCTCTCTCAATAAACATAGTTTCTTTAAACATCCTACTAACCATTTTCTCTCCATAGGAAGTTGGAATGTGAGAACTCTGCACGGAGCTTTTTCTCTTGATGTCCTCACACAAGAATTCCACCATTATAATTTAGATATTCTCGGCTTGCAAGAGACCAGATCGACAGATAAAGGTCAGATTCTTAAAAATAATCTTATATTTCTCTTTTCAGGGAGGGTCGACAAAAAGCATCACCACGGCGTGGGTCTGCTTCTCAACAGACGCGCTAGCGATGCCCTTCTAGGATACGAGTGCATTAATGAAAGGTTTCTACAGCAAAATTTCAGACAAGCGTTAAAAACCTGAATGTTATCTGCTGTTATGCCCCCACTGAGGATGCTGATGAGGATGAGAAGGATAGGTTTTATGAACAACTTCAGGATATTTTGAATTCTGTCAAGAAAGGAGATATTACCCTTGTTCTTGGTGACTTCAATGCCAAAGTTGGTACTGACTCTGACCTTTGGGGAGGGGTGATTGGCTCTTTTGGTATTAGTAGCTGCAATGGCAATGGGCAACGTCTCCTACAGGTAAGTAAACTCAATGGTTTCAGAATAACTAACACTTATTACAAACACCACGACATACATAAGTACACATGGGTTTCACCTGATGGGCTGCATAGGAATATGATTGATTACACATTAATTAACAGCAAACGGGCTAGTTCTGTTACAAATACCAGGGCATATAGGGGAGCTGAAATTGGATCTGACCATTACCTTGTTAAAAGTGTCTTGCAACTTAAACTTAAAAAGTGTTGTGCTAGGGTTAAAAAATTTATTTTTCATACTGAAGCTCTGAAAGACCCAGTTATAGCCAAAGCTTACCATGATAGGTTACTTAGTCATTATGACAGTCATGGTATGCTTACTACTGAAGTTGAGAAAGAATGGGATCATTTTAAACAGGCTTTTTTGGACACTAACAGTACTCTTTTAGGAAAAAAGGAGCAGAAGAGACAGAATTATCTGAGTGATAAGGCACTTGAGCTTATTTCAGAAAGAAAGAACTGCAGGAATGTCCTTAATCAATACCCTACTAGTCCTAATAGAAAGCATTACAGAGAACGTAATAAACGTGTAAAAGATCTTAGCTGCTGATAAGAATCTTTGGCTTGATGGTTTGGCTGACAAAGCCGAGGAAGCAGTTAGACAGCACAACAGCAGAGAGCTGTACCAGATAGTTAATGTTTTGTGTGGTAGAAAACGGACAGGTATACAGGGTTTGAAGGATAAACAAGGTAAGGTTATAGAAGGTGAGGATTCTGTCATGGCTAGGTGGGCTGAGCATTTCAGTGATATTCTAAACACTGCTGTTAGTTCTATTCCCATTGTTTGCAATGATGATAGATGCATTGGTGGCTTTAATGTTGGCCCTATAACACAATCTGAAGTTATTTTGGCTGTTCCTAAACTTAAACTACATAAATCCCCAGGAGTAGATGAAATTACTACGGAAATGCCTAGAGCTGGGAATGTTTCGGTTACCACTTGGATGACTGAAATTTTGAATAACTTTTATGATAAAGGCATGTTCCTAAGGATTTTACCAGAGCTATTATTATCCGTAATTTTCAAAAATTGCAGTTCTTGTGATAATTATAGGAGCATCAGTCTACTTTCTGTTCCAGGTAAAGTTCTTTGCGTGATTGCGCTTAATAGAATCAAGAATCTGGTTGACAGTCAATTGCGTGATGAGCAATGGGGATTCAGAAGTGGTAGAGGATGTGTGGATCAGATATTTTCACTTAGGCAGATTCTTGAGAAATGTTTAGAGTTTCAGAAACCTTTGTTGATTTCAAAAACGCTTTCGACTCTGTTGATCGTCATAATTATGGTTGATTGTGAGATCATATGGTATACCAGACAAGTTAGTTAACATAATGAAAGCTCTCTATAATAACACTGAATCGTGTGTGAGAGTTGGAAAGGCTTGTAGCAATTGGTTTAGCATTACTTCTGGTGTTCGAAAAGTGTGCATTTTGTCTCCTTTTCTCTTTAGTTTGATTATTCATTATGTTATGCGAAATTCACTGCAACGGAAAGATTTTGGCCTTAAATGGACTGGAGATACGAAAATTTCTGATTTAGATTATGCTGATGATTTAGCTTTTTTGGCAAATGATGTTGACGAGATGAACTCTTTCATTCGAGCTGTTGATGAGACTGGTAGTACAATAGGTTTGGTTATAAACAGAGAGAAAACTAAAGTGATTAAAATTGGTCGGGCAGGCTGTGATTCAGTTAATCTGAATGGTTGCAGTCTTGAGCAGGTGTCACAGGTTAATTATCTTGGGAGCTATATAACAGATAATGGTGATGTGCGGCATGAGATTAACAGACGAATAGGGATTGCTGCCGGGACTTTTAAGAATCTATGGAGAGTGTGGAGAAATAGGCGTATACACCTAAAGACTAAAATTAGGCTGTATAATAGTTTGGTTCTTTCTAGGGTTAGTTATGGTAGTGAAACTTGGACACTTTGTAAACAAGATAACAGGAAACTAGATGCTTTTGATTCCAAATGCTTACGCAGTATCTTGGGCATTTGATGGTTCAACTTTGTAACTAATGATGAGGTTAGGCAAAGGAGTTTGCAACCTCCTTTAAGCAGCATATTGTGCAGAGAGAGACTCCGTTGGTTTGGTCATGTTGCCCGTATGAATAATTATAGATTGGCGAACAGGGTTATGAACAGTGTGCCTAAAGGCCTCAGAAAGAGGGGGAGACCTAGGATGCGGTGGGCAGATTATGTCAAACAGGACCTTGTTAGCATTGGTGTGCAGTGGCCAGATGCAGTAGATGTAGCTCAGGATAGACTTGCTTGGAGAACTAAATTGCACGGTCTGGTTGGACCTCCGTAGCCCATGGCTGCTTGAGGACGATGATGATGAACCTCTATCTATACAGAGTCTCTAACGGTTGTCACTCTATGTATTTTATCATTGGCAGGAACAACATGGCTACCGCCGTTTTTCGCCACCTCAATGTTTTTCCGTGACTACAGTAGCGACCCCTGCGAAGAGATAGGTAAAGGTGCCTCCCCCTCACCATGATCTTTCCGAACCTTGAACCTGGCAACACTACGCTGCATAAGGCAAGAGGCAGGGCAAATGAATGAGAGTTTGGCCGTTGGTTTGGTGCAAGTGTGAATGGGAAATGCTTCCGAGAACATGACTTTTCGCTAATTAAGGTAAACTTAATAAAGGTGTTGCGAACCATCAATATAATTGGTAACTGTAAGTAGATATTGTTGCTATGCTGTATTCTTTCAAGTGAATGCATTCATTTATTTTTCCTGCTATGAGTTTTAAAGGATTACCAGTTTTCAGAAAGAAATCTTATTAATATGAATTTATAATGAAAATAAACAATGTTCAACGAAATGGCATCTATAATGGCCTAAAACTCGCATTACGAGATAGTGAAGTCGGTATAAAGCGAGTATACACTAAAAACAATATAATGATTAAACGCAAAATTTTTGTTTTGCATATAAAATACCACAAAAAATTACTGCTTCGAATGGTAAATGCAAAGATTATCTGTAGAAATAAACTTAAACAATTATTAAAATCATCTTTAAAAAAATATTGCTGACGTGGTAGGAATTGAACATGCAAGAGCTCTGTACCAGCTAAAGCATGCATCACACAGTAATAATCTAGAGTATGATCTATAAATCTTTGAGATGTGGCTGACCTTGTGCCATCTATACCTCAGGAGAGGCAACTTTTTCGATTGCTGCCACTGAGGAGATCAATCACGCTCAAGTGTTATTAAAAATCCATCCATTTGCATATAGATGGTGTAAGATGCACTACATATAAGTGAAAGATTTATAGTCTTATTCTGAAAGATTATTAATGTCTAATGTGTGGTTGAGCACTTTGGCATATATCTACAGAGTTGTGGGATTGATTCCTGTCAGCAATAAGTTTTTTCAGATGTTCTTAATAATATGCGTCGAATGGATTTTTTTTTGCTTAATTGAGTATATCGCTAAACAGCAAACATAATCATAATAAAACAAATAGCATTTTAACAACACCAAATGAAGCCACTTCTTTTGTCATGTAGCACTAACCAATCTGCACTTGACAAACACGCCAAAAGATTTATAATTGGACAATTATTTTGATCCGACCATATTGCTAAACAAATTTCATTTTGCACTAAAACGAACATTAAGCCGTGGCCCCATGTGCAGGAGTGTCATACCCTGTGTGCGTTAAAGAACACACTGGATGGCCTTGATGGAAGGCTACCATCTGTCTCCCAACAGCTGTTCCATTGGGTCCCCTCCCCAAACCTCTGAGCCTTCAGGGCCCATGTGACCTGGCCATTTAGCCCATGGTGTGCAAAAACGTGCCGCTCAGAGGTAAAAGAACTCAACTCACTAAAAAGAAAAGCCCTAAAAGATGTATAATCTCATCAGATACAGCTATTTTGACTAAATGTAGCTGTACAACATAATTTTGTTCCGCACTTCAAAATTGCATCCCAAAGTTATTCTCATTGAAGACAATTATTTTAAACAGAACACATCACTAAAAAAAATTTTGTTCCGCACTTGAAAAAAGCCTCCAAAATAAATAATTTCAATGGAGACAACAATTTTAACCACAGTTTATAAACAACCAATTTTCCTTCGAATGTCAAAAAAAGCACCCTAAAATAATCTTATCTAGAGCTTATCACAACAAAAGGACAAAAATGGTTTTGCACTTGGAAAATCCAAAAATAGCTTGCTAATAATAAAAGGTAGAGGAAAAAAACACGATCAAATCAAAGAATAAACATGTAAAAGCACTTACTTGTAACTACCAAAAAAAATCCATGAAATTCTGTTGTAGGGGGTTGAGGTATCGTCTGCATTCCTAAAAGCATTTTTAATTTTGCAGTGTGCATAAAATTTGCATGATTGAAATTTCCCAATGGTAGTTTAAAAACAAATTTATTTCATACTTAAGAATTTTTATAAACCTACAAAATATCAAAATGCAGGATTCATAAGCTATCACAAATGTCAGTAACAGAAAAGTTTGCCATTATTTTCTGCAAGAAACCTCCAACCGTTGTATGTGTTACTTGTGGCCTGTAAATGGTAACTAGGCATAAACTGAAGGATTGTTAGTGATGATGCATAGAACCAACCAGGCCTAGCACCTAATGTTCTACCCAACCTTGTGGTGTAGGTCATTAGTGCCTTTCAAGAGACATCTCTTTTGGAAAGGGAGAGCTGCCAGATCTGTGTGGCCTACTGATCTGGTCATATATGGCCACTTTTTTTTTGTTGTTCTGGCCTGCTGAGGATTGGGCACCTTCACAGGGTCCTGGTGCTGACCATTTGTACCCACTGGACTAATTTATGGCTTTAAGCTTGATTATGAATCCTAAACGCTGCATTGGTGGGCCTCTGTTGAGGGAAAATCTGCTGTTTCCTGTTTGCCTGTGGATTTCTAGCCCGAAGTGAACAAAGGCACTGAATACCTCATATCAGTGGTGGATAATCCTGATCAGAGGCCACTGCAAGTACCTGAATTCTCACTTAGCTAATTGGGCATTGCCAATCCTTAACTAGAGTAATGTCTCAGGCAGTCATATGGCTCTTGAAAAGGTGACGCCTGAAGTTTCTACAAACATGGGTGGCTTCAGCCTTTAAAGGTGGGGGAACGATCTTTATCCTATTCCCCCACCTTTAAAGGTGGTTAGGGGGCTGTTTGCTGGCCCTAATTTTCTAAATAAACCAGGTTCTCTAAAAATCCTACTTAAAATTAATTTTAAATTTCTCTTTTCAGGGAGGGAGAATGGAAATCATGTCCAAGGTGTAGGTTTGCTTTTCAGCAGACATGCCAGTGATGCTCTTTTAGGATATGACTGCTTTAATGAAATATTTCTTAAATCAAAATCTAAAGCAAAAATTAAAGACTTGAATGTCATCTGTTGTTATGCCCCCATAGAGGACTGATGAAAATGAGAAGAATAAGTTTTACAGATGTTCAGGATATTTTGAATTATGTGAAGAAAGGAGATATTTCTCTTGTGCTAGGTGACTTCAATGCTAAAATTGGTACTGACTCTGACCTTTGTGCACAAGTTTTAGGTCCCTTTGGCATTGGTAGTTCCAATGGCAGTGGGGAACATCTACAGGTAAGTAAACAACAGTTTGCAAATAGCAAACATATAAACACTGGGACATTTAGAAATACACATGGGTTGCATAGGAATATGATAGATTATATTTTAATTAACAGCAAATGGGCTAGTTTGGTTAGGAATACCAAATCATACAGGGGAGCCAAAATTGGGACTGACAATTTCAATACCTGGTCAAAAGTGTATTGCAACTGAAGCTTAAGAAATGGGCAAAGGTTAAGAGAATTACTTTTAACACTGAAACTTTGAAAGATCCAGATGTAGTCAAAGCATACCATGATCAGCTAATTATTCATTAGGACAATTATGGTTTGCTTACTGCTGAAGTTGAGAAGGAATGGGATCAGTTGAAGCAGGCTTTTCTTGAGACCAGCAGTACTCTTTTGGTTAAAAAGGAGTACAAGAAGCAAAAATTTGAATGATAAGGCTATGGAACTTATTTCAGAAAGAAGGAAGTGCAGGTTTAATGTGAATCAACACCCTATTAGTTCTAACAGATGGCATTGCAATGAGCTTAATAAATGTGTAAAGGATCAATTAACAGCTGATGAGAATCTTTTGGGTTGATAGTTTGGCTTGACAAAGCAGAGGAAGCAGACAGCACAACAGCAGGGGATTGTACCAGATAGCTAATGCTTTGTGTGGGAAGAAAGAAGTACAAAGAGATTGAGGAATAAACATGGCAAGATGTTTGAAGGTGAGGATTCTGTGATGGCTAGGTGGGCTGAGCATTTCAGAGATGTTCTAAATAATGTGATTATTTCTACTCCCATTGTTTGTAATAAGGATAGATGCATTACTGGCTTTTATGATGGCTCTATATCACATTCCGAAGTCTCATTGACTATCTCTGAATTAAAACTGCATAAACCCCCAGAGGTGGATGAAATCACCACTGAAATGCTTAGAGCTGGGAATATTTGTGTTACATGGCTGACTGAAATTTTGAATATTTTTTCTGATAAACGTGTTCTAAGGAATTTACTAGAGCTGTTGTGATAATTATTGGAGAATTAGTGTACTTTCTGTTCCAGGTAAAGTTCTTTGTATGATTATACTAATAGAATTAAGAATTTGGTTGATGGACAACTGCATGATGAACAGTGTGGATTCAGAAGTGGTGGAGGATGTATCTCTTTGCCAATCTGCAGCGATGCATATGGGCAACATGGCCAAACCACTGCAGTCTCTCTCTGCACAATATGCTGCTCAAAAGAGGTTGATGACTCCTAACCTCATCATTACTTACAAAGTCAAACCACCTAATACCTGAGATAGTGCAAGCATCTAGAATCAAAGATATCAAGTTTCTTGTTATCCTGCTTACAAAGGGTCCATGTTTTGCTACCATTACTAACCTTAGACAGAACCAGATTATTATACAGCCTAATTTTGGTCTTTAGCTGTACACACCTATTTTTCCCACACTCTCCATAGATTCTTAGAAGTCCCAGCGACAATTCCTATTCTTCTATTTATCTCATGCCACACATCACCAGTATTTGTTACATAGATCGCAACTTACTCATGCCACACATCACCAGTATTTGTTACATAGATCGCAACTCACTCATGCCGCACATCACCAGTATGTGTTACATAGATTACTCACTCACTCACTCAAGATAATTAAACAGACACTTGCTCAATAGTACAGCCATTCAAAGCAACTGAAGCACCATCTGCCTGATCAATTTTCATCACTTTAGTTTTTTCTCTATTTATCACCAAACCTACTCTATTACTAGTCTCATCAACAGCCCTAATGAACGAATTCATCTCATCAACATCAATAGCCAACAGAGCCAAATCATCTGCCTAATCTAAATCAGAAATTTTGAAAACTCAAGACCATTTAAGGCCAAAATTTTCCCTTGCAAAGAATTTTGCATTACATAATCAATAACCAAACTAAAGAGAAAAGGAGACAAAATGTTCCCTTGTCTAACTTCACTAGCAATGCTAAACCAATCGCTATAAGCCTTATCAACTCTTATTACAACTAATTGTTATTATAGTGAGTTTTTCATTACACTATCTTATCAGGTATTACATATAACCTAACAATCAACCAAAAATTATGCCGATCAACAGAGTCAAAAGTCTTTTTGAAATCTGTAAAGCTAGTAACCACAGGTTTCTGAAACTCTAAACGTTTCTCAAGAATCTGCCTAAGTGAAAATATTTGATCAATACATCCTCCACCACTTCTGAATCCACACTGTTCATCATGCAGTTGTCCATCAACCAAATTCTTAATTCTATTAGTATAATCATGCAAAGAACTTTACCTGGAACAGATAGTAGGCTGATACCCCTATAGTTATCACACGAACTGTGATCACCTTTTTTAAAAAATTGGGATAATAATAGCTCTAGTAAAATCATTAAGAACAACACTTTTATCATAAAAATATTCAAAATTTCAATCAAATGAGCTGAAAATAAATGTTCCCAGCTCTAAGCATTTCAGTGGTGATTTCATCCACCCCTGGAGATTTATGCAGTTTTAATTTAGAGATAGCCAAAGTGACTTCAGAATGTGATATAGGGCTATCATAAATGCCAGTAACGCATCTATCCTCATTGCGAACAAGGGAGTAGAAATAATCACATTATTTAGAACTTCTCTGAAATGCTCAGCCGACCCAGCCATTAAAGAATTCTCATCTTCAACCGCCTTGGTTTGATCATTACCTAGTAGGTATAAAAATTTATGTACTTGAACAAAAAAGAATGTAGATTAGTTAATATTTCTGAATGTAGTCTATAAGATAAATTACATAGAATTAAGGGAAAAACTAATGAACTCTTTATGGGAAACTAAATTCCTTTAATAAGTCACACACAAAAACACTGAATAAAACACCAGAATTAATCTAATGAAAAACAAATTTTAAAAACAAGAAATTCTGGAAGTATAGCACTATAGATCTGCATTATATAAAGCCCCCAGATTGAAATGATCTCGTCAGAGACAATACGTCACAGAAATCAAGAAAATTGGAAACAATGCACCACTGATCCAAATTATATAAAATTCCATGGAACTAAATAATACCATCAAAGACAACAAAAAAGATATATCCAACATCATTCCAATCTGCAATATCTATCACAGCGTTAATTGCATTTCTACACCTATCAATAAATATTTTTGTGCAAAAGAGTTTTGCCGACGTGCAATATGAGCCACATCTTTCCAGAAACATCAGAGTATTCTACCATTGAACTAACACCAGCTTCATCTTTATTCCACTTAATGACTCACTCTTCCCGTAAATGCTGCAGTAAGGTGTAAATAAATAAGTCACTTCACGCTATTAGCCTTATTTATGATTTAAACAGTAGGTAATATTCAGTTATCTGTTGACATTCAAGTTAATGGTAATTCTGTGAATATTACTGTTTATTACTCATCATTTTCAGTAATTAAATATCCATATTAAACTTTTTAACTACAAATAGTAATAAACAAAATTGAGAACAAATATTCAATTCCATAATTAAATACATTAATAACTGTCACTCTTAATATTCATAACCAGAAATATTAATAAAAATGCACATAAGCACAATGAATTAAGCTACTGGAAAAAACTACAGACCCTTACTAGCATTCTCAATGGCAGGGGCTTGTCCCCCCCCCCCCCCCTCCTAGATCTGTCTTGGTTAAGACTCAAAAGTATAGCATGTGTTATTAATAATTACAAATTGATATGCAGAGAAAGATTAAATCCATAGTCTATTATCCAGGATTAAACTTGAATTATTTTAAGAAACTTGTAAAGAAACATTAAAGCAACTATCTTTGTTGAAGGAGTTTATGAAACATCCAAAATGGTATTGGTTATTAATATGTATCTGAACAATAGTGAGTGTATTCATAATTTATTTTTTGCTTATAAACAACTCTGGGAGAACTGAACATTTTGATATATGAAATGCTGTAACTTTATGGACATTAAAAGATTCAAGTTTATGCAGTATGACTGACTACGAATTTATTTAATCTTTTTCAGGGTATCCGCTTATACGCAAGAGAGTCAGCAAAGTGTCGCTTGTATCAATATACAAGCTACACTTACAACAACAGTGTGACGATGATTCTTTTTTAAGGTGCATTTTGTGAATGTCCCTAAAAGTTCTTACAATTATAAAGGTTTACTTACAATTATAAAAGTTACTTAGAATGTTCTTAGAATGCATTTTAAAGAAGCAATTGTCGCATTGCTATTGCAAATTGCGACAGTGTAGGCCCTGCCTAAACCATTGTTATATCTATCAGTGCAAAAGTATCAACTACACATTATTCAAGTTTTGTTAATATTTTGCAAACCAAAGATCAGAAATGTCAAAAGGCAGCAAAGGTAATCTGCTTTCTTATTTAAATTCTGGATTATAAAATATTACATTTTTATTCACTGTCTTTACTGTCAGATAAGTTTATTCAGAAGATCATCACTTTTCTCATTTATTCCTTAACTTTTGAACATGAATGATGCATTATATAATTGAAATAATTTTTTTTTTATCAAAGTTGCTTTTAGGGATGTAATATATTTTGTTTAATAATTTTTTTAACTGCTTAGATTATTTTGGGTTATTTTGAATTTTACCAAATTTAATTATATAGATACTGATTAATAATTAATAGCAAAGTTAATTATTTTGAATTGTCTTTTAGTTTTGTTTTAGGCAATTGACATTATGAGCAGGATAGATTTAAAAGTTGTACTACTTGGTAAAGAGTACGGAGGAAAAACAAGTCTTGTGGAGCGTTTCATATATGATAGATTTCGAGGAGAACAGCCATATCAAAATGTAAGTTTTAAATTATACCAAAATGAATAAATGCTTATTTATGTTTGTTTCTTAATAAATAGGTATGCTTAGAGAAGTAATGTAGTATATTAAAAAAATTATTGCTCAAACAGCTATTTGCCATGTAGGTATGACATGTAAGTGACCTCTTTGACCTCCAAAGAGTTTTTATATCAGACTGCCACCCTTACCGATGCCTCAACTTTCAAGAGGAATCTGCCAAAATCCACTGTTCCTTCATCCATTGTACATCTAGTGACATTCTGTAGGTAGCTAGCTTAGTGCAACCTGCGACATTACTACAATTCCAAATTTTCAGATAGGAACTGGTACAATGCAGCTTTAGTTCAACTTGTGCCATTATTTCTTACAGTACCATGAAATTGAATTGCACCAAATTGACCTGGCTCTTTTTCAACTGTGCTCTGTCAAAAAAAGCTTTTACCAAATGAATACTTGAAATAACATAAGATATATTAAACTTAAATGACACTCACTGTTTTACCTGTTGACTTTTTAATGTCTATAACTTTTTAATGTCTATAAATCAAATGTTTTGTGGAAAAAATTTTGCTGACATATCGGACTTGAACCCTCATCTCTCCATGTTTTTGGAGAGATGCAGGTTCAAAGTCCTATATGTCAGTGAAACTTTTTCCACAAAACATTTATTGATAAGATACATTATATACCAAATTACACAGTATTTAATTTTGGATTTTGTGAGGATAATATTAATTTAAATAAAACTTTTTTTAGAGTAATATAGGGAAAAGATTTTCCAGTGCAAATAAAAATTGTTAAAATAACCTAATGGACCAAAATAATTATAATACGTATGAATAGAATGGAAATTTATTTCTGAATAACAGAAAAATTATTTTTAATTTGAAAGTAATTTTTTTCCAGTAACATACTGCTATTCATAATTTAAGGAAATTGAGCAAAAATGCAAATATCTCAAGAAATCCTCTTTAGAATTTAACAAAAGTTTCAGAAGATATTTAATACCACAGATATTAATATTTACATTTGAAATAAAGAATTTAATTGAAATACTTGTCCAATTATAAAATTAAATTTCAAATCAAAGAATATAGTGGAAAATTTTTCCATTATTAAAAGTTATAGAGCATTGCAGGTATTGAAGTTAGCATTGTTTAGTAAGGAGTGATTACCTCTAACAGTAATACTGCTTGCACAGCAAGATCTCATGCTTCTAATAAGGTTATCCAACAATGCCAGAGGGCAGCAAATCCTACTCCTGTATAAGAACATTTCTCAGCTCATGAAGGATCCTTGAAGGATGTTGATGACTTCCAACTCACCTTCCCAAAGCATTCCATGTGTGTTCAATAGGATTTAGGTGTAGCGACCTCTCTGGATATCTTCATTCTCGAGGTATTCCTACACTATCTGAGGTCAGTGGATGGTAACGCTCATTCACACATAAAGCTCAGGAGGTACTCTTAACTGCCCTAAGATACACAAGGATCTTATCTGTGTATCTTAGGGCAGTTAAGAGTTCCTCCAGAAAAGATAAGCAGGCCATTGATAGCAATACCTCCCCAGAACAACAAACCACTATCACCAAACAGTGCTATTCCATGATATTCAGAAACTTTCTTGACTTTCAGAAACCATGACTTTCAGAAACTTTTTCAAAACAGTGCTGTTCCATGATATTCAGGGGATGATAATGTCTCATGCTTTCTCCAAATGTATTGGCACTGAGAATCACTACTTATGTTATATCATGATTAGGGCTGTAAATTTTTTGCAGCCCGAATTTCCACAAATTAACAGTGTTTATTTCCACAATTTTTGGATATTTTTCACAATTCCACAATTTTTTTTTTTTGTAATTCTGCAAATTTATATATTTTTTTTACAAATTCTGCAAATTTGAATGTTTTTTTCCCTAAAATTCTGTGACTTGTCAAAATTTGAAGATTAAAAAAATTCTGATGAGACATAGAGAATAATCAGTTTGGGTAAATTTCTGACTTTTTATGTGTTTCTTCTATTTTTTCTGAAATACATGAAAACATATGTTTTGAAAAACTGACATGATGGTATGACTCTTGCTTTAATTACCTTAACTTTTCCTCCATGCCTAGTTTCTACATGACTTAAGCTGTAAACTTCTCCTCCCATTCACTCCTTAGGTGGGTGAGGCAGTTCTCTTCAATTCCCCTCTACATGATTTTCATAACTGGAGTAAACTTTTGGGAAAAGTGGAATTCAATGTTGGCATTCCACATTTCTCAAACATACTGCTGTTTACTGTAGCAGTTATTCAATGTAGAAACAAATTTAAATTATTGTATTCTGTAGTCACAGCTTTTGTTACTGACAATGCTTTGTACATGTTCAAACATTTGGATAAAAGTCTTAAAGTAGTTTTTTTTTAACGCAGTTCATGTAACATAAAATGCTCATCTTCTGAATTTTTGTCAGTGAGATATAACAATGAGAATTAAAAACTGTTAATGCTTTTGTTGCAATATTAAATGTGCTGCACGAAAAGCCCATTTTAAGATTGTTTCTTCAAGGAAAAGAGACAAACCCAATAAAGCACCATTTCCCTTTCAAACAAAGTAGAACATTTGATTCCAAGTGGTATTCTATCGTTGCGATCGTATAGAAGATTATAGGAAGTTTTTGAGCATAAAATGGGAAACAGCTGCTCTAGTATAAGATATATTTGAAATGTGTAAAAATGATTCCTTAGAAGTGATTTGAATCAAATCAAAAAGCTATTCACTGAATATTTCTGATCCACTTATGTTGTTTGAAGTCTTCGTATATCAGCTATAAAGTCTATAATGAAATGAAATGATTTTGCAGTAAAATTACCTAGCAAAACCCAAGAGTGCAAGGGAGGTGCACAAGAGAAGCAAAACCCAAGAGTGTGATCACAACACTCTGTTCGTGTTCAGAAACAACTGGGCAATGTTTCAGTGATGCAAAAAACTGCAGATTTTTATCAATCTGTAACATTTTTTTTTAAAGCCTGTCAAATTTTTGATCCCAATAATTAAAGTGCTTAAATATTTCTACAGATGATGTTGATAATATAATTTTGAACAGTTTGTACACACTCAAAGACTATAACAGCTTAAAAGCCACATAGCAATGCTGTGAAAGAACTAGGGAAGATTTAAATAACTGTCAATTTAATTCTTTTCTGTTTCAAAAATGAACGATTTATTAGTCTCTCTGATATTTATCAGTCTCAACAAACAAGTGTTTTTTCAGAACTCCCTCTAAATACAGAGGCATTGTGCGAGATGATTGCTGGAGTATAAAACAGCAATTTACGTATAATATACTGTATCAGAATTCATCTTTGGTGTTTGGTATACAATGTGTGAATGAACCTAAACAAAGCCAATCATATTTTTTTTTCTTTTTCAGCAGTGGTATGTATCCAACTATCATTTTTTGTTTTATGTGCATGCTCCTGATGTGCCATTTTTATGATTTGTGAACCTAAATGATGCATGAATTTCAGTTTTGCCCTTCGAAATATCTGCAAGTTTTTGCATTTTTCAATGCGATTGCTCCACAAATTTCACCTTTTTCCCAGGCAAAAAATTTACAGCCATAAGCATGTTTCATCCGAAAAGAGAACCTGTCCCCAATGATCCTTGGTCCAGGTGAGGTGCTGCCTGCTCCATTCCAGTCGTGCCCTCCAATCAGCTGAGGTTAGTGGCCATAGAGTATAATGAAATGAATGATTTTGCAGTAAAAATCATTCATCAGTAGTACTGATTTTTTGGTGTGTAAATGGTAGCTAGGCATAAACTGGAAGGAGAGCTGTGTACCAGTCCCCAGTGATGATGCATAGAACCAGCCAGGTCTAGCATCTAAAGTCCAACCCCACCTTCTCGTAGTGCAGGCCATTAGTACCTTTCGAAAGAGATATTCTCTTTTGGAAGGGGAGGGCTGCCAGTTTCGGTATGGCCTACTGATCTGGTCATCTATGGCCACTTTTTTCTTTTTTCAACCCTGCTGAGGAGTGGTCAACTTCACAGAGTCCTGGTGCTGACCATTTATACCTACTAGACTGGACTTGTTTTTGGATTTGAGCTTGATTATGGATCCTGGACTTGCTGCACTGGTGGGCCTCTGTTGAGGGATAATCTGCCACTGTGTTTTCTGTTTGCTTCTGGGTTGCCAGCCCTAAGTGAACAGAGGCATAGGATACCTTGTATCAGCTGGTGGATAATCCTGATCAGAGGCCATTGCAGGTACCTGAACCTCACTTAGCTAGTAGGGCATTGTCAATCCTAAACTGGAGTAATGTGTCTCAGGCAAGGTCATATGGCTCATGAAAAGGTAGTGCCTGAAGTTCCTACCAGCATCGTTGACTTCAGCCTTTAGTGAAGGAAGAACAGGCCCATGTCTTAGCCTCATGCCTGTGATCAGGGGGCTGTTTGATATTCAATAAACTAGCTATCTCAATAAACGTTTCTTTAAAAATCCTACTAATCATTTTCTCTCTGCAGGAACTTGAAGACATTAGAGATTATTCTCTTAATGTCCTCATGCAGCATTTCCAGTGCTATAACCTAGATATTTTAGTCTTGCAAGAAACCAGATGGACAGGTAAAGGTCTGATACTTAAAAATAACTTTAAATTCCTCTTTTCAGGGAGGGAGGATGGAAAGCATCTCCAAGGTGTAGGTTTGCTTCTCAGCAGACACACCAGTGATGCTCTTCTAGGATATGACTGCATTAATGAAGGATTTCTTAGAGCAAATTTTAAAACAAAAATTAAAGACTTGAATGTCATCTGTTGTTATGCCCCCTCATTTGGACTCTGATGAGAATGAATTCTGTGAAGAAAGGAGATATTTCTCTTGTGCTAGGTGACTTCAATGCTAAAGTTGGTACTGACTCTAACTTTTGGACAGGAGTTTTAGATCCCTTTGGCATTGGTAGTTCCAATGGCAATGGGGAATATCTTCTACAGGTAAGTAAACTTAATGGTTTGGGAATAACTAATGCATAGTACAAACATCAGGGACATTTATAAATATACATGTGTTTCACCTGATGGGTTGCATGGGAATATGATAGATTATATTTTAATTAACAGCAAATGGGCTAGTTCAGTTAGGAATACCAGATCATACCGGTGAGCCGAAATTGGCTCTGACCACTACCTGGTCAAAAGTGTCTTGCAGCTGAAGCTTAAGAAATGTGCTAAGGTTAAGAAAATTACCCTCACCACTGAAGGTCTGAAAGATCCAGATATAGCTATTTGAATGATAAGGCTATGGAATTATTTCTGAAAGAAGGAAATGCTGAATTAATGTGAATCCAACACCCTACTAGTCCTAACAGAAGGCATTGCAATGAGCTTAATAAACATATAAAAGAGTAATTAACAGCTGATAAGAATCTTTGGCTTGATAGCTTGGCTTATAAAGCTTAGGAAGCAGGGGGTTGTACCAGATTATTAATGTTTTATGTGGAAAGAAACAGACAGGTATACAGGGACTGAGGAATAAACATGGCAAGGTGTTTGAAGGTGAGGATTCTGTGATGGCTAGGTGGACTGAGCATTTCAGAGATGTTCTAAATGTGATTATTTCTTCTCCCATTGTTTGTAATGAGGATAGATGCATTAGTGGCTTTTATGATGGCCATATATCACATTCCGAATCACTTTGGCTATCTCTAAATTAAAACTGCATAAACCCCCAGGGGTGGATGAAATCACCAGTGAAATGCTTAGCGCTGGAAACATTTGTGTTGTCACATAGCTGACTGAAATTTTTAATATTTTTTATGATAAAATGTTGTTACTAAGGATTTTACTAGAGCTATCATTGACAGTCTGGTTGGACCTCCATAGCCCTTGGCTGCATGAGGATTATGGATGGATGGATTCATTTGTTCATTAACAGTAATGGTCATGCTGAAAGGGTTAAAGAAGCCTGTAATTGCACTACAGACCTCTTTAAACCCTTCCATGTGAGTCTTGATATTAGCACCATGCTGCACAATACGAATTTTATTGGACTTTTAACAAATAGCATATCTGATAATTGTGGCTCTTGTTGAGGTCTGATATCATCAAATACTTGCTTGCAGGCTCCTGGGGTTCTTGCTCTTCATCCTCAAATTCATTATCAGTAAGGTCAGAAAAATCGGTACTATTCCAATCCAAATCACTTCCACATGGAATATATTCACTATCACTAAATTCCTCTTCACACGACATATTTATTGTATTTTTATTCAATCAAATATGAAGATCAAATTATGATTAGTTCAAATTTGCGCACATCACATTTACCTGAATGCCCATTGACAACTTATTTTTAACCTCTCTCCCTTGTGCGTTATATGGTGTGGTATATTTTGATGGGTTGAAAAATATGACATCACTGATGAGCATTATGAAAGCCTCCAAGAACTCATAAGTGAGCATTTCGAATTTTATGTGCCCCAAAAACAACTTAATTGTGATGGCTCCAACTGTGGAGTCATCACAGCAGTCAGTATAGTATTGTTCGACTCCAACAGTGAAGCCGTCATAGGGAAGGGGCTAATGTAACCCTCTTTCATGAAGTCTTCAGGATACAGTTACCCTAAATACTATTTTTCCTGTGGCAGCTGACAGCTCCAATGCAAGTTGGTGCACTGACATTATTCTTATTGTGCCTTGCAGTTAGGGACAGGAAACAATCATCTTGAACTGTTATTGCTCTAGGCCTACCCTGGCTCGTTCTTCTAGATCATGTTCAATGTCTTGAAAACATCTCCAGAGTCAGTAAATTAATGTTGTGGCAACCTCTATACATGACTACCCTGATTGCATCTGTCTGATGGCTCACCATCTCTGACCATCATGCAAATGGTTCCTCTTGAAATACTGGATAAAAGCTCCTCATTTCTGAAATGAGAAGTTCCTGCAGCTACTTTTATTGCCAGCTTAATTTGCATATCATAGTCTTTTTTATTGAGAAATGCAAATTTAATTGCTGAATATGTGAGTATTATTTCACTCTAAATATCCTCTGAAACTTTCATTAAATTCCAAAAAAGGTTTTATCGAGATATTAACAATTTTGCCCAACTTCATCCCATCGGTGTGAGTCCCTGTACATGGTGAGGGGATCACCCTGTGAAGGTTCTGCTGACTCGGATACCTTCACAAGGTCCTGAACACTTGCCTGCATGTTTGCCGTGCACAGAGACCTGTGTCCTGGGAATGGAGGATCCTGGTAGTTGCTTGGGGGTCCCCATCTTCTCTCCTCAGCTCATGACTGGTAGGGTCCACTTTGGCCGCCTTACCATTGGAGAGCCTGTCACCCTGGGCAGCAGATTCCAGGGCATCTGCTATACACTGCTTTGTCCTCTGCTTCTGGTAAACGGGAACTCCTGGGATGCTCCCCCCCCCCCAGGAGAAATTGGCTGGTGGGCAGGACCTGTTAGGGTCAACAGTACAGAGCTGTGAGTAACCTTGCCCACATCTGGGTACAGGTTTCCAAGTTTCCTCACAAATTATTTTCCTTTTGTAGTTATAATTTCATTGTGAGGCCAGTTTGGTCATTCACAATTTTGTTACTTTCCGCTTAGTTCCTTTAGGTAGAAAGTTTTTTTCTGCACATCTCTTTTCATTTTCCTTTTATTTATTTGTGAGGGCTTGGCTCACTGTCTATGTGGGTATTGTGCCTATGTAGCCGTGGCACCTGACTAGGCATCTCCATGTTGGGCTTCATGGAGTTTGGGGACAGCGGGCACTGAACCACACAAAACGAAACATGAGAGTTGATAATGAAAGTGATATGATCAGTGCTCAACATGAGCCCCCATCTTCCTTGTTGTCTCTGTTATCTACACCGTCATCGTCTTTGTGTTTTCATTCCCAAGATTCCTGATCATCCACTCCATGGGTGATCAGGTGCACTATCTCCAGTGGGGGGGGGGGGGGGCTTGCAGCTTCGCGCATCTCACGGTGGAGGCTTGATCGGGCTGACTGGGGTGGTTTCGAGCTGCTCTCTGAGTTCGATGACCACTCTGTCAGCCAGGAGCCCATTGATGTGGCAGTAGCAGAGATAACGGACTGTATTGTAGATGCAGCTGCATCAACAATTCCTCAAACTTCGACGCAGTTTCCTTGTTTTCTGAAACTGTGGTGGAATTCAGATTACACCGCAGCTCATAAGGCTCAGAACAAGGCTTGAGGAGTGTTTCTTAGATATCCAACATCTCCCAACCTTGAAGCATTCAAACGTGCCAGCTGTTTGCTTGTTTGTGCTGCATCAGAGCCAGAAGGAATCTTGGATCAAATATACGTCCTCTATCACCCGCATGACCAGTTCTAAGGTTGTGTGGGATAAGGTCTGGAAGAAGGGTGGGAACTATGTCTCACTCATTATCGATCCTGGAGCACAATGGGCAAGTAATTGCTGATCCCAAAGCAATTGCTGACACTGTGGGGGATTCATTCTCCATCTCTTCATCTTCTTATTCCCCTGAGTTTCTGGCCCAGAGGAGCAAGGTGGAATGCTCTCTGCTGTATTTCCACTCAAAAGGCCTGGAGCCCTACAAAAGGCCATTGACAGCAGAAGAGCTTCACCTTATTCTGCACACCTCTCTTGCATCTGTTGTGTGGCCAGACAATGTCCATTATGCCATGCTCCAACCTCTCACCATTGAGTAAGGATCAGAATTTTTCTTGAGGAGCAGTTTCCGACTCCTGACGGGAGGCTATCGTCTTGGCCTCCCGAGGCCAGGAAAGGATTCCAAGATTCCTTCTAATTACTGTCCCACTGTACTGACAAGCTATGTGTGCAAGATGTTGGAAAGAATGGTAAATGCCAGACTCATCTGGTATTTAGAACACCAGAACCTTCTTTCCAACACCCAGTGTGGCTTTCGCAGGCAACAATCAACTCTTGACCATCTGATACGCCTCGAATTGTTTCTCAGAAATTCATTTTTACATAGAGAGCACCTGGTGTCAATTTTCTTCAACATTGGAAAAGCGTACGACACAGCATAGAGATTCGGCATTCTTCGTCACCTCTATAGCTTAGGCTTGAGTGATCACATGCCGATCTTCATCTCCAACTTCTTATTGACACGTTCTTTTCGTGTCCATCTCGGCAACACTCTGTCGTGGCTGTACCCCCAAGAGCAGGGGGTGCCACATGGCTGTATTCTGAGTGTTATGCTTTTTGCTGTCAAGATTAATTCTATTTCTAGTCAACTTCCATTTGTAGGCAATGTCCTCTAAGTTGACGATTTTAGCATATTTTGTTCATCATCCAGCATGAGGGTCATTGAAAGACAACTGCAAATTGCCCTGAACAATCTTTCGGTTTGGACAACGGGAAACGGGTTTTGGTTCTCCCCACAGAAGACTGTTTGCATGAACTTTTGCCACAAGTGTAATCTTCATCTGGATCCTGAGCTACAGCTCAGGGGTAACATCATTCCAGTTGTGGCAGAGACCAAGTTTCTCGGTGTCGTCGTCGATCGAAATTGACATTTTCATCACACATTCGTCATCTCTGACCAAATGCACATGGGCATTGAACATCATTAAGGTCCTCTCCTCTCTTTCTTGGGGGGTGGACCAATGTTCTTTGCTCCACATGTACTGTGCACTTGTCCGGTCGAAACTGGACTACGGATCCCAGGTATACAACTCTGCCCAGGATTTGGTGGTGAAAGTGCTAGACCCCTTTCATCATCTGGCCCTCCATGTTTACATGGGAGATTTCCGCACCTCACCTGTCCAGAGTCTTTATGTTGAGACCGATGAACTGTCTTTATCTCTTCTCCATCAGCAGTTGTCCCTACAATATACATCTAAATTGCAATCCCTGCCTGCCCATCCCACTTGGGACTGCATTATCAGTCCTAAGTAAAAAATGCTTTACACTAATTGGCCGATTGCCATTCGTCCATATGGTTTGCAAGTCTGAGGCTACCTCAGAAACATCAACACCAGTCTCAATAGCGTTGCACAGTCGACAGCCGAGCCACTTCCACCTTGGCTCACTGTTTCCAATTCCTATGATTTTTCCCTGTGCAGGACGGGGAAGGCCTTTACACCCGACTGTATATACCAACAACTCTTTGCCATCTATCGTACTGAATACCTGAACTTCTTGCATGTCTTCACAGATGGCTCAAAGTTGGACACATCGGTGGGATCTGTCATGGTCTGCTGTGATGTAATCATTGCAGACCAGATCCCACTAGTGTTCCATCTTCACTGCAAAGTTGAATGGTATCAGTCTTGCCTTGGACCACATAGCATCATTGTTGGTGTGTTCTCTATACTGACTCACTTAGTTCGCTACAAGCTTTGATCTCGGCGAGGCACCGGTCTAACCTTGTTCTCTCCAAGATCTGCCAGCAGCTTCGTCTGGCAGCCATCACCACCATTTTCTTCTGTTGGGTGCCCAGTCATGTTGGGATCAGGGGCAATGACCTGGCAGATGCTGCTGCCAGGTCAGCCATGCCCCTGTCCGACTCTCAACTGTCGGTTCCATTTTTGGACTAGCAGCAGCGTTTTACTGTCGAACTCCTGGCATAGTGGGAGAGATCTTGGTCAGAATAGCTTACCAACAAGCTCTTTGAGATCAAACCTATCATCAAACCATGGCAGTCTTGTTACTGCAGGAATCTTAAGGAGGAAGTTGTACTGCTCAAGTGGAGCAGACACTTAAGTCATTCGTTTCTTCTTTGGGCGGACGACAAACCAAAGTGTGAGTTTTGCGACACTATTTTAACAATGAAACATATTTTAATTTCGTGCTCTGCTTTTAACTTTGAAAGATACGTTTTTTAACTTCGATCATTTTACGTCTGAGCCCCTTACACTCAGACATCTTTTGTCTGATGGCTCTATTTTACGTTTTACTTGATATTTTACATGTTTGATTTTTTTTACCTTGTTACCTAGATTATACCCTTGTTTCTGATTTTAAATGGGTCCTATACACCCATTTTAGTATTGACTTATGCACTTGTTGATTTTTTTTTTTATTCCTCTTATTAATACTCAGCTTTATTGTGACATTTTATTTCTGTGAATTTTAAGTTTGGTTGTGGATTAAGTGATTTTTATCCCTTTGTCTTTTGTTTGGTGCAATATAGCCTAGCTGCTCTTGCGCCATAAAACCCCAGACAACCAACCAACAGCCCAACTTCATCAAATTATAACAGCAATGTATATGTACCTTGAGACATGTTAAGACTTTTTGTCAACTGTGCTCAGAGAGTGAACATAGGATTTTTTTGCCATTCAAAGAAATGTCAGGTTATATACTAGAGAAAGAGTATTTAGTTGTGGTTAATAAAATGGCAAAATTTTAATGAAAAGGATAAGAAGTTTTTAAGCAATTTGAAAGTAAATGTGAAGTTTTAAACTCTTTAAAAGTGAGTATATTTTTCAAAGATAATAATCATTTTTATCAAATGTGAATTTTAACAAATGCAGCTGAAAGTTTTAATTAATATTCTGTAATGACATAGTCTGCAATTACTTATTTTACTATATTGGGATGCATTTTAAGGTAAAAAAAAAGTGCTAACTTATTGTTCAAGTTATGCAAGCCCAATATTAATTGATTATTTGCAAATGTTTACATTTGTAGATGCATTTTACTTCAGGAATCCTCAATTAATGTTAATAGTTTTCAAACCTATATCTATGCTTTCATTATAGCAAGTCTGATGTTTTTTAAATTTTATTTTGCATCTGAATTGATAAACAAATTATGTACACCTACCTAATAACCTGTTGATCTGCCTTCTGCCCTCACAACAGCAGCTAGATAGCTTGGTAAGGACTCAATGAGGTATAAAAAACATGGAGGAGGTATTGCTGCCTATGAAGTCTGGATCACCTGTCATAGAGCATCCACAGTTGCCGGTTGGAGTTGGCAGGCTCAAACAGATCTTTCCAATTCGTCCCGCAAGTTCTCATTGTGGGTGAGTTCCAGCAATCAAGAGGGCCATTTGAGTGTAGTAAACTCATTTGAATGCTCCTGGAGCCAATTAGTTGCCACTCAGGAAGTATGTGGTGTGGAATTGTCCTGTTGAAATATGGCATCATGGTATGGAAAGAGCATCATTACGAATGGATGTAAATGATCAGCGAGAATGTTCACATATCTTGTGTTGGTGACAAAGGTCTCAACAAGTACGAGGGGCCCCAAGGCAGTTCATGTAAATGCATTCCAATCTGTTACACTGCCTCCACCTGCCTGTATGACCCCTACTTTGTGTAGTTAACACCACACTTAAATCCTTCCATCGATGTGATAGAATTGAAACCATGATTTGTCAGAGCAGATGATGTGTTTCCAGTCCTCCGCACTCCAGTTGCAATAGGCCTTTGCAAATTGCAGCCTTATCTCTTGGTACCTTGCAGTCAAGAAAGGGACACAATGTGGACGTTGACTACATAGCCTTTTTTTTCCATGGTATGATAGATAGTCTTTGTGCATAAGCTTGTGGACGCACCTTCATTCACTTCTGACATTATGTGCTCCATGGTAGCTGTGCAGTTCCTTGTTGTAATGATGCAGGACAGTCTGCACTCACCTCAAGAGTCAATTGCACATTTACATCCACATTTCTCTTGCTGGTTGGAAGTTTTGCTGTATATCATGTAGTCTTTATATACACGTGTGACGGTCTGACATAGAAATCCCAACAGTTCAGTAATTGTGATTGAATAACCAGTCTTCCTCAAACCTATTATCTGGCTGCAGTCAAACTGACATCGCTGTCTTTACCCATGATTACTTTTCTGTGACTGGTTTCCAGTGTGTAGAGACCTGCTCTATTTATAGACATTGCCAGTTTCAGCCTATGTGACTGGACATGATACATCTGCTTTGCATATTGTTTTTGGGGTGTATATAATATATTTTAGTATATGTTATGTTTGTCCATTCAGTGTATAAGGAATCATGGAATCAATGCTGCTTCTGGCATTACGATGTTTAATTTCTTTGATAAGATAAAATCTTTTAAGTTATGCAAAATTGCTTTATTGGGAAAAATAATAATTTGGTTTAATCTTTGGTACTGCTTTGAATTTAGTGCGTTTCAAATTATTCAACTAAATATAAACTACCACAAAAAAAAACAAAGTTTGGTTGTTTAGAATAATAAAAATAAATACCCCCTCAAGCAGCTGCTTGCCACAGAGGTCTGACAGGAGCCTGTCAGTTTATATGCCACAGTAGAAGATCTGAGAGGATGGCTGGACCTCAGCGGAAAACAACACAAACATCCATGCCTTACCCGGGGCTCGATAGACTTTATAAAATAAGAAAACCCCATTAATATCAAGTTATATAAATTGTTTCTATAAATATTTCATTAACTAGTATTCAAAAATCTTTACCTTTTGAGAACTAAAAAGTTCTTCTGGAAGGATTAATGCCATTTTATTGAAACACAGGCAGCTATTAGCATATACTGAGATGTGCAATTGATTACATTATCAAAAAAAAATGAAATATTACCACTCTACCTACCTGTCAAAGTGGTACCTACCAGTATTAGTATGATGTTGAACCATCCCGTGCAGCAATGCATTCATGAGCACGGTGGGGAAGGCTATCGTACAGCTCTATTCTTCCTGAGGGATAGAACACCAAATGGCACGAAGTTGCTGTTCCATTTCAGCAACAGTGATTGGTGCACCTCTTGGGTGTTGTTGGAACTATTGGCCCATCATGTCCCAGACATTTTCAATAGGTAAAAGGTACACGAGCAAAACTGAATGTTTTGCTAGAGCAGATGCTGCAGACTAATGCGGACTGTGTGGTAATGGGCATTATCTTGCTGGTAAAAGGTTCCATGCTGCTGAACAAATGGGACAGCCACTGGCTGCAAAATGGTGTAACATGTCGTTGGGCAGTTAGAGATCTCCTTATGATGACCAGTTCTGACTGAGATGTCTGACTAATGGCACTCCAGACCAGGTGCTGGAGCTGTGTGATGTTGCATGCACTGGGTGGCATTCTTTTTCCATGGAAGAATGCAGTGCCTGACGATAGACTCACAATGAAAATTGTAAAAGGATGTTGTTTACTGTTCGACTGGTAGGTATTGAATGTGTTACCTGTTCTAGTCCTTTGCAGTCGCATTGTCGCAAATCTGCCGCGCAATGCCATGCATCACAAATGGCTGCCCTGTCGCTCTGTGGTCATATTTCATGTTCCTGATCCTTCTCAGCGTGTGCTGGATCTTTCTTAAACCCACTGGTGCCATATGTGTATGATGGTGCTGGGATTGTGGCCAACAAGGTTACAACAACAAGGTATGACAAACCATCTTCTCTAAGGCCGATGATTCTTCCACGCTCAAAGTTTAACTGTAGGAATGGCTGTTGAGGATAAGGGCATCTTGGGCATCTTTAGCAGACATCTGCATGAGAGCATCTTTAGCAGTTTAGAACAATTTCCACAACGTTTTGTCAACAAATGAGCTTTGGTTGCCTTTATCTACATTTGACTGCTCCGCACCTGTGACGTCAGCTTGTGTCTGTCCAATCATTTTTATCGTCCTGCAAACGTAATCTTTTCCTTGCATTATCGCCTCCTTAAATTTTATCAAATTTGCATAACTTCCAAGTGTTGCATTTTTTATTTCATTTAGTGTAGTTTCACTCTTAACCTGTACAGACTACAGTTCAAATAATGTTAGAGTTCATAAAGGAGTTACTGACTTCAGGCATCTGCTTCCCTTGCTGTGTTGGTATCTGTTACGGTCAGGCAGCATCATCAGCTCTCCCACTGGCTGTTACTGATGCTTCATTGGGGTGGGGGTTTCTGCAGGCACTCATCCTTCACTGTGTAATTCACTAAACTCTGTATTGTGCTATAGAGATGCTTTGATTATCTCGCACATTATCAAAGCTAGTTCAAGCCTCTTACAGGTTTGATGATTTTCTGTCATCTTCAGAGGGTGTGTGATTGATTTGCTTGTAATGGACTTATCCTTATTGCCTTGGGGGAGGGGGTATTGTTATTAGTAGGGATTGCTTCCTTCTGTTTGTATCCCTATCTTCCTCTTCATGAGCAGTTTCCAAGGGTGTGGTGGAATCACTATCGTCATTACGGTAGGTTTGTCTCTTTCTGTATATTTATATTTCGACTAGATTTAATTGCTATTTAGTTTTAGGGCTTGCTATTATTTGTACTTGATCAAATTTCAGTGTTATATTTGGATTTCACATATATATGGCTAATACTGTTGTTTCTCTTTTATCTTTGATGTCTTGTCGGTGCTCTTTAAATCTAATTTTGCATGAGCTTATGATTTTTCCGTAGTACTGTGTGGGTTTTATTTTGGATTTATGACAGGTAGTCAACAAAACATAACCGACACTATACTATGAAAAAAAAACCCACAAGATCATGTAAAATTAGATTTGAAGAGCACCAATAAGACATCAAATATGAGAGAGAAATAATAGCATTATCCAGATATCTGCAAAATCCAAACATAACGAAATTTGATCAAGCACAAATAATAGCAAGCCCCAAAATGGAATATCAATTAAATCTAGCTGAAATACACACAATATATAGAAAATTCTGCTGCAACAACAATATAGTGATTCCACCACACTTGAAATCCAAAGTGAATGCACAGTATTCCCTGTTAAGAAACAATAATTAATAGATTCTGAAAAAAATTCATCGCCGCCACGGCGGGAATCGAACCCGCATCTCTCCAGATTCATGCCAGAGCGCGCTACCATTGCACCACGCGTCGGACAACGAATATTTTCAGAATATGACCTTTTAAGTTTTTCTTCTTGAGACGTGACTGAGACAGCACCATCTATACTCAAGGAGATGCAACGTTTTACAGTCGTTGCATTTGATTATCAGATGTTAATGAGAAGGTCGCTAACACTACCGCGTTAAATATATAATTGAAATTAACATTATAATCTCATTAACATCTGATAATCAAATGCAACGACTATAAAACGTTGCATCTCCTTGAGTATAGATGGCGCTGTCTCAGTCACGTCTCAAGAAGAAAAACTTAAAAGGTCATATTCTGAAAATATTCGTTGTCCGACGCGTGGTGCAATGGCAGCACGCTCTGGCATGAATCTGGAGAGATGCAGGTTCGATTCCCGCCGTGGCGGCGATGAATTTTTTTTCAGAATCTATTAATTCCACCACACCTTTGGAAAACTGCTCTTGGATGAAGAGGTGGATAAGAATACAAACAAATGGAAGGGAGCAATCCCTACTAATAGCAACAGTCTCCAACGAAATGGGACCAACCACCACAAGCAAATCAACTGTGCATGCAAATTGCAAAACAACTGCCATTAACTCCTACAGCATGTCCAGAAGAAGATGTAAGCCTCTTTGAAAATGATGAGAAAAAGTCATCGAAACTGGTAAGGGACTTGAACTAACTTTGAATAATGTGCGAGATCATCATTGTATTTTTACAGCACAATACAGGATTTAGTGAAGTGCACGGTGAAGCTAGTGCCTGCGGAAAACCCACCCCCACGTGAACATCAGTAACAGCCAGTGGGAGAGCAGACGATAGAGCCTGACCGCACCAGATGCCAAAGGAGTGAGGGAAGCAGATGCTCGAAGTCAGTAAATCCTTTATGAACTCTAACATTATTTGAACTGTAGTCTGTACAGGTAAAAGTGAAACTGTATTGTATAAGTAATTCTTATTAGTAATAAAAGAAATTAATCATGTGAACCAGAAACTAGTAAACTCATCATACTGCATTAAATTCTTCTAAGACTTATTCAAACTGATATTTTTCCTCATCATATGAACTTTGTTGTGTTTTCTGGATATTAGTACTTGACATCTTTTAGTATGTACTTTTTAAACTGAATTTTTACATCACTGGTCCCAACAGTTATTCCAGTGAGTCCCCTCCCCCAACCTTCTCTGAGCCTTCGGGGTCCTTGTGACCTGGCCATTTAGCCCATTGTGTGCAAAAAAAGTGCCGCTCAGAGGTAAAACAATCAATCAATCAATTTACATCACTGGCTGACACTAGTTGCAGCAGGCTAGAGTGTTATTGTAAAGTGGTTTTGGTTGTTTTGCCACTGAGTGATGCTTTTTTGTGTACAGCAGGCTAAGTGGTCAGGTCACAAGGACCCCAAAGACTAAGAAGGTTGGGAGAAGGGGACCCATTTGGTAGCTGTTAGGAGATATATGATAGCCTCCCTTCAAGACTATCCAGTATGTTCTTTAGCATGCACAGTGTATGGCTCTCCTGCACAGGGCCATGGCTAAGCATCCCATCCAACGAATGGCAGCCTTTCCAAACCCATTGGTGTTCAATACTGACTGAGGGCAAGGCAGGAGGGGTTTTGCAGAGATAAATCTCAACACTGGCCCAGGTGGTACTCAAGTCTGGGAACTTCATTATGAGCCTGGCATACTACCGACTGAGCCACCCTGCCTTGTATTGCATAGTGACAGAAGATTTTTATTAAAAATGTAATATCTACTGGCATCCAATGGAACTGCCTTTCATGTCTCTAATAGCTCCTTAAATGAGAAAGTTTGAAGTGAACAATAATATGCTGTATTGCATCATGTCCCAAGTGTGCTCTGTTGGTGATAAATTAATTCTTTAGATGAATGAAGTTGTCTAATGTTGCAGAAACTTTATTTGCAGGCATTGTGTTACTGAAAGATTCAAAGGTGGCACCTTTAACATAATTGAGAAATTACATTAGCATCTCAAAGGGTGAAACTGGCATGCATTCTCGATAAGACCAAAAATGAATGATTTGTAGCTGAGAGCACCCCAAGCCATGATACTTGGAAATCATGATTTTAACAGCATTCTCAATACTATTGCCATAAAAAAAAATCAAAACCATGGTTGTGATATTTCATGAAAAAAGTATACTGAAACAAAATCAGTTTATATTAAATTTGGGATATGATTTGGCACTCATGGTTGGTATACCCTAAACTATAGCACTGTCAGCCACGTTATGTTTTGCATATTCTGTATCATAATAGTTCTTTTTTATGAAAAATTTATTCATTTTTTTTCACAGACAATAGGTGCTGCATTTGGTGCAAAGAGATTAGAAGTAGATGGGCAGCAAATAACATTGGGTTTATGGGTATGTTGTAATGCTCCTGCAATAATTTATTATATTGTTATTTTGCTGTTAAATCCTCTTGGTGCTATGGCAGTACATGTACAATGACTATTATTATTTAAAGTGCTACAGTATGTATATATGGTTTCTTTAATTTACATTTTGCACATTCAGGTTATATCCTCTGTATTTATTGAAGGGAAATATGCACTGCCAACTTTTTGTTGTTGAAATCATAATTTGTACATATATGATCATAGCACTTTGTAAAATAATGGAAGTTACTGTGATACTAAGTAGGTTATGTTATTTGTTAATTACAGTTATAAAAATTCAATAAGTCTTTTCATTGGTAAATAAACTAATTCATAATCCAAAGACTTATTCATTATTTTTGCTTGCACGGCATGAAAAATCATTAAAATATTTTAATGCTTGGTTGTAAATGTTTTTAAAAGAAAATGGGCTTAATGTTTTGAAATTCTGAAAGTTTACATATCAATGCTCAAAATAAATATTAATTTGTTAATTACTTCATGAGAAAATTGGTGTTTAAAAGTTAAGCATAGTTGAGAAAATGGGCTATATCGAACAAACATTCCACGATAACGGCAACAAAAGATATGGGCTGATAATGGCTGGCATGTGTAAATGTGGGAGTAATGACGCAATGACATGTGACCATGTATAATTTGCATAAGAGAAAAGAACTGTAAACCTGTAAGGTATAAATAACAGGACAGATGTGGAAAATCTCATTTCTTGTCACCAACACATTCTGTTTGTGTTGGAACCAATTTGCGGTCTTAACAATATGTCGCGCAAAAGCACATGGATGTCCTTACACATTGTCGGGATTTTGGAATCAGGCCAAACACAATGATGTTGCCAGGGAAATAGGTCTGCACCAATCTTTGGTGTCAAGGCTGCAGAGAAGGTACCAAAAGACAGGAAATGTTAGTTGTCCACAAGTGCAGGGTTGACCATGACTTACAACACCTTAGGATTACCACTATATGACACTAACAGTAAGGTGTAGCAGATACATATCAGTGAGAGAGAGTGTTGTAAAGCTGTCTACCACTCATGAAATTAGTTTTGAGGCAAACAATGTGCAGAAGGCTTTATGAACGAGAACTGTGTGCGAGACAACCTACAGTTTGCATTCCACTCGCTGAGTCAGAGAGAAAAGTTATGATACAGACAAAATTCAGACTGGACTGCAAACCTGTGAGCCAATGTTCTCTTCTGTGATGAATCCAGATTCATTGTAGAAGAGAACATTGGTTTGCAGTCTAGTCCAGATTTTGTCTGTATCACAGCAACTATCTCTTCTCCCTGACTCAGCAAATGGAATGCAAACTGTAGGTTATCTCGCACGCAGTACTTGTTCACAAAGTCTATACAAATTATACAAATAAATAAATTTATAATTATATTATAAATAAATTTATAATTATACTACTTATACAAATTATATATGGTCATGTTTGCCTCAAAACTGTCACATGGCCGCACACTGCTCCATGTTTGTACTGGAGGAACTTTGACAGTCCTCAGATATAGAGACGAAATCCTCAAACCCTTTGTGAGACTTTTTCGGGTGTTGTTTACCCCATGATTCCAGATGTTTATGGAACACTCGTTTCCACATAGGGTTGCTTTAGTGGATGTTTCTTTGAAAAATGACATCCAGTGTATGTCAAGGCCAGCATATTCACTTGATCTCAAGCCTATAGAGCTTGTGTGGGATGCATTGGGAGATGGATTTCAGCTCTTTGACTTCCTCCCAGAACTCTCCTGGAACTTCAATCTACTCTTGTACAGGAGTGGGATTTAATGCTGAAGGACCTGCTTACTGCCCTCATCAACAGTATGCAATGTCAGTGTGACACATCACTGTAAGGGGTAATCACATACCTTATCAAACTCTAGTGCATGAGTAAATACGTCTCTGGGTAACTTCTCCAATTGCCACCTTACTGAACTACAGTGTATTGCTCCAGTTTATCCTGCATTTTTGTCAGTTATATCACACATTTGTTTTTCCATATTCCATCTGTATTATATCATCCATGTCATTCTATTGTCTTGTATTTTTCATTTTATCCATTTTGTTAACTGTGCTTAACTCTTGGATTCCAATGTACTTAATTTTTCATTGATTGATTCCATGCCATATTACACACTGTGTAGTGTTTCATTTTGTTCATTATATATTTTAATTTTTAAAGAACAATATTTTTTTGAATTGTAATCATTCCTAAATAAAAACTATGAATATATCACATAGGATTTGCTACTGTGAAATGAAGGCCACAATACTAGATGCTGACAATTGAAGTTATTTTTTAAATAGTACTACTTATTTTAACACTTTTTTTAAATATTTTTAATAGAATAAAAACATGATATTGAAATGAAATATTTTTTGTAATCTTAAACTCCATATTTTTGACATTTGTACATTCCAGTGTACATTCTGGTTTTTACAATTTTTTTAAATATAGGAATAGGTGCCTGTGGGATTGCAAAGTGTACAGTGATCTTAAGTATTTAGGAATGGATTGGATTTATGCCATCTATGGATATAATAGAAATTACATCCTATAATATTGAAGACAAAACTGCCTCACCTACACAACAAGAACTGTTTTGCTACATTTCACAAGTGTTATTTATTCGATGTTTCTCACCACAAGGTGCATATATATGAATTTCAGTTCTTTTCTATTATGATCCTTTTTTCTTTCTCAGGTTTCAGAACTTTGCAACTTTTGGGACTGTTTTTACTTCGTAGATGCTGAATTTCAGTGAAGTGATCTTAAATAAATTTTTGTATGTTTTTCCTTTCCTCATAAATAATGCACATTTAAATGGACACTTTTTTTCTTCTATAAACAAAAACTTGGATCTGAAGGAGTTAATGTAAACTTGATCCAGAAGTTGATTTCAGCTTCACATTTCTAGGAAGCTGTAAGCAGGAGTTAATTGACAATAATACATATGAGCAGATTATTGTGGTTCGAAGGAATATATTTCAGCTGCCTAGAGCAGTGGTTCTCAACCTTTTATGCTTCATGTACCCCCTGGAAATGTGTATGTAACTGGTGTACCCCTTGTATAGATAGATAAAACTATAGTTATAGTATAACAATGGGAATAAAATAAAACATATGTAAATCGTAGCTCGGTAGTCACTGGAAGGAGAGCTATGCACCAATCCCCTGTGATGATGCATATACCGGCCAGGCCTAGCACCTAATGTCCGACCCCGCCTTCTCATGGTGTAGACTGTTAGTACCTTTCAAAAGAGATACTCTCTTGTGGAAGTGAACGGAAGGGAAGGGCTGCCAGATTAGTGTTGCCTACTGATCTGGACAACTATGGCTACTTTTCTTTCTTTTCTACCCTGCTGAGGAGTGGTCAACCACACAGGGTCCTGCTGCTGACCATATAAATCCACTGGACTGGACAGATATATGGCTCTGAGCTTGATTATGGATCCTGATTTTGCTGCACTGGTGGGCTTCTGTGGAGGGAAAATCTTCCGCTTTGTTTTCTGTTTGTGGGTTGACAGCCCCAAGTGAATAGATTCACAGGATATGTTTATCAGCTGGTGGATAATCCTGAGCATAGGTCATCACAGGCACCTTAACTCTATGCTTCTACTGGCATCGTCAAATTCTACATTGGAGGAAGTCTTCCAGTGTAGATGGCTTCAGCCTTTAGTGGTGGGGAACGGGTCTTTGCCCCATGTCTGCGATTAGGGGGCTGTTTGATATTGTCGGCATTCCCTCTCTCAATAAACATAGTTTCTTTAAACATCCCACTAACCATTTTCTCTCCATAGGTAGTTGGAATGTGAGGACTCTGCACAGAGCTTTTTCTCTTGATGTCCTCACACAAGAATTCCACCATTATAGTTTAGATATTCTCGGCTTGCAAGAGACCAGATGGACAGATAAAAGTCAGATTCTTAAAAATAATCTTAAATTTCTCTTTTCAGGGAGGGACGACAATAAGCATCACCAAGGCGTGGATCTGCTTCTCAGCAGACACGCTAGCGATGCTCTTCTAGGATATGAGTACATTAATGAAAGGTTTCTTACAGCAAAATTTCAGACAAGCGTTAAAGACTGAATGTTATCTGCTGTTATGCCCCCACTGAGGATGCCGATGAGGATGAGAAGGATAGGTTTTATGAACAACTTCAGGATATTTTGAATTCTGTCAAGAAAGGAGATATTACCCTTGTTCTTGGTGACTTCAATGCCAAAGTTGGTACCGACTCTGACCTTTGGGGAGGAGTAATAGGCCCTTTTGGTATTGGTAGCTGCAATGGCAATGGGCAACGTCTCCTACAGGTAAGTAAACTCAATGGATTCAGAATAACTAACACTTATTACAAACACCGTGACATACATAAGTACACATAGGTTTCACCTAATGGGCTGCATAAGAGTATGATTGATTACATATTAATTAACAGCAAATGGGATAGTTCTGTTAGGAATACCAGGGCATATAGGGGAGCTGAAATTGGATCTGACCATTACCTTGTTAAAAGTGTGTTTCAACTTAAACTTAAAAAGTGTTGTGCTAGGGTTAAAAAATTTACTTTTAATACTGAAGCTCTGAAAGATCCAGTTATAGCCAAAGCTTACCATGATAGGTTACTTAGTCATTATGACAGTCATGGTATGCTTACTACTGAAGTTGAGGAAGAATGGGACCATTTTAAACAGGTGTTTTTGGAAACTAACAGTACTCTTTTAGGGTAAAAGGAGCAGAGGAGGCAGAATTATTTGAGTGATAAGGCACTTGAGCTTATTTCAGAAAGAAAGAACTGCAGGAATGTCCTTAATCAATACCCTACTAATCCTAATAGAAAGTGTTACAGAGAGCTTAATAAACGTGTAAAAGATCAGTTAGCTGCTGATAAGAATCTTTGGCTTGATGGTTTGGCTGACAAAGCCGAGGAAGCAGTTAGACAGCACAACAGCAGAGAGCTGTACCAGATAGTTAATGTTTTGTGTGGTAGAAAACGGACAGGTATTTAAGGATAAACAACGTAAGGTTATAGAAGGGGAGGATTCTGTCATGGCTAGGTGGGCTGAGCATTTCAGTGATGTTCTAAACAATGTTGGTAGTTCTAGTCCCATTGTTTGCAATGATGATAGATGCATTGGTGGCTTTAATGTTGGCCCTATAACACAATCTGAAGTTATTTTGGCTGTTTCTAAACTTTAACTACATAAATCCCCACTGGCAGATGAAATTACTACAGAAATGCTTAGAGCTAGGAATGTTTTGGTTACCACTTGGATGACTGAAATTTTGAATATCTTTTATGATAATGGCGTGGTTCCTAAGGATTTTACCAGGGCTATTATTATCCCTGTTTTCAAAAAAGGTGATAACTATAGGGGTATCAGCCTACTGTCTGTTCCAGGTAAAGTTCTTTCCATGATTGTTCTTAATAGAATTAAGAATCTGGTTGACAGGTAATTGCGTGATGAGCAATGTGGATTCAGAAGTGGTAGGAGATGTGTGGATCAGATATTTTCACTTAGGCAGATTCTTGAAAAATGTTTAGAGTTTCAGAAGCCTTTTGTTGCTAGCTTTGTTAATTTCAAAAAGGCTTTCGACTCTATTGATCATCATAATTTGTGGTTGATTGTGAGATCATATGGTATACAAGACAAGTTAGTTAACATAATGAAAGTCTATAATAACACTGAGTCCTGTGTGAGAGTTGGTAAGGCTTGTAGCAATTGGTTTAGCATTACTTCTAGTGTTTGACAAAGGTGCATTTTGTCTCCTTTTCTTTAGTTTGTTTATTGATTACATTATGCGAAATTCACTGCAAGGAAAAGATTTCAGCCTTAAATGGTCTGGAGATATGAAAATTTCTGATTTAAATTATGTTGATGATTCATTCCTTTTGGCAAATGATGTTGATGAGATGAACTCTTTCATTTGAGCTATTGATGAGACTAGTAGTAGAGTAGGTTTGGTTTAAACAGAGAAAAACTAAAGTGATGAAAATTGGTCAGGCAAGTTGTGATTCAATTTATCTGAATGGTTGCAGTCTTGAGAAGGTGTCTAAGTTTAATTTTCTTGGGAGCTATGTAACAGATACTGGTGATGTGCGGCATGAGATTAAGAGACAAATAGGGATTGCTGCTAGGACTTTTAAGAATCTATGGAGAGTGTGGAGAAATAGGCATATACACCTAAAGACTAAAATTAGGCTGTATAATAGTTTGGTTCTTTCTAGGGTTAGTTATGGTAGTGAAACTTTGAACACTTATTAAACAAGATAACAGAACACTCGATTCGTTTGATTCTAGATGCTTATGCAGTGTCTTGGTCTTTAGGTGGTTCAACTTTGTTACTAATAATGAGGTTAGGCAAAGGAGTCGGAACCTCCTTTTAAGCAGCATATTGTGCAGAGAGAGACTCTGTTGGTTTGGCCATGTTGCCCGTATTGATAATTATAGAAGGACGAACAGTATGCCTAAAGGCCTCAGAAAGAGGGGGAGATCTAGGATGTGGTGGGCAGACAATGTGAAACAGGACCTTGTTAGAATTGGTGTGCAGTGGCCAGATATAGCAGATGTAGCTCATGACAGACTTGCTTGGAGAAGTAAATTGCATGGTCTGGTTGGACCTCCATAGCCATGGTTGCTTGAGAATGATGAAACATTTTTCTAGAATCTGCTTAAGACAAAATATTGGTTCTATACATATCCTACCACTTCTGAATCCATACTGTTCCTCTGAACAGTTATCTATCAACCAAATTTTTAATTACATTAAGAATAATAATGCAAAGAATTTTTACTTTTTTTGTTTTTTTTAATTGGAACTCAATGTAGACTGATTCCTTTATAAGTATCACAAGAACTGAGTTCACCTTTCTTAAAAATAGGAATAATAATAGCTCTGGTAAAATCCTTAGGAACAACTCCTTATTCATAAAAATATATATAGATATTTAGATATATGCAAGTATGAAAAATTCATAACATCTGCCTCCTGGACACTGAACTTAGGTCCTCCTGGTTGCATCCCAGTTGTTTACAGTTAAACTAAGGTAGTGGCACTTTCATACTTGCTTAGTTAGGTTATGAAGGGAGGTAGTAGATGTTGAGTTGTCACTCCCATGTAGTTCACATAAAATTGACTGTCTACAACTGAAATATTTTTAACACTACAAACTGTACTGAAATAGAACGAGTAGAAACTATAAAATACTTAGGTAAACACTTCGATTGCATATTACACTAGAATATACATACAAAAAGAACTTTGTAAATTTAAGATTCTGCACTTTGAAATTGCATAAATTAAGATATATTTTAAAAACTGAAACATGGTTAATAGTTTATAAAAGCTATCTGTGAATTGATCATAAACTCTGGTATAACAATTTACGGCACAAGAAACAACATATATTTAAAAAATAGAGGGAATTCAATCCTCAATCGCCAAAAGGTCTTAATACTATTTAAACTTACTGGGAACTTCATGATAATCATGCTAAAAGCAGATTTATATACAGTTATTATTATTTTTATTATTATTTGATTATAGTACAAGTAAATTTTATCATTACAGGTGACCTGCAAAGCTTAAAGCTTATCTGCAGGAAAAGAATAATTGCATTTATAATTTATATAGTTATTATTATTTAATAGTATGATTAACTATCTTTCATTTGATGTGACATTAATATTGTTTGACATTGAAATGTGACATTTATAATATTTAACAAAGAAATTAATGATATTGACATAGAACACTGATAGTGAAATAAAATTTCTAATTCAAAAGCAAATTTCACAGCCTATGTATAGGGTATTTTACATTACAATGTTTCTTGTTTCACATTAATGTGTTTTGCACTATAGAAAACCTTTTCCAGGTATACAATAAATTTCATTTTTTTTTACTTCGGTTATGTATTGGTTTGGGTCTGAGTAGTTGGTTATAGAAAATGTTTTCGTTAGTTTCTTTGAATCTATTTTTTAGGACTTCTTTTAGTTTGGGTTTCAATAAAATAGTGTATGCAAAATACTTCTCTTGGTAAGAGTAATAAAGTATGTGGTATTTTTTAATGGCTTTTATATTTTCCATAGTTGTTTCTAAAAGTTAGTAACTGAAAATTTTTTTTGTTTCTGTCTTGTTTTTTTTGTGCTTGATTTTTACTTTATGCTTATAATGAAAAGAATTATTTGCCATTAGGTTGTATTTATATAAATTTTGAAATGATAAGATATCTAAATAATCAAATCTTTAGTTGTGGTTAGATGTGTGTAGTAATTGACAGGTATTATGATTTTAGTGATTGAGAATTTAATTTTCTCAATCACTTTAATGTATGTTGAGTTTGTTAAGCCATAAATTGCTATACCATAGTTTACGATTGATTCATAGATAACTTCAATAGACTATTAAACATGTTTTGGTTTTTAAAGTACATCTTAATTTATGAAGTTTCAAAGTGCAGAATCTTAAACTTACACAGATTTTTTTTGTATGTGTATTCCAGCATAATATGCTATCGAGGTGTAGACCTAAGTATTGTGGATTGTTGACCTAAGTATTGTGGATTGAAATCAGCTTCAAGATGAAAGCAATTGCTATTATTCAGGAAATACATTGAATGGACAAATTATTATATACACCTACCTAATAACCTGTTGCTCCACCTTTTGTCCTCACAACAACAACAAGACATCTTGGGAAGGACTTGATGAGGTGTTGGAAACATGAAGGTGATAATAATAATAATAATAATAATAATAATGTGATACTGCCGCTCATGAAGCAAGGATCACCTGTAATAGAGCATCCACAGTAGCTGGTGGGGTTTGGCAGGTTTGTACAATTCTTTCCAATCCGTCCCACAATTTCTCAATGGGGTTGAGGCCCGGTGATGAAGGGGCCATTCGAGTGTGGTAAACTCACTTGAATGCTCCTGGAGCCAGTTGGTCACCACTCAGTATAAAATAAAAATAAATATTCCCTCAAGCAGCTGCTTGCCACAGTGGTTTGACGGGAGCCTGTCAGTTTAATATGCCATAGTAGAAGATCTGTGAGGATGGGGGATCTCAGCAGAAAAATGACATGAGCATCTGTGTCTTACCCAAGACTCGAACCCAGGTCCCTTAGATCAGTGGCCAAGCATGCTAACCACTCAGCCAAGGGACAGTTCAGTTAGTATGCTGTGTGGCATTGTCCTGTTGAAAGATGGTGTCATGGTACGGAAAGAGAATTGTTACAAACAGGTGTAGATGGTTGGCAAGGATGTTTACATACCTTGTGACAGAGATCTCAATGGGTATGAGGGGCCCAAGGAAGCCTATGTAAACTCATCCCAAACTGTTACTCTGCTTCCACCTGCCTGTATATGACCCCAACTTGGCAAGCTGGGTCCATTGTCTTGTATGGTTTATGCCACACATGCACCCTCCCATTGACGTGATAGAGTTGAAACTGTGATTTGTCAGACCAGATGACATGTTTCCAATCCTCTGCACTCCAGTTGTGATAGGCCATTGCAAACTGCAGCCTAATCTTTCAGTGTATTGCAGTCAACAAAGGGACATGATGTGGACAGACTGCCATAGCCTATTTTTTCCAGGGTACAATGGATAGTCTTAGTGCATAGGCTTATGGACACACCCTCATTCAATTCTGATGTTATATGCTCCAAAGTAACTGTGAAATTCCCTGTAACGATACAGGATAGTCTGTGCTCACCCTGAGAGTCAATTGCACATTTGCATCCACATTTCTCTTGCTGGTTGGAAGTTTTGCCATATTTCATGTAATCTTGATATACATGTGCGATGGTCTGACATGAAAATCCCAATAGTTCCACAGTTGCAGTAATTGAGCAACCAACCTTCCTCACACCTACTATCTGGCCACAGTCAAACTCACATCGCTGCCTTTATCCATGATTACTTCTCAGTGACTGGTTTCTAATGTCTAGTGACCTGCTCTATTTATAGGCATTGCCAGTTTCATGTTCCATGTGACTGGACATGATTTCTACTTTGCATGTTGTTATTGGAGTGTATATAATAATTTGTCCATTCAGTTTAGGTGAAAATGAAAAGTTTTATGAAGTAATCTTACTTCATAATCTTAACTAAACAAGTGTGAATGCTACAGCCTTAGCTTAACTGGTAGAGCAACCAGTGCATAACTTGGAGGTCCCAAGTTCAAATCTAGGAGACATTTGATATAGCTTTTTCACACTTGCCTATTTCTTGCAATTATAAATTTATTGTTGGAATAATATATTTTTTTAAATTTTGTTTCCAAATTATAATCTTATTGAGTTGAGAACCTCATCAATGATAGATAAATATTCTAGCGTTAAATACACTTGTTAACAACTACCAATGGTAGTTACTGTCGTATAAATTGTTCATATGCTGCTGGTATAATACCTATAGTGAATGTGTTAAAGTACTATAATGTATTATTTATGTTTGGTGGAGGATGTAACATTTTTTTTTAAAGAATAATACTTTATTATTACCTTTGCACACGTTTTAGGGGCAAAGATTGGCTCACTCAGCAGTGCCCATTCTCGTAATCTGCATTTCTCAGGTTTCAATCCCAACTGTTGTTGAGAATTTTCTCTGCTATTTCCCATTCTGTCCTTGGTGAGAAAGTGGACTGCAGTGGGATTGGAAAATCTGTCATCCATTGGATGAAAAGTTAAGCCATGGCTCCATGTGAAACAGAAGCAAACATTGTGTACGTTAAAGAACATGTTGGATGTCCTTTACGGAGGCTTCCATCTGTCTCCTAATAGCTGTTCAGTGGATCCTCTTCCTCGAACCTTGGCTGCTCGGAGGTAAAAACCGATCCAACCTACTAGTTTTTTAGTTATCTTTAGCTTCGTGAGTGGAAGATTTATAGTATCATTCAAGAATGTATTATTCATTCAGTCCTTGGATTTCTTTACATCAGAGGTCCTCAAACTGTTACTAGAGCTATTCTCTTTTCGTAATTGTTCAGAGATGTAAATCGATGATACTCATTTTTCACAAGCACCGCAGGCATGGTTTTTCATCTATAACATTACCAGTTGCATTTTCCTTAGGGCGGGGGTGGCTCAGTCGGTAGCGCGCCAGGCTCGTAATCTGTAGTTCCCAGGTTCGAGTCCCAGCTGAGTCAGCGGAGATTTATCTCCGCAAAATTCCCCGCCTTGCCCACGGTCAGTAGGGGACACCAATGGGCTTGGAAAGGCCGCCTCCGTCGGATGCGATGTTAAGCCGTGGCCACATGTGCGGGAGAGCCATACCCTGTGCACTTTAAAGAACACGATGGATGGCCTTGACGGGAGGCTACCATCTGTCTCCCAACAGCTGTTCCAGTGGGTCCCCTCCCCCAACCTTCTCTGAGCTTTCGGGGTCCATGTGACCTGGCCATTTAGCCCTTGGTGTGCAAAAAAGTGCTGCTCAGAGGTAAAACAACCCAAACAAATGCATTTTCCGTTATTATTCATAAGTTCCATCCATTTAAAATACATTAAGTTAAATGGTACTTTTATATTAAAAAGTAATATAGCAAGTAAATTTTTTGTTAATTATATTTTATACAAAAATTTGCAATAGATGAAAAAGAAAATGTCAGCAAAAATATGTAATACTTAAATATTATTTGTTATAATTTTTCTGTAAGATTTGTCCCTCTGTATATACTTTTTTTTTAATGGGCCATTAGGCTAGGGCACTTGGGTTCTGATCAAAAGAACCTGGGTTTAAGCTCTGTATTATGGTGGGATGTTTCTTTGCTGTGTTGTCTTTCTGCCTAGGTCTCATCTTCACATCTCTGTGGTAAGCAGCTGCTTGAGAGATAATTTAATTTTTATAACACAAGACCATTTTTTATTGATATTAATCAGAAAACATGAAAAGTTGTAAGATGCTGTGAAACATAATTTGACTCAATTTTATTTCACTAATCAGATGGTATTTGTTTAATATTCATTTGTACAGGATACAGCAGGTAGTGAAAGGTATGAATCAATGAGTCGAATATATTATCGTGATGCCTCTGCTGCAGTTGTGTGCTTTGATCTTACAGATGAAGCAAGTTATGCAAGAGTAACGTTTTGGGTTAATGAGTTGAAAAAGAATGAAGAAGTAAGTATCTATTAAATACTATATATCTATTATACAAAAGAAGTAATGGTTAAATGTACTGCAGATACTCTGCCATGCAAAAACTGCAATTTCTTATTTCAAACAAGACATACTATTTTTCATGTCTGTAAATTGTACATGTACTTAGTTTCACCTAAGCTGACACATAACCAAACCATGTGACATATGCACAGTTCCCTTGATATAAATGTACACAGAAGTAGCTATTGGTTACATTTTGCAACTTTCTTGTTAAACACATTAAACATGTGAAATAGATAAAATAAATACAAGAGATATATTTTACTTTCAAATATATCACATAATCTAAATTCTGAAGAATTTATTGTTATTACACTTTGATTCTTGTGCAAAATGCAAACTATCAGAGTTGAGTTCTTTATTTTAAAAAAAGGACAATATTGTAAGGAGTGTATGTAAAACATTCGAATGGAGGAATTTTTCTAAAGGAGGGAGGTAAAAAACCTTCCTGAACTTGCCCTCCCACATGAGGGCTTCATAAAGTCCACTTTGCATCCATATCCAACCAAGACCACATTCATTTTTGGAAAACAGTAAAAGTTCAAAGCTTTTTTACTGAAAACTCAAGAAATAGTAAAAGAAAAATTACATATAACCTAATGGGATGTTAAGTATAATATCCGCAACCAGTTTTAAGCTGGCCATTCAATGTAGCATAACTCAAAGATCGATAAACAGCTGACTAAACATTGCTAATTTATGGAAATCTACTGAAATGAAAACAGGTTTTAATGTAGAAAAGTAAATGCTAACTTCTCTGTAAATGGTAACTAGATAGTCACTGGAAAGAGGGCTATGCACCAATCCCCTATGACGATGCATAGAATCGGCTAGGCCTAGTACCTAATGTCCGACTCCACCTTCTCGTGCTGCAGGCTGTTAGTACCTTTCCAAAGAGATATCTTTTGTGGAAGTGAACAGAAGGGGAGGGCTGCCAGATTAGTGTGGCCTACTGATATGGGCAACTATGGCTACTATTCTTTTTTTTTCTACCCTGCTTAGGAGTGGTCAACCACACAGGGTCCTGGTGCTGACCATATAAACCTACTGGACTGAAATAAGGCTCTGAGCTTGATTATGGATCCTGAATTTGCTGCACCGGTGGACTCCTGTGGAGGGAAAATCTTCCACTGTGTTTTCTGTTTGTGGGTTGACAGACCCAAGAGAATAGATTCACAGGATATGTTTATCAGCTGGTGGATAATCCTGAGCATAGGTCATCGCAGGCACCTTAACTCTATGCTTCTACTGGCATCGTCAAATTCTACATTGGAGGAAGTCGTCCAATGTAGATGGCTTCAACCTATAGTGGTGGAGGAACGGGTCTTTGCCTCATGCCTGTGATTAGGGAGCTGTTTGATATTGTCGGCATTCTCTCTCTCTCAATAAATACAGTTTCTTTAAACATCCCCCTAACCATTTTCTCCATAGGTAGTTGGAATGTGAGGATTCTGCACAGAGCTTCTTCTCTTGATGTCCTCACACAAGAATTCGACCATTATAATTTAGATGTTCTCGACTTGCAAGAGACCAGATGCACAGATAAAGGTCGGATTTTTAAAAATAATCTTAAATTTCTCTTTGCAGGGAGGGAAGACAATAAACATCACCAAGGCATGGGTCTGCTTCTCAGCAGACGTGCTAGTGATGCTCTTCTAGGCTATGAGTGCATTAATGAAAGGTTTCTTACAGTAAAATTTCAGACAAGCATTAAAGATTTGAATGCTATCTGCTGTTATGCCCCCACTGAGGATGCTGATGAGGATGAGAAGGATATGTTTTATGGACAACTTCAGGATATTTTGAATTCTGTCAAGAAAGGAGATATTACCCTTGTTCTAGGTGACTTCGATGCCAAAGTTGTTACTGACTCTGACCTTTGGGGAGGGATGATAGGTCCTTTTGGTATTTGTAGCTGCAATGGCAATGGGCAAAGTCTCCTACAGGTAAGTAAACTCAATGGTTTCAGAATAACTAACACTTATGTATGTTGCGGTGTTTGTAATAAGTACACATGGTTTCACCAGATGGGCTGCACAAGAATGATAGATTATATATTAATAGCAAATGGACTAGTTCTGTTAGAAATACCAAGTCATATAGGGGAGCTGAAATTGGATCTGACCACTATAAAATAAATAAATAAATAAATACCCCCTCAAGCAGCTGCTTGCCACAGAGGTCTGCCAGGAGCGTGTCAGTTTATATGCCACAGTAGAAGGTCTGAGAGGATGGCAGGACCTCAGCAGAAAAACAACACGAACATCCATGCCTTACCCGGGGCTCGAACCCAGGTCCCATAGATCAGTAGCCAAGCGCGCTAACTACTACTAACTTGACCCCACTACCTTCTTTAAAATGTCTTGCAACTTAAACTTAAGAAGTGTTGTGCTAAGGTTAAAATATGTACCTTTAATTTTGAAGCTCTGAAAGACCCAGTTATAGCTAAAGCTTACCATGATAGGTTACTTAGTCATTATGACAGTCATGGTTTGCTTACTACTAAAGTTGAGGAAGAATGGGACAGTTTTAAAACAGGCTTTTTTGGAAACAATACTCTTTAGGAAAACAGGAGCAGAGGAAGAATTATTTGACTGATAAGGCACTTGAGCTTATTTCAGAAAGAACTGCAAGAATGTCCTTAGTCAGTACCCTACTAGTCCTAATAAAAAGCATTACAGAGAGCTTAATAAACATGTAAAGGATCAATTAGCTGCTGATAAGAATCTTTGGCTTGATGACTTGGCTGACAAATCTGAGGAAGCAGTTACACAACACAACAGCAGAGAGCTGTACCAGATAGTTAATGTTTTGTGTGGTAGAAAAGGAACAGGTATACAGGGATTGAAGGATAAACAAGGTAAGGTTATAGAAGGTGAGGATTCTGTCATGGCTAGGTGGGCTGAGCATTTCAGTGATGTTCTAAACAATGTGGTTAGTTCTATTCCCATTGTTTGCAATGATGATAGATGCATTTTTGGCTTTAATGTTAGCCCTATAACACAACCTGAAGTTATTTTGGCTATTTCTAAACTTCATAAATCCCCAATTCTAGATGAAATTACTCCGGAATGCTTAGAGCTGGGAATGTATCGGTTACCACTTGGATGACTGAAATTTTGAATATCTTTTATGATAAAGGCATGGTTCCTAAGTATTTTACCAGAGCTATTATTATCCCTATTTTCAAAAAAGGTGATCGCAGTTCTTGTGATAACTATAGGGGTATCGGCCAACTCTCTGTCCCAGGTAAAGTTCTTTTCATGATTTTGCTTAAAAATCTGGTTGACAGACAATTGCATGATGAGCAATGTGGATTCAGAAGTGGTAGGGGATGTGTGGATCAGATATTTTCACTTAGGCAGATTCTTGATAACTGTTTAGAGTTTCAGAACATTTCTTAAGAATTAGCTAGTTAGAATAGCTGTTTAAGAGTTTCATAACATTTCTTAAGAATTCGGCTAGCTTTGTTGATATTGAAAAGGCTTTTGACTCTGTTGATCGTCATAATTTGTGGTTGATTGTGAGATTGTATGGCATACCAGACGAGTTAGTTAACAGAATGAAAGCTCTCTATAATAACTCCGAGTCGTGTGTGAGATTTGGTAAGGCTTGTAGCAATTGGTTCAGCATTACTTCCGATGTTCAACAAGGGTGCATTTTGTCTCCTTTTCTCTTTAGTTTGGTCATTGATTATGTTATGCAAAATACACTGCAAGGGAAAGATTGTGGCCTTGAATGGTCTGGTGATTGAAAAATTTCTTATTTGATGATGATTTAGCCCTTTTGGCAACTGATGTTGATGAGATGAACTCTTTCATTTGAGCTGTTGATGAGACTGGTAATAAAGTAGGTTTGGTAATAAACAGAGAGAAAACTAAAATGCTGAAAATTGGTTAAGCAGTCTGTGTGTCAGAGCGTTAATTATAGGAGATCTTGATCGGTAGCTCAGTGGTCCAGAACCCCTGACATGTTATTAGGAGATCGTGGGTTCGTATCCCACCCAGCTCAAGACAATTTTTCCTCTAAAATGTGAATCGACATTAAAGTGCTGATTTATTAGTAGATATTGAATATGTCGAGTTTAGTTCATCAATTTAAGCAGTCTGTGATTCAGTTGATCTGTATAGTTCCACTCTTGAATAGGTGTCATAATTTAATTATCTTGTGAACTATGTAACAAATACTAGTGATGTGTGGCATGAGATTAACAGATAAATAAGGATTGCTCCTCGACTTTAAAGAATATTTGGAGAGTGTGGAGAAATAGGCATATATACCTAAAGATTAAAATTAGACTGTATAATACTTTGTTTCTTTGTTTTTGCAAGTCCTCAAAGAACTTTGTTTCTTTCTAGGGTTGTTTATTGTATTGAAACTTGGACACTTTGTAAACAAGATAATAGAAAACTTTATGCTTTTGATTCTAGATGCTTTGCGCAGTATCTTAGGCATTAGGTGGTTCAACTTTGTAAGTATGATGAGGATAGCCTAAGGAGGCAGCTATCTGCTTTAAGCAACATATTATTCAGAGAGAGACTGTTGGTTTGGCCATGTTGCCCGTATGGATGATTATAGATTAACAAATAGGGTTATAAACAGTGTGCTTATAGCCCGCAGAAAGAGGAGGAGACTTAGAATGTGGTGGATTGATAATGTCAAACAGGACCTGGATAGAATTGGTGTGCAGTGACCAGATGTAGCTCAGGACAGATATGCTTGGAGAACTAAATTGCACGGTCTAGTTGGACCTCCATAGCCCATGGCTGCTTGAGGGTGATGATAACGAAATACTAACTTTGCAAATGGTATCCAATATACTGTAAACAATCTATTTTCAAGCCACTTATAACACACAGAACAGAGCTGGCATGTGTGAGGTGCCTGTCTCCTTGACCTGTGAGTCATAACATAATTACACCTCAGTGTGAGCTCCTGTCCGTGGTGAGGGGACCACCCTGTGAAGGTTCTGCTGCCTCGGTTACCTTCACAGGGTCCTGAACGCTCACCCGTGTGTTTGCCAACATGGAGACCAATATCCCTGGAAAGGAGGATCCTGGCAGTTGCTTGGGGAGTCCCTGTCTTCTCTCCCGAATTCATGACTGGTGAGGTCCCCTTTGACCATTTTGCCATTGTGGAGCCTGTCTGTCACGGGGCTGTGTAGTGAATTTGGTGGCTGATGCTATACACTGCTTTGGCCTCTGCTTCAGGTAAACGAGAGGTCCTGGGGCTGCTCCCTAAGAATCCATCGGCTGGTGGACAGGTCCTTCTAGGGTCAACTCTGTGGAAAAGTGAGTAACCTTGTCCACTTTCGGGCAACAGTTTAAAACTTTCCCCGTGGATTTATTAATTTTGTAGTTTTTTTTTTCATTTGTGAGAACAAGTTCTTTTCCTTATTTTTTTGCTTTTTGTGAGTCAGGTGAGATTCTCATATTTCTCTTTTACTTTCTTGTGAGGCCTTGGCTCACTGGCTGTGTGGGTATGGTGCCTGGGCGACCCTGGTGCCCATTTGGGAGTCCCCTTGTTGGACTCCATGGTGAGTGGGGACAACTGGCACTGAAACTCATTACCCAAACATGAGTCCCAAAAAAAAAGAAAATTCACCAGAGAATGCTGCAAAAAGAGCTCGGCATGAGCCTCCGTCTTTTGTGACTTCGTTGTCGCCGCCGCCGTTGTCTTCGTTTCTTCTTTCGTTCCCGAGTTTCCTGGTTATCCACTCTACAGGTGATGAGGTTCTTAGGGACATGTCCCCTGTTTTTATCAACAAGGGTTTGAAAGGTCTTGCAGGAAACCTGATATCTGTCAAGCGCCTAAGATCAGTGACTTGCAAGTGGAGACTGCTTGCTCCAAACATTCGGAGCTTCTGTTAAATGTAACAGCGATTGGTGGAGTGGCCATCACAGCCACTCCACACAAGACGCTTAATTCCTCCCGGGGCGTGATCTTTGAGTTGGTCCTCCTCAAGGTTTCTGAGGAAGAAATCCTCTTAGAGCTTTCATCCCAGGGAGTGACAGCAGTCCACCAGATTTCAACACGCCATGATGGAAAGTTAGTACCTACCTGGGTACTAATAATTACTTTCAACATGCCACACCTGCCTACTTCCATCAAGGCAGGGTACTTACATTGTGAGGTATAGCCATTTATATCAACCCTGTGCATTATTTCCAATGCCAGAGGTTCGGCCATGCCCGCACAGCATGCCGGGGTAAACCCACCTGTGCTTGTTGTGGTAGTCTGGATCATCTTGAACCTGACAACACAGCTGAAAAGGCATGCTGCGTAAATTGTCATAGCGAACATCTGGTGTACTCCCATGACTGTCCAAAGTGGCTGGAGAAGAAAGAGGTACAGTGCCTAAAAACCCTCCATAACATCTTATCCAGAGGTCAGGAAGCTTGCTGCACTACCTGAAGGGTCTACTATGCCAGTGCAGTCGTCGGAAACCTTGTCGTTAAAATGGCTTCCATAGTGGTGCAGACCAACATCAGCATTCCACCAGCTGAATCTTTCTCGCCTGCTGCCAAGTACCTCTTGACCCAGCGAAGCTGTTATCGATCTTGACATAGACTCTGGTTTATATTCCTGCATCTCTGCTTTCCACTTCCACCTCTGGAAGGGACAGCAAGACCTTCCAAGCCCAAGGGACCCCCACCGGGGCCAAAAAAGAATATTTTAACACCTCCCTTGCTCAGCAGTCTCTGATCCATGTCACTCGGATGACTCTGAGGACCCCCTCGGTGCGAGTGCGTGTATGCGGTGAGGGGACTATCCTGTGAAGGTTCAGCTGGCTTGGTTACCTTCACAGGGTCCTAAACGCTCGCCCGCGTGTTTGCCATGCGCGGTGACCCGTGTCCCTGGAAAGGAGGATCCTGGCATTTGCTCAGGGGTCCCCGTCTTCTCTCCCCAGCGCATGACTGGTGGGCTCCCCTTCAGCCATTTTGCCATTGGGGAGCTTGTCTGTCACGGGGCTGGGCAGTGACTTTGGGGTCCACTGCTATACACTGCTTTGGCCTCTGCTTCAGGTAAACGGGATGTCCTGGGGTGGCTCCCTCAGGATCAATTGGCTGGTGGGCAGGTCCTGCTAGGGTCAACTATGCAGATCGGTGAGTTACCTTGTCCACGTCTGGTCAACGGTTTGCAAGTTTTCCCACACATTCACTGATTTTGTAGTTTTCTTTCTTTTGCGAGGCCAGTTCTTACTTCACACTGTATTGATTTGTTGCTTATTTTCTTTTGTGGGAACTCAGATGAGTTTCTCACCATTTTTCTTTTTCTTTTCCTTTATGTTTTGTTGTGAGGGCTTGGCTCACTGGCTGTGTGGGTATGGTGCCTGGGCAGCCCTGGTGCCCGACTGGGCGTCCCCTTGTTGGATTCCATGGTGGGTGGGGACAATGGGCACTGAATCCTTTTAAAACAAACATGAGTTCTACAACTCAAAATTCATCAATCAATGCCACCAAGAGGGCTCGCCATGAACCAGTCTTCCCCATCTTCTTTGTCTATGCCTTCATCTTCGTGTGTGTCTCCAAGGTTCCTGATCATCCACTCTACGGGTGATCAGGTGCTTGGAGACGTCCCTGTTTTTTATTCATAAGGGAATTCAAGGTCTTGCAGGAGAGCCGAAATCTGTCAAGTGCCTTAGATCTTATGACTTGCAGGCTTGCAGGTGGAAACTGCATGCTCCAAACACTCGAAGTTTCTTTTGAAAGTTACAGTGATTGGTGGAGTGGCTGTCGAAGTCACTCCACACAAGATGCTCAATTCCTCCCGGGGCGTGATTTCTGAGTGGGGCCTCATCAAGGTTTCTGAGGAGGAAATCCTCTCGGAGCTTTCAGCCCAGGGAGTGATACCAGTTCCCTGGGTTTCATCACGCCGTGATGGAAAGTTAGAGCCCAGCCGTGTACTCATCCTAATTTTAAATACACCACACCTGCCTACTTCCATCAAGGCAGGATACTTACACTGCGAGGTGAGGGCCATTTATACCAAACCCTCTGCATTGTTTCCAATGCCAGAGGTTTGGCAATGCCCGCACCACATGCCGGTGCAAGCCCACCTGTGCTTGTTGTGGCAGTCAGGATCATCTTGAACCTGACTGCACAGCAGAAAACGCATGCTGTGTAAACTGCCGTGGTGAACATCCGGCGTACTCCCACGACTGTCCGAAGTGACAGTGGCTGGAGGAGAAAGAGGTACAGCTCCTGAAGACCCTCCACAGCATCAGCTATCCAGAGGCAAGAAAGCTTGCTGCCCCACCTGGCAAGGTCTCCTATGCTGGTGCGGTCGTCAGAAAGCCCATCGTTAAGATTGCTTCCGTGGCAGTGCAGACTGACATCAGTGTTCCACCAGCTGAATCTTTCTCGCCTGCTGCTAAGTACCTTTTGACGCAGGTGAAGCTGATGTCGGTGTCAATCTCGACATCGACACCGGTTTCTATTCCTGTGTCCGTGCCTTCCACATCCACCTCCAGAAAGCCCCCTCCATCCCGCCCACAGACAGCAGGACCTTCCAAACCCAAGGGACCCCCCACCGGGGCCCAAAAAGAAAATTTTACCTCCTCGTTCGGCGGTCTCTGATCCATGTTGCTCGGACGACTCCAAGGACATGGATACAGACCGCCCTATTTTTCCAAAACAGTCGCTGCCGACGGTTAAAGTAAATTGTAAGTTGTCCGCCAATTCTTCCAAGACCTGAGATGGCCACACTCCTTCAATGGAACAGTCGTGGATTCCAGAGGAATATTGACGACATCAAGGTCCTCCTGAGGGCACACGAACCCCTCTGCGTGTGCCTTCAGGAGACATTCTTGCAGACAGCCAACAATCCCACTATCCGGCACTTTCCTCTCATTCACTGGTACCGGGATGGAGATGGTTCAGCTCACGGAGGTGTTGCCATCCTCTTGAGCAACCATTCTCCATTCCAGGTCATTCCCCTCACCACGCACTTAGAGGCGGTTGCCATCCGCCTCTCTGTGGGATTTTCATTCACTGTCTGTTCTATCTCCCACCCGGAAGCATCATTTTCCAGGATGACCTTGATGACCTCGTCTCGCAGCTGCCGTTCCCCTTCATCATCATGAGGGACTTCAATGGACACAGTCCACTCTGGGGCAGTGCTGACACCAACAAAAGGGGCTGGGTCCTGGAGCAGTGTCTCCTGGATCCATCGCTCTCCCTGTTGAACACCGTTGTCAGTACATACTTTCACACCCCAACCCGCACATTCACTGCCGTTGACCTCACCATCCGCTCCTCCTCAATCCTTCCACTCTTTACGTGGGAGGTCGAGGACAATCCATATGGAAGTGATCACCTTCCCGTAGTATGCACCATCTCTCGTGGGGGGCCTTGGAGCCCTTCGCGTGTCTTCCAGTGGAGGCTTGATTGGGCTGACTGGAGTGGCTTCAAGCTCTTGTCTAAGATCGATGAGCACTCTGTCAACCAGGAGCCCATCAATGTTACAGTGGCGGAGTTGACGGACTGCATCGTCCATGCAGCTGCCTCTACTATTCCTCAGACCTCGACTCGGTTTCCACGGTTCCCAAAACCGTGGTGGAATCCCGACTGCACCGCAGCTCATAAGGCTCAGAACAATGCTTGTGGGGTGTTTCGGAGATATCCAACATCCCTCAACCTAGAAGCATTCAAACACGCCAGGGCGAAAGGCCGTTTCATCCAGCACCAGAACCAGAACCAGAAGGAATATTGGATCATATATACGTCTTCTATCACCCACATGACCAGTTCTAAGGTCGTGTGGGATAAGGTCCAGAAGATGGGTGGGAAGTATGTCCCACTCATTATCGATCCTGGAGCACAATGGACAGGCAATTGCTGATCCTCGAGCAATTGCCAACACTCCGGGGGAGTCATTCGCCACCATCTCTTCTTTGTCCTGCTACTCCCCCCGAGTTTCTGGCCCAGAGGAGCAAGGCCGAACGCTCTCCGCTGTCCTTCCACTTGAATGGCCTGGAGTCTTACAACAGGTCATTCACAGCGGAGGAGCTTCGCCTTGCTCTGCACACTTCTCATGCATCTGCTGTCGGGCCAGGCAATGTCCATTATGCCATGCTCCAACATCTCTCATCATCGAGTAAGGATCGACTGCTCCAACTCTTCAACTGTATTTTCATCAAGGAGCAGTTTCCGGACTCCTGGTGGGAGGCTATCGTCTTGGCCTTCCCCAAGCCAGGCAAAGATCCCAAGATTCCTTCCAATTATCGTCCAATTGCATTGACGAGCTGTGTCTGCAAGGTGTTGGAAAGGATAGTAAATATCAGGCTGGCCTGGTATTTAGACATCAATGCCTTCTTTCCAGCACTCAGTGTGGCTTTCGCAGGCACCGGTCTACTTTAGACCACCTGATCTGCGATCAGGAATGTTTTTACGTCGAGAGCACCTGGTGTCAATTTTCTTCGACATCGAAAAAGCGTACGACATGGCATGGAGATTCGGCATTCTTCGTGACCTTCACAGCTTCGGCTTGAGAGGTCACATGCCAATCTTCATCGCGAACTTTTTATCTTCTCGTATTTTTTGAGTTCGTGTTGGCAACACTCTATCATGGCCTTTCCCCCCAGTAACAGGGATTCCACAAGGCTGCGTCCTGAGTGTTACGCTTTTCGCTGTCAAGGTAAATTCCATTACACAGCAACTTCCTCCGACTGTAGGCAATGCCCTCTATGTTGATGACTTTAGCATCTTTTGCTCATCGTCCAACATTAGGGTCATTGAACGACAACTGCAAAGTGCCCTGAACAATCTCTCGGTTTGGGCGACGGCCAATGGGTTCCGGTTCTCCCCTCAGAAGACCGCTTGCGTGCACTTTTGACACAAGCGTAATCTTCATCTGGACCCCGAGCTGCGGCTCAGGGGTAACATCATTCCAGTGTTGTGGCGGAGACCAAGTTTCTCGGTCTCATCTTCGACCAGAAATGGACCTTTTTACCTCATATTCACCATCTCAGGTCCAAGTGCACGCGGGCATTGAACATCATCAAGGGCCTCTCCTCCCTCTCTTGGGGGGCAGACCGACGTTCTTTGTTCCACCTTTATCGTGCACTTGTCCAGTCGAAACTGGGCTACGGATCCCAGGTGTACAACTCCGCCTGGGATTTGGTGGTGAAGGTGCTGGACCCCCTCCATGTTTTCACGGGGGCCTTCTGCACTTCACTGGTCCAGAGTCTCTATGTTGAGACTGATGAACCATCGTATCTATTCGCCGTCAGCAGCTGTCCCTACAGTATGCAGCAAAATTGCGATCACTGCCTGGTCATCCCACTTGGGACTGCGTTTTTAGTCTCCAGTGGGAAATGTTATACCAGAGTCGGCCGACTGCCATTCGTCCTTTCGGTTTGCGTGTCCGAGGTTACCTGTGAGACATCAACACCAGTCTCAATAGCATCACACAGTCGACAGCTGAGCCACTTCCACCTTGGCTCGCTGTTACCCCTTCGTGTGATTTTTCCCTGTGCAGGACGGGGAAGGCCTTTACACCCAACTGTGTGTACCGGCAACTCTTTGCCAGCCATCGTGCTGCGCACCCAGACTTCTTGCCTGTCTTTACAGATGGCTCGAAGTCCTGCACATCAGTGGGATCAGCATGGTCTGCTGTGATGTAATCATTGCAGACCAGATTGCACAGCAGTGTTCCATTTTCACTGCAGAGTTGCATGCTATCAGCCTTGCCTTGGACCACATAGTAGCTAAGTGTCATTGTTGGTGTGTCCTCTACACTGACTTGCTTAGCTCGCTACAGACTTTGATCTCAGTGAGGCATCTGCCTCACCCTTTTCTATCCAAGATCCGCCAGCAGCTCCATCGTCTGGCAGCACCACAACTGTTCTCTTCTGTTGGGTGCCTGGTCACATGTGGATCAGGGGCAATGACTTGGCAGACACTGCTGCCATGCCCCTATTTGACTTTGTTGCCGGTTCCATACTTGGACTTCCAGCAGCGTTTTTTCCATCGCACTCTGGGCACAGTTACAGAGGAAGTTGTACTTGCTCAGCTTTGCTTAAATCATTTGTTTGTCACTCATTCCTTCTTAAGGCGGACGACGAGTAACCATTTACTGTTAGGCATATTTTTATCCCTTTTCCAGCTTTTAATCTTGAACGGCAATTTTATTTTACATTTCATGATTTTATGTCCGAACATTTAGACTCGGACATCTTTTATCTGATGATTCCTTTTTCCCTACTGTATTTGCTTTTTTACATTTTACTGGTTATTTTAACAGACTGATTTTATGGCTTTATCCTTTCTCCTTTGATCATTCTGGGTCTTTTACACCCAGGTTCGTTTTTATCTTTTTGTGTTTTAGTCTATATTGTTTTACACTTTTACCGTTTTTGTGTTTATTTTAACTTTGGTTGTGGGTCAAACATCTTTTAGCTCTTTATTTGTCTATATTTGCCGCAATATAGCCCTCGTCATTCTTGCACCATAAAATCTCGAAACAACCAAACATAACATCATTAAATGCAGCTGCACCAAGTCTTGAAACCTAAAAAGGATGTTTTCACTTCCACTTTCGATTTTAAAAGTGAGAAAGATCCATAGAATGCTGGGAAAAATTATAAAAATAATTCTGGGAATACTGAAATAGGTTTATGGCATAAAAGAATGTAAAATGGGGGGGAATGGTAATATGTACTTCATAATTACTTCCAAAATCTTCCATTTTTAAAAATAGCAAGTTTTTTTGTTAATTTTTTAGATTTTCTAAAATTTAAGTAAAAATTTGTTAATAATTGTTCAAATCAAACTTCTGAGCTTAAATCAGATGGTTGCCTCAGCAAAGAGGAAGGTTAACAAGCAAATTGGCAATACTGTTTACATTTCTAAGAAATGGTAGTCAGGTGGCTTTAACAAATTATTTATATTATAGTGGCAGAGTGGTTAGTGCACTTGGCTACTGATCAGAGGAACCTGGGTTCGAACTGGGGTAAGGCATGGATGTTTCTATTGCGTTTCTGCTGAGATCCTGCCATCCTAACAGACCTTCTACTATGGCATATAAAGTGACAGGCTCCTGTCAGACCTCTATGGGAAGCAGGTGCTTGAGGGGATATTTAATTAATGTTTAATAGTTTAATGAAATATGCATTAAATGAAAAAAGAAAATATTATTTTCCAAACTTGAATTGCATATTTTTAAAATATTAGATCTAAGATCATTTTCAAATGGAAATTTCAAAATATCCAAGTTTCATGTATTTTATAAAAGACATCTTGACGTCCTTGACCTCTTATTTCAGATTCTGTCAATATCTATGTTCGATGATGACTCAGGAAGGGTTAATGGTTAATTACTACATGTCTAGCATAATTTTGGTTGTTTCTTCTAAGCTTATCTGATTGCTTTTCAAGTAATCTGGATGGACTTGGAAAGGCTGCCGTCCGTCAGATGGGACGTTAAGCCGTGGCTCTGTGTACGGGAGAGTCATACCCTGTGCACGTTAAAGAACACTTGGATGGTCTTGACAGGAGGCTACCATTGTCTCCTAACAGCTGTTCCAGTGGGTCCCCTCCCCCAACCTCTGAGCCTTCGGGGTCCTTGTGACCTGGCCATTTAGTCCATGGTGTGCGAAAAAGTGCCCCTCAGAGGTAAAACAGCCCAACCCAAGTAATCTGGTGTTCGAAAATTAAGCATAATTCACAAACTATTGAATATCTCACAAATGATTTAAATTATTACACTGTATTGTACAAATATAGTACTCCTACCCACTTCATAGTATTATTAATGTAATTATTTACTTAATATGCAAACATCTGTAAGCACCACCTGAGGGCAGGCAACAACTTAAACGACAGTGGAATAGCACAAGCAATCACTTGCAGATGGTATCTGATCAAAAGTATCCAGATACTCCTGAGTAGTGGATTCACCCATATGTGCCACAGCCATGACCCAACAGGTATAAAAGGATGCACGAGGCTTGGCAAACCTCATAAACAACCATGAACAGGAGAATGTGTCATACAGCAGAGTTCAGTGACTTTCAGTGTGGACCGTCATAGGATGTCACCCTAGCAACAAGTCTTAGCAACAAGTTTGAGACATTTTGGCCTGCTACAGCTGCCCGATCAATTGTAAGTGATGCTATTATGAAGTGAAAATGCCTAGGAGCATCAACAGTGCAATTGCAACCCAATAAGCCACATAAAATGAAGAGCAGGACTGTTGAGTGCTGAAACAGATGGTGTGACAATTATCACCTGTCCTCGGTTGCAATACTCACCATGTGATGCCCCCTCATTCAGTTTTACTCTACCTTAACCAATTTTGCTTAATTTACATTATATTTATCATTTTGGGGATTTTTATTTCATTTTTGGCATCACAGCGCTCATTACCAAAAGCATAGGAGTTGCGCATGCGCAATTCCGAACTTCTGATTGTCGCCCGCTAAAGCGCGTGTGTACAAGGACATGCCCCGTCTTGCGTCATAGCTTGTGCGCTCGTCGTTTTATCCAAATGTCTTTACTGGTGCAACCACCACGTGTTGCCAAGCCTGTACGCTTGTTGAAACCATGACATGTTAAGTCACAGGAGTTAGTTTTTGAAGAGTTTTTGAGAAGTGAGTTAGCAGTGAGTTAGTAGAGTTGTGAGACAGTAGTTGTCAGTTTGTAGTGAGATAGAAAAGATGTAGTATCTTCTTCATTGAAGTTGGTGAGTGTTTAAAATAATTTTGGAAATAAACATGTTTGTTATGGAAACTTTTTTGAATCTTTGATATTTTTTTTTCTCTTGAGCAACGAGAGTTAATTTTTGATATATTAGAATTTTGACAATCGTTTAATTTTTGAATTCTTACTCACTAAGTAATGTTCGCTGGTATTTGAACCCTAATTGAACTTTATTTTGGCAATTTGTTAATTATTGCATGGCACCCAACTTTAGCTATCCAGAGCTTGAATAAATATTGAATCAGACAACGGGTCCAAAACTTTAAAAATATTTAAATCTTTGGAGCATTACAGAGTTGTTAAAAGAAGTGGCACACCGAGAACAGGGACTCGCCAGTAAAAGATAGTGGTCCAAGAATAGGGACTGTATACTTATGTATAAATTGCATATGATATTTAATGTGATTGTCATAGATAGTAATTTTTGAGCTCATTAGTTGTATGTACTATTTATAGAGTTAACGGCAGCTTAAGATATTTTTGTTGAGCAAGAAGCTTAACTTTTTTGTGTGTAATTAGTCAAAGGTACTGAAGTTTCAGTTCAGTTATCGCTGATAGTTAAGATATTTATTGTATGTAAAAATTAGAAGTGTCCGGACACAGGCACGATAAATTTTTTGATAAGCAAATTTATATTTTTGCAAGCTTAGTTGTAGCTTTAGTATTGAATTGTTGTATAGCAGTACCTTTGAGCACTGCTCAGGATTAAAAAAGTTTCAAAATTTCCAAAATTCAAAATTTTGGCAGACCGCTAAACATGTCTGCTAGTAATATGGCCGATTCTGCCATAATGACTCCCGACTTAGAAAGAGTAAAAGATAGGTTGCAGGATGTAATGAAGGAAGCAGAAGTGCTAATGAATCTGCTTAATGAGCCTCGGGAGAAAAGGGGAATGACAACAACCCCTAACTTTGCTGACAATGCTACATCAGTTCACCAACATAGAAACTTTGAACATAAGGTTCCATTTTTCTCTTCCGTCAGAAGCAAGTGATAGAACAGAGTATTATCAACCACCACAACAACGAGTTGCCAATCCATTTATTAACTATAGTCCTTATGTTAATTGGCCTTTACCTGAGATAAGGTTCGACGGTTCGAAACATCCGTCATCATGGACATTTGTCAAGTCCATGGAAGAGCATTTCCGTTTACATGAAGTGCCCAGCAACAAAAAGGTGGTTTTAGCAGTATCTTGTCTAATTTGATGTGCTAAGCAATGGTGGAATAATGTAGGATGTCGTCATGGAATTGAATATTGGGAAGATTTTAAAAGCGAAATCATGGGCATATATCCAGCTTATAATGATTTTACTGAACTAGCTACAGAGTTGTTTTCACGAAGACAAAGGGAAAGAGATGATATAGAAAAATTTATCTGGGGTACAGTAGAATTATACCAGCTGTATGATGCTGATGCCGCCAAAATTGATATTATAAATTGTATATTGTCCCAATTGCTCTTGCCCATTAGGGAATACTTAGAAGTATGAAACGTAAACTCAATTTCAGATTTATCAAATTGGCTCGGTAATATACTTCAAGAAGAGAATCTGCAGCAACTGCATTAAACCAATGATGGATGCAATCCCCGCCAAAGCAGCGCTATCAGGTTGAGTCTCATAGAATGACTCCCGCACGACCGGAAGTTACACGGTTCTGACAATTTGTGCCGAACACGCCTAGAACTATAGAGAACGAACGAAGCAGAGAATTTGTTCCACGTCAAGCTTCAAACAATGACACTTGAACTTTTTTTAAGAACAATAGAGAAACTTTCAGATATGATTTTTGTGGCTGACTGGGACACATGAAACAATATTGTTATCGCAGGAATGACAATTCGGGAAACTTGAATTAAGATCTTTGAAACGAGAGGCCAAAGTCCCTCATGAAAAGCCCTCTCATGAGTTATGTCTTGCCACTATGGCTTTACCTTTTGTTAAGGCTTGTCACGAAGAAACTAAATTAATAGATCATAATGATACAGAAGCCGATCTTCCGTTTTCAAAGGAACAAGTTTTAGATGATATTTATGACAATCATCAATTGAAAGTGCAGCCGTGGTCCCATGGACTTTTTGAATTACCTTGTAGTCCAAAGCAAAATATTCAAGAAGCACCTACAAAATGTCTCTTTAGTGCAATTAATGCAAATTTAGAGAAACAAGTTTGCGATGCAAAACAAATTTGCAATAAAACTATTATAGAAGAAAATGATATAAATTTTGTTGATAATGAAGTTTTAAGGGAAATTAGTACTAAAAATATTGATGAGAAGCATTCTAGTTTGTTTTAAAGGAAAATAATTTTAATGAAGTAAAAAGCAACCAAGAAATTGTGCCGACTGCAAATAAACCTGATGAGTCCGGAGCTTGAATAAATATTGGATCAGACAAAGGGTCTAAAACTTTAATAGTATTTAAAATCTTTGGAGCATTGCAACCACAAGTTCCAAAATGCCTCTGGAAGCAATGCCAGCACCATAACATTTTGTTGTGAGCTGCAGGAAATGGATTTCCATGGCCAAGCAGCTGCATACACTGGTGCTGTGCTGATGTAAAGCACGGCATCAGTAGACTCTTGAGTAGTGGAACCATGTTTTCTGGAGTGATGAATCATGCTTCACCATCTGGCAGTTGACAGACGAGTCTGGGTGTGGAGGATACCAGGTGAAATCTACCCAACTGTTGTACCAACTGTGAAGTTTAGTGGAGGAGGCATCATGCTCTGAGGCTGTTTTTCATGTTTTGGGCTGGGCCCCCTAGTTCCAGTCAATGGGACTCTGAATGCCAGGCATATAATGTCATTCTTGACACTTCTGTGCTCCCAACTTTATTCAACAGTTGATGAAGACCCTTTCCTGTACCAACACAATACCCCTGTCTACAAAGTGAAGAACATGCAGGAATGTTTTGATCAGATGGGTGTGGAACAACTTGACTGACCAGCACAGAGCTCTGATCACAACCCCATGGAACACCTTTAGGATGAATTGGAATGCCAACTGCGAGTCAGGCTGAAGTGCCCGGTATTAGTGACTGGCCTCACTAATGCTCTTGTGGCAGAATGGCAGGCAATTCCTTCAGCAAAGTACCAAAATCTAGTGGAAAGCCTTCCCCTCAGAGTTGAGGCTGTGATAGTAGCAAAGGGTAGACCAATGCAATATTATTTCTTTTCCTATTACTGGGAGATTGCGGATGAGCAAGTGTCTGGATACTTTTCATCCTATAGTGTATATTCAACTCTCTGTTCTGTTAGATATGGCCATACTTGCACAGCTTGCTGGAGGTAAGCCTACCTATGCTCAATTGGGCAGTCAGGATCACCTGAATCCAGAGACAATAAGCTGCATAAAGTGCAGTAGTACCTATCCAATACATTGTGACAGTCTGAAGTGGAAAGACAAGAAAGACTTCCAGTGTGTAGAAACAATACAGAACATCTTGTATCCGGAGGTGAAAAATATTGCACCACCACCTTCATCTGGCAAACTTTCTTATGTCGGTGGCTACTGGGAAGCCTATCGTTCCCACAGTGTATAGAATGATGCAAACCAACATCAGCGTTCCACCATCTGAGTCTTTCTCTCCTACTGTTAGCTACCTCTTAAAGCAGACGAAGCTGAAGTTGGTGTCAGTTTCTCGACATCAACTCCAGTTTTCATTCCTGCTTCAGTGCATTCCACTACTGAAAGCCCCCCCCCCCCTCCTTCTCGACCACAAACAGCTAGACCTCCAAACTGAAGGGTTCCCCCAATAAATTCTAATAAGAAATCACTATCCCCTCCCTGTTTGGTAGGCTCTGATCCATGTCCTTCAGATGACTCCAAGGACATAGACACACCCCATCCTCAATTTCCTGAACTTTGTCCTCCCATCTCTCTAAATCCTTAAATGGCTACACTCCTGCAATGGAATTGTAAATTCCAGAGGAATCTTGGTGACATCAAGGCCCTCCTTTGGTCAAATGAGCTCATCTGCACCTGCCTGCAGGAGACATACTTGCAGTCAATCACCAATCACATGATCCTACATTTCTCATGATTTTGCCATCGTCATGAGCCACCATTCTATCTTCCAGGTTGTACCCCTCAGCATCACTGTAGCAGCGATAACCATCTGCTTAGTTGTGGGATTTTTGTTGACTGTTTCCTCTGTCTATCTTCCTCCCAGAAGTATTATCTTCCAGGAAGATCTTGATGACCTCATTTCACAGCCCCTTTCCATCCCCTTATCATGAAGGATTTCAATTGACAGTCCTCTTTGGGGCATTATTGACATCAATGGGAGGGGTTTGGCCCTTGAGCATTGGCTCCTGGATCCTTCACTCTCCATGTTGAAAACTGGTATTAATACATACTTTCACTCTCTGACCTGCACATTCACCATCTGCCCCTGTCTTTCCGCCCTTTACATGAAGGTTCGGTACAACCTTTTCAGAAGTGACCATCTCCCATGAGGAGGGGAGAGGGTATTCTGACTTATCATTGTGGAGGCTTGATCGGACACACTTAAGTGGTTTTGAGCTCCACCACACTGGGTCAGCCAAGAACCAATCAATGTTGCAGTGGCTGAAATGATGGATTGGATGGTCCATGTAGGTGCCTGTTCCAATTCCTGAAATTTTGACAAGGTTTCTTCTATTTCCAAAACTGTAGTAGAAGCTCTACTGCACTTCAGCTTGAAAGGTGCAAAACTAGGCTTGGTGAGTTTCAGAGATAACTGACATCCTACAGCCCTGAAGCTTTCAAATGCACCAGGGTGAAAGCCTGTTTCATCCAATGCCAGAGCCAGAAGGAATCTTGGATCAGTTATACATTTTTGATCACCAGCACAAAGTTCTATGGTCACATGGGATAAAGTGCAGATGGAACTGTTTGTCCCACTCATTGATCATTTAGCACAATGGACAGACAATTGTCAACTGTCTGGGGGAAACATGTCTCTTCATCTTCCTATTCTCCTGTGTTTCTGGCCCTAAAGAGTAAAACCCAATGCTCTCCACTGTCTTTCCACTCCAATGGCCTGGTACTTTACAACAGGCCATTCACAGCAGAGCAGCTGCACTTTGCTCTGCAAACTGCCCTGCTCTGCACTCTTGCATCTACTGTCAGGCCAGACAATTTCCTTTATGCCATGCTTCAACATCTCTCACCATCAACTAAGGATCAGCTGCTCTGGTTTTTCAACTGTATTTTTTTTTCATTGAGGAGCATTTTCTGGAATCTCTCAACAGTGTCTTAGCCATCCCAAGCGAATGAAGAATTTCAAGATTCATTTGAATTATTGTCCCATCACATTGATAAGCTGCATGTGCAAGGTATTAGAAAGAATGGCAAATGCCAGATTAATTTGTTATTTAGAACACCACAGCCTTCTTTTCCCCTAGTTCCAGTGAATGGACTCTGAATGTGTTCAAGTTGGCTTTTGCAGGCTACAGTCAATACTTGACTGCCTGATCTGCCTCAAATTGGTGATTAGTAATTGGATTTACATAGAGAGCAACTGGTATCAATATTCTTCGACGTTGAAAAAACTTTCGACATGGCTTGGAGATTCAGCATTCTTCGTGACTTCCAAACCTTTGTATTTAGAGCTCACCTGCCAATCTTCATTCTCACTTTTATCTTCTCATTCTTATAGAGTGTGTCAGCAACACTCTGTCATGGCCTTTCCACCAAGAACAGAGGGTACTACTAGGTTGCATCCTGTATGTTGTGCTTTACATTGTTGTGATAAATTCTATTACCTGACAACTTCCACCTACTGTAGGAAATTCTCTAATCTTGATGAAAATTACTGCACATGATTTCCAACCTGAAGGACATTGAACAACTGCAAACTGTCCTAAACATTCTCTCAGTTTGGGCAATAGATTTTGGTTCTACCCACTGAAGACTGCTTGTGTGCACTTTTGCCTCAAGCATAATCTTTGTCTGAATCCAGAGCTGTGACTATGGTACCATCATTCCAGTTGTGGCAGGTACCCAGTTTCTCCATCTCTTTGACCAGGAATGGCCTTTTTACCCTCTTTACATCATCTCTAGTCAAGGGGCACTTGGATATTGAACATCCTTAAGGTTTTCTCCTGGGGAGCAGATTAATGTTCTTGTTCTTGTACTGCAGAAACTGGACTACAGATCCCAGGTGTTCAATTCTGCGCATGATTTCCTGTTAAAGATGTTGGACACCATTCACCATCAGGTCCTCCATTTTGCACAGGGGCCTTCCAGATCTCACCATTCCAGAGTCTTTATGTTGAAACCAACAAACCTTTATCTATTTGCTGCCAGCAGTTATCACTGCTGTATGCTTCAAACTTGCAACCCTCAGTTGGGCCATCGCATTTGGAACTGTGTTTTCAATCCTGTGGGAATTGCTTTTTCATAATTGCCTGACTGCCTTTCAGTTTGCATGTCTGAGGCTACCTGCAAGACATCAAGTCAATAGCCAAACCACTTCCATCGTGGCTTGCTGTATCCCTTTCCTTTGATTTTTTTTTATCCCTTTTGACCATATAGTGGCTAAATGTCATTGGCAGTGTGTGTTTACAGCAACTCTCTACAGGCTTTAATCTTGATGAGACTTAGGCCTCAACCTTTCCTTTCCAAGATTCTCCAGAAACTGTATCATCTGGCAGCCTCTACCACTATCCTTTTCTCTTGGATCTCCTGTCACATCAGCATGAAGGGGCAATGACTTGGGAAGTGCTGCTGCTAAATTGGCCATGCCCCTGGCCCACTCTCCACTACCTATTTTGCATCTGGACTTCTGGCACTGTTTTTCCATCAAGCTCTGGGCATAGTGCCAACAGTCTTGATCAGAACAGATTACAAGTAAACTTTTCAAGATCAAGCCTATTGTCAAACTGTGGCAGTCATGTTTTTGCAGGAATCGAAGGAGAAAGTTATACTTACCTGACTCTGCTTAGCTCATTCATTTATTATGCATTTATTTCTTCTGCAGGTGACCAACAAACCTAAGTGTGAGTTTTGTGACACCATTTTTGCTATAAAGCATTTTAATTACATGTGCAGCATTTAACTGTAAATGTTGTGTTTAAGTTCTTAGCATTTACCATCCAAGCCCCTTACACTTGTTCACTTTTTATCTGATGACTCATTTTTAACAACTGTTTTGTAATATTTATGCTTAGTTTTTGGTATTTCACATTTAGTTTTGGTTTTTACATGTGTCCTATACACCCATTGTTGATTTTTGTCTTTTACTGTTGTTCATTCTTTTTCATACTGGATTTTATATACATTGTTGTACACTATTCTTTCCAGTAGCATCCTTTGCAATTTTTTGTTGATTTTTAACTTTGAGTTCTTGATGCCTTTTGCCTTCATTTTTTTAAATCTTTTGGCACAATATAGCCTTTATTGCTCTTGCACCTTAAATCCCCAGCCAACTAAGCTCACAAAATGAGGAGAACCATCCTGCTAGTGGGGGGGGGGGGGGGGGGGCACATATCTAAGTGAGCCCCAACTGAGGTGGGGAAGGGGGATTTTGTATAACGATATAAAGCTATGAAATCATAATCTGTTATTACTATCTGTTTTGATTACTAATTTTATGTATTTTTATCCTGGTTTTAGAAATGCAGAATTTATTTATGTGGTACAAAAAATGATCTTGTGAAGGAAAATCGCAAATCTCAAAAAGTGGATTATCATGCAGTTACTGACTATGCTGATGAAATAAATGCAGAGTTTTTTAAAACATCCAGCAAAACTGGTGAAGGTGTCTGTAAGTTGTTATTTTAGTTCACTTTTCTATTACTAGCAGAAGTGTACTGGTGCTGCCTGGGTCTGACTTTTAAGATGCAACTGTATGATCCAATTTTCACTGTACTAAAGGTTAGTTTTGTGAGTACCACCACAAAACTCCTTAGCATAGATTTATCACAATGAAAGCACAATTCATTATACACCACACCCATCCACAAACCTGCCCTACTCTGCCACAATAACGGAACCAGTCTAAATCCCTTAGGGGCTATAAATAGATCATATAGCTACCTGTTGTATAGCTTACCTATGACTGTTATGATGGGTAAACATAGCACCTGAGTGAGCTTGAATGTGGGCAGATAGTCATTGTGAGGAAGATGGGAGTGGACAAGGCCCTCCATATCAGCAAATGCAGAACATGTGGGATTTCCTCATGTGGCCTTCGCATATGTGTAACAAGACTACTTCTAAGCTGGCAAAACCTGCAGCCACCGGGTAAAATACGGTGCAACTGGGCAGTTGATATTTGAGATGCCCTTTGGTTAGCGCGCTTGGCTACTGATCTACGGGACCTGGGTTCAAGCCCCGGGTAAGGCATGGATGTTCGTGTTGTTTTTCTGCTGAGGTCCTGCCATCCTCTCAGACCTTCTACTCTGGCATATAAACTGACAAGCTCCTGTCAGACCTCTGTGGCAAGCAGCTGCTTGAGGGGGTATTTATTTATTTTATTTTTTTGGTGCAAGTGCCCTCCACCTTGTGAAGGTTCCTCTGCTTTGGGTACCAGCAGTGACCCATGTCCTTGGAAAGGAGGATCCTGGTAGTTGCTTGGGAGTCCTCCCTGATTTCCTTATCTCATGACTAGCAGGGTCTCCTTAGGCCATCTTACTATTAGTATTGGCCGTCTTACTATTGGGGAGTGTGTTCATCACTGGACTAGGAAGCACTTTTGAGAGCTACTGCTACACACTGCTTTGGGTTCTGCTTCAGGTAATTTGGGGATGGGACATTAAGCCTTGGCCTGTGTGCCATGGACAGGTAACCATTGACGTTCAGGAACCCATCCAGTGGTACAAGCGATTCCAGGTCATACCAGGAAAACATCCCCAGACATGCACACTGCCAGACTATACATGACCGGCAAGTGTTTCTGGGTGTTTGTTCTCGTGTGTCTGGCGCTGTATCTGCCACCGCCCATCACTTCTGTGTAGTAGAAACCTCGATTTGTCGGAAAAGGCAATCTTTTTCCACTCCTCCACTGTCCAATGATGGTAGTCCCTTGAGAACTGCAGGTATCGTTGCCAATGGACCTTGGTTAACATGGGTGCCTTTATGCAGCATCGACTCTGGAAACCCATGTATAACAGGGTTCATTCTACTATTATAGGGAACACGTACTTGGGTGCCCCAGCATTCATTTGAGTGATCAATCACTGCACTGTTGCGCATTGATTCCCCTTTACCAGTCGATGGTGGTGATGTTCTCCTCTGGGGTCGATGGCCTTTGGGGCTCCACAGTTATGATATCTGGAGGTACTCTGTCTGCTAGTGGTCCATTCTACCCTCGCGAACATCCCACGAAGTCTGCTGTTTCCAAGATGCTTCCACCCTTGGTGTGGTAGACGATGATCATTCCTTTTTGAATGTCCATCAAATCAATACTTCTGCCCATTGTGCTCGCGTTACGTACTATGGCTCATCTATCCTGGCCTGCCACTTATATCTCCATGTGGTCGACCTTGTCATGTGCACTCTGTGACGTGCCTCAGCGGGTACACTATGATTCCGTGGGTGGTCATATTATTCTGATATGACTGTGTATATGTAGACTGCATAACAGTTTGGTGTGAATAATTCTGCCTTCTTACCATATCACTATGGAGAAGGTAAAACCTCACCCTGCCCTCTGCCATAAAGAGGACTCAATAAGCTTGGAAAGGCCACCACCAGTCAGATGTGACATAACATGTTCCATAGCCATAACCTAATAGTGCACGCTAAAGCGCATGCTACATGGTCTTAATTGGAGACTTCTATATCTCTCTTAGCAGCTGTCCAATGGTTCATCTTCTCTCAGCCATTTGGATCCTTATGACCTGACCATTAAGACCATTGTGCACAAAAAAAGTGCCACTCAGTGGTAAAACAATCCAAATACGAGGATAGGAGTTGGGGCAGTTAATAGTGTACAAGGCTTGCTATGTACACTATTAACTGCCCCAACTCCTATCCTCGTATTATGTAATCTTCTCAGCTTTGAATCCTCACACTGTGTGCTTTGAGATTTTTGCCACTAACTCCTGCTTTATTTTTTCACTCAGTGAGAGAGACAACTTTGATGGATTTCAAAAGGCTGTCGTTTCATAAATGTAACTTTATATCCCTATATGCAAAAGAGCCATATCCTTTGCCCATTAAACCTTATGATGCCATGACTGTGAAAATGCATTTTATGTAGCCTGCATATAATGCCATGAATTATAATCTGCGTTAGTATGTTGAAAGAAATGTAAATTTTTTAAATGAATAATGTTTTGAGCTAACTTTTATATATATATATTTATCAAAAATAGATATTTCAGAGCTCATAAATGTTTCTATTTTTTCTATTGATATGTCAAAAAGTAATAAACCTTTGCTCTTCTAAAAAATGCTGTTAACAGAGTCCAAATGAGAGGATTCCCTGCACTAATGCTCTAGCTAATGTGGGAGTGCCCTATAAATAACTATCAGCTCTGTCGAGTTAATTGAATTGATTTGTTTACTTTAGATTTCGCATTTTGTGTTTTGAAGTGTGCCTAGAAATGGGCTTAGTTACATTGTTTTTATTGGAGGTTCTGCATCAATTAAAGAAGGGCAACCATATGTATTTCCCACCCACCCCTTCATTTTGATATATTTTACCATTTAAAACTGTTTCAATGTTGGTAAATTATTTTTATCATTTATTGGATATGTTTTTATGAAAGGAAAACATATGTATTTTTTTCTAATACTTGTTAGCACTTAATAGCTATGGAAGTTTTTGATATTATTTGAAACTTAGTATGCAGTTTTACTGTGTTACTTGATTGAACAGTGTTAAGGATATGCCAAGTATTTGGCAAGTACAATTTTTTTTTTTTTTTTTTTTTTGCATTGCTCCAAAAATGCATACTGTAATTTAAAAGTATAATTAATTTGGAACTTGACTGAAAATTAAATTGCTAGGTATACATGACCTCAAATAGTTGCTATCTTAGAAAATCTGATTAGGACATTATAATGAAAAATTCAGTTTTTAAAAGAATGACTCACTTTATTCCCTATTTTAATTAAATTGAAGTAATTTCATAACTAGCATTTTAAAAAATTTAGATTCAGTGAACTTTTGATGCATTTCATTTTCACATAATCACTATTACATTATAATGATGGTGAATGAGCAATTCAAGTTACTTTCTCACTGTACCTAACTATAAGGAAGATTACAGTACGCTTGTTACACTATTATTAGTTGACAATACTTTAAAACATAAAGTTATGGGAGAGCAAGAAAAGTTTACCACTGCTAGTCCAGATGCTGTTATTCTTTAGTGATATGCAGCTGATGCACTCATTCCTTTCCCTAGAGCTGATGTACACAGTTGATTTTCACAGGTAGTAATTGCACATTTTGAAAATGATATGTATGCGTACACTGCTTCTTCTCGGTTAAGGCAAGATGTCAGTTTCTTTCCAGATGTTATATCACAGCAGGGTTAATCAGATTTTCTTCTTTCATCATATATCAACCTTTTTGTTCTTCACAATCATAACTAAACACATTTAATTAAATATTTAAAAATCATATAGAAGCACAGATCACAACATTTATCAATTAAAATCCCAATGTCACACACATTTCATTCATACTTTGTCAGGCAGTGTAAAATCACTATGTTTAAATCATTAATAATGCTAAATAAAGTGATAAGACTATTATTTATTTCCATCTTACTCTGTGCAATATAAAGGTAATAGTTGCCACCTGAGATCATAGATGGCGACAATGGTTGGCCCAAAAATATCAGTAGTAGAGTTTAGTCTTAAAATTAATGGAAAAAAGACAGAGCTGGCATTAGTTCAACTGGAAGAATACTCTGGCATCTTTCTGGAGAAATGTGGGTTTCTTCTTCTTGATATATCTCTATACTTTATAAGGCCGTCCCTCTAGTGAGTATTCAGCATTTTACCTTTCGTGATTCAAAAGCAATTTTGGTTTGGTATTTGTGTTACACAGTTTATTTTGATTTAATATATTATTAAATTCTCAATGTAATTTAATTGCATTTTTCTTCCAGGTGATGCAGTATTTTTTAATTTTAAGGTATGATTATTTGAATCTGAATGTAAGAATATCTGTGTTAATTCCATTTTGCTTAGTTTATTCCCCAAATCCTATTGATGTTCCTTTTAACGTGATGCCATATGTCGGTAGCTTTTTCCTACGTTTTATTTTTATTAATCAATTTATTTCCATCATCCTCTATTTATATTAAATATTTCCCCCCATTGGTCTACTATAATTATTATTAGTGTTTTTATATTATTTACTATCTTTAAAGGCATAGCTATATCAGATTTCTTTAGGACTTTCCTCAATAGATTCACAGGATATGTTTATCAGCTGGTGGATAATCCTGAGCAGAAGTCATTGCAGGCACCTGCACTTTTTCCTTCTACTGGCATCGTCAAATTCTACATTGGAAGGAGTGATGGCTTCAGCCTTTAGTGGTAGAGGAATGGGTCTTTGCCCCATGCCTGTGATTAGGGGGCTGTTTGATATTGTCGGCATTCTCTCTCTCTCAATAAATACAGTTTCTTTAAGCATCCCCCTAACCATTTTCTCCATAGGTAGTTGGAATGTGAGGATTCTGCACAGAGCTTCTTCTCTTGATGTCCTCACACAAGAATTCCACCATTATAATTTAGATGTTCTCGACTTGCAAGAGACCAGATGGACAGATAAAGGTCGGATTTTTAAAAATAATCTTAAATTTCTCTTTTCAGGGAGGGAAGACAATAAACATCACCAAGGCGTGGGTCTGCTTCTCAACAGACGTGCTAGTGATGCTCTTCTAGGATATGAGTTCATTAATGAAAGATTTCTTACAGCAAAATTTTAGACACGCATTAAACACTTGAATGTTATGTGCTCTTATGCCCCCACTGAGAATACCAATGAGGATGAGAAGGATAGGTATTACAGAAAACTTCAGGATATTTTGAATTCTGTCAAGGAGATATTACCCTTGTTCTAGGTGACTTCAATGCCAAAGTTGGTACTGACTCTGACCTTTGGGGAGGGGTGATAGGCCCTTTTAGTATTGGTAGCTGCAATGGCAATGGGCAAAGTCTCCTACAGGTAAGTAAATTTAATAGTTTGAGAATAACTAACACTTATTACAAACACCACAACATACATAAGAACACATGGGTTTCACCTGATTGGCTGCATAAGAATACGATTGATTATATGTTAATTAACAGCAAATGGACTAGTTCTGTTAGGAATACCAGGGCATATAGGGGAGCTGAAATTGGATCTGACCATTACCTTGTTACAAGTGTCTTGCAACTTAAACTTAAGGGGGGCTTAGGAGTTTCTCGGCCATAAAAAAGGGCAATTTTCATAATTTTTTTACGGCGCAAATAAAAAAGGTATAACGACTTTTTTTTAAAAGGAAAGTACATCTCATGCAGTTATAAAAAAAATTTTCATTCAGTCAAATTTTCAAAAAAAACGCCACAGCTCTGCGAATACTGGCCTGTCCACCGTACAGAGGTCTGTGGTACCGGTAAAATTGTCCTGCATGTTCATCTGAAACAAACAAAAGAAATCTTAAGGTACATTAAATTTTGAAGTCTGTATCAGATGAGATTTTTAAATTTCAAATTTTTAACAAAATGGCAACCTTTCAAAAAAAAAGTGTCAAGTTTTAGCTCTTTTTTTCCAGTTTTAACTATAAAAAAATATATAAAAAATTAAAATTTTCAAAAAAGCATCTGATAAGGACTAGGGAATTTTATAAGCTATAAGTAGAAAAAAGAAACAAGTCAATTGAGTGATTTGTTATTGAGTTATCACCGGTACCGACTTTGAAAGCATAGTTTCGATTTCGCATTTGAAACCTTGGAATAAGTTTACACCAATATAAATCTGCTTTTTTTCAACTTACTTGAGTTTTTAAAGTGCTTTTCTTCAATCATTAAAAAGATATTTCATCTCCTTATTATAAGAAAGTGCTTTTCTTCAGTCATTAAAAAGATATTGCATCTCTTTATTACAAGAAACCACATATAATAATAAATATTTTTTTTAAAGCTTCCCAACGATTGACCAAAAAACTTATTATTTAAAACTTTTTTAAAACTTATTTTTGTGAATAATCTTTCCGAATTGCACCACTATCGTGAACCTCACGAAAACCTTATCTTTACTCATATTTTACTTTTTTTATTTGAAAATTACACGCCGCAATAACCCAACGACACACGCCATCAGCAGACTCTAAAACAACTGTTAACTTAGTTTAGAAACTGCATTCACAAAAGTAAAACGATTACGACACCATCTGTTGAGAAAAATATGAATGCTTTACCCACGGATAACTTGCACTTTGAATAAGGGCAAAAGAAACCATTATTCGATGGGTCCAACGTTCCTACCTACGCGCTGCTGTGAAACGGCTCTCCGAGGCCCATGCGCGGTGCTCGACATAAAGTATTATATCTTCTGTAATATTTCAATATTTTAAAAACTGTTTTGGATTCTCATTCTTAGGGGTAAATATTGATAAAGTCCTACCATTTAAAAATCATGCTCTGAGTAATCCTAATGTTTATTCTGATTGCCACCATTATAGATTGCTAGCAGTTTCACTTTCGATTGTTTCTAATTAATTATTGTTTATAATCGCAGTATCCATTTGAGAAGCAATAGAAAATAATTTTAGGAGCATTAAAGTAAATAAAAAAAAAGTCTTTAAAATCAAAAATCTGCTAAAATTTTGATCGAAAGCCCAGTTCCTGGATGACACAATTTCTGGTAGTAAAAAAAAATCAATATACTTAGGTTAAAAGTTTAGAAAGCATTACAACTCTAATAGAGCTATAAATAGCAGAAAAGAGTGGAAAACGCAACCGATCGATAATCTAAACATGGTATGGCAGAATAAAGGCATGAACTGAATCGTCACTACTTGTTGCTGTTTATGGTGATTGAACATGCTCATCTGAAATCTCCTAGGACATGGACACAGACCTCCCTCATTCCCAAAACTATCAACTACAACAGTTAAAATTAATAAGAAATAGTCATCTGCCCATTCACCTAAGATATGAGTTGGCCAAACTCCTATAATGGAATTGTTGTGAATTCCAGCAATTCTTTGAAGTCTACCATCAATGACCTAGATGCCATCAATAATTCCAGGGGAATATTGATGGCATCTAGGTCCTCCTTCGGGCACATGAGCCCATCTGTGTGTGCCTGCAGGAGATATACTTGCAAGGAATTAAGATGGTCCAGCTCACAGGGCAGTCTCCATCTTCACAAACCACCATTCTCTATTCCAATTTGTACCCCTCACCACCAACATAGAGGCACTTTCCATCATATCTTTGTGGGATTTCCATTGACTGTCTATCTTCTGCCCAAAAGCATCTTCTGGGAAAACCTTGATGACCTCGTCTTGCAGCTGCCACCCTCTTCCTCATCATGGTTGCCTTCAACGGGCACAGTTCTCTGTGGGGCAGTACTAACATAAATGGAATAGGCAAGGGTCCTCAAGCAGTCGCTCTTGGATCCTTCACCCTTCCTGTTGAATACTGGTGTCAGTACCTACTTTTATTTCCCAACCCCTGTATTCACTGCCATTGATCTCACCATCTGCTTTTCTTTCATCATTCCATACTTTATATTCTTATGGGAGTGATTACCTCCCCATGGTAGACTTCAATGTCAGGTGGGGAGGGTTAAAAACACTTGCCAAAATTACCAACCCCCACATGGGAATTGATTTCCATGTCAAGGAAGTCCTTTTTGCTTCCATATCAAAGAACACATTCATTTTAAGGAAACAATACAAGATCAAATTTTTTTTACTAAAGAAATAATAAAAGGAAAAATTAACATATAACCTAATGCGATATTAAAATATCCACAGCAACAAGTTTTAAGCTTGCCATCCAATGTAGCATAGCTCCAAAAAATCGATATTAATTGATTGGCCGAAAGGTCGATAATTTATGGAAATAATGGAAATCTACAGAAATGAAGAAAAAAAAGGTTTAATTATGAAAAAGAAATACCGTATTTGCTGGCGTATAGGACACACCGGCGTATAAGATGCACCCCCTTTTTTAGACACATTTTTAAGGGGAAAAAATTTTTCACGTTGTTTCATGAATTTCCATAAAGATTTACTGTACTCATTTTATAGTTATTTATGTATACAAAAAATGTAACTAGGGAACATTGTAGTTAGGTACCTTTTAATGTTCATCCTCAAAACCCAGAAATTCATCTCCAGAACTAAATGAAAAACCACTTGAAGCCTCTTTTTCAGAAACTGAGTCTTTGTATTACAAATCATCCTCTGTGCCATCAAGTGAGTTACTAATACCACATTTCTTAAATGACTTTACAACTGTCTTGTGTTACACAGCATTCCATGAAGTTTTGACCCATTCACAAATCTGCAAAATGCTATGTCTCTTCCTTCTTCCTGATGGTGTCACTTCAAAATCTGTAGACTGCATCCAACTGTGAATCCTTTAAATGGTTTATTAATGCAGACATCTAAAGGTTGAAGCTGGCTCGTTAGTCCACCTGGAATTACAGTTAACTGAGTTTTCAGTTGGTTGATTTTATTTTTTACAGCTTCTGTTCTATGACTCTGAAACTGATCCCATACTAGCAAGGCAGGTTTCTTTAACAGTCCACTAGGACGTCTAGACCACACATTGTCTATCCACAACTTCATCCCCCCTTCATCCATCCAGCCCTTAGGATGAACGTGCACAAACACACCTTTAGGCAGTTTTTCCTTGGGCAAGGTTTTCCTTTTGAAAATCAAAAGAGGCAGCAATTTTGTTCCATTGGCACAACAAGACAACACGACTGTGTAGTGCATTTTCTCATGTCCACAAGTTCTAACAATAACACTTCTTGCACCTTTAGAATCTACTGTTTTTTTTTAGGGTACGTCGAATGTCAGTGGGACCTCATACATGTTTCCTATTTGTGAAAGTTCAAAATTTCCACTTTTTCTTGCATTAATGACAATTTTATGAAACTCGATAATCTTGTCTTCATATTCTGTTGGCATCTTTTGTGCTCTTTTTGTTTTAGTCCACATATGTAAGTCATTTCTCTTCATGAATCTAGAACACCATGACGTCAATCCTGTAAAATCAGCGATGCCTCTGTTAGTAACTATCACTCTTGCTTGTTGATTCATTTTTGTGGAAACTGAAAATCCCGAGTTTCGGTGGACTAATAACCAAGTTTTTAATTCTTCTAGTTCCGGCCATTTTGCAATTCCATGTCACAGATTATGTTTACTACGCATAGCTTTTTTTTAGGTCTTCTTCCTGTCTTCTCCAAGTTCTTATCTTTTCTGTTGGCGGTGATCCGAAATTCCTCTCTTCTGCCCTGTTTCCGTGTTCTTTAGCATACTCAATCACTAGTAGCTTGAATGCAATATCATAGCAGAATCTGTGTTGTTTTTGAGCCATGTTTCGCAGCAAAAACATGAGAAAGCTTCTTCGGTACTAAAAGTTTACATTTTGGTTGCCTTTAGGCGCTGTAATCGGTAACGACGCGCCATGCTCACGCTTTTCGAAAAAATATGCCGGTGAAATGCGATCACACATGCACACATTGGATGAATCGTAACCTTGAGGTGTCAGTGGATATGAACTCTATTTTACTGGAATGCTCCCTCTATCAGTAGTGAAGCATAAAATACATCACGCAACTTATTATTTTTACAGAACAAAAAAAAATATGGAAACAATTTATTTGAAACCACTCTTTTACAAAAGGACAAAATGCAAAAGAATACTTATATATACATATTGATATAAACCAAAAGTTTTAGACTGAAATTTCAACTCATAATTTTGATTACCGGCTCATAAGATGTACCCCATATTTTAGACGTATTTTGAGGGGGGAAAAGTGCGTCCTATATGTTGGCAAATACGGTAAATGCTTTGTAAAGTGGATATCCAATAACTTAGAAGGGAGTATTTGAACTTAAATCATCCATGTAAACAACTCCCCTGCAGGCACTTAACACTGTTCCCACTCTCGCAATTAGAACACCGACTATCTGTGACATGACGTTTAGGCTGCATCCTGTCTTGAAGAAGCCTGACTATGAAAGCTTTTTTTTTAGTTTTTTAAGAGCAAGAAAGATGCATAGAATGCCAGGATAAATAATAAAAACAATTCTAGGAATAGTGAAATAGGTTTAACCCTTCCAAGATCCCCATTGAACATAGACAGAATCCGAAATGAGAGGCCCAAGACATCTACAACAAAAAATTGGTTTAAAAAAAAATAGAAATTTTCATTTGAAAATTTTTTTTCATTTGATGCATATTTGATTCATCTACAATATAAATAATTTGATAAAGCCATCTGATTGCCATATTTTAGAAGCCTATAAGGTATTACCAATTTTTTTTAACATTACTCAATGCTGAAGTAACTACCTTATTTCAACTCACAAATTTGAATTATCATCAACAAATTTTTCCTTAAAGTTTTGAAAATCTCTTAAAAATTAACATAAAACTGCTATTTTTCAAAAAAGGAAGATTTCCATTTTCTGCCTTAAACCTATTTCTTGTGATTTATTTCAGCATCCTATGCATTTTCCCAACCTATTTCTTATGCCTAGAATTATTTTTATCATTTACTCCAGCATCCTATGCATTTTCCCAACTCTTCAAATGTAAACTATAAGTAAAACTAAAAAAATAAAAGAAACCCATTACCCAGAAGAAGGCCAGAGCTGTTCTTGTTTAAGCCTTAGCTACTCTGAAACTGCCAGGTGATGTTTGTTACCTAGTTAGTTTCTTGCATGTGCAGCAGTCAAGTGGCAATAAAGTGGACTATTTATGACAAACTTTGTATGAATTCTAGTTAGTATGTATTTATACCTTTTTCTTTTCTATAAATTCCTGGAATTCTGTGGAAGCAAAACAGACTTTCTTGGCATGGTGGGGCATGGATGGCTCAGTCGGTAGCTTGCCAGGCTCGTAATCTATAGTTTCCAGGTTTGAGTCCCAGCTGGGTCAGCATTGAGATTATCTCTGCAAAACTCCCCACCCTGCCATGGGCAGTAAGGGGCACCGATGGGCTTGGATAGGCCTCCATCTGTCGGTTATGACATTCATTGAGACGTGGTCTCGTGTGGGAGAGCCATACCTTTTACACGTTAAAGAACACACTGGATGGCCTTGATGGGAGGCTATCATCTATCTCCCAACAGCTGTTCAGTGGGTCATTTCTCCACAACCTTCCCCCTCGGTGTGAGCGCCTGTACACGGTGAGGGGACCACCCTGTGAAGGTTCCGCTGGCTCGGTTACCTTCGCAGGGTCCTAAACGCTCGCCCGCGTGTTTGCCATGCGCAGAGACCCGTGTCCCGGGAAAAGAGGATCCTGGTAGTTGCTCGGGGGTCCCCGTCTTCTCTCCTCAGCTCATGACTGGCGTGGTCCCCATTGGCCGTCTTGCCACTGGGGAGCCTGTCTGTCGCGGGGCTGGGCAGCGAATTCCGGGGCCTCTGCTATGCACTGCTTAGGCCTCTGCTTCCGTAAACGGGAGCTCCTGGGGTGGCCCCCCCAGGAGCAATCGGCTGGTGGGCAGGTCCTCCTAAGGTCAACCGTGCAGAGCGGTGAGTAACCTTGCCCACGGTCCGGGTACAGGTTTACAAGTTTCCTCACAACTTATTTTCCTTTTGTAGTTATCCTTTCTTTGTGAGGCCAGTTTGGCCATTCACAATTTTTCTTATTTTACGCTTTGTTTGATTTGTGTAGAATGTTTTGTTCTGCACATTTCTCTTTTTATTTTCCTTATATTTATTTGTGAGGGCTTGGCTCACTGTCTGTGTGGGTATAGTGCCTGCGTAGCCCTGACGCCCGACTGGGCATCCCCTTGTTGGGCTCCGTGGAGGGTGGGGACAGCAGGCACTGAACCACACAAAAAAAACCAGAGAGAATGAAGAAAATAATGCGATCGTCGCCAACAAGAGGGCTCGACATGAGCCACCATCTTCCTCGTTGTCACAGTTATCTCTGCCGTCGTCTTCTGTGTCTGTGTCTTCGTTCCCAAAGTTCCTGATCATCCACTCCATGGGTGATCAGGTACTTTGGGACATGTCCCCTTTTTTCGTTAATAAAGGTTTGAAAGGTCTTGCGAGAGAGCTGAAATCCGTCAAGCGCTTACGATCTGGCGACTTGCAGGTTGAGACCGCTTGTTTCGAAACATTCTGAACTACTCCTGAAAGTCAAAGAAATTGGTGGGGTGGCTGTCGAAGTCACTCCCCATGAAACTTTGAATTCCTCTCGGGGTGTGATCACTGAGTGGGGCCTCCTCAAAGTCACTGAGGAGGAAATCCTCTCAGAACTCACACCTCAAGGAGTAACAGCGGTCCATCGGGTTTCGACACGCCGTGATGGGAAATTGACACCCACCCGGGTGCTGATTGTCACCTTTAATTCGCCACGCCTGCCTTCTTACATCAAGGCAGGTTACTTACATTGTGAGGTTCGGCCGTATATCCCAAACCCTCTGCGCTGTTTTCAGTGTCAGATATACGGTCATGTCCGCACAGCATGCAGGGGCAAGCCCACCTGTGCTCGCTGTGGCAGTAAGGATCATCTCGATCCTGACTGCACAGCAGAAAAGGCATGTTGTGTGAACTGCAGTGGCGAACATCCGGCGTACTCCTGCGACTGTCCGAAGTGGAAGGAGGAAAAGGAGGTACAACGCCTCAAAGTCATCAACAACATCTCGTACGCTGAAGCGAGAAAGCTTGCTGCACCGCCCGCCCCACCTGGCAAGGTTTCCTATGCCAGTACAGTCATTGGAAAGCCCATCGTTCCAATGACTTTGGTTGCGGTGCAGACTGACATCAGTGTACCATCTACTGAGTCTTTCTCGCCAGCTGCGAAGTACCTCCTCATGCAGGCGAGACCGAGGGTGGTGTCGACTTCGACATCAACCCCGGTTTCCATTCCAGCAGCTCAGCCTTCCACCTCCACCGGAAGGCCTCCTCCTTCCCGTCCTCAGACAGCAAGACCTTCCAAACCAAAGGGGCCCCCACCGGGGCCAAAAAAGAAACTCATCACTCCTCCTCAAAGGGCGGTCACCAATCCATGTCCCTCGGACGATTCCGAGGACATGGATACCGACCGCCCCCTATTCACTAAACCGTCCTCTGCGGCGGTTAAGTTGAATAGGAATACGTCGTCCACCCACTCTTCTAAGTCCTGAGATGGCCACACTCCTACAATGGAATTATCGTGGATTCCAGAGGAATCTTGATGACATCAAGGCCCTCCTTCAGCCGCACCAGCCCATCTGTGTGTGCCTGCAGAAGACATACTTGCAGCCAGTCACAGATCCCACGATCCGGCAATTTTCACTAGTTCGCCGGGACCGGGATGGAGATGGTTCGGCTCGCGGGGGTGTCGCCATCCTCGTGAGCAACCATTCTCCATTCCAGGTGGACCACCAACTTGGAGGCGGTAGCCGTCCGTCTCTTCGTGGGGTTCTCGCTGACTGTCTGCTCTGTATATCTTCCACCTGGGAGCATCGTCTTCCAGGAAGACCTTGATGATCTCGTCTTGCAGCTGCCGTCCCCCTTCCTCATTATGGGGGACCTCAACGAACACAGTCTACTTTGGGGCAGTGCTGACACCAACGGGAGGGGCGGGGTCCTGGAGCAGTGGCTCCTGGATCCTTCTCTCTCCATGTTGAACACCGGTGTCTGTACTTACTTTCACTCCCCAACCTGCACTTTCACTGCAATTGACCTTACCATCTGCTCCTCCTCGATCCTTCCACTCTTTACATGGGAGGTCGAGGACAACCCATATGGAAGCGATCACCTCCCCGTGGTGTGCACCATCTCCCGTGGGGGGCCTTGAAGCCCTTCACGCGTCTCACGGTGGAGGCTGGATCAGGCTGACTGGGGTGGTTTCGAGCTGCTCGATGACCACTCTGTCAGCCAGGAGCCAATCAATGTGGCAGTAGCGGAGATAACAGACTGTATCGTAGATGCAGCTGCATCAACAATTCCTCAAACTTCTACACGGTTTCCTCGCTTTCTGAAACCGTGGTGGAATCCAGATTGCACCGCAGCTCATAAGGCTCAAAACAAGGCTTGGGGGGTGTTTCGGAGATATCCGACGACTCCCAATCTCGAAATTTTCAAACGCGCCAGGGCGAAAGCTCGTTTCGTCCGACGCCAGAGCCAGAAGGAATCTTGGATCAAGTATACATCTTCTATCACCCGCACGACTAGTTCTAAGGTCGTGTGGGATAAAGTCCGGAAGATGAGTGGGAACTACACGTCCCACTCGTTATCGATCCTGGAGCACAATGGACAGGCAATTGCTGATCCCAAAGCAATTGCCGACACTCTGGGGGAGTCATTCTCTTCCATCTCTTCGTCTTCCTCATACTCCCCCGAGTTTCTGGTCCAGAAGGGCAGGGCGGAGCGCTCTCCGCTGTCTTTCCACTCAAATGGCCTGGAGCCTTACAACAGGCCATTCACAGCGGAAGAGCTTCTCCTTGCTCTGCACTCTTCTCGTGCCTCTGCTGTTGGGCCGGACAATGTCCATTATGCCATGCTCCAACATCTTTCACCATCGAGTAAGGATCGGCTGCTCCATCTCTTCAATCGCATTTTTCTCGAGGAGCAGTTTCCGGACCCCTGGCGGGAGGCCATCGTCTTGGCCTTCCCCAAGCCAGGCAAAGATCCCAAGATTCCTTCCAGTTATCGTCCCATCGCATTGACGAGTTGCGTGTGCAAGGTGTTGGAAAGAATGGTAAATGCCAGACTCATCTGGTATTTAGAACATCATAACCTTCTTTCCAACACTCAGTGTGGCTTTCGCAGGCAACGGTCAACTCTTGACCATCTGATACGCCTCGAATCGGCTATCAGAAATTCATTTTTACGTAGAGAGCACTTGGTGTCAATTTTCTTCGACATCGAAAAAGCGTATGACACGGCTTGGAGATTCGGCGTTCTTCGTGACCTCCACAGCTTCGGCTTGAGAGGTCACATGCCGATCTTCATCTCCAACTTCTTATCGACATGTTCTTTTTGTGTCCGTGTCGGTAACACTCTCTCGCGGCTGTACCCCCAAGAACAGGGGGTGCCACAAGGCTGCGTTCTGAGTGTTACGCTTTTCGCTGTCAAGATTAATTCTATAACTAGACAACTTCCTCCATCAGTAGGCAATGCCCTCTATGTTGATGACTTTAGCATCTTTTGCTCTTCGTCCAGCATGAGGGTCATTGAAAGACAACTGCAAATTGCCCTGAACAATCTTTCGGTTTGGGCGACGGCAAACGAGTTTCGGTTCTCCCCACAGAAGACCGCTTGTGTGCACTTTTGCCACAAGCATAATCTCATCTGGATCCTGAGCTGCGGCTCGGGGGTAACATAATTCCAGTTGTGGCGGAGACCAAGTTTCTCGGTCTCATATTCGATCAGAAATTGACCTTTTTACCACACATACGTCATCTCAGGTCCAAGTGCACGCGGGCATTGAACATCATCAAGGTCCTCTCCTCCCTGTCTTGGGGGGCGAACCGATGTTCTTTGCTCCGCCTGTACCGTGCACTTGTCCGATCGAAACTGGACTATGGATCCCAGGTGTACGACTCGGCCCGGGATTCGGTGGTGAAGGTGCTGGACCCCCTCCATCATCAGGCTCTCCGTGTTTGCACGGGAGCCTTCCGCACTTCACCGGTCCAGAGTCTTTACGTTGAGACCGATGAACCATCTTTATCAATTCGCCGTCAGCAGTTGTCCCTACAATATGCTTCTAAATTGCGATCCCTGCCTGGCCATCCCACTTGGGACTGCGTTTCAGTCTGAAGTGGGAAATGCTTTACACTAATCGGCCGACTGCCATTCGTCCATTTGGTTTGCGAGTCCGAGGTTACCTCAGAGACATCAACACCAGTCTCGATAGCGTTGCACAGTCGACAGCTGAGCCACTTCCACCATGGCTCGCTGTTTCCCCTTCCTGTGATTTTTCCTTGTGCAGGACGGGGAAGGCCTTTACACCCGACTGTGTGTACCGGCAACTCTTTGCCAGCCATCATGCTGAGCACCCGGACTTCTTGCTTGTCTTCACAGATGGCTCAAAGTCCGGCACATCGGTGAGATCGGCCATGGTCTGCTGTGATGTAATCATTGCAGACCAGATCCCACTGCAGTGTTCCATCTTCACTGCAGAGTTGCACGCTATCAGTCTCGCCTTGGACCACGTGGCGACTAAGCATCATCGTCGGTGTCTGCTTTACACCGACTCGCTTAGCTCGCTACAGGCTTTGATCTCGGTGAGGCATCAGCCTCACCCAGTTCTTACTAAGATCCGCCAGCAACTACGTCTGGCAGCCACCACCACCATCCATTTCTGTTGGGTGCCCGGTCACGTCGGGATTAGGGGCAATGACTTGGCAGACGCTGCTGCCAAGTCAGCCATGCCCCTGTCCGACTCTCCGTTGCCGATTCCTTATCTGGATTTCCGGCAGCGTTTTACCACCGAGCTCCGGGCACAGTGGCAGAGATCTTGGTCAGAACAGCTTACGAACAAGCTATTTGAGATCAAACCTATCATCAAACCATGGCAGTCTTGTTACCGCAGGAATCGCAAGGAGGAAGTTGTACTTGCTCGGCTCTGCTTAGGTCACTCGTATATTACTCATTCGTTTCTTCTTCGGGCAGACGACGTACCTAAGTGTGAGTTTTGTGACACCATTTTAACTATCAAACACATTTTAATATCATGTCATGTTTTAACTTTGAACAACGTTTGTATTTTACATTTCATGATTTTACGTCCGATCCCCTTACACTCGGACATTTGTTATCTGATCATTGTTGTTTTAACGCTGTATTTGAATTTTTCCTTTTTACAGGATATTTTACTCGAATATAGTTTTATTCCAATGTTTAACCCAGGTTGCTTACACCTGGGTTACTTTTATATTTATAACTTATTTATACATTTGTTTCTTGTTATCAATTATGTTTCTTTTTATTGCTTTACATTCTTAGTATATGTTTGTGGTTTCTTTTAAAATTCGGTTAAGGGTTACACGACTTTTATCTTTTTTCTTCTGGACATTCGTATTGCGCATTATAGCCTTAGTTGCTAATGCGCCATTAAAACCCAAACTACCAACCAACCAACCAACCCCACAACCTTCTCTGAGCCCTTGAGGTCCTTGTGACCTTTCCATTTAGCCCATTGTGTACAGAAAAGTGCTGCTCAGAGGTAAAACAACCCAACCTTGGTATGGCAAGTTGCTTACATCGCTGATTTAAATCAAATACTCCCAACAAATTGAATTCTAAACTTCCTGCATAAACTTAGTATTTTATTTCTTTTTTTTATAATTGAACCTTAGTTTTCATTTCTGTAAATTAACTTTATTTCTAGAAATTATTGATCTTTCCGTCGATTGATAATTGTTGAATTTTCAGCCTTATGCTACATTTGGTGGCTAGCTTGTAACTTGTTGCCACGGATATTTTATTAACATCGCCTTAGGCTATATGTTATTTTTTCTTATTTCTTTGTTTTCCAGTAAGAAAAATTATTTTATATATTGTTTTGGATATGAAAGAAAAATAAAACTTGCTTGACCAGAAATCAGTCCTCGTCTGGGAGGGCAATTTTGAGAAGGGTCCCCCCCCCCCCCCAATGCTGAACTCACAGAATGTTTTACTCTCCCCTCCCCTTAGCAAATTTTCATTTTCCCACTTCAGTATCATGGCTGTGCCACTCTGAAGATATGAGGTTGTTTTTGTTTTTTTGGTTTTGGTGCACTAATTTTTCAGCACTTGTTCAAAATCCCCACAAATCAACATACAAGGAAAAAAATTTTTAATGTTTAGTAAAAAAAAAAAGCAGTGAACTAAGTGTGCCTCCATTTTATAACCAGGAAATCTGACCAGAAAATTTCAATGTCAGCAATACAAGTCCCCTTATATATCACTAGCCAGTGTTTTAAAATATATCACACTGAAAAGAATCATTAAAGGAAATTAAAAATTATGTTTCAGGTAAATATTATAGTATTTAGGAAGAAATTTCTTTTTGATTAATACATAATTTAACTGCTTTTATTTGTGAGGTTTTTCAAAATTATAAGCCTTAATTGCATAGTCTAATATTTTTTTTTTCACATTATTACTGTAAAATAAGTCTTATTAAAATTAATATGTGTATAAATTTCTTTAAATTTTTTATTTTCATGAAATTGGGAATTAAATTTGGTTCAATTTTGTATATAATGTGACCTATTCCAGTTGATTAGTTATTTTAAAAAAAATTCCAAAGTTGACTTTTTGATATGACTTATCACAGTTGGCCAAGAAGTTATCACAAAAAGTCTGGACATTTCTCAAAGTATGATACCAAGAAAAAAATTTGAAATGGGACTAATTTTCTTGCTTCAAGTAAATATATGTATATACAGGGTGAATCTGAAAAAGTGGGCAAAACTTTACGGGGTGGTAGAACGCAGCTATACGAGCAATATTCGTCATAGAATGTATGGTCGGAACGCAAGCGGTGAGAAGTTAAAAGGTAGTTTTCCACTGTCACATTTAAAGAATGAACACAAGAAGGAGAGGAGATACTCTGTGCCTCACTTGCATTCCCGTCCACCGCACCGTACACAAAATGCATATCCGCCATTTCGTGGTTAGTATAACCAGCCATCCTCTCGGCAATCCACGGTAGAAATGCCGTTGGGTGCGAGGACCGACCCTTTTATACCATTTCCAACGCCACCTAGCGGCTCACCGTTTGCGTTCCACCCATACTTTCTATGACGAATATTGCTTGTATAGCTGCGTTCTACCACCCCGTAAAGTTTTGCCCACATTTTCAGATTCACCCTGTATATATCTTTTGTTATTCAGAAATAGCCTTTCTATTCATGTGCATTATAATTATTTCTGTCTATTAGTTTTTTGTTTTGTTTTTTTATAAATTTTTATTTGATTGCCAGATGCACTTTTTAACTACATGACTTAAAAAATGCCCTATTAAAATAAAATTGTCACTTTTTTGTAAAATGTTTTATTTTCAGAAAATCCAAAATTAAATGCTGATTAATTTGGCATATAATGTGCCATAATTCCTTTTATTAGTTATTTGGCAAAAAAATTCTGAATTTTCTTTTGGCTGATCGCAGTGGAAAAATAGCTGGGCCTCTGGATGTAAACCAGTTTGTCAGGCTGAACCCTGGAAGGGTTAAGGCAGAAAAGAGTGTAAAACTTGGGGGGGGGGGGGGGGGAGAAGTACGTACTGTGCAATTACTTCCAATATTTCTGATTTTAAAAATAGCAGTTTTTCATTAAATTTTAGATTTTCAAAACTTTGAGGAAAAATTTGTTGATAATAGTTCAAATCAAATTTGTGAGCTTAGCTCGGAAGGCTGCTTTAGCAAAGAGTAATGTTAACAAACAAATGAGCAATAATGTTTAGTTCTGAGAAATGGCAATCAGATGGTTTTAACTAATTATTTATATTTTAGTTTAATAGAATATGCATCAAATAGAAAAAGAAAATATTTTAAAACTAGGATTGCATATTTTTAAAAGTTATATGTAAGAAAATTTTCAAATAGCAATTTTTATTTTTTTTTAAATTGTAGATTCATGTGTTGTATGAAAGACATCTATGTTTGTCTTGGGCCTCTCATTTCAGATTCTGCCAACATCTATGATTGTTGGGGGCCTTGGAAGTGTTAACCATTAAACATATTTTAACTGTTGTACTGCTTTTAATCTCAAACGTCATTTTTATTTTAACTTTCACAATTTTATGTCTGAGCTTCTTACACCTATACATCTGTTATCACCATAAATAAGGGGTATAAAACAGGATCTGATAAAGAATCACAAGTTTTTTTACCTCCTATGAAAGTCACCTTCTGCCAGCACATATTATCTCATACCATTTGTGATCAGTATGTTTTCATGTGGGTTCTTTTTGCAAGGTCTAACTCTTGTCAGGAAATTGTGGTCTAACTGATGATTTGAAATCTCAACAAAATTACTTCGAATTGAATATTTGCATATATTTATACATATATACAACAAAGAGCGACCAATACTATGGTCTCGCATCCGACACTTGTTGCCTATCCTGGCAAACTGAACTCAGGCCTACACCAACCTCCAAATAGGACAGTCTCACTGATTAAAACAAAGGATATCTAACAGCAGTCCCTTATGTGACTGCTGTAGCCAAGTATGAAGAAAGAGAAGTGCTCTTTCTCTCTTTCAAAGTTCCATGGCAGCATCCAGCATCTACCTAACAGGTGACCTCCCAATCACCTGCAACCATGACTATCCGTTTTGGCATCAATGGCTCCCTTTGGCCACCAGACATCTTGGGCAGCCCAATTCTGAGCATCATGGGAATGTGGCCACACTAAGCTTTATGCTTTCTATTGGAAGGAGAGGAGAGAAACCCACTCCTTACACCCCCTATATTTCAGTTTATAGGTTATTTTAACAAATTGTAATTTTATGGCTCTGTGATTTTTATTCTGTCTGACCTGGGTTGGTTTTATCTTTTGTATTGATATATTGTTCTACACATTAATTGTTGTTTGTATTATTTACATCTGTTGGTTTTGCCTTTTATATTTTACTATATTTTTTATTATATATTACTTTTACCTGCATTTTTATCTCATTTAATGTATTATGGCCTTAGTTGCTAATGTGCCATAAAACCCAACCAACCACCCCAAGGGCTCAGAGAAGGGGAAGGTGACCTACTGTACATCTGTTTGGAGACAGATGAAAGCTTCCTGTGAAAGCCATGCAGCATGTTCTTTAATGTGCATCAGGTATGGCTCTCCTGCACACAAACAGCAGACACACTGGTAATGTTCTTCTAGGATACGAGTGCATTAATGAACGATTTCTTAGAGGAAAATTTTAAACAAAAATTAAAAATTTGAATATCATTGTTATGCCTCCACAGAAGACACTGATGATAACAAGAAGGATAAGTTTTACAGACAGCTTCAGGATACTTTGAATTCTGTGAAGAAAGGAGATATTTCTCTTGTACTTGGTGACTTCAATCCTAAGGTTGATACTGACTAGGACCTTTTGGCAGAGGGTTAGGCCTCTTTGGCATTGGTAGTTCCAATGGGGAACATCTCCCACGGGTAAGTAAACCTAATGGTTTGTGAATAACATGTACTACAAACACTGGGACATTTATAAATGCACATTGGTTTCACCTGATGGGTTGCACAGGAAATGATAGATTATATTTTAATTAACAGCAAATTGGCTAGTTCAGTTAAGAATACTAGATCATACAGGGGAGCAGAAATTGGGTCTGGCCATTATCTGAGCAAAACTACCTTGAAAATGAAGCTTAAGAAATGTTTTGCTAAGGTTAAGGGAATTACTTTTAACACTGAAATATCCAGATATAGTATAAACCTTGTTTCTTTAAAAAACCTACTAATCATTTTCTTTATGCAGGTACCTGGTACATAAGGAACAGTAACTGACAATAATTAACAGCAAATTCTGTTCCAGGTAAAGTTCTTTGAATGATTATACTCGATAAAATTAAAAATTTGGATATATTTTAATTAACAGCAAATGGGCTAGTTCGGTTAGGAATACGAGATACCTAAAGACTAAAATTAGACTGTATAATAATTTGTTTCTCTCTAGAGTTAGGAATGGTAGGAACTTGATGCCTTTGATTGCAGATTCTTACACAGTATTGGTTTCACTTTATAGGTAATGATGAGGTTAGGCAAAGATGTAAGTAACCTCCTTTGAACAGCGTATTATGCAAAGAGAAAATTCATTGGTTTGGCCATGTTGCCCATGTGCATAACTAAAGATTAGCAAATAAGGTTATGAACAGTGTGCCTAAAGGTCTTAAAAAGAGGGAAGACCTGACACGGTATGCAGACAATGTCAAACACGCAGATGCACACACTGTGCAGACAATGTCATGTAGGGAGCCCCTCATTGGAGGTTAATTTCACCATGTTCTTACAACACCATGAACTTTGTTAGAATGTGTCTGTAGTGGTCAAATGAAGCAGTTATACCTCAGGACAGACATGTCTGGAGAGGAAAATTACAAAGTCTGTTTGGACCTTCATGGCTGCATGAGGATTTTATACATATGTAGTATGGTATATTTTGAAACACATCAGTATTAAACAAGGTGACTTCGACTGCTCACATTCATGAGATTTCTCTCCTGTTTATGAAGTGAGTAACACTTTATTGTGTTTTTTTGCTAGATTTTATACATTTTTTTCCTTTGTGTTTTGCATTTTGGAGTTCATAGTAAACTGCTGAAGCCAGCCATTATCTCAGCCAGTAATGGAGCGGGGGTGGCTCAGTCGGTAGCACGCCAGGCTCGTAATCTGTAGTTCCCAGTTTTGAGTCCCAGCTGGGTCAGTGTTGAGATTTATCTCTGCAAAATTCCCTGCCCTGCCCACAGTCAGTAGGGGACACTGATGGGCTTGGAAAGGCTGCCGTCATTCGGATGGGACGTTAAGCTGTGACCCCGTGTGCAGGAGAGCCATACCCTGTGCACGTTAAACACGCTGGATGGCCTTGATGGGAGGCTACCATCTGTCTCCCAACATCTGTTCCTGTGCGTTCCCTCCCCCAACCTTTCTGAGCCTTCAGGGTCCATGTGACCTGGTCATTTAGCCAAATGGTGTGCAAAAAAGTGCTGCTCAGGGGTAAAACGACCCAACCAGCAATGTAGAATAAATTCCAAATAATCAATATAATTTCTGTAATGATGTGCAAAAGCAGCCGGTCTAGCACTTATAGTCCAACCATCTTTTCAAAGAGATATACTCTTTATGAAGAGAACAGAAGGAAGGCTTGCCAGATCAATATGGACTATTGATCTGGACTACCATGTTGAAGAATACAGGGTCTTGCCACTGACCATTATGTTCATGAGATTTGATACTATATAAATGCAAAAGTTAGCTCAAAATTTTATATTTGAAAAAAAATTTAATTACTTTTGTTATACCTATTGCTTTATTTTGTGTGTATGACCATATATGTGAGGTACACTTTCGGAGTCCTGGCAGCTACGGTTTAAGTATAAACTATAGCAAAAATGGATTAATCAAAGGTAAAGTAATAACATTTAAATGTAAAATCTAAAATTGAAATATTGCTTGTTTAATTTGTAGGTATCAGTTCTTTGCATGTGGTTAGCTGATATTATTTATCATTTTGTTTAATTTCTCTTCTTTTAAAATATTTCTAACTGGTTAGAAAGTTGTGTTTTGTAACTTGTACATCAAGAAAGCCAATTAAGCTTCATTAAAAACTAAACAGAATTAAAACAAGATTAAAATGTCTTAAGGAATAACAGTCGTATCATAGCTTCTTTTTCCCCTTAGATGAACTTTTCAACAGGATAGCAATAGATTATGGAAGTCATCATAGAAAAATTATAGATGGTAAGCAGCAAATATGCAGTTATGAAAACTAAAATGGTCATTATTAATATTAATTATTTATAATGACCTAATTTATTAACCATAGTTTTTTTTAGATACAAAAATTATTTAATAATTCATTAACTTGACTGTAAGTTATCAAGCCATTATTTCCATATCATCCAGATGTATAGAGGGTGGATATAAAATAAGTTTCCCTACTCTGGAATCTCTGAAGAGTGACAAATGGAGATAGCATCATGAAAATTGGTAAGTTGTATAATGAAAACATGCAGAAGGAATTTAGCAAAAAAAAAATTAGTTCCAGCTTCTGCTACCAGTGGAAAAATGGGCACTGTAAACACAAGAAGGGCACAGGTGTGAAAACAATATGTACTAGTTTCATATACATGCATGTTACAGAAACTTCTCAACATGCTCTCCATCGGTACAGAGGATATGCAGAAAGCAAAGGACTGCATAGATCTGGGTTGCTTTGAGCATGTTGCTGTGGATGTTGGTCATTTCCTGTGATGCTGGCCTTCAGATCAGCAAGTAACTGCATGCCACCACAGTAAACCTGATCCTTGAGATAGCTTCAGAATCTTAAAATCACAAGGATTCAGGTCTGGCAAGCATGGTGGCGAGGCCCAAGGAAAGTCTCAAGAAACTCTGCTCATTGCCAAATGTACGCAGCAACTGCTTTACCTACCACTAACATGTGGGAGGTGCATCATCTTCTATGAACACTGTGGTGTCCAAACACTGCCATTCCTGGAGGATGGGAATCGTGATGCTGAAAAAGGCACAGTAACAAGCACCTGTTACAGTACACTGCACTGGATCATTAGGTGTAGCCTTCTCAAAGAAGAACAGTCCAATGAAAAAGTCTGCACTGAAGCCACACTATGCTGTCATGTACGGGAGCTGGAGAGACCTTTCATGCACAGCAGATGAAGGTTATGACCCCCATACACAACAGTCTGTGTATTGATTGCACCCTTGTGGGTAAGTGTACTATGTCAGTCCACAGGATTGCCCATGGCCATGTTTTGTCCACCTCAATATGTGCCATAAATTGGAGACCGAAGTCAGTACAGTGTTGCAAGCCACATACTTGCAGTTCCTGCACATAGGTATCCAGCATGGGTACCATTGCACAACATTCCATACCACTTGGCAGACCATTGCCCATGGAAAGTCTAATTGTCTCAACAACACTCTGGCCCTGCTGACTGCATATCACTACCGACACTGGCTGTCTTGGCAGTTGTCACCTCATCCACCACATCTTCTGTAATGGGCAGGTATCATCTTCATGGTGCCACTCCTAATTCATCAGTTGTCTCAAACTTCTTCACCATCTTCCTTAACATCATTTGCATCAGAGGTCCTCATTGCAGACTTTTCAGACAGTGATAACTCTCATAGTGTGGCATTTGTGTTGCTCTGATTCTGGTAGAATAGCTTGATTAATTTTTCCAGAGACCAAGCTATGTTCTCCCTATGCTCAGCCAAAAAAAATCTAATTTTGAACTTTTTTATCAAACAACTAATAAAAGGAATTGTCATAATATATGCCAAATCAATAAGCATTTAATTCTTGATTTTCTGAAAATAAAATATTTGATAAAAAGAAAAGACTACATTTATTTTAATGGCACTTTTTTGAAATCATGTAGTAAATAATGCATCTGGCAATGCAAATACTAAATGCCCCATGTTGAAATTGCCATCCTCCAGAATGACAATAATTGTTTACATCGGACAGTGATTTATGTGCCAATGAAGTCCTTTTTGCATCCAAGGCCTCATTCATTTTCAGAAATTTCAGGAAACGATACAAAATCGAAGTTTCTTACTGCAAAATGAAGAAATAATAAAAGAAAAATTAATATAAAACTTAATGAGATGTTAAATAAAATAACTTCAGCAGCAAGTTGTAAGTCAGCCATCCCATATAAATTAAAAAGCTCATAATTAAAAAAAAATAAATTTTGTTTGAAGGGGGTGAATATCTTCAGTGAGTGTGGGGGGGGGGGGGCAAAATGTCCTTGCCGAAATAGCCCTCCTGCAGGAGGACTCATTTCTGTGTCAGGAGGAAGTCCTTTTTGCTTCGGTATCCAAGACTTCATTTAATTTCAGGAAACAATGCAAGATCAAAATGTTTTTACTGGAAAGCAAAGAAATAATAAAAGAATAATTAACTTATAACTTAATGCAATGTTAAATAAAATATCTGCAAAAACTTGTAAGCCAGACATATGATGTAGCACGACTTCAAAAGATGATAATTTATGGAAATCTGCAGAAATGAAAATAAAGGTTTAAATATAAAAGGGTCATTCCATGTCAAATCAACCAAAATTTTTGAAAAAATTTACCACCCATCACAGATTTCAGTGAACTTTGGCATAAATGTTAGTACACATAAGAGGTCTAATTGTCCAAAATATTTTGAGTCAAAAAATTTTTGTAAGGAGTTATAATCCATTTAACCTAAGGGGAAAATATACAAAATGTGACTGGACTAAAGGTTTTTCTTTTTTATCTTTGCTTATGTGGTAGATGAGAAGCCCAAACTTGATGCACTGATATGGATTTTCCTTATTAATTCAATAAAAAAAATTTAAAAATTTAATAAGGTTTTGAAAAAACTGACATGTTATACATTATACTCCATAGAAACATACAAAATTTGGAGTATGGTCATTTCTTTGATGACGAGAAAAAAATGCTGAATTTGTAGCAATGTTATCACTAATCATGCACTTCAGGGGATCACACTGATGCTCTGCTGCTGCACTCAAGTGCGACTTTGTAAATCCAACTACTCCAACTAGCATTCTGCTGCTACTTACAGGTATAATGCTGCTATTGATAAAAGTTCATATCCTTTTTTTTTACAGACAAGCAAAAAATGCCAAATATTTAGAAGGAACAAATTTAGCAATACAAATGTTGAGTGATACATATGGTGACCAGGTGGTGATCAGTAATAACTGGGATGTGTTTTTAAATGTTCCAACTTCAGTTCATATAACTTGAAAACGGTAAATTATGCTTTATTTTTTATTAATTGTTCTATAATTAATGAAGTGCTTAATTGGCTAGTGTAGTCCAAATAAGCAAAGAACTAAGCAGTGCTGTTCATAGCTCTTTCGACACTCTAAGAGAGAAAAGATGCTCCTTTGAATTTATTGAGTAGGAAAAAATTGTGCATACACAAGTTTTAATTAATTTCATTGCTGATGGAATAAATGTTATCATAAAAATATGTTGATAATAAAGAATTTAGTCATAAATAATTAGAATATATAATCATTTGAACTGAAAAGGACTAAGTTATTGATATAGTGATCAGGAGAATTGATTTTATATTTTAATATATTTTAGAAGTACCAAGTACAAGTACTATACAAATTGAATTAATTTTTTGGTCTAATAAATGAAAACAATTAATCTCTATTATTGGATTAAACCACCTGGTGCCCACTTCTGCCTTGCACAGTTCATAAGATAATATCAACAAAGAAATATTTTTCTTCAAAGATTAAAAAAATGGAGGTAATCATGATTACACTATCAGTGTTCACGTTTCAAAATAAATTTATTTTCCTTAATTATTTTTGAACGGTTGACTAAAAATAAAGCATAATTTACGATTTTCAAGTTAATATGAACTGAAATCGGAACATTTAATAACATGTCCCAGTTTTTACTAATAGCAATCTGGTTACCCTGTGTATCACTCAACATTTATATTGTTAATTATGTTCCCTCTAAATATTGGGCTTTTTCATTTGCTCATCAGTAAAAAAAGGATGTGAACTTTTATCAACAGCAGCATTATAGCTGTGATATATTTTAGAAGTACAAAGTGCTGAATGTAGTTGGAGTTGCAAAATCGCGCTTGAGTGCAAGCAGCAGAGCACATTGGTAGCCTCTCCGTGCATCTCTTCTGTGTGCATGTGCAAGAGTGTCAGTGTGGTCCCCTGAAGTGCATCATTAGCAATAACAGTGGTTCAAATTCAATATTTTTTTTCTCATTATCAAAGAAATGACATACTCCAAATTTTGTACAGAGTTTCTATGGAGTATAATGTACAACATATGCCAGTTTTAAATTTTTATCTATCGGCCCACATCACTTTGAAAATTTTTAAATGTGAAATAGTTTTTTTAATTTTTTTTTCAAAATTGTATTAAATTTTTCAAATTAATTTTCATAATGAATTAATAAGGCAATTCTACATCAGTACGTCAAGTTTGGTCTTCTCATCTACCATAGAAGCAAAAAAAGAAAAAAAAAAATTAGTCACAATTGCAATTTGTATATTTTCCCCTTTATATTATAATGCATTACAAAAATAATTTTTACTAAATATTTCAGACAATTAGACATTTTATGTGTACTAACATTTATGCCAAAGATCATTGAAATCTGTGATGGGCGGTGAACTAGCCTGGTTGAATTGACATGGGATGACCCAAAAGTATAAATACTAACTGGATACAAGATGATGTTATCCAATCTAACACTGCTCACTGTAAACAGTCCAATATGTAGCCACTTGCTTGTCTCACCAATTAACTAAGTCATGCACCTACCATGTGACGACATAGTTTACACTGCAGGCAGTCTTCACATGAACAAGCTCTGTCTAAGAAGATTTTTTTACTGATAGTTTTAGTTATTGTTTCGATTTGAAGAGCAGGAAAGACACTTAGAAAGCCGACATAAATGATATAAATAATAAACCAATTTGTACCATGTGTGCCAGTCTTTTTCCCAACTGTGTTCAGGCAAAAAAAAAGTGAACTTTAGAACTTTTTTGCCAAATAATTACTGAAAGGAATTATGGCATGTTGTATGCCAAATTAATCAGCATTTAATTTTGGACTTTTTTGGAAATAAAATATTTAACCAAAAAAAATGATATTAAAAATTTGTTTTAATAGGGCTTTTATTAATCTTTTTTAATAAATTATATATTTCTTTTTTAATAAATTATAATCTCCAGTAAACTGGAGTATTGCTTGCACCGTATTCCTTTTTTCTTAAAAACATATTGATATTTTGATATTATTTCCTTATTCTCTAATTCATAAGACGTTTTTCATAAGCTTATCAAGAACTTTTGGGAACACAAAGAACTGAGACTGGTTGATAATTCAAGAAGTGGTTTAAATTTCTTGATTAATAAATAGGTCTAACAATCGAATTTTTAATAGCACCTATAAATTGTCCAGTTTCAAAGAGACATTAATAGTGTGAGTAATGAACTTCAGATGGTACTTACTAAAAATCTACATCATTTGAACAGTTAGGTTATTGTCACCTACAGCTTTATTAGAGTTTATATTTTCTATAGTGGAACTAACTTCCTTTTCACAAACTTTATAGAGTACCATAGAATCTGCTTTAGGTACCATTTACCTTAATAATTAATGTTTACCTTAATTAATGTTAATAATTATGTTAATAATTAATGTTAATGTTTACCATTAACCTTTAAATTAAGATTATCTTTGATATAACTATCACTTTCTATGAAACTTTGATTCATAGCATTTACCAGACTATTTAATCAGTTAATGGTCATATTCAGTTTTGTTTTATTGCCCAAAATGCTATTTGTAAAATTCCATTATTTACTGGGATTATTATAGCATTTATTAAACTTGGTCTGATAATATTGTTCCTTCAGAAATTTCTTTTTAACAAATTTATTAGAAGATTTATATTACTCTTTAATTTGATTATTTCCTTGATATTTCTTACATTTATTGTACAGATTTTCCTTTTTATCAATTAATTTTATCAGAAACTTAGAAATCGATTTTTTTTTTAACTATTATCTCATTATCTTTGAAAACGAGATAATACTTTCGTTTTCTTTCTGTCTATAGACATCGAACTTTTTGTTTACAGAGATAAATTAAAAAATATTTTTGTGTTGAATATTTATTGATATATATTACAACATGCACTTTCTGAATCTGTAAAGCTATAATTACACCCTCTAGCAGTGGAAAACATTGAAAATCTCAATTTCGAACGAATATTGCAAACAATGTATTTATGCTAGAAATTTGAAATTTTTATGGTGCAATGTGAAGGTCATGAAATTTCCACTGTCAACAGTGAGTTGGTGATTTAGACCCAGGGTGTGGAAAAATGCAACTTTTTTGTTTTAGCAGATAATTGTTTATTTTTAGAGATGAATGAAAAATTCTTTTTCGGGTTAGATAGGAATTGATGAAATATTATGATTCACTCTTTTCAGAATCTTTCAAAAACTATAAATGCACCCTCTAACAGTAGAAAAATTGGAAAATTCTAAATTTCAAACGAATATTGCAAAAGCTGTATTTATGCTGGAAATTTAAGATTTTGATGGTGCAATGTAAAGATCACAGAATTTTCAATGTCAACAATGAGTTGGCAATGAATGCATTAGATCCAAGGGGGTGGGAAAACACAATTTTTTGTTTTAGCAGATAACTGTTTGTATTTAGAGGTAAATGAAAAATTCTTTTTTGGGTTAGATAGGAATTGATGGAATATTATAACTTACACTTGTGGAATCTTTCGAACTCTATAATTGTGCCCCCTAACAGTGAAAAAATCTGAAAATTTCAAACGAATATTGCAACAATGTATTTTAATGATAGAAATTTAAAACTGTTGGTGGAATGTGAAAGTCACGAAGTTCCCATTGAAAGCAATGAAAGTAGTTAGAAAACTCTATTTTAGTTGGATTGGTACTAATGAAATATTATAATTTGCCTTTTTCAAATTCTTAGGTAATTGTAATATATGTCCGCCTATAAACTGACAGGCTCCTGTCAGACCTCTGTGGCAAGCAGCTGCTTGAAGGGGTATTTATTTATTTATTTTATTTTTTTTATATGTAGCCAAGTGGTTAGTATGCTAGGCTACTGACTTAAAGGACCTGGGTTCGAGCCCTGGGTAAGGTATGATGTTGTGCCGTTTTTATGCTGAGGTCCTGCCATCCTCATAGACCTTCTACTATGGTGGTGTATTAAACTATCAGGCTCCTGTCAGACCTTGGTGGCAAGCAGCTATTTGAGAGGGTATTTTTTTATTTTTTTACATATCATTAAATATGGAAACAGTAAAGCTGTGAATGAGTTTTACAAATAATATATATATTACAGTAGAGGTTCACAGTGCAGTAATTAAAATTAAATTGAGATCTTTATTCTCTTTGCTGTTAAATGTTTTTTAAGCACTTGACAAATGTTCTATGCTATCAAGTATCAAAATTTATTAATGAGATTTGCATGCCATACAGCAGAGTCGACCCTAACCCTTTTTTGCTGTTCCATCAGTTTGTGGGGTATCCTTTTGGCAGAGATCTTTCAGAACTTCAAATGTTGATGAATAATTAAGGAAGACATCAGTCTGAATTTAATGTTGATTTTAGGGAAAAATTTTCTTGAGCTAGGTAGAATAAGAAACCATGACATGGAGGTTGTGTGTTTGCATTACACCCAGCTTTTAAAGACAAGGCTTCATGTCCCATCCGATGGATGGTGTCCTTCACAAGCCCATCAGTATTCCGTACTTGTTGCAGGGAGTTTTGCAGAGATAAATTTCAACACTGGCCCAGCTGAAGCTCGAACCTGGGAACTGCAGATTACAAGCCTGGTGCAGTTTAGGGGCAGGGGTGACTGAGACACCCCTGCTTCCTAAAATGAAACTACTTGTTTAATTGCAAGTAGTACTAAAAAGTCATATCATTTAAAAATTAAATTTTTGTTCCTCACCTGGGGAACAGCTTTTTTTTTTGCAGTCCCATGGCCGAGTGGTTAGTGCGCTTTGCTACTAATCTAAGGGACCTGGGTTCGAGCCCTGGATGAGACATGGATGTATGTGTCACTTTTTCTGCGGAGGCCCTGCCATCCTCTCAGTCCTTCTACTCTGGCATATAAACTGACAGGCTCCTGTCAGACCTCTGTGGCAAGCAACTGCTTGAAGGAGGTATTTTTATTTTTTTTTATAATTTCCTAATCAGATGTCTCCTAAAGTAGCATCATTTTAAGTCATGTATGCCTACTGATTTAATTTTTGTTTATGTCAAATAGTTATTCTTTCTAATTGCAGTTATATTAGAGAAGAAATATAAATAATTCTAGAAATAGTTGAAATTAATATCTTTGTTCAGAATCTGAGAAAAGTCAGATTTCATCTAAATCACTCTGAGTCTGAAATATTGTAGTTTAGAGAAAAAAACAACATAATTTTCCTGTTAGTTTGGGATTAAATGAGATCATTGATGAAGTATTTGTCCGTCATTTTAAACTTTCAAAATTATATTTCATCAGCAAAAGAAAATGCAAAAACACTGGTACTTTTAGAAATATCCAATCTGTTCAACTAACATATGCTTACAGTTTGAAATCTAAACCAGATGTTAGCTGGTCAATATCGCCCTTCTATGACCTTGTCAATCGAATGATCAAAGAAATATTGACTTTTCATATTCCATTTGTAAAAGATATCCGATAATAGATAAAAATAGTTTAGAAACCCTAAAATATATTTTAATCTCTAAATATACTAAAATGATGCAAAAACATATGACTGAATTTTCTTTGTAAAGCACTAAAAATTTCCAATAAAAATTGTTTCCTTGGCATCGGACTTCATTTTATTGTCAACACTGATGGCTGGATGTTTACAAACTAATTCAGTTAACTCACTGGAGATCTCAGCCAGCTAGTGGGGCTGTTTTGAAGATAGAACAGCATCTATGCCAAAGGTGTCATTTGGGTTGTGCTAATAGCAGTTTGAGCAAGAGAATGGGCTTTTTATTTTCTGAAACATCAAGTTGATGAATTAAAAAAATTAGCACTTTTTAGGAGATCTGAATATTTTTTAACGTATATAAATAGAAAAATCAGTTCAAACTTGTAATATTTTTTTAATTAATTTTTTGTATGGTACTAAAGACTGATTTTATTATTCATGGTCACATATGCAGGCTTCGTGAATTTCATTTTACCGGTTGTGGCATAGTAAGGGTTAAGGCAGAAAACAGTATAAAATGAAAAAAAAAAGCAATGGAGTACTTATTTTGTAATTACTTCCAAAATCTTCAGTTTTTAAAAATTGCAGTTTTTGTAATTAATTTTTAAGCGATTTCAAAACTTTAAGGAAAATTTCGTTGATAATAGTTCAAATGAAACTTGACTTTAAATCAGGGTTTTACTTCATCATCATCATCCTCAAATAGCCATGGGCTACTAAGGTCCAACCATATTGTGCAATTAATTTCTCCAAATATGTCTGTCCTTAGATAGATCTGCTATACCTGGCCATTGTAGTCCAATTCTAACAAGTTCCTATATGAAATAGTCTGCCCAACGCATCCTAGGTCCTCTTGGTGCAAGCTCCTGTCCATAGTGAGGGGACCACCCTGTGAAGGTTCAGCTGCCTCGGTTACCTTCACAGGGTCCTGAACGTTTGCCGTGCATGGAGACCCATGTCCCTGGAAAGGAGGATCCCGACATTTGCTTGGGGGTCTCTGTCTTCTCTCCCCAGCTCATGACTGGTGGAATCCCCTTTGACCATTTTGCCATTGTGGACCCTGCAGTCGCCAGGCTGGGAAGCGAATTTGGGGGCTACTGCTGTACACTGCTTTGGCCTCTGCTTCAGGTAAATGAAGGTCGTGAGGTGGCCCGCTCAGAATCAGTCAGTTGGTGGGCAAGTCCTGCTAGGGTCAACTATGCAGAACGGTTAGAAACCTAGTCCACGTCCAGGCAACGATTTACGACTTTCCCCATGGATTTATTAATTTTGTAGTTTTCTTTCATTTGTGAGAGCGAGTTGTTATTCACTTTTCCTTATTTTTGTGCTTTTTTTCTTTTGCGAGTCTTCAGGTGTGATTCTCACATCTCTCTCTTAATTTTCCGTTTGTTTCGTTGTGAGGGCTTGGCTCACTGTGTAGGTTTGGTGCCCAATTGGGCATCCCCTTGTTGGACTCCATGGTGGGTGGGAACAACGGGCACTGAAAATCAAAACCCAAACATCAGTCCCAAAAAAGAAAATTCACCAGAGAATGCCACTAAAAGTGCTCGGCACGAGCCTCTGTCTTCTGTGTCTTCATTGTCAACGTCACTGCATCTTCGTGTCTTCATTGTCATCGTCACCGCTGTCTTTGTGTCTTCATTGTCATCGTCACCATGGTCTTCATGTCTTCCTTCATTCCCAAGGTTCCTGGTCATCCACTCTATGGGTGATGAGGTTCTTGGGGACATGTCCCCCTTTTTTATAAACAAGGATTTGAAAGGTCTTGTGGGAGAACCGAAATCTGTCAAACGCCTAAGATCTAGTGACTTGCAGGTGGAGACTGCTTGCTCCAAACATTAGGAGCTTCTGTTGAATATAACAGCGACTGATGGAGAGGCCATCACAGCCACTCCACACAAAACGCTCAATTCTTCCTGGGGCGTGATCTTCAAGTGGGGCCTCCTAAAGGTTTCTGAGGAGGAAATCCTCTCGAGCTTTCATCCCAGGGAGTGACAGCAGTCCACTGGGTTTCGACACACCGTGATGGAAAGTTAGTACCCACCCAGGTACTAATAATTACTTTCAACACTCAACACCCACTTCCAACAAGGCAGAGTACTTATATTGCGAGGTACAGCCATTTATACCCAACCCTCTCTGTAGTTTCCAATGCCAGAGGTTCGGCCATGCCATGGTAAGCCCACCTGTGCTCATTATGGCAGTCAGGATCATCTCGAACCTGACTGCACAGCAGAAAAGGCATACTGCTTAAACTGTCGTGGTGAACATCCAGCATACTCCCGTGACTGTCCAAAGTGGCTGGAGGAGAAAGAGGTACAGTGCCTAAAAACCCTCCATAACATCAGTTATCCATAGGTGAGCAAGCTCGCTGCATTGCCCGCACCACCTAGTAAGGTATCCTATGCCATTGCAGTCATTGGAAAGCCCAGCAATCCAATGACTTCGGTTACGGTGAAGACTAACATCAGTGTACCACCTACTGAATCTTTCTCACCTGCAGCAAAATACCTCCTGACACAGGTGAAACTGAGGGTGATGTCGACTTTGACATCAACCCTGGTTTCCCTTGCAACTCAGCCTTCTACCTTCAACAGAAGGTCTCCTCCTCCTCCTCCATGTCATCAAACAGCTAGACCTCCCAAACCTAAGGGGCCCCCACCGGGGCCGAAAAAGAAAACAATCCTAACCCCTGAACAATGAGCGGTCACCGGTCCATGCCCCTCGGACGATTCCAAGGACATGGATACTGACTGCCCCTATTCACTAAACTGTCCTCTGCAGCAGTTGAATAGGAATTCGTCGTCCACCCACTCTTCTAAGTCCTGAGATGGCCACACTCGTGCAATGGAAATGTCGTGGATTCCAGAGGAATATTGACAACATCAAGGCCCTCCATCAGGCACACCAGCCCATCTGTGTGTGCCTGCAGGAGACATACTTGCAGCCAGTCATAGATCCCACAACCCAGCACTTTATACTAGTTCACCAGGATGGAGATGGTCCAGCTTGCGGGGGTGTCGCCATCCTTGTGAGCAACCATTCTGCATTGCAGGTCATGCCCTCACCACCAACTTAGCGGCACTAGCCATCTGCCTCTTCGTGGAGTTTTCGCTGACTGTCTGCTCAGTATATCTGCCACCTGGGAGCATCGTCTTCCAGGAAGACCTTGATGATCCCCCTCGGTGTGAGCGCCTGTACGTGGTGAGGGGGACCACCCTGTGAAGGTTCCGCTGGCTCGGTTACCTTCGCAGGGTCCTAAACGCTCGCCCGCGTGTTTGCCGTGCTCGGAGACCCATGTCCCGGGAAAGGAGGATCCTGGTAGTTGCTCGGGGGTCCCTGTCTTCTCTCCTCAGCTCATGACTGGCGTGGTCCTCATTGGCCGTCTTGCTATTGGGGAGCCTGTCTGTCGCGGGGCTGGGCAGCGGATTCCAGGGCCTCTGCTATACACTGCTTCGGCCTCTGCTTCCGGTAAACGGGAGCTCCTGGGGTGGCCCCCCCAGGAGCAATCGGCTGGTGGGCAGGTCCTGCTAGGGTCAACCGTGCAGAGCGGTGAGTAACCTTGCCCACGGTCCGGGTACAGGTTTACAAGTTTCCTCACAGATTATTTTCCTTTTGTAGTTATCCTTTCTTTGTGAGGCCAGTTTGGCCATTCACAATTTTTCTTATTTTACGCTTTGTTTGATTTGTGTAGAATGTTTTGTTCTGCACATTTCTCTTTTTATTTTCCTTATATTTATTTGTGAGGGCTTGGCTCACTGTCTGTGTGGGTATAGTGCCTGCGTAGCCCTGACGCCCGACTGAGCGTCCCCTTGTTGGGCTCCGTGGAGGGTGGGGACAGCGGGCACTGAACCACACAAAAAAAACCAGAGAGAATGAAGAAAATAATGCGATCGTCGCCAACAAGAGGGCTCGACATGAGCCACCATCTTCCTCGTTGTCTCAGTTATCTCTGCCGTCTTCTTCTATGTCTGTGTCTTCGTTCTCAAAGTTCCCGGGGGCGGGGGGTGGCTCAGTCGGTAGCGCGCCAGGCTCGTAATCTGTAGTTCCCAGGTTCGAGTCCCACCTGGGTCAGCGTTGAGATTTATCTCCGCAAAAATTCCCCGCCCTGCCCACGGTCAGTAGGGGACACCGATGGGCTTGGAAAGGCCGCCGTCCGTCGGATGGGACGTTAAGCCGTGGCCCCGTGTGCGGGAGAGCCATACCCTGTGCACGTTAAAGAACACGCTGGATGGCCTTGACGGGAGGCTACCATCTGTCTCCCAACAGCTGTTCCAGTGGGTCCCCTCCCCAACCTTCTCTGAGCCTTCGGGGTCCATGTGACCTGGCCATTTAGCCCATGGTGTGCAAAAAAGTGCCGCTCAGAGGTAAAACAACCCAAATCCCAAAGTTCCTGATCATCCACTCCACGGGTGATCAGGTACTTGGGGACATGTCCCCTTTTTTCGTTAATAAAGGTTTGAAAGGTCTTGCGGGAGAACCAAAATCCATTAAGCGCCTTATCTGGTGACTTACAAGTTGAGACCGCTTGTTCCAAACACTCGGAACTGCTCCTGAAAGTTAAAGCAATTGGTGGGGTGGCTGTCGAAGTCACTCCCCATAAAACTTTGAATTCCTCTCAGGGTGTTATCACCGAGTGGGGCCTCCTCAAAGTCACTTTGGAATCCTCTCGGAGCTCACACCTCAAAGGAGCGAATCCTCTCGGAGCTCACACCTCAAGGAGTAACAGCGGTCCACCGGGTTTCGACACGCCGTGATGGGAAATTGACACCCACCCGGGTGCTGATTGTCACATTTAACATGCCACGCCTGCCTTCTTCCATCAAGGCAGGTTATTTACATTGTGAGGTACGGCCGTATATACCGAACCCTCTGCGCTGTTTTCAGTGTCAGATATACGGTCATGCCCGCACAGCATGCAGGGGCAAGCCCACCTGTGCTCGTTGTGGCAGTAAGAATCATCTCGATCCTGACTGCGCAGCAGAAAAGGCATGCTGTGTGAACTGCAGTGGCGAACATCCGGCGTACTCTCGTGACTGTCCGAAGTGGAAAGAGGAAAAGGAGGTACAACGCCTCAAAGTCATGAATAACATCTCGTATGCTGAGGCGAGAAAGCATGTTGCACCGCCCGCCCCGCCTGGCAAGGTTTCCTATGCCAGTGCAGTCATTGGAAAGCCCATCGTTCCAATGACTTCGGTTGCGGTGCAGACCGACATCAGTGTACCACCTACTGAGTCTTTCTCGCCAGCTGCGAAGTACCTCTTCACGCAGGCGAGACAGAGGGTGGTGTCGACTTCGACATCAACCCCGGTTTCCATTCCTGCAGCTCAGCATTCCACCTCCACCGGAAGGCCTCCTCCTTCCCGTCCTCAGACAGCAAGACCTTCCATACCAAAGGGGCCCCCACCGGGGCCAAAAAAGAAACTTATCACTCCTCCTCAAAGGGCAGTCACCGATCCATGCCCCTCGGACGATTCCGAGGACATGGATACCGACCGCCCCCTATTCAATAAACCGTCCTCTGCAGCGGTTAAGTTGAATAGAAACACGTCGTCCGACCACTCTTCTAAGTCCTGAGATGACCACACTCCTACAATGGAATTGTTGTGGATTCCAGAGGAATCTTGACGACATCAAGGCCCTCCTTCAGGCGCACCAGCCCATCTGTGTGTGCCTGTAGGAGACATACTTGCAGCCAGTCACAGATCACACGATCCGGCACTTTTCACTAGTTCGCCGGGACCGGGATGGAGATGGTTCGGCTCGCGGGGGTGTCGCCATCCTCGTGAGCAACCATTCTCCATTCCAGGTCGTACCCCTCACCACCAACTTGGAGGCGGTAGCCGTCCGTCTCTTCGTGGGGTTCTCGCTGACTGTCTGCTATGTATATCTTCCACCTGGGAGCATCGTCTTCCAGGAAGACCTTGATGATCTCGTCTCGCAGCTGCCGTCCCCCTTCCTCATTATGGGGGACCTCAACGGACACAGTCCACTTTGGGGCAGTGCTGACACCAATGGGAGGGGCGGGGTCCTGGAGCAGTGGCTCCTGGATCCTTCTCTCTCCCTGTTGAACACCGGTGTCAGTACTTACTTTCCCCAACCCTCACTTTCACTGCCATTGACGTTACCATCTGCTCCTCCTCGATCCTTCCACTCTTTACATGGGAGGTCGAGGACAACCCTTATGGAAGCGATCACCTCCCCATGGTGTGCACCATCTCCCGTGGGGGGCCTTGCAGCCCTTCACGCGTCTCACGGTGGAGGCTGGATCGGGCTGACTGGGGTGGTTTCGAGCTGCTCGATGACCACTCTGTCAGCCAGGAGCCAATCAATGGGCAGTAGCGGAGATAACAGACTGTATCGTAGATGCAGCTGCATCAACAATTCCTCAAACTTCTACACGGTTTCCTCGCTTTCCGAAACCGTGGTGGAATCCAGATTGCACCGCAGCTCGTAAGGCTCAGAACAAGGCTTGGGGGGTGTTTCGGAGATATCCGACGACCCCCAATCTCGAAATTTTCAAACGCGCCAGGGCGAAAGCTCGTTTCGTCCGACGCCAGAGCCAGAAGGAATCTTGGATCAAGTATACATCTTCTATCACCCGCACGACTAGTTCAAAGGTCGTGTGGGATAAAGTCCGGAAGATGAGTGGGAACTATATGTCCCACTCGTTATCGATCCTGGAGCACAATGGACAGGCAATTGCTGATCCCAAAGCAATTGCCGACACTATGGGGGAGTCGTTCTCTTCCATCTCTTCGTCTTCCTCTTACTCCCCCGAGTTTCTGGTCCAGAAGGGCAGGGCGGAGCGCTCTCTGCTGTCTTTCCACTCGAATGGCCTGGAGCCTTACAACAGGCCATTCACAGCGGAGGAGCTTCACCTTGCTCTGCACTCTTCTCGTGCCTCTGCTGTAGGGCCGGACAATGTCCATTATGCCATGCTCCAACATCTTTCACCATCAAGTAAGGATTGGCTGCTCCATCTCTTCAATCGCATTTTCCTCGAGGAGCAGTTTCCGGACTCCTGGCGGGAGGCCAACGTCTTGGCCTTCCCCAAGCCAGGCAAAGATCTCAAGATTCCTTCCAATTATCGTCCCATCGCGTTGACGTGCTGTGTGTGCAAGGTGTTGGAAAGAATGGTAAATGCCAGACTCATCTGGTATTTAGAACATCACAACCTTCTTTCCAACACCCAGTGTGGCTTTCGCAGGCAACGGTCAACTCTTGACCATCTGGTATGCCTTGAATCGGCTATCAGAAATTCTTTTTTACGTAGAGAGCACTTGGTGTCAATTTTCTTCGACATCGAAAAAGCATACGACACGGCTTGGAGATTCGGCATTCTTCGTGACCTCCACAGCTTCGGCTTGAGAGGTCACATGCCGATCTTCATCTCCAACTTCTTATCGACACGCTCTTTTCGTGTCCGTGTCGGCAACACTCTGTCGCGGCCGTACCCCCAAGAACAGGGGGTGCCACAAAGCTGCGTTCTGAGTGTTACGCTTTTCGCTGTCAAGATTAATTCTATAACTAGACAACTTCCTCCATCAGTAGGCAATGCCCTCTATGTTGATGACTTTAGCATCTTTTGCTCATCGTCCAGCATGAGGGTCATTGAAAGACAACTGCAAATTGCCCTGAACAATCTTTCGGTTTGGGCGACGGCAAACGAGTTTCGGTTCTCCCCACAGAAGACCGCTTGTGTGCACTTTTGCCACAAGCGTAATCTTCATCTGGATCCCGAGCTACGGCTCGGGGGTAACATCATTCCAGTTGTGGTGGAGACCAAGTTTCTCGGCCTCATATTCGATCGGAAATTGACCTTTTTACTTCACATACATCATCTCAGGTCCAAGTGCACGCGGGTATTGAACATCATCAAGGTCCTCTCCTCCCTTTCTTGGGGGGCGGACCGATGTTCTTTGCTCCGTCTGTACCGTTCACTTGTCCAATCGAAACTGAACTACGGATCCCAGGTATACGACTCGGCCCGGGATTCGGTGGTGAAGGTGCTGGACCCCCTCCATCATCAGGCTCTCCGTGTTTGCACGGGAGCCTTCCGCACCTCACCAGTCCAGAGTCTTTACGTTGAGACCGACGAACCTTCTTTATCTCTTCGCCGTCAGCAGTTGTCCCTACAATATGCGTCTAAATTGCGATCCCTGCCTGGCCATCCCACTTGGGACTGCGTTTTCAGTCCGAAGTGGGAAATGCTTTACACTAATCGGCCGACTGCCATTCGTCCTTTTGGTTTGCGTGTCCGAGGCTACCTCAGAGACATCAACACCAGTCTCGATAGCGTTGCACAGTCGACAGCTGAGCCACTTCCACCTTGGCTCGCTGTTTCCCCTTACCTCGATTTTTCCCTGTGCAGGACGGGGAAGACCTTTACACCCGACTGTGTGTACCAGCAACTCTTTGCCAGCCATCGTGCTGAGCACCCGGACTTCTTGCCTGTCTTTACAGATGGCTCGAAGTCCGGCACTTCGGTGGGATCAGCCATGGTCTGCTGTGATGTAATCATTGCAGACCAGATCCCACTGCAGTGTTCCATCTTCACCGCAGAGTTTTGCACGCTATCAGCCTCGCCTTGGACCACGTGGCGACTAAGCATCATCGTCGGTGTGTGCTTTACACCGACTCGCTTAGCTCGCTGCAGGCTTTGATCTCAGTGAGGCATCGACCTCACCCTGTTCTTACTAAGATCCGCCAGCAGCTACATCGTCTGGCAGCCACAATCACAATCCATTTCTGTTGGGTGCCCGGTCACGTCGGGATTAGGGGCAATGACTTGGCAGATGCTGCTGCCAAGTCAGCCACGCCCCTGTCTGACTTTCCGTTGCCGGTTCCCTATCTGGATTTCCGGCAGTGTTTTACCACCGAGCTCCGGGCACTGTGGCAGAGATCTTGGTCGGAACAGCTTACGAACAAGCTCTTTGAGATCAAACCTATCATCAAACCATGGCAGTCTTGTTACCGCAGGAATCGCAAGGCGGAAGTTGTACTTGCTCGGCTCCGCTTAGGTCACTCGTTTATTACTCATTCGTTTCTTTTACGGGCGGACGATATACCTAAATGCGAGTTTTGTGACACCATTTTAACTATTAAACATATTTTAGTCGAATATCAGTGTTTAAATTTCGAACGTCATTGTTATTTTAGCTTTCATAATTTTATGTCCGAGCCTCTTACACTCGGACATCTTTTATCTGATCATTGCATTTTATCTCGTTTTTACCTTTTTGAAATATTGTGGATATTTTAACTGAATTTGATTTTACCTTAATTTATGCATTATTTACCCCAGGTCTCTTACACCTGGGATTATTTTATTTAATATTTCTACACTTGTTTTACTCTGTTCACATACACTTGTTTTCTGTTGTTTTACCACTTTACAATGCTGCAAATGTATTTTAACTTTTGGTTACGGGGTTCTATGTCTTTTATCTTTTATATTGTCTTTTGTTTGGCGCATTATGGCCTTGTTGCCAATGCGCCATTAAACCCCAAACAACCAACCAACCTTGATGATCTCATCTCGCAGCTGCCGTCCGCCTTCCTCGTAATGAGGGACTTCAATGGACACAGTCCACTATGGGACAGTGTTGACACCAACGAGAGGGTCGGGGTCCTGATGCAGTGGCTGCTGGATCCTTCGCTCTCCTTGTTGAACACCAGAGTCAGTACTTACTTTCACTCCCCAACCTGCACATTCACTGCCATTGACCTCACTGTCTGCTCCTTTGTGCAATTTGCCTGTAATTTGAATGCTGGTGACGGGAATAATGTGCCACAATACACAATACATCGAACCCTGATGAAAATAGGGCTGCATATCCGCAGTTTGCTCTGAGTGCCCATGCTAACCTCTGTTCACTGTCGAAAACACCTACGATGGGCACATGAGCATCAAAACCAGACCTTGAATGATTGGAAGAAGGTCGTCTGGGCTAATGAATCTCATTTCTTGTTGCATTATGATCAGGTATTTGATTGATGACCAGGTACTTGCACATCGTTTACTGGGAAGTGTTGGCACCAGGATGCACTGTGGGACAAAAACAAGCCGGTGGATGAAATGTAATGATTTGGGCAATGTTCTGCTGGGAATCTCTGTGTCCAGTCATTCATGTGCAGGAAACTACGACATCTATCACCTACCTAACCATCATTGCAGACCAGGTACATCCTTTCATGGCAATGGTATACCCCTCTAGTAGTGCCTTCTTTCAGCAGGATAATGTGCCATATGACACTGCTGGATTGTTCGAGAATGGTTCACGGTACATGAAGAAGATTGCAGGTATTGCTCTGGCCTCCAAATTCCCCAGCCATAATCCAATTGAGCCTCTGTGTTTTGTGTTGGAACAGCATATCCAATCTGTGGCGGCTGAATCACTTCCAAGAGTTAAAGGATATGCTGGTAACATGTTGGTACCAAATGCCACAAGACACCTATAGAAATCTTGTAGCATCCATGCCTCACCAGATGAGCTATTTTGGCAGCATGTGGAGGACCAACATCATATTAGGCAGGTAGTCTTAACATTTTGGCTCTTTGGTGTATCCGCACAAGGAGAGTCAGAAAGGCTAGCAAGTTCTTCAAGTGGATTTAGACCTAAGACATTTCATTAAAAGCTGATTGCATAGTTGAATATACTAGCAGTCCTAGTCGATTTTACCATTGTCATGTTAGTCCACTGCACATGATGCAAATACTCTCTTCTAAAGTGATAACTTAAAGAGACAACTCACGATTTTCCTGTTCGTTACAATAAGCGTTATTAATATCCATATGTGATAAAGTATTTGTTCATCACCATTTTACCCTTTAAAAGCTATATTTCATCAGCATTCATACTTTCTGATATATCCAATGTTATTTTAATAATGTTATTAAAATTATTATTAATAATTTTATTTTAATCCGATATGTACACTCTAACACATGCCCTAGGTTTGAAATCAAAACTTGATGTTTGCCAATCGATATCGTGCTCTTATGACGTTGATCACATGATCAAAGAAATATCAGTTTTTCTCTTTGTATTCCATTGCTAAAAGATATCTGATAAAATAAATAAGAAACACTGAAATAGTTTTTATTTGCAAATATACTAAAAAATGAAAAAACATGTATGCCTGCATTTTCATACAAATCACTGAAAACCTCAAATATAAAAAACATACCCTTGGCATCTGAATTCATTTTATTGAGAACACAGATGACCGGATATTTACAAATAACTTTCTTGGGGTCTCAGCCAGCTAGTGGGGGACAGTTCTAAATATAAAATAGTAGTTACTGCTTTGCTGCCATATGAGCTGTGCTAATAGCAGTTAGGGCAATAGAAAGGGCTTTTCATTTTCTGAGACATCAAATTCAGAAATAAATTGAAAAAATTAGCATTTGTAGGAGCTCTGAAACGTCTATGTATATAAATAAATTCAATCTTTAATATTTAAAAAAATTATATTTGGTGTTAAAGATTGAGTTTGGGTTCATGACCATATATACAGGCTTCATGAACCTGATTTTATAAGTTGTGGCAGCATAAGGGTTAATTATTAAAATTTCAAGGAAGGCATTGCTTCTTGATATATTTCTATACAGCTCAATGGCATTTATTCACCTCCAACCTTGTATTCCTTGTAATTTGCCTTTTAAGACATTGCTCAGAAAAATATTCTCAATTGCAAAGATAAACTAACCTAGCCAAATTAATGCATCCAGACTGAAAAAGCACCATTATTTCATTCAGCATTCATTTAAATATTGCATAACAATTGTAACTCTTGCTGTATTTTTTTTTCTTCAGTAAAAAAAATTGTATAAAAATATGCACAGTTTTAGAATTTAAATTAAGAGTCTAGAGATGATAATTGCTTGAGTTTTTTTTTTAATATATGTTTCTTTACATCATTGCATTTCTTTCCAATTCATAGATATAAATAGGGGTTATAATCTGTTAAGAAAACGTGTATCTAAGTTCTTTATCAGAATATCAATATGGATAGTGTTAGGTTTATATATCTGGGACATTAATTTCTGTATTTTATGTTTGCTATTAAAACCAGTAATAAAGGAAATTCTGTACTCCTGCAAATTATTCATTGATAAAATTATAAAAGTTCCATTGTATAATTAATTGCATTCTTCATAGGTGTAGATAAGCTTTCATTAGAAGTGTCTCCATGCAACAAAAAGCAAGTTTGCTGTTGATCTACTGGACACTAAGAACAGAGAAATAATGTATTTTTGTACAAGATTCTTTTTATTGTATATTTAATACTCAACCTTATATTTGTAGTTTGCAGTTTGACTAATTTAAATATTCATGAGGTCAAACTACAGTGCCATGTGCAACAAGTACTGTGAGATAATTGTAAAAATTATTATGTAGATACGTTTTTGTAAATATATAAAGAAAAATTGTATGTTTTCATTGCATAAATGTAAGTAATACATTTTGTACAGGGAACTGTTATTTGATAAATTGCATTATCAGTAAATTGTGAAATTTAATATAACTATATACAGATATACCATTTACTACTAGCTGATGTAAAATATTAATTATTAATATTCTTTCAGAATTCATATAGTTTGCCACTGTTAACCTTTGAAAGAAGAGAGGATTGTAATTACTTTCTACTTAAAAAATGACTTCAAGTGTATCCTCCCAAAAATAGATCACCAATGCAGCCCTAGTGCCTGCATTAGGGACATCTTTTGTGTGATATTGCTCTATTGAATAACCATAGGCAACTAGTTGTAGTTTCATCCTTTTGACTGAAAGAGGTGATTCACAGCAAGAGATTTCTTTATAAAATTGAGTTCTGAAACATGAAACTTTCCAAACTCAGTAGTTAGAACAGTTAGCAGAGTTGTATTACTCAGACCCATCTGTTCAAGACCACCTGGACATTTAGACCATGATAATAATTTTGTGGCATCTTAAATGAGAAGAATGGAGATGAACCTACCTAGCTAAATGAAACACCTTAACCCAATGTAAGTTTTTGCTTTGACTACTGAGCTACTGATTTCACAGATTTTTATGCTTCAGAACTGTCTTTTATGAAATCTGTTGGTGCAGATCACCTCTTTCAGAGAGAAGGTTCCAAAAATTAGTAGCAATATTATCGGTACATATTTGAATTGAATATTAGTGAATTGTGGTACATAATGCAATTTTTAAACATAATACAAAACAGAGCAACTGAATTTTTGCTGTAGATTATTCTGTACATACCTTATTTGTCTTCCTGCCATCTCCAATACAGTCATGGTGTTGACATCAGCTGTCACCAATGCTACGTGCTATTCTAAAGATGTTTCACCCTCTTTGACACCTTGCATTCGAATGAATTAGTGGGAAATTGAACCATTCTTAGTCCAGTCACCTAGGTGATGGAGTTATCCAATCCACATCACTTTACCCATGATATGTCCCTTGTACAAAAATAATGTAAACTTCCCAATAACTTAGCATCTTAGTGTACTTGTCTATAGAGCTTAGGACTTGTATTTGAATTCCAGATAAGGTAGGAATTTTTCATTTTGGTATATATTGTACTTCTGCTGGGGTTTCTTTTCTATGTTGTACTAACACGTATGCAGTAGTGGAACTCACAAGAGATATCAAATTCAACATTAGGCAAAAAATCCTCCAATCATAGGGTGACCAGATTAGAAAATTCAGTTTAAAGTATTGAATTTTTTGTGAAATTATTACCTTAAAATGTAAAATAATCTTCATTTAGAAATTTTATTCATTATTGCACGTAATATTAACTTTAATAACTAGTAGCATAAAACCTGTATTTTTAGCAAATTTTGCACTAAAGATTTCACTTGCAGCAAAGCCTAGAGGGTATCCACTTCTATGCATGATGTCTGATTTGCCCATATTAAATTCATGTTTGAAAAAAAATTCTATTGGAGAGTTAATTCCTGGCAAACACATTGCTAATTCGGGTAATTTCAGTAAGTTTCTGTGAGGTACTGAGCATGTTTAAATACATGACACCGCTTTTCAGTTACACAGTTTGTTCCAAAAATTATATCTGTTTGTAAGATATTCTCTCAAGCATTCAACTTCATCAGAAAGATTGTCTTCCCCTACATTAAAGTTAACTGCATTTATCTTTGAACAATTAAATGCACTATCAGTTTAATTTCTAGTTGGAATTTGTTTTAAAAGCAGGAACTTCGGTGTTTGCAGATCATTAGAATGCTCACTCTATGCAATTTGGTAATCAATAGCTGCGATACAGAACTGGTCAAAAACTCACCACCAACACTTTTTTTGAGAATGCTAGTAAGGGTAATAGAAGCAAAAAATTATTGAATTTATGCATATTTTACAATGTTTTAAAGATCTCTTATAAACGGATGGATGATTATATGATTATAATATGGAAAATGTTTTACTGCATTGGAAATCCTGCTCCCATTAAAGTTCAAATCTGCACCACATATGAGTGCTAATATGAATTTGCTTAAATAGGATTTTACTTTGATCAAAACCTTTTCTTCGACTTCTCAGCCCACCACAATTACTATTTTTATTGTGTGCAGATATAGCAACTATTTCATTTCCCAAATTATACTTTTCATTTACTTTTAGAATTTCTGTTGAAATAATAACCGATGTTTCACCAGGTACTAACCCAAAATCTAGAAGTCCTAAATCTTCATTAAGTGGTTTGAAATATCTTAGAGTAGCAGTCAATATTTTTATGCTATGATTGAATGTTTATTACGAATATTGTTATTTTTATTTTATGATTGCAAGATCTGTAAATACTCTGTTTCATAACTCTTTGATCAACTCCATTATTAACCCACAGAGCAAAAGTATTTGTCACTGTTGCTTCACATTTTGTTCTTTCAAAGGTGAACTTGGAAAATTTTTCACAAATTACCTATGCAACTCATGGACTGGAAACTATATACTAAATGTGGTAATCAAATATACCTTCCTGAATCTCTAAATTATCTAAGTGTTTTCATTTTGAAGAAATTACTAACCATAGATAATGCTTAGCTGGATTTTTACCTTCTAAAGCCTTAAGTAATCTGTAGTTCCCAGGTTCGAGTCCCAGCTGGGTCAGCGTTGAGATTTATCTCCGCAAAATTCCCCGCCCTGCCCACGGTCAGTAGGGGACACCGCTGGGCTTGGAAAGGCCGTTGTCCGGTGGATGGGACGTTAAGCCGTGGCCCCGTGTGCGGGAGAGCCATACCCTGTGCACGTTAAAGAACACGCTGGATGGCCTTGATGGGAGGCTACCATCTGTCTCCCAACAGCTGTTCCAGTGGGTCCCCTCCCCCAACGTTCTCTGAGCCTTCGGGGTCCATGTGACCTGGCCATTTAGCTCATGGTGTGCAAAAAAGTGCCGCTCAGAGGTAAAACAACCCAACCTGAAGCCTTAAGTTATGTCAGGTTCAAGATGTTCCAAAGTCCAAAAGCATATTTGTTATTCTAACTGAAAAAATTTTTTAAAAAAATGCCCTGAAAACTATTATATTTTATAACTAGTAATTTTAATTCTCATCATCATCAACATCCTCAAGCAGCCATGGGATACGGAGGTCCAACCAGACCATGCAATTTAGTTCTCCAAGCAAGTCTATCCTGAGCTACATCTACTGCATCTGGCCACTGCACACCAATTCTAACAAGGTCCTGTTTGACATTGTCTGCCCACCGCATCCTAGGTCTCCCCTTCTTTCTGAGGCCTTTAGGCACACTGTTCATAACCCTATTCGCCAATCTATAATTATTCATACGGGCAACATGGCCAAACCAACGGAGTCTCTCTCTGCACAATATGCTGCTTAAAGGAGGTTGCAAACTCCTTTGCCTAACCTCATCATTAGTTAAAAAGTTGAACCACCTAATGCCCAAGATACTGCGTAAGCATCTGGAATCAAAAGCATCTAGTTTCCTGTTATCTTCTTTACAAAGTGTCCAAGTTTCACTACCATAACTAACCCTAGAAAGAACCAAACTATTATACAGTCTAATTCTAGTTTTTAGGTGTATACGCCAATTTCTCCACACTCTCCATAGATTCTTAAAAGTCCAGGCAGCAATCCCTATTCGTCTGTTAATCTCATGCCGTACATCACCATTATCTGTTACATAGCTCCCAAGATAATTAAACTGTGACACCTGCTCAAGACTGCAACCATTCAGATTAACTGAATCACAGCCTACCTGACCAATTTTCATCACTTTAGTTTTCTCTCTGTTTATAACCAAACCTACTCTACCAGCAGTCTCATCAACAGCTCGAATGATAGAGTTCATCTCATCAACATCATTTGTCAAAAGGACTAAATCATCAGCATAATCTAAAACAGAAATTTTCGTATCTCCAGCCCATTTAAGGCTAAAATCTTTCCCTTGAAGTGAATTTCGCATAACATAATCAATAACCAAACTAAAGAGAAAAGGAGACAAAATGCATCCTTGTCGAACACCAGAAGTAATGCTAAACCAATTGTTACAAGTCTTACCAACTCTCACACACGACTCAGTGTTATTATAGAGAGCTTTCATTATGTTAACTAACTTGTCTTGTATACCATATGATCTCACAATTAACCACAAATTATGACGATCAACAGAGTCGAAAGCCTTTTTGAAATCAACAAAGCTAGCAACCAAAGGTTTCTGAAATTCTAGACATTTCTCAAGAATCTGCCGAAGTGAAAATATCTGATCCACACATCCCCTACCATTTCTGCATCCACATTGCTCATCACGCAATTGACTGTCAACCAGATCCTTAATTCTATTAAGCACAATCATGGAAAGAACTTTACCTGGAACAGAGAGTAGGCTAATACCCCTATAGTTATCACAAGAACTGTGATCACCTTTTTTGAAAATAGGGATAACAATAGCTCTGGTAAAATCCTTAGGAACCATGCCTTTATCATAAAAGATATTCAGAATTTCAGTCATCCAAGTGGTAACCGAAACATTTCCAGCTCTAAGCATTTCTGTAGTAATTTCATCTACCCCTGGGGATTTATGTAGTTTAAGTTTAGAAACAGCCAAAATAACTTCAGATTGTGTTATAGGGCCAACATTAAAGCCACCAATGCATCTATCATCATTGCAAACAATGGGAATAGAACTAATCGCATTGTTTAGAACATCATTGAAATGCTCAGCCCACCCAGCCATGACAGAATCCTCCCCTTCTATAACCTTACCTTGTTTATCCTTCAATACCTGTCCGTTTTCTACCACACAAAACATTAACTATCTGGTACAGCTCTCTGCTGTTGTGCTGTCTAACTGCTTCCTCGGCTTTGTCAGCCAAACCATCAAAGCCAAAGATTCTTAGCAGCAGCTAACTGATCTTTTACACGTTTATTAAGTTCTCTGTAATTCTTTCTATTAGGACTAGTAGGGTATTGATTAAGGATATTCCTGCAGTTCTTTCTTTCCGAAATAAGCTCAAGTGCCTTATCACTCAGATAATTCTGTCTCTTCTGCTCCTTTTTTCCTAAAAGAGTACTGTTAGTGTCAAAAAAAAAAGCCTGTTTAAAATGATCCCATTCTTCCTCAACTTCAGTAGTAAGCATACCATGACTGTCATAATGACTAACTAAACTATCATGGTAAGCTTTGACTATAACTGGGTCTTTCAGAGCTTCAGTATTAAAAGCAAATTTTTTAACCCTAGCACAACATTTTTAAGTTTAAGTTGCAAGACACTTTTAACAAGGTAATGGTCAGATCTGATTTCAGCTCCCCTAGCCGTCCCGTGGCCGAGTGGTTAGCACGCTTGGCTACTGATCTAAGGGACCTGGGTTTGAGCCCCGGATTAGGCATGGATGTGTGTGTCGTTTTTCTGCTGAGGTCCTGCCATCCTCTCCGATTTCCTACTGTGGCATATAAACTGACAGGCTCCTGTCAGACCTCTGTGGCAAGCAGCTGCTTGAGGGGGTATTTTTTTTTTATATGGTCAGATCCGATTTCAGCTCCCCTATATGCCCTGGTATTTCTAACAGAACTAGCCCATTTGCTGTTAATTAATATATAATCAATCATATTCCTATGCAGCCAAGCAGGTGAAACCCATGTGTACTTATGATGTCGCGGTGTTTGTAATATGTGTTAGTTATTCTGAAACCATTGAGTTTACTTACCTGTAGGAGACGTTGCCCATTGCCATTGCAGCTACCAATACCAAAAGGGCCAATCACCCCTCCCCAAAGGTCAGAGTCAGTACCAACTTTGGCATTGAAGTCACCAAGAACAAGGGTAATATCTCCTTTCTTGACAGAATTCAAAATATCCTGAAGTTGTTCATAAAACCTATCCTTCTCATCCTCATCGGCATCCTCAGTGGGGGCATATCAGCAGATAACATTCAGGTCTTTAACGCTTGTCTGAAATTTTGCTGTAAGAAACCTTTCATTAATGCACTCATATCCTAGAAGAGCATCACTAGCGCGTCTGCTGAGAAGCAGACCCACGCCTTGGTGATGCTTATTGTCGTCCCTCCCTGAAAAGAGAAATTTAAGATTATTTTTAAGAATCTGACCTTTATCTGTCCATCTGGTCTCTTGCAAGCCGAGAATATCTAAGTTATAATGGTGGAATTCTTGTGTGAGGACATCAAGAGAAAAAGCTCTGTGCAGAGTCCTCACATTCCAACTACCTATGGAGAGAAAATGGTTAGTGGGATGTTTAAAGAAACTATGTTTATTGAGGGAGGGAATGCCGACAATATCAAACAGCCCCCTAATCGCAGACATGGGGCAAAGACCCGTTCCCCCACTACTAAAGGCTGAAGCCATCTACACTGGAAGACTTCCTCCAATGTAGAATTTGACGATGCCAATAGAAGCAAAGAGTTCAGGTGCCTGCGATGACTTCTGCTCAGGATTTATCCACCAGCTGATAAACATATCCTGTGAATCTATTCACTTGGGGCTGTCAACCCACAAACATACAGAAAACAGCGGAAGATTTTCCCTCCACAGAAGCCCACCAGTGCAGCAAAATCAGGATCCATAATCAAGCTCAGAGCCATATATCTGTCCAGTTTGTTTATATGGTCAGCACCAGGACCCTGTGTGGTTGACCACTCCTCAGCAGGGTAGAAAAAAAAGAAAAGTAGCCATAGTTGTCCAGATCAGTAATCCACACTAATCTGGCAGTCCTCCCCTTTTACTACTAACAAATTCATAACTGTTGCATAGCAAAAATTAAGGTGCATTTTTATTGATCCTCCTCATTACCAAATTTTCTACATCTATTAGCAAAGAATTCATTGTTGTGATCAGGTCTTGGGGGGGGGGGGGGGGGGCAGCAAACATAACAGAAGCAAAGCATTAAATTTGTGTATATTTCAAGCATTTTTCTATTCCAATTGTGGAAATGCTACTGTACACTAAGCATAAAACTTTTTTTTTTATTAGATGAAGGTTGCAAATAGTCAATGCCAACGAACCAACTACATGCTAACAGCACATAGAAGAAATACATTCATTCTCTATGGTGCCGCCTGGATACCATTGTCATGATGATTCTAACTTCAATATTTTGTACACCTTTATTATGACCGAAATTTTTATAACGGTTATTTAAAAACAGGGTTACTACTATTGGCACCACTTTTGCGATAGCAAATAGCCAATCAAGGCTGCTAATTTTCCCTGTCTCCCGTTATCCCGTTACTGGCAACACTGTTTTTAAATACCTATTCTTAGTAAAGATATGCTCATGATCAAAAATTTAATATTTAAAAAAAAATTTAAATCTGAATTGCGGGTACTATTTTTGTCAGGGACAGACACTTTAATCCGCTGGCTCAAGGTCACCTTAATTATCCTCATAGTTTTGAACGTGGGATCTCCTGGATACACACCAATTGTGCTGGAGTGATATGAATTCACACTAAGGTTGCAGATTATTTTATTGTGTATTTGCAAATGAATGTAATGATTTTGAATATTCTATAAGAACTATAAATGCCGTATCAACAAATCCTAAATATTTTTAAAAACTGCTTATGAAAGTTCCTACATAGTAGAATAGGTTTGCAAATATTCAATATGGTTATTATGGATCAGATCATATTCCAGTTCATCCTGTGCTTTTTTTATATTCCAATGACCGCATGGTTAGCGCGCTTGGCTACTAATCTACGGGACCTGGGTTCGAGCCCTGGGTAAGGCATGGATGTATGTGTCGTTTTTCTGCTGAGGGCCTGCCATCCTCTCAGACATTCTACTATGGCCTATAAACTGACAGGCTCCTGTCAGACCTCTGTGGCAAGCAGCTGCTTGAGGGGGTATTTATTTATATTTAAAATAGTTAAGTACAGGGTGGTTATAATTAAACTGACAGTACTCAGAGCGATGTAGAGAAGGATCTACTCGACGCATTACAGCGAAAAGTGGTGGATACATTAAGAATCTGGGGTAGAGAATTTGCGAATAAAGAAACGTTAGTGTCACCAGGTGGCGTGGGTGCGCTAAAAACGTGGTAGAACGTGCTAATTTCTCGTGACATTGCAGCCAATCACGTGAGAGTCGCATGTGTCACACCATAAAATGTGATGTCTTCCCTGTAATCGCTAGAAAAATCTACACTTGTAATTCAGTTACACAGTGTGTTTTGTTGAAAACAAAATGCTTCTCTATAAACTTATTTTTAGACCTGCTGTAAGCAGCACTTGTATGAGGATACTGCAGTGAAGACTAGATGAAAAATTTGCAAGTTTTTCAAAACCGCTGCCTCAGAGCAGCTACTGCAGCAGCAAGATATGTTTGCAACTCAGTATTATACTAGGACCTTAATATTCCATATGACAAGGACTTTATCAAGGAACTATCGAGGCAATTCTTTTGAAAAGGTTGAAAACAATTCATTCGCTATTCTGACCTAGTCAAGTACGAAGTCATCAAAGAAAATAGATTCAAAAGGCCCATAGCCTTTTTGATGTAACTTTAAGCCTTCGGTCTCTGGCGCTTGCCAGTTTAACTTTAAGGTGGATCATTGTTTTTCCACATTTGTCAATGCCATATCGGCACTATTTGTTCCCTACAAGTTCGATGAAGGTGGTTATGGGCATCAACATGTTGCCCGCTGCTCCATATTGTAATTTTCTGATCTCTAATCGCTAGAAGGAACCATGGGTATCTACAAGAAGGACCGAGCTTTGCTAGTGAAACTTTTACCAAAACAGCAGTAATGCCGCCGCTGCATTATGCGAATATCGTTGTCTGAAAGATATAAGGAAAGGACCTTTAAACGGACTGAAGAATATGATACAGAAATTCGAAGAAACCGTCGAATTGGCTCTGGGTAGAGGCCGGTGGCTGTTGCAGAGAGCAATGTGGAAGACGTTGCAATAAGAGCTACCTGTAGGTAGTGTGAGTGAGACTGGTGTCTCTGCAACTTCCGTGGTTAACTTTACGTAAAATTATATGGTCTATCCTGAAATGGTATATAATTCATAGAGTGCAGCAGCTGCAACCATGGGACCCTGAATAGCACACAGACTTTGCGATTTCTGGCGAGGATGCAACTCAACCTGTGGCCTTCGAAAATCTTATGGACCGATGAGGCGCATTTTTTCCGTGCATACAGCAGTGAATATACACAATTTCCGACTGCCGCTCAGAGGTAAAACAACACAATTTCCGAATATGGGAACCTACACTCCGCATGATGTGCCCTATACTCTATGTAGGGGTGGCTCAGTCAGCGGTGCCAGGCTCGTAATCTGTAGATACCAGGTTCGGGTCCCAGCTGAGTCGGTGTTGAGATTTATCAACGCAAAATTCCCTGCCCTGCCCACGGTCAGTAGGGGACACCGATGGGCTTGGAAAGGTCATCGGATGGGATGTTCAGCCGTGGTCCCTTGTGTGGGAGAGCTATACCCTGTGCATGTTAAACACGCTGGATGGCCATGACTGGAGGCTACTGAGAGGTAAAACAACCCAACTCTATGTAACTGTATGGTGTGAGTTTACCGCAAACTTTATCGAACCATTTTTCATTAAGGAGATCATGCCTCAAGGCCCTGTGCGTCCATCGGTGAATGGACCACGTTACACAGATTTCAGCAAGATTATTCCAGCTTTACAAGAAATAGACTCTATAACCTTCATGCAAGATGGGGCGCCACCCCATATTGCACATAAGGCAACGCAATTGTTGCGTACCACATTTGGGAGGATAGTAATTTCTCGAACGTTTTCTCGTATTGAGAATCTTGATTTATAAAATAAATGTTATTTTTGTTCAACTTTGTATTCTCTTTATTTCAGCGCATCCACGGCACCTGATAGTACTAATTTTTTTTTTATTCGAAAATTCTCTATGTCACGTTCTTATTAAGGTACCCACTACTTTTCGCTGTGATCCTTCGAGTAGATCCTTCTCTACATCGCTCTGAGTACTGCCTGTTTAATTATAACTACCCTTATATCTTAATAAACAAAGTCGAACTCTTTATTACCCCCTCCCAACTATCGACGCACAAAAGCTTATTACATTTCGGCCTAATGCGAAAAATATTTGTAAATGGTGTAGAGGGAATATTGTTTTGATCTAGTTGGGATACGAGTCCATGGTCGGATGACAAGTCAGGTGCTCTGCCTATAAATATGTAGAGCTGAATAATCTCGACTGTTGAAAAGCTATAACCGTAGGGTGAGTTGCTGCCTTTTGAGTTCATTTCGAGATTAATCTCAGAGCCATTCAAAGCATATGACCATTGAGGTAGTAATACTAGAGACGACTCCGATTTCCGCATTGACCACCATGATCACAGACTGCTGTGTCTCCAGACTGCTTAGTGAGGCAAGAATACCCATGATGACTTGCGAATTGACAGCGAACAACGATGAAGGCTAAAAATGCTCAACAAATTAAATGAGGCAGAACTTTGTTTTTTGTTTGTTATTACAATGAGGTTATTCCAGTGTGGTAATTAAAGCAAAATAGATTTAATTAATACACATTTATATCGGATGAAAATCGAAGACGCCAGAAACTGCTTCTTTCAAATCTAGGTTTTGTATGAAAAAAAAAATTCGATATGTGATTAAAGCTGAACAAAATTGACTGTAAACTTAGCAGAATTTAATTTGAGCCCGTTTAAAACAGGAACAATGGTAAACATATTTTAAAATCTAATACATGATCAAACCTTTCAGCTTAAGCGAAAGCCCTCAAAATTTATAGACCTTAATAGTGCAAATCCGCGCCTCGTTTGAAAAAAACATGAAAAGTCGCATTTATTTTCTTCTTTTATTAAAAATTGAAAGAAATAATCAGACATAACTTTTTTTAATTCAGCTGAGACAGGATATCAAATCTCCCAATAAATGACACAATTTAATTTCATGCTATAAAAAAACCAAAATATAAACTTGTTATTCAGCTGAAGCATAAAGAAATTCAAGCCCCCCTCGCACACAAATGATATAATTGAAATTTGATGATATGAAAAAACAAATATTAACTTTTATATCAGCTAAGGCAGAAGGAAATCCAAGGTCACACACAAATGACATAATTGAAATTGCATGCAATATTATATATATAAAAAAAATTACTTTCATTTTAACTAGGGCAGAAGTAAAGACCCCCTCCCACACACACAAATGACATGATTGAAATTGCATGCTATATATATATATAAATAATTTACACTTTAATTTCAACTAAGGCAGAAGGAAATGTAAGACCTGCACCCTCACACACAAATGACATGATTGAAATTTTATGCAACGAAATCCACGGGTCATTCACACGCTCACAAATGACAATTGAAATTGCATGCTATACTTATAAAAAGCAACAATTTACACACATTTCAAAAGCCCCCACACAAACAAATGATACGATTAAAATTTCATGCAACAGAAACCCCTTTATATCAGCTGAGGCAGAAGGCAATCCAAGGTCACATACACACAAATTACATGATTGAAATTGCATGCGATATATATATATAAAAACAATAATATACACTTTCTCGAATTTTAACTAAGGCAGAAGGAAAGGCACAACACAAATGATTGAAATTTCATGCAACAAAACAAATATTGTAAACTTTTATATCGGCTAAGGTAGAAGGAAAACCAAGGTCACAAGCACAAATGTCATAATGGAAATTTCATGCTATAAAAAGAAAAAAAATGCAAACTATTTTTATTTCAGCTGAGGCAGTACGAAATTCATATCACACACACACACAATATAAGAAATGAAGTTACTGCAAAGTATATTTTTTGTCACTGTTTTGTGCAAATTTGGATGCTTGCTCTAATATGATGACTTAAATTTTTCTGTCATTTGTGTCTCTAAATGGTGAAGTCTTTAAAAGAATATGCTAAAATTAATGTTTCTTTTTCATATAAGCATGATTGTCAACTTCCATATCCTATTGCTGATATGACTATCTAGTGATATGAGCACAACATGCATTGAAGCCTATGTAGGACATTAAAATGAATTTTTTAATTAGATATGAAATGGTTGTTGTTGAGAATATAAAATTTTCTCCTGGAAGACATTGTTCAGTAATTTTTGCAATTGCACACACATACTGTGAGAAGGGCGAGAAAACCTCAATTTTTAAAATTAACCATTAAAGTGACAGAAGCTGATTGATCAGTTTCCAAAAATCCTAACAAAAGAACCTGCAACATGCTTTTTTTTATGCTTCCCTACCACTTTTTCCCAGAATTAAATGCTTTTCTTTTAATATGTAATATGGACTATTTCATTCATTAGTTTTTCATAATAAGGCTCAAAAGTTGTTTCTTAAAGAAAAAAAAAATTGTCTTTGTAAGGGTTAACAAGTGCAGACACAGAAAACTGTATTAGGTCGGAGTCAATGCTAATTTACATTTTGTGCAAGAAATTTTTCCTTATTTTTTTGCTATAAAGACAGCTTATAATAACTAGAGGCCTTATATAGATAGAGGTTGGCCATCTCAAAATTGGACGCCATGTTTTGTCGTCGCTCGGATTGTTTAGCATGCATAGCTGAATGGTATTGCACGGTACTTATGGATTCCGGAAAATGGTAGAGTAATATTTGATGCAGATTTCAGTATTCGTGATTGGAAGCACTTTAGAAAAACGGCTAAAAAAGTAAAAGTAATTTTTAGGACTTTTAAAAAAAGAAGAATTTCGCTTTCTTGTCTGCCCTTCTGTAGACATCGAACTTTTTTGTGTATACAGATAAAAAATTCTTTTTGTGTTAGATAGATATTGATACGATTTGGATTTTTCGAATCTCACAAAAGTTATAACTGCGCCCTCAAACGGTGGAAAATTTTGAAAGTAGCAAAATATCAAACGAATATTCCAAATGATGTAGTTACGTTAGAAGTTTGAAATTTTGGTGTTGAAATGTGAAGGTTAGAAGTTATCATTGGCAACAATCACTTGACCCTTTAGACCCAGCGGGAGGAGGTGAATTCAACTTGTTTTAACAGAAAAGTGTATGTTTTTAGAGATAAATTAAAAATTATTTTGGGTTGGACAGGTATTGATGAAATATTACAATTTGCATTTTGCGAATTTCCCAACAGCTATAACTGCGCCCTCTAACGGTGGAAAAATCCCAAAATTTATAACTAATATTGGAAACGACGTAGTTATGCTAGAAATTTAAAATTTTGGTGGTGGAATGTGACAGTCTTGAAAATTCCATTGACAGCAATGAGTTCACCCTGAGCCCCCATCATTAAAAAAGAAATAACCTCTCAAGCACATGCTTGTACGGAGGTCTGACAGGAGCCTGTCAGTTTATACGCCACAGCAGAAAATCCGTGAGGATGGCGGGACCTTAGCAGAAAAACACGAACATCCATAATTAAAACTTTTAAGCTGTGAAAAAGTAGGCAAAGGAAGCACATCATTCTCTTTGAAAATGAAATTCCCATATGCGCCAGAGGCGATATCCGTTCTAGTTATTTTACACTTGCAGCACTCTCTGACAGTGGAAATTCGAACTACTGTATAATTGATAAAATAAACTATTAATATTTTATTAGTACCTGTAATGTACAAAAAGAGTTTTTCATTTATCTCTGGGGGTGGGCCAGGCTTGTAATCCGTAGTTCCCAGGTTCGAGTCCCAGCTGGGTCAGCGTTGAGATTTATCTCCGCAAAATTCCCCGCCTTGTCCACGGTCAGTAGGGGACACTGATGGGCTTGGAAAAGCCGCCGTCCGTCGGATGGGACGTTAAGCCATGGCCCCGTGTGTGGGAGAGACATACCCTGTGCACGTTAAAGAACACACTGGATGGCCTTGATGGGAGGCTACCATCTGTCTCCCAACAGCTGTTCCAGTGGGTCCCCTCCCCCAACCTTCTCTGAGCCTTTGGGGTCCATGTGACCTGGCAATTTAGCCCATGGTGTGCAAAAAAGTACCGCTCAGAGATAAAACAACCCAACTCATTTATCTCTTAGAGCAGAACAAATCATTACCACTAGGGTAAACCACTTGACCATTACACTCTATTACCAAAAAATTAAGTTTCTAGCAAAAATAGATCGTTCGTAATATTTATTTAAAGATTTTGTATTTTCCGCCGCTAAAGGTAGCCTTTCAAGTTTTTATGTACCGCTTTTAGCACTCTCTAACATTGGAAATTCCACTGATGGGGATTCGAAAAAATGTAAATATTAATATTTTTCTGGAGAAAAATTTTCACCGACATATGGGATTCGAACTTGCATCTCTCCTGAAGCATACCAGAGTATTCTAACCTGTTGAATTAATGTCGGCTTTTTTCACAAATATAATTTGATTTGTAGACGTTTAAGCATCTACAGGTAACGCTGAGATTATCAAATATTGTTTAAATCATTAATATTTTGTTAGTGCTTGTAAAACAAATATATATGTTTCGTTTATCTCTTGAAAAAGTTATTAACCCCCCCCACCACCACCACCACCTTTTTTTTTTTTGGCTAAGATGGCAAAGCCTTGTTACCATTGTAAACCTTCTGACCATAACTCTACTACCAAAATATCAGATTTGCAGTGTAAATTGTTTGTAATATTCGTTTGAAATTTTAGCATTTTCCATCTTTTCCCATCGCTAGAGAGCGCTATTAAAGCTATTGAAAATTTTCAAAATTGCGAATAGCAATATTTGTTCGACACCTATCCAACCCAAAAAGAATTTTTCATTTAGCTCTAAAAGTAAAAAAAAATTGTCTATAGACGAACAGACAGTTGGAAAGATAGACCACAGTTAACAGAAAGACCGACAGACAGACGAACAAATATTGGCCTAGGTAGACGACAAAGTGAAAACATTAGATCGTTTTTCAAATGAATTTAAAAGAAATTGTCAATTTTCAGTTAGCTCATTTCACTTTTGCAGCCAATTGTCTTCTGATGGAGTTTCTCGGAAAAAATATTCATTAATTTATTTCTTTGAGTGAAATTTTTAATTCCGAATGCAGTGCAGTGAGGCATTCATAAAATATGACAGCTTTTATAGACAAAAAAAAGTGATAGAAATATATAAAACTATAACAACTGAGAAGTTTTAACTTGGCTAATTCATAGGCTTTCGTCTCACGGTACAACAGAACATGGCTATGGCGCCCATAAACCACGTGACTCAATCAACCAATGGCAGTGAATCACCGAGATGCCACACACCCCAAGTTCATGGCTGACCTTCTATTGGCTCTATAAAATTAAACACTGACCACCACACACTGAACACATAAATTTGATTTCCAACTCGTATAACGTAGCTATATCATTTTCCTCCCTTCTCCTCCAAAAAAAATTATCTTTATCATACTCCCCATATATATGGCTGTCACTGATCTATGACTTTTCCCAGATCTACCCCTGCGCAACATTTCACTGCATGGCAGGGCAAACCCAATGCAACCCCTGGTGTTAGATAAGCAACCATAAATATTTCCTTCTCCATCTTCCTGACACAGGAGTTTTACCTATCCCACCAAATATTTCATCCCCCTTTGATTGACTCAAATCTACCATACTGGCAACCAACCATGGCCTCAACTTCATAAAATAACATAACATTCGCCACTCGGAAAATTATATAAAAAAAATATATATACACTACTTCTCCCTCTATCTCTCCCCCCCTTCACATGACATGCAACTGGTATTTATTCTCCTTCACCCTTCAACATCTGCCTCTCCAGCTCTGGGTGGCCTGCGGCCTAAAGCCCAATTGCCAATATGTACGATTGCCAGCCTTCACTGTGCTGGCCAGTCTTTGTCGTTTTCATCCGCACCCACTGCCCTTTATGCGTATGGACCTGATGATAAGGGGGCCGAGGCCCCCCTTTACAAATAGGTCCAGCTTAGAAAGAAGGATGTATAAGAAGAAGAAGAAGGCCAGCCTCTAAACTTTGCCCCCACTTCACAGCTCTCCCTTCCGCTACTTTTACGACTTTCTACCACCTATGGACCACTTTTAGATGTTGGACGACCTGCAACTTCCTGTAGCCTCCCACTAGCAACTAAATTCTAAATCATCTAACATACACTAGCACTCACCGACGACCCTATCTTGTGGACCTGATAAGGTGGCCGATGCCCCCTTTACAAATAGGTCCAGTTTACGAAGAATGATAGATTCTAACTATACAGGACCTCTAGGTGACTGCCACCATGCAATCTATGGGAGTGTCTTATCTTTACTTAGTTATATTAACCTATGAGCAGGTATAGCTCTCCTGAACGCAGGCCATGGCATAACATCCGAGACTGCAGCCTTTTCAAGTCTACTAGCAAGGGCGGCACTATTGCATGTACAACAGGTGCGATAATTTCTTATTTTGTGAGGGGGGCGGCGGCAAATTTTTAAAGAAACTAATAACTATAGCTGCAGTAAGGTTGGCCGAAGTAGGAATTATTTTTCAAAAGAGATTTTTGATTGCTTTCAAAGATGACGTTAAATTTAGTTAAATTAATCATTATTATCTAAAATCAGACTTGGAAAGTGGCAGCAGATATCCAGGTTCGCTCCGGGCGGCAAAATAGCTAGCGCCGGCCTTATAGACCAGTGTAGCTTTTCTCACCAAGGGATGCATCGGGGTTAGCAAAGAAATATTAATGCAGGAATAGTGAAGACCAGAACCTGGAACATCAGGTTAAAAGCCTGGCAAGTAAGCTAAACTCCTCCCCTTGTTCAAGGTCCCCCTCCATCTTCCTGACACAGGAGTATTACCTATCCAACCGTCTCAGCTCTCCCCACCAAATATTTCATCCCCCTTTGATTGACTCAAATCTACCATACTGGCAACCAACCATGGCCACAACTTCAAAAATTAACATAACATTCGCCACTCGGAAAATTATAAAAAAATATATATATATACTAATTCTTCCTCTATCTCTCTCCACCCCCCTTCCCCCTCTTCACATGACATGCAACTGGTATTTATTCTCCTTCACCTTTCAACATCAGCCTCTCCACCACTGGGCGGCCTAAAGCCAAATTGCCAATATGTACGATTGCCAGCCTTCACTGTGCTGGCCAGTCTTTGCCGTTTTCATCCGCACCCACTGCCCTTTATGCGTATGGACACGATGATAAGGGGGCCGAGGCCCCTTTACCAATAGGTCCAGCTTAGAAATAAGGATGTATAAGAAGAAGAAGGCCAGTCAAGGATGTTAGATTCTAGAGGAGTGGGCGATCGACTGTAAACAGCAGATTTTGTTTTCTCTCCGATTTTGAAAAGTCTTTTTAAAGACTGGTTTTCGCTCATTTTTAATTTTGGTGAAGGAAATGCTAACTATGGATCCAGGAATCAACCCAGTGAACACAAGAGACCCAAGATCGACTGCTAAAGCCACTGACAGGAACAACCATCGTCAAGCTTCTGAAACATCAAACCAGGTCTGTATGATAACAGTGAAGGCGGCTGGTACTAGTGTTTGTGCTGGCAATCAGGCACATCGTTCATCTCAACTCCAAAAGGCAGCAAAATGCCTATCGCTATACCTAGCTACTAGAAATATCTTACCTTTAGCAACAGCCACCACAAGTCACACACAACTCACCCTCCCCAATCAGGTATCATCTAACCAAACACAAATGGACACACGAAAATGCATCGGATAAAGACACAGAAGACTCCTGGACCATCATAAATAACAGAAAAAGATCCAGGAAACAATCGGCTTCCTCTGACAACGATACCATTTGCGACTTCACTATAACTCAAGACTATGTTCCAGTGCTCCTTTACTCCACTCCCACCACATTATTACAGAACATAAACATTAATCTAATCACCAAAACCGTAAATTCCACAATAGAAAAACCACTTGAAGCGAGATTAACTCACAGAGGAGAGTACCTGGTACATGTCAAAAATCAATGCCAGGCAAAAAAAAACTCTTGCCCTATATTGATAATATAGAAATAAAGTCAAAATACCCAGAGTCCTATAATAAGCCATATAAATCCATAGAAGGTGTGGATAAATACTTAAGTGATAAAAGTATCCTAGAAGCCTTAGTTTAATACAACGTCCACAAAATCAAACGAATCACTTACGCCCACCACATCATGGATGGCAGCACCATACGAAGAAATACAGACAAGGTCATTTTATACTTCAATTCCTCTCCCCTACCACCTACTGGGGAAATTGGACTCTTCACACACACAGTCACCATTACACCAACTCCCCTCCACAATGCATTAAATGCCAAAGACATGGCCACATTATAAAAATCTAGAAGCACAGCAAGATGCAAATACTGTGCCCAACCCCACATGTCATATGAATGCAAAAGGACCCAACCACTACTATGCTGCAACTGTGGAGGGCCCCATGTAGCCACCTTTGGCAAGTGTCCTGTCCGACTAAGGGCAATTAAAATAAAAACAGCAGCCACCACAAGCATCGCGAACACGACTGATAAAACTCCAATCACCACTATTACTACCACACCTCCTCCACAGTTGCCTACACCTAAACCTCTACTTCCACTTTCCACTCCCACAGTCCTACTACAACAGAAAGCAAAACCACACCCTTCTCTTACTACCACCACGCAAAACCCTGACCATAATTTGACCTCACCTCTCCCACCACATTCCCTGCCTTGCCCACAAGGAAACCAACAATCATCCCCACATCAGATGAAGAAGCACCAGTTCAACTTACCCAGCAGCAAACACCCCCACCCTCACCCAAATTCTCCACCAGAAGGGCAAAAACTAACTATCTGAGAATCAAGACTAAAAGGACCCCAGCTGCTAAATCTCAACCACCACCAACTATTGCAATTAATTGTCCCTCTAATTGATGCCCTTCTGCCACCACAAAACAGAACTCCCCCCCCCCAACTCAACTTAGCCATACAGGCCATAGTGGCATTTCTCTAGCAACTACATTTACTCTCCCCCCTCCCTCCCACTCTTGCGGCAGTTCCCCTCTCTTCCCTCCTGACACCCCCACCCCATGCACTTGCATCCAATGGAATTGCAGATCCCTCCCCAACAAAATCCTCGAATTAAAAACAATCACAATTCAACACATAATACCCATATTGGCTTTAAATGAGACCAGAATACCAGAAAATTTCAACTATAAACCATACATTATACACAGAGCCAATACTAAGAAAAATCACTCTAACTCAACCACTTTGATACACAAAAAATACCCCCACTGCCTAATTCCTAACCCAATCACCTACACCTACATGGACATTGTAGGAGTGAACATTAAATTACATAACACAATTTTAAACCTCTGCAATGTATACTTCTACCATAATACACACATCAACATCAAAACATTAATGAAAGACTTTGATCACATATTCTCTCTATCTCCTGGTCCCAGCATCATTGTAGGAGACTTCAATGCACACAATACCTTATGGGGAAGGAACTACATAAACAATAGAGGAAGCACAATTGAAACTTTCATTCTACACTACAAATTGGCCATGCACAATGATGGTTCACCCACCTTCACCAAGCCCCCATATGAGTCAGTTCTTGACCTCACCCTTTCATCTTCAGACATTTCCCCCATCATAAATTGGCAAGTACACCATTCCACATGGGCTAGTGACCATTATCCAATTTTCCTCACCCTTCAAGGAGTTAAAGCCACAGCATACTCAACAAAAGCACACGTTAACTGGCACAACTTCTCTGCAAACTGTGAAACCAGTATCACCACACAAACACCAGACAATTTAACCTCATTCTACACGTATTAATCACAGTATCCAAAACAATAAATTTACCACCAATGGTTTCACCAAAAACCACCCTGAAATAACCAAACAACTACAAATAAGGAGAAAAACAGAGGACACAGCCAGAAGACACCCAACTGTACTTGCTATCACTACTTTTAACAAAGAAAATGCCATCCTTAGAAGAATTAGATTAAACACCAAAAGAAAAGAATGGAGAAACTTTTGTAACAACATCAACCCAAGAACTGACTCCACCCTCATTTGGTCAACAATAAGAACATTTAGGACCCAGACCCAGCCCTTAGCCCCTTGGCACACCATACTGTGGACCAATAACCTCTCAGCAAAGCAAGGGGCTAACCACATAGCATCACACCTCATCACTACCAACCATCTGGCAAATTCCCACATATACCAACAATATTGCCACCACATGAACCAGATACTGACACATGATACACCTTGCAAACTACCCGCCATCAACTTACCATTCACACAACATGAGTTAAACATTGCCATTCATCAGGCAAATAAAAAAAGCACACCTGGGCGAGATTCTATCACATATAGTACACTTAAAAATCTAGGCACACAGGCTTTACATACTCTACTTCACATATCAATGAATGCTGGGAAAAACACACATTCCCCACACAATGGGAAGAAATTCACATCATTCCCATTCTCAAACCACACAAGCCAGCATCTCAAATCAGCTCATACAGACCCATAGCACTCACATCATGTGTCCTCAAAGTTCTAGAAAGAATGGTGCTCTCCAGAATCAAATACTATTTAGCAACCAAAAAAACACTCCCCTTATGCCAAACTGGCTTCAGAGAGCACATGTCCACCACAGACAATTTCTTTGACCTTGTCACTTCAGCAGAAATTGCTCTTCAAAACAAAGAAATCTTTTGCTGTGTCTTTCTAGACCTAACCTCTGCTTTTGATACTGCCTCACACACCAATATACTCTTCAAATTACACCAACTAGGAATCACAGGAAACATCTTGCATTTTATCAGAAATTTCCTCACACAGAGAAAGGTTAAAGTCAAACTGGGAACTACTCTCTCTGACCCCCACAATTTAACTAGGGGATTGCCAGAGGGCAGTGTGGTATCACCTACACTTTTCAACATTCTTCTACATGATCTACCAACAGTATTTAACAAGGACATTAATTGCTCCATCTTTACTGATGACATAGTGCTCTGGACCAAAGGAAATGATACTCTCATTATAAAAACAGCCCTAAAAACAGCATTCAACCAGTTCCTTGACTTTACAAACAAATGGGGACTAGCCGTCTCTGCACCTAAATCTGCGGTCTTACCCATAACACATAACCCCCCGCCAACTCACTCAGCATAACTATAAACAATCACGACATCCCCCTAGTTAAACACTACAAATACTTAGGGCTAACTATAGACCAACAGCTTAACTGGAAACAACACATCACAAATACACAATCCACATGTAATGGAGATCTCAACATTCTCAAATCAATCACAAGAGCTAGCTGGGGTGCAAGTGACAGATCTATGATCACCCTTATTAAAACATTTATCAACAGCAGACTGGAGTATGGCCTGCTAGCTCTAAACACTACCTCACCCACATTTTTTAACAAACTTGAAACCATACACACCACAGCCATCAGACTTGCACTGGGTCTTAAAACTGGCTGCCCAAACTTTGCCACATGGGCAGAAGCCAACATGCCTCCCCTCGACAACATCAGACACAAACTCACCTGCAAACACTACGTCAAATTAAAACATCTAAACCCCAACCACCCCACTATAAATAGAATTGAGTCTCCTACCAACTCATCCCCCACTGCACAAATCATAAAGCAGCACCCACTATATTCAACATGGAGAAAAATCAAACCTTTCAACCCTAGATACACAATCCCCAATTGGACTATTAAAAAACCCTCCATAAATCTCGCACTACCACACATCACCCAAAAATATAAACACCTCCCACAAGAACTAAAATTTGCAGCGGAACAACTCATCACAAACATTCCTACTACAGATCTCATTATATTCACAGATGGCTCCCACATCCCACAAACAACAAATGGCTCTGCTGCCTTCCACTCTACCCAACCAATTTTCTCCCATGTAATCAAAATGAACCATGCAGAAAACAGTACTGCTACAGAGCTAACTGCTTGGAATGGTCCTCCACACAAAATACACACAGCATACATATTATCACTGACTCAAAATCTGCCTTACACAGCATCAACAAACATACATACAACCTATCACAAAATTACTCTCTTTTCCATATTCACAGAATTTCACACAATATAATTGCCACTCACAAAACACTAACATTCCACTGGATACCCTCTCATTGTAACATAACCCATAATGACACTGCTGACCACCTTGCTAAACAAGGACACAATATCCCTACACCAAATTATCACACCCCTGAGACATATAATCATCACCTAATTGAAATCAACAAATTCTTCCACTCCAAATGGACACAAAACTGGATCCAACAGGCCACAATTAAAAATACATTCAGAGCCACCATTGCTGCCATCCCACACACACTACATCTCAACTACCTATCAAGAAGAGCCCAAACAGCAATTCATCAACTACGCACTGGCAGAACAAATCTCAACAAGGACCTTTTCATGATACAAAAGGTACCATCTGCTCTTTGCACTACATGCCAAGTGATAGAAGACATTCTACACTATCTTCTACACTGCACCAAATACACAATACATAGAATTACCCTCTTCCAGACACCCACCACACTGGGAACCACTTATTTCTCAGCCCAAACAATTCTTGGTCCTACTCATAATAATATAAAAAGCCACTATAGGGCCTTGGCCCTATATATCAACAGCACTGGGAGATTCCCCTAAAGCCTCTCTGCCTCTCCAAAGGCCTCTACCTCACTTTTAAAAGATCCTTGGGACACTAAAAGATCCAGATGCCAATAAAAGATCCCCATAGGACATCAAAAGACGCATTTTGGACAACTTATTCGATAGAAACTAACTCAAAATAAAAATATAGTATAAAATCATAAAAAAAAAATCAATCTAACTATCAAAAATAAAGTCACATAAAGGAAAACTTTATTTCTATGTTGGAAACTTTTATATTTCTCTTTAACCCAATAACTTATATGGAATCTCTCCCAGAACATAACATCTCTATTCACATTATCATACCTAATATACATATGGAATCTCACCACATCTCCCACTACCCTTTGATGGGAACCTTAAACTGCACTCCTGCCACACACCACAAGCTCATGGCTGACCTTCCACTGGCTCTTCAAAAATAAACACTGACCACCACACACTGAACACATAAATTTGATTTCCAACTCATATAACGTAGCTATATCATTTTCCTCCCTTCTCCTCCAAAAAAAATATCTTTACCATACTCCTTCCCATATATAAGGCTGTCACTGATCTAAAACTTTTCCCAGATCCACCCCTGCGCAACATTTCACTGCATGGCAACCCAATGCTAACCTCTGGAGTTAGATAAGCTACCATAAATATTTCCTCCTCCATCTTCCTGACACAGGAGTATTACCTATCCCACCGTCTCAGCTCCCCCCACCAAAAATTTCATCCCCCTCCATGCCCTGCAACCCATCTTGGGATGACTTTAAAGAAAAAAAAAATTATTTTCTCTTCGCCCCCCCCCCCCAAAGGGATTTCTCCCTAGCACCCCAATTCTCATCTATTCCATGGACATGACCACCCTCGCCCACCCCCCATTTACCTCCCCCCCATGAGTAGGTGTCAATTTTGATTGACTAAAATCTACCATACTGGCAACCAACCATGGCCACAACTTCAAAAAATAACACATAACATTCGCCACTCGGAAAATTATAAAAAAAAATATATATACACTACTTCTTCCTCCATCTCTCTCCACCCCCTTCCCACCCCCTTCACATGACATACAACTGATATTTATTCTCCTTCACCCTTCACATCAGCCTCTCCACCACTGGGCTGCCTGCGGCCTAAACCCAATTGCCAATATGTACGATTGCCAGCCTTCACTGTGCTGGCCAGTCTGCCTTTTTCATCCGCACCCACTGCCCTTTATGCCTATGAAGCTGATGATAAGGTCACAAACAAACCTAAGGACCTCACCACAAGTTATCTCACCAGCTTGTGGTGAGATAATATCCTTTTCTAAGCTGGACCTACTTGTAAAGGGGGCCGAGGCCCCCTTTACAAATAGGTCCTGCTTAGAAAGAAGGATGTATAAGAAGAAGGCCAGCCTCTAACTATACTTGGACAAGATGATAAAGGGACCAAGGTCCCTTTTTCAAAATGGTCCAGTTTTTAAAGAAGGATGTTAGACTCTAACTATACAGGACCTCTAGCTTTCACTACTTGCAAATTTTTGCCACTGTGAACATTTTTATTTTAATTTAAACACTGCACAGTACTTTAATGCCCAAGAATTTTGAATTGGGAGAATCAGTAGATATGTTCAGAACTAGATTTTTTTTTATTTCTTAAAAGTTCAATAAAGCATATTTCTTGCATGTAAAAATGACATGACACTGAGGAATGGTCACTGAATTATAATCGTCCCACTCCATGTTATATTGTCAAAGAGAGTCAAAAATAGTTTCTCATGAATTTCTAACATAAATCTTTTATAGGAAAATATGGCTGAAAAGAAATTAGCTTTCCCAATCAAATCAATTTACATACAAGTTTTTAACAATATTCTTTAAATATTTAAATGGCTATAATATTTAAAACTTTTACCAGCAAAAGCATTTGAAGAAAATTATAAAAGTGATGACTATTGAAATTATCCTACAATCCTGTGGCCTAAAGGATTATGAGGGCCTTTATACATATTGCTTCTGTTAATCAAAATGGCATTGGTTAAAGACTGTAATCAAAGGCGAAATTAACATTGCATGACATTTATTAAACCAACATTATTTCATTTCATACTAAATGCTCAAACTATACTAAAAATTATGAATTTTACATCTAAAACAGTCTTGTTTAAAATGCACAGAACAAATTTTGTGTTTTCTTTCAGTGTCCAATTTAATCTTCTTACTTGATGTATCCATTCGCTCTCTATTTCGCAAAGGAAATCTAAAAAAAACTTAAGAAATTGCTAACAATATTTTCTTAAAGTAGCGAATATCGAACAATTATTAATCCGAAAAAAACTATTGCTAACCCGGTGGGACAGCAATAATTTTTATCAGATAAATTCTATATTTACCACAGGTATCTTTGTATTTACTATGGAGCGAACATTAATTTTCGCATGTATAATATTAAATAAATAATAAATACCCCCTCAAGCAGCTGCTTGCAACAGAGGTCTGACAATTTGTAACTATAAATGAGTTGGTCATTTTTCTCACCGTTTAAGGTACTTTATAAACCTAAATACTTGCAAAATTCATCATCATCATCATCATCATCCTCAAGCAGCCATGGGCTACGGAGGTCCAACCAGACCATGCAATTTAGTTCTCCAAGCAAGTCTATCCTGAGCTACATCTACTGCATTTGGCTACTGCACACCAATTCTAACAAGGTCCTGTTTGACATTGTCTGCCCACCGCATCCTAGGTCTCCCCTTCTTTCTGAGGCCTTTAGGCACACTGTTCATAACCCTATTCGCCAATCTATAATTATTCATACGGGCAACATGACCAAACCAACGGAGTCTCTCTCTGCACAATATGCTGCTTAAAGGAGGTTGCAAACTCCTTTGCCTAACCTCATCATTAGTTACAAAGTTGAACCACCTAATGCCCAAGATACTGCGTAAGCATCTGGAATCAAAAGCATCTAGTTTCCTGTTATCTTGTTTACAAAGTGTCCAAGTTTCACTACCATAACTAACCCTAGAAAGAACCAAACTATTATACAGCCTAATTTTAGTCTTTAGGTGTATACGCCTATTTCTCCACACTCTCCATAGATTCTTAAAAGTCCCGGCAGCAATCCCTATTCGTCTGTTAATCTCATGCCGCACATCACCATTATCTGTTACATAGCTCCCAAGATAATTAAACTGTGACACCTGCTCAAGACTGCAACCATTCAGATTAACTGAATCACAGCCTGCCTGACCAATTTTCATCACTTTAGTTTTCTCTCTGTTTATAACCAAACCTACTCTACTACCAGTCTCATCAACAGCTCGAATGAAAGAGTTCATCTCATCAACATCATTTGCCAAATGGGCTAAATCATCAACATAATCTAAATCAGAAATTTTCGTATCTCCAGCCCATTTAAGGCCAAAATCTTTCCCTTGAAGTGAATTTCGCATAACATAATCAATAACCAAGCTAAAGAGAAAAGGAGACAAAATGCACTCTTGTCGAACACCAGAAGTAATGCTAAACCAATTGCTTCAAGCCTTACCAACTCTCACACACGACTCAGTGTTATTATAGAGAGCTTTCATTATGTTAACTAACTTGTCTGGTATACCATATGATCTCACAATCAACCACAAATTATGACGATCAACAGAGTCGAAAGCCTTTTTGAAATCAACAAAGCTAGCAACCAAAGGTTTCTGAAACTCTAAACATTTCTCAAGAATCTGCCTAAGTGAAAATATCTGATCCACACATCCCCTACCACTTCTGAATCCACATTGCTCATCACGCAATTGACTGCCAACCAGATTCTTAATTCTATTAAGCACAATCATGGAAAGAACTTTATCTGGAACAGAGAGTAGGCTGATACCCCTATAATTATCACAAGAACTGCGATCACCTTTTTTGAAAATAGGGATAACAATAGCTCTGGTAAAATCCTTAGGAACCATGCCTTTATCATAAAAGATATTCAGAATTTCAGTTATCCAAGTGGTAACCGATACATTCCCAGCTCTAAGCATTCCGAAGTAAATTCATCTAGCATTGGGGATTTATGAAGTTTAGAAATAGCCAAAATAACTTCAGGTTGTGTTATAGGGCTAACATTAAAGCCACCAATGCATCTATCATCATTGCAAACAATGGGAATAGAACTAACCACATTGTTTAGAACATCACTGAAATGCTCAGCCCACCTAGCCATGACAGAATCCTCCCCTTCTATAACCTTGCCTTGTTTATCCTTCAATCCTTGTATGCCTGTCCGTTTTCTACCACACAAAACATTAACTATCTGGTACAGCTCTCTGCTGTTGTGCTGTCTAACTGCTTCCTCGGCTTTGTCAGCCAAACCATCAAGCCAAAGATTCTTATCAGCAGCTAACTGATCCTTTACAAGTTTATTAAGGTCTCTGTAATGCTTTCTATTAGGACTAGTAGGGTATTGATTAAGGGCATTCCTGCAGTTCTTTCTTTCCGAAATAAGCTCAAGTGCCTTATCACTCAGATAATTTTGCCTCTTCTGCTCCTTTTTTCCTAAAAGAGTACTGTTAGTGTCCAAAAAAGCCTGTTTAAAATGATCCCATTCTTCCTCAACTTCAGTAGTAAGCAAACCATGACTGTCATAATGACTAAGTAACCTATCATGGTAAGCTTTGGCTATAACTGGATCTTTCAGAGCTTCAGTATTAAAAGTAAATTTTTTAACCCTAGCACAACACTTTTTAAGTTTAAGTTGCAAGACACTTTTAACAAGGTAATGGTCCGATCCAATTTCAGCTCCCCTATATGCCCTGGTATTTCTAACAGAACTAGCCCATTTGCTGTTAATTAATATGTAATCAATCATATTCTTATGCAGCCCATCAGGTGAAACCCATGTGTACTTATGTATGTCGCGGTGTTTGTAATAAGTGTTAGTTATTCTGAATCCATTGAGTTTACTTACCTGTAGGAGACGTTGCCCATTGCCATTGCAGCTACCAATACCAAAAGGGCCTATTACTCCTCCCCAAATGGCAGAGTCAATACCAACTTTGGCATTGAAGTCACCAAGAACTAGGGTAATATCTCCTTTCTTGACAGAATTCAAAATATCCTGAAGTTGTTCATAAAAGCTATCCTTCTCATCCTCATCGGCATCCTCAGTGGGGGCATAACAGCAGGTAACATTCAAGTCTTTAACGCTTGTCTGAAATTTTGCTGTAAGAAACCTTTCATTAATGCACTCATATCCTAGAAGAGCATCGCTAGCGTGTCTGCTGAGAAGCAGACCCATGCCTTGGTGATGCTTATTGTCGTCCATTCCTAAAAAGAGAAATTTAAGATTATTTTTAAGAATCTTACCTTTATCTGTCCATCTGGTCTCTTGCAAGCCGAGAATATCTAAATTATAACGGTGGAATACTTGTGTGAGGACATCAAGAGAAAAAGCTTTGTGCAGAGTAATCACATTCCCAACTACCTATGGAGAGAAAATGGTTAGTGGGATGTTTAAAGAAACTATGTTTATTGAGAGAGGGAATGCCGACAATATCAAACAGCCCCCTAATCGCAGACATGGGGCAAAGACCCGTTCCCCCACTACTAAAGGCTGAAGCCATCTACACTGGAAGACTTCCTCCAATGTAGGATTTGATGATGCCAATAGAAGCAAAGAGTTCAGGTGCCTGCGATGACTTCTGCTCATTATTATCCACCAGGTGATAAACATATCCTGTGAATCTATTCACTTGGGGCTGTCAACCCACAAACAAACAGAAAACACAGCGGAAGATTTTTCCCTGCACAGAAGCCCACCAGTGCAGCAAAATTAGGATCCATAATCAAGCTCAGAGCCATATATCTGTCCAGTCCAGTAAGTTTATATGGTCAGCAGCAGGACCCTGTGTGGTTGACCACTCCTCAGCAAGGTAGAAAAAAAAAGAAAAGTAGCCATAGTTGTCCAGATCAGTAGGCTCCACTAATCTGGCAGCCCTCCCCTTCCATTCACTTCCAGAAGAGAGTATCTCTTTAGAAAGGTACTAACGGTGTGCACCACGAGAAGGCGGGGTCGGACATTAGGTGCTAGGCCTGGCCGGTTCTATGCATCATCACAGGGGATTGGTGCATAGCTCTCCTTCCAGTGACTACCTAGCTACCAGTTACAGACCAACAAAAGACCTTGCAAAATTACAGTCACAGAAACAAGTGTTATGCTACGGAGTTGAAGCACGTTTGTCAACGAGTTGCCCTAAAGTGTCATGGATGCGAAGTTTCCCGAAATCACGTGTTGGTGGCGCTGAAAGCAGTGATACGAGCAGTCGATGTATTCTAGGTCGTTGGTATATGATAGTTGATAGCTGAAACATAACATTCAATGTGCCAGGATCAAATGACCCCATAACCATTTTCATCTGATGATCGCCGATAAGGCCATGAGTCAAAGACAGTACAAAAGGTAGTTCACCAAGCTATGGTGAAACCCCGAAGGGCTCTGAAAAGAACACGTAGGAACAGGAGCAGAAAGCAAGAACTAAACCAAAAATTTATCCATATCGAAGATCAGGGGTCTTGCTCTTTTGATCCTGCTCTGAGGATCGAACAAATAATGCAATAGAGAAGAAATCAAATCATGAGGGTTTGAGTCAACACCATCAAAGAAGACCTTCGAGGTGTTCGTAATAAAGTTATATATGTGTTCAACTCCAAGATCGTGATGAATTCTTCTGTTGGTGACGAACCAGGGAGCATTCGTAACCTGTCTTAGCACTTTGTTCTGATATCGTTGTAAACAACGGATATTTGTCTTGGTCGTATTCGCCCAGACAGAGGCAGCATAAGTCAATACTGGACGTAGCACAGAAAAGTACAGAAGTAATTTGTGGTCAATAGAAAGGATCGAATTTCGACCCAACAACGGCCCAAGTTGGCATCGGATGACGTTAGCTTTATGAACGATGTATTTAATATGGTCGTTCCACTTCAATTTATGATGCAAAATCAGCCCTAAATACTTTGTAGTTTTTTTGCCAAGGAATAGGGTTATTAAATATATATAAACTGCTGTCACAAGAAACTTTCTTCAAAGTAAATAGTAGCGCTGAACTTTTGTCAGCGTTTATTTTGATCTTCCATTTATCGTACCATTTTTCAGCCAGGTCTAGACCTTTCTGCAGCCTGTCTATAGCTATCGAAGACCTCAGAGATGTAGAAAGTATAGCTATGTCGTCCGCGTACATAGCATAAAACAAACGGTCATGCAAGGAGAAATCATGCATGTAGATAGAGAATAGAACAGGGCCAAGAAGGGAACCCTGAGGGACCCCTGTCTGTATACTCTGGACTGCAGATAGACTCTCATTGACACATACTTGAAAAGTACGGTGATGTAAATAGGATTCGATAAAAAGAATCATCCTTGATGGGGCCTTTGCCCTGATGAGCTTAGAAATCAGCCCATCAACCCAAACCTTGTCGAAGGCCTTTGCCACATCGAGGAAGGCAGCAGCTACGAATTCCTTCTTATTTAAGGATTCCTTTAGTTTACCAACGACTCGTAAAAGCTGGTGATCCGTTGACATCTTATTCCGGAAAGCAAATTGTATATCCGGAATCACCTGATGTTGAGAGACGAATGTTTGCATTCGATTCAACATGATTCGTTCCAACAGCTTACTGAGACAACAGGCTAATCGGACGGTAGCTACTTGGAAACTTTTGATTTTTCCCTGGCTTAGGGGTCATCTTGATCTTTGCTCGCTTCCATACCTCAGGAAAAACTCCATATCGTATAAGGACATTAAATAGAGAACACAAAAATACAATTGCATTGACAGGTAAATTCCTGATCATGGCATTTGTAACCAGATCCAAACCAGGAGCCTTATTTCGCTTTAGCTTCCCGATTGCTGCCTTAATCTCCTTAGGTCTAGTGAAAAGTGTCTGACTTGTCGGACGCAGATAGAAATGATGTATTTCATCTTTCATCTCTCGTTGAGTAATTTCATCTGACAAGTCAGAATTTTCCTGGAACTGGGTGACCAATGTTGAGGCAAATGCTTCAGCTTTCTCAGCATCACTATATACCACCCCCTTTTCACCTTGTATAGGCGGGAGGTTATTTTTAGGATTTTTTAGCCTCTTCGTAAAGTTCCAAATAGAATAATCATAAACAGAGAGGTTTTCAATCTTATTTTTCCAAGAGGTTGCTCTGAAGTCTGCGATATCTGCTCGAACTCTGTTCTTGAGGGCATAGTATATATTTTTATCTGCAGGATACCGAAACCTTTGCCACCGATGTCTAGCTTGGTTTTTGGCCTTGACAAGTTCAAGTAAGTGGGAAGGTAACTTAAAATAAACAGGAACCTTTTTCCTCGTATAACTAGCCTTCCTCTTACATGTATGAAGAATAGCAGTAAACTTTTCAATGACAGCCTCAATATTGTGGAAATGCGGAGTACTGCATTTTCCTTTGAAAGAAGAGTGAACAAGTTCTTTGTAAACATCCCAATTTGTTGAAACGGAAACAGGAGGAGTTGCCATATTCGATATGGAGAGCTGAAGAGAGATTGGTATGTGATCCGAGTTTAGCGATTGTATGGTAGCAAGACTGTAGGCCGGAAAAAAGTGTCCCAGCAGGACTATATCAAGCACATCTGGCATGTATTTCGGGTTGTACGGAAAATAAGTGGGACTGGAAGGCGCATCCACAATGATCCCCTTACTAGTAGAATATTCAAGCAGGGTGCGACCATTTAAGTTACACCTTCGAGAATTCCAAGCAGTATGTTTGGAGTTTAGATCACCAGCAAGAATTGTGGGGCAGTCGGTTTCAAAGATCCAATCCAGATCCACAGAACGCAAAATAATATTTGGAGGCTTATAACCAGAAATGATATTTAGTTTTCCAATACTAGTCCGGAGAATAGAGATGGCAGTTACTTCAATGGAAGCCATATCAGGAAGCAGATAATGGAAGTGTGGAATAGAGCTCTTGACAAAAATGGCTGTCCCACCACCTCCATTATGTATTCTGTCAGTTCGATAAACTTTGTAATTTGTGACATTTAGCGTATACCTAGCCCTTAAGTGTATCTCACTCAGTAAAGCCACGTCCACATTAAACTGCAGAAGAAAGTTCAGAAACTCGAAAAGGTCTCTTTTAAGGCCGTTGCAATTCCACGCAATAATCTGAAGCTGGTCATGATAGTAAGGTGAATCACCCATCGGAGTTCAGAGCGTTGAGGAAAAGATCAAAAGCTCGGACCCCGACAGCAATTTTGGCCATCAGGCCTTTAGCACTTTGATACTCTGTAAATAAATTTTTAATGGTGGTCAGAATAGCAGCAAGATTTAACTGTTTGACAAAGGAAAAAACGTCTGTGATATCATTAATCAGAATTGAGTCGAAATCTTTTTTATCCCTCTTAGAGGATGTTTGTACTTTAGGGTTCTGCTGGACATGAGTTGAAGTACGTTCATATGAAGCTGGTGAAGGAACAGCAGTAGACTGTCCAATCCTAGATGTCGATGATGAAGCAACTGCAGCAGCATACGAAAGTAGATGTTTTAGCAACAAACGGGGAGTCACCTTTCCCTTTCCCAGAGGTACAGACTTTGATTGTCTATGAGATGGAGGCACAGTTTTGATAGAACCAAGTTTAGGATAGAAAGCACATCCCTTATAATTTGCTGTATGTGGCAGCCCACAATTAGCGCAAGTGGGGGGGGGGCATCAGTCTTGCTTCTGGAACAAGTAGTTGTGAAATGATCCCCGGCGCATTTCACGCAACGGGGCCTATTATGGCATCCACTCTGCGCATGACCAAACGATTGGCAGCAGTGACACTGAGTGGGTGCAGGTCCTTTTCTATAATTTTCAACCTTGATTCGTAGGTGAAAAAGACTAGTAACGTTGAAAATGTTCTTATTTGCAGCATTCTTCGAAAGTTCGACAAAAAAAACGGGAATTGGTTTTCTATCTGCACCGTGTTTGAGTTGTGAAATTTTAAAGGGGTTCAAACCCATGCCCAGTAGCTCAGTCCTAAGCTCATCGCAGGTAACATCCAGTGGTAAATTTTTAAGAACAACTTTTAGATTTTTTTCAGCTTTAAGCTGATATGTATGAAATTCAAGGTGAGACCCTTCAAACAATCTGACAAAGGCGCGAAAATCCTGAGTGCACTTCGTCTGTACACGAATGGCGTCTCCATTTGATTTGGCAGTGAAAGCCTCCACTGCCAAAACAGTAAGCTCTCGTTGTAATAGGGTCCAGTTTTTTGGACTCTTCAAAATAATTGGGGGAATCTGTTCCCGTTTAGCCACAGTCACTGAGGACGTATCCAACTGGCAAGACCTATAAGAGGTAGAGGCAGCCATAACATCCGTTGATCCATCAACGTGGTCAGAGTTCAGGGCTAAAACCGAGAATTTATTTTTAAGTGGAATAGTATCATGGGTAGGAGAAAGGGGACGTTTATGTCCTTTCTTAACAGGTTTAAACTTTGTTGTGTCCATACTATCCGCTGTATCAGCAGTTGTAACAACAGAAACAAGATTCCCGGTGTTCTCGGAAGTGGTAGCAACCCGCTGGATTGACGTTGGGAAGTTGAATTCACAATTATGTTCCATAATTTCCTTTTCAATATAATATTTTTGTAAGATGGCCGTCTTAAAGGTGGCATAAGTTGCAGGATTAAGACCATGAATCTGAGTCATATTTGGCATACGATGTAAAATGGAGTTTACCTCCTCCAATTTATCAAGTTTGTGCGTCAAACATTGACATGTTGAAGCAGCATCCGTTTTGGCCTCTGGTTGTGGCGGATGAGAGTTATCTCCAGTTTCGACACAATGATCAAAGTTTTCCCCTGGGGCCGGGGATATGCCATCCAACAACTGCGGAGGAGATACCTCTTTGCAGGGTAAATGCCCTTCAATAACAGAAGGACTACAGATTTGCCAGGCATCGTCGTCCGATATCCAATGCAGTGCAGGCCCAGCAGAGTCCGCCATCAAAATCTCCCTAGGGTCCGCCACCGCATCCATATTTGAATCCTCGATATATCATCGAATTCTGAGACAAAAGAAAAAATAAATAAGCACTGACCTGAAGTGCAGAAGAACGAAGCCCAAGCTTTGGGCGAGAAAAAATTAAATATTCCCTACAGCCGCGACAAATAGCACAGCGCACACTCCCTATGGAATCCGGCGAAACAGTCCTTCGCGAAATCCACTCCTATCCTAGTAAAGTCAAGGAACGTGTGCACAAGAGCAGCGGTCGACACAATCCTCAGCAGCACTTCCTTTTCCAACCTGTCGATCAACCTCCGAATCTGGAACAATATCCCTTATTACCACTACTTGACAATCGCCCTTAAATGCACTTCAACACTCAACTCCACTGACCAAGAGTTACTGACCTAGGTCGTTGGTAATACTACCCAACCAGAATTAGGATTCGCAAATTTGCATTTATAGTAAATAATCTCACGGTTAATAGTAAAATACATTACAGTCATGGGTTAAAGAAATTTAAAAAAGTAGAAAAAAACCGACTGGTTTAATTTTAGTTTAAAACAATATTACGAATTTATACAAAAACGGTGACATTTCATATTTTTCAAAATTCCGGAGGACGAGATTAGAAACGCGGATGTACGGTAACCTTACTAGTGAGAGTATTAGATCATTTGTCCAAATAATTTTTTTTTGTAGCTTCATATCAACCTGTGTATATCGATGGCAATCATAAGGAGGGAACCATGAACCCCTGTAAAACACATACAAGTGTTGTTTTTTTTAATAGCCCAGTGATTTTTGCTCCCTAAAAGGATTAGCTGCACGGGATTTCGTCACCATTTTCTTTTTCAGGAGCAAAATGACGCTCGTAGCACCACAGAGGCCAAATGAGAGCTCCTAAAAATCTCGAATATTTAATAATACATTAGTAAAAATCGGAGTGTCCTTTCTGAACCCCCCCGAAGTGGGACCACCTTGTTGTGTGGTGGGGGGCTACGGTGCCTCTGAGAATTTGGGTTCGGATCACTGGCACTCTGGAGTTCATGATATCTTGTGGCTCTCCCCCCCCCCCCCGGTGCAGGGGGCCTGTTGAGGGTCTGCGGACTGGTTTTAGAGGGAGGCCGGTACAGTGGGCTTATTGACGTCCCCTGAGAAGCAGGGGGTTGCAGCCCGGTTAAGAGGCCGTACTTAGGGGTCTGCAGACTGGGCTTGGGGAACCCGGTCCGATGGGCTCATCGATGTGGTCTCAGTGATATCGTGGGTCGGAAGACTGTTCACTGGGGGGCTTCGGCCTGCTCACAATGGAAAGGACGGAGTTGAAGGCTTGCGACCGGGAGTGACCTGGTTGACGGGCTAATCGATGGAAAAGCTAAACTAAGAGTCCCACATGATATCTTTAGGCAGAACATGGCTTTCGTAGTGGAGGGGCCTAGGTGCTCCGAAGTGGTGTGGGACGGTGGTCCTCTAGCGTCCGCACGGCCAGCAACCTCCTGGAGATGCCTAGAACGGGAGGGTCTGCTAAAAGGACTTTGAGAACCCGATTAGGGATGTGGTCGGCGCTGTGGAGGGGACGAAGTTGAGAGTCATGCGGAAAGGCTGGTAGGACCCGATTAGGCGTGGCTCATCGACGGGACAGCCTGGGAATCTCTGCTGTGGAGGACCCAAAAAGATAGGAATTCTTCAAAGTTTGGCTTCTAAATTCAAAAGATACCATCTGTATATTTTGGCAAAGTATTTGGACAAAAATCAGTGAGTGAATTTGGCTTTTTCCTAGGAAAGTTCTAAATTCAAAAATACCCACTCACTGCACCTCAATGATTATTTCATCAGACAGACTTGTTTGAAAAGTAAGGTCTCTCTCTTCCACATGTCTTCTCCCGCAGCAAGGCAAGATCTAAGATAGAAGTACCCTGGCTAGTGGATTGCGGTTTCGTGGCAACTCCCTCAAGGTGTAGTGCAGTCTCTGCATTGCGGAACACCGGGATTGCCACACATTATTACGTTGTCCTTTCTGAACCACAAAACCTCATATGCCGCTAAATTGTCCCCTTGAGAGTTGTGATCGCTCCTACTGCGGATCAATTTCCACCTGAAATATCAGTTTTTACAGCCGAAATATATGCCCTCGTTTTAGCTGTGTAAAAAATAATAGAAAAGAGATACAAATTATGTGTTTTAAACTTATGGTCTTTTAGCTCTACAAATCATGAATATTACAACTCATTTGTCTATATTACGTTCGAATTCTTATACAGAGACTTAGTAAAGTTTGGTGTAAGAGCATCCATAACACTTGGCTAGACCAAAGTGTCTGGTTTCATTGCTATAGCTCTCTACTTGAACGTTTCAGTCCAGGAGCAGAAAATATTTGTCATTATGTTAAACGATCATATAAAAATCAACTCAATCATCAATGGAACTCTTCTCTATGAGCATCGTTACATCCATATATATGTCCAGATTTCCAAGACTAAGATCATACGTCTTCTGTTCTAGAGCCTCAGAAGTTTTGACAACATGGACCGTTTATGTTGCTCCGTTAAATGCCTTTCTTTTTCGTTGGCGCATTAGTGACAATAACAACTCGCTGTTTTGTGGGGATTCTGAATCAACGGAACAATACTTATTAAGATGTCCCACTGTAGATCATACAAGGACTTTTTTTTGAGCAAAATTAAGTGAAAAAGACTTTCACCAGTTTGCTCCATATTTCAGCATTGAGTAAATACCAATTGTTATACCAGCTCTGGAATTTTATAAGTAATTCTGTTTTCTTAAAGTGTTAGCATTATATTGTGAGCTATTATTTATTTGTAAATTTGGAAAGGAATTCTGTGATGTACAGAACCCCCTTCGCTAAATTTCCTATCATCGACATGTAAGAATGAACACGGCGATTTTCTAGTTGTCACAAGCCCAATTTTTTCTTATCAAATTGGATGATAGATAGACATGTGACCAGAGCTGTTTTTGTGGTTTTGGTAAATCGTATTGACACCACCCCTTTTGGCTGTGGCATTAATGTAATTTTACTTTAATATGTGCATATAGGTTCCCTTATAATATTAAAGTAATGTCTTTTCGTACAAATGTAGAGTACTTGTTAATTTGTTGCTTTTTGATTTCATTCGGTTACGTTCAGCCTTTCGAAAAGGGTGAGTGTGATCTATTGATATGGATTCCTGATAACTAAGTGTTGTAAGCTCATTATATTTGAAATTATTAGAGTAGGAGTATGGCACTGAATTAACTAGGTAAAAAAAGAACTGTCTTCATTAAAACTTAGAGGTAGTTGAATTCGAGTTGAATTAATTTGGCAGCACGCTTTGCTACTGATCAAAGGGACGTAGTTTCGAACATCGAGTAAGGCATGGTGTGTTTATCTTTCTTTTAACGTTCCGCTATCCTCACAGACCTGTTATGACGTATTAAAGTGACAGGTTTCTGTTAGACTTCTGGCAAGCAGCTGATTAGGGGATATTTATTTATTAATATTGGGGAGGGGAGAGAAACCTGCAGTTTTGATCGCCCAGCTGCCATATTTTGTTTTCATGCAGCGTAAGAATACATTGCGTCATGTTTCGTAAGCAGCGTCATCTGTTGGTGGGGAGTAACATGAACAACAATGTTGCAGTTTAGTCGGACTTGTGAAATTTATCCCTGTCCCCCCCCCCCATCCAGCAATTATTTAAGTGTAAAAATAAAATTGATGTCGAACCGTTTTTTTTATTGGTCAACTTGAATTTTTCACGCAACATGGAATACAAAGTGGAAAGTTGTGTGAAAAATTTGGGAGTGATACAATAAATAGTTCGTGGTACAATGGTCGCCATTTGTTTTTGGCGTAACGTAACGATACGTTGTTTTTTTACGTAACCTCCCGTCCCCTACCGGCTGCCGATGAAAACGGAAAAAATTGCGAATGTAAAAAAGTCTATTTCGTTTTTTCTTTTCAGGAGTAAATTAAAAATAAAATACCCTCTCAAGCAGCTGCATGCCACAGAAGTCTGACAGAAGCCTGTCAGTTTATATGCCATATTAGAATGTCTGTGAGGATAGCAGGACCTCAGCAGAAAAACAACGTCAACATCCATGCCTTATCAAGGGTTCGAACCCAGGTCCGTTTGATCAGTTAGCCAAGTGTGCTAACCACAGCCATGGGACGGCTTAAAAAAAAATGGAACAGTTCATGATTTTGCATGCCATCCTTGTGCAGGGGCCATAGAACATAATATATAAACCACACAGAAATAGAGCATTATCAACAAGAATATTCAACTAAGTTGTGCAGATAATGGTTTAAAACTTGCATTATGAGCCACTTAAAGGCAGTACAATGAGTATGTGCCAAAAAGAATTTCATGATAAATTCTTATTTTTAAACAAAATATTTTTGTAGCATATAAAAGGATATCAGCCAAATAAACTTAGAGCATTTATTCTTAACTATGCATACACTAAACAACGAACATTGCATAAGCACTTGAACCATGCCAAGAGATGTCACTTTTAACACATCACTAAACAGCAAATTTTCGTTCTGCACTCAAAAAAAGTCCCAAAAATATAATCTTTTAGGAGACCACTTTTAATCTGAGCTATCGCTTAACTAATAATTTTTGCTAACTGTGTATAAGAGTGAGCCGTCCCATGGCCGAGTGGTTAGCACGCCTGTCTACTGACCTAAGGGACCTGGGTTCGAGCCCCGGTAAAGGCATGGATGTATGTGTCGTTTTTTCTGCTGAGGTCCTGCCATCCTCTCAGATTTTCTACTGTGGCATATAAACTGACAGGCTCCTGTCAGACCTCTGTGGCAAGCAGCTGCTTGAAGGGGTATAAGAGTGGTCACCACATGTATGAAAGTGGATCACATCAGAAGGAACTTTGAACCATAGCTCTAAAGAATGAAGTTGGGTTCCACTCTTAACCCCTCCCCCCCGCCTCTCCCAGCCAAGAAATATTATCGAAGACAACTCTTTTGACTATAGCATATCGCTAAACAACTGACTTGTATACTTAAAAAAAATATATATATAAAATCAAAGAATAAACACATAAAATCACTTATTAAATATTTAGCTGGTTACAGGTAATTTCGGTTGGTAGGGGGTCTTTGTAGATAGTGCATTACTAAAAACATCTTTTGCCAGGGGGCTTTCCACAGTCCTCAGCCAAGAGATGGCACTGCTCAGAAAATGTGCGATATTGAAGCATAAAGTATGACATAGAAGCGTTATAGTAACCATGGATTGTTGTTGACCTTCGTCTCCTGGTACAGCTCCATGGCAGTTTGGAGTTATGAACAAGTAAGAAAAGCCCTCTTACACCATAGACACAAGAAAGTAGACAGCCTTTTATTCATAATATCTTACTATGTACATGCATGACATAAGCCACATTATATGTATGAAAATTTTATTACACGTGTCTATATATATGTTCTTTTCCAAACCATTCAAAGTTATTTTTGTCACTGTGGACAGGGTGGGGGAAAGCAGAGAGAATCACCATTGTAGTGCAATACCATCTGAGCCATCACCACCCTTGCCTAGGTGGTTTCTCTCTATACAAAGTAAACTGACCCCACCTATTTAGAAACATACTGCCAAAAATATATAGTATCACTGCATGATATATATGTTTTGGGGGCTTTTTTTCTTTGAGTGCCTAACGAAGTTTTGTTTGGCTGTTATTCTGTAGTCTAAATAGTTGTTTCTAGTGAGGTTATATATTTTTTAAACATGGAAGGAATAGCTATTGGTTAGTGATATATAATGCTATAAGAAGTGGCATTGCTTGGCTTTGTTAAAATTGCTTTTAATATGCCGTAAGACATTGTAGTTCCCAAGCCAAATTCAGTCTCATATTCAGTGTGTATCTCACAATAATATGCTCCAAGTATCCATTTTTTCCCCATAGAAATCATCCAATTTTAAAACATTAAACCTGAAAAATTTACAGATTAACTTTTATAATAAAAAAAGATATCTGATTATTTAGATATTCTGTAAAGTAAAAAAAAAAGATATTTTTGTGACCCCATTTTACACTGAAGTGTTTAGTTGTTTTCTTCTTTTTGACATTGTTTCTGAACTAAAGTTTCATGCAGAACATTCTTTGAATTGTCCTTAATCTTTTGGAATTGCCTCAAAAGAAACTGGTAAAATGGATGTTTTTAAATGTAAGATATATGCATCATTTCATAAGAATGCATATATATAAGTGTTGCAGATTTTACTATATTTCCAGTTTTTAAATTGTTTTGCTGTTTGTTAAAATGTTTCAGGATAATCTATTTATATATTATTATGTAGAACTGAATGCTCTTTCATTTAAGATACCATTTCTCATATTCTCTTCATTAGTTATTTCAGAATGAGGTTCAAATCCAAAGAAATTGATTCATTTTTACTATATTGTTTTAAAAAGTGGTATTGAAATTAGTACATTTGCTGTTTTTCTGAAATATTTTATTCTCTAAAAATCCACAAATAAATGCCACCTGGGCCAGCATTGAGATTTATCTCTGCAAAACTCTCTGCCCTTGTTCAGTAGACGTCAGTGATAAACATGGAAAGGCCACCCTCCTTCAAATGGGATGTTTAGCCATACCCTATGCACATTAAAGAAAACACTGGATAGCCTTGATGGGAGATTTCAATTTCATATATTATCCAAGACTGTCAACATTTAATCTGTTATCAAGACAACTTCAATCATTAATTGATTTGAATTGTTTCAACCAATTTCTTCCTTTTTTCTCTCTCTTTCCCTGCTTTCCTTTGTTTTTGCCACAAGTTTCCCCCTCCCCCAGCCCACATTGTTTCATTCTGAACTTGCCATGTCATGATGTGCTCTCAGAAAGGGCTTGCTTGCTGCTGGCTAGCTCCCTGATCATGGGGCAGGGTGTGTGTATGTGTGTGTGGGGGGGGGGGGATTCGTTATATAGTTATTCATACTTAAGTTTGGCATTTCAAAATTTATCAAAATTTTTATAAATTCACTCTCAAAGTTATGGCACACTTGTTAGAGAGAGAAAGTGTTACAAATGACATATTTTTGTTTTGTTATATATGCAATGCAGAAAATTAAAAAAAGTGGTCTCTGCATTTTTCAATGATGGCACATACTAATACATTTCAATGATGAATGAACACTGAAACTGATTCAAACAGTTATAGTCAAGTTTGCACGATAGCCCTCTCTCTCTTCTGTCAAACAGCAAGAATGCTAATTCATATTTAAGGACTTCCCTGGCATGAGAAGGATGATTCTGGGGGAGGGGGGGGCACCCATAAGATGTAGTACTATCCTGAATAGTGTTACCATTTAATTAAATTTATACCATCTGTCTTTTAACAGCTGTCAAGTGGGTCCCCTCCCCCAACCTTCTCTGAGCTTTCAGGGTCCTTGCGACATGGCCATTTAGTACATAGTGTGCAAAAGAGTGCCACTCAGAGGTAAAAAACCCAACTTATATCTTCACTCCATCAATAAATAGCATATTCAGTTTTTTAAAGACATTTGCTAAGCATGTAAGAATCTTAAATTTAGGGAGAAAGAAAACAGTGTAGTCCTGAACATCTTGAATAATGTTATCATAAACAAATGTAACTCTTAAAACATGTAAGTGATAGCATTTTGGTAAAAATTGTATGTTTAAATTTTATTTCTAAGATTTTTTTTTCAATGTTTCTTACAGAAGAATTGCTTGCAAAAGGGTTTTATAAAATTCAGGAAAATGCACAGAGAGCATTGTTGGCGGAAATAAATGACCAGTGGGGATGGCATGACTCTCCTCGAGCCATAATAGCAATGACATTATCTAATGAAACATGGTTCAGCTGCAAGGACACTTATAGCCAATTAATAGACAAACAACTTCGTCTAGATTTAGCAGGTATACTACTAAAGTAGGTAATATGCTAAATTGCTATACTTTATATTAATTTTTTACATTGTTGAAATATTTCTGTTTTGTAACATATATATTTTACAACACAGATAATCATATGTGGCACAAATTCAGAGACATAAAAGGTGCAGAAAAGTAAAGTTCTATAAATATTATGTATATTATACATGTGTCTAGAATTGCTTTATTTCAAAGTTATGGTGTAAAAGTTACATTGCAACAGTTGTCTGAATGGTCTTTCATATACCTCATATCCCTGAGCTTAGCTATACATGTAGTGTAAATCCACATATGCAATATGCCATATCTATGTGATTATTTGACACAATCAAATAAAATAAAATTGGGAATTCGAACTTCGTAATATTATTCCTAATTCATATTAAGATTAGCTAAGACTGCATCCACATTTAAAGATGCCACTTCAAATAGTTGATATAAACATGTGCCACAAATTCCAAATAAAGCATTTCTGGAAAAGTGCTGACAAACATGGCTGGGGAAATCCACCTGCCAATAGTGAGTTAATCTTCTGGTGTGGTTTGTTACTTTCAAAGCTAAGAAAAATTATAACAGTAAAATATTTACAAGGAAAGAACATCAACTTTGATAAATGAATGTCGTATCAAATTTCTTTTCATAGTGTTTTTTTATGCATATAAAAGCAGGAAAAATGTTTTTTTTTTTCTCCCACCCACATTTAAATATGCCATTGTTCTGGCTTGTGAAAATTGGTGACTTTTATGTGCAATTTGTTTTATACCCAGATATTTTCATATTTTCCCTGTATGATATTCACCCTGTTTGAGAGTCGCAAATTCTATAATGCCATAAGTTACGACAATTTCCATTAAACAATACTTTTGAACTTCTGGAAAATATGAATATTCAATCACTTTACTTCAATGTACTAATTCCATGAGTTTGCTGTAAAAGCTTCAGAAACTATGAATCAGAAATTCCTTCTTTTCCAGAAATGCTTCATTCACTATGAATAAACCATCTTGGCATTGGTGGTGGAGTGGATTCCAGAGGAATTTCAACATCATCAAGGTCATTTTTCAGGCACACTATCCCATCTGCATGTGCCTGCAGGAAATATACTTGCAAACACTACTGATCCCATCATCTGGTATTTTTCATTGGTTTGCCAGGACCAATATGAAGAACATCCAGCTCATGGCTGGTGTCATCATCATGAACCATCATTCTCCATTATAGGTCATCACTCTTTTCATTTTGATTACCATCACTCTTGAGGTGGTAACCATTTGTTTCTTCATGGGATTTTTGTTGACTGTTTGCTCTCTCCATCTTCCACCTGGAAATATTATTTTGCATGAAGACCTTGATGGCTTTGTCTTGCAGCTGCTGTCCTTCTTCTTGTTTACTTGACTAATTTGATAGTGTGCCAGACTCGTAATCTGCATTTACCAGGTTCGAGTCCCAGCTGGGTCAGCATTGAGATTTATCTCTGCAAAATTCCCTACCCTGCCCACAGTCAGGGGACACTGCTGGGCTTGGAAAGGCTGCCATTGTCAGATGGGACATTAAGCCATGGTTCCTGTGCTGGAGAGCCATACCCTGTGCATGTTAAAGAACATGCTGGATGGCTTTGATTGGAGGCTACCACCTGTCTCCCAACAGCTGTTTCAGTGAGTCCCCTCCACCAACCTTTTCAGAGATTTTTGCTGTCCTTGTAACCTGGCCAATTAGCTCATTGTGTGCAAAAAAGTACCACTCAGAGGTGAAACAACCTAACTCTTGTTGACTTCAGCAGAAAGTTTGGGGCACTACTGACATGAGAATCTTTATTTCTCCCTGTTCAACACAGGTATCAGTATTTATTTTCATTCCCCAACCTTCTTTTTCACAGCTATTGATCTTACTATCTGACTACAAAAGTTCCCTCCCTTCCCTCAATCAGTAGGGGACACAGATGGGATATTAAGTAATGACCCTGTGCGCATGAGAGCCATTCCTTTGTGCACGTTAAAGAACATGCTGGTATCTGTCTGCTAATAGCTCTCCAGTGGATTCTAAGTGGTTAATGGCTATTTACCACAGATGACTGATAGGAGCCTGTTAGTTACCTAGATTAGAAGCCTGTTAGGAGCCTATCACCATAGAGATCTCTGAAGAAAGTAAGACTTTGGCAGAAAGGCTACACCATGCCTTACCTGGGGCTTGAATGCAAGTCCCTTTGATCAGTAGCCAAGCATGCTAATCACTCAGCCATAGGTACAAATATAGATAAATATTATACTTCGTTCAGAAAGTACTGAAGTGTTTTTGTGTTTTGTTTTGCTTGTGAAATATAGTTTTTGAAGGATAAATAACTGTTACCCAAAATACTTTCTCAAATATGAATATTAATCATATTGGATATTATCAAGTAGAACTGGAAAATTGCGAGTTTTTTCTAAACTAATTTATTGACTTTGAGAATGATTCAGATCAGTTGTGATCTATCTCAGATTCTGAAAGGGGACATTGATTCCACTACTAGAATTATTTATATTGCTTCTGAAATATGTGCTGCAATTAGAAAGAATTATTATATGAATCTTGATCAAAATTAATCATTAAGTGTACGTGATTTTAAATGGTAGCTACTTTAGGAGGCATCTTATTAGGACATTATAGCAAAATCTGTACCATTGCCAAATTAATCAGCATTTAATTCTGAATTTTCTGAAAATAAAATATTTGATGAAAAAGATAACTTGTTTTGGTTTATAAGGCTTTTATAGAAGCATGTAGTAAAAAAATGCATATGGCAATCATATAAAAATTTCATCATCGTCATCATTCTCTAGCAGCCATGGGCTACAGAGTCCAACACGACCACTCAATTTAGTTCTCCAAGCATATCTATCCTGAGCTATATCTGTTGCATCTCGCCACTGCACACCAGTTCTAACAAGGTCCTGTTTGTCATTGTCTGCCCACTGCATCCTAGGTCTCCCCCCTCTTTCTAAGGCCTTTAGGCACACTGTTCATAACCCTATTTGCTAATGTATAATTGTCCATATGGACAACATGGGCAAACCATGGAGTCTCTGTACAATATACTGCTCAGATTCCTTTGCGTAACCTTGCGTAACCTTGCGTAACCTCATCATTAGTTACAAAGTTGAACCACCTAATGCCCAAGATACTGCGTAAGCATCTGGAATCAAAAGCATCTAGTTTCCTGTTATCTTGTTTACAAAGTGTCCAAGTTTCACTACCATAACTAACCCTAGAAAGAACCAAACTATTATACAGTCTAATTTTAGTCTTTAAGTGTATACGCCTATTTCTCCACAGATTCTTAAAAGTCCCGACAGCAATCCCTATTCGTCTGTTAATTTCATGTCGCACATCACCATTATCTGTTACATAGCTCCCAAGATAATTAAACTGTAACACCTGTTCAAGACTGCAACCATTCAGATTTACTGAATCACAGCCTGCCTGACCAATTTTCATCAATTTAGTTTTCTCTCTGTTTATAACCAAATCTACTCTACTACCAAGTTTGGTAGTAGAGTAGCAGGTTAAAGTTTGTTTATAACCAATTATATTGGCAGGTTAAATATTATATTGGCAGGTTAAAGTTTGTTTATAACCAAACCTACTCTACTACCAGTCTCATCAACAGCTGTAATGAAAGAGTTCATCTTATCAACATCATTAGCCAACAAGGCCAAATCATCTGCATAATCTAAATCAGAAATTTTCGTATCTCCAGTCCATTTAAGGCCAAAATTTTTCCCTTGAAGTGAATTTCTCATAACATAATCAATAACCAAACTAAAGAGAAAGGGTCTCTTTGTCTAACTCCACTAGCAATGCTAAACCAATCGCTGCAAGGCTTACCAACTCTAACACATGACTCAGTGTTATTACAGAGAGCTTTCATTACACTAACTAATTTATCAGGTATTCCAGATGATCTAACAATCAACAGAGTCAAAAGCCTTTTTAAAAACCAAAAAGCTAGTAACCACAGGTTTCTGAAACTCTAAACATTTTTCAAGAATCTGCCTAAGTGAAAATATTTGATCAGTACATTCCCTACCACTTCTGTATCTACACTGTTCATTACACAGTTGTCCATCAACCAAATTTTTAATTCTATTAAGTATAATCATGAAAAGAACTTTACCTGGAACAGAAAGTAAACTAATTTTCCTATAATTATCACAAGAATTGCAGTCACCTTTTTTTAAAAATTAGAACAATGATAGTTCTTGTAAAATCCTTAGAAACACTTTCGTCATAAAAAATATTCAAAATTTCATGTCAGTCATGTGATAACACAATTGTTCCCAGCTTCATCCACCCCTGGGGATTTATGCAGTTTTAATATAGGGCCATCATAAAAGCCAGTAATGCATCTATCCTTATTACAAACAATGGGAGTAGAAATAATCACATTATGTAGAACATCTCTGAAATGCTCAGCCCACCTAGCCATCACAGAATCCTCACCTTCAAACACCTTGCCATGTTTATTCCTCAGTCCCTGTATACCTATCTGTTTCTTTCCACATAAAACATTAATAATCTTGTACAACCCCCTGCTTCTTCAGCTTTATAAGCCAAGCTATCAAGCCAAAGATTCTTATCAGCTGTTAACTGATCCTTTACACATTGTAATGCCTTCTGTTAGGGCTAGTAGGTTGTTGATTCATATTAATCCTGCACTTACTTCTCTCATAAATAAGTTCCATAGCCTTGTTAACCAAATAATTTTGTTTCCCCTGTTCCCTTTTACCCAAAAGAGTACTGGTGGTTTCAAGAAAAGCCTGTTTAAACTGATCCCATTCTTTCTCAACTTCAGCAGTAAGCAAACCATGATTGTCATAATGATTAAATAGCCTATCATGGTATGCTTTGGCTATATCTGGATCTTTCAGACCTTCAGTGGCGAGGGTAATTTTCTTAACCTTAGCACAACATTTCTTAAGCTTCAGTTGCAAGACATTTTTGACCAGATAATGGTCAGACCCAATTTCTGCTTCCCTGTATGATCTGGTATTCCTAACTGAACTGGCCCATTTGCTGTTAATTAAAATATAATCTATCATATTCCTGTGCAACCCATCATGTGAAACCCATGTATATTTATAAATGTCCCGATGTTTGTGGTATGTGTCAGTTATTCGTAAACCATTAAGTTTATTTACCTTTGCCATTGGAATTACCAATGCCAAAGGGACCTAAAACTCCTGCCCAAAGGTCAGAGTCAGTACCAACTTTAGCATTGAAGTCACCTAGCACAAGAAAAATCTCTCCTTTCTTCACAAAATTCAAAATATCCTGAAGCTGGCTGTAAAATATATCCTTCTCGTTCTCATCAGAGTCCTCTGTGGGGGCATAACAACAGATGATGTTCAAGTCTTTAATTATTTGTTTTAAATTTTGCTCAAAGAAATCTTTCATTAATACAGTCATATCCTAGAAGAGCATCACTGACAAGTCTGCTGAGAAGCAAACCTACACCTTGGAGATGCTTTCCATGCTCCCTCCCTGAAAAGAGAAATTTAAAGTTATTTTTAAGATTCTCGCCTTTATCTGTCCATCTGGTCTCTTGAAAGCCTAGAATATCTAGGTTATAATGCTGGAATTCCTGCGTGAGGACATCAAGAGAATAATCTCTATTTAACATCCCTCATGTTCCTGCAGAGAGAAAATGAATGTCAACAATATCAAACAACCCCCTGATCGCAGGCATGGGGCAAAGACCTGTACCTCCTGTACTAAAGGCTGAAGCCATCAATGCGGTAGGAACTTCAGGGACCTCCTTTCCAAGTGGAATTTTTCAAGAGCCATAGACTAAGTAGCAATTTCAATGTGCCTCAGACACATTACTCCAGTTTAGGATTGACAATGCCCAACTAGCTAAGTGAGTGTCAGGTACCTGCAATGGCCTGTGATCAGGATTATCCACCAGCTGATATAAGGTATCCCATGCCTCTAGACTTTAAGTATCGTTCCATGGACTGCTTCAATTGCGCGATTATGATCTTAATGCATACATATTATATGATTATGAATTTCTTCTGCTTGATTTGCATTTGTAATGTAATAATAAACCTCTTTACCAAATTCCATTGCATTCCCTTAAAAATCTTTCAAGTTATGTATGAATTTATACATTATCCTTTAATTTTGAGCACCAGTATATGCAACAACTCTTATTAACAAATTCCAAACTTTAGCAATTCTTATGATAAATGTGTCGGAAACTATATAGTTTTATTATTCTGTGGATAATTGTTGGTTGTGTATTTGAAATACTATATAATTTACTATAATCATTGAATAAATTTTTACAGCTCATTTTTGAATAAAGTTTATATGCAATGATATAAAGTTTTTAGTAATTTTTTAAATAAATAATGGCTTGTAAATTTACAGTAGTCTGTGTATTTTTAGGCGTCACAGACAGACAATAACAGCTGGCCAACTTGCACTTTATATTATTGCCCTAATCTGCCTCTGTCATGACCCACAAAATTTTTATGAACTTAATCTTATTTCTAAAATGAAGCACATTCCAGTGACTTCTGGATATGAACATGCTCTTTCTTCTCTCACATTATGCATTTCTGGGCATCATCTTTCAAAGAAGAGAATGCAAGATCTGAATAATTTGTTGCAAACTCGCAGTGATGGCTCAGAGTATGAAATAGGTAAGTTTTTGTTCTAAAATGTTGTAAAATTTTCATTTAAAAATTTTTAATTGGATGAAAATGGATTTAGTTGAACTTATTCTATATTCATACTTCACACATTCTCATTTTGGTGATTTGTGTGGCTGGCCTTAGAATACTGCCATAAATAATGAGCATGCATGAATCCAAAGCTTTTTTAACATTAGAAAAGTTTAAATGCAGTATAATTATCGTATAAATCAAACAAAATGTGTATGGGTGTATGTAAACACTAACTCAAAAACCAAGAAATCTAGAAGACTAAAACCTTTGTATTCATACATAGTGAGTATATTTATTTTGCAATCCATGTCAACACTGGATAAATCTAATATTTAATAGAGATATACTGATGTAGAACACTGTACATAAAATGATATGTGTGCCATTGCTGATTCATAAGCCATAAATTTGTAATTTAATATAAAAAAAATAAAAATAAATAAAAATAAAAAATAAATAACTAAAAGAAGTCTTTAAGTATAATATGCCATAGAAAAGGTAGGAGAGGAAGGTGAGACTTCAGCAGAAATAAGGAAAAGAAACTCTCTGAGGCTTGAATATATTGAAGACTTTAACCACTTGGCCACCAGGATGAACACAGATATCATACAAGCTGCTAAGTAGTTAATATTCTATATGTATATCTGACTTTATAGGTAGAGTGATGCAAAATCCAGCAATACTTTTCACCAAAGAATAGAAGAGATGATTCACTTCTGATTTATCAGCTACAGATTATTCCTGGATTTTTTTTTTTTGCGTCACACCTGCTGAATTTTTCTAGCATTTTGGATGAGAATATCGAATTCCACATATGCATCCAGTCTATATTTGCATATTAACAATTATTTAATGTAGAAAGAAGTTTAGCTAGAACGTGTAATTTATTCCAAATATGTGGTTAATTAAAAATAGCTTAAAATTATCTGTTGTTGAGCAATAAAATTTTTAAGTTTATCCTTTAAACTATTTACTTGTTAAAAGTTTTTAGGAGAAAACTCAGAAGTTTTTTCAAGCAAGGACAGTGCTCTGTCTTCAGTTAAGCAGCATTATATGGTGATGTTATGGCTGTTTAGAGCTTCTTTCCACATTTGTGAAGGGCGAGAAAAAAATTAAAAAGTGAGATCTTACAATTATCTTCAGTCACACTTTTTCAAAAAATGCTTATTTAAGATGTCACTGAGTTTTATATCTGAGTTACTATTGACATAATATGGAACTGTACCCTAATAAAGTGGCCACTGAGGGTATATTAATAACAATAAATATTTCCCTGATAGCTAGATAGATTTCAAAAAGTTAAAGAAAATTGAAATTGCAATTTTACACTTCTTTTGTCAATGAAAATTTATCTTACTGTATGCTTCCTATAAGCTTTGTTCACCATCATCATGACATCAAAACTCCTAGCCAGTGACTGTCAAGAAACACTCTCTCACTGAGTGGCACCACCCTTCATTCATCCTGCTGTAAGGGGAGTTCTTCTCCATCTCTTCTTCTTCTTTGTACTCCTTAGAATTTCTGGCCCTGAAGGGCAAGGTCACTTACTCTGCAGTCTTTACATGCATCTGCTGTTAGGTTAGACAATGTCCATTATGTTATGCTCCAACTTCCCTCACTATTGAGTAAGGATCGACTGCTCTGACTTTTTAACCACATTTTTCTTGAGGAGTAGTTTCCAGACTCCTTGCCAGATACTATTATTTTCACCTTCTTCAAGCCAGGAAAGGATCCTAAGATTCCTTCCAATTATTGTCCCATTGCATTGACACGGTGTGTATGCAAGGTGTTGGAATGAGTGGTAAACTTCATTTCTTATACCACTTATAAACTTGCATAATTTTGGACCACCATGGCCTTTTTTCCAACACCCAGTATGGCTTTCACAGGCAATGGTCTACTTTAAACCACCTTATCTGCCTTGAAATGGCAATCAAGAATTCTTTTTCACCTAGATAGCACCAGGTGATATTTTTGGTAGTCCTGTCTGTAAATGGTATATAGGTAGTTACCGGAAGGAGAGTTATGCACCAATCCCCTGTGATGATGCATAGAATTGACCAGGCCTAGTACCTAATGTCCAACCCTGCCTTCTAATGGTGCAGGCCGTTAGTACCTTTCAAAAGAAATACTCTTTTGTGAAAGCAAACAGAAGGGGAGGGCTACCAGATTAGTGTGGCCTACTGATCTGGGCAACTACGGCTACTGCTCTTTTTTTTCTACCCTGCTGAGGAGTGGTCAACCACACAGGGTCCTGGTGCTGGCCATATGAACCTACTGGACTGCAATAAGGCTCTGAACTTGATTATGGATCCTGAATTTGCTGCACAGGTGGGCTTCTGTGGAGGGAAAATCTTCTGCTGTGTTTTCTGTGGGTTGACAGCCCCAAGTGAATAGATTCACAGGATATGTTTATCAGCTAGTGGATAATCCCGAGCAAAGGTCATCGCAGGCACCTGAACTCTTTGCTTCTACTGGCATCGTCAAATTCTACATTGGGCAACTTCAGGATATTTTGAATTCTGTCAAGAAAGGAGATTTACCCTTGTTCTAGGTGACTTCAATGCCAAAGGTTGTACTGACTCTGACCTTTGGGGAGGAGTAATAGGCCCTTTTGATATTGGTAGCTGCAATGGCAATGAACATCGTCTCCTACAGGTAAGTAAACTCAATGGATTCAGAATAACTAACACTTATTACAAACACCGCGACATACATAAGTATACATGGGTTTCACCCGATGGGCTGCATAAGAATATGATTGATTATATATTAATTAACAGCAAATGGGCTAGTTCTGTTAGGAATACCAGGGCATATAGGGGAGCTGAAATTGGATCTGATCATTACGTTGTTAAAAGTGTCTTTCAACTTAAACTTAAAAAGTGTTGTGCTAGGGTTAAAAAATTTACTTTTAACACTGAAGCTCTGAAAGATCCAGTTATAGCCAAAGCTTACCATGATAGGTTACTTAGTCATTATGACAGTCATGGTTTGCTTACTACTGAAGTTGAGGAAGAATGGGATCATTTTAAACAGGCTTTTTTGGACACTAACAGTACTCTTTTAGGGAAAAAGGAGCAGAAGAGGCAGAATTATCTGAGTGATAAGGCACTTGAGCTTATTTCGGAAAGAAAGAACTGCAGGAATATCCTTTATCAATACCCTACTAGTCCTAATAGAAAGCATTACAGAGAACTTAATAAACGTGTAAGGGATCAGTTAGCTGCTGATAAGAATCTTTGGCTTGATGGCTTTGCTGACAAAGCCAAGGAAGCAGTTAGACAGCACAACAGCAGAGAGCTGTACCAGATAGTTAATGTTTTGTGTGGTAGAAAATGGACAGGTATATAGGATTGAAGGATAAACAAGGTAAGGTTATAGAAGGTGAGGATTCTGTCATGGCTAGGTGTGCTGAGCATTTCAGTGATGTTCTAAACAATATGGGTAGTTCTACTCCCATTGTTTGCAATGATGATAGATGCATTGGTGGCTTTAATGTTGGCCCTGTAATACAATCTGAAGTTATTTTGGCTATTTCTAAACTTAAACTTCATAAATCTCCAGGGGTAGATGAAATTACTACGGAAATGCTTAGAGCTAGGAATGTTTCTGTTACCACTTGGAGGACTGAAATTCTGAATATCTTTTATGATAATGGCATGGTTCCTAAGGATTTTACCAGGACTATTATTATCCCTGTTTTCAAAAAAGGTGATAACTATAGGGGTATCAGTCTAATGTATGTTCCAGGTAAAGTTCTTTCCATGATTGTGCTTAATAGAATTAAGAATCTGGTTGACAGTCAATTGTGTGATGAGTAATGTGGATTCAGAAGTGGTAGGGGATGTGTTATTATTCTTATATTCAAAAAAGGTTATCGCAGTTCTTGTGATAACTATAGGGGTATCAGCCTACTCTCTGTTCCAGGTAAAGTTCTTTCCATGATTGTGCTTAATAGAATTAAGAATCTGGTTGACAGTCAATTGTGTGATGAGCAATGTGGATTCAGAAGTGGTAGAGGATGTGTGGATCAGATATTTTCTCTTAGGCAGATTCTTGAGAAATGTTTAGAGTTTCAGAAACCTTTGGTTGCTAGCTTTGTTGATTTTAAAAAGGCTTTCGACTCTGTTGATTGTCATAATTTGTGGTTGATTGTGAGATCATATGGTATACCTGACAAGTTAGTTAACATAATGAAAGCTCACTATAATAACACTGAGTCGTGTGTGAGAGTTGGTAAGGCTTGTAGCAATTGGTTTAGCATTGCTTCTGGTGTTCGACAAGGGTGCATTTTACATCCTTTTGTGTTTAGTTTGGTTATTGATTATGTTTTGCGAAATTTACTTCAAGGTAAAGATTTTGGCCTTAAATGGTCTGGAGATACTAAAATTTCTGATTTAGATTATGCTGATGATTTAGCCCTTTTGTAAATGATGTTGATGAGATGAACTGTTTCATTAGGGCTGTTGATGAAACTGGTAATAGAGTAGGTTTGGTTATGAACAGAGAAGAAACTAAAGTGATGAAAATTGGTCAGACAGGCTGTGATTTAATTAATCTGATGGTTGCAGTCTTGAGCAAGTGTCACAGTTTAATTATCTTGGGAGCTATGTAACAGATAATGGTGATATGCGGCATGAGATTAACAGACGAACAGGGATTGCTGCCAGGACTTTTAAGAATCTATGGAGAGTGTGGAGAAATAGGCGTAAACACCTAAAGACTAAAATTAGACTGTATAATAGTTTTGTTCTTTCTAGGGTTAGTTATGGTAGTGAAATTTGGACACTTTGTAAACAAGATAACAGGAAACTAGGTGCTTTTGATTCCAGATGCTTACGCAGTATCTTGGGCATTAGATGGTTCAACTTTGTAACTAATGATGAGGTTAGGCAAAGGAGTTTGCAACCTCCTTTAAGCAGCATATTGTGCAGAGAGAGACTCCGTTGGTTTGGTCATGTTGCCCTTATGGATAATTATAGATTAGCGAATAAGGTTATGAATAGTGTGCCTGAAGGCCTCAGAAAGAAGGGGAGACCTAGGATGTGGTGGGCAGACAAAATCAGACAGGACCTTATTAGAATTCGTGTGAAGTGGCCAGATGCAGCAGATGTAGCTCAGGACAGACTTGCTTGGAGAACTAAATTGCATGGTCTGGTTGGACCTCTGTAGCCCATGGCTGCTTGAGATTGATGATGTGAGTTCCCAAATTCTTTGACATCAAAAGAGCATGTGACATGGCTTTGAGATTCGGCATTCTTTTTGGCTACTCTCTGCTTAAGAGGAAAAATTTAAGTTGAAAGTAATATCAATAAAATCTTTATTAAGCTTTAGGGGATGCGAAAGTTATATACTTGCAATGTAAATATTTTGGGTCACAACTACACAGAATTGAAAGATTGCCAGAGTTAGAAAAATTGTAGTGGATTTCAGAAACTTCAAAATAAATTTATGGCTGAGTCAAAAATAGGAAAAAGTTAAAAATATTTTTAGATATGCGTTTTTTTCACTTGCAGTTTTTTTTAAATTTAACTATGAAATATGTCCCCTTACAGACACTAGTAGACACTAGTGGCACTCTTCCTTCTGTAGCATTTCATTATTGTAAGACGCAATACTTTTTGAAAATAATATATTTTCTATTCACATTTCCTCAAAAAATTCACCTCAATTATGTTTATTACATTCCATTCTGTAAACCTAATTACCTAGATTCTATATTATATGCTTCTTTACATATGAATATGTAGTCGTATAGTACAACCACTGCTATATTCAGTCGATAGTTGCCAAAAGTGGCTCCAGACATCTCAGGCCTCTGTTCCCCTGACCAAAGCAATAAATGTCACTATGGCATGTCAAATGTAAGGCTCCAGCAAGCACTATGGAGCCGTACACCCCCCCCCCCCCCCTGGCTGAACTCGGACACTGTAGCGAGATGCGTGTTCATTGACTCTTAACAAGGTCGCTTGGAGTGGGGTCCTCGGTTTCAAGATTCTAACAATCGATGGTGGGAGCACACAAGTTTTGTGTCATTATCCGTGATTTTACATCTTTTTTTTAACCAAATAACATAAACTTTTCTTTTGCATGAGTCTTGATGGGTTGATTGGTGACGATTTGATAAAGGTTATGTCCATCATCTGCAGTAATTTAAAAAATTTTGTATTGGCTTATGAACACATACTATCAGTATAAAATTAAATAGTGATGGATCTTGTTTCTCTCCACAAAGCGTAAATATTATATTCGAATTCAGGGTCAATCAGCCATCAGAAATATGAAATGGTGTGATTTTTTTCTTTTAGTGTGAGGCTGATTCTAAAAATAATATGAATTGAGAGAAATATAATTTTCTAGGAAAATATTTAGACCAAATTACATAAATTTTACCTGAAATGTATCATCCTAGAGAATTTCAAGAAACACAAACTACAAGAAATATGCCACTAAGAGAGCCATGGTATATTCCTGATGCTATTAAAAAAATAAAAATTAATAACTAAACAGACTGAAAAAAGATTCAAGTGCTAATAAGTAAGCGATAAACAATATCTCAGATTTTAGCTGCTGACGATGTTAAACCAGAAAATCTGTGAAATACTCGATAAGCTTCTGAAGCTTCTTTTGATAAGTTATTGAAGAAACTGCCAAAGTTAAAAAACGAAAACCAAAAGCATTTTGCTATTTGTAAACAACAAATGTTATGGAATGGAAATGAATAAGATCTCATGTTAAAAAATATCATTATGGTTTCTTATTCCTTGTTTGATTGAGATATATATTGTGCTTTTTTTTCTTTCTGAAAAATAAGGTTCCCTAAGAAATAGGTTAGTGAGTGAAGCAAGCATGCTGAATCTGCGCTCCAGGAGAAATTTTTTTTAGTACTGAAGGACATATGACCTAAGTTCAGATAATTGTCATTTGTGTAAAAATAAATTTAACACAACTACAGAGAATATTAGTTTAATACATGATTTAAACTGTAATACATTCTAAAGTTCATTAAAATATTCAATCAAAGAATGAGGTGTGCATGAACAAGGTTTTATGCCATGATATTAAGCCCAAAGGCCAGAATCACTGCATTTACCATTACCTAGGTAGTAAATACCCAGACTATCTTTAACTCATATATGTAAACCTTTGAGATTATTGAAAGGGAATATAGAGTAATGACAAAAGGTAGTTACCAGATGTAGTTAGCTGACACAACTGCATTAAATGTCAGCCGTTGCTGGATGTTAAAGTCAGCATGATGTTGTTCGCTGTTGAGCACATATTTTCCAAGCATTACCAGTCCATGTTGATATATAGCTTGATGTTAAACGCTGAAGCAGTTGTAGAGCACATTTGAGTAAATCCTGATTGCTATTTAACAGCTGATGTTAAATGTTTGTTAAATCATGGAATCCAGATTGCTCCACTTCTCATAAGGCTCAGAACAAGGCTTGGGGTGTGTTTCAGTGATATATGACATTCCCCAACCTTGAAGCATTGAAACATGCTAGGGCATAACATCATTTCATCTGGCACCTAGGCCAGAAGGAATCTTGGATCAAATACACGTCTTCTATCACCCGCACAGCCAGTTCTAAGATCATGTGGGATAAAGTCCGAAAGATGGGTGGGAACTACACATCCCACTCTTTATCAATCCTGGAGCACAATGGACAGGAAATTGCTGATCCCAAAGCAATTGCCAACACTCTGGTGAGTCGCTCTCCTCCATCTCTTCATCTTCTTACTCTCCCAAGTTTCTGTCCCAGAAGAACAAGGAAGAATGCTCTCCGTTGCCCTTCCACTCGAATGGCCTGGAGCCTTACAACAGGCCATTTGCAGCGGAGGAGGTTCGCCTTGCTCTGCACACTTCTCATGCATCCGCCTTCAGGCCAGACAATGTCCATTATGCAATGTTCCACATCTCACCATCAATTAAGGATTGGCTGTGCCAACTCTTAAACTGCATTTTCATCAAGGAGCAGTTTCCTGAAGCCAGGAAAAGATTCTAAGATTCCTTCTAATTATCGTCCCACTTCATTGATGAGCTGCATGTGCAAGGTGTTGAAAAGAATGGTAAATGCCAGACTCGTGGTATTTAGAACATCACAACCTTTCCAACACCCAGTGTAGCTTTCACAGGCAACGGTCAACTCTTGACCATCTGATACGCCTCAAATTGGCTATCAGAAATTCATTTTTTACATAGAGTGCACCTGGTGTCAATTTTCTTTGACATCGAAAAAATGTATGACATGGCTTGGAGATTCGGCATTCTTCGTGACCTCCATAGCTTCAGCATGAGAGGTCACATGCTGATCTTCATCTCCAATTTCTTATCGGCATGTTCTTTTCTTGTCCTTGTTGGCAACACTCTGTCGCGGCCCTACCCCTAGAACAGGGGTTACCACGAGGCTGTGTTCTGAGTGTTGTGCATTTCGCTGTCAAGATTAATTCTATTACTAGATAACTTCCTCCATCAGTAGGCAATGCTCTTTATGTGGATGACTTTAGCATCTTTTGCTCTATGTCCAGCATTAGGGACATTGAAAGACAACTGCAAATTGCGCTGAACAATTTTTCATTTTGGATGATGGCAAACAGGTTTCAGTTCTTCCCACAGTAGACCACTTGTGTGCACTTTTTCCACAAGTATTGCATCGCTGCGAGCTCCTGTCCATGGTGAGAGGATCACCCTGTGAAGGTTCAACTGGCTTAGTTACCTTCACAGGGTCCTGAACACTCGCCCATGTGTTTGCCATGCATGGAGACCCATGTCCCTGGAAAGGAGGATCCTGGCAGTTTCTCAGGGGTCTCCATCTTCTCTCACTGGCTCATGACTAGTGGGGTCCCCTTTGGCCATTTTGCCATTGGGGAGCCTGTCTGTCACAGGGCTGGGCAGTGACTTCGGGGGCCTCTGCTATACACTGCTTTGACCTCTGCTTCAGGTAAATGGAAGGTCCTGGGGCGACCCCCTCAGAGTCAATCAACTGGTGGGCAGGTGCTGCTAGGGTCAATTATGCAGATCGGTTAAGGTTCGGTGAGTAACCTTGTCCATGTCCAGACAACAGTTTGCCAGTTTCCCCACACATTCACTAATTTTGTAGTTTTCTTTCTTTTGTGAGGCCAGTTCTTTCCTCACACTTTCTTAATTTTTTGCTTATTTTCTTTTTGGGACCTCAGATGAGTTTTCCAACGATTCTCTTTTCCTTTTCCTTTTGTTTTGTTGTCAGGGCTTGGCTCACTGGCTGTGTGGGTATGATGCCTGGGCAGCCCTGACGCCCAACTAGGCATCCCCATGTTGGACTCTGTGGTAGGTGGGGACAACAGGCACTGAATCCCAAAAACCCAACATGAGTTCTACAACTCATATTCTCTGGCTAATGTCGCCAAGAGGGCTTGCCACGAACCCCCATCTTCTTTATCTTTACCAATGTCTTCTTGTGTGTCTCCGAGGTTCCTGGTCATCCACTCTATGGGTGATCAGGTTCTTGGAGACGTCCCTATTTTTCACTAATAAGGGTATCAAAGGTCTTGTGGGAGAACCAAAATCTATCAAGTGCCTAAGATCTGGTGACTTGCAGGTGGAAACTGCCTGCTCGAAACATTCGGAGCTTCTTTTGAAGGTAACAGCGATTGGTGGAGTGGCAGTCGAAGTCACTCCACACAAGATGCTCAATTTCTCCTGGGGCGTGATCTCCAAGTGGGGCCTCCTCAAAATTTCTGAGGAGGAAATCCTCTTGGAGGTTTCATCTCATGGAGTGATGGCAGTCCACAGTGTTTCAATATGCCATGATGGAAAGTTAGTACCCAGCTGGGTACTAATGATAACTTTTAACACGCCACACCTGCCTACTTCCATCAAGGCAGGGTACTTAATTGCGAAGTACAGCGTTTTGTACCAAACCTTCTGCACTGTTTTCAATGTCAGAGGTTTGGCCATGCCACATAGGTGAGGCAAACCCATCTGTGCTTGTTGTGGCAGTCAGGATCATCTTGATGGGATCATCTGAATTCACCATTGAAGGGATCATCTGAAATCATTGAAGAGGATCATCTTTCTCGCCTGCTGCTAAGTACTTCTTGATACAGGCAAAACCGATATCAGTATCAATCATGGCATCGACACCGGTTTCTATTCCTGTGTCTGTGCCTTCTGCATTCACCTCTGGAAGGCCCCCTCCATCCCGACCACAGACAGCCATACCTTCTAAACCCAAAGGTCCCCTGCCAGAAAATAATCATCAACTCCTCCTCGTGTGGTGGTCTCTGATCCGTGTCACTCGGAGGACTCCAAGGACATGGACACAGACCGCCCCATTTTTCCAAAACTGTCGTTGGCGATGGTTAAAAATAAATCAAAAGTCGTCCACCAATTCTACCAAGACCTAAGATGGCCACACTCTTACAATATAACTGTCGTGGATTCCAAAGCAAATTGACAATATCAAGGTCCTCATGAGGGCGCACGAACCCATCTGCCTGCAGGAGACATACTTGCAGATAGCCAATGATCCCACTATCTGGCACTTCTCTCTTGTTCGCTGGGACCGGGATGGAGATGGTCTGGCTTGCAGGTGTGTCGCCATCCTCGTGAGCTGCCATTTCCCATTTCCAGGCCATTCCCCTCATCACAAACTTAAAGGCAGTTGCCATCTGCCTCTTCGTGGGATTTTCGTTGACTGTTCTGTCTATATTCCACCTGGAAGCATCATCTTCCGAGATGATCTTGTCTCGCAGCTGCCATCCCCTTCTTCATCATAGGAGACTTCAGTAGACACGGTCCACTCTGGGGCAGTGCTGACACCAATGGGAGAGGCAGGGTCCTGGAGCAGTGGTTCCTGGATCCATCGCTCTCCCTGTTGAACAGTGGTGTCAATACATACTTTCACTCCCCAACCTGCACATACATTGCCATTGAACTCGCTATCTGCTCCTCCTCGATCCTTCCACTCTTTACATGGGAGGTAGATGACAATCCATATGGAAGCAATCACCTTCCTGTGGTGTGCACCATCTCTTGAGGGGGGGGGGGGGGGGGCTTGCAGCTCTTCACGTGTATCCCAGTGAAGGCTTGATCAGGCTGACTGGAGTGGCTTCGAGCTCTTTTCTGAGCTCGATGAGCACTCTGTCAGCCAGGAGCCAATCAGTATTGCAGTGGCAGAGATGACGGACTGTATCGTCCATGCAGCTGCATCAACAATTCCTCAGACCTTGACTTGGTTTCCACGGTTCCCAAAACTGTGGTGGAATCCCAACTGCACTGCAGCTCGTAAAGCTCAGAATAAGGCTTGGGGGTGTTTCGGAGATATTCGACGTCCCCCAACCTTGAAGCATTCAATCGTGCCAGGGTGAAAGCCCGTTTCATCCAGTGCCAGAGCCAGAGGAAATCTCGGATCAAATATACGTCTTCTATCACCCACACAACCAGTTCTAAGGTTGTGTGGATAACGTCCGGAAGATGGGTGGGAAGTACACGTCCCACACATTATCGATCCTGGAGCGCAATGGACAGGCAATTGTTGATCCTTGAGAAATTGCCGACACTCTGGGGGAGTCATTCTCTTCCTTCTCTTCTTTGTCCTCCTACTCCCCTAAGTTTCTGGCCCAGAAGAGCAGGGCTGAATGCTCCCCACTATCCTTCCATTCGAATGGCCTGGAGTCTTACAACAGGCCATTTACAGTGGAGGAGCTTCACCTTGCTCTGCAGACTTCTCGTGCATCTGCAGTTGGGCTAGACAAATCCATTATGCTATGCTCCAACATGTCTCACCATCGAGTAAGGATCGACTGCTCTGTCTCTTCAACTGCATTTTCATCAAGGAACAGTTTCCAGACTCCGGGCGGGAGGCCATCGTCTTGGCCTTCCCCAAGCCAGGCAAAGATCCCAAGATTCCTTCCAATTATCGTACAATTGCATTGATGAGCTGCATCTGCAAGGTGTTGGAAAGGCTGGCCTGGTATTTGGAACATCAGGGCCTTCTTATCAACACCCAGTGTGACTTTCGTAGACAGCGGCCTACTTTAGACCACCTCATCTGCCTCGAATCAGCGATCAGGAATTCGTTTTTATGTAGAGAGCACCTGGTGTCAATTTTCTTCGACATCGAAAAAGCGTATGACACCGCGTGGAGATTTGGCATTCTTGTGACCTCCACAGCTTCGGCTTGCGAGGCCACTTGCCGAACTTCATTGCAAACTTTTTATCCTCTCATAATTTTCGAGTTCGTGTCAGCAACACTCTGTTGTGGCCTTTCCCCCAAGAATGGGGGGTGCCACAAGGCTGCATCCTGAGTGTTATGCTTTTCACTGTCAGGATATATTCCATTACATGGCAACTTCCTCTGACTGTAGGCAATGCCCTCGATGTTAATGACTTTAGCATCTTTTGCTCATTCTCCAGCATGAGGGTCATTGAACAACAACTGCAAACTGCTCTGAACAATCTCTCGGTTTCAGTTCTCCCCACAGAAGACCGCTTGTGTGCACTTTTGCCACAAGCGTAACTTCAGCTGGACCCCAAGTTGCGACTTGGAGGTAACATCATTCCAGTTGTGGCATAGACCAAGTTTCTAGGTCTCATCTTCGACCAGAAATTGACCTTTTTACCTCTTATCCGACATCTCAGCTCCAAGTGCATGTGGGCATTGAATATCCTCAAGGTTCTCTCCTCTCTCTCTTTGGGGGCTGACCGATGTTCTTTGCTCCGCCTTTACCATGCACTTGTCCAGTCAAAACTGGACTACGAATCCCAGGTGTACGCCGCCGCCCGGGATTCGGTGGTGAAGGTGCTGGACCCCCTCCATCATCAGGCTCTCCATGTTTGCACAGGGGCCTTCCGCACTTCACCGATCCAGAGTCTCTATTCTGAGACTGACAAACCTTCCTTATCCATTCGCCGTCAGCAGCTGTCCCTGCAGTATGTTGCAAAACTGCGATCCCTGCCAGGCCATCCCACTTGGGACTGCATTTTCATTCCCCAATGGGAAATCTTATACCAGAATCGGCTGACTGCCTTTTAGTTTGTGTGTCCGAGATTACCTGCAAGACATAAACACCAGTCTTGATAGCATCTCACAGTCGACAGCTGAGCCACTTACACCTTGGCTCACTGTTTCCCCTTCCTGCGATTTTTCCCTGTGCAGGATGGGGAAGGCCTTTACACTCAACTGTGTGTATCAGCAACTCTTTGCCAGCCATTGTGTTGCACACCCAGACTTCTTGCCTATCTTCACAGATGGCTCGAAGTCCTGTACATTGGTGGGATTGGCCACGGTCTGCTCTGATGTAATCATGCAAACCAGATCGCACAGCAGTGTTTCATATTCACTGCAGAGTTGCATGCTATCAGCATTGCATCTTGTCTCTGACTTGGATTAGCATTGTCTTGGACCACATAGCAGCTAAGCATGATCGTTGGTGTGTGCTTTACACCGACTTGCTTAGCTCACTACAGGCTTTGAACTCGGTTTGACATCGGCCTCACCCTGTTCTCTCCAAGATCTGCCAGCAGCTCCATCATCTGGCAGCACCACCACGATTCTCTTCTGTTGGGTGCCCGGTTATTTTGGCATCAGGGGCAATGACTTGGCAGATGCTGCTGCCAAGTCGGCCATGCCCCTATCATACTCTCTGCTGCCGGTTCCATTCTTGGACTTCCGGCAGCATTTTTCCATCGAGCTCCAGGCACAGTGGCAGATATCTTGGTCTGAACCGGTTGCTAACAAGCTTTTCAAGATGAAGCCCATTGTCAAACCGTGACAATCATGTTTTCGCAGGAATCGCAAGGAGGAAGTTGTACTTGCTCCGCTCTGCTTAGGTCACTCGTTTTTAACAAACCCTTTTCATCTTATGGCAGACAACGAACCTAAGTGCAAGTTTTGTGACACCATTCGAAGCATTAAGTACATTTTAATTTCATGTCCCGCTTTTAACTTTGAACGTCGCCCCTATTTTAACTTTCACGATTTTACGTCCGAGCCACTTACACTCAGACAACTTTTATCCGATGAATCACTTTTAACACCTGTCTTTGAATTTTTACATTTTACTGGGTATTTTACACATGTATGACCTTTTTTACCTTGTTAACTAGATTTTACACTTGTTTCTGATTTTCAATGCGTCCTATACACACATTTTTATTGTTGTGCTATACATTTGTTGTTTCTTTTATCTCTTTTTATATTCTTTTTTCTTGTGCTGTTTCGTGTTTATCAATTTTAACTTTGGTTGTGGGTTACTTGACTTTTATCCCTTTATGTCTTTTTGTTTGGTGCAATATAGCCTTAGTTGCTCTTGCACCAAACAACTCCAAACAAATAACCAACCAACCAATTAAAGTTGACGTGAAATTTGTACCTCAGTCGGTAAGTATTTGATCTGTTATTCCATACCTACAAAATATTTGTGTGACTAAGGCTGCAGCTATATTGTCTGCCTTCTGATCCATTAAAGGAATACATTCTGCAAATCGTGTATGATAATCAATAACCATCTATATATATTTATTTTTTCTGTCTGAGACAGGGAATGGTCCTAATATGTCTAATGCAATTCTTTCAAAAGGATGTTCAACTATGGGTAAACGACCTAAAGGAGCTTTCTGTTTCGGGTTAAAACCTATTTATTCTAACATTCTGGACATTTTCAGTATAATTTTTGATATCCATGTACATTTCCGGCTAAAAATATTATTGTTTAACCCTAAGCAACCTTTTTTGAAATGCTAAATGACTGGACCATTTAGAATTATGGCATAATTCTAAAATTTGCTTTTTTATTTGTTGAGGAACACGTTTGTTCAATTGGGTTTTCTCTAACTGAACCCTTTCTTGGTAAAGTGTAATGACACAGTACCTCTTCTCTTATAAAATACCTGTCAGACAATCGATCTGTTATTTTTACAATTTGCGATTCTAACATCTCGATGGAATTTAATGTTGGATCTTGTCTCTGACTAGTTTGCAGAGCAGTTATTAAATTATTTTCTTCTGTTGGCTCCACTTCTAAGGCATTTACATACCTGGATAAAAAATCTGCAACTGTATTGGAATTTCCTAGTTTGTGAACTACTTCATGATCAAATCCTTGGAGCATTAAAGCCCAACGTAATAATCTAGGACTAGGCGTGGTTAATTTGACTAATCAGCTAAGAGCCGCATGATCCATTTGTGAAATGAATGTTTGACTGTATAAATAATGTTTGAACTGAGTAATTCCGTAGATCACTGCTAAGGTTTCCTTTTTTGTGACTGAATAAAATGTTTCCGCCTCATTTAATTTCCTACTTGCATAGGTGATAGGTTTTAATTTACCTGGCTCAGATTTTTGTTTTAAAACAGCTCCTATGTTATAGAGACTAGCATATGTAATTAAAACAAATGGTTTATTAATGTCCAGATAAATTAAAATAGTTGCTTGAATGATTTTAAATTTTAAAGCATTAAAAGCTGTTTTGGCTTTTTCATTCCATTTGAAAGACAAGTCCTGTTTAGTTAATTTGGTCAATGGTAAGTCTAAGTCAGTACAATCAGGAATACATTTTTGATAAAAATTTATCAAGCCTAAAAATGCTCTTACATCTTTCCTAGTTTTAAGTAATTTAACTCTTTTGATTACTTCCAAATTTTTCAGAGAATGTTGTACTCCTCTAGCATCAATTAAATGTCCAAGGAAGATTAAGGAATCTCGCAAAAAATTACACTTATTGGATTTTAGCTTCAAGTTGTGTTTTTTCAAGATAAGGAAACAGCTTCTAGATTCTGCTAATGTTCAGGAAAGATTTTAGTTGCTAGTAAGATATCATCTAAATAGATTAACACTCCCAGAGGTTTTAAATATCCTAAAACTTTATTCATCAGTCTGACAAAAATACTCGGGGCTCCTGTTAATCCAAAAGGTAGTCTGATAAATTCCCACAAAGCATCAGAAGTAATAAATGCTGTTTTTTCAATATCTGGTTAAATATTTTAACCTGGTGATATCCTGTCATTAAATCCAAACTAGTAAAATATTTCACTCCACCTAAGATATGTAAAGCTTCATGTAAAAGAGATATAGGGTACAAATCTTTCTTAGTAACTTTGCTTAGCTTTCTGTAGTCCACACATAACTTATGTTTCCCATCTTGTTTCTTTATTAGAATTACTGGAAAGGCATATAGGCTAGATGAAGGTCTAATTATGCTGCCTTTTCTATCTAGTTCATTAATTTGATCTATTAGTACAGGTCTAAGTCCATAAGGGACTCTATATAGACTTTGCTTAATTGGTTTATGGTCCATTAAAGATATGTGATGTACCTCTGTATCAATACAGCCCAATTCTAACAAATTATGTACAAACCTATCCTGATATTTCAATATTAAATTCCCCAAGGGTTTCTTATTTATTTTGGGTACACAGTCCAAATTAAATTAAATCAGTATTTATTTCCGAATGAACTTTATTGACACTTATGGTATGAACAACTTGAGCTTTAGCTATTTTAGTATGCTTTTGCAAATGAACTGGATTCTCATTCAGGTTTATTACTAGAATCATTAATCCATTAGTTTCAGTTGTATTAACTGATCTGGCTACCTGAATTAATTTCTTTTCCTGAATACCATAAGGTTCTATTAATACTGTCTCACCAGAAGGAATACTATTTTTACATATAACTAAAATTAATTTCTCCACTAAAGGAGGTATAATTACTTGTTTAGCAATTTGTACTATTGAATTCACGGAAAAAGGTTCTACATTTGCATCATACTCTTCAATTGGAATTGCTACAAGCCTTTGAGCTATTCTTTAATTTTTTTTTATCTACTGGATCAATAATTAATACCTGAGTCTTAATTAAATCAAAACCAAGAATAATATCATAGAATTTACTTAACTGGTAAGTCACCACATAAGCCTTAAAACTAAACATGAGTTTATTTATTTGAAAATTCATTTCATAACAACCAATCGGCATGCATACATTTCCAGTGACACCTTTAATTTTTAAATTTAATTTATTTTCTATAGACTAAGAATAGAAATAATAAAAGTAATCAAAAGAGTTAAATTACCTAAAACCTTAATTCTTACTATGGGTAATATCATACTATTAGTTACACATACATTTTGAACAGAAATAATTAATTGTTGAGGCCTCTTGTTTGGAAGGGAGCCTTGTCCAGCACCTATGAGGCAGGCATGTCTCATTTAAATCTCTAAAGTTACTACTTGGCACATTTTTTCCACAATTATTTCTTCCCAACATACTTTGTCCAAAGTTATTTCTTGGCATTTGTTGGTATCAGCATTCCCTGATGAAGTGGCCATGTAATCCACAAAAATAAAAAGCATTAATCGGCTGCCTTACATTAGGTCCTATTGATCTCCCTCTATTAGAATTTCTTCTTCATTAAAGGATCTTCCAGTAGCATTATTCCCATTTCTCTGTTCTCCATTATTCATTCCCAGTTGATCATTATTAACCCATTCCACCAATTTTTTTTTTACTTTCTTTTGTGTTTGTGTCACTCTTCCCATTAAAGTTTGTACTTGTTTTATTACTTCTGCATTTTGTAGTCTTGAGAGCTCACAAAATTCCTTAAATAGGTCTACCAATATTTCCTGGCTATCTGGTTTGGCCAAACGAACATAGGTAGTTTTTAACACCAATCAAATTCTCGATATTTCTTCACTACAGGCAGGCAATTTTAATTACCTCATCCGATGTTTTCGGAAATTTGGATAACACGAAACACTTAATTTTCAGTAGTAATCCCACAATAAACTGACTTGTAAATGTATAATCTCTTATTAGTTTAGTTGCTTTGCTTGATTTTTGCCCCTCTTCTGAAGGCATATTTGTCTCAGCTGCATTTAATACCGATTGGCCCACCCCAGCCATGGACATGAATTGTCGTCCCACAGAATTTAAATGAGTGGCATATGCAGTCACAATCTCATTGGGTTTTTGCTTAATTGACATTAACTTTTGTAGTTTTATTGACATGGGCTCTTGATCTTCAAATCTCTCAATAAGTGCCCTTTTAAATTGCTCAAAGTCTGTACATCTTAATTTTTCCTTACTAGATACAAAATCTGCTGCCTGACCTTTCAGTTTAGCCCTCATTATAACCACCTTTTCTCTTGTTTTCCATTTTGCTATACTAGCTATATCCTCAACCTGACCAATCACCACCGCCGCCGCCGCCGCCGCCGCCGTTTAATTCTCCAAGCATATCTGTCCTGACCTGCATCTGGTCACTGTACACCAATTCTAACAAGGTCCTGTTTGACATTGTCTGCCCACCGCATCCTAGGTCTCCCCATCCTTCTGAGGCCTCTAGGCACACTGTTCATAACCCTATTCGCCAATCTATAATGATCCATACGGGCAACATGGCCGAACCAACGGAGTCTCTCTCTGCACAATATGCTGCTTAAAGGAGGTTGCAGACTCCTTTGCCTAACCTCATCATTAGTTACAAAGTTAAACCACCTAATACCCAAAATACTGTGTAAGCATCTAGAATCAAAAGCATCTAGTTTCCTGTTATCATGTTTACACAGCGTCCAAGTTTCACTACCATAACTAACCCTAGAAAGAACCAAACTATTATACAGTCTAATTTTAGTCTTTAGGTGTATACGCCTATTTCTCCACAATCTCCATAGATTCTTAAAAGTCCCGGCAGCAATACCTATTCGTCTGTTAATCTCATGCCGCACATCACCAGTATCAGTTACATAGCTCCCAAGGTAATTAAACTGTGACACCTGCTCAAGACTGCAACCATTCAGATTAACCGAATCACAACCTGCCTGACCAATTTTCATCACTTTAGTTTTCTCTCTGTTTATAACATCATTTATACATCATTTACCAAAAGGGCTAAATCATCAGCATAATCTAAATCAGAAATTTTCGTATCTCCAGCCCATTTAAGGCCAAAAGCTTTCCCTTGAAGTGAATTTTGCATAACATAATCAACAACCAAACTAAAGAGAAAAGGAGACAAAATGCACCCTTGTCGAACACCAGAAGTAATGCTAAACCAATTGCTACAAGACCTACCAACTCTCACACATGACTCAGTGTTATTATAGAGAGCTTTCATTATGTTAACTAACTTGTCTGGTATACCATACGATCTCACAATTAACCACAAATTATGACGATCAACAGAGTCGAAAGCCTTTTTGAAATCAACAAAGCTAGCAACCAAAGGTTTCTGAAGCTCTAAACATTTCTGAAGAATCTGCCTAAGTGAAAATATCTAATCCACACATCCCCTACCACTTCTGAATCCACATTGCTCATCACGCAATTGACTGTCAACCAGATTCTTAATTCTATTAAGCACAACCATTGGAAAGAACTTTATCTGAAACAGAGAGTAGGCTGATACCCCTATAGTTATCACAAGAACTGCGATCACCTTTTTTGAAAATAGGGATAATAATAGCTCTGGTAAAATCTTTAGGAACCATGCCTTTATCATAAAAGTTATTCAAAATTTCAGCCATCCAAATTGTAACTGAAACATTCCCAGCTCTAAGCATTTCCGTAGTAATTTCATCCACCCCTGGGGATTTATGAAGTTTAAGTTTAGAAATAGCCAAACTAACTTCAGATTGTGTTATAGGGCCAACATTAAAGCCAACAATGCATCGATCATCATTGCAAACAATGGGAGTAGAATTAACCACATTGTTTAGAACATCACTGAAATGCTCAGCCCACCTAGCCATGACAGAATCCTCACCTTCTATAACCTTACCTTGTTTATCCTTCAATCCCTGTATACCTGTTCGTTTTCTACCACACAAAACATTAACTATCTGGTACAGCTCTCTGCTGTTGTGCTGTCTAACTGCTTCCTCAGCTTTATCAGCAAGGCCATCAAGCCAAAGATTCTTATCAGTAGCTAACTGATCCTTTACACGTTTATTAAGTTCTTTGTAATGCTTTCTATTAGGACTAGTAGGGTACTGATTAAGGACATTCCTGCAGTTCCTTCTTTCTGAAATAAGCTCTAGTGCCTTATCACTTAAATAATTCTGTCTCCTCTGCTCCTTTTTCCCTAAAAGAGTATTGTTAGTTTCCAAAAAAGCCTGTTTAAAATGGCCCCATTCTTCCTCAACTACAGTATTAAGCAAACCATGACTGTCATAATGACTAAGTAACCTATCATGGTAAGCTTTAGCTATAACTGGGTCTTTCAGAGCTTCGGTATTAAAGGTAAATTTTTTAACCCTAGCACAACACTTTTTAAGTTTAAGTTGCAAGACACTTTTAACAAGGTAATGGTCAGATCCAATTTCAGCTCCCCTATATGCCCTGGTATTCCTAACAGAACTAGCCCATTTGCTGTTAATTAATATATAATCAATCATATTCCTATGCAGCCCATCAGGTGAAACCCATGTGTATTTATGTATGTCGCAGTGTTTGTAATATGTGTTAGTTATTCTGAAACCATTGAGTTTACTTACCTGTAGGAGACATTGCCCATTGCCATTGCAGCTACCAATACCAAAAGGGCCTATTACTCCTCCCCAAAGGTCAGAGTCGGTACCAACTTTGGCATTGAAGTCACCAAGAACAAGGGTAATATTTCCTTTCTTGACGGAATTCAAAATATCCTGAAGTTCTCCATAAAACCTATCCTTCTCATCCTCATCAGAATCCTCAGTGGGGGCATAACAGCAGATAACATTCAAGTCTTTAATGCTTGTCTGAAATTTTGATGTAAGAAACCTTTCATTAATGCACTCATATCCTAGAAGAGCATCACTAGCATGTCTGCTGAGCAGCAGACCCACGCCTTGGTGATGCTTTCCATCCTCCCTCCCTGTAAAGAGAAATTTAAAGTTATTTTTAAGTATCTCACCTTTACCTGTCCATCTGGTCTCTTGCAAGCCTAGAATATCTAGGTTATAACGTTGGAATTCCTGCATGAGGACATCAAGAGAATAATCTCTATGTAATGTCCTCATGTTCCACGTTCCTGCAGAGAGAAAATGATTAGTAGGATTTTTAAAGAAATTAGGTTTATTGAGATTGGTAGGGCCAACAATATCAAACAGCCCCCTGATCGCAGGCATGGGGCAAAGACCTGTTCCTCCTCTGCTAAAGGCTGAAGTCACCGATGCTGGTAGGAACTTCAGGCACCACCTTTTCAAGTGGACTTTTTCAAGAGCCATATGGCCTGCCTAAGACACATACTCCAGTTTAGGCTTGACGATGCCCAACTAGCTAAGTAAGGTTCAGGTACCTGCGATGGCCTCTGATTAGGATTATCCACCAGCTGATATAAGGTATCTCATGCCTCTGTTCACTTAGAGCTTTTTACAGAAGCAAACAGAAAACACAGCGTCAGATTCTCCCTCAACAGAGGCCCACCAGTGCAGCAAGTCCAGGATCCATAATCAAGCTCAAATCCATAAACAAGTCCAGTCTAGTAGGTATAAATGGTCAGCACCAGGACCCTGTGAAGTTGACCACTCCTCAGCAGGGTTGAGAAAAAAGAAAAAAGTGGCCATAGATGACCAGATCAGCAGGCCATACTGAACTGGCAGCCCTCCCCTTCCGTTCCCTTCCAAAAGAGAATATCTCTTTTGAAAGGTACTAACGGCCTGCACCACGAGAAGGCAGGGTCGAACATTAGGTGCTAGACCTGGCCGGTTCTGTGCATCATCACTAGGGATTGGTACACAGCTCTCCTTCCAGTTTACGCCTAGCTACCATTTACAGGCCTGATAAATAAAATCTCTTATTGTCAGGGATATATTTGTACCAGTAAAAGAACTGATTAATGTTGCAAAACCAACAATATGCGGTAATCCATTAGATTCAGCTTCACCACCTGAAAATGTAGTGTTAGCTGTTGTATTCTTAGTAGTCATTTTACAGAATCTTACAAATACAATTTCAACTTACTTTCTTTAAAAGGAAAAGAATCACCATTACTTTTACAAATTAACAGGTTTTTTTTAAGAATTACAGTTCTTTTCTTAACCCTTTAACGCCCAGAATGGCCCAAAACGACTGAGATTTTGAAATGGACTAGTCCGAATAGTGCTATTTCTTTCTCTTTACTGCCTTCTACCTTTTGCTCAGATTTCTTGGGCATTAAAGGGTTAACAGGAACAATTATACATTTTTTTCCCCTTGAAGTCCAGATGAACTACAGTTGGAATATTTGGCTGTTCTTATTAATGATAGAATGTACTTAGCACAAAATTTAATCCTGCAGAATGGCACCAAATGTTATGAGGGAAGCAAGGGTTTGTCTCTTGAAGGTCATGATTGTATAGGTTTTTACTTTCGCTTTAGCTTTTTCCTTCTACTTCTTTTAAATATGAGGAGTGCAGATTCTTATATAATTCAGAATAAAAGATTCACTCAATTCTGAAATTTAGTTAACAAATAAAGTTTAATAAAAGATAGAGAATAGAAATAATACTGCTACTAAAAGTGGCTGGCTAAATAGGTCTAAGCAGATTAAAACTAGTTTTTCCACAAAGAATTCTAGATTCAATGATATCTGAAGTTTGGCCCCAAGTTCTTGAAAGTGATATTTACCTGAAGAAAATTTAAATTCCTCATCCTCCAGGAAGGAAAGTTCATCCCCAGAAGGCTTTATGGAATATTCATCAATGGCACTCGGAGAAATAATACATAAAAGGAGGGCAGACTTTGAATTTGGAAGCTCAGCTGTCACAGCTAAAGAGCAGAACTAAGGGGGAAATCCAAAGGCAAGTGTAGTGTCTGGGTTTTACACACAGGTGGGGTAAGCACTATCTTGCTCAGTTTTCTCTGACTTTCTGCTGTAGCTGACTAGGGGAGAAAAAGACCCAGAACTGTGCGAGGCTTGGAGTAATATTCTTTTGCCTGATCCAAAAACAGCTCTCAAGTCTTACGTTAACGTTCTCCATTGGTTTGTGATGGAGAGACGCTTGAAGGAAGATGACCATATTAGGCATCCAACTGGGTGATGTGGGATCTTATAGAAACCGAATCTTTCAACTGTCTGAAAATAGGAGAGCATCCAAATAAGGTGCAGGAGTGGATTAGAGAGAAGACTCTAAAACAAAAACTCATGGTTCCTTGGCATCTTTTAGAGTTGTGAGAGACTAAACTGTTTTATTATAATTTCATAATGTCTATATCATCAGTTATCAAGGTGTGCTAATATCATGATAACACTGATATTCCATATGGTCTCACATTCAACTACAGATTATGACAATCAACAGAGTCAAAAGCCTTTTTAAAATCAACGAAGCTAGCCACCAAAGGTTTTTGAAACTAAAACATTTCTCAAGAATCTGCCTGAGTTAAAATATCTGATCTACACATTCCCTACCACTTCTAAATCCACATTGCTCATCGTGCAATTGCCTGTCAACCAGATTTTTATTCTATTAAGCACAATCATGTAAAGAACTTTACCTGGAACCTGAAAGTAAGCTGATACCCCTATAGTTATCACAAGAACTGCAATCACCATTTTTAAAAATAGGGATAAAAATAGCTCTGATAATATCCTTAGGAACCATGTCTTTATCATAAAAGATATTCGAAATTTCAGTCATCCAAGTAGTAACCAAAACATTCCCAGCTCTAAGCATTCTTGTTGTAATTTCATCTACTCCTGGGGATTTATGTAGTTTTAAGTTTAGACAAAATAACCTCAGATTGTGTTATAAGGCCAATGTTACAGCCAGTAATGCATCTAGATAGTTTTTTCAGTTGCTTTGGTGGACAATCTGTTTAGTAAATATTGCAGTAGCTGCTGCTTCACCCCAAAAGATATTTGATAAATATGCCTTTATTAGCATTGTCCTTTGTCATTTCCATCAAAGATCTGTTTCTTGCAGCAACTCCATTTTGGGCTAGGGAGTATTGAACTCTAACCTGACAATCAATTCCCATTTTCTTATTGCATCCATTTTCTTTCCTTTTTGTGCAATGCCTACATTATTTCCAAAATATGCTGTACAACCCATATTAGAATAAAAGTCTGATTACACTGGGCAACACACAAAAAGGCTTTGAAATGAAAATAGCCAATCTTTATTAACTTTGAGGTGCTGAACACGAAAATGACAATAAAATTTGTCATTTGGCTCTTGTTTAGGAGAGAGAGAGATGGTCATGTATAAATGACTCAGTCTGCATTGAATACATAGATAACCATTTTTCAATGCTGTATTTTAAACTCCAGATTGCAACATATTGTGGTGTATTGCATCAGCCCACCATACACACAAATCCTGGAGGTATTGCATCATTGTCTGATGCACTGTAGTTGAGTCATAACATCGCGGCTTTACAATCACAGACAAAAGATGATGCAATCGTTGGTTGTAAGCAACGTCTCCTAGGGTGAGCAAGTCTTTTGAGCAACTCTCATTTACCCCTCAGCCATAAGTGGAACACAAGTGATCCTTGCAGTTTTAATCCAGCAGTAGTGATGCCTTGTAACTGTTAATAGTGCAGATACATTTTGTTACATTTGCGGAGAAGTAACGTTTGCAAGCCAGAAAAGGGCTATCACTCCAATAGTGAAGCAGCATATGAGTTTTATTTTGGATGCAGATTGGGGACCAGGCCAAGACCTAGGCCCCACACATATGCTGCAGTACATGTGCAAGAAATCTTCCGAAGTGGCTGAAAGGCGAAAAAGTGGCGATGCCGTTTGTTGTTCCTATGGTTTTGGAGTTCCACACGACAAAGGCCTTCCCATTCCCAAACCTCCAAAAGAATTTTACATCAATTCAGAAGATGAGGAGGGAGGCGAACCAACATCAGGTTCTCTACAGCCTTTGGTGTCTAATAATGATCCATATGTTTGCCATGGTGCATCATCTGTGCCGCACATTCTCGCCGAAGAAGGAATGAATTATCTTGTTCGCGATCTGGAGCTGTCCAAGGCCAAAGCAGAGTTACTTGGATCAAGACTTAAACAATGTACTCTTCTCGAAGAAAATGTCCGAGCAACTTCGTTTGAAACTTGTCATGAGCAGTTTGCACCTTACTTCAGAAAGAAAGATGACCTTGTGTTCTGCTCTGATGTAGATGGTCTGATGAATGCCCTTGGAATCAAACATGGCCCTCAAGAATGCCGACTATTCATAGACTCCTCGAAATTGAGTCTCAAGATGGTGTTGTTACATAATGGAAATCAACTTTCATCCATTCCAGTTGGACATGCTGTGATGTCCCCTCATTCACTTTTACTTTACCTTAACCAGTTTTACTTAATTTGCATTATATTTATCATTTTGGGGATTTTTATTTCATTTTTGGCATCACAGCGCTTGTTTCCAAGAGTATTTTCGATTGTCACCCGCTAAAGCGCACATGTACAAGGACACGCCCCCTCTTACGTCATAGTTTGCGCACTCATCATTTTATGCAAATGTCTTTACCGGTACAACAGCCATGTGTTGCTGAGCCTGTACCGAGCCTGTACGCTTGTTATAACCATGACATGTAGTCACAGAGAGTAGTCAGTTAGTAGTTGACAGTAGTCAGTTAGAAGTAGTCACAGGAGTTGGTGTTTGTTAGTTGTCAGTTAGTAGTGTCACAATGCTGTCTACATGAAAGGAACCTACGACAACCTAAAACATCTGTTGAACTGTCTTCAATACAGCAAGTATGGCAGCATCTCTGTTGTGACTTGAAGGTAGTGGCTCTGTTGATGGGTCTGCAGCTGGGATATATGAAGTACTGCTGTTTCTTATGTGAATGGGACAGCTGAGCAAAGACTTTGCACTATGTGAAGAGAAACTGACCTCAGAGGAAATCTCTGAAGGTCAGAGAGAAGAATGTGGAACACCCAGCACTGGCAGAAATGCAGAAAATCCTGCCGCCATCGCTACACATCAAACTAGGTGTGATGAAAAACTTTGTAAAAGCCATGGTCAGGACTGCATCAGCTTTTAAGTACTTGGCTGACAAATTCCATCAACTCAGAGAAGCGAAAATTAAAGAGGAAATTTTTCTGGGATCAGATCCACGAGCTGTTCAGAGACCAGATGTTCTACAACCTGCTTCAGGGTGACGAGAAAAAGGCTAGGGATGCGTTTCGTCTGGTGTCAAATAAATTCCTTGGGAATGTCAGGGCAGACAACTACAAGAAACTGGTTAAGGACATGTTGTCTCTGTATCACAAACTTAGCTACAGTATGTCCTTAAAGATCCACCTTCTCCACTCCCACTTAGATTTCTTCCCTGACAACTGCAACATGTTTAGTGATGAGCACGGTGAACGTTTTCACCAGGACACTGCAACAATGGAGAAATGATACCAGGGAAAGTGGTCCACTTCAATGTTGTCTGACTACTGTTGGATGCTCACCAGAGATGATCGTGAGCAGCTGTACACGCGATGTCGGAAATAGAAGCAAAGTTTTACCGATACCTGTACGTATTATTCTATTATATAAGAAACTATTGCGGATTTCTCAGAAATCACCAATTTTGCATTTTCATTGTCATATTCGTATTCGGAACTTTGAAATCTTTGAGAAATGGCTACTTTTATCCCAGAGGCACGACTTTTATGAAAATTTGTTGCCGAGTGTAATCTATGTTTTGCTTAAGGTGTGAGTATGAAATATTACCATCAGTATAAAATGGAAATGCAAAATGTGTTACCTGAATTCTTGATGATATTTAAGTCCTTTAAGTTATATACACCAACATAATAAGTAATATTTTGTAGACACTAACTTCACATTAACAGTGACCTTTGTACTGAATTTGAATTTGGTTGTGAATTATTTGCAGTGGTGGACTTCTGTTGAAGGAGAATCTACCTCTCTGTTTTCTGATTTTTTGTTGGTTGCCATTCCCAGTTGAACAGATACTTCATTATTCTTATTCAGATTATCATTAGATATTTTAAGATTTTACTGGATATTTTAAGAGAACTGGGTTTTATGACATCGTTGCTTTATTTTTTTACCTGGGTCGTTTACACTTAGGTGGATTTTATCATTTATATCTATTTATATTTATTGAACTACATTTGTTTGCTATTTTTATCTTTTACAATGGCTTTTTTTCTTCCGAATAACAATGCTTCTTGATTTTGCCTTTTGCACCTTTATTTTCTTATTGTATTTCTAACATTTGCCTTTACTTTAGGTGTAGGTTATATGACTTTTAGCTTTTTTTCCTCTTTTGTTTGACCTTTGTAGCCATTCTTGCTAATGTGCCATAAAATGCTTAACAAATAAACAACCCTTCATGCCCTTCCAAAAAAAAAAAGAAATCTTGGCTATGCTACTGTTGAGATATATTCTTATTAAGTAATAAAATTTTTCTGGATTAAAAAATATAATGTTTAAATATTATTTTTAGATACACAAGCCTTGGCAATTATGGCATTATCATGTACTATTGAAACTTCTGAAGGTTACATCTCATCTCTCCTTTATGAACCTCTGAAGAATTTAAAAAAAATGCAGAAAACTGATGGTAGTTTTGGTAATAATATATATACAACTGCTTTAGTTGTCCAGGTTAGTATTCATTTTATTTTCCTGTGATAAAACTCAATTAATTAATTAATTAATTAGCAGAGCAATATCGCATATTCCAAAAAAATGAATGCATAAATGATTAAATTGGCAAGCCCCCACTGCCCTGGAAACTGCTGTTGCAACAGAACTCTCACTAATGACATCTCCACCAATGAGAAAGACCTAAGAAATGACATAGGAAACGTGAAGACACAAGGCTTATGTTTTCCACAGTAATGAATCCTTACATTTTCTTAAGCTCTAGTTGAGAGTGAAACACATTAAAAACTTTAAAAAATTAAAAAAATTTAGAAGTTTTAATGTAAATTTCACATTTATATTAAAAAAATGCTGTGTTGTCAACTTGAGTTATTATGAGGATATATGTGTGTGGTTTATTTCATGTAGGCAATAGAAAGCCATGCAGATTGCCATATAACAATTCTGCCAGCCAGTACCAATAACAAGACAGCAAACAACCATTAAAGACAACAAGGAGCCCAGATATACATACCTGCTATCGCCAACCTTTAGTCTGCTATTGGTAAATATCTTCTGTATGGTGGAGATTATTATCACAGACTGGCCCCAGGGCAAAGTAACAGTGCAGATAGTGGCTTTGCTCATCAAATATTTCAATTCAATAAGTGAAGTTAACAGAGAGTGATTAAATGCATTTTTGGCATTCTTTTTAATGTGTAGCTTCCAAATGTTATTAACCTACAGTATTAGGTTTCTGAAACTGAACTCATTGTGGTGCCCAGATATATTTTAAAGTGTTTTCAGAAAATAAATAGCTGTAGAGCCACATCATGAGTTAACCAATGAATGGAAATATGTCATGTTATATACCAAAATAAAAATTATTTAATTGCTATTAACGAAATGGCAAAAAATGAAAGAAAAGAATGGTAAGTTATATATTTTTTTAACATTTTTATAAAACATTGAAAAATGTACTGTTTTTCCACATCTTTAGTAAAATATTTTTAAAATGCATATTTTTAGCATTTTTTCTATATTATTATTTTAATATAAACATTTCATATTTCTTTTAATGCAAAATTTTTTAATTTATTTAGTTTTCCCTAATTTTTAGTCACTTATCCCTATAACTCATAATGCATATTCTTAGGCTTTTGATGATTGGCAAATTCTAAGCAGCCTAAGAAAAGTAATATCATAAAAAATCATTTTGCCTTAAAAACAAAATAATTTAAATAAAAATTTAAAAATATATCTGAAAAGTGACATAGAACTATGAAAAAAATTTTAAATAAAAATATTTTAAAGCATTTAAAGATTTAACTGATGTATTGAAATTGAGAATGAATCATTTTAGTATAAAGATGCATAACTGCTACAAAAAATTCACTTTTAGAATTCCAGTAGAAATTTTAGTTAAAAATACCCATTTCCTAACCAAAATTAGTTTATTTGGTTGAAATGTAATTAAAAGTGTGACTAATTTGCTGCTGGGACAAATGACTGATTCTTGAGTCTGTTGAGAAATTCTGCCATGAATTTAATGGAAAATACGTGATTTCAAATGAAACTAGATAAAAATTTTGATAGAAAGAAATCTTTTCTAGAAAGAACTTTGGAGATTATCTTTTGCACACTAAGGGCTGAATGCAATAATTATCTTTGGTCACTTGCCTGACAGTTGGATGGCACTACACTCTTCTTGAGGTCTTTGAGGAGCCACTGTTTTTTTTCAGCTTGCAAATTTTTTTTTCTGATGCCAGTAGTGGGGTCAACACATAGACTAGTATAATTGGAGCTATTTATAAAGTCAAAACTTTGTCATCGTAGTCGTTTTTGTTCATGATAATAAACTGGCATGTTTTGTCAGCTAATTTGATAAAAATGTTAGGGGTGTTTCTCACGATTTTTACGGCCTGAAAATATTCATATGAGAAATTTCTTTCCAAGTAGGGGTGAGACTTTTGTCAGAAGTTCATGAATTCAATGCTATTCATGAAACACTAAAACTAGTCACCGAGAATCAATGTTTCCAGTTGACAATAAAACACACAGGTAGAATTCAGCAGCAGTTTTACCTGTTTTCTGATATCGCTATGTTGATGATATATATTTGATTTGGAATGGCAATAATGAGCAATTAAACTGCCTCATTAATGCAACAGCGTCTATCCTACAATACATTTCACAAAGGAGTAGGAAGGCAGCAATGCCATCCCCTATTTAGATCTTTTTATTCAAAAAGATGACACAGGAGCCTTGACAACATCAATATACCAAAATCCTTCATATGTACCCTCTATCATATGCATGCATTCATGTGCCCCATGGGCATACAAAATTGCAGCTTTCCATTCTCTCATCCATAGGGCCTTCACTGTATTATCAAATAAATTTTTACTTAAAATACAAATTCAAAACATTCAATCCATTGCTGCATCCCATGGAACAACACCAGAATAGATTTGGCTACCCTACCAATCACTGATTTTGAGTGGGTAATCTTTGCTGGATCCACACCTTACATTCTTGTCCTGTGTGAATCAAACTGCAAATTGTTCAGAGCCCAAAAAAATCAAATCTGAAGAAAAATTGTAAAAAAAGTCCAAGACAAATTTAGTCTTCTTCAAAAATCTGACGAATACAGATTTCTTCTATATTGCTGGATAATTTCACCATTTATTTTATTGGAAAAAAATGCGTTCTGTACAGGAGAGATTCACAGAGCATCAGGCAGGTGTCAGCCAAAACTAACAACTGCCACTGCCGAGCTGGCAATACAATACACAGCTACTATAGACTGAGAGCAAACCACACTGCTAGCATGTGCATCCACTTACTTACTAAGGAACCATCATCTACAAGGCTATTGAAATAATGATATCACCTGTCTGCATCAGCAACCAAGACACTAATCACCCTTCACGACATGTGGGAAGAAATTCTTATCAGCCTTAACATCACCACATAATATGACTTTACTGAAGACAGAGCACTGTCCTTGCTCCTAGAAACTTTATAATATGGAAATAGTTTTTAGGATAAACTTCAAAATTTTATTGCTCAATGACAGAACTTGAAGTTAGGTAATAATTGAAAATCTATGTATGGTATGACAGAATAAAGATGTAAATTAAAGTATCACTACTTGATACTATTTACAGTAAATGAACATGCGCATACTTTCACTGCAGACTCAAATAGATTTAGTTTTAAACATTATCATCATTTTTGGAAGTGGAATAAACAGATAAAATATATTATATATATTGTGGATTTAAATGTTATATTTGGTTAGAAGCAGTTACTCTGCTGATTTCTATTCGGATTTTTTCCCCCCAACCTTGTATGTTGGCACTGAAGTTTACTTCCCATGTCATTAGAATTCGAAATATGACACTGATTAATACTGCTCTGACAAAGAAAGGGTTAAATGAGATTTAATTTCAATTATTTCTCTAAAAGGGAAAAATGAAATTGTGATGCCGCATCGTTCACTTTTGCTTTACCTTAACCAGTTTTGTTTAAATTACGTTATATTTATCATTTTGGGGATTTTTATTTCCTTTTTGGCATCACAGCACTCGTTTCGAAGATGTTAGGAGTTGCGCACGTGCAACTCCGATCTTCCGACTTCAGTCGTTAAAGCGCGTGCAAAGGACACGCCCCCTCTTGCGTCATAGCTTGCGTCGTTCGTCATAGTATGTAAATGTCTTTCCCGGCAAGCATTGCTGGCTATTGTCTTTTAAACCGGTGACCTGCGAGCCACAGTAGTGCATAGAGTGCAGAGGCACTAAGACAAGGTGCGTAGCACCAAGCACAGTGCGTGTAGCACAGGAGTTGTATCTTCATTGATGTCTTGGTGAGTTGAACTATTTTAGAAATAAATCTGTTTGTTATTTTAAACCTTTTGAGTCTATACAGTTTTTTCTCTTGAGCAACGCGAATTAAGGATTTTTGAATTGTATTTAAATTTACTTGACAATCATTTTTATTCTTACTCATGAACACTCACTGGTATTTGAACCCTAAATCAACTTATTATCAACTTATTCTACTTTTGGCAATTTGTTAATTATTGCCTGGCGCCCGTCTAAGCTATCCGGAGCATAAAACTTCAATTATTATTACATTTATTTGGAGCGTTACAAAATTTTGCTCATGATTTAAAAATAAAGATTTCTATGGAAGATAAGTCTCTCTTCACATGTGACTTGAAAGCCTTCTAATCACCTACTATCCATATCTCAAGTCAATGTAATTCTTCAACTGGATTTGTCCTCTCCCAGCATCTATGATGAAACTTCAAATTAATGAAAGTCATGGAGCTTACTTCATAGGATGCATGCAACCTCTGTTGTTGTTGAGATGTTTTTGGTTGCTTGGGAATGTTTTAAGAAAGATTATTGGCTGATACACTTGCATATTTTCTTTGGCACAATGTTAAATTCCATTGATATTTGCATTATCTGTAATTTACAATATTTCTTTTGGATAGTTTGATTATTACTGTTACCCAGTGGTTGTGATTACTGTGAACTTTGCAATGGGCAGTATTGTTCTGATAGTGAATATAAAGTTATAACAAGAAATCAGTCCATATCAACTTTTCCTAGGGGCAGGGCTAGCTCATTTAGTAGCATGCCAAGCTTGTAATCTGCAGTTCCAGGTTGGAGTCCTACCTATTTCAGTGTTGAGATTTATCTCTGCTGAGAAATTGGACACCGACAGGCTTGGAAAGGTTGCTTGCTGTCTGTCAGGTGAGATGTTAGGCTGTGATTCCAAGTACAGGGGAGTTATACCCTGTGCACATTAAATTGCACACTGTATGGCCTTGATGGGAGGCTACTATTTGTCTCCTAACAATGCCCAGTAGATCTCCTTCCTCCAACCTTCTCTGAGTCCTTGCAACATTGTATGTGAAAAAGTGCCACTCAGTGATAAAATAATGCAACCCTTGAAGTAATATGCAAATGCATGTGCCACCTGTTTAATCAGGTTTTAAGCTTCTTTTTTTTCAGATAATCGTTTTTATCATTATTTGTAACATGTAGATTCCAAATGTTAAGGTATTTCATAGTTCTACATTGGCATCTGAACAGGAGAACTGTAATTATGACCATTCTGTAGTTACAAGAATGTAACTAGAAGCATGCGCATTATATAAGAACGATGTCTTTGTCTCGTTTCCAGCAATAGCTTATACAGATACAATATATGAAAGAGGTTCAATAAAAAAACTGTCAGTGACCCACCATTTACAATTATTGCATTATTCCATGTCATGAAACTATTAGTATAGGGTAGTAAATTGAGTGATATTCTGCAGAGCAGATGATCAGCTGTGTGACTTGGAGCAATTACTAAACCATATCAGATTCCAAATTTGACAGAATCTGTGTGTATTGATAGCTTTTGGATGCAGAGGACTTTAGTTTGGCAGAGATTCATCTCAGCATACAGTAAAAGTCTTCCAGTGGCCATTAAAAAGAAGTGGTCAGGAAAATTCACACTCAGGTCATTCTTATTTTTCAAGACAAGATTCAAGGTTAGAGTAGAGCGTGGTGAAATTAATCTATTTAGGGCTTCCTATACCAGTTCAAAAGGAAGAGGAAAAAATTAGAGCAATTGCAGATACCTCTAGACTAGAGGTTCTCAATGTGGGGTATGCTTTGAGAGCTCAAAAGTCGATTACTCAGTAAAATGTTTATAATTTTATAAGATTTGTTAAATTGTTTATGTCATTTTTGTGTTTATCGATATATGTAATTTATGAATGCAAAATTTAATGTGTATATATATATATATTTTATTCCCATTGTTATACTATAACTATAGTTTTATCTATCTATACAAGGGGTAAATGGTAGCATAGGTAGTCATTGGAAGGAGAGCTATGCACCAATCCCCTGTGATGATGCATAGAACCGGCCAGGCCTAGCACCTAATGTCCGACCCCGCCTTCTCGTGGTGCAGACCGTTAGTAACTTTCAAAAGAGATACTCTCTTGTGGAAGTGAACGGAAGGGGAGGGCTGCCAGATCAGTGTGGCCTACTGATCTGGACAACTATGGCTACTTTTCTTTTTTTTTCTACCCTGCTGAGGAGTGGTCAACCACACAGGGTCCTGGTGCTGACCATATAAACCTACTGGACTGGACAGATATATGGCTCTGAGCTTGATTATGGTCCTGATTTTGCTGCACTGGTGGGCTTCTGTGGAGGGAAAATCTAACGCTGTGTTTTCTGTTTGTTTGTGGGTTGACAGCCCCAAGTGAATAGATTCACAGGATATTATATCAGCTTGTGGATAATCCTGAGCAGAAGTCATCGCAGGCACCTGAACTCTTTGCTTCTATTGGCATCGTCAAATTCTACGTTGGAGGAAATCTTCCAGTGTAGATGGCTTCAGCCTTTAGTAGTGGGGGAACGGGTCTTTGCCCCATGTCTGCGATTAGGGGACTGTTTGATATTGTCGGCATTCCCTCTCTCCATAAACATAGTTTCTTTAAACATCCCACTAACCATTTTCTCTCCATAGGTAGTTGGAATGTGAGGACTCTGCACAGAGCTTTTTCTCTTGATGTCCTCACACAAGAATTCCACCATTATAATTTAGATATTCTTGGCTTGCAAGAGACCAGATGGACAGATAAAGGTCAGATTCTTAAAAATAATCTTAAATTTCTCTTTTCAGGGAGGGACGACAATAAGCATCACCAAGGCATGGGTCTGCTTCTCAGCAGACACGCTAGCGATGCTCTTCTAGGATACGAGTGCATTAATGAAAGGTTTCTTACAGCAAAATTTCAGACAAGCGTTAAAGACTTGAATGTTATCTGCTGTTATGCCCCCACTGAGGATGCCGATGAGGATGAGAAGGATAGGTTTTATGAACAACTTCAGGATATTTTGAATTCTGTCAAGAAAGGAGATATTACCCTTGTTCTTGGTGACTTCAATGCCAAAGTTGGTACTGACTCTGACCTTTGGGGAGGAGTAATAGGCCCTTTTGGTATTGGTAGCTGCAATGGCAATGGGCAACATCTCCTACAGGTAAGTAAACTCAATGGTTTCAGAATAACTAACACTTATTACAAACACTGCGACATACATAAGTACACATGGGTTTCACCCGATGGGCTGCATAAGAATATGATTGATTACATATTAATTAATAGCAAATGGGCTAGTTCTGTTAGGAATACCAGAGGAGCTGAAATTGGATCTGACCATTACCTTGTTAAAAGTGTGTTGCAACTTAAACTTAAAAAGTGTTGTGCTAGGGTTAAAAAATTTACTTTTAATACTGAAGCTCTGAAAGATCCAGTTATAGCCAAAGCTTACCATGATAGGTTACTTAGTCATTATGACAGTCATGGTTTGCTTACTACTGAAGTTGAGGAAGAATGGGATCATTTTAAACAGGCTTTTTTGGACACTAACAGTACTCTTTTAGGAAAAAAGGAGCAGAAGAGGCAGAATTATCTGAGTGATAAGGCGCTTGAGCTTATTTCGGAAAGAAAGAACTGCAGGAATGTCTTTAATCAATACCCTACTAGTCCTAATAGAAAGCATTACAGAGAACTTAATAAACGTGTAAAAGATCAGTTAGCTGCTGATAAGAATCTTTGGCTTGATGGTTTGGCTGACAAAGCCGAGGAAGCAGTTAGACAGCACAACAGCAGAGAGCTGTACCAGATAGTTAATGTTTTGTGTGGTAGAAAACGGACAGGCATACAAGGATTGAAGGATAAACAAGGTAAGGTTATAGAAGGGGAGGATTCTGTCATGGCTAGGTGGGCTGAGCATTTCAGTGATGTTCTAAACAATGTAGTTGGTTCTGCTCCCATTGTTTGCAGTGATGATGGATGCATTGGTGACTTTAATGTTGGCCCTATAACACAATCTGAAGTTATTTTGGCTGTTTCTAAACTTAAACTACATAAATCCCAAGGGGTAGATGAAATTACTACCGAAATGCTTAGAGCTGGGAACGTTTCGGTTACCACTTGGATGACTGAAATTCTGAATATCTTTTATGATAAAGGCATGGTTCCTAAGGATTTTACCAGAGCTATTGTTATCCCTATTTTCAAAAAAGGTGATCGCAGTTCTTGTGATAACTATAGGGGTATCAGCCTACTCTCTGTTCCAGGTAAAGTTCTTTCCATGATTGTGCTTAATAGAATTAAGAATCTGGTTGACAGTCAATTGCGTGATGAGCAATGTGGATTCAGAAGTGGTAGGGGATGTGTGGATCAGATATTTTCACTTAGGCAGATTCTTGAGAAATGTTTAGAGTTTCAGAAACCTTTGGTTGCTAGCTTTCTTGATTTCAAAAAGGCTTTCGACTCTGTTGATCGTCATAATTTGTGGTTGATTGTGAGATCATATGGTATACCAGACAGTTAACATAATGGAAGCTCTCTATAATAACACCGAGTCGTGTGTGAGAGTTGGTAAGGCTTGTAGCAATTGGTTTAGCATTGCTTCTGGTGTTCGACAAGGGTGCATTTTGTCTCCTTTTCTCTTTAGTTTGGTTATTGATTATGTTATGCGAAATTCACTTCAAGGGAAAGATTTTGGCCTTAAATGGTCTGGAGATACGAAAATTTCTGATTTAGATTATGCTGATGATTTAGCCCGTTTGGCAAATGATGTTGATGAGATGAACTCTTTCATTTCAGCCGTTGATGAGACTGGTCGTAGAGTAGGTTTGGTTATAAACAGAGAGAAAACTAAAGTGATGAAAATTGGTCAGGCAGGCTATTCAGTTAATCTGAATGGTTGCAGTCTTGAGCAGGTGTCACAGTTTAATTATCTTGGGAGCTATGTAACAGATAATGGTGATGTGCGGCATGAGATTAACAGACGAATAGGGATTGCTGCCGGGACTTTTAAGAATCTATGGAGAGTGTGGAGAAATAGGCGTATACACCTAAAGACTAAAATTAGACTGTATAATAGTTTGGTTCTTTCTAGAGTTAGTTATGGTTACAAAGTTGGACGCTGTGTAAACAAGATAACAGGAAACTAGATGCTTTTCATTGTAGATTTTTTCATTGTAGATGCTTACGCAGTATCTTGGGCATTAGGTGGTTCAACTTTGTAACTAATGATGAGGTTAGGCAAAGGAGTTTGCAACCTCCTTTAAGCAGCATATTGTGCAGAGAGAGACTCCGTTGGTTTGGCCATGTTGCCCATATGAATAATTATAGATTGGCGAATAGGGTTATGAACAGTGTGCCTAAAGGCCTCAGAAAGAAGGGGAGACCTAGGATGCGGTGGGCAGACAATGTCAAACAGGACCTTGTTAGAATTGGTGTGCAGTGGCTAGATGCAGTAGATGTAGCTCAGGATAGATTTGCTTGGAGAACTAAATTGCACGGTCTGGTTGGACCTCCGTAGCCCATAGCTTCTTGAGGATGATGATGATGATACAAGGGGTATGCCAGTTACATACACTTTTCCAGGGGGTACGTGAAGCATAAAAGGTTGAGAACCACTGCTCTAGACAATTCCTCAAGGGCCAGAAGGGAAGAAGTATCTTGCAATGTACAAAGCTATAATGAAAGAAGCATTTATACTGCTCACAAAAATTAGGGGACATTTCAAAATGAATATAAAGCGATAATATATCCCCTAATTTTTGTGAGCAGTATATATTTCTTAGGAAAGGCCAATGTTCTCAATTTAGTCAATGATAAAATGAACGCACATGTTTTCTGTCATACTATGTACATACATACTATGCACATATACACTTGTTTTTCTGGGTTCCAATAATGGGTCAGATGGAGCAGTTAGTAAACATGGAGTTGAAATTCTGAAGGAATTCACATCTCTGTGCAGAGAAACAGCTACAGTTGAGAAGGATATGAGGTACTCTGCCAAGTAAGTTACAGGTTGAGTTATTGGTAGCACAGACCTCATTGCTAATATCAAGGTTCAGTATTACTGAATTTAATGTGATTGAAAGACCTGACCACTTAGTATGAGCTCCTGTCCATGATGAGGGGATCACCCTGTGAAGGTTCTGCTGGCTTGGGTATCTTCACAGTGTCTTGAATGCTTGCCTGCGTGTTTGCCATGCGTGGAAACCCATGCCCCTGGAAAAGAGGATCCTGGCAGTTGCTCAGGGGTCCAACTGCCAGGATCAATCGTAAACAGGAAGTCCTGGGGTGTCCCCCTCAGGATCTTCTCTCATCAGCTCATGACTGGTGGGTTCCCCTTTGACCATTTTTCCATTGGGGAGCCTATCTGTCGCAGGGCTGAGCGCGAATTCTGGAGTTGCTGCTATACACTGCTTTGACCTCTTTGGTAAACAGGAAGTCCTGGGGTGTCCCCCTCAGGATCTTCTCTCATCAGCTCATGACTGGTGGGTTCCCCTTTGACCATTTTTCCATTGGGGAGCCTATCTGTCGCAGGGCTGAGCGCGAATTCTGGAGTTGCTGCTATACACTGCTTTGACCTCTTTGGTAAACAGGAAGTCCTGGGGTGTCCCCCTCAGGATCAATCAGTGGTGGGCTGGTCCTGTTAGAGTCAACTAGGCTGAGGAGTGAGTAACCTGGCTAATGTCCAGGCAACAGTTTGCGAGTTTCCCCACACATTCACTAATTTTAGAGCTTTCTTTTGTGAGAACGGTTTGTCTCTCCCCCTGTTTTATTTTTTTGCTTCCTTTATTTTGTGGGAACTCCGATAAGATTCTCACAATTTCTCTTTAACTTCTCTTTAATTGTGAGGGCTTGACTCACCACCTGTTTGGGTATGGTGCCCTGGCACCTGATTGGGCGTCCCCTTGTTGGATTCTGTGGTGGGTGGGGGACAATGGGTGCTGAACCACAAACTTCAACCATGAGTTCTGCAACTCATAATTCATGAGCCAATGTTGCCAAGAGGGCTTGCCATGAACCTTCATCTTCTTTGTCTTTGTGTGTGTCTCCATCTCTGAGGTTCCTGGTCATCCACTCTATGGCTGATCAGGTTCTTGGGGACATATCCCCCTATTTTATTAACAAGGGTCTGAAAGGTCTTGCAGGAGAACCAAAATCTGTCAAACTCCTAAGATTTGGTGACTTGCAGGTGGAAACTGCATACTCCAAATATTCGGAGCTTCTCTTGAAGGTAACATCAATTGGTGGAGTGGCAGTCGCAGTCATTCCACACAAGACAATTCCTCCCAGGATGTGATCTCCGAGTGGGGCTTCCTCAGAATTTATGAGGGGTAAATTCTCTTGGAGCTTTCATCCCAGGGTGTGACAGCAGTCCACATGGTTTTGCAACGCTGTGATGAAAAGTTAGACCCTACCAAAGTACTAATTATTACATTCTAAATGCCACACCTGCCTACTTCCATCAAGACAGAGTAACACTGCAAAGTACGGCCGTATATGTCTCAAACCCTCTGTGTTCTTTTCAATGCCAGAGGTTTGGCCATGCCCACACAACATGCCGGGGCAAGCCCATCTGTGCTCATTGTGGCAGTCAGGATCATCTCGAACCTAACTGCACAGCAGAAAAGGCATGCTGCGTAAACTGCAGTGCCGAACATCCGGCCTACTCCTGCAACTGTCCAAAGTGGTTGGAGGAGAAGCAGGTACAGTGTCTAAAGACCCTCAACAACATCTCATATGCAGAGGCAAGAAGGCTGTCTGCAATGCCTACCCCACTTGGCAAAGTTTCCTGTGCTGCTGTAGTCGCTAGAAAGCTTGTCATTAAGATGGCTACCTTTATGTTGCAGACAGATATCAGCGTTCCATCTGCTGAATCTTTTTAGTCTGCTGCCAAGTACCTCTTGACCCAGATGAAGCCGAAGTTGGTGTCGAGATCAACACCAACTGTGGCTTCTATCCATGTGTCTGTGCTTTCTACTTCCACCTCCGAAAGTCCCCCTCCCTCCCAACCACAGACAGCCAGACCTTCAAAACACCAAGGGAACCCCACCAGGGCTGAAAAAAGAAACTTTTAACCCCTCCTCTTTCGGTGGTCTCTGATCTGTGTCACTTGGACAACTCCGAGAACACGGACACAGACTGCCCCATTTTTCCAAAACTGTCACTGGCGATGATTAAAATAAATTGTAATTTGTCCTCCCAAGCTCCAAAGACCTGAGATGGCCACACTTTTTTGATGGAATTGTCGTGGATTCCAGAGGAATATTGACTACATCAAGATCCTCCTGTGGGCACATGAGCCCATCTGCATGTGCCTGCATGATACATACTAGCAGACAGCCAATGATCCCACTCTCCAGCATTTCTTTGTCGTTCGCCGGGACCAGGATCCAGCTTGCGGGGATTTTGCCATCCTCCTGAGCAACCATTCTCCATTCCAGGTTATACCCCACACCACCAACTTAGAGGCAGTAGCTGTATGCCTCTTTGTGGGATTTTTGTTGACTGTCTGCTCTCTCTACCTACCACCTGGAAGTTTTGTCTTCTGGAAAGACCTTGATGACCTTGCCTTGCAGCTGTTGTCCCCCTTCCTCATTATGGGGACTTCAATGGACACGGTCCACTCTGTGTAGGGGTTATGGCAACAGGAGGGGTGGGGTCCTGGAGCAGAGGCTCCAGGATCCTCCCCATGGTGTGCACCATCTCCCATGTGGGGGGGGGGGGCTTTGCAGTCCTTCGCGTGTCTCCCGGTAGAGGCTTGATCAGGCTGACTGGAGTGGCTTCGAGCTCTTGTCTGAGCTCGATGAGCACTCCATCAGCCAGGAGTCAATCAAAGTTGTAGTGGTGGAGATGACAGACTGCATTGTCCATGCGACTGCCTCTACTATTCCTCAGACCTTGACTCTGTTTCCATAGTTCCCAAAATTGTGGTGCAGTCCCGACTGAACCTCAGCTCGTAAAGCTCAGAACAAGGCTTGGGAGGGATTTCGGAGATATCCGAAGTCCTCCAACCTTGAAGCATTCAAACATGCCAGGGTGAAAGCCTGTTTCATCCAGTGTCAAAACCAAAAGGAATCTTGGATTAAATATACTTCTTCTATCACTCTCATGACCAGTTCTAAGGTCGTGTGGGATAAAGTCTGGAAGATAGGTGGGAAGTACAGGTTTCACTCATTATCAATCCTGGAGTACAATGGACAGGCAATTGCCGACACTCTTGGGGAGTCATTCTCCACCATCTCTTTTTTTATCCCCCTTCTCCCCCGAGTTTTGGCCCAGAAGAGCAGGGCCGAATTCCCTCCATTGTAATTCTATTCGAATGGCCTGGAGTCTTACAACAGGCCATTCACAGTGGAGGAGCTTTGCCTTGCTCTGCACACTTGTGCTTCTGCTGTCAGACCAGGCAATGTCCATTATGTTATACTCCAACATCTTTCACCATCGAGTAAGGATTGGCTGCTCTGACTCTTCAACTGTATTTTCATTGAGGCGCAGTTTCTGGACTCCTGGCGGTAGACTATTATTTTGTCCTTCCCCAAGTCTGACAAAGATCCCAAGATTCCTTCAAATTATTGTCCAATTGCATTGATGATCTGTTTTGCAAGGTTTTGGAAGAATGGTAAATACCAGGCTGGCCTAGTATTTGTAACATCATGGCCTTTTTAACACCCAGTGTGGTTTTCACAGGCACAGGTCTACTGTAGAGATGTCAATTCAATTGCCACCTGATCACACATCCACCTCGAATCAGTGATCAGGAATTTGTTTTTTCGACAAGAGCACCTGGTGTTAATTTTCTTCAACATCGAAAAAGTGTATGACATGGCGTGGAATTCGGGATTCTTCATGACTTCCATAACTTTGTCTTGAGAGGTCACATGCCGATCTTCATTGCAAACTTTTTATCTTCATGTACTTTTAGGGTTCATGTCAGCAACACTGTCGCGGCCATTCCCCTAAGAACAGGAGGTGTCACAGGACTGCATCCTGAATGTTATGCTTTTTTGCTGTCAAGATAAATTCCATTACACAACAACTTCCTCCAACTGTAGGCAATGCCCTATATGTGGATGGCTTTAGCATCTTTTGCTCATCGTCCAGCATGAGGGTCATTGAACAACAACTGCAAACTGCCTTGAACAATCTCTTGGTTTGAGTGACAGCCAATGGGTTTCAGTTATCCCTATAAAAGACCGCTTGCATACACATGCCATACAGTTGCGTACACTTGCCACAAGCGTAATCATCTGGACCCTGAGCTGCGGCTCGGGGGTAACATCATTTCAGTTGTGGTGAAGACCAAGTTTCTCTCTCATCTTCAACCGTAAATTGGCTTTCTTACCCCATATTCAACATTGGCTTTGAACATCCTCAAGGTGCTCTCCTCCCTTTCTTGGGGGGCGGACCAATGTTCATCGTTCTGCCTCTACCATGCACTTGTCCGGTTGAAACAACTACGGATCCCAGATATATGACTCCGCCTGGGATTTGGTTGTGAAGGTGATGGACCTCCTGCACCATCAGGCCTTCTGCACTTCACCCCGTTCCAGAGTTTCTATGTTGAAAGCTGCGACTTTCATCAACTGTAGTCAACTGTAGTGGCAAACATCTGGCATACTCCTGCGACTGTCCATACAGTTGCGTACACTTGCCACAAGCGTAATCATTGACTGTATTTTGGTGGAAGGTGAAGGAAGAAAAGGGGGTGCAACGCTTGAAAGTAGTAAACAACATCTCATGCTGAAGTGAGAAAGCCAGCTGCACCGCCCGCCCCACCTGGCAAGGTTTCCTATGCCAGTGCAGTCATTGGAAAGCCCATCGTCCCAATGATTTCGGTGGTTAGCAGACTGATATCAGTGTACCACCGAGTCTTTCTCGCCAGCAGTGAAGTACCTCCTCACGCAGGTGAAACCAGGTGGTTTCACCTGCTGGCGAGAGAGGTGCTGGCGAGAAAGACTCGGTTTCACCTGCGTGAGGAGGAAAACCTCACGCAGGTGAAACCGAGTCTTTCTCGCCAGCAGTGAAGTACCTCCTCACGCAGGTGAAACCGAGGGTGGTGTCGACTTCAACATCAACCCCGGTTTTCAATCCTGCAACTCAGCTTCCACCTCCACCGGAAGGCCTCCTCCTCCCCATCCTCAGACAGGAAGACCTTCCAAACCTAAGGGGCCCCCACCAGGGCCCAAAAAGAAAATAATCACTCCTCTGCAAAGGGCGGTCACCAATCCATGTCCCATGGACAATTCCAAGGGCATGGATACCGACCGCCCCTATTCACTAAACCATCCTCTGCGATGGTTAAGCTGAATATGAATTCGTCATCCGCCCACTCTTCTAAGTCCTGAGATGGCCACACTCCTATAATGGAATTGTCGTGAATTCCAGAGGAATCTTGACGACATCAAGGCACTCCTTCAGGCACACCAGCCCATCTGTGTATGCCTGCAGAAGACATACAGCCAATCACAGATCCCACGATCCAGCACTTTACACTAGTTTGCCGGGACCAGGATGGAGATGGTCCAGGTTGCAGGGGTGTCACCATCCTTGTGAGCAACCATTCTCCATTCCCGGTCGTACCCCTCACCACCAACGTAGAGGCAGTTGCCATCTCCCTCTTCGTGGGGTTCTCGCTGACTGTCTGCTCTGTATATCTTCCACCTGGGAGCATCGTCTTCCAGGAAGATCTTGATGATCTTGTCTCGCAGCTGCCATCCCCCTTCCTCATCATGGGGGACTTCAACAGACACATTATGAGGCAGTGCTGACACCAACGGCAGGGTCCTGGAGCAGTGGCTCTTGGATCCTTCTCTCTCCCTGTTGAACACAAGTGTCAGTACTTACTTTCACTCCCCAACCTGCACTTTCACTGCCATTGACTTTGCCATCTGCTCCTCCTTGATCCTTCCACTCTTTACATGGGAGGTCGAGGACAACCCTTATGGCAGCGATCACCTCCCCATGGTGTGCACCATCTCCCATGCAGCCCTTCACGCATCTCACGATGGAGCTTGATTGGGCTGACTGGGGTGGGTTCGAGCTGCTCTCTGAGCTCAATGACCACTCAGTCAGCCAGGAGCCAATCAATGTGGCAGTAGTGGAGATAACGGACTGTATCATAGATGCAGCTGCATCAATAATTCCTCAAACTTCGACATGGTTTCCTCGCTTTCCGAAACCGTGGTGGAATCCAGATTGCACCGCAGCCCGTAAGGCTCAGAACAAGGCTTGAGGGGTGTTTCGGAGATATCCGACGACCTCCAACCTCGAAACGTTCAAACGCACCAGGGCGAAAGGCCGTTTCATCCAGAGCCAGAAGGAATCTTGTATCAAATATATATCGTCTGTTACTCGCAAGACCAGTTCTAAGGTTGTGTGGGATAAAGTCCGGAAGATGGGTGGGAACTACATGTCCCACTCATTATTGATCCTTGAGCACAATGGACAGGCAATTGCTGATCCCAAAGCAATTGAAATTGCTGAAAAGAATTTGCCGAAAAGCAATTACTGAAATCTATTTTTTTGTTGGTCTTTGTAGTTTATTTTTAACTTTGGTTGAGGGGTAACATGATTTTTACCTTTTGGACACATGTTTGACACATTATAACCTTAGTTGCTAATGCGCCAATAAACCCCAAACAACCAACCAACAACCATAAGTGGATTTCCAGTAACATTTTTCCATCGAGCTCTGGACACTTTAGTAGAGATCTTGGTCTGAACAGGTTGGTAACAAACTTTTCGAGATCAAGCCCATTGTCGAACCATGGCAGTCTTGTTTTCACAGGAATCACAAGGAAACTGGTTTAGTTGCTCAGCTTCGCCTAGGTCATTTGTTTTTCACTCATTCATTTCTTCTTTGGACGACGAACCTAAATGCAAGTTTTGTGACACCATTTTAACTATTAACCCTTTGCACTTGAGAGACGACCCTCAGTTGCCACTTGGTTTGATGCAGCAACTCGAATGACAACTAAGAGGTGACAACAACTGGTTTATAAACAGATCTTTTGCACTCGAGAGGTAACAATAACTGTTTTATAAACATATATCTTTCCTCTTTACATTTTAGATGGGTAAATCTATTGTTTATGTGCACTTCATTGTACAGCATTGTGTTTAATTAAAATTATTTTAACATCCAGAAAGGCCCAAAACAGCTGAGATTTGAAAGATGAGATTTGATTGACTAGTCCAAATAGTGCTATTATGTCTTTTCTACCCTTTACCCTTTTCTAAGATATTTGGGAGTTAAAGCGTTAAACTTATTCTGTTTTTACCTACACAACCACAATCTCCACATAATATCCATGGGTCATCTTAGATATCTTATGGATATTTTGTAGAGATTGTGGTTGTGTGGGTAGTGGTTATAAAAATGGAGCCAAATGATGAAATTAGTGGCAGTGATGATGAGTTTGATTTTTTTTTATGTATATGTTATTTGTAAAAAATTTCATCAACTTTTTTGCAAAAAAACTTAGAGTTGCTACTTCCCTATAGCGAAAAAACCTTCTAGTGCAAAGGGTGACACATATTTTAATCCATTGTCCTGCTTTTGACTTTGCCAGATGTTTGTTTTTTACTTATCGTGATTTTAGGTCTGAGCCCCTTACACTTGGACATCTTTTATCTTGATGACTCCTTTTTACCTATTGCCTTTGCTTTTTTTACATTTTACTGGTTATTTTAGCCAACCAATTAAAGACCTGAAAAACTTCTGTGCCATAAAGATTTTATTAGATAAAAATGGTAAAACCAACCCAGGTGTAAAAGACCCAGGATGTATAGTGTTTAATTGAAAAAGCCATAAAAATACAATCTGTTAAAATAACCATCATCATCATCCTCAAGCAGCCATGGGCTACGGAGGTCCAACCAGACCGTGCAGTTTAATTCTCCAAGCATATCTGTCCTGAGCTACATCTGCTGCATCCGGCCACTGTACACCAATTCTAACAAGGTCCTGTTTGACATTGTCTGCCCACTGCATCCTAGGTCTCCCCCTCCTTCTGAGGCCTCTAGGCACACTTTAATAACCCTATTCGCCAATCTATAATTATCCATACGGGCAACATGGCCGAACCAACGGAGTCTCTCTCTGCACAATATGCTGCTTAAAGGAGGTTGCAGACTCCTTTGCCTAACCTCATCATTAGTTACAAAGTTAAACCACCTAATACCCAAGATACTGCATAAGCATCTAGAATCAAAAGCATCTAGTTTCCTGTTATCTTGCTTACACAGCGTCCAAATTTCACTACCATAACTAACCCTAGAAAGAATCAAACTATTATACAGTCTAATTTTAGTCTTTAGGTGTATATGCCTATTTCTCCACAATCTCCATAGATTCTTAAAAGTCCCGGCAGCAATACCTATTCGTCTGTTAATCTCATGCCGCACATCACCAGTATCAGTTACGCAGCTCCCAAGGTAATTAAACTGTGACACCTGCTCAAGACTGCAACCATTCAGATTAACTGAATCACAACCTGCCTGACCAATTTTCATCACTTTAGTTTTCTCTCTGTTTATAACCAAACCTACTGTACTACCAGTCTCATCAACAGTTCGAATGAAAGTGTTCATCTCATCAACATCATTTGCCAAAAGGGCTAAATCATCAGCATAATCTAAATCAGAAATTTTCGTATCTCCAGCCCATTTAAGGCCAAAAGCTTTCCCTTGAAGTGAATTTCGCATAACATAATCAACAACCAAACTAAAGAGAAAAGGAGACAAAATGCACCCTTGTCGAACACCAGAAGTAATGCTAAACCAATTGCTACAAGACTTACCAACCCTCACACATGACTCAGTGTTATTATAGAGAGCTTTCATTATGTTAACTAACTTGTCTGGTATACCATATGATCTCACAATCAACCACAAATTATGACGATCAACAGAGTCGAAAGCCTTTTTGAAATCAACAAAGCTAGCAACCAAAGGTTTCTGAAACTCTAAACATTTCTCAAGAATCTGCCTAAGTGAAAATATCTGATCCACACATCCCCTACCACTTCTGAATCCACATTGCTCATCACGCAATTGCCTGTCAACCAGATTCTTAATTCTATTAAGCACAATCATGGAAAGAACTTTACCTGGAATGGAGAGTAGGCTGATACCCCTATAGTTATCACAAGAACTGCGATCACCTTTTTTGAAAATAGGGATAATAATAGCTCTGGTAAAATCTTTAGGAACCATGCCTTTATCATAAAAGTTATTCAAAATTTCAGTCATCCAAATTGTAACTGAAACATTCCCAGCTCTAAGCATTTCCGTAGTAATTTCATCCACCCCTGTGGATTTATGAAGTTTAAGTTTAGAAATAGCCAAACTAACTTCAGATTGTGTTATAGGGCCAACAATGCATCTATCATCATTGCAAACAATGGGAGTAGAACTAACCACATTGTTTAGAACATCACTGAAATGCTCAGCCCACCTAGCCATGACAGAATCCTCATCTTCTATAACCTTGTCTTGTTTATCCTTCAATCCCTGTATACCTGTTCGTTTTCTACCACACAAAACATTAACTATCTGGTACAGCTCTCTGCTGTTGTGCTGTCTAACTGCTTCCTCAGCTTTGTCAGCAAGGCCATCAAGCCAAAGATTCTTATCAGTAGCTAACTGACCCTTTACACGTTTATTAAGTTCTTTGTAATGCTTTCTATTAGGACTAGTAGGATACTGATTAAGGACATTCCTGCAGTTACTTCTTTCTGAAATAAGCTCAAGTGCCTTATCACTTAAATAATTCTGCCTCCTTTGCTCCTTTTTCCCTAAAAGAGTACTGTTAGTTTCCAAAAAAGCCTGTTTAAAATGGCCCCATTCTTCCTCAACTTCAGTATTAAGCAAACCATGACTGTCATAATGACTAAGTAACCTATCATGGTAAGCTTTAGCTATAACTGGGTCTTTCAGAGCTTCAGTATTAAAGGTAAATTTTTTAACCCTATCACAACACTTTTTAAGTTTAAGTTGCAAGACACTTTTAACTAGGTAATGGTCAGATCCAATTTCAGCTCCCCTATATGCCCTGGTATTTCTAACAGAACTAGCCCATTTGCTGTTAATTAATATATAATCAATCATATTCCTATGCAGCCCATCAGGTGAAACCCATGTGTATTTATGTATGTCGCGGTGTTTGTAATATGTGTTAGTTATTCTGAAACCATTGAGTTTACTTACCTGTAGGAGACATTGCCCATTGCCATTGCAGCTACCAATACCAAAAGGGCCTATCACCCCTCCCCAAAGATCAGAGTCAGTACCAACTTTGGCATTGAAGTCACCTAGAACAAGGGTAATATCTCCTTTCTTGACAGAATTCAAAATATCCTGAAGTTGTCCGTAAAACCTATCCTTCTCCTCCTCATCAGCATCCTCAGTGGGGGCATAACAGCAGATAACATTCAAGTTTTTAATGCTTGTCTGAAATTTTGCTGTAAGAAATCTTTCATTAATGCACTCATATCCTAGAAGAGCATCACTAGCATGTCTGCCGAGCAGCAGACCCATGCCTTGGTGATGCTTTCCATCCTCCCTCCCTGTAAAGAGAAATTTAAAGTTATTTTTAAGTATCTCGCCTTTACCTGTCCATCTGGTCTCTTGCAAGCCTAGAATATCTAGGTTATAGCGCTGGAATTCCTGCATGAGGACATCAAGAGAATAATCTCTATGTAATGTCCTCACGTTCCACGTTCCTGCAGAGAGAAAATGATTAGTAGGATTTTTAAAGAAATTAGGTTTATTGAGATTGGTAGGGCCAACAATATCAAACAGCCCCCTGATCGCAGGCATGGGGCAAAGACCTGTTCCTCCTCCGCTAAATGCTGAAGTCACCGATGCTGGTAGGAACTTCAGGCACCACCTTTTCAAGTGGACTTTTTCAAGAACCATATGGCCTGCCTGAGACACATTACTCCAGTTTAGGCTTGACGATGCCCAACTAGCTCAGTAAGGTTCAGGTACCTGCGATGGTCTCTGATTAGGATTATCCACCAGCTGATATAAGGTATCCCATGCCTCTGTTCACTTAGGGCTGGCAACCCAGATGAATACAGAAAACACAGCAGCAGATTCTCCCTCAAGAGAGGCCCACCAGTGCAGCAAGTCCAGGATCCATAATCAAACTCAAATCCATAAACAAGTCCAGTCTAGTAGGTATAAATGGTCAGCACCAGGACCCTGTGAAGTTGACCACTCCTCAGCAGGGTTGAAAAAAAAAGAAAAAAGTGGCCATAGATGACTAGATCAGTAGGCCATACTGAACTGGCAGCCCTCCCCTTCCGTTCCCTTCCAAAAGAGAATATCTCTTTTGAAAGGTACTAACGGCCTGCACCACGAGAAGGCGGGGTCGGACATTAGGTGCTAGACCTGGCCGGTTCTGTGCATCATCACTGGGGATTGGTACACAGCTCTCCTTCCAGTTTACGCCTAGCTACCATTTACAAGCCAGTAAAATGTAAAAATGCAAAGACAGTTTTTTTGTAAAAAAGTTGATGAAATTTTTTACAACTGACATATACATAAAAAACGTAAAATCAAACTCATCATTCAAAGCATTTTAACTGAGTTCAACAGGAACACTTTTTAAGTTGAAACAATTTGCTTTGAAGTGTTAAATGGAAAGTTTTAGGATTGATTTAATGCAGCAATCCAACTTCAGATTTGTGATATTGTGGTTTTATATTTGTATGAGTGCAACAAAAAATTTTGATCTTTATTTCTTTCATATGTGAGATTCAGTGTGGAAGTGTCCCTCTGTTTTTTCATACATTTTATTTGCACATTTGTTGTTTTTTTCCTCTAACCCCATATTTTATTTGACCTAATACTTGTCAACCATGGTTTTGCCAAATATAGTACTTTACAGGAATGTAAATTTTTTACATCACCTTTGTAATTGATGAGGGATTATTGTACATTTGCTTTGATTTAGCTGTCAGAAATATTAACAATTTAGTAGATATTGTATTAAATTGCTAAAAGAAATATATAACAAATAATCAAGTTTTGTTTAACAGGCACTATTATCAGCCAATGACAATGGAAGAGGTTGGAAATTTGAACGAGCTTTGAAGTACCTCAAGTTACAATATGATAAATCTGGATCCGTTTTAGATGTTGTAGCTTATTATTTAATTCTTCCAGTGTTAAGTGGGAACTCGCTGGTAAATCTTAAAAACAGAGATTGTAATTGTTATCATGACACTATTAATACAGGTAAGTGTTAATAATTCTGTGCTGTATGCATTTTGTGGAACTTTGTCAGTTAAATATCAGAAAACAGCTTCATAAAGCTCTGTTATGTCCTAAGATTTCATTAACATGCAGTGTGTTGGAAGAGGCCCATACCTCATAAGACATTTTTCTCTTTAAAAATTTATGCTGGAACTTGAGTTGATGGCAGAAGACAAAACAGTATTCCTTACATCATATCAAATAAAAATATTGAAAAAATTAATAAACATAAATACAGATAGGCAAGAATGGTGGGCAGTTATTCAGACACACAAGATAGGTGGGATGTTACTCAAAGATAAGATTGAGTTGGGTTGTTTTACCTCTGAGTGGCACTGTTTTGCACACCATGGGCTAAATGGCCAGGTCACAAGGACTCTGAAGGCTCAGAGAAGGTTGGGGGAGGGGACCCACTGGAACAGCTGTTGGGAGACAGATGGTAGCCTCCCTTCAAGGCTATCCAGTATGTTCTTTAAAGTGCACAGGGTATAGCTCTCCCACACATGGGGCCACAGCTTAACGTCCCATCCAGACGGCTGCCTTTCCAAGCCCATCGGTGTCCCCTACTGACTGTGGGCAGGGCGGGGAGTTTTAGCAGAGATAAGTGTCAATGATTACCCAGCTGGGACTCGAATCTGGGAACTGCAGATTATGAGCCTGGTGCACTACTGACTGAGCCACCCCCGCCCCACTCAAGAATAAGTGATGACTAATTTGTAAAACTCACTTTTCACAAAATCAAACCAATTAACATCCAGGATGGATTATATATATATCTATAATAAAAAAATATCAAACCTGCCACTATCCAGTTTAAGTTTCATCACCATAACAAACTATTAGAAAAGACCAAACTGTTCTTGTTGCAAAGCCAAACTCATCAAGCTCCTCTCTGAGCTCGATGAGCACTGTCAGTCAGGAGCCAATCAATGTTGCAGTGGTGGAGATGATAGACTGCATCATCCATGCAGCTGCCTGTACTCTTCCTGACCTCAACTTGGTTTCCATGGTTCCCAAAACCGTGGTGGAATCCTGACTGCACCTCTGCTCCTAAGGCTCAGAATAAGGCTTGGGGGTTGTTTCAGAGATATCTGATGTCCCCCAACCTTGAAGCATTCAAACTTGCCAGGGTGAAAGCCTGTTTCATCTGGCGCCATAGCCAGAGGGAATCTTGTATCACATATATGTCTTTGATCACCTGCATGACCAGTTCTAAGGTTGTGTGGGATAAGGTCCAGAAGATAGGTGGGAAGTACACGTCCCACTCATTATTGATCCTGGAACACAATGGACAGACAATTGCTGATTCTTGAGCAATTGCCAACTCGGGGGAGTCATTCTCCACCATCTCTTTTTTATCCCCCTTCTCCCCCGAGTTTTGGCCCAGAAGAGCAGGGAATGGAATTACAATGGAGAGAACTCCATTGTAATTCCATTCGAATGGCCTGGAGTCTTACAACAGGCCATTCACAGCGGAGGAACTTTACCTTGCTCTGCACACTTCTTGTTTATCTGCTATCGGGCCAGACAATGTCCATTATGCAATGCTCCAACATTTTTCACCATCGAGTAAGGATCAGCTGCCCCGCAGTGCAAGCTCCTGTCTGTGGTGAGGGGACCACCCTGTGAAGGTTCTGCTGGTTCAGTTACCTTCACAGGGTCCTAAGCATTCGCCCACAAGTTTCCCGTGTGCAGAGACCCGTGTCCCTGGAAAGGAGGATCCTGGCAGTTGCTCAGGGGTCCCCGTCTTCTCTCCCCAGCTCATGACTGGTAGGGTCCCCTTTGGCTGTTTTGCCATTGAGGAGCTTGACTTCAGGGGTCCGCTGCTATACACTGCTTTGGCCTCTGTTTCAGGTAAACACGAGGTCCTGGGGTAGCCAGGACCTCATGTGATTCCTGAGGACCAATCGGCTGGTGGGCAGGTCCTGCTAAAGTCAATCGTGCAGAGTAATGAGTAACCTTGTCCACGTCCAGGCAATGGTTTACAAGTTTCCCCACTGATTTACTAATTTTGTAGTTTTCTTTCATTTGTGAGGATGAGTTAATTCTCACTTTTCCTTATTTTTCTGCTTTTTTTTCCTTTGTGAGTCCTCAGTTGTGATTCTCACATTTCTCTTTTAATTTTCCTTTTCTTTTGTTGTGAGGCTTGGCTCACTGGCTGTGTGAATATGGTGCCTGGCAGCCCTGCCACCCAATTGGGCTTCCCCTAGTTGGACTCCGTGGTGGGCGGGGATAACGGGCACTGAAACTCAAAACCCAACCACGAGTTCTTAAAATGAAAACTCATCTTCGAATGTCGCAAAAAGAGCTCGGCATGAGCCTCCGTCTTCTATGTCTTCATTGTCATCATGTGTCTTCATTGTCATCATTGCCATCGTCTTCGTGTCTTCCATCGTTCCAGAGGTTCCTGGTCATCATCCATTCTATGGGTGATCAGGTTTTTGGGGACATGTCCCCATTTTTTATTAATAAAGGATTGAAAGGTCTTGTGGGAGAACCCTTATCAGTCAAGCACCTAAGATCAGGTGACTTGCAGGTGGAAACTGTTTGCTCAAAACATTCTGAGCTCCTATTGAAGGTTACAGCGATTGATGGAGTGGTCTTGGAGTTGTCATCCCAGGAGGGAGTGATAGCTGTCCATCGGGTTTCATAACGCCATAATGGAAAATTAGAACCCACCCAGGTTCTAATTCTCACTTTCAATATGCCACGCTGCCTGCTTCCATCAAGGCAGGTTACCTTCACTGCAAAGTATGGCCATACATTCCTAACCCCTGTGCTGTTTTCAGTGTCAGATGTTTGGCCATACCCGCACAGTATGCCGGGGCAAACCCACCTGTGCTCATTGTGGTAGCCAAGATCACCTTGGTCCTGACTGCACAGCAGACAAGACATGCTGTGTGAATTGTGGAGGCGAGCATCTGGCATACTCCCTCGACTGTCCTAAGTGGTTGGAGGAGAAAGAGGTTCAGAGCCTAAACACCCTCAACAACATATGTGCAGAGGCGAGAAAGTTGACTGCACTGCCTGCCCCATCTGGCAAAGTCTCTCATGCCGGTGCGGTTGCTCGAAAGCCCATCGTGAAGATGGCTTCCGTGGTGGTGCAGATTGACATTATCGTCCCACATGCTGAATCTTTCTTGCCTGCTTCCAAGTACCTCTTGGCCCAGGCGAACTCGAAGTCAGTGTCGATCTCTACATTGACTCTGGTTTCCATTCCTGCGTCTGTGCCTTCCACTTCCACCTCTGGAAGGCCTCCTCCACCCCGCCCACAGACAGCACCTTCCATGCCCAAGGGGCCCCCGCCAGGGCCCAAAAAGAAAAATTTAACACCTCCTCATTTAGCGGTTTCTGATCCGTGTCACTCAGATGACTCTGAGGACATGAACACAGACTGCCCCATTTTTCCGAAACCATCGCTGGCGACAGTTAAAATAAATTGAAAGTCCTCTATCAATTCTTCAAAGACCTGAGATGGCCATACTCCTACAATGGAACTGTCGTGGATTCCAGAGGAATTTTGACGACATCAAGGTCCTCCTGAGAACACACGAACCCATCTGCGTGTGCCTACAGGAGACATTCCTGCAGACAGCTAACGGACCCAACATCCGGCACTTCTCTCTTGTTCGCCGGGACCAGGATGGAGATAGTCCAGCTCACGGAGGTGTCGCCATCCTTGTGAGCAATCATTCTCCATTCCAGGTCATTCCCCTCACCACAAACTTAGAGGTGGTTGCCATCCGCCTCTTTGTTGGATTTTTGTTGACTGTCTGTTATGTCTATCTACCACCCAGAAGCATCATTTTCTGGGATGACTTTGATGACCTTGTCTCGCAGCTGCCATTCCCCTTCCTCATATTGGGGGACTTCAACAGACACAGTCCATTCTGGAGAAGTGCTGACACCAATGGGAGGGGCAGGATCCTGGAGCACTGGCTTCTGGATCCATCGCTCTCCCTATTGAACACCGGTATCAGTACATACTTTCACACCCCTACCCACACATTCACTCCCATTGACCTCACCATCTGCACCTCCACTCTTTACATGGGAGGTTGAGGACAACCAGTATGGAAGCGATCACCTCCCTGTGCTGTGCACCATCTCCTGTAGAGGATCTTGCAGCCCTTCGCGCGTCTCCCAGTGGAGGCTTGATCAGGCTGACTGGAGTGATTTCGAGCTGGTCTCTGAGCTCGACGACCACTCTATCAGCCAGGAACTCATCAATGAGGCAGTAGCGGAGATAATGGACTTAATTGTAGATGCAGCTGCCTCTACCATTCCTCAGACCACAACTCAGTTTCCATGATTCCCAAAACTGTGGTGGAATCCTGACTGCACCACAGCTCATAAGGCTCAGAACAAGGCTTGAGGGGGGGGGGGGGGGTCGGAGATATCAGACATCTCCCAATCTTGAAGCATTCGAATGCACCAGGGTGAAAACTCGTTTTGTCCCGCGCCAGACTCAGAAGGAATCTTGGATCAAATATGCGTCTTCTATCACCAGCACGACCAGTTCTAAGGTCATGTGGGATAAGGTCCGGATTTTGGGTGGGAAGTACATGTCCCACTCATTATCGATCCTGGAGCACAATGGATAGGCAGTTGCTGATCCTCGAGCAATTGCCAATACTCGGGGGGGGGGGGGGGGGGGGGGGGTCATTCTCCTCCATCTCTTCTTTATCCTCCTACTCCCCCGAGAGTCTGGCCCAGAAGAGCAGGGCCGAATGCTCTCCACTGTCCTTCCTTTCGAATGGCCTGGAGTCTTACAATAGACCATTCACAGCGGAGGAGCTTTGCTTTGCTTTGCACACTTCTCGTGCATATGCCATCGGGCCAGACAATGTCCATTATGCTATGCTCCAAAATCTCTCACCATGAAGTAAGGATCAACTGGTCTGACTCTTCAACCACATTTTCTTCCAATTGCGTTGACGAGCTGTATCTGCAAGGTATTGGAGAGATTGGTAAATACCAGGCTGGCCTGGAATTTGGAACATCACGGCGTTCTTTCCAACACTCAGTGTGGCTTTCACAGGCACAGGTCTGCTTTAGACCACCTGATCCGCCTGGAATCAGCGATCAGGAATTCATTTTTAGGTCGAGAGCAACTGGTGTTAATTTTCTTCGACATCAAAAAAGCATACGACACAGCATGGAGATTCGGCATTCTTCGTGACCTTAACAGCTTCGGCTTGCGAGGTCACATGCTGATCTTCATCGCAAACTTTTAATCTTCTCGTATTTTTCGAGTTCATGTCGTCAACACTCTATTGGGGCCTTTCCTCCAAGAACAGGGGGTGCCACAGGGCTGCATCCTGAGTGTTACGCTTTTCGCTGTCAAGATAAATTCCATTACATGGCAACTTCCTCTGACTGTAGGCAATGCCCTCTATGTTGATGACTTTAGCATCTTTTGCTCATCGTCCAGCATGAGGGTCATTGAACGACAACTGCAAATTGCCCTGAACAATCTTTCAGTTTGGATGACGGCCAATGGGTTTCGGTTCTCCCCACAGAAGACCGCTTTTTGTGCACTTTTTCTGCAAGCATAATCTTCACCTGGATCCCGAGCTCCGGCTCAGGGGTAACATCATTCCAGTTGTGACGGAGACTAAGTTTCTCGGTCTCATCTTTCAACAGAAATTGACCTTGTTACCTCATATTCGACATCTCAGGTCCAAGTGCACGTGGGCATTGAACATCCTCAAGGTTCTCTCCTCCATTTCTTGGGGGGCGGACCGATGTTCATTGCTCCGCCTGTACCATGGGCTTGTCCGGTCGAAACTGGACTACGGATCCCAGGTGTACGACTCTGCCTGGGATTCGGTGGTGAAGGTGCTGGACCCTCTACACTGTCAGGCCCTCTGTGTTTGCATGGGGGCCTTCCGCACTTCACCAGTCCAGAGTCTCTATGTAGAGACCGACAGACAAACCATCGTTATGTATTCGCCGTCAGCAGTTGTCCCTACAGTATGCAGCGAAATTGTGATCCCTGCCAGGCCATCCCACTTGGGACTGTGTTTTCAGTCCCCAGTGGGAAATGTTATACCAGAATCAACTGACCGCCATTCGTCCTTTCAGTTTGTGTGTTCGAGGTTACCTGTGAGAAATCAAAACCAGTCTCGATAGCATCGCACAGTCGACAGCTGAGCCACTTCCAGCTTGGCTCGCTGTTTCCCCTTCCTGCGATTTTTCCGTGTGCAGGACAGGGAAGTCCTTTACACCCGACTGTGTACTGGAAACTTTTTGCCAGCCATTGTGCTGCGTACCCAGACTTTTTGCCTGTCTTTACCAATGGCTCGAAGTCTGGCACATCAGTGGGATCGGCCATGGTCTGCTGTGATGTAATCATTGCAGACAAGATCCAATAGCAGTGTTCCATCTTCACTGCAGAGTTTTATGCTATCAGCATTGCCTTGGACCACATAGCAGCTAAGTATCATCATCAGTGTGTTCTCTATGACTCGCTTAGCTCGCTACAAACTTTGATCTCGGTGAGGCATCAGCCTCACTCTGTTCTCTCCATAATCCGCCAGCAGCTCCATCGTCTGGCAGCCACCACCGAATCTCTTCTGTTGGGTGCCCGTTCATGTCGGAATCAGGGGCAATGACTAGGCAGACGCTGCTGCCAAGTCGACCACGCCCCTATCCGACTCTCCGCTGCCGGTTCCATACGTGGACTTCCAGCAGCATTTTTCTATCGAGCTCCAGGCACAGTGGCAGAGATCTTGGTCTGAACTTGGTCTAACATGCTTTTTGAGATCAAGCCCATTGTCAAACCATGGGAGTCTTGTTTCCACATGAATCACAAGGAGGAAGTTGTACTTGTTCAGCTCCGCTTAGGTCACTCATTTATCACTCATTCATTTCTTCTTAAGGCGGACAACGAACCTAAGTGCGAGTTTTGTAATACCATTTTAATCATTAAACATATTTTAATCGAATGTCCTTGTTTTAATTTTGAACGTCGTATGTTTTTTAGCTTTCATTATTTTACATCCGAGCCCCTTACACTCGAACATCTTTTATCTAATGACTGTTTTAACCACTGTTTTTGCATTTTTACATTTTGCTGATTATTTTAACAGATTATGATTTTATGGATTTGTTATTTTTATCCATTGTCTGTACTGTATATATATCTATTTTTGTTGTTTTACACCTTTATTGTTGTTTCTGTTTTAAATATGTTGTTGAATTTGTTTTTGCCTTTTACAGCTTTTGATTTAACTTTGGTTCAGGGGTATTTGTCTTTTTTAGCATATTTTTACCTCGTTTGGCACATTATAGCCTCAGTAGCTCATGTGCCATAAAACCCCAAACAACCAAACCGAGGATCAGCTGCTCTGACTCTTCAACCACATTTTCATCGAGGAGCAGTTTCCTCACTTCTAGTGGGAGGCCATGGCCTTGGCCTTCCCCAAACCAGGCAAAGATCTCAAGATTCCTTCGAATTATCGTCCAATTGTGTTGATGACCTATGTCTGCAAGGTGTTGGAGAGAATGGTAAATACCAGGCTGGCCTGGTATTTGGAACATCACAGCCTTCTGTCCAATACCCATTGTGTGTTTCACAGGCATAGGCCTACTTTAGACCACCTGATCCTTTTTGAATTGGAGATCAGGAATTCATTTTTATGTAGAGAGCACCTGGTGTCAATTTTCTTTGACATCGAAAGAGCGTGCAACACAGCTTTTAGATTCAGCATTTTTCGTTACCTCTATAGCTTCGGCTTACGAGGTCACATGCCGATCTTCATCGCAAATTTTTTATCATCCCATAATTTTCGAGTTTGTGTCAGCAACATTGTGTCACAGCTTCCCCCAGGAACAGGGAGTACCACTAGGCTGCGTCCTGAGTTTACTTTTTTCTGTCAAGATAAATTCTATTACACGGCAACTTCTTCTGACTGTAGGCAATGCCCTCTATGTTGATGACTTTATTAGCATCTTTTGCTCTTTGTCCAGCATGAGCGTCATTGAAAGACAACTGCAAATTACCCTGAACAATCATTTGGTTTGGGCAACGGCAAACGGGTTTCAGTTCTCCCCACAGAAGACCGCTTGTGTGCACTTTTACCACAAACATAATCTTCACCTGAATCCCAAGCTATGGCTTGGGGGTAACATCATTCCAGTTGTGGCAGAGACCAAGTTTCTCAGTCTCATCTTTGATCGGAAATTGACCTTTTTACCACAAATATGTCATCTCAGGTCCAAGTGTACGTGGGCATTGAACATTGTCAAAGTCCTCTCCTCTCTCTGCTGGGGAGTTGACCGATGTTCTCTGCTCTGCCTGTATCATGCATTTGACCAGTTGAAACTGGACTATGGATCCCAGGTGTACGATTCCACCCTGAATTCGGTGGTGAAGGTGCTGGACCCCTTCCATTGTCAGGCCCTCCGTGTTTGCACGGGAGCCTTCCGCACCTCACCTGTCCGTAGCCTCTACATTGAGACCAGCGAACTGTCTTTATCTCTTCACTGTCAGCAGTTGTCCCTACAATATGCATCTCTATTGCAATCCATGCCTGGCCATCCCACGTTGGGTCTGCATTTTCAGTCCAAAATGGGAAATGCTTTTCAATAATTGGCCGACTGCCATTTGTCCATTTGGTTTGCAAGTTCGAGGCTACCTCAGAGACATCAACACCAGTCTCGATAGCATCGCACAGTCAACAGCTGAGCTACTTCCATCGTGGCTCATTGTTTCCCTTCCTGTGATTTTTTCCTGTGCAGAATAGGGAAGGCCTTTACATCCAACTGTGTGTATCGGCAACTCTTTGCCAGCCATCATGCTGAGTATCCAGACTTCTTGTCTGTCATCATAGATGGCTCGAAGTCTGACACATCAGTGGGATCGGCCATGGTCTGCTATGATGTTATCATTGCAGACCAGATCCCACTGCAGTGTTACATCTTCACTGCAGAGTTGCACACTATCAGTCTCACCTTGGACCACATGGCGGCTGAGCATCATCGTTGGTATGTGCTTTACACCAACTCACTTAGCTCACTACAAGCTTTGATCTCGGTGAGTCATCGGCCTCACCAAGTTCTTTCTAAGATCCGCCAGCAGCTCCACGTCTGGTAGCCACAACCACCATCCATTTCTGTAAGGTGCCCAGTCACATTGGGATAAGGGGCAACAACTTGGCAGATGCTGCTGCCAGGTCAACCACGCCTCTGTCTGGCTCTCTGTTTCCGGTTCCATATCTGGATCTCTGGCAACGTTTTACCATCAAGTTCCAGGCATGGTGGCAGAGATCTTGGTCAGAACAGCTTACCAACAAGCCCTTTGAGATTAAACCTATCATCAAGCTTTTCTAGATCAAGCCCATTGTCAAACTTTGGCAGTCATGTTTTCATGAGAATCACAAGGAGGAAGTTGTACTTGCTCAGTTCTTAAGTCATTCATTTATTCTTCAGGGTGGATGACGAACCTAAGTGCAAGTTTTGTGACAACATTTTAACCATTTGTACCCTTTTAACCTAGACAGAGGTTTATATTTTATCTTTCACGATATTACATCCGAGCCCTTTACACTCTGACATCTTTTATCAGATGAATCGCTTTTAATTCCTGTCTTCGAAATTTTACCGGATATTTTCTTCATATTTAATGCTTTATTCAATACTGACCTTTTGATATATTTTTATCTTAAGGGTCCTACGCACCCATTTTTTGTTTTTTCTCTTTTACATTTGTTAATTCTTTTTACCTTTGTATTTCTGCTCTTTGTTTTATGCTTTTCTTTCTTGTTCATCTTTTATATTGTTATTGCTTTCATTGTTTTTGTGTGTTGCTTTTAACTTTTGGTTGTGGGTTAAATGACTCCTGTTTACTTTTTACTGTATTTACCATGTGTTTGGCACAATATGTCCATAGTTACCATTGCACCATTAAACCCCAAATAATCATCCAACCAAATCCAACTCTCAAAGTTTGCGAATTTCCTCACCCATTCAGTAATTTTGTAGTTTTTTTTATTTTGTGAAGACTCAAGTGAGTTTCTCACATTTCTCTTTTCCTTTTTGTTTGGTTGTGAAGGCTTGGCTCACCTGCTGTGTGGGTATGGTGCCCAGACAGCCCTGGCACCCGATTGGGCATCTCCTTGTTGGACTTCGTGGTGGGTGGGAACATTGGACACTAAATCACAAAAAACAATCACAAGTTCAAAAAATGTAATTTCATTCATGAATGCTGCAAAAAGAGCTGAAGCAAGAGCCTCTGCTTTTGTGTCTTCCTTGTCATTGTCACAGTTGTCTTCATATGTTTCTCCATCCCCAACATTTCTGATCGTCCACTCTACGGGTGATCAGGTGATTGGGGACATGCCCCCGTTTTTTATCAGTAAGGGTTTGAAAGGTCTTGCAGGAGAACTGATATTTGTCAAGTGCCCAAGATCTGGTAACTTGCAGGTGGAAACTGCTTGCTCAAAACATTCTGAGCTCCTCTTGAATATCACAGCATTTGGTTAGGGTGGCTGTCACCATCACTCCACACAAGACTCTCAATTCCTCCTGTGGTGTGATATCTGAGTGGGGCCTCCTCAGTATTTCTGAGGAGGAAATCCTCTTGGAGCTTCCATCCCAAGAAGTGACAGCAGTCCACCAGATTTTGCAATGCTGTGATGCAAAGTTAGTATCCACCCTGGTACTAATCATTGCATTCAACATGCCACACCTGCCAACTTCCATCATGGTAGGATACCTTCATTGCGAAGTACAGCCTTACATTCCCAACTCTCTGTTATTTCCAATGCTAGAGGTATGCCATGCCCACACAGCTTGTTGGGACAAACCTACCTGTGCTTGTTGTGGCAGTCAGGATCATCTGAAACCTGACTGCACAGCAGAAAAGGCAATCTGTGTGAACTCCATTAGCGAACATCCGACATATCTTTGTGATTGTCCAAAGTGTTTGGAGGAGAATGAGGTACAGTGCCTTAAAACGCTAAACAGCATCTCATATCCAGAGGAAGAAAGCTTGCTGCACTGCCTTCCCAACCTGGCAAAGTTTTCTATGCCGATGCAGTAACTGGAAAGCCCATCTTTCTGATGGCTTCTATGGCAGTGCAGATGGTTATCAGCATTCCTCCATCTGAATCTTTCTCGTCCACAGCAAGGTATCTCTTGACACAGGCAAAACCAAAGTTGGTGTCCATCGTGACATCAACTCTAGTTTCCATATCAACTCCGGTTTCCATTTCTGCAGAGGTACCTTCCACTTCCACCTCTGGAAGGCCCTTCCTTCCCAACCCCAGACAGCTAGGCCTTCCAAACCTAAGGTGCCATCACCTGACCCCAAGAAGAAAATTTTATATCCCCCTCGTTTGGCGGCTTTGGATCTGTGTCCTTCAGACAACTCTTAGGACATAGATACCAACCACCCTAAATTCTCAAAACTGTCGCTGGCGACAGTTAAAATAAACTAAAGTTGTCCACCCAATCTCCATAGACCTGATTTGGCTACACTCTTACAATGGAATTGTTGTGGATTCCAGAGGAATATTGACGACATCAAGGTCCTGCTGAGTACACAATAGCCTATTTGCATATGTCTACAGGAGACATACTTGCAGCCAGCCAATGATCCCACTATCCGGCACTTATCTCTTCTTCGCCAGGGGACTGGGATGGAGGTGGTCCAGCTGGTGGGGATGTCGCTATTCTTGTGAGCTACTATTTTTCATTCCAGGTCATATGCCTCACCATCAACTTAGAGGCAGTAGCCATCTGCTTCTTCTTGGATTTTTGTTGACTGTCTGCTTTGTCTTCCTACACCTGGAAGTATCATTTTCTGGGAAGAACTTGATGTTCCTGTCTCACAGCTGCTGTTTCCCTTCTTCATCATGGGGGACTTCATTGGACACAGTCCTCTGTGTGGCAGTACTGAAACCAATGGTAGGGTGAGGACAATCCTTAGGAAAGTGATCACCTTCTCTTGGTATGTACCACCTTTCTTGGGGGAGGGGGGGGGGGTGCAACCCTTCCTGTCTCACTGTGGAGGCTTGATCAAGCTGACCAGTGTCTTTGAACTCCTGTATGAGTTTGATAAACACTCGGCCAGCCAGAAGCCAATCAGTGATGCAGTGACAGAGATGATGGACTGTACTTCCATGCAGCTGCCTAAACTATTCTTCAGACCTTGACCTGATTTCCAGATCACCAAAATGTGATGAAATCCCAACTGTACCACAACTTGTAAGTCTCAGAACAAAGCTTTGGGTGTGTTTTGGAGATATCAAATGTCCCCCAACCTTGAAGCATTCAAATATGCCAGGGTGAAAGCCCATTTTCTCTGGCACCAGAGCTAGAAGGAATCTCGGATCAAATATACAACTGTCACCCTCACAACCAGTTCTAAGTTCATGTGGGATAAAGTCGAGAAGATGGAGATAAGTCTGAAGCACATTGGACAGACAATTGCTGATCCTCAAACAATTGCTGACACTCTGGTGGAGTCTTAAATCCACCATAAAACCCCAACCAACCAAATGTATTGTTTTGTTAGAATATAACTTTCGCTGTCTACGCTTCTCCAGTATAGCTGATAAAAGGCTCTTTCACTGTTGGCACCAGTGCAACAAGTATATGATCTGATACATTCTTCAACAGTGTCCCCTTGGTGCGAACTCCTGTCCGTGGTGAGGGAACTACCCTGTGAAGGTTTTGCTGGCTCTGGTACCTTCACAGGGTCCTGAAAGCTCACCCATATGTTTGCTGTGTGCGGAGACCTGTGTTCCTGGTAGTTGCCCGGGAGTCACCATCTTCTCTTCCCGGCTCATGATTGATGAGGTCCCCTCTGGCCGTCTTTCCATTGGGGAGCTTGTCTGTCATGGGGCTGGGCAGCGAATTCCAGAGCTGCTGTTATATACTGCTTTGGTCTCTACTTCAGGTAACTGGTAGGTCCTGGGGTTGCCCCCTAAGGATCAATCGACTGGTGGCCAGGTCCTGCTAGGGTCAACTGTGCAGAGCAGTGAGTAACCTTGCCCACATTTGGTCAACGGTTTACAAGCTTCCCCACTGATTTGCTAATTTCGTAATCTTGTGAGGCCAATTTGCTTCTCACATTTCATTATTTTTTGCTTATTTCTTTTATGAGAACAGGTGAGTTTCTCCTTTCCTTTCCCTATTCTTTGTTTTGAGGGCTTGTCTCACAGGCTGTCTGGGTATGGTGCTCAGGAAGCCTGACACCCAATTGGGCATCCCCTTGTTGGATTTCATAGGGGTGGGGACAATGGACACTGAACCATGAACCACAACCACGAGTTCTAAAAATGAAAAATTCATCGGCGAATGCTGCTCAAAGAGCTCAGCATGAGCCTCCATCTTCGTGTCTTCCTACGTCCCCGAGGTTCCTGGTCATCCACTCTATGGGTGATCAGGTGATTGGGGACATGTCCCCATTTTATATTAATAAGGGATTGAAAGGTCTTGCAGATGAACCATATAAGTTAAGCACCTAAGATATGGCGACTTGCAGGTGGAAACATTCTGAGCTCCTCTTGAAGGTAATAGCGATTGGTGGAGTGGCAGTCAATGTCCCTCCACAAAAGACATTTAATTTCTTCCAGTGTGTGGCCTCCAAGTGGGGCCTCCTCAAGGTTTCTGAGGAAGAAATCCTCTTGGAAACTGTCATCCTAGGAAGTGATAGCAGTCCACCAGATTTTACAATGCCATGATGGGAAATTAGTCTTGCGACTGTCCAAAGTGATTGGAGGAGAAAGAAGTACAAAGGCTAAAGATCCTAAACAACATCTCCTATGCAGAAGTGAGGAAGTTGGCTGCACCACTGGCCCCACCTGGCAAGGTTTCCTACTTCGGTGCATTCATTGGAAAGCCAGTCATTGCGACAGCTTCTGTGGCAGTGCAGACCAACATCAGTGTTCCACCTGCTGAATCTTTCTCAACAGCTGTCAAGTACCTCTTGACACAGATAAAGCCAAAGTCGGTGATAAGGGGCAATGACTTGGGAGATGCTTCTGCCAGGTCAGCCTCTCCCCTCTCTGATTTTCCACTGCCTGTTTCATACTTTGACTTCTGGCAGCTTCTTTCTTTTTTCCATTGTCAAACCATGGCAGTCTTGTTTTTTCAGGAATCGCAAGAAGGAAGTTGTACTTGCTCATCTCCGCTTAGGTCATTTGTTAATCGCTCACTCATATCTTCTTCGGATGGACAACAAACCTAAGTGCGAGTTTTGTGACACCATTTTAACCATTAAGCATATTTTAATTCATTGTCCATCTTTTAACCTAGACAGACGTTTATATTTTACCTTCCACAATTTTATGACCAAACCTCTTACACTTGGCCATCTTTTATCTGATAGCTCTTTTTTTATCATCTGTCTTTGCCTTTTTACATTTTACAGGTTATTTTAGCAGACTGTGATTTTATGGCTTTATCCGTTTTTGATCATCCTCTGTCTTTTTCACCCGGGTTCATTTTATCTTTTACAACTTTCGTTTTGCTTTTGTTATTGCTTTACATTTTTACCGTTTTTGTGTTTATTTTAACTGGTCATGGGTCGAACATCTTTCAGCTCTTTATTTGTCTCTGTTTGACACAATATGGCCCTCTTCACACTTGCACCATCTTTTCTCTTCAACTCATGACTGGGGACTGCGTTTTCAGCCCCCAGTGGGAAATGTTATATCAGATCAGCTGACTGCCATTTGTCCTTTCGGTTTGCTTGTCCAAGGTTACCTGAGAGACATTAACACCAGCCTTGATAGCATCTCACAGTTGACAGTTGAGCCACTTCCACCTTAGCTCGCTGTGTCCCCTTCCTGTGATTTCTCTTTTTGCAGGACGTTGAAGGCGTTTACACCCAACTGTATATCAGCAACTCTTTGCCAGCCATTGTGCTGAGCACCCGGACTTCTTGCCTGTCTTCACAGATGGTTCAAAGTCCGGTACATCTGTGGGATCAGCCATGGTCTGCTGTGATGTAATCATTGCATACCAGATCCCACAGCAGTGTTCCTCTTGGTGAGGCATCGGCCTCACCCAGTTCTTTCTAAGATCTGCCAGCAGCTCCATCGTCTGGCAGCAACCATCACCATTCTCTTCTGTTGGGTGCCCGGTCACGTCAATATCAGGAACATTGACTTGGAAGATGCTGCTGCCAAGTCAGCCACTCCCCTGTCTGGCTCTCTGTTGCCAGTTCCATATCTGGATTTCTGGAAGTGTTTTATCATCAATCATATCATCTGCCAAGATCATGCACAGTGGCAGCGATCTTGGTCAGAACAGCTTATGAATAAACTCTTTGAGATCATACCTATCATCAAAACCATGGCAGTTATGTTACCTCAGGAATCACAAGGAGGAAGTTGTACTTTATAAACTTCGTTTAGGTCATTCGTTTATTACTTATTTGTTTCCTCTACAGGTGGATGATGAATCTAAGTATGAGTTTTGTGACACTGTTTTAAGTATTAAACATAATAATAGGTCAAACTTATTTAATCGAATGTTCTACTTTTAATTTTGAACAACGCATATTTTTTAGCTTTCCCGATTTTATGTCCAAGCCCTTTACACTCGGACATCTCTTATCTGATCATTGTTGTTTTACCTGTGTATTTAACTTTTTAGAATATGCTGGATATTTTTTTGCCTATAGTTTTACTCCCTTTTTATTACACTATTTATTCAACCCAGGTCACTTACACCTGGGTGACTTATATGTTTATATTTATAACATATTTATGTTTGTTTATTGTTGTCGACTATGTTTCATTTTATTGTTTTACATTTTTGATATTGTAATTTATTTTTAAAAATTGGTTGAAGGTACTATGACTTTTATTTTTTATTTGGACATTCATTTGGCACATTATAGCCTTAGATGCTAATGCACCATAAAACCCTAAACAACCAACCAACCAACCAACTTCAACAGTGTAATAGTGGTTAAATACCTTGAAACATAATTTGATATGTAGTAAAATCAGCATACTATACTGTATTGTTTTTACTGTCATTTATTCAGTGTGGATAAATGACTTCTGAACAGCACTTTTCTTGCACACAGTGCACTAAATGGGTGGTCGCAAAGATGCAAAGAAGGTTGATGTACCAGCCAGCTGTTAAGAGCTTCCCATCATGGCCATGAAGCATCTTCTTCAAAGTGCATAGAGTATAGCTCTCCTGCACATGGGGCTACAGCTTTTCATACCATCAAACAGACAGTAGCTTTCCAATCCCATTGGTGTCTCTTTTCTTATTAAGTGCAGGGTTTGAGTGTAGTGGGAAGAGTTATCAATGTTGGCACAGTTGGGACCTGAACCTGGGAACTACAGATTATGAGCCTAACACAGTATCAGTGGTGCCAACCCCAGTTCCTCTATGTTGTGGTATGGATGATTAGCATTGATACTATGCTGTGGAAGAATTAACTCTTTGGCAGTATAGAAAACAAACTTGCCACAGGTGATTAGATAGTAGGTCAAACTTATCTGGCAACTCTCTTCTATGGGGGGAGGGGGATCTCTTTTGAAAGGTATTAACAACTTGCAACGTTGCAAGTTGGGTTTGACTTTCAGCATTATGCTTGATTGATCTTGTGCCTTGTCACAAATGTATACCCTTTTGATGACTCGCACCTATCCTTCCAGTGGACCCACAGTTACCATTTATAGGTCATTTATCCTCTTTCAATCACTTTCAATTTATTCTGTCTGCCATTACACAAAGACATTCTAGTCAAAACTAGTCTTACCACCATTCTAGTAAGAATTACATGAAAAGTAATACTTGAAGATTAAAGTTTGAGAAACATTTTTTTATTCATTTTCTCTTCTTAAATATATTTATAAATGTTTGATTGTTAAATCTTAAGTTTGATTTATTTTGTAAAACTATATGAAACTAAAAAAGGTTTATTGCATGTTATTTAATATGATTTGAAGTAATTTTATGTACTAATATATAACCAAATTGTCTCATTTATTCCTTATATATATTTTTCTAGTTCAACACTCTAAAAAGACTAGTGGAAGTTATTCCTCACAGTTTAACTACAACTTTGAAAATAACAATAATGTTGCTTCGGACTTTGCTGCTGCTGAAAATTTCACTGAAAATGAAATCATTACTGTCATTTATTCAGTGTGGATAAATGACTTTGAGGATCTTGATTTACAGAATGTAAACTTTACCCTTACTCTGAATATCTATGATGGTGAAACATTTCTAACTGTAATGCAAAAGGCTGCTGATATGGATAGAAGACTTTGGTAAGTAATGGATGAATGAGCTAGTAATTTTATTAAAAATATTTGAAAATGCAGTATAAGTAGTTGGTAGGTAACAAATTACTTGGTGGTTTATTCAACATTGTAGCTTTACTGAAAAATATTTTATCATCCTTTATGCCTAGGAGGAAGATTATGCATCTGTTGTTATTGATAGTATCAGATTAAAAGAAAACTAATTTTCTATGATTTAACTCTGTTTTATTTTAATTTTAGAAATAAAGAATTCTGATTAAAGTTTGAGAATTTTTCTAATATATTTTAAAATAATGTTTTTTTTTATTAGTGTTTTCATACATTAAAATATTAATCAAAATCAAAAATCAGTAGTTAGATTTGAAAAAAGCTTTTGACTCAGTTCCTCATTCATCATTATTGACTAAATTAAATTGTAGTGGAATTACAGGCAAAACTTTCTCATGGATAAAAAGTTATTTAACAAGCAGAAAACAGAAGCTAAAAATTGGTAAGTATATCAGTAGTGAAGCTTTTGTCACCTTGCAGTTCCTCTGGGCTCTGTTTTGGGCCCATTGTTATTCCTAATATATTTAAATGATTTTTGTGATGTGAAATTAAAAGGTAAAATAATTGCGTTTGCAGATGACGCTGCAATAATTTATTCAGAGCATGAGTTAGAGATTCTAAATAATATAAAAACTGATATGATTTGTATTCAGAACTCGTTTTGGGTAAATAGGGTATTTTTAAATATTAAAAAATATATATATTTTAGATTAAGTAAAAATCAGAAAGATTTTTATAAACATAAAATTGTCTTTCAGTCTCAAAAATGTATGCAGGACAATTGCTCAGGAAATAATTAAGGGAGTAGATAACTATAAGTATTTAGGAGTTTACATAGATAGGAAAATGTCTTGGAAGATTCAGATAAATAATGTTCTGAAAAAAATTAATTCTATTATACCTTATATATATTATTTCGAAATTTTGTAGATGTTTCTATTTTGAAAATATTATGTTTTTCTTGGATCAAATCATATTGATTTTTTGGGCTTTTATCATGAGGGGAGGGGCTAAAATTTAGCCACTTCAGTATGCACAGAATCATATTAATTTACTCTGGATCAAAAATTCATATAGAACTTGGACAAAATATATGAGCCATTTTCAACTCTTATTTTCAGTAAAAGAGTTAAATTTCAAATACGAAAACTTATTTGCTTAATCTCCCTTTGTTCTACTTTAATGAGAGTAAATATTGCTTTGATCAGTGATGTACAATCCACAGCCTACATGAATGAGATTATTTATTTAATTCTTTTGTATATTTTTTAAGAAATAGTATACACAATGATAAAATGATAATAAATGAAACAGTGACAATACACAAAAAAGAAAAACACATTGATCTTGACTGGCCACTTTAATGTGTCATGTGAAGCAGAGTACATCTCTTAGTTAGGTTATAAAAATTGATCGAGGATTTATGAATAAAAATGATGGAAAATTGGTTGTGTAAAGGTTGCCTTGTTGCCTTCCTTAATCCAATTGGTATATAAATGGCCCTCAGCTGTCCAAAGGTTGTGTAAACTTTGCCTTGTTGCCTTCCTTAATCCAATCGGTATATAAATGGCCCTCAGCTGTCCAAAGGTTGTGTAAACTTTGCCTTGTTGCCTTCCTTAATCCAATCGGTATATAAATGGCCCTCAGCTGTCCAAAGGTTGTGTAAAGGTTGCCTTGTTGCCTTCCTTAATCCAATCGGTATATAAATGGCCCTCAGCTGTCCAAAGGTTGTGCACCCCTGGTTTAGATCAAGCCATCCAACACACACTTAGTGAACAACTGCTAAAAAAAGCATATTGATAAAGAACCCCTGGAAAAAAAAACTTCTTAAAAGCTAAAATATACATTTCTAACGAGTAATGCAAAGAGTTGGAAAAAATATATTCATAAGGAATCAATAAACTATTTTGATTAAAAAATTAAAATATGCATTTTTAATGACTGCTAAGAATTAGCAAAAGCATTTAGTTTGCACTAATATTATTTGTAAAAAATTGGTAAAAAGAGCCAAATTCAGTATATTGATTATTTATCTTATGTGCTGTTGGTTGGAAATGCCTGGTTTAGATGAGTTTACCCCTTTTAGACAAACAAATTTTTTAATTAAAAAAAAAAAAAAAAAATGGGGCAGGGATGACGCAGTCGGTAGCGCGCCAGGCTCGTAATCTGTAGTTCCCAGGTTCGAGTCCCAGCTGGGTCAGCGTTGAGATTTATCTCCGCAAAATTCCCCGCCCTGCCCACGGTCAGTAGGGGACACCGATGGGCTTGGAAAGGCCGCCGTCCGTCGGATGGGACGTTAAGCCGTGGCCCCGTGTGCGGGAGAGCCATACCCTGTGCACGTTAAAGAACACGCTGGATGGCCTTGACGGGAGGCTACCATCTGTCTCCCAACAGCTGTTCCAGTGGGTCCCCTCCCCCAACCTTCTCTGAGCCTTCGGGGTCCTTGTGACCTGGCCATTTAGCCCATGGTGTGCAAAAAAGTGCCGCTCAGAGGTAAAACAACCCAACCCTTTAATTAAAAAAAACTAAAAAAGCACTTTTTTTAGACCCCAGTTAAACTTTAAACTTTTTTTCCCTCAAACAGCTGCTTGCTGCAGAGGTCTGACAGGAGCCTGTCAGTTTATATGCCATAGTAGAAGGTTTGTGAGGATAGCAGGGCCTCAGCAGAAAGACAACACAAACATCCATGCCTTAGTTCTGACTTGAACCCATGTACCTCTGATCAATAGTCAAGCATGCTTTAAATGACTGAATTTGTAAACATTAAAATTTCACTGATAACCCTCACACTTAGAGCAAATAATGCTTTTCTTCCTGACGGTTGAATGGCTAGCATGCTTCATGAACGAACCTAAGAATCTGTCTTGCTTCCAATTGTAAAAATTATGGGAAATATTCTGGTGGGAAATGTCTAAAAAATTATTTTAGACTCCAATTTCAGTAAAATCGGTTAAATTAAAAAAGAAACTTGCATTTTCTTCACTCTACATTGTGTAAATGGTAGCTAGGTAGTCACTTGAAGGAGAGCTATGCACCAATCCCCTGTGATGATGCATAGAACCGGCCAGGCCTAGCACCTAATGTCCGACCCCGCCTTCTCGTGGTGCGGACTGTTAGTAACTTTCAAAAGAGATACTCTCTTGTGGAAGTGAACGGAAGGGGAGGGCTGCCAGATCAGTGTGGCCTACTGATCTGGACAACTATGGCTACTTTTCTTTTTTTTTCTACCCTGCTGAGGAGTGGTCAACCACACAGGGTCCTGGTGCTGACCATATAAACCTACTGGACTGGACAGATATATGGCTCTGAGCTTGATTATGGTCCTGATTTTGCTGCACTGGTGGGCTTCTGTGGAGGGAAAATCTTCCGCTGTGTTTTCTGTTTGTTTGTGGGTTGACAGCCCCAAGTGAATAGATTCACAGGATATTATATCAGCTTGTGGATAATCCTGAGCAGAAGTCATCGCAGGCACCTGAACTCTTTGCTTCTATTGGCATCGTCAAATTCTACGTTGGAGGAAATCTTCCAGTGTAGATGGCTTCAGCCTTTAGTAGTGGGGGAACGGGTCTTTGCCCCATGTCTGCGATTAGGGGACTGTTTGATATTGTCGGCATTCCCTCTCTCCATAAACATAGTTTCTTTAAACATCCCACTAACCATTTTCTCTCCATAGGTAGTTGGAATGTGAGGACTCTGCACAGAGCTTTTTCTCTTGATGTCCTCACACAAGAATTCCACCATTATAATTTAGATATTCTTGGCTTGCAAGAGACCAGATGGACAGATAAAGGTCAGATTCTTAAAAATAATCTTAAATTTCTCTTTTCAGGGAGGGACGACAATAAGCATCACCAAGGCATGGGTCTGCTTCTCAGCAGACACGCTAGCGATGCTCTTCTAGGATACGAGTGCATTAATGAAAGGTTTCTTACAGCAAAATTTCAGACAAGCGTTAAAGACTTGAATGTTATCTGCTGTTATGCCCCCACTGAGGATGCCGATGAGGATGAGAAGGATAGGTTTTATGAACAACTTCAGGATATTTTGAATTCTGTCAAGAAAGGAGATATTACTCTTGTTCTTGGTGACTTCAATGCCAAAGTTGGTACTGACTCTGACCTTTGGGGAGGGATGATAGGCCCTTTTGGTATTAATAACTGCAATGGCAATGGGCAACGTCTCCTACAGGTAAGTAAACTCAATGGTTTCAGAATAACTAACACTTATTACAAACACCGCGACATACAAAAGTACACATTGGTTTCACCCGATGGGCTGCATAAGAATATGATTGATTATATATTAATTAACAGCAAATGGGCTAGTTCTGTTAGAAATACCAGGGCATATAGGGGAGCTGAAATTGGATCTGACCATTACCTTGTTAAAAGTGTGTTGCAACTTAAACTTAAAAAGTGTTGTGCTAGGGTTAAAAAATTTACTTTTAATACTGAAGCTCTGAAAGATCCAGTTATAGCCAAAGCTTACCATGATAGGTTACTTAGTCATTATGACAGTCATGGTTTGCTTACTACTGAAGTTGAGGAAGAATGGGATCATTTTAAACAGGCTTTTTTGGACACTAACAGTACTCTTTTAGGAAAAAAGGAGCAGAAGAGACAGAATTATCTGAGTGAAAAGGCACTTGAGCTTATTTCGGAAAGAAAGAACTGCAGGAATATCCTTAATCAATACCCTACTAGTCCTAATAGAAATCATTATAGAGAACTTAATAAACGTGTAAAAGATCAGTTAGCTGCTGATAAGAATCTTTGGCTTGATGATTTGGCTGACAAAGCCGAGGAAGCAGTTAGACAGCACAACAGCAGAGAGCTGTACCAGATAGTTAATGTTTTGTGTGGTAGAAAACGGACAGGTATAAAGGGATTGAAGGATAAACAAGGTAAGGTTATAGAATGTGAGGATTCTGTCATGGCTAGGTGGGCTGAGCATTTCAGTGATATTCTAAACAATGTGATTAATTTATATTCCCATTGTTTGCAATGATGATAGATGCATTGGCAGCTTTAATGTTGGCCCTATAACACAATTTGAAGTTATTTTGGCTATCTCTAAACTTAAACTTCATAAATCCCCAGGGGTAGATGAAATTACTACTGAAATGCTTAGAGCTGGGAATGTTTCGGTTAGTACTTGGATGACTGAAATTCTGAATATCTTTTATGATAAAGGAATGGTTCCTAAGGATTTTACCAGAGCTATTGTTATCCCTATTTTCAAAAAAGGTGATCGCAGTTCTTGTGATAACTATAGGGGTATCAGCCTACTCTCTGTTCCAGGTAAAGTTCTTTCCATGATTGTGCTTAATAGAATTAAGAATCTGGTTGACAGTCAATTGCGTGATGAGCAATGTGGATTCAGAAGTGGTAGGGGATGTGTGGATCAGATATTTTCACTTAGGCAGATTCTTGAGAAATGTTTAGAGTTTCAGAAACCTTTGGTTGCTAGCTTTGTTGATTTCAAAAAGGCTTTAAACTCTGTTGATTGTCATAATTTGTGGTTGATTGTCAGATCATATGGCATACCAGACAAGTTAGTTAACATAATGAAATCTCTCTGTAATAACACTGAATCGTGTGAGAGTTGGTAAGGCTTATAGCAATTGGTTTAGCATTATTTCTGGTGTTCGACAAGGGTGCATTTTGTCACCTATTCTTTTTAGTTTCGTTATTGATCATGTTATGCGAAATTCACTGTAAAGGAAAGATTTTGGCCTTAAATGGTCTGGAGATACGAAAATTTCTGATTTAGATTATGCTGATGATTTAGCCCTTTTGGCAAATGATGTTGATGAGATGAACTCTTTCATTCGAGCTGTTGATGAGACTGGTAGTAGAGTAGGTTTGGTTATAAACAGAGAGAAAATTAAAGTGATGAAAATTGGTCAGGCAGGCTGTGATTTAGTTAATCTGAATGGTTGCAGTCTTGAGCAGGTGTCACAGTTTAATTATCTTAAGAGCTATGTAACTGATAATGGTGATGTGCGGCATGAGATTAACAGACGAATAGGGATTGCTGCCGGGACTTTTAAGAATCTATGGAGAGTGGAGAAATAGGCGTGAACACGTAAAGACTAAAATTAGACTGTATAATAGTTTGGTTCTTTCTAGGTTTAGTTATGGTAGTGAAATTTGGACACTTTGTAAACAAGATAACAGGAAACTAGATGCTTTTGATTCCAGATGCTTACGCAGTATCTTGGGCATTAGGTGGTTCAACTTTGTAACTAATGATGAGGTTAGGCAACGGAGTTTGCAACCTCCTTTAAGCAGCATATTGTGCAGAGAGAGACTCTGTTGGTTTGGCCATGTTGCCCGTATGAATAATTATAGATTGGCGAATAGGGTTATGAACAGTGTGCCTAAAAACCTCACAAAGAGGGGGAGACCTAGGATGCGGTGGGCAGACAATGTCAAACAGGACCTTGTTAGAATTGGTGTGCAGTGGCTAGATGCAGTAGATGTAGCTCAGGATAGACTTGCTTGGAGAACTAAATTGCACGGTGTGGTTGGACCTCCGTAGCCCATGGCTGCTTGAAGATGATGATGATGACATTTTGCAAATATAGTTTATGTTTAGATTGTTTCAGACCAAGGAATTTGGAAATTGCTTGGTCTGAGACAAGCTATTGCTGAATTGCTACTTGAACAATCCAGTAAATTCTGATTTTGAGCCTCTCGGTGCGAGCTCCTGTACGAGGTAAGGGGACCACCCTGTGAAGGTTCCAGTTAGCAGTCCGGTTACCTTCACAGGGTCCTAAATGCTCGCCCGCGTGTTTGCCATGAGTAGAGACCCTTGTCCCGGGAAAGGAGGATCCTTGTAGTTGCTCAGGGGTCCCCATCTTCTCTCCTCACCTCATGACTGGCGGGGTCCCCTTTGGCCGCCTTGCCATTGGGGAGCCTGTCGTAGCGGGGCTGGACAGCGAATTCTGGGGCCTCTGCTTCCGGTAAACGGGAGCTCCTAGGGTGCCCCCCCCCAGGAGCAATCGGCTGCTGAGCAGGTCCTGCTATGGTCAACCATGCAGAATGGTAAGTAACCTTACCCACGGTCCGCGTACAGGTTTGCAAGTTTCCTCGCAGGTTATTTTCATTTTTCGAGTTACAATTTCTTTTGTGAGGCCAGTTTGGTCATTCAAAATTTTGTTATTTTACACGTAGTTTATTTTCTGTACAAAGTTTATTTCTACACATTTCTCTTTACATTTTCCTTTTATTTATTTGTGAGGATTTGGCTCACTATCTATGTGAGTATAGTGGTATAGTATACACAAATCGGCTGATTGCCATTTGTCCTTCGGTTGGCGAGTCCAATACTACTTAAGAGACATCAACACCAGTCTCGATAGCGTCGCACAGTCGACAGCTGAGCCACTTCCACCATGGCTTGCTGTTTCCCCTTCCTGTGATTTTTCCCTGTGCCAGACGGGGAAGGCCTTTACACCCGACTGTGTGCTGCGCACCCAGACTTCTTGCCTGTCTTTACAGATGGCTCGAAGTCCGGCACATCAGTTGGATCGGCCATGGTCTGCTGTGACGTAATCATTGCAGACCAGATCCCACTGCAGTGTTCCATCTTCACTGCAGAGTTGCATGCTATCAGCCTCGCCTTGGACCATGTGGCGGCTAAGCATTGTCGGTGTGTGCTTTACACCGACTCGCTTAGTTCGCTACAGGCTTTGATCTCAGTGAGGCATCAGCCTCATTCTGTTCTTTCTAAGATCCGCCAGCACTCCATCGTCTGACAGCCACTTCCACCATCCATTTCTGTTGGGTGCCCGGTCACATCGGTATCAGGGGCAATGATTTGGCAGATTCTGCTGCCAGGTCAGCTACGCCCCTGTCTGACTCTCCGTTGCTGTTCCATATCTGGATTTCCAGTAGCGTTTCGCGATCGAGCTCCGGGCACAGTGGCAGAGATCTTGGTCAGAACAGCTTATGAACAAGCTCTTTGAGATCAAACCTATCATCAAACCATGGCAGTCTTGTTACCGCAGGAATCGCAAAGAGGACGTTGTACTTGCTCGGCTCCGCTTAGGTCATTCATATCTTACTGATTCGTTTCTTTTATGGGCGGACGACGAACCTAAGTGTGAGTTTTGTGACACCATTTTAACAATCAAACAAATTTTAATCTCTCATGCTCAGATTTTAACTTTCAACGACATATGTTTTTTAACTTTCATAATTTTATGTCCGAGCCTCTTACACTCGGACATCTTTTATCTGATCATTGTATTTTACCACCAGTTTTTACATTTTCGAAATATTGTGGCTATTTTAATCGAATTTGATTTTACCTTAACTTTGTGCATTATTTACCCCAGGTCTCTTACACCTGGGATTATTTTATTTAGTATTTCTACAGTTGTTTTACTCTGTACTTATACACTCGTTGATTGTTGTTTTACCATTTTACAATGTAGAAAATGTATTTTAAATTTTGGTTGCAGGGTTCTATGTCTTTTATCTTTTATATTGTCTTTTGTTTGGCGCATTATGGCCTTGTCACCGATGCACCAATAAACCCCAAACAACCAACCAACCAACCAACCAAGCAATGATTTTGAATTCTGTTTTAATGCAGAGTAAAACCACATTTCTAAATAAACCATGTGAAGCAAACGTATCAGATGAAATAGAATGATGAAAGCTTAAGCGAAGAAATCATGAGAACTGAACTCGTTTTAGGAATTTTGAATTTACACTGAATGGACAAATTATTATATACACCTGATAGCATTATGCAAAGCAGAAGTATCATTCCCAGTCACATGGAACATGTGGAACACCATGGAATGCTGAAACTGGTTAATGCCCATAATATAGAGCAAGTCTCTACACATTAGAAACCAATCACAGAAAAGTAATCATGGGTAAAGGCAGCAACATAAGTGAGTTTGACCATAGCCAAATATTAAGTGTGAGGAAAGCTGGTTGTTCAATAACAGTTCTCCCCCTAAGAACTTTCATACCCTTTTTGATTTTGCGATGGTCTGACATGGAAATCCCAACAGTTTAGCAGTTGCCACCGCAATTGCTGAACTGTTGGGATTTCTACGTCAGACCATCACAAGTTTATACCAAGACTATGTGAAATAAGGGAAAACTTCCAACCAGTGGGAGAAATGTGGATGTAAATGGGCAATGATTCTCGGTGTGAGCACCAAGTGGTGCTCACACCGAGGGGGAGCACCACTTGGTGCACCCCCTCGGTGTGAGCGTCTGTACACGGTGACGGAGACCACCCTATGAAGGTTCTGCTGGCTCGGTTACCTTCACAGGGTCCGAAACGCTTGCCCGCGTGTTTGCTGTGTGCAGAGAACCATGTCCCGGGAAAGGAAGATCCTGGTAGTTTCTCAGAGGTCCCTGTCTTCTCTCCTCAGCTCATGACTGGCGTGGTCCCCATTGGCTGTATTGCCATTGGGGAGCCTGTCGTCGCGGGGCTGGGCAGCTGATTCCAGGGAACAATCGGCTGGTCAGCAGGTCCTGCTAGGGTCAACTATGCAGAGCGGTGAGTAACGTTGACCACAGCAGGCCGGGTACAGGTTCACAAGTTTCCTCACAACTTATTTTCCTTTTGAAGTTGTACTTTCTTTGTGAGGCCAGTTTGGTCTTTCACAATTTTGTTTTTCTACGCTTTGTTCCTTTTGCGTAGAATGTTTTTGTTCTGCACATTTCTCTTTTTATTTTCCTTTTATTTATTTGGGAGGGCTTGGCTCACTGTCTGTGTGGGTATAGTGCCTGCGTAGCCTTGGCGCCCGACTGGGCATCCCCTTGTTGGGCTCCATGGAGGGTAGGGACAGCGGGCACTGAACCACACAAAAAAAAAAATGAAAGAGAATGATGAAAATAATGCGATCAATGCCGCTAAGAGGGCTCGCCATGAGCCCCCATCTTCCTTTTTGTCTAAGTTATCTCTGCCATTGTCTTCTTTGTCTGTGTCGTTCCCCAGATTCCTGATCATCCACTCCACGGGTGATCAGGTACTTGGGGACATGTCCCCATTTTTCGTCAACAAAGGTTTGAAAGGTCTTGCGGGAGAGCCGAAATCCATCAAGCGCTTGTGATCTGGCGACTTGCAGATTGAAACCGCTTGTTCCAAACACTCGGAACTGCTCCTGAAATTCAAAGAAATTGGTGGGGTGGCTGTCGAAGTCACTCCCCATAAAACTTTGAATTCCTCTCTGGGTGTGATCACTGAGTGGGGCCTTCTCAATGTCACTGTGGAGGAAATCCTCTCAGACCTCACACCTCAAGGAGTAATAGCGGTCCACCAGGTTTTGACATGCTGTGATGGGAAATTGGCACCCACCCGGGTGCTGATTGTAACATTCAACATACCATGCCTTCCTTTTTCCATCAAGGCAGGTTATTTGCATTGTGAGTACAACCATATATACCGAACCCTCTGCGCTGTTTTCATGCCTGCACAGCTTACCAGGGCAAACCCATCTGTGCTCGCTGTGGCAGTAAGAGTCATCTGGATCCTGACTGTACAGCAGAAAAGGCAAGCTATGTGAACTGCAGTGATGAACATCCGGCGTACTCCCGCAATGTCCGAAGTGGAAGGAGGTATAACACCTCAAGGTCATGAACAACATCTCTTACACTGAGGCAAGAAAGATCGCTGCACCTCCCGCCCCACTTGGCCAGGTTTCCTATGCCAGTGCAGTCATTGGAAAGCCTATCATTCCAATGACTTCAGTGGCGGTGCAGACTGATATCAGTGTGCCACCTACTGAGTCTTTCTCGCCCGCAGCCAAGTACCTCCTTACGCAGGCGAAACCGAGGGTGGTGTCGACTTCGACATCAACCCCGGTTTCCATTCCTGCATCTCGGCCTTCCACCTCCACTGGACGGCCTCCTCCTCCCTGCCCTCAGACAGCAAGATCTTCCAAACCTAAGGGGCCCCCACCAGGGCCCAAAAAGAAACAAATCACTCCTCCACAAAGGGCGGTCACTGAACCATGCCCCGAGGACATGGATACCAACCACCCCCTATTCACTAAACCGTCCTCTGCGGCGGTTAAGTTGAATAGAAATTTGTCATCCACCCACTCTTTTAAGTCTTGATATGGCCACACTCCTACAATGGAATTGTCGTGGATTCCAGAGGAATCTTGATGACATCAAGGCACTCCTTCCGGCACACCAGCCCATCTGTGTGTGCCTGCAGGAGACACACTTGCAGCCAGTCACAGATATGACGATCTGGCACTTTTCACTAGTTCGTCGGGACCAGAAGGAGATGGTCCAGGTCACGGAGGTGTCGCCATTCTCCATTCCAGGTTGTACCCCTCACCACCAACTTACAGGCGGTTGCCATCTGCCTCTTTGTTGGGTTCTCGCTGACAGTCTGCTCTGTATATCTTCCACCTGGGAGCATCGTCTTCCATGAAGAACTTGATGATCTTGTCTCGCAGCTGCCGTCCCCCTTCCTCATCATGGGGAACTTCAACGGACACAGTCCACTTTGGGACAGTGCTGACACCAATGGGAGGGGTGGGGTCCTGGAGCGTGGCTCCTGGATCCTTCTCTCTCCCTGCTGAACGCCGGTGTCAGTACTTATTTTCATTCCCCAACCCACACTTTAACTGCCATTGACTTTGCCATCTGCTCCTCCTCGATCCTTCCACTCTTTACATAGAAGGTCGAGGACAACCCATATGGGAGCGATCACCTCTCCGTTCTGTACACCATCTCCCATGGGTGGCATTGCAGCCCTTCATGCGTCTCACGGTGGAGGCTTGATCAGGCTGACTGGGGTGGTTTTGAGCTGCTCTCTGAGCTCGATGACCATTCTTTCAGCCAGGAGCCCATCAATGTTGCAGTGGCGGAGATTACGGACTGTATTGTAGATGCGACTGCATCCACAATTCCTCAAACTTCAACATGGTTTCCTCGTTTTCCAAAACCGTGGTGGAATCCAGATTGCACCGCAGCTCGTCAAGCTCAGAATAAGGCTTGGGGGGTGTTTTGGAGATATTCGACAACCCCCAACCTTGAAATGTTCAAACACGCCAGGGCGAAAGCTTGTTTCATCCGACAACCCCCAACCTTGAAATGTTCAAACACGCCAGGGCGAAAGCTTGATCCAAGATTTCTTCTGGCCAGAGCCAGAAGAAATCTTGGATCAAATGTACGTCTTTTATCACCCACACGACCAGTTCAAAGGTCATGTGGGACAAAGTCCGGAAGATGGGTAGGAACTACACATCCCACTCTTCGTCGATCCTGGAGCACAATGGACAGGCAATTGCTGATCCCAAAGCAATTGCCAACATTCTGGGGGAGTCATTCTCCTCCATCTCTTCATCTTCCTCTTACTCCCCTGAATTTCTGGCCCAGAAGGGCAGGGCAGAATGCTCTCCTCTGTCATTCCACTCAAATGGCCTGGAGCCTTACAGGCCATTCACAGCAGAGGAGCTTCGCCTTGCTCTGCACTCCTCTTGTGCATATGCTGTCGGGCCAGACAATGTCCATTATGCCATGCTCCAACATCTCTCACCATCGTGTAAGGATTGGCTGCTCCGACTCTCCAACCGCATTTTTCTCGAGGAGCAGTTTCTGGACTCCTGGCAGGAGGCCGTCGTCTTGGTCTTCCCAAAGCCAGGAAAGGATTTCAAGATTCCTTCCAATCATCGTCCTATTGCATTGACGAGCTGTGTGTGCAAGGTGTTGGAAGGAATGGTAAATGCCAGACTCATCTGGTATTTAGAACAACACAACCTTCTTTGGAACACCCATTGTGGCTTTTGCAGGCAACGGTCAACTCTTGACCATCTGATACACCTCGAATCGGCTATCAGAAACTCATTTTTACATAGAGAGCACCTGGTGTCAATTTTCTTCGACATGGAAAAAGCGGCTTGGAGATTCAGTATTCTTCGTGACCTCCACAGCTTCGGCTTGAGAGGTCACATGCCGATCTTCATCTCCAACTTCTTATGGACACGTTCTTTTCGTGTACATGTTGGCAACACTCTGTGGCGGCCGTACTCCCAAGAACAGGGGTGCCTCAAGGTTGCGTTCTGAGTGTTATGCTTTTTGCTGTCAAGATTAATTCTATTACTAGACAACTTCCTACATCTGTAGGCAATGCCCTCTATGTTGATGACTTTAGCATCTCTTGCTCTTCGTCCAGCATGAGGATCATTGAAAGACAACTGCAAATTGCCCTGAACGATCTTTCTGTTTGGGCGATGGCAAAGGGGTTTCGGTTCTCCCCCCACAGAAGACTGCTTGTGTGCACTTTTGTCACAAGCATAATCTTCACCTGGATCCCAAGCTCCAGCTTGGGGGTAACATCATTTCAGTTGTGGCAGAGACCAAGTTTCTCGGTCTCATATTCAATCAGAAATTGACCTTTTTACCACACATACATCATCTCAGGTCCAAGTGCACGTGGGCATTGAACATCGTCAAAGTTCTCTCCTCCCTTTCTTGTGGGGCGGACTGATGTTCTTTGCTCCGCCTGTACTGTTCACTTGTCCGATCGAAACTGGACTACAGATCCCAGGTGTACGACTCCGCCTAGGATTCGATGGTGAAGGTGCTGGACCCCCTCCATCATCAGGCCCTCTGATTTTACATGGGAGCCTTCTGCACCTCACCGGTCCAGAGTCTATATGTCGAGACTGACAAACCTTCTCTACGTCTTCACCTTCAGCAGTTGTTCATACAATATGCATCTAAATTGTGATACCTGCCTGGCCATCCCACTTGGGACTGCATTTTCAATCCAAAGTGGGAAATGCTTTGCACAAATCGGCTGACTGCCATTCATCCTATTGGTTTACAAGTCTCAGAGACATCAACACCAGTCTCGACAGCCGAGCTGCATCCACCATGGCTCGCTGTTTCCCGTTCCTGTGATTTTTCCTTGTGAAGGACAGGGAAGGCCTTTACACCCAACTGTGTGTACCGGCAACTCTTTGCCAGCCACAATGCTGCACACCCGGACTTCTTGCCTGTCTTTACAGATGACTCGAAGTCCGGCACATCGGTGGGATCAGCTACGGTCTGCTGTGATGTAATCATTGCAGACCAGATCCCACTGCAGTGTTCCATCTTCACTTCAGAGTTGTACGCTATCAGTCTTGCCTTGGACCATGTGACGGCTAAGCATCTCAGAGTTAACATCATTCCAGTTGTGGCAGAGACCAAGTTTCTTGGTCTCATCTTCGACCAGAAATTGACTTTTTTACCTCATATTCGCCATCTCAGGTCCAAGTGCACGTGGACATTGAACATCATCAAGGTCATCTCCTCCCTCTCTTGGGGGGCAGACCGATGTTCTTTTCTCTGCCTGTACCATGCACTTGTCCTGTCGAAACTGGACTACGGATCCCAGGTGTATGACTCAACCCGGTATTCGGCAGTGAAGGTGCTGGACCCCATCCATCATCAGGCCCTCTGTGTTTGCACGGGGGCCTTCTGCACTTCACTGGTCCAGAGTCTCTATTTTGAGACCGATGAACCATCCTTATCTATTTGCCATCAGCAGTTGTTCCTACAGTATGCAGCAAAATTGTGATCTCTGCCTGACCATCCCACTTGGGACTGCGTTTTCAGTCCCCGGTGGGAAATGTTATTCTAAAATCAGCCGACTGCCATTTGTTCTTTTGGTTTGCGTGTCCAAGGTTACCTGCAAAAAATCAACACCAGTCTCGATAGCATCGCACAGTCGACAGCTGAGCCACTTCCACCTTGGTTCACTGTTTCCCCTTCCTGCAATTTTTCCCTGTGCAGGAAGGGGAAGTCCTTTACACCCGACTGTGTGTACTGGCAACTCTTTGCCAGTCATCGCGCTGCGTACCCAGACTTTTTGCCTGTCTTTACCAATGGCTCGAAGTCCAGCACATCAGTGGGATCGGCCATGGTCTGCTGTGATGTAATCATTGCAGACCAGATCCAACAGCAGTGTTCCATTCTCACTGCAGAGTTGTATGCTATCAGCATTGCCTTGGACCACATAGCAGCTAAGCATCATCGTCGGTGTGTTCTCTATGATTCGCTTAGCTCGCTACAAACTTTGATCTCAGTGAGGCATCGGCCTCACTCTGTTCTCTCCATGATCCGCCAGCAGCTCCATCGTCTGGCAGACACCACCACGATTCTGTTCTGTTGGGTGCTCGGTCACGTCGGAATCAGGGGCAATGACTTGGCAGACGCTGCTGCCAAGTCAACCACGCCCCTATCCGACTCTCCGCTGCAGGTTCCATACGTGAACTTCCAGCAGCATTTTTCCATCGAGCTCCAGGCACAATGGCAGAGATCCTTGTCTGAACGGGTTGGTAATAACCTTTTCGAGATCAATCCCATTGTCAAACTGTGGCAGTCTTGTTTTCGCAGGAATTGCAAGGAGGAAGTTGTACTTGCTCGGCTCCGCTTAGGTCACTCCTTTTTAACACACTCTTTTCTTCTCAAGGCGGATGACGAACCTAAGTGCGAGTTTTGTGATACCATTTTAACCATCAAACATATTTTACTTTCATGTCCCCCTTTTAACTTTGAACTACGACTTTTTTTTAACTTTTATGATTTTACGCCCGAGCCACTTACACTCGGACATCTTTGATCATTGTGTTTTACTGTCAGTTTTTACCTTTTTGAAGTATTGTTTCTATTTTAATTGACTTTGATTTTACCTTGTATTTTTCATGTCTAACCCAGGCTTTACAACTGGGTTGTTTTAGTACTATATACATCTTGTTCTTTTCGTTATATTTATATTTTGTTGTTTTTGTCATATTTTCATCTGGTTTTTATTGTTTTTATGTTATATATCAATACAACTTGTTGGTTTTATCTTTTGCCTTTTACAGCACTTGTTTTTAACTTTGGTTCAGTGGTACTTGACTTTTAGCTTCTATTTATCTCATTTGGGACATTATATCCTTAGTAGCTCATGTGCCAAAAAAACCCCAACCAACCAACCAATCACTGCAAAGTTGAATACGATCAGTCTTGCCTTGGACCACATAGCAGCTAAACATCATTGTCGGTGTGTTCTCTATAGTGACTCGCTTAGTTTGCTACAGGCTTTGATCTCAGTGAGGCACCGGTCTCACCCTGTTCTCTCCAAGATCCACCAGCTGCTCCATCATCTGGAAGCCACCACCACCATTTTCTTCTGTTGGACGCCTGGTCATGTCGGGATCAGGGTCAATGACCTGGCAGATGCTGCTGCCACATCAGCCATGCCCCTGTTCTACTCTTCACTGTCGGTTCCATTTTTGTACTTGCGGCAGCGTTTTTCATCAAGCTCTGGGCACAGTGGCAAAGATCTTGGTCTGAACTGGTTGGTAACAAGCTTTTCAAGATCAAGCCCATTGTCAAAATGTGGCAGTCTTGTTTTCACATGAATATGAAGGAGGAACCTGTACTTGCTTGGCTCTGCTTAGGTCACTTGTTTATCACTCATTCCTTTCTTCTTCAGGCGGACGATGAACCTAAGTGCTAGTTTTGCGACACCATTTTAACTGTAAAACACATTTTTAATACTGCTTTAATTTTGAATGATGTATGCTTTTTAACTTTCAATATTTTGTGTCTGAACCCCTTACACTCGAACATCTTTTATCCAGTGGCTCTGTTTTAACCACTGTTTTTGCATTTTTACGTTTTACTGGTTATTGTACACATTTATGAATTTTTACTGTTTCCCAGATTATACACTTGTTTCTGATTTTAAATGGGTCCTATACACCCATTATTATTGTTGACATACACTTGTTGATTCTTTTTATTCCTCTTTTTTATACTCATCTTTATTGTACTATTTTGTTTCTGTCAATTTTAACTTTGTTGTGGGTTAACTTTTATCACTTTTTGTCTTTTTGTTTGGCACAGTATAGCCTTAGCTGTTCTTGTGCCATAAAACCCGAAACAACCAACCAACCAACTAATCAATGTTCAAATTAGTTACGAATAAGAAGACAACAGATATTGTATTTTATGTAATTTTTTTTTATTGTCAGTTGAGAATCCGACTTATGAAATAGCGAAAAATATATTTTTTTAATGCATATGCCAATTTATACATTTATTATTATTTTTTTAATTCATTAATGCTATTCCCATCTTTTCTTCCCTCACTCATGATTGCACAAACACAGTTTCTATTGATATAAATCTGAAAGAGATTATATTACTGCATAATGCATTATTTTTATATGTATGTTTAGTTTTGCTTATAAGTTTCCATATTACTTCTCCCAGGTTTACTCTGAAGAACCATGCTCTAGGTTCCTATGTTAACTCCTTGTCAGGGTTAAATAATGATGTAAGTCAGAAGACTTATTGGATGATATACAAAGTAGATCAACTTAATCAAGAACTGAAATTATCTGATAAAGGTAATACTTTTAGTTTAAAAATTTAGTAAAATTATAGTTTATGTCATAATTAAAAATGAAGACAATTCACACAGAAGAAAACTATAAACTAGCATAAACTTGTGAAGATTTATCAATTTTATTGTAGTGTTTTTATAAACACTTTTTACTTTTTGACTCCACACAGTGCAACAAACCGATATTTAAACAAAACACAATTTTTTTTCAAATGATGCTGTTGTTTCTTCGTTTTGTGTGTCACATAACTAAGCAACATTGTGCATGACACTTGCACACACATTTGAAGGGTCCTGTTATTGCAGGTTGTCAGAAGTCATCTACATAAAGCAAGGTTTTGTGCTTATTAACCCTTCTGGTGTCCAGAAAAATTGGTTTACATCCAGAAGCCAAACTATTTTTCTCCCTATACCCAGCCAAAAGAAAAATTGAACTTTAGAACTTTTTTTGACAAATAACTAATGAAAGGAATTATGGCTTGTTATATGCCATAGTTCTATAAATGGTAGCTAGGTAGTCACTGGAAAGAGAGCTATGCACCAATCCCATGTGATGATGCATAGAATCAGCCAGGCCTAGCACCTAATGTCCAACTCCACCTTCTCTTGGTGCAGGCTGTTAGTACCTTTCAAAAGAGATACTCTCTTTTGGAAGTAAACGGAAGGAGATGAAGGAATTGCCTGCCAGATTAGTGTGGCCTACTGATCTGGACAATTGTGGCTACTTTTCTTTTTTTCCTACCCTGCTGAGGAATGGTCAACTACACAGGGTCCTAGTGCTGACCATATAAACTTATTGGACTGGACTGGATTAAGGCTCTGAGCGTGATTATGAATGCTGATTTTGCTACACTGGTGGGCTTCTCTGGAGGGAGAATCTTCCGCTGTATTTTCTGTTTGTTTGTGAGTTGAACTCTTTCTTCTACTGGCATCGTCAAATTCTACATTGGAGGAAGTCTTTCACTGTAGATGGCTTCAGCCTTTAGTAGTCGAGAAATGGGTCTTTGCTGCATGCCTGCGATTAGGGAGCTGTTTGATATTATCGGCATTCCCTCTCTCAATAAATATAGTTTCTTTGAACATCCCACTAGCCATTTTCTCTCCATAGGTAGTTGGAATGTGAGGACTCTGCACAGAGCTTTTTCTCTTGATGTCCTCACACAAGAATTCCACCATTATAATTTAGATATTCTTGGCTTGCAAGAGACCAGATGGACAGATAAAGGTCAGATTCTTAAAAATAATCTTAAATTTCTCTTTTCAGGGAGGGAGGACAATAAGCATCACCAAGGCGTGGCTCTGCTTCTCAGCAGACACGCTAATGATGCTCTTCTAGGATACGAGTGCATTAATGAAAGGTTTCCTACATCAAAATTTCAGACAAGCATTAAAGACTTGAATGTTATCTGCTATTATGCCCTCACTGGGGATACCAATGAGGATGAGAAGGATAGGTTTTACGGACAACTTCAGGATTTTGAATTATGTCAAGAAAGGAGATATTACCGTTGTTCTAGGTGACTTCAATGTTAAATTTGGTACTGACTCTGACCTTTGGGGAGGGGTGATAGTCCCTTTTGGTAATGGTAGCTCCAATGGCAATCGATAATGTTTCTTACAAGTAAGTAAGCTTAATGGTTTGAGAATAACAACATTTATTACAAACACCGCGACATACATAAGTACACATGGGTTTCACCAGATACGCTGCATCAAAATATGATAGATTATATATTAATTAACAGCAAGTGGGCTAGTTCTGTTAGGAATACCAGGCCATATAGGGGAGCTGAAACTGGATCTGACCATTACCTTGTTAAAAGTGTCTTGCAACTTAAACTTAAAAAGTGTTGTGCTAAGGTTAAAAAATTTTCATTTAATTCTGAAGCATAGTTTAATATCACAATGAAAGCTGTTACATAATTATTAAATTATTAAAATTATCAAACCATGACAGTCATAATAACTAAGTAAACTATCGTGGTAAGCTTTAGCTATAACTGGGTCTTTCAGAGCTTCAGAATTAATAAATAATTCTAACACAGCTAGTTGGATAACAGTTTAATATCATGATGAAAGCTGTTACATGATTATTAAACAGTTCTAAACATTTAATTCATAAGAATGAGGAGTGTAATTAAAGAAAATTGTGAGTAATGCTGTGCCCTAGGGCCAGATATCAGTGCATTTCACCTTTCTTACATTAGTAAACCACGATTATTAATATCACATAACATTATCCTTTGTTTTCTAGTAAAGGGAATTTAGAACAAAGATAATTTAAGGGTATTTAACAGGTTGGTTTGGCTGGTACACCGGCGATGGAGTTCAACTTCAGCTAGGTGTTGAAATCAGCTGTTAGATGTTCAGCATTGACTATGACAACTTCTCCAAAGCATACCAGTCCTTTTTTAGCACAACATGCTTTTCATTGTTAAAGGGCATTTAAGTTGAAATACACAGGAGAGTAGAGGAAAACTTGCAATATTCTCAGGATGAATGGTAGTAACGGCTGTAGCAAACGTTTTGCAGTTTCCTGAGATGGATGATATCAGCCATTGTTGTGGTTATAAATGCAGAGCTTAAATCCACTTCATGGAGTTTTTAATCTCCTTCCTTTTCTACCTGTTAGATATTGCTCTTTCGTGCTGTTACTGGTAAAGTCTAACAACAGTTTGCACATTCTTGAGTCTTATGAAAACATTTTAAAAACTCTTAAAACTGTCTCACTATTACATCATGAATCATGTTACTACATATTGGTGTATACGCACGATGATTAATGCAACAGCAGATTCCACGCTGCAGGTAGGGGTAGAATGTCAGTGTTGCATATCTGATTAAGATTTTTGTATATTAAAAGCTTTTCTGTGTATAATAGTTGAAATTTCGTTTTCGGGGCTATAATAGAGTTAAAATCTATTTTCTTTGTTTCCAATTTATTGTTTATAATTGTCTGAGCCAAGGCTGTGCTTTGAATTCCGTTTTTGATATCATTATAAAGCTCCTGCATGCGTAATTAAATTGTCTGTATGTTTTCCCCATGTATTTATCTTTTCCATGTGGGAAAAGATAAATTTTCTTTTAATGGATCTGGAATGTTTATTTGATAGACACCACCTGTTGGTGGCCTTTTGTCTCTATCATTTAGTGATAATTCTTTGATGGTATGTGTTACAGTAGTAGGTAAAGTTATATTTATTAAGAATATTTTGCATAGGTAGATGGTGCTTTAGTTGTTTAGAATGGCTGTACTATTGATCAAATGTCTGAGTATCAGTTTTTTTTGGAAGCTATGTAACAGATACTGGTGATGTGCAGCATGAGATAAATAGAAGAATAGGGATTGCTGCTGGGACTTTTAAGAATTTATGGAGAGCTGGAAAAATAGGCATATACACCTAAAGACTAAAATTAGGTTGCATAATAGTTTGGTTCTTTCTAAGGTTAGTTATGGTACCAAAACATGGACCCTTTGTAAGCAGAATAACAAGAAACTTAATTCCTTTGATTCTAGATGCTTACACAGTATCTTGGTAATGATGAGGTTAGAAGAAGGAGTCATCAATATCTTTTGAGCAACATATTGTGCAGAGAGTGATTGTGTTGGTTTGGCAATGTCGTTCATATGCATAGCTGCTGATTGGCAAAGAGGATTATGAACAGTGTGCCTAAGGGTATCAGAAAAAGGAGGAGACCTAGGTTGCGATGGGCAGACAATGTCAAACAGGACCTTGCTTGAATTGGCCTTGAGTGGCCAAATGCTGCAGCTGTACCTCAAAACAGATACTTCTGGATAGGAAAATTACACAATCTGGTTGGACTTCTGTAGCCCATGGCTGCATGAGGATTTTGTATGTATACTAAAAGGGTCTCAACCATCACCAAATCGGGAGTCGTCTAAGGAAATTTATGCTCAAATTTTACATATATAATAACTAAAGTTTTATGTATGTAAAACTTTGTATGTGTAAAGTTTATAATGTAAAGATTAGTATAACTATATCTATGCAAAATATTCTTAATAAATATAATATAACTTTACCTACTACTGTAATGCATAACATCAAAGAATTATCCATAAGTGATATAGATAAAAGGCCACCAACAGGTGGTGTCTATCAAATAACCATTCCGGATCCATTAAAAGTTTTACATGGAAAAGATAAATACATGGAGAAAATATACAGACAATTTAATTATGCATGCAGGAGCATCATAATGATATCAAAAAAGGAATTCAAAACACAGCCTTGGCATTATAAACAATAAATTGGAAATAAAGAAAATAGATTTTAACCCTATTATGACCCCAAAAACGAAATTTCAACTATTATACACAGAAAAGCTTTTAATACACAAAAATCTTAATCAGATATGCAACACCGACATTCTACCCCTACTTGCAGCGTGGAATCTGCTGTTGCATTAATCACCGTGCATATGCACCAATATGTAGTAACACGATTCATGATGTAATAGTGAGACGGGTATAAAGTCAGAGAACTCAGTCATTTACGTTGAGCTTGAGGAAGTTAAGTAGTTGAAACTTGGTGAAACGCATTGTTTCTTTGCATCATGGAGCCTGCAATTTTAATGTTTTAACTTTGAAATGCATAGGGCATTAATGTTTTAAAGTATTAAGAGTTTTTAAAATGTTTTCATAAGACCAAGAGATCTGCAAACTGTTGTTAGACTTTACCAGTGACAGCACAAAAGAGCAATATCTAACAGGTAGAAAAGGAAGGAGATTAAAATCTCTATGAAGTGGATTTAAGTTCTGCATATATAACCACAACAATGGCTGATATCATCCATCTCAGAAAACTGCAAAATGTTTGCTGCAATCCCCTTGATGCAAGCTCCTGTACGTGGTGCAGGGACCACCCTGTAAAGGTTCCACTGGCTCGGTTAACTTCACAGGGTCCTGAACACTCGCCCGAGTGTTTGCCATGCGCGGAGACCCAGGGGAAATGCTGACACCAATGGGAGGGGAGGGGTCCTGGAGCAGTGGCTCCTGGATCCATCGCTCTCCCTGTTGAACACTGGTGTCAATACATGTTTTCACTCCCCAAACTGCACTTTCACTGCCATTGATCTCACCATCTGCTCCTCCTCGATCCTTCCACTCTTTACATGTGAGGTCGAGGACAACCCCTATGGATGCAATCACCTCCCCGTGGTATGCACCATCTCCCTTGGGGGGCCTTGCAGCCCTTCACATGTCTCCCAGTGGAGGCTTAATTGGGCTGACTGGAGTGGCTTGGAGCTCTTGTCTGAGCTCAATGAGCACTCCGTCAGCCAGGAGCTAATCAGTGTTGCAGTGGCGGAGATGACAGACTGCATCGTCCATGCAGCTGTCTCTACTATTCCTCAGACCTCGACTCGGTTTCCACAGTTCCTAAAACTGTGGTGGAATCCCGACTGCACCATAGCTCGTAAGGCTCAGAACCAGGCTTGGGGGGTGTTTCGGAAATATCCGACATCCCCCAACCTTGAAGCATTCAAACGTGCCAGGGTGAAAGCCCGTTTTGTCCGGCGCCTGAGTCAGAAGGAATCTTGGATCAAATATATGTCTTCTATCACCCGCACGACCAGTTCTAAGGTAATGTGGGATAATGTCTGGAAGATTGGTGGGAAGTACACGTCCCACTCATTATTGATCCTGGAGCACGATTTACAGGCAATTGCTGATCCTTGAAAAATTGTCGACACTCTGTGGGAGTCATTCTCCTCCATCTCTTCTCTGTCCTCCTACTCCCCCGAGTTTCTGGCCCAGAAGAGCAGGGCAGAACCCTCCCCACTATCCTTCCATTCGAATATCCCAGAGTCTTACAACAGGCTTGAGCTTTGCCTTGCTCTGCAGACTTCTCGTGCATCTGCTGTCGGGCCAGACAATGTCCATTATGCTATGCTCCAACATGTCTCACCATCAAGTAAGGATCGACTGCTCCGTCTCTTCAACCACATTTTTATTGAGGAATGGTTTCCGGACTCCTGGCGGGAGGCCATTTTCTTTGCCTTCCCCAAGCCAGACAAAGATCCCAAGATTCCTTCCATTTATCATCCAATTACATCGACGAGCTGCGTTTGCAAGGTGTTTGAAAGAATGGCAAATACCAGGTTGGCCTGGTATTTGGAACATCACGGCCTTCTTTCCAACACTCAGTGTGGCTTTCGCAGGCACCGGTCTACTTTAGACCACCTGATCCGCCTCCAGTCGGCGATCAGGAATTCGTTTTTACGTAGAGAGCACCTGATGTCAATTTTTTTTGACATCGAAAAAGCATACGACACGTCATGGAGATTCGTCATTCTTCATGACCTGCACAGCTTCGGCTTGTGAGGTCAAATGCCGATCTTCATTGCGAACTTTTTATCATCTCGTAATTTTCGAGTTTGTGTCAGTTTGAGACTCTGTCGCGGCCTTTCCCCCAGGACCAGGTTGTGCCACAAGGCTGTGTCCTGAGCGTTACGCTTTATGCTGTCAAAATAAATTCCACTACACAGCAACTTCCTCTGACTGTATGCAATGCCCTCTATGTTGATTACTTTAGCATCTTTTGCTCATCATCCAGCATGAGGGTCAATGAACGACAACTGCAAACTGCCCTGAACAATCTTTCGGTTTGGATGACGGCCAATGGGTTTCGGTTTTCCCCACAGAAGACCACTTATGTGCACTTTTGCCACATGTACAGAGTTGCAGTAAAATTAGACCGTAATGCTACCTAACCATATTGGTAATAAATCATCGGCACGGTTCAAATTTTGAAGTTTCATAATCAGAGATATGAATGAACTAATTGATTTCGATAATATTAATCTAATGTAGACGATAGGTATTCTCCCAGTTGCTCTGTAGCCTTAATGTCAGCGTTCTGATAGACATCAACCAGCACAAAAGGCTCAAAATTCAAAAGTACCAAATTGGAGATATGAATAAACAGGAGATTCCGATAATATAAAGTAATGCAGACGATAGGTACTCTCTCAGCTGCTTCGCAGTCTCAATGTAAGCATTCTAATAGGCCTCAACCAGCACACGAAGGTGGCTTTTGGTGTCATCCATATGATGTAGTACTGTCCTGTATAGTGGAATGTCGGATGGCATCATTCAATCATATTTAAGCACTTTTGCTGCAAGCGTAATCTTCATATGGAACCCGAGCTGCGTCTCGGGGGTAACATCATTCCAGTTGTGGCGGAGACCAAGTTTCTTGGTCTCATCTTCGACCAGAAATTGACCTTTTTATCACACATACGTCATCTCAGGTCCAAGTGCTCGTGGGCATTGAACATCCTCAAAGTCCTCTCCTCCCTTTCTTGGGGGGCAGACCGATGTTCATTGCTCCACCTCTACCGTACACTTGTCCGGTCGAAACTGGATTATGGATACCAGGTGTACACCTCTGCCCGGGATTTGGGGTGAAGGTGCTAAACCCTCTACACCATTAGGCCCTCCGTGTTTGCAAGGGAGCCATCCACACTTCACTGGTCCAGAGTCTCTATGTAGAGAATGATGAATATCCTTATCTATTCACTGTCAGCAGTTGTCCCTACAGTATGCAGTGAAATTGTGATCCTTGCCAGGTCACCCCATTTGGGACTGTGTTATCAGTCCCCGGCGGGAAATGTTATACCAAAATCGGCTGACTGCCATTCGTCCTTTCGGTTTGCATGTCTGAGGTTACCTGCGAGACATCAACACTAGTCTCGATAGCATTGCACAGTCGACAGCTGAGCCACTTCCACCTTGGCTCGCTATTTCCCCTTCCTGCGATTTTTCCCTGTGCAGGACAGGGAAGGCCTTTACAACCGACTGTGTGTATCAGCTACTCTTTGCCAGCCATTGTGCTGAGCATCCGGACTTCTTGCCTGTCTTCACAGATGTCTTGAAGTCCGGTGCATTGTTCCCCCTCAGTGCGAGCGCCTGTACGCGGTGAGGGATGACCACCCTGGGAAGGTTCCGCTGGCTCCGTTACCTTCACAGGGTCCTAAATGCCATCCGCATGTTTGCCGTGCGCAGAGACCCATGTCCTAGGAGAGGAGGATCCTGGTAGTTGCCTGGGAGTCCCCATCTTCTCTCCTCAGCTCATGACTGCTAGGGTCAACCGTGCAGAGCAGTGAGTAACCTTGCCTATGGTCCGGTTGTACAGGTTCATAAGTTTCCTCACAACTTATTTTCCTTTTGAAGTTATACTTTCTTTGTGAGGCCAGTTTGGTCTTTCAAAATTTTCTTATTTTACGCTTTGTTCCTTTTGTGTAGAATGTTTTTTTTTTGCACATTTCTCTTTTTATTTTTCTTTTATTCATTTGTGAGGGCTTGGCTCACTGTCTGTGTGGGTATAGTGCCTGTGTAGACCTGGCACCCGACTGGGCGTCCCCTTGTTGGGCTCCATGGAGGGTGGGGACAGTGGGCACTGAACCACACAAAACAAAAAAGTGAGAAAAAAATGATGAAATTAGTGCGATCAATGGCAACAAGAGGGCTCGACATGAGCACCATCTTCCTTGTGTACGTTATCTCTGCCATCGTTTTCTTGTCAACGCCTCAAGGTGATGAACAACATCTCTTACACTGAGGCAAGAAAGCTCGCTGCACCGCCCTCCCCCCCCCCACCTGGCAAGGTTTCCTATGCCAGTGCAGTCATTGGAATGATAAGCTTTCCAATGACTTCAGTAGCGGTGCAGACTGACATCAGTGTACCACCTACTGAGTCTTTCTCTCCTGCAGCGAAGTACCTCCTTATGCAGGTGAAACCGAGGGTGGTGTCGACTTCGACATCAACCCCGGTTTCGATTACTGCAACTCAGCCTTCCACCTCCACTGGAAGGCCTACTCCTCCCCATCCTCAGACAGCAAGACCTTCCAAACCTAAGGGGCCTCCACCGGGGTCCAAAAATAAATTAATCACTCCTCTGCAAAGGGCGGTCACCGATCCATGTCCCATGGACGATTAAGGGGACATGGATACCGACCACCCCCTATTCCCTATTCACTAAACCGTCCTCTGCAACGGTTAAGCTGATAGGAATTCGTCATCCGCCCACCCTTCTAGTCCTGAGAGGGCCACATTCCTACAATGGAATTGTCGTGGATTCCAGAAGAATATTGACAACATCAAGGCACTCCTTCAGGCACACCAACCCATCTGTGTATGTGTGTACATACTTGCAGCCAATCACAGATCCCACGATCCGGCACTTTATACTAGTTCGCCGGGACCAGAGGGAGATGGTCCAGGTCGCGGAGGTGTCGCCATCCTTGTGAGCAACCATTCTCCATTCCAGGTCGTACCCCTCACCACCAACTTACAGGCGGTTGCCATCTGCCTCTTCTTGGGGTTCTCGCTGACTGTCTGCTCTGTATATCTTCCACCTGGGAGTATCGTCTTCCAGGAAGATCTTGATGATCTCATCTCGCAGTTGCCATCCCCCTTCCTCATCATGGGGGACTTCAATGGACACAGTCCATTATGAGGCAGTGCTGACACCAACGGCAGGGTCCTGGAGCAGTGGCTCCTGGATCCTTCTCTCTCCCTGTTGAACGCCGGTGTCAGTACATACTTTCACTCCCCAACCCACACTTTCACTGCCATTGACCTCTCCATCTGCTCCTCCTTGATCCTTCCACTCTTTACATGGGAGGTCGAGGACAACCCATATGGAAGCGATCACCTCCCTGTGGTGTACACCATCTCCCATGGGGGGCCTTGCAGCCCTTCAAGTGTCTCACGGTGGAAGCTCGATCTGGCTTACTGGGGTGGGTTTGAGCTGCTCTCTGAGCTCAATGACCACTCTGTCAGCCAGGAGCCCATAAATGTTGCAATGGCAGAGATTACGGACTGTATCGTAGATGCAGCTGCATCCACAATTCCTAAAACTTCGACACGGTTTCCTTGTTTTCCAAAACCGTGGTGGAATCCAGATTGCACCGCAGCTCGTAAAGCTCAGAACTCAAGCTCAGGCTTTGGGAGTGTTTTGGAGATATCCGACAACCCCCAATCTTGAAATGTTCAAACATGCCAGGACGAAAGCTTGTTTCGTCCAGCGCCAGAGCCAGAAGAAATCTTGGATCAAATATATGTCTTCTATCACCCACACAACCAGTTCAAAGGTCGTGTGGGACAAAGTCCGGATGATGGGTAGGAACTGCACGTCCCACTGGTTATCAATCCTGGAGCACAATGGACAGGCAATTGCTGATCACAAAGCAATTGCCGACACTTTGGGGGAGTCATTCTCCTCCATATCTTCTTCCTCTTACTCCCCCTAGTTTCTGGCCCAGAAGGGCAGGGTGGAATGCTCTCTGCTGTCCTTCCACTCGAATGGCCTGGAGTCTTACAACAGGCCATTCACAGCATAGGAGCTTCGCCTTGCTCTGCACTCCTCTTGTGTATATGCTGTTGGGCCAGACAATGTCCATTATGCCATGCTCCAACATCTCTCACCATCGTGTAAGGATCGGCTGCTCCGACTCTTCAACCGCATTTTTCTCGAGGAGCAGTTTCCGGACTCCTGGCGGGAGGCCATTGTCTTGGTCTTTCCATAGTCAGGAAAGGATTTCAAGATTCCTTCCAATCATCGTCCCATCGCATTGACGAGTTGTGTGTGCAAAGTGTTGGAAAGAATGGTAAATGCCAGACTCATCTGGTATTTAGAACAACACAACCTTCTTTGGAACACCCATTGTGGCTTTTGCAGGCAACGGTCAACTCTTGACTATCTGATATGCCTCAAATTGGCTATCAGAAACTCATTTTTACGTAGAGAGCACCTGGTGTCAATTTTCTTCGACATGGAAAAAGCGTACAACACGGCTTGGAGATTCGGCATTCTTCGTGACCTCCACAGCTTCGGCTTCAGAGGTCACATGCTGATCTTCATCTCCAACTTCTTATCGACACGTTCTTTTCATGTATGTGTCGGCAACACTCTGTCGCGGCCGTACTCCCACGAACAGGGGTGCCTCAAGGTTGCGTTCTGAGTGTTATGCTTTTTGCTGTCAAGATTAATTCTATTACTAGACAACTTCCTACATCTGTAGGCAATGCCCTCTATGTTGATGACTTTAGCATCTCTTGCTCTTCGTCCAGCATGAGGGTCATTGAAAGACAACTGCAAATTGCCCTGAACGATCTTTCTGTTTGGTCAACGGCAAACGGGTTTCGGTTCTCCCCACAGAAGACTGCTTGTGTGCACTTTTGTCACAAGCATAATCTTCACTTGGATCCCAAGCTCCGGCTCAGGGATAACATCATTCCAGTTGTGTCAGAGACCAAGTTTCTCGGTCTCATATTCGATCGGAAATTGACCTTTTTACCTCACATATGTCATCTGAGGTCCAAATGCATGTGGGCATTGAACATCGTCAAGGTCATCTCCTCCCTTTCTTGGGGGGAGGACTGATGTTCTTTGCTCCGCCTGTACTGTGCACTTGTCCAATCGAAAATAGACTATGGATCCCAGGTGTACGACTCCGCCCAGGATTCAGTAGTGAAGGTGCTGGACCCCCTCCATCACCAGGCTCTCAGTGTTTGCAGGGAGCCTTCTGCACCTCACCAGTCCAGAGTTTTTATGTTGAAACCGACAAACCTTCTTTATCTCTTTGCTGTCAGCAGTTGTCCCTACAATATGCATCTAAATTGCAATCCCTGCCTGGCCATCCCACTTGGGACTGCATTTTGAGTCCAAAGTGGGAAATGCTTTACACTAATCGGCCGACTGTCATTCGTCCATTTGGTTTGCGATTCCAAGGCTACCTCAGAGACATCAACACCAGTCTCGATAGTGTCGCACAGTCGAGCCACTTCCACCGTGTCTCACTGTTTCTCTTTCCCGTGATTTTTTCCTGTGCAGGACGGGAAAAGCCTTTATACCCGACTGTGTGAACCGGCAACTCTTTGCCAGCCATCGTGCTGAGCACCCGGACTTCTTGCCTGTCTTCACAGATGGCTCGAAGTCTGGCACATTGGTGGGATCGGCCATGTCTGCTGTGATGTAATCATTGCAGACCAGATCCCACTGCAGTGTTCCATCTTCACTGCATAGTTGCGTGCTATCAGTCTCGCCTTGGACCATGTCAGCTAAGCATCATCGTTGGTGTGTGCTTTACACCGACTCACTTAGCTCGCTACAGGCTTTGATCTCGGTGGGGCATCGGCCTCACCCAGTTCTTTCTAAGATTCGCCAGCAGCTACATCGTCATAGCCACAACCACCATCCATTTTTGTTGGGTGCGCAGTCATGTCGGAATCAGGGGCAATGATTTGGCAGATTTTGCTGCCAGGTCAGCCATGCCCCTATCCAACTCTCCATTGCCGGTTCCATATCTGGATTTCCAGCAGCGTTTTACCAACGAGCTCCGGGCACAGTGGCAGAGATCTTGGTCAGAACAGCTTACGAACAAGATCTTTGAGATCAAACCTATCATCAAACCATGGCAGTCTTGTTACCGTAGGAATCACAAGGAGGAAGTTGTACTTGCTCAGCTCTGCTTAGGTCATTCGTTTCTTCTACGGGCGGACAACGTACCTAAGTGCGAGTTTTGTGACACCGTTTTAACTGTTAAGCATGTTTTAATTGAATGTCAAGCTTTTAATTTTGAATATAAAATGTATTTTAACTTTCATGATTTTTCTTCCAAGCCTCTTACACTCGGACATCTTTTAACTGATCATTGCTTTTTACCATCAGTTTTTTCCTTTTTAAAATAGTGTGGTTATTTTAATAGATTTTGATTTTACCTAATATTTGGTATCGCCCAGGTCTTTTACACCTGGGATTGTTATAACTTATATTTTTCATGCTGTTTTACTGTTTTTACCTTGTATTTTCTATATATCACCCAGGTCTCTTACACCTGGGATTATTTTATTCTTTGTTTCTGCAGTTGTTTTAACTTATACTCTTGTTCGTTGTTGATTTACTATTTTACATTGTTGCATTCTGATTTTAAATTTGGTTGTGGGTATGCATCACTTTTATCTGTTATATCATTTGTTTGACGCATTATGGCCTAGCCGCCCATGCGCCGTAAAAACCAAAGCAAGCAACCAACCAACTGGTACATTGGTGGGATCCCACAACAGTGTTCCATCTTCACTGCAGAGTTGCATACTATCAGCATTGCCTTGGACCACATAGCAGCTAAGCTTCATCGTCGGTGTGCTCTTTACCCCGACTCGCTTAGCTCGCTGCAGGCTTTGATCTTGGTGAGACATCGGCCTCACCCTGTTCTGTCCAAGATCTGCCAGCAGCTCCATCGTCTGGCAGCCAACACCACGATTATCTTCTGTTGGATGCAGGATCAATGGCTTGGCAGATGCTGCTGCCAAGTCAGCCACACCCCTATCCGACTCTCCGCTGCCGGTTCCATAACTGGACTTCCGGCAGCGTTTTTCCGTCGAGGTCCAGGCACTGTGGCAGAGATCTTGGTCTGAACAGGTTGCTAAGAAGCTTTTTGAGATCAAGCCCATTGTGAAACCGTGGCAGGCTTGTTTCCTCAGGAATCGCAAGGAGGAATTTTGACTTGCTCGGCTCCACTTAGGTCATTCATTTCTTCTTAAGGCGGATGATGAACCTAAATGCAAGTTTCTTGACACCATTTTTAACTATTAAACATATTTTAGTTCATTGCCTCCGCTTTTAACTTTGAATGTAAATTGTATTTTAATTTTCACGATTTTATGTCCGAGCCCCTTACACTCGGACACCTTTTATCTGATCATTGCATTTTATCGTCAGTTTTATCCTTTTTAAAACATTGTGGTTATTTTACTAGAATTTGATTTTTTACCTTGTATTTTCTATATATAACCCAGGTCTCTTACACCTGGGATTATTTTATTCTTTGTTTATTCTGTTGTTTTAAATTGTATTTATACACTTGTCCGTCCCGTGGCCGAGTGGTTAGCACGCTTGGCTACTGATCTAAGGGACCTGGGTTCGAGCCCCGGAATTAGGCATGGATATGTGTGTCGTTTTTCTGCTGAGGTCCTGCCATCCTCTCAGATCTCCTACTGTGGCATATAAACTGACAGGCTCCTGTCAGACCTCTGTGGCAAGCAGCTGCTTGAGGGGGTATTTATTTATTTTATTTTATTTTTATTTCTTTGTTGTTTTACTATTTTATATTGTAGTGTTCTGATTTTAACTTTGGTTGCAGTTATGTACAACTTTTATCTATTATATTATCATTTGTTTGGTGCATTATGGCCTAGTTGCCCATGCATCATAAAACCCAATGCAAGCAACCAACCAATTTGCTACAATGGTTACTACCATTCATCCTGAGAATATTGCAAGTTTTCCTCTACTCTCCTGTGTATTTCAACTTAAATGCCCTTTAACAATGAAAAGCATGTTGTGCTAAAAAAGGACTGGTATGCTTTGGAGAAGTTGTCATAGTCAATGCTGAACATCTAACAGCTGATTTCAACACCTAGCTGAAGTTGAACTCCATCGCCAGTGTACCAGCCAAACCAACCTGTTAAATACCCTTAAATTATCTTTGTTCTAAATTCCCTTTACTAGAAAACAAAGGATAATGTTATGTGATATTAATAATCGTGGTTTCATAATGTAAGAAAGGTGAAATGCACTGATATCTGGCCCTAGGGCACAGCAGCATTACTCACAATTTTCTTTAATTGCACTCATCAGTCTTATGAATTAAATGTTTAGAACTGTTTAATAATCATGTAACAGCTTTCATCGTGATATTAAACTGTTATCCAACTAGCTGTGTTAGAATTATTTATTAATTCTGAAGCTCTGAAAGACCCAGTTATAGCTAAAGCTTACCATGATAGGTTACTTAGTCATTATGACAGTCATGGTTTGCTTACTACTGAAGTTGAGGAAGAATGGGACCATTTTAAACAGGCTTTTTTGAAAACTAACAGTACTCTTTTAGGACAAAAGGAGCAGAGGAGGCAGAATTATTTGAGTGATAAGGCATTGAGCTTATTTCAGAAAGTAAGAACTGCAGGAATGACCTTAATCAATACCCTACTAGTCCTAATAGAAAGCATTACAGAGAGTTTAATAAACCTGAAAATGATCAGTTAGCTGCTGATAAGAATCTTTGGCTTGATGGCTTAGCTGACAAAGCCGAGGAGCAGAACAGCGGGAGCTGTACCAGAAAGTTAACGTTTTGTGTGGTAGAAAGCAGAGATGTATATGGGGATTGAAGCATAAGTAAGGTAAGCAAAGTTATAGAACGTGAGGATTCTGTCATGGCTAGGTGGGCTGAGCATTTCAGTGATGTGCTAAACAACGTATTTACTTCTACTTCCATTGTTTGAATGATGATAGATGCATTACTGGCTTTAATGTTGGCCCTATAACACAGTCTGAAGTTCTTTTGGCTGTTTCTAAACGTAACTAAACTTAAATTACATAAATCCCCAGGGGTAGATGAAATTACTACAGAAATGTTTAGAGCTGGGAATGTTTCAGTTACCACATGGATAACTGAAATTTTAAATATATTTTATGATAAAGAATTGGTTCCTAAGGATTTTACCAGAGCTATTATTATTATCCCTATTTTTAAAAACGTGATCACAGTTCTTGTGATAGTATAGGGGTATCAGCCTAAATTCTGTTCCAGGTAATGTTCGTTGCTTGATTGTGCTTAATAGAATTAAGAATCTGGTTGACAGGCAGTTGTGTGATGAGCAATGTAGATTCAGAAGTGGTAGTGGATGTGTAGATCAGATATTTTCACTCAGGCAGATTCTTGAGAAATGTTTAGAGTTTCAGAAACCTTTGGTTGCTAGCTTTGTTGATTTCAAAAAGGCTTTCGACTCTGTTGATCGTCATAATTTGTGGTTGATTGTGTAATCATATGGTATACCAGACAAGTTAGTTAACGTAATGAAAGCGGTCTATAATAACACTGAGTTGTGTGTGAGAGTTGGTAAGGCTTGTAGTAATTGGTTTAGCATTACTTCTGGTGTTTTACAAAGGTGCATTTTGTCTCCTTTTCTCTTTAGTTTGGTTATTGATTATGTTATGCGAAATTCACTGTAAGGGAAAGATTTTGGCCTTAAATAGTCTGGAGATATGAAACATTTTGATTTAGGTTATGCTGATGATTTAGCCCTTTTGGCAAATGATTTTGATGAGATGAACTCTTTTGTTCTAGCTGCTGATGAGACTGGTAGTAGAGTAGGTTTGGTTATAAACAGAGAGAAAACTAAAGTGATGAAAATTGGTCAGGCAGGCTGTGGTTCAGTTAATTTCAATGGCTGCAGTCTTGAGAAGATGTCAGTATAATTATTACCTTAGGAGCTATAACAGATACTGGTGATGTACAGTACGAGATTAACAGACGAATAGAGATTGCTGCCGGGACTTTTAAGAATCCATTGAGAGTGTGGAGAAATAGGCGTATACACTAAAGACTAAAATTAGACTGTATAATAGTTTGGTTCTTTCTAGGATTAGGTATGGTAGTGAAACTTGGACACTTTGTAAACAAGATAATAGGAAATTTGATGATTTTGATTCTAGATGCGTACACAGTGTCTTGGGTAGTAAGTGGTTCAATTTTGTAAGTAATGATGACTTTAGGCAAAGGAGTCAGCAACCTCCTTTAAGTAGCATATTGTGCAAAGAGAGACTCCATTGGTTTGGCCATGTTGCCTGTATAGGTAATTATACATTAGCGAATAGGGTTATGAATAGTGTGCCTAAAAGCCTCAGAAAGAGGGTGAGACCTAGGATGCGGTGGGCAATGTCAAACTGGACCTTATTAGAATTGGTATGCAGTGACCAGATACAGCAGATGTAGCTCAGGTCAGACTTATGTGAAGAATTAAATTTCATTGTCTGGGTGGACCTCCATATCTCATGGTTGCTTGAAGATGATGATGATATGCCAAATTAATCAATATTTAACTTTGGATTTTTTGAAAATAAAATATTTAACCAAAAAGACTTCTAGTTTTTATGAAATAATAAGCTGCAAAAATTTGGTTTTGTCATGAGTGGGATTCCAACCCACATCTCCTGGAAACGTGCCAGTTATGTTAACCACTTCAGCTGGTGTTTCCAGCAGATGTGGGTCGAGTCCCACTCATGACAAAACCATTTTTCCCCGCTTATTATTTCATGAATTCCTTGTCTACAGGACACATCCTCTGATTCTCTACTACTGAATTATTGATTTAATGCCTTGAGCGTGAGTGACAAATATTAAATTCCATCTCTCTCCACTTCTCAGAATAAATGGCACCATTGTATGTATCAAATAAAAAATCCAGAAAGTTTATAAGTGACACCAGATGAAGAAAAAATGTTAGCCGATTATGATGTAGTGGTTAGCATAACTGGCATGTTTCCAGGATACGGCTCGAATTCCACTCATGGCAAAACCCATTTTTTTCAGCTCATTATTTCATGAGTTACATGTCTACAGGACACATCCTATGATTCTTTACTACTGAACTACTAGTTTTATTTTCATAAGACTTGTTTTTTGAGTCATGTAGTAAAAAAAAAATGCATCGTGATGCAAATAAAAATTTATTTAAAAAAAAACTAATAGACAGAAATAATTATAATGTATATAAATAGAAAGGCTATTTCTGAATAACAAAAAAATTTTTACTTCAAATAAGAAAATTACTCTCTTTGTATAATTTTTTTTCTTGGTGCCATACTTTGAGAAAAGTCCAAGCTTTTTGCCAGTTGTGCTGAGTCAGATAAACAAGTCAATTTTAGAATTTTGTTAAAAAAATAATCCACTGAAATAGATCATGTTATATACCAAGTTAAACATAATTTAACTCCAAATTTTATTAAAGTAAAATATGGAACAAATTTACAAGCATATGAATTTTCACAAGACATTTTCACAGTGATATGGGGCGGGGGTGGCTCGGTAGCACAACAGGCTTGTAATCTGCAGTTCCCGGGTTCAAGTCCCAGCTGGGTCAGCATTGAGATATATCTCACTGATGGGCATGGAAAGGCTGCTGTCTGTCATATTGCATGTTAAGCCATGGCCCTATGTGCAGGAGAACCATACCCTGTGCATGTTAAAGAACTGCTGGATGCCTTGATGGAAGGCTACCATCTGCTTCCCAACAGCAGTTCCAGTGGGTCCCCTCCCCCAACCTTTTCTGTGCTTTTGCAGGTTCTTGTGATCTGGCCATTTAGCACATTGTGTGCAAAAAAGTGCCGCTCAGAGACAAAACAACCCAACCCATTGATATACTGAAAAAATAGATTAGACTATGCAATTAAGGCTTAATGTTGGTAAACATTATGAATAAAAACAGTTAAATTATATATTAATTGAAAGTAAATTTCTTCCTGTGTAATATAATATTCACCTGAAACGTGGTTTTTATTTCTTTTAATGATTCTTTTCAGTGTGGTATATTTTAAAACAAGGACCAGTGTTATACACAAGGTGACTTGAATTAGTCACACTAATAGGATTTTCTGTCTTGTTTATGAAATGGAGGAACAGTTTCTTGTCTGCTTTTTTTATTAAATATTGCGAATTTTTTTTCCTTTGGATGTTGCTGAAATTGCTCTCCCACATTAGGATACGTTTCCATGCCAAGAAAGTCCTTTTCCATATCCAAGACCATCTCTGTGAACTGTACTAATATGGCCAGCACCACCAAAAGGTGGAGTTAGACATTTGCTGCTATCACTAGCAGATTATGCATATCATCGTAATGAACAGTACACGGCTTCTTTCCAGTTATTCCTAGATGTAAAAGGTAATGAAAACCATACAAACTATTTTCTTGTATTTCCTCATTCTAGAACCAGGGCTAAGCAATTTTATTTTCTAGTAAGCAATCACAAGGAGGAAGTTGTACTTGCTCATCTCTTCTTAGGCCATTTGTTTATCACTCATTCCTTTCTTCTTTGGGTGGACGATGAATCTAAGTGCGAGTTTTCTGACCCCATTTTAACCATTAAGCATATTTTAATATCTTGTCCAGCTTTTAATCTTGAATGTTGATTTTATTTTACCTTTCATGATTTTGTGTCTGAGCCCTTTACATTTGGACATCTTTTATCTGATGACTCCTTTTTACCTCCTGTCTTTGCTTTTTTACGTTTTACTGGTTATTTTAACAGATTGTAATTTTTTGGCTTTGTCTTGTATACCCTATACAACCTGGGTCTTTTACACCTGGGTTGATTTTACAATTTATATCTTTGTATTTATTGCTTTACACATATTTTTTGATTTTCTATCTGTTGGTTTTGTCCTTTACTGTCTTGACTTTTAACTTTGGTTGTGGGTTTCTGTCTTTTACCCTTTTATTTGTTTCGCTTGGCACATTGTGGCCTTGACTGTCAATGCGCCATGAAACCCCAAACAACCAACCAACCAACCAATTGTTTTTCTGTTATATATACATCTTGTTGGTTTTGTCTTTTGCCTTTTACAGCATTGAGTTTTAACTTTGGTTAAGGGGTACTTGTCTTTTAGCTTCTTTTCATCTTGTTTGGTGTATTATAGCCTTAGTAGCTCATGCGCCATAAAACACCAAACAACCAAACTGAGACCTCTGATCAGCACTTTTTTACACACAATGGGCTAAATGGTCAGGTTTCTATGATTCCGAGGGCTCTGAGAAGGTTGGGGGAAGGAATCCTCTGAAGAGCTATTAGGAGACATATGGTAGCCTCTCATCAAGCATGTTCTTCAACTTGCGCCGGGTGGGGCTCTCCTGCACACAGGTCCATAGCTTTACATTCCATCTGACTGACAGCAGCTTTTCTGAGCCCATCAGTGTCCCCTACTGACCAAGTAAAGGGTGAGGATTGCAGAGATAAATCTCAACACTGGGCCAGTGGGATTTGAACCTGGGAACTGCAGATAACGAGTTTAGTGCATTACCATTACCAATCCCCTACCCTATGAGGCAGGGGGAAGTAGCAAAAAATACATATATGTATGGATAGATTGAAAGTTCAGTCACCTGTAGCAATTGTGGAATGAGTGTTTTAAAATACTACTTTTTTTTGTAATTTTTCAATTTTTGTAACTAACAGCTCACTCATATAATTATATGTTTAATACATTTTATGTTTTTCATTTGTTCTTCAATTCATAATTATATGTTTAATACATTTTATGTTTTCATTTGTTCTTCAAGCTTCCTTTAAAAAATAAATATGTTTCTTGCGTTTGTATTTTTTTTTTTTTGCACATTCTTTACAGAGAACAGAATGTTCATCTCTAACAGACATTTGAGTAACCTAGTATTAGGGGGTTAAAAATCCCAACTATTACCAAAGCTAATTAAGATCTCCTCCGTGGCCAAGTGGTTAGCACGCTTAGCTACTGATCTACGGGACCTGGGTTCGAGCCCCGGGTAAGGCATGGATGTTCGTGTTGTTTTTCTGCTGAGGTCCTGCCATCCTCTCAGATCTTTTACTTTGGCATATAAACTGACAGGCTCCTGTCAGACCTCTGTGGCAAGCAGCTGCTTGAGGGGGTATTTATTTTTATTTATTTAAGAGCGAAGGCTAAAACTTGCCAAGTGGTAAATCTGAACAATTTTCGATATTTACAACAACTATGTATATGTTTCAAATTTGCATATATATATATATGAGGGTGAATTATTAAATTTATTGACGATGATATCATACCCAAATAGCTTTACAGCACACATTTAAAGTAGATGGTTTTAATTCTGATAACGTCAATTCAGCATGTTCGATACAATCTAAAATAGAAAATTTCTTCCATACATAAATAACTATTAGTGTTTTATCCGTATCTACTTTAATCTTCATTGCCAATGGCTGCAGATGTTTTCTCTTTCCCAAATTCTTCCCCATTAAAAGTTGTTCACTTACACTATCACCTAACCCAGATTTTTTAAAGTGTTCAGAGCATCTCTTTTGTGAGTGCATGTTGTGGCCATTGTCTCCATCGCTGTTGCATTAACATTGCCATAAAAAAGGCTCATCCATGCTACTAGTCATGCAGGGTTATTTTGTAGTCTTCATTGAGACTATGCAGGGTGTCAGCAGTTTGTTGCACATTGATGGAAGTGCTTGATTGTCCAGATCTTGGGTCATCTTCCATGGAATTGCTGCCTTCTGTGAAGCATTTGTGCCACTTGAAAATCATGCTTCATTTCAAGCACTGTTCTGCATACACTCAACTCTTTCTGCAACTGTCAGTACACCACTTAAGCCTTGCTGAACACAGTAACACATCACTGCTTAGTTTTCAAATCAGCCATCAATTAAAAAAAAAATGAACACATTTGCAAATGAGAAAATGACATAGTGATTGCATATTGTTCTGCTCTACTTGTGACCGTATTGCAGTGTATTTTAACTTGCACACACTGTTCTGTGCCTTTGAAGAGTCGCTATATTGCTACATATCATATATTAACTTGTGTGAAAAGCTACTAATTTTTTGTGATGGCAATCCATGAATTAAATGATCCACCTTAGTATATATGGCGTTTACTAACACATTTTCATTTGTATGTAATATTTGTTCTCTGCTTTCAGGTATTTCCCATATAAGACCAAAGGACCAAGATCATTATGTACTTTTGTATAAATATGTTCCTTAGTGTACAATTATATTCCATTTGCATTGCCATCAGAAGTCAGATTCCCACTAATATGGATGGTCATATTGGATTTTTTTTTAATAGCGATATTATGTATTTCTAAAGCTGTGCAATTATCCTCATACTGTTTTCGAGGGTACTGATTTAAAAATGAAATTCAGATATGTTTTATATATGTTCTGTTCATATTGTAGCCCAACAGGTTGCAAAGAACTATGTTAACCAGAAAACCAGTTATGGGTGTTTCAAGTTAGGGGTATTTCAAGTTAAAAAAACAAAAATATATTGAATATGCTTTTAAGATTTCAAATGCACACATCCTTGTACAACACTCTGTGTAACAAATTTTAATGAAGTTTGTGTTGTGTTATCTTTTGGTGTTTATTGATCATATTAGTCATGCTAATTACATTCTATCAGTAGTTTGTACAACAACCATTCTTGTACAAACCAACTAATTGTGCAAAGTTAATATTTACATATAACATTATATCAATATACACCCAATTCCGTTTTTACACAGTAGATAGGTTCCGTGTAAAAAAAAAACATGAAAAAAATACGGTGCATATAAAAAAATAGAAGATTGGTTCCAGACGTGAAAACCCAGTACAAATAATAAGTTGTTTTCAAACAAATCATATCAAAATCTTTAATTAAATCTTTATTAGATTTTTATTCATTTAAACACATTTTTTATTTTGTAAACTTATAAAGATAATTATATGTACATATATAAAGTAAATTATTCTTCATAGAGAAAATAATGTCACTAATTCAAGAATACAAAAGTGTTTAAAAAATGACTTACATGTGCTTATTAACTAGATTTTATTCTTTGTCACTTTCCGACAATTAGATGCATTCGTTTGCGTAAGACTGAAGTTAAATCACTTGAAACATTTTGGCCGTCTTGTTCATACTCCAATGGTAAAATGTTCTCTGTGACATGGGAAACCAAATTATCACTTGATTCCAGTGATTCTGATATTTGATTAGTTTTGGCAATGAACTCTGTAATCAATCGTTGAAATCCTGCATGCACTAGATCTTTGTATAATTCTTGATAACATGCCATACTTGACTTCAGTTCATGTTAAAACTGCTCAGCTCATTCGACAATGGGATCATGTGTAAGTAAATGACATTCCAATTTACCAGCCATTAGAAGCCCTTCTTTAATTAAACGTGCAGTGAGTGGAACCTCTTCATCACCATCTGTTGCAGTCATCTCTCCTGGCTGTCAGCTACTACCTGTTATATCAGTGCGCCGACATTTGAGTCTGAAACAAAGGGTCTCGAGCATATATGGAATCAGAAATGAGTGGACTACCGACACTGGTACTGGGTTAACTTAACAAACATTTAATAACACAGACTATTGCACCCATTACACGAAAACAGGACACTTCCTGCTTACAGGATTCTGTGAGCTTTGGCAGTTACTGACGCCGTTTCCTCAAGAAAATAATGCGCTCACATTACATAAGAGACAAGCGTACATCTCAACTGTCCTCTTGGCTGCCACGCTGAGTCCCTCTGACCCCTATTCTTGGATTTCCGGCAGCGTTTCACCATCGAGCTCCGGGCACAGTGGCAGAGATCTTGGTCTGAACAGGCAGCTAACAAGCTCTTCGAGATCAAGCCCATTGTCAAACCGTGGCAGTCTTGTTTTCGCAGGAATCGTAAGGAGGAAGTTGTCCTTGCTCGGCTCCACTTAGGTCACTCGTTTTTAACACACTCTTTTCTACTTAAGGCGGATGCAGTACCTAAGTGCGAGTTTTGTGACATCATTTTAACTGTTAAACATATTTTAATTCATTGTCCCGCTTTTAATCTTGAACGCAAAATGTATTTTACCTTCCACAATTTTATGGCTGAGCCTCTTACACTCGGCCATCTTTTATCTGATGAATCGTTTTTAACTCCTGTTTTCGACTTTTTACGTTTTACTAGTTATTTTACACGTATTTGATTTTTACCCTGTTTCCTAGTTTTTACTCTTGTTTGTGGTTTTCAATAGGTCCTATACACCCATTTTTATTGTTAACTTCTACACTTGTTGTTACTTTTTAGTCTTTTTACTTGTCGTTTTGTGCCGTTTTGTTTGTGGGTTATGAGACTTTTATCCCTTTTTATCGTTTGTTTGGCGCAATATAGCCTTAGTTGCTGTTGCGCCAATAAACCCCAAACAACCAAACCAAACTGACCCCTATTCTCCCTGAAGGTTGCAGCTTGCCATCTTCTTCCTTTCTTCTCCCCCTCTGGTCACCTCCATTCACGTGATCTCTGTTGGCCTCTGCCAAGCAGCCATGATATGGTGCTCCCAACTGTCTGCTGCTCGAGGAACTGACCCCATTAGGCACAGAAGTCATTTCCACATGACGCTTGCAGTTTTCTCCTTACACTTCTTCCACGTGCCCTGCATGCTGTTGATGAGCACTCTGCTGATGATGAACCGTTTGGCAGGGCAAAGGTTATCTGATCATGACACCATCACTTTTTCTTTTCCATCAGGAGTCTCAAGGACAACATCTATTATTTCATCTTCGCTAAGAGCATTTCATCAAACCAGCGTTTCATCAATATCTGCAAAAGATAAATCACCGAATCCTTCTCCACTAGCTGCATGTGCTAAAGTGATGATATTAGGATATTCAGTCGTATTTGGGGTACAGGATCTTTGCTTTTTACACGTTCTGGCCAAATAGCTTTCCAGCATGCGTTTAAAGTAGATGGGTTTTAATTCTGATAATGTCAATCCAGCATGTCTGATGCAATTTAAAATAGAACATTTCTTCCACACATGAATAACTGTTAGTGTTTTAGCCTTATCTACTTCATCCAAAATGTATTGGAATGTTTGTCTTACGTAATAAGTTTTAAATGTGGCCATTTTACCCTGGTCTAGTGGTTGTATTAAGGATGTCGTATTAGGCGGCAGAAAACAAAATTGCACATTTGGGTGTTCCAAAACAGGATGGCCAGGAGCATTGTCTATAATCAATAGAACTTTAAAGTTGGGATTTTTTTCCTACAAATAACATTTAACTTCTGGAACAAAACTTTTATGGAATCATTCATTAAAAATTTCTTTTGTAGCCCAGATTGTTTTGTTTGCCATCCAATACAATGGCAATTTATTCAAATCTACACCTTTCATTAACCGTGGTCTTAGGGATCGATTGATGAACAGCAGTTTTAACATATGATCTCCTGAAGCATTGCTGCAAAATAGAAAGATCACACAATCTTTAACTGCTTTAAAGCCACCAACAGTTTTTTGTGGTTTTGCTATGCAGATTCTACTTGTTGTTTTTTTTCCAAAAAAAAAAAGACCAGTTTCATCTGCATTCCAAACTTGATCAGGGGTGTATCCACCATTTTTAATGATTTTGGGCCAATTTTGGACAAAATTCTTTAGCAGCCGGCTCATCTGCAGATGCAACTTCACCTTTTGCCTTTACGTTATGAAACGCATGACTTTGAAGAAATCCTGCAAGCCAACCTGTACTTGCAGAAAATTCATAATTTTTGCTTAACTGCACTGATGTGGTTGGTTCCATTTCTTGTATCTGCTTATATATTCGTAATACCATCTGTTTGATGATATTTCTGTCTAGAAGTGTTCTTTTTTGGGAGTTATCTTCTATTCACATTACTAGTGCCTTTTCCATCTTCACTTTTACAATATCGTGTACGATGACGACTTAGCACTCAATTTTGTTCCACAAAGCACATATTTTCTAATAGCATCTTCATTTTTCTTGATGGTTCTTACGGTAGCATCGTTCAAACCAAAATATTTACCTATGGATGTTGAATCTTCTCTAGTTGCAAGACGATCTAAATTTTAGGATCTTAGTATCCAAAGAGATAGCTTTCCTTTTCTGCTTTTGTATAATTGAATTATCCGACATTGTGCTTACGAAAAATATTTGATTAGTTAATAAATCAGATGATGAAAAATTGTAAATTATTTATCAGCAAAATTTAATACATTTATATTACGCACACCAAGCTTCAAAAAACAAATTTTTTTTTTCGATTTCTTCTATTAAACATCAAAACACTTCTAACTTTAAACACGAAATGAGAGACCAAGATTAACGTATGTATTGAAGATAAAATTGAGCGGAATTCCCGGAACTCAATGTTGCCACTTAATTCCGAATGAAGTAGGTTTTGTACAATTTTTCATAAAATAGGGAATAAAATAGAGAAAACTTGCTGTATTGTTATGTTAGTGTAGTTTTTATTTTTGGGGATTTTAACACACAAAATGTGTATCTATAGTACGTTTTCAAAGTTAAAACTACTTTGAAAAATGTGACCATAAAAGCGGCATCTTTATTATAATTCATCTTGCCAAAGTAAGCCCCAAATGTAGTCCCCCATCATTGCTGTATCTTATCATCCTTGTTATATCTTCTAAGCCGTTCCGTGGCCCAGTGGTTAGCGCACTTGGCTACTGATCTAAGGGACCTGGGTTCGAGTCCCGGGTAAGGCATGGATGTATGTATCGTTTTTCTGCCATCCTCTCAGACCTTCTACTCTGGCATATAAACTGACAGGCTCCTGTCAGACCTCTGTGACAAGCAGCTGCTTGAGGGGGTATTTATTTATTATTATATCTTCTTCATTGTTTGAAAATGTTATGAAAGCATTCACTATGTTCTTCAGTCGCATCACCAAAATTTATTCTGAGGAGTGTAATACAGGGAGTGTAATACAGGGTGTTTCGAAAATGACACAACCCTATATTATATTGAATTTTTCTATTTAAACATGACAAAAGACACAAATTTCAAAAGATGCAGATTAGACATATATCTACCTTTACAACAAATGTTGAAAGTGATTTCCTGCAACCAGGATGCAGGTTCGTACCCGTTTAATGACATTTGCAACCACCTTTTGTAAAGTTTGTTTTCTTGTGTTTAAAATCTCACTTTCAACGTTAACCTTCAAGTCTTCAAATGTATGAGGATTGTTTAGAAACACTACACATTTGAGATATCCTCAAAGGAAAAAAATCTGGAGGAGTAAAATCTGGAGATCTTGGGGGCCACAAACATTTTGAAATCAAACGATCACCAAAAAATTCCTGCAACATGACCATTGTATCATTTGCAGTATGGGCGGTCGCACCATCTTGTCGAAATCAACATTCTCATTCATTCACATCCAATACTGCAATAAACAGTTGGATGAGGTCATGATATACTTCATCAGTTACAGTTGAGTCAAAAGATAAAGGCCCTATCACACGACGATGGCCCCTCGGTGCGAGCTCCTGTACGCGATGAGGGGACCACCCTGTGAAGGTTCCGCTGGCTCGGTTACCTTCACTGGGTCCTGAACACTTGCCAGCGGGTTTGCCATGTGCGGAGACCCGTGTCCTAGGAAAGGATCCTGGTAGTTGCTCATGGTTCTATAAACAGAGAAGACGGGGTCTTCTTTCAGTTCCTAGCTGATACCCTTTGACTGCCTTGCCATTGGGGAGTCTGTGGTCACGGGGGTGGGCAGTGGATTCCAGGCCTCTGCTACACACTGCTTTGGCCTCTGCATCCGGTAAACAGGAGCAATCGGCTGGTGGGCAGTTCATTCTAAGGTCAACTATGCAGCACAGTAAGTAACCTTGCCCACGGTTCGGGTAAAAGTTTGCAAGTTTCCTCACAAATTATTTTCCTTTTGTCGTTATCCTTTCTCTGCTATCAAGCTGTTTTATGTAGCAGGATGATGGGTGTAGATGAAAAATAGTCTTTGAGCTTACCTCTTGATGACGTGCTCAAACACACAAAATATTAGCCAGAAGGCTCTTGTATCGTGGTTGGTCGTGTGCACATATCCGAGATGCCTCAGGAGACAGGGTCCCCAAATGCACTCAAAAGACAGTGATTGTATGGACAATTTTTTCTCTACACCCATCTTCATCCTGTTACTTAAAACAGCTTAATAGTGGATAGATACACAATAAACCAACAGAGATTCAATCATTTGTCTAACTGCTTTGAAGTTTTCAGAGATAAGTAAAATATTTAATATTCTTTTTCTCTTGAATGGTACTATTTTTTATTCCTAAAACTTAAAAGGTGGAAATTGTAGTCAAATGGCAATTGTTTATTACTTACCTTTTTACAATTGCAAAAAAAAGAGAGATTAAATTATGACAGTTCGAAGTTGCCTTCCCTATTTTAAGCCCGGCCGACCCCGAACTCATCAGAAATTCGCATCAGAATTATGCACCTTATTTCAGTGTTAGTTAATTTTATTTTTTGACTTCATCCTTAAAACTTTCTTCAAAAATAATGTACCCATTCATGGGCGTTGGCCCATGAATTTTTCATTAAATTTTTAATTTTTTATCTTTCATTTTTTCCGAAAGCTTATTTTTAATAATGCCCTCATTTTCTTTTTGGGCAACTTTAATTGCATTAAAATATGATGTATGCGTGACTTCTGTATTCACTACTGCGCCCCATTAACACACAAAACATGGATTTTTTTTTGTTGTTGTCCCTCCCCCTGAGAAAAAAAAAATCCTGCAAACTTCAGGGACTCTGTTATATTTTTTTGCAAACCTATTGATGATATTAAATAACTCATTTGTCTAAAAAAAAAGATAAGTAAAATCTATGAAAATCCTTTTTATATTGTATGTTTCATACATTTAAAAAATTATGAGTTACTTGTAATAAGCAAAATATACATTTAAAAGTGATATAATGTAAAAAATGATTAAATATATTATTGATCCTAGGCCCTTTTCGTATTGGTAGCTGCAATGGGCAACGTCTCCTATAGGCAAGTAACTCAATGGTTTCAGAATAACTAACACTTATTACAAACACCGCGACATACATAAGTACACATGGGTTTCATCTGATGGGCTGCATAAGAATATGATTAATTATATATTAATTAACAGCAGATGGTCTAGTTCTGTAAGGAATACCAGGTCATATAGCGGAGCTGAAATTGGATCTGACCATTACCTTGTTAAAAGTGTATTGCTACTTACACTTAAAAAGTGTTGTGCTAGGGTTAAAAAAATTTACTTTTAATACTGAAGCTCTGAAAGACCCAGTTATAGCCAAAGCTTACCATGATAGGTTACTTAGTCATTATGACAGGCATGGTATGCTTACTACTGAAGTTGAGGATGAATGGGATCATTTTAAACAGGCTTTTTTGGACACTAACAGTACTCTTTTAGGAAAAAAGGAGCAGAAGAGGCAGAATTATCTGAGTGATAAGGCACTTGTGCTTATTTCGGAAAGAAACAACTGCAGGAATGTCCTTAATCAATACCCTATTAGTCCTAATAGAAAGCATTACAGAGAACTTGATAAACTTGTAAAAGATCAGTTAGCTGCTGATAAGAATCTTTGACTTGATGGTTTGGCTGACAAAGCCGAGGAAGCAGTTAGACAGCACAACAGCAGAGAGCTGTACCAGATAGTTAATGTTTTGTGTGGTAGAAAACGGATAGGTATACAGGGATTGAAGGATAAGCAAGGTAAGGTTATAGAAGATGAGGATTCTGTCGTGGCGAGGTGGGCTGAGCATTTCAATGATGTTCTGAACAATGTGGTTAGTTCTACTCCCATTGTTTCTAATGATGATAGATGCATTTTTGGCTTTAATGCTGGCCCTATAACACAATCTGAAGTTATTTTGGCTATTTCTAAACTTAAACTTCATAAATCCCCAGGGGTAGATGAAATTACTACTGAAATGCTTGTAGCTGGGAATGTTTCTGATAATAATTAATAATTTTATTTCTTTTTAAATTTAATTTCTAATCTGGAATGATAACTACAGGGGTATCAGCCTACTCTCTGTTCCAGGTAAAGTTCTTTCCATGATTGTGCTTAATAGAATTAAGAATCTGGTTGACAGGCAATTGCGTGATGAGCAATGTGGATTCAGATGTGGTAGGGGATGTGTAGATCAGATATTTTCACTTAGGCAGATTCTTGAGAAATGTTTAGAGTTTCAGAAACCTTTGGTTGCTAGCTTTGTTGATTTCAAAAAGGCTTTCGACTCTGTTGATCGTAATAATATGTGGTTGATTGTGAGATCGTATGGAATACCAGACTAGTTAATATAACGGAAGCTCTCTATAATAACACTAAGCCATGTGTTACAGTTGATAAGGCTTGTAGCAATTGGTTTAGCATTGCTTCTGATGTTCGACAAGGGCACATTTTGTTCCCTTTTCTCTTTAGTTTGGTTATTAATTACATGCGAAATTTTTTGCAAGGCAAAGATTTTGGCCTCAAATGGTGTAGAGATTGCAAAATTTCTGATTTAGATTATGCCGATGATTTGGCCTTGTTGGCTAATGATGTTCATGTAATGAATTCTTTTATTAGAGCTGTTGATGAGACTGCTAATAGAGTAGGTTTGGTGATAAACAGATAAAAGTAAAGTGATGAAAATTAGCAGGCATGTGATGCTTCAGTCGCTCTGAATGGTTGCGCCTTTGAGCAAGTGTCTCTGTTGAATTATATTGGGAGTTTTGTAACAGATACTGGTGATATGTGGCATGAGATTAACAGGAGATTAGGGATTGCGTCTGACAATTTTTGGAATCTATGGAGAGTGTGGAGAAATAGGTGCATACTCCTAAAGACAAAAATTAGACTGTATAATTGTTTGGTTCTTTCTAGGGTTAGTTATGGTAATGAAACTTGGATGCTTTGTTAACTAGATAACAGGAAACTGAGTTGCTTTTGATTCTAGATGTTTACGCAGTATCATGGGCATTAGATGGTTGAATTTTGTAACTAACGATGAGCAAAGGAGTTGGCAAACTCTTTTAAGCAGCATATTGCGCAGAGAGAGACCGCTGGTTTGGCCATGTTTCCCGTATGGATAATTATAGATTGGCGATTAGGATTATGAAGGTAGGCAGAAAATGTCAAACAGGACCTTATTAGAATTGGTGTACAATGGCCAGATGCAGCAGTTGTAGCTCAGGACAGACTTGTTTGGAGAACTAAATTGCACAGTCTGTTGGACCTCCCTAGCCCATGGCTGCTTGAGAATAATGATGACGAATGTTTAACGATTTTCTATTCGAACGTATCTCGTAAAAAAGGCGTTTACCAGCCACAGAAATACCCACATAATGCCAGGGGCTTCGTGTACCACTGGAGTGAAAAAAGAAACGTGCTTGATAAATTTCAACTTGTACAAATGTATATTGTGCACTATATATTAGTACGACTAACAGAGTCTAAAGCCTCTTTTAAACCAACAAAGCTTTCAACATAATGCTTTCAAACAGAAAGATGTACCAATTAACTTTTTCTACAGAATGTTAAGCTTAATATAGGCTGCAAATGAGAAAAACCTATCTGTGTTTAATTGAGACCCAAAAACCGTCACTTGAAAGGAATATCCTTTAAGAGGGGAATTTTCGCCCACAAAAATAATGTAAATAAGGATTAATAAGTAACAAATCATCTAATGAAATTTCAGAGTTATATGTATTCTAGAAGTATGGATAGGCCCTGTATAGATGTGTTATTTGACGTGATGAATCAGTATGGGGTAGTGTCATGGCTGAATTGTTGGGCAAAATAACAGTACCTCAAGAGCATGCATCTTTAGGTTCATATTATGCTATGAATATATACAGGGTGTCTCAAAAATATAAACTTTTAGGGGAGGTAGATAACATCTAAAGGAATGAGAATTGCATAGGAACCTATAACCGGAAATGTAGCTGAGGTACAAGATCTGAAAGGACACAAGACAGTGATTAATGGGAAAACATCTATCGGACATAATTATTACTAATGGCGTACTAGATGGCCTGCCCTCACTTCTGCTACCTCTTAATGACCCATAATCGCACAAATTTTGATGCGCACACGCAAAAAAGGTACATGTCTGTATGGGAAGCGTTCTTGATACATTGTTGAGCGGTGTAACGCTCCAAACATATGCAAAATACTTGGAAGTTTTTATGCTCCAGATAGCTTAGACGGGCGCCAGGCAATACTTAACAAATTGCCAAAAGTAGAATAAGTTGATTTAGGGTTCAAATACCAGCGAGCGTTAATGAGTAAGAATCAAAATGATTGTCAAGTAATATTAAATACAAAAAAATCCTTAATTCGCGTTGCTCAAGAGAAAAAACTGTACAGACTCAAAAGGTTTATAACAAGACAGATTTATTTCCAAAATAATTCAACTCACCAAGACATCAATGAAGAACACATAACTCCAACTCCTGTGCTACACGCACTGTGCTTGGTGCTACGCACCTTGTGCTCGTGCACTCCACTGTGCTACTCCTTCTACTGCTACTGCTTAAGTCCTTAGTGACTCGCAGGCCACCGGTTTTTGACAATGAGCCGGCGCATGCCGGGGAAAGACATTTGCATACTATGACGAACGACGCAAGCTATGACACAAGAGGGGGCGTGTCCTTTGCACGCGCTTTAACGGTACAGTCGGAAGATCGGAGTTGCGGCACATGCGCAACTCCTAGAAACTTGAAAACGAGTGCTGCGATGCCAAAAAGGAAATAAAAATCCCCAAAATGAAAAATATAACGTAAATTAAACAAAACTGGTTAAAGTAAAGCAAAAGTGAACGATGGGGCATCACAGCTGCTCGTCCTTTGCCGTCAGCTATTCCATACACTAAATGCATGTCTGCCAGCTCACTGTTCGAATACCTTTGCATGCTCTTGGTAAACCAACTACCGCTTGAATGAAGAAATCCGAAATTTCCCCTCTAGAGCACTGATGAACAGCGCCGCCTATTGACTTATGGTGACGTTTCCAGTTATGGGTTCCTATGCAATTCTCATTCCTTTAGATGTTATCTACCTCCCCTAAAAGTTTTTACCTATATTTTTGAGACACCCTGTATATATATTTTTTCCTAAAACGAAACTCAAATGATTAACGTAATTGCTGTGTAGGTACTTATACAGGTTATTTTTGTTTTACAATTGGGAAACTTTAAAAAAATTACATATGGTCCTAGTGTGTTTCCATGCCGTTTGTCAAAGCAGATGTTTTAATCAGCTCCCTAATTTAGGTAACAATCATAACGGGTTCTACATCATATGAAAGTTTATGAAGTAAGAAGTAATGGGTGATATAAAACTATTCACATTCTCTCCTGCATATTCCAACAGAAGAAATTGGATAATTTTACTGTTTTTACGTCTTTCATATGCAGTTGCTAATCAGAAATAGTTGTGTATCCATTCAAAGTTTATGTTTTGGGTATTGCCATAGGAATTAAACATCATTGTCCTGTCATCTTTCCAAGTCTACGTAGCGTAGAATTAAATCAACAACTTTTCCATCAGTGCCCACACATCTTGACAATTTATTCCAAAACAAGTGAAGAACGAACATTAAGGTTTAGAAAAATTCGTCATCATCATCCTCAAGCAGCCATGGGCTATGGAGGTCCAACCAGACCATGCAATTTAGATCTCCAAGCAAGTCTGTTCTGAGCTACATCTGCTGCATCAGGCCACTGAACACGAATTCTAATAAGGTCCTGTTTGACATTGCCCACCGCATCCTTGGTCTCTCCCTCTTTCTGAAGCCTTTAGGCACACTGTTCATAACCCTATTCACCAATCTATAAATATCCATACGGGAAACATGGCCAAACCAACAGAGTCTCTCTCTGCACAATATGCTGCTTAAAGGAGGTTGCAAACTCCTTTGCCTAACCTCATCATTAGTTACACAGTTGAACCACCTAATGCCCAAGATACTGCGTAAGCATCTGGAATCAAAAGCATCTAGTTTCCTGTTATCTTGTTTACAAAGTGTTCAAGTTTCACTACCATAACTAACCCTAGAAAGAACCAAACTATTATACAATCTAATTTTAGGCTTTAGGTGTATACGCCTATTTTTCCACAATCTCCATAGATTCTTAAAGTCCCAGCAACCATCCCTATTCGTCTGTTAATCTCATGCCGCACATCACCAGTATCTGTTACATAGCTCCCAAGGAAATTAAACTGTGACACCTGCTCAAGACTGCAACCATTCAGATTAACTGAATCACAACCTGCCTGCCAATTTTCATCACTTTAGTTTTCTTGCTGTTTATAACCAAACCTACTCTACTACCAGTTTCATCAACAGCTCAAATGAAAGAGTTCATCTCATCAACATCATTAGCCAATAAGACCAAATCATCGGTATAATCTAAATCAGAAATTTTGCGATCTCTACACCATTTCAGGCCAAAATCTTTGCCTTGCAAAAAATTTCGCATAATATAATAACCAAACTAAAGAGAAAAGGGAACAAAATGTGCCCTTGTCGAACTTCAGAAGCAATGCTAAGCAAATTGCTACAAGCCTTATCAACTGTAACACATGGCTTAGTGTTATTATACAGGGCTTCCGTTATATTAACTTGTCTGGTATTCCATACGATCTCACAATCAACCACATATTATTACGATCAACAGAGTCGAAAGCCTTTTTGAAATCAACAAAGCTGGTGACCAAAGGTTTCTGAAACTCTAAACATTTCTCAATAATCTGCCTGAGTGAAAATATCTGATTTACACATCCCCTACCACTTCTGAATCCACATTGCTGATCATGCAATTGATTGTCAACCAGATTGTTAATTTTATTAAGCATAATCATGCAAATAACTTTACCTGGAATAGAAAGTAGGCTGATATCCCTATAGTTATCACAAGAACTGCGATCACCTGTTTTGAAAAAGGGATAATAATAATAGCTCTGGTAAAATCCTTAGGAACCATGCCTTTATCATAAAAGATATTCAAAATTTCAGTCATCCAAGTGGTAACAGAAACATTCCCGGCTCCCAGCATTTCCGTAGTAATTTCATCTACACCTATGGATTTATGAAGTTTAAATATAGAAATAGCCAAAATAACTTCAGAGTGTGTTATAGGGCCAACATTAAAGCCACCAATGCATGTATTATCATTGCAAACAATGGGAGTGGACCTAATCCCATTGTTTAGAACATCACTGAAATGCTCAACCCACCTAGCCATGACAGAATCCTCACGTTCTATAACCTTACCATGTTTATCCTTCAATCCCTGTATACCTGTCCGTTTTCTACCACACAAAACATTAACTATCTGGTACAGCTCTCTGATATTGTGCTGTCTAACTGCTTCCCGGCTTTGTCAGCTAAGACTTCAAGCCAAAGATTATTATCAGCAGCTAACTGATCCTTTACACGTTTATTAAGCTCTCTATAATGCTTTCTATTAGGACTAGTAGGGTATTGATTAAGGATATTCCTGTAGTTTTTTCTTTCTGAAATTAGCTCAAGTGCCTTATCACTCAAATAATTCTGTCTCTTCTGCTCCTTTTTCCCTAAAAGAGTACTGTTAGTTTCCAAAAAAGCCTGGTTAAAATGGTCCCATTTTTCCTCAACTTCAGTAGTAAACAAACCATGAATGTCATAATGACTAAGTAACCTGTCATGGTAAGATTTAGCTATAACTGTGTCTTTCAGAGCTTCAGTGTTAAAAGTAAATTTTTTTAATCCTAGCACAACTCTTTTTAAGTTTTAAGTTGGAAGACACTTTTAACAATGTAATGGTCAGGTCCAATTTCAGCTCCCCTATATGACCTGGTATTACTAACAGAACTAGCCCATTTGTTGTTAATTAATATATAATCAATCATATTCTTATGCAGCCCATCGGGTGAAACCCATGTGTACTTATGTATGTCGCGGTGTTTGAAATAAGTGTTAGTTATTCTGAATCCATTGAGTATACTTACCTGTTGGAGAACGTTGCCCATTGCCATTGCAGCTATCAATACCGAAAGGGCCTATCACCCCTCCCAAAAGGTCAGAGTCAGTATCAACTTTGGCATTGAAGTCACCTAGAACAAGGGTAATATCTCCTTTCTTGACAGAATTCAAAGTATCCTGAAGTTGTCCGTAAAACCTATCCTTGTCATCCTGATCGGCATCCTCAGTGGGGGCATAACAGCAGAAAACATTCAAGTCTTTAACGGTTGTCTGAAAAGACCTCCATTACAAAAAACAAGGGACTGAATATAATATCAATAACGTCATTGCCAGAGCCGTACAGAGGGATGAGATGACCCTCTGTACATACTCTTCCTTGCTCTAGTAGAGCCCTTTTTACAAAAACCAAAACATTCCCCCCAAAAAACGCGACACTAGTCATTACATAGTAAAGAGCCCTATCAACTGATTACGGAATTTCAGCATCATTCAATGGGATTTACGTTCATTATTTATTTGAATGTTCTATCAATGTAATAATTTAGAATTTCTAAAATTACTTTGTATCGAAAATTGCTGAAGGTAGCATCTCGATGAAATGTATTTAAATCTCAAGTTTCAACTAATATTCTTTAAAAATTTAACGAAATGTAGTAGACGGAATTCTCTGGTTATTTTTGAGAGGCTGTACTGTAGTTAAATCGATAACTCTGGAAATATTGAACGAATACTTTTGAAAATAAAGATTTAGGCAGATATCATTGAGATCTGTAATTCAACTTTCGGCAATATTTTTTGCATAGAACTTATTCAGCTTTGAAATTTGTTTTACCTTTGACGTAACATAGAAATTTAATAAAAAATTGGAGAGAGAAGGCTCAGTTGGTAGCACGCCAGGCTCATAATCTAGTTCCCAAGTAAGAGTCCTAGCGCTGAAATTTATCTCTGCATAAACTTCTAACCCTGCCCTTGGTCAGTAGGGGACAATGATGGGTCTGGAAAGGCGCCATCTGTTGGATGATACGTTAAGCTGTGGTCTGTGTGCGAGAGAGAACCATTCCCTGTACATGTTAAAAACTGGATGGTCTTGATGGGAGGCTTCCATATGTCCCAACAACTGTCCAACGGGTCCCCTCCTCTTCACCCTGTCTGAGCCCTTTGGGGTCCTTGTGAATTTGCCGTTTAGACCATTGTGTGCAAAAAAGTGTTGCTCAGTGGCGTGTTCCTCGTAACACAGTGCACGAAAAGTTCATCATAAGAAACGAAATTTCGGTTAAAATTGAACAAAAGAGCGAAATTGGTCAATTTTGATGACGCAATTGAAGATTTTGCTGCGAAAAAGGTGAGAAAAATTATGTAATATTTATAGTATACTCGGTGTTCTTATAAGTTGTATGTAGATATGTACTACACTTTGTACTTAAATATTATTATAAAATTTAGAAGTTCATATAAATGCGTTTTTTATATGTACTTTTTTTTAGGATTTTTGATTGCCGAAGTTGAATTACAGATCTCAATGAAATCTGCCTAATCTTTATTTTCAATACGACAACTGCAAACAGCCCTGAACAATCTGTTGGTTTGGGTGACAGCCAATGGGCTTCAGTTCTTTCTACCAAAGACCACTTCTGGAACCCGAGCTGCGGCTCAGAAGTAACATCATTCCAGTTATGGCAGAGACCAAATTTCTCTTTCTCATTTTCGACCGGAAATTGACTTTTTACCTCATATCTGACATCTTAGGTCCAAGTGCATATGGGCATTGAACATCCTCAAGGTCCTCTCCTCTCTCTCTCGGGAGGTGGACCGATGTTCTTTGCTCTGCCTCTATCATGTGCCTGTCCAGTTGAAATTGGACTATGTATTCCAGGTATACGACTCAACCTAGGATTCGGTGGTGAATGTGCTTGGACCCACTTCATCATCAGGCCCTCCGTGTTTCCACGTCATCCTTCCCCACTTCACTGGTCCAGAGTCTTTAAGTTGAGACCGACAAACCTTCTTTTTCTATTCGCCATCAGCAGTTGCCCCTTCAGTATGCTGAACCATACTTGGTGATCCATACTTGGCCATACTTGGCCATCCCATTTGGGACTGTGTTTTCAGTCTCAGTGGGAACTGTTATACCAGAATCGGCCAACTGCCATTCGTTCTTTCGGTTTGTATGTCAAAGGTTACTTAAGAGACATTAACACCAGTCTTGATAGTATTGCACAGTTGGGAGACAAGCCACTTCCACCGTGGCTTGCTGTTCCTGTGATTTCTCTCTTTGCAGGATGGGAAAGGCCTTTACACCCAACTGTGTGTATTGGCAACTCTTTGCCAGCCAACGTGTTGAGCATCAGAACTTGCCTGTCTTCACAGATGGCTCAAAGTCCGGCACATCGGTGGGATCAGCCATGGTCCGCTGTGATGTAATCAGTACAGACCAGATCCCACAGCAGTGCTCCAACTTCACTGCAGAATTGCATGCTATCAACCTTGCCTTGGACCACATAGCAGCTAAAGGTCATCGTCTGTGTGTCCTCTACACCGACTCGCTTAGTTCGCTAGAAGCATTGATCTCGGTGAAGCATCATCCCATTCTTTCCAAGATCCACAAGCAACTCCATCATCTGGCAGCCACCACCACGATTTTATTCTGTTGGGTACCTGCTCATGTCGGGATCAGGGCTATGACTTGGAAGACACTGCTGACTAGTCAGCCATTCTCTTATCTGACTCTCTGCTGCCGGTTTTCCATACCGGTCTTCCAGCAGCATTTTTCCATCAAGCTCCAGGCACAGTGGCAGAGATCTTGTTCCGAACAGGTTGGTAACAAGCTTTTCGAGATCAAACCCATAATTGAACCGTGGCAGTGTTGTTTTCACAGGAATCGCAAGGAGGAAGTTGTATTTGCTCGGCTCCGTCGAATTAGGTCATTCATATGTTACTCATTCCTTTTTTTTTCAGCAGGACGAAGAACCTAAGTGTGAGTTTTGTAACACCATTTTAACCATTAGGTCATTTTTTATCTCATGGCTCTCTTTTAACTCCTGTCTTTGCTCGAACCCAGATCCCTTAGATCAGTAGCCAAGCGCGCTAACCACTCGGCCATAGAGTCTAACATACTTCTTTAAAAACTGGACCATTTTGTAAAAGGGACCTTGGCCCCTTTATCATCTGGTCCACTCTCGGCCATAGAGGCCATGGAGGTAGGAAGATAAAAGGAGGAGCCCTAAGCACTTGAAAATGATACTACGGCAGCCATGTTGTTCTATTCAAAACATTGATCAGTAGTTACTCACCTATACTAATTTTTGTCGACATTTATATTTTGGCAGCCTGTTCAGCTTATGGCTGCACGAATCGCACAGTAAAACTGAGTGTAAGTTGGCTTGATTGCAGCGGCAGACGGTTTGTTTGAATGCAACAACATGGCTACCGCAATGCTGCACAAGCATAATTTTTCTTCCACATTTTCCATTTTCCTTCTACCGCGTTTTTTGTCTGTAAAAGCTTTCATATTTTATCAATGCCTCATTGCTCTGCATTTGGGTATAAAAATTCCCCTCATAGAAATAAAATAATGAAGATTTTTTCCAAGAAACTGTCAGAAGACGGCAATCGGCTGCAAAAGTGAAACGAACTAACTGAAAACCAACAAATAATTTCTTTTAAGGTTCGTTTGAAAAACGAGCTAAATTTTCCACTTTGTGTCTGCTTATGCCAATATTTGTTCGTATGTCTGTCCTTCTCTCTGTTAACTGTTGTCTGTCCATCTGTCTTTTCATCTGTCTTTCCGTCTATAGACAATCAATTTTTTTACTTTTAGAGATTCAAACGGCGGCCATTATTCTTTTACTCGTTGCCATCTTTGCCTTGCCGTAATTTCAGCTGAATTGAAATTGCTGCGGTGTGTGGTACCCAGCTTTGTACATGCATTTTTTAGATACAAATGGAATTGCAGTCGATTTGCTGTTCTAAATTGCGGCAGTGTGTGACTTCTCTTTAAAGAATGTTTTTGCTTAATGTAAATATTTGGAAACGCTTCCGATTATTATTTATTTCCTGTTCTTTCATTTATTAAGATGAATTGTAATAAATATTGTTTAAACAGAATTGTTGGCAGCGATTTTGTGTTGTTCTATGTCACGGGCGGTGGTTTTAAAAGACGTTAAATAAGTTTTTAGTCTTTTTAAAGCTATGATTTTCTACGAATTGTTCGGGCGGCAGTTTTTAAAAATTATCTATTTAAAAGATGATGAGTGCCAGGAATTTAAAGTATAGAGATCTCTGTTCGGAAAGAAAATGTAGAATAATGTTGCGAAAAGTCTTCGCCAAGAAGAAAAGCATCTGTTTACTCGTATTACATTGCATGCAGTTCAAACAGGTGTGTTATAGAAAAATATTTAGTTACCGTGTGAATTTGCGGTGTTTAATTTTCAACGTTAAAAATTTCGTATCATGTTAATTAACAGCACTGTTGCTTTTTAGGTTTTAATTTTTTGTTAATACCTTAGCAATATGTGTGATAGCCCAAGTGTTTTTGTATTGATATTGAATGTATACTGAAATGCTGTTATCAGTCTGTTGCAGTGTTTTGCAACTAAACATTAATGTAACTGTCTCTAGATGGGACACTTATGGTAAACGTTGACCCATGGATGATTTCAATGCATCAATTAGTGTAGGTATGCATCATTAAGCAGGGAAGGGGATGGCTCAGTACTGCATCAGATTCGTAATCTGTAGTTTCCAGGTTGGAGCCGCAGCTAGACAGCATTGAGATTTATCTCTGCAAAACTCTCTGCCCTGCCCACTGTCAATAAGGGACACTGATGGACTTGGAAAAGCTGCCATCTGTTGGGACATTAAACTGTGGCCCTGTGTGTTTGGAGAACCATACCCTGTGCACATTAAAGAATACACTATGGTTTTGATGGGATGCTACCATCTGTCTTCCAACAGCTGTCCAGTGAGTCCCCTTCCCCAACTTTCTCTGAGTCTTCAAGATTTAAAAATAATTTAAAATTCTCTGTCATTGAGCAATAAAATTTTAGAGTTTATCCTTCAAAGTATTTGCATGTTGAAAGTTCTTAGGAGAAAACTTTCAGAAGCTTTTTGGAGCAAAGACAGCACTACATCTTCAGTGAAGTGATGTTATGTAGTGACATTAGGTCTGTTTAGACAAAGAGCTTCTTTCCACATGTCGTGAAGGGTGATTCCAGTGTCTCGGTTGCAGGTGGGGACGCACGAGGTCATTATTTCAATAGCCTTGTGGACTATGGTTCCATAGAAAGTGGATGCATGTGCAAGCAAGTGTGGCATGCTCCCAGTCTATTGTTGCAGTGTGTTGCACTGCTAGCTCAGAGGCGGTCGTCGTTAGCTTCTTTTGGTTGACATCAGTTTGGTGCTCTGTGAACCTTGTAAAGAGTGAATGGTTTTGCCGATGTAGTACACAACGGAATTATCCGGCAAATGTAGGGGAAATTGGTATACGTCCGATTTTTGAAATAGGCTATATTTGTCCCTGTCCTTTTTGACTAATTTCTTCAAATTTGGAGCTGGGCTAAAAACAATTTTGATATTATGGGCTCTGAGTAATTTGCAGACTGATTCACATGGGACAGGAACGTAAGAAATAGGTCTGGCAAAAGTTGTACATTTGTGGTCGATGATTGGGAGGAGAGCCGAATCTCTTCTGTTTTTGTTTCTATATTTGCTGATAACTTTGTCTATTGTTGTTGAGTTGTAGCCATGTGCAAAACAAGGGACTACAGAGAGATAAAACAATCCAACCCATCATTCAGTTCTTTAGAAGCCCATTGGTGTCCCATTTCTGATTATGAGCCTGGCATTCTAAGAGGCCCCTAGATGTACTTAGTAAGGTCAAAAAGATTCCAGCCCAAGTGTATTTAAGAGGTAATGGAATCAAACAATAATTTTTATTTTTTAATATAATCACCCTATATTTCAATACATTGTTTAGAATGCCTAATTAATTTTTCTATACCACTGAAAAAATAATCTTAATTTTTGTCCTTAAAATGGTCTAAAACTGCAGAAATGACTTCATCACTTGTAAATTTTTTCCAACGCAGATCTGACTTCAATTTTTAAAAAAAAAAAATAGTCACTAGGGGCTAGGTTGGGGCTGTATGGTTGTCAATTTAATTCCTGGAAACCACATAGCTGAATAGCAGCCTTCACAGCAACTGAAGTGTGCACTGGTGCATTGTGCAATAACCTCACTCCCTGGGACAGCTCTTCTCGGCATTTCTCTTTGATGGTGTCCTTCAATTTGTACATTAATGATGCATAATATTCACTAGTAACTGTAGTATTTTGTTCCTTAAAGTTGACTAGCAGAATCCCAAAAAATGGCCATGATCTTTTTTTGGAATTGTGTCATTTTTGCTTTTTTTGGCTGTGGGGATCCAGGATGCCGCCACTCCATAGATTCCTGTTAGACAGGGGATCATGGTACAGAACCATAGTTTCATCTCCCATGACAATTGAATCAATCACTTCTTTATCTTGCCCCTCACAGAGTGCTAAAAATTCAGTACAGCATTCCACGCATCATTGCTTTTGGACAATTCTCAAAAGTTTTGGGACTCATCTTGCACTCACTTTGTTCTTATCAAGATGGTCGTGTAAAATTCAAAGCACTATGGTTTTTGAAAGTCCACACCTTGCTGATAATTCTTTAGTTTTCAGTTTCCTATCCTTTAGCACCTCTTCTTGCACCAGTGCAATTGTTTCTGGAGTGAATGTTTCTGCAGGTCTACCTTGACGAGGTTCATCTTCAATTGAATCTCTCCCTGAGCGGAACTGCATATCCCATTCTTCAACTGACAAATATGATGGGGAAGTTTCGCCATACACAGCATCTAAACATCGTTTAATTTCTGCCTGGCTTCCGCCTTCTTTTGTCAAAAATTTAATGACCGTGCGATACTTAAGTTTAAACATTTTAAAATATTGGGCAACAGCACTTCTATTTGTGATGCTAGCTGGAGTGCTACTGATACTAGAGCTGCAAAATTTTGACTGCAGTGCAACAAAACATAGGGTGGGGGAGGGTTACGGAGTTAGACCTGTTAATTCTTGTTCTAACATGTTCGGACCGGAAACTTTTGGACCTTACTACGTATGCACATAAGATATTCTTGGATAATTAAAAATACCGTATGGTTGGAATTTCATGGTATATATATATATATATCTTAAATTATCCATGTATTCGTGTAAATTTAGAAATTTTGTTAAATAAATGTAACATTTTTTTTTTATATATATATTTTCATTCATTCCTAAAGTAAGTCTTATTTTCAGTGTCAAAGATAAGTATATAAAAAGTTATATATTTGTCTTTTCAGGACACCAAGGACATTGGAAATTGAGTCATGTTTACATTTCTATGGCATTCCTCACATCATTGTACTCTTTTCTTTACTGTACTTGTCTTATGTTTTATGTCCAGTTCATCATTGGTCAACAGGAAGGAAACAAGTGGATCAACTACTTTTTATCGTACATTATGGGAAAATGCTGGGCAGTCTTGGTCCTTAGACTCATTTGGGAAATTATCTAAGGATATAATGGTATTTTTTGCTGGATCAACAACAGGTAATATTGAGTTCATTGTAACAAGCATAAGTTAATTGCAATCAGGGGTTAACAGTTTTTAAAATTATGCTAGCTAGCAAATTTTAGTTTTTGTAGGAATTTACAGTTGTTTACAAGGATGGTAATAAGTGATTGTTAAATATTATGATTATTGTGTACCTTGCATAGAATTTGTAGTTCATGGTTGCATAATTTTCAATGGATCATGTATTCACCAATAAATATAGATCAAAGCCTTTTTGTAGAGAGCAAAGCATTCGGCAATCACTTAAAAAGTTTTGGGATCAGTCATCTATTAAAAAAAAATCTGAAAGTGTGTGGTGAACGAAACATTGCATTTCAGAATAAAATTTGGAACTCGGAAGACATAAAATTATGTTACCACTCACAAATATTGTAAACACTATTTTTAATTTAGGATTTTTTTGTTGCAGTCCTCTGTGTGATGAACTGGCCTACATAAAAAACCAAAACATGGCATCTGCGTGCTTGTTCTCTGCATTCAAAGGTTTGACCAGCATTATCTGATTAATTCTCTTTGACTAGAATCATGTTATTCTGATTACACTGGGCAACACACAAAAAGGTTTTGAAAAGAAAATAGCCAATCTTTACTAATTTCAAGGTGCTGAACACGAAAATGACAATAAAATTTGTCAATTTGCTCTTGTTTAGGAGAGAGATGGTCATGTGTAAACGACTCAGTCCGCATTGAGTACATAGGTAACCATTTCATAACACTATTTTAAACTTCAGATTGCAACATATTGCATTGTGTTGCATCAGCCCACCATACACACAACCCCAGAGGTATTGCATCATTGTCTGATACAATGTAATTGAGTCATGACATTGCGGCTTTACGATTGCGGACAAAAGATGATGTAATCGTTAGTTAGCGATATCTCATAGGTCCTCAGTCATAAGTGCAACACAAGTGATCCTTGCAGTTTTAATCCAGCAGTAGTAATGCCTCATAACTGTGTTAATAGTGCAGATACAATTTGTTACATTTGCAGGGAAATGATGTTTGCAAGTCAGAAAAGGGCCATCACTCCAATAGTGAAAGCGGCGTATGAGTTTTATTTTGGATGCAAGATCAAAGACCTGGGCCCCACACATATGCTGCAGTATGTGTGCAAGAAATCTTCTGAAGTGGTTGAAAGGCGAAAAAGTGGCAATGCCGTTTTGTGTTCCTATGGTTTTGAGAGAGTCAAGCAATCACACAAATGACAGCTACTTCTGCATGGTTCCACCTGTTTCTGGATGCATCACAAGGGATAAGAAGTGGACAATGGTGTACCCGAATATACAATCTGCTCTCCGACCAGTTCCACACAGTGAAGGCCTTCCTGTTCCTGAACCTTCAAAAGAATTTTCCATCAATTCAGACGATGAGGAGGGAGGCAAACTGACTTCGGGTTCTCCGCAGCCTTCAGTGTCTAATGATGATCCATACGTTTGCCATGGCGTGTCATCTGCACCACACATTTTCACTGAAGAAGAAATGAATGATCTCGTTCGCGATCTAGAGCTGTCTAAGGCCAAAGCAGAATTACTTGGATCAAGACTTAAACAATGGAATTTTCTCAAGGAAATGTCCGAGTGACTTCATTTCAGCAGTTTACGCCTTACTTCAGAAAGGAAGATTATCTTGTGTTCTGCTCTGATGTAGATGGCCTGATGAATGCCCTCGGAATTAAACATAACCATCAAGAATGGCGACTATTCATTGACTCCTCAAAATTGAGTCTCAAGGTGGTGTTGCTGCATAATGGATCAACTTCCATCCATTCTGGTCGGACATGCTGTCTACAAAGGAACCTACGACAACCTAAAACATCTGTTGAACTGTCTTCAATACAGGAAGTATGGCGGCATCTCTGTTGTGACTTGAAGGTAGTGGCTCTGTTGATGGGTCTGCAGCTGGGATATACGAAGTACTGCTGTTTCTTATGTGAATGGGACAGCTGAGCAAAGGCTTTGCACTATGTGAAGAGAAACTGGCTTCAGAGGAAATCTCTGAAGGTCGGAGAGAAGAATGTGCATGGCAGAAATGCAGAAACTGCAATCACTGGCAGAAATGCAGAAAATCCTGCTACCGTCCCTGCACATCAAACTCGGTGTGATGAAAAACTTTGTAAAAGCCATGGATAGGACTGCATCAGCTTTTAAGTACTTGGCTGGCAAATTCCTTTGACTCAGAGAAGCGAAAATTAAAGAAGGAATTTTTCCAGGTCATCAGATCCACGAGCTGTTCAGAGACCAGATGTTCTACAACCTGCTTCAGGGTGACGAGAAAAAGGCTTGGGATGAGTTTTGTCTGGTGTCAACTAAATTACTTAGGAATGTCAGGCAGACAACTACAAGAAACTGGTTAAGGACATGTCTCTGTATCAGAAACTTAGCTGCAATATGTCCTTAAAGATCCACTTTCTCCATTCGCACTGAGATTTCTTCCTGACAACTGCAAGCATGTTTAGTGATGAGCAAGGTGAATGTTTTCACCAGGACATTGGAACGATAGAGAAATGATACCAGGGAAACTGGTCCACTTCAATGTTGGCTGACTACTTACTGTTGGATGCTCGCCAGAGATGATCCTGAGCTGCTGTACAAGCAACGTCGGAAGTAGAAGTAGAGTTTTACCAGTACACGTAATATGTACTTACTACTCTATTATATAAGAAACTATTGTGGATTTCTCATTTGCTGCATTTTCATTGTCATATTTGTGTTCAGCACTTTGAAATCTTTAAGAAATGGACCTCATGCAAATGAATCGCCTCATGCATGAGGGTCATGAATTTTATGAAAATTTGTTGTCAAGTGTTTTAATTCCAGGCTGTATAAAATAGTTATAATTTAAAAATTGGGACAATAATGTTGACTAGCACAAGTGTGTAGTATTTGCTGAGGACTGTTAATTTTTTGTTTTAAATTTGCAATTTGATGTATATTATGTTTTTTCTTTAAAGTTAATTAGCACTGTTTGTATTACATTTGTTATGTCCCTTAGATGAATCCAAGGACATGGATACAGATGGCCCCATTCATAAAACCATCTACTGCGGCACTTGAATAGGAATTTGTTGTCCACCCACTCTCCTAAGTCCTGAGATGGCCACACACAGTCTTACACAACTGCAAACTGCCCCGAACAATCGGTTTGGGTGACAGCCAATGTGTTTCGGTTCTCTCCACAGAAGACTGCTTGCGTGCACTTTTGCTGCTAGCATAATCTTCATCTGGACCTCGAACTGTGGCTTGTGGGGGTAACACCATTCCATTTGTGCAGAGACCAAGTTTCTCGGTCTCATCTTTGACCGGAAATTGGCCTTTTTACCTCATATTCGCCATCTCAGGTCCAAGTGCACGTGGGCATTGAACATCATCAAGGTCATCTCCTCCCTCTCTTGGGGGGGGGGGGGACCAATGTTCTTTGCTCTGCCTCTACCATGCACTTGTCCGGTCAAAACTGGACTACGGATCCCAGGTGTACGACTCCACTCGGAATTCGGTGATGAAGGTGCTGGACCCCCTCCATCATCAGGCCCTCCATTGTTTGCACAGGGGCCTTCCACACTTCACTGGTCCAGAGTTTCTGTGTAGAGACCGACGAACCATCGTTATCTATTCGCTGTCAACAGTTGTCCCTACAGTATGCAGCAAAATTGCAATCCTTGCCTGGCCATCCCACTTGGGACTGCGTTTTCAGTCCATGGTGGGAAATATACCAGAATCTGCCAACTGCGATTTGTCCTTTTGGTTTGCACGTCCGAGGTTACCTGTGAGTTATTAACACCAGTCTCGACAGCATTGCACAGTTGACAGCTGAGCCACTTCCACCTTGTCTCGCTGTTTCCCCTTCCTGCGATTTTTCCCTGTCCATGACAGGGAAGGCCTTTACACTTGACTGTGTGTATCGGCAACTGTTTGCTAGTCATTGTGCTGTGCACCCGGACTTCTTGCCTGTCTTCATAGATGGCTCGAAGTCCAGTACATCCCACAGGATCAGCCATGGTCGACTGTGATGTAATCATTGCAGACCAGATCCCACAGCAGTATTCCATCTTCACTGCAGAGTTGCATGCTATCAGTCTTGCCTTGAACCACATAGCAGCTAAGCATCATCATCGGTGTTTGCTTTACACCGACTCACTTAGCTCGCTACAGGCTTTGATCTTGGTAAGGCATCGGCCTCATCCTGTTCTCTCCAAGATCCACCAGCAGCTCCATCATCTGGCAGTCACTACCAACGTTCTCTTGTGTTGGGTGCCTGGTCACGTCTGAATCAGGGGCAATGACTTGGCAGACACTGCTGCCAAGTCAGCCACATCCTTGTCCAACTCTCCGCTGCCGGTTCCATACCTGGACTTCCGGCAGTGTTTTTTCATCGAGCTCCGGGCACAGTGGCAGAGATCTTGGTCTGAACAGGTTGCTAACAAGCTTTTCGAGATCAAGCCCATTGTCAAACTGTGACAATCTTGTTTTCACAGGAATCACAAGGAGGAAGTTGTCCTTGCTCAGCTTTGCTTAGGTCACTCATTTCTAACACACTGTTTTCTTCTTAAGGTGAACGACGTATCTGAGTGCGAGTTTTGTGACATCTTAAGCATTAAACATATTGTAATCGAATGCCGTTTTAATTTTGAACCATGCATATTTTTAGCTTTCACAATTTTATGTCTGAGCCCCTTACACTCGGACACCTTTTATCAGATGCATCGATTTTAACTCCTCTCTTTGCATTTTTACATTTTTGTGGCTATTTTAATTGATTATAACCTGTTACCGTTTTTTTTTTTACACGGGCCTTTTACCCCCATTGTTATTATTTACATGGGCCTTTTACACCCCATTGTTATTATTTACATGGGCCTTTTACACCCCATTGTTATTATTTACATGAGCCTTTTACACCTCATTGTTATTATTGCATGGGCCTTTTACACCCTATTGTTATTATTTACATGGGCCTTTTACACACATTGTTATTTTCTAGGTTTTATACTTGTTGACCTTTTACGTATTTTATTTTTATTTTCTTTTGTGTAGTATTTTATCATTTTAAATTTTGTTTTTTGCTTTGGTTGTGGGTTTTCATGATTTTTATCTTTTTTACTATTTGTCTTGTCTGGCGCATTATGGCCTTAGTTGCCAATGCACCATTAAACCCCAAACAACCAACCAACCTGCTTTTACCTTTGAACATCGTTTATATTTTACTTCCATAGTTTTATGGCTGAGCCTCTTACACTTGGCCATCTTTTATTTTATGACGCCTTTTTACCATCTGTCTGCCTTTTTACGTTATACAGATTGTATTAGCAGACTGTGATTTTTATGCCTTTATCTGTTTTATCTTGATTATCCTTGGTCCTTGTTATAAACACCCAGTTTGGTTTTATCTTTTTGTGCTTTTGTATTTGTATTGGTTTTGTTCTTTATGTTTACACTTTTTGCTTTTAACTTTGGTTGTGTGTTTGTCTTTCTTTTACTCTCTTTTTACCTTGTTTTGATGTATTATGGCCCTGTTGCCCATGCACCATAAATCCCCAAACAACCAATATTTTTTAAGTTGTTTTACTTTGTACTTATACACTTGTTATTTGTTGTTTTACCATTTTACAATATATCACTTTTATTTTAAATTTGGTTGTGGGTTACACATCTTTTATTTTTTATATTGTCTTTTGTTTGGTGCATTATGGCCTAGTCCCCATGTGCAGTGAAACCCAAAACAACCAACCAACCAACTGCCCAAGTTTGCTGGCCCTGAAGAGCAAAGCTTAACGTCTCCGCTGTCTTTCCATTCGAATGGCTTGGAGCCTTGCAACAGGCCATTTACAATGGAAGACTTTTACATTGCTCTGCACTCTTCCTGTGCTTCTGCTGTTGAGCCAGGCAATATCCATTATGCCATGCTCCAACATCTCTCACCATCGAGTAGGATTGACTGCTCCAACTCTTCAACCATATTTTCATCAAGGAGCAGTTTCTGGACTCCTGGCGTGAGGCCATCATCTTGGCCTTCCCCAAGCCAGGAAAAGATCCCAAGATTCTGTCGAATTATTGTCAAATTGCATTACTAGCTGTGTGTGTAAGGTATTGGAAAAAATGGTAAATACCACGCTGTCCTTTTATTTGGAACACAGTGGCCTTTCCAACACCCAATGTGGCTTTTGCAAGCAACGGTCTAGCTAGACCACTAGATCACCTGATCCACCTCAAATCGGCGATCAGGAATTAATATTTACATCGAGAGCACCTGGTGTCCATTTTCTTCGACATCGAAAAAGCATATGACACGGCATGGAGATTCGGCATTCTTCGTGACCTCCATAACTTCGGCTTGAGAGGTCACATGCCGATCTTCATCGCCATTTTTTATCATCTCGTAATTTTCGAGTTCGTGTTGGCTGCACTCTCGCAGCTTTTCTTCCAAGAACAGGGGTGTCACAGTGCTGCGTCCTGAGTGTTATGCTTTTCACTTTCAAGATAAATTCTATTACACAACAACTTCCTCCGACTGTAGGCAATGCCCTCTATGTTGATGACTTTAGCAACTTTTGCTCATCGTCCAGCATGAGGGTCATTGAACAACAACTGCAAGCTGCCCTGAACAATTTCTCGGTTTGGGCGACAGTTAATGGGTTTCGGTTCTTCCCAAAGAAGACCACATGTGCACTTTTGCCACAAGTGTAATCTTCATCTGGACCCTGAGCTAAAGCTCGGAGGTAACATCATTCCAGTTGTGGTGGAGACCAAGTTTCTTGGTTTCATCTTCGACCAGAAATTGACCTTTTCATCACACATGCGACATCTCAGGTCCAAGTGCACATGGGCATTGAACATCCTCAAGGTCCTCTCCTCCCTCTCTTGGGGGATCAGACCGATGTTCATCGATCCGCCTCTACCGTGCACTTGTACGGGCAAAACTGGACTACGGATCCCAGGGGTATGACTCCACCTGGTATTTGATGGTTAAGGTGCTGGACCCTCTAAACCAACTGGCCTCTCATGTTTGCATGGGTGCCTTCTGCACTTCACTGGTGCAGTATTTAGGTTGAGACTGATGAACCATCTTTGTCTATTCGCTGTCAGCAGTTGTCTCTGCAGTCTGTAGCAACATTACAATCCCTGCCTGGCCATCCCCCTTAGGAACTGGGTTTTCAGTGCTCAGTGGGAAATGTTATACCAAAATCGGCCGACTGCCATTCGTCCTTTCGGTTTGCGTGTCGAAGATTATCCTGACATACAATAACACCAGTCTTGATAGCATCTCACTGTCGACAGCCAAGCCACTTTCACCATGGCTCATCATTTCCCCTTCCTGTGATTTTTCCTTTTGCAGGATAAGAAGGCCTTTACACCCAATTGTATATATCGGCAACTCTTTGCCAGCCATCATGCTGAGCAAACTGACTTTTTGCCTGTCTTCACAGATGGCTTGAAGTCTGGCACATTAGTGGGATCAGCCATGGTCTGCTGGATGTAATCATTGCAGACCAGATCCCACAGTAGTGTTCCATCTTCACTGCTGAGTTGCATGCTATCAGCATTGCCTTGGACCACATGGCAGCTAAAATTCATCATCAGTGTGTCCTCTTCACCAACTAGCTTAGCTCACTACAGGCTTTGATCTTGGTGAGGCATCGGCCTCACATTGTTCACTCCAAGGTCCGCCAGCAGCTCAATCGTCTGGCAGCCACAACCAACATTATCTTCTGTTGGGTGGCCGGTCACATCGGCATCATGGACAATGACTTGGCGGATACCATGCCAAGTCAGCCATGACCCTGTCCAGCTCTGCACTGCTGGTTCCATGCATGGACTGCCAGCAGTGTTTTTTCCATCAAGCTCTGGGCACAGTGCCAGAGATCTTGGTCTGAACAGATTGGTAACAAGCTTTTTGAGTTCTAGCCCATTGTCAAACCATGGCAGTCAGTTGCAAGAAGGAAGTTGTACTTGCTTGGCTCTTCTTAGGTCACTTGTTTATTACTCATTCTTTTCTTCTTTGGGCAGTCACGAACCTAGGTGCAAGTTTTGTGATGCCATTTTAACTATTAAACACATTTTAATCAACTGTCCCGCTTTTAACCTTGACAGGCGTTTGGTTTTTAGCTTTCACAATGTTATGTCCGAACCCCTTATACTCAGACTTCTTTTATCTGATGACTCTGTTTTAACTGTGTTTTTGCCTTTTTATGTTTTACTGGATATTTTAGACATCTCTGATTTTTACCTTTCAGCAATTTTTTTACGTGAATCTTATTCACCCATTATTATTTTTCCATATTTGTTGTTGGTTTTTGAATTTTATATCAGTGTTTTCCATTGTTTGTTGTTTTAGCATTTACATTTATTGTTTTTCATATTGTCTTTTACTTTTAATTTTGGTTGTGGGTTTATTTTACTTTTAGATTTTTCTTTTTATCCTTTACACCTCATTTGGTGCATCATGGCCTTACTTGTCCTTGGGCCATAAAACCCCCAAAGAACCAAACCATCATCTCTATGAAACTATTTATTTTAAAAGCACTTCAACAAAATCTATGTTCCATAGTATCAATACTAGTAAAGGAGATTTTTACCTACTGGTAAGTGATTAGTCAGAGTATCTTGGAACAAGAAAGTTGATAATGGCAAGTTCCTATTGTAGAGCACAGCAACACAAAATACTTGAAGTAATGAGGTGTTGAGAGAGGCTGATGTCATTTGTGCTCATTGCTTAATAGTTTTTCTTCCTGACATACTGATGATTCTTGACCAGCAATGATGTCAGTGAAGATTGCAAATACTCATAGTAGTGCACCTAGAGTTCTTTTACATATTAAGAATCTCTTTTTCCCTAGGATGGGGTGGTTCAGTTGGTAGCACACCAGGATCATAATCTGCAGTTCCCAGATTTGAGTCCCAGCTGGGTCGGTGTTGAGATTTATCTCCGCAAAACTCCCCACCCTGCCATGGCGAGTAGGGGACACTGATGGGCTTGGAAAGGCTGCCATCCATTGGATGAGATGTTAAGCCATGGTCCCTTTTGTGGAGGAGCCATACCCTGTGCATGTTAAATACATGTTGGATAGCCTTGATGGGAGGCTATCATCTGTCTTCCAACAGCTGTTCCAGTGGGTCCCCTCCCCCAACCTTCTCTGAACCTTTGGGATCTTTGTGACATGGCCATTTAGTCAAATGTGTACAACAAAAGTGCCACTCACAGGTAAAACAACCCAACCCACTATGCCCATTTTAACCCTGACTGTGGGTGCATTGTTAGGTTACAGTGAGTCTTAGCTTGGCTCTTGGGTGAGTTGTTTATTGCATGCAGGGTGCAATAATTTCCTTGTCACTCGTTTTGAGTGGTCAGGTGATGTGCATGTGCTGTAAGTTGATCTATTTATGACAGGAGAAATAAGAATGTGTAGAGTTCTTTTAACTTCCCAAGATTTAAGAATTTCTGGAAAAGCATTTTAAACAGAGACAAAAGGCATATTTAAATAAAAGAAATTATTTGAAATTTGTTTAGCATAATTGCATAGTAAATTTTAGTTACTCTCACTATGTTACCTTTCTTCTTTTTATGTAACTTATTTATCTGGATTGGTTTATTAGATCCCTTGATAATATTTGATAGATACCACAGTTATTTTTAGTTTTATCTTTTTTCGTGTTTCTATTCATACTTTGATTGTGAAATTTTACTATAATGTTTTTAGAAATGAGATGTGAAAAATTAATATTATTAAAAGTTTCTATTAAATTGATATTTATTTCCTTTGTGTGGGATATTAGTACCTATATATATCAATGAATCTATGTATCAGTTTATTCTTTCAATTAACACATTTATTATAAATCCCATGCAACAGTAAATATATATTAATTTAATAGAAATTTTTAATAATATTAATTTCTCCATTTCATTTATAGAAGCATAAATGCAAATTTCACAATCAAAGTATGAATGGAAACAAGAAAATTAAATTGAAAAGATAACTTTGGATAACTTTGGTAGCTACCAAATATTATCAAGGAGTATAATAAATCATCCACATAAATAAGTTACCTCTAAAGAAGAAAGATAACATAGCTAGAATATCTAAAATTTACTATGTAATCACATTAAACAAATTCCACATCATCTCCTTTGTTTAAATATGTCCGTATATATGCTTAAAATATTTTTCTTGGAAGTCTTAAATCTTGGAAAATTAAATGAATTCTGTCAGATCCCATCGATGCAAGCTCCTGTCCATGGTGAGGGGATCACCCTGTGAAGGTTATGCTGGCTTGGGTACCTTCACAGGGCCCTGAACTTTTGCCCGCGTGTTTGCCATGCATAGAGACCTGTGTCCCTGGAAAGGAAGATCTTGGCAGTTGCTCGGGGGTCCAAGTTTTCTCTCTTCAGTTCATGACTGGGGGGATCCCTTTTGGCTGTCTTGCCTTTGAGGAGCCCGTCCGTTGCTGCTTTGGCCTCTGCTTCAGGTAAACAGGAGGTCCTGGGGTGGCCCCATCAAGATCAATCGGCTGGTAGGCAGGTCCTGCTAGGGTCAACCGTGCAGAGTGGTGAGTAACCTTGTCCACATCCGGGCAATGGTTTACAAGTTTTCCCATCGATTTCTTGATTTTGTAATTTTCTTTAATTTGTGAGAATGAGTTACTTCTCACTTTTCTTTATTTTTCCGCTTCTTTTGTGAGACCTCAGATGGAATTCTCACATTTCTCTTTTCATTTTCCTTTTGTTTCTTTGTGAGGGCTTGGCTCACTGGTTGTGTGGGTATGGTGCCCGGGCAGCCCTGGCACCTGTTCGGGCATCTTCTTGTCGGACTCTGTAATGGGTGGGTACAATGGACACTGAATCCCAAAAAACAAACATGAGTTCTACAACTCGCAATTCACCGACCGATGCTGCCAAGAGGGCTTGCCATGAATCCCTCTCTTCTTTGTCTTCACCATTATCTTTGTGTGTGTCTCCGTCTCTGAAGTTCCTGGTCATCCACTCTACAGGTGATCAGGTGCTTGGAGATATGTCCCCATTTTTATTAACAAGGGTATCAAGGTCTTGCAAACCGAAATCTATCAAGCGAAATCTATCATCGTGACTTGCAGTGGAAATTGCCTGCTTGAAACATTCGGAGCTCCTTTTGAAGGTAACAGCTGTTGGTGGAGTGGCTGTCAAAGTCACTCCACAGAAGACGCTCAATTTCTCCCAAGGTGGGATCTCCGAGTGGGGCCTCCTCAAAGTCTCTGAGGAGGAAATCCTCTCGGAGCTTTCATCTCATGGAGTGATAGCAGTCCACAGTGTTTTGATATGCTGTGATGGAAAGTTAGTACCTGCCATGTACTAATAATTACTTTTAACATGCCACACCTGCCTACTTCCATCAAGGCAGGGTACTTACATTGCGAAGTATGGCCATGTGTACCAAACCATCTGCATTGTTTTCAATGCCAGAGGTTTGGCCATGAACACACTGCATGCTGGTGCAAGCCCACCTGGGCTCGTTATCACAGTCAGGATCAGCTTGAACCTGACAGTGCAGCAGAAAAGACATGTTGTGTAAATTGCCGTGGCAAAAGTCTGGCTTACTCCCGCAATGATCCAAAGTGGCTGGAGAAGAAAGAGGTACAGCGCCTAAAGACCCTCCATAACATCAGTTTTCCAGAGGTGAGGAAGCTTGTTGCACTGCCTGCCCCACCTGGCAAGGTCTCCTATGCCGGTGCGGTCATCGGAAAGTCTATCTTCAAGATTGCTTCCATGTCAGTGCAGACAGATATCAGCGTTCCACCTGCTGAATCTTTCTCGCCTGCTGTTAAGTATCTCTTGACGCAGTCGAAACCAACGTCGGTGTTAATCTCGACATTAACTCCAGTTTCTATTTCTGTGCCTTCCGCATTCACTTCTGGAACCCCACCCTCCCGACCACAGACAGCCAGACCTTATAAACCTAAAGGGACCCTTTGGGGCCTAAGAAAAAAGCAACTCCTCCTTGTGCGATGATGTCTAATCTGTGTCACTCGAATGACTCTGAGGACATGGACACAGACCGCCCAATATTTCCAAAACTGTCGCTGCTGACAGTTAAAATAAATTGAAAGTTGTCCGCCACTTCTTCCAAGACCTAAGATAGCCACACTGATACAATGGAACTGTCATGGATTTCGGAGAAATATTGGCAACATCCAGGTCCACCTGAGGTCACATGAACCCATCTGTGTGTGCCTGCAGGAGACATATTTGCAGACAGCCAACGATCCGACTATCTGGCACTTCTCTCTTGTTTGCCGGGGCTGGGATTGAGATGGTCCAGGTCGCGGGGGTGTCTCCATCTTCGTGGGCTCACCATTCTCCATTTCAGGTCATACTGCTCATTACTAACTTAGAGGTGGTTGCCATCCGCCTCTTTGTGGGATTTTCGCTGACTGTCTATTCTGTCTATCTTCCATTCGGAAGAATCGTTTTCTGGGATGACCCTGATGAACTCGTCTCGCAGCTACCATCTGACTTCCTCGTCATGGGGGACTTCAATGGACACTGTCCACTCTGGGGCAGTGCTGACACCAGCGTGAGGTGCAGGGTCATGGAACAGTGGCTCCTGGATCCATTGCTCTCCCTGTTGAACACTGGTGTCAGTACATACTTCTGCTCCCCAACCTGCACATTCTTTGCGATTGTTCTCACCATCTACTCCTCCTCGATGCTTCCACTCTTTACATGGTATGTCAAGGACAATCCACATGGAAGTGATTAGCTCCCCGTGCTGTGCACCATCTCTTGTGGGGGCTTTGCAGCCCTTCACATGTATTCTGGTGGAGTCTTGATCGAGCTGACTGGAGTGGCTTTGAGCTCTTGTCTGAGTTCGATGAGCACTCTGTCAGCCAGGAGCCAAGCCATTCAGTGTTGTAGTGGCGGAGATGATGGACTGCATCGTCCACACAGCTGCCTGTACTATTCCTCAGACCTTGACTTGTCGGGTCTGAGGTTCCCAAAACTGTGGTGGAATCCTGACTGCAACACAGTGCTTAAGACTCAGAACAAGGGTTGGGGGGTGTTTCAGAGATATCCCACATCCCCCAACCTTGAAGCATCCAAATGCGCCAGGGCGACATTGGCCACAGTTTTGGAAACACGGTTCCCAAAACTGTGGTGGAATCCTGACTGCAACACAGTGCTTAAGGCTCAGAACAAGGGTTGGGGGGTGTTTCAGAGATATCCGACATCCCCCAACCTTGAAGCATCCAAATGCGCCAGGGCGAAAGCCCGTTTCATCTGGTGCCAGAGCCAGAAGGAATCTTGTATATCAAATATACGTTATCCTTCACACTCATGACCAGTTCTAACGTCATGTGGAATAAGGTCCAGACTGATGTTCATTGCTCCATCTCTGCCGTGCAGTTGTCCGGTCGAAACTGGACAACGAATACCAGTATGTACAACTCTGCCAGGGATTCGGGGATGAAGGTGCTGGATTCCCTCCATCATCAGGCCCTCCGTGTATCCATGGGGGCCTTCTGCACTTCACCAGTCCAGAGTATTTAGATCTACATTGAGACTGATGAATTTTCTTTATCTATTTGCCATCAGCAGTTGTCCCTGCAATATGCTGCAAAATTGCGATCCCTGCCTGGCCATCCCACGTGGGACTGCATTTTCAGTCCCCAGTGGGAAATGTTATACCAGAATCGGCCTATTGCCATTCGTCCTTTCGGTTTGCATGTCCGAGGTTACCTGCGAGAAATCAACACCAGTCTCGATAGCATCGCACAATCGATAGCTGAGCCACTTCCACCTTGAGTCGCTGTTTCCCCTTCATGCGATTTTTTACTGTGCAGGACTGGGAAGGCCTTTACACACGACTGTGTGTATCAACAACTCTTTGCCAGCCATCATGTTTAACATCCGGACTTCTTGCCTGTATTCACAGACGGCTCGAAGTCTGGTACATTGGTGGGATCAGCCGTGGTTTGCTGTGATGTAATCATTACAGACCAGATCCCATAACAGTGCTCCATCTTCACTGCAGAGTTGCATGCTATCAGCCTTGCCTTGGACCACATAGCAGCTAAGCTTCATCGTCAGTGTGTCCTCTACACTGACTTGCTTAGCTCGCTACAGGCTTTGATCTCGGTGAGGCATCAGCCTCACCCTGTGCACTTGAAGATCTGCCAGCAACTCTATTGTCTGGCAACTATCCCCACCGTTCTCTTCTGTTGGGTGTCCGGTCAACTGCCATTTGTCCTTTCGGTTTGCGTGTCTGAGGTTATGTGCAAGACATTAACACCAGTCTCAATAGCATCGTACAGTCAACAGCCAAGCCACTTCCACGTGGCTCGCTGTTTCCCCTTCCTTCTATTTTTCCCTGTGCAGGACCGGGAAGGCCTTTACACCCGACTGTGTGTATCAACAACTCTTTGCCAACCATCGTGTTTAGCATCTGGACTTCTTGCCTGTATTCGCAGATGGTTTGAAGTCTGGCACATTGTTGGGGATCAGCCATGGTCTGCTGTGATGTAATCATTACAGACCAGATCCCATAGCAGTGCTCCATCTTCATTGCAGAGTTGTATGCTATAAGCCTTGCCTTGGACCACATAGCAGCTAAGCATCATCATTGGTGTGTCCTCTACACTGACTCGCTTAGCTCGTTACAGGCTTTGATCTCGATTAGGCATCACCCTTGCACTCGAAGATCTGCCAGCAACTCCACTGTCTGGCAACCATCCTCACCGTTCTCTTCTGTTGGGTGTCCGGTCACATTGGAATAAGAGGCAATGACTGGGCAGACGCTGCTGCCGAGTCAGCCACGCCCTTGTCCGACCCTCAGCTGCCAGTTCCATACCTGGACTTTCGACAGTGTTTCTCCATCGAGCTCTGGGCACAATGGCAGAGATCTTGGTCTGAACAGGTTGGCAACAAACTTTTTGGGATCAAGCCAATTGTCAAACCGTGGCAGTCTTGTTTTTGCAGGAATCACAAAGAAGTTGTTCTTGCTCTGCTCTGCTGAGGTCATTAGTTTATTACACATTCCTTTCTTCTTCAGGTGGACAATGAACCTAAGTGTGAGTTTTGCGACACCATTTTAACAATGAAACATATTTTACTTTCATGTCCTGCTTTTAACTTTGAATGACGTACGTTTTTTAACTTTCATGATTTCACTTCTGAGCCCCTTATACTCGGACATCTTTTATCCGATGGCTCTGTTTTAACGACTGTTTTTGTATTTTTCCATTTTACTGGTTATTTTACATGTTTATGATTTTTACTTTGTTTCCTAGATTATAAACTTGTTTGTACTTTTCAATTGGTCCTATACACCCATTTTTATTGTTGACTTATACACTTGTTGCTTCTTTTTATTCGTTTTTATATTTGCCTTTTATGTGCCATTTTGTTTCTGTCACTTTTAACTTTTGTTGTCGGTTACTTGACTTTTATCCCTTTGTGTCTTTTTGTTTGGTGCAATATAGCCTTAGCTGCTCTTGTGCCAAAAAAAAGCCTAAACAACCAACTCTGTCAGACACTTCTTCTCTGTCACATACAGATCAAGTTACAGCCACATGCACATCATTCGACCACTCAAAACTGGTGACAATTAAATTTATTGCATCCTGCCCCTGGATGCAATAAACAACTCACCCTAATGCCAAGCCAAAATATGCTGACTCTCACCTGACAATGTGCCACAGTCAGGGTGTGAAATATGCATAGTGGATTCTTAATATGTAAAAGCACTATGTATGGTACTTTGAGTGTCGGCAACCATCACTGACCTCACTGCAGTTAAGAACATCAATATATCAACAAAAGAAAGCTCAAACCGTATCAGCATCTCTCACCACCTCTTCAAGTATTCTATGTTGCTATGCTCATCATCATGATTCGCTCTACGATAGGAACTTGTCACTATCAACTTTCGTGTCCCATAATAGTCCTAATCACTAATGGGTATGTAAAAATCTTTTTTACTATTATTGATACTGGGTAGCATAGATATTTCATGGAAGTGCCTTTAAAATAAATAGTGTCATAGATCATTAAACTAATTTATTTTAATTACTGTGCTGTGAATCACTAAAAATAATTAAAACTTGCGACAAAGCTCTTTGGGAGCTATAATTTCCTCTAGCATTTTAAGATATCATCTTGTCCCCTCGGTGCGAGCACTTGCAGCCCTTCACGCGTCTCACGTGTGAGGCTCGATCGGGCTGACTGTGGTGGTTTCGAGCTGCTCTCTGAGCTCGATGACCACTCTGTCAGCCAGGAGCCCATCAATGTGGCAGTAGTAGAGATAATGGACTGTATCATAGATGCAGCTGCATCAACAATTCCTCGAACTTCGACACGGTTTCCTCGTTTTTTCGAAACCGTGGTGGAACACCCCCAAGCCTACAAGGCTTGGGGGGGGGGGGGGGGGGGGTCGGAGATATCTGACGTCCCCCATCCTCGAAAAGTTCAAACACGCCAGGGCAAAGGCTCATTTCCTCCACCAGAGCCAGAAGGAATCTTGGATCAAATATACGTCTTCTATCACCTACACAACCTGTTCTAAGGTCTTGTGGATAAAGTCTGGCAGATGGGTGGGAACTACACGTCCCACTCATTATCGATCCTGGAGCACAATCGACAGGCAATTGCTGATTCCAAAGCAATTGCTGACACTCTGGGGAGTTATTCTCCTCCATCTTTTCTTCTTCTTACTCCCTGCAGTTTCTGGCCCAGAAGGGCAGAGCGGAACGCTCTCCGCTGTCCTACCACTCGAATGGCCTGAAGTCTTACAACATGCCATTCACAGCAGAGGAGCTTCGCCTTGCTCTGCACTCCTCTCGTGCATCTGCTGTAGGGCCAGATAATGTCCATTATGCTATGCTCCAACATCTCTCATCATCGAGTAAGGATCGACTGCTCCGATTCTGCAATCGCATTTTTCTCGAGGAGTAGTTTCCGGACTCCAGACGGGAGGCCATCATCTTGGCCTTTGTGAAGCCAGGAAAGGATTCCAAAATTCCTTCAAATTATTGTCCCATTGTGTTGACGAGCTGCGTGTGCAAGGTGTTGGAAAGAATGGTAAATGCCAGATTCATCTGGTATTTAGAACACCACAACCTGCTTTCCAACACCCAGTGTGGCTTTTGCAGGCAATGGTCAACTCTTGACCATCTGATACACATTGAATCAGTTATCAGAAACTAATTTTTACGAAGAGAGACCTAGTGTCAATTTTCTTCGACATCGAAAAAGCATACAACACGGCTTGGAGATTTGGCATTCTTCATGACCTTCACAGCTTTGGCTTGCAAGGTCACATGCCGATCTTCATCTCCAACTTCTTATCGGCACGTTCTTTTTGTGTCCGTTTCGGTAACACTCTGTAGTGGCCGTACCCCCAAGAACAGGGGGTGCCACAAAGCTGTGTTCTGAGTGTTATGCTTTTCGCTGTCAAGATTAATTCTATTACTAGGCAACTTCCTCCATCTGTAGGCAATGCCCTTTATGTTGATGACTTTAGTATCTTTTGCTCTTCATCCAGCATGAGGGTCATTGAAAGACAACTGCGGATTGCCCTGAACAATCTTTCTGTTTGGGTGACAGCAAACGGGTTTCGGTTGTCCCCACAGAAGACCGCTTGTGTGCACTTTTGCCGCAAGTGTAATCTTCACCTGGATCCCGAGCTCCAGCTCGGGGGTAACATCATTCCAGTTTTGCTGGAGACCAAGTTTCTCGGTCTTGTATTCGATTGGAAATTGACATTTTTACCACACATACATCATTTCAAGTCCAAGTGCATGCAGGCATTGAACAACGTCAAGGTCCTCCTCCCTTTCTAGGGGGGCGGACCGATGTTCTTTGCTCTGCCTGTACCGTGCACTTGTCCGGTCGAAACTGTATTACGGATCCCAGGTGTACAACTCCGCCCAGGATTCGTTGGTGAAGGTGCTGGACCCCCTCCATCATCAGGCCCTCTGAGTTTATATGGGAGCCTTCCGCACCTCACCGGTCCAGAGTCTATACGTCGAGACCGACGAACCTTCTCTGTGTCTTCACTGTCAGCAGTTGTTTGTACAATATGCATCTAAATTGCGATCCCTGCCTGGCCATCCCACTTCGGACTGCATTTTGAGTCCAAAGTGGGAAATGCTTTGCACAAATCGGCCGACTGCCATTCGTCCGTTTGGTTTGCGAGTCTCAGAGACATCAACACCAGTCTCGATAGTGTCGCACAGTCGACAGCCGAGCTGCTTCCACCGTGGCTCGCTGTTTCCCGTTCCTGTGATTTTTTCCTTGTGCAGGACAGGGAAGGCCTTTACACCCGACTGTGTGTACCGGCAACTCTTTGCCAGCCATAGTGCTGCACACCCGGTCTTCTTGTCTGTCTTTACAGATGGCTCGAAGTCTGGCACATCAGTGGTATCGGCCATGGTCTGCTGTGATATAATCATTGCAGACCAGATCCCACTGCAGTGTTCCATCTTCACTGCAGAGTTGCACGCTATCAGTCTCGCCTTGAACCACGTGGCGGCTAAGCATCATCGTCGGTGTGTGCTTTACACTGACTCGCTTAGCTCTCTACAGGCTTTGATCTCGGTGAGGCATCAGCCTCACCCAGTTCTTACTAAGATCTGCCAGCAGCTACATCGTCTGGCAGCCATAACCAATGCCCTCTTCTCTTGGTTGCCCGGTCATGTTGGAATCAGGGGCAATGATTTGGCAGATGCTGCTGCCAGGTCAGCTACACCCCTGTCCGACTCTCCGTTGCCGGTTCCATATCTGGATTTCTGGCAGCATTTTACCAACGATCTCCGGGTACAATGGCAGAGATCTTGGTCAGAACAGCTTATGAACAAGCTCTTTGAGATCAAACCTATCATCAAACCATGACAGTCTTGTTACCACAGGAATCGCAAGGAGGAAGTTGTACTTGCTCAGCTTTGCTTAGGTTCTTCGGGCTGACAACACACCTAGAGTGAGTTTTGTGACACCATTTTAACAATCAAACATATTTTAATTTCATGTCCTTGTTTTACCTTTGAACGCTGTATGTTTTTTAATTTTCATAATTTTACGTTTGAGCCCCTTACACTCGGACATCTCTTATCTGACCATTGTTGTTTTACCTCTATATTTAAATTTTTACGATATACTGGTTATTTTAATTGCTTGTAGTTTTACTCCCTTTTTATTCTTCTATATCTTTAACCCAGGTTGCTTCCACCTCGGTTATTTTTATGTTTATATTGATATAACATTTATATATTTGTTCATTGTTGTTCTATATGTTCTATTTTACTGAATTCTATTTTTTGTGTTGGTCTTTGTAGTTTATTTTTAACTTTGGTTGAGGGTGACATCATTTTTATCCTTTTACTTTTTGGACATACGTTTGGCGCATTATAGCCTTAGTTGCTAATGCGTCAATAAACCCCAAACAACCAACCAACCAGCATCATCTTGTACAGGGAGTGATTGCATTAATTTAGCCACTCCACATATAGAATTACACTTAGCAAATAGAGTTGTAAATAGTGTATCTAAAAGTTTAAACAATGAGGCAGACCAAAAATTAGGTTTGTGGACATTGTCCAACACCTCATTTTAGGTGTTAAAGTTATAATCATTCTAAGTCTCAAAAACTTTAATTCTGTCATGTAAATATATGACAGAACCTTATTAGAATTGGTCTGTGGAATTTGGTAGGATTGTGTGAAGGAGAGGGAGTGATTGATTCAGTTTGTCACTTTCAGGTTATACATTATAAAAATGCATAAAATTAATTCAGTAATAATAGCCTATTATATATATATTCAGTTCCATTAATCGATTAATTTTTTTTTCTGAATTTATATCTTGGGTGGTTATCCAGGATAGGCTATTGGTGTTTATAGTATGTATTTTTAACAGATCTTATAATTCAAATATTTGTGCACTGCCACTTAGATAACATTTTGAAAGTAGTGAATTACGTTCTGAAAAGTGTGTTTATTAGCAAGCTTCATAATTTCTTTTATGGTCTCTAAGATCTTGGGACTGATTACAAAATATTGTCTTAGAGAGTGTGAAGTGTACTTTGGAAATATTTATGATGTAACTTGCAAACTGCAATTTGCTTACTACTTGACTAGAGATTTTAACATATCACAATTCCGATTTTTTTTTCATATTTTACAGTGGGGTCGCATCTTACACGGGGGTTAGGTTCTGAAAATGCGTATAGTCAAAATTGACCTTGAAAAATCCTTTAAATTGCTCATGAAGCACAGTATACATGTTTTTGTGTATACAACCCTGTACAGTAATATGTATACAGTAATGTACAGTGTATAATAAAAAGTACATATGCAAAATATCATTTCACAGTATTTTTAATTGCATAATAGAGAGGGAGACAGAAGAATGAAAGAATAAATAAGGAATTTTTGAGGTTTATGCAATTCCTAAAAGTTGTTAAAACTTGGTTGGCTTTGAATTCTTTCTCATTAGAAGGTTTTTCCTCTTTCTATGGTGGTAGGTGTGAAAAGTACATAAAGGCTGAGGGCCTTTTTTTCGCAAAGTATTTCCATTGATAGGCACATGTTTAAGGTTCATGACTTCTAGCCATATGTTTAATGCCTTTTCAGTCTTCACTAGTCTTATCACGCACTTGACTCATCATCGTAGCAGTTATTGGAGCACTTGTTTGGTGAAGTTCTCTTTCTCCCTCTCGAATATTGATGACACAAATGTGAAATTCATGGCAGCGATACTTACAATCCATGTTGGAGACCAACATACCGTTTAATAAGTCCTCCAGCATTAAAACATATTTCTATTTTTTCAGTTTGGGCACCAGATAAAGCAGCTGGCTTGCATTTAGGGTGCCATATACGAAAATATGTATCTTTAAACACGAGAATTACTCAGTGTAGTGAGATGCTCATACTATGAGAGACATGCAGGAACTATGACTGAGGGAACAGCAGATTCAGGTCTTTCACCTGGAGGCACTGATTGAGTAAAATGGTTTGCAGAATGGTTCGCCACTAATTAAATCGATATTTTTTCCTAGAAGTTTTCTAATCTTTTTAAATATTTATGACTAATTTATTAGTTTTTGCTTGAAGTTATAAATATTTGTAATTGTGTAATATTATTTGATTTTTTTTTTCATTTATATAGGAATTATAAATGAAACTATGACATCAGGAGCTAACCTTGGAATACCATTCATGAAAGTCGTGAGTTTCAAAAATCTCTCAGTTACATTATTAAGTAGTTAATTTTTTTTCTACAGTCCTTATCAAAAAGTTCAATTGCCACTCTATTAAATTTTTGAGCAATTTTTATTTTGCTGTATAAGGGTGCCTTCCCACTTACCGCTCGCCATGTCGCAAACTCACTGTGATCTCACTCGCTGTTCCTCAAGCAATGGGTATCGCCTTCACTCTAAAACACACAGTCTGTGACAAAGAACTAAGCTTATTGGTTCTCACTGCAAATGAATGTGTTTTTTGTTGTCTCTGTGAGATCTACTGTGCTTACTCTATAAGTAAACATTATGTCCAAGAAAAGAAGTTTGCTCTTTTGTAAATGGTTAATATTGCTTGCCTTGGCTAATCATAGGCTTAGTAATAAAAAAAAAGTCGCACTAAATGCGTCGTGAGACTTTTAATGATAAAAAAAGATTAGGTGATTTTCACAAATTAATCCTTAATATTTAAGAGGCTGACACTGTTATAAAAACCTTTTTGTGTATGACACCTGCCAAATATAAAGAAATTTTGGCTATTGTTTTTTGTTTTTTTATCTAAAGAGGTTTTGGTGATTTAGAACAAAGGACATGATATTGTGGAAATCTTTTTCTGCAGCTGAAAGATTGGCACTAACAATAAGGCAAGATGCGTTTAGAATTTTTCTTAGCTCATTTTCCAAAATAGCTAACATTTTTACTCTGTGTTCTGTCTGTAGATGGTCAACTTTTTTTGTTTGTAGAGATAAATTAAAAATTCCTTTTGTGTGTGATAAGATTGATGAACTATTGCAATCATTTGCACTTTTCAAATCTCCCGAAAGTGTTAATGGCAATTTCTAATAAATGATGGAAAATTTTGAAATCTGTAAAATTTTCAATGAATATGAATATAGGCTGTAAATTTTGGTGGTGGAATATGAATGCCACGAGGTTTGCATTGATAACAATGAGTTGGTTATTGGTTATGTGCATTATCTTTGGTTTACAGGGGAGGGGGGTTTTTTTGAAAAAAATTGTTGGATAATTACTGATGAAATATGAGTTACATTTTCAAATACTCAAGTAGGTTTTCCATGTTTAGACAATGCTAAAATCTGCAAAATGCAAAACTTTAATGGAATATTTTAAGCGACCTATTTATGTAGAAATTTAAAATTTTGGCGGTAGAATGTCAAGGAATATTACATTAACAGCAACGACTGGAAACTTCTTTTGAAGTAACCAATCAGATGCATGTTCCTGCATGTCCCTCTTCCATGAAGTAACCATCAGATTGTTTGGAAGATCAAACAAGAACACTTCTATTTTCATAAAATTATTCTCTAGCACTTTCTCCTCTATATTATCTTAATGGGATTTTGAATAGGATTACTGTAATGCAATATAGGTAAATTATTTCTTATTTAAAATTTTTCTAAAAGTTCACACCAACTGCCTAATGTGTTGCACATTATTTGTTACACTAAAAATTAATGTCTTGGCAGGATGGAAATCATAGGCAGTACAGCATTATTTGGACCATCTCAACTTTACAATTCATAAATATTTAGAAATTAATTTCTAGTTTCAGATATTCAGCATAGATAATCAGGAAAACATACTGCTTACATTAGAGTGAGCAGTAATTAAATAATTCATGATAATAGATTAAAATCATCATACCAAAACATTACTCATATAAGATAATTATGGAATGCATTGACTTCTGTTTTGTTCCTTTGTGTAAATAATCAGTCTCCTTATCATCAAGTGGAAGAACTAAAGTAAAAAATTTCGTTTTATCTCAGCAGCATGGTTAAAGAAAGAGGGAGGGGGGGGAGGGGAATTGCTCAAAATGTATGCATTTAAAATTTTATTTGCATTTTTGTATTTTTACAATATTTAGCTACTCTTAGAAAAACTCCTACACCCAACATATTTCCAAAAATTTATAAGTGGTTACAAAAGAAACAAATTGCTTAACAATAAAGATTTATATGTGCAGATATTCTGTTAGTGTAATATCTCCAAATGCTCATTATCTACATTCGCGCGGCTGTTCTAGCAACGTCATTCATCAGTGGCAATCTGATTGGCTCTTGCTTGCATACCATGCAGTGAGAATAGAAATAGAATCTATTCCAGCTTTAGTCATGTGGTTGCCAGTGGAGGGGAAGTGACGCTTGACTACTGATTCCAGAAGATGTGTGGTCTTCGAAAACTCGTCCTTGTGGAATGGTGAGCGGTAAGTAGGAAGGCGCCCTAGTACTTAAATAAATTTTATGATCATTATTTATAAATATTTTATAACTAAAGCTAGAACTATAATTACACTAGACAACAAATTAAAACTTTTTTTATAATATTTGTCAAATAGGATGTTTTTGAGTAATTTGGGGGTGCTGAATTCAAATATGGCTGTGAAAAATCTGCAGCACGTACAGTTTTTTTTTAAATTACAGATTGATGTATTTCAATGAATATGCATTTCTGGGAAATGAAAATAAATGTGACTTTTTTATTAAATTGCAACTTAAAACTCAATAATTAATTGCATGATTACAGTGAAAAAAGTTAGAAACATCAGTTATAGACCACTGAATATAAAGTAACAAATGAAATAATATTGAAATGCAAAATAAGAAAACAGGGGCAAGGATCTTTTATACTTAGAAGAAGTTCATTTTTGTGTTTTATGTGCTGAGGTATCTTCCTTCTGCAAGAACCAGCAGTAGTCACCCATCATTGTTGGGTTCCACCTGCCTTGACATCTCTCCTCCATGGTTAAATATTCTGGTGAAATCTTTGTCTATGCTCATCACTGACAGCTCCTAAGTTCTTGCGAAAGAAGTCGAGATGTGAGTGCAAGAATTGGATCTTCAAAGACATTTGGCAGCCAAGATTTTCAGTTTTTGAGATCTTGAATGAGCTGATGATAGTTTTCCTCTTTGTGCTTCCCCAGAAAACCCTAGACCACAGATGTGAAGGATTTCCATGCAGCACACTCCTTCATATTCAGTGTTTCTTTGAAGACAGTATCATTCAGCAGCTTCCTGATCTGAGGACAAACAAAGATCCCTTCTTTGAGTTTCGCATCACTTAGTTTTAGAAAATTTTCCTTCAAGTGCAAAAACCCTTTACCAGTTTTGTCCATAGTGTTGCAAAGTTTTTCATAAGCCCCAGTTTGATGACATTAGAGGGGTCAACTATAGGCTTATACCTCACATTACTCTTTCCCGGAATGAAACATCTCTTTGAACCAGTCTTTTGTTTTGTAGTGTTCCTTTCTGGCCCTACTGTCCCACAAACACAGAAAACAGCAAAATTTTGTGAAGCCTCCTTGGAGCCCAAGCAAGAGAGATATGACTTTTAGGTCACCACATAGCGTCCACTTAAACTGACCACATTTTATAGCAGTGAGTATTTTTTCCATGCTTTCATAAGTTTCCTTCATTCCCACAGCGTGCGTCACTGGAATGTAATGTTTTTGGCTTCCTTTATGCAAAAGAACAGCTTTTAAGCTGAATTTTGATGAATCTATAAATAGACTCCATTCCTTAGGGTTGTGAGTTGTTTCAATTTCTTCCATCAGCCCTGAAATATCTGTGCAGAAACACAAACCATCTTCCATCTTGTTATAAGCAGATAAAGCCAAATTTCTCTTTCTGAACAGAGAAACTATTGTACCTTTGACCAGAAGATTCCACTCTTGAAGTCTTAAACCTAAAACCTCAGCTTGTTGTTTGGAAAGTCCTAGGTCTCGAACAAGATCATTTAGTTCATTTTGCTGAATCAGATGAGACTCATCTATCTTTTTAGAGGTGTATGTAAGATCAAGATCTGTATATGCCTCAAAGTCTTCCTCTGATGAATGTGAATCCATTTCCTCCCAGTTGGTTGGAGGTATTGGTATAAGAAGATCTCCATGAGGAACTGGCCTTATGGCTGAAGGCACATTTGGATATTGTATTTTGCTTTTGTTCTCTTTTGAAAAGCCCGACACTTTAGTTAAAAGTAGTAATCATGCAAGTGACTAGTTGGCTCACACCAAACCATTGGAACTACAAAGGGCATGGCTTTTATCTTACCTTTCAACCATTCACTCAGGCCAACAAAGCACGAAATGCAGCACACATGTTTAAAAAAAGAAAAGTAGCCATAGTTTTCCAGATCAGTAGACCACACTCCCCTTCCGTTCACTTCCACAAGAGAGTATCTCTTTTGAAAGGTACTAACAGTCTACACCACGAGAAGGCGGGGTCGGACATTAGGTGCTAGGCCTGGCCGGTTCTATGCATCATCACAGGGGATTGGTGCATAGCTAGCTCTCCTTCCAGTGACTACCTAGCTACCATTATACTTTAGATATATCTGTAATTCATGTTTTAATGTTTATTATTCATTTTTTTTAAATGTTTCAGCATTAATCATGCATTTATTACTATTTTCTATGACAAACTGCAACATGGCAGAGTTTTTCCTTTTCCTTTACTCTGCATTCTTTTATTGATCTCAAAAAGGAAGAAATGCATCTAAACAGCTTGTTACCATTCTGTTAAAACTATGCTATCAAGGAATGCAGCCAGATCATAAACAGTTGGTAATAAAAGTTGCTTAGCATGGTATTACCAATTTACTCCTTTATGAGTTGTTAAAAATGTTAGTTCATGGAAGAAATTTTAACTAAAGCACAGTTTATACAGAAAACTAATTTTTTTCCCTAAAAATGACAAGGATGATATATACAGTGAGGGAAATACATGCAAGAGAATAGAGTAATAAATGGATATTTTCATATATTTTACATGAGAAACTTGTTGCTTTATTCCCCTTAGTGTGGGATCCTGTCTTTGGGGAGGGGACCACCCTGTGAATGTTCTGCCGGCTTGGGTACCTTCACAGGGTCCTGAATGCTCACCTGCTTGTTTGCCATGCGCGAGACCCGTGTCCTTGGAAAGGAGGATCCTGGCAGTTGCTCTGGGGTCCTGTCTTCTCTCCCCGGTTCATGAGTGGTGGGTCCCCTCTGGCCATTTTGCCATTGGGGAGCCTGTCTATCGTGGGGCTGGGCAGCGAATTTGGGGGACCACTGCTATACACTGCTTTGGCCTCTGCTTCAGGTAAATCGGAGTTCCTGGGACAGCGCCCTCAGAATCAATTGGCTGGTGGGCAGGTCCTGCTAGGGTCAACCTTGCAGAGCGGTGAATAACTTTGTCCATGTCTGGGCAACGGTTTACAAGTTTCCCCATGGATTTATTAATTTTGTAGTTTTCTTTAATTTGTGAGAATGAGTTGCTTCTCACTTTTCTTTATTTTTCCACTTCTTTTTTTTTATGAGATCTCGGATGGGATTCTCACATTTCTCTTTTAATTTTCCTTTTGTTTCATTGTGAGGGCTTGACTCACTGGCTATATGGGTATGGTGCCCAGGCAGCCCTGATGCCCAATTGGGCACCAATGCTGCCAAGGGGGCTCTCCTCTCTCACTTTTGGGGTGGACCGATGTTCATTGCTCCACCTCTACTGTGCACTTGTCTGGTCGAAACGGGACTACAGATCCCAGGTGTACAACTGTCTGGGATTCTGTGGTGAAGGTGCTGGACCCTGTACACCACCCCTGTGATGATGCATAGAACCGGCCAGGCCTAGCACCTAATGTCTGACCCCGCCTTCTCGTGGTGCCGACCTTTAGTACCTTTCAAAAGAGATACTCTCTTGTGGAAGTGAACTGAAGGGGAGGGCTGTCAGATTAGTGTGGCCTACTGATCTGGAAAACTATGGCTACTTTTCTTTTTTTTTCTACCCTTGTGATGCCCCATCGTTCACTTTTACTTTACCTTAACCAGTTTTGTTTAATTTACGTTATATTTATCATTTTGGGGATTTTTATTTCCTTTTTGGCATCACAGCATTCGTTTCCAAGAGTTAGGAGTTGCGCACGCCCAACTCCGATCTTCCGACTGTCACCCGCTAAAGCGCGTGCACAAGGCACGGATCATAGCTTGCGTCGTTCGTCATTTTATGTAAATGTCTTTCCCGGCGTGCAACATGACACGCGCCTGGCTCTTGTAATAAGTCTGACGTGGTCAGAGTAGTTAGTTGCAGAGAGTGGTGAGGAGTTGGAAGTTGGAGTTGTAGAGTGAGAGAGGAGGAGAGTGCGTTGTAGTACAGTGAGTTGATGTATCTTCTTCATTGAAGTTTTGGTGAGTTGATTTTTTGGAAATAAATTTGTTTGTTATTTAAACCTTTTGAGTCTTTACAATTTTTTTCTCTTGAGCAACGCAAATTAAGATTTGATTATATTTAGACATTTGACAATCATTTTTGGATTCTTACTCATTAACGCTCGCTGGTATTTTGAACCCTAATTTAACTTATTCTAATTTTTTGGCAATTTGTTAATTATTGCCTGGCGCCCATCTCAGCTATCCGGAGCATAAAACTAATTGGATCAGGAAAAAGGTCCAACTTTAAAAGGTATTTTGCATATTCTTTGGAGCGTTACACCCTGCTGAGGAGTGGTCAATCACACAGGGTCCTGGTGCTGACCATATAAACCCACTGGACTGGACAGATATATGGATCTGAGCTTGATTATGGATCCTGATTTTGCTGCACTGGTGGGCTTCTGTGGAGGGAAAATCTTCCGCTGTGTTTTCTGTTTGTTTGTGGGTTGACAGCCCCAAGTGAATAGATTCACAGGATATGTTTATCAGCTGGTGGATAACCCTGAGCAGAGGTCATCGCAGGCACCTGAACTCTTTGCTTCTACTGGCATCGTCAAATTCTACATTGGAGGTCATCTTCCAGTGTAGATGTCTTCAGCCTTTAGTGGTGGGGGAATGGGTCTTTGCCAATTGTCTGCGATTAGGGGGCTGTTTGATATTGTCGGCATTCCCTCTCTCAATAAACATAGTTTCTTTAAACATCCCACTAACCATTTTCTCTCCATAGGTAGTTGGAATGTGAGGACTCTGCACAGAGCTTTTTCTCTTGATGTCCTCGCACAAGAATTCCACCATTATAATTTAGATATTCTCGGCTTGCAAGAGACCAGATGGACAGATAAAGGTCAGATTCTTAAAAATAACCTTAAATATCTCTTTTCAGGGAGAGATGACAATAAGCATCACTAAAGCGTGGGTCTGCTTCTCAGCAGACACGCTAATGATGCTCTTCTAGGATATGAGTACATTAATGAAAGGTTTCTTACAGCAAAATTTCAGACAAGCGTTAAAGACTTGAATGTTATCTGCTGTTATGCCCCCACTGAGGATGCCGATGAGGATGAGAAGGATAGGTTTTACGGACAACTTCAGGATATTTTGAATTCTGTAAAGAAAGGAGATATTACCCTTAGGTGACCTCTAGGTGATTTCAATGCCAAAGTTTGTACTGACTCTGACCTTTGGGGAGGAGTAATAGGCCCTTTTGGTATTGGTAGCTGCAATGGCAATAGGCAACGTCTCCTACAGGTAAGTAAACTCAATGGATTCAGAATAACTAACACTTATTTCAAACACTGCGACATACATAAGTACACATGGGTTTCACCCGATGGGCTGCATAAGAATATGATTGATTATATATTAATTAACAGCCAATGGGCTAGTTATGTTAGGAATACCAGGTCACATAGGGGAGCTGAAATTGGATCTGACCATTACCTTGTTAAAAGTGTCTTTCAACTTAAACTTAAAAAGTGTTTTCCTAGGGTTAAAAAATTTACTTTTAATACTGAAGCTTTGAAAGACCCAGTTATAGCCAAAGCTTACCATGATAGGTTACTTAGTCATTATGACAGTCATGGTATGCTTACTTCTGAAGTTGAGGAAGAATGGGATCATTTTAAACAGGCTTTTTTGGACACTAACAGTACTCTTTTAGGAAAAAAGGAGCAGAGGAGGCAGAATTATCTGAGTGATAAGGCACTTGAGCTTATTTCAGAAAGAAAGAACTGCAGGAATGTCCTTAATCAATGCGCCAGGCTCGTAATCTGTAGTTCCCAGGTTTGAGTCCCAGCTGGGTCAGCATTGAGATTTATCTCCGCAAAATTCCCCGTCCTGCCCACGGTCAGTAGGGGACACCGATGGGCTTGGAAAGGCCGCCATCCGTCGGATGGGACGTTAAACCGTGGGCCCGTGTGTGTGAGAGCCATACCCTGTGCACGTTAAAGAACACGCTGGATGACCTTGATGGGAGGCTACCATCTGTCTCCCAACAGCTGTTCCAGTCGGTCCCCTCCCCCAACCTACTCTGAGCCTTCTTCGGGGTCCATGTGACCTGGCCATTTAGCCCATGGTGTGCAAAAAAGTGCCGCTCAGAGGTAAAACAACCCAAAATCCTTAATCAATACCCTACTAGTCCTAATAGAAAGCATTACAGAGAACTTAATAAACATGTAAAAGATCAGTTAGCTGCTGATAAGAATCCTTGGCTTGATGGTTTGGCTGACAAAGCCAAGGAAGCAGTTAGACAGCACAACAGCAGAGAGCTGTACCAGATAGTTAATGTTTTGTGTGGTAGAAAACGGACAGGTATAAAGGGATTGAAGGATAAACAAGGTAAGGTTATTATAGAATGTGAGAATTCTGTCATGGCTAGGTGGGCTGAGCATTTCAGTGATATTCTAAACAATGTGGTTAATTTATATTCCCATTGTTTGCAATGATGATAGATGCATTGGTGGGTTTAATGTTGGCCCTATAACACAATCTGAAGTTATTTTGGCTATTTCTAAACTTAAACTTCATAAATCCCCAGGGGTAGATCATATTACTACAGAAATGCTTAGAGCTGGGAATGTTTCGGTTACCACTTGGATGACTGAAATTCTGAATATCTTCTATGATAAAGGCATGGTTCCTAAGGATTTTACCAGAGCTATTGTTAACCCTATTTTTAAAAACGGTGATCACAGTTCTTGTGATAACTATAGGGGTATCAGCCTACTCTCTGTTCCAGGTAAAGTTCTTTCCATGATTGTGCTTAATAGAATTAAGAATCTGGTTGACAGTCAATTGCGTGATGAGTAATGTGGATTCAGAAGTGGTAGGGGATGTGTTGATCAGATATTTTCACTTAGGCAGATTCTTGAGAGATGTTTAGAGTTTCAGAAACCTTTGGTTGCTAGCTTTGTTGATTTCAAAAAGGCTTTTGACTCTGTTGATCGTCATAATTTGTGGTTGATTGTGAAATCATATGGTATACCAGACAAGTTAGTTAACATAATGAAAGCTCTCTATAATAACACTGAGTCGTGTGTGAGAGTTGGTAAGGCTTTGTAGCAATTGGTTTAGCATTACTTCTGGTGTTCGACAAGGGTGCATTTTGTCTCCTTTTCTCTTTAGTTTGGTTATTGATTATGTTATGCGAAATTCACTTCAAGGGAAAGATTTTGGCCTTAAATGGTCTAGAGATACTAAAATTTCTGATTTAGATTATGCTGATGATTTAGCCCTTTTGGCAAATGATGTTGATGAGATGAACTCTTTCATTAGTGCTGTTGATGAAACTGATAGTAGAGTAGGTTTGGTTATAAACAGAGAGAAAACTAAGGTGATGAAAATTGGTCACGCAGGCTGTGATTCAGTTAATCTGATTGGTTGCAGTCTTGGGCAGGTGTCACAGTTTAATTATCTTGGGAGCTGTGTAACAGATAATGGTGATGTGCGGCATGAGATTAACAGACGAATAGGGATTGCTGCCGGGACTTTTAAGAATCTATGGAGAGTGTGGAGAAATAGGCGTGAACACCTAAAGACTAAAATTAGACTGTATAATAGTTTGGTTCTTTCTAGGGTTAGTTATGGTAGTGAAATTTGGACACTTTGTAAACAAGATAACAGGAAACTAGATGCTTTTGATTCCAGATGCTTATGCAGTATCTTGGGCATTGGGTGGTTCAACTTTGTAACTAATGATGAGGTTAGGCAAAAGAGTTTGCACCCTCCTTTAAGCAGCATACTGTGCAGAGAGAGACTCCATTGGTTTGGCCATGTTGCCCGTATGAATAATTATAGATTGGCGAATAGGGTTATGAACAGTGTGCCTAAAGGCCTCAGAAAGAAGAGGATACCTAGGATGTGGTGGGCAGATAATATCAAACAGGACCTTGTTAGAATTGGTGTGCAGTGGCCAGATGGAGTAGATGTAGCTCACGACAGACTTGCTTGGAGAACTAAATTGCACGGTGTGGTTGGACCTCCATAGCCCATGGCTGCTTGAGGATGATGATGATTGTTGGATTCCGTGGTGGGTACGGACAACAGACACTGAATCTCAAAAAACAAACACGAGTTCTAGAACTCATAATTCACTAGTCAGTGCTGCCAAGGGGGCTCTCCTCCCTCTCTTTTGGAATGGAGCGATGTTCATTGCCCCGCCTCTACTGTGCACTTGTCTGGTCGAAATGGGACTACATATCCCAGGTGTACGACTGTTTCCGGGATTCGGTGGTGAAAGTACTGGACCCTGAACACCATCACGCCCTCCGTGTTTGCATGGGGGCCTTTTGCAATTAACGGTCCAGGGTTTCTGCATTGAGACCAATGAACCATCTTTATCTGTTCTCTGTCAATAGTTGTTCCTGTAATATGCAGCAAAATTGCAATCCCTGCCTGGCCATCCCACTTGGGACTGCATTTTCAGTCACCAGTGGGAAATGTTATACCAGAATAAGCCGACTGCCATTCTTCATTTCAGTTTGCATGTCCAAGGTTACCTGCAAGATATTAACACCAGTCTCGATAGCATCTCAGAGTCGACAGCGTAGCCTCTTACACTGTGGCTCGCTGTTTCCTCTTCCTGCGTTTTTTTTTCCTGTGCAGGACAGGGAAGGCCTTTACACCCAACTGTGGGTATCAGCAACTCTTTGCCAGCCATTGTGCTGAGCATCCGGACTTCTTCCCTGTCTTCACAGATGGCTCGAAGTCTGGTACATATGTGGAATCGGTCATGGTCTGCTGTGATGGGATCATTGCAGACCAGATCCCAGAGTAGTGTTTCCATCTTCAGAGATGCATGCTATCAGCCTTGCTTTGGACCACATAGCACATATCTAAGCATCATTGTCGGTGTGTCCTCTACACCGACTCGCTTAGTTCGCTACAGGTTTTGATCTCAGTGAAGCATCGGTCTCACCCTGTTCTCTCTAAGATCCGCCAGCAGCTGCATCGTCTGGCAGACACCACCACGATTCTCTTCTGTTGGGTGCCTGGTCATGTCAGGATCAGGGGCAATGACTTGGCAGATGCTGCTGCCAAGTCATCCACGCCCCTATTCGACTCTCCACTGCCGGTTCCATACTTGGACTTACAGCAGCATTTTTCCATTGAGCTCCGGACACAATGGCAGAGATCTTGGTCTGAACAGGTTGGTAACAAGCTTTTCGAGATCAAGCCCATTGTCAAACTGTGCAGTCTTGTTTTTGCAGGAATCACAAGGAAGAAGTTGTACTTGCTTGTCTCTAATTAGGTTATTCATTTATCACTCAGTCCTTTTCTTCTTCGGGTCGATTATGAGCCTTAGTGCAAGTTTTGTGACACCATTTTAACGATCAAACATATTTTAATCATTTGTCCTGCTTTTACTCTTGAATGATGTATGTATTTTAACTTCAATAATTTAACAGCCAAGCCTCTTTCACTCAGCCATCTTTTATCTGATGACTCTTTTTTACCATCTGCCTTTGCCTTTTTATGTTATACAGGTTATTTTAGCATATTGTTATTTTATGGCTTTATTCTTTTTACCTTGATCATCCTGGGTCTTTTCCACCCAGGTTCATTTTATCATTTTTTATTTTTTGTATTTATTGCTTTACACATTCTATTTCTTTTGTATTATATATGTGTATTGGTTTTATCTTTTACATTTCACAGTTTTTGCTTTTAATTTTGGTTGTGTGTTTCTGTATCTTTTACTCTCTTTTTTATCTTGTTTGGTGCATTATGGCTTTTGTTGCCCATGCACCATAAAACCCCAACCAACAAACTAACTAACCATGCATTTATAATAATTTATATTATTTGCAATTGAAATTTTTTTTAAATTTTTCAAAAACTGTTGGCCAATAATTTTGTTTTGAATATATATATATGTAGATTTTTTATTTTTGCCTTAAAAGAAATTCCTAAAATTTCAAATAACACCATAACCTACATTGTCTGGAAATGGATCAAGCTTGCTGCAAGAAATCACATTGCCTAATGAAGAATTTATAATAAAAATAGAAAGCTTTGAAAGAAGCCATCCAGTGCACTTTGTTTTTTCAATCAATTAATAATAATTTTAGTAAACAGATGACCTGTTATTATGAATTTCAAGATTGCCTTATATTTATAAGCAAACCTTATATTACTCTCTAGTGGTTAATCAAAGTAGTAATAGTAGTTATTGTATTTTAAATTTTTCTTGTGTAATTTTATTTGTTTTTTGTATTCTAGATTTGTTAAAGAGTATTTCTTTTTAACCCAAACCTTTTATACAGATGCTTAGCAACATTCTAGTGCACCAGCTGTCTGTAATGATACCAGTTGTTTTTGGCTGTTTCATCACCATTCTTCTGGTTCCTACAGTATTCTACATCTGGATTTTTCGTAGACATAGCACATCTTGTGGTTCAATTATGACAACTGATGACACTGGTAAAGTTCGAAATATTTGCACTGTGTGGAGCATAGCAATTGGCCTCATTCTAATGATAGCTCTTCTAATGTAAGTTCTAATGAAAATGTATGTAATGTGTATGTAATTGGCTCATTCTAATGTAAGTTCTAATGAAATGTGAAAAGTTGAAAAATAATATTGTAAATTTTCTTTATAATTTCCCCCTCGGTGTGAGCACCTGTACGCGGTGAGGGGGATCACCCTGTGAAGGTTCCGCTGGCTTGGTTACCTTCACAGGGTCCTAAACGCTCGCCCGCTTGTTTGCTGTGCGCAGAGACTTGTGTCCCGGGAAAGGAGGATCCTGGTAGTTGCTCGGGGGTCTCCGTCATCTCTCCTCAGCTCATGACTGGCATGGTCCCTGTTGGCTGCCTTGCCATTGGGGAGCCTGTCTGTCGCGGGGCTGGGCAGCGGATTCCGGGGCCTCTGCTATACACTGCTTTGGCCTCTGCTTCCGGTAAACGGGAGCTCCTCGGGTGGCCCCCCCAGGAGCAATCGGCTGGTGGGCAGGTCCTGATAGGGTCAACCGTGCAGAGCCGTGAGTAACCTTGCCCACGGTCCGGGTACAGGTTTGCAAGTTTCCTCACAGATTATTTTCCTTTTGTCGTTATCCTTTCTTTGTGAGGCCAGTTTGGCCAGTCACAATTTTCTTATTTTACACTTTGTTTCATTTGTGTAGAATGTTTTTGTTCTGCACATTTCTCTTTTTATTTTCCTTCTATTTATTTGTGAGGGCTTGGCTCAATGTCTGTGTGGGTATAGTGCCTGCGTAGCCCTGGCACCCCACTGGGCGTCCACTTGTTGGGCTCCATGGAGGGTGGGGACAGCAGGCACTGAACCACACAAAACAAAAAATGAGAGAGAATGATGAAATTAATGCGATCACTGCCAACAAGAGGGCTCGCATGAGCCCCCATCTTCCTCGTCTTTGTTATCACCGCTGTCATCTTTGTGTCTTCATTCCCGAGATTCCTGATCATCCACTCCACGGGTGATCAGGTACTTGGGGACATGTCCCCTTTTTCGTCAAAAAGGTTCGAAAGGTCTTGCGGGAGAGCTGAAATCCGTCAAGCGCTTACGATCTGGCGGCTTGCAGGTTGAGACCGCTTGTTCTAAACACTCTGAACTACTCCTGAAAGTCAAAGAAATTGTTGTGGTGGCTGTCGAAGTCACTCCCCATAAAACTTTGAATTCATCTCAGGGTGTGATCACCGAGTGGGGCCTCCTCAATGTCACTCAGGAGGAAATCCTCTCGGAGCTCGCACCTAAAGGAGTAACAGTGGTCCACCAGGTTTCGACCTGCCGTGATGGGAAATTGGCACCCACCGGGTGCTGATAGTGACATTTAACACGCCACACCTGCATTCTTCCATCAAGGCAGGTTACTTACATTGTGAGGTTCGACCGTATATCCCAAACCCTCTGCGCTGTTTTCAGTGTCAGATATACGGTCATGCCCGCACAGCATGCAGGGGCAAGTCCACCTGTGCTCGTTGTGGCAGTAAGGATCATCTCGATCCTGACTGCACAGCAGAAAAGGCATGCTGTGTGAACTGCAGTGGCGAACATCCGGCACACTCCCGTGACTGTCCGAAGTGGAAGGAGGAAAAGGACATACAACGTCTCAAAGTAATCAATAACATCTCTTATGCTGAGGCGAGAAAGCTTGCTGCACCACCCGCCCCACCTGGCAAGGTTTCCTATGCCAGTGCAGTCATTGGAAAGCCCATCGTCCCAATGACTTCGGTGGTGGTGCAGACTGATATCAGTGTACCACCGAGTCTTTCTCTCCAGCAGTGAAGTACCTCCTCACTCAGGTGAAACCGAGGGTGGTGTCGACTTCAACATCAACCCCGGTTTCCATTCCTGCAACTCATCTTCCACCTCCACTGGAAGGCCTCCTCCTCCCCGTCCTCAGACAGCAAGACCTTCCAAAACTAAGGGGCCCCCACCGGGGCCCAAAAAGAAATTAATCACTCCTCCGCAAAGGGTGGTCACCGATCCATGCCCCTTGGACGATTCCGAGGACATGGATACCGCCCGCCCCCTATTCACTAAACAGTCCTCTGCGGCGGTTAAGCTGAATAGGAATTTGTTGTCCGCCCACTCTTCTAAGTCCTGAGATGGCCACACTCCTACAATGGAATTGTCGTGGATTCCAGAGGAATATTGACGACATCAAGGCCCTCCTGAGGGCACACCAGCCCATCTGTGTGTGCCTGCAGGAGACATACTTGCAGCCAGTCACAGATCCCACGATCCGGCACTTTTCACTAGTTCGCCGGGACAGGGATGGAGATGGTCCAGCTCACGGGGGTGTCGCCATCCTCTTGAGCAACCATTCTCCATTCCAGGTCGTACCCCTCACCACCAACTTAGAGGCGGTAGCCATCCGTCTCTTCGTGGGGTTCTCGCTGACTGTCTGCACTGTATATCTTCCACCTGGGAGATATACAGACATACAGATACCACTCGGTATGTCTTCCAGGAAGACCTTGATGATCTCGTCTCGCAGCTGCCGTCCCCCTTCCTCATTATGGGGGACCTCAACGGACACAGTCCACTTTGGGGCAGTGCTGACACCAATGGGAGGGGTGGGGTCCTGGAGCAGTGGCTCCTGGATCCTTCTATCTCCCTGTTGAACACCGGTGTCAGTACTTACTTTCACTCCCCAGTCCGCTCTTTCACTGCCATTGACCTTACCATCTGCTCCTCCTCGATCCTTCCTCTCTTTACATGGGAGGTCGAGGACAACCCCTACAGAAGTGATCACCTTCCTCTGGTGTGCACCATGTCCCATGGGGGGCCTGGTAGCCCTTCACGCGTCTCACGGTGGAGGCTCGATCGGGCTGACTGGGGTGGTTTCGAGCTGCTATCTGAGCTCGATGACCACTCTGTCAGCCAGGAGCCCATCAATGTCGCAGTTACGGAAATAACAGACTGTATCGTAGATGCAGCTGCATCAGCAATTCCTCAAACTTTGACACGGTTTCCTCGCTTTCCGAAACCGTGGTGAAATCCAGATTGCACTGCAGCTCGTAAGGTTCAGAACAAGGCTTGGGGGTGTTTCGGAGATATCCGACGACCCCCAACCTCGAAAATTTCAAACGCGCCTGGGCGAAAGCTCGTTTCATCCGACACCTGAGCCAGAAGGAATCTTGGATCAAGTATACGTCTTCTATCACCCGCACGATTAGTTCTAAGGTTGTGTGGGATAAAGTCCGGAAGATGGGTGGGCACTACACGTCCCACTCGTTATTGATCCTGGATCACAATGGACAGGCAATTGCTGATCCCAAAGCAATTGCCGACACTCTGGGGGAGTCATTCTCCTCCATCTCTTTATCTTCCTCTTACTCTCCCGAGTTTCTGGCCCAGAAGGGCAGGGTGGAACGCTCTCCGCTGTCTTTCCACTCGAATGACCTGGAGCCTTACAACAAGGCCATTCACAGCGGAGGAGCTTCGCCTTGCTCTGCACTCTTCTCGTGCCTCTGCTGTAGTGCCAGACAATGTCCATTATGCCATGCTCCAATATCTTTCACCATCGAGTAAATTCGGCTGCTCCATCTCTTCAATTGCATTTTTCTCGAGGAGCAGTTTCCGGACTCCTGGCGGGAGGCCATCGTCTTGGCCTTCCCCAAGCCAGGCAAAGATACCAAGTTCCTTCCTATTATCGTCCGAATGCGGTGACGAGCTGCGTGTGCAAGGTGTTGGAAAGAATGGTAAATGCCAGACTCACGTGGTATTTAGAACATCACAACCTTCTTTCCAACACCCAGTGTGGCTTTCGCAGGCAACGGTCAACTCTTGACCATCTGACATGCCTCGAATCGGCTATCAGAAGCTCATTTTTACGTAGAGAGCACCTGGTGTCAATTTTCTTCGACGTCGAAAAAGCTTATGACACGGCTTGGAGATTCGGCATTCTTCGTGACCTCCACAGTTTCGGCTTGAGATTTCACATGCCAATCTTCATCTCCAACTTCTTATCGACATCGTGTCCGTGTCGGTAACACTCTGTCGCGGCCGTACCCCCAAGAACAGGGGGTGCCACAAGGCTGCGTTCTGAGTGTTACGCTTTTCGCTGTCAAGATTAATTCAATTACTAGACAACTTCCTCCATCAGTAGGCAATGCCCTCTATGTTGATGACTTTAGCATCTTTTGCTCTTTGTCCTGCATGAGGATCATTGAAAGACAACTGCAAATTGCCCTGAACAATCTTTCGGTTTGGGCGACGGCAAACGGGTTTCGATTCTCCCCACAGAAGACCGCTTGTGTGCACTTTTGCCACAAGCATAATCTTCACCTGGATCCCGAGCTGCAGCTTGGGGGTAACATCATTCCAGTTGTGGCGGAGACAAAATTTCTCGGTCTCATATTCGATTGGAAATTGACCTTTTTACCTCACATACGTCATCTCAGGTCCAAGTGCATGTGGGCATTGAACATTGTGAAGGTCCTCTCCTCCCTTTCTTGGGGGGTGGACCGATGCTCTTTGCTCCGCCTCTATCGTGCACTTGTCCGATTAAAACCGGACTACGGATCCCAGGTGTACGACTCCGCTCGTGATTCGGTGGTGAAGGTGCTGGACCCCCTCCATCACCAGGCCCTCCGTGTTTGCATGGGAGCCTTCTGCACCTCACCGGTTCAGAGTCTTTACGTTGAGACCGACGAACCTTCTTTATCTCTTCGCCGTCAGCAGTTGTCCCTACAAAATGCATCTAAATTGCGATCCCTGCCTGCCCATCCCACTTGGGACTGTGTTTTCAGTCCGAAGTGGGAAATGCTTTACTCAAATTGGCCGACTGCCATTCGTCCATTTGGTTTACGTGTCCGAGGCTACCTCAGAGACATCAACAGCAGTCTCGATAGCGGTGCACAGTCGACAGCTGAGCCACTTCCACCATGGATCGCTGTTTCCCCTTCCTGTGATTTTTCCCTGAGCAGGATGGGGAAGGCCTTTACACCCGACTGTGTGTACTGGCAACTCTTTGCCAGCCATCGTGCTAAGCACCCAGACTTCTTGCCTGTCTTCACAGATGGCTCGAAGTCCGGCACATCAGTGGGATCGGCCATGGTCTGCTGTGATGTTATCATTGCAGACCAGATCCCACTGCAGTGTTCCATCTTCACTGCAGAGTTGCACGCTATCAGCCTCTCCTTGGACCACGTGGCGACTAAGCATCATCGTCGGTGTATGCTTTAGACCGACTTGCTTAGCTCGCTACAGGCTTTGATCTCGGTGAGGCATCAGCCTCACCCAGTTCTTACTAAGATCTGCCAGCAACTACATCGTCTGGCAGCCTCCACCACCATCCATTTCTGTTGGGTGCCCGGTCATGTCGGGATTAGGGGAAATGACTTGGTAGATGCTGCTGCCAAGTGAGCCGTGCCCCTGTCCGACTCTCCGTTGCCGGTTCCCTATCTGGATTTCCGGCAGCGTTTTACCATCGAGCTTCGGGCACAATGGCAGAGATCTTGGTCAGAACAGCTTACGAACAAGCTCTTTGAGATCAAACCTATCGTCAAACCATGGCAGTCTTGTTACTGCAGGAATCGCAAGGAGGAAGTTGTACCTGCTCGGCTCCGCTTAGGTCATTCGTTTATTACTCATTCGTTTCTTCTTCGGCCGGACGACATACCTAAGTGCAAGTTTTGTGACACCATTTTAACTGTGAAGCATATTTTAATTCATTGTCGAGCTTTTAACCTTCAACGTAAAATGTATTTTACCTTTCACAATTTTATGGCTGAGCCTCTTACACTCGGCCATCTTTTATCTGATGAATCGTTTTTAACTCCTGTTTTCGACTTTTTACGTTTTACTGGTTATTTTACACGTATCTGATTTTTACTATGTTTCCTAATTTTTACCCTTGTTTGTGATTTTAAATCGGTCTATACACCCATTTTTATTGTGAACTTCTACACTTGTTGTTTCTTTTTATTCTTTTTTACTTATTGTTTTTGTGCCGTTTTGTTTGTGTTTGTTTTAACTTTGGTTGCGGGTTATGAGATTTTTATCCCTTTGTATCGTTTGTTTGGCGCAATATAGCCTTAGTTGCTGTTGTGCCAATAAACCCCAAACAACCAACCAACCAACCAATCTTTATAATTTCAATTAATATATTTATGTAAAATATTTTATATATTTAGGAACATATATTAAATATATATTCACTTTAGCATATAGTCAAATTTATTGCTTTTTAGACATGAAATAATGTATATTCACTAATTAAGAGCTACTGCTAGTTCTAACATTGAGGCAAATAATAATAATTATTTATAATGATATAATGTGTCTTAACAGTGTTGAAGAAGATGATTATAGCATATATAATTAAGAAGCTGAAATTCTTGTTCCTTGCCCAGAGCAAGATTGCTTGCTACTTGTAGTGTTTTTCATTTGAAGTGCATAGACACTTACATTGTTTCATCTGAAAAAAAGTGAACCTTCGAGATCAAATAAAGGTCAGGTGTTGATTTAACCAGGATCTGTAGCTGGAAATGTGAAATTTGGTGACTGGGTGTAATTGTTAAAATTGATCTCAGAATATATGAAACAAAGTTTGTAAAATATTTGAAGGTCAAAAAAAGATCATGTTCAAATTCATAATGAGGCAAATGCCCTAGGATTCTGCAAAATTAATGTGTAATTCTAGACATAACATAGGTCTCAAAAATCGTAAAACATTTACGTTGCAGTCATTTTTTTCAAAAAATTTTCAAAGGTCACACAGAGATTGTGTTTCAATGAACTGTGGTCGATACATACTAAAAATCCGAATACTTTTACCTAGTCTGATCTCTTAATGTAAGTCGCAGAAAACAAACTGGCTACTAATCTGGTCGTTCCTTCAAGATCATGTAGAGGCCACATTAAAATGAACTGTGAAGGAAATGCAGAAATCTGATGTGATGTCTATGGACATCTGATGGGTTGTTCCAGGTCAAAAAGAGATTATATTTAAAATCAATACTCTTCTACTAATTAAACAAATGCTTTGGCTTAAAATATTCACATTTTAGATCATTCAAACAATAATTGGTTAAATGCAGATCATTTCCTCACTGTCAAATTGATATCATGCTTTAATATCTAATCTACAAATGTTGAAATCGAATTTTGAGTCTAAACGATATCCCACAGTCTGCATTGGGGATGGGCAACCTTTTCTCATCGGTGGTCTGGATGAGGATTTTTCAGAGTACTGCAGGCCACAGAACCTTACTTATTGCATTAAGCATTAAACACTCTACACTTCCTTCCACTCCCATCCACCCACATCCAATGCCTCAAGTAGACAATATGAGTAATCAATTAAATTTCCATGTAGCTAATTTATTTAAAAAAGAAGTGTACTTTTTTAAATTTTAATGAAAAAATCTATTATTTTTAAATAAAATTAGGATTAAATATATGAGAAATTGAAAGTAAATAGCACAGTTAGATAAAAATGAAATGCACTGTATGAAAATTAACATCTACTCCACCTACAAATACCACTAATTAATTTGTATTAGAAACATTGGTAATTTCATCAGGAAGAAAAAAAAATTGAATGCAAACTCTATAAAGTATTTTATATATTGGCAGCAAGTTCATCGATATACTTGATTGCTATTCTGTGGGATAAACTTGGGATATAATTTTTATTTTTTTGTCTTTGGACAAAATATACCAAAAATTGTTTGCAGGTACTCCTTTAAAAATTGCTTATCAAAATAATTTTGAATATTTTGCAATTTTCTCACTAATAACAAAACTTGCATTCACAATAGCATTAAAGTCTTTGAGACCTTTGAGTAAATATTTTTTTTCCTTGTTTAATGCAGCCATAATTTTCTCAAATGTTTCTTTTTCATGTTGGCCTTGATAACTTTCATAATTAGAATGTTTAGTGATGTAGTGTCTCTTTCAGGGAGAGCTGAACCCTTTAATTGGCAGTTGAACATTATGTTCAGAAAACCCAATCTATCCCTGTGTGCAAAGTATGTCCTGTGGGCCATTGTTGTCATAAATTAAATTTAGGCTACTAAAGAACACTTTCAAAAACAGTGGAAAGGTAAATTGGCAAAGAAAGAAAAATTGGTATTCTATAAAGTATTTTAAAAACAAGGGATAAAATATTTAATAATTTGCGTGGTAATATTCTTGAGCCACTTCAAAAGTGTCCAGAAGACAGATGTGGTCCATGAAATGCCAATGGCTGGTCTAAATACAGGAAGCAAAATTATTAGGAACCTATTCTTTGCTTGTAATTGTAATAAAGATCAGATTCAAACTGCTGACTACCTAAATACACTAGATTTCTAAAGGTCTTTTTTTGCAGAAATCATATATCAGAGATTAGAGAACTTATTTCTTAAAGGTTAAGAGAGGTAAATTTTCACTGTATTACGATATAAAAAAAAATTTTGATTTCTGTGATTGATTCTTTATTGAATATCTCAGGTAGAACAACTGAAGAGTTATACAGTCAAAATTTTTACATGAAACAGATGTCATATTCAGTTTAATTCTGATGCAAATGTTCCAAAAATCTGAAACTTAGGTATTTTACATAATAAACAGATTTCTAAAATAATAGGAAATGTGTGATTGGATAATTCTTCTAAGGTCAGTTATGTCATTTAATATAAGTATAATGTAAATGCATAAGAAATTTCAAGCATATTAATATATAATCAATCATATTCTTTTGCAGCCCAACTAGTGAAACCCATGTATACTTATGTAATCTGTAAATGGTAGCTAGTTAGTCATTGGAAGAAGATCTATATACCAGTCCCCTGTAATGATGCACAGAACCGGCCAGGCCTAGCACTAAATGTCTGACCCACCTTCTCCTGATGCAGATCATTCATCATCATCCTCCTCAAACAGCCATGGCTATGGAGGTCCAATCAGACTGTGCAATTTAGTTTTCCAAGCACATCTGTCCTGAGCTATATCTGCTGCATCTTGCAACTGCAATGGGGTGGCTGAGGTGGTTCAGTCAGTAGCTCGTAATCTGTAGTTCCCAGGTTCGAGTCCCAACTGGGTCAGCATTGAGATTTATCTCCGCAAAATTCCCCACCCTGCCCACTGTCAATAGGGGACACAGATGGGCTTGGAAAGGCCGCCGTCCGTCGGATGGGACGTTAAGCTGTGTCCCCGTGTGCAGGAGAGCCATACCCTGTGCATGTTAAAGAACACGCTGGATGGCCTTGACGGGAGGCTACCATCTGTCTCCCAACAGCTGTACCAGTGGATTCCCTCCCCCAACCTTTTCTGAGCCTTTGGGGTCCATGTGAGCTTCATTTAGCCCATGGTGTGCAAAAGAGTGCTGCTCATAGGTAAAACAACCCAACTCTCACAATTGCACACTTTCCTCTTTCTGAGATCTTTAGGCACACTGTTCATAACCTTATTCGCTAATCTATAATTATCCATACAGACAACATGGCCAAACCAGCGGAGTCTCTCCCTGCACAATATACTGCTCAGAGGAGGTTGCTGACTCCATTGCCTAAACTCTTCATTACTTACAAAGTTGAACCACCTAATGCCCAAGATACTGTGTAAGCATCTAGAATCAAAAGCATCAAGTTTCCTGTTATCTTGTTTACAAAGCATCCAAGTTTCACTACCATAACTAATCCTAGAAAGAACCAAACAATTATGTAGTGTAATTTTAGTCTTTAGAAGTATATTTAATTCCACGATTAATTACCATTCAAATTCAAAATTTAAGCTCAGAGGAGTGCTTCACAATATCTTAGAGTCGCATATGCTTTGAACCGGACTGTTCTTACATTAAGTTTCTAATGCTATCTTCTAACAGCAACCTTTTTCTCATAAAGGTGATGTAGAAAAAAGAAACAATATTTACCAGTTCAGATTTTGTCACTGTGGAATCCCGTTGACACAGGTACAGATTGGCAATATTTGTTTTTGTTGATGATGCAAGTCCACCAGTTGCTCACAATGTCAGGAGACATCATATTTATGCTGTTGTTGCACTTTTTCAGTCCTTAGTTGTTAATAATGACTGCTTTCAAGACATTCCTACTCACTGACAATTACTCTGTACCAGTTCTTTCACATTAAAGCATAGTGGTTGCCTCAATTGAGGTTCTCACTTTTATACTACGATGACATTATGACTCAGCAATTGTTAAGACATCCTCCCAACTTAAATGATTTAAATATTCTCAACCTTTAAAAGATTTAAAAGAACTCTAAAAACATGGATCCCTCCCACCTTGCTACACATTTCACCAGTACTCTCTCACTGGCATCAGCAGGCAATTACTCAGCGGTCATGTGCTAACTTATACCCGTCTCCGACCTCGACCCGTCTCTCACTGACGTCAGATTAACCTTAGACGTGATTTGCGCTTCTGCTCGCGCAACAGGAGGTTCCACACCGCTGGTAGGGGTGGAATATCCGTGTTGCATAGCCGATGTTGATTAACATGTATTAACATATTTTCAGTGCTACTGAGTTGGAAATTTGTCTGCGGAGTTGCCAAAGTTTTGTTTTAAATTTCATCTATTTTGATTTTATTTTCTAACACTGTTTGTGCAAATGCGGTTGATGGATTTTTATTTTTAATATCTGTATAATGTTCATTCATTCTCTGTTCATAGGTGTGATACATTTTACCAATATAATTATTTTTCCCTTGTAATTTATTTTCTGGATTGGGTATCTCCATTTCATATACTCCCCCCCCCCCCCCATTGGCTTAACTTTATCTGCATCATTAATTACTAAATGCTTGATAGAGTTATTCATAACTGTTGGCCATTCTATATCGTATTTTCGTAATATATTCATTAATGCATGAAAAATTATTTCAGTTTGTGAAAAGCTATGTGTATATTTATGACTATTTTCAGGTTGATTGGGTGTAGGTTAATTGGGTTCAGGTTGAGTGTCCTTTTTGCTGCGGTATTTGGCGTTTTTTTCCAATTGATTAATTAATTGTCTCAGATATCCTGCATCATATGCGATTTGTTTAATAAATTGTAATTAATTGTGATTGTTCTAATTTAAGAACAGTCCAGTTCAAAGCATGTGCGACTCTAAGGTATTGTGAAATGCTCCTCTGAGCTTAAATTTTAATTTGTACAGTAATTAATTGTGGAATTAAATATAAGTTTATTACTGTGAGTTGTAAATTATTTTCTTTAGAAGTATACGACTATTTCTCCACACTCTCCATAGATTCCTAAAAGTCCCAGAGGCAATCCCTGTTCCCCTGTTAATCTCATCCACACATCACCAGTATCTGTTACATAACTCCCAAGATAATTCAACTGAGACACTTGCTCAAGGGTGCAACCATTCAGAGCGACTGAAGCACCACCTGCCTGACCAATTTTCATCACTTTACTATTATCTCTGTTTATCACCAAACCAACTCTATTATCAGTCTCATCAACAGCCCTAATGAAAGAATTCATTACGTCAACATGATTAGTCAACAAAGTTAAATCATCTGCATAATCTAAATCAGAAATTTTGCAATCTCTACACCATTTGAGGCCAAAATCTTTGCCTTGCAAAAAATTTCGCATAATATAATTAATAACCAAACTAAAGAGAAAAGGGAACAAAATGTGCCCTTGTCGAACATCAGAAGCAATGCTAAACCAATTGCTACAAGCCTTATCAACTGTAACACATCGCTCAGTGTTATTATAGAGAGGTTCCGTTATATTAACTAGTCTGGTATTCCATACGATCTCACAATCAACCACATATTATTACGATCAACAGAGTCGAAAGCCTTTTTGAAATCAACATAGCTAGCAACCAAAGGTTTCTGAAACTCTAAACATTTCTCAAGAATCTGCCTAAGTGAAAATATCTGATCTACACATCCCCTACCACTTCTGAATCCACATTGCTCATCACGCAATTGCCTGTCAACCAGATTCTTAATTCTATTAAGCACAATCATGGAAAGAACTTTACCTGGAACAGAGAGTAGGCTGATACCCCTATAGTTATCACAAGAACTGAGATCAACTTTTTTGAAAATAGGGATAACAATAGCTCTGGTAAAATCCTTAGGAACCATGCCTTTATCATAAAAGATATTCAAAAGCTTTATGATTCAAGCAGGCTTTATGATTCAAGCAGGTATCTTTATTGAATATCATAAAAGATATTCAAAAGCTTAATTCTATTAAGCACAATCATGCAAATAACTTTACCTGGAATAGAAAGTAGGCTGATACCCCTATAGTTATCACAAGAACTGCGATCACCTTTTTTGAAAAAGGGATAATAATAGCTCTGGTAAAATCCTTAGGAACCATGCCATTATCATAAAAGATATTCAAAATTTCAGTCATCCAATTGGTAACAGAAACATTCCCAGCTCCAAGCATTTCCGCAGTAATTTCATCTACCCCTGGGGATTTATGAAGTTTAAGTTTAGAAATAGCCAAAATAACTTCAGATTGTGTTATGGGGCCAACATTAAAGCCACCAATGCATCTATCATCATTGCAAACAATGGGAGTAGAACTAACCGCATTGTTTAGAACATCACTGAAATGCTTAGCCCACCTAGCCATCACTGAAATACTCAGCCCACCAACCATGAGAATCCTCACCTTCTATAACCTTACCTTGTTTATCCTTCAGTCCCTGTATAGCTCACCATTTTCTACCACACAAAGCATTAACTATATGGTACAGCTCTCTGCTGTTGTGCTGTCTAACTGCTTCCTCGGCTTTGTCAGCCAAGCCATCAAGCCAAAGATTCTTAGCAGCAGCTAACTGATCCTTTACACGTTTATTAAGTTCTCTATAATGCTTTCTATTAGGACTAGTAGGGTATCGATTAAGAACATTCCTACAGTTCTTTCTTTCAGAAATAAGCTCAAGTGCCTTATCACTCAAATAATTCTACATCCTCTGCTCCTTTTTTCTTAAAAGAGTATTGTTAGTTTCCGAAAAAGCTTGTTTAAAATGGTCCCCATTCCTCCTCAACTTCAGTGGTAAGCAAACCATGACTGTCATAATGACTAAGTAACCTATCATGGTAAGCTTTAGCTATAACTACCCCTCGGTGTGAGCTCCTGTGTGTGGTAAGGGGAACCACCCTGTGGTGGTTCCGCTGGCTCGATTAACTTCACAGGGTCCTAAACTCTCGCCCGTGTGTTTGCTGTGCATGGAGACCTGTGTCCCTTGAAAGGAGGATCCTGGCAGTTGCTCAGGGGGTCCCAGTCTTCTCTCCCTCGCTCATAACTGGTTGGGTTCATTTTGGCAATATTGACATTGGGGAGCCCGTCTGTCGCGGGGCTGGGCAGCGGATTTGGGGGCCGCTGCTATCCACTGCTTTGGCCTCTGCTTCAGGTAAATGGGAGGTCCTGGGGTGGCCCTCTCAGGATCAAACGGTTGGTGGGCAGGTCCTGCTAGGGTCAACTATGCAGAGTGGTGAGTAACCTTATCCATGTCCGGACAACGGTTTACGAGTTTTACCACAGGTTCTTTTGTAATTTTCTTTAATTTGCGAGAAGCAGTTGCTTCTCACTTTTCTTTATTTTACTGCTTTTCTTTTGTGAGACATAGGTTGGATTCTCACTTTTCTCTTTTTATTTTCCTTTTGTTTAGTTGTGAGGGCTTGACTCATTGGCTGTGTGGGTATGGTGTCGGGCAACCCTGGCACCCGATTGGGCGTCCCCTAGTTGGACTCTGTGGTGGGTGAGGACAAAGGGCACTGAATTCCTAAAACCAACCCTGAGTTCTACCACTCATAATGCCACCAGGAGGGCTCGCCATGAACCCCCATCTTCTTTGTCTTCACCATCGTCTTTGTGTGTGTCTCTATCTCTGAGGTTCCTGGTCATCCACTTTACTGGTGATCAGATGCTTGGAGACATGCCCCTTTTTTTTTTGAATAAGGGTATCAAAGGTCTTGTGGGAGAACCAAAATCTGTCAAGCGCCTAAGATCTGGTGACTTTCAGGTGGAAACTGCCTGCTTGAAGTATTCGGAGCTCCTTTTGAAGGTAACAGCGATTGGTGGAGTGGCAGTCGAAGTCACTGCACACGACACTCAATTTCTCCTTGGGTGTGATCTCCGAGTGGGCCTCCTCAAGGTTTCTGAGGAGGAAATCCTCTTTGAGCTTTCAGCCCAGGGAGTGATAGCAGTCTACCAGGTTTTGACACGCCTTGGTGGAAAGTTAGAACCCAGCCGGGTTCTAATCCTAACTTTCAATATGCCACACCTGCTTCCATCAATGCAGGGTACTTACACTGCGAGGTCCGGCCATTTACACCAAACCCTCTGCATTGTTTTCAATGCCAGAGGTTTGGCCATGCCCACACTGCATGCCAGGGCAAGCCCACCTGTGCTCGTTATGGCAGTCAGGATCATCTTGAATCTGACTGCACAGCAGAAAAGGTATGCTGTGTGAACTGCCATGGCGAACATTCAGCGTGCTTCCGCGACTGTCCTAAGTGGCTGGAGGAGAAAGAGATACAGCGCTTAAAGACCCTCCATAACATCAGTTATCCAGAGGCGAGGAAGCTCACTGCATCACCCGCCCCACCTGGCAGTGTCTCTTATACCTGTGCGGTCCTCGGAAAGCCCATCGTTAAGATAGCATCCATGGTGGTTCAGACCGATATCAGCTGAATCTTTCTCGCCTGCTGCCAAGTACCTCGATGCAGGCGAGACTGATGTTGGTGTGAATCTCGACATCGATTTCGGTTTCTATTCCTACATCACTGCCTTCCCCTACCACCTCTGGAGGGCGTCCTCCACCCCATCCACAGACAACCAGACCTTCTAAACCCAAAGGGCCCCCACCGGGGTCTAAGAAAAAAATCAACTATTCCTCATGCAGCGGTCTCTGATCCGTGTCACTCAGACGACTCCGAGGACATGAACACAGAACGCCCCATTTTTCCGAAACCATCGGTGGTGGAGGTTAAAATAAATCACAAATTGTCTGCCATTTCTAAGACCTAAGATGGCCACACTCCTACAATGGAACTGTCGTGGATTCCAGAGGAATATTGACGACATCAAGGTCCTCCTGAGGGCACACGAACCCATCTGCGTGTGCCTGCAGGAGACATATTTGCAGACAGCCAATGATCCCACTATCCGGCACTTCTCTCTCATTCGTTGGAACCGGGATGGAGATGGTCCAGCTTGTGGGGGTGTTGCCATCCTCATGAGCAACCATTCTCCATTCCAGGTCGTACCCCTCACCACCGACTTAGAGGCAGTTGTCATGCACCTCTTTGTGGGATATTCATTGACTGTCTGTTCTGTCTAGCTACCACCTGGAAGCATCATTTTCCGGGATGACCTTGATGACTTTGTCTTGCAGCTACAGTCCCCCTTCCTCATCATGAAGGACTTAAATGAACACAGTCCACTCTGAGACAGTGCTGACACCAGTGGAAGGGGCAGGGTCCTGGAGCAGTGGCTCCTGGATCCATCGCTCTCCCTGTTGAACACCGGTGTCAGTACATACTTTCACTCCCCAGCCTGCACATTCACTGCCATTGATCTCACCATCTGCTCCTCCTCGATCCTCCAACTCTTTACATGGGAAGTCGAGGACAACCTCTACGGAAGTGATCACCTCCCCATGTTGTACACCATCTCCCGTGGGGGGCCTTGCAGCCCTTCATGTGTATCCCGGTGGAGGCTTGATCGGGCTGGCTGGATTGGCTTTGAGCTCTTGTCTGAGCTCGATGAGCACTCTGTCAGCCAGGAGCCAATCAATTCTGCAGTGGCAGAGATCACGTACTGCATCGCCCATGCAGCTGCCTGTAGTATTTCTCAGACCTTGACTCTGTTTCCACTGTTCCCAAAACCGTGGTGGAATCCCGATTGTACCACTGATCGTAAGACTCAGAACAAGACTTGGTGGGTGTTTCGGAGATATCCGATGTTCCGCAACCTTGAAACATTTAAATGCGCCAGGGCGAAAGCCCGTTTTGTCTGGAGCCAGAGGGAATCTTGGATCAAATACACCTCATCTATCACCCGCACGGCCATTTCTAAGGTCGTATGGGATAAGGTCTGGAAGATGGGTGGGAAGTATGCATCCCACTCATTATCGATCCTGGAGCACAATGGAAGGCAATTGCTAATCCTCGAGCTATTGCCAACGCTCTTGGGGAGTCATTTTCCTTCATCTCTTTATCCTCCTACTCCCCCGAGTCTCTGGCCCAGAAGAGCAGGGCTGAATGCTCCCCACTGTCCTTCCATTCGAATGGCCTGGAGTCTTACAACAGGCAGTTCACAAGTGAGCCTTGCTCAGCACACTTGTTGTGCATCTGCTGTCGAGCCAGACAATATCCATTATGCTATGCTCCAACATCTCACCATCGAGTAAGGATCGACTGCTCCGACTCTTCAACCGTATTTTCATCGAGGAGCAATTTCTGGACTCCTGGCAGGAGGCCATGGTCTTGGCCTTTCCCAGGTCAGGAGAAGATCCCAAGATTCCTTCAAATTATCGTCCAATTGCTTTGACGAGCTGCATCTGCAAGGTGTTGGAAAGAATGGTAAATTCCACGCTGGCCTGGTATTTGGTACATCACAGTATATATCACAACTTTCCAACACCCAGTATGGCTTTCGCAGGCACCGGTCTACTTTAGACCACCTGATCCGCCTCAATCAGCGATCAGGAATTCGTTTTTATGTAGAGAGCACATGGTGTCAATTTTCTTCAAAAAACTACGACACGGCATGGAGATTCGGCATTCTTCGTGATCTCCACAGCTTTGGCTTGCGAGGTCACATGCCGATCTTCATCGCACACTTTTTATCTTCTCCTAATTTTCGAGTTCATGTCGGCAACACTCTGTTGCAGACTTTCCCTCAAGAACAGGGCTGCGTCGTGAGTGTTATGCTTTTCGCTCTCAAGATAAATTCCATTACACGGCAACTTCCTCCGACTGTAGGCATTGAGCTCTATGTGGATGACCAGCATTTTTTGCTCATCATCCAGCATAAGGGTCATTGAACGACAACTGCCGTGAACAATCGGTTTGGGCGACAGCCAATGGATTTCGGTTCTCTCAACAGAAGACAGCTTGCACGGACTTTTGCCGCAAGTGTAATGTTCATCTGGACCCTGAGCTGTGGCTTGGGGGTAACATCATTCCAGTTGTGGAGGAGACCCAGTTTCTTGGTCTCATCTTCGACCGGAAATTGACTTTTTTACCACACATACATCATCTCAGGTCCAAGTGCACACGGGCATTGTACATCCTGAAGGTCTTCTCCCTTTCTTGGGGGCAGACCGATGTTCATTGCTTCGCCTGTACGGTGCACTTGTCCGGTCGAAACTGGACTACGGATCCCAGGTGTACGACTCCGCCTGGTATTCGGTGGTGAAAGTGCTGGACCCCCTCTATCATCAGGCCCTCCGTGTTTGCACAGGGGCCTTCCGCACTTCACCAGTCCAGAGTCTCAATGTAGATAGAGACTGATGAACCATTATTATCTATTCACTGTCAGCAGTTGTCCCTACAGTATGTAGGAAAATTGCAATCCCTACCAGGCCATCCCACTTAGGACTGCATTTTCAGTCCCCGGTGGGAAATGCTTTACACAAATCGGCCGACTGCCATTCGTCTTTTCGATTTGCGTGTCCAAGATTACCTGCGAAACATCAGCACAGTCTTGATAGCATCACACAGTCGACAGCCGAGTCACTTCCAATTTGGCTCGCTGTTTTCCCTTCCTGCGATATTTACCTGTGCTGGATGGGGAATGCCTTTACACCCGACTGTGTATATTGGCAACTCTTTGTCAGTCATCGTGCTGCACACCTGGACTTCTTGCCTGTCTTCACAGATGGCTCAAAGTCCGGCACATCGGTGGGATCGGCCATGGTCTGCTGTGATGTAATCATTGCAGACCAGATCACACAGCAGTGTTCCATCTTCACTGCAGAGTTGCATACTGTCAGTCTTGCCTTGGACCACATAGCAGCTAAGCATCATCATTGGTGTGTTTATTTACACTGACTCGCTTAGCTCGCTACAGGCTTTGATCTCAGTGAGGCATTGGCCTCACTCTGTTCTCTCCATGATCCGCCAGCAGCTCCATCATCTGGCAGCCACCACCACGATTCTGTTCTGTTGGGTTCCCCGTCATGTCTGGATCAGGGGAAATGACTTGGCAGTCGCTGTTGCCAAGTCAGCCATGCCCTTCTCCAACTCTCCGCTGCCGGTTCCATACCTGGACTTCTGGCAGTGTTTTTTTTTGTCAAGCTCTGGGCACAGTGGCAGAGATCTTGGTCTGAACAGGTTGCTAACAAGCTTTTCGATATCAAGCCCAATGTCAAACCGTGGCAATCATGTTTTCACAGGAATTGCAAGGAGGAACTTGTACTTGCTCAGCTCTGCTTAGGTCATTCGTTTATTCACACTCTTTTCTTCTTCGGGTGGATGACGAACCTAAGTGCAAGTTTTGTGACACCATTTGACTATTAAACACATTTTAATCAATTGTCCAGCTTTTAACCTTGACAGATGCTTATTTTTTACCCTTCATGGTTTTACGTCCGAGCCGCTTACACTTGGACATCTTTTATCTGATGACTCGCTTTTAACACCTGTTTTCAAATTTTTACGCTTTACCAAATATTTTACTCATTAATGAATTTTTACATTTTTTCTTGGATTTTTTTACCTGTGTACCTGTGTTTTACCTGTTGTTTTTAGTGGGTCTTATACACCCATTTTTATTGTCGACTTATACACTTGTTGCATCATTTTCTTGTTTTTTATACTCATCGTTTTTGTGCCGTTTTGTTTGTGTCCATTTCAACTTTGGTTGTGGGTTCCATGACTTTTACCCCTTTTTGTCGTTTATTTGGCGCAATAGAGCCTTATTTGCTATTGTGCCAAAAAAAATCAAACAACCAACCAATTTAGCTATAACTAGGTCTTTCAGAGCTTCAGAATTAAAAGTAAATTTTTTAACCTTAGCACAACACTTTTTAAGTTTAAGTTGCAAGACATTTTTAACAGGGTAATGGTCAGATCTAATTTCAGCTCCCCTATATGACCTGGCATTCCTAACAGAACTAGCCTATTTGCTGTTAATTAATATATAATCAATCATATTCTTATGCAGCCCATTGGGTGAAACCCATGTGTACTTATGTATGTCACGGTGTTTGTAATAGGTGTTAGTTATTCTCAAACCGTTAAGTTTACTTACCTATAGGAGACCATTGCCATTGCAGCTACCAATACCAAAAGGGCCTATTACTCCTCCCCAAAGGTCAGAGTTAGTACCAACCTTGGCATTGAAGTCACCTAGAACAAGGGTAATATCTCCTTTCTTGACAGAATTCAAAATATCCTGAAGTTGTCCGTAAAACCTATCCTTCTCATCCTGATCGGCATCCTCAGTGGGGGCATAACAGCAGATAACATTCAAGTCTTTAACCCTTCCCGTGTCCATGTCATTTGTATATGTTCGGAGAATCTGAATTGAGAGGCCAAGGATGTATGTATGTTTTAGTACAACAAAAAAAAAAAATCGTTTTTTTAAAAATAAAAATTGCCATTGTTATTTTTTTTTATATAGAACTTATAAAAATATATAATTCAGGCATCAAAAATAATATTTTGTTTTTTAATTTGATGCATATTTTATTAAACTGCAATATAAATAATTTTATAAAGCCATCTGTTTGCCGTTTCTTAGAAGTACTAAACGGTATTGCCGATTTGCATGTTAATGTTCCTATTTGCTGAAGCAAACTTCTGATTTAAGCTAACAGGTTTGATTTGAACTATTATCAACAAATTTTTCCCAAATTTTTCGAAAATCTCCTAAAAACAAAAAAAAACTGCTATTTTTAAAAATGATAGATTTTGGAAGCAATTACAAAATATGTACTGCCAATTTTTTTTTGTGTTCCACACTCTTTTCTGTCATAAACCTACTTCAGTATTCCCAAGTTATTTTTATCATTTTTCCCAGCATGCATTGCATCTTTCCTGCCTTCAAATTGAAACTGAAAGTAAACATATCCTTCTTAGAAATTCTGTTTGCACCTGCATTTAATTTGTTATGTTTCACTGAGTGAAACAAGACTCAGATGGCTGGCACATGCTATCTCCGTTCTGTGTGCTATAAGTGTTTTTTACAGTTTTGGTCCAGCATATTGGATACTCTTTGTAAAATTACTATTTTTTTTTATATTTGAACCTTAGTTTTCATTTCAGTAGATTTATTTTCGGAAATTAGCGATCTTTTGGCCGTTCGATAAGTATTGATGTTTTCATAGTTATGTTATATCGTATGGCCGACCTACACCTTGTTGCTATGGATATTTTAACATCACTATAGGCTATATGTTAATTTTTATTTTATTATTTATTACTTTTCCAGTAAAATTTTGATATAGTATCATTTTTTGAAAATAAATGAGGTCTTGGATATGAAAGCAAATTTATTTCTGTATATTTACTTCTGTTAGTGATCTTCAATCGTCTGATTTATCGATTTTTTTCCAAATTATGCTAGATTTGAGGCTGGCTTAAAAATTGTTTCAGATATTTTATTTAACATCCCATTAGGTTATGTGTAATTTTTCTTTTATTATTTCTTGTTTTTTTTTAATAAAAAAAACTTTGAGCTTGTACAGTTTTCTGAAATCGAATGTCTTGGATGCGGAAGCAAAATAGACTTCCTTGCTATAGAAATCAGCCATCATATGGGAGGGCAATTTTGGGAAGGGCTGGTCCTTGGTGCACAAACCTTTCTGCACTTAGCCAAGATCACCAAACTTCAACACCCAAAGAAAAAATCCATAATATTTAGTAAAAAAAAAGCAGCCATGGAAGTTTTTTCTATTTCATAACCAGTTCAGAAAATCCTGTGAATGTGAGAAGGCCAAGTCATGTTGTTTAACTCTGACCATGTTTAAAATATACGATACTGAAAAGAATCATTAAAAGAAATGAAAATCGTATTTCAGGTTGAATATTATATTATTCAGGAGGAAATTTCCTTTCGATAAATATATAATTTAATTATTTTTATTCAGCAGGTTTTCCAAAATGATGCCTTAATTGTATAGTGCGATCTTTTTTTTTCACCATATCACATTGAAAAAAGCTTATTAAAATCAATATGGTTGCAAATTTGTTTATATTATTTATCTTCGTAAAATTTGTAATTAAATTCTGTTTAATTTGGTATATAATATGACCTATTTCTGTTGATTGGTTATTTTTTAAAATATTCTAAAGTTGGCTTGTTTATCTGACTCAGCAGAGTTGGCTAAAAGCCTAGAATTTTCTCAAAGTGTGGTACTGAGAAAAAAATTACAAAACGAGAAAAATATTTACTTAAAACCAAAAAAGTAATTTTTTTTGTTATTCAGAAATATATAGTCATTCTATTCATGTGCATTGTAATCATTTCTGTCTATTAGTTTTTTTAAAATAAATTTTTATTTGTGTTGCCAGATGCATTTTTTTTACTACACGACTCTAAAAAAATCCTATTAAAATAAAACTTGTCATCTTTTTTGTTAAATACTTGATTTTCAGAAAATCCAGAATTAAATGCTGATTAATTTGGTATACAACATGTCATAATTCCTTTCATTAGTTATTTGGCAAAGCAGCTCTAAAAGTTAAAATTTTTTTTGGCTGAGCATAGTGAGAAAATATCTTGGCCTGTGGATGGAAACCTGTTTTTCAGCCTGGACACTGGAAGGGTTAATGTTTGTCCGAAATTTTACTGTAAGAAACCTTTCATTAATGCACTCATATCCTAAAAGAGCATCACTGGCATGTCTGCTGATAAGCAGACCTACACCTTGGTGATGCTTTTTATTGCCGCTCCCTGAAAAGAGAAATTTAAGATAATTTTTTAGAACCTGACCTTTATCTGTCCATCTGATCTCTTGCTAGCCAAGAATATCTAAATTATAACAATGGAATTCTTGTGTGAGGACATCAAGAGAATAAGCTCTATGCAGAGTCCTCACATTCCAACTACCTATGGAGAGAAAATGGTTAGTGGAATGTTTAAAGGATCTATTTTTATTGAGAGAGGAAATGCCAACAATGTCAAACAGCCCCCTAATCACAGGCATGGAGCAAAGACCCTTTCCCCCATCACTAAAGGCTGAAGCCTTCTACACTGGAAGACTTCCTCCAATGTAGTATTTGACGATGCTAGTAGAAGCAAGAGTTCGGGTGCTTGCGATGACTTTTGTTCAGGATTATCCATCAGCTGATAAAACATATTCTGTGAATCTATGCACTTTGGGCTGTCAATACACAAAGAAACAGAAAACAGCGGAAGATACTCCCTCTACAGAAGCCCACCAGTGCAGCAAAATCAGAATCCATTTTCAAGCTCGGGGCCTTAATAGAGTCCAGTAAGTTTATAAGGTCAGTGCCAGAACCCCGTTTGGTTGACTACTCATCAGTGGGGTAGAAAAAAAAAGTAGCCATTGTTGTCCAGATCAGTAGGCTCCTCGGTGCGAGCTCCTGTCTGTGGTGAGGAGACCACCCTGTGAAGGTTCCACTGGCTTGGTTACCCTTCATAGGGTTCTGAACTCTCGCCCCTTGTGTTTGCCGTGCACGGTGACCCGTGTCCCAGGAAAGGAGGATCCTGGTAGTTGCTCATGGGTCCCCATCTTCTCTCCTCAGCTCATGACTGGCAGAGTCCTCTTTGGTCACCTTGCCATTGGGGAGCCTGTCGTTGCAGGGCTGGGCAGCGGATTCTTGGGCCTCTGCTATACACTGCTTTGGCCTTTGCTCCTGGTAAATGGGAGCTCCTGCGATGGCCCTCCCAGGAGCAATCGGCTGGTGGGCAGGTCCTGTTAGGGTCAACTATGCAGAGCGGTGAGTAACCTTGCCCATGGTCCGGGTACAAGTTTACGAGTTTCCTCACAACTTATTTTCCTTTTGTTGTTATCCTTTCTTTGTGTGGCCAATTGGCCGTTCACAATTTTGTTATTTTCGCTTAGTTCATTTCGTGTAGAAAGTTTATTTCTGCAAATTTCTCTTTTAATTTTCCTTTTATTTATTTATGAGTGCTTGGCTCACTGTCTATGTGGGTATAGTGCCCACCTAACCCTGGCACCCTACTGGGCTATGTGGAGGATGGGGACAGTGGGCACTAAACAACACAATAGTAATCATGAGAGTGATGGTACAATTGATTTAATCAATGCCACTAAGAGAGCTCGATGTGAGCCCCCATCTTCTTCGTTGTCTTTGTCATCTACACCATCATCGTTTTTGTCTTCATTCCCAAGATTCCTGATCATCCACTCCACGGGTGATCAATAAAGGTTTGAAAGTTCTTGTGGGAGAGCTGAAATACATCAAGCGCTTATGATCTGGCGACTTGCAGGTTGAGACCACTTGTTCCAAACACTTGGAACTGTTCCTGAAAGTCAGAGAGATTGGTGGGGTGGCTGTTGAGGTCACTCCCTACAAAACTTTGAATTCCTCTCAGGGTGTGATCACTGAGTGGGGCCTTCTCAAAGCCACCGAGGAGGAAATCCTCTCAGAGCTCATGCCTCAGGAGTAATGGCAGTCCATCGGGTTTCGACATGCCATAATGGGAATTGGTACCCACCTGGGTACTGATTGTGACATTTAACATGCCACGCCTGCCTTCTTTCATCAAGGCAGGTTATTTACACTGTGAGGTATGGCCGTATGTACTGAACCTTCTGCACTTTTCTGCTATGGGTGGACTATGGATCTAAATGCGAGTTTTGTGACACCGTTTTAACTATCATATATATTTTAATTCATTGCCCTTGTTTTAACCTCAAACAACGTTTATATTTTACATTTCATGATTTTACATCTGAGCCACTTACACTCAGACAACTTTTATCAGATGAATCGCTTTTAATTACTGTCTTTGAGTTTTTATGTTATTGTGGCTATTTTAACTGGTTATAATCTTTTACCCTTGTTATTTTTTACATTGGCCTTCTACACACGTTGTTATTTTCCTGGTTTTCTTCTTGTTGCACTTTTACATTCTCTTTTTTATTGGCTTTTGTGTTTATTTTATCACCTTTACATGTTGCTTTTAATCTTTGGTTGTGGGTTTTCATGATTTTCATCAGTTTTTTACTATTGGTCTTGTCTGGCGCATTATGGCCAAAGTTGCCGATGTGGCATTAAAACCCAAACAACCAACTATCTTCCATGCCAGTGTTGATGATCTTATCTCCTAACAGCATCTCCTCATTTTCTGTTGGATAGGAGAAAGTGTAATACTTGAACTAGGGACCAATGCTCTATGTGAGATGCTTTTAATGTGATACATTTGTTTTTATTCAGTGATGCAGTTTCTAAGTTTAGATACACATTTCTTTACTCTATTGTTTGTTTATAATTATGTTGTGCTTTCAGATTTGGGGCATCAGCTTTCTTATTAGCAGAAAAACAAGTTGACATTTCTATTCCAAAAGCCTTTGATTTAGCTGAGCTTGTTATAGATACTGCAATGTTTTTCAAAGAATTGCTTAGAAATGTAAGTAACTGCTATGTTTCATTAATATAAAATATATTATCTGTATTTAATTGATCATATTTTGCAATGGTGCATCCTTCTTATGTTATTATATTTGTAACATTCTCCATCCATTAAACTTTAAATTAAAAAAATTATTCCTCAACAGCTGTTTGCCATAGAGGTCTGACAATAGCATGTCAGTATAGTACACCATAGAGGTCTGTGAAAAAGGTGAGACCTCAGCAGAAAGACAACATAAAGAAACACCCATACCTTACCCAGGGCTTGAACCTAGGTCCTTTGATCAGTAGCCAAATGTGCTAACCACTAGGCCACCAGAGAGGTAGATTTGGGTTGTTTTACCTCTGAGTGGAATTTTTTTGTACCCAGTGGGCTAAATGGCCAGGTCACTAGGATTCCTATGGTTTGGGGAAGGTTGGAAGAAGGGGGACCTACTGGACATCTGTTAGGAGACAGATGGAATCCTCCTATCAAGACCATCCTGTGTGTTCTTTAATGTGTAGAGAGTATGGTTCTTCTGTTCATGGGGCCATGGCTTTACATCCTATCTGATGGACAGCAGCCTTTACAACCCCATTCATGTCTTGTTTCTCACCAAGGGCAGGGCTTTTCAGAGATAAATCTCAGAGTTGGCACAAGTGAAACTCAAAATTTGGGAGCTGCAGATTACCAGCCTGAGTCACCCCACCAGAGAGCTAAAAATGTATGTAGACTTTAGGCAATATAAAGTGTACTAGTTATTACCACATAGCTTGATATTTACTATTTTCTCCACTAAAGTTTCATAAGTAATAAAAAATTATATTTTTATTGACTAAAATTTTATTTTAAAATTCACATGCTGAAATTCAAGTTTTTAGAAAGGTACATACATGCATGCATGCATGCATGCATGCACGCATGCCCCCCCCACCCCCCTCATGCAGCTATGGGCTATGGAGGTCCAACCAGACTAATTTTTCTTTCCAGACGCGTCTGTTTTGAGCTGCTGCATTTGGCCCCTCTAGGCCAATTCTAGCAAGGTCCGGTTTGACATTGTCTGTACATCATATCCTTCACCTCACCCTTTTCCTGAAGCCTTTAGGCACACTGTGCATAATTCTGTTTGCCAATCTGCAGCTAAGCATATGGGCAACATGGCCAAACCAACAGTCTCTTTCTGCACCAAATGCTGCTCAAAAGGAGGTAAATGACTCCTTCTTTAACATCATTACTTACACAGTCAAACGATCTAATGACCAAGATAATGTGCAAGCATCTAGAATCAAAGGTATCAATTTTGTTGTTATCCTGCTTACATAGGGTCCACATTTTGCTACCATAACTAACCTTAGAACCAAACCATTATATTTCCTAATTTTAGTCTCTAGGTGTATACACCTATTTTTCCACACTCTCCATAGCTTCCTAAAGGTGCTAGCATCAATCACTGTTCTTTTTATCTCATGCTACACAACACCAGTTGTGTTAAACAGCTCCCAAAATAATTAAAAATTAAACTGAAACACTTGCTCAATGGCACAACATTCAAAGCAACTGAAGCACTATCTGCCTGACCAATTTTTTTATCACTTTAGTTTTTATCTCTATTTATCACTAAACCTACTCTATTAGCATAATCACCAACAGCCCTAAGGAAAGAATTCATCTCATCAACATCTTAGCCAATGGGGCCAAATAATCTGCATAATCTAAATCAGAAATTTTGAAATCTCTACACCATTTAAAGCCAAAATGTTTCCCTTGCAAAGAATTTTATAACACAATCAATAACCAAACTAAAGACCCTTGTCTAACTCCATTAACAACGCTAAACCAATCACTACGAGCCTTACCAACACTCACACATGAACTAAATGTTATTATAGAGAGCTTTCATTACACTAACTTACTTGTCTGGTATGCCATATGAGGATTAACTACAAATTATGTTTATTGACAGAGTCAAAATTTGAAATATATAAAGCTAGGAACCACAGGTTTCTGAAACTCTAAACATTTCTCAAGAATCTGCCTAAGTGAAAATATTTCATTAATACATCCCCTACCACTTCTGAATCTGCCCTTTCATCACGTAGTTGTCCATCAACTAAATTCTTAATTTTATTGAGTATAATAATAAAAAGAACTTTACCTCAAACAGAAAGTAAACTAATTCCCTTATTATTATCACAAGAACTATAATCATATTTTTTAAAAATAAGAATAATAATAGCTCTAATAAAATCTTTAGGAATAACACCTTTTATCACAAAAAAAAAAGTCAAAATTTCAATCAGCTATGTGACAACATAATGTTCCCAGCTCTAAGCATTTCAGTGGTGATTTCATTAACCACTGATTATTTATGCAATTTTAATTTAAAGATAGCCCAAGCAACTTCAGAATGTGATATAGGGCCAACATTAAAGCCAGCAATTCATCTACCCTCATTACAAATAAGGGGAGGAGAAATAATCGCATTATTTAGAACATCTCTGAAATGCTCAGCCCACATAGTCATCAGAGAAGCCTCACCTTCAACCACTTTACTGTGTTTCTCCCTCAATCCCTGGGTACCTGTCTGTTTCTTCCACACAAAAGATTAACTATCTAGTACTGTTTCTTCCACACAAAAGATTAACTCTCTAATACTGTTTCCTCTGCTTTGTCAGTCAAGCTATCAAGCCAAAGATTCTTATCAGCTGTTAATTGATCCTTTACACATTTATTAACCTCATTGTAATGTTATTTGTTAGGAACAGTAGGGTGCTGATTCATATTAATCCTACACTTCCTCCTTTCAGAAATAAGTTCCATAGCATTATCATTAAAATAATTTTGTTTCCTCTATACAATTTTGGTCTGTAATATAAACTGGAAGGAGAGCTGTGTACCAATCCACAGTGATGATGCACAGAACCGGCCAGGTCTACACTAAGGTCTGATCCCGCCTTCTCCTGGTGGAGGCCGTTAGTACCTTTCAAAAGAGATATTCTCTTTTGGAGGGAATGGAAGGGGAGGGCTGCCTGTGGTTGTTAGTTTTATGGTTTTCAAAAAGACTTTTGACTCTGTTTATCGACATAATTTGTGGTTGATTGTTAGTTCATATGGAGCTCTCTATAATAACGCTGATTCGTGTGTGGGAGTTGGTATGTCTTTCAGCGATTGGTTTAGCATTGCTAGTGGAGTTAGACAAGGATGCATTTTGTCTCCTTTTCTGTTTTTTTTTTTGGTTATTGATTATGTTATGTGAAATTCTTTGTAAGGGAAGGATTTTGGCCTTAAATGGTCTAGAGATTTCAAAATTTCTGATTTAGATTATGCAGATGATTTGACCTTGTTGGCTAATGATGTTGATGAGATGGATTCGTTCATTAGGGCTGTTGATGAGATTGGTAATAGAGTAGGTTTGGTGATAAACAGAGAAAAAACTAAAGTAATGAAAATTGGTCAGGCAGATGGTGCTTCAGTTGTTTTGAATGGCTGTACTCCTGAGCAAGTGTGTTTAATAACAAACAAGTTTAATTATCTTGGGAGCTATGTAACAGATATTGGTGATGTGTGGTATGATAAATCGAAGAATAGGGATTGCCGCTGGGACTTTTAAGAATCTATGGAGAGTATGGAAAAATAGACGTATACACCTAAAGACTAAAATTAAGTTGTATAATAGTTTGGTTCTTTCTAAGGTTAGTTATGGTAGCGAAGCATGGACCTTTTGTAAGCAGGATAACAAGAAACTTGATGCCTTTGATTCTAGATGCTTACACAGTCTCTTGGAAATGATGAGTTTAGAAGAAGGAATCATCAATCTCTTTTGAGCAACATATTGTGCAGAGAGAGATTGTGTTGGTTTGGCCATGTTATTCATATGCATGGCTGCTGATTGGCAAAGAGGATTATGAGCAGTGTGCCTAAAGGTTTAGAAAAAGGGGGAGAACTAGATGCGATGGATGGACAGTGTCAAACAGGACTTCGCTAGAATTGGCATAGAGTGGCCAAATGCAGCAGCTGTAGCTCAGAAAAGATACATCCGGAGAGGAAAATTACAGTCTGGTTGGACCTCTGTAGCCCGTGTGTGTGCGTGCATGCGCATGCATGCGTGCGTGCGTTCATTCATTTTTAGTCTGTAAATTGTAGCTAGTTATAAACTGGAAGGTGAGCTGTGTACCAATCCGCAGTGATGATGCACAGAACTGACCATGTCTAGCACTTAATGTCTGACCCCACCTTCTTGTGGTGCAAGCAGTTAATATCTTTTGGAAGGGAACGGAAGGGGAAGGCTGCTGACTCAGTGTGGCCTACTGATAATCTATTGCCACTTTTTCTTTTTTCTACCCTGATAAGGAAGGAGTGCTCAACTTTACAGGGTCCTGGTGCTGATCATTTATACCTGCTAGACTGGACTGATTTATGGATTTGAGCTTGATTATGGATCCTGGACTTGCTGCACTGGTGGGCCTCTGTTGAAGGAGAATCTGCCGATATGTTTTCTGTTTGCTTGTGGGTTGCCAGCCTTAAGTGAACAGATGCACAGGATACCTTATATCAGCTGGTGGATAATCCTGATCAGAGGCCATCCCAGGTACCTAAACCCTCACTTAGCTAGTTGGGCATCGTCAATCCTAAACTGGAGTAATGTCTCAGGCAGGCCATGGCTCTTGAAAAGTTCCACTTAAAAAGGTGGTGCCTGAAGTTCCTACCAGCATCGGTGACTTCTGTCTTTAGCCAAGGAGGGACAGGTCTTTGCCCAAAGCCTGTAATCAGGGGGCTGTTTGATATTATTGGCCCTTCCTCTCTTAATAAACCTAGATTCTTTAAATATCCTACTAATCATTTTTTCTCTGCAGGAACGTAAAAAGTGAGGAGGTTATTTAGAGATTGTTCTCTTGATGTCCTCATGCAGGAATTCCAGCGATATAACCTAGATATTCTAGACTTGCAAGAGACCAGATGGACAAGTAAACGTGAGATCCTTAAAAATAACTTTAAATTTCTCTTTTCAGGCAGGGAGGATGGAAAGCATCTCTAAGGTGTAGTTTGCTTCTCAGCAGATGCCCAGTGATGCTCTTCAGTGATATGACTGCATTAATGAAAGATTTCTTACAGCAAAATTTAAAACAAAAATTAAAGATGAATGTTGTTTTGCTCCCCACAGAGGATTCTGATGAGAATCAGAGGATATGTTTTACAGCCATCTTCAGGATATTTTGAATTCTGTGAAGAAAGTGGGATATTTCTCTTGTGCTAGATGACTTCAATGCTAAAGTTGGTACTGACTCTAATCTTTGGGCATTAGTTTTAGGTTCCTTTGGCATTTGTAGTTCCAATGGCAATGGGGAAAGTCTCCTACATGTAAGTATACTTAATGGTTTGTGAATAATTAACACATACTACAAGCATTGGGACATTTATAAATATACATGGGTTTCACCTGATAGGTTGCACAGGAATATGATAGATTATATTTTAATTAACAGCAAATGGGCTAGTTCAGTTAGGAATACCAGATCATATAGGGGAGCTGAAATTGGAACTTTTAACCATTACCTGGTCAGAAGGTTTTTTTTACCATTACCTGGTACCTTACTTTTAACCATTACCTGGTCTGCTGAAGCTTAAAAAATGTTGTGCGCAGGTTAAAAAAATTAGCTATAACACAGAATGCCTGGAAAGATCCAGATATAGCCAAAACATACCATGATAGGCTACTTAGTCATTATGACAATCACTGTTTGGTTACTGTTGAAATTGAGAAAGAATGGGATCAGTTTAAACAGGTGTTTCTTGAAACCAGCAGTACTCTTTTGTGTAAAAGGGAACAGAGGAAACAAAATTATTTGGTTAATAAGGCTATGGAACTTATTTCTGAAAGAAGGAAGTACAGGATAATATGAATCAACACCCAACTTGTCCTAACAGAAGGCATTACAATGAGCTTAATAAACGTGTAAAGGATCAGTTAACAGCTGATAAGAATGTTTGTCTTGATAGCTTGGCTGACAAAGCTGAGGAAGCAGTTAGACAGCACAACAGCAGGAGGTTGTACCAGATTGTTAATGTTTTATGTGGGAAGAAACAGACAGGTACACAGGGATTGAGGGATAAATATGGCAAGGTGGTTGAAGGTGAGGATTCTGTGATGGCTAGGTGGGCTGAGCATTTCAGAAATGTTCTAAATAATGTGATTATTTCTACTCCCATTGTTTGTAACGAGGATAGATGCATTACTGCCTATGATGGCCCTATATCACATTCCGAAGTCACATTGGCTATCTCTAAATTAAAACTGCATAAATCCCCAGTTGTGGATGAAATCACCACTGAAATGCTTAGAGCTGGGAACATTTGTATTGTCACATGGCTAACTGAAATTTTGAATATTTTTTTATGATAAAGGTGTTGTTCCTAAGGATTTTACTAGAACTATTATTATTCCAATTTAAGTAAAAAGGTGATGGCAGTTCTTGTGATAATTATAGGGGAAGTAGTTTACTTTCTGTTCCAGGTAAAGTTCTTTAAATGATTATACTTAATAGAATTAAGAATTTGGTTGATGGACAACTGCTTGATGAACAGTTTGGATTCAGAAGTGGTAAGGGATGTATTGATTAAATATTTTCACTTAGGCAGATTCTTGAGAAATAAATTTAATAATTCATGATGAGTGCTGTTATAGTTAAACTTGTTTAAAATCTATTGTATCCCAAGCAATGAGGAGTGCAAGAGCTTATATAACATGAGTTGTACTTATTATTAGCTGTGATATACTAATTATTTAATATCAACTCCTTAACAGATCTCTATAATTACCACTTAGCCATATATTTATCTTTACATAGTAAGTCAAAGTATAGTAGACTAATTAGTAAAAACTATTTACCAGTATTTGAAGGCTGGTACATCTGCTTAAGATTTCTCATCATGAGATTAATTGTTGTCAGTTGATGTTGCACTATATAGCCGATGTTAACAAATTCTTAGCAACCTAACAAACGTATATTGATGTTGACTTGAAGTTGTGGTCACATGCAGTTGACTCCAGTTCAGCACGATATTGATTATGTATTGAATTTTCGATATATTAACTTTACTCCATATAGTTGTTGTTACTAGCACTTTGTCCATTGCTGTATATTATTTAGGTGGTCTCCTATTACCACCTTTATTGATGTTTAGCTTTTACAATAGTTCATTGGTGTAATGCTTAAATCACTTTATACAATACCCCTTGGTGCGAGCTCCTGTACGTGGTGGACCGAGCCAGTGGAACCTTCACAGTGAAGGTTCCACTGGCTCAGTTACCTTCTCAGGGTCATGAACGCTCACCCTCGTGTTTGCTGTGCGCGGAGACCCATGTCCGGGAAAGGAGGATACTAGTAGTTGCTCGGGGGTCCCGATCTTCTATCCTCAGCTCATGACTGGCAGGGTCCCCTTTGACTGCATTGCCATTGGGGAGCCTGTCTGTCACGGGGCTGGACAGCGGATTACGGAGCCTCTGCTATACACTGCTTTGGTCTCTGCTTCCGGTTAACGGGAGATCCTGGGGTGGCTTCCCCAGGAGCAATCGGCTGGTGGGCAGGTCCTGCTAGGGTCAACCATGCAGAGCAGTGAGTAACCTTGCCCATGGTCCGGGTACAGGTTTTCAAGTTTCCTCACAACTTATTTTCCTTTTGAAGTTATACTTTCTTTGTGAGGCCAGTTTGGCCATTCACAATTTTGTTATTTTACGCTTTGTTCCTTTTGTGTAGAATGTTTTTGTTCTGCACATTTCTCTTCTTATTTTCCTTTTATTTATTTGTGAGGGCTTGGCTCACTGTTTGTGTGGGTGTAGTGCCTGTGTAGCCCTGGCGCCCGACTGGGCATCCTCTTGGGCTCCGTGGAAGGTGGGGACAGCAGGCACTGAACCACATAAAAAAAAACCATGAGAGAGAATGATGAAATTAATGCGATCGGTGCTAACAAGAGCCCCCATCTTTCTCGTCTGTTATCTCTGCCATCGCCTTCTGTGTCTGTGTCTTCATTCCCAAGGTTCCTGATCATCCATTCCATGGGTGATCAGGTACTTGGGGACATGTCCTTTTTTTCGTGAATAAAGGTTTGAAAGGTCTTGCGGGAGAGCTGAAATCCGTCAAGCGCTTACGATCTGGCGACTTGCAGGTTGAGACCGCTTGTTCGAAACACTCGGAACTGCTCTTGAATGTCAAAGAAATTGGTGGGGTGGCTGTCGAAGTCACTCCCCACAAAACTTTGAATTCCTCTTGGGGTATGATCACTGAGTGGGGCCTCCTCAAAGTCACTGAGGAGGAAATTCTCTCAGAGCTCACACCTCAAGGAGTAACAGCGGTCCACCAGGTTTCGACACGCTGTGATGGAAAATTGGTACCCTCTCGGGTACTGATTGTGACATTCAACTCGCCACGCCTGCCTTCTTCCATTAAGGCAGATTATTTACATTGTGAGGTACTGTCATATATACCGAACCCTCTGTGCTGTTTTCAGTGTCAGATATACGGTCATGCCCACACAGCATGCTGGGGCAAACCCACCTGTGCTTGCTGTGGCAGTAAGGATCAACTCGATTCTGACTGCACAGCAGAAAAGGCATGCTGTATGAACTGCAGTGGTGAACATCCAGCGTACTCCTGCAACTGTCCGAAGTGGAAGAAAGAAAAGGAGATGCAATGCTTGAAAGTAGTAAACATCTCTTATGCTGAGGCGAGAAAGTTAGCTGCACCGCCCACTCCACCTGGCAAGGTCTCCTATGCCGGTGCTGTCATTGGAAAGCCCATTGTTCCAATGACTTCGGTGGTGGTGCAGACTGATATCAGTGTACCACCTACTGAGTCTTTCTCGCCAGCAGCGAAGTACCTCCTCACCCAGGCAAAACCGATTGTGGTGTCGACTTCGACATCAACCCCGGTTTCCATTCCTGCAACTCACCTTCCACTTCCACTGGAAGGCCTCCTCCTCCCTGTCCTCGGACAGCAAGACCTTCCAAACCGAAGGGACCCCCACCAGGGCCCAAAATGAAAATAATAACTCTTCCACAAAGGGCGGTCACTGATCCATGTCCTTCAGAAGACTCTGAGGACATGGATACCTACCGCCCCCTATTCACTAAACCATCCTCTTCGACGGTTAATTTGAATAGGAATTCGTCGTCCGCCCACTCTTCTAAGTCCTGAGATGGCCAACTCCTACAATGGAATTGTCGTGGATTCCAGAGGAATCTTGACGATATCAAGGCCATCCTTCAAGCACACCAGCCCATCTGTGTGTGCCTGCAGGAGACATACTTGCAGCCAGTCACAGATCCCACGATCCGGCACTTTTCACTGGTTCGCCAGGACTGGAGGGAGATGGTCCAGCTCGCTGGGGTGTCGCCATCCTCGTGAGCAACCATTCTCCATTCCAGGTCATACCCCTCACCACCAACTCAGAGGCGGTAGCCATCCGCCTCTTCATGGGGTTCTCGCTGACTGTCTGCTCTGTATATCTTCTACCTGGGAGCATCGTCTTCCAGGAAGACCTTGATGATCTCGTCTCGCAGCTGCCATCCCCCTTCCTCATCATGGGGGACTTCAACGGACACTGTCCATTATGGGGCAGTGCTGACACCAATGGGAGTGGTGGGACCCTGGAGCAGTGGCTCCTGGATCCTTCTCTCTCCCTGTTGAACACCAGTGTCAATACCTACTTTCACTCTCCAACCCGCACTTTCACTGCCATTGACATGACATTCTGCTCCTTCTCAATTCTTCCACTGTTTACATGGATGGTCGAGGACAATCCTTATGGAAGCGATCACCTCCCCTTGGTGTACACCATCTTCCGTGGGGGGCCTTGCAGCCCTTCATGCATCTCATGGTGGAGGCTTGATCGGGCTGACTAGGGTGGTTTCGAATTGCTCTCTGAACTCGATGCCCACTCTGTCAGCCAGGAGCCAATCAATGTTGCAGTGGCAGAGATAACAGACTGTATCGTAGATGCAGCTGCATCAACAATTCCTCAAACTTCGACACAGTTTCCTCATTTTCCGAAACCATGGTGGAATCCAGATTGCACCGCAGCTTGTGAAGCTCACAACAAGGCTTGGGGGGTGTTTCGAGATATCTGCGTCCGCCAACCTAGAAAAGTTCAAATGCGCCAGCGCGAAAACTCGTTTCATCTGATGCCAGAGTCAGAAGGAATCTTAGATCAAATATACGTCTTCCATCACCTCCATGACCAGTTCTGAGGTCATGTGGGATAAAGTCCGGAAGATGGGTGGGAACTAAACATCCCACTCATTATTGATCCTGGAGCACAATGGACAGGTAATTGCTGATTCCAAAGCAATTGCTGACACTCTAGGGGAGTCATTCTCCTTCATCTCTTCTTCTTACTCCTTCAAGTTTCTGGCCGAAAGAAAAGGAAGACAGGGGGAAATGCTCTCCACTGTCCTTCCACTCAAATGGCCTGGAGCCTTACAACAGGTATTTCACAGCGGAGCAGCTTCGCCTTGCACTGTACTCTTCTCATGCATCTGCTGTAGGGCTGGTCAATGTGCATTATGCCATGCTCCAACATCTCTCATCATCGAGTACGGATCGACTTTTCCGACTCTTCAATCGCATTTTTCTCGAGTAGTAGTTTCCGTACTCCTGGAGGGAGGCCATCGTCTTGGCCCTCCCGAAGCCAGGAAAGGATTCCAAGATTCCTTCGAATTATTATCCCATTGCGTTGGCGAGCTGCGTTTGCAAGGTGTTGGAAAGAATGGTAATTGCCAGACTCATCTGGTATTTATAACATCACAACCTTCTTTCCAACACCCAGTGTGGCTTTCGCAGGCAATGGTCAACTCTTGACCATCTGATACACCTCGAATTGGCTATCAGAAACTCTTTTTTACGAAGAGAGCACCTGGTGTCAATTTTCTTCCACATCAAAAAAGCGTACAACACGGCTTGGAGATTTGTCATTCTTCATGACCTTCACAGGTCATGAAGAATGACTTCCCAGCTTCGGCTTGAGAGGTCACATGCCGATCTTCATCTCCAACTTCTTAACGACACGTTCTTTTCGTGTCCGTGTCGGCAGCACTCTGTCGCGGCCTTTCCCCCAAGAACAGGGGGTGCCACAAGGCTGCGTTCTGAATGTTATGCTTTTGGCTGTCAAGATTAATTCTATTACTAGACAACTTACTCCATCAGTAGGCAGTGCCCTCTATATTGATGAGTTTAGCATCTTTTGCTCTTTGTCCAGCATGAGGATCATTGAAAGCCAACTGCAGATTGCCCTGAACAATCTTTCGGTTTGGGCGACAGCAAACGGGTTTCAGTTCTCCCCACAGAAGACTGCTTGTGTGCCCTTTTGCCACAAGCATAATCTTTACCTGGACTTTACCCGGGGGTAAGAACATTCCAGTTGTTGTGGAGATCAAATTTCTCGGTCTCATCTTCGATCGGATATTGACCTTTTTACCACACATACGTCATCTCAGGTCCAAGTGCACACAGGCATTGAACATCATCAAGGTTTTCTCCTCCCTTTCTTGGTTCTTTGCTCCGCCTCTACTGCGCACTTGTCCGATTGAAATTGGACTACGGATCCCAGGTGTACGACTCCGCCTGGGATTCGGTGGTGAAGGTGCTGGACCCCCCCCCCCCCCATCATCAGGCTCTCCGTGTTTGCACGGGGGCCTTCCGCACCTCACCTGTTCAGAGTCTTTATGTTGATTCCGATGAACTGTCATTATCTGTTCGCCGTCAGCAGTTGTCCCTACAATATGCATCTAAATTGCAATCCCTGCCAGGCCATCCCACTTGGGACTGCATTTTCAGTCCAAAGTGGGAAATGCTTTACACTAATCGGCCGACTGCCATTCATCCATTTGGTTTGTGAGTCCGACGCTACCTCAGAAACATCAACACCAGTTTCAATAGCATCGCACAGTCGACAGCCGAGTCGCTTCCACCGTGGCTCGCTGTTTCCCCTTCCTGTGTTTTTTCTCTGTGTAGGACGAAGAAGGCCTTTACACCCGACTGTGTATACCGGCAACTCTTTGCCAGCCATCATGCTGAGTATCTGGACTTCTTGCCTTTCTCTACAGATGGCTTGAAGTCCAACACATCAGTGGGATCGGCCATGGTCTGCTGTGATGATATCATTGCAGACCAGATCCTACTGCAGTGTTCCATCTTCACTGCAGAGTTGCACGCTATCAGTCTCGTCTAGGACCACGTGGCGGCTAAGCATCATTGTCGGTGTGTGCTGTACACCGACTCGCTTTGCTCGTTACAGGCTTTGATCTCGGTGAGGCATCGGCCTCACCCTGTTCTTTCTAAGATCCGTCAGCAGCTCCATCGTCTGGCAGCCACCACCACCATCCATTTCTGTTGGGTGCCCAGTCACATCGGATCAGGGGCAGTGATTTGGCAGATGCTGCTGCCAGGTCAGCCATGCCTCTGTCCGACTCTCCATTGTCGGTTCCATATCTGGATTTCTGGCAGCATTTCACGATCGAGCTCCAGGTACAGTGGCAGAGATCTTGGTCAGAACAGCCTATGAACAAACTCTTTGAGATGAAATCTATCATCAGACCATGGCAGTCTTATTATTGCAGGAATTGCAAGGAGGAAGTTGTACTTGCTCGGCTCCTCTTAGGTCATTCGTTTATTACTCATTCATTTCCTTTACGGGTGGACGACGAAGCTAAATGCGAGTTTTGTGACCATTTTTAACAATCAAACATATTTTAATCGAATGTGCATGTTTTAACATCGAACGTCATATATATTTTAGCTATCATAATTTTCTGTCCGAGACTCTTACACTCAGACATCTTTTATCTGATCATTGCATTTTAGCGCCTGTTTTTGCCTTTTTAAAACATTGTGGATATTTTAATAGATTTTGATTTTACCTTGTCTTTTCTATAGCCCAGGTCTTTTACACCTGGGATTTTTATACATTGTATTTTTCAAGTTGTTGTACTTTGTACTTTTACAATTGTTATTTGTTGGTCTACAATTTTTTATGTATTGTTTTTGTTTTAACTATTGGTTGGGGGTACACGTCTTTTACCCTTTCTATTGTCTTTAGTTTGGCACATTATGGCCTAGTCGCCTCTCCACCATAAAACCCCAAACAACCAAACCAAACTTTATACAATACATCTGGTTCTTAGATGTTAAGTTGAGCTGAAGATTTTTAACATACATTATATATTCATAATGTTATATTTCTTTATATACAATGGTTATACTTTTGCGTAATAACTGGTATACAGTCCTGTAGATATCACTGTTGCACTTTCCTCAGATTTTAAGACTCGATTTTTACCGATAAACATTTAAAATCATCAAAAAAAGGCTGACTTACATTACTGTTAAAATACCATTAAAACAAAAGTCATGCTAGCATTCAGATGTTATTGGACAATATGTAGTTAGTTTTTCATTACATATTTCAGTTACAATATGCAGAAAAAATGTTAATACATGCACAACTAAATAATATATGCAACACGGAGATTCCTCCCCTGCCTTCAGCATGAAATCTCCTGCTGCATCAACATGCAGGTGTACAAAAACTTACGCAGCAACAGATGATCACTGATGTAAGAGGCGTGGCAGCTATATAGCAGAACCTTTCACTCAACACACACAGAGCCTGAGGACACCATGAATCAGAGTGATGGTGAAACACTTTGCTCCAATAACATCTGGGTGCTGGCATGACTTTTGTTTTAATAGTATTTTAACAGTAATGTAAGTCGCCTTTTTTTGACAATTTTAAATGTTTATCAGTAAAAATCGAGTCAAGATTTGAGGAAAGTGCAACAGTGATATTTACAGGACTATGTACCAGTTATTACGTAAAAGTATAACCATCATATATAAAGAAATATAACATCATGAATATATAATGTAAAAAAACTTCAGCTCAATTTAACATCTAAGAACCAGATGTATTGTATAAAGTGATTTAAGCATTACACCAATGAACTGTTGTAAAAGCCAAACATTGATAAAGGTGATAATAGGAGACCACCTAAATAATATACAACAATGGACAAAGGTCTAGTAATAACAACTATATGGAGTAAAGTTAATATATCAAAAATTCAATGCATAATCAACATCGTGCTGAACTGGAGTCAACTGCATGCGACCACAACTTCAAGTTAACATCATTTTATGTTTGCGTTTTCAAAGGACTGGTTGCTAAGAATTTGTTAACAACATCGGCTATATAGTGTGACATCAACTGACGCCAATTAATCTCATGATGAGAAATCTTACAGCAGATGACCAGCTTTCAAATACTGTTAAATATTTACTAATTAGTCTACTATGCTTTGACTTACTATATAAAGATAAATATATGGTTAATATATTTTTAATAGATAAAGATAAATATATGGCTGTTTATAGATAAAGATAAATATAATATAAATATAATGACTAAGTGGTAATTATAGAGATCTGTTAAGGAGTTGATATTAAGTAATTAGTAGATCCTAGCTAATAATAAGTACAACTCATGTTATATAAGCTCTTTTACTCCTCATTGCTTGGGTATGATATGATAGCTTTTAAATGAGTTTAAATGTAATAATAGCACTGATTGGGAATTATTAAATTTTTACCATGTTATCTGTGTTATTTCTAATTGAAATTCTTGAGAAATGTTTCAGAAACCTGTGGTTGCTAGCTTTATAGATTTCAAAAAGGCTTTTGACTCTGTTGATTGACATAATTTGTACTTGATTGTTAGATTATATAGAATACCCGAAAGTTAGTTAATGTAATGAAAGTTCTCTATAATAACACTGAGTGGTGTGAGAATTGGTACATCTTTTAGTGATTGGTTTAGCATTGTTAGTGGAGTTAGAGAAGAGTGCGTTTTTTCTCCTTTTCTGTTTTATTTGGTTATTGATTATGTTATGCAAAATTCTTTGCAAGGGAAGGATTTTGGCCTAAAATGGTCTAGAGATTTCAAAATTTCTGATTTAGATTATGCAGGTGATTTGTCCTGTTGGCTAATGATGTTGATAAGATGAATTCTTTCATTAGGGCTGTTCATGAGAAATGTAATAGAGTAGTAGGTTTGTTGATAAACAGAGAAAAAACTAAAGTAATGAAAATTGCTCAGGTAGATAGTGCTTCAGTTGCATTGAATGGCTGCACTCTTGAGCAAGTGTGTTTAATAACAAACAAGTTTAATTATCTTGGAAGCTATGTAACAGATATTGGTGATGTGTGGTATGATAAATCAAAGAATAGGGATTGCCACTGGGACATTTAAGAATCTATGGAGAGTATGGAAAAATAGGCGTATACACCTAAAGACTAAAATTAAGTTGTATAATAGTTTGGTTCTTTCTAAGGTTAGTTATGGTAGTGAAGCATGGACCCTTTGTAAGCAGGATAACAAGTAGCTGATAACACATAGTTGCAGACGAGGAAAGAGGATTATGAACAGTGTGCATAAGGGTTTCAGAAAAAGGAGGAGACCTAGGAAGCGATGGGCAGACAATGTCAAACAAGACTTTGCTAAATTGGCCTAGAGTGGCCAAATTCAGCAGCAGTAGCTCAGAACAGAAACATCTGGTGTAACACTCCAAAGATTTATAATACTTTTAAAGTTTTGGACCCTTTCTCTGATCCAATATTTATTCAAGCTCCGGATAGCTAAAGTCGGGCGCCAGGCAATAATTAACAAATTGCCAAATAAAGTTCAATTAGGGTTCGAATACCAGGGGGCATTACTTAGCGAGTAAGAATTCAAAAATTAAATGATTGTCAATTCTGATTTAACTTACAATCAAAACAACTAACGTTGTTCAAGAGAAAAAATAGCAAAAATTCCAAAAAGTTTCTATAACAAACAAGTTTATTTCCAAAAAATTATTTTTAAACACTCGCCAACTTCAATGAGATGTCAACTACATCATCACTATTGTGTCTAACACCAACTTCTGTGACACTACTAATTGACAACTAACAAATACCAACTCTTGTGACTACTTCCAACTGACGCTCTGTGACTACATGTCACAGTTATAACAAGCGTACAGGCTTGGCAACACATGGCTGTTGCATCGGTAAAGACATTTGCATAAAATGATGAGCATGCAAGGTATGACGCAAGAGCGGGGCATGTCCTTGTACGTGCGTGCTTTAGCGGGTGACAATCTAAAGTTTAGAGTTGCACATGTGCAACTCCTATGCTCTTGGAAACGAGTGCTGTGATGCCAAAAATGAAATTAAAATCCCCAAAATGATAAATATAATGTAAATTAAGCAAAACTGGTTAAGGTAAAGTAAAAGTGAATGAGGGGGCATCACACTGGTGAGGAAAATTACATAGTCTGGTTGGACCTCTGTAGCCCATGGCTGCATGAGGATTTTTTATGTGTGTATGTACATTTTTAGCCAAAAGAGTACTATTAGTTTCAAGAAAAGCCTGTTTTAACTGACCCCATTCTTTCCCAACTTCAGCAGGAATCAAATCACGCTTTTCATAATGAGTTAGTAGCCTATCATAGTATGCTTCACTATATCTGGTTCTTTCTGGATCTTTCAGATCTTCAGTGTTAGAAGTAATTCTCTTAACCTCAGCATAATTTTTCTTAACCTTCAGTTGCAAGGCACTTTTGGCTAGGTAATGGTCAGAACCAATTTTGGTTCTTCTATTTCGGCTCTTCCATTCTCGGCTTTATTAATTATTATTCTTAATTAAACTAGCCCATTTGCCATTAATTAATACATAATCAGTCGTATTCCTATGTAACCCAAAAGATGAAACCTACCGTGTATTTATAAATGTCTCAGTGTCTGTAGTACGTGTTATTCTCAAACAATTGTTTTTTTTACCTGTAGGATATGTTTCACATTGCTAGTGGAACTACCAATGCCAAAGGCACCTAAAACTGCTGCCCAAATATCAGAGTCAGTACCAACTATAGCATTGAAGTCACCTAGCAATAATAGGGGCGGGGGTGGCTCAGTCGGTAGCGCGCCAGGCTCATAATCTGTAGTTCCCAGGTTCGAGTCCCAGCTTGGTCAGCGTTGAGATTTATCTCTGCAAAATTCCCTGCTTTGCTCACGGTCAGTAGGGGACACCGATGGGCTTGGAAAGGCCGCCATCCGTCAGATGGGACGCTAAGCCATGGCCCCCGTGTGCGGGAGAGCCATACCCTGTGCACGTTAAAGAACACGCTGGATGGCCTTGACGGGAGGCTACCATCTGTCTCCCAACAGCTGTTCCAGTGGGTCCCCTCCCCCAACCTTCTCTGAGCCTTCGGGGTCCATGTGACCTGACCATTTAGCCCATGGTGTGCAAAAAAGTGCCGCTCAGAGGTAAAACAACCCAACCCACCTAGCAATAGAGAACTGTTTTATTTCTTGTCAGAATTCAAAATTTCCTGAAGTCTTCAGTAAAACCTACCTGTGTAGTCCTCATAGTTCTCTGTAGAGGCATAGCAACAGATAGCATTTGTGTCTTTAATTTTAATTTTAAAATTTTCTCTAAGAAATCTTTCATTAATGCAGTCATATCCTAGAAGAGCATCACTGGTGTATTTGCTGAGAAGCAAACACCTTGGAGATGCTTCCCATCCTCCACCCCTGAAAAGATAAATTTAAAGTTACTTTTAAGTATTTCATCTTCACCTGTCCATCTGGTTTCTTCCAAGCCTGAAATATATGTTATAACACTGGAATTTCTGTGTTAGGTCATCAAGAAAATAATCTGTAAGTAATGTCCTCAATTACCTGCATAGAGAAATGATTAGTAGGATTTTTTAAAGAAGCATGGTTTATTGAGAAAGGTAGGGCTATAATATCAAACCGCCCCTTAATCACAGGCATGGGGCAAAGAGCTGTTCCCCCCTCTGCTAAAGGGGGAAGCCACCCTTGCTAGTAGGAACTTCAGGCATCACCTTTTCAAGAACCAGATGACTTGCCTGAGACACATTACTCCAGTTTAGGATTGGTAATGCCCATAGTTTCAAGAGTTGAGGTATCTGCAATGGTCCCTGATCAGGATTATCCACCAGCTGATATAAGCTATCCCGTGCTTCTGTTCATTTAGGGCTTGCAATCCACAAGCAAACAGAAAACACAGCGGCAGATTTTCCCTTAACAGAAGTCTACCAGTACATCAGGTCCAGGATCTATAATCAAGCTCAAAGCCTTGAACCAATCCAGTCTAGTAGGTATAAATGGTCAGCACCAGGACTCTGTGAAGTTGGCCACTCCTCAGCAGGGTAGAAAAAAAGAAAGAAAAATGTTGCCATAGATAACCAGATCAATAGGCCAGACTGATCTGGCAACTTCTCTCCTGTTTCCCTTCTGAAAGAGATTATCTTTTTTGAAACATACTAATGGCCTGCACCATGAGAAGGCAGGGTTGGACATTATTTGCTGGGGATTGGTGCACAGCTCTCCTTCCAGTTCACATTTAGCTACCATTTACAGACCAAGACACCGACAACAACAGCAAAATGCTTAGAATTGAATGAGTAATATTTACTAAGTCACCCAGCGACATTGACAAGCTACCTGAACTGCTCTGGTGACCATTCTAATATCTAAAAAGATAGAACATTTTATATACATGTAATCCTCACATAACACCTTTCCTGTATATATATATATATAAAAATCCTAGGTGGCCATGCACCTCCCCCTCCCTTAAGAATGCTAATAAAGGTAATAGGGGCAAAAAATTATTGAACTTGTTTATATTTCATGCATTTTACAAGTTTTTTTTTTAAAGAACTGTAAAATTGAGTAGGAAATGTTATACTGCATTAGAAATCCAGTCTCTTGCCCCCCCCCCCCCCCCACACACACACACAGTTTTCTGGTTCAATTGTGCTTCATCCTTGAATTTTTTTCTAGATCCAGGGCTGTCTTCAATGGTATGTAGTGCATTATTATCCTTTACCGTGAGGAGCAAGTATGCAAAAAGTGATACCAGTGCTTTTGCCATTAAAAGGCAAACATTAAAAGAGAAACTTGAAATAATAAAACATATATGTAAATGAAGCTTCAATATCCCTGTGCTTTGAATATGACTGGCTGAACAATATGTATAATTTGTTTGCAGGGTGACAAAAATTAAGGAACGTTTTTAATGTGCAACACTAGTGAGTGCTAAGACTTGTATGTACTTGATCAACTGTAATGAAAAAGAGAGGAGGCTGGCAATATGGATCAAAAACCAAATCCAATGAAACATGTCTGTGAATTTGGCTGTCATTCAAAGAATGGCCAAAATTTTATATGTAGCCAGAAGGAATTGAAGTAAACTCATTCACTTTAAGTGAATGATGGTTGATTACTTTAAAAGGCATACAAACCTACATAATATAAAAGCAATTGGAGAGGCCACATAAATAATTCCTGCCTTTTCCATTATTTTTAACAAGAAAATCGTCACAATTTTCCATAAAATGTTTAATGACATGATGATGACCCGGATTCAAGCACTGGGTAAGGCATGGATGTATGTGTCGTTTTTCTGCTGAGGTCCTGCCATCCTCTCAGACCTTCTATTTTGGCATATAAACTGACCAGGCTCCTGTCAGACCTCTGTGACAAGCAGCTGCTTGAGGGGGTGTTTATTATTATTTTTTTTTAATAGGAGTTACTACACATTTTGTCACCTAATTGTGGCAGATTATGAGGTGAGGTGAATATGATAGCAACCAAGCCCAGATCTAGAAAAAAATTGTTTGTGTGTGTGGTGGGGTGGGGATCAAGAAATACAGTCAAGCCAAAAATATAAGGGGTGGGGCAAGAGACTGGGTTTCCAATGCAATATAACATTTACACCTCCATTTTACAGGTCTTTAAAACATTTCTTGAAAAATGTATGAAATAGAAATAAGTTTAGTAATTTTTTTTTGCCTCTATTACCATTACTAGCATTCTGAAGGGGGTGGTGGGGTGGCATAGCCCTTTTGACTTCCCCTAGCTACAACCCTAGTAGGAATGTACTACATAGGGTTACTATAACAACATCAATTAGCATATCTGAAGTAACAGTGAGAAGTAAAATGAAAAGTGAGCAAATCAGATGAAATCCTGAATTATCAAATGTTAAAAGGGTGAGAGGAGAGGGAGAAGTGAAGGGACTAGAGTTAAATGTTGCTAATGCTCCCCACCCTCCTCCACTATCTGACAATGCTGGTTATTCCACCCAAGGAGAGTTGGGGGAAGTTGTGTTGCATTTGGAAATTAATAACTGTTTATATTCATGAAAATTCAATTCCATGTAGTGTGGGGTGTACATATCTTCAGATTGAGATGATCCCAATAATAATCTCCATTTAAGTGAGCTCTGGCTCTTTCAACTGATGTTGTTTGAAAAAACATATAAACGAGACAGTTAAAAAAAATAAGCACAGAAAGTGCATTAGAATTTTTTTAAATATTACCTTCCAAAATATTATATATTTCTATTGGGCTAGATCTCATTTGATGTATGGAGAACGCATTTATTTATCCACTTTAACATTGTAGATTACTGTGTTAATGTTGTTTTATTTAATGTTGTTCCATATAGCCCTTCCCAGGTCACTGTCAAGCATAGATCTTGACAGAATCTGAAATGAGAGGTCAAAGATGTCAAATAAACGTCTTTTATACAACACATGAAACTTCGATTAAAAAAAATTGGTGTTCGAAAAATTTCTTAGATATATCTTTTAAAAATATACAGTTCAACTTTGAAAAATAATATTTTCATTTTTCATTTGATGCATATTTTATTAAACTATACTATAAATAATTCGTTAAAGCCATCTGATTGCCATTTCTTAGAAGCACTAAATGGTATTGCCGATTTGCTTTTTAACCATACTCTTTGCTGAGGCAACCTTCTGATTTAAGCTCAAAAGTTTAATTTGAACTATTATCAATAAATTTTACCTTAAATTTTCAAAAAATGTTCTAAAAAAAAACAAAACAAAAAAAAAACCTATTTGTAAAAATGGCAGATTTTGGAAGTAATTACGAAGTATGCACAGGCATTTTTTTTCTGTTTTACTCTCTTTTCTGCCATAAACCTATTTCAGTATTCCCAGAATTATTTTTATCATTTATATCATTTATCCCAGCATTCTATTCACCTTTTCTGCTCTTAAAATCGAAATGTAAGTAACACTAGCTTTTTAGAAATCGGATGTCCAGCTTACAACTTGTTGTTGTGGATAGTTTATTCAACATTGCATTAAGTTATGTGTTATTTTTCTTTTATTATTACTTCATCTTCCAGTAAAAAGAACTTTGTCTATCTCTTTTTCTGAAAAGGAACAAGGTCTTGGATACGGAAGCAAAAAAATACTTCCTTGATTTGGATATCAGTCCTCCTGTGGGAGGGCAATTTTGGCAAGGGCTTTTACTCCCCCCCCCCCCCCCCCCCGGCAGAATTTTATTGTTTTTTAATTATAAGTTTTTAACTTTATATTCAATGGTTTTAAAAGATTTTTAACCCCTTTCTACTCTCAATATATTGGCTGTGTCACTCTGGCGATATAGACGTTTTTTTTTTTACCTTTGAGACAAAGATCTTTCTGCATTCAGCCAAGATCAGCGAACTTCAACATCTAAAGAAAAAATTAACAATGTTTAGTAAAAAAAATGGCAGCCAAGAAAGTGTTTTTTCTATTTCATAAATAGGACACAAAATCCCAGTAATGGGAGCAATCCAAGCACCTTGTATAATGCTAGCACACGTTTTAAATATACCACACTGCAAAGAATTATTAAAAGAAATAAATATTATGTTTCAAGTAATAATTGTTATATTATTTGGGAAGAAATTACCTTCTATTTATAAATAATTTAACTTTTTATTCATCAAGTTTTCCAATGTTAAGCCTTAATTGCATAGGCTGATCTATTTTTTCACTATAACAATGTAAAAATGTCTTATTAAAATTAATGTGCTTGTAATTTTTAAAAATTTTTCCTTTCATAAGATTTTGAGTTTGTTTTTTGAGTTGTTTAATTTTGTATATAACATGACCTATTTCTGTTGATTGGTTATTTAAAAAAATTCCGAAGTGATTTGTTTATTTGACTTACTCTCTTTTGCAGCCACACTTTTCTTCACCATTGTACAAAATTAGTATTGTGCTCTAATAGCGCGGAGTTCATAAGTATTGAAACCCAATCATTAGCAATCAGACACCCTGCTGTTGAAATAATTTGCTGAGTCATAAATCAAGATCTGTTCTTTAAAGGCAAAGGAGACCAGTTTCAAATGTATATTGGACTGATTCATTGGCAACGTTTATTTGAAATTTCAGAATCATTGGATTTGTTGTTGTTTGCACCAGTTGTAATGCTTAGAAAATTATTCTTTAAAATTTCCATTTGAATAGTGTTAATTATTAGTGGTTGAAGTTCATTTGGCAAATATACAGTATATTTCCACTATATATAAAGTATATACAGTATACTTTCACCATCTGTTATAAGACTTAAATACCAGCAATTAATATTTTAAATTTCAGAATAATAGAATATTTTCTATTTCAATTATACCTCTAGAAACATTTCCCTCAAATTTTTCCCATTGAACAGCATTATAGTTCTTAAGGTATTTATTTGGAAAGATCCTATATATTTCTGCGATTTTCAAATGTGCTAATGTACGTACATACAGAATCCTCAAGCAACCATGGGCTACGGAGGTCTAACCAGACTGCAATTTAGTTCTCCAAACATCTGTCTTGAGCTGCATCTGATCAAGATCAATTCTGATAAGGTCTTGTTTGACATTGTCCACACTGACTGCATCCTCAGTCTCCCCCTCTTTCTTTTAGGCACACTGTTCATAATCCCATTCACTAATCTATAGTTAATGCATATGGGCAACATAGCCAAACCTTTTCAGTCTCTCTCTGTACAATATGCTGTTCAAAGGAAGTTGCAGATTCCTTTGTCCACTTGCCATTTCATGACACTGCTGTGTGACATCTGCATCAAACTGTTGACAGTTCAAACTTTGAAATTACTACCCATTACTCTGTGAGTGTTGCCAGAAACCAAAACAGAATTGTTAAAGCCTACAAATTTGTCACTAGTTGGTTGTAACTTTCTGCTAGATTATGGTGCATATTTTTGTCACTTAATGCTATCAAAATCTGCCAGGTCTAGCAACAAATATGCCAAAACATAAACAGTGATTCTCACTATATATCCCCCCCCCCACCCTCCCCCCATCTTTGCTGTTCATAATCCTTTTCCCTGCTCAGTCATTTAATATTATTCTTCATTGTTTATAAGTTTTCGTTATTTTTCCCAACATGACATTTTGAATATATTTTCCTTTCACTGGGAGAATGGTGAATGTAATGATTTTAAACATTTCATACACAAAATATATTAGTGTAATATCAGCAAATCCATCATATTTTGAGAGAACACTTGTGAAAATTTATTATATACCAGAAAAGGATTATAAATGTTCAATATGTCTACCATGGGTCAATGCATCCACTGTATGTTTTATTCATCCAATAATTTCCTTAGTGTATCTATTTCATAGACACAATAAATCGATTTATGTGTAATGACATACTGTAAATGAGTTGACGAAATGTGTATAGTGTATATCGAATCATTGCATCTGTTGATATGCACCCACTAAGGAAAGTATAGTATAAACTAGAATATAGGGTGAATGCATGTAAGGCGGAGCAGTTAAGTGTAAGATAACCATATTGAGCATTTGTAATTTTTCCTGATATGTAAAAACCTTTCCTAAGTGTTACCTTAAAATATGAAGGATTTGCTGTTGCATATAGTTTTTGCATAAAAAATATTTAAAAACTATATTTATTTGTAATCACCCCCCCCCCCCCCCCCCCCCACACTTTTAAGTTTATTAACATATTCACTTTCATATTATAAATTTGTTTCTTTGTATCTTGTTTGCATTTTTGTACTGTTTTTGTTTTTCAATTTTCCTTGGTACATTGGTTCATCAAGTAACTTGAACACCTAAACTATCCTTTAAAAATATCTGTATGTTGGTTTACTGTAACCTTCTAGCACAGAATAATTATTGTGTAACTGAACTGTCTGTAGGAGTTCTTAATCAAACACTAAAAACTTTAAATTTTTCAAACTTTAAAACTATTTAAAAAAAATGTTAACCACTAATATCATTCAATATTATCAGCACTGTTTATTTTTACTTTTTTTCTTTTTGTTCTAGTTTTTAAATCAGTTTTATAGTTCACTGATTAAAATTTTCTGAACTTAACCTTACAGATAAATGCAATAAAATTTTTTATGTAAGTTAATTTATATTGTATACTAGTTGATTTTTCCAGCAACTGACAGCAATGGAAACAGAATTATCCAGAACAGCTAATAAAGCTATAAGTGTTGTTTATGGTAAGTTTTTTGCATGCAGGTGTATGCTTCTAATTTTATCTATAGTTTCCTTTATAAAGTAACACTGAAACTAGTAACCCGTTATTTTTCTCAGCTGCCACATATTTACACATAAAACTTTTGGGTATTGAATATACAATAACATGTCTTTTTTTTTTATTAGCATTGTTCAAAGTTAGTTTTGTTTCTTTCATGAAATTGGATTACATTAGAGTTTTAGGATGCTGATTAGAAAAAGGACAATTTTTTTGTGATGAACTATTTGAAAGAAAATTATGCTAATAACACAGTCTGAAATATCATATACTATCATACCTTCTTTTCCTTAAAATGCATCTGATTATTCTGTTTTGAGTTTTAATTAATGGTTTAATAATGCTGTGATATACTCCACCCCAAGAAATTAATCCATATGTTAAATGAGATGTAATCCATACATTATAAATTAGTTTTAAAAGTATAATATTTACAAAATTTCTGATATAAAATAATTGTGGTATTATTGTATTAAGTTTTTTTTATTAAAGAATAAATGTGTTTATTCCAAGTTAGTTTACTATCAATATGTACTCCTAAGTATTTATAGCACTCGACACTTTCTAGTGGGTTGCATGAACAACCATTACCGATGCATTTAAATGTATGATAAAATAATTTCGCTTTCAAATTATCTCTTTGATTTTTTTCTCAATCAAAAATATACATATTTCGTTTTTTCTATATTTAGAAACAACTTATTTTTCATAAATCAATTTCTGATATTCCCTAAATCTTGATTTATTTTTTCAATCAAAATATTTCCAGTAGTTGCTGTAAATATCAGAGCAGTATCATCAGCAAATGCTATTATTTCTCCTTTTAGTTCCCGGTTACAAAGATCATTTATAAAAATATTAAATAATATCAGACCTAATACCAGACCCTTGCAGAACACCATATTTAATTTTCTTTTCATTACTGTAATAATTCCCTATTTTAATCTTTTGGGTTCTATTTTTTAAATAAGTCTGAAACCATAATAAAATTGTCCCTTGAACTCCTGCTTTCTCAAGTTTATATAATAATATGTTGTGAAACTGAGTCAAATGCTTTCTTTATATCCAAAAATATTACTGCTGTTTTTAAATTTTTATTTATTGCACTGTAGATTGAAGATGTTAATTTTAATACAGCATCCTCTGTTCCAGTGTCTTTCCTAAACCCAAACTGATTTTTTGAAAAAAATTTATTTCTGTTTAAAAAATTTAAAAGTCTAATCTTAATCAGCTTTTAAAATATTTTTGAAAACACTGACAATAAAGCTACTGGTCTGTAATTATTAATATTTAAATGTTTGCCACCTTTGTAAACAGGTACTATAGTTGAATATTTAAGAACTATTGGAAAATATTCAGAATGCAAAGATAAATTATAGAGATGACATAAAATAGCTGAAATATTATTTTTTATTTCTTTAATTATCTCCACAGATATGCAATCTTCTGTCACCTTTCTTTTTTGCAAAGATCTTATCCGTTTTCTGTTCATTAGATCATGATACAAAGTTTTCTATTATTTCTTTAAAATAATTATTAAACTTTTCAGCTAATATAATCAGATTTTCATTAGAAGAATGCATAGTATTATTTATTTTTATTTCTATTGGAATAATTTCTATATGTTGCTTACTTTCAGATAATTCATTTATTATATTCCAGTGCTGCTTTACATTGCCATATTTATCTAATAATCTTTTGGTGTAATAATTCGACTTTGCTTCTCTGATTAATTTTAATAGTAAATTTCAATACTTTTAAAATAATTATTTAAATTAGTATTAAAAGGCTGAATTTTCTGTAATTTGTGCAAATTATTTTGTTTTTTAATAGATTGTATAAGTTCATCCGTCATCCAAGGTTTCAATTTTGTTTCCGTTTTAATTGTATAGTGTATTTTGATTTTTCAATTAATATTTATAATAGTAAAAACATTTCGAAAGATTTATTGATATCTTTTTCCATTTTAACTTCATTCCAGTCTTTGTCTTACGTATTTCTTTTAAACTTTCTATACTTTTGTTCATTTCAGATTGAATGTTTAAACCTATGAAATAATGATCAGTAATGTGTAGCTTAATGATATAAGTATTTATATTATTTACAGCAATACTTCTTATAAATACATGATCAAGACATGTCTTTGATTCCTTCCTAATAACCTCATGACACTGCTTAAAACCATTTGACAAAATTACTCTAAAATATTCATGTCTAATACTATCATTACCTCTTAAGTCAATATTAATATCTCCTAATACTATAACTTTATTTTCTAATTCATTAATAAAATTTTGCTTATTGTGTGAATGTAATCTATAAAATGTCATTAAAATAAAAGCTAAATTTAAATTTAATTTCCAGCATATCAGCACTAACAAAATTTGTATTAATTTAATATATTCTTTCAGAAAAATAATTAGCCCTCGAGATCTCATTTGATTTTGATATTTATGATATATTTTATAACCAGGTATCGTATATAACTGTAATTGATCATCAGTTATCCAAATTTCTGTTAGGACTATTATTTCAGGGTTGAAATCTACTAGGTTTAAATAGAGCAAAAAATGGTCAAAATTTTTTCGCATATTTCTTATATTGCCCATTATTAATTGTAATATTCCACCCCAATAATATAATTCTCTTTCATAAATATTCTCTATTTTATGAACTTTATACCTATGATCTGAAATATCAGTATTGATCAAGATGCATTCCGTATTTAAACTAAAAATTTGATATTGTTGCTCATTAAAGTTTATTTAAATATAATAATTTTCAGTATTAATCATTTAATAAATTTAAATCATCAACATTTCTAATTCTTAATATTCTTGACCTTTCATTTTGGCAAATATATGTAATACTCCAAAGATTTAAATATTTTTAAAGTTTTGGACCCTTTGTCTGATCCAATATTTATTCTAGCTCCAGATAGCTAAATCGATGCCAGGCAATAATTAACAAATTGCCAAATAAAGTTCAATTAGGGTTCGAATACCAGTGGGTGTTACTTAGAGAGTAAGAATTCAAAAATTAAATGATTGTCAATTCTAATTTGACTTACAATCAAAACAACTAACGTTGCCCAAGAGAAAAAATAGCAAAAATTCAAAAAAGTTTCTATAACAAACAAGTTTATATCCAAAAAATTATTTTTAAACACTCACCAACTTCATTAAGATGTCGACTACATCATCACTATTGTATCTAACACCAACTTCTGTGACACTACTAACTGACAACTAACAAACACCAACTCCTGTGACTACTTCCAACTGACTCTCTGTGACTACATGTCACAGTTATAACAAGCGTACAGGCTCGCCAACACGTGTCTGTTGCACTGGTAAAGACATTTGCATAAAATGAAGAGCACGCAAGCTATGATGCAAGAAAGGGCGTGTCCTTGTACAAGTGCACTTTAGCGGTTGACAATCGAAAGTTCGGAGTTGCGCATGCACAACTCCTGTGCACTTGGAAACGAGCACTGTGATGCCAAAAATGAAATAAAAATCCCCAAAATGATAAATATAATGTAAATTAAGCAAAACTGGTTAAGGTAAAGTAAATGTGCATGAGGGGGCATCACATAGAATCTTTCACCCATACTTATTTTTATCCTTTTTCTCTCTGTATTTTCTTCAGTTCATAAAGTAACTGTTTGTTATTTTGTATTAAATGTTCATTTACAAACACTCTGCTGTCTGGTAAGGAATGACGTATTTCTTTGGCATTTAAATTCTTCTTTGCTTTTCAACAATTTATCCAATTTTCTTTAATTTTTCTGGAAGTTAGTTTAACAATAATGGGTTTAATCTTTTGTTTATTCTTAGTTTGGACTCTGTACAGCTTGTATATCAAAGTCTTTTGTTTCAACTTGTAGTTTCTGAGCAATAAAGGTTATTATTTCAGATACATTTTTGTTGGGTATTTCTGGTATTCCTATATTGTTCTAAATCATTTACTTTCCATTTAAGTTCTTTTATTTCAATTTGCATCATTTTGTTTTCAGCTGTAAGCTTTTCATTCTGATGTTGCATTTCCTTCAACTGTTTAGACATTTCAGTCATAATTTTTAAATGTCATCAAGTTTGTCTGAACAATATAAAGTACATTTTTTATACTCAGCTAATTCTCCTAATAACTCATTTTTAGATTTCTCATTCATCTCTCTCATGTATTTCTTAAGTGTATTCATCTGTTCACTGTACATTTCAGTGACATGCCTAATTATTTCAGTAATCAACACTCTTTCCTCAGAGGTTAGTAATGCATCTACATGAGTTTCACTAACATCATACATTTCAGTCTCGCACGTTTTTCCTTTCCCTATTACATCTGTTTTACATTTATTGCATTTACATTTAGTCTTATTTTCAAGATTCGTTTTTCTGAAGTTTATTTCATACCCACATAATAAAAGTGGGATCGTAATCCACACTTGACTGTACATTGTAATGTTTCCGAAGCATCAAAAATTTCTTTTTTTTACATTGAATACAAGTGTTAACTATCGTTGTTATACTGATAATCTGTATACTCTGTAATATTAAGAATCGGAAGATAGCAGTTACTACTTCTTACAGCCTTAGTGTGAAACAATAGATGATGGTAAACGTGCAGTAAGAGACAAAATTCTGTGTGAAGGAACAGATGATATTCTATAACATCTCTTGAGCTGTTCACCTTATTCAAAGAGTTGTGCAGCAAAATAGCAGTCCTTGTTCTTTTTATCAACACCTGACTTTCAATTAAAGTTGAAATTGCATCTTTTACTTTACATAAAAACATATAACTTACTCATTATATATTCCCCGCCCTGCCCACGGTCAGTAGGGAACACCGATGGGCTTGGAAAGGCCGCCGTCCGTCGGATGGGACGTTAAGCCGTGGTCCCGTGTGCGGGAGAGCCATACCCTGTGCACGTTAAAGAACACGCTGGATGGCCTTGACGGGAGGCTACCATCTGTCTCCCAACAGCTGTTCCAGTGGGTCCCCTCCTCCAACCTTCTCTGAGCCTTCGGGGTCCATGTCACCTGGCCATTTAGCCCATGGTGTGCAAAAAAGTGCCGCTCAGAGGTAAAACAACCCAACCCAAATACTCATTATATTCTCCAATCAATCATGTAAAGATCAAACAAATTTGGAAAAATACACAATTCACAAAAGAAAATTAACAAAAACTGAAGACCATTCAAAATAACATACCTATATGTTATTAGCACTGTTGCCACATATCAAATTGTTTTTATTTAATATAGTTTTTCCATTATTGTTCTTGATGTTTATGTATATTTTTAGATATAAGACTGCAAATAATAAAGCAATTTGAGAAAACTATAGAACCATTTATAACACCTGTGCATGTAAAATCCATAGGCATTGATGCATGTAAGTTAGTTTTTTCTTGTAATTTATGTATTATGGTTAATCATATTTATACTTGAAATTATGTATGTAATCAAAAGTTACTCACTATGAGAAATATCTACTTTTATAGCTTTGTTGTATGATGATAGTAAAATGTATTAATTGCATAATAAGTACTATTTTAATTGTATGTGTTTACAGTTTTTCAAATAAACAGTTTAATGTAACATATTTAATGATCTGAACTAAAACTGTGATTATTTACACAATGCTAAGCTTTTAATGCCCATGATGTCTTAAACACAAGAACAGAATTAAGAGTTCAACATTGTTTATAGAAACCAGGAAGATGCATAAATTGACTCTATTTTGAGTAATTTTAAAGTTCAGATTATAGAGATTTAGTCTATTTATATAATGTGTCATTGTTTAATTTCCATTGGATATTAAAAAGAACTTAAAATCAAATTAGATAACTCCCTCCCTCCATCCCTTTCAATTGCAAATTTATATGTGAAAAAGAGAAATCCAAAAACTGCTAAAATTAGATTAAATAGCTGATGTAAAGTAAGAAAATATGCTAACTTTAGAATGCTATAATATGACTAAAAAATAAAATAAGTAAAAATGTGCTAAAATATCTTATTCTTTTTATTATGGGCTTGGGTATCAAATAATGAGACTTCTATCTTTCATGTATGTGTAATGACACTCTTGCAAGTAACATACATTCATAAAGCAAGCATACTTCAAAATATATTTGTGAAATGCACATCAGCAATATATCTGTGTATATCTCTGTTTTATTTTATTTAGATATCATTAACTGTGAAACTTGGACACTTTGTAAACAAGATAACAGGAAACTTGATGTTTTTGATTCTAGATGCTTACGCAGTATGTAACGCTCCAAAGAAATGAATTACTTTTAAAGTTTGGACCCTTTATCTGATCCAATTATTTTCATGCTCCGGATAGCTGAATCGGGTGCCAGGCAATAATTGACAAATTGCCAAAAAATAAAGTTTAATTAGGATTCGAAATACCAGCGAGCGTTAATGAGTAAGAATTCAAAAATATTAAACGATTGCCAAAATTTTATGTTAATGCTAATCAAAACAAATTAATTTTGCTCAAGGGAAAAAAATTAGTAAAGATTCAAAAGGTTTAAATAACAAACAATTTATTTCCAAAAAGCACTCACCAAAACTTCAATAAAGAAGATACTACATCATTTCTTACTACAAATATCTTCAACAAACTAAAACTGATCTCTAAACTGTGCTCTACTACTCTCTCTACTCTACTATCTTCTGTGCTACTGTGACAACATGTCACCAGGTTATAACAAGAGGTACAAAGCCTGCACGTGTCATGTTTCACACCGGGAAAGACATTTGCATAAATTGACGGGCGGCGCAAGCTATGACGCAAGAGTGGGCATGTCCTTGTACACGCGCTTTAGTGGGTGACAGTCGAAAGTTTGGAGTTGTGCATGCGCAACTCCTAACTCTTGAAAACGAGCGCTGTGATTCCAAAAAGGAAATAAAAATCCCCAAAATGATAAATATAAATTAAGGTAAAGTAAAAATGAATGAGGGGGCATCACAACTCCCCCTTCCAAAGGGAGTCAAAAGATTTGACCTAACAGATTTTGACAAGCAAATTTTGAAAAAAAGGACACATCTCACGTCATTTACACATGGCTGAACATAAATAAGTAAAAGTATGCTTACTCAAATTTTGATAAGACGATCTATTCTCACTTTGATACAATTTTCCAGCACAACTAAAAGTACCTCTTCCCAGATCTCCTAACCAAAGTGTGTTGCACCTAACCTAGTGTAAATATGTACCAATGGCTGTGGCAGTTAACTGTATACTAGCATTATCGGCCTACCTAGTATCACATTCTGATACAAACTCGAAATTCGCATAACTTGAACTTTACAGTAAAAAAAAACGGGTTAATACACTCTTCTCTTTCTTCACTTCTAGAAAGGTTAAAGACAAGAAAAAATATTCAATTACATACGTTGCTAGTGGGGTGATAACTTCTGCTTATCCCCTAACTACAATCAAAAAATATGTGAAAGCTAATTCTTCTCCTAAATTACATTAAAAAAAAACAGGGAATTCGAACACCGTTATCTCCTCCTAATTGCATCAAATACGTGAAGCTAAGAAAATTCAAATTTTACAAACAAACGGAATTGTAATCATCTGCTGATTCTTTGCCTTTACACAGCAATCACGAGCTAGCTGAAATTAAACATTAATTACCTCCCCCTTCAGAGCTAACATCCCCCTCCTGAAGGAGTTATGCTGGTAACAACTCGGTCACCAGACTAGGCCATTTGGGGACAGCTCCAAAAAGGTACACAAAAAAAAAACAAAATTCTGCAGTCATCATCATGTTCAGCTCATGTATATACAAATAAATGTTGCTAATGTCATCCCAAAAATTACGCATCATTGACATAAATATCACTGATCACACTGAACAGATTTAAACACATATACATAACATCGTATCTAAATAATTTATAATATACGACGTAGCATTTCAGCCAATCACTTTTTACGTGAATCTAATTTTTTTCATACATAAATTCACTTGGGAATGCATGTTATTTTACAATACATTTCTTAAAAATGAAAAAATATTAAATCACTAATTCTCTTTCACTCACCTCATTCATATCCATAAACATTTTACAATTTCTAAACTTCCCAATATCGACTTACAAATTTTCAGCTATCAGTCAGCTGAAATGAAAAAAATCTACAAAAATACCTTTTAAATCACGTTAATACAATATAACGACTAGAACTTCGATGAACAAGAATGCAAAAAAATCCATTCACACAGTATAAACTTGAACTACAGTAAATTCACTTTCCGAAAATAAATATTGAAACTCCAAAGTTTCAACAAGAAATTAAACATTGCTAACTATATAAATCACAATAAGCTTCTTCTTCGTCTTCATCTATTCCAGAGAAAAGAGAACATTTATAAATCAACAAGTGCCAAGTGAAAGAATAATAATATGCTTAAATTTCATTGTTGGCACTCCGTGGCGATAAATCATCCAGTCCAGTTTCGATGACATCTCTCCGTCGTCGTTGGCTTATCTCCTTCATGTTAAGTTGTCGCTGTATATCTCGCTGGTGACGTCATCTTTGCTATGTTGACTGCTTCGCTGCCGGTTGTCGCTCTGCAGGATCTGGTTGTTGTGTCAGTATCTCGTCGCTACTTGCGGATTTTTGAAGAACCTGGTCTTGTACTTTCTAGGCTTATTGGTGTCTGCCTCCAAATGACGCTTCAACAGTTGAGGACTTCCAAACTTGCCAGACTCGTCAGGAATACTTGCGTTCGGCACAATTTCTTGGTTGCTTTTTTCTTCATTAAAATTAGTTTTCCTTAAATCAAACTCAAATATATTTTCATCATTATGAATTTCTGTTAAAACTTCTACTTCAGAAACGTCTTCATCAACTAAAATAGATTCTTCATTAATTTTCTCTGCTTCACAAACTTTGTTCTCTAAAATTGCATTAATTGCACTAATGGGACATTTTGTAGGTGCTTCTTGAATATTCTGTTTCGAACTACAAGGTAATTCGAAAAGTCCACGGGACTGTGGCTGCACTGTCAATTGACAATTGTCGTAATTATCATCTAAAACTTGTTCCTTTGAAAATGGAAGATCGGCTTCTGTAGTGTTATGATCTATTAGTTAAGTTTCTTCGTGTAAAGCTTTAACAAAAGGTAAAGCCATAGTGGCAAGACATAACTCATGAGAGGGTTTATCGTGAGGAACTTTGGCCTCTCGCTTCAAAGATCCTAATTCAAGTTTCCCGAATTTTCATTCCTTCGATAACAATATTGCTCCGTGTGTCCTGGTCGGCCACAAAAATCACATCTGAAAGTTTCTCTATTGTTCTTAAAAAAAAGTTTTAGGTCTAGTATCATTGTTCAAAGCTTGATGTGGAACAAATTCTCTGCTTCGTTCGTTCTGCATTGTTCTAGGCACATTCGGCGCAAATTGTCAGGACCGTATAACTTCAGGTTGTGCGGGAGTCATTCTACAAGACTCAACCTGATAGCGCTGCTTTGGTGGGGATGCATCCATTGTTGGTTTAATGCAATTGCTGCAGATTCTCTTCTTGCAGTATATTGCCGAGCCAATTTGATTAAATTCGAAATTTAGTTTACATTTCTTACTTTTAGGAATTCTCTAATGGGCAAAATCAATTGAGACAATATGCAATTTACAATATCAATTTCAGCAGCATCAACATCGTACAGCTGGTATAATTCTACTGTACGCCATATAAATTTTTCTATGTCGTCTCTTTCCCTTTGTCTTCGTTCCCAAAGTTCTATGCCGTGACGACATCCTACGTTATTCCACCATTGCTTAGCACATCCAATTAGGCAAGATACTGCTAAAACAACTTTTTTGTTGCTTTGGCACTTCATGTAAACGGAAGTGCTCCTCCATGGACTTGACAAATGTCCACAATGACGGACGTTTCGAACCATCGAACCTTATCTCAGGTAAAGGCCAATTAACATAAGGACTATAGTTAATAGATGGGTTGGAAAATCGTCGTTGTGGTGGTTGAAAATACTCTGTTCTATCACTTGCTTCTGGCGGAACAGAAAATGGAACCTTACGTTCAAAATTTCTTCGTTGGTGAACTGACATAGCATTGTGAGCAAATTTAGAGGTTGTTGTCGTTCCCCTTTTCTCCCGATTATCATCAAGCAGATTCATTAGCACTTCTGCTTCCATCATTACATCTTGCAATCTACCCTTTACTCTTTCTAAGTCGGGAGTCATTATGGCAGAATCGGCCATATTGTTAGCAGACATGTTTAGCGGTCTGCCGAAATTTTGAATTTTGGAAATTTTGAAAACCTTTTTTAATCTTGAGCAGCGCTCAAAGGTACTGCTATACAACAATACTAAAGCCACCACTAAGCTTACAAAAATATAAATTTGCTTATCAAAAAAGTTTTTCTATCGTGCCTACGTACGTGTGTGCCCGAACACTTCTAATCCTTACATACAACAAATATCTTAATTATCAGCAATATCTGTGCTGAAACTTCAGTGCCTTTGACTAATACACAAAAATGTTAAGCTTCTTGCTCAACAAAAATTTTCGGCTTAGGCTGCCGTTAAATCGATAAATAGTACATACAACTAATGAGCACAAAAATTACTATCTTTGACATCACATTAAATAACATACACAATTTATACACAAATATACAGTCCCTATTCTTGGACCACTATCTTTTACTACTGGCACGTCCCTGTTCATTGCGCCACTTCTTTTAACGTCCTCTGTAATGCTCGAAAAGATGATGAGTTACTTTTAAAATTTGGATCCTTTGTCTGATCCAATTATTTTCATGCTCCGGATAGCTGAATTGGGCGCTAGGCAATAATTGATAAATTGCCAAAAAATAGTTTTATTAGGGTTCGAAATACCAGCCAGCATTAATGAGTAAGAATTCAAAAATATTAAATGATTGTCAAAATTTTATGTTAATGCTAATCAAAACAAATTAATTTTGCTCAAGAGAAAAAAATTAGTTAAGATTCAAAAGGTTTAAATAACAAACAATTTATTTCCAAAAAGCACTCACCAAAACTTCAATAAAGAAGATACTACATCATTTCTTACTATAAACATCTTCAACAAACTAAAACTGATATCTAAACTGTGCTGTGCTCTACTACTCTCTCTAATCTACTATCTTCTGTGCTATTGTGACAACATGTCACCAGGTTATAAGAAGAGGTACAAAGCCCGCATGTGTCATGTTACACGCCGGGAAAGACATTTGCATAAATTGATGAGCGGCGCAAGCTATGACTCAAGAGGGGGCTTGTCCTTGTACTCGCGCTTTAGTGGGTGACAATCAAAAGTTCAGAGTTGCGCATGTGCAACTCCTAATTCTTGGAAACGAGCACTGTGATGCCAAAAAGGAAATAAAAAATCCACAAAATGATAAATATAATGTAAATTAAACAAAACTGGTTAAGGTAAAGTAAAAGTGAATGAGGGGGCATTACAAGTATCTTGGGCATTAGGTGGTTCAACTTTTTAACTAATGATGAGTTTAGGCAAAGAAGTTGGCAACCTCCTTTAAGCAGCATATTGTGCAGAGAGAGACTCCTTTGGTTTGGCCATGTTGCCCGTATGGATGGCGAATAGGGTTATGAACAGTGTGCCTAAAGGCCTCAGAAAGAAGGGGAGATCTAGGATGCGGTAGGCAGACAATGTCAAACAGGACCTTGTTAGAATTGGTGTGCAGTGGCCAGATGCAGTAGATGTAGCTCAGGATAGACTTGCTTAAAGAACTAAATTGCACAATCTGGTTGGACCTCCGTAGCCCATGGCTGCTTGAGGAAGATGATGATGATGATGATAACTATCATTTTTTTTTTATTTGAGAGAGAGTAGTTGATATTGTTTATCCAAAATCTGACAGTAAGTCACATTTTGCAACAAAGCTGAATATTAATGAGTTTTAATAAAAGTATATACTTTATCCCTTGATGTGAGATTCTAATAACTATGTCATAGCTTTGTTTGGTATTTATAATAGAGAAGATTCTGCTTCAAAAACCACATTTGTTTTCCCCATTTTGATTCCATTAATGACTGGCCCCAATCAAAAGTGTTGCATAATTGGATTTTGGGATTTTATTGCACATGAGCAACTAAGGTTACAGTACACCAAACAAGAATTGATGTGTAGATTGGATCTGTGATTTAATTAAGGTGACATCTCTACTCAGCTGAAAGCTTGCAGTTATGATGGACAAACACTATAAATATAGACAAAAGTAAATAATTTTAAAAATTCACGCATAATGATAAAAATGTATTGATCTGTTAGATAAGTTAGATAAGAAAACTTATTTTAGGTTAAAAAGTATCTGAATTATCTCAACTTTAAACCAGTCAGAATATGTGCTGTATCAGCTAAAACAAATTCAAGGACATCTTGAGTATCACAAAAAAATACTTTTTTTGTAAAAAAAAAAAGCTGTGAACCATTTGTAAAAGTAGAAGTTTGGCATATTTAGCATATACTCAAAATATCGTAAGTTTTTATTTCAAATTGATAAAGCTGATTGGCATCATCACTGATTCCTAATCATTGCTCCAGAGTTTTTCATAGAGTTGCCCCATGTAAGGTTCCAAGCCTAAATTTTAACTATCTTCAGTGGTGGATAGAAATATGGGTTCTAGGCAACTTATAACTCACTTGCCAAAAAAGGTCTAATTCACCCAATGGATGTGATACTTTTGAATTTGTGTAAAACTATAAACAAGGTTGCCACAACTACCACTAATTCAATAAAATTAATCACAAATCTATCTATACACTGCTCAAGAAATTAGCAGAATGAAATGCAGGACTAAAATCAAGTGTTTATTACTCATCAAGATTTCAATAAAAATGGTAGCTTTAATAGTCATTAGCACTAAATCAAATGTCAGTTAAATTATTAGCTTACAATTTAATGCTACTCAAGTAAGCTATTATTTGCTGCTATATTGCTGACTCTCCTTGCTGATTTTATAGTTAGTGTGCAAGTGGTTCTGGACATAATATTGATATTGCTTCAGCACAATGCTACAGTGTAAGCTATCTCATGACCTTGCATATGCTCGTGGCATGGGGCAAGCTTAGAGAAGTAGAAGAGATTGCGTAATCACTCACTATACCAGAGGACGTTATCTGAAGATATGAATTAAAATAATACCTGGTAAAGGAACTGAAAGGCAAGGAATAGAAAACTAATCTGTTAGGAAAATAAAAATTGGAATGTTAGGAAAATAAAAATTGGAACTCATGAGCCATTCTTCAATAATGGAGTTAATATACTAACCAGGAGTTTCCAGTCATACTCTTAGACCACTGTTCAGAATTCATAAATGTGAATGGGTGCTTTCAAGTCAATTTAAAGGGTTGTTTGGTAGATATGGTGAGCAAAGCTCCTTGTTTCTTCAACGTGGTGATTGAATTCAGAAATTTTTCTATAATTTTTCTCTAAAAATAAACATAAACTGTTTTAAATTAAATACTTGTTTCCACTACACTGAAATATTAATACCTATTCACTTAGCAGGCCACATCTAGTCCTCAGATTACATAGCCATGTCTCACACCATTTCACCATCAGGAGAATTGATACTATGAGAAGGGCAAAATAATTGTTTATATATTTATTGAATGTGGTTCTTGAAACATTATCATCATCCTCTAGCAGCCATGGGCTTTAGAGGTCCAACCAGATTGTTCAATTTAGTTCTCCAAGCATATATCTGTCCTGACCTACATCTGCTGCATCTGGCCACTATACACCAATTCGAACAATGTTTGACATTGTCTTCCCACCATATCCCAAGTCTCCCCCTCTTTCTGAGCCCTTTAGGCAACTGTTCATAACCGTATTCACTAATCTATAATTATGCATACATGGGCAACATGGCCAAATCAACAGTCTCTCTCTCTCTGCACAATATGTTGCTCAAAGGAGGTTGCCGACTCCTTTGCCTAAACTCATCATTACTTACAAAGTTGAACCACCTAATGCCCAAGATACTGCATAAGTATCTCAAATCAAAAGCATCAAGTTTCCCATTATCTTGTTTACAAAGGGTCCAAGTTTCACTACCATAACTAACTCTAGAAAGAACCAAACTATTATACAGTCTAATTTTAGTATTTTAAAATTTTGGTTTTTAGTTCAAACTCTCCATAGATTCTTAAAAGTCCCAGCAGTAATCGCTATTCATCTGCTAATCTCATGCTGCACATCACCATATCTGTTACATAACTCCCAAGATAATTAAACTGAGACACCTGCTCAAGAGTGGAAGTATTCAGATTAACTGAAACGCAGCTGCCTGACCAATCATTTTAGTTTTCTCTCTGTTTATCACCAAACCTACTCTACTCGAGTCTCATCAACAGCTTCAATGAAAGAGTATCTCAACAACATCATTTGCCAAAAGGACTAAATCATCAGCATAATCTAAATCAGAAATTTTCAGATTCCTAGACCCTTTAAGGTCAAAAATCTTTTCCTTTTGCAGTGAATTTTGCATAAAACGATTAATAAGCAAACTAAAGAGAAAAGGAGACAAAAAAAAAAAAACTTTGTCGAATACTAGAAGCAGTGCTGAACCAATTGCTACAAGACGTACCAACTGTCACACATGGCCCAATGTTATTATAGAGAGCTTTCATTATGTTAACTAACTTGCCTGGTATGCCATACAATCTCATAATCAACCAAGAATTATGACAATCAACAGAGTCAAAAGCCTTTTTGAAATTCACAAAACTACTAACTACAGGTTTCTGAAACTTGAAACAATTCTCAAGAATCTGCCTAAGTGAAAGACTCTGATCTACACATCCCGTACCATTTTAGAATCCACACTGCTCATTACACAATTATCCATGAACCAGATTCTTAATTCTATTACCTTTTTTGAAGATGGGGATAATAATAGCTTTGGCAAAATCCTTAGTAACAATGCCTTTATCTTAAAGATATTTAAATTTCAGTCATCCATGTAGTAATCGAAACATTCCCAGCTCTGAGCATTTCAGTAGTCATTTCATCTACTCCTTGAGATCTATGTAGTTTAAGTTTAGAAATAGTGAAAATAACTTTAGGCTAATATAGGGCCAACGTTAAAGCCAGTAATATATCTATTGTCATTACAAACAATGGGAGTAGAACTAACCACACTGTTTAGAACATCACTGAAATGCCCAGACAACCTAGTCATTACAGAATCCTCACCTATAACCTTACCTTGTTTATCCTTCAATCCTTGTTATCTGTCTGTTTTCTACTACACAAAACATTGACTATCTGCTACAGCTCTCTGCTGTTGTGCTGTCTAACAGCTCCCTCAGCCAAGCCATCAAGCCAAAGATTCTTATTATTGCTAACTGATCCTTTGCACATTTATTAAATTTAAGGACATTTGTACAGTTCTTTTTTTTTTGGAAATAAGCTCAAGTATTGTGCCAAATAATTCTGCCGCCTCTACTCTTTTTTTTCCTAAAAGAGTACTGTTAGTTTCCAAAAAAGTCTGTTTAAAATGGACCCATTCTTTCTCAACTTCAGCAGTGAAAAACTATGACTGTCATAATGACCTATCATGGTAAACTTTAGCTATAACTGGATCTTTCAGAGCTTCAGTGTTAAAGGTAAGGGCGGAGGTGGCTCAGTCGGTAGCGTGCCAGGCTTGTAATCTGTAGTTCCCAGGTTCGAGTCCCAGCTGGGTCAGCGTTGAGATTTATCTCCGCAAAATTTCCCCGCCCTGCTCACGGTCAGTAGGGGACACCGATGGGCTTGAAAAGGCCGCCGTCCATCGGATGGGACGTTAAGCCGTGGCCCCGTGTGCAGGAGAGACATACCCTGTGCACGTTAAAGAACACGCTGGATGGCCTTGATGGGAGGCTACCATCTACCCCTCCCCCATCCTTCTCTGAGCCTTCGGGGTCCTTGTGGCCTGGCCATTTAGCCCATGGTGTGCAAAAAAGTGCCGCTCAGAGGTAAAACAATCCAATCCAATGTGTTAAAGGTAACTTTTTTAACCTTAGCACAACACTTCTTAAGTTTAAGTTGCTTGACAATTTTAACAAGGTAATGGTCAGATCTAATTTCAGCTCTGCTGTATGACCTGGTATTCCTAACAGAACTAGTCAATTTGTTGTTAATATATAATCAATCATATTCATGTACAGCCCATCTCGTGACACCCATGTGTACTTATGTATGTTGTGGTGTTTGAAATAAGTGCTTGTTATATGATGGTCCACCCATTCACTTTTACTTTTACTTAACCAGTTTTACTTTATTTACATTTATAATTTATCATTTTGAGGATTATTACTTAATTTTTTTGGACATTGCAATTCTCGTTTCCGAGCTGTAGGAATGCACAACTCCAACTTTTGATTGTCAGCCATTAATGCATGCATGTAGGACATGGACCCCTCTTGTATCATAGCTAGTGCAATCGTCAGATTATGCAGATGTTTTCCCAGCATGCAATAGACGTGCCGGATTTGTATGCAGCATGTTACAACTAAGTGATGTTAGTTCACAGAGTCAGAAGTAGAAGTGTAGTCAGAGTTAGTAGAGATGTAGGAGTCAGAATTAGTATTGTTAGATAGATGTGAGTTGCTAGTACTCCAACTTTTGTATTCATCAAAGGAGTTTTTGAATTTTTTGGAAACAAACTTTGTTTTAGAAACTTTGAATTTTTGATATTTTTCTCTTGATCAATAAATTGATTTTTTGATTAGATTTAAACTTTAATTAAACTTGATAATCCTTTTTTTGAATTCTTACTCGATAAGTAATGCTAGAGAAATACCTAACGAATCCTATTTTAACATTATTTGGCCAGTTAAAGTTGACTGACACCCGAGAAAGCTATCTGTAATTTTGAATAAATTTGAATTAGACAAAAGGTCCAACTTGAAAAATTAATAATCTTTGGAGCGTTACAGTTATTCTCAAACCATTAAGTTTACTTACTTGTAGGAGACTTTGTCCATTGCATCTAGCAATAGCAAATAGGCCTATCACTCCTCCCCAAAGATCAGAATCAGTATCGACTTTGGCATTGAAGTTACCTGGAACAATGGTAATATCTCCTTTCTTGGCACAATTCAAAATATCCTGAAGTTGTCTGTAAAACCAATCTTTATCATCCTCATCAGCATCCTCAGTAGGGGCATAACAGCAGATAACATTCAAGTCTTTAATGCTTGTCTGATATTTAGTTGTAAGAAACCTTTAATTAATGCACTCATATCCTAGAAGAGCCCCACTAGCATGTCTGCTGAGAAGCAAACCTATGCCTTGGAGATGCTTTTATCTTCCCTCTCTGAAAAGAGAAATTTAAGATTATTTTTTAGAATGTTCTTAAAATCTATATTTTAATTAAAATTATTATTATTACTTTATTTGTCCATCTGGTCTTTTGAAAAGACCAGACAGACAGACAAAGGTCAGATTCTTAAAAATAATCTTAAATTTCTCTTTTCAGGGAGAGAAGATAAAAAGCATCTCTAAGGCATTTGCTTCTCAGCAGACATGCTAGTGGGGCTCTTCTTAGAGAATATCTAAATTATAATGGTGGAATTCTTGTATGAGGACACCAAAAGAATAATTTCTGTGCAGAGTCCTCACATTCCAACTACCTATGGAGAGAAAATGGTTAGTGGGATGTTTAAAGAAACTATATATATATATTGAGAGAGGGATTGCCTACAATATCAAACGGCAAAGACCCATTCTGTCACTACTAAAGGCTGGAGCTACACTGGAATATTTCCTCCAATGTAGGATTTGATGATGTCCATAGAAACAATAATTCAGGTACCTGTGATGGTCTCTGATCAGGATTATCCAACAGCTGATAAAATGTATCCTGTGAATCTATTCACTTGTGGCTGTCAACACACAAACAGAAAACACAGTGGATGATTTTTCCTCAACAGAAGTCCACCAGTGCGGAATATTCAGGATTCATAATCAAGCTCAGATCCATTATCCTGTTCCAGTTGGTATACATGGTCTGCACCAGGATCTTGTGTGGTTGACCACTCCTCAGGAAGGCAGAAAAAAAAAAAAGAAAATTAGCCATAGTTGTCCAGATCAGTAGGCCACAATAATCTGGCAGCCCTCCCCTTCCATTTACTTCCACAAGAGAGTATCTCTTTTGAAAAGTACTAAAAGTCTGCCTCACAAGAAAGTGGAGTTGGACATTTGGTGCTAGGTGTGGCTGGTTCTGTGCATCATCACAAAGGATTGGTGCATAGCTGTCCTTTCAGTGGTTGCTTTTTACTAACTGACATAATAAATGTAATCTCACTTTCTTAAATTACTTTTCCTTTTTACCTGAAATAACATGCTGAAACCTAGTTATTCAAAGAAATTTTGAATCATTTGAGATAGTTCTTTTAGAAACTGTTCCATGCTTTAGTCAGCTTGTGAATTGCAGCTAGAAAACTGAATTTATGCATATTATCAGTCTCAGACCTTACTCTTGGTATGTGAGATCCATTATTTGACATGCTAGATATCCAGAAATTTTCAATAAATTTTAATAAAGTTTTAATTTTGCCTTAATCAAGACTGAATGATATGTCATATTGTTAGAAGTTTGCAACTTGCTTTTCACCAGGGCTGATGAGAGGGTGGGTGGGGACAGAGGATGGGTTCTGCTGTACCTGGACCTGCAATTCTCCAAAGGGCCTAGCAAGGAATACCAATATGTTAAAATTTTATAGTTAAAAAATTCCTTTTTATGTTATATTCATTTAATTGTTTTTATTGTTTAAGATTATCATATTATTTTTTTTGATAAATATAGACAACTTTTTTCAGCTATGATTTGTTGTATTTTAACCTTAATATTTACATGTAGATACACATGCATACACAAACACACACACACTCTAAGAGTACCTGTTATACTCTGCACTGAGATCCACATTAGCTCTTTACATCACTGCTCTTTACATAGTTTTTGTACATTGTTCTACTCCCATTGTTTTTAATGATGATAGATGCATTACTGGCTTTAATGTTGGCCCTATAACACAGTGTGAAGTTATTTTAACTGTTTCTAAACTTAAACTACATAAATCCCCAGGGATAGATGAAATTACTACAGAAATGCTTAGAGCTGGAAATGTTTTGGTTACCACACAAACGACTGAATTTTTGAATATCTTTTATGGTAATGGCATGGTCCCTAAGGATTTTACCAGAGCTATTATTATCCCTATTTTCAAAAAAAGTGATCGCAGTTCTTGTGATAACTATAGGGGGTATCAGCCTACAATCTGTTCCAGGTAAAGTTCTTTGCATGATTGTGCTTAATATAATTAAGAATCTGGTTCACAGACAATGGCTTGATGAGCAATGTGGATTCAGAAGTGGTAGGGGATGTGTAGATCAGATATTTTCAGTTAGGCAGATTCTTGAGAAATGTTTAAGAGTTTCAGAAAACTTTGTTTGCCAGCTTTGTTGATTTCAAATAGGCTTTCGACTCTGTTGATCATCATAATTTGTGGTTGATTGTGAGATCATATGGTATACCAGAGAAGTTAGTTAACATAATGAAAGCTCTCTACAATAACACAGTGGTGTGTGAAAGTTGGTAAGACTTGTAGCAATTGGTTTAGCATTACTTCTGATGTTTGACAAAGGTGCATTTTGTCTCCTTTTCTCATAGTTTGGTTATTGATTATGTTATGCGAAATTCACTGCAAGGGAAATATTTTTGGCCTTAAATGGTCTGGAGATATGAAAATTTCTCATTTATATTATGCTGATGATTTCGCCCTTTTGGTAAATGATGATGAGATGAACTCATTTGAGCTATTGATGAAACTGGTAGTAGAGTAGGTTAGGTTTAAACAGAGAGAAAAAAAAAGTGATGAAAATTGATCAGGCAGGCTGTGGTTCAGTTAAGCTGAATGGCTGCAGGCTTGAGGTGTCTCAGTTTAATTTTCTTGGGAGCTATATAACAGATACTTGTGATGTGCAGCATGAGATTAATAGATGAATGGGAATTGCTGCTGGGACTTTTAAGAATCTATGGAGAGTGTGGAGAAATAGGTATGTACACCTAAAGACTAAAATTAGACTGTATGATAGTTTGGTTCTTTCTAAGGTTAGTTATGGTAGTGAAACTTGGACCCTTTGTAAACAAGATAAGAGGAAATTTGATAATTTTGATTTTAGATGCTTACAGGTATCTTGGGCATTAGGCGGTTCAACTTTGTAAGTAATGATGAGGTTAGGCAATGGAGTCTGCAACCTCCTTTAATATTGTGCACCGAGAGACTCCATTAGTTTGGCCATCTTGCCGATATGGATAATTATAGATTAGCAAATAGGGTTTTGAACAGTGTGGCTAAAGGCCTCAGAAAGAGGGGAAGACTTAGGATGGGGTAGGAAGACAATGTCAAACAGAACCTTGTTAAAATTGGTGTGCAGTGGCTAGATGCAGCAGATATAGCTCAGGACAGATATGCTTGGAGAACTAAATTGCGTGGTTTGGTTGGACCTCCGTAGTTCGTGGCTGCTTGAGGATGATGAAGATGATATTCCTATATGAAGTTCGTTTAGATGCATACAAACATGCACACACATATATTCCCCAAACAGACATAGATTATAATGTTGCATCTAGACTGTAATTTATTTCTCCAATTATGCTTAATCTGAGCAACAGCTACTGCATTTTATTGCGAGACAATGCTAATAAGACTCTGTTTGCCATTGACCTTAGTGCGAGCTGTTATCCATGGTGAGATTCTTTCCAATGCCAGTATGCTGCACAGAAGCCTATCATTCCCATAGCATCTGTGGCAGTGCAAACTGACATTAGTGTTTCACCATCCAAGTCTTTCTCTCTGCAAATTACCTCTTATAGCAGTTGAAGCTGAAATCAGTGTCCGGTTTTCATTCGTGCTTCAGTGCATTCCACTTCCACCACTGAAGTTCTCCTCCTTCTCTACTCAGACAGCTAGATCTTCCAAACCAAAGGGGCCCCCAACAGGGCCCAAGAAAAAAGCAGTATCCTCCCATTGTTTGGTGCTCTTAGATCCATGCCCCTCAGATCATCATCATCATCAAGCAGCCATGGGCTACGGAGGTCCAACCAGACTGTGCAATTTAGTTCTCCAAGCAAGTCTATCCTGAGCTACATCTACTGCATCTGGCCACTGCATACCAATTCTAACAAGGTCCTGTTTGACATTGTCTGCCCACCGCATCCTGGGTCTCCCCCTCCTTCTGAGGCCTCTAGGCACACTGTTCATAACCCTATTCGCCAATCTATAATTATTCATACGGGCAACATGGCCAAACCAACAGAGGCTCTCTCTGCACAATATGCTGCTTAAAGGAGGTTGCAAACTCCTTTGCCTAATCTCATCATTAGTTACAAAGTTGAACCACCTAATGCCCAAGATACTGCGTAAGCATCTGGAATCAAAAGCATCTAGTTTCCTGTTATCTTGTTTACAAAGTGTCCAAATTTCACTACCATAACTAACCCTAGAAAGAACCAAACTATTATACAGTCTAATTTTAGTCTTTAGGTGTTCACGCCTATTTCTCCACACTCTCCATAGATTCTTAAAAGTCCCGGCAGCAATCCCTATTCGTCTGTTAATCTTATGCCACACATCACCATTATCTGTTACATAGCTCCCAAGATAATAAAACTGTGACACCTGCTCAAGACTACAACCAATCAGATTAACTGAATCACAGCCTGCGTGACCAATTTTCATCACTTTAGTTTTCTCTCTGTTTATAACCAAACCTACTCTACTATCAGTTTCATCAACAGCTCTAATGAAAGAGTTCCTCTCATCAACATCATTTGTCAAAAGGGCTAAATCATAAGCATAATCTAAATCAGAAATTTTGGTATCTCCAGACCATTTAAGGCCAAAATCTTTCCCTTGAAGTGAATTTCACTTAACATAATCAATAACCAAACTAAAGAGAAAAGGAGACAAAATGCACCCTTGTCGAACACCAGAAGTAATGCTAAACCAATTGCTACAAAGCCTTACTAACTCTCACACACGACTCAGTGTTATTATAGAGAGCTTTCATTATGTTAACTAACTTGTCTGGTATACCATATGATTTCACAATCAACCACAAATTATGACGATCAACAGAGTCGAAAGCCTTTTTGAAATCAACAAAGCTAGCAACCAAAGGTTTCTGAAACTCTAAACATTTCTCAAGAATCTGCCTGAGTGAAAATATATGATCCACACATCCCCTACCACTTCTGAATCCACATTGCTCATCACGCAATTGACTGTCAACCAGATTCTTAATTCTATTAAGCACAATCATGGAAAGAACTTTACCTGGAACAGAGTAGGCTAATACCCCTATAGTTATCACAAGAACTGCGATCACCTTTTTTGAAAATAGGGATAACAATAGCTCTTATAAAATCCTTAGGAACCATTCCTTTATCATAGAAGATATTCAGAATTTCAGTCATCCAAGTGGTAACCGAAACATTTCCAGCTCTAAGCATTTCTGTAGTAATTTCATCTACCCCTGGGGATTTATGAAGTTTAAGTTTAGAAACAGCCAAAATAACTTCAGATTGTGTTATAGGGTCAACATTAAAGCCACCAATGCATCTATCATCATTGCAAACAATGGGAGTAGAACTAACCGCATTGTTTAGAATATCACTGAAATGCTCAGCCCACCTAGCCATGACACAATCCTCTCCTTCTATAACCTTACCTTGTTTATCCTTCAATCCCTGTATACCTGTCCGTTTTCTACCACACAAAACATTAACTATCTGGTACAGCTCTCTGCTGTTGTGCTGTCTAACTGCTTCCTCAGCTTTGTTAGCCAAACCATCAAGCCAAAGATTCTTATCAGCAGCTAACTGATCTTTTACACGTTTATTAAGTTCTCTGTAATGCTTTCTATTAGGACTAGTAGGGTATTGATTAAGGACATTCCTGCAGTTCTTTCTTTCCGAAATAAGCTCAAGTGCCTTATCACTCAGATAATTCTGACTCTTCTGCTCCTTTTTTCCTAAAAGAGTACTGTTAGTTTCCAAAAAAGCCTGTTTAAAATGATCCCATTCTTTCTCAACTTCAGTAGTAAGCATACCATGACTGTCATAATGACTAAGTAACCTATCATGGTAAGCTTTGGCTATAACTGGTCTTTCAGAGCGTCAGTATTAAAAGTAAATTTTTTAACCCTAGCACAACTCTTTTTAAGTTTAAGTTGCAAGACACTTTTAACAAGGTAATGGTCAGATCCAATTTCAGCTTCCCTATATGCCCTGGTATTTCTAACAGAACTAGCCCATTTGCTGTTAATTAATATATAATCAATCATATTCCTATGCAGCCCATCAGGTGAAACCCATGTGTACTTATGTATGTCGCGGTGTTTGAAATATGTGTTAGTTATTCTGAAACCATTGAGTTTACTTACCTGTAGGAGACGTTGCCCATTGCAGCTACCAATACTAAAAGGGCCTATTATTCCTCCCCAAAGGTCAGAGTCAGTACCAACTTTTGGCATTGAAGTCACCAAGAACAAGGGTAATATCTCCTTTCTTGACAGAATTCAAAATATCCTGAAGTTGTTCATAAAACCTATCCTTCTCATCCTCATCGGCATCCTCAGTGGGGGCATAACAGCAGATAACATTCAGGTCTTTAACGCTTGTCTGAAATTTTGCTGTAAGAAACCTTTCATTAATGCACTCATATCCTAGAACAGCATCACTAGTGTGTCTGCTGAGAAGCAGACCCACGCCTTGGTGATGTTTATTATTGTTCCAACCTGAAAAGAGAAATTTAAGGTTATTTTTAAGAATGTGACCTTTATCTGTCCATCTGGTCTCTTGCAAGCCGAGAATATCTAAATTATAATGGTGGAATTCTTGTATGAGGACATCAAGAGAAAAAGCTCTGTGCAGAGTCCTCACATTCCAACTACCTATGGAGAGAAAAGGGTTAGTGGGATGTTTAAAGAAACTATGTTTATTGAGAGAGGGAATGCCGACAATATCAAACAGCCCCCTAATCGCAGACATGGGGCAAAGACCCGTTCCCCCACCACTAAAGGCTGAAGCCATCTACACTGGAAGACTTCTTCCAATGTAGAATTTGATGATGCCAATAGAAGGAAAGAGTTCAGGTGCCTGCGATGACCTCTGCTCAGGATTATCCACCAGCTGATAAACATATCCTGTGAATCTATTCACTTGGGACTGTCAACCCACAAACAAACAGAAAACACAGTGGAAGATTTTCCCTCCACAGAAGCCCACCAGTGCAGCAAAATCAGGATCCATAATCAAGCTCAGAGCCATATATCTGTCCAGTCCAGTGGGTTTATATGGTCAGCACCAGGACCCTGTGTGGTTGACCACTCCTTAGCAGGGTAGAAAAAAAAAAGAAAAGTAGCCATAGTTGTCCAGATCAGTAGGCCACACTAATCTTGCAGCCCTCCCCTTCTGTTCACTTCCACAAGAGAGTATCTCTTTTGAAAGGTACTAACAGTCTGCACCACGAGAAGGCGGGGTCGGACATTAGGTGCTAGGCCTGGCTGGTTCTATGCATTATCACAGGGGATTGGTGCATAGCTCTCCTTCCAGTGACTACCTAGCTACCATGATAATTCTGAGGAATTGGAAACCGACCAGCCTAATTTTCAAAAACTCCTCTGTGGTGGTTATTTTAAGTACAAAATCTTTGTCCATCATTTTTCAAAGATCTGAGGTGATCATACTCCTACAATGGAATTGTCGTGTATTCCAGAGGAATCTTGACAACTAGGTCCTCCTTCAGACTCACCACCCCATATGTCTAATACCTACAGGAGACATACTTGCAACCAGTCACAGATCCCATGATCCAGCACGTTTCACTAGTTCACCAGGATGGAAATTGTCCAGCTCATGGAAGTGTTGTGATCCTCGTGAGCAACCATTCTTCATTCCAGGTCATACCTCTCACCACCACTATAGACTCGGTAGCCATCCACCTCTTTGTGAGATTTTCGTTGACTATTTGTTCTGTATATCTTCCACCCAGAAGCATCTTCTTCCAGGAAGTCCTTGATGACTTTGTCTCACAAATGTTGTCCCCCCTTCATCTTTGTGGGGAACTTCAACAGTCATAGTCCACTTTGGGTAAGTACTGACACAAATAGGAGAGGTGGGGTCCTTTAGCAGTGGCTCCTGGATCCTTTGCTCTCCCTGTTGAACGCAGGTGTCAGTATGTACTTTCATTCCCCAACTCACACTTTCACTGCCATCGACCTCACCTTCTGCACCTCCTTGATCCTTCCACTTTTTACATGGGAGGTTAAAAACAACCTTACAGAAGTGATCACCTCCCTGTGGTATGTACCATCCCATGGGGAAGGGACTTGTGACCGTGCGCATCATGGTGGAGACTTTATTGGGCTGACTGGAGTAGGTTCAAACTCCTCTCTAAATTTGATCACCATTTTGTTAGCCAGGAGCCAATCAGTATAGCAGTGGTGGAGATGATGTACTGTATCGTCCATGCAGCTGCCTTGACCATTCCTCAAACTTTGACAAGGTTTCCTCATTTTCCAAAACTGTGGTGGAATCCCAATTGCATTGCAGGTTTGTAAAGCTCAAAACAAGGCTTGGGGGTGTTTCAGAGATATGCTCCAACTTTGAAGCATTCAAACACACTAGGACAAAAGCCCGTTTAGTCTGGCATCAGAGCCAGAAAGAATCTTAGATCAAATGCAGAACTTCTACCACTCACACAACCAGTTCTAAGGTGATATGGGATAAAGCCCAGATAGGTGGGAATTATACATCGCACTCATTAACGATCTTTGAGCAAAATGGATAAGTAAATGCTTATCCCCAAGCAATTCCTGACACTCTGGGGGAATTGTTTTCTTCCATCTCTTCATCATTATTTTATTCCCCTGAGTTTCTGGCCCAGAAGATCAAGGCCAAGTGCTCTTTGCTGTCTTTTCACTTGAATGGCCTGCAGCCTTGCAGCAAGCCATTCGCATCGGAGGAACTTCACTTTGCTATGCCTCTTCTCATGCATTATGCTGTCAGGCCAGACAACATCCATTACACCATGCTACAATATCTCTCACCATCGAGTAAAGATTGGCTCCTCCGTCTTTTCAACCACGCTTTCCTTGAGGAGCAGTTTCTGGACTCCTGGAGGGAGGCTTTCAAATTAGCCTTCCCCAAGCCAGGAAAGGATTCCAAGATTCCTTTGAAGTATCATCCCATTGCATTGACAAGCTGCAGGTGCAAGGTGTTGGAAAGAATGGTAAATAAACTCATCTGGTATTTAAAGCACGAAAACTTTCCTTCCAAAACCCAGTGTAGCTTTCACAGTCAACAGTCAACTCTTAACCGCTGTCTGATATGCCTTGAATTGGTTATCAGAAATTCATTTTTAAAACAAAAGCACCTAGTGTCAATTTTCTTCATTGAAATAGCATACAACATGGCTTGGAGATTTGGCAATCTTCGTGACTTCCATGACTTTGTGTTGGGAGGTCACATGCCCATCTTCATCTCCAATTTCTTATCTTCCTGCTTTTTTCATGTCTGTGTCAGCATCACTTCCAAGTGATGCGACACAGATATGACTTACCCCCAATAACAAGGGATACCACAAGGCTATGTCCTGAGTATTATGCTTTTTTGCTGTCAAGATTAATTCTGTTACTAGAAGCTTTGCACACTACTGCAAATTATTCCCACAGAAGACTGCTTGTGTGCACCTTTGCCACAAGTGTAATCTTCATCTGGAACTTGAGCCATAGCTCGGGCATAACATTATTGCAGTTGTGGCAGAGGCCAAGTTTCTCGGTCTCATCTTTGACCAGAAATTGACCATTTTACCAAACGTACATCATCTCAGGTCCAAATGCATGCAGGCATTGCACATCATTAAGGTTTGCTCTTCTCTTTTGTGGGGAGTGGGCCAGCGTTTTTTGCTCTACCTCTACCATGCACTTGTTCAGTCGAAACTTGATTATGAATCCCAGGTATATTATTCTGCCTGGGATTCGGTGGTGAAGGTGCTGAACCTCCTCCATCATCAGGCCTTCTGTGTTTTCAAGGAAGCCTTCCACATCTCACCATTCCATAGTAGTTATGTTGAGACTGACAAACCTTCAGTATCTATTCACCATCAGCAGTCATCCCTGCAGTATGCATCACAATTGTGATCCTTGCCAGGCTATCCCACTTGGGACTATGTTTTCAGTCCTCAGTGGGAAATGTACCACAATCGGCCGACTGACATTCGTCCTTTTGGTTTGTGTGTCCAAGATTACTTGTGGTACATTAACATCAGCCATCGTACCCTGATCTTGATGGTAATATGCTGCCAGAAATCCAGAAATGGAATGAGCAGTGGAGAGCTGGACTGGAGTCATTTGGTCTGCAATGATAACATCACAGCAGACCATTCTTGCCTGTCTTCACAGATGTCTTGAAGTCTAGCTCATCAGTTGGATCAACCATGATTTGCTGTAATGTAATCATTGCAGATCAGATTACACAGCAGTGTTCCATCTTCACTGCAGAGTTCCATACTCTCAGTCTTGTCTAGGATTGTGTGGAAGTTAAGCATCATCATTGGTGTGTGCTTTACACCGACTCACTTAGCTCGCTACAGGCTTTGATCTCGGTGAAGCATCATCCTCACCCTCTTCTTTCCAAGATATGTCAGCAGCTTCCTCATCTGGCAGCCACAACCACCATTCTCTTCTGTTGGGTGACTGGTCACATGGGGATCAGAGGCAATGACTTGGCAGACACTGCTGCCATGTCAGCCGTGCCCCTGTTAACTCTCTACTGCCACTTCTGTGCATGGTTTTCCATTGAGCTCCAGACACAGTGGTAGAGATCTTGATCTGAACAGATTGGTAATGAGCTTTTTTAGATCAAGCCCATTGTCAAACCATGGAGTCATATTTTCGCAGGAATCGTAAGGAGGAAGTTGTACTTTCTCCACTCCACTTGGGTCATTCATTTATCACACATTCATTTTTTTCTTCAGGCAGACAACAAACCTAAGTGGGAGTTTTGCAACACCATTTTAACAAACAAGCATAATTTACTGGTTTGTTCCTCTTATAACTTTCAACATCATGTGTATTTTAACTTCAATTATTTTATGGCCAAGCCCTTACACTTGGGCACCTTTTATCTGAAGACTCATTTTTTAACACCTGTGTTTGATTTTTTTGTGTTTTACTGGCTAGTTTACTCAACTTTGAAAAATTTCCCTTATAATCTTTAGACTTGTAGCTTTTATGTATCCTATACACCCATTATTGTTTATTCTGATTTACACTTATTGACCTTTTAACCTGGTTTTATCTACATTGCTAGTTATACACTTTTCTTTCTTGTGGTATGTTTTTTCCTTTATCATTGCTTTATTCATATTTATGTGTTTGTTTTAAGTTTGGTTGTGGGTTTGTTGTCTTTTATCCTTTTATTTACCCTTGTTTGGTGCACTATAGCCCATGTTGCTCTTGCACCATAAAACCCCAAACAACCAACCAAACCAAATTGAACTCCTTACACTTGGACATCTTTTATCCAATCATTGCTTTTTAGAATCAGTTTTTACCTTTTTACTCTATACAGGCTAATTTAACAGACTCTAATTTTATATTATCATTGTTTCTTGTGTATTTTTACCCCAGGTCATTTACACCTGGGTAGATTTTATTTTGAATTTTACTTTCTATTGTTGTTTTATGTCAGATTTATATACTCGTTAATCATTGTTTTACCTTTTTACGATGTGTGTGCTACTGTCTTTTATGATGATTTTTTGAAATTTTGGTTGTGGGTCTTCATGATTTTTATCTATTATTTTATCTTGTGTTTGGTACATTATTACCAGTGTGCCATAAAACCACAAACCAAACCAAAACATTCAGAGTTTGAGGTGGCTCAGTTAGCATGCCACTCTCATAATCTGCAATTCTTAAGTTCGAATCTTGGCTGGGCTAGCATTGAGATTTATCTTCACAAACCTCCCTACCTTGCCCCAGGTCAATAGGAAATGCAAATGGGCTTGCAAAGGTCACTGTCTGTCATAGGACTTAAAGCCATTGCCCAGTTTGCTGGATAGCCATACCCTGTGAACATTAAAGAACATACTTGATGGCCTTGACAGGAGGCTACCATCTGTCTCCTACCCACAACTTTCTCTGAGTTATTGGAGTCCATTTGACCTGGCCATTTAGCCCATTGTATGCAAGAAAGTGCTGCTCAGTGGTAAAACAACCCAATTCAACCTTATGACATTCTCTGTTGAACTTGCTTCGTTTATGATGAGAATTAAGTCATTGTGCAAGGGTCTACCCCAAGGGTTTCACGTGGCCTACCCATGTGGCAGCAACTGACTTTAAACAGCGAAACCAAAACCTTTCCTACCTTTAATCACTGCCTGCACTAGTCAAAGTGCCCTTCCAAAAATTTTAGCCATGGGCTGTCACTGAATGGATTACTTTTTAACTTTGTCATTTTTCAAGCTGTTCAAGCAAGTTAACAATATCTAACTTTACATTCCTTTTTGACATTTGATTAAAAACAGTGAACAAAATTGTTAATTTCCATTCAAAAAAAAAATCAACTTTGTGCTGGAGTAATGATATTTCATTTTTATATCATTAGAATTTGGAAAAGATTAATCATGCCCCAATGTACAAATGGCTAATAATTGATTAAACTAAGCATTGTATGAATTAACACTACAGAACAGAAGGAATAACAAGAAATACCAGTCACCTGGAATTTTTTGCTAAATGGTTTGACTGGCATAACTACTCGCAGTTATGTGGGTGCAGTAAATAGTGTCTTGTGGGAGTGATGGCCAAAATCTGCATCTTGCATATCTTTTCATATTATCAGTAATAATTAGTAACCAACAGTCAATGTGTGTTTGTCAGATATTAATTAATAATTGATATATTACATAACTTGTGCCAAATACTGGAATTTATTAGTTCATATAAGTGCTATCAGTTGTTCCATATTTTCATTCTTCAAAGTTGTAATCTTGATTTTGTGCAAGTTTGGCAGCTCTGATTATTACAGTTACATCTTGATTTACTGAAAGTTGAAAGGAACAAAATTTTTTACATGAATGTTGAAATCAGTGTCGTCTTTTTTTCTATGGTCTATTCACTCATCATTGTGAATGCCACATTGAAATTACATCGATGATGATAAGTAACAAATATACTGAAATAAAATGTATGGGTTAAATTTTTTTCATCTGTAGTGACTATCTGTGTTGTCATGCTATATATTTCATGGTCTAAAGGCATCGGAAAATATTATTTTTTGGGCTAAAGACTACCAAGAAGTTTGAAAAACTCTGGTATAAAAGAGTTTTTAAATAGAGCATATAAGAATAAGCATTGTTCTTCTCAGTAAGTGTTTTTATATCTTGTTTTTTTTAAAAAATGAGCCAATGTTTTCAGTTTGTTGCCTATCTCTGTCTGTCTGTAGACATTCAATTTCTTTGTTTTTAGAAATAAATTAAAAATTCTTTTTGGGTTCCTAGGTATTGATAAAATATTACTATTCACACTTTGGAATCTCCTTATAGCTATAATTGCACCTTCTAATGGTGGAAAAAAATTGAAAATAGCAACATTTTTAAACAATTTTGCAAATGATGTAATTATGTTAGAAATTTTAAATTTTGGTGGTGAAATATGAAGACACTGAAGTTCACATTGACAACAATTATTTTTCGCCCTTACCTCCAGGAAGGTAGGAAAACACAACTTTTTAAAAAGAGATAAATGAAGAAAATCTTTTTGAGTTAAATAGATACTAATGAAATATGATGATTTATAGTTTTCACAACCTTTAAAAAGCTTTCATTTATATTGTTGGAGAGCACTAAATGTAGAAAATGTAAAACTGGAAGTTATATTGCAAATGATATACACTGAATGGACAAATTATTATATGCACCTACCTAATAACCTGTTGCTCCACCCTTTGCCCTCCCAATAGCAGCCAGACATCTTGATAAGGATTCAATTAGGTGTTGAAAACACGGAGCTGGTATTGTTGCACATGAAGTGAAGATTGCCTGTTGTAGAGCATCCAAAGTTGCTGGTGGGGGTTGGTGGCCTCGAGAAGATATTTCCAATTCATCCCACAGATTCTCAATGGGGTTTGAGGTCCAACAATCAAGGGGGCCGTGCGAGTGTGGTAAACTCACTTGAATACTCCTGGAGCCAATTGGTCCCCATTCGAGAAGCATGCAGTGTGGTGTTATCCTGTTGAAAGATAGCATCAGATGTGGAAAGAGAATCATTATGAACGAAAGCAAGAGAATCGTTATGAATGAATTTGTTTTTAAATAAATTAATAAAATTTTTACCTAAAAGAGAGAGATTAAAACTTGATAAGCTGGGTCCATATAATTGTAATGATGCAGGATAGTCTGCTCTCACCTTGAGAGTCAATTGTATATTTACATCCACATTTCTCCTGCTGGTTGGAAGTTTTACCATATTTCATATATAGTCTTGTATACACATGCAACGGTCTGATGTGGAAATCCCAACAGTTCAGCAGTTGCTGTGATTGAACAACCTGCCTTCCTCGCACCTACTATCTGGCCATGGTCAAACTCACCTACATTACTGCCTTTACCCATGATTACTTTTCCATGACTGGTTTCCAATGCATAGAGACCTGCTCTATTTATAGGCATTGCCAGTTTCAGTGCCCCATGTGACTGGATGCGACACTTCTGCTTTGCATATTGTTATCAGGGTGTATGTAATTGTTATCGGGGTGTAAATATATGTTATTGGGGTGTATATATATGTTATCGGGGTGTGACTGGATGCGACACTTCTGTTTTGCATATTGTTATTGGGGTGACAATTTGTCTATTTGGTTTATTTATGCTAGAAGTTAGATATTCTGGTATTAGAATGTGTTGATTAAGAACAGATACCCAGATAGCTTACTAATAGCAGTTAGATTCATAAGTGGCGCGGAAAAAAAATTAGATTCAGTGTGCCGCAGAGTAAAAAAGTTTGCGAGACACTGCCCTATGTGATGAGAAAAATGCAACTTTTCCATTTTAAGGGATAAATGATAATTTTTTTTGCATTGTATAAGGTTAATATTACATTATTGTTTACATTTTCCAATCACCCATTAGAACAAATTACTTATTGTTAAGAGACAAATTTAGAAAATAAAAAACTTAATTATCTTTGAAAATGAGTGTCACATATTCACTAGAGATGTTATCTTATCCTTCTAGTTATAATACATAATAAAAGCACAAGTAAAGAATATTTAAGGACTCTCATGTTGAGGTTTTACTACGTAACAAGGAAACTTGGGTTTAATTTGTGACCTTATTTATTATTAGCAGTTATGAATGAGTACTGTATTTAAATGAACTAATCCATAATCCCCCTTTTTTGGGGGGGGGGGGGGGTTGGAGATAATCTGCAATGTAAGGCTTGTTATCTACAGTTCCCAGGTTGAAGTCACAACTGGGCCAGCATTTAGATTTATCTCTGCCAAACTGTCCACCCTGCCATCAGTCAGTAGAGAATACTGATGAGCTTGAAAAAGCTGCCGTCTGTCACATGAGACTTAAAGCCATAACCTGTGCATGTTAAAGAACTCACTGGATGACCTTGACAGGAGGCTACCATTTGTCTCCCAACCTGTCCATTGAGCTCCTCCCCCAAATCTCTGAGCCCTTGGGGTCCTTGTGACCTGGCCATTTTGCCCATTGTGTGCAAAAAAGTGCCACTCAAGTGGTAAAAACCCAATCAAAAATTTTGTTTGTTTCTTTCAAATTTTTCAAATTTTTTATTTATTATTTATTTATTTTACAATTGTAGTTCCTATTTGTTAATGAATTTTATGATTTTTAGGGAATAATACATATGAAACTAATATTAAGATATAGATAATACTACATTAAGCATCTGACATTTGGTTTGTTCTTTTAGTGTTGGATCAATTAATATTCACTTTGGAAAACATGAAGAAGCACCTGAAATCACTAACTAACAAAACCATTGCTGGTCTTATTAATGATATCCATAAATTTAACTCATATCTGAAAGTAATAATAAGTGATGTCAAAAGAAAATTTCCTTCAAACACCTCATTGCTTCAAACTTTAAATTCATACCAAGGAATCCTAAAGTTGCATATTAGTGAAAATGAAGGTCAAGAACTCTTTGATAATCCATTAAAAATAATCAAGCAAGCACATGATATTGACTTGCCTGAACACATCAGGCAGCTACACAGTAATCTTTCTAACATTGCATCAAACTTGAATATAGATCCCAACAATATGATTAGTGGTAAGTTTATAAATTCTTATATTTTTGTATTCTTACATTCTTATATTCTTACCAATATATATGTGTTGCATTTTTTTATTTTTTGTTATATGAATTGATCTCTATTTTTGTAGTTCATGATTTTCAGCATGCTGTTTTAATTAAAAGGATACTTATTTAGTGCTGTCTGTCATTTTACGATTCATTATATAATAAATAAAATAAATAAATAAATACCCCCTCAAGCAGCTGCTTGCCACAGAGGTCTGACAGGAGCCTGTCAGTTTATATGCCACAGTAGAAGTTCTGAGAGGATGGCAGGACCTCAGCAGAAAACAACACGAACATCCATGCCTTACCCGGGGCTCGAACCCAGGTCCCATAGATTAGTAGCTAAGCGCGCTAACCACTCGGCAGGGCTTTAAAAACAAATAAATGGACTCTGAAATTGATTTATAAGCAAAAAGCTGCACTCAAAATCGTAAAATATTTTATGTGGATACCAAATTTTTTAACTGATGATTATTTTAAAAATTTTGAATTCACCAAAAGTTACCCAGTGATCATTTTTAGAATAAATATTTTTCTTGTAATAAGTAAAATTCAAATTTATTTTCAAAAGTATTATCTATATAATTATTTTATGTAAAAAATCTAACTAAGCCAAAGCTTAACAGCGGGAATATATATGGTTTTGACAGATATGATCTAGATTACATCAATGCCATTATATAAAATGAAGGGAAAAAAAAATAAGCAAACCAATAAAATGATAAATGTTTCTGAATAAAAACATCACTTTTTCATTAACCACTGAAATAATTTTTCTTTAACATCAGAAATTTTATTTTTTAAGTTAGCAATTTCTCTAGAAGCAAGTTAAATAGGTAAGGAATTTGATATTCTTCGAATTTTGTTTGTAATTATTATAAAATTTTGGTTGTACTGCCAAATCTCATGCTATGCATCACCAGTGTCTGTTACATAGCTCCCAAGAAAATTAAACTGAGACACCTTCACAAGCCTGCAGTCATTCAGCTTAACTGAATCACAGCCTGCCTGACCAATTTTCACCACTTTTGTTTTCTCTCTGTTTATAACTAAACCTAACTCTACTACCAGTTTCACCAATAGCTCGAATGAAAGAGTTCATCTCATCATCATTTGCCAAAAGGACTAGGGAAATATTTTGGCCTTAAATGGTCTGATAATCATCAGCATAATCTAATAAAAAATTTTCTTATCTCCAGACCATTTAAGACCAAAATATTTCCCTTGCAGTGATTTTTGCATAATATAATCAATAACCAAACTAAAGAGAAAAGGAGACAAAATTCACCCTTGTCGAACCCCAGAAGTAATGCTAAACCAATTGCTACAAGCCTTACCAACTCTCACACACGACTCAGTGTTATGATAGAGAGCTTTCATTATGTTAACTAACTTGTCTGGTATACCATATGATCCAACAATCAACCACAAATTATATGGGGCGGGGCTGGCTCAGTCGGTAGTGCTCCAGACTCGTAATCTGCAGTTCCCAGGTTCGAGTCCCAGCTGGGTCAGCATTGAGATTTATCTCTGCAAAACTCACTGCCCTGCCCACGGTCAGTAGGAGACACCGATGGGTTTGGAAAGGCCGGCATCCATCGGATGCGACATTAAGCCGTTGCCCCATGTGTGGGAGAGCCATACCCTGTGCATGTTAAAGAACACACTGGATGGCCTTGATGGGAGGCTACCATCTGTCTTCCAACAGCTGTTCCGGTGGGTCCCCTCCCCCAACCTTCTCTGAGCTTTCGGGGTCCATGTGACCTGGCCATTTAGCCCATGGTGTGCAGAAAAGTGCTGATCAGAGGTGAAACAACCCAACCGCAAATTATAATAGAGTCGAAATCCTTTTTCAAATCAACAAAGCTAGCAACCAAAGGTTTCTGAAACTCTAAACATTTCTCAAGAATCTGCCTGAGTGAAAATATCTGATCTACACATCCCCTACCACTTCTGAATCCACATTGCTCATCACGCAAATGCCTGTCAACCAGATTCTTAATTCTATTAAGCACAATCATGCAAAGAACTCTCCCTGGAACAGAAAGTAGGGAGATACCCCTATAGTAATACAAGAACTGTAATCACCTTTTTTTTAAAAATAAGGATAATAATAGCTTTGATAAAACCCTTAGGAACAATGACTTTATCATAAAAGATATTGAAAATTTCATGCCATCCATATGATAGCAGAAACATTCTGAGCTCTAAGCATTTCTGTAATAATTTCATCTAAACCTGGGGATTTTTGTAGTTTAAATTTAGAAATAGCCAAAATAACTTCAGACTGTGTTTATAGGGCCAACATTAAAGCCAGTAATGCATCTATCATCATTACAAACACCCCCTCGGTGTGAGTGCCTGTACGCGGTGAGGGGGACCATCGTATGAAGATTCCGCAGGCTCGGTTACCTTCACAGGGTCCTAAACGCTCGCCCGCGTGTTTGCCGTTCGCGGAGACCCGTGTCCTGGCAAAGGAGGATCCTGGTAATTGCTCGGGGGTCCCCGTCTTCTCTCCTCAGCTTATGACTGGCATGGTCCCCATTGGCCATCTTGCCATTGGGGAGCCTGTCTGTCGTGGGGCTGGGCAGCGGATTCCGGGGCCTCTGCCATACACTGCTTTGGCCTCTGCTTCTGGTAAACGGGATCTCCTGGGTTGGCCCCCCCAGGAGCAATCGGCTGGTGGGCAGGTCCTAATAGGGTCAACCGTGCAGAGCGGTGAGTAACCTTGCCCACGGTCCGGGTGCAGGTTTGCAAGTTTCCTCACAGATTATTTTCCTTTTGTCGTTACCCTTTCTTTGTGAGGTCAGTTTGGCCAGTCACAATTTTCTTATTTTACACTTTGTTTCATTTGTGTAGAATGTTTTTGTTCTGCACATTTCTCTTTTTATTTTCCTTCTATTTATTTGTGAGGGCTTGGTTCACTGTCTGTGTGGCTATAGTGCCTGCGCAGCCCTGGCGCCCAACTGGGCATCCCCTTGTTGGGCTCTGTGGAGGGTGGGGACAGCGGGCACTGAACCACACAAAACAAAAAATGGGAGAGAATGATGAAATTAATGCGATCACTGCCAACAAGAAGGCTCGACATGAGCCCCCATCTTCCTTGTCTTTCTTATCACCGCCGTCGTCTGCTTTGTCTGTGTCTTCGTTCCTGAGATTCCTGATCATCCACTCCACGGGTGATCGGGTACTTTAGGACATGTCCCCTTTTTTTGTCAACAAAGGTTTGAAAGGTCTTGCGGGAGAGCTGAAATCCGTCAAGCGCTTACGATCTGGTGGCTTGCAGGTTGAGACCGCTTGTTCTAAACACTCTGAACTACTCCTGAAAGTCAAAGAAATTGTTGTGGTGGCTGTCGAAGTCACTCCCCATAAAACTTTGAATTGCTCTTGGGGTGTGATCACCGAGTGGGGCCTCCTCAATGTCACTCAGGAGAAAATCCTCTCGGAGCTCACACCTATAGGAGTAACAGTGGTCCACCAGGTTTCGACATGCCATGATAAGAAATTGGCACCCACCGGTGTTGATTGGGACATTTAACACGCCACGCCTGCATTCTTCCATCAAGGCAGGTTACTTACATTGTGAGGTTCGACCATATATCCCAAACCCTCTGCGCTGTTTTCAGTGTCAGATATACGGTTATGCCCGCACAGCATGCAAGGGCAAGCCCACCTGTGCTCGTTGTGGCAGTAAGGATCATCTCAATCCTGACTGCACAGCAGAAAAGGCATGCTGTGTGAACTGCAGTGGCGAACATCCGGCATACTCCCGCGACTGTCCGAAGTGGAAGGAGGAAAAGGAGGTACAACGTCTCAAAGTAATCAATAACATCTCTTATGCTTAGGCGAGAAAGCTTGCTGCACCACCCGCCCCACCTGGCAAGGTTTCCTATGCCAGTGCATTGCAGTCATTGGAAAGCCCATCGTTCCAATGACTTCGGTGGTGGTGCAGACTGATATCAGTGTACCACCAACTGAATCTTTCTCGCCAGCAGCGAAGTATCTCCTGACGCAGGCAAAACTGATCGTGTCGACCTCGACATCTACCCCGGTTTCTATTCCTGCAACTCAGCCTTCCACTTCCACCAGAAGGCCTCCTCCTCCCCGTCCTCAGACAGCAAGACCTTCCAAACCTAAGGGGCCCAAAAAGAAATTAATCACTCCTCTGCAAAGGGCGGTCACCGATTCATGCACCTCGGACGATTCCGAGGACATGGACCGCGCCCTATTCACTAAACCGTCCTCTGCGGCGGTTAAGCTGAATAGGAATTCGTCGTCCACCCACTCTTCTAAGTCCTGAGATGGCCACACTCGTACAATGGAATTGTCGTGGATTCCAGAGGAATCTTCATGACATCAAGGCCCTCCTTCAGGCACATCAGCCCATCTGTGTGTGCCTGCAGGAGACATACTTGCAGCCAGTCAGAGATCCCACAATCCGGCACTTTTCCATAGTTCGCCGGGACCGGGATGGAGATGGTCCAGCTTGCGGGGGTGTCGCCATCCTCTTGAGCAACCATTCTCCATTCCAGGTCATACCCCTCACCACCAACTTAGAGGCGGTAGCCATCTGTCTCTTCGTGGGGTTCTCGCTGACTGTCTGCTCTGTATATCTTCCACCTGGGAGCATCGTCTTCCAGGTAGACCTTGATGATCTCGTCTCGCAGCTGCCGTCCCCCTTCCTCATTATGGGGGACCTCAATGGACACAGTCCACTTTGGGGCAGTGCTGACACCAACGGGAGGGGTGGGGTCCTGGAGCAGTGGCTCCTGGATCCTTCTATCTCCCTGTTGAACACCGGTGTCAGTACTTACTTTCATTCCCCAACCCGCTCATTCACTGCCATTGACCTTACCATCTGCTCCTCCTCGATCCTTCCACTCTTTACATGGGAGGTCGAGGACAACCCCTATGGAAACGATCACCTCCCTGTGGTGTGCACCATTTCCCATGGGGGACCTTGTAGCCCTTCACGCGTCTCGCGGTGTAGGCTCGATCTGGCTGACTGGGGTGTTTCGAGCTGCTATCTGAGCTCGATGACACTCTGTCAGCCAGGAGCCCATCAATGTGGCAGTAGCGGAGATAATGGACTGTATCATAGATGCAGCTGCATCAACAATTCCTCAAACTTGACACGGTTTCCTCGCTTTCCGAAACCGTGGTGGAATCCAGATTGCACCTCAGCCCGTAAGGCTCAGAACAAGGCTTGGGGGGTGTTTCGGAGATATCCAACGACTCTCAACCTCAAAAAGTTCAAACGCGCCAGGGCGAAAGCTCATTTCGTCCAACGCCAGAGCCAGAAGGAATCTTGGATCAAGTATACGTCTTCTATCACTCACATGACTAGTTCTAAGGTCGTGTGGGATAAAGTCCGGAAGATGGGTGGGAACTACACGTCCCACTGGTTATCGATCCTGGAGCACAATGGACAGGCAATTGCTGATCCCAAAGTAATTGCCGACACTCTGGATCAGTCATTCTCCTTCATCTTCCTCTTACTCCCCCGAGTTTCTGGCCCAGAAAGGCAGGGCGGAACGCTCTCCGCTGTCTTTCCACTCAAATGGCCTGGAGCCTTACAACAGGCCATTCACAGTGGAGGAGCTTCGCCTTGCTCTGCACTCTTCTCGTGCCTCTGCTGTAGGGCCGGACAATGTCCATTATGCCATGCTCCAACATCTTTCACCATTGAGTAAGGATCGGCTGCTCCATCTCTTCAATCGCATTTTTCTCGAGGAGCAGCTTCCGGACTCCTGGTGGGAGGCCATCGTTTTGGCCTTCCCGAAGCCGGGAAAGGATTCCAAGATTCCTTGTAATTATCATCCTATTGCATTGACGAGCTCCGTGTGCAAACTGTTGGAAAGAATGGTAAATGCCAGACTCATCTGGTATTTAGAACATCACAACCTTCTTTCCAACACCCAATGTGGCTTTCGCAGGCAACGGTCAACTCTTGACCATCTGATATGCCTCGAATCGGCTCTCAGAAATTCATTTTTATGAAGTGAGCACCTGGTGTCAATTTTCTTTGACATCGAAAAGGCGTACGACACAGCTTGGAGATTCGGAATTTTTCATACCTTCACAGCTTCGGCTTGAGGGGTCACATGCCGATCTTAATCTCCAACTTCTTATCGACACATTCTTTTTGTGTCCGTGTCGGTAACACTCTGTCGCGGCTGTACCCCCAAGAACAGGGGGTGCCACAAGGCAGCGTTCTGAGTGTTATGCTTTTCGCTGTCAAGATTAATTCTATAACTAGACAACTTCCTCCATCAGTAGGCAATGCCCTCTATGTTGATGACTTTAGCATCTTCTGCTCTTCGTCCAGCATGAGGGTCATTGAAAGATAACTGCAAATTGCCTGAACAATCTTTCGGTTTGGGCGACGGCAAACGGGTTTCGGTTCTACCCACAGAAGACCGCTTGTGTGCACTTTTGCCACAAGCGTAATCTTCACCTGGATCCCGAGCTGTGGCTCGGGGATAGCATCATTCCAGTTGTGGCGGAGACCAAGTTTCTCGGTCTCATATTCGATCGGAAATTGACCTTTTTACCTCACATACGTCATCTCAGGTCCAAGTGCATGCGGGCATTGAACATCGTCAAGGTCCTCTCCTCGCTTTCTTGGGGGGCGGACCGATGTTCTTTGCTCCACCTGTACCGTGCACTTGTCCGATCGAAACTGGACTACGGATCCCAGGTGTACGACTCGGCCCGGGATTCGGTGGTGAAGTTGCTGGACCCCCTCCATCGTCAGGCTCTCTGTGTTTGCATGGGAGCCTTCCGCACCTCACAGGTCCAGAGTCTTTACGTTGAGACCGAACCTTCTTTATCTCTTCGCTGTCAGCAGTTGTCCCTACAATATGCATCTAAATTGCAATCCATGCCTGGCCATCCCACTTGGAACTGCGTTTTCAGTCCGAAGTGGGAAATACTTTACACTAATCGGCCGACTACCATTCGTCCATTTGGTTTGTGAGTCCGAGGCTACCTCAGAGACATCAACACCAGTCTTGATAGCGTTGCACAGTCGACAGCTGAGCCACTTCCCCCATGGCTCGCTGTTTCCCCTTCCTGTGATTTTTCCCTGTGCAGGATTGGGAAGGCCTTTACACCCGACTATGTGTACCAGCAACTCTTTGCTAGCCATCGTGCCGAGCACCTGGACTTCTTGCCTGTCTTTACAGATGGCTCGAAGTCCGGCACATCAGTGGGATCGGCCATGGTCTGCTGTGATGTAATCATTGCAGACCAGATCCCACTGCAGTGTTCCATCTTCACTGCAGAGTTGCACGCTATCAGCCTCGCCTAGGACCACGTGGCAACTAAGCATCATTGTCGGTGTTTGCTTTACACCGACTCGCTTAGCTCGCTACAGGCTTTGATCTCGGTGAGGCATCAGCCTCACCCAGTTCTTACTAAGATCCGCCAGCAGCTACAACGTCTGGCAGCCACCACCACCATCCATTTCTGTTGGGTGCCTGATCACGTTGGAATCAGGGGTAATGATTTGGCAGATTCTGCTGCCAGGTCAGCTACACCCCTGTCCGACTCTCCATTGCCAGTTCCCTATCTGGATTTCCAGCAGCGTTTTACCACTGAGCTCCGGGCACAGTGGCAGAGATCTTGGTCAGAACAGTTTACCAACAAGCTCTTTGAGATCAAACCTATCATCAAACCATGGCAGTCTTGTTACCGGAGGAATTATAAGGAGGAAGTTGTACTTGCTCGGCTCCACTTAGGTCATTTGTATATTACTCATTCGTTTCTTCTACGGGCGGACGACGCACCTAAGTGTGAGTTTTGTGACACCATTTTAACTATCAAACACATTTTAATATCATGTCAATGTTTTAACATCGAACGTCGCATGTTTTTTAACTTTCACGATTTTACGTCCAAGCCCCTTACACTCAGACATCTTTTATCAGATCATTGTTGTTTTAACGCTGTTTTTCAATTTTTTAAATATACTGGATATTTTAATCGCTTGTAGTTTTACTCCCTTTTTATTACTCTATATTTTTAGCCCAGTTTGCTTACAGCTGGGTTATTTTTATGTTTTTATTCGTATAACATATTTTTACATTTGTTCATTGTTGCTCTACATGTTCTATTTTACTGAAATCTATTATTTTGTTGTTCTTTGTAGTTTATTTTGAACTTTGGTTAAGGGGTAACATGATTTTTATCCTTTTACCTTTTGGACATATGTTTGGCGCATTATAGCCTTAGTTGCTAATGCGCCAATAAACCCCAAACAACCAACCAATCATTATAAACAATGGTAGTATAACTAACCATATTGTTTAGAACATCTGTGAAATGCTCAGCCCACCTAGCCATGACAAAATCTTCACTTTCAATAACCTTACCTTGTTTATCCTTCAATCCCTGTATACCTGTCCATTTTTTATCACACAAAACAAACTCTTTGGTTCAGCTGAATGCAGTTGTGCTGTCTAACTGTTTCCGTGGCTTTGTGAGCCAAGCCATGAAGCCAAAGATTCTTATCAGTTGTTAACTGGTCCTTTATACATTTATTAAGCTCTCTGTAATGTTTTCTGTTTGGACTATTATTGATTAAGGATATTCCTGCAGTCCTTTCTCTCCAAAATAATATCAAGTGCCTTATCACTCAACATAATTTTGCCTCGTGTTCACTTTTACTTAGAAGAGTACTGTTAGTTTCAAGAAAAGCCTGTTTAAAATTGTTCCATTCTTCCTCAACTTTAGTAATAAGCAAACCATGAAATTCATAATGACTAAGTAACTTATCATGGTAAGCTTTAGCTGTAACTGAGTCTCTCAGAGCTTCAGAGTTAAAGATAACTTCTTTAATCTTAGCACTACATATCTTAAGTTTAAGTTGCAAGACACTTTTAACAAGGTAATGGTCAGATCCAATTTCAGCTCCCCTATATGACCTGGTATTCCTTACAGAACTAGCCCATTTAGAGCTAATTAATATATAATGTATCATATTCTTATGCAGCTCATCTGGTGACACACCCATGTGTACTTATGTATGTCACAGTGTTTGTAATAAGTGTTAGTTATTTCAAACCATAATAACAGGAAATTTGATGCTTTTGATTATGGATGCTTACGCAATATCTTGGATATTAAGTGGTTCAACTTTTTAAGTAATCAAGAAATTAGGCAAAGAAGTCGGCACTCTCCTCTGAGCAGTATATTGTGCAGAGAGAGACTCCATTGGTTTGGCCATGTTGTCGGTATGGATAATCATAGATTAGCAAATAGGGTAAGAACAGTGTGTCTGGAGGCCTCAGAAAGAGGGGCAGACAATGTCAAACAGGACCTGCTACATTTGGTGTACAGATGCAGCTGATGTAGCTCAGGACAGATATGCTTGGAGAACTAAATTGCACGATCTAGTTGGACCTCCATAGCCCATGGCTACTTGAGGGTGATGATGATGATGAAGTGTACTTACCTGTAGTAGACATTGGCCATTGCAGCTACCAACACCAAAAGGACCTATTACTCCTTCCCAAAAGTCAGAATCAGTTCCAACTTTGGCCTTGAAGTCACCTAGAACAAGAGTAATATCTCCATTCTTGACAGAATTCGAAATATCCTGAGGTTGTCTATAAAACCTATCTTTCCATCCTCATTGGCATCCTCAGTGGGGCATAATAGCAGATAATATTGAAGTCTTTGATGCTTGTCTGAAATTTAACTGTGAGAAACATTTCATTAATACACTCATATCCCAGAAGAGCATCACTTGCATGTCTGTTTAGATGCAAATCTACCCCTAGGAGATGCTTTTTATATTCCCTCCCTGAAAAAAGAAATTTAATATTATTTTTAAATTTAAGATTATTTTTAAGACTTTGACTTTTATCTGTCCATCTGGTCTCTTGCAAGCCGAGAATATGTAAATTGAGAATATGTAAATTGTAATGGTAGAATTCTTGTGTGAGGACATCAAGAGAGTAATCTCTGTGCAGAGTCCTCACATTCCAGTTAGCTATGGAGAAAAAATGGTTAGTGGGATGTTTAAAGAAACTATGTTTATTGAGAGAGGGAATGACAGCAATATCAAACAGTCACCTAATCGGAGGCATAGGGCAAAGATCCATTCCCCCACCACTAAATGCTGAAGCCATCTACTCTGGAAGACTTCTTCCAATATAGGATTGATGATGCCTGTAGAAGCAAAAGTTCAGGTACCTGGGATGACCTCAGATCAGGATTATCCACCAGCTGATAAAACATATCCTGTGAATTTATTCACTTGGGGTTGTCAACCCACAAGCAAACGGAAAACACTGCGACTAGTCCTTATACTATTCTGGTTGGTGTATATGATCAGCACCAGGACCCTGTATGGTTGACCACTTCTCAGCAGAGTAGAAAAAAAAGTAGCAATATTAGTCCAGATCGGTAGGTCAACTGATCTGGCATTCGTCCCCTTCCTAAAGAGAGTATCTTATAGCTAATATTAAAGAAGTTATTGATAACACAAACAAATGAATATTAACTTTCAATAGGTAAAATTCTGAATAAACTGAAAATATCTTTTGTTGTAAGGGAATTTTTAACTTTTGAATTACAGAATCTTTTTAGTAGACTAATTTGTATTCTTTTAGTTTTATTTAATTCTGTCTTATAGGCTATCCCATAAACTGTTATTCCATATCTGATTATAGATTCAAAAAATACTTTATATTTAATGTATATAATACAACATTTAAATGTGTATTGATAAGCAAGTTAAGTTTCCTAATTTTAAATGCTACAAATTGTAGTCTTGAACACATTGATTCAATATGTTTAGTCCATTTCATTTTTGAATTCATTTTCAAGCTTAGGTAAGTTATTTCATTTACTTATTCCATTTTAGGACAATTGAATATATCAGGTAATAAACCATCCAACATAGAATGACTGATTCAATGTTTATTAATACTTCTATTAAGTGTAGGTTGTTGAAAACCCAATACACATAAATATTTAGTTTTTTTCTCGTTTACACTCAGTTTGTTAAGAGCAAACCATTTAATTGCTTTATTAAAATCATTTTGTAGATAGCAAATAGCCTCTAATACCAATTAAATATAATTTCTGTAGCAAGTTATCAATGTCAACAGAATCAAATGCTTTATTTAAGTCCATAAATACCACAACACATTGCTTTCCTGTATTTCAATTAACATTTATATTATTTATAAGATCTTCGAAAAGTCTTTGCATTCCTATACCTTTACAAACCCAAATTGCTGACTTGACAGAAAATTTGTTTTATTCAAAAAATTTTTGAGGCAATCTCAAACATATTTTCCCATTATTTTATCAAAAATTATTAATAGAGTGATTAGTCTATAATTATTTACTCTTTTTCGATCCCCTCTTATATACCATACAATATGTATAACTCATTAAAGATAATTAACTAACTTTATTCTAGTTATGCAAGAAGTTATGTCAGAATTCAGAGTTGAATATTTTCATGCTATATGATAGTATTGAAGAAATGTTATAGATTATAGTGATTGACAGAAGAATTAGTATATTTTTTTTCTGGAGTAAAACAATGTTGAAACAATTAAGTGTTCCAATGCCATAACTTACTAAATTCACGTAGCAAGTACTTAACTATTACAATGTCCAGTTTTTTTTTTAAACTCGCTCTAGAATCCTTGTGATCCACCATTCTCCAGAGGTAGTAGCCATCCACCTTTTCATTGTATTTTTCACTGTCTCTCTGCTATATCCTCCACCCAGTAATATAATCTTCTGAGAAGACCTCCATGACCTCATCTCACATCTGCCCTTGCCCTTATCATGGGGTACTTCAACAGACACGGTACTCTTTGAATCATACTGACACCAGTGGGAGGGGAAGGGTCCTTGAGCAATGGCTTATTGAGCACAGGTGTCAGTACAGTGGACCCCCGATATAACGCGCATGTCGGGCGGGAAACAACACCCACGTTATAAGGTGAACCGCGTTATACCGAGCGGCGTGGTGGTGACACAATAAATTTCACACTGTAAGCTTTTCTTTTACTCATCATGCAAACAATAATTAAACACTATTCAAAATACATGCAGGGACTCAATACATACACAATTACTCAATACGCAGTAACAATAAAATGCGATACTCACTAACGGCGCACAGACCTGTATAAAAATGTTTGAACTTACCGCGAACATCGCCTGCGCTATAACCGAGTGCGCGGTATAGATCCGCCACCATTTCCCATTTCAGGTTGTCCTCTCACCACTACTCTAAGAGTTGCACCAATTCACCTGTTCATGGAGTTTTTGTTGACTGTCTGTGCCATCTATCTTCAACCTGGCATTGTCATCTCAAAAGGGGTGGGGGGACAAGCAGTCTAATCTCTTTCTGCCACCCTCTTCACTCTCAGTTTTTATCACTTGCCTCCCCCCAACCCCAATTAATTTTTTATTAGATATGGTCCTAGCTGGTTATATCCAAATATTGGGAATGCTTTTCAGAAAAAAATACAAAAATGATCTTTTGTTTCGATGAGGAGTGTGCCGAGGAAAAATCAGACAAAATATTGAACTAAATGTTTCTCTCGTATATGAAATTGTATCTCACAAGTTATTAATAATGTTTATATACATCTTCAAATATAGGCATTTCCTCTGCCCCTTCCTAAGTGCTTTATAATGCAGCTTATAATGTTCAATGTAACAAATATGTCAGCATTTTTTAGTTGTTTCAGAAATGAATTTGCTTTTTCTCTTTTATTGAATTAGTTACCCACGTGGTACTACCATATCACAGATTGCAACTTCTACCTTTATTCAGTGTTGCTAACTTCAACTGAAACGAAAATCGTTACCTTGACAGAAAGATCAGCTTTCACAGTTCACTTTAATTAATAGATTCTGAAAAAAAAATTCATCGCCGCCACGGCAGGAATCGAACCCGCATCTCTCCAGATTCATGCCAGAGCGCGCTAACCATTGCACCATGCGTCGAACAACGAATATTTTCAGAATATGACCTTTTACTTCTTCTTGAGACGTGACTGAGACAGTGCCATCTATACTCAAGGAGATGCAATGTTTTCAGTCGTTGCATTTGATTATCAGATTGTATCTCACAAGTTATTAATTAGAACTTCACAAGTTATTAATGAGAAGGTCGCTAATGCTAACGCGTTAAATATATAATTCAGTGCACAGTATTCCCTGTTAAGAAACATTATTTAATAGATTCTGAAAAAAATTCATCGCCGCCACGGCAGGAATCGAACCCGCATCTTTCCAGATTCATGCCAGAGCGCGCTAACCATTGCACCACGCGTCGGACAACGAATATTTTCAGAATATGACCTTGTACTTCTTCTTGAGACATGACTGAGACAGCGCCATCTATACTCAAGGAGATGCAACGTTTTCAGTTTTTTTCAGAATCTATTAATTAATGTTTCTTAACAGGGAATACTGTGCATTCACTTTGGATTGATTTTAATTATATATTTAACGTGGTAGCGTTAGTGACCTTCTCATTAACATCTGATGATCAAATGCAACGACTGAAAACATTGCATCTCCTTGAGTATAGATGGCGTTGTCTCAGTCACGTCTCAAGAAGAAGTAAAAGGTCATATTCTGAAACTATTCGTTGTCCGACGCGTGGTGCAATGGTTAGCGTGCTCTGGCATGAATCTGGAGAGATGCAGGTTCGCTTCCCGCCGTGGCGGCGATGAATTTTTTTCAGAATCTATTAATTAATGTTTCTTAACAGGGAATACTGTGCATTCACTTTGGATTGATTTTAATTATATATTTAACGCGGTAGCGTTAGCGACCTTCTCATTACCATCTGATAATCAAATGCAACGACTGAAAACGTTGCATCTCCTTGAGTATAGATGGCGCTGTCTCAGTCACGTCTCAAGAAGAAGTAAAAGGTCATATTCTGAAAATATTCGTTGTCCGACGCCTGGTGCAATGGTTTGCGTGCTCTGGCATGAATTTGGAGAGATGCGGGTTCGATTCCCGCCGTGGCGGCGATGAATTTTTTTCAGAATCTATTAATTAATGTTTCTTAACAGGGAATACTGTGCATTGACTTTGGATTGATTTTAATTATATATTTAACGCGGTAGCGTTAGTGACCTTCTCCTTACCATCTGATAATCAAATGCAACGACTGAAAACGTTGCATCTCCTTGAGTATAGATGGCGCTGTCTCAGTCTCGTCTCAAGAAGAAGTAAAAGGTCATATTCTGAAAATATTCGTTGTCCGACGCATGGTGCAATGGTTTGCGTGCTCTGGCATGAATCTGGAGAGATGCGGGTTCGATTCCCACCGTGGCGGCGATGAATTTTTTTCAGAATCTATTAATTAATGTTTCTTAACAGGGAATACTGTGCATTCACTTTGGATTGATTTTAATTCACAGTTCACTATTGTACACTTGCCAATTTGGATTTTAATTTGCAAGATATAAAAATAATAAATATTCTCTCAAGATGCTGCTTGCCACAGAGGTCTAGCAGGAGCCTGCCTGTTTAATATACCACAGTAGAAGGTCTTTGAGGATGGTGGAACCTCAGCAGAAAAACAACAAACACCAATGCCTTATCCAGTGCTTGAACCTTGGTCCTGTTGATCAGTATCCAGGTGCGATAACTACTCAGCCACAAGACAACACAGTTTGCAATATGCAATATATAATTTTGTTTTTTAAATCATAAGATGACACTGGAGGGAAACTTCCCCCTCCCACCCCTTGGAGTTAGCACCTATGGACACAGTCCTCTTTCAAGAAGTACTGAGAAAATGGAAGGGGTGTAGTCTTTGAGCAAGGGCCTATGGATCCCTCTCTTTTCCTGTTGAACACCATATCAATATATCTTTTCACTCTCTAACCCACTCATTCACTGCCATTAGTCTTTTCATCTGCTCCTCACATTTTCCATGCTTTATGTGGGAGGTTGAGGACAACCTGTACAGAATTGTCACCTCACTGCGGTGTGTAACATCTCCCTTGGGGAAGCCTTACAACCTTTTGCATGTGTTAAAATGGAGGATTGATTAGTCTGATTTGAGTGGTTGTGCACTCCATTTTGATTTGACCCACACTCAGCCAGGAGCCAACTAATGTTACAGTGGTGGAGATAACTGATTATCATCCAAGCAGATGCTTCTATCAGTGTACAAAATTTTACAAGATTTGCCCATCTGCCAAAATTGTGGTGGAATCTCAACTGCACTGTAGCTTGTAAGGCCTCAGAACAAGGCTTGGGGGTGGGGAACAAATATGAGGGAATGCATATTTTGTCTGGTGCCAGATATAGAAGAAATCTGCTCAAATATACACTGATCAGCCAAAACATTAAAACCACCTATCTAATATGATGTAGTTCCTCCTCTCGCCTCCAAGAGAGCTCTCACCCTATGAAGCATAGATTCAATGAGATGTTTGTAGGTGTCACTTGATATTTGGTACCATGACCACAACAAAAGATCCCACAGTTCCTGTAAGTTACATGGTTGGTGTGATGCTGCTTATACCCATTTCTCCAACTGAAACCACAAATGCTCCATAGGATTCATGTATGGTGAATTTGGGGGCCATGGCAATAAATGGAATTCCTCAACTTGTTCTAGGGAAACCATTCCTGAACCTTCTTCGCATTGTGACATGGGACATTGTCTTGTTGAAAGACGCTATCTCCACCAGGGAATACAGTCACCATAAAGGGGTGTACTTGGTCAGCCATGTACATGTTCAGGTAGGTGACAACTATCAGAATTTGCTCTACAGGGATAATTGGTCCAAGTGTTTCCCAAGGAAATATTGCCATCGGAAAGTCCATCGTTCCAATGACTTCGGAGGTGGTGCAGACTGATATCAGTGTACCACCAACTAAGTCTTTCTTGCCAGCAGCAATCCTCACTTAGGTGAAACCGAGGGTGGACCAGATCACACAGCAGTGTTCCATCTTCACTGCAGAGTTGCATACTATCAGTCTTGCCTTGGACCACATAGCAGCTAAGCATCATCGTTGGTGTGTGCTTTACACTGACTCGCTTAGCTTGCTACAGGCTTTGATCTCGGTGAGGCATCGGCCTCACCCAGTTCTTACTAAGATCCGCCAGCAGCTACATCGTCTGGCAGCCACAACCACCATCCATTTCTATTGGGTGCCCGGTCACGTCGGAATCAGGGGCAATGATTTGGCAGATTTTGCAGGCAGGTCAGCCATGCCCCTATCCGACTCTCCATTGCCGGTTCCATATCTGGATTTCCATTAGTGTTTTACCAACGAGCTCCAGGCACAGTGGCAGAGATCTTGGTCAGAACAGCTTACGAACAAGCTCTTTGAGATCAAACTTATCATCAAACTGTGGCAGTCTTGTTATCGCAGGAATTGCAAGGATGAAGTTGTACTTGCTTGGCTCTGCTTAGGTCATTCGTTTATTACTCATTCGTTTCTTCTTCGGGCGAACGACGTACCTAAGTGTGAATTTTGTGACACCATTTTAACAATCAAACATATTTTAATTTCTTGTCCTTGTTTTACCTTTGAATGCCGTATGTTTTTTAATTTTCATAATTTTACGTCCGAGCCCCTTACACTTAGACATCTCTTATCCGACCATTGTTGTTTTACCTCTATATTTAAATTTTTACGATATATTGGTTATTTTAATCGCTTGTAGTTTTACTCCCTTTTTATTCTTCTATATCTTTAACCCAGGTTACTTACACCTGGGTTATTTTTATGTTTATATTGATATAACATTTATGCATTTGTTCATTGTTGTTCTATATGTTCTATTTTACCGAATTCTATATTTTATGTTGGTCTTTGTAGTTTATTTTTAACTTTGGTTGAGGGGTGACATGATTTTTATCCTTTTACTTTTGGGACATATGTTTGGCGCATTATAGCCTTAGTTGCTAATGCGCCAATAAACCCCAACCAACCAACTGTCTGTGATATCTTCATTCAAGATTGGTGGAACTGTACCTTGCTTTGCACTCTTCTCATGCATGTGCTGCTGGGCCAGACAATGGTCATTAAACTTCTGCATAACCAGTTTTAAAGCTGTGTGGGATAAATTGTGGAAAATGGATGGGCATTTGTTCCAGCCATGCTAAAAAATCTCTCACCATAAGCAAGGATTGACTTCCCAAACTTCGGTGAAAAAATGGAACAAACCTTAACTGACTTAAATGTTAAAGTACTTCAGAAAGACCCAACTTGCATCCAGTCGAAAGAAGTATGATCATTCAAGAGTAATATGCTTTTTTTTGTCAATCTCTGAAAATTTGCTCTACCCCCGTTTACTCCAATTTCCCTTTTGTTAAAATTAAAATGCACAAACCTACACAACCTTTCCAACTCCTTATTTTCAAATATTTGCCATATATTTGAACAAAAAGTTATTAAAATAGTTCCAACCCTTTTTCCTCTCCTGACTACAGAACTACCTCCTCAACTTCTGGCTTTCTGTCAAAGATCTAAAATTTAAAAGGCATCCCTGATCATGCCAAATTATTCTCCTTTGATATCATCTGTCTTTACCTGAATACTCCCATTAATGAAGTGGGGCAGGGGTGGCTCAGTCAGTAGTGCGCCAGGCTTTTAATCTGTAGTTCCCAGGTTCGAGTCCCAGCTGAGTCAGTGTTGAGATTTATCTCCACAAAAATTCCCCGCCCTGCCCACGGTCAGTAGGGGACACCGATGGGCTTGGAAAGGCCGCTGTCTGTTGGATGGGACATTAAACTTTGGCTCCATGTGTGGAGAGCCATACCTTGTGCATGTTAAAGAACACACTGGGTGGCCTTGATGGGAGGCTGCGATCTGTCTCCCAACAGCTGTTCCAGTGGGTCCCCTCCCCTAATCTTCTCTGAGCCTTTGGGGTCCATGTGGCCTGGCCATTTAGTCCATGGTGTGCAAAAAAAGTGCCGCTCAGAGGTAAAACAACCCAACCCATTGATGAAGCAAAAACAATTTTGGTACAAACACTCATTAATTCCAGAAAATGTAGCCAATTGCAAACCAACAAAATTTTCACACTGCTTAACATTCCTAATCATTGACAATAATTTTTTAAAATGTCTTTAACTCTATATAAACAATTTACTGGATGCCTCATGAGATCCCCTATTTCTGGCTGCTTGCTAGCCGATGTCTATCTTTGAAACCTTGAAACACACATGATAGAACGATGAAAATTCAAGCCCTTCTTCTAGGCCAGGTTTATTGATGAAGTCTTTCTCATTTGAAATTACTCAGAGCAGGAACTAGCCAAATTATTGAACAAGCTGAACTCATTTTATTCTACCATTTTGTTGACATTTACGAAACTTAATTTTTTTTTGCAAAATTATTTAAGAAATCTAAATATAAAAGTTCAATAAATATTTCATCTGACAGACTCAATTCATCTAAATTTACTTTCAACAAACCACTAAGCTTATTTTGCCTAGTCTCTGATATAAAATTCATTTACAAACATAAATGTTCTCTGTACAGGGAATTTGCTGAAACTAATCTCTGAATACTAAGCCACACAGAGATATTTGCATAAAATTAATTTTGACAAGATTTTTATTACTTAATGACTGATTGATGTTCACTGCTTTCAAGTTCATGCTGTTGTTTATTTGTGCTTCCATAAGCTAACATAGGAAACTACTTTTAGCACTTTCTCTTGCGTGATTAGTGAGGTATGTAGCTGCTTACACAATCAAGTGCTTTTTAGATGATATCATTCCAAACTTTTTGACAGTAAGTTTGACAAAGGTTAAATGTATTTCATATTTTTAAATCAATGCATAGGTTAAAATTAAATATATTTAATTCTCTATGACACTGTTAAATGTTTTAAGCACTTCAACACATGGACTATGCTATCAAATATCAACAATTATTAAGGAGAAATTTACATACCATGCTGTAGAGGATGGGTAGTAACAGGAAACTTCCGGGATGCTTTCGGTGACAAATTTAATAATTGACATTCTTGCTGGCAAGTGACATCGCAGTGGAGATTATAAGAAGGATGATGGCTGCCAATGGTCTACCCACCTCAGTGAAGGAAATAAATATTTATACCTTTGATAGCATAGAGTGCTTAAAAAACTGGTAAGTACACTTCCCACCTGATGCACTGAAAGGAAGGGCACGAAACATGTGTCGTGGATCTAAAACTTTTTTAAGCACTATATGCTATCAAAGGTATAAATAATTATTTCCTTCGCCAAGGCGGGTAGACCATTAGCAGCCGTCGTCCTTCTTATAATCTCCACTGAGATGTGACTTGCTGGCAAGAATGTCGAATTTTAAAATTTCTCACCGAAAGTATCCCAAGAAGTTCTTGTTACCCCCCATCCTCTACAGCATGGTACATAAATATCTCCTTAATAATTGTTGATATTTGATAGCATAGTCCATGTGTTAAAGTGCTTAAAAGCATTTAACAGTATCATAGAGAATTAAATATATTTAATTTTAATTACCGCATTGTGTACCTCTACTCTAATTTTTGAATTGCATAGGTTTTCATATGGTATAATAATTCATTGCAATCAAATATAATTAGCACAAAGTTTATTAGGGTAGGGGTGGTTCAGTCAGTAGCATGCCAGGCTCTTAATCTGCAGTTCCCAGGTTTGAGTCCCAGCTGGACCATTGTTGAGATTTATCTCCGCAATACTCCCCCCCAGTCTGTCCACAGTCGTCAGTAAGGGACACCAATGGGCTTGGAAAGGCTGCCATCCATTGGCTGGGGCATTAAGCCATGGTCCCATGTGTGGGGCTGGGGCATTAAGCCATGGGCCATATGTGGGGGGAGCCATACCCTGTGTGCTTTAAAGAACATCCTGGATGGCCTTCATCAAAGGTTACCATCTAATTCCCAACAATTTTTCCAGTGGGTCCTCTCCCCAAATCTTCTCTGAGCCTTCGTGAACCTTGTGACCTGACCATTTAGCCCATTGTGCTGAGTATGGCTTACAGGATTAATGGGTGATTCGGTCAGTGAAAAATGTACATATTCCTCACAGTAGCATTAAAAATATATTGCTCCTCTTGTGTGTACAGTAGGAAACTAGAAGGATGCTCATCGCTTCTGGTACATATGAGAATCTTGTTTTCAAAGAGAATGAAGTTTTTCTTTTACTTACTGTTTCATTCCTAAAAGTGTTTAATTTGAGCTAGCTGATGATGGGGAAAATGCAAATGGTATTTTATTAGTAATTATACAGCATAGTAGTAGCAATCTTTTAATTCTTAAATTTAAAAAGTGCATTTCCCACACCTCTCTCAGAAAAGTAGGTAGATTATTGCTGTCAGTGGAATGTGGATCTCTTAAAAACTACTACTGATTTTTCAGATTTCTGCTCTAATACATGTTATATGTAAAACTTGATTACAACTGTGCCATTTCATATTAAAGCTACTGAGTATTTGAAAAATGTGCATTATAATATTTCATAAGTACTAATCAAATTAAAAAAGAGTTTTCTGATTATCATTTTCATTTGTTTATAATCGAAACTTCATGATGTTCACATTCCACCATGAAAATTTCATATTTCTATCATTAATACATCATTGCAATATCACTTGAAATTTGGAATTTTCAATCTTTTTCACAGTTAGAGGGTGCAATTATAGTGTCTGAAAGTGTGAATCATAATATTTTATCAATTCCTATCTAACCCTAAATTTTTTTTTTCATTTGTCACTAAATGCAAACAATTATCTGCTAAGAACAAAAAATAATGTTTTCCCACCCCCTCTAAGTCTAAGAGGTCAATTCATTGTTGCCAATGGAAACATCATGGTATTCACATTCCACCACCAATATTTACAATTTGTAGATTAAATATGTCGTTTGTAGTATTTGTTTGAAGTTTTGGAATTTGCAAATTTTTCCACCATTAGAGGGTGCAATTATAGTTTTGAGAAGATTTAAAAAGTGTGAATCATAAATATTTTATCAATTCCTACCTAACCCAAAAAGAAATTTTCATTTATCTCTAAAAACAAACAATTATTGTTAAAACTAAATAGGTATGTTTTCTCACCCCCTCTGGGTCTAAGGGATCAGCTCATTGTTGGCAGTGAAAGCTTCGTGGCCTTCACATTCCACCACCAAAATTTAAAAGTTGTAGCATAAATACATTGTTTGCAATATTTGTTTGAAATTTTGGAATTTTCAATTTTTTCCACCACTAGAAGGCATAATTATAGCTTTAGAGAGATTCAGAAAGTACATATTGTGATATTTCATCAATACCTATCCAACAGAAAAAGAATTTTTAATTTATCTCTGTAAACAAAAAAGTTCAATGTCTACAGATGGACAGACAGGCAGACAGAAGACAAAACGAAACTATTTATCTTGTTTTCTTTGAAAATGAGATAAAAATGTAACTAGGAGATAAGTTGACAGATGAATGCTAAATTTAAACACTTAATTGTGTATTAAATTAATATTAAATTAGATTAACTTATGAATTAAGCCAAGAAATTAAATAAAATTGGTGTTTAACAGTATAAAATAAGGAACTAGAATATTACCAATTTTTCATTACTTGCCAGCATTTTGAGCTAAAAAAAGTTAATTTTAATATATGCATTTTATTGAAAATATGGAACAAAGTTACTGGATTTTTAAACCAAAATATAGTAGTAAAGATCTTAGAAGTGTAAACTTGAGAAAATGTTTTTCAGTTTCTTTCTCATGGGTAATTTGTATTTCTTTTCTCTAGCAATGAGATTTGCAACCTTTTTATCAGCAGAAAAATGGGGGAATAATATTGGTGAAATAAAAACTGGTTTGGAAAAAATACTCTCAGATGAAATTGTAAGTATGCTGCCTTGTACATACCTCTTTGACAAGTAAAGTAAAATATGACACTGGTGTTACACATGTTAGGTTTCAGTGAAATCATAGTAAAAATTTGTTATGATATAATCTAAAATTCACAAAGACCATAAAAATTTCCACCTAAAATATAGAATTATGAACATATAAAAAAAAAGTTTACCCCTCAAGCAGCTATATTCCACAGAAGACTTAGAGCAGCCTATCAGTTTAATATGCCATAGGAAAGATCTATGAGGAACACAAAACTGGAGCAGAAAGATAACACAAGAAAAGAAACATCCGTACTTTATTGAGATCTCGAATCTAGATTCCTTTGCACAGTTGCCAAACGTGCTAACCAAGTATTCCCTTAAAACAAACTTAACCTTCTTTCTGACTTAAACTCCCCATCCTGTGCCCACTTCTTAACCCAAAAGCTCAATTCGTTTACTGAAGAATTATACTGGTACAATAAAAACTAAGCTAATACTTTGTATTAAACTACTTATCTAGTGTAAAACAAAATTAAACCAAAAAGGAAAATGCAGTAGTTTGAATTAAAAAAAATATTTAACCCTTACAGTGTCAGGTTTCTGAAACTGAACTCACTTGATGTTGAACTCACTTGTCATGACTGAACTCACTTGTCATGTGAGTTCAGTTTCACTTCTGAAACTGAACTCACATGATGGCCAGATTTATTTTAAAGTGTTTTCAGAAAATAAAATAAACAGCATCAGAACCTTATTCTGAATAACTAATGAATGGAAATATGTCATGTTAATAAAACTGCAAACATTCAAAGAAAAAAAGTGGTAAGATAAAACTTTTAACACTGAAACTTGGAAAAATTCAGATGTAGCCAAAGATGATAAGCTAATTAGTCATTATGACAATCGTGGTTTGCTTACTGCTGAAGTTGAGGAAGAATGGGATCAGTTTAAACAAGCTATTCTTGAGACTCTTTTAGTTAAAAGGTAGCAGACGAAACAAAGTGAGTAATAAGGCTATGGAACTAATTTTTGAAAGAAGGAAGCACAGGAATAATATGAATCAAGACCCTACTAGTCCTAACAGATGGCATTACAATGAGCTAAATAAATGTATAAAGGATCAGTTAACAGCTGAAAACAATCTTTGGCTTGATAGCTTGACTGACAAAGCAGAGGAAGCAGTTAGACAGCACAACATGGGGAACTGTACCAGATAGTTAGTGTTTTGTGTGGAAAGAAGCATGAACACAGGTATTGAGGGATAAGCGTGGTAAGGTGGTTGAAGGTGAGAATTCTTTGATAGCTAGGTGGGCTGAGCATTTCAGAGATGTTCTAAACAATGTGATTATTTGTAATCCCATCATTTGTAATGAAGATAGATGCATTACTGGCTTTACTGTTGGCCCTATATCACATTCTGAAGTCACTTTGACTATCTCTAAATTGAAACTGCATAAATCTCCTGGTGTGGATAAAATCACCACTGAAATGCTTAGAGCTGGTAACACTTGTGTTGTCACATGGCTAACTGAAATTTTGAATATTTTTTGTCATAAAGATGTTGTTCCTAAGAATTACTAGAGCTATTATTATTCCTATTTTTAAAAAAGTGGTCATATTTCTTATGATAATCATCATCATCACCAACCTCAAGCAGCTATGGGCTGTGGAGATCCAACCAGATCGTGCAATTTAATTCTCCAAGCATGTCTGTCCTGAGCTACATCTGCTGCATTCAGTCACTGCACACCAATTCTAACAAGGTCCTGTTTGACATTGTCTGCCCACGGCATCCTAGATCTCCCCCTCTTTCTGAGGCCTTTAGGCATACTGTTCATAACCTTATTCACCAATCTATAATTATCCATATGGGCAATATGAACAAAACAACGAAGACTCTCTCTGCACAATATGCTGCTTAAAGGAGATTACCGACTCCTTTGCCTGACCTCATCATTAGTTACAAAGTTGAACCACCTAATGCCCAAGATACTACGTAAGCATCTAGAATCAAAAGCATCTAGTTTCCTGTTATCATGTTTACAAAGTGTCCAAGTTTCACTACCATAACTAACCATAGAAAGAACCAAACTATTATACAGTTTAATTTTAGTCTTTAGGTGTATATGCCTATTTCTCCACACTCTCCATAGATTCTTAAAAGTCCCAGCAGCAATCCCTATTCATCTGTTAATCTCATGCCACTCATCACCACTCATCATTGTTACATAGCTCCCAAGATTATTAAACTGGGACACCTGCTCAAGACTACAACCATTCAGATTAACTGAATCACAGCCTTCCTAACCAATTTTCATCACTTTTGTTTTTTCTCTGTTTATAACCAAACCTACTCTACTACCATTCTCATCAACAGCTCTAATGAAAAAGTTCATCTCATCAACATCATTTGCCAAATGGGCTAAATCATCAGCATAATCTAAATCAGAAATTTTCATATCTCCAGCCCATTTAAGGCCAAAATCTTTCCCTTGAAGTGAATTTCGCATAGCATAATCAATAACCAGCTCTAAGCATTTCCGTAGTAATTTCATCTACCCCCTTGGGATTTATGAAGTTTAAGTTTAGAAACAGCCAAAATAACTTCAGATTGTGTTATTTATTAAAGCCACCAATGCATCTATCATCATTGCAAACAATAGGAGTAGAACTAACTACATTGTTTAGAACATCACTGAAATGCTCAGCCCACCTAGCCATGACAGAATCCTCCCCTTCTATAACCTTACCTTGTTTATCCTTCAATCCCTGTATGCCTGTCCGTTTTCTACTACATAAAACATTAACTATCTGGTACAGCTCTCTGCTGTTGTGCTGCCTAACTGCTTCCTCAGCTTTGTCAGCCAAGCTATCAAGCCAAAGATTTTTATCAGTAGCTAACTGATCCTTTACACGTTTATTAAGTTCTCTGTAATCTTTTCTATTAGGACTAGTAGGGTACTGATTAAGGACATTCCTGCAGTTCCTTCTTTCTGAAATAAGCTCAACTGCCTTATCACTTAAATAATTCTGTCTCCTCTGCTCCTTTTTTCCTAAAAGAGTATACTGTTAGTTTCCAAAAAAGCCTGTTTAAAATGGCCCCATTCTTCCTCAACTTCAGTGGTAAGCAAACCATGACTGTCATAATGACTAAGTAACCTATCACGGTAAGCTTTAGCTATAACTGGGTCTTTGAGAGCTTCAGTATTAAAAGTAAAATTTTTAACCCTAGCACAACTCTTTTTAAGTTTTAAGTTGCAAGACACTTTTAACAAGGTAATGGTCAGACCCAATTTCAGCTCCTGTATATGACCTGGTATTCCTAACAGAACTAGCCCATTTGCTGTTAATTAATATACAGGGTGTCCCTGAATTCATGGCCCAAATGTGAGGGGATGGTAGTACATACCGAACCCACCAATATTCATCATAGAATATGCGGCCGCAAACACAGTGAGGAGTCGGAAATGAAGGAGAGATACATAGGTTTCCAGAGTGACATTTATTGGAGATCATTACAACAAATGCTCAAATGTCCGCCCACCAATGTTGATACAGGCAGCACAACGACGGGGTAGTTATTGGTGTACCTGCTCGTGAACACCGGGCTTGTCGCGCACATCGGTGGCTGTGACAGACGAGCTACCAGATCCTCTGACTGCATGGTCTGCATGGGCATCTCATACACAACGCTATTCAAATGTCCCACAGAAAGAAATCGATAAAAGAAAGATCGGGCGATCTGGGGGGCCACGGGATGGGACCACTGTGCCCAATCCATCGGTTCCCAAATGTATGAAGATGCTGACGCACGTCCATGCTGAAATGGGTGGTGTCCCATCGTGCTGGAACCACTTATGGGTGCGGATTGCGGCTGGAACGTCCTTAAGCAATTCCGGCAAAACCTGTTGCAGAAAAATACAATACATTCGCCCATCGAGGCAGTCCGGCAGTAGGTAGGGTCCAATTAAGTAGTCATGCACAATCCCCACCCAGACATTGCCGGCGAACCGTTGCTGGTTCGAATTTGGACGTGTACCATGGGGGCTCTGGGTTGCCCACAAATGCGCATTATGAACATTCACTATGCCTTCTCGTGAGAATGTTGATTCATCCGTAAAGAGCACATGCGCAGGGAAATCAGGATGTGTGGCACTTTGCTGCAGGAACCACTGGGCGAAATCCATGTGCAGGGGATAATCAACAGCTGTCAATGCCTGCACTCGCTGCAAGTGATAGGGGTGTAGCCCTTCGTCATGCAGTACTCACCAGACACTGTTCCGATGCACACCCAGGCTCTGGGCGGCAGATCGCGTGCTTGTACCTGGGTTATCTATCACCATACACAAGATGTTCTCACTCATAGCTGGCGTTCTGACCGTCCATGCTCCTCCGGCATCATGTTGACTGACGTGGAAGGTGCCTGCCCCAGACAGCTGGCGGTGCAGTTGCGCAAACATTTTATGATCAGGCACATTAGGATATCGCTCACGGTAGGGTTTTTGCATCTCTCTACCATTGCCCTTGGCTATGCCGTACAACAGGTGCATATCGGTTTTCTCTGCGTTCGTAAACTGCTCCATCTTGTGTCTGGTCAACACTGAAAATGCTGGGGTTTGGCTGATTCAGCACTTTTAAGCCCTGCTGCCTCATCTTCACCCCTTACCGGCACTGGGCTATGACGAATATTGGTGGGTTTGGTGTGTACTACCATCCCCTCACGTTTGTGCCATGAATTCAGGGACACCCTGTATAATCAATCATATTCTTATGTAGCCCATCAGGTGAAACCCATGAGTACTTATGTATGTTGCAGTGTTTGTAATAAGTGTTAGTTATTCTGATTCCATTGAGTTTACTTACCTGTAGGAGACGTTGCCCATTGCAGCTACCAATACCAAAAGGGCCTATTACTCCTCCCCAAAGGTCAGAGTCAGTACCAACTTTGGCACCTAGAACAAGGGTAATATCTCCTTTCTTGACAGAATTCAAAATATCCTGTCCGTAATAGAAGAATTGATTTACTTTCTGTTGCAGGTAAAGTTATTTGTATTATTATACTTAATTGAATTAAGAATTTGGTTGATGGACAACTGCGTGATGAGCACTGTGGATTCAGAGGTGGTAGGAGATGTGTTGATCAAATATTTTCACTTAGGCAGATTGCAGAGAAATGTTTATAATTTCAGATACCTGTGTTTACTAGCTTTGTAGATTTCAAAATGGCTTTTGACTTTGTTGATTGACATAATTTGTGGTTGATTGTGAGATCGTATGGAATACCTGACAAGTTAATGTAATTAAAGTTCTCATAATAATTGGTCATGTGTGAGAATTGGTAAGGCTTGTAAGCGTTACTTCTGGTGTTCGACAATGGTGCATTTTGTCTCCTTTTCTCTTTAGTTTGGTTATTGATTATGTTATGCGAAATTCTTTGCAAGAGAATGATTTTGGCCTTAAATGACTAGAGATTTCAAAATTTCTGATTTAGATTATGTGGATGATTTTGCCCTGTTCACCAATGATGTTGAGGAGATGAATTCTTTCATTAGTGCTATTGATGAGACTGGTAATAGAGAGGTTGCACTCGGACACCTTTTAGCTGATCATTGCATTTTATCGTCAGTTTTTCCCTTTTTAAAACATTGTGGTTATTGTACTAGAATTTGATTTTTACCTTGTATTTTCTATATATCACCCAGGTCTCTTACACCTGAGATTATTTTATTCTGTGTTTATCCTGTTGCTTTAAATTGTACTTTTACACTTGTTCTTTGTTGTTTTACTATTTTATATTGTAGTGTTCTGATTTTAATTTTGGTTGTGGGTATGCATGACTTTTATCTATTATATTATCATTTGTTTGGCGCATTATGGCCTAGTTGCCCATTCGTCATTAAACCCAAAACAACCAACCAACCAACCTTCGATTCAGTGTTACTTTCATTACACTAACTAACTTTTCAGGTATTCCACATCATCTAACGATCAACCATAAATTATATCAATCAACAGAGTCAAAAACCTTTTTGAAATCTACAAATCTAATACCCACATTTTGCTGAAACTCTAAACATTTCTCAAGAATCTGCCTAAGATCTACACATCCCCTACCACTTCTGAATCCACATTGCTCATCATGCAATTGCCTGTCAACCAGATTCTTAATTCTATTAAGCACAATCATGCAAAGAACCATACGTGGGACAGAAAGTAGGCTGATACCCTTATAGTTTCCACAAGTTTTCATTTCTCAAGAATCTGCCTAAGATCTACACATCCCCTACCACTTCTGAATTCACATTGCTCATCATGCAATTGCCTGTCAACCAGATTCTTAATTCTATTAAGCACAATCATGCAAAGAACCTTACGTGGGACATAAAGTAGGCTGATACCCTTATAGTTTCCACAAGAACTGCAATCACCTCTTTTAAAAATAGGGATCATCATCATCATCCTCAAGCAGCCATGAGCTATGCAGGTCCAATCATACTGCTCAATTTAGTTCTCCAAGCATATTGGGGCAGGGGTGGCTGAGTTGTAGCATGCCAGGCTTGTAATATGCAGTTCCATTTTCCATTGTTTCCGATATGTTTTTCATATATGGGAAACTGTGCGTAATTTGTCGTTGCTTTATTTTTGTTTGGGGTAGGTTGGGAGTCCTTAAATACAATGTATTTTGCATTTTTTTCCCATCTGTTTAAAGTTGGGTAAGAATATCCAGCTTGTATAGCAGTGTTTCTTATATATTAAATTTCCTCATAGAATGATTTTTGATTTGAACAGTAATGGTAAGCACGTATAAAATGGGACAATATGCTAGGTTTTTTTATGTTTTTGAAGGTGTGCTGAATTTTTAGGTATATAGTTAGGTATACGAGTATTCTTTCGAAATATTGTTGTTTCACAATAGTTATTATTTCTGGTTATTAATATATCTAAATATGCTATTTGACAGTTTTGCTCGGATTCATGAGTGAATTTTATTGTTGGCAATACAGAATTAAAAATGTTAATAAATTCCTTTAATTTATCAATTGGATGCAGCCAGAAAATCAAAATGTCATTGATGAGTGCATGTACAAAGATGGTTGAAGTTCTGCTTTAGCCAAAGCAGTTTCTTTGACTTGTCGCATGACGATGTCTGCCATGAGTTCAGAGCCTTCAAGCTAATAAAAAAATAAAAAAAAATAAATACCCCCTCAAGCAGCTGCTTGCCGCAGAGGTCTGACAGGAGCCTGTCAGTTTACATGCCACAGTAGGAGATCTGAGAGGATGGCAGGACCTCAGCAGAAAAGCGACACACACATCCATGCCTAATACCGGGGCTTGAACCCAGGTCCCTTAGATCAGTAGCCAAGCGTGCTAACCACTCGGCCACGGGACGGCTTTTCAAGCTAATGGTAAATAAAATTTAAGTATGTTCCTGTTAGTGTGCCTTTGACTTAGATATCAAAGACATCATTTAATAGTTAAGGAATATTAATAGTTAAGAGTAAGAATTGGCAGAGGAGGCTATGCCTAAAGCCACTTGACCCAAAATGTTAAACTGTGACACTCCTCTTGATTTGAATGCAAAGATACTGTAAATTACTTTAATGTTACAGCTTAATTCGTGTATAATGAAATATATTGATCTAACTTTGTATCTTATTACTTAATAACTCTCCTTGTTGAACACCGGTGTCAGTACATACTTCCACACCCCAATCCGCACATTCACTGCCTTTGATCTCATTATCTGCTCCTCCTCGATCCTTCCACTCTTTACATGGGAGGTTGAGGACATTCCATATGGAAGTGATCACCTCCCTGTGGTGTGCACCATCTCCCATGGGGGGGGGGGGGTCTTGCAGCCCTTCATGCGTATCATGGTGGAGGCTTGATTGGGCTAACTGCAGTGGCTTTGAGCTATTGTCTGAGCTCAATGAGCACTTTGTCAGCCAGGAGCCAATCAATGTTGCAGTGGTCAAGATCACAAACTGCATCATCCATGCAGCTGCCTCTACTATTCCTCAGACCTCGACTCGGTTTCACAGTTCTGAAAACTGGTGAAATCCTGACTGCACCGCAGCTTGTAAGGCTCAGAACAAGGCTTCGGGGGTTTTTCAAAGATATCCGACATCCCCTAACCTTGCAGCATTCAAATGTGCCAGGGTGAAAGCCCGTTTTGTTCGGCACCAGAGCCAGAAGGAATCTTAGATCAAATATACATCTTCTATCACTCGCACGACCAGTTCTAAGGTCATGTGGGATAAGGTCTGGAAAATAGGTGGGAAGTACACATCCCACTCGTTATCAATCCTGGAGCACAATGGACAGGCAATTTGCTTATCCTCAAGCAATTGCTGACACTCTGGGGGATTCATTCTCCACCATCTCTTCATTATCCTCCTACTCCCTCGAGTTTCTGGCCCAGAAGAGCAGGGCCGAACATTCTCCGCTGTCTTTCCATTCGAATGGCCTGGAATATTACAACAGGCTATTCACAGCAGACGAGCTTCGCCTTGCTCTGCACACTTCTTGTGTATCTGCTATCGGGCCAGACAATGCTATGCTGCAACATCTCTCACCATCGAGTAAGGATCGACTGCTCTGACTCTTTAACTGTATTTTCATCGAGGAGCAGTTTCCAGACTCCTGGTGGTAGGCCATTGTCTTGGCCTTCCCCAAGCCAGGCAAAGATCCCAAGATTCCTTCGAATTATCATCCAATTGCATTGACGAGCTCCATCTGCAAGATTCTGGAAAGAATGAAACATGGTAAATACCAGGCTGGCCGGGTATTTGGAACATTACGGCCTTCTTTCCAATACCCGGTGTGGCTTTTGCAGACACAGATCTACTTTAGACCACCTGATCCATCTTGAATTGGCGATCAGGAATTCGTTTTTATGTAGAGAGCACCTGGTGTTCATTTTCTTTGACATTGAAAAAATGTATGACACAGCGTGGAGATTCAGCATTCTTCGTGACCTCCATAGCTTTGGCTTGCGATGTCACATGCCGATCTGCATTGCAAATTTTTTATCATCTCATAATTTTCGACAACACTCTGTCACAGCCTTTCCCTCAAGAACAGGGGGTGTCACAAGGCTGCTTCCTGAGTGTTACACTTTTCGCTGTCAAGATAAATTCCTTTACACGGCAACTTCCTCCGACTGTAGGCAATGCCCTCTATTATTGGCAACTTTAGCATCTTTTGCTCATCATCCAGCATGAGCGTCATTGAATGACAACTGCAAACTGTCCTGTAGAATCTTTTGGTTTGGGCGACGGCTAATGGGTTTCGATTCCCCGCAAAGAAGACCACTTGTGTGCCCTTTTGCCACAAGTGTAATCTTCATCTGGACCCTGAGCTATGGCTTGGGGGTAACATCATTCCAGTTGTGGTGGAGACCAAGTTTCTCATTCTCATTTTAGACTGAAAATTAACCTTTTTACCTCATATTCGACATCTCAGGTCCAAGTGCATGCGGGCCTTGAACATCCTCAAGGTCCTCTCCTCCCTTGGGGGGCATATCGATGTTCTTTGCTCCGCCTCTACTATGCACTTGTCCGTTCGAAACCGGACTATAGATCCCAGGTGTATGACTCCACCCAGGATTCAGTGGTGAAGGTGCTGGACCCTCTAAACCCGTGTTTCCCAACGTGGGGCCCACGCCCCACAGGGGGGCAATTTGATTGTCAAGGGGGGCAATTCAAAAATGGAATCGTTCAGAGTTTAACCGTATGGCAGTTAAATTTTACATAGGGGGGGGACATAAGAATTTTAGAAAGGCTTAAGTGGGGCATAGTACAAAAAAGGTTGGGAAACACTGCTCTAAACCATCAGGCCCTCCGTGTTTGTACTGGGGCCTTCCGCACTTCATCGTTCCAGAGTCTCTATGTAGAGACCGACAAACCATCTTTATCTATTCTCCATCAGCAGTTGTCCTTACAATAGGCAGCAAAATTGCGATCCCGGTCAGGCCATCCCACTTGGGACTGCATTTTCAGTCCCTGGTGGGAAATGTTATACCAGAATTGGCCGACTCCCATTCGTTCTTTTGGTTTGCGTGTTTGAGGTTACCTGCGAGACATTAACACCTGTCTCGATAGCATCGCACAGTCGACAGCTCTTCCACTTCCACCTTGGCTTGTCATTTCCCCTTCCTGTGATTTCTTTCTTTGCAGGATGGGGAAGGCCTTTACACCCTTAATTTGTTTGTGTATCAGCAGCTCTTTGCCAGCCATCGTGCTGAACTTTCGTGCCGGACTTCGAGCCACCTGTCTTCACAGATGGCTCGAAGTCCGGTACATTTGTGGGATCAGCCACGGTCTGCTGTGATGTCATCATTGCAGACCAGCAGTGTTCCATCTTCACTGTAGAGTTGCATGCTATCAGTCTTGCCTTGGACCACATAGCAGCTAAGTGTCATCGTCGGTGTGTCCTCTACAGACTCGCTTAGCTCACTACAGGTTTCGATCTCAGTGAGGCATCGGCCTCACCCTGTTCTCTCCAAGATCTGCCAGCAGCTCCATCATCTGGCAGCCACCACCACTGTTCAGTTGGGTGGGTGCTCATGCATGTCGGGATCAAGGCAATGACTTTGCAGATGCTGCTGCCAGGTCAGCCATGCTCTTGTCTGACTCTCCGCTGCCGGTTTTCCATACCTGGACTTCCAGCAGCATTTTTCCATCGAGCTCCAGGCACAGTGGCAGAGATCTTGGTCTGAACAGGTTGGTAACAAGCTTTTCAAATCAAGCCCATTGTCAAACCATGGCAGTTATGTTTTCGCAGGAATCGCAAGGAGGAAGTTGTATTTCCTCGACTCCTCTTAGGTCATTCTTTTATCACTCATTCCTTTCTTCTTCGGGTGGATGATGAACCTAAGTGCGAGTTTTATGACACCATTTTAACCATTAAGCATATTTTAATCTGTTGTCCAGCTTTTAATCTGGAATGGCATTTTTATTTTAACTTTCATGATTTTGTGTCTGAGCCCCTTACACTCAGACATCTTTTATCTGATGACTCCTATATACCTACTGTCTTTACTTTTTTGTGTTTTACTGGTTATTTTAATAGATTGTAATTTTATGGCTTTTCTTTTATACTGTATACAACCTGGGTCTTTTACACCTGGGTTGGTTTTCGTTTTATATCTTTATATTTATTGCTTTACGCATCTTGCATGTTTTTGTATTTTTTATAGCTGTTGGTTTTGTCCTTCACTCTATTGATTTTTAACTTTGGTTGTGGGTTCTGCTTCTTTTGCCCTTTTATTTGTCTTGTTTGGTGATTATGGCCTTAGCTGCCAATGCGTCATTAAACCCCAAACCAATCAACAGCAATTGGTGTAGTGACAGTCACCGTCACTCCACACAAGATGCTTAATTCCTCCTGGGGTGTGATCTCTGAGTGAGGCCTCGTCAAAGTTTCTGAGGAGGAAATCCTTGTGGAGCTTTCATCCCAGGGAGTGACAGTGGTTCCACAAAGTTTTACAACACCTTGATGGAAAGTTAGTATTCACCCGTGTATTGATTATTACATTCATCATGCCACACCTGCCTACTTCCATCAAGTCAGGGTACTTACACTGTAAGGTAAGGCCGTATATTCCAAATCCTCTGCATTGTTTTCAATGCCAGAGCATGCCAGTGGAAACCCACCAGTGCTCATTGTGGCAGTCAGGATCATCTTGAACTTGACTGCACAGCAGAAAAGGCACACTACATAAACTGTAGTGGCGAGCATCTGGTGTACTTCCGCGACTGTCCAAATTGGCTGGAGGAGAAGGAGGTGCAGCACCTCAAAACATTGAACAACATCTCTTATCCCAAAGTGAGAAAGCTTGCTGCCCCACCTGCCCCACCTGGTAAGGTTCCTATGCAATGTAGTGTTTGGAAAACCCATCATTTCGATGGCTTCTGTGGCGGTGCAGATGGATATCAGCGTTCCACCATCTGAATCTTTCTCACTCACAGCGAAGTACCTCCCTATGCAGGCAAAGCTGGTGTCCATCGCGACGTCAATTCCGGTTTCCATTCCTGCTGAGGTGCCTTCTGCCTCTGGAATAGCCCCTCCTCGCCCACAGACGGCATGACTTTCGAAACCCAAAGGGCTCCAACTGGGGCTTAAAAAGAAACTTTTATTCCCTCCTCATTCAGCGGTGTCTGATCCGTGTCACTTGGATAACTCCAAGGACATGGACACAGACCGCCCCATTTTTCCAAATCCATCTGTGTGTGCCTGCAAGTGATTTACCTGCAGACAGCCAACAATCCCACTATCTGGCACTTCTCTCTCATTCGCTGGAACTGGGATGGGGATGGTCCAGCTCACGGGGTGTCACCATCCTCGTGAGCAACCATTCTCCATTCCAGGTCATTCCCCTCACCATTAACTTAGACGTGGTTGCCATCCACCTCTTTGTGGGATTTTCGTTGACTGTCTATCTACCATCTGGAAGTATAATTTTCTGGGATGGCCTTGATGACTTTGTCTCAAAGCTGTCGTCCCCTTTCCTCATCATGGGGGGACTTCAGCAGACACAGTCCACTCTGGGGCAGTGCTGACACCAATGGGAGGGCAGGGTACTGGAGCAATGGCTCCTGGATCTATCGCTCTCCTTGTTGAACACTGGTGTCAGTACATACTTCCACACCTCAACCCCCACATTCACTGCCTTTGATCTCATTATCTGTTCCTCCTCAATCCTTCTACTCTTTACATGGGAGGTCGAGGACAATCCATATGGAAGTGATCACCTCCCCATGGTGTGCACCATCTTCCATGTAGGACCTTGCAGCCCTTCATGTGTTTCCCAGTGGAAGCTTGATTGGGCTGACTGCAGTGGTTTCGAGCTCTTGTCTGAGCTCGATGTTTCTCACAGTGGAGGCTTGGGTTGGTTTGTTGTTCACAGTCCTCAGCCAACAGATGGCACTGCTCAAGAAGTGTATGACGCTGAGGTGTGAAGTATGACATAGAAACGTAACTGTTGGTTGTTGGTGGCCTGTGGTTCTATGATTTGTTTCTTTTGGGTGGGTAACGTGAAGTCACTTGCCATGTGTGTGATTTGATGGGAATGTGAAGTAAGATTTGAATTTTTTTCGCCATTTTTGCTTGATAACGACTTGGGATAACATGCCTATGTTGCCAGAGGTAAGTGCATATGCATAATAAATTTAATGAAGGATTTTTAATGATAGCCAGAATAGGTATAATTAATATGGTCCTGTTGTTTTTTCTAAATTTCGTTAAGGTATGATAAATAATAAGATATTTTGGAATTGAAATTATTTAATATTAGGAGGGGTGTTAGTGAACTGTTTTGTATTGTTGTGGTCATGTCGTTTGGAAGTGGGAGTTCAATAGCTTTTTATGGCTGTGTGTAGGGGGAATGTTTTTGTAAGTTGTTTGAGTGAGGAGCATTTGAAGGGGAAGGGTGGATTGGTTAACCAGATAGAATTATTTTAAATCTTTTTTTTGTTTAGTATGATGTAGTAGTATGTGTTTTGTTGCGAGTGGAAGAAAATGGCAAAAGTTTTTAATGTGGGATAATTAAGTTTCAAAAATGAGAGTTTTTATGGGGTGTTAGGGTTTTAGAATATAGTTTGTGGTGAAACTTATAAAGTGAGTATCAGAGGATTGTAATGTAGGGAGGGAGTATGCTTGGGAGGGGAAAGAAGGTTGGAAGTTTTTTCGTGTTGGACTGAACATTACGGTAGTAATGAACACATGTATTTAATTATAGTAGTTTAGTATGAATTGAGTTATTTTTAGTAGTTATGTGTAGTATGGTAATTATTAATGTATTATAGTGATTTATTAATTTTGTTATATATATTTAGGAGTCTTTTAAAGTTACTTATATCATTTATTGTTAATATGTGGAAGCATTTGGTGGCTTTTTGATGTAGAAATTATGGGTATTGTAAAATTGTCAGTGTGGAAAAAAAGACAGTTTTTGATGGAGTCAGGAAAGTTAATCAGTAATTTAGGGAGGGTTATTTGAGCTGTAAGATGGTTTTTTTTTTGTTGTCTCTGAGATTATTTGGCTTTGGAGTCTTTTTATAATTTGGTCAACAGTGCACTGTTTTCATGTTTTTCGGTTTGTGTTGTCTGCGAGGTCATTATTTAGTTTTGGTGGCTTTTTTATAATTCTGTTGGCAGTGCACTGTTTCCAATTTTCATGTTTTTTCAGTTTGTGCTGTCTGCAAGGACATTGTTTAATTTCGGGGGCTTTTTTATAATTCAGTCAGTGGTTCATTGTTTCCGATTTTTATGAGTTATCACCAATGCCACTTTCCAAGCCCATCAGTGTCCCCTACTGACCATGGATAGGGCGGGGAGTTTTGCGGAGATAAGTCTCAATGCTGACCCAGCTGGGACTTGAACTTGGGAACTGCAGATTACGAGGCCTGGCGTGCTACCGACTGAGCCCCCCCCCCTCCCCAACGTTCACTGGACCACACAAAACCAAACATGAGAGTGTATGAAGAAATTGATATGATCCATGCCAACAAGAGGGCTCGACACGTGCCCCCATTTTCCTTGTCTCCTTTATCTCTGCCATAGTCTTCTTTGTCTGTGTCTTCATTTCCAGGATTCCTGATCATCCACTCCACAGGTGATCAGGTACTTGGGGACATGTCCCCATTTTTTGTCAACAAAGGCTTGAATGGTCTTGCGAGCCGAAATCCATCAAGTGCTTACAATCTGGTGACTTGTAAGTTGAGACCGCTTGCCCCAAACACTTGGAACTGCTCCTGAAAGTCAGAGAGATTGGTGGGGTGGCTATTGAGGTCACTCCCCACAAAACTCTGAATTCCTCTTGGGGTGTGATAACTGAGTGTGGTCTTCTCAAAGTCACTGAGGAGGAAATCCTCTCAGAGCTTGCTCCCCAAGGAGTAACAGCGGTCACCGGGTTTTGACTTGCCATGATGGTAAATTGGCACTCACCCGGGTACTGATTATAACCTCCAACACACCACATCTACTTTCTTCCATCAAGGCAGGCTGTTTACATTTTGAGGTACAGCTGTATATACCGAACCTTCTGTGCTGCTTTCAGTGCCAGATATAAGGTCATGCCCTCACAGCTTGCTTGGTCAAACCCACTTATGCTCACTGTGGCAGTAAGGATCATCTCAGAAATGGCAAGCTGTGTGAACTGTAGTGGCAAACATCCAGCATATTCCCTCAAATGTCACAAGTGGAAGGAGGAAAAGGAGGTTCAACACCTCAAAATGATAAACAACATCTCTTACACTGAGGTAAGAAAGCTCGCTGTACCACCTGCTCCTCCTGGCAAGGAGTATCCTATGTCAGTGCAGTCATTGGAAAACTCATTGTTCCAATGACTTTGGTGATGGTGTGGACTTGACATCAGTGTACCGCCTACTGAGTCTTTCTCACCTGCAGCTAAATACCTCTTCGTGCAGGCGAAATTGACATTGGTGTCGACTTTGACATCAACCCCGGTTTCTATTCTTGTAACTCAGCCTTCCACACCAAAAAAGAGCCAGATAGCATAATTATCATTCCTCCTCAAAGAGTGGTCACTGATCCATGTCCCTCAGACGATTCTGAGGACATGGATACAGACTGCCCCCTATTCACTAAGCCGTTCTCTGCAGTGGTTAAGTTGAATAGGAATTCGTCGTCCGCCCACTCTTCTAAGTCCTGAGATGGCAACACTCTTACAATGGAAATGGTGAGCGTGGATTCCAGAAGAATATTGACTACATCAAGGCCCTCCTTCAGGCACACCAGCCCATCTGTGTGTGCCTGCAGGAGACATACTTACAGCCAGTCACAGATCTCACAATCTGGCACTTTACTCTAGGTTGCCGGGACTGGGATGGAGATGGTTCAGTTCACAGGGGTGTAGCCATCCTCGTGAGCAAGCATTCTCCATTCCAGGTTGTACACCTCACCATCAACTTTGAGGCAGTAGCCATTTGTCTCTTCTTGGGGTTCTGCCTGACTGTCTGCTTGGTATATCTTCCACCTGAAAGCATAGTCTTCCAGGAAGAACTTGATGATCTTGTCTTGCAGCTGCCATCCCCTTTCCTCATCATAGGGGACCTCAATGAACACAGTCCACTTTGGGGCAGTTCTGACACCAACAGGAGGGGTGGGGTTCTGGAGTAGTGGCTCCTGCATCCTTCTCTCTCCCTGTTAAACACCGGTGTCAGTATTTACTTTCACTCCCTAACCCGCACATTCACTGCCATTGACCTCAGCATTTGCTCCTCCTCGATCCTTCCATTCTTTACATGGTAGGTCGAGGACAACCCTTATGGAAGCAATCACCTCCCTGTGGTGTGCACCATCTCTCGTGGGAGATGGTGTACACTACAAATGTCTCACGGTGGAGACTTGATTGGGCTGACTGGAGTGGTTTCAAACTGCTCTCTGAGCTTGATGACCAATCTGTCAGCCAGGAGCCCATCAGTGTGGCAGTAGCGGAGATAACGGACTGTATTGTAGATGAAGCTTCATCAACAATTCCTTAAACTTCGACATGGTTTCCGCATTTTCCAAAACCACGGTGGAATCTAGATTGCACTGCAGCTCTTAAGGCTCAGAACAAGGCTTGGTTGGGCGCTGTTTCGGAGATATCTGACATCCCCCAACCTTGAAATGTTCGAACGTGCCAGGGCGAAAGTTTGTTTTGTCCAGTGCCAGAGACAGAAGGAATCTTGGATCAAATATATGTCTTCTGTTACCTGCTCGACCAGTTCTAAGGTCATGTGGGATAAAGTCTGGAAGATGGGTGGGAACTACATGTCCCACTCATTATCGATCCTAGAGCACAATGGACTGCTGATCCCAAAGCAATTGCTGACACTCTGGGGGAGTCATTCTCCTCCATCTCTTCTTCTTCTTACTCCCCCAAGTTTCTGATGCAGGAGAGCAGGCCTTACAACAGGCCATTCACAGTGGAGGAGCTTTGCCTTGCTCTGCACACCTCTCGTGCATCTGCTGTTGAGCTGGACAATGTCCATTATGCCATGCTCCAACATCTCTCACCATCGAGTAAGATCAGCTGCTCCATCTTTTCAATCGCATTTTTCTTGAGGAGCATTTTCTGGACTCTTGGCAGGAGGCCATCATCTTGGCCTTCCCGAAGCCAGGAAAGAATTCCAAGATTCCTTCTAATTATCACCCATTGCATTGACGAGCTGTGTGTGCAAGGTGTTGGAAAGAGTGGTAAATACCAGACTCATCTGGTATTTAGAACCCACAACCTTCTTTCCTTTTTTCCAAGCCAACACCAGTGTGGCTTTCGCAGGCAACAGTCAACCCTTCACCATCTGATACACCTCGAGTCTGCTATCAGAAATTCATTTTTATGTAAAGATCACCTGGTGTCAGTTTTCTTCGACATCGAAAAAGTATGCGATGGCTTGGAGATTCACCATTCTTCATGACCTCTGTAGCTTCGGCTTGAGAGGTCACATGCAGATCTTCATCTCCAACTTCTTATCGACACATTCTTTTTGTGTCTGTGTCGGCAACACTCTGTTGTGGCCTTACCCCCAAGAACAGGGGAGGGGGTGCCACAAGGTTGTGTTCTGAGTGTTACAATTTTCGCTATCAATATTAATTCTAATACTAGATAACTTCTTCCATTTGTGGGCAATGCCCTCTATGTTGACGATTTTAGCATCTTTTGGTCTTCAACTAGCAAGTAGGTCATTGAAAGACAACTGTAAATTGCCCTGAATGATCTTTTAGTTTTGGCGACTGCCAATGGGTTTCTCTTCTCTATTAGAAGACCACTTGTTTGCACTTTTGCCACAAGCGTAATCTTCACCTGGATCCCGAGCTATGGCTCGGGGGTAGCATCATTCCAGTTGTGGTGTAGACCAAGTTTCTCGGTCTCATCTTCGATTGGAAATTGTCCTTTTTACTACATATACATCATCTCAGGTCCAAATGCACACAGTCATTGAACATTGTCAAGGTCCTCTCCTCTCTCTCTCCTGGGGAGCTGACTGATGTTCTCTACTCTGCCTGTACTGTGCACTTGTCCAGTCGAAACTGGACTATGGATCCCAGGTGTATGACTCTGCCTGGGATTCGGTGGTGAAGGTGCTGCACCGCCTCCACCATCAGGGCCTTCGTGTTTGTACAGGAGCCTTCCGCACCTCACTGGTCCAGTCTTTATGCTGAGACCAATGAATTGTCTTTATCTCTTCACCGTCAGTAGTTATCCCTACAATATGCATCTAAATTGCGATCCCTGCCTGGTCATCCCACTCTGGGCTACATGTTCAGTCCAAAGTGGGAAATGCTTTACACAAATGAGCCGACTGCCTTTCGTCCTTTTGGTTTGCGAGTCCAAGGCTTCCTAAGAGACATCAACACCAGTCTCGATAGCGTCACGCAGTCGACAGCCGAGCCACTTCCACCTTGGCTCGCTGTTTCCTCTTCCTGCGATTTTTTTCCTGTGCAGGACTGGGAAGGCCTTTGTGCCAGACTGTGTTTATTGGCAACTCTTTGCCAGCCATCATGCTGTGCACCCGGACTTCTTGCCTGTCTTCACAGATGGCTCGAAGTCCAGTACATCGATATGATCGGCTATGATCTGCTTGATGTAATCATTGCAGACCAGATCCCTCTGCATTGTTCCATCTTCACTGCAGAGTTGCATGCTATCAGTCTCACCTTGAACCACGTGGTGGCTAAGCATCATCATCGGTGTGTACTTTACACAGACTCGCTTAGCTCGCTACAGGTTTTGATCACTGTGAGGCATTGGCCTCACCCAGTTCTTTTTAAGATTCGCCAGCAGCTACATTGTCTGGCAGCCACAACAACCATCCATTTCTGTTGGGTGCCTGGCCACATCGGGATCAGAGTCAGTGACTTGGCAGACGCTGCTGCTAGGTCAGCTACGCCTCTCTCTGACTCTCTGCTGCCGGTTCCATACTTTGACTTCTGGCAGCGTTTTTCCATCAAGCATTCATTCATTTCTTCTTCAGGCAGAAGATGAACCTAAGTGCGAGTTTTGTGACACCATTTTAACCATTAACATATTTTAATTCATTATCCAGCTTTTAACCTAGACAGAAGTTTATATTTTAACTTCCACAATTTTACAGCCGAGCCTCTTTCACTTGGCCATCTTTTATCTGATAACTCTTTTTTACCATCTGTCTTTGCCTTTTTATGTTTTATAGGTTATTTTAGCAGACTGTGATTTTTTAGCCTTATTTTTTTTACTCTAATCATCCTGGATCTTTTACACCCAGGTTCGTTTTATCTTTTTCTAGTTTTGTCTTTATTGCTTTGCACTTTACCGTTTTTGTGTTTTTTTTTAACTTTGGTTTTGGGTTGAATGTCCTTTAGCTGTTTGTCTCTGTTTGGTGCAATATAACCCTCATCACTCTTGCACCATTAATCCCCAACCAACCAATTGTTTGACTTTTAGGTTTTTCTTTTTTTCTTTTACACCTTGTTTGGTGCATCATGGCTTTAGTTGCCTTTGCACCATGAAACCACAACCAACCAACTATGCTGCAGTACAGAATTGCCTCTTTATATGCTAGTCTTTTTATTTCAATTACTTCTCCTGACCGACAGTGCCCCTCCTGTTTTTTGCTTGTTTCAAAGTAATGTTATTTTTTTTCATGTCAATTGACAATTTTTTTCTAAAGTAGTTCGATTTTCCTTATTTTTCAGTTTAGAAGGATAAAGGTGCTCCATTTAGAATATAGCTCTAAGGCTTCTATTTAGAATTTTGTTCCAGGGAACCCATTTAGAATTTGGCTCCAGATCTCTCAGTTGCTTAATCCATCCTGGTTCATACACATATTTGTGCAGTTCAGAATGCTCACAAAGTGTTATAAGCTTCCACATTCCATTATTTGTATACAAGACTGGTTTCAGAAAAGATGGGGATAAGAATGTCTGGGTCTGAAGAAAATGAATGATATTTTTACTGCTATACCTAGCACTAATTTTTTGAAAGTAACATTATTTGAATTAGGGAAAAATTTTAAATTGGTAATAACAATATTAAGCTCAAAGAAAGCTATCATTATCTTTCCATGTTATTTTGACGGAAATCTAACTATGAAGCTCTGTAGCAGGAAGAGCAAAACTTTTGGACTCTGTGATCAACTTTTAAGACAGAAAATCTTTCGCTATCGACCATAGTACATAAGTCATAACAATGATTTAACACTGCTTGACCAACTAAGCATAAAATAACAATTTAGCATCAAACATATTAATGTGACATTGTTACATTAATTGAAATACGAACTTTTCCTCCTAAAACTGACATCTCTGTTCTATAACATCTAAAATATGCATTTAGTACAGAAATGTGATGAACATACCGATTGTAGACTGGTAATTGTAGACCCGTTAGGGCTAGATTCTTTTTGAGCTGCTTGTGTGTGCAGCAGGGTGCTTGTCTGTACCTTGTCAGGATGTTGCTGCTATCTAGGTGGCTGATAAACACAAACTCAGATTTTACATATAAGCACTTGATGCAGTAAATGAGAAACTGACTGAAGTTAAAGATAATAAAATTTATTTAACTCTCGATTTATCATCATTATTCATTCAGTATTTAAAGAGTTGTGGAAGCTGGAAAAGGTAATAATAAATTATCTTGTTTTATAAAAATTATTCATAATTATCTAACATCGAAATAATCATTATGCATTAAAAATCAATCCAAAGTGACAAAGATATCAAATCACGTAAAGATTTAAAAGTCGAACAGACAGAAGAGAAGTTACTGCACCTCTAAGATACTTTAATTCAATATCGAGGTCACAACGCACAGTATTCCCTGTTAAGATGGACATCAAACATTATTTAATAGATTCTGAAAAAAATTCATTGCCGACACAGCGGGAATCGAACCCGCATCTCTCCAGATCTTAACAGGGAATACTGTGCATTCACTTTGGATTGATTTTTAATTACATATTGATGCTTTAGCATTAGTGATTTTCTCATTAACATCTGATAATCAATAGCAATGACTGAAAAAGTTGCATCTCCTTGAGTATAAATGACGCTGTCTCAGCCATGTCTCAGTGAAGAAGATTTATAAGGTCTTATTCTGAAAAATTTCATTGTCCGACGCATGGTACAATGGAAGGGCGCTCAGGCATGAATCTGGAGAGATTCAGGTTCGATTCCTGCCATGTCGGCGATGAATTTTTTTCAGAATCTGTTAATTAATGTTTGAAATCATTATGCAACTTTTAAAATTTATATTTTATTGAATGATTTGAAAAAATACTTAGTAAGTTTTAATTAATATCTGAAATAGATTGTTATGACCCACTGTTGCAAAATATTCTAGTTTCCATAATTCCTTAAATATTAGATGAATGCTGTTGAAATTTGAGATTTAAATAGATAAGATTATGATCTTTCATTTATTTTCAGTAAGATTTTTACATTAAATGAATATTTTAGAAGTTAGATTCCCATTCACGTAACACTGAAATTCTCTAATATTTTGTTAGGACAGTGTCACTCAATTTAGTACATTGTAAAGATATTCATTGTTTTGAGCTAATGGGAATAACTTTCCCTTGCTTACAATCCCTGCAATTCAAAATATTATTTATTCAAAAATGATTTCTGAAAGTTTTCCAAATTACTCGTATCAGTGTTACATTGCCAGCATACTGCTGCAGCCAGTCTTGCAGATCCAGTTTGAAAGAGATTCGATAGAAACTGAGTTTTGTTTCATAAGTTTCACTTCTGCAAAACATCACACAATACTGCATCATGGTTCAGACTTCTAGTTAAAGACAGCAGAGAGCAGACAGAACAGTAAATATATCACATATGAACAAATCTGTATCAGAATCTAATTTTGAAGCAAGCAATAAACAACGTAATAACATATACTGCTACGAAGCAAGCAAAATAGTGGATTGCCAGCACCACAGTGGATTAAAAATGTAACTAGCGCTGCTCTCTTCACGTCTTGAAATTGGCAGGCAGTCCCATTACATAGGCACTGCTCAGACATAAGACATTTTTTACAATGTAATAATCGGCCCTAATGATAATTCTATATCACGTAAAGATTTAAAAGTCGAACAGATTTTCTTTATAAGCTACTGCACCTCTAAGACACTTTAATTCAACATCAGAGTCTAAAACTTTTTCCTAAATAAGATCTTCAAGAAAAAATTAAGCTGTTAAATGTATAACTCTGATAAATATAACAGCAAATATTTAAATTATTTTAATCATAATGTATTTTCTAGTGCCCAAGCGCTTATCATGCTTCTTTGTGGATCAGTTTGAGCACCAAATAGGCATATATGTTTTTGTTTCTCTGCTGGTGTCTTATTTTCTTTGAAGATCTTCTCGTGGCATATTATGCAGACAGGTTCATGCCATATTTGTGTAGGAAGCAGCAGTAATTTGTTTTTTGTTATGTATAATTCATTAACATGTGTAGCAATTATAAGTGTACTATTGATACTGTGCTCCAATATCGAGGACAGGTAATCTAAAATTGTAAATAATATTGATAATGAAATTTGGTGGTAATATCTTTCGTCTTTAATTGCTATCTTACTTTTAATTTCCTAATTTTTATTCTTTGTGATTTTACTTTAGCTGTTTGTATGAAATCTGAATCATCTATACTATTATATGAAATCTACTACCACCATTATATGAAATATATGTCTTATACATTTACCACCATTATATGAAATATATGTCTTATACATTTATCATTACTTACAGGAAGAACAGTTAAAGAACAATGTTACTCTATGGAAGAATGCTACACAAGCTGATTATAAAATAGCCTATCCAGCCCTGATAACTATCGGATTTGCTGCTATACTTGTTAGTCTTCCATTTATTGCAGGAGTTACAATAGGAATTATTGGAACAAATGGATTTGGTGTAAAGTGCAATTCAGTTTCTACTTATAAAAGAACACATTTATCTAATACTGGTGCTAATGTATTAGTTGGGTTTGTATTAATGCTTTTCTTTATATAATAGTAACAAATAATATAATATGTGTGATGAACACTTACATTGTCAAGCATTTTCAATGAAAGGAAAATTCAATCTCTAAGTCAAATTTTGAAAAGGTGGTTTTTTATGGTTTAGGTTATTCATTGGCTGTTTAAAAGAGATTGATTATAGACAAGAGCACTAAAGGCATAAGTCAAACTTTCATATTATCTACCTATTAATAATTTTTATATAATGTATTTAGTATTTATTTACTTTTTACTTTTGTACATACACACATACATACAAAATCCTCATGCAGCATGGCCTACGGAGGTGCAACCAGACTGTAATTTTCATCTTCAGATGTGTCTATTCTGAGCTGTTGCGTTTGGCCACTCTAGCAAGGTGCTCTAGCGTTTGGCCAATTCTAGCAAGGTGCTCCACTGGCTCGGTTACCTTCACGGGGTTCTAAACGCTTGCCCGCATGTTTGCTGTGCGTGGAGACCCATGTCCCAGGAAAGAAGGATCCTGGTAATTGCTTGGGGGTCCCCATCTTCTCTCCTCAGCTCATGACTGGCGGGGTCCCCTTTGGCTGCCTTGCCATTGGGGAGCCTGTCTGTTAGGGGCTAGGCAGCGGATTCCAGGGCCTCTGCTATACACTGCTTTGGTCTCTGCTTCTAGTAAACAGAAGCTCCTGGGGGGGGGGGGGATCTCTAGGAGCAATCGGCTGGTGGGCAGGTCCTGCTAGGGTCAACTGTGCAGAGCAGTGAGCAACCTTGCCCACGGTCCGGGTACAGGTTCGCAAGTTTCCTCGTAGATTATTTTCATTTTGCAGTTATAATTTCTTTGTGATGCCAGTTTGGTCTTTCACAATTTTATTATTTTACGCTTTATTCCTTTTGTGTAGACTGTTTTTGTTCTGCACATTTCACTTTTTATTTTATTTATTTGTGAGGGCTTGGCTCATTGTCTGTGTGGGTGGTGCCTGCGTAGCCCTGGTGCCCGACTGGGCTTCTGCTTGTTGAGCTCTGTGGAGAGGTGGGGACAGCAGGCACTGAACCACACAAACATAAACATGATCTCTTTCGTTGCGATCTTATGCAACCACGGCAATTCCTGGTTCCGTCTCACGACACTACCTGGTTATGAAAAGCCGTGCTTATTTAGAGCCCCCTGGCTCTAGATAAGCAAGGAATACGCCCTATAGGCGCACCTCAACCCCAGCCTCACTTGGCAGCAGTCCTATAAAAGGAAAGCTGACCACCGGAAGAAACCTTACTTTAATCTATTCCCTGGTTAGCATGAACAAGGATATATAGATCCAAGTTCGCTCGGCGTCCGGGGTCGAGACTCTTAGTAAGACCCAGACTCTTTTGAGGGCTCGTGCCTACTAGGCGGGCTCAGACCGTTCAGCAGAGCCCTCGAACTGCTCACCCAGAGCACCTGATTGTTCAGGCCGCGGACACCGTCGTCATCCAACCGGTCAGCGGCATCGTTGGCCTTGGTTGGCCTTGGCTATGTCCAACCGGGGGACCAATCCGGTCGGCATAGCCTTCGGCCGGTTTGCTGGGCCCTAGGCCCCCCCCACCACGACAAGGTGGTCCCCTATTGGGGGGGGAAACGTAAACATGAGAGAGAATGATGAAATTAATGCAATCAATGCCGCAAAAAGGGCTCGACATGAGCCTCCATCTTCCTCTTTGTCTTCGTTATCAACGCCATCGTCATCTTCTTCGTCTGTGTCGTTCCCCAGATTCCTGATCATCCACTCCACGGGTTATCAGGTACTTGGGGACATGTCTCTTTTTTTCGTCAACAAAGGTTTGAAAGGTCTTGCGAGATAGCCGAAATCCGTCAAGCGCTTACGATCTGGCGACTTGCAGGTTGAGACTGCTTGTTTCAAACACTCGGAACTGCTTCTGAAAGTCAAAGAAATTGGTGGAGTGGCTGTCGAAGTCACTCCCCATAAAACTTTGAATTCCTCTCGGGGTGTGACCACTGAGTGGGGCCTCCTCAATGTCACTGAGGAAGAAATCCTCTTAGAGCTCACACCTCAAGGAGTAACAGCGGTCCATTGGTTTTCGACATGTCGTGATGGAAAATTGGCACCCACCCAGTGCTGATTGTGACATTTATCATGCCACGCCTGCCTTCTTCCATCAAGGCAGGTTATTTGCATTGCAAGGTTAGACCATATATTCCGAACCCTCTGCGCTGTTTTCAGTGTCAGATATACACTCATGCCCACACAGTTTGCAGGGGCAAACTCACCTGTGCTCGCTGTGGCAGTAAGGATCATCTGGATCCTGACTGCACAGCAGAAAAGGCATGCTGTGTGAACTGCAGTGGTGAACATTCGGCATACTCCCGCGACTGTCTGAAATGAAAGGAGGAAAAGGAGGTAAAACGCCTCAAGGTCATGAACAACATCTCTTAATCTGAGGCAAGAAAGCTCGCTGCACCGCCCGCCCCACCTGGCAAGGTTTCCTAAGCCAGTGCAGTCATTGGAAAGAATATCATTCCAATGACTTCGGTGGCGGTGCAGATTGACATCAGTGTATCACCTACTGAGTCTTTCTCGCCCGCAGCCAAGTACCTCCTTACGCAGGCGAAACCGAGGATGGTGTCGACTTCGACATCAACCCCGTTTTCCATCCTGCAATTCAGCCTTCCACCTCCACCGGAAGGCCTCCTCAGAGGACGGTTTAGTGAATAGGGGGCGGTCGGAATCTGTGTCCTCAGAATCGTCTGAGGGACATGGATTCCGACCGCCCCCTATTCACTAAACCGTCCTCTGCGCCGTTTAAGCTGAATTGAAATTTGTCTTCCGCCCACTCTTCTAAGTCCTGAGATGGCCACACTCCTACAATGGAATTGTCGTGGATTCCAGAGGAATCTTGATGACATCAAGGCACTCCTTCAGGCACACCAGCCCATCTGTGTGTGCCTGCAGGAGACATACTTGCAGCCAGTCACAGATACGACGATCCGGAACTTTTCACTAGTTCGCCAGGACCAGGATGGAGATGGTCCAGTTCGTGGGGGTGTCGCCATCCTTGTGAGCAACCATTCTCCATTCCAGGTCATACCCCTTACCACCAACTTAGAGGCGGTTGCCATCCGCCTCTTCATGGGGTGCTCGCTGACTGTCTGCTCTATATATCTTCCACCTGGGAGCATTGTCTTCCAGGAAGATCTTGATGATCTCGTCTCGCAGCTGCCGTCTCCCTTCCTTATAATGGGGGACTTCAACGGACACAGTCCACTTTGGGGCAGTGCTGACACCAACAGGAGGGTGGGGTCCTGGAGCAATGGCTCCTGGATCCTTCTCTCTCCCTGTTGAACACTGGTGTCAGTACTTACTTTCACTCCCCAACCCACACTTTCACTGCCATTGACCTCACCATCTGCTCCTCCTCGATCTTTCCACTCTTTACACGGGAGGTTGAGGACAACCTGTATGGAAGCGATCACCTCCCTGTGGGGTGCCTTGCAGCCCTTCATGTGTCTCATGGTGGAGGCTCGATCGGGCTGACGGGTGGTTTCGAGCTGCTCTCTGAGCTCGATGACCACTCTGTCAGCCAGGAACACATCAATGTGGCAGTCGCGGAGATAATGGACTGTATCGTGGATGCAGCTGCATCAACAATTCCTCAAACTTTGACACGGTTTCCTTGTTTTTCGAAACCGTGGGGGAATCCAGATTGCAACGCAGCTCATAAGGCTCAGAACAAGGCTTGGGGGTATTTCGGAGATATCCAATGTCCCCCAACCTCAAAAAGTTCCAACACGCCAGGGTGAAAGCTCGTTTTGTCCAGTGCCAGAGACAGAAGGAATCTTGGATCAAATATACGTCTTCTGTCACCCGCTCGACCAGTTCTAAAGTCACGTGGGATAAAGTTCAGAAGATGGGTGGGAACTACACGTCCCACTCGTTATCGATCCTGGAACACAATGTACAGGCAATTGCTGATCCCAAAGCAATTGCCAACACTCTGGGGGAGTCATTCTCCTCCATCTTCGTACTCCCCCGAGTTTATGGCCCAGAAGAGCAGGGCAGAACGCTCTCCGCTGTCCTTCCACTCGAATGGCCTGGAGTCTTACAACAGGCCATTCACAGCGGAGGAGCTTCGCCTTGCTCTGCACTCCTCTCGTGCATATGCTGTTGGGCCGGACAATGTCCATTATGCCATGCTCCAACATCTCTCACCATCGAGTAAGGATCGACTACTCCGTCTCTTCAATTGCATTTTTCTCGAGGAGTAGTGTCCGGACTCCTGGTGGGAGGCAATCATATTGGCCTCCCTCCTTCTTTCCAACACCCAGTGTAGCTTTTGCAGGCAATGGTCAACTCTTGACCACCTGATACGCCTCGAATCAGCTATCAGAAATTCATTTTTACGTAGAGAGCACCTGGTGTCAATTTTCTTCGAAATCCAGAAAGCGTACGACACGGCTTGGAGATTCGGCATTCTTCGTGACCTTCACAGCTTCAGCTTGAGAGGTCACATGGCGATCTTCATCTCCAACTTCCTATCGACACGTTCTTTTCGTGTTTGTGTCGGTAACACTCTGTCGCAGCTGTGCACCTAAGAACAGGGGGTGCCACAAGGCTAGCGTTCTGAGTGTTATGCTTTTCGCTGTCAAGATTAATTCTATTACTAGACAACTTCCTCCATCAGTAGGCAATGCCCTCTATGTTGATGACTTTAGCCTCTTTTGCTCTTCGTCCAGCCTAAGGGTCATTGAAAGACAACTGCAAATTGCCCTGAACAATCTTTCTGTTTGGGTGACGGCAAGCTTGTTTTGGTTCTCCCAAAGAAGACTGCTTGTGTGCACTTTTGCCACAAGCGTAATCTTCACCTGGATCCCGAGCAAAGGCTCGGAGGTACCATCATTTCAGTTGTGGCGGAGACCAAGTTTCTCGGTCTCATCTTTGATCAGAAATTGACTTTTTTACCATACATCTGTCATCTCAGGACCAAGTGCACATGGGCATTGAACATCATCAAGGTCCTCTCCTCCCTTTCTTGGGGGGTGGGCCGATGTTCTTTGCTCCGCCTGTAACGTGCACTTGTCTGATTGAAACTGGACTACTGATCCCAGGTGTACGACTCCGCCTGGGATTCGGTGGTGAAGGTGCTGGACCCCTTCCATCATCAGGCCCTCCGTGTTTGCACGGGGGCCTTTCGCACCTCACCGGTCCAGAGTCTTTATGTTGAGTCCGATGAACCGTCATTATCTGTTCGCCGTCAGCAGTTGTCCCTACAATATGCATCTAAATTGCAATCCCTGCCAGGCCATCCTGCTTGGGACTGCATTTTCAGTCCAAAGTGGGAAATGCTTTACACTAATCGGCCAACTGCCATTCATCCATTTGGTTTGCGAGTCCGAGGCTACCTCAGAAACATCAACACCAGTTTCAATAGCATCGCACAGTCGACATCCGAGTCGCTTCCACCGTGGCTCGCTGTTTCCCCTTCCTGTGATTTTTCTCTGTGCAGGACGAAGAAGGCCTTTACACCCGACTGTGTATACCGGCAACTCTTTGCCAGCCATCATGCTGAGTATCTGGACTTCTTGCCTTTCTTTACAGATGGCTTGAAGTCCGGCACATCAGATTGGCCATGGTCTGCTGTGATGATATCATTGCAGACCACATCCTACTGCAGTGTTCCATCTTCACTGCAGAGTTGCACGCTATCAGTCTCGTCTTGGACCACATGGCGGCTAAGCATCATTGTCGGTGTGTGCTGTACACTGACTCACTTCGCTCGTTACAGGCTTTGATCTCAGTGAGGCATCGGCCTCTCAGTGAGGCATCAGACTAAGATCCGCCAGCAGCTACATCGTCTGGCAGCCACAACCACAATCCAATTCTGTTGGTCTTGCTTGGCTCCGCTTAGGTCATTTGTTTATTACTCATTCGTTTCTTTTACGGGTGGACCATGAACCTAAGTGCGAGTTTTGTGACACCATTTTAACAATCAAACATATTTTAATTGAATGTCAGTGTTTTAACCTAAAACGTCGTTTGTATTTTATTTTTCACGATTTTACGTCCGAGCCACTTACACTCGGACATCTTTTATCTGATAATACTTTTTTACCTCCAATTTTTTCCTTTTTACTGTATACAGGTCATTTTACCAGATTATGATTTTATTGATTTGTTATTTATTTGCCATCTGACCTAGGTCATTTACTCCTGAGTTAGTTTTATCCATTGTCTTTACTGTGTTTATATGAACATTTGTTGTTTTACACCTTTATTGTTATTTCTGTTATATATATACATTTGGTTTTGTTTGTTTGTGTTGGTTTTGTTTTTGCCTTTTACAGCATTTGTTTTTAACTTTGGTTTAGGGGTATTTGTCTTTTAGCATATTTTTACCTAGTTTGGCGCATTATAGCCTCAGTAGCTCATGCGCCTAAAAACCCCAACCGACCAACCAACCAATCTAGCAAGGTGCTGTTTGACATTGTCTGCGCATTGCTTCCTAGGTCTCCCCCTTTTTCTGAAACCCTTACCCTTAGGCACACTGTTCATAATCCTGTTTGCAAATCTGCAGCTATGCATACAGGCAACATGGCCAAACCAATGTAGTCTCTCTCTGCACAATATGTTATTCAAAGGAGGTTGATGAACTCCTTCTTCTAACCTCACATTACTTACAAAGTCAAACCACCTAATGCCCAAGATACTGAGTAAGCATCTAGAATCAAAGGCATCAAGTTTCTTGTTATCCTGCTTACAAAATGTCCATGTTTCGCTACCATAATTAACCTTAGAAAGAACAAAACTATTATACAGCATAATTTTAGTCTTTAGGTGTACATGCCTATTTTCCCTCACTTTCCATAGATTCTTAAAAGTCCCAGTGACAATCCCTATTCTTCTATTTATCTCATGCTGCACATCACCAGTATTTGTTACATAGCTCCCAAGATAATTAAACTGAGACATTTGCTCAAGAGTGCAGCCATTCAAAGCAAATCAAGCACTATCTGCCTGACCAATTTTCATCACTTTTGTTTTTACTCTGTTTGTCACCAAAACTATTCTATTACCATTTTCATGAACAGCCCTAATGAAAGAATTCATCTTATCAACATCATTAGCCAACAGTGCCAAATTATCTGCATAATCAAAAATTTTAAAATCTCTAGACAATTTAAGGCCATAATTTTTCCCTTGCAAAGAATTTCGCATAGCATAATTAATAACCAAAATAACTTTAGAAATTTTTTTATCAAATAACTAATGAAAGGAATTATGATATGTTTTATGCCAAATTAATCAGCATTTACTTCAGAATTTGGGGTGGGGGTGGCTTAGTCAGTAGTGCGCCAGGCTCGTAATTTGTAGTTCCCAGGTTAGAGTCCTAGCTGGGTCAGCATTGAGATTTATCTCTGCAAAATTCCCCCACCCTGCCCACAGTCAGTAGGGGACACTGATGGGCTTGGAAAGGCTGCCATCCGTCGGATGGGATGTTAAGCCATGGTCCAGTGTGCGGGAGAGCCATACCCTGTGCACATTAAAGAACATCCTGGATGGCCTTGACAGGAGGCTACCATCTGTCTCCCAACAGCTGTTCCAATGGGTCCCCTTCCCCAACCTTCTCTGAACCTTCAGGTTCCATGTGACCTGGCCATTTAGCCCATGGTGTGCAAAAAAGTGCTGCTCAGAGATAAAACGACCCAATCCAACTTCAGGAAAATGAGTTTCATTTTGTCTTTTTTGAGTCGTAGAGTAAAAAAATGCATCTGGAAGTGTGAATTAAAATTTTTTTAAGAAAAATTAATAGATAGAAATGATTATACTGCTCAACTGTTCCATGGCCAAGTGGTTAGCATGCTTGGCTACTTATCTAAGGGACCTGGGTTCGAGCCCCGGGTAAGGCATGGCTGTTCGTGTTGTTTTTCTGCTGAGGTCCTGCCATCCTCACAGACCTTCTATTATGGCATATGAACTGATAGGTTTCTGTCAGATATCTGTGGCAAGCAGCTGCTTCAGGGGGTATTTATTTATTATTTTTATACTGCTCAATTATGATGACAAATTTGCAAACATATTGGTTTTAATAAGATTTTTTCACTGTGATATAGTGAAAAACATAGAGACAGTACAATTAAGGCCTAATTTTGTAAAACCAGACAAATAAAAATAGTTAAATTATATATTAATGGAAAGGAAATTTCTTCCCAAATAATATATCCTTGAAACACGTTTTTTAGTTCTTTTAATGATTCTTTTCAGTGGTGGGCCAGCGTTATATGAGGAAACCTGGTCTGCTCACATTAACGGGATCTTCTGTCATGTTTATGAAATGGAGGAACACTTTCTTGGCTGCTTTTTTTACTAAACATTATGATTTGATCAGAGTGGGCAGGTGCAGATGCATATCGAGACAAATTTCTAGGGGTGGGTGGGCACAAGTTGTTGGCAAACAGTGTGACTTCAATAACACTGGGCAACAAATTTTCATAAAAGCACATCAAACTCGGTGTGATGAAAACACATCAAACTACACAAACTCGGTGTGATGAAAAACTTCGTAAAAGCCATGGACCAGACTGCATCAGCTTTCAAGCACTTGGCTGACAAATTCCCTTGACTCAATGAAACGAAAATTAAAGAGGGAATTTTTGTGGGTCCTCAGATCTGCTGAGATAAAAGTAGCCATTTCTTAAAGATTTCAAAGTGCTGAACATGAATATGACAACAAAAATGCAAAATTGGCTACGATTTCTGAGAAATTCACAATAGTTTCTTATGTAATAGAGTAATACGTACATATGACATGTATTGGTAAAACTCTGCTTCTACTTCCGACGTCGCTTTGCCTGTCGCTTGTACAGCTTCTCAGGATCATCTCTGGCGAACGTCCAACAGTAGTCAGCCAGCATTGAAGTGGACCAGTTTCCCTGGTATCATTTCTCCATCATTGCAATGTCCTGATAAAAACATTCACCGTGCTCATCACTAACCATTCCGCAGTTGTTTGGGAAGAAATCTAAGTGGAAATGGAGAAAGTGGATCTTTAAGGACACATTGCAGCCAAGTTTGTGATACAGAGACAACATGTCCTTAACCAGTTTCTTGTAGTTGTCTGCCCTGACATTCCCGAGGAATTTAGTTGACACTAGATGAAACTCATCCCAAGCCTTTTTCTCTGAAAGTAGGTTGCTACACATCTGGTCTTTGAACAGCTCGCGGATCTGAGGACCCACAAAAATTCCCTCTTTAATTTTCATTGTCGAGGGAATTTGTTAGCCAAGTACTTGAAAGCTGATGCAGTCTGGTCCATGGCTTTTACGAAGTTTTTCATCACACCGAGTTTGATGTGTAGGGACGGTAGCAGGATTTTGTGCATTTCTGCCAGTCCTGGGTGTTCCACATTCTTCTCTTCACATAGTGCAAAGTCTTTGCTTGGCTGTCCCATTCACATTAGAAACGGTAGTTCTTCGTATATCCCTGCTGCAAACCCATCAACAGAGCCTCTACCTTCAAGTTGTAATAGAGATGCCAGCCATACTTTCTATATTGAAGATAATTCAACAGCTGTTTAGGTTGTCATAGGTTTCTTTCATGTAGACAGCATGTCTGACCAGAATGGATGGAAGTTGATTTCCATTATGCAGTAACACCGCCTTGAGACAAGTCAATGAATAGTCGCCATTCTTGAGGGTCATGTTTGATTCGGAGGGCATTCATCAGGCCATCTGCATTGGAACAAAACACAAGGTCATCTTTCTTTCTGAAGTAAGGCGCAAACTGCTCATGACGAGTTCGAAACAAAGTCGCTCGAACATTTTCCTTGAGAAGATTCCATTGTTTAAGTCTTATCCAAGTAACTCTGCTTTAGCCTTGGACAGCTCCAGATCGTGAACAAGATAGTTAATTTCTTCTTCGGTGAGATTGTGTGGTGCATTGTGTGGTGCATTGTGTGGACATATGGATCATCATTAGACACCAAAGGCTATGGAGAACCTGATATTGTTTGACCTCCCTCCTCATCGTCTGAATCGATGGAAAATTCTTTTGGAGGTTCAGAAATGGGAAGGCGTTCACTGTGCGGAACTGGTCGGAGAGCAGATTGTATATTTGGGTATGCTATTGTCCACTTCTTTTTCCCTGTGATGCTTCCAGAAACAGGTGGAACCATGCAGAAGTAGCAGTCATTTGCGTGATTGCTTGACTCTCTCCAAACCACATGGAAAAGCAAACGACATTGCCACTTTTTCGCCTTTCAGCCACTTTGGAAGATTTCTTGCACATGTACTGCAGCATATGTGTGGGGCCCAGGCCTTGTCCTAGTCCCCGATCTTGCATCCACAGTAAAACTCACATGCCACTTTCACTATTGGAGTGAGGGTCCTTTTCTGGCTTGCAAATGTCACTTACCCGCAAATGTAACAAAATGTATCTGCACTATTAACACAATTACGAGGCATCACTATTGCTGGATTAAAACTACAAGGATCACTTGTGTTGTACTTATGACTCAGGGGTAAATGGAAGTTACTCAAAAGACTTGCTCACCCTACAAGATGTCGCTTACAACTAACGATTGCATCATCTTTTGTCATGACTCAACGATCATGTCGTGACATCTTTTGTCATGACTCAACTACATTGCATCAGACAATGATGCAATACCTCTGGGTGTTGTGTGTATGGCAGGCTGATGCGATACAATGCAATATGTTACAATCTGGAGTTTAAAATACAGCGTTGCAAAATGGTTGCCTATGTACTCAATGCAGACTGAGTTGTTTATACATGACCATCTCTGTCTCTCCTAAACAAGAGCCAATCAACAAATTTTATTCTAAATTTCGTGTTCAGCACCTCGAAATTAGTAAAGATTGGCTATTTTCATTTCAAAACCTTTTTGTGTGTTGCCCAGTGTAAATCTGATCATCTTGTTAATCGGTCAGTCTGTTGAGCATCGAATTTTATACAGGTATCACTCAGTGATAAAGCTATGTTTCCTAGCACTCTCCACCACACACACATACTACTTCAAGAATTGTTAAAAACTTCTTACAGGAAAAACAATAGATTATAGTCATTAAATGTTCTAATTTTATGATTAAGTTTTTCAGTAAAGTTTTAAATAACATTTTTACTTTCATAATGGTGCCCTCCTCCTTTTTTTCCTCATTGTATCCGAAACTATTTTTTTAAAGTTTCATCGGGATGGAAAAATGTTTCAAAATATTTACATCAGAAAGCAGTGTTTTATATAAGGAGAACATTTGATTAAAACAAGTCGTATTATATTATGCTTCCTTGTAACAGCTTCTTTACATTGTTAACATGTTGTTAACTGGCTTTGACAGCTATTCACTGTGTGGATTTATCTCAGTATAATTTTATATTTATTGTTATGCCTTATTAACATGGTTTTTTATTTCCATTTCTTTTATTGTTCAAAATTAAGTCCTATTTTCATTTTTCCCAGCCTTTTTAATTATTACGTTTTCCCTCGAATATCTGATATTTCAGCCTATTTTAACCATATACAGGCAGATTAATTGAAGTTCTACTTTACTTGGATTCTGTATTATCAAAAACCACCTGAGGGATATTGCGGCTCTGGCAATGACATCAAGTAATAACTCTTTTTGCTTTAAAGGGGAAGAAGTTACTCTCCTTCACCTTTCAGATAACCTAAAATCTCTCTTGGGCTTGTCCTAGTTTCTCATGCAACATACAAACAAACACATTTACAGGGATGTGCCCACTGGTTTAATAGTCAGGTACACTAATCATTACATATAAATGGGCATTTAGTGAAGAAATTTTTGAATTTCAGGTATAAGAACTTCTTAAAAGTAGCTTTAACATTTTCACACCTTGGGCATATTGTGTAACATCGATTTCCCCTAAATATTTTCTTGGGGAGAACACACAATTTCATCATACTTAGTAACAAATATTATTTACAATGGCTCCCATCCATTGCTGATAATATTTGCTCATCAACTAGGCATTTTGAAGCCTTGAGAAATCACTCAAAGTAGGCCCTTTTTTCCTTGAGAATATTTTTTAACAGTGTTTTTCATCTTTTAGAGAAGAAAAAAAATCTAAAAATATTCTACGATTTTCAACCAGAGCAGTTATTTTGTTCCAGGAAGTCTGGAGTGACCCCACACAGTTAATATCTAAAAATATTTATAAGGTTTGAAGGAATGTAAGGACACTTAATTATATTTAAACAAGGAATTACCAGTGTTCTCAGGTGTGTTTTTCACGAATGCAAATTTTTTTTCCTGTTTTATGTTACATTGCCATCCAGAAATAAAAACGCATTAACAATATGAAATAAAATGAAGCTAAATCTGTCTAAATTTAATCAAATTCTTAGTTTTGATGAATTTCAATTGAAAAAATTTTGTACTTTAAATGAAAATAATTAATGCAACAAATAACTGGAAACAAAGCTACAAATTCTGAATTAACGCCATAGGGATCATAAATATTTGTCAGTATAATTCGTCATAGAGAAGGTGTGTGAAGAAAGAAAGATGTCAGCAGAAAGAGAACTAAAGGAATTTTAGAGGGAAGGAAGATGAAGCTCAGACTTTTATAAATTCCTATGCCTGTAAAGATGTGCCAGTGTAAAGTCCACCTGCTAAAGAAGACTACTACCACTTCAAGACCCACAAGAGCCTCTTTGTTACTTCTCTTTCACTTTCCTACTAATCTTTTATTCCCAAATCTTTCAAAATCCAGGTTTGTGGTCTCAAAATTTTTTTATTCTGTTTGTTTCCAGAATCATTAGCTTCCGTTTAGTCCTCTCACAGGTACAGACACTTCCAAATTTTGAGGCACCTAGCCAGTGTAAAAACTGATTGTTGTTAATACTTACCAAAGATTTTTATTCTAATTTCACAAAATCTATATAAAAATTTACTCCTTAGATAAGCAAAAATCTGATAGTGCTCGTCAGTTAAAAATTATATCTTTTATATTGAATCTAATATTAAAAGGGTGGGGATTTGCTTAGTTGGTAGTGCACCAAGCTTGAAGTCCATAGTTTCCAAGTTCAAGTCCTACCTTGGCCAGAATTGAGATTTATCTACGCTAAACCCCCACTCTTGCTCTCTGTTGGAAAGGGAACACTGATGGGCTCTGTAAAGCCACCGTGTGTCGAATGGGATGTAAAACCATGATCCTGAAAGCAAGAGAGCGATACCCTGTGCATGTTGAAGAACATGCACAGGAATGCACTTGATGGCTTTGACAGGTTTCCATCTGTCCCCTAACAGCTGTAGAGTGTACCCCTTCCCCAACTTTCTCTTAGCCTTTGGCTTCTTCTGACCTGGTCATTTAGCCTGTTGTGTGTAAAAAGTGCATCTCAGAAGTAAACAAGCTAACTCGAATATCAAAAAAAAAAAATAATAATAATAAAATAAAACCATTGACAAGTGTCTAAATTTAAGGCTTTATTTTGAATCTGATGCCAGACAAAATGAACTTTCTGGTCCCTTCTGTTGAAAAATCCTTATCAGACATGGCTGCAATGAGTGTTAAGGGAAAAGATTTTTCTCCCACTCTTTCTTATGTTTTTGATGATATATTCATAGCATTGATCAATTTCAACTGTACATCCTATTCCCAAGAACCACAGATACAAAATGGTTTAATTTTTAACCAATTTATTGAAAGACAGTTGAAATTACATACTGTTTTAGAATAAGAACTGGTCTTTAGTTATTATCTAATTTTAGTGCCACATTTCATTTTTCTTTGCTGCAAGAAATGCACAAAACACCAATTAAATGAAATGTCACCTTAAATTCCACATTTTTGAAAAAATCCAGATTAATGGGTAAATCCTCTAATCTGGCAACTCTTTGTAACAGTAACTGTTACTGTTCTGTGGTGTTTCAGGTTACTTATCATTTGCACTTATCTACACCAAATATTTTTAGGCATTTGCACTAAAGGTTTCTTGAGGAGACTTGTCCCATTGGGTCCATACTTGGATATGGCCCTGCTGCTTAAAAAAAAAATTAATATGTCCTCAAGCAGCTGCTTCTTGCCACAGAGTCTGACAAGAGTCTGTGAGTTTGTACACCATAGTAGGAAGGTCTGTGAGGATGGCGGGACCTCAGCAGAAAAGCAACACAATCATCCATGCCTTACCCGGTGCTTGAACCCAGATCCCTTTCATTAGCATAATCAAAGAAAAGCTAGATGGGCTCAGCCTTTTACACTCCCATTCTTGTAGAGATGCACCACTACAAAATCCACTTGGTAAAGAAGACATTACTACCTCAAGACCCACAAGAGCCACCTGGTCACTTCCTATTAGTGTTTTATTCCCAAATCTCTGTAAATTCATTTCATGGTCCTCAAAAAATATTTCACTGGCTTCTTTGGCAGAAATGATAACCATCAGATGGTCCCGGAATGAGTGTAAAGCAGAAAACAAAATTTTGTTCATCTATCCTTTTGTATATGAGATCTTAATCTCAAGCAATTCCAGCTGTACATCTGAATCCTAAATACCACCAACACAAAATGGTTTCCAGTTAATTGATTTTGTGAGGGTTTCTATTTAATTGAATGGAAAGCTAGTTGCAGTTAGATACTGTTTTAGAATCAGAATTTGTCCAGTTGTTTGACAAAATTAGCCTATTTTACTTCTTGCAAGAATTGCACAAAATACTCCACAAACAAAATGTTCCTTAGACAAGAAAAAAAAATTGATTTATATCTAAAACTCCTAATCTGACAATTGTTTTGTAACAGTCCTGTTATTTTTCTGTGATATTCTGATTACTTTTAAACAATTGCACTTAATTGCATATTTTTTTTACTGAACTATGTAAAAAAATTATATGTATTTATGTTAGCAGATTCTTGGGGGGGGGGGGGGGGGGGCAGGCCCGTACCTGCCTATGCCCCTGGGTGGGTGGGTGAATCTTTTTTTCTAAATGTTATCTAATACAATCTAGTTAATTTTCATTTGGAGAGACTTACTCTAATAGTCAACCCAGACACTGTGCCATTAATATTTTGTGCTATTTATGTAAGAGCTACTATATATTGATTTAAACAATAATTCATTTGTTATTTCAGATCACTGTACACTGGTTCTTGTGTTTTGTGGATTTTTTTGGCAGTGACGATATTCCTTTTTCTTGTATCATTGCTTCCTGTAATATTCTGTACATCCATGGAAAATTTAAATATCTTTAATTTTGTAAGTAATCTTGTAGATTTAGTTTTGAATTATATATCCATATCTGTTTCCATATCTGTTATAATATTAGGATGATTATTAAGTGTGTTTTTCACCATTCAAAATTTGTACAGTGACACATCACCGTGTTGCATTTGTATACTTATGAGCATAGTACTAAGCAAAAATGTAGAGTCCACTGCATCAATCCATAAATATTACAAGTATTGGAGTCTTGGTTTCCATCATTAGAAGGATTGTACATTGAGTGAGTTAAGTACTGAAATTCGTGCAATTTTACTCAGTACTGGAAAAAAATACTGGATTGAAAGCTACCAGAATGGAAGGTGAAGGTGCAAATACCATTTGAGCTGCTCAAGCTTGGTTCAAGAAGTTCAAAGTTGGTGACATGAGTCTCGAAAATAAGCCGTGATTGGGACAGCCAGTATCGGTAGATCACCCATTCTGTGCCACACTGTTGAAGCTGATCCATCAACAAGTGCTTGCAGGCTGTTGTCTGAACTTGGTTACTCAGAAGCAACTATAGTACAGCATTGGTAAGTAGCCAGGAGTTGCCAAAGTTCAACATGAATTTACTATTGAACAAGCAAATCATCATTCTGAAGTATGCAGGAAACTTCTTGGTACTACATACAACCAGCATTTCATCAAGCTAATTGCTATTTTGATGAAAAATTGACCTTTTTCAGTAATCTGAAAACCCAAAAGCAGTTGCTTGATACAGGCCAGTCACAATTTTGTCTCAAAGAGGGGAATTTCAAAATAAAGGCAACATGTTCTCTGTAAATACACTGGTTCTTAAAAATTAAGGATCAAACACTAGAGTCGTGTGTGAGAGTTGGTAAGGCTTGTAGCAATTGGTTTAGCATTACTTCTGGTGTTTGAAAGGGTGAATTTTGTCTCCCTTTCTCTTTAGTTGGGTTATTTATTATGTTATGTGAAATGCTCTGTAAGACAAAGATTTTGGCCTTAAATGGTCTAGAGATCTGAAAATTTCTGACTTAGATTATGCTGATGATTTGGCTCTTTTGGAAAATCATGTTGATGAACTCTTTCATTCGAGCTGTTGATGAGACTGGTAGTAGAGTAGGTTTGATTATAAACAGAGAGAAAACTAAAGTGATGAAAATTTGTCAGGCAAGCTATGATTCAGTTAATCTGAATGGTTGCAGTCTTGAGCAGGTGTCAAAGTTTAATTATCTTGGTAGCTATGTAACAGATACTGGTGATGTGTGGCATGAGATTGACAGACAAACAGGGATTGCTGTCGGAACTTTTAAAAATCTATAGAGAGTGGAGAAATAGGCGTATACACCTAAAGACTAAAATTAGACCGTATAATAGTTTTGTTCTTTCTAGGGTTAATTATGGTAGTGAAACTTGGATGCTTTGTAAACAAGATAACAGGAAACTAGATGCTTACGCAGTATCTTGGGTATTAGGTGGTTCAACTTTGTAACTAATGATGAGATTAGGCAAAGGAGTTGGCAACCTCCTTTAAGCAGCATATTGTGCAGAGAGAGATTCCGTTGGTTTGGCCATGTTGCCCTAATGGATAATTATAGATCAGTGAATAGGGTTATGAACAATGTGCCTAAAGGCCCCAGAAAGAGGGGGAGACCTAGGATGCAGTGGGCAGACATTGTCAAACAGGACCTTATTAGAATTATTGTGCAATGACCAGATGCAGCAGATATAGCTCAGGACAGATATGTTTGGAGAACTAAATTGCATGGTCTAGTTGGACCTCCATAGTCCTTGGCTGCTTGAGGATGAATCAAATGGTAATATTTTCCATTTATTTTATTTGGGAACTTTTTGCAAGGATTAAAAGTATCCCTAAGTGAAATTACAGCATGGCAAAAATACTCATGACTATGTAAATAGTGATAAACTAGATGTAGAATAGAGTTACTCAGGAGCTATTAACATTATTGAAGCATAATTGTGTATTAAATATTTTATTCCAATTAATCTTGCCAGATGAAGTTAAATAAGGGTTCATTAATTATATTATGTGTTACTTAGTCAATATGAAAACAATTCAAAAGATTGTCAAATTATTAAAGTTTAAATCTAATAAAAATTAATTTTCCTGCTCAAGAGAAAAAAATTGGAAAAGTCGAAACTATTTCATAAAGCAAATAAAGTTTATTTCCAAAAAATCATGACTCCCCAAGTGAAAATTCTTCTACAGTTCACATCAAATTCTCTGAGCAACTAAAAGCTCACTCAAAACAACATCTCCACCTACATTATCAAATCACAACTCTAAACTAACAAAATATCTCAACTCTGTACAAAACTCTGCCTTTAAAACTACTAACATTTCAACTCTAACCCTGTCTCCCTACCAGCTGCTCCAAAAACGTCTCTCTATTACTCCGTGACTTAATGTCACTTACTGGTGTGCAACTGACACGTGTGTGTTGTACACTGGGAAAAACATTTGCATAAACTTAAGATCACACACTCACGCTAGCTTATGCAAGAGGGTGCATTTTCTTCTGCATGCATTAGCGACTGTCGATCAAAAATTGGAGTTGCACATGTGCAACTCCTTTAGAAGTCTTTGGTGAGGAAAAATGATATTCAACTGAAGAAAAATCCCCAAAATGATAAATATAATGTAAATAAAATAAAACTGGTTAAGGAAAAGTAAAAGTGAATGGGTGGACTACCACAATAATCCAAGGGTATGGCTCTACCATACATGGGATTATGGCTTAATGTCCCATCTGACAGATGGCGGCCTTTCCAAACCCATCGGTGCCCCCTACTGATCGTGGTTGGGGCAGGGAGTTTTGCAAATCTCAATGCTATCTCTATAAGTGATTTTTTTTTCACAGTTGAGCATACTTCACTTACCCATAGCAATTCAGCAAATGGATTGATGCTCATTGGATTCTTAACCTCACCATTGAATTATATACTTTGAGAGTGCATAGTTGCTGAATCGCTCTGAACAATGATTTGTTTTAAGAATGTGCAGAGTGTAAGGTCACTCTTTTAAAACCGAACTGTTTTAAGGATGACAGAAAAGTTCAAAAAGTTACTTTATTGATAAAGTAACTTTTAGAGCTTTTCTACTATATTAATTGATTGAAATGCTTCATGCTATTTCAGTTAAAAAATTGTTATTGAATTGTTTGCTGAATTTTTAATCATATTTAAAGTTTTGTCTTGCTTTTCCTTCTAGACAACTGATAACCTTGCCTTCTGGCAAAATTTGGGAAGAAAGACATTTCCTTGGTATAATGTTTTCTCATTTGGAAAATGGAACTTGACAATTAGAACTGCTTTGCTGTAAGTAAATGAGACAAACTTATTTAATCTTCAAAATGTATTTTCTTTAGGTTAATGTGAAAAAATTCTTTTTTTGTCCTGTGGGCAGAAAACAGTTTTCAACCTGAGCATGAGGACCAGGTTATTATCATACTAGAGTTAATTAATATTGCACCTAACATTTTTTTTAGAAAAATGCATTTTGGTACACTATTTTCAAAATTAATGACCGGGTTTTTTAAATAATTTTATAATTACAGCATAAAAAGTATTAAAGGACAATTAAAAAATAATTTTTGTTGATTTCTGCATAGAATGTGTAGAAGCAAAATAACACAAAGATTTCTGTAATCTTTAGTTTTCAGATATTAGACTCCTTGGTGCAAGCCCCTTGGTGGAGCTCCTGTCTGTGGTGAGGGAACCACCCTGTGAAGGTTCTGCTGGCTCTGGTACCTTCACAGCATCCTGAACACTCGCCCGCATGTTGGCCGTGCGCGGAGACCCATGTCCCTGGAAAGGAGGATCCTGGCAGTTGCTCGGGGTCCCCTTCTTCACTCCTCAGTTCACAACTGGTGGGGTCCCATTTGGGCCATCTTGCATTAGGGAGTTTGTCCATCATAGGGCTATGCAGCGAATTCCAGGGTCGCTGCTATATACTGCTTTGGCCTCTGCTTCAGGTAAACAGGAGGTCTTGGAGTGGCCCCCTCAGGATCAATCGGCTGGTGGGCAGGTCCTGCTAGGGTCAACTCTGCATAGCAGTGAGTAACCTTGCTCATGTCCAGGCAATGGTTTGCGAGTTTCCCCACTGATAAACTAATGAATGGGGAACATTTTCTACCTACTGTAAATAGAAAATTGTTCTATAGATAGAAAATGTTCATATCATCAATTAGAAGAGATCTTGATTGGTGGGCAGTAGCTCAGTGGTCCAGAGCACCTGACATGTTATCAGGAGGTCGTGAGTTTGTATCCCACCCAGCTCAAGACAATTTTTCCTCTAAAATTTGAATCGACTCAAAAGTGGTAATTACTTAGTTAAATTTTATATTTATCGAAACAAAGTTTCCTCCTGAATACTATAATATTCAACGTGAAATATGATTTTTATTTCTTTTGTGATTCTTTTCAGTATCGTATATTTTAAACACACGTCCAGTGTTATACAAAGTGACTTGGACTTCTCACATTCATGGGATTTTCTGAACTGGTTATAAAATAGAAAAAAACTTCCTTGGCTGCTTTTTTTGCCAAACAGTATGAATTTTTTCTTTGGGTGTTGAAGTTTGGTGAAAGCTAGTTTTTGTTTGGTGTTGAAGTTTGGCTAAGTGCAGAAAGGTTTGTGCACCAAAGCAAAAAAAAAAAACAAAAAAAAAAACAGCATGATATTGTCTGTGTGGCACAGCCAAGGTACTGAGTTGGGGGGGGGGGGGGATTGCCTTTAAAATCATTCAATATAAACATAAAAACTTGTAATTTTAAAAAAATTATATTTTTCTAGAGGGAGGGGGGGGGGGGGGTGAAACTTTCTACATAAGTTTAGTAGAGGGGACATGACAGTAGAGGGGACATGACCCACATGACAGCTGATTTCCATAGCAAGGAAGTCTATTTTGCTTCTGTATCCAAGATATACATTTTCAGAAAATGGTAAAAGCTCGAAGTGTTATTATTAAAATCACAAGAAATAATAAAAGAAAAATTAGATATAACCTAATGGGATGTTAAATAAAATATCTGCAACAACTTTTAAGCCAGTCTCCAATCTAGCATAACTCAGAAAGATCAATAAATCAGCCAGTCGAAAGATTGCTAACTAACGGAAGTAAATCTACAGAATTAAATTTGCTTCCATGTCCAAAAGTTCATTTATTTTCAGAAAATTATATTAAAGTTTTACTGGAAAAGTAATAAATAATAAAATAAAAATTAACATATAGCTTATAGTGATGTTAAAATATCCACAGCAACAAGTTGTAGGCCGGCCATACGATATAACATAACTATGAAAACATCAATACTTATCGATCAGCCAAAAGATTGCTAATTTCCAAAAATAAATCTACTGAAATGAAAATTAAGGTTTAAATATAAAAAAAAATAGTAATTTTACAAAGAGTATCCAATATGCTGGACAAAAACTGTAAAAAACACTTGTAGCACAAAGAACGGAGATAGCATGTGTCAGCCATCTGCATCTTGTTTGCCTCAGTGAAGCATAGCTAATTAAATGCAGCTGCAACCAGAATTTCTAAGAAGGATGTGTTTACTTCCAGTTTCTATTTTAAGAGTGGGAAAGATGAATAGAATGCTGGGAAAAATGATAAAAATAAATTGGGAATACTGAAATAGGTTTATGACAGAAAAGAGTGTGAAATGGGGGGAAAAAATGGCAGTACATATTTTGTAATTACTTTCAAAATTTATCGTTTTTAAAAATAGCAGTTTTTTTTTGTTAATTTTTAGGAGATTTTCGAAAATTTAAGGAAAAATTTCTTGATAATAGTTCAAATCAAACTTGTGAGCTTAAATCAGAAGGTTGCTTCAGCAAATAAGAATGTTAACAAGCAAATCGGCAATACCTTTGAGTGCTTCTAATAAATGGCAATCAGATTGCTTTATAAAATTATTTATATTGTAGTTTAATAAAATATATATATATATCAAATTAAAAGAAATATATTATTTTTGAAGTCCGAATTATATATTTTTATAAGATATATATATATAATTACAGTGGAAATTTTTATTTTAAAAAAATCGATTTTCTTCATTTCTGAACATATGCAGATGACGTGGATACTGGAAGGGATAAAGATCCTTGTACAAGAACGATTGGTAATGAATGTAACAAATTACAGATTACCAAAACAGAACATATTTTAAATCTGTTCTCACTTCTCCAACTTTTTTTGATGGATTTTTATATTCTTTTCTGCATCTATAAAATGAAGCAACAGGAAACCAAAGAATGCAATACAGAAAACCAAACTGTGAAAGACTATAAATATATTAATTAATTCGACTTTGAATAAAGCAAATTTTTTAACATTCTGTTGTTCCAATCAGAAATCAAAATAATGAATTACAGGTTACCAAACCAGATTTTTTAAATCTGTTCTAATTAATCTGACCTCATTTAATATTTTTTTTAAATTCTTTTCTGCATCTTCTAAATAAAGCAAAAGGAAACCAAAGAATGCAGTACAGAAAACCAAACTGTAAAAAGATTATTATCATGCTCACTAAATCGACATTCGAAGAAATTTTTTTTTCTTTTCATTGAATCCTTTTTCTTCATTGAATATTTCATTTCAACCTTTCTAAATATCCTTTAAAAAATCAAAGAACTCACACAGGAAATTGAAACTGTCAATGTATACATCTATTCTTGATATCCGAATTTGTTTAGGATGGATTTTAATATTCCTATTCTTTCACCTTTTAAATAAAGCAAACAGAAATCAAAGAACTCTTCCAAAAAAATCCGAATGGATTATTTGTAAAAAGCAGTAGGGGAAACCAAAGTTCATAGGACTATTTTTTTGAAAGTCAGATTAGAGATAATAAGTATTCTCTCTAATCTGATTTTCAAAAAAATATATATATAAATAATAATAATCTTTTTCTTTGAATGAAACTATCAGAAATCAAAGGAATGCATTGCAAGAAACCTCAAAAGCCTACATTGTAAATCTTTTTCTCTACATCTACTATGAATAAAGCATTTAAATACAGTCTCTCCAATTTGATATTTCAGTAGGACTTTAATAGGGGATTGTTTTCCTTTTAAATTTATTCTTTTTAAGTAAAGCAACAAGAAACTAAAGGAAAGAACTGCCAGAAAACTTTATTTCCACTCCCTCTAATTTGACATTCAATAAAGCATTTACATCTATTCTTTTTAATCCAACAGTTCAGTGCAATGAATGTTTTTAGATGCCTTTTTTTTTCTTAATGAAATTATAAGAAATCAAAATAATGCTTGCTGAAAATAAAAGTTGTACATCTATCAGTAGTCTCATTAATCAGACTTTCAATAGAACAAATATATTGTTTGCCTCACAGCAAAAGAATAAGAAATTAAGTGAACACACTACAAGAAAGCTACATAATATAATATATATCTTTTTTTTTATATTTATGAAATTTTTTTTATAAATTTAATCTTTTAATTTATATTTGCATTTCAGAAATCAAAGTTGAAATATGGAAAAAAAAAAAAATTCGAAGTTGGAATGAAGAATCAAAGAATCAAATGCTAAGAAATGAGTTTTATTGCAAGTCTGTTACAGAGAAAAGATGTAAATACAAATCTGTGGGTTATCCTTTAATCATCTTTAGTACCCTTTGATTCCTGATTGTGTAGTTCAAAAGGATTGGATTTATAAAACAATCAGTTTCATTGAATTGGGGATTAATGAAGTTTCCATAGTCATAACTCGTCATTAGCAAGCACTGCATTGCTCATGAAGCTGGAAAATGTTTCTGCTGATGAATTCATGTTTTACTCCTCACGAGAACTATCATAGTGGAACTTTCTTCTATTGTTACCAAAAACCCTGTCTTTGGTGCTAAAATTTTTAGCAAACAACATTCAGACAAAAGCAACAGGTAGAAAATGTTTCACAATTGTAAAACCACTGAAATAATCAGTTACAATTAAATAAATGTTTATGTTACAGTACAATTATAATTGAAAGCATAACTTAAAATTTTTATTTGGATTAGGGGTCGTAAAAATATTTGGTGCTTGCCAAGTCCATCTTTGTACAGTTTGATGTTCTCTCAAAAAGGTTGCAGAATCCTGTACTTCACACTTTGGTTTCTTTAATGCATTTTCTTTTTAGGTTCTTTTGTTGAAAAGGAGTAGGAATTTAAAAATGTCATTTAAACCACAGTTTCATTAGAGAAAACTGGTGTAAACATTAACTGTCTCCATTTCTTGTAATGCATTCATTCAATTTCTGATTGTTCCATTCAGAAAATATGCTTCAAAAGTTTTGATTACACTGATATATCAAATTAGAAAGCTTAGATTGTAATGCTCTATTAAAAGTCAAATAAGAGAAAATAGGTGTAATGTCGACTGTTTACATTTCCACTGTGTGTCTAGTTGTTTCATTCTGAAGAGGAAAACTAAAAAAAAAAAATAAAAAAAAATCATTTTGTTGAAAGTCGTACTAGTGACAATGCTTACAGTTCTAATCTGTTTGATTTCCTCTGATGCTATCTTTTGATATAACTATTTTTATTTATTTTTAATTTTTATTTTATTTTATTTTTGTTCAGAATGTAAGCTGTGGAAAATAAAAGTCATTTCAATCAAATTCTGTTCAAAGCGAATAAAAATAATTGTTATGTATGTTGTGTTAACTTTCATTTCAGATTGTTTCATTCAAAGGAGTTTCCAAAAAATTCAAAATGTTGAAATATCAGATTAGAGAGAGTAGATGTAAATACTTCAATGAGTATAAGGCCAGAAAGAATAAATGTTGATGTTAATTCTGAAAGCTTTATTTCCTGGGTTCCTTCGATTACAGAAAATCAATTAATATATTTCAGTCAAAGTCATATTATAGAGAATAGATAAAAATGCATCATTCGTTATGGATTAGCTATAATGCATGTAAATACAGGCTGTTTTTGTTTCCCTAAAGCATTCATTTGATATTCAATTGTTTAGTTTAGAAAGGAGAGGATCTTTCATTTTATTAAATGTTTAATTAGTGAGAATATTGATATTATTATGCAGATTGCCTTCCTGCAACTGCATTCCTTTGACTAAAGATTGTTTCACTTCTAAGAAACAGGATGAAATAGATACAAAAAAATCAGTTTTGAGCAAAGTCCAATTAGCGAGAATAATTGTAAATATTGATGGCTGTTACCATTTACTTTTCTGTGCTTTCCGATGTCTGACTATGTCACAAACAAAAACCTCCAAAATGCAATTTTATTTAATATCGGCTTAATGAAAATACTGATAGTCTTATATGATTTGGTCTTCTGTGGTCTGCTATTTTTATCCCAGATTTTTTACCTAGAAGGAACCAATTATTGAGAATATTAGTAGTCTTATGCATTTTCGTTTCCTGTAGTTGTTCTTTTTATTTGAGATTGTGTTGCTAAGAAAGAATGGAATGGAAATATAAGAGTCTGTTTTATCGAAAGTCGGATTAGTGAGAAAAATTGTCAATATCGGCTGTTTTGATTTCCTGTAATATATTCGATTAATTTCCTACTGTTCCTTTTAGAAGAAAAGGATCTTTAAAATATTCGTTTTATTGAGGTTGGATTATTGAGAATACTGATAATCTCTTGCATTTTCATTTCCTGTAGTTGTTTCTTTTATTTGAGATTGTTTCACTGAGAATTAACAGAATGGAATAGAAATATAAGAATCCAGTGTATCGAAAGTTGGATTAGTGGGAATAATTGTGAATTTCGACCCTTTTAATTTCCAGTAATGCATTTAGTTGATTTCCGGTTGTTACTTTTAGAAGAAAATGACTTTTACAAATTTCGTGCTGTGATGTAATCATTGCAGACCAGATCCCACAGCAGTGCTCGATCTTCACTGCAGAATTGCATGCTATCAGCCTTGCCTTGGACCACATAGTAGCTAAGCGTCGTCGTCGGTGTGTGTTATACACTGACTCGCTTAGCTCGCTGCAGGCTCTGATCTGATCAGTGAGGCATCGACCTTACCCTGTTCTATCCAAGATCTGCCGGCAGCTCCATCATCTGGCCGCCACAACCACGATTTTCTTCTCTTGGGTGCCCGGTCATGTCGGGATCAGGAGCAATGACTTGGCAGATGCTGCTGTCAGATCAGCCACGCCCCTATCCAATTCCCCACTGCTGGTTCCATACTTGGACATCTGGCAGCGTTTTTCCATTAAGCTCCAGGCACAGTGGCAGAGATTTTGGTCTGAATAAGGGGTAATAAGCTTTTCAAGATCAAGCCCATTGTCAAACCGTGGCAGTCTTGTTTTTGCAGGAATTGTAAGGAGGAAGTTGTACTTGCTCAGCTCCACTTAGGTCATTCATTAATCACTCATTTATTTCTTCTTTGGGCAGATGATGAACCTGAATGCAAGTTTGGTAACACGATTTTAACCATTAAACATATTTTAATCACTTGCCCTCCTTTTTCCCTTGAACATCGGTTATATTTTAACTTCCACAATTTTACAGCTGAACCCCTTACACTCAGCCATGTTTTATCTGATGACTCTCTTTTAACACATGTTTTTGAGTTTTTACACTTTACCGGATATTTTAGCCACATATTAACTTTTACTTTTCGATGTTTAGACTTGTTGCTATTTACTATGGGTCCTACACACACTTTTTTGGTTTTTGTTTTTTACTTCCATTATTTATTGTTGTTTTACACGTTTTTTATGCCTTTTGTTCTTTTACATTTTACACCATATATTTGTTTTTGTTCATTCGTTTGATTTTAACTTTGGTTGTGGGTTTTCTTGATTTTTTTTAGGTTTTTCTCTCTATTTTTTACACCTTGTTTGGCGTATCATGGCCTTTTTAGTTGCCTTTGTGCCATAAAACCCCAAACAACGAACCAACCAACTGCTTTGCCACAAGCATATCTTTAACTGGATACTGAGCTCTGCTCATGGGATCCTTGAAGAGGATAGTGCATGTACTACCATCAGATGCAAAGTGTTAAATTACTGTAATCTTTTTTCATTTTAGTCAAGTGTGAGTAGGAGAAATTTGCTCCATGACTGCCAAATTTCGAGCATTGCAAGAGAGCACAGAAAAGTTTGTTTCATAACCTTTTTGGGCAGATAATGAATATATATTTGAATGTTTAAATTCTGTGGCATCTTTTAAGATAATTTCAAAATAATTTTTCATAGCTGTCATGCAGTTAAGTCTGATTTCCAGTATGATTATTTCAGCATACTTTAATTGGTTGGCATGCATGTGAAAATAATTAAAAAGAGAAATTTTAGCAGAATATTTGAAATGTCAATAATAATAATAATAATAATAATAATAATAAAGTAGTAGTGAAATAAATAAGCAATGCATTATTGCTTAACACATTGTGTACTAAAGAAAACTGACAAAATTCTTAATTTTCAGTTTTATGCACCAGCTGGACATTGTTTATGAAGGCTAATGGAAATTTATAATCCTGGCTCAAGACTGCCACTTATAGAAAAATTGAGATTCTCTTTTTCGGCCCTTGCTGTGTTAAGATGAAAAATATGAAAAATCCAAACTAAAAATATGGATTTCAAGAAATACTTTTTAAAAAAAAAATGAGCTTTGCCAATGAGTGGGACTTAAACCCATGCCTCCCATTACATGTTGTGTTCTAGCCATTAAACTATCAACTAGTCCATCATTTATCTGCTAATTGCAATTTTTAAATCTTCTCAACCTTGTTGCTCATGGCGCCATTAATGATTGATAAAGACAGCTTTCTAATATTGCTCAGGATAGATGTAAATAAGGAAGTTGCTCATGCTAAAGCATTATTAATACAAGAATCAATCAATAGTAAATATGCAGATTTTCCAGTTCATACAGATTTCAAAAAATATCTTTTGCCAATAAGTGGGGCTTGAACCCATACTTCCTAATTACATGCTGGGTGCTCTAGCCAGAAGATTTAAAGTCGCAATTAGTGGATAAATGACGAAGCTGGTAATAGGTTAGTTTAATGGATAATACAAGCATCTGACATAGGTTCAATTACCATTCATAAGCAAAACTCAATTTTGCAAAAAAAGTATTCCTTGAATTCTCTGTGAACATCTAATCTGTGTATTTACTATTGATCGATTCTTATATTAATAATGCTTTAGTGTGAGTGACTTCCTTATTTGCATCTATACTGAGTTATATATATAAGTTGCCTTTCCTACTCATAGATTGTGCCATGAGTGACAAGGTTGGGAAGATTTAAAAGTCACACTTAGTGGATAAATTATGGAACTGGTGATAGTTTAGTTGCTAGAACACCTGCATCATAACTGGGAAGTGTGGGTTCAAGCTCCGCTCATCAGCGAAACTCGTTTAAAAATAAAAAACAAATTCTTGAATTTGATGTGACAGGTGATCTGTGTATTTACTATTGATTGATTGTTACAAAAAAGGAAATTTGATTTTTTTTACCAATTATTTGTTTTTGTGAGTAATATGCCATATTCTTTAGAATTTAATAGTTTTTCTTTGTGTATACCGTAACCTGTTTTTATTCATTAATTATTATGTAGCAAAGAGCTATAATTATTTTAACTACCAAAGCAAGTTCATTATTGAAATCTTGGGTATTAGGGGCTAAAAATATTTTTGTGGTTATGTAGTTTGAAATGGCGTATAATATTCTTATATCTTTATTAAAGGTAACATTTTTACTCTTGTTATTTTGTATTATAATATATTTGTCTTTTAAGGAAATGTAAAAATAACAGTGGTCTTCTTGATGCCCTTCAACTGGATATATTATTTGAAGGCACTGATATTAATACAACAAAGGTATGTATCATTATAATTTGCTCTATTCTGAAAATTGTAATAAATGCAATTGCTATATGGTAGTATAATGGTTCACCATTGATGGTTCTCATGTTAACAGTTGAAAACTGTAATTTAATAGCATGAATTTGGTTAACTTTTGAGTATTGTATGCTTTTCCAGTGGCAAAGTGACTTTTTGAAACAAGATGCAATTATCAAAGAATTGCTCAAATTGAACTGGAATTCCATTGTGGTACTTATGTTCCAAATTATTAGCCCAGAACTCCTTTCCAATACAGAGTTGCACGCTATTAACCTCACCTTCGACCATGTGTCAGCTAAGCATCACCATCAGTGTGTGCTTACACCAACTCGCTTAGTTTGCTACAGGCTTTGATCTTGGTGAGACATTGGCCTCACCCAGTTCTTTCTAAGATCCGCCAGCAGCTACATTGTCTGGCAGCCACCACCACCATTTTCTTCTGTTGGGTGCCCGGTCATGTCAGTATCAAGGGCAATGACTTGGCAGATGCTGATGCCAAGTCAGCCACGCCCCTGTCCAGCTCTCCATTGCCAGTTCTGTATCTAGTTTTCCGGCAGCGTTTTACCATCGAGTTCCAGTCTCAGTGGCAGAGATCTTGGTCAGAACAGCTTGTTTGTAAGCTGTTTTGCAAAGATGAGCTCTTTGAAATCAAACCTATCATCAAACCATGGCAGTCATGTTACCACAGGAATTGCAAGGAGAAAGTTGCACTTGCTCTGCTAAGGTCATTCGTTTCTTCTATGGGCAGATGATGAACCTAAGTGCGAGTTTTGTGACACCGTTTTAAGCATTAAACTTATTTTAATCGAATGTCCTTGTTTTAATAACGAATGACATTTGTATTTTAGGTTTCACAATTTTATGTCCTAACCTCTTACACTCAAACATCTTTTACTTCATCATTGCTTTTTCCCACCAGTTTTTTCCTTTTTAAAATATTGTGGTTATTTTAATAGAATCTGATTTTACCCTATCTTTGTGCATCATATAATCCATGTCTCTTACACCTGGGATTATTTTATTTTGTATTTCTGAAGTTGTTTTACTTTGTACTTATACACTTGTTATTTGTTGTTTTACAATGTAGTATTTTTTATTTTAAATTATGGTTGCAGGGATATATGTCTTTTACCTTTTATTTTGTATTTTGTTTGGCACATTATGGCCAATTGCACATACACCATGAAACCCCAACCAGCCAACCAACCAACCTTTCCAGTACTTATGTTTTAAAATCACTTAACTGTTACAGTGTTCAATTTTTCTGAATAATTGGAACAGGACACTTTCCAGTACTTGATGCTTAGAAGTCACTGAGTGAAGATAATTCCATGGTTTTTAAAGCTAATATTTCTGTATGGAATGAATCAGCAGCGTAAAGGAAAATTTGGGCTATGTAGCCCCCTGTTCCTGTTTGAAGGTAAAAAAAGGCCAAAGGCCATAGGCCAACTGGTGAAAACAGTTTTTTTTTCTTTTTGAAATGTAATGCAACATATGCCCATGTAATGCAGTGGAGTCACCATGCAACGTTAGAAAGGAGGCACAATTGTAGAGAGTGGTTCAAGGGGACACCAAAAGAAGAAAAAATGAAATTTCAGGAGGAAATTTTAGAGAAAAGAAATATGCCTAGAAGAGGTAAGGAGCAAAGAGAGGGCAACTCGCAAAACACATTTATAGAGCAGGTACTCATGAATCTCCTTTGAGAAGCTTGCAGAGACAATTCAGCACTTTTTTAAAGTCGGTACCAGGTTCTTGATGTTTATTTTCACAATTTAAGTACTTTCTGTATCTTGGCTTAATTCTTCTGTGTCTGTCCACTACAGGTGCAAAATAATTTTTGAAATTGTCATATTTGGTCCATTTCAATGTATGCTTTTTTTTCTACGATCCTCACTCATATACAGAAGAAAGTCATTAAGCATTCGTCAATAGTGACAATTTTGTTAACCATTGACTATTTATAAGTTCTCTTAGAAATTTCTTTGGGGGTATAGTTGACAATTTCGTCATATACTTCCTCTTCTTTGTAATCTGAATTGCCATTACAGTTTTCTTCTAAATTGATATTTAGATCGATTTCTAGCTTGCCAGAATCCTGGTGATTCCAAATTGTGTGAGTTTTCTTTCACCTGATCTGTTTCATCATCATTAGAATTTTCATTTTACAGTGTTTTTCCTGTGCTGTTTCTTTTTCATTATATGTTTAGTTTTTGCAGAGTTTCTTCTCATATATAGTTTTTTACTTCTCTTGTTCTTCTCTAATTGTTTCCGCAAAAATGTCTGACAAGGATTTAATTTTTAGTGGTTTATCTGTTTCTTCTCTCCTTTTTTTGTTAAGTGGACATTTTGCCAGAAAGTGATCTGATTTTTTGCATTTTCTGCAAACTCTGACTAACGCCTTTATAATCTAGTGTAGCCTAGAAGGTCCCCACTCTAAGAAAGCTCAGAATATCCTGCTGTAGGGTCATCTTTAAGATTCAGGTTTGAGGTCTGAACTTTTTGAAGTTTTCAAAGTGGTGGAATTCAAATTCTGCATTTTGGATTTTGCTGTATTGTTGAACCGGCCAGGTCTAGCATCTAATGTCCGACCCCACCTTCTCGTGGTGCAGACCGTTAGTACCTTTCAAAAGAGATACTATCTTGTGGACGTGAACGGAAGGGGAGGGCTGCCAGATTAGTTTGGCCTACTGATCTGGACAACTCTGGCTACTTTTCTTTTTTCCTACCTTGCTGAGGAGTGGTCAACCATATAAACCCACTGGACTGGACAGATATATGGCTCTGAGCTTGATTATGAATCCTGATTTTGCTGCACTGGTGGGCTTCTGTGGAGGGAAAATCTTCTGCTGTGTTTTCTGTTTGTTTGTGGGTTGACAATACCAAGTGAATAGATTCGCAGGATATGTTTATCAGCTGGTGGATAATCCTGAGCAGAGGTCATCACAGGCACCTGAACTCTTTGCTTCTATTGGCATCATCAAATTCTACATTGGGGGAAGTTTTTCAGTGTAGATGGCTTCAGCCTTTAGTGGTGGGGGAACGGGTCTTTGCACCATGTCTGCAATTAGGATTCTTTTGATCTTGATGTCCTCACACAAGAATTCCACCGTTATAATTTAGATATTCTCGGCTTGCAAGAGACCAGATGGACAGATAAAGGTCACATTCTTAAAAATAACCCTAAATTTCTCTTTTCAGGTTGGAACAATAATAAACATCACCAAGGCGTGGGTCTGCTTCTCAGCAGACATGCTAGTGATGCTCTTCTAGGATATGAGTGCATTAATGAAAGGTTTCTTACAGCAAAATTTCAGACAAGCATTAAAGACTTGAATGTTATCTGCTGTTATGCCCCCATTGAGGATGCCGATGAGGATGAGAAGGATAGGTTTTACGGACAACTTCAGGATATTTTGAATTCTGTCAAGAAAGAAGATATTGCCCTTGTTCTTGGTGACTTCAAACCAAAGTTGGTACTGACTCTGACCTTTGGGGAGGGGTGATAGGCCCATTTGGTATTGGTAGCTGCAATGGCAATGGGCAATGTCTCCTACAGGTAAGTAAACTCAATGGTTTTAGAATAACTAACACTTATTACAAAAACCGTGACATATATAAGTACACATGGGTTTCACCTGATGGGCTGCATAAGAATATGATTGATTATATATTAGTTAACAGCAAATGGTCTAGTTCTGTTAGGAATACCAGATCTTATAGGGGAGCTGAAATTGGATCTGACCATTACCTTGTTAAAAGTGTCTTGCAACTTAAACTTAAAAAGTGTTGTGCTAGGATTAATAATCTTACCTTTAATTCTGAAGCTCTGAAAGACCCAGTTATAGCTAAAGCTTACCATGATAGGTTACTTAGTCATTATAACAGTCATAGTTTGCTTGCTACTGAAGTTGAGGAAGAATGGGGCCATTTTAAACAGGCTTTTTTGGAAACTAACAGTACTGTTTTAGGAAAAAAGGAGCGGAGGAGGCAGAATTATTTGAGTGATAAGGCACTTGAGTTCATTTCAGAAAGAAGAAAGTGCAGGAATGTCCTTAATCAATACCCTATTAGTCCTAATAGAAAGCATTAAAGAGAACTTAATAAACGTGTAAATGATCAGTTAGCTGCTAATAAGAATCTTTGGCTTGATGGCTTGGCTGACAAAACTGAAGAAGCAGTTAGACAGCACAACAGCAGAGAGCTGTACCAGTTAGTTAATGTTTTGTGTGGTAGAAAATGGACAGGTATATAGGGATTCAAGGATAAACAAGGTATATATAGAAGGTGAGGATTCTGTCATGGCTAGGTGGGCTGAGCATTTCAGTGATGTTCTAAACAATGTGGTTAGTTCTACTCCCATTGTTTGCAATGATGATAGATGCATTGGTGGCTTTAATGTTGACCCTATAACACAATCTGAAATTATTTTGGCTGTTTCTAAACTTAAACTTCATAAATCCCCAGGGGTAGATGAAATTATTACAGAAATGCTTAGAGCTGGAAATGTTTCGGTTACCACTTGGATGACTGAAATTCTGAATATCTTTTATGATAAAGGCATGGTTCCTAAGGATTTTGCCAGAGCTATTGTTATCCCTATTTTCAAAAAAGGTGATCGCAGTTCTTGTGATAACTATAGGGGTATCAGCTTACTCTCTGTTCCAGGTAAAGTTCTTTCCATGATTGTGCTTAATAGAATTAAGAATCTGGTTGACAGGCAATTGCGTAATGAGCAATGTGGATTCAGAAGTGGTAGGGGATGTGTGGATCAGATATTTTCACTTAGGCAGATTCTTGAGAAATGTAGAGTTTCAGAAACCTTTGGTTGCTAGCTTTGTTGATTTCAAAAAGGCTTTCGACTCTGTTGATCATCATAATTTGTGGTTGATTGTGAGATCATATGGTATACCTTGACAAGTTAGTTAACATAATGAAAGCTCTCTATAATAACACTGAGTCGTGTGTGAGAGTTGGTAAGGCTTGTAGCAATTGGTTTAGCATTACTTCTGGTGTTCGACAAGGGTGCATTTTGTCTCCTTTTCTCTTTAGCTTGGCTATTGATTATGTTATGCGAAATTCACTTCAAGGGAAAGATTTTGGCCTTAAATGGACTGGAGATACGAAAATTTCTGATTTAGATTATGCTGATGATTTAGCCCTTTTGGCAAATGATGTTGATGAGATGAACTCTTTCATTCGAGCTGTTGATGAGACTGGTAATAGAGTAGGTTTGGTTATAAACAGAGAGAAAACTAAAGTGATGAAAATTGGTCAGGCAGGCTGTGATTCAGTTACTCTGAATGGTTGCAGTCTTGAGCAGTGTAACGGGCCAAAGAAATGAATTACTTTTAAAGTTTGGACCCTTTGTCTGATCCAATTATTTTCATACTCCGGATAGCTGAGTCGGGCACCAGACAATAATTGACAAATTCCCAAAAATAAAGTTTAATTAGGGTTTGAAATACCAGCGAGCGTTAATGAGTAAGAATTCAAAAATATTGAATGATGTGTCAAAATTTTAACGAAACAAACTAACGTTGCTCAAGAGAAAAAAATTAGTAAAGATTCAAAAGGTTTAAATAACAAACAATTTATTTCCAAAAAGTACTCACCAAAACTTCAATGAAGATACTACATCATTTCTTACTACAATCATCTTCAACAAACTAAAACTGATCTCTAAACTGTGCTGTGCTCTACTACTCTCTCTAATCTACTATCTTCTGTGCTATTGTGACAACATGTCACCAGGTTATAAGAAGAGGTACAAAGCCCGCATGTGTCATGTTGCACGCTGGGAAAGACATTTGCATAAATTGACGAGCGGCGCAAGCTATGACTCAAGAGGGGGCTTGTCCTTGTGTACGTGCTTGTGTACGTGCCATGACAACATCCTACGTTATTCCACCATTGCTTAGCACATCCAATTAGGCAAGATACTGCTAAAACAACTTTTTTGTTGCTTGGCACTTCATATAAATGGAAGTGCTCCTCCATGGACTTGACAAATGTCCATGATGACAGACGTTTCGAACCATCGAACCTTATCTCAGGTAAAGGCCAATTAACACAAGGACTATAGTTAATAGATGGGTTGGAAAATCGTCGTTGTGGCGGTTGAAAATACTCTGTTCTATCACTTGCTTCTGGCAGAACAGAAACTGGAACCTTACGTTCAAAGTTTCTTCGTTGGTGAACTGACGTAGCATTGTCAGCAAATTTAGGGGTTGTTGTCTTTCCCCATTTCTCCCGATTATCATCAAGCAGATTCATTAGCACTTCTGCTTCCATCATTACATCCTGCAACCTACCCTTTACTCTTTTTAAGTCGGGTGTCATTATGGCAGAATCGGCCATATTGCTAGCAGACATGTTTAGCGGTCAGCCAAAATTTTGAATTTTGGAAATTTTGAAACCTTTTTTAATATTGAGCAGTGCTCAAAGGTACTGCTATATAACAATACTAAAGCTACATCTAAGCTTGCCAAAATATAAATTTGCTTATGAAAAAAAATTTTCTATCGTGCCTGTGTACCTGTGTGTCCGGACACTTCTAATCTTTACGTACAATAAATATCTTAATTATCAGCAATAACTGCGCTGAAACTTCAGTACCTTTGACTAATGCACAGAAAAGTTAAGCTTCTTGCTCAACAAAAATTTTGGGCTTAAGCTGCCTTTAAATAAATAAATAGTACATACAACTAATGAGCTCAAAAATTACTATCTTTGACAATCACATTAAGTAACATACACAGTTTATACACAAATATACAGTCCCTATTCTTGGACCACTATCTTTTACTACTGACATGTCCCTGTTCATTGCACTACTTCTTTTAATGACCTCTGTAACACTCCAAAAGATGATGAAATACTTTTAAAGTTTGGACCCTTTGTCTGATCCAATTATTTTCATACTCCGGATAGCTGAGTCGGGCTCCAGGCAATAATTGACAAATTGCCAAAAATAAAGTTTAATTAGAGTTCGAAATACCAGCGAGCGTTAATGAGTAAGAATTCAAAAATATTGAATGATTGTCAAAATTTTAACAAAACAAACTAACGTTGCTCAAGAGAAAAAAATTAGTAAAGATTCAAAAGGTTTAAATAACAAACAATTTATTTCCAAAAAGCACTCGCCAAAACTGCAATGAAGATACTACATCATTTCTTACTACAATCATCTTCAACAAACTAAAACTGATCTCTAAACTGTGCTGTGCTCTACTACTCTCTCTAATCTACTATCTTCTGTGCTATTGTGACAACATGTCACCAGGTTATAAGAAGAGGTACAAAGCCCGCATGTGTCATGTTGCACGCTGGGAAAGACATTTGCATAAATTGACGAGCGGCGCAAGCTATGACTCAAGAGGGGGCTTGTCCTTGTGTACGTGCTTTAGCGGGTGACAATCAAAAAGTTTGTAGTTGCTCATGCACAACTCCTAACTCTTGGAAACGAGCACTGTGATGCCAAAACTGAAATGAAAATCCCCAAAAATGGTAAATATAATGTAAATTAAGCAAAACTGGTTAAGGTAAAGTAAAAGTGAATGATGGGGCATTACAACTCCCCCTTCCAAAGGGAGTCAAAATATTTGACCTAACAGATTTTGATGAGCAAATTTTGAATAAAAGGACACATCTCATGTCATTAACACATGGCTGAACATAAATAAGTAAAAGTATGCTTACGCAAATTTTGATAAGGCGATCTATTCTCACTTTGACACAATTTTCGAGCACAACCAAAGGTACCTCCTCCCAAATCTCCTAACAGAATTGTGTTGCAGCTAACCTAGTGTAAATATATACCAATGGCTGTGGCAGTTAACTGTATACTAGGATTATCGGCCTACCTAGTATCACATTCTTATACAAACTCGAAATTGGCATAACTTGAACTGTACAGAAAAAATGGGTTAATGCACTCCTCTACTGCTTAACTTCTTGAAAGGTTAAAGACAATAAAATTTAAAAAAAGAAATATTCAATTACATATGTTGCAAGTGGGGTGATAACTTCTGCTTATCCCCTAACTGCAATCAAAAAATATTTGAAAGCTAATTCTCCTCCTAAATTACATAAAAAAAAAAAACAGGGAATTCGAACACCGTTATCTCCTCCTAATTACATCAAATACGCGAAACTAAGAAAATCAAATTTTACAAACAAGTGGGATTGTAATCATCTGCTAATTCTTCACCTATACCACAGCAATCACGAGCTAGCTGAAATTAAACATTAATTACCTCCCCCTTCAGAGCTAACGTACCCCTCCTGAAGGAGTTATGCTGGTAACAACTCGGTCACCAGACTAGGCCATTTGGGGACAGCTCCAAAAAGGTACACAAAAAAAAATAATTCTGCAGTCATCATCATGGTCATCTCATATATATATACAAATAAATGTTGCCAATGTCATCCCAAAAATTACGCATCATTGACACATAAATATCACTGATGACACTGAACAGATTTAAACGTATATACATAACATCGTATCTAAGAATAAAGAAAAAAATACATAAATAATTTATAATATACGACAATAGCATTTCAGCCAATCACTTTTTACGTGAATCTCATTTTTTTCATACATAAATTCACTTGGGAATGCATGTTATTTTACAATACATTTCTTAAAAATGAAAAAATATTAAATCACTAATTCTCTTTCACTCTCCTCATTCATATCCATAAGCATTTTACAATTTCTAAACTTCCCAATATCGACTTACAAATTTTCAGCTATCAGTCAGCTGAAATGAAAAAAATCTACAAAAACACCTTTTAAATCACGTTAATACAATATAACAACTAGAACTTCGATGAACAAGAATACAAAAAAAATCCATTCACACAGTATAAACTTGAACTACAGTAAATTCACTTTCCGAAAATAAATATTGAAACTCCAATGTTTCAACAAGAAATTAAACATTGCTAACTATATAAATCACAATAAGCTTCTTCTTCATCTTCATCTATTCCAGAGAAAGGAGAACATTTATAAATCAACAAGTGCCAAGTGAAAGAATAATAATATGCTTAAATTTCATTGTTGGCACTCCGTGGCGATAAATCATCCAGTCTGGTTTCGATGACATCTCTCCGTCGTCGTTGGCTTATCTCCTTCATGTTAAGTTGTCGCTGTATATCTCGCTGGTGACATCATCTTTGCTATGTTGACTGCTTCGCTGCCGGTTGTCGCTCTGCAGGATCTGGTTGTTGTGTCAGTATCTCATCACTACTTGCGGATTTTTGAAGAACCTGGTCTTGTACTTTCTAGGCTTATTGGTGTCTGCCTCCAAATGACGCTTCAACAGTTGAGGACTTCCAAACTTGCCAGACTCGTCAGGAATACTTGCGTTCGGCACAATTTCTTGGTTGCTTTTTTCTTCATTAAAATTAGTTTTCCTTAAATCAGACTCAAAAATATTTTCATCATTATTAATTTCCGTTAAAACTTCTACTTCAGAAACCTCTTCATCAACTAAAATAGATTCTTCATTAATTTTCTCTGCTTCACAAACTTTGTTCTCTAAAATTGCATTAATTGCACTAATGGGACATTTTGTAGGTGCTTCTTGAATATTCTGTTTCGAACTACAAGGTAATTCGAAAAATCCACGGGACTGTGGCTGCACTGTCAATTGACAATTGTCATAATTATCATCTAAAACTTGTTCCTTTGAAAATGGAAGATCGGCTTCTGTAGTGTTATGATCTATTAGTTAAGTTTCTTTGTGACAAGCCTTAACGAAAGGTAAAGCCATAGTGGCAAGACATAACTCATGAGAGGGTTTTTCGTGAGAAACTTTGGCCTCTCGCTTCAAAGATCCTAATTCAAGTTTCTCGAATTTTCATTCCTTCGATAACAATATTGCTCCGTATGTCCTGGTCGGCCACAAAAATCACATCTGAAAGTTTCTCTATTGTTCTTAAAAAAGTTTTAGGTCTAGTATCATTGTTCAAAGCTTGATGTGGAACAAATTCTCTGCTTCGTTCGTTCTGCATTGTTCTAGGCACATTCGGCGCAAATTGTCAGGACCGTATAACTTCAGGTTGTGCGGGAGTCATTCTACAAGACTCAACCTGATAGTGCTGCTTTGGCGGGGATTGCATCCATTGTTGGTTTAATGCAATTGCTGCAGATTCTCTTCTTGCAGTATATTGCCGAGCCAATTTGACTAAATTCGAAATTTAGTTTACATTTCTTACTTTGAGGAATTCTCTAATGGGCAAAATCAATTGACAATATGCAATTTACAATATCAATTTCAGCAGCATCAACATCGTACAGCTGGTATAATTCTACTATACCCCATATAAATTTTTCTATGTCGTCTCTTTCCCTTTGTCTTCGTTCCCAAAGTTCTATGCCATGACAACATCCTACATTATTCCACCATTGCTTAGCACATCCAATTAGGCAAGATACTGCTAAAACAACTTTTTTGTTGCTTGGCACTTCATATAAATGGAAGTGCTCCTCCATGGACTTGACAAATGTCCATGATGACAGACGTTTCGAACCATCGAACCTTATCTCAGGTAAAGGCCAATTAACACAAGGACTATAGTTAATAGATGGGTTGGAAAATCGCCGTTGTGGCGGTTGAAAATACTCTGTTCTATCACTTGCTTCTGGCGGAACAGAAACTGGAACCTTACGTTCAAAGTTTCTTCGTTGGTGAACTGATGTAGCATTGTCAGCAAATTTAGGGGTTGTTGTCATTCCCCATTTCTCCCGATTATCATCAAGCAGATTCATTAGCACTTCTGCTTCCATCATTACATCCTGCAACCTACCCTTTACTCTTTTTAAGTCGGGAGTCATTATGGCAGAATCGGCCATATTGCTAACAGACATGTTTAGCGGTCAGCCAAAATTTTGAATTTTGGAAATTTTGAAACCTTTTTTAATATTGAGCAGTGCTCAAAGGTACTGCTATATAACAATACTAAAGCTACATCTAAGCTTGCAAAAATATAAATTTGCTTATCAAAAAAATTTTCTATCGTGCCTGTGTACCTGTGTGTCCGGACACTTCTAATCTTTACGTACAATAAATATCTTAATTATCAGCAATAACTGCGCTGAAACTTCAGTACCTTTGACTAATGCACAGAAAAGTTAAGCTTCTTGCTCAACAAAAATTTTGGGCTTAAGCTGCCTTTAAATAAATAAATAGTACAACTAATGAGCTCAAAAATTACTATCTTTGACAATCACATTAAGTAACATACACAGTTTATACACAAATATACAGTCCCTATTCTTGGACCACTATCTTTTACTACTGACATGTCCCTGTTCATTGTGCTACTTCTTTTAATGACCTCTGTAACGCTCCAAAAGATGATGAAATACTTTTAAAGTTTGGACCCTTTGTCTGATCCAATTATTTTCATATTCCGGATAGCTGAGTCGGGCTCCAGGCAATAATTGACAAATTGCCAAAAATAAAGTTTAATTAGAGTTTGAAATACCAGTGAGCGTTAATGAGTAAGAATTCAAAAATATTAAATGATTGTCAAAATTTTTTGTTAATGCTCATCAAAACAAACTAACGTTGCTCAAGTGAAAAAAATTAGTAAAGATTCAAAAGGTTTAAATAACAAACAATTTATTTCCAAAAAGTACTCACCAAAACTTCAATGAAGATACTACATCATTTCTTACTACAATCATCTTCAACAAACTAAAACTGATCTCTAAACTGTGCTGTGCTCTACTACTCTCTCTAATCTACTGTCCTCTGTGCTATTGTGACAACATGTCACCAGGTTATAAGAAGAGGTACAAAGCCCACACGTGTCATGTTGCACGCCGGGAAAGACATTTGCATAAATTGACAAGCGGCAAAGCTATGATGCAAGAGGGGGCTTGTCCTTGTGTACGTGCTTTAGCGGGTGACAATCAAAAATTCGTAGTTGCTCATGCACAACCCCTAACTCTTGGAAACGAGTGCTGTGATGCCAAAAATGAAATAAAAATCCCCAAAATGATAAATATAACGTAAATTAAGCAAAACTGGTTAAGGTAAAGTAAAAGTGAATGAGGGGGCATCACAACAGGTGTCACAGTTTAATTATCTTGGGAGCTATGTAACAGATACTGGTGATGTGCAGCATGAGATTAACAGATGGATAGGGATTGCTGCCAGGACTTTTAAGAATCTGTGGAGAGTGTGGAGAAATAGCCATATACACCTAAAGACTAAAATTAGACTGTATAATAGTTTGGTTCTTTCTAGGTTAGTTATGGCAGTGAAACTTGGACACTTTGTAAACATGATAACAGAAAACTAGATGCTTTTGATTCTAGATGCTTTCCGCAGTATCTTGGGCATTAGGTAGTTCGACTTTGTAACTAATGATGAGGTTAGGCAAAGGAGTCTGCAACCTCCTTTAAGCAGCATATTGTGCAGAGAAAGACTCCATTGGTTTGGCCATGTTGCTCATATGGATAATTATAGATTGGCAAATAGGGTTATGAACAGTGTGCCTAAAGGCCTCAGAAAGAGGGGGAGACCAAGGATGAGGTGGGCAGACAATGTCAAACAGGACCTTATTAGAATTGGTGTGCAGTGGCCAGATGCAGCAGATGTAGCTCAGGAAATACTTGCTTTGAAAACTAAATTGCACCTCTGTAGCCCATGGCTGCTTGAGGATGATGATGAATTGTTTTAGAATATTGCTGATCTCTTCATTAGTTATATAAAAGGGAAGTTTAGAAATTCTTCCATTTTTAATAAGATTTTGAAATTGATAGAGTTCAAGTTTTTTTTATTGATTTCCCAGCTATTTTTACATCTTTTAAGCAGTGTTTCCACTGCATCATTGTCAGTGAGTGGAAAAATGAAAATTTGATGGTTGATTGATTTAGTGAAGTCAATTTTGCCTACCTCGCAGATTCTGGCGATATCTTTCAGGGCATCGATGAAATCAATTTCTGTGTGCAAAGCCTTGAAACAGCGTTGGAGAGAAGGATCTTCCATCTTCAAGTCTCTTAAAGACTATTTTTCTTTAGTCTTGTAAAGACTGTTTTTGGATTCTATATGCAAGACGGCATTGAACAAAGACTTGCTTAATACTTCTGTAATATGGTCATATATATGTATGGAGGGTGTTTAAAAAGTTCTTGACATATGTCTGTAGATTTGCACTCATTCCTCTGAAGTTAATAAGCTGCATCTTGTTTGAACGCTTGTCTAAACTTGTCATTATGTTTTAAAAACAAAGGTTGTGTCATCATTTTTCTCTTCACTGGCAAATATGTGCGTTGTTGTTATGGGGCCTATGAAAAACAGGGAAAAATATTACCTTTTCACAAGGGTGCAGCTAGGAGATGATGCAAAAAAACTCATGCTGATTTATCACAAGTATATGGAGATCATGCTTATTCGTATGGCAAGTTACAGGATGGATGTGCAAATTCAGAGGAGGACAGCAGAGCTTCAAAGAGCTCCTTCGAGCAGGAAGACTGAAGGAAGCCATGAATGAGAGGAACCACTGCTGCTGTTCATGAAATCATTAAAGAAAACTCACTCATTACCATTCAGGTAATAAGTTTTAGATGTCAGTGTATAGATTGGCAGTGTGGAAACAATTATTCATCAATATTTAAAGTTCTGAAAGATCTGTGCAAAATGGGTACCCACAAACTGACAGAACAGCCAAAAAGGGCTGTAATCAACTCGTGCAAGAAGATACTGGCAATGTTCGAACTTATTGTGGTGTGAAATGGTTAACAGGTGATGATACATAGTTCTATTACTTATACAACTCTCAGAGGGATCAAAAACTATTATTTGGGATGCAGAAGTTGAACTGCATTGCATCTTTTAAATTCATTTTTTTTCCAGTTCCCAAGGAGTGGTAGCTGTGGATGCCTTATCTGAAAAAATTACTATAAATGGTCAATATTACACTAACATTGTTTTTCCCAAAATGGTTAAGAAAGTGAAGGAGCAGCATCTAACAACAGGCGTGTGAAGGGTTCTCCATCTACATGACAATGCCAGTGTTCACAAAACCCAGAAAGTTGTGGCATATCCGGAGCAGCAAAAACATCAAACAGCCAGCTCATCATGTAAATTTATCTGATCTTGTACCATGTGATTTTTGATTGTTTCCAAAAATTAAATAGAAACATGCTAGGAACCCATTTTCAACAGTGCAAGATCGTTCAAATGTGTTTATTTAGAGTTGTGGAGTATCCCCAACAGAAGCACCACCAAGCATTCTAAAATTGGCTTAAACATCTAGAATTTTGCGAAGAAGCTGAAGGCTAGGACTTTAAAGGATAGTTGTAGTAAATGGAATGGCAAAACCCAATGCTTTGCCAACAAAGATAGCACTACATCATATGGGTGATGCCATGTATCCTCCATCTACTTTCATGGAAGACCTTCTGGTAGAATAATCATTCTTGCTGTGGGCAGCAGAGAAAGGACTTGTCATTTTAAGCTTGACTGTCGCTGTTAAATCAGTATAAATCTGGGTATTTAATCATTGAGGTGCATGGGGGAGGTCTTATGGAATTTTGCGCGCATGTCTAAATAAATTGCCAAACAATACAGAATTTCAAACTAAAATGAGAATCCAAACATTGAAAAATTTTTGAGTTATTTGAAAATTTTGAATTTTGAAGTGCCAATCTTGAGAATTTCTTATCTTTAAGTTTAAGTAATAAAAGGAAGAAAGTAAAATTTAGAATAGGGAAAAGGCATTCACAAAGTCAGATCAGAAAAGGATAGGAGCGGGCTCGAGCACAGTCCGCATCAAACCATGCCAAACTGGATGGTTGCTGGCTGAGCCTTGCAGGTTCGTGGAGAAATGGAACCTCATGAGAGACCAGAGGTCGAAAGGAGGAAGAACACCCAGGGGGAATGGTGCCAGTCAAGGCTACCTCCAACAAATGCCGTCCCTCCCGACTCGGGAACTTTTCCGCTGGATGAATATTGTTAGCCCTATTAGCTAGTCAGGGGGAGTCCTGGCTTCCCAGAAGCCCCCCCCCCCCTCCCTGAAAGCATGTGACACAGCAAGATTGGAAAAAGATCAGAATGTAATAGAGATTTGGGTGGGGGGGGGGGGGGGGCGTGGAGCGAACGAAAAGAGAGAAAGAGTAAGACAGGTACAGATACTTACTGTATGGGCAGAACATCAAGGGCTGGCTAGCTGAAAGAACATTCATACACAAATATTATTAGACCAAAAATCCTGTTTATTACACCAAGTATCTGTAGAATCCAAAGGAGGAGGAAATAAAAAGCAAATAGGGAAAGCATGGGCTTGAAAAGAGGGGATGGGGGTTGCTAATTCAAAGAATTTTAAAAATAGGAGGGAAAAGGAGTAAAGTTTAGGATAGGGTAAAAGCATTCGCAAAGCGCAAAGTCAGATCATACTAGGATAAAGGCGGGCCCGAGAAGAGCCTGCACCGAAACACACTGAACTGGGTGGGGGTGACCACGCCGACCGAGTTCTGGCAAATTCAGAGCTCCTGTGGGTGACCGGAGGTCGATAGGAGGGTTGGGTTGGGTTGTTTTACCTCTAAGCGGCACTTTTTTGCACACCATGGGCTAAATGGCCAGGTCACATGGACCCCAAAGGCTCAGAGAAGGTTGGGGGGGGGAACCCACTGGAACAGCTGTTGGGAGACAGATGGTAGCCTCCCGTCAAGGCCATCCAGTGTGTTCTTTAACATGCACAGGGTATGGCTCTCCCGTACACGGAGCCACAGCTTAACGTCTCATCCGAAGGACGGCGGCCTTTCCAAGCCCATCGGTGTCCCCTACTGATCGTGGGCAAGGCGGGGAATTTTTTGTGGAGATAAAGCTCAACGCTGACCCAGCTGGGACTCGAACCTGGGAACTACAGATTACGAGCCTGGTGTGCTGCCGACTGAGCCACCCCCGCCCCGTCGATAGGAGGAAGAACAGCCTTTGTGTGTGTGTATGTGTGTGTGTGTGTGTGGGGGGGGGTGATGGTGCCAGTCAAGGCTACCCCCAACAGATGCCATCCATTCCTGACTGAGGAACTTGCCGCTGGAAGCAAGTCAGGGGAATCCTGGCTTCCCAGAATCCCCCTTAAAGCATGTAACACAGCAAAAGTGAAAAAGATCAGAATGTAATTGAGAGTTGGGGGGGGGGGGGGAGCAAACAAAGAGAAAGAGAGAGTAAGACTGATTCAATATCTGTAGAACCCAAATGCAATGGAAATTAGAGAAATAGGAAAAGCATGGGCAAGAAAAGAGGGGGAAGGAAGTTAATTCTGATAAAAATTGAAGTTCTTGCTAGAATTTACATAAAATCGTTTTGTAAAGTGTACCTAATTTTCTGAAGTGAAGCTAAGGAAATTGAATGGGAGGTGGGTTGAGTATTAATTATATTTGCATCAGTTAGAATTAAATGTAAATTGTTTTATTTTGTGGATATTACATTGGTTTCCATAAATTAAGGAAAATCCCTATGTTAAGTCAATGTGAAGCTAACATCAAAGCTTTATAACTTCTAAAATAAGTTTTTTCGTTTTGAAAAATGTGATTGCAGATGAAGATCTCAATCAAATAAATCAATATCTCAATTTTCAACAATATTCATTCAGAATTTAATGAGTTATGGAAGTTTGAATATTTAACCACAGCAATACCAGTCTTAAGAAACTTTAATTCTTTACACAAAGTTCTAAAATGCGAACTTATTTTGTACTATAAACACTTTGATACAATACTTATTACTAAGTTTTAATTAACTTCTGAAGTCAATTTATATGGCTGGCATTGTTATCGCTAAATATTCAAACTTCTATAACTCATTAAATACTGAATGAATATTGTTGAAAATCGAGACATTGATTTATTTGATTGAGATCTTTATCTTTAATCACATTTTTCAAATCAAAACAAAAAAAAAACATTTTAAAAGTTATAGTAGAGCCTTTGACATTAGCTTCCCATTGACTTAACATAGGGATTTTCCTTAATTTATGGAAACTAGTGTATCTTCTAAAGGGAAGCTAAGGGGAGTAGGGAGGGGATATTTCGTTTAATATTTATTGTTAAGATAGAATTTAATTCTAATTATTATTATTTTATGGACATTATTTCTAAAGAGTAGCTAGGGAGAAATAGGTGGGAATTTTTCGTTTAGTGTTAATAGTACAAATAAAATTTAATTTAAATTATTTTATTTTGTGTACATTATTATCTGAGGACAGAGAGTGAAGGGGAAGGAAAATATTTCTGTGAACAATAATGGCCCATTTGGAATTTAGTTTAAATTACTCTATTTGCAGACATTATCTTCTAAAGGGAAGCCAAGGAGAAATGCAGGGGGGGGGGGGGGTATTTCATTTAGTATTAATGGTTTGGATAAAATTTAATTTAAATTATTTTATTTTGTGTACCTTATATTATGAGGACAGCAAGAGAGAGTGAAGAGGAAAGAAAATATTTCTGTGAACAATAATGGTCCAGTTAGAATTTAATTCCATTTGTTATTCTTCTGTATATTATTTTCTAAAGGAAAGCTAAGGGAAGTTAGGGGGGGGGGGATAGTTCATTTAGCATTTATTGTTCACCTTGAATTTAAAGTAAATTTAATTTATCTACATTATTCCTAAGGGAAGCTAGAGGGTTAAAAGAGGGCGGGGGGCAGATTTAATTCTATTAGTATTATTGGACCAGTTAAAATGTAATTTAATTTATTTTATTTGGTGTATATTATTTTTAAAGGGAAGCTAAAGGAAGTTAAAGGAGAAGGCTGTTGAATCTTGGCTACCGCTGGCAAGGTCAAAGTTTAGTGCATGTATACCGAAAGCAATTCCTGTTTGGGCTTCTAGGAATGGGGATTAAGAGTGTTTGGGAGGGTGGGAGTGGCCTGCATCCTGAGCTACTTGCCAAAGTAGTGTGTGTGTGTGGGGGGGGGGGGATCAAAGGATTGTGGACCTGTTTGGAGCTTTTGCTGGGAGAGTGCTTATTTTTAAAACAAATTTATTTGGGAATCCTAAGGAAAGTTTGTAGGAAAATAGAATGACAGAATTATTACATTACTACAACCGAACTGCAGATATACAAATGCATATTATAATACAAGTATATCTGTAGTTACAGTACAAATATATTTATTAGTAATATACATGTTAAGCATTTATATATATATTATGATTTTCTAGACATAGGGGCATTAAAGAAAAATACGAATGGGACATAGGACAAAATAAATATAACTACATGAAAGTACACTGTTTTTGTATTTTATTTTTTAAATTCTTTTAAGATATAATAATTAGCTTTTTTAGTAATAGCTACATCACATACCCTGTTTTTGCATTTTTAATATCTTTATATGTATTTTTAGGATTTATATACACATAAGACAGTGGTGTCATCCCAATTTATTAACAACCGGTTTTCATACCAAGGTGGGGGGGAGTATCTGGACAAATTAGTTTGTTAGACACTGATACTACATTCTGGGGAGGTGGGGGGGAGGGTGAATCCTCTCTCCTGGGAAAAACATTGAAAATATTTCCTATGAGATTGCATGATAGGTAAGTATCAATACTATAACTTTAACTACAAAAGTTTTATCTCAAATAAAGCTTCACACAAAATGCAGAGCCTATCTAAAAATATTAAAAACTAACCCCTACCGGGATAAATGTGCAATTAGTGGCAGTGATTCCGTATATAAATAAATATAACCATAGATAAGAGCATGATATTTTATTTTCCATGCAACTGTAGGATACATATGAAAAGCATAACATACATAAGTGATTAAAGCAAACTTCAAATTGCCAGCTGATTTTCAGAATTGTTTTTATCTTTTTATTTTCTGATTCTCATGTGATTTGCAGTATGATGACCTCTCCATAACCACGGTTTTTAATATGGCGTTGCATCCCAGTCAGAAATTGGTTTACCAAAAAGTTTGACTGTCATTATACTTGATATATTTTCAATAAGTAGTGCATTTCTTTGCTCAGTGCATATATTATTCTTTAAACTAAATGCTCGTTCAATTTCCACTGAACTGACAGCAATGATTTTAATATTATTTTAGCTTTTATACTTTTGGGAACCTGATAGATTGGAAAATCTCTTGCATCCATGAAATCACGAAAATCGTTAACTGGTATTGTAAATTTCATTAGTTTACTTAATTCTAGAAGTTTTTTCTCCCCATCAAACCACAGGGAGATTGTAATATCTTTCGGCCAAGTTGAAGTATCAAGCAAGTTAAATTGAGTTATAAATTTGTATATTCATCATTTTCATAATTTAATAGTCTAGAATTCATACAGTCGATTATGCTCTGGATTAGGTGGCATCTTGATAAGCGCAAATGTTCATTGTTCGATATATAATACATTTATAAGGTTCAGGTTTAATTATGGAAGGGACAAGTTTTTCATATTATCCTTCATGTTCTTTTATAAAATAAAGAGCTCTTATGCATCTGTGAATTAATCTATCTGTTTTTACAAGAGTAATGTCTTGGTTTTGTGTAGCAAGTGGCAGAAGAGATAATTCTTCAAGAATATCTATCATCAGGACCAAGTCCTCAATAAAATGTATATTTTCCATTCTCTGCTTCATGCCACTCATATTATTTTTACAAAACGTTCATGCAGTGCTGGATGCACTCGCCACATCGCTTTAGTTGCTTTAGCCGTGCAAGCTGCCCATCGGGGTCCCAATTTTCACGCCAATTTTCATAGTTTCTATTTCTAAGTCTTAAGCTATACTTTTTAGCTCTATTTGGTTTTTATAAGATGTATGGTATAGACAATAGATTTTGTCAAGAAACACCTTGAAATGATTCAAACATCTATAACTCATTAACTTGAGAAATAGATTTAATCGCAACATCCAATGCCAACTGAATCCTATGACTTAAGCAGTGCCAGATTATTAAGCCTGAGAACTGAGCTGTTAGCCTAGTTCAGACTCCTGATTTTTTTACCCAACATAGTACTTAATTGTTGGCACAAAAACTAATTAAATGTTCTTTTAGGTAGCTCTCAGTAAATCCATGCATTTCTAGTGTAGAAAGCAGAGTGTTACAAATGTATTCTGTATTTGTGGAATTTAATTATTTTCCACAATCTATAAATAAATTTATTGGTTCTTCGTATTTTTGAATGCTGCAGCATAAAAAGATAACTAAGGCACATTTTTTTAATATTGTGCTTGCCTCATCAATAAGTAAAGAAATTTTTGCTTTTTGTTCAATTATTTTGACAAAAACTCAATTTCTTAATCTTAGTGGCTATGTGTTGTACAATGGACATAGCTATTTGTCTTGAATGCAAAGAAATTCCCATGTCTACACCGTTTTTTTCTTGCAGCTGTTTATTTCTTCTTCTATATCCATCATTGGCCTATTGCGTTTTACAAGACTGTAAACTGAGTTGAAAATATGAACTGTTGAAGTTAAATACTGTTCGTTAACTTTATCTATGGCTGCAACTGATCGATTTTTTTTTAGATTCTTCTAATAATTATACAATTTTACCATGGAACATTATTAAAGAATGTTCCGTAATTTTTTTTACGAATAGACAATAGTTGAATTTGTTTTTTTGAACCATTCGCAGTAACTTTTGCATTGCACCACTCTGTTGATATGTGAATGTGTTTGTGAGCTTCTACATTCAAAGATGTGAACTGAGCTCACAGTTTACAACCAGCAGTGTTCAATTGTGTAACCAGTAGCCATGGATATTTATTCAAAAAGAATTTGTGAGTTTTTTCAGACCAAATGGATAATTTATTTTCAATATTCAAACTTACAGTTTCTATAGCTGTCTTTTTCAATGTACTTGGGCCAGGTTCTTTTGTTTCTTGAAGATCATCTTCCTCTTTAGCTTGCTTTGCTTTAATAAAAAAGTTTTTTATGCTGCATTGGCATTTCATCATCACTAATTAATTTGTTTATGGTTAAAAACTATTAATAAAACCACTCACAGTTGTAAACAAGCAGAGTTAGAAAAAAAGCTTTCGAATTAAATGAACATTCAGAAACAAAATGCATTCGAACAAATCCCCTCAGTGCGAGCTCCTGTCTGTGGTGAGGGGACCACCCTGTGAAGGTTCCGCTGGCTCGGTTATTGTCACAGGGTCCTAAACGCTCGCCCGCATGTTTGCCATGCGCGGTGACCCGTGTCCCTGGAAAGGAGGATCCTGGCAGTTGCTCAGGGGTCGTCTTCTCTCTCCAGCTCATGACTGGTGGGGTCCACTTTGGCCGTTTTGCCATTGGGGACCTTATCTGTCGCAGGGCTGGGCAGCGGTTTCGGGGGCCGCTGCTATATACTGCTTTGGCCTCTGCTTCAGGTAAACTGGCCCCCTCAGGATCAATTGGCTGGTGGGCTGGTCTTGCTAGGGTCAACTATGCAGATAGGTGGGTAACCTTGTCCACGTCCGGACAACAGTTTGCGAGTTTCCCCACACATTCACTAATTTTGTAGTTTTCTTTCTTTTGTGAGGCCAGTTGTTACCTCACACTTTATTGCTTTGTTGCTTATTTTCTTTTGTGGGAACTCAGATGAGTTTCTCACCATTTCTCTTTTCCTTTTCCTTTTTGTTTCGTTGTGAGGGCTTGGCTCATTGGCTGTGTGGGTATGGTGCCCGGGCAGCCCTGGTGCCCAACTGGGCATCCCCTTGTTGAACTCAGTGGTGGGTGGAGACAACAGGCACTGCATCCCTAAAAAACAACCATGAGTTCTACAGCTCATAATTCACTGATCAATGCCGCCAAGAGGGCTCGCCATGAACCCCCATCTTCTTTGTCTATGCCTTCGTCTTCGTGTGTGTCTCCATCTCCGAGGTTCCTGATCATCCATTCTATGGGTGTTCAAGTGCTTGGAGACATGTCCCCGTTTTTTATTTACAAGGGTATTCAAAGTCTTGCAGGAGAACCGAAATCAGTCAAGTGCCTTAGATCTGGTGACTTGCAGGTGGAGACTGCATTCTCCAAGCATTCGGAGCTTCTATTAAAGGTTACAGCGATTGGTTGGAGTGGCAGTTGAAGTCACTTCACACAAGACACTCAATTCCTCCCGGGGCATGATCTCCGAGTGGGGCCTCCTCAAGGTTTTTGAGGAGGAAATCCTCTCCGAGCTTTCAGCCCAGGGGGTGATAGCAGTCCACTGGGTTTCGTCACGCAGTGATGGAAAGTTAGAGCCCATCCGGGTATTCATCCTAACTTTCAATACACCACACCTGCCTACTTCCATCAAGGCAGGATACTTACACTGTGAGGTATGGCCATTTATACCCAACCCTCTGCGTTGTTTTCAATGCCAGAGGTTTGGCCATGCCCGCACCGCAAGCCCAACTGTGCTCATTGTGGCAGTCAGAATCATCTTGAACCTGACTACACAGCAGAAAAGGCATGCTGTGTAAACTGGTGTGGTGAACATCCGGCGTACTCCCGCGACTGTCCGAAGTGGCTAGAGGAGAAAGAGGTACAGCGCCTGAAGACCCTCCATAAAGTTAGCTATCCAGAGGCAAGGAAACTCGCTGCACCGTCTGCCCCACCTGGCAAGGTCTCCTATGCTGGTGCAGTCATCAGAAAGCCCATCATTCAGATGGCTTCTGTTGCAGTGCAGACGGACATCAGTGTTCCACGTGCTGCAAAGTACCTCTTGACACAGGCAAAGCCGACGTCGGTGTCAATCTCGACATTGACACCAGTTTCTATTCCTGTGTCTGTGCCTTCCACATCGACCTTTGGAAGGCCCCCTCCACCCAGCCCACAGACAGCAAGACCTTCCAAACCCAAGGGGCCCCCAACGGGGCCCAAAAATAAAATTTTACCTCCTTCTCATTCGGCGGTCTCTGATCCATGTTGCTCGGATGACTCCGAGGACATGGAAACAGACTGCCCTATTTTTCCAAAACCGTCGCTGGCGACGGTTAAAATAAATTGTAAGTCGTCCGCCAATTCTTCCAACACCTGAGATGGCCACACTCCTTTAATGGAACTGTCGTGGATTCCAGAGAAATATTGACGACATCGAGGTCCTCCTGAGGGCACACAAACCCCTCTGCATGTGCCTTCAGGAGACATTCTTGAAGACAGCCAACAATCCCACTATCCGGCACTTTTCACTCGTTCGCCGGGACCAGGATGGAGATGGTCCTGCTCACGGAAGTGTTGCCATCCTCGTGACAACCATTCTCCATTCCAGGTCATTCCTCTCACCACACACTTAGAGGCGGTTGCCATCCACCTCTTTGTGGGATTTTCGTTGACTGTCTGTTCTGTCTATCTCCCACCCAGAAGCATCGTTTTCCGGGATGAACTTGATGACCTCGTCTCGCAGCTGTCGTCCCTCTTCCTTATCATGAGGGGCTTCAACGGACACAATCCACTTTGGGGCAGTGCTGACACCAACAGGAGGGGTGGAGTCCTGGAGCAGTGGCTTCTGGATCCATCGCTCTTCCTGTTGAACACCAGTTTCATTACTTACTTTCACTCCCCAACCTGCACTTTCACTGCCATTGACCTTACCATTTGCTCCTCCTCGATCCTTCCATTCTTTACATGTGAGGTTGAGGACAACCCCTATGGGAGCAATCACTTCCCCATGGTGTGCACCATCTCTCATGGGGGGGGGGGGGCCTTGCAGCCCTTCGCGTGTCTCCCAGTGGTGGCTTGATCGGGCTGACTGGAGTGGCTTCGGGCTCTTGTCTGAGCTCGATGACCACTCTGTCAGCCAGGAGCCCATCAATGTTGCAGTGGTGGAGATTACGGACTGTATCGTAGATGCAGCTGCATCCACAATTCCTCAAACTTCGACATGGTTCCCTCGTTTTCCAAAACCATGGTGGAATCCAGATTGCACCGCAGCTCTTAAGGCTCAGAACAAGGCTTGGGGGGTGTTTCAGAGATATCCAATATCCCCCAACCTTGAAGCATTCAAACGTGCCAGGGCAAAAGCCCGTTTTGTCCGGCGCCAGAGCCAGAAGGAATTTTGGATCAAATATATACGTCTTCTATCACCCGCACGACCAATTCTAAGATCGTGTGGGATAATGTCCAGAAGATGGGTGGGAAGTACATGTCCCACTCATTATCAATCCTGGAGAACAATGGACAGGCAATTGCTATCCTCGAGCAATTGCCGACACTTTGGAGGACTCCCCCAAGTTTCTGACCTAGAAGAGCAAGGCCGAACACTCTCTGCTGTCCTTCCATTTGAATGGCCTGGAGTCTTACAACAGACCATTCACAGTGGAGGAGCTTCACATTGCTCTGTACACTTCTCGTGCTGGGCCAGACATTGTCCATTATCCTATGCTCTAACATCTCTCACCATCGAGTAAGGATCGACTGCTCCGTCTCTTCAAGCACATTTTCATCGAGGAGCAGTTTCTGTCTCCTGGTGGGAGGCCATAATCTTGGCCTTCCCTAAGCCAGGTAAAGATCCCAAGATTCCTTCCAATAATCATCCAATTGTGTTGACGAGCTACATCTGCATGGTGTTGGAAAGAATGGTAAATGCCACACTGGCCTGGTAATTGGAACATCACTGCCTTCTTTCCAGCACCCAGTGTAGCCTTTGCAGACACAGGTCTACATTAGACCATCTGACCTTCCTCGAATCGGCAATCAGGAAGTCGTTTTTATGTAGAGAGCACCTGGTGTCAGTTTTCTTCGACATAGAAAAAGCGTATAACACTGCATAGAGATTCGGCATTCTTTGTGACCTCCATAGCTTTGTTTTGCAAGGTCACATGCCGATCTTCATTGCAAACTTTTTATCTACTCTTAGTTTTCTATTTTATGTCGGCAACACTCTCTTGCACCCTTTTTCCCAAGAACAGGGGGGGGGGGGGCACAAGGTTGTGTCTCCTGAGTGTTACGCTTTTCACTGTCAATATAAATTTCATTACATGGCAACTTCCTCCCACTGTAGACAATGCCCTCTATATTGATGACTTTAGCATCTTTTGCTCATCGTATGAGGGTCATTGAATGACAACTCCAAACTGCCCTGAACAATCTCTCGGTTTGGGCAACGGCCAATGGGTTTCAGTTCTCCCCACAGATGATTGCTTGTGTGCACATTTGCTGCAAGCGTAATCTTCATCTGGACCCCAAACTGCGGCTAGGGGGGAACATCATTCCAATTGTGGCGGAGTCCAAGTTTCTCGGTCTCATCTTCGACCGAGAAATTGACCTTTTTACCTCATATTCGCCATCTCAGGTCCAAGTGCACGGGGACATTGAACATCCTCAAGGTCCTCTCCTCCCTCTCTTGGGGGACGGACCGATGTTCTTTGCTCCATCTCGACTGTACAACTGTCGAGTCGAAACTGTACTACAGATCCCAGATGTATGACTCAGCCCAGGATTCAGTGGTGAAAGTGCTGGACCCTCTACACCATCGGGCCCTCTTTGTTTGCACATTGGTCTTCCACACTTCACCGGTCCACAGTCTCTATGTAGAGACCGACAAAACTTCATTATCTATTTGCTGTCAGCAGTTGTCCCTGCAGTATGCTGCAAAATTGCGATCCCTGCCAGGCCATCTGACTTGTGACTGTGTTTTCAGTCCCCAGTGGAAATGTTCTGCCAGAATTGGCCGACTACCATTCGTTCTTTCGGTTTGCGTGTCTGAGGTTACCTGCGAGACATTAACACGTCTCAATATCATCGCACAGCAACAACCAAGCCACTTTCACCTTGGCTTTCTGTTTCCCCTTCCTGTGATTTTTCCCTGTGCAGGACAGGGAAGGCCTTTACACCCGACTGTGTGTATCAGCAACTGTTTGCCAGCCATCGTGCTGCGCACCCGAACTTCTTGCCTGTCTTCACAGATAGCTCAAAGTCCAGTACATCTGTGGGATCAGCCATGGTCTGCTGTGATGTAATCATTGCAGACCAGATTCCATGGCAGCGGTCCATCTTCACTGCAGAGTTTCATGCTATCAGTCTTGTCTTGGACCACATAGGAGCTAGGCATCATTGTCAGTGTGTACCTTACACCAACTCGCTTAGCTCGCTACAGGCTTTGATCATGGTGAGGCATCAGCCTCATCCTGTTCTCTCCAAGATCCACCAGCAGCTCCATCATCTGGCAGCCACCACCACCATCATTCTCTTCTGTTGGGTGCCTGGTCACATTAGGACCAGGAGCAATAATTTGGCAGATGCTACTGCCAAGTCGGCCACTCCCCTATCCGACTATCCGCTGCCAGTTCCAATACTTGGACTTTCAGCAGCGTTTTTCCATTGATCTCCGACATAGTATCAGAGATCTTTGTCTGAACAGGTTATTGTCAAACCATGGCAGTTTTGTTTTCGCATGAATCACAAGGAGGAAGCTGTATTTGCTAAGCTCCACTTAGGTGATTTGTTTATCACTCATTCCTTTCTTCTTCAGGTGGACAATGAACCTAAATGTTAGTTTTGTGACACCATTGTAACTGTAAAACACATTTTACTTCATTGTCCATGTTTTCATTTTGAACGACATGTTTATTTAACTTTCACGATTTTATGTCTGAGCCCTTTACACATGGACTTGTTTTATCTGATGGTTCTGCTTTAACCATTGTTTTTTGCTTTTTGCATTTTACTGGTTGTTTTACTCATTTATGATTTTTACTTTATTTCCTAGATTATACACGTTTCTGATTTTAAATGCGTCCTTTACACCCATTTTTATTGTTGACTTATGCACTTGTTTATTCTTTTTTATACCCATCTTTATTGTGCTGTTTTGTTTCTGTCAATTTTAACTTTGGTTGTGGGTTATCTGACTTTTATCACTTTGTCTTTTTGTTTGGTGCAATATAGCCTTTATTGCTCTTGTGCCATAAAACCCCAAACAACCAAACCTTTTGAAATTTATCATGCAAGCACATTTTTCACAGTAGTTTGAATTGTTCTTTTTATATAATATATACTCCAAACCATTCCATTTTTGTTGCTGTTATAGCTATATTTTGTATTGTTTATGGTTGTTGCTTCTACAGTGAATGTGATTGTTGTAAGTAGGAGAGGTCCAAATGGAACACCATGTAGATTTAAAAAAAGCTGTTGATTTATAGATTTGTCACAAATTTTTTGAATGATGCATTTTTTTTTTCATCTGTGGTGGCTTAATTCTCACTTTTAACATCTTGAACATCTAGTTAAGAAGGTTAGAGAACTTTACCCATCATAAGTATCAAAGATAAAGGAAAGTTCATTATCTGAAAGGTTGGGTTGGGTTGTTTTACCTCTGAGCGGCACTTTTTTGCACACCATGGGCTAAATGGCCAGGTCACATGGACCCCGAAGGCTCAGAGAAGGTTGGGGGAGGGGACCCACTGTTAGGAAACAGATGGTAGGCTATCTAGCGTGTTCTTTAACGTGCACAGGGTATGGCTCTCCCGCACACAGGGCCACGGCTTAACGTACCATCTGATGTACGGCGGCCTTTCCAAGACCCATTGGTGTCCCCTACTGACCATGGGCAGGGTGGGGAATTTTGCGCAGATAAATCTCTACACTGACCCAGCTGGGACTTGACCTGGGAACTACAGATTACGAGCCTGGCGTGCTACCGACTGAGCCACCCCCGCCCCTATCTGAAAGGCATGGATAATATAATGTTATATATATATATATGTCTACAATTTAATAAGTTTACAGTTTAACTTTTACTCTTGAAAATATGAAGAATAATATAATCATAGTTGCTTTGTTTCATTAAACCACAACAACTGAGGGCCTCCAAAGATGGTAATTCTGTCAGTTGCCCATTAGCCTGTTTTTTTTACATTATATGTTGTGCATGATAAAGAATTCACTGGATGCTCATAATTGGAGTTCCTAATTGCTGTTATTCTGATTCTTAAACCATCCTGTTTGAACATGAGTACTTCATCATCTGATCTTTAAGGCCCTATGTAAAGCTGGAAAAGTGTTACTCAGACTTCTTCGCATTTCCAGTTAATCTCTATAGTAGCAGTGTGACATTAATGCATACTACAATTGATTTCTACATGTGCTAATATAAATACTTTAGACCAGTGGTTCTTAACCAGGGAGGTGCAGAGAGGATTCAGGGGATATGTGAGATTATCATTAACAGCCATATGGTTCTGAAGAATTTTTTCATTTATTTTTTTACTCTTGTGTGGCATGCGAAAAATTGCTAAGAAGTAATTTTGTATACTGATGTTGTACTGATTAAGCTGAATTTATGAACAATTTTTTCTTATTGCATGCAAAATGTATAGAGTTTTGGTTTTTATTATTAAAATTGTTTACTTCGTTTTGGTAAATTTTGATTATTTATGTAACAAATAAAGGGCTCTGGCATACAAAGTATACAGTCGTCATTTTAATTTTATCTTGAATTAGTTGTACTTATGCTAAGTGATATTGACCTCTTGAATCATGGGGTCTTTATTAAAGTTTTCGTATCCATAGCACAACATGTAATATTATTTATTATTTTTTGGGGAGAGGTATGGACATTTATGATCACTCTCGAGGTGTGAGAATAAAAAGGTTAAGAACCACTACTTTAGACTTCATACAGTGTCATCAAAGTAAATATATGAACTGTCAAAGTAGTTTTCTGTAAGTAAATGTTTTTTGGTGTGTGTGTGTATATGCTAGAAATCCATAAATTTTGCATACCTCTACTCTGAACTTTGATATATATATATTTCAAATGTAACAATCCTGTAAATTATACATTTGTTTAGGTTGACATCAATTTTACTTCTTTAAATCCTGGTATAGAAGAAAGTATGAGTAATATCAATTTATTGCACTTAGATGAATACAACAGAACCAACAATTTACTTCATGGATTGATAAGTAACATAAATGTGCATCCCATCTTTTCAAAAGTAAGTATTTTTTTCAAAAAAAATGTGTTACAGTTTTTTGTTACTGTAATACATGTTTAAGATTAATTTGTTAAATTATGGCTGAGAGGACATGTATTTGAATCCACATAATTGGAAAAATGTTTGTTTTCCAATGAGAATGGTTAGCTGAGATCATTTTTGAAACTATTGGATTTTCATAATGTTTCTTATTGTGTTAGAGTAGGTGCACCTCAAGTACTGAAGAGCTTAGAAATTAGTTTTTCCTTCAACACCATAGATCCAGGACTTGAGGCTATTAAAGCCATCAAGTCCAGAAATTAAATTATAATAAACTAAATGTGCCTACTTTCTACATTCCTTGGTATGAGAGCCTATTATTGATACATGGTGAGGGGGAGCATACAGTGAAGGTTCAGCTTGTTCAGTTGCAATTGCTGGATCCTTGGAGAAGGATGACCTAATAGTTAGTGGGTGGAGAGGACACCTGCTGCTCTCCTCAGCCCTTAACTCCTGGAGTCACCTTTCTGCTTCAGTTGCAGTTTGGGGAGCCTATAGTTGTAGAGACCACACAGTGGTGGGGTTTGATTCAGGAAAATATATGGCCTGGAGCCACCCCTTAAAATTAATTAGCATGTAGGTTCAGCTACTAGGTTTAATGTCTTCCAGAGAATTTCCTTGCTATTTTGGCACCAGAGTTTCCCTGATAGATATGGTTTTGTGTAGCCAAAGCATGAAACTGAATCAAGGGCATGGAATCATTGCATTGCAATTATATCTTCTATATTCTGCTGCACATAAAGAATGGAGCTGCAAGTCTCCTTCAAAGAGTTTCTTGTCCACTCGTGGCATATTGCATTCTATGAAAGCTAATGAAAAGCAAGATGCAATGCCAATGTATCAATCCTCAACTGTCTCTGTGGGTGGCCACCATAATTCTTCACTTAAAGGAGCTAGAAACCTGGAAATTTGGCAGAAGATTGTGTACCATGAGGTTGTGCAGTCAAAATATTAACTTCATAGGTTCAATAATAATAATAATTAAAAAAACTCCTTCAGTCGTAATTTCTAATCGCAAAAGCTACTATTGCCAGATTCCACACATTCCCAAAGACATTATTATATTAAAGGTCACATTGCAAGTATGAATCTGATTTTTTTCCCCTGTACCAAAGCACAGGAGAACCAGGGAACAGTCAGGGAACCTGTGTACAAAATTTGGGACTATTCTGTCAAGTATCTTAGGAATTGCAGGACACCAAAATTTTTCAAAATGGAAATAAAACTTATGATAAGTTGCATAGAAACAAAGCAATGGCTCATGAGAGCTAGCCTGGTGTCAACAAAGGCCTGAGCAACACTGCATAAATTCTTCTAGTCACTAATATATTGCTGTAAAGGAGATTATGTTTCATTGTGCACTTTACATTTTCCCAGACTAAAAAACAGCATTTTTGATTGCTCACTCCATGAACTATAAATAATAATAAGAATGTGCATTAGAAAAAATACTTATTTCTCGCATAATGTGGGGAACTAAACTGATGTTCACAAAAATTTTAACACCAAGAAGAACCAATCAGAACACTCCCATATTTGGGGGTTCAATGTAGCTTTATTGTGTAATAAATGATTGCACAATGGAGAGTTACATACTGAGGACATTACATATGGAGAGTTGCATACTGAGTTTGACCCTTCCAAGGTCCAGCCTGAAAAACTGATTTACATCCAGAGGTGCAGCTATTTTTACATTATGATCAGCAAAAAATAAAAATAAAATAAATAAAAAATTGGAAATTTTTTCCCAAATAACTAATGAAAGGTATTACGGCATATTATATGCCAAATTAATCAGCATTTAATTCTGAATATTCTAAAAACTAACTAACAATGCTTTTTTGGATAAAAAAGAGCAGATGAGGCAAAATTATTTCAGTGATAAGGCACTGGATGTTATTTTGGAAAGAAAGAACAGCAGGAATGTTCTTAATCAATACCTTTCTAGTCCTAACAGAAAGAATTACAAAGAGGTTAATAAATGTGTAAAGGATCAATTAGCAGCTGATAACAATCTTTGGCTTGATGGCTTGGCTGACAAACCTGAGGAAGCAGCTAAAAGCATAATAGCAGAGAGCTGTACCAGATAGTCAATGTTCTGTGTGGGAAAAAATGAACAGGTATGCAGGGATTGAAGGATAGGCAAGGTAAGGTTATTGAAGATAAGGATTCTCTCATGGCTCGGTAGGCTGAGCATTTCAGAGACATTCTAAACAATGTGGTAATTTCTACTCCCATTGTTTATATTGATGATAGATGCATTACTGGCTTTAATGTTGGCCCTATAACACAGTCTGAAGTTATTTTGGCTATTCTAAACTTAAACTACATAAATCCCCAGGGGTAGATATAATTTCAAAGAAATGCTTAGAGCTGGAAATGTTTCAGTTATCACATGGATGACTGAAATTTTGAATATCTTTTATGATAAAGGCATTATTCCTAAGGATTTTACCAGAGCTTCTATTTTCATTATTTTTCAAAAAGGTGATCACTATAGGGGTTCTATAGTTCTTGTGATCACTATAGGGGTATCAGCCTACTCTCTGTTCCAGTTAAGGTTCTTTGCATGATTGTGCTTAATAGAATTAAGAATCTGATTGACCAACGATTGCATGATGAACAATGTGTATTCATAACTGGTAGGGGATGTGTAGATCAGATATTTTCATTTAGGCAGATTTGTGAGAAATGTTGAGAGTTTCAGAAACTTGTGGTTACTAGCTTTGTAGATTTCAAACAGGTTGATTGTGAGATCATAAAGAATGCCAAACAAGTTAGTTAACATAATAGAAGCTCTCTATAATAACACTGAGTTGATAAAGCTTGTAGCTATTGGTTTAGCATTTCTGCTGGTGTTCAACAAGGGAAAGATTTTGGGCTTAACTGGTCTAGAGATCTGAAAATTTCTGATTTAGATTATGTGATGATTTGGTGCATTTGTCAAATGATGGTGATGAGATGAACTCTTTTATTAGAGCTGTTGATGAAACTAGTAGTAGAATAGGTTTGATGATAAACAGAGATCTTGATAGCTTTATAACAGATACTGATGATGTGCCGCATGAGATAAACAGATGAATATGGATTGTTGCTGGGACTTTTAAGAATCTATGGGGAGTGTGGAGAAATAGCTGTTATACACCTAAAGACTAAAATTAGACTGTACAATAGTTTGTTTTGTTTTAGAGTCAGTTACGGTAGTGAAATGTGAACCCTTTGTAAACAAGATAACAGGAAACTTGATGCTTTTGATTCTAGATGTTTACACAGTGTCTTGAGCATTAGGTGGTTCAACTCTGTAAATAATGATTAAGTTAGGCAAAGGAGTTGGCAACCTTCTTGGAGCAGCATATTGTGCAGAGAGAGACTGTTGGTGTGGCCATGTTGCCTGTATCATAACTATAGATTAGTGAATAGGGTTATGAACAATATACCTAAAGGCCACAGAAAGAGAGGGAGACCAAAAGGCTGTGGGTAGGCAATGTCAAACAGGACCTTGTTAGATTTGGTCTACGGTGGCGAGAAGCAGCAGATGTAGCTCAGGACAGACGTGTTTGGAGAACTAAATTGCACAATCTGGTTGGACCTCCGTAACCCATCGCTGCTTGAGGATGATGATGATAATGAAGAAAATTACTCCATTTTGTAATTTTTTTCTCAATTCCATACTTGGACAAAAGTCCAGGTTTTTTTCCAACTGTGCTGAACCATATTGAACAAGTCAACTTTGGTTATTTTTTTATGGAAAAATTACAATTAAATGAAATAGATCTTGTTATATATCTAATTAAACAAAATTTAATTATGAATTTATAAAAATGAAAAATTTGAAGAAATTTACAATTTATTAATTTTAATAAGATATTTTCATGTTGATATAGTGAAAAAATATAACAGACTATGCAATTAAGGCTTAATGTTGGAAAACGTGATGTCAAAAAAAACAGTTAAATTATATGTTATATATTAATCAAAAGTAAAATTTTTCCCCAAATAATATATATTTACCTGAAACATAATATTTATTTCTTTTAGTGATTCTTTTCAGTGTGGTATATTTTAAAATGTGGGCCATTATTATGCAAAGTGACTTGGATTGCTCGCATTAGTGAATTTTCTGTCCTGTTTATGAAATAGAAAAAAAAAACATTATCTTGGAAGCCTTCTTTACTAAAGATCATGAATTTTTTCTTTGGGTGTCGAAGTTTTGCAATCTCAGATTCCCCTCAGTGCAAGCTCCTGTCCGTGGTGAGGGGACCACCCTATGAAGATTTCGCTGGCTTGGTTACCTTCACAGGGTCCTAAACGCTCACCCATGTGTTTGCTGTGCACGGAGACTTGTGTCCCTGGAAAGGAGGATCCTGGCAGTTGCTCAGGGGTCCCTGTCTTCTCTCCCCGGCTCATGACTGGTGGGGTCCCTTTGGCAGTTTTGCCATTTGGGAGCTTGTCTGTCACGGGGCTGGGCAGCGACTTCAGGGTCCACTGCTATACACTGCTTTGACCTCTGCTTCAGGTAAACGGGAGGCCCTGGGGTGGCCCCCTCAGGGTCAATTGGCTGGTGGGAAGGTCCTGCTAGGGTCAATCAGGCAGAGCAGTGAGTAGCCTTGTCCATGCCCAGGCAACGGTTTACAAGTTTCCCCACTGATTTACTAATTTTGTAGTTTTCTTTCATTTGTGAGAACAAGTTGTTTCTCACTTTTCCCTATTTTTCTGCCTTTTTCTTTTGTGAGTCCTCAGTTGTGATTCTCACATTTCTCTTTTAATTTTCCTTTTCTTTTGTTGTGAGGGCTGCCTGTGACTCACTGGCTGTGTGAGTATGGTGCCCGGGCAGCCCTGGCACCCAATTGGCTGTCCCCTAGTTGGACTCCGTGGTGGGTGGGGACAACGGGCACTGAAACTCAAAACCCAACTATTGAGTTCTCAAAATGAAAACTCATCTTCGAATGCAGCAAAAAGAGCTCGGCACGAGATTTTTCTTCTGTATCTTCATTGTCATCGTTGCTGTCATCTTCGTGTCTTCCATCGTTCCCGAGGTTCCTGGTCATCCATTCTATGGGTGATCAGGTTCTTGGGGAGATGTCCCCATTTTTTATTAATAAAGAATTGAAAGGTCTTGCTGGAGAATCATTATCAGTCAAGTGCCTAAGATCTGGTGACTTGCAGTTGGAAACTGCTTGCTCAAAACATTCTGAGCTCCTCTTGAAGGTAACAGTGATTGGTGGAATGGTGGTCGAAGTCACTCCACATAAGATGCTGAATTCCTCCCATATGTGGTCTCTGAGTGGGGCCTCCTCAAGGTTTCTGAGGAGGAGATCCTCTCTGAGTTGTCATCCCAGGGAGTGATAGCAGTCCACCAGGTTTCACAATGCCGTAATGGGAAATTAGAACCCACCCGGGTTCTAATTCTCACTTTTAATATGCCACACCTGCTTGCTTCCAGTGCATTATGGCCTAGTCGCCCATACGCCATAAATCCCAAAACAACCAAACCTGCCTGCTTCCATCAAGGCAGGTTACCTTCACTGCAAGGTACGGCCATACATTCCTAACCCCCTGCGCTGTTTTCAGTGTCAGAGGTTCAGCCATACCCACACAGCATGCTTGGGCAAACCCACCTGTGCTTGTTGTAGCAGATAAGATCACCTTGATCCTGACTGCACAGCAGAAAAGGCATGCTGTGTGAACTGTGCTGGAAAACATCCGGTGTACTCCCACGACTGTCCTAAGTCGTTGGAGGAGAAAGAGGTGCAGAGGTTAAAGACATTAAATAACATCTCCTATGTAGTGGCAAGAAGTTTGGCTGCACCGCCTGCCCCACCTGGCAAGGTCTCCTATGCCGGTGCGGTCGTTGGAAAGCCATCATTAAGGTGACTTCCATTGCGGTGCAGACCGGCATCAGCGTCCCACCAGATGAATCTTTCTCGCCTGCTGCTAAGTGCCTTTTGATGCAGGCAAAGCCGCAGACGGTGTCAATCTTGACATTGATCCTGGTGTCAATCTCGACATTGCATTCCACTTCCACCTCTTGGAAGGCCTCCTCCACCCTGTCCACAGACAGTAAAACTTTCCAAGCCCAAGGGGCCCCCACCAGGGACCAAAAATAAAATTTTAACACCACCTTGTTCAGTGGCCTCTGATCTGTGTTACTCGGATGACTCCAAGGACATGGACACAAACCGCTCCATTTTTCCGAAACTGTCGCTGGTGATGGTTAAAATAAATTGAAAGTTGTCCGCCACTTCTTCCAAGTCCTGAGATTGACACACTGCTACAATGGAACTGTCGTGGATTCCAGAGGAATATTGATGACATCAAGGTCCTCTTGAGGGCACACGAACCCATCTGCGGGTGCCTCCAGGAGACTTTCTTGCAGACAGCCAATGATCCCACTATCCGGCACTTCTCTCTTGTTCACCAGACCAAGATGGAGATGGTTCAGCCCGTGGGGGTATCACCATCCTCGTGAGCAATCATTCTCCATTCCAGGTCATTCCCTCACCACAAACTTAGAGGTGGTTACGATCTGCCTCTTTGTGGGATTTTCGTTACCTGTTCTGTCTATCTACCATCCGGAAGCATTGTTTTCCGGGATGACCTTGATGATCTCATCTCGCAGCTGCCATCCCCCTTCCTCTTTATGGGAGACCTCAATGGACACATTTCACTCCGGGGCTGTGCTGACACCAATGGGAGGGGTGGGGTCCTGGAGCACTGGCTCCTGGATCCATCGCTCTCCCTATTGAACACCGGTGTCAGTATGTATTTTCACACCCCAACCCGCACTTTTACTGCCATTGATCCCCACCATCTGCTCCTTCTCAATCCTTCCACTCTTTACATGGGAGGTCGAGGACAACCCCTATGGAAGCAATCACCTCCCTGTGGTGTACACCATCTCCCATGGGGGGCCGTGCACCCATCGCGTGTATCCCGGTGGAGGCTTGATCGGGCTGACTGGAGTGTCTTCGAGCTGTTGTCTGAGCTCGATGAGCACTCTGTCAGCTAGGAGCCAATCAATGTTGCAGTGGCGGAGATGACTGACTGCATCATCTATGCAGCTGCCTTACTATTCCTCAGACTTCAACTCGGTTTCCACGGTTCCCAAAACCGTGGTGGAATCCAAACTGCACCTCAGCTCGTAAAGCTCAGAACAAGGCTTGGGGGGGTGTTTTGGAGATATCCAACGTCCCCCAACCTTGGAGCGTTTGAATGCGCCAGAGTGAAAGCCTGTTTCATCTGGCGCCAGAGCCAGAAGGAATCTTGGATCAATTATACATCTTTTATCACCCGCACAACCAGTTCTCAGGTTGTGGGGGATAAGGTCCAGAAGATGGGTGGGAAGTACACATCCCACTCATTATCAATCCTAGAGCACAATGGCCAGGCAATTGCTGATTCTGTGCAATTGCCGACACTCTGGGGGAGTCATTCTCCTCTATCTCTTCTCTATCCTCCTACTCTGCCGAGTTTCTGGCCCAGAAGAGCAGGGTTGAATGCTCTCCACTGTCCGTCCATTTGAATGGCCTGGCGTCTTACAACAGGCCATTCATAGCAGAGGAGCTTCGTCTTGCTCTGCACATTTCTCGTGCATCTGCCTTCAGGCCAGACAACATGTCCATGAACAATATCCAATGTGCTATGCTCCAACATCTCTCACCATCGAGTAAGGATCGACTGCTCCGACTCTTCAACCACATTTTCATCGACGAGCAGTTTCAAGACTCCTTGAGGGAGGCATTGTTTTGGCCTTCCCCAAGCCAGGCAAAGATCCAAAGATTCCTTCCAATTATCATCCAATTGCATTGATGAGCTGCATCTGCGAGGTATTGGAGAGAATGGTAAATACCAGGCTGGCCTAGTATTTGGAACATCTTGGCCTTCTTTCCAACACCCAATGGGGCTTTCGCAGGCACTGGTCTACTTTAGACCACCTGATCTGCCTTGAATTGGTGATCAGGAATTCGATTTTATGTAGAGAGTACCTGGTGTCAATTTTCTTCGACATCGAAAAAGCGTACAACACGGCATGGACATTTTTACATTCTTGGTGACCTCCACAGCTTCGGCTTGTGAGGTCACATGCCGATCTTCATTGCCAACTTTTTATCTACTTGTAGTTTTCGAGTTTGTGTCGGCAACACTCTGTCACGGCCTTTCCCCCAAAAACAGGGGGTGCCACAGGGCTGCGTCCTGAATGTTACGCTTTTCGCTGTCAAGATAATTACATGGCAACTTCCTCCGACTGTAGGCAATGCCTTCTATGTTGATGACTTTAGCATCTTTTGCTCATCAACCAGCACGAGGGTCATTGAACGACAACTGCAAACTATCCTGAACAATCTCTCGGTTTGGGCGATGGCCAATGGGTTTCGGTTCTCCTCGCAGAAGACCGTTTATGTGTACTTTTGCCGCAAGTGTAATCTTCATCTGAACCCCGAGCTGTGGCTTGGACCGATGTTCTTTGCTCTGCCTCTACTGTGCATTGGTCCGGTCGAAACTGGACTACAGTTCCCAGGTGTGTGACTCCGCCCGGGATTCGGTGGTAAAAGTGCTGGACCCTCTACACCATCAGGCCCTCATTGTTTGCACATTGGTCTTCTACGCTTCACCGGTCCACAGTCTCTATGTAGAGACCAATGAACCATCATTATCTATTCGCCGTCGGCAGTTGTCCCTACAGTATGCAGCGAAATTGTGATACCTGCCAGGCCATTACACTTTGTGCTACATGTTCAGTCCAAAGTGGGAAATGCTTTACACAAATCAGCTGACTCCCTTTCGTCCTTTTGGTTTGTGTGTCCAAGGCTACCTAAGAGACATCAATACCAGTCTCGATAGCATCGCACAGTTGATAGCCGAGCCACTTCCACCTTGGCTCGCTGTTTCCCCTTCCTGTGACTTTCTCCTGTGCAGGACCGGGAAGGCCTTTATGCCAGACTGTGTTTATTGGCAACTCTTTGCCAGCCATCATGCTATGCACCCGGACTTCTTGCCTGTCTTCACAGATGGCTTGAAGTCCGGTACATCAGTGGGATCGGCCATGGTCTGCTGTGATGATATCATTGCAGACCAGATCCTATTGCAGTGTTCCATCTTCTTCAGTGTTCTAACTTCTGCAGAGTTGCACACTATCAGTCTCGTCTTGGACCACGTGGCGCCTAAGCATCATTGTCGGTATGTGCTATACACCGACTCGCTTAGTTCACTACAGGCTTTGATCTCGGTGAGGCATTGGTCTCACCCTGTTCTATCCAAGATCTGCCAGCAGCTCCATTGTCTGGCAGCACCACAACTGTTCTCTTCTGTTGGGTGCCTGGTCATATTGTGACCAGGGTCAATGACTTGGCAGACACTGCTGCCAAGTCAGCCACACCCCTATTTGACTCTGCTGCCGGTTCCATACTTGGACTTACGGGAGCGTTTTTCCATCGAGCTCCAGGCACAGTGGCAGTGATCTTGGTCAGAACAGCTTACCAACAAGCTCTCAAGCTCGCAAGGAGGAAGTTGTACTTGCTCGGTTCTGCTTAGGTAATTCGTTTCTTACTCATTCGTTTCTTCTGCGGGCAGACGATGAACCTAAGTGCGAGTTTTGCAACACCATTTTAACAATCAAATATAGTTTAATCTCATGTCCCACTTTTAACTTTGAACAACGTATGATTTTTAACTTTCATAATTTTATGTCCGAGCCTTTTACTCTTGGACATCTTTTATCTGATCATTGAATTTTACCGTCAGTTTTTACCTTTTTGAAATATTCTGGATATTTTAATCGAATTTGATTTTACCTTATCTTTTTGCATTATTTTTCCTTGGTCTCTTACACCTGGGATAATTTTATTTAGTATTTCTCCAGTTGTTTTACTCTGTACTTATACACTTGTTATTTGTTGTTTTACCACTTTACAATGTAGAATATGCTTTTTAACTTTTGGTTGCGGGGTTCTATGTCTTTTATCTTTTATATTGTCTTTTGTTTGGCGCATTATAGCCTTGTCGCTGATGCCCATTAAACCCCAAAGAACCAACAGCAATCTCAAATTGCATAAAATTTAAATTGTATGAAATGCAAAATGGAATAATGAATTGAATTATTTTCAACCATTTTCATTTTTTATGTACTACTGAAGTTAAGGAAGAATGGTACTATTTTAAACAAGCTTTTGTTGAAACTTAAAGTACTCTTTTGGGTAAAGGGGAGCAAAGGAGATGAAGATATTTGAATCGTAAGGTACTGGAGCTTAATGTTGAAAGAAGGAACTGCCGGAATTACCTTAACACTCTACTGGTCTTCTTAATAGTCAGCATTACAAAAAGCCTAATTAATGTATAAATGATCAGTTGAAGGCACCTATGAATTTTTGGCTTGATAGCTTGGCTGAAAAAGCAGATGGAACAGCTAGACAGCATAACAACCAAGTGTTGTACTGGATATTTAACGTTTTGTGTGAGTAGAAACAGGCATGTACACAGGGATGTGGGTTAACATTCTAAGGTTATTCAAAGTGAGGATTCTGTCACAGCTAGGTAGGTGAACATTTCAGCGATGTTCTACAATGTGGTTAGTTCTACTCTGATTGTTTGTAATGATGATATATGCATTACTGGATTTAATATTGGCCCCAGTCTGGTTATCCAGACTGGGGTCAGTCTGAACAGGTCATGCCACAGTCTGAAGTTATTTTGGCTATTTCAAAACCTAAACTACATAAATCCTCAGGGGTAGATGAAATTACTACTGAAATACTTAGAGCTGGGAATGTTTCTGCTGTCACATAGCTGACTGAAATGTTGAATATTTTCTATGATAAAGTGTCATTCATAAGGATTTTACCAGAGCTATTATTATTCTTGTTTTTTCAAGAAAGGTGATTGCAGTTTTTGTGATAACTAGAGGGGTATCTGCCTACTTTATGTTCTAGGTAAAGATTTTTGCATGATTGTACTTAACCCAACTGTGTTGTTTTCTGAAACTAAACTCATTGTGGTGGCTGGATTTATTTTAAAGTGTTTGCAGAAAATATTAGTTTTAGAATCTTATTCTGAAATAACCAATAAATAGAAATGTGTCATGTTATATACCAAACAAAAGGGCATTTAATTGTGATTAATAAAATAGCAAAAATTTGGAGGAAAAAAGTTAGGTTAAAATTTTTTAAACATCATTTCAAAATATTACAAATTTTACTGTTTGTTTTTTACCTTTTAACTTCAGTAAATTAAAAACTTTTTTCCACTTTCTTAAATTGTTTTATTATTCTAATATAAATAGTCCATAATATTTCTATTAAGACTTAATTTTGGAAAACCCAATGAATAAAAATAATTAAATTATATATTAATCGAAAGTAAATTTATTCCCAAATAATTTAATATTTATGTCAAACATGACTTTTATTTCTTTTAATGATTCTTATCAGTGTGGTATATTTTAAAACATAGGTCATTGTTATACTGGGTGAGTTGGATAGCTTGCAATAATAGAATTTTCTGTCATGTTTATGAAATGGAAAAACGGTGCAGAAAGGTTCGTGCACCAAGAGTATAAAGCAAATGTCTGTATTGGCAGAGTAGATATTTGAGTCATAGACACATCCAATATATTGAGGGGGGGGGGGGGAGGAATCTTTTAATATAGACTTAAAAACTTATATTTAAAAAAATGAACTTCTGCCAGGAGGAGGAAAAGGCTCTCAGTATAGCAGGAGAGGGGGTAAAAACCCTTGCAAAATTGCCCTCCCACAGGAGGACTGATTTGCATGCCAATGAACCCCCTTTTTATTTTCATATCCAAGACCTAATTCGTTTTCAGGAAACGATATGAGATCATTTTTTTTTTGTGCTGGAAAATAGAGCAATAATAAAAGAAAAATTAACATATATCCTAACTCGATGTTAAATCAAATACTCACAGTAACAAATTTAAGCTGGCCATCCAATGTAGCACAACTGCAAAAAAAATATATAATAACATTAGACAACAAAATAGAAACTTTTTTTTTATAACATTGGTCAAATAGAATGTTTTTAACTAATTTTGGGGTGCTGAATTCAAATATGACCTAGAAAAATCTGCAGCACATAAAGTTATTTTTTAAATTATGGATTGATGTATTTCAATGAATATGCATATCTCGGAAATGAAAATAAATATGACTTTTATTAAATTGCCACTTAAAACTCATTAATTAATTACATGATTACAGTGAAAAAAATTATAAACATCAGGGTTATAGGCCACTAAATATAAAGTAGCAAATGAAATAATATTGAAACGCAAAATAAGAAAACATGGGTAAGGATCTTTTATACTTACAAGAAGTTCATTTTTGTCTTTTATGTGCTGAGGTATCTTCCTTCTGCAAGAACCAGCAGTAGTCACCCATCATTGTTGGGTCCCACCTGCCTTGACATCTCTCCTCCATGGTTAAATATTCTGGTGAAATCTTTGCCCATGTTCATCACTGACAGCTCCTAAGTTCTTGCGAAAGAAGTCGAGATGCGAGTGCAAGAAATGGACCTTCAAAGACATTTGGCAGCCAAGATTTTCAGTTTTTGAGATCTTGAATGAGCTGATGATAGTTTTCCTCTTTGTGCTTCCCCAGAAAACCCTAGACCACATTGGGGCGGGGGTGGCTCAGTCGGTAGCGCGCCAGGCTCGTAATTTGTAGTTCCCAGGTTCGAGTCCCAGCTGGGTCAGCGTTGAGATTTATCTCCGCAAATTTCCCCGCCCTGCCCACGGTCAGTAGGGGACACCGATGGGCTTGGAAAGACCGCCGTCCGTCGGATTGGACGTTAAGCCGTGGTCCCGTGTGTGGGAGAGCCATACCCTGTGCACGTTAAAGAACACGCTGGATGGCCTTGACGGGAGGCTACCATCTGTCTCCCAACAGCTGTTCCAGTGGGTCCCCTCCCCCAACCTTCTCTGAGCCTTTGGGGTCCTTGTGACCTGGCCATTTAGCCCATGGTGTGCAAAAAAGTGCCGCTCAGAGGTAAAACAACCCAACCCAACCCTAGACCACAGACGTGAAGGATTTCCATGCAGCACGCTCCTTCATATATCATTCAGCAGCTTCCTGATCTGAGGACAAACAAAGATCCCTTCTTTAAGTTTCGCATCACTTAGTTTTAGAAAATTTTCCTTCAAGTGCAAAAACGCTTTACCAGTTTTGTCTATAGTGTTACAAAGTTTTTCATAAGCCCCAGTTTGATGGGGAAGAATATCAGAGGGGTCAACTAGAGGCTTATACCTCACATTACTCTTTCCAGGAATGAAACATCTCTTTGGACCAGTCTTTTGTTTTGTAGTGTTCCTTTCTGGCCCTACTGTCCCACAAACACAGAAAACAGCAAAATTTTGTGAAGCCTCCTTGGAGCCCAAGCACGAGAGATAGGACTTTTAGGTCACCACATATCGTCCAATTAAACTGGCCACATTTTATAGCAATGAGTATTTTTTCCATGCTTTCATAAGTTTCCTTCATTCCCACAGTGTGTGTCACTGAATGAAATGTTTTTGGTTTCCTTTATGCAAAAGGACAGCTTTTAAGCTGAATTTTGACGAATTTATAAATAGACTCCATTCCTTAGAGTCGTGAGTTGTTCCAGTTTCTTCCATCAGCCCTGAAATATCTGTGCAGAAACACAAACCATCTTCCATCTTGTTATAAGCAGATAAAGCCAAATTTCTCTTTCTGAACAGAGAAACTATTGTACCTTTGACCAGAAGATTCCACTCTTGAAGTCTTAAACCTAAAACCTCAGCTTGTTGTTTGGAAAGTCCCTGGTCTCGAACAAGATCATTTAGTTCATTTTGCTGAATCAGATGAGACTCATCTATCTTTTTAGAGGTGTATGTAAGATCAAGATCTGTATATGCCTCAAAGTCTTCCTCTGATGAATGTGAATCCATCTCCTCCCAGTTGGTTGGAGGTATTGGTATAAGAAGATCTCCATGAGGAACTGGCCTTTTGGCTGAAGGCACATTTGGATATTGTATTTTGCTTTTGTTCTCTTTTGAAAAGCCCGACACTTTAGTTAAAAATAGTAATCATGCAAGTGACTAGTTGGCTCACACCAAACCATTGGAACTACAAAGGGCATGGCTTTTATCTTACCTTTCAACCATTCACTCAGGCCAACAAAGCACGAAATGCAGCACACATGTGGAGCCCATGTTTTGTCCTGATCTCCAACATGACATCCAAAATACAAGTTATAGGCTTTCTTCACAATCTTTGTCAAAGAATGCCCTGGGATTTTAAAATATAATTTCCATGCACATAACAAAACTTATCTTGGCACATTAACACATCCCCGATGCTGCCTTTGTGCCATTTAAACTCCAAAATTAACTCTACTACAGCACATGTTCCTCCTACAATGAAAACAAGAATCGCGGTATGAGGTTAGGTTACTCCCACTTGACAGTCAGTGTTGCCATCCACAAAAAGTGAAATATCTAGTATCATCCCAGTTGTCTGGAGGTGTTGGTATAGGAAGATCTTAATAGAAGTCAAAATAACCAATAACATAAAAATGTGATGTGCTAGCCATTTTTTAAGGCCAGATCTGAAATCAGCACCTGAAAAATATTTAAAGGCAGCTACAATTTTTTCATGTTATAAAAACCTTGTAAACCAGTGTAATCAATCGACCAAAAGGTCAGGAAAGATGGTAATTTACAGAAATAAATCTTCAGAAATGAAAATGAAAGTTTAAATATAAAGACTAACTAGATGTATGGTGAATTTATCCAAAGTGAGAAAGTTCTTGCTGTAAACAATCCACTTTATAGCCACTTGACTGCCACATGTGCAAGCAATTAACTAGGTCTCAGTACCTAGCTCACCCATCTCCCAACAGTTTTACAATAACTAAGGCCTAACAATAACAGCTCTGCCCTTCCTGTAGGTTAGTGGTTCTCAATGTGGGGTACGTGGTAAAATTTTTGGGAGTAGCTCAAAGTGAGAGCTCAAAAGTTGCTAGATCTTAGTAACAAAGTCAGTGTATTATTCCCATTGTTATACTATAGCTATAGTTTTATCTATCTATACAAGGGGTACACCAGTTACATACACATTTCCAGGGAGTGCGTGAAGCATAAAAGGTTGAGAACCACTGCTTTAGGTAGTGTGTTTCCTTTACTTTTTGGTTTTACTTCTAGTTTTGATTTGAAGAGTGGGAAAGATGCATAGAATGCTGGGATAAATGATAGAAATGATAAAAATAATTCTAGGAATACTGAAATAGGTTTAAATCAAAAAACAGTTTAAAATAGGGGGGGGGGGGGTATGTACTTTGCAATATGATAACCATTTAAATCAAAATGTACACATTAGTGTTTTATGCAGCAAAACTTAATAAGTTTGGTTTTATATAAAATATCTGTGTGTTCTAAAAGTTTAAATTCTAAAAAATTACAGAAAAAAGGAAAAGTTTTATAATATGAAATCTAATTATAAAATTTTAGTAATTAAAAGCTAATGCCTTTTTCTGAAACAGCTTCTGAGACATTTCTTGCAGGTCCAAGACATTCTTGGGGTGCAAAATTTTCTTGTATATTACTGATTCATAGTCAGAAATAATTGACATCAACAGCTGAACATGTACAATCCTCATCATGCCCATGGTACAAATAGCAAGACTGTGATTTAATGTCTCATTGTAAGAGCTACTCAGGGCAGGTCATAATACTTGTTAAGTCGCTCAGCATACATTATACCATAGTCATCAGAAGGGGCCACACGGATGGATGACCCCCACCAACATTTCTGCAATGTGCAATGAAAATATTTTTGTAAATGTTGAATTAGAATGAATTATAAAAACCATAATTCATCTGGATATTTAATCTTTGAAGTAGTTTGCCTGTTTTATTTCCATTCAATACAGAATCGAGGTTATTTGTTAATTGGCACCTTTTTTCTATTAAGTAGTTTGGTGGTTGAGGTATATGTTTGACCAAAGCCCCAATAGCCTATCACTCAATGGTCTATACTCGTAATTTATTTGCTGATTAGACTAATCACTACTTTTTCTGAATAACATGCTTGAAAAATAGGGTGCAGTTTTCTTTTGAAATAATTATGTTAATAAAACAGTGTTTTTAAAGCTATTTGAAATATATTTGTTATTAATTTTCTGGGTTCAGAAATTGTAAAGAATTTTATATCATTTTTAATCAAGAAAATTAGAAATATCAAGAATGAATGTTAAACTAAGGCAGCTTCATGACAACAATATTTTCCTCTTATATATTCTTGAAGTTAATGGATATAAAAGAACCTAAGTGTTTGTGCAATTTTACACTGCTTTTACTAATGATGTCCATTAAAATTTACATTTATAAGAAAATTACTGCAATTGTATTTAGGAATTTGATTAAATTGCAGATTTCTTAAGTAGTAGTAACTATATGAATGCTTTGACATTTGCAAGTACACCTGCCTAATTAGAAAGCTGGAAAAGAGAGAGCTCCTTGCCATGTACATATTTTAATGTAGAGCATAATAATAATTTGAAGTAAATATAATGTAATATTGATATTAAGAAAATTCAGCATGATACATTTAAACAACCAAAGCAAAATTAAAGACCTGTCTTTGGAGTAGAATGATATTATAAATTAAAAATATCTTGAATAGAAGGAACATATTTTTTCTGTAGCAAAAGGACAAAATAGATGCAGTAAATGAAGTAACAGAGTGCATTATTACAATTTGAATAATCGTGGATTATTAAATGGCACAGTGTCTTCATCTGGTAAAAGAGAAATAGGTCCTCAATCTTTTCCTTTCTGGAAAAGAACTACGTTATGGTATTAATGAGGAAGTTTATTACGAACTTCCTCATTATGTCATATTAACTCTCATTACTAACTCATATTAACAAGGGTCACTCATCAAAATACACTGGGAGCCCAAGGAGTTCATGAAACATCCCAATGGCCTCACCCTGTTCTCTCAAAGATTTACCAGCAGCTCCATCATCTGGCAGCCACCCCCGACCATCCTTTCCCAATAGATGCCCTGCCACGTCAGCATCAGGGGCAATGACTTGTCAGATGTTACTTCCAGGTCATCCAACCTCTGTGTGTCATTCCATTCATATCCTTACATGGACATCCATCAGTGTTTTACCATCCAGCTTCGGGCACAGTGGTAGAGATCTTGCTCAGAACAGATAGTTAACAAACTCTCTGAGATCAAACTTATTGTCAAATTGTGGCAGTCATCTTTTTGCAGGATTCACAAGGCTCTACTTCAGTCATTCTTTTATAACACATTCTTATCTTTTACGAGCAGACAATGAACCTATGTATTAGTTTTTTGACACTATTTTAATTGTGAAATATATTTTAATTGTGTCCTTGTTTTAACCTCGAACATCATATATATATATATATTAATTTTTATGATTTTGTGTCTGAGCCTCTTACTCTCGGAAACCTTTCTTTGGATCATTCACTTTTGCCATCAGTTTTTGACTTTTTATGATATATTGGGTATTTTAACAGATTATATTATTTTATTGTCTTGCTATTATATTCTGTTTGTACTAGGTCTTTTACACCTAGATTGTTTTTAGCTTTTTTTCTGGATATTTATTGTTTTACACTTTTCCTTGTTTATTTATATTCTTTTTATCTGTTGCTTTTGTCTTTTTACATCTTTTCATGTTTTCTTTTAACTTTACTAGGTCCTATATCTTTTATCCACTTTTTATTTTTTTTAGTGCATCATAGCCTCACTTGCTAATGCATCATAAAATCTCAAACAACCAGTCATTTTTATCCTATACTAGATATTTTAAACATTTGTGATATTTTACCTTTGGAATTTCTATTTTGAACTTGTTTCTTTTAGCTTTTTGTTTGGATCCTCTGTATTCATCATTGATTTCTATATTTACACTTGTTAGTTCTTTTTACATAAGTATTTTTAGGCTCATTTTCTTTTCTTTTATGACTTTGTGTTTTGCTTTTATCTTTGGTTATGGGTTCATATGATTTTTATTTCTTTATTTCCTTTCCTGTTTATCTTATTAGGTGCAATATAGCATAGTTGCCCTTGCACATTAAAATCCCAAAGAACCAAATCTTTACAGGACATGGAAGGCAGATTGGGAGCAGAAATTATGGAGGACACTTTACAGGACATGGAAGGCAGATTAGGAGCAGAAGGCAGAAAGGGGCAGATTGGGAGCAAAAATAAAAAAAAAACAGCCTGGACAAATATAAGAAAATTGGCCCATGTGGTGAAGATCAAATTAACTACTAGAAGATCTAAACAAAATTCACCCCAGGTGAGAAGTACTTTGGGATTGCTCCTGAGAACCCCCTCCCCCAACTCCAACACAGGGATCACCTGCTATTCATTTTAATCTCGTTTACCATAAAATGCACGCTAATATTGTTATTTTTTCATCTGTTTGTCTCTCCTTCTATAGAAAATAGCTTTTTGGTTTTTAGAAATAAATTGAAAATATCTTTAGAGTAGGATAGGTATTGATGAAATATTGGGATTCACATTTCAGACCTAGCAACTGCTGGACAGGATATTTATTTTTTATTTTTATTTATTAAACACAATATTATTTAAAGTTTAAAATTCGATTCTTAAATTTATATGTTTGCTTGTCAAAAATTGAGAAAAAGACTACTTTAATTTGTAAGTATATATGTTGCATATTGTTCCAATTTTAATTATATACTTCTATTTATGCACTGACACTTTTTTGTATTTTATGTTCTTATGTAAAATTGAAAATGAAAGTCAAGAATGCATAGTAGTAAACTTATTGTCTGTAGTCCATTTTCTTCATATTCTTTATAGTATTTGCATAAAACCAACTATTGCATAAACCATTTTTCATCATGAAAATTTGGCATTTCTAACAAACCTTATTATAGAAATTATTTCAAGGTCCCCTTGGGGCACCTTGAAATAATTTTACAAGTTTTTGCATAAATATTAAATCCACCACTGCCTTCAACCTATAATTAACAAGCATCATAACACCATGTTATATTAGAGATGGCACTCCTACAGTTTTGAGCTATTTAGCTTTTATAAATATCTGTCCTTAGAAAAATAACTAAATTATGGTTCTTTCCCACTATCTGAAGACCTGCTTAGAAAAAGTCTGAACTCGCAATAATTTCAGTTTTTAATTGAGCTGTGATAATTCTATTATTTATATTTCCTTAGGGTCATTGCATAAAATATAACCAGATTTTGTTATAGCACTATTATATATTTTCTTCACATTTTTTTTACTAGGGAAAAAAATATAAAAATTATGCATCGCATTTTAAAGGCCTACTCTCTTTTAGATTACAACACCACATTAGGCTTGATCCAAACACTTTCCCTCGATTCCCCACTTCCTTTTTTACACTTTCCTTTTATTTTATTTTTATTTTATTTAACACTTTCCTTTTTTTTTTATAAGTCTTCATTTTTGGTTCATTAATCAGCATAGCAAGTGAGTATTATACATAGTAGTGGCTGTTAAATTATAATTAATGATACATAATTTTTATAATTCGATCATTAAATGATCGAGTTATAAAAATTGTGTCCTTCTGGATTTCCAACAGAACAGATTTTCTGCAAAAGAGCAGACCAAAAAAAAATATATTAAAGTGCCCAAGGAGAGATTGGTGTATTAAAAATGCCATGAATATTAGGATTCACATGTCAGACCTCTGTGGAAAGCAGCTTCTTTATCAAAGTAAATTAAATATGTGAAAGAGAAATCCAATTTTGGGGGAGTTCATTCTTATTAAAATAATTAATATATTTATATTGTTTATGTTTCACTTTTTTTTGCAGCTGCAATTCCATTTCAATTTTATATATATAAAATTAAATATATATACAGATAAAATGTTTTCCAAAAACTACTCTAGGCTTACCAATTCCATTTCCCAGGTTCGAGTCCCGACTGGGCCAACATTGAAGTTTTTCCCCACCCTGCCCTCAGTCAATAGGGGACACTGATGGGATTGGAAGTACTACCATCCATCAGATGGGATGTTAAACCATGGCTTTGTGTGCAGGAACAAGCTGGATAGCCTTGACAGGAGGCTTCCATCTGTCTTTTAGCAGCTGTCTATTGGATTCCCTCTCCCCAAGTGCCTCTAAGCCATTGGAGTCCTTATTATGACTTGCAATTTAGCCCATTATGTGCAAAAATGTGCCACTCAGAGGTAAAGCAACTCAACCCTAGTCTTCTGAAATGAAAAAAAAAAAGAAATATCTGTTATTTTTGCAACAAACGTTTTTATCAATATTAGTAACTTTTTAACTATGAATATATTTAATAATGAGACTATTCAAAAAACGTTAGGGAGCACAAAACATTCTCTATCTTTTGTGATGAGGCACACTATTTTAAGAAAAAAATTTCGAACTATTTGGAGTCAAATGTGTATATTGACCAACAGGTTTTTATTTTTCCATTTTTGTTTAAAAATTTCTTGGGAACAGGGATGGATCTTGCTATTTTGCTGCCTGGAGTGAACTCAAACTATGCTGCCCTTTTCTCCAAGACTAATCTTAGATATTAATGTTTAATTTAGCTATATTTAAACTCATATTTCGTCATTTTTAAAATTAATTGCAAGCCATTTGTTGAAAAATAGATCGTATTTACTTACTCTGGACAACCTTACTGCATCTATGGTCCTAAGTTTGTTTGGAAATTTGCCGCCACTAAGAAAATGCTGCCCTGTGAAGTTGCACTGGTCACACATGCCGTAGCGCATTACCTGCTAGGGAATGAAATAAATCCAACACTCTAAATCTTTTTTGCATTCGTATTAATTCTTTCATTTGGCAAATAAAATAGTTATAAATGTTTGAAGTGTAAAGTTATCTTATAATTACTTGCTATTTGGATTGCATAGATGAAATGAATTTGTTTTGCATTTTTGAAAGTGTATTTAGTTCCTAATATTGAACTATATCAGTGAGTTTATTTTGCATTGTTAATAGTATCTGCTTAATTGTGTAAACCGATTTTAAATTTCTATGATTGAAGATCATTATTTTTTTATTTTTTCACTACTAAGTATATTTCATCAAGTGTTCTATCAACATATACTCTACAATTTCAGGTTTCTCAAATGTTGTGGGAAATTGTAGATATTAAAATGGCATCAGAATTACGAAAACTTTCAGGAAGTCATATAGTAGGCAAGGTATGTTAAATGTAGTTTAAGATGAGTTATTATTGTATTATGATAACTGTATCTTACTTTATGTTGTCTTTCAAGTCTTGAGATAATATTAATTAGAATCCTTCCTTTTAAGGCTAGTTTTGGTGGCTGAATGGTTAGTTCATTGTTAGAGAGCACCTGGTGTCAATTTTCTTTGATATCGAAAAAGCATATGACAGGAAATGGCGATTTGGTTTACAAAGTCATAAGCAAATTTTCATTGCCAGCTTTCTTTCTCCTCGTACTTTTCGAGTCTATATCATGGCCTTACCCTCAAGAGCAGGGGGTACCATAAGGCTACATTCTGAGTGTTATACTTTTCACTGTCAAGATAAATCCCATTACTTAAAAACTTCTGACTATAGGCAGTGTCCTCTATGTTGATGATATTATCTTTTGCCATTTGTCCAGCATGAGGGTCATTTGAAAGACAACTTCAAACAGTCCTGAACAATCAGTTTGTGCAATGGCTTGCCACAAAAAAAAAATGTGTACACTTTTGCCACAAGCAAATCATCACCTCAAACTGCTTCATCAGGGGTACCATCAGCATAGACCAAATTTCTCAGTCACATTTTCAACCAGAAATTGACCTTTTTACCACACACGTGTCATCTCAGATCCAAGTGCACACAGGCACTGCACATCCTCAAGGTCCACTTCTATCTCTCTTGGGATGTGGACCGATGCCCTTTGCTCTGCCTGTAATGTGCTCTTCTCTGATCAATACTGAACCACGGATCCCAACTGTACAATTCCCCTCACGATTCTGTGGTGAAGATGGACCCTGTTCACCATTGGCCCTCCATGTTTGCACAGGGGATTTCTGCACTTCACTGATCTAGAGTCTTTAAATTGAGACTGATGAACCATCTTTATCTATTTGCCTTCAATAGTTATTCCTATATTGCACTCACAGATCCCACGATCCAGCACTTTTCACTAGTTCGCTGGGACCAAAATGGAGATGGTCCATCTCGTAGGAGTGTTGCCATCCTCTTGAGCAATCATTCTCCATTACAGGTCATATCTCTTACCACAAACTTAGAGGTGATAGCCATCCTTGATTGTCTGCCAGTATATCATCCACCCAGAAGCATCATATTCCTTGAAGATGAAGTCATCAAGGAAGACCTTGACCACGTTTTACAGCTGTCATTCCCCTTCCTCATCATGGGGGACTTCAACTGACACAGTCCACTTTGGGACAGTGCTGACACCAATGGGTGAGGTTGGGTCCTGGAGCAGTGACTCCTGGATCCTTCATTCTCCCTGTTGTATACCAGTGTCAGTAAGTACTTTCAGTCCCCAACCTGCACATTTACTGCAATTGACCTCACAATCTGCTCCTCCTTGATCTTTCCACTCTTTACATGGGAGATTGAGGACAACCTTTATGGAAATGATTACTTCCCCATGGTATGTACCATCTCCCTTGGGGGGCCTCACACCCCATCACATGTGCGTCAGTGCAGGCTTGATTGGGCTGACTGGAGTGGGTTCGAATTGCTCCATGAGTCTGACCACCACACTGTCAGCCAAGAGACAAGTGAAGGTAGCAGTGGCAAGGCAAGGCTGACAGATTGTACACATCCATGCAGGCTGTATCGACCATTCTTATTTTGACACGGTTTCCTCTATTTCCAAAATCGTAGCTGAGAGGGAGTAGACGTCCTGCTCCTTTGTGCTGTTAACTGCAGATATAGGTCTTGTACAGCGGTCGTAACTCTAGCCCTTCCTTAGCTAAACCTCCAAGATGCAGAATCCATGCTAAGAAATTGATTCCTCAGTCTATGGACTACAGAAGCACTCACATTCAGCCATCATGCCATGTCTGACGGACTTTGGCCTGCTTCGAGCCAGCCAATAGCTTTCCACCACAGTTCATTTGGCAATGATGTCTCGAAGTATTCCTACAAAATGGCTATTTCGAATTTCTTTACTCACATTTACAACACAAAATAACTATCCACTCCAAAACACCCAATTTTATGCTGCTATCTGATTACGCAAATCTGATATGCCGCTATCTGATCAATACTGATAGGATACACTGATGACAGATAAAGATAGGATACACTGATGACAGATAAAGTTCACCTGATACTCAGTAATTTAAATTCTGGAACTTATGTAACTTATCTACAATGTTCTACCATATAGTATCAAAATTCCAGATTTCTTTTATAAACACTCAAATGCACAGGCCCAGTGCAACTTGGCGAGCACTTCTGATTTATCCCCCTTTCACTACACATCAGGGGCATGCCCAATCCACTCTTGACTTTGGTGACCCCATGCGGGCGACATGTGCATCCACCAATTGAGCGCATCGTATCTCTATCTCATCCTGCTGCCAGGACATTGCCTGCCTGACGACATGCCAAAGTGGATGGCACGAAATGTGCCACAATGCCTGGTCACCAACATCTCGTATAGGCAACCAGCTCAGTGCACTAAGAGGAGTGTGAAGTGAACACCCAGTGATTCATTCCACAGTGGCAGCAAAGTGCAACAACACTGCACTTAAGAACTCTTAGCACCAAGTGAGAAGCAACAATACCAAAATATGGTGAAAACATCAGCTACCTAGAACAGCATAATATACCCAGAATTGTCCTCTTTGAACAACCAACGAAGCTACCTCTAGAAGAATGAAGAAAATGCAAGTATGACTATGTAACCTAAACTTCACTGCACTGATCTATGACCATCAATTATCACATTAGTGTCAATGAGCTGATTGTTTGTTGTGATAGCATGTGACTAGTCCAGCACTTACTGTTTATAGAGTTAACTTCATCTATCTTTAAGTCACCGGTATGTTATACAGCAGTTATATGAGCTATTTATAGCCCTCAAGGTGTTTTTGGCTGGCTGCTTTATTATGGCAGATTAGAGTAGGTTTGTGAATGAGTGTGGTATGTATAAATAATAGTGCTTTTGGTGTCTATTTAGTGATAGTCTAATAGAGCAAGTATTTCTATGGAAAGTGTGAGAAATGATACTAAAAGTGCCCTGGTGTCAGAAGAACCTCTGAAGTATCAACATTGCAGCCTCATAGTCTCCTTAGTTGTTTTTAAAATTATACCATCATATAATCATATAATTTTCATCATATAATTTTATACACTTCAAATCACATTTTAAATTTCAATGTCTTTACACACAATTAAATTTTTTTTAAATATTAGTCATTAGTCTTTTATAATGCTTTCATTGTTTGACTATGCTATTTAAATATATATGCCTGTATTTTTATTTCAGCCCATTCAACAGGAAATACTTCAAGCTGCTAATTTTTTAGACAACATCATAGCAAATGCATCTACCATAGTTATGGATGAGGTAGGTTCAAAACTGATATGTAAGAGTATTCATTTCTGTAGTTTACTGAAGAAAATTGTAAATTTCATCCTTCACCAGCTAAGGCATAGCTAGTGAAAATCTTATTTTGAATGTTCAGACTTGCTGACTTTAAATTAATGGAGTAAACTTATTAAAGGTATCAATTTGCTCATGTGGTTGTGCAGGGGAATCCCATTCCTTGAATTTAAATTTTGAAATGTATTCTAAGTGAGCCTGTAAAAGGTAGCTAGGCGTAAGCTGGAAGGAGAGCTGTGTACCAATCCCTAGTGATGATGCACAGAACCGGCCAGGTCTAGCACCTAATGTCCGACCCCGCCTTCTCGTGGTGCAGGCCGTTAGTACCTTTCAAAAGAGATATTCTCTTTTGGAAGAGAACAGAAGGGGAGGGCTGCCAGTTCAGTATGGCCTACTGATCTGGTCATCTATGGCCACTTTTTTCTTTTTTCAACCCTGCTGAGGAGTGGTCAACTTCACAAGGTCCTGGTGCTGACCATTTATACCTACTAGACTGGACTTGTTTATGGATTTGAGCTTGATTATGGATCCTGGACTTGCTGCACTGGTGGGCCTCTGTTGAGGGAGAGTCTGCCGCTGTGTTTTCTGTTTGCTTCTGGGTTGCCAGCTCTAAGTGAACAGAGGCATGGGATACCTTATATCAGCTGGTGGATAATCCTAATCAGAGGCCATCGCAGGTACCTGAACCTTACTTAGCTAGTTGGGCATCGTCAAGCTTAAACTGGAGTAATGTGTCTCAGGCAGGCCATGTGGCTCTTGAAAAAGTCCACTTGAAAAGGTGGTGCCTGAAGTTCCTACCAGCATCGGCGACTTCAGCCTTTAGCAGAGGAGGAACAGGTCTTTGCCCCATGCCTGCGATCAGGGGGCTGTTTGATATTGTTGGCCCTACCAATCTCAATAAACCTAATTTCTTTAAAAATCCTACTAATCATTTTCTCTCTGCAGGAACGTGGAACGTGAGGACATTACATAGAGATTATTCTCTTGATGTCCTCATGCAGGAATTCCAGCGCTATAACCTAGATATTCTAGGCTTGCAAGAGACCAGATGGACAGGTAAAGGTGAGATACTTAAAAATAACTTTAAATTTCTCTTTACAGGGAGGGAGGATGGAAAGCATCACCAAGGCGTGGGTCTGCTGCTCAGCAGACATGCTAGTGATGCTCTTCTAGGATATGAGTGCATTAATGAAAGGTTTCTTACAGCAAAATTTCAGACAAGCATTAAAGACTTGAATGTTATCTGCTGTTATGCCCCCACTGAGGATGCTGATGAGGATGAGAAGGATAGGTTTTACGGACAACTTCAGGATATTTTGAATTCTGTCAAGAAAGGAGATATTACCCTTGTTCTTGGTGACTTCAATGCCAAAGTTGGTACCGACTCTGACCTTTGGGGAGGAGAAATAGGCCCTTTTGGTATTGGTAGCTGCAATGGCAATGGGCAACGTCTCCTACAGGTAAGTAAACTAAATGGTTTCAGAATAACTAACACATATTACAAACACCATGACATACATAAATACACATGGGTTTCACCTGATGGGCTGCATAGGAATATGATTGATTATATATTAATTAACAGCAAATGGGCTAGTTCTGTTAGAAATACCAGGGCATATAGGGGAGCTAAATTGGATCTGACCATTACCTTGTTAAAAATGTCTTGCAACTTAAACTTAAAAAGTGTTGTGCTAGAGTTAAAAAATGTACCTTTAATACTGAAGCTCTGAAAGACCCAGTTATAGCTAAAGCTTACCATGATAGGTTACTTAGTCATTATGACAGTCATGGTTTGCTTAATACTGAAGTTGAGGAAGAATGGGGCCATTTTAAACAGGCTTTTTTGGAAACTAACAGTACTCGTTTAGAGAAAAAGGAGCAGAGGAGGCAGAATTATTTAAGTGATAAGGCACTTGAGCTTATTTCAGAAAGAAGGAACTGCAGGAATGTCCTTAATCAGTACCCTACTAGTCCTAATAGAAAGCATTACAAAGAACTTAATAAACGTGTAAAGGATCAGTTAGCTACTGATAAGAATCTTTGGCTTGATGGCCTGGCTGACAAAGCTGAGGTAGCAGTTAGACAGCACAACAGCAGAGAGCTGTACCAGATAGTTAATGTTTTGTGTGGTAGAAAACGAACAGGTATACAGGGATTGAAGGATAAACAAGGTAAGGTTATAGAAGGTGAGGATTCTGTCATGGCTAGGTGGGCTGAGCATTTCAGTGATGTTCTAAACAATGTGGTTAATTCTACTCCCATTGTTTGCAATGATGATAGATGCATTGTTGGCTTTAATGTTGGCCCTATAACACAATCTGAAGTTAGTTTGGCTATTTCTAAACTTAAACTTCATAAATCCCCAGGGGTGGATGAAATTACTACGGAAATGCTTAGAGCTGGGAATGTTTCAGTTACCATTTGGATGACTGAAATTTTGAATAACTTTTATGATAAAGGCATGGTTCCTAAAGATTTTACCAGAGCTATTATTATCCCTATTTTCAAAAAAGGTGATCGCAGTTCTTGTGATAACTATAGGGGTATCAGCCTACTCTCTGTTCCAGGTAAGCCATGATTGTGCTTTTGCATGATTTTGCTTAATAGAATTAAGAATCTGGTTGACAGGCAATTGCGTGATGAGCAATGTGGATTCAGAAGTGGTAGGGGATGTGTAGATCAGATATTTTCACTTAGGCAGATTCTTGAGAAATGTTTAGAGTTTCAGAAACCTTTGGTTGCTAGCTTTGTTGATTTCAAAAAGGCTTTCGACTCTGTTGATCGTCATAATTTGTGGTTGATTGTGAGATCATATGGTATACCTGACAAGTTAGTTAACATAATGAAAGCTCTCTATAATAACACTGAGTCGTGTGTGAGAGTTGGTAAGTCTTGTAGCAATTGGTTTAGCATTACTTCTGGTGTTCGACAAGGGTGCATTTTGTCTCCTTTTCTCTTTAGTTTGGTTGTTGATTATGTTATGCGAAATTCACTTCAAGGGAAAGCTTTTGGCCTTAAATGGGCTGGAGATACGAAAATTTCTGATTTAGATTATGCTGATGATTTAGCCCTTTTGGCAAATGATGTTGATGAGATGAACTCTTTCATTCGAGCTGTTGATGAGACTGGTAGTACAGTAGGTTTGGTTATAAACAGAGAGAAAACTAAAGTGATGAAAATTGGTCAGGTAGGCTGTGATTCAGTTAATCTGAATGGTTGCAGTCTTGAGCAGGTATCACAGTTTAATTACCTTGGGAGCTACGTAACTGATACTGGTGATGTGCAGCATGAGATTAACAGACGAATAGGTATTGCTGCCGGGACTTTTAAGAATCTATGAAGATTGTGGAGAAATAGGCGTACACCTAAAGACTAAAATTAGACTGTATAATAGTTTGGTTCTTTCTAGGGTTAGTTATGGTAGCGAAACTTGGATGCCGTGTAAACAAGATAACAGGAAACTAGATGCTTTTGATTCTAGATGCTTACGCAGTATCTTGTGTATTAGGTGGTTTAACTTTGTAACTAATGATGAGGTTAGGCAAAGGAGTCTGTAACCTCCTTTAAGCAGCATATTGTGCAGAGAGAGACTCAGCTGGTTTGGCCATGTTGCCCGTATGGATAATTATAGATTGGCGAATAGGGTTATGAACAGTGTGCCTAGAGGCCTCAGAAGGAGGGGGAGACCTAGGATGTGATGGGCAGACAATGTCAAACAGGACCTTGTTAGAATTGGTGTACAGTGGCCGGATGCAGCAGATGTAGCTCAGGACAGATATGCTTGGAGAATTAAACTGCACGGTCTGGTTGGACCTCCGTAGCCCATGGCTGCTTGAGGATGAGGATGATGATGAAGGGTTTGAAAGGTCTTGTGTGAGAACCCTTATCAGTGAAGCGCCTAAGATCTGGTGACTTAGAAGTGGAAACTGCTTGCTCAAAACATTCTGAGCTACTCTTGAAGGTAACAGCACTTGGTGGTGTGGCTGTCGAAGTCACTCCACACAAGACGCTTAATTCCTCCTGTGGTGTGATATCCGAGTGGGACCTCCTCAAGGTTTCTGATGAGGAGATCCTCTTGGAGCTGTCTTCCCAAGGAGTGATAACAGTACACCAGGTTTCACAATGCCTTAATGGGAAATTAGAACCCACCCGGGTCGTAATTATCACATTCAATACACCACACCTGTCTGCTTCCATCAAGGCAAGCTACCTTCACTGTGAGGTATGTCTGTACATTTCAAACCCTCTGCGCTGCTTTCAGTGTTGGAGGTTTGGCCATACCCGCACAGCATGCCATGGCAAACCCACCTGTGCTCGTTGTGTCAGCCAGAATCACATTGATCCTGACTGCACAGCAGAAAAGGCATGCTGCGTGAACTGTGCTGGCGAACATTTGGCGTACTCCCATGACTGTCCTAAATGGTTGGAGGAGAAAGAAGTGCAGAGGCTAAAGACCCTCAACAACATCTCCTATGCAGAGACGAGAAGGTTGGCTGCACCACCCACCCCACCTGGCAAGGTCTCCTATGCCAGTGTGGTAGTTGGAAAGCCCACGTTAAGATGTCTTCCATAGCGGTGCAGACTGACATCAGCGTCCCACCAGCTGAATCTTTTGCGCTTGCTGCGAAGTACCTCTTGATGCAGGCGAAGCTGCAATTGGTGTCAATCTCGACATCAACTCTGGTTTCCATTTCTGCGTCTGTGCCTTCCACTTCCGCCCCTGGAAGGCCCACTTCACCCTGCCCACAGACAGCAATACCTTCCAAACCCAAGGGGCCCCCATCAGGGCCCAAAAATTTTTTTTAACACCTCGTTCAGCGGTCTCTGATCTATGTCACTGGGATGACTCCAAGGACATGGACAAAGACCTTGCAGCCCTTTGCGTGTCTCCCAGTGGAGGCTTGATCGGGCTGACTGGAGTGGCTTTTTGCTCTTGTCTGAGCTCGATGAGCACTCTGTCAGCCAGGAGCCAATTACTGTTGCAGTGGCAAAGATGACGGACTGCATCGTCCATGCAGCTGCCTCTACTATTCCTCAGACCTCGACTCGGTTTCCACAGTTCCCAAAACCATGGTGGAATCCTGACTGCACCGCAGCTTGTAAGGCTCTGAACAAGGCTTGTTTTTTTTTTCCGGAGATATCTGATGTCCCCCAACCTTGAAGCATTCAAATGTGCCAGGGCGAAAGCCCGTTTCATCTGGCGCCAGAGCCAGAAGGAATCTTGGATCAAATATACATCTTCTGTCACCCGCATGACCAGTTCTAAGGTCATGTGGGATAAGGTCCGGAAGATGAGTGGGGAAATACACGTCCCACTCATTATCGATCCAGGAGCACAATGAACAAGCAATTGCTGATCCTCAAGCAATTGCCGACACTCGGGGAGGAGTCATTCTCCTCCATCTCTTCTCTGTCCTCCTACTCCCCCGAGTTTCCAGCCTAGAAGAGCAAGGCCAAACGCTCTCTGCTGTCCTTCCATTCGAATGGCCTGCAGTCTTACAACAGGCCCATTTACAGCGGAGGAGCTTCATGTTGCTCTGTACACTTCTTGTGCATCTGCCGTCGGGCCAGACAATGTCCATTATACTATGCTCCAACATCTCTCACCATCGAGTAAGGATCAACTGCTCCGTCTCTTCAACCACATTTTCATCAAGGAGCAGTTTCCGGACTCCTGGCGGAAGGCCATCGTCTTGGCCTTCCCCAAGCCAGGCAAATATCCCAAGATTCCTTCCAATTATCGCCCAATTGCGTTGACGAGCTGCATCTGCAAGGTATTAGAAAAGATGGAAAATACCAGGCTGGCCTGGTATTTGGAACATCACATCCTTCTTTCCAACACCCAGTGTGGCTTTCGCAGGCACCGGTCTACTTTAGACCACCTGATCCACCTCGAAACAGCGATCAGGAATTCTTTTTTATGTCGAGAGCACCTGGTGTCAATTTTCTTCGACATCGAAAAAGCATACAACACGCCAGTGAGATTCAGCATACTTGGTGACCTCAATAGCTTCGCCTCTGAGGTCACATGCTGATCTTCATTGCCAACTTTTTATCTACTCATATTGTTCGATTTCGTGTTGCGGCCTTTCCCTGAAAAACATGGGGAGCCACAAGGTTGCGTCCTGAGTGTTATGTTTTTCACTGTCAAGATAAATTCCATTACACGGCAACGCCCTCCGACTGTAGGCAATGCCCTCTATGTTGATGACTTCAGCATATTTTGCTCTTCATCCATCATGAGGGTCATTGAACGACAATTGCAAACTGCCCTGAACAATCTCTCGGTTTGCGCGAAGGCCAATGGGTTCTGGTTCTCCCCACAGAAGACTGCTTGTGTGCACTTTTGCACAAGCGTAATTTTCATCTGGACCCTGAGCTATGGCTTGGGGGTAACATAATTCCAGTTGTGGCAGAGACCAAGTTTCTCATTCTCATTTTAGACTGAAAATTAACCTTTTTACCTCATATTCAACATCTCAGGTCCAAGTGCATGCGGGCCTTGAACATCCTCAAGGTCCTCTCCTCCCTTGGGGGGCATATCGATGTTCTTTGCTCCGCCTCTACCATGCACTTGTCCGTTCGAAACTGGACTATAGATCCCAGGTGTATGACTCCACCCAAGATTCAGTGGTGAAGGTGCTGGACCCTCTAAACCATCAGGCCCTCCGTGTTTGTACTGGGGCCTTCCACACTTCATCGTTCCAGAGTCTTTATGTAGAGACCGACAAACCATCTTTATCTATTCTCTGTCAGCAGTTGTCCTTACAATAAGCAGCAAAATTGCGATCCTGGTCAGGCCATCACACTTGGGACTGCATTTTCAGTCCCCGGTGGGAAATGTTATACCAGAATTGGCCGACTTCCATTCGTCCTTTTGGTTTGCGTGTCTGAGGTTACCTGCGAGACATTCACACCCGTCTCGATAGTATCGCACAGTCGACAGCTGAGCCACTTCCACCTTGGCTTGCTGTTTCCCCTTCCTGTGATTTCTTTCTTTGCAGGATGGGGAAGGCCTTTACACCCTTAATTTGTTTGTTTGTGTATCAGCAACTCTTTGCGAGCCATAGTGCTGCGCACCCGGACTTCTTACCTGTCTTCACAGACGGCTCGAGGTATATTGGTGGGATCGGCCATGGTCTGCTGTGATGTAATCATTGCAGACCAGATCCCACAGCAGTGTTCCATCTTCACTGCAGAGTTGCATGCTATCAGCATTGCCTTGAACCATATAGCAGCTAAGCATCATCGTCGGTGTGTGCTTTACACTGGCTCGCTACAGGCTTTGATCTCGGTGAGGCATCAGTTTCACCCTGTTCTCTCCAAGATCCACCAGCAGCTCCATCGTCTGGCAGCCACCACCACAATTCTCTTCTGTTGGGTGCCTGGTCATGTCGGCATTGGGTGCAATGTCTTGGCAGATGCTGCTGCCAAGTCGGCCACACCTCTATCCGACTCTCTGCTGCCAGTTCCATACTTGGACTTCCGGCAGCATTTTTCCATCGAGCTCTGGGCATAGTGGCAGAGATCTTGGTCTGAACAGGTTGCTGACAAGATTTTCGAGAACAAGCCCATTGTCAAACCGTGGCAGTCTTGTTTTCGCAGGAATCGCAAGGAGGAAGTTGTTCTTGCTCATCTCCGCTTAGGTCACTCGTTTTTAACACACACTTTTCTTCTTAAGGCGGACGACAAACCTAAGTGTGAGTTTTGTGACACCATTTTAACAATCAAACATATTTTAATTCATTGTCCGTGTTTTAATTTTGAATGTTGTTTATATTTTACTTTTCACGATTTTGTGTCCGAGCCACTTACACTTGGACAACTTTTATCTGATGACTCACTTTTAACTCCTGTCTTTGATTTTTTATGTTTTACTGGGTATTTTACACGTTTATGAACCTTTTTACTTTGTTAACTTGATTTTACACTTGTTTCTGATTTTTAATGGGTCCTATACACCCATTTTTATTGTCGATTTTTACATTTGTTGATACTTTTTATTTGCCTTTTTTTACTTATCTTTCTTGTGCTGGTTTTATTTCTGTGTCTTTTAAATTTGGTTGTGGGTTAAATGACTTTTATCAGTTTATATTGTTTTGTTTGGCCCCATATACCCTTGTTGCTCTTGTGCCAAAAAACCCCAAACAACCAACCAACCAACCAATTTCTTTTACGGGCGGACGATGAACCTAAGTGCGAGTTTTGTGACACCATTTTAACTATCAAACATATTTTAATCGAATGTGCATGTTTTAACATCGAACGTCGTATATATTTTAGCTATCTTAATTTTCTGTCCGATCCTCTTACACTCGGACATCTTTTATCCGATCATTGCATTTTAGTGCCTGTTTTTGCTTTTTAAAACATTGCGGTGATTTTAATAGATTTTGATTTTACCTTGTCTTTTGTATAGCCCAGATCTTTTACACCTGGGATTTTTATACATTGTATTTTTCAAGTTGTTTTACTTTGTACTTTTACAATTGTTATTTGTTGGTCTACAATTTTTTTTATGTAGTATTTTTGTTTTAACTATTGGTTGGCGGTACACGTCTTTTACTCTTTCTATTGTCTTTAGTTTGGCGCATTATGGCCTAGTCGCCCATGCACCATAAAACCCCAAAGAACCAACCAACCATAGCATTATTGCTTTCTGATGCATCAAGCTGAAGAACTAATTGAAGAGATTAGCATTATTTAGGAACTCTGAATGTCTGTTTTTAATGTATATATAAATGTTAGTTATCTCAAAATTTTATATTTTTGAAATATTTAAATTTGTTTTATTGATTGCCCCATTTAGCATTTTTGATCATATATTCAGGCTTAGTGAATTGCATTTTCACAGTTTTGGCAGCATTAGTTTTAAATTTAATTTAGACATGTCAATAAATAGTTTTTTTTGTGTGTGGGGGGGGGGGGATTAATTTTGCTGATGTGTGGGATTCAAACCCATGTCTTTACAGATTTATGCCACAGTATTCTAAGACTACTAAACTAATGCTGGTTCTGTCATTTATCTGCTAATCAGTTAGTATTATTATATATTATTATTTATATCATTAGGGTGTAAATACATGAGTGATAAGGCACTAGAGCTTTGAAAGAAAGGACTGCAGGAATGTCCTTAATCAACACGTAACAGAAAGCCTAAGTAAGTAACTAGTCCTAACAGAAAGCATTACAAAATGCTTAATAAACATGTAACGGATCACCTAACTGTTCATAATATTTCTTGACTTGATAGCTTGGCTGAAAAGTAGAGGAAGCAGTTATATAGCATAGAACTGCACCAGATAGTTAATCTTTGGTGTGGGAACTGGCTGGCATACAGAGATTGAGGGATAAACTTGGTAAGGTTATTAAAGGTGAGGATTCTGTCATGACTAGATGGGCATTTCTGTAATGTTCTAACTCCATCTGTTATTCTCTGTTAGTTCTACTCCCATTGTTGTAATGATGATAGGTGCATTACTGGGCTTAATGTGGCCCTTTATCACAGTCTGAAGTTATTTTAACTCTTTCTAAACTTAAACTACACGAATCCTCATGTATAGATGAAATTATTGCTAAAATGCTTAGAGATGGGGGTGTTTTGATGACTGAAATATTGAATATTTTTTATAATAAACGAGTTGTGTGTAAGTATTTTACCTGAGCTATTATTATTTCTATTTTTGAAAGAGATGATTACAGTTCTTGTGATAACTATAGAGATATTAGCCTACTTTCTGTTCCAGGTAAAGTTCTTTGCATGATTATGCTTAATAGATTAAGAATCTGGTTGATGGACAATTGCATGATGATCAGTGTGGATTCAGAAGTGGTAGGGGATGTATTGATAAAATATTTTCACTTAGGCAGATTCTTGAGAAATATTTAGAGTTTCAAAAACCTGTGGTTAGAGCTTTATAGAATTCAAAAAGGCTTTTGACTCTGTTGATCGACATAATCTGTGGTTGATTGTTAGATCATATGGAATACTTGATAAGTTAGTGTAATGAGAGTTCTCTATAATAACACTGAGTCATGTGTGAGAATGAGGCTTGTAGCAAATTGGTTTAGCACTGCTAGTGGAGTTAGACAAGGATTCTTGTCTCCTTTTCTCATTAGTTTGGTTTTTGAGTATGTTAAGTAATTTTAACATGCTCAGATTAAAACAAAAGATTTCTCTGATTTGCAAGGCCAGCTTTCCCATGAGGCACACTAGACTCTTCCCTTGAAGCACCAACATTCAACTGTTGCATTTTGTTTATTACATAACAATAAAATTATGTTGTTGCTTTTTCCAACTCTTAGAAGAAATAAAAATATAGTTGCAAACTGTGACCAAGTAGTTAGTGTGCTTGGCTGCTAATTAAAGGGGCCTGTGATCTGAACATTCAAAACTGTGTGTGTATGGGGAGGGGGGTCTGGAAAAGGCACAGATATTTGTTTTTTCTGCTGAGGTTCCGCCATCCTCACAGATCTTCTACTATGGCATATATACTAGCAGGCTCCTGTCAGACCTCTGTGGCAAGCAGCTGCTTGAGGGGGTATTTATTTTTTTTTGTAATTCACTGCAGGGGGGATTTTAGCCTTAAATGGTCTAGAGATTTAAAAATCTGTGATTTAGATTAAGCTGATGATTTTGGCGTTTTGGCAAATGATGTTAATGAGATGAACTCTTTCATTAAAGCTGTTGATGAGACTGGTAGTAGAGTAGGTGATAAACAGAGAGAAAACTAAAGCAATGAAAATTGGTCAGGCAGGTTATGGTTGGTTAAACTGAATGGTTTCACCCTTGAACAAATATCTCAGTTTCATTTTCTTGGGAGCTGTGTAACAGATACTGGTGATGTGCAGCTTGAGATAAACAGAAGAATAAGGATTGATGCTGAGACTTTTATTTATATTCAAATCTAAGTTTTTAATATTATGTTCAGAGGTGTAAATGTCAGAATGCAGTTGATATGTATATGAAGGACATTCAAAAAGTTCTTGACATGCATCTGCAGAACAAAATCCATTGTACTTATCTCAACAAAACTTTTCTTGTGCTTCAAAGTACTCCTCTCCAGCATCTATGCAAAGTTGCAGACATCTATGCTAATTCTGAAACCCTTGGTGGTACTCCTGTTGGTAAGTACTTCTCAACTCTGAATGAACACATTTTGCAAGGTCTTGCACCCTCAAAAGAGGTTTCCCCATCAAGTTACTTTTCAATTTTTGGAAACAACCTAAAATCGCATGGTTCAAAATCGGGTGAATAGGCAGGATGGAGAGTAGCTGTTTGATTTTTTCTTGCTCCTGATAGACAGTAGCTTGTCAAGTTTTGTGAGTACTGACATTGTGAAGAAGAAGACTTGATACGTCTATTGTTGGACACTGTTTCTTCATCTCCTTAACCATTTTGGGCAAAACAATGTTGGTGTAGTATTGACCATTTATAGTAATTTTTTCAGGTAAGGTGTCAACGGCTACCACTCCTCGGGAATAAAAAAACAATTGCGAACAACCTTTTTCTGGAGCAAAAGAAGTTGTTGGAAGATTAGGGTATGTGGCTCATCTTCCACAACCCAAACATAGTTGTCGATCTTTCTGAGAGTTGTATAGTAATAAAGTCACATTTCATCACCTGTGACAATGTTTGTTAACCATTTGGGGCCACTTGTTTCAAACTTTGCCAGTATCTCCTTGCACAAGTTGATCCTAGCCAATTTTTGCTGTTTTGTCAGTTTGTGGAGTACCCATTTGCACAAATATTTCAGAACTTTAAATGTTGATGAATAATTGTTTGCACACTGCAAACATTTATTCATCCTGAATTTTATTTCCTGAATGGTGATGTGGGGGTTTTCCTTAATGAGCTCACGAACAGCAACAATGGTTCTCTCATTCATGGCCTCCTTCAGTCTTCCTGCTCGAGGGAGGTCTTTGAAACTCTGCTGTCCTCTGAATTTGCACATCCGTCCTGTAACTTGCATATGAACAGGCATGATCTCAATATACTTATGATAAATCAGCATGCATATTTTCACGTCATCTAGCTGCATCCTTGTGAGAACGTAAAATGTTTCCCTGTCTCTCATAGGCCATAGCAACAATGCACAGTTTTCCACACTGAACTTTACATGCTGTCAGCAAAGAGAGAAATTATGGTAAGTCCTTTGTTTTTAACATATAATGACAAGTTTAGACAAGCTTTCAAGCGAGTCATAGCTCATTAATGTAGAAGGAACGAGTGAAAATCAACAGACATTTTGACAAGAACTTTTTGAAACCCTCCTATACCAAAATAAAGGACATTTAATTGCAGTGATAGCTCATGGCTAAAGGTTTTGGCTGAGCATTTTAATTATTACATGCATTATTTTTGGATGTAGGAAGAAATTGGGGGATGCCGGATTGAATCAAATAGGACTGAAAAGACATTTCCTAATGCATATATTCTTGTTTCTTTCAGCTCATCTGAAAACACTTTATTAACAAAAATTTTGGGGAAAATCTTGAAAAGGTGTTTTGCCTTTTCTAATTCAGTACAGTCTTTTGCCCCTCTACTACAATAAATAATTATATATAAACATATTTCCCTCACTATTCTAGTATTATTCCCATTTGGGACTGCGTTTTCAGTCCAAGATGAGAAATGCTATACAGAAATTGGCCGACTGCCATTCGTCTTTTTGGTTAGCATGTCCAAGGCTACCTCAGAGACATCAATACCAGTAATTAATAGATTCTGAAAAAAATTCATCGCCGCCACGGCAGGAATCGAACCCGCATCTCTCCAGATTCATGCCAGAGCGCGCTAACCATTGCACCAAGCGTCGGACAACGAATCAGGTCATATTCTGAAAATATTCATTGTCCGACGTGTGGTGCAATGGTTAGCGCGCTCTGGCATGAATCTGGAGAGATGCGGGTTCAATTCCTGCCGTGGCGGCGAGGAATTTTTTTTTTTTTCAGAATCTATTAATTATTGTTTCTTAACAGGGAATACTGTGCATTCACTTTGGATTTCAATTATATATTTAACGCGGTAGCGTTAGCGACCTTCTTGTTAACATCTGATAATCAAATGCAACGACTGTAAACGTTGCATCTCCTTGAGTATAGATGGCGCTGTCTCAGTCACGTCTCAAGAAGAAAAACTTAAAAGGTCATATTCTGAAAATATTCGTTGTCCAACGCGTGGTGCAATGGTTAGCGCGCTCTGGCATGAATCTGGAGAGATGCGGGTTCGATTCCCGCCGTGGCAGCGATGAATTTTTTTTTCAGAATCTATTAATTATTGTTTCTTAACAGGGAATACTGTGCATTCACTTTGGATTTCCATCAATACCAGTCTTGATAGTGTTGCACAGTCAACAGTCGAGTCACTTCCACCGTGGCTTGCTGTTTTCTCTTCCTGTGATTTTTCTCTGTGCAGGATGGGGAAGGCCTTTACACCTGACTGTGTGTACCAGCAACTATTTGCCAGCCATCATGCTGAGTACCTGGACTTCTTGCCTGTCTTCACAGATGGTTTGAAGTCCGGCACATCAGTGGGATCGGCCATGGTCTGCTGTGATGTAATCATTGCAGACCAGATCCCACTGCAGTGTTCCATCTTCACTGCAGAGTTGCACGCTATCAGTCTCCCCTTGGACCACGTGGCAGCTGAACATCATTGTCGGTGTGTGCTTTACACCAACTCACTTAGCTCACTATAGGCTTTGATCTTGATGAGGCATCGGCCTCACCCTTTTCTTTCTAAGATCCTCTGGCAGCCACAACCACCATCCATTTCTGTTGGGTGCCCGGTCACATCGGTATCAGGGGCAATGACTTGGTAGATGCTGCTGCCAAGTCGGCCATGCCCCTGTCTGGCTCTGCCTTGCCGTTTCCATATATGGATTTCTGGCAGCATTTTACCATCGAGCTCCGGGCACAGTGGCAGAGATCTTGGTCAGAACAGCTTACCAACAAGCTCTTTGACATCAAACCTATCATCAAATCATGGCAGTCATGTTTTTGCAGGAATCACAAAGAGGAAGTTGTACTTGCTCTGCTCTGCTAAAGTCATTCATTTATTACACATTCGTTTCTTCTTCGGGCAGACGACAAACGTAAGTGCGAGTTTTGCAACACTATTTTAACAATCAAACATATTTTAATCTCATGTCCTGCTTTTATCTTTGAAAGACATATATTTTTTAATTTTCATAATTTTATGTCTGAGCCCCTTATACTTGGACATCTTTTATCTGATGGCTCTATTTTACCCACTGTTTTTGCATTTTTACATTTCACTGGATATTTTACATGTTTATGATTTTTTTCTTTGTTACCTAGATTTTATACTTGTTACTGATTTTAAATAGGTCCTAATACACCCATTTTAGTGTTGACTTGTATACATGTTGATTCTTTTTATTACTCTTATTTTTACTGATCTTTATTGTGGTGCTCTTTTCTGTGAATTTTAACTTTGGTTGTAGGTTCAGTTACTTTTATCCTTTTATGTCTTTTTGTTTGGTGCAATATAGCCTAGCTGCTCTTGCACCATAAAACCCCAACCAACCAACCAATCTAGTGTTATTTTAAAAAAAAAATTCCTGAAAAAAATTTTTTTTAATTTTTAAATAAAAATATGATATAGATTTACAAATTTTTTTGCCTTTATTTCTATTATAAATTTATATTTCTTATTTTAACTGAATTACTCATCATAAATTATCACTTGAAAAGTTGTCTATTTGGTTGTATTTAATTTACAATAGTAATTAATAATATATTTATATATATTATTGCATATGTTAATTTATTTTAGAATTAATTGTAAAAACACTCATATGGTTCTAAAACAAATTGAAAAAAAATGACCGAAAGAAAGAAAAGCTATAATGACAGTACTGGGATTGAACTGCAGACCTTTAAGTTGCAAGTTCAAAGAAACAATGCATTTTGCTGACTGGGTTATGCATTGCTGGCAAGAAATTATACTAAAATGTAGTATTAGCATTCTCATAGACCACATGATCAACATATTTTATATTTTCATACCTAATGTTGTTCTTAAATTCTTCATACATAAGTATCCTTCCTTGGCAAAATAAAAAGTTGGCAACCCTGTTCAAACATATCTTGTCAAGAAAGTTAGGGTTGTTGAGCCTACCACCATCCATTGAAGATATTCTTTAAGTAACAAGATCTTTGACTATTGGTTGGAGTGGTAGAATCGGCCAATCAAGTGTCACTGGCCACTACAAAATGGTGACCTGTCTCCTGCAGTTCAGCACTATTGTATTTCAGCACATGAATGTCATTGCTCTAATAGTTAATGCTAAGATTCTGGGTGGGGGCCATAATGTTAAAATTCATATTATCAATACAAAAGTAGATGACATAGCACTGATTTGCAGAGTAAATTCTGTGATTGTCCATATAACATGGCAAATAATGATTATGAAACGAATACAAGACTGATATTATGTTGATTTATATATGGCAAATAATTAATACTAAATTTGAAATTCATTTATCATTATTATATATTTATTTTATCTATCTGCCTATTGCTTTTTGCTTTGACATTTGTCAGTTTGAGGATTTGTCAAAATAGTTGTTCCACCATATCTTTTGAACACAATGGAGTAACTTAATGATTTGTGTGTCAAATGAAGGCTTGTAATGCAGGTAAGTGTTTTTAGTGACAAAAATAAAATACATAAATGAATTAAAAAATATCTGTCTTCCTATATGGCCTTAAAAAGTAGAAAATTAAGCTAAAGCATATCGATGGTGCAATCAGTCACTGAGTTCATATTCACTTCAAAGGAAGATAGAGCACAGATTTACCTACACAACAGTTGCCGGCACCCATTATTCCTTTGAGCTGAATCAGTGACTGATTGCACCATTGATATGCTTTAGGTTTATTTTCTACTTTTTACTGCCATGTAGAATTTTTTTAAATATTTTTCTGATTATTTTTGTTGGGACAGTGCCCCAAGCAGCCTAATAAATGAGCCATCCCTGTTGTTAATTTTTAGAAAATAAATATTAGAGAAAAGCATCAAGCATATTAATTTTAATAACTGCTTATTTAAAACATTATGGTAAAAGAAGAGTAATTTTATTAGATTTAAACCACATTTTGAAATAACAAATGAACAGAATATGATATGTAATGTTTTAAAAGAAATAGAAATTAATTATAAATAATATATAAACAGATTTACTTAAAACAGGGTAATTATATAATTTTTTTATTTTTTTCCTGTACCATACTGCTGAAAGTTTCATCAAATTCAATATATTATATATACTATATTGTATACTATATTGTGTATTATATTGCATATTTCACTATTAGTATTGACATTTACTACTAAACCATTATAAAGATTATTTTTCGGGGAATTTCAAAAGATCAAAAAAAAAGTTTAATGGTATGAGTTTTAAGAACATACTCTATTAAACTTTAGTGTGGGAACATTAAAAGAAGGGGGGAAAAACAACTGAAATGCTTAGGTGTGAGAAAACATCTTAGTAATGACTGCTGCAGCAATGTAATGTTTTCTTTCATAATTATTTTATTTTATTGGATATATAAATCATCAGGTTCCTGCCATCCTCTCAGACCTTCTACTATGGCATATAAATTGACAGGCTCCTGTCAGACCTCTGTGGCAAGCAGCTGCTTGAGGGGGTATTTATTTATTTATTTATTTTTTATTAATTGTCAAATTTAGTGCATAAACTTTCAAGATTGATTAAAAAAGCATTCAAAATATCTAATTTCTGTGTGTGTGTGTGGGGGGGGGGGGGTTGGACTCTTGCAGTATATTATCTTGAGAACTATAGCTCCCTATGGATATGGGACTGCATTTGGCTCTGGGAACTATAGTGTCTTCTGGCACTTTAAAGGTTAAGAAAATATGGGAAGTATGGAAAAGTAATTGAATTCACCTAATAACAAAAATTATGCTATACAATCATTTGGTCCTATTTAAAGTTAGTAATGGTAGCAAAACATGGACCTTTTGTAGGCAAGATGACAGGAAACTTGATGCCTTTGATTCCAGATGTTTATGTAGTATCTTGAGCTTTAGATGGTTTGTCCTTGTAAGTAATGACGATGTTAGGCAAAGGAGTTGGCAACCTTGTTTGATCAGCATATTGTACAGAGAGAGACTGTTGGTTTGGTCATACTGCTCTTATGCATAACTATAGATTGGCAAATAGGATTATGAGCATGAGGATTCAGAAAGATTGGGGGAACTAAGATGCAGTGGGAAGACAATGTGAAAAGGACCTCATTAGAATTGGACTACATTGGTCAGATACTGTATCTCATGACAAACATGTTTGGAGATTTAAATTGCACAGTCTGGTTAGACCTCCATTGCTCATGGCTGCTTAAGGGTTCTGTATGTGCCTTCATGTGTATGTGCCAATATGAAAGGTTTTCATTCTTGGAAAATAAATTACAATTAGCAAGCATTATTAATACTCTTTTCTGGCATTTGACAAATATTTACATGAAAAATATTATTGCTGATGCAGTGTAAATCGAACTTGCAACTCTCCAGATACATGCCAGAGCACTCTACCGATTAAACCATGCATCAGACGATAACCTAGTTCCATGATGTGACATAAATCTTTTCTTCACTAAATGTGGTGGTTGCACCATTTATATTTTAGTAGAGGCAACTTATTTTCCAATTGTTGCTAATGGTTCAGATGTTAAAGAGGAAGTCATTTCTCGCTTTGGCGTTATTTATGAAAAATAAATAAAAATAAATAATTTCCTGAATAACATTTAAATCATTAGCAACAATTGGAAAATAAGTTGCTACTCCTGAAATATAGAGTGGCACAACCACCACACCACATTCAGTGAAGAAAAGATTTATAAGTCATATCGTGGAAATAGGTTATCGTCTGATGCATGATTTAATCAGTAGAGCACTCTGGCATGTATCTGGAGAGTTATGGGTTCTATTCCCACCCCATCAGCCATAATTTTTTTTCACATAAATATTTATTGAATTCCACATCTACAGGTAATTTGCATATTTAATATTGATTGATTTTTCTAGCATTATATTGTATAACTTAGAATCTGTGTTGGACTTTTTATAAATAGGCCCATTTCAAAGATTATATAATTCAAATTATGATATATGGCTCATTTAACTCAGGTACCTGAAAATGTTGGTCTGTCATTGCTTACTTTGACACATCCATATCATCTTTTTTTTCCTTCCATAGACTATATTTAAGCCTTACATGAACAGGAAGATTTCCGCTATGATGTACTGCATTATTGCAGATAAAATGTCACAATAAATGATGGATTTCTTACTTTTTAATCAAAACATCTGAATTCCACTAAACCTCCATTTAAAAAAAAAATAAAATTATCCAGTTTCTCACTAATTTGATTATATTAGTTATATTAAAAAATTTTTTTGGATGATTTGCATCATGAAAAACAAGTTTAGTATTACCATACAAAGATGTTTAACAGTTGCCATGTGGAAATATTCAGTTTGACTTGCAGTTAGAATGTCGATTAAAAATTATGATTATTCACTGAAATTTTAACTTTACTAAAAATTTGATATCTCAAAAGTATATATAGTGAAAAATAATTTTGGTTACCCATTTTGTATTCAGCAGAAAAGGTTTAAGAATCACCTATTTTTAAATGGGAATCAAAATCCTCATTACAATTATTAAAAGCATATTATTTGTGAATTGAAAAAAATATATATTCATATTAGGAATCCTCAAGGCAGTTTTTTTTTTATGTAGAGATTTTGTAGCTCAGAAAACCCCTAAATTTCAGTAAAAAGAGAAAAAATAAAATGATATATAAATATATAGTTCTTGAGACCTATAGTGTTGTACTAATATAGGCTATATGAAGCCTAAGTTGTTGTACTAAACTATACATTATTATACTAAGCACCTTTTTTGGTCATATAAGCTGTTGGATAATGTTACATATAAGAAATTGCATATGTGATACATGCTTTTATTGTTCACTGTGTTCTTTTATGTTTCAGGAATCATTTAACTCGACTCATTATTCAATGCAAATTGACATTGATGAAATACAGGTAAAGTATTATTTTCCCGTATATAGTATAATTTTTATTAAACCAACACTTCTAGTACACTAGCATCTAAGTATTTACCTATCTTCCTAATGCTTTTCGCTTGGCATTTGTCGGTTTGTGTATTTGTTTGTCGAAACAGTTGTTCCACCATTCATACATTAGTTACTAATAGAATCTGGATGGCGCTGACGTGCTTCTTTGATTCTAAATGAGAAATATTTTATTTTTATTTATTTTGAGTTTCTCTTTTTCTTTTCACATATTATATAAATGTATTGTGATAATCTCTTGTGATTATACTTATGTGAATAAATATGAGTTATTATATTATTTATCTTTCAAACGCAGTGAAGAAAATGATTTGTGTATCAAATGAAAGCTTGTAATGTGGGAAGTGGGCTATAAAAATTTTATCCTCCACGCTTTCTTCTTCTCTAAAAAAAAGGAGGAAATATGAAAACAATTGTCCTCTCCCCCATGTATTCTTCTCCCTAAAATACAGGAAATGTGCCCCTCGGTGTGAGTGCCTGTCCGTGGTGAGGGGACCACCCTGTGAAGGTTCCGCTGGCTCGGTTACCTTCACAGGGTCCTAAACGCTCGCCCGCGTGTTTGCTGTGCGCGGTGACCCGTGTCCCTCGAAAGGAGGATCCTGGCAGTTGCTCAGGGGTCCCTGTCTTCTCTCCCCAGCTCATGACTGGTGGGGTCCCCTTTGGCCATTTTGCCATTGGGGAGCCTGTCTGTCGTGGGGCTGGGCAGCGACTTCTGGGGCCGCTGCTATACACTGCTTTGGCCTCTGCTTCAGGTAAACGGGAGGTCCTGGGGCAGCCCCCTCAGGATCAATCAGCTGGTGGGCTGGTCCTGCTAGGGTCAGCCGTGCAGAACGGTGAGTAACCTTGTCCACGTCCGGACAACGGTTTACGAGTTTCCTTACATGTTGTCTAATTTTCTAGTTTCCTTTCTTTTGTGAGAACGAGTTGCTTCTCACTTTTCCTTCTTTTGCTCCCTTTTTTCTTTTGTGAGTCCTCAGATGAGATTCTCACATTTCTCTTTTACTTTTCATTTTGTTTAGTTGTGAGGGCTTGGCTCACTGGCTGTGAGGGTATGGTGCCTGGGCAGCCCTAGCACCCAATTGAGCGTCCCCTTGTTGGACTCCGTGGTGGGTGCGGACAATGGGCACTGAAACTTATTAAACAAACATGAGCCCCAAAAAAAGAAAATTCACCAGAGAATGCCGCAAAAAGAGCTCGTCATGAGCCTCCGTCTTCTGTGTCTTCTTTGTCGTCATCGCCGTCGTCTTCGTGGCTTTCTTCATTCCCAAAGTTCCTGATCATCCACTCTACGGGTGATCAGGTTCTTGGGAACATGTCCCCGTTTTTTATTTACAAGGGTATTCAAAGTCTTGCAGGAGAACCGAAATCAGTCAAGTGCCTTAGATCTGGTGACTTGCAGGTGGAGACTGCATTCTCCAAGCATTCGGAGCTTCTATTAAAGGTTACAGCGATTGGTTGGAGTGGCAGTCGAAGTCACTCCACACAAGACGCTCAATTCCTCCCGGGGCGTGATCTCCGAGTGGGGCCTCCTCAAGGTTTCTGAGGGGGAAATCCTCTCGGAGCTTGGCCCAGGGAGTGATAGCAGTCCACTGGGTTTCGTCACGCCATGATGGAAAGTTAGAGCCCAGTTGGGTACTCATCCTAACTTTCAACACACCACACCTGCCTACTTCCATCAAGGCAGGCTACTTACACTGCGAGGTGCGGCCATTTATACCCAACCCTCTGCGTTGTTTTCAATGCCAGAGGTTTGGCCATGCCTGCACCGCATGCCGGGGCAAGCCCACCTGTGCTAGTTGTGGCAGTCAAGATCATCTTGAACCTGACTGCACAGCAGAAAAGGCATGCTGTGTAAACTGCCGTGGTGAACATCCGGCGTACTCCTGCGACTGTCCGAAGTGGCTAGAAGAGAAAGAGGTACAGTGCCTGAAGACCCACCATAACATTAGCTATCCAGAGGCGAGGAGGCTCGCTGCACCCTCTGCCCCACCTGGCAAGGTCTCCTATGCTGGTGCAGTGGTCAGAAAGCCCATCGTTAAGACGGCTTCCATGGCAGTGCAGACCGACATCAGCGTTCCACCAGCTGAATCTTTCTTGCTTGCTGCTAAGTACCTCTTGACGCCGACGTTGGTGTCAATCTTGACATCGACAGGGGTTTCTATTCCTGTGTCTGTGCCTTCCACATCCACCTCCGGAAGGCCCCCTCCACCCCGCCCACAGATAGCAAGACCTATCAAACCCAAGGGGCCCCCACTGGGGCCAAAAAAGAAAATTTTACCTCCTCGTTCGGCGGTCTCTGATCCATGTTGCTCGGATGACTCTGAGGACTTGGACACCGACTGCCCTATTTTTCCAAAACCGGCGCTGCCGACGGTTAAAATAAATCGTAAGTCGTCCGCCAATTCTTCCAAGACCTGAGATGGCCACACTCCTTCAATGGAACTGCCGTGGATTCCAGAGGAATATTGATGACATCAAGGCCCTCCTGAGAGCACACGAACCACTCTGCGTGTGCCTTCAGGAGACATTCTTGCAGACAGCCAACAATCCCACTATTCAGCACTTTTCTCTTGTTCGCCGGGACCGGGATGGAGATGGTCCAGCTCACGCAGGTGTTCCCATCCTCGTGAGCAACCATTCCCCATTCCAGGTCATTCCCCTCACCACGCACTTAGAGGCGGTTGCCATCCGCCTCTTTGTGGGATTTTTGTTGACTGTCTGTTCTGTCTATCTCCCACCCGGAAGCATCGTTTTCTGGGATGACCTTGATGACCTCATCTCGCAGCTGCCGTCCCCCTTCCTCATCATGGGAGACTTCAACGGACACAGTCCGCTCGGGGGCAGTGCTGACACCAATGGGAGGGGCCGGATCCTGGAGCAGTGTCTCCTGGATCCATCGCTCTCCCTGTTGAACACCGGTGTCAGTACCTACTTTCACACCCCAACCCACACATTCACTGCCATTGACCTCACCATCTGCTCCTCCTCGATCCTTCCACTCTTTACATGGGAGGACGAGGACAATCCAAATGGAATTGATCACCTCCCCGTGGTGTGTACCATCTCTCATGGGGGGCCTTGCAGCCCTTCGCATGTCTCCCGGTGGAGGCCTGATCGGGCTGACTGGAGTAACTTCGAGCTCTTGTCTGATCTCGATGAGCACTCTGTCAACCAGGAGCCCATCAATGTTGCAGTGGAGGAGTTGACGGACTGCATCGTCCATGCAGCTGCCTCTACTATTCCTCAGACCTCGACTCGGTTTCCATGGTTCCCAAAACCGTGGTGGAATCCCGATTGCACTGCAGCTCGTAAGGCTCAGAACAAGGCTTGTGGGGGGGGGGGGGTTCGGAGATATCCAATGTCCCCCAACCTAGAAGCATTTAAGCGTGCCAGGGCGAAAGCCCGTTTCATCCGGCGCCAGAGCCAGAAGGAATCTTGGATGAAATATACATCTTCTATCACTCGCATGACCAGTTCTAAGGTCGTGTGGGATAAGGTCCAGAAGATGGGTGGGAAGTACACGTCCCACTCATTATCGATCCTGGAGCACAATGGACAGGCAATTGCTGAACCTCGAGCAATTGCCGACACTCTGGGTGAGTCATTCGCCACCATCTCTTCTTTGCCCTCCTACTCCCCCGAGTTTCTGGCCCAGAAGAGCAGGGCCAAACGCTCTCCACTGTCCTTTCATTCGAATGGCCTGGAGTCTTACAAACAGGCCATTCACAGCGGAGGAGCTTCGCCTTGCTCTGCACACTTCTTGTGCATCTGCTGTGGGGCCAGACAATGTCTATTATGCCGTGCTCCAACATCTCTCACTATCGAGTAAGGATCGACTGCTCCGACTCTTCAACCGTATTTTCATCGAGGAGCAGTTTCCGGACTCCTGGTGGGAGGCTATCGTTTTGGCTTTCCCCAAGCCAGGCAAAGATCCCAAGATTCCTTCCAATTATCGTCCAATTGCGTTGACAAGCTGCGTCTGCAAGGTGTTGGAAAGGATGGTAAATACCAGGCTGGTCTGGTATTTGGAACATCACTGCCTTCTTTCCAACACCCAGTGTGGCTTTCGCAGGCACCGGTCTACTTTAGACCACCTGATCCACCTCGAATCGGCGATCAGGAATGTGTTTTTATGTCGAGAGCACCTGGTGTCAGTTTTCTTCGACATCGAAAAAGCGTACGACACGGCATGGAGATTCGGCATTCTTCGTGACCTTCACACCTTCGGCTTGCGAGGTCACATGCCGTTCTTCATCGCAAACTTTTTATCTTCTCGTATTTTTCGAGTTCGTGTCGGCAACACTCTATCGTGGCCTTTCCCCCAAGAACAGGGGGTGCCTCAAGGCTGCGTCCTGAGTGTTACGCTTTTCGCTGTCAAGATAAATTCCATTACACTGCAACTTCCTCTGACTGTAGGCAATGCCCTCTATGTTGATGACTTTAGCATCTTTTGCTCATTGTCCAGCATGAGGGTCATTGAACGACAACTGCAAACTGCCCTGAACAGTCTCTCGATTTGGGCGACGGCCAATGGGTTCCGGTTCTCCCCACAGAAGATCGTTTGCATGCACTTTTGCCGCAAGTGTAATCTTCATCTGGACCCCGAGATGCGGCTCAGGGGTAACATCATTCCAGTTGTGGCGGAGACCAAGTTTCTCGGTCTCATCTTCGACCGGAAATTGACCTTTTCACCTCATATTCGACATCTCAGGTCCAAATGCACGTGGGCATTGAACATCATCAAGGTCCTCTCCTCCCTCTCTTGGGGGGCTGACCGATGTTCTTTGCTCCGCCTGTACCGTGCACTTGTCCGGTCGAAACTGGACTACGGATCCCAGGTGAATGACTCCGCCCAGGATTCGGTGGTGAACCCACTCCATCATCAGGCCCTCCATGTGTGCATGGGGGCCTTCCGCACTTCATCAGTCCAGAGTCTCTACGTTGAGACTGACGAACCTTCATTATCTATTCACCTTCAGCAGTTGTCCCTGCAGTATGCAGCAAAATTGCGATCCCTGCCAGGCCATCCCACTTGGGACTGCATTTTCAGTCCCAGGTGGGAAACGTTATACCAGAATCGGCCGACTGCCATTCATCGTTTTGGTTTGCGTGTCCGAGGTTACCTGAGAGACATTAACACCAGTCTCAATAGCGTCGCACAGTTGACAGCTGAGCCACTTCCACCTTGGCTCGCTGTTTCCCCTTCCTGCGATTTTTCCCTGTGCAGGACGGGGAAGGCCTTTACACCCGACTGTGTGTATCAGCAACTCTTTGCCAGCCATCGTGCTGTGCACCTGGACTTCTTGCCTGTCTTCACAGATGGCTCGAAGTCCGCCACTTCAGTGGGATCAGCCATCATTGCAGACCAGGTCCCGCAGCAGTGTTCCATCTTCACTGCCGAGTTGCATGCTATCAGCATTGCCTTGGACCACATAGCAGCTAAGCATCATCGTCGGTGTGTTCTTTACACCGACTCGCTTTGATATCGTGAGGCATCGGCCTCACCCAGTTCTTACTAAGATCCACCATCAGCTACATCATCGTCTGGCAGCCACAACCACCATCCATTTCTATTGGATGCCCAATCACGTCGGAATCAGGGGCAATGATTTGGCAGATTTTGCTGCCAGGTCAGCCATGCCCCTATCTGACTCTCCATTGCCGGTTCCATATCTGGATTTCCAGCAGCATTTTACCAACAAGCTCCAGGCACAGTGGCAGAAATCTTGGTCTGAACAGATTGCTAACAAGCTTTTCGAGATCAACCCCATTGTCAAACCGTTGCAGTCTTGTTTTCGCAGGAATCGCAAGGAGGAAGTTGTACTTGCTCGGCTTTGCTTAGGTCACTCGTTTTTAACACACTCTTTTCTTCTTAAGGCGGACACTGAACCTAAGTGCGAGTTTTGTGACACCATTTTAACTGTTAAACATATTTTACTCAATTGCCCTGCTTTTAACCTTGACTGACATTTATTTTTTACCTTTCACGATTTTACGTCCGTGCCCCTTACACTCGGACATCTTTTATCTGATGATTCACTCTTAACCCCTGTTTTCGAATTTTTACTCTTTACCGGTTATTTTACTCGTTTATGAATTTTCACTCTTTCCTGGATTTTTTACCTGTGTTTTACCTGTTGTTTTTTACTTGGTTCCATACACCCATTGTTATTGTTAAGTTTATACCTTTTGCTTTTTTTTTATTCTTTTTTATACTCCTCGTTTTTATGCTGTGTTGTTTCTGTCTATTTTAAATTTGGTTGTGGATTGCATGTCTTTTACCCTTTTATTGTTTGTTTGGCGCAATATAGCCTTAGTTGCTATTGCGCCAAAAAACCCCAAACAACCAAACCAAACCAGGAAATATGAAAATTATTGTGCTGCTATGTCTTTGGAGCACAATTGCCAAAAGTGACAAGCTATGCTTCGAATTAAATCTTCTGATGTGGGCGTGTTATAGGCTATAAAAAATTAACTCTCGTGCTTTACTTCCCCCCTAAAAAATGGGAAATATAGAAACGATATTTTCCCTATATTCTTGGAACATAATTGCTGGAAATTGATAAGGTATGTGTCTAATGAAAGCTTCTGAAAAATTTACCCCTCGTTCTTTCTTACCATAAAAAAGGGAAATATTAAAACAATTATTCTGCTATATCTCCAGAATGCGAGTACCAAAAGTAACAAGTTGTATATCAAATGAAAGCTTGTGATGTGAGGTAGGTTGTGGGTAATAAAAATATATTATCCCTTGCTCTCTTCCCCCCCCCCCTCCTAAAAATAGGAATTTTGAAAGTAATTCTTCTACTATATCTTCTGAATGCGAGGACCTACAGTTATGAGTGAAGTGTCAAGCCAAATATCATATAATGATTGTCATAAATTGTTTTGAACTTTGCCCCCCACCATTCTCCCAGCCCATAAAAGGGAGGATTTTTGCTGGGGTCGACCTTAATGAGTTATATCTCTAATTAAAGCTTGTGTTATCTCCAGTGTCATAGGCTACCTCAAGCATGATTCCAAAAGAGAGGAAAACTGTGGTTGGTAGCATTATGATCTAATTTTTACTGCAAATCTGTGCATGAATTGTGCTGAAAGTCTACCATTTTTTAAGGGGTAAATTCGAGCTCTTTTAATTTTAAAAACATGATATTCTCTACTTAAATATCAGTTATTTCGGACAGATGTCCAAGTTTGAAGTTTTCGTGGTTTCGTGGATGGTTGGGTGAGGGGACCCACTGGACAGCTGTTGGATAAAGGGTGTCAGCATCCCATCAATTCCATCCAGCATGTTCTTTAATGTGCATGGGTGTGTCTCTCCCACACATGGGACCATGTCTTAATGTCCCATTCGAAAGACGGTGGCCTTTTCAAGCCCAACGGTGACCCCTCACTGTAGGCAGGGTGGGGAGTTTGGCAGAGAAAAATCTCTACACTTGCCCAGTTGGAACCCAAATCTGACAATTGCAGATTACAAGCCAGGCACGCTACCAACTGAGCCTCCCCTACCCCCCGTAATAAAAAAAAAATGAGAATAATAGAAAAAAGAAAGGAGGGGAAAAGGAGAAGAGGAATGGGGAGAAAAAAAAAATAGGGGAGGAAATAGAAATGAGACAGGATAAAATGATAAGATAATAGTGATAAAAAATAATATGTAAAGGGAGATGGGAGAAAGGGGGTATGGAAATATTGAGAAATAAAATAGGCAAGATAGGGGATAGGAAAAAAAATAGATATAAAATATTGATTGAAGGCCAAATAGTGTTTGAATTTGTTATGTGTTTATGGTTAGAAATGCCAATCATGAGAATACTTTTAAGTTTTAAGAAATATTTATTATTATTATTGATGCAATTACGTTTAATTATGAAAGGATACGAAGTATAGTATAGTGTAAAACCAACATCAGTATACCACCTACTGAGCCTTTCTCACCTGCAGCAAGATACCTCCTGACACAGGCGAATCTTTGGGTCAAGCAGTCACATGGAGGATGGCACAAGTCGAGGTAATCCCTGACAGTCATTGTCCGACCTTGACTGTGGAGACTAAATTGAGCTGCATTCCAAGGGTAGATGGGAAATGGCTGGGGAGGGAGGTGAATAAGAGCCTGCTACAGCTTATGCATAGAAAGTGGCTGTCTTGTAAAAATATTTAACTTTGGGATCTTTGGGAAGAGGTGAAACTTGGGGACACATTGAATAATATAAAAATTAAAGTTACATTGTGATTAAAAAATTAAGGGACATACACTCTGATTGTGTTATTTGTTTTTTGTATTAATCCCTTACCCCATAATAAAAATAAAATAATGATAAGGAAAGAAATAAGGAGAGAAAAAAGAAGGGACAAGTAGGGATAAAAACATATAGGTGAAGAAAATAGAAATGAGACAATAAAATGATAAGGTAATAAGTAAAGGGAGGGGAAATAAAAAAAAATGTGGGGGGATGTTATTAGAGAGAAATAAAATAGGGAAGTGGGGGATAGAAAGAAAGAAAAAAAAATTAAAATTAATCGAAGTCCAAACATTGTTTGAATTTGTTAATGTTTCAAGTGGTTAATAATTTCATTGAAGTGGTTGAATGCCAGTCATGAGACTATGTTTATTTTTAAGCATTATTTATTAATTTTAATGATATAATTAATTGTAGTTTTGAAGCAAAAGGGAGTATAGTAAAGTGGGGGGTTGAATGCACTCGCTATATTCATCTGCACGTGGATAAGTGTGACTGCAAACATTGAACCATGCCAAAGTGAGATGGGGGACGGCCACCAGTCACCCATGCAGGTTCTGGGAAGCAGGAGATTCCATGGGTGATCTTGGATCGAAAAGTTATGTGGAGGGCGGTGGCACAGAACGAGAACCCCTGACAGGCATCGTCCGACCTTGACCGTGGAGACTGCATGCCAAGGGTTGGTGGGAAGTTGGGGGGGGGGAAGGAATGGAATGCAAGACTGCTAGAGCTTAAGCATAGAGAGTGGCTGTATTGTAAAAATACTTGTGATCTTTGGAAAGAAGTGAAACATGGAGAAAGTAGACGATTATGGAACACACACTGTTACTGTAATTTAAAAAATAGGTTTTATTGTATTTTTTTTTTTATATATTTTTAAGATTTTGTGTACATAACGACCCTAAGGATCGTATTTAAAATATGCAGAACCATATCGATATTATTAGCTTTGTTAATAATAATTTTCCAAATAAAAGAAAGAAAAATGTGGGAAAATAAAATAATTTTTTTTCACCTTTTCACTCTTAAAGAGTTTTTTTTCCATATTTGAGTCCATCTTCACTACAGAGTTTTGCACACTATCAGTCTCGCCTTGGACCTTGTGGTGACTGAAGATCATTGTCACTGTGCTTTGCCCTCAACTCACTTAGCTTGCTATAAGTCTTGATCTCTTTGAGGCATCTGCCTCACCCTGTTCTTTCTAAGATCCGCCAGCAGCTCCATTGTCTGGCAGTCACAACCACCATCCATTTCTGTTAGGTGCCCAGTCACATTGGTAGCAGGGGCAATGACTTGACAGTTGCTGCTGCCAAGTCGGCCATGCCCCTGTCCGGCTCTGCTTTGCCAGTTCCATATATGGATTTCCGGCAGCATTTTACCATTGAGCTTCAGGCACAGTGGCAGAGATCTTGGTCAGAACAGCTTATCAACAAGCTCTTTGAGATCAAACCATGGCAGTCATGTTACCGCAGGAATCGCAAGGAGGAAGTTGTACTTGCTCTGCTCCGCTTAGGTCATTTATTTATTGCTCATTCGTTTCTTCAATGGGCAGACGATGAACCTAAGTGTGAGTTTTGTTATACCATTTTAACAGTAAAACACATTTTAATTGATTATCCCACTTTTAACCTCAACAGATGTTTGTTTTTTACCTATCATGATTTTAGGTCTGAGCCCCTTACACTCGGACATCTCTTATCTGATGACTCCTTTTTATCTACTGTCTTTGCTTTTTTATGTTTTACTGGTTATTTTTGCAGATTGTAATTTTATGGCTTTGTCATTTATACACTATAACCTGGGTTGGTTTTACAATTTGTATCTCTTTATCTCTTTACACATATTTGTTGTTTTGCATTTTTTCTATCTGTTCAGTTTGTTCTTTACCTTTTACTGTTTGGTTGTGGGTTCCATGATTTTTATCTTTTTACTTTTAATATATATCATATGTTTGGCACATTATGGCCTTAGTTGCTGTTGCATCACTAAACCCCAAACAACCAACCAACCAACCAACCAATGTCTGGAACAAGGGTAATATCTCCATTCTTGGCAGAGTTCAAAATATCCTGAAGTTGTCCATAAAACCTATCCTTCTCATTATCATCATGATCCTCAGTGGGGGCATAACAACAGATAGCATTGAAGTCTTTAATGCTTGTGTGAAATTTAGCTGCAAGAAACCTTTCATTAATGCACTCATATCCTAGAAGAGCATCACTGGAATGTCTGCTTAGAAGCAAACCTACACTGGTGATGCTTGTTATTTTCCCTCCATGAAGAGAGGAATTTAAGATTATTTTTAAGAATCTGACCTTTATCTGTCCATCTAGTCTCTTGTAAGCCGAGAATGTCTAAGTTATAATAGTGGAATTCTTGTGGGAGAATGCCAAAAAAAAATCTCTGTGCAGAGTCCTCACATTCCAAATACCTATGGAGAGAGAATGGGTAGTGCAATGTTTTTTGAGAGAGGAAATGTGGATAATATCAAACAGCCCCTTTAATTGCTGGCATGAGGCAGAGACCTGTTTCCCTCATTACTAAAGGCTGGAACCATTTGCACTGGAAGACTTCCTCCAATGCAGGTTTGAGGATGCCAATAGAAGCAATAAGTCAGGTACTTGTTTTGGACTTTAGGTGCTACTCCCAGCCGGTTCTGTGCATTATCACAGAGGATTGATGAATAGTTCTCCTTCCAGTGACTATCTAGCTACCATTTGATCTGGACTACTATGGCCACTTTTTTTTCCTACCCTTCTGAGGAGTAGTCAACCACACAGTGTATAAATAAATGACCTAAGCGGAGCAGAGCAAGTACAACTTCCTTCTTCTGGTCCTGACCATATACATGAACTAGAATGGAACAAATGCTCTGAGATTGATTATGAATCCTGAAGTTGCTGCACTGGTGGGTTTCTGTTGAAGGAGAATCTTTCATTGTGTTTTCTATTTGTTTCTGAGTTGACAGCCCCAAGTGAACAAATTCACAGGATACATTTTACAAGCTGATGGATAATCCTGATCTGAAGCAATCGTAAGTATCTGAACTCTTGCTTCTATGGGCATTGTCAAACCTGCATTGGAGGAAGTCTTCCAGTGTAGATGGTGCCTTTAGTAGCAAGAGAAACATGTCTTTGCCTCATCCCTGCAATTAAAGGGGCTCACTTTCGAGGAAATCATTGACTGTCTGAGCACCATGAGGGCTGGCATTATCATCAAAATAAACTGGGTCCCAATAGCACCTCTGAAAAACCTCATACGGGGTCATCCTATTTGACGTGTCATAATTCCTACACCTGCAACCAGTCAGTGTTTTTCAACAAAGACAAGGAACAGTTGACATAGTGGTTTCCATATTTTATGAGAGATGTTCAAAACGTTCTTGGCATGCATCTGCAGAACAAAATCAATTGCACTTACCTTAATGAAACTTTTACTGTCCTATAAAGTACTCTCTAGCATGTTGCAGATGTCTACGCCAATCCTGGAACGTGTGCTGGTGCTCCTGTTGAGGCAACCTTAATGCATTTTTGCAAAGTCTTGCACCCTTTCAAAAGGCTTCCCAGCAAGTTTCTTTTTAATTTTTGGAAGCAACCAAAAATCACATGGTGCAAGATGGCATATTCAGATAGGCATAACTTTCCAGGCTCTGTGAGTACTGGCATTGTCGTGAAGGAGAAGAACCCTTGACACACCTATTGTTAAATGCTGCTCCTTAATTTCCTTAACCATTTTGGGCAAGGCAATGTTGGTGTAGTACTGGTATTTATAGTCATTTTTTTCAGGTAAGGTGTCCACTGCTACCACTCCTTGGGATTGGGGGATGCAGTTCATCTTCCACAACTCAAACATAGTTGCTGATCTTTCTGGGAGTTATAATAAAACCACATCTCATCACCTGTGACAATGTCTGTTAACCATTTGGAACCACTAAGTTGGAACATTGCCAGCATCTTGAACAAGTCGACTCTAGCCCTTTTTTGTTCTGTCAGTTTGTCGGGTACCCATTTGGTACAGATCTTCAACCCATTTGGGGTACCCATTTGGCACAGACACTTCCGATTGATACACCGACATCTAAGCTTATTACCTGAATGGTGATGTGAGAGTTTTCCTTAATGAGTTCATGAACAGCAGTGATGGTTCTCTCATTGTTGGCCTACTTCAGTCTTTCTGCAAGAGAGAAGTCTTCAAAGCTCTGCCATTCTTCTCTGAATTTGGGGGCAGGAGTGGCTCAGTCAGTAGCCTGTTAGGCTTGCAATCTGCAGTTCCCAGATTTGAGTCCCAGCTGAGCTAGCATCGAGATTTATCTCCAAAAAATCCCCACCCTGCCCACAGTCAGTAGGGGACACCAATGGGCTTGGAAAAGCTGCTGTCTGTAGGATGGGACATTAAGCTATGACCCCTTGTGTGGGAGAGCCATACCCTTTGCATGTTAAAGAATATGCTGGATAATCTTGATGGATGCTACAATCTGTCTCCCAACAGCTGTTCCAGTGGGTCCCCTCCTCCAACCTTCTCTGATTTCTCGACGTCTTTGTAATTTGGCCATTTAGCCTGTGGTATGCAAAAAAGTACCACTTAGAGGTAAAACAATCCAACTCTCTGAATTTGAGCATCCATCCCATAATAGTGCCATATGAACAGGCATGATCTCCATGTACTTGTGTTAAATCAGATGAATATTTTTCATGTCATCCCCAAGCTGCATCCTTGTGAAAATGTAAAATCTTTCTCTGTTCTTTAACAGGCTCCATAGCAACAACCCCCTCGGTGTGAGCGCCTGTACGCGGTGAGGGGGACCACCCTGTGAAGGTTCCACTTGCTCGGTTACCTTCACAGGGTTCTAAATGCTCGCCTGTGTGTTTGCCATGCGCGGAGACCCATGTCCCGGGAAAGGAGGATCCTGGTAGTTGCTCGGGGGTCCCCATCTCCTCTCCTCAGCTCATGACTGGCGGGGTCCCCTTTGGCCGCCTTGAAATTGGGGAGTCTGTCTGTCGCGGGGCTGGGCAGCGGATTGCGGGACCTCTGCTATACACTGCTTTGGCCTCTGCCTTTAGTAAACAGGAGCTTCTGGGGTGGCTACCCCCAGGAACAATCAGCTGGTGGGTGGGTCCTGCTAGGGTCAACCATGCAGAGCAGTGAGTAACCTTGCCCATATTCCGGGTACAGGTTTGCAAGTTTCCTCACAACTTATTTTCCTTTCGAAGTTATACTTTCTTTGTGAGGCCAGTTTGGTCTTTCACAATTTTGTTATTTTACGCTTTGTTCCTTTTGTGTAGAATGTTTTTGTTCTGCACATTTCTCTTTTTATTTTCCTTTTATTTATTAGTGAGGGCTTGGCTCACTGTCTGTGTGGGTATAGTGCCTGCGTAACCCTGGTGTCCGACTGGGCTTCCCCTTGTTGAGCTCTGTGGAGGGTGGGTACAGTGGGCACTGAACCACACAAAACAAAAAAATGAGAGAGAATGATGAAATTAATGTAATCGGTGCGAACAAGAGGGTTCGACATGAGTCCCCATCTTCTTAGTCTCTGTTATCTCTGCCATCACCTTCTGTGTCTTCGTTCCCGAGATTCTTGATCGTCCACCCCACTGGCGATCAGGTACTTGGGAACATGTCCCCATTTTTCATGAATAAAGTTTTGACAGGTCTTGCGGGAGAGTCAAAATCTGTAAAGCGTTTACGATCAGGCGACTTACATGATGAGACCACTTGTTCTAAACAATCAGAACTACTCCTTAAGGTTATGGATATTGGTGGGGTGGCTGTCAAGGTCACTCCCCACAAAACTCTGAATTCCTCTCGGGGTGTGATCACTGAGTGGGGCCTCCTCAAAGTCACTGAGGAGGAAATCCTCTCAGAGCTCACATCTGAAGGAGTAACAGCGGTCCATCGGGTTTCGACACGCCGTGATGGGAAATTGGCACCCACCTGGGTGCTGATTGTGACATTTAACACTCCACGCCTGCCTTCTTCCACCAAGGCAGGTTACTTGCATTGCGAGGTACGGCCATATATACCAAACTCTCTGCGCTGTTTTCAGTGTCAGATATACGGTCATGCCGGGGCAAGCCCACGTGTGCTCGCTGCGGCAGTCAGGATCATCTGGATCCTGACTGCACAGCAGAAAAGGCAAGCTGTGTCAACTGTAGGGCGAACATCCGTCATACTCCCACGACTGTCTGAAGTGGAAGGAAAGAAAAGGAGGGGCAATGCTTGAAAGTAGTAAACAACATCTCTTACGCTGAAGCGAGAAAGCTAGCTGCACCGCCCGTCCCACCTGGCAAGGTTTTCTATGCCAGTGAAGTCATTGGAAAGCCCATTGTTCCAATGACTACTGTTGCGGTGCAGACTGATATCAGTGTACCACCAACTGAGTCCTTCTCGCCAGCTGCAACGTACCTCCTCACGCAGGCAAAACCAAGGGTGGTGTCGACTTCGACATCAACCCCGGTTTCCATTCCTGCGGCTCAGCCTTCCACTTCCACCGGAAGGCCTCCTCCTCCCCCATCCTCAGACAGCAAGACCTTCCAAACCTAAGGGGTCCCCACCGGGGCCCAAAAGGAAATTAAGCACCCCTCCACAAGGGGTAGTCACCGATCCATGCTTCTCGGATGATTCCGAGGACATGGATACTATTGCTAACCTACTATATGCCCCCTATTCGCTAAACTGTTCTCTGCAGCGGTTAAGTTGAATAGGAATTCTTCGTCCACCCACTCTTCTAAGTCCTGCCCATCTGTGTCCAGCCCATCTGTGTGTGCCTGCAGGAGACATACTTGCAGCCAGTCACAGATCCCACGATCCGGCACTTTTCACTAGTTCGCCGGGACCGGAATGGAGATGGTCCGGCTCACGGGGGTGTCGCCATCCTCGTCAGCAACCATTCTCCATTCCAGGTCGTACCCCTCACCACCAACTTAGAGGCGGTAGCCATCCGTCTCTTCGTGGGGTTCTCGCTGACTGTCTGTTCTGTATATCTTCCACCTGGGAGCATCGTCTTCCAGGAAGACCTTGATGATCTCGTCTCGCAGCTGCCGTCCCCCTTCCTCATTATGGGGGACCTCAACGGACACAGTCCACTTTGGGGCAGTGCTGACACCAACGGGAGGGGCGGGGTCCTGGAGCAGTGGCTCCTGGATCCTTCTCTCTCCCTGTTGAACACCGGTGTCAGTACTTACTTTCACTCCCCAACCCGCTCTTTCACTGCCATTAACCTTACCATCTGCTCCTCCTCAATCCTTCCACTCTTTACATGGGAGGTTGAGGACAACCCCTATGGAAACGATCACCTCCCTATGGTGTGCACCATTTCCAGTGGGGGACCTTGTAGCCCTTCACACGTCTCGCGGTGGAGGCTCGATCGGGCTGACTGGGGTGTTTCGAGCTGCTATCTTAGCTCAATGACCACTCTGTCAGCCAGGAGCCCATCAATGTGGCAGTAGCGGAGATAATGGACTGTATCATAGATGCAGCTGCATCAACAATTCCTCAAACTTGACACGGTTTCCTCGCTTTCCGAAACCGTGGTGGAATCCAGATTGCACCTCAGCCCATAAGGCTCAGAACAAGGCTTGGGGGGTGTTTCGGAGATATCCGACAACTCTCAACCTCAAAAAGTTCAAACGCGCCAGGGCGAAAGCTCGTTTCGTCCGACGCCAGAGCAAGAAGGAATCTTGGATCAAGTATACGTCTTCTATCACTCACACGACTAGTTCTAAGGTCGTGTGGGATAAAGTCCGGAAGATGGGTGGGAACTACACGTCCCACTGGTTATCGATCCTGGAGCACAATGGACAGGCAATTGCTGATCCCAAAGCAATTGCCGACACTCTGGGGCAGTCATTCTCTTCCATCTCTTCGTCTTCCTCTTACTCCCCCGAGTTTCTGGCCCAGAAGAGCAGGGCGGAACACTCTCCGCTGTCTTTCCACTTGAATGGCCTGGAGCCTTACAACAGGCCATTCACAGTGGAGGAGCTTCGCCTTGCTCTGCACTCTTCTCGTGCCTCTGCTGTAGGGCCGGACAATGTCCATTATGCCATGCTCCAACATCTTTCACCATCGAGTAAGGATCGGCTGCTCCATCTCTTCAATCGCATTTTTCTCGAGGAGCAGTTTCCAGACTCCTGGCAGGAGGCCATTGTCTTGGCCTTCCTGAAGCCAGGAAAGGATTCCAACATTCCTTCAAATTATCATCCCATTGCTTTGACAAGCTGTGTGTGCAAGGTGTTGGAAAGAATGGTAAATGCCAGACTCATATGGTATTTAGAACACAACAACCTTCTTTCCAACAACCAGTGTGGCTTTCGCAGGCAGCAGTCAACTCTTGACCATTTGATACGCCTCGAATCGGCTAACAGAAATTCATTTTTACGAAGTGAGCACCTGGTGTCAATTTTCTTTGACATCGAGAAAGCGTACAACACGGCCTGGAGATTATGCATTCTTAGTGACCTTCACAGCTTCGGCTTGAGAGGTCACATGCCAATCTTCATCTCCAACTTTTTATTGACATGTTCTTTTCGTGTCCGTGTCGGCAACACTCTGTCGCGGCCTTACCTCCAAGAACAGCGGGTACCTCCTGAGTGTTACGCTTTTCGCTGTCAAGATTAATTCAATTACTAGACAACTTCCTCCATCAGTAGGCAATGCCCTCTATGTTGATGACTTTAGCATCTTTTGCTCTTCGTCCAGCATGAGGGTCATTGAAAGACAACTGCAGATTGCCCTGAACAATCTTTCTGTTTGGGCGACAGCAAATGGGTTTCAGTTCTCCCCACAGAAGGCCGCTTGTGTGCACTTTTGACACAAGCGTAATCTTCACCTGGAACCTGAGCTCCAGGTTGTGGGTAACATGATTTCAGTTGTGGCGGAGACCCAGTTTCTTGGTCTCATATTCGATCAGAAATTGACCTTTTTACCACACATACATCATCTCAGGTCCAAGTGCACGCGGACATTGAACATCGTCAAAGTCCTCTACTCCCTTTCTTGGGGGGCGGACCGATGTTCTTTGCTCCGCCTCTACTGTGCACTTGTCCGATCGAAACTGGACTACAGATCCCAGGTGTACGACTCTGCCCAGGATTCAGTGGTGAAGGTGCTGGATCCCCTCCATCACCAGACCCTCTGTGTTTCCACGGGAGCCTTCCATCTTCATGGAAGCCTCCGGTCCACAATCTTTATGTTTAGACCGATGAACCTTCTTTATCTCTTCGTCGTCAGCAGTTGTCCCTACAATATGCATCAAAATTGCGATCCCTGCTTGGACATCCCACTTGGGACTGCGTTTTCAGTCCAAAGTGGGAAATGCTTTACACAAATCGGATGACTGCCATTCGTCCTTTTGGTTGCAAGTCCGAGGCTACCTCAGAGACATTAACATCAGTCTTGATAGCATTGCACAGTTGACAGCTGAGCCAATTCCACCTTGGCTCGCTGTTTCCCCTTCCTGCGATATTTCCCTGTACAGGACAGGGAAGGCCTTTACACCCGACTGTGTGTACCAGCAACTCTTTGCTAGCCATCTTGCTGAGTCCATTCCTGGACTTCTTGCCTGTCTTCACAGATGGCTGGAAGTCCGGCACATTTGTGGGATTGGCCTTGGTCTGCTGTAATGTAATCATTGCAGACCAGATCCCACAGCAGTGTTCCATCTTCACTGCAGAGTTTCACGCAATCAGCCTCGCCTTGGACCACGTAGCGGCTAAGCATTATTGTTGGTTTGTGCTTTACACCGGCTCACTTAGCTCGCTACAGGCTTTGATCTAGGTGAGGCATCAGCCTCACCTTGTTCTTTCTAAGATCCGCCAGCAGCTCCATCGTCTGGCAGCCACCACCACGATTCTCTTCTGTTGGGTGCCTGGCCATGTCAGTATCAGGGGCAATGACTTCGCAGACGCTGCTGCCAAATCAGCCACGCCCCTGTCCGGCACTCCATTGCCAGTTCCCTATCTGGATTTCTGGCAGTGTTTACCATTGAGCTCTGGGCACAGTGGCAGAGATCTTTTTCAGAACAGCTTATGAACAAGCTCTTTGAGATCAAACCTATCATCAAACCATGGCAGTCTTGTTATCGCAGGAATCACAAGGAGGAGGAATCGCAGGAATCGCAAGGAGGAGGAATCGCAGGAATCGCAAGGAGGAGGAATCGCAGGAATCGCAAGGAGGTACTTGCTTGGCTCCGCTTAGGTCATTCGTTTATTTCTCATTCGTTTCTCCTACGGGCGAATGACATACCTAAGTGTGAGTTTTGTGACACCATTTTAACTATCAAATATATTTTAATCTCATGCGCATGTTTTACCTTTGAACGATATGTTTTTTAACCATCATGATTTTACGTCCGAGCCCCTTACACTTGGACATTTGTTATCTGATAACTGTTCTTTTACCTCTGTATTTAGATTTTTAAAATATACTGGATATTTTACTCGCATATAGTTTTTACTCTTCAGCTTTATATATATATATTTAACCCAGGTTTCTTTCACCTGGGTTACTTTTATATCTTTTTACAACATATTTCTACTTTTGTTTACTGTTATTCCCAACATGGTATTTTATCGTTTTACATTTTTCTTGTTAAATTTGTAGTTTATTTTTTAAAAATTGGTTCAGTGTTTCATGACTTTTATCTTTTTACTTTTTGAACATTTGTTTGGCGCATTATAGCCTTAGATGCTAATGCGCCATAAAATCCTAAACAACCAACCAACCAACCAACCAACCAACCATAGCAACAAAGCACAGATTTCTCCTCCATATAATTATTTCTTGCTTTTTAAGGTGGTTCTTTATAGGCATTTTTTGTCTTTGATGTTGCTTCATGTTCTTCATTTAAGTATACCCAAACTATATAACCACCATAGTGGTGGTGTTTTCTGGAGGTTTGGTATGAGTTTCTTGCTCTCTCCAGATCAAAACACATCAAGAATTAGTCTGAGGACTCAATTGCAATTCATCAGTGAAAAGCACATGTGTCTGGGGTTCAATCATGATGTTGTCTACATCATGTTAGTTGTACTCTCTGGTGGGTGTAATTGAGGGGAATGCAAACTGTTGGTTGTCTGTAATGAACTCTCAATGATGAAGCCTTTTGCAAACACTTTGTCATGAATCTGCTCTCCCAATGACTGCAGAAAGCTTCAGAGAGAGTTGCCTGGCTGGCATCACCCTATGATGCTGGGCTGTTAGTTCAAGTTAATCCTGCATTGTTTTCAGTCTTTGACAACCTTTTATTTGTCTACAGCTAACATTGCCTGTGTGTTAGAAATATCCACAAAAACTTGAAAGTGCTGATGTGGGAGACATTTTACAATCTAAAAATTATTTAATCACAAACTATACTGTTAAAATGGCTTTTTAAATGCCCTTGTTGCTCATTCGTATATTCTAGCGTGCATCATTGCAATATGCATAGTAGTACTAGCTTACTATCCTAAGTACAATAGTACTTCTACAAGAGAAGCACTAAGTGCTGGCTTTTTGATACTAGTTCAAAGGTTAAAAGTTCTTATTCATATTTACATATATTCTACAAGCATGCTATGCTTGTTTAGTTGTATGTCCTTTGAAGAGGATGTTTATACTTCTGTAAACTTGGCTGGTACACTCAACACAGCAGATATTATACTTCATGGAGAAACATAGTCCTGGTTATACACAATATCCTTGGTTCATGACAATTTTCATAATGTAGGTAAACATCACCCTATGATGTTGGGCTGTTAGAACTACAATTACACGGACATCATAGGGAAATGTCCCCTCATCTGGCGATGAGCATAGGTAAACACTATGCTCATTGCCAGATGTTAAATTTGACATTACCTTTGATGTGTTTACCACCTGTAAAATGCTTTCTGTTGAATTATGCATGGCATCAGCATGCAGCATTTCATACCAGTATCGCTAGTCCAAGGTTCAGAGCTTGGATACAGACACAGCCAATCGATACACTGACATCTAAACTTATTGCCTGAATAGTGATGTGTGAGTTTTCCTTAATGAGTTCACGAACAGCAGTGATGGTTCTCTTATTCTTGGCCTCCTTCAGTCTTTCTGCATGAGAGAAGTCTCCAAAGCTCTGTGGTTCTCCTCTGAATTTGAGGGCAGGGGTGTCTCAGTCAGTAACCTGCCAGGCTTGTAATCCGCAGTTCCCAGATTTGAACCCCAGCTGAACTAGCATTAAGATTTATCTCTGCAAAATCTCCACCATGCCCATGGTCAGTTGGGGACACTGATGGACTTGGAAAGGCTGCTATGTGTAGGATGGGACGTTCAACACATGATAAAAATATCAAAATATGATATTGATATCATCACATGATAAAAACATCAAAATATGATATTGATATCATCACATGATAAAAACATCAAAAGGTAACATCAAATTTAACATCTGGTGATGAGCATATTGTTGACCTACAATATGAAAGTCATCATGTACCAAGGATACTATGAACAACCAGGATTGTGTTTCTCCACGAAGTATATCTACTGTGTTGAGTGTACCAGCCAAGTTTACAAAAGTATAAACATCCTCTTCAAAGGACATATGACTAAACAAGCATCCAAATTTAACAGAATGCAATTCCTTTACATTGATTACTAGCGAGGAAAAATGCCCATTGTACAATGGAACAGGAGTTGGTTCAACTGATAGTGTGCCAGGCTTGAAATCTTCAGTTCCCAGGTTCAAGTCCCAATTATGCTTGGATTGAATCCCCCCCCCACCCCCACCCCCCCGACCACTGTTCTGCTGTCCATGGTCAGAAAGGGGACATCACAGTGGGCTTGGAAAGGCTGGCATCCATTGGATGGGATGTTTAGCTGTGGTGACGTGCAGGAGAACCATACCCTGTAGTCATTAAAGAACATATTATTTGGATGGTGTTAATCAGTTTCCCAACAGCTGTTCAGTGGACCACTTCCTGAATTATCTCTGAGCACTTGGGATCCTTGTGACCTTGCAATTTAGTCTTTTTTGTGAAAAAAGTGCTGCTTATAGGTAAAGCAATCCAATATACTTTATTTTTAAATTGTGCATTTCTAGTTCCTATCCATGACATGTATCAGACACCCTGCATATGTTGATTGGGCTGTTACCATTCTGCATATATTGGATTTGGTTGTTGTACCTCTGAGTGTCACTTTTTTGCACACAATGGGCTAAATGGCAAGGTCACAAAGACCACAAGTGCTTGGAGAAGGTTGGGGGAGGGGACCCACTGGACAGCTGTTGGGAGACAGATGGTATTGCTCTTCCACATACAGGGCCATGGCTTAATGTCCCATCCAACATACAGCAGCCTTTCGAATCCCATTGGCATCCCCTACTGATCGAGTGCAAGGAGTTTTGCAGAGATAAATTTCGATGCTGGCCCAGATGGGACTCAAATCTGGGAGCTGCAGATTACGAACCTGGTGTGCTACTGACTGAGCCACCCCTGACCCTTTGTACAATGTGTATTTTCATATAATTTGTGGAATATATAAAAGCAGAAATTGATTTTGTATTTTTTTTTACAGAAAGAACTTGCTGAACTTTGGACAAATGGTAAAAGACTGAATGACTTCATTGTGAATTCTGGAAGTAAAGCTTTAATTAAGGTAATTAACAGTATTTTCTCTGATATTTGGTCAAAGCATTTTTACTTTAAATATACAGGCATCATCATCATCATCCTCAAGTAGCCATGGGCTATAGAGGTCCAACCAGATCATGGAATTTAGTTCCCCAAGCATATCTGTCCTGAGCTATATCTGCTGCCTCTGGTCAGTACACCAATTCGAACAAGGTCCTGTTTGACATTGTATGCCCACTGCATCCTATGTTTCTCCCTCTTTCTGAGGCCTTTAGGCCCACTGTTCATAACTCTATTTGCTGATCTATAATTATCCATTGGACAACATGGCCAAACCAACAGGGTCTGTGCACATTATACTGATCAGAGAAGGTTGCCAACTCCTTTGCCTAACCACATCATTACTTACAAAGTTGAACCACCTAAGTCCCAAGATACTGCATAAGCATCTAGAATCAAAGGCATCAAGTTTCCTGTTATCTTGTTTACAAAGTGTCCAAATGTCACTACCATAATTAACCCTAGCAATCCCAATACAATTCACCTGTTAATCTCATGCCGTACATCACCAATATCTGTTACATAGCTCCCAAGATAATTAAACTCTGACACCTGCTCAAGACTCACCATTCAGATTAACTGAATCACTGTCTGCCTGACCAATTTTCATCACTTTAGTTTTCTCTCTGTTTATAACCAAACCTACTCTACTACTAGTCTCATCAACAGCTTGAATGAAAGAGTTCATCTCATCAACATCATTTTCCAAAAGGACTAAATCATCAGCATAATCTAAGTCAGAACTTCTCCTACCTCCAGACCATTTAAGGCCAAAATCTTTCCCTCGAAGTGAATTTCGCATAACGTAATCAACAACCAAACTAAAGAGAAAAGGAGACAAAATGCACCCTTGTCGAACAGCAGAAATAATGCTAAACCAATTGCTACAAGACTTACCAACTCTCACACACGACTCAGTGTTATTATAGAGAGCTTTCATTATGTTAACTAACTTGTCTGGTAACCGTATTATCTCACAATCAACCACAAATTATGACGATCAACAGAGTCAAAAGCTTTTTTGAAATCAACAAAGCTAGCAACCAAAGGTTTCTGAAACTCTAAACATTTCTCAAGAATCTGCCTGAGTAAAAATATCTGATCTACACATCCCCTATCACTGATGAATCCATATTGCTCATCGTGCAAAGAACCTTACCTGGAACAGAAAGTAGGCTGATACCCATATAACAATCACATGAACTGCAATCACCTTTTTCAAAAATAGGTTCTGCTACAGCCTGCTTCTTGACTGCCTGGAGATCTACTGACCCTCCAGGGTCAAGGAAAGCCCTTGTGGCTCAACCTTTTCTCCCCAATATGGGGAAGTACTACTGTTCTACTGAGTTACAGATATCCTGTCGCTTTACCAAAGGAAGTTTACCCCTAAAATGTTCAATGAAGTGAAATAATAACTTTGGTAAAATCCTTAGAAACCATGTCTTTATCATAAAAGATATTAAAAATTTCAGTCATTCATGTGGTAACCACAACATTCCCAGCTCTAAGCATTTCTTTAAAATTTCATCTACTCCTGGGGTTTTATGTAGTTTAAGTTTAGAAATAGTCAAAATAACTTCAGACTGTTATAGGGCCAACATTAAAGCCAGTGATGCATCTATCATCATTGCAAACAATGGGAGTAGAATTAATCACATTGTTTAGAATGTCACTGAAATGCTCAGCCCACCTAGCCATGACAGAATCCTCACCTTCTATAACCTTATCTTGTTTTTTCTTCCATTTTACCTGTCCTTTATACCTGTCCATTTTCTACCACACAAAACATTAACTATCTGGTACAGCTCTATGCTGTTCTGCTGTCTAACTGCTTCTTCTGCCTTGTCAGCCAAAGATTCTTATCAGCAGCTAACTGATCCTTTACACATTTATTAAGCTCCCTGTAATGCTATCCATTAGGACTAGTAGTGTATTGATTAAGAACATTCCTGCAGTTCTTTTTTTCTGAAATAAGCTCAAGTGCCTTATCACTCAAATAATTCTGCCTCCTATGCTCCTTTTTTCCTAAAAGAGTACCGTTAGTTTCCAAAACATCATCATCCTCCTCAAACACCATGGGCTACAGAGGTTCAACTAGACCATGCAATTTAGTTCTCCAAGCTTGTCTGTCCTGAGCTATATCTGGTCACTGCACACCAATTCTAACAAGATCCTGTTTAACATTGTCTGCCCAACGCATCCTAGGTCCCCTGTTTCTGAGGCCATTAGGTACTGTTCATAACCCTATTCGCCAATCTATAATTATCCACACTGGCAAACATGGGCAAACCAACAGAGTCTCTCTCTGCATAATGTGCTGCTTAAAGGAGGTTGCAGGCTCCTTTGCCTAACCTCATCATTGGTTACAAAGTTGAACCACCTAATGCCCAAGATACTGCATAAGCATCTAGAATCAAAAGCATCTAGTTTCCTGTTATCTTGTTTACAAAGCATCCAAGTTTCACTACCATAATTAACCCTAGAAAGACCCAAACTATTATACGGTTTAATTTTAGTCTTTAGGTGTATACGCCTATTTCTCCACACTCTCCATAGATTTTTAAAAATTCCGGCAGCAATCCCTATTTGTCTGTTAATCTCATGCCACACATCACCATTATCTGTTACATAGCTCCCAAGATAATCAAGTCTGCAACCATTCAGATTAGCTAAATCATATCTTGCCTGACAAATTTTCATCACTTTAGTTTTCTCTCTGTTTATAACCAAACCAACTCTATTACCAGTCTCATCAACAGCTCGAATGAAAGAGTTCATCAGCATAATCTAAGTCAGAAATTTTCAGATCTCTAGACCATTTAAGGCCAAAATCTTTGTCTGGCAGAGCATTTCACATAACATAATAAATACCAAACTAAAGAGAAAAGGAGACAAAATGCACCCTTGTCGGACACCAGAAGTAATGCTAAACCAATTGCTACAAGACTTACCAGCTCTCACATACAACTCAGTGTTATTATAGAGAGCTTTCATTATGTTAACTAACTTGTCTGGTATACCATATGATCTCACAATCAACCACAAATTATGACGATCAACAGAGTCGAAAGCCTTATTGAAATCAATGTGAAGCTAGCAACCAAAGGTTTCTGAAACTCTAAACATTTCTCTAGAATCTGCCTAAGTGAAAATATCTGATACACACATCCCCTACCACTTCTGAATCCACATTGCTCATCACGCAATTGACTGTCAACCAGATTCTTAATTCTATTAAGCACAATCATGGAAAGAACTTTACCTGGAACAGAGAGTAAGCTGATACCCCTATAGTTATCACAAGAACTGCGATCACCTTTTTTGAAAATAGGGATAACAATATCTCTGGCAAAATCCTTAGGAACCATGCCTTTATCATAAAAGATATTCAGAATTTCAGTCATCCAAGTGGTAACCGAAACATTCCCAGCTCTAAACATTTCGGTAGTAATTTTATCTACCCCTGGGAATTTATGAAGTTTAAGTTTAGAAATAGCCAAAGTAACTTCAGATTGTGTTATAGGGCCAACATTAAAGCCACCAATACATCATCATTACAAACAATGGGAGTAGAACCACATTGTTTAGAACATTACTGAAATGCTCACCCCACCTAGCCATGACAGAATCCTCACCTTCTATATCCTTACTGTGTTTATCCTTCAATCCCTGTATACCTGTCTGTTTTCTACCACACAAAACATTAACTATCTGGTACAGCTCTCTGCTGTTGTACTGTCTAACTGCTTCCTTGGCTTTGTCAGCCAAGCCATCAAGCCAAAGATTCTTATCAGCAGCTAACTGATCTTTTACACATTTATTAAGTTCTCTGTAATGCTTTCTATTAGGACTAGTAGGGTATTGATTAAGGACATTCCTGCAGTTCTTTCTTTCTGAAATAAGCTCACATGCCTTATCACTCAAATAATTTTGTCTCCTCTGCACCTTTTTTCCTAAAAGAGTACTGTTAGTTTCCGAAACAGCCTGTTTAAAATGGTCCCTTTCTTCCTCAACTTCAACAGTAAGCAAACCACAACTGTCATAATGACTAAATAACCTATCATGGTAAGCTTTAGCTATAACTGGGTCTTTCAGAGCTTCAGAATTAAAGGTAAAATTATTAATCCTAGCACAACACTTTTTAAGTTTAAGTTGCAAGACACTTTTAACAAGGTGAAGCTTTGGCCAGATCCAATTTCATCTCCCCTATATGACCTGGTATTTCTAACCGAACTAGCCCATTTGCTGTTAATTAATATATTATCAATCATATTCTTATGCAGCCCATCAGGTGAAACCCATGTGTACTTATGTATGTCACGGTGTTTGTAATAAGTGTTAATTATTCTCAAACTCTTAAGTTTACTTACCTGTAAGAGATGTTGCCCTTTGCCATTGCAGCTACCAATACCAAAAAGGCCTACACCCCTCCCCAAAGGTCAGAGTCAGTACCAACTTTGGCATTGAAGTCCCCTAGAACAAGGTCATATCTCCTTTTTTGACAGAATTCAAAATATCCTGAAATTGCAAGTAAACCTATCCTTCTCATCCTCATCAGCATCCTCAGTGGGGGCATAATAGCAGATAACATTCAAGTCTAACAATTACAGTGTCTGGTTTCTGAAACTGAAATCACTGTGGTGGCAGGATTTAGTTTGGAGTTTTTCAGAAAATGCAATAAACAACTTCATAACCTCATCCTGAAGTACTAATGAATAGAAATGCGACATGTTGTATACCAAACGAAAGAGATTTTTGCTAAAGATTTGTGCTTAATAAAATCAAAAAAATCCGAAGTGAAAATGGTAGATTTAATTTTTTAATCTTTTTTGAAACATTGAAAAGTTTTACTTATTTTTTACACTTTATCTTTAATAAAATTTAAAAAATATGTATTTTTTCTGTTTTTTCTATATTATTTTATTATTTTAATATAAACAGTCATAATATTTCGATTATTGCATAGTTTTTTATTTATTTCGTTTTTTCTAAATTATTTAGTCACTTATGCATTTAACACATAATGCATATTCTTAGACTTTTGACTGTCGGCGAACTCTAAGACTAAGTAAAGCAGTGTCATAAAAAAATTTTACTTTAAAAACTAGATAATTAAATAAATAAAAAATATATCAGAAAAGTGATAAAAAACTGTGAAAAAATATTAAAAAAGTTTCAAAGCATTTCAAGTTTAATCAATGCACTGAGATCATCTCTTTATTATGAAGCTGCACAACTGCTATGGAAAAGTTTAATTCAAAAATTCTGGCAAAAAGTTTGGTTAAAAATCGAAATTTTCTGACTTTAATTTGTTCATATTCTTTAAATATAATAAAAAAAATATTGATAAATAAAGTCCTACTGTTTAAAAATCGCACTCTGAGTAATCCTAATGCTTGTTCTGATTGCCACCATTATAGTATACCCTTACCCCATTGCCACCATTTATCTCTGCAAACTTCCCCGCCCTGTCCACGGTCAGTAGGGGCTTGGAAAGGCCGTTGTCCTTCGGATGGGACGTTATGCCGTGGCCCCATGTGCAGGAGAGCCATACCCTGTGCACATTAAAGAACATGCTGGATGGCTTTTACAGGAGGCTACCATCTGTCTCCCAACAGCTGTTCCTGTGGGTCCCCTTCCCCAACCTTCTTCTAAGCCTTCGGGTGTCCATGTGACCTGGCCATTTAGCCCATGGTGTGTAAAAAAGTACCACTTAGAGGTAAAACAACCAACCCATTGCCATCATTATATGTTAGCAGTTTCACTTTCGATCAGTTCTAATTAATTATTGTTTACAATCACAGTATCCATTTGAGGAGCAATAAAAATAATTTTAGAAGCATTTAAAGTAAATAAAGTCTTTAAAATCGAAAGCCTGCTAAAATATTGATCAAAAGCTGATGTGCATAGTTCCCGGATGACACCATTTTCAGTAGTAAGAAAAAAAATCAATATCCTTACGTTAAAAGTTTAGAAAGCATTTAAACTCTACTAGAGCTATAAATAGCACAAAAGAACAGGAAATGCAACCGATTGATAATCAAAGCACTATATGGCAGAATGAATGGATGATTGACATTTGTCACATGGCGCTACTTGACATTGTTTACAGTGACTGAACATGTGCATCCGACCCAAATAGATTTATTTTTAAACTCTATCATAATTTTTTCAAGTGGAATAATCAGGTTAAAAATTTATATCTTGGATTTAAATGTTATTTTCGATATTTGATTAGAAACTGTTGCAGAAAATTCAGATTTCTATTCAGAATTTTTTCCCACAACCTTATACTTTGGGAGTGAAGCTTTGGTCTCCAATCAAAGAGTGATTCTTTGGACTGTGAAATGGTAAGGGTTAATGCTTGTCTGAAATTTTGATATAAGAAACCTTTCATTAATGTACTCATATCCTAGAAGAGCATCACTAATGCGTCTGCTCCCCTCGGTGCGAGCTCCTGTACACGGTGAGGGGACCACCCTGTGACGTGTCCCCCTCAGTTACCCTCACAGGGTCCTAAACGCTCACCCACGTGTTTGCTGTGCACGGAGACTTGTGTCCCTGGAAAGGAGGATCCTGGCAGTTGCTCAGGGGTCCCTGTCTTCTCTCCCTGGCTCATTACTGGTGGGGTCCCCTTTGGCAGTTTTGCCATTTAGGAGCTTGTCTGTCACGGGCTGGACAGTGACTTCAGGGTCCGCTGCTATACACTGCTTTGGCCTCTGCTTCAGGTAAATGGGAGGTACTGGGGTGGCCCCCTCAGGATCAATTGGCTGGTGGGAAGGTCCTGCTAGGGTCAATCAGGCAGAGCAGTGAGTAGCCTTGTCCATGTCCAGGTAACGGTTTACAAGTTTCCCCACTGATTTACTAATTTTGTAGTTTTCTTCCATTTGTGAGAACAAGTTGTTTCTCACTTTTCCTTATTTTTCTGCTTTTTTCTTTTGTGAGTCCTCAGTTGTGATTTCTCTTTTAATTTTCCTTTTCTTTTGTTGTGAGGGCTGCCTGTGACTCACTGGCTGTGTGAGTATGGTGCCCGGGCAGCCCTGGCGCCCAATTGGACGTCCCCTAGTTGGACTCTGTGGTGGGTGGGGAAAACGGGCACTGAAACTCAAAATCCAACCACGAGTTCTCAAAATGAAAACTCATCTTCGAATGCAGCAAAAAGAGCTCAGCACAAGCCTCCATCTTCTGTGTCTTCATTGTCCTTGTTGCCGTCGTCTTTGTGTCTTCCGTCGTTCCCGAGGTTCCAGATCCATTCTATGGAGATCCATTTTATGGGTGATCAGGTTCTTGGGGACATGTCCACATTTTTTTATTAATAAGGGATATAAGGTCTTGCGGGAGAACCCTTATCAGTCAAGTACCTAAGATCTGGTGACTTGCAGGTGGAAACTGCTTGCTCAAATCATTCTGACCTCCTACTGAAGGTTACAGCGATTGGTGGAGTGGCAGTCGAAGTCACTCCACATAAGACGCTGAATTCCTCCCATATGTGGTCTCTAAGTGGGGCCTCCTCAAGGTTTCTGAGGAGGAGATCCTCTCGGAGTTGTCATCCTAGGGAGTCATAGCAGTCCACCGGGTTTCATAACGCTGGGTTCTAATTCTCATTTTCAATATGCCACACCTGCCTGCTTCCATCAAGGCAGGTTACCTTCACTGTGAGGTACAGCCGTACATTCCTAACCCCCTGCGTTGTTTTCAGTGACAGAGTTTCAGTCATACCCGCACAGCATGCCGGGGCAAACCCACCTGTGTTCTTTGTCGCAGCTAGGATCACCTAGATCCTGACTGCACAGCAGACAAGGCATGCTGCGTGAACTGTGGAAGCGAGCATCCGGCATACTCCCGCGACTGTCCTAAGTGATTGGAAGAGAAAGAGGTGCAGAGGCTAAAGACCCTCAACAACATCTCCTATGCAGAGGAGAAGGTTGGCTGCACCGCCTGCCCCACCTGGCAAGGTCTCTTATGCTGGTGCGGTTGTCGGAAAGCCCGTCGTGAAGATGGCTTCCATGGCGGTGCAGACTGACATCAGTGTCCCACCTGCTGAATCTTTCTCGCCTGCTGTCAAGTACCTCTTGGCCCAGACAAACCCGAAGTCAGTGTCGATCTTGACATCAACTCCGGTTTCCATTCCTGCATCTGTGCCTCCCACTTCCACCTCTGGAAGGCCCCCTCCAACTCGCCCACAGACAGCAAGACCTTTCAAGCCCAAGGGGACCCCACAAGGGCCCAAAAAGAAAGTTTTAACACCTCCTCATTTGGCAGTCTCTGATCCGTGTCACTCGGACCACTCTGAGGACATGGACACAGACCGCCCTATTTTTCTGAAACCGTCGTTGGCAAAGGTTAAAATATATTGAAAGTCGTCCACCAATTCTTCCAAAACCTGAGATGGCCACACTCCTACAATGGAACTGCCGTGGATTCCAGAGGAATATTGATGACATCAAGGTCCTCCTGAGGGCACACAAACCCATCTGCTTGTGCCTCCAGGAGATATTCTTGCAGACAGCCAACGATCCAACTATCCGGCACTTTTCTCTTGTTCACTGGAACCGGGATGGAGATGGTCCAGCTCACGGAGGTGTCGCCTTCCTCGTGAGCAACCATTCTCCATTCCTGGTTGTGCCCCTCACCACAAACTTAGAGGTGGTAGCCATCCATCGCTTTGGGGGATTTTCGTTGAGTGTCTGTTCTGTCTATCTACCATCTGGAAGCATTGTTTTCCGGAATGACCTTGATGACCTCATCTCACAGCTACCACTCCTCTTCCTCCTCATGGGGGACTTCAATGGACACATCCCACTCTGGGGCAGTGCTGACACCAACGGGAGGGGCGGGGCCCTGGAGCAGTTGCTCCTGGATCCTCCTCTCTCCCTGTTGAACACCAGTGTCAGTACTTACTTACACTCCCCAACCCGCAGTTTCACTGCCATTGACCTTACCATCTGTTCCTCCTCGATCCTTCCACTCTTTACATGGGAGGTCGAGGACAACCCGTACGGAAGCGATCACCTCCCTGTGGTGTGCACCATCTCCCGTGCCATCACTTCACACGTCTCATGGTGGAGGCTCGATCGGGCTGACTGGGGTGGGTTCAAGCTGCTCTCTTAGCTCGATGACTACTCAGTCAGCCAGGAGCCAATCAATGGGGCAGTAGCAGAGATAACGGACTGTATCATAGATGCAGCTGAATCAACAATTCCTCAAACTTCAACACGGTTTCCTCACTTTCCGAAACCGTGGTAAAATCCCAATTGCATCACAGCTCATAAAGCTCGGAACAAGGCTTGGAGGGTGTTTCGGAGATATCCGACGTCAGGGCAAAAGCCTGTTTCATCCAGCGCCAGAGCCAGAAGGAATCTTAGATCAAATATACGTCTTCTATAACCTGCAAGACCAGTTCTAAGGTCGTGTGGGATAAAGTCCGTAAGATGGGTGGGAACTATACGCCCCACTCGTTATCGATCCTGGAGCAGAATGGACAGGCAATTGCTGACACTCTGGAAGAATCCTTCTCCTCCATCTCTTCTTCGTCATCTTATTCCCCCGAGTTTCTGGCCCAGAAGGGCAGGGCGGAACACTCTCCGCTGTCTTTCCACTCGAATGGCCTGGAGCCTTACAACAGGCCATTCACAGCGGAGGAGCTTCGCCTTGCTCTGCACTCTTCTCATGCCTCTGCTGTAGGAGCGGACAATGTCCATTATGCCGTGCTCAAACATCTCTCACCATCGAGTAAGGATCGGCTGCTTCATCTTTTCAATCGCATTTCACTCGAGGAGCAGTTTCTGGACTCCTGGCGGGAGACCATCGTCTTGGCCTTCCCAAAGCTAGGAAAGGAATCCAAGATTCCTTCAAATTATCGTCCCATTGCGTTGATGAGGTGTGTGTGCAAGGTGTTGGGAAGAATGGTAAATGCCAGACTCATCTGGTATTTAGAACACCACAACCTTCTTTCCAACACCCAGTGTAGCTTTCGCAGGCAATAGTCAACTCTTGACCATCTGCTCCTCGAATCGACTATCAGAAACTCATTTTTACGAAGAGAGCACCTGGTGTCAATTTTCTTCGACATGGAAAAAGCATACGACACTGCTTGCAGATTCGGCATTCTTCGTGACCTTCACAGCTTCGGCTTGAGAGGTCACATGCTGATCTTCATTTCCAACTTCTTATCAACACGTTCTTCTCGTGTCCATGTCAGTAACACTCTGTCGCTGCCGTACCCCCAAGAACAGGGGGTGCCACAAAGCTGCATTCTGAGTGTTACACTTTTCGCTGTCAAGATTAATTCTATAACTAGACAACTTCCTCCATCAGTAGGCAATGCCCTCTATGTTGATTACTTTAGCATCTTTTACTCTTCGTCGAGCATGAGGGTCATTGAAAGACAACTGCAAATTGCCCTGAACAATCTTTCGGTTTGGGCGACGGTAAACGGGTTTCGGTTCTCCCCACAGAAGACCACTTCTGTGCACTTTTGCCACAAGCGTAATCTTCACCTGGATCCTGAGCTGCAGCTCAGGGGTAACATCATTCCAGTTGTGGCGGAGACCAAGTTTCTCGGTCTCATATTCGATCGGAAATTGACCTTTTTACCTCACATACGTCATCTCAGGTCCAAGTGCACATGGGCATTGAACATCATCAAGGTCCTCTCCTCCCTTTCTTGGGGGGTGGACCGATGTTCTTTGCTCCACCTCTACCTTGCACTTGTCCTATCGAAACTGGACTATGGATCCCAGGTGTACGACAGCCCGGGATTCGGTGGTGAAGGTGCTGTACCCCCTCCATCATCAGGGTCTCCGTGTTTGCACAGTAGCCTTCCACACCTCACCGGTCCAGAGTCTCTACGTCGAGACCAACGAACCCTCTTTATATCTTCGCCGTCAGCAGTTGTCCCTACAATACGCATCTAAATTGCGATCCCTGCCTCGCCATCCCACTTGGGACTGCATTTTCAGTCCAAAGTGGGAACACTTTATACTAATCAGCCGACTGCCATTCGTCCATTTGGTTTGCGAGTCCGAGGCTACCTCAGAGACATCAACACCAGTCTTGATAGCGTCGCACAGTCGACAGCTGAGCCACTTCCACCATGGCTCGCTGTTTCCCCTTCCTGTGATTTTTCCTTGTGCAGGACGGGGAAGTCCTTTACACCCGACTGTGTGTACCGGCAACTCTTTGCCAGCCATCGTGCTGAGTACCCGGACTTCTTGCCTGTCTTCACAGATGGCTCGAAGTCCGGCACATCGGTGGGATCGGCCATGGTCTGCTGTGATGTAATCATTGCAGACCAGATCCCACTGCAGTGTTCCATCTTCACTGCAGAGTTGCATGCTATCAGCCTCGCCTTGGACCACGTGGCGACTAAGCATCATCGTCGGTGTGTGCTGTACACTGACTCGCTTAGCTCGCTACAGGCTTTGATCTCGGTGAGGCATCAGCCTCACCCTGTTCTTACTAAGATCCGCCAGCAGCTATATCGTCTGGCAGCCACCACCACCATCCATTTCTGTTGGGTGCCCGGTCACGTCGGAATCAGGGGTAATGATTTGGCAGATTCTGCTGCCAGGTCAGCCACGCCCCTGTCCGACTCTCCGTTGTCGGTTCCCTATCTGGATTTCCGGCAACGTTTTACCACCGAGCTCCGGGCACAGTGGCAGAGATCTTGGTTGGAACAGCTTACAAACAAGCTTTTTGAGATCAAACCAATCATCAAACCATGGCAGTCTTGTTACCGCAGGAATCGCAAGGAGGAAGTTGTACTTGCTCGGCTCCGCTTAGGTCACTCGTTTATTATTCATTCGTTTCTTCTACGGGCGGACGACGTTCCTAAGTGTGTTTGTTTTATTCTAGAATTTATGTTTGTATTTTACATTTCATGATTTTACGTCCGAGCCCCTTACACTCGAATCGTGCCCATGTTTTATTCTAGAACGACGTTTGTATTTTACATTTCATGATTTTACGTCCGAGCCCCTTACACTCGGACATTTGTTATCAGATCATTTTTGTTTTAACACTGTCTTTCAATTTTTACACTTTACAGGTTATTTTACTCATCAATCATTTTACTCTACTGTTTATTATATTGTTACGACAGTGATTTCATGGCCTAACGTGACTATAGCCCTCGTGCGTACTTCTACGTGAGATTTAATTAGCCAATGATTTGGAACTTAGAACGATTCGGAAGAATAAAAATATAGCAGTGCAGTGTGTTAAAGTTGTGAGATCTGAAAGGATGTTCAAATGGTCTGATTCAGTGCACGATAAGTAAAAGTCAAGAAGTATCTTTTATGTTATGTGTGTGCGGGCGGTCGTTTTGTTTTGCTAGTGTGATACGTCTAGTGATCTAATCAAAAACGAAGGATTATTTATGCCTGAAGTGAATGTATTCAAGAGATACGACAGACAGTATAGAGGTAATAGTTTAGTAGAACAGACTGGTCTTGTATGCTCTGCAGAAAAAGTGTTAATGACTTATGTATAATAGTAGTTAATTTGTTTATGAGATACTTCATCCATATTTTTGAAACGATTTCCATTGTATTGTAATTGGTTTGAAAATACACTTATTGAAACTCACGCTCAGTGCCTATCCATATTTTAAATTTGCAACATTTGGTGTCTAGGAGTGTAGATAATTTATTGAATGCCGTTAACTAGAAGTATGGATGAATTAGTAAAATTGATGAATTACGTTAAAAGTCAAAATAGTGATATAAACAATAAAGTAGGTGACTTGAAAGCCAAAATGGCCGCACAAAATAATGAGTTGAGAACTGAGATAGTTTCTCAAAAAGATGACTTGAAAGCTGAAATAGCCCACAAAATGATGAGAGCTGAAGCGGTGAGAGCTGAAAAGATGAGAGCTGAAGTGGCTTCTCAAATTGGTAAGATTATTGATCAGTTCAATCATATTAAAACCGAACTCAATAAACAATGTAATAACTTAAAGGTTTAATTTGTCAGTGAAAAAGATGATCTTGATAGTGTTAAGTTAGATTGTAAACATGAAAACGAAAAAGAGAAAGGCAACGCATATCAAAATGTGAATCCTAAACCAATAGGTGAAATTTACGAAACTAACAGCACTGGAGGTAACATTACAGATGACCAATGTTTTAAAGATGCTAACCATAAGAATATTGTTGAGCAGTATAAAAATTATAGGAACTGTGAGGAACAATCACACAGATCAGAGAGCTGTCAGACTATACAATACGCTCTGCACTTCAAAATATCTAGGTATACAAGTCTGGCACGATCTGAAGAGAGATCCACACGAAGGGTATTTTATTCCTCGCCATCAGCAAAATGCGTCATGGACAATTATCGCAAAGGCAGAGTAACAAGTGGTAGTGAAGGGGAACGAAACAGAGTTTACATTTCGCAGAGTGGTCCGAGTAGAGAAGAGTCGTCAGATCATATCGTCGACAATGAAAAAGAAGAGGCGTCCATTCATCATAGAAACGAAGTGCCATTCGACGTTACTGGGGAAGACGGAGAGATTTTGCCGAAGCATATAGCTACACTCGAATTGTTTGTAGAAAGTGGGTATTTAAGAAAGAAGAATTTCGAAGAATTACGAAGAATGGCGTTGAAGCGTAACAGGGGATGCTAGTAAAGGAGCTTCAGGCAGAGACAGTACTTCAAAGACTGACTTAGATATTCCTTTTTCTATGAGTAATAAATTGTGCTCGGATAACAGTAACTTTCTGGATGAAACTAAGCCTCAGAGTTACGATCAGAGAGAAGTGAAGCCCTCAGATAATCTCAACGTAGCCATGCTGAATTTCTTTTCTGAACAGTCAATGCACAGATTTGGACATTATAATCATTTAGATTATAAGGATATAGAAAAGTTTTGTCACGACTACAAGAGCTCTAAAGTGGACAATATCATGTTACAAAACTCGTCGCTGATCTCCAGAATGAACAATTTGGCAATCATGACTGATATTTCCCTGGCAAATTACAATGAGAGCTCCAAGAATGTGAATTTGGAGGAAGACACAGCAGTTAGAAAGAAAGTCGATGAAGAAGCCTACAACATAGGATGCAAAATGTCTCGAATGAGAAATAATCCTATATCTCTTAAACTTGGTAAGAAGAATAATAAGGAAAAATTGTCTTTATCAGAGTTTCAATGTCCAAGAAATATCGATTCAGTGAACGAAGAGAGTAGAGAAACAGTATCCACAGAAGCAAAATTGACTTGGCAGAATTCTAAAACTAAGTCGAATAGCATGGCTGTCCCAATAGAAATTGCTTCGTTTCCTCATCCTCTTGACGGTACAGCTACAACCCTGAGCTCGGAGCAGTTCCAATTACCAGAGACTCTTCTTCGTAAAGCTGCGTGTCCTGTTGCGTCGTCAAATGAATCAGCCTCTGATATTCCTCACTATGAACAGACTAGCAAAATGGTAGGAGACGTGAAATCAGAACCAAAGGCAAGACGAGCCATAAGTAAAAATCCAAAGAATAAAACTTTCAAGTACAGGTTTTGCACGAAAACTCTTAGTCGATTCTTCTCCCTGCAGAGACATAAACGTGTTCACAAAGGATATAAGCCTTACACGTATTCTGTTTGTGGATGAGGCTTCAGTGAGAAAGGAAATCTACGTCATAACATGATTTGCTTCCATTTTGACACAGATGTGGGATAAACTGAGGAAACGTGAGAATGAAATTTTCTTTTTATCGCCAGAAGCAAAACAAAAGCAATAAACCCGTCACCTTCCTAAAGAAAACAGCCGTCCGTATCTTGAATACAGTGGAACAAAATACATGTTCACCTACTGCTGTAGAGAAAACAAATCCACATGAATCCTAATGCTGTAGAGAAAACAAACCACCACAAAACAAATCCACAAGAAGCTTTCACCGAGACTTCAGAGACCTTTGGGAGGTCCTGATACAGTAGTTAACAGGAATAACGACGTGATATATCACATTCATCGACGTCCAACTACTCCACGTGGAAAGAGGAGACTTTCACCGAGACTTCAGAGACCTTTGGGAGGTCCTTATACAGTAGTTAACAGGATTAACGACGTGATGTATTGCATTCGTCAATGTTCAACTACAAAGTGCAAGGTGGTTCCCATGGTTCGTTTGGCCCCGTTTCATCGAAGAACAGAAGAAGCTTCGGAATCCAGAATTGTTCGGGACAAACAAGACCTAAGGAGGGGGCAGTGTTACGACAGATGAACGCGCTACAGTGACTTCATAACTTAACGTAACTGGAGCCCTCGTGTGCACCTCTACGTGAGATTCAATTAGCCAACGATTTGGAACTTGGAACGATTCGGAAGAATAAAAATATAGCAGTGCAGTGTGTTAAAGTTGTGAGATCTGAAAGGATGTTCAAATGGTCTGATTCAGTGCGCGATAAGTAAAAGTCAAGAAGTATCTTTTATGTTATGTGTGCGCGGGCGGTCGTTTTGTTTTGCTAGTGTGATACGTCTAGTGATCTAATCAAAAACGAAGGATTATTTACGCCTGAAGTGAATGTATTCAAGAGATACGACAGACAGTATAGAGGTAATAGTTTAGTAGAACAGACTGGTCTTGTATGCTCTGCAGAAAAAGTGTTAATGACTTATGTATAATAGTAGTTAATTTGTTTATGAGATACTTCATCCATATTTTTGAAACGATTTCCATTGTATTGTAATTGGTTTGAAAATACACTTATTGAAACTCACGCTCAGTGCCTATCCATATTTTAAATTTGCAACAATATATATGATTAACCCAGGTTGCTTACACCTGGGTTACTTTTATTTATTTTTACAACATATCCAGTACATGGGTGGGATCGGCCATGGTCTGCTGTGATGTTATCATTGCAGACCAGATCCCACAGCAGTGTTCCATCTTCACTGCAGAGTTGCATGCTATCAGCATTGTCTTGGACCACATTGCATCTAAGCGTCATCGTCGGTGTGCACTTTACACCGACTCGCTTAGCTCGCTACAGGCTTTGATCTTGGTGAGGCATCGGCCTCATCCTGTTCCCTCCATGATCCGCCGGCATCTCCATCATCTGGCAGCCATCACCACCATGAGTCTCTTCTGTTGGGTGCCCGATCACGTCGGGATTAGGACGTCGAGATTAGGGCCCTAATCTCCGAGGCGTGGCTGACTTGGCAGATGCCTCTGCCAAGTCAGCCACGCCCTTGTCCGACTCTCCACTGCTGCTTCCATACTTGGACTTCTGGCAGCGTTTTTCCATCGAGCTCCAGGCAGAGTGGCAGAGATTGGTCTGAACAGGTTGCTAACAAGCTTTTCGCGATCAAGCCCATTGTCAAATCGTGGCAGTCTTGTTTTCCCAGAATCGCAAGGAGGAAGTTGTACTTGCTCGGCTCCGCTTAGGTCATTCGTTTATCACACATTAATTTCTTCTTGAGGTGGACGATGAACCTAAGTGTGTGTTTTGTGACACCATTTTAACCATTAAGCATATTTTAATTCATTGTCCAGCTTTTAACCTGGAACGTAGAATGTATTTTACCTACCACAATTTTACAGTCGAGCCTCTTACACTCACCCATCTTTTATCTGATGAATCGCTTTTAACTCCTGTTTTTGACTTTTTACATTTTACTGGTTATTTTACTCATATATGATTTTTACTATTTTTCCTAGATTTTACCCTAGTTTATGATTTTAAATGGGGCCTATACACCCATTGTTATTGTTGACTTATACACTTGTTGCTTCTTTTTATTCTTTTATACTCATCGTTTTTGTGCCATTTTGTTTGTGTTCATTTTAACTTTGGTTGTGGGTTACGATACTTTTATCCCTTTTTGTTGTTTGTTTGGTGCAATATAGCCTTAGTTGCTGTTGTGCCAATAAACCCCAAACAACCAAACAACCAGGATTCAGGGGACCTCATGGGCTCACCCCTTTCCAGCATCCTGTTTGAGATTGTCCTTCAAGTTCTTAAATAAAATTATTCAACTCGACATCAATTTTACCTGTCTTCTAGTGTTGCTATGTTAACAATACACCGTCGTATCAGAATAATATGACCACCTACCATACATATACTATGGTAGGTGGTCATATTATTCTGATATGACTGTGTATATTTTTAATTGGAATGGCAGCAATGAGCAATTAAACTGCCTCATTAATAGAGCCTACAGTATATATATGAAGATATACCTATACTCTATGAAGGAGGTGGAAAATAGGCTTTCGGTATTATTTTTCAGTATATATTAGGCTTTCAGATTATTTTTCAGTATATATTAGGCGTTCAGTATTATTTTTCAGTATACATTAGGCTTTCGGTATTATTTTTCAGTATATATATATATATTAGGCTTTCAGTATATAGATATTGTCAAGACTCCTGCATCGTCTTTTCTGATAAAAGATGATGCAGAAGCCTTGACAATGTCTGTATACTGAAAGCTTACCTACATACCCTGCATCATTCACATGACCTTGGTGGCACCCATGGGTGTACAAAATTGAAGCCTTCCATTCTCTCATCCATAGGTAATTATTTGGAAAAAAATTATTGCCAGTGGTGTGAGATAAATGCCTGAGTGCTCTATCATCCTGCACCATTGACAAAAAAAAAATTTCAAATAATTATTTATTGAATTTATATATCTATAGCCGTCCCGTGGCCGAGTGGTTAGCGCGCTTGGCTACTGATCTACGGGACCTGGGTTCGAGCCCCGGGTAAGGCATGGATGTTCATGTTGTTTTCTGCTGAGGTCCTGCCATCCTCTCAGATCTTCTACTGTGGCATAAAAACTGACAGGCTCCTGTCAGACCTCTGTGGCAAGCAGCTGCTTGAGGGGGTATTTATTTTATTATTTTTTATATATCTATAGGGCCTATCAATGAGGATTTTGAACTCTATTCTCCATAGTTACATTTTACTCCATATATATGAGCCATTGGGCTGTCAAACAAGTTTTTGCTTAAAGAAATTCAAAACATTCAATACATGGCTTCCACCTAAAAACAACAGAAAAGCTAGTCAATAGATATAGAAATGATAACCAATTTGGCTGTCCTCCTAATTACTGATTCCAAGCAGGCAACCTTTGCTGGATATATCTTATGTTCCTGTTTTGTACAAATCGGTCTGCAAGTTACTCAATTACCAAAAAACAAATTTTGTTTTCAGTCCAACTCTCAATCTGAAAAAAATATATATATATATATAAAGGGACAGAGAGAAATTTAGCCTCCTTCAAAAATCAGGCACATAGAGATTTTCTCTGCATTTGGGAATAATTCCATTGTATCAGAAAAACCATACATTCTTTACAGCAGAGGTTCGCATATCACCAGAGAAATGTAAGCCAAAGCAAATTACCAAATGCCACTGCTGAGCTAGCAATACAACATGCTACCATCATAGAACACACCACACACTAACACATGCATCTACTTGCTATAGAACCATCATTTGCACCATTCTGTTGAAATAATTACCACATCCCTGCATTACCTCCACCCCCTGCAACCAAGACACTGTAATCACCCTTCACAACATGTGGAAGGAAGTTCTTAACAACCCTAACATCACAGTATACTGTCATTTCACTGAAGATGAAGATGCGAGCTCCTGTACGTGGTGAGGGCACCACCCTGTGAAGGTTCCGCTGGCTCAGTTACCTTCACAGGGACCTGAATGCTCGCCCGCGTGTTTGCCGTGTGCGGAGACCCGTGTCCCTTGAAAGGAGGATCCTGGTAGTTGCTCACGAGCCTCCTTCTTCTCTCCTCAGCTCGTGGCTGGCAGGGTCGCTTTTGGCTGCCTTGCCATTGGGGAGTTTCTCGTCATGGGGCTGGGCAGCAGATTCTGGGGCCTCTGCTTCCGGTAAACAGGAGCTCCTGGGGTGTCCCCCCCTCCCCCAGGAGCAATCTGCTAGTTGGCAGGTCCTGCTAGGCTGCTAGCGTCAACTATGCAGAGCGGTGAGTAACCTTGCCCACGGTTCAGGCACAGGTTCGCAAGTTTCCTCACAACTTATTTTTCTTTTGAAGTTATCCTTTTTTTGTGAGGCCAGTTTGGTCTTTCACAATTTTATGCTTTGTTCCTTTTGTGTAGAATGTTTTCTGCACATTTCTCTTTTTATTTTAATTTTATTTATTTGTGAGGGCATGGCTCACTGTTTGTGTGGGTATAGTGCCTGCGTAGCCCTGGTGTCCAACTGGGCGTCCCCTTGCTGGGCTCCGTGGAGGGTGGGTACAGCAGGCACTGAACCACAAAAAACAAAAAAAGAGAGAGAATGATGAAATTAATGCGATCCATGCCAACAAGAGGGCTCGACATGAGCCCCTATCTTCTTTGTCTCCGTTATCTCTTCCATCACCTTCTGTGTCTTCATTCCCGAGATTCCTGATCATCCACTCCACTGGTGATCAGGTACTTGGGGACATGTCCCCATTTTTCGTGAATAAAGTTTTGACAGGTCTTGCAGGAGAGCCAAAATCCGTAAAGAGTTTACGATCTGGTGACTTACATGATGAGACCACTTGTTCTAAACAATCAGAACTACTCCTTAAGGTTACGGATATTGGTGGGGTGGCTGTCAAGGTCACTCCCCACAAAACTCTGAATTCCTCTCGGGGTGTAATCACTGAGTGGGGCCTCCTCAAAGTCACTTAGGAGGAAATCCTCTCAGAGCTCACATCTCAAGGAGTAACAGTGGTCCATCGGGTTTCGACACGCCGTGATGGGAAACTGGCACCCACCCGGGTGCTGATTGTGACATTTAACATGCCACGCCTGCCTTCTTCCATCAAGGCAGGTTATTTGCATTGTGAGGTACGGCCATATATACTGAACCCTCTGCACTGTTTTCAGTGTCAGATACATGGTCATGCCCGCACAGCTTGCCGGGGCAAGCCCACCTGTGCTCGCTGCAGCAGTCAGGATCATCTTGATCCTGACTGCACAGCAGAAAAGGCAAGCTGTGTCAACTGTAGGGCGAACATTCCTCATACTCCCACGACTGTCTGAAGTGGAAGGAAAGAAAAGGAGGAGCAACGCTTGAAAGTAGTAAACAACATCTCTTACGCTGAAGCGAGAAAGCTAGCTACACCGCCCGTCCCACCTGGCAAGTTTTCTATGCCAGTGAAGTCATTGGAATGCCCATCGTTCCAATGACTTCGGTGGCGGTGCAGACTGATATCAGTGTACCACCAGCTGAGTCCTTCTCGCCAGCTGCAAAGGACCTCCTCACACAGGAGAAACCGAGGGTGGTATCAACTTCGACATCAACCCCGGTTTCCATTCCTGCAACTCAGCCTTCCACCTCCACCAGAAGGCCTCCTCCTCCCCGTCCTCAGGCAGCAAAACCTTCCAAACCTAAGGGGCCCCCACCAGGGCCCAAAAAGAAAATAATCACTCCTCTGCAAAGGGCGGTCACCGATCCATGCCCCTTGGATGATTCCGAGGACATGGATACTGACCGCCCCCTATTCATTAAACCGTCCTCTGCGGCGGTTAAGCTGAATAGGAATTCATCGTCCGCCCACTCTTCTAAGTCCTGAGATGGCCACACTCCTACAATGGAATTGTGGATTCCAGAGGAATCTTGACGACATCAAGGCCCTCCTGAGGGCACACCAGCCCATCTGTGTGTGCCTGCAGGAGACATACTTGCAGCCAGTCAGAGATCCCACGATCCGGCAGTTTACACTAGTTCGCCGGGACTGGGATGGAGATGGTCCAGCTCGCGGGGGTGTCGCCATCCTCGTGAGCAACCATTCTCCATTCCAGGTCGTATCCCTTACCACCAACTTAAAGGTGGTAGCCATCCATCTCTTTGTGGGGTTCTCCTTGACTGTCTGCTCAGTATATTTTCCACCTGGGAGCATCATGTTCCAGGAAGACCTTGATGGCCTCGTCTTGCAGCTGCTCTCACCCTTCCTCATCATGGGGAACTTCAATAGACACAGTCCACTCTAGGGCAGTGCTGACACCAATACGAGGGGCAGGGTCCTGGAGCAGTGGCTCCTGGATCCTTCTCTCTCCCTTTTTAATGCCTGTGTCAGTATTTACTGTCACTCCCCAACCCGCACTTTCACTGCCATTGACCTTACCGTTTGTTCCTCCTCGATACTTCCACTCTTTACATGGGAGATCGAGGACAACCCTTACGGAATCAATCACCTCCCTGTGGTGTGCACGATCTCTCGTGGGGGGCTTGCAGCCCTTCACTTGTCTCACGGTGGAGGCTCGATCAGGCTGACTGGGGTGGGTTCGAGCTGCTCGATGACCACTCAGTCAGCCAGGAGCCAATCAATGTGGCAGTAGCGGAGATAACGGACTGTATTATAGATGCAGCTGCATCAACAATTCCTCAAACTTCGACACGGTTTCCTCGCTTTCTGAAACCGTGGTGGAATCCAGATTGCACCGCAGCTCGTAAGGCTCAGAACAAGGCTTGGGGGGTGTTTCGGAGATATCCGACAACCCCCAAGCTCGAAACATTCAAACGTGCCAGGGCGAAAGCTCATTTCATCTGGTGCCAAAGCCAGAAGGAATCTTGGATCAAATATACGTCTTTTATTACCCGCAAGACCAGTTCTAAGGTCATGTGGGATAAAGTCCTGTAGATGGGTGGGAACTACACGTCCCACTCATTATCGATCCTGGAGCACAATGGACAGGCAATTGCTGTTCCCAAAGCAATTGCCGACACTCTCATTCTCCTCCATCTCTTCTTCTTCCTCTTACTCTCCCGAGTTTCTGGCCCAGAAGAGTAGGGCTTAAATATGATTGAATGATGCCATATGACGTTCCACTGTATAGGACAGTACTACATCATATGGATGGCACCAAAAGCCACCTTCATGTGCTGGTTGAGGCACATTGGAATGCTGACATTGAGGCTGCGAAGCAGCTGAGAGAGTATCTATCATCTGCATTACTTTATATTATCAGAATCTCCTGTTTATTCATATCTCCAAATTTCGTACTTTCGAATATTGAGCCTTTTGTGCTGGTTGATGTCTATCAGAACGCTGACATTTAGGTTGCAGAGCAGCTGGGAGAGTACCTATCGTCTACATTAGTTTAATATTATCGAAATCAATTAGTTCATTCATATCTATGATTATGAAACTTTCGAAATATGAACCGTGCCGATGATTTATTACCAATTTGGTTAGGTAGCATTATGGTCTAATTTTTACTGCAACTCTGTACATGAAATTGCTGAAAGTCTACTATTTTTAAGGGTAAATTCGAGCTCTTTTAGTTTTTTAAAACATGATATTCGCTACTTAAATATCAGTTATTTGGGACAGATGTCCAAGTTCGAAGCTCTCGTAGTTTTGTGGATGGGTGGGTGATGGAACCCACTGGACAGCTGTTGGGAAAAGGGTGTCGGTTGGTTGGTTGGTTGTTTGGAGTTTTATGGCGCATGAGCTGCTGAGGCTATAATGCGCCAAACAAAGTAAAAATATGCTAAAAGACAAATACTCCTCAACCAAAATAAAAAAACAAATGCTGGAAAAGGTAAAAAATAAAACCAACAAGATATATATATATATAACAGAAACAAAAGTAAAGGTGTAAAACAACAAAAGTGTATATAAATAAATACAGTACAGACAAAGGATAAAACTAGCCCAGGTGTAAATGACCTAGGTCAGACAGTGAATAAATTACAAATGAATAAAATTATAATCTGGTAAAATATCCTGCATACTGTAAAAAGGCAAAACTTGGAGATAAAAAGGCAGTATCAGATAAAAGATGTTCGAGTGTAAGTGGCTCTGACGTAAAATCGTGAAAAGTAAAATACTAACGACGTTCTAAGTTAAAACACGGACATTCAATTTAAGTATATTTTATTGTTAAAATGGTGTTATAAAACTCGCACTTAGGTACGTTGTCCGCCCATAGAAGAAACAAATGAGTAATAAACGAGTGACCTAAGCAGAGCCGAGCAAGTACAACTTCCTCCTTGCGATTCCTGCGGTAACAAGACTGCCATGGTTTGATGATAGGTTTGATCTCAAAGAGCTTGTTCGTAAGCTGTTCTGACCAAGATCTCTGCCACTGTGCCCGGAGCTCGGCGGTAAAACGCTGCCGGAAATCCAGATATGGAACCGGCAACAGAAAGTCGGACAAGGGCGTGGCTGACCTGACAGCAGAATCCGCCAAATCATTAACCCTGATTCCGATGTGACTGGGCACGCAACAGAATTGGATTGTGGTTGTGGCTGCCAGACGATGTAGCTGCTCACAGATGATGTAGCTGCTGGCAGATCTTAATAAGAACTAGATGAGGCCGATGCCTCACCAAGATCAAAGCCTGTAGCGAGCTAAGCGAGTCAGTGTCAAGCACACACCGACGATGATGCTTAGTCATCATGTGGTCCAAGGCGAAGCTGATAGCGTGCAACTCTGCAGTGAAGATGGAACACTGCTGTGGGATCTGGTCTGCAATGATTACATCACAGCATACCATGGCCGATCCCACCGATGTGCCGGACTTCGAGCCATCTGTAAAGACAGGCAAGAAGTCCGGGTGCTCAGCACGATGGCTGGCAAAGAGTTGCCGGTACACACAGTCGGGTGTAAAGGCCTTCCCCTTCCTGCACAGGGAAAAATCGCAGGAAGGGGAAACAGCGAGCCATGGTGGAAGTGGCTCAGCTGCCAACTGTGCAACGCTATCGAGACTGGTGTTGATGTCTCTGAGGTAGCCTCGGACTCGCAAACCAAATGGACAAAAGGCAGTCGACCGATTAGTGTAAAGTATTTCCCACTTCGGACTGAAAACGTAGTTCCAAGTGAGATGGCCAGGCAGGGATCGCAATTTAGATGCATATTGTAGGGACAACTGCTGATGGCAAGATAAGAAGGATTGTCGGTCTCAACGTAAAAACTCTGGACCGCTGAGGTGCGGAAGGCTCCCGTGCAAGCACGGAGGACCTGGTAATGGAGGAGGTCCTGCACCTTCACTACCGAATCCTGGGTGGAGTCGTACACCTATGATCCGTAGTCCAGTTTCAATCAGACAAGTGCACAGTACAGGCGGAGCAAAGAACATCGTCCGCCCCCCAAGAAAGCGAGGAGAGGACCTTGACGATGTTCAATGCCCGCGTGCACTTGGACCTGAGATGACATATGTGAGGTAAAAAGGTCAATTTCCGATTCAATATGAGACCGAGAAACTTGGTCGCCACCACAACTGGAATGATGTTATCCCCGAGCCGCAACTCGCGATCCAGGTGAAGATTACGCTTGTGGCAAAAGTGCATACAAGTGGTCTTCTGTGGGGAGAACCGAAACCCGTTTGCTGTCGCCCAACCTGAAAGATTGTTCAGGGCAATTTGCAGGTTTCTTTCAATGACCCTCATGCTGGATGAAGAGCAAAAGATGCTAAAGTCATTAACATAGAGGGCATTGCCTACTGATGGAGGAAATTGTCTAGTTATAGAATTAATCTTGACAGCGAAAAGCATAACACTCAGAACGCAGCCTTGTGGCACCCCCTGTTCTTGGGGGTACAGCCGCGACAGACTGTTACCGATACGGACACAAAAAGAATGTGTCGATAAGAAGTAGGAGATGAAGATCGGCATGTGACCTCTCAAGCCGAAGCTGTGAAGGTCACGAAGAATACTGAATCTCTAAGCCGTGTCGTATGCTTTTTCGATGTCGAAGAAAATTGACACCAGGTGCTCTCTACGTAAAAATTAGTTTCTGATAGCCGATTCGAGGCGTATCAGATGGTCAAGAGTTGACTATTCCTGCGAAAGCCACACTGGGTGTTGGAAAGAAGGTTGTGGTGTTCTAAATACCAGATGAGTCTGGCATTTACCATTCTTTCCAACACCTTGCACATGCAGCTCGTCAACGCAATGGGACGATAATTTGAAGGAATCTTGGATTCCTTTCCTAGCTTTGGGAAGGCCAAGACGATGGCCTCCCGCCAGGAGTCTGGAAACTGCTCCTCGAGAAAAATGCGATTGAAGAGATGGAGCAGCCGATCCTTACTCAATGGTGAAAGATGTTGGAGAACGGCATAATAGACATGGTAGCTAGGCGTAAACTGGAAGGAGAGCTGTGTACCAATCCCCAGTGATGATGCACAGAACTGGCCAGGTCTAGCACCTAATGTCCGACCCCGCCTTCTCGTGGTGCAGGCCGTTAGTACCTTTCAAAAGAGATATTCTCTTTTGGAAGGGAACGGAAGGGGAGGGCTGCCAGTTCAGTATGGCCTACTGATCTGGTCATCTATGGCCACTTTTTTCTTTTTTTTCAACCCTGCTGAGGAGTGGTCAGCTTCACAGGGTCCTGGTGCTGACCATTTATACCTACTAGACTGAACTTGTTTATGGATTTGAGCTTGATTATGGATCCTGGACTTGCTGCACTGGTGGGCCTCTGTTGAGGGAGAGTCTGCCGCTGTGTTTTCTGTTTGCTTCTGGGTTGCCAGGTCTAAGTGAACAGAGGCATGGGATACCTTATATCAGCTGGTGGATAATCCTAATCAGAGGCCATCGCAGGTACCTGAACCTTACTTAGCTAGTTGGGCATCGTCATGCCTAAACTGGAGTAATGTGTCTCAGGCAGGCCATATGGTTCTTGAAAAAGTCCACTTGAAAAGGTGGTGCCTGAAGTTCCTACCAGCATCAGTGACTTCAGCCTTTAGCGGAGGAGGAACAGGTCTTTGCCCCATGCCTGCGATCAGGGGGCTGTTTGATATTGTTGGCCCTACCAATAATAAACCTAATTTCTTTAAAAATCCTACTAATCATTTTCTCTCTGCAGGAACGTGGAACGTGAGGACATTACATAGAGATTATTCTCTTGATGTCCTCATGCAGGAACCTAGATATTCTAGGCTTGCAAGAGACCAGATGGACAGGTAAAGGTGAGATACTTAAAAATAACTTTAAATTTCTCTTTACAGGGAGGGAGGATGGAAAGCATCACCAAGGCGTGGGTCTGCTGCTCAGCAGACATGCTAGTGATGCTCTTCTAGGATATGAGTGCATTAATGAAAGGTTTCTTACAGCAAAATTTCAGACAAGCATTAAAGACTTGAATGTTATCTTTAAGTGATAAGGCACTTGAGCTTATTTCAGAAAGAAGGAACTACAGGAATGTCCTTAATCAGTACCCTACTAGTCCTAATAGAAAGCATTACAAAAAGCTTAATAAATGTGTAAAGGATCAGTTAGCTACTGATAAGAATCTTTGGCTTGATGGCCTTGCTGACAAAGCTGAGGAAGCAGTTAGACAGCACAACAGCAGAGAGCTGTATCAGATAGTTAATGTTTTGTGTGGTAAAAAACGAACAGGTATACAGGGATTGAAGGATAAACAAGGCAAGGTTATAGAAGGTGAGGATTCTGTCATGGCTAGGTGGGCTGAGCATTTCAGTGATGTTCTAAACAATGTGGTTAGTTCTACTCCCATTGTTTGCAATGATGATAGATGCATTGTTGGCTTTAATGTTGGCCCTATAACACAATCTGAAGTTAGTTTGGCTATTTCTAAACTTAAACTTCATAAATCCCCAGGGGTGGATGAAATTACTATGGAAATGCTTAGAGCTTGGAATGTTTCTGTTACCATTTGGATGACTGAAATTTTGAATAACTTTTATGATAAAGGCATGGTTCCTAAAGATTTTACCAGAGCTATTATTATCCCTATTTTCAAAAAAGGTGATCGCAGTTCTTGTGATAACTATAGGGGTATCAGCCTACTCTCCATTCCAGGTAAAGTTCTTTCCATGATTGTGCTTAATAGAATTAAGAATCTGGTTGACAGGCAATTGCGTGATGAGCAATGTGGATTCAGAAGTGGTAGGGGATGTGTAGATCAGATATTTTCACTTAGGCAGATTCTTGAGAAATGTTTAGAGTTTCAGAAACCTTTGGTTGCTAGCTTTGTTGATTTCAAAAAGGCTTTCGACTCTGTTGATCGTCATAATTTGTGGTTGATTGTGAGATCATATGGTATACCAGACAAGTTAGTTAACATAATGAAAGCTCTCTATAATAACACTGAGTCATGTGTGAGAGTTGGTAAGTCTTGTAGCAATTGGTTTAGCATTACTTCTGGTGTTCGACAAGGGTGCATTTTGTCTCCTTTTCTCTTTAATTTGGTTGTTGATTATGTTATGCGAAATTCACTTCAAGGGAAAGCTTTTGGCCTTAAATGGGCTGGAGATATGAAAATTTCTGATTTAGATTATGCTGATGATTTAGCCCTTTTGGCAAATGATGTTGATAAGATGAACTCTTTCGTTTGAACTGTTGATGGGACTGGTAGTACAGTAGGTTTGGTTATAAACAGAGAGAAAACTAAAGTGATGAAAATTGGTCAGGCAGGTTGTGATTCAGTTAATCTGAATGGTTGCAGTCTTGAGCAGGTGTCACAGTTTAGTTACCTTGGGAGCTGCGTAACTGATACTGGTGATGTGCGGCATGAGATTAACAGACGAATAGGTATTGCTGCCAGGACTTTTAAGAATCTATGGAGATTGTGGAGAAATAGGCGTATACACCTAAAGACTAAAATTAGACTGTATAATAGTTTGGTTCTTTCTAGGGTCAGTTATGGTAGTGAAACTTGGACGCTGTGTAAGCAAGATAACAGGAAACTAGATGCTTTTGATTCTAGATGCTTACGCAGTATCTTGGGTATTAGGTGGTTTAACTTTTTAACTAATGATGAGGTTAGGCAAAGGAGTCTGCAACCTTCTTTAAGCAGCATATTGTGCAGAGAGACACTTCGCTGGTTTGGCCATGTTGCCCGTATGGATAATTATAGATTGGGGAATAGGGTTATGAACAGTGTGCCTGGAATCCTCAGAAGGAGGGGGAGACCTGGGATGCGGTGGGCAGACAATGTCAAACAGGACCTTGTTAGAATTGGTGTACAGTGGCCGGATGCAGCAGATGTAGCTCAGGACAGATATGCTTGGAGAATTAAACTGCGCGGTCTGGTTGGACCTCCGTAGCCCATGGCTGCTTGAGGAGGATGATGATGATGACAGCAGAGGCATGAGAAGAGTGCAGAGCAAGGCGAAGCTCCTCCGCTGTGAATGGCCTGTTGTAAAGCTCCAGGCCATTCGAGTGGAAAGACAGCGGAGAGCATTCCACCCTGCCCTTCTGGGCCAGAAACTCGGGGGAATAAGATGACGAAGAACAGATGGAGGAGAAGGATTCTTCCAGAGTGTCAGCAATTGCTTTGGGATCAGCAATTGCCTGTCCATTCTGCTCCAGGATCAATAACGAGTGGGACGTGTAGTTCCCACCCATCTTCCGGACTTTATCCCACACGACCTTAGAACTAGTCGTGCGAGTGATAGAAGACATATGCTTGATCCAAGATTCCTTCTGGCTCTGGCGTCAGATGAAACGAGCTTTCGCCCTGACGCATTTGAACTTTTCGAGGTTGGGGGTCGTCGGATATCTCCAAAACACCCCCCAAGCCTTGTTCTGAGCCTTACGAGCTGCGGTGCAATCTGGATTCCACCACAGTTTCAGAAAGCGAGGAAACCGTGTAGAAGTTTGAGGAATTGTTGATGCTGCTGCATCTACGATACAGTCCGTTATTTCCACTACTGCCACATTGTTGGGCTCCTGGCTGACAGAGTGGTCATTGAGCTCAGAGAGCAGCTCGAAACCACCCCAGTCAGCCCGATCGAGTCTCCACCACAAGACGCGTGAAGGGCTGCAAGGCCCCCCACGGGAGATGGTGCACACCACGGGGAGGTGATCGTTTCCATTATGGTTGTCCTCGACCTCCCATGTAAAGAGTGGAAGGATCGAGGAGGAGCAGATGGCAAGGTCAATGGCAGTGAAAGAGCGGGTTGGGGAGTGAAAGTAAGTACTGACACCGGTGTTCAACAGGAAGAGAGAAGGATCCAGGAGCCACTGCTCTAGGACTCCACCCCTCCCGTTGGTGTCAGCACTGCCCCAAAGCGGACTGTGTCCGTTGAGGTCCCTCATAATGAGGAAGGGGGATGGCAGCTGCGAGACGAGATCATCAAGGTCTTCCTGGAAGACAATGCTCTCAGGTGGAAGATATACAGAGCAGACAGTCAGCGAGAACCCCACAAAGAGACGGATGGCTACCACCTCTAAGTTGGTGGTGAGGGATACGACGACAAGTGGTCTCAGGATGGTGAAACCCCCGCGAGCTGGACCATCTCCATCCCGGCCCTGGCGAACTAGTGTAAACTGCCGGATCGTGGGATCTCTGACTGGCTGCAAGTATGTCTCCTGCAGGCACACACAGATGGGCTGGTGTGCCCTCAGGAGGGCCTTGATGTCGTCAAGATTCCTCTGGAATCCACGACAATTCCATTGTAGGAGTGTGGCCATCTCAGGACTTAGAAGAGTGGGCGGACGACGTGTTTCTATTCAACTTAACCGCCGCAGAGGACGGTTTTGTGAATAGGGGGCGGTCGGTATCCATGTCCTCGGAATCGTCCAAGGGGCATGGATCGGTGACCGCCCTTTGAGGAGGAGTGATAAGTTTCTTTTTTGGCCCCAGTGGGGGCCCCTTAGGTTTGGAAGTTCTTGCTGTCTGAGGATGGGAAGGAGGAGGCCTTCCAGTGGAGGTGGAAGGCTGAGCTGCAGGAATGGAAACCGGCGTTGATGTCGAAGTTGACACCACCCTCGATCTCGCCTGCGTGAGGAGGTACTTCGCAGCTGGCGAGAAAGACTCAGTAGGTGGTACACTGATGTCAGTCTGCACCGCAACCAAAGTCATTGGAACGATGGGCTTTCCAATGACTGCACTGGCATAGGAAACCTTGCCAGGCGGCGCGGGTGGTGCAGCAAGCTTTCTCGCCTCAGCATATGAGATGTTATTCATGACTTTGAGGCGTTGTACCTCCTTTTCCTCTTTCCACTTCGGACAGTTGCGGGATTACGCCGGATGTTCGCCACTGCAGTTCACACGGCATGCCTTTTCTGCTGTGCAGTCAGGATCGAGATGATCCTTACTGCCACAGCGAGCACAGGTGGGCTTGCCCCTGCATGCTGTGCGGGCATGACCGTATATCTGACACTGAAAACAGTGCAGAGGGTTCGGTATATACGGCCGTACCTCACAATGCAAGTAACCTGCCTTGATGGAAGAAGGCAGGCGTGGCGTGTTAAATGTCACAATCAGCACCCGGGTGGGTGCCAGTTTCCCATCACGGCGTGTCGAAACCCGATGGACCGCTGTTACTCCTTGAGATGTGAGCTCTGAGAGGATTTCCTCCTCAGTGACTTTGAGGAGGCCCCACTCAGTGATCACACCCCGAGAGGAATTCAGAGTTTTGTGGGGAGTGACCTTGACAGCCAACCCACCAATATCCGTAACCTTAAGGAGTAGTTCTGATTGTTTAGAACAAGTGGTCTCATCATGTAAATCGCCAGATCGTAAACGGTTTACAGATTTTAGCTCTCCAGCAAGAGATGTCAAAACTTTATTCATGAAAAATGGGGGACATGTCCCCAAGTACCTGATCGCCAGTGGAGTGGACGATCAGGAATCTCGGGAATGAAGACGCAGAAGGTGATGGCAGAGATAATGGAGACTAAGAAGATGGGGACTCATGTCGAGCCCTCTTGTTGGCACCGATCACATTAATTTCATCATTCTCTCTAATTTTTTTGTTTTGTGTGGTTCAGTGCCCACTGTACCCACTCTCCACGGAGCTCAACAAGGGGAAGCTTGGTTGGACACCAGGGTTACGCAGGCACTATACCCACACAAACAGTGAGCCAAGCCCTCAGTAATAAATAAAAGGAAAATAAAAATAGAAATGTGCAGAACAAAAACATTCTACACAAAAGGAACAAAGCGTAAAATAACAAAATTGTGAAAGACCAAACTGGCCTCACAAAGAAAGTATAACTTCAAAAGGAAAATAAGTTGTGAGGAAACTTGCAAACCTGTATCCGGACCATGGGCAATGTTACTCACTGCTCTGCACGGTTGACCCTAGCAGGACCCGCCCAACTTCAAAACTAACTTTTCTACTGAGGAGTGGTCACCAGCTGATTGTTCCTGGGGGTAGCCACCCCAGAAGCTCCCGTTTACCAGAGGCAGAGGCCAAAGCAGTGTATAGCAGAGGTCCCGCAATCCGCTGCCCAGCCCCGCGACAAACAGGCTCCCCAATTTCAAGGTGGCCGAAGTGGACCCCGCCAGTCATGAGCTGAGGAGAGAAGACGGGGACCCCCGAGCAACTACCAGGATCCTTCTTTCCCGGGACACGGGTCTCCGCGCACGGCAAAAACGCGTTAAGGACCCTGTGAAGGTAACTGAACCAGCGGAACCTTCATAGGGTGGTCCTCCCACCGCGTACAGGCGCTCACACCGAGGTGGCAGGTTTAGAAGAATCATTTAGATAATATAATAATGTAATACCAAAAATAAAAGACGTCGAGTACCTGCACAGCTAATTAAAGGTAGAAAATAAAGTTAAAGAAAAATGGCTGTTTGGAACCGAAAGAGAAGGGATATTCATTTCCGTTTTGAAGATATTTATGATCTTATAGGGAATTCGTTTTTTTGTTTTAAAGTAGAGGCTATTATATATTGAGGGAAGCTAAAGGAGTTTTAAACTTGCGCTGGTTAAGGTCATAGGTTACTGTATCTGTACTTCGTGTGTTTGCTTCTCGGGGAGAGGTTAAATTGCTGGGAGGTCGTGCTGCATTGAGTGTGCATGCCGAGGAATGTAGGAGGCGGGGAGGGGGGGAGAGAGGGAATGAGACCTGTATGGAGCTAAGCTGGGAGAGTGAGTGGCTTGTGTTTTGCTTTGGGGAAAGGAAAGAAGAAAGGAGAGAAGGAGAAGAAACACTGAACTGTTACAGGCATTTAGCTATTTAACAAATAACGCTACAGAAACATACACTTTTTGTGATTAATAACATGAAATAACATTCAATCTGTAAATGGTAGTTAGGTAGTCACTGGAAGGATAGCTCTGCACCAATCCCCTGTGATGATGCATAGAACTGGCCAGGCCTAGCACCTAATGTCCGACCCCACCTTCTCGTGGTGCACACCGTTAGTACCTTTCAAAAGAGATACTCTCTTGTGGAAGTGAACGGAAGGGGAGGGCTGCCAGATTAGTGTGGCCTACTGATCTTTGACAACTATGGCTACTTTTCTTTTTTTCTACCCTACTGAGGAGTGGTCAACCACAAATGGACCTGGTGCTGACCATATATACCAACCTGAATGGAATTATGGCTCTGAGCTTGATTATGGATCCTGATTTTGCTGCACTGGTGGGCTTCTGTGGAGGGAAAATCTTTCGCTGTGTTTTCTGTTTCTTTGTGGGTTGACAGCCCAAGTGAATAGATTCACAGGATAGGTTTATCAGCTAGTGGATATTCCTGAGCAGAGGTCATCGCAGGCACATGAGCTCTTTGCTTCTATTGGCATCGTCAAATTCTACATTGGAGGAAGTCTTCCAGTGTAGATGGCTTCAGCCTTTAGTGGTGGGGTAACGGGTCTTTGCCCCATGTCTGCGATTAGGGGGCTGTTTGATATTGTCAGCATTCCCTCTCTCCATAAACATCCCACTAACCATTTTTTCTCCATAGGTAGTTGGAATGTGAGGACTCTGCACAGAGCTTTTTCTCTTGATGTCCTCACACAAGAACTCCACCATTACAATTTAGATATTCTCGGCTTGCAAGAGACCAAATGGACAGATAAAGATCAGATTCTTAAAAATAATCTTAAATTTCTCTTTTCAGGGACGGACGACAATAAGCATCACCAAGGCGTGGGTCTGCTTCTCAGCAGACATGCTAGTGATGCTCTTCTAGGATATGAGGGCATTAATGAAAGGTTTCTTACAGCAAAATTTCAGACAAGCATTAAAGACTTGAATGTTATATGCTGTTATGCCCCCACTGAGGATGAGAAGGATAGGTTTTACAGACTTCAGTATATTACTCTTGTTCTAGGTGACTTCAATGCCAAAGTTGGTACTGACTCTGACCTTTGGGGAGGAGTAATAGGCCCTTTTGGTATTGGTAGCTGCAATAGCAATGGGCAATGTCTCCTACAGGTAGGTAAACTCAATGGTTTCAGAATAACTAACACATATTACAAAAACCGCGATATACATAAGTACACATGGGTCTCACCAGATGGACTGCATAAGAATATGATTGATTATATATTAATTAACAGCAAATGGGCTAGTTCTGTTAGGAATACCAGGTCATATAGGGGAGCTGAAATTGGATCTGACCATTACCTTGTTAAGAGTGTGTTGCAACTTAAACTTAAAAAGTGTTGTGCTAGGGTTAAAAAATTTACTTTTAATACTGAAGCTCTGAATGACCCAGTTATAGCCAAAGCCTACCATGATAGGTTACTTAGTCATTATGACAGTCATAGTTTGCTTACTACTGAAGTTGAGGAAGAATGGGGCCATTTTAAACAGGCTTTTCTTCAAACTAACCGTACTCTTTTAGGAAAAAAGGAGCAGAGAAGGCAGAATTATTTGAGTGATGAGGCACGTGAGCTTATTTCGGAAAGAAAGAACTGCAGGAATGTCCTTAATCAATATCTTACTAATACTAATAGAAAACATTACACAGAGCTTAATAAAAGTGTAAAGGATCAGTTAGCAGGAGATAAGAAAATTAGACTCCGTGGTTTGTCTGACAAAGCAGAGGAAGCAGTTAAACAGTACAACAGCAGAGAGTATACCAGATAATTAACGTTTTGTGTGGTAGAAAATGGACAGGTGTACAGGGATTGAAGGATAAACAAAGTAAGGTTATAGAAGGTGAGGATTCTGTCATGGCTAGGTGGGCTGAGCATTTCATTGATGTTCTAAACAATGTGGTTAGTTCCATTCCCATTGTTTGCAATGATGAAAGATGCATTGGTGGCTTTAATGTTGGCCCTATAACACAATATGAAGTTATTTTGGCTGTTTCTAAACGTAAACTTCATAAATCCCCAGGGGTAGATGAAATTACTACAGAAATGCTTAGAGCTGGGAATGTTTCAGTTACCACTTGGATGACTGAAATTTTAAATATCTTTTATGATAGAGGCATGGTTCCTAAGGATTTTGCCAGAGCTATTATTATCCCTATTTTCAAAAAAGGTGATCGCAGTTTTTGTGATAACTATAGGGGTATCAGCCTACTCTCTGTTCCAGGTAAAGTACTTTCCATGATTGTGCTTAATAGAATTAAGAATCTGGTTGACAGTCAATTGAGTGATGAGCAATATGGATTCAGAAGTGGTAGGGGATGTGTAGATCAGATATTTTCATTTAGGCAGATTCTAGAGAAATGTTTAGAGTTTCAGAAACCTTTGGTTGCTAGCTTTGTTGATTTCAAAAATTCTTTTGACTCTGTTGATCGTCATAATTTGTGGTTGATTGTAAGATCATATGGTATACCAGACAAGTTAGTTAACATAATGAAAGCTCTCTATAATAACACTGAGTCGTGTGTGAGAGTTGGTAAGTCTTGTAGCAATTGGTTTAGCATTATTTCTGCTGTTCGACAAGGGTGCATTTTGTATCCTTTTCTCTTTAGTTTGGTTATTGATTATGTTATGCGAAATTCACTTCCGGGAAAGATTTTGTCCTTAAATGGGCTGGAGATATGAAAGTTTCTGACTTAGATTATGCTGATGATTTAGCTGTTTTGGCAAATGATGTTGATGTGATGAACTCTTTCATTAGGGGTGTTGTTGAAACTGGTAGTAGAGTAGGTTTGGTTATAAACAGAGAGAAAACTAAAGTGATGAAAATTGGTCAGGCAGGCTGTGATTCAGTTAATCTGAATGGTTGCAATCTTGAACAGGTGTCACAGTTTAATTATCTTGGGAGCTATGTAAGAGATACTGGTGATGTGCGGCAAGAGATTAACAGACAGATAGGAATTGCTGCCGGGACTTTTAAGAATCTATGGAAAGTGTGGAGAAATAGGCGTATACACCTAAAGATTAAAATTAGACTGTATAATAGTTTGGTTCTTTCTAGGGTTAGTTATGGTAGTGAAACTTGGACACTTTGTAAACATGATAACAGGAAACTAGATGCTTTTGATTCTAGATGATTACGCAGTATCTTGGGCATTAGGTGGTTCTACTTTGTAACTAATGATGAGGTTAGGCAAAGGAGTCTGCAACCTCCTTTAAGCAGCATATTATGCAGAGAGAGACTCCGCTGGTTTGTTCATGTTGCCTGCCCTCTCGGTGTGAGCGCCTGTACGCAGTGAGGGGGACCACCCTGTGAAGATTCCGCCGGCTCGGTTATCTTCGCAGGGTCCTAAACGCTCGCCCGCATGTTTGCCGTGCACGGAGACCGGTGTCCCGGGAAAGGAGGATCCTGGTAGTTGCTCGGAGGTCCCCGTGTTCTCTCCTCAGCTCATGACTGGCGGGGTCCCCATTGGCTGTCTTGCCATTGGGGAGCCTGTCTGTTGCGGGACTGGGCAGCGGATTCCGGGGCCTCTGCTATACACTGCTTTGGCCTCTGCTTCCGGTAAACGGGAGCTCCTGGGGTGCTCCCCCCCCCCCCCTTCCCAGGAGCAATCGGCTGGTGGGCAGGTCCTGCTAGGGTCAACCATGCAGAGCGGTGAGTAACCTTGCCCACAGTCCGGGTACAGTTTTACAAGTTTCCTCACAACTTATTTTCCTTTCGTCATTATCCTTTCTTTGTGAGGCCAGTTTGGCCATTCACAATTTTTCCTATTTTACGCTTTGTTTGATTTGTGTAGAATGTTTTGTTCTGCACATTTCTCTTTTTATTTTCCTTCTATTTATTTGTGAGGGCTTGGCTCACTGTCTGTGTGGGTATAGTGCCTGCGTAGCCCTGGCGCCCGACTGGGCGTCCCCTTGTTGGGCTCCGTGGAGGGTGGGGACAGCGGGCACTGAACCACACAAAAACAAACATGCGAGTGAATGATGAAAATGTGATCACCGCCAACAAGAGGGCTCGACATGAACCCCCGTCTTCTTCGTCTACGTTATCACTGCCGTCGTCTTCTGTGTCTCCGTTCCCAAAGTTCCCGATCATCCACTCCACGGGTGATCAGGTACTTGGGGACATGTCCCCATTTTTTGTGAATAAAGATTTGAAAGGTCTTGCGGGAGAGCCAAAATCCGTTAAGCGCTTATGATCTGGCGACTTACATGATGACACCACTTGTTCTAAACAATCAGAACTACTCCTTAAGGTTACGGATATTGGTGGGGTGGCTGTCAAGGTCACTCCCCCACAAAACTCTGAATTCCTCTCGGGGTGTGATCACTGAGTGGGGCCTCCTCAAAGTCACTGAGGAGGAAATCCTCTCAGAGCTCACATCTCAAGGAGTAACAGCGGTCCATCGGGTTTCGACACGCCGTGATGGGAAACTGGCACCCACCTGGGTGCTGATTGTGACATTTAACACGCCACGCCTGCCTTCTTCCATCAAGGCAGGTTACTTGCATTGTGAGGTACGGCCGTATATACTGAACCCTCTGCACTGTTTTCAGTGTCAGATATACGGTCATGCCCGCACAGCATGCAGGGGCAAGCCCACCTGTGCTCGCTGTGGCAGTAAGGATCATCTCGATCCTGACTGCACAGCAGAAAAGGCATGCTGTGTGAACTGCAGTGGCGAACATCCGGCGTACTCCCGCAACTGTCCGAAGTGGAAAGAGGAAAAGGAGGTACAACGCCTCAAAGTCATGAATAACATCTCGTATGCTGAGGCGAGAATGCTTGCTGCACCACCCGCGCCGCCTGGCAAGGTTTCCTATGCCAGTGCAGTCATTGGAAAGCCCATCATTCCAATGACTTCGGTTGCGGTGCAGACTGACATCTGTGTACCACCTACTGAGTCTTTCTCGCCAGCTGCGAAGTACCTCCTCACGCAGGCGAGATCGAGGGTGGTGTCAACTTCGACATCAACCCCGGTTTCCATTCCTGCAGCTCAGCCTTCCACCTCCACTGGAAGGCCTCCTCCTTCCCATCCTCAGACAGCAAGACCTTCCAAACCTAAGGGGCCCCCACCAGGGCCAAAAAAGAAACTTATCACTCCTCCTCAAAGGGCGGTCACCGATCCATGCCCCTCAGACGATTCCGAGGACATGGATACCGACCGCCCCCTATTCACAAAACCGTCCTCTGCGGCGGTTAAGTTGAATAGAAACACATCGTCCGCCCACTCTTCTAAGTCCTGAGATGGCCACACTCCTACAATGGAATTGTCGTGGATTCCACAGGAATCTTGGCGACATCAAGACCATCCTTCAGGCGCACCAGCCCATCTGTGTGTGCCTGCAGGAGACATACTTTCAGCCAGTCACAGATCCCACGATTCGGCACTTTTCACTAGTTCACCGGGACCGGGATGGAGATGGTCTGGCTCGCGGGGATGTCGCCATCATCGTGAGCAACCATTCTCCATTCCAGGTCGTACCCCTCACCACCAACTTAGAGGCGGTAGCCATCCGTCTCTTCGTGGGGTTCTCGCTTACTGTCTGCTCTGTATATCTTCCACCTGGGAGCATCGTCTTCCAGGAAGACCTTGATGATCTCGTCTCGCAGCTGCCGTCCCCCTTCCTCGTTATGGGGGACCTCAACGGACACAGTCCACTTTGGGGCAGTGCTGACACCAACGGGAGTGGTGGGGTCCTGGAGCAGTGGCTCCTGGAGAGGAGCCACTGCTCCAGGACCTCACCACTCCGTGGAGATAACGGTCCTGGAGCAGTGGCTCCTGGATCCTTCTCTCTCCCTGTTGAACACCGGTGTCAGTACTTACTTTCACTCCGCAACCCACTCTTTCACTGCCATTGACCTCACCATCTGCTCCCAATCAATCCTTCCACTCTACATGGGAGGTCGAGGACAACCCGTATGGAAGCGATCACCTCCCCGTGGCGTGCACCATCTCCCGTGGGGCGCCTTACAGCCCTTCACGCGTCTTGCGGTGGAGGCTCGATCGGGCTGACTGGGGTGGTTTCGAGCTGCTCTCTGAGCTCGATGACCACTCTGTCAGCCAGTAGGCAATCAATGCGGCAGTAGCGGAGATAACGGACTGTATCGTAGATGCAGCTGCATCAACAATTCCTCAAACTTCTACACGGTTTCCTCGCTTTCCGAAACCGTGGTGGAATCCAGATTGCACCACAGCTCGTAAGGCTCAGAACAAGGCTTGGGGGGTGTTTCGGAGATATCCGACGACCCCCAACCTTGAAAATTTCAAACGCGCCAGGGCGAAAGCTCGTTTCGTCCGACGCCAGAGCCAGAAGGAATCTTGGATCAAGTATACATCTTCTATCACCCGCACGACTAGTTTTAAGGTCATGTGGGATAAAGTCCGGAAGATGAGTGGGAACTACACGTCCCACTGGTTATCGATCCTGGAACACAATGGACAGGCAATTGCTGATCCCAAAGCAATTGCCGACACTCTGGGGGAGTCATTCTCTTCCATCTCTTCGTCTTCATCTTACTCCCCCGAGTTTCTGGCCCAGAAGGGCAGGGCGGAACGCTCTCCGCTGCCTTTCCACTCGAATGGCCTGGAGCCTTACAACAGGCCATTCACAGTGGAGGAGCTTCACCTTGCTCTGCACTCTTCTCGTGCCTCTGCTGTAGGGCCGGACAATGTCCATTATGCCATGCTCCAACATCTTTCACCACTGAGTAAGGATCGGCTGCTCCATCTCGTCAATCGCATTTTTCTCGAGGAGCAGTTTCCAGACTCCTGGCGGGAGGCCATCATCTTGGCCTTCCCAAAGCTATTAAAGGAATCCAAGATTCCTTCAAATTATCGTCCCATTGTGTTGACGAGCTGCATGTGCAAGGTGTTGGAAAGAATGGTAAATGCCAGACTCATATGGTATTTAGAACACCACAACCTTCTTTCCAACAACCAGTGTGGCTTTCGCAGGCAACGGTCAACTCTTGACCATCTGATACGCCTCGAATCGGCTATCAGAAATTCATTTTTACGTAGAGAGCACTTGGTGTCAATTTTCATCGACATCGAAAAAGCATACGACACGGCTTGGAGATTCGGCATTCTTCGTGACCTCCACAGCTTCGGCTTAAGAGGTCACATGCCGATCTTCATCTCCAACTTCTTATCGACATGTTCTTTTCGTGTCGGTAACACTCTCTCTCGGCCGTACCCCCAAGAACGGGGTGCCACAAGGCTGCGTTCTGAGTGTTACGCTTTTCGCTGTCAAGATTAATTCTATAACTAGACAACTTCCTCCATCAGTAGGCAATGCCCTCTATGTTGATGACTTTAGCATCTTTTGCTCTTCGTCCAGCATGAGGGTCATTGAAAGACAACTGCAAATTGCCCTGAACAATCTTTCGGTTTGGGCAACAGCAAACGGGTTTCGGTTCTCCCCACAGAAGACCGCTTGTGTGCACTTTTGCCACAAGCGTAATCTTCACCTGGATCCCGAGCTGCGGCTCGGGGGTAACATCATTCCAGTTGTGGCGGAGACCAAGTTTCTCGGTCTCATATTCGATCAGAAATTGACCTTTTTACCACACATATGTCATCTCAGGTCCAATTGCACACGGGGATTGAACATCGTCAAGGTCCTCTTCTCCCTTTCTTGGGGGGCGGACCAATGTTCTTTGCTCCGCCTGTACCGTGCACTTGTCCGATCGAAACTGGACTACGGATCCCAGGTGTACGACTCAGCCCGGGATTCGGTGGTGAAGGTGCTGGACCCCCTCCATCACCAGGCCCTCCGTATTTGCACGGGAGCCTTCCGCACTTCACCAGTCCAGAGTCTTTACGTGGAGACTGACAAACCTTCTTTATCTCTTCGCCGTCAGCAGTTGTCCCTACAATATGCATCGAAATTGCGATCCCTGCCTGGCCATCCCACTTGGGACTGCATTTTCAGTCCAAAGTGGGAAATGCTTTACACTAACCGGTCGACTGCCATTCGTCCATTTGGTTTGCGAGTCCGAGGCTACCTCAGAGACATCAACACCAGTCTCTATAGCATTGCACAGTCGACAGCTGAGCCACTTCCACCATGGCTCGCTGTTTCCCCTTCCTGTGATTTTTCCTTGTGCAGGACGGGGAAGTCCTTTACACCCGACTGTGTGTACCGGCAACTCTTTGCCAGCCATCGTGCTGAGTACCCGGACTTCTTGCCTGTCTTCACAGATGGCTCGAAGTCCGGCACATCGGTGGGATCGGCCATGGTCTGCTGTGATGTAATCATTGCAGACCAGATCCCACTGCAGTGTTCCATCTTCACTGCAGAGTTGCATGCTATCAGCCTCGCCTTGGACCACGTGGCGACTAAGCATCATCGTCAGTGTGTGCTGTACACTGACTCGCTTAGCTCACTACAGGCTTTGATCTCGGTGAGGCATCAGCCTCACCCTGTTCTTACTAAGATCCGCCAGCAGCTATATCGTCTGGCAGCCACCACCACCATCCATTTCTGTTGGGTGCCCGGTCACGTCGGAATCAGGGGTAATGATTTGGCAGATTCTGCTGCCAGGTCAGCCACGCCCCTGTCCGACTCTTCGTTGTCGGTTCCCTATCTGGATTTCCGGCAACGTTTTACCACCGAGCTCCGGGCACAGTGGCAGAGATCTTGGTTGGAACAGCTTACAAAGAAGCTTTTTGAGATCAAACCAATCATCAAACCACCGCAGGAATCGCAAGGAGGAAGTTGTACTTGCTCGGCTCCGCTTGGGTCACTCGTTTATTACTCGTTCGTTTCTTCTACGGGCGGACGACGTACCCAGGTGCGAGTTTTGTGACACCATTTTAACCATTAAACATATTTTAATTGAATGTGTAGCTTTTAATCTTGAACGAATATTGTATTTTACCTTTCATGATTTTGCGTCCGAGCCTCTTACACTCGGACATCTTTTAACCGATCATTGCTTCTTACCCTCAGTTTTTTCCTTTTTAAAATATTGTGGTTATTTTAATAGATTTGGATTTTACCTAATATTTTGTATAGCCCAGGTCTTTTACACCTGGGGTTGTTTTAACTTCTATTTTTCAAGTGGATATTTTACTGGATTTTGATTTTTACCACCTTATACATTGTGTGTATATCCAAGGTCATTTACACCTGGTTATCTGTTGTTTTACTCTGTATTTTTACACTTGTTCTTTGTTGTTTTACCATTCTACAATTTAGCTCATTTGTTTTAAATTTGGTTGCGGGTTACATGTCTTTTATCTTTTATAATTACTTTTGTTTGGTGCATTTTGTCCTAGTTGCCCATGCGCCATAAAACCCAAAACAACCAACCAACCAACCAACCATGTTGCCTGTATGAATAATTATAGATTGGCGAATAGGGTTATGAACAGTGTGCATAAAGTCTTCAGAAAGTGGGGGAGACCAAGGATGAGGTGGGCAGACAATGTCAAACTGGACCTTATTAGAATTGGTGTACAGTGGCCAGATGCAGCAGATGTATCTCAGGACAGACTTGCTTGGAGAACTATATTGCACAGTCTGGTTGGACCTCCGTAGCCCATGGCTGCTTGAGGATGATGATGATAAGTTAGTAACTTGTTAATAAAAATTAAGTAACATACACTGTTTTTTTTAATTTTAGCTTTTATATATTTTTTTTATATTTTTTTTTTGTTTTTCGTTTAGACATTAAACATGGAAGAATTAGTCGCACAACACAGATTTAATTGTTATTTTGTTAGTAATTAAGAGAGCACAATAAAACATTTTTTGGTATTTTTCATTTTTTTTTTCTTTTTTTTTTTCTTTTTTGTTTATGGGCCGTCCTTCAACCTGTTTGTGAAGCCGGGGACACTGCTATGGTGCCCTGACCTGGCTTGAGGCTACTTACCTGATTGTCATGAGCTGCCCTGCTACCTAGAATTTCCTGTGTCTGTCTGCCACACAATCGAACTGGATTTATTTCATGCTGAGAAATGTTAGTCTTCGGGTTGTGTAGAGAAAAAGTTTGAGTTATCTGGATTTGCTGGATCGAAGTTTTTCAGTTGATCTTTTAAATTCAGTAGGTTACATTTGAACAGATAATGCTTACTGTGACCCTGACCACTGCATCTGCATAATGGGTTATCTGTTTTTCCAATTCTTGTGAGATGTTCGGGAAATTTTCCATGCTCTGTCAATATTTGGTTAGCGTAGTGATTAAAATCATGATTTGATTCTTGAACTTGTTTTATGTAGGTGAAGAGTGTTCTTCCCTTTTCACTAGTATTCCACTTGTTTTGCCATTCTTGTAAGATTTTTTTCCGGAAATTCTTCTTGATATGACTAAGCTGTAGGGGTAAATAATCTGTTACATTATCCATTTTACTTGTGTCTTTGGCATTCTGATCAGCTAATTCGTTTCCTACGTAACCTACGTGAGCTTTGATCCAATGGAATGAAATGTTTCTTGTGTTTTTGATCCTATTGTATTTTCTTTTGATGTCGTTTAATATCTTGTTTCTGTCCATGCCGTTCCCTAAGGCTTGAAGAGCTGAAAGAGAATCGCTGTAAATGTTGATGTCTTGATTTCCTTTAATTTCTGGAATATATTCTAGAGCCTTTAAGATGGCATAGGCCTCTGCTTGGTAGTTAGAAGTGTTGTCTGTCAGTCTGTGTTTGCTTGAATGGATTACTACTCGGTTATACTTGATGACGAATGCAGCGCCGACTTTTGTTTCTTCTTTCAATTCGTCTGTATAGATTTCTATTCCTTGTCCTGTAGGTAATTTTTTGTCATATGATATTATTGTTTTGTGCACTGAGTGAGTTTGCCATTGGTCTTCCTGTTGTTCCACATTCTCTGCCGTGAATTGCTCATTATAGAAATTGACATTTTGTTTAAGTGCTATAATTTTGAATAGGTTAAATTCTTCCAGTGCTTTTAAGTTAGCAGGGATCAGTCCCCCGAGGATAAGGGCTGCTTCTGTGGGGACTGCTCTGTAGGTTCTGCTAATAAGGAGAGCTGGCTGGCGCTGGGCTCTAAGAATGCAGTTTCCTAATTTCTTTTTATCTTTCTCTAATCGATAGCCCCAGATCCCGTATCCGTAGAGTAATATTCTTTCCAAACTTCTCTTGTATATCTGTTTCAAAATGTTTCTTCTTTTGCTATAGAAATCTCTTCTGATTTTTAGTAGACTATACATTAATTCTGAAACTCTATCTCTTGTTATCTGAAAATGTGTATAGAATTTTAGCCTGTCATCGATCTGGAATCCTAAAATTTTGAGCTCTCCTAACTTGAAGGTTGGGGGGTTGAATCATTCGCTTCGCACAGTCTATTATCGTTGCTTGGCTCTTCTCTGTGCTAAATGTTAATTTATTGGAGTTGCTCCATCCTGTTAATTTTCCTATAGCTTGAATACTTAATTGTTCCAGCTCATTTCTTGTCTTACCGCCTATGATTAGTAAGAGATCATCTGCATATGCTTGTATTTGAACATTCGCTGGGAAATTCTGGGACAGAGCCTGATCCATGATTAAATTCCGAAACAGCAGTCCACTACAGGAGCCCTGAGGGCATCCTCGTTTGATCTGTTTCCTGTGTTGAAAGGTGTTTGTCTGATAAATTATGTATCTGCCTGTGAAGTAGCTCTTTATTAATTTGTAAATATTTTCAGGGCAATTTTTTTCCTGTAATTCCAGCAAAATCGCATTCCACCAAACCTTATTGAAGGCTCCACTTACATCCAGAGATATTATTGATGTATGTAAATTATTATTTTTATTCGTTTCTATCTTCTGATATAATTTTGAAAGGGCTGTATTACACGATTTATCTTATCTGAATCCGTGCTGTTTTGCATGAAGGTTCCCTGTCTTCGAGAGATGATAGTAAATCCTTTTAGTGATTAATTTATCCAAGACTCTACATATTGTTGACAGTAGACAAATGGGCCGAAAGGATTTCGCATTGCTGGAGTCTTTTCCTGGTTTATTAAAAAGAATGACTTTTGCTATTTTCCATTGCGTTGGGAAGAATCCTAATCGAAGGCAGGTGTTCAAAAGATCTTGTAATACATCCGGAATGGTCAGATTGATGGCTTGGATTATTTCTACATTTATTCGATCAATCCCAGACACTTTATTTTTTGGCATGTTTTTGATGACCTCGGAAATTTCCTGTTTACTAAACAAAACGTCACGAAAGTTCCAATAGCCGATCTGTATCCGGGTTTGAGTTCTCCTTTGTTCATCTGTGTCCTCGTCGGGATTGCCATTCAAGAATAATTCGTCTAATATAGTTTGAATAATGTTTTCAAAATCTTCAATTCTTCTATTATCTTCTGTTATTAAGGTGGATAATTTTAATTGGTTTCCTATCTTCCCTTTTGTAATTTTGTAAGGGAGTGAAAAGGGGTTTCATTTTGAGACTTCATCGCAGAAGGCGTTCCAAGAATTTTTTCGACTAAAATTGATAAGTCTTCTATAGATCGCTGCTTGTTTCCTGTATTCTTTTTTTCTGATTTCCCTTTCTGCCGGATCTCTGGCCTTTTGATATTGTTTTCTCGTGGCTTTCATTTATTTCTCTCTGCAGTAAGTTGTGGGTTCCACCACGGCACTTTCCTCCTCAATCGACTCCCTTGTTTTTCAGATGTTTGTCACAAATGGCTGTAAGGGTTCGCATGAAGCTGTTGACGAATTGATCCAATTCTGAAGTCAATTGAATTTCTTTTATTTCCCGCTCTAGTGTTAGTTTTTGTTTCTCCATATCCTGTGCTATTCTTGTTAGTCCTCTTGTAGTGTAGTTAACTTGTATCTCTGGACTGGTGGTGTAACTTCTCGCATGCCTAATTCTGTAATGATATATTTATGGTCGCTTATGGATTCCTCATCTAAAATTTCCCACTTGGTAATTTCATCTTCCAAATTATGACCGACTATTGTTAGATCAATCCAGCTTCTGCTGTTTACTCCTTTGAAGGTGGGGGGTGAATGATTATTATTTAATAATCAAAGATTGTTCCTTATGATGAAGTCTAAAATATTTCTTCCCCTTGCATCTGTGTTAGAGTTTCCCCATAGCGTCTGCTTTTCATTAAAATCGCCATTTATCAGAATCTTTTTCCCCCTAAATCTTCTTATCAGATTCTCTAGTTCCTCTAAATTTTCTTCTATTTCTTCGGAGGGTGGAAAATATATGGAGACTAGGGCGGAATGCTCCCTGCTGTCCTTCCACTCGAATGGCCTGGAGCCTTACAACAGGCCATTCACAGCGGAGGAGCTTTGCCTTGCTCTGCATTCCTCTCATGATCTGCTGTTGGGCCCAACAATGTCCATTATGCCATGCTCCAACATCTCTCACCATCGAGTAAGGATCAGCTGCTCCGACTCTTCAATCACATTTTTCTCAAGGAACAGTTTCCGGACTCCTGGTGGGAGGCCATCATCTTGGCCTTCCCGAAATTAGGTAAGGATTCCAAGATTCCTTTGAATTTTCGTCCCATTGTGTTGATGAGCTGCATGTGCAAGGTGTTGGAAAGAATGGTAAATGCCAGACTCATCTGGTATTTAGAACACAACAACCTTCTTTCCAACAACCAGTGTGGCTTTCACAGGCAACGGTCAACTCTTGACCATCTGATACGCCTCGAATCGGCTATCAGAAATTCATTTTTACGAAGTGAGCACCTGGTGTCAATTTTCTTTGACATCGAGAAAGCGTACGACATGGCTTGGAGATTCAGCATTCTTCGTGACCTTCACAGCTTCGGCTTGAGAGGTCACATGCCAATCTTTCATCTCCAACTTCTTATCGGCACGTTCTTTTCGTGTCCATGTCAGTAACACTGTCGTGGCCGTACCCCCAAGAATAGAGGGTGCCTCAAGGCTGCGTTCTGAGTGTTACGCTTTTCGCTGTCAAGATTAATTCAATTACTAGACAACTTCCTCCTTCAGTAGGCAATGCCCTCTATGTTGATGGCTTTAGCATCTTTTGCTCTTTGTCCAGCATGAGGGTCATTGAAAGACAACTGCAAATTGCCCTGAACAATCTTTCTGTTTGGGCGACAGCAAACAGGTTTCAGTTCTCCCCACAGAAGACCACTTATGTGTACTTTTGCCACAAGCGTAATCTTCACCTGGAACCCGAGCTCCGGCTCGGGGGTAACATTATTTCAGTTGTGGCGGAAACCAAGTTTCTCGGTCTCATATTCGATCAGAAATTGACCTTTTTACCACACATACGTCATATCAGGTCCAAGTGCACGCAGGCATTGAACATCGTCGAGATCCTCTCCTCCCTTTCTTGGGGGACGGACCGATGTTCTTTGCTCCGCCTCTACTGTGCACTTGTCCGATCGAAACTGGACTACAGATCCCAGGTGTACGACTCTGCCGGGGATTCAGTGGTGAAGGTGCTGGACTCCTTAGATCACCAGGTCCTCTATGTTTGCACAGGATCCTTCTGCACCTAACCGGTCCAGAATCTCCACATTGAGACCGACGAACCTTCTTTATCTCTTCGTCGTCAGCAGTTGTCCCTACAATATGCATCTAAATTGTGATCCCTGCCAGGCCATCCAACTTAGGACTGTGTTTTTGGTCCAAAGTGGGACGGGGGTGGCTCAGTCGGTAGCGCGCCAGGCTCGTAATCTGTAGTTCCCAGGTTCGAGTCCCAGCTGTGTCAGCGTTGAGATTTATCTCCGCAAAACTCCCCGCCCTGCCCACGGTCAGTAGGGGACACCGATGGGATTGGAAAGGCCGCCGTCCGTCGGATGGGATGTTAAGCTGTGGCCCCGTGTGCGGGAGATCCATACCCTTTGCACGTTAAAGAACACGCTGGGTGGCCTTGACGGGAGGCTACCATCTGTCTCCCAACAGCTGTTCCAGTGGGTCCCCTCCCCCAACCTTCTCTGAGCCTTTGGGGTCCATGTGACCTGGCCATTTAGCCCAAGGTGTGCAAAAAGGTGCCGCTCAGAGGTAAAATAACCCAACCCAACTCGGTCCAAAGTGGGAAATGCTTTACACAAATCGGATGACTGCCATTCGTCTTTTCAGTTGCGAGTCCGAGGCTACTTAAGAGACATCAACACCAGTCTCGATAGCATCGCACAGTTAACAGCTGAGCCACTTCCACCATGGCTCGCTGTTTCCCCTTCCTGTGATTTTACCCTGTGTAGTATGGGGAAAGCCTTAACACCCGACTGTGTACTGGTAACTCTTGTCAGCCATTGTGCTGCGCAACCGGACTTCTTGCCTGTCTTTACAGATGGCTCGAAGTCCGGCACATCAGTGGGATCGGCCATGGTCTGCTGTGATGTAATCATTGCAGACCAGATCCCACTGCAGTGTTCCATCTTCACTGCAGAGTTGCACGCTATCAATCTCGCCTTGGACCACGTAGCGGCTAAGTATCATTGTTGGTGTGTGCTTTACACCGACTTGCTTAGCTCGCTACAGGCTTTGATCTCCGTGAGGCATCGGCCTCCCTCAGTTCGCACTAAGATCCGCCAACAGCTACATCATCTGGCAACCACAACCAATGCTCTCTTCTGTTGGGTGCCCTGTCACGTTGGAATCAGGGACAATGACTTGGCAGATGCTGCTGCCAAGTCAGCCACGCCCTTGTCCGACTCTCCGCTGCCGGTTCCATATCTGGATTTCTGGCAGCGTTTTACCAACGAGCTCCGGGCACAGTGGCAGAGATCTTGGTCGGAACAGCTTACAAACAAGCTATTTGAGATAAACCTATTATCAAACCATGGCAGTCTTGTTACCACAAGTATCGCAAGAAGGAAGTTGTACTTGCTTGGCTCCACTTAGGTCATTCGTTTATTACTCATTCATTTCTTCTACGGGCGGACGACATACCTAAATGTGAGTTTTGCGACACCATTTTAACTATCAAACACATTTTAATCTCATGTACATATTTTAACTTTCACGATTTTATGTCCGAGCTCCTTACACTCGGACATCTCTTATCCGACCATTGTTGTTTTACCCCTATATTTAAATTTTTACAGCCTACTGGTTATTTTAATCGCTTGTAGTTTTACTCCCTTTTTATTACTCTATATCTTTAACCCAGGTTGCTTACACCTGGGTTATTTTTATGTTTTTATTGGTATAACATATTTTTACATTTGTTCATTGTTGCTCTACATGTTCTATTTTACTGAAATCTATTTTTTTGTTAGTCTTTGTAGTTTATTTTTAACTTTGGTTGAGGGGTGTTGATTTTTATCCTTTTACCTTTTGGACATACATTTGGCGCATTATAGCTTTAGTTGCTAATGTGCCAATAAACCCCAAACAAACAAACAAACTGAAGATGGGTGCTGTCCTTTCTTTGAAAAGCTTCTGAGTTTGCTCCTAAAAAGTTCTTAATATGCAAATAGTTTGAAGGATAAACTTCGAAATTTTATTGCTAAATAATAGGGATAAGTTATTTTAATTGTTTTGTGAGCAAGAAGGTCTTTTTCATTGTGGAAGTTTATTTCAATTACTATTAAAAGGGAAAATTATTTGATATTTTAACTTTTTTTTTTCAAGATGGAAACAGTTATTAATTTCACATTAAGTGTAAATATTGTTTTATTAATTCTTGGATTAGCATCTCTTGATTGGGATTTCAGAAGAGAATAATTAACAATCAATTCTGGTATCTACTGAACCCCATCACAAATTGACTTATATGCTGCAAAAAAAAGTTAGTGTTCAGTGTAAGAGTTCTGTGGAGAGGAGATTAAATGTAATTTCAAAACCCCTGGTTTAGACAGTTTTTAAAATATTTAAAACTTGACTTGAAATTGAACAAGCTTATATCTATGAGACTATGAAATCAAGTTATATCCAAAATTATTATCTTTTAATGCCGGGAAACCTGCATACTTTAAACATTTCATTTTTGAATTTTTTATCTATCTACTTTTAAACAAAGACAAAAGTATCACTTAATTGAATTATATTTTGAAATTTTTTTACTCAAAGAGCCTTTTTCTGTTATCTAGGACATTTCTTATGTTGCTCTTTTGGATGTGGAGGGATTGCAGTATGCAGTGCACTACAGGTTATATGAGGTATGTTTGTTAGTTGCAATAGCAGTGTTTATAACAGTGTTTATGAAGAGAAATATTCTATACCAAAACAAGTCATGACAACCATAAGGTGAAACTGTATACATATATAATCCACAAGTAGTCATTAGCTACAGATGTCCAATCAAACTATATAATTTAGTTCTTCAACTCTCTCTCTGTCATGAGCAACATTTCTACATTTTCTCATTGAGCCCAATTCTTACTAGGTCTTGTTTGACATCATCTACCCATCTCATTCAAGGTCTCCATTTTTTCCTAAAAAATTTAGGCACATTGTTTGTAACTATTTGCTGATCTGTAATTCTGCATATGGACAACACGGCCAAACCAACATAGTCTCTCCCCACATAAGATATTGGTTAACCCTAAAAGTATCAGCATTCTGAAATTGAACTCACTTTTGTAGCCAAATTTATTTTGAAGTGTTTTCAAAAAATAAAATAAACTTAGAACCTTACCCTGAAGTTACTAACAAACAGAAATAAGCTTACATATCAAAGAAGAGAGCTTTTATTTGTAAGTCTATTCTGGAAAATAGCAAAAATTCAAAGAAAAATGAAGGTTTATGGATATTTTTACAAAAAGAGATTTAATCACAAACTAAACTTTAAAAGGGTATTCAAATATCCTTATTGCTCATTAGCTTGTTCTCATATACATCATTGCAAAATGCAATGTGTAATAGTACTAGCTTACTATCTTAAAAACACAAAGACTTCTACATAAGAAGCATGAAGTGTTGGCCTTTGATACTAATTGAGTATTTTATAAGTTCTTATATATATGTATACTCACATATATTTTACTGGCATGTTGTACTTGCTTAGTTGTATGTCCTGTGAAGTAGATGTTTTGTAGTTCTATAGACTTGGCAATCAACACTTTTGTGGAGAAATGCAGTTCTGATTATCTACAATGCACTTGACTCTTGTTAACTTTCAAATCATAGATAAATCTTATTTTTGTCACATGATATTATAGTTGCTGTTATCATAGATGTTTTTTCACTTTACAGATATTTGCTGTTGACTTATATCCGACGTTAACATGCAGCCTTTTTAGTTGATTTATATCCGATGTTAACATGCAGCCATTTAGTATCACTAATTGCAGGTTTAATTCTTGAGCATAACTGATGTTTAAAGGCATTTGAAAATTAAAAAGACAAATCTTTCAACTGAACAATGTTGCATTTTGCAACGATGTATATGAGAACAAGCTAATGAGCAATATAAAAGGGCATTTGAATAACCCTTTTAAAAGTATAGTTTGTGATTAAATCTCTTTTAATAATGTATCACTGTGTATTTAAATTTAATTAAGTATTTTTACAATTTTTTAATGGCAGAATCTTGATGTATGTTTTTTTTTATTTCAGTAAAAAAATTTAAAACATTTAATTTTGCTCATTTTTATATATTTATCATTCCAATATTACACTAAGTGACCACTTTTTAGGTAAACTCCATTTTATGTCAGTAGCAACTCAGATACAGAGCTCAGTAATTCTTAAATTAGCTTTTTGTGGGAAAAAAAATGTAACTGACATAATTTAAAGATCTCAATCAAATCTATTTAAATTTTGTTTTCCAATGATGTACATTCTGTATTTAAAGAGGGAACTGAAGTATTTAGTAAGTTGGTTTGTCTATAAAAAATCATCCAGAATTGACTAGCAATAACAGAATTGTGTGAACTATAAATTTAGTATAACAGTTGTTGCTTTGTTTTAACTTGTTTTTATTAACTTTTCAGAGCTATGAAATTAAATTGGCATTGTTACTTTTTAGTAACAAAAAAAATATATAATAAAATAAAAAATTTAAATTCTTTTTTCTATATGCACCTTAAAAAGTAGAAAATAAACCTATGGCATTATCACTTGTGCAATCAGTCACCTAGTTCTCATTCACTTCAAATTAAGATAGGACACTAGTTTACCTACTCAGCAAGATTGCCAGCACCATATCTTCCTTTGAAGTGAATATGAACTCAGTGACTGATTGCACCATCTGTAAGCTCTAGGTTTATTTTCTACTTTTAGAGCACATATAGAAAGATAGTTTTTTTTTATTATAATTTTATATTATTATATTTTCACTTAGACAGATTCCTGAAAAATGTTTAGAGTTTCAGAAACCTGTGGTTCCTAGCTTTATAGATTTCAAAAAGGCTTTTGACTCTGTTGATTAACATTATTTTGTTGATTGTTACATCATATGGAATACCTGATAAGTTAGTTAGTGTAATGAGAGCTCTCTATAATAACACTGAGTCATGTGTAAGAGTTGGTACATCTTGCAGCGATTGGTTTAGCATTGCTAGTAGACAAGGGTGCATTTTGTCTCATTTTCTCTTTAGTTATTGATTATGTAATGTGAAATTCTTTTCAAGGGAAATATTTTGGCCTTAAATGGTCTAGAGATTACAAAATTTCTGATTTAGATTATGCAGATGATTTGGCCCTGTTGGCTACTGATGTTGATGAGATAAATTCGTTCATTAGGGCTGTTGATGAGACTGATAATAGAGTAGGTTTGGTGATAAACAGAGAAAAAACTAAAGTGACGAAAATTGGTCAAGCAGATGTGCTTCAGTTGCTTTGAATGGCTGTACTATTGAGCAAGTGTCCAGTTTAACTATCTTGGGAGCTATATAACAGATAACGGCATGAGATAAATAGAAGAATAGGGATTGACACTGGGACTTAAAAATCTATGGAGAGTATAGAAAAATAGGCGTATACACCTAAAAACTAAAATTAGGCTGTATAATAGTTTGGTTCTTTCTAAGGTTAGTTATGATAGCGAAACATGGACCCTATGTAAGCAAGAAACTTGATGCCTTTGATTCTAGATGCTTATGTATTATCTTGTGCATTAGGTGGTTTGACTTTGTAAGTAATGATGAGGTTAGAAGAAGGAGTCTTTGAGCAGCATATTGTGCAGAGAGAGACTGCATTGGTTTGGCCATGTTGCCCATATGCATAGCTGCAGATTGGCAAAGAGGATTATGAACAGTGTGCCTAAGGGTATCAGAAAAAGGGGGAGACCTAGGATGCGATGGGCAGACAATGTCAAACAGGACCTTGCTAGAATTGGCCTAGAGTGGCCAAATGCAGCAGCTGTAGCTCAGAAGAGACATGTAGAGAAGAGGAAAATTACACAGTCTGGTTGGACCTTCGTAGCCCATGGCTGCATGAGGATTTTGTATGTATATTTATGAACAGTTTTCTGATTCCGGGCAGTCTGAAAGGGTTGGAGTTGGCTCAATCTTTAACACCCAGACTCATAATCTGCACTTCCCAGCTTCAAGTGTTGAGATTTATCTCTGCTAAATCCCCACCCTACTCTTGGTCAGAAAGTAAATTTCCACCAATATGCATGGAAATGCTGTCATCCATCAGATAGGATGTAAAGCCATGGCTCCATGTATGGGAGAGCCCATACCCTGTGCATGTTAAACAACACTCTGGATGGTCTTGATGCAATGCTACCAGCTGTCTCCTGTTCAGAGTTCCCCTTTCTACAAACTTCTCTTATTCTATTTAAATACAATATAAATATAGTCTGTATTAATGAATAAAACATTCTTCAGCTCTAAAAGTGAGAAATCATCAATATGCATAATTTTGGAAAAGAGAATCATGAAAAGCAATTACCAGCTGAGCAGTTGATAGTTAATATGGTCTTAAAATATTGCAAATATAAGTTTTGAATGCATTATTTCAGCATAATTTGTTTTTAAAAGATTAATATGAATTCAAAATGAAGAAAATTTGTGTTGACCTATGTAGGTAGGATCTGAATCAAAATATTGAATTTTCATCTGATAATGCTGGAATTATGTGGGTAGCTATCAATAGGCCCTTCCCAAAATTGTGTGTTTTAACCCTCCTGGTGTTACACATTTATCCTTCTCTCTGCATTGTATGTGCCATGGTAAGGCTTAACAATGGTGATGACGGTGCTGCCACATCAGTGCTGCTAGAGACCACTTAACTGTGGCGAGCAGAACATGTTCAAGCCACCTGGAGGGTTATGTGTTTACCCATACTTTCAAATTGATATTCATGGCCAAGTAGAATACACAGTCGTATCACAGTAATATGACCACCTACCATAGTATATGTATGGTAGGTGGTCATATTATTCTGATACGACTGTGTATTTAGCAACAGCCCTGTTATGGAATATTCATAGCAAATAAAAGTAGAAAATACATCACTGTTTAGTCATCTCAGATGACAAGAACAGGTGACATGTTACCAACTACTCCTAGGTTTTGAATCCTGTCTTGATCATAAATTTTCTTTGCTTGAAATATATATTTTTTTTCATAATTTTTTTTTGCTTGAAAAATTGTTGTTCAACATGAAAAATATATTTTATTAATGTTAAAATTACACTTCATGACAGATGAAACAACTTATATCAGGTTGTGGAATTTTATGGACTATATATGAAAAGATTACAGAATTCACTTGCCAAGAACTACTTTATGGAATGGTAAGTATAATAAATATGCTGATCTTTAAAACTTATGTTGCTGAACCAACAAAAATACAGTTTACTAAGCTGCATATTTGGCCAAAAATATATGGGGCAACTAGTACAGCAAAAGAAATTTAAATTTGAAAAGATTTTGAATTAACTTTTATATTGTTATAGATGTGTATAGTAAAAAATAGACATTTCAGAGTTTTTAAATAATGCTAATCTTTTCAATATATTCCTCAACTTAATACATCAGAAAGTAATAAATGGTTGCAATCTTTCAAATGTAATTAGCACAGTCCAAATCAAGTCTTTTCCATCAGTCATGGTCTATTTTCAGCTAGCAATCCTAACCATTTGTGGTACCTTTCAAAGCATTAATAAAGGTGTTTATTTTTACCCATACATGTTTTCAGTCAGACAGATTCCAGAGAACCTTTTTATGTATTGGAGATTTTTGATAATTTCCACAAAATACTGCTGTTTTTTCTTCATTTTAGAATATTTTGTAATTTGAAGCTATTTCAATATTTGTAAATTGTATTTATCATTTGTTGGATATAATGAACCAAATACAAAGAGAAAAATCGATATTTTTTTTAACATTGATCAGCCACATATGAGAGTGATGAAGATTTGATTTTGCTTTAAAATATTTAGTGCATTGTAGCAGCTAATGGATATTTATTTGCACACTATTGGAAAAGTATTAATGTTTCTTTAACATGTTTGTTAATTTATTATTTATTTTTTAAAAAGTAGCTAAGGTTAAAAAAAAATTCCTTTAACAATGAAGCTCTGAAAGACCCAGTTATAGCCAAAGCTTGCCATCATATACTACTTAGTCAACTATCGCTATTATTGATATATTATTATAGCTTATTATGGAGGATCATAATACAGTCATATTAAACCACTTATTATTATACAAAATAAAATAATTAGATGTTTGTTGAAAAAGAAAATCTATGACAGTGTTAGATCTTATTATAATGATTTACATGTTCTTCAATTAAGAAATTGTATGTTTCTAACGATCTATTTTATATTAGAAAACATTACACAGAAAATCATGTTAAAGCCTCTAATCATAATGTAAACATAGATGATATTCACAGCATTACCTGTTGCTTATTTGGCGTTGATAAATCAATAAATATTCAGTGGAAAAAAATTTTCGCCGACATACGGGGTTTGAACCCGCATCTCTCCAGAAACATGCCAGAGTATTCTTCCAGTTGAACTAATGCCAGCTCGTCTTTTTTCCACTAATTTTAAGACTTAACTCTATCACAGAGTTTTTCGGGCCAACCATTGGCGTCATCTATGATCTCCGGTGGCAATTATTACCTTAATATTGCACAGAGTGAGATGGAAATAAATGTCTCATCATGCTATTTAGCATTATTAATGATTTAAACATAGATGATAATCACAGCATTACCTATTGCTCATTTGGTGTTGATAAATCAATAAATATTCAGCGGAAAAAAATTTCGCCAACATACGGGATTTGAACCTGCATCTCTACAGAAACATGCCAGACACACTAATCTAATTATTCCACACTCTAAGAAAAGTATTACACAGACATTATATATATATATATTTAGCACTTAAAGTTTTTAACAAATTTCTAGGAATAATAAAAAATGTGATTAAAATATATAAATTTTTCAAATTATATTAAAAATATGGATTGATGAAATTATTGATCTTGAAACAATCCTTAAGAAAAATTATTAAATTATGGTATATTTGCTGTTATATATAAATGTGATGAATAATGGTACTATTTATGAATCAATAGTCATTATAAATTGTGAAATTTAATTCTCACTTAGAAATAAATAAATTTTAATGAAATTATATTTTCATAAAATTGCAATTCCACAGATCAGTTTGATACTCTTGTGGTGGTTAATATTCCAAATATTACTTGTAATAACATGTTTAAGAATATCATATATTTTATTACTTAACAAATGTATAATTAAACATATATAAGAATTGTATTGTAAAATTTGTACAGCTAAATAATTTTTGTTATGTGCGAACTTAAATTGCATAAAATTTAAATTGTATGAAATACAAAACGGAATAATGAATTGAATTGTTTTAGGCCATTATGACAACCAAGATTTATGTACTATTGAAGTTGAGGAAGAATGGTACCATTTTAAACAAGCTTTTGTTGAAACTAAAAGTACTCTTTTGGGTAAAGGGTAGCAGAGAAGATGAAGATATTTAAATCGTAAGATAGTAGGGGCTTATTGTTGAAAGAAAGAACTGCAGGAATAACCTTAACACTTTACTGGTCTTCTTAATAGTCAGCATTACAAAAAGCTTAATTAATGTATAAATGATCAGTTGAAGGCTCCTAAGAATTTTCGGCTTGATAGCTTGGCTGACAAAGCAAAGGAAGCAGCTAGACAGCATAACAGCAAAGTGTTATACTGGATATTTAACGTTTTGTGTGGGTAGAAACGGACATGTACACAGAGATGTGGGATAACATTCTAAGGTTATTCAAGGTAAGGATTCTGTCACATTAATTATTCTTTATAATCACAGTATATATTTGAGAAGTAATAAAAAATTATTCTTGAAGCATTAGAGTAAAAAGAAATTTTAATCGAAAGTCTGCTAAAATATTGACTGGAAGTGAGCGTAGTTCTTCCAATGACACAACTTCCAGTAATAATAAAATCCATATCTTATGTTGAAAGTTTATAAAGCATTACAACTCTGCTAGAACAATAAGTAGATAAGAATGCCAGAAATTTCAATCAATTGATCATATACATACAGCACAGCAGAATAAAGAAATAAATTAAAGCATCACTACATGATTTTATTTACAGTGACTGAACATGCACATACAAGCACTACAGACCCAAATAGATTTATTTTTGAACTTTAATCATAATTTTTTCAGTTAGGATCAACAAATAAATATATATATATATCATAGATTTAAATATTATATGGATATTTGATTAGAAACAGTTAAAAAACTGCTTATTTCTATTCAGGGAAAATTTTTTAACTACCTTGTACTGCAGTAATGATGTTTACTTCCTAGGTCACTAGAATTTGAAAGATGAAATCGATTGATAGTGCTTCGACATGACAAATGACATTAATAGTCAGCATTACAAAAAGATTACACAGAACATTGATCTGCATACAATTTTATGCATGAGGTCCGAATTGTATGTTTTCTCCTTTCAAATGGTTCTCAGCTGGAATGATAATTGTGTTCCCTAGCACTAGCATTTTATTTAAAACAAACTAACATTTTCTCAAATGAATTTTATCAAAGGCAAATTTTGATCATAAATGACAGAAACTTTTGCATTCAATGCTAAGAGTTAGTAATACAAATTTGAAAAATGATATTACTAAATTCTCAAAAACATTTTTTTTTTAAATTAAGCCTTTCATTAATATATTTCAATAAAATTTTCTTTTTGTTTGGTGTATGTAAGAATTTTTTAATGTTTTCATTTAATTAAATAATAGTTATATACTGCATGCAGTACAGTGTTCTAAAGAATATGATAATAAGGATTTTTATGTTTGGAAACATTCATTTATATTTTTTCATATTAGTTTCAGTAATTTTTATTTGAGATTTGCATATAGAAATAAATGTTTTTTCAACAATTATTCAAAATAAAGAAACTCAAAATATTATACCCCTTATAGTGTGGCTCACTTACAAATTTCACAGTATTAATCTGGGCACTTACAAATTCCACACTGCTAATATACCCACCTGCCATTGAATTAGAAACCTTTATTCAGTACCAAGTTGGACCTCGTTTAGCCCGAATTACATCACGTATGCGGTTTGGCATAGATTCCACAAGGTGTTGGAGTACCTTTACATCTCCATCATACCAGGCATTCACCAGACAGTCCTTTAACTGGCTCAGATTTGATGTAAGAGGACTCTGCTCCGGATCTGTTTTTCTAACATGTCCCATACATTTTCAATGGGATTCGTATCTGGGCTTTGTGGTGGCCAGGGAAGATAGTGGAAGTCACTCACGCTCGCTGAACCACTGCCGAACACATCTTGTGCAATGGACAGTATTATTGTTGTCCATGAAACAGCTGTCACCTGCTGTTCATAAAAAAAATGCTGGATAAAAAGTCAACATTGTAGGATGGACTTGATCGCCAACAATGTTCAGTAATCCTTGGAGGAAACCCAACCTTCCAGCAATATCAGAGGACTTGTTCCATACGAATAGAGCGTGCCCCCACACCATCTCCAGAACCTTGAGTTGTGTTTACAAGGTGAGCTGGAGCCATTGCTTCATGGGACTTCCACCAAACTCTCTGCCTACCATTGATACAGAACAGGGTGTACTGCAACTCATCGGACCACATGACTTTTTTCCAGTCTTCAGTGTCTAGTCATGGTGTTCCTGACACCACTGTAGATGAACTTTCTGGTTCTTCGCAGAAATCAGAGGTTTCTATATAGGCATGCGACTGCTAATACCAATTCTCTTCAATTCCCTATGTATAGTTTGCTGAGATATGGGTCGGGAATAACCTTCATTGAATGCTTTGGTCAATTGCTGCACACTGGAAGTCCTGTTTCTCTGTACAAGCCTTCTCAGATGATGGCAATCTCATTCCTGACAGATTGTTGTCGTGCCACACTTATGCCTCTTAGAGAAGCAATGTGGGTTATTTTTCCACTGATTAATAACCCAAGATATCTCATCTTTTGAAAAACCAGTTAGCTCTGCTGTTTTTAAAATCGTCGCTCCAGCCAGATGGACACCCATAATAAGCCCTTTATCAAACCCCGAAAGATCCTTTGTTTTTTTCCCATTGTGATCAACACTACTGATGATTACCTATGAGCAGCAGTCTTAAATGCACTGGTTTCCATAAATAAAGGAAAACTCAGAAAAATTATGATAAACAAAAAACTATATGAATGATTTTAATGAAATTTGATGGAAACATGAATTACAATGCTAGTTTTAAAATGGCATAAAATATTTTACACTAGAAGCATTTTTCGTCAAAAAATAACAATTACAGGAACTGCATGTTACCCTCATTTTTGAACTTACATGTCAAAAAATGAGGGTGTCAGAATTCAATGGGCAAAGTTCTTTAATAAGGAGTGTGGTCACCCCTTACAGCAATGCTGGCATGAGAACAGTGTTCCATGTTGTGAATCAGCTCAATAGGGAGTAACGACAATTATTTCTTTAAAGCAGTAATAAGCTCCCCCTTTGTTTCAGGTGACGGGTTGAGTGCACCAACACGTCTCCCTAGAGCATCCCATGCAATGCTCAATCAGATTTAGATCGAGAGATCGAGCTGACCACTCCATGTGCATAATGGTCTCCTTGTAAAGGTATTGTTCCACTAGTCGAGCTCTTTGTGGACGAGCATTATCATCTTGTAGGATGAATGTTTCACCTATTGCACCAGTGTAAGGATGTACATAAGGGTCCAAAGATGTCATCTCTATACCTTTGAGCATTGAAGTTCCCATTCATCAACACATAGAGGTCTGTGCATCCACCTAAGGAAATGCCACTTCAAACACACATGCTACCTCTGCTGTAATTGTCTCTGACAGATGTTACTGGGATGATAGCAGGTACTTCATTCTCTTGATATCAAACAATGTCCAGAATTACACTGCAAGCAATATCTGGACTCATCTGTGAAGAGTACGGACCTCCATTGCTCTTCTGTCCAGTTAACATGTGTGTGTGCCCAATTCAACTGCTCTCTCCTGTGATATGATGTGAGGGTTATACAAATTACTGGCCTGATGTACAGACCTCCCTTATGAAGCCTGTGCACAGTGGAAGCTGATACAACCCTCCCAGTGGCTGCTGCAAGTGAGGATCGTAGCTGAGAGTAAGTAGACATCCTACTCCTTCATGCTGTTAATCACAGATATCAGTCTTGTACAGCAGTCATAACTCTAGCCCTTCTTCCTCAGCTAAACCTCTGAGATGCGTAATCCATGCTAAGAAATTGATTTCACTGTCTATGGACCACAGAAGGACTCACATTCAGCCATCGTGCCACGTCTGACTGACTTTGGCCTGCTTTGTGCCAGCCAATAGCTCTCCACCACAGTTCATTTGGCAAATGATCTCTCGAGGCCATTCCTACAAAATGGCTATTTTGAATTTCTTTACTCACATTTATAACAAAATAACCATCCACTCCAAAACACCCGTTTTTATGCTGCTGTCTGATTATGCAAATTGACACAGCCAAGTCTATTTGCATACGATATGCTCACTTGGCATTACTTTACTGCTTACATGAACAAGTTTGGTGAGGATCACACAATTTTTTGGCAAATTATCTTGATTTTTCCCATTTTTCCTTAATTTATGGAAACCAATATAGTTGCCTAGATCATGTATTGATGCACATGACCACATATTTTGCATATACGCTGCGCAAGTGACATTTATGTACATCTGCATAAAGATTTCTAATTCAGTGGCCAGTGTGTGTTTGACTCATATAGAAATTTCAGAGTTCTAATCTGACCCACTTATAAATTACAGAGTTCTAATGTGTACCACTTAGAATTCCACAATCAGAATATCAGCTGTTTGAGTTTCATCTTTGAGTTCCTTTGATATCCGATTATTTCCTATAAAAGGAGCAATTAAGAATAGAAAAGTAAAAATTAATTTTATTCAGAGTCAAATTATTGAGAACGGATGTAAATATTGACTATTTCAGTTTCCTCAATGAGCTTTTTTTATTCCCATTTACATCTTTTAGGCAGAGCAGAAATGAACATAAATGTAAAAATCTGTTTTAACCAGGATATAATTACTGAGAACTAATAGTAATATGGGCTGTTTCAATTTCCTTTGTGAATTCCTCTTTCTGCTTGTTTCGTTTAGAAGAAATGAATAGAAATGTGAAAAATTTGTTATAACAAAAGTCAGATTATCGACAACAGATTTTAATATTGAATGTTTCAGTACTGAGTATGAGTTCCTTTGCTTTCTGCTTGTTTATTTAGAAGGAGAGGAAATGAATAGAAATATAAAAATTCATTATAACCATAGTCAGATTATCAAGAACAGATATAAATATTGGACATTTCAGTTCCATGTATGAATTCCTTTGATTTTTGCCTGTTTTAGGAGGAGAAATTAATAGAAATATAAAAATTCGTTATGGTCAGAGTATCAGGAACAGATGTTAATATTGAACGTTTCAGTTCCTTGTATGAATTCCTTTGATTTTTACTTGTTTTGTTTAGTAGGAGATAAAAATGAATAGAAACTATAAAAATCCATTATAGATGTCATATTATTGAGAACAGGTGTAAATATTGGATGCTTCGGATTGATTTCAGATTATTTTCTTTTGTCTTTGACTCAATGAGTGTTGAGTTCATTTGCTCTGCAGTAGATATTTTAGAATTAAGCTTAATAATCCCAAATTATCTCTTGATTTATTTTTTTTCGCCCATTTGTCATATCTACCCAATTGCCATATCCTCCCAATTGTTGTCCACCCAGTTGTCATCCACATAATTGTCTTTCACCCAGTTGCTGTAGACCCATTGTATCCTTAGTTGCTAATGTGCCATAAAACTCCAGACAACCAACCTGAGTCAGAAGGAATCTTAGGTCAACAATTCCCTTCGAATATATAATCAGAATTCACCCAAAGTATAGGGAATTGCTGGTCGTACAGCAATTACCTATACTTTTATAGAATCTTTACTTCCATTTCTTTGTCATATTATCCAGAGTTTCTGACCATCAAAAAAAAATGGTTAAATGATCTCTGCTTTCCATTCAAGTGGCCTGGAGTCATACAATAAAACCATTACCAGTAGAGGAAATGTATCTTGCTCTGCATTCTTCTTGTTCATCATCTATTGGGCCAGACAGCATCCATTATCCCATTCTCCAAAATTTCTTTTTGTTGATTGAAGATCAGCAGCTCCATATTTTGAACTACTTTTTCAAGAATAAGTTTCAAAACCTGTCAGAAGCTATTGTCTTGGCCTTCCCTAAACCAAAGAAAGATTCCAGGATTTCTTTCCATTATTCTTGCATTGTTTTGGCAAGCTGTGTGTGCAATGTTTAAGAGCTAGACTTTAGTGTTATTTAGAAACGAACTTCCTTCTTTCCAACACTCATTGGCTTTCACTGGTAATAGTTGATCCATGACTATCTGATTTAAGTTGGGTTGTGTACTTCTGAGTGGCTCCTCAGTACAAGCTGCTGTATGTGGTGAAGGTACTGCCCTGTGATGTTTCCACTAGTTCGGGTATTTTCACAGGTCCCAAATACTCACCTGTGCGTTTGCCTTGCGCACCTCATGTTCCTGGAAAGAAGGATCCTGGTAGTTGCTTGGGGTTCTTTTCTCAGTTCGTGACTAGTGGGATTCCCTTTGTCCCGTCTTGCTATTTAGAAGACTGTTATGGGGCTGGGCAGTTCTTTTGAGGACCTGAAGCAGAGGCCAAAGCAGCGACACATTGCAGGTTTTAAAGTTTCCTCACTCTTATTTTTTCTTTTATTTTTAATTTGTGAGGACTCAGCTCATTGCTTGTGTGGGTTGTTTCTGTTGTCCTATAATTCTTGATTTTTTGATCCATTCCACTCGTCATCAGGTGATTGTGGATATGTTCCCCCTTTTTTTTATCAACAAAGATTTGTAAGGCCTTGCAGGTTTGCCAAAACCAGTCATGCTCCTAAGATCTGGTGACTCTTCAGACTTGTTTAAAACACAGCAATCTTCTTTCCAACACCCAGTGTGGCTTTGGCAAGCAATGATCTCCTCTAGACCATTTGATACTCCTCAAATAAACTATCAGAAATTCGTTTTGAGATGAGAGCATCTGGTATCCATCTTCTTTGACCTCAAAAAAGCACATAACATGGCTTGACAATGTGGCATTCTTTATGACCTCCATGCCTTTGGCTTGAGAGGTCATGTGCCAGTTTTCATCACCAACTTCTTTCTCCTCATTTTTCTCGAGTTCACATCAGCAACACCTGTAGCACCCTTTTCCCTAGAACAGGAGATACCATGAGACTGTGTAATGAATGTTATGCTTTTTACTTTCAAGATAAATTCTGTTACTAGGCAACTTCCTCTGCTTATAGGCAATTCCCTCTATGTTGATCATTTTAGCATTTTTGCTCTTCATCTAGCATGAGAGTCACTGAAAGACAACTGCTAACTGCCTTAAACAACCTCTAATTTTGGGTGATGATTAATTGTTTGTTTTTTTCAACTGAAGACCGTTGCACTTTTCACACAAGGATAATCTTCATCTGGACCCTGAGTTGCAGCTCAGGGTACTATCATTGCACATGACAGAGACCAAGTTTCTCAGTCTCATCTTCAACCCAGAAATTGACCTTTTTATCTCATATCCAACATCTCAGGTCCAAGTTCACACAGGCACTGAACATCCTCTCTCTCTACTGGGGAGCTGACCAATGTTCTATACTCTGCCTGTACCATGCACTTGTACGTCGAAACTGGACTATAGAGTTCAGGTCTAGAACTCTACCAGGGATTCAGTGGTGCCAGTTGGTGTGTTTTTTTCTCTCCTTCAAATAAAGTAAAAGATTGAAAGGCTGGTGGTGCATTCATATTTATTTTTAAAAGTGTTGTGTAATAATTGACTAGACCAATTCAGAAAAGCAAAGCAAGCATAATTTCAAAATTTAGACTGGTAAAGAAGAATTCTACCATTGTTGTTTCTTTTTTATACATTTTTTATATATAATTTTATTGTTTTGTTGTTTGCTCTCTTTATAAATTTTGATTTACTTTGGTTTATGGCATGTATTCTTTTATCTGTTTATTCTTTTACTATATATATATATCTTGTTTGGCACAGCATAAGCTTATTTGACCTTGCACCAAGAACCCCTAACCAGTGTAATATCTCACACCAGAACGAGAAACAGTATCGTAAATCATCTGATTTTCTCAGTTTTAACTTTCCTTGATGATAATGATGATTTAATTCAAGCTTTCTGATAAGATTGTGATCATCTGCAGGTATGCATAGAAGAAGATTCTTTAGATACATGCAAAAGCATTATGCTAAATAGTGGGGCATGGCACTTTTCAAGGCTTGTGTTAGGTATCTGGAAAAAAGTACTATTTTTCACATATATGTGTCTCCAGCTTTTCAAGTGAGCTTTATTTTGTCTATGAACCACTGGCCTGATACCATTTGTATATACACTTATTTTTATCCAACTTGGGAAGGTCCAGGAAATGTGAGCAAATCCATACTGCTCAGTACAAAAAAAAGATGCCGAAATGTCTACATTTAATCCTATTAAATAGATAACAGAAATGTGTATTTGAATTGTTCTGTAGGTTAAATCTGGTCACTTTTTCTCAAGGATCTGGCAAATAGAGATCCTAGAAAATTGTCAGAGAATACATGAGTAACAACAGCCAACAAAATTTGCATTTTCATATTGCAATAGAAAATCTATCAAAAACTTGAACACACTAGTGGAATTTGTAGTTGAAAATTTATGTCCAAGTGTAATTCCTAATTGAAACAAAGTCCATCTGAAAAGATGCAAACATACATGTGCAGCAAATGATATGGTTTTCCAAATATCTATTGCAACCCATTGAAAGATGTCACAGACCTTGTTATTCAGTTCAATGTTCTGCAATCCAATGCAATCATAAATCAGAGGAAGAACACCCTCTGTTGCTGATTATCCAACATTTTTCTGTCATACATAGTGCACAAAATGTGCAAAAGTTGTTGCTAAAGCAGTTGATTTCATATGTAGAGTAGGAAGTACAATTGAGCTGATAAGAACCAGACAATTATAGTCTCAAGCAATAATGCCTGAATTATAAAAGAAATCAGATCAAGTGCAATTAGTAATGGATGCAGTGTGCCATAAAAGGAAAGTTGGCTGGGATGAGCTCACAGCCATCTTCTCATATTGAACCCTGAGTTGTTTTAGTAAGAAAATGCTATAACAAGCTGAGAGCTGTAAACAGTGCTCTGTTTGAACAAAAAAAAGTGTAGATTTTGCCCTCTTTCACTGAAATTTGAAATTTCAAACGTCACTAGGAGATGAATTTTTTTCACAAAGTCATTTAAAGCAGCGTTTCTCAATTGTTTTGGTACTGGGGACCCTTACAGAGTCTCACTGATTCTGTGGACTCCCTCCCCAAAATTATCTGATACATTTTGATTGTCATGTTTTTTGCTTCAGTGTGGAAATGAAAAAGGATGAAAAAACTTTTAAAAAGTTTAAAAAGTAATATTTAAAGTCAAAATATTTACAAATAAAATTATATTTAAATTTTAAAATCTTTATTAAGGTATTAATAAAGGTTTTGCAATTCCAATACATTAATTGTAATTAATTATAATCAAATTATTACGAAAAAGAATAATTTCTCTAGCAATAATGTAATAAAACTAAGATGACGAAAAAAAAACTTTTTCTACTGAGTGGAATCTACTCAACTCATTGACCTTTAAGGCATAGCTCATGGCAATCCCCAGTTGAGTAGCACTAATCTAAAGCATGTTAAAAGGATTTGAGATGCACACATTAGTAAATAGTGATTCTTTAAGAAATTACCTGTAGTGCATAAATGTTAAATTTCAGTGTTTCAATTTCAAGTGTGTTATGGTACCAAAAGATATGGTAATTTGATACAATTTTGCCCACTTACTACAGGGGCATCAGCAACCTTTCTATACTATTACATTTGATTCTCCAAATTTCAATATTTTTTTTTTTCAACTGACCTTAACTAGCATTCATGCATATATTCAGTTGAGCAACACACATTTCTAGAAACAGGTAAGGTTGTCACTTGTAATGTTCTCTTTTAACTGCTTAAGTGAGCAAGGATTATTTTGAAAAGCATATTCCTTGGTCTAACTCCACTGCTAGTAATCTGAAACGGCAAGATTAGTAAATCATGAAGGCCATAAGGCTCTAAATTGTTTTAAACGTTGAAATTATTTCAATCATTTTCACACATGATGTGCAGCATGTTTTGTGATGTCTGACATTGGTTACTTACCAAGCACTATCATTTATTGAACTTTTGTGTCATGTGTGGCTATTACTTTTTTAAAAGGTGAGATTGAAAGTAACTTTCTCTGAAAAGTATCACTGCTGTAACAGCATCACCATATTAGATTACTGTTTTACATTGACATTTGGTCAGCTAGACATTAGGTATCACTTACTTATGCACATTTGGAACATTAATTAGCATGCTCACACAATGCTCTATGGTGTGTATGTATAGTGTAGCAAATAAAGGTTTGAGCATGATGAATTTAGTATAATCTGTAAGAAAGTTGTGAGAAGATAGGGAATGAATAAAATTTAGTTTTATGGTCACTATTGAAATTGTATTTCATGCACTTAGTTCAGTGTTAAATGTTGCTGATTTTGTTAGTCAATAAGGTGATCTTCACAATTCCATAATATTAAGTACTGGAATTGTTAATATTATATTGTCAGATATTTGTTTATATATTATAATTTTTTAATATCATAAATGTTATATTCTAGGTTGTTATGTGGTTAGGTCTAGCCATTGTATCAACATTCCTTCTAATTACTATAATCCTGAGTATTGTGTCCATTAGATTGTTTGTATTGCCTACTGATTCCTCTCACCAGTTATTAGAAACTACTATTCCTGTTTCTGCTACACGTAAGAATCTTCGTACAGTTAGAGTGCAGTAATTTTAGTTCTATAAATTTTTAGAAAAAATAAAAATGTAATTTGAATATATGGATGCATTTAATGGATGTATTTTATGTGCCTGTTATATACACTCAATGGACAAATTATTATATACACCCTGATAACAATATGCAAAGCATAAGTATCATGCCAGTCACATGGGATGCTGAAACTGGCAAAGCCTATAAATAAAGCTGGTCTCTACATATTGGAAATCAGTCATGGGAAAGTAATCATGGGTAAAGGTAGCGAAATAAGCAAGTTTGACCATGGTCAGATAGTAGGTGTGAAGAAGGCTGGTTGTTCAATCACTGTAACTGCTGAACTGTTGGGATTTCCATGTCAGACTGTCTTGGTTAACAGATGGTTATTGTTGGCATCAAGATTACTACTCAGTTTGGTAATCATGTCTATTATATTTGGTGAATTACTGGCAGTGGATGGCAGAGAATAATTAGTTGTGCGTTCATGTAGAACGGATTTAAAAAGAGAGGTTGCCTGGCATTTCATTATATCAAATGCACATTTTTATCCTGGCTAGCAGATTTTTTCTCACAAATGTGAACAAAGATTGCATTCGTACAGTCAGTCTGGGCCATAAACTCTTGGAAAGTAAGAGTCGAATCTCCATTCACCTGAGGTGATGTGCAAGTGGCTTGATTTGTCATCTAGTTTTTGGAAGGGGAAAGTAGGTAAATACTGACCAAGAGAAAGCAGCTGTGATGTGCCGCAGGGAGTGATAGATGCCTGAGAGATGGTCCGTTGAAGTCCACTCCTTCAAGGTTGAGGCAAGGGTGGCTCAGTTAGTAGCGTGCCAGGCTCGTAATCTGCAGTTCCCAGGTTTGAGTCCCAGCTGGGTCAGCATTGAGATTTATCTCTGCAAAATTCCCTGCTTAGCCCATGGTCAGTAGGGGACACCGATAGACTTGGAAAGGCTGCCGTCCGTCGGATGGGATGTTAAGCCATGGCCGCATGTGTGGGAGAGTCATACTGTGCACATTAAAGAACATGCTGGAGGGCCTTGACGGGAGGCTACCATCTGTCTCCTAACAGCTGTGCCAGTGGGTCCCCTCCCCCAACCTCCTCTGAGCCTTCGGGGTCCTTGTGACCTGGCCATTTAGCCCATTGTGTTCAAAAAAGTGCTGCTCAGAGGTAAAACAACCCAACCTTCAAGGTCAGGGTTGGTGAAGAGCCAGTCATAGATACGTCTGCCACAGAAAAGTTAAGACACAAAGATAAATGAGAATTTCCAATTCTGTGAAAACTGTTGAATCACACTCGTAAACGAGATGAAAAACTTACCAGTAGTGAGTACAATATTTTATGAGTTAATTCATCACAACTGTAAAAACTGAAGTTATTAAAATTTGTTAAAAAAGAGAGAAGCAGAGCTCAGAAACTCATGTGCGATTGCTTTTGTGTTGTGGCCAATGCTCCTGGACTTGCTACACAAGTAGGTCTCTGTAGAGAGAAAAAATCTGTCACTACATGTTTTGTTTGCCTATGGGTTGCCAAAGTCAAGGTGAGCAGAGGCACAGGATACCATATATCAGCTGGTGGATAATCCTGATCAGAGAGCTACCAAAGGTGCCTAAACCCTTACTTTAGCTAAAGGAGTAAATGGAGTATTGTGTCTCAGGCAGATCAGTTTCTATCTAGATTTTTGGTTCTTGAAAAGGTGGTGCCTGAAGTTCCTACCAGCATGAGTGGCTTCAGCCTTTAGCAGTAGGAAACAGTTCTTTGCCCCATACCTGAAATTAGGGGGCTGTTTGATATTGTTGGCTCTATCTCTCTCATTAAACCTAGTTTCTTTAAAATTCGTACTAATCATTTAGTTGCAAGTACATTGAATTTGAGGATGTTGCATAGAGATTATTCTCTTGATGTCCTCATGCAGGAATTCCAGCATTATAGGCTTGCAAGAGACCAGATGGACAGGTAAAGGTGAGATATTTAAAAATAATTTTAAATTTCTCTTTTCAGGAAGGGAGGGTGGAAAGCATCTCCAAAGTGTAGGTTTACTTCTCAGCAGACACGCCAGTGATACTCTTCTAGGATGTGACTGCATTAAGGATCTTCTAGGATATGACTGCATTTCTTACAACAAAATTTAAAACAAAAATTAAAAATTTGAATGTCATCTGTTGTTATGCCCCCACAGAGGACTCTGATGAGAACAAGAAGAATAAGTTTTACAGACAGCTACAGGAAATTTTGAATTCTGTGAAAAAAGGAGATATTTTACTTGTGCTAGGTGACTCAGTCAAGCACCTAAGATCTAGTTAGAGACTGTCTTATCTAAGCACTCAGAGCTCCTCCTGAAGGTAACAGTGATTGTTGGGTGGGCTTCACTGTGACACCCCGCAAATCATTGAATTCCTCTTGTTGTGTAATCTCTGAGTGGGTCCTCCTCGAAATTTCTGAGGAGGAGATCTTCTCGGAGTTTTCTGCCCAAAGAGAGACTGCAATCTACCGTGTTTCAGTTCACCAGGATGGAAAATTATTGCCCACCAGGGGGCTAATTCTTACTTTCAGTTCACCATGCCTGCCTACCTCCATCAAGGCAGGTTACTTAAATTGTAAGGTACAGCTATATATCTCCAACCCTTTGTGCTATTTCCAGTGCCAGAGCCTTGCTCTGTTTCCAGTGCCAGTCATGCCTGCACATGTACAGGCATGACCAGTATCTCTGGCAATGGAAACCTGGTTGAGCCTACCTGTGCTCACTGTGGCAGTCAGGATCACCTTGATCCGAACTGCTGAAACAACAAAGCTGCATCAACTGCAGTGGTGCCCATCCAGCATATTCCCATGACTGTCCGAAATGTAAAGAGAAAAAAAAGGTTCAGCGTGTGAAAACTGTACAGAACATCTTGTACCCAGAAGCGCGAAAGATTGTTGCACCACCCCTACTGCCTGGCAACCTCTCATATACCAGTGTAGCTGCTGGGAAGCCCATTGTTCCCTGGGGCGGGGGTGGCTCAGTCGGTAGCGCGCCAAGTTCGTAATCTGTACTTCCCAGGTTCAAGTCCCAGCTGGGTCAGCGTTGAGATTTATCTCCGCAAAATTCCCCGCCCTGCCCACGGTCAGTAGGGGACACCAATGGACTTGGAAAGGCCGCCGCCGTCCGTCGGATGGGACGTTAAGCCGTGGCTCCGTGTGCGGGAGAGCCATACCCTGTGCACATTAAAGAACACGCTGAATGGCCTTAACGGGATCTTAACATCTGTCTCCCAACAGCTGTTCCAGTGGGTCCCCTCCCCCAACCTTCTCTGAGCCTTCGGGGTCCATGTGACCTGGCCATTTAGCCCATGGTGTGCAAAAAAGTGCCGCTCAAAGGTAAAACAACCCACAAGCCCATTGTTCCCACAGCATCTGTGGCAGTGCAAACTGATATCAGCGTACTGTCTTCTGAGTCCTTCGTGCCAGCTGCTGAAAGCCTCTTGGAGCAGGTAAAGCCGAGGTTGGTGTCCATCATGACTTTGACTCCAGTTTTAATTCCTACTTCACCTTTCACTGACACCACTGGAAGGCTTCCTTATACCAGACCTCAGACAGCCAGACCTTCTAAACCCAAGGGGCCACCACTGGGGCCTAAAAAGAAACTTTTAACCCCCTCCTTGGATGGTGGTCTGTAATCCATGCCCCTCAGATGACCACGAAGACAAGGACACTGACCACCCCAACCTGGTTTTTCCAAAACCGTCGCTGGCAACTGTTAAAATAAATCAAAAGTTGTCTGCCAATTCCACTATGACCTGAGATGGCCACACTCCTACACTAAAATTATCATGGATACCAGAGGAATATCAACATCATCAATGTCTTCTTGAGGGCACACAATCCCATCTATGTGTGTCTTTAGGAGACGAGCTTGCAGACAGCCAACAATTCCACTATCTGGCACTTCTCTCTTGTTTTCTGTGACTGGGATAGAGATGTCCAGCTCACAGGGATGTCACCATCCCCATGAGCAACCATTCTCCACTCCAGGTCATACCCCTCACCACCAACTTAGAAGCGGTTGCCATCTGCCACTTTGTGGGATTTTCATTGGCTGTTTGCACCATCCACTGTCTGTACCTACCTCCCAGAAGTATTGTCTTCTGGGAAGACCTTGATTCTCTCGTCTCACAGCTATCATCCCTTTTCCTCATCATGGGGGACTTCAACGGACACAGTCCTCTGTGGGGCAGTACTGACACTAATGGGATGAGTAGGGTCCTGGAACAGTGGATCCTAGATCCATCAATCTCCCTGTTGAACACTGGTGTCAGTACCTACTTTCATTCCCCGACCCATTTTTTAACCATATATGATTTTATGGATTTGTCGTATTTATTTGCTTTAGCTGAACTGGGACTTTTATACTTGGGCTGGTTTTATTTTTTTTATATCTATCTTTGTTCTACTTGGATGCTATCTTTTACTACTTGGTGTGTCTACATTTGTTTTATGGTGCATTTTTCCATTTATACATATTTTAACTTTTGGTTGAGGGGATCCATGACTTTTATCTTTTACTCTCATCATATGTTTGGCACAGCATGGCCTCAGTTGCTGTTGTGCCATTAAACTCCAAACAACCAAGCAACCAACCATGGGTTTTACTAGTCTGAAAAATTTAGTCTAGGAAAGTCAGATCTTGCTGCAGATTAAAAACAGGCTTATTTTCATTAAGATGTCTTCAAACAGATTGCATTACTATGGCAAGAATATAATTTTAGTGAAAGAATATAAATATAACTTGTTACAGATGACAATTTTTTCAATATAGGAATTTACTAATATCTATTCTTGAAAGCAAATGATATCAATTAAAACCATTTAGCTGATTTTTATTTTGGGATGACAGTGTAATAATCTCCCTTGACAATGTACCACTGGCACTTCATAATATGCATTATATTTACATACATAAAAAATAAAATTCTCAATTTGTACTAAGTCTGTAATCGTGTGACACAAAACTGGTTGCATTTTCTTGACAATATAAAACCATTATGTAACAATAATGTAAACCATTATTATTATACAAACCATAATTATATAATTTATAGATAGGTTACTTGGTCTGTAAATGGTAGCTAGGCATAAACTGGAAGGAGAGCTGTGTACCAATCCCCAGTGATGATGCACAGAACCGACCCAGTCTAATACCTAATGTCCAACCCGACCTTCTCGTGGTGCAGGCCGTTAGTACCTTTCCAAAGAGATAATCAGAGTCCATTGCAGGTACCTGAACCTCACTTAGCTAGTCGGGCATCGTCAAGCCTAAACTGGAGTAATGTGTCTCAGGCATGCCATATGGCTCTTGAAAAAGTCCACTTGAAAAGGTGGTGCCTGAAGTTCCTACCAACATCGGTGACTTCAGCCTTTTAGCAGAGGGGAAACAGGTCTCCATGTCCCATGCCTATGATCAGGGGGCTGTTTGATATTGTTGGCCCTACCTATCTCAATAAACCTAGTTTCTTTAAAAATCCTACTAATCATTTTCTCTCTGCAGGAACATGTAATGTGAGGACATAGAGATTATTCTCTTGATGTCCTCACTAAGGAATTCCAGCACTGTAACCTAGATATTCTAGGCTTGCAAGAGACGAGATGGACAGGTAAAGGTGAGATACTTAAAAACAACTTTAAATTTCTCTTTACAGGAAGGGAGGATGGAAAGCATCACCAAGGCGTGGGTCTGCTTCTCAGCAGACATGCTAGTGATGCTCTTCTAGGATATGAGTGCATTAATGAAAGGTTTCTTACAGCAAAATATCAGACAAGCATTAAAGACTTGAATTTTATCTACTCTTATGCCCCCACTGAGGAAGCCGATGAGAATGAGAAGGATAGGTTTTACGGAAAACTTCAGGATATTTTGAATTCTGTCAAGAAAGGAGATATTACCCTTGTTCTAGGTAACTTCAATGCCAAAATTGGTATGGACTCTGACATTTGGGTAGGGGTGAGGCCCTTTTGGTATTGGTAGCTGCAATGGCAATGGGTAATGTCTCCTACAGGTAAGTAAACTCAATGGTTCCAGAATAACTAACACTTATTGCGAACACTGTGCCATACATAAGTACACATGAGCTGCATAAGAATATGATTGATTATATATTAATTAATAGCAAATGGGCTAGTTCTGTTAGGAATACCAGGGCATATAGGGGAGCTGAAATTGGATCTGACCATTACCTTGTTAAAAGTGTCTTGCAACTTAAACTTAAAAAGTGTTGTGCTAAGATCAAAAAATTTACCTTTAATTAATTAAATTTTATTTTTAATTTACCTTTTAATTTATTAATTTTTAAGCTCTGAAAGACCCAGTAATAGCTAAAGCTTACCACGATAGGTTACTTAGTCATTATGACAGTCATAGTTTTCCTACTACTGAAGTTGAGGAAGAATGGGGCCATTTTAAACAGGCTTTTCTGGAAACTAACAGTAGTCTTTTAGGAAAAAAGGAGCAGAGGAGACAGAATTATTTGAGTGATAAGGCACTTGAGTTTATTTCAGAAAGAAAGAACTGCAGAAATGTCCTTAATCAATACCCTACTAATCCTAATAGAAAGTGTTACAGAGAGCTTAATAAACGTGTAAAGGATTGGTTAGCTGCTGATGAGAATCTTTGGCTTGATGGCTTGGTTGACATTTCCAAAAATTTGCCGAGGAAGCAGTTAGACAGCAGAGAGCTGTACCAGATAGTTAATGTTTTGTGTGGTAGAAAACGGACAGGCATACAGGGATTGAAGGATAAACAAGGTAAGGTTATAGAAGGTGGGAATTCTGTCATGGCTAGGTGTACTGAGCATTTCAGTGATGTTCTAAACAATATGGGTAGTTCTACTCCCATTGTTTGCAATGATGATAAATGCATTGGTGGCTTTAATGTTGGCACTATAATGCAATCTGAAGTTATTTTACTATTTCTAAACTTAAACTTCATAAATCCCCAGGGGCAGATGAAATTACTACAGAAATGCTTAGAGCTAGGAATGTTTCTGTTACCACTTGGATGACTGAAATTTTGAATATCTTTTATGATAATGGCATGGTTCCTAAGGATTTTACCAGGGCTATTATTATCCCTGTTTTCAAAAAAGGTGATAACTATAGGGGTATCAGCCACTGAAATTGTATCTGACCATTACCTTGTTAAAAGTGTCTTGCAACTTAAACTTAAAAAGTGTTGTGCTAAGATCAAAAAATTTACCTTTAATTAATTAAATTTTATTTTTAATTTACCTTTTAATTTATTAATTTTTAAGCTCTGAAAGACCCAGTAATAGCTAAAGCTTACCACGATAGGTTACTTAGTCATTATGACAGTCATAGTTTTCCTACTACTGAAATTGAGGAAGTTGTCTGTTCCAGGTAAAGTTCTTTCCATGATTGTTCTTAATAGAATTAAGAATCTGGTTGACAGGTAATTGCCTGATGAGCAATGTGGATTCAGAAGTGGTAGGAGATGTGTGGATCAGATATTTTCACTTAGGCAGATTCTTGAAAAATGTTTAGAGTTTCAGAAACCTTTGGTTGCTAGCTTTGTTGATTTCAAAAAGGCTTTTGACTCTGTTGATCATCATAATTTGTGGTTGATTGTGAGATCATATGGTATACCAGACAAGTTAGTTAACATAATGAATGTCTCTATAATAACACTGAGTCATGTGTGAGAGTTGGTAAGGCTTGTAGCAATTGGTTTAGCATTACTTCTAGTGTTTGACAAAGGTGCATTTTATCTCCTTTTCTTTAGTTTGTTTATTGATTACGTTATGAGAAATTCACTGCAAGGAAAAGATTTCAGCCTTAAATGGTCTGGAGATATGAAAATTTCTGATTTAAATTATGTTGATGATTCAATCCTTTTGGCAAATGATGTTGATGAGATGAACTCTTTCATTTGAGCTATTGATGAGACTAGTAGTAGAGTAGGTTTGGTTTAAACAGAGAAAAACTAAAGTGATGAAAATTGGTCAGGCAGGCTGTGATTCAGTTAATCTGAATGGTTGCAGTCTTGAGCAGGTGTCACAGTTTAATTATCTTGGGAGCTATGTAACAGATACTGGTGATGTGCGGCATGAGATTAACAGACGGATAGGGATTGCTGCCGGGACTTTTAAGAATCTATGGAGAGTGTGGAGAAATAGGCGTATACACCTAAAGACTAAAATTAGACTGTATAATAGTTTGGTTCTTTCTAGGGTTAGTTATAGTAGTGAAACTTAAGACACTTTGTAAACATGATAACAGGAAACTAGATGCTTACACAGTATCTTGGGCATTAGGTGGTTCAACTATGTAACTAATGATGAGGTTAGGCAAAGGAGTCTGCAATCTCCTTTAAGCAGCATATTGTGCAGAGAGAGACTCCACTGGTTTGGCCATGTTGCCTGTATGGATAATTATATATTGGTGAATAGGGTTATGAACAGTGTGCCTTAAGGCCTCAGAAAGAGGGGGAGACCTAGGATGCGGTGGGCAGACAATGTCAAACAGGACCTTGTTAAAATTGGTGTTCAGTGGCCGGATTCAGCAGATGTAGCTGAGGACAGATATACTTGGAGAATTAAACTGCACTGTCTGGTTGGACCCCCATAGCCCATGACTGCTTGAGGATGATAAGGATGATGATGTAAAACCAAGTATTACTGTGTACAATTGTAAAATTCATATCACCACGTAAATTGAAACTAAAAGTGGCATCTTTTTATCATGTAAATCAAGGGAGAGGTGTATTACATAGTTTTAAAATTCACCTTTGCTTCATTATAAATGAGTTTGACTGTATTTTAAAAGTTTTTTGAATTTAATGGTTTTTGTAGTTTCCATTAATATATATAGTGTTTAATGTAGGTAGACACTGCTGTCAAATAATTCAGTTTCAATAGTTATTAATGGAATATTGCTAAAATTGAGATTTTAATAAATTTGAATGAGATCTATAATTTATCTCCTGTTGCATTTATTTGTAAAAAAAAAGCTTACTTTGAAAGTTAGAAAGCTTTGGATGAGGTTTCCTATTCACAAAAATGTGGAAGTATCCCAGTATGTTTGGTAACATGTTGTATATCTTTTGTCTGTTCATACTCTGCCAAAGTGAACTATTAGTTACTTAAACAAATCATAAGACATAAATGATGGCATCCTATTTTGTTGGTGCCCCTAGGCAAGTGCCTAACATGCATATGGGAAATCCATCCCTGCTTATCTACTATAAATATTCATATTTAAATACACGTCTATTAAATGGCATGGGTGCCCTCCTGTGCTGTGGCACCCTAGGCCATTGCCCTCTTTGCCCACCCCTTGCACTAGCCCTGCATGTACTACTTCCAATATGTATTCAGGTTTTCACCATGTTCTCATTTCATTGTGTGCTTGAATTCATCAAAGCACAATCTTTTTCTGCTCAACCTAGCATTTCATAAACATCTACATAAGGAATTTAATGTAGCAATGTCCAGAAAAAAATTTAATGTAGCAAATGTCTAAAACTTTACTTGAAAATTAAAATGCTGCAACCATCCAATCATCTACAATATCAGCCTAACATGAATTGCTTTAATATTTTATTAATCTCTGTCATATTGTCCACTGTGACAAAATGATAAAAGTTTGAGCATCAAATGTTTAAAATGCTTATCCCTAGCTCTTTCTCTTCTCTTATACACTGCTTAACAAAATTAAAGTACTAACATAAGTAGCATAACTTTTTATTGTATGATGTAATAAATGAAAATTTGCCCCAGATATGTACTTTAGTATAATGTGGAAATGTATAGGAAACAAGAACCCTCTGGCTGGAAATGAATGTATTACAATGATGTCATTAAAACAAGAAAATGTTTTACACTGCAGAACTGGACTTCTGATGCAGTAAAATATGGACATATGACATCAATATGATCATTCCCTCTGATGACGGTTAAACAGACTTGACAGTGTTGTTCCATGCTCAATATAAGATTATCAGAAGGGCTTGAGGCAACAAATTCCATTCTTCCATGAGAGCTAACTTTACCTTACAGAGCAACCAAGGTGGTGTCTGGTGGTATATCCCTAAGGCATTACATACATGTTCGATGGGATTTAGATCTTGTGACTTTGCTGGTAAGATTATTCATCTTTCATTTTTAAGTACTCCTGCACCAAGTTGGCTGTATGTGGATAGGCATTGTGATCCATAAACTAGAAATCAGTGATAACAGGACCCCTAAAAAGTCATACATAGGGTTCAAGGATCTCTTCTCTGTACTTCTGAGCAGTTACTGACCCTCTATCGAACATATGAAGAGAAATATAGCTTTTGATGATTATGCCCCCAGACCATCACACCACCTCCATCATAAGTATCCATTTTTCTGATATTGGAGGGATGGTGGTGCATTCCTTGTTCTCATCAGATTAAACAATGTCTAGAATCTGGCTGTAGGCTACATATTAAACAACATTAGCCCATTGTTCAGGACTCCAAATGGCATTTTGATGTTACCAATTTAGACAAGATTTTTGGTGGTTCAGGGTTAACAGGACAAAAACCACTGGCCTCCAGGCATAGTGCTCACCACTTTCATTAAGCCTTTGTGACACTGTTCTACTTAAAATCCTCATTGTGACCTCAGAAACCTGCAGAGACAACACAAAATCATCGTACTGTTCATCTTGTCATTAGAGGCAGATAATTGTCAATTCGGGTAGAAGTAACTCTCATCAGACTGCATTGGCCATCTCTTCTGGTAATGGTTGCTGTCTCCTGGAACTGTTTCCAGGAGACAGCAACCATTTATTGTGTCTCCTGGAAACAGTGCCAAGAGTCAACAAATGGTTGCTGTCATACATAAATCCTGGAAACAGTTCCAGGAGACACAACGAACAATTCGTTCATGCCGATACTAACTTTTTTAATACATTGAGCTATCTTGTTACCTCTGCCTGCAACTGTCCTGCTTCAAGTCTTCCAACAGCCCACCATTGCAAGGAATCATCTAAACAATGATGGCTTGCTCTCTTCAGTAGAAATAATGAGATTAACCTTCCTTGCAACCAGTAGTATCTGAATGGAGTTATTTGGTAGCAACTTGTGTTTTTATAGGCACCAGTAATTTACATATTCCAAGGAATGTGGAGTTGTAGATAAATTTAGATTGAATATTCGAAATTTTAATGTAATATTACATATTGATGAAAAATGTTTGAGAACCTTAATTTTGTCAATCAGTGTAGTTGGCATTTGAATCCCTGAATGCTGTTGACATGCTTACAACACATAGAAATAATTAGTTAAGGCACTGTGGAAACTGATCATGTAAACGTGATGTTTGAAATTAACCTTATTGTATTAATGAAGTGTTTAAGTATTTATTGTGAATGGATATTTTGTATATATTTTGATTTTAAAACCATTATAATTTATTTATTTTTTTTTAGTTTTTTACAGTGGCTCATTCTGTGAAAAATAATAAAATGAGCCATTAATACTGTTTGTATTTATTTTTCAGAGGGTCTTTCTGCTACCTGATTGCCATTATTTGAAGAGATATTTTGTACTTCTTAAGCATAAAGTAACTGGCATATACCATTTTCATGTTCAATGCAGTTCTCTCTGTTATGGGAGATAATATTGCTAGAACTCTAGTAGGTAGCATATAAAGATCACTACCAAAAATGATAATTTTCTATTTACCCGAAGTTTAATCTTAACCTATTCATTATGTATACTGCTCACAAAAATTAGGGGATAGTTTATCCCTTCATATTCATTTTGAAACATCCCCTAATTTTTGTGAGCAGTGTATATAAGAAAATAACCTAAATTCAAAGGCAGCTGTAGTTTTATTTTCATTGTAAATACCTGAAATAAAATTGTTGTCCGAGTTATCCATGCAAATGTGAATAAAAAAAATATTTTGACAATCAGTAGTAAATACACAGAAGTCAGGTTTCAAGTTCATAGCACAGCACCACTAGCACTCAATGGGTGATAATTTGATTGTATGTAAGTTTTCACTTTATTTGTAAAATTGCACAAAATTTAATTAGCTAATTTTTTTTGTTGTAATTGTTTCTTTAATATATAATAAAATAATTTATACCTAATACATATACAGTGTTAAAAATGGTTAACATGAAAGGCGGGAAACCAATGAAAAATTTTGTGTTAATAGAATTTTGCATTAACGGTATATTGATGAATATATTTCATTGTTGACTTCTAACACTATTCTTAGCCTATATTGTATCTTGAGAGTGAAGATCAAAACAAAGACTGAAGATATATATTTTTCTCTAATGATTAAAGAATTGGGGTCTTGCCCATACAGCCTTCATTATGAATATTATTCCTGATCAAGGGTTAACAAGGTTAATAATCTAAACAGAGTACAGGAAACTACCATCATAATTGGCAGACAAAATTATTAACATGCTTTCCAGGTGTTGAATTTAAAGCACACATTAGTGTATTTACAGTAGGGAGACCAGAAGTCTATTTTCTGGGGACAGTCCTTGGATGAAAAGCTCTGCTTACGACAAATAAATGTCCTAGAATTTGTTGTTTATATATTTTTTTAAATATTAATGTACAGCATGAAGAAATCTTTTACTAAAAGAAGGGTAGTGACAAAACTGTTATAAAGTATTTCACTTGGTAATGCAGATGACTGAAAATTAATGCTAGAATTTTATAATGAAAGTCATGAATTCATCATCATCATCCTCAAGCAGCCATGGACTACAGAGGTCCAACCACACAGTGAATTTAGTTCTCCAAGCAAGTCTGTCCTGAACTGCATCTGCCCACTGCACACCAATTCTAACTAGGTCCTGTTTGACATTGTTTGCCCAGGTCCTAGGTCTCCCCCTCTTTCTGAGACCTTTAGGCACACTGTTCATAACCCTATTCGCCAATCTATAATTATCCATACAGGCAACATGGCCAAACCAGTGGAGTCATTTCTGCACAATATGCTGCTTAAAGGAGGTTGCAGACTCCTTTGCCTAACCTCATCATTAGTTGCAAAGTTGAACCACGTAATGCCCATGACACTGCGTAAGCATCTAGAATCAAAAGCATCAAGTTTCCTGTTATCTCTTTACAAAGTGTCCAAGTTTCACTGCGTAAGTATCTAGAATCAAAAGCATCAAGTTTCCTGTTATCTCTTTACAAAGTGTCCAAGTTTCACTACTATAACTAACCCTAGAAAGAACCAAACTATTATACAGTCTAATTTTAATCTTTAGGTGTATACGCCAATTTCTCCATAGATTCTTAAAAGTTCCGGCAGCAATCCCTATCTGTCAGTTAATCTCATGCCGCACATCACCAGTATCTGTTACATAGCTCCCAAGTGTTAGTTATTCATTCCCAAGTGTTAGTAATACATAGCTCCCATGTGTTAGTTATTCTGAATCCATTGAGTTTACCTACCTGTAGGAGACATTGCCCATTGCAGCTACCAATACCAAATGGGCCTATCACCCCTCCCCAAAGGTCAGAGTCAGTACCAACTTTGGCATGAAGTCACCTTTCTTTAAATAAATAAAATAAATACCCCCTCAAGCAGCTGCTTGCCACAGAGGTCTGACAGGAGCCTGTCAGTTTTTATGCCAAAGTAGAAGATCTGAGAGGATGGCAGGACCTCAGCAGAAAAACGACACATTTATCCATGCCTTACCCAGGGCTCGAACCCAGCTCCTTTAGATCAGTAGCCAAGCGTGCTAACCACTCGGCCATGGGACGGCTTTCTTTTACAGAATTCAAAATATCCTGAAGTTGTCCGTAAAACCTATCCTTCTCATCCTCATTAGGGGTGGGGGTGGCTCAGTCGGTAGCGCGCCTGGCTCATAATCTGTAGTTCCCAGGTTCGAGTCCCAGCTGGGTCAGCGTTGAGATTTATCTCCGCAAAAATTTCCCGCCCTGCCCACAGTCAGTAGGGGACACCGATGGGCTTGGAAAGAACGCCGTCCGTCGGATGGGACGTTAAGCCGTGGCCCCGTGTGCGGGAGAGCCATACCCTGTGCACGTTAAAGAACACACTGGATGGCCTTGACGGGAGGCTACCATCTGTCTCCCAACAGCTTTTCCAGTGGGTCCCCTCCCCCAACCTTCTCTGAGCCTTCGGGGTCCATGTGACCTGGCCATTTAGCCCATGGTGTGCAAAAAAGTGCCGCTCAGAGGTAAAACAACCCAAACAACAACAACAACCTCATCGACATCCTCAGTGGGGGCATAACAGCATATAACATTCAAGTCTTTAACGCTTGTCTGAAATTTTGCTGTAAGAAACCTTTCATTAATGCACTCATATCCTAGAAGAGCATCACTAGCTTATGTGCTGAGAAGCAGACCCACGCCTTGGTGATGCTTATTGTCGTCCCTCCCTGAAAAGAGAAATTTAATATTATATTTAAGGGTCTGACCTTTTATCTGTCCATCTGGTCTCTTGCAGGCCAAGAATATCTAAATTATAATGGTTTAATTCTTGTGTGAGGACAGCAAGATAAAAAGCTCTGTGCAGAGTCCTCACATTCCAACTATCTATGGAGAGAAAATGGTTAGTAGGATGTTTAAAGTTAACCAACTTTAAACATCCTACTAACGCAATTATTATGTACGCATTAGCATCTAAGGCTATAATGCGCCAAACGAATGTCCAAAATGTAAAAAGATAAAAGTCATGAAACCCTCAACCAATTTTTAAAAATAAACTAGAAATTTCACAAGACAAAGGTAGAATAATAAAATAACAAGCAGTGAATAACAATAAACAAATGTAGAAATATTTTGTAAAAATAAAAGTAACCAGGTGTAAACAACCTCTGGGTTAATCATATATATAATAAACAGTAGAGTAAAACTATAGACGAGTAAAATAACCTGTAAATTGTAAAAATTGAAAGGCAGCGTTAAAACAACAATGATCAGATAACAAATGTCCGAGTGTAAGGGGCTCGGACGTAAAATCATGAAATGTAAAATACAAACGTCCTTCAAAGTTAAAACATGGACATGATATTAAAATGTGTTTGATAATTAAAATGGTGTCACAAAACTCACACTTAGGTACGTCGTCCGCCCGTAGAAGAAACGAATGAGTAATAAATGAATGACCTAAGCGGAGCCGAGCAAGTACAACTTCCTCGCGATTCCTGCGGTAACAACACTGCCATGGTTTGAGGATAGGTTTGATCTCAAAGAGCTTGTTCGTAAGCTGTTCTGACCAAAATTTCTGCCACTGTGCCCGGAGCTCAATGGTAAAACGCTGCCGGAAATCCAGATAGGGAACTGGCAGCGGAGAGTCGGACAGGGGCGTGGCTGACCTAGCAGCAGCATCTGCCAAGTCATTGCCCCTGATTCCGACGTGACCGGTCACCCAACAGAAATGGATGGTGGTGGTGGCTGCCAGACGATGTAGCTGCTGACGGATCTTAGTAAGAACTGGATGAGGCCGATGCCTCACCGAGATCAAAGCCTGTAGCGAGCTAAGAGGATGATGCTTAGTCGCCACGTGGTCCAAGGCGAGGCTGATAGCGTGCAACTCTGCAGTGAAGATGGAACACTGCAGAGGGATCTGGTCTGCAATGATTACATCACAGCAGACCGTGGCCGATCCCACTGGTATGCCGGACTTCGAGCCATCTGTAAAGACAGGCAAGAAGTCCGGGTGCTCAGCACGATGGCTGGCAAAGAGTTGCCAGTACACACAGTCGGGTGTAAAGGCCTTCCCCGTCCTGCACAGGGAAAAATCACAGGAAGGGGAAACAGCGATCCATGGTGGAAGTGGCTCAGCTGTCGACTGTGCACCACTATCGAGACTGGTGTTGACGTCTCTGAGGCATCCTCGGACACGTAAACCAAATGGACGAATGGCAGTCGGCCGATTTGTGTAAAGCATTTCCCACTTCCGACTGAAAACGCAGTCCCAAGTGAGATGGCCAGGCAGGGATCGCAATTTAGATGCATATTGTAGGGACAACTGCTGACGGCGAAGAGATAAAGAAGGTTCGTCGGTCTCAACGTAAAGACTCTGAACCGGTGAGGTGCGGAAGGCTCCCGTGCAAACACGGAGGGCCTGGTGATGGAGGGGGTCCAGCACCTTCACCACCGAATCCCGAGCGGAGTCGTACACCTGGGATCTGTAGTCCGGTTTCGATCGGACAAGTGCACGGTAGAGGCGAAGCAAAGAGCATCGGTCCACTGCCCAAGAAAGGGAGGAGAGGACCTTGACGATGTTCAATGCCCGCGTGCACTTGGACCTGAGATGACGTATGTGAGGTTAAAAGGTCAATTTCCAATCGAATATGAGACCGAGAAACTTGGTCTCCGCCACAACTGGAATGATGTTACCCCCGAGCCGCAGCTCGGGATCCAGGTGAAGATTACGCTTGTGGCAAAAGTGCACACAAGCGGTCTTCTGTGGGGAGAACCGAAACCCGTTTGCCGTCGCCCAAACCGAAAGATTGTTCAGGGCAATTTGCAGTTGTCTTTCAGTGATCCTCATGCTGGACGAAGAGCAAAAGTCATCAACATAGAGGGCATTGCCTACTGATGGGGGAAGTTGTCTAGTTATAGAATTTATCTTGACAGCGAAAAGCGTAACACTCAGAACGCAGCCTTGAGGTACCCCATGTTCTTGCCACTGCTGCAGCGGCAGCGAAGAATGTTACAGACGCGGACACGAAAAGAACGTGTCCATAAGAAGTTGGAGATGAAGATCGGCATGTGACCTCTCAAGCCGAAACTGTGGAGGTCACGAAGAATTCCGAATCTCCAAGCCGTGTCATAAACTTTTTCGATGTCGAAGAAAATTGACACCAGGTGCTCTCTACGTAAAAATGAGTTTCTGAGAGCCGATTCGAGGCGTATCAGATGGTCAAGAGTTGACCGTTGCCTGCGAAAGCCACACTGGGTGTTGGAAAGAAGGTTGTGATGTTCTAAATACCAGGTGTCTGGCATTTACCATTCTTTCCAACACCTTGCACACACAGTGGGGCGGGGGTGGCTCAGTCGGTAGCGCGCCAGGCTCGTAATCTGCAGTTCCCAGGTTCGAGTCCCAGCTGGGTCAGCGTTGAGATTTATCTCCGCAAATTTCCCCACCCTGCCCACGGTCAGTAGGGGACATTGATGGGCTTGGAAAGGCCGCCGTCCGTCGGATGGGACATTAAGCCGTGGTCCCGCGTGCGGGAGAGCCATACCCTGTGCACGTTAAAGAACACACTGGATGGCCTTGACGGGAGGCTGCCATCTGTCTCCCAACAGCTGTTCCAGTGGTCCAGTGGGTCCCCTCCCCCAACCTTTCTCTGAGCCTTTTGGGGTCCATGCGACCTGGCCATTTAGCCCATGGTGTGCAAAAAAGTGCCGCTCAGAGGTAAAACAACCCAACCCAAAGCACACGCAGCTCGTCAACGCGATGGGACGATAATTGGAAGGAACTTGGTATCTTTGCCTGGCTTGGGGAAGGCCATGACGATGGCCTCCCGCCAGGAGTCCGGAAACTGCTCCTCGAGAAAAATGCGATTGAAGAGATGGAGCATCCGATCCTTACTCGATGGTGAAAGATGTTGGAGCATGGCATAATGGACATTGTCCGGCCCTACAGCAGAGGCACGAGAAGAGTGCAGAGCAAGGGGAAGCTCCTCCGCTGTGAATGACCTGTTGTAAGGCTCCAGGCCATTCGCGTGGAAAGACAGCGCAGAGCGTTCTGCCCTGCCCTTCTGGGCCAGAAACCCTGGGGGGAGTAAGAGGAAGATGAAGAGATGGATGAGAATGACTCCCCCAGAGTGTCAGCAATTGCCTGTCCATTGTGCTCCAGGATCGATAACGAGTGGGACGTGTAGTTCCCACCCATCTTCCAGACTTTATCCCACACGACCTTAGAACTTGTCGTGCGGGTGATAGAAGACGTATACTTGATCCAAGATTCCTTCTGGCTCTGGCGTCGGACGAAACGATCTTTCGCCCTGGCGCGTTTGAACTTTTCGAGGTTGTGGGGGGGGGATGTTTAGAGAAACTATGTTTATTGAGAGAGGTAATGCCGACAATATCAACAGCCCCCTAATCGCGGACATGGGGCAAAGATCCGTTCCTCCACCACTAAAGGCTGAAGCCATCTACACGAAGACTTCCCGCAATGTAGAATTTGACGATGTCAGTAGAAGCAAAGAGTTCAGATACCTGCGATGACCTCTGCTCAGGATTATCAACCAGGTGATAAACATATCCTGTGAATCTATTCACTTGGGACTGTCAACCCACAAACAAACAGAAAACGCAGCGGAAGATTTTCCCTCCGCAGAAGCCCACCAGTGCAGCAAAATCAGGATCCATAATCAAGCTCGGAGCCATATATCTGTTTAGTCCAGTGGGTTTATATGGTCAGCACCAGGACTCTGTGTGGTTGACCACTCCTCAGCAGGGTAGAAAAAAAAAAGTAGCCATAGTTGTCCAGATCAGTAGGCCACACTAATCTGGCAGCCCTCCCCTTCCGTTCACTTCCCACAAGAGAGTATCTCTTTAGAAAGGCACTAACGGTGTGCACCACGAGAAGGCGGGGTCGGATATTAGGTGCTAGGCCTGGCCGGTTCTATGCCTCATCACAGGGGATTGGTGCATAACTCTCCATCCAGTGACTACCTATCTACCATTTACACACCAGTCATAAATTGCAAATTTCAAATTAGTGAATAGACATTACTGTAAACCAGGGATGTCTACTTAATCCAATATATTTAATTACCAAAAATCCAGTTCTTTTTATCTCCGTAAAACTCTCGCCCTGCCCACTGTCTGCAGGGAACATCAATGGACTTAGAAAGGCTGCCGTCCGTCGAATGGGGTGTTATGCCGTGGCCCCATGTGTGGGAGAGCCATACTCTGTGCATGTTAAAGAACATGATGAATGGCCTTGATGGGAGGCTACCATCTGTCCCCCAACAGCTATTCCAGTGGGTCCCCTCACCCAGTCTTCTCTGAGCCTTTGGGGTCCTTGTGACCTGGCCATTTAGCCCCTTGTGTACAAAAAAGTGCCACTCAAAGGTAATATAATCAACCAAACGGATTTTTTTCTTGAAATCCGTTTTCAGCCTTTGTTAGTTAAAATGAGTGCTGTTGAGCAATAAAATTTGCATTCCTTGAAGGATAAAACATCAGTTTAATCTTCAAACTATTTGCACATTAAAAGTTTTTAGGGGCAAACTAAGAAGCTTTTCATAGCAAGGACAGACAGTGACAAATTTAGCCTCCTTCAAATATCCAGTGTGTACAAATTTCCCCTACATTTGCCAGATAATTTCATTGTTTACTATATTGGAAAAACCATATGTTCTCTACAGGAGAGGTTTACTGAGCATCAGACAACAAGTGGCAATATAGACTGGGAGCATACCACACTGCTAGCACATGCATCCACTTACAAAACTATAATCTGCGAGCTATTGAAATAATCTTGCTCATCTCCACCTGCAACCGAGATACTGGAATCACCCACCATGACATGTGGAAAGAAGTTCTTAATAGCCCTAACATCCTAGTGAGGTGAACTATCAATGTTTTTTTACAATCGATAGTCATCGATGGTTTTTCAAGAACAATTGATACTATCGATTGTACTATTGATTTTTCTTTAGGGTTGACAACTTATAGAAATAAACTTTTTTTTTCTTTGTTATTTTAAAAATAAAAATAAATACCTCCTTAATAGCTGATTGCCACAGAGGTCTAACTGGAGTCTGTCGGTTTATACAGCATAGTGAAGTGTGAGGATAGCAGAACCTCTGAGGTCTGTGAGGATGGCTGAAAAACAACACATACACATCCATGCCTTACCCAGGGCTCGAATCTAGATCCCACGGAGGTCTAGATCCCTTAGATCAGCAGCCTAACTGATTGAAAAAAATTCTTTTCGGTTAAATAAGTACTAATAAAAAAAAAACTATCGTATTTGTCAACTTTACATTAATTGGAATTTGCACTTTTTGAGGGTGAAAATTTTGGGAAGCAGCAAAATTTAAACTAATAAAGTTTCGGCTAGAAAATAAATATTCAAGTAGTAAAGTGTAACAATCAAGACGTTTGCATTGACAGCTGGTACTTGCTTCTCCCTAATTGGGAGGGTGTACTGAACATTCTAAATGGTGCTACAATGAGAAAAATACTTCAATTGTCAATATTTTTTTCTATTCCTGACCTTGGATAGGCTAGCCACACCGAGCAGCCAGCAAACCCACATATGTTGAAGAATTTTTGTAATGGAGAAATTTTTTGGAGAAAGAAGGAATTTGGAAAGAGGGTGAAGCAATTTAAATTGTTTGGAAGTCCAAATATAGCATTGGCTATTCTTGTACTTGCTGCAAAATGGAAGCCTCCCATCAGGGGCTGTTGAAAAAAATTAAAGGACTGTAGATAACTTTTTTTTGAGGGGGTTGCGTTGTTCTACCTCTAAGTAGCAGTTTTTTTATGCATAATGGTTTAAATGGCAAGATCACAAGGACCCCAAGGGGCTCGGAGAATTTTGGGGGGGGGGGGACGCACTGGGCATCTGTTAGGAGACCCATCCAGTATGTTCTTTAACATGCAGAAGGTATGTCGTTCTTTAAGCACGCGCGAGAGGCCCACAGCGAACTCCCCATCCAACAGATGATGACCTTTCCAGGTCCATTGGTATTACCTATTGACCAAGGACAGGGCATGGAGTTTTGCACAGATAATTCTCAACACTGCCCCAGTTGAGACTCAAACTTGGGAACTGAAGATTATGAGCCTGGAGCACTACCAGCTAAGCCCCCCACCCCTTGCATTTTTAGGGGGGGAGGGGTGCTGAATCTAAGATTTTTCTTAATAGCTTCACAAAAAACTGGCACACCTAATACAGCATCATGGCCAGAGCATTTGTGTTGGCTGGGGAGAGGTGAGGATTGCACTTCTTTTTCGTATATATGCATTCACAGCACTTTATGTAACATTATTTGTTTTCCTTTAACCACAATATGTAATTTGCTTTGTTGAAAATGGCTCAGGAAAAAAATACAAATTTGCCAATAATTACATCACTTGCTGATTGTTGTCTTATTCTTATTTAGTCTTTCATACGTATGTGCGTGCGCATACACACACTCACTCACTACAAATGTTAGCAAAATCCTGTTGAACATTATCTGCCCATCGCATTCTTGTCTCCCGTTTTCCTGAAGCCTTTTGGTCACACTATTCATAATCCTGTTTGCTAATCTGCAACTATGCATACAGGCAATATGGCCAAACCAATGTAGTCTCTCTCTCTCTGCACAATATGCTGCTCGAAGGAAGTTGTTGACTCATTCATTATTCAGAAATGGATGGTGGTGGTGTCTGCCGGAAATCCGAGTCTTATCATTACTTACAAAGTCAAACCACCTAATGCCCAAAATACTGTGTAAGCATCTAAAATCAACGGCATCAAGTTTCTTGTTCTCCTGCTTTAAAAAGGGTCCATGTTTTGCTACCATAACTAATCTTAGAAAGAACCAAACTATTATACAGCCTAATTTTAGTGTTTAGGTGTACTTGCCTATTTTTCCACTCTCCATAGATTCTTAAAAGTCCAGTGGCAATCCCTATTCTTCTATTTTTCTCATGCTGCACATCACCACTATCTGTTGTATAGCTCCCAAGATAATTAAACTGAGACACCTGCTTAAGAGTGCAGCCATTCAAAACAACTGAAGCACCACCTGCTAGACCAATTTCCATCACTTTAGATTATTCTCTGCTTGTCACCATACCTACTCTATTACCAGTCTCATCAACAGCCATAATAAATAATTCATGTCAACATCATTAGCCAACAATGCAAAAATCTTTCCCTTGCAAAGAATTTCGCATTACATAATAACTAAAGAGAAAAGGAGACAAAATGCACCCTTGCCTAACTCCACTAGCAATGCTAAACCAATTGCTACAAGCCTTACAACTCTCACACACGACTCAATGTTGTTATAGAGAGCTTTCATTATGTTAACTAACTTATCAGGTATTCCATATAAAAAAATTATGTCGATCAACAGAGTCAAAAGCCTTTTTGAAATCAACAAAGCTAGTAACCACAGGTTTCTGAAACTCTAAATATTTCTCAAGAATCTGCCTAAGTGAAAATATTTGATCAATACATCGCCTACCACTTCTGAATCCACACTATTCATCACGCAGTTGTGCATCAACCAAATTCTTAATTCTATTAATTATAATCATGCAAAGAATTTTACCTGGAACAGAAAGTAAACTAATTCCCCTATAATTATCACAAGAACTGCAATCACCTTTTATAAAAATTGGGATAATGATTGCTCTAGTAAAATCCTTAGGAACAACACCTTTATCATAAAAAATATTCAACATTTCAGTCAGCCATGTGACAACTTTGGTTGGTTGTTTTGGGTTTAATGGCGCATTAGCATCTCAGGCTGTAATGCGCCAAACGAATGTCTAAATAAATGCTAAAAGTCATAAGACCCACAACCAAATTTAAAAATTGACTATACACACATACAAAAAATGTAAAACGAAAGGAAACATAGCTGACAAGAAACAAATGTATAAATGTGTAATAAATATAAAAAGAACCCAGGTGTAAAGGGACCTGGGTTATACATTCGAATAAAACTATAGACGAATAAAATACCCAGTATATTTTAAAAATTGAAAAACAGTGTTAAAACAACAATGATCTGATAAAAGATGTCCGAGTGTAAGTGGCTCGGACGTAAAATCGTGAAAGTTAAAATAGAGGCGACGATCAAATTTAAAAGCGGGACATAAAAGTAAAATATGTTTGATCGTTAAAATGGTGTCACAAAACTCGCACTTAGGTTCAGCGCCCGCCTTGAGAAGAAATGAATGAGTTATAAACGAATGACCTAAGCAGAGCCGAGCAAGTACAACTTCCTCCTTGCGATTCCTGCGAAAACAAAACTGCCACGGTTTTACAATGGGCTTGATCTCGAATACCATGTTCGTAAGCTGTTCTGACCAAGATCTCTGCCACGTGTCTGGAGCTCGGTGGTGAAATGCTGCCGGAAATCCAGATATGGGACCGGCAATGGAGAGTCGGACAGGGGCGTGGCTGACCTAGCAGCAGCATCTGCCAAGTCATTGCCCCTAATCCCGACGTGACCGGGCACCCAACAGAAATGGATGGTGGTGGTAGCTGCCAGATGATGTAGTTGCTGGCGGATCTTAGTAAGAATTGGGTGAGGCCGATGCCTCACCGAGATCAAAGCCTGTATAGCGAGTCGGTGTAAAGCACACACCGACAATGATGCTTAGTCGCCACGTGGTTCAAGGCGAGGCTGATAGCATGCAAATCAGCAGTGAAGATGGAACACTGCAGTGGGATCTTGTCTGCAATGATTACATCACAGCATACCATGGCCGATCCCACCGATGTGCCGGACTTCGAGCCATCTGTAAAGACAGGCAAGAAGTCCGAGTGCTCAGCACGATGGCTGGCAAAGAGTTGCCGGTACACACAGTCGGGTGTAAAGGCCTTCCCCGTCCTGCACAGGAAGGGAAAACAGCGAGACATGGTGGAAGTGGCTCAGCTGTCGACTGTGCGATGCTATCGAGACTGGTGTTGATGTCTTAAGTAGCCTCGCTTGCAAACCAAAGGCAGTCGGCCGATTAGTGTAAAGCATTTCCCACTTCCGACTGAAAACGCAGTCCCAAGTGGGATGGCCAGGCAGGGATCGCAATTTTGAAGCATATTGTAGGGACAACTGCTGACGGCGAAGAGATAAAGAAGGTTCATCGGTCTCAACGTAAAGACTCTGGACCGGTGAGGTGCGGAAGGCTCCCGTGCAAACACGGAGGGCCTGGTGATGGAGGGGGTATGTGTGGTGGAGGGGCCTGAGATGACGTATGTGTGGTAAAAAGGTCAATTTCCGATCGAATATGAGACCGAGAAACTCGGTCTCCACCACAACTGGAATGCTGTTACCCCCGAGCCGCAGCTCGGGATCCAGGTGAAGATTACGCTTGTGGCAAAAGTGCACATAAGCAGTCTTCTGTGGGGAGAACCGAAACCCGTTTGCCGTCGCCCAAACCGAAAGATTGTTCAGGGCAATTTGCAGTTGAAGAATGCGAATTTGCGAAGAATGCCGAATCTCCAAGTCGTGTCGTATGCTTTTTCGATGTGGAAGAAAATTGACACCAGGTGCTCTCTTCGTAAAAATGAGTTTCTGATAGCCGATTCGAGGCGTATCAGATGGTCAAGACTTGACCGTTGCCAGCGAAAGCCACACTGGGTGTTGGAAAGAAGGTTGTGGTGTTCTAAATACCAGATGAGTCTGGCATTTACCATTCTTCCCAACACCTTGCACATGCAGCTCGTCAACGCAATGGGACGATAATTTGAAGGAATCTTGGATTCCTTTCCTAGCTTTGGGAAGGCCAAGACGATGGCCTCCCGCCAGGGGTCCGGAAACTGCTCCTCGAGAAAAATGCGATTGAAGAGATGGAGCAGCCGATCCTTACTCGATGGTGAAAGATGCTGGAGCATGGCATAATGGACATTGTCCAGCCTTACAGCAGAGGCACTAGAAGGGTGCAGAGCAAGGCGAAGCTCCTCTGCTGTGAATGGCTGTTGTAAGGCTCCAGGCCATTCGAGTGGAAAGACAGCGGAGAGTGTTCTGCCGTGCCCTTCTCGGCCAGAAACTCGGGAGAGGAAGATGAAGAGATGGAGGAGAATGACTCCCCCAGAGTGTCGGCAATTGCTTTGGGATCAGCAATTGCTTGTCCATTGTGTTCCAGGATCGATAACGAGTGAGATGTGTAGTTCCCACCCATCTTCCGGACTTTATCCCACACGACCTTAGAACTAGTAGTGCGGGTGATAGAAGTATACTTGATCCAAGATTCCTTCTAGCGTCGGATGAGATGAGCTCTCGCCCTGGCGCGTTTGAACTTTTCGAGGTTGGAGTCGTTGGATATCTCCAAAACACCCCCCAAGCCTTGTTCTGAACCTTACGAGCTGCGGTGCAATCTGGATTCCACCACGATTTCGGAAAGCGAGGAAACCGTGTCGAAGTTTGAGAAATTGTTGATGCAGCTGCATCTACGACACAGTCCATTTTTTCCTCTATTGCCACATTGATGGGCTCCTGGCTGACAGAGTGGTCATCGAGCTCAGAGAGCAACTCGAAACCACCCCAGTCAGCCCGATCGAGCCTCCACCGCAAGACGCGTGAAGGGCTACAAGGCCCCCCACGGGAGATGGTGCACACCACGGGGAGTTGATCGCTTCCGTAGGGGTTGTCCTCGACCTCCCATGTAAAGAGTGGAAGGAGGAGTAGATGGTAAGGTCAACGGCAGTGAAAGAGCGGGTTGGGGAGTGAAAGTACGTACTGACACCCTTGTTCAACAGGGAGAGAGAAGGATCCAGCAGTCACTGCTCCAGGACCCCGCCCCTCCCGTTGGTGTCAGCACTGCCCCAAAGTGGACTGTGTCCGTTGAGGTCCCCCATAATGAGGAAGGGGGACGGCAGCTGCGAGACGAGATCATCAAGGTCTTCCCGGAAGACGATGCTCCCAGGTGGAAGATATACAGAGCAGACAGTCAGCGAGAACCCCACGAAGAGACAGATGGCTACCGCCTGTAAGTTGGTGGTGAGGGGTACGACCTGGAATGGAGAATGGTTGCTCACGAGGATGGCCACAACCCGCGAGCTGCACCATCTCCATCCCGGTTACGGCGAACTAGTGAAAAGTGCCGGATTATGGGATCTGTGACTGGCTGCAAGTATGTCTCCTGCAGGCACACACAGATGGGCTGGTGTGCCTGAAGGAGGGCCTTGATGTCGTCAAGATTCCTCTGGAATCCACGACAATTCCATTGTAGGAGTGTGGCCATCTCAGGACTTAGAAGAGTGGGCAGACGAATTCCTGTTCAGCTTAACCGCTGCAGAGGACGGTTTAGTGAATAGGGGGCGATCGGTATCCATGTTCTCGGAATCGTCTGAGGAGCATGGATCGGTGACCGCCCTTTGAGGATGAGTAATTAATTTCTTTTTGGGCCGCCGTTGGGGCCCCTTAGGTTTGGAAGGTCTTGCTGTCTGAGGACAGGGAAGGAGGAGGCCTTCCGGTGGAAGTGGAAGGCTGCATTGCAGAAATAGAAACCGGGGTCGAGGTCGACACCACCTTCTGTTTTGCCTGCGTCAGGAGGTACTTTGCCGCGGGCAAGAAAGACTCGGTAGGTGGTACACTGATGTTAGTCTGCACCGCCACCGAAGTCATTGGAAGATGGGCTTACCAATGACTACACTGGCATAGGAAACCTTGCCAGGCGGGGCGGGACGTGCAGCAAGCTTTCTCGCCTCAGCATAAGAAATGTTATTCATGACTTAGAAGCGATGTACTTCCTTTTCCTCCTTCCACTTTGGACCCCCCCCAATAGGGGACCACCTTGTCGTGGTGGGGGGGCCTAGGACCCAGCAACCCGGCTGAAGGCTGTGCCAGCCGGATTAGGGTACCGGTTGGACATGGCTAAAGCCAACCGAGGTCGAAGATGCTGCCGGCCGGCTTGATTGTCGGTCGGATGGTGACGGCGTCGGAGACCTCACCTCTCAGGGACCTGTGTGGTCAGTTCAACGGCTCTGCCGAAAGGTACCCCCGGCCTAGTAGGCATGAGCTGTTCAAAAAGTCTGGGTCTTACTAAGAGTCTCCACCCCGGGTGCCGATCGAGCTTGGATCTTTATATCCTTGCACATTTGCAAACCGGGGAATAGATTAAAGTAAGGTTTCTTCCGGTGGTCAGCTTTCCTTCTATAGGACTGCTGCCATGTGAGGCCGGGGTTGAGGTGCGCCTATAGGGCGTATTCCTTGCCCCCGGCTCTAGGTAGTCATGGCTTTTCTTAACCAGGTAGTGCTGTCAGGCGGAACCGGGAATTGCCGTGGTTGCACAAGATCGCAACATAGAGATCAATTCCACTTTGGACAGTCGCGGGAGTACGCTGGATGACCGCCACTGCAGTTCACACAGCACACCTTTTCTGCTGTGCAGTCAGGATCGAAATGATCCTTACTGCCACAGCGAGCACAGGTGGGCTTGCCCCGGCAAGCTGTGTGGGCATGACCGTATACCTGACACTGAAAACAGCACAGAGGTTTCGGTATATACGGCCGTACTTCACAGTGTAAATAACCTGCCTTGATGGAAGAAGGCAGGCGTGGCGTGTTGAATGTCCCAATCAGCACCCAGGTGGGTGCTAATTTCCCATCACGGCATGTCGAAACCCGGTGGATCGCTGTTACTCCTTGAGGTGTGAGTTCTGAGAGGGTTTCCTCCTCAGTGACATTGACACAGTGACCTCAGTGATCACACCCCGAGAGGAATTCAAAGTTTTATGGGGAGTGACTTCAAGAACCACCCCACCAATGTCCTTGACTTTCAGGAGCAGTTCCGAGTGTTTGGAACAAGCGGTCTCAACCTGCAAGTCGCCAGATCGTAAGCGCTTGACGGATTTCGGCTCTCCACGCAAGACCTTTCAAACCTTTGATTATGAAAAAAGGGAACATGTTCCCAAGTACCTGATCACCCGTGGAGTGGATGATCAGGAACTTCGGGAACGAAGACACGGACAAAGAAGAAGACGGCGGTGATAACAAAGACAAGGAAGATGGGGGCTCATGTCGAGCCCTCTTGTTGGCAGTGATCGCATTAATTTCCTCATTCTCTCTCATGTTTCGTTTTGTGTGGTTCAGTGCCCGCTGTCCCCACCCTCCACGGAGCCCAACGAGGGGACGCCCAGTCGGGCGCCAGGGCTACGCAGGCACTATACCCACACAAACAGTGAGCCAAGCCCTCACAAATAAATAGAAGAAAAATAAAAAGAGAAATGTGCAGAACAAAAACATTCTACACAAATGAAATGAAGCGTAAAATAACAAAATTGTGAATGGCCAAACTGGCCTCACAAAGAAAGGATAACGACAAAAGGAAAATAATCTGTGAGGAATCTTGAAAACCTGTACCCGGACTGTTGGCAAGGTTACTCACCGCTCTGCACGGTTGACCCTAGCAGGACCTGCCCACCAGCCGATTGTTCCTGGGGGGCCACCCCAGCAGCTCCCGTTTACCGGAAGCAGAGGCCCCGGAATCCGCTGCCTAGCCCCGCGACAGTTGGTTGGTTGGTTGGTTGTTTGCGGTTTTTGGTGCAATAGCAACTAAGGCTATATTGCGCCAAACAAACAATAAAAAGGGTAAAAGACATGGAACCCACAACCAAATTTAAAATAGACACAAACAACACAACATAAAAACGAGGAGTATAAAAAAGTGTAAACTCAACAATAAAAATGGGTGTATAGGTTTTTTTAGCCTGTAAAAGGTAGCTAGGCGTAAACTGGAAGGAGAGCTGTGTACCAATCCCTAGTGATGATGCACAGAACCGGCCAGGTCTAGCACCTAATGTCCGACCCCGCCTTCTCGTGGTGCAGGCCGTTAGTACCTTTCAAAAGAGATATTCTCTTTTGGAAGAGAACAGAAGGGGAGGGCTGCCAGTTCAGTATGGCCTACTGATCTGGTCATCTATGGCCACTTTTTTCTTTTTTCAACCCTGCTGAGGAGTGGTCAACTTCACAAGGTCCTGGTGCTGACCATTTATACCTACTAGACTGGACTTGTTTATGGATTTGAGCTTGATTATGGATCCTGGACTTGCTGCACTGGTGGGCCTCTGTTGAGGGAGAGTCTGCCGCTGTGTTTTCTGTTTGCTTCTGGGTTGCCAGCTCTAAGTGAACAGAGGCATGGGATACCTTATATCAGCTGGTGGATAATCCTAATCAGAGGCCATCGCAGGTACCTGAACCTTACTTAGCTAGTTGGGCATCGTCAAGCATAAACTGGAGTAATGTGTCTCAGGCAGGCCATGTTGCTCTTGAAAAAGTCCACTTGAAAAGGTGGTGCCTGAAGTTCCTACCAGCATCGGCGACTTCAGCCTTTAGCGGAGGAGGAACAGGTCTTTGCCCCATGCCTGCGATCAGGGGGCTGTTTGATATTGTTGGCCCTACCAATCTCAATAAACCTAATTTCTTTAAAAATCCTACTAATCATTTTCTCTCTGCAGGAACGTGGAACGTGAGGACATTACATAGAGATTATTCTCTTGATGTCCTCATGCAGGAATTCCAGCGCTATAACCTAGATATTCTAGGCTTGCAAGAGACCAGATGGACAGGTAAAGGTGAGATACTTAAAAATAACTTTAAATTTCTCTTTACAGGGAGGGAGGATGGAAAGCATCACCAAGACGTGGGTCTGCTGCTCAGCAGACATGCTAGTGATGCTCTTCTAGGATATGAGTGCATTAATGAAAGGTTTCTTACAGCAAAATTTCAGACAAGCATTAAAGACTTGAATGTTATCTGCTGTTATGCCCCCACTGAGGATGCTGATGAGGATGAGAAGGATAGGTTTTACGGACAACTTCAGGATATTTTGAATTCTGTCAAGAAAGGAGATATTACCCTTGTTCTTGGTGACTTCAATGCCAAAGTTGGTACCGACTCTGAACTTTGGGTAGGAGTAATAGGCCCTTTTGGTATTGGTAGCTGCAATGACAATGGGCAACGTCTCCTACAGGTAAGAAAACTCAATGGTTTCAGAATAACTAACACATATTACAAACACCACGACATACATAAATACACATGGGTTTCACCTGACGGGCTGCATAGGAATATGATTGATTATATATTAATTAATAGCAAATGGGCTAGTTCTGTTAGAAATACCAGGGCATATAGGGGAGCTGAAATTGGATCTGACCATTACCTTGTTAAAAGTGTCTTGCAACTTAAACTTAAAAAGTGTTGTGCTAGAGTTAAAAAATGTACCTTTAATACTGAAGCTCTGAAAGACCCAGTTATAGCGAAAGCTTACCACGATAGGTTACTTAGTCATTATGACAGTCATGGTTTGCTTAATACTGAAGTTGAGGAAGAATGGGGCCATTTTAAACAGGCTTTTTTGGAAACTAACAGTACTCTTTTAGAGAAAAAGGAGCAGAGGAGGCAGAATTCTTTAAGTGATAAGGCACTTGAGCTTATTTCAGAAAGAAGGAACTGCAGGAATGTCCTTAATCAGTACCCTACTAGTCCTAATAGAAAGCATTACAAAGAACTTAATAAACGTGTAAAGGATCAGTTAGCTACTGATAAGAATCTTTGGCTTTATGGCCTGGCTGACAAAGCTGAGGTAGCAGTTAGACAGCACAACAGCAGAGAGCTGTACCAGATAGTTAATGTTTTGTGTGGTAGAAAACGAACAGGTATACAGGGATTGAAGGATAAACAAGGTAAGGTTATAGAAGGTGAGGATTCTGTCATGGCTAGGTGGGCTGAGCATTTCAGTGATGTTCTAAACAATGTGGTTAATTCTACTCCCATTGTTTGCAATGATGATAGATGCATTGGTGGGTTTAATGTTGGCCCTACAACACAATCTGAAGTTAGTTTGGCTATTTCTAAACTTAAACTTCATAAATCCCCAGGGGTGGATGAAATTACTACGGATATGCTTAGAGCTGGGAATGTTTCAGTTACCATTTGGTTGACTGAAATTTTGAATAACTTTTATGATAAAGGCATGGTTCCTAAAGATTTTACCAGAGCTATTATTATCCCTATTTTCAAAAAAGGTGATCGCAGTTCTTGTGATAACTATAGGGGTATCCGCGTACTCTCTGTTCCAGGTAAAGTTCTTTCCATGATTGTGCTTAATAGAATTAAGAATCTGGTTGACAGGCAATTGCGTGATGAGCAATGTGGATTCAGAAGTGGTAGGGGATGTGTAGATCAGATATTTTCACTTAGCAGATTCTTGAGAAATGTTTAGAGTTTCAGAAACCTTTGGTTGCTAGCTTTGTTGATTTCAAAAAGGCTTTCGACTCTGTTGATCGTCATAATTTGTGGTTGATTGTGAGATCATATGGTATACCAGACAAGTCAGTTAACATAATGAAAGCTCTCTGTAATAACACTGAGTCGTGTGTGAGAGTTGGTAAGTCTTGTAGCAATTGGTTTAGCATTACTTCTGGTGTTCGACAAGGGTGCATTTTGTCTCCTTTTCTCTTTAGTTTGGTTGTTGATTATGTTATGCGAAATTCACTTCAAGGGAAAGCTTTTGGCCTTAAATGGGCTGGAGATACGAAAATTTCTGATTTAGATTATGCTGATGATTTAGCCCTTTCGGCAAATGATGTTGATGAGATGAACTCTTTCATTCGAGCTGTTGATGAGACTGGTAGTACAGTAGGTTTGGTTATAAACAGAGAGAAAACTAAAGTGATGAAAATTGGTCAGGCAAGTTGTGATTCAGTTAATCTGAATGGTTGCAGTCTTGAGCAGGTGTCACAGTTTAATTACCTTGGGAGCTACGTAACTGATACTGGTGATATGCGGCATGAGATTAACAGACGAATAGGTATTGCTGCCGGGACTTTTAAGAATCTATGGAGATTGTGGAGAAATAGGCGTATACACCTAAAGACTAAAATTAGACTGTAATAGTTTGGTTCTTTCAAGGGTTAGTTATGGTAGTGAAACTTGGACGCTGTGTAAACAAGATAACAGGAAACTAGATGCTTTTGATTCTAGATGCTTACGCAGTATCTTGGGTATTAGGTGGTTTAAATTTGTAACTAATGATGAGGTTAGGCAAAGGAGTCTGCAACCTCCTTTAAGCAGCATATTGTGCAGAGAGAGACTCCGCTGGTTTGGCCATGTTGCCCGTATGGATAATTATAGATTGGCGAATAGGGTTATGAAGAGTGTGCCTAGAGGCATCAGAAGGAGGGGGAGACCTAGGATACGGTGGGCTGACAATGTCAAACAGGACCTTGTTAAAATTGGTGTACAGTGGCCGGATGCAGCAGATGTAGCTCAGGACAGATATGCTTGGAGAATTAAACTGCGCGGTCTGGTTGGACCTCCGTAGCCCATGGCTGCTTGAGGAGGAGGAGGAGGATGATGATGATAGGACCCATGTAAAAAATAACAGGAAAAACACAGGTAAAAAATCCAGGAAAGAATGAAACTTCATAAACGAGTAAAATAACCGGCATAGCGTAAAAATTCGAAAACAGGAGTTAAAAGTGAATCATCAGATAAAAGATGTCCAAGTGTAAGGGGCTCAGACGTAAAATCGTGAAAGGTAAAAAATAAACGTCGGTCAAGGTTAAAAGCAGGGCAATTGTTTAACAGTTAAAATGGTGTCACAAAACTCGCACTTAGGTTCAGCGTCCACCTTAAGATGAAATAAGTGTGTTAGAAACGAGTGACCTAAGCGGAGCCGAGCAAGTACAACTTCCTCCTTGCGACTCCTGCGAAAACAAGACTGCCACGGTTTGACAATGGGCTTGATCTCGAAAAGCTTGTTAGCAACCTGTTCAGACCAAAATCTCTGCCAGCGCTCGGAGCTCGTTGGTAAAACCCTGTCAGAAATCCAGATATGGAACCAGCAGCGGAGAGTCAGACAAGGGCTGGCTGACTTGGCAGCAGCATCTGCCAAGTCATTGCCCCTGATTCCAACGTGACCGGGCACCCAACAGAAGAGAGCATTGGTTGTGGTTGCCAGGTGATGTAGCTGTTGGCGGATCTTAGTACGAACTGAGTGAGGCCGATGCCTCGCGGAGATCAAAGCCTGTAGCGAGCTAAGCAAGTCAGTGTAAAGCACACACCGACAATGATGCTTAGCCACTACGTGGTCCAAGGCGAGACTGATAGCGTGCAACTCTGCAGTGAGATCTGGTCTGCAATGATTACATCACAGCAGACCATGGCCGATCCCACTGATGTGCCAGACTTCGAGCCATCTGTAAAGACAGGCAAGAAGTCCGGGTGCACAGCACAATGGCTATCAAAAAGTTACCGGTACACACAGTCGGGTGTTAAGGCCTTCCCCATACTGCACAGGGTAAAATCACAGGAAGGGTAAACAGTGAGCCATGGTGGAAGTGGCTCAGCTGTTGACTCTGCGATGCTATCAAGACTGGTGTTGATGTCTCTTAAGTAGCCTCGGTCTCGCAACCGAAAAGACGAATGGCAGTCATCCGATTTGTGTAAAGCATTTCCACTTTGGACTGAAAACACAGTCCTAAGTGGGATGGCATGGCAGGGATCGCAATTTACATGCATATTTTAGGGACAACTGCTGACGATGAAGAGATAAAGAAGGTTCGTCGGTCTCGACGTAGAGATTCTGGACCGGTTAGGTGCTTAAGGATCCTGTGCAAACATAGAGGGCCTGGTGATCTAAGGAGTCCAGCACCTTCACCACTGAATCCCGGGCAGAGTCGTACACCTGGGATCCATAGTCCAGTTTTGACCGGACAAGTGCATGGTACAGATGGAGCAAAGAACATCGGTCCACCCCCCAAGAGAGGGAGGAGAGGACCTTGATAATGTTCAATGCCCGCATGCACTTGGACCTGAGATGTCGAATATGAGGTGAAAAGGTCAATTTCCGGTCGAAGATGAGACCGAGAAACTTGGTCTCTGCCACAACTGGAATGATGTTACCCCCGAGCTGCAGCTCGGGGTCCAGAGCAAAGATTACGCTTGCAGCAAAAGTGCACGCAAGTGGTCTTCTGTGGGGAGAACCAGAACCCATTGGCCGTCACCCAAACTGAGAGATTGTTCAGGGCAGTTTGCAGTTGTCGTTCAATGACGCTCATGCTGGATGATGAGCAAAAGATGCTAAAGTCATCAACATAGAGGGCATTGCCTACAGTCGGAGGAAGTTGCCGTGTAATGGAATTTATCTTGACAGCAAAAAGCGTAACACTCTGGACGCAGCCTTGAGGCACCCCCTGTTCTTGGGGGAAAGGGCGCGATAGAGTGTTGCCGACACGAACTCGAAAAATACGAGAAGAGAAAAAGTTTGCAATGAAGATCGGCATGTGACCTCGCAAGCCAAAGCTGTGAAGGTCACAAAGAATGCCGAATCTCCATGCCATGTCGTACGCTTTTTCGATGTCGAAGAAAACTGACACAGGTGCTCTCGACGTAAAAACGCATTCCTGATCGCTGATTCGAGGCGGATCAGGTGGTCTAAAGTAGAATGGTGCCTGCGAAAGCCACACTGGGTGTTGGTAAGAAGGCCGTGATGTTCGAAATACCAGGCCAGTTTGGTATTTACCATCCTTTCCAACAACTTGCAGACGCAGCTCATCAACGCAATTGAACGATAATTGGAGGGAATCTTGGGATGTTTGCCTGGCTTGGGGAAGGCTAAAACGATGGCCTCCCGCCAGGAGTCCAGAAACTGCTCCTCGATGAAAATACGGTTGAAGAGTCGGAGCAGTCAATCCTTACTCGATGGTGAGAGATGTTGGAGCATGGCATAATGGACATTGTCTGGCCCCACAGCAGATGCACAAGAAGTGTGCAGAGCAAGGCGAAGCTCCTCCGATGTGAATGGCCTGTTGTAAGACTCCAGGTCATTCGAATGAAAGGACAGTGGAGAGCGTTTTGCCCTGCTCTTCTGGGCCAGAAACTCGGAGGAGTAGGAGGACAAAGAAGAGATGGTGGCGAATGACTCCCCCAGAATGTCGGCAATTGCTCGAGGATCAGTAATTGCCTGTCCATTGTGCTCCAGGATCGATAATGAGTGGGACGTGTACTTCCCACCCATCTTCCGGACCTTATCCCAAATGAGCTCAGAACAGGTCGTGTGGGTGATAGAAGACATATATTTCATCCAAGATTCCTTCTGGCTCTGGCGCCGGACGAAACGGGCTTTCGCCCTGGCGCGTTTCAATGCTTCTAGGTTGGGGGATGTCGGATATCTCCGAAACATCCCCCAAGCCTTGTTCTGAGCCTTACGAGCTGCGGTGCAGTCGGGATTCCACCACGGTTTTGGGAGTCATGGAAACCGAGTCGAGGTCTGAGGAATAGTAGAGGCAGCTGCATGGATGATGTAGTCCGTCAACTCCACCATTGCAACATTGATGCGCTCCTGGCTGACAGAATGCTCATTGAGATCAGACAAGAGCTCGAAGCCACTCCAGTCAGCCTGATGAAGCCTCCACCGGGAGACTCGCGAAGGGCTTCAAGGCCCCCCACGAGAGATGGTACACACCATGGGGAGGTGATCACTTCCATATGGATTGTCCTCGACCTCCCATGTAAAGAGTGGAAGGAACGAGGAGGAGCAGATGGTGAGGTCAATGGCAGTGAATGTGTGGGTTGGGGTGTGAAAGTAAGTACTGACACCGGTGTTCAACAGGGAGAGCGATGGATCCAGGAAACACTGCTCCAGGACCTGGCCCCTCCCGTTGGTGTCAGCACTGTCCCAAAGTGGACTGTGTCCGTTGAAGTCCCCCATGATGAGGAAGGGGGACGGCAGCTGTGAGACAAGGTCATCCCAGAAAACGATGCCTCCGGGTGGGAGATAGAACAGACAGTCAACGAAAATCCCACAAAGAGGCGGATGGCAACCGCCTCTAAGTGCGAGGTCAATATTCCTCTGGAATCCACGACAGTTTCATTGAAGGAGTGTGGCCATCTCAGATCTTGGAAGAATTGGCGGACGACTTACGATTTATTTTAACCGTCGCCAGTGACGGTTTTGGAAAAATAGGGCAGTCGGTGTCCATGTCCTCGGAGTCGTCTGAACAACATGGATCAGAGACCTTTTTGGGCCACGGAAGGGGCCTCTTGGGTTTGGTAGGTCTTGCTGTCTGTGGGCGGTGTGGAGGGGGCCTTCCGGAGGTCGATGTGTAAGGCACAGACAGGGGAATAGAAACCACAGACCGCACCGGCATAGGAGACCTTGCCAGGTGGGGCAGGCGGTGCAGCAAGCTTTATCACCTCTGGATAGCTGATGTTGTGGAGGGTCTTCAGGCGCTGTACCTCTTTCTCCTCCAGCCACTTCGGACAGTCGCGGGAGTACACCGGATATTCACCACGGTAGTTTACATAGCATGCCTTTTCTGCTGTGCAGTCAGGTTCAAGATGATCCTGACTGCCACAACGAGCACAGGTGGGCTTGCCCCGGCATGCAGTGCGGGCATGGCCAAACCTCTGGCATTGAAAACAACGCAGAGGGTTTGGTATAAATGGCCGCACCTCGCAGTGTAAGTAGCCTGCCTTGATGGAAGTAGGCAGGTGTGGTGTTTTGAAAGTTAGAATAAGTACCCGGCTGGGCTCTAACTTTCCATTACGGCATGAAGAAACCCGGTGGACTGCTATCACTCCCTGGGCTGAAAGCTCCGAGAGGATTTCCTCCTCAGAAACCTTGAGGAGGCCCCACTCAGAGATCACACCCCGGGAGGAATTGAGCGTCTTGTGTGGAGTGACTTCGACAGCCACTCCACCAATCGCTGTAACCTTTAATAAAAGCTCTGAATGCTTGGAGCACGCAGTCTCCACCTGCAAGTAACCAGATCTTAGGCGCTTGACAGATTTCGGCTCTCCCGCAAGAACTTTCAAACCCTTGTTTATAAAAAAAGGGGGACATGTCTCCAAGAACCTGATCACCCATAGAGTGGATGATCAGGAACTTCGGAGACGGAGACACACACGAAGACGAAGGCAAAGACAAAGAAGTTGGGGGTTCATGGCGAGCCCTCTTGGCAGCATTGATCGTAGAATTATGAGTTGGAGAACTCATGGTTGGTGTTGAAAAATCAGTGCCCGTTGTCCCCACCCACCATGGAGTCCAACAAGGGGACGCCCAGTTGGGCGCCAGGGCTGCCCGGGCACCATACCCACACAGGCAGTGAGCCAAGCCTGCACAACGAAAGGAAAAAGAGAAATGGTGAGAAACTCGTCTGAGTTCCCACAAAAGAAAATAACCAACAAAGCAATAAAGTGTGAGGTAAGAGCTGGCCTCACAAAAGAAAGAAAACTACAAAAATTAGTGAATGTGTGGGGAAACTCGCAAACCGTTGTCCAGACTTGGACAGGGTTACTCACAGATCTGCACAGTTGACCCTAGCAGGACCAGCCCACCAGCCGATTGATTCTGAGGGGGCCGCCCCAGGACCTCCCGTTTACCTGAAGCAGAGGCCAAAGCAGTGTATAGCAGCGGCCCCCGAAGTCGCTGCCCAGCCCCGCGACAGACAGGGTCCCCAATGGCAAAACGTCCGAAGGGGACCCCACCAGTCATGAGCCGATGAGAAAAGGTGGAGGGGGGGCAAAGCAACTGCCAGGATCCTCTTTTCCAGGGACACGGGTCACCGTGCACGGCAAACACGCGGGCGAGCGTTTAGGACCCTATGAACGTAACCGAGTAAGCGGAACCTTCACAGGGTGGTCCCCTCACCATGGACAGGCACTCGCACTGAGGGGCCCTGCGACAGACAGGCTCCCCAATGGCAAGACGGCCAATGGGGTGCATGCCAGTCATGAGCTGAGGAGAGAAGACGGGGACCTCCGAGCAACTACCAGGAACCTCCTTTCTCGGGACACAGGTCTCCACGCACAGCAAACACGCAGGCGAGCGTTTAGGACCCTATGAAGGTAACCGAGCCAGCGGAACCTTCACAGGGTGGTCCCCCTCACCACGTACAGGCGCTCACACCGAGGGGGGGAAGGCTTCTGCCATTCACCATAACAATACACAATGTGTTGAAGAACGGGGTGGAACACATGGGAGGCTTCTTTAATCAGTCTCAGTGTGAAGGTTGTTTTTCCACACTGGGAAGGTGCTGCAATGATGATGTTTGAAAGAGTTTGCAGAGCCATTGAAGCACCATGCAATCGTTGTACTGTGGCTCACAGGTGTAATGCTAATGAAGCAATGACACGAGGCTCACTCCGTTCACCTTTTTAAACAAGAAATACAGACAGTGTGCTCTGCAGGTGTCACTCATTAGGTCTTGTACTGGTATCAAAGGATGAAATACATGACGTACACCTATCTGCCTGTAATATGTTTGAATATCTGGATGAGGTTCTACTCCAAGATGATCAAAGTGATCAATCATGTTTCCTTTCTTGTAAACAGCTGTCCAGTGATTTCCAGGGTTGTTGGAAGGGTCAGTGTTAAAGATGAACAAAGCTTCTGGTTGAATATTTCGGGGCAGTCAATCACAAGCAAACACTCCTAGAGGGGATCTGGGACAATAGATTTTCTAATTGATGAGTGTTCAGGATGAATAATCAAAATTTATTTTTCGATCCAATGGAATTTCTAGCAAGTTCTGATACTCGGCATACAAAATCACTGTGACCGAACTAGTTAGTGGTTTGGTAAATTTTAGCTCTAATCACACACTGCCAGTCTTTATTAAGGAAAACACTTGATTACACTCTCGCTGTTCAGGAGACAGCTGGAATCCAAATAAGGTGTAGCCATCTGCATAAGCTTCTCTCAAGAGGTTGATCCCTTTGTCTGATTTCCATACATCCAATGCTTCTAGTAGTCCCTGATAACAGTGCAGGTATCGTCCATTAGCAAAGTCTGGGTTGTAGGATTGGTGTTCATTATCCACGTGAAGACTGATATAGTTGACATCAAAATGTTGAAAGTTGAAAGGATTCTTGGTATAATCACCACTCAGACTGCTGCTGTCTACCATTCCTAGTATAAGGTGTACCGGTAACTGACCAAGAAATAAATTATCTCGATTTACACTTGAGAGGCGTATACCAACAGAAAACATGCGAATATCTGTCCTCCGAAATGGATACTTGGCACTTTCACTGCTCAACAGTCTGGCATGAGCAAGTATGACACCTGTATTAGGTTTCACCTTACATACAAAAAATTCTGCTTCCAGGATTTGCACCCTGTGACTTGGATTCCTTCAGTGGTTATAAGACAGAATTCTAGTCTAGAGCATAGCAAACGCACTTGCAGGTCCACTTGATTTAGTAGGTATCATTCTTGATTGAACAAGTCAGCATGAATCCAGGAGTTCAATACCTGTTGGCTTCACTAAAGCTTTTCTCTGATTCCATCCATCATTATCAGTGGCATCCATTTTTCCAGGTGTGTCTGGGTACCAGAGACTTGAACAAAGTTGGCTCTTGCTTGCATCCAACCATAAATTCAGTAATGTCTCTAGGTATACACGATAAGGGTATAGGGTGTGGGATGCGCTTATTAAATTGCCATTGAGGAAGACGTCTACTTGTGCAAAGAGGGCATGCAGAAAATGATTACAAGCAGCTATAGCACCACCACCATTCACTATTTTCACTATCGCACGAAGGTAACATTGAGAGAGATCAATTTATTCGTCTGATCCTTTCACAACAAATTCCAGGGGGGAGTTGCCTTCCAACGAGGCCAGTGGCAGGTAATTGATGTAGCATCCTCTCTGCAGTTGCGAAATAGTTGGAGGTACCAAAAACAAGTCCAGTTCAGAATGGGCACAGTCGTTAGAATCAGGATGAATCTTCTGAACACTCATTATGAAAACACTTCCTTCACTCTACAACGTTTATTCACCTTATGAAGAGTAGGGAAATGTTTCTTTCGTTTTATACCCTTGTCTTGTTTTAATCGATCACTGGCCCTATGCAACAGATTTACACCACCTTCACATAATCCTGCTTTGGCTGCTGCTTTAAAATTTTTACCTCCAGCCATCTCAGAAACAAATCGCAGTCCTCCTTTATGTAGAGTGGCTAAGGCAGGTTTCACGAGGGGGGGAGGGGGGTGATGAAACGACCGAGAGTGGCAAAGAGCCTTCCTAGTCCATCCCCTCTGTGGTATCGTGGGCCTCTAAACACACTCCTACCCGTTTGCTCCTTGTAGTATTGCACATAGGTGTCTGCTGTAGGTGGGACAAATTTACTCTCATTGCAAAAATGAAGCTTGATCAGCCCTTTACCAAATTTGAAATGAAGCGGTTCTCCTGAATCGGTGCATAAGAAGATTGTCACACTCTCAAAGGGGTTTCTTGCCAGAGGATAATAATCAGGTTGTTGATAAACAGACACAATTGCTTCGTTATTATTGGTTCTTATTGCAGGGTTCACAACACGCAACAGTTCACCATAAGTGTCACCTAACAACTGAAGAGCAATCAAGTCAGTGTAGATATATATACCGTAGATACCTCTATTCATGTCGATGGGGTAGTCTCCAATCGCTTTACTCATCGGAAAGTCCAATTTCGTAAATCCTATCATCTCCCCTAATCCTGGATTTGAATGAGGAAATTTAATGAAGTGTAACTTCTCTGCATCTATCATCATCGTGTGGTTGGCCTGTTGCTTGAAGCGGAAAGCTTTTCTCAATTTGTAGGGTATCACCTGGTTCATCGCATCGAATAATGTTTCGACAGTTTCGTATCGTCCATGGGGGACCTTTCGTTCGTGGAAAGTACTTGGAGGAATCACGTAAAAGTAACATTCATCATCTATCTCGAATGCTCCAGTGTTATAAAGGTTGGTGGAAAATCGATGGTGGACAGCTTTGTCTACTTCTCCGCCACTCACACACAGAAGCTTGATAAGATTCGATTTAGGGAACATTATGCCATATCCTTCACTCGGTTTGAATACCAATGTCCACTACTGTGTGTCACCATTATTTCTTTCGGGACTAGAGCAGAGAGGTGAGACAGCAATTCTTTCCGAGTGATTTTGCCAGGTTTTAGCTTCATTTTATTGTATTCTTCAAGGGGAGCAGGAGCACAATAATGATAGGTGTCATTAGAACCATCGACATTGTACCAGCTCACAGGGATATGAACTTCGGCTAAACCCACTTTCCATTTTCCACTGAGACAAATAGGTTGAGCTAGGCGAACGGTGAAATCAGATTGTGTGTTGTGGGGATAAACATCCTGGCTTGCAGTGGAGGGTAGTGGCAAGTAGAAATTAGCCATCTTTTATGTATTCAACCCGCGCCACTTCACAAGTACACACTGTCCCTTCTTTTTAAGGATTTTCTCGACTACATAGTGGGTGGGTTCAGTCACTTTTTGCAATTCTGAATTATAAAAAACACCTTTTACCTCTTCTCCTTCAGAATCTATTACGCGATAAACAAGGGGCTGATGGTGTAATACTTGAATCACTTTAAAAATTTCTTCTGTCCCCAATTGGGTTCCTGCTTTCTTGAAAGGTACTTTCAGACTGGCTAATCGAACAGAATTACTCACCTTAAATATGGGTTTCTCGTTCTTGCTAGTTTTGCCATACAACCGTTGCCACACTACGTCTTCATTGTTCAAGGTCACGTCTTTGGGAGCCTTACCGTGTGCACTATGGACTGTACCATTGTATCCTTTGACGACACGTTGAAACACGTCTAGGTAACGATATGTGTTGTTTCTCGTGTAGTACCTACCCAATTTCTCACGTACAGTTATGTTCAGGCGCTCAACCAGTGCTGCTTTTTTATCAGAGTAACTGGCAAAGAATATATCCCTTTTGCTTTAAGAAACTTTTGGAAGACACGATTTGTGAATTCCGTTCCTTGATCTGTGTTTAAATGTATAGGGGATCATCCTTTAGCGAGAATTTTGCTATAGACTTGAACCATTTCTTTTCCTGTTTTGGTCTTCATAGGGCTAGCCGATGCATGACGAGAGAACACATCGATAACCGTTAGAATGTATCGGTATCCATCATTGTATCGGGTCAAGTTCTCTTCATAACTGGTCTTCCGACATCTTAAATTTACATGCTCTTATGAGAATGTGAGAAAACAGATAATTGAGGGGTGTGAAAAAATAATCAACCAAGAATTTAATTCTCTAGTGTTTTTTCGTTTTATATATCCCTTGGAATTTAACCTTCGGTGTCACAAGTTATAGTATTTGTATATATACTAGATACGTCAAGCAGTTTCGGATTCCGAAATATCAATAATTTAAAAAATTTGATTGTCAACTTCCAATATAGATTATTATCAATTTTTTAATTGCACCAAACAATAATTTTATATTAAAAATAATGCTAAAGCATGATTTGGGTTTTACCTTGACGATCGCCACTTTTGAAAAAGCCCAGCTGTTTTGCATTATATGCAAGCGAAGTGACTTTAAGTTAATGTTCCCTTTCTTGGAAGCTTTCATTTGTCGGAGAGGATTTAGGCTGGGGAGAAGCGAAAGAATCCTTCCGTGTCCATCAAAAGAGTGGCGTTGCGGCTCATCAATTAGAGCTTCCTCTTCAGAGGGAAAGGAAGGAGGCTTTCGGATGCAATGGTCTTTTGCATATCGGGCTGAAATGGTAACCAAAGGGTAAAAGCATGAACGCACGACCAACCCTTGGCCCAAGTAATATTTTAATTCTGTGGTTTTAGGGTTGCTGAATCGCGAAACCTTTTTCATTAAGTGAAAACAAGCGCATGCACAGTTAAGCTTGCCAACAAATATATCTATCATGTGTAAAGGTAAAACGAATTTTACCTTTCTGCAGGTATGGCCTGAAGAATTTATTTTTTATACTGCAGGTATGGCCTGAAGAATTTATTTTTTATACTGCAGGTATGGCCTGAAGAATTTATTTTTTATACTGCAGGTATGGCCTGAAGAATTTATTTTTTATACTGCAGGTATGGCCTGAAGAATTTATTTTTTATACTGCAGGTATGGCCTGAAGAATTTATTTTTTATACTGCAGGTATGGCCTGAAGAATTTATTTTTTTATACTGCAGGTATGGCCTGAAGAATTTATTTTTTATACTGCAGGTATGGCCTGAAGAATTTATTTTTTATACTGCAGGTATGGCCTGAAGAATTTATTTTTTATACTGCAGGTATGGCCTGAAGAATTTATTTTTTATACTGCAGGTATGGCCTGAAGAATTTATTTTTTATACTGCAGGTATGGCCTGAAGAATTTATTTTTTATACTGCAGGTATGGCCTGAAGAATTTATTTTTTATGCTGCAGGTATGGCCTGAAGAATTTATTTTTTATGCTGCAGGTATGGCCTGAAGAATTTATTTTCTATGCTGCAGGTATGACCTGAAGAATTTATTTTCTATGCTGCAGGTATGGCCTGAAGAATTTATTTTCTATGCTGCAGGTATGGCCTGAAGAATTTATTTTCTATGCTGCAGGTATGGCCTGAAGAATTTATTTTCTATGCTGCAGGTATGGCCTGAAGAATTTATTTTCTATGCTGCAGGTATGGCCTGAAGAATTTATTTTCTATGCTGCAGGTATGGCCTGAAGAATTTATTTTCTATGCTGCAGGTATGGCCTGAAGAATTTATTTTCTATGCTGCAGGTATGGCCTGAAGAATTTATTTTCTATACTGCAGGTATGGCCTGAAGAATTTATTTTCTATACTGCAGGTATGGCCTGAAGAATTTATTTTTTATACTGCAGGTATGGCCTGAAGAATTTATTTTTTATACTGCAGGTATGGCCTGAAGAATTTATTTTTTATACTGCAGGTATGGCCTGAAGAATTTATTTTTTATACTGCAGGTATGGCCTGAAGAATTTATTTTTTATACTGCAGGTATGGCCTGAAGAATTTATTTTTTATACTGCAGGTATGGCCTGAAGAATTTATTTTTTATACTGCAGGTATGGCCTGAAGAATTTATTTTTTATACTGCAGGTATGGCCTGAAGAATTTATTTTTTATGCTGCAGGTATGGCCTGAAGAATTTATTTTCTATGCTGCAGGTATGGCCTGAAGAATTTATTTTTTATGCTGCAGGTATGGCCTGAAGAATTTATTTTCTATGCTGCAGGTATGGCCTGAAGAATTTATTTTCTATGCTGCAGGTATGGCCTGAAGAATTTATTTTTTATGCTGCAGGTATGGCCTGAAGAATTTATTTTCTATGCTGCAGGTATGGCCTGAAGAATTTATTTTCTATGCTGCAGGTATGACCTGAAGAATTTATTTTCTATACTGCAGGTATGGCCTGAAGAATTTATTTTTTATACTGCAGGTATGGCCTGAAGAATTTATTTTTTTTACTGAAGGTATGGCCTGAAGAATTTATTTTTTATACTGCAGGTATGGCCTGAAGAATTTATTTTTTATACTGCAGGTATGGCCTGAAGAATTTATTTTTTATACTGCAGGTATGGCCTGAAGAATTTATTTTTTATACTGCAGGTATGGCCTGAAGAATTTATTTTCTATGCTGCAGGTATGGCCTGAAGAATTTATTTTCTATGCTGCAGGTATGGCCTGAAGAATTTATTTTTTATACTGCAGGTATGGCCTGAAGAATTTATTTTTTATACTGCAGGTATGGCCTGAAGAATTTATTTTTTATGCTGCAGGTATGGCCTGAAGAATTTATTTTCTATGCTGCAGGTATGGCCTGAAGAATTTATTTTCTATGCTGCAGGTATGGCCTGAAGAATTTATTTTTTATACTGCAGGTATGGCCTGAAGAATTTATTTTTTATACTGCAGGTATGGCCTGAAGAATTTATTTTTTATACTGCAGGTATGGCCTGAAGAATTTATTTTTTATACTGCAGGTATGGCCTGAAGAATTTATTTTTTATACTGCAGGTATGGCCTGAAGAATTTATTTTTTATACTGCAGGTATGGCCTGAAGAATTTATTTTTTTTACTGAAGGTATGGCCTGAAGAATTTATTTTTTATACTGCAGGTATGGCCTGAAGAATTTATTTTTTATACTGCAGGTATGGCCTGAAGAATTTATTTTTTATACTGCAGGTATGGCCTGAAGAATTTATTTTTTATACTGCAGGTATGGCCTGAAGAATTTATTTTCTATGCTGCAGGTATGGCCTGAAGAATTTATTTTTTATACTGCAGGTATGGCCTGAAGAATTTATTTTTTATACTGCAGGTATGGCCTGAAGAATTTATTTTCTATGCTGCAGGTATGGCCTGAAGAATTTATTTTCTATGCTGCAGGTATGGCCTGAAGAATTTATTTTCTATGCTGCAGGTATGGCCTGAATTTATTTTTTATGCTGCAGGTATGGCCTGAAGAATTTATTTTTTATGCTGCAGGTATGGCCTGAAGAATTTATTTTTTATACTGCAGGTATGGCCTGAAGAATTTATTTTTTATACTGCAGGTATGGCCTGAAGAATTTATTTTTTATGCTGCAGGTATGGCCTGAAGAATTTATTTTCTATGCTGCAGGCATGGCCTGAAGAATTTATTTTCTATACTGCAGGTATGGCCTGAAGAATTTATTTTCTATACTGCAGGTATGGCCTGAAGAATTTATTTTCTATACTGCAGGTATGGCCTGAAGAATTTATTTTTTATACTGCAGGTATGGCCTGAAGAATTTATTTTTTATACTGCAGGTATGGCCTGAAGAATTTATTTTTTATACTGCAGGTATGGCCTGAAGAATTTATTTTTTATACTGCAGGTATGGCCTGAAGAATTTATTTTTTATACTGCAGGTATGGCCTGAAGAATTTATTTTTTATACTGCAGGTATGGCCTGAAGAATTTATTTTTTATACTGCAGGTATGGCCTGAAGAATTTATTTTTTATACTGCAGGTATGGCCTGAAGAATTTATTTTTTATACTGCAGGTATGGCCTGAAGAATTTATTTTTTATACTGCAGGTATGGCCTGAAGAATTTATTTTTTATACTGCAGGTATGGCCTGAAGAATTTATTTTTTTTACTGCAGGTATGGCCTGAAGAATTTATTTTTTTTACTGAAGGTATGGCCTGAAGAATTTATTTTTTATACTGCAGGTATGGCCTGAAGAATTTATTTTTTATACTGCAGGTATGGCCTGAAGAATTTATTTTTTATACTGCAGGTATGGCCTGAAGAATTTATTTTTTATACTGCAGGTATGGCCTGAAGAATTTATTTTTTATACTGCAGGTATGGCCTGAAGAATTTATTTTTTATACTGCAGGTATGGCCTGAAGAATTTATTTTTTATACTGCAGGTATGGCCTGAAGAATTTATTTTTTATACTGCAGGTATGGCCTGAAGAATTAATTTTTTATACTGCAGGTATGGCCTGAAGAATTTATTTTTTATACTGCAGGTATGGCCTGAAGAATTTATTTTTTTTACTGAAGGTATGGCCTGAAGAATTTATTTTTTATACTGCAGGTATGGCCAACCTATGGTACCCGTGACCAGAGTGGAAAACTAGACGAATTTGCTCGGCAGTCAAGAGTGGCGAGCAAAATCGTCTCACATCTGTTTTTGGCAAAAGTGACTCTTTTCCTACCGCATTTTTTGACTCGCGAACCCTGCAGTGTTGCGTATATAGTATGTCGAAATACCACAGAAGCGAAATTTGCGTACTTCTTATAATCATTGACTAAACTTTATGGATTTTAAAGGTCACTCTGAATCTCCAATAAATATTTTTCTAATTAAATGATATATTTTGGTTTGGATTATGCAAGTTGAGTGATCATAATTACAATATTAGTCAAAAGTTTTTCTTTCTAAAAAATTGGGCTGTAATCAAAGAATAGAATGGAATTAGCAAATATTTAGGTATATTAATGTTTTTTCACGTTAAAATTGCATAAATCATTCGCCATTTTGCGGAAAACAGAGTGAAAATACAGGGACACTGTACTTTCGCCGCCACACAGTCATTATTACCCCTGTTACATGGTTTCAGTGGAGTGTTCGTCTGCATGTGATTTTCCACACAGCTATACTTTGAAGCGCACCGCAAAGAATTGAAATCTGCTTTCATCACTGCATACAGTTACAAATGATTATAACTTTTGCCTTTACCATATGTATTCACTTAAGTACTTTGAATAAATTGGGAATAAAAATTTATCTTGCTTCTATTTTTGTTGTCTTTTTTTTAATTGTTTAAAAATATGATATAAATGTTTTCAATTCCATGCCTGCGTAATAAAGGAGGTGGACGGAAGTGATTTTCTTCCGTAGTAGGTTGAGAAAATCATCAGTGGGTTTATGTTGGTGAAATGAAATCTCTATTTGTTGCCACATAAGGAGTAATTTTCAGATTCTAAGACCTTTTTTAGGAATGGTTTATTGAAAAGATTTCATTGCATACAAAGATGATTTAAAATGAGCAATATACAAGAGAAAGAGACAATATTTGGCACACATTTACACCAATCCATCCGTCGCTCCAAGTGAACCATAACCGAGAGATTATGCACCGTGTGACAGAGAAGGAACACACTGAACGAGCTTTGACGTCAAAGCTTCTACAAGTAGAAACCATTCCGAATCGTTTGATTACAATCAAAATGCGTTTAACAAACAACTATTTCGCAGTAAAAAAAAATGAGCCAATTGATAATCACTGCCTGGCTCACTAACTGTGAGAAGGCAAAAGAAAGGAAGATGTTAAAAAGCTTAGATGAGAACAGAGGACATGAAAGTTACAATCTGTTGACATATAATATGCACTCGGAAGATTTATTGTAACTCGTTTTGCTTCTCAACTAGTATCAAAACGGTCCGTTACTTTTCACCCACGATCATGTTATTCGTTTACAAATTAGCGCCAGATTTGGGATTCTATACTCGTCATAAATCTCTAGAGATATTTGAAAAAGAACATTGTAATTATGAACAGAAAAAAAATTCTTTCGTTTTCGTAGTACGATGTTATTGTCACTGTGGTGGGAAATTGTACGAAACGGTACGAAAGATCTGCAGCAGAAAATTATCCCACAACTGATTGAGCATCAACAGTGCGACGGAAAACATTAAGAGAGGAATTGTTGCTTATATGATGAGTGCAGGTTGGAATGCTTCCTACCAAGGGCTGATCTGGGAGGAAGAAGAACAGCACCCCCCCCCCCCCTCCAACACATCTTTAAGAATTCTAATGACGATCATGAAGGCAGAAAATTATTAAACTTCTGTATATTTTACGAATCTTTAAAGATCTCTTAAATATTATTTATATATTAATGTTAGTGGCAATAGAGTCTCTCCCCCTCTGAGGCAGAGATGGCTCATTCAGTAGTGCACCAGGCTCATCATCTGCAGTTCACAGGTTCGAGTCCCGCCTGGAGATCTCTCTGCACAGTACCGTCTGTCAGTAGGGAACACTGATGGGCTTGGAAAAGTTGCCGTCCATCGGATGGGACGTTAAGCCGTGGCCTCGTGTGGGGAAGAGCGATACCCTGTGCACGTTAAAGAATACACTGAATGGCTTGATGGGAGGCTACCATCTGTCTCCTAACGGCTGTTCAGTGGGTCCCCTTCGTCCTTCTCTGAGCCCTTGGGGATCCTTGTGACCTGGCCATTTAGCCCATTGTATGCAAAACAGTGCTGCTCAGAGGTAAAACAACCTACAATTGCCCCCCCCTTCCCCCCAAAATAAAAAAATCCAATGCTCCACAGTTGAGATGCTAGAAGATGGTGTGCGTTAGTCAGGTGGAAGGTGGATTTTCAAAAGAACCGAAACCAGACTTTGGTGGGGTTACAAAGAGACTAGGGATGAGCATAATTGTGGAACGTTGTTTCAGTGGAATTTGAACCACTTTAGTATCTTTGGCTAGTGATCAAAGGGACCTGGGTTCGAACCCTAGGTAATGGTAGGTAGGCATGGATGTTTGCATTGTCTTTCTGCTGAGGTCTCACCTTCTTCAGACCTTATACTATGGCGTATAAATTGACAGGCTTTTATCCAACTTATGGCAAGCAACTGCTTCAGGGTTTTTCTTTTAATTTCCTCCTCAGCACCCTACCTCTTTTGCATTACATTTCTTTTTGTAATGGGCTTCACTTTTCATGCAGCAATAAGCTTAACAAGGAAGCATGATGCAATTACTAGTGTATCACAAGGGATAATATTAACGATTTTCATCATCAAAAACTGAAAAAAAAGGGCAGTTTCAAAAACACGCATCGCATTTTAGCAATCGTAACCCCATCTCCGATACCTTCCCATTACCCAGCTAACACAGGTAACAAAATCCAAACCTGTCTCGAGATTTCATGTAATTTATGGACAACCTCACTCTCTAAAGGACGGGTTCTCAACGTGGGTACGCGGTAAAATTTTTTTGGGGTACGCCGTGAGAACTCAAAAGTTGCTAGATCTAGTAACAAAGTCGCTAAGTTGGCATTATTATACTATAATTATAATTTTATCTATCTGTATAAGGGGTACGCCAGTTACATATACATTTCCAGGGGATACGGGAAGCATAAAAGTTTGAGAACCACTGCTCTAAAGGAAACAATGTGGACAGAAAACTAATCCCAGTTATGACCTTATCACTGCTCACAAATCAATCTGAATGTGCGCTTGGAAAAAGGATTCAACTCTGGAAAGGTCTGAGATGCGAGATCCTTTGCAAGGGCAGCGGACCATCCTAGAAAGCAATCATCCCTGGCCTTCAGGGGTACATTAAATGGGGCTTCAGTACAGGAGGGTCAGAGTCTTAATAAGATGCTTCAATACACGAGAGTAAGAGTCTTAATAAAACGTTTAAGTAGAGGAGAGTCTTAATACGATATTTCAGTACAGGAGAGTTAGAATCTTAATAAGATGTTTCAGTACAAGGGAGTCAGAGTCTTAATAAGATATTTCGGAACAGGAGGGTCGGAATCTAAATAGGATGTTTCAGTACAGGAGAGTCAGAGTCTTAATAAGATGTTTCAGTACAGGAGAGTCAGAGTTTTAATAAGATGTTTCAGTACAGGAGAGTCAGAGTCTTAATAAGATGTTTCAGTACAGGAGAGTCAGAGTCTTAATAAGATGTTTCAGTACAGGAGAGTCAGAGTCTTAATGAGATGTTTCAGTACAGGAGAGTCAGAGTCTTAATGAGATGTTTCAGTACAGGAGAGTCAGAGTCTTAATAAGATGTTTCAGTACAGGAGAGTCAGAGTCTTAATAAGATGTTTCAGTACAGGAGAGTCAGAGTCTTAATAAGATGTTTCAGTACAGGAGAGTCAGAGTCTTAATAAGATGTTTCAGTACAGGAGAGTCAGAGTCTTAATAAGATGTTTCAGTACAGGAGAGTCAGAGTCTTAATGAGATGTTTCAGTACAGGAGAGTCAGAGTCTTAATAAGATGTTTCAGTACAGGAGAGTCAGAGTCTTAATGAGATGTTTCAGTACAGGAGAGTCAGAGTCTTAATAAGATGTTTCAGTACAGGAGAGTCAGAGTCTTAATAAGATGTTTCAGTACAGGAGAGTCAGAGTCTTAATAAGATGTTTCAGTACGAGGAGTATGTAGGAGGTCAAATTAATAAGGATGTTTCAGTACAGGAGAGTCAGAATCTTAATAAGATGTTTCAGTACAGGAGAGTCAGAGTCTTAATAAGATGTTTCAGTACAGGAGAGTCAGAGTCTTAATGAGATGTTTCAGTACCGGAGAGTCAGAGTCTTAATGAGATGTTTCAGTACAGGAGAGTCAGAGTCTTAATAAGATGTTTCAGTACAGGAGAGTCAGAGTCTTAATAAGATGTTTCAGTACAGGAGAGTCAGAGTCTTAATGAGATGTTTCAGTACAGGAGAGTCAGAGTCTTAATGAGATGTTTCAGTACAGGAGAGTCAGAGTCTTAATAAGATGTTTCAGTACAGGAGAGTCAGAATCTTAATAAGATGTTTCAGTACAGGAGAGTCAGAGTCTTAATGAGATGTTTCAGTACAGGAGAGTCAGAGTCTTAATAAGATGTTTCAGTACAGGAGAGTCAGAGTCTTAATAAGATGTTTTAGTACAGGAGAGTCAGAGTCTTAATAAGATGTTTCAGTACGAGGAGTATGTAGGAGGTCAAATTAATAAGGATGTTTCAGTACAGGAGAGTCAGAATCTTAATAAGATGTTTCAGTACAGGAGAGTCAGAGTCTTAATAAGATGTTTCAGTACCGGAGAGTCAGAGTCTTAATAAGATGTTTCAGTACGAGGAGTATGTAGGAGGTCAAATTAATAAGGATGTTTCAGTACAGGAGAGTCAGAATTTTAAGATTTTTCGGTACAGGAGGGTCAGAATTTCAATAGGATGTTTCAGTAGAGGAGGGTGAGAGTCAGAAGAGCCTGTAACACTTCATTGGCTGATTCCAGCGAAAGAACCAATAGTCGAAAATCCCGTTACTGAACGGAAATCATCATTTGACTGTGGCCGGCTCAACAAGTCTAACCGTTTTTTTGGAAAGTTCTGTTTGAAGTGGACTAACGACTGGGTTGCCAACTTTTTATTTTTCCAAAATATTTATGCGTGAAGAATTTAAGAACAACATTAGATATGGAAACACAGAATGTGTTGAACACGTAGTCTAAAAGAGAATGCTAATAATATATTTTAACATAATATCTCGTTAGCAATGCATAGTTCAGCTAAATGCATTATCTCTTGCAAATTTAAAGTTCTCCAATTCCATCCCAGTTATATTTATTTTTTTTATAATTCATTTTATTACAATATCTTTTTTTTTAATTCATTGTGAAATAAATTAACATATGTAATAAAAATATATATATACTGTATAAATACAATAAATAAATATTGTAAATTAAATATAACCAAAATAGACAATTTTTTAAATGATAATTTACGATAAGTAATGTAAAGAGCTGTACCAGATAGTTAATGTTTTATGTGGTAGAAAATGGACAGGTATACAGGGATTGCAGCCATCCCATGGCCGAGTGGTTAGCGCGCTTGGTTACTGAGCTAAGGGACCTGGGTTCGAGCCCCGGGTAAGGCATGGACGTATGTGTCGTTTTTCTGCTGAGGCCCTGCCATCCTCTCAGACCTTCTACTCTGGCATATAAACTGATAGGCTCCTGTCAGACCTCTGTGGCAAGCAGATGCTTGAGGGGGTATTTATTTATTTTTATATTTTTAATTCAGTTCTAAAATATTAAATCTAAGTTTATAATCGGAACCGAGTATCAAAAATGTTGTAAACCAATATATTAGTCATAATTTTATGAAGATTTTACGGAAGAGTTTTATTTTTTTTAAATAGCACTAGAACGCAGAGAGGAAAAATGCACATACACACACGTCAGGGCTGGATCTTGGGGGGGGGGGGGGGGGGGGGGTAGGTGTAGATCCGGGGCTTGTATATAGGTAATTATTACAGTGGAGAGTAAAATACTGAATTGAAGTAAAAAAAAGTTTCACGTTTTTTTTCCCCCGAAAATGTTTTTGATAAATGCGTTTTGAGAATAGCTTAAAAAAGAATATATGTATTATGAAACATCTTTTCAGCCCTAATCGGTTCAATTCAATATCAGGCATCTCTCCAGTTTTTTTATTACATCTGGGCACTGCCTGTAGTAGTCAAAATGCCCCACCAAAAAATTTAGTCCCGATCCGTCATTGCTTTAGAGGCTACCAAATGAGTATGAAGCCTTTGGCTGCGTAAATTGTTAGTCTGCACTTGAAATAAAGCTTAGGAAGATAAAACTTTTATTTTTTCGTAAATTGAATCAATGCTCTCCTCTGATCCCACTTCTAGCTTTTTGCTCCTCTTTTCAGAACATTGATATCTGGCAACACTAACTCTAAATGGCCACTGACGCGACAGAAAGCGTCGAAACATCTTCCACGAGACAGTTGATTCGGCGAAATTTTTCTTTTGCAGTCTCTATTACGGGAAACAATGAAAAGATTTTTCGAACTGGAAAAGTGCAAATTTTAAGAGGATTTTTTGCTTCCCTCGCTACGAATGGGGGTGAAAAGGAATTTACGGGGACTCGAGACAATGACGAATGAAGGGTTTTAACTCTCCTTAGATATTTTGGTAACTCGCCTTAGAAATAAATGAAAAAATTTCATTCGTGTTACTTTAGAAATAGTTATTTTCTAGTGTAATTTCCCGTCATATGACATAGAATCGTTTAGTTTTTATTAGGTAATATACTGTATTTTTTTATGTAATTTTATGTATTGATAATGATATTTCATTAAACTTTTATATTACGTTTTTTAATATAAATTTTGAAGCTCTTCATGGAGTATTTAAGATTTCTTTAAGTTGCCAAAACGGCAAAGAAGCGCGTGAAAGTCAAAAATATTTAATGCTCGTGGATCAAGCGTGATTAACCTGCTTCTCAAAATATCAAGTTCCATTTTGAGCCCCACCAAATTTAAAAGATTCCATCTTTGACATACACCTCTCCCCTCAGATGTTAAACTCAGCTTTTAGTCCCTCCAATATGTGGTTAGCACGCTTGGCTACTGATCTAAGGGACCTGGGTTCAAGCCCTGGGTAAGGCACGGATGTATTTATCGTTTTTCTGCTGAGGTCCTGCCATCCTCTCAGATCTCCTACTGTGGCATATAAACTGACAGGCTCCTGTCAGACCTCTGTGTGCAGCAAGCAGCTGCTTGAGGGGGTATTTATTTTTATTTTAAAGTGAAGTCACACTTTCTAAGCCTCTAAAAATCCACTGATCCCGACCTCACAATCAGCAGCAGATAATCTCCAACGTTCAAGATGCTTGGTATTTGCCCGTTCCCTCTAGCTCTTCATGGAGTGATGTGTTGAAGAGATGAGCGTCATCAGCACTGAGACTCCCCCCCTCTGTTCCCCACTTCCAACACTAACTGTTGCACCTCACACTCCAGTGTCCTGTTCCTCTTATACATCTGCACGTAACTGACCTGCAGTTGTTTCTGATATCGGATCACTTTCCCTTTCTCTTCTGTCCACTTCGCTCTTTCGCCTTCGATCTCTTCCCTCGCCGACCGCAGCTCGCAGCGGACGGCATCCACTTCCGCTCTCAGCCGGTTCACCTCTGACGTCAGTTGCTCCCTCTCTTCCACTAGAGCAACTCTCCTCTGCATCTCGTGCACTTGCCTGCCGCGAAGAGCTTCCTGCCGGGTGCTGGCGAGTCTCAGTTGCAGCTCCGAAAGTTGCTGCTCGGTTTGCTCGCGGCACTCTTTCAGTTGCGTCTTCAGAGCGAGCAACTCTCCGACGCGGGAGCTGTTGCCCACCTGGCAGTCTCGCAGCTGAGCCTTGAGCAGCGAGATCTCCCCAGATTTCTGCCCCAGTGCCCAGCGTGTTTCCTCCAGCTCCTCTTCTGCCGCCCCCAGCTGACACGCGCTGCTCGCTTTCTCCCTTCGAAGCTGCTCCACTTCGGCTTCGAGAAGTTGCCATTCTTGCTTCATCTAAAAGAGAAAAAGAATTCCTGTCATTTGAAAAAAGCAAAAAGGAAATGAATTTTATTTTAAGGCTAAAAATAATGAAGATTTTCAAAAACTTACCCGTCCTGGAGGACGAGCAACAAGAAAATTTAATCCGTCAGCCAAATTAAAGGGTCCAGCCAAAAATTCCGTCCTGGACACAAAACCAATAAATTTGCCTATATTACGCTTTTTTTTAAAAATAAGATACTTATTTATATTTCAACTACAAAGGAAATGAAATGGCAATGCAAATTAAATTGTGTACAAATAATCTAAATGGCAAAAAAATTAGAAACATAATAACTTTTCGCTATTTGACTTAGAGGTCTAAATTGACCTCACTTATCTATTAATTATATCTCTCAGTATGACGAACCAAGAAGAAATCGAAGCAGAGATATGCAAATTGCAGGAGGCATTCGGCCATCTGAGATATACAGAGGTCCAAAGTTCTGCAGCGAATGGATATGCGACACCCAGCCGAACCATCGATAAATACCAGGTGCCCAGGAGCTCGTATCACAGTACGACAGACAGCGAGGTTGGAGTGCATGGAGGTAAAAAGAGGAGGGGCCCTAAGCACTTGAAGATGATGCTACGGCGACTGCGCGGCAGCCATGTTGTTCTATTCAAAACATTGATCAGTAGTGTTGGAATACAACGTGTCTTGCGCTATAAAAAATTGATCACATACGATATTTGCGTTAATTTATTCAGCGTTTTGGATGAACGAATCGCCCTTCAAAAACGATACCAGGAATTACCTTTCATCGGTCAGTTTCTCATTTTTATAAAGTTTAATTAATTATATAATGATACAAGTATCTTTGCGTTCTGATTACGCCGCTATGAAATCAGTTTTATTTCGAGTTACAAACCTCGATTCTTCAACAGATTTTTTTATTTTCTTAGGATTGTACTCAGCGATAAATGTCAAGATGTACTTTTTATATTGATTGATTGATTTTACGTTACGCTTATTTGAGAATTCCTTCTGCTGGCTTTCTCAGTTAAAAAATTTTGTTGGCTGTAATTGAATATTAGTATGTATTCTATTTAATGGATGATGAATTTACATACTTTTAAATAGAGGTGATTAAAATATCAAGGAGTTTCTTTTTCGTTTTTTATTTTATTTTAGGTGGAAGTATTAGATATTATTATTTTGTTTAAATGTTTCAGTGTTTAAATTCTTCTCCCTGATTTAATAAGTTCAATATAAAAGAGAAAAGTAAATTACAATAAAGTATTTTCACACGGAGGTATGAATGAGAGGAGGCGCCCTAACCGTGACCTTCGCCCTAACGCGCTTTCCCTGTCGAAGGTCATGATGCTGACGTAGCAGAGCGGTTGCCATGTTGTTGCTTCCAAAACAAATCGTCTGCCGTTGCAATCAAGCCTACTTTTCACGTGCTATACTCAGTTTTACTGTGCGTTATATACGGGAAGAATATATTTTACGACTAAGAGAAAGCCCATTTAAGCTATTTTGAATTTATATTGTTTTTTTTCAATGCAATGAATATTTCCATACAGAATTACGTGTAGCAGAACTATTTATGTATTTCGTCGAATACGACAATAACAAACAATTACAAGATTTTAAAAGTTTATTTATACTGCACTGATAACAGTAGAAAACATTTTATGGATAAAACATAAAAGTTATGTGCAATAGCAGCGCAAAAAAATCACATTTGTAAGATTCAGAAAATAGCTATTTTATGCTAAAAAAAAAATTCTGATTCCACAAGAATAAATAAATTTGCCTAACAAAACTAAATAATGCAAATAGTGTAGTAGACAAAATTGTAGATTTTAAAAACACTTTAAACTTTGTTGGAGAAATCATGTATAACACACCTATATTAAAATGCTTTGCAGTGATTTTTCACAATAGTGAACTCCAAAAAATGTGTTAAATAAGATATGACACCCACTATTAAGACAATTATGAGTGTACTGAATTTTCATTTTGACTTCAAAGCCAACAGGTAGCTCTGGATTTACTATTTATTGATTAATTAATTCTACTGTTTTATTTCGAGAATTTTTCGGTTAACTGTTTCCTTTTCTGACAACAAAGTGCAGAAAGTGATGCAAATTAGCTTAAAATTATGATTTATAACATTTAGTTATAACTTTTTAAATTTTAACCACTGGAAGTCACTTGTAACCTAGTTTGTATTACATCATTATTAAAAACCATAATTTGCAGTTATACTATTCATATTCACTGTTCTGATTGTAGAAATATGTGTGTTGTTTTGATATGAAGCCCAAAGATCTCAGGGCTTCATTTATACCACATAAGTAACCTTTAAGTATTGATTAGACAATTTTAAAACTTTGTACTGACTTTGTTTAAAAATTTCTAATATTTTAGATAATGGATAAAGGTACAATCACATCTATCCAAGATATTTTTTGATAGATGAGGAACTTAACATCTTCTACAGGCAAAGTGTGTCATCATCAAAATTCTTTGTTTTGTGATATAGTCAAAAATTCATAAAACTAATCAAACAGACACATTAGCAAAACTGTTATCTATAATGCTTCTCATCTCTCTTTGTCTAATGGAAAGTTGAAATAAAAGATAATTTCTATGTATTGGCCATAAGCTGACAGTGTATTTTAGTTTACAGTGCAAAAATATAGCATCTTTTCAAGAAGTTTATTTAAATAAAACAGTACCGAACAGTAAACCATAGAATTAAGTTTGAAATAAATATGTAAAATTTGTAACACACCTCTAAACTCGTAAAAGGAAAAAAATCTCTGGTGTGATGACACTCCCGATTTTTAGAGCTAGCTACACCCCTGAATTTTTGCTTATTTATAAATATATTGCTGTTGCTAATATAAGAAGTTAAAAAAAGAACTGAAAATAAATATATACAAAAGAAAACTAGATAACAATCCAAAAAAAACCCCAAATGATGACTCGAACCCACCAGCGTGTCTGTACCCTCAGCTTCACATCTCTCCCCCATCTCGTGCACATTCTCCTCCCTCAACCAGAGTTAAAAATCAATACAAAATACACAATTATGACAATCTCTCAAAGAAAAAAAATCCCATAAGGATTGAAATACAGCCTTACTCAGGCACAAAGGAAAAATTCAAAATAATATCTGCAAAAATTATATAAATAAAAAGCAGCTAAAAATTATACTAAGCAAAAATAATCAAAATTTAAAAAGTATAAAAAAAAACAAAAAAAAACAAAAAAATATATCCACAGGGTGAAGGGAATATAGTATCCTTAAAAAAAAAATAAAATAAAAAAAGGCAACGTTCCAGACAGTGTCTCGAACCCAACATCTCAGTGCCTGACTCCTCAGTCTCTCATACCTCCCTTCATGTACGCCTAACCTACCCCTCAACCAAACTAAAAATAAAATCACTACAAGCAATACACTCGCTCTATTTGAAATCCATACAGAATTAAATAAATTCAGTATTCACCTTAAAAGGCAAAATTTGAACCCTATCAAAAGAATTAACGAAAAGGAGAAAAGCATTACACTCTCCTCTCCTCTTTTAACTAAAATTATTTAAACAATTTGAAAAATTTTCACCCTGACTAATGATCGCTGTCACTCACCTATGACAATTTACACCAGACACATTAAGTTAATCTAAAAAGAAATTCAAAAAGATAAGACTCCAGTCCAAAAAAAGGGGGGGGGGGGCATTTAAACAAAACCCTTAAATGCTACCCAAATTAAATAAAAAGAAAGATTATATTTCTCACCTTATGAAAATACTTTATTGTAATTTACTTTTCCCTTTTTACACTGAACTTATTAAATCAGGAAGAGAGAGGAATTTAAACACCGAAGCATTTAAAAAAAATAATATCTAATACTTCCACGTAAAATAAAATAAAAAACAAAAAAAGAAACTCCCGGATATTTTAATCACCTCTATTTAAAAGCATGTAAATTCATCATCCATTAAATAGAATACACACTAAAAAAATTTTGTTGGCTGTAATTGAATATAACTGAGAAAGCCTGCAGAAGAAATTTTTAAAAAAGTGTAAGGTAAAATCAATCAATCAATATAAGAAGTACATCTTCATATTTATCGCCGAGTACAATCCTAAGAAAATAAAAAAATCTGTTGAAGAATCGAGGTTTGTAACTCGAAATAAAACTGATTTCATAGCGGCGTAATCAGAACGCAAAGATACTTGTATCATTATATAATTAATTAAACTTTATAAAAATGAGAAACTGACCGATGAAAGGTAATTCCTGGTATCGTTTTTGAAGGGCGATTCGTGCATCCAAAACGCTGAATAAATTAACGCAAATATCGTATGTGATCAATTTTTTATAGCGCAAGACACATTGTATTCCAACATTACTGATCAATGTTTTGAATAGAACAACATGGCTGCCGCGCAGTCGCCGTAGCATCATCTTCAAGCGCTTAGGGCCCCTCCTCTTTTCTTCCTACCTCCATGTATTTTCATAAGGTGAGAAATATAATCTTTTTTTTTTAATTTGGGTAGCATTTAAGGGTTTTGTTTAAATGCCCTCTCTGCTTGAGGGGGTATTTATTTTTTATTTATTTATTTATTTATTTATTTATTTATTTTTTTGGATTGGAGTCTTATCTTTTTGAATTTCTTTTTAGATTAACTTAATGTGTCTGGTGTAAATTGTCATAGGTGAGTGACAGCGATCATTAGTCAGGGTGAAAATTTTTCAAATTGTTTAAATAATTTTAGTTAAAAGAGGAGAGGAGAGTGTAATGCTTTTCTCCTTTTCGTTAATTCTTTTGATAGGGTTCAAATTTTGCCTTTTAAGGTGAATATTGAATTTATTTAATTCTGTATGGATTTTAAATAGAGCGAGTGTATTGCTTGTAGTTATTTTATTTTTAGTTTGGTTGAGGGGTAGGTTAGGCGTACATGAAGGAAGGTATGAGAGACTGAGGAGTCAGGCACTGAGATGTCGGGTTCGAGCCACTGTCTGGAATGTTGCATTTTTTTATTTTATTTTTTTTATACTTTTTTAATTTTTATTATTTTTGCTTTGTATAATTTCCTGCTATTCTCTCAGATCTTCTTCTATGGCATATAAACTGACAGGCTCCTGTCAGACCTCTGTGGCAAGCAGCTGCTTGAGGGGGTATTTATTTTTTTTTTTTTATAATTTTTAGTTGCTTTTTTTATATAGTTTTTCAGATATTATTTTGAAATTTTCCTTTGTGGCTGAGGAAGGATGTATTTCAATCCTTATGAGATTTTTTTTTGAGAGATTGTAATAATTGTGTATTTTGTATTGATTGTTAACTCTGGTTGAGGGAGGAGAATGAGCATGAGATGGGGGAGAGATGTGAAGCTGAGGGTACAAACATAGAGCTGATGGGTTCGAGCCACCATCTGGGGATAAATATGTGATCTTTTGCGGTTTAAATGCTGCTATTGCATATGACTTTTATGTTTTATCCATAAAATGTTTTCTACTGTTATCAGTGCAGTATAAATAAACTTTTAAAATCTTGTAATTGTTTGTTATTGTCGTATTCAACGCAATACATAAATAGTTCTGCTATACAGTAATTCTGCATAGAAATATTCATTGCATTAAAAAAAAAAGCAATATAAATTCCAAATAGCTTAAATGGGCTTTCTCTTAGTCGTAAAAAACTAACCCGGTTGAGTTGAAACCAAGATGGAGCTTCTACTCACCAATACATAAATAGTTCTGCTATACAGTAATTCTGCATAGAAATATTCATTGCATTAAAAAAAAAAGCAATATAAATTCCAAATAGCTTAAATGGGCTTTCTCTTAGTCGTAAAAAAATAATCTTCCCGTATATAACGCACAGTAAAACTGAGTATAGCACGTGAAAAGTAGGCTTAATTGCAGCGGCAGACGGTTTGTTTTTGAAGCAACAACATGGCTACCGCCCTTCTACGTCAGCATCATGACCTTCGACAGGGAAAGCGCGTTAGGGCGCCTCCTCTCATTCATACCTCCGTGTTGGAGTGCATGCTGCGAAAATGTTCGGAACATGGAGACACGGCGGGGCCCTCATACGCAATTGATTTTTGAGAGATAGTGAATCGTCGTTATGCGAGAGCTCGGATCAATCCTTCGAGCGATTGCCACAAGCATGCAATATGATGCAATATGATGCACATATATATAGGGATGCAATATGAGCACAGTGCAATGGTGTGTCTCGCGCAATATCATAGAGCACCAAATGACACGAAGGGCAGGTATGCCACATGACAGGACATGAAGATCGCATGCTCCGTAGGCAGGCCATCGCAACCCTTTCGCCACAGCAACTGTGTTGCGTAGTGATTTATGGAGTGGTACGCTACCATGGTCTCCACACAAACCATTAGACAGCAGTTGCATGACGCAGGAATGAAAGGGAGATGTCCAGTCTGCCATTGCAGACACATCACTGGTTATGCCATTGCAGACACATCACTGGTTATGCCATCTCCACTGGTGTCGAGCGAACAACATTGGAAACTACGGAATGGAGGAGAATATCAGTAATAGACGAGTCCCGAATTTGTTTCGGCATGCCAGACGGCCATTGTACTGTTGATGGCAACAACTACATGAGGAAGCTTATTCCATTATATTAGGGGTTCTCAACGTGGGGTACGCGGTAAAATTTTTAAGGGTACGCCGTGAGAGCTCAAAAGTGTGAGAGCTCAAAAGTCGCTAGATCTAGTAACAAAGTAAAAATAACCATTGTTATAATCATTGTACAATGTAATAACCATTGTTACAAGATGGAGCTTCTACTCACCCGATTGATTCAAGGCCAAGATGGAGCTTCTACTCACCCAATTGAGTTGAGGTCAAAATGGAGCTTCTACTCACCTGATTGAGTTGAAGCCAAGATGGAGCATCTACTCACGTGATTGGTTGAGGCCAAGATGGAGCTCCTACTCACCCGATTGAGTTGAAGCCAAGATAGAACTTCTACTCACCCAATTGGGTTGAGGCAAAGATGGAGCTTCTACTCACCCGATTCAGTTGAAGCCAAGATGGAGCATCTACTCACGTGATTGGGTTGAGGCCGAGATGGAGCTCCTACTAACCCGGTTGAGTTGAAACCAAGATGGAGCTTCTACTCACCCGATTGAGTTGAAGCCAAGATAGAACTTCTACTCATCCAATTGGGTTGAGGCAAAGATGGAGCTTCTACTCACCCGATTCAGTTGAAGCCAAGATGGAGCATCTACTCATGTGATTGGGTTGAGGCCGAGATGGAGCTCCTACTAACCCGGTTGAGTTGAAACCAAGATGGAGCTTCTACTCACCCGATTGAGTTGAAGCCAAGATAGAACTTCTACTCAGCCAATTGGGTTGAGGCAAAGATTCAGCTTCTACTCACCCGATTCAGTTGAAGCCAAGATGGAGCATCTACTCACGTGATTGGGTTGAGGCCGAGATGGAGCTCCTACTAACCCGGTTGAGTTGAAACCAAGATGGAGCTTCTACTCACCCGATTGAGTTGAAGCCAAGATAGAACTTCTACTCACCCAATTGGGTTGAGGCCAAGATGGAGCTTCTACTCACCCGATTGATTCAAAGTCAAGATGGAGCTTCTACTCACCCAATTGAGTTGAGGTCAAAATGGAGCTTCTACTCACCTGATTTAGTTGAAGCCAAGATGGAGCATCTACTCACCTGATTGAGTTGAAGCCAAGATGGAGTTTCTACTCACCCAATTGGGTTGAGGGCAAGATGGAGCTTCTACTCACCAGATTGATTGAAGCCAAGATGGAGCATCTACTCACGTGATTGGGTTGAGGCCAAGATGGAGCTCCTACTAACCCGGTTGAGTTGAAGCCAAGATGGAGCTTCTACTCACCCGATTGATTCAAGGCCAAGATGGAGCTTCTACTCACCCAATTGAGTTGAGGCCAAAATGGAGCTTCTACTCACCTGATTGAGTTGAGTGGCATGCTTATTGTGACAACTCTTCAGCTTGGCATCACACCTCTGGCGCATGCGCCTTAGTTCTCGCAACCAGGCCTGCTCCTTCTCCGCGTACACCTTGAAGATCACTTGCTCATTGTGCTCGAGTGTCTGTCTCAGATAGGTGATCTCAGCCTCTTTCTCTCGCAGCACATCTTCCGGGGAAGGTGTGCCACGCTCCCAGGCAGTAGGGGATGGGCTACTTGCAGGAAGGGATGGGCTACTTGCATGAAGGGATGGACTCGCAACCACTAGCACAGGCTTGAAGGCAATCGGACGGATCAATTCCTTGCCCTGTTCAAAGAAAAGAAAATGATTCGAAGAAGTGGTCATGCAAACGAATGTCTCTCACAAGTCAAACAGATAATTTATTTCAATGAATGGATGACTCATTAATATAACTAAATTGAAAAAAAAAATTTAAAAATACCTACTGCTGAGCACATGCAATCTTGCCAAGTAGGTAAATCGTCTCCCTATCTTCCTTTGAAATGAATACGAACTCAGTGATTGATTGCACCATCGATATGCTTTAGGTTTATTTTCAAATTTTTGGGGCCATATAGGAAGATAGATATTTTTAAATTTTTAAATTTATATAGGTATTTTCAGTGACAAAAAATATATATATCTTCAAAATTTTCATTTGATATATGACCCATAAATATCGACCACATTTCCTCTCCTCCCCCTTTTGGAGACATGTTTGAAGCTTTACGTCCCAATCTTTATTTTGAGGTACGACTCATTAAAGAAGAACCCTATGAAAATCGCCCCTCGACTTTTATCAGAAAGAGAATACTGGCGGCAAAATTGGAAATGGTATACGACGGTCATTATATGAGCTTTCATTTGACACCTACATCATAACTGTAGACTGTCGCGTTTGGAAGATATAGTAGAACGACTTTCATATTTTCCATTTGTTAGGGGGAAAGAAAGCATGGGGGTCAATCTTTTATAGCCTATGACACTCGTCGCATCATAAGCTTTCATTTGACACAGAGCTTGTTACTTTCCGCATTCGCGTTCAGGAGATATAGGGGAACATTCATTTTCATATTACCCCCCTTTTTAGAGGGGAAGAAATTCTGGAGAGGGGTAGAAAAATATGTTTCATATTTCCTTTTAAGGGGGGTGGAGAAAGCTTACGGAGGTTTTTTTTATAGGTTATGACCCTTCCTGCGTCACAAGCTTTCATTTGGTGCTTTCCACACTGGCATTCAGAAGATATAGGGAAACAATCGTTTCCATATTTGCCCCTTTGTTAGGGGGAGAAAATATGGGGGGTAAAGCTTTTATAGCCTATGACACTCACGCATCACAAGCTTTCATTTAACGTACAGCTGGTTGCTTTCGGCATTCACGAGATATAGGTAACAATCATTTTCATATTACCCAACCCCCTTTTTTCATAGGGGTGAGGAAAGCGTGGGATCAATTTTTTATAACCTATGACACTCCACGCATCACAAACTTTCATTTGACATATAAATCATTAAGTTTCACCATAGCGTTCGAAAGATACGGTGGAACAACTTTTCGTCAAATCTACACAAACCGAGAAACTTTCAAACCGACCAATCGACAAATGTCAAAGCCAAAAGCAATAGAAAGATAGGTAAAATGAACAAAAGAAAAAAAAAGCAATAGGAAGATGGGTAAAATGAACAAAAAAAAGCAATAAGAAGATAAGTAAAATGAAAAAAAAGCAATAGGAAGATGGGTAAAATGAACAAAAAAAGCAATAAGAAGATAAGTAAAATGAAAAAAAAAGCAATAGGAAGATGGGTAAAATGAACAAAAAAAAGCAATAAGAAGATAGGTAAAATGAAAAAAAAAAAGGCAATAGGAAGATGGGTAAAATGAACAAAAAAAAGAGCAATAAGAAGACAGGTAAAATGAAAAAAAAAAGGCAATAGGAAGATGGGTAAAATGAACAAAAAAAAGAGCAATAAGAAGACAGGTAAAATGAAATAAAAAAGGCAATAGGAAGATGGGTAAAATGAACAAAAAAAAAAGCAATAAGAAGACAGGTAAAATGAAATAAAAAAGGCAATAGGAAGATGGGTAAAATGAACAAAAAAAAAGCAATAAGAAGACAGGTAAAATGAAATAAAAAAAGCAATAGGAAGATGGGTAAAATGAACAAAAAAAGCAATAAGAAAATAGGTAAAATGAAAAGAAAAAAGGCAATAGGAAGATGGGTAAAATGAACCAAAAAAAAGCAATAAGAAGATAGGAAAAATGAAAAAAAAGGCAATAGGAAGATGGGTAAAATGAACAAAAAAAGCAATAAGGGAGATAGGTAAAATGAACCAAAAAAGGCAATAGGAAGATGGGTAAAATGAACAAAAAAAAGCAATAAGAAGATAGGTAATATGGAAAAAAAGGAAATAGAAAGATGGGTAAAATGAACAAAAAGAAGCAATAAGAAGATGGGTAAAATGAACAAAAAAAAAAGCAATAAGAAGATAGGTAAAATGAAAAAAAAAAGACAATTGGAAGATGGGTAAAATGAACAAAAAAAGCAATAAGAGAGAGGGGTAAAATGAACAAAAAAAAAAGGCAATAGGAAGATGGGTAAAATGAACAAAAAAAAGCAATAAGAAGATAGGTAAAATGAAAAATAAAAAGGCAATAGGAAGATGGGTAAAATGAACAAAAAAAAGGGCAATAGGAAGATGGGTAAAATGAACAAAAAAAAAGCAATAAGAAGATAGGAAAAATGAAAAAAAAGACAATAGGAAGATGGGTAAAATGAACAAAAAAAAAGCAATAAGAGAGATAGGTAAAATGAACAAAAAAAGCAATAGGAAAATTGGTAAAATGAATTACTAATACATGAAGCAAGAACAATGTCGCTTTATCCCGTTGTCGAGTACATAAAATGACGCAACCATAAGAAAGGAGCGCAGATGTCCTGATATTCGAAAAAGTCCGGAATGGTGATTTCGAAAGAGGCGAATTTCTTTGATTAATCGATGCAGCGAAGAGGATTGGTGGTTTTGAAAATGGTTTTGAAAGACTCAGATATCACACCAACATGTGGAACTTCCTGTACAATATTAAAATTCTTCCCACATGTGGAATTCTTTTAAAATATTTTATCCATTTCTATACCCCATCTGAAAAAGGAAGAATCGGGCAATGTAGACCGCTTGGAGGAATGGGGAAAAAAATCTTACCTTCAATCTGTTGGTAGCGGTGAACCTCTTTCAATAAATTAAAGCTGATACAAAAACTACTTCAGATTGGATATAACAGAAGAAAGACTTACGTAATGCCATGCACTGAAAATGGCGAAGTTAAAAATTACGACTTCACAAAATGCAGTGTTATTTGCAGTCACTAAAGATGCAAATAACTTAATGCATTTCGCATACTTATTACACTGAAGCTTTCAAAAACTAATTGAAGTTTGTTACATTTTTTAAATATTATGCATTTGCTACATTATCAGCGTTTAAATGTCTATCCCTTTTGTTTAAACTGCATATTTAATAAATAATGTTATTAAATTTATCATTAAAAATGTTTCGAGAGATAAGTGGGGAGGCACCAAAATTTTGTTTCGTTCAGAATCATATTTACTGTCGCAGTGGGCCTGAGTAGTTTATTCACAACCTACGGTCCCCTTTGCACAGTGCTTTCCCCCCTATGACGTCACCGACCGGAAATTGACCTGTGTTGGTCCACGTTGCCTTCTGAACTCTGACCCCTATGTTGCAATCAACAGGAAATTGACTCTGGTGTCGCAACTGTCGTGGCGCTCCATATTAATAATTCATAATTAAAAATTCCTCCCCCTTTTAACCCCTGGCGCTATCTAGTGCCTATGAGGGACACTATTTTCCCAAAAAAATCCTTATTTTAACTCTAATTTTAAGCCCTCTTTCTCGAATAGTCTCGATTTTCCTTCATCGATTTTTCTTTATTTCAGACCCCCAATGGTTGACTTATATTTTAAACCCTCCACTTGCAGACCCCCTAGTTGACCTATATTTTAAGCCCTACCTATATTTTAAGGCCCCTCCTTCCCTCGAACTGGCTGATGCACGCCTCAGAATAATTGCACAGAAAAGGATGACACAAGTCTCAATTGTAAAAACACCTCCAAAAAGACCCCCTGGTTGACCTATATTTTAAGCCCTACCTATATTTTAAGCCTCCTCCTTCCCTCGGACCGGCTGATGCACGCCTCAGAATAATTGTACAGAAAAGGATCATTACAAGTCTCAATTGTAAAAACACCTCCAAAAAGACCCCCTGGTTGACCTATATTTTAAGGCCCCTCCTTCCCTCGGACCGGCTGATGCACGCCTCAGAATAATTGTACAGAAAAGGATGATTACAAGTCTCAATTGTAAAAACACCTCCAAAAAGACCCCCTGGTTGTCCTATATTTTAAGCTCTACCTATATTTTAAGGCCCCTCCTTCCCTCGGACCGGCTGATGCATGCCTCAGAATAATTGTACAGAAAAGGATGATTACAAGTCTCAATTGTAAAAACACCTCCAAAAAGACCCCCTGGTTGACCTATATTTTAAGGCCCCTCCTTCCCTCGGACCGGCTGTACAGAAAAGGATGATACAAGTCTCAATTTTAAAATCAACTGCCAAAGTTGTATTCTTATTAAACCTCCCTCCCCTTAAAAAATTAATCGGTGGTGTCCAATGCGTATTTTAGTACATCTCCTATATTTAAAAACTCGCTAGGTATTCATCTGAAATTTTACAAGACCACTCAACTCTTTCTGAATGACAACGGTCAGAATGCCTAATGCAGCTCTCTAAATAAAACTTTCTTTAACAGAAAATCAACTCTCAAAGTTGTATTCTTATTAACTAAACACTCATCAAAACCACACATCCCTTCTATTAAAAGTTACTTCTATTAAAACTTCACAAACTCACGCCCTTTTACAAGTTCCCTAAACATGTTGTATATTCTCTGTATTTATGCCTTATAATTAAACACTCATCAAAAATTCTCTCACCTTTATTAAAAAATCACTCCACGGTCGTAATAAAAAACAGTTTTCTATAGATGGGTTTCATCAAAAAAAAAAAATCCTCCCCCTGCAGTGAGATTCGAACCGACTATCTTGGGCTCGATAGCCGGACGCACTCGACTATGGTTTGTACTTGATGTGGCCTAGATACGTGTCGAACGGGTCAGACATTTCAGATATTAACCTAGTACGTTTTTTACAACCTTTGTATTCTTTATAACTAGCTTTTTCTACGTATTTCTTATAATGAACCCGATAGTCCTTTCACATTAACATATGTATTTTTATAACTCACGTATTTTAAGTCCGTTTCAGTAACACTTATTTCTTTTAACTCCGTGACTGTTGGCTGTCGCTTACTAGGACTATCCACAGTAACTATTTTTAAAAGACTGGCCCGCAGAAAATGCCGATGGGTAAAAAATTAATAAAAACTGATTATACTCGTCATGATGAAAAATATTGAGGGGTAATACGGTCGACCTAAAAGACTCAGTGTTCGGATCCTCACCCTGGACAACGTTTCACTGACGGATGGTTTAAGTCCTGTGAAATTATTCCAAACGGGGAATCACAAGTGTTTTATTAACGAATGAATCTTGGATCTGTGCTGCTTCCGTGTCAGGAGCACTGCCTTACATCGTGAAAACCCACTAGCACTCTTTATCGTGGTTTTCGAACTCGATATTTTTCCAAGTCCCGAGACGGTTCTCCCAATTCTATCCTTTACGATACAAGGGCGTTTCAATGTACCCAATGTAGACAAACCCTTTTGAAATGACGCGTCCTAAACCTCCAAGTGGTGGGCTTATTAAAATTAGTCTCCATCGGGTTGGTGCCGTCAGATATTTATGTTTCCACGTAATAATGCTACACTGAAGAAAAATCGGCTAAAAAACCGTCTTTCACATCGTTTGCGTGCGAACGTATGCCGCATCACGCTGTTGAAATCGGGTAAAAAATAACTTTTTTTTGTACGCAGTAGAATGTTCAAAGTACGTTGCAGTTACTCTTGCGTAAAAACTTTAGTTCCATCACGAATGCACGTTAATGGTGTAGGGGAACATTAGTTTTAGCAAATACTTCAACTATAAAAAAAAATAATACAATGTCTCACGCACCCTTTCAACTTACCTGCACTAATCCACTGATATTTTATTTGCAGCTGGACTGATAGTCAAAATTTAGCAAATATTACAAAGAATCCGCCTAACTAACTGTGACGACAGGAAAAAGTGTAAAAATCACATAAAAATGCACAGGGTGGGTGTAAAAATCGTTCCAAAAAGAGAACATTATAACTCAAATAGTAAGACAGAAAAATTCAAAGAAAGTGACACATGTAACAGTCATAAACAAGGTGAAACGGGATTTTCTTTGCCATACCTATTAATGCATGCCAATTAGTGTGGAAAATAAGTGATCCTAATGACTAACTGATAAATGTCCCTCTTTAACAGATGACATGCTTTCATAGCTAAAAGAGCGCGTGCTTTATGAGACGGTAGCATTATGTTTATTTAATCCATCTTTTAAAATCTGACAAAACCATACGTACCCGTTAGGATACAATGTTTAAGCAGTTTTTTTTTACCAAACCGTTCACAAAAAATGTAAGAGGTGTAACACCCTGTGTGAAATATATGTATACGACTAAATAGTTTTTAAGCAACTATTATGTAGTCACTTTATGGGTAGTATAAACTATTCTCATCATTAAAGGTTAACGTAGGGTAAATATGGTAACACACTAAGCAGAACTCTGCGTAAATAAAAATATGGTAATCCACTTAGCACATTATAACTAAATTAGCATATAAACTAATCCGACACGCTCTTGGTACACATGGAAAGTGAAATTAATTAATGTACAAAACACACATAATGTTTGTTTTGCGTTATAGATAAATAGAAACGGTAACAAAACTCAACTACGTTATAGATAAAATAGTAATGGTAACAAAACTCAGCACTATAGTTAAAAGAAATGGTAGCAATATAGATATAAATCTTAAAATATACTCACCCTTACATGTCATAGGGTATGCAGAGGACCAGGAATATGAAATACAAATAGAAAATTAGGATTAAAAACTTGGAAGCAAAACCCCTAACGAGCTTTGATCAGCACACGATAAACGATAGAAACTAACGGCAATCCGAGAATTTTCAAACTTAGAAAAACCCAAAATCCTGTAGAGGGTACGAAATGTGTTAAGAACGAGACGAAGGGATATTAAAAGGTGAGTCATAATTTGACACGGACATAGTCGTGGGCTATATAAAGCATGATTTAACCTCTACCATAGTGCACGTGTCAGAGTTCTTATCGTTATGTTGATTTGAGTAAGAGGAAGTTGATCGATGTTTGCACGCAGGTTGTAATATTTACAACTGATAAGCCCTGATGAATTATTTCCTTCATTTAACGGTAGAGTTTGATGAGACTGTATCAACATCCGCATGGTCCAGACCGATGCAGTATATAACGAGAAAAGTTGTGTGAACTCATTCTATCTTGTGTCAAAATGAGGTTTACTAAGAAAAAAATATAAAAAGAAGAAAAAAAACAAAAAGGCTTTTTTCAAAGCCACCCAAATATGTTAAAAGGTTGTCTTTCGTACAGTGTGTTTGGTTCTGTGTGTGTGTTTTGTAAGTAAAAATTTTAATTTTCTATTTGTATTTCATATTCCTGGTCCTCTGCATACCCTATGACATGTAAGGGTGAGTATATTTTAAGATTTATATCTATATTGCTACCATTTCTTTTAACTATAGTGGTGAGTTTTGTTACCTTTACTATTTTATCTATAACGTAGTTGAGTTTTGTTACCGTTTCTATTTATCTATAACGCAAAACAAACATTATGTGTGTTTTGTACATTAATTAATTTCACTTTCCATGTGTACCAAGAGCGTGTCGGATTAGTTTATATGCTAATTTAGTTATAATGTGCTAAGTGGATTACCATATTTTTATTTACGCAGAGTTCTGCTTAGTGTGTTACCATATTTACCCTACGTTAACCTTTAATGATGAGAATAGTTTATACTACCCATAAAGTGACTACATAATAGTTGCTTAAAAACTATTTAGTCGTATACATATATTTCACACAGGGTGTTACACCTCTTACATTTTTTGCGAACGGTTTGGTAAAAAAAACTGCTTAAACATTGTATCCTAACGGGTACGTATGGTTTTGTCAGATTTTAAAAGATGGATTAAATAAACATAATGCTACCGTCTCATAAAGCACGCGCTCTTTTAGCTATGAAAGCATGTCATCTGTTAAAGAGGGACATTTATCAGTTAGTCATTAGGATCACTTATTTTCCACACTAATTGGCATGCATTAATAGGTATGGCAAAGAAAATCCCGTTTCACCTTGTTTATGACTGTTACATGTGTCACTTTCTTTGAATTTTTCTGTCTTACTATTTGAGTTATAATGTTCTCTTTTTGGAACGATTTTTACACCCACCCTGTGCATTTTTATGTGATTTTTACACTTTTTCCTGTCGTCACAGTTAGTTAGGCGGATTCTTTGTAATATTTGCTAAATTTTGACTATCAGTCCAGCTGCAAATAAAATATCAGTGGATTAGTGCAGGTAAGTTGAAAGGGTGCGTGAGACATTGTATTATTTTTTTTTATAGTTGAAGTATTTGCTAAAACTAATGTTCCCCTACACCATTAACGTGCATTCGTGATGGAACTAAAGTTTTTACGCAAGAGTACCTGCAACGTACTTTGAACATTCTACTACGTACAAAAAAAAGTTATTTTTTACCCGATTTCAACAGCGTGATGCGGCATAAGTTCGCACGCAAACGATGTGAAAGACGGTTTTTTAGCCGATTTTTCTTCAGTGCAGCATTATTACGTGGAAACATAAATATCTGACGGCACCAACCCGATGGAGACTACTTTTAATAAGCCCACCACTTGGAGGTTTAGGACGCGTCATTTCAAAAGGGTTTGTCTACATTGGGTACATTGAAACGCCCTTGTATCGTAAAGGATAGAATTGGGAGAACCGTCTCGGGACTTGGAAAAATATCGAGTTCGAAAACCACGATAAAGAGTGCTAGTGGGTTTTCACGATGTAAGGCAGTGCTCCTGACACGGAAGCAGCACAGATCCAAGATTCATTCGTTAATAAAACCCTTGTGATTCCCCGTTTGGAATAATTTCACAGGACTTAAACCATCCGTCAGTGAAACGTTGTCCAGGGTGAGGATCCGAACACTGAGTCTTTTAGGTCGACCGTATTACCCCTCAATATTTTTCATCATGACGAGTATAATCAGTTTTTATTAATTTTTTACCCATCGGCATTTTCTGCGGGCCAGTCTTTTAAAAATAGTTACTGTGAATAGTCCTAGTAAGCGACAGCCAACAGTCACGGAGTTAAAGAAATAAGTGTTACTGAAACGGACTTAAAATACGTGAGTTATAAAAATACATATGTTAATGTGAAAGGACTATCGGGTTCATTATAAGAAATACGTAGAAAAAGCTAGTTATAAAGAATACAAAGGTTGTAAAAAACGTACTAGGTTAATATCTGAAATGTCTGACCCGTTCGACACGTATCTAGGCCACATCAAGTACAAACCATAGTCGAGTGCGTCCGGCTATCGAGCCCAAGATAGTCGGTTCGAATCTCACTGCAGGGGGAGGATTTTTTTTTTTTGATGAAACCCATCTACAGAAAACTGTTTTTTATTACGACCGTGGAGTGATTTTTTAATAAAGGTGAGAGAATTTTTGATGAGTGTTTAATTATAAGGCATAAATACAGAGAATATACAACATGTTTAGGGAACTCGTAAAAGGGCGTGAGTTTGTGAAGTTTTAATAGAAGTAACTTTTAATAGAAGGGATGTGTGGTTTTGATGAGTGTTTAGTTAATAAGAATACAACTTTGAGAGTTGATTTTCTGTTAAAGAAAGTTTTATTTAGAGAGCTGCATTAGGCATTCTGACCGTTGTCATTCAGAAAGAGTTGAGTGGTCTTGTAAAATTTCAGATGAATACCTAACGAGTTTTTAAATACAGGAGATGTACTAAAATACGCATTGGACACCACCGATTAATTTTTTAAGGGGAGGGAGGTTTAATAAGAATACAACTTTGGCAGTTGATTTTAAAATTGAGACTTGTATCATCCTTTTCTGTACAATTATTCTGAGGCGTGCATCAGCCGGTCCGAGGGAAGGAGGGGCCTTAAAATATAGGTAGGGCTTAAAATATAGGTCAACCAGGGGGTCTTTTTCGAGGTGTTTTTACAATTGAGACTTGTAATCATCCTTTTCTGTACAATTATTCTGAGGTGTGCATCAGCCGGTCCGAGGGAAGGAGGGGGCTTAAAATATAGGTAGGGCTTAAAATATAGGTCAACCAGGGGGTCTTTTTGGAGGTGTTTTTACAATTGAGACTTGTAATCATCCTTTTCTGTACAATTATTCTGAGGCGTGCATCAGCCGGTCCGAGGGAAGGAGGGGCCTTAAAATATAGGTAGGGCTTAAAATATAGGTCAACCAGGGGGTCTTTTTGGAGGTGTTTTTACAATTGAGACTTGTAATCATCCTTTTCTGTACAATTATTCTGAGGTGTGCATCAGCCGGTCCGAGGGAAGGAGGGGGATAAAATATAGGTAGGGCTTAAAATATAGGTCAACCAGGGGGTCTTTTTGGAGGTGTTTTTACAATTGAGACTTGTAATCATCCTTTTCTGTACAATTATTCTGAGGCGTGCATCAGCCGGTCCGAGGGAAGGAGGGGCCTTAAAATATAGGTAGGGCTTAAAATATATGTCAACCAGGGGGTCTTTTTGGAGGTGTTTTTACAATTGAGACTTGTAATCATCCTTTTCTGTACAATTATTCTGAGGCGTACATCAGCCGGTCTGAGGGAAGGAGGGGCCTTAAAATATAGGTAGGGCTTAAAATATAGGTCAACCAGGGGGTTTACAATTGAGACTTGTGCCATCCTTTTCTGTGCAATTATTCTGAGGCTTGTAATCCGAGGGAGGAGGGGGCTTAAAATATCGGTAGGGCTTAAAATATAGGTCAACCAGGGGGTCTGCAAGTGAAGGGTTTAAAATATAAGTCAACCATTGGGGGTCTGAAATAAAGAAAAATCGATGAAAGAAAATCGAGACTATTCGAGAAAGAGGGCTTAAAATTAGAGTTAAAATAAGGATTTTTTGGGAAAATAGTGTCCCTCAGAGGCACTAGATAGCTCCAGGGGTTAAAAGGGGGAGGAATTTTTAATTATGAATTATTAATAAGGAGCGCCACGACAGTTGCGACACCAGAGTCAATTTCCTGTTGATTGCAACATAGGGGCCAGAGTTCAGAAGGCAACGTGGACCAACACAGGTCAATTTCTGGTCAGTGACGTCATAGGGGGAAGTAGGTTGTGAATAAACTACTGGCCTGCCTGTGAATATTTAGATTTCATAACAAAATATGGTCACTTTTTAAGGAACATCGCTTAATTGAATCCTTAAAATTTTACAATTCATTATTGGCAAAGTGGAACATTTTCACTTGCAGTGAATGGTCGCTTCTTCTAAGGAGCACACGAGCACCCTGAAAGAATCAGTAAACAAAAGTTTCCTAAAATATGCGTTATTTACTTCCTTTCAGAATTCCGTGTTAATTTATTATTCATTTTTTTTTTTCATTTCTTCACGTGCCACAAGTGAGATGAACCCACGTCGACCACTCAGAAGAGAGATAGGAACAAAAATGTAACATTTCAAATGTAAAATCATCTCAAACAAAAATGTAACATGCATTTATTGCATGAGAGGTATCAGGTGAGACAGAGAGAGCTTCTGCGGCGATTCAATTTTGGATTTTTGCACAATTATGGTTTGCACAAAACTCTAGTGAACCTACGCCAAGATAAAGTGATTGTTGATGACATGAGTGTCAACCGACGGCCACTCACTCCTTTTAGTTTCGTATGCAAAAAGTACGAAATTTCCGATCCAAGGTTGTGTTCAAATTCGAGTAGAGGTCAGAGAAAATTAAGAGACGGCGAAGTCAGTGATGGTTCCAAAATAGAAAATAAACTAAATTGTTGCGTAACAGGGAGCAGTCCTTCCTCTACAAAAATGAATTTAATTATCGAAGCGTAGGCAATGATAACAACCAAACGGAAAAGAAACTCCCCCCCCCCGCACACACATTTGAATCACTTCGACTGCTTGCTCCAGAGAGAACCTTGGCAAACGTTTGCAGTTGCAGCGACCTTCTTGCCCTGTTTTCCATTTTTTATGAGAAGGTCAATGGGGCTAAACAATTTCTTACCTCAGCAGGCAGAACTCCACTGACAGGAGCGAGGCGAGGCGGTCCAACCACTTCCATTTCCTCGTAGATGTGGTCATCATCGCTCGCAGTCCTTGTGCTCTGGTAAGCGCTGTCGACGCCGCTCCACCGAGCCAAGAGAACGTCACTGCCGAAAGGAGAAGCCGACTCTTCCGTCGTTGCCAACTGACGCATAACTGAAAATGACAAAAAAAAAAATACATTACCGAAGGAGAAACATTCGGTGGTTTTTAAAAGTGGAACTTCTGAGCGGAAAATAAACATTAATCACAATCAAAAGTGGATGTTCTGTTAATGAAAAACATTCTTTAGAATCAAAGGTGGAGCGTCTGACCAAAAGAAGAAACATTCTTCAGAATCAAAAGTGGAGCTTCTGATCGAAAGAGAAACATTCTTCAGAATTAAAAGCGCAACTTCCGATTGAAAGAGAAATATTCTTCAGAATCAAAAATGGAATTTCTGATCGAAAGAGAAACATTCTTCAGAATTAAAAGTGGAACTTCGGATGGAAAGAGAAACATTCTTCAGAATAAAAAATGGAACCTCTGACCAAAAGAGAAACATTCTTCAGAACAAAAAATGGAATTTCCGATTGAAAGAAAAACATTCTTCAGAATGAAAAGTGGAGCTTCTGATCGAGATTCTTCAGAATTAAAAGTGGAACTTCCGAATGAAAGAGAAATATTCTTCAGAATCAAAAGTGGAATTTCTAATCGAAAGAGAAACATTCTTCAGATTTAAAAGTGGAACTTCTAATCGAAAGAGAAACATTCTTCAGAATTCTTCTTGACCAAAAGAGAAACATTCTTCAGAATAAAAAATGGAATTTCCGATTGAAAGAGAAACATTCTTTAGAATTAAAAGTGGAACTTCTAATCGAAAGTGAAACATTCTTCAGAATCAAAAGTGGAGCTTCTGACCAAAAGAGAAACATTCTACAGAATCAAAAATGGAACTTCCGATTGAAAGAGAACCATTCTTCAGAATTAAAAGTGAAACTTCTGATCGAAAGAGAGATATTCTTCAGAATTAAAAGTGAAATTTCTGATCGAAAGAGAAACATTCTTCAGAATTAAAAGTGGAAATTTTGATCGAAAGAGAAACATTCTTCAGAATTAAAAGTGGAACTTCCGATGGAAAGAGAAACAATCTTCAGAATCAAAAATTAACCTTCTGACCAAAAGAGAAATATTCTTCAGAATAAAAAATGGAACTTCTGAGCAAAAGAGATACATTCTTCAGAATAAAAAATGGAACTTCTGACCAAAAGAGAAACATTCTTCAGAATAAAAAATGGAATTTCCGATTGAAAGAGAACCATTCTTCGGAATTAAAAGTAAATTTGGTTGGTTGTTCGAAGTTTATTGGCGCATCGGCAAATGACACCATAATGCGCCAGACAAAGACAAATAGTAAATAAGAAATAAAAATCGTGTAAACCTACAACCAGAGTTAAAAGCAACATCAAAATGTGATAAAATACAATACAAAAAGAGCAACAAGTGTAAAACAAGGAAAGACAAAAATCAACAAAATATATATATAAAAAGCAACAAAAAAAACAAGAATAAAAATTTGTGTAAAAAAACAAATAGTTATATATATATATACAGTATATACAATGGCTATAGGCGAGTAAAATACCCTGTAAATTGTAAAAATTGAAAGACAGCGTTAAAACAACAATGATCTGATAACAAATGTCCGAGTGTAAGGGGCTCGGACGGAAAATCATGAAATGTAAAAAACAAACCTCGTTCTAGATTAAAACATGGGCAATGAATTAAAATATGTTTGATAGTTAAATGGTGTCACAAAACTCACACTTAGGTACGTCGTCCGCCCGTAGAAGAAACGAATGAGTAATAAATGAATGACCTAAGTGGAGCCGAGCAAGTACAACTTCCTCCTTGCGATTCCTGCAGTAACAAGACTGCCATGGTTTGATGATAGGTTTGATCTCAAAGAGCTTGTTCGTAAGCTGCTCTGACTAAGATCTCTGCCACTGTGCCCGGAGCTCGATGGTAAAACGTTGCCGGAAATCCAGGTATGGAACCGGCAATGGAGAGTCGGAAAGGGGCGTGGCTGACTTGGCTGCAGATTCTGCCAAATCATTTCCTCTGATACCGACGTCCCCGGGCACCCAACAGAAGAGAACATTGGTGGTGGCTGCCAGACGATATAGCTGCTGGCGGATCTTAGTAAGAACTGGGTGAGGCCGATGCCTCACCGAGACCAAAGCATGTAGCGAGCTAAGCGAGTTGGTGTAAAGCACACACCGATGATGATGCTTAGTCGCCACATGGCCCAAGGCGAGGCTGATAGCGAGCAACTCTGCAGTGAAGATGGAACACTGCAGTGGGATCTGGTCTGCAATGATTATATCACAGCAGACCATGGCCAATCCCACTGATGTGCCGGACTTCGAGCCATCTGTAAAGACAGGCAAGAAGCAAGAAGGGTGCTCAGCACGATGGCTGGCAAAGAGTTGCCGGTACACACAGTCGGGTGTAAAGGCCTTCCCCGTCCTGCACAGGGAAAAATCGCAGAAAGGGTAAACAGCGAGCCAAGGTGGAAGTGGCTCAGCTGTCGACTGTGCGATGCTATCGAGACTGATGTTAATGTCTCTGAGGTAGCCTCGTACACGCAAACCAAAAGGACGAATGGCAGTCGGCCGATTTGTGTAAAGTATTTCCCACTTCGGACTGAAAACGCAGTCCCAAGTGGGATGGCCAGGCAGGGATCGCAATTTAGATGCATATTGTAGGGACAACTGCTGACGGCGAAGAGAAAATGAAGGTTCGTCGGTCTTAACGTAAAGACTCTGGACCAGTAAGGTGCGGAAGGCTCCCGTGCAAACACGGAGGGCCTGCTGATGGAGGGGGTCCAGCACCTTCACCCGGGCCGAGTCGTACACCTGGGATCTGTAGTCCAGTTTCGATCGGACAAGTGCATGGTAGAGGCAGAGCAAAGAATATCGGTCAGCCCCTCAAGAAAGGGAGGAGGGTACCTTGATAATGTTCAATGCCCACGTACATTTGGACCTGAGATGACTTATGTGTGGTAAAAAAAAAAAGTAAATTTCCGATCGAATATGAGACCAAGAAACCTTGTGGCACCCCCCCTGTTCTTGGGGGTACGGCCGCGACAGAGTGTTACCGACACGGACACGAAAAGAACGTGTCGATAAGAAGGTGTAGATGAAGATCGGCATGTGACCTCTCAAGCCGAAGCTCTGAAGGTCACGAAGAATGCCGAATCTCCAAGCCGTGTCGTAAGCTTTTTCGATGTCGAAGAAAATTGACACCAGGTGCTCTCTACGTAAAAATGAATTTCTGATAGCCGATTCGAAGCATATCAGATGGTCAAGAGTTGACCATTGCCTGCGAAAGCCACACTGGGTGTTGGAAAGAAGGTTGTGATGTTCTAAATAACAGATGAGTCTGGCATTTACCAGTCTTTCCAACACCTTGCACACGCAGCTCGTCAACGCGATGGGACGATAATTGGAAGGAATCTTGGAATCTTTACCTGGCTTGGGGAAGGTCAAGACGATGGCCTCCCACCAGGAGTCTGGAAATTCCTCCTCAACAAAAATGCGATTGAAGAGATGGAGCAGCCGATCCTTAGTCGATGGTGAAAGATGTTGGAGCATGGCATAATGGGCATTGTCCGGCCCTAGAGCAGAGGCACGAGAAAAATGCCATTGAAGAGATGGAGCAACCGATCCTTAGTCGATGGTGAAAGATGTTGGAGCATGGCATAATGGACATTGTCCGGCCCTACAGCAGAGGCACGAGAAGAGTGCAGAGCAAGGCGAAGCTCCTCTGCTGTGAATATCCTGTTGTAAGGCTCCAGGCCATTCGAGTGGAAAGACAGCGGAGAGCGTTCCGCCCTGCCCTTCTGGGCCAGAAACTCGGGGGAGTAAGAGGAAGACGAAGAGATGGAGGAGAAGGACTCCCCCAGAGTGTCGGCAATTGCTTTGGGATCAGCAATTGCCTGTCCATTCTGCTCTGGGATCGATAACGAGAGGGACGTGTAGTTCCCACCCATCTACCGGACTTTATCCCACATGATCTTAGAACTGGTCTTGCGGGTATTAGAAGACGTATATTTGATCCAAGATTCCTTCTGGCTCTGGCATTGGACGAAATGAGCTTTTGCCCTGGCGCGTTTGAACTTTTCGAGGTTGGGGGTCATTGGATATCTCCGAAACACCCCCCAAGCCTTGTTCTGAGCCTTACGAGCTGCGGTGCAATCTGGATTCCACCACGGTTTCAGAAAGCGAGGAAACCGTGTCAAAGTTTGAGGAATTGTTGATGCAGCTGCATCTATGATACAGTCCGTTCTTTCCGCTACTGCCACATTGATGGGCTCCTGGCTGACCGAGTGGTCATCGAGCTCAAAGAGCGGCTCGAAACCACCCCAGTCAGCCCGATCAAGCCTCCACCGTGAGACGCATGAAGGACTGCAAGGTCACCCATGGGAGATGGTGCACACCACGGGGAGTTGATCGCTTCTGTAGGGGTTGTCCTCGACCTCCCATGTAAAGAGTGGGAGGATCGAGGAGGAGCAGATGGTAAGGTCAATGGCAGTGAAAGAGCGGGTTGGGGAGTGAAAGTAAGTACTGACACCCTTGTTCAACATGGAGAGAGAAGGATCCAGGAGCCACTGCTCTAGGACCCCACCCCTCCCGTTGGTGTCAGCACTGCCCCAAAGTGGACTGTGTCCGTTGAGGTCCCCCATAATGTGGAAGGGGTACAGCAGCTGCGACACGAGATCATCAAGGTCTTCCTGGAAGATGATGCTCCCAGGTGAAAGATATACAGAGCAGACAGTCAGCGAGAACCCCACGAAGAGACGGATGTCTACCGTCTCTAAGTTGGTGGTATGGAGAATGGTTGCTCACGAGGATGGCGACACCCCCACGAGCTGGACCATCTCCATCCTGGTCCCGGCGAAAGTGCGGATCATGTGATCTGTGACTGGCTGCAAGTATGTCTCCTGCAGGTACACACAGATGGGCTGGTGTGCCTGAAGGAGGGCCTTGATGTCGTGAAGATTCCTCAGGAATCCACGACAATTCCATTGTAGGAGTGTGGCCATCTCAGGACTTAGAAGAGTGGGCGGACGACGATTTCCTATTCAACTAACCGTTTAGTGAATAGAAGGCAGTCGGTATCCATGTCCTCGGAATCATCCGAGGGGCATGGATCAGTGACCGCCCTTTGTGGTGCAGTGATTTTCTTTTTGGGCCCGGTGGGGGTCCCTTAGGTTTGGAAGGTCTTGCTGTCTGAGGACGTGGAGGAGGAGGCCTTCCGGTGGAAGTGGAAGGCTGAGTTGCAAGAATAGAAACCGGGATAGATGTCGAGGTCGACACCACCCTCGGTTTTGCCTGCATCAGGAGGTACTTTGCTGCGGGTGAGAAAGACTCAGTAGGTGGTACACTTATGTCAGTCTGCACCACCACTGAAGTCATTGGAACGATGGGCTTTCCAATGACTTCACTGGCATAGGAAACCTTGCCAGACGGGGCTGGCGGTGCAGCAAGCTTTCTTGCCTCAGCATAAGGGATGTTATTCATGACTTTGAGGCGTTGTACCTCCTTTTCCTCCTTCCACTTTGGACAGTCGCAGGAGTACGCCGGATGTTTGCCACTGCAGTTCACACAGCATGCCTTTTCTGTTGTGTAGTCAGGATCGAGATGATCCTTACTGCCACAGCGAGCACAGGTGGATTTACCCCGGCAAGCTGTGCGGGCATGACCATATACCTGACACTGAAAACAGCACAGAGGGTTCGGTATATACGGCCGTACCTCACAGTGTAAATAACCTGCCTTGATGGAAGAAGGCAGGCGTGGCGTGTTGAATGTCACAATCAGCACCCGGGTGGGTGCTAATTTCTCATCACGGCGTGTCGAAACCCAGTGGACCGCTGTTACTCCTTGAGGTGTGAGCTCTCATAATCTGTGAGGAAATTTGCATACCTGTACCTGGACCGTGGGCAAGGTTACTCACCGCTCTGCACGGTTGACCCTAGCAGGACCTGCCCACCAGCCGATTGTTCCTGGGGGGGCCACCCCAGGAGCTCCCGTTTACCGGAAGCAGAGGCCAAAGCAGTGTATAGTAGAGGTTCTGGAATCCGCTGCCCAGCCCAGCGACAGACAGGCTCCCCAATTGCAAGGCGGCCAATTGAGACCCTGCCAGTCATGAGCTGAGGAGAGAAGACGGGGACCCCAAAGCAACTACCAGGATCCTTCTTTCCCGGGACACAGGTCTCCGCGCACTGCAAACACACCAGCGGACGTTTAGGACCCTGTGAAGGTAACCGAGTCAGTGGAACCTTCACAGGGTGGTCCCCCTCACCGGGTACAGGCGCTCACACCAAGGGGGCTCTGGCATCGGCCGAAACGAGCTTTCACCCTGGTGCGCTTGAATTCATCTAGGTTGGGGGACGTCGGATATCTCTGAAACACCCCCAAACCTTGTTCTGAGCCTTACAAGCTGCGATGCAGTCAGGATTCCACCACGGTTTTGGGAACTGTGGAAACCGAGTCGAGGGCTGAGGAATAGTAGAGGCAACTGCATGGATGATGCAGTCCGTCAACTCCGCCACTGCAACATTGACGGGCTCCTGGCTGACAGAGTGCTCATCGAGCTCAGACAAGAGCTCAAAGCCACTCCAGTCAGCCCGATCAAGCCTCCACCGGGAGACATGCAAAGGGCTGCAAGGCTCCCCACGAGAGATGGTGCACACCACGAGGAGGTGATCGCCTCCATATGGATTGTCCTCGACCTCAAATGTAAAGAGTGGAAGGATCGAGGAGGAGCAGATGGTGAGGTCAATGGCAATGAATGTGTGGGTTGGGGTGTGAAAGTAGGTACTGACACCAGTGTTCAACAGGGAGAGCGATGGATCCAGGAGACACTGCACCAGGACCCGGCCCCTCCTGTTGGTGTCAGCACTGCCCCAGAGTGGACTGTGTCCATTGAAGTCCCCCATGATGAGGAAGGGTGACGGCAGCTGCGAGATGAGGTCATCAAGGTCATCCCAGAAAACGATGCCTCCGGATGGGAGATAGAACAGGCAGTCAACGAAAATCCCACAAAGAGGCGGATGGCAACCACCTCTAAGTGTGTGGTGAGGGAAATGACCTGGAATGGAGAATGGTTGCTCACGAGGATGGCAACACCTCCGTGAGCTGGACCATCTCCATCCCTGTCCCGGCGAATGAGAGGAAAGTGCCAGATAGTGGGATTGTTGGTTGTCTGCAAGAGTGGCTCCTGAAGGCACACGCAGAGGGGTTCGTGTGACCACAGGAGGACCTTGATGTTGTCAATATCCCTCTGGAATCCACGACAGTTCCATTGAAGGAGTGTGGCCATCTCAGATCTTGGAAGAATTGGCGGACAACTTACGATTTATTTTAACTCTCGCCAGTGACGGTTTTCGAAAAATAGGGCGGGCGGTGTCCATGTCCTCGGAGTCGTCTGAACAACATGGATCAGAGACCTTTTTGGGCCACGGCAGGGGCCTCTTGGGTTTGGTAGGTCTTGCTGTCTGTGGGCGGGGTGGAGGGGGCCTTCCGGAGGTGGATGTGGAAGGCACAGACAGGGGAATAGAAACCATAGACCGCACTGGCATAGGAGACCTTGCCAGGTGGGGCAGGCGGTGCAGCAAACTTTATCACCTCTGGATAGCTGATGTTGTGCAGGGTCTTCAGGCACTGTACCTCTTTCTCCTCCAGCCACTTCGGACAGTCGCGGGAGTACACCGGATGTTCACCACGGTAGTTTACATAGCATGCCTTTTCTGCTGTGCAGTCAGGTTCAAGATGATCCTGACTGCCACAACGAGCACAGGTGGGCTTGTCCCAGCATGCGGTGTGGGCATGGACAAACCTCTGGCATTGAAAACAACGCAGAGGGTTGGGTATAAATGGCCGCACCTCGCAGTGTAAGTATCCTGCCTTGATGAAAGTAGGCAGGTGCAGTGTATTGAAAGTTAGGATGAGTACCCGGCTGTGCTGTAACTTTCCATCACGGCATGACGAAACCCGGTGGACTGCTATCATCCCCTGGGCTGAAGGCTCGGAGAGGATTTCCTCTTCAGAAACCTTGAGGAGGCCCCACTCTGAGAGTGAGTCTGGTGTGGAGTGACTTCGACTGCCACTCCACCAATCGCTGTAACCTTTAATAGAAGCTCCAAATGCTTGGAGCATGCAGTCTCCACCTGCAAGTCACCAGATCTAAGGCGCTTTACAGATTTCGGTTCTCCCGCAAGACCTTGAATACCCTTGTGAATAAAAAATGGGGACATGTCTCCAAGCACCTGATCACCCGTAGAGTGGATGATCAGGAACCTCGGAGATGGAGACACACACGAAGATGAAAGCAAAGACAAAGAAGTTGGGGGTTCATGGCGAGCCCTCTTGGCAGCATTGATCGGTGAATTTTGAGTTGTAGAACTCATGTTTGTTTTAAAAGGATTCAGTGCCCGTTGTCCCCACCCACCATGGAGTCCAACAAGGGGACGCCCAGTCGGGCGCCTGGGCACCATACCCACACAACCAGTGAGCCAAGCCCTCACAACAAAAAGGAAAAGAAAAAGAGAAATGGTGAGAAACTCGTCTGAGGTCCCACAAAAGAAAATAAGCAACAAATCAATAAAGTGTGAGGTAAGAGCTGGCCTCACAAAAGAAAGAAAACTACAAAATTAGTGAATGTGTGGGGAAACTCGCAAACCATTGTCCGGACATGGGCAAGGTTACTCACCGATCTGCATAGTTGACCCAGCAGGCCACCAGCCGATTGATCCTGAGGGGGCTGCCCCAGGACCTCCTGTTTATCTGAAGCAGAAGCCAAAGCAGTGTATAGCAGCGGCGCCAGAAGTCGCTGCCCAGCCTCACGACAGACAGGCTCCCCAATGGCAAAATGGCCGAAGGGGACCCCATCAGTCATGAGCTGGGGAGAGAAGACGGGGACCCCTGAGCAACTGCCAGGATCCTCCTTTCCAGGGACACGGGTCTCTGCGCACGGCAAACATGCGGGCGAGCATTTAGGACCCTGCGTAGGTAACCGAGCCAGCGGAACCTTCACAGGGTGGTCCCCCTCACCGCGTACAGGCGCTCACACCGAGGGGCCAAGTCACCAGACCACCCTACGATGGTCGGTAGTTTTTCTTCAGGGTGAAGTTCATCTAACGGAATCAGACATGTTAATTTTTGTTGGAAAATGTCCACCAACAGCTGATAAACACAGTCGGGTCCCTCGAAAACAGGACCCAGCAAGAAGGGTAGAACTGATTCAGAATGTTCTATAATAGCAGTATGGAGATGGTGATCTTTGAGGGTTCCACACATGTTATGCACGACACGCATCACTTCGTCTATGTGGATAGCCAGCGTAAACCACTGCGACGCATTCAGAGTTATACAGCGACTCACAACACAGAACTGTAGAGTTCTTGTGGCAGCTGATTCTGAATGAAGTCGACACAGCATTCACCACCTTTGTTGCGATACATGTAGACACGTAAACCAAGCATCATGTGCCATGTCTGTTGATCGGGATTGATTTTCACTTGGTCCTCTATGTAGGGCACCATGGCACACAAAGCCTCCCATTCAGGTATGGAGAGGGTAATCCCCACAGGTGTAGGGTAGATCCCATTCAGGTATGGAGAGGGTAATCTCCACAGGTGTAGGGTAGATCCCATTCAGGTATGGAGAGGGTAATCCCCACAGGTGTAGGGTAGATCCCATTTAGGTATGGAGAGGGTAATCCCCACAGGTGTAGGGTAGAGGAAGTCACCATTTTCATATTTCATGTAGTGACGTACGTGCACAGAAAACTTATTTTTGAACAGCGAAGGCACGACTTAAACATCTTCACCGAGACACCACGCATCTGGATTGCTACCATGCATCGTGAACAATGACGCACTCGACGGTTCCCACCTATTTAACTAGAGATGACAGTGCCCTCTGGAAGCAGGAACGATAATTATGCAGAAAACATGATAGTCCGATAAACGAACACCTGGTGATGCAACACTTGTTGTAACTTGTTCTCAATACTTGAGGCATCGATCAATCCATCCAAAAAAGCAGCTGTTTCGGCTAAAGAACAGTGGACTCCCTCTCCTGTGGGATATCCACACTCGAAATCAGAAACTTTTGGGACATCCGAAAGGTTCAAGATTAACGCTGGGATGATTTTTAATTGTTCCAAGAGAATTCTTTCCACATTTCCTCCTTTGTTGCTTCTTCAATATGTGCACCAGAGTAGCTTCTTCAGTACGTGCAAGTTTGTAAGCATATTTCACGATGTTAGGAATGTGATCTAACGTCCATACCTTTTCACTAGGTAGAGGATGAAAGGGTAGGCCTAACACATGTTTAGATACGAAGTTGACTGTCTTCCTGTCCTTTATCAACAAAGCTTGGTAATGTCGAAGATTGAACCGATAGATGCCGTATTTCCCGTTCAGAGTTGCATATCCAAGTTCACGCAGTAGGAAATGGCCGTTTACATGGAAACCGTCGAGATCAAGAACCATACAGATATTTTGCATGTTTCACAACCACTCTGAAACTAATATACTAGACCTTTTCCACCCGTTATATACAGCCAGAACCGCGTCCTTTACACATCCCCCTACTGGATAAACACATGACACATGGCATGAGCAAAATACAAGCACCTTGTAATTATTTTTGAGGATTGCATCAGCCATTCTGATCGTTGCCACCGAAAAAAAGTTTAGTGGACTTGGAAAATTTCAGATGAGTGTAGATATCAGGGGAGTTTGTGATCGGGGAAGTTTAATAAAGGGGGGCGGAACTTTTGATAAGGGGTTTTTTCAATAAAGGGGTGCGTATTAATAAAGGGGGGCATAACTTTTGATAAGGGTTTTTTTAATGAGGGGGAGTCAAAAATTGGAAAATTTACGACTAAAATTAAGGGCTTTTCTTAATATAGTACTCATCCTATACACTAGAGGGCGCCAGGGGTTTTTCATAAAGGAGGAGGCATTTTTAATAAATGGTGTTTTAAAGGAGGAATTAATTTTAATTATTAATTATGAATATTAATAAGAGGGCGAGGCCAGTGGCGTCGTATGTGGGGGAAAGCACCGTGCAAAGGGGGATCCGTATAATGGGAACAAACTACTGTCCATATATCTTGTTTTTTATTAATCGTTTGCAAGTGCACACTACAAAGAGCAGCAGACGTGCCATTTTATTTATAATTCTTCGTTTGTTTTTCGGTTTTCTGAAAGTTTAAATGATACACATTAAATTTTACATTCATGCATTTCTGGAATTCAATTTACAGTATTTAACCTGCTGAATGCATTTTTGGCATTCATAAATTGAAGAAACCCTTTTGATTGGTAACCCCCCCCCCCCCCGGCTCGAAACACTTGAGAGCTCCCGAAGCTTTTGCGCCTGAAGCCTTCAGATACTTTAATGCGCCCCTTGTTAGATCCGAAAGAAAAAGGCTCCCTAATTCTATGAAGAATTTTAGTGCTTCGTTTATCAAATACCAAAAAACGGCAACAACTTTAAGGGAGGAAGGATGATTTCAAAATGGGATAATTTCAAAATAATAATAAAAGATACATTTATGTATTTGAAATGGACGAATCTGACTGAAAAAGAATTAATAGCGATGTGAAAAAGTGCCCCGCCCAAATATCATATTCTAAAGATTGCATTTATGCTGTTTTCGAGTATTTAATTCGTAGTGGTGAGTATAGCAATAAATAAGATTTGGCATTAGAATTCTCAGGACTTTGTTTATGCTTGTATGCAAAGAGAAAGATATTTTAATTAACGTATGTCCATCTTCTGTCACTAATAGGGGGGCTAAAAGGAAAATTTCATATGTTAACTTCCGTTTGTGAATAGAAATGTGTTTTTTGTTGTGACTTTAGCATCTTAATTTGCAATTTAAGAATCTGCTGTTCCCACTGGTCCTCTGCCAATGGGCGCCACTCCCACTGCTCCTCTTCCTCTGCCAATGGGCACCGCTCCCACTGGTCCTCTTCCTCTGGGTGCCACTCCCACTGGTCCTCTTCCTCTGGGCGCCACTCCCACTGCTCCTCTTCCTCTGCCAATCGGCGCTGCTCCCACTGATCCTCTTCCTCTGCCAATGGGCGCCGCTCCCACTGGTCCTCTTCCTCTGCCAATGGGTGCCGCTCCCACTGGTCCTCTTCCTCTGCAATGGGCGCCGCTCCCACTGGTCCTCTTCCTCTGCCAATGGGCGCCACTCCCACTGGTCCTCTTCCTCTGCCAATGGGCGCCGCTCCCACTGCTCCTCTTCCTCTGCCAATGGGCGCCGCTCCCACTGCTCCTCTTCCTCTGCCAATGGGCGCCGCTCCCACTGCTCCTCTTCCTCTGCCAATGGGTCCCGCTCCCACTGCTCCTCTTCCTCTGCCAATGGGCGCCGCTCCCACTGCTCCTCTTCCTCTGCCAATGGGTCCCGCTCCCACTGGTCCTCTTCCTCTGCCAATGGGCGCCAGCAATAACGGGCAAAGAGACGCTCTCTTTCTGTTGTTTTCGAGTATTTAATTCGTAGTGGTGAGTATAGCAATAAATAAGATTTGGCATTAGAATTCTCAGGACTTTGTTTATGCTTGTATGCAAAGAGAAAGATATTTTAATTAACGTATGTCCATCTTCTGTCACTAATAGGGGGGCTAAAAGGAAAATTTCATATGTTAACTTCCGTTTGTGAATAGAAATGTGTTTTTTGTTGTGACTTTAGCATCTTAATTTGCAATTTAAGAATCTGCTGTTCCCACTGGTCCTCTGCCAATGGGCGCCACTCCCACTGCTCCTCTTCCTCTGCCAATGGGCACCGCTCCCACTGGTCCTCTTCCTCTGGGTGCCACTCCCACTGGTCCTCTTCCTCTGGGCGCCACTCCCACTGATCCTCTTCCTCTGCCAATGGGCGCCGCTCCCACTGGTCCTCTTCCTCTGCCAATGGGCGCCGCTCCCACTGGTCCTCTTCCCCTGCCAATGGGCGCCGCTCCCACTGGTCCTCTTCCTCTGCCAATGGGCGCCGCTCCCACTGGTCCTCTTCCCCTGCCAATGGGCGCCGCTCCCACTGGTCCTCTTCCCCTGCCAATGGGCGCCGCTCCCACAGGTCCTCTTCCTCTGCCAATGGGCGCCGCTCCCACTGGTCCTCTTCCTCTGCCAATGGGCGCCGCTCCCACTGCTCCTCTTCCTCTGCCAATGGGTCCCGCTCCCACTGGTCCTCTTCCTCTGCCAATGGGCGCCAGCAATAACGGGCAAAGAGACGCTCTCTTTCTGTTGTTTTCGAGTATTTAATTCGTAGTGGTGAGTATAGCAATAAATATGATTTGGCATTAGAATTCTCAGGACTTTGTTTATGCTTGTATGCAAAGAGAAAGATATTTTAATTAACGTATGTCCATCTTCTGTCACTAATAGGGGGGCTAAAAGGAAAATTTCATATGTTAACTTCCGTTTGTGAATAGAAATGTGTTTTTTGTTGTGACTTTAGCATCTTAATTTGCAATTTAAGAATCTGCTGCTCCCACTGGTCCTCTGCCAATGGGCGCCACTCCCACTGCTCCTCTTCCTCTGCCAATGGGCACCGCTCCCACTGGTCCTCTTCCTCTGGGTGCCACTCCCACTGGTCCTCTTCCTCTGGGCGCCACTCCCACTGCTCCTCTTCCTCTGCCAATCGGCGCTGCTCCCACTGATCCTCTTCCTCTGCCAATGGGCGCCGCTCCCACTGGTCCTCTTCCTCTGCCAATGGGTGCCGCTCCCACTGGTCCTCTTCCTCTGCAATGGGCGCTGCTCCCACTGCTCCTCTTCCTCTGCCAATCGGCGCCGCTCCCACTGATCCTCTTCCTCTGCCAATGGACGCCGCTCCCACTGGTCCTCTTCCTCTGCCAATGGGCGCCGCTCCCACTGCTCCTCTTCCTCTGCCAATGGGCGCCGCTCCCACTGCTCCTCTTCCTCTGCCAATGGGTGCCGCTCCCACTGGTCCTCTTCCTCTGCCAATGGGCGCCGCTCCCACTGGTCCTCTTCCTCTGCCAATGGGCGCCGCTCCCACTGCTCCTCTTCCTCTGCCAATGGGTGCCACTCCCACTGGTCCTCTTCCTCTGCCAATTGGCGCCGCTCCCACTGCTCCTCTTCCTCTGCCAATGGGCGCCGCTCCCACTGCTCCTCTTCCTCTGCCAATGGGCGCCGCTCCCACTGCTCCTCTTCCTCTGCCAATCGGCGCCGCTCCCACTGGTCCTCTTCCTCTGCCAATGGGCGCCAGCAATAACGGGCAAAGAGACGCTCTGCATTTCACGAAGAATTACTCATACAGACATCAATCACTGTCACCAAGAGAATTATTAGACTATAATTCATGCGATATTTTATCGGCTTGATTTGCGTATTTTTACGACCGTATCCCGAACCAAATCGAAATGTAAGATCGTCAAGGAGGCATAAATCGAAATGTAAGATCGCCAAAGGAGGCATAAATCGAAATGTAAGATCGCAAAGGAGGCATAAATCGAAAGGTGAGATCGCCAAGGAGGCATAAATCGAAATGTAAGATCGCCAAAGGAGGCATAAATCGAAATGTAAGATCGCCAAGGAGGCATAAATCGAAATGTAAGATCGCCAAAGGAGGCATGAATCGAAATGTAAGATCGCCAAAGGAGGCATAAATCGAAATGTAAGATCGCCAACGAGGCATAATTCTAAAAATAAGATCGCCAAGGTTTCATAAATCGAAAAATAAGATCGCCAAGGTGGCATAAATCGAAAGGTAAGATCGCCAAGGTGGTATAAATCGAAAAATAAGATCGCCAAGAAGGCATAAATCGAAAGGTAAGATCGCCAAGGAGGCATAAATCGAAATGTAAGATCGCCAAGGAGGCGTAAATCGAAAGGTAAGATCACCAAGGAGGCATAAATCGAAAGGTAAGATCGCCAAGAAGGCATAAATCGAAAGGTAAGATCGTCAAGGAGGCATAAATCGAAATGTAAGATCGCCAAGGTGGCATAAATCGAAAGGTAAGATCGCCAAGGAGGCATAAATCGAAAGGTAAGATCGCCAAGGAGGCATAAATCGAAAGGTAAGATCGCCAAGGAGGCATAAATCGAAAGGTAAGATCGCCAAGGAGGCATAAATCGAAAGGTAAGATCGCCAAGGAGGCATAAATCGAAAGGTAAGATCGCCAAGGAGGCATAAATCGAAAGGTAAGATCGTCAAGGAGGCATAAATCGAAAGGTAAGATCGCCAAGGAGGCATAAATCGAAAGGTAAGATCGCCAAGGTGGTATAAATCGAAAAATAAGATCGCCAAGAAGGCATAAATCGAAAGGTAAGATCGCCAAGGAGGCATAAATCGAAATGTAAGATCGCCAAGGAGGCGTAAATCGAAAGGTAAGATCGCCAAGGAGGCATAAATCGAAAGGTAAGATCGCCAAGAAGGCATAAATCGAAAGGTAAGATCGTCAAGGAGGCATAAATCGAAATGTAAGATCGCCAAGGTGGCATAAATCGAAAGGTAAGATCGCCAAGGAGGCATAAATCGAAAGGTAAGATCGCCAAGGAGGCATAAATCGAAAGGTAAGATCGCCAAGGAGGCATAAATCGAAAGGTAAGATCGCCAAGGAGGCATAAATCGAAAGGTAAGATCGCCAAGGAGGCATAAATCGAAAGGTAAGATCGCCAAGAAGGCATAAATCGAAAGGTAAGATCGTCAAGGAGGCATAAATCGAAATGTAAGATCGCCAAGGTGGCATAAATCGAAAGGTAAGATCGCCAAGGAGGCATAAATCGAAAGGTAAGATCGCCAAGGAGGCATAAATCGAAAGGTAAGATCGCCAAGGAGGCATAAATCGAAAGGTAAGATCGCCAAGGAGGCATAAATCGAAAGGTAAGATCGCCAAGGAGGCATAAATCGAAAGGTACGATCGCCAAGGAGGCATAAATCGAAACGTCTCTAACCTTGCCTTCTGTTTTCACTTTCCTAATATGGCTGCTCATTCCACTCATTTGCATATTCTCAACATCCCTCCCGAGCAAAGCAGCCAACGAGGTTTGGCCATTTCTTCTAGCTGAGAACTCTCTGCAGATGGAGATCCAAGAAACACTTTCCGTCAGAAGAGCCCTCTTTCCCACTGAACCTATTTCAAGGACTCTCCTTCCCACGTGCTGAGTGAAGAGGGCATCTTCCTCTCACGCGGTAATCTTGTTCAAGTTGCGCAATTCGAAGAGAGCAGATTCGATCAAGGAGCTCGGAGGAGGGAGGTTGCCAGAGCTTCGATTCGGATGGAGTCGATTTTGAGCTCACCTGAGAAGGGGCCAGTGGAGGCGAACGAATGACTGGTAGGCCGCAACACCGAATCGCATGACCAAGCAGAGCAAAGGTCAAGTATCGTGGCTGTCACGTGATCCCCTATGCAGCTCTCGAAGTGTTGTGCTGCCGCGGGAGTGGAAGAAGCGAGTCGGAAATCCAACGAATGGCGGACTTACTCGTATTGCCACTTCATTCGTCCGTGGTCGAGTGGTTAGCACGCTTGGCTACTGATCTAAGGGACCTGGGTTCGAGCCCCGGATTAGGCATGGATGTGTGTGACGTTTTTCTGCTGAGGTCCTGCCATCCTCTCAGATCTCCTACTATGGCATATAACCTGACAGGCTCCTGTCAGACCTCTGTGGCAAGCAGCTGCTTGAGGGGGTATTTATTTTTTATTTTATTATAGAAGTCAAAACAAATCATTTGAGGAGGTCTACACTCGCAGAAAATCAGAGTCCAAAAACTCTTTCATCTTTAGAAAAGTAAGGCATAAAATCGCGAGTAAATAAGCAACAGATTCAGATATTGTTCTTCGAAATCGGATTTGCTCGCGAAGACGCTTCAGCTGACGGAGTTTCGGGGCTCAGGCCCAGGATGTCTTGGTCAGCGTTAATATGGTGGATGTGTTTCTATGATGTATGGATAAACCAGGACAAGCCTGATAGAGCTTCTAGGTTTTATCTCTCCTTTTTTTTTAAATAAATTAAAAAAGCTAAAGCGGAAGTGCCGGTGTGTCTGGTGAAAGAACACACCGATCGCCACATATCTGAAAACAAAAGAAATTTGAACCAGTTAGTAGGTCGACAACCAAATGATAAAAAACTGCAAATATTAAAAAAAGCCCCACAAAATAAGAACCCATCTCCATCGATCAGTCGATTTCATATCCACCAATCAAAAGTAAGCATTGGGATAGAAATTCTGCAATAAAAAGAGAAATCGAATAATACCATGCAAAAATAATTGATTCGAAAAACAAGAATTAAAACTATTTGCAATTGTTTATAAATTATCAAATGTGATTTAAAAAAAGCGCCAAAAAACTAGATTTTCAGAGTCTCGTTTTCTATCCTAAAACTCTCTAAAATGGGCGTGGTCCACTCACGTGCTTTACATACAAATCTTTACACCTGGACGACGGAAACTTAGCGAAGGGCCAAAGAGAAAAAATAAAATATATTTTCTTAATGAGCTAGGGGGGGGGGGAATTCTCTGTATAAAAATAAAACATATCTCTTTTTAGTAATGAATTGGGGGGGGGGAGAATATTTCTAAGGAATCTAGGAAATATCTTGATTAAAAGACAAAAAAAAAACCTTTTTAGTGAGTGCTATGAAATGGTGGAATTCATTTGGTGATGCACCTGAGAAGGTTTCGGCAAAAAGACCGAAAACAATGAAAAGGATTCAGCATATCGATAATTCCTTTCATAAGCCGAGGATTAAATGTAGACATTTAGAGGAGAATTCCTTTTCTCATAAGAGTTGTTAAAGGGAGAATTCCTTCCCCCAAAAGAGGGGAGAATTCCTTTCCTCATAAAAAATGGGAATTCGTTTACTTATAATAAGAGAATTCCCTTCCTCATAAGAAAAGAGAATTACTTTCCTCCTAAAAATAATTCCCTTCCTCATAAGAGGGAGAATAATAACTTAGAAGGAAAGGAGAATAGAGGAAGAGATAATTCCTTTCCTCTGAGGAAGAAGAGGGAATTCCTTTCCTCATAAGAACGGAGAATTCCGTCTTCATAAGAAGAGAGAATTCATTTCCCCATAACAAGGAAGGATTCGTTTCGTCCTAAAAAGATGCAATTCCTTTCCTCATAAGAAGAGATAATTCCATATTTCCTTTCCTCGTAAGAAGGGGAAAAAATTTCTCTAAGAAAAAGAATTCTTGTCCTCATAAGTATTCTTAAAGGGAGAATTCCTTTACTCCTAAGAAGAGCGAATTCCTTTCCTCGTGGAAATGGATAATCCCTTTCTTCATAAGAAAGGAAAATTATTTTCCTCATAAAAAGGAGATAATTCATTTTCTCATATGAAGGGATAATTCCTTTCCTCCTAAGAAGGAAGAATTCGTTTCCTCATAAGAAGGTAAAATTCGTTTCCTCATAAGATGAGAGAAAAACGATTAGGAGCAAGGAACGGATTTCAAATTACGCCCCCCCCCCTCCCCAATTGCTGAAAATCTTCCACTCTGCACTTGAGAGGTGGCATGGTGAATGGGAGACATAAAAGATGGGGGAATGGGATTCAATAACAGATGGGGGAATGGGATTCAATAACAGATGGGTGAATGGGAGACAGTAAGAGATGGGTGAATGGGATTCAGTAAGAGATGGGTGAATGGGATTCAATAAGAAATCGGTGAAATGGCATACTGAAGAGATGGTGAAGATGCAAGAGGAGGTGAATAGGATGCATTAAGAGATGAATCGGTGGAATGCAAATAGAGATGGGTGAATGGAAAACAGTAAGAGATGAATGAATGCAATGCAACTGGAGATGAATAGATGGGATGATGCAAGAGATTGATGAATGGGATGAAGAAGGGAAAGATTTGAAGGAGCAGGAGATGGATTGTTGCGAAATGGAAAGATAAGAGTAGAACTTTGAACGGGTCCCCACCGATTGTTTTAGTATTCTTTGTCACGTGCGAATTACCGATCGTGATGAAGCATATACAATCCTCATCACGTAGCTGACTTCAACCACACGATGTCGCCAGCGTCTTACCATCCCTTAATTGATGAGCAAAGCAATGGCCACGTGCTTATGGAAATTTCCGTTAACTGATCCTCTCTGTTGATTTCCGACCCTGGTTAGCCGATTGCGATTGCGATTCTGGCGGTAATAAAGTGGCAATGAATATCAAATTCGGTTACAATTGGAAAAATCAGGTGAAAATAAATAATAAATGAATTAGATTAAAAAGGAACGAGAAGAAAGAATGAAACGGGAAAAGATTTTCGAATCATCCAGAGAAATGAAAGAGTCGATAATAAACGTTGCTTGCCAACAACGGAAAAGTCGACAATTTGGAACTTGGGAGATATTTTGAAAAGCCAACGTAAGGTAAACGTTTTTTTAAAAGGAATCGAGGAACGAGAAGAGGCGACGTCCACAGGGGAGATGGTTTCCTAATCTTCTTTCTGCACAAAGGAAGAAGCAATATCTGGAATCTCTTCTTGCAAATGGAACATGAAGACATTGCTGTGCTGCCTAAAGAGAGTACAATTAGTTTAAAGACCCCCCTCCCCCCCTCCCTGCTTTCCTTGCATCGTCTGCTTCTGTCCTTTAGTCGTTTTTCGCGTCACGACTTTTTGTATTTCTACGAAACGGGCAACCCGTTGGTCAGAGGGGGAAGGGGGGCGGATATTCGAATACTAAATCTACTTCGATACTTTAAAGCTGCAGCGGAAACCATTAACAGAAAAATCTGATAAGCATCACTGCAAAAGAATAATCTGCTTCAGAAATCGGTTGCCAACTTCTCTTCATCTTTCACCTTATGCTTCCCAAATGAAGAGTTGAGGGTTCGATTCCTCGAAATTTCGATTTCTTCTGCAACTCCATCGACCAATTCATATTTAAGCACTGATTTCACCTTTCTTCTCAATCCATTCGCAGGCTCATTTCATTCGATCACTCTGATCTCGGCTAGCTTTCATTTCTCTTGCCAATCCATCTTCGGCTTCATTTATTGGACAGCTGGCAGAGAATCCCTTTCGTTTCATCTCCCTTTGTTTTCGCAATTCCTTTCGTTGGAACGTTTCAACCAAGATACAATTGAACCCCACCTAGCCCATATGAGAGCCACAGGGAAAGAGAGGCTTCAGTTGTCAAATTCCACACCCACCCCGATTTCTCGGGGTGTTTCTTTGCTTTTTGCCTTCCTCTCTTCTGGAGAATAATAATCCTCAGCAGGTGTGAGAATCTGAGTCAGAACAAATGAACACCACGTGGATCACGACAGGAATCAAACAGGAGCTGCAAAAGATAGATATAAAAGGCCCTCATGTGCGAATGTAAGGATTATTGGGTGGACCGTGGACGATCGCCTTAGAGACGATCGTCCAGGTGTTTCAAAATCTTCCAATCGGAATTCTGATGTGGTGCATCACCATACGATCCCGCAGACCACATTTCCATAAAGCCGTGTCAGGGCTCCGAACGATATCATCGAAAATGAAGTTGACATTTAACTTCGGATATCAGAAAATTACGACCTGAGCACCTGGCATGTCATGAGGAGGACGTGGGTTCGGATCCCACCCGGGCCAAGACAATTTTCCCTCTGCACCCGTTTTTGCCCTTTGGATTAAGGACAGCTTAATAGTGGTTAAAATACTTGATCGAATTAACAGAACTCTATTTTCACCTCTCTTGCGAATTCATCAACTTCACCAATTTATTCGATCTGTTTTGGCTGAGCTGCGATTTCAGTTCTTCTGTCAGATCATCAGTGGAAGTAACTCTTCAATCGTCCTCTATTCACTTCCCGAATCCTTTTCCGAATGTAGCGATTGCAGCGCTTTGGGTGAGGGGCAGAGTCAGAAGCGCTCTTTGTGGCTGAGCTCCTTCGTCCTGATAAAACATCAACCTTCGAGCTATGTTTCGGAGGCTGAGCAGAAAGAGGAACAGAAGATGCGTTTCATTGAGATGTCTGTTGCCCGCAGAATTGCTTTCAAGAGAGTTGGTTGAGCAGCCAGAACAGAAACAGCCAGACACGGTCACAGGGTCATCAGGTGAGCGCGATTCGCCTTCTTTGAAATGAAGAGACTAATTTGAAGAAAAAAAAACACGAAGTTGCTGCTGGATTTTCATTTAGCCGTTTCCCATTGTACGTGGTGGAACTCCCATTGCCTAGTGTAGCCTTATGTCGCAGGATTAGGAATGCTGAAAGAGGAAGGAGCTACCAGCTCCATATACGAACAGTCACTGCATCTGTTGGCATTAATTGTGCACCCTTGAGCGACGTGGAAATAAATTGTACATTTGTGTATACGGTATATATATCTCAAAAGAGTGATTCAGTGATTTATTGGCGATCAGTTGCAGCCAACCTGAGTTTATTTTTGCGGACTAAAGCTCCCCAACCTCCTTTTGACCCCGTTACAAGGATTAAAGATCGAAGAGTGCGTCGAGTTTTTTTATGACGGAAGTGAAGTAAGACCTCTTTTAAATCCTTATTGTTGAAATCTGCTGCTCTTTGCCACTGAGGGAATCTGCATTAAGTGCAGCGATGGAACGAAGGCGAGGTCGAGGCTCCAGGGTCGGTGGCCTTTGCTTAGTTGCGGTGAGGCTTCGCTCATCTTGGGGAAGACTTCGCTCGTTGCCAATGATGCTCTTCAGCAAAGCACTTAAGTGGCTCCAAGGAGAATGTATCGGCTGTGCCCGAAGTCATCGTCTGCATCGATCAATGACCTTGGAGGGCGCGCGGCATAATTCACGGCAGACTGCTCGACCAAGTCAACCATGAAGGGAATAGCAGACGATTTTCCTCTTTCACGACGTCAATGCACCTGAAAACAACTCTCGTCCGCCACTGCCGTCATACGAGTAAAGAAGATGGCATCATCCTTTTCACCATCTGCTTCCTTGTGGTACTGCCAAATGAGGAAGATCGTCAAGGGATTCAAGAGCAGTTAAGCAGACGGAACTCTCAGCAGATGAATGTGACGAGGGTTAATAGCTCCCCCTACCGAGGAATCTCGAACCCTGTCCACTGGCATCTGCATCTGGACGCACGGAAACATCCATTTCCACATCCATTTCCACGGTCGCATTCCTCATGACGTCACACCGTCCTTCACATTCCCTGGAAGAGGTTGACATCGAAAACCGAAGAGGCTGAAAGACGAAATTCTCGTTTCCACGGCAACTAAAAGTAGAAATCGAAAAGTAAATGCGAAATTCCTATATTCGTACGTAAGTTCATTACAAGATATTCGCCTTTACGAGTTGATGTTAAAATTCCTGTTTCAATATTAAAGCCTATAGTTTGTTATTCCTAACAGTGAATTAAATGGCTTTAACATTTCTACATTGTTATATTCGATTTCGACGAAACAGAAACATCTAAATCTTCCCATTACAATGATTAAGGGAAGAGAAAAGGGAAGGGAGTCCAACGGGGAGCGCTAGATGGAATCCATTTCCTTTTTTCCAGACGCCTTCAGTCTCAGATAATCTTTTTAGCTTTTTTTCATTTTGAATTTCGATGTGAGAGCGAGGGGGGGGGGGGCAGAGAGGGAAGAATGGAAAAGATCTCATCGGAAGTCATCCTTCGACTGGAGGACACTTCGCCCTTCAAACTGCAATTGGGAGAAGAAAGAGTTAACTCCAAATTTGAATTTAGTAAATTAAGAATTTCAAAAAAGATGTGTTATGTAAATTATTAAGGAGTCAACCTAGAAATGTGTTCTTTGCTTTCTATTAAATTACAAAGAAAAAAAATCGAAAAATAATAATTAAAAATACACATGACATGCAAATGATTCCCAAATCTGGTGTCAGCACCGGCCGTAAATATTTTGCAGCCCCACGTGAACATTTTTCTGACCTTAAGTAAATTTATTTTCACCTTTCGAAGAGTACTTTTTGCCCCCCCCCCCCCCCCCCCCCCCCCCCCCCCCAAAAAAAGTACTTTGCCATCTCAAGTGAATCTCTTTTATAATTGACTCAAATATTTTTGGCGCCTTAAGCAATCGTACCATTTTTGCGTGTATGAATATTTTTCTGTCTCCACATTTGGAATAAAATAACACCTTAGCACTTTATATTCCGGACCCTTTTTATTTGAAATGAAAACCATCCCATCCGATCGATGGCAAGTGGCCCTTAAAGTTTTGCCGCTCAACACACCGCTTGGAGGAATTGGGCTACTCTGCTCACAAAATAAGGATTCTACCCTCTAACACTGGACTTCTTAATAAGGATTCTACCCTCTAACACTGGACTTCTTAATAAGGATTCTACCCTCTAACACTGGACTTCTTAATAAGGATTCTACCCTCTAACACTGGACTTCTTACTCTTGTTAACAAAGCTCATCGATTATTCATTTCCATTCATTTTGCAATTTACTCTCTAATGACGCAACAGTCGGTGTGAGAGAGATTTTTGAATTTCAATTTTAAACAATATTCGTTCGATATTTAAAAAATTAAGGAATTTGAATACGTAACGACAGCACTCCCAGTTAGCAAAGGTAAAACTTAAAAACTAAATATTATTTCAAACATTTAACAAAATAAGGGTGCATTTTAGGAGTTTATGCAACCGATTCTCAGCCCCTCTCCCGACTGCTCCTCAACCGGAGTCCCTACTTGGGAGAAATCATCTCAAAAACGCTACGAAGCGATCCCCTGGGGACTGCAATCAACTGCAGGTACCAAGTTGGCCAGAGGAACCAACTAACCCGCATCTCCCCCCCCCCCTTAAAGAGGTCTCATAGTACTTAGCCTAAAAGGCCTTAGTAATCCCCCCAGAGAGGTCTCATGTGCTTAGCCTCCCTTCTCCCCAGAGAGGGGTCTCATATGCTTAGCCTAAAAGGCCTTAGTAATCCCCCAGAGAGGTCTCATGTGCTTAGCCTCCCCTCCCCCAGAGAGGTCTCATGTGCTTAGCCTCCCCTCCCCAGAGAAGTCTCATGTGCTTAGCCTAAAAGGCCTTAGTAATCCCCCAGAGAGGTCTCATGTGCTTAGCCTCCCCTCCCCAGAGAAGTCTCATGTGCTTAGCCTAAAAGGCCTTAGTAATCCCCCAGAGAGGTCTCATGTGCTTAGCCTACCCTCTCCCAGAGAGGTCTAATGTGCTTAGCCTAAAAGGCCTTAGTAATCCCCCCAGAGAGGTCTCATGTGCTTAGCCTCCCTTCCCCCCAGAGAGGGGTCTCATGTGCTTAGCCTAAAAGGTCTTAGTAATGAGCATGCTCATTCAATATCAAGGGAAGCGATACTAACGTTTAAAGCTCATTGTCTTCTATACCATACTCGTCACCAACTCATATTCTACCGGTGGGTAAAAAAACAAAATTAAAAATAAAATAGTATTATTAACTTCAAGTCGAACCTAAAATAATAAGCATTTTTGCAGTGGTTTGGATATCTAGCTACAAAAAATTAATTCAGTGCGGTTAAGTTACTTTGTAATATTGATCAATATTTAAAATAACATTTGATTGTATGGGAGAAGTCAATTCCCTTTGCGTAGGGGTTCTTGTGACCTACTAGGGAGGGTTAATTCTTTGCAATTTACAAAAGTTGAAATAACTTTTGTTCTAATTATGCTACAGAGATCATTTTGGTGTTGTTCAATAGTACTAATCAGACACTATTTAATTATGTCTTGAAATTATGTCAGACATTATGTCTTGAAAGGTATGCTGTAACCCTACTAATATTTTTAATCCAACAATAGTGAGAATTATTGCCGTCTTTTAAAAGTAAAAGTTGTATGGGTTCCTTAACAGGATTCTGTGAAATATATAACGTATGCAAACCATCTTTCTTAGAATTGAAAACATTTATAGAAAGATTATTTAAAACCTCGAACTTCGGGATTTGATCGAGGTTTACTGGATAAGTCAATGAAGATGTGTCTAAGGCGTTTTCAAATATTTTATATTTTTCCACACGTTGTGGATGGTCTGTAGCAGGATGTAGAGCTGATAATATTGACCACAAGAAACATTTGTTGTCGTAGTTTTTAACATTCACTATTCCTTTTGTAGATTTCAAATGTTGTGATAAATTTACGAAAGCAGATGCTCCAACTGCATTATACTGAGACATTTGAATTTCCATAGAAATTATTTTGTCAAACATCCGTCCACTTCCCTTTTGTGTAAAAATTTCAAAGTCGTTATCAATTTTCTCATAAGCATTTTTCAGTAATTCATTGAGATAGGTAAGCAAACTGATTATTTCGTTACATGTCCAAAAATGTGCACATATTTCTTTCTGTCCTTCAGGATCCGTTTGCTTTTTAAATTTTATTTGTAATATGAATCTAACTTTTAGAGGCTGACTGAGTTTCTTATGTCTTCTCTGACATTTATGTTATCAATTTTATATGTGCGAAATGTTTTCCAAAAAGCACTGCTTTTATTTATATGATATTGATTCAGATGATGATGTAGTTGTCTTTTATGTTAAAGCTGGAATTGCAAAATCCGCATTTTTCAAATGTGCGAGAAGAGCATGCAGTTTTCATATGACGGTTCATATTGGATTTGAGAATAAATACACCACATTTGGTACATTGAATAGTTGCGCTCATCTTTGAGTTAGCAGTTATACCCTCTTTAATATACAGTAGCTAAAAATCATGGTAAAAAAATCATAGTCCGATAATGAAAAACATCGAATTTTTTTCCGTAATCCGAAGTTGAAATAGACATGAATGTAGCGTGTGTCCAAGAGTAATTTTCTAAAGAATACCGATGTTATTGAACATAATCTTATGTTCCTTTTTCTCAATAATATCGTTTTTTAGCAAAATATCCAAAATTTCGACAATTTCATTTACTACTTCTGTACTGGTGTTTCCAGCTCATTTACTGGCAACCAAAATTGATAATTTTTCGCATATGTCGTCGAAACTCTTGTATAGTCCAGAACCCAACTGTTGACTTTCTATTATTGTGAGCATCATTTTAATCGACTTTAAATATTTTCTAAGTGCCTCAATGTGATTATCGATAATTCGATATTTCTCAGTAGTTCTACCATAGCGTTTGGTTTCGGAAGTTTTTTTGGTCCCCCCAGTTTCTGAAGATGCCCGATTGTTCGGCCAATCATTTCTTTCAGCTCAGGAATGGGGTTTCTCGCCTGTAAGATATCACTCGGAAGTTTTAGTTTATATTGGTTCAATCTTTCATCTTGCAAGTTGGAATCTGGATTATAAACGAACGTTTTTTCTGGCATCTCAGTGGGCTCTTCTGGCTCTAAGGATTTCACTACATCTTGTATGTTTTTCATGGTTACTTCACGTTTTAACCGTTCGACCACTGGCTTGTGAAATTCTTCGAGCGTTTCCTTAACTCGTTCCTCTCCCAAAATAGTGTCTTCAATTTTCGATTTTGTAGTAGCTCGCGATTTCAATATTTCATCTCTAACAGTGCTGTCCAACTTCTCTAAGACCACGGGCCATTTTTTCCTTTGCGGGCCAAAAAAAAGAATAGGATAGGTAACTGAAAAGTCAGTTCATGTCACCTCAAAAAATTATTTTATTTATAAGAAAAATAATAAGTAATAATAAGATTTAGAAAATTTATATTGGTTTATCAAATATTTAATAAATTTAATGGGAGCACTGTGGCCGTAGTTGTTCGGCAATAATTTCTTTTACGTCCATATCGATATTTGTTGTTGCGAGCCGAGGTATATGTTCAAGTGTCGAGTGTTTCAAGCAGTTTCTGTATCTTGATTTCATATATTTCAAATCAGAAAATGCGCGCTCGCAGATATATGTACTTCCGAACATAAAAATTATTTGGAGTCCAAAATCTTTCATTTTTGGATATATTTCTTTAGGCCAAAGTTTGAACAATTCTATTCCAATTTCTCTATTAGATGCAATAATTTGGTCGGCCTGAAGGTCACATAATTCCGTTTGATATTTAGGATCTACGGTACTAACATCCATATTTAATGGATTACTGAATAAATTTAAACTTTGATTAAGGTCTTCAAATTGAGTAAATCTTCTATTAAAATCTTCAATTAGGATATCTAATTTAGGAACAAATTTTTCAAAATTAACTATTTTACTAAGTTGCTTCATTTCTTCGTAGAACTCTTTACAAGTTTCAAAATGAATTAAATTGTTTTCCTGCAAATTTGACTTCAACAATTGTAGTTTGTTTCTAAACCCAGTAACATGATTATAAAGACAGCACAAATTTTGGTGTTTTCCTTGTAAGGATTCATTCAAGACATTGAAATAATCTGTAATGTCCGTTAGGAAAGCAAGTGAGTAACATTGCTTTCCTAACAGACCCATCATTTCATATCTTTTACACAGACCATCTTCTGAATATTAGTTTAACCCCTCATCCCCCCCCCACATAGGTTAACATGGGTTTCCCTCTTCTTTAACATTGCGCCCGAACTCTCCTTCTTCTCACCACTGACGCTGCTGCTAAGGATTCCAGTTTTTGTAACTTTTGAATTTTGAAACAAATATCATTCAAAAACGAGACTTTTAAAAGTCTATTTTGGAATTTAGAGTTTTTAGGTGAGAGCTTATCCCTCTTATGGGAATATTTTGCTTATAGCTTTAATAATCTGAGACGAATGGCCACACAATCACATAATCCACAATTAATCCATAAGATATCTACGGTGTCCACTGGATATTCAGTTACATTCTGGAGATGCGGTTGTATGCGTGTAAATTTAGTCCACATGATTCCTAAGAAATTAAAATTTATAATTCTAACACAATGCCACAATTATCATTTTTTACTTGAATGCTTTCAGCACCTTGCAATATGGAAATATCTCTTACCAGAAATCAGTCGGTGGCTTCGGCCTCTTCTTCATTTCTAGACCGTCACTCCGACCCCTGTTTCACCTTGATTGAAAATTCCTCGCATTTCTGAGATCTGCTGCCGGAAATACCAGTGCTGGAGAGCTAAAAATGGCTAAGTCACAATTTGACCTTTGGCCTCAAAGGACCTATCACATCCAAAAATTGCTGAGATCTCCGACTCAAAATTCCCGTAGGCAACATTCTTTAACCCTGTAACACCAAAAGATCTCTATTTGATCTTTCATCAAGGCCAAATTTCAAGGTTTCCGACATCTACGACAAAATACCACCAAGAATTAATTTTCGCCTTTCTAGCAGCGATAAATCTAAACTCTCCTTTCTTTTGTCGAGATCTAATAAATAAAAAAATAAATACCCCCTCAAGCAGCTGCTTGCCACAGAGGTCTGACAGGAGCCTGTCAGTTTATATGCCACAGTAGGCTAGATTCCTCAAATTACCCCTAGGTGCAGATTTTCAGAATTCTATCATTTCTGCATCATCCCTTTTCTCTCGATCACTCACAATCTTCGATCTATATTAGACGCAGTGGCGACTCGTGAGTTTCGAAATAGGTGGCGCAGACCATTATTGCATTCAGAGAAACCAAGTCGGCAGGGGGGAGGGGGGGTCCGATGTCTCGGATGGTATTGCGCACAACGACGGTGATAGCCCACACACACTAACCTGTTCTTAGTGAAAAAAGGAACATCGACTGGAATGGAAAAGAATATATATAGATGTGCGTGTAATACAATTTCCATATTTATATATTGGCTTATGTGAAGCACATATTCCAGGATTTAGTTTTAGAGTGCCGGGGGGGGGGGTCAAGAATTTAGCATCTGGGGTGAGGGGAGAGTGGAACTTAAAACTTTCTCGTAATATTTCACGCTGCAAATTAAGCGCGCAAGACCGTTTCGAGTGGATTACTTCACTAAATGCTTATTAAAATGAAACGAAACGGACAAAATATTTTGGAGAGCTAATATTCATGGAAAATATTATTTTTATTATTTATTCCTATTCGGAGTTTAATGCTTTAGTATATATTATATATATTATAGAAATGTTGGTGGCCCCCTAATGAGTCGCCACTGATTATATGTTTCAAAACGGTTTAATATTGTATATTCGCAATTTGTTTACCTTAAACCACCCTGTAATTTTTTATATTTCTGTATTCATTTCAGTTTGCAAAATAATTTTGGAGACCTCAAAAAAACTTCATCGTCTGCATCCAAAGCAGATTTCGCCTTTTTCTAAAATTTTTTGTAAAAAAAAGTAAAACAGAAAAGAGCAGTGGCAGTCATAGGGGGGGGGGGGGCACCCCTCCCTCGAAGAGGTCTGCGAGGCAATGCATCGTTTGATCCCATTTTTCTTTTCTAGAAAGGAAAACCGCCAACATCCTCACTATCTCGGAGACCAAATGAGAAGCTGTTAAAAAGGATATCCATTGCTAAATAATCGATTAGCAAAGATAAGAATGTCATTTCCGTACTCCAAAATCTTCCCTTCCTCCCTACATGACACTCCTCGAGGCTTGAGAGTTATGACCGTCCCTGCAAGAAAGAAATGGCGCCAGGATGGATCCTCAAGGAACTCCCTTACGAACCTACTTACTTTTTTGCTACCTTTCACAAGAAATCTCAAGAACTGTTTTGCTACATTTCAAAAGAGATCTCAAGAACTGTTTTGCTACATTTCAAAAGAGATCTCAAGAACTGTTTTGGTACATTTCAAAAGAAATCTCAAGAACTGTTTAGCTAGCTACATTTCACAAGAAATCTCAAGAACTGTTTTGCAACCTTTCACAAGAAATCTCAAGAACTGTTTTGCTACCTTTCACAATAAATCTCAAGAACTGCTTTGCTACAACTTTGCAAGGAATCTCAAGAACTGCTTTCTTACATTTCAAAAGAAATCTCAAGAACTGTTTTGCAACCTTTCACAAGAAATCTCAAGAACTGTTTTGCTACCTTTCACAAGAAATCTCAAGAACTGTTTTGCTACCTTTCACAAGAAATCTCAAGAACTGTTTTGCTACATTTCGCAAGGAATCTCAAGAACTGTTTTGCTACCTTTCACAAGAAATCTCAAGAACTGTTTTGCTACCTTTCACAAGAAATCTCAAGAACTGTTTTGCTACCTTTCACAAGAAATCTCAAGAACTGTTTTGCTACATTTCGCAAGGAATCTCAAGAACTGCTTTGCTACATTTTGCAAGGAATCTCAAGAACTGCTTTCCTACATTTTGCAAGGAATCTCAAGAACTGCTTTGCTACATTTTGCAAGGAATCTCAAGAACTGTTTTGCTACATTTTGCAAGGAATCTCAAGAACTGTTTTGCTACATTTCGCAAGGAATCTCAAGAACTGCTTTGCTACGTTTTGCAAGGAATCTCAAGAACTGCTTTCTTACATTTGAAAAGAAATCTCAAGAACTGTTTTGCTACATTTGAAAAGAAATCTCAAGAACTGTTTTGCAACCTTTCACAAGAAATCTCAAGAACTGTTTTGCTACATTTTGCAAGGAATCTCAAGAACTGTTTTGCTACATTTCGCAAGGAATCTCAAGAACTGCTTTGCTACATTTTGCAAGGAATCTCAAGAACTGCTTTGCTACATTTTGCAAGGAATCTCAAGAACTGCTTTCTTACATTTCAAAAGAAATCTCAAGAACTGTTTTGGAACCTTTCACAAGAAATCTCAAGAACTGTTTTGCTACATTTCGCAAGGAATCTCAAGAACTGTTTTGCTACATTTGAAAAGAAATCTCAACAACTGTTTTGCTACATTTCGCAAGGAATCTCAACAACTGTTTTGCTACATTTCGCAAGGAATCTCAAGAACTGCTTTGCTACACTTTGCAAGGAATCTCAAGAACTGCTTTCCTACATTTTGCAAGGAATCTCAAGAACTGCTTTCCTACATTTTGCAAGGAATCTCAAGAACTGCTTTGCTACATTTTGCAAGGAATCTCAAGAACTGCTTTCTTACATTTCAAAAGTAATCTCAAGAACTGTTTTGCTACATTTGAAAAGAAATCTCAAGAACTGTTTTGCAACCTTTCACAAGAAATCTCAAGAACTGTTTTGCTACCTTTCACAAGAAATCTCAAGAACTGTTTTGCTACATTTCGCAAGGAATCTAAAGAACTGCTTTGCTACACTTTGCAAGGAATCTCAAGAACTGCTTTCTTACATTTCAAAAGAAATCTCAAGAACTGTTTTGCTACATTTGAAAAGAAATCTCAAGAACTGTTTTGCAACCTTTCACAAGAAATCTCAAGAACTGTTTTGCTACCTTTCACAAGAAATCTTAAGAACTGTTTTGCTACATTTCGCAAGGAATCTCAAGAACTGCTTTGCTACATTTTGCAAGGAATCTCAAGAACTGCTTTGCTACATTTCGCAAGGAATCTCAAGAACTGCTTTGCTACGTTTTGCAAGGAATCTCAAGAACTGCTTTCTTACATTTGAAAAGAAATCTCAAGAACTGTTTTGCTACATTTCGCAAGGAATCTCAAGAACTGCTTTGCTACATTTTGCAAGGAATCTCAAGAACTGCTTTCTTACATTTCAAAAGAAATCTCAAGAACTGTTTTGCTACATTTGAAAAGAAATCTCAAAAACTGTTTTGCAACCTTTCACAAGAAATCTCAAGAACTGTTTTGCTACATTTCGCAAGGAATCTCAAGAACTGCTTTGCTACATTTTGCAAGGAATCTCAAGAACTGCTTTCTTACATTTGAAAAGAAATCTCAAGAACTGTTTTGCTACATTTGAAAAGAAATCTCAAGAACTGTTTTGCAACCTTTCACAAGAAATCTCAAGAACTGTTTTGCTACATTTCGCAAGGAATCTCAAGAACTGTTTTGCTACATTTCGCAAGGAATCTCAAGAACTGCTTTGCTACATTTTGCAAGGAATCTCAAGAACTGCTTTCTTACATTTGAAAAGAAATCTGAAGAACTGTTTTGCTACATTTGAAAAGAAATCTCAAGAACTGTTTTGCAACCTTTCACAAGAAATCTCAAGAACTGTTTTGCTACATTTCGCAAGGAATCTCAAGAACTGTTTTGCTACATTTCGCAAGGAATCTCAAGAACTGCTTTGCTACATTTCGCAAGGAATCTCAAGAACTGCTTTGCTATATTTTGCAAGGAATCTCAAGAACTGCTTTCCTACATTTTGCAAGGAATCTCAAGAACTGCTTTCTTACATTTGAAAAGAAATCTCAAGAACTGTTTTGCAACCTTTCACAAGAAATCTCAAGAACTGTTTTGCTATATTTCGCAAGGAATCTCACGAACTGCTTTGCTACGTTTTGCAAGGAATCTCAAGAACTGCTTTCTTACATTTGAAAAGAAATCTCAAGAACTGTTTTGCAACCTTTCACAAGAAATCTCAAGAACTGTTTTGCTACATTTTGCAAGGAATCTCAAGAACTGTTTTGCTACATTTCGCAAGGAATCTCAAGAACTGCTTTGCTACATTTTGCAAGGAATCTCAAGAACTGCTTTCCTACATTTTGCAAGGAATCTCAAGAACTGCTTTCTTACATTTCAAAAGAAATCTCAAGAACTGTTTTGGAACCTTTCACAAGAAATCTCAAGAACTGTTTTGCTACATTTCGCAAGGAATCTCAAGAACTGTTTTGCTACATTTCGCAAGGAATCTCAAGAACTGTTTTGCAACCTTTCACAAGAAATCTCAACAACTGTTTTGCTACATTTCGCAAGGAATCTCAAGAACTGCTTTGCTACACTTTGCAAGGAATCTCAAGAACTACTTTCTTACATTTCAAAAGAAATCTCAAGAACTGTTTTGCTACATTTGAAAAGAAATCTCAAGAACTGTTTTGCAACCTTTCACAAGAAATCTTAAGAACTGTTTTGCTACATTTCACAGGTGTCAATCATTTGATGTGTTTCTCAAGACAAAGTGCACATAAACTATAATTCTTTAATGTTGCTTTTCAGTGCTCTATGAGATTTCAGAATTTTGCAACTTTTGAGACGATTCCTACATTTTAATATTATATGCTGAATTCCAGTGAACTGATGATAAAACAAAACATGTTTTGCATATTTTGTTCCTTTCGTCATAAATGAAGCGCATTGAAATATAAATATTTTTCTTCTTCTACAAACAAAAATTGAGGTCTGAAGAGGTTAACGTTAAATATTACCTCTTAAATGAAAAAAAAGTATATTTTTCGATCAGTATTCCATGATTAGTTCACTCAAAATTTGGCTAACATCAAGCCCGAATTTAGATAAGGGGGGAGGAGGGGGGCAAGAGACTGGAATTACATATTTGCGTTACGGTGTAACATTCTTCCACTTTGTTTCAGAGGTTTCTAAAATATTTCTTAAAAAATGTGTAGAATATGCCCAAGTTTAATCATTTTTGGCCTCTATTATCTTGAATAGGTTTCTGGAGGCGGGGGAAGCGTTCCCCCCTCTCAACCCCAGTCCGGTCCTGGCTAAATCAAGAATTGCATTTTAAAATGTTTAATTTTACCGATATTATTCTAAATTTTTTTTTAATTATTTCGATTTTTGCGGGGAGGGAATGCAAATTGATTTGCACTTATTACAGAAGACTATTTAACGAAAAATAATTTTAAAAAATCGCAATAACTAAACGTCGAAATAAAAGCCCAAATTGATCGCCATTTTCAATTTGCCTTAACGGTCAGAAGATTCCATTTTGTGCAAAGGGATTGCCATTTTTTGCCTCAGTTTGGAGCCCAGATGTTCTGAAGCGACTCCTTGACCCCGTCCAACCCCCGACCGTGGAGAGAAACCGCCGAGCAGGTGTGAACACACGCGCCGGAAATCGGGTCGCGCGCAGCTGGCTCACGTGACGCTCCACTCGACATCACTGAGGAAAAGAAGAGTGGGGGGAGGCAATTTCGTCGCCTGGAATCTTAGCTCCGACGAGGAAGGTTTCGCAGGAGAAATTAGCAACGCCTGCGGGGATCTCGACATGGAGGAAGACATTGGGCACGAGACTCAAAAACGGCGAACTTCTGCAGAGCTCTGAAAGTCACAGACGAACAGGGCCGAACTAAACTTCCGGGATCCTAAGATACGACAAAATTTAGAGTCCCTAAGCTCTAGCAAATTTAAGGGGCTTTAAGCTGGACAAGTTTAAGAGGCCCAAAAAATTCGAAATATATGTATTATTCTGATTGAAGGGAAGATTAAAATATAAGCATGAAACCGATGTGAAAATATTATACTTGCATTAGTATGTAATGATAACTGTGTAAAGCTGAGATGAAGAGTTTTAGCACAATAGATTAATTTAAACGTTAATTCTTTTTGCCTAGCTTTGCAAAACTTGAAATGTATTTGCTTCGTTTGATTAGGCGTAAGTCAGGCCCTGCAGACGAACCACGCATGCGTCACATTCTCTTGTTAGAAAAGGTAAGAAATGGACAAGGGATCGATTTGCGAGGTCGCTTCACAAGGGAATTTTCTCTACACGAAGAGATCACCCCAACGATAAATAAGTTTTTGGCGCGAATTGGAAGCGGAAAAAAAGAGCGAAGTTGTGTTATGGAAAAAGTTAACGAACGATTCAAGTTAGCAATGGATGTATACGACAGCAGAAGATAATGGCTGAGATTTCATCACTCTACGAAATAGACATTCTCTCTTGCTGTGAGGAAAAGCTCCTTCTCCAAGACTTACACAGAATCATTAGAGATTGTAATTCTATATTGATAAAACAACAAAGCACAAAATATATAATAAATAAATAATTGCCCTTCAAGCAGCCGATTGCCAGAGAGGTCTAAAAAAATTCTTTTTACATCAAATGAAGATTAAGCATTTGGGGTTCCATTTTGTTGTTCCTGCACATCTCACAGGCCCAAATGATTTTGAAAAACGAAGAAAGAAAAATAAGGGGGGGGGGGGGGAGTCAAGAGACTGGATCGTCATTCCAGAATAAACCCTTTCCTTCTCTTTTAGTGGTCTTTAGAAAACGTTTTTTTTTTCTCAGAAATATATGAGATATAGTTGTGATGATTTCTGCTCTTTATTAGCGGAATTAAGAATGCCTGGGACTCATGTAACCTTGAATGAGGAACACTTCGCTCAACTGGAATAGCAAATAAATATCGGAATCGAGTTTAACTTAATCCGCTGTCGCATCGAGAGAATAGAATCAGGCACTCCCTGAATGCTGATGATGAGGATTTCGTAAAGACAAAAACACTTTGGAGCGACTGACCCCATCTATGTTGTTTTCAGTTGGTCGTTCCAATTTGGTAATTTTTCAAATGCCTTTTACGTTAACTGAAGCAGTTAGAAGATTTTGTAGATTTTGAGGAGGGGGGGGGGGGGGATTTGGCCAGATCCGTTGCAGTCTTCGGTGGCCGTTGTTCACTTATTTCATCTTGTCTTTCTTGTTCCCTTATTTCATCTTGCCTTTCTAGTTCCTTTATTTTATCTTGCCTTTCTTGTTCCCTTATTTTTATCTTGTCTTTCTTGTTCCATTTTATTTTGCCTCTGTTGTTCTCTTCTTCTGTCTTCTCCCTCTCTTGTTGGTCTCTTATTCTAACTGCTCTTTCTGTCCTGTTCCGTTGAATCTGCAACTGCTGCATCCATGTGATAAGTATTCTTCTCTGCAGAGAAACCCTCTCTCATGGGCAGCCAGCGCCTTTCATGCAAGGACTCGGATCATCACTTCTTGAGCAAGCTTCCTGATCTTTTCTATCTTCAGCAAGTATCTCTTGTACCTTATTAATAAATTTGGCTTTCCTATATCTATCATTTAAAATTTATCATCTCCTCCCCCCCCCCCCCCCCCCCAACACACACACACACTTAGCATACTTTGATTCGCATCCACAAATACGTTTTTCTCTTGATTAATAACGAAAACACTCGGGAGATGACGACACCTCGCAGGGGAAGGCAGATTTCACAATAGCATAAAAAACAGTCCGCCATTTGAGTTGAATGGTAAGAAAAAGAAAATATCAAACTGCTTCGTATTCAGTCCGATATTGGAACACACAACAGTCCAAACAGCAATCCCTGTTCTTCTGTTTACTTCATAACACCAAATACTTCATTCCCTTTTAGGCAAAACTCTTAAAAACAAATATCACTTGATAAAGTTTTCAATGAGCTGCATTTTTCTTAGTCCACCGATTTCCGATATTTTCCCGAAGATTGTGTCAACCATGATCAGGGCCGAAACTCATTCGGGGGAGTGGGTCAGACACGATAACAATCGTAGTGAAGGGAACCGAGGCATAACGAATAATAAACATATACCAAATGCGCATACAGGTGGCTCCTCTACTTACGAACAGGTTACGTTCCCGAGGTTAACTCGAGGTACTACCCTAAAAAGTATATTTGTATACAGAATAACACTTATTGTTAGTGTTTGATCCTTCAATGTACTTATCAGAATGCATTACACTCGCTACTGCTTACTAGCAGGTGTTTCAAATGCGGTAAAAATCTGCTCTGGTATACGGTAACAAAGTCGATATGATAAATAAAATATCTTATACTGTTAACGTATATGTTTGTACATAAATAATATAATACGTATTGTAAATAACAAAAAAAGGAAAATTAGACCACGCTGTCGACTTCAACGCCATGAATCCGCGCGAAATTTAAATTTTAGATGTACGGTCAAATTGTTCGTAAGTTGAACATTCGCAAGTAGGGGAGTACCTGTACTTTGCACATATTTTTCAACAAATATCTCAGACCACTAAAAAAGAGCAAACCATTTTATACCGCATCCTCGTTCCTTTTCTCGATCTTTCCCCCCCCCCCCTTTTCCCTCGTATCACTTGGCCTCGGAAACATTTTTCCAGACAGAGGCCTCACCATGATCGCTATGATCAGTCCTAATGCTCGAGCACCGCCATTCAGCGAAACGATCTGCAGTTCAATTAGGAAAGAAAAGTTTATCACCACAAAGAAACGTTTCCTTACACGGCACAGTTCAATTAGGAAAGAAAAAGTTATCACCGCCAAGAAACGTTTCCTTAGACTATGGCGTAATTCGATTACGAAAGAAAAAGTTATCACCGCCAAGAAACGTTTCCTTACACTATGGCGTAGTTCGATTAGGAAAGAAAAAGTTATCACCGCCAAGAAACGTTTCCTTACACTATGGCGTAGTTCGATTAGGAAAGAAAAAGTTATCACCGCCAAGAAACGTTTCCTTAGACTATGGCGTAGTTCGATTAGGAAAGAAAAAGTTATCACCGCCAAGAAACGTTTCCTTAGACTATGGCGTAGTTCAATCAGGAAAGAAAAAGTTATCACCGCCAAGAAACGTTTCCTTAGACTATGGCGTAGTTCGATTAGGAAAGAAAAAGGTATCACCGCCAAGAAACGTTTCCTTAGACTATGGCGTAGTTCGATTAGGAAAGAAAAAGTTATCACCGCCAAGAAACGTTTCCTTACACTATGGCGTAGTTAGATTAGGAAATAAAAAGTTATCACCGCCAAGAAACGTTTCCTTAGACTATGGCGTAGTTCGATTAGGAAAGAAAAAGTTATCACCGCCAAGAAACGTTTCCTTACACTATGGCGTAGTTAGATTAGGAAATAAAAAGTTATCACCGCCAAGAAACGTTTCCTTACACTATGGCGTAGTTCGATTAGGAAAGAAAAAGTTATCACCACCAAGAAACGTTTCCTTAGACTATGGCGTAGTTCGATTACGAAAGAAAAAGTTATCACCGCCAAGAAACGTTTCCTTAGACTATGGCGTAGTTCGATTAGGAAAGAAAAAGTTATCACCGCCAAGAAACGTTTCCTTACACTATGGCGTAGTTCGATTAGGAAAGAAAAAGTTATCACCGCCAAGAAACGTTTCCTTAGACTATGGCGTAGTTCGATTAGGAAAGAAAAAGTTATCACCGCCAAGAAACGTTTCCTTACACTATGGCGTAGTTAGATTAGGAAATAAAAAGTTATCACCGCCAAGAAACGTTTCCTTACACTATGGCGTAGTTCGATTAGGAAAGAAAAAGTTATCACCGCCAAGAAACGTTTCCTTAGACTATGGCGTAGTTCGATTACGAAAGAAAAAGTTATCACCGCCAAGAAACGTTTCCTTAGACTACGGCGTAGTTCGATTAGGAAAGAAAAAGTTATCACCGCCAAGAAACGTTTCCTTACACTATGGCGTAGTTCGATTAGGAAAGAAAAAGTTATCACCGCCAAGAAACGTTTCCTTAGACTATGGCGTAGTTCGATTACGAAAGAAAAAGTTATCACCGCCAAGAAACGTTTCCTTAGACTACGGCGTAGTTCGATTAGGAAAGAAAAAGTTATCACCGCCAAGAAACGTTTCCTCACACTATGGCGTAGTTCGATTAGGAAAGAAAAAGTTATCACCGCCAAGAAACGTTTCCTTAGACTATGGCGTAGTTCGATTAGGAAAGAAAAAGTTATCACCGCCAAGAAACGTTTCCTTAGACTACGGCGTAGTTCGATTACGAAAGAAAAAGTTATCACCGCCAAGAAACGTTTCCTTAGACTATGGCGTAGTTCGATTGCGAAAGAAAAAGTTATCACCGCCAAGAAACGTTTCCTTACACTATGGCGTAGTTCGATTACGAAAGAAAAAGTTATCACCGCCAAGAAACGTTTCCTTACACTATGGCGTAGTTCGATTAGAAAAGAAAAAGTTATCACCGCCAAGAAACGTTTCCTTACACTATGGCGTAGTTCGATTAGGAAAGAAAACGTTATCACCGCCAAGAAACGTTTCCTTACACTATGGCGTAGTTCGATTAGGAAAGAAAAAGTTATCACCGCCAAGAAACGTTTCCTTAGACTATGGCGTAGTTCGATTACGAAAGAAAAAGTTATCACCGCCAAGAAACGTTTCCTTAGACTACGGCGTAGTTCGATTACGAAAGAAAAAGTTATCACCGCCAAGAAACGTTTCCTTACACTATGGCGTAGTTCGATTAGGAAAGAAAAAGTTATCACCGCCAAGAAACGTTTCCTTAGACTGTGGCGTAGTTCGAATAGGAAAGAAAAAGTTATCACCGCCAAGAAACGTTTCCTTACACTATGGCGTAGTTAGATTAGGAAATAAAAAGTTATCACCGCCAAGAAACGTTTCCTTACACTATGGCGTAGTTCGATTAGGAAAGAAAAAGTTATCACCGCCAAGAAACGTTTCCTTAGACTATGGCGTAGTTCGATTACGAAAGAAAAAGTTATCACCGCCAAGAAACGTTTCCTTAGACTACGGCGTAGTTCGATTACGAAAGAAAAAGTTATCACCGCCAAGAAACGTTTCCTTACACTATGGCGTAGTTCGATTACGAAAGAAAAAGTTATCACCGCCAAGAAACGTTTCCTTAGACTACGGCGTAGTTCGATTAGGAAAGAAAAAGTTATCACCGCCAAGAAACGTTTCCTTACACTATGGCGTAGTTCGATTAGGAAAGAAAACATTATCACCGCCAAGAAACGTTTCCTTAGACTATGGCGTAGTTCGATTAGGAAAGAAAAATTTATCACCGCCAAGAAACGTTTCCTTACACTATGGCGTAGTTCGATTAGGAAAGAAAAAGTTATCACCGCCAAGAAACGTTTCCTTAGACTATGGCGTAGTTCGATTACGAAAGAAAAAGTTATCACCGCCAAGAAACGTTTCCTTACACTATGGCGTAGTTACATTAGGAAATAAAATATTATCACCGCCAAGAAACGTTTCCTTACACTATGGCGTAGTTCGATTAGGAAAGAAAAAGTTATCACCGCCAAGAAACGTTTCCTTAGACTATGGCGTAGTTCGATTACGAAAGAAAAAGTTATCACCGCCAAGAAACGTTTCCTTAGACTACGGCGTAGTTCGATTAGGAAAGAAAAAGTTATCACCGCCAAGAAACGTTTCCTTACACTATGGCGTAGTTCGATTAGGAAAGAAAAAGTTATCACCGCCAAGAAACGTTTCCTTAGACTATGGCGTAGTTCGATTAGGAAAGAAAAAGTTATCACCGCCAAGAAACGTTTCCTTACACTATGGCGTAGTTAGATTAGGAAATCAAAAGTTATCACCGCCAAGAACGTTTCCTTACACTATGGAGTAGTTCGATTAGGAAAGAAAAAGTTATCACCGCCAAGAAACGTTTCCTTAGACTATGGCGTAGTTCGATTACGAAAGAAAAAGTTATCACCGCCAAGAAACGTTTCCTTAGACTACGGCGTAGTTCGATTAGGAAAGAAAAAGTTATCACCGCCAAGAAACGTTTCCTTAGACTATGGCGTAGTTCGATTAGGAAAGAAAAAGTTATCACCGCCAAGAAACGTTTCCTTACACTATGGCGTAGTTAGATTAGGAAATAAAAAGTTATCACCGCCAAGAAACGTTTCCTTACACTATGGCGTAGTTCGATTAGGAAAGAAAAAGTTATCACCGCCAAGAAACGTTTCCTTAGACTATGGCGTAGTTCGATTACGAAAGAAAAAGTTATCACCGCCAAGAAACGTTTCCTTAGACTACGGCGTAGTTCGATTAGGAAAGAAAAAGTTATCACCGCCAAGAAACGTTTCCTTACACTATGGCGTAGTTCGATTAGGAAAGAAAAAGGTATCACCGCCAAGAAACGTTTCCTTACACTATGGCGTAGTTCGATTAGGAAAGAAAAAGTTATCACCGCCAAGAAACGTTTCCTTAGACTACGGCGTAGTTCGATTAGGAAAGAAAAAGTTATCACCGCCAAGAAACGTTTCCTTAGACTACGGCGTAGTTCGATTAGGAAAGAAAAGTTATCACCGCCAAAAAACGTTTCCTTAGACTACGGCATAGTTCAATTAGGAAAGAAAAAGTTATCACCACAAAGAAACGTTTCCTTACACTATGGCGTTGTTCGATTAGGAAAGAAAAAGTTATCACCGCCAAGAAACCTTTCCTTAGACTATGGCGTAGTTCGATTAGGAAAGAAAAAGTTATCACCGCCAAGAAACGTTTCCTTACACTATGGCGTAGTTCGATTAGAAAAGAAAAAGTTATCACCGCCAAGAAACGTTTCCTTAGACTATGGCCTAGTTCGATTAGGAAAGAAAAAGTTATCACCGCCAAGAAACGTTTCCTTACACTATGGCGTAGTTCGATTAGGAAAGAAAAAGGTATCACCGCCAAGAAACCTTTCCTTACACTATGGCGTAGTTCGATTAGGAAAGAAAAAGTTATCACCGCCAAGAAACGTTTCCTTAGACTACGGCGTAGTTCGATTAGGAAAGAAAAAGTTATCACCGCCAAGAAACGTTTCCTTAGACTACGGCGTAGTTCGATTAGAAAAGAAAAAGTGATCACCGCCAAAAAACGTTTCCTTAGACTACGGCATAGTTCAATTAGGAAAGAAAAAGTTATCACCACAAAGAAACGTTTCCTTACACTATGGCATAGTTCGGTTAGGAAAGAAAAAGTTATCACCGCCAAGAAACCTTTCCTTACACTATGGCGTAGTTCGATTAGGAAAGAAAAAGTTATCACCGCCAAGAAACGTTTCCTTAGACTACGGCGTAGTTCGATTAGGAAAGAAAAAGTTATCACCGCCAAGAAACGTTTCCTTAGACTACGGCGTAGTTCGATTAGAAAAGAAAAAGTGATCACCGCCAAAAAACGTTTCCTTAGACTACGGCATAGTTCAATTAGGAAAGAAAAAGTTATCACCACAAAGAAATGTTTCCTTACACTATGGCGTAGTTCGATTAGGAAAGAAAAAGTTATCACCGCCAAGAAACCTTTCCTTAGACTATGGCGTAGTTCGATTAGGAAAGAAAAAGGTATCACCGCCAAGAAACCTTTCCTTACACTATGGCGTAGTTCGATTAGGAAAGAAAAAGTTATCACCGCCAAGAAACCTTTCCTTAGACTATGGCGTAGTTCGATTAGGAAAGAAAAAGTTATCACCGCCAAGAAACGTTTCCTTACACTATGGCGTAGTTCGATTAGAAAAGAAAAAGTTATCACCGCCAAGAAACGTTTCCTTAGACTATGGCCTAGTTCGATTAGGAAAGAAAAAGTTATCACCGCCAAGAAACGTTTCCTTACACTATGGCGTAGTTCGATTAGGAAAGAAAAAGTTATCACCGCCAAGAAACGTTTCCTTACACTATGGCGTAGTTCGATTAGGAAAGAAAAAGTTATCACCGCCAAGAAACGTTTCCTTAGACTACGGCGTAGTTCGATTAGGAAAGAAAAAGTTATCACCGCCAAGAAACGTTTCCTTAGACTACGGCGTAGTTCGATTAGGAAAGAAAAGTTATCACCGCCAAGAAACGTTTCCTTAGACTACGGCATAGTTCGATTAGGAAAGAAAAAGTTATCACCACAAAGAAACGTTTCCTTAGACTACGGCGTAGTTCGATTAGAAAAGAAAAAGTTATCACCGCCAAAAAACGTTTCCTTAGACTACGGCATAGTTCAATTAGGAAAGAAAAAGTTATCACCACAAAGAAACGTTTCCTTAGACTATGGCATAGTTCGGTTAGGAAAGAAAAAGTTATCACCGCCAAAAAACGTTTCCTTAGACTACGGCATAGTTCAATTAGGAAAGAAAAAGTTATCACCGCCAAGAAACGTTTCCTTAGACTACGGCATAGTTCAATTAGGAAAGAAAAAGTTATCACCACAAAGAAACGTTTCCTTAGACTATGGCATAGTTCGGTTAGGAAAGAAAAAGTTATCACCGCCAAAAAACGTTTCCTTAGACTACGGCATAGTTCAATTAGGAAAGAAAAAGTTATCACCGCCAAGAAACGTTTCCTTGCACTATGGCGTAGTTCGATTAGGAAAGAAAAGTTATCACCGCCAAAAAACGTTTCCTTAGACTACGGCATAGTTCAATTAGGAAAGAAAAAGTTATCACCACAAAGAAACGTTTCCTTAGACTATGGCATAGTTCAATTAGGAAAGAAAAAGTTATCACCGCCAAGAAACGTTTCCTTAGATGGCATACACTTTCCACAATCTCACACGCAAACATCATCTACAGAGAATTATTTGATTAATTTCTGATTAATGGCTCTCTTCCCCGCCGTATGGGGATGCAAGTTATTTCCGGGAAAACAATAAATGAAACCAACTGCAATATTATTTCCAGGCTCATGTGATACTTTCCCAAATGCAACCCATTTCAAATGATATCGAAGAAAAAAAACATCTGGGACACTCAATCGAAAGTTATTCAAAATCACGTCACTATTAATGCAATATTCGCATTGTGCTCATCAAATCCGTTGGAGGAGGGGGGGAGGCTATTATTTCAATATTTCAGAGCTCTCGTTTGCATCGAAACGAGAAAGACTGTCTTTGATGAGGATCCAATAATTCCTTTCTGTATGTCACAACAACCCCTTCTCTGTATGAGCGGCCACAATAGCTACCTCTACGAACTGTAGTTTCTATGTATCCCCCGTTATGTAATTGGGCTTCTATTGTCTCCTTTTCGCGTATCCATGGGAACGATGACGCTCGGAGCGTTGTCTCGTGCTCGCCACAGATGTTCTGTCCCACTGATCCAAATGATCTCTTTGCCCTACGTGCGCTATTTTTAGCTCCTGCAGCAGACGGACACGATGCCACACGCGCTGCATCCCTCACCGAGTGCACAGGTGACGTCGGAAATGAGTTCCGATTTGTTTTTCCGTCTTCGAGCATCACGCAAACGCTCGAATGTCAGTTTTGGGGAATATTGGTTTGCAATTTCCGTTTGGCTTACGACTTCCTCTCTAACACCAGGTGTCAGAAATTAGGCAAATGCGCAATAACAGCTGAGCACAATTCCTGCGGAATTCGTATGCAGTCGTATGTTTTCACAATTCGCAATTCACAGCCCTCAATGGGTAAGCCTGAAAAAGGACCACCCAATTCTCGTGAAGTTGAATGAATGGGTTGGGTTGTTTTATCTCTGAGCGGCACTTTTTTCCACAATTGGCTAAATGACCAGGTCACATGGACCCCGAAGGCTCAGAGAAGGTTGGGGGAGGGGACCCACTGGAACAGCTGTAGGGAGACAGATGGTAGCCTCCCGTCAAGGCCATCCAGCGTGTTCTTTAACGTGCATAGGGTATGGCTCTCCCGCACACGGGGCCACGGCTTAACGTCCCATCCGACGGACGGCGGCCTTTCCAAGCCCATCGGTGTCCCCTACTGACCGTGGGCAGGGCGGGGAATTTTGCGGAGATAAATCTCAACGCTGACCCAGCAGGGACTCGAACCTGGGAACTACAGATTACGAGCCTGACGCGCTACCAACTGAGCCACCCCCGCCCCTAAGTTGAATGAATGAATCACAGCCCTCACTGAACATCTTTTTAGAGCGCTTAATAATTTCGCTCTTTCCATAATTATGCATTTCGCAAAACACAATAATTAATGACAGGTAATCACTTATAGGCTGTATGCATTAAAGGAATAAAAATTGTCATTAGCTGGGTGGGATTCGAACCCACGACCTCCTGATAACATGTTGGGTGCTCTGACCGTTGAGTCACCGACTGCTAAATCAGGATCTCTTCTGTCAATAAGCATTATACGAGATATGTCTTTAAGCATAGAATCGGTGATCAGAAATTCATCGGACTGTAATTGAAGGGCATCCTCAAGGTTAGTGCACACGACCAGACCCCATTAAACGTCGAGAATCGTCCACCCGGCTAATCACAGTTTTACCTCTACACTCATTTAACGTACTCAATATCAGCCATCTGGGGCATTCCCCCTAAAAAATAATCACAAAAATAAGAAATGAATTTCAAATTTAGTATTTACATTTTGTCATATCTAAATCAACAAAATATAATTTTAATATACGGTTTGTAATCATTATTTGCCATGTTACGTAGACAGTCACAGCGTTGACTCTGGGAATTGGGGATACGTCCGCTGCTTTCGTATGGCCAATATGAATTTTAAGTTAACGGCCGCCATTCCGAATCTTAGCATTACCTACTCTAGAGATGAAATGCAATAGCGCTGAAGCTGCAGGAGCAAGGCTAGCATTTTGCATTGGCTGCGCTGAGCTGCAGGAGCAAGGCAACCATTTTGCATTGGCTGAGCTGCAGGAGCAAGGCTACCATTTTGCTGCATTGGCTGCGCTGAGCTGCAGGAGCAAGGCTACCATTTTGCATTGGCTGCGCTGAGCTGCAGGTGCAAGGCTACCATTTTGCATTGGCTGCGCTGCAGGAGCAAGGCTACCATTTTGCTGCATTAGCTGCGCTGAGCTGCAGGAGCAAGGCTACCATTTTGCATTGGCTGCGCTGCAGGAGCAAGGCTACCATTTTGCATTGGCTGCGCTGCAGGAGCAAGGCTACCATTTTGCTGCATTAGCTGCGCTGAGCTGCAGGAGCAAGGCTACCATTTTGCATTGGCTGCGCTGCAGGAGCAAGGCTACCATTTTGCATTGGCTGCGCTGAGCTGCAGGAGCAAGGCAACCATTTTGCATTGGCTGAGCTGCAGGAGCAAGGCTACCATTTTGCTGCATTGGCTGCGCTGAGCTGCAGGAGCAAGGCTACCATTTTGCATTGGCTGCGCTGAGCTGCAGGAGCAAGGCTACCATTTTGCATTGGCCCGTGACACTTAATAGACTGATTCTACCAAAGCCGACCAATAGTCGAAGATCTTCTTACTGAGCGAATATTTTCATTTGATTGTGGCAGAGCCAACAAGCCTAAGCTTTCCTCACAAGATGGGTTTCCCAACTTTTCATTTTGCCAAGGAACGATACTTATGTATGAAGAATTTAAGAACAAAACTAGGTATGAAAATATATAACGTTTGTCTACAAGAAAATACTAATAATATATTTCAGCATGCCATCTCGTCAGCACTGATTAGATCAGTTGACCAAATACAATGTCTTTTTGACTTGCAACTCCAAAGTCTCCATTTCGATTCTGGTCGGGTTTTTTTTTTTCCAGTCAGTTTTTTATAATTCATTTTATAATCATATCACAATTTTTTAGAATTCATTGGAAAATAAATATATGTGAAAATATTATATATATATCAAAATAAATATTTTAAATTAAGTATAAGCAAAATAGTTTAAGTGATAATTTACGGCGAGTAATTCAGTTTATAAAGTAATGAATATAAATTTAAAATCGGAATAGAGTAAAAGAAGACAGTAAATCTATATATTAGAGATAATTTTTACGAATGGTTCTTTAAAATATCACTCAATTGGAGAGGACACATGTCGGTAGGAAATTGATTAGCGTGGAGAGTCAAAATACGGAATCACTGAAGTAGAAAGACCGAAAAAATCCTTCTCTTCGGACTTTTTCTTTTTTCTTCCGAAATATTTTGTTAATTGAGTATAGCTGAAAAAGAAAAGACTATGCATTACGAAACGTCATTTCCGTCCTATTCGTTTCACTTCATTATCCGGCATCTCTCCAATTTCATCCGGGCTCTGCCTCTAGAAGTGAAAGTGCCCCATCAAAGATTTGACGCCACTGCTAAATATATTCCATAATGCGCATTTCACAAAAAGTACGAAATATATTCCACGGACTGTTTACAAAAAAAAAATTCCGCTTGGAAGTAAAATGATCGAAAAACTTTCATCTCCTTACCGCAACGGACATATCGAAGGTGCTTTTGGGTTGTTTTACCTCTGAGCGGCACTTTTTTGCACACCATGGGCTAAATGGCCAGGTCACATGGACCCCGAAGGTTGGGGAAGGGGACCCACTGGAACAGCTGTTGGGAGACAGATGGTAGCCTCCCGTCAAGGCCATCCAGCGTGTTCTTTAACGTGCACAAGGTATGGCTCTCCCGCACACTGGGCCACGGCTTAACGTCCCATCCGACGGACGGTGGCCTTTCCAAACCCATCGCCCATCGGTGTCCCCTACTGACCGTGGGCAGGCGGGGAGTTTTGCGGAGATAAATCTCAACGCTGACCCAGCTGGGACTCGAGCCTGGGAACTGCAGATTTCGAGCCTGGCGCATATCAGAGGTGCGGAGGGGGGGAGGATTCCTCCTTTCAAGTGGGAAAGGAATTCCCTGGGAACGATGAATCGATGTTGCAGAGAAGTCTGTCCGAACATCAGAGGCCCAGATCAATCGAGCGCAAAAGATGAAAAGAAGTTTCCTGAGCTAGAGGAAGACGAAGTCGGATGGCGGCCTTCGAATAAGTGGTCGCGACAGAAGTGGCCTCTTCCTTTCTTCGCCTCCTGAAGCCTTTTCATTTCCGAAAGGGAGGTTAGAGATCGTAACTGTTGCACTTCATGTCATCCAGTGAAGACGAAAAATTTTTTTTAACCAGCAAGAAGTGAAATTTAGGAATGCCAATTGCTTTCCTCCTTTCCTAATAGCATCAGCTTCACCTAGGCTTACCACTCTCATTTGCATAAAATCCTCTTCGTGCCTTTCGTCTTGTCAGCAGTAAGGAAGGTTCCGAGGAAGAATTCTTCGACGCCTCGAAGGGATGTCGTTAAAAAGTTGAGATCGAAATACTTGAATCGACTTCATCCGTGGCTACGAGAACGGGGAGAACTCCGGAAGGGATGATTCGTTCAAAGAATTGATGAAAGGGAAACAAAAAAGTACCAGAGAAATCGAAAGTTGTTTCCCCTGCTCCAACCCCTCTACAGTGATTTCATTTCCCAAAGAAATATCGCCTCCCCTCGTTTTAAAGAAAGTCTCGATTCTAGATTGTAAACGAGGAAATGACCTCTCACCTTTCCACTTGTGGGATAATCCGTAGGGCATTGGCTGGCACCTCTTCACCGCACCACCATCCCACACAACATCACCGACTCGTCGTGCACCCGCACCATGCTGCTACAGTCCCACGTGTGTCGATCGCAGATGCTCTTCGTAGCTGGCCGACCAAGTACACTGTAGGGCGCATGCGCCCGATGGCAGCCTCCGGCCAGGCGAATGCAAGTTGGGGGGAGAGGCAACGGGCATCGCGATTAGTTTGGCTCCGCCATCAGGAACAAAAACTTCAATTCCGTCAGAGGACGCGGGCGGTCAAACAATGGGGCAACCGGAAGGGTCGAATAAAAAATCCTTTAAAGTCCTGAAATTTCTATGCGAACTGTTTATTATTATTTTTTGAAATTTTGTTGTTTTATTTTGCTATGCGATGATGTTAATTGATGGTTCAATTTCATTGAGTGTATTATTTAAACTTCTTATGTTCGTCTATATCTATTTTTTTCCTATTCATAAAACATATTGCAAGCCAGAGTTTTCATAAACAAATGACGCAGCGCGCAGAGTTTGCCTCCGAGGAGCATTCAGAACGAGGCGCTCTCTTCATCATTAAAGTTCGGGCTATTGGAGACGTGGTGGCAACAGCTGCAAAAGGGGGGAAAAGGCAATCGGGGGGGGGGGGGTGCAACGAGGAACACGCGCGTTTAGCAAAAGAACAACAGCAAAGCCTGCAGAAGAGCAAATACGGCGTCTGAAGAGGTTGGCAACGGGGGAACAAGGGCGGTCGGATTCAGTGGATTGGAAATTCCCGATGGCCTTTATTCTTTAATACTAATAAAATAATAATACAAAAAAATGGGAAAAAAACGCAAATAATAAATAATGCAATCAAGCAAATTGAACCATCCATTAACATCATCACATAACAAAATAAACAACAAAATTTCAGTAAATAATAACAATAAACAGTTCGCATAGAAACCAAAAAGTATCAAAATACTCGTTCAAACGAGTTCAAACCAGTTTCTACAACACTTCCATTTTATGGCATCGTTCACAATATTGATTCAGTAATATGAAACACTTCCACAAAACAGGTACAAAATGCTCTAATCTGAATATTTCCTCGTATTTCTTTAACATAAAAATAAATTCCCAAATTTCCCTTTAAATTCTGATAGATTGACTTCCATTTTTACCTTTAGAGCTAAGCTATTGTACAATTTCGATGTTATGTATGCAAATTGACGTCTTAATATATTTTTATGTGGCAAAGGCAGATGAAATTTATGCTTTCCTTTTCTCACATCATGAGCTAATAAAATGTTTAGTAGCCAATGCTTATTCATATATAAAAAAAATACAATTTTATGGAAACAAATTTGTCTCAGGTTATAAAAATGATGAATTCCCGATTTGCTATCTGTAAAAAAGGGGGCTGTTAAAACAAAAGTTAAAGACTTGAATGAATTGAATTCTCAGAAAACACGCCGGTGATCCTCTTCTTGGATATGACTACATTAATGAAAGATTTCTTACAGTAAAATTTAAAAAAAAAATTAAAGACGAATTTCATGTTGTTATACCCCCACAGAGGACTCTGATGAGAAGGAGAAGGATACGTCTTACAGCTAGCTTCAGCATATTTTGAATTCTGTGAAGGAGGTATTTCTCTTGTGCTCTCTGTGACTTCAATGCTAAAGTTTTTACTGTAAAGGATCAATTAACAGCTGATGAGAATCTTTGGCTTGATAGCTTGGCTGACAAAGCAGAGGAGGCATTTAGACAGCACAACAGCAGGGGGTTGTACCAGATTGTTAAAGTTTCATGTGGGAAGAAACAGACAGGGACTGAGGGATAAACGTGGCAGGTGGTTGAAAGTGAAAATTCTGTGATGGCAAGGTGGGCTGAGCATTTCAGAGATGTTCTAAACAATGTGATTATTTCTACTCCCATTGTTTGTAATGAGGTTAGATGCATTACTGGCTTTAATGGTGGCCCTATATCACATTCTGAAGGTATTTTGGCTGTTTCTAAACTTAAACTGCATAAATTCCCAGGGGTATATGAAATTACTTCAGAAATGCTTAGAGCTGGGAATGTTTCAGTTACTACTTGGATGACTGAAATTTTGAATATTTTTTATGATAAAGGCATGATTCCTAAGGATTTTACCAGAGCTATTATTATCCCTATTTTCAAAAAAGGTGATCGCAGTTCTTGTGATAACTATAGGGGTATCAGCCTACTCTCTGTTCCAGGTAAAGTTCTTTCCATGATTGTGCTTAATAGAATTAAGAATCTGGTTGACAGTCAATTGCGTGATGAGCAATGTGGATTCAGAAGTGGTAGGGAATGTGTGGATCAGATATTTTCACTTAGGCAGATTCTTGAGAAATGTTTAGAGTTTCAGAAACCTTTGGTTGCTAGCTTTGTTGATTTCAAAAAGGCTTTTGACTCTGTTGATCGACATAATTTTTTTATATGGAATACCTGATAAGTTAGTTAACATAATGAAAGCTCTCTATAATAACATTGAGTCGTGTGTGAGAGTTGTGAGGCTTGTAGCAATTGGTTTAGCATTGGTAGTGGAATCCAACTAATGATACTTAATATCAAGAAATACAAACAACACAAGACAAGGTGCATTTTGACACAAGGTAACAAGGCACACAGACAAGGGTGCATTTTGTCTCCTTTTCTCTTTAGTTTAGTTTTTGATTATGTAATGCGAAATTCTTTGCAAGGGAAAGATTTTGGCCTTAAATGGTCTAGAGATTTCAAAATTTCTGCTTTAGATTATGCAGATGATTTGGCCCTGTTGGCTAATGATGTTGATGAGATGAATTCTTTATTAGGGGTGTTGATGAGACTGGTAATAGAGCAGGTATGATTATAAACAGAGAGAAAAGTAAAACGATGAAAATTGGTCAGGCAGGTTGTGGTTCAGTTAATCTGAATGGCTGTACTATTGAGCAAGTGTCTCAGTTTAATTATCTTGGTGATTTGCGGTATGAGATAAATAGAAGAATAGGGTTGGGGCTGGGACTTTTAAGAATCTATGGAGAGTGTGGTGTGATGGTCCGGGTGTTCGGATCCTGTCCGACTGAGCCGGATGTGACGACCCGGTCCGAACAGAAGAGAGACGACGAAATTACTGCTTAATTCACTTCGGTGAAACTCACAGATTCGCGGGTTTTTAAGCCCGTGGCACTGTATGCCTCAACTTGACTGTGTTGAATGAAGAATCGGACAGTTACGTGCTCGATATGAGCTCCACTCCGTGGGCCTTTGCTGCTTCACTGCTGCAAACATTAATAATGAGGTGGAGAATCGCACACTCTGCGAATTCTCACTTTACAGACCTCAGAAACTCGGCGAAAGGATTTTCCTTTGCCTACACTGTGGTTCCTCCTGAACCACAAGAATAAAAAGACAGATTCTCCAAGAATCTCGATTCCCTCTTGGAATCGCACCCTCACTCACTTCAAGGGTTACTTTTGAAAAAAGCGGCGTCCTTTTGACGCGTGTCGCAACGACCTTCTTCATTTGACAGCTATGTGCAGACTAAAGCTTCGAATCTCTCGCCTAGCCTACTCACTGCACTAGCGCCGTAGGCTAGTCATTACGGCTATAAACAACTTCTGGCATTGATTCCTTCGACAAGCAGCAAGCTTCAGACCCGAAAACAACAACAGTGAGTCATCCCAGCACAAACATTTCAAATAACACATAAAAATATATACGACAATAAAATCCAACGAAAATATACAATAAATAAATAAATAAATATAAAATTCGAGGGACATGACATATGGAAAATGACATATGGAAAAATAGGTGTATACACCTATAGACTAAAATTAGGCTGTATAATAGTTTGGTTCTTTCTAGGGTTAGTTATGGTAGCGAAACATGGAGCCTTTGTAAGCAGGATAACAAGAAAATTGATGCCTTTGATTCTAGATGCCTACGCAGTATCTTGGGCATTACGTGGTTCAACTTTGTAACTAATGGTGAGGTTAGAAGAAGGAGTCATCAACCTCCTTTGAGCAGCATATTGTGCAGAGAGAGACTCCGTTGGTTTGGCCATGTTGCTCGTATGGATAATTATAGATTGGCGAATAAGGTTATGAACAGTGTACCTAAGGGTATCCAGAAAAAGGGGGAAACCTGGATGCGATGGGCAGACATTGTAAAACAGGGCCTTTTTAGGATTGGCCTAGAGTGGTGAAATGCAGCAACTGTAGCTCAAAGGAGACACGTCGAGAGAGAATAATTGCACAGTCTGATTGGACCTCCGTAGTCCTTGGCTGCTTGAGGATTTTGTATGTATGTATGTATGTATGTATATATGTATGTATGTATGTATGTAAATGTTGGTATGTTAAATGTAAACTCATAAATTTTTTATGAACAGCAAATAAATTATGTAAATTATTTTCATAGTCACCTTCCTGAACACATTCACCATGTTGTAACAAGGTAAAAAATCCGTGAATTGTACAAAGTACTTAAAAATTATTTTGACACTACATTTTTAAGTAATAAAATCTGTATAAAACATATCTTAGGCTTTTCATTAATTCATTTGCATGAGTTTTCTTTTTAAGTTTTCATCTAAAAGCATTCCTAAATACTTGCAAGATTTAACCCTTTCCAAAAAGGACAATCACAATACTGATAATTAACACAATCCAACTAATGATACTTAATATCAAAAAATATTTGTCTTCACTAATTCAAAATATATAAATTTAGTTTTTTTCTGTATTTAAATATAATTTATTTCTAGTGAACCACAAACGAATAGTCAGCAAATCAGACTCAATATAATCTCCTATTTATTCCAAATTACCAGCATTATAACGTATTGCTGCATCATCTGCAAAACAAGGTAATGAACCATTCAAATTTAAGCTGCAAAAATCATTCGAATAAACCAAAAATGAAATCGGTCCTAAAACAGATCCTTGGGGAACCCCTGATTTTACAATGAAATAATTACTAATTTCTCCATTTAGCTTTACAGGTTATTTTCTACTTGACAAATAATTTTTAAAACAAGTATGACTAATTCCTCTTATTCCACTACTATAGAGTTTTCTTTTTTCAGCAGAATTACATGATCAACAGAATCAAAAGTTTTTCTAATATCTCAAGTTTTTTATTGTCATTAATTCCAATCTAAATTTTTTTGTAACATCCAATATCGCTTTTTCGGTGTGGCTGTTTTCCCTCAATTCATGAAAAAAATTAGTCTTTTTATAAATTTTTCACTCTATTTTTCATTAGCTTTTAATCACTTTTGAAAAAACCGATAATATTGATATAGATCTAAAATGTTCCATTTTCTATAGATACATTCACCAATTTTGTTAAAAGGCTCAGATGATATTTACCAATAATCTTTAACATTTGAACAGTAAAACCATCATGTCCTGCACTTTTATTATTGCTTAATAAATAAAAAAAATAATAAATATTCCCTCAAGCAGCTGCTTGCCACAGAGGTCTGACAGGAGCCTGTCAGTTTCATACGCCATAGCAGAAGGTGTGAGAGGATAGCGGGACCTGTGAGCAGAAAAACAACACAAACATCCATGCCTTACAGTGGGCTCGAAATCAGGTCCCTTGGATCAGTAGCCAAGCGCGATAATCACTCAGCCACTGCTTATAATAAGCTCAACTTCTTTTTCATTAGCACTGTCGATAAAAATAAATCTAAAGTACTATATGAATGTCTACCATGTTTTTATGAATGGATGTTTCCGTTTGATTTTCCCGTAATTTTAACTGTGTCAATGGAAGCTAAATTCCTATCATTGGCCATTTGTAGTAAATTTTCACATTGAGGGAATTTTTTAATTCTTTTCTTTATTCCAAGTAAATCATTTATAAAAATCCTTTGCTTTCTTTTGTTATTATCACACTTATCTAATTTTCCCTGTAATATTTGCCGTCAACATATTTAATTTTTTGTTTCACAAATTTACAATATTTCTAAATTTGTTTCAATCTGTATGTTGTCAGAATATTTTTATACTGAATGTATAATTTTTCCTTTCTATTTACATAGTGAATTAATTCCCTGGAGATCCAAGGATGCTTATCCTTTTCTCTTTTTGTTTTATTAAGTTTAAGAATTTGTTTTATAAGTGTTGTATTTAAGTTTAGTTTCCTAAAACTTTCATTGTAAAACTGAGTGTAGTTACTGTGTGCAGTTGAGTAATCTTCAAATTTTAAATCTTTAACATAACTTTCAAACTTTGGGTGATCAATTGTAGTTCTTACCTCTTATTTCCTTGTATATCAGATGTATAATTTAGAGCTAAAACTTTATCAACAGTAGGATAATGATCTGATAAACTAGATATGATCTGATATACAGCTACTCAAACTATAATATCTGTTACATTTAAAAACACAGATGATCCAGGCAGCGTAAGCTATCTTTCACATGATTCCTAAATCCAAACCCTGACATTATATTCAAATATTCATTTACCTCCCTTGTATCCTGTAACAAGTCTAAATTTATATCCCCAACAAACTAATCAAAACACAGTTTAAATAATCTTTTAATTCATTAATGAAAACCTCAGCTGAAAATTGATGTGAGACCAAAATGAAAGATATCTTTTTATTGCTATCATATAAATTTATCCCTTCTGAACTAAACATAGAAAACGGATGTTGATAAAACTGAAATGAACCATTTCTCACATAAGCTAAAATACCACCACACCTATTGAAATTTCTGCATTGATAAAACATTTCAAATTTTTTTATCTGATATCAATCAATCTCCCCCTCCTTTACCCAGATTTCAGAGAGTAAAATTAAATCTAAGTTATCTATAATACATTTCAAAATTTTCATTAACTCATTAAAATTTTGCCTTAAACTTCTAACATGACAATGTAAGAAATAAACACTAGCATCTACATCAAGAACAGAAACTCTTCTTGTGTAAACGAATTTTTAATTTCCTCCTTTAAGTGATGTAGTATCCCATTTAGCTGACTTTCAGCCATTGATAATTCATTATAACTAATTGAAGTCATCTTCACTTCTTATCCTATGTACTCTAGAATCAGATGACTTTCTCAGGAAGATGTTCCCTTCTTTAATCCAAGCATATATGTATTCACGAGCAATCTTAAATTGCTTAACTGTATAAAATAAAGCCGTCACATAATTTGTTAAATTTTCATTAATAAAGAATCTATTTTCGCTAAAATTAGGATTAATCACGCTTTCCTTTAAGTCTTTTTTCATCTTAGCTTTCTGAATCAATATCTGTTGTCTCTGATATTGGTATCGTTGAATTTCACAATTAATAGCTTTATTTTTCCTTTAGTAACAGTGGGTGGCACTCTATGAGCTGTAATAATCTCATCCTTGTCACCAGTTTCAAGCAGGTGGGAAACTTTGCTAACAATACCCAACACATTTTCGTTTGGTTCCTCTGGCAGCCCTGCAATTTCTATATTGCTTGCTTTTGACCTCAGTCCTAATTCATCTGCCAGCTTTCATGTCCTTTATCTCTTTCATTAAATATTGATTTTGTTGAAATGGAACTGCACTTTAAATTCACTGAAAGATTTTATATGACTCTCAAGTTTTTTCATAATTGAAATCTATGGACTTCTTTATCTTCTTAAATGTGATTCATTATAGAGAGGTTTTATCCTCCCTCGTACCTTTCTTTATGCCCCTGATTTTCACCCTAAGACTCAATACCATTTCCATTAATGTATCTTGACTCTGCCATCTTACTCTATTTATTTCATTTGTGCTTAAGTCCTCTGAACAATGGTAACTCTTTGAAGATGCTGCTGCTTCTTCTGAAGCATTTGTATTCCAAATTTCACATTTGGCTTTTTTTCTCTTTCGCCATTTTTCTAAAATTAGATTCAGGGAAACATATTTTGGACATCTCTCAACATTGGGCAACAAATTTTCATAAAAGTCATGTCTCTAAGGTTAAGTAGCCATTTCTTAAAGATTTCAAGGTGCTGAACATGAATATGACAATGAAAATGCAAAATTGCCTACGATTTCTGAGAAATCCACAATAATTTCTTATATAGTAGAGTAATACGTACAGTTGACATGTATCGGCAAAACTCCGCTCCTACTTCCGCTTTGTCCGTCGCTTGTACAGCTCCTCAGGATCATCTCTGGCAAGCGTTCAACAGTAGTCAGCCAACATTCAAGTGGACCAGTTTCCCTGGCATCGTTTCCCCATCGTTGCAATAACCTGGAGAAAACGTTCACTGGGCTCATCACTAACCATGCCACACTTGACAGGGAAGAAATCTAAGTAGGAATGGAGAAAGTACATCTTTAAGGACATACTGCAGCAAAGTTTGTGATACAGAGACAACATGTCCTTAACCAGTTTCTTGTAGTCGTCTGCCCTGACATTCCCGAGGAATTTAGTTGACACCAGATTGCCCCATAACTTGAAGTTAAACAGTCAACATTATGCAGGAGAGATCACTGAGACCTTAAGATACATGTGAAATAGGGTAGCAACCTTTGGGTTCTGGTAGCTCTCTGCTCCATATCTTGAAGTTAAACAGTCAACGTTATTCAGGAGACATCACTGAGACCTTAAGATACATGTGAAATAGGGCAGCAACCTTTCAGTTATGGTAGCTCTCTGCCCCATATCTTGAACTTAAACAGTCAACGTTATGCAGGAGAGATCACTGAGAACGTAAGATACATGTGAAACAGGGCAGCAAACTTTCAGTTGTGGTAGCTCTCTGCTCCATATCTTGAAGTTAAACAGTCAACGTTATGCAGGAGAGATCACTGAGACCTTAAGATACATGTGAAATAGGATAGCAACCTTTCAGTTGTGGTAGCTCTCTGCCCCATATCTTGAAGTTAAACAGTCAACGTTATGCAGGAGAGATCACTGAGAACGTAAGATACATGTGATATAGGGCAGCAAACTTTCATTTTGGCAGCTCTCTGCCCCATATCTTGAAGTTAAACAGTCAACGTTATGCAGGAGAGATCACTGAGACCTTAAGATACATGTGAAATAGGGTAGCACCCTTTCAGTTGTGGTAGCTCTCTGCCCATATCTTGAAGTTAAACAGTCAACGTTATGCAGGAGAGATCACTGAGACCTTAAGATACATGTGAAATAGGGCAGCAACCTTTCAGTTGTGGTAGCTCTTTGCCCCATATCTTGAAGTTAAACAGTCAACGTTATGCAGGAGAGATCACTGAGACCTTAAGATACATGTGAAATAGGGCAGCAACCTTTCAGTGGTGATAGCTCTCTGCCCCATATCTTGAAGTTAAACAGTCAACGTTATGCAGGAGAGATCACTGAAACCTTAAGATACATGTGAAATAGGGCAGCAACCTTTCAGTTGTGGTAGCTCTCTGCCCCATATCTTGAAGTTAAACAGTCAACGTTATTCAGGAGAGATCACTGAGACCTTAAGATACATGTGAAATAGGGCAGCAACCTTTCAGTTGTGGTAGCTCTCTGCCCCATATCTTGAAGTTAAATAGTCAACGTTATGCAGGAGAGATCACTGAGACCTTAAGACACATGTGAAATAGGATAGCAACCTTTCAGTTGTGGTAGCTCTCTGCCCCATATCTTGAAGTTAAACAGTCAACGTTATGCAGGAGAGATCACTGAGACTTTAAGACACATGTGAAATAGGATAGCAACCTTTCAGTTGTGGTAGCTCTCTGCCCCATATCTTGAAGTTAAACAGTCAACGTTATGCAGGAGAGATCACTGAAACCTTAAGATACATGAGAAATAGGGCAGCAACCTTTCAGTTGTGGTAGCTCTCTGCCCCATATCGCGAAGTTAAACAGTCAACGCTATGCAGGAGAGATCACTGAGACTTTAAGATATGGGTGAAATAGGGCAGCAAACTTTCAGTTGTGGTAGCTCTCTGCCCCATATCTTGAAGTTAAACAGTCAACGTTATGCAGGAGAGATCACTGAGACCTTAAGATACATGTGAAATACGGCAGCAACCTTTCAGTTGTGGTAGCTCTCTGCCCCATATCTTGCAGTTAAACAGTCAACGTTATGCAGGAGAGATCACTGAGAAATTAAGACACATGTGAAATAGGGTAGCAACCTTTCAGTTGTGGTAGCTCTCTGCCCCATATCTTGAAGTTAAACAGTCAACGTTATGCAGGAGAGATCACTGAGACCTTAAGATACATGTGAAATAGGGCAGCAACCTTTCAGTTGTGGTAGCTCTCTGCCCCATATCTTGAAGTTAAATAGTCAACGTTATGCAGGAGAGATCACTGAGACCTTAAGACACATGTGAAATAGGGTAGCAACCTTTCAGTTGTGGTAGCTCTCTGCCCCATATCTTGAAGTCAAACAGTCAACGTTATGCAGGAGAGATCACTGAGACCTTAAGACACATGTGAAATAGGATAGCAACCTTTCAGTTGTGGTAGCTCTCTGCCCAATATCTAGAAGTTAAACAGTCAACGTTATGCAGGAGAGATCACTGAGACCTTAAGATACATGTGAAATAGGATAGCAACCTTTCAGTTGTGGTAGCTCTCTGCCCCATATCTTGAAGTTAAACAGTCAACGTTATGCAGGAGAGATCACTGAGACCTTAAAACACATGCGAAGTAGGATAGCAACCTTTCAGATGTGGTAGCTCTCTGCCCCATATCTTGAAGTTAAACAGTCAACGTTATGCAAGACAGATCACTGAGACCTTAAGATACATGTGAAATAGGGTAGCAACCTTTCAGTTGTGGTAGCTCTCTGCCCCATATCTTGAAGTTAAACAGTCAACGTTATGCAGGAGAGATCACTGAGAACGTAACATACATGTGAAATGGGGCAGCAAACTTTCAGTTGTGGTAGCTCTCTGCCCCATATCTTGAAGTTAAACAGTCAACGTTATGCAAGAGAGATCACTGAGACCTTAAGATACATGTGAAATAGGGCAGCAACCTTTCAGTTGTGGTAGCTCTCTGCCCCATATCTTGAAGTTAAACAGTCAACGTTATGCAGGAGAGATCACTGAGACCTTAAGATACATGTGAAATAGGGCAGCAACCTTTCAGTTGTGGTAGCTCTCTGCCCCATACCTTGAAGTTAAACAGTCAACGTTATGCAGGAGAGATCACTGAGACCTTAAGATACATGTGAAATAGGGCAGCAACCTTTCAGTTGTGGTAGCTCTCTGCATAATATCTTGAAGTTAAACAGTCAACGTTATGCAAGAGAGATCACTGAGACCTTAAGATACATGTGAAATAGGGCAGCAACCTTTCAGTTGTGGTAGCTCTCTGCATAATATCTTGAAGTTAAACAGTCAACGTTATGCAAGAGAGATCACTGAGACCTTAAGATACATGTGAAATAGGGCAGCAACCTTTCAGTTGTGGTAGCTCTCTGCCCCATATCTTGAAGTTAAACAGTCAACGTTATGCAGGAGAGATCACTGAGACCTTAAGATACATGTGAAATAGGATAGCAACCTTTCAGTTGTGGTAGCTCTCTGCCCCATATCTTGAAGTTAAACAGTCAACGTTATGCAGGAGAGATCACTGAGACCGTAAGATACATGTGAAATAGGGTAGCAACCTTTCAGTTGTGGTAGCTCTCTGCCGCATATCTTGAAGTTAAACAGTGAACGTTATGCAGGAGAGATCACTGAGAACGTAACATACATGTGAAATGGGGCAGCAAACTTTCAGTTGTGGTAGCTCTCTGCCCCATATCTTGAAGTTGAACAGTCAACGTTATGCAAGAGAGATCACTGAGACCTTAAGATACATGTGAAATAGGGCAGCAACCTTTCAGTTGTGGTAGCTCTCTGCCCCATATCTTGAAGTTAAACAGTCAACGTTATGCAGGAGAGATCACTGAGACCTTAAGATACATGTGAAATAGGGCAGCAACCTTTCAGTTGTGGTAGCTCCCTGCCCCATACCTTGAAGTTAAACAGTCAACGTTATGCAGGAGAGATCACTGAGACCTTAAGATACATGTGAAATAGGGCAGCAACCTTTCAGTTGTGGTAGCTCTCTGCATAATATCTTGAAGTTAAACAGTCAACGTTATGCAAGAGAGATCACTGAGACCTTAAGATACATGTGAAATAGGGCAGCAACCTTTGAGTTGTGGTAGCTCTCTGCATAATATCTTGAAGTCAAACAGTCAACGTTATGCAAGAGAGATCACTGAGACCTTAAGATACATGTGAAATAGGGCAGCAACCTTTCAGTTGTGGTAGCTCTCTGCCCCATATCTTGAAGTTAAACAGTCAACGTTATGCAGGAGAGATCACTGAGACCTTAAGATACATGTGAAATAGGATAGCAACCTTTCAGTTGTGGTAGCTCTCTGCCCCATATCTTGAAGTTAAACAGTCAACGTTATGCAGGAGAGATCACTGAGACCGTAAGATACATGTGAAATAGGGTAGCAACCTTTCAGTTGTGGTAGCTCTCTGCCGCATATCTTGAAGTTAAACAGTGAACGTTATGCAGGAGAGATCACTGAGAACGTAACATACATGTGAAATGGGGCAGCAAACTTTCAGTTGTGGTAGCTCTCTGCCCCATATCTTGAAGTTGAACAGTCAACGTTATGCAAGAGAGATCACTGAGACCTTAAGATACATGTGAAATAGGGCAGCAACCTTTCAGTTGTGGTAGCTCTCTGCCCCATATCTTGAAGTTAAACAGTCAACGTTATGCAGGAGAGATCACTGAGACCTTAAGATACATGTGAAATAGGGCAGCAACCTTTCAGTTGTGGTAGCTCCCTGCCCCATACCTTGAAGTTAAACAGTCAACGTTATGCAGGAGAGATCACTGAGACCTTAAGATACATGTGAAATAGGGCAGCAACCTTTCAGTTGTGGTAGCTCTCTGCATAATATCTTGAAGTTAAACAGTCAACGTTATGCAAGAGAGATCACTGAGACCTTAAGATACATGTGAAATAGGGCAGCAACCTTTCAGTTGTGGTAGCTCTCTGCATAATATCTTGAAGTTAAACAGTCAACGTTATGCAAGAGAGATCACTGAGACCTTAAGATACATGTGAAATAGGGCAGCAACCTTTCAGTTGTGGTAGCTCTCTGCCCCATATCTTGAAGTTAAACAGTCAACGTTATGCAGGAGAGATCACTGAGACCTTAAGATACATGTGAAATAGGGCAGCAACCTTTCAGTTGTGGTAGCTCTCTGCCCCATACCTTGAAGTTAAACAGTCAACGTTATGCAGGAGAGATCACTGAAACCTTAAGATACATGAGAAATAGGGCAGCAACCTTTCAGTTGTGGTAGCTCTCTGCCCCATATCGCGAAGTTAAACAGTCAACGCTATGCAGGAGAGATCACTGAGACTTTAAGATATGGGTGAAATAGGGCAGCAAACTTTCAGTTGTGGTAGCTCTCTGCCCCATATCTTGAAGTTAAACAGTCAACGTTATGCAGGAGAGATCACTGAGACCTTAAGATACATGTGAAATACGGCAGCAACCTTTCAGTTGTGGTAGCTCTCTGCCCCATATCTTGCAGTTAAACAGTCAACGTTATGCAGGAGAGATCACTGAGAAATTAAGACACATGTGAAATAGGGTAGCAACCTTTCAGTTGTGGTAGCTCTCTGCCCCATATCTTGAAGTTAAACAGTCAACGTTATGCAGGAGAGATCACTGAGACCTTAAGATACATGTGAAATAGGGCAGCAACCTTTCAGTTGTGGTAGCTCTCTGCCCCATATCTTGAAGTTAAATAGTCAACGTTATGCAGGAGAGATCACTGAGACCTTAAGACACATGTGAAATAGGGTAGCAACCTTTCAGTTGTGGTAGCTCTCTGCCCCATATCTTGAAGTCAAACAGTCAACGTTATGCAGGAGAGATCACTGAGACCTTAAGACACATGTGAAATAGGATAGCAACCTTTCAGTTGTGGTAGCTCTCTGCCCAATATCTAGAAGTTAAACAGTCAACGTTATGCAGGAGAGATCACTGAGACCTTAAGATACATGTGAAATAGGATAGCAACCTTTCAGTTGTGGTAGCTCTCTGCCCCATATCTTGAAGTTAAACAGTCAACGTTATGCAGGAGAGATCACTGAGACCTTAAAACACATGCGAAGTAGGATAGCAACCTTTCAGATGTGGTAGCTCTCTGCCCCATATCTTGAAGTTAAACAGTCAACGTTATGCAAGACAGATCACTGAGACCTTAAGATACATGTGAAATAGGGTAGCAACCTTTCAGTTGTGGTAGCTCTCTGCCCCATATCTTGAAGTTAAACAGTCAACGTTATGCAGGAGAGATCACTGAGAACGTAACATACATGTGAAATGGGGCAGCAAACTTTCAGTTGTGGTAGCTCTCTGCCCCATATCTTGAAGTTAAACAGTCAACGTTATGCAAGAGAGATCACTGAGACCTTAAGATACATGTGAAATAGGGCAGCAACCTTTCAGTTGTGGTAGCTCTCTGCCCCATATCTTGAAGTTAAACAGTCAACGTTATGCAGGAGAGATCACTGAGACCTTAAGATACATGTGAAATAGGGCAGCAACCTTTCAGTTGTGGTAGCTCTCTGCCCCATACCTTGAAGTTAAACAGTCAACGTTATGCAGGAGAGATCACTGAGACCTTAAGATACATGTGAAATAGGGCAGCAACCTTTCAGTTGTGGTAGCTCTCTGCATAATATCTTGAAGTTAAACAGTCAACGTTATGCAAGAGAGATCACTGAGACCTTAAGATACATGTGAAATAGGGCAGCAACCTTTCAGTTGTGGTAGCTCTCTGCATAATATCTTGAAGTTAAACAGTCAACGTTATGCAAGAGAGATCACTGAGACCTTAAGATACATGTGAAATAGGGCAGCAACCTTTCAGTTGTGGTAGCTCTCTGCCCCATATCTTGAAGTTAAACAGTCAACGTTATGCAGGAGAGATCACTGAGACCTTAAGATACATGTGAAATAGGATAGCAACCTTTCAGTTGTGGTAGCTCTCTGCCCCATATCTTGAAGTTAAACAGTCAACGTTATGCAGGAGAGATCACTGAGACCGTAAGATACATGTGAAATAGGGTAGCAACCTTTCAGTTGTGGTAGCTCTCTGCCGCATATCTTGAAGTTAAACAGTGAACGTTATGCAGGAGAGATCACTGAGAACGTAACATACATGTGAAATGGGGCAGCAAACTTTCAGTTGTGGTAGCTCTCTGCCCCATATCTTGAAGTTGAACAGTCAACGTTATGCAGGAGAGATCACTGAGACCTTAAGATACATGTGAAATAGGGCAGCAACCTTTCAGTTGTGGTAGCTCTCTGCCCCATATCTTGAAGTTAAACAGTCAACGTTATGCAGGAGAGATCACTGAGACCTTAAGATACATGTGAAATAGGGCAGCAACCTTTCAGTTGTGGTAGCTCCCTGCCCCATACCTTGAAGTTAAACAGTCAACGTTATGCAGGAGAGATCACTGAGACCTTAAGATACATGTGAAATAGGGCAGCAACCTTTCAGTTGTGGTAGCTCTCTGCATAATATCTTGAAGTTAAACAGTCAACGTTATGCAAGAGAGATCACTGAGACCTTAAGATACATGTGAAATAGGGCAGCAACCTTTGAGTTGTGGTAGCTCTCTGCATAATATCTTGAAGTCAAACAGTCAACGTTATGCAAGAGAGATCACTGAGACCTTAAGATACATGTGAAATAGGGCAGCAACCTTTCAGTTGTGGTAGCTCTCTGCCCCATATCTTGAAGTTAAACAGTCAACGTTATGCAGGAGAGATCACTGAGACCTTAAGATACATGTGAAATAGGATAGCAACCTTTCAGTTGTGGTAGCTCTCTGCCCCATATCTTGAAGTTAAACAGTCAACGTTATGCAGGAGAGATCACTGAGACCGTAAGATACATGTGAAATAGGGTAGCAACCTTTCAGTTGTGGTAGCTCTCTGCCGCATATCTTGAAGTTAAACAGTGAACGTTATGCAGGAGAGATCACTGAGAACGTAACATACATGTGAAATGGGGCAGCAAACTTTCAGTTGTGGTAGCTCTCTGCCCCATATCTTGAAGTTGAACAGTCAACGTTATGCAAGAGAGATCACTGAGACCTTAAGATACATGTGAAATAGGGCAGCAACCTTTCAGTTGTGGTAGCTCTCTGCCCCATATCTTGAAGTTAAACAGTCAACGTTATGCAGGAGAGATCACTGAGACCTTAAGATACATGTGAAATAGGGCAGCAACCTTTCAGTTGTGGTAGCTCCCTGCCCCATACCTTGAAGTTAAACAGTCAACGTTATGCAGGAGAGATCACTGAGACCTTAAGATACATGTGAAATAGGGCAGCAACCTTTCAGTTGTGGTAGCTCTCTGCATAATATCTTGAAGTTAAACAGTCAACGTTATGCAAGAGAGATCACTGAGACCTTAAGATACATGTGAAATAGGGCAGCAACCTTTCAGTTGTGGTAGCTCTCTGCATAATATCTTGAAGTTAAACAGTCAACGTTATGCAAGAGAGATCACTGAGACCTTAAGATACATGTGAAATAGGGCAGCAACCTTTCAGTTGTGGTAGCTCTCTGCCCCATATCTTGAAGTTAAACAGTCAACGTTATGCAGGAGAGATCACTGAGACCTTAAGATACATGTGAAATAGGGCAGCAACCTTTCAGTTGTGGTAGCTCTCTGCCCCATACCTTGAAGTTAAACAGTCAACGTTATGCAGGAGAGATCACTGAGACCTTAAGATACATGTGAAATAGGGCAGCAACCTTTCAGTTGTGGTAGCTCTCTGCATAATATCTTGAAGTTAAACAGTCAACGTTATGCAAGAGAGATCACTGAGACCTTAAGATACATGTGAAATAGGGCAGCAACCTTTCAGTTGTGGTAGCTCTCTGCATAATATCTTGAAGTTAAACAGTCAACGTTATGCAAGAGAGATCACTGAGACCTTAAGATACATGTGAAATAGGGCAGCAACCTTTCAGTTGTGGTAGCTCTCTGCCCCATATCTTGAAGTTAAACAGTCAACGTTATGCAGGAGAGATCACTGAGACCTTAAGATACATGTGAAATAGGATAGCAACCTTTCAGTTGTGGTAGCTCTCTGCCCCATATCTTGAAGTTAAACAGTCAACGTTATGCAGGAGAGATCACTGAGACCGTAAGATACATGTGAAATAGGGTAGCAACCTTTCAGTTGTGGTAGCTCTCTGCCGCATATCTTGAAGTTAAACAGTGAACGTTATGCAGGAGAGATCACTGAGAACGTAACATACATGTGAAATGGGGCAGCAAACTTTCAGTTGTGGTAGCTCTCTGCCCCATATCTTGAAGTTGAACAGTCAACGTTATGCAAGAGAGATCACTGAGACCTTAAGATACATGTGAAATAGGGCAGCAACCTTTCAGTTGTGGTAGCTCTCTGCCCCATATCTTGAAGTTAAACAGTCAACGTTATGCAGGAGAGATCACTGAGACCTTAAGATACATGTGAAATAGGGCAGCAACCTTTCAGTTGTGGTAGCTCCCTGCCCCATACCTTGAAGTTAAACAGTCAACGTTATGCAGGAGAGATCACTGAGACCTTAAGATACATGTGAAATAGGGCAGCAACCTTTCAGTTGTGGTAGCTCTCTGCATAATATCTTGAAGTTAAACAGTCAACGTTATGCAAGAGAGATCACTGAGACCTTAAGATACATGTGAAATAGGGCAGCAACCTTTGAGTTGTGGTAGCTCTCTGCATAATATCTTGAAGTCAAACAGTCAACGTTATGCAAGAGAGATCACTGAGACCTTAAGATACATGTGAAATAGGGCAGCAACCTTTCAGTTGTGGGAGCTCTCTGCCCCATATCTTGAAGTTAAACAGTCAACGTTATGAAGGAGGGATCACTGAGACTTTAAGATACATGTGAAATAGGATAGCAACCTTTCAGTTGTGGTAGCTCTCTGTCCCATATCTTGAAGTTAAACAGTCAACGTTATGCAGGAGAGATCACTGAGACCTTAAGATACATGTGAAATAGGGTAGCAACCTTTCAGTTGTGGTAGCTCTCTGCCCCATATCTTGAAGTTAAACATTCAACGTTATGCAGGAGAGATCACTGAGACCTTAAGACACATGTGAAATAGGATAGCAACCTTTCACTTGTGGTAGCTCTCTGCCCCATATCTTGAAGTTAAACAGTCAACGTTATGCAGGAGAGATCACTGAGACCTTAAGATACATGTGAAATAGGATAGCAACCTTTCAGTTGTGATAGCTCTCTGCCCCATATCTTGAAGTTAAACAGTCAGCTTTATGCAGGATAGATCACTGAGACCGTAAGATACATGTGAAATAGGGCAGCAATCTTTCAGTTGTGGTAGCTCTCTGCCCCATATCTTGAAGTTAAACAGTCAACGTTATGCAGGAGAGATCACTGAGACCTTTAGATACATGTGAAATAGGGCAGCAAACTTTCAGTTGTGGTAGCTCTCTGCCCCATACCTTGAAGTTAAACAGTCAACGTTATGCAGGAGAGATCACTGAGACCTTAAGATACATGTGAAATAGGGCAGCAACCTTTCAGTTGTGGTAGCTCTCTGCCCCATATCTTGAAGTTAAACAGTCAACGTTATGCAGGAGAGATCACTGAGACCTTAAGATACATGTGAAATAGGGCAGCAACCTTTCAGTTGTGGTAGCTCTCTGCCCCATATCTTGAAGTTAAACAGTCAACGTTATGCAGGAGAGATCACTGAGACCTTAAGACACATGTGAAATAGCATAGCAACCTTTCAGTTGTGGTAGCTCTCTGCCCCATATCTTGAAGTTAAACAGTCTACGTTATGCAGGAGAGATCACTGAGACCTTAAGATACATGTGAAATAGGGCAGCAACCTTTCAGTTGTGGTAGCTCTCTGCATAATATCTTGAAGTTAAACAGTCAACGTTATGCAGGAGAGATCACTGAGACCTTAAGATACATGTGAAATAGGGTAGCAACCTTTCAGTTGTGGTAGCTCTCTGCCCCATATCTTGAAGTTAAACAGTCAACGTTATGCAGGAGAGATCACTGAGACCTTAAGACACATGTGAAATAGGGTAGCAACCTTTCAGTTGTGGAAGCTCTCTGCCGCATATCTTGAAGTTAAACAGTCAACGTTATGCAGGAGAGATCACTGAGACCTTAAGATACATGTGAAATAGGATAGCAACCTTTCAGTTGTGGTAGCTCTCTGCCCCATATCTTGAAGTTAAACAGTCAACGTTATGCAGGAGAGATCACTGAGAACGTAACATACATGTGAAATGGGGCAGCAAATTTTCAGTTGTGGTAGCTCTCTGCCCCATATCTTGAAGTTAAACAGTCAACGTTATGCAGGAGAGATCACTGAGACCTTAAGACACATGTGAAATAGGGTAGCAACCTTTCAGTTGTGGTAGCTCTCTGCCCCATATCTTGAAGTTAAACAGTCAACGTTATGCAGGAGAGATCACTGAGACCTTAAGATACATGTGAAATAGGGTAGCAACCTTTCAGTTGTGGTAGCTCTCTGCCCCATATCTTGAAGTTAAACAGTCAACGTTATGCAGGAGAGATCACTGAGACCTTAAGATACATGTGAAATAGGGCAGCAACCTTTCAGTTGTGGTAGCTCTCTGCCCCATACCTTGAAGTTAAACAGTCAACGTTATGCAGGAGAGATCACTGAGACCTTAAGATACATGTGAAATAGGGCAGCAACCTTTCAGTTGTGGTAGCTCTCTGCATAATATCTTGAAGTTAAACAGTCAACGTTATGCAAGAGAGATCACTGAGACCTTAAGATACATGTGAAATAGGGCAGCAACCTTTCAGTTGTGGTAGCTCTCTGCATAATATCTTGAAGTTAAACAGTCAACGTTATGCAAGAGAGATCACTGAGACCTTAAGATACATGTGAAATAGGGCAGCAACCTTTCAGTTGTGGTAGCTCTCTGCCCCATATCTTGAAGTTAAACAGTCAACGTTATGCAGGAGAGATCACTGAGACCTTAAGATACATGTGAAATAGGATAGCAACCTTTCAGTTGTGGTAGCTCTCTGCCCCATATCTTGAAGTTAAACAGTCAACGTTATGCAGGAGAGATCACTGAGACCGTAAGATACATGTGAAATAGGGTAGCAACCTTTCAGTTGTGGTAGCTCTCTGCCGCATATCTTGAAGTTAAACAGTGAACGTTATGCAGGAGAGATCACTGAGAACGTAACATACATGTGAAATGGGGCAGCAAACTTTCAGTTGTGGTAGCTCTCTGCCCCATATCTTGAAGTTGAACAGTCAACGTTATGCAAGAGAGATCACTGAGACCTTAAGATACATGTGAAATAGGGCAGCAACCTTTCAGTTGTGGTAGCTCTCTGCCCCATATCTTGAAGTTAAACAGTCAACGTTATGCAGGAGAGATCACTGAGACCTTAAGATACATGTGAAATAGGGCAGCAACCTTTCAGTTGTGGTAGCTCCCTGCCCCATACCTTGAAGTTAAACAGTCAACGTTATGCAGGAGAGATCACTGAGACCTTAAGATACATGTGAAATAGGGCAGCAACCTTTCAGTTGTGGTAGCTCTCTGCATAATATCTTGAAGTTAAACAGTCAACGTTATGCAAGAGAGATCACTGAAACCTTAAGATACATGTGAAATAGGGCAGCAACCTTTGAGTTGTGGTAGCTCTCTGCATAATATCTTGAAGTCAAACAGTCAACGTTATGCAAGAGAGATCACTGAGACCTTAAGATACATGTGAAATAGGGCAGCAACCTTTCAGTTGTGGTAGCTCTCTGCCCCATATCTTGAAGTTAAACAGTCAACGTTATGCAGGAGAGATCACTGAGACCTTAAGATACATGTGAAATAGGATAGCAACCTTTCAGTTGTGGTAGCTCTCTGCCCCATATCTTGAAGTTAAACAGTCAACGTTATGCAGGAGAGATCACTGAGACCGTAAGATACATGTGAAATAGGGTAGCAACCTTTCAGTTGTGGTAGCTCTCTGCCGCATATCTTGAAGTTAAACAGTGAACGTTATGCAGGAGAGATCACTGAGAACGTAACATACATGTGAAATGGGGCAGCAAACTTTCAGTTGTGGTAGCTCTCTGCCCCATATCTTGAAGTTGAACAGTCAACGTTATGCAAGAGAGATCACTGAGACCTTAAGATACATGTGAAATAGGGCAGCAACCTTTCAGTTGTGGTAGCTCTCTGCCCCATATCTTGAAGTTAAACAGTCAACGTTATGCAGGAGAGATCACTGAGACCTTAAGATACATGTGAAATAGGGCAGCAACCTTTCAGTTGTGGTAGCTCCCTGCCCCATACCTTGAAGTTAAACAGTCAACGTTATGCAGGAGAGATCACTGAGACCTTAAGATACATGTGAAATAGGGCAGCAACCTTTCAGTTGTGGTAGCTCTCTGCCCCATATCTTGAAGTTAAACAGTCAACGTTATGCAGGAGAGATCACTGAGAACGTAACATACATGTGAAATGGGGCAGCAAATTTTCAGTTGTGGTAGCTCTCTGCCCCATATCTTGAAGTTGAACAGTCAACGTTATGCAAGAGAGATCACTGAGACCTTAAGATACATGTGAAATAGGGCAGCAACCTTTGAGTTGTGGTAGCTCTCTGCATAATATCTTGAAGTCAAACAGTCAACGTTATGCAAGAGAGATCACTGAGACCTTAAGATACATGTGAAATAGGGCAGCAACCTTTCAGTTGTGGGAGCTCTCTGCCCCATATCTTGAAGTTAAACAGTCAACGTTATGAAGGAGGGATCACTGAGACTTTAAGATACATGTGAAATAGGATAGCAACCTTTCAGTTGTGGTAGCTCTCTGTCCCATATCTTGAAGTTAAACAGTCAACGTTATGCAGGAGAGATCACTGAGACCTTAAGATACATGTGAAATAGGGTAGCAACCTTTCAGTTGTGGTAGCTCTCTGCCCCATATCTTGAAGTTAAACATTCAACGTTATGCAGGAGAGATCACTGAGACCTTAAGACACATGTGAAATAGGATAGCAACCTTTCACTTGTGGTAGCTCTCTGCCCCATATCTTGAAGTTAAACAGTCAACGTTATGCAGGAGAGATCACTGAGACCTTAAGATACATGTGAAATAGGATAGCAACCTTTCAGTTGTGATAGCTCTCTGCCCCATATCTTGAAGTTAAACAGTCAACTTTATGCAGGATAGATCACTGAGACCGTAAGATACATGTGAAATAGGGCAGCAATCTTTCAGTTGTGGTAGCTCTCTGCCCCATATCTTGAAGTTAAACAGTCAACGTTATGCAGGAGAGATCACTGAGACCTTTAGATACATGTGAAATAGGGCAGCAAACTTTCAGTTGTGGTAGCTCTCTGCCCCATACCTTGAAGTTAAACAGTCAACGTTATGCAGGAGAGATCACTGAGACCTTAAGATACATGTGAAATAGGGCAGCAACCTTTCAGTTGTGGTAGCTCCCTGCCCCATATCTTGAAGTTAAACAGTCAACGTTATGCAGGAGAGATCACTGAGACCTTAAGATACATGTGAAATAGGGCAGCAACCTTTCAGTTGTGGTAGCTCTCTGCCCCATATCTTGAAGTTAAACAGTCAACGTTATGCAGGAGAGATCACTGAGACCTTAAGACACATGTGAAATAGCATAGCAACCTTTCAGTTGTGGTAGCTCTCTGCCCCATATCTTGAAGTTAAACAGTCTACGTTATGCAGGAGAGATCACTGAGACCTTAAGATACATGTGAAATAGGGCAGCAACCTTTCAGTTGTGGTAGCTCTCTGCATAATATCTTGAAGTTAAACAGTCAACGTTATGCAGGAGAGATCACTGAGACCTTAAGATACATGTGAAATAGGGTAGCAACCTTTCAGTTGTGGTAGCTCTCTGCCCCATATCTTGAAGTTAAACAGTCAACGTTATGCAGGAGAGATCACTGAGACCTTAAGACACATGTGAAATAGGGTAGCAACCTTTCAGTTGTGGAAGCTCTCTGCCGCATATCTTGAAGTTAAACAGTCAACGTTATGCAGGAGAGATCACTGAGACCTTAAGATACATGTGAAATAGGATAGCAACCTTTCAGTTGTGGTAGCTCTCTGCCCCATATCTTGAAGTTAAACAGTCAACGTTATGCAGGAGAGATCACTGAGAACGTAACATACATGTGAAATGGGGCAGCAAATTTTCAGTTGTGGTAGCTCTCTGCCCCATATCTTGAAGTTAAACAGTCAACGTTATGCAGGAGAGATCACTGAGACCTTAAGACACATGTGAAATAGGGTAGCAACCTTTCAGTTGTGGTAGCTCTCTGCCCCATATCTTGAAGTTAAACAGTCAACGTTATGCAGGAGAGATCACTGAGACCTTAAGATACATGTGAAATAGGGTAGCAACCTTTCAGTTGTGGTAGCTCTCTGCCCCATATCTTGAAGTTAAACAGTCAACGTTATGCAGGAGAGATCACTGAGACCTTAAGACACATGTGAAATAGGATAGCAACCTTTCAGTTGTGGTAGCTCTCTGCCCCATACCTTGAAGTTAAACAGTCAACGTTATGCAGGAGAGATCACTGAGACCTTAAGACACATGTGAAATAGGTTAGCAACCTTTCAGTTGTGGTAGCTCTCTGCCCCATATCTTGAAGTTAAACAGTCAACGTTATGCAGGAGAGATCACTGAGACCTTAAGATACATGTGAAATAGGGTAGCAACCTTTCAGTTGTGGTAGCTCTCTGCCCCATATCTTGAAGTTAAACAGTCAACGTTATGCAGGAGAGATCACTGAGACCTTAAGACACATGTGAAATAGGGTAGCAACCTTTCAGTTGTGGTAGCTCTCTGCCCCATATCTTGAAGTTAAACAGTCAACGTTATGCAGGAGAGATCACTGAGACCTTAAGATACATGTGAAATAGGGCAGCAACCTTTCAGTTGTGGTAGCTCTCTGCCCCATATCTTGAAGTTAAACAGTCAACGTTATGCAGGAGAGATCACTGAGACCTTAAGATACATGTGAAATAAGGCAGCAACCTTTCAGTTGTGGTAGCTCTCTGCCCCATATCTTGAAGTTAAACAGTCAACGTTATGCAAGAGAGATCACTGAGACCTTAAGATACATGTGAAATAGGGCAGCAACCTTTCAGTTGTGGTAGCTCTCTGCATAATATCTTGAAGTTAAACAGTCAACGTTATGCAAGAGAGATCACTGAGACCTTAAGATACATGTGAAATAGGGCAGCAACCTTTCAGTTGTGGTAGCTCTCTGCCCCATATCTTGAAGTTAAACAGTCAACGTTATGCAGGAGAGATCACTGAGACCTTAAGATACATGTGAAATAGGATAGCAACCTTTCAGTTGTGGTAGCTCTCTGCCCCATATCTTGAAGTTAAACAGTCAACGTTATGCAGGAGAGATCACTGAGACCGTAAGATACATGTGAAATAGGGTAGCAACCTTTCAGTTGTGGTAGCTCTCTGCCGCATATCTTGAAGTTAAACAGTGAACGTTATGCAGGAGAGATCACTGAGAACGTAACATACATGTGAAATGGGGCAGCAAACTTTCAGTTGTGGTAGCTCTCTGCCCCATATCTTGAAGTTGAACAGTCAACGTTATGCAAGAGAGATCACTGAGACCTTAAGATACATGTGAAATAGGGCAGCAACCTTTCAGTTGTGGTAGCTCTCTGCCCCATATCTTGAAGTTAAACAGTCAACGTTATGCAGGAGAGATCACTGAGACCTTAAGATACATGTGAAATAGGATAGCAACCTTTCAGTTGTGGTAGCTCTCTGCCCCATATCTTGAAGTTAAACAGTCAACGTTATGCAGGAGAGATCACTGAGACCGTAAGATACATGTGAAATAGGGTAGCAACCTTTCAGTTGTGGTAGCTCCCTGCCCCATACCTTGAAGTTAAACAGTCAACGTTATGCAGGAGAGATCACTGAGACCTTAAGATACATGTGAAATAGGGCAACAACCTTTCAGTTGTGGTAGCTCTCTGCATAATATCTTGAAGTTAAACAGTCAACGTTATGCAAGAGAGATCACTGAGACCTTAAGATACATGTGAAATAGGGCAGCAACCTTTGAGTTGTGGTAGCTCTCTGCATAATATCTTGAAGTCAAACAGTCAACGTTATGCAAGAGAGATCACTGAGACCTTAAGATACATGTGAAATAGGGCAGCAACCTTTCAGTTGTGGGAGCTCTCTGCCCCATATCTTGAAGTTAAACAGTCAACGTTATGAAGGAGGGATCACTGAGACTTTAAGATACATGTGAAATAGGATAGCAACCTTTCAGTTGTGGTAGCTCTCTGTCCCATATCTTGAAGTTAAACAGTCAACGTTATGCAGGAGAGATCACTGAGACCTTAAGATACATGTGAAATAGGGTAGCAACCTTTCAGTTGTGGTAGCTCTCTGCCCCATATCTTGAAGTTAAACATTCAACGTTATGCAGGAGAGATCACTGAGACCTTAAGACACATGTGAAATAGGATAGCAACCTTTCACTTGTGGTAGCTCTCTGCCCCATATCTTGAAGTTAAACAGTCAACGTTATGCAGGAGAGATCACTGAGACCTTAAGATACATGTGAAATAGGATAGCAACCTTTCAGTTGTGGTAGCTCTCTGCCCCATATCTTGAAGTTAAACAGTCAACGTTATGCAGGATAGATCACTGAGACCGTAAGATACATGTGAAATAGGGCAGCAATCTTTCAGTTGTGGTAGCTCTCTGCCCCATATCTTGAAGTTAAACAGTCAACGTTATGCAGGAGAGATCACTGAGACCTTTAGATACATGTGAAATAGGGCAGCAAACTTTCAGTTGTGGTAGCTCTCTGCCCCATACCTTGAAGTTAAACAGTCAACGTTATGCAGGAGAGATCACTGAGACCTTAAGATACATGTGAAATAGGGCAGCAACCTTTCAGTTGTGGTAGCTCTCTGCCCCATATCTTGAAGTTAAACAGTCAACGTTATGCAGGAGAGATCACTGAGACCTTAAGATACATGTGAAATAGGGCAGCAACCTTTCAGTTGTGGTAGCTCTCTGCCCCATATCTTGAAGTTAAACAGTCAACGTTATGCAGGAGAGATCACTGAGACCTTAAGACACATGTGAAATAGGGCAGCAACCTTTCAGTTGTGGTAGCTCTCTGCATAATATCTTGAAGTTAAACAGTCAACGTTATGCAGGAGAGATCACTGAGACCTTAAGATACATGTGAAATAGGGTAGCAACCTTTCAGTTGTGGTAGCTCTCTGCCCCATATCTTGAAGTTAAACAGTCAACGTTATGCAGGAGAGATCACTGAGACCTTAAGACACATGTGAAATAGGGTAGCAACCTTTCAGTTGTGGAAGCTCTCTGCCGCATATCTTGAAGTTAAACAGTCAACGTTATGCAGGAGAGATCACTGAGACCTTAAGATACATGTGAAATAGGATAGCAACCTTTCAGTTGTGGTAGCTCTCTGCCCCATATCTTGAAGTTAAACAGTCAACGTTATGCAGGAGAGATCACTGAGAACGTAACATACATGTGAAATGGGGCAGCAAATTTTCAGTTGTGGTAGCTCTCTGCCCCATATCTTGATGTTAAACAGTCAACGTTATGCAGGAGAGATCACTGAGACCTTAAGACACATGTGAAATAGGGTAGCAACCTTTCAGTTGTGGTAGCTCTCTGCCCCATATCTTGAAGTTAAACAGTCAACGTTATGCAGGAGAGATCACTGAGACCTTAAGACACATGTGAAATAGGATAGCAACCTTTCAGTTGTGGTAGCTCTCTGCCCCATACCTTGAAGTTAAACAGTCAACGTTATGCAGGAGAGATCACTGAGACCTTAAGACACATGTGAAATAGGTTAGCAACCTTTCAGTTGTGGTAGCTCTCTGCCCCATATCTTGAAGTTAAACAGTCAACGTTATGCAGGAGAGATCACTGAGACCGTAAGATACATGTGAAATAGGGCAGCAACCTTTCAGTTGTGGTAGCTCTCTGCCCCATATCTTGAAGTTAAACAGTCAACGTTATGCAGGAGAGATCACTGAGACCTTAAGATACATGTGAAATAGGATAGCAACCTTTCAGTTGTGGTAGCTCTCTGCCCCATATCTTGAAGTTAAACAGTCAACGTTATGCAGGAGAGATCACTGAGACCGTAAGATACATGTGAAATAGGGCAGCAACCTTTCAGTTGTGGTAGCTCTCTGCCCCATATCTTGAAGTTAAACAGTCAACGTTATGCAGGAGAGATCACTGAGACCTTAAGATACATGTGAAATAGGGCAGCAACTTTTCAGTTGTGGTAGCTCTCTGCCCCATACCTTGAAGTTAAACAGTCAACGTTATGCAGGAGAGATCACTGAGACCTTAAGATACATGTGAAATAGGGCAGCAACCTTTCAGTTCTGGTAGCTCTCTGCATAATATCTTGAAGTTAAACAGTCAACGTTATGCAGGAGAGATCACTGAGACCTTAAGATACATGTGAAATAGGGTAGCAACCTTTCAGTTGTGGTAGCTCTCTGCCCCATATCTTGAAGTTAAACAGTCAACGTTATGCAGGAGAGATCACTGTGACCTTAAGACACATGTGAAATAGGGTAGCAACCTTTCAGTTGTGGTAGCTCTCTGCCCCATATCTTGAAGTTAAACAGTCAACGTTATGCAGGAGAGATCACTGAGACCTTAAGGTACATGTGAAATAGGGCAGCAACCTTTGAGTTGTGGTAGCTCTCTGTCCCATATCTTGAAGTTAAACAGTCAACGTTATGCAGGAGAGATCACTGAGACCTTAAGACACATGTGAAATAGGGCAGCAACCTTTCAGTTGTGGTAGCTCTCTGCCCCATATCTTGAAGTTAAACAGTCAACGTTATGCAGGAGAGATCACTGAGACCTTAAGACACATGTGAAATAGGGCAGCAACCTTTCAGTTGTGGTAGCTGTCTGCCCCATATCTTGAAGTTAAACAGTCAACGTTATGCAGGAGAGATCACTGAGACCTTAAGATACATGTGAAATAGGATAGCAACCTTTCAGTTGTGGTAGCTCTCTGCCCCATATCTTGAAGTTAAACAGTCAACGTTATGCAGGAGAGATCACTGAGACCTTAAGATACGTGTGAAATAGGGTAGCAACCTTTCAGTTGTGGTAGCTCTCTGCCCCATATCTTGAAGTTAAACAGTCAACGTTATGCAGGAGAGATCACTGAGACCTTAAGACACATGTGAAATAGGGTAGCAACCTTTCAGTTGTGGTAGCTCTCTGCCCCATATCTTGAAGTTAAACAGTCAACGTTATGCAGGAGAGATCACTGAGACCTTAAGATACATGTGAAATAGGGCAGCAACCTTTCAGTTGTGGTAGCTCTCTGCCCCATATCTTGAAGTTAAACAGTCAACGTTATGCAGGAGAGATCACTGAGACCTTAAGATACATGTGAAATAAGGCAGCAACCTTTCAGTTGTGGTAGCTCTCTGCCCCATACCTTGAAGTTAAACAGTCAACGTTATGCAGGAGAGATCACTGAGACCTTAAGATACATGTGAAATAGGGCAGCAACCTTTCAGTTGTGGTAGCTCTCTGCATAATATCTTGAAGTTAAACAGTCAACGTTATGCAAGAGAGATCACTGAGACCTTAAGATACATGTGAAATAGGGCAGCAACCTTTCAGTTGTGGTAGCTCTCTGCATAATATCTTGAAGTTAAACAGTCAACGTTATGCAGGAGAGATCACTGAGACCTTAAGATACATGTGAAATAGGGCAGCAACCTTTCAGTTGTGGTAGCTCTCTGCCCCATATCTTGAAGTTAAACAGTCAACATTATGCAGGAGAGATCACTGAGACCTTAAGACACATGTGAAATACGGCAGCAACCTTTCAGTTGTGGTAGCTCTCTGCCCCATATCTTGAAGTTAAACAGTCAACGTTATGCAGGAGAGATCACTGAGACCTTAAGATACATGTGAAATAGGGCAGCAAGCTTTCAGTTGTGGTAGCTCTGTGCCCCATATCTTGAAGTTAAACAGTCAACGTTATGCAGGAGAGATCACTGAGACCTTAAGATACATGTGAGTAGTTTATTACCAACCTACCGTTCCCCCTTTGCACAGTGCTTTCCCCCCCTATGTCGCAATCGTCCACGTTGCCTTCTTGACTTGGACCCCCTATGTCGCAATCGACCGGAAATTGACCTGTGCTGGGCCACGTTGCCTTCTGAACTTTGACCCTTATATTGCAATCAACAGGAAATTGACCCTGGCGTTGCAACTGTCACGGTATTAATAATTCATAATTCATAATTAATAATACATAATTAAAAATTCCTCCCCTTTTAACCCCTGGCGCTATCTAGTGCCTATGAGGAACACTATTTTCCCAAAAAAAAAAAAAAAAATCCTTATTTTAACTCTAATTTTAAGTCCTCCTTCTCGAGCAGTCTCGATTTTTCTTTATTTCAGACCCCCCCCCCCACCCAATGGTTGACTTATATTTTAAATCCTCCACTTGCAGACCACCTGGTTGACCTATATTTTAAGCCCTACCTATATTTTAAGGCCCCCTCGGATTACAAGTCTCAGAATAATTCCACAGAAAAGGATGACACAAGTCTCAATTGTAAAAATCAACTCGCAAAGTTGTATTCTTATTAATTAAAACCCTTTCTATTAAAAGTTACCTCTATTAAAAATCTTTTGGTGTTCATTTTGCCAGGACTGCTAAACGATTCCCTTTTATTAAAACTCTGGTATTTATTTTTTCCAACCCCGTTAATCGATCCCTTAGTAAATAAAAACTCTCACTTACCTTTATTAAAATCATCCAGCGCTCGTAATAAATCGGTTTAATCGGGGGGAAAAAAATCATTCTATCGCTAGCGTACCTCCACGTTAATTTCGGGGAAAAGCCTCATCGGATCCAAGGTTCACGTATTTTACTAGAAGAATGACACAGTAACTGTTCCACAGAAAAATTAATAAAATTTGGTTTAAATTATTCGTAGGACTTGTATATAAGATCTAGCTTTAGACGTTCACCAGCCTAAAAGTTTACAAAGTCCGTTATCGGTGTATCGGAAATCGTACGTTTCCTGTAGACATCCTTCATATCGCTTATTAGTGGGGTAGCAACAGCACTTTCGCCACATCACACGATATGGTGCAATCCTTTATCAGCTGGAAGGTCAAATGTCCAGCGCTTCACTGTGTCTGCATTTGACACTGATAAGGTTTAAAAATAGATGATTCCTAGAATCCACATTGCACAACGGTCAAAGTCCAGTGGGGGAGGGTGTATATAAACACCGATTTCTCAGCGACTGTCACTGTGTTCTTCATCTGTCAGTTTGCGACCTGTCAACCCTGCTCGCTCTCCTTCTCTACCTGCTAGCTCGTCGATCCTCTTCTCTACCTGAGATGTCCACTATGCGAGAATTTTCCTGTGCTGGATCTTCAACTGATACCAGGTAAATGAAATTTTATTTAATATTGTCCTTAAGTTGCTCAACTGAATCACCTACTAACGTACAATATAGATTTTTATATTTGTTTCTAACTAGTAAAGTCATTCTAAATGATAATTTTCAAACTTTAGTTATATTTTGTTGATCAAGCTAGCAAAGTGTGCTTTTATTACAACTGTTCAGTTCAATATAGATTTTTTTTTTATTTGTTTCTACCCTGTCATTTTATTCTAAACGATAATTTTCAAACTTTAGTTAGATTTTTTGATCAAGCTAGTCAAGTGTGCTTTTACTACAACTGTTCAATATAGATTTTTATATTTGTTTCTAACTAGTAAAGTCATTCTAAATGATAATTTTCAAACTTTAGTTAGATTTTTTTTTTTGATCAAGCTAGTCAAGTGTGCTTTTACTACAACTGTTCAATATAGATTTTTTTTTTTTGTTTCTACCCTGTCATTTTATTCTAAACGATAATTTTCAAACTTTAGTTAGATTTTTTGATCAAGCTAGTCAAGTGTGCTTTTTTACAACTGTTCAATATAGATTTTTTTATTTGTTTCTACCCTGTCATTTTATTCTAAACGATAATTTTCAAACTTTAGTTAGATTTTTTTTTTTGATCAAGCTAGTCAAGCGTGTTTTTATTACAACTGTTCAATATAGATTTTTATATTTGTTTCTACCCTGTCATTTTATTCTAAAACGATAATTTTTCAAACTTTAGTTAAATATTAGATTTTTTGATCAAGCTAGTAAAGTGTGCCTTTATTACAACATAACTGTTCTAAGTTAAAAAAAACATGTAAAGTACTGCATATTCTGAGACTAAATTATCTATCCAGGTCTGATGCTGGTCCTTCCACTGATGCCGACTGCTTTGAAGAGCTACTCACGGCAGTGCGCACTCTAGAGGCGGCAGCCAAAAGACCTCCTACACCTGAGCTTCCTGAACAGTCGAAGCGCCTTTGCATACTCCAACAAGGTGGCAGGGAATTAAGGCAAAGGACATCGAAACTTTCCCTCAAGAAGCGTCGTCAATCCACTGTCGCAGCGGGTATGGGAAATCCCTACGTCCCCGTCGTACCTTCAACTGCAACCAGGTAAATGAAATTTTATTTAATATTGCCCTTAAGGCGCTCAATTGAATCACTTACTAACGTACAATATAGAGTTTTATATTTGTTTTTACCCTGTCATTTTATTCTATAAATGTTAATTTTCAAACTTTAGTTAGATTTTTTGCTCAAGCTAGTAAACTATGCTTTTATTACAACTGTTCAATGTATTTGTTTTCTACCCTTGTAAAACCATTTTACTTTTTTTTTTTATTCTAAATGATAATTTTCAAACTTTAGTTAGTTTTCTGCTCATGCTAGTCAAGTGTGCTTTTACTACAACTGTTCAATATAGATTTTTCTAACTAGTAAAATCATTTTAGTCTAAATGATAATTTTCAAACTTTAGTTACTTAGTTTTTGATCAAGTTAGCAAACTGAAGCATATTGGTTTTTCATTTTCTGTTCTAAGATAAAAACGTGTAAAGTACTGCATATTCTGAGACTAAATTATCTATCCAGGTCTATCCCTTCCACTGGTACCGGACCCTCCAGCGTTCGTGTTCCCGTCTCCACCGGCATAAGGACACCATTCACTATCGCCGCTGGTACCGGACCCTCCAGCGTTCGTGTTCCCGTCTCCTCCGACATAAGGACACCATTCACTATCGCCGCTGGTGCCGGACCCTCGAGCGTTCGTGTTCCCGTCTCCACCGGCATAAGGACACCATTCACTATCGCCGCTGGTACCGGACCCTCCAGCGTTCGTGTTCCCGTCTCCTCCGACATAAGGACACCATTCACTATCGCCGCTGGTGCCTCCACCGCTACCAGGTAAATGTAATTTTATTTAATGTTGCCCTTAAGGCGCTCAACTGTACCACATACTAACGTTCAATATAGAGTTTTATATTTGTATCTGTTTTTCTAACTAGTAAAGTCATTTTATTCTAAATGATAATTTTCAAACTTTAGTTAGATTTTTTTTTCTTTTTTTTTTTTGATCAAGCTAGTCAAGTGTGCTTTTTTACAACTGTTCAGTTCAATATAGATTTTTTTTTTATTTGTTTCTACCCTGTCATTTTATTCTAAACGATAATTTTCAAACTTTAGTTAAATATTAGATTTTTTGATCAAGCTAGTCAAGTGTGCTTTTTTACAACTGTTCAGTTCAATATAGATTTTTATATTTGTTTCTAACTAGTAAAGTCATTCTAAATGATAATTTTCAAACTTTAGTTAGATTTTTTTTTTGATCAAGCTAGCAAAGTGTGCTTTTATTACAACTGTTCAGTTCAATATAAATTTCTCTACCATGTAAAGTCATTTTACTTTTTTTATTCTAAACGATAATTTTCAAACTTTAGTTAAATATTAGATTTTTTGATCAAGCTAGTCAAGTGTGCTTTTATTACAACTGTTCAGTTCAATATAGATTTTTTTATTTGTTTCGACCCTGTCATTTTACTTTTTTTTTTTGTTCTAAACGATAATTTTCAAACTTTAGTTAGATTTTTTGATCAAGCTAGTCAAGTGTGCTTTTACTACAACTGTTCAATATAGATTTGTTTCTAACTAGTAAAGTCATTCTAAATGATAATTTTCAAACTTTAGTTAGATTTTGTTGATCAAGCTAGCAAAGTGTGCTTTTATTACAACTGTTCAGTTCAATATAGATTTCTCTACCATGTAAAGTCATTTTACTTTTTTTATTCTAAACGATAATTTTCAAACTTTAGTTAAATATTAGATTTTTTGATCAAGCTAGTCAAGCGTGTTTTTATTACAACTGTTCAATATAGATTTTTATATTTGTTTCTACCCTGTCATTTTATTCTAAACGATAATTTTCAAACTTTAGTTAGATTTTTTTTTTTTTTTTTGATCAAGCTAGTCAAGTGTGCTTTTTTTTTTTACAACTGTTCAGTTCAATATAGATTTTTTTATTTGTTTCGACCCTGTCATTTTACTTTTTTTTTTTTATTCTAAACGATAATTTTCAAACTTTAGTTAGATTTTTTGATCAAGCTAGTCAAGTGTGCTTTTACTACAACTGTTCAATATAGATTTTTTTTTATTTGTTTCTACCCTGTCATTTTATTCTAAACGATAATTTTCAAACTTTAGTTAGATTTTTTGATCAAGCTAGTCAAGTGTGCTTTTACTACAACTGTTCAATATAGATTTTTATATTTGTTTCTACCCTGTCATTTTATTCTAAAACGATAATTTTTCAAACTTTAGTTAAATATTAGATTTTTTGATCAAGTTAGCAAACTGAAGCATATTGGTTTTTCATTTTCTGTTCTAAGATAAAAAAACATGTAAAGTACTGCATATTCTGAAAAATAAATTAATTTTCTAGGTCCGCATTCTCCAACGTTCCTGTCAGTGGATTCTCCAACGTTCCTGTCAGCTCTACAGAGTCTCCCCACTTCACAGTGTTGCATACTCGGCGGTACAACTCGAAAAAATTCAAGACAGATTTCGTCTCTACAAGTGTGCGACTTGGAGGTATGGAGAATGTGGAACCACACAATTTCCTCCCGGTCCTACACGACCTGCACGAGAAAATGTTGGCTGAAGTCGTCCCCACAGGGGAGTATAGCCATGTTCGGCTGTGTTTACGCTCCCGGGATTTGAAAAACCCCGTCAACTTGGCTCTTATTCGGCGTAATGCCCTGACGGGGGAGAGATTCATGGCTGCACTAGACAAAGTAGTGCAGTCAAATGAGTCTCTCGGTCCCGGGAGCGAGCTGGAGTTTGACTTCGTTTGTGCCAACCTGGACGGGTCGGTAGCGGTGGAGATGGAAGGCGCACAGGTCCCGAGACTCGTCGTATCGCTGACGTCCAGTCTTTCATCAACAATAAGAAGGCTGTCACAAAAATTGTAAATCGTGACAACATCTGTTTAGCAAGAGCTCTCGTCGTCGCACGAGAGCTTTGCTTAAAAAATAAAGGTCTGACAAATGTTTATGTGCGAATCAGCGATTATCGCTGCACACAACAGGCAGATCTAGCTCGCCAACTTCACCAGGATGCGGGTATTCCCGAGGGTCCTTGTGGACTCCCGGAAGTACGTCTCTTCCAAGCTCACCTGACACAGTTCAGGATTGTTGTGTATTCTGCTGACGACGCCTTCCTTCCCATCTTCATTGGTCCCGAAGGTGGGGACAACATTTATTTGTTGTTTAGTGCAGGGCATTACGACGTGATTACCAAACCATCAGGGTTTTTCGGGGTTAGACAGTTCTGCCATAAGTGTCTAAAGGGGTTAAATACAGAGGGGCACGTTTGCAAGGGAACCTGCAACAGGTGCCTGTCAGTCGATGTACTTCATACAGGGGAGCTGTTGCTTTGCACGGTATGCTGTGTGTATTTGCGCGGGGCTGAATGCTTTCAGGCGCACCTGCTGAAGGCATGTCAGACACGGCATCGCTGTGTTAAGTGCATTAGCATTTACGATCCCCTGAAAAAGCACGTTTGCAAGGCTGACACCTTAAAATTCGTCGAGCCCTGCAAAATTGACCCTGTCGGTCAGACTTACCTCTACTTTGACGTAGAGACTGTGCAGTGTGCCGACGGGTTGCTAAAACCGATACTATGTGTGGTCACATACCAAGTGGACGACGAGTGGGTCTATGCTTCATTCCCGGAAACGGACGCCTTTATGGATTGGATTCTCGCCGAAGAACGTCCCGGAGTTCAAAGATTCAAGGACGCCACAGTCCTCGCACATAATCTGAAAGGCTTTGATGGCATGTTCATCATTAGTTATCTGTACAGAAAATTTTTAAAACCGGATCTCGTGTTTGATGGATCCAAGATTTTAGGTATCTTTTTACCTGGCCTTAAAATAAGGTTCATCGACACGTTGTCCTTTATTCAGGCTCCTCTTCGATCATTCACGAAGACCTTCAACTTGGAGACGGTGAAAGGCTTTTTCCCCTTTAAATTCGTGAAGGAGGAAAATCTACAATATGCAGGACCCATCCCTGATCGGCTTTTTTTCCAGCCGGAAGACATGGAGCCTGAAACTCTGTCAGCATTCAACGAGTGGTATGCCGCAGCAAGCCTTGAACCCTGGGATTTTCAACAGCAGCTTCTGTATTACTGCAAGGCAGATACAGAGTTGTTGCGGCGAGGCGCCCAAGCTTTCCGTGAGGAATTTTTAAATCTCACAGGCGTAGACCCATTTGCACGTGACCTGACTATTGCCGGTGCTTGTCTTCGAATTTTCCGTGGGAAGTTTCTGCAAAAGAATACCCTCGGTGTGTGTCCCGCCCAAGGGTATTCGGCGAGTAACGACCGGCAGTCCTTGAAAGCTCTCGCATGGTTAGAGTATGAGGCTTCCAAGGACAATATCGTAATTCAAACTGCGCGATCACCCGGAGGTGAGTATAAGATAGGGCAGTACAAATTAGACGGCGTGTGCCACAGTACCCGTTGTTATTACGAATTTTTAGGGTGTTACTATCATCACTGCTTGAAATGTTTCAACCCTGGAAAAATAGATCAGCGCACGAGAAAGCCATTTGGTCTGCTAAACACCCAGACCATGGATCGTCTTGAGACCTTGAAAGTGCTGATGAACGGGTACACATGCAAAATCATGTGGGAGCACGAATTCGACGAGTTGATGCGCAAAAACCCACCCGTCGCATTAATTTATAAATCCGTCGAGCCTATCAGGCGTATAGGGGCCCGTGACTACCTCTACGGAGGGCGCGTGGAGGTGTTTTCGATCTTTGCATCGGCAGACCTAGGATGCAGCCTTAACTACGTTGATTACAACAGCCTGTACCCTTATGTTTGCAAGAAGGCTCCATTCGGTAAAGGTCACCCGGTTCGGATCACCTCCGATTTCGCCACGGACCTCGACCACTATTTTGGCATTGCACACGCCACACTGTTACCCCCCGACGATTTGTTCATCCCTGTACTGCCCTACAGGTGTAATGGGAAGCTGCTTTTCCCCCTTTGCAGGATCTGTGCGGATGGTCAGCTGGCACCCCCTTGTCAGCACACCGTGAACCAGCGCGCATTGACAGGATCTTGGCCAACGTTCGAAATTTACGCTGCGATGCGTGCTGGATACAAACTTCTTCAATTCCACGACGTGTGGCATTTCAATACCATCCTGCAATACGATCCCGCAACAAAAAAGGGAGGTGTCTATGCTGGGTACATAGATACTTTTCTGGGGCTGAAGCAGCGCTACTCCGGGTTTCCCCCTGACGTGCAGACCGAGGAGCAAAAGGAAGCCTTCTGTGAGGCCTTCTTCCAAGCGGAGGGGGTTCGGATCCTCCCCTCGGAAGTTGAAAAAAACAACCTTAAGCGTACACTTTCCAAGGTCTCGCTTAATTCGTCATGGGGGAAGCATGCGCAGAACATGAGTCGAACCCAGACGACCATTGTGAGTTGTCCTGTCAAGTACATGGAACTCTTGACGGACGCATCGCTAGTCATCACTGACGTCGCTGTTATCAGTGATCAGGCCGTGCTTGTCACGCACAAGCCGGCGGAGTCTGCCACTCCAGCGAACACCCGTGGAAGCCTGATTCTCGCCGCAATGGTGACGAGTCACGCCCGACTAAAACTGTACGAGCTTCTATCAAAATTAGATAGTCGTGCAATGTATTCGGACACGGATTCAGTAATTTATACAACGTCTCCTCGCGACACCTACACACCACCACAACATCCCTTTCTCGGAGGTCTCGTAGATGAAATTTCTTCAAAGTACGGCTCCGGTGTACACATCACTGACTATGTCAGCGCCGGAGCCAAAAGTTATGCCCTTCGGCTGAGCAACGGGGATGAAATTCTTCGCGCCAAGGGCATATCACTCACGAAGAAAAACCGGTGCACATACAATTTTGAACTACTGAAATCCATGGTGCTAGGGAACTCCCCAACCAGTGAGACCTTCGAAGTCCCTTTCAATGTAATTCGTAATAAAGTGGATGGGTCACTTACGAATAAGCCCATGGTGAAAAGGTTTAAGGCTAACCTAGATAAGCGGTATCTCAGCCCGGGTTCAACTCTCACTGTACCTTATGGTTACAATGACCTGGGCCTGGATACCCTTATCCAACTCATGGATGAGTAAATGTACAGTTTTCAACTTATTTATTTCATATTACACCTTTATTTATTTCATTGTACAGTTTTCAACTTATTTATTGCATATTACACCTTTATTTATTTTATATTACACCTTTATTTCATTGTACAGTTTTCAACTTATTTATTTCATATTACACCTTTATTTCATTGTACAGTTTTCAACTTATTTATTTCATATTACACCTTTATTACATTGTACAGTTTTCAACTTATTTATTACATCTTTATTTATTACACCTTTATTTATTATTTCACTGTACGCCTTTTATTTCAATATCCTTAATGGATCTTAATGGACCTTTTTTAAATTATTTCAGTATCCTTAGTGGACTTTAAATATTTCAATGTTCCTACTTTAATTATTTCAGTGTCCTTAGGGGACTTTAATTATTATTATTATTTCAGTGTCCTTAGCTGACTTTAATTTATCATGCGTAATGTCCTTGCACTCGGCGTCGTCAGCAGTTTTTGAAACTTGTATTTTTGAAACCTACAATATGTTACTGTCCAGCATTGTATATGTGAAACCAACAGTGGATATGTCATGTGAAAGCAACAGTGGATCTGTCATGTAAATTTTTTAATAAAAAAGGTTTCAAAAAACCGTCTCTTTATTTCTCAGAACTGGAAGACACTATGGTGGGAGAAAGCAAGAGGTAACTTTGTTTTTCAGGTGCTCCGTAAGTCTTATCAGTGATCTGCACAATGCGCTGCTCCCCTCCAAGTCTCGCTGCTGCAGCAGCATTCTCATTTCCCAGCCCATCGACACTAACGCCCTCTGCTGTACTCCCGAGTGTAGCAGCACTCGTACAACCGCGCCCAGTCATGCAGATCACTTCCGGATGTCAAACATTGAATGAACCATCAGTGTGAAAACATTGAATGGGAAGAGACATAAAAATGGCAAAAGGCAAATTATCAGTTTTACTTTCTTTTATTGGATACAGATTTTTAATACATGGTTTTTTTAACACAAGTCGTCAAGCACACAAGTCTTGGAAAGTTTTTTTTTTTTACAGATATTTTCTCTTTTATTGGATACAGATTTTTAATACATGGTTTTTTAACACAAGTCTTGAAGCACACAAGTCTTGGAAAGTTTTTTACAGATATTTTCAATACGGCGTCCACTCGGATAATTTTCTTTTCTTACGTCGGATGGGAACAGCAATGTCTTTTGGGGGCCGCTCTTCAGCTATATGATTTCTGGGAATGTTGACTTTTACTTCCTGTGGAGTGTCAAGCTGTTTTGAGAATAACAAATAATTTTTCAAAGCAGTCAGATATTTTTCAGACTTATCGTCAGCATCACCAGACTCTAATATTTTCTTCATCTCTGAGTCTAAATCGCACACTTTTTTTCTTATGTTTCTCCTCTGCACTGCTTTCACTGAAATCATTTTTTTCTAAATAACGATACCAGCAGGGGGAGGGCAGCAGTCAATAGTGGTATAATGAACCCTGAACCACGCTGCAGGAGATGCTTCTTGTGGCGTAAAGATGCACGTTTGGATGCTAGACTCCTTATGATCGTCTTGTGCTGACGTAAATTCTTTAATACTCGATGGGAGACAGGTATATTGCCTTTTAAGAAATTGGAACACACTTCACATAGAGCATACATCTGGGGGTCGGAGATGTGCTTCATCAGAGCTGCACGCTGCTTTCCCCCTAGCTTTGGCAAGCACTGAAGGAACGGGCCTTGAGATTTAACTTTCATTTGGAACGTAAAGTATTTCGGGTTCTTCTGATGGAAGAATCTTTGCACGGAGCCTTTCAGTATCTAACGTTCTGGGATGAAGGTCAACACACAAATAGCCACAGGTTGCTTGTGTAGCTAACCTATAAGCATCCGTCAGGAGTTTAGATTGATGGGGGTATACTTGTCTCGCCAGGTGAGTTATTTGTGAAGCATCCCGACAGTTGCGAAATAAAAACGTGTAGTGAGCATTGAGCGATATAGTCCTCGAATGTCTTCCCTTTAAAAACAGATTTTGTAATATCAGGACAATCGTGATATTTTTATGATGACCCCCACGAATAAACAATTGTGATATGCGTTCGCTGGCTACAGACTGTTCCATCAAGTCATCCAGTACCAGAAGTGTAGGTCTGAGGGGATCAAATTCCAGATCCGTAGGTAGTCCTTCATAAAATTCCACCGTTTTCTTGAAGGGTTCAAAGGCAGGCTGCCACTCCCCGTAGCAGTAAACGACACGTTGGGGTGGGGGTTCGAATACTTGAGCTGCTTCTCTGATGAGTTTCAGAGTGAAAGTCGTCTTTCCACACTGTGAAGGAGCAGCAATTATAATATTCGAAGGAGTTCGGAGAGCCATCGCAACACCATGCAGTCGTTAAAGTCTACTCGACACGTGTAATCACGATGCAGTACTGTGGGAAGAGTCGAACCACACGCTCTTTTAAACAGGAAATACAGACAGTGAGCACCGCAAGTGTCTCCCAGGGGATTCTGCAGAGGTATTGAAGGATGTAAGACGTGACGTATGCCTAGTCGACTGTAGTATTCTTGCATGGCGACATCGGGACTCGTACCTAGGGGGTCAAAGTGATCCACGTGCATTCCTTTCTTGTAAACTGCTATCCAGTGGGCTCCAGGCATGGAGGACGGATCGGTATTGTAGATAAACAAGGCTTCTGATTGGGTGATTCTGCTAGGTAGTCTGTCACGGGGGAACACTCCGAGACTTGTGGGTAACATCGAAAGGATGGATTCTAGTTGATAGGTATTCATGAGCTGTAGTCAAACAGGACTTTACGATCCAATGGGATTTCCAGCAAATTCTGATATTCGGCATACAGGATCACAGTGACCGATGCGGATAGCGGCTTGGCAAACTTTAATTCGACTCTCACACTCCCACTCTTTATTAAAGAAAACACTTGATTGCATTCACGTTGCTCGGGGGTCAATTGGAATCCAAACAATGTAAAACCTTCTCCATAGGCTTTTCGCGATAAGTTAATACCACTATCGGATTTCCAGGCATCCACAGCTTCCAATAATCCTTGGTAACAGCGGAGATAGCGCCCATTCGCAAAGTCTGGTGCGTAGGACTGGTGATCACTGTCAATGTGAAGGCTGATGTAGTTTAAGTCGAAATGTTGGAAGTTGAAGGGATTTTTTTCGTACGATCCATTCAGGCTGGTGCTTTCCACCATACCCAGTACCAGACGTACGGGGAGCTGACCTAGAAATAAATTGTCACGGTTCACACTCGTCAGTCCCGAAGCAATGGAAAACATACGTAAATCCGTTCTTCGCAGAGGGTACTTGGCACTCTCCGAACCCAGCAGGCGAGCGTGTGCGAGGATGACACCCGAAGTGGGTTTGACTTTACGCACGAAAAATTCGGCTTCGTGTATCTGTACTTTGTAAGAGGGGTCCGCTTCACCTGTCACGAGACAGAATTCGGGTTTGGATCTCAATAAACGCAGTCTCAGATCGACTTGATTGAGCAGGTAACGATCTTGATTAAACAGGTCAGCGTGGATCCACGAGATGAGTTCGATACCTGTTGGTTTGACATAGCCCTTGCGCTGATGCCATCCCTCGTTCTCCCGACTGGTCAGTTCCATTTTACCGGGGGTGTCGAGGTACCAGAGCGAGGTGCCGAGCTGGCTTCGTGTGGCATCGGTACCGTAATTCAATAGAGTCTCCAGGTATGCCCTGTAGGGGTACAGGGTGTGAGAAGCACTCACTAGGTGATCATTGAGGAAGACGTCTACCTGGCTGAAGAGGGCGTGGAAGAAATGATTGCAGGGAGCAATCACTTCCGACGGTGCTGTACCATCGGATTTTACAATTTTCAAGACGAGACGTAGGTGACATCGGGACAGATCAATGTAATCGTCTGTTCCCTTCACGATGAATTCGAGTGGAGCATTACCTTCCAAGGAAGCCACAGGTAAATAATTGACATAGCAGCCTCTTTCTAATTGTGAGACTGTGGGAGGGATCAGAAACAGATCCAGTTCTGAATTGGCACAGTCGCCAGATTCAGCGTGAATTTTCTGAATGCTCATGATGAAAACACGTCCTGCACAGTACATTGTCTCTTCACTTTATGAACCTTGGGATGCTGACGGCGGCGTTTTATTCCTTTCCCTCCCTGCAGCTTTGAACTGGCACGTTGTAATAGGTCGGCGCCCGCTTCACGGAGTCCCGCTTTGGCTGCAGATTTGAAATTTTGTCCCTGGGACATCTCTGAAACGAACCGTAGCCCTCCCTTACGTAGGGTAGCCAGCGCAGGTCGTACGAGAGGGCTGATGAAACGTCCAATAGTGGCAAAGATGCTTCCTAGCCCATCGCCTCTCTGATAACGAGGACCACGGAACACACCCTTCCCCGTTTGGCTCTTGTAGTAGCTCACGTAGGCATCTGCAGAAGGGGGAACGAATTTAACCCTCATGGCGGAAATGTAACTTGACTAAAACTTTACCGAATTTAAAATGCAGAGGTTCTCCGGTGTCAGTACGAAGGAAGATTCTCACACTCTCGAAACTGTTCCTTGCAAGGGGGTAGTAATCAGGTTGCTGATACACTGCAACAATGGCTTCGTTATTACTGGTTCTGACGGCGGGGTTCACGACACGCAACAGTTCGCCGTGAGTATCACCTAACAACTGAGGCGCAATCAGGTCTGAATACAAATAAATACCATACATTCCTCTGTTCATATCGATGGGATAGTCACCCAGGACTTTATTCAGTGGTATATCTAATTTAGTAATTCCTAGCATTTCTCCTAATCCGGGGTTCGATCGAGGAAATTTAATGTAATGCGACTTGTCTGTATCCATCAATATGGTGTGATCTGCCTGTTGCTTGAAACGGTAAGCTTTTCTCAGCCTGTAGGGTAACATCTGATTCATTGCATCGAATAATGATTCGACAGTTTCGTATCGTCCGTGGGGTACCTTTCGTTCTTGGAAACTACCTGGAGGGATCACGTAGAAATAACACTCGTCATCTATGTCGAACGTTGGTGTATTGCAAAGTTTGCTGGCAAATCGTTGGTGGAAGGGTTTGTCAACTTCACCCTCCCCGATACACAGAAGTTTACCGAAATTCGTTTTAGGAAACATCAAACCGTATCCCTCACTCGGTTTGAATACCCAGTAACCACCGTTATAGGAAACTATTATTTCTTTTGGAAGTTGGGTGGTGAGGACAGACAACAGTTCCATTCGAGTTATTTTGCCTGGTTTAAGTTTGATTTTCCTGTATTCTTCGGTGGGAGCGTAATATTCATACGTGTCATTAGAACCGTCCACATTGTACCAGCTCACAGGTAAGTGAACTTCTGCTAGTCCCACTTTCCATTTTCCGCTCAGTCTTAGGGGTTGTGCTAGACGAACCGTGAAATCAGTCTGCGAATTGTTTGGGTAAATATTCTGACTAGCCGTGGAGGGTAGGGTCAGGTAGAAACTATCCATTTTTTAGGGATCCAGGAAGGTTTGGGATAACCACGAAATTTGACCAGTGCCTTGTGACCTTTATGCTCGATTATTTTCTCGACCGTGTAAAGTTCGGGTTCTGTCACTTTTTGAAGTTCCGATTTATAGAATGTACCTTTCAACACTTCTCCCTCGGAATCCCGTATGACGTACACAGGGGGTTGTCGCTGTAACACCTTGTCGACTATAAATATTTCTTCGGTCCACAAATGCGTTCCTGCCTTCTTGAAGGGTACTTTTACACTGGCTAGTCGAACCGTGTCCCCCACTTTAAATGCTGGTTTTTCTTTTACTACGGTCGGATTGCGATAGAGTCGAACCCACACAACGTCTTCATTGCTTAAGGTCACGTCCTTGGGAGCCATATCGTGTGCACTGTGAACGGTGGCATTGTATCCCCGTACAACGCGCGGTAGCACGTCCAGGTAGCGGTAGGTGTTATTGCGTGTATAATATCTCCCCAGTCTCTCGCGTAGGGTACGATTCCATCTCTCCACCAAAGCTGCTTTTTTGTCAGAGTAGGTGGCAAAGAACCGAATACCTTTCTTTTTCAGGAATTTCTGGAACACTCTGTTGGTAAATTCCGTACCCTGATCCGTATTTAAATTCATTGGAGACCGACCCTTGGAAAGGATTTTTTTGAAAACCAACACCATTTCTTTCCCTGTTTTAGCCTTCATCGCAACCGCCCACCCGTACCTCGAGAACACATCGATGACTGTTAATATGTAGCGATACCCGTCATTGAAGCGAGTTAGATTTTTCACCACCATGAGATCGGCTTGCCATTGTTCGTCTAACCCTGTGACGTAAACTTTGTTACGGGGGAACTTTCTGCGAACAGGTTTATGTAGCGTGTAGGCAGGTTGCTTTTCTAACCATTCACGGACGAGTTTGAGTGGCAGTCCCGTATTCTGTGCTAACTTTTTTACACTACCGAATCCTCTTTCGGGGTCGAAATAATTGGACTCCAAAGTTTTGTTTTCTGCTGCACCCAGGCGTCGTACCCCACCAGGTTTTGCCATTGATGTAGCGAAAGTGTAACACCTGTCACTGTAGGAACGTCCCCTATAAACTGTCTGATGTCAACTGTTAAGTTACACACACGAATTTTGTATTCGTCGTCTAAGGCTTTTGACTCTCCACACTGAATATTTTTACTAGGAGCTACAATTTCTAATACAAGCACTGCTATCGTTAACACTGTCACGATTACACTACCCACACTAGCTAACACCTTCTTTCTCCTATCCATACCAAGACTAAAATGACATTGGATGAAAAGACAGACACATTATATAAGGTTACAATTATTTATTTAATTTATACATTTCATTTTTTGCCTCGTCGACAATAGCGTTATATTTTAGAGTGCAAACAAAACCAGAATCTACAAAATTCAACAGACCTCGTTTCCAGGCAGTATCCACAAATACCTGTGCTAAGGCATTAATGTCCAAGTCACCAGACCACCCTACGATGGTCGGTATTTTTTCTTCGGGTTGCAGTCCATCTAACGGTATCACACGCATAAGTTCTTGCTGAAAAATATTCATCAGCAGCTGGTAAACACAATCGGGACCGTCGAAAACAGGGCCCAGCCGGAAAGGACGAATTAATTGTGAATGTTCCATAATAGCCGTACGGAGTTGGTGATCTTTGGGAGTCCCGCACACGCCATGCACAATGCGCATCACCTCGTCTAAGTGAATAGCCAGCGTGAACCACTGTGAAGCATTCAGTGTTATACAACGTCTCACCACACGGAACTGTAGAGTTCTTTGGTCAGCGGATTCTTTGATGAATTCGACACAACGTTCACCATCCACAGTTCGATACATGTAGACACGTAAACCATGCGTCACGTACCATGTCTGTTGATCGGGGCCGATTTTCACTTGATCCTCTATGTGGGGGACCGTGGCACACAAAGCCTCCCATTCAGGTATGGAGAGGCTAACCCCCACAGGTGTAGGGTAGATGAGTTCACCATTTTCATATTTCTTGTAGCGACGTATGTGCACAGAAAACTTATTTTTGAACAGTGTAGGTACAATGTAAACATCTTCACCGAGACACCACGCATCTGGATTGCTAGGCTGCATCGTGAACAATGACGCACACAGCGCTCGCTCCCTATTTAACTAGAGAACCGCGTCACCTGGGGCGACCAATCAGGAACGATCTGATAAGCGAGTGTTTGTTGGGACATGTTCTCGACGACGATCGATCCATCCGAAGAAAGCAGCTGTTTCAGCTAAAGAGCAGTGGACGTCCTCTCCGGTGTGATATCCGCACTCGAACTCGGAAACTTTTGGGAGATCACAATATTTGGGACAGCCGTAAAGTTCGAGATTAACACTGGGCAGATTTAATTGTTCCAAGAGATTTCTTTCCACAGTACCTCCTTTGTAACCCACCACAGTAGCTTCTTCAGTACGTGCAAGTTTGTAAGCATATTTCACGATGTTAGGAACGTGATCTAACGACCACACCTTTTCACGAGGCAGAGGACGAAAGGGTAGGCCTAGCACATGTTTAGATACGTAGCTGACTGTCCTTCTGTCTTTTACTGACAAAGGTTGGTGTTGCTGAAGATTGAAACGGTAGACACCACATTTCCCATTCAGAGTTGCATATCCAAGTTCGCGCACTAGGAAACGACCATTTACACGGAAACCGTCGAGATCTAGAACCATACAGATGTTTTGCATGGTTGCACTAGTTCGAGTATCTGGAGACAAAAACACTTGACGTCTTCACACAGGCTACAGACGTCTCTGTCGTTTACGTCTCAGAGCCTGAACGATGTTCTGCGGTAATCCCGGGGGCCAGGTTTCGGGCGGCTTCATCACCAGAGGTCCACGTAGTCTTGTAGGTGGTGGTGGGGTAGTGTCCTCCACGACAACAGCCCGTAGCATCGGACCACCAATCCCAGGTCGCGGCAACATCTTAATAGTGACGGCTGGAGGTGGGGGTGGCGGTGGAGGAGGTGGCACAATCACAGGTCGACGTAGCAATCGACGAATACGCGTTCGAAAGTGTTGTGGATCACTCTCGTAGCCGGAGTCTACATCACTCGTCCAATTATGACCGAAATCCAAGTTGTCGTCGTCGTCCATAACGTGTGGCTCAGAATAAATGTCAAACCTTTTTCAGCGGTTATATACATCCAGAACCGTGACCTTGGGGTTTTACGAGGTCGTTGGAAAATTACGAGACAATTTCCGGTCGATTGTGACGTAGGGGTCAATTTCCGGTCGATTGCGACATAGGGGACAAAGTTCAGAAGGCAGCGTGGCCCAGCACAGGTCAATTTCCGGTCGATTGCGACATAGGGGGTCCAAGTCAAGAAGGCAACGTGGACGATTGCGACATAGGGGGGGAAAGCACTGTGCAAAGGGGGAACGGTAGGTTGGTAATAAACTACTCATGTGAAATAGGGCAGCAACCTTTCAGTTGTGGTAGCTCTCTGCATAATATCTTGAAGTTAAACAGTCAACGTTATGCAGGATAGATCACTGAGACCTTAAGATACATGTGAAATGGGATAGCAACCTTTCAGTTGTGGTAGCTCTCTGCCCCATATCTTGAAGTTAAACAGTCAACGTTATGCAGGAGAGATCACTGTGACCTTAAGACACATGTGAAATAGGGCAGCAACCTTTCAGTTGTGGTAGCTCTCTGCTCCATATCTTGAAGTTAAACAGTCAACGTTATGCAGGAGAGATCACTGAGACCTCAAGACACATGTGAAATAGGGCAGCAACCTTTCAGTTGTTGTAGCTCTCTGCCCCATATCTTGAAGTTAAACAGTCAACGTTATGCAGGAGAGATCACTGAGACCTTAAGATACATGTGAAATAGGGCAGCAACCTTTCAGTTGTGGTAGCTCTCTGCCCCATATCTTGAAGTTAAGCAGTCAACGTTATGCAGGAGAGATCACTGAGACCTTAAGACACATGTGAAATAGGATAGCAACCTTTCAGTTGTGGTAGCTCTCTGCCCCATATCTTGAAGTTAAACAGTCAACGTTATGCAGGAGAGATCACTGAGACCTTAAGACACATGTGAAATAGGATAGCAACCTTTCAGTTGTGGTAGCTCTCTGCCCCATATCTTGAAGTTAAACAGTCAACGTTATGAAGGAGGGATCACTGAGACCTTAAGATACATGTGAAATAGGGTAGCAACCTTTCAGTTGTGGTAGCTCTCTGCCCCATATCTTGAAGTTAAACAGTCAACGTTATGCAGGTGAGATCACTGAGACCTTAAGACACATGTGAAATAGGATAGCAACCTTTCAGATGTGGTAGCTCTCTGCCCCATATCTTGAAGTTAAACAGTCAACGTTATGCAAGAGAGATCACTGAGACCTTAAGATACATGTGAAATAGGGTAGCAACCTTTCAGTTATGGTAGCTGTCTGCCCCATATCTTGAAGTTAAACAGTCAACGTTATGCAGGAGAGATCACTGAGAACGTAACATACATGTGAAATGGGGCAGCAAACTTTCAGTTGTGGTAGCTCTCTGCCCCATATCTTGAAGTTAAACAGTCAACGTTATGCAAGAGAGATCACTGAGACCTTAAGATACATGTGAAATAGGGCAGCAACCTTTCAGTTGTGGTAGCTCTCTGCCCCATATCTTGAAGTTAAACAGTCAACGTTATGCAGGAGAGATCACTGAGACCTTAAGACACATGTGAAATAGGGTAGCAACCTTTCAGTTGTGGTAGCTCTCTGCCCCATATCTTGAAGTTAAACAGTCAACGTTATGCAGGAGAGATCACTGAGACCTTAAGACACATGTGAAATAGGATAGCAACCTTTCAGTTGTGGTAGCTCTCTGCCCCATATCTTGAAGTTAAACAGTCAACGTTATGCAGGAGAGATCACTGAGACCTTAAAATACATGTGAAATAGGATAGCAACCTTTCAGTTGTGGTAGCTCTTTGCCCCATATCTTGAAGTTAAACAGTCAACGTTATGCAAGAGAGATCACTGAGACCTTAAGATACATGTGAAATAGGGCAGCAACCTTTCAGTTGTGGTAGCTCTCTGCCCCATATCTTGAAGTTAAACAGTCAACGTTATGCAGGAGAGATCACTGAGACCTTAAGACACATGTGAAATAGGGTAGCAACCTTTCAGTTGTGGTAGCTCTCTGCCCCATATCTTGAAGTTAAACAGTCAACGTTATGCAGGAAAGACTACTGAGAACTATAAAAGCAGCATAAAGGGAAATACTCAGATTTTCTAATATTTCTCAATAGATTTATTTTTGTGCTCTTTTCCTTTTACAAAAACAGATGAATATTTTCATCAAATTGTTATTGGAATTTATGCTATCGTTATGGTGACACTCGGCCTATTATTTTAAAGGAGAATACTATTTTTTAGGGCGTTGTTCAACATATTTTAAAAAATTTCGACAAAGACGGTTTCTGTTTTATGTTTTTGTTCTGTTCTTTAAAAGTCTCAATTTTTTTATACGAAATAAAAATCTTTTTGTGTTGCCACTGATTTTTTATAAATTTACATTATTATTTTTGATCTGACTGGGTAATTTAAAAACTATATTTATAATTCGGAATTATTTAATTTTACTAAATTATTAAATAATTCTTCAAATAGTGTGAAAGTTTGAGAAACTAAAACCTATTTTATTGATATTTTTATTCTTTCTAACGGTTTTGAATATTTTTGGCATTTTGAAATAATTAATGTATGCAATTTATTTTGTTTTATTTTGCAGCTTTATAGGATATTTACCACTTTTAGAAGATGAAAAAGCATAAAATACAGAGCATAAAATTAAGAATATCATAATAAAAATTGACGAACAAATAATTTTTAACGAAAGAAATTGCCAGAAAACACGCTTTTTAAAAACGTATCATATATTTTCCTCAGAAAAAATGATCACCTTAGTTATCGTAACAATATTTTTTATCCTTATTTGTGGTTGCCCATTAAAGAACCGCTTTTATTAGAGACTGGATTTTTTTATAGCGTGTCATTTATTGAGATTTTTCGATTTTCGTTTTGATAAACGCTATACCATTTTATACTGTCTTGATATTTTCCCCCCAGCAGGCTTCCTTCAGCATCCCCCTGTAGCGTGGGCAACCAGGGTTCGATTCCACGCAGGGAAGTGTTTTTGCGGTCTCGTGGCCAAGTGGATAGTGCGCTTGGCTAGTGATCAAAATGACCCCAGGTAAGGCATCGATGCTGGTGTTGTTTTTCTGTTGAGGTCTCGCCTTCCCCACAGATCCTCTCTATGGCGTATGAAACAGAGAGGCTCCTCTCAGATCTCTGTGGCAAACAACTATTTGAGGGAATATTTATTTTATTTATTTTTAGTCTGACGTAAATCAACTTAGGAATATAGACACTATTTTTATGAAGAGCATTTATTGCATTCGCATGGCCGAAAGTAATTCAGAATGGCCATAAACCTTAAAATAAACCAGTGAAAGCTCCTCTGAGTGAGTTCGTTTTTCCAACCCTGGGAGTTAGGAGATAGCGGAAAGTTTCGATTTGATTTTCCGCAGGTGAATAAAGCTAACGTCGACTGCGAAGATTAAATTTGTTAGTACTTAGATTTTCTGAACTCGATACATCTGTTACGGGCTTGCCCTCTCAAGAACAATGGTTTCAACTCTCACAAGAAGACATTAAGAATAAACAGTTTGCTTATGCAGCATTATTTCGCTGAAAATGCGCTTCGAGGCCATCTATGTAATCATCGTTGTTGTGGTGCGCTTGACTTTCTGTTAACCAACAAAGACCAACTAGTTGACTTCGCTCCAATAGCAAGTACTCCAATTTCCAGTCAGGATAATAATTTTACTACTATTAAAAAAAGCTGCAAAAGACCTCTTTCTAACCCGGAAGAGCCTAGCACGCTATGTAAAAATCGATTTAAACTTCTTAAACAAATTCACTGATGGTGAAAATCTATATGAAATGTGTGGAACTGAATCTCAATCCCAAATGGGACAGAGCACTAAACTTTCAAATAGTGTGAAAAAACATGAGCAAATACCTTCAATGGTACTCAGAAATACTTCTGGTTGGTTAAACCTTCCCAAAGAGCTTACTCTCATTGCCGTAGAAGCCTTGTGGCTGAGAAGTCCGGAGAAACCATTCGCATCCAGACCAAATGCACAACCGATTACAGAAACTTTGTTCGTAAGCTAAAGGGTGAAAAACTCTCTTTCCATACATACAGGTTAAAGGCAGATAAAACATTGAAAGTTGTTTTCAAAAACCTTCCAGATGAAGTAACGTCTGATGATCTCAAAGTTGAATTAATCGGATTGGTATTTCAAATTGAGAAGGTTTCAGAATTAAAAAGAGCACAGGATAAGCAACCTCTGCCTATTTATCTTGTTGAGTTGCCCAAGGACGACACCAATAAAAAGATCTTCAACTTAACTGAACTTTTCCACCTCGAGATATCGGTAGACTGTCAGCGGTATCTTCACTCGCAAAACAGCTGTTATAGCCCTCCCCACTGCGTCGAGTGTGCTGGCTCACATTTCCCCCCGAAATCCTCAAGATGGGCTTCCGAAGTGTGCCAACTACAAAGGCAGTCAGTTCTTCCAAAGCCTTCTACTTGTACACCTGCAGTTGATGAAATGGAAGGTCGTGATAAATGGGCTTCTGTAAGATCCAATTTAATGATTGAACAAGGCAAGTCTTTTGCCGATGTCATCAGTAAAAAGCCAAATGATGAATTGACGAAATCAAAGCCTACTAATAGCATTCTGCCAGTTCAATCAGATACACAAGGTTTGCATCGGCAGATAATCTTGAAAAATATCCCAAGTATATAAATGTGACAGCAGTGAATGCAATCTCATCAACGATCCGAAGGATATTCTTCAAACATTTCGAAATCTGAACATCACAGATATCTTTAACAAATTTAAACATCTACTTATTGAGTTTAGAAAAGCAAACAACACCACGGAAAAAATTAATATTGGCATTAAGACATTAGACTACATAGTGTCCATAATGACCAATGGATAAGACCAATATATCTGGGAATCATCTTAAGATTGTTGCATGGAATTGCAATGGAATCAAAAGCGACATGCTGCAATTCAAAAACTTTCTCTCTGAAACGAATATCTACATTACACTTTTAAATGAGACACATCTGAGGGCCTGTGACACGATTTAAGTTTCCAACTTTTTTGTTTACAGAACTGATAGACTCCATAACGGTGGGGGGGGGGGCGGAACTACGGTTGTTTTGAAGAAGAATATTCCTCACCACTCCTACTCATTAAATAGCCTCTATTGTATGAAGCTGCGGCAATTACGATCTAAAATTCCAACTTTGGAAGGATTAATCTTATTGCTGCTTAGAAGCCCCCTAACACCAAGCTGGATACAAAAGACTTAGATGCCATTTCCCACGGAAATACTTCCACTATTTTGGCAGGAGACTTAAATGCCAAGCATTGGAACTCCAGAAAGGGAAATAAGAGTGGCAACATCCTTTTAAACTACTCCACCAACAACAGATTTATTGTGGATGCACCTGAAGAACCGACATTTTGTCCTTTCATCCCATGGCCGAGTGGTTAGCGTGCTTGGCTACTGATCTAAGGGATCTGGGTTCGAGCCCCGGGTAAGGCATGGATGTATGTGTCGTTTTTCTGCTGAGGTCCTGCCATCCTCTCAGACCTTCTACTATGGCATATAAACTGACAGGCTCCTGTTAGACCTCTGTGGCAAGCAGCTGCTTGAGGGGGTATTTATTTTATTTATTTATTTTATCTGGGCACTGCCCAGGTGTTGTGGATCTGATTATGGTTGGACATTTCTGCCCTACTTATACTCTCCAGTCCCTTAACCAACTGCACTCAGACCATAATCCCGTTCTTTTAAGATTTCTGGCAGACACAGAGATGCAGATTTATGAACGTACTACAATCAACTGGGCTAAGTTTCAGCACTACCTGAACACTACATTAGTAGCCGGAAATTCTGAAAATTCTATTACTGGCATAAATCAAGAGATCAATAATCTTTTTCAAAACATCTACACTGCAAAGACTCACGCCACCAAGATCTCTGCCGCAGTTCCTCACTTTAACACACTTGCCAGAAAACCTGCTGGTCAAAGAAAGAAATAGGGTTCGCAGATGGTGGCAGAGCTCTAGGAATTCCAAGATCAAGGCATTTTACTACACTCTAAAGGACGACGGTAGGGAAAAATTCAAAGAATTTAAAAATGAACAGTGGGAGAAGAAAATCAGGTTTCTATCCACCAGCGATAACTCTATTAGGAAAATGTCTAGAATCCTAAAGAAAAAAAAAATACCCCCTCAAGCAGCTGCTTGCCACAGAGGTCTGACAGGAGCCTGTCAGTTTATATGCCAGAGTAGAAAGTCTGAGAGGATGGCAGGACCTCAGCAGAAAAACGACACACACATCCATGCCTTACCCGGGGCTCGAACCCAACCTTACACTAAATACCCCATCATTCCTGGTACCTGTGGGCTTGCATATAGTGATCAGGACATCGCAGAAGCTTTCGCTATTACACTCGAAACTCAGTTTCAGGATAATGGCGAACTTCTTGATGATAACCTTACCGATGAGGTTGAGGATGCCTTAATCAGACTCCCGCAACACACCGAAATAGAAAATGTCAAATTCACCACTCCAAGGGAATTGTATGAAGCCATCAAGAAACTGAAAATCAAAAAATCTCCTGGTCCGGACCTGATCATTAACAAAATACTAAAAACTCTGCCCCACAAGGTTGTAGTCCTCCTCTGTGAGATTTTTAACAAACTATTGCGAAGGAAACATTTTCCCATCGTCTGGAAGACTGCACATATTCGACTTATTCCTAAACCAGGGAAAGATCCCACTTTCCCGCAAAATTACCGCTCAATCAACTTGCTCTCCTGCTTGGGCAAGTTGTTTGAGCGAGTTATTTTGAATAGGATTGGCTCCTTTATGTCTCAGCAAGCCATCATTCCTGACATTCAGTTTGGTTTTCGTAAAAATCATTGCACAGTTCATCAGATTCTTCGAGTAGTGGAGTCAATCGCTGAAGGTTTGAATATAAAGGAGCCTATCGCTTCTACCTTGTTGGATGTGGCTAAGGCCTTTGATAAGGTATGGATTGACAGTCTCATTTTTAAGTTCATTAAAACAGGCTTCCCTATTGCACTGATTGAAATTGTACAATAATATCTTACGGATAAAACTTTTAAAATTCAAATTCAAGACACCCTATTCTCAGTAAGGAAGATTGAAGCATGAATGCCACAGGGGTCTATTCTTGGACCGACGCTCTTTAACATACCCATGATTTTCTTCAATGGACAAAATTCAAGTTGCATTATATGCAGACGATGTTGCACTTCTTTCATCTTCTCTTGCAGGCAGGTGTAAGGGAAGTTGAAAACTGGTACTCTCGATGGCAATTCAAAATTAATACTGACAAAAGTCAGGCATTCCTGTTTTCGACCAAAGGACTTCAGAATATGCAAATTGTCAGCATTTTTGACACCAATATAAACTGGAGCAAAACCGCTGACTACTTCGGTGTCGTTCTGCACCATAAACTGAGCTGGACTCAGATTGCACACGAAAAAGATTGTCCACAAAGCGCAGCAGATCAGATGCAATCGAAATCCATTGTTGGGTGGAAACTGCAAACATTCGAGTGAGGACAAACTGTTGCTGTACGAAGCGATGATTAGGCCAACCCTTTTATATGCTTGAGCAGTATCATGCCACCTGGGGAATCCCCCACTAGTGCTTTCCCCTATGACGTCACTGACCACGCCCACTTCCGCCCCTATGACGCAGCATAACGTGATCATTACATAATCATTAGGTAACAGGCCACGCCCCTTTATTAATAATTCCTCCTCCCTTTATTAAACTCCCCTTTCACCCCCCTCCTCCTCAGTGGCGCCACCTGTTGACAGTGAGAAGTACTATTTTCCCAAAAACCCCTTTATTTTACGTCTAATTTCTCGTTTTCGGACCCCAAGGTCGACCTACCTATACTTTAAGCCCTCCCTCCTTTTGTAGACCCCCTGGTTGACCTTTTAAGCCCTTCCTATATTTTAAGGCCACCTCCTTCACTCGGCTGATGCAAGTCTCAGAATAATTGCATGGAACGATTGACTGGTCTCAGAATAATTGTACAGAAAGGAATGATACAAAATTCCTTAGTAATTAAACACTCATCAAAATTCCCTTACCTCTATTAAAAATCATCCTACAGTTGAAACTCATTTTACTCTTACTGTTTCCATAGAAAATACCATAGGGTGAAATTAATAATTGTTTAAATTATTCGTAGGGATGACATGTTAAATCTGCTTTTAGAACACACGTCTGCAGTGGAAAAATTTTCAAACTCCGTTAATCAACTCCCTAGTAATTAAACACTCGTCAAAATATTCCTCACCTTTATTAAAAATTACTCCACGGTCGAAATAAAAATCAGTTTTCTGTAGATACCTTTCATCGGAAAAAAAAATCCTTTCCCTACAGTGAGATTTGATCCTGCTATCTTGGGCTCGATAGCCGGACGCATTCGACTATGGCGTGTGGCTTAGATGCGTGTCGAACGGGTCAGACATTTCAGATAATTAACCTAGTACATTTTTTACAACCTTCGTATTCTTTACAACTAGCTTTTTCCATGTATTTCTTATAATGAACCCGATAGTCCTTTCACATTAATATACGTATTTTTATAACCCACGTATTTTAAGTCCATTACAGTAACACTTATTTCTTTTAACTCCGTGACTGTTGGCTGTCGCTTACTAGGACTATCCGCAGTAACTGTTTTTAAAAGACTGTCCCGCAGAAAATGCCGATGGGTAAAAAATTTAAAAAATCTGATTTTATTCGTCGTGCTGAAAAATATTGAGGAGTGATAGGATCGACCTAATAGACTCCGTGTTCGGATCCTCACCCCGGACAACGTTTCACTGATGGATGGTTAAGTCCTACGAAAATAAAAAATTTCTAATGGGGAATCAAATTGACGAATGAATCTTGGATCTGTGCTGCTTCCATATCAGGAGCGCTGTCTTACATCGTGAAAACTCGCTGGCACTCTTTATCGTGGATTTCGGACTCGATATACCGTGTACTTGCTGTGGCTTAGATGCGGGCCAGACATTTCAGATATTAGCCTAGCATTCTTTATAACTAGCTTTTTCTATGTATTTCTTACATCAAAACCAACACTACCACTGAACTCTTGAATGCGGATCTCAAATTGTAAATCAAACTCACAAAGCTGTGTTTATCCCACCAAGACGGCTAAACGATTTTCTTATAATTAAAATTCCCTAGTAATTAAACACTCATCAAAATATTCCTCACCTTTATTAAAATCACTCCATGGTCGAAATAAAAATCAGTTTTCTGTAGATGTGTTTCACCGGAAAAAAAAAATCGTCCCTCGCTGTGTGGATTCCAGGATGCATGGGAATACGCCGTGTACTTGCTGTGGCTTAGATGCGGGTCAGACATTTCAGATATTAACCTAGCTTTTTCTATGTATTTCTTACATCAAAGCCAACACTAGCACTGAACTCTTTTGAATGCAGATCTCAAATTGTAAATCAACTCGCAGAGTTGTATTTATTCCTTAGTAATTAAAATCCTTTGCTATTCATTTAGCCAGGATGACTAAACGATTCCTTTATAATTAAAATTCCCTGCTATTAAACTCCCTAGTAATTAAACACTCATCAAAATTCCCTTACCTTTATTAAAAAAACCACCGTACTGTTGAGCCAACCCTTTTATATGCTTTCAGTTTTCTGTAGATGCGTTTTATCGAAAAAAAAAAAAACCTTCTTCCAGGCAACGAGAGTCGAACGCGCTACCTCAGCTTCATTCTGTCAACTCCTAACAAGAACCAACCTGCAATGGAACGTGGAGTCATGCACATATGTGTCACTCACTTACCGGTCACGTAGCAAGCTTCGAAACATCTCGTGACAAATGATGCAATCGCCCTAGGAGGTTGAGTGTCCAACGCTCAGTGTGATTACTCATACGTTGTTGTTCTCTAAGGGTAGGTGACGTCACAGCAAGGGGAAAGTAACGTGGAGTGACACGTATCAGAAGGGTGAGCACTGTTTATATATACAGGGGACTTGTTAAGACATGAACATTCTGCTCAGTGTTCTGTCGGTCTCTCGAGCTGTCACAGTTCTGAAGTCTCTGGTAGAATGTCGAGAACGCGTCAATCGTTTTATGTGACTGCACAATGCATATTGGCATCTGTAGGTATTCCTTCATATCAGAAGGATATAACCTACGAGGAATGCTTGCAGACATTAATGAATGTTATAACCGACAAAATCCTGCATATGCTCAGTACGATGCAAGGTGAGGCGGTCATAGAAACGTACGACATTGCCCATGAGTTTCTATGCCGTGTGTGTTTTGCGGAAGTAGAAGCGTTAAACCACGTCAAAAGGATGGACTACCTATCGGTGGTCGAGGATGCCATGACCTCGATAGAGATTGCTGGCATTGTGGAGGTTGTAGGATAATTAAAAACAACAACAACAAAAGGTTCTTTTCAGAACCACTTCATTTGTGTAGAAAGGATTATCGATCGTACAATTTCTGTTCACAACTCTTCTCTATCTATACATTTTTCTTCTCTATCACCCCCGTTAACAGAGTAAATTTTATAGGGATGTTTAACCTTCAGTATAATTTTACACAGTGTGTTAGGATTAACAACTCTTATAGCATAGTTATTGCGGGTAGGCTCCCTCTCCACTTTTAAAATTTAGATCTTACACCGGCAGTCTTTTCATATACTTATTTTTATAACCATTTTAAAACCAACACTTATTTCTTTTATCTATCCTTTACAAGACCACTGAACTCTTTTGAATGCCCAATGCGGATTTCAAATTGTAAAACTCGACAGTAAATCAAAGTTGTATTTATTCCTTAGTAATTAAAACATTTCTATTAAAAATCCTCTGCTATTCATTTAGGTAAACGATTCCCTTATAATTAAAATTCACAGTTATTAAACTCCTCCGGTATTCATTTTTCCGAGTAAACCAATCAATTCCTTAGTAATTAAACACTCATTAAAAAATCTTCCTACAGTCGAAACTCGTTCTCCCCCCCCCCCCGTCCTAGCCGAATGGTTGATACCGTCTTTGAATAAGAAGAACTACCCTTACTGTAACTGTTTCCGCAGAAAATACCATAGGGTGAAATTAATAATGGTTTAAATTATTCGTAGGATTTGTAGGGATGACACGTTAAATCTGCTTTTAGAACACACGTCTGCAGTGGAAAAATTTTCAAACTCCGTTAATCAACTCCCTAGTAATTAAACACTCGTCAAAATATTCCTCACCTTTATTAAAAATTACTCCACGGTCGAAATAAAAATCAGTTTTCTGTAGATACCTTTCATCGGAAAAAAAAAATCCTTTCCCTACAGTGAGATTTGATCCTGCTATCTTGGGCCCGATAGCCGGACGCATTCGACTATGGCGTGTGGCTTAGATGCGTGCCGAACGGGTCAGACATTTCAGATATTAACCTAGTACATTTTTTACAACCTTCGTATTCTTTATAACTAGCTTTTTCCATGTATTTCTTATAATGAACCCGATAGTCCTTTCACATTAATATACGTATTTTTATAACCCACGTATTTTAAGTCCGTTTCAGTAACACTTATTTCTTTTAACTCCGTGACTGTTGGCTGTCGCTTACTAGGACTATCCGCAGTAACTGTTTTTAAAAGACTGTCCCGCAGAAAATGCCGATGGGTAAAAAATTTAAAAAATCTGATTTTATTCGTCGGGATGAAAAATATTGAGGAGTGATAGGATCGACCTAATAGACTCCGTGTTCGGATTCTCACCCCGGACAACGTTTCACTGACGGATGGTTAAGTCCTACAAAAATAAAAAATTTCCAATGGGGAATCAAATTGACGAATGAATCTTGGATCTGTGCTGCTTCCATATCAGGAGCGTTGTCTTACATCGTGAAAACTCGCTGGCACTCTTTATCGTGGATTTCGGACTCGATATTTTCTCAAGTCCAGAGACGGTTCTCCCAATTCTACCCTTTATGATAGGTTTCAACGCACCCCATGTAGACTTTTGAAATGACACGTCCTAAACCTTCAAGAGTTGTGCGTATTAGTCTCCATCGGGTTGGTACCGTCAGATATCTGTGTTTCCACATAGTAACGCAACACCGAAGAAAAATCGGCTAAAAAATCGTCTCTCCCATCGTTTGCGTGCGAGCGTATGTCTCATCACGCTGATGAAATCGGGTAAAAAATAACTTTTTTGTACGAGGTAGAATGTTATAGAAAGTAAGAATGTTAAAAAACTTTCATCATGAATGCATATTAACGGAGTAGGGGAATATTAGTTTAAAACTTCGACTATAAAAATAATACATTGCTTCACGCACCCTCTCAACTTACCTCCACTAATCCACTGAAATTATATTTGCAACGGGACTGATAGCCAAAATTTAGCAAACGAAACCGCTTAACTGACATGTATGCTCTGATCGCGCCTAGTGTTTTTACAAGAGGCGATCTTCTGCCCTCGTTTCGACACTTTCAACACTCATCCCCATGTGACCTGACAAGACACAACAAGCGAGTGGTGTGCAAAGGTCACGGGGACAACGGTGGAATGCTTAGCCTTTCAGCCGTGGCTCCGTCCGAAAACCTAATGGGAAAGTCAAATAATTACTGTTTTCTGTCGATATACAGAAGGAATTCTTCTGCTGATAGACGCACTTAAAATAGGAATCTATGAAATTCAAAGGGAGATTGTTGTTTTTCCATATTATTGGGATTACAATTAATACCGATTCCCTGCAGATGGCTGTGGAGTAACACTGATCGAAGAAAAATCCGGTGAAACAGTTTTTAAAAAATCATCTCTTCCGTCGTTTATCGTGTAAAAAAAAACTTTTTTTTTGTACGAGGTAGAAAGTAAGAATGTTAAAAGCACGCTACCTAAAAAACTTTAGCTCCATCAGGAATACACGTTAATGGAGTAGGGGGGTATTAGTTTAACACTTCAGCTATAAAAAAAATACATAGGGCTCACTTGAGCACATCCTCTCAACATACCTACGCTAATCCGCTGAAATTTTTTTTGCATGGGACTAATAGTGAAAATTTAGCGAAATACTTCTTCGAATCCACTATATGTTCTGACCAGAGCCTGAATATGAAATAAAATATTCGTGCCTAGTGCTTCTACCCTCGTTTCGACACTCACGCCCATACGATCTGAATGGAGGGGCACCACAAGTTGGTGACGTACAAAGGTCACGGAGCAGTTGTGCTCTGTCACCCTCCGTTGAATGCTACACTATCCGAACTTCAGACGCTCAGCTGGTTTTGCAGGAGCAACATTGCAATTAAAGTATGTAGCGAAACAGGATTCGACCTCGTACATTGGAAAAAAGGAACAATTTTTAAAGCCATAAGAAATGTGTAGGGTGTAATTCCGTGGAAAAAATATGAAATCTTTATAATTTCTCACTTCAAGCTTGCTTTCTCTATCATAACACTCGATGCTTGCGAAAATTATCAAAGGTGAATAGAGGTCTGAATGTACAATCTTCGGAGTTCATTTTACTGTAGATGTCTAATTCGGGCAGGATCCCTCTCCACTTTTAAAATTTAGATCTCACACCAAAACCCGATATTCCTTTCACATTAATATACGTATTTTTATAATCCACGTATTTTAAGTCCGTTTTAATCAATACTTATTTCTTTCAACTCACCCCTGCGACTATTGGCTGGCACATTTTTACTAGAAGAAGGACTACCTCACAGTAGCAGCAAATAAAAGGAAAAATCTGATTTTATTCCTCGTGATGAAAAATATTGGAGGTAATAGGGTCGACCTAAAAGATCCGTGTTCGGTTCCTCACTCCGGATGGCTTTTAACAAAAGTCCTACGAAATTAAAATCTCCTCCCCCGTTACGCGACTTGTTTAAAAATACTTATTACGGCTGTACCCTAAGTACATGACGCAAACTCTTTCCTAGGAAGTAATGCTACTCGATGCATCCCCGGTTACATGCTTTTACAGGGTAAAGACTGTGTGGTCGAATGTTAAAAGTAGAATTCAATGCACAGTTTCTGTGGAGCACTGGTGACTTCGACGCAAAGGACGATCCACACTAACGATAGGACCGTGCACTAGAAAACCGTGAATGGACTTATGTGAAACGTAATGTACAGAGCTTGACAACAGTAATATAGGCAGGAGCCCCACGCTTACTATCATACCCCTCGAGAAATTATCAAAGATGAATAGACTGCTGTAAAGTTCCGACCACACAATCTTCTGAGCTAATTCTGGACGGATCACAAGGACTTTTTCGGACATTCATTAATCAAAGTGTCTACGCATCAGACTTGTCATTACCCAGACAAACTACCTATCCATAGACTGAGTAAGCATTTAGAATGAAAAATTGAGTTTGCTTCGATGTCATACCTTTAATTTTCAGATGCACTCCACAGATACGTAAAACTGTCATTACGTATGCTTTCGCCCACAAGGTAATTAAAGTTCGAACACTAATACATCTTCCCTTTCTAATAAACCATACGATCAAAGTAGATAAATTGCAAGCACCATCGGATCTGATTCCGTATATCTGCTTACGACGAAAATCTCGCAATAGCCTATTCAGTACTTTACCCGCGATATAGTATGTGACTAGGTTGTTTAACTAAATTACGTGCATAAACGAAAATGTAAAGGGATATCTGTAAATTCGCACAACGGGATAGGTGAACATTTTCACAATTCTTTTGAAGGCAGAATAACTGTGACGAGAGAGAAGTATAAAAATGCTGTGGGATGGCTGTAAAAACAACAGATTATAGCGTAAATACTGTAAGATAGAAAAAACGACTATTAACAAGTGTCATCTAAAGAGTGACCGATAAAAGTCACACCGTAGCGGAAGGGGTAATACAGGAAAAATCATAAAATATTAAGCCCCACGTTAGTAAATCACGATCCATTGCGTACACACGGATGAATATCACAAAATACTTTGCATATAGTAAACATGCGTAAAGGACCACCGAAGTTTGGAAATTTAAAATCTGAAAACTCACTGTTTACAGTATTTCCGTGAAAAGTCGCCCCCCAGAATCGAGGCCTAGCTCTGGCGGCACTTATTCCAACCTGCTATCTCTTTTCAGCCCTCTCAACACGTGTGAATAAGTGCATGTGAAGGTGGCTAGCTGCAGACACAAGCTTTACGACAAAAGATGGTGTGTTTCACACCAATCTAACACGGAGATGTCTGTTTAGTTATTTTTCCTCCTATTTCTACACTAGTGTGGAAGTCTTAGAACAAGTGGTTCGGGTTAGCACAGGTTTTTTTTTTTGATAATGTTATGCATCCTGTTTGGAAAGAACACAGTCTATAGAGTTCTCCAAAAAAAAAAACCTTTTACACTGCTACGTAAGAACCCGTAACAGTTCTTACGTAGCAGCGTAAAAGGTTTTTTTTTTTGGAGAACTCTATAGACTGTGTTCTTTCCAAACAGGATACATAACATTATCAAAAAAAAAAAAAACCTGTGCTAACCCGAACCACTTGTTCTAAGACTTCCACACTAGTGTAGAAATAGGAGGAAAAATAACTAAACAGACATCTCCGTGTTAGATTGGTGTGAAACACACCATCTTTTGTCGTAAAGCTTGTGTCTGCAGCTAGCCACCTTCACATGCACTTATTCACACGTGTTGAGAGGGCTGAAAAGAGATAGCAGGTTGGAATAAGTGCCGGCACGAATATTTTATTTCATATTCAGACTGGTCAGAACATATAGCGGATTCGAAGAAGTATTTCGCTAAATTTTCACTATTAGTCCCATGCAAAAAAAATTTCAGCGGATTAGCGTAGGTATGTTGAGAGGATGTGCTCAAGTGAGCCCTATGTATTTTTTTTATAGCTGAAGTGTTAAACTAATACCCCCCTACTCCATTAACGTGTATTCCTGATGGAGCTAAAGTTTTTTAGGTAGCGTGCTTTTAACATTCTTACTTTCTACCTCGTACAAAAAAAAAGTTTTTTTTTACACGATAAACGACGGAAGAGATGATTTTTTAAAAACTGTTTCACCGGATTTTTCTTCGATCAGTGTTACTCCACAGCCATCTGCAGGGAATCGGTATTAATTGTAATCCCAATAATATGGAAAAACAACAATCTCCCTTTGAATTTCATAGATTCCTATTTTAAGTGCGTCTATCAGCAGAAGAATTCCTTCTGTATATCGACAGAAAACAGTAATTATTTGACTTTCCCATTAGGTTTTCGGACGGAGCCACGGCTGAAAGGCTAAGCATTCCACCGTTGTCCCCGTGACCTTTGCACACCACTCGCTTGTTGTGTCTTGTCAGGTCACATGGGGATGAGTGTTGAAAGTGTCGAAACGAGGGCAGAAGATCGCCTCTTGTAAAAACACTAGGCGCGATCAGAGCATACATGTCAGTTAAGCGGTTTCGTTTGCTAAATTTTGGCTATCAGTCCCGTTGCAAATATAATTTCAGTGGATTAGTGGAGGTAAGTTGAGAGGGTGCGTGAAGCAATGTATTATTTTTATAGTCGAAGTTTTAAACTAATATTCCCCTACTCCGTTAATATGCATTCATGATGAAAGTTTTTTAACATTCTTACTTTCTATAACATTCTACCTCGTACAAAAAAGTTATTTTTTACCCGATTTCATCAGCGTGATGAGACATACGCTCGCACGCAAACGATGGGAGAGACGATTTTTTAGCCGATTTTTCTTCGGTGTTGCGTTACTATGTGGAAACACAGATATCTGACGGTACCAACCCGATGGAGACTAATACGCACAACTCTTGAAGGTTTAGGACGTGTCATTTCAAAAGTCTACATGGGGTGCGTTGAAACCTATCATAAAGGGTAGAATTGGGAGAACCGTCTCTGGACTTGAGAAAATATCGAGTCCGAAATCCACGATAAAGAGTGCCAGCGAGTTTTCACGATGTAAGACAACGCTCCTGATATGGAAGCAGCACAGATCCAAGATTCATTCGTCAATTTGATTCCCCATTGGAAATTTTTTATTTTCGTAGGACTTAACCATCCGTCAGTGAAACGTTGTCCGGGGTGAGGATCCGAACACGGAGTCTATTAGGTCGATCCTATCACTCCTCAATATTTTTCAGCACGACGAATAAAATCAGATTTTTTAAATTTTTTACCCATCGGCATTTTCTGCGGGACAGTCTTTTAAAAACAGTTACTGCGGATAGTCCTAGTAAGCGACAGCCAACAGTCACGGAGTTAAAAGAAATAAGTGTTACTGAAATGGACTTAAAATACGTGGGTTATAAAAATACGTATATTAATGTGAAAGGACTATCGGGTTCATTATAAGAAATACATGGAAAAAGCTAGTTGTAAAGAATACGAAGGTTGTAAAAAATGTACTAGGTTAATATCTGAAATGTCTGACCCGTTCGACACGCATCTAAGCCACACGCCATAGTCGAATGCGTCCGGCTATCGAGCCCAAGATAGCAGGATCAAATCTCACTGTAGGGAAAGGATTTTTTTTTCCGATGAAAGGTATCTACAGAAAACTGTTTTTTATTTCGACCGTGGAGTAATTTTTAATAAAGGTGAGGAATATTTTGACGAGTGTTTAATTACTAGGGAGTTGATTAACGGAGTTTGAAAATTTTTCCACTGCAGACGTGTGTTCTAAAAGCAGATTTAACATGTCATCCCTACAAGTCCTACGAATAATTTAAACCATTATTAATTTCACCCTATGGTATTTTCTGTGGAAACAGTTACAGTAAGGGTAGTTCTTCTTATTCAAAGACGGTATCAACCATTCGGCTAGGACGGGGGGGGGGGGGGGAACGAGTTTCGACTGTAGGAAGATTTTTTAATGAGTGTTTAATTACTACGGAATTGATTGGTTTACTCGGAAAAATGAATACCGGAGGAGTTTAATAACTGTGAATTTTAATTATAAGGGAATCGTTTACCTAAATGAATAGCAGAGGATTTTTAATAGAAATGTTTTAATTACTAAGGAATAAATACAATTTTGAGTTACTGTCGAGTTTTACAATTTGAAATCCGCATTGGGCATTCAAAAGAGTTCAGTGGTCTTGTAAAGGATAGATAAAAGAAATAAGTGTTGGTTTTAAAATGGTTATAAAAATACGTATATGAAAAGACTGCCGGTGTAAGATCTAAATTTTAAAAGTGGAGAGGGAGCCTACCCGCAATAACTATGCTATAAGAGTTGTTAATCCTAACACACTGTGTAAAATTATACTGAAGGTTAAACATCCCTATAAAATTTACTCTGTTAACGGGGATGATAGAGAAGAAAAATGTATAGATAGAGAAGAGTTGTGAACAGAAATTGTACGATCGATAATCCTTTCTACACAAATGAAGTGGTTCTGAAAAGAACCTTTTGTTGTTGTTGTTTTTAATTATCCTACAACCTCCACAATGCCAGCAATCTCTATCGAGGTCATGGCATCCTCGACCACCGATAGGTAGTCCATCCTTTTGACGTGGTTTAACGCTTCTACTTCCGCAAAACACACACGGCATAGAAACTCATGGGCAATGTCGTACGTTTCTATGACCGCCTCACCTTGCATCGTACTGAGCATATGCAGGATTTTGTCGGTTATAACATTCATTAATGTCTGCAAGCATTCCTCGTAGGTTATATCCTTCTGATATGAAGGAATACCTACAGACGCCAATATGCATTGTGCAGTCACATAAAACGATTGACGCGTTCTCGACATTCTACCAGAGACTTCAGAACTGTGACAGCTCGAGAGACCGACAGAACACTGAGCAGAATGTTCATGTCTTAACAAGTCCCCTGTATATATAAACAGTGCTCACCCTTCTGATACGTGTCACTCCACGTTACTTTCCCCTTGCTGTGACGTCACCTACCCTTAGAGAACAACAACGTATGAGTAATCACACTGAGCGCTGGACACTCAACCTCCTAGGGCAATTGCATCATTTGTCACGAGATGTTTCGAAGCTTGCTACCTGACCGGTAAGTGAGTGACACGTATGTGCATGACTCCACGTTCCATTGCAGGTTGGTTCTTGTTAGGAGTTGACAGAATGAAGCTGAGGTAGCGCGTTCGACTCTCGTTGCCGAGAAGTTTTTTTTTTTTTTCGATAAAACGCATCTACAGAAAACTGATTCAACAGTATAGTGGTTTTTTTAATAAAGGTAAGGGAATTTTGATGAGTGTTTAATTACTAGGGAGTTTAATAGCAGGGAATTTTAATTATAAAGGAATCGTTTAGTCATCCTGGCTAAATGAATAGCAAAGAATTTTAATTACTAAGGAATAAATACAACTCTGCGAGTTGATTTACAATTTGAGATCTGCATTCAAAAGAGTTCAGTGCTAGTGTTGGCTTTGATGTAAGAAATACATAGAAAAAGCTAGGTTAATATCTGAAATGTCTGACCCGCATCTAAGCCACAGCAAGTACACGGCGTATTCCCGTGCGTCCTGGAATCCACACAGCGAGGAACGATTTTTTTTTTTCTGGTGAAACACATCTACAGAAAACTGATTTTTATTTCGACCGTGGAGTGATTTTAATAAAGGTGAGGAATATTTTGACGAGTGTTTAATTACTAGGGAATTTTAATTATAAGAAAATCGTTTAGCCGTCTTGGTGGGATAAATACAGCTTTGTGAGTTTGATTTACAATTTGAGATCCGCATTCAAGAGTTCAGTGGTAGTGTTGGTTTTGATGTAAGAAATACATAGAAAAAGCTAGTTATAAAGAATGCTAGGTTAATATCTGAAATGTCTGGCCCGCATCTAAGGCACAGCAAGTACACGGTATAGTCCGGGAACACAAGACAGTCAGACGGAATCTACAGAGCGAGGGACGATTTTTTTCCCCCCCCCGGTGAAACACATCTACAGAAAACTGATTTTTATTTCGACCATGGAGTGATTTTAATAAAGGTGAGGAATATTTTGACGAGTGTTTAATTACTAGGGAGTTGATTAACGGAGTTTGAAAATTTTTCCACTGCAGACGTGTGTTCTAAAAGCAGATTTAACATATCATCCCTACGAATAATTTAAACCATTATTAATTTCACCCTATGGTATTTTCTATGGAAACGGTAAGAGTAAAATGAGTTTCAACTGTAGGATGATTTTTAATAGAGGTAAGGGAATTTTGATGAGTGTTTAATTACTAAGGAATTTTGCATCATTCCTTTCTGTACAATTATTCTGAGACCAGTCAATCGTTCCATGCAATTATTCTGAGACTTACATCAGCCGAGTGAAGGAGGTGGCCTTAAAATATAGGAAGGGCTTAAAAGGTCAACCAGGGGGTCTACAAAAGGAGGGAGGGCTTAAAATATAGGTAGGTCGACCGTGGGGTCCGAAAACGAGAAATTAGACCTAAAATAAAGGGTTTTTTGGGAAAATAGTACTTCTCACTGTCAACAGGTGGCGCCACTGAGGGGGGAGGGGGTGAAAGGGGAGTTTAATAAAGGGAGGAGGAATTATTAATAAAGGGGCGTGGCCTGTTACGTAATGATTATGTAATGATCACGTTATGCTGTGTCATAGGGGCGGAAGTGGGCGTGGTCGGTGATGTCATAGGGGCGTGGTCGGTGACGTCATAGGGAGGAAAGCACTAGTGGGGGATTCTCCGGGTGGCATGATACTACTTGCTTGTCCTGTTTGGAGATATACACCACCAAAACCAACATCAACAAGATACAGATTTTGCAAAATAAAATCCTCCGATCTGCAGTCACCATGGTTTGTTCCCAACAGACGGATCCATAAAGATCTAAACGTAGATCACATCTTCACTCATATCATGAAACTTTCTATTAAATTTTATGATTTGCTTGAAATCAACCCTCGTGATATCATCAATAAACTTTCCGACTACGATCACACTTTGAAACACAAGATCGGGAGACCCAAGACTGCCATCGTTCACGGACATCCTGGCAACTTTTAAATGAAGAAGTGTTCAATAACTTGAGAACTTACTGAAAATATCATGTCGAACATAGGATCCTTCCTATGAGTGGTTTGTTCCATAAGATGTTCGCATCCCATCCATTTCTGGCTCACCTTTCGATGAAGGAGGTTAAGGGCTATTAGCCTGGCGTTCCATTTAGTCCTGTTCGATCTCCGAGGTTATTGAGTCCAGATATCGAGGTGGCCCGTTGGATTTCTCCCTTGGAAACTAAAGGGGGAGATTCGTGCGAAATCGTATGGTTTATGCGTCCTCTACCGCTAGTAGACTATAAGTAAACAGTCGCCCGGAATTCATACTGTATTGTTCCTATTCAAAAAATTGTTAAGTTTTGTTATGTCTCTGCTCGGTTATTGATGGTCCGAAGGTCGTACAATCCCTTGTTTGAAAGTGCTTCCCAACTGGTTCAGCCCGACAGCACAGGATTCAACCGCCTCTGTCCCGATCAGTTCATCACAGCCTTAAATTTCTTACGCCTGAAACAAGCTAAAACATCAAACTATATTTGCAACATGTACAGCAAAGCAAAGAAAAATTAAAGTTTTCTTTTATTTATTTTAACCGAATTTACTGAAATTGGAGCCCAGAAACATTTTTCTACATTTCCCACCAGAGTATTTCATGTGATTTTTTTAATTTTTGCCTTTGGAAAGAAGACAGATTGCTTGAGTTCCTTTGATTAGTATTGAAGCGCGCTAGCCATTCGACCATTGAGAAGAAAAGAATTATTTGATCCAAGTGTGAGGTTTAACATTGAAAGTTTAATGTTTTTAAATTCAACCGTTTAAAGTAAAACTGTTTTCAGTTTTAAAATTTAAACTTTTGTTTGTTTTTCTTTAAAAAGGGGCAGGAATGTCTAAACCAGCCCAACCCGCAGCTCGTAAAACAAAGAAGCAATTGACGGAATTTGGCTCTTTTTGCCAATTTTTTGACAAATATTTTTAGATGCAAAAAACGCCTTTGCCAATTCATAGTACTTATTAAAAATTTCCTTACGAATATCGTTTTTTTTTTTTATCCATTACGTTACTCATTTAGAAATATATATTTTCTCTTTTAATAAGAAACATTTTCCTGCCTCTCTTTATGAATCTGTATTCTTCTCAATGGCTGTTCACTAAGTTTGAGTTGCATCTAAAACTAGCATCTTAAGGATACTTTCTCTAATAAAAGTACAGCAAAGGGAGAGAAATTTCAAATACGAAAACTTATTTGCTTAAACTCTTTTACTAAAAATAAGATGTGAAAAATCTACTTTTTTTTAATATTTTTTTCCAGTTACAGATGAATTTTCCATCCAGAAAAAATAAACCACTCAAATTAAATAATGCCAAAGTTTCCTAATTAAATTTAGTGTTTTAGTTTTATTTTATTCCCGAGAAATTAAGGAACAAAAGTGGAAAAAAATAGAACCCGTTAGTCAATATAAACATTGACCACCAATATTTTTAAAAAATTTCCTTCAAGTCTTATGCCTCATCATAAATGAGAGAGCAGATTTTGAGCTTCCTAATGGTTTTTGAATGCTCTCATTATTTCTCATAGTTAAAAATTACGGATAGCAGCGAAACTGTTTGTCGCAAAAATAAGATGTATTTCAGTAATAAAGTATCACAGGAAAATGTCCTATAGACAAGAAACACTTAAAATATTTTGCTGAAAAAATTTGGCTTCTTCCTGAGTGAGATTCGAACCCATGTCTGATCAGACCATAGTCTGATAGACGGAAGGAGTTATCTTGGAGCAAAGAGTCAGATAAACTGAAGGAGATCTTTTGCAGCTCAGTAGTCAGATAGAGAGAAGGAGATATCTTGGAGGTAACGAGTCTTATAGACAGAAGAATATACCTTGGAGCTAAGTAATCAGATAGAGAGAAGGAGATATCTTGGAGGTAACGAGTCTTATAGACAGAAGAATATACCTTGGAGCTAAGTAATCAGATAGAGAGAAGGAGATATCTTGGAGGTAACGAGTCTTATAGACAGAAGAATATACCTTGGACTTAAGTAATCAGATAGAGAGAAGAAGATATCTTGGAGGTAACGAGTCTTATAGACAGAAGAATATACCTTGGAGCTAAGTAATCAGATAGAGAGAAGGAGATATCTTGGAGGTAACGAGTCTTATAGACAGAAGAATATACCTTGGACTTAAGTAATCAGATAGAGAGAAGGAGATATCTTGGAGGTAACGAGTCTTATAGACAGAAGAATATACCTTGGACTTAAGTAATCAGATAGAGAGAAGGAGATATCTTGGAGGTAACGAGTCTTATAGACAGAAGAATATACCTTGGAGCTAAGTAATCAGATAGAGAGAAGGAGATATCTTGGAGGTAACGAGTCTTATAGACAGAAGAATATACCTTGGAGCTAAGTAATCAGATAGAGAGAAGGAGATATCTTGGAGGTAACGAGTCTTATAGACAGAAGAATATACCTTGGACTTAAGTAATCAGATAGAGAGAAGGAGATATCTTGGAGGTAACGAGTCTTATAGACAGAAGAATATACCTTGGAGCTAAGTAATCAGATAGAGAGAAGGAGATATCTTGGAGGTAACGAGTCTTATAGACAGAAGAATATACCTTGGACTTAAGTAATCAGATAGAGAGAAGGAGATATCTTGGAGGTAACGAGTCTTATAGACAGAAGAATATACCTTGGACTTAAGTAATCAGATAGAGAGAAGGAGATATCTTGGAGGTAACGAGTCTTATAGACAGAAGAATATACCTTGGACTTAAGTAATCAGATAGAGAGAAGGAGATATCTTGGAGGTAACGAGTCTTATAGACAGAAGAATATACCTTGGAGCTAAGTAATCAGATAGAGAGAAGGAGATATCTTGGAGGTAACGAGTCTTATAGACAGAAGAATATACCTTGGAGCTAAGTAATCAGATAGAGAGAAGGAGATATCTTGGAGGTAACGAGTCTTATAGACAGAAGAATATACCTTGGACTTAAGTAATCAGATAGAGAGAAGGAGATATCTTGGAGGTAACGAGTCTTATAGACAGAAGAATATACCTTGGAGCTAAGTAATCAGATAGAGAGAAGGAGATATCTTGGAGGTAACGAGTCTTATAGACAGAAGAATATACCTTGGACTTAAGTAATCAGATAGAGAGAAGGAGATATCTTGGAGGTAACGAGTCTTATAGACAGAAGAATATACCTTGGACTTAAGTAATCAGATAGAGAGAAGGAGATATCTTGGAGGTAACGAGTCTTATAGACAGAAGAATATACCTTGGAGCTAAGTAATCAGATATACAGAAGGAAGTAGTTTGGAGCTAATAGTCAGATAGAAAGAAAGAGGTATTTTGGGGCTAAGTAGTCAGGTAAATAGAAAACTTTGCTGTTGCTTTACCTCTGAGCGGCATTTTTTTCATACAATGGGCTAAATGGACAGATTACAAGGATCCCGAGGGCTCAGAGAAGGTTGTGGGGAGGGGACCCACTGGACACCTGTTAGGAGACAGAGGAAAGCCTCCGCCACTGACTGAAGACAGGACGGTGAGTTTTGAGGAGATGAATATCATCTCCGGCTCAGATCAAACCTGGGATAGACAGGAGATATTTTTGGTTGTTTTACCTCTGAGCAGCATTTTTTTGCACACAATGGGCTAAATAGCCAGGTCGCAAGGACTCCGAAGGCTCAGAGTAGGTTGGAGGAGGGGACCCACTGTACAGCTGTTGGGAGACAGATGGTAGCCTCGCCTCAAGGTCATCCAGCTTGTTCTTAACGTGCACAGGCTATGGTTCTCCCACACACAGATGCCATGGCTTTCCAAGTCCATCGGTGTCCCCTACTGACCATGGGCAGGGTGGGGGGTTTTGTGGAGTTAAATATGACCCATTAAAACTGACCCAGGTGGGACTCAAACTTGGGAACTGCAGATTACGAGCCTGGCACGCTACCGACTGAGCCACCCCTGCCCCTTGAAGTGTTTTGGTGCTAAGTAGTCTGATAAGCAGAAGGAGATAATTTGGAGATTGGAAGTGAACGGAAGGGGAGGGCTGCCAGATTAGTGTGGCCTACTGATCGGGACTATGGCTACTTTTCTATTTTTTCTACCCTGCTGAGGAGTGGTCAACCACACAGAGTCCTGGTGCTGACCATATAAACCTACTGGACTGGACAGATATATGGCTCTGAGCTTGATTATGGATCCTGATTTTGCTGCACTGGTGGGCTTCTGTGGAGGGAAAATCTTCCGCTGTGTTTTCTGTTTGTTTGTGGGTTGACAGCCCCAAGTGAATAGATTCACAGGATAGGTTTATCAGCTGGTGGATAATCCTGAGCAGAGGTCATCGCAGGCACCTGAACTCTTTGCTTCTATTGGCATCGTCAAATTCTACATTGGAGGAAGTCTTCCAGTGTAGATGGCTTCAGCCTTTAATGGTGGGGGAACGGGTCTTTGCCCCATGTCTGCGATTAGGGGGCTGTTCGATATTGTCGGCATTCCCTCTCTCAATAAACATAATTTCTTTAAACATCCCACTAACCATTTTCTCTCCATAGGTAGTTGGAATGTGAGGACTCTGCACAGAGCTTTTTCTCTTAATGTCCTCACACAAGAATTCCACCATTATAATTTAGATATTCTTGGCTTGCAAGAGACCATATGCACAGATAAAGGTCAGATTCTTAAAAATAATCTTAAATTTCTCTTTTCAAGGAGGGACGACAATAAGCATCACCAAGGCGTGGGTCTGCTTCTCAGCAGACACGCTAGTGATGCTCTTCTAGGATATGAGTGCATTAATGAGAGGTTTCTTACAGCAAAATTTCAGACAAGCGTTAAAGACTTGAATGTTATCTGCTGTTATGCCCCCACTGAGGATGCCGATGAGGATGAGAAGGATAGGTTTTATGAACAACTTCAGGATATTCTGAATTCTGTCAAGAAAGGAGATATTTCCCTTGTTCTAGGTGACTTCAATGCCAAAGTTGGTACTGACTCTGACCTTTTGGAAGGGGTGATAGGCCCTATTGGTATTGGTAGCTCCAATGGCAATTGGCAATGTCTCCTACAGATAAGTAAACTTAATGGTTTCAGAATAACTAACACTTATTACAAACACCGCCACATACATAAGTACACTTGGGTTTCACCTGATGGGCAGCATAAGAATATGATTGATTGCATGTTAATTAACAGCAAATAGGCTAGTTCTGTTAGGAATACCAGATCATATAGGGGAGCTGCAATTGGATCTGACCATTACCTTGTTAAGAGTGTCTTGCAACTTAAACTTAAAAAGTATTCTGCGAGGGTAAAAAAATTTACCTTTAATACTGAAGCTCTGAAAGACCCAGTTATAGCTAAAGCTTACCATGATAGGTTACTTAGTCATTATGACAGTCATGGAATGCTTACTACTGAAGTTGAGGAAAAATGGGATCATTTTAAACAGGCTTTTTTGGAAATTAACAGTACTCTTTTAGGAAAAAAGGAGCAGAGGAGTTCTTAGCCTCTTCAACGTCCATTCTTAGCCTCTTCTATGCTTCCAAAACTTCTTCAACCATCGATTTGCCTGCATATCTGATTGAAGACTCGTATTTGATGCAAACCTACTAGACCGGACTGGTTTGCATCAAATAAGAAGGCTAGGAATGGACATTGAAGAGTCTCGTGCACCTCCGTACCATTTGGCTGCATCAGGAATTTGTATGCATTTCATTCAACATTCCCTCCCTATTGCCTTCTTCATTTGCATACCGTAGGAGTGCCCAGGGCAGGATCAGGTCCTGGCTCCATCAGATCCTGGACACCACTAAAATGTAACGGTGGGGGCAAGCACCTCCCCCCCTAAGAATGCTACCAAGGGTAATGGAGGCTAATCAATTATTAAACTTTTGCATGTTTCAGGTTACTTTCAAGAATATCTTTAAAGGCCCCTAAAACAGAGAAGAAAATCCATTCCTCCTCCCCCTCCCCCCACCTCTTATTTGTTTTATAGATCCGTGCCTAGTAGAATCGTACGTCAGGAGATAAAATAATTCAGAAGTATTTTGCATGGCATGTTGAATCCAAAATTATACTAAGAATTTTTTTTGGTCATCAAGAATATAATTTCGTCATTTGTTAGTTCGTTGGTGAGCGCGAGTTTGCAGCTGTTGGGTCCAAAACGCATCGAATGTGAACGTCGTTAATGGTCTCGCCTAGCACTATTTAAGATTCAGATGTGCTCTCCTTTTCTTCTGAATTCCTGCAGCTCCTGTGCATCCTTTCACAAGAGATTATCTGAATCACTGAAATGACGAAGCAGAATTTCGAAATGTTGCCTTTTTTACCTCTCTTCCTTTTGCTTTTCGCTCGTCACTTGTAGGTTTGTCGGTTTGACAAAAGTGTTCCACCCCCATCTCTCGAACGCAAAGAAATAACGCAAGGGATTTATGGGTAAAAATGAAAGCTTTAGAACACCGCGAGAGAAAGGCAAAAGACGAAAGCGCTTCTTCCGCGATCTCTTCGGAAGGCGAGTGCCAAAAAGGAACAAGTTATGCGTCAAATGAAACCTTGTGTGGCGGGGATTGCATAGGCTACAAAAAATTCACCCTTAATCTACTTTCTTTCCCCTAAAAAAGGGGAAATATAAAAAAGCTTGAAAATATCAAGCTATGCATCCAATAAAAGCTTGTGACAAGGGCTGTGTAATTGGTTATGAAAATCTGATTATCCCATTACTTTCTTCCCTCCTAAAAAAAGGAGAAATATGAAAACTATGTTCCGCTATACCTTCGGAACGCGAGGGATGAAAGCAACGAGCTATGCGTCAAATGAAAGCTTTGGACACGGGAAATGGGAGAGATGAAAAAATTTCAACATCTTTGATTTCTTCCCCCGTAAAAAAGGAGAAATGTGAAAGTCGTTCTTCTACTTTAGCTTCCGAATGTGAGGGCTTACAGTTACGAGGCGTCAAATGAAAACTCAAATGAAGTCCGTTTTAGAGTGTTTCGAATTTTGCAGCGACCATTCTGCCCTCCCCCCCCCCCCCTCCGAAAAAAAAAGAGAGCGCTGATTTTCGGGGACGGGGTGCAAATTACATCTGAAATTGAAATTTGTGACATCTCCAATGCAATGCCACCTTAAACACCACTACAAAATCCGGAGGATCGCAGTTCTTGTGATAACTATAGGGGTATCAGCCTACTCTCTGTTCCAGGTAAAGTTCTTTCCATGATTGTGCTTAATAGAATTAAGAATCTGGTTGACAGGCAATTGCTTGATGAGCAATGTGGATTCAGTAGTGGTAGGGGATGTGTGGATCAGATATTTTCACTTAGGCAGATTCTTGAGAAATGTTTAGAGTTTCAGAAACCTTTGGTTGCTAGCTTTGTTGATTTCAAAAATGCATTCGACTCTGTTGATCGTCATAATTTCTGGTAGATTGTGAGATCATATGGTATACCAGACAAGTTAGTTAACATAATGAAAGCTCTCTATAATAACACTGAGTCGTGCGTGAGAGTTGGTAAGGCTTGTAGCAAATGGGCACTAAACAGTAGAAAATAAACTTAATGCATATATATATGGTGCAAATCAGTCACTGAATTCGTATTCCCTTCAAAGGAAGATAGGGCGTCGGCATTCTAGTCGAGTAGGTAAATCGAATCCCTATCTTCCTTTGAAGTGAATACGAACTCAGTGACTGATGATGCTTTAGGTTTATTTTCTACTTTTTAGGGCCCATATAGGAAGAGAGGCATTTTTTAATTTTTGATATTTTTATTTCTCAGAAGTGCTGCGAAATCTGTCAACTCTGTGTAAGGAATGAGTTCGTGCAACGAAAAGGCATTTGGTTCAGCTGAAAGTTGCTTTCGAGGAGACCGATGGGCTTCGATGCTAAGCGGTGGTTCGATGTGCTGGAGAGGCATTCCCTGTGTACGTTAAAGAATACGCTGGATAGATGCATCCGTCTCCTAGCAGCTGTCCAGTGGTTTCCCTATCCAAATCTGATCCCTTGGGAATCCTTGCCACCTGGCCTATTACCACGTAGTGCGCACAAAGGGTCGCTCAGAGGTAAAACAACTGAACCTGAGGGTGGGCTTTTCACGAAACCGAAGAGGTCGACCTTCCACGGTCGATGACGCAAGGCACGTGTCCGTCTCTGGAGCGAGCCGTCTGCTACAGCCGCGTGCTTGTCTCGTGCTGAGCAGCTGCATGGAGATGGCAGATGGCGACCTTGGCAAGGTCATTGTCACAGTCACCGATAGGAAGGCTTTAGCCAGGTTGATGAAGAAAGAGAAAGCAATGAATTACAAAAGTTTACAGTCAAAGAGCAAATTTAACGTTTTTGCGACTCAAAACAATGCTTTCTTCGGCTTCATGGTAATTGGGTTTTGAAATCAGAAAAGTGTAAACGTAAAAAAAAAACGATGAAGATGAAAGCAAAAAAATTGCTCCTCAAGCAGCTGCTTGCCATGAGACAGAGTCTGACAGGAGGCCGTCAGTATAATACGTATGGCATGGAGAAGATTGAAAGGAAAGCGAGATCTCCGAAGAACAACTGAGGAAAAAGCATCCATGTCTTAATAGGGACTCGAACCCGGTTCCCTTTGATCAATAGCCAAACATGGTAATTTAAAATATTAGGAATTTCAATTCGAGCAACTTTGTTTACTTAAAAACACTTTTTGAATAGGAAAAGCAATTACAAAAATTCCGGTACTTGTGTTTCTAAATCATTGAATGGAAATGCAGTTCCGTTACTTTTTCACCATCGTTAAACTAAAACGCAGTTCTGGTCCTCATTTTTTTTCAAATCATTGAAACAGCACACAAAATTCAGTATTTGTTGTTCACCGTTTACAGATGGTTCTCTGCACATTTTGAAAGCAAATATTTCCGTGTATATATATATTGTGCAAAAAAGTTGTTGGGTTATTTTAACTCTGAACGGTACTCTTTCTGCAAACAACAGACTAAATGGCCAGGTCACAAGGACTCCGATGGTTAGGGGAGGAGACCCACTGGAACAGCTGTTGGGAGACATGGTAGCCTCCTCTCAGGGCTTTCCACTGTGTTCTTTAACATATAAGTCATTCGCATGTTTCCTAAAACAGTCTCCGAAAAGCAGAGACTCAAGTACTCAGGACTGTGTCTACGCATTGGCAAACTAGGCACATGCCGAGGGACCATAAATCAGAAGACCCCGGAATGGGCTCGAAGCACCTCGAAGAAAATAATAGTAAAAATACCTATCTTCCTATATGGGCTCTAAAAAGTCGAAAATAAACCTAAAGCCTATCGATGGTGCAAATCATTCACTGAGTTCGTATTCCCTTCAAAGGAAGATAGGGCACCGATTTATCGACTCAAGAAGATTGCCGGCGCCCTATCTTCCTTTGAAGGGAATGCGAACTCACCATCGATAGGCTTTAGATTTATTTTCTACTTTTTAGGGCCTGTATAGGAAGATGGGTATTTTTTTTAATTTTCATTTATTTATATATTTAAAATTTTATAATTTATTTATATATTTAAAACTTTATAATTTATTCAAATGTAAAAAAATTATAACATATATTTAAAATTTTAGAATTTGTTTATCTTCCTGTTGCTTTTCGCTCATCGATGTGTGGATTTGTTAAAACAGTTGTTCCATCCTACCTTCGAAAACGATTCATGTATCAAAAGAAAGTTTATGAATCGGGGAGTGTCAGAGGATATAAATAACTGATCCATGACCCCTAAAAAAGGAGAAATATGAAAACGATTGTTCATTTCTTCGGGACACGAGATTCGAAAGCAACTGCTAGATATGCATGAAATGAAAGCTCCTGCACGGGGGAGGTTACAGGTTTAAAAAAATTCCACCCCCTGTTTCGTGCCCCCTTAAAAGGGGGAAACATTCGAACGATTGTTCAGCTATATCTTCCGAAATCAAGGGCGTACGATGACGAGTTTGGTGTGAAAGCTCATATGAGCAGCGTCCCCACCCCCACACCATTCTCCCCTCACCCAAAAGGGGACGGAAATTTAGGTGGGATCGACCTTAACGAGGGTGACGTCTCCAATGTCATAGACTACCTTAAACAAAATTTAAAAAAAAAAAACTGAGGAAAAATGTAGTCGAAAATAAATTAAAAATAATGCACTAAAAATTAGAAAATAAAACTAAAGCATATGGATGGTGCTTAGCAAACAGGATTATGAACAGTGTGCCTAAGGATTTCAGAAAAATGGGGAGACTTAGGAAACGATGGGCAATGCCAAACAGGACCTTGCTAGAATTGGCCTAGAGTGGTGAAATGCAGCAGCTGTAGCTCAGGACACGTCTGGAGAGGAAAATTCCACAATCTGATTGGAGCTCCGTAGCCCATCGCTGCGGGAGGATTTGGTATGGATGTTGGGATGATGCAATCAGTCACTGAACCTATTCACTTCAAAGGGGGACATGGCGCCGGCAACCTTCTTCTCTACGTAAATCGGCGCCCTATCTTCCTTTGAAATGAATAAAATTCAGTGACTGATTTCACCATCGATAAGTTTTAGGGCGCATGTGGAGAAATTGGTGTTTTTTTAATTTAATTTTCATTTTTCTTAAAGCCGTCCTGTGGCCGAGTGGTTAGCGCACTTGGCTGCTGATCTAAGGGAGCTGGGTTCGAGCTCCAGGCTAAGGCATGGATGTTCGTGTTTTTTTTCTGCTGAGGTCCTACCATCCTCACAGACTTTCTACTATGGCATATAAACTGACAGGCTCCTGCCAAGATCTCTGTGGCAAGCAGCTGCTTGTGGGGGTACTCACCAAGTTGTTGCGTTTTACACATTTGAGGAACAAGGCGACGCAAAATGTGTTCGGTTAGCGGAAGTGACGTTTAGACCACCAAAATGAGGCCATCCATTAATTTTTTCCTATCCTAATTTCACATCCATCCACTAAAGAAATGCTTATAGGTGGGAATGTTTCGGTTACCACATGGATGACTGAAATTTTGAATATCTTTTATGATAAAGGTAATCGCAGTTCTTGAGATAACTAACTTCTTGAGATAAAATAAAATGTGTGGTAAACATATAGACCGATCCAAATATAATTTTAGACACCAAACATAACTACAGTGTTAGGGAAAATCCAGTGGATTTGACAAACATGTTTAAGGATTATTTTACTAGTATTATAAAGAATATAACAAACTTAATTCCTGAGAATGATTGTAGTGGTTTGCATAATTTGAAGATATTGTCAAATACGTTTTTCGTTGAGGAAATACATAAAAATGAAGTTGAAGATGCAATTAAGAGTTTAAACTCTGCAAAATCCTCTGGCACAGACCACGTTTCTGTATTTATCCTTAAAAAGATAGGACCAACTATTAAAGGCATCTTAAATACTTTAATTAATAAATCTTTAATTTCAGGATGTTTCCCTAATTGTTTAAAAACTGCCAGTAATACCAGTGTATAAAGGTGGCTGTGATAAGAAAATTGAAAATTATAGACCAATATTCATCTTGTGTGTGTCTTCTCCAAAATAATAGGAAAAATAGTCAAATCTAAAATGTTAAATTTTTTGAATAAATATAATTTCTTTTCTAAAAATCAATATGGTTTTCGAAAAAACATGGGAATAGAGGATGCAATTCTAAAAATGACATCAACCATATATAAAAGCATCAATCAAAATTTTAAAGTCGTTTTATTCCTTGATGTTAAAAAAGCATTTGACTCTGTCCCACATTTAATTCTATTACATAAATTGGAAGCAGCTGGAATGAGAGGTGAAATGCTGTCTTGCCTCTCGAGCTATCTGACAGGTAGAAGACAAAGGGTTAAAATTAAAAATTATTTCGGTTCCAATTCTAAGATAAATTTCAGTGTTCCTCAAGGATATGTTTTGGGTCCTTTATTATTTTTGATTTAATGATCTTTGTGACTTAAAATTTTACGGTAGCAACATAACTTTTGCAGATGATATATCTTTAACTTATGCAGGCAATAACTGAGGAATTGATAATGCAAATAAATGATCTAAAAAACTGGTTTATTCAAAATAAATTAGTTTTAAATGTTGCCAAATTGAAGTACATAAATTTTAGATACAAGAAAATCAAAGAGGACTTTTTTTAATAAACTCTTCTATCATGATCTAAACGGCAACGAGATATATTGTAAAGGTTCAGCTATTCAGGGTGTTGATTGCTTCAGATATTTGGGTGTCTACCTTGACAAAAACCTTTCTTGGGAAACGCATAGAAATAATATAATTAAGAACTTAAATATTATGGTTTCAAGATTTTATTACATAGGAAATTTTGTAGATCTGTCAATGTTAAAAATTATTTATAATTCTTGGATAAAATCTTATTTGAAATATGGCATTATATCTTGGGGAGGTCTATATTAGATAAATCTGAAACCATTACAAGGTTCTCAAAATTACGTAATAAGATTTATGCTAAAGAAATTTAATAGTATAAAAAATATAAAAAATTAAATACCTTACTAGTTAGAAAATTATATATTTATCACCTCTATTAGTATACAATATTCAAAATTGGGATGAGTCTAATGTTAAGAGTTTTCCCTAATATACACGTTTATCTTCTACTATGCATTTATACATACCGTTTCATAAAAAAAACTATCATCCAAAAACACTACGTATATATGGCACTAAAACTTTTTAATGCTCTGTCCGCTAACATTAGAAATGAAACATTTATGCTTTTAAAAGATTAATATGGGATTGGTTAGTGGATTTTGATGATGCAGAGAAATATCTATAGAGATAAAACATTAGCTCAAATGTTTAACTTTTATAACACTATTACAACTAATTCTGCAAACGTTTTATATTCATGAACTTCTCCACACATGAGCTCGGACTCAAGTGGAGTACTCTTATTTCTTTACTTCTTTCATATTGTTCAGTCTATTTGTTCAAAAAATCATCATCATCATCCTCAAGGAGCCATGGGCTACGGAGGTCCAGCCAAACCGTGCAATTTAGTTCTCCAAGCTTATCTGTCCTGAGCTACATCTACTGCATCTGGCCACTGCACACCAATTCTAACAAGGTCCTGTTTGACATTTTCTGCCCACCGCATCCTAGGTCTCCCCCTCTTTCTGAGGTCTTTATGCACACTGCTACTAACCCTATTAGCCAATCTATAATTATTCATATGGGCAACATGGCCAAACCAACGGAGTCTCTCTCTGCACAATATGCTGCTTAAAGGAGGTTGCCGACTCCTTTGCCTAACCTCATCATTAGTTACAAAGTTGAACCACCTAATGCCCAAGATACTGCGTAAGCATCTAGAATCAAAAGCATCTAGTTTCCTGTTATATTGTTTACATAGCGTCCAAGTTTCACTACCATAACTAACCCTAGAAAGAACCAAATTATTATAAAGTCTAATTTTAGTCTTTAGGTTTATACGCCTATTTCTCCACACTCTCCATAGATTTTTAAAAGTCCCGGCAGCAATCCCAATTCGTCTGTTTGAATGGTAAAATCATTGTATAAATGCTTTTACGTTTAAAAGTCATTGAAAAGCGAAACGTCCATGAGGATAATGTTAACAAGGCAAGAATATCGTTCCCAGCGCCCTCTACTGGTATGGGACACTTTTTCTGCCAGATTTTAATAGGCGAATGCCACACTATACTTATAGGCACTAGAGTAATACTATTAATCTGTTATGTGGGCATTTAAACTGCCTAAAATAATCTTTAGTGTTACAGTGATGTCACAGTAATTCTTCAAATTTAACATTTCAACAAAGAATAACTTTATGTATTTTTCAAATATTATATAGATAAAGCAGATCACAATTGTTTCTTGATGTTGCCTACAACATATATTATTATTATTGAATTTTCCATTGAGGGCCTAGTAGGAGTTTTATGGGAAAATTTTTTATAGAAAACAATCTGAATGCAAGCACAATGCTGACATTTGGTTGAAATTGAAAATAGCAGGTTAGAAGTCTGGTATGTTGACTGAGCCAGCCTCATATTCACCAAATTTTCTTGGCTTCTGAGAGAAATGTGTAGACAGATAGAGGTGAAATTTTTTTTAGCAGACACATCTAAATTCCATCAAGATCACATTTCTTTTATGTGTATCATTTTCTTGCAATACTTGCTCTATTTTCCACAGCACTCATTTATCGTTATCAGATCCAGATGTGAATGGGAGGTGTCATCATTTTTGTGATGGACCATTGCCTCATACATCTGAGAATGATAACCAGAATGGAGGCCAAATATTATTAAACATCATACCTTTCAAGAGACATTTTTTAGACCACTAAAATGGAGGTAAATTTGTTAAGAATGGTGATACACTCTCTTGGCCTGCTTTATCTTCCTAGTTCAATTTACTCATTTGGCAACTCCCCCAACGTATTTTTTTTTTCTAGATCTGGGCCTGCTTAGTATCTGTGTAGTAATTAGAGCCATACCTGCAGAAGAGAGCAAAAATATCTCTGAGATTCTGATGGCACACCAGATTATGTTTTTTTTTTTAATCTAATATGGATATTTCAGCAAGCAGAATTGATCATACAGAAAAAATTCATAAGCCTGTTCTAAAATTTGTCATCTGACCACAAAAATTAGAAAAAAAAATCTATATGCAATATAATCTATGTATATATATATCTATGTGTAATTATCCAGCTTCAGAAATACAAATGATTGAGTCAGTTCATGTAACATGAAGTTCTTATCCATCCAAAGGCCACACAAAACAATCTGTATGGTGACCAAGTTGGCCTCCATTCTGGTTATTCTCAGGGGGGATGGGACAATGGTCCACTACAAAAATGATGACCCCCCCCCCATTTACATCTGGGCCTGATACTGATGAGTGGTGTGGAAAACAGATTACTTACAGTACGAAAGAAATATAGATAAAGGTGAAACTTCTCAGAGTACCCAAGTGTCATAAATAAATCAAGATACCAGGCATATCATTAGTTCATAAGGAAACCTTGAAAGGTTAATTGACTTTAACTGGTGAGAGTTCAAATTTTGCTGTGTAACTTTCTTAGCAAAATTGCAAGGGGTGCTGTAGTGCCCTATGTTACTCATCCAGGGTTAAAATGAAAGTTGTGTTAACTTTCACATGACTTATGTGGTGGCAGATTCAAACATCCCCCCCCCCATTTATTAAACTGGATTTTAAAAAAATTCAAAATATACCCTTCACATTCAAATTCTGCTTTTAACAGAATTCTGTCAGAATTTGCCACAGAAAAGATCTGTGAGGAAGACCTCAGCAGAATGGCAACACAGCAAAACAATGAGCATACTGACCACCAAGGAATATTAGTTACCATATATATCTTAAAAAATTCTGAAATATGTAACATAATGTGTAACAAATATAACAAATAATAACATATGTAACAAATATGTATTATGTACATTTTCAAAAGATTTGCCAAATGCTGTTGAATATATGTACTTTGCATACAAGAGGAATTACTTGTTTGTAAAAAAAAATATCTTTGCCATGATGTTTCACTTGAAGTGTTCAGAAAACATGTTCAAAATAAACCAGGCATTCTCGGCTAATTAATTAGTACATGTTTGGTATTTTATTTTCCAATTCTCTCCATATATATATATTAATAAAAAAAAGTACTTCTTTTTTATTCATTCTTCAGATTTTGCAGATAGCTATTAGAAAACAACCCTCAAAATTATAATCTAAGAATAATGAAGACTGAAGACAACATATTTATAAATCATACTTTATGATTGATTGTACTTTATTACATGAACATTAGCAGTGATTCTAGTTGTTCAAATGGTAGTATTTATTCTCTTTATTACATATCATATTTGCTATGATTATTATTTGCTAAAGATTGTAACAGTTGATATTACAAATTTTTTCTCTTTATTACATATCATATTTGCTATGATTATTATTTGCTAAAGATTGTAACAGTTGATATTACAAAAAATATGTACAAAGATTGTAACAGTTGTAATATCAACTGTTACAATCTTTAGCAAATAATAATCATAGCAAATATGATATGTAATAAAGAGAATAAATTTGTAATATCAACTGTTACAATCTTTAGCAAATTTTTCTTTCATGAAATCAAACTTTAACTAATTTCTTATTTGTGAAATGCGATATCTCTTCCTTTTTAGGCACGAGTGGTGCAATTAAAACTGACTGCCGGTAGCAGCCAATCTCGGTATGATAGCATGGAAAGCGGTGGGTTACCACAATCAAGTTTCCCGCTTGCAAAATTAGCCTTAATCATAACAATGAATGACTAACAACCTACATGTAGTCATCATTCATCAATTACTAATCGATAGCACATGAATTAACATTAAAATATTAAAGCAGTTGTCGGAATTATATATCACAGAAGTGGAACGTTTTCTATCGAGATTTTCCACCCCATATTTTCCAGTTAATTGGATGTCTGGAATTTAAACTTTGTGCAATTACATATTCCTATAATTGTTAACACATTTGTGCACCTGAATATCATCTGTCAAACTTAACGAAATAATTTGATGGGGTACAACTCTTGTTGAAATATCATTAAATGATTATAATTGTAGAATTAAATAATATGTAAAAAATAGCATATGCATATATGTATAATATCATTCACAAAACATATTGCAGAGCAGAGTGAAACTTTCGAAAGCTGCATAAGAATTTAAAAAAATTCTAAAACATAAAATTCTGTATAAATAGATGACTTATTAGCTATTGTGTACGATTTTTCCTTATGTAATCCGCGTAATTTTACAATGATCCTAAGTTCACATTCTTGAATATAACTGCTGTTACCATTTATTATAGCACCATATCTCACTACCTGCTAACTACTTCAAATCACATAAAAATCATCACCAACAGCCAGATGCTTGGAATCCCACCGAGAAATTGGTCAATTTATCAACTTCTATTCCTACTCTGCACCCTGCTACTCCAAATACTGACAGATTAAAGTCATTCTACATTACAGACAATAGCCGTTATGATACCAGTTATGACATTCACATCACAGGTAATGTACACATACAATGCTAAGGCAACACCTTCACCTATTCATGCCCACTTTAAAGCATAAATTTCTACCACCCCTTTTCAACCCCCACTTCACCACTCTGTATACACCAATTGGTCATAAACAGACCCCCATAACCCCTCACTATAAGGAAATTTTTTATGGTATCAAATATCCTTTAATTCACAAGGAATACAGTTTGCACTAGACCCCTTTGAGTTTACTTCACTGCATTCCACTTCATTATCATTGCTAATCCAAGTGGCTAACAACCATCACCTTGCCCCCATATACCTCAATTCACATCCCCATTAAATCAATGGCACATTTTAAAATTTTTAAAGGCAGTTAAAGCTCACCCCCCTCCCCCCTAAAAAATTCCATTTCTACAGTTAACACCTCCCAATGCAAAGATTCAAATATAAAAGTTCTATTTTAACCCCCCCCCCCCCAACGCACAAATTTCCACCCCTATTCAAGACCACAGACCCTTCCTCCCCCACACCATTAAAATGCGCTAAAATCTACCTTATTGACACCAACTCACAGCATGCCCCACAAAAAACATTATACATTTCACCCTCCATCATGGAAGATATTTTAACTAATTATTTATATATATAATATTTTAACACTTTTTACGACGTAGCAGCTTCCCTTTGCTTTTTTTTTTCATTTTTCAACGAATCTAGGCGGCCTGCGAGCCATTAAGCCTAATCGCCGAAATGTGCGATAACCAACACTTTACGGACCTGAGGCCTTTTTTACAAAGTGGTCCAGGAAAGGAAGGATTGTTAACGCTGTTACCATCTATTCCCGTGCTGAATGCTACAGCATTTTATTACCGTTACGCACTGGAACATAGGTCACGGAGTTGACAAGAACCAATAACAGCTTTACCGTACCCATAATGCATATTAGACTTGAATGTTCTTAAACGTAAAAACAAAACCTCAGTAATTTATTTGTATTTGAGTAGAACTAAAATTTTATATATTACTCATAAAAATTCTCGTCTTAACTACACTGTGCAAAAGAAAGTTGTTATACTGAGAAAAATACTTTTAAAACTGTTCATTGCAATCGTGAGGCTAGTGGTTCCCATCGCTTCAAGATGCTGCATGCAAAGCACACCTTACTACGTTAAAAGTACAACGGACGCGATCATAGCTTGCCGCTTTATATTTTAGCCACAAGAGCTGAATTTCTTACGGCGACACAGTATTCAGCAAGTTCACTTGAAATTGTATTAAATGTCACGTGAGGTTTATTACGAGCAAATATAAACTATATAATTCTCTCCTGTTCATAACGTTCAACATAGCAACACTGAAATTTACAACTGCCCTGAAACTTCCAGAAAAGATCAATTATGCTAAATAAGTCAAACAAATTAAAGGTTTGTTCACTTATTTGAATGCTATTTCTTGTTTCCAGATGGTTTTGTTAGCCACACAAATAACTATTTTTAGGAAATCAAATTTCCCTACTGCACAACTTACTCCAATCTTAGCTGTGGTGCTAGTAAAAATAAAAACAGCCATTTCCGAAACCACTGTGATAACAGCAGGATATGTTAGAAAGCTTAACAATAGATTAATTTATCATATATTATACCTTAATCAGCTTTTCACAATGAATAATATATGCTTATAGGGTATCATGTTTTTTTCATGCCCATATTTCGCGATATCATTTTTTATGTAGAACTACTTTTTTCCTGTCTAGAACTATTTGTGGGGGAGTAATTTGGCGTAAAACGGTACTATATCAATATCTTTTCACTGCGCACGTAAGTTACAATGCGACACTAGTTCCCCTGTCGGTAGGGGCCATTTTTTGGACCACTTTTCAATGGCTAGGCTATATACTTATAGGCACTATACTGTTAGGTTTTATTTATATAAATTTGGAAACGATATCTAAATAATCAAATTTCTTTAGCTAGTTAGATGTGGCCTGTAAATGGTAGCTAGGCATAAACTGGAAGGAGAGCTGTGTACCAATCCCTAGTGATGATGCACAGAACCGGCCAGGTCTAGCACCTAATGTCCGACCCGCCTTCTCGTTGTGCAGGCCGTTAGTACCTATCAAAAGAGATATTCTCTTTTGGAAGGGAACGGAAGGGGAGGGCTGCCAGTTCAGTATGGCCTACTGATCTGGTCATCTATGGCCACTTTTTTCTTTTTTTTTCAACCCTGCTGAGGAGTGGTCAACTTCACAGGGTCCTGACCATCTATACCTACTAGACTGGACTTGTTTATGGATTTGAGCTTGATTATGGATCCTGGACTTGCTGCACTGGTGGGTGTCTGTTGAGGGAGAATCTGCCGCTGTGTTTTCTGTTTGCTTCTGGGTTGCCAGATCTAAGTGAACAGAGACATGGGATACCTTATATCAGCTGGTGGATAATCCTAATCAGAGGCCATCGCAGGTACCTGAACCTTACTTAGCTAGTTGGGCATCGTCAAGTCTAAACTGGAGTAATGTGTCTCAGGCAGGCCATATGGCTCTTAAAAAAGTCCACTTGAAAAGGTGGTGCCTGAAGTTCCTACCAGCTCGGTGACTTCAGCCTTTAGCGGAGGAGGAACAGGTCTTTGCCCCATGCCTGCGATCAGGGGGCTGTTTGATATTGTTGGCCCTACCAATCTCAATAAACCTAATTTCTTTAAAAATCCTACTAATCATTTTCTCTCTGCAGGAACGTGGAACGTGAGGACATTACATAGAGATTATTCTCTTGATGTCCTCATGCAGGAATTCCAGCGCTATAACCCAGATATTCTAGGCTTGCTAGAGACCAGATGGACAGGTGAGATACTTAAAAATAACTTTAAATTTCTCTTTACAGGGAGGGAGGATGGAAAGCATCACCAAGGCGTGGGTCTGCTGCTCAGCAGACATGCTAGTGATGCTCTTATAGGATATGAGTGCATTAATGAAAGGTTTCTTACAGCAAAATTTCAGACAAGCATTAAAGACTTGAATATTATCTGCTGTTATGCCCCCACTGAGGATGCCGATGAGGATAAGGACAGGTTTTACGGACTTCAGGATATTTTGAATTCTGTCAAGAAAGGAGATATTACCCTTGTTCTTGGTGACTTCAATGCCAAAGTTGGTACCGACTCTGACCTTTGGGGAGGAGTAATAGGCCCTTTTGGTATTGGTAGCTGCAATGGCAATGGGCAACGTCTCCTACAGGTAAGTAAACTCAATGGTTTCAGAATAACTAACACATATTACAAACACCGCGGCATACATAAATACACATGGGTTTCACTTGAAGGGCTGCATAGGAATATGATTGATTATATATTAATTAATAGCAAATGGGCTAGTTCTGTTAGAAATACCAGGGCATATAGGGGAGCTGAAATTGGATCTGACCATTACCTTGTTAAAAGTGTCTTGCAACTTAAACTTAAAAAGTGTTGTGCTAGGGTTAAAAAATTTCCCTTTAATACTGAAGCTCTGAAACACCCAGTTATAGCTAAAACTTACCATGATAGGTTACTTAGTCATTATGAGTCATGGTTTGCTTAATACTGAAGTTGAGGAAGAATGGGGCCATTTTAAGCAGGCTTTTTTGGAAACTAACAGTACTCTTTTAGGAAAAAAGGAGCAGAGGAGGCAGAATTATTTAAGTGATAAGGCACTTGAGCTTATTTCAGAAAGAAGGAACTGCAGGAATGTCCTTAATCAGTACCCTACTAGTCCTAATAGAAAGCATTACAAAGAACTTAATAAACGTGTAAAGGATCAGTTAGCTACTGATAAGAATCTTTGGCTTGATGGCCTGGCTGACAAAGCTGAGGAAGCAGTTAGACAGCACAACAGCAGAGAGACGTACCAGATAGTTAATGTTTTGTGTAGTAGAAAACGAACAGGTATACAGGGATTGAAGGAAAAACAGGGTAAGGTTATAGAAGGTGAGGATTCTGTCATGGCTAGGTGGGCTGAACATTTCAGTGATGTTCTAAACAATGTGGTTAATTCTACTCCCATTGTTTCAATGATGATAGATGCATTGTTGGCTTTAATGCTGGCCCTATAACACAATCTGAAGTTATTTTGGCTATTTCTAAACTTAAACTTCATAAATCCCCAGGGGTAGATGAAATTACTACGGAAATGCTTAGAGCTGGGAATGTTTCTGTTATCACTTGGATGACTGAAATTTTGAATAACTTTTATGATAAAGGCATGGTTCCTAAAGATTTTACCAGAGCTATTATTATCCCTATTTTCAAAAAAGGTGATCGCAGTTCTTGTTACAACTATAGGGGTATTAGCCTACTCTCTGTTCCAGGTAAAGTTCTTTCCATGATTGTGCTTAATAGAATCAAGGATCTGGTTGACAGGCAATTGCGTGATTAGCAATGTGGATTCAGAAGTGGTAGGGGATGTGTAGATCAGATATTTTCACTTAGGCAGATTCTTGAGAAATGTTTAGAGTTTCAGAAACCTTTGGTTGCTAGCTTTGTTGATTTCAAAAAGGCTTTAGACTCTGTTGATGGTCATAATTTGTGGTTGATTGTGAGATCATATGGTATACCAGACAAGTTAGTTAACATAATGAAAGCTCTCTATAATAACACTGAATCGTGTGTGAGAGTTGGTAAGTCTTGTAACAATTGGTTTAGCATTACGTCTGGTGTTCGACAAGGGTGCATTTTGTCTCCTTTTCTCTTTAGTTTGGTTGTTGATTACGTTATGCGAAATTCACTTCAAGGGAAAGATTTTGGCCTTAAATGGGCTGGAGATATGAAAATTTCTGATTTAGATTATGCTGATGATTTAGCCCTTTTGGCAAATGTTGATGAGATGAACTCTTTCATTCGGGCTGTTGAGGAGACTGGTAGTAGGTAGGTTTGGTTGTAAACAGAGAGAAAACTAAAGTGATGAAAATTGGTCAGGCAGGCTGTGATTCAGTTAATCTGAATGGTTGCAGTCTTGAGCAGGTGTCACAGTTTAATTGTCTTGGGAGCTATGTAACAGATACTGGTGATGTGTGCCACGAGATTAACAGACAAATAGGGATTGCTGCCGGGACTTTTAAGAATCTATGGAGATTGTGGAGAAATAGGCGTATACACCTAAAGACTAAAATTAGACTGTATAATAGTTTGGTTCTTTCTAGGGTTAGTTATGGTAGTGAAACTTGGACGCTGTGCAAACAAGATAACAGGAAACTAGATGCTTTTGATTCTAGATGCTTACGCAGTATCTTGGGTATTAGGTGGTTTAACTTTGTTACTAATGATGAGGTTAGGCAAAGGAGTCTGCAACCTCCTTTCAGCAGCATATTGTGCAGAGAGAGACTCCGCTGGTTTGGCCATGTTGCCCGTATGGGTAATTATAGATTGGCGAATAGGGTTATGAACAGTGTGCATAAAGACCTCAGAAAGAGGGGGAGACCTAGGATGCGGTGGGCAGACAATGTCAAACAGGACCTTGTTAAAATTGGTGTACAGTGGCCGGATGCAGCAAATGTAGCTCAGGACAGATATGCTTGGAGAATTAAACTGCGCGGTCTGGTTGGACCTCCGTAGCCCATGACTGCTTGAGGATGATGACTGAGTTAGATGTGTGCGTTAATTGACAGGTATCAAGATTTTAATGATTTAAACATTGCTTAATGTTTGTGGTGTCGTATATTGTTATATCAGTTTATGATCGATTCACAGATAGATTTCTAGACTATTGAACATGTTCCGGTTTTTAAAATATGCAATTTTTTTTCGTAGTCATTCAGCGTAATATGCTATCGAAATGTACACCTTAGTATTTTATAGTTTCTATTCGTTCTATTTCCGTAGTGTTAAGAATGCTTCTCTTGTAGACGCAGTTGATTTTGTTTCTATATTTATGGCTATTGATGCGATTTCCTGGGGAGTGAAAAAGCATTCATTTTGTTTAACACTTTGGCTGCCGCAATGTTAAAAATTTTTCGACTCCTGGGGCCACGTTTTTTTTTTTGTTAAATCAACTAAAATTGGTCTTAAATTGCTATACAATTTTTATAAATTCGTTACTTAAAAACAAACTTTGAAAGTGTGAATCTTGTGCTTCACGCACCCTGAACTACAAATTTGTATGTGAAGCACGGATGATTTACGTGGCCCCATGATCAAATCATACAATGATTCATACGGCAGTCGAAGTGTTAAATAAATTTTATTATAATTAAGCCAATGTACAACAGTATTGTAATCTTCTTGTAAAACTTTCACAGCTTTCTCCTGGTTTTTATTCTAAGTGGCAATTACAATATGATCTGCATGCAAAAATAAGTGTTTTTATATTCGTGTCCGCCAGGTCATTAATGTATATCAAAAAAGGTAAAGGCTCTAAAATACATCCTGTGGGTACAGCGTGTTTGACATGTCTAGAACTAAACGTTTTGCCTATTTTTGTTATACAGATCCTATTTGTTAAGTAGTTCAGCAACTAGTGGGATGCTTGTAACCCCATAGTTCTCTAATTTCCCAAATAAAATGTTATGGTCTCTTGTGTCAAATACTTTTGTAAGTCAAGGAACAATGCTGCTACCTTATCACCCTGATTCAAAGCTTCATAAGGTGTGCCTGTGAAATCTGTTAGCAATTTTATAGTGCTTTTCCCCTTTTGGAAGCAATATTGTATATGACAGTATTTTGCGTATTGTGAGAATTGTGTACAGGATGTTATGCATTTTTCTACAATCCACATCGAGAATTGGCAATATTAGGTATGCAGGGTATTTCAAAAAGGGCGCAACCCTCTATTATATTTTTATATTTAAACATGACAAAAGACACAAATTTCAAAAGATGCAAATTAGACATATCACTTTTACAACAGATGTTGAAAGCGATTTTCTGCAACCTGAATGCAGACTCGTACCCGTTTGATGACATTTGCAACCACCATTCGTAATGTTCGTTTTCTTATGTTTAAATTCAATATTAGCCTTCAAGTAATGAGGACTGTTTTGAAACACTACACATTTAAGATATCCTCAAAGAAAAAAATCTGGAGATCTGGGGGCCACAAATTTTTTGAAATCAAATTATCATCAAAAAATTCCAGCAACATGACCATTGTGTTATTTGCAGTATGGGCGGTCGCGTGATCTTGTTAAAACCAACACTCTCGTTCATTCACATCCAATAGTGCAATAAACTGTTAGATGGGGTCACAATAAACTTCATGTTACAGTTGAGGCAAAAAATAAAGGCCCTATCACACGACGACGGGAAATTGCACACCAATTTTCTGTGTATGTAATGGTCGTTCAAGAAAAGTGTGAGGATTTTCACTGCTCTATATTCGACTGTTCACATACCCATCCAAGTGAAACCAAGCCTCATCACTGCAATAAACACGGTCCAACACCTCAATTCCATTTTCATCAGCAAAAGAATGAAACCAACGACAGTACCGTGAACGTTTTTCATGGTCTGGTTTTTTCAGTTCATGAACGACACCAATGCGGTAGGCATGAAATTTTAACTTCTTTGCAGCCCTGAAAACAGTAACTGGTGAAACAACAGATATAACAAAAGTAATTAAATCGTTAAATGAACGACGTCATCCAAACTGTGAAGATAACTTTCCAAGAGATTTTCTGGGTGAGCAAATTAATGTGAGACACATCATCAAGAACTTCGGCAGTTAATAGTGATGGCTGGCCTGGGCTCTTTCGATCCTGTACAGACCTAGTGTCACGAAATTTATCACTCAAACGAGATACTGTCGATTTGTTCGGAACTGCAGACTGAGGAAACTTCAACTCAAACTCCTCTCTCACATTTGTCAGATTCGTAAGCACAATAAGTCTCAACAATAAATACACGTTCGTTTTTGGAAAACGACATAGCTGGCACAACACAGAGGAATGAATGCATGTGTGAGATTAGCACGTGACAAGGTTATTTCAACTGCTAAAGGCTGTTAACCTCGAGTACAGTAATGGCAACTAATACTATGGCATAAAATGTACACGAGCGTAAATTCTACTCATATTTAGGGTTGCGTCCTTTTTGAAACACCCTGTATCACCTCCTTTGCAAATTAAATTCGGTATTGAAATTTTTAGATCTGTTGGAATTTAACCTGTTAAAATACTTTGGTTAATTATTTTTGTTATATCAATCACTGCTTCTACGTTGCTTTTTATGTGTTTTAACTTGTGTTATTGTGGCCTGGTATTTTATTTTCATTTAACGATTTAATAACTTTTATATCTATTGTTTCTGCACAAATAATGATTTGGTGTTCGTAAATTGAGTTTGTTGTGTAATTTTCATCTTGTTTTTTTTTCTCTGATATTATAGCATTGTATTCAATATTAAATTTGTTTGCAATTTGTAATGCTGATAAAGATTTTGGCATATTTTCTAGTAATTATATTATCAATAGCATTTATCTCATCTTTTAACACTTGGTGAATTAAGTCCAAGATGTGTCGCATATCTTTTCTATTCAGTAGTAATTTTTTTCTATAAAAGTTGTTTTTGAACTCTGATTCCAGCAGTAACTTAGTTCCGTTGTTTTTATATAGGTTTTTGTAATTTTCGTTTATCGTTTTGTTTTTATAATTGATCAAAGCTTTGTATCTGCATTTAATCAAGTTACAAATTTCTCAGTTAATGCATTCTTTACTATTATTACGTTTGCCGGTTGCATTTCTATCTCCATTTCGGAAATTCTTTTATTTAAAATTTCTTCATAATTAAATTTGAAAAATTTATAAGAGCTATCGCTATCATTCGCATTGCTGATGTTGCAATAAGGTAATGTCCAATCAATGTTATGTCTTTGTTAACATTTTTGTGGTTTTATGTACAGACGGTTTCTACTGTATTATCTGAAGTGTTTGTATTGTGTATTTTGTGATCCTCAAGTCCGATTGTGGCAGCGATGATATAACGATCTGCTATTTTACTGCGTAATATCACTGAATTAAATGCAAATCTTTTTTCGAATTTAAAATTTAAATGATCAATAGAGCTGTCCCGTGGCCGAGTGGTTAGCGCGCTTGGCTACTGACCTAAGGGACCTGGGTTTGAGCTCCGGATATGGCATGGATGTTCGTATAGTTTTTCTGCTGAAGTCCTGCCATCCTCACAGACCTTCTACTATGGCATATAAACTGACAGGATGTGATATCTCTGTGGCAAGCAGCTGCTTGAGGGGGTATTTATTTTTATTTATTATGATCAATACAGGTTTGGCACAAACGATCCATAACAACTTCTCGAGTGAAGCCAGTAATGAGTTGGTCATTATCCGATTCTATTAATATATTTCCCTACGACTTGTTTTTTGTTGTTCATAGTGTTAATGTTTTTGTTCATACTATTAATGTTGAAGCGGTGCCTACGTAATGGGAATGCCGACCGATTTCCGTGAATCTCCGTATTTGCAAACGCGCATTGGAAGCTTCAGAACTTGCCACATGAGGGCAGCACCGTTCCGCGGTACTCTACCCTACGCTTACGGTAAGTATATAGCGATCTGGTCGAAGTCATATGGTAAAGAATCAGACAGATGGTGAATCAGATACAATAAACTAGAACCTTTCTCAGAGATACAAAGAGAATAATCAAACTCTCCATAACGAAAAATATGCTTAAAATAATCGTGTTAGAATTGAAAATTATTATTCATTAAAATCCGAAATTTTCAAGTGTTTACCCAATATTATTATTTAACGGTAATTCTTTAAGGAACAAATTAAAATTTTTTCCAAAGCAATTCTTTATTTAATTTAATAATTTTAATTAATATTGCAATAGAGCTTATTTATTGTTAAGGGAAATAGTTTTTTAAATGCAATAGGTGCAAAGTTTATGTTGCAGTACAGAAATGATTCTTTATTCGTTAGTCTTTTTATTTCAATTACTTCACCCGACCAACAGGGCCTCTCCTGTTTATTTGGTTGTTTTAAAATAATGTTCTTTTTTATCATGTCAATCGACAATTTTACATATATACCGTATTTGCCGGCGTATAAGACGCACCCCCTTTTTTAGACACATTTTTAAAGGAAAAAAAAATTTCCACATTGTTTCATGAATTTCCATAAAGATTTACTGTACTCATTTTATAGTTATTATGTATACAAAAAATGTAACTAGGGAACATTGTAGTTAGGTACCTTTTAATGTTCATCCTCAAAACTCAGAAATTCATCTCCAGAAATAAATGAAAAACCACTTGAAGCCTCTTTTTCAGAAACTGAGTCTTCGTATAACAAATCATCCTCTGTGCCATCAAGTGAGTTACTAATACATTTCTTAAATGACTTTACAACTGTCTCATGTTTCACAGCATTCCATGAAGTTTTGACTCATTCACAAATCTGCAAAATGCTAGGTCTGTTCCTTCTTCCTGATGGTGTCACTTCAAAATCTGTAGACTGCATCCAGCTGTTCCATTTCTCCTTCATGAATCCTTTAAATGGTTTATTAATGCAGACATCTAAAGGTTGAACTGGCTCGTTAGTCCACCTGGAATTACAGCTAACTGAGTTTTCAGTTGGTTGATTTTATTTTTTACAGCTTCTGTTCTATGACTCCGAAACTGATCCCATACTAGCAAGGCAGGTTTCTTTAACAGTCCACCAGGACGCCTAGACCACACATTGTCTATCCACAACTTCATCCATCCAGCCCTTAGGATGAACGTGCACAAACACACCTTTAGGCAGTTTTTCCTTGGGCAAGGTTTTCCTTTTGAAAATCAAAAGAGGCGGCAATTTTGTTCCATTGGCACAACAAGACAACACGACTGTGTAGTGCATTTTCTCATGTCCACAAGTTTTAACAATAACACTTCTTGCACCTTTGGAATCTACTGTTTTGTTTGAGGGTACATCGAACGTCAGTGGGACCTCATCCATGTTTCCTATTTGTGAAAGTTCAAAATTTCCACTTTTTCTTGCATTAATGACAATTTTATGAAACTGATAATCTTGTCTTCATATTCTGTTGGCACTTTGTGCTATTTTTTTTTAGTCCGCATACGTATGTCATTTCTCTTCATGAATCTAGAACACCATGACGTTGATCCTGTAAAATCAGCGATGTCTCTGTTAGTAGCTATCACTCTTGCTTGTTGAATAGTCATTTTTGTGGAAACTGAAAATCCCGAGCTTCGGTGAACTAATAACCAAGTTTTTAATTCTTCTTCTAGTTCCGGCCATTTTGCAATTCCATGTCGCAGATTATGTTTACTACGCATAGCTTTTTTTTAGGTCTTCTTCCTGTCTTCTCCAAGTTCTTATCATCTTTTCTGTTGGCGGTGATCCGAAATTCCTCTCTGCTGCCCTGTTTCCATGTTCTTTAGCATACTCAATCACTCGTAGCTTGAATGCAATATCATAGCAGAATCTGCGTTGTTTTTGAGCCATGTTTCACAGCAAAAACATGAGAAAGCTTCTTCGGTACTAAAAGTTTACATTTTGGTTGCCTTGAGGCGCTGTAATCGGTAACGACGCGCCATGCTCGCGCTTTTCGAAAAAATATGCCGGTGAAATGTGATCACACATTGGATGAACCGTAACCTTGAGGTGTCAGTGGATCTGAACTCTATTTTACTGGAATGCTCCCTCTATCTTGGGTTGGGTTGTTTTACCTCTGAGCGGCACTTTTTTTGCACACCATGGGCTAAATGGCCCGGTCACATGGACCCCGAAGGCTCAGAGAAGGTTGGGGGAGGGGACCCACTGGAACAGCTGTTGGGAGACAGATGGTAGCGTCCCATCAAGGCCATCCAGCATGTTCTTTAACGTGCAAAAGGTATGGTTCTCCCGCACACGGGGCCACAGCTTAACGTCCCATCCGATGGACAGCGGCCTTTCCAAGCCCATCGGTGTCCCCTGCTGACCGTGGGCAGGGCGGGGAACTTTTGCGGAGATAAATCTCAACGCTTACCCAGCTGGGACTCGAACCTGGGAACTATAGATTACGAGCCTGGCGCGCTACCAACTGAGCCCCCCCCCCCCTCTATCAGTAGCGAAACATAAAATACATCACGTAACTTATTATTTTTACAGAACAAAAAAAAATATAGAAACGATTCATTTGAAACCACTCACAAACCTCATTTGAAACCTCATTTGAAACCTCAGTCACAAAAGGACAAAATGCAAAAGAATACTTATATATGTATATTGATATAAACCAAAAGTTTTAGACCAAAATTTCAACTCATAATTTTGATTACCGGCGCATAAGACGCACCCCATATTTTAGGCGTATTTTGAGGGGATAAAAGTGCATCCTATACGCCGGCAAATACGGTAATTTAATTTTCATAATTTTTCTGTTTAGAAGGATAAAAGGGGTCCATTTAGAATACAGCTCTAATTTAGAACTTTGTTCCAGGGCACCCATTTGGAACTTGGCTCTAGGTCTTCCCATTGCTTAATGCACCCTGGTTCATACACATATTTGTGCAGTTCAGAAAGTTCACAAAGTGTTATAAACTTTACATTCCATTAGTCATATATGTACAAGACTGGTTTCAGAAGACATGGGGGGGGGGGGGGCAAGAGTGTCCGGGTCAAAGGAAATGAACGACATTTTTACTACTATACCTAGCACTATTTTTTTTGAAGTAACACAATATTTGAATTAGTGAAAAAATTTAAATTGGTAGTAACAATATTATACTCAAAGAAAGCTATAGCATTATCTTTCCATGTTATTTCAATGGGAATCTAACTATGAAGCTCTATAACAAGAAGTACCAAACTTTTTGACTCTGAGATCGCTTATTAAGGCAGAAAATCTTTCACGATAGACCATAATACATACACAATAATGATTTAACACTGCTTGACCAGCTAAGCATAAAATAAAATTTAGCATCAAACATATTAATTGAATTAATTAAAATCTTTTCCATCTAAAACTGGCAGCTACGCCATTGACTGTTTGGTCATCTCTGCTCCATAACATCTAAAATGTGCATTTAATAGAGAGACGTGATGAAGATAAAGATTGATAATTGTATACCCATCAATGCTAGATGCTTTTCAAGCCGCTTGTCTGTGCAGAAGGGTACTTGTCTACCTTGTCCGGATGCTACTGCTATCTAGGTGGCCAATAAACATAAACTCAGATTTTACATATACACATTTGATGCACTGAATGAAAAACTGTGACTGAAGTTAAAGATAATCGAATTTATTCAAATTCTCAATTTATCATCAATATTCGTTCAGTAGTTAGAGTTATGAACGCTGGAAAATTTCAAAACAAATTTTTCTTGTTTTATAAAAAAAATCATTCATAATTATCTAACATTGAAAAAATCTTTATGCAACTTTTAAAATTTATATTTTATTAAATGATTTGAAAAAATACTTAAGTTTCAATTAATATCTGAAATAAATCTTCTGACCCATTACTGTTTCGAAATATTCTAGCTTCCTTAATTCCTTAAATACTAGACGAATTCTGTTGGAAATTGAGATTTAAATAGACAAGATTATTTTTAGTAACATTTTTTCATTCAATGAATATGTTAGAAGTTACAGAGCTTCCAAGTAAGATTCCCATTCACATAACACAGAAATTCTCTAAATATTTGTTAGAGCAGTGTAACTCAGTTCCGTATATTGTAAAAGTTTCTGCGATTCCAAAATATTATTTATTCAAAAGTGATCTCAGAAATTTTTTTCTAATTACTCATGTCATCGTTACGTTGCCGACATATTTGTGCAGCCACCTGTCTTGCAGATCCAGTTTGGAAGAGATTCGATAGAAACTGAGTTTCGCTTCTGCAAAACATTACACAATACTGCATCATCGTTCAGACTTCTAGTTAAAGACAGCAGAAAGCAGACAGAACAGCGTTATCCATTCTTACGAGTTAAGATTTTACGCCTGAAAATGTATCAATCCTCAACTCGTTTAAAAGCTATTATGCCAAGTTTCTTGCATATATAACAATAAAATAAGATGTCCCTGTGGTCGATATAACTGTTCACATAAAGAGGTTAGGAAGTTAGAATTTTGGCAGCATATTAAAGATGAGAATGTGCAGTGTAAAATATTAACTCGATAGGTTTAATACATGGTTTGAACAGGGAATATAATTCCATGACGCCCCCTAAATGCTCCATTATACTGGATAGTACATGATACAGAGGAGGCCACATTTGACCCATCTACTGTCTATGCAAACCTTCACATAAGTATCCTTAGGAGTTACAGCTGGGAAAGGACCTGTTATTATGAGCATGACTTTTGAGGCTGATAGAATAGGTTTCGTCTGGGTGTTATAATCATTGAGGTGGAGAAGTGGTTTGAACAGGAAATTTAAATGAATGACAAAACCCAGATATATTGCAATTCAAGGACTGCACGCAATCTATAGGGATAATGCCAAAATCTCCACTAACTACGGTCGAGGGCAAGACAGCACCATATAGATACAGCTCACCCCACGACTACCTATGGCGAACAGTACTACAGAAGTAAAGTTCATCCATCGGTCAAAACCTAAATTTAATCTGTGTCCCGGATCGCCACAAACAAGGATATACAATCCAAGTTGCCTCGGCTCCCGTGACGGGAGCTCTTAGTCCGGTCTGTCCATCTTAGCTTGTCCAACCAGTGCCACTCTGGTCAGCAACGCCTTCAACTTCATTTAGGCCATCAAGCCCCCCACCTCAACAAGGTGGCTCTTATTCGGGGGGGGGGGGGGGGGGGAGGTGGTGGTTTGAACAGGGTATTTTGGAAGAAACATAATTCTTCTCCGTTCTTCTTTTGCAGTTTCCTTCGCAATTTATAATCGAGAAGATCACGAACCATGCCATATTCCTCACATTCCCATGGATTTTATTATATTAAACATTACATTGCAGATAGGAGCCCGAGTTTTTCATCTACTGTGGCGTCAGATATGGAGAACCTGAGCACGAAATTTAGGGCATTCTATCAAGTATCTCGGAAATTGCAGGGGATCAAAATATGCTGAAATCGAACAGGCAATGCGAGCGCACGCTAACATCAGCACGACATGAGCAACACAGGGCAAATCTTCTAGCTGCTAATACAAAAGGTGAAAACAAATTATGCTTCACTGTACACTCCCGAATACAAAAACAGCATTATTAATGGATCACCGCCATAAACTATACACTGAGTGATCACTGAATTATGACCACACATCCCCATGTAATGTCAATGGGACGCTAACTTTATGAAACTTTTAAAATAAGCATTTTATGGGGAAAAAAGTTCTAAAAGTAAAATAAAGATCTCAATTTAATCAATATAAATCTCAATTTTCAACAAAATTCTTTCAGTATTTAAACAGGCATTCATTCAGGTTAAAGCATTTAAAAGCAGCAATGTATTCTAAGAAATTTATAAAAAAAATTAAACGAATGTTAACGGAATTATTTACACTTTTAAAATATGTAATTATTTATGAAATGGTTTGAACTAATGCTACTTTTTTCCGTTTCACCACAGCTGCCGACTACTGAGCACAGAAACCGAAAGGTGGAACTGCTGCATGTGTGGGAGTGGGGAGACCAGTCGCAACACGACAACACATCTATCACGTGATAATGTTTGTTAACATCTAGTCCGTCTTACAAGAGGATTTTGTACCTGGAAATGAAATTAAAATACATTTGACATTAAATTTATTTAGTTTTTCTCTTTTCAATACACTTTTGATCTCAGAGTTCATCTTGAAAACTTTTCAACTAGTTCTGTTAAAACACATCTCTAAATGATAACTGTTTAAAAGACAGAAGTGCTAATTTCATATCACCAGATTATGTTTCAAACTGTTTGCTGTGTAGACCCCTGTTGAACTTCTACGTGAACGTACAAATATTTTTTGATGCTAGGCTCTTCCATAGATTTCTTCTTAGTAAACTGGCTAAGGTGCAATATTTTCATTAAGCTTAATCAAGGTGTATTTAATTCAGGCTAACCTGGAGGATTCCAAGGTGGTTTATCCACTATATGGAGAGGTAAAATCCCCAAACCTTCCTGTTGTTCTTTATATGCTAACCACAACTGATATGCTTCGAGGGACTCTGCATCTTTCTGCGATTTTTCCATAACTTTCAATAGCTCCATTTTCTCATCTTTTATGAAAACTTTTTGTTTCTTTTCATTAACATCTTGAAGTTTCTTGAACTTCCTAAAAATAAATATACTTTCATTGAGAACATTTCAATTTCTGAATTAATTTAAATCTCATATCTTTGCTAAATTCATTCAAGAAATAACTATTCCCTTACCATTTCATGTAAGTATTTGGCTTTGAATGGTTGCACTCTTGAGCAAGTGTCTCCGTTTAATTATCTAAGAAGCTATGCAACAGATACTGGCAACATGTGGCATGAGATAAATAGAATAGGGATTGCTGCCGACTTTTAAGAATCTGTGGATAGCGTGCAAAAGTAGGCATATACTACTAAAGACTAAAATTAAGATGTATAATAGTTTGATTCTTTCTAAAGTTATGGTTACAAAACATGGACCCTTTGTAAGTAGGATAACAGGAAACTTTATGCAGTATCTTGGGCATTAAGTGGTTTTACTTTGTAACAAATCATGAGGTTAGGAGTCAGCAACCTCATTTGGGCAGCATATTGTGCAGAGACTGCATTGGTTTGGCCATGTTACCTGTATGCAAAGCTGCAGATTGACAATTATGGTTATGAACAGCATGCCTAAAGGCTGTATGAAAAGTGGGGAGACAGGATCTGGTGGGAAACAATTTTAAATAAAATTTTGCTAGGAATGGTCTACAGTGCCCAAATGCAGCAGCCATAACTTAGGTAATGATAGGAGAATGAAATTACATAGTCTATTTGGATCTCTGTAGCCCATAGCTGCATGGTTTTGTATGTAATCTTGCATGACCTCGTGGCCAGATGGTTAACACACTTGTCTATTAATCATAGGTAGGGCTGCAAGTTTCTCGCTGTGCAAATTTTTGTGAATTACAGTGTTTCTGAAAGACTTCCATGAATTTCAATAATATTTTTATGTCCTAAAATTCTGTGACTAATCAGAATTTGAACAGTTTGAAAATTAAAAAAATCTGATATGCCAGTTTGAGTAAATATTCAACTTTTTACATATTTCTTCTATTTTTTTTTCTGAAATGCATGAAAACGTATGTGTTGAAAAACTGACATGGACGTATGATTCTTGCTTTAATAACCTTAACTTTTCATCAATACCTAGTTTCTACATGACTAAACTGGAAACTTCTCAGGTGGGTTAGATAATCCTCTTTAAATCCCCTCTACATGACTTTTAATAATAGAATAATGCGTTCAGGAAATATGATTTCAGTGCTGGGACTTTATTATATTTCTCCAGCTACTGCTTTTTACTGTAGCATTTATTCGATGTAGAAACAAATTTAAATTATCACAATCTGTTATTACAGCTTCTGTTACCAAAAATGATTTGTACAATGTTCAAAGCATGTGAAGGTTTTAAAATTGCTTTTCTAAATGCCGTTCATGTCATGCATCATGCTCATCATCTAGGTCTTGTTGGTGAGATGACGAGAATTCAAAACTTAATTCTTTAGTTGCAGCAGTGAAACGCAAATAAACCACCCCTGTTCTGCATGACAAGCTCGTTTTGAGGTGTTTCTTCAACAAACAGAAGACAAACCTAACAAAGCACCAGTTCCCTTTCAAATAAGGTAAAACATTTGATTTCAAGTTGTACTCTATCGCTGCGATCATATAGAAGATTATAGTGTTTTCAAGCAGAAAATGGGAAACAGTTACAGCAGCATATTAAAAGATAGCTTTGAAATGTGTAAAATGATTTTTTAGAGGTGACTTGAATCAAAAAGATATGTGCTGAATATTTCCAATATGTTATGTTGTTTGAAGTCTTCCCTTTTTTTTTCAAATTTCACCTTTTCTTCCTGCCAAAAATTTACATCCTTATTAATGATCATTGGAGGAGGCATTTCATCATTTACTTAGCAATAAAGTCTATAATGAAATCAACGATTCAGCAGTAAAATTACTCCTCAGAAGCAATGAATGTGATCTAACACTCACAAAAAATACACTCCATTCATGTTTGGAAAAAAAATTGGCAATATTTCAACCATTCGTTGATAATATAATTTTGAACAGTATGTCCTTGCTGCAAGATACAGCTTAAAAGCGTCATAGGGATGCCCTGAAAACAATGCGAAGGAATTAAATAGCTTTGAGTATTTAATCTAGTTGTTACATATAATAACGAATCTGAATGAGCATTATCAATTCAGAGGCACCTCTTTCTAAATACATAAAGGCTGTGCGAAATAATCATTGGAGTAAAAAAGGGGATTTTTTTTCTTCTTTTTTTAAGCAGCTGTATGTATCCAACTGTCATTATCTTGTTTATATAGATGCCACTGATGTGCAATTTTTATGATTTTTGATCCAAAATGATGTACGAATTTTGCATTCCTGCCCGAAAAATTCCTGTGGATTTTGGTAGTTTTGATTTCTCCATGAATTTCACCTGTTTTTTTTCCGTGAAAATTTTACAGCCCTAATTATGGGGATCTGGATTAGGGCTCCATATAAGGTATGGATGGTTCTTTTCCCCACATTCTTTCTGGTGAGGCCTCATCTTCCTCAAAGATCTTTTCTACATCGTATTAAACTGACAGGTTCCTGTCAAATCAGTTGCAAGCAGCTGCTGAGGGCAATTTATTTTAAATTTAGCAAAACTCTATAACACTGTATATAATAAAAACAGCAGGAATACAGCAATATGATCCAACAGTAATGGTGACGATATGTTATACAGAATTTATAAAATGGATGTTAAGATGGCATTCACATGAGAATTATATTGGTTCAAGTGCAGCTGGTATCCCTTTGTTGTATAATAACAAATTCTATATCACTATGGTATTTTATGAGGCAGATTTTTGGAATTTGTTAATCAAAATATCAATGTAAAAAATTTGAGATTTGTTATCAAATAGGCTGTAATGTGAGACAAATTGTTGATTTGGATGTTTTTAGAGTATTTTCATGTGCACAAATTATGAAATACTAACCAAAATGGTCAGTAGTTTAGATATTATAAAGTCTAAATACAGAACTGTTCTAATATGCTGGTCTATGTTCTAATATCTGACCACCTTAATTACCAAGATCTGCTGACCTTATTACTTTACCTTATATGATTCTATACTTCCACTACCAATTTTAAAGGACTAGTGGCCGTCCTGTGTCGTATGCTTAGCTACAGAGCAGAGGGACTGGGTTCAAGCCTCAGATAAGGTACAGATGTTTGCGGTGGTATTTGTGCTCTCCCCTTCCTCACCGACCTTCTATTGCATATAAACTGACAGGCCCTTGTCAGACTTCTGTGGCAAGTAGCTGCTTGACAGGGTATTGAAGTTTTTAATTTATAGTCTAATAATTAGCGGTATGTAAATGATAGATAGGCATAAACTGGAAGGAGAGCTGTATAAATCTCCAGTGACAGTGCATAGAACCAGCCAGGACTAGCACCTAATGACTGACTCCACCTTCTCATGGTACAGTAACTTTCAAAAGAGATCTCTTTTGGAAGGGAATGTAAGGAGAGTAGATGACCAGATCAGTGTGGCCTACTGACCTGGTCATCTATGGCCACTAATTTATTTTTCTGCCTTGCTGAGGTGTGGTCAACCTCATGGGTCCTAGTGCTTACCATTTATACCCAGTAGACTAGACTGGTTTACAGCATTTACTTGATTATGAATCCTGAACTTGATGCACTGGTGGGCTTCTGTTAAGAGAAAATCTATCGCTGTGTTTTCTGTTTGCTTGTAACAGAGGAATGGGAGATAATGACTAATTAGTCTGGATTGAACCAGCTGGTGGATAATACTGATCAGAGGCCATCATCAGAGGGATCTCAACTCTAACTTAGCTAGAGGTGCATTGCCAATCCTATACTGGACTAATGTGTCTCAGGCAGTTAAGTTTCCATCTAAATTCTGGTTCTTGAAAAGGTTGCACCTGAAATTCCTATCAGCATGGGTGGCTTCTGCCTTTAGCAGTGGGGGAATGGGTCTGTGCCCAATGCCTGTGATTTGGGGGCTATTTGATATCATTGACATACCTCTCTAAATCATCATCATAATCCTCAAGCAGCCATTGTCTGCCCACCGCATCCTAGGTCTCCCACTCTTTCTAAAGCCTTTAGGCACACTTTCATAACCCTATTTGCCAATCTATAATTATCCATATGGGCAACATGACCAAACCAACGGAGTCTCTCTCTGCATAATATGCTGCTTAAAGGAGGTTGCCAACTCCTTTGCCTAACCTCATCATTAGTTACAAAGTTGAACCATCTAATGCCCAAAATACTGCGTAAGCATCTAGAATCAAAAGCATCAAGTTTCCTGTTATCTTGTTTACACAGCGTCCAAGTTTCACTACCATAACTGAACCTAGAAAGAACCAAACTATTATACAGTCTAATTTTAGTCTTTAGGTGTATACGCCTATTTCTCCACAATCTCCATAGATTCTTAAAAGTCCCGGCAGCAATACCTATTCGTCTGTTAATCTCATGCCGCACATCACCAGTATCTGTTACAAAGCTCCCAAGATAATTAAACTGAGACACCAGCTCAAGAGTGGAACGATGCAGGTTAACTGATCCACAGCATGCCTGACCAATCTTCATCACTTCAGTTTTCTCTCTGTTTATAACCAAACCTTCTGTACTACCAATCTCATCAACAGTTCGAATGAAAGAGATCATCTCATTAACATCATTTGCCAAAAGGACTAAATCATCAGCATAATCTAAATAAGAAATTCTCGTATTTCCAGACCATTTAAGGCCAAAATCTTTCCCTTGCAGTGAATTTTGCATAACATAATCAATAACCAAACTAAAGAGAAAAGGAGACAAAATGCACCCTTGTCGAACACCAGAAGTAATGCTAAACCAATTGCTACAAGCCTTACCAACTCTCACACTCGACACAGTGTTATTATAGAGAGCTTTCATTATGTTAACTAACTTGTCTGGTATACCATATGATCTCACAATCAACCACAAATTATGATGATCAACAGAATCAAAAACCTTTTTGAAATCAACAAAGCTAGTAACCAAAGGTTTGTGAAACTCTAAACATTTCTCAAGAATCTGCCCGAGGGAAAAAATTGATCTACATATCCCCTATCACTACTGAATCCACATTGCTCATCATGCAATTGTCTGTCAATTAGATTCTTAATTCTATTAAGCACAATTATGCAAAGAACTTTACCTGGAACAGAAAGTAGGTTGATAGCCTTATAGTTATAACAAGAATTGCGAAGAACTTTCTTAAAAACAGGAACCATAATAGCTTGGTAAAATCCTTAGGAACCATGCCTTTATCATAAAGGATATTCAAAATTTCAGTCATCCAAGTGGTAACAGAAACATTCCCAGCTTAAGGACATTCCTGCAGTTCTTTCTTTCTGAAAAAAGCTTTTATCATAAAGGATATTCAAAATTTCAGTCATCCAAGTGGTAACAGAAACATTCCCAGCTCTAAGCATTTCCGTAGTAATTTCATCTACACCTGGGGATTTATGAAGTTTAAGTTTAGAATTCCCTGTATCTCTGTTCGTTTTCTACCACATAAAACATTAACTATTTGGTACAACTCTCTTCTCGGCTTTGTCAGTCAAGCCACCAAGCCAAAGATTCTTATCAGCAGCTAACTGATCCTTTACACGTTTATTGAGCTCTCTGTAATGTTTTCTATTAGGACTATTGATTAAGGACATTCCTGCAGTTCTTTCTTTCTGAAAAAGCCTTTATCATAAAGGATATTCAAAATTTCAGTCATCCAAGTGGTAACAGAAACATTCCCAGCTCTAAGCATTTCCGTAGTAATTTCATCTACACCTGGGGATTTATGAAGTTTAAGTTTAGAAATAGCCAAAATAACTTCAGATTGTGTTATAGGGCCAACATTAAAGCCACCAATGCATCTATCATCATTGCAAATAATGGGAGTAGAACTAACCACATTGTTTAGAACATCACTGAAATGCTCAGCCCACCTAGCCATGACAATCCTCACCTTATATAACCTTACTTTGTTTATCCTTCAATCCCTGTATCTCTGTTCGTTTTCTACCACATAAAACATTAACTATTTGGTACAACTCTCTTCTCGGCTTTGTCAGTCAAGCCACCAAGCCAAAGATTCTTATCAGCAGCTAACTGATCCTTTACACGTTTATTGAGCTCTCTGTAATGTTTTCTATTAGGACTATTGATTAAGGACATTCCTGCAGTTCTTTCTTTCTGAAAAAAGCTCAAGTGCCTTATCACTCAAATAATTCTGTCTCCTTTGCACCTTTTTTCCTAAAAGAGTATTGTTAGTTTCCAAAAAAGCCTGTTTAAAATGGTCCCATTCTTCCTCAACTTCAGTAGTAAGCATACCATGACTGTCATAATGACTAAGTAACCTATCATGGTAAGCTTTAGCTATAACTGGGTCTTTTAGAGGTTTAGTATTAAAGGTAAATTTTTTAACCCTCACACAATACTTTTTAAGTTTAAGTTGCAAGACACTTTTAACAAGGTAATGTTCAGATCCAATTGCAGCTCCCCTATATGCCCTGGTATTCCTAACAGAACTAGCCTATTTGCTGTTAATTAATATATAATCAATCATATTCTTATGCTGCCCATCCGGTGAAACCCATGTGTACTTATGTATGTGGCGGTGTTTGTAATAAGTGTTAGTTATTCTGAAACCATTAAGTTTACTTATCTGTAGGAGACATTGCCCATTGCCATTGCAGCTACCAATACCAAAAGGGCCTATTACTCCTCTCCAAAGGTCAGCGTCAGTACCAACTTTGGCATTGAAGTCACCTAGAGAACGAGGGTAATATTTCCTTTCTTGACAAAATTGAAAATATCCTGAAGTTGTCCGTAAAATCTATCCTTCTCATCCTCATCGGCATCCTCAGTGGGGACATAACAGCGATAACATTCAAGTCTTTAATGCTTGTCTGAAATTTTGCTGTAAGAAACCTTTCATTAATGCACTCATATCCTAGAAGAACATCATTAACGTGTCTGCTAAGAAGCAGACCTATACCTAGATGATGCTTTTTATCTTACTTCCCTGAAAAGAGAAATTTAAGATTATTTTTAAGAATCTGACCTTTATCTGTCCATCTGGTCTCTTTCAAACCGAGAATATCTAAATAATAACAGTGGAATTCTTGTGCGAGGACATCAAGAGAAAAGCTGTGTGCAGAGTCCTCACATTCCAATTACCTATGGAGAGAAAATGGTTTGTGAGATGTTTAAAGAAACTATGTTGATTGGGAGAGGGAATGCCCACAATATCAAACAACCCCCCCTAATCACAGACATGGGGCAAAGACCCGTTTCCCCACCACTAAAGGCTGAAGCCATCTACACTGGAAGACTTCCTCCAATGTAGAATGTGACGATGCCAGTAGAAGCAAAGAGTTCAGGTGCCTGCGATGACCTCTGCTCAGGATTATCCACCAGCTGATAAACACATATCCTGTGAATCTATTCACTTGGGGCTGTCAATCCACAAACAAACAGAAAACACGGTGGAAGATTTCCCCTCCGCAGAAGCCCACCAGTGCAGCAAATTCAGGATCCATAATTAAGCTCAGAGCCTTAATTCAGTCCAGTCCAGTGGGTTTATATGGTCAGCACAAGGACCCTGTGTGTTAACCACTCCTCAGCAGGGTAGAAAAAAAAGAAAGGTAGCCATAGTTGTCCAGATCAGTAGGCCACACTAATCTGGCAGCCCTCCCCTTTCGTTCACTTCCATAAGAGAGTATCTCTTTCGAAAGTCTGCACCACGGAAGGTGAGGTCGGACATTAGGTGCTAGGCCTAGCCGGTTCTATGCATCATTACAGGGGACTGGTGCATAGCTCTCCTTCCAGTGACTACCTAATATACCTAGTTTCTTTTAAAATCCTACTAATCATTTTCTCTCTGAAGGTACATGGTATGGGAGGATGTTACATAGAGATTATTCTCTTGACATCTTCACACAGGAATTCCAGCATTGTAACCTAGATATTCTAGGCTTGTAGCACAAGGAGTGTTAGTTTAAGTTGCAAGACACTTTTAACAAGGTAAGCAGCTTTGTTTAACAAGATTGCAGCTGCAAAAGTGTAACAGACCAGATGGACAGGTAAAGGTAAGATATTTAAAAATAACATTAAATTTCTCTTTTCAGGGAGGGAGAATGGAAAGTATCTCAAAGGTGTAGGTTTACCTCTCAGCAGACACACCAGTGATGCTCTTCTATGATATGACTGAATTAATAAAAGATTTCTTGCTGCTAAATATAAAACAAAAAATAAAAACTTGAATGCAACTTGTTGTTATACTCCCATAACTTTAACTCCCTAACTGAGATAGAAGACTCTGATGAGAAAGGTAGGTTTTACATACAACTTCAGGATATTTTCAATTCAGTCAAGGAGATATTTCTCTTGTGCTAGGTGACTTCAATGCTAAAGATGGTACTGACTCTGACCTTTGGGCAGGAATGTTGTCCCTTTGGCATTGGTAGTTCTAATGGCAATGAAGAACATCTCCTACAGGTAAATAAACTTAACAGTTTGTGAATAACAAACACATATTACAAACACCAGGACATTTGTAAATACACATGACTTTCACCTGATGGGTTGCACAGAAATATGATAGATAATATTTTAATTAACAGCAAATGGACTAGTTCAGTTAAGAATATCAGATCATATGAGGGAGACTAAATTGGGTCTGACCATTACCTGGTCAAAAGTGTCTTGCAGCTGAAGCTTAAGAAATGTTGTGCTAAAGAGAATTACTTTTAACACTGATGGTCTGAAAAAATCCAGATATAGATAAAGCATATCATAATAGGCTAATTTGTCATTATGACAATTGTGATTTGCTTACTGCTGAAGTTGAGAAAGAATGGGATCAGTTTAAACAGGCTTTTCTTGAAACCAACAGTACTCTTTTGGGTAAAAAGGTAGAGAAGAAACAAAATTATTTGAGTGAGAAGGCTATGGAACTTATTTCTGAAAGAAGGAAGTCAGGAATAATATGAATCAACCCCTACCAATCCTAACAGAAGGCATTACAACGAGCTTAATAAACATGTAAAGGATCAGTAAACTGCTGATAAGAATCTTTGGCTTGATAGCTTGTCTGAGAAAGCAAGAGGAACCAGTTAGACAGCAGAAGAGCAGGGGATTGTTCCAGAAAGTTAATGCTTTGTGTTGGAAGAAACAGACAGTACACAGGGATTGAGGGATAAATAAGGTAAGGTGGTTGAGAATCTTGTGATGGCAAGGTGGGCTGAGCATTTCAGAGATGTTCTAAACAATGTGATTATTTCTACTCCCATTGTTTGTAATGAGGACAGATGCATTACTGGCTTTAATGTTGGCCCAATATCACATGCTGAGATCGCTTTGGCTATCTCTAAATTAAAACTGCATAAATCCCCAGGGGTGGATGAAATCACCACTGAACTGCTTAGAGCTGGGAACATTTGCATTGTCACATGGCTGACTGAAATTTTGAATTTTTTTTTGTGATAAAGGTGTCCCTAAGGATTTCACTAGAGCTAATATTATTCCCTATTTTTAATAAAGGTGATTGTAATTCTTGTGATAATTATAGGGAATTAATTTACTTTCTGTTCCAGGTAAAGTTCTTTGCATGATTATACTTAATAGAATTAAGAATTTGGTTGGACACAATGGAGAAATTTGGTTGGTGACAATAACGAATGAATGTCAGTTACATAGTTCATAATTAAATTTTCCATGTATGGAAGTTGAAATTTAGTGGGGATGGAAAGATAATTACTTTATTATCAGTAATAGAGGCAGGTAATTTATTGTTGATGATAGTATGAGCAAAGGCAGTGTTGAGTTTTCATTTTTGTATATCTGTATTATATTTTTTAAATGCAAGTCTTTCTACATATCCACTTTGGGAAGATTTCAAGTTTGGGGTCTTGTTATTTTGATATAATACATGCCTCCTGAAGGTTGGGTTGTTTCACCTCTGAGCGGCACTTTTTTGCACACAATGGACTAAATGGCCAGGTCACAAGGACCCTGAAGGCTCAGAGATGATTGGGAGACAGATGGTACTAGTCTCCCGTCAAGGCCATAGAGTGTATTCTTTAATGTGCACAGGGTATGACTCCTGCACAGGGGGTCACGGCTTAACGTCCCATCCGACAGACAGCGGCCTTTCCAAGCCCATCAATGTCCCCTACTGACCGTGGGCAGGGCGAGGAATTTTGCGGAGATAAATCTCAACGCTGACCCAGCTGGGACTCGAACCTGGGAACTACAGATTACAAGTCTGGCACGCTACCAACTGAGCCACCCCTGCCCCCCTCCTGAAGGTAGGATAAGATAATAATCCTTATGGATAATATTAAATGTGGTATGTTGCATGGTAATATGGACTCTACATCCCTATTCAAATATTATATTAAGATGGGTGTTAGCATATCTATGTGGGGGAATGAGATGCATTTCTATTCAGGTTTTGTTATCTGCAGTTGATTGGCAGGATGGGTGGAGAGAATTGAGGATTAGCTTTTCATACTTAACTTATAATTTTTTAAATTAGGTAAAGCAGGTATCCTGCATTTAACCCTTTGCACCCAAGGGTGCCATTTTGATTTTATCGTAAAACTCGAGGGTGCCATAGCAGCGACATGCTATGGCACCCTCAGCGACAGTCAGTCTGGCACTAATGTCCATAGCTGATGGTTGTGTGTGACACACAACCATCAGCTATGGACATTAGTATCTGTGCTCCGTATTATTATTCATGATCATAATTTTTACCTATAAATATGGCATATAAAGGTAAATACCAATGATAGAAGTTATAGCGCGATTGATAGCAGTGATGAAGAATTTATTTTCAACATAGATGAATAATCACAGCATTACCTGTTGCTCATTATCAATCATTGGCACCATCTATGATCTCCGGTGGCAATAATTATTGCAGTAATAATTATTAAAGTAATAATTGCCACTGGAGATCATAAATGACGCCAATGGTTGCCCGAAAAACTCCGTGATAGAGTTGTCTTAAAATTAGCGGAAAAAAGACGAGCTGGCATTAGTTCAACTGGAAGAATACTCTGGCATGTTTCTGGAGAGATGTGGGTTCAAATCCCGTATGTCGATGAAAATTTGTTCCGCTGAATATTTATTATTTTCAACAACTGTGATGGAAGTGGAAAACACATTAAAAAAATTATATTGTAGTTTTTTGTATATGTATATTTTTATTGCCTTTTTTCATAATGTGTTTGTTTTGTATTTTTCTTTTTAATCACTGTTATTTTTGTCCCACAAAAAAAAAAAGCCGTCCCATGACCGAGTGGTTAGATTGCTTGGCTACTGATCTAAGGGACCTGGGTTCGAGCCCCGGGTAAGGCATGGCTGTTTGTGTCGTTTTTCTGCCGAGGGCCTGCCATCCTCTCAGACCTTCTACTATGGCATATAAACTGACAGGCTCCTGTCAGACCTCTGTGGCAAGCAGCTGCTTGAGGGGGTATTTATTTTTATTAAATATGTATAAAGGTCCTTATCTATATAAAAAAAAAGTTTTTGCATGCAAGCATTTTGATATTTATATTTAAAAAATTTTAAGTTACAATATAAAAAAGCTATTTTTTTATCAATATTGCTTCAATATAACACCTATAAAAGAAAACTTTGAGTGCAAAGGGTTAAACCAATTGGTATGTGTAATTCTGTGGTTGAAAATTGCTTATGGCTACAATAAATCAAGGTTCAAGGAAAACACAAGTCAAAGGTAGATACTTCATATTTGTGTGCAGATATAAAGGGTATTAACATAGGCATATATGTGGATTTGCAATAGACATCTGTGGTAATACAATTAGACTAGCGATGTATTAGGACACCCAAATAGGGTGTCAGTTTCATAGGTGAAAATGATAAAGGTCATAGTATTATTAAATAATTGTTTTAGTGGTTTAATTCTGTAGGTCTGTAAATCCAAATAAAAAAAAAGAGTCAATGTATTGACAATAAAATATCAGCTTGTGGGTAGTTAAGTAACACACTGTTTTTCATCTGTCTCATGATGTCAGCCAGCAAACCCAATAGTGATGAAACATAGGTAAACCTTATTTCTGGATGTATAAGCGATTGTTAGCAGAGAACCAATTGCTGTTGGTGGCCAGATCTAGTGCCATGTGAATACTAAAGTATTCTATTACTGTGGGCCTAGCAATCTCCAACTCTTTATGTTTTAAGATCATGGAGCCTCAAAGATTTTACACAAAGTATACTCAAGTATAGAATCAAATAAGAATATAAGATCAGATAAGTATACCTTGGTAAGATAGCATGGTCAGATAACATAGACAACCATATTACACAGTTCTATGCAACTTTATAACATCCAAACTATGGACCATTGTGGTCTTTAGGCATTTTGTAATTTCAGTATAATTTGTGCATATGAAAATAATTACTCTAAAAGCATCAATATCAACAATTCACCATACATAACAACTGCCTCGATCAACAAATGGCAATTTTTTTTATCATCTACCTCACAAAATTCTATTTTATAGTGATACAGAAAATGTTATTTTACAACAAAGGGATACTATCTGCATCTGAACCAATATAATTATCATGCAAATGTCATTTTGACATCTATTTTGTAAATTCTGGATACAATATAGTTACCATTACTATTGCTTTGTATTCCTGCTATGTTTTACTTAGTTTAAGGTGTTATAAGAGTTTTACTAAATTTAAGGTATGTACAGTGATTTCCTCACATTTGGGAAATTTATTTTAATCTTACTTGGGGTTATGGAAACACTCATACCTAATTTTAAAAGGTTTAGAAACCTGAAATAGATAACATAACGTTCACATATCTAAAGTACAACTCATGATCTTAAGGGTTGATAATAGAAGAAGAAATATATGTTGCAAAACTACTAATACTTGAATAGAACAATTTTATTTATTTATTACTCTTTACCTCTTTAAAATGGGAGACTTCAAAAGTCATATAATTAGCTTTTAGGTAATTATGTATGTAAAGACTGTTACAAGAAACTGGCATCAGTAGTTAAAATGAGAATTGAATGCATTATGTCACAAGTCAGAAAGAGCAACAAAAGTGGCCATAATTGTGTATTCTATATATAAATATGTGCTAATATTAATCAGACATTACTATGTTATATGTGTGTTAATATTGGTAAGTTCTTATACTACAATTTCTGAAATAAAAAGTCATTATTTGGTATCCTACACATTGCTACAGGGATTACTTAGTTCAACTGCATAATATTAGCCATTACTAGGAGGATATCTACCAGGCATTATTTAGCTTCTGTCATGAATGTAAACCAACATCACTACAATGTACTAATACTGCTACCTCAAATTCTGCAATCAGACATACATACCTAAAGAATAACATTATGGTATATAATAGATCACAAAGATTGAGGAAAATGGGGTTTCTGATTTCTTAACAATTTCAAATTCTTGAAGGAGGAAAATTCTTACAGGAAGAGCACAGAGCAAGGCAAAGCTCCTCTACTGTGAATGGTCTGTTGTAAGGCTCTATAACATTCAAGTGGAAAGACAGCAGAAAGCATTCCACCCTACTCTTTAGGGCCAGAAACTCAGGGCAGTAGAAAATAGAAGAGATGGAGGAGGACTCCCACCGAGTGTTGTTAATTGCCTGTCAACTATGATCCACAACCAATAATGAGTGGGACATATAATACCCACCCATCTTCTGGACTTTATCCACACGACTTTAAAACTGTTTGTGTGGATGACAGAAGATGTATACTTTATTCAAGATTCTTTCTGGCTCTGTATAAGATAAAATGGCTTTCACCCTGACACATTTGAAAGCTCTGATGTTGGGGAATGTTGGATATCTACAGAACTCCCCCCCCCCCCCCCCCCAGTTCTGAGCCTTACGAGCTGTTGTGCAGTGTCAGGATTCCACCACGGTTTTGGAAATCATGGAAAACACATCAAGGTCTGGAAATGGCTGAGGCAGCTGCATGGATGATACAGTTCATCATATTTGCCACTATAGCATTGATTGGTTCCTGGCTGACCGAATGTTCATCAAACTCAAAAAGAAGTTCGATGCCACTCCAGTCAGCCCAATCAAGCATCCACTGTGATACATGAGGGGTTGTAAGGCCTCTCCTATGGGAGATGGAACACACCAAGGAGAGGTAATCACTTCCATAAGGATTGTCCTCGACCTCCTCATAAAAAGTGGAAGGAGCAAGAAGGAGCAAATGGTAAGATCAATGGCTATGAATGAGTGAGACAAGGAGTGCAAGCATGTACTGACACCAGTATTCAACAGGGAGTGATGGATCCAGGAGCCATTGCTTCAGGTTCCAACTGGTATCAGTATTACCCCAAAGCAGACTGTGTCCATTGAAATCCACATGAAAGGAATGGGAGATGGGAGCTGTGAAACAAGGTCATCAAAGTCTTCCCAGAAGATACCTCCAGGGGTTAGATAGATGAAGCAGACAGTGAACAAAAATCTCACAAAAGAGGCAGATGGCTACTTCCTCAAAGTTGGTGGTGAGGGTATGACATGGAATGGAAAATGATTGCTCACGAGAATTGCAACACAGCAGCTGCGCTGGTCCATCTCCATCACAGTCCTGCCAAATGAGGGAGAAGTTCCAGATTGTGGGATCGTTGGCTGGTTGCAGGCACACATAGATGGGCTCATGTGCCTCAGAAGGACCTTGACGTTGTCTACATTCCTATGGAATCCATGACAATTCCATTGTAGGAGAGTGGCCATTTCAGGTCTTTGGAGAATGGGTAGATGATTTCTAATTAATTGTTACTGTCACCAGTGACAGTAACATTTAGGAAATTAAGGGTGATCCATGTCCATATCCTCAGAGTCATCCAAAGGACATGGAGCTGAGACTGCCACTCAAGAAGGGTTTTTTTGGCCCCAGTGGGGGGTTGGGTTGTTTTACCTCTGAGTGGAACTTTTTTTGCACACCATGGTCTAAATGTCAGGTCACATGGACCCCAAAGGCTCAGAGAAGGTGGAGGGAGGGGACCAACTGGAATAGCTGTTGGGAGACAGATGATAGCCTCCCATCAAAGTCCATCCCTGTGTGCGGGAGAGCCATCCCACAGAGCATGGCTCTCCCGCACACAGGGCCATGGCTTAACGTTCCATCTGACGGACGGCAGCCTTTCCAAGCCCATTGGTGTCCCCTACTGACCATGGGCAGGGCGGGGAATTTTGCGGAGATAAATCTGAACTCTGACCAAGCTGGGACTAGAACCTAGGAACTACAGATCACGAGCCTGGCATGCTGCCGACTGTGCCACCCCCACCCACCCCAGTGGGGGGCCCTTTAGGTTTGAAAGGTCTGGTTGTCTATGGTTTTGACAGAGGTGGCCTTCCTAAGGTAGAAGCAGAAGGCACTGATGCAAGAATAGAAACCGGGTTGATGTCGATGCTAACACCAACCTCAATTTTGTCTGCATAAGAAGGAACTTGGTTGCAGGCAGCAAAGATTCAGCATGTGGAATGCTGATATCAGTCTGCACTGCCATGGCAGCCATCACAATGATGGGCTTTTCGATCATCAGACTGGCAAAGGAAACTTTGCCAAGTGGGATAGGCAGTGCAACTAGCTTTCTAGACTCTAGACAGGAGATATTAATCATTTTCAAGCATTGTACCTCCTTTTCCTCCACTTTGGACAGTCGCAGGAGAAAGCCAGATGGTCGCCACTGCAGTTCACACAATTTGCCTTTCCTCCTGTGCAGTCAAAATCGAGGTGATCCTGGCTGCCACAATGAGCACAGGTGGATTGGCCCTGGCAAGCTGTGTGGGAATGGCTGTACCTCTGACACTGAAAACAACAGAGTGGGCTTGGAATGTACAGCTGTATCTCACAGTGAAGGTAGCCTGCTTTGATAGAAATCAGTAAGTGTGACATCTTAAAAGTTAGGATTACTACCCAGGTGGGTACTAACTTTCTATCACAGTGTTGCAAAACCCAGTGGACTAGTCACTCTTTGGGATCAGAGCTTCGAGAGGATTTCCTCCTCAGAAAGGTTGAGGTGGCCCCACTTGGAGATCACACCCCAGGAGGAATTAAGCGATTTGTAAGGTGTCACAGAGATGGACACTCCACCAATCACCATAGACTTCAGGAGGACTGTTTGCAGTTTTATGGTGTAATGGCAACTAAAATTATGTTGCACCAAGCACATGGTACAGTAAAAGGTAAACAAATAAAAGTCATGGAACCCTCAACCATATTTAAAAAGAACACACAAAAGGGGATAATGAACGAAACTACAGACAACCCAACAAGAACAAAAAATGTATAACCAAATATAATGTGTATAAATAACAAGAGTAAAATATAAACTAGTGTAAAACAGAATAATCAACAATGAGAGTAAAGGACCCATAAAAGCAACAAGTCTAAAGATTAAAAGGGTAAAAATATCAGAGATGAGTAAAATAACTGGTAAAATGCAAAAATTCAAAAACAGGTGTTAAAAAAGAGTTATCGAATAAGAGGTGGCCAAGTGTAAGGAGCTTGGCCATAAAATGATGGAAGTTAAACATGGTGTTCAAGGTAAAAAGTGTGACAAGTATTGGGTTGGGTTGTTTTACCTCTAAACGGCACTTTTATGCACACCATGGGCTAAATGGCTAGGTCACAAGGACCCCAAACGTTCAGAGGTTGGGAGAGGAGACCCACTAGAGCAGCTATTGGGAGACAAATGGTAGCCTCCCGTTAAGGCCATCCAACATGTTCTTTAACATGCACAGGGTATGGCTCTCCCGCACACAGGGCCACAGCTTAACATCTCATCTGACAGATGGCAGCCTTACCAAGTCTATCAGTGTCCCCCTACTGACCATGGGTAAGGCGGGGAGTTTTGCGGAGATAAATCTCAATGCTGACCCAGCTGGGAACTGCAGATTATGAGCCTAGCATGCTAACAACTGAGCCACCCCCACCCATGTGATAAACAATTAATATACACAGTCGTATCAGAATAATATGACCCCCCCATATTCCCATTATTAGGTTAGGTGGTCATATTATTCTGTTATGACTGCGTATGTTTAATGGTTAAAATGATGTTGCAAAACTCATAATTAGATTCATTGTTGCCCAAAGAAGAAACAAATCAGTAATAAATGAATGGCCTAGGCAGAGCCAAGCAAGTACAACTTCTTCCTTGCAATTCCTGAGAAAACATGTCTACCACAATTTGACAATGGGCTTGATCTCGATAAGCTTGTTACCAACTTGTTCTGACCCAAGATCTCTGCCACTGTGTCTGGAGACCAGTGGTAAAACACTGCCAGAAGTCCACTTATGGAAATGGCAGCGGAGAGTCAGACAGAGGCATGGCCGACTTCTATAAATAAATATAACACGTATACAGAGAATATTAGTTTAATACACGATTTAAGCTGCAATACATTCCAAAGTTCATTAAAATATTCAATCAAAGAATGAGGTGTGCATGAACAAGGTTTGATACATATGCCATGCTATTAAGCCCAAAGGCCAGAATCACCGCATTTACCATAACCCAGGTAGTAAACACCCAGACTATCTTTAACTCATATTTATAAACCTTTGAGATTATTGAAAGGGAATATAGAGTAATGACAAAAGGTAGTTACCAGATGTAGTTAGCTGGTACAACAGCATTGGATGTCAACCTTTGCTGGATGTTAAAGTCAGCATGATGTTGTTCACTGTTGAGCACATATTTTCCAAGCATTGCAGTCGGTGTAGATACACAGCTTGATGTTAAACATTGAAGCAGTTGTAAAGCATATTTGAGGAAATCTAACATGGACTGGCAATTCTTGGAAAATTGTGCTCTACAGTGAACAACATCATGCTGACTTTAACACCCAGCAAAGTGTGACATCCAATACCATTGTGCCAGCTAACTACATCTGGAAACTACCTTTTGTCATTACTCCATATTCCCTTTGAATAATTTCAAAGGTTTATAAATATGAGTTAAAGATAGTCTGGATATTTAATATAAATACCCCCTCAAGCAGCTGCTTGCCACAGAGGTCTGACAGGAGCCTGTCAGTTTATATGCCAAAGTAGAATGTCTGTGAGGCTGACAGGACCTCAGCAGAAAAACGACACACACATACATGCCTTACCCAGGGTTCGAACCCAGGTCCCTTAGATCAGTAGCCAAGCATGCTAACCACTCGGCCACAGGTTGGCCTACCTATTTACTACCTGGGTTATGGTAAATGCAGTGGTTCTGGCCTTTGGGCTTAATAGCATGGCATATGTACCAAACCTTGTTCGTGCACACCTCATTCTTTGATTGAATATTTTAATAAACTTTAGAATGTATTACAGCTTAAATTGTGTATTAAACTAATAGCCGACTTGGCAGAGTCATTGCCACTGATCCTGACATGACCAGCCACCCAACAGAAAAGAATGGAGGTTGTGGCTGCCAGATGATGGAGCACGCTGGCAGATCTTGGACAGAACAGGGTGAGGTCAATGCCTCACCACGATCAAACCTGTAGTGAGCTAAGCGAGTTGGTGTAGAACACTCACTGATGATGATGCTTAGCCATCACATGGTATAGGGTGAGACTGATAGCATGTAACTCTGCAGTGGGATCTGGTCTGCAATGATAGTATCACAACAGACCAAGGTCAATGCTATTTTGATGTGCCAGACTTTGAGCCATCTGTGAAGACAGGCAAGAAGAGTGGGTGCTCAGCACAATGGCTGGCAAAAAGTTGAAGGTACAATCAGTCAGTGTAAAGGCCTTCCCCATCCTGCAAAGAGAAAAGTCGCAAGAGAGGGAAACAGCAAGCCATGGTGGAAGTGGCTTGGCTGTTGGCTGGGCAATGCTATCAAGATTGATGTTGATGTCTCTGAGGTAGTCTTGGACATGCATACCAAAAGAACGAATGGGAGTCAGTCAATTCTGATACAAAATTTCCAACTGAGGACTGAAAATGCGGTCCCAAGCCAGATGGTCCGGCAGGGATCGCAACTTTGATGCATACTGTACAGACAACTGCAAATAGATAACGACGGTTCACTGGACCGGTGAATTGCAGAAGACCCCCTAGGCAAATATGGAGAGCCTGATGGTGGGAGTGTCCAGCACCTTCACCATTGGATAATGGGCAGTCATACATCTGGGATATGCAATCCAGTTTCGAACAGACAAGTGCACAGTAGAGGCAGGGCAAAGAACATCAGTCCGCACTCAGGAGAGGGAAGACAGGACCTTGAAGATGTTTAATCCTGCATGCACTTTGACCTGAAATATCAGATAGCAGGTAAAAAGGTCAATTTCCAATCAAAGATGAGACCGAGAAACTTGGTCTCTGCCACAACTGGAATGGTAGTACCCCTGAGCAGGGGTGGCTCAGTCGGTAGCGCGCCAGGCTCGTAATCTGTAGTTCCCAGGTTCGAGTCCCAGCTGAGTCAGAGTTGAGATTTATCTCTACTAAATTCCTTGCCCTGCCCACAGTCAGTAGGGGACACCAATGGGCTTAGAAAGGCCACCGTCCGTCAGATGGGATGTTAAGCCGTGGCCCTGTGTGTGGGAGAGCCCTACCCTGTGCACGTTAAAGAACACGCTGGATGGCCTTGACAGGAGGATGCCATCTGTCTCCCAACAGCTGTTCAAGTGGGTCACCTCCCCCAACCTTCTCTGAGCCTTCGGGGTCCATGTGACCTAGTCATTTAGCCCATGGTGTGCAAAAAAGTGCCACTCAGAGGTAAAACAACCAAACCAACCCCCGAGCAGTGGCTCGGGTTCCAGATGAAAATTATGCTTGCAGCAAAAATGCACACAAGCGGTCTTCTGTCGAGAGAACTGAAAACTATTGGCCATCGCCCAAACCAAGAGATTGTTCAGGGCAGTTCAAAGTTGTTCAATGACCCACATTCTGGACAATGAGCAAAAGATGCTAAAATCGTCGACATAGAGGCCATTGCTTACAGTCGGAAGAAGTTATTGTGTAATGGAATTTATATTGATAGCAAAAAATGTAACACTCGTGATACAGCCTTGTGGCAGCCCATTTTAGGGGGAAAGGCCATGAAAGAGTTACTGACATAGACATGAAAAGGATGGAAAGAAAAAAAGTTAGAAATGAAGATCGGCAAGTGACCTCTCAAGCCGAAGCTACAGAGGTCGTGAAAAATGCTGAATCTCCATGCTGTGTTGTAAAACTTTTTCAATGTTGAAAAATATTGACATTAAGTGTACAGTAGAGGCAACATGGAATTTACTTGTAAGGTGTGTAGTAAGGACGGAGATTTAAAAAAGGAATATTTACAGTGTTATGGTTCATGTAAAGCTACTTTTCATATTGGATGTGTGGGGATAAGACTTGAGGTTTATAGAAATATGTCAGTAGACAGAAGCAAATGGGTAATAATTATAAGAAAAGAGTTACCTTAACGATGGGCGGTTCCCTTTCTACAAGTGAAGTGGAACATGTGCAGTCATCTATGGGAGATGAAAATAACCATTCTGTGAACAATGGTAAGCTAAGTTGCTTTATGAATTCTTCTGATCATAATTTAAAAGAGGAGCTTATTAATATTTTTAAATTGGAAATTAGGAAAGAATTTACAAAGTTTGAAAAAAGAATTAATCAACAAAATGTTGATATTCTTAAATCTGTTGAATTCTGTAGTAAAAAAATAGATGACTTCGTAAAGGAAAATGAATTAATTATGAATGAGCTTATAGGTCTGATCTTGGCGAAACTAAGAAAAATGTATTTTTATTGAAAAAACAAATTAATATATTAGAGTCTAAGATTAATGATTTAAGACAAGATGCATTAAAAAAAATCTAGAGATTGTTGGTATACCTCAACAACCGCAGGAGAATTTACAATTAATTGTAAATAAGGTGTCTACTATATTACAAATTCCCCAGAAACAAGAGGATATAAAATTAATTAAAAGGGTTCAATCTTGTAATGCTGATAAACCTGGTAATATTGTAATAGAGTTTAAGAACGAAGACATCAGCAATAAGTGGTTAGAGGGGAAAAGAAAAGGGAAGAAGTTATTTCTAAATTCGCTAAATGAAGAAATGGAAGAGAAACCATTTTACATAAATGAGCAATTAACAATAGAAAGGAAGAGATTACTTTATAAAGTCAAAGCTCTTCAAAAGGAATTTAAATATAAATATTTATGAATTAAATTAGGGAAAATATTCCTAAGGAAAAATGACAACTCAAATGCCATCAGAATTGACTATGAGACAAACTTAATATCTGATGCGCTATTAAGTTCCTTAAAATGCATTTTTGATTTTTTGCTTTGGTTAATTCTTTTCTAGCCATAAAATGGAAGGAACATCGGGTATTTATATTGACCTCGAAGAACTTAAATTGATCCATTCTGATTTCAAAAAAGGAATTAGTTTTATTCATTTGAATATCAGAAGTTTACGAGTGAATTTTGATGTGTTTTTGGCATTGATAGAAAGTAGTAATTGTAAACCAGATGTAATAATCCTTTCTGAGATTTGGACACCTGACAATGAAACATCTTTATATCATATTGAGGAATACAAAGGTTTTTTTTAACTGTAGACATTTTAACAGATCTGGTGGAATTGTGGTCTACATCAAGCAGCACTGGTATGCTTCCCAGTTAGATTTCGAAATGAACTCAGCTGAAGTTATTGCATTAAAAATTCAATTGAATTCGACAATGTCGGTAGTATTATTGTCGATTTATCGTTATGTTGGAGGTGGAGAAATGAATTTCATTGAAGAATTGTTTCAACATGTCGATAAACTTCCAGATCGTAATATTATTCTTACCGGAGATACTCTTGGATATCTCAAAATCTACAGAACATATAAATAGTTATTTAGATCTTATGACGCTATACAACTTGTCAAATTATATTACGGGGATTACGAGATCGCAATCACAAACTTGTATAGATCATTTATTCATAAGGAAAATAAGTTCTTTTTCTTGTTGCCCCTATATTGTAAACTACGGACATCACAGATCATTATATGATTTATTTCACCTCTTCTTCAACAACAAATGTCTCAGTCAAAGCTAAGGAGTCAGTACAGTCAATTATTTACACAGACAAAGTGAAATTACAACAAGGCTTCAAAGACTATAATTGGAATCATATACAAAATTACTGTGACATAAATGAAGCTTTTGACCATTTCTTTGAGGACTTTAAAAAAATTAGTTAAAAAAGCTACAGTAAAGAGAAATGTGAATAAAAAATTAAAAAATTTAAAACTGTAGATAACCACAGACTTATTAAGTCAATACGGTACTGAAATCATTTACATAGATTATGGGAAAAAAACAGAATTGATGCTAACTATTACAAACGTTACAGAAACTCCTTAAATAGCATAATATCAAAAGCTAAAAATTCATGTTTTCAAGAAAAACTGGCATATGCTGGAAATAACACAAAGAAGAAATGGGATATTATAAATGAAGTAATTAATACAAATAGTAGGAAAAAAAATCAAAATCATCTGTTTGAAATGAGCTTAAATAATAAAATGGTATATTTTACAGATAGTTCCACTGAAATAGTTAATGCTTTTAATGATTATTTTATAAATATAGCTACTGAATATGAAACTGGTAATTCGGAATCAGATTTGGTAGTGCCTGAAGATTTGAAGTTAAAAGACAAAATAATCATTTCCCAGGGCAATTCAATGGGTCTGATAGTAGTTTCGTTGGAAGAATTAGACAGCATAGTAAAAAATTTGAAAAGGACTTATTCGATTGGCTGGGATGACATAAACGTGGATAATTTTAAAGCAATATATCCATCGATACGAACAACATTGTGCTACTTGTTTAATATGTCTTTATCTTCTGATATTTTCCCAAATGCCCTAAAATGTTCAATAATAGTTCCTGTTTACCAAAAAGGAAACAAAACTCATAGAAAATTATCGACCTATTGCTTTACTTCCGATAATGTCAAAAATACTGGAAAAGCTATTTTTTTGTGAGGTTGAACAATTTTTTATTAAAGTTTAACATAATAGCAAAGAACCAATATGGATTTCAGCAGAAAAAAAATCAGAGAAGATGCTATTTTTACATTTAATAAATTCATTAACATGATCTCTGGATAAAGATTTTAAAACAGCAATTTTTTTGGACTTATCAAAGGCTTTTGATTTGGTAAATCATGAAATATTGCTGGCCAAGCTTTATAAATATGGAATCAGAGGTACCAGTTTTACATGGCTAAAATCCTACTTGGAAAATCGTTCACAAATTGTTAGGATAAATGATATATATAGTTCTATGAAAAATATTAATACAGGTGTACCACAAGGTTCTGTACTGGGACCTCTGCTATTTATATTATATGTAAACGATATATTTGACAAAAAGTTTGAGGCAGAAATTATTTCTTATGCTAATGATATTGTTTTGTTATACAAAAGTAATACCTATGAGCAATTATACCAAATGGCAAACAGAGATATTCATCGTCTCTATCAATGGCTAATGTTGAATAAATTAAGTTTAAATAAGGCTAAAACATGTTATATAAAGTTCCAGTTGAAGGCATCAACTGATGGTAGCAGTGACTCTGGAGTGGTTTCTCATCACAAAGACTGTTACAACATCCTAAATTGCAGTTGTGAATGCCTTATGAAGGTTGATCAAATTAAATACCTAGGAGTGATTATTGATAAAAGCCTTTCATGGAAGTTTCACACTGACTATACTGTGGATAAGATAAAACCATTCATAGCAAAATTTTATACACTAAGATTCTTACTCGATAAAACAAGTTTAAAAATGTTGTATTCTGCTTGTGTATATAGTCAGCTACAATATGCAATAAAAGCCTGGGGAGGAGCTGCAAAAACAAATTTAAACAGGCTGTTGATTCTGCAAAAATTTATAGTTAGAGTCATTGATCATAAAGGTCGCTTCTCTGAATCTCGCCCTATATTTAAGAAATTGGGGTTGCTGACTGTGTCTCAACTTTACATTTTAAAAGTTATTGAATATGTCCATTTCAATTTACATCTATTTCAGGTTCGACAGACATATATACCACTTAGAGACTCATCATTTAAATTGCAAATACCACGCATATCAAAGCAAGCTACTACCCGTAATATAAACTATATTGGGTCTAAATTATACAACAGTGTTCCAGATACAATGAAGAAAATTACTTCTAAATATTTATTTAATAAATCTCTTTCTGAATGGATACTAAACAATGAATGATAACTGTATGTAAAACTAATTTTTTTACTTCTACATCAGTGATTGGTTCAATTATCAATTGTTGCCTTGTTAATTTTTTGTATTTATATTTTTGTCATAATTATACACCAGCGCTCAAGTATTCAGTTACTTTAGCTGGGTATATTTCATAAAATTTTGTATTGATACATATCTACGTTGAATAAAAATTGAATTGAAAATTGAATTGAATTAAATGTTCTCAAAGTAAAAACGAATTCCTGATCGCAGATTCCAGGTGGATCAGAGTGTCTAAGTTAGACTGTTGCCTGTGAAAGCTACACTGGGTGTTGAAAGATGGCTGTGGTGTCTCAAATATCAGACCAGTCTGGCATTTACCATTCTTTCCAACACCTTGCACACACAGCTGGTCAATGCAATTGGAAGATAGTGCAAAGGAATTTGATATACTTCCCTAGCTTGGGGAAGGTCAACACGATAGTCTCCCACCAGGTGTCTGGAAATTGCTCCTCAATGAAAATACAGTTGAAGAGTCAGAGCAGTCTCTCCTTAATCAATGGTGAGAGATGTTATAGCATGGAATAATGGACTTTGTCTGAAGTGATAACAGTTGCACAGGAAAGAATATGGAGCAAGGCAAAGGTGCTCCATTGTGAATGGCCTGTTGTAAGGCTTCAGGCCATTCAAGTGGAAAGACAGCATAGAGCACTCGACCCTACTCTTTAGGGCCAGAAACTCAGGGGAGTATGAAGATGAAGAGGAGATGTAGGAGAAGAAATTTTCCAGTGTGGATAATTGCTTGAGGATCAGCAATTGCCTGTCCATTGTGTTCCAGGATTGATAATGAGTGGGATGTGCAGTTTCTAATATTTTCCAGACTTTATCCCACATGACCTTAGAACTGGCCATGTGGGTGATATATATTTCAGAAGATGTATATTTGATCCAAGATTCCTTCTGACTCTGACACCTGATGAAATGGGCTTTCATCCTGATATGTTTGAATGTCTCAAGGTTGGGAGATGTCATATATTTCCTAAACCCCAAGCCTCGTTCTGAGCCTTAAGAGCTGCAATGCAGTAGGATTCCACCAAGGTTTTGGAAACCGGTTGGTTGCTTGGAGTTTTATGGCACATGGATGACTAGGCCACAATGAATCAAACAAAAGATAATATAAAAGATAAAATATGTGTGTACCCGCAACCAATAGTTAAAACAAAAACACTACATTATAAAATTGTAGACCAACAAAGAACAAGGTTATAAGTATAAAGTAAAACAACTTGAAATATACAAGTTATAGCAATCCCAGGTGTAAAAGACATAGATTAGATATAAAAATACAAGGTAAAATCAAAATCTATTAAAATAACCACAATATTTCAAAAAGGAAAAAACCAGTGGTAAAAAGCAGTGATCAGGTAAAAGATGTCCAAGTGTAAGAGGCTCAGATGCAAAATCACGAAAGTTAAAATACAGTCTACATTCAAAGTTAAAAACGGGACACGAGATTAAAATGTGTTTAATAGATAAAACAGTGTCCCAAAACTCAGACTTAGGTTCATCATCTGCCCATACAAGAAACGAATGAGTAATAAACAAATCACCTAAGCAGAGCAAGAGCAACTTCCTCCTTGTAATTCCTGCAGTAACATGGCTGCCATGGTTTGATAATAGGTTTGACCTCAAAGAGCTTATTGGTAAGAAGTTCTGACCAAGATCTCTGACACTGTGCCCAGAGCTTGATGGTAAAACGCTGCTGGAAATCCAGATATGGATGTTGGTCGACTTGCCAGCAGGATCTGGCAAGTCATTGTCCCTGATACCGATGTGACTGGGCACCCAACAGAAATGGATGGTGGTTGCGGCTGCCTATGATGGAGATGCCTGCGGATCTTAGAAAAAACCAGGTAAGGCCGATGCCTTACCAAGATCAAAGCCTGTAACAAATTAAGCGATTCGGTGTAAAGCACACACCGACGATGATGCTTAGCTGCCACTTGGTCAAAGGTGAGGTAGATAGCATGCAACTCTGCAGTGAATATGGAACACTGCAGTGGAATCTGATTACATCATAACAGATCATGGCCAATCCCACTGATGTGCTGGACTTCGAGCCATCTATGAAGACAGGCAAGAATTTCAGCACGATGGAAGAAGACAGGCAAGAAAAGTTCAGCACAATGGCTGGCAAAGAATTGCTGATACACACATTCGGGTGTAGAGAACTTTCCTGTCCTGCAAAGAGAGAAATCACAGGAAGGGGAAACAGCAAGCCATGGTGGAAGTGGTTGGCTCTTGACTGTGAGATGCTATCAAGACTGATGTTGTTGTCTCTGAGGTAGCCTCGGACTCCCAAACGAAAAGGGCAAATGGCAGTCGGCCGATTAGTGTAAAGCATTTCCCACTTTGGACTGAAAATGCAGTCCCAAGTGGGATGGCCAGGCAGAGATTGCAATTTTGCTGCATATTGCAGGGATAACTGCTGACGGCGAAGAGATAAAGATGGTTTCTTCAGTCTCAACATAAAGACTCTGGACTGGTGAGATGCGGAAGGCTCTCGTGCAAACATGGAGGGCCTAATGATGGAGAGGGTCCACCACCTTCACCACCGAATCCCGGGCAGAGTCATACACCTGTGATCTGTAGTCCAGTTTTTACCAGACAAGTGCACAGTTCAGGCACAGCTCCCCACGAAAGAGATGAGGGGACCTTGACGATGTTCAAAGCCCACGTGCACTTGGACCTAAGATGGCATGTGTGGTAAAAAGGTCAATTTCCAATCGAAGATGAGACCGAGAAACTTGGTCTCTGCCACAACTGGAATGATGTTACCCTCGAGCCGTAGCTTAGGATCCAGATTACACTTGTGGCAAAAGTAATGCAAGAGGTCTTCTGTGGGGAGAACCGAAACCCATTGGCCGTCGCCCAAACTGAAAGATTGTTCAACGAAATTTGTAGTTGTCTTTCAATGACCCTCATGCTGGACGAAGAGCAAAAGATGATAAAATCATCAACGCAGAGAGCATTGCCTACAGATGGAGGAAGTTATCGAATAACAGAATTAATATTGACAGTGAAAAGTGTAACAATCAGAACGCAGCCTTGTGGCACCCCCTGTTCTTAGGGGTACGGTCGTGAAAGAGTGTTGCTAACACGGACATGAATAGAATGTGACGATAAGAAGTTGGAGATGAAGATCAGCATGTGACCTCTCAAGCCAAAGCTATGGAGGTCACGAAGAATCCTGAATCTCCAAGCCATGTCGTATGTTTTTTTGATTTCGAAGAAAATTGACAGGTGTTCTCAACATAAAAATGAATTTCTGATAGTTGATTATAATAAAAATAATTTAATTATTATAACGTATCAAATGGTCAAGAGTTGATTGTTGCCTGTGAAAACCACACTGGGTGTTGGAAAGAAGGTTGTGGTGTTCTAAATATTAGATGAGTCTGGCATTACCATTCTTTCCAACACCTTGCACACGCAAGTCATCAATGCAATGGGATGATAATTAGAAGGAATCTTGGAATCCTTGCCTGGTTTCAGGAAGGCCAAGGCAATGGCCTCCCGCCAGGAGTCCAGATACTGCTCCTCGAGAAAAATGTGATTGAAAAGATGGAGCAGCTGATCCTTACTCAATGGTGAGAGATGTTGGAGCATGGCATAATGGACATTGTCCAGCCTGACAGCAGATGCATGAGAAGTGTGCAGAGCAAGGCAAAACTCCACTGTGAATGGCCTGTTGTAAGGCTCCAGGCCATTCGAGTGGAAGGACAGTGGAGAGCGTTCTGCACTGCTCTTCTGGGCCAGAAACTCGGGGGAGTAGGAAGACAATGAACAGATGGAGGAGAATGACTCCCCAAAGTGTATGAAATTTCTTTGGGATCAGCAATTGCCTGTCCATTGTGCTCCAGGATCGATAATGAGTGGGACCTGTAGTTCCCACCCATCTTCTGGACTTTATCCCACATGACCATAGAACTGATCGTGCGGGTGATAGAAGACATGCATGTATTTGATCCAAGATTCCTTCTGGCTCTGGCGCCAGATGAAACGGGCTTTCGCCCTGGTGCGTTTGAATGCTTCAATATTGGGGGATGTTGGATATCTCTGAAATACCCCCAAGCCTTGTTCTGAGCCTTACGAGCTGCAATGCAATCCAGATTCCACCACAATTTTGGAAAACGAGGAAACCATGTTGAAGTTTGAGGAATTGTGGATGCAGCTGCATTTATGATACAGTCCGTGATTTCTGCTACTGCCACATTGATGGGCTCCTGGCAGACAGAGTGGTTATCGAGCTCAGAGAGGAGCTCAAAGCCACTCCAGTCAGCCCGATCAAGCCTTCACAGTGAGACATGTGAAGGGATGCAAGGCCTCCCACGGTAGATAGTGCACACCATGGGGAGGTGATCACTTCCATAAGGGTTGTCCTTGACCTCATATGTAAAGAGTGGAAGGATAGAGGAGGTGCAGATGGTGAGGTCAATGGCAGTGAATGTGTGGGTTGGGGAGTGAAAGTAAGTACTGACACCGGCGTTAAAAAGGGAGAGAGAAGGATCCAGGAGCCACTGCTCCAGGACCCCGCCCCTCCTATTGGTGTCAGCACTGCCCTAGAGTGGACTGTGTCTATTGAAGTTCCCCATGATGAGGAAGGGTGAGAGCAGCTGCAAGACGAGGCCATCAAGGTCTTCCTGGAAGACGATGCTCCCAGGTGGAAAATATACTGAGCAGACAGTCAAGGAGAACCCCACAAAGAGGCAGATGGCTACCACCTCTAAGTTGGTGGTGAGGGATATGACCTGGAATGGAGAATGGTTGCTCATGAGGATGGCGACACCCCCACAATCTGTACCATCTCCATTCCAGTCCCTGCGAACTAGTGAAAAGTGCCGGATCAAGGGATCTGTGACTGGCTGCAAGTATGTCTCCTGCAGGCACACATAGATGGGCTGGTGTGCCTGAAGGAGGGCCTTGATGTTGTCAAGATTCCTCTGGAATCCACAATTCCATTGCAGGAGTGTGGCCATCTCAGGACTTAGAAAAGTGGGCGGATGACGAATTCTATTCAACTTAACTGCTGCAGAGAACAGTTCAGCGCAGAGGGTTCGGTATATACGGCCGTACCTCACAATGCAAGTAACCTGCCTTGATGGAAGAAGGCAGGCGTGGAGTGTTAAATGTCACAATCAGCACCCAGGTGGGTGCCAATTTCCCATCACGGCGTGTCGAAACCTGATGGACCGCTGTTACTCCTTGAGATGCGAGCTCTGAGAGGATTTCCTCCTCAGTGACTTTGAGGAGGCCCCACTCAGTGATCATACCCCAGTTGAGAACACCTACTCTAGATCAAAATCTTTCCCTTTCAATGAATTTCATATAACATATCAATAACCAAAGAGGAAAGGAGACAAAATGCACCCTTGTCAAATATCAGAAGTAATGCTAAACCAATTATTATAAGCTTTACCAACTTTATTTTCATTCCTTGGGTTTTCCAAAATTAAGTCCTAATTGCAATGTCCGATCTATTTTTTTTCAAATAAACTTTATTTGCATTGCCAGATGAGTTTTTTTACTACATGACTCTAAAAATGCCCTATTAAAATAAATTAAGTCTTTTCTTTTTATAAAACATTTTATTTTCAGAAAAATAAGAATTAAATGCTGATTAATTTAGCACATAAACATGCTGATTTCTTTCTTTAGCTATTGTCAAAAAATTTCTAAAGTTAATTTTATGGTGGATCATAATATAAAAATATCTGGGCCTCTGGATGTAAACCAGTTTTTCAGGGCACACACTAGATGTTAAAACAGCAACTATAGTGAAAATGAAAGCATTTAAAAATCATAATATCATGAAATATAGATAATTTTTTTTGTCAGGAATAGTAATTGTTGAACATTCAAACTTAGTCCCATACTTACATAGAATCTGTTTTTAATGCTTTTCCCTTTTTAACTATGAAAATGCATCATTTCTTAAAAACAAAAACTTTAAATAAAGACAAGTTTCACTGTATATAACTCCCCAGATGGCATTTAGAAAAAAAAAAAGTTTATAACTTTAAATATAAAACTTTTACCAAGCACTGAAGGCAGCTGCTGCATCTTCATGTTTAATCTGCATATTCCTCCTAAAGTTACCTTTTTCTGTGACAGTAATTCTATTTTCATTCCTCCATCGTTCTTTCAACTCTTTCTCTTTTTTTCTCTTCCATGCATTATATACCTAAAATTGAAAAAGAAATCTGTATCAGCAACATCAGTAAAGTCTATTACATTTATTCTCAGTCGCAGCTAGTGACCAAAATTTTGTTGGGCCACTTTGACAAGCACAGGCAAGGCCTGATATAGTAAAAATATTTAGGCAGATGCCTGATATGGAATCCAACTGAATCTGAGTGAAAAGATGTTCTGTAATGCATATATATTCCCCTTTTCAGCAATTCTCACAGTGCATTATTTAGAAAAAATTTTCAAGAAAAAAAAAACTCAGAAAGGCATTCCCATCCTTTCAAATTTAATTCAGTATTTTGCCCCTCCCCTGTAATTATTTACATATGTATTTTTCCTTTTCATTCTAGTGGTATCTTTAAAACTATTCATGAAAAATATTAGGTTTACTTTTTTTTTTAATATGCTCTAGCTTTAAATTTATATTCATTACTTTAACAGAATTACTCGTAAATTATCACTTCAACAGTTATTACTTTTTAGTTACTTTTTGGTTATAATTAATTTATATTAATTTATTATATATACTTAACTAGCAGATTTACTCAGTATTGCTTGGGTCTAAAACTCTTTAAAGTATATAGTAGATGGCATTCCCCATGTTGCAAGCTTTCATTAGCATAAAACTCTTATGATAGATTTGTCCCCCTTCGACTACAACCTTGGCAAAAATTTATCCCTCTCTTTTAGGAGAGGTCTGAAACTCTCTAAAGCAATTCTGCATAATATAATAACCAAACTGAAAAAAAAAACACCTTTGTTGAACATCAGAAGCAATGCTAAACCAACTGTTACAAGACTTCCCAACTCTCACACACGACTCAGTGTTATTATAAAGAGCTTTCATTATCTTAAGTAACTTGTTTGGTATACCATATGATCTCACAATCAACCACAAATTATGACAGTCAACAGAGTCAAAAACCATTTTGAAATCTACAAAGCCAGTAACCACAGGCTTTTGAAACTAAACATTTCTCAAGAATTTGCCTAAGTGAAGAAATCTGATCTACATTCCCCTACCACTTCTGAATCCCCACTGCTCATCACATGTTTGTCTGTCAACTAGATTTTTAATTCTATTAAGCACAATCATGAGAAGAACTTTACCTGGAACAGAAATTAGGCTGCAGAGATGTATCCAGGGATCATGGTGACAATGGCAAAAAAAAAAAAAAAATCAGAAATGCACCTTTTTAAAATGAAAACATTAAAATAAAATAAATACTTCCTCTAGCAGCTGCTTGTCACAGAGGTCTGACAGCAGCCTATCAGTTTATATGCCAAATGGGAGCACACGTTTATATGAGAGGATGGCAGGACCTCAGCAGAAAAACAACACCAACATCCGTGCCTTACCCGGAGCTCGAACCCAGGTCCCTTAGAAAATATTAACTGTTTAAAAATTAAAATGCATAATTTTTTATAGAAAAACTGAAAATAATGTTAACAGCAATAAAAAAGCTATAGATACATAGATTATACTTTCATGTATAAAACAAATCATTGCAATAAAAAAAGGATACGTATTTTTATTTTTGAAGTTCAAGTTCACAAAATCATGATAGGTATAATCATATTTGTTTGTCGAAATAAAGCACTTTCAATGAATTAAAATGATACTAGAAAGATGTTTTTCTTAGCTAGTTTAACATAAAAAAAATATAAGCTATGTTTTCACTTTGTTTTGTTGCCAGTCTGCAGTATATAGACCTTAAACTTTTTTTTCCTTTCAGAGATAGATTAAAAATTCTTTTCGGGTTGGACAGTTATTGACAAAATATTAGGATTTCTCATTTTTCAAAATCCCTCAAATGCTATAATTTTAATTTTCACTCTAATGGTGGAAAAAATTGAAAAGGCAAAATTTTAAATGAATATGGCAAGTGATGTAATTATGCTAGAATTTTTGTAATTTTGCTGGTGAAATGTGAAGGTTATGATGTTTGCATCGACAATCTATTTTAAAATTGCTCCCTTACCTCCATGGGGGTGGGAAAACTCAACTACTTTTGCTTTAAGACAGGGGTTATCAATATGGGGTATGTGGTAAAAATTTTTGGGGTACGCTGTGAGAGCTCAAAAGTCGCTAGATCTAGTAACAAAGTCACTAATTTGGCCTTATTATACTATAACTATAGTTTTATCCATCTATATAAGGGGTATGCCAGTTACATACACATTTCCAAAAGGAGCACATGAAGCATAAAAGGTTGAGAACCACTGCTTTCAGAGAAAAAAAAAATTTTTTTTTGAGATAAAAGTTATTTTAATGTTCAATAGATACTGATGAAATGTTACAATTCACATGAATAATCTCCTAAAAGTTTTAATGCACTAACCAATGGTGAAAAAAAATTTGAAAATTGCAAAACTTTACACAAATATTTCCAATGATCAATTTGGCTCCACATCTGATCTTTTGGTGGTGGAGAGTGATGATCAAGAGGTTTGGATAGACAGCAAAGATTTGCCACTTTTCCTCCTCCATGGAGGGTGGGATCCAACTCTTTTAAGATATAGAGGAAACAATAGTTGAGTTGAATAGGTAACAACAAATTTAATTTACACTGTTAGAAGATGCTAAATGCATAAAATATGAAACTTAAACTAATATTGCTAATGATATATTTATGTCCAAAATTTGAATTTATAGTGGTAAAATATAATGATCAAAAATAGATTACTAAAAGTGAATTTTTTTTATTTGTTTTATTTAAATTACTATTGGTTAAAATTTGACTGGCATTCATTGTAAACTAAATAGCTTAAGTAATAAAAAATGCAATATTTTAAAAATAAATAGCTTTGTACAAAAGAGCTATTCTCTTTTGGAAGGGAATGGAAGGGGAGGGCTGCCAGATTAGTGTGGCCTACTGATCTGGACAACTCTGGCTACTTTTTTTTTCTACCCTGCTGAAGAGTGGTCAACCAAATAGGGTTCTGGTGCTGACCATATAAACCCACTGGACAGAATTAAGGCTCTGAGCTTGATTATGGATCCTAAATTTGCTGCACTGGGGAGGAAAAATCTTCCACTGTGTTTTCTGTTTGTTTGTGGGTTGACAGCCCCAAGTGAATAGATTCAGGATATGTTTATCAGCTGGAGGATAATCCTGAGCAGAGGTCATCACAGGCACCTGAACTCTTTGCTTCTACTGGCATCGTCAAATTCTACATTGGAGGAAGTCTTCCAGTGTAGATGGCTTCAGCCTTTAGTGGTGGGGAAACGGGTCTTTGCCCCATGTCTGTGATTAGGGGGGGTTGTTTGATATTGTGGGCATTCCCTCTCCCAATCAACATAGTTTCTTTAAACATCTCACAAACCATTTTCTCTCCATAGGTAATTGGAATGTGAGGACTCTGCACACAGCTTTTCTCTTGATGTCCTCGCACAAGAATTCCACTGTTATTATTTAGATATTCTCGGTTTGAAAGAGACCAGATGGACAGATAAAGGTCAGATTCTTAAAAATAATCTTAAATTTCTCTTTTCAGGGAAGTAAGATAAAAAGCATCATCTAGGTATAGGTCTGCTTCTTAGCAGACACGTTAATGATGTTCTTCTAGGATATGAGTGCATTAATGAAAGGTTTCTTACAGCAAAATTTCAGACAAGCATTAAAGACTTGAATGTTATCGCTGTTATGTCCCCACTGAGGATGCCGATGAGGATGAGAAGGATAGATTTTACGGACAACTTCAGGATATTTTCAATTTTGTCAAGAAAGGAAATATTACCCTCGTTCTCTAGGTGACTTCAATGCCAAAGTTGGTACTGACGCTGACCTTTGGAGAGGAGTAATAGGCCCTTTTGGTATTGGTAGCTGCAATGGCAATGGGCAATGTCTCCTACAGATAAGTAAACTTAATGGTTTCAGAATAACTAACACTTATTACAAACACCGCCACATACATAAGTACACATGGGTTTCACCGGATGGGCAGCATAAGAATATGATTGATTATATATTAATTAACAGCAAATAGGCTAGTTCTGTTAGGAATACCAGGGCATATAGGGGAGCTGCAATTGGATCTGAACATTACCTTGTTAAAAGTGTCTTGCAACTTAAACTTAAAAAGTATTGTGTGAGGGTTAAAAAATTTACCTTTAATACTAAACCTCTAAAAGACCCAGTTATAGCTAAAGCTTACCATGATAGGTTACTTAGTCATTATGACAGTCATGGTATGCTTACTACTGAAGTTGAGGAAGAATGGGACCATTTTAAACAGGCTTTTTTGGAAACTAACAATACTCTTTTAGGAAAAAAGGTGCAAAGGAGACAGAATTATTTGAGTGATAAGGCACTTGAGCTTTTTTCAGAAAGAAAGAACTGCAGGAATGTCCTTAATCAATAGTCCTAATAGAAAACATTACAGAGAGCTCAATAAACGTGTAAAGGATCAGTTAGCTGCTGATAAGAATCTTTGGCTTGGTGGCTTGACTGACAAAGCCGAGAAGAGAGTTGTACCAAATAGTTAATGTTTTATGTGGTAGAAAACGAACAGAGATACAGGGATTGAAGGATAAACAAAGTAAGGTTATATAAGGTGAGGATTGTCATGGCTAGGTGGGCTGAGCATTTCAGTGATGTTCTAAACAATGTGGTTAGTTCTACTCCCATTATTTGCAATGATGATAGATGCATTGGTGGCTTTAATGTTGGCCCTATAACACAATCTGAAGTTATTTTGGCTATTTCTAAACTTAAACTTCATAAATCCCCAGGTGTAGATGAAATTACTACGGAAATGCTTAGAGCTGGGAATGTTTCTGTTACCACTTGGATGACTGAAATTTTGAATATCCTTTATGATAAAGGCATGGTTCCTAAGGGTTTTACCAAGCTATTATGGTTCCTGTTTTTAAGAAAGTTCTTCGCAATTCTTGTTATAACTATAAGGCTATCAACCTACTTTCTGTTCCAGGTAAAGTTCTTTGCATAATTGTGCTTAATAGAATTAAGAATCTGATTGACAGACAATTGCATGATGAGCAATGTGGATTCAGTAGTGATAGGGGATATGTAGATCAATTTTTTTCCCTCGGGCAGATTCTTGAGAAATGTTTAGAGTTTCACAAACCTTTGGTTACTAGCTTTGTTGATTTCAAAAAGGTTTTTGATTCTGTTGATCATCATAATTTGTGGTTGATTGTGAGATCATACATATCAGACAAGTTAGTTAACATAATGAAAGCTATGTATAATAACACTGAGTTGTGTGTGCAAGTTGGTAAGGCTTGTAGCAATTGGTTTAATATTGCTTCTGGTTATCGACAAGGGTGTATTTTGTCTCCTTTTCTCTTTAGTTTGGTTATTGATTATGTTATGCAAAATTCACTGCAAGGGAAAGATTTTGGCCTTAAATGATCTGGAGATAGAAAAATTTCCATTTTAGATTATGCTGATGATTTTGAAGCCCTTTTGGCAAATGATGTTGATGATATGAACTCTTTCATTCGAGCTGTTGATGAGACTGGTAGTAGAATATGTTTCGTTATAAACAGAGAGAAAACTAAAGTGATGAAAATTGGTCAGGCAGGCTGTGATTCAGTTAATCTAAATGGTTGCAGTCTTGAGCAGGTCTCAGTTTAATTATCTTGGGAGCTAAGTAACAGATACTGGTGATGTGCGGCATGAGATTAACAGACGAATAAGGATAGCTGCCGGGACTTTTAAGAATCTATGGAGAGTGTGGAGAAATAGGCATACACACATAAAGACTAAAATTAGACTGTATAATAGTTTGGTTCTTTCTAGGGTTAGTTATGGTAGTGAAACTTGGACACTTTGTAAACAAGATAACAGGAAACTTGATGCTTTTGATTCCAGATGCTTACACAGTATCTTGGGCATTAGATAACTTTGTAAGTAATGATGATATTAAGCAAAGGAGTCTGCAACCTCCTTTAAGCAGCATATTGTGCAGAGAGACTCCGTTGGTTTGGCCATGTTGCCTGTATGGGTAGTTATAGATTGGTGAATAGGGATATGAACAGTATGCTTAAAGGCCTCAGAAAGAGGGGAGACCTAGGATACGGTGAGCAAACAGGACCTTGTTAGAATTGGTGTGCAGTGGCCAGATGCAACAGATGTAGGTCAGGATAGATATGCTTGGAGAGCTAAATTGCACAATCTGGTTGGACCTATGTAACCCATGGCTGCTTGAGGTTGATGATGATGTAATTGTACCAGAAATTTTGGATGTGAAATGTGAATGCCATGAAGTTGCATTAATGACAATGATTTTCACCTTTACCCTCAAAGGGGAGGGGGGGGGAACTGCAATTTTTGGGTTTTAAGCAAAAAATATTTTTGTTTTTCGAGATAAATTAAGAATTCTTTTTGTCTTCAATAGGCATTTATAAATTCTTGTGATTCACACTTATAGAATCTCTTCAAAACTTTAATTGCACCCTTGTGACCATGGAATTTTTTGAAAATTTCAAAATTTCAAATGACTGTTACAAATTATCTATTTGGGCTAGAAAATTGATATTTTACTGGTGGAGTGTGATGATCAAGGGGTTTACATTGGAAGTAACCACTTGTCCTTTCACGTAAAATGGGTGTAAAAATAAAACTTTTTCTTTTGAGAGATTAATGAAAAACTACGAGTTGAATAAGTACTAATGAAATATGTTGATTCAGTTTTTAAATATGCCAGATAGCTTAATGTACCATGTCAGAGACACTAAATGTAGAAAATAACATCTTGAAGTAATATTGGAAACTATACATTTATGCCACACACCAGAAATTCAAAATTTTAATGATATTTAAAATTTTGGTGATAGAATGTATTAATGAAGAACTGAATAATTGATTGTTATAGGTCTTTTGCAGGGATTTATCAGAATAATAGAAACATGTACTGTTTGTGGAAAACATTTTATTAATAAGCTGTGGACCCACCTCGGGCATTCAGAACAGATGCAATTCAACATGGAATAGACTTATACAAGTCATGCACATATGGTAATTAAATGTGGGATCATTCTTCCTGTAAAATATGGCCAACTGTAACAGTGATGCACAGGATGGAAAGTGTGATCTGACTTTGCACTCCAAATATTCCTACAAATGTTCAATAATACTGAGGTCTAGAGATTGAGGTGGACAGCATAGCTTCTGTACCTCATCCTCTTCAAACCACAACTTGACATATTTCGCACAATGCATGGGTGCATTATCCGTTTGAAACCAGGGACAGTCATTAGGAAACAATACCCATAACATTGGGTGCAGGTGTTCCCCGAGAATGGATTCGTATGTTGTAGATGTGACACAACCCTGCAGAATAACTAATGGCCCTAAGGAATGCCATGATATGGCACCCCACCACATCAGGGATCTACCACCATGCTTCACAGTTGGAACCAAACAGTCGGGATGGGACACTTCTGCAGGTTTTCACCAGATGTACACTCTACCAGTGGTGGGGAACAATGTGTAGCATGATTCATCAGATCAGACAACACATTGCCAGTCTTTAGCATCCCAGTTTTTATGTGCTTTCACCACCTTACACATTTTGTTACATTAATGTTGGTAATCAGAGGTTTGTGGATTGCAACACGGCCATAAATACTGGCATGAAGAAGTTCCCGATGAATTGTTATGACAGAAACGGGATCATTCCAACTAGTATACAACTCTACTGCTATTTGCAGTGCCATGATATTGTGCTTCCATTGTATAATCCATGACAGTGTTCACCTATCTGATAACTTTGTAAGGCATCCACAATTTGTACATTTGGAGGTAATGCCGTCCTTTTTTATTGGTAGTCATAATCTTCGATACATTTTCTCATGTTACCCCTACTATTTCCGTCGTTCTGGTTACTGAAGCTCCTGCAAGATGTGCACTAATGATCATGACTTTTTGGAGGTCATTGAGAACTGACATTGTTGACAATTATACAACATCTGTTTCACCTGTGCCTGTGGCACTGCTATGTGATAACCAACTTCATACTTCTCCCCTTTATATATCTCACATTGCGGGTGACGTAAGAATATGATTGATTACACATTAATTAACAGCAAATGGGCTAGTTCTGTTAGGAATACCAGGTCACATAGGGGAGCTGAAATTGGATCTGACCTGATATTATAGAACTATACACTATATATATTATAGAACTATACACTATATATATTATAGAATCTACAACCATTTTGCTGATGAAGAACATATTGTATGATTTGAAATCTAGATTCTATTTTAACCATCAAAAGGTTTCTGCTACATACTATAATGTGCTTTGACAATTTCTTGTTACATAATATTGTGCATGATTTTGCCACAAAGTGATTCTACAATGTTCCATAATTAATATCATCAAATTCGTTCATCAAGAAGTCACCATTCCTTTCCATCTATTTAAAACTGTAAGTGAGCTTCTACTTCATTAAATTGAACTTGGCTGAATTTGTCTTCATCTTGGCTCATCTGTGCATTTCTCATAACAAGAAACTTTCACACCATACATCAATCTATACAGTATTTTTAAGGTGATTTTATTCTTGTATACTACATTTTACACACTGGGGCTTTTGAACTATTGGATCTGACCATTACCTTGTTAAAAGTGTCTTGCAACTTAAATTTAAACAGTGGTGTGCTAGGGTTAAAAATTTTACCTTTAATAATGAAGCTCTGAAAGATCCAGTTATAGCTAAAGCTTACCATGATAGGTTATTTAGTCATTATGACAGTCATGGTTTGCTTACTACTGAAGTTGAGGAAGAATGGGATCATTTTAAACAGGCTTTTTTGGAAACTAACAGTACTCTTTTAGGAAAAAAGGAGCAGAGGAGGCAGAATTATTTGAGTGATAAGGCACTTGAGCTTATTTCAGAAAGAACTGCAGGAGTGTCCTTAATCAATACACTACTAGTCCTAATAGAATGCATTACAGAGAGCTTAATAAACGTGTAAAGGATCAGTTAGCTGCTGATAAGAATCATTGGCTTGATGGCCTGGCTGACAAAGCTAAGGAAGCAGTTAGACAGCACAACAGCAGAGAGCTGTACCAGATAATGTTTTGTGTGGTAGAAAACGAACAGGTATATAGGGATTGAAGGATAAACAAGGTAAGGTTATAGAAGGTGAGGATTCTGTCATGGCTAGGTGGGCTGAGCATTTCAGTGATGCTCTAAACAATGTGGTTAATTCTACTCCCATTGTTTGCAATGATGATAGATGCATTGTTGGCTTTAATGTTGGCCCTATAACACAATCTGAAGTTAGTTTGGCTATTTCTAAACTTAAACTTCATAAATCCCCAGGGGTGGATGAAATTACTACGGAAATGCTTAGAGCTGGAAATGTTTCAGTTACCATTTGGTTGACTGAAATTTTGAATAACTTTTATGATAAAGGTATGGTTCCTAAAGATTTTACCAGAGCTATTATTATCCCTATTTTCAAAAAAGGTGATCGGTTCTTGTGATAACTATAGGGGTATCAGCCTACTCTCTGTTCCAGGTAAAGTTCTTTCCATGATTGTGCTTAATAGAATTAAGAATCTGGTTGACAGGCAATTGCATGATGAGCAATGTGGATTCAGAAGTGATAGGGGATGTGTAGGTCAGATATTTTCACTTAGGCAGATTCTTGAGAAATGTTTAATATTTCAGAAACCTTTGGTTGCTAGCTTTGTTGATTTCAAAAAGGCTTTTGACTCTGTTGATCGTCATAATTTGTGGTTGATTGTGAGATCATATGGTATACCAGACAAGTTAGTTAACATAATGAAAGCTCTCTATAATAACACTGAGTCATGTGTGAGGGTTGGTAAGTCTTGTAGCAATTGGTTTAGCATTACTTCTGGTGTTTGACAAGGGTGCATTTTGTCTCCTTTTCTCTTTAGTTTGGTTGTTGATTATGTTATGCGAAATTCACTTCAAGGGAAAGCTTTTGGCCTTAAATGGGCTGGAGATACGAAAATTTCTGATTTAGATTATGCTGATGATTTAGCCCTTTTGGCAAATGATGTTGATGAGATGAACTCTTTCATTCGAACTCTTGATGAGACTGGTAGTACAGTAGGTTTGGTTATAAACAGAGAGAAAACTAAAGTGATGAAAATTGGTCAGGCAGGTTGTGATTCAGTTAATCTGAATTGTTGCAGTCTTGAGAAGGTGTCACAGTTTAATTACCTTGGGAGCTACGTAACTGATACTGGTGATGTGCGGCATGAGATTAACAGACGAATAGGTATTGCTGCCAGGACTTTTAAGAATCTATGGAGATTGTGAAGAAATAGGCGTATACACCTAAAGACTAAAATTAGACTGTATAATAGTTTGGTTCCTTCTAGGGTTAGTTATGGTAGTGAAACTTGGACACTTTGTAAACAAGATAACAGGAAACTAGATGCTTTTGATTCTAGATGCTTACGCAGTATCTTGGGTATTAGGTGATTTAACTTTGTAACTAATGATGAGGTTAGGCAAAGGAGTCTGCAACCTCCTTTAAGCAGCATATTGTGCAGAGAGAGACTCCGCTGGTTTGGCCATGTTGCCCATATGGATAATTATAGATTGGCGAATAGGGTTATGAACAGTGTGCCTAGAGGCCTCAGAAGGAGGGGGAGACCTACAATGCGGTGGGCAGACAATGTCAAACAGGACCTTGTTAGATTGGTGTACAGTGGCCGGATGCAGCAGATGCAGCTCAGGACAGATATGCTTGGAGAATTAAACTGCGCGGTCTGGTTGGACCTCTGTAGCCTATGGATGCTTGATGATGATGATGATGACTTGGGAGCAGAGGTTGGCTCAGTGAGTAGTGCATTGGGGCTCATAATCTGCAGTTCCCAGTTTTGAGTCTGAATTACATTGGCATTGAGATTTATTTCCACTAACTCTACCCTGCCCTCAGTAAGGAAGGGGCAACCAATAGGCTTGGAAAGGCTGCTGCATATCGGATAGGACATTAAGCCACAGTAATTTGTGCAGGAGAGTCATATCCTGGGCCCATTGTAGAACACATTGGACAGCCTTGATGGGAGACAGCCATCTATCTCTTAACAGCTGTTCAGTGGATCCTCTTCCCACAACTTTCTCTGAGCCCTTGCAATCCTTGTGAACTGGCCATTTAGCTTACTATGGGGAAAAAAGTGCTGCTCAGAGGTAAAACAACCCAACATAATATTTCATTAACACCTATCCAATTCAAAAAGAATTTTGCATTTATCATGCAAAACAATAAAACTCTTAGGCAACATATATCTCCTATTGCACTGTAAAGTCCTTCCTTTTGCAATCGTTGCTGTCCATGCAAATGAAAGTTGTACTGTTCAATTTCCACCGGATCAATCAATAGCAAAATAATATTCATAGCATCATTATTCAGAGTGATACTTATATTATGGCCAATCCACTTATTCAGTCCACACTTCCAGTAGTTGTTTAGTGACATCCAGTCGTTTGCTGATTGCCTTTCACATAAGGGAGTCACTTTTCATTCTGTAGACTAATTGGTTCGTGTAAATAGTCATAGTATAGTTATAATTATTTATATTGTAACTTAATAAAATATGCATCAAAAGGAAAAAGAAAGTATTTTTAAAAGATATATGCAAGAAAAAATTCAAATGGCAATTTTATTTTTAAAACATTGTGAAGTTTTTGTTTTACAAAAAATGAACGTAGACATCTTGTGCCTCTCATTTCGGATTTTGTCAAAGTCTATGTTCATTGGTAACCCTTAGAAGGATTAATAGAATTAACCATCTGGTTGATGGACAACTGCATGATGAGCAGTGTGGATTAAGAAGTGGTAGGGGATATAGTGATCAGATTTTTTCACTTAGGCAGATTGTTGAGAAAAAAAAGTTTTAAAAAACTTTGATTACCAGCTTTGTAGATTCAAAACAGGCTTTTGACTGTGCTGACCATCATAATTGGTGGTTGATCATGAGATCGTACAGCATAACAGACTAGTTACTTAAGATAATGAAAGTTCTTTATAATAACACTGAGTCATGTGTGAGTTGGTAAAGCTTGTAAGAAGCAACTGGTTTAGAATTACCTTGTGTTCGACAAAGGTGCATTTTATATCCTTTCTCCTCTAGTTTGATTATTGATTACGTTATGCGGAATTTCTGCAAGGGGAAGATTTTGGCCTTAAAAGGTCTACAGATTTGAAAATTTCTAATTTAGATTACACTAATAAATCAGCCCTTTTGGTAAATGGTGTTGATAAGATGAATTTCTTACAGCTGATGAGCTGGTAGTAGAGTAGGTTTGGTTATAAATAGAGAGAAAACTAAGTGATGAAGATTGGTCAGGCAGGCTGTGGATCAGTTAACCTGAATAGTTCCACTCTTGAGCTGGTGTCTCAGTTTAATTATCTTGGGAGCTATGTAACAGATACTGGTGATGTGCGGCATGAGATTAACAGACGGATAGGGATTGCTGCCGGGACTTTTAAGAATCTATGGAGATGTGGAGAAATAGGTGTATACACCTAAAGACTAAAATTAGACTGTATAATAGTTTGGTTCTTTCTAGGGTTAGTTATGGTAGTGAAACTTGGATGCTTTGTAAATGAGATAAGAGGAAACTTAATTTCTTTGATTCTAGCTGTTTACTCAGTATCTTGGGCATTAGGTGGCTTAACTTTTTTAAGTAATGATGAGGTTAGGCAAAAGAATCAGCAACCTCTTTTGAGCACCATATTGCACAGAGAGAGATTGCATTAGTTTAACTGTATTGCCAGTATGCATAACTATAGATTAGTTAACAGAGTTATGAACAATATGACTAACAGCCTCAGAATGAGGGGGGCCCTGGATGTGGCAGGTAGACAATGTCAAATAGGACCCCATTAGAATTAGACTACAATAGCCAGATACAAAAGCTGTAGCTCAAGACAGGCATGTTTGGAGAACTAAATTGCAGTCTGGTAGGATTTCCATAGCCCATGGCTGCATGAGGATTCTTCATGTACATACATATCTATAATTTACCAAAATATATCTTGAATTCACAACAATATGAATATAGCATGCAACAGAAAAAAGATATATCAATATACAGCGAAAAACAACTCTTAATATTTCTAGCCTCTTCTACCAAATGTAATTTGCTAACACCACCATAACAAATTGCACTGTTCAAAAATCAAAATATTTTTACGCTGACTTAGAAAGGGCATATAGACCAGCTAGAGAAGCGAACATCTGCAGATAATGAAAACTTAATTTTTAGCAATCTGAAATTGTACAAAGACCAAGGCATGCCCATTCCAAGGTTGGGTGGCTTTACCTCTATGCAGCACTTTTTTTGGACACAATGGCCAGGCACACAAGGACTCCAAAGACACAAAAATTGACACAAATGGACAGGCCACAAGGACCCCAAAGACTTAGAGAAGTTTGTGGGAGAGGATACACTGGACAGCTCTTAGGAAACAAATGATAGCCTTCCATCACAGCCATCTAGTGTGTTCTTTAACATGCACAGGGTATGGCTCTCCAGCACATGGGACCATGGCTTTATGACCCATCTGACAGACTACAGCCTTTCCAAGCCCAATGATGTTCCCTACTGATTGAGGGCAGGACTGGGAGTTTTGCGGAGGTAAATATCACAGCTGGGACTCGAACCTGGGAACTACAGATTATGAGCCTGGCATGCTACTGACTAAGCCACTCCTGTCCCCATTTAATTCATGGACTACCACTAGCAACAATTAGCAGCTTTTTGTACAAGTTAATACATATGTAGCAACATGACTCTTCAAAGGCACAGAGCAGTGTGCAAGTTGAAATGCATTCTGATAAGATCAAAAGTAACAGATGAACAGTAAGTATTCAGTCTGCTACTTTCTTGCTTTGTAAAAGTATTCGTTTTTTGCATCTGTGATTCTTTCAAGGCTATGGCAGATATAGTAACTAAGAAGCAAGTCTTGATTAAATGGTGGGTAGATAGTTTCAGAAATGATATGTATATGGAGAATAGTGCTTGAAGTTAAGGCTCAGAGATGGGTGAAATTGCATAGAGGACAACCAAACACTATTCTCCATACACTTAGGTAATTCCTGTGACTGTCTGTGAACAACTTAAGCTTCATCATATAAAATAACATATCACATACCACATCTCAATTTACAGATTAGCCGTAGCCTGAAAAAAAATCACACAGACAAGAATGAATGCCTTTCCAAAGTGAGGAAAAGACAGAAACCAACTCCAAAGTAAGAAAATGATAGACTGACTAGGTACTGTTCTGCTGACTTGTGATCATATCACAATGCATATCATGTATTAACTCATATGAAAAGCTGCTAATTGTTGGTGACAGCAGTTCACAAATTAAATGATCCACCCACGTACATTAAATATTGTTAAATGCATATTTTCTTGTATTATTAATCACCAGATCTGCTTCGTCTTTTTTGCTTCGGTTGACTTCAGCAAACTTTTCTATTTTGTTTTTGGCAAGATCTTGAGCATTCTTATTCTGCTCCTTAATAACAAATTCTTTGCGTTCTTTCCAACATTTGTAAGCTCTGGTAGATGCAGCCTCCTTTTTTTCCTTTTCCTGTAAAATAACAAACAAAAACTTATGTAACAACTATGCAATAACTTGAATTTCTTTAATCAAGCACTTGACATAAAGGCTGTACCAGACTATAAAAATTTCCACATCCTGGGAGGTACCTGGAAATACACCTTGTACAGATAGCAAAAGTTCTATTGGCATCCCCAAAACTTTACCAGCATCCATAAATATTGGCTACTTAATAACTATGAAAGTTTTTGCAAGTGCTTGTGGTCTGAGTGTATGTTTCTAAATAAAAGAACTCAGTCTAATGGTTTATTAATGACTAATAATTAATCCATTGGTTTATGAATATTTTTACACTAAATATGTACAGTATTGTTATATTATGAGGTGGAATTTCACTTAATATGCAGTTTACCCAATTTTTATAATATCCATTATCATCTAATTTTTAATATATGCAATTTCATCCAATTTTCAAAATATGCAATTTCACCTTTTTTATACTATTCAGTTTCATACCCTTTTTTATAACATGCGGCTTCACCTCTACAATATGCAATTTCACCTATATTTATTATATCTAATTTTTTAATTAATTTCAATACACAGGAAAAGATTTAAAAATATTTAATAATTCATGATTTTGCTGTTTTAGCATTAACTACTCTTGAGCAATTACTAATCTACATTCTGATTACATTGCTTTTCTTAGTTATATTACGAACACTTTTTATCATGGTATTATTTTTCACTTAAAGAACTTTTAATTACTTAAAACTTCCAAAGTAATAGATGGAAATTTATATTACCATGGCTTGTGGCATTTTGCATCACTTAGACTGGCTCAACTGGTGTTCTTGCCGATGCCCATCGTATTGTTTTTGGCTGAGCACTCCGCACTACAGATTGGCAGTTATCCAGTGCTTGCTACTGCCACTAGCATGAGGCACTGGCACTGCTATTTTTTGGATCTTCATGTACTTGCAAACAACCATGAATGTTCTGTGCTTGTTATTATTACTAACATGGAGCACTGAAACTAATGTTTTTTGGAACTGTATACCAGTCCTTCTTCAATGCAGACACTTTTAAGGTTACACTTCACTAATCCTCACTAACACAGGTCATATTGCTTGTGTCCTTTTCTAATCACACTGTAGACAGTCCTTGCTCAAGAACCTTTAACTTATATCTGAACTAATGATATTAAACAGTTAACAAACTAATTTTTTTAAATGAAGGCTTAAAATTCAAATGGACAAATATTCAATATCAGTGACATGTTTCACTCCGAGCACCAGCAGGGCTTCATCTGGTAGTGAATATCACGGATGCGATGTTTTAAATAAGAATCTCCCCCAGGTGTTAGTTTTGGTTTTGGCTGTCTCTTATAGCAGCAGGAGATTGCATATCGCCAGAAGGGGTGGGATCTCACTTTTGCATACGTAATCTCTATGTAAATTGATTAGGATGTTTTCCATGTATTGTTACTGGAATTTGATTGGGGGGTGCTGCTATAGCCTTATATGTTAACTTATTACTTGTAATTCATTATCCAAAATTGTTCGAGCCGGTATATCTCAAAAAGGAAAAAACAAGTGGAAAAAACAATAATCAGATAGAAGATGTCTGGGTGTAAGGGGCTCAGATGTATAATCATGATGGCTAAAATAAAAATGATATTCCAGATTAAAAGCAGTACAATCAGTTAAAATCTGCTTAATGGTTTAAGGAATATAAAACCCTTTAAGTAAAAAATAATACCTTGTTAAAAAGCGTTCTTAGTATAACTAAGAAAAGCAATGCAACCAGAATTTACATTAGTGGTTGCTCATGAGCAGTTAATGCTAAAACAACAAATTGTGATTTATTCAATATTTTTATATCTAATTTTACTCAATCAGAGCTCAACTGTTAAATAATAAAAAAAAAACACAAAGAAACGTTTTTTTTTTATTTCCATTATGCTGAAATGATGACAGGCTACTTTTACTGGCCTGTAAATTGGTAACTAGGTAGTCACTGGAAGGAGAGCTAGTAACCAATCCCCTATGATGATGCATAGAACTGGCCAGAACTAGTACCTAATGTCCGACACCTCCTTCTCATGGTATAGGCCTTTAGTACCTTTCAAAAGAGATACTCTCGTGTGGAAGTGAACGGAAATGGAGGGCTGCCAGATTAATGTGGCCTACTGATCAGAACGGCTACGTTTCCTTTTTTTTCTACCCTGCTGAGGAGTGGTCAACCACACAGGGTCCTGCTGCTGACCACATAAACCTACCGGATACGACTGAAATAAGGTTCTGAGCTTGATTATGGATCCTGAATTTACTGCACTGGTGGGCTTCTGTGGAAGGAAAATCTTCCACTGCGTTTTCTGTTTGTTTGTGGGTTGACAGCCCCAAGTGAATAGATTAACAGGATATGTTTCATCAGCTGGTGTATAATCTTGAGCAGAGCACATCGCAGGCACCTGAACTCTTGCTTCTACTGGCGTCATCAAATTAAACTTAACTGCTTATGCTTATAGATGTAATAAAGCTTAGTTGAACATATTTACACAGATTTCAACATAATCCATATTGCAGAATAGTTGTTGCACACTCTATTCTGCAATATGGATTATGTTGAAATCTGTGTAAATGTGTTCAACTAAGCTTTATTACATCTATAAGCATAAGGACTGGTCGCACAGACTGTTCTGAAGCCATTATATCTGCCCTTGGACCAGTTGGTCGACAATAACAACCGATGCAATTTTACCAGCCTTCTACGCAAATTTGGTAACTAAAACTTTGTTATATACTCCACTAAGATCCTTTAAGTGTATGAGTTAAAGGTTACCCTTTAGTTGGTAGAATTAACTGTGTAACATCAAGATAAGTGTACATACTAACTTCGGTTTTATGATTGTTAAAGTAGTAGTCTAAACCCTCACAGAAGAGTAGACAAAAAATGGTCACAATTAAGTTGTTAAGTTATATATATTATGTGATACTCATTGCGCTCTCCTAGGTTATAGAGGCATATTATACAGGATCACTTTATTGTACAGTAATTATTTGTGAGAAATTAAAGTGTTTTATCCAACTGTGCTTCTCCCTAACTAAACTTATGTATGCCGTGGTGTTTGTAATAAGTGTTAGTCAATTTCAGCTCCCCTATATGACCTGGTATTCCTAACAGAACTTGTCCATTTGATGTTAATTAATATATAATCAATCATATTCTTATGTAGCCCAACATCAAATGGGCAAGTTCTGTTAGGAATACCAGGTCATATAGGGGAGCTGAAATTCAATCTGACTTTTACCTTGGTAAAATGGAATTGCAACTTAAACTTAAGAAATGTGTTAAGGTTAAAAAATATACATTTAATTCTGAAGCTCTGAAAGACCCAGTTATAGCTAAAGCTTACCATGATAGGTTACTTAGTCATTATTACAGTCATAGTTTGCTTACTACTGAAGTTGAAGAAGAATGGGGCCATTTTAAACAGGCTTTTTTTTTTGACACTAACAGTACACTTTTAGGAAAAAAGGAGCAGAGGAGAGAGAATTATTTGAGTGATAAGGCACTTGAGCTTATTTCGGAAAGAAAGAACTGCAGGAATGTCCTTAATCAATACCCTACTAGTCCTAATAGAAAGCATTACAGAGAACTTAATAAACATGTAAAGGATCAGTTAGCTGCTGCTAAGAATCTTTGGCTTGATGGCTTGGCTGACAAAGCCAAGGAAGCAGTTAGACAGCAAAACAGCAGAGAGCTGTACCAGATAGTTAATGTTTTATGTGGTAGAAAACGAACAGAGATACAGGGATTGAAGGATAAACAAGGTAAGGTTATATAAGGTGAGGATTGTCATGGCTAGGTGGGCTGAGCATTTCAGTGATGTTCTAAACAATGTGGTTAGTTCTACTCCCATTATTTATGATGATAGATGCATTGGTGGCTTTAATGTTGGCCCTATAACACAATCTGAAGTTATTTTGGCTATTTCTAACCTTAAACTTAATAAATCCCAAGGGGTAGATGAAAAGGTGATCATAGTTCTTGTTATAACTATAGGGGTATCAGCATACTTCTGTTCCAGGTAAAGTTCTTTGCATGGTTGTGCTTAATAGAATTAAAAATCTGGTTGACATTCAATTGCATGATGAGCAATGTGGATTAGAAGTGGTAGGAGTTGTGTAGATCAGATATATTCACTCAGGCAGATCCTTGAGAAATGTTTAGAGTTTCACAAACCTTTGGTCACTAGCTGTGTTGATTTCAAAAAGCTTTCGACTCTGTTGATTGTCATAATTTGTGGTTGATTGTGAGATCGTATGGCATACCAGACAAGTTAGTTAACATAATGAAAGCTCTCTATAATAACACTGTTGTGTGTGAGAGTTGGTAAGACGTGTAGCAATTGGTTTAGCATTACTTCTAGTGTTTGACAAGGGTGCATTTTGTCTCCTTTTCTCTTTGGTTATTGATTATGTTCTGCGAAACTTGCTGCAAGAGAAAGATTTTGGCCTTAAATGATCTGGAGATACAAAAATTTCTGATTTAGATTATGCTGATGATTTAACCCTCTTGGGAAATGATGTTCATGAGATGAACTCTTTCATTCGAGCTGTTGAGGAGTCTGGTAGTAGATTAGGTTTGGTTGTAAACAGAGAGAAAACTAAACTGATGAAAATTGGTCAGGCAGGCTGTGATTCAGTTAATCTGAATGGTTGCAGTCTTGAGCAGGTGTCACAGTTTAATTGTCTTGGGAGCTATGTAACAGATACTGGTGATGTGTGCCATGAGATTAACAGACAAATAGGGATTGCTGCCGGGACTTTTAAGAATCTATGGAGAGTGTGGAGAAATAGGCTTATACACCTAAAGACTAAAATTAGATTGTATAATGGTTTGGTTCTATCTAGGGTTAGTTATGGTAATGAAACTTGAATGCTTTGTAAACAAGATAACAGGAAATTTTATGCTTTTGATTCTAGATGCTTATGCAGTATCTTGGGTATTAGATAACTTTGTAACTAATGATGAGGTTAGGCAAAGGAGTCTGCAACCTCCTTTAAGCAGCATATTGTGCAGAGAGAGACTCCATTGGTTTGGGCATGTTGTCCATATGCATAATTATAGATTAGCACATAGAGTTACGAACAGCGTGCCTAAAGGCCTCAGAAGGAGAGAGAGAGACCTAGGATGTGGTGGGCAGACAATGTGAAATGGTAAGTTGTTGGAATTGGTGTGCAAGTGGTCAGATGTAGCAGATGTAGCTCAGGACAGATGTGCTTGGAGAACGAAATTGCACAGTCTGTTTGGACCTCTGTAGCCCATGGTTGTTTGAGGATGATGATGATGATTTAGTATTTAAAAGTTTTTTGAGGTGGAACACCTTGTAACGCTCAGGAAAATGTAGGGCAATATAGCACTTTTGATATTTGTGCTGGTTCTTATTTTTTTCCTTACTTTTACTTCAACACTATACAGTCTTGGTTGGGTGGGATTTCTTTTTTTGGCCAGGGGAGATAAATCTTGTAAAATAGGCCCACTGTAATCTTCCTGGCCATATTATAGATTTTACCGATTTTTATAATGCAACTCCACCTCATAGCTGTAACTGATTCGTAAAAACAATACCTGTAAAGCATTCTGCAATGGCTATCTATCTTCTGTGGAATGGTATTGCAGATTGCACACCATCTATTGACAGAGATGAGGTTCTTTGAAGAAATTATTACAGCTCACTCGGTTTGATTGTTTGGGGTTTTATGGCAACTGGGCTATTATCCACCAAACAAGAGACAAAAGAATAAAAGACACAGTCCTGTAACCAAAAGTAAAAATTCAAAATAAACATGCATAAAAGTCAACAACAAAGATCAAAAGTAGAAGTAGCAGGTAAAACCAAACAAATATAAATATGGCAAATAAAATGAACCCAGTAGTAAAAACCTTGGTGAAAGATACAGAATATAAAAGAACAAAACAGTAAAATCAAAGTCAATTAAAATAGCCAGTATATTTTAAAAAGGAAAAAAACAGGTGGTAAAAAAAACAATAATCAGATAACAGATGTCCAAGTGTAAGGGGCTCACATATAAAATCACAATGGCTAAAATAAAAACGATGTTCTAGATTAAAAGCAATAAAATCAGCTAAAATATGTTTAATGGTTAAAATGGTGTCACAAAACTCACATTTAGGTTCATTGTCTACCTGAAGAAGAAATGAATGAGTAATAAACAAATGGCCTAAGTGGCCTAGTGGAGTAATAAACAAATGGCCTAGTGGAGCAAAGCAAGTATGATATCCTTTTTGCAATTCCTGCAAAAACACAACTACCTTGGTTTAACAATAGGTTTGATCTCAAAGAGCTTGTTCGTAACCTGTTCCAACCAAGATCTGTGCCATTGTGCCTGGAGTTAGGTGGAAAAACACTGCCAGAAGTCCATGCATGGAACCAGCAATGAAATGTTGGACATGGGCATTGCAGACTTGGCAGCAATGTCTGCTGAAATCAGTGTGGCATCGGCCTGAGATCAAAGCCTGTAGCAAGCTAAATGAGTTGGTATAGAGGACACATCAACAATGATGCTTAGCCACTATGTGGTCCAAGGCAAAGCTGATAGTGTGTAACTCTGGATGGAAGATAGAACAATGCTGTAGGATCTGGTCTATAATGAGAGTGTAACAGGAGACAATGGCAGATCCCACTGATGTGTCAGACTTTGAGCCATTTGTGAATATGGGCAAGAAGTCTGGATGCCCAGCAACGGTGGCTGGTAAAGAGTTGCTGATACCCCCCTGCAAAAAGACACTGGAAGGGGAAACAGTGGGTCAGGGTGGAAGTGGCTTAGTTGTCGATGGGCAATGCTATCAAGACTGGTGTTGATGTCTCTGAGGTAGTCTTGAACATGCAAACTGAGAGGATGAATGACAGTAAGGCAAATAGTGCAAAGTATTTCCCACTTAGAACTGAAAATGTAGTCCCAAGTGGGATGGCCCTGCAGGGGTCACAATTTAGATGCTTACTGTAGGACAACTTCTGACAGCATATAGATAAAGATGGTTCATCAGTCTCAATGCAAAGACTTTGGACTGGTGGAGAGCCTCGTGCAAACACACAGGGATTTATGATGGAGGGTGTTGAGTCCCTTCACCACTGAATCCTGGGTGGAGCAAAAAACATCAGTCCACCACCTAAGAGAGAGATGAGAGAACCTTGAGGATGTTCAATGCACTTGGACCACAGATGATGAATGTGCATGAAAATGGTCAATTTCCAGTTGAAGATGAGACTAAAAAACTTGGTCTCTGCCACAAATGAAATGGTGGTACCTGCAAAGCCACAACTCAGGGTCCAAATGAAGATTATGCTTGTGGCAAAAGTGTATGCAATTGGTCTTCTGTGGGGAGAATTTAAACCCATTGGCTTTCACCTAAACCAAGAGACTGTTCAGGGTAGTTTGCAATTGTCGTTCGATGACCCTAATGCTGGATGATGAGCAAAAGATGCTAAAATCGTGAACATAGAGGGGCTGACACGAACATGAAAGGAATGAGAAGATAAAAAGTTGGAAATGAAGATCTGCATCTAATCTAAAACCAAAGGCATTGAGGTCATGAAGAATGCCAAATGTCCACATTGTGTCGTATGCTTTTTTGATGCTGAAGAATGTTGACACCTGGTGCTCTCTACATAAAAAAAATTCCTGATCGCTATTTCGAGGGTTAGGTTCTTTTACCTCTGAGCAGCACTTTTTTGCACATAATGGGCTAAATGGCCAGGCCATAAGGATCCTACTGACCAAGTGCAAGACAGGAAGTTTTGTGGTGATAAATCTCAATGCTGGCCCAGCTGAGACTCGAACCTGGAAAGTGCAGATTACAAGCCTGGTGCACTACCAACTGAGCCACCCCATCCCCAAAGTGGACTGTGTCCACTGAAATCACCCATGAGAAGGGGGGCAACAGCTGCGAGATGGTCATTTAGGTCTTCCCAGAAGATACTTTCAGGAGGTAAATAGACAGAGCAAACAGTCAACGGAAACCCCACAAAGAGGCAGATGGCTACTGCCTCTAAAGTGGTAATGAGGGTATGGAGGGTGGCCATTCACTAGGATGCCGACATCCTCTCAAGCTGGTCCATCTCCATCCCAGTCCCAGCATATAAGAGAGAAATGCCGAATTGTGGGATCATTGGCTGTCTACAAGTACATCTCCTGCAAATGCAGATGGGCTCGTGTGCCTTCAGGAGGATCTTCATATTGTTTATATTCTTCTAGAATTTATGACTCATCCAATGTAGAAGTATGGTCATTTCAGATCCTAGGTGAATGGGGGCAATAGTTTTCGACTTACTTTTATTGTCCCTAGTGATGGTTTTGGAAAACTTCGACTGTCCATATCCATGACCTTAGAATCGTCCAAAGGACCACTGAACAAGGTGGGGTCATTGTTTTCTTCTTGGGCCATAGTGGGGGCCCTTTAGGTTTGGAAATTCTGGCTGTCTGTGGTTGTGACAGAGGAGACCTTCCTGAGGTGCAAGTGGATAGTAAGAATAAAAATGGCATTGATAAAAATGGTGACACCAACCTTGGTTTTGCCTACACCAGAATGTATGAGGCCGCAGGTGAGAAAGATTCGGTGGAACACTGATATCAGTCTGCACCACCATGAAAGCCATTGCAATGATGGGCTTTTCAATCACCACAGTACCAGAGGAAATCTCGACAGGAAGGACAAGCAGTGAAGCTAGCTTTCTAACCTACTGGATAGATCTTGTTAATGGTCTTGGGGCATTATACTTCCATTTCCTCCAACCACTTTGAACAGTTACAGCAGAATGCTAGATGGTTGCTACTGCAGCTTACCTTTTCTGTTCTGCACTCAGGATTGAGGTGATTCTGGTTGCCACAATGAACACACATTGCTTGCCAGGGTTTGCCCTGGCAAGTAATATGGGCATGGCCATAACAATGCAGAAGGCTTGAAATGTATGGCCATACCTCAAATTGAAGTTAGCCTGCTTTGATGGAAGTCAGCAGGTGTGGCATATGAAATGTTAAAATCAGTACCCAGGTGGGCTGCTTTCACTCCTTCAGATGAGAGCTTTGAGAGGATTTACTCATCAGAAACATTGTGGCCACTCAGAGATCAAACCCAGGGAGGAATTGAGTGATTTGTGGGTGTTACAGAGACAGACACCCCACCAATTGCCATAACCTTGAGGAGCTCAGAATGTTTCAAGCAAGCAGTTTCCACCAGTATGTCACCAAATATTAGGCGATTGACTGATTTTGGAACTCCTGCAAGACCACCCAAACTTCTGCTTATGAAAAAGGGGGACATGTGCCCAATCACCTGTGGAATGAATGATCAGGAATCTCAGGAACGAAGAAACAAAGATGACGGTGATGATGGTGAAGACAACAAAGAATATGGGGGCTCTTGCTGAGCCCTCTTGGCGGCAGTGATAGAAGTATTTCTATTAATGGAACTCATGGTTGTTTTTAGATGGTTCAGTGCCAATAGTCCCACCACCATGGTATCAACAAGGCAAAGCCAATCAGGCATCAGGGCTGCAATGGGCACTATACCCACACAGCCAGTGATCCAAGCCTTCATAAATAAATGAAAAGGAAAAGAAGTGTGAGAAACTCAACTGAGTCCACACAAAATGAAATAAATCGAAGGAAAAAAAACTACAGTTAGCAGAGCTCTAACTGTTCTCACAAAATAAAGATAACTGCAAAAGGAAAATAAAGTGTGGGGAAACTCGCAAACCTGTCTCCTAACAGCTGCTCAAGTGGGTCCCCTCCCCCAACCTTCTCTGAGCCTATGGGGTCCTTGTGACCTGGCCATTTAGCCCATTGTGTGCAAAAAAGTGTCGCTCAGTAAAACAACCCAATCCAACTCCCGCTCTTTCTGAGGCCTTTAGGCACACTGTTCATAACCCATAACCCTGCCCCCCCGGAGTGGGACCTCCTTGATGAGGGGGGGGGGGGGGGGGGGCTTACGGTGCCTCCGAGAAGTTGGGCTCGGATCGCTGGTGCTCAGGTGTTGAAGTCCAGTGGCCCCCGGTGGAGGGGGGCTTGTAGAGGGCTGGCGGACTTTCTGTGTCCTGGAGTCCTGTCGGCTTGATCACTTGTCCCCCAGCGAAGCTGGGGGTCACAGCCAAGATTGAGGGGCCGTTCTATGGGCCCCGGACGGGGCTTTGGGTACCCCGTCTTCTGGGGCCTCTCGGGGCGACTTGCAGACTGAGTTGTGCACTTCTTCGCACACTCGTTCGTGGGCTCTCTGAGGCGGTCCCGATGATAAGTGGGTGGACGGATGCTCTTGGGGTGCTTCGGCCCGTTCACAATGGAGAGGACGAAGTTGGAGGCTCGCGGCCCTGTTACTCCAGCGGTGGCCAGCGGGCTTATCGATGGACACGCCAAACTAAGAGTCCCACATGAATGAGATTTGGACTTATGGCTTTTGCAGTGGAGGAACTTGATTCCTCTGTGAAGTAGGGACGGGTGCTGTGGTGTTGCAAGACCTGATAGGAGAACAGCTGTTGGGGTTGTGGGAGGGTCGCCAGCTGGGTTTTCAGGGTTACTAGCCAGGTGTCCCCGAAGCAGCCTCGACATGACTAGTGCCGAGACAGTGAGAGGGCCATGGTGGCCCGGCTCTATGGAGAGGACGAAGTTGGGGGTCGTGCCGAGAGGTTTGGAGTCCCTCGAGGTGTGGCCTTCTGATGGAAGTACCTTGGGCCTCTGCTGCAGAGGACCCTAAAAGCTAGGACTTCCTTTTTATTTCTGGCTCAAAATTCAAAAGACTAAGATCTTTTTATTTATTTTTTGGCAAGTTTCTTGGCTAAATTCAGTGAGTGTTGGGCATATATTAGGCAACACTCAAAATTTAAAAAGATCCCACTCTCACTGCACCTCAATGATTAAATCTTCGAGCAGGCAATAATAACAAGCAGTACTTCACTCTTCACACACAGGTCTTCTCTCGCTGCAGGCAGGACAATGTAAGGCAAGCTTAAAAGACAGGAGCTTTCTAGTTCATAGTGGTTTCAGTGACATCTCCCTTATGGTGATATACAGCCTAGAGTTGTGGTGCACCAGGAATGTCACGATTTCAATTCGTTGTTCATAACCTTTATGTGCTAATCTATAATTAAGCATATGGGCAACATAGCGAATCCAATGGAGCCCCTCTCTACACAATATGCTGCTCAAAGGAGGTTGCCAACTCCTTTGCCTAACCTCATCATTAGTTACAAAGTTGAACCACCTAATGCCCAAGATACTGTGTAAGCATTTAGAATCAAAAGCATAAAATTTCCTCTTATCTTGTTTACAAAGCATCTAAGGCTTGGAAAGGCCAACGTACGTTGGATGGGACATTCAGACATGGCCCAGTGTGCAGGAGAGCCATACCCTGTGAACATTAAAGAACACACTGGATGGCCTTGACAGGAGGCAACTATCTGTCTCCTAACAGCTGCTCAAGTGGGTCCCCTCCCCCAACCTTCTCTGAGCCTATGGGGTCCTTGTGACCTGGCCATTTAGCCCATTGTGTGCAAAAAAGTGTCGCTCAGTAAAACAACCCAATCCAACTCCCGCTCTTTCTGAGGCCTTTAGGCACACTGTTCATAACCCAATGTGCTAATCTATAATTAGGCATATGGGCAACATAGTGAATCCAATGGAGCCTCTCTCTACACAATATGCTGCTCAAAGGAGATTGCCAACTCCTTTGCCTAACCTCATCATTAGTTACAAAGTTGAACCACCTAATGCCCAAGATACTGTGTAAGCATTTAGAATCAAAAGCATAAAATTTCCCGTTATCTTGTTTACAAAGTATCCAAGTTTCACTACCATAACTAACCCTAGAAAGAACCAAACTATTATACAGTCTAATTTTAGTCTTTAGGTGTATACGCCTATTTCTCCACACTCTCCATAGATTCTTAAAAGTCCCGGCAGCAATCCCTATTTGTCTGTTAATCTCATGGCACACATCACCAGTATCTGTTACATAGCTCCCAAGACAATTAAACTGTGACACCTGCTCAAGACTGCAACCATTCAGATTAACTGAATCACAGCCTGCCTGACCAATTTTCATCACTTTAGTTTTCTCTCTGTTTACAACCAAACCTACCTACTACCAGTCTCCTCAACAGCTCGAATGAAAGAGTTCATCTCATGAACATCATTTCCCAAGAGGGTTAATCATCAGCATAATCTAAATCAGAAATTTTTGTATCTCAAGATCATTTAAGGCCAAAATCTTTCTCTTGCAGCAAGTTTCGCAGAACATAATCAATAACCAAAGAGAAAAGGAGACAAAATGCACCCTTATCAAACACTAGAAGTAATGCTAAAACAATTGCTACACGTCTTACCAACTCTCACACACAACAGTGTTATTAAAGAGAGCTTTCATTATGTTAACTTGTCTGGTATGCCATACGATCTCACAATCAACCACAAATTATGACAATCAACAGAGTCAAAAGCTTTTTGAAATCAACACAGCTAGCGACCAAAGGTTTGTGAAACTCTAAACATTTCTCAAGAATCTGCCTGAGTGAATATATCTGATCTACACAACCCCTACCACTTCTGAATCCACATTGCTCATCATGCAATTGAATGTCAACCAGATTTTTAATTCTATTAAGCACAACCATGCAAAGAACTTTCCCTGGAACAGAAAGTAGGCTGATACCCCTACAGTTATCACAATAACTATGATCACCTTTTTTGAAAATAGGGATAACAATAGCTCTGGTAAAATCCTTAGGAACCATGCCTTTATCATAAAAGATATTCAAAATTTCAGTCATCCAAATGGTAACAGAAACATTCCCAGCTCTAAGCATTTCTGTAGTAATTTCATCTACCCCTGGGGATTTATGAAGTTTAAGTTTAGAAATAGCCAAAATAACTTCAGATTGTGTTATAGGGCCAACATTAAAGCCACCAATGCATCTATCATCATTGGAAACAATGGGAGAAAAACTAACCACATTGTTTAGAACATCACTGAAATGCTCAGGCCACCTAGCCATGACAGAATCCTCAACTTCTATAATCTTACCTTGTTTATCCTTCAATCCCTGTAAACCTGTCCGTTTTCTGTTGTCTGTCCTGTATTTGTGTCCTTGATATAGTTTTTTTTTTGTCCTGACACAAAAAAAGCCAGAGTGGGTGTTCCAGGTATCCGACATAATGCACTTCTAAGTGCAAACTAGTTGGATTTAGACTGGTTAGAACAAAGTTCCCATAATCATTTTATATTTGATTTGAGCATGATGTAGATGTAACAGTGGGGTTCCATTTGCTCTCTAATTTTTATTTTCGAGGTATCATAAAATGTTAGGATTTAAACATAGGTGACAATCACTGCGTTACCTGGGTGACATTTTAATGTCAATATATCAATAAATATTTTGTGGAAAAAATTTCGCCAACATACGAAACTTGAACCCGCATCTCTCCAGAAACATATCAGAGTATTCTTACTGACTGAACTAATGCTGGCTAATCTTTTTTCCACTAATTTAAGACTAAATCTTTCACCGATGATTTTTGGCACCAACCATTGGTGCCATCTATGATCAACAGGCGGCAACAATTTCTTTTTATGTTGCACTGAGTGAGATGGAAAAAATAAAGTCTTTTCACGCTATTTAGCATTATTAATAATTTAAACATGGGTGACAATCACAGTGTTACCTCCTGGGTGACATTTTAATGTCAATATATCAATAAATATTTTGTGGAAAAAATTTCGCCGACATACGGGACTTGAACCGCATCTCTCCAGAAATGTGCCAGAGTATTCTTAACAATTGAACTAATGCTGGCTCATCTTTTTTCCACTAATTTAAGACACCCATTGATAATAGATGGTGCCAATGGTTGGCACCGAAAATCATTGGCGAAAGATTTAAAGTCTTAAATTAGTGGAAAAAAGATGAGCCAGTATTAGTTCAATCAGTAAGAATACTCTGGCATGTTTTCTGGAGAGATGTGTTTGTAATAAGTGTTAGTTATTCTGAATCCATTGAATTTACTTACCTGTAGGAGACGTTGCCCATTGCCATTGCAGCTACCAATACCAAAAGGGCCTATTACTCCTCCCCAAAGGTCAGCGTCAGTACCAACTTTGGCATTGAAGTCACCAAGAACAAGGGTAATATCTCCTTTCTTGACAGAATTCAAAATATCCTGAAGTTATTCATAAAACCTATCCTTCTCATCCTCATCGGCATCCTCAGTGGGGGCATAACAGCAGATAACATTCAAGTCTTTAACGCTTGTCTGAAATTTTGCTGTAAGAATCCTTTCATTTGCACTCATCCTAGAAGAGCATCACTAGCGTGTCTGCTGAGAAGCAGACCCACGCCTTGGTGATGCTTATTGTCGTCCCTCCTTGAAAAGAGAAATTTAAGATTATTTTTAAGAATCTGACCTTTATCTGTCCATCTGGTCTCTTGCAAGCCAAGAATATCTAAATTATAATGGTGAAATTCTTGTGTGAGGACATCAAGAGAAAAAGCTCTGTGCAGAGTCCTCACTTTCCAACTACCTATGAAGAGAAAATGGTTAGTAGGATGTTTAAAGAAACTATGTTTATTGAGAGAGGGAATGCCGACAATATCAAACAGCCCCCTAATCGCAGACATGGGGCAAAAGACCCGTTCCCCTACCACTAAAGGCTGAAGCCATCTACACTGGAAGACTTCCTCCAATGTAGAATTTGACGATGCCAATAGAAGCAAAGAGTTCAGGTGCCTGCGATGACTTCTGCGCAGGATTATCCACCAGCTGATAAACATATCCTGTGAATCTATTCACTTGGGGCTGTCAACCCACAAACAAACAGAAAACACAGCGGAAGATTTTCCCTCCACAGAAGCCCACCAGTGCAGCAAAATCAGGATCCATAATCAAGCTCAGAGCCATATATCTGTCCAGTCCAGTGGATTTATATGGTCAGCACCAGGACCCTGTTTGGTTGACCACTCCTCAGCAGGGTAGAAAAAAAAGAAAAGTAGCCATAGTTGTCAAGATCAGTAGACCACACACCTATGTTTAAATCATTAATAACGCTAAATAGTGTGAAGAGACTTTATTATTTCCATCTCATTCAGTGCAATGTAAAAAGAAATTGTTGTCACCCGTTGATCATAGATGGCGACAAATTTTGACGCCAAAAATCATTGGTGAAAGATTTAAAGTCTTAAATTAGTGGAAAAAAGATGAGTTGGCATTAGTTCAATTGGTAAGAATACTCTGGCATGTTTCTGGAGAGATGCGGGTTCAAGCCTCCTATGCGACGAAATTTTTTCCCCAAAATATTTATTGAAATGTTAGAATGTATTGAGAGGTAACTGGGCAAGTGAGGTTATTTAATTTATATTTAAAAAATAAATATTCCATCAAGCAGCTGCTTGCAACAAAGATCTGAGAGGAGCCTGTCAGTTTATACACTGAAGTGCCATTGAATTAGGGATAGGAGATGTTATCCAAATTCAGTACCGCAAATCTCGCATTTGCACGCATGTGTGGCTGAAACTCTGGTCATATAAAGCTGTCAGCTTTGGCTTCCCCAAGCATTAGTCATGAGAAGTGTAATGGGAAAGGCGCGGGATTTAGATGCATTTGACAGAGGGCAGATCATAGGTACCCGATGGATGGGACACTCGATCTCCGAAATTGCCAACAAACTTGGATTTTCTCGTACGACAGTTTCAAGAGTGTTCTGGGAATATGAAAATTCCAGCAAAAAAACAAACACCTGGACAAAAACTGCAAAGGACAACTAGCGTTGAATGATCATGGAGCATGCATCGTATGGACCGATAGGGGCCAGACATTATCTGAAATCACCTCCCATCTGAATGCAAGTTCCAGCTGGGAAGTCAGTGCATGGACCATGCAATGTTCACTTCATTGTCTCAGCTTTGGGAGCCGCCGAACTATGAGAGTTCCACTTCAAACGGCATGACACTGGGTTCAACGCCTTGCCTGGGCTAAAGAACATCGAAACTGGACCATCAAAAATTGCCAACAGATAGCCTGGAGTGATGAATCTTGATTTAAACTTCATCATGCACATGGGAGACTGAGGGTATGACGCCAACTCCACGAAGCCATGGATCCATGCATGTCAGGTTGGAACAGTACAAGCTGGTGGTGGCTCAGTGATGGCCTGGGGTGTTTTCAGTTGTATGTCTGTGGGACCTTTGGTACATGTACAGACGACTCTCAATGCATCCCGGTACGTAGTACTCATGGCTGACCATTTACACCCATTTATGGCGATCATGCATCCCAATGGAGATGGCGTCTACCAGCAAGACAACTGTTCATCTCTCAGGTTGGCTACTGCATGGTTGAAGAATTCTGCTGACTTTGAAATAATGAATTGGTCACCTAGAAGCCCAGATTTAAATCCCATCGAAAAACTTTGGGGTACTGTCGAGCAGAGTGTTCGGGCCTATGTCCCATCAGCGATGACCTTGAGAGAATTGTGGACAGCTCTGGAGGATGCATGGGTCGCCATACCAGTGGAACATTTACGCAAGTTTGCTGAGTCCTTGCCTCATCATGTGGCGGCCATTATCAAGGCCAGAGGGGGTTCAACATGTTATTAGGTTGCTACCCCTAATTCAATGGCACTTCAGTGTATGCCATAGTAGGTCTCTTAGGTACTACCTTGTATGACAAAAATTACAATTTGGAATTCGGAGGAATTTTGACTACCTAGAAAAACTAATAAATTTCCATACTTTGTGTATGTTATGCACTATATCAATTATTAATCAATGCTTCATACACATTGATTACTAATTATTAGTAATTTAACTTCCATAATATAAAAACTCATGAAGTTGCGGCACCTTGTGAGCTTCAGTTGGTTTTGGGTGAAACCAAATTCCCATTTAAACAAACAGAGTTTAGGGATGGTCATTTTATGGTACCCATTAACAAATTATGAATTAAATTTCCAATCTGATAACAAAAAGCCTAAATCAGTTAAATAACATTTTTTTGCAGTACAAAAAATTTGTGGTATGCGTAGTTTTTTATATTAAAGAAATTGAACTTAATCACTAATAATAAACTATATGTAGGCATCATTCAATTATTAATAATAGATTGATACATGTAAACATCACAATACAGACAGAATAGCAACTATTATACCCCTTTCTCCAGTGATATTTTAAGAAAGTGGTTGAATCGTCAGCAGTGGCAACTGCTGATGATTCAACCACTTTCTATATTAAATAATAATATAAAAAGTTAATTAATAAAAGTTAATAAAATTAATATAAAAGGTATAAATAAATTACTACGTTTTATATTAATGGAAATTAAATCTCTAATAAAATTAGCTCTTTGGGTGTCCAAGCTGGGTTTACTACTTTCACTTTTCTGATTCTAGTAGCACATGAAATTTTAACATTTCAAAGGACAGCAAGGCAAAAAAAAGAAAGAAAAAAACTGGCCATAAATGACCAGATCAGTAGCCAAACTGATAAGGCAGTATTTCCTTTCCCTTCCAAAAGAGAATATCTCTTTTGAAAGGTACTAATGGCTTCCACCATGAGAAGGTGGGGTTGGACATTAGATGCTAGGCCTGGCTAGTTCTGTGCGTATCACTGGGGATTGGTACACAGCTCTCCTTTCAGTTTACACCTAGCTAGTTTATATCATTTCTAACTAGTTTATACCATTTAGAAAAAATGAAAAAAATTGAAGATTTAAATAATAGCAATATTGTGAACTATTCATATTAAAATTTAAAAAAAATGAAAAAGTTCAAAAATGGGAAATACAGTAAATTTCTATTATATTGTAGAAAATGTTTAAAAAGTTAATTTACCTTTTTTTTTCCCCTTGAATTTTTGCCTTTTTATTATTCACAATTAAATGCTCTCATTTTCTTTTATACTATTTACTTCAGGATAAGTTCTACTAAAGTTATATATTTTATTTTTGGAAATCCCTTCAGAATTAGCTTGGCCACCAAAAGGAGACCAGTTTTAGAAACTTGACACTTTGAGGGTTTATAATCAATACATAGGCATCATCCCCTGTCCAATAATAAATCAATCAAAAATTATAATGCAAAAGTATTATGATTTATGTGATCAGGTCCTGGAAAGAAATTTTTATAGCATGGACTTCATTTAGTTCTTTGAGAGAAATTGACTGCTCCTCAGTGGCCACACACAGAAAACCAGATCAGTATGCCACACTAATCTGGCCCCCCTCCCCCTTCAATTCCCTTACAGAAGAAAATACCTCTTTCAAATGATATTAGCAGCCTGCACCACAAGGTGGGATCAGAGTTTAGATGCTGAGCCTAGTCAGTTTTAGGAATCATCCAGCAATTAATATACATGCCTAGCTACCATTTATAAGCCAAGAATTTCAGATTAGTATTTTTACTGAATGTGTTCCATTATTTAAACTTACTTTAAATGCTTTTTCTTGCATAACCTTCTCCAGTTTCCTAGTTTCTTGTTCAGCAGATTTTCTACTTTCATTCTTTGTTAGGCACCAAGCATGAAAAACCATGCATCGCAGATCTTTAGCTGCTGAAGTTTCTGATGTCATTTTATTCAGTATGGAATTTAGCTTCCGAGTTTGCAAAGAGAGTGGTCTTTTGAATTTTGAACTGGAAATAAATTTTATGACACTATTATTATTAAGATAACATTCCATTTTAAACAACACTATGACCAATGTAGAAAATCTGGTGCAGGATATCTTTGCTATCTGTTTTCCCACATATATGGAGACAAATTATTGAGGAACTCTACATAAAAATTCCCCCACACTTTTTAGGATCACATCTGTAGACCACATATGGCAACATCATTTCAGAAGACCTAACAATTAATGGTTTAACAGAAGCCTTCAATTGATAAAGCTGTGGATTATTTAGGAAACACGATCCTCTCTATGATCATTCTGTCGAAGTTGAACACGAGATACAAGATGTTTTGTCATGCTACAAAGCAATTCTACAAATAAAAATGCAAGCTGGAGTCCAAACTACTTTAACAACTTTAGACTCATTCTTTGCAAAACAAAAACCTATCACAAAAGAAACTGAACATTAGGAAGGTAGGAGTAGTATTTTTATTTCAAGGTCCTTCCAGTTTTCAACTGACATTCTGAGGAGGGATCAGGAGACTTTCCCTGGAACAGAGAGTAGGCTGATACCCCTTTAGTTATCACAAAACTATATTATTCCTGGTAAAATCCTCAGAAACCATGCCTTTATCATAAAAGATATTCAAAATTTCAGTCATCCAAGTGGTAACCGAAACATTCCCAGCTCTAAGCATTTCCATAGTAATTTAAATTATTTTAGTATGTGGAAATTATTACCTAAGGGGAAGCTAGGTATCAAACATTAATTAATAGATTCTGAAAAAAATTCATCGCCGCCACGGCAGAAATTGAACCCGCATCCCTCCAGATTCATGCCAGAGCGCGCTACCATTGCACCACGCGTTGGACAACGAACTCTTTCAGAATATGACCTAATAAATCTTCCTGAGATGTGACTGAGACAGCACCATCTGTACTCAAGGAGATGCAACTTTTTCAATCGTTGCATTTGATTATCAGATGTTAATGAGAAGGTCGCTAATGCTAAGACGTTAAATATATAATTAAAAATCAATCCAAAGTGAATGCACATATTCCCTGTTAAGATAGACATCAAACATTAATTAATAGATTCTGAAAAAAATTCATCGCCGCCATGGCAGGAATCAAACCCGCATATCTCCAGATTCATGCCAGAGTGCGCACCACGCGTCGGACAATGAACTCTTTCAGAATATGACCTTATAAATCTTCCTGAGAGGTGACTGAGACAGCGCCATATTAGGGAGGGGGAAATTTCAGAAAGGAAAATAAGGAGAAATAGGGGGAGGGATATGTATTTTAGTAATTGTTCTGATTGTGGTTAGTTTATATAATTTTATTATGGGGGCATAGATTTCCAGAGCGAAGCATAGGGGAATTGGGGGGGGGGATAACTCTAAAGGCAAACCAAGGAGAAATATGGGGGGGAGTATACTTCATTTACTGTTATAGGTTCAGTTACAATTTAATTTACTTTATTGTGTGTACCTTAAGTTCAGAGGAGATGGGAAGAAGGGTGACTGGCTGAGGTCTACTACAAATCAAAGCAACACTCCAATCCGACGTGGAACCAGCCTGCCTTGAGGGGCAAGATTCTCAGGTGGCTCATGCAAGTTCAGGCATAACCCGAACCTTCGCGAGAAATCAGGTCAGGGGAGAAAAAACAATCCTGGTGAAGGAAGGTAGTGATGAGGTGTTTAATCCCCACCCTCCCACCATGGCTGAATAGCGAGCCAGCTGGAAGTAAATCAAGGAGGGTCAAGACTACCCTCAACCTTCTATGGAAGCACATGACAGGACGAGTAAGAGACAAGATCAGAATGAACAAGATGAATTTGGGGGGGGGGGGGTCAGAAAGCAAATAAAATGTCTCAGTCCACAGGAGAGGCAATGTGGTATACTACTGTTAAAAGTTAATTATAGGAGTTAAAGGAAGAGGAGAAGAAAAAAAAGATAATAAAGAATAATAAAAATATACATATATATTTTTTCTTTTTTGTTCTGTTTTGTATAGCTGAATAAATAAGTTGAGAGATTTTATCTGTTATGTGTAAGTATTTGTATATGGTCCTAGTTTTGTTATTGTGGAGTTTGCCTACATGTGTGTTAGATATACATATTTTTTAAGATCGATCCGTATATCAGTGTTCCAATTAGTTAAAGAATGGGACTCGGCTCAACACTGTTATATTGGACCACTGTCTATTATTAACTTTCTTGAAGGTTAAGTCGGTATACGTACTTTAGTCAAGGAGGGATTAAGCATGAGAGAAGAGATGCATGATATTGTGGAGAGAGTTGGGGGGAGGAGCAAAAAGCTAAGGAGAGGGCAGGAAGTGGGGATTACAGTTCAGATAAGCCATAGTTGGGCAATGGTCTTGATCTTGAAAAGTTTGTTGCAAACCTGTTCAGACCAAGAACTCTGCCATTGTGCCCAGAGCTCGATGGAAACCCACTGCCTGAAGTCCAGTTATGGAACCAACAGCAGAGAGTCGGACAAGGCTGACTGACTTGGCAGCAGCGTCTGCCTAGTCATTGCCCCTGATCCCAACATGACCAGGCACCCAACAGAGGAGAATCGTGGTGGTGGCTGCCAGACGATGCATGCTAGCGGATCTTGGAGAGAACAGGGTGAGGCCAGTGCCTCACCGAGATCAAAGTCTAAAGCGAGCTAAGTGAGTCAGTGTAGAGGACATACTGACAATGATGCTTAGCTGCTATGTGGTCTAAGGCAAGACTGATAGCATGCAACTCTGCAGTGAAGATGGAACACTGCAGCGGGATCTGGGCTGCAATGATTACATCACAGCAGACCATGGCTGATCCCACCGATGTGGCGGACTTTGAGTCATCTGTGAAGACAGGCAAGAAGTCTGCATGCTCAGCATGATGGCTGACAAAGAATTGCTGATTGACAGTCGGGTGTAAAGCATTTCCCATCCTGCAAAGAGAGAAATCACAGGAAGGGGAAACAACAAGCCATGGTGGAAGTGGCTTGGCTGTGAGATGCTATCGAGACTGGTGTTCGACCATGGACACGCAAACCAAAAGGACAAATGGCAGTCGGCTGATTCTGATATAACATTTCCCACTGGGGAGAGAAAGGTCCTGTTATTGGCCAGGCAGGGATCGCAATTTTACAGCATACTGCAGGGACAACTGCTGATGGCGAATAAAGATGGTTCGTCAGTCTCAACATACAGACTCTGGACCGGTGAGGTGTGGAAGACTCTCATGCAAACAGGGAGGGCCTGATAATGGAGAGGGTCCAGCACCTTCACCACCGAATCCTGGGCAGAGTCGTACACCTGGGATCCATAGTCCAGTTTTGACCGGACAAGTGCACGGTATAGGCAGAGCATTGAACATCGGTCTGCGCCCCAAGAGAGAAAAGAGGGGACCTTGAGGATGATCAATGCCCATGTGCACTTGAACCTGAGATATCGTACGTGTGGTAGAAAGGTCAATTTCTGGTCGAAGATGAGACTGAAAAACTTGGTCTCCACCACAACTGGAATGATGTTACCCCCGAGCCACAGCTCGGGATCCATATGAAGATTACACTTGCGGCAAAAGTGGATGCAAGCAGTTTTCTGTGGGGAGAACCCAAACCAAGAGTTAGTTCAGGGCAGTTGTCATTCAATGTCCTTCATGCTGGACGACGAGCAAAAGACACTAAAGTCGTTAACATAGAGAGCACTGCCTACAGTCGGAGGAAGTTGCTGTATAACAGAATTTATCGACAGCGAAAAGCGAATACTCAGGATGCAGCCTTGTGGCACCCACTGTTTTTGGGCGAAAGGCTGCGACAGAGTGTTGCCGACACAAACTCGAAGAGTATAAGATGCCAAAAAATTTGCAATGAAGATTGGCATATGACCTCTCAAACCAGAACTATGGAGGTCACAAAGAATGTCTAATCATACCGTGTTTTATGCTTTTTCGATGTTGAAGAAAATGGACACCAGGTGCTTTCAACATAAAAAAAAATTCCTGATCACCAATTCGAGGCAGATCAGGTGGTCTAAAGTAGACCTGTGCCTGCGAAAGCCACATTGGGTGTTGGAAAGAAAGCCCTGATATTCCAAATATCAAACAGCTTGGTATTTTTACCATTCTTTCCAACACTTTCCAGATGCAGCTCATCAATGCAATTGGATGATAATTCGAAGTAATCTTGGGATCCTTGCCTGACTTGGGGAAGGCCAAGACAATGGCCTCCCACCAGGTGTCTGGAAACTGCTACCCGATGAAAATACAGTTGAAGAGTCGGAGCAGCCAATCCTTACTTGGTGGTGAGAGATGTTAGAACATAGTATAATGGACATTGTCTGGCCCGACAGTGGATGCACAGGAAGAGTGCAGAGCAAGGCGAACCTCCTCCACTGTGAATGGCCTGTTGTAAAACTCCAGGCTATTCGAATGGAAGGACAGTGAAGAGCGTTCGGTCTTGCTCTTCTCGGCCAGAAACTCGGGGGAGTAGGAACACAAGGAAGAGATAGAGCAAAATGACTCCCCCAGAGTGTTGGCAATTGCCTGTCCATTGTGCTCAAGGATCGATAATGAGTGGGATGTGTACTTCTTACCCATCTTCCAGACCTTATCCCACATGACCTCAGAACTGGTGGTGCGGGTGATAGATGACGTATATTTGATCCAAGATTCCTTCTGGCTCCATGAAATGGGCTTTTGCCCTGGTGTGTTTGAATGCTTCAAGGTTGGGAGATGTCGTATACCTCCAACCCCCCCCCCCCCCCCCAAGTTCTGTCTTGAGCCTTATGAGCTGCAGTGCAGTCAGGATTTCACCACAGTTTTGGGAACCATAGAAACAGAGTCGAGGTTTGAGAAATAGTAGAGGCAGCTGTATGGATGATGCAGTCCATCATCTCTGCCACTGCAACATTGATTGGCTAATGGCTGACAGAGTAGTCATCGAGCTCAGAGAGGAACTTGAAGCCACTCCAGTCAGCCCAATCAAGCCTCCACTGTAAGATGCATGAAGGGCTGCAAGGCCCCCCACAGGAGATGGTGCACACCAAGGAGAGGTGATCACTTCCATAAGGATTGTCCTCAACCTTCCATGTAGAGAGTGGAAGGATGGAGGAGGAGCAGATAGCGAGATCAATGGCAGTGAACTTGTGTGTCAAAGAGTGGAAATAGGTGCTGACAAATGTGTTCAAGAGGGATACCAAAGGATGCAGGTGCCACTGCTCCAAGACCCTGCCCCTTCCGTTAGTGTCAGCACTTCCCCAGAATGGACTGTGTCCATTGAAATCCCCCATGATGAGAAAGGGGGACGTCAGCTGTGAGACGAGATCATCAAGGTCTTCAAGGAAGACGAGACTTCCAGGTGGTAGGTAGACAGAGCAGACAGTCAATGAAAATCCCACAGAGAGGTGGATGGCAACTGCTTCTAAGTTGGTGGTGAAGAATATGACCTGGAATGGAGAATTGTTGCTCATGAGGATGGAAACACCCCCACAAGCTGGACAATATCCATCCCGGTTCCGGCAAGTGAGAGACAAGTGCCAGATAGTGGGATCGTTGGCTGTCTGCAGGTAAGTCTCCTGCAGGAACACGCAGATGGACTCATGTGCCCTCAGGAGGACCTTGATGTTGTCGATTTCCTCTGAAATCCATGAAAATTCCATTGTAGGAGTGTGATCATCTCAGGTCTTAAAGAATTGGTGGACGGCTTTCAATTTATTTTAACCATCGCCAGCGATGGTTTGGGAAAAATGGGGCAGTGTGTGTTCATGTCCTCAGAATCATCCGAAAGACACGGATCAGAGACCACCAAACAAGGATGGGATAAAATTTTCTTTTTTGGTCCCGGTGGGGGCCCCTTGTGTTTGGAAGGTCTTGCTGTCTGTGGGTGGGATGGAGGAGGCCTTCCAGTGGTGAAAGTGGAAGGCGCAGATGCAGGAATAGAAACTGGGCTGATGTTGAGATTGACTTTGGCTTCGCCTGCATCAAGAGGTACTTGGCAACAGGCGAGAAAGTTTCAGCAAGTGGAATGCTGATGTCGGTCTGCATCGCCACGGAAGCCATCTTAACAATGGACTTTCCAATGACCATACAAGCATAGGAGGCCTTTCCAGGTGGGGCAGGCGGTGCATCGAGCTTCCTCGCCTCTGGATAACTGATGTTAAGGAGGGTCGTTAGGCACTGTACGTCTTTCTCCTCCAGCCACTTTAGATTAGTCATGGGAGTACACCAGATGTTCACCACGGCAGTTTACACAGCGTGCCTTTTCTGCTGTGCAGTCAGAATCAAGATGATCCTGACTGCCACAACGAGCACAGGTGGGCTTGCCCTGGCATGCTGTGCAGGCATGGCCGAACCTTTGGCATTGAAAACAATGCAGAGGGTTGGGTATAAATGTTCGTACCTCGCAATGTAAGTACCCTGCCTTGATGGAAGTAGACAGGTGTGGCGTGTTGAAAGTAATTATTAGTACCCTGGTGGGTACAAACTTTCCATCACAGTATGTCGAAACCCGGTGGACTGCTGTCACTCCCTGGAATGAAAGCTCCGAGAGAATTTCCTCCTCAGAAATCTTGAGAGGGCCCCACTTGGAGTTCATGCCCTGGGAGGATTTAAGTGTCTCCTATGCCTAATTAAGAGTAACCAGATCTTAGGCACTTGACAGATTTCGGTTCTCTGGCAAGACCTTTCAAAACCTTATTTATAAAAAAAAGGGGGGGACATGTCCCCAAGAACCTGATCACCTGTAGAGTGGATGATCAGGAACCTTGGGGACAAAGGAAGACACGAAGACGACAGCAAAGACACAGAAGACTGGGGCTCATGATGAGCTCTTTTTGCGGCATTCTCCAATGTAATTTCATTTTTGGGACTCGTATTTGGGTTTTGAGTTTCATTGCCCGTTGTTCCAACCCATCACGGAGACCAACAAGGGACGCCCAATCGGGCGCCAGGGCTGCCAGAGCACCATACCCACACAGCCAGTCAGCCAAGAGCCCTCACAACGAAACCAAAGGAAAATTAAAAATGAAATGTGAGAATCTCACCTGAGGACTCACAAAAGAAAAGCGGAAAAATAAGGAAAAGTGAGAAACAACTCGTTCTCACAAAGGAAAGAAAACTACAAAATTCATAAATCCATGGGGAAACTCATAAACCATTGACTGAACGTGGAAAGGTTACTCACTGCTCTGCATAGTTGACCCGAGCAGGACCAGCCCACCAGCAAATTGATCCTGAAGGGGCCATCCCAGGACCTCCAGTTTACCTGAAGCAGAGGCCAAAGCAATATATAGCAGTGGACCCAAAAGTCGCTGCCCAGCCCCACGATGGACAGGCTCCTCAATGGAAGCCAAGGGGACCCCACCAGTCATGAGCTGAGGAGAGAAGACTAGGACCCATGAGCAACTGCCAGGATCCTCCTTTCCAGGGACACGGGGTCTCCATGCACAGCAAACACACAGCCGAATGTTCAGGACCCTGTGAAGGTACCCAAGCCAGCAGAACCTTCACAGGATGGTTCCCTCACCATGGACAGGAGCTCACACCAAGGGGTGGGGTTGAGGTCCAGTGATTGAGGGGGCCATTTGAGTATGTTAAACTCACTTAAATGCTACAGGAGCCAATTTGTCACCAATCAGGAAGTATGCAGTGTGGCATTGTCTTGTTGAAAGATAGTGTCATGGTGCAGAAAGAGAATCTTTATAAACAGATGTAGATGGTCGGCGAGGATGTTTACAACCCTTGTGTCAGTGATAGAGGTCTAGACAGGTACGAGGCATCCCTAAACACACCCCAAACTGTTACACTGCTTCCATCTACCTGTATGACTCCAACTTGACAAGCTGAATCCATTGCATCATGCGGTTTAATCCACACATGTACCCTCCCATTGGTGCAATAGAGTTAAAACCATGGTTTTCCAGACCAGATGACGTGTTTCCAGTCCTCCACACTCTAGTTGTGATATGCCTTTCCAAGCTGCAGACTAATCCTTCAATGCCTTGCAGTCAACAAGGGGACACAATGTGGACATCAACTGCTGTAAGCTATTTTCTCTGATATGACGGACAGTCTTTGCACATAAGCTTGTGGTCACATCCTCATTCAATTCCCATGTCATCTGCTCCATGGTAACCATGCGATTCCTTGTAATGATGTGGGACAGTCTGAGCTCACTTGACAATCAATTGTCCGTTTACAACCACATTTCTTCCATTGATTGAACGTTTTGATATGTTTCAAGTAGTCTTGGTATACAAGTGGAACAGACTGACGTGGAAATCCCAACAGTTCAGCAGTTGCTGTGATTGAACAACTGGCCTTCCTCACACCTACTATTTGGCTATGGTCAAAATCACATATGTCACTGCCTTTACCCATGATTACTTCTCTGTGACTGGTTCCAATGAATAGAGACCTACTCCATTTATAGGCATTTCCAGTTTCAGCGTCCTACATGATTGGACGTGATACTTCTGCTTTGCACATTATCGGGGGTGTATAATAATTTGTCCATTCAGTATAGTTAGGTTGGCTGAGCATTCAGAGATGTTCTAAACAATGTGGTTATTTTTACTCCCATTGTTTGTAACGAGGATAGATGCAATACTGACTTTAATATTGGCTTTATATCAGTCTGAAGTTATTTTGGCTATTTCTAACCTTAAACTACATAAATCCCCAGGGGTAGATGAAATTACTACTGATATGCTCAGAGCTGGAAATGTTCGGTTACCACGTGACTGGCTGAAATCTGAATATCTTTTATGTAAAGGAATTCTTGCTAAGGATTTTATCAGAGCTATTATTATCCCTATTTTTAAGTGATCGCAGTTCTATTATTAGGTGATAGCAGTTTTTGTGATAACTATAGGGGTATCAGCCTACTTTCTGTTCCAGGTAAAGTTCTTTGCATAATTGGGCTTAATAGAACTAAGAATCTGATTGACAGACAACTGCATGATCAGCAGTGTAGATTCAGAAGAGGTAGAGAGGATGAGTAGATCAGATTTTTTCACTTAGACAGATTCTTGAGAAATGTTTAGAGTTTCAGAAATCTGTGGTTACTAGCTTTGTTGATTTCCAAAGGCTTTTGACTCTGTTAATCATCATAATTTGTGCTTGATTGTGAGATCATATGGCACATCAGACAAATTAGTTAACATAATGATAGATCTCTATAATAATACTGAGTCGTGTGTGAGAGTTGGTAAAGCTTATAACAATTGGTTTAACATTGCTTCTAGTGATTCACAAGGGTGCATTTTGTCTCCTTTACGTTTTCATTATTGATTATGTTATGTGAAATTTATTCCAAGGGAAAGACTTGGGCTTAAATTGTCTAGAGATCCAAAAATTTCTGATTTAGAATCATCATCATTATCCTCAAGCAGCCATGAGCAACGGAGGTCCAACCAGACCATGCAATTTAGTTCTCCAAGCATATCTGTCCTGAGCCACATCTGTTGGATCTGGCAACTGCACACCAATTCTAACAAGGTCCTGTCTGACATTGTCTTCCCATCACATCCCCCTCTTTCGGAGGCCTTTAGGCACACTGTTCATAACTCTATTCACTAATCTATAATTATCCATATGGGCAACATGCCCAAACCAATGGAGTCTCTCTCTGCACAATATATTGTTTAAAGGAAGTTAACTGACTACTTTGCCTAACCTCATTATTACTTACAAAGTTGAACAACTTAATACCCAAGATACTGCGTAAGCATCTAGAATCAAAAACATCAAGTGTCCTGTTATCTTGTTTACAAAGCATCCAAGTTTCACTACCATAACTAACCCTAGAAAGAAACAAACTATTATACAGTCTAATTTTAGTCGTTAGGTGTATATGCCTATTTCTCCACACTCTCCATAGATTCTTAAAAGTACCAGCAGCAATCCTTATTTATCTATTGATCTCATGCAGCACATCGCCAGTATCTATTACATAGCTCCCAAGATAATACTGAGCAACACACAAAAAGGCTGTGAAATGAAAATAGCCAAATCTTTACTAATTTCAAGGTGCTGAACATGAAAATGACAATAAAATTTGTCAATTGGCTCTTGTTTAGGAGAGACAGAGATGGTCATGTATAAATGAGTACGCATTGAGTACACAAGTAACCATTTTGCAACGCTGTATTTTAAACTCCATATTGCAACATATTGCATTGTATTACATCAGCCCCCCATACACACAACCCAAAGAGGTATTCCATCATTGTCTGATGCAACATAGTTGAGTCATGACATCGCGGTTTTATGATCGCAGACAAAAGATGATGCGACGTTAGTTGTAAGCGATGTCTCGTAGGGTGAGCAAGTCTTTTGAGCAACTCCCATTTACCCCTGAGTCATAAATACAACACGTGATCTTTGCAGTTTTATCCAACAGTAGTGATGCCTCGTAACTGTGTTAATAGTGGAGATACATTTAGTTACATTTGCGGGGAAGTGATTTTTGCAAGCCAAAAAAGGGCCATCACTCCAATAGTGAAAGTGACATATGAGTTTTATTTTGGATGTAAGATTGGAGACCAGGACAAGGCACATATGCTGCAGTACGTAAGCAAGAAATCTTCCAAAGTGGCTGAAAGGCGAAAAAGTGGCGATGCTGTTCATTATTCCTATGGTTTGGAGAGAGCCAAGCAATCACACAAATGACTGCTACTTCTGCATGGTTCCACCTATTTCTGAAGGCATCACAAGGAAAAAGAAGTGGACAATAGCGTCCACTTCTTTTTCCTTGTGAGTCATGCTCTAATAATACATCTGCTCTCTGACCAGTTCTGCACGACAAAGGCCTTCGTGTTCCCGAACCTCCAAAAGAATTTTCCGTCAATTCAGATAATGAGGAGGGAGGCAAAGCGACATTAGGTTCTCCGCAGCCTTCGGTGTGTAAATGATGATCCCTATGTCTGCCACGGTGCGTAATCTGTGCCACACATTCTCACCAAAGAAAAAATAAACGATCTTGTTCATGAAGTGGAGCTGTCCAAGGCCAAAGCAGAATTACTTGGATCGACTTAAACAATAGAATCTTCTCAAGGAAAATGTCCGAGTGACTTCGTTTTGAACTCATCATATGCATTTTGCACCTTACTTCAGAAAAGAAGATGACCTTGTGTTCTGCTCCGATGTAGATGGCCTGATGAATGCCGTCGGAATCAAACATTACCATCAAGAATAGCGACTATTCATAGACTCCTCGAAATTGAGTCTCAAGGCAATGTTGCTGCATAATGGAAATTGACTTCCATTCCGGTCAGACATGCTGTCTACATGAAAGAAATCTACAACAACCTAAAATAGCTGTTGAACTGTCTTCAATACAGCAAGTATGTCTGGCATCTCTTTTGTAACTTGAAGGTAGTGGCTCTGTTGATGGGTGTGCAGCTGGGATATACAAAGTACTGCTGTCTCTTATGTGAATGGGACAGCCAAGCAAAAAGCAAAGACTGCATTACATGAAGAGAAACTAGCCTCAGAAGAAATCTCTGAAGTTCACAGAGAAGAATGTGGAACACCCAGCAGTGGCAGAAATGCACAAAATCCTACAACTGTCCCTACACATCAAACTTGGTGTGATGAAAAACTTTGTAAAAACAAACTGACAGGACTGCATCAGCTTTCAAGTACTTGGCTGACAAATTTCCTTGACTCAGAGAAGCAAAAATTTAAGAAGGAATTTTTGGGGATCCTCAGATCTATGGGCTGTTCAGAGACCAGATGTTCGACAACCTGCTTCAGGGTGACAAAAAAACCATATTTTGAGAAAAGTCCAGCTTGTTACAGAGTCCACTAAACAAGTCAACTTTAGACCATTTAATGATTTATAAATAAATACCCCTCAAGCAGTTGTTTGCCATAGAGGTCTGACAGGAGTCTGTCAGTTTATATGCCAAAGTAGAAAGTCTGAGAGGATGGCACGACCTCAGCAAAAAAATGACATACATCCATGCCTTATCCAGGGCTCGAACCCAGGTCCATTAGATCAGCAGCTAAGCGTGCTAACCACTTGGCCACGCGTTAAAAAGTCAACAGGTAACACTGTGTCATTTACGTTTAAACAATTAATAACAGTAAATAGCATGAAGAACTTTATTTATTTCCATCTTACTCAGTGCAATATAAAAAAAATAGATGGCACTAATGGTAGGCGCTGAAAATCTTAGTGAAGAATTTAAAGTCTTAAATTAGTGGGAAAAAGAGAGAGCTGGCAGTAGTTCAATGGTAGAATACTCTGGCATGTTTCTGGAGAGATGCAGGTTCAATTTCCATATGTCAGTGAATTTTCCCCCAAACTATTTATTGATTTATTGACGTTAAAAAGTCAACTGTGATTGGCATTTATGTTTATAATCTTGCTGTAATAAGCTATTACAACATAAGTTTTCAAAAATCACTTAAAAATAGAAGTTTTTTTTGTTAATTTTTAGGTGATTTTTGAAAACTTATTTTGTAATAGTTCAAATCAAACTTGTGAGCTTAAATCAGATGATTGCTTCAGTGCAGAGTAATGTTAACAAACAAATTGGCAATATTATATAGTGCTTTTAAAATATGGCAATCAGATGGCTTTATTGAATTATTTGTATTGTAGTTTAATAAAATATGCATCAAATGAAAAAAAGAAAATATTATTTTTCAAGCATGAATTATGTATTTTTAAAAGATATATTTAATAAATTTTCAAACAGCAATTTTTTTAAGCAGCATATTGTGCAGAGAGAGAGATATTTGTTTTGGCCATGTTGCCCATATGGATAATTATAGATTGGTGAATAGGATTATGAACAGTGTGTATAAAGGCTTCAGAAAGAGGGGGAGACCTAGGATGTGGTGGGCAGACAATGTCAAACAGGACCTTATTAGAATTGGTGTGCAGTGGCCAGATGCAGCAGATGTAGCTCAGGACAGACTTGCTTGGAGAACTAAATTACACGGTTTGATTGGATCACCGTAGCCCATGGCTGCTTGAGGATGATGATGATGTTCAGGTTAAAATGGTTTTCTCTGGTAACATTTTCTGGGGTTTTCTTAAATTGCGAACAGCAATTTGTTGTTTAGCAGTATGTGTTTCTTAGTATAGCTGCCTCTGATGAGATTATTGATATTTGCAAGTGTTTTTAAGTTATGGACAAGAGGCTATTGAAATAAGTAGCCTCAGATGATACTGACCAATATTCGTCATATAATTCGCCCAATATTCATCATATAATTCGCCCAATATTCATCACCTCTGGTGGTTTTCTTTTATTTATGGAAACAAAATTTTATGCTTGGGAATAAGTGTTCATATTTTACTCAACGTATTCTGATTGTATCGCCTCTTCACTGCTAGTAATACAATTCGTTTAGGTTATTATTTGTAGAACTTTCAAAGAATTTGAACATTCTTTCTAATGTGATACTGAAACCATTTTTGATTAGTTTAAGTCACATATTTAGAGATTTTATTTTTACAGAAATAATTTTAAGAAACTTGGTATAATAATAAATATCCCTTCAAGTCACTGCTTGCCACAGAGGTCTGACAGTAGCCTGTCAGTTTATACGCCACAGAGTAGAGGTATGTGAGGATGGTGGGACCTCAGCAGAAAAACAACACAAACTTCCATACCTTACCTGGCCAGGGCTCGAACCCAAGTCCCTTAGATTGCATTATTAAAAACATTAAATTTGTAAAATTCATGGGATTATAGTACCTTCCACACATAATAGTAAAAAGACTCACTCTTATTCATTTCAGTTCACACCAGACATTTATAAACCTAAATAACATCAAAATATATGATCCAAAAGTCATCCCAAATCTCAGTAATGACAATTTTGTCATTCAATTCTGCAAAAAAAAAAAAACTGTTGCATCATATACTACATTCTTGTTTATTCGCATATTCTCTACTTCGTTCCGATTATTCAGGTACCTTCTACTTACGTTATGCTCTTCACATAGTGCCATTTTCCTATCATAAACTGTAGGATAACCACTATCATTTATATACCATTTTTTATTTTGTTTTTAAAAGAGAGCTGGCAAAACTGCTGATCCCAGGTTTGTTGATATTATACATAAGCAATGAAGACCATAGTAACTGATGACCTGTACCAGGTGAATTGCTGGATTCATTTGCTAGTTTTTATCTCATTTTCTTTGAAAACGAGATAATAGTTTCGCTTTTTCGTCTGTCTGTCTGTCTATAGACATAAAACTTTTTTTTACAGAGATAAATTAAAAATTCTTTTTGTGTTGGATAGGTATTGATGAAATATTATGATATGCACTTTCTAAATTTCTCTAAAGCTATAATTATGCCCTCTAGTGGTGGAAAAAGTTGAAAATTCCTAAATTTCAAACGAATATTGCAAATGATGTAAAACGTAACATAAATATTATATTAATATATAAAGAAATTATCTTTCAGTTAACATACAATTTAACTGTTTTTATTTATCAAGATTTCCAAAATTAAGGCTCAGTTGCATACTCAGATATATTTTTTATCTCAGCCTCAAACAAAACAAGATAATAGTTTCGCTTTGTTGTCTGCCTGTCTGTAGACATTGAATTTTTTTGTTTACAGAGATAAAAATTCTTTTTGTGTTGGATAGGTATTGATGAAATATTATAATATGCACTTTCCAAATCTCTCTAAACCTATAATTACCCCTTCTAGAAGTGGAAAAAGTTTAAAATTCCCAAATTTCAAACGAATATTGCAAACAATGTATTTATGCTAGAAATTTGAAATTTTGGTGGTGAAATGTGAAAGTCATGAAGTTCCCATTCCCAACGAGTTGACCCCTTAGACCTAGATGGGGTTGGAAAACACACCTTTTTGGTTTTAGCAGATAATTGTTTGTTTTTAGAGATAAATGAAAATTTCTTTTTGGGTTAGATAGAAATTGATAAATATTATGATTCATATTTTTTAAATCTTCCGAAAACTATAATTGCATCCTCTACTGGGGGAAAAATTTTCAAATTCCAAACAAATATTTCAAATGGTATATTTAAGCTACAAATTGTAAATTTTGGTGGTGGAATGTGAACACCATGATATTTCCATTGGCAACAATGAATTGACTTCTTTAACCCAGGGGGAAGGGAGAAGACAATTTTTTGTTTTAACAGATAATTGTTTGTATTTAAGGATAAATGAAATAATCTTTAGAGGGTTAGATATGGATTAATAAAATATTATGATTTGCACTTTCAGAAACTTTTAAACACTATAATTGTGCTCTCTAACAGTGAAAAAGGTTGAAAATTTCAAACAAATATTGCAAAGATATATTAATCATAGACATATGAAATTCTGTGTGAACGTCATGAATGGAAGTGGAATGCAAACGTTATGAAGTTTCCATTGGAAACAATGAAAATGATAATTTTCATTGTTTCCAATACTCTTAACTCTTTTTTAACTTGATTGGTACAAATGAAATATTATAATTTGCATTTTCCAAATACTTAGAAGTTTTAATATATGTATATATCTTTACACATCCCTGATTGATGAAACAGCAACGTTGTTATCGAGTTTTACAAATAATATGCATAGAATAGAAATTTTAAAAATTAGTGGGTAGATTATTGAATCTACCCACTTTTCTGAGAGAGGTGTGGGAAATGTAAGTTTTTAGATTTAAGAATTAAAAGACAAATACTTTTATGTTGCATAATTGCCAATAAAATACTATTTGCATTTTCCCCATCATCCGTTTGCTCAAATTAAAACTTTTAAGAAATGAAACAGTAGGTAAAGGAACAACTTCTTTCACTTTGAAAACGAGTTTCTCATATGCGTCAGAGGCAACATGCGTCCTCCTAGGGTCTGTGGCTGAGTGGTTAGCACGCTTGGCTTGTGATCTACGGGACCTGGGTTCAAGCCCCGGGTAAGGCATGGATGTTCGTGTTGTTTCTCTGCTGAGGTCCTGCCATCCTCTCAGACCTTCTACTATGGCATATAAACTGACAGGCTCCTGTCAGACCTCTGAGGCAAGAAGCTGCTTGAGGGGGTATTTAGAAATTTAAATTTAATAGAGATCCTAATTATTTGTTTACTGATTAATTAATGGTGCATTAATAGTTTTGTGGTTATTGTTTTATTCTGATTAATAAAGTAGAAATTTAGATAATATGACAACATCAGACACACTCTACCAGTGCTTTACTGGTAGAGGCAGGCATATGCAGTCTGCAATATTTTAACATAATTTTAATTAATAAACAAAAAAACAATGAATGTAAACTAATACAATTAACAAGTCAACAAGAATACTGATTAAATGACTGAGGGCGAAATATACAGATCAGAAAGACAGTATGGTTTTATCAATTTCATCTTCTGCGTTTCCTCCCTGGGGACCATTATTTACCAGTAGCTACTGTTGATGGCATATGGAAGGGGAAGCAAATGCTTGCGGCAATCCTTCGCAGGCACAAGATCAAAGATTGCAGATGACAAGTGAAATAGCGGGGTACAGTACCAGGCCAAAATAGCCCAACACCTGTATGATAGAGGTTAAAAAAAATGGTGAGAATGGTGATTAAAATGGCAAAGCCATCAGACTGTCATTGATTAAACTGAGTCAAGACCTGGGATAGGACTCTAGGTAAGAAATGACCAATGAATTTGGGAAGGGGGCTAGGATTGTGGGCACAGAAGTTAGACTAGAACCAAGATAGGAGGGAAGAGGGCATCAGGAGAGAGAAGCAAAAGTATGGTAAATATGAAAAATGAAGGATGTCCAATTATTCTCTTTTTTGGGGAGTGAGATGGTAGATTATGGGGGTAGTGAAATGGAAGAGGGACAAAAGTAACTTAGATTAGGCCCAAGAAAGAAAGTTGTCCACAGTGAAACATGAGAAAGTTGAAGGGTGAAGAATGCTCAAGAAATTGGGGAAAACAAATCCAGTGTTTAATGTTCCTATTCCTTACATACCGCATTACATGCAATCAAGAATGAAGTATATATTAAACAAATCATTTGCGTCTGTCATGCATCATAATCGAAAAAGAAATGAGTAGAACTAAAGAACTATTTACCTTAGTCATATATTAACATCTATTTGTTACACATTATTTTACTAACAAACATCAACATAACCTACCTGGCCATACTGAAAGCGCCTCAAAATACTTTGTTTACTTCTTTACGGTGGGAAAAACCAAACTGGTTACCGAAGGTTCAAGGTCTTGTAGGATCATGATGAAATTAGCCTCCAATGAGGGCTCCCTACCCCAGTGGTTACTTCTCTACTATTTCACGATGGCCTGTAGATATAAGAAAAAGACGTTTGCAATTATTAGACCTTTTTTGACAACATTGTGAAGATGCTGGTGAGCCTGGTGTCGTGCCGTTAGAAGTGGGACTCTCGTAGGTTGGCGGCTCCCAAAGCTGACACGATGAAGTGAGCGTTGCACAATCAATTTTATTATGGGCATTATGTTAGAACAATATTTTTTCTGCTTTTGGCATTGTGTGAAAAAAAAAGTTCTAACTTGAAATGAGTTGTGCAGAGTGTTATTAGATACATGATAACTGCAAAGTGGCATGTTCAATATATTGCATATAGCTTTACATACTTGGTTACTATCAATTTTATTATGGGCATTAAGATGACCTACTATATTGTATTATGTGAAGACAATGTTTTTTCTGCTTTTGGCATTGTGTAAAAATCTCTTGGTAAAGATTAGCAGATTTTGGATCAAAATTTATGACAGTTGCTAAATGGTATATGACCATAATATTAAATTTTTTTGCTTTTACCCAATCATGTGATATAGAAAAATAATGAAATTACACTGTATAATGCAGTAATATTGTTAGAAAGTGTAATTTAGTATGTGGATTAATTTGTTTTACTTTTAAGATATATCCTTTGTATCACATATGTGCTGTATTTTGATGTTGGCTCAATCATGCTCTAAAACAGAAAATAATTTGTATGATTTAGCAAAAAATTTGAAGCAAAGTTAATTTCTGAAATTAGAAAATATGCAATATTTCTTTTTACATACAGTGTATTGAAGTCTATATATAAGATTCAGACATTGAGAGATTATTGTAGTTTGTATTTTGATACCGAATTTAAATAAATATGTTTATTTAAAAAAATGATTTTTGTTGTTTGTTCTTATTTATTATTTAAAAAAGATTATAAAAAATTTTGAGCAGAAAAAACAACTGAAATATAAAAAAAATATATAAACTAATTTAAAAGAAAAATTAAAGGAAGTAATTTTACTGGTGTTCATGATTTTTCAAAAAAGGTATTTTTATTATAAACCTGAAACAGGATTTTTTTGGGGGGTTTTCCATATTGGGTTTTGCATTGCAGCAAAATAAAATATATTGCAATAATTCTGGTAAAGCTAGTACGAAGAAAAAATAATATTGATTTCCATTAACTTTACTAAATATAATATTTCATCTTTGAAATTGCTTAATATTTAACTACTCTCAATCCGATTTCATCTTGCTAGCTAAACCTATTTTGCAAGGGATGTAAAGGGAAAAAAAATACAATTCAACAAGATGAATGGCACAGGCACCATGCCCTATCGGTTTCGGAGGAGGCTTCACTGCGATGCACCAATTTGCCATGTTTAGAGGGCGCTCCAGTCGTACAGTTTACATTACGCCTATGGAAGCTAGCTCTCTTCTCCCTAGACACTCCTTGCACTGACTTCCCGGCTGGAACCCGCGTTCAGATGGGAGGGGATTTCAGATAATATCTGGCCCCTATCGGTCCGTAGTAGATCGTAGATCGGTAAATGATTATCAGAGTACCAGGTACTTGGGTACCCCTAACCGCTTCCATCTGAACAACAAATAAAAATTTAAACCACCAGTGGTGGGCCCCGAAGGCCATTAAAAATCAATATAAAAGTAGTAAGGATGCACAAGAGACCTAAAATGGATGACTATCTTTACTGAAAGCCATCGTTTTAGGCCTCTTCTAAGTATTCATGATTTCATGGTTGTAGTCAAGCAAGCAGGATATGATTTCATGTGGATTGCTTTGAGTGACTCAAAAAAGCCACGTGAAAGAAACTAGTATAAGAGTAAATATGGTCGATGCCCAGATCTTTATGGATTTGTCTGTTAGTTACAAACCATGGGGCATCGACCACACATCTCAAGATCTTGTTCTGCAAGACCTGAATCTTGTGGATATTGGTGGGAGTAGTATTCGCCCATATAAGGGAAGCATATGATATGATGGGACTTATGACCATGTCGTATAGCAAAAGCTTGTGGTCAGGGGACAAGACGGAATTTCGTCTGAGAAGAGGTCCCAGCTGACATCTGGCAGTGTTCACCTTGATAGTAGATCGTAGATCGTGATGATCCCATGAATGTGGGGATCCCACTTGAGTTTCTTATGCAAGGTGACTCCAAGGGTATTTCACAGTATTTTGCCATCTTATGTCTTCATTCATAAAGAGTAAGGTTTGTGGGTTATTAATCCTCCTGCCACTAAAGAGTATGACGTTACTCTTATCTGTGTTTATTTTCATCTTCCAGTTGACGTACCATGAGTCTAACTCATTCAAGGAATTTTGAAGTCTTCTTATTGCTTACTCAACTCCCAAAGAAGGGGAGATGAGTGCAATATCATCAGCATACTGAGCAATGACAATCCGATCAAAAGAAGGAATGTCAAAAAGGTACAATGAGAAGAGAGTGGGGCCTAGGAGAGAGCCTTGTGGGACTCCAGCGACCACCACTTTCTTTGTGGAAATAGACGATTTAATGTGTACCTAGAAGGTTCTATCTGAAAGATAAGATTGGAGGATACGGGTAAGGCCCGAGGAATTCCAACCGTGATCAGTTTATAGATGAGGCCGTCCATCCAGACGCTCAAAAGCTTTGGCCAAGTCCAGAAAGACGGCAGCAAGTTTCTTTTTTGTTGAGTGCCTCAGCAATATTCTCCACTACTCTGAGGACTTGATGCTGAGTTGATCTTTTTCGTCTGAATCCGAATTGTGACTCGGGTAGAATAGGGTGATTTGAAAGGAATTCATCCAGTAGGTTGAGCAGAATTCGCTCAAACAACTTTCCTAAACAGGATAATAGACTTATTGGGCAATAGCTGTCAGCTAGAGTCCTTACCCGGTTTGTGGATGAGTCTAACATAGGCATTCTTCCATACCTCCGGAATGATGTTATGCCGGAGGAGAAAATTGAAAATGTTGCACAAATGTTGTCAAAAATATTCTTTTTTGAGTGATAAAGATAAAAAAAAGTGATTTTTAATGCTTGATGAAATTCATCTGATGAAAATCATCAAACAGTATTTGGATTTCAAACGTGGTAACCTTGTTAGTCTGTCATTTGACACAAAAAACATGACAACCAGTGCCCATGTATTTACTACTAGTTTGCTTTCCAACTATAAAGATGTAGTTCATATATTACCAGCCAAAACAATAAATGCCGATATTCTTTACAGTATTATTTAAAAAAATTATCATTGGTTTGGAAGAATTTTTTTTTTATGATATGTCATAGCTGACAATAATTCTATCAATCATAAGAGTATTCATTATGTCTTTCTCCCCCTAAAGTTCAAATTGTATATCTTCATCCATCAGATAAATCAAAATCTTTATTTTTTTTCTTACTGACCCAGTTCATTTGTTGAAGTGTATCAGAAATAACTGGTTAATCAAAAAAATATTGAAAAATGTATGTAGTATCCACATTTTGTAAATAATGGATATAGTATTTCCTCGTTCAAAATTGCATCCTTATCAACCCTTAAAGAATTGCATAAAATTGAAGCAAACTCATTGTTAAAATATGGATTTAATATCTCGTATAGAGCTTTGAACCCAAGTAACCTTGAGAAAATGTTAGTCTTAAATATTTTTAATGACTTTGCAGTTAATGGACTTTTAGGAATAGGAGAAAAGCACAAATTGTTACGTTACCAAGATACATCAGATTTCATTAAGTTCATTTAAACATGGTGGCATATTGTAAATTACCTTTTAAAGGTGAACGCTTGAAAAACAAACACCAAATGCCATAAACATGTTCAGAGTCAGATATAAATGTCTCATTTCTGAATTCTTTCCTGAATAAATGTATACGTCATTTTTCTGCTGATGTCCTGCCATCCTAACAGACTTCTGCTATGGCATATAAACTAACAGGCTCCTGTCAGACCTCTGTGGCAAGCAGCTGCTTGAGGGGGTATTAACTTTATTGATGGCTAGATAAATGGGAGCAGATGAGTTGCACAACTGGTATGCTAACAGAAGAAACCCATTCTGCGTTAAGACTTAATTCATATTCATTGTTTGAAATTGCTTCATATTGTACCTCTGAACTCAAAATATATTTTACCCGGTATATCAAACTGTTCAAACTGATAATTTAGAGAGTCGTTTCAAACTGATAATTTAGCGAGTCGTTTCAGACTCTACAGGCAATTAGCTGGAAGCCAATATAAGTACGTCAATTATTTGAATGTGAAACAAAATTAAGAGTGCAGTCACTGCTGAAACTTCCCACTAAGTCAAGTAGTAAATTAAAATAACCGATTTTGATTTTAAAGATGATTTTAAGGAAATGAATTTTATGTCTATTAGCTTAAAATTTAACATTACAGTGCTTCCTTCAGATTTGTCCGATTGTGATAACTCTCTTCCTGTAATTGCATATATAGCAGGTTATTGTGTATTTTCAGTTTTGAAATGTGATCATTGTAAACATTTACTATTACTTGATAAAAAAATAGAATTCGATGTAAAATTTAAGTATATACAAAAATTTCATAGAGGCAATCTTTTTTTTTTTGCCCAAATGAGATAGTAATTAATGTTGTTTTACTAAATTATATTACTATGAAAAAATTGTGTACTGAATTTGAACAAGAAGTTATGTAAATGGCATATAAAAGAAATGTTAGTTTAATCACAACCAGTCATTTACGTGACGCAGAATTACTTTATTATCATACAAGTTGAGAATTTGGCCACTATATTGGAAAAACTCTAGAAATGATTATCTGGTGTTCAATAAATATATTTTTTAAAAATGATTTTTACAGAATTTGGGGAATGTCTTAGTGCCAAAAAAATTGTCTACCCTCAATATATAGTATCCACAGAGTTGGACTCTACTGTTGCCTTTGAAATTAATAGAATACCACTGTATATGTTAAATAGAAAACCACTGTTGTCGATGAAAATACGGTTAAAGAGTCGGAGCAACCGATCCTTACTCGATGGTGAGATGTTAGGGTATAGCATAATGGACATTGTCTGGCCTGACGGCAGATGCACGAGAAGTATGCAAAGCAAGGCTAAGTTCTTCCACTGTGAATAGCCTGTTGTTCGAATGGAAGGAGAACAGAGAGCTTTCGGCCCTGCTCTTCTGAGTCAGAAACTCGGGGGAGTAGTAGGACAGAGAAGAGATGGAGAATGACTCCCCCAGAGTGTCGGCAATTGCTTGTCCATTGTGCTCAAGGATCGATAATGAGTGGGACGTGTACTTCCCACACATCTTCCAGACCTTATCCCACACGACCTTTGAACTGGTCGTGCAGTGATAGACGTATATTTGATCCAAGATTCTTTCTGGCTCTGGACAAAACGGGCTTTTGCTCCGGCGCGTTTGAATGCTTCAAGGTAGGTGGACGTCGGATATTTCCGAAACACACTCCGAGCCTTGTTCTGAGCCTTACAAACTGCATTGCAGTCGGGATTCCACTACAGCTTTGGAAACGGTGAAAATTGAGTCGAGGTCTGAGGAATAGCACAGTTAGTTGCATGGACGATGCAGTCCATCATCTCCACCAATGCAATACTGATTGGCTCCTGGCTGACAGAGTGCTCAGATGTGCTTGAAGCCACTCCAGTCAGCTCAATCAAGCTTCCACATGGATACACGTGAAGGGTTGCAAGGCCCCCACCACGGGGAGGTGATCACTTCCATTGGGGTTGTATTCGACCTCCCATGTAAAGAGTGGAAGGATCGAGGAGGAGCAGATGGCGAGATCAATGGCAGTGAATGTGTGGGTTGGGGAGTAGAAGTATGCACTGACACTCAACAGGGAGAGCGATGGATCCAGGAGTCACTGCTCCAGGACCCTGCACCTCCCATTAGTGTCGGCACTGCCACCGGAGTGGACTATCCATTCCCCATAATGAGAAATTGGGATGGCAGCTGCGAGAACAGGTCATCCCTGAAAACAATGCTTCCGGAGGTAGATAGACTGAACAGTCAACGAAAATCACACAAAGAGGCAGATGGCAACTGCTCTAAGTTGGTGGTGAGGGGTACGACATGGAATGGAGAATGGTTGCTCATGAGAATGGTGATACTCCGCAAGCTTGACCATCTCCATCTCAGCAAACAAGAGAGGTGTCGGATAGTGGTATCGTTGGCTGTCTGCAACTATGTCTACGTAGGTGTTATCTCAGGTCTGAGAAGAAATGGCGATGACTTTCATTTTATTTTAACCGTCACCAGTGACGGTTTTGGAAAAATATGGGCAGTTTGTATCCTCGGAGTCGTCCGAGTGACACAGATCAGAGACCGCTGCAAGAGTTTTTTTTTTCTTAGGCCCTGGTGGGAGCTTTTAAGGTTTAGAATGTCTGGCTGTCTGTGAGTGGGAAGGAGGAGGCCTCCCAGAGTTAAAAGTGGAAGGCACAGATGCAAGAATAGAAACCAGAGTTGATGTGAAGATTGACACAGACTTTGGCTGGGTCAAGAGGTACTTGGCAGCAGGCGGGATGCTGATATCGGCCTGCACTGCTACGAAAGCCATCTTAATCACGAACTTTCCGACTACCGCACCGGCATAGACCTTGCCAGGTGGAGCAAAGAGCTTCCTCACCTCTGAATAACTGATGTTATGGTCTTTAGGTGCTGTATCTCTTTCTCCTCCAGCCACTTTGGAAAGTCCTGAGAGTACACCAGATGTTCGCCATGGAAGTTACGCAGCATGCCTTTTCTGCTGTCCAATCAGATTAAAGATAATCCTGACTACCATAAAGAGCACAGGTGGGCTTGCCCGGCATGCTGTTCAGGCATTGCTGAACCTCCAGCATTGAAAACAGCACAGAGGTTTTGAGATATACGGTGGTACCTTGCTGGAAGTAGGCAGGTGTGACGTGTTGAAAGTAATTATTAGTACCCAGCTGTGTACTAACTTTCCATCATGGCATGTCAAATCCCAGTGGACTGCTATCACTCACTGGGATGAAACCTCAGAGTATTTTCTCCTTAGAAACTCTGAGATCACGCCCAAAGAGGAATTAAATGTCTTGTATTGGAGTTACTGTGACTGCCACTCCACCAATCGCCGTTATGTTCAGCAGATTTGGTCGATTGTTTTACCTCTGAGCGGCACTTTTTTTCACACCATGGGCTAAATGGCCAGGTCACATGGACCCCAAAGGCTCAGAGAAGGTTGGGTGAGGGGACCCACTGGAACAGCTGTTGGGAGACAGATGGTAGCCTCCCATCAAGGCCACCCAGCGTGTTCTTTAACGTGCAGAGGGTATGTCTCTCCCGCACGGCCACGGCTTAACGTCCCATCCGACGGACGGCGGCCTTTCCAAGCCCATCGGTGTCCCCTACTGACAGTGGGCAGTGTGGGGAATACGTCCAGCAGAAGCTCCGAATGTTTGGAGCAAGCAATTTTCACCTGCAAGTCATCAGAACTTAGGCGCATGACAGATTTCGGTTCTCCTTGAAGGCCTTTGATACCCTCATTAATAAAAAAATAGGGGCATATCCCCAAGCACCTGATCACCTGTGGAGTGGATGACCAGAAACCTCGGAAACACACAGAGACGATGGCAAAGACAAAGATGGCGGTTCATGGCAAGCCCTCTTGGCAGCATTGGTTGTTGAATTACGAGTTATAGAACTTTTATAGTAGGTTGTTTTTTGTGGTTCAGTGCCCATTGAAAAAAAAATTCCCTCCTCCCTCTGATGTCTATTGACTATCTCGCCTTTAATTTTCATCCCATGGAGAGTCACCCAAACTGTTCTTTTATCGTAAAGATTGTTTTTGGGAAATGGTGCATTTCGGGAGGGAGCCTTGAACCCTCCCCATTGGAAAAATTTTATTTTTTAATAAATTTCCTTCCAGTGGCATATACAAAGGTGGAGGCCACCAGTGGCGGATTAAGATCATTTGGGACCCCTAGGTACAGGCAAAAGAGGGAAGATGACTTTGTAAATTGTAAAAAAAAATATTAATGAAACAAACACAATTTTATTTGTGATAAAAAAACATAGTTTTGCAAATAAACACAATACATATATAAAATTATATTTTAGTTTTGCGCACTTTTGAAGTAGCAAATTTGCGGATTATTTCTTTGAAATCTATGTCTTTAACAAATTCGTGCTCTATGCATAACAAACTCAAGGCATTTAGGCGATTTTGGGACATGGCGCTTCTCTTTTGATTTTTTATTAATGATAATTTGGAAAATGATCGTTCTCCTTCACAAACTCCACAAGCTAAAGTTAAATACAATCTAAATGCTATAGCAACATTTGGATAGCAGTTGGATTTTAAAACTTCTTTAATAGTTCTTAAAAGATCTTCTGTGTCGGTATTTGTTTTGGAGGATTACTTTTATATGTTCATGACAGTGTATAATTTCGTTTTCTAATTCATTCTCCAGATCCAGTGGATATTTTTTCACAAGTCTTTGAGCTGCAGATCTTTTTCCATTCAAATCTGTCATTTCATAATTGAAAATAAATGAAAAATATAAATGTAATTCTTTATAACAACGAGAACTTCTTTCCATTTCAGCAATTAGGCTATCACAAATTACTAAAAAAAACTGCTTTAAATTTTTATTTTGAAGAAAAAATTTCCGTACAACCGGATTCACCATCGAATAATTTTCCTTTAATTTGACCTGTTTTATCGCTTTTATAACATATGATTAACTCAAATTCGGATGAACACTGTTTTAAAATACCTTTTGCTTCTTCTTCATAATAGTCAAAATTTTGGCGAATTATTTTCAGATATCTGTCAAAGATTGTATTTGATCTACAACTAGTTTCAAAATAAGCCCTTCCGTTTGAAATGTCAAGTTTACTTTATTTATCCTTTCTAAAACATTATACCAAAATAAACTGAGAATACATGTCTCTAGTGTACATAGTTTACTCAAAATATTTGTCCCTTCATTTCGCGTGTCATAACTTTGGTCAGAATCCTGAGACAAGATTTTTAAAGTTGACATAATTTCCATAGTTTATTTTTAATGATTTTAAAGCATCATATCTAGCTGACCATCTTGTGTCAGAGACTTCAACACAAATAGTCTCTCATTAACTTTTAAATTCGATGATTGTTTCTTGGATATCTCTTCTTTCATCAAATTCCACCTATATGTCGAACCAGACAAAAAATTGTATAATTTTTGTACAACCCCAAAAAATGATATCGCCTCTATACATACACTGGCTGCTGTCTGTCCAACAAAATTCAGGGAATGAGCACTACATGGTACAAACTCTGCAAAATTATTAATTTCCTTGATTCCATTTTGGACACCCTGATATTTTCCAGACATATCGGCCGCATTATCGTAATTTGAGAGCGGCAATTCTTGATGTTTAGATCGCACTCACTTAAATATGCACAATTTCTTGAGCTAAATCATTTCCTTTGTGGCTTTTTAAAGGCAAAAATTTTAAAAATCGTTCTGACACTTCAAAAGTTTGCGAGTTTACATATCTAATTATAACTGTAAGTTGATCGACATGTGTCACATCAGGAGTAGAGTCAACTATAATTCCAAAATATTTTGATTCTTTTATTTGTTTTAAAATTAAATTAATTAAATTGGTCTCCTGGCAGTTGAATAAATTGATCGCAAATTGTTGAAAACAAGTAAGATGTTTTGCCACGCCCGATATTTTTATATTTCTCAATATGATTTGCTAGAAACGTGTCATATTTAGCCAAAAGCTCCAATACACCTAAATAATTCCCATTATGTACTGATCCAAAAATTTCATCTTTACCTCTTAATGGAAGCCCGCTTGACACAAAAAACATATGACATTAATAATTCTATGTAAAACTTTTTTCCAGTACTCACATTCATTTTCATACATTTTAGAGAAATCGATTTCCAAACACTGTTTCTTTGATCAAGCAAACCAGCTAAAACAGGACTTTGAATGTGAAGCACTATTTTCATGTGATAAGAGCCAGGATGCGGCATTTTTCCAGTCATTGAAGCCTGTGATAAACTGATCTTGAAATCCTTCTAATAAAAATAACTTGCAGGGTCCGCAGTATAACTTACGTGTTTTCGGTGAAAATATTAGCCAAAAGCGATCTACTTCTTCACCGTTTAACATTTTGCGTTTAAACATCGATTTTGAAACGAATCTTTGAGTTGCTCCACTGATTTGTAATGTAGATTTTATCATATCTTTATCTTCAAAATCAATATTCTGTACAAAATGTCTTTTTTCGATAAAATATTGTCTTAGTTCTTCAGACTTACTCCATTCAGCTAGATCATTGCTAATTAGGTCACACTTGTTGCAAGATGCCGTTGGTTCTTGTTTATCATTATAAAAAAAAATAAAAAATACCCCCTCAAGCAGCTGCTTGCCACAGAGGTCTGACAGGAGTCTGTCAGTTTATATGCCACAGTAGAAGATCTGAGAGGATGGCAGGACCTCAGCAGAAAACAACACGAACATCCATGCCTTACCCGAGACTCGAACCCAGGTCCCGTAGAACAGTAGCCAAGCGTGCTAACCACTCGGCCACGGGACGGCAACTTTATCATTATCCAAATTATTATATACTGGTGGTAGTTCTAATGAATCACTTTCGATTTTGACACTTTCATGTTCGGTTGGTGATAACATGGAATCCTTTTGAACATTATGTGAAGCTGACGAGGAATTTTTTTGTTTCTGGGACTAAAAATTCTAATACTGTCTGTCTAGTAGATTAATCTTTAACCTTTTTTTGCGTGCAATTTTCTTTCTTCTGCTCCACTGGGATATTGCCTTTTCATTGCGGTATCTACGATCAAAACATAAATTAAATCAAGTTATTTTAAATTAAATCAACGAGCAAACTTACTGTCTGGAAGATATTGGAAATTTTTATAAGTTTTAACTATTATGCGAGTGTTGCGAACAGTGCGGTATAATGCCGGGAGTGCGAGCGATCAAGTGTTCTGCAATATGTTTTTGAAGTTTCTGTCCGCCCTCCGAAGGATTGCCAGTAAACCGTCGCAGAGTTGGGGTGGTGTATTACTAGTTATACTATGCTATTAGTACACATAATTGTTGATTGAAATGCCTATCTCTAAAGTGAGTAAAACATATAAAAATGATTTTGCATTTAAATTAAGTAATTTATTTTATAAATTATAAGCTTAATAGGCTTCTTTTAAAACACCCAACCAAAGGTTCTCGAGATGGGGCCCTCCTGAGACTGGGGCCTCTAGGCATGTGCCTAACATGCCTTATGGATAATCCGCCACTGAGTTACACCACCTAAAGTGAGGGTTTGAATAACGTATTTTCTAAGGCTCTTAAAACCAGATACATGCACCTCGTACTCCTTTCCCCCAGCGTTTAATTGAACGATTTTTGATATAATAATGGTTTCTCTTTCCAAAAATATGGTTACTGCTTAATAAACTGGACGAATATTCAGTGGTCGTTTTATTTCGAAGACTCGTTTTAATATAAATCTTCATTTTAATTAAAAAACGGATGCTCGTCCTAAATCATATTTTTTAACGCAGGTTGAGGGAAATTAAATATCTCAATACCTTCTTCTCGAATATAAACAATATCCATTCTCTGTTTTAGAAATATGGAAGTGGAATATTAACTATCGGCGATGTCAAATTAGTCTGAAAAGTTGACACAGACACATCAAACCACAAATAGTATATATTATATTAAACTTCAGTGGAACGTATAAGCGTACTTTAAACAGAGTACAACGTTTTTAATTTGAGGCTCTGAACCAGGCCCGGATCTAGGGAAAAAAAAAACGAGAGGGGGGAGGCAAGCAAGAAACACAATCGAGGCGGGAAAATGGATTTCCAATGCATTATAACATTTCTCCCTCCGTTTCGCAGGTCTTCAAAAAGTTTCTTGAAAACTGCATGAAATAAGTTTAATATTTTTTTTGCCTCTATTACCATTATTAACATTCTGAAAGGGAGGGAGACATGATCCCCTATAATCCTGTCCTCATCTGAACCAGGAGTCAGTTTCTCTTGAAATTACGTGTTCCTGAAGATAGATTTTTGTCTCAGAAATGGCCTACCCACTGTTTCGTTATTTTTGTCCTATTATTTCGTTTTCGCAGCCACCACCACAGGTTCACTCACTTCAGACATCATTGAAAGAATGAACACTTTACCTAAAGGGGCAGCACTAGCAACACAAAAGACAAACCGAATTCCAAAAAAATGTTTAATTGATTCTGCGACAATTGCATCATGACTGCTTTCGAATTGTACTCCCATTGCAGTTGCAAATTGCCTTAGAGTCTGTTGATACAATTCATGCCAGAGCTGCGAGAAAAATGAAGGAAAAACTGTTCAGCTTTCCAAGATAGAAACTTATGAGTACCACCAAGAGAGAAAGAAAATCAGGAAAGTTCAGTTCGATGAGGCCCGAGAGATCTTTTAATGACATAGAGTGAAAGCTTCAGAATTAGCCATACAGGTAGATAGCAGAAATAGGACAAAAAGTCGGGTTGTTTTACCTCTGAGCGGCACTTTTTTGCACACCATGGGCTAAATGGCCAGGTCACATGGACCCCGAAGGCTCAGAGAAAGTTGGGGGAGGGGACCCACTGGAACAGCTGTTGGGAGAGATGGTAGTGTCCCGTCAAGGCCATCCAGCGTGTTCTTTAACGCGCACAGGGTATGGCTATCCCGCACACGGGGGCCACGGCTTAACGTCCCATCCGATGGATGGCGGCCTTTCCAAGCCCATCGGTGTCCCCTACTGACTGTGGGCAGGGCGGGGAATTTTGCAGAGATAAATCTCAACGCTGACCCACCTGGGACTCGAACCTGGGAACTACAGATTACGAGCCTGGCGCGCTACCGACTGAGCCACCCCCGCCCCTCAAAAAGTCGGGTAGTGCCTGATATTGAATTAGATGTTTCGAAATGCATATACGTTTTTCAGCTGTTCTCAAAACGCACTAAAGATTTCAGAATATAAAAAAAAACTCGGAAAAGGTGTTCTTGCCCTTTCTACTTCATTTTTGTACTTTGCCCCTCCACTAAAAAAATTACTCATATATACAGGGTGTCCCTGAATTCATGGCCCAGACGTGAGGGGATGGTAGTACACACCAAACCCATCAGTATTCGTCATAGAATATGCGGTCGCAAACGCAGCTCGGTGCCGGCAGCAGACGACTCGACACAGCCTAAAAGCACTGGATCGGCGAAACCCCCAGCATTCTCAGCGTCGGCTGGACACGAGATGGAGCAGTTTACGAATGCAGAGAAAGCCAACATGCACCTGAAGTACGGCGTAGCCTAGTGCAATGGTAGAGAGGCACAGACTCTACGGGGAGTGATATCCTATGCGCCGTGTGCCCGATCATAAAATGTTTGCATGACTGCACTGCCAGCTGTCTGAGGCAGGCACCTTCCCTGTCAGTCGACATGCCGGACGTGCATGGATGGTCAGACGCTAGCTACGAGCGAGAACATCTTGCATTTGGTGACAGATAACCCAGGTACAAGCACGTGATCCACCCCCTGGAGCCTGGGTGTGCATCGGAAGTGTCTGGCGAGTACTGCATGAAGAAGGGCTACACCTCTATCACTTGCAGCGAGTGCAGGCATCGACAGCTGTTGATTATCTCCTGCGCATGGATTTTGCCCAGTGGTTCCTGCAGCAAAGTGTCGCACATCCCGATTTCCCTGCGCATGTGCTCTTTACGGATGAATCAGCATTCTCACGTGAAGGCATAGTGAATGCCCATAATGCGCATTTGTAGGCGGCCCAGAACCCCCATGGTACGTCCAAATTCGAACTAGCAATGGTTCGCTGTCAATGTCTGGGCGGGGTTCGTGCCAGGCTACCTCGATGGGTGAACGTACCGTATTTTTCTGCAACAGGGTTTGCCGGAATTTCTTCAGGATGTTCTAGCAGCAATCCGTGCCCGTATGTGATTCCAGCATGATAGGGCACCCACCCATTTCAGCATGGACGTGCGTCAGCCTCTTCATACCACATTTGGGAACCGATGTATTGGGCACGGTGGTCCCATCCTGTGTCCCCCCCAGATCGCCTGATCTTTCTTCTATCGATTTCTTTCTGTGGAGACATTTGAAGAGTGTCGTGTGCCAGACGTCCATGCAGTCTGCGGATGTCATGCAGTTTCCTTTTTGGCATCACAGCGCTCGTTTCCAACAGTTAGTAGTTGCGCATGCACAACTCTGAACTTTCGATTGTCACCCGCTAAAGCGCATGTACAAGGACACGCCCCCTCTTGCGTCATAGTTTGCGCCGCTAGTCAATTTATGCAAATATCTTTCCCAGCGTGCAACATGACACGTGCGGGCTTTGTATCTCTTGTTATAACGTGGTGACATGTTGTCACAGTTGGGTTGGGTTACCTCTGAGCGGCACTTTTTTGCACACAATGGGCTAAATGGCCAGGTCACATGGACCCCGAAGGCTCAGAGAAAGTTGGGGGAGGGGACCCACTGGAACAGCTGTTGGGAGAGATGGTAGTGTCCCGTCAAGGCCATCCAGCATGTTCTTTAACGTGCACAGGGTATGGCTCTCCCGCACACGGGGGCCACGGCTTAACGTCCCATCCGATGGATGGCGGCCTTTCCAAGCCCATCGGTGTCCCCTACTGACCGTGGGCAGGGCGGGGAATTTTGCGGAGATAAATCTCAACGCTGACCCAGCTGGGACTCGAACCTGGGAACTACAGATTACGAGTCTGACGTGCTACCGACTGAGCCACCCCCGCCCCTGTTGTCACAGTAGCACAGAAGATAGTAGAGAGTAGTAGAGCACAGCACAGTTTAGAGATCAGTTTTAGTTTATTGAAGATGTTTGTAGTAAGAAATGATGTAGTATCTTCTTTATTGAAGTTTTGGTGAGTGCTTTTTGGAAATCAATTGTTTGTTATTTAAACCTTTTGAATCTTTACTAATTTTTTTCTCTTGTGCCACGTTAGTTTTGATTAGCATTAACATAAAATTTTGACAATCATTTAATATTTTTGAATTCTTAACTCATTAACGCTCGCTGGTATTTCGAACCCTAATTAAACTTTATTTTTGGCAATTTGTCAATTATTCTCTGGCGCCCGACTCAGCTATCCGGAGCATGAAAATAATTGGATCAGACAAAGGGTCCAAACTTTGTAAGTATTTCATTTCTTTGGAGTTTTACAGCATGCTATGAAAATTTTCAGAACATGCCTTGGTGATGCTGGCGGGACTCTTATGCACAATTGACACCTTCTGTGTGAGAGAGAGAGAGCAAATCTTCGATATGTGAGAGATCAGACTGAGCCTTTGAATGATCACCACAGGAATGTGGGTGCAATGTGAGCACAATGCCATGGTGTGTCTCACACAACATCAAGAAGTACGAAATGGCACGAACGATAGGTACGGGGCCAGCATACCTCACCACACAGGATGTGAAGATTGCATGCTCCTTTGGAGCGCCATTCACAACCCTTTCACCATGGCGACTATGCTGCAGAGTGATTAGCGGACCGCTACGGGTACTATGGTCTCCAAGCAAACAATTAGACATCATTTGCATGACACAGAAATAAAGGCGAGACATCCAGTCCAGCATTTGCCATTGCAGCGACATCACCAGTTACAGTCTCCACTGGTGTTAATTGAGGCAACATTGGACTATGGAATGGAGAGTATTGTTTATAGAGGAGCCCTGATTCTATTTCAGCATGCCAGATGTTCGTTTGTCTACATGGTGTTGGTGGCATCAGCAACACGAAGCCTATTCTATTAGCCACCATATAGCTCCCCACCATGGTAAAATGGTATAGGGTGGCATCATATATGGCGGTTGGTTACCTCTGTTCCACATTTATGGCATGCTAATGGATAGATGTTATATCAATGACATTATTAAACCTGTGGCATGACCATTCCTTAATGTCATGCCTTGAGATTCTGCAGCAGAATGTCACCCCATACACTGCACATGAAATGATGGACAGTGTCCCATGGCTGTCATACTCCCAAGACTTGTTGCCCATTGCGCATGTGTGGGGCCTTATGGGTCGCTGTCTTCACTAGCTCTCTACAGCAGCGAATCTGGCACAGTTGCATACCGAATTGGATGCTGTTTACCTCACGACACCACTAACCATCTGACTGTTGGAATGCCAAGATGTCTACAGGTTTGTATAACTGTCTGAGGTGAGCCTACTATGTACTGATGAATATGCAGTAAACACATGTACCTTGCATTCTCACATTCCACTTTTTGATCATTGCACATCTATCCTCATAGCTTCCATCCTGTCAGTTTTGGACATATACATCACTTCCTTTCTGGTGTTGCGATTTCCACTATGAGCAGTGAAATTCTGATCTCAAAATCCTAATGCATTTTATGAAAGCAACAAATTAACAATGACCGACTTGATCAGAAAATGGATGAAAAAAATGGATATTAAATTATAAATAGAAATACAAAAAATTTATGATATTTATAGCTTCAAAACCATAAATGCTTGTATGCACATTTGCATCATCAGTAATGTAACATAATTCTTCACAATCTTTTACAATATGGAGATTACCTCAACTTTTGACTCATAAAATAAAATTAAAACATGTTTTTTTCCCCTGAAAATAAATTTCTGAAGTATTTTTTTATCAAAATATTCATAATAAGTTTATGTCATACTTAGCCATAAGATAAAGCCTGTGGCTACTTCATCATCTTCCAAAAGTGCATTCTGTACATGTTTGAGAGCAAAAAGCTTTGCACCAATCCAACAATACATTATGATCTGTTTCACTTCTGATTTTTCAAGTCCTTTAGAATATTTATCTAGAATCTGTGAACAAACTTTCCTCTATTATCCCATATAGAATTCAATACAGAGTATGTATCTGCATTTACTAGTGAAGGAAAGCACATCAACATTTAATTATGTATATTACATGGCAAAAAATTACCCAACTTCTCATATAATATAAAGATTTATATAAAGGGATTAACATGATGAATTAATCCCATTCACTGCTGCACAAATAAGACCTAGTCGATGTGAAGAAAAATGCAACTTAGCCATGATTAAGGCATCCACATAATCATCTTCTTCGCTACACATTAGCTGCAGCAAATTCAGTGAGCTTTTTCATAGTTCTTTTATCAAGTGTGTCAATTAAATCTCCACATTGGGAAAGAAATCTATTGGTCAAATATGAAACCCTTGCTTCACATTCTGTGGACTTCAAACTGTTGTGCTTGCACAAAACTTGACATTTAAGAAAGTGCTGAATTTTGTTCACAGCTTCGCTTTCTTGAAAACCTGTAAAAATATATTTACACACAATAATGAAGTTAATTACTATAATGTGAAATTTAATAGTATTTTTATGCTGCTTTCTTAAATTCCTACTCTATTCATACTATGCAGGCCAGTATCAGAAATACACTGATTATCATAATAAAATATATAAACAAAATAATGAAAAAAATATTTAAAAAAAAATGCAATATCATAAAACTCCTACAATAGCACTAAGTCAAGTATAATATGTAAAATTTGATGCAGGATTGAGGTATTTTTTGCAAATGATTGATGCCGGCAGCAACATGAACAAAATGCATCAAGGATTAAAAGTGGGCATTTCAAAGATTTCTCCAGTTCTCTTGCAAAGAGGGAGATGGAGTTTTCAAGATAGCAGATTTCCTGAATATATCTACCAGGTATCTTTTATCAAAAGAAGTGTAATGGGAAGAAAGATATAGGTCAGCTTTGAGGCAGGCCAAATCAGTCAAATTTTGCGAGATGATTAATGTGAGTAATTCTGTGGTGAATAGACTTTGGCAGAGATTCTAACAAGAACAGAGAGCAGTGGACAATGGAAAGCAAAAAATCCAAGAGAGGACAGCTATATGTTGTTAAACTGGCACTGGACTCCTATGATGGTAGTAGTGTCATAGTTAGTGAAGGGATATCCTTGGGCAGCTGTGCAGATCTGTGTATGCTCCAAACAGGTTACATCACCAGTTGCATATACAGGGATGAAATCTTGGATCCCTTCATGTGACCATATACAATTGCAATTTATGATATCTTCCTCCTACAGGGTGATAACACCTGTCTGCACCATTATCGTCTTGTCAATTGCTATCTGAAAAAAACTAACCATATGGAGTAGCTAGCTCAATATCTCAACTTCAATCTAATAGTATAAGCATTGGAAGTCCTAAGGAGTCAGGTTGCTCCCCTGAGTCATGCTCCTAGAAGCCTTCCAGAGATTCAACATGCTTTAGGGGAATAATGGAGATTACTACACACAACACTGCTGGACAGTTTTATCAACAGCTTGAGACATCACTACAAGACGTGCATAGTGGTAAAAGGTGACCACACTACATATTGAACCACTTGGGCTATCTCAGATGACCTTTACTTTTTTTTATCATGTGTCTGCATTTGTATATAAATTTTGGAATTAAAAGTGTAATTCCATTTTTCAACCATTATTTTGATACACAGTATTTATACACACCTATCATCCGATTCACATGCAGCAGCTTTCCAGCTTGTTCCTTAATTTATGGAAAAAGCATACATTTAAGAAATGGGCATTAAATATGAACTCTGGGGAGACATTAGTGCTCTTCAGCCTCCTCTCAGAAATCTCCTAGAGCTGTGATCAGCACTAATGGAATAATGGTGTTTATTGAAATATGACCTCATCTTGTCACCAGCATATATGATCATTGTAAACATGAATGGTGGTCAGGGGGGGGGGGGGTGATTATACGGATGGCATTCAATAGGTTCTTGGCATGTGTCTATAGATTTGCACTTGTTCCTCCAAAGTTAATAAGCTATGACTTGTTTGAAAGCTTGTCTAAACTTGTCATTACTTGTCTCAAAACAATGACTGTATATCATTTCTCTCTTTGCTCACAGCACATAAAGATCGGTCCTCAAAATCTGCACAGGGAAAGATTATACATTTTCAGAATGATGCAGCTTGGGGACAATGCAAAAAGAATGCACGCCAATTTATCACAAGTATATGAGGATCATGCCTGTTCATATGGCATTGTTATGGGATGGTTGTGCAAATTCAGAGGACTGCAGAGCTTCAAAGACCTTCCTCATGCAGGAAGACCTAAGGAAGCTGTGAACAAGAGAACCATCGCTGCTGTTCGCAAATACATTAAGGAAAACCCACACATCACCATTCAGGTTATAAATTTAGATGTCAATATATTGATTAGCAATGTGGAAACAATTATTCATCAACATTTAAAGTTCCGAAAGATTGTGCCAAATGGGTCTCCATAAACAGGCATAACAGCAAAAAAGGGCCAGAGTTGACTCATGCAAGAAGATGTTGGCAATGTTTGAACCTAGTGTCTCCAAACGATTAACTGTCACAGGTGATGAGACATGGTTTTATTACAACTCCCAGAAAGATTGACAACTACGTTTGGGATTTGGAAGATGAACCGCAGCCCCAAATTCTCCAACAAGACTTTCACTCAAGGAAGAGGATGTTTACAATTTCTTTCAATTCCCAATGAGTGGTAGTCATGGACACCTTACCTGAAAAAAATAATAAATGGTCAATACTTTGTCAACATTGCTTTTCCCAAAATAGTTATGGAGATGAAGGAACAGTGTCCAATAACAGGCATGCCAAGGGTTCTCTTTCTTCACAACAATGCCAGTGCTCACAAAACCCGGCAAGTTATGGCCTATCTGGAGCAGAAAAAAAATAGCCCATCCTGCCAACCCCATCCTTTTCATACTTGTTAAATAAAGAATTACATGAAAATTAGGAGTAAATGAGGCATTACAATGACTTCACCCAACTACAATAGACTAGGTTACTAAAATAATCAATAAATGGAATAGGAAGCAAAAAATGTATAATTATATATTTATGATGCATAAATTATTAATTCAGCCTGGTAATCAGATGAGACCCAATGCATTGCACTATCTGTATCTCCCTGTAGTTTCATCCATATTTGTTATAACTTTGATTGAGAAAACTTAATTTTGTTTGCTATTTATCTTCAACAGAGCATTTAGCTTTTTTTCTCATTAAGATAAAAGTGATTAATCTGAAAAGTTAATAAGATGATAATTGTGATCAAGTGACATCTTAATGCAGGTAAACAGGTGGATTCTGAACTTCCTATTGTACTGATGGAAAGGATTAATACTTTCTTTGAAAGGTTAGTTTCTTTCATATATTGCTTCACATGCAGTTAACTCATTATAATTTGATATTAGAATAAGAGAATCTGTAACAATATTACTAGTACAATATTCATTTGAAGGATGATTGGTTGGTTGAAGTTTTATGGTTGAGCAGCAACTGAGGCCACAATGCACCAAATAAGGTGTAAAACTAAACGAAAAATATAAAAGTCAGGCAAATCTACAACCAAAATTAAAAAGACACAAAAGGTATACCAACAAACAAATGTAAAATACAAAAGCAAAAATGGGTAGAAAAGGCCATGTCATAAAAGGGAACAAGTCAAAATATCAAAAAAGAAAAACATTAAATACGATTAAAACTGTTAGTAAAATGTAAATAGGCAAAAACAGGGAATAAAAACGAGTCATTCGATAAAAGATGTGCAAATGTAGGGGACTGGATGTAAAATTATGGAAATCAAAATAAAAACAACGTTCAAGGTGAAAAGTGGGCATTCGATTAAAATATGTTTTATAGATAAAATGCTATCGCAAAACTCATACTTAGGTTCATTGTCAGCCCAAAGAAAGTAATATGTAAGAAATGAATCACTTAAGTGGAGCTGAGGAAGTACAACTTCCTTCTTGGAATTCCTGTGGAAACATGACTGCCATGGTTTGATAATAGGCTTGGTCTCTGACAGTTTGTTACTAATCTTTTCTGATCAAGATCATTGCCACTGTGCCAGGAGTTTAATGGTAAAATACTGCCAGATGTCCAGGTATAGAACCTGCAGTGGAGAGTTGGGCAGGGGTGTGGCCTCACTCAAGATCTGTAAAGGAGTTACTCCAGTTGCCTATATAGCTCAATGTTTATTATTGATATAACAAACCTTTTCTGTTCTTAAGGATACTTTTAATCAGAGCATACAGAGTTGTCAAAATTTAATGATTTCCTTGCTCTCCCCTTTGTAAGTTGACCCTTTTACAGTAATTCAGTTTTCAATGCCAGCTGTGCTCTGGGAGTTCAATTTGAAAAACAAAATATTTGTTCTCTTCTTTAGATGGTGGAAAATGTTACCTACCTAGAGGGATTTTGAACTGTGTCAGTGAAGTTCTATGTAACACTCCAGTGCTGGAATAACACAAAATTTCTAACAAAAGGAACAAACAGAGGTCAACAATTAAATAATGAAATTTCTCAGTCTGCTAATTGTGATAAATCTAAGGTTCATTCCTGGAGGATCTAGGAATTAGCTATGATGTAAGTAGAAATCTCACTATGGAATTTCTTTATGGAGGTGGCAGGGCAAGAAAACAATAAATCGTATTTCTTGTTCACTTTGTCTTTTGTGAATTCTGGAACTTGTGTTAAGTAAATACATTCTTTTTTTGTTGAAATGAATGGGCAGATGGGGAGGAGCTGGTACATAGTTTTGCATTAAGATATCCCAAAAACAAAAAGTTAAATTTGGCACAAAAAAGTGAAATTATAAAAAATATGAGGAAGGCTAAAAAAAAAAAGCTATTGTTACTAGAGACCTGTGAGGAAAGTTAGATCATCTTTATTCCTAATATGAAAGTTCTTTTCCAGTGGCTATTAGGAACCAAAACTCAAAATTTACCAAGCTGTCCATTGCTTTAAGCAAAATGAAAGACCAGTGTTCATTAGATTTATGGCTTATTAAAAAAAATAAACAATATTTATGTTAAAGCAGCCATTTTAATTTCACATATTAGTCTATTATTTGCACTTCAATACATAGTATATTTTCTTCATTGGCTCTGAATTATTTTTATTGTTTAAGCATATCTTATGAAGTGAATTGGAGCAAAAAGTTATACTATTTTTTTAAAACACATCAACCTGTGATAACAATGAATGTTTGGAAAATGTTCAGATTGGAAACGTTTAGAACGTATGCACATGTGCAATCAGATGGATACTTTTTGTCTATTGTTGAGCTAGTATTGATGCTATTTTTTTACACTTTTTAAAACAGCAATTCCATTAGTGAATATTTTGAAAAATGTTGATCCAGAAAACTGAGTTTTTTTAACTCAAGATATAAATAATGCTGTTTTTAGAAAGAATACTGTTGTTTTTAGTATGGAAATCGGACAAAATTTTAGGTTTTACTGATTCAGAAGGGAATAATATTACTGAGGTAGTTTTTTCACTTTACTACTCCTATAACTATTTTTATTGTTCCTGAAATATATATTGCAGTTAGGAAGAATAATTAATTTGAAACCTAACCAAAAATTAAACCTTTGAATATTATATATACATGAACTGAAGTGGTGGCTGCCTCAAAATACACCAAATTTAAGATTGATTTCAGAAAATGTAATATTTAAAAGATAAAGCTTTTTTTAGTTAATATAAATTTATATGAAAAGGATTTAATCTCAATTTCAGTGCTTAAATTAAACCTTATATGTTCCACAATATTTTTTCCATTTTCACAACTCTTTGCATCTTTTTAGTTATATAATTTTATAATTCAGTGTTTCAGGCCTGGTACCGTAAGGATTAAAATAATTTGCTGCAAATGTTAGTCACTTTTCATAATTTTACATTCAATTTCTTGAAAGCACATAGAAAACATAAAAGAAGAGCATCACAGAATGGGATTGAGCATTTGGGAAACTTAAAAATACATCATGGTACTCTTTATAATTGTTTTATATATCTAGGAACTTGAAAATTTTTTTTATATTTGGTAAATGAAAGATAATATGTATCTGACACGTTAGTTGATCTTAAGATCATTAAAAAAACTGTCAGTTGCTTATGTATCAGGCACAGTACCATACTCGCATTGTAAGAATGGTGAAAGTGAATAAAACTTCGAAGACAAAACTAAAATATATGATGGAAGAAAACAAAGAATTATATTTGACAGTGATTTTGGAGAGGGTCAGGGGTTGGCTCAGTTGGTAGCACACTAGATTTGTAAATCTGTAGTTATCATGTTCGAGCCTCACCTGTGCCAGCATTGAGATTTATCTCCATTAAACCCCAACCCTGTGCTCAGTGAGAAAGAGGGCACTAATGGGCTTGAAAAGGTTGCTATTCATTGGATGAGACATAAAGCTGTGGCTCCATGTGCGAGGAACACTACTATCTGTCCTCTAACAGCTGTCCAGTGAGTTCCCTTTCCTCAACCTTCTTTGAGTCTTCAGGGTCCTTGTGACCTGGCCATTATGTTTTAAAAAAGTGTCACTCAGAGGTAAATCTCAGAGGAAAATCTTCTCAGGAAAATTAAACTCAGAGGAAAATTTTCCGCTGTGTTTTCTGTTTGTTTGTGGGTTGACAGCCCCAAGTGAATACAATCACAGGATATGTTTTATCAGCTGATGGATAATCCTGAGCAGAGGTCATCGCAGGCACCTGAACTCTTTCAGCCTTTAGTGGTGGGGGAACGGGTCTTTGCTCCCATGCCTACAATTTGTTCATATGTAACACAGAGCCACAGAGCTTATTCTCTTGATGTCCTCACACAAGAATTCCACCGTTATAATTTAGATATTCTTGGCTTACAAGAGACCAGATGCACAGATAAAGGTAAGATTCTTAAAAATAATATTAATCTTTTCAGGGAAGGAAGATAATAAGCATCACCAAGGCGTGGGTCTGCTTCTCAGCAGACAAGCTAGTGATGCTCTTCTAGGATATGAGTGCATTAAGAAAGGTTTTTTACAGCAAAATTTCAGACAAGCATTAAAGACTTGAACATTATGCCCCCATGAGGATGCCAATGAGGATGAGAAGGACAGGTTTTACGGACAGCTTCAGGATATTTTGAATTCTGTCAAGAAAGGAGATATTACCCTTGTTCTAGGTGACTTCAATGCCAAAGTTGGTACTGACTCTGACCGTTGGGGAGGGGTGATAGGCCCTTTGAGTATTGGTAGCTACAATGGCAATGAGCAACATTTCCTACAGGTAAGCAAACTCAATGGTTTCAGAATAAACAAGACTTATTATAAACACCGCGACATACATAAGTACACATGGGTTTCACCCGATGGGCTGCATAAGAATATGATTGATTACATATTAATTAACAGCAAATGGGCTAGTTCTGTTAGGAATACCAGGTCATAGGGGAGCTGCAATTGGATCTGAACATTACCTTGTTAAAAGTGTCTTGCAGCTTAAAAAGTGTTGTGCTAAGGTTAAGAAATTTACCTTTAATACTGAACCACTGAAAGACCAAGTTATAGCTAAAGCTTACCATGATAGGTTACTTAGTCATTATGACAGTCATGGTTTGCTTACTACTGAAGCTAAGGTAGAATGGGACCATTTTAAACAGGCTTTTTTGGAAACTAACATTACTCTTTTAGGAAAAAAGCAGCAGTGGAGGCAGAATTATTTGAGTGATAAGGCACTTGAGCTTATTTCAGAAAGAGAGAACTGCAAGAATTTCCTTAATCAATGCCCTACTAGTCCTAATTGAAAGCATTACAGAGTGCTTAATAAACGTGTAAAGGATCAGTTAGCTGCTGATAAGAATCTTTGGCTTGATGGTTTGGCTGACAAAGCCGAGGAAGCAGTTAGATAGCACAACAGCAGAGAGCTGTACCAGATAGTTAATGTTTTGTGTGGTAGAAAATGGACAGGTATACAGGGATTGAAGGATAAATAAGGTAAGGTTATAAGAAGGTGAGGATTCTGTCAAGGCTAGGTGGGCTGAGCATTTCAGTGATGTTCTAAACAACGTGGTTAGTTCTACTCCCATTGTTTGCAATGATAATAGATGCATTACTGGCTTTAATATTGGCCCTATATCAAAAACTCAAGTTATTTTGGCCATTTCCAAACTACAATTACATAAATCCCCAGAGGGAGATGAATTACAACTGAAATGATTAGTGCTGGGAATGTTTGTGTTACCACACAGCTGAATGAAACTTTTAATATCCTTTATAATAAAGGTGTTGTTCCTAAGGATTTTACCAGATCCCTATTTTCAAAAAAGGTGATTGCAGTTCTTGTGATAACTATAGGGGTATCAGCCTACTCTCTGCTCCAGGAAAAGTTCTTTCCATGATTATGCTTAATAAAATTAAGAATTTGGTTGACAAGCAATTGTGTGATGAGCAATGTGGATTCAAAAGTGGTAGGGGTTGTGTTGATCAGATATTTTCACTTAGCAGATTCTTGAGAAATGTTTCATCATCATCATCATCCTCAAGCAGCCATGGGCTACAGAGGTCCAACCAGACCGCGCAGTTTAATTCTCCAAGCATATCTGTCCTGAGCTACATCTGCTGCATCCGGCCACTGTACACCAATTCTAACAAGGTCCTGTTTGACATTGTCTGCCCACTGCATCCTAGGTCTCCCCCTCCTTCTGAGGCCTCTAGGCACACTGTTCATAACCCTATTCGCCAATCTATAATTATCCATACGGGCAACATGGCCAAACCAGCGGAGTCTCTCTCTGCACAATATGCTGCTTAAAGGAGGTTGCAGACTCCTTTGCCTAACCTCATCATTAGTTACAAAGTTAAACTACCTAATACCCAAGATACTGCGTAAGCTCTAGAATCAAAAGCATCTAGTTTCCTGTTATCTTGCTTACACAGCGTCCAAGTTTCATTACCATAACTAACCCTAGAAAGAATCAAACTATTATACAGTCTAATTTTAGTCTTTAGGTGTATACGCCTATTTCTCCACAATCTCCATAGATTCTTAAAAGTCCCGGCAGCAATACCTATTCGTCTGTTAATCTCATGCCGCACATCACCAGTATCAGTTACGCAGCTCCCAAGGTAATTAAACTGTGACACCTTCTCAAGACTGCAACAATTCAGATTAACTGAATCACAACCTGCCTGACCAATTTTCATCACTTTAGTTTTCTCTCTGTTTATAACCAAACCTACTGTACTACCAGTCTCATCAAGAGTTCGAATGAAAGAGTTCATCTCATCAACATCATTTGCCAAAAGGGCTAAATCATCAGCATAATCTAAATCAGAAATTTTCGTATCTCCAGCCCATTTAAGGCCAAAAGCTTTCCCTTGAAGTGAATTTCGCATAACATAATCAACAACCAAACTAAAGAGAAAAGGAGACAAAATGCACCCTTGTCAAACACCAGAAGTAATGCTAAACCAATTGCTACAAGACTTACCAACCCTCACACATGACTCAGTGTTATTATAGAGAGCTTTCATTATGTTAACTAACTTGTCTGGTATACCATATGATCTCACAATCAACCACAAATTATGACGATCAACAGAGTCGAAAGCCTTTTTGAAATCAACAAAGCTAGCAACCAAAGGTTTCTGAAACTCTAAACATTTCTCAAGAATCTGCCTAAGTGAAAATATCTGATCTACACATCCCCTACCACTTCTGAATCCACATTGCTCATCACGCAATTGCCTGTCAACCAGATTCTTAATTCTATTAAGCACAATCATGGAAAGAACTTTACCTGGAACGGAGAGTAGGCTGATACCCCTATAGTTATCACAAGAACTGCGATCACCTTTTTTGAAAATAGGGATAATAATAGCTCTGGTAAAATCTTTAGGAACCATGCCTTTATCATAAAATTTATTCAAAATTTCAGTCATCCAAATGGTAACTGAAACATTCCCAGCTCTAAGCATTTCCGTAGTAATTTCATCCACCCCTGGGGATTTATGAAGTTTAAGTTTAGAAATAGCCAAACTAACTTCAGATTGTGTTATAGGGCCAACATTAAAGCCAACAATGCATCTATCATCATTGCAAACAATGGGAGTAGAACTAACCACATTGTTTAGAACATCACTGAAATGCTCAGCCCACCTAGCCATGACAGAATCCTCACCTTCTATAACCTTGCCTTTTTTATCCTTCAATCCCTGTATACCTGTTCGTTTTCTACCACACAAAACATTAACTATCTGGTTCAGCTCTCTGCTGTTGTGCTGTCTAACTGCTTCCTCAGCTTTGTCAGCAAGGCCATCAAGCCAAAGATTCTTATCAGTAGCTAACTGACCCTTTACACGTTTATTAAGTTCTTTGTAATGCTTTCTATTAGGACTAGTAGGGTACTGATTAAGGACATTCCTGCAGTTCCTTCTTTCTGAAATAAGCTCAAGTGCCTTATCACTTTGGCTGCTAGCTTCGTTGATTTTAAAAAGGCTTTCGACTGTGTTGATCGTCATCATTTGTGGTTGATTGTGAAATCATATGGTATACCAGACAAGTTAGTTAACATAATGAAAGCTCTCTATAATAACACTGAGTCGTGTGTGAGAGTTGGTAAGGTTTGTAGCAATTGGTTTAGCATTACTTCTGGTGTTCGACAAGGGTGCATATTGTCTCCTTTTCTCTTTAGTTTGGTTGTTGATTATGTTATGCGAAATTCACTTCAAGGGAAAGATTTTGGCCTTAAATGGGCTGGAGATACGAAAATTTCTGATTTAGATTATGCTGATGATTTAGCCCTTTTGGCAAATGATGTTGATGAGATGAACTCTTTCATTCGAGCTGTTGATGAGACTGGTAGTAGAGTAGGTTTGGTTATAAACAGAGAGAAAACTAAAGTGATGAAAATTGGTCAGGCAGGTTGTGATTCAGTTAATCTGAATGGTTGCAATCTTGAGCAGATGTCACAGTTTAATTATCTAGGGAGCTATGTAACAGATGTTGGTGATGTGCGGCATGAGATTAACAGACGGATAGGGATTGCTGTCGGGACGTTTAAGAATCTATGGAGAGTGTGGAGAAATAAGCATATACACCTGAAGACTAAAATTAGACTGTATAATAGTTTGGTTCTTTCTAGGGTTAGTTATGGTAGTGAAACTTGGACAGTTTGTAAACAAGATAACAGGAAACTTGATGCTTCTGATTCTAGATGCTTACACAGTATCTTGTGCATTAGGTGGTTCAACTTTGTAACTAATGATGAGGTTAGGCATAGGAGTTGGCAACTCCTTTAAGCAGCATATTATGCAGAGAGAGACTGTTGGTTTGGCCATATTGCCCGTATGGATAATTATAGATTGATGAATAGGGTTACGAACAGTGTGCCTAAAGGCTTCAGGAAGAGGGGGAGACGTAGAATGCGGTGGGCAGACAATGTCAAACAGGATCTTATTAGAATTGGTGTGCAGTGGCCAGATGCAGCAGATGTAGCTCAGGACAGATTTGCTTGGAGAACTAAATTGCACTGTCTGGTTGGACATCCGTAGCCCATGGCTGCTTGAGGATGATGATGATGATAAAACAAGCGAAAAAACAGAAGGGCCCGGTAGGTTGGGATAAGTAATTGAAATAAAAAGACTAACATATAAAGAGTCAATTCTGTACTGCATCATAAACTTTGTGCCTATTTCATTTAAAAAGTATTACTTTTAATATTTTTTTTTTTAGCAAATTTACCATTTTATGTTTCATTAAAAAAATTGGTATTAATATCAAACTATAATATAATATGAAGTAATCTTCCTTAAATAAATTGCAATTATAATTAAAATTATTAAATTAGATAAAGAATTGTTTTAGAAAAAAATTAAATTTTGTTCTTTAAAGAATTACCATTAAATAATATTATTGGGAAAACACTTGAAAATTTCGGATTTTAATGGATAATAATTTTCAAATGTAACACGATTATTTTTAAACATATTTTTCATTACGGATAGTTTAAATCATTATTCCCATTGTATCCTAACAAAGTTTCTAGTTTATTGCATTTGATTAACCATCTGTCTGATTCTTTACTGTACGACTTCGACCAGATCGCTATATACTTACTATTAGTGTAGGTTAGCTTACTGCGCTACCCCCATGTGGCAAATTCTGAAATTTCCTATGCGCGCTTGCTATCACGAGGATTCGTGGAAATTGGCAGGCATTTCCATTATGTAGGTGTAGGGATTTCCAGTTGCAGAATATGCTTTGGTGATCCCCCCATGATACACTGGAAAGGGTGAAGATTGCGTATGGGTTGTGGCCATTATTAAGTATTTTCCTCCGCTTTATTTCCTTACAAGGCTGGAGATGATGGAGTTAACCTTTCACCAAAACAATAAAGCATTTCACTGTTGGAGAGTTGGGTTGTTTTACCTCTGAGCGGCACTTTTTTGCACACCATGGGCTAAATGGCCAGGTCACATGGACCCCGAAGGCTCAGAGAAGGTTGGGGGAGGGGACCCACTGGAACAGCTGTTGGAAGACAGATGGTAGCCCCCCATCAAGGCCATCCAGCATGTTCTTTAATGTGCACAGGGAATGTCTCTCCCGCACGCGGGGCCATGGCTTAACGTCCCATCCGACGGACGGCGGCCTTTCCAAGCCCATCAGTGTCCCCTACTGACCGTGGGCAGGGCGGGGAGTTTTGCAGAGATAAATCTCAACGCTGACCCAGCTGGGACTCGAACCTGGGAACTACAGATTACAAGCCTGGCACGCTACCGACTGAGCCACCCCCGCCCCCACTGTTGGAGATATTTACAATTTTATTACATATGTACACATAGCTTGCCTACCTATAGTTATGCCTGATGCATCACTGTACCTTTCACTATGCAAAGGAAGATCTCTTACACTGAGCAGTTTCAAAACAACCTGAAATCCAAAAGAGAAATTAATCTGAGAGTTAACTTAATTTCATCTGAAGAGAGATCTCCATAGCTCATCTTTCTGCCTAGGTCCAGCACAAGTTTTTTCCTTTCTCCACATTGACAAAATCTTGTCACACGTCTGCACTGTATAACAGCCAAAATCCCCATTACCACACCTCTTGCATTCCTCAGTATTCTCCCAGACAGCCTTCTCACTTCCAATTCACCCCCTCAGGGCTTCCAGGATGAAGGTGTGTCCTGAGCTACAAGAGTGGCTGGACAGTGGGAACCAAGTCACCTCCTTGAGACCCTTCTCCTGTGGCCTATATTGCCACGGTACAATGATGAGCCTACACAACATTGATATAATGGAAATTATATAAGAAACAAATATTTACTGACCATATCTCTGGCACATTGTAAATATTTACATAATTGCAATGGGGGGAGTGAGACCCTGGCCTCACAGTAGGCACCGCTCTAAACATTCCAACTCCTCCTGAAGGTGACAGCAATTGGTGGGTTGCCTGTCACCATGACACCCCATAAATTGCTGAATCCCTTGTGTGGTGTCATCTCTGAGTGGGCCTCTTCAAAGTTTCTGAGGAGGAAATCCCCTCAGAGATATCTGTCAAGGAGTGATGTGATGATTCACCCATTCACTTTTAATTTTCCTTAACCAGTTTTACTTTATTTACGTTATGTTTATCATTTTGGGGATTATTTCATTTTTTTGGACTGATCACAATTCTTGTTTCTGAGCTGTAGGAGTTGCACATGTGAACTCTGACCTTTTGATTGTCAACTGCTAAAGCATGTGTAGGACACGACCCCTCTTGCATCATAGCTAGCGCGATTGTCATATTATGCAAATGTCTTTCCTGGCGTGCAATTGACATGTGCTAGCTTTGTACGCTGCTTGTTATAGTAGTGACGTTGGGTCACAGAGTGGAGATGTAGTATTGTAGTGGAGAGGTAGATTTTGTGTAGTGAGTAGCAGAGATATAGGAGTCAGAAGTATTGTGAGAAGTAGAGATTAAGATAGATGTGAATTGTTAGTCTCCAACTTTTGTATTAAATTGGGTGAGTCTTTGAATTTTTTGGAAATAAACTTTGGTTTAGAAACTTTTCAATTTTTGCTATTTTTCTCTTGAGCAACATAAATTTATTTTTTGATTAGATTTAAAAATTAAATAAACTGCCATTGGTCTCACCATCTGCTTCCGCCTGATCCTTGCACTTATATATGGGAGGTCGAGAACAACCCATATAAGAGTTATCGCCTCCCTGTGATATGTACCATCTCCCATGTGGAGCCATCTGAATCCTTTCGTCTATGTCAGCAACACTCTATCACAGCCTTGCCCCCAAGATCAGGAGCATATAGTTATGTACTGAGTATTATGCTTTTCACTGTCAAATCAAAGGAAAAAAAACTAATTTGGATTGGGTTGGTTTACCTTTTTGTGGAACTTTATTTCACATAATGGGCTAAATGGCGAGCACACAAGGACACGAAAGGGTCAGAGAAAGTTGGGGGGACTGGATCCAATCTACAACTGTTAGGAGACAGATAGTAGTGTCCCGTCAAGGCCATCCAATATGTTCTTCAAAGCCAGCAGTGCATGATTCTTCCGCACAAGGGCCTTGGATTAATGTCCCATTTGATGAATGGCAGCCTTTCCAAGACCATCAATGTTCCCTACCGACTTAGGGTAGGGTTGGGGTTTAGTGGAGATATTTGGTTACTTTAGTTTTACTTCTGAGTGTCACTTTTGTGCACACAATGGGATAAATGGACAGGCACATGGACCCCAAGAGTTCATAGAAAGCTGGGGGAGAGGACCCACTGAATAGCTGTTAGGCAACAGACGGTAGCCTCTCTTCAGGGTGTTCTTTAACATACACTTCTCCCCAAGGTGTTCTTTAACATACACAGGTAATGGCTCTCCCACATACAGGGCCATGGGTTTATGCCCCATGTGACAGAAAGCAGCCTTTACAAGGCCCATTGGTGTCCCATACTGACAGAGGGAAGAGCAGTGAGTTTTCCAGAGATAATGCCAACACTGGCCCAGGAGAGACCCAAACCTGGGAAATGGCAATTACAAACTTGGATTGCTACTGACTGAGCCAACCCATCCTTTAGAGGAGACAAAATCTCAATGCTAGCACAGATGCATTGGGTACCTCTGAACGACACTTTTTTGCACAGAATTGACTACATGGTTAGGTCATAAGGACCCTGAAGCTCAGAGAAAATTGGGGTAGGGGACCCACTGGACAGCTGTTGGGAGACAGATGGTCCTGTCAAGGGCCCATCATAGTGTTCTTTAACATGCACAGGACATGTCTCTCCTGCACATGGGGGCCACAGTTTAACATTCCATCTGATGGACAATTGCCATCCCAAGTCCACTGGTGTCCCTTACATGTGGGCAGAGCAAAGAGTTAGGTGAAGATAAATCTCAGTGCTGACCCAGGTGCGAGTCGAACCTGGGAACTACAAATTACAAGCCTGGAGCACTACTGACTGAGCTAATCACAACACTTAATGGAGATAAATCTCAATGCTGGCACAGATGGGTTGGGTTACCTCTGAGTGGCCCTTTTTCACACAATGTGTTAAATGGCCAGGTCATAAGGACCCTAAGGATTCAGAGAAGGTTGGGAGAGTAGATCCACTGAACAGCTTATCAGGAGATAGATGGTAGCCTCTCGTCAAGGCCAAGCACAGGTGGGACTCAAACCTGGGAACTACAGATTATGAGCCACTCGCATGTGCAAGAACACCTCTGTGAACGATGAAGAACATGTTGTATTGATGTGAATCTTCCCTCCATCTCCTTACAGCTGCCTATCACTTACCAAGCTCTGAGAGGGGCAGTGGTGGCTCAGTCAGTAGCACGCCAGACTCATAATCTGCAGTTCCCAGGTTCAAATCCCAACTGGGCCAGTATTGAGATTTATCTCTGCAAAACTCATCGCCCTGCCACAGTCAGTAGGGACACCAATGGTCTTGGAAAGGCCACTGTCTGTTGGATGGGACATTAAGCTTGGCTGCGTGTGCAGGAGGGTCATACCCTGTGCACTTTGAAGAACATGCTGGATGGCCTTGATGGGAGGCTATCACTTGCCTCCCACTAACTGTTCCAGTGGGTCCCCTTTCCCAACTTTCTCTGAGCCTTCAGGGTCTTGTGAACTGGCCATTTAGCCCATTGTGTGTGCAAAAAAAGTGCTGCTCAGAGGTAAAAACAACACAACCCAAGTTCCGAGTCTTGGGTCCTAACTTGGATATTTGGTGCAAAAACAATGCAGTTCATAAGTAAAACAACCCTACTTATTTTCCTGTGATGTACACTGAGGATATATATATAAAATTCAATAATAATATGAAATGTGACACTAACTGAGATAACCCCTAACTAACTTGGATAATAAAAACAATTACTAAAAATTATAAATGATATTAAATATAATGAAATTTAAATTGTTTTTAGTCAATGATCTGTAGGATGTTTGACATTGATGCAGTTGGGTTGTTTTACCTCTGTGCTGAACTTTTTATACACAATGGGCTAAACAACCAGGTCACAAGGACCCTGAAGGTTCAGAAAAGGTTGAGGGAATTCACTGGACAGCTATTAGGAGACAGTAGCCTACTATCACAGCCATCCAGCATGCTCTTTAACTCTTTGGCTTACACAGACGTCTTTCAGACATGCGAGCAGCTATAGTTATTTCTTTGCATATTTCCTTTCTGTCAATAATTGATGTGAGGTGTCAGATACTGTTCCACAGATGATAGACAGGCCATCGCAGAAAGCTTACAGGAATAGTTTTCATGAAACAGTTACTTCAAATGGTTCATTATGGTATTTTATTAATATTTTTAGTTGCAACCTAAATCACATATTTCTGAGATACATTTATGAAATATGGTTATAAAAAAATTGACAAAATCCAGAATATCCCCAAGAAGACTAAAAGCAGCAAAAGTGAGCCCATTTTGCAAGATTCCTTCCCCCTTTCTGCATAAAAAAAAATTCCCAATATTGCGTAATGTGAAAAATAAGAAAAAATTGAGCCCGTATAAATAGAACTGCTTTGTCCGATAAGTTTCCTGAGATTTTTTGTTCCACAATTTAATTCTGGTTGAATAAAATCACATATTATAAAAAATGAGGGAAAACCACATTATAAAAAATTATATGAAACTGCTTATTATAAAAATTATGACAAATTTCATATTATAAAGATTAGGTGAAATTACACTTCCTAAAATAATAATTCTGGGCTTGTTTAGTGTAAAATTATTCTTAAGCCAAGGGGTTAATATGCACAGGGTGTGGCTCTCTTGCAAACTGGGCCAACCTGGGAACTACAGATTATGAGACTGGAGCACCGCCAACCCTGCCCCCCCCCCCCACCCCAATTAACTTGAATAAGAAAAATCATTTCAAAGAAATTAGGAATGACATTAAATCTAACAAAATTGTAATTGTTCTTGGGTAATGGTCTACAGGATTTTTGGCTGTTGATGCAGGACTTCAGATTTTACTATGCAAAATGGGGCACACAAACACAAATCAGGATGTTTTAAAATACTGCATCTTAGCAAATGTAATACTTTTATATCTAACCTTAAAAAAAAAAGCTGTTGTTAACACTGCTTACCTTGTTTTTGAAGATGATTGTCATTTTTGTTTGACAGATCCCCAGACAAGTATGAATTTTTTGATTCTTGAATATGGGGCCTTCTGTGATAAAAGACATTAGTATTTGAATGGTATCGAGGAGGTCTACTTGAAATAAGAGACTGTGGATTCAGGAATCTTGCAGGTTTTCGTGCAATTGAATTTTGGCGTACAGGAATAGACTGTGGATGCAGGAATCTTGCAGGTTTTCGTACAACTGAATTTTGGCGTATAGGAATAGACTGTGGCTGAAAATCTAAACCATCATAAGCATTCAGTCTTGAATAGTTTGTTTTTGAGACGACTGTTGTTATTGGGTAAGATTTAGGTGATTCAGATATATTTTGCTGCTTCTCTGACTTTTGTTGTGTAGCAGCAGCTAAATTATTGCTTATCACATGGCCAGAATCATTACTTTTAAAGGAATTATCTTCCTTACTTGTTGTACAAACTTTATCAATATCTGTTGGTGAGAGTGATGATAGTATTTCCATTTCAGGTATTTCAGATCTTATTCTGTCAAATTTCTCACATTCTGTTTGTAGAATAAATGGCTCAGAATGGGGACTCAAAGGGTAATTTTTTATTGAACAATCTTCAGAACTTTGTTTTTCACTGTCCTTGCTCTTACTATTTGTCACTGTTCGAATAGAATGGCTGTCAACTGATATACACATCTTTATGTTTTTAAAATCACTAAAGCTGCCTGACATTTCACTTATTTCATTTGCCTCAACTTTGCTCTTATTCTGAGATATATTTGCTTGATATTTGTTCTTATTATGAGAAATGTTTGTTTGAAGTTTTCTTTTCTTTTGTTTTTTTTTCTTTAATTGAGATATATTTCTTTGATATATTTTCTTATTCCATAAAATATTAGGCTTATGTCTCTTTATTGCACTGTTCAACTTTGTGTTGTAGCTTTGTTTCCCAGATGGGAATACTGAAAGTGATAATTCAACATTTGAATCAGCAATTAAATTGCCATCTATAAGATTATTTCCATTAAAGAATGAAATTTGAGAATTTTTACTTTCTGAATTGTGAAATTGTCTTTCACAAGGTTCAAGTGATCCACCAAAGAGTCCTTTAGCAGAAATCCTGGAATGATTGCTATTTGTTGAAGGTTTTCCGTCATTACTAAATAAAGAAGTTTGAAACGACTTATTATTTGAAATAAATGGCAATATGGATGCACTTTCATTACTAACATCACCGGAAGTACTGCTACACTCTAATCCAAATCCAGTGTATTGTGAAGATGCAATACTTGTTCTAAAAGCTTCTGTTTTTCTTAGACTATTAGGAATAACTGCCATATTATTACCATTCGATATGATTGTTGCAGTGTCATCATTTTTGTAGTTATCAGGGTGAAACTGAAATGAAACAAATGAAAAAATATATATATATATAATACAATATTTATTAATATTAAACAGATATTTTGAATTCATTATTATTCAGATGACAATTGCAAAAGTTAGTGGAGAATGTTTTCTTTATTGTTATCGACATTTGGAAGCTCTCACCTTAAAGCCACAAAGAATAACCAAATTTTCATTGTTAACCGATGAAAGCATCCAAAAGAATTAGTCATTTTAATCAATATCATGCAATCACTATTGCATTATTTAGTTTGTAGCAGTTAGCTCCTACTTGCTTTGGTTGTATGGAAATTTTATAGCACAACAGTAACTAAAGCTACATTGCACCACACAAAAGTAAACAAAAATGTAAAAGTATCAAACTCTTTAATGCATTACCAACTAAAGGTATAAGCTACCTATTAAAACATCAAAAGTCAGATATACACTGTTTCGTAAAATTATTATTATGAACACTGCATTGTATGCAAGTTACCATGAAACATGCCAATGTATACAAAATTTCTTACTGACCAAAGTATTCTACATCACTATAAAATCCTGTAAAAGTATGGTGTAAATCAAAGCACAATATGGGTAAAACAGATGAACTGACTGACTTTGGAAGGGGGCACATTATATTGGAGTATTATGGGCAGGTGAACTCATAATGGAGGTGATGGAACACACAGAAAATCAAATGATACAATATCCTAAGTGTATGGAAAATGGCAATGGTCTCAATAAAGTCTTCCCTGCCAATGGTCTCAATAACAAACAGTTGTTAATTTTATATGTAATTTGTCACTTTATTTCTATAATTACTCAAATTTTAATTAAATCATTTTTCTTGTAATACTTTCTTTAAAATGCTAGGCATAAACTGGAAGGAGAGTTGTGTACCAATGCCCAGTGATCATGTACAGAACCTGTCAGGCCTAGCACCTAATGACTGACCCCATCTTCTCATGGTGTAGGCCGCTAGTACCTTTCAAAAGAGACATTCTCTTTTGGAAGGGAAAGGCTGCTGATCAGTGTGGTCTACTGATTTGGTCATCTGTGGCCACTTTCTCTTTTTTTCTGCCTTGCTGAGGAGTGGTCAACTTTACAGTTTCCTGGTGCTGACCATTTATACCCACTACACTGGAATGGCTTATGGCTTTGAGCTTGATTATAGATGCTGCACTGGTGGGCCTCTGTTGAGGGAAAATCTGCGGCTGTGTTTTCTGTTTGCCTGTGGGTTGCCAGCCCTAGGTGAACAGAGGCACAGGATACCTTATATCAGCTGGTGGATAATCCTGATCAGAAGCCATCGCAGGTTCCTGAACCCTCACTTAGCTAGTTGGTCATTGCCAATCCTAAATGGGAGTAATGTATCTCAGGCAGATCATCTGATTCTTGAAAAGGTCCACTTGAAAAGGTGGTGCCTGAAGTTCCTACCAGCATGGGTGGCTTCAGCCTTTAGTGGTGGAGGAACAGGTCTTTGCACACACTTTAGACTTTTTTGAACAGGTCTTTGCACACATTTAGGGGACTATTTGATATTGTTGGCCTCTTTCAATAACACTAGTTTCTTTAAAAATCCTCCTAATCATTTTCTCTCTGCAGGTACATGGAACATGAGAACGTTACAAAGAGATTATTCTCTTGATGTCCTCACACAGGAATTCCAGCATTATAACCTAGTTATTCTGGGCTTGTAACAGACCAGATGGACAGGTAAAGGTGAGAATTTAAAAATAATTTTAAATATAAATTTTCAGGGTGGGAGGATGGAAAGCATCACCAAGGCATAGGCTTTCTTCTCAACAGATGTGCCAGTGATGTTCTTCTAGGCTATGTCTGCATTAATGAAAGATGTCTTATTGCAAAATTAAAATAAAAAAAAAATTAAAGACTTGAATGTCATATGTTGTTATGCCCCTACAGAGGACTCTGATGAGAATAAGAAGGATATGTTTTCTGCCAGAGTCAGGATATTTTGAATTCTTAGAAGGAGATATTTCTCTTATGCTAGGTGACTTCAGTGCTCAAGATGATACTGACTCTGATCTTTGGGCAGTAGTTTTAGGTCTCTTTGGCATTGGTAGTTCCAATGGCAATGGGTAACGTCTCCTACAGGTAAGTAAACTTAATGGTTTGCGAATAACTAACACATACTACAAACACTGGGATATTTACAAATATACATGGGTTTCACCTGATGGGTTGCACAGGAATATGACAGATTATACTTTAATTAACAGCAAATGGAGTAGTTCAGTTAGGAATACCAGATCATACAGGGGAGCCAAAATTAGGTCTGACTGTTACCTAGTCAAAAGTGTCTTGCAACTGAAGCTTAAGAAATGCTGTGCTAAGATTAAATGCCGCTCAGGTTTTTCTTCAAACCAATAGTACTCTTTTGTGTAAAAGAGAACAAAAGAAACAAAATTATTTGAGTGATAAGGCTATAGAATTTATTTCTGAAAGAAGGAAGTGCAGGATTAATTTGAATCAACACTCTACTGGTCCTAATTTTACACAGAGCTTAACAAATGTGTAAGGGATCAGTTAATGGTTGATAAGAATCTCTGGCTTGATAGCTTGGCTGAAAAACCAGAGGAAACAGACAGCACAACAGCAGAGAATTGAACAAGATAGTTAATCTTTTGTGTAGGAAGAAACATACAGATATACACGGATTGAAAGATAAACATAGTAAGGTGGTTGAAGGTGAGGATTCTGTAATGGCTAGGTGGGCTGAGCATTTCAGAGATGTTCTAAATGATGTGATTATTTCTACTCGCATTGTTTGTAATGATGATAGATGATTACTTAATGGCTTTAATATTGGTCTTACATCATTGTCTGAAGTTATTTTGGCTATTTCTAAACTTAAACTAGATAAATCCTCAGGGCTAGATGAAATTATTACTGAAATGCTTAGAGATGGGAATTCTTTGGTTACCACATGATGACATGGATGAAATTTTGAATATCTTTTATGATATAAGCATTTCCCTAAGGATGTTTACCAGAGCTATTGTGATGCCCCATCATTCACTTTTACTTTACCTTAACCAGTTTTGCTTAATTTAAGTTATATTTATCATTTTGGGGATTTTTATTTCCTTATTGGCATCACAGCGCTCGTTTCCAAGAGTTAGGAGTTGCACATGCGCAACTCCGAACTTCTGATTGTCGCCCGCTGAAGCGCGTGCACAAGGACACTGCCCTCTTGCGTCATAGCTTGTATCGCTCGTCAATTTATGCAAATGTCTTTCTCGGCGTGCAACATGACACGTGCGGGCTTTGTACTTCTTGTTATAAACTGGTGACATGTCGTCACAGTAGTTAGACAGTAATAGTTAGTAGACAGAGAGTGTGGTAGTAAGCACGGAGGAGCACAGTCAGTGCAGTGTGTGTAGTCAAAGTTGAGAAATTATGTATCTTCTTCATTGAAGTTTTGGTGAGTGTTTTTCGGAAATAAATTTATTTGTTATTTACACCTTTTGAATCTTCACTAATTTTTTCTCTTGAGCAACATTAATTGTTTGATTAGAATTTATCTTTACATTTTGGCAATCGGCCGTCCCGTGGCCGAGTGGTCAGCACGCTTGGCTACTGATCTAAGGGACCTGGGTTCGAGCCCCGGAATTAGGCATGGATGTGTGTGTCGTTTTTCTGCTGAGGTCGTGCTATCCTCTCAGATCTCCTACTGTGGCATATAAACTGACAGGCTCCTGTCAGACCTCTGTGGCAAGCAGCCTGCTTGAGGGGGTATTTATTTTTTTTTATTATTTTTGCCAATCATTTAATATTTTTTGAATTCTTACTCATTAATGCTCACTGGTATTTTGAACCCTAATTTAACTTTTTTTTTTTGGCAATTTGTTAATTATTGCCTGGTGCCCGACTCAACTATCCGGAGCATAAAAATAATTGGATCAGACAAAGGGTCAACAAAGGTTTCAGACAAAGTGCCCAAACAGGGACATGCCAGTAGTAAAAGATAGTGGTCCAAGAATAGGGACTGTATATTTGTGTATAAATTGTGTATGTTATTTAACGTGATTGTCAAAGATAGTAATTTTTGAGCTCATTAGTTGTATGTACTATTTATTTATTTAAAGGCAGTTTAAGCCGAAATTTTTTTTTTAAAGGCAGTTTAAGCCGTTATTATGTTAATTGGCCTCTACCTGAGATAAGGTTCGACGGTTCGAACATCCGTCATCGTGGACATTTGTCAAGTCCATGGAGGAGCACTTCCGTTTACATGAAGTGCCCAGCAACAAAAAGATGGTCTTAGCAGTATCTTGTCTAATTGGATGTGCTAAGCAATGGTGGAATAACGTAGGATGTTGTCATGGAATTGAATATTGGGAAAAATTTAAACATGAAATCATGGACATATATCTGGCTTATAATGATTTTACAGAACTAGCTACAGAGCTGTTTTCATGAAGACAAAGGAAAGAGATGACATAGAAAAATTTATCTGGGGTACAGTAGAGTTATACCAGCTGTACGATGCTGATGCTGCCGAAATTGATATTGTAAATTGCATATTGTCTCAATTGCTTTTGCTCATTAGAGAATTCCTAGAAGTATGAAACGTGAACTCAATTTCAAATTTAGTCAAATTGGCTCGGCAATATACTGCAAGAAGAGAATCTGCAGCAACTGCCTTTAACCAACAATGGATGCAATCCCCGCCAAAGCAGCGCTACCAGGTTGAGTCTTGTAGAATGACTCCTGCACGACCTGAAGTTACACTGTCCCGACATTTGGCCGAGTCAAGATTTCAATTTTGACCGAGTCAAGAATTGAAATCTTGATTCAATTTGTGCCAAGTCAAGAACGCGCCTATAACTATAGAGAATGAACGAAGCAGAGAATTTGTTCCATGTCAAGCTTCGAACGACACTAGACCTAAAACTTTTTTTAAGAACAATAGAGAAACTTTCAGATGTGATTTTTGTGGCTGACTAGGACACACGGAACAATATTGTTATCGAAGGAATGGAAATTCGGGAAACTATTGTTATCGAAGGAATGGAAATTCAGGAAACTTGAATTAGGATCTTTGAAGCGAGAGGCCAAAGTTCCTCATGAAAAGCCCTCTCATGAGTTATGTCTTGCCACTATGGCTTTACCTTTTCGTTAAGGCTTGTCACGAAGAAACTAACTAATAGATCATAACGATACAGAAGTCGATCTTCCATTTTCAAAGGAACAAGTTTTAGATGATAATTATGACAATTGTCAATTGACAGTGCAGCCATAGTCCTGTGGACTTTTTGAATTACCTTGTAGTCCAAAGCAGAATATTCAAGAAGCACCTACAAAATGTCCCATTAGTGCAATTAATGCAATTTTAGATAACAAAGTTTGTGAAATAAAACAACCTTATGAGAAAGCCGTTTTAGTTGATGAAAAGGTTTCTGAAGTAAAAGTTTTAATGGAAATTAATAATGATGAAAATATTTTTGAGTCTGATTTAAGGAAAACTAATTTTAATAAAGAAAAAAGCAACCAAGAAATTGTGCTGACCGCAAGTATTCCTGACGAGTCTGGCAAGTTTGGAAGTCCTCAACTGTTGAAGCGTCATTTGGGGGCGGACACCAATAAGCCTAGAAAGTACAAGACCAGGTTCTTCAAAAAACCGCAAGTAGCGACGAGATACCAACACAACAACCAGATCCTGCAGAGCGATAACCGGCAGTGAAGCAGTCAACATAGCCGAGATGATGTCACGAGCGAGATCTTTAGCAACGATTTTACTTGAAGCAAGCAAACAATTATGGAAAGATGTCATCGGAACTGGACTGGATGATTTATCGCAATGGAGTGCCACAATGAAAAATTTAAGTATATTATTATTCTTCCACTTGGCACTTATTTATTTATAAATGTTCTCTTTCCTCTGGAGTAGATGAAGACAAAGAAGAACGAAGAAGCTTTATTGTGATTTATATAGTTAGCAATGTTTAATTTCTTGTTGAAACTTTGGAGTTTCGATATTTATTTTCGGAAAGTGAAATTACTGTAGTTCGAGTTTATACTGTGTGAAGAGAATTTTTTTTTGTATTCTTGTTCATCGAAGTTCTAGTTGTTATATTGTATTAACGTTTTTTAAAGGGTATTTTTGTAGATTTTTTCGTTTCGGCTGACTGATAGCTGAAAATTTGTAAGTTGATATTGGGAAGTTTAGAAATTGTAAAATGTTTATGGATATGAATGAGGAGAGTGAAAGAGAATTAGTGATTTAATATTTTTTCATTTTTAAGAAATGTATTGTAAAATAACATGCATTTGCAAGTGAATTTATGTATGAAAAAAATGAGAGTCATGTAAAAAGTGATTGGCTGAAATGCTATCACCATATATTATAAATTATTTACACATTTTTTTCTTTATTCTTAGATATGATGTTATGTATATGTGTTTAAATCTGTTCAGTGTCATCAGTGATATTTATGTGTCAATGATGCGTAATTTTTGGGATGACATTGGCAGCATTTATTTGTATATATATGAGCTGACCATGATGATGACTGCAGAATTTTGTTTTTTTTCGTGTACCTTTTTGGAGCTGTCCCCAAATGGCCAAGTCTGGTGACCGAGTTGTTACCAGCATAACACCTTTGAGAGGGGACATTAGCTCTGAAGGGGGAGGTAGCTAATTATTGTTTTATTTCAGCTAACTCATGATCGCTGTGTATAGGATAAGAATTAGCAGATGATTACAATCTCGCTTGTTTGTAAAATTTGAATTTTCTTAGCTTCGCGTATTTGATGTAACTAGGAAGAGATAACAGTGTTTGAATACCCTTTTTTTCATGTGATGTAGGAGAAAAATTTAGCTTTCACATATTTTTCGATTGTGGTTAGGGGATAAGCGGAAGTTATCACCCCGCTAGCAACCTACGTAATCAAATTTTTTCTTTTCGTGTCTTTAACCTTTCTAGAAGTTAAGAAAGATAGGAGTGTATTAACCTTTTTCACTGTACGTTCCAGTTATGCCAATTTCGAGTTTGTATCAGAATGTGATACTAGGTAGGCCGATAATGCTAGTATACAGTTAACTGCCACAGCCACTGGTATGTATTTACACCAGGATAGCTGCAACACACTTTTGTTAGGAGAATTGGGAGGAGGTACCTTTGGTTGTGCTGGAAAATTGTGTCAAAGTGAGAATAGATCATCTTATCAAGATTTGCGTAAGCATACTTTTACTTATTTATTTTCAGTCATGTGTAAATGACGTGAGATGTGTCCTTTATTCAAAATTTGCTCGTCAAAATCTGTTAGGTCAAATCTTTGACTCCCTTTGGAAGGGGGAGTTATGATGCCCCCTCGTTCACTTTTACTTTACCTTAACCAGTTTTGCTTAATTTAAGTTATATTTATCATTTTGGGGATTTTTATTTCCTTACTGGCATCACAGCGCTCGTTTCCAAGAGTTAGGAGTTGCACATGCGCAACTCCGAACTTCCAATTGTCACCCGCTAAAGCGCGTGCACAAGGACACGCCCCCTCTTGCGTCATAGCTTGTGTCGCTCGTCAATTTATGCAAATGTCTTTCCCGACGTGCAACATGACACGTGCGGACTTTGTACCTCTTGTTATAAACTGGTGACATGTCGCCACAGTAGTTAGACAGACAGTAGTAGTTAGTAGACAGAGAGTGTGATAGTAAGCACGGAGGAGCACAGTTAGTGCATTGTGTGTAGTCAAAGTTGAGAAATTATGTATCTTCTTTCATTGAAGTTTTGGCGAGTGTTTTTTGGAAATAAATTTGTTTGTTATTTAAACCTTTTGAATCTTTACTAATTTTTTTCTGTTGAGCAATGTTAATTGTTTGATTAGAATTTATCTTTACATTTTGACAATTATTTAATATTTTTTGAATTCTTACTCATTAACGCTTGCTGGTATTTTGAACCCTAATTTAACTTTATTGTTTTTGCCAATTTGTTAATAATTGCCTGGCGCCCGACTCAACTATCCGGAGCATAAAAATAATTGAATCAAAGGGTCCAAACTTTAAAAGTAATTCATTTCTTAGGAGTGTTACACTATGATTATTGCTATTTTTAAAACAAGATGATCACAGTTCTTGTTTATTGCTATACAGGTGTCAGCCTACTTTGCATTCCAAGTTCTTTGTATGATTGTGCTTAACAGAATTAAGAATCTAGTTGATGGATAATTGTGTAATGAGCAAGGTTCAAGGTGTTGTAAGAACATAGTGTAGATTCAGAACTGATAGGGCAACATTACTGGTTGATGTTGATAATAATAATATAATAACACAATAATACTGAAAAGATTTTTTCACTTAGGAAGATTTGTGAGAAATGTTTAGAGTTTCAGAAACTTTGGTTAGTTACTAGCTTTGTAGATTTCAAAAACGTTTTCCACTCTGTTGACAGTCATAATTCATGCTTGATCATGAGATCATATGGCATACCAGACAAGTTAATTAACATTGTAGTGATTGGTTGAGCATTACTAATGGAGCTAGACAAGGGTACATTTTTGTCTCCTTTTCTCTTTAGTTTGGTTATTGATTATGTTAAGCAAAATTCTTTGCAAGGGAAAGATTTTGGACTTAAATGGTCTAGAGCAACATTTATTAACATAGGTTCCATGAGAGATCACGATTAAAAAAAAAATACACAAAAAGAGTAGGCTAATAAATTGGCTATAGGAAACATCTGCAGAAAAATATCTTTCACAATTATTATTAGATTATTATATCTACAACTTACTGATAATGCTAATGTACCGTGAGCTGTAGATATAATTTTTATGCAGGGGTTCCCTAAGACCCGTAAATTATTTCACAGGTTCCTCCAGGGTAAGGGTTGGGTTGTTTTACCTCTGAGCGGCACTTTTTTGCACACCATGGGCTAAATGGCCAGGTCACATGGACCCCGAAGGCTCAGAGAAGGTTGGGGGAGGGGACCCACTGGAATAGCTGTTGGGAGACAGATGGTAGCCTCCCGTCAAGGCCATCCAGCATGTTTTTTAACGTGCACAGGGTATGGCTCTCCCGCACACGGGGCCACGGCTTAACGTCCCATCCAACGGACGGCGACCTTTCCAAGCCCATCGGTGTCCCCTACTGACCATTGGCAGGGCGGGGAATTTTGCGGAGATAAATCTCAACGCTGACCCAGCTGGGACTCGAACCTGGGAACTACAGATTACGAGCCTGGCGCGCTACCGACTGAGCCACCCCCGCCCCCTCCTCCAGGGTAAAAGGGTCGAAAAAGGCTGATCTAGAGATTTCAAAATTTTTGATTTAGATTATGCAGATGATTTTACCTGTTGGCTAACTATGTTGATGAGAGTGGTAATAGAATAAGTTTGGTGATAAACAGAGAAAAAACTAAAATGATGAAAATTGGTTTGGTTGTTTGGCATTTTATGGTGCAAGGACAACTAGGCCATGTTGTACCAACATGACAAATCTGTAAAATAAATCAATAAAAATCAAATAAACCCACATCCATAATTAAAAATAACTACAAAACAGAGTAAAATGAGCATAAAAACTCCAGTGAAAAAAGGTAACAAGTGTAAAATACAAAACCAACAATGGTGTAGAGGATCCAGTTTAAAAGCAAAACAAGTGTATAAAACAAGGATCAAAGAGTAAAATCATAGATGATTAAAATAACCTGTAAATGAAAAAAAAACAAAGTCGATGAGAGGTGGTAAAAAGGAATTATCAGATAAAAGATGGCTGAGCGTAAGGGGCTCGGCCATAAAATCATGGAAGTTAAAATATATACAACATTTGATAGTTTAAATGGTGTCACAAAACTCACACTTAGGTTTGTCGTCTGCCCGCAGAAGAAACGAATGTGTAATAAATGAATGACCTAAGCAGAGACAAGCAAGTATGACTTCCTGCTTGCAATTCCTGTGAAAACATAACTACATGATTTGATAATAGGTTTGCTCATAAAGAGCTTGTTTGTAAGCTGCTCTGACCGAGATCTCTACCACTGTGCCTGGAGCTCAAATGGTAAAACACTAGTAGAAATCTAGATATGGACCTAGCAATGGAAAGCTCGACTTTTGGCAGCAATGTCTGCCAAGTCATTTCCCCTGATGCCAACGTGACCGAGCACCCAACAGAAGAGAATGGTGGTGGTGGATGCGATGCTAGACAATGTAGTTGCTGGCACATCTTGGAAAGAACAGGATGAGGTAGATGCCTCAATGAGATGAAAACCTGTAATGAGCTAACTGAGTGGGTGTAAAGCACACACCAACAATGATGCTTACCCGCCAGTTGGTCCAAGGTTGTTAGCATGCAACTCCTTGAAGAGGGAACTTAATGGGATCTGGTCTGCAATGATTGTATTACAACAGACTGTGGATGATACCACTGATGTGATAGATTTTGGGTTGTTTTACCTCTTTCCTCTTTTTTGCACACAATGGACTAAATGGCCAGGTCACAAGGACCCCGAAGGCTCAGAGAAGGTTGGGAGAGGGGACCCACTGGAACAGCTGTTAGGAGACAGATGGTAGCCTTCCGTCAAGGCCATCCAGTGTGTTCTTTAACGTGCACAAGGTATGGCTCTCCCCCACACGGGACCATGGCTTAATGTCTCATCTGATAGACGGCGGCCTTTCCAAGTCCATCGGTGTCCCCTACTGACCGTGGGCAGGGCGGGGTGTTTTGCGGAGATAAATCTTAATGCTGACCCAGCTGGGACTCAAACCTGGGAACTGCAGATTACAAGTGTGGTGCACTACTGATGTGATGGACTTCAAGCCATCTGTGAAGATAGGCAAGAAGTTTGAGTACTCAGCACGATGGCTGGGAAAGAGTTGCTGTTGCACACAGTCTAATATAAAGGCCTTCCCTATCCTGCAAAGGGAAAAATTACAGGAAGGGGAAACAGCGACCCATCGTGGGAGTGACTTGGCCGTTGACTGTGCGACACCAACAAGACTGGTGTTGATGTCTCTGAGGTAGCCTCAGACTTGGAAACTGAAAGGATGAATGGCTGTCAGGTAATTATGACATGTTGCGGGAGGAATTGGTTCTGATTTTAACATCTTAAAACTTTCAGTTCCTTAGATAATGTTAAGTATTTGTGAAAATTCTTGAGGATGTGCTTAGTAAATTCATCTTGGTCGCACTGTGTAACCATTCATGAGTCTAATATCACAAAAAAAAACGAAACTACCAGCAGAAGTCAGTGCATATTACAAAAGAGTATCTAAATAAGGATAGAAAACCAATGACTTCAACAATTTTCAACAATACCAGGACTGGCAACCACAGCTGTGGCAAAGTACTCCATCAATGTCAACTTAACAACAAGTATGCTGAATTAGTGGAAAAAGGAACATGCAATCATAGTGACCAGCTGTCGTCTGCACCAGCAAGGATTCAATGCTCAAGGACTAGTAATTATTCCTTTCTTACTCTTGACAGCCTTTGCTAGGAAATGATATATGTACAAGGTAGCAGAGTAATATCTGAGGCAATAAGCAAATTTTACTACGTGGCAATTTCAACTATATTCTCTAAACGAGAAGTTAAGGTTCTCTTCAAGAATTTAGATTTTAAATGTAAATACAGCTAAAATCATGTAATATTAAATTTTTTACAACCTATAGCTGTGAGTGTAGTCAATTTTAAAAATTTTAGATGCTAAAATCATCAACATAGAGGCCATTGCCTACAGAGGAAGTTGTGAAGTAACAGAATTAATCTTGACAGCGAAAAACATAACACTCAGAACATAGCCTTGTGGCACCCCCTGTTCTTTGGGGTATGGCTGCGACAGAGTGTTGCTGACACGGACACAAAAAAGAATGTGCTGATAAGAAGTTGGAGATGAAGAACAGCATGTGACCTCTCAAGCTGAAACTATGGAGGTCAAAAGACGTGTTGTATGCTTTTTCAGTGTCAAAGAAAATTTGCACCAGGTGCATTCTATATAAAAATGTATTTCTGATAGTCGAGGCATATCAGATGGTCAAGAGTTGACCATTGCCTGCGAAAGCCACATGGGGTGTTGTAAAGAAGGTTGTGGTGTTTTAAATACCAGACAACTCTGGCATTTACCATTCTTTCCAACACCTTGCACACAGAGTTTGTCAACACAATGGGATGATAATTAGGCAGAAAATTGGGATCCTTTCCTCGCTTTGGAAAGGCCAAGACAATGGCCTCCTGCCAGGTGTTTGGAAACTGCTCCTCAAGAAAAATGCGATTGAAAAGAATGAGCAGCCAATCCTTACTCAATGGTGAGAGATGTTGGAGATGGCAAAATGGACATTGGCCCGACAGCAGATACATGAGAGGAGTTCAGAGAGAGCAAGGGAAAGCTCCTCTGCTGTGAATGGCCTGTTGTAAGGCTCCAAGTTATTCGAGTGGAAGGGCAGCGGAGAGCATTCGGCCTTGATCTTCTGGGCCAGAAACTCAGGGAAATAGGAAGAAGAGATCGAGGAAAACTGTTTCCCCCAGAGTGTCAGCAATTCCTCTCCATTGTGCTCCAGGATTGATAATGAGTGGGATGAGTAGTTCCCACCCATCTTCTGGACTTTATCCGACGTGACCTTAGAACTGGTCATATGGGTGATAGAAGACGTTTATTTGATACAAGATTCTTTCTGGCTATGATGGCGGATGAAATGGGCTTTTGCCCTGGTGCATTTGAATGCTTCAAGGTTGGGGATGTTGAATATCTCCAAAACAACCCGCCAAGCTTTGTTCTGAGCCTACAAGGTGCAGTGAAATCTGAATTCTACCATGGTTTCAGAAAATGAGAAAACCTGTTGAAGTTTGAGGAATTGTAGATGCAGTTGCATGTATGATACAGTCCATATCTGCTACATTGATTGGTTCCTGTCTGACAGAGTGGTGATCAAACTCAGAGAGGAGTTGAAACCCACTCCTGTCAGTCTGATATGACTCAGCCTGATATGATCTCCACTCAGCTAGCATGAAGGGTCATAAGACCCCCAAGGGAGATGGCACATACTATGGGGAGGTGATCACTTCTGTAAAGGTTGTCTTCCACTTCCCATGTAAAAAGTGGAAGGATTGAGGAGGAGATGATGATGAGGTCAATGGCATGGAATGTGTGGTTTGGGGAGTGATAGCATGTACTGACACCCATGTTCAACAGGGAGATTGAAGGATCCAGGAGCAACTACTCAAGGATCCCACCCCTTCCATCTAGTGTCAGCACTGCCCCTAAGTGGACTGTCCGTTGAGGTCCCCCATGATGAGGAAGGGGGATGGCATCTGTAAGACAAGATCATCAAGGTCTTCCCAGAAGAGAATGCTTCCAGGTGGAAGACATACAAAGCAGACAGTAACAACTACACAAAGAGGCAGTGTCAGCACTGTCCCAAAGTGGACTGTATCCATTGAGGCCCCCCATGATGAGGAAGGGGGATGGGAGCTGCAAAACAACATAATCAAGGTCTTCCAAGATGATGCTTCCAGGTGGAAGACATACAGAGCAAACAGCCAGTGACAACCCTTGGAGAAGTGGATGATTAGCACCTCTAAGTTGGTGGTGGGGGGTATAACCTAGAACGGACAATGACTGCTCATAAGGATGGCGACACCCCTACGAGCTGGATCATCTCCATCCTGGTTCTGGTGAGCTAGTGAAACATACCAGATCAAGGGGATCTGTGACTGGCTGCAAGTATGTCTACCTGCAGGTGTACGTACACACACACACACAGAGAGAGATGGGCTGGTGTGCCTAAAGGAGGACCTTGATGTTGCCAAGATTCCTCTGGAATCAATGACAATTCCATTGTAGAAGTGTGGCCATTTCCAGATTAGAAGAATGGGCAGACAACAAATTCCTATTAAATTTAACTGCTGCAGTGGACGGTTTTTGTGAATAGGGATGGTCTGTTTCCATGACCTCAGAATTGTCTGAGGGACATGGATCTGTTACTGCCCTTTGTGGAGACAGTAAAATTTTCTTTTTTCACTCTGGTGGGGCCCTTCGGTTTGGAAGGTTTAGCTGTTTGAGGAGAGGAAGTAGGAGGTCTTTCCAGTGGAAGACTGTATAGCAGTTATGGAAACTGGAGTTGATGTCGATGTTGATACCAACCCCAGTTTCGTGTGTGTTAGTAGGATGATTCAATTGGTAGTACACTGATACCAGTCTGCTCCACCACTGAAGTCATTGTAACGATGGGCTTTCCAATGACTGCACTGGCATAGTGACTTGGCAAGGTGGGGTGAGCAGTATAGTGAGCTTTCTTGCCTTGGGATAAGAGATGATATTTATCATTTTGAGATATTGCACCTCCTTTTCCTCCTTCTACTTGGGATGGTTGTGGGAATATGCCAGATGGACACCACTACAGTTCACATAGCTTGCCCTGGCTGCCACAGTGAGCACAAATGAGTTTGGCCTGGTAAGCTGTGCAGGTATGACCATATTTCTGGCACTGAAAGCAGTGCAGAGGGTTTGGTATAAACTGCCGTACCTCACAATGCATATAACCTGCCTTGTTGGAAGAAGGCAGGCATGGCATGCTGAAAGTTAGAATCAGTACCAGTGTGGGTACCAATTTCCCATCATAAAAAAAAATAAATAAATAAATACCCCCTCAAGCAGCTGCTTGCCACAGAGGTCTGACAGGAGCCTGTCAGTTTACATGCCAGAGTAGAAGGTCTGAGAGGATGGCAGGACCTCAGCAGAAAAACAACACGAACATCCATGCCTTACCCGGGGCTCGAACCCAGGTCCCATAGATCAGTAGCCAAGCGCGCTAACCACTCGGCCATGGGCAATGGACTGCTGTTACTCCTTGAGGGATGAGCTCTGAGATGATTTCCTCCTTGGTGATGTTGAGGAGTCCCCACTCAGAGATCACACCAAGAGGAATTCAGAATTTTGTGGGGTGTGATCATGATGATCCCCACCAATCTCTGAACTTAAGGAGCAGTTACAAATGTTTAGAACAAGTGGTCTCAATTTCCAAGTCACCAGATTGTGGGTGCTTAATGGATTTTGGAGAATCTGCAAGACCTTCCAAATCTTTATTAATCTTTTCAGTGTCCAGGACGTCTGTATACGTTCACAGAATTCGAAATGAGAGGCCAAGGATGTGTATATTCGTTTTTGAAACTGTTTACAATTTTTTTTATACATATCTTGTAAAAATATATAATTCATGCTTGATAAATAATGTTTTCTTTTTTCATTTTATGCATATTTTATTAAACTATGACATAAATAATTTGTTAAAGTCATCTGATTGCCATTTCTTAGAAGCGCTATATGATAATGCAGATTTGTTTGTTAATGTTACTCTATGCTGAAGCAATCACCTGATTTAAACTCACAAGTTTGATTTCAAATATTATCAACAAATTTTTCCTTAAAGTTTTGAAAATCTCCTGTAAATTAACAAAAAAAAAAAAGCCTTTTTTCGGTATACTACTGTAAAAAAAAATCTTATTTCTGTTTCTACAATGTTCAAACTTTTACCTTAATAAAATTCAGAATTAAATTCTCTTTAATTTGGTATATAGCATGACCTATTTCTGTTGATTAGTTATTTATTAAAAATATTCTAAAGTTAGCTTGTTTATTGGACTCTGCAACAAGTCTGGACTTTTCTCAAAGTATATGGTACAGAAAAAAATTACAAAATGGAAGAAATGTTTACTTTAAACAAGAAAGGAGTAAACAATTTTTTTGTTATTCAGAAATAAATAGCTCTTCTATTCATGTGCATTATAATCATTTCAATCTATTAGTGGTTTTTAAATAAATTTTTTTCTGTTGCCAGATGCATTTTTTTACTACATGACTCAAAAAAAAGTTCAAATAAAATAAAATTGTCTTTTTTGTTAAATACTTTCTTTTCAGAAAATCCAGAGTTTAAATGCTGATTAATTTGGCATATAATATACCATAATTACTGTCATTAGTTATTTGTCAAAAAAGCTCTAAATTGAAATTTTTTTTGGCTGAGCATAGGGAGAAAATAGCTTGCCCTCTAGATGGAAACCAGTTTTTCAGGCTGGACACTGGAAGGGTTAATAAAATATGGGGTCATTACCCAATAACCTGTGGAGTGCATGACTAGGAATCTTGGGGATGAAGACACAAAGACGATGACAGTGTAGATGACAAAGGAAATGAAGATTGGGGCTCATGTCGAGCCCTCTTGACTGCATTGATTGAATCAATTTCTTTAATTGATCTCATGTTTAATTTAGTGTGATTCAGTATACACTGTCCCCACCCTCCATTGAGCCAAACAAGGGGCTGCCCAGTTGGGCATTAGGGCCGCATCGGCACTACACCCACAGAAACAGCTGAGCCAAGTGCCTTCACAAATAAGTAAAAGGAAACTGAAAAGAGAAGTGTGAGGAAACAAACTTTCTTCACCAAAGGAACTAAGTTGAAAAACAACAAAATTGTGCAGAACCAAACTGGCTTCAAAAAAACAAAAGAATAACTTCAAAAGAAATACATGTGGTACTTACTAACACTTTAATTCCATGTGAAATTAACCTTCTGTACCCTCAATGTAATATCTGGCAAGGTTAACAACTTTATTCCAAATCTCTGCGAACTGGCAAATGAAGTCAGCAAATCTGTTTCTGTTGATCACTGCAATGGACCATCCTATGACTCCCAACACCTCAGTCAGACTGTGAACCCATTGGCCTCACCTTCACAGGTTGGGCCACAGGACAAAGGGCATTGTCAAGAATGAGAAGTGGTGGATCCCCTGTGACAAAGTGTTGTAATTTTCATTGTACAGCCAGATGGAGATGATGCACAAGAAATTGTTGATAATACTCCACATTCAGAGTTTGACCCTGAGACACTGCATGCAGAACACCATCAACATTGTAAGTGATAATTAGCAACACTTTCATATTGCTTAATTCTTGTTGCAATTTTTTTGGGCATGGCAACATTGGATGGGGATTTTTTGGACTGGCACTTTGGTTTCAGTTTGTATGCCCTTGTCAATGTTTCATCAATAGCAATGATACGATGAAGAAATGCATCACCCTCATTGTGATACTGTTCCAGGTGAAGGTTTGCAATGGCATAGCTGTGCCACTTTTGTACCTATGTGAGATGGTGTGGGACTGTGCTGTGATTTTTTGCATGCCCAGGATGTCCTTCAGAATATGCCAATCAGTGGAATTACTCAGCCCAACTTCATCTGTCAATTGGAGAGTCATACAATGTTTCTTAACATCCAGCAATGTTCGTAAGAGCTGAACCTTCTTCTTGTGGAATTGTGGGATGTCCTGCACCCATTGTGCAACTGTATGATAGGGTAGTGCTGCACATCCACATGCTTCCTTCAGCCCATGCCAAGAATCCCTTGCATTACAGCCACATGCCAGATTTATTTAAATCCAACTGCATTGTTCCATCTTTGTGAACAAGTCTTAGGGCACTCTTGCAGAAGTAGGATATTGATGGGATTTTGCTTTGTTTACTACTGTGGCACCATATGAATTATGGCTTACCTCTGGAACAGGGTCTATATGGCATAGGATGCACAAACAAGCATGTTGGGAGCACTTGCACATTTGGCAGCAAGGTTGCCATTAATTTATGAACATTGATTTGGTTGTTTTGAGGTTTTATGGTGCATCAGCAACAATGGCTATTTATGTGCCAAACAAGGTAAAAAGGAACTTAAAAAAAATCATAACCAAAGTTAAAAGAACACACTGAAAACATAAAAAAAGGCAAAACCATAAATATAAAAAGATAGGGGGGAAAAACAGCAAAAATATGTAGAACAATAAATATGTATATACTAAAATACTATAAAACCAACCTAGGTAATATAGAATACATACAACAAAGTCATAAAATCATAATCTCTTAAAATACCCATTATGGCATAAAAAGTCCCAGAGAGGGGCTAAAGCTGAATCATCAGATAAAATATGTCTAACTGTAAGGGGCTCGGATGTAAAAATCACATGATGAAATTGATTTGATTGTTAAATGGTGCCACAAAGCTCACACTTATTTCATTGTCAGTCTTTAGAAGAAACGAATGTGTAATAAATAAATATATGACCTAAGTGGTCAACAATGTACTAAGCGGACCAATGCAGATATCCTCCTTGCAATTCCTAGAAAACATGACTGCCACGGTTTGACAATTGATTTGATCTCAGACAGTTTGTTACTAATATTTTCTGACCTCTGTCACTGTGCCTGGAGCTCAAAGTAGAACCACTGCTGGAAATCCAAGTACAGAACTGGAAGGGAGAGGTGAAGAGGGGCATGGACAATTTGGCAGCAGCACATGGTGCCGACATGACTGGGCACTCTAACAGAAGTGAATGATGGTTGCAGCTGCCAGACAATGGAGCTGCTGGTGGATCTTGGAAAGAACAAGGTGAGGCTGATGCCTCATAGAGATTAAAGCCTGTAGAGAGTTAAGCAGGTTGGTGTACAGAATACACAAATGACGACACTTAGCCACTAGATAGTACAAAGCCAGAATGATAGCATGCAACTCTGCAGTGAAGATGGAACACTGAAGTGGGATCTAGCCTGTAATGATAGCAGCATAGCAGACCATAGTTGATTCCACTGATATGCAGAACTTCAAGCCATCTGTGAAGATAGCAAGAGGTGCAGATGCTCAGTGCTGTTGCTGTCAAACAGTTGCTGGTATATGCAGTCGGGTGAAAATGCCTTCCCTATCTTGCAAAGTGAAAAGTCACAGGAAGGGTTGTTGTTGTTTGGGTTGTTTTACCTCTGAACGGCACTTTTTTGCACACTATGGGCTAAATGGCCAGGTCACATGGACCCCGAAGGCTCAGAGAAGGTTGGGGGAGGGGACCCACTGGAACAGCTGTTGGGAGACAGATGGTAGCCTCCTGTCAAGGCCATCCAGCGAGTTCTTTAACGTGCACAGGTATGGCTCTCCCGTACACGGGGCCACGGCTTAACGTCCCATCCGACGAACAGCGGCCTTTCCAAACCCATCGGTGTCCCCTACTGAACATGGGCAGGGCGGGTTTTTTTGCGGAGATAAATCTCAATGCTGACCCAGCTGGGACTCGAACCTGGGAACTACAGATTACGAGCCTGGCGCGCTACCGACTGAGCCACCCCCGCCCCCACAGGAAGGGAAAACAGCAAGTCAGGATGGAAGTTGGTTGTCGATTGAGCAACACTATCAAGGCTAATGTTAATGTCTTGCAAGAGCCTTGGATGGCAGTTAGGTGATTCTGGTAAACCATTTCCCACTGAGGACTGAAAATGAAGTTTCAAGTGGGATGGCCCAGCAGGGATTGCTATTTTGCTGCATACTGTAGGGATAACCACTGATGTCAAATAGATAATGATGGTTTGTTAGTCTCAACATAAGGGTTGGGTTTGTTTACCTCTGAGCGGCACTTTTTGCACACCATGGGCTAAATGGTCAGGTCACATGGACCCCAAAGGCTCAGAGAAGGTTGGGGGAGGGGACCCACTGGAACAGCTGTTGGGAGACAGATGGTAGCGTCCCGTCAAGGCCATCCAGCGTGTTCTTTAACGTGCACAGGGACCCCAAAGTCTCCCGCACACGGGGCCACGGCTTAATGTCTCATCTGACGGACGACAGCCTTTCCAAGCCCATCGGTGTCCCCTACTGACCGTGAGCAGGGTGGGGAATTTTGCAGAGATAAATCTCAAACGCTGACCCACCTGGGACTCGAACCTGGGAACTACAGATTACGAATCTGGCACGCTACCGACTGAGTCACCCCCGCCCCTCTCAACATAAAGACTGGTGAGGAAGACCCACATGCAAACAGGAGAGATTTGATGATAGAGAGGGTCCAATACCTTCACCACCAAATTCTGGGCAAGTCATATACCTGGGATCTGTAGTACACCAAGAAACTTGGTCTCTGCTGCAAGTAGAATGGTGATTACCCCCATGAATCCAGATGAAGATTATGCTTGCAGCAAAAGTGTACACAAGTGGTCATCTGTAGAAACAGCTGAAACCCATTGGCCATTGCCCAAATCAAGATTATTCAGGGCAGTTTGCACTTGTTGTTCAATGACCCTCATACTAGGCAAAGAGCAAAAGATGCTAAAATCATCAATGTAGAGGGCACTACCTACAGTTGGAGGAAGTTGTCTAGTAATGAAATTTATCTTGGCAGGGAAAAGTGTAACACTCAGGATGCAGAATTGTGGCACCCCCTGACAGAATATTATGGACACAAACACAAAAAGTACGAGAAGGTAAAAAATTAGAAATGAAAAATGGCATGGAGGTCACAAAAATGCCAAATCTCCATGCAATGTCAAATGCTTTTTTGATGTTGAAAAATATTGACACCAAGTGCTCCTTATATAAAAAATAATTCCTGATCAGTGATTCGAGGTGGATCAGGTGGTCTAAGAAAGACAGTTGCCAGCAAAAGCCACACTGGGTGTTGGAAAGTATTAGAAGTCCAAATACCAGACCAGACTTTAAAACATATTGCACACACAGTCTGTCAATGCAATGGAATGATACCTGGAAGGAATCTTTGTATCATTTCCTGCCTTGGAGAAGACCAAAGAGATAGCTTACCACCAGGAGTCCAGTAACTGCTCCTCGAGAAAAAATAGGTTGAAAAGTCGGAGCATGACATAAATGGACATTGTCTGGCCTAACACAGATGCATGAGAAGTGTGCACAGCAAGTGCAGCTCCTCTGCTGTGAATGGCCTGTTGTAAAGCTCGAGGTCATTCAAGTGGAAAATCAGTGGGGAGTGTTCACCCTTGCTCTTCAAGGCCCCAAACTCAGGGGAATACGAGGACAAGGAAGAGATGGAGGAAAAAGATTCCTCCAGTATGTTGTCAATTGCTTGAGGATCAGCAATTGCCTGTCCATTGTGCAGCAGGATCAATAATGAGTGGGACATGCAGTTTCCACCCATCTTGTTGACTTTATCCCACATGACCTTAGAAGCAGCTGTGGGGATGATAGAAGAGGTATATTTCATCCAAGAATCCTTCTGACTCGAGCTGGAGAAACAGGGCTTTTGAATATTTCAAGATTGAGGGATATCAGATATCACTCCCCCCCCCCCCCCCCCCCAAAGCCTTGTTTTAAGTCTTACAAGCTTCTGTGCATTCAGGATACCACCACTTCAGAAATCATGGAAACCAGGTCGAGGTCTGAGGAATTGTCAAGGCGGCTGCATGGATGATACAGTCCATTGTCTATGACACTGCAACAATGATTGGCTCTTGGCTGGCTGAGTGCAAAAACGATAGTCTCCCACCAGAAGTCCAGTGGTGAAACTCACAAAGGGGTTTGAAGTCATTGCAGTCAGCCACGTCAAGCCTCCATTGTGATACACAACAGAAAGGTGATCAGTTCCATAAGGGTTTACCTTGGCTTCCCATGTAAAGAATGTAAGGATCGAGGAGGAGTAACTGGTAAAATGAATGGCAGTGAATGTGTGGGTTAGAGAGTGGAAGTAGATACTGAAGTGATGTTCAACAGGGAGAGTGATGGATCCAGAAACCTTTGCTTCAGGACTTCACCCCTCCAGTTACTGTCTGTATTGCCTACCATGGACATGTCCGCTGAAATCTCCCATAATAAGGGGGGCAGCAGCTGCAAGACAAGATCATCAAAGTCTTCTCGGAAGATGACATTGCCAGGTGATAGATAGACGAAGCAGAGAGTCAATGAAATTCCATGAAGAGGTGAATGGGGTTGAGTTGTTTTACCTCTGAGCAGAATTTTTTTGCACATAATGGGCTAAATGGCCAGATCACAAGGACAGAGATTGTTGTGAGATGGGACCCACTGGACAGCTATTGGAAGACAGATGGTAGCCTCTCTCAAGGTCATCCAGCATGTTCTTTAACATGCAGATGGTATGGTTCTGTTGCACATTGGTGCCATGGCTTAATGTCCCATCTTACGGATGGCAGCCTTTCCAAGACCGTTGGAGTCCCCTGCTGATCAAGGGCAGGGTGGGTTATGAGGATATTGTGTTGACATGAAATGACCCAAATGTTACACATATTGAAAAATAAATTACCCCTCAAGCAGCTACTTGTCACACAGGTCTGATAGGAGCCTGTCAGTTTGACCCTTTCTCTACCATACATGCCGAAAACGGCCCAAACTGCAGGTAGGAGGTAGTGAAGAGGAAGGAATAGTATTGATTGGACGAGTCCATTTATAACCTTGGCCATTTTGGGTCGGTATGATAATGAAAGTGTTAATATGCCTTAGGGAAGATATGAGGAAAACAATATCTCAGCAGAAAGACAACACAAGCATCTATGCTCTAAACTAAGCAGTCTTCTACAGACTTTCTATTAACCCTTTAAGCATCCAGGCTGAAAATCTGGTTTACACCCAGAGGCCAAGCTATTTTTTTTTCACTATGCTAAGCCAAAAAAATTTAACTTTAGAACTTTTTTTTGCTCAATAACTAATGAAAGGAATTATGGCATATTATATGCCAAATTAATCCATATTTAATTCTGGACTTCTTGAAAATTAAATATTTAAAATAAAAAAACAACAAAAAAAGATGACTAGTTTATTTTAATATGGCTTTTCTAGAGTCATGTAGTAAAAAAGGCATATGGCAATTCAAAGCAAATTTTATTTTAAAAAACTAATATAAATAAATTATATTGCATATGAATAGAAAGATTATTTATTTCTGAATAACCCAAAATATATTTTTACATGAAACAAGAATATTACTCTTTTTCTACTTTTTTTTCTTGTCATTACTTTGAGAAAAGTCCAGGCTTTTTGCCAGTTGTGCTGAGTAAAATGAACAAGTCAACTTTACAATTACAATTTCATGGTGTATGTATTACAACTTTATTGAAATCTCTATAACACTGTATATTATTAAATATATTATTAAAACGCAGTGAGATAAAGCAGAAGAATCCAACAGAAATGATATTTAAATATAGACTCTTAAGTAGACATGTCAATGCAACATGGATGCCCACGTAACGTGAGCTTTACAAATCATTCTTGCAGGTACAGTATTGTCTTCATCATCATCCTCAAGCAGCCATGGGCTACGGAGGTCGAACCAGACCGTGCAGTTTAATTCTCCAAGCAAATCTGTCCTGAGCTACATCTGTTGCATCTGGCCACTGCACACCAATTCTAACAAGGTCCTGTTTGACATTGTCTGCCCACCGCATCCTAGGTCTCCCCCTCCTTGTGAGGCCTCTAGGCACACTGTTACATAAGTTATATTATTAATTTTGTTTAATCTCTATAGTTTACGATTATTTATAGGAGACAACTGAACAGCAATATTCTTAGGAGGTAAGGGTTTGCCGTGCAAGGAAGATTACATATTCATATCTGTACTTCAATATGTATTATTACCAAAATATTGTACATTACAATGTTGTTAAATAACTTCAAGTAACAGGCAATTTCGCCATGCAATGAATAAAGTCACTTGACAGTTCATAGCATTTTAGAAAGCTATGAGTTCAGTAGCACTACTATTAATGTCCAAATTTGTGCAATAGATAAATGGGTTGGTCAATGCTACCTGACCTTTTACCTTACCTTACCAAGTTTATGAACCGAAAGACAACCAAATGTTGCAAAGGTCTGTTTACCCAATACCTTACTTTATCAATATTCTTTATGTGTCTTGTTAGTTGTAAAATACTGACAAATGATTTGGCGAATAGAACATATCGACATCAGGTAATGCAATAGATAATGCTACTTATCATTTTTCAACAATTAACATGCATTGACATGTCTACTTAAGAGTCAATATTTAAATATTATCATTTTTGTTGGATTCTACAGCTATATCCTACTGTATTTTAATAAAATACAGAGTTATAAGGATTTTAATACAGTTGTAACTTTACATTTAAAAAAAAAATAAACAATCAACAAGAATAGGCCATGTTACATACCAAATTAAACAAAATTTACAAGCATATTAATTTAAATAAGAATTTTTCATAGAGATATAGTGAAACTAGAAGAACGCACATCATCTCTGACACATTTGAAAATCTCTTTTTTAAAGAAAATGAAGTTTTTTCTTTACCTACTGTTTTATTCCTTAAAAGTTTTAATTTGAGCTAGTGGATGATGGGAAAAATGCAAATACTATTTTATTAGTAATTATACATTAATTTATATATTATTTATATACATAAAATAATTTGCAATTGCATTTTATATACATAAAATTATACAGCATAAAAGTATTCGTCTTTTAATTTTTAAATCTAAAAAGTTGCATTTACCACATCTCTCTCTGAAAAGTGGGTAGATTATTGCTGTCAGTGGAATATCTTCTGAAAAGTTACCACTAAAATTTCAAATTTTTATCATATACATTTTATTTATAAAACTTGTTAACAGCTATGATCTGTAAATATATATATATTAAAACTATCCAAGTATTTTAAAAATGAAAATTATATTTCATTAGTACCAATCCAACTAAAATAGAGTTTTCTAATTATCACTTTCATTGCTTCCAATGGAAACTTCATGGCATTCATATTCCACCACCAAAATTTCTATCATCAATACATTGTTGCAATATTTGTTTGAAAATTTCAAATTTTTTCACCATTAAAGGGTGCAATTATAGCGTTTGAAAGATTCTGAAAGTGTGAATCATAACATTTTAACAATTTCTATCTAACCCAAAAAAGAATTTTTCATATTTCTCTAAACACAAATAATTATCTGCTAAAATAAACAAAAAATGTGTTTTCCCACCCACCCCTGGGTCTAAAGTACCAACTCATTGTGGCAATCAAAATTCTGTGACCTTCACATTCCACCACCACAATTTCAAATTTCTAGCATAATACATCGTTGCAATATGCATCTGAAATAATGGAATTTTAAAAATTTTCCATTGTTAGAGGGTACAATTATAGTTTTTGGAAGATTTAAAAAGTGTGAATCATAATATTTTATCAATTCCTATCTAACCTAAAAAGAAATTTTCATTTATCTTTAAAAACATACAATTATCTGCTAAAACTAAAAAGTTGTGTTTCTCACCCCCCCCCCCCCCCCCCCCCTCTGGGTTGACCTAAGGGGTCAACTCATTGTTGGAAATGGAAACTTTGTGACCTCCACATTCCACCACCAAAACTTCAAATTTCTAACATAAATGCATTGTTTGCAATATTCGTTTGAAATTTGGGAACTTTAAACTTTTTCCACTTCTAGAAGGGGTAATTATAGGTTTAGAGAGATTTGGAAGGTGCATATCATAATATTTCATCAATACCTATCCAACACAAAAAGAATTTTCAATTTATCTCCGTAAACAAAAAGGTTTGATGTCTATAGACAGATGGACAGACAAACAACAAAGCGAAACTATTATCTCATTTTCAAAGAAAACGAGATAAAATAGATCTGACTCTGCAATTGAACCTTAATTTTCGAAATCTTGATAAATAAAAACAATTAAATTGTATATTAACTGAAAGGTAATTTCTTTATAAAATTAATATAATATTTATGTGAAACATGCTTTTTATTTCTTTTTATAATTCTTTTTAGTATGCTATATTTTAAAACATGGCTCAGTGATAATACAAGGTGACGACTTGGACTGCTTGCATTCATGGGAGTTTCTGTTCATTTTGAAGTGGAGGAATAATTTCTTGGCTTTATTTTTCCTGAACATTGGCATTTCTTTCTTTGCATGTCGCATTTTGAAGATCTTGGCAAAGTGCCAAAAAGATAGGCAACTAAGGCTAAGAGAACCTCTAAAGTGTAGTATCCTCCAAGTGGAAAACAGACAAGATATTGAGGAGGGGTGAGGGTAGACTATTTTAAAACTAAAAAATATCCAGGAGAGCAGGGAAGAATCTCCAGGTGGTCTGGCCACTGAGCTACCACTGCCAAACAATCATTCTCTATTAGTGAAGTTAAGCATTATATCATAAAATTAGTCATTGAAAATGTAGTTAACTGTAACTGAAGATGCTGGTCCAGATAGCACCTTCCAAGTTAGTGCTCACAATCAGGCATGGTATTTTTTTAAAAGGTAACACACCAAGTATCAAGTGTAAACATTATTGTTTAAATAGTAGATTCTGTGATTTGTTCAGATCCCACCCAGCTAATGACAATTTTCCCTATATTTATCTAATGTATCACCAACAGGTGTGATATCCTATTATTTTATAATAAATTATAAAATACACCATTAATAAATTATAAATTACCCCATTAATAGAGGTGGTGCTGTCAGTCCTACACTAGAAATAAAGCAAATTTAACTACAATTGATGTTCAAGCTTGTAAAAAAGTAAATTATTAAACTGAAAATTGCAACATTAGCTTAATATAATGTAAAAAATAATATTACCTTTTTCCAAAATATAAAATGCTGATAGAGTGACATTGGCTCAATATAAATTGTATCACTTTTACTGTTTGGAGAAATATCAAAAGGAGGGTTCATAATTTCTTGCAAAATGTGAAGAACAATTTTCCTTGTTTTCTCTATTGTTGCAGGAGTATTAGGAATAGAACACAATCTATGGTCAGAATCTTCAAATTTTGTTTCCTTAAGAAAATGTTTTTGCAAAATTTATTTTCATTTTAAGGCAAAACTTTAAAATGAGAAACAAAAATAATTAAAATTAAAATCAAACAGAAGTTAAAGGACTAAATTAAAGAAAAACAGAAAAAAAGGTACACTTTATTGAAATATCAGATATTGATAATTTATACTGGGAGTCAGTACACAGTATGCACCTATCATAGTAGTCTAGATGCTCCTGTTATTTTCAAAATATCAGTTACATTGGTACCTACATTGTACAGCACTTAGAATCAAAAGGATTTAGTAAAATATTTAGGTTTAAAAAAATGCAAATATTAAAAAACACAGCTGTTTGACAAAAAATTTAACATTAGAAATGCTTTCAGATTTAAAAGAACAAATCTTACAAATATGCATATTTAATCTACACTCATGGACACGAAAACTACAGGAATCATAAAGGATGAATGCAGTGACACCAAATCATTACCACAGATAGTACCAGAGGTCCTATGATAATGATTCCAGTGATGATAGCATGATGTGACATGAAATTGGAAACAGAGGTGGCACTGTCAGTCCTGAGACCCAAATAAAAACCACCATAGCAGACAGCAAGTAAGTCAGTGGAAGTTAAAGAGTGCACTACGTTTCAGTTATGCTAAGGAAATAAATGCAAGCAAGCTATCAGCAACTAATGCCCATTTGAATGGGGCTGTATTATGGGGATGCATGAGGCAGGTTGGTCTATCTGCTACTCAGCCATGTAGTGATCATCTCAGCCATGTAGTGAGCTTCGCAACACGCTGTTTGCAGCAGTGGATGAAGACAGATATCGCTTCCCATCACCATAGTCAGATTCTCGCAGATGTACCACACCATGAAAAGATCCCCTCATTCACAGGCAAGCAACCAACCCTGTGTGACATCTATAGCAATCCAGTGCAATCTGGCACCAGCAGTGCATGCACCAGGGTCCCCATGGATCATCTGATGACATTTGAATGAAGTTGAATACAGGCATGGTGTCCACTCTGCAGGTTGCATCTCACTGCTAATCATTACCAGGCACATCGTCTGTGGTACATCAAGCATGTGTCATGGGAGGGAGAATGGCACCATATAGTCTTCTTAGATGAGTCATGCCTCTGTTTGGGTGCAGATGATAGTAACTTCAGGGTTTGGTATTGCCACAACCAACAATAGGATCTGGCACACATCCAGGAGCAGCACAATGTCAGCACACCTGCAGTTCTGGTGTGGGGTGCATCAGTTATAACACCAGAATACCTTTAGTGTTTGTCCAGGGAACTTTGACAGTTCAATACACCAACAACATTTTGACATCCAATTGTTTATCTTTCCTGCAGAACTAGAAGGACAGGAGAAATTTGTTATTGAGAATATAAAAGAGATATCACATACAAAAAGCAAATGACAGCATTATCATGCAATGTATTGACAGGAAAATTTGAATATAACTTCGAAAAAGCAGATATATATAATATAACCCCACCAAATGACTTTCAGTTAAATGTAGTGGAGCAGATACTAATTTAAAAACATAAAAATGATTGCATAATGACATAACACCCCCATACCATGGAAGCTCTTATAGATGAAAAGGAAGAAGAGGAGAACCAGCAGCATATGCAACAGTTTACCACCTATATCATATAAATAGAACCCATAAGGACCAATCAAATTGAAAAGACTTGCATCATGCTTAAGTCAAAGTCACCAGCAATGGTGCAAAAGGAAGTAGCACACTAAAGGCCTGCCATGGGCTGAAACATGTTGTGTTTTTAATATTTTAATGTAGATAGAAAATTGGTTGTTTTGGGTTAATGGCACATTAGTGACAGTGCTAAAATGCACCAAACAAGGTAAAAAGTAGGTAAATGACATATAGACCCACAACCAAATTTAAAAGCTAACACAAAAAACATGGACACGACAAAAACACATAGAAATGGCAAATGTACATAAAACAATAAATATACATAAATAAACAAAGACAGTTAAAAGGTATATACAACAAAGACATAAAATCGTAGTTCATTAACATACCCTGTAAAACATAAAGAGGCAAACACAGGTGATAAAAAGGGTCATCAAATAAAACATGTCCGAGTGTAAGGAGCTTGGATGTAAAATCACAAAAGCTAAAATAAACATTGAATAAACTCGACTTTCTTGGTATATACTAAATATTAACCACTTTGTAAGTCGATTTAATGTTATCAGGAGGTCGTGGGTTCATATCCCACCAGGCTCATGACAATTTTTCCTCTAAAATTAAATCGACTTACAAAGTGGTTAATATTTAGGGCAGTAAAAGCTAAAATAAAACCAATATTCGAGGTTAAAAGCAGGGCAGAGATTAAAATATGTTTTAAAGTTAAAATGGTGTTGCAAAACTCATACTGAGGTTTACTGTCTGCCCGAAGAAGAAATTAAAGAAATGAGTGGATAGTAGCTAGGCGTAAACTGGAAGGAGAGCTGTGCACCAATCCCTAGTGATAATGCACAGAACCGGCCAGGTCTAGCACCTAATGTCGATCCCCGCCTTCTCGTGGTGCAGGCCGTTAGTACCTTTCAAAAGCGATATTCTCTTTTGGAAGGGAAAGGAAGGGTCATACTAAGGTTTATTGTCTGCCCGAAGAAGAAATTAAAGAAATGAGTGGATGGTAGCTAGGCGTAAACTGGAAGGAGAGCTGTGCACCAATCCCTAGTGATAATGCACAGAACCGGCCAGGTCTAGCATCTAATGTCTGACCCCGCCTTCTCATGGTGCAGGCCGTTAGTACCTTTCAAAAGCGATATTCTCTTTTGGAAGGGAACGGAAGGGGAGGGCTGCCAGTTCAGTATGGCCTACTGATCTGGTCATCTATGGCCACTTTTTTCTTTGTTTTCAACCCTGCTGAGGAGTGGTCAACTTCACAGGGTCCTGGTGCTGACCATTTATACCTACTAGACTGGACTTGTTTATGGATTTGAGCTTGATTAGGGATCCTGGACTTGCTGCACTGGTGGGTGTCTGTTGAGGGAGAATCTGCCGCTGTGCTTTCTGTTTGCTTCTGGGTTGCCAGCTCTAAGTGAACAGAGGCATGGGATACCTTATATCAGCTGGTGGATAATCCTAATCAGAGGCCATCGCAGGTACCTGAACCTTACTTAGCTAGTTGGGCATCGTCAATCCTAAACTGGAGTAATGTGTCTCAGGCAGGCCATGTGGCTCTTGAAAAAGTCCACTTGAAAAGGTGGTGCCTGAAGTTCCTACCAGCATCGGTGACTTCAGCTTTTAGTATAGGAGGAACAGGTCTTTGCCCCATGCCTGCGATCAGGGGGCTGTTTGATATTGTTCGTCCTACCAATCTCAATAAATCTAATTTCTTTAAAAATCCTACTAATCATTTTCTCTCTGCAGGAACATGGAACATGAGGACATTACATAGAGATTATTCTCTTGATGTCCTCATGCAGGAATTCCAGCGCTATAACCTAGATATTCTAGGCTTGCAAGAGACCAGATGGACAGGTAAAGGTGAGATACTTAAAAATAACTTTAAATTTCTCTTTACAGGGAGGGAGGATGGAAAGCATTACCAAGGCGGGGGTCTGCTGCTCAGCAGACATGCTAGTGATGCTCTTCTAGGATATGAGTGCATTAATGAAAGGTTTCTTACAGCAAAATTTCAGACAAGCATTAAAGACTTGAATATTATCTGCTGTTATGCCCCCACTGAGGATGCCAATGAGGATGAGAAGGATAGGTTTTACGGACAACTTCAGGATATTTTGAATTCTGTCAAGAAAGGAGATATTACCCTTGTTCTTGGTGACTTCAATGCCAAAGTTAGTACTGACTCTGACCTTTGGGGAGGAGTAATAGGTCCTTTTGGTATTGGTAGCTGCAATGGCAATGTGCAACGTTTCCTACAGGTAAGTACACTCAATGGTTTCAGAATAACTAACACATATTACAAATACTGCGGCATACATAAATACACATGGGTTTCACCTGATGGGCTGCATAGGAATATGATTAATTATATATTAATTAACAGCAAATGGGCTAGTTCTGTTAGAAATACCAGGGCATATAGGGGAGCTGAAATTGGATCTGACCATTACCTTGTTAAAAGTGTCTTGCAACTTAAACTTAAAAAGTGTTGTGCTAGGATTAAAAAATTTACCTTTAATACCGAAGCTCTGAAAGTCCCAGTTACAGCTAAAGCTTACCATGATAGGTTACTTAGTCATTATGACATTATGACAGTCATGGTTTGCTTAATACTAAAGTTGAGGAAGAATGGGGCCATTTTAAACAGGCTTTTTTGGAAACTAACAGTACTCTTTTAGGAAAAAAGGAGCAGAGGAGGCAGAATTATTTAAGTGATAAGGCACTTGAGCTTATTTCAGAAAGCAGGAACTGCAGGAATGTCCTTAATCAGTACCCTACTAGTCCTAATAGAAAGGATTACAGAGAGCTTAATAAACGTGTAAAGGATCAGTTAGCTACTGATAAGAATCTTTGGCTTGATGGTTTGGCTGACAAAGCCGAGGAAGCAGTTAGACAGCACAACAGCAGAGAGCTGTACCAGATAGTTAATGTTTTGTGTACTAGAAAACGGACAGGTATACAAGGATTGAAGGATAAAAAAGATAAGGTTATAGAAGGCGAGGATTCTGTCATGACTAGGTGGGCTGAGCATTTCAGTGATGTTCTAAACAATGTGGTTAGTTCTACTCCCATTGTTTGTAATGATGATAAGATGCATTGGCAGCTTTAATGTTGGCCCTATAACACAATCTGAAGTTATTTTGGCTATCTCTAAACTTAAACTTCATAAATCCCCAGGGGTAGATGAAATTACTACAGAAATGCTTAGAGCTGGGAATGTTTCGGTTACCACTTGGATGACTGAAATTTTGAATATCTTTTATGATAAAGGCATGGTTCCTAAAGATTTTACCAGAGCTATTATTATCCCTATTTTCAAAAAAGGTGATCGCAGTTCTTGTGATAACTATAGGGGTATCAGCCTACTCTCTGTTCCAGGTAAAGTTCTTTCCATGATTGTGCTTAATAGAATTAAGAATCTGGTTGACAGGCAATTGCGTGATGAGCAATGTGGATTCAGAAGTGGTAGGGGATGTGTGGATCAGATATTTTCACTTAGGCAGATTCTTGAGAAATGTTTAGAGTTTCAGAAACCTTTGGTTGCTAGCTTTGTTGATTTCAAAAAGGCTTTCGACTCTGTTGATCGTCATAATTTGTGGTTGATTGTGAGATCATATGGTATACCAGTCAAGTTAGTTAACATAATGAAAGCTCTCTATAATAACACTGAGTCATGTGTGAGAGCTGGTAAGTCTTGTAGCAATTGGTTTAGCATTATGTCTGGTGTTCGACAAGGGTGCGTCTTGTCTCCTTTTCTCTTTAGTTTGGTTGTTGATTATGTTATGCGAAATTCACTTCAAGGGAAAGATTTTGGCCTTAATTGGGCTGGAGATACGAAAATTTCTGATTTAGATTATGCTGATGATTTAGCCCTTTTGACAAATGATGTTGATGAGATGAACTCTTTCATTCGAGCTGTTGATGAGACTGGTAGTAGAGTAGGTTTGGTTATAAACAGAGAGAAAACTAAAGTGATGAAAATTGGTCGGGCAGGTTGTGATTCAGTTAAGCTGAATGGTTGCAGTCTTGAGCAGGTGTCACAGTTTAATTACCTTGGGAGCTATGTAACACATACTGGTGATGTGCGGCATGAGATTAACAGACGAATAGGTATTGCTGCCGGGACTTTTAAGAATCTATGGAGATTGTGGAGAAATAGGCGTATACACCTAAAGACTAAAATCAGACTGTATAATAGTTTGGTTCTTTCTAGGGTTAGTTATGGTAGTGAAACTTGGACGCTATGTAAACAACAGGAAACTAGATGCTTTTGATTCTAGATGCTTACGCAGTATCTTGGGTATTAGGTGATTTAACTTTGTAACTAATGATGAGGTTAGGCAAAGGAGTCTGCAACCTCCTTTAAGCAGCATATTGTGCAAAGAGAGACTCCGCTGGTTTGGCCATGTTGCCCGTATGGATAATTATAGATTGGCGAATAGGGTTATGAACAGTGTGCCTAGAGGCCTCAGAAGGAGGGAGAGACCTAGGATGCGGTGTGCAGACAATGTCAAACAGGACCTTGTTAAAATTGGTGTGCAGTGGCCGGATGCAGCAGATGTAGCTCAGGACAGATATGCTTGGAGAATTAAACTGCACGGTCTGGTTGGACCTCTGTAGCCCATGGCTGCTTGAGGATGATGATGAGCAAGTACAACTTCCTCCTTGTGATTCCTGCAGAAACATGACTGCCAAGGTTTGATAATGGGCTTGATCTCAAAAAACCTGTTACCAACCTGTTCAGACCAAAATCTCTACCACTGTGACCAGAGCTAGATGATAAAACGTTGCCAGAAGTCCACATATGGAATCAATAGTGGAGAGTCAGACAGAGGTGTGGCTGACCAGGCAGCAGCAACTGCCAAGTCAATGCCCCTGATCCCAACATTACTGTGTACCCAACAGAAGAGGATGGTGGTTGCAGCTGCCAGATGATGGAGCTGCTGGAGGATCTTGGAAAGAACTGGGTGAGGCTGATGTCTCACAAGAGATCAAAGCCTGTAGAGACTAAGCAAGTTGGTTCAAAGCCAGAATGATAGTGTGCAACTCTGCAGTAAAGATGAAGCACTGCAGTGGGATCTGGTCTGCAATGATTACATCACAGCAGACCATGGAGTTCCTGCTGATGTGCCAGACTTCGAGCCATCTGTGAAGACAGGCAAGAAGTCTGGGTGCTCAGCATGGTAACTGGCAAGGAGTTGCTGGTACACACAGTTGGGTGTAAAGGCTTTCCCCATCCTGAAAAGAAAAAAGTTGCAGGAAGGGGAAACAGTGAGCCACAGTAGAAGTGGTGCAGCTGTTGACTGGACAAAGCTACCCAGATGACTGAAAGAATGAATGGCAGTTGGCCGATTCTGGTATAACATTTTCCACTGAGGACTGAAAATGCAGTCACAAGTGGGATGGCCTGACAAGGATCAAAATTTTGATGCATACTGCAGGGACAACTGATGACAGCAAACAGATAAAGATGGTTCACTGGTCTCGATGTAAAGACTAGACCAGTGAGGTGTGGAAGGCCCCCTTGCAAACACAGAGGGCCTAATGGTGGATAGAGTCCAGTACTTTCATTACCGAATCCCGGACAGAGTCATATACCTGAGATTTGTAGTCCAGTTTCGACAGGACAAGAGCATGGTACAGGCGAGCAAAGAGCATCGGTCTGGTCCCCAAGATAGAGGACCTTGACAATGTTCAATGCCTGCATGCATTTGGACCTGAGATGTCAAATGTGAGGTAAAAGATTAATTTCTGGTCAAAGATGATACCAAGAAGACCGGTCTCTGCAGCAACTAGATGAGGTACCCTCAAGTTGCAACTCGGAGGTCATAACTATGAGGATTATGCTCTTCAGCGATGGCATTAAATCCTTTAAGGGAACATGTCATAAAGGGTGCTCTGTAAGTACAAATACTGATACAAGTATTAATTTGAACTATACAGCAAAATGTTTAAAAATATTTACTACACAATTATGCTGTAATAATATTAATAGTCTGTGGTAATTTAATAGTCCCATGGCTAAGTGGTTAGTGTTAGTGAACTTGGCAACTGATCTAAGGGACCAGGGTTCGAGTCAAGGACAAGACATGGACATTTGTGATGTTTTTCTGCTGAGGTCCTGCCATCCTCACAGACCTTCTATATGGCATATAAACTGACAGGCTCCTGTCAGACCTCTGTGGCAAGCAGCTGCTTGAGGGGGTATTTATTTATTTTAATATTAATAGCTCCTGAGCAACACTATTCTACATCTAGCTTACCACTATTTACATGGTCAAGCCATGAGTATTTTCACCATCGTATAATTTCACTTAAAGATACTTTTAATCCTTTCAAATAATTCCCAAGTAAACAGATGGAAAATATTACCATTTTAGGTGTTTTCAAAATTTCTAATGCTGGCTCAGCTGGTCTGTCATCCTTACATTGTTCTTAGCACCTTAAAAAACATTCAACGAACTAAGTTTTAACTAAAAACATCAAAATTCATGAACCATCAATATTGCAACTTCAGGAACTGCCCATCCTCTCTACATGGTGACATGTTTCTCCCTGGCATTATACTTCCTGATTACAGCTTTAAATAAGAATCTCCCTCTATTGGTAGTTTTGGTTTTCACTATGCAGCTCACGCAGCAGAAAGTTCCACGCCACTGGAAGGGGCAGGATTTCAGTGTTATGCAGATGATCTTTATGTAAATTAATCATGATGATGCACCTCCAAAAAAGTACCAATTGCAGTACACGGAAAACATCACGAATAATTTACATAAAGATTATTGTGTAACAGTGAAATCCCACCCCTTCCAGCAGCATGGAACCTTCTGTTGCATGAGCAGCATACCGAAAACCAAAACCACTGATAGACGGAGATTCTTATTTAAAGCTGTAACATCAGGAGGTATAGTGTATGAAGCCCTGCAGGTGCTGGGGAGAAACATGTTGCCACGTAGAGAGGATGGGCAGTTCCTTAAATTGCAATGTTGATGTTTGTGAATTTTAATGTTTTAAGTTAAAACTTAGTTGACTGAATGTTTTTTAAGGTGCTTAATAGTAAGTTAAAGCTTTTCGAGTAACTAAGTTCTGCAATATGAGTCAGAAGGAATGCAATCAATGTGGCCAGTATTCGTTAGTAATAAATGATCTTATGGAAGGTGTCTACTTATTTAAAAACTTGAGACTGGTATCCAACATCAAAACATCAAGTGATAACATCAGTGCTATGTACCAACATTGGCCATAGGTTAAAAGAAAATCATTGGCAGCCAAATTAAGATCATCGACACAGGGTCCTTGCAAGAACAATATAAAGATGACAAAAAGACCAGCTGAGCCAGAATAATAAGTTTTGAAGATACCTAAAATGGTAATTTTCCATCTATTTACTGAAGAACGTTTTGAAAGAATTAAAAGTATTCTTAAGTGAAATTATACCATGGTGAAAATACTCATGGCTTGACCATGTAAAAAATAATGATAAGCTAGATGTAGAATAGTGCTGCTCAGGAGTTATTAGTATTATTACAGCATAATCGTGTATTACATATTTTTACTGATACAAGATTTCCAAAATATATTTACTTTACCAAAGAATAGTTCATAATATTAAAAATATCCTTACCAATTGCTATTTCTGATAGTTCTTTGCAGCAAAAAACTTGACTTAACATGTGACAAATGGCAACAAATCTGATGACTATTATCAGTTGTGCTTTACCATTGTGTACATGGACTAATCTAATGGCAATGTAAAAATCTGTCCATATGTAATTTGTTCACTTACTTCTTGTTTGATATCCTTACACATATTCTGAATGTGCTTACTAATAACATTACCAGAAATTGATATTTTCATTAGTCGTTTTTTTGCCTTCCTCTTCTAGCTTAGTTTTCACCATTATTTGGCAAGCTAACAATATAAGGGTTTCAGGATTAAGATGCAATTCACTATTTTGTAACTAACTCAGTATTCAAATAAATCATTTCTTGAGCTTTATTAAGTACTTTGTGGCAAGCTTCATGCAGAACTGCAGAAGACTGATAGTATCAGTAAAGAGAGGCACTGTGGCTGATGCTGAAGAGGAACTTGTAGTCTTAGTAGAGGATGGACAGTGCTACATTGGTTGGGATTTTAAGGTGTATTAGTAACTGAGGTTATAATATGCCAAACAAGATAAAAAGAGGATAAAATTCAAAGTTGGGTTGTTTTATCTCTGAGAGGCACATTTTTTTCACACAATGGCCAGGTCACAAGTACCCCGAAGATTCAGCCTACAGCTGTCCCACTTGACAGCTGTTAGGAGACAGATGGTAGTGTCCAATCAAGGCCTTCCAGCATTTCAACATGCACAGGGTATGGCTCTCCAGCACACAGACACACAGCTTAATATCCCATCTGACATATGGTAGTCTTTCCAAGCCCATTGGTATCCCCAACTGACTGAGGGCAGAGGGGGAGTTCTGCAGAGATAAATATCAATGCTGGTCAGTTGGGACTCGAACCTAGGACTCAAAGCCTGATGCGCTACCAACTTAGCCATCCCCACTCCATAAAATTCAAAGAACCCACAACCGGAGTTAAAAGCAATAAACACAGAATGAAAAATAGAAAACCAACAACAAAGGGGGGCAAAACCATTGTAAAACACAACAATAATAATGGGTGTAATGGACATTTATAACAATCAGTAACAAGTGTAAAATATAAAAAGTCAAAGAAAAATATTAAAGACAAGTAAAATACGCAAGAAACCATTAAAAAAAAGCAAAAACTGCATCTAAAAAACATCAGATAAAATATATCTGAATGTAAGGCTCATAGGTAAATGATGAGAGCTAAAATAAACATGTCATTCTAGTTAAAAGCTATGCATTCAATTAAAATGTGTTTAGTAAATAAAATGATGCCACAAAACTCACACATAGGTTTGTCACCAGCCTGTAGAAGAAACGAATGACCTATGCAGAACTGAGTAAGTACAACTTCCTCCTTATTACTCCTGTTAAAATATGACTGCCACTGATTTTTTATTATACTAGAAAAAAATTCATTTAATAAAATTTCAAAGATTAATTAAATCACCAGTAGCACTACAGTTTTTTCCCGAGTTCTAAAAAAACGGATCATAAGTGTCTGTGTACTTATCTCTATATAGGATGCCTTTATTTACTTTTCTCCTGCTGTATGCACTGTACCTCTCCATCAGTCCAGTGAGTATTGTGCACAGGTTCCTATGTTGAACTTTACTGCATGTCAAAATAGTTGAAATTTCCTTGGCTCCACAGTAGATTTGATGTATATACACACACAGGTGAAATCCACTGATTAAAACTTTTAAAATGTAAAATAGTTAAAAACACGAGAGGTTTCGATGAGGTGTCCTTGTGCTCATCACCCTCAGGGGTAGATGCATTTTGTCTCAAATATTAATTAAATCACCATTAACACTGTTATTTTTCCTAAGTTCTAGAAAAAGGGATCATAAGTGTCCATGTACTTATCTCTATAAGTTAATGGTGATTTAATTACTATTTGAAGCAGAACAATACTGTGAAACTTTCATATTTTATATTTAATAAAATATTGTATTATTAAAAAATTATATTTAATAAAATAATGTATAGTTCATAAAATAATATATAATTTTAAAAAAATAGGAAAATATTGAAGAAATCAATTTTTAAAATTTAAAAAATTAACTCCAATATAAAAATATTATCAGCTAATAACACAAGTGAAATAGTTATTAATTTTTCCAACAAAAAATTTGAAGACAAAATGATCAAAGATAATCCATAAACTCAACTGCATTGAATTAAAAAAAGGATCCAACCATTATCTCTCACCAATAAATTAAGAAATCTTCATAACAAGAAACATCTTCCTGAGCATATCTATAAAGCTTGTAATCCACCAATCTATTACAGTGCTCCCAAACTATTCTTGCAAGCTGCACAAAAATGATCACCCTGCTAGACCACTAGTTTCCAAAAGATAGTCTCTTATGTACCAACTAAAAAGGCCTTATACAAAGAATTAAGTCAATTATATCCAGATACAAAATACACTGTGAATTTTTAATTTGTGCAACCTATAAAATAATGTGTAGTGATTGTCTTAAACAAGATGAACAAGACAGATACAGCATAATAGTGGGACTTAAAAACTAAAATCAGCCATAGATTTTCTGAAATGCATTCAAGATATGTTAGTTAACCTATATATCAAACTAACCAAATCAAAGCCATAACTGACACCTTGTATTTAACAACAAACAATAACTATTTTATATCCAATAATAATATATACAAACTAAAGGCACTCCAATGGGTTCACCTTTATCAGGAATTTTATCTAACACAATTATGCAAGACATTGAAGATCATATGATAGCTAAAAGAGATGAAATCATTAGTATGGAAAAGTTACATTGACAATATATTTATTATTTGGCAATATTCTACAGCTGCATTAAATGAATTATTCAGAAGAATTAAATCAGACCTATAAAAAATAATAAATACCCCTTTGAGCAGCTGCTTGCCACAGAGGTCTGATAGAAGAAGCCTGTCAGTTTAATACACCATAGTAGAAGGTCTGTGAGAATGGGGGGACCTCAGCAGAAAAACAACACACACATTCATGCCTTACCCAGGGCTCGAAACCCAGGTCCCTTAGATCAGTAGCCAAGCGTGCTAACCACTACAACTCTATAAATTTCACTGTTATCTAAGAAAACAACAAAACAATTTCTTTTCTGGATATATTAATCCATCACAGTAACTCCAGTTTTGAAACTGCAATTCCTAGAAAATTCTTCTTATCAACAATCTAATATCTTTCAACTCGGCTCACAACAGATCTTCACTTAACTCGACCACATTGTCCTTATTCTACAGTGCCTATAAAGTCTGCAGCAACAACTATTTTTTGAATGAAGAACTTTCCTTTATATATATTCTCTATGTCAAGATGCAGGCTATACCCAGCAGTTCATAAAGAGAATTCACCTGTCTGCCAGATATAAAATCAACAACTTTTGTTTTCAAGACAACTGTTCTCAAAATGCGAAATATACCTCATCCATTTTCTAGCCATCAACAATTTTATGAAAAATTATAATTATAAACTACCTAATAAATCTTGAATCATCATTTTATTTATCATAAAAAAAGACAGAGATACATCTTCACCTATAGGTGGTATATATTTAGTACCCATAACATAACCTGAATCAGACTCCTGCAATCCATCCAAACCTCTCGGCTACATAAGACAAATCAAAAGAACTCTTCAAGACCGAATAAAGGAACACTAAAGAAATATCAAATTAAAGCAAACTACTAGAGCTCTTTCATCTACAGCTATACTTGAAGGAGCTAAACCTCTATTCAATGAAGCCTTTATCATCAGCAGTCCATCATCCCTTTTCAAATATTGTTCAGAGAATCTACTACTTTTTGTCAACAGAAATTGTTGTTGTAATACTGACCAAGCACAACTAAATCCCACATGGAAAATTCTATTACAAAATTTTCCACAAAGCAATGTATCTTTGCCACTGTTATTAAGCAAAAATTCGTCATCCAACTATAATTCATGAACAATCATCAGCACTTCCCATGACAGCTGATCTCTCCTATCATACTTCATGACTCAAGCTTCGCATCTCTGCACTATAGAATTTGAAGTATGACATAGAAATTTTAAATTTTACCTACTTTATAAGCTGATCCTCTAATTATTGTATGTCTGAAGAAGTCCTAAGAGTTAGAATGATATCGACAATATCGTTTATGTACTTTGATATAGTGCTTAATAATCATCACAGTTGTTAATATTTTCCATCTACTTCACATGATTAGTGCACAAAATTCAGTAAGTGTAAACTTCTGAAATGTTGTTCTTCTGAAATGTTTCCTGTTATTCCATCTACTACACTATTCTTCAAGACACTTTGTAACATCAATAGATAAACAAATTATAGTGAAATAAACAAAGGGACTATTATATATGTTTGATTTAAAATAATGTATTTTACTAGGAAAAAACCCACACAAGATGAAATTTGTTGCAAAGGAAATTTTTTTAATTCCTCCTGTAAAACTAATTTTTATTACCTTGGAAAAAAATTTATTATCATCATTATCACACAGCATTGCCCTGGGTAAGGCATGGATGTTCGTGTTGTTTTCTGCTGAGGTCCTGCCATACCTGAGGACTGTGGCATATAAACTGACAGGCTCCTGTCAGACCTCTGTGGCAAGCAGCTGCTTGAGGGGGTATTTATTTATTTTTATTTATTTATTGTAGAACATCATAAATTCTTCCTTGCTTATTTCATTATTGCAGGAACTGCATTATGCTAATTTTTTTTTCTGGAACAAAAGTTGTGACCAATTTCTCAAATATTAAAAAATCATAAGTATAATTGCATATAATGTGAATCTCACCTCAAGGATAATACTCAGTGAAAATATTTCTTCAAAATCAGCTTTTTGCTGATTAGATGGCAATAAAGTAAACATCTTCTCAAGAAAATGGGGCAAAATTAAAAAGATTTCTTCTTTTGTTAAATAGGTTGGTAATTTCAAGCAAGTTGGATAAGAAGAAGAGATTGGCTGAAAAAAAGTTTAAAATGTTTTAAGTTACAGAGGTTTTAAATTGAATAGATATCATTAACAGTTAAATTATACTCACTGTACTTTTTGCTCAAATTTACATTAATCAAAAACAGCAAATTCAATATAAGCTTAAACACTCATAACTTTTTAAGAAAATTAAATTTTATCGGGGGGCGGGGGGGGGGGGGGGTAAAAATCCTTGTCAAAATTGCCCTCCCACAGGAGGATTGGGTTGTTTTACTTCTGAGCAGCACTTTTTTCACACAATGGGCTAAATGGCCAGGTTACAAGGACCCCGAGGGGTCTGAGGTTGGGGGAGAGGACCCACTGGAACAGCTGTTGGGAGACAGATGATAACATCCCATCAAGGCCATCCAGTGTGTTCTTTAACATGATTATTACCATGTGCAGGGCATGGCTCTGTTGCACATGGGGCAACTGCTTGACATCCCATCCGATGGACAGCAGCCTTTGCAAGCCTATTGGTGTCCCTTACTGACCATGGGCATGGTGGAGAGTTTTGGGGAGATAAATCTCAATGCTGGCCCAGGTGGGACTAAAACTTGGGAACTGCAGATTATGAGCCTGGGGTGTTACTGACTGAGCCTCCCCCAACATGATTTCCATGCCTAGAAAGTTCTTTTTACTTTCGTATTCAAGATCTCATTCATTTTCAGGAAATCATAGAAGATCAAAGTTTTCTCAATGAAAAATGAATAAATAATAAAAGAAAAATTAACATATAACCTAATGCTCCAAAAAAATGGTTAAACTTCTCTTTGGACCTTTTCACTTATCGACATTAAACTAAGCTTTCCGGATAGCATCGGGTACCAGGCAATATTAACTTACCAAATAAAGTTAAATGAGGGTTTGCTAAGTATATGGGCATTATTTATTGAGTAAGAAATCAAAAGATTGTTGAATTATTAAAGTTAAATCTTAATAAAAAATAATAAAAATTATCGTTGCTCAAGAGAAAAAATGGCAAAGTCAAAATATTTCATATAACAAACAAAGTTACATGAAACATTATTTTCAAAAAATTCAAGACTCACCAAATATACTGATGAATACAAATGTCTGAGCAACTAAAAGCTCCATCTCTAATAACGCCAAAAAAAACTGACTTCCTCTTATTGGCTATCTCTATTATCATTACTGACCCTGTGACCTAATGTACATGCAGTGTGCAATGGACATGTGTGTGTTGCACGCTCTGGGAAAAACATTTGCAAAATCTGATGATTGTGCTCTCACTATGATGCAAGAGGGGGCATGTCCTTATACACACATTAGAGGTTGTCAATCAAAAATTGGAGCTTTGCGTGCGCAACTCCTTTAGTGGATCGGAAAAGTGAAAAGTGATAAGTCCAACTGAAATCCCTAAAATGATAAATATAATGTAAATAAAGTAAAACTGGTTAAGAAAATGTAAAAGTGAATGGGTGAACCATCACAAAGCAAAGTTAAACAAAAATATTCACAGCAACAAGTTTTAAGCCAGTCATTTGATGTAGCTTGACCCAAAAAAATTATAATAATCAATCAAAAGATCAACTGACAGAAAGATATATAATTTATGGAAATCTACAGAAATGAAAATAAAGGTTTAAATATAAAAAAGTAAATACTAACTTTAAGAAAGGAGTATATCTAATATGTGGGAACAACACTGTAAACAATCTATAAAGGAGCACTTAAAACACAGAAAGAAGACAAAAGGAGATCACAAGTGAGCCACCTGCATCCTCTGTTGTGATCTAGTTAAGGCTATCCATAGTAAATACACAGATTATCTGCAGATATATAATTCAATTAATACTCGTGAAAAAAATTGTTGTCAATGGGGCAGGAATAAAACCTAAACTCTCCAGATACATGTCATAGCACTCTACAGTTAAACCACCCATCGGACAATAATTTGCTTCCATGATGCGATTTATAAATCATTCACTGAATGTGGAGGAACTTGCACCATTTATAATGAGGAGAGACTTATTTTCCAATTGTTGCTAATGATTAAGATGTTAATGAAGAAGTCACTCATGTTCGAGCATTATTTAACCCTTCCCCCAGGTCACTGTCGAACTTAGACATTGACAGAATCCAAAATGAGAGTCAATAGATGTCTTTTGTACAACACATGAAATTTCGATTTAAAAGAAAATTACAATTTGAATTTTTTTTAGATATATCTTTTAAAAATATACAATGCAAGTTTGAAAGACAATATTTCCTTTTTTCATTCAATGCATATTTTATTAAATTATGCCATCTGATTATTTATGCCATCTAATTAATCAGCCATCTGATTGCCATTTCTTAGAAGCACTAATGCAGATTTGTTTGTTAATGTTACTCTATGCTGAAACAATCACCTGATTTAAACTCACAAGTTTGATTTCAACTATTATCAACAAATTTTTCCTTAAAGTTTTGAAAATCTCCTGTCAATTAACAAAAAAAAAAAAACTGCTATTTTTAAAAACGGAAGATTTTGGAAGTAATTACAAAGTATGTACCACCATTTTTCTTTCCTGTTTTACATTCCTTTTTGCCATAAACCTATTTCAGTATTCCCAGAATTATTTTTATCTTTTATCCCAGCATTCTATGTGTCTTTCCTGCTATTCAGTTCGAAACTGCAATTAAAAAAATTTTCTTAGAAAGAAGGAAACAAGCAGAGTTGTTGTTCCAAAGTTCAGTGCAGTAAAAAGTACGTCACAGTATGAGTTGAGTCTTTGGTTGAATGCAGTGATCTAGTTATTGCTCACACGTGCAGCAAAGTGATTCTAGAGTAGATATTTACAGAAAGAGTTCTTCTCGGATATAGCATAATGTGACCATGAATCTAATCAGTATTAACCTTAATTTTCATTTCTGAAAATTATCAAAATGCTACATTGGATGGACGGTTTTACAAGTCATTGTGGATATTATTTAACTTCACATTAGGTTATATGTTTCTTTTCTTGTAAAAAAAACTTTGATCTTATAACATTTCCTGAAAATAAATGAGGTACTGGATATGGAATCAAAAAAAAGACTTCCTTCCCAACAAATTGAATTATAAACTCTCTGTATAAAGTTGGTATTTTATTTCATTTGTTTAAAATAATTAAACCTTAATTTTCATTTCTATAGATTCACTTTATTTCTGTAAATTATCAATTTTCCATAGATTGATTATTATTAATTTTTGCAGAGTTATGCTACATCGGGTAGCTAGTTTACAACTTGTTGCTGTGGATATTTTATTTAACATCACATTAGGTTTTCTGTTAAATTTTCTTTCATTATTTATTACTTTTTCAGTAAAATAAACTTTGATCTCGTATTATTTTCTGAAAATGAACGAAGTCTTGAATACTGAAGCAAATTTATTTCTGCCAATTTACATTTATTTCTGTCAATTTATTTCCCTAAATTAGTGATCCTTCGGTCAGCTGATTTATCGATATTTCAAGTTACGCTACATCGGATGGCTGATATAAAAGTTGTTGTGAATATTTTATTTAACATCCCTTTATGTTATATGTATATTTTCATTTCTTGGTTTTTAGTAAAAAAACTTTGAACTTGTACCGTTTTCTGGAAAAAAATGAGGGCTTGGATATGAAAGCAAAATGGATTTCCTTAGCATGGAAATCAGTCCTCATGTAGGAGGGCAATTTCAGGATGTTACCCCCCTCCCTCCCACTAAACTCAACATGACTGTTTCACTCCCCCCAGAAACATTTCATTTTAAAATAAATTACAAGTTTTATGTTTGTAGTATCTTGGCTGTGCCACTCTGATGATATAAAGTTTTTTTTTTGCTTTGGTGCACAAACCTTTCTGCACTTAGCCAAGATCACAAAACTTTAACACCTAAAGAAAAAATTCATAATGTTTAATAAAAAAAAAGGCAGCCAAGAAAGTTCTTTTCCATTTCATAACCAGGTCAGAAAATATCATGAATGTGAGAAGTCCAAGTCAATTTGCACAACACTGGCCATGTTTAAAACATACAATACTGTAAGGAATCATTAAAAAAAATAAAAATCATGTTTCAGATTAAATATATTATTTTAGAGGAAATTTCCTTTTGGTTAATATATAACCTTAACTATTTTATTCATCACATTTTTCAAAATTAAGCCTTAATTGTATAGTCCAATCTATTTTTTCACTATATAACATTGAAATAGGCTTATTAAAATCAATATGCTTGTATATTTGTCTAAATTCATTTTCATTAAATTCGTAATTAAATTCTGTTTAATTTGGTATATAACATGACCTATTTCTGTTGATAGTTTTTTTTTTAAATTATAAAGTTGACTTGTTTGTCTGACTCAGAACAATTAGCTAAAATAAAAGCCTGGAATTTTCTCAAAGTATGATACCAAGAAAAAAATTACAAAATGGGAATTATTTTCTTGCTTCAAGTAAATATTAATTTTTTGTTATTCAGAAATAAATAGCCTTTCTATTCACTTGCATTATAATCACTTCTGTCTATTAGTTTCTTTCAAATAAATTTTTGTGTTGCCAAATTCATTTTTTTACTACATGACTCTATAAAAGCCCTATTAAAACAAAACTAGTCATCTTTTTTGTTAAATATTATAATTTCAGAAAATATAGAATTAAATGCTGATTAATTTGGCAGCATATAACATCCCATAATTCCTTTCTTTAGTTATTTAATAAAAAAGTTCTAAAGTAAAATTTTTTTTGTTGATCAGTGAAAAAATAGCTGGACCTCTGAATGTAAATCAATTTTTCTGGCTGGATCTAGGAAGGGTTAAGAAAAATCCATTAATAGTAAATACACAGATTACCTGTAGATAAAGAATTTGATTAATACTCATATGAAAAAAATTATTGCCAATGGGAAATTATTTATACCCTAGTTTAATAAAATATGCAACAAATGGAAAAAGAAAGTATTGTTTTCATGCCTAAATAATGTATTTTTATAAATGCAGCAGCTGTAGCTCATGACAAACAGGTCTGGAGAACAAAATTACAGTCTGGTAGGACCTTCTTGACTGCATGAGGATTTTGTATATATATATATATAAAAATAAAAATAATATAATAAATACCCCCTCAAGCAGCTGCTTGCCACAGAGGTCTGACAGGAGCCTGTCAGTTTATATGACAGAGTAGAAGATCTGAGAGGATGGCAGGACCTCAGCAGAAAACGACACAAACATCCATGCCTTACCCGGGGCTCGAACCCAGGTCCCTTAGATCAGTAGCCAAGCGCGCTAACCACTTGGCCATGGGATGGCTATATATATATATAAGAAAATTTTCAAATGGCAATTTTTATTTTTTTTTAATCAAATTTTTATGCCATACTTAAAATGGATAGCCATTCTCAGTCTCTCATTTCTGACTCTGTCAATGCATACATACAACCTAGACAATAGAAGGTTTAACAAATATTATTTATATCCTAGTTTAATAAAATATACAAATAATGAAAAAAGTATTATTTTTCAATCTTAAATAATTTATATTCAATAGATATATATATATAAGAAAATTTTCAAATGGCAATTTTTATTTAAAAAAAAACTATTTTTTTTCATGCTAAAAATGGGTACAGATGTCCTCTGCCCTTCATTTCACATTCTATCAATGTATACATATGACTTGGATGAGGTAAAGGTTAATATTTTTTTTTCCATATTTATTTCATCATAAATTTCCAAGCTTATTGATATTCCCTTTCTCACCAAGGGCTAAGTGGGGGGGCTAGCAGAGATAACTCTTAATGCTGGTTGGCACAGTTCATCAATACATCTATCAACTTAAACCTGAGATCTGCAGATTACAAGCTGGGTGTTCTACCAACTGAGCCATCCCTGACCCTGTGTGAGGGCACAAAGATCACTCAGTCCATTACCCAGATATAGTTTGTTACTTTTAATTTGAACACTTATAATATATATATAAAGCACATATTATTATAGTAATTTAAACTTACCATATTTATTTTATAGGTGCCCATCAATATGCACCTATCAAAAATCTGCTCAGCTTGATTTTTTAAACCATTAGCTATGCAGCTCACAATAAATGCACGCCAGATTGTAGGTCTCACATATAGCACAGAACCCAAGAACTTGAAATATTTATATAGTGATAATGCCATTTCTATATTTTTGGCATTTAACAATTCTTCCAGAGATCTGTTGTATATTTCATCAAGATCTGAAAATAATTAAAAAGTACTTCAATTCATCAAAATTGCAAAGACATGAAATTACTGTGGGATAGAGTAATTTAGGTTCAGTACATAAATTTAGCACACTATGGGGAAAAAAAACAGCATAAATGTGAAAATTAAGTTTTAACCCTACCAGTGTTCACGTCATCTGTATACGTTCGCAGAATCCATAATGAGAGGCTCAGGATGGCTGTATACATTTGTAGTACAACAAAAAGAAAACAATTTTTTAAAATAAAAATTCCATTGGAATTTTTTTTTATGTTATAAAAATATATAATTCAAGCTTGAAAAATAATATTTTGCTTTTTCATTTGATGTATATTTTATTAAACTACAATCTAAATCACTTGTTAAAGCCATCTAATTACCAGTTCTTAGAAACACTATATGGTATTGCTGATTTGTTTAACATTACCCTATGTTGAAGAATCATCTGATTTAAGCTCACAAGTTTGATTTGGACTATTATCAACAAAATTTTCCTTAAAAATCTGAAAATCTTCAATAAATTAACAAAAAAACTGCTATTTTTTAAAAACGAAGATTTTGAAATTGCAAAGTACCTACCATCATTTTCCCCCCCATTTTACACTCCTTTCTGCTACAGATCTATTTCACTACTACTAGAATTATTTTTATCATTTATTCCAGCATTCTATGTGTCTTTCCCGTCTTTCAGATTGAAACTAAGTAACAAAAGCTTTCTTAAGAAAGTATTTCATGTTGCAGTTCCAAAAGTTCCCTGCAGTCTAAAAAAGTAGGTCAAGTAGCAGGGTTGGGTTGGGTTGTTTTACCTCTGAGCGGCACTTTTTTGCACACCATGGGCTAAATGGCCAGGTCACATGGACCCCGTAGGCTCAGAGAAGGTTGGGGGAGGGGACCCACTGGAACAGCTGTTGGGAGACAGATGGTAGCCTCCCGTCAAGGCCATCCAGCGTGTTCTTTAACGTGCACAGGGTATGGCTCTCCCGCACACGGGGCCACGGCTTAACGTCCCATCCGACGGACGGCGGCCTTTCCAAGCCCATCGGTGTCCCCTACTGACCGTGAGCAGGGCGGGGAATTTTGCGGAGATAAATCTCAACGCTGACCCAGCTGGGACTCGAACCTGGGAACTACAGATTACGAGCCTGGCGCGCTACCGACTGAGCCACCCCCGCCCCAGTCAAGTAGCAGGTGCAGTTACCTTCTTATTGCTCACATGTGCAGTAAATTGACTTTATAGTGAATGTTTACAGAAAGAGTTCTTCTTGAATATAGGATAATGTGACCATACATCTATCAAGTCAGTATTAGCCTTCGTTTTCATTTCTGTAGATTTATTTCATTTCCTCAAATTATAGATATTTTTTTTTCATCAACTGATCTATCGATCTTTTGGGGTTATGCTACATTGGAGTGCTAGTTTTACAAGTCATTGTGGATATTATTTAGCATCACATTAGGTTATACATTAATATTTCTTTTATTATTTTTTTTCTTTTCTTGTAAAAAAAAAACTTGATCTTGTTTCCTGAAAATGAATGAGGTATTGGATATTTAAGCAAAAAGGACTTTTTCACATGGCAAATTGTTTACATGGATGATTTACGCCAAATACGTCCTCTCAACAAATTGAATTATCAACTCCCTACATCAGGGGTGGGCAAATAGCAGCCCACTAAGAGTTTTTTGTGGCCTGCCAAGACAGTCAGAAAAATCCGCCTTGAACCGAGATTTCCTTCCCGGGCGAAGATTCGTCTCGTATTTTCCACTAGGACGGCCACGTCAATATGCATGCGCAGTGTAGATACGAAAACAATTGCCCACCCCTACCCTACATAAACTTAGCATTTTATTTTCATTTTTTAATAATTAAACCCTAGTTTTCATTTCTGTAAATTATTGATCTTTCTGCTGATCAACAATATCAATTTTTCAGAGTTATGCAACATCGGGTAACTGGCTTACAACTTGTTGCTGTGGATATTTTACTTAACATTGCATTAGATTAGCTGTTAATTTTCTTTTATTATTTATTACTTTTCCAGTAAAATAAACTTTGATGAAATGGATGAGGCCTTGGATACTGAAGCAAGTTTTATTTCTGTCGATTTCTGTAAATTAGCGATATTTCAGTCAGCTGATTTATCGATCTTTCTGAGTTATGCTAAATTGAATGGGTGTTTTAAAAATTGTTGTGAATATTTTATTTAATATCCCATTAGGTTATGTGTAATTTTTCTTTTATTATTTCTTGTTTTTTTAGTGAAAAAAAAAATTGAACTTATATTGTTTTCTGAAAATGAATGAGGTCTTGGATATGGAAGCAAAATGGACTTCCTTGGCTCGGAAATCAGTCCTCATATTGGAGAGCAATTTCAGAAAGGGGTTTACCCCCCCCCCCCTGTGCTAAACTCACTGTGAACATTTCACTTCTCCTCCTCTCTCAAAAAAATTTCATTAAAAAAATTACAAGTTTTATGTTTATATTCAATGATTTTAAAAATATTCTTTAGTATCTTTGTTGTGCCACTCTGTGATGATATAACGTTTCTTTTTTCGCTTTGGTGCCCAAACCTTTCTGCACCTAGCCAAGATCGCCAAACTTCAAGACCCAAAGAAAAAATTCATAATGTTTAGTAAAAAAAGCAGCCAAGGAAATTTTTTCCTATTTCATAACCAGTTCAGAAAATCCCATGAATGTGAGAAGTCCAAGTCACTTTGCATTGGTAGTGTTTAAAATATATGATACTGAAAGGAATCATTAAAAGAAATAAAAATCATGTTTCAGGTTAAATATTATATTATTTGGGTGGAAATTTTCTTTCAGTTAATATATAATTTAACTGTTTTTATTCATCAGGTTTTTTAAAATTAAGCCTTAATTGTACAATAGATTTTTTTCACCATATAATATTGAAAAAGGCTTATTAAAATCAAAATACTTGTAAATTTGTTTATATTATTTATTTTCATAAAATTCATAATTAAATTCTGCTTAATTTGGTATGTAACATGACCTATTTCTGTTGATCAGTCATTTTTTTTCTTAAATTCTAAAGTTGACTTGTTTATCTGACTTAGAATAATTGGCTAAAAGCTGGAATTTTTTCAAAGTATGGTACCGAGAAAAAAAAATAAAATAAAAGAAATATTTACTTGAAACAAAATAAAAAAAAAATTTTTTTTTGGTTATTCAGAAATAAATAGCCTTTCTATTCATGTGCATTACAATCATTTCTGTCTACTAGTTTTTTACAATAAATTTTTGTTTGTGTTGCAGATGCATTTTTTTTTTTACTACATGACTAGAAAAAAGTCCCATTAAAATAAAACTAGTCATCTTTTTTTGTTAAATATTATATTTTCAGTAAATCCAGAATTAAATGCTGATTAGTTTGGCATATAACATGCCATAATTCCTTTTATTACTTATTCAGCAAAAAAGTCCTACAGTATATTTTTTTTGGTGGAGCAATAGGGAGAAAATAGCTTGGCCTCTGGATGGAAACCAGTTTTTCAACCTGGACACTGGAAGGGTTAAGAGCATAATAACAGGAATAAAGTTAAAGTTGCTAGTTCATTCATTGCCTTTATTTAACTCCTGCTATTAAGCATGGAAATATTACAATCAAAAACAATACTTTTTTTTACTGTTCTCTCTAATATTAAATAAATAAAAAGATCAACTTGTGTGTTTAAAAGGAAAGTATAGACTAACAGGTCTGAACTTTTCAGCATCATGCCCCCTTTGAAAGTTTGAGTTTTGAGAAACCCTCACACCTCACACCTCCCCACCTCCACTTCATATCAGTCAACTTCCCTTTTAACAAAAAATTCAGTTTCCACTTAAAAATAAACATAAAAACTCAAAAAAAATTTAAAAATACAATTTTCTTGTAACAAAACTTGAAGAAAATGTAATTCAACATAAAAAAAAAATCAGAAATATACTGAATTTGATATGAAAGATGATGCATTTTCTTCACAAGTTGTGGAATCCTGGGTAGGTTGTTGTTTGGGATTTCAAGTAACAAATCAGCACTTTAGTGTCGATTTAAATCTTAGAGGAAAAATTGTCTTGAGCCGGGTGGGATACGAACCCACAACCTCCTGATAACATGTCAGGTGCTCTGGACCACTGAGCTATCGGCCGCCAATCAAGATCTCCTCTAATTAGCGCTATGAACATTCCTTTTATGTTTCATATGGGCGCTAGTCTGGCATCTATTGGCAAATATAGATGCCGCTTGTGGCAAAAAGTGCCAGACTAGCGCCCATATGAAACATAAAAGGAATGTTCATAGCGTTAATTAGAGGAGATCTTGATCGGCGGCCGGTAGCTCAGTGGTCCAGAGCACCTGACATGTTATCAGGAGGTCGTGGGTTAATATATCCCACCCGGCTCAAGACAATTTTTCCTCCAAGATTTAAATCGACGCTAAAGTGCTGATTTGTTACTTGATTGAATCTGTCGAGTTTATATCATTATTTATTGTTTGGGATTTTATGGCACAAGAGCAACTAAGGTCATGTTGCACCAAATAAGATATACAAAAAAAAAACAATGAGATATGACAGTCTGTAGTATGACAAGAATACAGATGGCCACCTTTAACCAAAGTTAAAAGTAAAACAGGAAAGAGGACATTGCACAAATACAAGGATAACAAAAGCATAAAACAAACAGAGGTAACATCATGTGTATAAAAACAAAACAACTGTATAATACAAAATTCGATATAGAGGACCCATGTAAAAAGCAATAATGTAAAAACAGGCTACCAAAGTAAAAATATTAGATGCATTTAAAATATCTTGAACAAAGTAAAAATTTTAAATACAGATGATAAATATTGATTGATCATCTAAAAGATATCAGAGTGTAAGGGTCTTGGATGGTAAATGATTAGAACTAAAGACAGTGTTTGTGAGACAAGATAGAAGTCCAGGTGCTAAGTATGGTGTCCAGATAGAAGTCCAGGTGCTAAGTACTTTACATCTGACTGTGTGTACTGGCAAAGAGTTGCCAGTACACACAGTCAGATGTAAAGGCCTTTCCTGTACTGAAAAGAGAAAAGTTGCAGGAAGGGGAAACAGAGAGGATGACCTGGCAAGGATCACAATTTAGATGTGTACTACAAGGACAACTGCTGAAGGTGAATAGATAAATATATGGTTTGTCAGTCTCATCATAAAGACTCTGAGCCAATAAGGTGTGGAAGGCTCAAATGCAAACAGGAGTGCCTTTCGACGGAGAGGTTTGAACACCTTCACCACTGAATCCTGGGAGAATCATACATCTGGAATCCACAGTCCAGTTTCAACCAAACAACTGCATGGTACAGGCGATGCAAAGAACATTAGTCTACTTCACAGAAGAGAGATGAGAGAACCTTGAGGATGTTCAATGCCCATTCAGCCCTGCTCTTCACGGCCAGAAATTCAGGGGAATGAAGAAATGAGGATCATGAAGCAAAGGAGGAAAATGCTTCCCCTAGAATGTTGGCAATTGTTTGGGGATAATAAATGGGATTGTAGTTCCCACCCATCTTCTGAACTTTATCTTACATGACCTTAGAACTGGTTGTGTGGATGATAGAAGATATGTATTTGATCCAAGATTCCTTCTGGCTCTAACACTCGATGAATCAGGCTTTCGCCCTGGCATGCTTGAAAGTTTCAAGGTTTGAATATCAGAGATCATTAGATATCCCTGAAATACCCCAAACCTTGTTCTGAGCCTTATGAGCTGTGTTGCAGTCGGCATTCCAGCAGGGTTTCAGAAATTGTGGAAAACGAGTCAAGAGCTGAGGAATGGTTGATGCAGCTGCATGGACTGTATACAGTCTGTCATCTCTGCCACTTCAACATTGATTGCTCCTGGTGGATCGAGTGTTAATCAAACTCACAAGAGAATTTGAAGCCACTCCAGTCAGCCTGGTCAATCCTCCACCATGATTTGCATGAAAGATTGCAAAGCCCACCAGGGGAGATGGTACACACCACAGAGAGGTGATTGCTTTTGTAAGGGTTCTCCTCGACCTCCCACATAAAAAGTGGAAGAATCGAGGAGGAGCAGACGCTGAGATAAATGGTAGTGAATATGGGGATTGAGGAATGATAAAGTAGGTAATGATACCAGTATTCAACAGGAAGAGTGATGGATCCAGGACCCCACCCCTCCCATCAGTGTCAGTACAGCCCCAAAGCAGACTGTGTTTGTTGAAGTTCCCCATGAGAAGAAAGGGGGATGGTAGCTGCGACATAAGGTCATCAAAGTCTTCCCAGAAGATGATATTTCAGAGTGGTAGATAGAGCAGACAGTAAGAGAAAATCCCACAAAGAGGTGAGTGGCTACTGCCTTGAGAGTGGAATTGAGGAGAACAACCTTGAAATAAAGAATGGTTGCTTATGAGGTTGGGTACAGGTATTCCAGCACATTATTTTCCTTTTGTAGTTATTTTTATTTTATGATAACAGCTCAGTTCCTCACACCTTTCCTTCCATTTTCCACTTAGTTTGTGAGGACTCAGATGACTTCCTCACAATTATCTTTTTTTTATTTGTGAAGGCTTGACTAAATGGCTGTGTGGGTATAGTGCCCATGCAATGGTACAGCTCAATTGGGTGCCCCCTTGTTGGGCTCCATGGTGGGTGGGGAACATGAGCATTGAAACACATTTACACCAACAATGGATTCTATTAATGACTTCACTTCTGCCTTGAGCAATAAACTTGCTCGCTATATGGCACCATCTTCTTGGTCTTCATCTTCTAGGTCTGTGCCATTATCAGTGCCACGATTTTTGATCATTCACTCAATGGGTGATCAAGTGCTTGGGGATATGTTCCCATTCTTTATTCAGAAGGGTTTTGAAGGTCCCTGTGGGATCTTCAAAACCCTTCTGAAGGTATATCCTCTAAAATCCATTAAGCACCTCTGATCTGGGGACTTATTACTAGTTGAGAGTGTTTGTATTCAATACTCTGAGCTGCTTCTAAAGGTGTCCCCTCATCAGTCCCTGAATTCTTCTCATGGGGTGGTCACACAGTGGGGTTACCTCAAAGTTTCTGAGGAAGAGCTCTGCTCCAAGTTAGCCCCACAAGGAGTAAGTTTTACTACATTGTGATAGGAAGTTAGTTCCCACCAGGGCACTAATTCTTACATTTAACACCCCTCACCTGCCTGCTGCCATCAAGGGATGGCTACATGCATTGTGAGGTTTGTCTGTGAATTCATACATAGAGAACAGTTAGTTGTAGTCTCAGGCTAACAGCACTGAAATTACAAAGTGTTGAAAGGTGAATGCTGACATTTGACAGAGTGCAACAGATACCAAAAGTTGTGGTTCTACATGAACATGCTGCATATAATCCTCTGTAGACTTTAAAAATAAAAGACCAGTAGCCCCAAGATGAACAATGAGATTAACAAAACACCATGTCAACATCAAGCATTAATTCAGTAGTCTGCTACCTTTAAAATTTCAAAACTTTAAATAAAAAAAAATCCCCTCAAGCAGCTGCTTGCCACAAAAATCTGACAGAAGTCCATCAGTTTATATGCCGTAGTAAGTCTGTGAGGATGGCAGGACCTCAGGAGAAAGACAGCACAAACATCCATGTGTTACCCATGTCCCTTTCATCAATTAAATTAAATCTCCAGGGGCATGTGAATTTACTACCGAAATGCTGGCTGCACATGGATGACTGAAGTTTCGAATACCTTTTACGATAAATGTGTTGTTCCCATGGATTTTTACCAGAACTATTATTATCCCTATTTCTAAACATTGTGATCCCAGTTCTTGTGATAACTATAGGGAAATCAGTTTACTTTCTGTTCCAGGTAAGGCTCTTTGCATTATTGTGCTAAATAGAATTAAGAATTTGATTGATGGACAACTGCATGATGAACAGTGTGGATGAGAAGTGGTAGGGGATGCATTGATCAGATTTTTTCACTTAGGCAGATTCTTGAGAAATATTTATAATTTAAGAAACCTGTGGTTACTAGCTTTGTAGATTTAAAAATGTTCCTTTGGTGTTCCTACATGATGGAGGTCTTCAAAGCTCTGCCATTCTCTGAATTTGTGCATCTATCCCATAAGAGTGCCAGTCAACAGGCATATTATCCCTAAAGACTTGTGATAAATCAGCATGATTTTTTTTTTCACATTATCCCCAAGCTGCATCCTTGTGAAAATGTAAATCTTTTCCCATTTTTAGTAGGCTCCATAGCAACAAAGCAGATTTCGCAGACTTAACTTTATGTGCAGCCAGCTGAGAGAAATGATGGTATAACCTTTGTTTTTAACATGTAACAACAAGTTTAGAAAAGACTTCACACAAGTCATATTGACAATATAGTCAATGGGTACTTGAGGATTGTCTGCATGTATATACATGCAAACTTATATATGTATGCAAGTAGCAGTAATTATTGTTTGATGGCATAAACATACACACTCTTTAGTTAAAGAGCTAACCCTAGTATTTGTGCTTAATCACAAGTATAAAATCTCTTTACTACTCTTAATTGCTGAATATTTAAAATGTAATGTGCATCAAAAAGAATACTCATACCTGTTGTCATGCTATCTCTGATCACTGCATCATTCAGATCTGAATAACATGTATAAAGGCAGATTATTAGATTAAATAACACATCATATATTATATACCAAAATTTTTCATGTAGTAAAATTAAAAAAATTTCTTTTCATTTAAATTTGAGATCAGAATCACTATATTTAAATTTGATACATGTTATGGTTACCTCAATTGAAAGAATTTAGAAAATATTCAGGCTGCAGCTATTTGGTAAGGTTCATAGAAGAAAAGTGGCAATTCATTCAAATGAGTTTAAATTAACTAGTTTGGTGGACAATAGTAGTTTCACCAAAATGTTAGACCACACTACTACATCACAAAGGCACATACTAAATTGAGCACTTTTAATGCTATACCATTAACATCAGGTACAAGACTATGGAGCAAAAAACAAAGTATTTTTAAAATTGAATAAGTTTCAGTTACACAACCTAGAAGAATGCAAACCAAAGCTTCCAAGTTGCTTATCTCCATTTGCACATATTTTACTCTCCTAAATCCTATGTTACATATTCCTGTCTAAGCTTAATTATCTTTGGATTTTGCAATTAAGATAAAAGAGGACATGGAAGACCACATATTCCTGTGGTCTTCCATATCCTCTTTTATTTTAATTGTTTTTCTACAAGTTAGCATTAGTGACATATTCTGGAATGCAAAGCATACAATTTAAACTTAATTTATGATGGAATAGTTAGGAACAGATTTTCTGGTAATTTTTTTCTTTAAAAATCGAAATAAAACCACTGGAGCAAGGATCTCAAACTCATATCATACAGAGGCCAAATCAATTACTTCTCAATCAAACCAAATCAATTACTACTTTGTCAATCCCTGCACAATATGCTGCTCAAATGTTGACTCCTCCACCTAGCCTCATCATTACTTAAAAAGCCAAATGATATAATGCACAAGATATTAGATAAACATTAGAATTAAAGGCATCATGTTTCCTGTTATTTTACTTCCAAAATTCCAAGTTTCATTACCAAAATTAACTTTAGAAATGACAAAACTATAACATAGCCTAATTTTAGTCTTTAGGTATATATATGCCTATTTTTCCCCACTGTACACAGATTCTTTAAAGTTCCAGCAGCAATACTTATTTTACTGTTTATCTGATGCTGCACATTACCAGCATCTGTAAAATGGCTCCAAAGATAATTAAGCTTAGACACTTGCTTAAAGGTCAAACCATTCAAAACTAAAACCCATTCTATACTTGACCAACTTTTCACATTTTAGACTTTTCTGTTTATCACTTAACTTATTATATCATGTTTCATTAGCAGCCCTAAAAAGGAACAGTTCATCATTAGTGAAATGGTACATATCATTAGCATAATCTAAAATCAGAAATTTTCAAATCACTAAATCATTTAAGTCCTCAGTTATTTAATTTCCAGTGAATTTCATTTCATTAATAACTAAATGAAAAAGGAGATAAAACACATACTTGTCAAACTCGTAGTACTGCTAAACCATTGCTACAAGACTTACCACCAACTCGCCTGCAAATGGTAGCTACGAACTGTACAAATCCTCAATGATAATGCCCAGAACAGATCAATCGAGCACCCAATGTCTGAAACCACCATCTAATGGTGCAGGCTGTTAGTACCTTTAAAAGAGATATTTTCTTTTGGAAGGGCTACCACATCAGTTGATGATCATCACTGATCTGGTCATCTATGGCCACTTTTTTTTTTGCTCTGCTGAGGAGTGGTCAGTATTGCAGGTTCCTGGTGCTGACCATTTATACCCACTAGACTGGTTTATGGCTTTGAGCTTAATTATGGATCCTGGACTTGCTGCACTGGCAGGCCTCTGTTGAGAGGAACTCTACTACTGTGTTCTGTTTGCCTATGGGTTGCCAGCATTAAGTAAGCAAAGGCACAGGATATGTTATATCAGCTGGTAGATAATCACGATCAGAGGCCATCATAGATATCTGAACTCTTTAGCTATTTGGACATTGCCAATCCTACCCTGGAGTAATGTCTCAGGCAGCTCAGGTTCCATCTAGATTGCAGTTCTTAAAAAGGTCCACTTAAAGGCAGTGGCACTTGACATTCCTACCAGCATTAGTGGCTTCAGCTTGTAGCATTGAGTGTTAAGGTCTTTGCTCCATGCCTGCAATAAGGGTGCTGTTTGATATTATTGGCCCTATCTCTCTCAATAAATCTAGTTCATTTAACAATTCTACTATTCATTTTCTCTTTGGAGGTATGTGAAATGTGAGGATGTTGCAGAGAGATTATTCTCTTGATGTCCTCTGAGGAATTCCAGCATTATTACCTAGATATTATGAGCTTGCAAGAGACCAGATTGATAAGTAAAGATCAGATACTTAAAAATAATATTAAATTTCTCTTTTCAGGGAGGGAGGATGGAAACCATCTCCAAGGTATAGGTTTGCTTCTCAGCAGGCATGCCAGTGATGCTCTTTTATGATAAGATTGCATTTATGAAAAATACAGCTAAATTTAAAAATTAAGATTAAAGACTTGAATATTATTTGTTGTTATGCCCCCACAGAGGACAAGAATGGTGAGTTTTACAAACAACTTAAAATATTTTAAATTCTGTCAAGAAAGGATATATTTCTCTTGTGCTAGGTGACTTCAATGCTAAAGTTGGTACTGATGCTGACCTTATGTCAGGGGTATTCGATTCCTTTGGATTGGTAGTTCCAATGGTAATGGGGAATGTCTCCTACAGGTAATTAAACTTAACAGTTTGAGAATAACTAACATGTACAGAACTGCCAACTACTCCAATTTTTTAATTTAAACTCCGAAAATCTGATTTTGTCTTTGAAAATTGTTAGGGCTCTTTTCAGTTTTACACTTACAAAAATCTGCCTCCAAATTGTACAGTATTTTTGTCCTTTTCCAAATAGGTGAATGTTAATGAAAAGGAAGAACAGTTTCTGGTTTACCTCTTTTACTCTACTAAAGATCTGCTGTGTCTCCACTTCTTAATCTGTGTTTGCTTGTGGCCATACCTGCCTATCAACCAGAGAAAATCTATAGAACTGGAGATGATCATTTCCAAACAGAACATATGGCAAAGTCCACACCTAAATTCTTTTACAGAGTTCAAAGTCAGAGCATGTGTCTAAATATTAAAAAAAAATATCCAACTCTCTTGACTCTGGTCAACTAAACATCAATTGGATTACTCAGAAACAGAAACTTCAGAGTGAAGGAAATAATTAGAGAACTTCCCTATCTGTGGGTCATTATTGACATTGCAATTTTAATGGGTCTTGTTCATGTCTGTTTTGGCAGTAACTCTCAGTTTATGGCCCTCTTCACATGTGTAATGTTAAAAGCCCTAACATTTGTTTTCAGTAGGATTAAAAAATAGCATAAGTGAATTTATATAGTACAGTTTTCATTATATCGAACAATTTATTCAATTCTCTGCTAGTATTTGTGAGGCCTCTAGTTCTTGATATTTTTTTTTTGCAGGTCTAACCTTCTAAAGTTAATAACATGAGTTTATTTTCAGAATCTAAACTTTCCTAATAAATGCAGATTTAACTAACATATAATGGCATTTTTTAAATGCATTTTGCATTTAATTCCTATATATGTAGCATAAAGGTATAAATTTTGCCTCAGATAAGAAAGTTGAAGATGATTTATGATATTTAATTAATCTTTAACAATATTTTAAATTCTCCGTTTAATAGCTCCATTTAAAATAGTGTGTTAAAACTCCTTTTATAATGGTTGCCTCCGATGAGATTTTCTTGTTTTGAATATTTTTTAATAATACGAATGGATGTGCATTGTTTACAACTGTGTATTTTAGGCTTGTTTTCTCTCATCGGATTGTTTAGTTCTGGGTCTTTTTTATTACTGTGGATTGGCAGTGAATTGTTTATAATTTTGTTTTTCAGGCTTTGGTCAGTAAAAAGGGTGGAATGGCTATTCATTGTTTAGCAGTACTGTAACTCTCCAAAAGTATGTTAAACTTCTTCACTTAGGACCTTTTGACTGATCCAAATTATACTAAACTTTTGGATAGCATCAGGCCAGGCAATTAATCTTGCCAAATGAAGTTAAATAAGGGTTCGCTAAGTATATAAGCATTACTTAGTTATAAAAAATTCAAAAGATTGTTAAATTATTAAAGTTAAAATCTAATCAAAATCAATTTATCCTGCTCAAGAAAAAAATAGAAAAGTCAAAATATTTCATAAAACAAAGTTTGTTTCCAAAATATCAAGACTCACCAAATAAACTGATGAATACAAATTCTGAGCAACTAAAAGCTCACATTCTCTCAACTACTAGCTCTTTCTAACTAACTCCAACTCTACTCAATAACAAATTCTAACCACTAACTTTCTCCTCCAAAACTATTCATCTTACTAACTACTATGACCTAATGTCACTTACCATACATGCAATGTGCAACTGACACGTGTTGCACACGTGTCAGTTGTACGCCGCATCAGTCATTTGCAGTACATTTGTATAATCTTATAATAGTGCGCTTGCACTAGTTATGACACAAGAAGGGGTGTCCTTATGCGTGCATTAACAGCTGTCAATCAAAGGTCAGAATTGCGCATATGCAACTCCTTAAGTGGTCTGGATGAGAAAAAAATGATGATCCAACTGAAAATTAAAAGCCCCAAAATGATAAATATAATGTAAATAAAGGAAAATTGGTTAAAGGAAAAGAAAAAAAATTAATGGGTGGACCATCACAGTATATTTAAGTTAAAATGGTTATCTCTGATAATTTTGTACTGGGGTTTCCTTAAATTATGGAAAGACAATTTGTTGTTTAGTGGTATGCACTGTTTAAATAGCCATCTCCGATGAAATTATTTTTTTTTTTCATGTTTTTTTTTATTATGGAATGAGTGTTTGTTTGTTAGTGATAATACACTGTTGAAACAAGTAGCCTTGGATGGTACTGACCAACGTTCACTGTATAATGATATGCACAGTTAGGAAAATATGTTTACATACTATTACTTCTAATGGAAACAAAATTTTATGCTTAGGAATAAATATTTATCATTACATTCTATACTCAGCGTATTCTTATTATACAGCCTCTTTACTGCTAGTAAAATGATTGTTTAGATTATTATTTGTAGAATTTTCCAAGAAGTTGAATATTCAACAAAATGACGATTCATTTTTTACTCCTCCCCACCAACAAAGTTTCATTTAAAAACACACAAGTTTTTAAGTTTATATTCAACAGTTTTAAAAGATCCTTCCCCCCTAGTTGCTATGCCACTCTGATAATCTAGACTTTTTGGCACTTAGCAAGACCCCCAAAATTCAAAACCTAAAGTAGAAAAAAAATTATAATGTTTAGTAAAAAATTACTCTAGAAAGTGTTCCTCCATTTCATAAAGTTGTGGCAGCTGTGGCAGAAGTCTTGGTGTGCTTGATATGCCTCTGCTTCAATTCTTTAAATGTCCTGCCTTTTCTCTTATATTAGAGCATGGAGAAAGCTTGCTTTCCACTGTGTGCAGCAGAAGTCAAGGTTTGTGTCAACATGTGCTGTGCATAGTAGAAGGCAAAATTCTCCATGATCTAATGCAAGAGAAAAGGTGGAACATTTCAAGAATTGGAGCAGAGGCATACCAGACACACCAAGACTTCTGCCACAACTGTCCTCCCATCATGCTAATGGATCTGCTTGAAAGGCTCCACTACACAGAGGAAAAAGGACACCAGATGGAAACATCTTAAGAAGATCCAGTGGCTCACTAAAACCTCAGACAAGCCTTTTTGCCCTTCCTGCTATTAATCTGTCTGACAAAAGTTTCTCCCATAATGAATTGGATGCTCAGGAACATGGCCCTTAATTCAGCCCATTTCATAGAAAATTGGACAAAATAGAGATCATCACCGAAATTGAAAATATCATCAGTAAAGCACGCAGACATCTGGAAGAGCATAAAATTAATGCTATGAGACCGAAAGTCTTCAAATTCATAAACTCCTAACAAAAGTCTCCCTCCTACTTGAAAAGAAATTTCTCATACAAATGTTTTTGGATCTTAAAAAACGTTAGAAACACCCCTGCCATTGTTATCACATTTGCTGACAAAACATATCAGTTTGTTATGATGCACAAAAATGACTGTGATGCCAAAATTTTGAACTTTATAAATAGCTCCAATAACCTAATGCTGACCCCACCACTAGCATCAAAAACTTTGCAGGCTAAATAACAACTGCTGGCTCCCCAAGGACCTCAAGAAAAGTGCAGTATCAAAAAGTTGGACCATCAAGAAGAGTGCAGTGCCATCCAATTGTCAGACACTGCAAATGCTCACCCAATGTAAAGTGCACAAAGATAATTACCCCATTCAACTGTTACTGTGCAAAAGATCATCCCCAACATTCTCTCTAGAAAAGAATTTGTCAAAATTTTTTTCTAGCTTCATTTGTGATCATCCATTTTCCATGAAGTCTACAGTGGAATTTCTCAACAGACTCAAGGATCTGTCCATTCCTTCCAACAGAAAATTAGTCACACTTGATGTAATCTCCTTATTCCCATCCACTCTAATTTTTGATGCCATCATGTTATTTTGGACAAAACTTATTGAAGTGCAAAAATTTTCCCTTCCTGAAATCATGCCACTCATGAAGTTCTAAAACTAGTCACTGAAAACAATATTTCCAGTTTGGCAACAAAAATCTACAGGCAGGACTCAGGGGCTCCCATGGGCTCACCCCTTTCCGACATTCTGTCCATGATTGTCCTTCCAAACCTCGAAACAAAAATTATTCAACTCGGCAACATTTTTACCAGTCTCCTGGTGTCACTATGCTGACGATATATTTTTAATTTGGAATGGCAACAATTTTACCAGTCTGCTGGAGTGATGATATATTTTTAATTTGGAATGGCAACAATGGGCAATTAAACTGTCTCATTAATACTGCCAACAATATCTATCCTGTTTTATGAAGGAGGAGGAAAATAGCAGTGTTATCCCCTATTAGAAGTTTTTATGCAAAAACATAACGTGGGAGTCTCGACGACGTCAATATACTGGAAGCCTATCTATGTCTCTTCCATCATATGCACGGACTCCTGCACTTCATGGGTGTACAAAATTGCAGCCCTTGTGTTTCCTCATCTCTAGGGCCTTCATTGTATCATCAAATGAGCATTTGCTTACAAAAAGAAATTCAAAACATCCAAGCCATTGCTATATCTCATTGCTTCCACCCACAATCAATAGAAAAGCTAATCAATAAATATAGAAATGACAGCAGAAGAGATTCAGCTCTCCTCCCAATCACTGACTCCAAGCGGGCAACCTTTGCCAGATTCTTATATTCCTGTCCTACGCGAATCAGTCTGTAATTAAAAATAACCTAACATTCCCTGTCATTGAGCAATAAAATTTTAAAGCCTATCCTTCAAATTATTTGCATCTTAAAAGTTTTTAGGAGAAAACTCAGAAGCTTATTGGAGCAAGGACAGCACTCCATCTTCAGTGAAGTGATACTGTATGGTGACGTTAGGGAAATTCAGCAGCAATTTTACCTGTCATCTGGTGTTGCTATGTTAATGATATATTTTTATTTTGGAATAGCAGCAAAGAGCAATTAAACTGCCTCATTCATTCTGCCAACAATATCTATCCTACAATAAGTTTTACTAACGAGGAATCTGCGTCCCTATATCATACATTCCTATCCTATATGAATCAGTCCACAAATTACTCAGAACCCAAAAAATCAAAATTGTTTTCAGGCCAGCTGCAAATACGAAGAAAATTATCAAAAGGGACAGGGATAAATTTAGCCTACTTCAAAAAACAGGTATATACAGATTTTCCATATTTTTGCTGGATAATTCTGTTGTCTACTACATTGGAAAAACCATACGTTCTCTAAAAGAAAGGTCACAGAGCATCAAACAGATGTCAGCCAAAACAAGCTAACGATGGTCACTGCCAAACTGGTAGTGACCATCGTTAGCTTGTTTTTGGTACTGGTAGTACAACACATGGCATCCATAGACTGGGAGCATGCCACACTGTTTGCACGTGCATCCACTTTCTATGGAACCATATCCATGAGGCTACTGAAATAATGACCTTGCCCATCCCCACCTGCAACCAAGACACTGGAATCAACCTTCATGACATGTGGAAAGAAGCTCTGAATAGCCCTAACATCACCATATAGTGTCACTTCATTGATGACAGAGTGCTGTCCTTGCCCCGAAAAGCTTCCGAGTTTTCTCCTAAAAACTTTTAACATGCAAATAGTTTGAAGGATATACTTAAAAATTTTATTGCTCAATGACAGAGAATTTTAAGTTACCACTCAAGAAGTATGAGGTGTGGCAATGTCTTTTTGAAAGATGGCAACATGATGTGGAAAGAGAATCATTACAAAACGGGTGTAGGTGGTTAGCGAGGATGTTCACATACCTTATGCTGGTGACGGAGGTCTCAATGGATATGAGGGGCCCCACAGAACTCCATGTAAACACACCCCAACTGTAATATCACCTTCACCTGCCTGTATGACTCCAACTCAGCAAGCTGGGTCCATCGCTTAGTGTGGTTTGCATCACACATGCACCCTCCCATCAGCATGATAGAGTTGAAACTATGATTCCTGAGACCAGATGATGTGTTTCCAGTCCTCAGCACTCCAGTTGCGATAGGTCTTTGTAAACTGCAGCTTAATCTTTCGGTGCCTTGCAATCAACAAGAGGACATGATGTGGATGTTGACTGCCTTAGCCTATTTTTTTCATGTTATGACGTATAGTCTATGAGCATAAGCTTGTGGACACGCCCTCATTCAATTCCAATGTTATCTGCTCCACAGTAACCATGAAAATTCCTTGTAATAATGCAGAACAGTCTGCACTCACATCAAGAGTCAATTGCATGTTTACATCCACAGTTCTCCCGCTTATTGGAAGTTTTACCATATTCCACTGTCTTGGTATATACCTGCAACAGTCTAATGTGAAAATCCCAACAGTTCAGCAGTTGCAGCAATTGAACAAAGTCTTCCTCGCACCTACTATCTGGCCATGGTCAAATTCACTCATATCATTGCCTTTACCCATGATTACTTCTCCATGGCTGGTTCCCAATGTGTAGAGACCTACTCTATTTATAGGCATTGCCAGTTTCAGTGACTGGATATGATACTTTTGCTTTGCATATTGTTATTGTGGTGTATATAATAACTTATCCATTCAATTTAGTTATAGATATTTTATTACTACTATATATATGTATACTATTAGTTACAGATTACATTATACTACTATAGTTAGAGTAGGTATAATATATAAACATAAAAAATATTAAAACAATTTATTAACACAATTCATCAAGGCTATACTCAGTATAATATGAAAAATATTACTTGTGAAACATTTCACTCACATCAAGATTATAACCAATGAATTATCATTCACTAAGCTTAATGTTGTATCACTGTACCCAGTGTATTGCATTGCATTCAAATATGAAATTAGATGCATTGAAAAGTTTTGAAAGTGTAATAGAAGCACGTGAAAGAAAAATTTAAAACTCAAAAATTATGCAAATAATCATTAAAATATTTGAAAACGACCTAGAGGTAGTGCTCTGATACAAATTTACTAACAACTGGGTCTGTACAAATATATTTTATTTTACTCTTATTTCAACATAGAAACACATAAAATACATCTAGGGAATCTTTTAGTGTATAACAATCAGCTTTCAACTATGTCAACATACTTGTAAATGTGTCATGAGCTGGCTGATACCAGAAGTGATTGCCAGATATTAAGTTTGTTTAGAATATAAAGGATAAACAAGGTAAGGTTATAGAAGGTGAGGATTCTCATGGGCTGAGCATTTCAATGATGTTCTAAACAATGTGGTTAATTCTACTCCCATTGTTTGCAATGATGATAGATACATTGGTGGCTTTAATGTTGGCCCTATAACACATTCTGAAGTTACTTTTACTATTTCTAAACTTAAACTTCATAAATCCCCAGGGGTAGATGAAATTACTACGGAAATGCTTAGAGCTGGGAATGTTTCTGTTATCATTTGGATGACTGAAATTTTGAATATCTTTTATAATAAAGGCATGGTTCCTAAGGATTTTACCAGAGCTATTATTATTATCCCTATTTTTAAAAACGTGATTGCAGTTCTTCCAATAACTATAGGGATATCAGCCTACTTTCTGTCCCAGCTACAGTTCTTTGCATGATTGTGCTTAATAGAATTAAGAATCTGGTTGACAGGCAATTACGTGATGAGCAATGTGGATTCAGAAGTGGTAGGGGATGTGTGGATCAGATATTTTCACTTAGGCAGATTCTTGAGAAATGTTTAGAGTTTCAGAAACCTTTGGTTGCTAGATTTGTTGATTTCAAAAAGGCTTTCAACTCTGTTGATTATCATAATTTGTGGTTGATTGTGAGATCATATGGTATACCAGACAAGTTAGTTAACATAATGAAAGTTCTCTATAATAACACTGAATCATGTGTGAGAATTGGTAAGGCTTGTAGCAATTGGTTTAGCATTACTTCTGGTGTTCGACAAGGGTGCATTTTGTCTCCTTTTCTCTTTAGTTTCGTTATTGACTATGTTATGCCAAATTCACTTCAAGGGAAAGATTTTGGTCATAAATGGGCTGGAGACACAAAAATTTCTGATTTAGACTATTGGGTTGGGTTGTTTTACCTCTGAGTGGCACTTTTTTGCACACCATGGGCTAAATGGCCAGGTCACATGGACCCCGAAGGGTCAGAGAAGGTTGGGGGAGGGGACCCACTGGAACAGCTGTTGGGAGACAGATGGTAACCTCCCGTCAAGGCCACCCAGCGCATTCTTTAACGTGCACAGGGTATGGCTCTCCCACACACGGGGCCACGGCTTAACGTCCCATCCGACAGACGGCGGCCTTTCCAAGCCCATCGGTGTCGCCTACTGACCGTGGGCAGGGCGGGGAATTTTGCGGAGATAAATCTCAACGCTGACCCAGCTGGGACTCGAACCTGGGAACTACAGATTACGAGCCTGGCACGCTACCGACTGAACCACCCCCACCCCTAATTTAGCCTATATTGACGATTTAGCCCTTTTGGTAAATGATGTTGATGAGATGAATTCTTTCATTAGAGCTGCTGGTGAAACTGGTAGTAGAGTAGGGTTGGTTATAAACAGAGAGAAAACTAAAGTGATGAAAATTGGTCAGGCAGGCTGTGATTCAGTTAATCTGAATGGTTGCAGTCTTGAGAAGGTGTCACAGTTTAATTATCTTGGGAGCTATGTAACAGATACTGGTGATGTGTGGCACGAGATTAAGAGACGAATAGGGATTGCTGCCGGGACTTTTAAGAATCTATGGAGAGTGTGGAGAAATAGGCATATACACCTAAAGACTAAAATTAAGACTGTATAATAGTTTGGTTCCTTCTAGGGTTAGTTATGGTAGTGAAACTTGGACACTTTGTAAAGAGATAACAGGAAACTTGATGCTTTGATTCTAGATGCTTACACAGTATCATGGGCATTATGTGGTTCAACTTTTTAACTAATGATGAGGTTAGGCAAAGGAGTCTGCAACCTCCTTTCAGCAGCATATTGTGCAGAGAGAAACTCCACTGGTTTGGCCATGTTGCCCGTATGGATAATTATAGATTGGCGAATAGGGTTATGAACAGTGTGCCTAGAGGCCTTAGAAGGAGGGGGAGACCTAGGATGCGGTGGGCAGACAATGTCAAACAGGACCTTGTTAGAATTGGTGTGCAGTGGCCGGATGCAGCAGATGTAGCTCAGGACAGATATGCTTGGATAATTAAACTGCACAGTCTGGTTGGACCTCGGTAGCCCATGGCTGCTTGAGGATGATGATGATGAGAAACTTTTGCTCCTAATTAACAAATTTACAACACAGAATTGTGCATTGTTAAAAATTTTTTTTTTTCAGTATTTACGAATTACCATATTTAATTTATATATATAAATTAATATATAACAAATTTACAACACAGAATTGTGCATTGTTAAAAATTTTTTTTTTTTAGTATTTACGAATTACCATAGCAAACATATTGTATGTTGTAATAGTGATTTAATTAGCAATTTTTTAATCATATAGATACAATGGGGTAATTAGAATTACCCACTTTTCCTATTCAAACAATGTTTGCTTATACCAAGCATCGTTCAGCATAAGCTGTATCATATTGTCTTTAAAGTTCAATTCGTTACCTATAGTAGAATCCAGGTCAAACTTGCAAATGGTTTAAACTATGATGTAAATTTTAAAAATAACAGAGAAAGAAAGGACCAAAATATCAAAGTGGCAGGGAAGTTTAAAACAGTTCAAATAAAAAATTCTGCAATAATTCAAAAGTGATTGTTTAGAGTGAAATTATAAAATGTTATATATTTTATAATTTCACTCTAACAATTAATATTTCTCATTGAATTTTCAACCTGCATTCAACTAGTATGATCCATTTTTTAAGTGTATTAATAAACGAAAAAACTTAGTCAATGGCAGTGGCCCTCATTAACCATTTCAATGGTAAATAATCTATCATTCACTCACATTTCTCGAATATGGGGGATCTTGAAATAGTTTATATCAGAGCTACTAAGTAGCTGTCTACTGCCTTAGATACATATTCTTTAGCCCTAGAAAAATTCTGAAAAATACAAAAATAGTGTTTTTGAAAACGAACTATGAAACTCAAACGGCTGGCAATCATTAAAAAAATAAATGCATGCAATTTTATTATAAATTTTTTTTATTATAGCTATAATTCTTTCATCTTTTTTTACTATTTTTCACTCAAGTCAATTCTTTTGGCATTTTACTGTTTTGATTCCAAGCCAATGTGATGGTCCACCCATTCACTGTTACTTTTCCTTAACCAGTTTTTCTTTATTTACATTATATTTACCATTTTCGTGATTATTAAATATTTTTTTTGGGCTGATCGCAATTCTCGTTTCCGAGCTGTAGGAGTTGCGCATGTGCAACTCTGACCTTTCGATTTTTAACAGCTAAAGCGCGTGTAGGACATGACCCATCTTACGTCACAGCTAGTGTGATTGTCATATTATACAAATGTCTTTCCTGGTGTGCAATAGACATGTGCTTGACGTGTATGCATATTATAACTAAGTGACATTAGGTCACAGAGTCAGAATGAGAGTTGGAGTGAGTTGTTGCGAGAAGTGGAGTAGAGATGTAGGAGTCAGAAGTATGTGTTGTGTAGATAGAAGGAGTTGTTAGTACTCCAACTTTTGTATTCTACCATTGAGTTTGGTGAGTTGAATTTTTTGGAAATAAACTTTGTTTGTTTTAAAAACTTTTGAATTTTTTCTATTTTTCTCTTGAGCAACATTAATTGATTTTTGATTAGATTTAAACTTTAATTAAACCTGACAATCCTTTTTTTTCCTTACTCGATAAGTAACGCTCGATACATACATAATGAACCCTATTTCAACTTATTGGCAAGTTATTATTGCCTGGAGCCTGATACAGCTATCTGGAATTTGAATAATTTGGATCAGACAAAAGGTCCAACTTTTAAAGCTAATAATCTTTGGAGCGTTACACAACAAGAAAGAAAGTGGCGCACCAAGAACAGGGACTGTATATATATATATATGTATAAATTGTATGTTATTTAACGTGATTATCAAAGATAACAAGGGGCGGGGGTGGCTGTCGGTAGCGCGCCAGGCTCATAATCTGTAGTTCCCAGGTTCAAGTCCCAGCTGGGTCAGCGTTGAGATTTATCTCCGCAAAAATTCCACACCCTGCCCACGGTCAGTAAGGGACACCGATGGGTTTGGAAAGGCCACCGTCTGTTGGATGGGACGTTAAGCCGTGGCCCCGTGTGCGGGAGAGCCATACCCTGCGCACGTTAAAGAACACGCTGGATGGCCTTGACGGGAGGCTACCATCTGTCTCCCAACAGCTGTTCCAGTGGGTCCCCTCCCCCAACCTTCTTTGAGCCTTCGGGGTCCATGTGACCTGGCCATTTAGCCCATGGTGTGCAAAAAAGTGCTGCTCAGAGGTAAAACAACCCAACCCAAAAGATAACAAATTTCTGAGCTCATTAGTTATATGTACTATTCATCGATTTAATGGCAGCTTAAGCTGAATTTTTTTGTTGAGCAAGAAGCTTAACTTTGTGTATTGGTCAAAGGTACTGAAGTTTCAGTGCAGTTATTGCTGATAGTTAAGATCTTTATTGTATGTACCGTATTTCTTCGATTCTAAGACACACCCGTTTTTAGAGATGTTTATATAGGAAAAAAAATGCGTCTTAAAATCGAAGAAATACCCATATTTCTTCGATTCTAAGACGCCATTGATTCTAAGATCCACCCCATTTTTAGAGACGTTTACATGGGGAAAAAAGTGCATCTTAGAATCAAAGAAATACGGTATATAAAGATTAGAAGTGTTCAGACACACGATAGATAAACTTTTTAATAAGCAAGTTTAATTTTGCAAGCTTAGTATTGCTTTAGTATTGTATTTTTTATAGCAGTACCTCTGCGTGCTGCTCAAGATAAAAAAAGTTTCAAAATTTCCAAAATTCAAAATTTTTGCAGACCGCTAAACATGTCTGCTCTATAATGACTCCAGACTTAGGAAAAGTAAAAGTTATATTGCAGGATGTGATGAAAGAAGCAGAAGTGTTAATGAATCTGCTTAATGAGCCTCAGGATAAAAGGGAAACAACAACAATCCCTAAATTTGCTGACAATGTTACGTTAGTTCACGAACATACAAACTTTGAACATAAGGTTCCATTTTTTGTTCTGTCAAAAGCACATGATAGAACAGAGTATTATCAACTGCTGCAATGATGAGTTGTCAATCCAATTATTAAGTGTAGTCCTTATGTTAATTGGCCTTTACCTATGATAAGGTTCGATGGTTCAAAACATCCGTCATCGTGGACATTTGTCAAATCCATGGAAAAGCATTTCCGTTTACATGAAGTGCCCAGCAACAAAAAAGTGGTTTCAGCAGTATCTTGTCTAATTGGATGTGCTAAGATAATGGTGGAATAACATAGGATGTTGTCATGGAATAGAGTTTTGGGAAGATTTTAAAAGCGAACTCTTGGAAATATATCCCCTTAAAATGACTTTACACAGTTAGCTATAGAACAGTTTTCACGAAGACAAAAAGGAGATGATATCGAAAAATTCGTTGAGGGTACATTAGAATTATACCAACTGTATGATGCTGATGCCACTGAAATTGACATTATAAACTGCATAGTATCCCAATTAATTTTGCCCATTAGGGAATTCTTAGAAGTACAAAATGTAAATTCAATTTCAACTTTAGTCAGTTGGCTCAGCAATATACTGCAAGAAGAGAATCTGCAGAAACTGCATTAAAACAACAATGGATGCAATCCTCGACAAAACAGAGCTATCAGGTTGAGACTCGCAAAACGACTCCCGCACGACAGGGAGTTACACGGTCCCGACAATTTGTGCCGAATGCACTTACACCAATGCAGAACGAACGAAGCAGAGATTATCTTCTGCGTCCAGCTTCGAACAATGACACTAGACCTAACACTTTTGCTAAGAATAATAAACTTTCAGATGAAATTTGTGTGTCCGACTAGGGCACATGGAGCAATATTGCTATAGAAGGAATGACAATTCGGGAAACTTAAATCAGGATCTTTGAAGTGAGAGACCAAAGTTCCTCAAGAAAAGCCTTCTCATGAGTTAAGTCTTGACATTGTTGTTTTATCTTTCGTTAAACCTTATTACGAAGAAATTAAGATTTCAACAATACAGAAGCCAATCTTTCATGTTCAAATGAGCAAGTTTTAGATGATATTTATGACAATTGTCAGTTGAAATTGCAGTCACGGTCCAGTGGATTTTCTGAGTTACCTTGTAGTCCAAAGAAGAATGTTAAAGAAGAACCTATAAAATGTCCCATTAATATAATTAATGTAAATTTAGAGAAACAAGTTGTTGATGCAAAGCAAATTGATAATGAGAAATGTGTTGATATAATTGTAGAGAAAAATACACTGCTCACAAAAATTAGAGGATATTTCAAAATGAATATGAAGCGATGAAATATCCCCTAATTTTTGTGAGCAGTATAGTACAAAATTAGTTGATGAAAAAGTTTTTGAAGTAAAAGTTTTAAATGAAAATAGTGTTGAAATTGATAATGAGAAAAGTTTTGAATTTGAGGTATTAAAGGAAAATGATTTGTTAGATGAAATTAAGCCAAGTAACCCAGAAATTGTTTTGAGCATAAATAAACCTGATGAATCTAACAAGTTAAGTTTTCCACTGTTGAAGCGTCATTTAGATGCAGGCTGCAATAAACCTGGAAAGTGCAAAGCCAGGCTCTTCAAAGACCACCACATAGTGACAAGATGTCAACGAAATGACCACAGCCTGCAGAGCGACAACTGGCAACAAAGTAGACAACATAGAATACATGACATCGCCAACGAGATCTTCAGAAGTTCATACACTTAGCGTATCAATCGATGAGGGAAGGATATCACCGGGAAACGACTGGATGATGATTTATCACAAATGAGGGCCAACAATGAAAATTTAAGTATATTATTATTCTTCCATGTGGTACTAATGATTATAATGTTTTATTTCTTTTCTCTAGAATAGATGAAGATCGAGAAGCTTGAAGTCGAATTATTGTAATTTATACTTAGATTTCGAAATGTTTAATTTCACGTTGAAACTTTGGAATTTCAATATTGATTTTTTTTTTTGAAAAGTGAATTAGTATTCAAAGTGTGAATTTATAATGTGAATAGAATTTTTTTATGTATTCTTGTTCATCTGAAGTTCTATTTGTTATATGGTATTAATGTGATTTAAAGTGTAGGTTTATAGATTTTTTTTTGTTTCAGCTGACTGAAAACTGAAAATGTTGTAAGTTTACATTGTGAAATTTAGAAATTGTAAAATGTTTATGGATACGAACGATGAGAATATAATACAGATTAAATATTTTGCATTTTTGAGAAATATTTTGCATTTTGAAGTGAATTTTTGTATGCAAAATGTATTTTCATGCAAAAAGTGAATGGAATTGTATTGGATGAAATATTATTGTCATATATATATTATAAATTAGTGATAAAACTTTTTCTTTACTCTTAGATATGTAAGTATATGTGTTTAAATCTATTAGGTGTCATCAGTGATATTTATGTGTCAATGATGTGTAATTATTGGGATGACACTGACAGCATTTATTTGTATATATATGAGCTGACCATGATGTCATGGGAAATTTTTTTTGTGCCCATTTGCAGCTGTCCCCAAAAGCACAGTCTGGTGACCAAGAGGGGAAGTAACTAATGCATTTTTTTATTTCAGCTAGCTCGGGATTATTGAGTCTAGGTGAAGAATTAGCAGATGATTACACTCTGGCTTATTTCTAAAATTCGGAATTTCTTAGATTTGCAAGTTTGATGTAGTTAGGAGGATTTACTGGTGTTCCAATACCCATTTTTTGTGTGTGGTAGGAGAAGATTTAGCTTTCACATATTTGATTGTGGTTAGGGGATAAGCGGAAGCTCTGTACCCAGCTTGATACGTATGTAATTATATTCGATATTATTTAAGATAGGTTAAAGAAAGTATTTAGTTGGTAGTACTAAGTATATGGTATTATGTAAGGAAGTATAGTGACATCTGAGATTTATGATAATACATAAAATGTCCGCACCCTAGACTTGGCGAGCGACATATTGTCATGCTCAGAGTTATGTATACAACAAATGTAATACTCAATGCGGTGCACTAGTGAATCATAGCAGAATTGGGCATCAAGACTTATTGTACATTATTTATTCGTGCTTTATTAAAAGAGTATCAAAAGAGTAATTATATTCTGTGAAAGAACAGAATTTCATGTAAATTGAATATTTTTCTTTAACCTTTTTAGAAGTTAAACAGGATAGGAGGAAGGTTAACCAGCTTTTTGTACAGGTTATTGTATGCAAGTTTTGAAGTTTGTATCAGAATATGATACTAGGTAGTCCGATAATGCTAGTAGCAGTTAACTGCCACAGCCACTGATATGTAATATACACTAGGCAGCTTTACACATTGATAGGAGGAACGGGAGGAGGTACCTTTGGTTGTGATAGAAAGTTGTGTCGAAGTGACAGTAGATCGTCTTATCAAAATTTGCGTAAGCATACATTTCCTTTATGTTCAGCGATGTGAGAATGACGTGAGAAGTGTCATATTATTCTAAATTTGCTCATCAAAATCTGTTAGGTCAAATTTTGACTCCTTTTGGGAGGGGGAGTTGTGATGGTCCACCCATTCACTTTTACTTTTCCTTAACCAGTTTTGCTTTGTTTACATTATATTTATCATTTTGAGGATTATTTGATTTATTTTTTCGGACTGATCGCAATTCTCGTTTCCCAGCTGTAGGAATTGCGCGTACACAACTCTGACCTTTTAAATTGGTAAACGCTACAGCTCATGAGGAAACGACCCATCTTGCATCATAGCTAGCGCAATCGTCATATTATGCAAATGTCTTTCCCGGCATGCAATAGACGTGTGCTGGACTTGTACGCATGTTATAACTAAGTGACAGTAGGTCACAGAGTCAGAATGAGAGTTGGAGTGAGTTGTTGCAAGAAGTGGAGTAGAGATGTAGGAGTCAGAAGTATGTGTTGTGTAGATAGAAGGAGTTATTAGTACTCCAACTTTTGTATTTCTACCATTGAGTTTGGCAAGTTGAATTTTTTGGAAATAAACTTTGTTTGCTTTGAAAACTTTTGAATTTTTGCTATTTTTCTCTTGAGCAACATTAATTGATTTTTGATTAGATTTAAACTTTAATTAAACCTGACAATCATTTTTTTTCCTTACTCGATAAGTAATGCTTGATACATACATAATGAACCCTATTTCAACTTATTGGCAAGTTATTATTGCCTGGAGCCTGATACAGCTATCAGGAATTTGAATAATTTGGATCAGACAAATGGTCCAACTTTAAAAGTTAATAATCTTTGGAGTGTTACACCATAAAAGCTCAAAGCTCAAAGGAGACCATTTACTGAGAAGTGGAGATGATTTTAGGACTCAATAATTTGAGTCGATACTCGTCTGAATCCATCTTGGGAGAAAATATTCCAACACATCATAAATCATGTATATTGAAATGGATGTCACTAATCAATTATTCTTATAATATTAAAATCATTTTATGACAAAATTTAATGTGAATGCTATATTGGGGGGGGGGGGGATTTTAGAAATACTAGCAGAAACCGAATACTGCTGAAATCCCATCATCCTCACAGACTTACTATGTGAATAAACTAACAGGCTCCTGTCAGACCTCTGTGGCAAGCAGCTGCTTGAGGGGATATTCATTTATTATTTTTTTTTCACCCAACTCTCAAAATAAAATTGTTGCAAGACCCCAGTATCCCCACATTTTTTCCTAGAAAAGATGCAATGTATAATACTAATTTCCAATAATATTTGATTTAAAAAAGTATAGAACTATTTTTACTGATTGATTAGGAAACATTAAGTAGCAGATCAGTGATCCCATTCAATGAATTGGAAACTTCAAGTACTAGAACAGTGTTTGATTTGGAATTGTCAAGTACTTGAATGACTCTCTCCAGTTTAGTCATCTGAAAACATCGAGTAGTGGAATGGTGTTCTGCTTGTGATTTGGAAACATCAATTACCGGAATGGTGTTCTGATTTAGTAGTAGCACTGCTTTTGGCAACTGCTTTCCCTACTCAAAAAGTCATGCTTTGCTACTGATGTTGTTAAAATGGACATGACATGTTTGAGAAGATCAAAAAGATGGAAATGAAGATCAGCATGTGACCTCTCAAGTCAAAAGCACGGAGGTCGTGAAGAATGCTGAAGCCATGTGATATAATTTTTTGATGTTGAAAAATATGACAGAATTGTCATACAATTTTTTGATGTCGAAAAATATGACAGAATTGTCATACAATTTTTTTGATGTCGAAAAATATGACAGAATTGTCACACATCTTTGACAGAATTAAATAGCATACTAGACAAGTCTGGCATTTACCATTCTTTCCAACATCTTGCACACACAGCTTGTGAATGCTGTGGGATGATAATAGGAATCTTAGGATCCTTTCCCGGCTTGGGGAAGACCAAGACAAGACGATGGCCACCAGGAGTCCAGAAACTGCACCTCAAAAAAATACAATTGAAAAGTGGGAGCAGCCAATCCTTACTCACTAGAGAGAGATGTTGGAGCATAGTATAATGAACATTGTCTGCCGATGTACAAAAAAGTGTACAGAGCAAGAAAAGCTCCTCCACTGTGAATGGTCTCTTGTAAGGCTGCATACCATTTGAGTGAAAAGGCAGCAGAGAGCATTTGGCCTTCCTCTGCAGGGCCAGAAAAAGGAAGAAGATACTTCCCTACACAAAGGAAGGAAATAACCTAGAAGCTATTTTAGGTTTGTTCCGGTTTCTCATATGTTTTAAATTTCTAAATATCTCTGCCTTTTTTTCTTCTTCTCCCTTTATTTATTATATTATTATTCTATCCTGTCTCCTTTCTTTTATCTTCACCCCCCCCCCCTTCTTCTCTTCTTTTTTTATTTTCTTTTCCTGATTTCTTTCCTTATTTTTCGTACTTTTTTTCATTACGGGGCAGGGAAGGCTCAGTCAGTAGCGCGCCAGGCTCGTAACCTGCAATTCTCAGGTTCAGGTCCCAGCTGAACAAGTGTAGAGATTTTCTCTGCTATACTCTCCACCCTGCCCACAGTGAATAGGGGTCACTGTAGGGCTTATAAAGGTGCCGTCCATTGGATGGAATGTCAAGTCATGGCCCCGTGTGTGAGAGAGCCACACCCCACGCACGTTACAGAACATGCTGGATGGCCTTGATAGGAGGCTGACACCCTTTTCCTAACAGCTGTCCAGCAGGTCTCCTCACCCAGCCATCCACGAAATCATGAGGGCTTGGAACTTGGACATTTGCCCAACAAATGATATTGAGGTAGCAATTGTCATTCTTTTTCAAGGAAAAAAAACCCGTGCTAAATTCCTATTAAAATAACAGTCAACTTTCAGCAAAATTTATTTACAGAGGTACAGTATAAATTTAGATCTTAAAGCTACCAAATCTTATTGATAATAAATATCTGGCATGGCTGAAAATTCAAAAAGTTTCCATTTTCCAGATTTGAAAGAACTGACAGAATTAGATAATTTTTGAGTAATGCAGAAGGCACTTGAGCTTATTTCAGAAAGAAGGAACTGCAGCAATGTCCATAATCAGTACTCTACTAGTCCTAATAGAAAGGATTACAGAGATCTTAATAAACATGTAAAGGATCAGTTAGCTACTGATAAGAATCTTTGGAGCTACTGATAAGAATCTTTGGCTTGATGGCTTGGCTGACAAAGCTGAGGAAGCAGTTAGGCAGCACAACAGCAGAGAGTTGTACCAGATAATTAATGTTTTATGTGGTAGAAAACGGACAGGCATACAAGGATTGAGGGATAAACAAGGTAAGATTATAAAAGGGGAGGATTCTGTCATGGCTAGGTGGGCTGAGCATTTCAGTTATATTCTAAACAATGTCGTTAGTTCTACTCCCATTGTTTGTAATGATGATAGATGCATTGGCGGCTTTAATGTTGGCCCTATAACACAGTCTAAAATTATTTTGGCTATTTCTAAACTTAAACTTCATAAATCCCCAGAGGTACATGAAATTACTACGGAAATGCTTACAGCTGGGAATGTTTCAGTTACCATATAGATGACTGAAATTTTGAATATCTTTTATAATAAAGGCATGGTTCCTAAGGATTTTACCAGAGCTATTATTATTATCCCTATTTTTAAAAACGTGATTGCAGTTCTTCCAATAACTATAGGGATATCAGCCTACTTTCTGTCCTAGCTAAAGTTCTTTGCATGATTGTGCTTAATAGAATTAAGAATCTGGTTGCCAGGCAATTGCGTGATGAGCAATGTGGATTCAGAAGTGGTAGGGGATGTGTGGATCAGATATTTTCACTTAGGCAGATTCTTGAGAAATGTTTAAAGTTTCAGATACCTTTGGTTGCTAGCTTTGTTGATTTCAAAAAGACTTTCGACTCTGTTGATTGTGAGATCATATGGTATACCAGACAAGTTAGTTAACATAATGAGAGCTCTCTATAATAACACTGAGTCATGTGTGAGAGTTGGTAAGGCTTGTAGCAATTGGTTTAGCATTACTTCTGGTGTTCGACAAGGGTGCATTTTGTCTCCTTTTCTCTTTAGTTTGGTTATTGATTATGTTATGCGAAATTCACTTCAAGGGAAAGATTTTGACCTTAAATGGACTCGAGATACGAAAATTTCTGATTTAGATTATGCTGATGATTTAGCCCTTTTGGCAAATGATGTTGATGAGATGAACTCTTTCATTCGAGCTGTTGATGAGACTGGTAGTAGAGTAGGTTTGGTTATAAACAGAGAGAAAACTAAAGTGATGAAAATTGGTCAGGCAGGCTGTGATTCAGTTAATCTGAATGGTTGCAGTCTTGAGAAGGTGTCACAGTTTAATTACCTTGGGAGCTATGTAACACATACTGGTGATGTGGGTATGAGATTAACAGACGAATAGGGATTACTGCCGGGACTTTTAAGAATCTATGGAGAGTGTGGAGAAACAGGCATATACACCTAAAGACTAAAATTAGACTGTATAATAGTTTGATTCTTTCTAGGGTTAGTTATGGTAGTGAAACTTGGATACTGTGTAAACAAGATAACAGGAAACTAGATGCTTTTGATTCTAGATGGTTACATTGTATCTTGGGTATTAGGTGGTTTAACTTTGTAACTATTGATGAGGTTAGGCAAAGGAGTCTGCAACCTCCTTTAAGCAGCATATTGTGCAGAGAGAGACTCCACTGGTTTGGCCATATTGCCGATATGGGTAATTATAGATTGGCGAATAAGGTTATGAACAGTGTGCCTAGAGGCCTTAGAAGGAGGGGGAGACCTAGGATGCGGTGGGCAGACAATGTCAAACAGGACATTGTCTGCAACTCCATTGTCTGGCCAGTGTCTGAATCAGTGTAAAACAGACACTGATAGTGAAGCTTAGCTGCTGTGGTCCATGATGAGCAGATAGCGTGCAACTCTGCAGTGAAGATAGAATGCTGTTGGATCTGGTCTGTAATGATAGTATCACACCAGACCATGGCTGATCCCACTGATTGTTAGAATTGGTTTTCAGTGGCAGGATGCAGCAGATGTAGCTCATGACAGATATGCTTGGAGAATTAAACTGCACGGTTTGGTTGGACCTCCGTAGCCATGCCTGCTTGAGGAGGATGATGATGCAGACCATTTCGACAGGTTACTACTTCACAGCATTAATGTCAGTTTTCTTTTAGGCCTCAATCAGAACATGAATGTGACATGTGGTGTCATCCATCAGATATAGTACTATCCTGTATGGTGGAGCATCAAATGGCATCATTCATCATATTTCCCTCCCAGTTTCTCGTGCAACATACAAACAATTACACAAGGACATGATCACTGGTCCTAGTAGTCAGGTATGCTAACCACTAGACCAGGTAGGGCTAAGCAGGGGAATAACAAAAAGGCAGAACTAAGAGGACCGGGAAGAGATGGAAAAAGATTCCCCCAGAGTGTTGGTTATTGCTTGAGGATCAGCAAATGCTTACCCATTGTATTCCAGTATCTATAATGAGTGGGACATACAGTTCCTACCCATCTTTGGGGTTTTATCCCACACAACCTTAGAACTGGTCACGCAGATGATTGAAGATGTATATTTGATTCAAGATTCCTTCTGGCTCTGATGCCAGATGAAACAGGATTTCACCATGACGCGCTTGAAAGCTTCAAGGTTGGAGGATGCTGAATATCTCTGAAACACCATCCAAGCTTTGTTCTGAAATTGGGATTCCACCATGGTTTGGGAAATTGAAGAAATGGTGTTAAAGTTTGAGAAATTCTAGAGGCAGCTGTGTGGACAATACAGTCTGTCATTAATGTCACTGCAACATTGATTGGCTCCTGGTTGATCAAGTGTTCATCAGACTCACAAAGGGACAATGACTTGACAGGAGCATCTGCCAAGTCATTGCCCCTGATCCTAATATGGCCAGGCACCCAACAAAAGAGAATGGTGGTTGTGGCAACCAGACAATGGAGTTGCTGGCAGATCTTGGAAAGAAAATGCTGAGGCTGATGCCTCATTGAGATCAAAGCCTGTAGTAAGTTAAGAGAATCAGTGTAAACAGACACTGATAGTGAAGCTTAGCTGCTGTGGTCCATGATGAGCAGATAGCGTGCAACTCTGCAGTGAAGATCGAATGCTGTTGGATCTGGTCTGTAATGATAGTATCACACCAGACCATGGCTGATCCCACTGATGTGACTGATTTTGAGACATCTGTGAAGACCGGCAAGAAGTCCAGGTGCTCAGCACAGTGGCTGGCAAAGAATTACTGGTACACACAGTTGGGTGTAAAGACCTTCCCCATTCTGCAAAAAGTCACAGAAAGGAAAAACAGTGAGCCATGTTGGAAGTGGCTAGGCTGTTGACTGGTCAATACTATCAAAACTGATGTTAATGTCTTGCAGGTGATCTTGGGCATGCAAACCAAAAGGAAATCGGGTGATTTTGGTAAAGCATTTCCCACTAAAGACCGAAAATGCAGTCCCAAGTGGGATGGCCCAGCAGGGTTCGATGAGTACTGTAGGGACAACTGCTAACAGTGAATAGATAAGGATGGTTCATGAGTCTGAATGTAAAGACTCTGGACCAGTAAAGTGTGGAAGTGTCCCTGTGCAAACACAGAGACCTGTTGGCAGAGAGGGTCTTTCACTTTCACCACCATATCCCAGGTGGAACCATGGGTTTGGAAATCGTGGAAACTATTTCTCGTGAGTGATCAAAACAGCTGCATGATAATATATTGTCATTTCTGCCATTGCAATATTGATTGGATCCTGGCCAACCAAGTTTCATCAAACTGACAAAGGAATTCGAAGCCACTCCAGTCAGCCCAATCAAGCCTGTACCATAATATGCATGAAGGGTGAAAGGCCCACAGTGAAAGATGATACACACCACGGTGGAGGCTTGATTGGGAAGACTGCAGTGGCTTTGAACTCCTTTGTCAGCTTGATGAATACTTGGATCCAATACCAAGATTCAATCAATGCCGCAGAGGCAGAAATGATGGACTGTATTGTCCATGCAGCTGCTTTGACCTTTCTTCAGACCTCAAACTGGTTTCCATGATTTCTGAACCCATGTTCCACTTGGGATTTGGTGATGACAGTGCAGATCCTCTCCACCATCAGATCCTCCGCATGGGGTCTTCTGCACATGGGGACCTTCCACCACAACTTACTAATCTAGAGTCTTTATGTTAATGAGATAAGATGTATTGAAGGCGAGAATTAGTGTCGGGTGGATACTAATTTACCATCACAGTGCACTGTAATTTGCCAGACTGCAACAACTCTCTGTGGGGTTAACTCTGGGCAGATCTCCTCCTCAGAAACTTTCAGGAGGGCCCATTGCAAAAGACCACCCATCACATGAGAAGAATTAAGGGCTGATGATGTAACACAGAAATGGGCACACCACCAATAACTATAACCTTCAGCAGCAGTCTAGAATGTTGAGATCAAGCAGTTTCAAATAGTAAATCACCAGATCTGAGGCATGTAATGGTTTTTGGAGAACCAGAGACCTTTGACAAAAACACAAGGATGGAGCTTCATAATGAGTACATTTATTTCTCGAGACAGAAAAGAATTCATTAATCAAATATTTGGTTGGTTTAGATGTGGTTCAGTGCCCATGGTCCCCCACCTATCATGGAGTGCAATAACAGGACACCATATACAGGCAATAACAGGGCTGCAGGGGCACTATACCCACACAGACAGTGAACCAAGCCCTCACAAATAATAATAAAAAATCACAAGTAATCTCAATATGAAAAGGAAAAGCAAGGTGTGAGGAACCCACCCGAGTCCTCACAAAATAAAATAAGCAAAAAAATAAAATTGTGAAGAATTGAACTATCCTCATAAAAGAGAGACAACAGCAAAAGGACAAAAAAAAAAATAAGGGTGGGGAAATTTGTTAGCCTGTACCAGGACATGAACAAGGCACTAACCATACTGCATTGTTGGCCCTAGTAGGTCCAGCTCCCCCCCCCCCCCCAGTCAATTGATCCTGAGGGAACCTCCTGTTTACCTGAAGCAGAGTATAGAAGGGGCCCTTGAAATCGCTGCCCAACCCCACAATGAACAAGTTATCCAATGGCAAGATGGGCCAAAGGGGACCCCACTAGTCATGAGCTGAGGTTCCTCTTTTTCAGATCCTTAGTTACCACGTCACTGCACACAAGTGTTCAGGACCTGTGAAGGTACCTGAACTAGTGTAACCTTCTCAAAGTGGTCCCCTCACTGTGGAGAGGAGCTCATGACAAAGGGGGATGGAGGAGAAGATGGTGAGGTCAATGGCAAAGAATGTGCAGTATGGGGAGTTAAAGTACGTACTGACACCAGAATTTAGCAGGGAGAAGGATCCAAAAGCCACTGCTCAAGGAACCCCCCCCCCCCCCTCTAATTTTCTCAGTACTACCCCAAAGGGGACTGTTGCCATTGAAGTCCCCTATAAGAAGAAAGAAGAATGGTAGATGCGAGATAAGCTAATCGAGGCCTTCCAATACATAATGCATCTGGCTGGAAGTTATACAGAACAAAAACCCCACCAAGGGGAGGATGGCTACTGTCTCTAGAGTGGTTGTGAAAGGTACAACCTGTAATGGAGAATAGTTGCTCACAGAACGGCAACACCACCAGCAAGCTGGATCATCTCCACCCTGGTCCTGACAAACTAGGGAAAAGTGCCGGATCATAGGATCTGTGACTAGCAGCAAATATGTCTCCTATAGCCACATTGAAATGTGCTCATGTGCCTGAAGGAGGACCTAGATGTCATCCATATTCCTCTGGAATCCACAATTCCATTGTAGGAATGTGACCATCTGAGGACTTGGAAGAGTGGGCAGATGAATTTCTATTCAATTTAACTGTTGCAGTGGATGGCTTATGAATAGTAGGTAGTCTGTATCCATGTCCTTGGATCATCCAAGTGATATAGATCAGTGACTCCTTTTATGGAAGGAGTTGAATTTTCTTCTTTGGCTCTGGTATAGGCCCCTTTGCCTTGGAAGGTCTAGCTGTGTGAGGATGGGAAAGGTACTTAAATGAAGGTACTAAATTGCAGACGAGAAAGATTCGGTGCAAGGTACACTGATATCTGCCTGCGCCACTATGGAAGAGGTTGGAACAATGGGCTTTCCTATGATCATGCCAGCATAGGGAACCTGGCCAGGTGGTACAGGACCTCTCTTATCCTGAGGAAGAAGGCTTTCTTGCCTCAGGATAAGAGATGTTATTCACTTTTTCAAGTGTTGAACCTCCTTTTCTTCCTTCTACTTAGAACAGTCATGGGAGAATGTCATGGTCACCACTACAATTTATGCAGCATGTATGCTGTGCAGTCAGGATTAAGCTGCTGTTTATCAGCATGTATGCTGTGCAGTCAGGATTAAGCTGATTCTGGCTGCACAATGAGCACAGGTGAGTTTGCCCCAACAAGCTATGTGGGTATAGCCATACCTCTGGTATTGAAAGCAATGCAGGGAGTTCAGGATGTACTGCTGTGAGTGCTGTGGAATCAGCACACAAAAACTCTGACTCCTCAATTTCTTTTTCTATCCAACTCCGACTCCATAGGTATATTAATTCTAAATCTGCTATGACGATAATTACACAAGAAGCATTTCATCACCACCACATAAATCATCAGAGAATCTTTCCAGAGGAAATCCAAGTCTCTTGGCCATTTCTTCATTTAGGTCTAGAAAATATGGTTGTGAAAATAAAGATAAGACTACAACATTTCTTACCACCAGTTCAATGATGTGCTTTTTGAACTTTTCCGTGGTCATTGTTACAGTAATTTTATCTATAGTAAATAATCTTGTAAGTGGTGCTTGTCATTCAATAGCTTCCTGATCTTTTGTTAACTTTGAAGTAGATGGAAAGTTTTCATTACTATCTTTCTCGATGACAACTTCTAAAATTTTGGGGTGGAAACGCTGCAAATGTCTTTTTAAATTTGATGCTCTTTGTCGGTGCATTTCCACCAGTCACTAAAACTACTGATTTGTGCTTGACATAATTTTTCAACATCATCTATTATACACTGACACAAAATTTTCCCATCTGTGGTTACGGTAAAATATTCAAAAATTTCAAAATTTTGTTGGAACTCTCCTTTGCCATTGTGAAAGGGGTTTCAAACTTGAAAGTTTAAAACTTACAAAATTTAGAAAAACTCTAAATTAAATAAGCATTAAAAATGAAAAACATTTTCTGAAAAGAAAGAACAAATTAATGGCATTAGTGTCTGAAATGGAAAACATTGTGTTTATTATTTAAGTGGTTTAATCATCATAGCTGCCAGTGATGTCACACACAAAAGCATCAACATCATCATCCTCAAGCAGCCGTGGGCCACGGAGGTCCAACCAGACCGTGCAGTTTAATTCTCCAAGCATATCTGTCCTGAGCTACATCTGCTGCATCCGGCCACTGAAAACCAATTCTAACAATATCCTGTTTGACATTGTCTGCCCACCGCATCCTAGGTCTCCCCTTCTTTCTGAGGCCTTTAGGCACACTGTTCATAACCCTATTCGCCAATCTATAATTATCCATACAGGCAACATGGCCAAACCAGTGGAGTCTCTCTCTGCACAATATGCTGCTTAAAGGAGGTTGCAGACTCCTTTGCCTAACCTCATCAATAGTTACAAAGTTAAACCACCTAATACCCAAGATACAATGTAACCATCTAGAATCAAAAGCATCTAGTTTCCTGTTATCTTGTTTACACAGCGTCCAAGTTTCACTACCATAACTAACCCTAGAAAGAACCAAACTATTATAGTCTAATTTTAGTCTTTAGGTGTATATGCCTATTTCTCCACACTCTCCATAGATTCTTAAAAGTCCCGGCAGTAATCCCTATTCGTCTGTTAATCTCATACCCACATCACCAGTATGTGTTACAAGGTAATTAAACTGTGACACCTGCTCAAGACTGCAACCATTCAGATTAACTGAATCACAGCCTGCTTGACCAATTTTCATCACTTTAGTTTTCTCTCTGTTTATAACCAAACCTACTCTACTACCAGTCTCATCAACAGCTCGAATGAAAGAGTTCATCTCATCAACATCATTTGCCAAAAGGGCTAAATCATCAGCATAATCTAAATCAGAAATTTTCGTATCTCCAGCTCATTTAAGGCCAAAATCTTTTCCTTGAAGTGAATTTCACATTACATAATCAATAACCAAACTAAAAAGAAAAGGAGACAAAATGCACCCTTGTCGAACACCAGAAGTAATGCTAAACCAATTGCTACAAGCCTTACCAACTCTCACACACAACTCAGTGTTATTATAGAGAGCTCTCATTATGTTAACTAACTTGTCTGGTATACCATATGATCTCACAATCAACAGAGTCAAAAGTTTTTTTGAAATCAACAAAGCTAGCAACCAAAGGTTTCTGAAATTGTAAACATTTCTCAAGAATCTGCCTAAGTGAAAATATCTGATCCACACATCCCCTACCACTTCTGAATCCACATTGCTCATCACGCAATTGCCTGGCAACCAGATTCTTAATTCTATTATGCACAATCATGCAAAGAACTTTAGCTGGGACAGAAAGTAGGCTGATATCCCTATAGTTATTGGAAGAACTGCAATCACGTTTTTAAAAATAAGGATAATAATAATAGCTCTGGTAAAATCCTTAGGAACCATGCCTTTATCATAAAAGATATTCAAAATTTCAGTCATCTATATGGTAACTGAAACATTCCCAGCTGTAAGCATTTCCATAGTAATTTCATCTACCTCTGGGGATTTATGAAGTTTAAGTTTAGAAGTAGCCAAAATAACTTCAGATTGTGTTATAGGGCCAACATTAAAGCCACCAATGCATCTATCATCATTACCAACAATGGGAGTAGAACTTGGTGATGTTTACGCCTTGGTGATGTTTATTGTCTTCCCTCCCTGAACAGGGAAATTTAAGATTATTTTTAAGAATCTGACTTTTATCTGTCCATCTGGTCCCTTGCAGGCCAAGAATATCTAGATTATAATGGTGGAATTCTTGTGTGAGAACATCAAGAGAAAAAGCTCTGTGCAGAGTCCTCCTACCTATGGTGCACATTCCAACTACCTATGGAGAGAAAATGGTTAGTGGGATGTTTAAAGAAACTATGTTTATTGAGAAAGGGAATGCCAACAATATCAAACAGCCCTCCTAATTGCAGACATTGGGCAAAGACCCGTTCCCCCACCACTAATGGCTGAAGCCATGTACAATGGAAAACTTCCTCCAATGTAGAATTTGATGATGACAATAGAAGCAAAGAGTTCAGGTGCCTGTGATGACCTCTGCTCAGGATTATCCTCCAGCTGATAAACATATCCTGTGAATCTATTCACTTGGGGTTGTCAACCCACAAACAAACAGAAAACACAGCGGAATTTATATTGAGGTCAGAGTCGGTAAAAGTGTATACCAACTCTGACTCCACAGCACTGACTGCTGTACCTTGAAGTGTAAGTATCCTTCCTTGATGGCAGCAGGCAGGTGTGGCATGTTGAAACTAAGTGTGAGTACCCAAGTGGTTATCAACTTACCACCACAGTGTTGTGAAAAACTGGTGGACTGGGGCAAGGATGGCTCAGTTGGTAGCAGGCCAGGCATGTAATCTGTAATTCCCAAGTTCGAGTCCCAGCTAGGCACCATCAAGATTTATCCGCGCAAAATTCACCACTCTTCCCTAGGTCAGTAGGGGACACCAATGGACCTGGAATGGCCACTGTTCGTCAGATAGGATATTAAGCTGTGATCCCATGTGTGGGAGTGCCATACTCTTGCACGTTAAAGAACATGTTGGATGGCGTTGACGGGAGGCTAACATCTATCTCTCAACATCTGTCCACTGGGTCCCCTCACTCCAACCTTCTCTGAGCCCTTCGGGTCTTTGTGACCTGGCCATTTAGCCTATTGTGTGCAAAAAAGCACTGCTCAGAGGTAAAACAGCCCAACCCAATCCTGGTGGACTGCTATTTTACTTCTTGGGTGAAGAGCTCCAAGATGATCTCCTCTTTGGAAACTTTGAGGTGCTACTCAGAGATAACACCTTAAAAGCAATTCAGCAATTTGTGAGGCGATATGGTGACACACACCTCACCTTAAGGAGCAGCTTAGAATGTTTTCAGCATGTGATCTCCATGAATTTCAATGATCGATTTAAACAATTGTACATTCAGAATGTACTTACCATCTTCATGACATGATTGTCATTGTTTCTTGAGGCTGAGAGCAGCTGGAACAAATACCTGCATGAGACATGGAGAATTGTGTACTGCTGGTAGAAAGTTCATAGCATCAATTAGAGGAGATCTTGATCGGCGGCCGGTAGCCCAGTGGTCCAGAGCACCTGACATGTTATCAGGAGATTGTGGGTTCGTATCCCACCCAGCTCAAGACAATTTTTGCTCTAAAACTGATATTTTCCCTAAGACTTCCAAACAATTACCAGGTCCTCCTTTCCAGGGACATGGGTCACTGCACACAGCAAACATGTAGTTGCATGTTCAGGAATCTGTGAAGGTACCCAAACCAGCAGAACCTTCACAGGGTGGTCTCCTTAATATGGACAGGAGCCCACAAACCGAGGGCTCTGGGAGAAGAAATCATGGTGCAAATGTTTAACAGTTTATGACATTCTCCAGACCATCAGCTTTTATTTGATACCTAATTCACACTATTGGTCCCTATGTTCAGAAAATATAGTGGGATATTCATTTACACATTTTCCATTTTTTAGGAGGGGAAGTATGAAGGGCAAATTTTTTATTGCCTGTGGTACTATCCACATTACAAGCTTTCATTTGATACATAACTCCCAAATGGTCAATAGGTTGGAAAGATGTATGAAACTACAATTTTGATAAACACAAACTGAAAAATAGCAAGTGAATAGCAACAGGAAGATTTTTTTTTTATTGCTCTTCACTTGTAAAGAAAAGTTTAACTTATTTAGAATTAGGTTTACAGCAGACCACCAAAACGGACATGTATAAATGCAATTTTTATAACTGCTTTTCAATTTATTATAAATCTAACTAGCATTATGTGCCAGTTAGATTTTGTTCTACATTAATTTCAAGGAGTGTACAAAATTTTTCTTACATCATGGCCCTGAATATCCCATTTTTGATTTTCTCTCCCACTTCAAGTGCCTAAATGATACTTACTGTTTGCTAACAATATGTTCAAGCCTTAAATTGTTTTAGTAACTGAATACATTTCCCTTTTAAGATTAAAATTCATTAAAAGCTCTTACCTTGTTGAAGTGATTCCAGCAGCATCTTTAATACATTTGCCCCTTCTAAATAGAGCTTTTTATGATGCAGTAATAATGACAATTTCATTAGCAACTGCGCTCGCCAAATTAGTTCATTTTTTCTCACTTCATCAACAAGTTTATCTGATGGAACTGCCCAATGACAATCTGAAAAAAAAAAAGAAATATTTAAAATTGTCTCAAGAAATGTTTTTACTTTACAAAAATGTATCTTCTACAACACAAATAACATGATGAATAACCATAAATGCAAAAACCTTTCTAAATTTATTGAGAACATATCATTTTTGAGGTATTCTATGGTTTAGAAAGTTATCTGACAATTTAACACAATTACAATTAGACAAAGAAAAAAGTATTAATAAATTTCCATAAAAGGCAGATTTCAGATCTCTCTAAATTCAGTGATATCTACTTCCTTAACAAGGAGCTATTTATTGACATAAATAGAATTTTCAACCCAGCCAGTAGAATAACCAGATCATAATAAAACTATACTGATGTCTCTTTAATAAACCACAAATATGAATAAACCATTATACTGATGTGCAAAACCTAAGGAAGTTTGAAATATTATCAGATATTTCAAAAGCTGTTTCATAGTTTTAAATAAAAATATACACTCATATATATTAATCAGTCACATATAAAAATTAAATAGTGGTTCTCAAACTTTTATGCTTCACCTACCCCCTAGAAATGTGTATGTAACTGGCATACACCTTGTATATAGATAGATAAAACTATAGTTATAGTATAACAATGGGAATAAAATAAAACGTATATATATATATGTATAACATATAGCTAGCAACATTTGAGCTCTCACGGCGTACCCCACATTGAGAACCCCTAAATTAAACAAATATGAAATTTATTGTGCATGAATGAATAATCATGAAATCATAAAATTTTTACAGCATGATTATAGGGTTACAAATTATCAGAAGAGCACATGATCACTTCTTATCACCCAACAACTGTTGCAACAAGCCCTCATGTTGCCTTCAAGATTATTCAGTAGTTCAGTAGGCAATAAATCCCTTTCCTCCTTAAAAGACTGTTTTTACATCATGTGAGTTCTTGGAGGTAGATGGCGTTTAGTAATTCTCTATCCTCAGAGCATCCCAAGCATGTTCTATTGGGTTAAGGTCAGGGGACCTGGCTGGCCACTCCATTCTCCTTCTATCTCACTTTCTCGCAATCAACTGAGCCTGATGAGTAAGTGCAATGTCATCCAAAAAAATTAAATTGAAGACTACTGCTCCTCTAAAAAATTTCACATAGGGCTCTAAGACCTCATCTCTGTATTACTGGACAGTCAGTCCCACCCATGAAGGCATGAAGGGTGTACAGTTCCATGACATAATGCTGAGAAAATCGTTGAAAGAAAAAAATGTAAATACAAAAATGCAAGATAAATATAGAGGGAAAAATTGTCATTAGCTGGGTGGGATCTGAACCCACAACCTCCTGATAACATGTCAGGTGCTCTGGCCACTGAGCTACCGGCTGCTGAACAATCATTACATCTTCAATTACAGTCAACTACACTCCAATGACTAATTCTATGGTAAAACGCTTAAAGCCACTAATAGAGGATGATTGTTCAGTGGCCAGTAGCTCAGTGGTCAGAGCACCTGGCATGTTATCAGGAGCTCGTGGGTTCAGGTCCCACCTGGCAAAAAACAATTTTTCTTATATATTTATCTGACAAATTACTACCAGGTGTATCTGAGAAATATTATTATTCCAACGAAAATGCTTCCCATGCAATAACACCGCCTATAAAAAATTTTTAAATTAAAACATAACACCGCCATAAAATGGTGTGCTAAAAATGCCATAGAACAAAATGCTATCTATATGAAATGGTGTGAACAAAAATGTTATTTGTAGAAAATGCCATGAACAAAAATGCTGTTTATAGAAAATGCTGTGAACAAAAATGCAGTCTACAAAAACGCTACCTGTACATAACAGCAAAAATGATAATGCCGATATAAGCCACCTACAAAAATGCTGCCCAATAATTTGCTTTGATTTCCATTTGGTTTGTGCATTTGGTAAAATTTTTTTGAGATAAAAATTCTTTTTGGGTAAGATAGGTATTGAAATATTACAATTTGCACATCAAATCACCCAAAAGTTAATATTACATAAACAGTGGAAAATTGCAGAACTTTAAATGGATCTATACTCAAAATTTTGATGGTTGAGTGTCAAGAGGTTTGTTCTGACAGCAATGATTTTCCCCCCTTAACCCAGTGGGTGAGAAAATTGAATTTTTTATAAGTGGTAATTCCTTAAATTTTCAGACAAATTAAAAATTCTTTTTGGATTTAAAAGGTATTGATACTCTCCAAAAAATCTCACAAAAATTTAATGGCTGGAAAATTTTGAAATTTGAAACATTTTTAAAGAATATTGCAAGCAATGTATTTATGCTACAAATTCAAAATTTTGGTAGTAGAATGTGAAGGTCATTAGATTTGCATTCGCAACAATGAGTTGGGCCCTTGCCCAAAGGAGGGTGAGAAAATGCATATTTTTCTTTAAGAGAAAATTCAAAATTGTTTTTAGTTGGATTAGTACTAATGAAATATTATAATTCACATTTCTTAAATCCTTGGTATTTTGAATTTACATTGTTAGAGTTCAATAAATGTGAAAACAGTAAAACTTTTAACAAATATTGCAAGTGATCTGATTATGACAAAAATTTGGAATTTTGGTGGAAGAATATCACTTAATATTCTACAGACAGTAAAAATCTGCCAACTTTTTTCAGAAGCTTGTGAGAAGAGAAACTTTTTAATTTTAAGGAATAAAAGACAAATACTTTTTATGTTACATAAGCACTAAAAATATACCATTTGAACTTTCCCAATATCCATTAGTTCAAATTAATCATATACAATTATACAACAACACAAAATATTCAAAAAAAATCACAAAAAAAAAATATCACAAAATATTCACAAATATTCAGTTCAAATTAATCATATACAATTATACAACAACAAGTGTGAATTGTATATACAATCATATACAATTCACACTTGTTCGTTCTAGACTACTATAAATAAAAAAAATAAATACCCCCTCAAGCAGCAGCTTGCCACAGAGGTCTGACAGGAGCATGCCAGTTTATATGCCACAGTTGGAGATCTGAGAGGATGGCAGGACCTCAGCAGAAATAGACTACTATGCCAGACGAATAATATTTGCTTCGCATCTAGGTGTTTAGTTTGGGCTGTGTAGCTCACCCATGATTTGTGCCTATTGCATGTGACCGAAGGAAAGTGTGGCCCAATGAACAAGTCAACACATTTAGCACTGTTCCTGTTATCTTGTTTACAAAGAGTCCAAGTTTCACTATTATAATTAACCTTAAGAAGAACCAAACTATTATACAGCCTAACTTTAGTATTTAGGTCTATGTCTATTTCTCCACACTCTCCACAGATTCTTAAAAGTTCCAGCAACAATCCCTGTTATTATCTGTAATATTTGTTTATTCATGCTGCACATCACCAGAACCTGTTATGTAGTTGCCAAGCTAATTAAAATGAGACACTTGCTCAAAGGTGTAACCATTCAGATTAACTGAACCACAACCTACCTGACCAATTCTTATCATAAATCTAACCACTATACTAGTCTCATCAATAGCTCTAATGAAAGAGTTCATCTCATCAACATCATTTTCCAAAAGGGCCAAATCATCAACATAATCTAAATAAGAAATGTTCAGATCTCTAAACCATTTAAGCCTAAAATCTTCCCCTAGAAGTTGGTTGGTTGATTGTTTGGGGTTTATGGCACAAGGGCAAAACGGCCATATTGTAAAAAACAAGACAAATCTAAAAAATTAATAAAAATCACATAAACCCACAACCTTATCCTAACAAAACGCAAAGAATTAAACAACTACGAAACAGTAAAATGTGCATATAAAAGGGTCATTGTAAAATATAAAAACAATGATGGGTGTAGAGGACCCATGTGAAAATCAAAAGAGAAGTATAAAATACAAGATCAAAGGTAAAATATCAAAGATGATTAAAATATCTGGTAAAATGCAAAAAGGCAAAGACGAGCTAAATAGGAATTATCCAATATAAGAAGTCCAAGTGTTAGGGTCTTGAAAGTAAAATCATGAAAGTTGAAATATGTATTTCTTTCAAAATCAAAACAGGGACAAATGAATTAAAATATGTTTTACAGTTAAAATGGTTTCACAAAACTCACACATAGGTTCATTGTCCATCAATAGAAAAAGCTGTTTAAATAAATGACCTAAGAGGATTTGAGCAAGTACAACTTCCTCCTTATGATTCCTATGAAAACAAGTTTAATATGTGTTTTCTATTCATTAAACTGAAATTTCATCATTTTTGCATGTATTGGTGTTTATGGCATAATGTTGTGACACCATTTTGTTCTTGGGGTAATATTGTGCTGCTATTTTTGTTCTCACTGATTTCATAATGACACCGTTTTCATTTTCAATAAAATGTGGCAACAGCATTTTTGCTTGTCAGTGAATTCTACAGTTGGCATTTGTGTGCTTCCATATTTACAGTGGCATTTCATCATGATACTGGGGTGTACATCCATTTATCATGATGCCAGTACAAATCATAATTTCACCACCTCCAAAACAGTCTTTTTCCAATATTTTTCCCCATCATTGAGAATCACAATTCAAACTATCGTGACTCATCTGAGAACAGAACGTGACTCCTTTCATCACTTTCCCCATTGAGGTGTTCCCTGCTCCATGCCAAACAAGTTCTCTTATGAGAAGGATTTATTCAGTTCGGTTGTTTACTTCTGAGTAGCACTTTTTTTTCTACACAATGGATTAAATTTATCAGTTCAAGAGGACTGCAAGCGCTCAGAGAAGGTTGGAAGAAGGGGACTTCCTGGGCAGTTGTTAAGAAACAGATGGAAACCTTCCATTAATTCTTTAATGTGAACAGGGCCACAAATTTGCATTCCATCCAACAAACAATGCCTTTTCAAGACCACTTGTTTCCCCTACTGGCTGAGGGCAAGGTGGGGGTTTAGTGGAGATAAATTTCAACAGTGGTACAGATAGGACTTGAACCTGGGAACTACAGATTATTATCCTGGGGCAGTAATGACTGAGTCAACTCCTGCTCTTAAGTGATTATTGGAATAAAAAATATAAGTTTACTGGAATAAAGGACTTCCTGTTTAAGTCTTCATGAGACTAGTATGGCCTGTGGCTGCTGGAAAATTCCATTAGTTGTTAATGAGCAGACTGTTTTTTCCCAGTACCATATGACTAGTATGGCACCTTCATTATTTATAGAGTAATTTTAATCTTAATTTATTGTATCTGAGAAAAAAAGAGAACAAACTTCCTTCAGATTGGCACATCAGTATATTTTCTCTAATTAAACATAATGGACACTATCCTTCTTGATTGCTGAATTCATAGTCTCACTTTTGATTTGGAATAGCCTCCCAACCCTTCACTCACATGGAGAAAAAACTATCATATGTTAAATTGGGAGCAAGCTAACTTCTGTCTATATTAAAAGGTGTGATCAAACTATTAGCTGTCTACCATTCAACATCAAGCCTCTTTACAAAAATTTGTTTTAAACAATGATTTTTGAACTTTACCATTTGTCACAATCCTGTAATTTATTAATAAATAGTTTTGTGGAAAAAAGTTTCACTGATATGCAGGATTCGAATTCCAGATACATGCCAGAGTATGTATCCGGGAGAGGAGTGTGTTCTAATCACACAGATCAGCGAAACTTTTTTCCACAAAACCATTTATTGATGTTAAAATGTCAACAGAGGTAGTAGTTAATGGAACTGAGGAAGCAGTTACACACCACAGCAGAGAGCTGTAGTGCTATCAATATTATTTACTGTAATTTATTAAAAAGCATCTCCATGGCGTAGGTTTGCTTCTTAGCAGACACACCAGTGATGCTCTTTTATGATATCAGTGCATTAATCAAAGGTTTCTTACAGTTAAATTTCAGACAAGCATTAAAGACTTGAATGTTATCTGTTGTTATGCCCCCACTGAGGATGCAAAGGATAGGTTTTAAGGACAACTTCAGGATATTTTGAGTTCTGTCAAGAAAGGAGATATTACCTTTGTTCTAGGTGATTTTAATGCCAAAGTTGGTATTGACTCTGGCCATTTGGGGAGGGGTAACAGGCCCTTTTGGTATTGGTAGCTACAATGGGCAACGTCTCCTACAGGTACGTAAACTCAATGGTTTCAGAATAACACTTATTACAAACACCGCGACATACATAAGTACACATAGGTTTCACTTGATGGGCTGCAAAAGAAAATGATTGATTATATATTAACAGCAAATGGGCTAGTTCTGTTAGAAATACACTTATTACAAATAAACAGTTCTGTTAGAAATACCAGGGCATATAGGGGAGCTGAAATTGGATCTGACCATTACCTTGTTAAAAGTGTCTTGCAACTTAAAAAGTGCTCTGCTAGGGTTAAAAAATTTGCCTTTAATTCTGAAGATCTGAAAGACCCAGTTATAGCTAAAGTTTACCATGATAGGTTACTTAGTCATTATGACAGTCTTGGTTCACTTACTACTGAAGTTGAGGAAGAATGGGACCATTTTAAAGAAGCTTTTCTTGAAACTAACAGTACTCTTTTAGGAAAAAAGGGGCAGAGGAGGCAAATTTATTTGAGTGATAAGGCACTTGAGCGTTTTTCAAAAAGAAAGAACTGCAGGAATGTCTTTAATCAATACCCTACTAGTCCTAATAGAAAGCATTACAGAGAGCTTAATAAACATGTAAAGTAATAAATCAGCACTTTAACATCGGTTTAAATTTTAGAGGAAAAATTATCTTGAGCCGGGTGGGATACGAATCCACGACCTCCCGATAACATGTCAGGTGCTCTGAACCATGGAGCTACCAGCCGCCAATCAAGATCTCCTCTAATTAGTGCTGTGAACATTCCTTTTATGTTACATATAGGTGCTATTCAGGCAATTTTTAGCCCAAGAGGCTTTCTATTTGCCATATAGATGGAAGCATATGATTACAAGTATGCAGATAATAAAGAATGAAATAAACTCAACGTATTCCATATCAACTAATAAATCAACACTTTAGCATCGATTTAAATTTTAGAGGAAAAATTGTCTTGAGCCAATACATCGAGTTTATTTCATTCTTTATTAAACGTGTAAAGGATCAGTTAGCTGCTGATAAGAATCTTTGGCTTGATGGTTTGGCTGATAAAGCCGAGGAAGCAGTTAGACAGCACAACAGCAGAGAGCTGTATCAGATAGTTAATGTTTTATGTGGTAGAAAATGGCCAGGTGTACAAGGATTAAAGGATAAACAGTAAGGTATAGAAGGTGAGGATTCTGTCATGGCTAGATCGCTCAAAAGACTTGCTCACCCTATGAGATGTCACTTACAATTAATGATTGTATCATCTTTTGTCTGCGATTGTAAAGCCGCGATGTCATGACTCAACTACATTGCATCAGACAATGATGCAAACCTCTGGGGGTTGTGTGTATGGTGGGCTGATGCAATACAACACAATATGTTGCAATCTGGAGTTTAAAATACAGCATTGCGAAATGGTTACCTATATACTCAATGTGGACTAAGTCATTTATACATGACCATGTCTGTTTCTCCTAAACTAGAGCCAATCAACAAATTTTATTGTCATTTTCATGTTCAGCAACTCGAAATTAGTAAAGATTTGCTATTTTCATTTCAAAGCCTTTTTGTGTGTTGCCTAGTGTAATGGGTGATGCTGTAGGCTTATAGTAGACTGCAATTTCCAGTTTTTGATCCTGCCGATGTAATAGCATATCCAAAAATGGTAATTGCTTGTCCTTTTTCTTTACAACGATTACTTTAATGGATGGAAAGATGACATCAATTTGTGCTTGCAACTAATGTAAAATTTCTATATATAATGATGATATCATCTACATATCTTTTAAAATATTTTAACTGCTAGAGAGTTTCTAATGGAGTTTGTTCAATATGCTGAAGTGCGATATCTACCCGTAGTGGTGATAAGGGGATCCCATAGGTACCCCTTGTTTTGTCAGTAGATAGTTTCATTTATCTTGAAAAAATTATTTTCTGTGACGAACAGTACTGCTTTGATCATGCCACAAATTACGGGTGAGAGACCTCTGTTTTGGCATTCCAGTGTATCTTGTACTATGCTTAGGACTTCTTACACAAGGGTATAGGGGAAAAGTGACACAACATCTAGTGATGCTAATCTATCTTGAGGATGCAAGTGAAGACATTCGAGTTGTTCCAAGGCTTTACACAGAGGTGAGGGTGAGGTCGGTGGGTTCATACCAATTCTTAAGGTAGGTGTAGAGTGCTTTCTCCAGGATGATCAATGGAGCTCACTGTTTTAAGACTATGGTCTTAATGGTGTGCCTGGTTTATGAGTTTTATTTGATGAAAAGCTGCGAAACACAAGGGTACCTAGGCAGAAAGCATGCTTTCTGTATTGATTGCGATAGAGGTTCATCATTCTTTACCTTTGCTATTTGTGTGATGAGCAATTATTTGTGTGATCATCTGTAGGGTCATGATCTATTTTCACACAATTTAATTCATTAGTGTAATCTTGTTACATGAAAGCATCAGCAATAACAATAAACCTTACTATGGCAAAACAAAAAGAACCTGATGAACTCAAATAAAAGAACATGAAAGGGATATATGTTTAAAAAACAAACTACTTCATTAGCAAGAGTGGTTTCTAATACGGAATGTGCCCACAATTTGAACACACCAAAATTATTTGTGCCCCCACCCCCAACCAAGTTTCAATTGGATCTCACTGAATAACTGGTGATAAACCAAAACAAAGAACCATGCTGCAACAAAGAAATTTACTACCCACCCATGGAAACTGTCCCTTGATCAGAGCAGTGCTGCTAAAGCAATCACACCACCACCCCTATCCGAGGCACATGGGCAGGATCATGAAACCACAACAGCTACCTGCTGCAGACCATAAGGCGCAGCTGCACAACAATACACATGGATATAATCTCTGAAGTAGAACTGTTTACACAACTTCTGAAGAAGACATTAATAGTCGAAAGATGTCAAGTTAAGGTGGTCAAAATATCAGTGTGTAATCTGTGCAACAGGAAAGGGCTTACTTCACACATTACTACAAGAAGTGACTAACATCCCTACTATCCTGTATTCACTGATTGAAATGCTATTTTGATTTACTAAAAGAATACTAAAACAGCTCGGATAGTGATTAAATTTTAATTAAACAAATTATTTTGAGCTGTAGACAACAAGGAAAGAATCTGTTGTACTAAGCATGACTAATAATGCTAATAAAATCAGTTATCGCCTGGTTGTTTAATCACTGAGGTGTGGTAGAAGGCTTTTTTGAATTTTGCACATTGCCTAAATGACAAAGCGAACACAGGTTTTTACAATAATTTTAGTCTAATAAGTTTGCCAATCTTATATTGTGAACTTATAAGAAAGTTCTATTAATTTTAAATCTTGGAAAGCCAACCTTTAGCATAACTACAATTTGAAAGATTTTTGTTACTGTGAAGAGAGGAAAGGAAAGGAAATCATTTGCGAAGGACAGCACCAAACTCACACCAGACCATGCCAAAAAAAGAGGAAGGGAAAGACTGCCAGTTACTCAAGGCCTGGGGTGGGGGGAATAAGTGTTGGGTGACAATGTTATTAGGCTTGTGCTCCCAATCCTTATCAGCCCACCAAGACTGAGGAGAGGGCCAGCCAAAAGCATGACACTGTAGACCAAGACTCCCCCTGGATCCCCACTGAGGTACATGACAAAGCTAGTAGTAGGAAATTTCAGCATGAATAAAGAATTTTTTTGTGGGGGGAGGACTTGATGGGGGATAAGTAGTTCAGTCCCAGAGGAAAGCAGGGAAGGAATGAGAGACAGAAAAGTCAGGTTCAAACTGCTGGATTTTGCTCTACTTAAATTGCTCATGAAAGTGATTAGCTTGCAATTACATATTATATTTGATAAAGAAAATAACACAAACCTGCTTTTTTGTAGTAATTTACATAATAAAAGAAGGAGTCTGTCTAATGGTTACTCACAAAACTAACCATTAGTGCTGGAAACAACAGAATATGCAGATTAAAAGTGAGACACGAGCTGTCACAATTTGTGCAGAAATGAAGGCACGGGCCAAGGAGAACCTGTTTTTTAAACCAATCACCAGGCCACATGGGAGACGCTGTGCAGGAAATTTGGACTGTGTGAACAAATATCACGTTAGGCATAGGGTAGCAAAATCTGTGGTGACAGAAATAAAATCTCGATAGCTTATGCAGAAACTAAGCCATGGACTATGAGGAGTGCTCATTGACGTCAACAACGATCAGGGCAAATTTCTTCCTGTTGAAAATCTGTGCTAAAGTGTCTGGAGGGGGGTTTTATAAAATTTGCTTTTAATGCAGTGAAAAGAATATACAGGTTAAATGTTCAGCTAGTAGTGTTCAAAAATTGAGGTATGGATAATATATAAATTATACTTATATCAGGAGAATAAGTTTCTCATATGCATACCTTATGTTAAAACTAAGATCACTAACTTTAAGTCTCCACAATATTAATGATTTAACAATTAGTTTATTCAATTTCAATTTATTGTACAGGTTCTTGAGAATATAAATCAAGAAGGTATGGAAAGAACAGAAGATTATTGGTGTTTGAACCTGGGAACAGAAATGTGTCTGAGAGCAAAAAGTCTGTGTTATCAGAATTAATTAAGTTAGAGAGTTACTTAGTCTTTATCAATGAAGTGCAGGATGTAGGGGGGAGGCAGCTGAGTGGAGAACAATGTGCCTGATTACATCAAGATCAATTTGAAGAATCTATCTGTGGTCTTAAAGGGATTATCTCTTGGAAGTACTACACTAGCAGAGATAAAATGGTGGGGTGGGGTATGGAAAGAGGTCAGTGAGCAGCATAGAGTTGTGTGCACAGTGGGGAGAGGAAGACAAACTGGGGGATGACAGTGCAACTGCAGGAGCTGAAAACTGTAAAAGAATATCCTAGTTTGAGTCAAACTACAAGGAACTTACAAAGGAAACATTAACCTCCCTCACAGCCTAATCAATAAGGTACAAAAATATTACTATAATTTATAATGTATCTAAAATCTTAGCACACTAACAAATGCAAGACAAACAAGACACTTTAATAATAAATGAGTCAACATAATTTGCCATTTATGGCTAACTTTATGTCTTCATATTAAAACAGTTACAACACTACTAAGACTATACATAGAAGTAATTACACAAACTTTACTTTTATTTTAATTTCAAAATAAAATTTTATGATTGCTTTCAAAAAAATTAAATTATTATATTTATTTATTTTAATAGTTTTATACACAGACTACAAAAACTTTATTATTTATATCATTTGCCTAATTGCACAAAATACCTACAGAACACAATAATAGATCTAAAAGAGTAAGAGAGTCAGAAAGACTAAAGAAGCGACACCAGAAGATGGAAAGGAGGGGTTGGGTTGTTTTACCTCTGGGCAGCACTTTTTTGCACACCATGGGCTAAATGGCCAGGCAACCTCCTTTGAGCAGCATATTGTGTAGAGAGAGGGTCCATTGGATTCGCTATGTTGCCCATATACATAATTATAGATTAGAACATAGGGTTATGAACAACGAAATAAATCGTGACAATCCCGGTGCACCACAGTACTATGACTGCATATCACCATAAGGGAGTTGTCACTGAAACCACTGCCTAAAAAGGTTCCTGTCAGTTAAGCTTGCCTTACATTTGAACCTGCCTACAGCGGGAGACCTTTTGTGAAGAGAAAAGCACTGCTTGGGATTTTATAGCCTGCCTGTAGAAATAATCATTGAGGTGCAGTGTGAGTGGGATCTTTTGAATTTTTAAGTAATGCCTAGGAATATGCCCATCACTCACTGAATTTTGTGTGCCTAAAGGCCTCAGAAAGGGGAAGTTGGATTGGGTTGTTTTACCTAGCGACACTTTTTTGCACACAATGGGCTAAATGGCCAGGTCACAAGGACCCCGAAGGCTCAGAGAAGGTTGGGGGAGGGGATCCACTGGAACAGCTATTGGGAGACAGATGGTAGTCTCCCGTCAAGGCCATCCAGTGTGTTCTTTAACGTGCACACGGTATGGCTCTCCACCACACGGGGACACAGCTTAACGTCCCATCTGACGGACAGTAAGGAGGGGAAGACATATATATTTGTTAGGATATGTGAATATCCTGGACAAATAGTTAATAAATGTTAAAGAATTTCCTGTCTTGAAAAGTGAAGGAAATGTTCATAGGACAAGGTCTGGGTAAAAAGGGAAGCAGTCCTAAGAGACATATTGCTGAGGTTCAGTGCACACTTGAGCAGGGTCTAAACCCATACTGGACCACATGGGCCAAAAAGATAGGGCCACTGGTTGTACCACCGACAACCTGGGGGTACAAAAAATATCCTTGGAGAGGGGCAATGTTAGTTAAGGTAAATCCTCAGACTCTGACCATTCCAACATGATTGCGGAGCTGGCCAACCAGAAGCAACCAAAAAGAGCCAGGCACCCCTAGACCCCCACTGGGAGCATGTGACACAGCTAATAAAAGATAAATTCAGAATGACATAAATATGGATTTTTGAGCCAAAGAAGTTCAGATCCAAGACGGCAAGGGATAAAAATGAAAGAAAAAAAAAAGACAGGAATAAATAGCTTATATACTATAAAGAAACACTATAATTATTTAAAATTTCAAACTTTTTAGTAATTATTTTTCCAATTTTAAAAAATAAAAATAAGCTCTTTGGTATAGTGTCTGTAAAAATGCATTCTCAGTGGCATATCTAATGATATCAAGGACAGAGAATGCAAGGGAGGGGAAGCAGGGAACTGTGTAGAGGTTGAGAGAGTGCAGGCCTCACTGCGAAAAGGACAAAACTAGAGAAACTGTTGAGAACTGAGAAGGGATCGACTCCCAGAATTGATCCAATAAGAGGAGTAATGGAGTGGGATGGGCCTGTGGTGTGTGTATGTGGGGGAGGGGGAGTGAACAACAGAGTGTGTGGAATGATCTAGTGGGGAGAAAAGAAGCTGAAGGAGGAGTGTAGAGAAGGGGGAATGCATCTGCTGGAACCAGCAACTGGTAGAATAAGGTCTTATTCGAGTCAAGCCAGAGAATGAATTAGCTTAGGAAATGGTTATAATTTTGAGAGTTGGATAGAAATAGAACACATAAAAATCTGAATGGGGTTGGCCATGCCTAAGAGAATAAAAAGACAATTACATTTTATGCACTAAGTTTAGTCAATTATGGCAAATTAAAATCTACAAAAAGATATAAAGTTCCAATTTACTATAATTAAACATTAAACAGATACACAACATACATTTTCATTTTGTCTTTTTAAAATTTTTATAATTATTTATAAAGTTATATTTTTTTCCTATTTTTATAGACAAACAACACAAAAGCCAAACACAGTACAAAATAAGAGCACAGAGTGCCAACAACACGTTAGAAAAGGTACAGAGGATTTTGTTGTTTCTTTTTGCTTATCTGACAAGGCCTATCTACTAAACTTGAAGATACTTTGAAATGCTCACTGCCACAGCATGTCCAGAGACCTGCTCCTCATACTACATTTGATATTGTGCCTCATTTGTAAAGTTTTAGTTTGCTGAATCTGGGAGGAGTTCCCTTGTCTGTTAGTGTCTTGATTGCCTTGGAAACACTAGATTTTTTTTTTACTTGTAATACTTAAGTAATCTTGATTTGCTTAATTAGCTCAATTAATGTTCTTTAGTTGATTCTTTAGATTTAAATATTATATTTAAAAAAATCTACTGTTTATTTCACTACCACATCCACATAGGGCATTTTCTGACCTTCCCATCTGTATAAAATCTTCTGGGAATTTTCCATGTCTTGTCAGAACTCAAATTTCAGTTCAGCAGTAATAATAAGAATTATTGAAATATTATTTTTACTTTATTTGATCAAATTCGGGTAAGTTTGAGCTAATTACTCATATATTTCTTTTTTTGTCATGAAAAATACTCACTGTTAATGTAAAATTACCTCATTGAATTTGAAGACAAAATTTGAAAGAATGATACTTATGAAGTGTATATGAATTAGAAATTAAGCATTTGTAAACAACACTTAGTGCTTTATTTTGCAAAATTAGTATTTACATTTCAGCAGCAAGGAATCACAGGATGTGTCTTGCAGACATAGAACTCATGAAATAACAAGCTGAAAAGAATTGGTCTGGCCATGAATATCTCCATTCACGATCAGACCATTTTTTTCAGCTGTTTCATAGTGTTTATATATTTATGAAACAGTGTACTTATTGGTCTGTTATTGGTAGCTAGGCATACAATGGAAGGAGAACATGTACCACTCCCCAGTGACGACGCACAGAACTGGCCAGGCTTAGCACCTAATACCCTACCTGACCTTCTTGTGCTGCAGCCAATTAGTACCTTTCAAAAGAGATTCTTTCCTGGAGGAGAACAAAAGGTGAGGGCTCCCAGATCAGTTTCACCTACTTATCTGGTCCTCTATAGCCATTTTTTATCTATTTTTTTCTGCCCTGCTGAGGAGTTCACAGAGTTGTGGTGTTGACTATTTATAACCCACTGGATCTGTTTATGGCTTTGAGCATGATTACAGATGCTGAACTGGTGGGCCTCTGTTGATGGAAAATCTGCCACTGTGTTTCCTGTTTGCCTATGGGTTGTTAACCCTAAGTGAGCAAAGGCACAGGATAGCTCATATCTGCTGGTGGATAATCCTGATCAGAAGCCATCACAGGTACCTGAACCCTTACTATAGTTAATTGTGCCTTGCTAATCCTACCTTGGAGAAAACAATTTAAGCAGGTCAGTTTCTAATTAGATTCTGGTTCTTGAAAAGGTCCACTTCTAAAGGTGGTGGCTGACATTCCTCCAGCATGGATGGCTTCGGCCTTTAACAGTAGGGGAACAGGTTTTTGCCCTATGTCTATGATTAGGGGGCTGTTTGATATTATTGGCCTATCTCTCTCAATAAACCTAGTTTCTTTAAAAATCCTACTAATCATTTTCTCTCCACAGGTACATGGAATGTGAGGACATTGCATAAGGATTATTCTCTTGATGACCTCACACAGGAATTCCAGCATTAACCTAAATATTCTGATACAGAGGACTCTGATGAGGGCAAGAAAGATAAGATTTATAGACAATGAGGATAGTTTGAATTCTGCACTAATCATCTAGTGCACAATTTCTCTTGCATTAGATGATTTCAATTCTGAAGTTGGCACTGACTCTGACATTTGATCAGGGGTGTATAAGGTCCCTTTGGCTTTGGGAATCCAATTGCAATGGGGAATGTCTTCTACAGGTAAGTAAACTTAAGTTTGAGAATAACATGTACTATAGACACAGGGCCATTTATATATACACATGGGTTTCAGCTGATGGGTTGCACAGGAATATAATTCATTATGAGGATATCCAAAATGTTCTTGACATGTGTCTGTGATAACATGGTAAATGATTATCTTCAGGTTAATAAGTGCAGGTTTCTGCACTTTATAGGAATTATTGAGCTTCTTATCCTTGTAAATCTTTGCCTTCAACTTATCCACCTGGCTGACATCATCAAATTCAATGGCAAGTCTGTAATTCCAGATCCCTACTCCCAAGGCCTTTGGATTGATAGCTTCCTTCAGAGTCAACTCAAGCTCATCTGAGGTCTTGCTCACTTCAGAAGGATAGACCAAAAGTATATTATTTCCTCTGGTGCTCAACTAGTTGCGTGCATAGCTCCTCTTACTGTTCAGTTCCTGTGCTTTCATGATGCCTGTTAACTCTGCAATCTTCATTTGCTGTAAGGCCAACATTTTTTGCATTCTTAAAAAGTAGAATCTAATATGATTAGCTGAGCACCAGTCAAACATTGGTTTTCAGCTGTCAGAGCCTTCTCAAGGTCTAAGTTAATTTTAAACATCTCCTGCAGATAATCCTCTGATGAAACCTGAATACAATGGTTCCTCTGAAGTCTGGAACTTCCTCTGAGTCGCTGCGAATTTTTATGACTCAAAAGGTAAATCCATGCTCACAAAATATCAGTCAAAGAGTGCAGCAAAGTAAGTCTACAAAATACCAGAAAATTAAGCTAAATTAAACATTAAAAATTTAAATAAACTATTAAAACTATCTTGCTATGCTATGATCCAAGAAAATGCTCTTGCTATGCTATGATCCAAAAAAGGTAAATCCATGCTCACAAAATATCAGTCAAAGAGTGCAGCAAAGTAAGTCTACAAAATACCAGAAAAATTAAGCTAAATTAAACATTAAAAATTTAAATAAACTATTAAAACTATCTTGCTATGCTATGATCCAAGAAAGAGAGAACATAAAATCAGAAAAACACAAGAATACAGGGCATAACTCTAAAGTATAAAAACTTACTTTTTGCTGCAAAATCCTAAGCAATTTGACACCACTTCAAGGTTGGGTTGTTTTACATCTGAGCAGCACTTTTTTTTGCAAAATGAATAGGTCACAAGGGCCTGAGGGCTCAACAAAGGTTGGGGGAGGGGACCCACTGGACAGCTGTTAGGAGATAGATGGAAAGCTCCCATCAAGGCCATCAGTGTGTTCTTTAACATGCACAGGGAATGGCTTTCCAACACATGGGGCACAGTTTAACATCCCATCTGATGGACAGCAGCCTTTCCTAGTCCATCACTGTTCCCTACTGATTAAGGGCAAGGTGGAGAATTTTGCAGAGAAAAATCTTAAAGCTGGCCCAGGTGAGCACTTCTGGGTTTGAGGATGCTGCTTGTTACAGCTTAGGCTGGTACAGCAATAGTATAGGCAGCAAGACACCGGTTCTGCAGAGATCTCTAAAGTCTGTCTGCTATCTGTGAAAACTCAGATGCAACTTCCACAGTGGGACAATAGGCTTGATCTCAAAATGTTTGTTACCAATCTGTTCAGATCAAGATCTCTGCTACTGCACCTGGAGCTTAATGGAGAAACACTGCAAGAAGTCTGTGTATGGAATCAGCAGTTGAAAATTGTATGTGGAATGGCCAACTTACATCAGCATCTACAAAGTCATTGCCCCTGATCCCAATGTGACCAAGGCACCCAACAGAAGAGTATGGCACTTGTGGCTACCAGAGATGGAGCTGCTGCTAAATTTTCGATAAAATAGGGCAAGAATTGCTGAGACCAAAGCTTGTACATGCACAGGGAATGGCTTTCCAACACATGGGGCACAGTTTAACATCCCATCTGATGGACAGCAGCCTTTCCTAGTCCATCACTGTTCCCTACTGATTAAGGGCAAGGTGGAGAATTTTGCAGAGAAAAATCTTAAAGCTGGCCCAGGTGAGCACTTCTGGGTTTGAGGATGCTGCTTGTTACAGCTTAGGCTGGTACAGCAATAGTATAGGCAGCAAGACACCGGTTCTGCAGAGATCTCTAAAGTCTGTCTGCTATCTGTGAAAACTCAGATGCAACTTCCACAGTGGGACAATAGGCTTGATCTCAAAATGTTTGTTACCAATCTGTTCAGATCAAGATCTCTGCTACTGCACCTGGAGCTTAATGGAGAAACACTGCAAGAAGTCTGTGTATGGAATCAGCAGTTGAAAATTGTATGTGGAATGGCCAACTTACATCAGCATCTACAAAGTCATTGCCCCTGATCCCAATGTGACCAAGGCACCCAACAGAAGAGTATGGCACTTGTGGCTACCAGAGATGGAGCTGCTGCTAAATTTTCGATAAAATAGGGCAAGAATTGCTGAGACCAAAGCTTGTAGTGAGCCAGGTGAGTTGGTGTAAAGCACACACAGATGACAATGCTTAGGTGATATATAGTCAAAAGCAAGACTAATAGTGTGCAACTATACAGTGAAGACGTAACACTGGAATGGGATCTGCTCTGCAATGATGGTATCACAGCAAACATGGCAAACCCACAGATGTGTTGGGGTTCGAGCCATCTGTGAAGATAGGCATGAAATCCAGGTGTGGCAGTCAGGTGATCAGTGTAAAGCATTTCCCACTTTAAATTAAAAACACAGTTCCAAGTGAATGGCCTGGCAGGGATGATAATTTCAATACATACTGCAGGGGCAACTGGTAATGGTGAAGAGATAAAGATGGTTCATTGATCTCAAAGACTCTGAATCAGTGAGGTGCAGAAGACCCATGGGTAAATATGAAGAACCTGATGTGGAGAAGGTCCAGCACTATCACCCAGGCCAGGATATAGAAAAATATTGGAGAAGGGGGGTGGGAAACATAATCGAGACAGAAAAATGTAAGGGGAGCCAAGAGACTGGATTTCCAATGCATTATAGCATTTCCACCTCCGTTTTAGTTTTAAAAAAAAAAATTGAAAAATGCATGAAATATAAATAAGTTTAATAATTTTTTACCTCTCATAATTATCATTATTAGCATTTTGAAAGGGAGGAGGGGCATCCCCCCTAGATCTGGCCCTGCCCTCACCATATATCAGTTTGTGATTCTGTGCAATATATATCATACATAATCATGCCATTAAGAATAGAGAAATATACTTTGAAAACACTGAAAAATTGGTAGAAGATTTAAGTAAGCTGCAGTATGATAATTAGAAATATAAACCCTTATGAAAGGGTTGGATTATTTTACTTCTGGGTGACATTTTTTTTTTGCATACAATAGGTTAAATAACCAGACCACAAGGATACCAAAGGCTCAGAGAAAGTTGATGGAAGAAGGGCAACTGGATAGCTGTTGTGAGATAGATGGAAGCCTCTTGTCAAGTGTTCTTTAATGTGTGCAAGCTATGGTTCTCCTCCACAAGGCCATTGCTTAACGTCCCAGCTGACAGACAGCAGCCTTTCCAAATCCATCAGTGTCCCCTTTTTGACAGAGGGTAAGGTTGGGATTTAGAGGAGATAAATCTCAACACTGGCACAGTTGTAATCATATATGGGAACTGTGGATTATTAGCCTGGCACATTACTGACTGAGCCACACCTGCCCCTTTATTAATGGAAGAAGATTCCTTTATTCCTTTAAAGTACTTGAAGCCATGTCCTAAATTAGTGGTGCTTAAATAATTGGTTACATTTTTTCTTTACTACATAATCATTTCTTAGCAAAGGCTATTTAGAAATTGTAATTTGAAACTTAAAGTATTTACCTTTCAGAACTTGTAAAGCTTCCTCAGGTTTATTCAGTTCTATACATACATCTGTGGCTACCAATGCTACCCGGGAAGGAGTGACTACGATCCATGGGGGTATGCAAATTGTTGATGATCTTGATGTCTGCAGTTGTGGTAATGCTAGATTTTGTAGCTCATAATAATTTATATTATACCAGTGCAGAATTTCTAATATTTCAAATGCAGCCTTGAATTCCTTGCTACTATGTGCTTCCAGCATTAGCGCTGTTCCCATTTGGCCCAACAAGAAACGATAGGAAACTGATAGCTCTCTTTTTCCATTTCCTAAAAGGAAATCTATTATATAATCAAACAATATCACACAATGATGTCACTAAATATATTCATTCTTTCAATCTTCTTCAGTAACAAAAAAAAATAAGGAAATAAAATAACCACACACTAAAGAGCACATTAGCAGCAATGTAATAGGGCTATAAAATTTGTTACTTCATGATAATTCTACTTTGAAACTGTTTGAAAAAGTGGTTCTCAATTATCATTCTGCAAGATTTGGTACATAAAAAACGAATTTCTACAACAGGGGTGTACAGCCTTTTCCTGCAAAGTGTCACATATTATGTTGGAAGTATGTCACATGCCACTGAGTCAATCAAGTTTGCAACAGTAAAAAAATGGAAGGCATACCACTGAAAAAAGATGTGCACGTCACAGGTTGACCACCCTGCACTAAAACAAGTAAACAGTACAAAGTAGATTAAATGTTACAGAACACAGGAAATATCATGCAATCATGAAATAGCTGAATAGTTAACTGAAAAAATAAAATGCTTTTTACTGTGAATAGAATCTGAATCCACAACATTCTGAGAATATCAGGTGCTCTGACCACCAAGCTATTGCAAGCTAGCTCAATGTCAATTAACAGAGACTACAAACATCCCCACTTGGTAGCCATTTTCATTGGGAAATGACAGACAAGTTAGCCACAAAGATGGTGAAATAATACTTTTGCACTCAAATACACAAAAACAGTATTATCAATGCAATATTCAATATTAGAGAAGCAAAGGGAATTCCTGTAATCATGGAAAGCTTAAACAGTAAGCTGAAAAAATGTGATCAGTTGGACTATCCCCTTCCTGAACAACAGATGGCACATGAAAGACTGCAGATTGGAAAAGTTTATAGTCTCTATTAGTTGGAGTTCAGCTAGCTTGCGATAGCTCAGTAATCAGAGTGCCCAGCATGCTTTTCAGGTTGAGGTTGCAATCCCACTTGCAATAAAACTTTTTTCTTCAGTTAGTTAACTGAAGAAACATTATATTCAAGTGTTTCATGATTAAGAACAATTTCTGTGCTTCTCTAGTAATGAATCTTGCACTGATAATACTGTTTCTGCCTGTCTGACTATAAAGATTATTATATCATCATATTTGCACTAGCTAGTCCCTTCTTATCAATAGATGGTGCCATAAGCAACTGCTGATTGGGAAAGTCTGTCAGAACAGAGCTAGCTTTCAAGAGCTTAATGGTCATAGCACCTAATACAATGTATCAGGAGGTTTAACCTCTTTGGTGGCATATTCTTTTAGGTACTTTCAAAGCATTTTTGAACTTTTCCTTTTGTTTATAAAATTGTGCTATTTTCAAAAGTTCTTTAATGAAATAATTTACAATTAAAAACAATACTTAAAAAAGTAAAACTATTAAATGCTTCAATTTATTCAAATATGTAGTTATATATATAATTTTTGAATGATATGCAGGCCACAAGCCTGAAATTTTTCTGGGCATGCCACTGAAGGGGTTAATAAATAGCAGCAAAATGCAATACAAATTACTAATATCAACTATCAATATTAACATTATTCATATTAACAAAAAAATTCCTTTACAACATTATTCACATTAATAAAATTTACATAGTATATAATTCAAATCTATAACGTTCTCAAATTATATTAATTAAACTGGGAGTTTTACACTGAACATCAAAAACACAGATGATTCCAGGGAAAACTGACTGAGCACCTCTTCATTAAGAATATGATCTAACTTATCTGCCTGAGGAAGCTGTTGGTCAATGGGGAAACACAATGCAGGAATATATTTTAAGACCTGCTTTTAAATTGTACATAACATTAACTATACTAATGTATTGTTGCTGCACATTAATGTACTTGAAAAGATTTCTGAAATGGGAGGTTGAATAAAATGAGTTAAAAAGTGCTTCAATGATAAAGTTGGTATTGACTGACCTTTGGTCAGGGGTGTTAAGGTCCCTTCGGCATTGGTACGTAGTTCCAATGGCAATGGGGAATGTCTCCTACAAGTAATTAAACTTAACAGTTTGAGACTAACTAACACGTACTACAAACACAAGGGAATTTATAAGTACACATGGGTTTCACCTGATGAGTTGCATAGGAATATGATCAATTATATATTAACAGCAAATGGGCTAGTTCGATATTAATAACAAGTCATATATAGGAGCTGAAATTAAATCTGGCCATTACCTTGTCAAAAGTGTGAAGCTTAAGAAATATTGTGCTGAGATTATGAGAATTACCTTTAACACTGAAGCTCTGAAAGATCCAGATAGCCAAAGCTATTTAATTATTATGTTATTATTTCAGTTTCCAGAAATTTTTAAATAGTAAACAAATGTTGCTCAAATTCATAAGTTTATTCTTATATTTGAATATTTGGAGAAATTTTTTATGCATTTCTTGTGACATTTTGCTACAAAATGCATAATCAAACTTAGGGAGCTTTGAATAGCTTTCCATTTGCACAACATGAAAATATCCTAATATGCATCTATCATCATTACATTGCCAGACCAAAAGAAGCTAGGTAAAAAATATTTAAATAATTCTAATTTTTTTAAATATTACTGAGCAATGAATATTACAAGTTACATGATACACATAATATTAATTCATTACATTAACTTTTCCATTAATAACACTGCATTCTTATCATTAAAATTCCTACATCTATTTCAATTTCATTATTTCCAATCTTTGTGGTTTTCATAACCATTAAAAATATTTGATATGAACTGAAAAAACTACAGTACATAAGGATGCACTAACACTTTGTGCACCTAGAGGCACTTGAGGTGAATATCCAACTTTGGCTCAGTTAACAGCTGATAAAATCTTGGGAATGATAGCTTGGCTGACAAAGCAGAGGAAGCACTAGCAAATTGTTAATCTTTTGTTTAGGAAGGAAGAAGCTGGCATACTGAGAATGAGGGATAAAAAGGGTAAGGTCATTGAAGGTGAAGATTCTGTCATGGCTAAATGGGCTGAGTATTTAACAGATATTCTAAACAATGTGCTTAGATCCACTCCCATTCTTTGCAATGATGATAGATGCATAACTGGCCCTATATAATAATCTAAAGTTACTTCTATCTAAAATAAAGCTACATAAATCCCCAGGGATAGATGAATATATTACCAAAATGCTCAGAACTGGAAACGTTTGCATGCCACATAGCTGACTGAAATTTTGAATATCTTTTAAGATAAAAGTATTGTTCCCAAGGATTTTTACCAGAACTATTATTATCCCTATTTCTAAACATTGTGATCCCAGTTCTTGTGATAACTATAGGGGAATCAGTTTACTTTCTGTTTCAGGTAAGGCTCTTTGCATTATTGTGCTAAATAGAATTAAGAATTTGGTTGATGGACAACTGCGTGATGAACAGTGTGGATTGAGAAGTGGTAGGGGATGCATTGATCAGATTTTTTCACTTAGGCAGATTCTTGAGAAATATTTAGAGTTTAAGAAACCTGTGGTTATTAGCTTTAAAAATTAATAAAAAAAGGCTTTTTATTCTGTTGGTCATCATACTTTGTGGTTGATTATGAGATCATATGGCATACCTGGCAAGTTGTTAGTATAACGAAAGCTCTGTATAATAACACCGTGGGTGAAAGTTAGTAAGGATTGTAGAGATTGGTTTAGAACTGCTAATAGAGTTAGACAACAATACATTTTGTCCCCTTTTCTCTTTGGCTATTGATAATTTTAAGCAGAATTTACTGCAAGGGAAAGATTTTAGCCTTAAATTGTCTCAAATTTAGAAAATTTCTGGTTTAGATTATGCAGATGATTTGGTCGTTAGCTAATGATGTTATGAATTCATTCATTAGTAATGTTGATGAGACTGGTAATAGAGCAGGTTTGGTGGTAAAGAGAGAGAAAACCAAAGTGATTAAAATTGCTCACAGCAGACCATGGTCAATCTCACTGATGTACCAGACAAGCATCTGTGAGGACAGGTTAGAAGTCCCAGGCTCAGCAAGGTGGCTAGCAAAGAGTTGTTAGGCATCCTGCAAAGAGCAAAGTCATAAGGGGAATAGCAAGCCATGGAGGAAACAGCTCAGATGCTTAATGAGCAATGCTATTGAAACTGACGATGTCTCTGAGGTAGCTTCTGACATGCAAATCAGAAGGATGAGTGGCAGTTGAGCAATTTGTGTAAAGCATCTCCCCACTGAGGGCTAAAAACACAATGGTAAGCAGAATGGCCTGGCAAGGATCTCAGTTCTGACAGATATTGTAGAGAAGACTGCTGATGGTGAATAGACAAGCTGGTTAATCAGTTTCATCATAAAGACTCTGGACCGATGAGGTGCGGAAGGTCCCCAAGAAACACGGAGGACATGATGGTTGAGAAGGTCCAGCACCTTCACCACCGAATCTCAAGCGGAATCAAAAACTTTGGATCAGTAGTCCAGTTTCAACTACACAATTGTATGGTACAAGCAGAGCAAAGAACATCAGTCAGCTACCCAAGAGACAGGAGAGGACCTTGAGGATGTTCAATGTCTGAGTGCAGTTGGACCAGAGATGACATAATAAAAAGGTCAATTTCTGGTTGAATATGTGATCAAGAAACTTGGTCTCTGCCACAACTGGAATGGCGGTATCCCTGATCTGAAGATTAGGATCCAGAGGAAGATTATGCTTGTGGTAAATGTGCACAGAATAGGTCTGTGGGGAGAGCCCAAAACCCAGTGACCATTGCCCAAACTGAGAGATCATTCAAGGCACTTTGCAGCTGTCATTCAATGACCCTCATGATGGACGAAGAGCAAAAGATGCTAAAATCGTCAACATAGAGAGAGTTGCCTGCAGTTAGAAGTTGTTCTGTAATAGAATTTAATTTGACAGTCAAAAGTGTAACACTCAGTAGGCATCCTTGTGGTATTCCGTTCTCGGGAGAAAGACCACAACAGAGTATTGCAGAATTTGGAGATGAAGAGCAGCATTGACCTCTGAAGGTTGTATACTTTTATGATGTCACAGAAATTTGACAGCAGGTGCTCTCTGTGCAAATAAGAATTCCTGATTGCCAATTCATGGTGGAGCAAGTGGGCTAGGGTAGAATGTTGTCTGCATAAGTCACACTGGGTGTTGGAAAGAAGATTGTGATATTCCAAATAAGAAACAAGTATGGCATTTACCATTCTCTCCAATATCTGTGTATGCAAGCTTGTCAACCATCGCATTCACAACTTGCACACACAGAACCTTGTTCTGTGTGTGCAAAACTTTGTTCTGTAGAGAGAAGTTCTCAAGAACAAAAAAAACTTTCAGGGTCTTTGTGACCTTCAGGGTCAGGATGGCTGTTTTATAGATTTGGCGAATAGGGTAATGAACAGTGTGTCTCAGAAAGAGGGGGAGACCTAGGATACGGTGGGCAGACAATGTCAAACAGGACCTTGTTAGAAATGGTGTGGTGGCTGGATGCCACTGCACACCATTTCTAACGATGCGGTCTGTAGAGAGAAGTTCTCATGAAGTGTTCTGAAGAATTCACACACGGAACCTTATTCTGTGTGTGCCTTCTGTGTGTTATGAAACCTTGTTCTGAGACTTAAATACTACAGTGCAGCAGGATCCCACCATGGTTTTGGAAATCATGGAAACCCGATTGAGGTCTGAGGAATGGTTGATGCAGCTGCAAGGATGATACAGTCTATCATCAATGCCATTGCAACATTGATTGGCTTCTGACTGGCTGAATTTTCATCAAATTCACAAAGGAGTATGAAGCCACTCCAGTCAGTCTGATCAAGCATCACTGTGAGATCTGTAAAAGGTTGCATGATCCTCCACTGGAGATAGTACACATCACAGGAAGGTGATTGCTTCCAAAGGGTTGTCCTCGTTAGGTTGATTTATCTCAGAGCGGCACTTTTTTGCACACAATGGGCTAAATGGCAAGGTCACAAAGACCCTGTAGGCACAGAGAAGGTTGTGGAGGGGATTCACTGGAATACTGTTAGGACACAGATGGTAGTCTCCCATCAAGAGTGTTCCTTAACGTGCACATGGTATAGGATCTCTCCTACACAATGGGCAACAGCTTAATATCCCATCCAATGGACAGCAATCTTTCCAAGCCCATCAGTGATAACTACTGACTAAGGGCAAGGAGTTTTCATCATCATCATCCTCATCCTCAAGTAGCCATGGGCTACAGATGTCCAACAAGATCGCGCAAGTTTAATTCTCCAAGCATATCTGTCCTGAGCTACATCTGCTGCATCCGGCCACTGCACACCATTTCTAACAAGGTCCTGTTTGACATTGTCTGCCCACCGTATCCTAGGTCTCCCCCTCTTTCTGAGACACACTGTTCATTACCCTATTCGCCAATCTATAATTATCCATATGAGCAACATGGCCAAACCAACGGAGTCTCTCTCTGCATAATATGCTGCTTAAAGGATGTTGTCGACTCCTTTGCCTAATATCATTAGTTAAAAAGTTGAACCACCTAATACAGAAGATACTGCATAAGCATCTAGAATCAAAAGCATCAAGTTTCCTGTTATCTTGTTTACAAAGAGTCCAAGTTTCACTACCTTAACTAACCCTAGAAAGAACCAAAATGCTATACAGTCTAATTTTAGTCTTTAGGTGTATACGCCTATTTCTCCACACTCTCCATAGATACTTAAAAGTCCTGGCAGCAATCCCTATTCATCTGTTAATCTCATGCCGCACATCACCAGTATCTGTTACATAGCTCCCAAGGTAATTAAACTGTAACACCTGCTCAAGACTGCAACCATTCAGATGAACTGAATCACAACCTGCCTGACCAATTTTCATCACTTTAGTTTTCTCTCTGTTTATAACCAAACCTACTCTACTACCAGTTTCATCAACAGCCCTAATGAAAGAATTCATCTCATCAACATCATTTGCCAAAAGGGCTAAATCATCAGCTTAATCTAAGTCAGAAATTTTCGTATCTCCAGCCCATTTAAGGCCAAAATATTTCCCTTGGAGTGACTTTCGTATTACATAATCAATAACCAAAGAGAAAAGGAGACAAAATGAACCCTTGTCAAACACCAGACGTAATGCTAAACCAATTGCTACAAGACTTACCAACTCTCACACGACTCAGTGTTATTATAGAGAGCTTTCATTATGTTAACTAACTTGTCTGGTATACCATATGATCTCGCAATCAACTGCAAGGTATGACAATCAATAGAGTCGAAAGCCTTTTTGAAATCAACAAAGCTAGCAACCAAAGGTTTCTGAAACTCTAAACATTTCTCAAGAATCTGCCTAATTGAAAATATCTGATCAACACATCCCCTACCACTTCTGAATCCACATTGCTCATCACGCAATTGACTGTCAATCAGATTCTTAATTCTATTAAGCACAATCATACAAAGAACTTTACCTGGAACAGAGAGTAGGCTGATACCCCTATAGTTATCACAAGAACTGCGATCACCTTTTTTAAAAATAGGGATAATAATAGCTCTGGTAAAATCTGTAGTACACAATGTCTTTATCATAAAAGATATTCAAAATTACAGTCAGCGATGTGGTAACACAAAGCAATCCCAGTTCTAAGCATTTCAGTAGTAATTTCATCTATCCCTGGGGTTTTATGTAGTTTAAGTTTAGAAACAGCCAAAATAGCTTAAACTGTGCTATAGGGCCAACATTAAAGCCAGTAATGCATCTGTCATCATTACAAATTATGGGAGTAGAACTAACCCCATTGTTTAGAACATTATTGAAATGCTCATCCCATCGAGCCATAGCAGAATCCTCACCTTCCACAACCTTACCTTTTTTATCCCACCCCTGTATATGTGTCTGTTTTCTACCACACAAAACCTTAACTATCTGGTACAGCTCTCTGCTGTTGTGCTGTCTAACTGCTTCCTCAGCTTTGTCAGCCAAGCCATCAAGCCGAAGTTTCTTATCAGCAGCTAACTGATCCTTTACACGTTTATGAAGCTCTCTGTAATCCTTTCTATTAGGACTAGTAGGGTATTGATTAAAGACATTCCTGCAGTTCCTACTTTCTGAAATAAGCTCAAGTGCCTTATAACTCAAATAATTCTGCATCCTCTGCTCTTTTTTCCTAAAAGAGTACTGTTAGTTTCCAAAAGAGCCTGTTTAAAATGGCCCCATTCTTCCTCAACTTCAATAGTAAGCCTACTATGACTGTCATAAAGATACTAAGTAAGGTATCATAGTAAGCTTTAGTTATAACTTAGTCTTTCAGAGCTTCAGAATTAAAGGTAACTTTTTAACATTAGTATGACACTTCTTAAGTTTGTTTTGCAATACACTTTTAACAAAGTAATGGTCAGATCCAATTTCGGCTCTCCTATACGACTTGGTATTCCTAACAGATTTAGCCTATTGCCATAACAGATTTAGCCCATTGTTAATCAATATATAATCTATCATATTCCTATGCAGCCCATCAGGTGAAACCCATGTGTACTTATGTATTGTTTGTAATAAGTGTTAGTTATTCTCAAACTATTAAATTTACTTACCTGGAGATGTTGCCATTGCAGCTACCAATACTAAAAGGGCCTATTACTCCTCCCCAAAGGTCAGAATCAGTACCAAATTTGGCATTGAAGTCACCTAGAACAAGGGTAATATCTCCTTTCTTGACAGAATTCAAAATATCCTGAAGTTGTCCGTAAAACCTATCCTTCTCATCGGCATCCTCAGTGGGGACATAACAGCAGATAACATTCAAGTCTTTAATGCTTGTCTGAAATTTTGCTGTAAGAAACCTTTTATTAATGCACTCATATCCTAGAAGAGCATCACTAGCATGTCTGTTTTACGGAGACCATTTTTTTTCAACTAATTACTTCAAACTATATTTGCTTTGAAATATTTTGAATTTCTTCACAGCTCTTTATCCCTTTATAGTTATTTATTTAAATAATCTTGTTTGAAAGCAAAATAAATTTTTGTAATACTGCTAAGTCTTAGTTTGCCAATCAGAAAAAAAAAATTACCATTGCATGTTGTTTGTATAAACAACCAAATAATTTTTAAAAAATTTAAATAAATGGAAGATTTAAGTAATTAGAGAAATATTATGAATTATACATATATTAAGGTAGCAAATTACTTCAGAAAGTATGGCAAAATTATTTTTTTAATTTTTTACTGAATTTAAGATGCAAAAATACAGTAAAACCTTGTAATTTTCTTTAAAAAAAAAAGACAAAATTTCACTTACCTGCCTTTTTTTAAATTTTTGTCATTTTCTTAATCCTACTTTAATGTTCTTTTGATATATAACACAACCTATTTCTATTCATTTGTTATATTTTAAAAAAAATTGTAAAGTTGACTTATTTACTTGACTGGTCACAGCTAGTGAAAAACCTGGACTTTTCTCAAAGTATGGTACCAAGAAAAAAATTATACAATGAGAATAATTTTCTTTTTCAAGAAAAAATTTATTTTTTGTTATTCAGAAATAAATAGCTTTTCTATTGATATGCATTATAATCATTTTTGCCAATTGATTTTTTTTTAATAAATTTTTATTTGCAATGTCAGATGCATTTTTTTTAATACCTGCCTCTATAAAAGTGGCCCTATTAAAAAAATTAGTCATCATGCTTGAGAGTTTTTTTTTATTATATGACCTGGTATTCATAACAGAACTAGTCCACTTGATGTTAATAAATATACAATCAATCGCATTTCTACCCAACCTATCACAGGTGAGACCCATGTGTCTTTATAAATGTTCTGGTATTTGTAATATTATTCTCCATTAAGTTCACTTACCTGTAGGAGACATTCCCCATTGTCATACCAACTAGGAATGCCAAAAGAATCTGTCACCCTGCTCAAAGGTCAGAGTCAGTATTAACTTTACCATTGAAGTCACTTAGCACAAGAATAATATATCTGTACTTGACAGAATTCAAAATATCCTGAAATTTGTAAACCCATCTTTCTCATTAGTCCTCTGTGGGGCATAACAACACATAACATTTATGATGGCATATCTGCTGAGAAGCAGACCAATGCAATGAAGATGCTTTCCATCTTCCCTTCCTCAAAAGAAAATTCTTAAATAATTTTTAAGTATGATTACCTGTCCATCTCGTCTCTTGCAAACCTAGAATATCTAGGTTATAAAGATGGAATTCCAGTGTAGGACATCAAGAGAATAATCTCTATGCAGAGTCCTCACATTCCACATACCTAAAGAAAGAATATTATTTACCAAATGATTAAATTATAAAAAAATGCAATGATACATTTTGAAATGCTAAAATGTTTATGTGAAATCTTTCAAAAGTAATTAATGCGATGACAGCTAGCAGTGCCTATTAGTTTAGTACTTTACTGGAAATAAAAATATTCCTATATTCAAGAAATAAATAATTTAAACAGTGGCAAAATGTATGGTTAGACATTAAGACAATGCTATTCAAAAGTCAGTAACTTAAAAAATAAACAATAGAATTAAAAAAGAAATTTTATTAAAATCATAACTGAAATGAATATCAACAATAGCTTTATTAACAACAGAAATTAAAATAAAAAAAAATACGACTTAATGAATAAATCATTATTCATATTGTTCAACCCTTTTATTACTACACCAACCCAAATTGTACGTAGGAGGTAATAAAGAGGAAGGAATAGTGATGAGTTCAATAAAACTCTTGGCCATTTTGAGCTAGTATGGTAGAGAAAGAGTTAATGAGCAATTAAAGAAATGAATCAATAAATCACCATCAAACAATGCAATTCAATGTGAACAGCTAACAAAGCATCTGATGCTAGGAAAATGTGTTCCCAACTGCATTATGTACTAGAAGAATGCATATTGCCCCCCCCATATAAGAATCTCATTTTCAAAGAGTATGATGTTTTCCCTTTACTTACTCTTTGGGTCCTTTAAAGTTTTAATTTGAGATGGTGGATGAGAAAAATGCAAATAGTATTTCATTAGTAATTATACAACATAAAAGTATTCATCTTTTAATTCTTAAATTTAAAAAGTTGTATTTTCCACATCTCTCTCAGAAAAGTGGGTAGATTATTGCTGTCAGTGGAATATCTCTTGAAAAGTTATCACTAAAATTTCAAATTTCTATAGTACACATTTTATTTGTAAAACTCATTAACAGCAGTGATCTCTAAAGATATATATATTAAAACTTCCTAAATATTTAATTAGTACCAATCCAACTAAAATAGAGTTTTCCAATTATCACTTTCATTGCTTCCAATGGAAACTTCATGGCATTCATATTCCACCACCAAAATTTCTATTATCAATACATTGTTGCAATATTTGTTTGAAATTTTCAAATTTTTTCACCATTAAAGGGCGCAATTATAGCGTTTGAAAGATTCTGAAAGTGTAAATCATAACATTTTAACAATTTCTATCTAACCCAAAAAAGAATTTTTCATATTTCTATAAATACAAATAATTATCTGCTAAAACAAACAAAAAATGTGTTTTCCCACCCACCCCTGGGTCTAAAGCACCAACTCATTGTGGCAATCAAAATTCTGTGACCTTTACATTCCATCACCACAATTTCAAATTTCTAGCATAAATATGTCATTGCAATATGCATCTGAAATTATGGAATTTTCAAAAATTTCCACTGTTATAGGGTACAATTTTAATTTTTGGAAGATTTAAAAAGTGTGAATCATATTTTATTAATTCCTATCTAACCCAAAAAGAAATTTTCATTTATCTCTAAAATCAAACAATTATTTGCTAAAACTAAAAAGTTGTGTTTCTCACCCCCCCCCCCCCCCCTCTGGGTTTAAGGGGTCAACTCATTGTTGGCAATGAAAACTTTGTGACTTTCACATTCCACCACCAAAACTTCAAATTTCTAGCATAAATACATTGTTTGCAATATTCGTTTGAAATTTGGGAATTTTAAACTTTTTCCACTTCTAGAAGGGGTAATTATAGCTTTAGAGAGATTTGGAAGGTGCATATCATAATATTTCATCAATATCTAGCCAACACAAAAAGAATTTTTATCTCTGTAAACAAAAAAGTTCAATGTCTACAGACAGGCAGACAACAAAGCGAAACTATTATCTTGTTTTCTTTGAGGCTGAGATAAAAAATATATCTGAGTATGCAACTGAGCCTTAATTTTGGAAATCTTGATAAATAAAAACTGTTAAATTGTATATTAACTGAAAGATAATTTCTTTATATATTAATATAATATTTATGTGAAACATTATTTTTATTTCTTTTTATAATTCAAAACAGGCATTGGCAACCTATGACCCGCGGGTCACCAAGTGACCCATTTGATAATTTCAAGTGACCCACTTGAGTTCCGCAAATAAAGTATAATATATAAAAATAAATTATAAAACATAAACATGAAACAAACACTTTGAGAAAGTATAAATAATAAGATTAACATTTTAGTTTGATTACAAAGTTGCAGAAATGAACATAGGCAAAATACAGCGACATTGTCCGAACGAATCTCATCATTACTCGACGAGCGTGTCATTCGTTTATTCACGTAGACGACGTAGACATAAAGACGAAGTAGATGTAAACAAGAGTAGATGTGTGATCAGCACGTGATCAGGGCTCCTATTGGTCGGTTGGGCTCTCTGACTGCGTACCACCTGCAGCCGACCAATAGGAGCCCTGCCCACTAGCTGATCATGCATCTACTCGTCTACGTTTACTTCATCGTTAACGTGAATAAACAGTAGTTCAGAAGCGCGAGAACAGTTACCTAAGCGATATAATAATTATTTTTATTACCATGGACAAACAAAAAGCAAAAAAGAGATTATTTCAAGATGTGTGGACTGAAAAGTATGGATTTATGGAAAATGGTGACAAATTGATATGTACTTTATGTACAGATATAATTACAGCCAGGACTTACAATATTGAGTGACACTTTTCTTCAAAACATAAAGATGTCAGTGAAATGCCAAAAAATGAAAAATATGAATACATTGCTAAACGTGTATTAAATTATGGTAAACAAAATAAATTTTTGAAGAGATTTGTTACTAGCCACAATTACGCTAAATCTGCCAGCTTCATTGCAGCTCTTAGTATTGGTACCAACGGAAAACCGTTTACAGACGGCGAATTTTTGAAAAATGCATTCATAAATTGTTCCGAACACTTATTCAATTACTTCACAAATAAAAAACAAATAATTGAGAGAATTAAAGAAATGCCATTGTCAGCCAGAACAGTTCAGCATCACATTGAAGATACGGCAAAAAATATTGATGTACAGGTCAAAAATGATTTGTTATCTAGCTACGTAATTAGCATTGCACTCGATGAAAGTACCGATGTATAGTATGGCTAGGCTGGCAATTATTATTAGATTTGCATCAATAAATAGTTCGAACGTCAATGAAGAACTATGCATTCTTGCTTCAATGAATGACACGACCAAAGGCATTGATATTTTCTGTCAAGTACAAGAGTTTACAAATTTCAAAAATGGGAAAATATTGGATTTAAAAAGTAAATTGTTTTCCTTAAAAACTGATGGTGCTCCAGCTACGAGAGGAAAAAATTTTGGATTTGTAAAACTAATGGAAAATGAACTTGGCCACCCACTTTTATCATTCCATTGTATCATACGTGAATAAAATTTATTTGCAAAGGCATCTACGCAACAACTTAAGGATGTAATGGAAAAGGTTAAGATCGTAACCATAATAATAGCACGATCTGCATTAACACACAGGCGCTTCAAAGCTTTTTTGGAGGAAATTGAATCAAAATATGGAGATTTACTGTTACATGCTGAAGTACGATAGTTAAGTCGAGGCAAAGTTCTTAATAGATTTGTAGAGTGCTTTGATGATATACAAATATTTCTTTACGAAATCGGTGAAAATGATCAAGCTCAATGATAAACAATGGTTTTTAAGACTTTTGTTCTTAACAGACATAATGAACCATTACAATGATTTCAACGTACGACTCCAAGGAAATAACCTCACAATTTTCAAAATGTACGAAGAATGGAAAAGTTTTTGTTTGAAATAAATATTATTTGAAACTGTCATAAAAACTAAAATATTTCTTTTCTTTCCCTTATTAAAAAGCCAACATGAGAAAGAAAATATTGATGAAAGCAATCTAAATATGTTCTAAAGTTGTATTTTGAAGATTAAAAGTGAATTTGAAAGTAGATTTCAAAGTTTTAAGAAGCACGGCGAAATGTTTACATTTATAATAAAGCGCGACGAAATAGAGGAAAATGTTTTAGATTTGCAGTATTTTGAATATCTTTAAATTGACAATTTAAGTTTAGAAATGATTGATTTTAAAAGTTCAACGTTGTGGCGGACAAATTCAAGACATTGTGGAAAGATTTAGAAAACACGGAAGATAATCATCTTCTCATGATATCATTGTGTTGGGCATCACTTCCTATGAAGTTTTCATCTTTGAAAAAAATTGGCTTTGCCATTTTGTCCATGTTCGGTTCTACTTATAAATGTGAACAAATATTTTCACACATGAAATTTATTTTAAGTAAGAACAGGAGCAGATTAACTACCGAAAATTCAGACGCTTGTATTCGTCTTAAAGTGACTAAGTATGAACCAGACTTGACTAAATTGACGTCACAAATTCAGCATCAGGGGAGCCATTGATAACGAAGAGAATGCTTATAAATAAAGTTCATAAATTATTAATGAATTAAAACTTGACAATTTGTTTTTATAATAATTAGAATTATAATTTTTTTCCATGTTTTGAGTTTAAAAGCATATTGTAATAGTTTTCTCAATAAAATTTATCTTATTATTCACTAACGGACTGTTTTAAAATGAAAATACCCATTGACCCAAACTGTCTTCTTAATAGTCACATTTTGTTTGATTTTGACCTGCAGCCAAAAAAGGTTGCCGTCTGTTTTAAAACATGGCTCACTAATCTTGTTTCCAAAGAAAATGAGATAAAAATATACTAATGTTGGGCTGTATTAGATGGGATCTATCTCTACTCAAAGTTTTCTCTTCTTGTTGCTCTGATAAAAGTACGACACAAATACATGATTCATATTATTGCATAGCTATGATACTTACCTGTTATTGCTCGAATGAAGCTTCGAAACCTTTCCCCAAGATTGTCCATTTGAGAGCAAAAGCAACTATGAATGACTTGAATAACCATGCCATCTTTTTTCACTATTCCATACTCATTAAATATTTCCATAAGTCTTCCCCACCTTTCGTTATTAATATAGTGCTTAATCAAATGTACTGTTTTATTTTCAAATGGATTTGTAGAAGGCAAATTGGCAGTAAATATTTGATTATTGTGTGAAATCCTTGTACGACATTTCAAAGCTTCTGATGCATGATTGTACTTTTCTAACAAACAAATAAAATCCTCAATTGCTATAAGCTCGATCTGTGAAAACTGTTCGTTTGGTAATTCAATCAAAAGATCCTTCATTTGTGATATTAATTGTGGTTCATTCTGCATGCTCAGTAAACACTGGTTTAATAGTTGTTGAGGAACATATGTCTTATTTACGCAACACATAAATTTCATCATAGCAATTAAGTGTCTCCAGTCATGGTGAAACATGTTCAAAAGGATGGAAAGTGCTTCTTCACTCAACTTAATTTTCTTTATTTCACAAAACCCAAACAATTCCAAAATTGAATCTGAAACCAAATTTGAATGATTTTTGCAGCTAATGATAAAGCTAGAACACAAATCTGAGTTATAGACTTCAAATTGTTTTGCTAATGAAAATGCATCTTTTATTAAAGAAATGTTATTTAATTTAACTGAGGTATGTAATAGCATTATCAAAGCTTTGCATTTAACAGGAAGTGGGTGATTTGGAAGTTGGCTGTGTGCTTCTTCGAATGCTTTACCAAGTATGCCATCATCACAATGTTCTTTCAACTTGGAAAGAAACTTGACTGCTTTTTCCTGAAACAAAAAAAGAAATCTAAATCAGAATAAAACTATATCTCATAGTATGGCAAAAAATTGTGAGAAAATTGTAAAATAAAACAAATAAGTATGACTGATTTACACATCATGATACACTGACACTAGCTAAGATGGAATGACTTTTTGGCAGTGAAAGAGATATTATTTAGAAAGATAAACACTATATTGCAAAAAGTGTCCAGACACTTTTATGTTAAGTGAACAAATAGCCACATTCAAATCTACCTAACTTTGAAAATAAGCTTTTTACGGAAAAAAAGTCACTAGATACAAATTAAAGATCTCGGTCAGAACTTTATAAATCTCTATTTTCTATAATATTAATCTAATATTTAAAAAGTTATGGAAGCTATAATAGTTTTATTACCTTAAAACATGCATATATTCATTTCACTATAAACTTTTAAGCTCTTTACTACTTGTGGAAAGGTAATGAAACTTATGAACAAAATGAAAATTCCTATTTGTAATTATGAATGATCGTATTTATACCTTGAAAAAATTCTATTTGAGTAGAAATGTCAGTCAAAAATTCATCAAAATTTAATATTATACTGTTCTTCTTAAAAGAAATATATAGAAACATTACAATTTTTCTCTCCTTGGTCAGTGGTTTGGTGCTTGTTTAGAAAGATACGACATTGGAATGAATATTAGATAAGCATCATATTTAAAAATGTTCATTTACTTAAAATGTTTTTACAATTTCGGCATTTTTATTCATCAATTTATCTTCTTCAATAATAATTTTCTTGCAAAAATGTTTTCCACAGACAACATTTTCTTGGTAATAATTTGATGAAATAATATTTCTTAGCCACTTTGTTTCTTCTCTTTATTCATTGGAAAACATTAACATATTCAGTGGAACTTTACTTTGATAGTTTGACCAATATCCTGTAATACAACAGTGATCAGGCATAATGAAATATCTAAAGGTTATTAAAATATAACTTTTTCTACAGTACTGTATTTCTTTCAATGATAGACAGAGATTAACTCAAAAGCACAAACATCCATGTCTTAAATTACCATGAAAAATACAAAAGAACTTGAAACCTTTGCAATAAAAAAATACTGCATTACCTTTTAAAACTTGAAAGTAATAAGAACATAGATTATTAAATTCATAAATTTGCAAAAATAACTGATAATATGTAAACTAGTGATCAGCAAAAGAGCAGACATTCGGTACTTGCTTTCTTCAACCAGAGGCACAAAGGACAGAAAGGATGAGTCATCCCCTCCCTCACTCAGAGCTGTCATGACCTTGCATTCACAAAGGTCACATTTGAACTCACACCCTCCTGATAACATGTCAGGTGCTCTGACTTCTGAGCTACCAGCCATTTATTAGTAAATATAAAGGACAATTTTTCCTCTAGGCCATCCTCACAGACCTTCTACTATAGCATATAAACTGACAGGCTCCTGTCAGACCTCTGTGGAAAGAAGCCGCTTGAGAGGGTATTTATTTTCATTTTATTTATTATTTACTTAACATATCATCAAAGAAATTTTATTTATTATTTACTTAACATATCATCATCGAAATAATCATCAAAGGTGTGTTATCTGTGAGATCATATTATTTCAGTAGTTTGGTTGGTTTGGTTGTTCGAGGTTTTATGGTGCATGGCAACTTAAGCCATAACATGCCAACCAAAAAATAAAATAAATGATAAAAGACACACAAAAAAAAACCAACCAAAAATTTAAAATAAAAACACAAAAGACAAAAACACAAATATGTAGAAAGGTAACACAACAAATAATGAGTGTATAATATCATGCAAAACAATAATATAAAGAGAAATACAAAATAAAATTAAACCAGGTGTAAAAGACTCAGGTTAAAAATACAGAAAGACAACAAGAAAATAATATTTAAATCTATTAATATATCCAGTATATTGTAAAAATACAGAAACAGGTGGACAATGGAAAGATCTGATAAAAGATGTATAAATGCAAGAGGCTCAGATATAAAATTATGAAATAAAAAAAAAATGCAGAGTTCAAAGTTAAAGCATGGACAAGAAATTGAAATATGTTTGACAGTTAAAACAGTGTTGCAAAACTCGCAATTAGGTTTGTCATCCACACATAGAAGAAATAAATGTATGATAAACAAATGACCTAAGCAGAGTCAAATAAGCACAACTTCCTCTTTGGGATTACAATGGAAATATAACTGCCATGTATTCATAGGATTCATCTCAAAGATTTTGTTCATGATCTGTTCAGACCAAGATCTCTGCCACCATGCCTGGAACTCAATAATAAAACACTGCTTGAAGTCTAGATATGGAACTGGCAGTGGAGAGTCAGACAGGGGAAGTGCTGACTAAGCAGCAGTGTCTACCAAGTCATTGCTACCTGTGAAGATACCTAAACTAGTGTAACCTTCACAAGATGGTCTCCTCACCAAGGACAGTAGCTCACACTGAGGAGTTAAATGGTAGTTCTGTTGTCCATATCAATATTATGAAACAGGGTGGAAATTGCTCTTGGTGTATGTGGACAGTGATGATATCTCTCAGACTTTTTTTTGTTCTCTTTCAATTAGTCTTTTTGCATTCTTTTTTTTTGGTTAGCTGTTGCTGTCAGTTGTCAATGGTTACAGTAAGTTTAAATTTTATTTATTTACTTGTATTAGAATTTTATATTATATGCTACTGAGTGGTAGCAACAAAGTTCTACTGAAATCGACATGGAATGACATAGTACCTGACAGGGGCGTAGCGGAGGATTATGTTTGGGGAGGGGGGGGGGGGAGAAATCGAAAATTTTCCAACTCAAAAATAAAATTTTGCCAACTGAGAAAATAATATCTCTGTCTTGTTCATACCTAGATTTTCGCTCCATGGTGGTGGGGGGGGGGTCTTGAGGCAATTTTCATAACTCTCCTGCATTTTGCCATTGGACTTCCAATTTCCCAACTAGCCATAATTTCACAGAAATATTCCCAATATTTACATCTCACCTGAATTGTAGCAAGTCAGTATGAATTTTTCCAACTCCCCTTGATTTGGCCAACTCCCATTTTCACAAAACCAATCCCAATCTTTATCATCATCATCATCCTCAAGCAGCCATGGGCTACGGAGGTCCAACCAGACCGCGCAGTTTAATTCTCCAAGCATATCTGTCCTGAGCTACATCTGCTGCATCCGGCCACTGCACACCAATTCTAACAAGGTCCTGTTTAGCATTGTCTGTCCACTGCATCCTAGGTCTCCCCCTCCTTCTGAGGCCTCCAGGCATACTGTTCATAACCCTATTCGCCAATCTATAATTATCCATACGGGCAACATGGCCAAACCAGCGCAGTCTCTCTCTGCACAATATGCTGCTTAAAGGAGGTTGCAGACTCCTTTGCCTAACCTCATCATTAGTTACAAAGTTAAACCACCTAATACCCAAGATACAATGTAACCATCTAGAATCAAAAGCATCAAGTTTCCTGTTATCTTGTTTACACAGCGTCCAAGTTTCACTACCATAACTAACCCTAGAAAGAACCAAACTATTATACAGTCTAATTTTAGTCTTTAGGTGTATATACCTATTTCTCCACAATCTCCATAGATTCTTAAAAGTCCCGGCAGCAATACCTATTCGTCTGTTAATCTCATGCCACACATCACCAGTATCAGTTACATAGCTCCCAAGGAAATTAAACTGTGACACCTGCTCAAGACTGCAATCATTCAGATTAACTGAATCACAACCTGTCTGACCAATTTTCATCACTTTAGTTTTCTCTCTGTTTATAACCAAACCTACTCTACTACCAGTCTCATCAACAGCTCGAATGAAAGAGTTCATCTCATCAACATCGTTTGCCAAAAGGGCTAAATCATCAGCATAATCTAAATCAGAAATTTTCGTATCTCCAGCCCAATTAAGGCCAAAATCTTTCCCTGGAAGTGAATTTCGCATAACATAATCAACAACCAAACTAAAGAGAAAAGGAGACAAAATGCACCCTTGTCGAACACCAGAAGCAATGCTAAACCAATTGCTACAAGCCTTACCAACTCTCACACACGACTCTGTGTTATTATAGAGAGCTTTCATTATGTTAACTAACTTGTCTGGTATACCATATGATTTCACAATCAACCATAAATTATGACGATCAACAGAGTCGAAAGCCTTTTTGAAATCAACAAAGCTAGCAACCAAAGGTTTCTGAAACTCTGAACATTTCTCAAGAATCTGCCTAAGTGAAAATATCTGATCTACACACCACTTCTGAATCCACATTGCTCATCACGCAATTGACTATCAACCAGATTCTTAATTGTATTAAGCACAATCATGGAAAGAACTTTACTTGAAACAGAGAGTAGGCTGATACCCCTATAGTTATCACAAGAACTGCGATCACCTTTTTTAAAAATAGGGATAATAATAGCTCTGGTAAAATCTTTAGGAACCATACCTTTATCATAAAAGTTATTCAAAATTTCAGTCATCCAAGTGGTAACCGAAACATTCCCAGCTCTGAGCATTTCTGTAGTAATTTCATCTACCCCTGGGGATTTATGAAGTTTAAGTTTAGAGATAGCCAAAATAACTTCAGATTGTGTTATAGGGCCAACATTAAAGCTGCCAATGCATCTATCATCATTACAAACAATGGGAGTAGAACTAACCACATTGTTTAGAACATCACTGAAATGCTCAGCCCACCTAGCCATGACAGAATCCTCACCTTCTATAACCTTACCTTGTTTATCCTTCAATCCCTGTATACCTGTCCGTTTTCTACCACACAAAACATTAACTATGTGGTACAGCTCTCTGCTGTTGTGCTGTCTAACTGCTTACTCGGCTTTGTCAGCCAAACCATCAAGCCAAAGATTCTTATCAGCAGCTAACTGATCTTTTACACGTTTATTAAGTTCTCTGTAATGCTTTCTTATTAGGACTAGTCGGATATTGGTTAATGACATTCCTACAGTTCTTTTTTTCGGTAATAAGCTCAAGTGCCTTATCACTCAAATAATTCTGCATCGTCTGCTCTTTTTTACTAAAAAAGTACTGTTTCCAAAAAAGCCTGTTTAAAATGGTCCCATTTTTCCTCAACTTCAGTAGTAAGCAAACCATGACTGTCATAATGACTAAGTAACCTATCATGGTAAGCTTTAGCTATAACTGGGTCTTTCAGAGCTTCAGTATTAAAGGTAAATTTTTTAACCCTAGCACAACACTTTTTAAGTTTAAGTTGCAAGACACTTTTAACAAGGTAATTGTCAGATCCAATTTCAGCTCCCCTATATACCCTGGTATTTTTAACAGAACTAGCCCATTTGCTGTTAATTAATATATAATCAATCATATTCCTATGCAGCCCATCAGGTGAAACCCATGTGTATTTATGTATGTTGTGGTGTTTGTAATAAGTGTTAGTTATTCTGAAACCATTGAGTTTACTTACCTGTAGGAGACATTGCCCATTGCAGCTACAAATACCAAAAGGTCCTATCACCCCTCCCCAAAGATCAGAGTCAGTACCAACTTTGGCATTGAAGTCACCTAGAACAAGGGTAATATCTCCTTTCTTGACAGAATTCAAAATATCCTGAAGTTGTCCGTAAAACCTATCCTTCTCATCCTCATCAGCATCCTCAGTGGGGGCATAAAAGCAGATAACATTCAAGTCTTTAATGCTTGTCTGAAATTTTGCTGTAAGAAACCTTTCATTAATGCACTCATATCCTAGAAGAGCATCACTAGCATGTCTGCTGAGCAGCAGACCCATGCCTTGGTGATGCTTTCCATCCTCCCTGCCTGTAAAAGAGAAATTTAAAGTTATTTTTAAGTATCTCACCTTTACCTGTCCATCTGGTCTCTTGCAAGTCTAGAATATCTAGGTTATAGTGCTGGAATTCCTGCATGAGGACATCAAGAGAATAATCTCTGTAATGTCCTCACGTTCCACGTTCCTGCAGAGAGAAAATGATTAGTAGGATTTTTAAAGAAATTAGGTTTATTGAGATTGGTAGGGCCAACAATATCAAACAGCCCCCTGATCGCAGGCATGGGGCAAAGACCTGTTGCTCCTCTGCTAAAGGCTGAAGTCACTGATGCTGGTAGGAACTTCAGGCACCACCTTTTCAAGTGGACTTTTTCAAGAGCTACATGGCCTACCTGAGACACATTACTCCAGTTTAGGCTTGACGATGCCAAACTAGCTAAGTAAGGTTCAGGTACCTGCGATGGCCTCTGATTAGGATTATCCACCAGCTAATATAAGGTATCCCATGCCTCTGTTCACTTAGAGCTGGCAACCCAGAAGCAAACAGAAAACACAGTGGCAGACTCTCCCTCAACAGAGGCCCACCAGTGTAGCAAGTCCAGGATCAATAATCAAGCTCAAATCCATAAACAAGTCCATTCTAGTAGGTATAAATGGTCAGCACCAGGACCCTGTGAAGTTGACCACTCCTCAGCAGGGTTGAAAAAAAAGAAAAAAAAAGAAAAAAGTGGCCATAGATGACCAGATCAGTAGGCCATACTGAACTGGTAGCCCTCCCCTTCCGTTCCCTTCCAAAAGAGAATATCTCTTTTGAAAGGTACTAACAGCCTGCACCACGAGAAGGTGGGGTCGGACATTAGGTGCTAGAACTGGTCGGTTCTGTGCATCATCACTAAGGATTGGTGCACAGCTCTCCTTCCAGTTTACGCCTAGCTACCATTTACAAGCCTAATCTTTATATTTCTCCTAAATTTGCCAAATCGCTGAAAATTTTTCAAACTCCCCAAAATTTTGCCGAGTTTTCTCGATTTTGTCAACTCTCTCCTTAATTTTACAAAAACAATCCCAATTTTCACTACTACTCACCCATATTTTACTAAATGGATTTGAATTTGCCAACTGCCCTAGATTTTGCCAAATCACTACGAATTATGCCAATTCTTCAAGATTTTACTATTCTCCTCAATTTTGTCAACTCGCCATAATTTCACAGAAAAAAAATCCCAATTTTTACATCTCACCTGATTTTTGCAAAGTCACTCTGAATTTTGTCAACTCCCCTGAGATTTTCCAGCTCTCCTAGATATTGCAAAGTTGCCTCAATTTTGCCAACATGCCATAATTTCACAGAAAAAAGATTGCAATTTTTACATCTCACCTGAATTTTACCAACTCTCCATGATTTTGCCAACTGCCTCTAGATTTTTCCAACTCCCTAAGTTTTGCCAACTCTCCTTGATTTTGACAACTAGCCATAATTTTACAGAAAAAATCCCAATTTTTACAACTTACCTGAATTTTGCCAAATTCCCAAGATTTTGTCAAGTCACTCAGAATTTTGCCAATTCTCCATGATTTTGCCAAATACCCCTAGATTTTGCCAACTTGTCATAATTTTACAGAAAAGACCCCCCTTCTTTTACTCCCTTCCCTTCTCACTTTTTGTTTTTTAATGTTTACCTATATAAAATCTATATAAAAAAAAGAGTAAAAGAAAAAAAAAACAAATTACTATAAAATGAAATTACAAAATTTATAACAGTGAAAACATAAACAAATATATATATTCTGTCACAGAGTACTGCGGAAATCTATTCAGCTGTAAAAAAAGAAATGTTATCATATGGTCCAAAACTTTGCTTTGGGTAGTAGGTGCTAATTCACCAAAGTCCCAGTAGCATGTAATGTTCAAATATAAAAAAAAATAAGTCTCCAATCACCCGGCGGTCCCTCAACTGACTGCCAATTCCTAGAACTGCTGGCCAGGGGCATAGCGAAGGACTGTGATTGGGGGGGGGGGGAGATGTCAGAAATTTTTAAACTCGAAAATCAAATTTTGCCAACTGAGCAAAGAGCAAATAATGCCTAGATTTTCGCCTACATTTTGCCCAGTGAATTCGAATTTCGCCATCTCCCCTACATTTTGCCAACTCGCCATAATTGTACATAAAAAAAAATCACATTTTTTACATCTTCCCTGAATTTGCCAAATCACTTTTATCAACTCTCCTTAATTGCACAAGGCACAATTTTCACAACTACCCTGCATTTTTTACCAAGTGGCTTCGAATTTTGCCAACTCCCCTAAATTTTGTTAAGTTTCCTCAATTTGTCCTACACTCCTTAATTTCACAAAATAAATCCCAATTTTCACAAATCACCTATGTTTTACCATGTGGATTCAAATTTTGCCAAGAATTCTCGGTTTTTCCAACTCTCCTTAATTTTACAAAACCAATCCCAATTTTTGCAATTCACCTGTACTTTACCAAGTGGTTTCCAGTTTTGCCAACTTCCCTAGATTTTGTCAAGTTGCTGCGATTTTACCATCTCTCCTTAATTTCGCAAAACAATCCCAATTTTTACATCTCTCCTGAATTTGCTAAGTCACTTCGAAGTTTTCAAACTCCCCCAAATTTTGCCAAGTTTTCTTGATTTTGTAAATTCTCCTTAATTTTACAAAAACAATTCCAATTTTCACAACTCGCCCGTATTTTACCAAGTGGATTCGAATTTTGTCAACTGCCCTAGATTTTGCCATCTCGCACAATTTTAAAGAAAAAAATTTTCAAACTTTTACATCTCACCTGATTTTTGCAAAGTCACTCTAAATTTTGCCAGTTCCCCCGATATTTGCCAACTCTCCTAAAAATATTGTGAAGTTGCCTTGATTTTGCCAACACGCCATAATTTTACAGAAAAAAGATTGCAATTTTTACATCTCACCTGAATTTTGTCAACTCTCCACGATTTTGCCAAATTACTCCGAATTTTGCCAACTCGCCATAATTTTACAGAAAAAAATCCCAATTTTTACATCTCATCTGAATTTTGCCAACTCTCCCCGATTTTGCCAACTCACCATAATTTTACAGAAAAAAAATCCAAACTTTTACATCTCACCTGAATTTTGCCAACTCCCCACGATTTTGCCAAGTCACTCTGAATTTTGTCAACTCCCCAAGATTTTTCCAAGTCACTAAGTTTTTGCCAACTTTCCTAGATTTTTCCAACTTGCCATAATTTTACCAAATCACCCTGAATTTTGCCAAGTCCCCAAAATTTTGCTAACTCCCCAAGGTTTTGCCAAGTTGTCACGATTTTTTCCAACTAACCTGTATTTTACTAAGTGGCTTCAAATTTTGCCAACTGCTCTAGATTTTGCCAACTCTCCATTTTCCAAACTGCCCTAGATTTGCCAAGTTGCCTCAATTTTAACAACTCCCCTTAATTTTACAAAAAAAAAATTATAAATTTTCACAACACCTAGATTTTACGAAGTCACTTCAAATTTTGCCAACTCCAAGTTACTTTGGGGGGAGCCTCCCCCCCATCCTCCCATAGCTACGCCCCTGGTACCAGATCTGCTACCTTCAGTTATAGGATCACCCTAATCCTAGTGGAAGTGAAGTGCATCATCTGCTAACATTAAAAATATTTACAGTTAGTCACTTTTCATAACTTTTTGTGAATTATTATTGCTGAATTAATTTCATTTTATATCTTTTACACTACTTTAATATTTCTGCTTTTCAAGGTTGATTACCTGAGTGTAATTATGGGTTATAAATCTGCTAATTCAAAATTAAAATACATTTTTTCCTGTTATGGATGATTCAGTGACTGGGATGGTGGCCAAGTGGTTAGCATACTTGGCTACTGACCCAAGGGGCCTGGGTTCAAGCCCTGGTAAGGCATGAATGTTTGTGATGTCCTTCTGCTGAGGTCTCGCCTTCTTCACAGATCATCTCTGTAGCGAATTAAAGTGACATGCTCCTGTCATACCCCTGTAGCAAGCACCAGCTTCAAGGGGTATTTCTTTTTATGGATGGTTCTTGGTTTGGTTGGTTGTTTGGGGTTTAACTGCGCAAGAGCGACTTGGCCAAATTGCACCAAACAGGACAATTAAGTAAAATAAAGGGATAAAAATCTTGTACCCACAACCAAAATTAAAAGGGAGATGACATACATCTAAAAAGACTATGAAAAATGGAAGAACAAAGGTAAAATACAAATCTAAACAATGGGTGTAGAGAACCCATGTTAAAAGCAAAAACAAGGGCCAAAGGTAAAAAAAATAGATGCTTAAAATGTCCCGTAAATCACAAAAAGTCAAAGATAGGTGGTAAAAACGAATTATCAGATAAAAGATGTTGAGTGTATGGGGCTTGGATGTACAATTATGAAAGTTAAAACATAATCTGCATTCAAAGCTAAAAGCTGGGAGTGATTAAAATAGGTTTGATGCTTAAAATGGTGTCACAAAACTCACACTTAGGTTCATCATCTGCACGTAGAAGAAATGAATGAGTAATAAGCGAATGGCCTAAGCAGAGCCAAGCAGGTACAACTTCCTCCTTGTGATTCCTGCAAAAACAGAACTGTCATGGCTTGACAATAGACTTCATCTCAAAAAATTTATTACCAACCAGTTCAGAAAAAGATCTCTGCCACTGTGCTCAGAGTTTGGTGGAAAAACACTGCCAAAAGTACAAGTATGGAATGGGCAACTGGTTGGTTAGTTGTTTGGAGTTTTATGGTGCAAGGGAAACAAAGGCCATGTTGCATCAAAGATGATTTCAATAAAATAAAAGACACATACCCCTGGACAAAGTTGAAAATAAAATAGAAAAGAGGGCAAGACACTGAGACAAAGACAATAAAACCATAAAGTAAAACCAATATAGGTAAAAAACTTATATAAAAAGATCAATAGATGTATAAAATAGAATCAATAATGGGTGTATAGAACCCATAAAACAAAAGAAAACTAATCTAAAGATCTAAAAGGGGAAAAATATTAAATACGTGTAAAATAACCGGTAAAGACTTAAAAGGCCAAAAACAGGTCATAAAATCAAATCATGAGGTACAAAGCATCTAGTGTGTAAGGGGTGCAGATGATAAATAATAAGAACTGAAATAAAAATGACATTCACAGTTAAAAGTTGGGCATGTGATTAAAATATGTTTGATGGTTTAAAATGGTGTCACATAACTCACACTTAGGTTCGTCATCCACCCATAGAACAAATGAATGCCTGATAAATGAATGACCTAAGTGAAGCTGAGCAAACACAACTTCCTCTTTGCAATTCCTGCAAACACAAGACAACCACGGTTTCACAATGAGCTTGATCTCAAAAAGTTCACTATCACCCTGTTCGAACCAAGATCTCTGCCACTGTGCCTGGAGCTCGGTGGAAAAACGTTGCTGGAAGTCTATGTATGGAACCGGCAGTGGAGGGTTGAATAGGGATATGGCTGACAAGGCAGCATCATTAGCCAAGTCATTGCCCCTGATCCCAACATGACCAGGCACCCAACAGATGATGGTGGTAGTAGCTACCAAATGATGGAGCTGCTGGCGGAAAGACAGGGTGAGGCTGATGCCTAACCAAGATCAAAGTTTATAGCACGTTAAGCGAGTCAGTGTAGAGGACACACCAATGGTGATGCTTAACCAGTATGTGGTCCAAGTTGAGGATGAAGCATGCAACTCTGCAGTGAATATGGAACACCGTAGGATCTGCTGTGCAATGCTAGTATCAGAGCAGACATGGCCAATCCTGATGTGCTGGACTTTGAACCGTCAGTAAAGATGTGCAAGAAGTCCAAGTGCTCAGCACTGTGGCTGGCAAAAGTAGGGTGTAAGGCCTCCCACATCCTGAAAAAAAGAGAAGCTGCAAGAAGGGGAAACAGCAAGTCATGGTGGAAAGGGCTCACCTGTCAACTGGACTATGTAATTGAGACAAATGTTGATGTCTCTGAGGTAACCACGAACATGCAAACTGAAAGGATGAATAGCAGTCAGGTGATTCTGATAAAGCATTTCACACTGAGGACTGAAAACACAGTCACAAGTGGGATGTCTTATAAGGGGCCGCAATTTTGTTATGTACTGTAGGGACAACTGCTGAGGGCAAATAGATAACAATGGATTGTAAGACTCTAAAATGGTGAGATGCGGAAGGCCCCTGTGCAAAAATAGAGGGCCTGAAGATAGAGATGGTCCAACACCTTCACCACCAAATTCTGGGTGTAGTCATATACCTGGGATCCATAGTCCATTGCAGTTTCGACCCACAACAGGGTACAGGCAAAGAACATAGATCTGATCCCCACAAGAGGGAGGAGAGGACTTTTGAGGATGGGCACCTGGACCTTAGACATGGATGTGAGGTAAAAAGTGTACCAGCAACTCTATGCCCAGCATGATGGTTGGCAAAGAGTTGCTGGTACACACAGTCAGGTGTAAAGTCCTTCCTCATCCTGCAAAGTGAAAAGTCGCAGGAACAGGAGCCATGATGGAAGTGGCTCGGCTATCAACTGGACAAAGCTATCCAGACTGATGTTGATGTCTTGCTGTTAGAACTTGTCTTTTTACACATGATCTGAAAGAACGAATGGCAAGCAGATGATTCTGATAGAGTATTTCCCACTAAGATTAAAAATGTAAATTGGAATGACCCAGCAGGGATTGCAATTTTGACGTATACTGTATGGACAACTGATGATGGTGAATAGATACAGATGGTTCATCGATCCCAACATAAAGACCCTGGACTAGTGAAGTGTGGAAGGTCCCATGCAAACATGAAGGACCTGATGATGGGGGGGGGGGGGGGGTGAACAACTGGAATGGTGGTATCCCTGAGCTGAAACTTGGGGTTCAGATGAAGATTACGCTTGTGGCAAAAGTGCATGCAAGCGGTTTTCTGTGGGGAGAATCAAAATGCATTAGCCATCATTCAAACTGATTGTTCAGGGCACTTTGCAGTTGTTGTTCAACGACCCTCATGCTGGATGAAGAACATAAGATACTAAAATCTAGCACGAGGTACCTACAGTCAGAAGATGTGCAATGGAATTTATCGTGACAGCAAAAAGTGTAACACTCAGAACGCAGCCTTGTGGTAATCCCTGGTTTTGGGGGAAAGGCCGCAATAGTGTTGATGGGCATAAAAGGAATGAGAAGATAAAAAATTAGAATTGAAGATTTCCATGTGACTTTTCAAGGCAAAGGCATGGAGGTCACGAAGAATGCTGAATCTCCCAAGCCATGTCGTACACTTTTACAATGTCAAAGAAAATTGACAAAAGGTGTTATCTGTGTAAAAAGGAATCCCTGATGATAGCTGATTGGAGGCAGATCAGGTGGTATAAAGTAGACCATTACCTGAAAAAGCAATATTAGGTTGGTTGGTTGTTTAACCTCTGAGCGGCACTTTTTTGCACACCATGGGCTAAATGGTCAGGTCACAAAGACCCCGAAGGCTCAGAGAAGGTTGGGGGAGGGGCCCCACTGGAAGAGCTGTTGGGAGACAGACGGTAGCCTCCCGTCAAGGCCATCCAGCGTGTTCTTTAACGTGCACAGGGTATGGCTCTCCCGCACACGGGGCCACGGCTTAATGTCCTGCCCGACGGACGGGCGGCCTTTCCAAGCCCATCGGTGTCCCCTACTGACCGTGGGCAAGACGGGGAATTTTGCGGAGATAAATCTCAACACTGACCCAGCTGGGACTCGAACCTGGGAACTACAGATTACGAGCCTGGCGCGCTACCGACTGAGCCACCCCCGCCCCAGCAATATTCGGTGTTGGAAAGAAGGTTGTTGCATTCTAAATACAGAGTCTGAAATTTACCATTCTATCCAACACTTTGCACACGCAGCTAGTCAAAGCAACAGAATGATTATTTGAAGAAATCTTGGGATCCTTCAAAATTTTAACTTCACTGTGAATGGTGTGGCTTGGGAAGGCCAAGACAATGGTCTCCCATAGGAGTCTGGAAACTGCTCCTCAAGTAAAATGCAATTGAAAAGTTGAATCAGCCAATCCTTACTCAATGGAGAGATGTTGGAGCATGGTACTTGGTTGGTTGGTTGGTTGTTGGGATTTAATGGCACAATGGCAACTTAGGCCATATTGCGCCAAACATATGGTATTTACAAGAAAAATAAACCAATAAAAGTCATGCAACCCTCAACCAAGAGTTAAAAGCAACACACAAAGGTATAAAAGAAACAAAAATGCAAAAAACGCAAGAAAGGAAAATGTAAATAAACTGTGTAAAATCAGGGTAAAAACAGTCAACAATTGTAAAAAGAATAACGTCAATGGGTGTATAAGACCCATAGAATAAATATAAAAACGTCAAATACATGTATAATACCCTGTATATCACAAAAAGTCAAAAACTAGGGATAAAAATAAGTCATTATGTTAAAGATGTCCAAGTGTAAGGGGCTTGGACATAAAATCGTGAAAGCTAAAATAGAAATGATGTTCACAGTTAAAAAACATACATTTGACTATAGAGCATGGTACAATGTACATTGTCTGGCCCAATGGCAGATCTATAAGAGTGCAGCTACTTTACTGTGAATGGCCTGTTGTAAGGCTCCAGGCCATTCGAGTGGAAGGAGAGTGAAGAGCATTCAGTCTTACTCTTCTGGGCCAGAAACTCAGGGGAATAGGAAAAGGAATGGAGGAAAATGTTTCCCCCAGAGCGTCGGCAATAGCTTGGGGATGAGAAACTGCCTATCCATCTGCTTCAGGATCAATAATGAGTATGGAGTTCATGTAGTTCCCATCCATCTTCTGGACTTCATCCCAAATGACCTTAGAACTGATTACAAGGGTGATAGATGTGCATTTGATCCGAGATTCCTTCTGGCAATGAACGTAAAGGGCTTTTGCCCTGGGTTGGGTTGGGTTGTTTTACCTCTGAGCGGCACTTTTTTGCACACCATGGGCTAAATGGCCAGGTCACAAGGACCCCGAAGGCTCAGAGAAGGTTGGAGGAGAGGATCCACTGGAACAACTGTTGGGAGACAGATGGTAGCCCCCTGTCAAGGCCATCCAGTGTGTTCTTTAACATGCACAGGGTATGGCTCTCCCGTACACGGGGCCACGGCTTAACATCCCATCTGACGGACGGTGGCCTTTCCAAGCCCATCGGTGTCCCCTACTGACCGTGGGCTGGGCGGGGAATTTTGCAGAGATAAATCTCAATGCTGACCCAGTTGGGACTCGAACCTGGGAACTACAGATTACGAGCCTGGCGCGCTACCAACTGAGCCCCCCCACGCCCCCCTTTTGCCCTGGAAGGCTTGAAATCTTAAAGGTTGGAGGATGTCGGATATCTCTGAAACACTCTCCAAGCCTTGTTCTGAGCCTTACAAACTGCAGTGCAGTCAGGATTTCACCATGGTTTTGGAAATTATGGAAACAGAGGAATGGTCATGGCAGTTGCATGGATGATACAGTCTGCCACATTAACCACTGCTACTTGATTGGCTCCTGGCTGATTAAGTGCTGGTAAAACTCAAAAAAAAAAATTTTAAACCACTACAGACAGCCTGATCAAGCCTCCACTGTGATACAAGTGAAGGATCAAAAGGGCCCCTCATCGGAGATGGTATATACCACAGGGAGGTGTTCACTTCCGTAAATATTGTCTTCTATCACCCATGTAAAAAGTGGAAAGATTGAGGAGATGATGATGATGAGATCAATGGCATTGCACATACAGTTTGGGGAGTGATAGCACATGCTGACACCAATCTTCAACAGGGAGAGTGAAGGATCCAGAAGCCTCTGCTCAAGGATCCCACCTCTCCCATTTGTGTCAGTACTATCCCAAAGAGGACTGTGTCTGTTGAAGTCCCCCTTAAGAAGAAAGGGGGATATCAGCTGCAAGACGAGGTCATCAAGGTCTTCCTGGAAGACAATGCTTACAAGCAGAATATTCCAGAGCAGACAGTAAATGTAAACTCCACAAAGGGGCAGATGGCTATGGCCTCTAGAGTAGTGGTGGTAAGAGGTATGATATGGAATAGAGAATGGTTGGTGACAAGGATGGCTTCATTTTAGGTCTTTAGAATTTTCAGCCTCTAGAGTGGTGGTGGTGAGAGGTATGATCAGGAATAGAGAATAGTTGCAAAAAGATGGATTCATTCACCAGGACTCGGATGGTAGGTCCAGTTGGTAGGGGTGCAAGCTGGACTATCTCCATCCCAGTCCTGGTGAATGAGAGTAAATGCAGGATCGTGTGATTTGTGACTAACTGCAAATATGTCTCTGGCAGGCACACACTGATGGGTTGGTGTGTTTGAAAAAGGATTTTTGATGTCAAGATTTTTCTGGAATCCACAACAATTCCATTACAGGAGTGTGACCATCTCAAGACAGGGGATTGGATAGATGACATTTCTTGATTTAATTTAACTGCTGTGGATGACAGTAAATATTCCCGGCTTGCAAGAGACAAGATTGACAGATAAAGGTCAAATTCTTAAAAATAATCTTAAATTTCTCTTTTCAGGGAGGGAAGAAAATAAACATCACCAAGGTGTGAGTCTGCTTCTCAGCAGACACACTAGTGATGCTCTTCTACGATATGAGTGCATTAATGAGTTTACATACAGCAAAATTTCAGACAAGAGTTAAAGACTTGAATGTTATCTGCTATTATGGCCCCACTGAGGAGGAGGATGAGAAGTACAGGTTGTACGGACAACTTCAGGATATTTTGATTTCTGTCAAGAAAGGAGATATTACCCTTGTTCTAGGTGACTTCAATGCCAAAGTTGGTACTGACTCTGACCTTTGGGGAGGAACGATAGGCCCATTTGGTATTGGTAGCTGCAATGGGCAACATCTCCTACAGGTAAGTAAACTCAATGATTTCAGAATAACTAACACTTATTACAAACACCATGACATACATAAGTACACATGGGTTTCACCTGATGGGCTGCATAAGAATATGATAGATTACATATTAATTAACAGCAAATGGACTAGTTCTGTTAGAAATACCAGGGCACATAGGGGAGCCGAAATTGGATCTAACCATTACCTTGTTAAAAGTGTCTTGTAACTTAAACTTAAAAAGTGTTGTGCTAAGGTTAAAAAATTTACCTTTAATATTGAAGCTCTTAAAGACCCAGTTATAGCTAAAGCTTACCATGACAGGTTACTTAGTCATTATGGCAGTCATGGTTTGCTTACTACTGAAGCTGAGGAAGAATGGGGCCATTTTAAACATGTTTATTTTGGAAACTAACAGTACTCTTTTATGAAAAAAGGAGCAGAGGAGGCAGAATTATTTGAGTGATAAGGCACTTGAGCTTATTTCAGAAAGAAAGAACTTAAGGAATGTCCTTAATCAATACCCTATTAGTCCTAATAGAAAGGATTATAGACAGCTTAATAAACATGTAAAGGATCAGTTAGCTACTGATAAGAATCTTTGGCTTGATGGCTTGGCTGACAAAGCTGAGGAAGCAGTTATGCAGCACAACAGGGTAGAGCTGTACCAGATAGTTAATGTTTTATGTGGTAGAAAACGAACAGGCATACCAGGATTGCAGGATAAACAAGGTAAGGTTATAGAAGGGGAGGATTCTGTCATGGCTAGATGGGCTGAGCATTTCAGTTATGTTCTAAACAATGTGATTAGTTCTACTCCCATTATTTGTAATGATGATAGATGCATTGGCGGCTTTAATGTTGGCCGTATAACACAATCTGAAGTTATTTTGGCTGTTTCTAAACTTTAACTTCATAAATCCCCAGGGATAGATTAAATTACTACGCAAATACTTAGAGCTGGGAATGTTTTGGTTACCACTTGGATGACTAAAATTCTGAATATCTTTTATGATAAAGGCATGGTTCCTAAGGATTTTACCAGAGCTATTATTATCCTAATTTTAAAAAAAAAGGTGATCACAGTTCTTATGATGATCATAGGGGTATCAGCCTATTCTCTGTTACAGGTAAAGTTCTTTGCATGATTGTGCTTAATAGAATTAGGAATCTGGTTGACAGGCTGACACCCTGAGGAGCAATGTGGATTCAGAAGTGGTAGCGTATATGTAGATATATTTTAACTTAGGCAGATTCTTGAGAAATGTTTCGAGTTTCAGAAACCTTTGGTTGTTAGTTTTGTTGATTTCAAAAAGGCTTTCGACTCTGTTGATCGTCATAATTTGTGGTTGATTGTGAAATCATATGGTATACCAGACAAGTTAGTTAACTTAATGAAAGCTCTCTATAATAACACTGAGTCGTCTGTGAGAGTTGGTAAGGCTTGTAGCAATTGGTTTAGCATTGCTTCTGGTGTTCGACAAGGGTGCATTTTGTCTCCTTTTTCTTTTTAGTTTGGTTATTGATTATTTTATGCGAAATTCATTTCAAGGGAAAGATTTTGGCCTTAAATGGGCTGGAGATACGAAAATTTCTGACTTAGATTAAGCTGATGATTTAGATTACGCTGATGATTTTTTTTTTTTGGCAAATGATGTTGGTGAGATGAATTCTTTCATTAGGGCTGTTGATGAAACTGGTAGTAAAGTAGGTTTGGTAATAAACAGAGAGAAAACTAAAGTGATGAAAATTGGTCAGGCAGGCTGAGATTCAGTTCATCTGAATGGTTGCAGTCTTGAGCAGGTGTCACAGTTTAATTATCTTGGGAGCTATGTAACAGAAATTGGTGATGTGCGGCATGAAATTAACAGACGGATAGAGATTGCTGCCAGGACGTTTAAGAATCTATGGAGAGTGTGGAGAAATAGGCATATACACCTGAAGACTAAAATTAGACTGTATAATAGTTTGGTTCTTTCTAGGGTTAATTATGGTAGTGAAACTTGGATGCTTTGTAAGCAAGATAACAGGAAACTAGATGCTTTTGATTCTAGATGCTTATGCAGTATCTTGGGCGTTAGGTGGTTCAACTTTGTAACTAATGATGAGATTAGGCAAAGGAGTTGGCAACCTCCTTTAAGCAGCATATTGTGCAAAGGGAGACTCCGCTGGTTTGGCCATGTTTCCCATATGGATAATTATAGATTGGTGAATAGGGTTATGAACAGTGTGCCTAAAGGCCTAAGAAAGAGGGGTAGACCTAGGATGCGGTGGGCAGACAATGTTAAACAGGACCCTGTTAGAATTGGTGCGCAGTGGCCGGATGCAGCAGATGTAGCTCAGGACAGACTTGCTTGGAGAATTAAATTGAATGGTCTGGTTGGACCTCCATAGCCCATGGCTGCATGAGGATGATGATGGATTATGGTTTATTTAAATACAATTGCTTTGTGTCTATGTGATCAGAGTCATCTGAGGGACAAGGATCGATGACCATCTTTTGTGGAAGGGAATCTGTCCTTTTACTTGGGTGCAGTGGAGGCCTCTTTGGTTTGGACTGTCTGAATTCACGAAGAAGGAGGTCTTCAGAGGTGGAAATGGAAGGCTGTATAGTAGGTGTGGAAAACAGAGTTGATGTCAATGTTAACATCAACCTCGACTTCACCTGCATGCGAAAGATTCAGCAGGTGGAAAGGCTGTTGTCAGTCTGCAATGCCACTGAAGTCATTTGATCAGTGGGTCAGCATATTGTACATGGTTGTACTGGCACAGGAAACTTTGTGAGGTGGGGTGGATGATGCAGTGAGCTTTCTTGCCTCAGGATAGGAAATGTTCAGTATTTTGAGGTGTTGTATCTCCTTTTCCTCCAACCACTTTGGACAGTCATGGAAGAACATAGGAAAATATCTCACTGCAATTCACTCAGCTTGCCTTTTCTTGTTGTGAGTCAGGGTCAAGGTGATTCTGGCTGCCACAATGTGCCCTAACAAGCTGTGTGTGAGGACAATGCCATATATTTGGCACTGAAAACAATGCAGAGAACCCACCAATCACCATTACCTTTAGGAGTAGCTCAGAATGTTTGGACATGCAGTTTCAGCAAGTCATCAGATCTTACGTGCTTTATGAATTTCAGAGCTTCAGAGGGACCTTGCAAACCTTTGCAGATGAAAAACAAGGACATGTCCCCAATTAACCTATCATTAGTGGAATAGATGATCAGGAACCAGGGAATAGATGAAATTGACAACGAGGATGTCGACAAAGAGGGAGAATCCTCAGGTCAAAGCCTCTTTTGAGCACGAGGCTCAATCTAATGAAAGAATCGATCTCATGATTGTCTAAAATTGTGGTTCAGTACTCAGGTCCACCATGGAGACCAACATGGGGACAACCAATTGGGTGCCAGGGCTACATGGGCACTATACCCACACAACCAGTGAGCCAAGCCCTCACAAATGAGTAAGAAGGAAAAATAAAAGTTAAGTGTGTGGAACTGAACTGTCCTGACAAAATAAAAATAACAGCAAAAGTGTAAAAATATGCAAAGAAACTCAAGAACCTTTAGAAGGACGTAGGCAAGGCACTCACTGTACTGCATAGATGGCCCTAGTAAATCCAGCCCACTGGTCCTGGCATTGTGCCCTGGTCGTGGCAAAATTGGTCAGGCAGGCGAAATCCCTGCCTAGCCCTGCGATGATCAGGCTCCCAAAGGCAAGAAGAGCCAACTAAGAAGGATCCCACTAGTCATGAGCTGGGTTGGGTTGTTTTACCTCTGAGCGGCACTTTTTTGCACACCATGGGCTAAATGGCCAGGTCACAAGGACCCTGAAGGCTCAGAGAAGGTTGGGGAAGGGGACCCACTGGAACAGCTGTTGGGAGACAGATGGTATCCTCCCGTCAAGGCCATCCAGCGTATTCTTTAACGTGCACAGGGTATGGCTCTCCCGCACATGGCACCACGGCTTAAAGTCCCATCCGACGGACGACGGCCTTTCCAAGCCCACTGGTGTCCCCTACTGACCGTGGGCAGGGTGGGGAATTTTGCGGAGATAAATCTCAACACTGACCCAGCTGGAACTCAAACCTGGAAACTACAGATTACAAGTCTGGCACGCTACCGAATGAGCCAACCCCGCCCCAGTCATGAGCTGTGGAGAGTAGATGAAGACCTTCGAAGCAACTAATGGGATCCTCCTTTCCAGGGACCATGGTTTGCAATTTGCTGGTACAGTTGAGAGGAAGAAACCCAACTTAATTTTCTGCCAATTATCAATTTTAGGATAGACTGGAATCCCAATCCCACATTTATCTCTGCTTGAAACAAATCTGAAGTCATCTAAGCCTTTTTTGTTAGCAAGTTACTTAATGGGAAAGACTTTTTACATTTTCAAAACATCTAGAATTATCCAACCCATCCTAGCTCTTTTCCAATCACAGTTAATATCTGTTTCTTTGTACTGTCCATATTTACACAAACAAGAACTGTAATAAGATCCTTGCGTCTGATTCATTTTGCTCCCTTAAATTTTTATCTGGAGTTAACTGAAAAATAGGCCTGTTTCATCAGGCCAGCCAAATACCAGGCCAGCCTGGTATTTACCATTCTTTCCAACACCTTGCAGATGCAGCTCGTCAATGCAATTGGACGATAATTCGAAGTAATCTTGGGATCTTTGCCTGCCTTGGGGAAGGCCAAGACAATGGCCTCCCACCAGGAGTCCGGAAACTACTACTCAATGAAAATATGGTTAAAGAGTTGGAGCAGCTGATCCTTACTTGGTGGTGAGAGATGTTGGAGCATAGCATAATGGACATTGTCTGGTCCAACAGCAGATGCACAAGAAGTGTCCAGAGCAAGGCAAAGCTCCTCCGCTGTGAATGGCCTGTTGTAAAACTCCAGGCTATTTGAATGAAAGGGCAGGGAAGAACATTCGGCCTTGCTCTTCTTGGCCAGAAACTCGGGGGAGTAGGAACACAAGGAAGAGATAGAACAAAATGACTCCCCCAGAGTGTCGGCAATTGCCTGTCTACTGTGCTCCAGGATTGATAATGAGTGGGATGTGTACTTCCCACCCATCTTCCAGACCTTATCCCATATGACCTGAGAACTGGTCGTGCGGGTGATATATGATGTATATTTAATCCAAGATTCCTTCTGGCTCTGGTGACGGATGAAATAGGCTTTTGCCCTGGTGCATTGGAATGCTTCAAGTTTGGGGGAAGTCAGATAACTCTGAATCCCCCCCCAAGCCTTGTTCTGAGCCTTATTAGCTGTGTACAGCAGGATTCCACCACAGTTTTGGGAATCGTGGAAACCGAGTCAAGGCCTGAGGGTTGCGTTGGGTTGTTTTACCTCTGAGCGGCCTTTTTTGCACACCATGGGCTAAATGGCCAGGTCACATTGACCCCGAAGGCTTATAGAAGGTTGGGGGAGGGGACCCACTGGAACAGCTGTTGGGAGACAGATGGTAGCCTCCCATCAAGGCCATCCAGCGTATTCTTTAACGTGCACAGGGTATGGCTCTCCCGCATACAGGGCCACGGCTGAACGTCCCATCCGACGGATGGTGGCCTTTCCAAGCCCATCGGTGTCCCCTACTGACTGTGGGCAGCGCGGGGAATTTTGTGGAGATAAATCTCAACGCTGACCCAGCTGGGACTCGAACCTGAGAACTACAGATTACGAGCCTGGCACGCTACCGACAGCCACCCCCGCCCCCGAGGCCTGAGGAATAGTATAGGCAGCTACATGGACGATGCAGTCTGTCATCTTCGCCACTGCAACACTGATTTGCTTCTGGCTGACAGAGTGGGCATTGAGCTCAGAAAGGAGCTCTAAGCCACTCCAGTCAGCCCAATCAAGCCTCCACCGGGATACAGGTGATGGGCTGCAAGCCCCCCCCCCCCACAGGAGATGATGCATACCACAGGGAGGTGATCACTTCCACATGGACTGTCCTCAACCTACCATGTAAAGAGTGGAAGGATCGAGGAGGAGCAGATAGTAAGATCAATGGCAGTGAATGTGCAGATTGGGGAGTGGAAGTATGTATTGACATCGGTATTCAACAGGGAGAGCGATGGATCCAGGAGTCACTGCTCCTTCCCATTTGTGTCAGCACTGCCCCAGAATGAACTGTGTCTGTTGAAGTCCCCCATGATGAGGAAGGGGAACGGCAGCTGCGAGACAAGGTCATCCCAGAAAATGCTTCCGGGTGGTAGATAGACAGAACAGACAGTCAATGAAAATCTCACAAAGAGGCAGATGGCAACTGCCTCTAAGTCAGTGGTGAGGGGTACAACCTGGAATGGAGAATGGTTGCTAATGAGGATGGGATACCTCCTCAAGCCGGACCATTTTAATTCTGGTGTCCCGAAGAACGAGAGAGAAGTGCCAGATAGTGGGATCACTGGCAGTCTGCAAATATGTCTCCTGCAGGCACATGCAGATGGGTTCGTGTGCCCTCAGGAGGACCTCGATGTTGTCAATATTCCTCTGGAATCTATGACAGTTCCATTGTAGGAGTGTGGCTATCTCAGGTCTTAGAAGAATTGGCAGATGACTTTTGGTTTAATTTGACCATCGCCAGTGACGGTTTTGGGAAAATGGGGTGGTCTGTGTCCATATCCTCAGAGTTGTCTGAGTGACATGGATCAGAGACCTCCGAACGAGGTGTTAAAATTTTCTTTTTTGTCCCCAGTGGGGGCCCCTTGGGCTTGGAAGGTTTTGCTGTCTGTGGGCAGGAAGGAGAGGGCCTTCCAGAGGTAGAAGTGGAAGGCACAGATGCAGGAATAGAAACCGGAGTCGATGTTGAGATCGACACCGACTTCGGCTGGGTCAAGAGGTACTTGGCAGCAGGCAAGAAAGATTCAGAAGGTGAAATGCTGATGTCAGTCTGCACTGCTACGAGAGTCATCTTAATGACGAGCTTTCTGACTACCGCACCTGCATAAGAGACCTTGCCAGTGGGGCAGGCAGTGCAGTGAGCTTCCTTGCCTCTGGATAACTGATGTTATGGAGGGTCTTTAGGCGCTGTACCTCTTTCTCCTCCAGCCACTTTGGACAGTTGCGAGAATATGCTGGGTGTTTGCCACGACAATTTACACAGCATGCCTTTGCTGTGCAGTCAGGTTCAAGATGATCCTGACTGCCACAATGAGCTCAGGTGGGCTTGTCCCAGCATGCAGTACAGGCATGGACAAACCTCTGGCATTGAAAGCAACACATAGGGTTGGGTATAAACCGCTGTACCTCGCAATGTACGTACCGTGCCTTGATGGAAATAGGCAGGTGTGGCGTGTTGAAACTAATTATTAGTACCCGGGTGGGTACTAACCTTTCATCACGGGGTGTCAAAACCTGGTGGACTGCTGTCACTCCCTGGGAAGAAAGCTCCAAGAGGATTTCCTCCTCAGAAACCTTGAGGAGACCCCACTCGGAGATCACGCCCCAGGAAGAATTAAGTGTCTTGTGTGGAGTGACTGTGACAGCCACTCCACCAATCGCTGTTACATTCAAGTGAAGCTCTGAATGTTTGAAGCAAGCAGTCTCCACCTGCAAGTCACCAGATATTAGGCACTTGACAGATTTTGGTTCTCCCACAAGACCTTTCAAACCCTTGTTTATAAAAAAGCTGAACATGTCACCAAGAACCTGATCACCCATAGAGTGGATGACTAGGAACCTCGGGAATGAAGAAAGACATGAAGACAATGGCAACAATGACGGGGGCTTGTGCCAAGCCCTTTTTGTGGCATTCTCCAGTGAATTTTCTTTTTTGTCACTCATGTTTGTGTTATGAGTTTCAATGCTTGTTGTCCCACCTACCACAGAGTCCAACAAGGGGATGCCCAATTGGGAACCAGGGCTGGCCAGGCACCATATCGACACAGCCAAGCCCTCACAAGAAATAAAAGGAAAATTAAACGAGAAATGTGAGAATCACACCTGAGGACTCACAAAAGAAAAAAGCAGAAAAATAAAGAAAAGTGAGAAACAACTCGTTCTCACAAATGAAAGAAAACTACAAAATTTATAAATCCATGGGGAAACTGACCGGATGTGGATAAGGTTACTCACTGTTCTGCACAGTTAACCCTAGTAATACCTGCCCACTAGCCGACTGATACTGAGAGAGCCACCCCAGGACCTCCTGTTTATCTGAAGCAGAGGCTAAAGCAGGGTATAGCAGCAGCCCCCGAATTCACTGCCCAGCCCAGCGACAGACAGGCTCCCCAACAGCAAAACAGCCAAAGGAGACCCTGCCGTTCATGAGTCGGAGAGAGAAGACTGGGACCCCTGAGCAACTGCCAGGATATCTCCTTTCCAGTGAAATGGGTCTCCATGCACTGCAAACATGTGGGCAAGCATTCAGGACCCTGTGAAGGTACCTGAGCCAGCAGAACTTTCACAGTGTGATCCCCTCACCATGGGCAGGAGCTTGCACCAAGGGGTGTCCATAGAATGCAATACATATACAAGACAAGACCTAAGAACATAACTGCCAACACACCCTACCAATCAAAAGATTTGACTATTCACCTAAGGAGTTTTAGAAAATATTTTAGACTAAGATGATTAATATCTTAAACAGATTTAGAGTGTACTTTCAGAAATTTAATAGGTAAGTTGTGATTTATATATGAACACTATAACCTAGATATGCATATTATATCTTTAGCACACTATTAAATAACTCAGAGTAATAAGATTTTTGATAAAATTAAACATCAGTCACTAATAATATATTTAATTGCAGTATGCAAAGAGTAAAACATTTCTGAAATTACCTTGGAACATATTTCTTCAAAAGTGGGATAGCTATGGCGATAACGACACATTGGACGTGAGCAATGTCCTTTCTGTAAGAAAGATCTGCAAAAGTTAAGTCGACCAGCAATGTCAAAATCACAGTTTTTGTGATTTTCTTTTTGGACATTATTAACAAGTGCACTTTCTACTGCAGTGTCATTATTTATGCTAACTGCTAATGATTCATTCACCACCTGCAGGCTACATGTAGTATAATCATACTGATCATTTAATTTCGATTTTGATATAATAGTTCCATGGTCTGATGTACTAACAGGAGGTAAAATTTCTTTCCGAGAATATCTGAAAAAAAAAAGAGAAAGCACATAGTTAAAAACTGTTACACTGAAAATGAATAATCTGCTAATGGAAGGTTCCAAAAACTGGTACAAATGTCCATTTAATATTGCACGATTTCTGGCTGTATTACATTCTTAAAATAATTCTTGAGGCTGTCACTGTAATCAACCTTATTTCATCATCTAAGGTATATTGCCTCTTGTGCAATATCCCAATTACACCTATTCTCTTTTCTAGTACCTTAAATCATCCTTTACAAGCAAAGGTGATGTAAGATAAGAAGAGTTATTACCATTTCTGCACCCGGACAATGGCTGGCACAGATGCTGGTTGCCTCCAGATGTTAATCTTCTTAGGTTGCTGCTGTTGATTTTCATCATTTGAAGATGACACTTTTTCTTAGAGCACGGCAATTATGTTTACCAGTCCAGTTTGAATTCTCTCATGCACTTGACACTGAATATTCTTCAACTAATCTTTTGTTGAGCATATAGCTGTTGTGCTTGATGGTCTTGGTTAACTCATGCACACATGTTTTAAGTTCCAGTTCAGATTGGCTGAAGTTAAGATGACCGTAACACACTCTCAAAAACCTTTAAAACTTTAAAAAAATCTAAAGAATCATTAATGTGCACTCAAGTTAACAGTAAAACATTTTAAAAACTCCAACTGCCTTCACAATGTGTTTCACCACTGTTATTTCCTGGGGCTTCTTCAGGTGTGATTGCGGTGCAATGGTAACTTGCTGGTTTTCGTGTGAATCTCTCTACCTCATTGAGATGGTTCTGCACAACTTGTGTTGTACGTTGCTCATGCAGCAGAAGATTCCATGTTGTGGGCAGGTTGGGTATCTGTATTGCACAGTTTCTTTATGCAAATTTATCATTATAGTTTTGGCATACTGCAATTGAAATTTCGTTGGAGGTACTATTATGGGTTTGTATGAGTTTGTATTATGGGTTGTGTACTTATGACTTTGTTTAATATTATTGTCCAATATTATTTGTGCAAGGCCTGTGTTTGGTTTTTTAGGTTTAATATCATTCCAATGTTTTGTCATATGCTGCATTAACATGTTCCATCATTTGATAGGTTTTCCTATAAAATTATTTTTTCCTTCTAACTTGTTTATAGGATTGGGTATATTTACATCATTAATTACTAATTTTTTTATGCTATTGGGTATTGTATGTGGTAATTTTATTTCTTATTTTTTTAATATGTTACTTAACGTTTTAGCAATTCCAGTTGTATATGGAAAGCTATGTGCATAGTTTGTAGTGTTAGTTTGCTGGTTAGGTCAGGTTTGCAAATCTTGATTTTTTTTTTAAACTTTGCATTTCTTTCTAATCTCTGTATTAGTTTCCTGGGGTATCCCGCTTCTTCAGCTATTTTATATATGAATTCCAGTTCTCTTTTTAATACCTTTTTTGTGTGCTATACTGATATGCTCACAGAAAATGATGTAAAAGAGTTTTTTTTTTTTTTATAAGAAATAGGGTGGGCTGATGTAAAAAGAATTAAATTTGAAATAGAAGTTGGGTTTCTATATACTTCCAACTCACATTTAGAAATTTTCATTTAAATAATAATATCTAAATATGGTATTTCACTGTTGATTTCAGTTTCATGCGTGAATTTTATGGTGGAGAGAATATTATTAAATTTTTGAATTAATGTTTGTAATTCACTTATCGGGTGGTCCCAAAAAATTTAAACGTCATCGATGTAACAAATGTATAGTGAGGGTTTTAAATTAGCTTGCTGTAAAGCAGTTTGTTCCAACATGGCGCATGACAATATTGGCCATGAGCCCAGACAGAGGTGATCCCATTGGGACCCCCTCAGTCTGGACCCAAGGATGACCATTGACTACAAACCAATTATTGTAGGTGGCCAGGTCCAAGGGCCTCATAAACAAAGTATTCTTGGGCCATGGGCCAGGCCTCCTTCAACCATTCAGCTTTTAGCCACATCACTGCATCCATATGTAGTGTATTAGGATACAGAAATACATCTAGTGAATGGATGGTTGTGGTCTCTCTTAATTGTGTTTGCCATATCATATTAGCTGCTTCAATACATGAAGATACAATAAATTTAGTACGTAGGAAGGTGAAAAGAAATCAAATATAGCCCTCTCTAAATTATAAGGAGATTTACGTTTGCTAACTAAAGGTCGGAAAGGTTTATTTTCTTTATGCACTTTTATTTTTACAAGCATTTGGAATATATCGGGGTACATAGGGAGGTATACATTGTGGTTATACTAGTTTGCAAAAATGGGTCTCACTTGAGTTCTCTCAATTTAGTGAGTACTTTTGGTATGGAGTTATTCTTGAAAGGTTCACATTTTAACTCTTTTAAAGTATGCAATTATTTCTCAAAAATTGAGGAAAGTGCAACTGTTGTCATCACTGTGATATATGCCAATGGACTTGCAATAACTACTACATATGATTGTTAACAGCTCTAACAATTACTAAGTACAACGATATTTTGGATAGAAACATCGTAAGCTCCATGGCACCAGATAGCATAATTGATGTTCGGCATAATTGGAAATAAGCTAACAAATGTTTGTTATCAACCACAAGGAGTAACATACTATCCTACTGTACTTTGCTCAAGATAATTATATGTCAATATAGTGATATATAATATCTACAAATGCCCCCCCCCCCCCTTATATTTGAGATTGAGTAATTTAGACTAAATGAATATTGTACAGAAATTATCTTGAATTATATTAAGTATTAACTCTTTAACCCTTCCAGTATCCACATCGTCTGTATACATTCGCAGAATCCATAATGAGAGGCCAAGGGCACTGTTATACATTTTTAGTACAACAAAAAAGATTTTTTGATATATATATCTTATAAAAGTATATAAATGTTTTTGTGGAAAAAATTTCGCAGACATACACGATTTGAATCCACATCTCTCCAGAAATATGCCAGAGTATTCTAACCAGCTGAACTAATGCCAGCCCAGTCTTTTTTCCACTAATAATGACTATCACTCTTCCCATGAATTTTGGGTGCCTCCTTTTGGCACCATCTATGATCTTGGGTGGCAACTATTTCTTTTAGTGTTCTCAGTAAGATGGTAATAAATAATGAAGTGATGTCAAGCTATATAGTGTTATTAATGATTTAAACAATAATTGACAATCTCAGCGTTACCTGCAGGTGTTTACACATCTATAAATCAATAAATGTTTTTGTGGAAAAAATTTCGCTAACATACGGGATTCGAACCTGCATCTCTCCAGAAACATGCCAGAGTATTCTAACCTTTGATTTATAGACGATTAAACTATTGTTTACTTGACGTTTTATTTATTGTTTAAATCATTAAGAACACTATATAGCATGATGTGACTACATTATGTATTATGATCTTACTCAGAGCACTAAAAAGAAATAGTTGCCACCCAAGATCATAGATGGCACCAAAAGGAGGCACCCAAAATTCACGGGAAGAGTAATAGTCATTATTAGTGGAAAAAGACTGGGCTGATATTAGTTCAACAGTTAGAATACTCCGCATATTTCTGGAGAGATGCAGGTTCAAATCCTGTACATCAGCAAAATTTTTTCCACAAAAACTTTTATTGATTAATAGATGTTTAAACGTTGCAGGTAATGCTGAGATTGTCAATTCTTGTTCTAAAAATATAAAATTCAGGCTTAAAAAATAATATTTTGTTTTTCATTTGACACATATTTTATTAAACTACAATATAAATTACTTGTTAAAGCCATCTAATTGCCTTTCTCAGAAGTGCTATACGGTATTGCTGATTTGTTTATTAACCATGTTACCCTATGCTGAAGCAATTACTTTATGTAAGTTCACAAGTTTGATTTAACTATTATCAACAAATTTTTCCCTCAAGTTTTGAAAATCTGCTATAAACAAAAAACTGCTAATTTTTAAAACAGAAGATTTTGAAAGTAATTGCAAAGTACATAAACCAATTTTTTTCCCGTTTTACGTTCCTTTCTGCCACAAACCTATTTCACTATTACTAATTATTAGAATTATTTTTTTTATCATTTATCCCAGCATTCTATGCATCTTTCTCACCTTTCAGATCGAAACTGTAACTAACCAAAGCTTTCTTAGAAAGCAATTTGAGTTCCAAAGTTCCCTGCAGTCTAAAAAAGTAGGTAAAGTAGCAGGTGTGGTAACCTTGTTATTGCTCACATGTGCAGTAAACTGACTCTATAGTGAATGTTTACAGAAAGAGTTCTTGGATATAGGATAATGTGATCACACATCTATCGTCGGTATTAACCTTGGTTTACATTTCTGCAGATTGATTTTATTCCCTTAAATTTTTTTTTTTTCATTAGCTGATCTATCAATCTTTTGGGGTTATGCTACATCAAAATGTCAGCTTTACAAGTTGTTGCGGATATTATTTAACATTGTATTAGGTTATATGTTAATATTTTTTATTTATTCTAAAAGAACTTTGATCATGTATCATTTGCTGAAAATGAATGAGGTACTGGACATTTAAGTAAAAAGGACTTCCCTTCACATGGCAAATTGTTTACATGGATGATTTAAGCAAAATAATCCCATTTTTTGGTGAAATATTAGTGCAATGAATTTGAGGGGGCTTCTCAGTCAATAATCGCACCCAAACAAAATTTAATTATCAACTCCCTTTGTAAACTTAGTACTTTATTTTCCTTTTCTTATAATTAAACCTTAGTTTTCATTTCTGAAGATTTACTTTATTTCCATAAATTATCGATTTTTCCACTGACTGATAATATGAATTTTTCAGAGCTGTGCTACATCAGGTAACTAACTGGCTTACAACTTGTTGCTGTGGATATTTTATTTAATTAGGTTAGCTGTTAAATTTTCCTTTAATACATATTATTTTCCAGTAAAATAAACCTTAATCTGGTATCATTTTCTGAAAATGAATGAGGCCTTGGATACTGAAGCAAATTTCTTTCTGTCTATTTCTGTAAATTAGTGATCTTTCGGTCGACTGATTTATCAATCTTTCTGAGTTATGCTATACTGGATGGGTAGTTTAAAAGTTGTTGCAAATATTATATTTTATTATTTCTTGTTTTTTTTAGTAAAATAAATTTTAACCTTGTACTGTTTTCTGAAAATGAGGTCTTGGATATGGAAGTAAAATGGACTTCCTTGGCACAAAAATCAGTCCTCATGTGGGAGGGCAATTTTGGGAAAGTCTTTAACCCCCTCCCCAGCTAAACTCACTGTGAATGTTTCACTCCCCCTCCCCCCTTAGAAAAAATTCATTAAAAAAAAATACGAGTGTTACTTTTATATTGAATGTTTTTAAAAGCACCTTCTAGTACACTGAAGTGCCACTGAATTAGGGATAGGAGACATTATCCAAATTTAGTACCGCAAGTCCTGCATTTGTGTGCATGCGTGGCTAAAACTCTGGTCATATATAGCTGTCAGCTTTGGTGGCTTCCTAAGCATTCCTCATGAGAAGTGTAATGGGAAAGGCACAGGATTTAGATGCATTTGACAGAGGGCAGATCGTAGGTGCCCAATGGATGGAACAATTGATCTCCGAAATTGTCAACAAACTTGGATTTTCTTGTACAACAGTTTTCAAGAGTGTTCCGGGAGTATGAAAATTTCAGCAAAAAAAAAAAAGCACCCGGACAAACTACAAAGGACAACCAGCCTTGAATGATTGTGGCCTTTGCTGTCTGACCCACATCGTATGGACCAATAGGGGTCAGACATTATCTGAAATCACCTCTCATATGAACGAGGGTTCCAGCCGGGAAGTCAGTGCATGAACCATGCAAACACTCACTTCATCGTCTCGGCTTCGAGAGCCGCTGACCTACGAGAGTCCCACTTCTAATGGCATGACACTGGGCTGAACGCCTTGCCTGAGCTAAAGAACATTGAAAATTGGCAACAGATAACCTGGAGTGATGAATCCCGACTTAAACTTCATCACACCAATGGGAGACTGAGGGTATGGCACCAACTCCATGAAGCCATGGATCCTGCATGTCAGGTCGGAACAGTACAAGCTGGTGGTGGCCTGGGGTGTCTTCAGTTTCACATCTGTGGGACCTTTGGTATGTGTACTGACGACCTCATTGCATTCCGGTAAGTAGAACTCATGGCTGACCATTTACACCCATTTATGGCCAGCATTCATCCCAGTGGAGATGGCATCTACCAGCAAGACAGTTGTTCATCTCACAGGTCCAGGTTGGCTACTTCATGGTTGTAGAAGCATTCTGCTGACTTTGAAATAATGAATTGGCCACCTTGAAGCACAAGATTTAAATCCCATCGAAAATCTTTGGGATACCGTCAAGCAGAGTGTTTGGGAATCTGTCCCATCAGCGATGACCTTGAGAGAATTGTGGACAGCTCTGGAGGATGCATGGGTTGCCATACCTGTGGAGTCCTTGCCCCTGTCGTGTGGCAGCCGTTATCAGGGCCAGAGGTAATCCAACATGTTACTAGGTTGCTATCTATAATTCAATGGCACTTAAGTGTATCTTTGCTGTGCCACTCTAATGATATAATGCTTTTTTTTTTGCTTTGGTGTCCAAACCTTTCTGCACCTAATGAAGGTCACCAAACTTCAACATCCAATGAAAATAATTTATAATGTTTAATAAAAAAGGCAGCCAAGAAAAGCCTTAACTGGCATAGTGGTTAGGAAGCTAGTGACTGTTCCAGCAAGGCAAACTTTGTGTGTTGTGTTAGCTCTAACTAAGGCAGTGGTCAGCAGTGACTTCGGTCTTAGTAGGGCATGTCCTTGTATGAGAAGGCCTGTATTAAGCTAGGAGTAGCTTCCAGGATTCTTCTCTGTCCTATATGTTGCAAATCAAAAAAAGAAAGTTTTTTTTCCATTTCATAACCAGTTCACAAAATTCCATGAATGTCAGAAGTCCAAGTCACTTAGTATAACACTAGCTATGTTTAAAATATACAGTACTGAAAGGCATCAATAAAAGAAATAAAAATCACTATTCAGGTTAAATATTACATTATTTGGGAGGAAATTTCCTTTCGATTAATATACAATTTAACTCTTTTTATACATCAGGTTTTCCTGATGATGGAAAATTAGGCCTTAATTGTAGGGTGCGATCTTTTTTTTTCGCCATATCATATTGAAAAAGGCTTATTAAAATCAATATGCTTATAAATTTGTTTATATTAGTTATTTTCATAAAATTTGCATTTAAATTCTGTTTAATCTGGTATGAAACACAATCTATTTCCAATGATTGTTTTTTTTATTCAATTTCTAAAGTTGACTTGTTTATCTGACTCAGCATAATTGGCTAAAAGTTTGGACTTTTCTTAAAGTATGGTAGGGAGAAAAAAATTACAAAATGGAAGGAATTTTTACTTTTAACAATTATTATTTTTTGTTATCCAGAAAAAAATAGCCCTTCTATTCATGTGCATTATGGTTATTTATATTAGTTTTTTTAAATAAATTTTTGTTGCCAGATGCATTTTTTTTACTACATGATTCTAAAAAAGTCCTATTAAAATAAAACTAGTAGTCTTTTTAGTTAAATACTATACAGTCGTATGAGAATAATATGACCACCTACCATACATATACTATGGCAGGTGGTCATGTTATTCTGATACGACTGTGTATATTTTCAGAAAATTTAGAATTAAATGCTGATTAATTTGGCATATAACATGCCATAATTTCTTTCATTAGTTATTTGGCAAAAAAAATTTTTTTGGCTGAGCATAGGGAGAATATACCTCTGGATAGAAACCAGTTTTTCATGCTGGACACTGGAAGGGTCACATTATTATTAATTTTTATATCATATTCTTTTTTTATCTATAATCACTGTTTGGTCAGTTTTATCTGCTAATAAAATTTTTATTTCAGTATTATTTTTAAGATTATGTAATATTTTAAAATCCTGATTTCGACAAATATGCTAATTTCTTTGGTTATATTTTGAAATATGAACTTCGGGGAAACGAAAGATCAGGGAGATGCAAGGTGCCCATTACATGATTTATTAATAAATTTGTTTTTTTGAAAAATTACTTTATTTTCTGAAGTATTCAACAAAGTACAGAAAATCATGATTTTTTTTTAAAAAGCATTTTGTTGATTTTCATAGTCAATCAGATGAATTTTAAGGTTCTCTGGTTCTGAAAAGGCTTACTGATTCCTAGTAGAGTATAGTATTAGTGATGTAAATTTTTCCATTTTGCTACTTCTAGAAGTATTTACATTTTTCCTCAAATATGACAGTAACAGTCGGTTGTTTGTGGTTTCATGGCTCATGGGCAACTAAAGCAACATTGTGCCAAACAAGATAGAATACTCCCTCAACCAGCTGCTTGGCCAAGGAGGTCTGACAGGAGCCTGTCAGTTCCTATGCCAGAGTAGGTCTATGAGGATGGCAGGACCTCAGCAAATAAATAACACAAAAATCTATGCCTTACCCGGAACTCTAACCTAAGACCCTATGATCAGTAGTGAAGCACACTAACCACTCAGCCACAGGACAGAAACAAGGATAAAAGAAAACACAAATAAAAATTAGCAAAACCCACAACCAAAGTTAAAAGCAAGAAGCAAAACTGGTAAAAAAAAAACAGAACATAATATAATGACATAAAAAGGCCTGTGGAATAAAGAAGCAACAAGTATAAAACATAGAAAGCAGCATTGGGTGTATAGGATACAGCAAAAAGCAAAATTAACCAGTGAAAGATATTATAAATGATTAAAATAACAGCATAATGTAAATGATAAAAAAAAGGAGGAAAAAAGGAACAATCAGTTAAAAAACGTTAAGTTTAAGAAGCTCAGATGTAATATTCAGAAATTTAAAATATATCTGATGCTGAAGCCCGGCCATTTTAACACTATAATCAGCCAAAAAAAATTAACTTTAGAATTTTTTTGGCAAATAACTAATGAAAGGAATTATGGCATGCTGGTATGCCAAATTAACCGGCATTTAATTCCAGATTTTCTGAAAATAAAATATTTAGCAAAAACATAAGTTTTACTTTAATAGCATATCTATAGATGCACATAGTAAAAATGCATCTCACAATGCAAATAAAAATTTGTTTTAAAAAAACTAATACACAGAAATCATTATAATGCATATGAATAGAAAGACTATTTATTTCTGAATAACAAAAAAAAAATTATTTGAAGCAAGAAAATTACTCCCATTTTGCAATTTTTTTCTCGGTACCATACTTTGAGAAAAGTCCAGCTTTTCGTCAACTGTGTAGAGTCATATCAACAAGTCAACTTTGGTTATTTTTTTTAAATTACAATCAATTGAAATAGGTCATATTAAGTACCAAACTAAACTTGACTTTGCAAGTAATGATGAGGTTAGAAGGAGTCAGCAAACACCTTAGAGCAGCATTTCGTGCAGAGAGAGAGAGAGATTGTGTTGGTTTCGCCATGTTGTCTGTATGCATAGCTACAGATTGGCAAATAGAATTATGAGAAGTGTGCCCAAAGGCTTCAGGAAAAGTGAAAGACCCAGGATGCATTGGGCAGACAATGTCAGACAGGACCTTGCTAGAATTGGCCTACAGTGGCCGTATGCTGTAGATCAGGACAGACAGCTGTGGAGAACAAAATTACAGTTTGGTAGGACCTCCATAGGCCATGCTGCATATGGATTTCATATGAATTTTAATAAGAAGTTTTCACACTGATATAGTGAAAAAATAGATTTGTCTATATGATTAAAGCTTAACATTGGAAAAAGTGATGAATAAAAACAGTTAAATTATATATTAATCGAAAGTAACTAAATTGCACAATCTGGTCATACCTCTGTAGCCTATGGCTGCTTGAGGATGATGATGAAAAATCTTCCCAAATAATATAATATTTACTTGAAAATTAATACTTATTTCTTTTAATAATTCTTTGCAGTGTGGTATATTTAAAACATGGTCCAGCGTTATACAAGATAACTTGGAGTACTCGCATTAATGGGATTTTCTGCTCTATTTTTATGAAATGAGAAAAACACTCTCTTGGCTGACTTTTATTACTAAACATTATGAATTTTTTTTTTTTTTTTTTTTTTGGGGGGGGGGGGGGTTAAGTTTGGCAATCTTGGCTGAGTGCAGAAAGGTTTTTTTTTACTGGAAAACAAATAATAAAAGAAAAATTAACATATAACCCAATGTGATATTAAATCAAATATCTATAGCAACAAGTTGTAATCTTCATGAGTGAACACAGTGAGTAATAATAAATAAGTTGTAAGCTGGTCATCTATTGTAGTGTAACTGCAAAAAAAAAATCTATAATAACATTGGTTTACAAGGTTTTTATAACATGAACAACTGTAGCTGTCTTTAACTATTTTTCAGGTGCTGATTTCAGATCTGGCCTTAAAAAATGACTAGCACATCATGTTTTTATGCTATTGATCATTTTGATTCCTATTAAGATCTTCCTATAAGAGGGAGGATACTAGATATTTTACTTTTTGTGGCTGGCAACACTGATTGTCAAGTGGGAGAAAACATGCAACAGTAACCTAACCTCAGACCACCATTCTCGTTTTCATTGTAGGAGGAACATGTGCATACGTTGAAGAGTGAATTTTGGTGTTTAAATAGCACAAAGGCAGCATCGCAGATGTGTTAATGTGCCAGATAAGTTTTGTTATGTATGTGGAAATTATATTTTAAAATCCCAGGGTTGTTCTTTGACAAAGATTGTGAAGAAAGCCTACAACTTGTATTTTGGATGTCATGTTGGAGATCAGGACAAAACATGGGCCCCATATGTGTGCTGCATTTTGTGCTTTGTTGGCCTGAGTGAATGGTTGAAAGGTAAGATAAAATCCATGTCCTTTGCAATTCCAAAGTTTTGGAGTGAACCAGCTAGTCACTTGCAATTGCTATTTTTGTTTAACTAAAGTGTTGGGCTTTTCAAAAAAGAACAAAAGCAAAATACAATATCCAAATGTGCCTTCAGCCATAAGGCCAGTTTCTCATCGAGAAGATCTTCCTATACCAATACCTTCAACCATTTGGGAGGAGATTTGATTCATATTCATCAGAGGAAGACTTTGAGGCAAATACAGATCCTGCATACAACCCTAAAAAGTTAGAAAAGTATCATCTGATTCAGCAAAATGAATTAAATTATCTTGTTCGAGACCTAGGACTTTTCAAACAACAAGCTGAGGTTTTAGGTTCAAGACTTCAAGAGTAGAATCTTCTGGCCAAAGGTACCAGAGTTTCTCTGTTCAGAAAGAGATATTCAGCTTTATCTGCTTATTACGAGATGCAAGATGGTTTGTGTTTCTGCATAGATATTTCAGGGCTTAGAAGAAACTGGAAAAACTCACAACCCTAAGGAATGGCATCTATTGATAGATTCGTTAAAATTCAGCTTAAAAGCTGTCCTTTTGCTTAAAGGAAACTAAAAACCTTCCATTCCAGTGACATGCTGTGGGTATGAAGAAAACTTATGCAAGCATGGAAAAAACACTCCCTGCTACAAAATATGACCAGTTTAAATGGACAATATGTGGTGACCTAAAAGTCATATTTCTCTTGCTCCGGGCTTCAAGGAGGCTTCACAAAATTTTGCTGTTTTCTATGTTTGTGGGACATTAGGGCCAGAAAGGAACACTACAAAACAAAAGACTTGCCCAAAAGAGATGCTTTTATTCCTGGAAAGAGTAATGTGAGGTATAAGCCTCTAGTTGATCCCTCATGTTCTGCTCCCACCACTACACATCGCACTACGCTCCCACCACTACACATCACACTAGTCACTGAAAAACTTTGTAAAGGTTATGGACAAAACTGGTAAAGGGCTTTTAGAAGGAAAAATTTCCAAAACTAAGTGATGCCAAACTCAGAGAAGGGATCTTTGTTGGTCCTCAGATCAGGAAGCTACTGAATGATATTGTCTTCGAAGAAAAATTGAATATGAAGGAGTGCACTTGCATGGAAATCCTTCACGTCTGCGGTCCAGGGTTTTCTGGGGAATCACAAAGAGGAAAACTACCATCAGCTCATTTAAGATCTTCCCAAAAACTATGAAAATCTTGGCTGTCGAATGCCTTTGAAGATACATTTCTTGCACTCGCATCTTGACTTCTTTCTCAAGAACTTAGGAGCTGTCAGTGATGAACAAGGGGAAAGATTTTGCCAGGATATAAACCATGGAGGAGAGATACCAGCAAATGATGAGTGACTACTGCTGATTCTTGCAGAAGGAAGATACCACAGCACATAAAAAACAAAAATGAACTTCTTGTAAGTATAAAAGATCCTTACCCATGTTTTCTTATTTCACATTTCAATATTATTTCATTTGTTACTTTATATTCAGTGGTCTATAACTATGGGCTTGTAAATGGTAGCTAGGCGTAAACTGGAAGGAGAGCTGTGTACCAATCCCCAGTGATGATGCACAGAACCGGCCAGGTCTAGCACCTAATGTCCGACCCCGCCTTCTCGTGGTGCAGGCCGTTAGTACCTTTCAAAAGAGATATTCTCTTTTGGAAGGGAACGGAAGGGGAGGGCTGCCAGTTCAGTATGGCCTACTGATCTGGTCATCTATGGCCACTTTTTCTTTTTTTTTCCACCCTGCTGAGGAGTGGTCAACTTCACAGGGTCCTGGTGCTGACCATTTATACCTACTAGACTGGACTTGTTTATGGATTTGAGCTTGATTATGGATCCTGGACTTGCTGCACTGGTGGGCCTCTGTTGAGGGAGAGTCTGCCGCTGTGTTTTCTGTTTGCTTCTGGGTTGCCAGCTCTAAGTGAACAGAGGCATGGGATACCTTATATCAGCTGGTGGATAATCCTAATCAGAGGCCATCGCAGGTACCTGAACCTTACTTAGCTAGTTGGGCATCGTCAAGCCTAAACTGGAGTAATGTGTCTCAGGCAGGCCATATGGTTCTTGAAAAAGTCCACTTGAAAAGGTGGTGCCTGAAGTTCCTACCAGCATCGGTGACTTCAGCCTTTAGCAGAGGAGGAACAGGTCTTTGCCCCATACCTGCGATCAGGGGGCTGTTTGATATTGTTGGCCCTACCAATCTCAATAAACCTAATTTCTTTAAAAATCCTACTAATCATTTTCTCTCTGCAGGAACGTGGAACGTGAGGACATTACATAGAGATTATTCTCTTGATGTCCTCATGCAGGAATTCCAGTGCTATAACCTAGATATTCTAGGCTTGCAAGAGACCAGATGGACAGGTAAAGGTGAGATACTTAAAAATAACTTTAAATTTCTCTTTACAGGGAGGGAGGATGGAAAGCATCACCAAGGCGTGGGTCTGCTGCTCAGCAGACATGCTAGTGATGCTCTTCTAGGATATGAGTGCATTAATGAAAGGTTTCTTACAGCAAAATTTCAGACAAGCATTAAAGACTTGAATGTTATCTGCTGTTATGCCCCCACTGAGGATTCTGATGAGGATGAGAAGGATAGGTTTTACGGACAACTTCAGGATATTTTGAATTCTGTCAAGAAAGGAGATATTACCCTTGTTCTTGGTGACTTCAATGCCAAAGTTGGTACCGACTCTGACCTTTGGGGAGGAGTAATAGGCCCTTTTGGTATTGGTAGCTGCAATGGCAATGGGCAACGTCTCCTACAGGTAAGTAAACTAAATGGTTTCAGAATAACTAACACATATTACAAACACCGCGACATACATAAACACACATGGGTTTCACCTGATGGGCTGCATAAGAATATGATTGATTATATATTAATTAACAGCAAATGGGCTAGTTCTGTTAGAAATACCAGGGCATATAGGGGAGCTGAAATTGGATCTGACCATTACCTTGTTAAAAGTGTCTTGCAACTTAAACTTAAAAAGTGTTGTGCTAGGGTTAAAAAATTTACCTTTAATACTGAAGCTCTGAAAGACCCAGTTATAGCTAAAGCTTACCATGATAGGTTACTTAGTCATTATGACAGTCATGGTTTGCTTAATACTGAAGTTGAGGAAGAATGGGGCCATTTTAAACAGGCTTTTTTGGAAACTAACAGTACTCTTTTAGGGAAAAAGGAGCAGAGGAGGCAGAATTATTTAAGTGATAAGGCACTTGAGCTTATTTCAGAAAGAAGGAACTGCAGGAATGTCCTTAATCAGTACCCTACTAGTCCTAATAGAAAGCATTACAAAGAACTTAATAAACGTGTAAAGGGTCAGTTAGCTACTGATAAGAATCTTTGGCTTGATGGCCTTGCTGACAAAGCTGAGGAAGCAGTTAGACAGCACAACAGCAGAGAGCTGTACCAGATAGTTAATGTTTTGTGTGGTAGAAAACGAACAGGTATACAGGGATTGAAGGATAAACAAGGCAAGGTTATAGAAGGTGAGGATTCTGTCATGGCTAGGTGGGCTGAGCATTTCAGTGATGTTCTAAACAATGTGGTTAGTTCTACTCCCATTGTCTGCAATGATGATAGATGCATTGTTGGCTTTAATGTTGGCCCTATAACACAATCTGAAGTTAGTTTGGCTATTTCTAAACTTAAACTTCATAAATCCCCAGGGGTAGATGAAATTACTACAGAAATGCTCAGAGCTGGGAATGTTTTGGTTATCACTTGGATGACTGAAATTTTGAATAACTTTTATGATAAAGGCATGGTTCCTAAAGATTTTACCAGAGCTATTATTATCCCTATTTTCAAAAAAGGTGATCGCAGTTCTTGTGATAACTATAGGGGTATCAGCCTACTCTCCGTTCCAGGAAAAGTTCTTTCCATGATTGTGCTTAATAGAATTAAGAATCTGGTTGACAGGCAATTGCGTGATGAGCAATGTGGATTCAGAAGTGGTAGGGGATGTGTAGATCAGATATTTTCACTTAGGCAGATTATTGAGAAATGTTTAGAGCTTCAGAAACCTTTGGTTGCTAGCTTTGTTGATTTCAAAAAGGCTTTCGACTCTGTTGATCGTCATACTTTGTGGTTGATTGTGAGATCATATGGTATACCAGACAAGTTAGTTAACATAATGAAAGCTCTCTATAATAACACTGAGTCATGTGTGAGAGTTGGTAAGTCTTGTAGCAATTGGTTTAGCATTACTTCTGGTGTTCGACAAGGGTGCATTTTGTCTCCTTTTCTCTTTAGTTTGGTTGTTGATTATGTTATGCGAAATTCACTTCAAGGGAATGATTTTGGCCTTAAATGGGCTGGAGATACGAAAATTTCTGATTTAGATTATGCTGATGATTTAGCCCTTTCGGCAAATGATGTTGATGAGATGAACTCTTTCATTCGAACTCTTGATGAGACTGGTAGTACAGTAGGTTTGGTTATAAACAGAGAGAAAACTAAAGTGATGAAAATTGGTCAGGCAGGTTGTGATTCAGTTAATCTGAATGGTTGCAGTCTTGAGCAGGTGTCACAGTTTAATTACCTTGGGAGCTGCGTAACTGATACTGGTGATGTGCGGCATGAGATTAACAGACGAATAGGTATTGCTGCCGGGACTTTTAAGAATCTATGGAGATTGTGGAGAAATAGGCGTATATACCTTAAGACTAAAATTAGACTGTATAATAGTTTGGTTCTTTCTAGGGTTAGTTATGGTAGTGAAGCTTGGACGCTGTGTAAGCAAGATAACAGGAAACTAGATGCTTTTGATTTTAGATGCTTACGCAGTATCTTGGGTATTAGGTGGTTTAACTTTGTAACTAATGATGAGGTTAGGCAAAGGAGTCTGCAACCTCCTTTAAGCAGCATATTGTGCAGAGAGAGACTCCGCTGGTTTGGCCATGTTGCCCGTATGGATAGTTATAGATTGGCGAATAAGGTTATGAACAGTGTGCCTAGAGGCCTCAGAAGGAGGGGGAGACCTAGGATGCGGTGGGCAGACAATGTCAAACAGGACCTTGTTAGAATTGGTGTACAGTGGCCGGATGCAGCAGATGTAGCTCAGGACAGATATGCTTGGAGAATTAAACTGCGCGGTCTGGTTGGACCTCCATAGCCCATGGCTGCTTGAGGATGATGATGATGATGATGATAACTATGATGTTTCTAATTTTTTTCACTGTAATCATGTAATTAATTAATGAGTTTTAAATTACAAATTAATAAAATAGTCACATTTATTTTCATTTCCCAGATAGGCATATTCATTAAAATTTGAAATACATCAATCTGCAATTTATATAAAAACTGTATGTGCTGCAAATTTCTCACAGCCATATTTGAATTCAGCACGTCAAAATTAGTTAAAAACATCCTATTTGACCAATGTTATATAAAAAAATTTCAATTTGTTGTCTAGTTTAATCAATCAATTGAAAAATCAGTAATTCACGGAAAAAATGTACACAAATGAAATTGAAGGTTTAAACATAAAAGTGTAAATACTAACTAGATATATGGTGAATTTATCCAAAGTTTGCTATAAACAATACACTTTCTAGGCACTTTACTGCCACACATGCAAGCAATTAACTAGGTCATGGCACCTGGCTCTCTCCTGACAATTTCCCAATAACTAAGGACCAAACAACAACAGCTCTGGCCATCGTCAGGGTAATGCGTTACTTTTACTCTTTAATTTTACTTATAATTTCGATTCAGCAGGAAAAAAATGCATAGAATGCTGAATAAATGATCGAAATGATAACAAATAATTCTAGGAATAATGAAATAGGTTTAAGGCAGAAAATGGTGTAAAACAGGGGGAAAAAAACAGAGGTATGTACTTTGCAATTACTTCCAAAATCTTCTGTTTTTAAAAATGGCAGTTTTTTTGTTAATTTTCAGGAGATATTCAAATTTTAAGGAAAAATTTGTTGATAACAGTTCAAATCAAACTTGTGAGCTTAAATCAGGTGGTTGTTTCAATACATAGTAACATTAACAAAGAAATCAGCAATACTGTATAGTGCTTCTAAAATTTGGCAATCAGATCACTTCATCAAATTATTTATATTGTAGTTTAATAAAATATGCATCAAATGAAAAAAAGAAAATATTTTTTATGCTTGAATTAGGTATTGTTAGAAGATATATGTAAGAAAATTTTCAAATGGCAATTTCTATATTTTTTTAAAAATTGAAGTTTTATTTGTTGTATTAAAAATGAGCATAGATGTCTTGGCCTCTCATTTCAGATTGTCATATCTATGTTCATTGGAGACCTTGCAAGGGCTAAGTTTCATCCATCCGTAAAAGAATGTGCAAGAAACGAATGACTTAAGTGGTGCCAAACAAACATGATTACAATGGTTTGACAACAGGTTTGATCACAAGAGCTTCTTTACAATCTGTTCTGACCAAAATCTCTGCCATTGTGCTTAGTGTTCGATGGAGAAACACTACCAGAAGTAGAGATGTGGAACTAGCAGCCGAGAGCAAGTAGGGGCATGGCTGACTTGTTAGCAGGATCTATCAAGTCATTGTCACTGATGCTAGCTAATGTGATCAGGTACCCAACATAAGAAGGATGGTCAAAGTGGCTGCCAGACGATGCAACTACAGCCAGATCTAGCCACTCTAAGCTCAAAGCCTGTAGTGAACTAAAGCACACACTTTAAAGTGAATTCAGAAACAGAGAATTCATTAACAGTCTGCATCACAAGAAAGCATGGTCGGATCATCATCCTCAAGCAGCCATGGGCTATGGAGGTCCAACCAGACCGTGAAATTTAGTTCTCCAGAATATCTGTCCTGAGCTACATCTGCTGCATCTGGCCACTGCACACCAATTCTAACAAGGTCCTGTTTGACATTGTCTGCCCACCACATCCTAGGACTCCCCGTCTTTCTGAGGCCTTTAGGTTGTTGTTTGGGTTGTTTTACCTCTGAGCGGCACTTTTTTGCACACCATGGGCTAAATGGCCAGGTCACATGGATCCCGAAGGCTCAGAGAAGGTTGGGGGAGGGGACCCACTGGAACAGCTGTTGGGAGACAGATGGTAGCCTCCCGTCAAGGCCATCCAGCGTGTTCTTTAACGTGCACAGGGTATGGCTCTCCCGCACACGGGGCCACGGCTTAACGTCCCATCCGACGGACGGCGGCCTTTACCAAGCCCATCAGTGTCCCCTACTGACCGTGGGCAGGGCGGGGAATTTTTGCGGAGATAAATCTCAACGCTGACCCAGCTGGGACTCGAACCTGGGAACTACAGATTACGAGCCTGGCGCGCTACCGACTGAGCCACCCCCGCCCCAAGAGGCCTTTAGGCACAAAGTTCATATCCCTATTCACTAAACTATAATTATCCATATGGGCAACATGGCCAAACCAATGGAGTCTCTCTGCACAATATGCTGCTTCAAGGAAGTTGCCAACTCCTTTGCATGACCTCATCCTTAATTACAAAGTTGAACCACCTAATGCCCAAGATACTGCGTAAGCATCTAGAATCAAAAGCATCAAGTTTCCTATTATCTTGTTTACAATGGGTCCAAGTTTCACTACCACAACTAACTATAGAAAGATAAACTATTATACAGTCTAATTTTAGTCATTAGGTGTATATGCCTATTTCTTCACTCTCCATAGATTCTTAAAAGTCCCTGCAGCAATCCCTATTCTTCTATTTAACTCGTGCCACACATCACCAGCATTTATGACTAACATAATTAGTAAAATTTAAAAGGTTAAAGACAGGGATAAAAAAAAGCCATCAAAGGTGTTTGAATGTAAGGGGCTTGAACATAAAATCATGAAAACTAAAATACATCATCATCATCATCATCCTCAAGCAGCCATGAGCTACGGAGGTCCAACCAGACTGTGCAATTTAGTTCTCCAAGCAAGTCTATCCTGAGCTACATCTACTGCATCTGGCCACTGCACACCAATTCTACCAAGGTCCTGTTTGACATTGTCTGCCCACCGCATCCTAGGTCTCCCCTTCTTTCTGAGGCCTTTAGGCACACTGTTCATAACCCTATTCGCCAATCTATAATTATTCATACGGGCAACATGGCCAAACCAATGGAGTCTCTCTCTGCACAATATGTTGCTTAAAGGAGGTTGCAAACTCCTTTGCCTAACCTCATCATTAGTTACAAAGTTGAACCACCTAATGCCCAAGATACTGCGTAAGCATCTGGAATCGAAAGCATCTAGATTCCTGTTATCTTGTTTACAAAGTGTCCAAGTTTCACTACCATAACTAACCCTAGAAAAAACCAAACTATTATACAGCCTAATTTTAGTCTTTACTCGTATACGCCTATTTCTCCACACTCTCCATACATTCTTAAAAGTCCCGGCAGCAATCCCTATTCGTCTGTTAATCTCATGCCGCACATCACCATTATCGGTTACATAGCTCCCAAGATAATTAAACCGTGACACCTGCTCAAGACTGCAACCAGTCAGATTAACTGAATCACAGCCTGCCTGACCAATTTTCATCACTTTAGTTTTCTCTCTGTTTATAACCAAACCTACTCTACTACCAGTCTCATCAACAGCTCGAATGAAAGAGTTCATCTCATCAACATCATTTGCCAAAAGGGCTAAATCATCAGCATAATCTAAATCAGAAATTTTCGTATCTCCAGCCCATTTAAGACCAAAATCTTTCCCTTGAAGTGAATTTCGCATAACATAATCAATAACCAAACTAAAGAGAAAAGGAGACAAAATGAACCCTTGTCGAACACCAGAAGTAATGCTAAACCAATTGCTACAAGCCTTACCAACTCTCACACACGACTCAGTGTTATTATAGAGAGCTTTCATTATGTTAACTAACTTGTCTGGTATACCATATGATTTCACAATTAACCACAAATTATGACGATCAACAGAATCGAAAGCCTTTTTGAAATCAACAAAACTAGCAACCAAAGGTTTCTGAAACTCTAAACATTTCTCAAGAATCTGCCTAAGTGAAAATATCTGATCCACACATCCCCTACCACTTCTGAATCCACATTGCTCATCACGCAATTGACTGTCAACCAGATTCTCAATTCTACTAAGCACAATCATGGAAAGAACTTTACCTCGAACAGAGAGTAGGCTAATACCCCTATAGTTATCACAAGAACTGTGATCACCTTTTTTGAAAATAGGGATAACAATAGCTCTGGTAAAATCCTTAGGAACCATGCCTTTATCATAAAAGATATTCAAAATTTCAGTCATCCAAGTGGTAACCGAAACATTTGCAGCTCTAAGCATTTCTGTAGTAATTTCATCTACCCCTGGGGATTTATGAAGTTTAAGTTTAGAAACAGCCAAAATAACTTCAGATTGTGTTATAGGGCCAACATTAAAGCCACCAATGCATCTATCATTATTGCAACAATGGGAATAGAACTAACCGCATTGTTTAGAATATCACTGAAATGCTCAGCCCACCTAGCCATGACAGAATCCTCACCTTCTATAACCTTACCTTGTTTATCCTTCAATCCCTGTATACCTGTCCGTTTTCTACCACACAAAACATTAACTATCTGGTACAGCTCTCTGCTGTTGTGCTGTCTAACTGCTTCCTCGGCTTTGTCAGCCAAACCATCAAGCCAAAGATTCTTATCAGCAGCTAACTGATCTTTTACACGTTTATTAAGTTCTCTGTAATGCTTTCTATTAGTACTAGTAGGGTATTGATTAAGGACATTCCTGCAGTTCTTTCTTTACGAAATAAGCTCAAGTGCCTTATCACTCAGATAATTCTGTCTCTTCTGCTCCATTTTCCCTAAAAGAGTACTGTTAGTGTCAAAAAAAGCCTGTTTAAAATGATCCCATTCCTCCTCAACTTCAGTAGTAAGCATACCATGACTGTCATAATGACTAAGTAACCTATCATGGTAAGCTTTGGCTATAACTGGGTCTTTCAGAGCTTCAGTATTAAAAGCAAATTTTTTAACCCTAGCACAACACTTTTTAAGTTTAAGTTGCAAGACACTTTTAACAAGGTAATGGTCAGATCCAATTTCAGCTCCCCTATATGCCCTGGTATTTCTAACAGAACTAGCCCATTTGCTGTTAATTAATATATAATCAATCATATTCCTATGCAGCCCATCAGGTGAAACCCATGTGTACTTATGTATGTCGCGGTGTTGTAATATGTGTTAGTTATTCTGAAACCATTGAGTTTACTTACCTGTAGGAGACGTTGCCCATTGCCATTGCAGCTACCAATACCAAAAGGGCCAATCACCCCTCCCCAAAGGTCAGAGTCAGTACCAACTTTGGCATTGAAGTCACCAAGAACAAGGGTAATATCTCCTTTCTTGACAGAATTCAAAATATCCTGAAGTTGTTCATAAAACCTATCCTTCTCATCCTCATCGGCATCCTCAGTGGGGGCATAACAGCAGATAACATTCAGGTCTTTAACGCTTGTCTGAAATTTTGCTGTAAGAAACCTTTCATTAATGCACTCATATCCTAGAAGAGCATCACTAGCGTGTCTGCTGAGAAGCAGACCCACGCCTTGGTGATGCTTATTGTCGTCCCTCCCTGAAAAGAGAAATTTAAGATTATTTTTAAGAATCTGACCTTTATCTGTCCATCTGGTCTCTTGCAAGCCGAGAATATCTAAATTATAATGGTGGAATTCTTGTGTGAGGACATCAAGAGAAAAAGCTCTGTGCAGAGTCCTCACATTCCAACTACCTACGGAGAGAAAATGGTTAGTAGGATGTTTAAAGAAACTATGTTTATTGAGAAAGGGAATGCCGACAATATCAAACAGCCCCCTAATCGCAGACATTGTGCAAAGACCCATTCCCCCACTACTAAAGGCTGAAGCCATCTACACTGGAAGACTTCCTCCAATGTAGAATTTGACGATGCCAATAGAAGCAAAGAGTTCAGGTGCCTGCGATGACTTCTGCTCAGGATTATCCACCAGCTGATAAACATATACTGTGAATCTATTCATTTGGGGCTGTCAACCCACAAACAAACAGAAAACACAGCGGAAGATTTTTCCTCCACAGAAGCCCACCAGTGCAGCAAAATCAGGATCCATAATCAAGCTCAGAGCCATATATCTGTCCAGTAGGTTTATATGGTCAGCACAAGTACCCTGTGTGGTTGACCACTCCTCAGCAGGGTAGAAAAAAAAGTAGCCATAGTTGTCCAGATCAGTAGGCCACACTAATCTGGCAGCCCTCCCCTTCCGTTCACTTCTACAAGAGAGTATCTCTTTTGAAAGGTACTAACGGTCTGCACCACGAGAAGGCGGGGTCGGACATTAGGTGCTAGGCTTGGCCGGTTCTATGCATCATCACAAGGGATTGGTGCATAGCTCTCCTTCCAGTGACTACCTAGCTACCATTTAAACATCATTTAATGTTAAAGGGTTGGGTTGTTTTACCTCTGAGTGGCACTTTTACTGCTCACAATGGGCCAGATGGTAGTCTGATGTCAAGGTCATCCAGCATGTTCTTTAACGGGCATAAGATATGGTTCTTCTGCATATGGGGTCACAGTTTAGCATCTCATCAAAAGGAAGGAGGCCTTTCCAAGCCCATCGGTCCCTCCTATTGATCTAGGGCAAGGTGGGGAGTTTTGAGGAGATAAATCTCTACACCGGCCCAGGAGGGACTCGAACCTGGGAAGTACAGATTATGAGTCTGGCACGCTACTAAATGAGCCACCCCCAACCTTCTGTGATGATGAGCAAGAAGTCTGGATGCTCAGCATGGTGGTTGGCAAAGAGTTAATGGTATAGGTACATGCAATTTGGTTGTAAAAGCATCCCCCCTCCTATAAAGGAAGAAAAAAAAACACAGGAAAGGGAAATAGACGGCCACGGTGGAAGTGATTCAGATGTCAACTGGGAGATGCTATCAAGACTGTTAGGGTTTCTAACGTAACCTCGGACACATTAGGATCAATGGTCATTTGAAATTATTGTAAAGCATTTCCCAGTTAAGACTAAAGACAAATCCAAGTGGGATGACTATGATTGCAATGTAGATGCATGCAATTTATATGCAGGGACAAATGTTTACAGGAAAATGTTAAAGATGGTTTGTCAGTCTCAATGTAAAGACTCTGGCAGAAGGTTCCCATGCAAACACAGAAGGCCTGATGGTTAAGAGTTCAACACCTTCACCACTGAATACGGGGCAGAATCATACACCTGGGATCTGTAGTCCACTTTTTTACAGACAGAGCAAAGAACATTGGTCCACCCCCCAGCAGATGATGTTCAATGCCTGTGTGCACTTGGACCAAAGATGACATATGTAAGGTAAAAAGTTCAATTTCCAGTGGATACGATATTGAGAACCTTGGTCTCTGCCACAACTGAAATGATAAAACCACCAAGCTCAAGCTTGGGGTCCAGATGAAGATTTTTTTATTTACCCTCTTACATACTGCAATTAGAAAGTGTAACAATGGGCAACAAATTTTCGTAAAAGTCATGCCTCTGAGATAAAAGTAGCCATTTCTTAAATATTTCAAGGTGTTGAACATGAATATGACAATGAAAATGCAAAATTGGCTATGATTTCTGAGAAATCCACAACAGTTTCTTATATAATAGAGTAATACGTACATATGACATGTATCCATGTATTGGTAAAACCCCTCTTCTACTTCCAACATCGCTTTGCCCGTCACTTGTACAGCTGCTCAGGATCATCTCTGGCGAGCATCCAACAGTAGTCAGCCAACATTGAAGTGGACCAGTTTCCCTGGTATCGTTTCTCCATTGTTGAAATGTTCTGGTGAAAACATTCACTGTGCTCATCACTAGCCATGCCGCGATTGTCGGGGAAGAAATCTAAGTCGGAATGGAGAAAGTGGATCTTTAAGGAAATATTGTAACCAAATCTGTGATACAGAGACATGTCCTTACCCAGTTTCTTGTAGTCTGCCCTGACATTATCGAGGAATTCAGTTGACACCAGACGAAACGCATCCCAAGCCTTTTTCTCCTCACCCTGAAGCAGGTTGTCGAACATCTGGTCTCTGAACACCTCATAGATCTGAGGACCCACAAAAATTCCCTCTTAAATCCTTGCTTCGCTGAGTCGAGGGAATTTGTCAGCCAAGTACTTGAAAGCTGATGCAGTCCAGTCCAGTCCATGGCTTTTACGAAAGTTTTTCATCACACCGAGTTTGATGTGTAGGGATGATAGCAGAATTTTGTGGTTTCTGCCAGTGCTGGATGTTCCACATTCTTCTCTCTGACTTACAGAGATTTCCTCTGAGGCCAGTTTCTCTTCACGTAATGCAAAGTCTTTGCTCGGCTGTCCCATTCACATAAGAAACAGCAGTACTTTGTATATCGCAGCTGCAGACCCATCAACAGAGCCACCTTCAAGTCACAACAGAGATGCCAGCCATACTTGCTGTATTCAAGACAGTTCAACAGTTGTTTTAGGTTGTTGTAGGTTTCTTTCATGTAGACAGCGTGTCCGACCAGAATGGATGGAAGTCTATTTCCATTATGCAGCAGCACCACCTGAGACTCAATTTCAAGGAGTTTACAAATAGTTGTCATTCTTGAGGGTCATGTTTGATACCACAGGGCATTCATCAGGCCATCTACATCAGAGCAGAACACAAGGTCACTTCCTTTCTAAAGTAAGGTGCAAACTACTCATGAGGAGTTCAAAACGAAGTCACTCGGACATTTTCCTTAACAAGATTTCATTAAGTCTTAATCCAAGTAACTCTGCTTTGGCCTTGAACAGCCCCAGATCATGAACAAGATCGTTCATTTCTTCTTCAGTGAGAATGTGTGGCACAGATGACACACCGTGGCAGAGATATGGGATCATCATTACATACCGAAGGCTGCCGAGAACCTAATGTCAGTTTGTCTCCCTCCTCATTGTCTGAATCGATGGAAAATTCTTTCGGAGGTTTGGGAACAGGAAGGCCTTCGCCGTGCAGAACTGGTCGGAGAGCAGATTGTATATAGGTAAGCTATTGTCCACTTCTTTTTCCTTGGATTGGATTGTTTTACCTCTGAGTGGCACTTTTTTGCACACCATGGGCTAAATGGCCACGTCACATGGATCTCAAAGGCTCAGAGAAGGTTGGGGGAGGGGACCCACTGGAACAGCTGTTGGGAGACAGATGGTAGCCTCCCATCAAGGCCATCCAGTATGTTCTTTAACGTGCAAAGGGTATGACTATCCCGCACACAGGGCCACTGCTTAACGTCCCATCCAACGGATGACGGCCTTTCCATGCCCATCTCTTTTTCCTTGCAATGCCTCCAGAAACAGGTGGAAGCATGCAGAAGTAGCAGTCATTTGTGTGATTGCTTGGCTCTCTCCAAACCATAGGAATAGCAAATGAGATTACCACTTTTTAGCCTTTCAGCCACTTTGGAAGATTTCTTGCACACATACTGCAGCATATGTGTGGGGCCCAGGCCTTGTCCTGGTTCCCGATCTTGCATCCAAAATAAAACTAATATGCCGCTTTCACTATTAGAGTGATGGCCCTTTTTTGGCTTGCAAATGTAACAAAATGTATTTGCACTATTAACACAATTACGAGACATCACTACTGCTGGATTAAAACTGCAAGGATCACTTGTGTCGTACTTATAATTCAGGGGTAAATGGGAGTCACTCAAAAGACTTGCTGCGCCGAGACTTCGCTTACAACTAATGATTGCATCATCTTTTATCCGTGATCGTAAAGCCGCAATGTCATGACTCAACTACATTGCATCAGACAATGATGGGTGTGTATGGCAGGTTGATGCAATATAACGCAATATGTTGCAATCTGGAGTTTAAAATGCAGCGTTGCAAAATGGTTACCTATGTACTCAATGTGTACTGAGTTGTTTATACCTGATCATCTCTATCTCTGCTAAACAAGAGCTGATGGACAAATTTTATTGTCATTTTCGTGTTCAGCACCTCGAAATTAGTAAAGATTGGTTATTTTGATTTCAAAGCCTTTTTCGTAGTGTTGCTCAGTATAATTAATTTGGAATGACTGAAAATGAAATCATTAGTTATACCTAACTTGGAGGCAGCTATCATTTGAGACATCAAACTAGGACATTATAGCAACTGGGACATTTTATTAATAGTTTTAATTTAACTGAAGTTCAACTGCAATGCAAATTGATCAGGAATGGTTTGATCTATATTTCAGTGGTAAAAAATACTTTATCTACTTTGAATACTTTAATTTTTTCACAGCTCACCTTACTTTAATTACATATTTTTCAACTTTTTATTTTAATTTTGTTTTTAACATAAAATAAATTATTGTGACACTACTATGGCAGCATTCAAGTTTGCAGATCACTAAAAAATTGCAAATCCTGCCAACATTCCTATGAAGGGCTTTCAAAGAGTTCTTGGCATGTGTCTGTAGATCTACACTCATTCCTTTGAAGTTAACAAGCTAGGACTTGTTTGAAAGCTTGTCTAAACTTGTCATTTGTTTTAAAAACAAAGGCTATATAATCATTTATCTCTTCGCTCGTGGCACATAAAGTTCGGTCTGAGAAATCTGTGCGTAGTTGCTATGGAGCCTGCTAAAGATGGAGAAAGATTATACATTTTCACAAGAATGCAGCATGGGGATGATGTGAAAAATATTCATACCTATTTATCACAAGTACATGGGGATTATGCCTGTTCATATAGCACAGTTACGAGATAGATGTGCAAATTCAGAGGACAGACGAGCTGCGAAAACCTCCCTCGTGCAGGAAGACTGAAGGAGGGTTGGGTTGTTTTACCTCTGAATGGCACTTTTTTGCACACCATGACCTAAATGGCCAGGTCACAAGGACCCCGAAGGCTCAGAGAAGGTTGGGGGAGGGGACCCACTGAAACAGCTGTTGGGAGACAGATAGTAGCCTCCCATCAAAGCCACCCAGCGTGCTCTTTAACGTGCACAGGGTATGGCTCTCCAGCACCAGGGCCACAGTTTAATGTCCCATCCGATGGATGGCATCCTTTTCAAGCCCATCCGTTTTCCCTACTGACCGTGGGCAGGGTGGGGAGTTTTGCGGAGGTAAGTCTAAATGCTGACCCAGCTGGTACTTGAACCTGGGAATTGCAGATTACGAGCCAGGCACACTACCGACTGAGCCACCCCCCGCTCCATGACCAAAGGAGGCCGTGAATGATAGAATCATCACTAATGTTTGTGAACTTATTATGTAAAACCCCCACATCACCATTTCAGGTAATAAGTTTAGATGTCAAATGTATTGATTGGCTGTGTGGAAACAATTATTCATCAACATATAAAGTTCTGAATGATCTGTATCAAATGGGCACCCAACAAACTGACAGTGCAGCATAAAGGGCTAGAGTTGACCCATGCAAGGAGATGGTGGCAATGCTTGAACCTAGTGGTAGCAAATGATTAACAGACACTGCCACAGGTGATGAGGCATGATTTTATTACTGTACAATTTCCAAACAGATTTACAACTATGTTTTGGCCGAGAAAGTTGAACTGTAGCCCCAAATCCTCTGACAAGACTTTCAAGGAAGAGGATGTTAACAATTTTTTTTCAATTCCCAAGGAGTGGTAGTCATGGACACTTGACCTGAAAAATGACTATAAATGGGTAATACAGCAACATTGTTTTGCCCAAAATGGTTAAGGAGATGAAAGAGCAGCATCCAACAAGGGGTGTGTCATGGGTTCTCCTTCTTCATGACAATGCCAGTGCTCACAAAAGCCTATAAGTTATGGCCTATCTGAAGCAGGAAAAAGTCAAACAGCTGCCCCCATTCTGAATATTAATCTGGTTTTGAATCTTGCAAATTTTGGTTGTTTCCAAAAATTAAAAAGGGTGCAAGACCTTGCAAAATGAATTCAGAGTTGTGAAGTATTCCCAAAAGGAGTACCACCAAGTATTCCAGATTGGGCTTAGACGTTTGTAAATTTGCATAGATGCTGGAGGGGAGTACTTTGAAGGACAGTGAAATTTTTGTTGAGGTAAATGCAATGGTTTTCATTTTGCAGATGCATGTCAAGAACTTTTTGAACAACCCTTGTACAAATGGCTATCCATTCTCTGAATCTTCCAAATGATTCCAGATGTTCGTCTACATGTTCTGCAACACCTCTTGCAAGCTGTGAGGCTTTGAAGTGTGTGCGATATGATATGGTGAGTGCTGCATCTGCACTGCCTTTCATAGTGTGCCTATGTGCATGGCATTTTGCATGTCTCTGTGAAGGCATTTGTTCATGTGGCATTCCTTTTTGCATATGTTCTTTGTCATGATCTGATGTTACCTCTCTACCAAATATCATTGAATTCTAGCCAGTCATTATGTTGAATATCAACTTTTTTGTTTGTAACTTAGCAATTCTTTACAAGGGTAAACTATTGCAGTACACAAGGAACACCATTAAACAGACATACATGTATCTATAACAGCAATAAAATCACTAAAATCAGCAATATTGTGCAATATACAGAAAAAAGTTTTGATTCTGGGGTGCTATATTGCTCCTTTGGCCTGTTACTAGTAGAGGGTTGTGGTGAGGAGCTAGAATCCTTCTATTGCCTAATAATAGAGTGCTGTGATAAGGAGACTTGGGAGGGGCAGCAACAGATTTGAAGCAATATAGGAGAAAATTATTGAAGAGAAGCAGATCAAGCAAGTTTGGTGCTAGATAGATCAATGCCATTCATAAAATTCAAAGTCTGTAAAATTGGGGTCTGTAGAATCAATGTTTTACTGTATTATGATTTATATTGAATTAATATTTTATAGAATATGCCAATATTTTTTTTAAACTTTACTGTGGTTAAAATGGAAAGAAAAAAAATAAATAAAACCTTACAATTTTTTTTGCAAAAAAAAGCTTGTAAAATTTTACTTACTTTTAATTTATTTTTAATTTTTGTCATTTTATTAACAGCAATCAAATGTTCTTTCTTTTGCTATATAACATGCCCTATTTCTGTTAACTGGTTATTTGACTAAAGAATTCTAAATTCTGCTTTTTTGACTAAGCACAATTTATAAAATGTCACAACATTTCTTAATATCGAAATTTCTTGCGTCAAATAATTTTTCTGTCATTGACAAAATAAATATCCTTTCTATTCACAGTATTATAATTTATTTTATTTTTTTAATAAATTTTTATCTGCATTACCAGATTTTTTTTTACTACATACATCTAAAATGATATCCTGTTAATATTAATACTATCCTCATTTCTCATTTTGATTAAATATTTTACTTTTATAAAATCCAGAACTAAATGCTGTTTAATTTAGTATATAATATGTCCTATTCATTTCATTAGTTATTGAGCAAAAAAAGTTCTACAGTTCACTTTTATTTTCAATGAGAACATTTGAGTAAATGCTGGCCACTAGGTACCACTAAGTTTTTTTAAGCCTGGCACTGTAAGGGTTCTAAATAGCCAGTGTTCAAAAGTTGGTTGGTTGGCTGTTTGGTATTTTATGATGCAGGAGCAACACAGGCTAAGTTGCATGAAATGAGGTTAAATAAAAAAAATAAAAAAAACCCCACAATGCAAGTTAAAATCAAACAGAGAGCAGGAAAGGAACAAAATTGTAAAGACACAAGGAAGAAAAGTGTATAACAACGGGCATAAAAACTAGGGCAAAAAAAAAACAACTGTAAAAGAGAAAAATTAACAATGGGTGTATAGACTTTTTGAAATCTGAAAAGCTAGTAACCACAAGTTTCTGAAACTCTAAAAGCTTCTCAAGAATCTAAGAGAAAATATTTGATCAATACACCAACTACTACTTCTGAATCCACACAGTTCATCGAACAATTGTCTATCAACCATATTATTAATTCAGTTAAGCACAATCATGCAAAGAACTTTACCTGGAACAGAAAGTAGGCTGATAACTCTATATTTATCACAAGAACTGTGATCACTTTTTTTTTTTAAATAGGGATAATAATAGCTCTGGTAAAAATCCTTAGGTATAGTGCCTTCATCGCAAAAGATACACAAAATTTCAGTCAACCACATAATAACAGAAACATTCCCAGCTCTAAGTGTTTCAATAGTAATTTCTTTTAGCCCTGAGGATTTATAGTAGTTTAAGTTTAGAAACAGCCAAAATAACTTCAGACTGTGTTATAGGGTCAACATTAAGGCCAGTAATGCATCTATCATTATTATGAGCAATGGGAATAGAACTAAATACATCGTTTAGAACATAACTGAAATGCTCAGGACACCTCGCCATGACATAATCCACACCTTTAATAACTTTACCAAGTTTCTCTCAATTACTGTGCACCTATCCATTTCTTCCCACACAAAAAATGTGGTACAGCTCTCTGCTGTTACACTGTCTAACTGCTTCCTCTGCTTTGTCAGCCAAGCTATCAAGCCAAAGATTCTTATCAGTTCTCAACTGATCATTTAAACACCTATTAAGCTCTTTGTAATGCCAACTATCAGGGCTGTTGATTAAGGTGAAGGTCAATATAAATATTCCAATTTTCAAGGCCTATGAAATATTAATTTAATGTTACCAAGTATTTAATGCAAGTAAAAAACAAAGCTGGTTGCTTAATGTAACATCTTCTAGGTACAACAGAAATTACCATTGACATTTTTATTCTCAGAGGTGGTTTCAGTCCATCCTTAATATTGAGATTACTATTACATATTCATTAAAAAATTTACCCATTTGTGGTATTTTGTGACATACAATATGACAAGCACAAAACACTGAGAGATGAAATAAAACCACAGGTCTTTGCTTCACTGAATAAAATGGTTAGTTTATTATAGTTTACCATCAGCTTCTGAAAGAACTTCTCTTCAATCATTTATTTACACAGCAAATTGAGTATTTTTGGAAGATTTTAGCATATTATAGCAAGATTTTTAGCAATTAGCATTAAAGTTCCAGTTAAATGTACCTTAATTTCATATTACTATAAGGCCTTTTATAGCTCATTGTAAAATTAATTGACAAATGTCCTATAGATCATATAGCAATTAAAAAGTTAACTAAACCGAATTTCGACTTAGCTGGAATAATGCATTTCATCAAATTAATTTTTTCTTCATGAAAACATGCCTTACAAGCAATGTCAACAAGCTCCCATAAAGATAAAGTTAAGCTATGATGCATCAAAACACTTGCAGGAATTTTTTAACAATTCTACTGTTTCTGAAATACAATGCATATTTCATAAAATTCCACAAGTATTTTTATAATTAAAGCAGTCTTGTTCTTTACTAAAGATAAATAAGATCTCACCTTTTAAAGGATAGGTCCTTATCATCATCACTTTCACTGCTATCAAATAAGTGTTCAGGTGAAGGTGCAATAATTGATAAAGTTTCATCTATCTCTTCTTCATTCAAATCACCTAAATTATCATGGTTATTTCTATCACTAAGATGATCAATGTCATTGAGTTGCAAACTTTTATCTGCTTCCTCATTCAAATCTTGATTTTTACTAATCAGGAAATTAGAGGAACTGTCAGTTTTTGAATTTGCATTTAAATATTTCTTAGAATTTTCTGAAATGATTTCCATCCCAGTATTACTAACTACTTCTTTCTCAACATGTTCCAAAGCTATATGATTTATTTCTGAAGCATTCAACACCTGAAGTGAACTCCCTTCAAAGTCATTAATTTTATTATCAAAGCATTTTTCAATATTCAGCCAGGTTTTCTCACAGTTTTCTTCATCATTTTTCAGGATTTTGCTAGACACATACTTTTTTCTAGATTCAAGTGAAGAATTGTTACTTTCGGCTTTTATCACCTTTTTCATGTTAAATACATTATACACTTGTGATTGATCATCAAACCTCAACAATACTTCCAAACGAGGGTTATGGTAAGCATTTTTTCCTAAAAACACTTTAATTGTTTCAGATACATCTGCTTGTTCACCATAAAAAAATGGTGAACAAGAAATGTTCTGACTCAAGCTATCTTCATGGTCTGAAGTTAAATACTGTTGGAATAGAGCTTGAGAATGATTTTCAGACAATGAATATATGTTTAATTTCTTATCAGAAGTTTCTTTTGCCAATTTTTGACAGTTCTTAACACAGCTGATAAGCTCATCTGTACTTAAAACTTCCATATGATCAAAACACTTTGCTGTACAAGTAAAATTTGGATTAGAACTATGATCTATGTACAGAATATCTCCAGTAAAATCTGAGATATCTGGGTTAATCAGAAATCTGTACTCCTCATCATCACCACCACTAGAAGATACATCAGCATCTATTTCATATTGATAATCTCTTGTGTTCTCAAAAGTGTCAGACACATCTGAGGAAAAATTTGAATTTCTACAAATAGTTTCTTTATCAAGCCTATCATTTTCACAATTATCAGTTGACATCGAATTCAAATCAACTCTTTTCCCTACCATATTTTCTGCACTATTAGGTTTTTCAGTGCTGTGAAATGGAAAGTCTTTGGAAATTTTATGTTTCATATTAAGTTTTTTACCTGGAATAGGAAAAAAATAGTAAGCATAACAAAGCAACCTAATTTCATGACTTTTGTTGTAAAATATTTAATTTTCTTATATTTAAAATCCATAAAAACGTTCAGTTCATATATAATGGTCAGAGATTAAAAAAATTTCAAACACAAAAGATTTCTCTAAAATTTATTATTCAAAATACTGTGGGAATTACTATATACAGCCCCTAATTTGTCACCTCCCCCCAGGTCCAGCCTTGTTTATGGCAAATACTAAATATACATTTTATGCTTGCTACTAGCAATTTAATGTTAAAAAATAATTTCAAGTTAAAAATAAATAAAGTTTTAAAAATAAAGAAGTAACTGTAAAGATTTTTAGAATTACATAATATACACAGTTGTATCAGAATAATATGACCACCTATCATACATATACTATGGTAGGTGGTCATATTATTCTGATACAACTGGGTATATACAATACTTAGAAGCCATTGCTACAGAGGTCAAACCACATTGTGAAACTTAGTTCTTCAAGTATTTCAATCCTGAGCAACATCAACTGCATCTGACCACTGGAAAATCATTCAAATGATGACCTATCAGACATATACTATATATATACATATACTATATATACACATACTATATATACATATCATACATATGACCACCTATCATACGTACATCTATTGTACAGTGTTGAAACCCGGTTTTTTAAAACCGGGTTTCAACCAGTTTTAAAATTTCCCCCCCCAAAAAAAATCGAAAACAAAAAATCGTTTTTTTTTTATTGTTTTTTTTTATTTGACAACAGTAATGTTTCATTTTTTATAAATGATTTTTATAGAACGAGAGAAAGAAGGAGAAAGAAAAAAATTAAAAATGAACACATTTCAAGGCCATTCAAATAATAAACGAATGCATATATGAAATTTTTCCGTTCCAATTTTATATACGTATATATATATATAGAGAGAAAGAGAATGAAGGCCTACTGAACAAGACATCATTTTATGAAATAGATTGCAATGGTAATAGTTTTATATTCTAAAGCATCATCATCATCCTCAAGCAGCCATGGGCTATGGAGGTCCAACCAGACTGTGCAATTTAGTTCTCCAAGCATATCTGTCCTGAGCTACATCTGCTCACTGCACACCAATTCTAACAAGGTCCTGTTTGACATTGTCTGCCCTCCACATCATAGGTTACCTCCTCTTTCTAAGGCCTTTAGGCACACTGTTCATAACCCTATTCGCTAATCTATAATTATCCAAATGGGAAACATGGCCAAACCAACGGAGTCTCTCTCTGCGTAATATGCTGTTTAAAGGAGGTTGCCGACTCCTTTGCCTAACCTCATCATTACTTACAAAGTTGAACCACCTAATGCTCAAGATACTGTGTAAGCATCTAGAATCAAAAGCATCTAGTTTTCTGTTACCTTGTTTACAAAGTGTCCAAGTTTCACTACCATAACTAATCCTAGAAAAACCAAACTATTATAGTCTAATTTTAGTCTTTAGGTGTATACCACTATTTCTCCACACTCTCCATAGATTCCTAAAAGTCACAGCAGCAATCCCTATTTGTCTGTAAATCTCATGTCGCACATCACCAGTATCTGTTACATAGCTACCAAGATAATTAAACTCTGACAAACGCTCATGATGGCAACCACTCAGACTAACTGAATCACAGCCTGCCTACTCTATTAAAAGTCTCATCAACAGCTCGAATGAAAGAGTTCTTCACATCAACATCATTTGTCAAAAGGGCTAAATAATCAGCATAATCTAAATAAAAAATTTCCGTATCTCCAGACCATTTGAGGTCAAAATCTTTCCCTTGTAGTGAATTTCATATAACATAATCAATAACCGAATTAAAGAGTAAAGGAGACAATATGTACCCTTGTTGAATAACAGGAGCAACGCTAAACCAATTGCTACAAGCCTTACCAACTCTCACACATGGCTCAGTGTTATTATAGAGAGCTTTCATTATGTTAACTAACTTGTATGGTATACCATATGAATTCACAATCAACCACAAATTATGAAGATCATCAGAGTCGAAAGTCTTTTTGAAATCAACAAAACTAGCAACCAAAGGTTTCTGAAACTCTAAACATTTCTCAAGAATCTGCCTAAGTGAAAATATCTGATCCACACATCCCCTACCACTTCTGAATCCACATTGCTCATCACGCAATTGACTGTCAACCAGATTCTTAATTCTATTAAGCACAATCATGGAAAGAACTTTACCTGGAACAGAGAGTAGGCTGATACCCCTATAGTTATCACAAGAACTGTGATCACCTTTTTTTAAAAATAAGGAAAATAATAGCTCTGGTAAAATTCTTAGGAACCATGCCTTTATCATAAAAGATATTTAAAATTTCAGTCATCCATGTTGTAACCGAAACATTTCCAGCTCTAAGCATTTCCATAGTCATTTCATCTACCCCTGAGAATTTATGAAGTTCAGAAATAGCCAAAATAGCTTCAGATTGTGTTATAGGGCCAACATTAAAAACAATAATGCATCTATCATCATTACAAATAATAGAGTAGAGCTGACCACATTGTTTAGAACATTACTGAAATGCTCAGCCCACCTAGCCATGACAGAATCCTCACCTTCTAATCTTACCTTGTTTATCCTTCAATCTCTGTATACCTGTCCTTTTCTACCACACAAAACATTAACTATCTGGTACAGCTCTCTGCTGTTGTGCTGTCTAACTGCTTCCTCAGCTTTGTCAGCCAAGCCAAAGATTCTTATCAGCAGCAAACTATCTGTTACACGTTTATTAAGATCTCTATAATGCCATCTCATGGCAGAGTAGCCGTCCTGTGGCAGAGTGGTTAGCGTGCTTGGCTACTGATCTAAGGGACCTGGGTTCAAACCCCTGGTAAAGCATGGAAGTGTGTGTCGTTTTTCTGCTGGGGTCCTGCCATCCTCTCAGACCTTCTACTATGTCATATAAACTGACAGGCTCCTGTCAGACCTCTGTGGCAAGCAGCTGATTGAGGGGGTATTTATTATTTTTTTATTTGTAATGCTTTCTATTAGGACTAGTAGGGTATTGAAGATAATGATGAAGACTTAAATGAAGATAAGTGTGATGTGAATCAAGGTCTATATTTGGATCCCATGTTTGAAATAAATTTTGACACAAATGAGACACCGCAACTTAGTGTAGATAATTTAAAATAATTAAGAAACTCAGAAAAATCTGCCGAATGTTTCACCAATGTCCTTGAATAATGACAGACTTCAAGATTTCGTAAAGGAGGAATTCAATGGAGAAGAAAAAAATGTTATGTTAGACTGCAAGACACAGTGGAATAGTCTCCTTTCTATGATTGAACGATTTGTAAAGCTACGGAACTGCATTTCTAAGGCTCTGCGCTAGGGGTTCTCAATGTGGGGTACACGTACACCTTGGGGTATGTGGTTAAATTATTTTGGTGTACGCCGTGAGAGCTCAAACGACACTAGATATATGTTATATATATATGTGTGTGTTTTATTTTATTCCCATTCTTATACTCTAACTTAGTTTTATATATCTATTCAAGGGGTACTCCAGTTACATACATATTTGCAGGGGGTACGTGAAGCATAAAAGGTTGAGAACCACTGCCCTATGAGTACTAGCTTCAACAGAAATTGTCTTTGAGGAGAAATGGAATTTGTTAGATAACCTCACTGAAACTCTTCGCCCACTTGAATTTGTTTTCAAAGTTCTATGCTCTGAAGAAGCAACTTTACTTAAAGATGACATGCTTATGAAAATTTGCTTTAAGAAACTAGACAATAAGGAAAATCCTATTGCTGCCAATCTCAAAGAATGCCGTATCAAACGCTATTCATCAAGATGATAAAAGGAAGTAATTTCATTGTTGAGATATTTAACAAATCCAGAGGATTTTTAAAATGAATCATCTGATTTATTCTCTTTAATATCCAGGCAGACAGTAAAGAAAATCACAGAACATACATTTCTTGGCTTTTTTTAATGAATGGCAAGCCATCGAGGTAGATGATAATGCAGAGTCAGAAGTGCAACGTGCAGCTAACATTGCTAAAACTAATGCATATGACGACTTATTGCATGAGTATTTGGGCAAAATAAATAAATTAGAAATGCTGCCTATGAAAGATTCCAGAGCTTATAATGTCAACGATGAATTTAAATACTTTGAAGCCACATTAAACAAGAGTAAAAATTTAGAGCTTTTACATAATACGTTACTTACCGTTAAACCAACGAATCTGAAAGAGGTTTTTTGTCTGCGGGCTCTTTTTTTTTTATCTAAGCTTCATTCAAGAAAGACAGATAATACCCTTAATACCCTTTGTTTCTTAAGATGCCATTTTCAACATAACGATAAAATCTAAATTTCATTTTATATCTTTTCTTACAAGAAGAGTCTATATTTTGTCTTCTAGGTAAAAGTCTTTTATTGAAAACTTTTATTTCAATGTTTTTTTTTCCATAATAGAGAAAATTTTTAATTTTTTATAATTTTTTTTACAAAAAGTTTAATTTTTGTTCTCTAAGTATATTTTTTTATTAATTTTTTCAGTTCTAAATTGTCTGAATGATGCACTATTTTTTTGGAATATCAATTTTGAAATTTTCTTTTTCATATGCATGCTTATGATGCTGCCTTTTTGGCATTTTTTTGACCGAAAAATAGACGGTAAACTATGCTTGTTAATAGTTAAAGTCAGTCCCTTTCATTTTTGCCTTAACCAGGTCTCGAACCCAGGTCCCTTTAGTGAGTACACTAACAATTTGGGCACCAGTTACATCTCATTGTATTAAATGGTTTGAAATAATGATTCTTAATCAAGCTGTAATTAACTTCTAAGCTAAATTCTTACAATTGGAACTGTTGTTGCTAAATATTAAAACTTCCATACTATTAAATACTGAACAAATACTGTTGGAAATCATGATTTAGATATACTTCATTCATATCTTTATAACATTTCATCATAAAATGTTTATTTTAAAAGTTAGATAGCTTCAAATTTAGTCATAATTCAATGACCTCTGAGTGTATATACCATCATCATCATCAACCACATCTTACTAGACTTACCTAATTTCCTAAAGCATTTAGATATACTGCTCATAATTCTACTTTCCAACCTATTGTTACTACTATTTACTCGGTCAATATCACCAAACCAATGCAATTTCAACTTATATAATATTGGGTTGTTTTACATCTTGAGTGGCACTTTTTTTCACACTAAGGCAATTTTTGCATACAATGGGCTAAATGACCAGGTCACAAGGACCTGAGGGCTCAGAGAAGGTTGGGGGAGGGAACCCATGGGGCAGCTGCTAGTGACAGATGATAGCCTCCTATTAAGGTTATCCAGTGTGTTCTTTAACATGCACAGGGTATGGGTCTCCCACACACGGAGCCATGGCCTAACATCCCATCCAATGCACATCAGCCTTTCCAGGCCCATTTCTGTCCCCTACTGGCCATGGGCAGGATGGGTAGTTTTGCAGAGATAAATCTCAATACTGGCCCCAGCTGGGACTCGAACTTGGATCTGCAGATTACGAACCTGGTGTGCTACCAACTGAGCCACCCCCGCTGCACTTATCCAGGATAATGCTTTATGATGGTTAATGTTTTTTCATCTAACCTGACCGTTACTTACATAATCATACCATCTAACACACAAGATATGTAAGCATCTGGAATCAAAACCATGAATCTTCCTTTTTCTGCTTAAAAAATGTTCAGTTTCACTACATTGCAAATGTTAGTGTCAACCATACTATAATATAACCTAAATTGTCTTTAGGTATATTTTCACACTTTTGGTAGATTCTTAAAATTTTATAAAGTAATATTTACCAAATGCCCTAATTTGTAAGATCAACAGTTGCGATGTGCTCCACCCCTCAAAAAAAGCAAAACAAAAAAAACTAGTAGTGCATGCACCATTTGGCCATGTTCATGGATGTGTTTTGTCTTTTACTGAGTCCAATTAAAAACTAAGCCCTTTCAAATATTTTTTCCAAATAATGATTTTTTTTTTTACATTTTTCTTCATTTTACAGATTTTTACAATTTATTTTTTGAATAGAAAAATATTTAAAAAGGCATTAAGAAATTAAAGCTTTTTTTTTTGTAACTTTTTTGCTTTATCTTATTTTCATTGTGTACACCCATGGTTTTTGGCCACTGCTACAGTGATATGCTTTCTTCAAATGGCAAAATCTTTTCATGTCCATTAGTGGAAACGTTTAAGATCAACTAGAAGAGCAGGAATATGCAGAATACATATGATGAATAGGTGTGACATCCAAAACTACATATTTAGTGTCTAAAATACCAATATACGGTTACTCCCATATTAGCACTATACATTTTATTTCCATTATTACAACAGAGTAAGCATCTGGAACTTGGTCACAGCAATATTTTTTCTTTGATTATGAACATTGTTTTCCTCAGTTTTTCTCAGAACACTAAAGGTAACACTATTACTAAAAGTTTACTTAGAAACTGATTACTGAACTCCCCAATTAAGAACATGAATTCTTCACCAAAATGGTTAAGCTGGTGTACACATGACAACAGACTTTCTCATGACTTTCAACAGCCAATTTTGAGCTGTCATATGCTCGACAAATTTAAGTCCTTGCAATGATCAGCATAGTGAACTTATTTAATATTTAAATATTTTATTGTCAGGATAAGGTTATTTGAATTTATTTTCAATTACTTGATAAATAATGAGATAAACTCGACAGTTCAATATCCACTAATAAATCAGCACTTTGACATCGATTCTAATTTTAGAGGAAAAATTGTCTCGAGCCGGGTGGGATATGAACCCACCCCCATTGAAATTAGAATCGACGTCAAAGTGCTGATTTATTAGTGGATATTGAACTATCGAGTTTATCTCATTATTTATCATCATTGGCATACTTGTAAGACATGCTTTCCATCTAATATAGCAAATAGAAAGCCGCTTGGTCTAAAATTGCCTGAATAGCGCATATATGTGACATAAAAGGAATGTTCATAGCATTAATTAGAGGAGATCTTGATCGGCGGCCAGTAGCTCAGTGGTCCAGAGCACCTGACATGTTATCAGGAGGTCGTGGGTTCGTATCCCACCTGGCTCGAGACAATTTTTCCTCTAAAATTAGAATCGACGTCAAAGTGCTGATTTATTAGTGGATAATTTTAATTTCTTAAATTGAATTTTCTAGAAATGAGAACTTTATTATTCAACTGAGATTGAGGATGAATGAGACTATTCTAAAAAGCTATTCTTGAAACTAACAATAATGTACTAGGTAAAAAAGAACATAGCAAAGAGATTTAAGTGATAAGGCAAATTTTTTCTTAAATGAATGTAAGGATAAAATGAATCAACAACCTGCTAGCCTTAACAGACAGCAATACACAGATCCTAAGAAACAACGTCTAAAACATGGATTTTCAAAGTATGGGCCACAAAATCTTTCAATATGGCTGCAGGAAATTAAATTTTAACTTTTAATTTTTGTACTGTAAGTAAAAGAATAAAACATTTTATTTCGAACAACAAATAATTTATGAATATTTCAGAAATTGTTTCACATTTAGTTTATCTAAGCTGTCCTACCAAAGAAATTTTGGTTGATTGTTTAGGGTTTTATGACACATTAACAGCTAAAGGCTATAAATGCAATAAATTAGATTTTAAAAAAATGAGGCCAAAAGACAGCACCCACAACCAAAGTTAAAAAAAACAAGCAGGAAAAGATGTAAAAAACAAAAACAGTACATCAAAATAAGACAACTAATAAGGAAAAGTTGCAGAACAATATATACATATAAACAAAAAGATATAACCAACCCAGGTGTAATAACTGGGTTAAGATATAACCAACCCATGTGTACCCATTTGTTAAATAAGCAGTATAATGTGAAAAGGTAAAAAAAAGAGGGAGGGAGATGAACGATCAGATAAAAAAATGTCCAAGTGTAAGAAACTCAGATGTCAAATCATGAAAGCTAAAATAAAAATGACATTCGAGGTTAAAAGCAATATAGCTGGATTAAAATATACTTTACAGTTAAAATGGGGTCACATAACGTGCATTTAGGTTCATTGTCCACCTGCAAAAGAAAAGAATGTGTAATGAAAGAATGACTTAAGTGGAGGAAAAGCAATTCCTCCTTGCAATTCCTGAAAAAACATGGCTGTCATAGATTGAAAACAGGCTAGATCTTACACTGCCACCAATCTGTTCAGACCAAGATCTCTCCCACTATACCTGACACTTGATGGGGAAAGACTGGTGAAAGTAAGATATGGAACTGGCAGTGGAGAGCTGAACACGTGTGTGGCTGACATAGCACCTGCCAAGTGACTGCCCTAGATGCTGACATGACCAGGCAGTCAACAGAAGAGGATGCTTCCAAATCATTATTTGGAAAAAATATAATTTAAGGTTCCTAGATAATGGAGCAGCTGGCAGATCTTGGACAGAATTAAGGAGAAGTCAAGGCCACATTGAGATTAAAGCCTACAGGGAGTTAAGCAAGTCAGTGTAAAGCTGCAGTCCAGTTTCAAATGAACAAATGCATCATACAGACAGATTAAAGAACATCCAGGAAACCACCAGGAACCCCAGGAAAGAGAGATGAGGCCCTTGACAATATCCAATGCCACACGCACCTGGATCCAAGATAATGGATATGTGTTAAAAAGCAAAAATTTCCATTGAAGATTACACTGAGAAAGTTGGTATCCATCATGACAGGATGAATGTATTCTTCAAGCAACAGTTAGAGGTCTACATTAAGATTATGCTTATGGTGAAAGCGCACACAGGCAATCTTCTGCTGTAAGAAGCAAAACCTGTTCACTGTAGAAAAAACAACACATTACTCAGGGCAACCTGTAGTCATCATTTAATGACACTCTGGAAGAAATGAATGCAAAAATAATCAACGTACAAAGCATTGCCAACAATCAAAGGCATTTTCAAGAGTTAATGTAGATTGAGAAAAGCATAATGCCTAAAATGCAGCCTTCAGGAAACCCTTGCTCGACAAATATGGTGCAACAGAATTTTGCCAGCATGGAGCAAAATGTAATGAAAAGCTGGAGATGAACATTCGTACATGGCAACTAAAGACAAAGGATTGTAGATCATGAAGAAGCTCAAATCTCTAGGATAGGCTATAAGCTTTTCAATTTTGAAACGAGAAATTCTCTTCATAAAAATAAATTCCTAATAGATATTTTAAAATGTATCAGGTGATCTAGGGTAGATGCTACAAATTTTGTTATATAACTTCGAGCATGACCATTCTAAAACTAAGCAGAACTGACAGACAATTTGATTCTCATTTAATTTAGCCTAAATTAAATCTTGAAAATTTAATACACTGAACTACTGTGCAAAAGCACCATTATGTCATTAAAGCTTGGTAATCACTGGAAGGACATCTATGCACCAATTCCCTGTGATGATGCACAGAACCAGCCAGGCCTAGCACATAAAGTCCGACCTCGCCTTCTCGTGGTGCTGACTGTTAGCACTTTTCAAAAGAGTACTCTCTTGGGGAAGGGAATGGAAGGGGAGAACTGCCAGATCAATGTAACCTACTGATCTCGATAACTATGGCTACTTTTCTTTTTTTTCTACCCTACTGAGGAGTGGTCAGCCACACAGAGTCCTGGTGGTGACCACATACACCAACCAGAATGGAATAAGGATCTGAGATTGATTATGGATCCTGAATTTGCAGCACTGGTGGGCTTCTGTTGAAGGAAAATCTTCTGCTGTGTTTTTTGTTTGTAGGTTGACAGTCCCAAGTGAAGAATAGATTCAAAGGATATGATTTATCAGCTGCTGGCTAATCCTGATCAGAGGACATCACAGGCACCTCAACTCTTGCTTTTGAAGATGTCGCAATACCTATATTGGAGGAAGTCTTCAAGTGCAGATGGCTTCGGCCATTAGTAGTGGGGGAATGGATCTTTGCCCATGCCTGCAATTAGGGGGCTGTTTGATATCGTTGGCATTCCCTCTCAATAAACAGTTTCTTTAAACATCACACTAACCATTTTCTCTCCATAGGTAGTTGGAATGTAAGGACTCTGCCCAGAGCTTATTCTCTTCATGTTCTCACAAGAATTCCACCATTATAATTTAGATATTCTCAGCTTGCAAGAGACCAGATGGACAGATAAGGGTCAGATTCTTAAAAATAATCTTAAATTTCATATTTCAGGGAGGGAAGTAAAAAAAGCATCTCAAAGGCAAAGAAGTTTGCTTCTCAGCAGACATGCTAGTGATGCTCTTCTAGGATATGGGTGCATTAATGAAAGGTTCCTTACAGCAAAATTTCAGACACACATTAAACACTTGAATGTTATGTGCTCTTATGCCCCCACTGAGAATACCAATGAGAATGAGAAGGATAGGAATTACAGACAACTTCAGGATATTTTGAATTCTGTCAAGGAGATATTACCATTGTTCTAAGTGACTTCAATGCCAAAGTTGGTACTGACTCTGACCTTTGGGGAGGGGTGATAGGCCCTTTTAGTACTGGTAGCTGCAATGGGCAATGTCTCCTACAGGTAAGTAAATTTAATAGTTTGAGAATAACTAACACTTATTACAAACACCACACCATACATAAGAACACATGGGTTTCACCAGATGAGCTGCATAGGAATATGATTGATTATATATTAACAGCAAATGGGCTAATTCTGTTAGGAATACCAAGTCATATAGGAGAGCTGAAATTGGATCTGACCATTACTTTGTTAAAAGTGTATTGCAAAACAAACTTAAGAAGTGTCGTACTAATGTTAAAAGGTTACCTTTAATTCTGAAGCTCTGAAAGATTAAGTTATAGCTAAAGCTTACTATGATAGCTTACTTAGTATCTTTATGACAGTCATAGTTTGCTTACTACTGAAGTTGATGAACAATGGGACTGTTTTAAACAGGGTGTACTTGAAACCAACAGTAATCTTTTAGGTAAGAAGGAGCAGAGTAGGCAAATTTATTTGAGTGATAAGGCACTTGAGCTTATACTCTGTCTACTCTGTTGATCGTCATAATTTGTGGTTGATTGTGAGATCATATGTTATACAAGACAAGTTAGTTAACATAATGAAAGATCTCTATAATAACACTGAGTCATGTGTGAGAGTTGGTAAAGCCTGTAGCAATTGGTTTAGGATTACTTCTGGTGTTTGACAATGGTGCATTTTGTCTCCTTTTCCTTTAGTTTGGTTATTGATTATGTCATGCAAAATTCACTGCAAGGGAAAGATTTTGGCCTTAAATAGTCTGGAGATACTAAAATTTCTGATTTAGATTATGCTGATGATTTAGCCCTTTTGGCAAATGATGTTGATGAGATGAACTCTTTCATTTGAGCTGTTGATGAAACTGGTAGTAGAGTAGGTTTGGTTATACACAGAGAGAAAACTAAAGTAATGAAAATTGGTCAGGCAGGCTGTGATTCTGTTAATCTGAGTGGTTGCAGTCTTGAGCAGGTGTCACAGTTCAATTATCTTGGGAACTATGTAACAGATACTGGTGATGTGTGACATGAGATTAACAGACAAATAGGAAATGCTGCCAGGACTTTTAAGAATCTATGGAGAGTGTGGAGAAATAGGCAGAAACACCTAGACTAATATTAGACTGTATAATAATTTGGTTCTTTCTAGGGTTAGTTATGGTAATGAAACTTGGACACTTTGTAAACAAGATAACAGGAAACTTGATACTTTTGATTCTAGATGCTTATGCAATATATCAGGCATTATTGGTTCAACATTGTAAGTAACGATGAGGTTATGCAAAGGAGTTGGCAACCTCCTTTGAGCAACATATTGTGCAGAGAGAGACTCCGTTGGTTTGGCCATGTTGCCTGTATGGATAATTATAGATTGGTGAATAGGGTTATGAACAGTGTGCCTTAAGGCAGAAAGAGAGGGAGAACCAAGGATGTGGCAGGCAGATAATTTCAAACAAGACCTTGTTAGAATGGGTCTGCAGTGGCCAGATGCAGCAGATATAACTCAGGACAGATATGCTTGGAGAACTAAATTGCATGGTCTGGTCGGACCTCCGTAGCCCATGACTGCTTGATGATGATGATGATGATACGGCATTTCATACAGAGGTATCAAAGAAGCAGCAAACAATTACCATAATTTGTAATGAAATTTAAAGTCACTGAAACCAAAAGAGTAACAAAATTAACTGAAAGTAAATACTTAAATTCTAATTTAAGTGTCATTAGAACAGAATACTAAAGATATATTAATAAGTGTTAAGTCACAGAAAATTTGGATATGCCTGTCTTTTTTGCCACCTTTATTCCCACATGATCAGCAAGGAGAGTCAAAGATGGTAAAAATTAATATTAGTCAAAAATAGAAATAAAATAACTTCATGCAGAAAAGTTAATTTAGTCAAATGTTCAGTTAAGCAATGTCTATTTAGGAAGTTATTGTTAATGGAAAAAGAATTTGAGTCAAGTGACTACATCTGAGGGCACAACTATTGAATGAGTTGAGAGATACCTGCATGTTCCTTACAAATCCTTACTTATGAAAGGTGACATGTTTCAAATTACTGATCACTGGGGCTGTATTTTTTTTGTGTGTGTGTGTGGGAAAAAAAGGTGAACTTCACGGAGCAATCGTGCCTGATAAATGACAAAATTCTCAGGGGAATTTGTGAAATTCACATATCAGTGGCATGCACATCAATAAGTTAATGGTGATTAGATCCATACAACTGCTTAAAAACAACAAAAAATATTAAATGATTGGCTTTATTTAGGTTCAACTCACACATTGCATATCAATCATCAACAATTAATTCTGATACAGCATATTACACATAGATAAATTGCTCTCTTTTATACTGTGGTGATCGTATTACTATATTTAGAAAGAGATAGCTCTGAATTAACACTGTTCATTGAGACTGATAAATATCAGTCTGGGAAATCATTCTTTTTGATACCATGTGATGCCCCCTCATTCACTTTTACTTTACCTTAACCAGTTTTGCTTAATTTACGTTATATTTATCATTTTGGGGATTTTAATTTCATTTTTTGGCATCACAGCACTCGTTTCTGAGAGCATAGGAGTTGCGCATGCACAACTCCGAACTTTCGATTGTACTCGCTAAAGCGCGCATGTACAAGGACATGCCCTCTCTTGTGTCATAGCTTGCACTGCACGCTCGTCACTTTATGTAAATGTCTTTCCTGGCATGCAACATGACATGTGCAGGGCTTTTGTACAACGCATGATATAGCCGTGACATGTAGTCACATAGACAGTAGTAGTAAGACAGAGATAGTAGTAAGTAGTAAGTCAGTTGTGACGAAGTAGTTGGTTGTAAGAGAAGATGGGTTGGGTTGTTTTACCTCTGAGCGGCACTTTTTTGCTCACCATGGGCTAAATGGCCAGGTCACATGGACCCCGAAGGCTCAGAGAAGGTTGGGGGAGGGGACCCACTGGAACAGCTGTTGGGAGACAGATGGTAGCCTCCCGTCAGGGCCATTCAGTGTGTTCTTTAACGTGAACAGGGTATGGCTCACCCACACACGGGACCACGGCTTAATGTCCCATCCGACGGACAGCAGCCTTTCCAGTAAGAGAAGATGTTGTCACAGAGTTGTTGGTGTAGTGAGATAGTGATAATGTAGTCGACATTTTCATTTGCTATTGGTGAGTTTTTGGAAATAAATTTGTTTGTTGTAGAAACTTTTTGAATCTTTGCTATTTTTTCTCTTGAGCAACGTTAGTTGATAATTTTTTGATTGTAATTTAAATTAGAATTGACAATCATTTATTTTTGAATTCTTACTCGCTAAGTAACACCTGCTGGTATTCAAACCCTAATTTCAACTTATTTGGCAATTCATTATTATTGTCTGGTGCCCGAAATTAAGCTATCAGGAGCTTGAATAAATAGTGGATCAGTCAAAGGGTCCAAAACTGTAAAAGTATTTAATTCTTTGGAGCGTTACGACCACCAGAAAAGAATTACATTCACCATGTGGCTTTTAAGTTGTTTAGTCTTTGAAAATGGGCATAATGTTCAAAATTATATTACCAAGATTACATCATTTGCAAATGAACAGTGAGCAAAAAATAAATTATTTATTTATTACACACGGTTGGGAGATTTAATATATTCTGTGTTGCAGTTAGAGATGCTAAATGATTGGATGGTTATAGTTCATTTTATGTGTTTTGCAGTTAAAAGTTTAAGTATATTTACCGCTACAGGAGGCTTATCTTTGGCTGGTACACTCACCGTAGTTGCTGTCAAGGCTTACTCTGTTACTGCTGTGCTCTAGTCATCAGTTCGTCAGTCCCATAGCTTTGCCAGGTAGTTGTTGGCACTGGCCACTGATTTGTGAAATGTTCATCTGTTTTGCACATGTTGCCACTGTTTTTCTAAGCATGCTGCACGATGACTTGCTATGAGGCACAGTTGCCATGGTGATGTTCTTCAAGATTTCACTGTAATGTGTTGTACAGGATCATCTGCTGCTTTACACATTTGGCATATATTCTTCAATATGATGCATTTCATCAGTCTGTTTTGCCAACATCTTCAGATGCTATCAACTCCTTAGAAGATGGGGTTGATATCATCTTTAGTTGACTTGCTTGAGGAGGTATTTTATTGTCTCACTCATCTAAGGAGTGAATGTGGGAGCAGTTTAGTCATATAGAAAATATAGTTACTAAGGAACAATAAAGGCCATTAAAGCAAAAATCATACCTCCACATTAGTTTCTGAAAACATAGGTTTTCATGCATTTCAGAAAAAATAGCCTAATTAAGGAACACGTGAAAAAGTATGAATTTTACACAAACTGACTATTTCCTTCTGTGACTTATTAGAATTTTAACAATTTAAATATTGAAAAAATTTCCAATGTCGCAGAATTTCAGAAAATGAGAAAAACATCAAAATTTGTGAAATCATGAAAAAATATCCAAATTCCCGGAAACCTTTAAAAAACACAGTAATTTATAGAAATTGTTGTGGAAATTTGGCTATGAAAAAACTTACAGCCCTACTGATCACCCATGCAGTGGATGACCACAAACAATAGAGCAGAAGAAGGGCAGATGATGATAAAGTGGATGTTGATAAAGTTGTTGATAATACATGATTCTGTGGCATGCCCACTTAGCACACAAGATGGATTAATCTATATGGACTTCATCATAATTTACTTAGAGATTCAGTACCCATGGTCACTACCCAGCACAGAATCCAACAAGATGACACCCAGTTGGATGCCATGGCTGCATGGGCACCATACTCAAACAGACAGTGAGTGCAAGACTAAAAATAAAAAATCTGTACCCAAACATAAGCAAGAAATTCTAAAGTACTACCCAGCCTTATGATAAACAGGCTCCCCAATGGGGAGACAGGCCAAAGTAGAACCCACTACTCAAGAGCTAGAAGAAATAGAGGAGGATCCCTGAGCAACTACCAGGATCCACCTTTCCAGAAACACTAGTTGCAACACACGGTAAAGAGCAGACAAGTGTTTACCTAGGAAGGTTGTAACGCTCCAAATGTATGTTAAACTTCTTAACTTTGGACCTTATGATTGATCCAAATTATACTAATTTACCGGCTAGCTTCAGGCATCAGCATTTAATCTTGTCAAATAAAGTTAAGTGTTTGCTAAGTATATTATGTGTTACCTAGTCAATATGAAAACAATTCAAAAGACAGTCAAATTATTAAAGTTTAGATCTAATCAAAATCAATTATCCTGCTCAAAAGAAAAAATTAGAAAAGTCAGAACTATTTCATACGACAAATGAAGTTTATTTCCAAAAAAATCGTGACTCACCAAGTGAAACTTTTACACTCCACATCAAACAAGTCACATTACTCAATAGTTCACTTGGTGATTTTTAAGTGCAGTATATTTCTGACATAATTTGTCTTCTGTTGCAACACAATTTTGTGTATCTGTGCTGACAACATTACTAAGTTAGTTATAGTTTAGATTCCAATTGATAATGTAAACTTAATAAATGTTTGTTAAAAATATTGTGTTTTCCTTCACAACAAATACCACAGATCAATATCTGTGGTATTTGTTGTGAAGGATGGGATCCTCAACAACAAGGATGGGATCCTCTGGGAAGGAATGTGCAAGGTGTTAGTCAAGTTAATAACTTTAATACAGATGAAAAAGCTTACAATTTGATGAAAGAAAAATAAAAATGTGCTAAAGGAACAGAAATTTTCAAAAAACAAAGTCTAATTCTGGGAAAGAAAGAGTAGAATTAGTACATTGTGCTAGTAGATATGAAAATTGATGGGAAATCAGTGAAAGTGAAATTTAGATACCAGTGCAAGTGTAAAGATTATGACAATATCCTTGTTTCAAAAGATCAGCTCTAAACGAAAAATTCAAGAGAGTGATGAACTTTTGAAGGTGAAATAATAAAAGCAGTTGGCAAAGTTCTTTTTTTCTTTTTTTTTTGTCGGTCACAGTAGAGCATAATAAACAGAAGGTTAAGTCACTTTATTTATGCCAAAAAGAACTTAGAACATTTACTTAGATTAGACTATACACCTAAAGACTAAAATTAGACTGTATAATAGTTTGGTTCTTTCTAGGGTTAGTTATGGTAGTGAAACTTGGAGACTTTGTAAACAAGATAACAGGAAACTTGATACTTTTGATTCTTGATACTTAACGCAGTATCTTGGGCATTAGGTGGTTCAACTTTGCAAATAATGATGAGGTTAGGCAAAGAAGTCTGCAACCTCCTTTAAGCAGCATATTGTGCAGAGAGAGATTCCATTGGTTTGGCCATGTTGCCCGTATGGATAATTATACAGGGTGATTCAAAACTTATCGTTCAAATTTCGTGGGGAGGTAGGGAATACGTCAGGAAACCGATTTCACATAGGAAAGAATGTCCACAAATGTACGCATGCGTATGTAGAGGGCGCTGTGTGTACCCAACCAGTGTACAGCTCGCAAGACCACTCCCGCTGTCATCAGTGTACGAGCTGACTTACTAGTGATAAGATGAATCGCTTTACGCATCAAGAGCTAGCGGATATGCATCTCGCATATGGGGCAGCTGGCGAAAGCGGCCGCCGAGCTAGGCAAGTTTACGAAGACCAATACCCCAACAGAAGAATATCGCAGCATCAAATGTTTGCACGTGTGCATCGCAATCTGCGCGAACGTGGTTCACTGCACAGCAACATGCAGGATACGGGGAGAAGACGACTGACGCGGACTGTCAACGTTGCAGAACAAGTCCTACAGTCCATCGAAGATAATCCGAATACTAGCACATGAGCTATTGCTCAGCAGCTTGGGGTCTCTCAGTCAGCAGTGTGGCGGATACTGCACGAGGAACGTGTGCATCCTTACCATCTGCAAAGGGTGCAGTTACTGCATCCTGACAATTATCCGAAGCGTGTGGAATTTGCACAATGGTTCATGCAGAAATGTGCCGTGGACCCCAGTTTTCCAGCTTCTGTCCTTTTTACAGATGAAGCTTCATTCACTCGTGAAGGTGTGTTCAATACACACAATTCACATGTGTGGGCTTACGACAACCCGCATGGTACGAGAAGTCACGCTGCGCAACATCGTTTTGCCATAAATGTGTGGGCTGGAATCATTGGTGACTGTTTGTTGGGACCTTACTTGCTACCGCCCCGATTGGACGGCCGGAAATACCTAATATTTCTCGAGACAGTGTTACCGACTTTTCTGGGCGCTGTTCCTGCGCATATCCGCCGAGATATGTGGTATCAACATGACGGGGCTCCAGCCCATAGCACAATTGTTGCACGTGATTACCTGAACCGAACATTCGGAGCTCGATGGATCGGTAGAGGTGGACCGATCGCTTGGCCACCCAGGTCACCTGATTTATCGCCCATGGATTTCTTTTTGTGGGGGGCCATGAAAGACCATGTGTACGAGACCCCGTCGACAGTGAAATGGACCTTGTTGCACGAATAGTGGCCGCCGCAGGCATTGTCCGTGATATGCCAGGCGTTTCTGAAAATGTTCGGCGGTCAATGCAACGGCGCTGTGAATCCTGTGTCCGTGTAAATGGTCGCAATTTTGAGCAGCTACTGTGAACCTGTACTTTACCTTGTTGGAATAAAAGTCACATTCGTTACCACTTAACTGTACTGTTTCCTTGTGTTCACTTTACTTGTCCATTTTGTTCATGTAGATGACATTTGCGGACATACTTTCCTATGTGAAATCGGTTTCCTGACATATTCCCTACCTCCCCACGAAATTTGAACGATAAGTTTTGAATCACCCTGTAGATCAGGGAATAGAGTGTGCCTAAAGGCCTCAGAAAGAGGGGGAGACCTAGGATACGGTGGTCAGATAACGTCAAACAGGACCTTGTTAGAATTGGTGTACAGTGGCCAGATGCAGCTCAGGGTAGACAGGGGTATAGCTATGGGGGAGGATGGGGGGGAGGCTCCCCTCCAAAAGTAACTCGAAATTGGCAAAATTTGAAGCAACTTTGTAAAATCTAGGTGAGTTGTGAAAATTTGTAATTTTATTTTTGTAAAATTATGGGGAGTTGTCAAATCGAGGCAACTTGGCAAATCTAGGGCAGTTTGGAAAATAGAGAGACAGTAAAATCTGCAGCAGTTGGCAAAATTCGAAGTCACTTAGTAAAATACAGGTGAGTTGGCAAAATCGGTACAATTTGGCAAAATCTTGGGAAGTTGGCAAAATTCGGAGTGACTTGGCAAAATCTTGGGGAGTTGACAAAATTCGGAATGACTTGGAAAAATGGTAGGGAGTTGGCAAAATTTGGAGTGACTTGGGAAAATTGTGGGAAGTTGGCAAAATTCAGGTGAGACATGAAAATTGGAATCTTTTTCCTGTAAAATTATGGCATGTTGGCAAAACCAAGGCAACTTTGCAATATCTAGGAGAGTTGGCAAAATTCAGAGTGACTTTGCAAAAATCAGGCAAGATGTAAAAATTGGGATTTTTTTCTGTAAAATTTTGGCGAGTTGGCAAAATCTAGGGTAGCAGGCAAAATTTGAATCCACTTGGTAAAATACAGGCGAGTTGTGAAAATTGGGATTGTTTTTGTGAAATTAAGGAGAGTTGACAAAATTGAGAAAACTTGGCAAAATTTTGAGGAGTTTGAAAATTTTGAAGTGACTTGGGAAGTTCAGGAGAGAGAAAAAATTGGGATTATTTTTGCAAAATTAAGGAGAGGTGGTAAAATCGAAGAAACTTGGCAAGATCTAGGGGAGTTGGCAAAACTGGAAACCACTTGGTAAAGTACAGGTGAGTTGTAAAAATTGGGATTGGTTTTGTGAAATTAAGGAGAGTTGGAAAAATCGAGAACTCATGGCAAAATCTAGAGGAGTTGACAAAATTCGAAGCCACTTGGTAAAATACAGGGGAGTTGTGAAAATTGTGTCTTTCTTGTGCAATTAAGGAGAGTTGATAAAATTCGAAGTGACTTGGCAAATTCAGGGAAGATGAAAAATTGCGATTTTTTTCTGTAAATTACGGCGAGTTGGCAAAATTCAAATCCATGTGGAAAATACGGGCGAATTGTGATAATTGCAATTGGGTTTGTGAAATTAAGAAGAATTAACAAAATCTAAAAAACTTGGCAAAATCTTGGAGTTTGAAAATTTTGAAGTGATTTGGCAAATTTAGGAGAGATATAAAGATTGGGATTGGCTTTGTGAAATTAAAGAAAGTTGGCCAAATCAAGGAGGGTTTGGAAAATTCACACGGACTTGCTACAGTTCATCATCATCATCCTCAAGCTGCCATGGGTTACGGAGGTCCAACCAGACCGTGCAATTTAGTTCTCCAAGCAAGTCTATCCTGAGCAACATCTACTGCATCTGGCCACTGCACACCCATTCTAACAAGGTCCTGTTTGACATTGTCAGCCCACCGCATCCTGGGTCTCCCCTTCTTTCTGAGGCCTTTAGGCACACTGTTCATAACCATATTCGCCAATCTATAATTATCCATACGGGCAACATGGTCAAACCAACGGAGTCTCTCTCTGCACAATATGCTGCTTAAAGGATTTAAGGAGGTTGCAAACTCCTTTGCCTAACCTCATCATTCAGGCGTGATGTAAATATTGGGATTATTTCTGTGAAATTATGGCTAGTTGGTAAAATTGGAAGTCAAATGACAAAATGCAGGAGAGTTGTGAAAATTGCCTAATAAATTGCCTCATAAAATATCAAAATTGCCCCCCCCCCCCCCCCCCCCCCCAGTGGAAATCTAGGTGCGAACCTGACAGACATTATTTTCTCAGTTGGCAAAATTTGATTTTCGAGCTGGAAAATTTCAGATATCTCCCCCCCTCCCCCAACCATAGTCCTTCACTTCGCTCCTGAAGAAAGATAGGCTTGGAGAACTAAATTGCACAGTCTAGTTGGACCTCTGTAGCCCATGGCTGCTTGAGGATGATGATGGCTTCATGATTTTAAATTAAACTGCAGAGTTAAATCATGTTGAAAATTAAGTAAACAAATAAATTCTAAGTGCTGAAATTTTGGAGCTGCTTACTGAATAATTTTAAAGTTCATCTATATGTCAAAGAAAATGCAAAACCAATTTTTTTTTAAATCCAGACCTGTTCCCTTTGCCGTAAGAAGTTTGAAATGGAAAAATTATTAAATATGGAACTAATTGAACCACTGATTACAAGTGAGGAGGCAACTCCCATAGTTCCAATTCTTAAACCAAATGGTTCATTTCATATAAGTGGAGATTTTAAAGTGACTTTAAATCCATTATTAAAAAATAATAATTACCCTTTACCTCACATGGTGGATATTTTCACAAAACTGTCATATGGAAAAGTAGTTTCAAAAATAGATTTCTTACAAACATTTTGCATATGGAAATAGATGAAAGAGATCAAGAATTAGTACCTTTAAATACAATCAAAGGATTGTTCTGCTGCAAAAGGTTATGATTTGGTATAAAAACAGCTCAGAGTATTTAGCAGAGAACACTGGAAGAAATCCTGAAAGGAATTCCTCAAGTGGAAGTCTATTTAGATGACATAAAGATAGCAGAGCCTTTTGTTATCTTCCACAATGAACATCTATGTGAAGTTTTGAAACATCTCAGTGAATATGGGTTACATGCAAATTTGGCAAAAAGCAAGTTTATGGTGGATAAAACTGAATATTGCACATTTATAATCGATAAAGATGAATTACACCAACTCAAAAGAAAATAAATGCAATATTGAATGCTCCAAGACCAGCCACAATAACTCATGTAAAAGCATTTTTAGGACTTTTTAATTATTATGAAAGATTTTTACCTAATTTGTTGTCAATATTGCATATTTTAAATAATCAACAAAGAAAGATGTAAAGTTTAATTGGACAAAGGAGTGCAATATGGTATATAAAAAGGTAAAACGTGAAGTAGTTTTTAATCGCGTTTTAACACCATGCATGGCCCACCTGCCTGCACGCACGCACGCGCGCACACACACACACACACACATACATACATACATACATACATACATACGTACAAAATCCTCATGCAGCCATGGGTCACAGAGGTGCAACCAGACTATAATTTTCTCTCTCCAGATCTGTCTATTCTGAGTTACTGCTGCTGCATTTGTCCACTCTAGGCCAATTCTAGCAGCAAGGTCCTGTTTTACATTGTCTGCCCATTGCTTCCTAGGTCTCCCCCTTTTTCTGAAATCCTTGGGCACACTGTTCATTATCCTGTTTGCTAATCTGCCACTATGCATACGGGCAACATGGCCAAACCAACGCAGTCTCTCTCTGCACAATATGCTGCTCAAAGGAAGTTGTTGACTCCTTCTTCTAACCTCATCATTACTTACAAAGTCAAAACACCTAATGCAAAAGATACTGCATAAGCATCCAGAATCAAAGGCATTAAGTTTCTTGTTATCCTGCTTACAAAGGGTCCATGTTTCACTACCATAACTAACCACAGAAAGAACCAAACTACTATACAGCCTAATTTTAGCCTTTAGTTGTATACACCTATTTTTCCACACTCTCCACAGATTCTTAAAAGTCCCAGCAGACTCTCATGCCACACATCACCAATATCTGTTACATAGCTCCCAAGATAATTAAACTGAGACACTTGCTCAATAGTACAGACATTCAAAGCAACTGAAGCACTAACTGCCTGACCAATTTTCATCACTTTAGTTTTTTCTCTGTTTATCACCAAACCTACTCTATTACCATTCTCATGAACATCCCTAATGAAAGAATTCATCTCATCAACATCATTAGCCAACAAGGCCAAATCATCTGTATAATCCAAATCAGAAATTTTGAAATCTCATGACCATTTAAGGCCAAAATCTTTCCCTTGCAATGAATTTCGCATTACATAATCAATAACCAAACTAAAGGGAAAAGGAGACAGAATGCACCCTTGTCTAACTCCACTAGCAATGCTAAACCAATTGCTGCAAGATGTACCAACTCTCACACACGATTCAGTGTCATTGTAGAGAGTTTTCATTACACTAACTCATCAGGTATTCCATACCATCTAACAATCAACCACAAATTATGTTGATCAACAGAGTCAAAAGCCTTTTTGAAACCTATAAATGTAACCACAGGTTTCTGAAATTCTAAACATTTCTCAAGAATCTGCCAAAGTGAAAATATTTGATCAATACATCCCCTACCACTTCTGAATCCGCACTGTACATCACACAGTTGTCCATGAAACAAATTCTTAATTCTATTAAATATAATCATGCAAAGAACTTTATCTGGAACAGAAAGTAAACTAATTACCCTATAATTATCACAAGAACTGCGATCACCTTTCTTAAAAATTGGGACAATGATAGCTCTAGTAAAATCCTTAGGAACAACACCTTTATCATAAAAAACATTCAAAATTTCAGTCAGTCATGTGACAACACAAGTGTTTTCAGCTCTAAGCAATTCAGTGGTGATTTTATCCACCTGGGGATTTATGCAGTTTTAATTTAGAGAAAGCAAAAGTGACTTCAGAATGTGATATAGGGCCATCATTAAAGCCAGCAATGCATCTATCCTTATTACAAACAATCACATTATCACATTATTTAGAACTTCTCTGAAATGCTCACCTAGCCATCACAGAATCATCACCTTCAACCACCTTGCCATGTTTATCCCTTAATCCCTGTGTACCTGTCTGTTTCTTCCCACATAAAACATTAACAATCTGGTACAACTCCCTGCTGTTGTGCTGTCTAACTGCTTCCTCAGCTTTGTCAGCCAAGCTATCAAGCCAAAGATTCTTATCAGCTGTTAACTGATCCTTTACACGTTTATTAAGCTCATTGTAATGCCTTCTGTTAGAACTAGTTGAATGTTGATTCATATTATCCTGTACTTCCTTCTTTCAGCAATAAGTTCCATAGCCTTATCAACCAAATAATTTTGTTTCCCCTGTTCTCTTTTACCCAAAAGAGTATTGTTGGTTTCAAGAAACAACTGTTTAAACTGATCCCATTCTTTCTCAATTCCAGCAGTAACCACACCATGATTGTGATAATGACTAAGTAGTCTATCATGGTATGTTTTGCCTTTAGAATTCGAATCACTAGCCTCCGCAATAGGTAATTCAGGATTACATGGTATTATTGGTCTCAAAATGGTAGCTAGGCATAATGATTGCACTGAATCCACACTGTTCAATGAATAGCTAGGCATATTTGGCTATATCTGGATCTTTAAGACATTCAGTGTTATAGCTAATTTTTTTAACCTTAGCACATTTCTTAGCTTCAGCTCCAAAACACTTTTGACCAGGTAATGCTGAGACCCAATTTCAAATACAAGATCATAAATTCCTGTACGATCTGGTATTCCTAACTGAACTAGCCCATTTGCTGTTAATTAAAATATAATCAATCATATTCCTGTGCAACCCATCTGGTGAAACCCATGTATATTTATAAATGTCCCAGTGTTTGTAGTATGTGTTAGTTATTCGCAAACCATTAAGTTTACTTACCTTAGGGGACATTCCCCATTGCCATTGGAATTACAAATGCCAAAGGAACCTAAAACTCCTGCACAAAGATTAGTCAGTACCAACTTTAGCATTGAAGTCACCTAGCACAAGAGAAATATTCCCCTTTCTTCACAGAATTCAAACTATCTTGAAGATTGCTGTAAAACATATCCTCTCGTTCTCATCAGAATCCTCTGTGGGGAGCATAACAACATTCATCTTTAATTTTTGTTTTAAATTTTGCTCTAAGAAATCTTTCATTAATGCAGTCATCCTAGAAGAGCATCACTGGCATGTCTGCTGAGAAAAAAACCTACACTAGGAGATGCTTTCCATCCTTCCTACCTGAAAAGAGAAAAATCAAAGTTATTTTTAAGAATATTGCCTTTACCTGTCCATCTGGTCTCTTGCAAGCCTAGAATATCTAGGTCAGCGCTGTCCAACTAACGGCCCGCAAAAGGATTTTTGTAGCCCGTGAACAAAATCAAGTTTTAACTTGAAATTTTAAAGAAATATCTATAATCCACCTTATAATTTTTTGTCAACTTACATTACTTTACTTGATATGCAATCTTCAACTTACTCATTCTATAAAGTTTACAAAAACATTCTTAAGCCGATTGGCAAACTTCTGAAACCTTTTAAGAGTGGTGCAGCATCATCAAACAAATGTTTTTATGGAACTGCAGTAATAAGAAACATCTAACAACAACACGAATCATTCTCACAGCGCATGCATTGTGGAATGTTGCACTGTATTGTGCACCAGGAGACACTGTGTGGCATTTCACTGACACAAAACCATGTAATGGAAAAGGTTGTCAAAATTACCAATTTAATTTGTGGCAGAAATCGTTCTCTTACACACAGAAAATTTAAAGCTTTTTTGAATGAACTGCATGCTCAGTATGGCGATCTGCTTTTGCATAGTAGTAATCACTGGTTAAGTGCCGGAAAATGTCTTAAGAGATTTTTTTACACTTTGAAAAGAAATTCATCTTTTTCTCACAGAAGTGGGCACCGATGAAGATTTGATAGCAAGTTTTGTAGATGAAAATTTTCTTTACTCACTTGCTTTCCTAACAGACATTACAGATTATTTAAATTTCTTGAATAAATCCTTACAAGGAAAAGATCAAAACGTGTACTGTCTTTATAATCATATTACTGGATTTAGAAACAAACTACAATTGTTGAAGTCAAATTTGCAGGAAAACAATTTAATTCATTTTGAAACTTGTAAAGAGTTCTATGAAGAAATGAAGCAACTCAGTAAAACAGTTAAAAACAGTTAATTTTGAAAAATTTGTTCCTAAATTAGATATCCTAATTGAAGATTTTAATAGAAGATTTTCTCAATTTGATGACCTTAAGTAAAGTTTAAATTTATTCAGTAATCCATTAAACATTGATATTAGCACTGTAGATCCTAAATATCAAGAGGCGGGGGTGGCTCAGTCGGTAGCGCGCCAGGCTCGTAATCTGTAGTTCCCAGGTTCGAGTCCCAGCTGGGTCAGCGTTGAGATTTATCTCCGCAAAATTCCCCGCCCTGCCCACGGTCAGTAGGGGACACCGATGGGCTTGAAAAGGTCGCCATCCGTCAGATGGGACGTTAAGCCGTGGCCCCGTGTGCGGGAGAGCCATACCCTGTGCACGTTAAAGAACACGCTGGATGGCCTTGACGGGAGACTACCATCTGTCTCCCAACAGCTGTTCCAGTGGGTCCCCTCCCCCAACCTTCTCTGAGCCTTCGGGGTCCATGTGACCTGGCCATTTAGCCCATGGTGTGCAAAAAAGTGCCGCTCAGAGGTAAAACAACCCAACCTAAATATCAAATGGAATTATATGATCTTCAGGCCATAATAAGTTCATAATTCAGGCCATAACATGATCAATCATCTAATAGATTTGTTTCTTTATATTTAATATTCTAGTTAAAGCCACTTAAAAATACTAAATAATGAAATAAACGAGTGTCACTTAATAGAGGGAGTCCTTGTTTTTGTCCAAATATGTGAATTAAAGGTTTGTGATTCCTGTGGCCGAGTGGTTAGCGCACTTGGTTACTGATCTAAGGGACCTGGGTTCAAGCCCCAGATCATCTAACGACGCATCTAATCAATGCATCTAATAGAGAAACTGGAGTAGAATTATTCAAACTTTGGCCTGAAGAAAAATATCCAAAAATGAAATATTTTGGACTCCAAATAATTTCTATGTTCGGAAGTACATACATCTGAGAGCAAGCATTTTCTGATATGAAATATATAAAATCAAGATACAGAAAATGCTTGACTCTTCACTTGAACAAATACTTCGGCTCGCAACAACAGATATCGATATGGACGATATGGAATAAATATTGATAAGGTTCCTGCCATCCTCTCAGACCTTCTACTCCGACATATAAACTGACAGGCTCCTGTCAGACCTCTGTGGCAAGCAGCTGCTTGAGGGGGGTATTTATTTTATTTTTTTTTATATAAATGGTCAGTGTCAGGACCCTGTGAAGTTGACCACTCCTCAGCAGAGTTGAAAAAAAATAAAAAAGTCGCCAAAGATGACCAGATCAGTAGGCCATACTGAACTGGCAAGCCCTCCCCATCCATTCCCTTCCAAAAGAGAGTATCTCTTTTGAAAGGTACTAACAGCCTGCACAATGAAAAGGCGGGGTCAGACATTAGGTGCTAGACTTGGCCGGTTCTGTGCATCATCACTGTGGACTGGTACACAGCTCTTCTTCCAGTTTATGGCTAGCTACCATTTAGAGACCAATAATACTATGTAGTCCTGAATTACCTATTGTGGTGGCTAGCGATGCTTCTTGTGGAATAGGTGCAGTGATTCTCATGAATTTCCAGATGGTGCAGAAAAACATTGCTTTTGCATCATGACATTAACAAAGGCAGAACAATGCTACAGTCAAATTGACAAAGAGGCATTAGCAATTATCTGGGGAATCAATCATTTCCACCACTATGTCTTTGCAACACATTTTACATTGTACAAAAAAAAAATAAAAACAAATACCCCCTCAAGCAGCTGCTTGCCACTGCGGTCTGACAGGAGCCTGTCAGTTTATATGCCACAGTAGAAGGTCTGTGAGGATGGCAGGACCTCAGCAGAAAAACAACACAAACATCCATGTCTTGATCTGGGGCTCGAACCCAGGTCCCTTAGATCAGTAACTAAGTGCGCTAACCACTCAGCCATGGGAATCACAAACCTTTAATTCACATATTTGGTTCAAAACAAGGACTCCCTATATTAAGTGACACTTGTTTATTTCATTATTTAGTATTTTTAAGTGGCTTTAACTAGGATATTAAATATAAAGAAACAAAATATCATGAGAATGCTGGTGCATTTCAACACTGCCATTAAAATCAGAAGAATTAACCTTGTGTGATATTGCAGATGTTTATGAAGTAAAATACAAAGGATGCCAATAACTGAATCAGATTTGGTAAAAGCAACAATAAGCAATCTTGAATTGCAAGTATTATGCAATCACTTGCTTAACCCTTTAACACCAAAGAAATCTGAGAAAAAGATAGAAGGTAGTAAAGACAAAAAAATAGCACTATTCGGACTAGTCCATTTGAAAATCTCGGCCATTATGGGCCGTTCTGGGCGTTGAAGGATAAAGTATAAATGATTTAAATCTATCAGGGAAAGATGGAAAATATAGTTTTCAAGATGGTGTGATTTTCTATGGACACGAAGTTTTCATTCCAAAAGTGCATAGGGCAGAAGTTTTTAGTTCATTCTTATTTTTGGTGGCCTGGGGTTGACAAAGACATTGAAGATTGATATAATTTTAACTCTTAACACCATTCAATGCTTGATTAAATTAACCATGCCATCAATATTTGCCCTTGTTTATAACATTTTTAACCCTTTCCAGTGTCCTGCCTGAAAAACTAGTTTCCATCCAGAGGCCATACTATTTTCTCCTTATGCTCAGCCAAAAAAAAAAAATCAATTTAGAACTTTTTTGCCAAATAACTAATGAAAGGAAATTATTGCATGTTATATGCCAAATTAATCAGCTTTTAATTCTGGGTTTTCTGAAAATAAAATATTTTTAACAAAAAAGACGACTAATTTTATTTCAATAGGACTTTTTTAGTCATGAGATAAAAAAATTCGTCTGGCAACACATAAAAATTTATTTAAAAAACATTAATAAACAGAAATGATTTATTATGCATATGAATAGAAATGTTATTTCTGAATAATAAAAAAATTTCTTGTTTAAAGTAAACATTTCTTCCATTTTGTAATTTTTTTCTCCATACCATACTTGAGAAAAGTCCAGGCTTGTTGCAGAGTTCAATAAACAAGTCAACTTTAGAATATTTTTAATAAATAACTAATCAACAGAAATATGTTATATACTAAAGAGAATTTAATTCTGAATTTTATTAAAGTATAAAATTTGAACATTATAGAAACAGATTAATTTTAATGACTTTTTACAGTGGTATACCAAAAAAATAGGTACTTATTTCATAATTACTTCCAAAATCTTCCATTTTTAAAAAATAGCATTTTATTTTGTTAATTATCAGGAGAATTACCAGGAACTTTAAGGAAAAATTTGTTGGTAATAGTTCAAATCAAACTTTTGAGCTTAAATTAGGGGATTGCTTCAGCATAGAGTAATGTTAACAAAACAAATTGACGAAACCTTATATCGCTTCTACGAAATGGCAATCAGATGGCTTTAACAAATCATTTATGTCATAGTTTTGGCTTCAATGAATTATTTATGTCATAGTTTTGGCTTCAATGAATTATTTATGTCATAGTTTAATAAAATATGCATCAAATGGAAAAAGAAAATATTATTTATCAAGCCTGAATTATATGTTCTTATAAAATAGATATAAAAAATTTTAAATGCTAATTTTTGTTTTAAAAAATCAATTTTTTTTTGTTGTACTAAAAACAGATATATACGTCCTTGGCCTCTCATTTTGAATTCTGCTAACCTACACAGATGTCATATACACTGGAAGGGTTAATAATCTACAAAATTACTTAATAACCTAAATGACACCAAATAAATAATTCACAAATTTATTTATCTGTTATAAAATAGTATTATATTACCTTTCTTTTTTTTGCTACAGTACATTTTCAAAAGTTCATCAAATTTTTAAAAAAAAGTTTAATTTCATGATGAAATATTAGATAATACATTTCAAGTTTATTTACACTGTGAAATTTCTGTTCAAAGATTCCATTCAATTAAAAGGCGTAATATTTTGAGACATTTTAAAAACTCTGCTGCAATTAGAATTTGATGAAATTTTGAAGACTAGAAAACAAACTGTACTGTTTCCAAAATTTCCTGTCATTTAACTTCCAGATACAAAATCTTAGCTGCAGATGCTGGTGGTGTTCGTGTGTCATCTTTTACATCTTCCTAAAAATAAAACAAAACAAACCTTATATTGTATCAGAAAATTCTGATGTCATTTGTTTCAATTAATTTTAATAAGCCACAAGAATTAATACTGACTGAAGGGGAACTTGAAACATAATCTTATGATTGCACTCAGGCAGGCCTGGATCTAAAAGAAAATAGGGAAAGGGGTCAAGTGACCCAATTGAGTTGTAAAATAGTAGAGGCTCAAGTGACACAATCAAGCTGTAAAATAGAAGGGGGGGGGGGGGAAGTGACACAATCAAACTGTAAAAGGGGGAGAGGTGCAAGAAACCAGGTTTTCTTTGCAGTAAGGAGGTGGGGTGCTCAGTCGGTAGCCACCAGGATTGTAATCTGCATTTCCAGGTTTGAATCCCCACTGGACCAGCATTGAGATTTATCTCCACAAAATTCCTCGTCCTGCCCATGGTCAGTAGGGGACACCGATGGGCTTGGAAAGGTTGCCATCTGTTAGATGGGATGTTAAGCCATGGTCCTATGTGAGGGGTGAGCCATACCCTGTGCACATTAAAGAACAAGATGGATGACTTTGTTGGGAGGCTACCATCTGTTTCCCAACAGCTGTCCAGTGAGTGTCTCTCCCCGCCTTCTCTGAGCCCTCATGACCTGGCTATTTAGTTCATTGTGTGCAAAAAAGTGCTGCTTGGAGGTGAAACAACTCAACCCAGCCTTTGCAGTATTAACGTTATCTCCCACTCCACAATTTTTGAGGTATTTCAAAAATTTCCTGAAAAATTCATGAAATATATATAACTACCTATCATTTTCAAAGGAGGGGGGGCATGGCCCCCTCCTAGATCCAGCTATGCACTCTAGTGCTCTTACCTTGTGAGCTATCAGGGATGATCAATTTTCTGGTTTAACTTCATGTAAGAGAAATCTCTTCTGTAGTTACCATTGAGCACTTTACCAATATTCATTAATGCAAAGCTACCAATCTTACATGATTAAAATTCTAATTATGAAGAATGAAAATTTGGAGCAATTATGGGCACATAAGAAAACTAATAAATTCCAGAATTTGGTGCATATTTTTTTAATCAATGCATAATAAATACATATTAATGACTGGTTACTAATTATTAGAAATTGAATTTAAACCTCAATAATATAAAAAAAAATTAAAAAATTATCTTTCTATATGTCCTTAAAAAGTAGAAAATACACCTAAAGCATATCAATGGTGCAATCAGTCAATCTCTATTCACTTTGAAGGGAGATAGGGCACCAGCAGTCTTGTTAAGTAGTTAAATTAGCACCCTATCTTCTGTTGAAGTAAATATGAATTCAGTGACTGATTGCACCATGATATGCTTCAGGTCTACTTTCTACTTTTTAGGGCCTGCTTGGCTATTGATCTAAGGGACCGGGTTCGAGCCCCGGGTAAGGCATGGATGTGTGTGTTGTTTTTCTACTGAGGTCCTGCCATCCTCACAGATCTTCTACTATGGCATATAAACTGACAGGCTCCTGTCAGACCTCTGTGGCAAGCAGCTGCTTGAGGGGGTATTTATTTATTTTTCATTTTTACAGGAAGATAGGTATTTTTTCTTTTGTCACTAAAAACACGTACCTTCAAAAACTTTCATTTGACATAGGACTCATTCGCATTGAACATATTCCACCCCCGCCTTTTGGAATTATGCTCGAGGTAGCCAACGACACTGGAGATGGAGCTTTAAGTCACAAGATTTAATTTGAGATAAGTCAAACCCCACAAAAATACGCCCCCAGCCCCTTTTATCAAGAAGGACGGGTAATAGTAGGAACAAAATTCAAAAAAGTTTATGAGCATCATTAAAAATAAATATTTTGTGGAAAAAATTTCACCGACATACAGGACTTGAACCCACATCTCTCTAGAAACATGCCAGAGTATTCTTACCAATTGAACTAATGCTGGCTCATCTTTTTTTCCACTAATTTAAGATTAAAGGGCCCCATCCACTTGTCAGAATGCATGTATGCTGAAACGTGCCATGCATCCTTGTAATGTATTATACTACATCACAGCTCACTACATCACAATCTCACTTCCTGCCTCACTTCCAAGACCACTTTCGCCTCCAACGGCTGGCGAGAGAATGACCTCCGCTCCATCACGACTGGAGTCAGGGTCACGCTACTTTGAGCCTCTCCCTTTTCTTAAGCTTTTTCTTGTTAAACATTAACAAATAACTCTTTACTATTTTTATCCCTAACAATATTTACTGTTAATTTATTACCTAAAACCCCCTTCCCTTCTCACTTTTTGTTTTTTAATGTTTACCTATATAAAATCTATATAAAAAAAAAGAGTAAAAAAAAATCACTATAAAATGAAATTACAAAATTTATAAAAGTGAAAACATAAACATAAATATATATATTCTGCCACAGAGTACTGGAAATCTATTCAGCTGTAAAAAAAGAAATGTTATCATATGATCGAAAACTTTGTTTTGGGTAGGAGGTGTCAGTTCACCAAAGTCCCAGTAGTATGTAACATTCAAATATAAAAAAAATAAAAGTCTTCCGATCACCCGGCGGTTCCTCAGCTGACTGTCAATTCCTAGAACTGCTGGCCAGGGGCATAGCGAAGGACTGTGGTTGGGGGGGAGAAATCAGAAATTTTCCTACTCGAAAATCAAATTTTGCCAACTGAGCAAATAATGCCTAGATTTTCCCTCGGGGAGGGGGGGGGGGTAATTTTTCACAACTCTCTTGCATTTTGCCACTTGACTTCCAATTTTGCCAACTCGCCTATATTTTGCCCAGTGAATTCGAATTTGGCCAACTCCCCTACATTTTGCCAACTCGCCTTAATTTTACATAAAAAAAATCGCACTTTTTACATCTTCAATGAATTTGCCAAGTCACTTTTATCAACTCTCCTTAATTGCACAAGGCACAATTTTCACAACTACCCTGCATTTTACCAAGTGGCTTCGAATTTTGCCAACTCCCCTAGATTTTGTTGTTTCCTCAATTTGTCCTACACTCCTTAATTTCACAAAATAAATCCCAATTTTCACAAATCATCTATGTTTTACCAAGTGGATTCGAATTTTGCCAAGAATTCTCGGTTTTTCCAACTCTCCTTAATTTTACAAAACCAATCCCAATTTTTGCAATTCACCTGTACTTTACCAAGTGGTTTTCAGTTTTGCCAACTTCCCTAGATTTTGTCAAGTTGCTGCGATTTTACCATCTCTCCTTAATTTCGCAAAACAATCCCAATTTTTACATCTCTCCTGAATTTGCTAAGTCACTTCGAAGTTTTCAAACTCCCCCAAATTTTGCCAAGTTTTCTTGATTTTGTAAATTCTCCTTAATTTTACAAAAACAATTTCAATTTTCACAACTCGCCCGTATTTTACCAAGTGGATTCGAATTTTGCCATCTCGCACAATTTTACAGAAAAAAAAATTCTAATTTTTACATCTCACCTAATTTTTGCAAAGTCACTTTGAATTTTGTCAGCTCCCCCAAGATTTGCCAACTCTCCTAAATATTGCGAAGTTGCCTCGATTTTGTCAACATGCCATAATTTTACAGAAGAAAGATTGCAATTTTTACATCTCACCTGAATTTTGTCAACTCTCCATGATTTTGCCAAGTCACTCCGAATTTTGTCAACTGCCCCTAGATTTTGCCAACTCGCCATAATTTTACAGAAAAAAATCCCATTTTTTTACATCTCATATGAATTTTGCCAACTCCCCACGATTTTGCCAAGTTGTCCCAATTTTGCCAACTCACCTGTATTTTACTAAGTGGCTTCAAATTTTGCCAACTGCTCTAAATTTTGCCATCTCTCCATTTTCCAAACTGCCCGAGATTTACCAAGTTGCCTCGATTTTGACAACTCCCCTTAATTTTTCAAAAAAAAAAAAAACAAACAAATTTTCACAACTGATCTTGATTTTATGAAGTCGCTTCAAATTTTGCCAACTCCGAGTTACTTTGGGGGGCTTCACCCCCCACAGTCTCCCCCCCCCCCATTGTTTCTTGCAATCAAACATTTTTTCTGCAAAAAAAAAAAAGCAAGAAGTTTTTTTTACAAGAGACTGGATTTTCAATGCAGTATAAAATTCCTTCCTTCCTTTTATAAAAGGTCTTTAAAAAAACTGGAAAAATGCAAGAAATATCAATAAGTTCCATCATTTTCCATCTTTTTTTACCATTATTAGCATTCAGAAATTCTACCCTCGCCCCTTCCCTCTCTCACTAGATATGCCCTTGCTTCTGAACATTCATATAATATAATGTCTACAGTATTTAAAAAAAACTTCACATAGCTAATTGCCACAGAGGTCTGACTGGAGCCTCTCAGTTTATATGCCATGGTACAAGTCTATGAAGATAGCAGGACCTCAGCAGAAAAACAACACAAACTTCCATGCCTTACCCAGGATTTGTACCCACGTCCTTTTATGAGTTTCAAAAACGATCGCGTCACTGAAATAACATGCAACTAGGTATAAATACATTGGTGGGAGGGGGGGGGGGGGTATTATCCAGGCAAGTCCAGGAAAGCTAGACAGAATATATATTCTGGCATATCATTTTCCCTGATTTTCAGTTTTTAATAATTTCTCTCTATCTTTAAAACATTTTCTCACAAATATGTGTAAATATTAGATTATTTTTTTCTTCCATCCTTCTAGATCAATCTTTGCTAAAATAAATACCTAGAATTAAAAGCAAAAATGTTTTCATCTTGAGAATTATGTGACAGCAGGGATGAGCAGATATTATATTTATAACATATCAAGGCCCAGATATAGAAAAAAAAAATAATGGGGGATGGGGGGGATGGGGGCAAGAGACTGGTTACCATTACAGTATAACAGTTTGTCCTCTGTTTCAGATCTTTAAATATGCACGAAATATACACAATTTTAATAATTTTTATCCTCCATTACCCTTAGTAATACTCATAAAGGGCAAGAGGAAACATGGCACAATTGTCCCCCCCCCCCCCCCCCCCCCCCCCGCTTTAGATATGGCACTGAACATATCTTGTAAATAATAATATAATATAAAAATAATATAAATCAGTGATCCGCATTAGACAACCCATGAAACTTTGTTATAGAAATATAGTCAAATCAGTCAAACCTTATTAGTTTGACTGATTGCATCATCATCATCCTCAAGCAGCCATGGGCTACGGAGGTCCAACCAGACCATGCAATTTAGTTCTCCAAGCAAGTCTATCCTGAGCTACATCTACTGCATCTGGCCACTGCACACCCATTCTAACAAGGTCCTGTTTGACATTGTCTGCCCACTGCATCCTGGGTCTCCCCTTCTTTCTGAGGCCTTTAGGCACACTGTTCATAACCCTATTCGCCAATCTATAATTATTCATCCGGGCAACATGGCCAAACCAACGGAGTCTCTCTCTGCACAATATGCTGCTTAAAGGAGGTTGCAAACTCCTTTGCCTAACCTGATCATTAGTTACAAAGTTGAACCACCTAATGCCCAAGATACTGCGTAAGCATCTGGAATCAAAAGCATCTAGTTTCCTGCTATCTCGTTTACACAGTGTCGAAGTTTCACTACCGTAACTAACCCTAGAAAGAACCAAACTATTATACAGTGTAATTTTAGTCTTTAGGTATATACACCTATTTCTCCACGATCTCCATAGATTCTTAAAAGTCCCGGCAGCAATCCCTATTCGTCTGTTAATCTCATGCCACACATCGCCATTATCTGTTACATAGCTCCCAAGATAATTAAACTGACACCTGCTCAAGACTGAACTGAATCACAGCCTGCCTGACCAATTTTCATCATTTCCGTTTTCTCTCTGTTTATAACCAAACCTACTCTACTACCAATCTCATCCACATCTTTTGCCAAAAGAGCTAAATCATCAGCAATATCTAAATCAGAAATTTTTGTATCTCCAGCCCATTTAAGGCCAAAATCTTTCCCCTGAAGTGAATTTCGCATAACATAATCAACAACCAAACTAAAGAGAAAAGGAGACAAAATGCACCCTTGTCGAACACCAGAAGTAATGCTAAACCAATTTACAAGACTTACCAACTCTCACACACGACTCAGTGTTATTATAGAGGGATTACATTAACTAACTTGTCTCGTATACCATATGATCTCACAATCAACCACAAATTATGACGATAAATAGGCACCTACATTATTTTAAAATGGCTACTTGAAAGATGGTCTTGAAGTGTTATCGTATCTGTTCCACTTGACTGTTGAGTTCTGCTGTTTTAACCTTATACAGTTTTATAGAGCTTTTTAATAAATGTATTGACACTTACAATATATTTAATTTATTACTATTCTCACTTACACTGCCTTCCTTAGCTTGTAATATGAATTTTAGCCATTACAAGTGCAACTTAAAATAATTAGTTGAAAAAAAATTGTGGGTTGAGTCCCACTCAGGACACCCACCTCCCAGAAGCATGCCAGGCAATCTAACTGTTAGAAAACCAGAAGCTAATCATTTCTTCAACTATGTGACATATAAGCATTTCCACAATTTTTTTGTTGATATGCTAGTGGTGCCATCTATTATCAGGAATTGGGCAGCCAAACCACCAAGCATGACGATTGTAATACCCCCTCAAGCAGCTGCTTGCCACAGAGGTCTGACAGGAGCCTGTCAGTTTATATGCCATAGTAGAAGGTCTGTGAGGTTGGCAGGACCTCAGCAGAAAAACGACACATCATACATCCATGCCTTACCCAGGGCTCGAACCCAGGTCCCTTTGATCAGCAGCCAAGCGCGCTAACCACTCGGCCATGGGAATATCTGTCACTAATTACAACCATTGTTAAGGCTTGGCTGTCCAATTCCTGCTAATAGATGGCATCAGTGACAAATCAACAAAAAAATTGGGGAAATGCTTATATGTCATATTGTTTAAGAAATGGTTAGTTTCTGGTGCTCTTAGTGGTTAGGAAACACGGCATGCTTCTGGGAGGTGTTTCGAATCAGGGGTGGTCATAAGCCTCAAGTCTGGGGGGGGGGGGGGTGCATTTAGAGCATATTAAGGATTTTATAGTTAAAAGTGTCATTTCTGGATTACAGAATCCTTCATATGCTTCTGCATATAGGAAATTGCTTGGCTCTTGGAATGAAAAGGTAAATACTTACAAGTCTCATGGGAGGGGAGGCCATGGTCCGTGTGACCCTGGGGCTGGGGTGGCTTAGTCAGTAGCGCGCCAGACTCGTAATCTGTAGTTCCCAGGTTCGAGTTCCAGCTGGGTCAGCGTTGAGATTTATCTCTGCAAAATTCCCCGCCTTGCCCAGTCAGTAGGAGACACCGATGGGCTTGGAAAGGCCGCCGTCCGTTGGATGGGACGTTAAGCCGTGGCCCCGTATGCAGGAGAGCCATACCCTGTGCACGTTAAAGAACACACTGGATGGCCTTGACGGGAGGCCACCTTCTGTCTCCCAACAGCTGTTCCAGTGGGTCCCCTCCCCCAACCTTTTCTGAGCCTTCGGGTTCCATGTGACCTGGCCATTTAGCCCATGGTGTGCAAAAAAGTGCCGCTCAGAGGTAAAACAACCCAACCCAACCCTGTGACCCCTCCTTATGACCACCACTGGTTCAAATCCCACTCTGAACAAAGAATTTTTTTCAAAAATTTATTTCAAATGTTTCTTGTCTACAGGATGTTTTCCTGTGATACTTTATTATTGAGGTACAACGTAGTTAAACATTCTTTGAAATGTGCAATTTGTTACACTTTCATTCTGCTGTATATTTAGCATTTTCTTTACATCAGTATGTAGGGAGTACAATTTTATGCTTATTAAGGCAAAAAAAAGTTTTTGTTGGGGGCAGATTGTGCATTTATTACAAAATGGTGACATTGTCACCGTAAACATATTACAAAAAAAAATATGGTGGTACTGTACAATGAACTGGAGTAATGTCCATAATAGCATTACATTGCGTTAAAAGAGATGGCATTGTACTATGAACTGTGGTACTACCCAAAAACTTTTCACTGCAACCAATTGCTTTTTGGAAGTAGTGTGTTCCATCTGTGCACAAAAAAACTGCAATTCTGCCCCTGGACCTCAACTATTGGAACTCGTGCATATTACATGAATTTATCATTAACACACCAACTGCTACTAAGCCTTCCAATACCTTTCGAGGCATGTAATTGCATCTGCTGAAATCCATTCTGAATTGTGTACATTTCTTCAATTACCTTTCAATTTTCAGAACCAAAGTTTGGATTGGGTTACCTCTGAGCAGAAAGTTTTTGCACACAGTAGGCTAAATGACCAGGTCACAAGGTCCCAAAAAAGGTTGGAGAGAGGACCTACTGGAACAGCTGTTGGAAGACAAATGGTAGCCTCCCGTTAAATCCATCTAGCGTGTTCTTCAATATGCGCAAGGTATGGCTCTCCCACATACAGGGCCATGGCTTAACATCTCATATGACAGACAGCGGCCTTTCCATGCCCATCGTGTCTCCAACTGACCAACGGCAGGAACTAGTTTTGCAGAAGTCGAACCTGGGAACTGCAAATTACGAGCCTGGCGCGCTAACAACTGGGCCATCCCCGCCCCTCAGAACCAGGGTATTGATTATTATTGAAGCGCTTTTTTGCAACTATTGACAAAAAAAAACATAAAAAATTTTGAAAGTTATTAAAATATTACATATTCAAAACACTACAAACTAACTTACCATGTTAATTTTTCGTGGTTATTTACACATGTACTTCCTACTTATGACAGAAATTGTTACATTAAAATCTCAATTCTTATATGCATTGTAATAAAAAAAGTACTTCATAAACCACAAGGTTTAGCATGAAAACTAATTACAATTAACAATATCACTATAACCATAAACCCATTTTCACATCGGGGCTTTACACACAGATACGGTTAAGGTTTAAATGAGTTAATGTACCACCTGATAGGGACTTGGCCATTTAAATTTCTAACTTAAAATAAAAAATAAATACCGCCTCAAGCAGCTGCTTGTCACAGAGGCCTGACAGCAACCTGTCAGTTTATATGCCATAGTAGAAGGTATGTGAGGATGGCAGGACCTCAGCAGAAAAACGACACATACATCCATGCCTTAACCCGGGGCCAGGTCCCTAAGATCAGTAGCCAAACGCCCTAACCACTCGTCCACGGGATGGCTTGTAACCAAGCTTGTAACTTACATGCTGTTAATATTTTTAATCGGAAAGCGTTTTTAGTAAGAAAAATCGTATAGATTTGAATTAAAAAAAAATCATAAGTTTGGTGATTTTGCTTCTGTATACCGTAATGACAAGCAAAAACACTAAGTTTTTTTTTTTTCATGTTAAAAATTCGAAATTTTGATGGTGGAATGTGAACGTCCTGAAGTTTTCACAAGCAACAACTGATTCACCCATTAGGCCAAGGTAGAGGCCCTCTATAGGAAGAGGTTGGCCCATGGAGGTAAGAAAAGGGGAGGCGCCCTTACTATATCTTAATGGGGGTCGCTAGTGTAGCCTCGCAAAACGGCGGTAGCCATGTTGTTGCTACTCAGAAGACGGCACGCTGCAGGTCAGTTGCAATATATCCGAATGCTTTATACGAATACTGCTCAATAAAATCGATATTGTTTCATGTACAAAAAAGGAATTATTTCGCCGGATATTGCTAAATAGATTTTCTTGGAAGGTCGAGATGCATTTGAGAAAGGGAATCCTATCCTTCTCATCCTCATCCTTAGTGGGGATATAACATTCAAGTCTTTAATGCTTGTCTGAAATTTTGCTGTAAGAAACCTTTCATTAATGCACTCATATCCTAGAAGAGCATCACTAGCGTGTCTGCTGAGAAGCAGACCCACGCCTTGGTGATGCTTATTGTCGTCCCTCTCTGAAAAGAGAAATTTAAGATTATTTTTTAGAATCTGACCTTTATCTGTCCATCTGGTCCCTTGCAGGCCAAGAATATCTAGATTATAACGGTGGAATTCTTGTGTGAGGACATCAAGAGAAAAAGCTCTGTGCAGAGTCCTCACACATTCCAACTACCTAAGGAGAGAAAATGGTTAGTGGGATGTTTAAAGAAACTATGTTTATTGAGAGAGAGAATGCCGATAATATCAAACTGCCCCCTAATCGCAGACACTGGGCAAAGACCCGTTCCCCCACCACTAAAGGCTGAAGCCATCTACACTGGAAGACTTCCTCCAATGTAGAATTTGATGATGCCAGTAGAAGCAGAATTCAGGTGCCTGCGATGACCTCTGCTCAGGATTATCCACCAGCTGATAAACATATCCTGTTAATCTATTCAATTGGGGCTGCCAACCCACAAACAAACAGAAAACACAGCGGAAGATTTTCCCCCCACAGAAGCCCACCAGTGGCAGTAAATTCAGGATTCATAATCAAGCTCAGAGCTTTTCCTGTCCAGTTAGTGTATATGGTCAACACCAGGACTCTGTGTGGTTGACCACTCCTCATCTGACCACTCATGAGGATAGAAAAAAAAAGTGGCCATAGTTGTCCAGATCAGTAGGCCACACTAATCTGGCAGCTCTCCCGTTCCGTTCACATCCAACTTACCTCTTTGCCCTTCCTGAACAAAGTATCTATTTTGAATATTCATCGAAGCCTCTTTATCAAAACACATAAAATAAATTGCAGAAAAAAAGGATGCTTCAAATTGTGAATCATTATGTAGTTTCCACTTGTTCAGCAAGTAATCAAATACTTAGGAATCATTTTTGCTGAATATTTTCGGTGGAATTCCCATAAATCCCACATAGTGAAAGCTTGACAATATCAGCGATAAAAATTCAAATACATACTAAATATGGAAACCTGTGTAGTATTTTATAATGCAATATGCGAATCTGTTTTAAATTATGGAATAATTGTGCATGGAACAACTAACTTAACCAACATAAATAAAATAGAAAAACTACAGTCTATAATAGCTAGAAATATTATTCCGTTTCATTTGCAAAAATATTATAAAATTTCCACAGATTAAAATTTTTGGACGAGACTTACAAAGTAAAAATTCAACATAATAAAAATACAAGACTTCAAAACCAAGGTTATTACAAAATGCCTAATTTTCGTAATAATTGCGGAAAACATACCTCCGAATATCAAGTACCAGGTATAATTAATGCTATCCCAAAAGAAATACTAAATATAGATTCTTTTAGAAGACTGAAAATTGAATTAAAAAAATATTTGGGTATTTCTAATTAGCTGATTATTATGTGTTGTGAATTTATTTGATGTACACCATTTTTTGTGGCTGAATGACATACAGTCGTATCAGAATAATATGACCACCTACATAATAATGGGAATTGGGGGTGTCATATTATTCTGATACGACTGTGTATGTTTAATTTATTCCGTATCCTGCAGGTAAGCTATTTAGGTTTGCGGGTCAAATGGTAAATGTATTTGTATTTTTTACTCTTATGAATAAAAATTATATTCTTAAAAATACGTAATCATTTTGCCTGCACTTGTTAAAAATTTCATTTTGATTAGCACAGTAATAATGTGCATCATGAATAACACTAATAAAACTATTACTCACGGGATTGTTTATTAATATTGTTGCGAATTACAAAATGGATAGGCACTGAGCGTGAGTATTAATAACTATATTTTAGATCCAATTACAATACAATGCAAATTGTTACAAAGTAAATATGGATGAAGTACCTTATAAACAAATTAACTACTATCATGCATAAGTCATTAACCTTTTTGTACAGAGTATACAATATCAGCTCTGTCTGTTCTACTAAATACTACCTCTTCACTTTCAGACGTAAACAAACTCTCGTTCTGTGCTAGTTCACTAAACGTATCACACTAGCAAAACAAAACGACCGCCCGCTCACACATCACATAAAATATACTTATTTTCACTTAACGCGCACTGACTCAGACCATCTGAACGTCCTTTCAGATCTCACAACTTTTTTACACACTGCACTATTATATTTTCATTCTTCCGAAACTTTCTAAGTTCCAATTCGTTGGCTCAATTGAATCTCACGTAGAAGCACACACGAGGGTTTGTCACGTTAAGTCATGAAGTCACTGTTGCTCATTCATCTGTCGTAACAATATTTATCAAAACATCAATAAATATTGCTGACTTTACATTAATTTTTTCAAATGCTCTGATCTTCGTTGTCAATTTTATACACAGTTTCTGAATTGAAAGCTTTTAGTATTGCGGTGGGAGGCAAAACTAATCAACAGGTTTTCAGCGGCTGTCTTAAGGAGGGGGCCATTGCCCCCTCCAAGGGGTCTGCAAGGTAAAGTTTGATCGTAAAATTTGCTGGTCAAGGTGGGACTCAACTGCAGATTACAAGCCTGCGTGCTACTGACTGAGCCACCGACGCCCCGAATGCTCTACAGTGCAAATATGTACCTCAAAAACGAATTAACAGCTCTTTCTGAACTTGATCTCTATATAAAATGCCAAACAATGATCAAAATGGCAATCGCAGTTAAGGTACAATTTTCCAAATGCACGTTGTCATTAGTCGAGTTTTTACCTTTTTCCGCTATACACAATTATTTTAATTTGTTATAAAAATTGTGCAAATAAAATAAATAGCCCCTCAAGCAGCTGCTTGCCACAGAGGTCTGACAGGAGCTTGTCAGTTTATATGCCATAGTAGAAGATCTGAGAGGATGGCAGGATCTCTGCAGAAAAACAACACGAACATCCATGCCTTACCCGGGGCTCGAACCCAGGTCCCGTAGATCAGTAGCCAAGCGCGCTAACCACTCGGCCACGAGATGTGCAAATAAACCAGATTTTAAATAAACTCCGAAATTATCCCTAACAAATCGCTCAAAACTTGCCCCTCGAAAAAAATATGTCCCCCTAGATGCTAAAAAAAAATACCTAGATCCAGGGGTAAGACCCCCAAACTGGCAAAAGTGCATAAAGTCTGATGAATAGACCTCAGTAGAAAACCAACAGAAATTCCACGCCTTATGTAGAGCTCGAACCAATGTCCCTTCGATCAGTAATTAAATTGGTATTAAATCTAATAATTAATTGAAAAATGAAAATATTAAGAAAAGTTTATTTAATCGATTTAACGTTTGATTTTATTTTAAATATAATTGCTAATGAACAATTTTTTTGCCCGTTATTGTTTCGATGCTATACATCAAATATATGATATATACGATGATACACATCAAAACACAGTTTGGTGTCGCAGCTTCAGCTTTGTCGACGATGGAACTTCCTTTTTTATACGTTCTATGGATTTGAAAATCCTTCTGCCCATCGGATGTGACGTAAAGCCGCGGCAGGTCTAAGAGAGCAACACTCTACATGGTAAAGAACACGCTGGATGGCCTCGATAGAAGCAGATAGGATTCTTCTAACCGTACCCCAGTGGGTCCCGTTCCCTCAACTTTCTGCGAGCCATTGTGACCTGGCCGTTTAAACCATTATATCAAAAAGAAAATCTCGCTAAGAGGTAAAACAACACACCCTGTGCGAGGACATCAAGAGAATATGATTCATAACATAAAATACGCCAAAAGTAGAGCAACACTGGTTATTTTTTAACTGTTAGAAATTATGGAAATTCTTTACCAAAAAAACGCAAAGAGGTATTTTTGAAATATTTATTGCGTATATTTCTAGGTATACATAATATATATATCACATAGTTAACGACAGAATGATTAATGACAATGCAATTTCACAATCAATGAAATAAGGAAACAGATTTTACAAAGCCAGTTCAAATTAAACAATATATTTTGTAGACCAATTCAAAACGACAAGAAATGCATTCAGATCAGTTCTGGTACAGAAACAATGCCACTTCGTGCACGAGAACAAAGCATCGTGCAGCTCAGTCTTTGTATCAATTCACTTAATGTCTGAAGGCTAATATCAGCTCCTGGAATGAAAAAAAAAGTTATCTAACTTTAGCTTAGCATAGGTCACAATTATTAAAATAACGAAACCACAGATTAAAACCAGAAACGCAAATAATAAACAGCGAAACGGGAAATAAGAAGAAACCCTAGAATCATGGCATACACTTGATCTGGTGGTCTTCAATACCATTACGTTTTGCATTCATCCATTCTGCTGAAATTTTCAGCTTCCCAGGTTTTACGTGCATACCATTTAAATCGTCCAAACTAAGCATAACAGATTGAGGGCTTGCTACATGGGAGTCAGAGTTAGAATCTACAACTTACTTTATAGGTTGTCTACCTACATTGGAAGGATACACAACATATCTAACAAGGATAGTTGATTCTGAGTAGATGCTATTCCAGTCTATCTGTATCGCCAATCCCAAAATGAGTTGATGGCTCCGATTCTGTACGAAAAAATATCGCATATATTCGAACCTCCAAATGGCCGACTTGGGCGTCTCATCTTTTGATCAGCAACCGTAGTAATAAGGGAATGCAATCTGTCTTATCCCCATAAAAGCAATTAGTGAGCTACATGGATATTATTGGCTTCACCTTTCACATGAAGCAACTTTTTTTTTTACATCCTAAGAAATATTTTTCCAACGGGGCCAGAAATACTATGGCATTAAATCCAGAGTAACTTTCTCAAATAACGTACATTAAAACTTCTTTTCATTTTGAGGGATAAAATATTCTCTTTGGATTCCATAAGGTTAATAATAAATTGCTATTTAGATTTGGTCTGTAAAAGGTAGCTAGGTGGTCATTGGAAGGAGAGTTATTAACCAATCCTCTGCGATGATGCACAGAACCAACCAGGCCTAGCACGTAATGTCTGACCCTGCATTCTCGTGGTGCAGGCCATAAGTACCTTTCAAAAGAGTCTTGTCTCTTGTGGAAGTGAATGGAAGGGGAGGGCTGCCGGATCAGTGTGGCCTACTGATATGGACAACTATGGCTACTTTTTTTTTCTATCCTGATGAGGAGTGGTCAACCACACAGAGTCCTGGTGTTGACCATATACACTAACTGGACAGGAAAAAGCTCTGAGCTTGATTATGAATCCTGAATTTGCTGCACTAGTGCGCTTCTGTTGAGGGAAAATCTGCAGCTGTTTTCTGTTTGTTTGTGGGTTGACAGCTCCAAGTGAATCGATTCATAGGACACGTTTTATCTGCTGGTGGATAATCCTGATCTGGGGTCATCGCAGGCACCTGAACTCTTGCTTCTACGGACATCATCATACCTACATGGGTTTATTAAAATAATGGAAACACTATTTGTGGAGGACATTTTATTAATAAGCTGTATGTCCATCTTGAGCATTCAGAACAGACACAATTTGACATGGAATACTTATTCAAGTCATACAAATACAGTAATGGAATGTGAGACCATTCTTCCTGTAAAATATGGCCCAACTGTACCAGTGATGCTGGATCTGTACTTGTGCACCAGATATTCCCACTAATGTTCAATAATATTGACGTGGCCAGGTTAGCTGCTGTACCTCATCCTTCGCAAACCACAATTGACACGTTTCCCATAATGCAATGATGCATTATCCGCTTGAAACCAGGGAGGGCCATTAGGGAACAATGCCCACAACATTGGGTGCAGGTGATCCCGGAGAATGGATTCGTAAGTTGCTGATGTCACATGACCCTACAGAATAACTAATGGCCCTAATACCATGATATGGCACCCCACAGCTTCAGGGATCCACCTCCAAGCTTCACAGTTGAAACCAAACAGTCGGGATGGTACTCTTCTGCATGTTTTTGCCAGACGTACACTCTACCAGTGATGGGGAACAATGTGTAGCACGATTCATCAGACCAGGTGCCAGTCACGAATTCATCAGACACGAAGCCAGTCTTTAGAATACTAGTTTTTATGTGCTTTGCACCACCGTACACACTTTGTTGCATTGATGTTCGTAATCAGAAGTTTGTGGATTGCAACAAGGCCACAGTTACAAGATCTCCAGGCACAAGGCTGTATTTTATTACTCAACAAAAATGTCGGGAGTCCAAACTAGGAATGCCAAAACAACCACCACCCAGCAACTGTTTTACAGGGGTAAGGAAAAACGTGGCTGATGAATATTAATATTTAATCCTCCCACCCTGTATTTATTTTAGCTGTGATCGTATCTTTTAAGCCATACATTGTTCCTTCATTAAATAATTAACAGCCCAGTATCCTACTGGGGAACAGAGGCATCCACCCGTACCAAAAGGTGTAACCAAAGGCAGGTATGGCTTTTCAACAAATACTAAAACATTTTATTTACAGAGCTATTCCATTTTTAAAACACATTTTTTGATCTAAGTAACTTACATAATTTCTATAGTACATGTTCTGTCTCTGTCCTGCCTACACTAAAACTAAGCAAATCTTTCGTTATTGGAAATGTTCATACTCGACTCACTATCGTGGTCCTCTCTAAACCAGTGATTCCCAACCTTTTCTGGACCATCGCCCACCTTTAGAAGAGAACAAAAATTTCAACGCCCCCCTAGTCCATAATAGTTAATTTTATATGAAATATTAAAATATTGTTGCATATTATCTGTACCTAATTTATCTGTTTATTTATCTATTAAAAATCATAAAGCAGAAATTAATAAAACGACAACCAAATGTACAATAAAATTGTTTATTAAAATTTTAAAAATAAAAACAGAATCAATAAGAAATAAAACATAATGAGATAAACACAAAATTAATAATAAATAAAAAAAATTAATGAGATGGTTGAGGCTGATGGAGTGTTAACAATTTGTTAATGTCGTGTTTCAATTTCGTTAACATCAATCGCAGATTCAGTGATATGTAGTCTGTTCCTCTTCTTTGACAGTAAATTACTATTGCACTGAATTCACGCTCAGCCATATATGATGAAGGAAATGCGATTAAAAACTTCTGTACTATTGCCCACAATCCAGGGTAGAGAACTGGTATTGATTTTTGAAGCCAGAACTCTTGGTATCCATGTCTGAATTTTACTTTGAGTACTTCGTTAGTCGTGAGTTCTAAGAGTTCCTCTTCCAAATTTGATGATTCTTCAGTATCTGTGTTTGCGAAAGGATATAAAACCCAACTCGGTATATTCATGTTTAAAATATCTTGGAAACGCTCCATAAAATCAACATGAAGAACTTCCAAGTGTTGGCAGTAAGTAAATTTTCCGGTTTTGCAGACTGATGATAATGTGGGAAAGTGGTTGTATTCACCTCTACCTAGATTTCGTTTGAATAGAAGAAGTTTTCCCGCAAAAGCAGCTATGGCGTTTTTAGTTTTAATTAAATTCAACTCGTCACCTTGCAATTGTAAATTAACTTGATTAAATATTTTAAACAGGTCTGTCAAATAAGCGATGTCATTTTTTGACGTAATCAGGTTTTCGCGCAATTTTTCGTCTCTGTCTTCAAGAAAGTCCAGTCAGTACTGAGTCAAATAGATTGAAAAAACGATTCAGACAAACACCTTTAGAGAGCCAACGTACTTCTGTGTGTAGCAGCAAGCGATTGTAATCTTCATCATTTTCATTACAAAGCTTACCAAATAGTCGGTCATTCAATGAATTGCTTCTAATCTTATTGATTGCTTTAATAACGTAATGCAGCGACGTATACAGACGTTCATTCAAATTTTTTGCAACCAAATGCTGACGATGAATAATACAATGTACAGCGAGTACATTTGGTACTACTTGTTTCAAATGCACTATGAAACCCTTATGACGCCCTGTCATTGCTGGAGCACCATCAGTAGCAGCAGACAAAATATTGCAAATAGGAATTTCTTTCTCTTGAAAAAACTTTTGCATGGTATTAAATATAGATTCTCCCTTCGTATCAGATTCCAAATTTTTAACAAATAATAACTCTTCATGAAATTTTTCTTCTTTTATAAATCGTACGTATGATAAGAGTAGAAGAGCTTCGTTATTTGGTAGAATTGATTCATCGAGTTGAATGGAAAATTTGCAAGTCTTTAAGTAATCACATAATGATATTTCAACGTCTTTTGCCATTTCATCTATTCTTCTTTGCACTGAATTATTACTGAGAGGAATTTTTTTGATGATATCTGACGGTGTCTTACGATGAAGAACAGTTTTTAATATCTCTTTGATTGCCGGCAAAATTAATTCCTCGCCAATTGTGTGTGGTTTTCCTGCTTTTGCGATTAACAATGAAACGTTATATGAGGCTCGTAGTCCATCATCATCTTGTTTAGAAGACGACGCAAAAAGGTTTGACATAGTTGGCTGTTTTAAATATTGCTTTTCCAGTTCTTGAAAATAGGATAAATCTTTGTTCTTCTTATCAGCATGCATTTTATTTAAATGCTCTTGTAGCCTAGAAGGTTTCATAGCTTCATTTGAAAAAACTTTTTGGCAAATTAAACACATAGGTAATGATTGGTTTGTAGGAGAGTACGTAAATCCATATTTCAAATACTCAATACTGTACTGCCGGCATTTCTTTTTAGATGTAGATTCAGACATTTTCAAACACAAATTAACTTCTCAACAGATTTATAGATAGTTATAAAAATAATGTTAATAATGACTTCTAACACTTATCACTCACGACTATTTATCACGGCGAAGCACATAAAAATAATAAAACAATCCTAGAGCTATCGCTTTTATAGATTTGATTTTGTGCACGCATTAACTTGTATGTTTGCGATGCCGGCGCACTTGCTCCATAAACAAGTCATTTCAAGCTCCCATATGCTTGTCGAAACATGTTAAATTGCATGAACCGCGTGTTTGCCTACCAACTTGCAAGGACTTGTCACCGTCAATCTATTCTAAACTAAAACAAATTAGGTATAGGTATACCTAATGCTAATTTAAAAATGCTTTTTAACGCGATAACAATAAGATAATTTACATAGCTAGATAAAATATTTATTCATGAAAACAGGAATTTTCAAAGTATTTTATTATATTAAAAAAATTATAAAAAAAATATTAAATATAATAAATTTATTATTATTATATTATTATTATTATTGCATCAAGGTTGATTTGCCTATCAGGACGGATACACTTGTCCAACATAATAAGCCTGATTTAGTAGTGCATGTTAAGGTATTGAATGAGATTACAATTATTGAAGTAGGAATAACATCTCAGGATAACCTGCAGACAGTAGAGGTTGAAAAGAAGAGGAAGTATGATCTGCTGGCTAATGAGTTGAGCCTAATTCACAAGTGTAATGTTAATATTATACCTTATGTTCTGACGTGGGATGGTATTGTAACTACGTACCATAAATCGTACTCAAAGCGACTTGGGAGTGGGAAAACATATTGAAGCTTATATCCAATCTGTGATCTTGAAGAGAACTTTTGAGAGCATCTCAGTCGACTTCAGACGTACCAGTACGCTAGTTGGCGGTAGCAGGGAACTTATTGTGCAAGCTGCAGTTGAAAAGCTGTACATGACGGATGAGGTAGTGGATGATCAGAATCACCAGGAAGGCACCACAGAATAGAAGAGATAAAAAGTTTGTCACAGAAATTCCTTTAAATTTAATTGACCACCCCTCTTGACTGCCTCAACGCCCCCCCATTTGCCTCTGGATCCGCTACTGCCCCCATGGAAGGCTCCAGCACCCACTGGGGGGGCGGTATCGCCCCCGTTGGGAATCTATGCTCTAAACTATGAAGCTGGTGCTCACTGTCCACAATTCTTGTCTCTCCACTCTCCAGGAGCATCCGGTGTCGTAGGGCCAAGTCTCAGACATGGTGCTCTGACAGAGGCTTTTCACGGACGAGATGGTGCCTCAGTTTGTATACGCTGCTCAAATTATAGCTGGCAGGTAAATGGCTTCGCCTTGCTATTTGTCTGCCAAGATAATCCTCCTCATGGCGCCAGAATGTCAAAAAGGAAGCTGTAAGCAGGAACTTGAAACCATTCTAAGGGAATTATGCAAATTCACGCAGAACACAACCCAATCACTGATGGCAATTCTACAACCCATGAATCTCTTGAAACCCCCACTTACTTCTATTATCCCCCACCCCCAAAATTATATTAGAAATGGAAGAAAACACTGCAAACAACGATGTTATTGGCCATAATGACACAATTAATGGCAAAGAGTATAACAGCTATTCAGCAAACCGACAGCAGATTCGAAAATATTAAATATCTGAGAAAGTATCACAACAAGCCTGCGGTATGCATTATATGTAGTGCTATGAGACTTTTCCTCTTTTAGTACGGCAACACTGAGAAAAAATCTTGGCAATTTCTTTGAAAAACGAATAAAATTGCGACTTACACTTAATGGAAGCATGCTTATTGAACTCGAAAACGAGATTCTGGAAAAGAAATGCAAAACTATAACTTCTATCCGAAGACGAAATAAAATTAAGGTTCCCACACGTACATAAATTCAAAATACAAGGTTATGCAACTGGTATCACCACTAGTATGAGGGAAAAAGAATTATCGAATATAACTGCAGAACAAGGGGTAACTGCAGTTTACAGAGCCAAATACACTGAAATCAGTGTTATCAATCAGGAAATAATCTCCACCCCATCCACAAAAGCATTTTTACCTTTAAAACTGAAATTCAAGAGAACTCGTACTGAACGATTTCTACTTTAAGATTCAAAAGTCCTACCCTTTACCATTATAATGCTACCGTTGCCATCGATTTGGTCATTCAGCAGTGGCATGTAGGGGAGAAAGAAGGCGCCCAAAACAATTATTAATGCCCCAACTGCGGAGGCAGGCATGTGGCAACATTTTATGGCTGCGAAATACAACGAAACGCCATTGCCAAAAGAAAAATACAGATCAATGAAAATTTAGCCTGGGCTGGAGCTGCGAAAAAGTTTTATAATGAACGAAATCAAACTCATAGACCCGAAAAAGCTAATTTCGACCGCAATTGTTATCGGTACTTTCCTTCGAGAGAAATGAGTCCAAAATCGCAAAGGCAGCAGCAACAAATGCAAAAGGAACGAAGTCCACCTCTCTGTACCTCAAAAATGGAATTTCCGTGTTTACCAGAGCTCCAGCACTTCAAAGGCGAATGAAAAACAAACCCTTCTTTCGATAGCACTAAATCACTAGAACTCCAAATTATCATTAATGCAGTCCTAAGTAACATAAAAAACCATCCTAAATGCATTTCCTAATAGTCGCCCAGCAGTTCCCTCAAAAGCACTTAACAAAGAAAACAAGCAGGTGTCAGTGAAACACAGGAGACTGAACTTGATATGGATGAGAGGTGGCCAATTGACATATCACAAAGGCATTAAGCAGCAGATGACAAATAGAACCTTTAACGGTTTTAAATACACGCCTAATTCTGATTTTTCTACGAAACTTCTCCAGTGGAACGCGAGATCAATCGAATAAAGTTCCACAATTACTCGACTTCAACTAACGGAAAAAGCTTTGCTGTATTAGCTATTCAGGAAGTCTCCAAAGCACAAACCTGTAAAATAAAAATACCCAATTTCGTAAATTAACATCCAAGCCTAACGAACATTACAGTGGAATAGGAACTGGCATCTTCATAAATAAACCGATCAACCAAGAAATAAAACTACCCTCCCCCCAATTAACTGGAAACTCTGTGTAGCTGTGAAAATGAAAATCCGACATACGATACTCTCACCAATATCCATTTATAATCCCGGAATAAATATTATAGTACAACTGGATGATATTCTAAAGTTTTGCACCCCCTCCATACACAATAAGTGGATTGGATTGTTTTTACTTCTGAGCAGCACTTTTTTGTACATCATCATCCTCAAGCAGCCATGGCTATGGAGGTCCAACCAGACCATGCAATTCGATTCTTCAAGCATGTCTGTCCTGAGCTATTTCTGCTGCATCCGGCCACGGCACACCAATTCTAACAAGATCCTGTTTGACATTGTCTGCTCACCGCATCCTACGTCTCCCCCTCCGAGGCCTTTATGTACACTGTTCATAACCCTATTTGCCAATCTATAATTACCCATACGGGCAACATGGCCAAACCAACGGAGTCTCTCTGCACAATATGCTGCTTAAAGGAGGTTGCAGACTCCTTTGCCTAACCTCATCATTAGTTACAAAGTTCAACCACCTAATGCCCAAAATACTGCGTAAGCATCTAGTTATCTCATGCCACACATCACCAGTATCTGTTACATAGCTACCAAGATAATTAAATTGTGACACCTGCTCAAAGACTGCAACCATTCAGATTAACAGAATCACAGCCTGCCTGATCAATTTTCATCACGTTAGTTTTCTCTCTGTTTATAACCAAACCTACTCTACTACCAGTCTCATCAACAGCTCAAATGAAAGAGTTCATCTCATCAACATCATTTACCAAAAGGGCTAAATCATTAGAATAATCTAAATCAGAAATTTTCGTATCTCCAGTCCATTTAAGGTCAAAACCTTTCCCTTGAAGTGAATTTCGCATAACATAATCAATAACCAAGCTAAAGAGAAAAGGAGACAAAATGCACCCTTGTCAAACACCAGAAGTAATGCTAAACCAATTGCTACAAGACTTACCAACTCTCACACACGACTCAGTGTTATTATAGAGAGCTTTCATTATGTTAACTAACTTGTCTGGTATACCATATGATCTCACAATCAACCACAAATTATGACGATCAACAGAGTCGAAAGCCTTTTTGAAATCAACAAAGCTAGCAACCAAAGGTTTCTGAAACTCTAAACATTTCTCAAGAATTTGCCTGAGTGAAAATATCTGATCTACACATCCCCTACCACTTCTGAATCCACATTGCTCATCACGCAATTGTCTGTCAACCAGATTCTTAATTCTATTAAGCAGATTCATGGAAAGAACTTTACCTGGAACAGAGAGTAGGCTGATACCCCTATAGTTATCACAAGAACTGTGATCACTTTTAAAAATAGGGATAATAATAGCTCTGGTAAAATCCTTAGGAACCATGCCTTTATCATAAAAGATATTCAGAATTTCAGTCATCCAAGTGGTAACCGAAATATTCCAATCTCTAAGCATTTCCGTAGTAATTTCATCTATCCCAGGGAATTTATGAAGTTTATGTTTAAAAATAGCGAAAATAATTTCAGATTGTGTTATAAGGCCAACATTAAATTCACCAATGCATCTATCATCATTGGAAACAATGGGAGAAAAACTAACCACATTGTTTAGAACATCACTGAAATGCTCAGCCCACCTAGCCATGACAGAATTCTCACCTTCTAAAACCTTATCTTGTTTATCCTTCAATCCATGTAAACCTGTCCGTTTTCTACCACACAAAACATTAACTATCTCTTACAGCTCTCTGCTGTTATGCTGTCTAACTGCTTCCTCAGCTTTGTCAGCCAAGCCATCAAGCCAAAGATTCTTATCAGTAGCTAACTGATCCTTTACACGTTTATTAAGCTCTCTGTAATGCTTTCTATTAGGACTAGTAGTGTATTGATTAAGGACACTCCTGCAGTTCTTTCTGAAATAAGCTCAAGTGCCTTATCACTCAAATAATTCTGCCTCCTCTGCTCCTTTTTTCCTAATAGAGTACTGTTAGTTTCCAAAAAAGCCTGTTTAAAATGATCCCATTCTTCCTCAACTTCAATAGTAAGCAAACCATGACTGTCATAATGACTATGTACACTTATCATGGTAAGCTTTAGCTATAACTGGGTCTTTCAGAACTTCAGTATTAAAAGTAAATTTTTTAACCCTAGCACAACACTTTTTAAGTTGAAAGACACTTTTAACAAGGTAATTGTCAGTTCGAATTTCAGCTCCCCTATATGACCTGGTATTCCTAACAGAACTATCCCATTTACTGTTAATTAATATATAATCAATCATATTCTTATGCAGCCCATCAGGTGAAACCCATGTGTACTTATGTATATCGCGGTGTTTGTAATAAGTGTTAGTTATTCTGAAACCATTGAGTTCACTTACCTGTAGGAGACATTGCCCATTGCAGCTACCAATACCAAAAGGGCCTATTACTCCTCCCCACAGGTCAGAGTCAGTACCAACTTTGGCATTGAAGTCACCTAGAACAAGGGTAATATCTTTCTTGACAGAATTCAAAATATCCTGAAGTTGTCCGTAAAACCTATCCTTCTCATCCTCATCGGCATCCTCAGTGGGGGCATAACAGCAGATAACACTCAAGTCTTTAATGCTTGTCTGAAATTTTGCTGTAAGAAACCTTTCATTAATGCACTCATATCCTAGAAGAGCATCACTAGCATGTCTGCTGAGCAGCAGACCCACGCCTTGATGAAGCTTTCCATCCCCCCTACCTGTAAAGAGAAATTTAAAGTTATTTTTAAGTATCTCACCTTTACCTGTCCATCTGGTCTCTTGCAAACCTAGAATATCTAGGTTATAGCGCTGGAATTCCTGCATGAGGACATCAAGAGAATAATCTCTATGTAATGTCCTCACGTTCTTGCAGAGAGAAAATGATTAGTAGGATTTTTAAAGAAACTAGGTTTATTGAGATAGGTAGGGCCAACAACATCAAACAGCCCCTTGATTGCAGGCACGGGGCAAAGACCTGTTCCTCCTCCGCTAAAGAGTGAAGTCACCGATGCTGGTAGGAACTTCAGGCACCACCTTTTCAAGTGGACTTTTTCAAGAGCCATACGGCCTGCCTGAGACACATTACTCCAGTTTAGACTTGAGAATGCCCAACTAGCTAAGTAAGGTTCAGGTACCTGCGATGGCCTCTGATTAGGATTATCCACCAGCTGATATAAGGTATCCCATGCCTCTGTTCACTTAGAGCTGGCAACCCAGAAGCAAACAGAAAACACAGCAGCAGACTCTCCCTCAACAGAGGCCCACCAGTCCAGCAAGTACAGGATCCATAATCAAACTCAAAACCATAAACAAGTTCAGTCTAGTAGGTATAAATTGTCAGCACCAGGACCCTGTGAAGTTGACCACTCCTCAGCAGGTTTGAAAAAAAAGAAAAAAGTGGCCACAGATGACCAGATCAGTAGGCCATACGGAACTGCAGCCCTCCCCTTCCCTTCCAAAAGTAATATCTCTTTTGAAAAGTACTAACGGCGTACACCACGAGAAGGCGGGGTCGGACATTAGGTGCTAGGCTGGCCGGTTCTGTGCATCATCACAGGAATTGGTACACAGCCCTCCTTCCAGTCTACGCCTAGCTACCATTTACAGGCCCACATGGGCTTGTAAAGCGTGTATTAGGGAATTATTAAGCATATTGGTTTGTGAAGAAATAATGGCTGTGTTTTGATATGAAGTAATGATCAGTGTAATCACCCGAGTTTGTTGGTACAGTTATTGGTGTTTGCCAACACGACACACTTCCCTCCATAATACCCATAATAATAGTGATGGTTGCATCGTGCTTACTATGGCGCCAAATAGATTTGCCCTCGAACAGAGTCGAGGGTGGGGTAAATCGGATTATGTACTGTAGGGAGACTAGAGAAGTTTATTTTGACTGTGACATAATTGGTTAATTTTACGAAGTGAGATAAGCTGCCAGGTCCTGTTTCGTTCGCTTGAGTGTTAATTTGATAGTTTGTGTGAAAGTTACTGCCACTTTTTAGTCATGAGAATTTTGCCACCTCTGCGTAACTGTTGTAAATACAGTCACTTTCTTAGTTAGCATGTGTCATTTATGTAGCTGCAGAACCAGTACGTGGTTGCTTGTAATGACGATTGATGTGAGTTACATTTTGAATTTTTTAAGGTGGACTGAGCAGAATAATAAGCCTTAACGTGAATTTGTTGTGTATAAATGAGCTTTTGTTTATATGTCAGTGTTTAAGAACGGATATTTGCAGTTTTTCTTTCCTGTTTCATATTTCATGTTCATCTTGCTGAACCAGAGTTCGGCTGCTTTGGGCAGCCCAAGAGAATTCGTCGCAGCTCAGGACGTGCGGGGTCATTAAGCTGTCTCCTGTGCCACCAATTTTTGACTCAAACTAAAATGAAAATTTAGTGATTCGAATGGGAACCCTCAGTGATTTCCTTTCGGAAACTTTTGGTGATAGACTTTCCATCTCTCTTCGGACTGACCTTCAACAGTACAGTGTAAGAACATTTGTTTTTCTAGGGAATTGTGTAACTTTAAAAGAGGGAAAAATTCTGGAACTACCATATAAGTTGAACTTTGGGACGGTAAATATACATACTGATAGAAGAACCATCTATGTGGTGTGAGAATTCTAATTTTAGTGTTCACATTTGATTTTCGTCAGTGCAGGTGCTCTCACTACGATTTCTCTCTCCCCCCATGGTGGATAGGGCAACTGTTCTGCGTGAATATCGCCCAGATCACACAGAACAGTTTCAAGCCCAGACGTCAGCTTCCTTGCTGTTTGAGCGGCACCGCGCAGGAGGGATTACCCAAGATGATAAGCTACTAAATGCTCGTCTTCGGCGGAGCATTCCTTTGATGCACAGCCCAACAGAGCCGAACCACTTACCTGTCGATAAGCCAGCTTAATCCGGACTAGCGTCTACAAAGGAGAGCATCCTCGCGTCAATGAGAAAGTCATTGAGTGAATGGAGCCTGGCGCCGAGTCTGCCTTTTCGATTGACAACGTGATGGCCAGAAGACTTCCCTTGGACCACCGCTGAACTGTTTCCACAGAAGGACAGTCACTTGGTTGCAGGACAAGGACGACACAACAAGAAACTTCTATTTTTCGTCCCTTACTCCTCCCCCCCAGCACAGAGAATTGTGAGAGCCAATAAAAACTCCGATATAGCGATTCTTTTGTGTGTTCAAGAAAAAGAAAGATGCTTCGGAGTTAGTGACTATGAGACGTTCACTTGGCTACAGAGACTCGTAGGAGTAAGTTACGTTTTCTCCTTCTATGCTTGACTCTCGATGTGAGCAGTGCAGTTTTGAGGGCTGACTCTCGGTCAGGGGACACGATAGTCTAGTGATGATAGCACTATACAGTTAGCAAGTAGGAGAGTATTAATGTAACCAACTCAACGTTTGAATGTCGACAGTCTACAGTAATTATATAAGTGTAAAAATTGTGAGATTAAGATGAAACTGTGTTAATGTTACCAATAAATGTTATTTTTTGTATTTGTTAAAGCCTTACCTGCCTCTGGTTGCTCCTTTTCTATGGGAGGATGGCTTGGTGCCACCCAGTAGGGTGCTGGGCTACTGATTGTTTTAAGGTGGATCATGAGATATGTGGAAAATCATTAATATTAAGAAATGAAATACACGATTAATCATGGTTTAAAAGACGGGAAATCCCCTATAACACAACCTGTAGTACCTACAGTGCCATGAAGAAATAGCATCAGTGTTTTTATTCATTAATACTCTAAGACCTTAGCGAATGATTTTGCAGATATTTTCATAAACTTGGTGAGATTTCTGACAGAGAAGATCAGAAGAAAATAGCCAACTGGATATATAAATTAAAAAATAATCAACGTACAGAAAAGCAGTACTTCGACAAAGTCCTAAATAAAAATTTTACCCATTGAAGATATCAATCGAGCCATTTATTCCCTAAAAAACAAAACATCTACTGGACCTGATGGTATCTAGAATAAAATAATGAAAAATCTGCCACCCACGGCTATAAGTAATCTATTGAAAATAATTAACCATTATTAAGTGAAAAATGAATTTTACCACCCCAATCGAATGAAGCATTCATGATTCCAAGTAACGAAACCAGGAAAAAAAATCATCAAATAATGGAAGACTATCGGCACAGCACACTAACATCCACAAAGCTCAAAATAATGGAAAACATGGCCAAGAACAGATTAGAATGGCTGCTTGATAGAAACAATGCTTTGCATAACACTCAAACAGGTTTCCAACAGCAGAGAAGCACAGCAGACAGTATTCTAGAGCTAAGCCTTGTGCACACACTAGTATAGCTTTTGGCTGCCCCATGGAAGCAGTCTGTTTAGATCTCAAAGGAGCCTTCAATACAGTATGACACACAGAACTGATTCATAAACAAAGATATAGGAGTCGATGGACACATGCTTGCTTTTTTCGAAAACTGTCTCATTTAAAGATAATGTAAAGTAAAATTAGAAACACACACCTCTCGGAAGAAAGGACTGCAACTTATGGGATCCCACATGGGAGTGTCTTAGCACCGATATTTTTTAAGATGTTTCTTGCCAACCTACATAAGGAAGTATCCCCCAGGATGCACATGACACAGTATACCGATGATATATGCATTTGAGCCTCTGACTATCACTTTCACAGATTAGAAGAAACGATTCAAAATTACCTCGCCAAACTCCATCATTACTGCTGTAAATACAGTCTTAAAATAGAACCTGCTAAGACAGTAGTATTGCCAATTAGCAAAAAAGACCCTGTTATTAAGTTAAAGATCGATGAATACAGGATTAAGCAAGTAACAAAGCACAAATATCTAGGTGTTATGATTGATATGAAACTAAATGGCATCGTAGTAAATTAATAATAATTATTAATTTACTACGATGTGTGTGGGACCCAAATGGGGGGCCTACCCAGCATCAAATCATGTCTTTATAAAAGTTTACTGAGATCAAGGCTAAATTACAGCAGCTACATACTACACTTGATCCCCTCTAAAAAAACTACAACTGCTGGAAGTGCTGCAAAATCAGGCTCTTAGAATAAGTCTAGCACAGCTAAATACCACACCAACTATTTCCGTCCTAGTTACAGATGGAATTGAAACGACAAATATCAGAAGCCATTACATACTTATGCAAAATATCAGTCGTCTAGCAGTTAAACAGCATCTACATCCGCTAATAGGACGATTACTTAAAAGCTCACCAAAACTGCCGCTCGTAAAAAAAATCAGATCATACACTACTTAAGAAATTATTAAAAAACTTTATGAAAAAAACTAAACTCAAAGATGTGTATACTACCCCTCCCACATGGACTTGGTGTAGCTCAGCAACAGAAAATGGAAATAGACTTCTTCCACAAACAAGAAGCCAGAAAAGAATTCAACCTCAAAATTGTTACGACAGATAAGCCAGCAAAGAATTCGACCTCAATATTGTTATTGACAGATGAACGTGCTACAATGAATTTATGACAACGCATCATGAAGAGAATCATGAAGACTCGGGTATGCTTCAGTGTGAAAGCTATGTTACCAACGACATCGAACAAACTTGATTGAGAGAATAAGGATAGTTATTATGAAGCGCAGTTGAAATGCAAAAGAAAATGTAATTAGTCTAAGTTTTGACGTGAGAAAATAATCTAAAGAAGAATTTTATATGGCGAATGTGCGGAAGGTTAAAAAGAGTTGATTAGTGTAAAATTAGTAAGAAAAGACGAAGGACTGCTTATGCTGAAATGAAAGCTTATAAGAGACATGGCAATAAAAATGAAGAAGTAGTATGTTAGTCGAGCATACAGAGCTGGTCTTTTCTGTAAGAAGGGTTTATCAATTGTTATATAGTTGCATTTAATTTGTAAGATTTGGTAAGGTTATTCTCGATATATTGCAGGTTTATTTACATATATGATTTGCATTGGTTGAATTTAGTTTGTATAAATGATTTCATCCATACTTTTGTAATAAATTAATTGTTTTAGAATTATCATTGTGATATACTATTTATTTGAACTCACATTAAGTGCTCATCCATTTAATTCGTAACAATATTATAATGAACATCATAACAAATGCTGAAAAAAAATTAAATTATGTTTTACACGATGGTTCAAAAAATATACAGATCTGGAAATTACATAATATGTCCCATCTGATGGACAGCGGCCTTTTCAAGCCCAGGTGTGTCCCCTACTGACCGTGGGCAGGGTACAGAGTTTTGCAGAGATAAATCTCAACGCTGACCCACCTGGGAACTGCAGATTACAAGCCTGGTGCGCTACCGAATGAGCCACCCCCAGACTGTCAGGAGATTGAACCGATTGAGCATATTCTGCTAAAACGTCACAAATATGCTGGATTCCATAAACTAAGGTTGGTTGGTTGTTTGGGGTTTAATGGCGCATCGGCAACAAGGCCATAATGCGCCAAACAAAAGACAATATAAAAGATAAAAAACATGGAACCCCGTAACCAAAATTTAAAATACATTTTTAACATTGTACATTGGTAAAACAACAGAAAACAATTGTATATGAACAGAGTAAAACAAGTGTAGAAATATTAAATAAAATAATCCCAGGTGTAAGAGACCTGGGGTAAATAATGCATATATTAAGGTAAAATCAAATTCGGTTAAAATATCCACAATATTTCAAATAGCTAAAAACTGGAGATAAAATGCAATGATCAGATAAAAGATGTCCGAGTGTAAGAGGCTCGGACATAAAATTATGAAAGCTAAAATAACATTGACGTTCGAAATTAAAACACGGACATTCAACTAAAATATGTTTAATTGTTAAAATGGTGTCACAAAACTCGCACTTAGGTACGTCGTCCGCCCGTAAAAGAAACGAATGAGTAATAAACGAGTGACCTAAGCGGAGCCGAGCAAGTACAACTTCCTCCTTGCGATTCCTGCGGTAACAAGACTGCCATGGTTTGACGATAGGTTTGATCTCAAAGAGCTTGTTTGTAAGCTGTTCTGACCAAGATCTCTGCCACTGTGCCCGGAGCTCGGTGGTAAAACGCTGCCGGAAATCCAGATAGGGAACCGGCAACGGAGAGTCGGACAGGGGCGTGGCTGACTTGGCAGCAGCATCTGCCAAGTCGTTGCCCCTAATCCCGATGTGACCGGGCACCCAACAGAAATGGATGGTGGTGGTGGCTGCCAGATGATGTAGTTGCTGGCGGATCTTAGTAAGAACAGGGTGAGGCCGATGCCTCACCGAGATCAAAGCCTGTAGCGAACTAAGCGAGTCGGTGTAAAGCACACACCGACGATGATGCTTAGTCGCCACGTGGTCCAAGGCGAGGCTGATAGCGTGCAACTCTGCAGTGAAGATGGAACACTGCAGTGGGATCTGGTCTGCAATGATTACATCACAGCAGACCATGGCCGATCCCACTGAAGTGCCGGACTTCGAGCCATCTGTAAAGACAGGCAAGAAGTCCGGGTGCTCAGCACGATGGCTGGCAAAGAGTTGCCGGTACACACAGTCGGGTGTAAAGGCCTTCCCGGTCCTGCACAGGGAAAAATCGCAGGAAGGGGAAACAGCGAGCCAAGGTGGAAGTGGCTCAGCTGTCGACTGTGCAACGCTATCGAGACTGGTGTTGATGTCTCTGAGGTAGCCTCGGACTCGCAAACCAAAAGGACGAATGGCAGTCAGCCGATTATTGTAAAGCATTTCCCACTTCGGACTGAAAACGCAGTCCCAAGTGGGATGGCCAGGCAGGGATCGCAATTTAGAAGCATATTGTAGGGACAACTGCTGACGGCGAAGAGATAAAGACGGTTCGTCGGTCTCAACGTAAAGACTCTGGACCGGTGAGGTGTGGAAGGCTCCCGTGCAAACACGGAGAGCCTGATGATGGAGGGGGTCCAGCACCTTCACCACCGAATCCCGGGCCGAGTCGTACACCTGGGATCCGCAGTCCAGTTTCGATCGGACAAGTGCACGGTACAGGCGGAGCAAAGAACATCGGTCCGCCCCCCAAGAAAGGGAGGAGAGGACCTTGACGATGTTCAATGCCCGCGTGCACTTGGACCTGAGATGACGTATGTGTGGTAAAAAGGTCAATTTCCGATCGAATATGAGACCGAGAAACTTGGTCTCCGCCACAACTGGAATGATGTTACCCCCGAGCCGCAGCTCGGGATCCAGATGAAGATTACGCTTGTGGCAAAAGTGCACACAAGCGGTCTTCTGTGGGGAGAACCGAAACCCGTTTGCCGTCGCCCAAACCGAAAGATTGTTCAGGGCAATTTGCAGTTGTCTTTCAATGACCCTCATGCTGGAAGATGAGCAAAAGATGCTAAAGTCATCAACATAGAGGGCATTGCCTACGGATGGAGGAAGTTGTCTAGTTATGGAATTAATCTTGACAGCGAAAAGCGTAACACTCAGAACGCAGCCTTGTGGCACCCCCTGTTCTTGGGGGTACGGCCGCGACAGAGTGTTACCGACACGGACACGAAAAGAGCGTGTCGATAAGAAGTTGGAGATGAAGATCGGCATGTGACCTCTCAAGCCGAAGCTGTGGAGGTCACGAAGAATGCCGAATCTCCAAGCCGTGTCGTACGCTTTTTCGATGTCGAAGAAAATTGACACCAGGTGCTCTCTACGTAAAAAAGAATTCCTGATAGCCGATTCGAGGCGTATCAGGTGGTCAAGAGTTGACCGTTGCCTGCGAAAGCCACACTGGGTGTTGGAAAGAAGGTTGTGGTGTTCTAAATACCAGATGAGTCTGGCATTTACCATTCTTTCCAACACCTTGCACACGCAGCTCGTCAATGCGATGGGACGATAATTAGAAGGAATCTTGGGATCTTTCCCTGGCTTGGGGAAGGCCAAGACGATGGCCTCCCGCCAGGAGTCCGGAAACTGCTCCTCGAGAAAAATGCGATTGAAGAGATGGAGCAGCCGATCCTTACTCGATGGTGAAAGATGTTGGAGCATGGCATAATGGACATTGTCCGGCCCTACAGCAGAGGCACGAGAAGAGTGCAGAGCAAGGCGAAGCTCCTCCGCTGTGAATGGCCTGTTGTAAGGCTCCAGGCCATTCGAGTGGAAAGACAGCGGAGAGCGCTCCGCCCTGCCCTTCTGGGCCAGAAACTCGGGGGAGTAAGAGGAAGACGAAGAGATGGAAGAGAAGGACTCCCCCAGAGTGTCGGCAATTGCTTTGGGATCAGCAATTGCCTGTCCATTGTGCTCCAGGATCGATAACGAGTGGGACGTGTAGTTCCCACTCATCTTCCGGACTTTATCCCACACGACCTTAGAAGTAGTCGTGCGGGTAATAGAAGATGTATACTTGATCCAAGATTCCTTCTGGCTCTGGCGTCGGACGAAACGAGCTTTCGCCCTGGCGCGTTTGAAATTTTCGAGGTTGGGGGTTGTCGGATATCTCCGAAACACCCCCCAAGCCTTGTTCTGAGCCTTACGAGCTGCGGTGCAATCTGGATTCCACCACGGTTTCGGAAAGCGGGGAAACCGTGTAGAAGTTTGGGGAATTGTTGATGCAGCTGCATCTACGATACAGTCCGTTATCTCCGCTACTGCCACATTGATTGGCTCCTGGCTGACAGAGTGGTCATCGAGCTCAGAGAGCAGCTCGAAACCACCCCAGTCAGCCCGATCGAGCCTCCACCGCGAGACGCGCAAAGGGCTGCAAGGCCCCCCACGGGAGATGGTGCACACCACGGGGAGGTGATCGCTTCCATAAGGGTTGTCCTCGACCTCCCATGTAAAGAGTGGAAGGATCGAGGAGGAGCAGATGGTGAGATCAATGGCAGTGAAAGAGCGGGTTGGGGAGTGAAAGTAAGTACTGACACCGGTGTTCAACAGGGAGAGAGAAGGATCCAGGAGCCACTGCTCCAAGACCCCACCCCTCCCGTTGGTGTCAGCACTGCCCCAAAGTGGACTGTGTCCGTTGAGGTCCCCCATAATGAAAAAGGGGGACGGCAGCTGCGATACGAGATCATCAAGGTCTTCCTGGAAGACGATGCTCCCAGGTGGAAGATATACAGAGCAGACAGTCAGCGAGAACCCCACGAAGAGACGGATGGCTACCGCCTCTAAGTTGGTAGTGAGGGGTACGACCTGGAAAGGAGAATGGTTGCTCACGAGGATGGCGACACCCCCTCGAGCTGGACCATCTCCATCCCGGTCCCGGCGAACCAGTGAAAAGTGCCGGATCGTGGGATCTGTGACTGGCTGCAAGTATGTCTCCTGCAGGCACACACAGATGGGCTGGTGTGCCTGAAGGAGGGCCTTGATGTCGTCTAGATTCCTCTGGAATCCACGACAATTCCATTGTAGGAGTGTGGCCATCTCAGGACTTAGAAGAGTGGGCGGACGACGTGTTCCTATTCAACTTAACCGCCGCAGAGGACGGTTTAGTGAATAGGGGGCGGTCAGTATCCATGTCCTCGGAATCGTCCGAGGGGCATGGATCGGTGACCGCCCTTTGAGGAGGAGTGATGATTTTCTTTTTTGGCCCCGGTGGGGGCCCCTTCGGTTTGGAAGGTCTTGCTGTCTGAGGACGGGAAGGAGGAGGCCTTCCGGTGGAGGTGGAAGGCTGAGCTGCAGGAATGGAAACCGGCGTTGATGTCGAAGTCGACACCACCCTTGGTCTCGCCTGCGTGAGGAGGTACTTCGCAGCTGGCGAGAAAGACTCAGTAGGTGGTACACTGATGTCAGTCTGCACCGCAACCGCAGTCATTCGAACGATGGGCTTTCCAATGACTGCACTGGCATAGGAAACCTCGCCAGGTGGGGCGGGCGGTGCAGCAAGCTTTCTCGCTTCAGCATACGAGATGTTATTCACGACTTTGAGGCGTTGTACCTCCTTTTCCTCCTTCCACTTCGGACAGTCGCGGGAGTACGCCGGATGTTCGCCACTGCAGTTCACACAGCATGCCTTTTCTGCTGTGCAGTCAGGATCGAGATGATCCTTACTGCCACAGCGAGCACAGGTGGGCTTGCCCCTGCATGCTGTGCGGGCATGACCGTATATCTGACACTGAAAACAGCGCAGAGGGTTTGGGATATACGGCCGAACCTCACAATGTAAATAACCTGCCTTGATGGAAGTAGGCAGGCGTGGCGTGTTGAATGTAACAATTAACACCCGGGTGGGTGTTAATTTCCCATCACGGCGTGTCGAAACCCGGTGGACCGCTGTTACTCCTTGAGGTGTGAGCTCCGAGAGGATTTCCTCCTCAGTGACTTTGAGGAGGCCCCACTCGGTGATCACACCCCGAGAGGAATTCAAAGTTTTATGGGGAGTGACTTCGACAGCCACCCCACCAATTGCTTTAACTTTCAGGAGTAGTTCAGAATGTTTTGAACAAGCGGTCTCAACCTGCAAGTCGCCAGATCGTAAGCGCTTGACGGATTTCGGCTCTCCCGCAAGACCTTGTAAACCTTTGTTAACAAAAAAAGGGGACATGTCCCCGAGCACCTGGTCACCCGTGGAGTGGATGATCAGGAACTTCGGGAACGAAGACACAGACACAGAAGACGACGGCAGAGATAACTTAGACAAAGAGGAAGATGGGGGCTCATGTCGAGCCCTCTTGTTGGCGGCGATCGCATTATTATCATCATTCTCTCTCATGGTTTGTTTTGTGTGGTTCAGTGCCCGCTGTCCCCACCCTCCACGGAGCCCAACAAGGGGACGCCCAGTCGGGCGCCAGGGCTACGCAGGCACTATACCCACACAGACAGTGAGCCAAGCCCTCACAAATAAATAGAAAGAAAATAAAAAGAGAAATGTGCAGAACAAAAACGTTCTACACAAATGAAACAAAGCGCAAAAATAAGAATATTGTGACTGCCAAACTGGCAGCACAAAGAAAGGATAACGACAAAAGGAAAATAATCTGTGAGGAGACTTGTAAACCTGTACCCGGACCGTGGGCAAGGTTACTCACCGCTCTGCACGGTTGACCCTAGCAGGACCTGCCCACCAGCCGATTGCTCCTGGGGGGGCCACCCCAGGAGCTCCCGTTTACCGGAAGCAGAGGCCAAAGCAGTGTATAGCAGAGGCCCCGGAATCCGCTGCCCAGCCCCGCGACAGACAGGCTCCCCAATGGCAAGACGGCCAATGGGGACCACGCCAGTCATGAGCTGAGGAGAGAAGACGGGGACCCCCGAGCAACTACCAGGATCCTCCTTTCCCGGGACACGGGTCTCCACGCACGGCAAACACGTGGGCGAGCGTTTAGGACCCTGCGAAGGTAGCCGAGCCAGCGGAACCTTCACAGGGTGGTCCCCCTCACCACGTACAGGCGCTCACACCGAGGGGGCATAAACTAAGGAAAAATCGCAATAATTCATCAAAAAATTGTGCAATCCTAACCAAACTTGTTCATGTAACCAGTAATGCGAGTGAACATATTATATGCAAATTAGTCTAGGTTGCGTCAATTTGCATAATCAGATAGTGGCATAAAAACAGGTGTTTTGGAGTGGATTGTTATTTTGTGTTGTAAATGTGAATAAAGAAATTCGAAATAGCCATTGTGTAGGAATGACCTTGAGACATCATTTGCCAAATGAACTAATTGTGGAGAGCAATTGGCTGGCTTGAAGAGGCCAAAGTCAGTCATATGTAGCAGGATGGCTGAATGCGAGTCCTTCTGTGGTCCATAGACTGTGGAATCAATTTGTTAGCATGGATTCCACGTCTCGTCTCGGAGGTTTAGTCAAGGAAGGGCTACAGTTACGACCGCTGTACAAGACCAATATATGCAATTAACAGTATGAAGGAGCAGGATGTCTACTCCCTCTCAGCTACAATCCTCTCTTGCAGCAACCACTGGGAGGGTTGTATCAGCTTCTGCTGTGTGTAGATAGCTCCATGAGGGAGGTCTGTACACTAGAAGGCCAGTAATTTGTATACCCCTCATGTCATGTCACAGGAGAGAGTGGTTGAATTGGGAACGCACGCATGTTAACTGGACAGAAGAGCAATGGAGGTCTGTACACTTCAGACAAGTCCAGATATAGTGATTCTGGTCATTGTTTGATATGGAGAGAACGAGATACCTGCTATCATCCCAGTAACATCATCAAAGAGACGGTTATGGTAGAGGTAGTGTGTGTGTGTGTTTCAGCTGGCATTTCCTTAGGTGGATGCACAGACCTCTATGTGTTGACAAGTGGGAATCTCAATGCTCAAAGTATAGAGATGGCATCCTGAACCCTTATGTAGTCCTTATGCTGATGCAATAGGTGAAACATTCATCTTACAATACAATGCCCTCCATACAGAGCTTGACTAGTGGAACAATAACTTCAACAGGAGACCATTATGCACATGGCACCTGAATATTTCAGAACAAAGGAGGCCCTCAACCTAGCCACTAAAAGCAACTGGTTTCAAACCGACAGCAAAATCTTCGTCCAAAACCAAGGTGTCCCAATTGGCTCCCCATTCTCTGGATTGTTGGCGGAAGTGGTTCTATATCATGTAGAAACCACATTTCTTCATGTACGTCAAATCTGCCCACTACTTTATGACTGATATCCCGTGGCCGAGTGGTTAGCGCGCTTGGCTACTGATCTACGGGACCTGGGTTCGAGACCCGGGTAAGGCATGGATGTATGTGACGTTTTTCTGCTGAGGACCTGCCATCCTCACAGACCTTCTACTATGGCATATAAACTGATAGGCTCCTGTCAGACCTCTGTGGCAAGCAGCTGCTTGAGGGGGTATTTATTTATTTATTTTTATTATATTAATCATTTGGCAACACTCCAAAGAAGTATTAAAGAAATTACTATCTGAATTTAACGCAGTCCTCCCAACCATTAAGTTTACACACAAAGAGGAACAAAATGGACACCTACCATTCTTAGACATCAACTTACATCGTACCTCCACTAAACTGTACACATCTATGTACAGAAAACCTACATACATTCATACCTAACGTAACAACTAGCACCTCCATCCACCCAAACAACTATAAGTTATCAACCTTCTACTCACACTTTACCACAGCCTATAAATACTGCAATACACAAGAAACACTCGACAACAAAATAATACATTTTTGAACTCACTGAACAGGGCAGATATACCTCCCACATCACCAACAAGTCAAATGCCATCTATCCATCCACCCGCTTATACATCCACCCCACTCCCCAGTCCCAGGTCATACCAGGAAAACATCCTCCAGACATGACAACAAATATAAATCGTGACAATCCCGGTGCACCGCAGTACCGTGACTGCATATCACCATAAGGGAGTTGTCACTGAAACCACTATAAACTAAAAAAGGTTCCTGTCCTTTAAGCTTGCCTTACATTGTACCTGCCTACAGTGGGAGAAGACCTTATATGAAGAGAAAAGCACTGCTCTGATTTTATAGCCTGCCTGAAGATATAATCATTGAGGTGCAGTGAGAGTGGGATCTTTTGAAATTTCGAGTGGTGCCTAGGAATATGCCCAACACTCACTGAATTTTGTCCAGAAACTTGCCAACATATAAAATAAAAGATCTTGTCTTTTGAATTTTGAGCCAGAAAATAAATAGAAGTTCTAACTTTTTGAGTCCTCTGCAGCAGAGGCTCCTAGGTACTTCCATCGATAGGCCACACCTAATCGGGTTACCAAGCTTCAGCATGACCTTCAACTTTGTCCTCTCCATCGAGCCAGGCAACCACAGCCCGCTCACCATCTTGGCCATGACCAGGCCAAGGCTGCTTAGGGTAGCACTTGACCAAACCTCTCCCAAGTCCAGTCAGCATCCCTCCTACGACCCAGACAAAGCCGTTATAGCCTACCGGGGCTCGAAACACTGCAGCACCCGGACCCCACTTCGAAGAGGAACCCAAGTTCCTCCACTGCAAAAGCTATGGAGTCCAAATCTCATTCTGTAGGACTCTTAGTTTGGCTGTTCCATCGATAAGCCCGCTGGCCAGGGCGGCCAGCCTCGGCCGCGAGCCTCCAACTTCTACCTCTCCATTGTGAACGGGCCAAAGCCCCCCAGTGAACATCCGTCCACCTCGATATCACAGAGACCGCATTAGAGAGCCCACGGACGAGTGTACAAAGAGGTGCACAGCTCAATCCGCAGTACTCCCCAATGGGCCTACAGAAGACAGAGTTCCCCAAGCCCCGTCCGAGGCCCTTAGAACGGCCCTTCAATCTCGGCTGCAATCCCCAGCTTCACTGGGGACAAGTCAATAAGCCGACAGGACCAGCCCACTCCAGACCAGTCTGCCAGCCCTCAACAGGCCCCCTCTACCGGGGGCCACCAGACTTCAAGAACTCCAGAGTGCCAGCGATCTGAACCCAACTTCTCAGAGGCACCGTAAGCCCCACCCCCCTCGTCAAGGAGGTCTAACTCAGGGGGGGGGGGAGGGCAGACATGACAATGGGCTTGATCTCAAAAAGCTTCTTAGCAACCTGGTCAGATCAAGATCTCTGCCACTGTGCCCGGAGCTCGATGGAAAAAAGCTACTGGAAGTCCAAGTATGGAACCGGCAGTGGAGAGTCAGACAAGAGCGTGGCTGACTTGGCAGCAGCATCTGCCAAGTCATTGCCCCTGATCCCGACGTGACCGGACACCCACCAGAAGAGAATTGTGGTGGTGGCTGCCAGACGATGGAGCTACTGACGGATCTTGGAGAGAACAGGGTGAGGCCGAAGCCTCGCAGAGATCAAAGCCTGTAGCAAGTCAGTGTAAAGCACACACCGACGATGTCAGCATGATGGCTGGCAGAGTTGCTGATAGACACAGTCAAGTACACTTGACTGTGTCTATCAGCAACTCTGCCAGCCCCATCCGGCCTGAAGGCCATCAAACTCAGGCCTTCCCCATCCTGCAAAGAGAGAAATCACAGGTAGGGGAAACAGCAAGCCATGGTGGAAGAGGCTTGGCTGTCGACTGTAAGGTGTTATTGCGACTGGTGTGAATGTCTCACCGGTAACCTTGGATAAGCAAACCGAAAGGACAAATGGCAGTTGCCCAATTCTGGGATAACATTTCCTACTGGGAACTGAAAATGCAGTCCAAGTAGGATGGCCTGGTAGGGATTGCAATTTTGCTGCATACTGCATGGACAACTGATGACAGCAAATAGATAAAGATGGTTCGTTGGTCTCAATGTACAGACTCTGGATCAGTGAAGTGCGGAAGGCCCCAGTGCAAACACTGAGGGTCTGATGGTGCAGAGGGTCCAGCGCCTTCACCACCCAATCCTGTATGGAGTCATATACCTGGGATCCATAGTCCACTTTCAACAGGATTAGTGCATGGTAGAGTTGGAACAAAGAACATCGGTCTACCCTCCAAGAGAGGACCTTGAATACGATATGCCTTCGTGCACTTGGACCTGAGATGTCATGTGTGGGAGAAAGGTTAATTTCTGATCAAAGATGAGACCAAGAAACTTGGCCTCCACCACAACTGGAATGATGTTACCCCCGAACAACAGCTTAGTGTACCGATGAAGATTGCGCTTGTGGCAAAAGTGCATGCAAGCTGTCTTCTGTGGAGAGAACCGAAACCCATTGGCCGTCACCCAAACCGAGAGTTGTTCAGGGCAGTTTGCAGTTATCGTTCAATAACTCTCATACTGAACAACAAGCAAAAGATGCTAAAGTTGTCAACATAGAGGGCATTGCCTACAGTCGGAGGAAGTTGCTGTGCAATACAATTTATCTTGACAGCAAAATGCGTAACACTCAGGATGCAGTCTTATGGCACCCCCTGTTCTTGGGGGAAAGGCTACAACAGAGTGTTGCCAACACAAACTCGAAAATTACGAGATGATAAAAAATTTGCGATGAAGATCAGCAAGTGACCTCACAAGCCGAAGCTATGGAGGTCAAGAAGAATGCCAAATCTCCATGCCGTGACGTACACTTTTTCGATGTCGAAGAAAACTGACACCAGGTGTTCTCGTGAAAATGAATTCCTGATCGCGAATTCGATGCAGATCAGGTGGTCTAAAGTAGACCTGTGCCTGCAAAAGCCATACTGGGTGTTGGAAAGAAGGCCATGATGTTCCAAATACCAGGCCAGCCTGGTATTTACCATTCTTTCCAACACCTTGCAGATGCAGCTCGTCAATGCAATTGGACGTAATTCGAAGTAATCTTGGGATCTTTTCCTGCCTTGGGGAAGGCCAAGACAATGGCCTCCCACCAGGAGTCGGAAACTACTACTCAATGAAAATATGGTTGAAGAGTTGGAGCAGCTGATCCTTACTTGGTGGTGAGAGATGTTGGAGCATAGCATAATGGACATTGTCTGGTCCAACAGCAGATGCACAAGAAGTGTCCAGAGCAAGGCAAAGCTCCTCCGCTGTGAATGGCCTGTTGTAAAACTCCAGGCTATTCGAATGAAAGGGCAGGGAAGAGCGTTCGGCCTTGCTCTTCTTGGCCAGAAACTCGGGGGAGTAGGAACACAAGGAAGAGATAGAACAAAATGACTCCCCCAGAGTGTCGGCAATTGCCTGTCTATTGTGCTCCAGGATTGATAATGAGTGGGATGTGTACTTCCCACCCATCTTCCAGACCTTATCCCATATGACCTGAGAACTGGTCGTGCGGGTGATATATGACGTATATTTAATCCAAGATTCCTTCTGGCTCTGGTGACGGATGAAATGGGCTTTTGCCCTGGCGCATTGGAATGCTTCAAGTTTGGGGGAAGTCAGAAAACTCTGAATCCCCCCCAAGCCTTGTTCTGAGCCTTATTAGCTGCATACAGCAGGATTCCACCACAGTTTTGGGAATCGTGGAAACCGAGTCAAGGCCTGAGGGTTGCGTTGGGTTGTTTTACCTCTTAGCGGCACTTTTTTGCACACCATGGGCTAAATGGCCAGGTCACATTGACCCCGAAGGCTTATAGAAGGTTGGGGGAGGGGACCCATTGGAACAGCTGTTGGGAGACAGATGGTAGCCTCCCATCAAGGCCATCCAGCGTTCTTTAACGTGCACAGGGTATGGCTCTCCCGTATACAGGGCCACGGCTGAACGTCCCATCCGACGGATGGTGGCCTTTCCAAGCCCATCGGTGTCTCCTACTGACTGTGGGCAGCGCGGGGAATTTTACGGAGATAAATCTCAACGCCGACCCAGCTGGGACTCGAACCTGAGAACTACAGATTACGAGCCTGGCAACGCTACCGACAGCCACCCCCGCCCCTGAGGCCTGAGGAATAGTACAGGCAGCTAGATGGACGATGCAGTCTGTCATCTTCGCCACTGCAACACTGATTTGCTTCTGGCTGACAGAGTGGGCATTGAGCTCAGAAAGGAGCTCTAAGCCACTCCAGTCAGCCCAATCAAGCCTCCACCGGGATACACGTGATGGGCTAGGGAGCTTTGAATGTGACTTTCCAATCAAATAACATGAATGTGTCTGGTTCACTCCTTTCAATATAGTGTTCATCATAGATTTTTCAGAGAAATAAGTTATGTTTAACACATTTAAATGGTTTTACAAAATCAGAGTTTGCTTATATTTCTGAAACGCTCACAACATATAGGATTATTGAGGAAACATGTTTTAGTTATCAATAATATATATTTAAAAAAAAAACTGCAAAAAACAAGCAAGCAAGCAAATAACACCTTCTTGCAAAGTGTTTTCTTGTGCTGAGAAATGTGCAAATGATGAAAGCAGTGTTTCTGTGTGCAGAACTCATCTTTCAGCCAAAATGAATAAAAATAATGTCAATGGGAGCAGATGCTGGTGCCTCAGACTGCAGTTTCCTGCTCAGTGTCAATAACCATGTCATCACCAACCTTATTCATAAAGTTGCTATGTACAGGTGTTATACCATGGAAATGAGTAGAAACAGGTTCAAAACTTTGCGGTACATCAATAATGGAAGAATACTTACTGCAATCCATCCATGGTGGCAGAAAGAGAAAAAAAAATGAGAATTAAAATAAGGCAAGAAAGAGATTAAGTATTTAAATAATTATTTTTAAAAACTTGGAAAGCCAGTTAAATAATGACAAAAACTGTTCCATTTTAAAACTATGCATTTTGCTAACTCAAACTAAGGCATCGTGAAATTTATTATCCATTTTCACACAATTCACAGGAATTAATGTCATTATCTCGAAACCTTGTTTTAGTCAATCAAATCTTTCCACAAAAAACTTCAATAATTAAAAAACAGCATAGCAACAAGTTTAACATCCTCCTCCTCAAGCAGCAATTGGCAATGGAGGTCCAACCAGGCCGCACAATTTAGTTCTCTATCTGCTGCATTTCTACACTGCACATCAATTCTAACAAGATCCTGTTTCACACTGTCAGCCCAATGCATCCTAGGTCTCACCCTCTATCTAGGTCACTCTCATCTCCTAGGTCACTCTCATCCTAGGTCTAACGTAACTTTCTGAGGCCTTTAGGCACACTGTTCATAACCCTATTCACTAATCTATAATTATCCATATGAGCAACATGGCCAAACCAACGAAGTCTCTCTCTACACAATATACTGCTCAGAGGAAGTTGCCGACTCCTTTGCCTAACCTCTTCATTACTTACAAAGTTGAACCACCTAATACCCAAGATACTGCATAACATCTAGAATCAAAGGCATCAAGTATACTGTTAACTTGCTTACAAAGGGTCCAAGTTTCAATGCCATAACTAACCCTAAAAGAGAATCAAACTATCACACGGCCTAATTTTAGTCTTTAGGTGAATACGCCTATTTCTCCACACTCTCCATAGATTCTAAAAAAGTCCCAGTAGCAATCTCTATTCTGTTTATCTCATGCCACACATCACTAGTATCTGTTACATAGCTCCCAAGATAATTAAATTGAGACACCTGCTCAAGACTGTAACCATTCAGATTAACCGAACCACAGCTTGCCTGACCAATTTTCATCACTTTAGTTTTCTCACTGTTTATAACCAAACCTACTCTACTATCACTTTCATCAACAGCTCAAATGAAAGAGTTCATCTGATTAACATCATTTGCCAAAAGGGCTAAATCAGCAGCATAATCTAAATCAGTAATTTTCATATATCCAGTCCATTTAAGGTAAAAATCTTCTCCTTGCAGTGAATTCCGCATAACAAACAATAACCAAGCTAAAGAGAAAACATGACAAAATGCACCCTTGTCAAACACCAGAAGTAATGCTAAACCAATTGCTACAAGCCTTACCAACTCTCACACACAACTTGTGTTATTACAGGGAGCTTTCATTATGTTAGCTAACTTTTCTGGTATGCCATACAATCTCACAATCAACCACAATTTATGATGATCAACAGAGTCGAATGCATTTTTAAATCATCAAAGTTAGCAACCAAAGGTTTCTGAAACTGTAAACATTTCTCAAGAATCTGCCTAAGTTAAAATATCTTATCTACATATACGCTACCACTTCTGAATCCACATTGCTCATCAGGGTGTCAGCCTGTCAACCAGATTCTTAATTCTATTAAGCACAATCATGCAAAGAACTTTACCTGGAACAGAGAGTAGGCTGATACCCCTATGATTATCAAAAGAACTGTGATCACCTTTTTTTTTTAAATAAGGATAATAATAGCTCTGGTAAAATCCTTAGGAACCATGCCTTTATCATAAGAGATATTCAAAATTTTAGTCATCCAAGTGGTAACTGAAACATTCCCAGCTCTAAGTATTTTCGTAGTAACTTCATCCCCTTTGGAATTATGAAGTTTAAGTTTAGAAATAGCCAAAATAACTTCAAATTGTGTTATAGGGCCAACATTAAAGCTGCCAATGCATCTATCATCATTACATACAATGGGAGTAGAACTAACCACATTGTTTAGAATATTACTGAAATGCTCAGCCCACCTAGCCCTGACAGAATCCTCACCTTCTATAACCTTACCTAGTTTATCCTTCAATCCCTGTATAAATAAATAAAAATAAATACTCCCTCAAGCAGCTGCTTGCCACAGAGGTCTAACAGGAGCTTGTCAGTTTATATGCCATAGTAGAAGGTCTGTGAGGATGGCAGGACCTCAGCAGAAAAACAACATAAACATCCATGCCTTAAACTGGGGCTTAAACCCAGGTCCCTTAGATCAGTATACAAGTGTGCTAACCACTTGGCCATGGGATGGCTGCAATCCCTGTATACCTGTCCATTTTCTACCACACAAAACATTAACTATCTGGTACAGCTCTCTGCTGTTGTGCTGCCTAACTGCTTCCTCGGCTTTGTCAGCCAAGCCATCAAGCTAAAGATTCTTATCAGCAGGTAACTGATCCTTTACACGTTTATTAAGCTCTCTGTAATGCTTTCTATTAAACTAATAGGGTATTAAGGACATTCCTGTAGGTCTTTCTTTCTGAAATAAGCTCAAGTACCTTATCACTCAAGTAATTCTGCCTCGTGTGCTCCTTTTATCCTAAAAGAGTACTGTTAGTTTCCAAAAAAAAAAAAGCCTGTTTAAAACAGTCCCATTCATCCTCAACTTCAGTAATAAGCAAACCATGACTGCCATGACTAAGTAACCTATCATGGTAAGCTTTAGCTATAAGTGGGCATTTCAAAGCTTCAAAATTAAAGGTAAATTTTTTAACCTTAGCACAACACTTATTAAGTTCAAGTTGCAAGACACTTTTAACAAGGTAATGGTCAGATACAATTTCAGCTCCACTATATGACCTGGTATTCCTAACAGAACTAGCCCATTTGCTATTAATTAATATATAATCTATCATATTCTTATGCAGCCCATCTGGTGAAACCAATATGTACTTAGTTCTGATGTTAAAAATAAGTGTTAGTTTTCTTAAACCATTAAGTTTACTTACTTGTAGGAGATGTTGCTTATTGCAGCTACCAATACCAAAGGGCCTATTACCCCTCATCAGAGGTCAGAGTCAGTACCAACTTTGGCATTGAAGTCGCCTAGAACAAGGGTAATATCTGCTTTCTTGACAGAATTCAAAATATCCTGAAGTTGTCCTTAAAACCTATCCTTCTCATCCTCATCAGCATCCTCAGTCAGGGCATAACAGTAGATAACATTCAGGTCTTTAATGCATTCATATCTTAGAAGAGCATCACTGGCGTGTCTGCTGAGCATACCTACCCCTTGGAGATGTTTATTATCTTCCCTCTCTGAAAAAGAGAAATTTAAGATTATTTTTTAGAATCTGACCTTTATCTGTCCATCTGGTCTCTTGAAAGCCGAGAATATCTAAATTATAAAGGTGGAATTCTTTGAGGACATCTAGAGAATAAGCTCTGTGGAGAGTCCTCACATTCCATCTATCTATGGAGAGGAAATGGTTAGTGGGATGTTTAAAGAAACTATGTTTATTGAGAGAGGGAATGCCGATAATATCAAACAGCCCCCTAATCGCAGACATGGGGCAAAGACCCGTTCCCCCAGCACTAAAGGCTGAAGCCATCTACACTGGAAGACTTCCTCCAATGTAGAATTTGATAATGCCAGTAAAAGCAAAGAGTTCAGGTGCCTGCGATGACCTCTGCTCAGGATTATCCACCAGCTGATAAACATATCCTGTGAATCTATTCAATTGGGGCTGTCAATCCGCAAACAGAAAACGCAGCAGAAGATTCTCCCTCTGCAGAAGCCCACCAGTGCAGCAAATTCAGGATCCATAACCAAGCTCAGAGGCATAATTCCGTTCAGGTTGGTATAGGGTAAGTACTAGGACCCTGTGTGGTTGGCCACTCCTCAGCAGGGTGGAAAAAAAAACAACAAAAAGTAGCCATAGTTGTCCAGATCAGTACGCCACACTGATCTGCCAGCTCTATCTCTTTTGAAAGGTACTAACGGCCTGGACCACAAGAAAGCGGGGTCAGACATTAGGTGTTTAGGTCTGGCCAGTTCTATGCATCATCACAGGGGATTGGTGCATAGCTCTCCTTCCAGTGACTACTTAGCTACCATTTATAGACCAAATTTAACATATTACTGTATAATTTTTAATTTATACCATGTCACCATTCAGGAATGGATGATTAATATAAAAATAGCATTTCTAATCATGCTTCTAAGTTTAAGTCTATCAAAGTGCTAGCAGACACTAGTTATCAGTGAAGTTTGCTGCAAGTTTTTATTTTTCTCCTAATGGAAACAATCCTTTTAACATACTGAATGCCATGTCACCCATTTATTGATGACGCCCATATATTGGGTTACGCCACATCACCCAAATATGGATAATGCTACTGAATATTTTTATGCAATTCAAAAACTATGGCCCTCAGTAACATTTTGATATATTAGACCTAGCTGTGCAGGAAAAATTATGGAAAATAAAAGCAAAAGTTCTGAAATTAGTAACCAAGTTTTATGTATTAGTACAAACAGGAATAACTTTAGCTATTAAGAACAAACATGAACAATTTCTTAGAACACTTATATAACATCAATAAACTGATTTTTAATGGTTTTTATTTAATAAGGATATCAATATTATTTAATAAAGATATCGACAAGGAAGGTATAAGTTACAGCAGTGGTTCTCACATCAAGAGAGGGAGTTCTGGCACTGAGATAATGGTGATGGTCCATTAATAAAAGTGGCAAAGAGTTATTTACTATTTCTCTTACCTATCAGGGAGTACTATAACAGTGTCACCTTGATGATTGCAGAGTAAGTCTAACTAGAAGAACGTATATTGCCTCTGATGCATATGGGAATCTTAAAATCATCATTTCAAAAGTTTTCATTTAAAATAAAGGATAATGGGCAGCAAAATTCAAATAGTGGTATTTTATTAGTACTTATACAACATAAAGTGTTTGTCTTTTGTTTCTTAAATTTAAAAAGTTGTTTTTCTCACACCTCTCTCAGAAAAGGGGGAAGATTTTTGTTGTCAATGGAATATCTTTTGACACTACCACTGAAATATCAAATTTCTATCATAAAACAGATCATTTGTAGCATTTGTCAAAAGTTTTGCTGTTTCCATGTTTAGTAATATATATATAACAATATAAATTAAAACTACAGAAGATTTTGAAAAATGCAAATTATAATTCATTAATATCAATACAACTAAAGAAGTTTTCCAATTATCTCTTAAAACAGTTCTGTTTTTCAGCCACCCTGGGAGTAAGGGATCAACTCATTGCTGCCAATGGAAACTTCACAACCTTCACATGTTGAGGGAAGGGGATCCCCACTGGACAGCCATTAGAAGACAACTTCATCATCAAACATTCCACCATCAAAATTTCCAATTTCTAGCATAAATACATCATTTGAAAAATTTAATTAAAGGGGAGGAAGTGACTCAGTTGGTAGCATGCTGGGCTTGAGTCCCATCCAGGCCAGCATTCAGATTTATCTCTGCTAAATTTTCTGCTCTCAGTCAGAGGGACACCAATGGGCTTACAAAGGCAGTTGTCCATTGGATTGTATGTTAGCCATATGCAGGAGATCATACCCTGTGCACATTACAGAACAAAATGAATGGCCTTGATGGGAGGCTATCATTTGTCTTCTAATGGCTGTCCAGTGGATCCCCTCCCTCAATCTTCTCCAAGCCCTAGGGGATGCCTGTCACCTGGTCATTTAGCCCATTGTGTGCAAAAAAAGTATCACTCAGAGAAAAAACTCAACCAACCTGTTAAAAATTTCTTTTTTTTCACCACCATTAGAGGGCACATTATAACTTTTGGGAATTTCAAAAAGGGCGAAAATCACAATATTTCATCAATACCTATCCAATCTAAAAAGAATTTTTTAATTTATCTCTAAAAACAAACAAATTGTCATCTCTGATCTAAATAATGGAATAAACTCGACATCTATATGGCAAATAGAAAGCCGCTTGTGGCTAGATTGCCTGAATAGTGCCTATATGTGACATAATAAAACAAACAATTATTACATAAAAACCCCACTTGTGCAGAATGCTGTGTATAAATAATATATGTAAAATTCTAATACACTTAAAAAAATTGATGAATATTAATTAATTTAACAGCTTCCTATTTTTGTTAGAAATAAAATATATAACAGTACTACTCAATGCTAAGATATATAAAATATACATAAAGCACTATTACACTATACTGTCCTCCATTATGCAATTGTTGTTGTCAGTGCAATTGAAAGTTTTACTGTTCAATTTTTGCTGGAGTCATCAATTATAAATAAGTGCAAACAGTCATAAAACACTGTGAAGTGTGATACTTAGGTTTATGAGTCCACCTACTCTGTGCACACTTCCAGTTGTTGATACAATTGGCATTCACTTAGTTGAATCATTTGGGGATTGCCTATAGCTGATGGAGTTTTTTAAAACTTTTCACTAACCACTTTGTGTGTGTTATTGTGCAGACCAACCTAATTGTATAAATAACCTGAAGTGTACATGAGCAAGTAGACTGACTAAACCTAAGTATCACACTGCTTTACAATATATTATATGACAATTTGTTTCATTTACTCTATTGTGATTGCAGACTCCAGCAAAATTTGAACAGTAAAACTTTCAATTGCACAGACATCAACTATTGCAAAACGAAGTAAGTATAATATTGTTCTTTATATATTTTATAATTCCAGTTTTTGGTTCTTTATTCTAATAACCATTACTTTTTCATTAATTTTTTGAAGCAAAAATAAAACATCTTGTATTATACGGTTAATATTAATACTTCTACTACTAGGAGTAATACTTAACTCCTATCATTAGGACCAAGCCAAAGTCTTTGCTCTGGTATGGCCCTGGTAACAGGAGTCAAGACCATCATCATGTAAAGGGCACAACACCTATGATTGTGAAATATCAATTTTGGCAAAAATTCTGAATACAGTTCATATTTCTGTATTGGAACTATAGTAGGCATTGAGTACACCATCTTCTTTCATGCCACTGTGGTTATTGCTTTGCATTTCCCCTTGAGAATGCAGAGCACAATTGGGTAGATGAAAGATCAGAGATGCTAATAAATCAGCACTTTGAAGTTGATTAAAATTTTAGAGGAAAAACTGTCTTGAGATCGGTGGGATATAAACCCACGACTTCCTGATAACATGTCAGGTGCTCTGGACCACTGAGCTACTGGCCACCGATGAATATCTCCTCTAATGCTATCAACATTTGTATTATGTCACATATAGGCACTATTCAGGCAATCTAGCCACAAGCGGCTTTCTATTTGCAATACAGATGTCGAGTTTATTCCATTATTTAGATCAGAGATGACAATTCAGAGAATACAACAACATCATGGATGACAATTTGGGGAATAAAACAAATCAGTGAACAACAATTCCAAGATAACATTTCAGTGGAAACAGCAGATGGTTAGACATAATTTTAAATTACTAAACCTAATTCTAAAATATTTTCTGTTAGCAAACAAAACTTCTTGGGAGTCTCTAAAATCCACCATTACGTAAAACAAAGTTGTTTAGAAATCAATATAATTGATAATTACATCTTTTCTAATCTGACCTTCAATAAAAGGTTAATATCTATTCTCCATAATCCAACATTTTCACTACAATGGATTTTTCTTGAAGTCCGTTTCTAACGAAGCAATCAAAAGCCAAAAGAATGAATTATAAACTGCAAGGACTACCATTGTTCTCCTTAACTCTTATCATGTTGCAGCCCAAAGAATCGCTTTCATTTTTTCCATTCTAGTGGTTGGAGATCAAAGCTTCGCTCCCATAGTACAAGGTTGTAAAAAAAAAATTTGAATAGAAATCTCAAAATTTTCCAACTGTTTCTAATTAAATATCAAAAATAACATTTAAATCTATGATATCAAAAATTTTTACCTGTTGATTCCACTTGAAAAACTATGATAAAGTTTAAAAATAAATCTATTTGAGTTAGATGCACATGTTCAGCCACTGTAAATAGCATCAAGTAGCACCGATTCAGTTCATGCCTTTATTCTGCCGTACCATGCTTAGATTATCGATCGGTTGCATTTCCCACTCTTTTCTGCTATTTATAGCTCTACTAGAGTTGTAATGCTTTCTAAACTTTTAATGTAAGGATATTGATTTTTTTTATACTACGGGAAATTGCATCATCTGGAACTAACACACATCAGCTTTCGATCAATATTTCACTAGACTTTCGATTTCAGAGACTTTTTTTTATTTACTTTAATGCTTCTAAAATTATTTTTCATTGCTTCTCATATGGATACTGCAATTACAAATAATAATTAGAAGTGATCGAAAGTGAAACTGCTAGCAATTTATAATGGTGGCAATTAGAATAAGCATTAGGATTACTCGGAGCACAATTTTTAAACAGTAGGACTTTATCAATATTTTTAATTACATTTAAAGCATATAAACAAATTAAGTCAGGAAATTGTGATTTTTTAACCAAATTTTCTGCTGGAACTTTAGAATTAAACTTTTCCACGGCAATTATGCAGCTTCATAATAAAGTGACTCATTCTCAAATTCAGTGCTTCAGTTAAACTTTAAATGCTTTGAACCATTTTGTTGAATTTTTTTTTTCATAGTTTTTTTATCACTTTTTAGATGTTTTTCATCTTTTATTTAAATTATCTTGTTTTTAAAGCAAATTTATTTTTTATGACACTGCTTTAGTTAGGCTTAGAGTTAACCGATCGTCAAAAGTAAAAGAATATGCATAATATGCATAAATGATTAAATAATTTCGAAAATACAAAATAAATGAAAGTTTTAAGCAATAATCAAAATATTATGAACTAGTTATATTAGAATAATAAAATAATATAGAAAAAACGTGAAAATATATATAGTTTTGAAATTTTAACCTACCCTTTTTTTCCTTCTTCAAATTCTTGCTATTTTATTAAGTACAATTAATGTTCTTTCTTTTGTATATAATATGACATACACTACACTGAAAAAGTGTCTGGACACTTTCATGTTAAGTGAATGAATAGTCACATTCAAATCCACCTAACTTTGAAAATACGCTTTTTACGGAAAAAAGTCACTAGACATAAATTGAAGAGCTCTCTAAATATCTAGATCTTATAATATTAATCTAATAGTTAAAGAGTTATGGAATCTGAAACATTTAAGTGTAACTTTTGCTAGTTTTGAAAATTTACTTCAAAAAGTTAAATCACAACTATTATAAAGTTGTTTGCAATATAAATGAGATATTTGAATTTTACTTTAGGATTTTTGAAGTTTTCATTAATTTGGGGGGGAAATATTTTGGAAGTGTGCCATGTGATAATATCTGTTGTTAAATATTATAGCTTTGATAACTCTTTAAATATTAGATTAATATTATAGGAAATAGAGATTCAAGAGATCTGACCAAGATCTTCAATTTATGTCTAGTGACTTTTTTCCATAAAAAGCTTATTTTCAAAGTTAGGTAGATTTGAATGTGGCTATTCATTCACTTAACATGAAAGTGTCTGGACACTTTTTACAATATAGTGTATTTCTGTTCATTAGTTACTTCAGGATGAGGTTCTAAAGTTGTTTATTTTATTTTCTGAAAACACTTTAAAATAAATCTGGTCATCACAGTGAGTTCAGTTTCAGAAATCCATCACTGGAAGAGTTAATCCAACCCTCAATAATACAAATTTCCAAAATTAACACAAATAACCTAAAAAAAAATTCCTACTGAACAAAACAATCGAATGCAAAGCAACATATAGTTATAATTATGCCCTATGGTTCTAATGGTGGAAAAAAACATTAAATTGCAAAATTTCATAGTAATATTGCAAGAAAGTAATTATGTTAGAAATTTTAAATTTCAGCTGTGAAATGTGACTATTATGAGGTTTGTATTGACAACAATGACTTTTTATCTTTACCCCCAGAGGGATGGAAAAACGCTTTTTTGTGTGTGTGTTTTAAACAACATTTATTTGTCTTTATGGGGAAATTGAAAATTCTTCTTGGGTTTGGTTGTTTTTCACACAATTGTACATGGCCAAGTCACAAGGACCCGGGGCTCAGAGGTCAGGGGAGCGGATCCACTGGACAGCTGTTAGAAGACAGATGGTAACCTCCTGTCAAGGCCATCCAGTGTGTTCTTTAACTTGCAAAGGTATGGTTCTTCTGCACACGGAGCCAAGGCTTAATGCATCAGACAAATTATGGCTTTTCTAAGCCCATCAATGTCCCCTACTGACCGTGGACAGGAAGAGGAGTTTTGTGGAGATAATTGTGGAGCCCAGGCATCAGGTGTAGTTCAGGACAGATATGCTTGGAGAACTAAATTGCATAATCTGGTTGGATCACCATACCCATGGTTGCTTGATGATGATGATGATGGTAATGGTGCCATAAAAAGGTGCTCTTGGATGAAATTGTTATTGTAAACAAAAGCAGTTTTACATTAGTTTCTCATTGTGGTTTCTCAGACCACACATTATAGTTAAGTGACAACAGCAGATTAAAGTATCTGAAGGCTCTAGGCACAAAACACTGCAGAGTCCCCCAACTGCCTGGGAGAGTGTTGTAACACTCCAAAATTATGTTAAACTTCTTTACTTTGGACCTTTTGACTGACCCAAATTATACAAATTTTCCAGATTGCATCAGGCACCAGGCAATAAATCTTGCCAAATAAAGTTAAATAAGGGCTCACTAAGTATATTTTGCACTACTTAGTCACAAAGAATTAAAAAAAGATTATATTTGAACTTTAATAATTTGAAAATCAATTTATCCTGCTCAAGAGAAAAAAACAGAAAAGTCAAAATATTTCATAAAACAATGTTTATTTCCAAAAAATCAAGACTCACCAAATAAACTGATGAATACAATGTTCTGAGCAACTAAAAGCTCACATTCTCTCAACTACTAGCTCTCTCCAACTAACTCCATCTCTATTCAATAACAAAAACTAACTACTAGCATTTTCCTCCAAAAACTACTAATCTTACTAACTCACATTCTAATCTTACTAATTCACATACAATCATGTAATTCTCATCTTACTAACTACTAACTAATGTGACCTAACATCACTTACCATACATGTGGCGTGCAACTGATACGTGTGTGTGTGTTGCACATTGGCATTAGCATTAGTATCCTTACACAAGCATTAGTGGCTGTCAATTAAAGGTCGGAGTTGTGCACAACTCCTTTAGTGGCTTGAGTGAGAGAAATGATGGTGCCAATGGAAATATAAAAGTCCTAAAATAATAAATATGAGGTAAATAAAGTAAAAACTGGTTAAAGAAAAATAAAAGTGAATGGGTGGACCATCACAACTCCCCCTCACAAAGGGAGTCAAAATTTGGCCTAACAAATTTTGATGAGCAATTTTGAATAAAAGGACATTTTCTACACCATTTACATATCACTGAATATAAATAAAGTAATTAAATTTATGTATGAGTACTCATTACACAATCTACTCTTGCTTTGGCATAACCTTCTATCACAACCAAAGGAACTTCCTCCCATTCCTCCTAACAATATGTAAAAACTGCCAAGTGTAACTGCTTATCAATGGCTGTGACAGTTAACTGCATACTAGCGTTATCACTATAAATTACAACTCACTAATTACAACACAGGGAACCTGAGGAAGCCACAACTAAGAAGGTTGGTGAAATTGCATAGCTGGATGAGGGGGGAGGGGGCTTGTAGTTTTAAACATCTTTAAACTTTTAACTTGTTTTAAAAGTTTTTTTAGTAAGTCTTGGGGATGTACGAGCAAATATCTCATAATCAGTATAATATCAACCATTGATGAACATATAAGAGAATATAACAACCAGTGGCTGTTAAAGTAAATGAAAACAACAAATCTCATAAGGACTGGTATACAGCAGTTGCATAGACAGGTACAATTGTACCATATTAAGATCACCAAAAACCTGGCAAGGGTAGTGCATCACAAGAATACAACTAGCAGTGATGATAACAAGCCCATACCAACCTGGCCATTTCAAAGAACAACTGAAGAAACAACATATGAGATCTAATTGCAAGCTGTACTTCTACCAGCGGACTTCCATCAACTTCATCGCCAATGTCCGGTAAATATTGCTCCTTTTTCTTTGAGCTTATGAGATAAAGGAGAGCTTACAGATAGTACTGATGGAGGGTACAATGTCAGGAGCACACTGATCATAGTTAAGTAGCTACCATGACGAGCTTTAGCTTATCTGATACTTCATATGATATGTTGAGCCCTCCTCTTGACCTATAATTTTATTGTATTAATGTATAGCTACTAATAGTGATAATTAAATTCTAGTGTTATCAATCTAACTAGTATCACATTTTGAAACAATTCCAAAAGTTGCATACTATAACCTCTACAAAGCTTGTTAATTTCACTCCTAATCTACTTATCTGCTAAAAGGTTAAAGAAAAAAATGAAAAATTATATAAAATTCTGCTCTTTCACAGAATATAAATACAGGTGCATCACGCAGGATACATAACATCCGCTTATTCCCCTAACAACAACCAAATGCCAGCCCTATTCCTATAAATATCCTTGATGGTGTAAATTTAGTGGTTTCATGTAATGAAGTGTGTAGAGAAAAGGGAAACTGTTGCAAGTATTTATCTCAGGTACTATGTCCTTTTTCAGTATATTCAGCTATCATTCTACCAATATTTCAATTAATTCTTTCAGTTAAATTTGATTGTGGATGATATGGAATTGAAATATGTGTGTGTTTTATTTTAAACTTTCACATACTTCAGCAAACACATTTAAAATGAATTGGGGGCCCTTTATCTGAGACTATACTCTTGGGTACCCTGTACCTACACAAATTAATTTATAAACTACTTTGCAACAATTGTTGTAATTGCAATTCTAATGGAAAATATTTCAACCCATTTTGAAAAATAATCTAAGAATATATTAGGATCCCACTTGTGTTTGTGGATAGGGGCCCATTAAATCCATGCCTACTATTTCCATGGGTTCATTGGAGATTGTGTTTTTCATAAGACCACAAGGATGGTTCTGATCGAATTTTGTGGTTGACAAATTAAACATGTTTATACATAGGTTTTACGTCCTTTTTGAAAGCTGGTCAATGTGCTCTTTTGGCTACCTACTTATATGTTTTGTGTGTACCTAGATGTCCTTCTGAGGGTACATCATGCAATTCTTGGGAGTACGTACTCTCTTAAAGTCTTGGGGATAAATGGATGATACCTGCCTGTTTGACTGGGTTGTCTGCAGTGTAACGCTCCAAAGAAATCAATTACTTTTAAAGTTTGGACCCTTTAATCCAATTATTTTCATGCTCCGGATAGCTGAGTCGGGTGCCAGACAATAATTAACAAATTGCCAAAAAATAAAGTTTAATTAGGGTTCGAAATGCCAGTGAGCATTAATGAGTAAGAATTCAAAAATATTAAATGATTTTCAAAATTTAAATACTAGTTCTAATCAAAACAATTAACGTTGCTCAAGAGAAAAAATTAGTAAAGATTCAAAAAAGTTTAAATAACAATTTATTTCCAAAAAACTCACCAAAACTTCAATGAAGAAGATACTACATCATTTCTTACTACAAACATCTTCAACAAACTCCAAACTAAAACTGATCTCTACACTGTGCTGTGCTCTACTACTCTCTCTACTCTACTATCTTCTGTGCTACTCTGACAACATGTCACCAGGTTATAACAAGAGGTACAAAGCCCGCATATGTCATGTTGCACACCGGGAAAGATATTTGCATAAATTGACGAGCAGTGCAAGCTATGACGCAAGAGTAGGCATGTCCTTGTGCACGCGCTTTAGCAGGTGACAATTGAAAGTTTGGAGTTGTGCATGCACAACTCCTAACTCTTGGAAACAAGCGCTGTGATGCCAAAAATGAAATAAAAATCCCCAAAATGATAAATATAACGTAAATTAAACAAAACTGGTTAAGGGTTGGGTTGTTTTACCTCTGAGCGGCACTTTTTTGCACACCATGGGCTAAATGGCCAGGTCACATGGACCCCGAAGGCTCAGAGAAGGTTGGGGGAGGGGATCCACTGGAACAGCTGTTGGGAGACAGATGGTAGCCTCCCGTCAAGACCATCCAGCGTGTTCTTTAACGTGCACAGGGTATGGCTCTCCCACACACGGGGCCACGGTTAACGTCCCATCCGACGGACGGCAGCCTTTCCAAGCCCATCAGTGTCCCATACTGACCGTGGGCAGGGTGGGGAATTTTGCGGAAATAAATCTCAATGCTGACCCAGCTGGGACTCGAACCTGGGAACTGCAGATTACGAGCCTGGCGCGCTACCGACTGAGCCACCCCCATCCCACTGGTTAAGGTAAAGTGAATGAGGGGGCATCACAGCAGTAGTACAAAATATCATTAATTAATTGAAAATGTCTGGCTCTTCCAACAATACTTGAAGCTATACTAGGATCTAGAGGTAATTAATCAGTTTTCAAATAATGGTATACATTTCCATATTCTAAATCTTTTTGCTGTTCATTAACAAAGTGTTCCTTGTATTCGACAGGAACTATTGTGGTGAGTGAGGGAGCAAAAGGCTTATCCTCCAGCTCTGGTGTAACTTCTGCCGGCCACAAGGGATAATGCATCTGGTAGCTGATGTGCACTTCCCTTTTGGTCTTCAACCTTAAAATTGAATCCTTGAAGGTGCAATGCCCAGTGCATTAAATGAACTGTTAAACTAGAGGAAGTCTGCAATGATTGTAAAGCAGCATGGTCAGTAAAAATGGTAATGTCTAAAGTATCTAGTTGCACTTTAAATTTTTCTAGAGCCCATCTTATGCTTAGGCATTCTTTTTCAGTCACTGTATAATTCCTTTCAGTGTGACTCAAACTAAGACTGGCATACATAATGATGTATTCACAATTGTCATCATGCATTTGGCTGAGCATAGCACTGAGACCAACATCAGAAGGATCAGGGTAAAGCTCGAAAGGTTTGCCTGACTGCAGCAAAGCCAACACAGGAGCATAACACAATGCATCCTTTAACGTCTGGAATGCTGAGTTGCAAGGTGTCCAATGAAGCTATTTTTATTTTCGCCATAATTCACATAAAGGTTCGGCCAAATTTGTAACATTCGGTACAAATTATCGGTACCATATTCCTAGAAATCTGCTAAGTTGCTTTGAATTCCATGGTGTGGGAAATAGTTCTGTGGCTTCAACCTTATCAGGCAATGTTCTTACTCCATCTGCATTAACTATAAAACTGAGATATTTAATGTCTTCTCAGAGAAATGTGCATTTAGATAATTTTATAGTGAGCTTGGCCTCTCTCAACCTTGAGAAAACCAAATTAAAATCGTGCAGATGCTCAGAAAAATTAGTGGAGAAAATAACTGTCATCTAAGAAGACTTCGCAAATTTTTCTTTTCTGATCGCCCAGGACCATGGACATAAGATGTTTAAACATGGCTGGAGCTCTGGATAAGCCAAATGGCACAAAATGAAATTGAAATAATCCATCTTTTGCGAGGAAGGAAGTTTTGGGCTGATCTGGTGATGTACAGATAGCTGCCAATATCCTGAAGACAAATCTAGTGGGCTAATAAATTTCTTGCCAGCCAGTTGTGTCAGTAGATCTGAATAGGTAGTGGGTATTTATTGGGGACTGGGTTGGGTTGTTTTACCTCTGAGCGGCACTTTTTTGCACACCATGGGCTAAATGGCCAGGTCACATGGACCCCGAAGGCTCACAGAAGTTTGGGAGAGGGGACCCACTGGAATAGCTGTTGGGAGACAGATGGTAGCCTCCCGTAAAGGCCATCCAGCATGTTCTTTAACGTGCACAGGGTATATCTCTCCCGCACACGGGGGCACGGCTTAACGTCCCAACCGACGGACGGCGGCCTTTCCAAGCCCATCGGTGTCCCCTACTAACCGTGGGCAGGGCGGGGAATTTTGCAGAGATAAATCTCGATGCTGACCCAGCTGGGACTCGAACCTGGGAACTGCAGATTACGAGCCTGGCGCACTACCGACTGAGCCACCCCCGCCCCTATTGGGGACTGTGACAGTATTTAATTTTCAATAGTCCAAACAAAATCAAGTCTTTTTAATGAGGACAACTGGTGAAGCCCAAGGGCTAAAACTAGGTTCAATTGTCCCATCCATTAACATTTTTTTAATTTGCTTAGAGATTATTTCTTCTTTACTTGGAGGATATTTATATATGGTTTACTTAATGCCTGTGTCGATATGATGCTCCAAAATTTGACATCTGGCAGGCTTGTTATTAAAAGATTCTTAGTTAGAATTCAGCACAGCTTCTAACTTAACTATCTTGCCATTCTCTAAATGAGAACTGTCAGCATGTTTTCCAATATTTAATTTTATCTGGTTGACATCAAGTTTTTCTTTGATTGTTGTTTTCAGTGAAATAGTATTATTAACAAAATCGAATTCTATCAAGTGCTTTTGCATTGCATCCATTCTTATCAAGGAGTCATATATTAACTCATTCATTACAATAAATTCAAATCTTATCTCCACATTGTTCAAAGTGAGAGGCAATTCAACAGTTCCATGCAAAAAACACTGGTTAGGATCACAAGCTAAGTTCAAAGGTCCAAGAGACCATGGCTGTAATTTCAGTTTACAACTTCTCTGAATTTTATCCCATACTTTCTTATGTAGACCTGAAATATTAGCTCCTGCGTCGATTGGTTGGTTGGTTGTTTTGGGTTTAATGGCGCATTAGTAACTCAGGCTATAATGCGCCAAACGAATGTCTAAATAAAAGCTAAAAGTCATAACACCCACAACCAAATTTAAAAATTTACTAGACATATAGAGAAAAAATGTAAAACAATAAAAGAAAACATAGTTAACAAGAAACAAATGTATAAATGTATAATAAATATAAAACACCCAGGTGTAAGCGGCCTGGGTTATACATTCGAATAAAACTATAGATGAGTAAAATATCCAGTATATTTTAAAAATTGAAAAACAGCATTAAAACAACAATGATCGGATAAAAGATGTCCGAGTGTAAGTGGCTCGGACGTAAAATCGTGAAAGTTAAAATAGAGTCGATGTTCAAAGTTAAAAGCGGGACATGAAAGTAAAATATGTTTGATCGTTAAAATGGTGTCACAAAACTCGCACTTAGGTTCAGCGTCCGCCTTACTTCCTCCTTACGATTCCTGCGAAAACAAGACTGCCATGGTTTGACAATGGGCTTGATCATGAAGAGCTTGTTATCAACCTGTTCAGACCAAGATCTCTGCCACTGTGCCCGGAGCTCGATGGTGAAATGCTGCCGGAAATCCACATATGGAACCGGCAATGAAGAGTCGGACAGGGGCGTGGGTGACTTGGCAGCAGCATCTGCCAAGTCGTTGCCCCTGATCCCGACATGACCGGGCACCCAACAGAAGAGAATCGTGGTGGTGGCTGCCAGACGATGGAGCTGCTGGCGGATCTTGGAAAGAACAGGGTGAGGCCGATGCCTCACTGAGATCAAAGCCTGTAGCGAGCTAAGCGAGTCGGTGTAAAGCACAAACTGACGATGATGCTTAGCTGCTATATGGTCCAAGGCAATGCTGATAGCATGCAACTCAGCAGTGACGATGGAACACTGCTGTGGGATCTGGTCTGCAATGATTATATCACAGCAGACCGTGGCTGATCCCACTGAAGTGCCGGACTTCGAGCCATCTGTGAAGACAGGCAAGAAGTCTGGGTGCGCAGCACGATGGCTGGCAAAGAGTTGCCGGTACACACAGTCGGGTGTAAAGGCCTTCCCCGTCCTGCACAAGAAAAATCGCAGGAAGGGGAAACAGTGAGCCAAGGTGGAAGTGGCTCAGCTGTCGACTGTGCGATGCTATCGAGACTGGTGTTGATGTCTCACAGGTAACCTCGGACATGCAAACCGAAAGGACAAATGGCAGTCGGCCGACTCTGGTATAACGTTTCCCACCTGGGACTGAAAACGCAGTCCCAAGTGGGATGGCCTGGCAGGGATCGTAATTTTGCTGCATACTGCAGGGACAACTGCTGACGGCGAATAGATAAAGAAGGTTCGTCGGTCTCAACGTAGAGACTCTGGACTGGTGAAGTGCGGAAGGCCTCCGTGCACATACGGAGGGCCTGATGATGGAGTGGGTCCAACACCTTCACCACCGAATCCCGGGCGGAGTCATACACCTGGGATCCGTAGTCCAGTTTCGACCGGACAAGTGCACGGTACAGGCGGAGCAAAGAACATCGGTCCGCCCCCAAGAGAAGGAGGAGAGGACCTTGAAGATGTTCAATGCCCGCGTGCACTTGGACCTGAGATGTCGAATGCGAGGTAAAAAGGTCAATTTCTGGTCGAAGATGAGACCGAGAAACTTGATCTCCGCCACAACTGGAATGATGTTACTCCCGAGCTGCAGCTCAGGGTCCAGATGAAGATTACGCTTGCGGCAAAAGTGCACGCAAGCGGTTTTCTATGGGGAGAACCGGAACCCATTGGCCGTCGCCCAAACGGAGAGATTGTTCAGGGCAGTTTGCAGTTGTAATGCAATGACCCTCATGCTGGACGATGAGCAAAAGATGCTAAAGTCATCAACATAGAGGGCATTGCCTACAGTCGGAGGAAGTTGCCATGTAATGGAATTTATCTTGACAGCGAAAAGCGTAACACTCAGGATGCAGCCTTGAGGCACCCCCTGTTCTTGGGGGAAAGGCCACGACAGAGAGTTGCCGACACGAACTCGAAAAATACGAGAAGATAAAAAGTTTGCAATGAAGATCGGCATGTGACCTCGCAAGCCGAAACTGTGAAGGTCACGAAGAATGCCGAATCTCCATGCCGTGTCATACGCTTTTTCGATGTCGAAGAAAATGGACACCCGGTGCTCTCGACATAAAAAAGAATTCCTGATCGCCGATTCGAGGCGGATCAGGTGGTCTACAGTAGACCGGTGCCTGCGAAAGCCACACTGGGTGTTGGAAAGAAGGCCGTGATGGTCCAAATACCAGGCCAGCCTGGTATTTACCATCCTTTCCAACACCTTGCAGACGCAGCTCGTCAACGCAATTGGACGATAATTGGAAGGAATCTTGGGATCTTTTCCTGGCTTAGGGAAGGCCAAGACGATGGCCTCCCGCCACGAGTCCGGAAACTGCTCCTCGATGAAAATACGGTTGAAGAGTCGGAGCAGTCGATCCTTACTCGATGGTGAGAGATGTTGGAGCATGGCATAATGGACATTGTCTGGCCCCACAGCAGATGCACGAGAAGTGTGCAGAGCAAGGCGAAGCTCCTCCGCTGTGAATGGCCTGTTGTAAGACTCCAGGCCATTCGAATGGAAGGACAGTGGAGAGCGTTCGGCCCTGCTCTTCTGGGCCAGAAAATCGGGGGAGTATGAGGACAGAGAAGAGATGGTGGAGAATGACTCCCCCAGAGTGTCGGCAATTGCACGAGGATCAGCAATTGCCTGTCCATTGTGCTCTAGGATCGATAATGAGTGGGACGTGTACTTCCCACCCATCTTCCGGACCTTATCCCACACGACCTTAGAACTGGTCGTGCGGGTGATAGAAGATGTATATTTCATCCAAGATTCCTTCTGGCTCTGGCGCCAGACGAAATGGGCTTTCGCCCTGGCGCGTTTGAATGCTTCGAGGTTGGGGGACGTCGGATATCTCTGAAACACCCCCCAAGCCTTGTTCTGAACCTTACGAGCTGCGTTGCAGTCGGGATTCCACCACGGTTTTAGGAACCGTGGAAACCGAGTCGAGGTCTGAGGAATAGTAGAGGCAGCTACATGGACGATGCAGTCCGTCAACTCCGCCACTGTAACATTGATGGGCTCCTGGCTGACAGAGTGTTCATCAAGCTCCGACAAGAGCTCGAAGCCACTCCAGTCAGCCCGATCTAGCCTCCACCGGGAGACACGCAAAGGGCTGCAAGGGCCCCCCCCCCCCCCCCCCACGAGAGATGGTACACACCACGGAGAGATGATCGCTTCCATATGGATTGTCCTCGACCTCCCATGTAAAGATTGGAAGGATCGAGGAGCAGTAGATGGTGAGGTCAATGGCAGTGAATGTGCGGGTTTTGGAGTGAAAGTAGGTACTGACACCGGTGTTCAACAGGGAGAGCGATGGATCCAGGAGACATTGCTCCAGGACCCGACCTCTCCCATTGGTGTCAGCACCGCCCCAGAGTGGACTGTGGCCATTGAAGTCCCCTATGATGAGGAAGGGGGACGGCAGCTGCGAGACGAGGTCATCAAGGTCATCCCGGAAAACGATGCTTCCGGGTGGAAGATAGAACAGAAAGTCAACGAAAATGCCATAAAGAGGCAGATGGCTACCGCCTCTAAGTGCATGGTGAGGGGAATGACCTGGAATGGAGAATGGTTGCTCACGAGGATGGCAACACCCCCGTGAGCTGGACCATCTCCATCCCGGTCCCGGCGAAAAAGAGAAAAGTGCCGGATAGTGGGATTGTTGGCTATCTGCAAGAATGTCTCCTGAAGGCACACGCAGAGGGGTTCGTGTGCCATCAGGAGGACCTTGATGTCATCAATATTCCTCTGGAATCCACGACAGTTCCATTGAAGGAGTGTGGCCATCTTAGGTCTTGGAAGAATTGGCGGACGACTTTCGATTTATTTTAACTGTCGCCAGCGACGGTTTTGGAAAAATTGGGAGGTCAGTGTCCATGTCGTCGGAGTCGTCCGAGCAACATGGATCAGAGACCGCCGAACGAGGAGGTAAAATTTTCTTCTTGGGCCCCGGCAGGGGCCCCTTGGGTTTTGTAGGTCTTGCTGTCTGTGGGTGGGGTGGAGGGGGCCTTCCGGAAGTGGAAGGCACAGACACAGGAATAGAAACTGGTGTCGATGTCGAGATTGACACCGACGTTGGCTTTGTCTGCGTCAAGAGGTACTTGGCAGCAGGCGAGAAAGATTCAGCAGGTGGAACGCTGATGTCGGTCTGCACTGCCATGGAAGCCATCTTAACGATGGGCTTTCCAACGACCGCACCTGCATAGGAGACCTTGCCAGGTGGGGCAGGCGGTGCAGCGAGCTTTCTCGCCTCTGGCGCTGTACCTCTTTCTCATCCAGCCAGGACAGTCGCGGGAGTACGCTGGATGTTCACCACAGCAGTTTACACAGCATGCCTTTTCTGCTGTGCAGTTAGGTTCAAGATGATCCTGACTGCCACAACGAGCACAGGTGGGCTTGCACCGTCATGCGATGCGGGCATGGCCAAACCTCTGGTATTGAAAACAATGCAGAGGATTTGGTATAAATGGCCGCACCTCGCAGTGTAAGTAGCCTGCCTTGATGGAAGTAGGCAGGTGTGATGTGTTGAAAGTTAGAATAAGTACCCGGCTGGGCTCTAACTTTCCATTACGGCGTGAAGAAACCCGGTGGACTGCTATCACACCCTGGGCTGAAAGCTCTGAGAGGATTTCCTCCTCAGAAACCTTGAGGAGGCCCCACTCAGAGATCACACCCAGGGAGGAATTGAGCGTCTTGTGTGGAGTGACTTCGACAGCCACTCCACCAATCGCTGTAACCTTTAATAGAAGCTCCGAATGCTTGGAGCACGCAGTCTCCACCTGCAAGTCACCAGATCTTAGGCGCTTGACAGATTTCGGCTCTCCCGCAAGACCTTTCAAACCCTTGTTTATAAAAAAGGGGGACATGTCTCCAAGAACCTGATCACCCGTAGAGTGGATGATCACGAACTTCGGAGACGGAGACACACACGAAGACGAAGGCAAAGACAAAGAAGTTGGGGGTTCATGGAGAGCCCTCTTGGCGGCATTGATCGTAGAATTATGAGTTGGAGAACTCATGGTCGGTTGGTGTTGAAAATTCAGTGCCCTTTGTCCCCACCCACTACGGAGTCCAAGGGGACGCCCAGTTGGGCGCCAGGGCTGCCTGGGCACCATACCCACACAGGCAGTGAGCCAAGCCCGCACAACAAAACAAAAGGAAAAGAAAAAGAGAAATGGTGAGAAACTCGTCTGAGTTCCCACAAAAGAAAATAACCAACAAAGCAATAAAGTGTGAGGTAAGAGCTGGCCTCACAAAAGAAAGAAAACTACAAAAATTAGTGAATGTATGTGGAAACTCGCAAACCGTTGTCCGGACGTGGACAAGGTTACTCACTGATCTGCACAGTTGACCCTAGCAGGACCAGCCCACCAGCCGATTGATCCTGAGGGGGCCGCCCCAGGACCTCCCGTTTACCTGAAGCAGAGGCCAAAGCAATGTATAGCAGCGGCCCCGGAAGTCGCTACCCAGCCCTGCGACAGATAGGCTCCCCAATGGCAAAACGGCCAAAGGGGACCCCACCAGTCATGAGCTGGGGAGAGAAGACGGGGACCCCTGAGCAACTGCCAGGATCCTCCTTTCCAGGGACACGGGTCTCCGCACACGGCAAACACGCGGGCGAGCGTTTAGGACCCTGTGAAGGTAACCGAGCCAGCGGAACCTTCACAGGGTGGTCCCCTCACCACGAACAGGCTCTCGCATTGAGGGGCTCCTGCGTCGATATCAGCTATGAATTGTTTTTTCGTGAAGCCTTTTGTGCAGCTTTTTCGTGATAAAGCTTCACTAAAGGTAATTTTAGAACATTATATGTGCCTATAGTGGCAAGACTTAACTTACAAGGGTTTTTCTTGAGGAACTTTGGCCTCTCACTTCAAAGATCCTAATTTAAGTTCCCGAAATTGCTGTTTTTTCTGTAGCTATTGTTCAGTGTGCCCTAATCAGCCACAAAAATCACATCTGAAAGTTTGTCTGTTATTTGTAGCAAACATTTTATGTCTAGTTTTGATGCTTGATGCAGAACATAATCTCTGCTTCATTCATTCTGCATTGTTGTAGGCACATTCGGTGCAAATTGTCAGGACCGTGTAATTTCTGGTCTTGCAGGAGTCATTTTGCAAAACTCAACCTTATATTGCTGCTTTGGCACGGATTGCATCCATCGTTGATTTAATGCCATTTTTGCAGATTCTCTTCTTGCATGCATTGCCGAGCCAATTTCACTAAAGTTGAAACTGAAGTTGCATTTCTAACTTCTAAAAATTCTCTTAAGCGGCAAAAAAAATTGGGACACAATGGTTTATTATGTCAATTTCGGCAGCATCAGCATCGTACAGCTGGTATAACTCTACTGTACCCCTAGATGAATTTTTCAATATCATCTTTTCCCTCTGTCTTCATGAAAAACGTTTGGTAGCTATTGTGTAAAATCATCTTAAGGTGGATAGATTTCCAGTAGTTCATTTTTAAAATCTTTCCAGAACTCTATTTCATGACGACATCCTATGTTATTCCACCATTGTTTAGCACACCCAATTAAACAAGACATTGCACAAACCACTTTTTTCACTGCTGGGCACTTCTTGTAAACAGAAATGCTCTGCCATGAACTCGAGAAATGTCCAGACAGATGTCCATGATGACGGATGTTTCAAACTGTCGAACCTTATCTCAGGTAAAGGCCAATTAACATAAGGACTATAATTAATAAATGGATTGGCAACTCGTTGTTGAGGTGGTTGATAATGCTTTGTTCTATCACTTGCTTCTGATGGAACAAAAAATGGAATCTCACATTCAAAGTTTATTGGTTCATGAACTGGCATAGCATTGTCGGCAAATTTAGGGGTTGTTGTCATTTCCCTTTTCTCCCATGGCTCTTTAATCAGATTCATTAACACTTCTGCTTCCTTCATCACATCCTGCAACCTATCTTTTACTTTTTCTAAGTTGAGACTTATTACGGCAGAATCAGCCGTATTACTAGGAAACATGTTTAGCGGTCTCCCAAAATTTTGAAGCTTTTTTATCTTGACCAGTGTCTCATCATCATCATCCTCAAGCAGCCATGGGCTATGGAGGTCCAACCAGACCGTGCAATTTAGTTCTCCAAGCATATCTGTCATGAGCTACATCTGCTGCATCTGGCCACTGCACACCAATTCTATCAAGGTCCTGTTTGACATTGTCTGCCCACCGCATCCTAGGTCTGCCCCTCTTTCTGAGGCCTTTAGGCACAATGTTCATAGCCCTATTCGCCAATCTATAATTATCCATATGAGCAACATGGCCAAACCAACGGAGTCTCTCTCTGCACAATATGCTGCTTAAAGAAGGTTGCCATCTCCTTTTCCAACCTCATCATTAGTTACAAAATTGAACCACCTAATGCCAAAGATACTGCGTAAGCATCTGGAATCAAAAGTGTCTAGTTTCCTGTTATCTTGTTTACAAAGTATCCAAGTTTCACTACCATAACTAACACTAGAAAGAACCAAATTATTATACAGTCTAATTTTAGTCTTTAGGTGTATACACCTATTTCTCCACACTCTCCATAGATTCTTAAAAGTCCCGGCAGTAATCCCTATTCATCTGTTAATCTCATGCCGCACATCACTAGTATCTGTTACATAGCTCCCAAGATAATTAAACTGTGACACCTGCTCAAGACTGCAACCATTCAGATGAACTGAATCACAACCTGCCTGATCAATTTTCATCACTTTAGTTTTCTCTCTGTTTATAACCAAACCTTCTCTACTACCAGTCTCATCAACAGCTCAAATGAAAAAGTTCATCTGATTAACATCATTTGCCAAAAGGGCTAAATCATCAGCATAATCTAAATCAGAAATTTTCGTATCTCCAAGTCCATTTAAGGCCAAAATCTTTCCCTTGAAGTGAATTTCGCATAACTTAATCAATAACCAAGCTAAAGTGAAAAGGAGACAAAATGCACCCTTGTCGAACACCATATGTAATGCTAAACCAATTACTACAAGCCTTACCAACTCTCACACACGACTCAGTGTTATCATAGAGAGCTTTCATAATGTTAACTAACTTGTCTGGTATACCATATGATCTCACAATCAACCACAAATTATGATGATCAACAGAGTCGAAAGCCTTTTTAAAATCAACAAAGCTAGCAACCAAAGGTTTCTGAAACTCTAAACATTTCTCAAGAATCTGCCTAAGTGAAAATATCTGATCCACACATTCCCTACCACTTCTGAATCCACATTGCTCATCACACAATTTCCAGTCAACCAGATTCTTAAATCTATTAAGCACAATCATGCAAAGAACTTTACCTGGAACAGAGAGTAGGCTGATACCCCTATAGTTATCACAAGAACTGCGATCACCTTTTTTGAAAATAGGGATAACAATAGCTCTGGTAAAATCCTTAGGAACCATGCCTTTATCATAAAAGATATTCAGAATTTCAGTCATCCAAGTGGTAACCGAAACATTCCCAGCTCTAAGCATTTCCATAGTAATTTCATCTACCCCTGTGATTTATGAAGTTTAAGTTTAGAAACAGCCAAAATAACTTCAGATTGTGTTATAGGGCCAACATTAAGGCCAGTAATGCATCTGTCATCATTACAAACAATGGGAGTAGAACTAACCACATTGTTTAGAACATCACTGAAATGCTAAGTCCACCTGCAGCCATGACAGAATCCTCACCTTCTTATACACTTACCTTGTTTATCCTTCAGTCCTTGTATACCTGTTTTCAACCACACAAAACATTAACTATCTGGTACAACTCTCTGCTGTTGTGCTGTCTAACTGCTTCCTCGGCTTTGTCAGCCAAGCCATCAAGCCAAAGATTCTTATCAGCAGCTAACTGATCCTTTACACGTTTATTAAGCTCTCTGTAATGCTTTCTATTAGGACTAGTAGGGTATTGATTAAGGACATTCCCCCAGTTCTTTCTTTCTGAAATAAGCTCATGTGCCTTTTCACTCAAATAATTTTGCCCCCTCTGCTTCTTTTTTCCTAAAAGAGTACTGTTAGCTTCCAAAAAAGCCTGTTTAAAATGATCCCATTCTTCAACTTCAATAGTAAGCATACCATGACTGTCATAATGACTAAGTAACCTATCATGGTAAGCTTTGGCTATAACTGGGTCTTTCAGAGCTTCAGTATTAAAAGTAAAATTTTTAACCCTAGCACAACACTTTTTAAGTTTAAGTTGCACACTGAACACAGGGACTGTATATATTTGTATAAATTTTATATTATTTAACATGATTGCAAAGTTTAGCAAATTTTTGTGCTCATTAGATATATTAATCATAGTTAATAGATTCTGAAAAAAATTCATCGCCGCCACGGCGGGAATCGAACCCGCATCTCTCCAGATTCCTGTCAGAGCACGTTACCATTGCACCACGCGTCGGACAACGAATATTTTCAGAATATGACCTTATAAATCTTCTTCCTGAGACGTGACTGAGATAGCGCCATCTATACTCAAGGAGATGCAACTTTTTCAGTCGTTGCATTTGATTATCAGATGTTAATGAGAAGGTCGCTAATGCTAAGACGTTAATATATAATAAAAAATCAATCCAAAGTGAATGCACAGTATTCCCTGTTAAGAACATTAATTAATAGATTCTGAAAAAATTTCATCGCCACCACGGCGGGAATCGAACTGCATCTCTCCAGATTAATTAATGTTCTTAACAGGGAATACTGTGCATTCACTTTGGATTGATTTTTAATATTAATCATAGATTTAACGGTAGCTTAAGCCAAAATTTTTTTTGAGCAAGAAGCTTAACTTTAACTAAATCTATGAAATTACCACTAATCTATGAAAACCACACTAAATCTATGAAATTATCTATGAATCTTGCAAAAAACTTGCTTATCAAAAAGTTTCTTCATCTTGTGTCCTATGTGTGATAAGATACAATAAACGATCTTAACTGTCAGCAATAACTGCACTGAAATTTCAGTATCTTTGGCAAATACAAAAGTTAAGCTTCTTCCTCAACAAAAATTTTGGCTTAAGCTGCCATTAAATCTATGATTAATATAACTAATGAGCTAAACAATTTGCTAAACTTTGACAATTGTGTTAAATAACATACAATTTATACAGTCCCTGTGTTCAGTGTGCAACTTTCTTTATTGCACTCTGTAATACTCCAAAAGCATGTTAAACTTCTTCACTCTGGATCTTTTGACTGATCCAAATTATACAAATTTTCCAGATAGCATCAGGAATCAAACAACTAATCTTGCCAAATTAAGTTAAATAAGGATTTGCTAAGTATATTATGCATTACTTAGTCACAAAGAATTTAAAAGAAAAATATTAGAGTTAAACTTTAACAATTTGACAATCAAAATCAAATTATCCTGATCAAAAAGAAAAAAAGAATACAAAAGTCAAAATATCTCATAAAACAAAGTTTATTTCCAAAAAATTAAGACTTAAAATAAACTTCTATACAAAATATTCTGAGCAATTAAAGCTCACACCAAACAACATTTCCAAAACTGACAAATTTATCAACTAACATCATCTTAACTACCTTCATTCTCAAATTACAACTCCAAACTAATATTCTGACTAGCTTCCTTCCTACTAATTCCATGACCTAATGTCACTTACATTACATATGCAGCATGCAACTGACACGTGTGTTACATGCTGCGAAGTACATTGGCATAAACTAACGATCATGCACTCTAGCTACGACACAAGAGGGGATGCCCTTATGTACACATTAGCAGCTGTCAATCAAAAGTCGGAGTTGCGCTAGAGCAACTTGGCAGACTTGGCATGACTTTAGCGGACTTGGGGTAAGGAAAAATGATGCCAACTGAAAATAAATGCCCCAAAATAATAAATATAATGTAAATAAAGTAAACATTGGTTAAGGAAAAGTGAATGGGTGGACCATCACAATGTGAGTGTGTGTATGAGGTGAAAAAATTCACTGTAGAAAGAGTTTTCCAATTTGCAAATAGAAAAAATGCATGCAGCAGGTTTTTGCTAAATAAATTGGATTACAGAAATGCATAAATAGAAAATTTAATATGTATTAAACTTCCACATACTGAAAAATGAACAAAAGCTTAATCATAAATGAAAATAAGGATTAGCCCATTTTAGTGTATTTAACAAAAATTACATCATATTTGGTATTAATGTAAGTAAAAAAATGAAATGTGTACATAAATAATATATAATATTTCAACAAGTTTAGTTATAATGCTCTATTGAGGGGGTATTTATTTATTTTTTTTTATTAACCCTTCTAGTATCCACATTGTATGTATATATTCCCAGAATCTGCAAATATAGGCCAAGGACGTATGTATACATTTTTAGTACAACAAAAATAAAAATTGCCATTGTAAGATTTTCTTATATATATATAAAATAAAAATAAATACCCCCTCAAACAGCTGCTTGCCACAGAGGTCTGACAGGAGCCTGTCAGTTTATATGCCACAGTAGAAGGTAAAAATATATAATTCAGACTTGAAAAATAATATTTTGCTTTTTCATTTGATGCATATTTTATTAAACTACATATAAATCACTTGTTAAAGCCACCTGATTGCCATTTCTTAGAAGTGCTATACGGTATTGCTGATTTGTTCGTTTACGTTACTTTTTGGTGAAGCAAACCCCTTATTTAAACTCGCGTGTTTAATTTGAACTATTATCAACCAAGTTTTCCTTCAAGTTTTGAAAATCTCCTAAAAATTAACAAAAAAATGCTATTTTTTAAAACAGAAGATTTTGGAAGTAATTACGAAATATGTACCATCTTTTTTTCCGTTTTACACTCTTTTCTGCCACAAACTATTTCATCATTCCCAGAATTGTTTTTATCATTTATCCCAGCACTCTATGCATCTTTCCTGCTCTTCAAACTGGAACTAAGTAACAACAGTTTTCTTAGCTTTTCAATACTGGCTGCAGCTGCAACTAGGTCACGCTCACTGCCTTGCAGCCGAGGAGGCAAAGGGCTCACACGTGCTATCTCCGTTCCGTGTTTCATCTAATAGAATTATTACAGTGCTTATTCAATATATTTACAATGCTTTTCCAATAAATCAGATAATCTTTGTAAAGCTAGCATTTAATCTTTTTTATATATTTAAACCTTAGTTTTCATTTCATTAGCTTTATTTTATTTCTGTAAATTATTGATCTTTCGGTCGGTTGATATATCAGTCGACTTTTTGGAGTCATGCTATATTGGATGGCTGGCTTACAACTAGTACTATGGGTATTTTATTTAACACCGCATTAGGTTATATAATATTTTTTATTTTATTATTTCTTTGTTTTTCAGAAAAATTGATTCTGGTATCATTTCCTGAAAATGAATGAGGTCTTGGGTATGGAAGCAAAACAAAAAAAAACTTCATTGGCACGGAATTCACTCCTGTGGGAGGGCAATTTCGGTGTAAGTTTTTACCCCTCACTACTACACTCACTCAGGGCATTCCATTACCCACCCTAGCAAAGTTTCATTAAAAAATTAAATTACGAGTTTTTAAATTTTCAATGGTTTAAAAATATTTTATCCCCCCCCCCCCTCCCTCAGTCACTTGACTGTGCCACTTTGATAAGAAAATCCTGTCAATATGAGTAATCCAAGTCACCTTATATAATACTGACCATGCTTTAAAATGTAATACAATGAAAAGAATCATTAAGAGAAATAAAAATGTTTCGGGTAAATATTATTTGGGATGAATTTTACTTTTGATTATTATATAATTTAACTGTTTTGGTTCAACATGTTTTCGAACATTTAAGTCTTAAATTTATAGTCCAATCAATTTTTTTCACTGTATCAATGTGAAAACATCGTATTAAAATTAATATGCTTGCAATTTTTTTAATCTGTTTATTTTTATAAAATTTAGAGTTAAATTCTGTTTAATTTGGCATATAACATGCCATAATTCCATTCATTATTTATTTGCAAAGAAGTTCTAGAGTTAATTTTATTTTTCACTGAGCTCAGGGAGAAAATAGCATGGCCTCTGGATGTAAACCAGTTTTTCATGCTGGGCACTGGAAAGGTTAAAGCTGTAGGGCAGTTTAAAGGTTAACACCTGCATTGGCTAAATAAAATTAAAAAAAAAAATACCCCCTCAAGCAGCTGCTTGCCACAGAGGTTTGACAGGAGCCTGCCAGTTTATATGCCAAAGTAGAAGGTCTGAGAGGATGGCAGGACCTCAGCAGAAAAACGACACATACATCCATGCCTTACCCGGGGCTCGAACCCAGGTCCCGTAGATCAGTAGCCAAGCATGCTAACCACTCGACCACGGGATGGCTCATTGGCTAAATACATGGTTATAAATACCTTTAGACACTGTTTTAGAATATTGCCAAAATCCAGGTCTTCAGAGCACTGCTGTTCTCAGATGTGCAGTTGGAAGTTCCTAGTTTCAAGATTTATCACAGTATTCATTACTTCCTGATTTACCCTGTTGTATAATTTCATTGTTTTCCAGAAAGTGCAGTTGTGCAATTAGAGTTTCCTTTTGTTTTTATCAAATGTCGAAGGGCTATGATGTTTCGATAGCACTGTGCAGTTTTTTGAAAGCACACATCAGGACCTTATTTTTACTATTATATAAAAAAGTTTAGTGTTCAAGTTTGCAGAAGCTCTCCTTAACTGAGTTTTATTTATTCGCAATATTCCTTAGTGTGCTGAATGGTTTTCGATCACCTTTCTTTAGTTATTTTAATCAAATGTTCTCATTTCATAAAACCATGATTTCACAATTGTAAAAACATTCAGATAATTTTTCTGTCCCTGATGAGATTTTAAACTTTAAGGTACATTAAATAAGGGGAAATGGAGGAAGGACAACATTACACAAATACAGTAGAACTTCATATATCCAGCAAACTTGGGATTTCAGAAAAGATTTTCTGAAAGTGCAGCACATAGCATAAGTATCCAGAGGCAAATCAGCTTAATGTTAGATAAAATAACAGAAAACCTTTTGAATGTATTGAAGTATTTCAAAATTTAATTTTTATGTGAAGCAGAATGTTCACCAATCCATAGCAGAACAGGTTAAAAAAATTTCACTTTACAAAAAGTGTTGGATGTTTGCAAATTCCAGATTTTCGTGTGCTCAATTTATGAGGTTCTATTGTACATTATTTAAAATTATATTGAAAAAGGGAAATTAATGAGACAATAGGGAAGTTTAGTGACTATAAACTACTGATTTTCCACTAAGATATTTGTAACATTGTGGTGGGGGTGGGAGGTCTAGGAAGTATAGCTCTAGCACTAAGTGGTACTTATACATAATTCGATGATCAAAAATTTCAAACTGTAATATGTTAAACCAAAAATCATATAAGTTTTATTCTATGCCAAAAATCTGTGTCCCCCTTGGATGGGGGTTGGGTTGTTTTACCTCTGAGTGGCACTTTTTTGCACATCATCATCATCCTCAAGCAGCCATGGGCTATGGAGGTCCAACCAGACCATGCAATTTAGTTCTCCAAGCAAGTCTATCCTGAGCTACATCTACTGCATCTGGCAACTGCACACCAATTCTAACAAGGTCCTGTTTGACATTGTCAGCCCACCTCATCCTAGGTCTCCCCTTCTTTCCGAGGCCTTTAGGCACACTGTTCATAACCCTATTCGCCAATCTATAATTATTCATACGGGCAACATGGCCAAACCAACGGAGTCTCTCTCTGCACAATATGCTGATTAAAGGAGGTTGCAAACTCCTTTGCCTAATCTCATCATTAGTTACAAAGTTGAACCACCTAATGCCCAAGATACTGCGTAAGCATCTGGAATCAAAAGCATCTAGTTTCCTGTTATCATGTTTACAAAGTGTCCAAGTTTCACTACCATAACTAACCCTAGAAAGAACCAAACTATTATACAGTCTAATTTTAGTCTTTAGGTGTATATGCCTATTTCTCCACACTCTCCACAGGTTCTTAAAAGTCCCAGCAGCAATCCCTATTCGTCTGTTAATCTCATGCCGCACATCACCATTATCTGTTACATAGCTCCCAAGATAATTAAACTGTGACACCTGCTCAAGACTGCAACCATTCAGATTAACTGAATCACAGCCTGCCTGACAAATTTTCATCACTTTAGTTTTCTCTCTGTTTATAACCAAACCTACTGTAGTACCAGTCTCATCAACAGCTCGAATGAAAGAGTTCATCTCATCAACATCATTTGCCAAAAGGGCTAAATCATCAGCATAATCTAAATCAGAAATTTTCGCATCTCCAGCCCATTTAAGGCCAAAATCTTTCCCTTGAAGTGAATTTTGCATAACATAATCAATAACTAAGCTAAAGAGAAAAGGAGACAAAATGCACCCTTGTCGAACACCAGAAGTAATGCTAAACCAATTGCTACAAGCCTTACCAACTCTCACACACGACTCAGTGTTATTATAGAGAGCTTTCATAATGTTAACTAACTTGTCTGGTATACCATATGATCTCACAATCAACCACAAATTATGACGATCAACAAAGTCGAAAGCCTTTTTGAAATCAACAAAGCTAGCAACCAAAGGTTTCTGAAACTCAACATTTCTCAAGAATATGCCTAAGTGAAAATATCTGATCCACACATCTCCTACCACTTCTGAATCCACATTGCTCATCACGCAATTGACTGTCAACCAGATTCTTAATTCTATTAAGCACAATCATGGAAAGAACTTTACCTGGAACAGAGAGTAGGCTGATACCCCTATAGTTATCACAAGAATTGCGATCACCTTTTTTGAAAATAGGGATAACAATAGCTCTGGTAAAATCCTTAGGAACCATGCTTTTATCATAAAAGATATTCAGAATTTCAGTCATCCAAGTGGTAACCGAAATATTCCCAGCTCTGAGCATTTATGTAGTAATTTCATCTACCCCTGGAGATTTATGAAGTTTAAGTTTAGAGATAGCCAAAATAACTTCAGATTGTGTTATAGGGCCAACATTAAAGCTGCCAATGCATCTATCATCATTACAAACAATGGGAGTAGAACTAACCACATTGTTTAGAACATCACTGAAATGCTCAGCCCACCTAGTCATGACAGAATCCTCCCCTTCTATAACCTTACCTTTTTTATCCTTCAATCCTTGTATGCCTGTCCGTTTTCTACCACACAAAACATTAACTATCTGGTACAGCTCTCTGCTGTTGTGCTGTCTAAATGCTTCCTCGGCTTTGTCAGCCAAACCATCAAGCCAAAAATTCTTATCAGCAGCTAACTGATCCTTTACAAGTTTATTAAGGTCTCTGTAATGCTTTCTATTAGGACTAGTAGGGTATTGATTAAGGGCATTCCTGCAGTTCTTTCTTTCCGAAATAAGCTCAAGTGCCTTATCATTCAGATAATTTTGCCTCTTCTGCTCCTTTTTTCCTAAAAGAGTACTGTTAGTGTCCAAAAAAGCCTGTTTAAAATGATCCCATTCTTCCTCAACTTCAGTAGTAAGCAAACCATGACTGTCATAATGACTAAGTAACCTATCATGGTAAGCTTTGGCTATAACTGGATCTTTCAGAGCTTCAGTATTAAAAGTAAATTTTTTAACCCTAGCACACTTTTTAAGTTTAAGTTGCAACACACTTTTAACAAGGTAATGGTCAGATCCAATTTCAGCTCCCCTATATGCCCTGGTATTCCTAACAGAACTAGCCCATTTGCTGTTAATTAATATGTAATCAATCATATTCTTATGCAGCCCATCAGGTGAAACCCATGTGTACTTATGTATGTCACGGTGTTTGTAATAAGTGTTAGTTATTCTGAAATCATTGAGTTTACTTACCTGTAGGAGATGTTGCCCATTGCAGCTACCAATACCAAATGGGCCTATCGTTCCTCCCCAAAGGTCAGAGTCAGTACCAACTTTGGCATTGAAGTCACCAAGAACAAGGGTAATATCTCCTTTCTTGACAGAATTCAAAATATCCTGAAGTTGTTCATAAAACCTATCCTTCTCATCCTCATCGGCATCCTCAGTGGGGGCATAACAGCAGATAACATTCAAGTCTTTAACGCTTGTCTGAAATTTTGCTGTAACAAACCGTTCATTAATGCACTCATATCCTAGAAGAGCATCGCTAGCGTGTCTGCTGAGAAGCAGACCCACGCCTTGGTGATGCTTATTGTCGTCCCTCCCTGAAAAGAGAAATTTAAGATTATTTTTAAGAATCTGACCTTTATCTGTCCATCTGGTCTCTTGCAAGCCGAGAATATCTAAATTATAACGGTGGAATTCTTGTGTGAGGACATCAAGCGAAAAAGCTCTGTGCAGAGTCCTCACATTCCAACTACCTGTGGAGAGAAAATGGTTAGTGGGATGTTTAAAGAAACTATGTTTATTGAGAGAGGGAATGCCGACAATATCAAACAGCCCCCTAATCGCAGACATGGGGCAAAGAGCCGTTCCCCCACTACTAAAGGCTGAAGCCATCTACACTGGAAGACTTCCTCCAATGTAGAATTTGATGATGCCAATAGAAGCAAAGAGTTCAGGTGCCTGCAATGACTTCTGCTCAGGATTATCCACCAGCTGATAAACATATCCTGTGAATCTATTCACTTGGGGCTGTCAACCCACAAACAAACAGAAAACACAGCGGAAGATTTTCCCTCCACAGAAGCCCACCAGTGCAGCAAAATCAGGATCCATAATCAAGCTCAGAGCCATATATCTGTCCAGTCCAGTAGGTTTATATGGTCAGCACCAGGACCCTGTGTGGTTGACCACTCCTCAGCAGGGTAGAAAAAAAAAGAAAAGTAGCCATAGTTGTCCAGATCAGTAGGCCACACTAATCTGGCAGCCCTCCCCTTCCGTTCACTTCCACAAGAGAGTATCTCTTTTGAAAGTTACTAACGGTCCGCACCACGAGAAGGCAGGGTCGGACATTAGGTGCTAGGCCTGGCCAGTTCTATGCATCATCACAGGGGATTGGTGCATAGCTCTCCTTCCAGTGACTACCTAGCTACCATTTACAGACCATGGTTTTTTGCACACCATGGGCTAAATGGCCAGGTCACCTGGACCCTGAAGGCTCAGAGAAGGTTGGGGGAGGGGACCCACTGGAACAGCTGTTGGGAGACAGATGGTAGCCTCCTATCAAGGCCATCCAGCGTGTTCTTTAACATGCATAGGGTATGGCTCTCTCCCACACACAGGGCCATGACTTAACATCCCATCCGACAGATGGCGGCCTTTCCAAGCCCATCGTTATCCCCTACTGACCATGGGCAGGGGGGGAATTTTGCGGAGATAAATCTCAACACTGACCCAGCTGGGACTCAAACCTGGGTGGGGGGGAGTTCTATGCCAAATGAAAGCTTTTGACATGGGGAGTGCCATTAGCGATATACTCTAGAGAATTTCAATCTCCCATGAAAGAAATAATAAAATTTTTATTGTGAAAGGGTGGGAGGGGAATAAATGATCATAATGAACTTTACAGCAAATGAAATCTTCTGACAAGGGAAGTGCCGTCTACCACATACTTTAGAAAGTTTCTGACTTCCACTGAAAGAGGAGGATAAAATTTTTATTGAGGAGATGGTGGTGAGGGGATGAAACAATCGCGATGAGTTTTATGCCAAATGAAAGCTTCTGGCATGGGGAGTGCAATCTATTGATATATATATATCTCAGAGAGCCACACAATTCTTGATAATAGTATTAAAGTAAATAAAGTTTAATATAAATCCTTATTAGCACCTCCAACTATATTTCAATTGCAATACGCTGAAACACTACTGATCAATTTACCTAACGTTATAGTAAAAAATAAATACCCCCTCAAGCAGCTGCTTGCCACAGAGGTCTGACAGAAGCCCCTGTCAGTTTAATATGCCATAGTAGAAGGTCTGTGAGGATGGTGGCACCTCAGGAGAAAAAATGACACAAACATACATGCCTTTTATATGGGACTTGAACCCAGGTCCCTTAGATCAGTAGCCAAGCAAGCTAAGCACTCAGCCACAGGATGGTAAAGACACATTATGCAATACAGAAATACCTACCCTTGCCAAAGGATGGAATCTCCTGCTGTGGAAGCAGCCAATGACTTCAATTGCTTAGTCCAACAAAAAGAGTAGAGAGATGAGTATAAAATCTGAAGTTAACATGCTGCAATCGCACCCGAACCCTGATAAAGGCACGGGGAGGGGGGGGGGCAAAATGCATTGTGAAGAGATTGTTGCTTTTAAAAGTTTTAACGTTTTATGTTAAGTTCAATTGAATATGCATTATGAAACTCTTCGGAGTTAATTTTAAATATTCCTGAGTGCGAACAAAGTCACCTTAAATAAACCTTTCCAAAAAGGATTTAGAATTAATGAGTGCACAAGTCAACAACGATGATCATCAAGTTCAATAACAAATTAACCAGCAAACCACCAGGTGAAGAAAAACTAAAGTGCACCTTTGTGCACTTTAGTTTTTCTTCACCTGGTGAACCTAATGCCGGGATGTCAACTTGAGGGTGAAGTGTAATATCACCAAATCAAGAAGATTAACATTCGAAGGCATCTAGCGTCTGTGCCAGCCCATCTACTATATTCAGAACTGGTAAATTTTTTTTTCTTATACTTCATCACCTTTGTGGGTAAAAGTAGATTTAAAGTATTAAAGAGGCATAAAGTGAAAATTGGGGATATTGCACAGGAGGCAATAGACCTCTGATAATGAAGTAAAGGTTGATATTAGTGACCATCTCAGGAATATTTGGTTTTTAGAATGTAATAACAGCTAAATATCATGGTAATTAAATTTGATATAATTATAGCTGTGCTTGAAATTAATTTATTTATACCTTCCTAAAAGAATTCCCCAATATAATTTTCACCAAAGGGGGGTAGAAACAATCATAAGGAATTTTACACAACAAAAAAGCTTGTAATGTGGGGAGTGCCATCTACTCTATACTTAATATAGTTTCAAGACCCGAGCAATACTGGATAATTCTGCTAGTAATATATAAATAAAACATAGCAGGAGTATGGCAATATAATCCAACATAACAATGGTGTATCAGGATGTATAGCAACAAGAATTTACAAAATGAATGCTAAGATAGCATACATGATATACAAAGGACAGTCAATAAGAAATGCTAAATTTGTCACACAATTGAATTTGTAAGAGGAGAGAATTAATGGCAATTACTTGTTGTACTACTAAATATCTAATACTACACTGAAAATAATTTTTCTTTTCATAAGTAGGAAGATATGGATGGACAAAGTGAAAGCCATATCAGTTAATGGTAAGTGATCGACTTCCTGTTCAAATCAGGTGATAAGTCAGCCATATCAATCCATCAAAAACTCCTGGCAGTCTATGGGACAACTGATTGAAGTAATGTCCAGCAGTGGTTCCAATGGTTCCAGAATTGGGATTTGGACATCAAGGACAAACCAAGACCAGGGAAACCAATATCTGTCATAAACAGTGGAAATGAACAATTCGTTGCCCAGCTCATTCAAAACGACAGGTGCATAATCACGAGACAATTGATGGAAGCTGTGCAAATGGCAAAGGGTAGTGTTTTAATCATCAACCACAGACTGGGGACCACAAAAGCCCATCGGTGTCCCCTACTGACTGAGGGCAGGATGGGGAGTTTTGCAGAGATAAATCTCAATACTGCAGATTACAAGCTCGACACACTAATGACAGAACCACCCCTGCCCCCTTACTGCACTAGCTATCCCAATTTCTTACTAACAAAAATAACAGTAGAGTAATATTTGTACACAATTAATGGAATAATAAGTTTGTGAAAAATTAGCCAAAAAAATTCATCTAAACATCTCAGCTTATTTACAGACATCTAAAATCTTTTATGAACATTTACAGATACATCAGATTTCAACTATTTTTTATGGACAGTTGGCAACCCTGGTTGTGAACAAAGTGCCTAAAAGCTGCAGAAAAAGGGGGTGATCTTAAATGCATTTGGCAGACAATGTCAAATAGGATCTTGTTAGAATTATACAAAATTGCAATGGTTGTAGTTCAGGACGCGTGTTGGGAGGAACAAATTTACAGTCTGGCTGGACATCTGTAGCCATTTGGCTGTTTCAAAATTATTAATGTATATAAATTAAACACAAAGTGAAGTTTTAAAATTATTTGTTCTACATTTACACAAACTATGACAATCTAAATATTTTCAGCATGAAAGCATTAGTAACAATATTAAAATTAATACAGTAGGCTTGTTCAATATTTATAAGTAGTTTTCATTAATTCTTTTATAAAGTGCATTTTCAAATTATACTTCTTTAACATGAATTGTGAAGGCACAATAAATTAGATTTTGCTCAAATTCAAATAATACCAATATTTCAGTATCCTAGTATATGTCAATTCCCAGTTTTCTACCCAGTTATTACCTGTAGAAAATTATGTCAAATTTTGATTTATCAAGTAATCTGAATATAAATTATCAATTCACTTTCTACACTGATAATCATGCTGGTATTGAATTCTTCAGTGTGAGAGCTCTTGATATTAAAAAAAAGTACACATGACAAGAATAAACCAACCTCACAGGTTTTTTTCTTACAAAACAAATGAAATTCATTTCTTTGATCTTGTAAAAGCATATTGATGTTATTATAGACAGGGGTGCAAAGAGTTATATTTAATTATCATAACTCAAAAAATATAAGTTTTTAATATTTGTGATTCTGTCTAATAACATAAATTATGCTTATGTTTACAAAAATCAAAAGAATAGATGGCATTTTCTGCTGTTTAGGGGAAAACATGTTAGTTCAATTCATGAGAGTATTTAACATGAAGGATCCACACAATTACCAAACTCAATGCCACTATAAAAATCATTGAAAGAAAAAAACTATCACTTTACATGTAACAGCACTAAGTTATTTATTAATCTGAAAAAATGTAACATTTATTTTGAAACTGAACTGCAACAGTAAGGTTAACATAAATAGAACTCCTGATATTGTTTACTAAAACACAATATTAGGGCATAGGAACATACTTATTTGATTGGTAAAGGCCATGGTCTTTTATATAGCAAAGAACTGAATCTTGGACTAAATACTTCACACTCTCATTTCTACGAAGTGCACGTCTGAAAACAATTATAATATTATTCTAAATTAAAAATAAAATTTAAAACAATCACATAAAATACAATATTGCTTAAAGCAAATTTAAAAAAACAGTGAATAAAATTATTGGATTGGCTCATTTATAAGTTAATGGTTTTTTTATTAATAATTATGTTGCAAAATTCATAGTTACCACATTATCGTAACCTATCACAAGCTCTTCCCCTTACTCTAGCATGTCATATTTCTAAATGTCAAAATATCAGCTACCTATACATGCATACCAAATGTTCAGTAAAGATAATCAGTCAACCACATATAGGCTGTTCAGTTACACTACAAACCTTGTTGGTGCAGCATTACTACTGTTTTGACAGTGTTTGTTATAATTGTTGTCCATGAGTCTCATTTTAGTGACTGACCCATGTGCAAAAATGAGAAAGACAGAGACAAGAAAATGCGAAATATGAGAATTGTGACAGAATTATGATCTAAATCTTAAAATTAGGTGATATTCTGGTGGCAATCCTGATCAGAGGCTGTCACAGGTACCTGAATCCAAAGACTCCAATAACGGATTTGAAGGGTGTGCATGGTGCAGCATATTTTAAGAGTGGGTACAGGACTACAGGATACTAGCCATGCTTCAAAAATTTAATCGAAAATATTAAGAAAAAAATTACTTTTGTTTTTACTGTAGAGTTATGAAAGAGGTTGCAACTCAAAAAGATTTGATGGGCTGATAACTGTTGCAAATGGGAAAGATATTCTCAGGGATGGGTTAAGGTTTCAAGTGCTTGACACTAAAGGTAGTCATGTAGCAGAACAGAAATTACATTATGGTAAAAATACAGTAAACAGATAGGTTTACCATCCCCCAAATACAATGACATTTCCTCTGTGTGATGGCTTGAACCAAGCCTGTCCAATCCAGGCTCAAAAAACAGAATCTTGCTAAAAAAAAGTTTGAAGAAATGAGCCAATGTTTTAAATTGTGTAACTAGACAATTTTGTCAATTCACAGTACTCATTAAAAATGTACTTTTTTAAATTTAAATTCAAGATATTTTCTTAATTCCTTCAAAAATTTAGTTTTTTTCACTTCAGACAAGACTAACCTATTATATAGCCTAATTTCACTCTTAAGGTGTCTGCACCTATTTTTTTCACACTCTTCCAGAAGTTCTTAATCCCTCCAGGGTCCGGCCTGAAAAACTGATTTACATCTAGTGGCACAGCTATTTTTCACTATGATCAGCCAAAAACAAGTATTAACTTAGAACTTTTTTGCCAAATAACTAATGAAAGGAATTATAGCATGTTATATGTCAAATTAATCAGCATTTATTTCTGGATTTTTCTGAAAATATTTTACAAAAAGATGACTAGTTTTATTTTAATAGGGTTTTTTAGAGCCATGTAGTAAAAAAAAAAGAATGCATTTGGCGATGCAAATAAAAATTCATTAAAAAAGCCAAATAGACAGAAATAATTATAATGCACATGAATGGAAAGTATTTCTGAAAAACAAAAAAATTTTTACTTGAAACAAGAAAATTACTCTCATTTTGTAATTTTTTTTTATTGGTACCATACTTTGAGAAAAGCCCAGGCTTTTTGTCAACTGTGCTGAGTCCAATAAACAAGTCAACTTTAAAATTAAAAAAAAAAAACAATTAACCAAAATAGTTCATGTTATATACCAAATTAAATAGAATTTAATTACGAATTCTATGAAAATAAAAAATCAAACAAATTTGCAAACATTAATTTCAATATGACCTTTTACAGTGATATAGTGAAAAAATAGATCGGGCTATGCAATTAAGGGTTAATTTTGGAAAACCCAAAGTCCAAAGCATTAAAAGTTTTGATTCACCAACAAGATTTAAAAGGCGAGTATTACACATGACATGAACTAAAAGAAACTTTAAAAACATTTATTCGAAAAACAACTTTAAAAAAGAACTTTAAAAACATTTATTCCCATGCTTTGAACATTATATGAAGCATTTTCATAACATAAGGTGTGGCAACAGAATGAGATAATTTAAATTTGCTTCTACATCAAATAATTGCTTTGGTAAATAGCAGTAGCTGGAGAAATGAGGAGTCCCAACACTGAATTCCACATTACCCAATTAATGAAATCATTTGAAAGGGATTTCAGATCTGAGGAGTAAACGTAGGGAGAAGTTTACAGTTTAGCATTTAGAAACTAGGTATCGAGAAAAAGGTATGGGCATTAAAGTTACATATACATGCTTGAAAATGTATGTGTTTTCAACACATACATTTTCATGCATTTTGGTTGAAATTATTTGTGCTTCCTATATAAAATTCTGTGGTTATTTAATGATTTATCACATCATTAAATTTCGTATGGTGAAATTGTGTGTACAATGTATAATCTATGGGTTATTTCTGCAATTTTTTATATTTTTACAGTCCTGTTTCACAGTTTTTGGTCTCTTGCAAACAAGAAGGGAGGTTGGGAACAGGCATCAGCATGAACCAACCAGCATCTCCTCTGAACGAAAGCAGTGAGAGCAAATATTGGCAGGAGTAAATAGAGTAAACTTAATCATGAATTGCAGTTAATTTTGTTTAAAAAAGCAGATTAAATAAATTTAGCTGAAAAAATTAAGACATGTATCTTGACTGTAATAATTCACTCATCCTATGGCAGAACATGATTGTACCATGTCACATAACAACTGTACAAACTTGGCCATCATTATGGTAAAAGTACATTTACATTACAGGTGTCGTTTCTGCCCAACTTATTCTGCTCCATTGTGAACCATGGTATGATTGCCAGAGCTCTCTCTAGTATAATATAACTAACGTTGTCATTACAAACATACTCAATATATTTTTCTTATTTTTTTCTTTTCGATTGAGAATTATAAGAGAAGCACTACGTTTTGTGCTTGCATAAATGCTTTATTACTGCATAAGGCAGATAATCCTGTTGAAATCCTTAACAGAAAAGCCACTACTGAATAGTAACAAGGAAAAAATATATCATTTTATTTCAAGAAGAAATTCAACTTTGGCCAGGAGGTGAACAGAGACAAGATGAAAAGTCATAATGTTTCAAGGAAAGGCATGCCAATAAGCAACATTTCTTTGAAAAAAATCTTTGATTAGCAAGTAGAATATACATGGAATATCTCAAAAAGAAGGTAACTCCAACTATAAAGTAGTTCTAATTGAGATAATCATTACCTCCAAAATGTATTGGGTCAGTTCCATGTTGTATGAATGGAAAGATATATTCAAAGGCCCCAAATGCCAAAAATGGGCTTTTTATGAAAAAATATCACTGAAGATAAACTGAAGATCTCAAATCTATCTAAATTTCGATCTTCAGCAATATTTGCTTAATATTTAAAGAGTAACTGAACTGGAGCATATAACAGCTGCTGATGCTAATCATAATAATTTACCTTAAGAGTTAATTAAAAATGCAATAATGATTATAACAATTGTTTACTAAATACACTGAGTGATCATTGAATTATGCCCACCCCCATCCAGAATGGAACAAGTCCACTAGATATCAGTATAAAGGATTGTGCAACACCACACCTGAGCTCAATGTAGTCTGAGATATTGTCATGCAAACCAGAGTGTGAATATTGCAATCAAGGTGTTCACAAAGCATTGAAACACAGATGAAATCATCTCTCACCAATGGAATTGTCAAGGAGTAAGCAAGATGAATGTCCATGGGAAGTGAAGGATGCAATGCCATGTATACACTCAACAGATCATGGTGGCACAGGCAATATAGCAGTACAATGCAGGGAAGGTAAGTGGAATATCCCAGATGTCCATGTGATATATTCTCAAACATATGAGAGCTCTGGAGTCAAAGATCCACACAATGGCCACTCTCCATCAGAGTTTAATAAAATCCACCAGAGTTAAAATCACTAGCTTCATGCTAAAATTGTACAGATTAAGGAGTGGAAAAAGTGTTAAAAAAGCTTTATATCAAAATCAAAACTGTTGAATATTGAAATTTAGAGAAATTGAATGAGATCATTTTATCTACTTTCAAATTTTTTACATAAAAAAACTTGCTTTCAAAGTTCATGAGTGCTAAAATATTGCATTCCATTCACATCAGATGGAAGCGTTCCAATACATGTTGGGAAGTATATTTTCACTAAGTGTCTATTAAAGAACACATAATACCTCACTAACCTGATACGAGTTGAACTTATTTCATTAGATATCCATTCAGTCACTATGTAGATATTATTCTAGTGTTCCAAATAAAGAAAAATTACAATAAGTTAGGGAAAGTCTGATTCAATAGCATAACTTCACATACAAAAACATATACAGATATTACCCAGATTACATAAGGGTTCCATACCCCAGTCCTTGCATAACCTCATTTTTTCAAAAGTCAAACTCTTTCAAAGTCTTCAAACACTTACAGTACAATTCAATTAATGAAAAGTAATTTTTTACCTTTAATTAAAATAAACCATATATAGCATATATGCAACTGGCCAACCTACATGATATTAAGTAACTCAACACTTCCATGCTATGTGAAAGGAAAGCCACATTCAAAGCTCCATAACTTTGAAACTAAGATTTTTATGAAAAAGTGTGTCTAAAAAAAAAACAAAAAAAAATAACCCCCTCAAGCAGCTGCTAACCACAGAGGTCTAACAAGAGCCAGTCAGTTTACATGTCATGATCTATGAGGAAGGTGAGACCTCAGCAGAAACACAACACAGACATCCATGCCTTACCCGCAGCTTGAATCCAGGACCCCTTCGATCAGTAGCCAAGCACACTAACCACTTGGCCACAGGATGGCTCAATGTTACTGTACATAAATTGAAGATCTCACTAAATATCTGCTTTCTGCAATATTCATTTAATATTTAAAGAATTATGGAAGCCGACACATTTAACTGTAACTTTTCCTACTCAAGAAATTTACTTTAAAACAACAGTTTGTGCAACTGTTATAACAAATTGTTCACTAACATAAATAAATGTATTTGAAATTTGTGTAATGATATTTTCAGCTTTCATCAATTTAGAGGGGGAAAAATGTTTAGGAAGTGTGATTTAGTGTCTGCTTTTAAATGTTCCAGCTTCAATAACTCTTTAAATAAGACCTCTGTGGCAAGCAGCTGCTTGAGGGGGTATTTATTTTATTGTTGAAAATTGAGATTTAGAGAGATCTGAGCAAGATCATCAATATATCTCAAGTGACATTTTTCCATAAAAAAAGCTTAATTTCAAAATTAGCAAGCTTTGAATATGGATTTTCATTCACATAACATGGAAGGTGCAGTTTTGTATTTATGCACAACAAAAAAAAATAATATTATTGGTGAAACAATCAGTATAAAATTCATGTGATGTTTCAGGAATGAAACTTGTATATTTAATGCATTCCATGGATTTTGCAAATGAAACTATAATTCATCATAAGCTATTTCTAAATGTCACAAAACAAAGACTTTCCTTTCCTTATCAATCCATTCGAGACACTGCTCTATGGGATGTTTAAATGTACAATATTTTGGTAATATATTTTGAAGTACAGATATGAGTACGTAATCTTCTGCCTTGCATCGCAAACCCTTACCTACTAAGATATTGCTGTTGTTTCCTATAATCATAAATTATAGAGATTTAACAAAATTAATCTAACTATTTAAGACAATACTGTACCTACAAGAACGATTTGCAAAGCTCACATTACATAGGCACCCATGTTGCATTGCATGTCTACTTAAGAGTCCATATTTAAATATCATTTCTGTTGGATTCTACTGCTTTATCCCCTACATTTTAATAATGTACAGTGTTATAGAGATTTTAATAAATTTGATATTTCTTTGATATTCCTTTATTCTTCTTGAAGAGTTCTTTTGGTTTGTTCAATGTAGCTGAGATGTCTGTAAGGACTTCAAGAGTTTGATTTAAGGTAAGTGATGGGTACTAAATATACTCCACCTGTAAGTGAAGATATATCTCTTTCTTGCTTTATGAGAGATAAAATGGTGGTTGGAGATTTGATAGGCACTTTTTAATTTTTCATTATATTGTTGATGGCTGGAAAATGTAAAATAGATGGCGTATATTTTACATCTTGAGAAATGTTGTCTTGAAGACAGAAGTTGCTCATTTTATTTCTGGCAGACAAGTGAATTCTCTTTATGAACTGCTGAGGATATATTTCATCTTTACTTAGAGAATATATAAATGAAAGTTCTTCATTCAAAAAATACTTGTTGCTGCTGACTTTGTATGCTCTGTAGAATAAGGACAACATGGTAGAGATAAGAAGATCTGTTGTGAGATGAGTTGAATGGTATTAGATTGTTGATAACTGATGGTTTTCTATGACTGTAGTTTGAAAACTGAGTTAGTGCAATGAATTAATATATTCGGAAAAGAAGTTATTTTGTCATTTTCAAAGGTAATGGTAAAATTTATAGAGTTGGCTGATGATTTTACAGATTGACAAATAGGATTATGAACAATGTGTCTAAAGGCTTCAGAAAATGGGGAAGAGCTAGGATGTAGTCTATCTTCTCCAAAACGAGGTCTTTCCCATTGCACTTCTTGTGAACTCCACTCTCCGAGCTTCATTAGTTTATGGTGCCTCATTATTATCAACAACTCTTGAAATTATATGAAAACCATATCAGACAAATATATCTCAGTGAAAATGTCGATCAAATATATATAATAGTCCCTTTGTTTCACTATAATTGTTTCATCTATTGATATTACACAGTGTCTATAGGACAGTGCAGTAGGTGGAATAACATGATGGCTAAACATTTCAGAAATTTATTATTATTAAATTTTGTACACTAATTTACCTCTCATAAAGCAAGAGAGAGATATATCTTCATTTACAGGTGGTGTATATTTAATATGCATCACTTACTCTAAATTAGACTCTTGCAGACCTTCCAAACCTTTTGGCTACATAGGGCAAACCAAAAGAACTCTTCAAGAAAGAATAAAGGAACATAAAAAAAAAATATCAACTCAATGCAAACTACTACAGCTCTTTCATCTGCAGTTATACTTGTTTAAGCCAAACCTTTATTCAATGAAGCTTTCATCATTAGCAGTCCATCATCCATCTTCAAGTTATTGTTCACAGAAAATCTACTAATTTTTGTCCACAAAAACTATTGTAATACCAACCAAGCTCAACTAAATCCCACATGGAAAATTCTATTACAAAATTTTCCACAAAGCAATATGTCTTTGCCACAGTTATTAAGTAAAAATTCATCCTCAAACTACAACTCCCCAATAATCATCAGCACCTCTTGTGATAGCTGACCACACCTATCATACTGCATGACTCGTGCATCACATCTCTGCACAACTACAATTTGTGCCAAGACTTAGAAATTTTACCTACTTTTCTAAGTTAATTCTCTAATCATTGTATATCTGAAGAAGTCCTAATAGTTAGGCCAAAATTGATAACTTCGTTTATATATTCTGTTACGCTGCTTAATAATCATCTCATCTGCTAATTTTATTCACCATCAGGATTTGTGAACAAAATTTAATAATTATAAACTTCTGAAATGTTGTTTAGCCTTCCTATTATTCCATCTACTACACTATTCCACAAGACACTGTATAACATCAATAAATGAAACAATTATAGTGAAACAAATAAAGGGACTATTATATAGACTGGTTTCTATAAATTAAGGAAATATGAGAAAAATTGCAATAATTCGCCAAAAAATTGTACGATCCTCACTAAACTTGTTCATGTAACCAGTAATGCGAGTGAACATATTATATGCAAATTAGTCTAGGTTGCGTCAATTTGCATAATCAGATAGTGGCATAAAAACAGGTGTTTTGGAGTGGATTGTTATTTTGTGTTGCAAATGTGAATAAAGAAATTCGAAATAGCCATTGTGTAGGAATGACCTTGAGACATCATTTGCCAAATGAACTAATTGTGGAGAGCAATTGGCTGGCTTGAAGAGGCCAAAGTCAGTCATATGTAGCATGATGGCTGAATGCGAGTCCTTCTGTGGTCCATAGACTGTGGAATCAATTTGTTAGCATGGATTCCACGTCTCGTCTCGGAGGTTTAGTCAAGGAAGGGCTACAGTTACGACCACTGTACAAGACCAATATATGCAATTAACAGCATGAAGGAGCAGGATGTCTCCTCCCTCTCAGCTACAATCCTCTCTTGCAGCAACCACTGGGAGGGTTGTATCAGCTTCTGCTGTGTGTAGATAGCTCCATGAGGGAGGTCTGTACACTAGAAGGCCAGTAATTTGTATACCCCTCATGTCATGTCACAGGAGAGAGTGGTTGAATTGGGAACGCACGCATGTTAACTGGACAGAAGAGCAATGGAGGTCTGTACACTTCAGACAAGTCCAGATATAGTGATTCTAGTCATTGTTTGATATGGAGAGAACGAGATACCCGCTATCATCCCAGTAACATCATCAAAGAGACGGTTATGGTAGAGGTAGTGTGTGTTTCGGCTGGCATTTCCTTAGATGGATGCACAGACCTCTATGTGTTGAAAAGTGGGAATCTCAATGCTCAAAGGTATTTAGAGGGCATCCTGAACCCTTATGTACGTCCTTATGCTGATGCAATAGGTGAAACATTCATCTTACAAGACAATAACGCTCATCCACACAGAGCTCGACTAGTGGAACAATACCTTCAACAGGAGACAATTATGCACATGGAGTGGCCAGCTTGATCTCCTGACCTAAATCCGATTAAGCATGTGTGGGATGCTCTAGGGAGATGTGTTGCTGCCCTCAACCCGCCACCTGAAACAAAGGGGAGCTTATTACTGCTTTAAAGGAACAACAGTTGTTACTCCCTACTGAATTGATTCATAACATCATAAACAGAATAGAACATTGCTGTCATGCCTGCATTACTGTAAGGGGTGACCACACTGCTTATTAAAGAACTTTACCCATTGCATTCCGACATCTCATTTTTGGACAAGTTCCCGAGTTATTTTTTGACAAAAAATGTTTCTAGTGTAAAATATATTATGCCATTCTGAAATTAGCATTAAAATTCATGTTTCCATCAAATTTCATTAAAATTATTCATATAGTTTTTTGTTTATCATAATTTTCGGAAACCATTATATGTTTGATTGACATTTTCACTGAGATATATTAGTATTATATAAAACTAAACAATTTTTTTTTGCATTATTGTCCTTTACATTGCAATTATGAGTGGGGTAATTTTATCAGCTTTATAATCCTTGAAACATTTTCACAGGATTAATAATAAATGTGGTAATTAGGACATTACTATTGGTTATCATATCAGTAGGGATAGAGGGTTGTATTAAGGGGGGGGAGGTATGCTAATCGCAGATTCTTAGTGTGAATTTGCTTCAGATAATAGTTTTAAACTAACACAATCACCAAGAACAATCTCCCCACAGATTTTCACTTAGCAAAAATCATAATATCCCAGCCTATCAAATTCAGGCTTGCCATCACACAAAACACACTTATGAACGTAAAATTAACTGAACTCAGCAACATAAAAATCGTCCCTCTTCCCCATCTTTTCGTCTGATCCTAAAGGGATATAATCTACCCCATGGAAATAGGCTTCCCTAAACACTCTCCCCATACTCACCTCTGATTTTTGTTAGCAGCAGCAATCATGTACATACCCCCACTCCCACTAAAAAACTTGAAGTATCAGAAATTCACACTAAGAATTAGCTATTAGAATACCCCCCCCCCCCACACACACACATTCTTAATACAACCTCCTACCCCTACCAATATTAATGTCCTTACTACCACATTTATTATTAATCCCACAAAAAAGCTCATGAAGGTTATAAAAGTTCTAGCGTCACGGATCGTAACATAGTCATAACATAGAGTGCTTAAAAAACATTTTAAGCACTCTATGCTACCATAAGTACCATTAGCCAATATTGACGCTACTGCAATCATGGAACTTTGAACATAAAAAATTCATTGTAAGTAACCAACTCATTACCATACCGCATCACCTTCTGCATTTCTACTGTGACTCATTCGCTTGCTGGCAAGAGCTGTAAAATTAAATTGTCACTCGCTATCAACTGTCAACTCTGAAGTTCCTCTCACTATCCACCTCTATGGTACAGTAAGTAAAATTCTATTCATTACTTTTGTTACTAGGCAGCAAAGAAATTTTTGTTCAAGAGCTTGGAAACATTAAACAGTGTCATTGAGTAATATAGGCAATAATTTATTTTTAACTACCCCACTGTGAAGCGCTACTGATATTTTCTATATTGTGGAATTTACCGTGAAACTGTAGACATTAAATTATATTTAATAAATACAGCACTGTGTTTTAAAAATCCTAATAATATTAGATATCACATTGATATAGAGGAATTATATTAATTTTGAATCTGCACTGTAACTTAAACCACTTCCATATGCAAATACATCTTAATTCACGAATTATTTTAAGCAAAGAAAAATCATCAAATTTCTGAAATATTTTTGGGATAATGGCATTAATTTTTAAATAATAATTAAACTCTGTAAACACTGTATGTAATGTACTAGTCCCGTAGTATCGGGAAAAACAATCAGCTCATTGAAAAATAATGGAGTAACTGGTGCGACGAAGTTTGGGTTAATTAGTCATACCTATATTGGTTTGGTTACTGCACGTGTTATAAACACTTGCAAAACACAAAAAGGCTTTGAAATGAAAATAGCCAATCTTCTAAAAAAAAAGTGGCAATGCCGTTTGCTGTTCCTATGGTTTGGAGAGAGCCAAGCAATCACGCAAATGACTGCTACTTCTGCATGGTTTCACCTGTTTCTGGAGGCATTACAAGGAAAAAAAAATGAACATTAGCATACCCGAATATACAATCTGCTCTCCGACCAGTTTTGCACAGTGAAGGCCTTCCCGAACCTTCAAAAGAATTTTCCATCGATTCACACGATGAGGAGGGTAAAACTGGCCTCAGAGGAAACCTCTGTATGTCGGAGAGAAGAATGTGGAACACCCAGCACTGGCAGAAATGCACAAAATCAAACATGACCCTCAAGAATGGCAACTATATGTAGACTCCTTGAAATTGAGTCTCGGGCGGTGCTGCTGCATAATGGAAATAGACTTCCATCCATAGTGGTCAGACACACTGTCTGCATGAAAGAAACCAACTGAAAACAACTGTTGAACTGTCTTGAATACAGCAAGTATCGCTGGCATCTCTGTTGCGACTTGAAGGTAGTGGCTCTGTTGATGGGTCTGCATCTGCGATATACAAAGTACTGCTGTTTCTTATGTGAATGAGACAGCCGAGCAAAGACTTTGCACTATGTGAAGAGAAACTGGCCTCAGAGGAAACCTCTGTATGTCGGAGAGAAGAATGTGGAACACCCAGCACTGGCAGAAATGCACAAAATCCTGCTACTGTCCCTACACATCAAACTCTGTGTGATGAAAAACTTTGCAAAAGCCATGGACCAGACTGCATCAGCTTTCAAGTACTTGGCCGACAAATTTCCTCGACTCAGCGAAGCAAAAATTAAAGAGGGAATTTTTGTGGGTCCTTCGACAACCTGCTTCACAGCAACGAGAAAAAGGCTTGGGACATGTTTCATCTGGTGTCAACTAAATTCCTCAAGAATGTCAGGGCAAACTACAAGAAATTGGTTAAGGACATGTCTCTGTATTACAAACTTGGCTACAATATGTCCTTAAAGATCCACTTTTTCCATTCCCACTTATATTTCTTCCCTGACAACTGCGGCATGGTTAGTGATGAGCATGGTGTGACCTGCCAGTGCTCAGTGATGAGCATGGTATCACCTGCCAGTGCTGGGTGAACGTTTTCACCAGGTCATTGTAACGATGGAGAAACAATACCAGGGAAACTGGTCCACTTCAATGTTGGATGACTACTGTTGGATGCTTGCCAGAGATGATCCTGAGCAGCTGTACAAGTGACGGGCAGAGTGACGTAATAGTGGGATGATTTAGAAGTGCACTACTCTTTAAGGCATTCAATGTTATAGCTAATTTTCTTAACCTTAGCATAACATTTCTTAAGCTTCAAGACACTTTTGACCAGGTAATGGTCAGACCCAATTTCGGCTCACATGTATGATTTGGTATTCCTAACTGAACTATCCCATTTGCTGCTAATTAAAATATAATCTATCATATTCCTGTGAAACCCATGTATGTTTATAAATGTCCCGATGGTTCATAGTATGTGTTAGCAATTCATAAACCATTAAGTTTACTTACCTCTAGGAAATGTTCCCCATTGCCATTGGAACTACCAATGCCAAAGAAACCTAAAAACTCCTGCCCAAAAGTCAGAGTCAGTACCAACTTTAGGATTGAAGTCACCTAGCACAAGAGAAATATCTCCTTTTTTAACAGAATTCAAATTATTCTAAAGCCGGCTGTAAAACGTATCCTTCTCTGTTCACATCAGAGTTCTCTGTGGGGGCATAACAACAGATGACAATCAAGTCTTTAAATTCTGTTTTAAATTTTGCTCTAAGAAATTTTTCATTAATGCAGTCATATCCTAGAAGAGCATCACTAGCATGTCTGCTGAGAAACAAACCTACACCTTGGAGATGCTTTCCATCCTCCCTCCCTGAAAAGAGAAATTTAAAGTTATTTTTAAGTATCTCACCTTTACCTGTCCATCTGGTCTCTTGCAAGTCTAGAATATCTAGGTTATAGTGCTGGAATTCCTGCATGAGGACATCAAGAGAATAATCTCTGTAATGTCCTCACGTTCCACGTTCCTGCAGAGAGAAAATGATTAGTAGAATTTTTAAAGAAACTAGGTTTATTGAGATAGGTAGGTCCAACCATATCAAACAGCCCCCTGATCACAGCAGGGGGCATAGACCTGTTCCTCCTCCGCTAAAGGCACCGATGCTGGTAGGAACTTCAGGCACCACCTTTTCAAGTGGACTTTTTCAAGAGCTATATGGCCTGCCTGATACACATTACTCCAGTTTAGAATTGACAATGCCCAACTAGCTAAGTGAGGTTCAGGTACCTGCGATGGCCTCTGATCAGGATTATCCACCAGCTGATATAAGGTATCCCATGCCTCTGTTCACTTAGGGCTAGCAACTCAAAAGCAAATAGAAAACACAGCGGCAGATCCTCCCTCAACAGAGGCCCACCAGTGCAGCAAGTCCAGGATCCATAATCAAGCTCAAATCCATAAACAAGTCCAGTCTAGTAGGTATAAATGGTCAGTGCCAGGACCCTGTGAAGTTGACCAATCCTCAGCAGGGCTGAAAAAAAAATAAAAAAAGTGGCCATAGATGACCAGATCAATAGGCCATACTGAACTGGCAAGCCCTCCCCATCCGTTCCCTTCCAAAAGAAAATACTTCTTTTGAAAGGTACTAACAGCCTGCACCACAAGAAAGTGGGGGTTGGACATTAGGCGCTAGACCTAGCTGGTTCTGTGAATAATAGTACAATAACAGGATCGCACAGTTCAGAATCCTCTGATACCCAGTGACTCATACCACAGATGCAGCAGAGTGCTAATAAACCCTTTCCATGTCAGATCCTGAATAAACCTTGCATCTTTAAAATTCTATTGATCAGAGACACATGATTTGCTCCAGTTGAACTAGGTTGTGTAAAAAATTTTATGAATAGAAATCTGAATTTTTTTTCAACTGTTACTAATCAAATATTGAAAATGATATTTAAATCTGTGATATATATATTTTACCTGTTGATTCTGCCTGAAAACATTAATCCATTTGAGTCTGCAGTGAACTTATGTGCATGTTCACTCACTGTAAATAGCATTAAGTAGAAATGATGTAGTTTCTGCCTTTATTCTGTCATACTGTACTTAGATCATCGATTGGCTGAGATTCCCCATACTTTAAAACTACTTATAGCTCTACCAGAGTTGCAATGCTTTCTAAACTTTTAATGTAAAGATATTGATTTTATTACTACCAGATATTGTGGTATCCGGGAACTACGCACATCAGCTTTTGATCAATATTTTAGCAGACTTCGATTTTAAAGACTTTTTTTATTTACTCTAACCCTCCTGGTGTTATGCATTTATTTCCCTCTCTGTCTTACAAGAGCCACGGCAAGGCATAAGCAGTGGATGTGTGGTAAGTCTGCTACATCAATGGCACTTTAAGACTAGTTACCTGTAGCGAGGAGAACATGTTCCAGCCGCATGGAGAGTTAATGCTTTTAAAATTATTTTTTGTTGCTTCTCAAATGGATGCTACAATTACACATAACAATTAATTTGAAATGTTCGAAAACCAATCCACTAATGATTTGTAATGGCTGCAGTCTAAGAGCATTAGGATTACTCAAAGTGCAATTTTTAAACTGTAGGACTTCATCAATAGTTTTAATTACATTTCAACCAAGTAAACTAATTAATGTCATGAAATTGAGATTTTTTACCAGAATGTCTGCCGAAATATTATAACTAAACTATTCCATAGCAGTTATATAGCTTCATAATAAAGTGACTCATTCTCAAATTCAATGCTACAGTTAAACTTGAAATGCTTTGAAATTATTGAATTTTTTTCACAGATCTTTAACACTTTAGTGATAATTTTTTCAATTTTTAATTACCTTTTTAAAGAAAAAAAGATCTTTTATGACACTGCATTACTTGGGCTTAGATTATGCCAATTGTCAAAAATCTAAGAACATGCATTATGTGTTATATGCATTGTAATTGCCTTGGCTGTACATATACTAAAATTGGAATGATACAGAGAAGATTAGCATTGCCCCTGCGGAAGGATGAAACGCAAAATCGTGAAGTGTTCCACATTTTTTTTTTTTGGTCTGTAAATGGTAGTCACTGGAAGGGGAGCTATGCACCAGTCCCCTGTGATGATGCATAGAACAGACCAGGCCTAGCACCTAATGTCCGACCCTGCCTTCTCGTGGTGCAGACCATTAGTACCTTTCTAAAGAGATACTCTCTTGTGGAAGTGAACAGAAGGGAGGGCTGCCAGATTAGTGTGGCCCACTAATCTGGACAACTATGGCTACTTTTTTTTTCTAACCAGCTGAGGAGTGGTCAACAACACAGGGTCCTGGTGCTGACCACATAAACCTACTGGACTGATATAAGGCTCTGAGCTTCATTATGGATCTTAAATTTGCTGCACTGGTGGGCTTCTGTGGAGGGAAAATCTTCTGTGTTTTCGGATTGACAGCCCCAGTGAATAGATTCATAGGATATGTTTATCAGCTAATGGATAATCCTGAGCAGAGGTCATCGCAGGCACCTGAACTCTTTGCTTCTACTGGCATCATCAAATTATACATTGGAGGAAGTCTTCCAGTGTAGATGGTTTCAACCCTTAGTGGTGGGGGAACAGGTCTTTGCCCCATGTCTGTGATTATGGGGCTGTTTGATATTGTTGCCATTATCTCTCTCAATAAACATATCACTAACCTATAAACATATCAATTAAACATCCCACTAACCATTATCTCTCCATAGGTAGTTGGAATGTGAACAGAGCTTTTTCTCAATGTCCTCACACAAGAATTCCACCATTATAATTTAGATATTCTCAGCTTGCAAGAGACCAGATGGACAGACATAGGGGTCAGATTCTTAAAAATAATCTTAAATTTCTAATTAGGGAAGACAATAAACATCACCAAGGCGTGGGCCTGCTTCTCAGCAGACACGCTAGTGATGCTCTTCTAAGTTTCTTACAGCAAAATTTCAGAGAAGTGTTACGGACTTGAATGTTATCTGCTGTTATGCCCCCACTGAGGATGCTGATGAGGATGAGAAGGATTGGTTTTACGGACAACTTCAGGATATTTTGAATTCTGTCAAGAAAGGAGATATTACCCTTGTTCTAGGTGATTACAATGCTAAAGTTGGTACTGACTCTGACCAATACCAAAGGGTGATAAGCCCTTTTGGTATTGGCAGCTGCAATGGGCAATGTCTCCTACAGGTAAGTAAACTCGATGGTTTTAGAATAACTAATACATATTACAAACATTGTGACATACATAAGTATACATGGGTTTCACCTGATGGGCTGCATTAGAATATGATTGATTATATATTAATTAACAGCCAATGGGTTAGTTCTGTTAGGAATACCAGGGCATATAGGGGAGCTGAAATTGGATCTGACCATTACCTTGTTAAAAATATCTTGCAGCTTAAAAAGTGTTGTGCTAGGGTTAAAAAATTTACCTTTAATACTGAATCTCTGAAAGACCCAGCTATAGCTAAAGCTTACGATGACAGGTTACTTAGTCATTATGACAGTCATGGTTTGCTTACTACTGAAGCTGAGGAAGAATGGGACCATTTTAAACAGGCTTTTTTGGAAACTAACAGTACTCTTTTAGGAAAAAAGGAGCAGAGGAGGCAGAATTATTTGAGTGATAAGGCACTTGAGCTTATTTCAGAAAGAAAGAACTGGGGGAATGTCCTTAATCAATACCCTACTAGTCCTAATAGAAAACATTACAGAGAGCTTAATAAACGTGTAAAGGATCAGTTAGCTGCTGATAAGAATCTTTGGCTTGATGGCTTGGCTGACAAAGCCGAGGAAGCAGTTAGACAGCACAACAGCAGAAAGCTGTACCAGATAGTTAATGTTTTGTGTGGTAGAAAACGAACAGGTATACAGAGATTGAAGGATAAACAAGGTAAGTTTATAGAAGGTGAGGATTCTGCCATGGCTAGGTGGGCTGAGCATTTCAGTGATGTTCTAAACAATGTGGTTAGTTCTACTCCCATTGTTTGTAATAATGATAGATGCATTGGCAGCTTTAATGTTGGCCCTATAACACAATCTGAAGTTAGTTTGGCTATCTCTAAACTTAAACTTCATAAATCCCCAGGGGTAGATGAAATTACTACAGAAATGCTCAGAGCTGGGAATGTTTTGGTTACCACTTGGATGACTGAAATTTTGAATAACTTTTATGATAAAGGCATGGTTCCTAAAGATTTTACCAGAGCTATTATTATCCCTATTTTCAAAAAAGGTGATCGCAGTTCTTGTGATAACTATAGGGGTATCAGCCTACTCTCTGTTCCAGGTAAAGTTCTTTCCATGATTGTGCTTAATAGAATTAAGAATCTGGTTGACAGTCAATTGTGTGATGAGCAATGTGGATTCAGAAGTGGTAGGGGATGTGTGGATCAGATATTTTTTCTTAGGCAGATTCTTGAGAAATGTTGAGTTTCAAAAACCTGTGGTTACTAGTTTGTAGATTTCAAAACCACTTTTGACTCTGTTGACCGTCATAGTTTGTGGTTGATTGTGAGATCGTATGGAATACCTGACAAGTTAACATAATGAAAGCTTTCTAGAATAACAATGAGTCATGTGTTAGAGTTGGTAAGGCTTGTAGCAATTGGTTTAGCATTACTTCTGGTGTTCGACAAGGGTGCATTTTGTCTCCTTTTCTCTTTAGTTTGGTTATTGATAATGTTATGCGTAATTCACTGCAATGGAGATATGAAAATTTCTGATTTAGATTATGTTGATGATTTAACCCTAATGGCAAACAATGTTGTTGAGATTAACTCTTTCATTCGAGCTGTTGATGAGACTGGTAGATGAGTAGGTTTGGTTATAAACAGAGAGAAAATAAAGTGATAAAAATTGGTCAGGCAGGCTGTGATTCTGTTAATCTGAATGGTTGCAGTCTTGAGCAGGTGTCACAGTTTATCTTGGGAGCTATGTAACAGATACTGGTGATGTGCAGTATGAGAATAACAGACGAATAGGGATTGCTGTTGGGACTTTTAATTAAGCAGCATATTGTGCAGAAAGAGACTCCATTGTTTTTGCCATGTTGCCCGTATGCATATAGACTAGCGAATAGGGTTATGAACATATAATAGGTTTCGGTGCCTAAAGGCCTCAGAAAGAGGAGGAGACATAGGATACGGTAGGTACACAATGCGAAACAGAACCTTGTTAGAATTAGTCTACAGTGGAGAAATACAGCAGATGTAGCTCATGAGAGACATTGAAGACATTTGAAGAACTAAATTGCACAATCTGGTTGGACCTCCATCACCCATGGATGATTATGATGATAATGATGATTTCTGTTCATTAGTTACTTCAGGATGAGGTGCTAAAGCTGTTTATTTCCTGAAAACACTTCGAAATAAATCCGGCCACCACAGAAAATTCAGTTCGAGAAACCCGACAATGTAAACGTTAAGAATCAGTTGTTTAAACTCTTGTGTGCGTTTTTTTGTTATTCTTTGATCACAGTAAAAGTAAATTTTATCATTACAGGTGACCTGCATTGCTTAAAGCTTATCTGCAGGATATAGAATAATTACATTTATAATTTGTCACAACAGTATATCGATCTTGGTAATGTTTGTAGTCATCATATTATTGTATGTTTAACCTTCTTTCATCTGACAAATTGTAGCCACATTGTAAGTTAAACCTGCCTCTGTCATTTTGAAAATATTCTTTTTAATGAAATTGCGACTTTTCAAAAATTTTGATACACTGAAGAGCCAAAACATTATGACCACCTGCCTAATACGATGTTGATCCTCCACGTGTTGCCAAAACAGCTCTTACCCAGCAAGGCATAGATGCTACAAGATTTCCAAAGGTGTCTTGTGGTATTTAATAACAACACATTACCAGCAGATCCTTTAACTCTTGTAAGTTACGTAATTGAGCCACAGCAGATCAGATATGCTGTTCCAACACAAACCACAGATGCTCGATTGGATTGATGTCTGGGGAAGTTGGAGAGGGAAGCCTGGAAGTCTTCCTCATGATCTGCGAACCATTCTTGAACAATCTGGGCAGTGTGGCATGATGCATTATCCTGCTGAAAGAAGGCACTACTAGAAGGGTATACTGTTGCCATGAAAGGATGTACCTGGTCTGCAAAGATGTTTAGGTAGGTGGTAGATGTCATAGCTTCCTGAATATGATTGACTGGACCCAAGGTTTCCCAGCAAAACATTGCCCAAAGCGTTACACCTCCTCCACTGGCTTGTTTTCATCCCACGGTGCATCCTGGTACCAACACTTCTCCAGGTAAATGAGAGTCATCAGAGCAGACAACCTTCTTCCAATCATTCAAGGTCCAGTTTTGATGCTCGCATGCCCATTGTAGGCACTTTCGACAATGAACAGAGGTTAGCATGGATACTCAGAGCAGCCTGTGGCTAAGCAGCTCCATTTTCAGCAGGGTTCGATGCACTGTGTGTTGTGACACATTACTCCTGTCACCAGCAGTCAGATTATGGGCGAGTTGCACCACAATATCCCTTCTGTTGGCACATACCATACAGGATAATCTTCGCTCACCTGTAGCATTGATGAACCGTGATTGGCCGTGATTTTTCCCTCCTCTGACCACTTTTTGAAGGCACTAACCACGGCTGACTGTGAGCACCCCACAAGTCTTGCCATCTCGAAAATGCTATGACTCACAATTACAATGACGTTGGGCCATTGTCAAACTCACTTATGTCCACTGCCTTTCCCATCTGAAGAACAAGAATAACACTGATTAACAGAGCTCACTATCAGGTGTTATTTATACAGTTTCATGACCTTCACACAAACAATCGTTTACCTGCAATTGCTTTGATTTGCATAAAGACATGCTAGTCATAATGTTTTGCCTCTTCGGTGTATATTTCACAGTTTATTTCACTTGTTATAAAGAACTCAGAGCAAAATTCAAGAGTTTTTAAATCTGTACATAATATTCTACAAGTGAAGTTATATTCAATATTTTTCTCTTCTAAATAACTCAAATTAAATAGAAATTTCAAATAGTGTAATGGCAGTACTTTGCTGCAACTAAAGAGTTTTGCACAAAATTAAAATTTCTATATTTCATAAACTGTACAGTGCAGGAAGCTAAAATTTTACTAGAGTTAATTCTCTGTAGCAGATACCTCTCTGCCATATCTTATGAAATTCTGAGATGGTAGTGCCATGGCTTGGTTGAAGTGACTGGAATAACCCTTTAATAAATGTTTAAAAAATGCAGTTATATATTTGCTCCTAAGGAGTTAATATCTACAATATATAAAAATTTTTTAAATACTTTTAGTATACCTGGTATGCTGAAAGAATATCTGATTCGTAAATGAAACGCTGCGGATTAGTTCCTTCTCTTGTTACCACTATTAGTCCATAATTGCCAACAATGTTAGCTATCTGGAGAAAAAAGTATTAGATTTAATTGAGTCCATATGTAAACAAATTTTAAGTTTCTAACAAACAGAATGTTTGAAACATGCTTTCAATTATACTTCTGTTAGGTGCATCATATTATTAACATTCAAGTGTATACTTTACAATCCTTAATTGGTAATGTTTGTAGTCATCAAATCCAATTTTATAAATCCAATTTCATACACTTGCTTAAAGTGTATTAGTGGATTGACCAACTCACCTTACCCACCTATCTATCTACATAACCATCATAAAGCTTTAGGCCATTTAATTTGACCCATACTGTACACTTTACTCCTACAAACATACCTACACTGAGTAATAACTACTGCATTAGACCACTGCAGCCGACTTCTAATAAGGTCTTGCTTGACCTTATGCACCCACCTCAAACTAAATATGCCACTTTCCTGAATACTTAGATAATACTCAGTTCCTAACTCTATTCACCTGTCTATAATTCTGCAAGCAAACAGCAATACAAATTTAATTTCTTCCTATGCAGGATGTTACTTAAAATACACTGATGCTCAAAATTAAAAGACAATCGACAAAAATGTATTAGCTGCCAATGTATGTAAAAGAATGCACTGAAAATAGGTAAACATGAAAAATACACTACTCAGAAAACTATCCCACATTTACAATTGCCACATGTAAAATGGAATATGCAAATTAGAAATGCGTTAAAAAGACATGCAAGTCTACTGGCCGCTTGCAGCTGTTCTGAGAAACTTTTACTTTCGCTTCAGTGGCACGTCGAACTCATTATGTCCCTAAGATATCATAAGGATGATTTTCAGCATGGAGAGTGATTGGAAGGATGGAAGCAGGTCAGTCCCAGACAGAAGTTTCCAGATCATTGAATGTTCCCAAAATGTCCTGTCAAGAATCTGGAGACAATTTCAACAGACAGGAGATATTCGTTGTTGACCAGGACAAGGCTGTCCCGAGCCACAATTGCTGCAGATGATCACTTTACAAGTCTTACCACCAGATGAAACAGAGCAATGACCACTAAGCATTGTCTTTGGAGCTTGCAGCAGCTACAGGAACAAGGGTTTCAAGGCACATCGTTTAGAGGAAACTTTGTGAGTAATGCCTTTATGCCAGGAGACCTGTTATTTGTGCGCTGCTAATTCCCACCATCTGGTGAGCTCGTTTAATGTGGAATTGCCAACATTACACTTGGAGTCTAGACCAGTGGGTGCATGTTATGTTCACAGATTAATTGTAATTCAGTAAAAGTTATTTAATTGCAATTCAGTAAATGTTATGTTCACAGATTAATTGCAATTCAGTAAAAGTACAATATGTCAGGCCATTCCAGGAAGCCATTGGTCCAAATTTTATTCTTGTGGACGATAAAGCCTGCCCTCATCAAGCTCAAGTGGTCAACGATTTTCTTGAAGAGGAAGATATTCCCTGAATGGAGTGGCCACTCAGATCTCCTGACCTCAATCTCATTGAATGTGTATGGTATACTCTAGGGAGATGCATTGGAGCTCATCAGCCCCCTCCCAGAATACACTACAAACTCAGAATAGCACTTGCCAAGGAATGGTCATTAAACCCTCAAGACTTAATCAATACCCTCAATAAACAACTATGTGGAGTCAACTATGAGTAATCAACAACTATGAGGAGTCATTGCTTGAGCTGCATGCATGGCTGTCAGGGGTGATCATATTCCACATTAACATACTGCATGTCGTATTTAACAGACTAAGTATTGTTCCATGGACTGATCCTTCATGTCAATTGCACGATTATGATCTTAATGCATGCACATTATATGATTATGAATTTCTTCTGCTTGATTTACATTTTTAATGTAATAATAAATTTCTTAACCAAATTTTATTGCATTCCCTTAAAAATACTTTGAGTTATGTATGAATTTATATATTATCCTTTAATTTTGAGCATTAGTGTAGTTGATTACTCTTCTTTTTAAATTCATCATTATCAACATAAACTACTAAATATGCAGAATAAATGTATATGGAATCAAAAGCATCAGTTTTCCTGTATCTTGCTTACTAATGGTGCAGGTTTCACTAACATAGCAGATTTGTGAGAGACCCAAACTATTATATAGCCTAGATTTAAGTATGCCAATCTATCTGGGGCAGGGATGGCTCAGTCGGTAGCGCACCAGGCTCATAATCTGCAGTTCCCATGTTCGAGTCCCAGCTGGGTCAGTATTGAGAATTATCTCCGCAAAACTTCCCACCCTGCCCATGGTCAGTAGGGGACACCGAGGCTTGGAAAGGCCGTCATCCATCGGATGGGACATTAAGCCATGGTCCTGTGTGTGGGAGAGCCATTTTCTAAAGTTCCAGCATCATTATGTATTCTGCTGTACACCTTACACTGTTAGTATCTGTCACACAACTCCTAAGATAATTAAACTGATTTACTTGTTCAAGAACAGAGCCATTTAACAGAAAATGACAACCCCCAATTGACCAGTTTTCGAATAATCTGCACTTTAACAGTAATAATAAAAGAGTATATCTCTTAATATCATTGTCAATAGGACCAAATCATCAGCATAATCTAAGTTGAATATATTATGATCTTCACACAAGTTAAACACCTAATCTCCCTCATTCAAAAATTTTTCTCGTAAAAAACTTCTCACCAATCTAAAATTTTAAATATGCAAACAGTCTGAAGGATAAACTTAAAAATTTTATTGCTCAAGGACAGAGAATTTTAAGTTATTCTAATAAATAGAAATAATGACAAAATGCTGCTTTGTCTAATGACAATAAGTAATATTAATCAATAAAAGCTTTACCAACTTTCACATGCGACACAAGATTCTTAAAAAGAGAAAGCCTTTACTAGGTCAACTAACCTTTTGAAAAATACATAAGATATGATTATCACAATTATGGGTTGAGTTACATCTGAGCAGCTTTTTTTGCTCACTATGGGCTAAATGGCCAGGTCACCAGCACCACTGAGGGTTCAGGAAAGGTTGGAGGAAGGGGACCCACCAGACAGCTGTTAGGAGATGGATGGTAGCCTCCCATTAAGGCCATCCAGTGTGTTCTTTAATGTGCACATTGTATGATTTTGGGTCGTTTTACCTCTAAGTGGCACTTTTTTTGCACACAATGGGCTAAATGGCCAGGTCACAGGACCCTGAAGGCTCAGAGAAGATTAGGGGAAGGTGTAATGCTCCAAAAGGTTGTTAAACTTCTCTTTGGAATTTTTGACTGATCCAAATTAAACTAAACTTCCGGATAGTATCAGGCACCAGGCAATATTAACTTGCCAAATAAAGTTAAATGAGGGTTCGCTAAGTATATGGGCATTACTTATTGAGTAAGAAATCAAAAGAATGTCAAATTATTAAAGCTAAATCTTAACAAAAAAAAAAAATCAATTATCATTGCTCAAGAGAAAAAAATAGCAAAGTCAAAATATTTCATATAATGGTTTATTTTCAAAATATTCAAGACTCACCATATACCTGAGCAACTAAAAGCTCAATCTCTACTAACATTCTTCTTCTACTGACTCATCTCTGACTCCGTGACTTAACATCACTTAATATGCATGCAGAATGCAACTGACACATGTATGTTGCATGCTGGCAAAAACATTTCCATAATCTGGAGCTCATTTAAGCTCTGTTGCAAGAAAAGTATAAGCGAATGGGTGGACCATCACAAAGGGACCCACTAGAACAGCTGTTGGGAGACAGATGGTAGCCTCCCATCAAGCAAGTTTTTTTAACATGCACAGAGTATGACTCTCCTGCACATGGGGCCATGGCTTATTGTCCCATCTGACAAACGGCAGCCTTTCCAAACACAATGGTGCCCACTACTGAATGTGGGCAGGGCAGGAAGTTTTGCAGAGATAAATCTCAATACTGACCCAGCTGGGACATGAACCTGGGTTTCAATAATTCAGACTTCATTTGTTTGACTCAACCCAGTGAAAAGCAAAGAGTTTCCTCATAGTACTCAGAGAAAAATTACAAAAACAGGGTAACATTTCTTGTCTCAGGTAAAAACTTATTTTTCCATTAATCAGAAATAAATAGCTTTTATTCATATGCATTATAATTAATTTACTTTTAAATGTTTTTTTCCCACTGTCAGATTTCTTTTACTACATTACCCCTAAAACAAAAGCCTAAAACTCTTCCAGGGCCCATGTCCATTATATAAGTTGACAGAATCAAAAATGAGAGACCAATGAGTCTATGTCAGTTTTTAGGACAACATCTGACACTCTATTTTTTTAAAATTACCATTTGAAAATTTTCTTACATATTTTATAAAAAATACATTATTAATGCTAAAAAAAAATACTTTCCTTTTTCATTTGAAGCATATTTTATTAAACTATGATATAATTTGTTACAGCCTTTGATTCTAAATGCTTACACAGCATCTTGGGCATTAGGTGGTTTAACTTTGTAAGTAATGATGAGGTTAGGCAAAGGAGTTGGCAACCTCCTTTGAGCAGCATATTATGCAGAGAGAGACTCCATTGGTTCGGTCGTATTGCTCGTATAGATAATTATAGATTAGTGAATAGGGTAATGAATAGTGTACCTAAAGGCCTCAGAAAGAAGGGGAGACCTAGGATGTAATGGGCAGACAATGTCAAGCAGGACCTTGTTAAAATTGGTGTACCAGTAGCCAGATTCAGAAGTGTAGTTCAGGATAGATATGCTTGGAGAACTAAATTGCATGTCTGGTTGGACCTCCATAGCCCATGGCTGCTTGAGGAGGAGGATGATAATAAGTGATATACTGCTAATTTGTTTATTAATATTACTCTATGTTGAAGCAACCCCCTTGTAACACTCCAAAGATTTTTAACTTTTCAAGTTGGTTTTTCAAGTTTCCTCTAAAATTTAAATCGAAGCTAAAGTGCCTATTTATTATGAGTTGATTTGAAATACATCGAGCCTATTTCATTAATTATTTATTATCTGAATACTTGTTGTACATGCTTCCATCTATTGGCTAATATAAATGTCGCTTGTGGCTAAAAAATATTGCCAGAATAGCGCCCATATGAAACATAAAGGAATGTTCATAGTGCTTGTTAGAGGAGATCTTGATCAGCGGCTGGTAGCTCAGTGGCCCAGAGCACCTGACATATTATCAGGAGGTCGTGGGTCATATCCCACCCGGCTCAAGACAATTTTTCCTCTAAAATTTGAATCGACGCTAAAGTGCCTATTTATTACGAGTTGATAATAAAATTTATATTGGTTAGTTAGGGTTTTATGGTGCAAGAGCAATACAGATAATGTTGCACCAAACAAGGGTAAATAAAATACATCAAACCCACCACCAAAGTTAAAACACACAAAGAAGACAAATTCCCTGCCCTGCCCACAGTCAGTAGGGGACACCGATGGGTTTGGAAAGGCTGCCATCTGTCAGATGGAACGTTAAGTAGTGGCCCCATGTGCAGGAGAGCCATACCCTGTGCACATTAAAGAACACACTGGATGGCTTGACGAGAGGCTCCATCTGTCTCCCAACAGCTGTTCCAGTGGGTCCCCCCCCCAAATTTCTCTGAGCCTTCAGGGTCCATGTGACCTGGCCATTTAGCACATGGTGTGCAAAAAACTCTCAGACGTAAAACAACTCAACCCAAAGAAGACAAAAGTAACAAAAATGGAAAACACACAAGAAAAGTATAAAACAAACAATATGTATAATACAAGGGTAAAATATTTCAACAATTGTAAAATAGAATAATCAACAATGGGTGTATAGCACTTATAGAAAAAAAAAGTCTAAATATCAAAAAGTAAAAAATATTAAATCCATGTAAAATATTAAAAAAAATCAAACACAGGAACTAAAACTGAGTTATCAGATAAAAGATATCCATGTGTCTAAAAATCATGGAATTTAAAATATAAGCAACATTTAAGGTTAAAGCCGAACAATGAATTAAAACATGCATAAATGGATATAATGGGCTCACAAATCTCACTTTAGTTCATTGTCCACCTGATGAAGGGAATGCATGATAAAGAAATAACCTAAGCATAACTGAGCAAGTACAACTTCCCCCTTTGGATTTCTGCAAAAAAGACTGTCACAGTTTGACAATGGTAACTTAAAAATGTGTAACTCACTTGAAATAAATGTTTTTGAAACCTACTGATTTTTTATGTAAATTTTAACTATTATATAATGCTGCATTGTTTTGATCACTCATGCCTGTTTCATAATTCAGTCCCCTATTTCTCGATTTGCAATAAGAAGTGGTATCAAATTTTAACTAGTTTTAAGTTCAAACTTGGATTTTGTTAGGTACAAATAAGAATTTTTAATTTAATATGAAATGGCTTATTCCAAACAATGATAGAAATGCATATAAGAGACATTTTTGCTTATAAAATCACAATGTTTTAATCAGTGGCTTGATCTTGAAAAGTTTGCTTGCAATCTGTTCCATCCAAGATCTCTGCTACTGTGACCCAGGAGCTCGGTGGAAAAACACTGCTGGAAGTCCAGGTATGGAACCGGCAGTGGAGAGTCGGTCAGGAGCATGGCTGATGTAATGATTCACCATTCATTTTTATGTTCCCTAACCAGTTTATTTATAGTATAATTATTATTTTGGGGCCTTCTAAATTCTTTGAACCAACACCTCTCTCCATTCATTAGTAAAGTTTCCAATTGCACAATTGCATATGCAAATGTAACTTGTAGGCATGATATAGACATAACCACATTTGCAGTCTAAGCCAGTAAGGCTTAGAAAAGAGTCAGTGTAGAGTGGAGGAGTAGTAGTGAAGTAGTTGATGGGTTAGTTTGTGGAAGTCAGTATATGAATTGTTTTTGTAGAAGGAATTATTTGGCGAGTTCATACTCAAATAAAACTGATATTTTATGAAATTGCAGTTGACTTAATTTTTTTCTCTTGAGCAGAGATATGTTTAATATTACTGGATTTACTTTATTTTTGGACGATCAATTTTTTTTCTGATCTTATGCTTGTTCAAATAACGAATACTCTATTTTGTTGGCAAGATTTATTGCCTGTACCTGAATGGCAAGCTTCTGGCAGTTTAAAAATAATATACTTTGGATCCAAGTTTGAAACCAGCTAAACTCAGCTAAAATTGTGATACCACTTCTAATGCAAATTGTGAAATAAGGGACTGAAATATAGAATAGGTATGAGTATCAAAATAATTCAGCATTATACAATAGTTAAAATTTACTTAAAAAATCAACAGGTTTCAAAAACATTTATTTGAAATGAGTTACATATTTTTATTACAAATTCCCATTGAACTCTAAACAGGAATTCAACTAGTATAAATTCCATTAAAAATGTGAATAGAAATTTACTCTGATCTGGATGCAGTATGCATGCAAAAGATTCAGACCTTTTATTAAGTTAATAAGTTAGTATAATGAAAGATCTCTATAATTCACACCTGCTGAACTACAGGCAAAAAGGTTAATATTATTGTAGTTCAAAACATTATCGTAATTTACGGTTACTCAAATAGTTCCCAATGTGTCACAAAACAAATTTAGTCACCTGCAAAGTATTTTGAAAAATATAAAAATGCATATTGTTTCAAAAAAGAACAAAGAAAACCAAATGAGTAAAAACTGTGAATTATATTTATGTACTTTCATTATTTTGCTTTCTGCTTTCAAATAATGACTTTTTCAGTTTTTTTTATAATTTACATATTGCACAAGTTAATTCAACCTTAGCAACATAATGGTACTTTTGCATCATAGTTCTGTATTCAATAGAAAATACAATTTATTATACATGCCCAACTAACAACATGTGGTCCACCTTTTGTCCTCACAACAGCAACCACCAATAAACCCTACCAGGTGTTTAAAACTTTCAGGTGGTATTGTGGTCCATGATTCCAGGGCAGCCATCTGTAAATTGCTGAGATTTGCCGGTGTTAGGTTTCGGGCTCGAATGCATAGCTCCACTTCTTCCCACAGATGCTCAATACGGTTCAAATTTGGAGAGTGAGAGAGCCATTCAAGGGTTCTGAATATACTGGAATGCTCCTCCAACCAGTCCTTTGCAAACAGGAGTGATGGACATAGTCTTGTTGAAAGGAAGTATCCTGCTGTGAAAAATGGATAGTGATGAAGGGGTATAGATAGTGGGTGAATGTCAACGTAGCCTTGGGCAGTGATGATAGTCTAATTAGGTACAAGTAGCCCCAAGGTGGCACACATAAATGCTCAAGAACATTACACCACCTCCACCAGCCCACAACACCCTGACTTGCCATTTGGGTTCCGTGGCCTAATGTGGGCTATGCCACACACACACACACACCCATCAGCATGTTGTAGTTGGAACCTCAATTTGTCATCAGACAAGCTACCAGTTTCCACAGTCCATTGGTGATGTTCCTTTCCCCATTGCAGCCTCATAGCCTGGTGAAGTGTTATTAACAAGGGTACTAAATGTGGGTATCAGCTGCAATAGCCCAGTCATGCCATTGTAAATTGAATTATCTTTCCAGAAACCTTAATAGCTGCCCCATCACTGAATGCTAACATTATCATCTGCATTGTGGCACTCTGTTCTGACATTATGATACAGGAAAGACAGCTCTTGAACAATAACAGCCACATTTTTCCTGGAAGCTGCAAATTTTGCTGGCTTTGATGTAGTAATAGTATACATGTATGACGGTCGCACATGGAAATCCAAGACATTCTGCAGTCGCATGTATGGCACCACATCTTCCTTGCACTGATTATCTGTCCACGATCAACTCACTCGGATCATCGTGTTTACCCATCATAACAATCACAGGTATCTATACAGCAGGTAGGTATCTGACCTATTTATAATCTGCAAGAGGTTTCAGCTGGCTGCATTATTGTGGCAGGGGTTTTCTAGGGCATGTTTACGAATGGGTGCAGAGTGTACAGTAATTTGAGATTTCAGTGAATTAATATTACATTTAATTCCTTTTGTTGCTTATTCTCACCTGCTGATCATTAGGAGAAAAAAGTTAATATTATTGTAGTTTGAAACATTATCTTAACTTAAAGTTACTGTTTCCAATGCGCCACAACACAAATTCTATGGCCCGCAAAATATTAGAAAAAAAATACGAAAATGGATATTGTTTCAAAAAAGAACTAAGAAAACCATATGAGTAAAAATTGTGAAATAGATACATGTACTTTTATTATAAATTTCGTTTCTTGCTTTCAAATAATGACTTTTTCAGCTTTTTTACAATTTAATTATAAACACAAGTTTATTCAATCTCAGTAATAACAATGGATAAACTTGTGTTTATAAATAAATAAAAATTTATTCAATGTTAGTGTATTTGAGTGATAAGGCTATGGAAATAATTTCTGAAAGAAGGAAGTGCGAGATTAATATGAATCAACACTCTACTAGTTCTAGCAGATGGCATTACAACAAGCTTAATAAACGTGTAAAGGATCAGTAAACAATGGATCAGAATCTTTGGCTTGATAGCTTGGCTGACAAAGCAGAGGAAGCAGTTAGCACAACAGCAGGGGATTGTGCCAGATTGTTAATGTTTAGTGTAGGAAGAAACAGGCATATGCAAGATTGAGGGATTAACATGGCAAGGTGGTTGAAGGTTAGGATTCTGTGATTGCTAGGTGGTCTGAGCATTTTAGAGATGTTCTAAACAATGTGATTATTTCTACTCCCATTGTAATGAGGATAGTTGCATTACTAGCTTTAATGATGGCCCTATATCACATTCTGAAGTTGCTTGGCTATCTCTATATTAAAACTGCATTTATCTCCAGGGGTGGATGAAATCACCACTGAAATACTTAGAGCTGGGAACACTTGTTCTGTCACTAGGTTAACCGAAATTTTTATTATATATATATTTATATATATATTTTTTTTTGATAAAGGTGTGGTTCCTAAGTATTTTACCAGAGCTATTATTATCCCTATTTTTTAAAAAAGGTGATGTAGGCCATGGCTACTTGAGGCACATTCTTCAGAAATGTTTAGAGTTTCAGAAACCTGTGGTTAGTAGCTTTATAGATTACAAACAGGCTTTTGGTTTTGTTGGATCAACAAAATTTGTGGTTGATCATTAGATCATATAGAATACCCAACTAGTTAGTATAATGAAAGATCTCTATAATAACACTGAGTCATGTGTGAGAGTTGGTAAGTCTTGCTTCCAACTCTCACACATTCATTTAACATTGCTAGTGGATTTAGAAAAGGGTGCATTTTGTCCCCTTTTTCTTTAGTTTGGTTATTGATTTTGTTATGCAAAATTCTTTGGAAGGGAAAGATTTTGCCCTTAAATGCTCTGGAGATTTCAAAATTTCTAATTTAGATTATGCTGATGATTTGGCACTGTTGGCTAATGATGTTGATAAGATGAATTCCTTCAATAGGGCTGTTGATGGAACTAGTAAAAGGGTAGGTTTGGTGATAAACAGAAAAAACTAACGTGATGAAAATTGGTCAGGTGCTTCAGCTGCTTTAAATGGCTGCACTCTTCAGCAAGTGTCTCAGTTTAATTATGTTGGGAGCTATGTAACAGACACTGGTGATGTGCAAAATGAGATAAACAGATGAATAGGGATTGCTGCTGGGACTTTTTAAAATCTGTGGAGAAATAAGCATATATACCTAAAGCCTAAAATTAGACTCTATAATAGTTTGGTTCTCTCTAGAGTTAATTATGATATTAAAACTTGGATGCTTTGTAAACAAGATAACAGGAAACTAGATCCTTTTGATTCTAGATGCTTACACAGTATTTTGGGCATTAGGTGGTTCAACTTTGTATAATGATGAGATTAGGCATAGAGTCTGCAACCTCCTTTAAGCAGCATATTGTGCAGAGAGAGATACCGTTGGTTTGGCCACTTTGCCCGTATGGATAATTATAGATTAGCGAATAGGGTTATGAACAATGTGCCTACAGGCCTCAGAAAGAGGGGGAGACCTAGGATGCAGTGGGCAGACATTGTCAAACAGGACCTTATTAGAATTGTGCAATGGCCAGATGCAGCAGATGTAGCTCAAGACAGATATGTTTGGAGAGCTAAATTGCATGGTCTAGTTGGACATCCATAGTCTTTGGCTGCTTGAGGATGATGACGAAAATGGTAATATTTTCCATCTATTTTATTTGGGAACTTTTTGCAAGGATTAAAAGTATCCTTAAGTGAAATTATAGCATGGCAAAAATACTCATGACTATGAAATATTGATAAGCTAGATGTAGAATAGAGTTACTCAGGAGCTATTAACATTATTGCAACACAATTGTGTATTAAATATTGACCCTAGCAGGACCTGCTGAGGGATAATTATCTTGGGAGTTATGTAACAGATAATGGTGATGTGCGACATGAGATTAACAGGCGAATAGGGATTGGCTATGGGACTTTTAGGAATCTATGGAGAGTTTGGAGAAATAGGCATATACACCTAAAGACTAAAATTAGACTGCATAATAGTTTGGTTCTTTCTAGGGTTAATTACTGTAGTGAAATTTGGACACTTTGCAAACAAGATAAAAGGCAATATGATGCTTTTAACTTATGCAGTATCTTCGGCATTAGGTGGTTCAATTTGTAAGCAATGATGAGGTTAGGCAAATGAATCAGCAACCTCCTTTATGCAACATATTGTGCAGAGAGATTCCATTGGTTTGGCCATGTTGCTTGTATGCATAGCTATATATTAGTGAACACAGTTATGAACAGTGGCCTAAAAGACTTAGAAAGAGTGGGAGACAAGATGCAGTGAGTAGATAATGCCAAACATGACCTTGTTAGAATTGGTCTACAGTGGCTAGATGCAGCAGATGTAGCTCAAGACAGATGTGTTTGGAGAACTATATTGCATAATCTGGTTGGACATGTGTAGCCCATGGCTACTTGAGGACAATGATGATAAGGTGAAAATAAAAATCATTACAGTAGAAGAAATATATAGATTATTTGAGTTAGATATGAGATATGTGCATTGCTAGAGTGTATTGCCTAGTTAGAATTATTTTTGCTATTGTAGTTAAGAGTGCATGTTTAGATAAGATTGCATTCATTTAAGTATGTATGTTTTAGGTAGAATTACAATTGTGATAAGAAATGGCATTATTTCATGTTAGAAAAAGCTTAGGAAGTAATTAAATGACAAAGAGAGTGTTATGTAATAACCAGTGAGGGTATTATGGAAAAATTATATCTTGGAACAGATTGACCTTGTTGGCAGTGAATAAGTCTCGAGTTTCTAATATTCTTTTTTTATATTAAGCAAGTTTTTGATGTGTTCTACAAGATTTTCTGAGTGGAAATTATGTTTTTATATGATAGCAGATCAGTTGGTGAGGAGTGTATATTTTGTGTTAACAACTGTTAGAATTGTAGGTCTGTGTACACACCTCCTTTGCATTTTGAAAGTCCAAGTAATACATATCAGTCACTACCAATATTTCAGCACACAATGGACAGTAAAGGAGAAGGAAAGTATTTATTCAGGAGACATCACCATCATTGGGGCCTCTTCTGGCTGGATTGGTGAACTTACTTAACCCTTATGATGGTAATAATAGTCACACAGCAGCAGCTTTCTTTGAACACGTAGAAAGCATAAGGAAACTTGCACAATAGCAACCGAGTGAAATGGCCATTATTGCCTGCTCAAAACTGCAAGGTGCTACCACAAAATTCATGAATGCTTCACTGGAGCTATAAATAGAAAAGTTTTGAGTTTTTCAAAAGTTTCAGTTAAGAGGGCAGTGTTAGAATGTTTTGATAGCAAAGATCCTTTGGCCATGAGGCTACATAATTTTACAAATTGTCATCAATGGATGGGAGAAAGTGTTTAAGGTTACTTTGCTTGCAGTAGGAGAGAACATTATGCCCATCAGTGTGCAGCTGTTCCAGCATCACAGATGCCTGATTCCGAATCTCCGCTATGGAAGCCACCAAGAGCGAGCCAACAGAATTCCTGTTATAAGCTGGCTTAATCAAGAGAGAGGGATCAGTTGTTTTTTGCCTCCCCAAGTGTCTGGTACCTAGGAAATGGTGAACATTGTCAACAGGCACTTTCCTAGGTTCAGTCTTTAAGCAGTGGATGCAGTCTCCAGAACTCTTTTGAACCTCAGCCATCCATATTGCTTTTTGTGCCATTTTGAAAAATGATGAATCCTTACCTATTGTTTCCAGTTTCATGGAGGGTGTAGTGGTCTCAGACCTCATCAATATTGATGCAACTATTTCCATCATGGACAGACATTTCCTCAGAACAAAACTCAAGATTCTAAATAAGATGATTCCCTTTCAACACAGCATGAAAGCTACTGGTGGAAATGCCATACCAGTGATGGGCACATTTATGGTAACCCTGATCTTTAATTAGATAACATTTCAGCACCATGTGGTTGCTATTGACATGGAAACATCCAGAAATGACATGATTCTGGGTTATGATATTTTAAAGAAAAAAGCTTCATCATTGACTTTCACAAGGATACCCTTAGGAGAGATGATGGTGGAAATTCGGTGACAGCAACTCGCCAAGTCAACTGTCACCTGGTGCTCTGACTAAAACATCTGCACCCTTTGCGTCTCCATAATGTCTATCAGACTGACAGTCCAGAAGATGTGCATACTTCCCTGGACAGAATGCATAGCTCTAATTGAATGTTCTGACCCCCAGTTAAGAGGTCACACAATACTCTCACAACCTCATGCCAAAGTCAAAACAGGATCTTTGCATGTAGCCAGATCTGTGGAGACAGTGGATGATAGCAGAAGACTCAACATTTGAGTCTTCTACTATCATCCACTTTTAAAATAGTGTCCACCATTCATTTGACTGCACATGCATATGAGAATAGCAACATTGGAAACTATCAAAACAGAACAAATTCAGACCCTAGTAGCCTGCAAAGGAAGAAATCACAACCCCTGTCCCTGGACAACTTCCAGTTGGACACCTTGGGCCACATTAAAAGTCACGGTTAGGAAAATTGTTAATGAGGAATAGTGATGTATTTGCACATGAGGTAAGCAACTTGACTGGCACAGATGCCATGTATCACAAGATTCACTTCATGGATGACTGACTGTGAGATAGCAAGCCTACAAGGTACCTTTTGCACTCTAGGGTGAACTGGATAAACAGATAAGACAATTTATTGGAAAAGGGAATTATCAGCAAGAGCACTTCCCCCTTCACACTTCACTGTTGTCTTGGTAAAGAGATTCTACATATCAGTTTTGTGTTGCCTGTAGAGCAATGAACCCAAGACTATTCTGGATTTTTACCTCTATCAACAAAACCATTGATCAACTGACACATGCTAAATACTTGAGCTCTCTGAATATGGTATCTAGCTTCTTAAAAGTTCCTGCACACCACTTAGACATTGAAAAGAGAGCTTTTATCAGGACTGTTCATTTTTAATTTTCTGCTATTTGGATTAAGGAAAAGTATTAAGTAATAATTTAGATTACAGAATTCCACTTTCCACAACATTTGCTTAATAATGTGCTCATGGGCATGAATCAGAAGCAAGTTCTGGTGTACTTGTATGATATTACAGTTGCCTCACAGACTTTTGATCACCACACTGAATGGTTGCAAGAAGCATTTGATTGTTTGCAAATGTTCTAACTGAAGTAGAAACCAGTCAAATGTCAGTTTACGAAGGAATCTCCGACACATTTGTGCATCAAATTTCAACACATGGCTTATAGATCTTCCCTCATAATCTGATGGTCACTGAGAATTCCCAAGACCCCAATCTGCTCGAAACATCTGTGCCATTCTTGGCTTAACTGGATACTATCAATGGTTAATTGATCAATATGCCGATATCATTGCTTCTCTGGTACTCTTGGTTAAGAAGGATGCCAAATTTAGTTGGACTCCAGAGGCAGATGCCGCTTTTGAAACATTGATGCAAAAATTTCTGACAGAGCCCATCCTTTTATATACTAATTTTGGGTGAATATTTTCCTGTCGACTGATGCATTGAACATTGTAGTCACCGGAGTACTCAAACAAGAGATGGACGATGGTTTCTGTCAGCCGGTAACTTATGTCAGCTGAAAACTAAAGCCACCAGAGATGAAATATTCTACCATTAAGAAGGAGACCTTAATGATAAAATTTGCCATTATCCACTTCAAACAGTATTTGTATAGTCATCAATTCACAATGGTGTCTGGCCAAGCTCCTTTGTCATACTTGATGAAACTTAAGAACTCTACCAGTCAATTGGCAAAATGGAACCTGACCCTTTAGGATTATAATTTCAGTGTGTGTATTTAGCCAGGAAATCATAACATTCTCACTGATACCTTGTCAAGGAACATACAGGATCTCTAAAGAGATACATACTTCCTTAGCCAGCTAAAGATAGAATCTGGCTAAGAGAGATGCAAAGAGAGGACCCAGCACTGGGTCAAGACACTGGCCCTGCCTTGCGCTCACCTGACCAGTTTTACATGAGAGATGGAGTCCTGCTTCAATCTTCACCCCCACATCCACAGAGCCCCAGTACTGACTGACATGATAGAGCAACTGGTGATACCACTCAGCATACACCATCAAATTTTAGAACTGTCATGATAATCCTTATTTTGGCCATCTCAGGGAAGTCATGACATTGTAGAGAGTGAAGCTGGAGTACTATTAGCCAGGAATGTATCTTGATGTCTGCAAATATGTGCAGAACTTTATCCCTTGCTTACAGAAATGCTGGTATCAAGAGAAACAGAAGGGAAAATTAATCAGAGCTCCCCTCATAGGCCAGCCTTTCCAGCGATTGGCAATGGACATGTTAGATCCTCTTCCCCTCACCCAGAGAGGAAATAATTATGCATTAGTCATTATGGACTATTTTAACAAGTGGCCTGAAATTTATGCACTACCTGAATAGTTGGCAGAATCCATTGCCAGAGTATTCGTTGAGGACTATATACCCAAACATGGGATCCCCACCACAATGATTAATGACAATACATGGAACTTTACCGATCAAGTAATGACTGAGATGTTTAATAAATTTAAAATAATTAAGGCAGAATACATGTTTTTATCATGCCATCTTGAATGATCTAGTGGAAAATTCAACCAATCCATATTATCTCACCTAGTAGCTGAGAATAATGACCTAAGGGATAAACACTTGCTATTTGTGTTGATGGTCTAAAGAAGTCTTCCACTCTGCTATATTGCAGAGATGTGGCCCTGCCATATCAACTGTGGCAGGCCAAGGAACTTCCAACCTAAGATGATACTGAAAGCTATGGAGAACAGTTGACCAATAAACAAAGCTATGCCTATGACCAAGTAAGACAAAACTTAGAAACTGCAGCATAGCAACAAGAAAAACAGATGTGAAAAGTCACCATATACAAGGGTATAAAAGCTGGAGATCTTATGTTTTTGTAAAGCCCTAGGATGCTCTGACACAAAACATGAAACTCTCTAAATTATAATAAATAATTATTTACACAGCTAATAATTCATAATTTAATACATGATAAAGCTGTATTTACACAAAGTCTATCCTCATAAAATTGAGATAGCACATGTTGATCACTTTACTAAATTGCAGAAACGTAGAACTCACTTGGTTGTTGAACCAGCCATTGTGATAATGCTACTACAATACATTGAACACCCTAACCTGTGACAACTTCAGAACCAGAGCCAGAAGATGAAGAATGGGATTTGGACCCTTGGGCCACCCAGAACCTCATCACAGGCCAATCTGGCACAAGCAGCATCCATAGCTACAAGAGCTACTATCACTTTATCTGCTCCAATCACACCTAATATATAAATTATTAGGAGTCAGAAGAGAATTATATGGTAAAAGAAGATATTAAAACAGATTTACAAGAGAAGCTTGGAGGGAATAATTGTTTACAGACACGGAATGTCAAGAAATAAAACTGACCAAGATAAAACACTATGCAAATGTATACTTAGAGCTCAGTGAAGGTCTGCATTGCTCTTAACAAGATTGTCTAGAACAGTATCAACAGAAGCAGCTTTAGTTCTGGGAGGATTAATTCCCATTCATCTGAAAATGATGGAAGGATTAATTTATTTAAGCTCACAGCAGTAAAAAGTAACACACCATTCCTAAACGAACATGTGAATGCCCAAGAAATAGTTCAGTTAGAAGAACAGTGGCAGGTACACCCAGCATACAAAATAATAGTCCCTTATGACAAAGAGTTACCAACAGGATCATGACTAGAAATATCCACAGATGAGTCAAATGAAGAAAGTGTAGGTGCAGCATACATTGTTATGTTCTCAGGGCTCCTTATTCACTCAGAACAATTTAGACTCACAGATAACACCTATAATTATCAAGCAGAAACTTTTGCCATTTTCAAAGCCCATGATTATGTCTTACAGATGAGAGAAGCAGGAGATATAAATCTATATAGTGACTCACTCTCAGCCTTTCAGGCCTTAGGCAGCAGTGATAACAGAGACAAGACTTTAAACAACATCAAAAGAAAATATGTAAGGATCAAGAACTCAAGAAATATAAAACTACACTGGATCAGGGCTCACATCGGCTGGGATGGTAATGAGTTAGCAGACAGGAAAACCAAGAAAGCAAGCAAGTTAAAAAAATGTAACAAATTCAGTTCCCCTATTGCTTAGCCACATGAAAACTAAATTTAGGAAGAAAGTAATAGAAGAATGGCAGAATACATGGAATCAGCGATAAGGAAAGAGTACTCTATGAGTTCATTAAAGAAGTGAAAGAATAATATAATTACCATAATTTTTACACCAATCAATTTCTGACAGGACATGGAAAATTCCCCAAGTAATTAAACTGCACGGTCTGGTTGGACCTCCGTAGCCCATGGCTGCTTGAGGATGATGATTTCATTAGAATAGGACGAGCAGAGAATTCCCTCTGTCAATGCAGTAGGGAAGGAGATAACAGATATTATCTTTTCAAATGTAACTTATTGAATCTGAAATATCAACTGAAGAACACCAATCAAGACAATCAAGATTACTCAAGTATAACAAGCCAAGAAAATTTAACAATCATATCCAATGTGATGAAAACAATTTCATAGCACTACAAAGACTTGTTTCAAGAGGCAATTACCTAAATCTATCTCACTCACTTAACAGTAGCAAGCAGATCTCTAGACATACAGTAGGGCATTTAGAAAGTAAGTCTCTCAGACCAAGACCCCGAACTATTCTCCTCTCTCTATATGTAAAAAAGGAAAAAAAAAAAAAATTTAAGTTAAAAATTATGTTTAAAAAAAATATAGTTAGTTTTTCTGTATTTTCTGTGTTTGTGCTTTTCTATGTTTGTGTTGTCCATCATAAAAAAAAAAACTAAAAAGTTTACTAAAATAAAAATATCTCTGGCTGTTTGTGAATGTTGGTAAATCTGTGCAGTGTCAGTAAATATGTTTTATTTGTCTAAAATAATTATTTCTTTTTTAATACAAAATAATGCTTTTTTTAGCCATAATTATTTTAATTTAGATCTTTAGTTTATAATGTTTTTATAATGTTTTATAATGTTCACTTTCCTATAATTTCCTTGGTTTGTCCTTTCTCTGCCATTTCCCTTAGCAATAACAGATTTGAACCCTGACCCTCTATCTTATCAGATCTCGTCGCATGCTGTCCCCCCCACTTTTCCTCTCCATTCCTCCTTCTGTCTCCTGTCTTCCTGGTTCCCTCCCCCACAAACTCACTGCTAACTCGCTGGTGCCCATAAGCTGATTCCGACATACATTTGTCTCTGACCCTGAACTTTGACCTTTAATGACTGTTCTGCACTTTCATTGCATTCCAAGTAGGAGTGGCCCTTCTGGTATGCCAAAAGCCCTCCTTTCAGGCTGGGTCCGTTCGAATCTTTTCCCTTCTCTCTTGCTAGTCGTACTTTGCACACAACAGAATGGGCAATTCTTTTAATGATTCCACAAATACTTATTAAGCTGCTCTTCACTGAACGAATTTCCCTACTTCATAGGCAAGCCCTATCCACAAAGGAATCTATTCCCCCCGTCTTCCCTAATTAGGCACAGTTTAAATTTACAGATCTCTTTATTGCATGTTACTAACTCTGTGTACTTTTGTTTAAGTGTTTTAAATTTCTATTTATTTCTGTCTTTTTTTTTTTCCTTTTATTTATAATCTTATTATTTTATTCTGTACATATTACTTACTATGTGTACTTTTATTTAAGTGTTTTAAATTTCTGTTCATTTTGTATTATTTTCTTTTTTTCTTTTATTTATTATCTTATTCTGTACATGTTACTTACTATGTGTACTTTTGATCAAGTGTCATAAATTTCTGTTCATTTCTGTCTTTTTTTTTTCTTTTATTTATTATCATTTTATTTTATTCTGTCTCTTTTCTTTTATCTTTACCTATTAATTTCTTCTTGTCTTTTTTCCTTATTTCTTTATTATTATTTTTTTTTTCTTATTATTATGGGGTAGGGAAGGCTTAGTCGGTAGTGTGCCACACTCATCTACAGTTCCCAGATTCGAGTCCCAGCTGGCAAGTGTAGAGATTTTCTCTGCTAACTCCCTACCCTGCCCATAGTGAATAGGAGTCACTGCTAGGCTTGAAATGGCCATCGTCCATCAAATGGGACACTAAGCCATGGCCCCATGTGTGGGGAGAGCCATACCCCATGCATGTTAAAGAACCCGCTTGATGGCCTTGATGGGAGGCTAACATCCTTTTCCCAATAGATGTGCAGTGGGTCTTCTCACCCAACTATCCCGAAACCACGAGAGGTTTGAACTTCGACATTTGTCCCAACTATTTGATATTAGGTACTGAAAATCATTTTTTTTAAAAAAAAAGCTTGAAATTCCCCTTTCAAAAACAGCCAATTTTTGGCACAATTCATTTTCAGAATTACAGCATAATGCTACCTAACCATATCAGCAATATATCTTTGGCATGGCTCAAAATTCGAATAGTTCCCTAATTCCTTATATGAATGAATTGACAGAATCAGATATCATTAGTGTAATGTAGATCATTTCGACAGGTTCCTTCTCTGATGCTTCAATGTCATTTTTCCTTAAGCCTCATTCAGCACACGAATGTGACATGTGGTGCCATCCATCAGATGCAGTGCTTTCCTGTATAGTGGAGCATCAGATGGCATCATTCAATCATATTTCCACCTTCTCAGCAATCAATGTCACATTCTTACTTTTTATGATGAGGACCAAGCAGTTGTGTCATCTTTCCTTCCTCAGCAGTTGGGATCATCTCTGCATCAACTCTTGCTTACTTCAAGACTGGAAAGCCAGGGGTCTTCTTTTCACTTACCCCTCGGCACACAGTAGCCATTCAGAAGGAATCAGCATGCACATGCAGAGCAGTTTCATTAAAGGGAACAAGAGATTCATGGAGTGGACTAGATGCATGTGGACTGATTTGATTTCTGGGTGAGTCTGTGCACTTTCCCATCTCAACCACAAATGCAAGTTAACAGAACATACCTCCATAATATCAGATCTGCATTGTAGTTGTTTCTTAAGTTTGGTTACAATATTTTTTTTTTGTTTCAGTGGAAAACCTTGCACGTAGAGGATGATGGCCTACAATGGAAACATCAATGGTACAAGGTTAATGAAGTGATCCACTGTGACTGAGCGACACTGGATGGAATTCTCAGGTCAGCAAATCTACTTTTACCTCTCTGTCCTTTTCCCACCTCCTCCTATAAAAGCCTCATTTGAGTACAGAAGTAATAGGCTTTTGAAGTGTTATTTTATGTTAGCGCCTGAGCCAGGTTGAAGTGAGTTTGAGTAGTTAGTATATTGTATGAAAAGATGTGATAATTAAAAATTTGTTTATTGTAGAGAAAGCTAAATATTGTCTGTCCACTCTTTACATGCAGTGCATTTCTATCTCTCTGAGAATGGGTCAAATAAAGCAGAGTAAGGAGAAAAGCATCTGGAAAAGAGTTAATCATTTTGCTTCTAACAGCCAACATAACAATTAATATCTATTAAAACACAATGCTTCAGGATGTATTTTCCCAATTGTACTCCCCTCTCGGCCATGCTACAGTACAGATGTAGAACAATCAGATTTTAGGTTAAATTCATAATTGTTTCTTTAATGTCAAAGTGACTTATCTGTCATTCTGGTTGTTGCATCTTGCCATTGTTTTAGTATGAAGGGTACAATATTCACACAATTTAACAAAGTAAAATGACGAATAAAATATACATATGTTCACTGCATCATTATCGGTGAGACAGAAGCAAGATGTGAGCAAGTAAAACCAATAATAACTGGTTATAGCTCATACTTTGAAAAACTGATTTAGACAAATGTTTCTCAACCTCTAGGCAACACTAATACTTCACAAAATATACTCAGACTTTGAAAATATGAGATTTAAAATATCTACGATACTAATGTCTTAAAATTATTTTCTATCATTAGGTTGGAAAAATTCACAATTTCTATTATTAAAGTGTTCAGTAAATAGAATAATAAACTGATTATGAAATATTTAGGAAAAATACACCCCCTCAAGCAGCTGCTTGCCAGATGTCTGAAAGGAGCCTGTCAGTTTATATGCCATAGTAGAAGGTCCGAGAGGATGGCAGGACCTCAGCAGAAAAACGACACACACATCCATGCCTTACCCAGGGCTCGAACCCAGGTCCCTTAGATCACTAGCCAAGCGCCCTAACCACTCGGCCATGGGACGGCTCTAGGAAGGAAAGTTTAAAGAGTATCTGAGTTACTAATAGGCTGCACTAACATTCTAATATAATAAATATATTCTGAGTCCAGTTATTAGATAAAAAAATCTCACATTGCATATTTCTTATTATTAAATGATTTAAACTTTAAAACACTGTCTATTCTACCAGCTTGGTGTATAAAATGGAAAAAAATGCCTACTGTTTCAAAATAATTAAAAAGCTTATGCTGTGGTCCAGCAATTTCAATTGTTTATTGCATTTTGAATATGTTATATGCATTTTTTGCTATTCTTACAGTATAATAGCTATTAAAATATACTACAACTTCTAAATGCAATCTACTGAATAGTCCTCAAAATATAAGGCAAGCATAGTAAAATTAATCACTCAGTGCTCATTAAATTACACAATGAAACACTCAACTTTAAATATGAATAAAATCTTACATCATCATCTTTCCATAGATCAGGAACACCAAAGGATTCCAGTAGATCAGCCCCACATAACAGCATCAATTTAGCTGGACAACTAAGATCCCAGTTAACATTGGAACTGTTAATATTGTTAACTGCTGTTAGTGAAACCAAAAATAAAAGAGAGAAACATTAATACAATTGTAAAATATGGCAACTATAAAATTTTCAACATGTTTCTTATAAATGATGAAATAGTTAATATTCTCAGTATATTTTAAAATATATGTAAATCTTCCCTTAAAAATGGATTTAATTGGAAATAACTGACAGAAAATTAATAGCACACAGCTTCCATTTTTGTGGATATTATTCTTAATTTTATGAATATCCGTGATTTTAAGGCACAAGTAATGCAACTTATGTTTTGTGAGATTGTTTTAATATCCAAAAACGGCAAGTTAAACACAAGATAAATGAATAGAATTATTCAGACTAGTCCATTTCAAATCTCAGCAGATCTGGGCATTAACAGGTTAATGAATAGATTGCATTTATTCACTAAACAGCACTGTATATTATTTAGATAGTATGCCTAAATAGTTCACACTAAATGGATGGATGTTTAGGGTTTAATGGCACATCAGCAACTTAGAATATTATGTACCAAACAAGGTAAAAATAAAAAGCAAAGACAAGAAACCTTCATACAAAGTTAAAAGCAAAAGATGAAAGACTAACAACAAAACAATGTGTGTAAAGAATATGTGTAAAAAACAAAAATCAACAAATTTATAGCCTAAAATCAAACAATGGGTATAAAGGATCCACAAGTAATGCAAAATCAATGAGGAAGAAACAATACAGAATGTACAATGGACTTGCATCACACACACACACACACATTTAACTCATAGGGATTCAACTGCACACACTAGGCAAAAAAAAAAGGGGGGGGGAAACAATTTAAATAGTGCGGGCAAATCTGCCCACCATTCCGCTAAATGAGCAGCCCCAGAGTGAGCATGAGATGGGAGATGTGAATTTACTGTTCCCCCAGTCAGTCTCAGTATAGCTCAGTAACTTTTAATGTGGAACGGTCGTAGGATGCCACCTTAGCAACAAGTCACTTTGGGACATTTTGGTCCTGCTGCAGCTGCCCTGATCAACTGTAAGTGATGTTATTATGAAGTGGAAATGCCTAGGAGCAACAACAGTGCAATTGCAACCTGGTAGGTTATGTAAAATAACAGAAAGGGACTGCCAGAGTGTTGAAGCAGGTGGTGACAAAATCACCTATCCTCAGTTGCAACACTCACCACAAAGTTCCAAAATGCCTCAAGAAGCAACGCCAGCACCACAACTGTTCATTGCGAGCAACTGTGGGTTGGTTGGTTGGGGTTTATTGGCGCATTAGCAACTAAGGCTATAACGCACCAAACCTATGTCCAAAAAGTAAAAGGATAAAACTCGTGTTACCCCTCAACCAAAGTTAAAAATAAATTACAAAGACCAACACAAAAATAGAATTCAATAAAATAGAACATATAGAACAATAAACAAATGTATAAATAAGGTATATCAATATAAACATAAAAATAATCCAGGTGTAAGCGACCTGGGTTAAACATGTAGAATAAGAAATAGGGAATTAAAACTATAAGCGAGTAAAATAACCAGTATATATCGTAAAAATTGAAAGATTACAATGGTCGGATGAAAGATGTCCGAGTGTAAGGGGCCCGGACGAAAAATCGTGAGAGTTAAAAAAATACGTCTTTCAAAATTAAAACAATGACATTCAATTAAAATATGTTTGATCATTAAAAAGGTGTCACAAAACACACTTAGGTTCGTCGTCCGAGCAACTGTGGAAAATTGGGTTTCCATGTCAGCTCAGTCGCACACAAGACTAATATCAACAACATGAACCACATTCAGCCAGTCCGACAAATGAGTCTGGATGTGGAGGATGACAAGTGAATGATACCTGCCTGATTGTATTATGCCAACTGTGAAGTTTGGTGGAAAAGGCATGCTCCAGGGATGTTTTTAATGGTTCGTACAGGAATGGTTTGATGAGTTGGGTGTGAAATAACTTGACTGGCCTGCATAGAGCCCTAATAGGAACCCCATGGAACATGTTTGGATGAATTGAAATGCCAACTGTGAGCCAGGCCAAACTGCCCAACATCAGTGACTGGCCTCACTAATGCTCTTATGGCAGAATGACAGGCAATTCTCACAGCAATGTACCAAAATATACTGGAAAGCCTTCCCTGCAGAGTGGAGGCTATGATAACAGCAAAGAGTAGAGCAATGTGATATTAATTCCTTTCCTATTACTGGGAGATTGTGGATGAGTGAGTGTTCGGATACTTTTGATTATATAGTGTATGTCAGTCTCCAACATGCCATGTTAATATGGCCACAAGAAATCTAGCATCTGCGCAGTCAAGATCCAAATGCGAGAGAAATGTGTCAAGCTGTGACATCAAGGCTCCAATAACTGGTAAGATGTTGAGCCTAGTGTATGATGAGACTTTAATGAAGTCATGAACTATAAACATGTGCCTATCAATTGCAACACATTGCAAAAAAAAAAAGACTCTTAGTCTATATCAGTTGTTCAAACCTATCTCCTGCTGAAGAGGTAGAGCCTTCTGATTCAAAGCCAACCTTAGTTAGCTTCAATAGTTTTAGGAACTGCTTCAAACCTCAAAAACTTCCTGGGGTAGGGGTGGCTAAAAAGGGTGGCTTCCTGGGGTGGGGTAGGCGGTAGCATGCCAGACTCAAAAGCTTTAGTTCCCAGATTTGAGTCCCACCTGGGACAGCATTGATTTTTATCTCCACAAAACTCCCTGCCCTCAGCCAGTAAGAGAGAGATGGGCTTGGAAAGGCCACCATCCATCACATGGGACATTCAGCAATAACCCCATGTGTGGGAGAGCTATACCTGTGCATATTAAACAACACACTGGATGGCCTTGATGGGAGGCTATCATCTGTCTCCCAACAGCTGCCCAGTGGGTCCCTCCTCCAACCTTCTCTAGGCCCTTGGGGTCCTTCTGATCTGGCCATTTAGCCACTGTGTGCAAAAAAAAAAAGTTCTGCTCAGAGGGAAAACAACTATCAAACAAAAATTTCCTTATTTATTCTTTTATTCTTCTGTCTCTCTCATGTAATTAAAAATGCTGTGAAATTATATTTTGCATTAAATAATAAATATATCTTCAAGCAGCTGCTTGTCACAATGGTCTGACAGGAGTCACTCGATTTATACGCCATAGTAGAAGGCCTGTGAGGATGGCAGGACATCAGCAGAAAAACAACACAAATATCCATTCCTTTACCTGGGCTTAAACCCAGGACCCATACATCAGTAGCCAAACACGATAACCACTCGCATTACTGTATACATTGCACATTTTTACATAGTATGGTACAGGGTTGTATATACACAAAACTATATACAGTTGAACTTGGTTATAATGAACACCAGGGGACCAACAAAATTTCCCCATCATAACAATTACTTACTATATCAGTGATGAGTTAAATCTACCTTCTATTTTTTTTAATTCTCAGTATCTTTATATAAAGCTAGATTCAAAAAATAATAGAATTGCATCATCATCATCATTCTCAAGCAGCCACGGGCTACAGAGGTCCAACCAGACCATGCAATTTAGTTCTCCAAGCAAGTCTGTCCTGAGCTACATCTATTGCATCTGGCCACTGCACACCAATTCTAACAAGGTCCTGTTTGACATTGTCCGCCCACTGCATCTTAGGTCTCCCCCTCTTTCTGAGGCCTTTAGGCACACTGTTCATAACCCTATTCGCCAATCTATAATTATCCATATGAGCAACATGGCCAAACCAATAGAGTCTCTCTCTGCACAATATGCTACTTAAAGGAGGTTGACAACTCCTTTGCCTAACCTCATCATTAGTTACAAAATTGAACTACATAATGCCAAGATACTGTGTAAGCATGTAGAATAAAAAGCATCTAGTTCCTGTTATCTTGTTTACAAAGTGTCCAAGTTTCACTACCATAACTAACCCTAGAAAGAACCAATCTATTATACAGTCAAATTTTAGTCTTTAGGTGTATACGCCTATTTCTCCACAATCTCCATAGATTCTTAAAAGTCCCGGCAGCAATCCCTATTTGTCTGTTAATCTCATGGCACACATCACCAGTATCTGTTACATAGCTCCCAAGATAATTAAACTGTGACACCTGCTCAAGACTGCAACCATTCAGATTAACAGAATCACAGCCTGCCTGACCAATTTTCATCACTTTAGTCTTCTCTCTGTTTATAACCAAACCTACTCTACTACCAGTTTCATCAACAGCCCTAATGAAAGAATTCATCTCGTCAACATCATTTGCCAAAAGGGCTAAATCATCAGCTTAATCTAAGTCAGAAATTTTCGTATTTCCAGCCCATTAAAGAACAAAATTTTTCTTTTAAGTGAACTTTGCATAACATAATCAATAACCAAAGAGAAAAGGAGACAAAATGCACCCTTGTTGAACACTAGAAGTAAAGCTAAACCAATTGCTACAAGCCTTACCAACTCTCACACACAACTGAGTGTCATTATAGAGAGCTTTCATTATGTTAACTAACTTATCTGGTACACCATATGATCTCAAAATCAACCACAAATTATGAGAACCAACAGAGTCAAAAGCCTTTTTGAAATCAACAAAGCTAGCAACCAAAGGTTTCTGAAACTCTAAACATTTCTCAAGAATCTGCCTAAGTGAAAATATCTGATCCACACATCCCCTACCACTTCTGAATCCACATTGCTCATCAAGCAATTGACCGTCAACCAGATTCTTAATTCTATTAAGAACAATCATGGAAAGTACTTTACCTGGAACATAAAGTAGGCTGATACCCCTATAGTTATCACAAGAACTGCAATCACCTTTTTTGAAAATAGGGATAATAAGAGCTCTGGTGAAATCTTTAGGAACCATGCCTTTATCATGAAAGATATTCAAATTTTCAGTCATCCAAGTGGTAACAGAAACATTCCCAGCTTTAAGCATTTCCATAGTAATTTCATCTACACCTTGGGATTTATGTAGTTTTAAGTTTAGAAATTGCCAAAATAATGTCAGATTGTGTTATAGGGCCAACATTAAAGCTACCAATGCATCTATCATCATTGTAAACAATGGGAGTAGAAATAACCACATTGTTTAGTACATCACTGAAATGCTCAGCCCACCTAGAAATGAAATAATCCTCACCTTCTATAACCTTACCTTGTTTATCCTTCAATCCCTGTATGCCTGCCCATTTTATACCACACAAAACATTAACTATCTGGTACAGCTCTCTGCTGTTGTGCTGTCTAACCCCTTCGTTGGCTTTGTCGGCCAACCATCAAGCCAAAGATTCTTATGAGCAGCTAACTGATCCTTTACACGCTTATTAAGCTCTCTCTCTCTGTAATACTTTTTATTAGGACTAGTAGGGTATTGATTAAGGAAATTCCTGCAGTTCCTACTTTCAGAAATAAGCTCAAGTGCCTTATCACGCAAATAATTCTGCCTCCTCTGCTCCTTTTTTCCTAAAGAGTACTGTTAGTTTCCAAAAAAGCCTGTTTAAAATGGCCCCATTCTTCCTCAACCTCAGTAGTAAGCAAATCATGACTGTCATAATGACTAAGTAATCTATCATGGTAAGCTTTAGCTATAACTGGGTCTTTCAGAGCTTCAGTAAAAAAGGTAAATGTTTTGACCCTAGCACAACACTTTTTAAGTTTAAGTTGCAAGACACTTTTAACAAGCTCTCTTTAACAGCTCTCCATCTTTCTTTTTTACAGCTCTCCATCTTTTTTTTTAGCAGCTCTCCATCTAATGGTCAGATCCAATATCAGCTCCCCTATATGACCTGGTATTTCTAACAGAACTAGCCCATTTACTGTTAATTAATATATAATCAATCATATTCTTATGCAGCCCATCAGGTGAAACCCATGTGTACTTATGTATATCGCAGTGTTTGTAATAAGTGTTAGTTATTCTGAAACCATTGAGCTTACTTACCTGCAGGAGACGTTGCCCATTGCCATTGCAGCTACCATTACCAAAAGGGCCTATCACCCCTCCCCAAAGGTCAGAGTCAGTACCAACTTTGGCATTGAAGTCACCTAGAACAAGGGTAATATCTCCTTTCTTGACAGAATTCAAAATATCCTGAAGTTGTCCGTAAAACCTATCCTTCTCATCCTCATCGGCATCCTCAGTGGGGGCATAACAGCAGATAACATTCAACTCTTTAACGCTTGTCTGAAATTTTGCTGTAAGAAACCTTTCATTTATGCACTCATATCCTAGAAGAGCATCACTAGCATGTCTGCTGAGAAGCAGACCCGTGCCTTGGTGATGCTTATTGTCGTCCCTCCCTGAAAAGAGAAATTTAAGATTATTTTTAAGAATCTGACCTTTATTTGTCCATCTGGTCTATAATGGTAGCTAGGTAGTCACTGGATGGAGAGTTACGCACCAATCCCCTGTGATGATGCATAGAACTGGCCAGGCCTAGCACCTAATGTCCGACCCCGCCTTCTCGTGGTGTAGACCGTTAGTACCTTTCAAAAGAGATACTCTCTTGTGAAAGTGAACGGAAGGGGAGGGCTGTCAGATCAGTGTGGCCTACTGATCTTTACAACTCTGGCTATTGTAATTTATTACAAAATTTTGTCGGGGTGAGCGAAAAATGCAAAAAGCATGTTTTATCAAAGTTAATTTTTAATCCATTTTTGTTAAACCAAGATGCAATAATATGTGTCATTAGAAATATCAAGAAATAATTCATGTTGATTTCCTTTTCTGTAAACAAGAACCGTATCATCACCATATGAAATTGATTTTCCTTTTAAATTTTGATAAAAAAAATCGTTTATATAAATTAAAAATAAAACAGGTCCTAATATAGATCCGTGTGGAACTCCTTTATTAATCAGTATTTTAGTACTTTTAATATTATCAATAGAAACCATTTGATAGCGGTCAGATAAATAAGATATTTAAACCATCTCCATAAATTTCCTTAATTCCTAAGAAATATAATTTCTGTAATAAAATATCATGTCTAACTGTATCAAAAGCTTTAGATATATCAATAAAATATTATCCTTGATAAATACTGGTCTGTAAATGGTAACTCTTTCAAAAGAGATACTCTCTTGTGGAAGTGAACGGAAGGGGAGGGCTGCCAGATTAGTGTGGCCTACTGATCTGGACAACTATGGCTACTTTTCTTTTTTTTCTACCCTGCTGAGGAGTGGTCAACCACACAGGGTCCTGGTGCTGACCATATAAACCCACTGGACTGGACAGATATATGGCTCTGAGCTTGATTATGGATCCTGATTTTGCTGCACTGGTGGGCTTCTGTGGAGGGAAAATCTTCCGCTGTGTTTTCTGTTTGTTTGTGGGTTGACAGCCCAAGTGAATAGATTCACAGGATATGTTTATCAGCTGGTGGATAATCCTGAGCAGAAGTCATCGCAGGCACCTGAACTCTTTGCTTCTATTGGCATCGTCAAATTCTACATTGGAGGAAGTCTTCCAGTGTAGATGGCTTCAGCCTTTATTAGTGGGGGAACGGGTCTTTGCCCCATGTCTGCGATTAGGGGGCTGTTTGATATTGTCGGCATTCCCTCTCTCAATAAACATAGTTTCTTTAAAAATCCCAATAACCATTTTCTCTCCATAGGTAGTTGGAATGTGAGGACTCTGCACAGAGCTTTTTCTCTTGATGTCCTCACACAAGAATTCCACCGTTATAATTTAGATATTCTCAGCTTGCAAGAGACCAGATGGACAGATGAAGGTCAGATTCTTAAAAATAATCTTAAATTTCTCTTTTCAGGGAGGGACAACAATAAGCATCACCAAGGCGTGGGTCTGCTTCTCAGCAGACACGCTAGCGATGCTCTTCTAGGATATGAGTGCATTAATGAAAGGTTTCTTACAGCAAAATTTCAGACAAGCGTTAAAGACTTGAATGTTATCTGCTGTTATGCCCCCACTGAGGATGCCGATGACGATGAGAAGGATAGGTTTTATGAACAACTTCAGGATATTTTGAATTCTGTCAAGAAAGGAGATATTACCCTTGTTCTTGGTGACTTCAATGCCAAAGTTGGTACTGACTCTGACCTTTGGGGAGGAGTAATAGGCCCTTTTGGTATTGGTAGCTGCAATGGCAATGGGCAATGTCTCCTACAGGTAAGTAAACTCAATGGATTCAGAATAACTAACACTTATTACAAACACCGCGACATACATAAGTACACATGGGTTTCACCTGATGGGCTGCATAAGAATATGATTGATTACATATTAATTAACAGCAAATGGGCTAGTTCTGTTAGGAATACCAGGGCATATAGGGGAGCTGAAATTGGATCTGACCATTACCTTGTTAAAAGTGTGTTGCAACTTAAACTTAAAAAGTGTTGTGCTAGGGTTAAAAATTTTACTTTTAATACTGAAGCTCTGAAAGATCCAGTTATGGCCAAAGCTTACCATGATAGGTTACTTAGTCATTATGACAGTCATGGTTTGCTTACTACTGAAGTTGAGGAAGAATGGGATCATTTTAAACAGGCCTTTTTGGACACTAACAGTACTCTTTGAGGAAAAAAGGAGCAGAAGAGGCAAAATTATCTGAGTGATAAGGCACTTGAGCTTATTTCGGAAAGAAAGAACTGCAGGAATGCCCTTAATCAATACCCTACTAGTCCTAATAGAAAGCATTACAGAGACCTTAATAAACTTGTAAAGGATCAGTTAGCTGCTGATAAGAATCTTTGGCTTGATGGTTTGGCTGACAAAGCCGAGGAAGCAGTTAGACAGCACAACAGCAGAGAGCTGTACCAGATAGTTAATGTTTTGTGTGGTAGAAAACTGATAGGCATACAAGGATTGAAGGATAAACAAGGTAAGGTTATAGAAGGGGAGGATTCTGTCATGGCTAGGTGGGCTGAGCATTTCAGTGATGTTCTAAACAATGTAGTTAGTTCTACTCCCATTGTTTGCAATGATGATAGATGCATTGGTGGCTTTAATGTTGGCCCTATAACAGAATCTGAAGTTATTTTGGCTGTTTCTAAACTTAAACTTCATAAATCCCCAGGGGTAGATGAAATTACTACGGAAATGCTGAGAGCTGGGAATGTTTCAGTTACCACTTGGATGACTGAAATTCTGAATATCTTTTATGATAAAGGCATGGTTCCTAAGGATTTTACCAGAGCTATTGTTATCCCTATTTTCAAAAAAGGTGATCGCAGTTCTTGTGATAACTATAGGGGTATCAGCCTACTCTCTGTTCCAGGTAAAGTTCTTTCCATGATTGTGCTTAATAGAATTAAGAATCTGGTTGACAGTCAATTGCGTGATGAGCAATGTGGATTCAGAAGTGGTAGGGGATGTGTGGATCAGATATTTTCACTTAGGCAGATTCTTGAGAAATGTTTAGAGTTTCAGAAACCTTTGGTTGCTAGCTTTGTTGATTTCAAAAAGGCTTTCGACTCTGTTGATCGTCATAATTTGTGGTTGATTGTGAGATCATATGGTATACCAGACAAGTTAGTTAACATTATGAAAGCTCTCTATAATAACACTGAGTCGTGTGTGAGAGTTGGTAAGGCTTGTAGCAATTGGTTTAGCATTACTTCTGGTGTTCGACAAGGGTGCATTTTGTCTCCTTTTCTCTTTAGCTTGGTTATTGATTATGTTATGCAAAATTCACTTCAAGGGAAAGATTTTGGCCTTAAATGGGCTGGAGATACGAAAATTTCTGATTTAGATTATGCTGATGATTTAGCCCTTTTGGCAAATGATGTTGATGAGATGAACTCTTTCATTCGAGCTGTTGATGAGACTGGTAGTAGAGTAGGTTTGGCTATAAACAGAGAGAAAACTAAAGTGATGAAAATTGGTCAGGCAGGCTGTGATTCAGTTAATCTGAATGGTTGCAGTCTTGAGCAGGTGTCACAGTTTAATTATCTTGGGAGCTATGTAACAGATAATGGTGATGTGCGGCATGAGATTAACAGACGAATAGGGATTGCTGCCGGGACTTTTAAGAACCTATGGAGAGTGTGGAGAAATAGGCGTATACACCTAAAGACTAAAATTAGACTGTATAATAGTTTGATTCTTTCTAGGGTTAGTTATGGTAGTGAAACTTGGACACTTTGTAAACAAGATAATAGGAAACTAGATGCTTTTGATTCCAGATGCTTACGCAGTATCTTGGGCATTAGATGGTTCAACTTTGTAACTAATGATGAGATTAGGCAAAGGAGTTGGCAACCTCCTTTAAGCAGCATATTGTGCAGAGAGAGACTCCGTTGGTTTGGCCACGTTGCCCGTATGAATAATTATAGATTGGCGAATAGGATTATGAACAGTGTGCCTAAAGGCCCCAGAAAGAAGGGGAGACCTAGGATGCGGTGGGCAGACAATGTCAAACAGGACCTTGTTAGAATTGGTGTGCAGTGGCCAGATGCAGTAGATGTAGCTCAGGATAGACTTGCTTGGAGAACTAAATTGCACGGTCTGGTTGGACCTCCGTAGCCCATGGCTGCTTGAGGATGATGATGATGATGATAAATACTGGTAGTAAACTCTAAGATAGTTCAGTACTTAAACCTTTTCTAAAACCAAATTGAAACTTGTAAAAAAAGGAATTTTTTTCTAAATTAGTAAGTCTTATTTTCATGATGATTTCAATAACTTTTGAAAAGGCTGGAAGAATGGAAATTGGTATATAATTATTAAAACAATTCTTGTCTCCATTTTCGTAAATAGGTTTTACAATAGCAATTTTTAAGTCTGAGAAGAAAATACTTTTTTGAAAGCTGCTACTTATTGATTCAACTAAAAATTTAGAATGATATTTTACTATTATTTTAATTATTTTTAAATGTATACCATCATATCCTGTTGCTTTATTAGTTTTAAGACTACAAATAATACGACTAATTTCTTCTTCTGTTGCCTCTATCATAAACAAAGATTTTTGTTGAATTAAATCATTAGGATATTAATAATCTGAGTTATTAGAACAAAAATTTGAACTGTTTACATTTATGAAATGTTCATTAAATTTTCCCACCAGTTTTTCAAAATTACTATCATTGGGCAATATAAGTTTATTATTCATTTTATTATTTAAAATACTATCAACAATTTTCCACTGTTGTCTAGTATTCCCATTACATTTATTAAATTTATTAATATAAAATTTATTTTTTGTTCTTTTTATAGTTGCAAGGGTCAAATTTTTAATTCTGTGATATTCTTATTTATAATTTAATATTAATGGATATTTTCTATGTAATTTATATGCTTTTTCTCTTTGCTTAATTAATGACAAAATTTCCAAAGTCATCCATGGCTTATGTCTCTTTGAACTGGAATCCTTTATATAAGATTTTTTCTTAGTAGTACTTTGTAGAATACATGACTTAATTTGATCTATATAAATGTCATACATTGTATCTATTTGAATATTCTCATCATATATAAAAATCAAATTTTTAATTAAATCTTCTAATTTCTTGTCATTTATATAAGAATAGTAAATTTCTTTGCTAATTTTTTGTTCTGAATTAACTGTATTCTTAAGAATTTTTAATAAAATGGGATAATGATCAGTAATATCAATCTGGTAAACAGCCGAATTGAAAATTAAACTATTATTAGTTGATCTAATAAATATGTGATCCAAACAACTTTAAGAAGCATTTGTCACTCTTGTATATGAATTTATGTATGAAAGAAATCCAAATGAAGCAAGCAAATTTAAATAAGCATTTACATCATTATTAAGTTAATATCAATATTTATATCACCTACTAAAATAACCCGATTATATTTAAGGTTAAATATTATTAATTTTAATTCAGTCACAAACTCTTTTATGGAATACTCATGAGCTCTATAAATTGCTAATATACATGTCATTTTTGTTATCATAGGCTAAAACACATTCTGCAGTTTCCATAATTACAGTTTCTTTCAAAAAATTCATTGTATTAAGTTTATATATAATACATTATAATATCACCTGATCCATTTTTACTTCTACAGTTATACATCATTTCATAGCCATCTATATTATATACCTTTAATTCATTTTCTTGTATCCAAATTTCTCTTAAAATAATGATATCAAGATTATGTTTTATATATTCTATCATAATTAAAAATTCATCATAATGACAATGTAAACTACGTATATTTAAATGCATCATAGTAATAGCTGAACTATCATAAAAAAAAATTGAAGAACTCATCAGAATTATTAATATAAGTGGAATGGTTACAGTCAAAAATAAAATTATCATCAGAATCAACAACAGAATCCATGAAAGAAAACATCTTTTTTTTCTATGTTTTATCTAAGTCTTTCAGATTTCTAATTTTAAGTACCCTTGATGAGTCTTCTTTCCTGAGAAAAATCATTTCATCTTTAGTCCATAAATATTTGTATCCATTCCTTAATTTGAATTGTTTAGCTACAAAAAAAAGTTTTTTGTCTGTTGTGTGAGATGTTCATTGACAAAGATTTTAGTTGTCTGGAACTTTTTATTTATATCAGAAGCACACAATTTATTTATTTTAGCAGCCTTCAAAAATTTATTTCTTTTGTCCCGGTATCTAAATTGTGCTATAATAGGTTTAATTTTATTTCCAATCGTTTTAGGCACTCTGTAAATTGCAGATAGTTCGATTTTTTTCTGTAATGTTTAATCGCTTGCTTATATTATTAACTATATCTGTTAAATTCTCTTCTTTATCTTTTGGAATGCTAACAAACTCAAGGTTCCAGTTTCTTGAATATTGTTCAATATTATTCATTTGAGTCTTATGAAGTTCTATTTCTTGTAACAGATTGCTGTTATTATGCTTTATAATTGATTTTCTTTCCTAAGATGATCAATGACAATGGCCAATGTCTCCTACAGGTAAGTAAACTTAATGGTTTGAGAATAACTAACACTTATTACAAAAAAAAATGGCATACATAACTGCATGTGGGTTGCACCAGATGGGCTCCATAAGAATATTATTGATTACATATTAATTAACAGCAAATGGGCTACTTCTGTTAAGAATACCAGGTCATATAAGAGAGCTGAAATTGGATCCGACTCATCATCATCCTCAAGCAGCAATGGGCTACAGAGGTCCAACCAGACCGTGCAATTTAGTTCTCCAAGCAAGTCTATCCTGAGCTACATCTACTGCATCTGGCCACTGCACACCAATTCTAACAAGGTCCTGTTTGACATTGTCTGCCCACCGCATCCTAGGTCTCCCCTTCTTTCTGAGGCCTTTAGGCACACTGTTCATAACCCTATTCGCCAGTCTATAATTATTCATACGGGCAACATGGCCAAACCAACGGAGTCTCTCTCTGCACAATATGCTGCTTAAAGGAGGTTGCAAACTCCTTTGCCTAACCTCATCATTAGTTACAAAGTTGAGCCACCTAATGCCCAAGATACTGCGTAAGCATCTGGAATCAAAAGCATCTAGTTTCCTGTTATCTTGTTTACAAAGTGTCCAGGTTTCACTACCATAACTAACCCTAGAAAGAACCAAACTATTATACAGTCTAATTTTAGTCTTTAGGTGTATACGCCTATTTCTCCACACTCTCCACAGATTCTTAAAAGTCCCAGCAGCAATCCCTATTCGTCTGTTAATCTCATGGCGCACATCGCCATTATCTGTTACATAGCTCCCAAGATAATTAAACTGCGACACCTACTCAAGACTGCAACCATTAAGATTAACTGAATCACAGCCTGCCTGACCAATTTTCATCACTTTAGTTTTCTCTCTGTTTATAACCAAACCTACTCTACTACCAGTCTCATCAACAGCTCTAATGAAAGAGTTCATCTCATCAACATCATTTGCCAAAACGGCTAAATCATCAGCATAATCTAAATCAGAAATTTTCGTATCCCCAGCCCAGTCAAGGCTAAAATCTTTTCCTTGAAGTGAATTTCACATAACATAATCAATAACCAAGCTAAAGAGAAAAGGAGACAAAATGCACCCTTGTCGAACACCAGAAGTAATCCTAAACCAATTGCTACAAGCCTTACCAACTCTCACACACGACTCAGTGTTATTATAGAGAGCTTTCATTATGTTAACTAACTTGTCAGGTATACCATATGATCTCACAATCAACCACAAATTATGCCGATCAACAGAGTCGAAAGCCTTTTCGAAATCAACAAAGCTAGCAACCAGAGGTTTCTGAAACTCTAAACATTTCTCAAGAATCTGCCTAAGTGAAAATATCTGATCCACACATCCCCTACCACTTCTGAATCCACATTGCTCATCACGGAATTGATTGTCAACCAGATTCTTAATTCTATTAAGCACAATCATGGAAAGAACTTTGCCTGGAACAGAGAGTAGGCTAATACCCCTATAGTTATCACAAGAACTGCGATCACCTTTTTGAAAATAGGGATAACAATAGCTCTGGTAAAATCCTTAGGAACCATGCCTTTATCATAAAAGATATTCAGAATTTCAGTCATCCAAGTGGTAACAGAAACATTCCCAGCTCTAAGCATTTCCATAGTAATTTCATCTACCCTTGGGGATTTATGTAGTTTAAGTTTAGAAACAGCCAAAATAACTTCAGATTGTGTTATAGGGCCAACATTAAAGCCACCAATGCATCTATCATCATTGCAAACAATGGGAGTAGAGCAAACTACATTGTTTAGAACATCACTGAAATGCTCAGCCCACTTAGCCATGACAGAATCCTCCCCTTCTATAACCTTACCTTGTTTATCCTTCAATCCCTGTATGCCTGTCTGTTTTCTACCACACAAAACGTTAACTATCTGGTACAGCTCTCTGCTGTTGTGCTGTCTAACTGCTTCCTCGGCTTTGTCATCCAAGCCATCAAGCCAAAGATTCTTATCAGCAGCTAACTGATCTTTTACACGTTTATTAAGTTCTCTGTAATGCTTTCTATTAGGACTAGTAGGGTATTGATTAAGGACATTCCTGCAGTTCTTTCTTTCCGAAATAAGCTCAAGTGCCTTATCACTCAGATAATTCTGCCTCTTCTGCTCCTTTTTTCCTAAAAGAGTACTGTTAGTGTCCAAAAAAGCCTGTTTAAAATGATCCCATTCTTCCTCAACTTCAGTAGAAAGCACACTATGACTGTCATAATGACTAAGTAACCTATCATGGTAAGCTTTGGCCATAACTGGATCTTTCAGAGCTTCAGTATTAAAAGTAAATTTTTTAACCCTAGCACAACACTTTTTAAGTTTAAGTTGCAACACACTTTTAACAAGGTAATGGTCAGATCCAATTTCAGCTCCCCTATATGCCCTGGTATTCCTAACAGAACTAGCCCATTTGCTGTTAATTAATATGTAATCAATCATATTCTTATGCAGCCCATCAGGTGAAACCCATGTGTACTTATGTATGTCGCGGTGTTTGTAATAAGTGTTAGTTATTCTGAATCCATTGAGTTTACTTACCTGTAGGAGACGTTGCCCATTGCCATTGCAGCTACCAATACCAAAAGGGCCTATTACTCCTCCCCAAAGGTCATAGTCAGTATCAACTTTGGCATTGAAGTCACCAAGAACAAGGGTAATATCTCCTTTCTTGACAGAATTCAAAATATCTTGGAAGTTGTCTGTAAAACCTATCCTTCTCATCAGCATCCTCAGTGGGGGCATAACAGCAGATAACATTCAAGTCTTTAACGCTTGTCTGAAATTTTGCTGTAAGAAACCTTTCATTAATGCACTCATATCCTAGAAGAGCATCACTAGCGTGTCTGCTGAGAAGCAGACCCACGCCTTGGTGATGCTTTTTGTCGTCCCTCCCTGAAAAGAGAAATTTAAGATTATTTTTAAGAATCTGACCTTTATCTGTCCATCTGGTCTCTTGCAAGCCGAGAATATCTAAATTATAATGGTGGAATTCTTGTGTGAGGACATCAAGAAAAAAATCTCTGTGCAGAGTCCTCACATTCCAACTACCTATGGAGAGAAAATGGTTATTGGGATGTTTAAAGAAACTATGTTTATTGAGAGAGGGAATGCCGACAATATCAAACAATCCCCTAATCGCAGACATGGGGCAAAGACCCGTTCCCCCACCACTAAAGGCTGAAGCCATCTACACTGGAAGACTTCCTCCAATGTAGAATTTGACGATGCCAATAGAAGCAAAGAGTTCAGGTGCCTGCGATGACTTCTGCTCAGGATTATCCACCAGCTGATAAACATATACTGTGAATCTATTCATTTGGGGCTGTCAACCCACAAACAAACAGAAAACACAGCGGAAGATTTTCCCTCCACAGAAGCCCACCAGTGCAGCAAAATCAGGATCCATAATCAAGCTCAGAGCCATATATCTGTCCAGTGGGTTTATATGGTCAGCACAAGTACCCTGTGTGGTTGACCACTCCTCAGCAGGGTAGAAAAAAAAGTAGCCATAGTTGTCCAGATCAGTAGGCCACACTAATCTGGCAGCCCTCCCCTTCCGTTACAAGAGAGTATCTCTTTTGAAAGGTACTAACGGTCTGCACCACGAGAAGGCGGGGTCGGACATTAGGTGCTAGGCCTGGCCGGTTCTATGCATCATCACAGGGGATTGGTGCATAGCTCTCCTTCCAGTGACTACCTAGCTACCATTTACAGACCCGGGGATCCGACTATTACCTTGCAATCTTATCCAGCAACTTAAAAAGTGTTTGCTAAGGTTAAAAAAAAGTTACCTTTAATCCTGAAGAACCCAGTTATAGCTAAAGCTTACCATGAGAAGTTAAGTCATTATGACTGTCATGATTTGATTGGTACTGAAGTTGAGGAAGAATGGGACCATTTAAAACAGGCTTTTCTTGAAACAGCATTTTTTTTTTTAAGTAAAAGGGAGCATAGGAGACAAAAATATTTGAGTGATAAGACACTGGAGCTTGTTTCAGAAAGAAAGAACTGCAGGAATATGCTTAATCAATACCATACTAGACCTAATAGAAAGCATTACAGAGAGCTTAATAAACGTGTAAAGGATCAGTTTAGCTGCTGATAAGAATCTTTGGCTTGATGGCTTGGCTGACAAAGCCGAGGAAGCAGTTATACAGCAAACAGCAGAGAGCTGTACCAGATTGTTAATGTTTTGCGTGGTAGAAAACTGACAGGTATACAGGGATTGAAGAATAAACAAGGTAAGGACACTGTCATAGCTAAGTGGGCTGAGCATTTCAGTGATGCTCTAAACAATGTGGTTAGTTCTACTCCCATTGTTTGTAATGATGATAGATGCATTACTGGCTTAATGTTGGCCCTATAACATAGTCTGAAGTTATTTTGGCAATTTCTAAACTACTTCTCTACATAAAATTCTCAGGGGTAGATGATATTACCACTGAAATGCTTGAAGCTGGGAATGTTTCAGTTACCTCATAGATGACTGAGGCCTTTTCCTAAGGATTTTACCAGAGTTATTATTATCCTTATTTTTAATAAGGGTGATTGCAGTTCTTTTGACTATAGGGTAAGTATAGGGGTATACAGTAACTACAGAGGTTTCAGCCTACTTTGTATTACAGGTAAAGCTCTTTGCATGATTGTGCTTAGTAGAATAAAGAATCTAGTTGATGGGCAATTGTATGATAAGCAGTGTAGATTCACAATTTATAGAGGATGTATTGATCAAAATTTTTTACTTAGACAGATCTGTGAGAAATGTTTAGGGTTTCAGAAATCTTTGGCCTTTATAGATTTCGAAAAGGCTTTTCACTGTGTTGACAGTCATAATTTGTGGTTGATCATGAGTTCATATGGAATACCACACAAATTAGTTAACATAATGAAAGCTCTCTGTAACAACGAGTCACATGTGAGAGTTGGTAAAGCTTGTAACAACTGGTTTAGCATTGCTTCTAGTGTTCAGCAAAGGTGCATTTTAAATCCTTTTCTCTTTGGTTATTGATTATGCTATGCGAAATTTACTGCAGGAGAAGATTTTAGGCTTAAATGGTCTATAGATCTGAAAAATTCTCATTTAGATTATGATGATGATTTAGCCCTTTTGGCAAATGATGTTGATGAGATGAACTCCTTCATTCCAGCTGTTGATGAGGTTAGTGGTAGAGTAGGTTTGGTTATAACAGAGAAAAAACTAAAGTGATGAAAATTGGTCAGGCAGGCTGCGGTTTAGTTAATCTGAATGGCTGCACTCTTCGGCAGGTATCTCATTTTAATTACATTGGGAGCTATGTAACAGATACTGGTGATATGTGGCATGAGATAAACAGACAAATAGAGATTGCTGCTGGGATTTTTAACCCTTCCAGTATCCATGCTGTCTCTGTATGTTCAGAGAATCCATAATGAGGCCGGGGACGTATGTATACATTTTTAGTGAAACAAAATTATCAATTTATTTTAAAATAAAAATTGCCATTGTAAAATTTATATATATATCTTATAAAAATATATAATTCTGGCATGGAAAATATTTTTTTTATTTGATACATATTTTGTTAATTTACAATATAAATAATTTGCTAAAGTCATCTAATTGCCATTTCGTAGAAGCACTAAACGGTATTGCAGATTTATTTGTTAACCATCCTGTTTCCTGAGGCAATCTTCTGATTTAATCTCACATGTTTGATTTGAACTATTATCTACAAATTTTTCCTCAAATTTTTGAAAATCTAAAAATTAATAAAACTATTTTTAAAAATGGCAGATTTTGGAAGAAATTACAAAGTACTTATGCCATCCCCCCCCCCCCCCCCGCGATTTACACTCTTTTCTCCCATATCTATTTCCCATATAAACGTATTCCCAGAATTATTTTTACCATTTATATCATTTATCCCAGCATTCTATGTGTCTTTCCTATTCTTAAAATTGAAACTGTAACACGAGTATTCTTAGAAACAAAGCCAGCAAGCAGAGTTGGAGTTGTTTGCAAAGCACATCACAGCAGTCGGTGCAGTAAAGTGGCTCTATAGCGGATGTTTACAGAAAAAGATATAGGATGCTTAATTGGTTGGGGTTTAATGGCACTAAGGCCATGATGCACCAAACAGGGTGTAGTAAAAATTATCTAAAAGTCAAGGAAACCCACAACCAATGTTAAAAGTAAAAGACAATAAATGAAACACTAAAACAACAAACAACCAAAAAAAAAATCGATGTAAAAGACAAAAAACAACAATAACAAATATGTAAAAATAGCAGTAGTATAGGACCCATGTAAAAAATAATGCCAAAAGGTAAAAATCAGACACAGTTAAAATATCCTGAAAAAGGTAAAAATTCGAAAACTGAGGTTAAAAACAAATCATCAGATAAAATATGTCCAAGTGTAAGGGGCTGGGAGGTAAAATCATGAAAGTTAAAATATATTCTGCATTCAAAGTTAAAAGCCAAACATGAGATTAAAATGTTTGATTTTTAAAATGGTGTCACAAAACTTGCACTTAAGAAGTTTGTCATCAGCCTGAAGAAGAAACAAATGAGTGATAAACGAATGACCTAAGTGGAGCCAAGCAAGTACAACTTCCTCCTTGCAATTCCTGCGAAAACAAGACTGCCACGGTTTGACAATGGGCTTGATATTGAAAAGCTTATTACCAACTTGTTCAGACCAAGATCTCTGCCACTGTGCCCGGAGCTCAATGGAAAAATGCTTTCAGAATTCTAAGTATGGAACAGGCAGTGGAGAATTGGATAGATGTGTGGCTGACCTGGCAGCAGCATCTGCTAAGTCACTGCCACTGATCTTGACATAACAGGGCATCTAACAGAAGAGAACAGTGGTGGTGGCTGCCAGATGATGGAGCTGCTGACGGATCTGGGAGAGAACAGGTGTGATGGTCCACCCATTCACTTTTGCTTTATTTACGTTATATTTATCATTTAGGGCATTAACTTCAGTTGGACTTATCATTTTCCCCTTTTTTGATCTGTCAAAGGAGTTGCGCATGTGCAACTTGGGCTTTTGATTGACAGCCACAAATGCACATGTGGACACATGCGTGCATTTGTGATACACACACACCTAGCAGTTGCACACCACATGTATACTAAGTGATGCTAGGTCACGGAGTCAGTAGAGAATAATAGTGATGAGATAGTGGAAGGATGTTAGTAGAGATGGAGCTTTTAGACGCTCAGACTTTTGTAATCATATGTTTACACTATATTGCAAAAAGTTTCCGGACACTTTCATGTTAAGTGAACGAATAAATACATTAAAATCTACCTAATTTTGAAAATAATCTATTTACATAAAAAAGTCACTGGACATAAATTGAAGATCTCGGTCAGAGTTCTCTAAATCTCTACTTTCTATAATATTAATCTAATATTTAAAAAGTTATTAAAGCCGAAATATTTAAGAGAAACTTTTGCTAGTTTTGAAAATTTACTTCAAAAAGTTAAATCACAACTGTTATAACAAGTTGTTCACAATATAAATGTGACATTTGAATTTTGTGTAAGGTTTTTTGAAGTTTTCATCAATTTGGGGGGAAAATGTTTTGGAAGTGTGGTATGTGAAAACATCTGCTGTTAAATATTATAGCTTCCATAACTCTTTAAATATTAGATAAATATTATAGAAAAGATATTTAGAGAGCTCTGACAGATCTTCAATTATGTCTAGTTCTGTAAAAAACTTATTTTCAAAGTTAGGTAGATTTTAATGTGGTTATTCACTTAACATGAAAGTGTCCGGACACTTCTTGCAATATAGTGTGTATGGTGAGTCTTGAATTTTTTGGAAATAAAACTTTGTTATATGAAATGTTTTGACTTTGCTTTTGAGCAATGGTAATTGATTTTTATTAAGATTAAACTTTAATAATTTGACAATCTTTTGATTTCTTACTCAATAAGTAACAACCATATACTTAACAAACCCTCATTTACTTTATTTGGCAAGTTAATATTACCTTCTGCAGTCTTCTGCTGGGAGAACCAAAACCTACTGGCTGTCGCCCAAACCGAGAGTGTTCAGGGAAGTTTGCAGTTGCTGTTCAATGACCTAATGCTGGATGATGAGCAAAAGATGCTAAAGTCATCAACCTAGAAGGCATTGCCTATAGTTGGAGGAAGTTGTGAAATAGAATTTATTTTCACAGCAAAAAGTGTAACACTCAATAGGAAGCTTTGTGACACTTGGGGGAAAGGTCGCGACAGAGTGTTGCCCTACACGAACTCAAAAAGTATGAGATGATAAAAAATTTGCAATGAAGTTCAGCATGTGACCTCTCAAGCCCAAGCTATGAAGGTCACAAAGAATGCAGATTCTCCATTCTGTGTTGTACACTTTTTCGATGTCAAAGAAAATTGACACTAGGTGTTCTCTGCATAAAAAAGAATTCCTGTTTGCCGATTTGAGGTGGATCAGGTGGTCTAAGGTAGATCGTTGCCTGCGAAAGCTACACTGGGTATTGAAAAGAAGGCTGTGATGTTCCTAATACCAGACCAGCTTGGTATTTGCCATTCTTTCCAACACCATCACATGCAGTTCATCAACGTAATGGGACAATAATTAGAAGGAATCTTAGAATACTTTCCTGGCTTTGGGAAGGCCAAGACAATGACCTCCTGCCAGGAGTCCAGTTGGGTTGGGTTGTTTTACCTCTGAGCGGCACTTTTTTGCACACCATGGGCTAAATGGCCAGGTCACATGGACCCCGAAGGCTCAGAGAAGGTTGGGGAGGGGACCCACTGGAACAGCTGTTGAGAGACAGATGGTAGCCTCCCGTCAAGGCCATCCAGCGTGTTCTTTAACGTGCACAGGGTATGGCTCTCCCGCACACGGGGCCACGGCTTAACGTCCCATCCGACGGACGGCCAGGAGTCCAGAAACTGCTCCTTGATGCAAACACGGTTGAAGAGTTGGAACAGCTGATCCTTACTCAATGGCGATAAATGCTGGAGTATGGCATAATGGACATTGTCAGGCCCAACAGCAGATGTACGAGAGAAGAGGAGAGCGAAGCTTTGCCATTGTGAATGGCCTATTGTAAGGCTCCAGGCCATTCAAGTGAAGAGACAGCAGAGAGCATTTGGCCTTGCTCTTTATGGCCAAAAACTCAGGAGAATATGAGTATAAAGAAGAGATGGAGGAGACTCCTCAAGAGTGTCGGCAATTGCTTGTCCATTATGCTCCAGGATCAATAATGAGTGGGACATTTACTTCCCACCTATCTTCTGGATTTTATCCCATGACTGTAGAACTGGATTTTATCCCATGACTGTAGAACTGGTCATGCAGGTGAAAGATGAAGCATAATTGATCCAAGATTTCTTCTAGCTCTGGCACCGGACAAAACAGGCTTTTGCCCTGACACATTTGAGTGCCTCAAGCTTAGAGGATATCGATATCTCTGAAACACCCTACAACCCTTGTTCTGAGCCTTATGAGCTGCGGTGCAGTCGAGATTTCACCATGGTTTTGGTAACTGTGGAAACCAAGTCGGCAGCTGCGTGGACAATGCAGTCTGTCATCTTCTCCACTGCAACACTAATTTGCTCCTGGCTGACAGAGTGGGCATCGAGCTCAGAAAGGAGCTCAAAGAGACCCCAGTCAGCCCGATCAAGCCTCCACCATGAGATGCATGAAGGGCTGCAAGGCCCCCCATGGAAGATGGTGCACACCACGGGGAGGTGATCACTTCCATATGGGTTGTCCTCAACCTCCCATGTAAAGAGTGGAAGGATTGAGGAGGAGCAGATGGTGAGGTTAATGGCAGTGAATGTGCAGGTTGGGGAGTGGAAGTAAGTACTTACACTGGTGTTCAACAAGGAAAGAGAAGGATCCAAGAGACACTGCTCCAGGACCCCACCCCTCCTGTTGTTGTCAGTACTTGCCCAAAGTGGATTGTGTCTGTTGAAGTCCCCCATTATGAGGAAGGGGGATGACAGCTGCAAGACAAGGTCATCAAGGTCTTCCTGTAAGACAATGTTCCCAGGTGGAAGATATACAGAGTAGACAGTCAATGAGAACCCCACGAAGAGGCAGATGGCTACAGCCTCTAAGTTGGTGGTGAGAGGTACGACTTGAAATGAAGAATGGTTACTCATGAGGATGGTGACACCCCATGAGCTGAACCATCTCCATCCCGGTCCCGGCAAACTAGTGAAAAGTGTTGGATCGTGGGATTGTTGGCCGTCTGCAAGTACGTCTCCTGCTGGAACAAACAGATGGGCTCATGTGCTCTCAGGAGGACCTTTATGTTGTCAATATTATTCTGTAATTCATGACAATTCCATTATAAGAGTGTGGCCATCTAAAGTTTTAGGAGATTGGGCAGATGACTTCAAGTGCATTTTAACCATTGCCAGCGACAGTTTTAGAAAAATAGGGTGGTCCATGTCCTCGGAGTTGTCTGAAGAACATGGAGCAGAGACCACTGAAAGTGGATGAGTTAAAAATTTTCTTCTTGGGCCCTAATGGGGGCCTCTTGGGTTTTGAAAATCTGGCTGTCTGTGGGCAGGATGGAGAGGGCCTTCCAGTGGTGGAAATGGAAGATGCCACAGCAGGAATGGAAACCAGAGATGGTGATGAAACCAGACACCAACTTCAGTTTCACCTGCATCAACAGATACTTTGCAGCAGACGAGAAAGATTCAGCACGTGGGATGCTGATATCGGTCTGCACTGCCATGGAAGCCATCGTAACGATGGGCTTTCTGATGACCACACTGGCATGGAGACCTTGACAGGTGGGGTGAGCAGCGCATGTGATATTGTTCAGTGTTTTGAGGCAGTGTACCTACTTCTCCTCCAGCCACTTTGGACAGTCATGAGAGTACACTAGGTACCATAACCATACAATGAGTGAGTCAAGTCCTCACAACTAAGCAAAAACAATAGGAAAAGAGAAATGCGAGAAACTCACCTGAGTCCTCACAAAATAAGCGAAAAAAAAAATAATAGAGTGTAAGAACCGACTGGACTTGCAAAAGAAAAAAAATTACAAAATTAGTGATTGTGTGGGGAAACTCTCAAACCATTGCTCGGATGTGGGCAAGGACTCACCTACTGCACAGTTGGCCCTAGCAGGTCCAGCCCACCAGCCAATTGATCCTGAAGGGGCCACCCCAGGACCTCCCATTTACCTGAAGTAGAGGCCAAAGCTGTGTATAGCAGCAGCCCCGGAATTCGCTGCCCAGCCCTGCAACTGATAGGCTCCCCAATTGCAAGATGGTCAAAGGTAACCCCACCAGTCATTAGCTAAGGAGATAGGGACTCCTGAGCAACTACCAGGATCCTCCTTTCCAGGGACATGGGTATCCACGCACAGCAAACACGTGGGTGAGCATTCAGATCCTGTGAAGGTAACCGAGCCAGCGGAACCTTCACAGGATCTGAATGCTCATCCACGGGTTAACTCACCATGGACAGGAGCTCACACAATGGAAGTCATATTTTATAACCCTGAAAACAAACTACAGAATAAAAATAACTACATAGGAAAAACGTACAGGCACCTAGAAGAGGCACAAAAAGGACATGAATTAGATCTTATAACCCATTTGGGGAAAACAGCTTTAACTCAAGTAATATTAGAGGGAGCTTCCTATAATGTGCATTCAGCCAGAAAGATTGCAGCATCACCCATGAGATAAACTAAATTAATTAGTAAATCTTTTTATAAATCTCCAAAAAGATATATTATGTAACACAGACATTACCCCCCCCCCCCCAACTTCCAACTGCATGGAACATACCCTTAGATCAAAATCAAGGTAGTCTCTGCAGCAATCACCATAAATATAACTACTCTAACATCAGTAATCACCACTGATGAAGCAGTCAGGTGATGTAGGATGTGTGTGGTCAAACACTTTTAAACTTGTTTTCAACCTTAAAAATTGCAGTAAGAGCACAATGATAGGTTGTTACATTAAGGATATATCACATAATCATTGTAAATGCCTAATGCCATTAGGCCTTAAAATACATAATAACACATTAACATGTAAAATAATAGCTTCCTAACAAACAAAAACACCACAGCATGAATTATACAGAAAACCTAATTATAAATTTAAATCGAGATAAATTGTGCAATACAGGTATAAAACCATTACCAACTACATGGAAATTACTGACAAATCATCTTGCTGGTTACGTTTTGGATTTCCTCTAGAGGCACCGCCTTACAAAGTTGCTAACAACATGCTGTGGTGATGACAGTGACAGAAGCTTAAGCAAAATGCATGTTGCAGTGGTCATGTTTTCAGTATTGTATTCTTGAAGTTACTGATATTGTTATTTTAAACATAGATGTAAATAAGTTTTTAAAGGGGGCAGTTCTGTAAATTTGATTTTATGTTTGGGAGTGTCAAAGGAATGAGTAGTAATAATCAGATGGTTGTTTCGTAGAAGAGGAGATATAAAGTGAATGCTGATGAATAATAACATCATTTCATCTATGTAATATGGACAGACAGTCTCAGATTGAAGTACTGACCTTGACCATCAAGTGTGTCTGAGAAGCAATCTTTGAGTGTGTCAGCCAATAATAATTCCCAAGCCATTAAACATTGACTTGGAAGGTAGAAAAGATAAAGCATCTGCCTAAGGATTCTGATAGCATCTTGGAAGGTAAAATCTCTCTCTTCTCACTTTCTAATGTAAAGTGTAAACAACTAATTGGTAATAAGCTGTCACCTCACTTGTGATAATGAGTAAGTAGGTTAAGTTATTATTTAGGTTAAGGCCTAATGGCATTTACAATGATTATGTGATATATCTTTAATTGTTTTTAACCTGTGTACTCTTTTAAGAAAGTTGCAACTAAAGTTAGGAATGTACCAGGTGATACAAAGGTAACAGAAAAAGTAAAAATGCAATAATTCAAAAAGTATAGACAGTAGTACAATGCGGTTTTCACAGAAATGCACAGAAATACACGGGATTATTTTTAATAACGAAAAATTTTATTGCCAGAATAATTACATTTGTCATCAACAGGTGGCACAGTAGCGGTCCAGGAGCTGCTGCCTGTCACTATTTAAACAGATCCGCCATTCACCACTCCTCAAACGGTGCAAGACTGCAAACATTGATCAATCTGACTTTGCTGTGAGGTACATAAATTTCAGATGTAGTGAATACTCAAGTTAAACTTTCAGCATTTAACATTTATTACCGAAGTTAAACATTCTGCCAAGGCAAGGCATGTTATCGTTACGAGATAAAGCACTTTTAGTTAAGCTGTATTATAATTAGAACTCCGAACGTGCAAGTGCAGCTTTGCACACCTATCGTTCGATGTGGGGTATTAGAAGTGGAATTAGAAGTGGGAATTAGAAGACCCCAAAAAATTACTGCAGTTGTGCACAAGGTCGAACACGAGGCCAACACACAATCGGCAGCTCCTGCACATGGGAAATGTAGTCGCGTGAAATTTCAAGACGAACTGACATTTCGTACGGGACTGTGTGGCGATCACTCAGGATCATCCTCAAGAGGTATCCTTACAAAATCCAACACATAGAGGAACTGAAACCAACCGATTTCGAGAGATGTCATGAATTTGCAAATTGGGCTTTTCAACAGATGGAAAACAATGCGGACTGGCTGTCAAACGTCCTGTGGACTGACGAGGTGCACTTTTCACTTAATGGAAGTGTAAATGCGCACAACTGCCGCATCTGGGCGAGAGAGAACCCACACGTGATTTTGGAAACCCCTTTGCATCAGCCACAAGTGACAGCGTGGTGCGGGTTCACTGCGTCATTCATTATAGGCCCCTTTTTCTTTGAGGAAGTCCACAGCAGTACATTTCGAACTGTTACTGTCACAGGCGAGCGTTATGCAGCACTTTTAAGAGACAGCATCATTCCCTCCTTGCAAGAGAGGCAAGCACTCCGTAGTGTAACATTCATGCAGGATGGAGCACCTCCACACATCACAGGTCCTGTTCAGCATCTGCTGTGATCGTCATTTGGCAATGACCGTGTCCTCAGTCGCTCTTTCCCGCACGAATGGCCACCAAGGTCTCCAGACCTTACACCTTGTGATTTTTGTTATGGGGCTACTTGAAGTCACAGGTGTACTTAGGTCGGCCGACGTCATTGGCCATGTTGAAAGAAGCAATTCGCCATCATGTAACAGGAATTACAGCTGAAACCCTCTTCGATGCTGTACAGAGTGTCATGCCATGTCTGATGGCCATTCTCATGAATGACGGCCATCACATTGAACATTTGTAATCCTAGCTGCGTTGTGAACTGTGCTGTGCCGCTGTACAAACTACTGACACAACTGTCGGTGGCAAATGTAACTATTCTGGCAATAAGATGTTTCATTATTAAAAAAAAATCCCATGTCTTTTTGTGCATTTCTGTGAAAACCGCATCGTGCTACTGTCTATACTTTTCGAATTATTGCATTTTTACTTTTTCTGTTACTTTTGGATCACCCTGTATGTTCTCAGAGGTCGACATGAAATTTAACAACCTTCAAATTGTGCTTAAATACCCACCTCAAGCAGCTGCTTGCCACAGAGGTCTGATAGGAACTTGTCAGTTTATATGCATTGTGTTACAGTACTGTGCAAATTAGTTAGGACAATAGGAAAATGCAGTAACAAAGACACAACTAAAATATTTATTTGTTTAATAATGTAGTTAATAGTGAATGTGACCCCCTTAGCTTTAATTACTTCTTTTACCCTCTCAACCATTGATGCCACTAGCTTTCCACACATCTTTACTTCAGGGTTGTGGTACCACACTTTCATGACACTTTATCATTTTGGTTTTCGTCATGCAATCCATCTTAGATATGCGTGCTTTAATAATGGTCCACAAATTTTCAATGGGGTTTAGATCAGGTGAATTTCCTAGCCACTCCAATACCTTCAAATGTTGCTGGGTAAAGAAGCTCTTAGCAAGCTTAGAATTGTGGCATAGAGCCAGATCCTGTTGAAATACCCCATCGCCGTTAGGAAACAGCTTCTCAGTGTTGGGACCATTTTCGCCTCCAGAACGCCTATGTACTTTTTGCTGTCCATCATTCTTTCAATGGGGTGAAGCGTCTGTGGCCTGAAAGCTGTGAAACATCCCCAAAACATAACCAAGGGTGGGTGTTTGGGGAATTGCTCGATGTGGCCAGATCGAAGAGGTACTCCAGGCGAGCGGCGGACGAAATTTGACCTGTAGCCATGCACCTCAAAGTGGGTTTTGTCGGAAAATATCACTTTTTTCCAATTCTCCACAGTCCAGTCTCAATGTTTCTTGCCTTTTTTGTTTCATAGTGGGTGTCAAAGATTGCGTTTTGGAAAAAAAAAACAGCAAAGGTTCCGTTTTCTTCCACAATGTCCTTTACGGGACATGTCCATGGACCCTGTCTCCTTATGCAGCTTCATGATCTCCATGAAATGCTGGATTTCCCAACTTTTTTTGCTATCTGCCTAGCAGTAAGTGAAGTGTTTTCGCCTAAAGTGATTATTTTAGCTCGTTTATGAGGCGTGATGTCCATGATGTATTTAATAAAAAAAGTTTCCAATGAAAATTGTGAACTACTTACATAATCATGTCCTCAGCGTATGAAATATCAATTCCGATTAAAGTGGAAGTGTAAATAATAGCAGAGTAACACAACAGACAGTTCTAGACTTGCAGATATCGCTCTGCTCCAAGTCTAAACTTGCGTGTGTCCATTGCAAGTACACACGCAAGTTTGGACTTGCAGTAGAAGGTTACAAACAAGTTTAGACTTGCAGCAGTTTAGACTCTGCAGTGGGACTTGGCATTCCTTCGGTTGTCCCAACTAATTCACACAGTAACTATTACAAAAGACCAAGTTAAAAATCACCAAATACACAGAAAGGGCTTTAAAGAATAAGAACTAATTATTTTGAGAATGTGCTAAATCTACCATCCTGTAATTGATTAACATTAGGATTAAACATAAAAAATTTGTAAGGCCCAAAAGATTTTTTAACTTTTCAAGTTGGACATTTTGTATGATCCAACTTTATTTAAAACTCCAGATAACTTGTCGGGCACCAGCAACATTAACTTGCCAAATAAAGCTGAAATAGGGTTCGTTAGGTATTTATCTAGCATTACTTATTGAGTAAGAATTCAAAAAGGATTGTCAAGTTTAATTAAAGTTTAAATCTAATCAAAAATCAATTAACGTTGTTCAAAAGAAAAATAGCAAAAATTCGAAAGTTTCTAAAACAAAGTTTATTTCCAAAAAATTCAAAAATTCACCAAATTTAGTTGATGAATACAAAAGTTGGAGTATTAACAACTCACATCTATCTAAATCTCTACTAAGAACTCCTATCTATGCAACACATACTGATTTAATATACTACTTCAACATATTTCAGCTTACTCTTAATATCATTCTCTACTCAACTTCCACTAACAATTCCAAATCTCTCTCTACTAACAATTCCAGTTCTAGATCTCTACTCACAACACTCGTTCTCACTGTGACTTAACGTCACTGTTATAACATGTGGTGTACAAATCCAGCATGTCTGTTGCATGCCGGGAAAACATTTGCGTAACCTGACGATCGTGCTAGTTATGAAGCAAGAAAGGTCATGTTCTACACGCGCGCATTAGTGGCTGACAATCAAAGGTCGGAGTTTGCACATGTACAACTCCTACGGCTCAGAAATGAGAATTGTGATCAGTCCAAAAGTGAAATAATAATCCCCAAAATGATAAATATAATGTAAATAGTATACAACTGGTTAAGGAAAAGTAAAAGTGAATGGGGTAAACCATCACAATTTTAATATATGAAGCTCAGTTCTTTTACTATGGGTAAAATTGACCAACTGAAGCCAGTTTAAAACATAATCTGAGAACATACTATAGTTTTAACAGTGAATTTTGTGAATTAAAATTAATTGTATTTTAGTTGATACTTTATGAACTGTAGCAGAGCAAAATGAAAGGATAAAATAAACTTTAACTCACTTCTAAATCTGTATTAAATATGACACTACGTAAAATGCTACAGCTGACAAAAGTATTGTGAATGATAGGTAATGAAGAACAGACACACAATTATAATTTTTTTTTAATACATACAAAAGATCCTTATAAAATAATGCACTATTAATTGCTATTAACTACTAGATTTATACTATAACAGCTAACTGTTATAGTACAAATCAAGTATTTAGAGATAAACAGTTGTATCAGAATAATATGACCACCTATCATACATATACTATGGTAGGTGGTCATATTATTCTGATACAACTGTGTATATGTTGTATTACAATGGGTCTGGAACCAATTCGGTTCTCACATGTGCATTTTGAAGCATCAGAGTTCCAAATTCATTGTCACAAACAAAATAAAATCTACTATTACATGAAGTGCAATGAGCCCATTCCGGGCCCCAGGTCCATAAACAAGACTAAATGATGTCTTTATAAAATAAAACAGTTTTCTTTTAATTCGAAATCCATTTGAAGTAAATTAGGTATTACCGTAGGCAACCTTACTGCAGCTATGATCATTAGCTTATTGGCAATTTTAAGAGGGAATATTTTAGGAAGAAATTTTAAGGAGAGAAGGTAGGGAGGCAGATAGGTTCCAAAGAGCTATTACCTGTTTAGCACAACTAAGATTAACAAATGCAGCTTTACATTTCACTTAAACTAGCAACACCATGCAATTTTTTTTAAAATACAATGAAGTGCATAAAAATGAATTAAAAGTGATAACATATCAAATATTTATATTTATCTTTACATGTGTTGGGTAAAAGAAAACAAGAAAAGCAAAGTTACCCAATGTCCTTCCTTGGCAAAATAAAGAGTTAGCAACCTTACATAAAAATGGAATAGAAATTTTACATAAAACTTAAAATGAATACTAACTTACCATTTAAGTTACCAAAGTCAAGCTTCTGCTTCTTTGTCATGATATTGGGGGGATCATTAGCATTAGTGATAGTATCCAAGTCATTCTGGTGATGTTCCAACACTTTTATTGTTTCTAGCCAACTATCCTGGGCACTTTCCCAACAGTCCAAACTATAAAGTCCAAACATCAGTAAGAAAAACATGTAATAAAATTTACTTAAAATATTTATTCAGCGTGTATTTATAAAAATATGACATTTTTTTTAACTGTGTCCAAATATTCAGTTTGGTCACCTATTATTAACAGAAAACAAAAATGCTATTGCAGATCACTGCCTTGGATAACAAAGCTTTAAGCTTACAGTAGTGTAAGGAATGCCAGAACTAAACACTTTGGCAACTATATGGCCAAGAATACTGTTTCTATTTTGCATGCAGAAGGTGATATCAGGATTTGTAGAAGACTGCATAAGATGATGGACCCATTCTATACATTAAAAACAGTTAAGGCTATTTCAGTTACCATTCCTTAGTACCCCTAATACCAATAGGCAAATACTTGTATGCAGGGCTGCACCTAGGAAGCTGGCAGTCCACATGCAAAAATAATTTGGCTGCCCTACTTATGAGTCATAGTCTTGGGCTCCCCCCTCTCAGAAAAATTTATCAAAAATTTATTTATGTTAGATGATATCAGATGTACCAAAAAAAAATTATATAATTTTTTTTTCTCTTAAAGAAATGTAAATTTGGGGGCAGGTGGTTTTCATTTATTTTTATTGTCAGAAATATTTTGTTTCAATTTTTTATTATGAAAAAACATTTTTTTACATGTATTTTCAATAATATATTCAATTTTCTAGTTTTGTTTTCAATTTTTTTTATTATATATATATAGTTTAGTTGTATGATGTACGCAAAACCAGACTTTGACCAACTGAGGCTCTCATGTAAAGCAACAGATGGACAACTTTCTAGCCTTAGTGAAACGAACAAAAAGAAACACATCTTATTTTTACGACAAACAGTTTCGCTACTATCCATAAATTTTTAGCAATGATATATAATGAAAGCATTCAAAAAACCATTATGAAGCTCAAAATGTTCTCTATCATTTATGATGTGGGACACTACTTCAAGAAAAACTTTTCCCAAATAGTAGGAGTCAATGTTCATATTGACTAACAGGTTTTTATTATTCAATTTCTGTTCCTTAATTTCTTCGGAATAAAATATAACCACTAAATCTTTTTTTAGGAAACTTCGGCGTTATTCAATTTGGGTTAACTTTTTTTGGATGAAAATCTCATTTAGAACTCGTTAAAAATATATAACAAAGTTATTTTTACATCTCATTTTCAGTAAAACAGTTAAATACAAAAACTTACTTACCTACTTCCTACATATGCCCAAAAAATACAAAATAAATCTAAAGCATATCGATGTTGCAATCGGACACTGAATTTGCATTCACTACAATGTAAGATAGAGCGCCAATCTGTTAAGCCCCCATCCGAAAATCCGGCCATTTTATACTAACTCTCAAACTTCATTATGTGCTTTGAAATCCATAACACTTGTTTTTGCATAATTTTATTTCAGTCCTTATTTTATATCAGACACTAATTTTGGGTTGGGTTGTTTTACCTCTGAGCGGCACTTTTTTTGCACACCATGCGCTAAATGGCCAGGTCACATGGACCCCACTTTGCGTCTCTTTGGCCAACAGAGCCATGAGAATAGTCTTCACTTTGCGTCTCTTTTGCCAAAAGAGCCATGAGAATAGTCTTCCCTTTGCGTCTCTTTTGCCAACAGAGCAGATTTAGAAAATGTTTCAAGTTAATAATAATAATAATTTATTTCATGCAGGGGGTTACAGTAAAGCCAAGGTACAGGTAATTTGGGATAGTAATTTAAAAGTTCAAGTGGCTGGATGTCCCAGTACATTTCAGAAAATTTGTTTTAATAACTTCTTTTTATTCATATGAATAGATTCGAATAATGGCGGCTGAATTAATTTCCCTTTAGATTAAAAAGAACGTTTACAATCCATTAATCAATGCATTGCAGTGAAGTTTATATTTTAAAGGTAACTAAATTCTTTTTTAAATAAAATTATTTCAATCCTCGTTTCTGGTTTTCGTATCAAATATAAAATAATGCATAGACCAGTCTTACAATTAGACGCATCACAGACTCTAATTGGCGAAAAAAACTATAAGAGAAAACGTCATTCTTACTTATAAGGGAATTATTATAAAGTGTCTTAGCATACTCCAGCGTAAATCCCTCAAACTGAAATAATATTAATTTACAAATATATATCACAGAAAAATATGTGGATCCATAAAAAAACTATGATAATAGCATAATAGATTATAATTGATCAAACAACTTTTAATTATCTGAATAAGTTACACATTGACTTACTTAAATTTTCCACTGTTAAGCTCAACTGTAGTTCTCAGTTCTGGCATCACATGATGCAGAGCTGACCAGAATTCGTCATTGATGATGACTACATTGGGTCCGATGACGTCCAAATTCCCATGAGGTTTCCCTGGATCTGTTCTGTGCATCATTGATTTTAGGAATCGCTTCAATCAATAATCTGCAGAAGCGAGATCTGGAGAATGTGGTTGGCCATGTCTGAGTGTTGCTTCTAATGATCATTCGATCATGAAAAGCATCGGTTATCACTGCTCGTACTATCTTTGCAATATATGTATAAAGTTGCACCGTATTGCAAAATATCATATTGCTGGAGCGAAGATATTACATTTATCAAAGAAAAAATGGTTATTGGTTACAACTTTAGATTCCATTACAGTGGGTCCTCCGGAAACATAATGAACGAGCTTGGTTTGGTTGTTTTACTTCTGAGCGGAACTTTTTTGCACACCATGGGCTAAATGGCCAGGTCACATGGACCCCGAAGGCTCAGAGAAGGTTGGGGGAACCTACTGGAACAGCTGTTGGGAGACAGATGGTAGCCTCCCGTCAAGGTCATCCAGCGTGTTCTTTAACGTGCACAGGGTATGGTTCTCCCGCACACGGGGCCACGACTTAACGTCCCATCCGACGGACGGTGGTCTTTCCAAGCCCATTGGTATCCCCTACTGACCGTGGGCAGGGCGGGGAATTTTGCGGAGATAAATCTCAACGCTGACCCAGCTGGGACTCGAACCTGGGAACTACAGCTTACGAGCCTGGCGCGCTACCGACTGAGCCACCCCCGCCCCATGAACGAACTTGTAAATCCAGCCAATTTATGACCTTGGAATACACTCGAACACGTGAGTCTGTTTCCACCACGTTTACACTATTACAAATGTTGATCGATCCACGAAGTAGAACACGAGCTTTAGAGTCCATCGAATGCTCTCTGGCCATCTGTACTACAGTTGAACTCCAGCATGAAATTCTAGAGCAAAATTCACCCGTGTTTGACATTCTGTTAATTGAAGATGCTGAACGCAAGTTATGCTATGTTAGAATTGATGTAAGCTCTACCGCATCACTTGCCAGGCACTCGCGTGGGACAGTCCAATGTACTTAGTAACCTGATGGCTACCTCATTCAACATATGGATTGGCATTAGCGGGATAATTTTTTCGACTGTATGTGCGATATCAGACAAACACGATGGATGCATCGATTACCGAACCTGTTCTATCAAATATATTTATCATAGTTCGTAATCCTTCTTTTTTCTGTGGTATACCAGTCTCACATCGGTAACATCAAAATGCAGCAGCTGCATCGGTGTCGCAGAAATATAGTATTGCATTATCTCGATTCTCATGCGAAGCTTCAGCTGGTTATTGAACATCTCGAGCGATGACTGGATGGAAAATCTTGAGCTAATTCTTATACCGGCAATAGCAATTTCTGCATCCTTTTTTATTTACATAAATTAAGTAATTGAAATTTGTTTAAATATACGAAATTTTTTTCAGACTCCTCATAATATCTAAAGTAGATATGCAAATTATCATTCCTATACGAGGGGCGGGGGTGGCTCAGTCGGTAGCGTGCCAGGCTCGTAATCTGTAGTTCCCAGGTTCGAATCCCACCTGGGTCAGCGTTGAGATTTATCTCCGCAAAATTCCCCGCCCTGCCCACGGTCAGTAGGGGACACCGATGGGCTTGGAAAGGCTGTCGTCCGTCGGATGGGACGTTAAGCCGTGGTCCGTGTGCGGGAGAGCCATACCCTGTGCACGTTAAAGAACACGCTGCATGGCCTTGACGGGAGACTACCATCTGTCTCCCAACAGCTATTCCAGTGGGTCCCCTCCCCCAACCTTCTCTGAGCCTTCGGGGTCCATGTGACCTGGCCATTTAGCCCATGGTGTGCAAAAAGTGCCGCTCAGAGGTAAAACAACCCAACACAAATTCCTGTACGATTACTTGCCTTTGAAATATTCACGCTAGAGTACACCAAGTAACATTGTAATCCCTTAATAGCTTTCTAGGCCATTTAATGATTAGCGCTTAGTGTCTGACATATTGCAGATGGCTGACAGTTTATGAGTTTTGTTTCACTCTTTACTTTTTCCAGAAGCCTGATTAAAGGCAGGTGGAAATAATTAGCATTAGTTTCTTTTTCTCTTTAAGTCAGAGAGCACAAAAAGTACCAGAATATTTGCAAATGCAGTTCATTAATCTTTAAAACTTCGCTCGATACTATTTTGATTACACAGTTCAGTAGAGCCTCCGAAGAATATGGCCTTTGAGGAATTTGCCATGCACATATATATAATAGAATGTTCAACTCAACGAAATATTTATCTAGATGGCTTTAGATGACCTCTTTGTTCATACTTAGCAAAAGATCAAATTAACCTCTGATACTGGGAATCATAACATTTAGAATGTGCTTTTGAAATCTGAAACAACAGCATGAACACTGATTAACATAAAGTCTATTAATTAATATTATTGTTTGGGTTGTTTTACCTCTGAGCGGCACTTTTTTGCACATCATGGGCTAAATGGCCAGGTCACATGGACCCCGAAGGTTGATGGAGAAGGTTCCAGTGGGTCCCCTCCACCAACCCAGAAGGTTGGTGGAGGGGACCCACTGGAACACCTGTTGGAAGACAGATGGTAGCCTGCCGTCAAGGCCATTATGTTCTTTAACGTGCACAGGGTATGGCTCTCCCGCACATGGGGCCACGGCTTAACGTCTCATCCGACGGACAGCGGCCTTTCCAAGCCCATCGGTGTCCCCTACTGACTGTGGGCAGGGCGGGGAATTTTGCGGAGATAAATCTCAACGCTGACCCAGCTGGGACTCAAACCTGGGAACTACAGATTACGAGCCTGGCGCGCTACCGACTGAGCCACCCCCGCGCCCAGATGATATTCCTTTGAATTAATATTGTAATAATTATTTAATGGTGATATAATAATTAATATTATATACAAAATGATATCAAATTAAAACCTGGCCAGTTTACTTCTCTATTTTTTTTTAATTCCTGACCGGTTCTCCCCAAAACAGCAACTGATCTAACAAATGAAGAAATATTAATATATATTGTATATATGTATATTACGATTTAAACAGAATAATTTGATATACTTTTAAAGTCGGACAATTAGACCTACTTTTGATTCGTAATCTTTTCGTTTCCTACTTTCAATTCAAAATTCTTTGCTTCTTATGACGAGAAATTATCAGCTAGAGCAACAGCAAAAAAAAGAAAAAAACTTCCTCCTTCACACAATTAACACTTGCCAAGATTTCGAAATATGAAAAACCCTACTGTACCAAAGCTTTCATGTCCGGATGCTCCTTCGACGAAGACGGAATGCTTCCTCTTTTTTTTTCTTAGCGAAAATGATAGAGAAAATTCTTTTCTTCTTCTGTCCTAACAACCCCAATTGTCTCCAAGTCTCACCTTTCGGACATGCCACCGTTTTCACATATTATATATATTTGTCTAAGAAGCAAGAGAGATAGATCTCCTCTCCAACATACCTCAAGCTTTTCAAGCATCTGGGAATCCTCTTGGAGATTCCGTACCCTTGGCAACCACCATCTTCCCTACGGAATTTCAGAGATTTCGGGAAAAGAACGAGCTTCCCCCCATCCGAATCGCTTGCCGAGTCCATGCAATGATTGATGTGCACCGTTACAGCATCACGAAACTGTCTAACACCGCATTAAGCCTATGTTTCCTTTTTTTATTTTCTGCTTTCAGTACTGAGCTTTCATGAGTTACGTTACCCTAGTCTTCGCTTCAGCCTGTAGTTCCGTTTCTCTGTAAAGAGAGAGCTTATGCAGTGAAGCGACTACTGCAGGAGAATACCGAAGATTAACCTAGTTGCATCTTCCGTCTTTCATATACAACGATTTTTTACTAAAAGAACAATTCCCATCAAAATTATTTTTCCCGTGCTTCTGTATTCTTATTTCCCGATCGATTTTCTAATCTCTTCGTTGCTTTTTATCATACAGATATCCTTAAATTCCTTGATCTTTTTTTAGAAACGGTAGAAGACTATCTTTTAAGATAAATCTTTTGTTTTCATAATTTTCTATAAAAAACAAAAATATGTATTTTAGTTCATACTGCTTGTCATTTGTCGTTAATTATATAAAAATGTTTTATTTCTAACTTATATCCAATCCCACTTTTCTCCATGCAGTCCCAATGATCAAATTTCTGGAGAATTTTTGAGCAATGAAAATTAAGGTTAGATCAGAGGTTCCCAAACTTATTTGTCCTACTGCACCCTTTTCAGAAAAAAATTACTCAGCGCCCCCCTGGAAATCTACCTTCTTTAAGCGAACAAACAGAAAGATGCAGTGACAAATTTGTGTTCTTTTATGTATCTATAATTCTACCTATATCCTACAACATAGTAAGGAAAGATGTTGTTGTAAATAAGACACCTTGAAGCTTGAAATTATAAAATTATTTATTAAAATCAACCATAATAACATTCGACTTTAACTCTGTGTTATACAAAAGATGAAACATGTACGATGTAATTGCACCCGAGGCTATTACCGACCCTCTGGATCATTCCAGCGCCCCATAGGGGGCGGTATCGCCCACTTTGGGAAACATTGGATTAGATGATTGTGTTCCTTTCTCATGACGTCTCGCCTTCTCACATCTTCTCAGCAGAACATTAAACTGACAGGTTTCTCTCAAACCACCTTGGCAAGTGAACTTCTTGAAGACATTTTATTTGCATTTTAATGTACAGTCGCTCAAAAAAATATCCGAACACTATGGTTGATTACAGAATTCAGAAAAAATATCTGGCAACGATTTCTTTTAGAAATTAGTGATCTGTCAAACTTTGTGTACTGTACACGAAGGTTGCCAGATCAGTAATTTCTAAAAAAAATCGTTGCCAGATATTTTTTATTAATTTTTTAATCAGCCATAGTGTTCGGGTTGGATTGTTTTACCTCTGAGCAGCACTTTTTTGCACACCATTGGTCTAAATGGCCAGGTCACTCGAAGGCTCAAAGAAGGTTGGAGGAGGGGACCCACTGGAACGGCTGTTGGGAGACAGATGGTAGCCTCCCGTCAAGGCCATCCAGTGTGATCTTTAACGTGCACAGGGTATGGCTCTCCCGCACACGGGGCCACGGCTTAACGTCTCATCCGACAGACGACGGCCTTTCCAAGCCCATCGGTGTCCCCTACTGACCGTGGGCAGGGTGGGGAATTTTGCGGAGATAAATCTCAACGCTGACCCAGCTGGGACTCGAACCTGGGAACTATAGATTACGAGCCTGGCGCGCTACCGACTGAGCCACCCCCGCTCCCTTATGATATAGTTACGATTGATTAAACTGAAACAAGTTAGAAATGGGAATTAGAGCCATCGCAGTCACGACTGAGCCCCGCCCCCCATAGTGTTTGGATAATTTTTTGAGCGACTGTATCTTGTACCTTTTATTTCTCTTGTAAAGAGTGAAGACCTGTTTTACTTCGCTAGCATCATCAGCTTTTTCTGTCTCCAAACTTCATCCCACTTGATTGCGATGCTTCTTAGCGGCTGCATACTTCGATACTTCGATATTGATTACCAAATTGCTTTTGTTAAGCGCCTACTGCAGAACTTAATCGACAGAGAACCACCAAAGTGTTTTGAGATATGTTTGTGTTCGACCAATTATAGAAAAATATAAAATAAATTGTGACCCTTTCCTAGAAACCCTTTTACAGAAAACCATCTACGCGAACATAAAACGAAAACATGTAACGTTAGAAACCGAAACAAATTTCTGACGCCAGTTTACGAAAATGACAACTGTCTCCTAAAATGCGAGTACTGTTTAAATAATATTTCCTACAGCAACTTTGGTTTGACAGAAATGACCGTCTTTATTATGTATAATATTATGCCTGCTTTTAAAAAATTGCGCTATTCTAGAAGAACATAAATTTAATATAAATTTTCAGAGTGTTTTGTAGCTTTCAATTCCTAAAGCATTAAGAGGTTCCTGTTGGCGAGATATTCGTAAATCTTTTCTCTTTGGTTTTGCGCAGCGAGCAGCGTCTTCGGAAGCCATGGTATCAGAAAACATCAAGTGCCGCAGAGAACCTCCTGGCTCGCAAAGCGTACGCCTCGGTGCTGCAGTTGAGTGGGAAGCAACCTCGCACTCCGGTATACCTGGACTTCGTGCGAGCAGTGAAAGCGACTGCGAAAGAAGAATTCGGATTCGATTATGGACAAGAGGAGGTGAGTGGTGAAACCTCACAGAGTTTCCTTCTTAATATTATACCCTCTTTGGAATATTAAGGAAATTTTTTCATACTTTCGATATCTAAAGTCTCGAACTAGTATTTGATTGTGATGTTTATCAGTTGTTTGGAACCAGTTTTTGAGGTTAGAAAGAAAAGTGTTAATGTCCGAGCTTGCTGATCCGTAAATAGCAAGTAAATTGATAGTTAAATTATCCTTGTAGATATTTATATTCAGTTTTTCAGAAGGAATTACAAGCGAAGGTATCGTTTTAACTAATAATGTGTCGCGGAAGAAAAGTAGAATCCCATGTTCAAATGGACTAGGAGTTCTGGTAAAAAGTTGATTTAAATTTTCTAGATTGAACAATGGAGCATCCGTGCTGAGGATTTTAGTTTCTGTCAATATAATAATATCTAAAAAATTCAAAATATCTTTAAGATAAACACAGAGAGTATCCCAGTTTTTCTTTTTAGACTTCGAATGTTCACATGCAGAAAGCTTAGTATTCCTCAGATTCATAACACAGTTTACTAGTCAAGAACCATTTCTTAACTTCTTCATAGTCGCACAGAACATTTTCGTTGTGATCAAATGTTGGTAAGTCATCAAAATGAAAAGTTGCCATGACAGAAAAAAAAATAGAAGAGCATATAAGTAAGATGTTTCCCGTTTAAAATTGATAGAAATTCGTGAGCATATCAATTCGAATTACGCTGTCACCATCAGATTTTCTCATCATGATTTTTCCGTTCCGAAACCAGAGCTATTTAAAATTTTTCGATTTGGCCAGGCACCTCGCTTTCCAGAAAATTCTCTGTTCATTGGAGTTAAATTTTCATTTAGATACACTGGCGTTTTTTTAGCGTCATCAATAACGTTACTGGCAAAGATTTTCGATTTCTTTTTTGACATCCATTGTTCACTTTCGTTTCTAGATTTAAATTGGGCAATGATCGCAGGTGTTTTTTTTTTGTTCCTTGTTGGCAGTCTATGTAAGGCTTCAAGTTGATCAATGTTAAAATTAATTATATCCAGCGTTTCTGCAACATTGATCATTATCTGATTTAGATTTTCTTTCTCATCCTGGTCGTCCATTGGAATGCCATGTATCTCGATATTTCGGTTTCTGCCATATTGTTCAAGATCATTAATTTGCAGCTTTAGAGCCGTATTCTCTTGAGTGAGATCTGCACATGTAGTTTCAATGGTAGCCAGCTTACTCATAGTGTCTAGTTGAGTCGCTTCATAGTCGTGAAATTTATTCAATAGTGTATCATATTGAGATGAGAAAAATTCTACTGAATGTCTTAAGTCTATCATTTCGTTTCTTAAGTGCGTTATTTCATTTAGTAACGTTTGAAAGTTTCTAGCTTCTTGTTGCACCGAAGACGGGGGCCGTATACTATTAGAGTTACAGCCTTCTCCAGGTGTCTTAAAGGAGCGGTGACCCAAGGATGTCTCCTGGCTATAGTCACTGTTGTTATTCGATGTCGGTGAGGGTGATACACGTGTGTTATTCTTTAGAGGCGTATTGTCTCTGTTTTCTTTATCTGAAACGGGTCTGTTGTTTGTCCTGCTTAATTTGCAGTCAGTACAGAGCCACGTTTTTTTCTTCTCTTGAGTCATCTTTTTATAGTTTCTCTCTGTTGTGCCAGAGCACCCAAAATGCAGTTTCCCTTTGCATCCACTGCATAGGATATGGTCGGCATTAGGAGCAATTGTTTCTCCACAGCTGTAACACATTGAATTCATTGTATAGAGAGTTTTGGCTCACAAGTTCAACGGCGGGAACCACTATTGGGAAATGCACAAATTGGGCCTAAAGTTCTGGTGCTTAACTGATTTTAGCCAGCTCACTCTATACAAGGCACTGTGTATAACACGACGGACTGATGCAGGGGAGAGAGGACGCATAGGAGCAATAGCGTTTATGGCACTTATTAGTCTGATGACGGCCCAGAAGGTCAACTGACGTTGGTCGAGGTCACGGGAGGGCAGCGGACACACCCTGCTGGCAAGAGCTCTACGAGGAACGTTCGATCGAAACGACTGCTATCTTTTCAATGATTATGAATATTATCACCTGTTACAGCTTCCGCCTTATCCCCACCAACCGTGGTGATAAGGTTATCACCTCTTCAGATGTGGTGATAATGCTATAACATTTTCTTTCATATCTATCAGGCCGGTTTTATGTTTTGGGAGTGTCTGGGATCCATGCCTTAATGTTAACGTCCAATGTTCTTTTAAATAAATGTGGCCCAACTGCTTCCCATAGAAAATATCTGATCCTGAGCCATTTTGGATGAGGGCTGCATCAACAAAACTCTTTTTATCGTAGTAAGAATAATTGTGATGCTATTTAGTGGAACATTTTTTGGAAATTCTTCCTCTTTATGTATTTTACGCATTTCAAAAAAATCGTCACGTCAGCATTTCCTGAATAATACTGAGCAACACACAAAAAGGCTTTGAAATGAAAATAGCCAATCTTTACTAATTTCGAGGTGCTTAAACGTCCCGTGGCCGAGTGGTTAGCACGCTTGGTTACTGATCTAAGGGACCTGGGTTCGAGCCCCGGATTAGGCATTGATGTGTGTGTCGTTTTTCTGCTGAGGTCCTGCCATCCTCTCAGATCTCCTACTGAGGTCTGACAGGCTCCTGTCAGACCTCTGTGGTAAGCAGCTGCTTGAGGGGGTATTTATTTATTTTTTAAATATGAAAATGACAGTAAAATTTGTCGATTGGCTCTTGTTTATGAGATACAGAAATGGCCATGTATAAATGACTCAATCTGCATTGAGTATATAGGTAACCATTTCACAATGCTGTATTTTAAACTCCAGATTGCAACATATTGCGTTATATTGCATCAGCTTGTCATACATACAACCCCCAGAGGTATTGCATCATTGCCTGATGCAATCTAGTTGAGCTATGACATCGCGGCTTTATGATCGCAGACAAAAGATGATGCAATCGTTAATTGTAAGCGATGTCTCTTAGGGTGAGCAAGTCTTTTGAGCGACTTCCATTTACCCCTGAGTCATAAGTACAACGCAAATGATCCTTGCAGTTTTAATCCAGCAGTAGTGATGCCTGTAACTGTATTAATAGTGCAGATATGTTTTGTGAGACAGTGACATTTGCAAGCCAGAAAAGGACCATCACTCCAATAGCGAAAGCGGCGTGTGAGTTTTATTTTGGATGCAAAATCGCGGACCAGGACAAGACCTGAACCCCACATGTATGCTGCAGTACATGTGCAAGAAATCTTCCAAAGTGGCTGAAAGGCAAAAAAGTGGCAGTGCCATTTGCTGTTCCTTTGGTTTGGAGAGAGCCAAGCAATCATGCAAATGACTGCTACTTCTACATGGTTCCCCTGTTTCTGGAGGCATCACAAGGATTAAGAAGTGGACAGTAGCGTACCCGAATATACAATCTGCTCTCCGACCAGTTCTGCATGGCGAAGGCATTCTCGTTCCCGAACCTCCGAAAGAGTTTTCCATCTATTCAGATGATGAGGAAGGAGGCAAACAGACGTTGTGTTCTCTGTAGCCTTCGGTGTCTAATGATGATCAATACGTCTGTCACGGGGCGTCATCTGCGCCACACATTCTCACCGAAGAAGAAATGAACGATCTTGTTCGCGATCTGAAGCTGTCCAAGGCCAAAGCAGAGTTACTTGGATCAAGACTTAAACAATGGAATCTTCTCAAGGAAAATGTCCGAGTGACTTCATTTCAAACTCGTCATGAGCAGTTTGCGCCTTACTTCAGAAAGGAAGATAGCCTTGTGTTCTGCTCCGATGTAGATGTCCTGATGAATGCCCTCAATCAAACATGACCCTCAAGAATAGAATTCGACTTCCATCGATTCCAGTCGGACACGCTGTCTACATGAAAGAAACCTACGACAACCTAAAACAGCTGTTGAACTGTCTTTAATACAGTAAGTATGGCTGGCATCTTTGTTGTGACTTGAAGGCAGTGGCCCCATTGATGGGTGTGCAGCTGGGATATACGAAGTACTTCTGTTTCTTATGTGAGTGGGACAGCCGAGCAAAGATTTTGCACTAAGTGAATAGAAACTGGCCTCAGAGGAAATCTCTGAAGGTCGGAGAGAAGAATGTGGAACACCCAGCACTGGGAGAAATGCACAAAATTCTGCTCCCGTCCCTACACATCAAACTCGGTGTAATGAAAAACTTGGTAAAAGCCATGGACCGGACTGCATCAGCTTTCAACTACTTGGCTGACAAATTCCCTCGACTCAGCAAAGCAAAAATTAAAGAGGGTTTTTTGTGGGTCCTCAGATCCGTGAGCAGTTCAGAGACCAGATACTCGACAACCTGCTTCAGGGTGAAGAGAAAAAGGCTTGGGACACGTTTCGTCTGGTTTCAACTCTTGGAAATTCCTTGGGAATGTCAGAATAGACAACTACAAGAAACTGGTTAAGGGCATGTTGTCTCTGTATCACAAACTTAGCTGAAACATGTCCTTAAAAATCCACTTTCCCCATTCTCACTTAGATTTCTTCCCCGACAACTGCGGCATGGTTAGTAATGAGCACGGTGACCGTTTTCACCAGGACACATTGCAACGATGGAGAAACGATACCAGGGAAATTGGTCGACTTCAATGTTGGCTGACTACTGTTGGACACTCGCCAGCGATGATCCTGAGCATCTGTACAAGCGACGGGCAAAGCTACGTCGGAAGTAGAAGCGGAGTTTTACCGATACATGTTATGTGTACGTATTACTCTATTATATAAGAAATTATTGCGGATTTCTTAGAAATCGTAGCCATTTTTGCATTTTCATTGTCGTTGAAAATTTTTTCATTTTCATTGTCGTTCAGCACCTTGAAATCTTACTTCAATAAATAGTACAATCGCTCAAAAAAGTATCCGAACACTATGGTTGATTACCGAATTCAGAAAAAATATCTGGCGACGATTTTTTTAGAAATTAGTGATCTGGCAACTTCGTGTCACGTGATACGAAGTTGCCAGATCACTAATTTCTAAAAAAAAATCGTCGCCAGATATTTTTTCTGAATTCTGTAATCAACCATAGTGTTCGGATACTTTTTTGAGCGACTGTACACTTCATAAATCTATCGTTAAGAATGAAATTCTGCCAATAACTTCCATCACATAGACAAAATTATGTCACTTCTCATATAGTTGAAAAGTGAATCTGTCCCACCCACACACACACAAATGAAGCAGAATAAATCTAAAAAAGTGAAGACACTAAAAACGCATGTCTTATTTGATCATCAATTTCACTAAAAGTGATTTATTTTCTTGAACAAATATACTTCGTTCTTTGAAGTGCAATTCTTGAAAGTGTCTGAAACGCTTTTCCCCTTGTCTCGACTGCAGGTGAATGTGTTTGTGACAGGATTCCACGAGGCTGTTCTTCTGTATGCGCTCGCCCTCAACGATTCCTTGACTGACGGCTACAGCATCACCAATGGCTCCATCATCACCCAGAGAATGTGGAACAGGACATTTGAAGGTTAGTTCCCTCGTCTCTCTATAAGGCTAACCGATATAATTAATCTATTCCCCTTTTGTAATTAGTGTAAGCAACAAAAACGTTATTTAATTATTTTCCTTGATTAACGTTTCTACAACAAAAAAGGCGTTTTAATTACTTTGTTGTTAGTTCTTCCTCCGTCATCTGAGAATGAGTATTTTGGTGGAACGAGTATCCACCTCATTAGGAAGCTGCAACGGTCAATGAAAATCACACTGTCATTGTTTTACGCTGTGTTGAGTTGTTTCACCCTGGAAATTCTTTTTTTCACATTCTAATTGGTTGGTTGGCCGTTCACAAAGAATCTAAACTTGGATTAGAGGAGGGATATGGTTGGGTTGTTTTACCTCTGATCGGCATTTTTGGAACATCATGGGCTAAATGGCCGGGTCACATGGACCCCGAAGGCTCAGAAAAGGTTGGAGGAGGGGACCCACTGGAACAGCTGTTGGGAGACAGATGGTAGCCTCCCATCAAGGCCATCCAGCGTGTTCTTTAACGTGCACAGGGTATGGCTCTCCCGCACACGGGGCCACGGCTTAACGTCCCATCCGACGGACGGCGGCCTTTCCATGCCCATCGGTGTCCCCTACTGACCGTGGGCAGGGCGGGGAATTTTGCGGAGATAAATCTCAACGCTGACCCAGCTGGGACTCGAACCTGGGAACTACAGATTACGAGCCTGGCGCGCTACCGACTGAGCCACCCCCGCCCCAAAGAGGGATATGGTGGTCAGCTCTTAGAAACAGATGAGAAACTCATGTGAATTTTTAACATGCTTTGGATAAGACTCTCGTTTCGGAATAGGAGCTCTACACGCCTAAACCTTCAGCAGGAGAAAGTGCAGAAAAAAATTATCCTCTTCTATGCACAGGTAACAGCGGATATCATAAAATCATTACCCTTTCTAATAAAGACCAATGATGTCTTTTTTTCCATGTTTCAAATAAAGAAAATAAGTTTAATCGCACCATAAAGTTGTCACGTTCTGCTGACACTTCCTCTGTACAGTCGCTCAAAAAAGTATCCGAACACTATGGTTGATTACAGAATGCAGAAAAAATATCTGGCAACGATTTTTTTAGAAATTAGTGATCTGGCAACCTTGGTGTCACGTGACACGAAGGTTGCCAGAACACAAATTTCCAAAAAAATCGTTGCCAGATATTTTTTCTGCATTCTGTAATCAACCATAGTGTTCGGATATTTTTTAATATATATAATACGTATGAATATATAATGCAATGAATATGGAGCGTGTGCAGTTACGTTCACAGCAAACTGGAGCGGTTGCGGTTAATGTTCACAGCACATTGGATCGTGTGAGCTCACAAAGACCTGGATCGTGTGGGCTCACTCACGGAAATATTGAGCGTGTGCAGTTACCGTTCACAGGAGCGTGTGCAGTAATTGCACACGCTCCAGTTTGCAGTGAACCGTAACTGGAGCGTGTACAGTTGCTGTACACGCTCCGTATATTTTTTCTGAAATCTGTAATCAACCATAGTGTTCGGATACTTTTTTGAGCGACTGTAGGTGGTCATATTACTTTGATACTAGATCGTGTGGGCTCACTCACAGAAATATTGAGCGTGTGCAGTTACCGTTCACAGCAAACTGGAGCGTGTGCAGTAACTGCACACGCTCCAGTTTGCTGTGAACGGTAACTGGAGCGTGTACAGTTGCTGTACACGCTCCAGATATTTTTTCTGAATTCTGTAATCAGCCATAGTGTTCGGATACTTTTTTGAGCGACTGTACAGGCTGATTTTTCCTAAAGGAAAGACGCAAACGAGAAGATCCAAATGCTGTCACAACTGGAAATATGATCTAGTGCTTCACGCTGCGAGTCTGGAGCGCTGCCGGCTACTCCCGCTCTTTCAACACGCATTTCAGGGAATTAACAAAGAGCAAGAAACGCCTTTAATCGTTCCAAAAGCATCACTGCATGTTAGTAAAATCGGATTTAATTTCGGTTTGGTTGTTTGATGTTCGAGGAGCACTTTTTTGCACACAATAGACTAAATATTCAGGCTATAAGATCCAAGAGCTCATAATTCGATAAGGCTATCTGGGGCGGGGGTGGCTCAGTCGGTAGCGCGCCAGGCTCGTAATCTGTAGTTCCCAGGTTCGAGTCCCAACAGGGTCAGCGTTGAGATTTATCTCCACAAAATTCCCCACGGTCAGTAGGGGACACCGATGGGGTTGGAAAGGCCCCCGTCCGTCGGATGGGACGTTAAGCCGTGGCCCCGTGTGCGGGAAACCATACCCTATGTACATTAAAGAACACGCTGGATGGCCTTGACGGGAGGCTACCATCTGTCTCCCAACAGCTGTTCCAGTGGGTCCCCTCACCAAACCTTCTCTTAGCCTTCATGTTCCTTGTAATCTGGCCATTTAACCCACAGTGTGCAAAAAATTGCCGCTCAGAGGTAAAACAACCAAACTCTTTCACATACTCTAAGAAAGGAAACAACATAAGCGAAATGGGTGCTGCAATATTAAAGATCCTACAGTTTTATTAATAAATAGTAAAACAATGTAACAGATGAATATTATGCATAGCATATAACTTCTAATATTCAGTTCCGAGTAGCATTTAAAATTTAAACTTTTTTTATTCCTCACTTTTTTTGCTGTGGGAATGAACAAATTGCATCCGAGTATCAGAATATTGGGGCGTTTCGAAGTTGTATGAATGGAAAACTGCATTCCAATTCTTCCTAACTTTAAGTGTTATAGCAAAACGTCACAAGAAATGGAAAATCACAAAAAAAGTTCTCCAAACCTAGATTTTGAGTTACGTTTGTTTAGAAGATTTTTAGTAACTGAAACATTTAACATCTCTGCTGTTACTCGTAAGAATTTCTCTTAAAATTATAACAAATCGTTTTCTGAAAAAAATGTGAATTAGAAGTTTGTGTAATGTTTTTTCTCTTTGCATTCATTTGGAAACAATATTTAACGTTTAAGAAATGTAAGAACAGCACCTGTTGTCAAATATTTCAGCTTTGAATATTAAAAGAATTTTTTTTATCGAAATTTGGGTAAATTTCATTCAGATCTGAAATTTATCTTTCGCAACATTCTTCAATAAAAAAAAATGGGGCGGGGATGGATGGCTCAGTCGGTAGCGCGCCAGGCACGTAATCTGTAGTTCCCAGGTTCGAGTCCCAGCTGTGTCAGCGTTGAGATTTATCTCCGCAAAATTCCCCGCCCTATCCACGGTCAGTAGGGGACACATGGGCTTGGAAAGGCCGCCGTCCGTCGGATGGGACGTTAAGCCGTGGTTCCGTGTGCGGGAGAGCCATACCCTGCGCACCTTAAAGAACACGCTTGATGGCCTTGACGGGAGGCTATCATCTGTCTCCCAATAGCTGTTCCAGTGAGTCCCCTCCCCCAACTTTCTCTGAGCCTTCGGGGTCCATGTGACCTGGCCATTTAGCCCATGGTGTGCAAAAAAAGTGCCGCTCAGAGGTAAAACAACCCAACCCAACCTTCAATGAAAAAAAGCTTATTTCCAAAGTTAGGAACCTTTAAATGGGATTTTATTCCTTTCGCCTAACATGAAAGTATGCCAATATTTTTGGTAACTTCACAATCCACATTCTTTTAAATATCCATTTTTGATTGTTAGGAGAAAGCGTGTTTTGAAAAAACAGTAATCGTTCTCCAGAATACTTTCAACTTATTAAAATTAAAGTAAGATATAATTTTGCTTTTACTTACATAAACAAATTAGAGCATTTAAAACAATGGTGTCATTAGGCTAGTGCCCAATTGGAAATCGGGGCTACATACATCAAGCTTTTTAAATACTCCCACAGGAAGTACAGTCGCTCAAAAAAGTATCCGAACACTGTGGTTGGTTACCGAATTCAGAAAAAATATCTGGGAACGATTTTTTTAGAAATTAATGATCTGGCAACCTTCGTGTCACATGACACGAAAGTTGCCAGATCACTAATTTCTAAAAAAATCGTTGCCAGATATTTTTTCTGAATTCTGTAATCAACCACAGTGTTCGGATACTTTTTTGAGCGACTGTAGGTGGTCATATTATTTTGATACTAGATCGTGTGGGCTCACTCACGGAAATATTGAGCGTGTGCAGTTACCGTTCACAGCAAACTGGAGCGTGTGCAATAACTGCACACGCTCCAGTTTGCTGTGAACGGTAACTGGAGCGTGTACAGTTGCTGTACACGCTCCAGATATTTTTCCTGAATTCTGCAATCACGTGACACGAAGGTTGTTAGATCACAAATTTCTAAAAAAATCGTTGCCAGATATTTTTTCTGAATTCTGTAATCAACCATAGTGTTCGGATATTTTTTTGAGCGACTGTAATCCATCGGATTAATACCCTGTGATTGCGATGGCTCTAATTCCTATTTCCAACTTGTTTCAGTTTAATCAATCGTAACTATAACACTTTGTGTATGCGAATGTGCAAAGCATGTGAGGCATGGGCGTTTTGTAGATGCAAAGTTCTTCCAACTATTGCTTTAACGTGTATGCCAAACTCCTAAATAAAGTTTTGCCAGACATTAGATTATAGTACTTATTTTCGTTCTTTCAGACCCTAGAATACGTCCCTGAATTTGTGCAGTGCATTTATGTTACATTCTATATAGTCTAGATATACATCATTCATTTCTAATTATTGCGAATTTACAAATTATCAACTGATGTCAATACAAACTGAACAGTGTAGCACGAAATACACTGCACGACAATGAAATTGCCCCACCCTGAAGGAATGAGGGAATAGAAGTGAAATGTAGCATACACGTAGCAATACATATCGGCATACCATGATTTAATTTGCAGCCACTTACAGCGGTTAGAACATGAGATAATGCAGCACAATGTGACTGCCTCAGTAGGTGGTTGCACCGCCGTGAACGGCAATACGGCGTGTCATGGACTCATAAAGTCGACGGATATGATCCCGAGGAATTGCACACCAAGCAGCGTTGAATTGCTCCCATAATTCATGGAGTCCAATGTGGACCTACAGATTTTTTATTCGGGATAAATCTGGAGATCATGCTGGCCATGGCAATACTTGAACATATTGCAAACATTGTCTGGAGATCCTAGCAGTGTGTACACGGGCGTTGTCATGCTGGAAAATGGGCTGCTGCATGCCTTCCAGGAACGGTAACAAAACGGGCTGAAGAACCGCTGACATATCATGCAGCTGTTAGTGTTCCCGTGATGTAGACTAGAGTTGACCTGTTGTCACATCCAGTAGCATCCGATACCATTGCCTGACTGACAGGCAGTGTGATGGTTGCGAACAAAAGCTGGATCCGTCCTCTTGCCAGGTTGTTACCATACACGGACCCATCAATCATCAGCACCCAGTCAAAAACAGGATTCATCACTAAACATAACAGTGTTCCATTCATGACCCCAGTTCGCACGACTACGGCACCAAGCCAGACAAGCACTGCTATGGTTTGCAGTCAATGGCAGTCAATGTAACAGTTGCCTAGAGTGGAGGTGTGTCACATGCAACCTTCGGTTTATCATTCTGGTCGTTATGGGGACGTCCATGGCTGCTGACACGGCCTGTCGATTATCGTCGGCAGTGCTCTGTGGTGACGAACGAGCATTCGAACAATGCGCCTATCAAGCCATGCTGACGTCTGCCGGACAAAACCACTCCCTCTGCAATGCACGCAAGAACCTTCATTTCGTCACTGTTGCCAACAGTGTCCAACAGTTCATGCATCCCGATGAACATGGACAGCTACACGACATGTAATCCATCCAGCTTCACATAGGCCTATAATTCTCCCTCTCTCAAAGGCATCCAAATGGCGATAAACTTGGCGACGGCATGTACCAGGCCTTCCTGAACAATTTTCGGCCTTCGCTGAACAATTATAGCGAAATTACCTAATCTCAACCGTTCGCACGACTTCCACCTGCATAAACACAATACCATCCCTGTTCCTTCCTGCACCTTTTATCTCTTGAGCCACACACGTCATTGGCTCCGGATTATCATCATTTGCATATCTCAACTGCGCACACCCACCCTTCTATTTACATGTTTGTACGACACGTTCTTCTGGGTGGGGCACTTTCAATGTCGAGCAGTGTATTTTCTCTTTAGGAATTAATCGATTTCTGCAATAAATGGTTAAGACTAAATTGATTAAAGTCGTTTTGAACATGGGAAAATATTAATAAAAGTAATTTTGATTCATTCATTAGGACGAATTTTTTGTAAGTTTTTGTAACTCTAAGTTGAAAACGAAAGCCGTACAAGCTGTGGATTAGTCTTTCAATCATCTGTAGTAGGGGTTCTCCACGTGGGATACGCGGTAAAATTTTTGGGGTACGCTGTGAGAGCTCAAACGTCGCTAGATCTGGTAACAAAGTCGCTAAGTTGGCAACACTGCTATTGGTTTTTCATCTTTAACTGCTTTAAAAAATAAATATAGGAACAGGCTGGATGTTGAACATGACTTGCGACTCTACCTTAGCAAGATAACCCCAATCTTTGATGAACTGTGCAAGCGTAAACAAGTGCAACCATTTCACTGATTACCCAGTAAAATGTTTATAATTTTATATAAGTTTTGTCAAATTGTTCATGTCATTTTTTGTGTTTTTCGATATATGTAATTTATGAATACAAAATTTAATGTGTATATATATATATGCTTTATTTTATTCCCATTGTTATACTATAACTATAGTTTTATCTATCTATACAAGGGGTACGCCAGTTACATACACATTTCCAGGGGGTACGTGAAGCATAAAAGGTTGAGAACCACTGATATATATGTTTTATTTTATTCCCATTGTTATACTATAACTATAGTTTTATCTATCTATACAAGGGGTGCGCCAGTTACATACACATTTCCAGGGGGTACGTGAAGCATAAAAGGTTGAGAACCACTGATATATATGTTTTATTTTATTCCCATTGTTATACTATAACTATAGTTTTATCTATCTATACAAGGGGTACGCCAGTTACATACACATTTCCAGGGGGTACGTGAAGCATAAAAGGTTGAGAACCACTGATATATATGTTTTATTTTATTCCCATTGTTATACTATAACTATAGTTTTATCTATCTATACAAGGGGTGCGCCAGTTACATACACATTTCCAGGGGGTACGTGAAGCATAAAAGGTTGAGAACCACTGATATATATGTTTTATTTTATTCCCGTTGTTATACTATAACTATAGTTTTATCTATCTATACAAGGGGTGCGCCAGTTACATACACATTTCCAGGGGGTACGTGAAGCATAAAAGGTTGAGAACCACTGATATATATGTTTTATTTTATTCCCATTGTTATACTAAGTCTATAGTTTTATCTATCTATACAAGGGGTACGCCAGTTACATACACATTTCCAGGGGGTACGTGAAGCATAAAAGGTTGAGAACCACTGATATATATGTTTTATTTTATTCCCATTGTTATACTATAACTATAGTTTTATCTATCTGTACAAGGGGTGCGAAAGTTACATACACATTTCCAGGGGGTACGTGAAGCATAAAAGGTTGAGAACCACTGATATATATGTTTTATTTTATTCCCATTGTTATACTATAACTATAGTTTTATCTATCTATACAAGGGGTACGCCAGTTACATACACATTTCCAGGGGGTACGTGAAGCATAAAAGGTTGAGAACCACTGATATATATGTTTTATTTTATTCCCATTGTTATACTATAACTATAGTTTTATCTATCTATACAAGGGGTGCGCCAGTTACATACACATTTCCAGGGGGTACGTGAAGCATAAAAGGTTGAGAACCACTGATATATATGTTTTATTTTATTCCCATTGTTATACTATAACTATAGTTTTATCTATCTATACAAGGGGTGCGCCAGTTACATACACATTTCCAGGGGGTACGTGAAGCATAAAAGGTTGAGAACCACTGATATATATGTTTTATTTTATTCCCATTGTTATACTAAGTCTATAGTTTTATCTATCTATACAAGGGGTACGCCAGTTACATACACATTTCCAGGGGGTACGTGAAGCATAAAAGGTTGAGAACCACTGATATATGTTTTATTTTATTCCCATTGTTATACTATAACTATAGTTTTATCTATCTGTACAAGGGGTGCGAAAGTTACATACACATTTCCAGGGGGTACGTGAAGCATAAAAGGTTGAGAACCACTGATATATATGTTTTATTTTATTCCCATTGTTATACTATAACTATAGTTTTATCTATCTAAACAAGGGGTGCGCCAGTTACATACACATTTCCAGGGGGTACGTGAAATAAAAGGTTGAGAACCACTGATATATATGTTTTATTTTATTCCCATTGTTATACTATAACTATAGTTTTATCTATCTATACAAGGGGTGCGCCAGTTACATACACATTTCCAGGGGGTACGTGAAGCATAAAAGGTTGAGAACCACTGATATATATGTTTTATTTTATTCCCATTGTTATACTATAACTATAGTTTTATCTATCTATACAAGGGGTACACCAGTTACATACACATTTCCAGGGGGTACGTGAAGCATAAAAGGTTGAGAACCACTGATATATATGTTTTATTTTATTCCCATTGTTATACTATAACTATAGTTTTATCTATCTATACAAGGGGTACGCCAGTTACATACACATTTCCAGGGGGTACGTGAAGCATAAAAGGTTGAGAACCACTGATATATATGTTTTATTTTATTCCCATTGTTATACTATAACTATAGTTTTATCTATCTATACAAGGGGTACGCCAGTTACATACACATTTCCAAGGGGTATGTGAAGCATAAAAGGTTGAGAACCACTGATATATATGTTTTATTTTATTCCCATTGTTATACTATAACTATAGTTTTATCTATCTATACAAGGGGTACGCCAGTTACATACACATTTCCAGGGGGTATGTGAAGCATAAAAGGTTGAGAACCACTGATATATATGTTTTATTTTATTCCCATTGTTATACTATAACTATAGTTTTATCTATCTATACAAGGGGTGCGCCAGTTACATACACATTTCCAGGGGGTACGTGAAGCATAAAAGGTTGAGAACCACTGATATATATGTTTTATTTTATTCCCATTGTTATACTATAACTATGGTTTTATCTATCTATACAAGGGGTACGCCAGTTACATACACATTTCCAGGGGGTACGTGAAGCATAAAAGGTTGAGAACCACTGATATATATATGTTTTATTTTATTCCCATTGTTATACTATAACTATAGTTTTATCTATCTATACAAGGGGTACGCCAGTTACATACACTTTTCCAGGGGGTACGTGAAGCATAAACGGTTGAGAACCACTGATATATATGTTTTATTTTTATTCCCATTGTTATACTATAACTATAGTTTTATCTATCTATACAAGGGGTACGCCAGTTACATACACATTTCCAGGGGTTACGTGAAGCATAAAAAGTTGAGAACCACTGATCTATAATGACGAGAGTTCAACCGTGGTTTCATTTAATCAGTTATACTATTCTAACCAAAATAAATATTGCAGTTTGTTTTCCAGATGAGAAATAGAAAACCTTTGTTTATTAAACCCGTTATGCATTCAGAAAATCCAAGATTCAGCTTTTTTCGATGAAATTAAAAAAAGTCTCTGCGTTATCATTGTAAGAAGTATTGTGTAAATATGCTATATTTCTTTCGCCCAGCAAAGCTTTCTTTAACATGCACAGGGTATGGCTCTCCCGCACACGGGACCATGGCTTAACGTCCCATCCGATGGACGGCGGCCTTTCCAAGCCCATCGGTGTCCCCTACTGACCGTGGACAGGGCGGGGAATTTTTGCGGAGATAAATCTCAACGCTGACCCAGCTGGGACTTGAACCTGGGAACTACAGATTACGAGCCTGGCACGCTACCGACTGAGCCACCCCCGCCCCATATCAGACACTAAAAAATAGATTTAAAAAATATAATCTCTCATTGCATATGTACAATATAATTTAATCTTTCCTATTTGGTGGAATATTTTAGTAATTCAGAAATCATAAAGAAGTCATATTCTCACCACCCCCCACCCCCCCGCCCTCTCTTCGATTCTAAATTCTGTGAGACTTCCCGAAACTGAAATTTTAGACTCTCCTCTGAACAAAATTCTTGGACCTCCCCAAAACAATCCCCCTCCCCTTGAAACTAAATCCTTATTTTAATTCAACACAAATAAATACTGTGCAATAAAATTATTCTATGTTCGGTAATTCCACCTCGGACCAGTACAACGCATTGAGTATTACAAATGGCGTATATCTATTCTTATTATGACAATTATATGTCAATTACCCATTTTAGGGTTAATACATCCCTTTCTATTATCATAAATTTCAGACATAGATATATCTTCAAAACCAACTATTTATCACTTAGAATTACTAACTAATGTACTATCTTTAACAACTATCCAAGAGTACTAGTTAAGCAATTACAAAAGGATAATATTACCATAAAACTTGTACGTAGGCTGGAACAACTGCATCAACAGATGTTAATGTTGGTCCCAACATACTCGTATTTTCCAACATGAGCAACCAGTCCTATTATACCATATATATACCAGCAACGATGGATGCAAATACAGCTGCTTTTCACTTAATTCTAAATTTGTATGATCAGTCCTGTCATATCACAAACGGCTACGATGGTTACCTCTGTACCACATTTCCACTTGCTCATAATCGTGGATTAATCGGACTTGGATTGGCCTTGTTGGGTTTCTCCATTACCTTCTAATGTCCGCCGTAATACTGATGCATTCAGTTTACATTTATTCATTTTGTTCTTCGATGTGGAACATTTATAAACTGTTGGATATGCTGGTATAACTATCTTTCGTACTCACTACCCTGCAATGGAATTCGTGGCACCTTTCAACATGAACAAAATTATAACTTCCAACAGCGGCCATTAAAAGTTTTAAAGAACATTAAAAACACTAAAATCTTTGGCCCAACTCAACTCTACCTCTAAGAGTCGTACTTTAATTCCCCTCTATCATTCAGAGTGATGCATTTCGCTTGCCTCTCTTATGGCGGCTTCCTCAGACTCTTACTGTGTGTTACGTTACCTTATATGCGTGTCCTCCGCTACGTCATCATTTACGTACCTATGCGCCTATGCGCATTAATTTCTGCATCGCTCTTCTGTTTTAATACAAGATTCCATGCAGACGGTAGCAGGGGATGTCTGTGTTACATATTGCATTGCTATGGCTATGTATGTCAAGTTTTTCAGCATATGCTAATTGAAACTTAGCTTGTGGAGTGGCTAATGCTTTGTATTCTATTGTATTCATTTTAATGTTATTTTCTATTACTCTCTGTGCTAAAGCTGTATTTGGTTGCTCTTTTTGAATATCTATTTTATGTTCACTCATTCTCATATTATATTGCTTGCATGTTTTCCCAATATACTTATTTTTTCCATTCAATTTTTCTGAGGGATTGGGAATCTCAACTTGGTATACCCCCCCCACTAGGAATTTTCCTATCTCTGTAATTAATCACTAAATTTTTAATTGTTATTGTTTTAACCGGTAAAGTAAGATCATAATTACTTACGATATTTTGCATTGTATTCGTTACTTGTTTAATATATGGGAAGCTATGTGTATATTTTACTGTCTGTTGTGGTTGTCTTCCATTTATTTGAGTTTCTTTAATTAAAATGCATTTTGCGTTTTTCTGCCATCTGTCTAATAATTTCTTTGGGTATCCCACTTCCCCAGCGATTTGCATAATATATTCAATTTCATGTTGAAATGTATTCAACTCTGAACAATATCTATGAGCCCTAATATAATGTGGAAGAATTGAAGCTTTTTTATATTTCAAAAGGTGTGCAGAAGAGAAGGGAATGTAATTTGGTATACGAGTTTTTCTTCCTATAGACTGTTGTTTCACAATATGTTGCTTTTCTTGTTATCATTATATCTAAATACAGTAATTGTTTATTTACTTCTTCCTTGTGGGTAAATTTAATTAAGGGTAATACTGAATTAAAAACCTCAATTAACTATTTAAATTTTTCAAGTGGATGAGGCCAAAAAATCAGAATATCATCAACATATAGTAGGTAGAGAAAGGGCAAAAGCTCACATCTTGCCAATGCAGTTTGCTCTACGTATCGCATAACGACATCAGCCATTAGTACCGAAAGAGGTGATCCCATTGGGACGCCTTCGGTTTGTTGCCGCGTACAACTGATCACATCAAAGTAATTGGAGGAAGTTGCCAGCTCCAGCGCATCGTGAATACTGAAGTATTCCAAGGAGCTGGGGAGGGCAACTCGCAACCATTCCACTTTCAGCCGCATCGCCACATCCGGGTGCTAGGATAGAGCGATACAACATCCAGCGAATGCATTGTAGTTGACTCTGTAATGTTGGTATTCTGTATTTGAAATAAGGCCTCATGACCGTCTTTCAATGTATGTTTTGTTCGGGGAAAATATATCTTAAAGAATTTATAAAGTGCCACTTCCAAATTATAAATTGGGGCCTTTCTTTTGCAAACCAATGATTGAAAAGGGAAATCCTGTTTATGCAGCTTGATTTTGACAAACAGCTGGGGAACATCAGGGTATAATGGAGGGTTACACTGTTTAGCAATCTCATTTGGCAAAAAGGGGTCATTCTTAAGTTTTTGTAATTTATTTAAAATTCTACTTGTAGGGTTACTATTCATAGGTTGACATTTTAGTTGATCCAGCACATTCTGTATTTTTAAGTCATATTGATCTTTATCCATTATTACCACTTGATTGGTTTTATCTGCTAATACTATTTTAATCTCTTTTTGATTTTTCAAATCCTTTAAGATCTTTATATCCTTATTCGGTTTATTTTTGCTTTCCTGTTGTAGGCTTTTAATAGACCTATACATTCTAAACCTTTCTTTATCATTGTATTTATGAGGAATATTATTAAGGGATTGTTTGATCTGTGGGATTAACTTGAATGGGTCCGTAGACTCGTCAACACATGCAAATTTAGCCCCTTGTTGTAGTACCTGCTTCTGTTCCGCTGTTGTTGGAAGTTATAATTTTGTTCATGTTGAAAGGTGCCATGAATTCCAGTGCAGGGTAATGAGTATGAAAGATAGTTATACCAGCATATCCAACAGTTTATAAATGTTCCACATCGAAGAACAAAATGAATAAATGTAAACTGAATGCATCAGTATTACGGCAGACATTAGAAGGTAATGGAGAAACCCAACAAGGCCAATCCAAGTCCGATTAATCCACGATTATGAGCAAGTGGAAATGTGGTTACAGAGGTAATCATCGTAGCCATTTGTGATATGACAGGACTGATCATACAAACTTAGAATTAAGTGAAAAGCAGCTGTATTTGCATCCATCGTTGCTGGTATATATGGTATAATAGGACTGGTTGCTCATGTTGGAAAATACGAGTGATGTCGGGACCAACATTAACATCTCTTGATGCAGTTGTTCCAGCCTACATACAAGTTTTATGGTAATATTATCCTTTTGTAATTGCTTAACTAGTACTCTTTGATAGTTGTTAAAGATAGTAAGTTAGTTAGTAATTCTAAGTGATAAATAGTTGGTTTTGAAGATATATCTATGTCTGAAATTTATGATAATAGAAAGGGATGTATTAACCCTAAAATGGGTAATTGACATATAATTGTCATAATAAGAATAGATATACGCCATTTGTAATACTCAATGCGTTGTACTGGTCCGAGGTGGAATTACCGAACATAGAATAATTTTATTGTACAGTATTTATTCGTGTTGAATTAAAATAATTTTATCCTACTGTGGTCTTTAAATATTTAGAAACTAAATCCTATGTACATGCCTGGCGGGCTTCCTATTTTGTTTTGAAGTAAATAAGAACTCGGTGACTTATTACATTATTGATATATTTTAGATTTATTGTCTTTTAGGGTGTTCATAGGAAGGCAAGTTTTTCAAATTTTTCATTTTTACTATACCACAGAAAGACGCAAAAAAAATTCTGCTAACAAAATATTTTGTATCACTCCTTTGTAAATAGCAGAAAAAAAAATATATTTAAAATCTTTCAAAATAATTTCACATAATTGAAATAAAGGTATGAAACTAATCTTGGAAAGACTTAGTCCGAAAAAACTTGATTTCTCAATTATCCATCTTTAGGAATAAAAATAATGAATATGAGATTCATGTTGTTTAAAACAAAACAATAGCAATCGATTTTATACTTTTGCCCCGAAATTTTTCCATTTTGCATGTCTTAGAAAGAGTGAGAACTACTTATCTATTCCATGGTATTAGGATTTTCCCCCAAATATTATAGAAATTTGCAAAGTGAACTAAAATATTTTACAATGCTGACCAAATATTAAACTGTCTAAAAAACTAATACTTGCTAGATTGAATTTTTGTGGGGAGTCAAAATGTGATAAATGTATTTTTTTATGTTATATATTATGCTAATCAGAAATAGTGTAGGACAAGTAACAATTTAAGTCCTTTAAAATATTAATTTCTAAAGATATAATTTGCCCATTAATTTATGTTAACAAAAGCATTACTAAACATTTTACTTCCATATTTTCTCTTCCCATGACCAAACTCATTTGGGAAATTTGTGAAGGCTCTCTGCACCATGAAGTTAAAGCACATAATTCTCAAAATGATCACAATTTTAAACTCAGGAAACAGAAAATTATTTTTTAAATATTTTTAAGAAAAAAGAAAATTAAACGTTAAGGAAATTCGAATACTATTTGTTATCTGATAACAGATCTAGTAAGAGTTAAAATAATAATTTGAAAATTTAAAAGATCAACAATCTACTAACAGAAATATTTTGCAGTGCTTGATACAACTTTCCTACTAGCTTTGCTCTCACTCCCCTCTCCTACCCAGCTTTGCCACTGGTGGTAATTACTACCGAACTCAGCCTCTACAACAGGATGCAAACATGATCCAATTAGTTACATGGTGAACTGATCACCATTGCAGCTGCATCATCTTCACTATAGTTGGGTGATACTTTGCAGGACATAAAGAGCAATGGTTTTAGTTTCATTTTCACAAAGTTGCACAATGAATACTGGAATGAATGATAAAAATAATTCACATAATATTCATATCATAAAAATACTGAGATAGATTTAAAGCATAAAAAAGGCAGTAAAACAGAAAAATAATATATGGTACACATTTGATAACTGCTTCCAAAATCCTCTGATTTCAAAAAACAAATTTCAGTTCTTTTTTTGAGGTTGTTACAACATGAAAGAATAAAAATTTAAAAAAAAATAATTTTATATATTGCATCTATGGAATAATGATCAGTGGAATAAAGTATTTACATTGTATCTTAATAAAATGTGCTTCGTATGGAAAAGGTAAATATTACTTTAGAAGTTTGCATTATCTACTTTTATGACATATACACAAAAAAATTCAAACAGGAATTGTTATTTTTTTTTAATTGAAGTTTCATTTATTATGTTAGTGACACTAACCAATGCCCATTGTAACGCTCCAAATATTATTAACTTTTAAAGTTGGACCTTTTGTCTGATTCAAATTTATTCAAATTCCAGATAGCTTTATTGGTCACCAGGCAACAATAACTTGCCAAATAAAGTTGCAATAGGGTTCATTATGTATATAGCGTTACTTATCAAGTAAGAATTCAAAAAGGACTGTCAAGTTTAAATCTAATCAAAAATCAATTTACGTTGTTAAAGAGATAAATAGCAAAAATTCAAGTTTATTAAACAAGGTTTATTTCCAAAAAATTCAAAGGCACCTAAATTCAATACAAAAGTTGGAGTACTAAAAACTCCTTCTAACTAAAGTAACATCATCTCAACTTCCACTAACAGCATTCTCCATGGCCCAACGCCACCACTCAACTCACAACACATTCTCTCCTTCTAACGTCACTTAGTTATAACATGCATACAAGTCTGACATATGTCTATTGCACGCTGGGAAAGACATTTGCATAACATGACAATCATGCTAGCTATGATGCAAGAGGGGTCGTGTCCTATATACACTCTTTAGAGATTGAAAATCGAAAGGTCGGAGTTGCGCATGTGCAACTCCTACGTTTGGAAATGCGAATTATGATGTCCAAAAAAATGAAATATTCCCCAAAACGATAAATATAATGTAAATAAAGCAATCACACCAATCTCCTAACGTGTAAAAATTTGACTAGTACTATATAGTACAGATGGGTCATGACGATTCGAAGGTAAATAGTTCTCCACTGAATGCATAACTACCATTTACAAAACATAAGTAAATCCCATTATAACGAAGCACTCAAGGTGCAAAGTATTGCATTACGATATAATAAGCAGAATCATATTAGAAAAATATTCAGTAACGAAGCAGCTTGTAAATTTGTTCATTTGAAATACAAATCAAATGGATCATCATCATCCTCAAACAGCCATGGGCTACAGAGGTCCGACCAGACCATGCAGTTTAATTCTCCAAGCATATCTGTCCTGAGCTACATCTGCTGCATCTGGCCATTACACACCAATTCTAACAAGGTCCTGTTTAACAGTCTGCCCACCGCATCCTAGGTCTCCCCCTCCTTCTGAGGCCTCTAGGCACACTGTTCATAACCCTAGTCGCCAATCTATAATTATCCATATGGGCAACATGGCCAAACAGGCGGAGTCTCTCTCTGCACAATACGCTACTTAAAGGAGGTTGCAGACTCCTTTGCCTATCCTCATCATTAGTTACAAAGTTAAACCACCTAATACCCAAGATACTGCGTAAGCATCTAGAATCAAAAGCATCTAGTTTCTTGTTATCTTGTTTACACAGCGTCCAAGTTTCACTACCATAACTAACCCTAGAAAGAACCAAACTATTATACAGTCTAATTTTAGTCTTTAGGTGTATATGCCTATTTCTCCACACTCTCCATAGATTCTTAAAAGTCCCGGCACCAATCCCTATTCGTCTGTTAATCTCATGCTGCACATCACCAAAATCTGTTACACAGCTCCCAAGGTAATTAAACTGTGACACCTGCTCAAGACTGCAACCATTCAAATTAACTGAATCACAGATTGCCTGACCAATTTTCATCACTTTAGTCTTCTCTCTGTTTATAACCAAACCTACTCTACTACCAGTTTCATCAACAGCCCTAATGAAAGAATTCATCTCATCAACATCATTTGCCAAAAGGGCTAAATCATCAGCATAATCTAAATCAGATATTTTAGTATATCCAGACCATTTAAGGCCAAAATCTTTCCCTTGCAATGAATTTCGCATAACGTAATCAATAACCAAACGAAAGAGAAAAGGAGACAAAATGCACCCTTGTCAAACACCAGAAGTAATGCTAAACCAATTGCTACAAATCTTACCAACTCTCACACACGACTCAGTGTTATTATAGAGAGCTTTCATTATGTTAACTAACTTGCCTGGTATACCATATGATTTCACAATCAACCACAAATTATGACGATCAACAGAGTCAAAAGCCTTTTTGAAATCAACAAAGCTAGCAACCAAAGGTTTCTAAAATTCAAAACATTTCTCAAGAATCTGCCTAAGTGAAAATATCTGATCAACACATCCCCTAACACTTCTGAATCCACATTGCTCATCAAGCAATTGACTGTCAACCAGATTCTTAATTCTATTAAGCACAATCATGGAAAGAACTTTACCAGGAACAGACAATAGGTTGATACCCCTATAGCTATCACAAGAACTGCAATCACCTTTTTTGAAAATAGGGATAATAATAGCTTAGATAAAATCTGTAGAAACCATGCCTTTATCATAAAAGTTATTCAAAATTTCAGTCATCCAAGTGGTAACCGAAATATTCCCAGCTCTGAGCATTTCTGTAGTAATTTCATCTACCCCTGGGGATTTATGAAGTTTAAGTTTAGAAATAACCAAAATAACTTCAGATTGTGTTATAGGGCCAACATTAAAGCAGCCAATGCATTTATCATCATTACAAACAATGGGAGTAGAACTAACCACATTGTTTAGAACATAACTGAAATGACATAACAGAATCCTTCCCTTCTATAACCTTACCTTGTTTATCCTGCAATCCTTGTATGCCTGTCCGTTTTCTACCACACAAAACATTAACTATCTGGTACAGCTCTCTGCTGTTGTGCTGTCTAACTGCTTCCTCAGCTTTGTCAGCCAGGCCATCAAGCCAAAGATTCTTATCAGCAGCTAACTGATCCTTTACACCTTTACATGTTTATTAAGCTCTCTGTAATACTTTCTATTAGGACTAGTAGGGTATTGATTAAGGAAATTCCTGCAGTTCCTACTTTCAGAAATAAGCTCAAGTGCCTTATCACTCAAATAATTCTGCCTCCTCTGCTCCTTTTTTCCTAAAGAGTACTGTTAGTTTCCAAAAAAGCCTGTTTAAAATGGCCCCATTCTTCCTCAATTTCAGTAGTAAGCAAACCATGACTGTCATAATGACTAAGTAACCTATCATGGTAAGCTTTAGCTATAACTGGGTCTTTCAGAGCTTCGGTATTAAAGGTAAATTTTTTAACCTTAGCACAACAGTTTTTAAGTTTAAGTTGCAAGACACCTTTAACAAGGTAATGGTCAGATCCAATTTCAGCTCCCCTATATGCCCTGGTATTTCTAACAGAACTAGCCCATTTGCTGTTAATTAATATATAATCAATCATATTCTTATGCAGCCCATCAGGTGAAACCCATGTGTACTTATGTATGTCGCGGTTTTTGTAATAAGTGTTAGTTATTCTAAACCATTGAGTTTACTTACCTGTAGGAGATGTTGCCCATTGCCATTGCAGCTACCAATACCAAAAGGGCCTATCACCCCTCCCCAAAGGTCAGAGTCAGTTCCAACTTTGGCATTGGTCACCTAGAATAAGGGTAATATCTCCTTCTCTGACAGAATTCAAAATATCCTGAAGTTGTCCGTAAAACCTATCCTTCTCATCCTCATCGGCATCCTCAGTGGGGGCATAACGCAGATAACATAAAAATCTTTAATGCTTGTCTGAAATTTTGCTGTAAGAAACCTTTCATTAATGCACTCATATCCTAGAATAGCATCACTAGCATGCTTTCCATCCTCCCTCCCTGTAAAGAGAAATTAAAAGTTACTTTTAAGTATCTCACCTTTACCTGTCCATCTGGTCTCTTGCAAGCCTAGAAAATCTAGGTTATAGCGCTTTAATTCCTGCGTGAAGACATGAAAAGAATAATCTCTATGTAACGTCCTCACGTTCCTGCAGAGAGAAAATGATTAGTAGAATTTTTAAAGAAACTAGGTTTATTGAGATAGGTAGGTCCAACAATATCAAACAGCCCCCTGATCACAAGCAGGGGGCAAAGACCTGTTCCTCCTCCGCTAAAGGCACCGATGCTGGTAGGAACTTCAGGCATCACCTTTTCAAGTGGACTTTTTCAAGAGCCATATGGCCTGCCTGAGACACATTACTCCAGTTTAGGATTGACAATGCCCAAATAGCTAAGTGAGGTTCAGGTACCTGTGATGGCCTCTGATCAGGATTATCCACCAGCTGATATAAGGTATCCCATGCCTCTGTTCACTTAGGGCTGGCAACTCAAAAGCAAATAGAAAACAGAGTGGCAGATTCTCCCTCAACAGAATCCCACCAGTGTAGCAAGTCCAGGATCCATAATCAAGCTGAAATCCATAAACAAGTCCAGTCTAGTAGGTATAAATGGTCAGCACCAGGACCCTGTGAAGTTGACCACTCCTCAGCAGGGTTGAAAAAAAAAAAAGAAAAAAGTGGCCATAGATGACCAGATCAACAAGTATCACGGATTCGTGCTGGAGTGAAAATATCACCCACGTGTACACAGAACTATACAAGGAATCCAATATGTAGTTCTTGAGTGAAAAATTAAGTTTCATATGACAAAATAAAGGTAGCCATGCTTGCTTCACGTTATAAGCAGAATTGCGTTCTATTGGATCATGTTTTAATGGGATTTACCTGTATTTAATAATAAAATTATAATACGAATTAGCTTTTTATAAATATAATTTTTATACTATTAAGATTATTATTCAGTGAAACCTTACGAAACAAAATTGTAATTTTAGCTTTCTAAAAAGAAGTGGTGTGATTCCAAACATTAAATCTCAATTTGTCACCACAATTTTGAGGAAAATACATAATTTTTAAATATAATTATTTTCTGCACAGAGTAGAAAGGAAATGTGAGATCAAAGTTTTTACCACTGATATATTTTAGTCCCTCCAAAAAAAATAATGATATATCCCAAATTCCCACTAATTAGTGATTCAATCATTAGCAATATTTATCAACAGTATTATTCAATTCACAGGCAGATTAACATTTACTTACCGTATCCAGTCACTCGACTGTAATGCCAAGTCCACCATTGCACATCTGTGTTTAGCTGACACTAAATCTTTTTTACCATAAGCATCATTTACGGGTGATATTATTCCTCCAATAACATTGAATAGTTTTGTGCTGTTTAAATAATCTCGACACAGTTCTGCAATAAAAAGAATACAATGCGATAAGCATAGCAATATTTGAATTTTTCTTTAAATATGAGAGACCCTGAGCAAAATAAGAATTTACCTTTGCTACGTTTTATAGAAATTCATTTATATTTTACAGTTTGGTAAGCAGGGAGTGAGAGCCACTAGTACTTTTTTTCAGGGCTGGATGCAATTTGTCATCATGGGACCTCTTTGTCATATGACAAAGCTTGTTTATTAGTTTTACCCAGTGACAAAGAGCGACATTTTCAATAGGGGAAGCAATTTTCAAAGCACGCCCAAATTCAATCGGAATGCCGTTCTGGTACTTATGTTCCCAAATCATTGAACCGGAAAGCTATTATTCCAGTTCCTATGTTCCCAAATCACTGAGCAAGAATGCCTTTATGTTACTTAATTTCTGAAATCATTAAATGAAACTCCACTATATTACTTAGGTTTTCATATCATTGAACCAGAATGGTGTTCTTTGACTTTTCCGGATAAGAATTTGGAACAGAACACTGTTTCAGTACTTGATGTTTCCGAATCACTGAGTTTGGGTAATTCTATAGTTTTAAAAACAAATATTTCTGTCTGCGTATATATATCTATAGGCTTACCATATTTTTGAAAAATCAAACTGGGGGCATCAAGGAAGAAAATTTAAAATCAAGCTTGGATATGTTTTGCACAGTATAAAAATGATCAAACATATGATTCATTTAATATATATATTAGAGTGTTTGTCTCTCTGCTTGTTTGCCACCTTCTTCTAGACAGTCAGAGCTAGGCCCATCAAACTTCATCTACAGCTTCATCTTGCAATAACTTAGAGCATTGTATGAGTTTCAACTCACCCAACCCCAAAAGTCGGTTATGAAATATTGATACTAGATTGATGCGGGCAATTCTGTTAGTTTATCAAGGCACAAAAATATCCATTAAAAATATTCATATTTTTCATAAGTAATTTATCATTATTAATTATTCTATATAACGCTAGTTAAAGAATCTTCATGTTAAGGATAGAGATGTTTTCTATTGCTGCTAAGTGGAAGTACTAAGGGTATTTTGATAACTTCTGGTTCGCAGACCACAGAACTTTATCTGGGACAAAAAAACTGACACCTAGTGAGACATTTAAGACTGGTTGTAATGCATTGTTTTGGGTATGGACATTTAACAATTAAATGGATCTGACGAAAATTTATTAATTTTAATCTCACTTAAATCAGCCCCTTACAATATATTACTACAGTTAAGACCCATTTAAAGTGGAATGTTCATAACTTGGTTTATTTTCCCTTTTCTAAAAAAAATTCTTTTAAAAATCTTAAAATTTTATACATAGATAAATATGCATAAATATTTTGTGTATAGGTCCACCCATTTGTTATGGCATGTAAACAAATATTTCATTTACAACAATATAAAATTTTCACAAATGTTACTGTCATAATTTTGTGTAGCTTGTAGAAGAAGCATCAATTACAGCTTTTCGTCTCATGTGATTCCATTTGCAAATACGTGTATCTTATCTCAATGAGGAAACCACAATTGCTTGCATGATTAGAAACACTAGTTACTAGTGTCACTTATGAATCAGAATGTTTGAAATATTACACACAAAATGGAGGCAAGTAAATCACACTAGATGGTTTCCTTAGTAAGAAATAAATTGTAAAATTAACTAATGGATCATATATGTACCCATTTAATACAATTATTCATTTATGTTGTTTGTTCTGTGGCCAAGTGGTTAGCATGCTTGCTACTGATCTAAGGGACCTGGGTTCAAGTCCCGGGTAAGGCATGGATGTTTGTGTTGTTTTCTGCTGAGGTCCTGCCATCCTCTCAGACCTCTGTAGCAAGCAGCTGCTTGAGGGGGTATTTATTTTTATTTTTTATTGTTTTATTTAAATAAAAATTGTGAATTATAATTACTTTTGCTAAAAAAAAAACAGTTTAATACAAGGAAATTTTTCAAATAAGACAAACAAATGAAATGCCCCTGTTTAAGGCAGATCTTCCTGGAAGGCAACTCCTGTGTTAAACGGGGATTACTTGTACATTGAACTATTGTGAAAAATCACCTTATACGGCTAATGTTAAATAAAATTGGGTTGGGTTGTTTTACCTCTGAGCGGCACTTTTTTGCACCCGAAGGCTCAGAGAAGGTTGGGGTTGGGTTGTTTTACCTCTGAGCGGCACTTTTTTGCACGCCATGGGCTAAATGGCCAGGTCACATGGATCTTTAGGCTCAGAGAAGGTTGGGGAAGGGAACCCACTGGAACAACTGTTGGGAGACATGGTAGCCTCCCGTCAAGGCCATCCAGCGTGTTCTTTAACGTGCACAGGGTATGGCTCTCCTGAACACAGGGTCAAGGCTTAACGTCCCATCTGATGGAACAGCGACCTTTCCAAGCCCATCGGTGTCCCCTACTGATCGTGGGCGGTGAGGGGAGTTTTGTAGAGATAAATCTCAATGCTGACCCAGTTGGTACTCAAACCTGGGAACTGCAGATTACGAGCCTGATGCGCTACTGACTGAGCCACCCCTACCAAAAAGGTTGGGGGAGGGGACCCACTGGAACAGCTGTTAGGAGACAGATGGTAGCCACCTGTTGGTTGGTTTACCTCTCCAACCAACAGGTGGCTACCATCTTATCCCCACTGGGGCTGTTTTTTTTTGGGGGGGGGGGAGTAAGAAAGCAAATAATTGCTTTTTTTATCCCCCCTGTGGAGCAACTTTTTAAATAAACAAATGATAAATTCTTTTTGTATTTTCACAAATACTGCTGGAAATATTACTATCTGCCTTTTCCCAATCATCAATTAGTTTAAATTTCCACCTATAGAGGATGCCAAAGGTGGAAAATAAAATCTTTATTCTCTTAGAAAATGAGTATTCCATATTCACCACAGGAGATGCTATCCTTCTAGTTTTGACACTTGGATCGTTTTACCTGAGAGTGGAACTTTTGCACACAATGGACTAAATAGCCAGATCACAAGGACCACAAACATTTATCGAAAAATTGGGGAAAAGACTGTAAAGAGTTGGGTTGTTTTACCTCTGAGTAGCACTTTTTTGCATTACTTACAAAGTTAAACTACCTAATACCCAAGATACTGTGTAAGCATTCGTGAGAGTACTTTTAGAAAGCATAACAACCGATAACTTTCACGTTTTTAATCATGTTTTTAAATTTAGCTGTAAAAAATTTTCATTAATGCAGCCATATTCTAAAAGAGCATCACTGGCATGTCTGCTGAGAAGCAAGCCTATGCCTTGGAGATAAGGATGTTTGTGTTGTCTTTCTGCTGAGGTCTCGCTTTCCTTACAGATCTTCTCTGTGGCATTATTAAACTGACAGGCTCCTGTCTGACCTTTGTGACAAGCAGCTGCTTGGGAAATATTTTTATCTGACCTTCTGGTCCCTTGCAAACCCAGAATATCTTGGTTATAATGCTAGAATTCCTGTGTCAGTGTTAATAGAATAATCTCTATGCATAGTCCTCACATTCCATTCACTTGCAGAAACTAATTAGTGATTTTTAGATAAACTGGGTTTATTGAAAGAGGTCTTTTGCATATCAAACATACAATATCAGCCCTTGAATTGTGCGCATGGAGCAACGACCTGTTCCCCCACTGATAATGAATGAAGCCACTCATGCTGGTAAGAACTTGAGGCAACACCTTTACAAGGTGGTTGCTTAAATAGAAATTGACTGTCTGAGATACATACTCCTGGATAGGTGGGCAATGAACATAGAAGGGTTAAGACCTTTAATCAGGAAATATCCACTATCTGACATAAGATAACAATTGCATCAGTTCACTTAAGGCTGGGAACCTATAAGCAAAAAAAACAGCAGTATATTTTTCCTCAACAGAGGCCCACCAGAGCAGGCAGCAGTTCAGGGTTGGATTGTTTTACCTCTGAACAGCACTACAGCAGTTAAGGCTTAAATGGCCAGCACCATAACATTGTGATGTTGACCATTCCTCTGCACAGCATGTGAAAAGAAAATGTGGATACAGATGACCATATACAAAGGCCACACTAATCTGGAAGCTCTCACTTTCATTCCCTTCAAGGCACTAATAGTGAAAGCACTAATAGCTGCACCACAAGAACACTCTGTGCAACATCACAGAGAATTCATACACAGTTCTTCTAATATATGCCTAGTTACCATTCACAGACCCAGACTGCCTCTGTGGTACGAGTCACTGGGTGTCATTCTAAACTTTGCACTCCTCTTAGTACACTGAGCCAGTTGCCTATACAATATGTTGGTATACATCTTGTACAGGCATCTATATGAAATGTTGACCTGCTGTTGACTACAGCGGAAGACTCACTGTAACCCATTTCGTAAGTTGATGAAAACGTATTACTTTTATATTTTAATTAATAAAAGAACAATTAACATCAAACGACTGTTAATACACTCTGATTTGATTAGTAACCGAATTCATAATCTGATTGTTTCCTAGCAGTAAAAAGATAGAAAACGTAGCAAAAAAACTGGGTTCAGTCTGCCTGACCCCATATAGTATGGTGACTGGGACTGTTAATTTACTGGGGAATGCTGCTGATGGCATGTGGCAGGGGAAGCGATGGCTTGCAGCAGATATTCCATAGCTTGCGTCGTGCAAAAGTGCTGCAATGAGGAGTATTTTAGCAGTGGATGCTGCTGATGGCATGAGCAGGGGAAGCGATGACTCGCAGCAGACTTCGGCAGGCAAGCCGTAGCCCACATCACGTAATATTTTCGCATTATCCAAATTTCTGTTTTATTAATTAGAATAAAACAGTAAAATAAAAAAAAATGTGGTACTTACGTATTAACGCCACCGCAGCAGAAGTTGCAGTTATGTGCCAATAAAGAGCAGTAAGTACCGATGTTTTTTCTGTCAGATTTTTGTTTGGGGATTATTTTATAATTCAGTCGGCAGTGCACTGTTTCCGATTTTCATGTTTTTTGGTTTGTGTTGCCTGGGAGGACATTATTTAGTTTTGGGGCTTTTTTATATTTCAGTCGGCGGTGCACTGTTTCCGATTTTCATGTTTTTTGGTTTGTTCCCTGGGAGGACATTATTTAGTTTTGGGGCTTTTTTATAATTCGGTCGGCGGTGAATTGTTTCCGATTTTCATGTTTTTTTAATGTCATTAAATAATGTCCTCCAAGACAACACAAACCAAAAAACATGAAAACTGGAAACCGTGCATTGCCGACCGAATTATAAAAAAGCCCCAAAACTAAATAATGTCCTCCAAGACACCACAAACCAAAAAAACATGAAAATCGGAAACAATTCACCGCCGACCGAATTATAAAAAAGCCCCAAAACTAAATAATGTCCTCCCAGGGAACAAACCAAAAAACATGAAAATCGGAAACAGTGCACCGCCGACCGAATTATAAAAAAGCCCCAAAACTAAATAATGTCCTCTCAGGGAACAAACCAAAAAACATGAAAATCGGAAACAGTGCACCGCCGACTGAAATATAAAAAAGCCCCAAAACTAAATAATGTCCTCCCAGGCAACACAAACCAAAAAACATGAAAATCGGAAACAGTGCACTGCCGACTGAAATATAAAAAAGCCCCAAATTTAGTTTTGGGGCTTTTTTATAATTCGGTCGGCGGTGAATTGTTTCCGATTTTCATGTTTTTTTGGTTTGTGGTGTCTTGGAGGACATTATTTAGTTTTGGGGCTTTTTTATAATTCGGTCGGCAATGCACGGTTTCCAGTTTTCATGTTTTTTGGTTTGTGTTGTCTTGGAGGACATTATTTAATGACATCAAAAAAAACATGAAAATCGGAAACAATTCACCGCCGACCGAATTATAAAAAAGCCCCAAAACTAAATAATGTCCTCCCAGGGAACAAACCAAAAAACATGAAAATCGGAAACAGTGCACCGCCGACTGAAATATAAAAAAGCCCCAAAACTAAATAATGTCCTCCCAGGCAACACAAACCAAAAAACATGAAAATCGGAAACAGTGCACTGCCGACTGAATTATAAAATAATCCCCAAACAAAAATCTGACAGAAAAAACATCGGTACTTACTGCTCTTTATTGGCACATAACTGCAACTTCTGCTGCGGTGGCGTTAATACGTAAGTACCAAAAATGTTAATAAAAAGTAATTAACATCACAAAATTGTTAATGAACCATTGTGTAAGTAGTAAATGAACAATTAGAATCTATATTAAATATAGAACCGAAATAGAAACTAGCAAATGAAACCAGCTATTCACCTGGTACAAGACGTCAACTACTATGGACCATAAAAAAAAAATTCAGTCCCTGGACCTGCACCCATTTTAGGAGTCTGGACACAGTGTTTAATCAAAATAAAAAAAAATACATTGCGGTGTAAAAAAAATGTAAACTCAGCGCCAAAAAACTGCAGTTCTGCCATGTACATTACCCCTTGTATAGATAGATAAAACTATAGTTATAGTATATCAATGGGAATAAAACTTATATATATACATTATTAACCACTTTTGAGCTCTCACTGTGTACCCCAAAAAAATTTTACCGCGTACACCACTTTGAGAACCCCTAGCCTAGATCATCAAATCGAGGCGAGAGAAGAAGCCTATCTTACTTATACTGCAAAGTAACATTAAACAATTTACGTTTTTTCCATAATGAAAGGGTCTTTCAAATAAAACAGCATATTTAGAATCTTGTTATAAAATTTTTAGATAACATGCTATATATTAGCCATTACAGGGTAAACGTCAAATGATACAAATATATATTTAGAACAAATAAAAAGTTTTAAACATACCAAACATACGCAAATGCATATTTGTGATTGGATTAAAGGATCCACAAGACAGCAAGACCACATTTCTCCTAGCAGACATTTCTCTCCCTGCTACTCTCCTACATTCTTAATATATCGCCAATACACTAGGTTAACACACAACCTCTGTCAGTGTACTTTTTCTACTCTGTTTTCCAGTGTATCTTACGAAATATTTTTATTCCTTCCTGACCGAAGTAGTAACCGTGAGGCGACGGCACCGCCAACCATGGAGGTAGGAAGATAAAGAGAGGCCCTAACGCGCTTTCCCAGTCTAAGGAAAATGATGCTTAGGCAGCAGGGCGGTAGCCATATTGTTGCATTCAAAACAAATCTGCCGCTGCAGTCAAGCCTACTTTTCACGTGCTATACTCAGTTTTACTGTGCGTTATACAGGGGAAGATTACTTTTTACGACTAAGAGAAAGCCCATTTAGGCTATTTGGAATTTATATTGCTTTTTTTTCCTTGCAATAAATATTTCCATACAAAATTACTGTATAGCAGAATTATTTAAGTATTTCGTTGAATACGACAATAACAAACAATTACAAGATTTTAAAAGTTTATTTATACTGCACTGATAACAGTAGAAAACATTTTATGGATAAAACATAAAAGTTATGTACAATAGCAGCATTTAAACTGCAAAAAAATCACATTTGTAAGATTCAGAAAAATAGCTGTTTTACGTTAAAAAAATTCTCATTCCACAAAAATAAAAAAAAATTTGCTTAACAAAACTAAATAAAGCCTATAGTATAAGAAGTAAAAAAAAAGAACTCAAAAAATATATATATTTATACAAAAAAAAAACGCCCCAGATGGTGGCTCGAACCCACCAGCTCTATGTTTGTACCCTCAGCTTCACATCTCTCCCCCATCTCATGCTCATTCTCCTGCCTCAACCAGAGTTAACAATCAATACAAAATACACAATTATTACAATCTCTCAAAAAAAAAAATCTCATAAGGATTGAAATACATCCTTCCTCAGCCACAAAGGAAAATTTCAAAATAATATCTGAAAAAACTATATGAAAAAAAAAGCAACTAAGCAAAAATAATAAAAAATTAAAAAAATATAAAAAAAGAGAAATATATATCCACAGAGTGAAGGGAATATAATATCCATTTAAAAAAAAGGCAACGTTCCAGACAGTGGCTTGAACCCGACATCTCAGTGCCTGACTCCTCAGTGTCTCATATCTCCCTTCATGTACGCCTAACCTACCCCTCAACCAAAGTAAAAATAAAATAACTACAAGCAATAAACTCTCTCTATTTGAAATTCATACAGAATTAAATAAATTCAGTATTCACCTTAAAAGGGACAATTAGAACCCTATCAGAAAAATTAACGAAAAGGAGAAAAGCATTACACTCTCCGCTCCTCTTTTAACTAAAATTATTTAAACAATTTGAAAAATTTTCACCCTAGCTAATGATCGCTATAACTCACCTATGACAATTTACACCAGATACATTAAATTAATCTAAAAATAAATTCAAAAATATAAGACTCCAATCCAAGAAAAAAAGGGGGCATTTGAACAAAACCCTTAAATGCTATCCAAATTTATATAAAAAAAAAAGATTATATTTCTGACCTTATGAAAATACTTTATTGTAATTTACTTTTCCCTTCTTACACTGAACTTATCAAATCATGAAGAGAGAGGAATTTAAACACTGAAACATTTAAACAGAGTAATATCTAATACTTCCACCTAAAATAAAATAAAAGATAAAAAAGAAACTCCTTGATATTTTAATTACCTCTATTTAAAAGTATGTAACTTCATCATCCATTAAATAGAATACACACTAATATTCAATTACAGCCAACAAAATTTTTTAACTGAGAAGGCCTGCAGAAGGAATTCTCAAATAAGTGTAACGTAAAATCAATCAATCAATCAATCAATATAAGAAGTACATCTTCACATTTATCACTGAGTACAATCCGAATAAAATAAAAAAAAATCTGGTGAAGAATCGAGGTTTGTAACTCGAAATAAAACCGATTTCATAGTGGCGTAATTTCAACACGAAGTTGCTTGTATCATTATATAATTATTTAAACTTTTATAAAAATGACAAATTTACCGATGAAAGCTAATTCCTGGTATCTTTTTTGAAGGGCGATTCGTGCAGCCGTAAGCTAAACAGGCTGCCATAATACAAATGTAGAAAAAAATTAAATTTTTATAACGCAACACTTCGTTACTCACCTATACTACTGATCAATGTTTTGAATAGAACAACATGGCTGCCGCGCAGTCGCCGAAGCATCATTTTCAAGTGCTTAGGGCTCCTCCTCTCATCTTCCTACCTCCATGCCGCCAACACAATTATATCCCTGAACTATAATACGGTTATAATCCGTCTCTTCCTATATTTGCGGTTATTTTGAGTTAATATGTGGTATCAAGCCTAAATTGGAGTAATGTGTCTTCAGGCAGACTATATGATTCTTGAAAAAGTCCACTTGAAAAGGTGGTGCCTGAGGTTCCTACCAGCATTGGTAACTTCAGCCTTTAGCGGAGGACGAACAGATATTTGGCCCTTCCTGAGATCATGGGGCTGTTTGATATTGTTGGCGCTCATCATCATCATCATCATCATCAAGCAGCCATGGGCTACGGAGGTCCAACCAGACCGTGCAGTTTAATTCTCCAAGCATATCTCTCCTGAGCAACATCTGCTGCATTCGGCCACTGCACATCAATTCTAACAAGGTCCTGTTTCACATTGTCTGCCCACCGCATCGTAGGTCTTCCCCTCCTTCTGAGGCCTCTAGGAACACTGTTCATAACCTTATTCGTCAATCTATAATTATCCATACGGGCAACATGGCCAAACCAGCGGAGTCTCTCTCTGCACAATATGCTGCTTAAAGGAGGTTGCAGACTCCTTTGCCTAACCTCATCATTAGTTACAAAGTTAAACCACCTAATACCCAAAATACTGCGTAAGCATCTAGAGTCAAAAGCATCTAGTTTCCTGTTATCTTGTTTACGTAGCGTCCAAGTTTCACTATCATAACTAACCCTAGAAAGAACCAAATTATTATAAAGTCTAATTTTAGTCTTTAGGTGTATACACCTATTTCTCCACAATCTCCATAAATTCTTAAAAGTCCCGGCAGCAATACTTATTCGTCTGTTAATCTCATGCCGCACATCACCAATATCAGTTACATAGCTCCCAAGGTAATTAAACTGTGACACCTGCTCAAGACTGCAACCATTCAGATTAACTGAATCACAATCTGCCTCACCAATTTTCATCACTTTAGTTTTCTCTCCTGTATAACCAAACCTACTCTACTACCAGCCTCATCAACAACTCGAATGAAAGAGTTCATCTCATCAACATCATTTGCCAAAAGGGCTAAATCATCAGCATAACCTAAATCAGAAATTTTCGTATCTCCAGCCCAATTAAGGCCAAAACCTTTCCCTTGAAGTGAATTTCGCATAACATAATCAATAACCAAAGAGAAAAGGAGACAAGATGCACCCTTGTCGAACACCAGACGTAACGCTAAACCAATTGCTACAAGACTTACCAACTCTCACACATGACTCAGTGTTATTATAGAGAGCTTTCATTATGTTAACTAACTTGTCTGGTATACCATATGATTTCACAATCAACCACAAATTATGATGATCAACAGAGTCGAAAGCCTTTTTGAAATCAACAAAGATAGCAACCACAAGTTTCTGAAACTCTAAACATTTCTCAAGAATCTGCCTAAGTAAAAATATCTGATCAACACATCCCCTACCACTTCTGAATCCACATTGCTCATCACGCAATTGCCTGTCAACCAGATTCTTAATTCTATTAAGCACAATCATGGAAAGAACTTTACCTGGAACAGAGAGTACGCTGATACCCCTATAGTTATCACAAGAACTGCGATCACCTTTTTTGAAAATAGGGATAATAATAGCTCTGGTAAAATCTTTAGGAACCATGCCTTTATCATATAAGTTATTCAAAATTTCAGTCATCCAAGTGGTAACCGAAACATTCCCAGCTCTGAGCATTTCTGTAGTAATTTCATCTACCCCTGGGGATTTATGAAGTTTAAGTTTAGAGATAGCCAAAATAACTTCAGATCATGTTATAGGGCCAACATTAAAGCTGCCAATGCATCTATCATCATTACAAACAATGGGAGTAGAACTAACCACATTGTTTAGAACATCACTGAAATGCTCAGCCCACCTAGTCATGGCAGAATCCTCCCCTTCTATAACCTTACCTTTTTTATCCTTCAATCCTTGTATACCTGTCCGTTTTCTACCACACAAAACATTAACTATCTGGTACAGCTCTCTGTTGTTGTGCTGTCTAACTGCTTCCTCGGCTTTGTCAGCCAAACCATCAAGCCAAAGATTCTTATCTGTAGGTAACTGATCCTTTACACTTTTATTAAGCTCTGTGTAATCCTTTCTATTAGGACTAGTAAAGTACTGATTAAAGACATTCCTGCAGTTCCTTCTTTCTGAAATAAGCCTTATCACGTAAATAATTATGTCTCCTCTGCTCCTTTTTTCCTAAAAGAGTACTGTTAGTTTCCAAAAAAGCCTGTTTAAAATGGTCCCATTCTTCCTCAACTTCAGTATTAAGCAAACCATGACTGTCATAATTACTAAGTAACCTATCATGGTAAGCTTTAGCTATAACTGGGTCTTTCAGAGCTTCGGTATTAAAGGTAAATTTTTTAACCTTAGCACAACAGTTTTTAAGTTTAAGTTGCAAGACACCTTTAACAAGGTAATGGTCAGATCCAATTTCAGCTCCCCTATATGCCCTGGTATTTCTAACAGAACTAGCCCATTTGCTGTTAATTAATATATAATCAATCATATTCCTATGCAGCCCATCAGGTGAAACCCATGTGTATTTATGTATGTCACGGTGTTTGTAATATCTGTTAGTTATTCTGAAACGATTGAGTTTACTTAAATGTAGGAGACGTTACCCATTGCCATTGCAGCTACCAATACCAAAAGGGCCTATTACTCCTCCCCAAAGGTTAGAGTCAGTACCAACTTTGGCATTGAGGTCACCTAGAACAAGTGTAACACCTGCTTTCTTGACAGAATTCAAAATATCATGAAGTTGTCCGTAAAACCTATCCTTCTCATCCTCATCGGCATCCTCAGTGGGGGCATAACAGCAGATAACATTCAAGTCTTTAATGCTTGTCTGAAATTTTGCTGTAAGAAACCTTTCATTAATGCACTCATATCCTAGAAGAGCATCACTAGCATGTCTGCTGAGCAGCAGACCCACGCCTTGGTGATGCTTTCCATCCTCCCTCCCTGTAAATAAAAAAATAAATAAATACCCCCTCAAGCAGCTGCTTGCCACAGAGGTCTGACAGGAGCCTGTCAGTTTATATGCCACAGTAGAAGGTCTGACAGGATGGCAGGACCTCAGCAGAAAACGACACATACATCCATGCCTTATCCGGGGCTTGAACCCAGGTCCCTTAGATCAGTAGCCAAGCGCGCTAAGAGAAATTTAAAGTTATTTTTAAGTGTCTCACCTTTACCTGTCCATCTGTTCTCTTGCAAGCCTAGAATATCTAGGTTATAGCACTGAAATTCCTGCATGATGACATCAAGAGAATAATCTCTATGTAATGTCCTCACGTTCCACGTTCCTGCAGAGAGAAAATGATTAGTAGGATTTTTAAAGAAATTAGGTTTATTGAGATTGGTAGGGCCAACAATATCAAACAGCCCCTGATCGCAGGCATGGGGCAAAGACCTGTTCCTCCTCTGCTAAAGGCTGAAGTCACCGATGCTGGTAGGAACTTCAGGCACCACCTTTTCAAGTGGACTTTTTCAAGAGCCACATGGCCTGCCTGAGACACATTACTCCTGTTTAAGCTTGACGATGCCCAACTAGCTAAGTAAGGTTCAGGTACCTGCGATAGCCTCTGATTAGGATTATCCACCAGCTGATATAAGGTATCCCATGCCTCTGTTCACTTAGAGCTGGCAACCCAGAAGCAAACAGAAAACACAGTGGCAGACTCTCCCTCAACAGAGGCCCACCAGTCCAGCAAGTCCAGGATCAATAATCAAGATCAAATCCATAAACAAGTCCAGTCTAGTAGGTATAAATGGTCAGCACCGGACCCTGTGAAGTTGACCACTCCTCAGCAGGGTTGAAAAAAAAAGAAAATAGTGGCCATAGATGACCAGATCAGTAGGCCATATTGAACTGCACCCCTCCCCTTCCGTTCCCTTCCAAAAGATAATATCTCTTTTGAAAGGTACTAACGGTCTGCACCACGAGAAGGCGGGGTCGGAGATTAGGTGCTAGACCTGTGCATCATCACTAGGGATTGGTGCACAGCTCTCCTTCCAGTTTACGCCTAGCTACCATTTACAGGTCTGTTGGCCCTACCTATCTCAAAAAACCTAGTTTCTTTAAAAATTCTACTAATCATTTTCTCTCTGCAGGAACGTGAAGACATTATACAGAGATTATTCTCTTGATGTCCTCACGCAGGAATTCCAGCGCTATAACCTAGATTTTCTAGGCTTGCAAGAGACCAGATGGACAGGTAAAGGTGAGATACTTAAAAGTAACTTTTAATTTCTCTTTACAGGGAGGGAGGATGGAAAGCATGCTAGTGATGCTATTCTAGGATATGAGTACATTAATGAAAGGTTTCTTACATCAAAATTTCAGACAATCATTAAAGACCTGAATGTTATCTGCTGTTATGCCCCCACTGAGGATGAGAAGGATAGGTTTTAAGGACAACTTCAGGATATTTTGAATTCTGGCAGAAAAGGAGATATTACCCTTGTTCTAAGTGACTTCAATGCCAAAGTTGGAACTGACTCTGACCTTTGAGGAGGGGTGATAGACCCTTTTGTTATTTGTAGCTGCAACAGCAATGGGCAACGTCTCCTACAGGTAAGTAAACTCAACGGCTTCAGAATAACTAACACTTAGTACAAACACCGCGACATACGTAAGTACACATGGGTTTCACCTGATGGGCTGCATAAGAATATGATTGATTATAGATTAATTAGCAGCAAATGGGCTAGTTCTGTTAGGAATACCAGGTCATATAGGGGAGCTGAAATTGGATCTGACCATTACCTTGTTAAAAGTGTCTTGCAACTTAAACTTAAAAACTGTTGTGCTAAAGTTAAAAAAATTACATTTTTGACTGAAGCTCTGAAAGACCCAGTAATAGCTAAAGCTTACCATGATAGGTTACTTAGTCATTATGGCAGTCATGGTTTGCTTACTACTGAAGTTGAGGAAGAATGGGGCCGTTTTCAACAGGCTGTTTTGGATACTAACAATATAGTGCCTATAAGTAATAGTGTGGCAATCGTTAAGAGCCTAGACATTAAAAAGTGGTCCAAGTAATGATCCCCTACCGAGAGGGGGATTAGAGTCGCATCATAATTTCCTACATGTGCAGTGAAAATATATTGGTATAGTACTGTTTTTCGACAAATTACTCCGCCACAAGTAGTTCTAGATAGGAAAAAAGTGGTTCCACAAGAAAAATGATATCGCGAAATATTATGGGCATGGTAAAACATGATACTCTATAAGTAGTTAAAATGTTTCGTTAGTTTCAGAAATTTAAATATTAAGAATTAGCTTATATAATAAAATTGTTTAATTGGGATGGCATCGTCACAAATCCAATTTGTACATCCATTTTAATTTGGTAAGTATAAAGTGAATAAACATTTAATTTGTTCCATTTATTTAGCATAATTGATCGTTTATACAAGTGTCAGGGCAGTTGTAAATTTCAGTGTTGCTATATTTCATCATCCTACTCCTCCTCCTCAAGCAGCCATGGACTACCGAGGTCCGACCACACCAAGCAGTTTAATTCTACAAGCATATCTGTCCTGAGCTACATCTGCAGCATCCGGCCACTGCACACCAATTCTAACAAGGTCCTGTTTGACAATGTCTGCCCACCACATCCTAGGTCCCTCTTTCTGAGGCCTTTAGGCACACTGTTCATAACCCTATTCGCCAATCTATAATTATCCATATGAGCAACATGGCCAAACCAGCGGAGTCTCTCTCTGCACAATATGCTGCTTAAAGGAGGTTGCAGACTCCTTAGCCTAACCTCATCATCAGTTAAAAAGTTAACCACCTAATACCCAAGATACTACGTAATAATCTAGAATCGAAAGCATCTAGTTTCCTGTTATATTGATTACACAGCGTCCAACTTTCACTACCATAACTAACCCTAGAAAAAACCAAATTATTATACAGTCTAATTTTAGTCTTTAGGTGCCTATTTCTCCACACTCTCCATAGATTCTTAAAAGTCCCAGCAGCAATCCCTATTCTTCTGTTAATCTCATGCCGCACATCGCCATTATCTGTTACATAGCTCCCAAGGTAAATAAACTGTGACACCAGCTCAAGACTGCAACCATTCAGATGAACTGAATCACAGTCTGCCTGACCAATTTTCATCACTTTAGTTTTCTCTCTGTTTATAACCAGACCTACTCTAGTACCTGTTTCATCAACAGCTCGAATGAAAGAGTTCATCTCATCAACATCATTTGCCAAAAAAGCTAAATCATCAGCATAATCTGAATCAGAAATTTTCGTATCTCCAGCCCATTTAAGGCCAAAATCTTTCCATTGAAGTGAATTTCACATAACATAATCAATAACCAAACTAAAGAGAAAAGAAGACAAAATGCACCCTTGTCGAACACCAGAAGTAATGCTAAACCAATTGCTACAAGCATTACCAACTCTCACACACGATCTTTTTGAAATCAACAAAGCTACCAACCAAAGGTTTCTGAAACTCTAAACATTTCTCAAGAATCTGCCTAAGTGAAAATATCTGATCTACACACCACTTCTCAATCCACATTGCTCATCACGCAATTGATTTTCAACCAGATTCTTAATTGTATTAAGCACAATCATGGAAAGAACTTTACCTGGAACAGAGAGTAGGCTGACACCCGTATAGTTATCACAAGAACTGCGATCACCTTTTTTGAAAATAGGGATAATAATAGCTCTGGTAAAATCCTTAGGAACCATGCCTTTATCATGAAAGATATTCAAAATTTCAGTCATCCAAGTGGTAACAGAAACATTCCCACGAAGCATTTCCGTAGTAATTTCACCTACCCCTGGGGATTTATGTAGTGTTAAGTTTAGAAATTGCCAAAATAACTTCAGATTGTGTTATAGAGTCAACATTAAAGCCCCCAATACATATATCATCATTACAAACAATGGGAGTAGAACTAACCACATTGTTTAGAACATAACTGAAATACTCAGCCACCCTAGCCATTACAGAATCATCCCCTTCTATAACCTTACCTTGTTTATCCTTCAATCTCTGTATACCTATTCGTTTTCTACCACACAAAACATTAACTATCTGGTACAGCTCTCTGCTGTTGTGCTGTCTAACTGCTTCCTCGGCTTTGTCAGCCAAGCCATCAAGCCAAAGATTCTTAGCAGCAGCTAACTGATCCTTTACACGTTTATTAAGCTCTTTGTAAACCTTTCTATTAGGGCTAGTAGGGTATTGATTAAGGACATTCCTGAAGTTCTTTCTTTTTGAAATAAGCTCAAGGTGCCTTATCACTTAAATAATTCTGCGTCCAATGCTCCTTTTTTCCTAAAGAGTACTGTTAGTTTCCAAAAAAGCCTGTTTAAAATGGCCCCATTCTTCCTGAACTTCAATTTTTTTTTACTTATAGTGAGGGGTAAGGGAGTTATGGGGGTCTGTTTATGACCAATTGGTGTATTCAGAGTGGTGATGTGGGGGTTGTGTGTTGACAGGCGGTAAGAAAAATTTGAATTAATCGATAGGTTAGAGCATTTTAATACAAAATAATCATGATACTAATAATTTGCAGTATTAAATGATCTAACCTATCGGTTAATTCAAATTTTTATTACTTGAAGTATATTTTATAATTTGAAGATGTGACAAATAACATACGTACTAATATGTGACCTTTGGACCCGCCTATTGTAATATACGTCCTGGCGTAGATATCCTTGTAAATTGCAAAAGAAATTTAAAACGTTATAATTGGCTAAGTTTTACTAGTTAAGTTAAAATACTTAGGAATAATGTGCATTTGAATGGTAAAATCATTGCATAAATGCTTCTATGTTTAAAAGTCATTGAAAAGCGAAACGTCCATAGAGAGTAATGTTAAGAAGGTAAGAATATCGTTCCCAGCGCACTCTACTGGTGTGTGACACTTTTTCTGAGAGATTTTAATAGGCTAATGCCACACTATACTTATAGGCACTGTACTAACAGTATTCTTTTCGGAAAAAAGGAGCAGAGGAGACAGAATTATTTTAGTGATAAGGCACTTGAGCTTATTTGAGAAAGAACTGCAGGAATGTTCTTAAACAATACCCTACTATACTAATAGAAAGCATTACAGAGAGCTTAATAAACGAGTAAAGGATCAGTTAGCTGCTGATAAGAATCTTTCGTTTAATGGCTTCGCTGACAAAACTGAGGAAGCAGTTAGACAGCACAACAGCAGAGAGCAGTTAGAAATAGTTAATATTTTGTGAGGTGGAAAATGGACGGGTATACAATGATTGAAGGATAAACAAGGTAAGGATATAGAAGGTGATGATTCTATGATGGCTAGGTAGGCTGAGCATTTCAGTAATGTTCTAAACAATGTAGTTAGTTTCACTCCCATTGTTTTTAATGATGATAGATGCATTACTGGCTTTAAATCTTGGCCCTATAATGCTGTCTAAAATTATTTTGACAATTTCTAAACTACATAAAACCACAAGGGTAGATAAATTACTAAAGAAATGCTTAGAGCTGGAAATGTTTCAGTTACCACATGGATGACTGAAATTTTGAATATCTTTTATGATAAAGCCACTCTTCCTGAGGATTTTATCAGAGCTATTATTATTATCCCTATATTTAAAAAACGGTGATCGGAGTTCTGGTGATAACTATAGGGGTATCAGCCTACTTTCTGTCCAAGTGAAAGTTCTTTGTATGATTGTGCTTAATAGAATTAAGAATCTGATTGACGGATAATTGCGCGATGAGCAGTGTGGATTCAGAAGTGTTAGGGGATATGTAGATTAGATTTTTTCAATTGGGCAGATTCTTGAGAAATGTTTTGAGTTTCAGAAACCTTTGGTTGCTAGCTTTGTTGATTTCAAAAAGGCTTTCGACTCTGTTGATCGTCATAATTTGTGGTTGATTGTGAAATCATATGGTATACCAGACAAGCTAGTTAACATAATGAAAGCTCTCTATAATAACACTGAGTCGTGTGCGAGAGTTGGTAAGTCTTGTAGCAATTGGTTTAGCATTACTTCAGATGTTCGACAAGGGTGCATCTTGTTTCCATTTCTGTTTGGTTATTGATTATGTTATGCGAAATTTACTTCAGGGGAAAGATTTTGGCCTTAAATGATCTGGAGATATGAAAATTTCTGATTTAGATTACGCTAATGCCCATGGCTGAGTGGTTAGTACGCTTGGCTACTGATCTACGGGACCTGGGTTCGAGCACCGGGTAAGGCATGTCTGTTTGTGTCGTTTTTCTGCTGAGGTCCTGCCATCCTCTCAGACCTTCTACTATGGCATATAAACTAACAGGCTACTGTCAGACCTCTGTGGCAAGCAGGTGCTTGAGGGGGTGTTTATTTTAATTATTTAGCCCTTTTGGCAAATGATGTTGATGAGATGAACTCTTTCATTCGAGCTGTTGATGAGACTGGTAGTAGAGTAGGTTTGGTTATAAATAGAGAGAAAACTAAAGTGATAAATATGGTCAGGCAGGCTGTGATTAAGTTAATCTGAATTGTTGCAGTCTTGAGTAGGTGCCTCAGTTTAATTATCTTGGGAGCTATGTAACAGATAATGGTGATGTGCAGCACGAGATAAATAGAAGAATAGGGAATTCTGCTGGAACTTTTAAGAATGTATGGAGTATGGAAAAATAGGCATGTACACATAAAGACCACAATTAGACTCTATAATAATTTGGTTCTTTCTAGAGTTAGATATGGTAGTGAAATATGGACCCTTTTTAAACAATATAACAGGAAACTAGATGCTTTTGATTCTAGATCAGGCGTATCCAACCTGCGGCCCTGGACAGCTAGTAGTGCGGCCCACAAAATCGTAAAGTTTACGTGTTTAGACATGTCTAAACACATTCAACTTTCTTTCTTGTTTTCAACATGATTATGATTTTTCAGCGAGTTTTTGGTATCCCACTAGTTTTATGTTGCCCTTTTTTAATTTTATAATAGAAAAGATAAGTAAATAAATGAAGTTTTACTATTCATATACATTAACTATATTATATATTTTATGTGCGGCCCAAAACAATTCATCTTCACTCAATGTGGCCAAGGGAAGTGAAAAGGTTGGACACGCCTGTTCTAGATGCTTATGCAGTATGTGATGGTCCACCCTTTCACTTTTACTTAACCAGTTTTGCTTTGTTATATTTTATCATTTTGGGGATTATTATTTTTTCTGAACATCACAATTCTCGTTTCTGAGCCGTAGGTGTTGCGCATGTGCAACTCCGACATTTTGAGTGTCAGCCGCTAATGTGCGCATGTAGGACATGACCCCTCTTGCGTCATAGCTAGCATGATTTTCATATGTTTTTCTGGCAATGCAACAGACGCGTACCGAAATTGTACTCAGCATGTTATAACTAAGTGATGTTAGGTCACAGAGTCAGAATTGACAGTATAGTTAGAAGAGATGTAGGATTCAGAATTGACAGTTAGTGGAAATTAAGATTTAGATAGATGCGAGTTGTTAGTACTCCAACTTTTTGAATTTGGCGAGTCTTAATTTTTTGGAAATAAACTTTGTTTTAGAAACTTTTGAATTTTTGCTATTTTTCTCTTGAGCAACATAAATTGATTTTTTCATTAGATTTAAACTTTAATTAAACTTGACAATCCTTTTTGAATTTTTACTCAATAAGTAAACGCTAGAGAAATACCTAACGAACCCTATTTCAACTTTATTTGGCAGTTAATATTGCCTGGTGCCCGACAAAGCTATCCGGAATTTTGAATAAATTTCGATCAGACAAAAGGTCCAACTTGAAAAGTTAAGAATATTTGGAGCATTACAAGTATCTTGGGCATTAGGTGTGCAACTTTATAAGTAATGAGATGCTAGGGAAAGGAGTCGGCAACCTCCTTTGAGCAGTATTGTGCATAGACTCAGTTGATTTGGCTATGTTGCTTGTATGCATAATTATATATTAACAAATAGGATTATAAACAGTGTGCCTAAAGGCCTAAGAAAGAGGAGGAGACCTAGGATGTGGTGGACAGACAATGTCAAACAAGACCTTGTTAGAATTGGTGTGCAGTGGCCAGATGCAGCAGATTTAGATCAGGACAGCTATGCTTGGGGAACTAAATTGCCAGTGTGGTTGGACCTCTGTAGCCCATGGCTGCTTGAGAATGATGATGATGATGAAATAATCATCCATATAATGGTTGGCCCTTGCCTGCCCTGTACCTCCAAAGTCACATGGATCACTTTGAGAGTATTCCAGCACTGTCACTAGCCTTCCTGCTCTTTTCTTAATTTATCGACACTTTCTGGTGCTGCACTGCATACTATTGTCTGGAGCATTCTGCTGTGGAAATATTCGTTCTGGAATTCAAATTATTCTTATCAATGGTAAAGGGAAATGTGGGACTTATTTCATTAATGGTAAGGGTGTTAATGATAAATTCCTTCATTAGTAGAAGGGTCCTGCAAAAATTCCATCAAAGTGAGGTGCCGAGATTGGAAAAGTTTGAGAACCAGATCTAAAATGACGTCTGAAATGCTTTTAAAGAAATAGAATTCTTCAGTCTGGAGTTTGGATTTCGTGGGGTAACAATAGAGATGAAGTGCAATTGGCAAACGATAAAGACATGCAATTCATGTGCAAACCATAATGATGACATGCAATTCACGTGTGAACAATAAACAATACACTTTTGTACTAATGATTCATTTGCGTTTGTATCCTCTGAAGCAGTTTTACCACAGATTTACATAATAAAAAAAATAAATACCCCCTCAAGCAGCTGCTTGCCACAGAGGTCTGACAGGAGCCTGTCAGTTTATATGCCATAGTAGATATGAGAGGATGGCAGGACCTCAGCAGAAAAACAACACACACACAACCATGCCTTACCCGGGACTCGAACCCAGGTCCGTTAGATCACAGTAGCCAAGCGCACTAAACTTTAAAAAATCTCAAAAATAATTATTTAGCATCTTATTACTTTATTTGGTATGTAATAAAATAGAAAGTAGGATAGATTGATCTCAATGCTTAAAATAAACCCTGAAGTAAGCTAAAAACACAAGTAAAACTACACTCACGTAAAGTCCAGAAGAGTGTAGAAATTTGATTTTTTTTAAATTTTAATAGTTAATCTTTTATAATGCAACTGGGATCTGAAAACATATATTCTTCAGTTAACTATGAAAGAAAGCCTTCTAGCAAAATTGGGTTTGAAAATGAGATTTATTTTATTTAAAAAAAAGAGAAATTAGCTTTTTGTTTATAGAGAAAAATTTAAATTTTTTATTATGTTGGATTATGTTTTATTATGATTGATGTAATATTATAATATGCACTTTCCACAAATCCCAAAGGCTATTATTATGAGTACTAAAGATGGAAAATTTTGAAAATTTCGAAATTTCAGGCAAATATTACAAACAATTTAGTTATGCTGGATATCTGACATTTTGATGGTGGAATAGGAAGGCCACGACATTTACATTGACAACAATGAAATATCTGGTATGCCTCGACCCAGGGGCTTTTGGTTTTTGAAAGATAATTGATTATTTTTAGAGATAAATCAAAAAAATCGTTTTAGGTGATATTACTGTTGAAATATTACGATTTGAACTTTCAGACTCTACCAAAAGCTACAAATGTTCCCTCTGACGATGGAAAGGTTGAAAACTACGATTTTTTAAAACGAATATTACAAATGATATATTTATGCTAGAAATTTTAAATTTTGATGGTTGAAGGTCATTAAATTTTCAGTGGCAACAATGAGTTGACCTCTTAAATCCAGATAAGTGGGAAAATGCACTTTTGTGTTTTAAGAGATAATTGTTTGCTTTTAGAGAAAAATTAAAAATTATTTTTTGTGTTGGATAGGTGTTGAACTTTTACAATTTTTCAAATACTTTCTGAATATCATAAAGACTATAATTGCACTTCTAACATTAGAAAAAATTCCAAAATTTTAACGAATATTACAAATGATGTATTTATGCTAGAAATTTGAAATTTTGGTGGGTCATGAATGTGAAGGTCATGAAGTTCCATTGGTAGCAAAAAGTTGACCCCTTTCACCTAGGGTGAGTGGAAATGCAATTTTTTTTAAAGATATAATTAAAAATTCTTTTTTTTAATCGGATTGGCTACTAATGAATATTATTAATTGCATTTTTTAAATACTTAGTAGTTTTAATTTATGTTGTTAGGGATCATCAAATATGGAAATGGGGAATCTTTTAATGAATGTTGCAGGTAATCTGTTTATGATAGAAATTTGAAATTTCGATGGTAGAGAGTCAAGAGATATTCCACTGGCAGCAATAATCTGTCCCCTTTTCTCAGAGGGGTGTGAGAAAGCAACTTTTTAAGTTTAAGAAAAAAAGAATTTTTTTTGTTGTATAATTTCTAATGAAACTCTACTATTTGAACTTCTCCCTGTCCATTAGCTCAAATAAAAACTTTTTCAGGAGTGAAAAGTAAACAAAAAGCATTATTTTCTTTGAAAACGTGATTCACATATGCTCTAAAGGCAATATGCATTTCTTTTAGTCATTAATTATTTCCCTTTCCAACACTTTTACATATTTAATTTCTACATTTTTTGCAAGGTACATAAAACATCACAACCAGATCAGGATCTAAAGGAGGTTGAGGATGGGGAGTGGAATTAAGAGGTATGCCTCCCCCCCACCTCTATACTTTTTCGCGTCTCAATGCGATATACTCTTTAAAAAATTTGATAAATAAGTAGTAGGGTGTGGTGATCAAGAAGTTGCCTTTTGACAGGCCTAACCCTCCAAGGGCAAAAGAGTGAAATTCAAAATATTTTACTTTTGAAGAAGAGCATTTCATATTCTCCAGACTATAGACATTTTTTTTAAATCAGAAAGGTTAAAATATTATTTTAAATTAAAAGGGTTTAAGAACAGTGTCAATCTTCACAGAGTCCTGTGCAGCTGTAATTAATAAAGCAATAAACTGAATTTGGTATATATATATATTGCATTTATGAAAAATACGCCACTGTTTATATGAAACTGTTCACCAAAATAAATTAATTTCAAAATATTTTGATTCTCATAAATAGAGATTTCTTTTATTTCGATGGCATTTGAGCAGTTGCCTACCGAAGGGGATTATAAATACCTGCCCAACCCCTCGAGGGCTTAAATAGTTTATATTTTCTATGGCAGTCCCTGAAAATCAAAGACTCAAAACATGATCCCCTCCCTCATTGGAATTTTCTGAATATTTCCCTGCATTTGAGCACTTTAGGTATGTGTGTCCATTTTGAAAATGAAAACCACATTCAAAACTCCTTAACACCAAAATAAGTTTTCCACAGAAAAATGTCATTGGTGAAAAAGTGGAAATCGCTCTTGAATGTCGCTGAATCTCGATTTATTATTCATTTTAACAGTTAAAAAGTTATTGAATATGAAGCATTTAACACCAGATTTCAGTTACAGTCTCCCTTGTTGATGGATTAAGGGGGAAGGGCTCAGTGGAAACAGCTCTGTCAGAAGAGGTCCCATATAACCTCATATAAGGATAATCTGGATATTCTTTATCATTTGAATTCTTTGTATTGCACTTATAAAAGCTTAGTTCAATTATTTATACATTGCTTAATAACTTGTAAATCAAATTATATTTATAATATTAAATTTCAATCATACATCTCTACATTGGAGAGGACACTCATGATGGTGAATCGCCAATTACCAGATATACCTAATTCGTCACTGCTCGTTCTTAAACACTTCTCTTTTAAACTGATGACTTCTAAAAGAATCATTGCATGGAACTTCTACAAGTATATTTACTTATTTTGAAATTTAAGGAATTCTAAAATTTAAAAAAATTGAAATTTAAAGGATTCTTTGCACACAATTTGTACAAGTATACTACTTTCAAAATCTAATATAATTCTAAAATTTGAAAAATATTTGAAATCTAAAGGACTCATTGCACATAATTTCTACAAATATATTTACTTTGGTAAAGGATTTGTTCTAACAGTTCTTATATTTTTCAATGAAAAAAAGTGATAAACTGCGGCACTTGAGTGCTTTAATAAAACTCAGCTTTATTTCTCTTCTTCTCTTTCCATTATTAATTTTTATCTTCCAGCATTTTATATGAGGTTATTACAAATGATTGTACTAATTTTAAAAATAATTTATAAAAAGCCTATAAACAGAAATTGAATAAATCATGCATGTTTTGAAACAAGGAATATGAAACACTTTAATAGAATGGTTCCTTCATATTTCATACAGAACAAATGTCAATTGACAAGGGCAGTATGCAGGGAATTGTTTTAGTACAATGAACAGTTGTGAAAATCAATTATTTGACTCTCCATGAAAAGCTACAGACTGCAATTGTTACATGCTATCAAGCCAACAGATGAAGAAAAACAGTCAACTTTGGCTGTAACTTCCAGCGGCGCCTACGTAATGGGAATGCCTGCCGATTTCCGCGATTCTCCGTGTTAGCAAGTGCGCACATGAGGGCAGCACCGTTCCATGGTAAGCTAATCTACGCTAATGGTAAGTATATAGCGATCTGGTAGAAGTCATATGGTAAATCCGAGGGAATCGGATTTACCATAAGAATCAGACAGATGGCTAATCAAGTACAATAAACTAGAATCTTTCTCAGAGATACAAATGGGAATAATGAATCCTTAAATACGAATGGTGGTGAAAATCGAGATTTAAATAGATAAAATTATAATCTTGAATTTATAGTAAGATTTCCATTCACATAACACAGATATTCTCTAATATTTTGTTAGAGAATCATTGTTTAGGGCAGTGTAACTCAATTCCATATATTGTAAAGGTTTCTGCGATTTCAAAATATTATTTATTCAAAAGTGATCTCAGAAATTTTTTCCAATTACCCATGTCATCGTTACGTTGCCGACATATTGATGCAGCCACCTGTCTTGCAGATCCACTTTAGAATAGATTTGATAGAAACTGAATTTCGCTTCTGCAAAACATCACACAATACTGCATCATTGTTCAGACTTCTAGTTAAAAACAACAAAAAGTAGATAGAATAGTAAATAATTATTTACGAACAAATCCGTATCAGAATCCAATTTTGAAGCAAGCAGTAAACAGCATAATAATGTTTACTGCTACGAAGCAATAAGCAAAACAGTGGATCGGCAGCGCCAAATGTGTGAAAATGTAACTAGCGCTGCTGCCGCTTCACGCCTTGAAATCGGCAGGCATTCCCATTACGTAGGCACCGCTTCCAGGAATGTAAATAAAAAATAAATACCCCCTCAAGCAGCTGCTTGCCACAGAGGTCTGACAGGAGCTTGTCAGTTTATATGCCATAGTAGAAGATCTGAGAGGATGGCAGGACCTCAGCAGAAAAACAACACGAACATCCATGCCTTACCCGGGGCTCGAACCCAGGTCACGTAGATCAGAAACCAAGCGCGCTAACCACTCGGCCACGGGACGGCTGCAAAACAATTTGTCAACTGCAAGCGGTGTTCCCAGGTGGTCACCCTCCCAAGTACTGACCGCGCCCAAAGCTGCTTAACTTCGGGAATCAGACGAGAACCGGTGCTTTCAGCTTAATATGGCCGTTGACTTCCAGGAATGACCTGAGAATAATTAAAGTATTGCTGCAAAGTTCGTGTTCTCTAATGAAGCATATTTTCGTATCAATGGCATAGTTAATCGCCATAGCGTTAGAATTTCACACTGAAAATCCTAGGGAAGTTTTAGAACATGTGAGAGGCAAACCTAAAGTTAATATGTTTTGTACCTTCTCAAGAACTAAGGTGTGGGGGCCATTCTTCTTTACTAAGAACCCTATCACAAGGCACATGTTCACAAAGAATATCACGTGTTCAAAAGTCACGTGTTCTAACAAAACATTGCTCCCCCACACTTCTGTATTATCATAAGGGAGTTCCTTAGTCCAAAGCTGGAGGGATGATGGATTAAGCACATTTGAGAATCATGGCTCTCTCATTCATCTGACTTTTTCTTTTTGGTTCTGTGAAAGTCTTTTTTTAGATTTTTTCTTTTTGGTTCTGTGAAAGTCTTTTTTTAGATTTTTTCTTTTTGGTTCTGTGAAAGAGTTGGGGGTGTTTCACCTATCTATGAATGGCACTTTTTTGCACACAATGGGCTAAATGGCAAAGTCACAAGGACCCTGAAGGCTCTGAAAAGGTTGGGGAGGGGATGCACTGGACAACTTTGAGAGACAGATGATAGCCTCCCATCATGGCTATCCAGCATGTTCTTTAACATGCACAGGGTGTGACTCTCCCACACATAAGGCCACAGTTTAATATCCCATCCAACAGATGGTAATCTTTTCCAGCCCATCAGTGTCCCCTACTGACCGTGGGCAGGGTGGAGAGTTTTGCAGAGATAAACGGGATAATGGGACTTGAACCTGGGAACTGTAGATTAAAAGCTTTGTATGCTACCGACTAAACCACCTTCAGGGTTCTGTGAAAGGAAAAATTTATACATCATCATTATTATCGATTGTAAATGAGTAGTAGAAATGCATATATTGAATCTGTCAAGAAGGACTCATTAAAGAAAGTATGGGATGAACTGAAATATGGGGATATATATGGTATCGATTTCAACATTTGTAGTCTTTTCACCCATCTTCGTATTGTTTTTACCTCATTGCTTGCCAGTTTGGGCATTTGTCAAAACAGATGTCTACCCCATCTTTAAATGGCAAATTAATGATTGAAAAAAATGATAGCTTGTGACATGGGGAGTGGTATAAGCTATAAAATATCTACCCCCATGCTTCCTTCCCCCTTGAAAAAAGGTAAATATGAAAACAATTGTCCCATTGTATCTTTGGAACATGAGGAGAGAAAAGGGCTGTGCTTCAAATGAAAGTCTGTGACATATATAGTGTCAGAGGCTATAACCCCCCAACTCCCCCCCCCACACACAAGAAAAAGGTGAAAATATGTGGATCCAGCTTGAGATCATATTACCACTCACTCTTCCATTTTCGAAATGACCATAATACTCAAGAACACAAAATTACAACATAGTTTGCTGTGACAGAAATGTGTCAAAATTTGTGTGGAAATTAGGAAGTTAATCTACTTTATGCCCATTTAAAACAAATTATCTGAAATTTCCAATTTCTTTAAACTGGTCATGAATTTTTACAACATACCAAGAATATTTTATTAGTGTTGGCTGTTTTTGTCCAATTTTTTCTTTAACTGAAGATAGTAATTAACCACTTAAGAGTTTTCTTTTTTTAGTTTTCAAGCTAAAACTGCCAAATTTATTTATTTTCTTAACTATTAATCTACATTTTTTACTGAGTTAGAACATGAAAATAAAATTTCTGCAGTTCCAGTAATATGTAAGGTAAGTGCACTTTAAAATTAGCTTCATTTGTGATTGTGAGATAATATTTTAACTACTGAAAGTATATACTGTAAAAAATTATGTTACCTCTCACAATGTGGTGTGAAAAACACCTAAGCTTTTAGAGTAAATTTAATTATGGTATATGTGTTTTTAAAATTATTGTTCAATTCCCAGCTAAAAATTTTACACCACATTCTTTACATTACATCCATACCACATTCTCTATAATAGCAGCATATTTGTTCACAGTTTCGGTTTCGCAAAACATTGGGAAAACAATAAGAATATAGATAAAATTAATGGAATAACTTCGACATCTATGGCCAGGAAGTTAACTATGTATAGATATCAAAGGTCACATAAGAAACTATGTTGAACAAAAATAGCCCTACATAGATTCAGAGATGTTTAGGATTTGTCAAAAATGTAGAGGAATAGTGTGTTGCATGCTTGATAATGGGGAATATTAAGCAGTTAAAAATGAAATACTACTAATTTTAAGATAAAACAATTTGTATAAATTGCATTCCTGAGATTCAATATCAAGGAACCTGCATCATCTTATGTCAAATGATATAAAAAAAAAGTGTATATATTACTAAGCATGTTACTAAATATAGTGATGTGTTCGTAAGAAAAAAAATCTGCTATACTGTAGCTGCACTCAATTCCCACTGTAAAACATTCATCAAATTAAAATTTATAAATAAAATTGTAAGAACTATGTTAAATGAAGTCAGGCAACAATAATTCTTAATACATCTTATGACGTATATGAAATTGAAGCACATATAATTATTTCAAATTAATTAAATTTTTGCTTTTAGTTCCAAAAAATTTAATATTTACAAATTTTTTCTGCTATCCATGATATTTTTTATTAGATATTTGATACCAAATTAATCTTTTCAATACCTTCATATTTTAACTCGTTACAAAATACAACAGTCATTTAAATGGTCAATGTAAATACCTCCAAAAATAACTACTTATATAAAATAAGCTGCAGCATAAAAAAATTATATTTTTTTGATCAAACATTTCACTGAAAATACAATAATCCTACTTCTACCATGGACTCGCAGACACATTAATTCACTTGCCAACTGAAAAGAATATCCTTAAATCACAGTATGCTCTATTGTATTTTCAGTTCATTTACTTTTATCTCCTCATTATTCTTTTTAAGTGGCTTCTATTTCCATTTGCACAGTACTGTTTATTGATACACATATTAAAATAACTTCATCTGTATGTTTTTATGACATCTTTAATTACTTTTCGGCACACAGGGCACTGTGCACCTACTTCTGATTTCCATAACTGCATAGCACAGTTATAGCACATGCACATATGACCACAACGATACAGAACACAGTCAACTATCTCTTCGTAGCAGACTACACATTCACTGCACACTTCTGATGGCAAAGTATGACCTAGAAAAAACAAACTTATATCAAGTGTTCACATACAACAACAATTTATTTACTAATTTAATAATACAAATTTTTTTTAAATACAGAAAAATTAAAATATTGAGCTAAAACCTTTTACATACAGATATTATAATTAAACTAAAATATTATATATAAATCTATTTAAAAACTTTTTATATAGATTAATGATGTGGAAACTCAGTATCAAAAGATTCCAACTGGTTTAAGTACTTAAGTGTGGAAATTTCAACCATATGATGGTGACAGAGATTAATTTAAAAGTTAATCTAACAAATATCGTAGAGGCAATTCAACAGATATTTTTCCAGCTTGTTCTACAACTACTGTAGTTGCAATCAGGGCCAGATTAAGGTTCTCATAGGCCCTTTGGCAGATGCATTTTCTATGTATGTATTAATTTTGATGGGTGATCAAAATGCAAGAGGAGGCATTTGATGGGTGATCGTGATGCAAGAGGAGGCATATCCTTCTGCACGTTAATGCATGCAGAAGAATATGCATCCTCTTGCATCATAGCTAGCATGAGTGTGCAATCATTATATTATGCAAATGTGATTTCCGCCAGCATGCTTCACATGTGTGTGAGTGAATGTCAGACGATTAATAAGTGACGTTAGGTCATGTAAGAGGGCTAGTAGCATAGTAGAGATGGGAGCTGTAGGAGCTCAGAGACGTTAGTAGTCAGTGTTAGTGTGAACTGTAAGAAATAAATTTTTTTGTAAAGAGTTTTTTTTTTTCTGAAAAGATTCTTGGAAGTCTAGATTTTTTTGAATAAACATTATTTGTTTTATGAAATAGTTTTGACTTTCTACTAATTCCTCTAGAGCATAATTTATTAAGATTTGATTAAAGTTTAAAATTTATATTGACAATCTCTAATTTCAGTTCTTTTTTGCAGTAACAGCACTAATAATAAGAAAAGAACCCCCATTAAAATTAATTGGCAAGGGAAACTGCCTGGCACGCCGAGCTATCTGGAAACTTCATCATACTTTTTGGTGTTACAAATCACCCAGTATCACAGCTTCAAGGATTAATAAGCACTTTTAACAATGTGGAGATAAGATTTGAATTTGTTGTCATAAAAGAATTATTACATGACTCCTTGATAGAAATGGATGCAATATGAAAGCACTTAATAGAATTAGATTTTGCTAATAATATTATTTCACTGAAAGTGATCATCAAAGAGAAACACAATCTCAACCAGATAAAATCAGAGATTAATATACACACACCAGCTACTGAATTAGGAACCTTTACTCAATACCAAGCTGGACCTCCTTTACCCCAAATTACAGCACGTATATGGTTTAGCATAGATTCCCCAAAGTGCTGGAGTGCTTTCACATTTCCAGCATACCAGGCATTCACCAGACAGTCCTTTAACTGGCTCAGATTTGAAGGAAGAGGGCTTTTGCTCCCAGATCTGTTTTTCTAACATGTACTATACATTCTCAATGGGGTTCAGATCTGGGTTTTGTGGTGGCCAGGGAAGATGGTGGAAGTCGCTGTCAAGTTCACTGAACCACAGCTGAATACATCTTGTGCATTGGACAGTAGCATTGTTGCCCATGAAACAGCTTCACCTGCTAGTTAAAAAGTCAACATTGCAGGATGGAATTGATCGGTAACAATGTTCAGATAATCCTTAAAGGACACCCAACCTTCCAGCAATATCAGGGGACCCGTTCTGCAGAAACAGAATGCGCCCCACACCATGACACCACCTCCAGAACCTTGAGTTATGTTTACAAGGCAAGGTGGGTCCATTGTTTCATGGGGCTCCCATCAAACTTACTGCCTATTGTTGGTACATAACACGGTGTATTCCAACTCACAGGACCATGAGACTTTCATTCAGTTTTCCAATGTAGAGTCATGGTGTTCTTGACACCACTGTAGGCGAACTTTCTAGTTCTTCACAGAAATCAGTGGTTTCCGTATAGGCCTGCGACTGCAAATATTGATTCTCTTCAATTCCCTGCGCATAGTTCGCTGAGATATGGGTCAGGAACAGCCTTAATTGAATGCTTCTGTCAATTGCTGCAAACAGGATGTCCTGTTTCACCATACAAGCCTTCTCAGACGATGACAATCTCATTCCTGACAGATTGTCATTGCGCCATACTTATGCCTCCTAGACAAGCAAAGTGGGTTATTTTTCCACTGATAAAAAACCCGAGAGAACCCCCCCCCCCCCCTTTTGAGAAACCAGTCATCTCTGCTGTTTTTACAATTGCCGCTCAAGCCAGACAGGCCCCTACAATAAGCCCTTTATCAAACCCTGAAAGATCCTTTGTTTTTCCCTTTGTGATCAATACTACTAACAATTACTGACAAGCAGCAGTCTTAAATAGTTGCCTAAATCACATGGTGATGCACATAACCAAGTATTTTGCATATACGCTGTACAAGTGACCTTTACATACATCTGCATAAAGGTTTCTAATTCAGTGGCCGGTGTATATGCATGCTGATAGCACTCACTTAGAAGATCATGAAGAAAGAATTAAGTTAGAAACTGCTAAATTCTAACTACAAACTTTTTAACAACATGCCTGGCAGATGTCAAATTTTGAAGCATCATATCGATATGGTAACAGTACACCTGTGTATATAGTAAACCACATAACTACCCTTCAAGCAAAGAGGAAATAATTTCAAAGCAAATTAAGAAATGTTAAAGGATGGCATAATTGAACCCAGTTTCAGCCCTTGGGGCTTCACCAGTCATCCTTGTTAAAAAGAAAACTGGAGAGTTAAGATTTTGTATGGACTATTGTAAATTAAATACTGCCACAGTCTCCAGCATATATCCATTACCTATTATTCAGTATCTACTAACACAATTGGCTGGCAAGCAATAGATAAGCACTAGATTTATCTTCAGAATATTGGCAGATGTCTATACATCCATCAGATCAGCCCAAAACTGATTTCCTCACAAAAGATGGATTATTTCAATTTCGTTGTTTACCACTTGGCTTATTCAGAACACTAACCATGTTTCAAGTCTTATGTCCATACTCCTGGCCAATCTGAAAGGAAAAATTTGTGGTCTACTTAGATGACATAGTTATTTTCTCCACTGATTTATCTGAGCATCTGAATGATTTAGCTTTGGTTTTCTCAAGGTTAAGAGAAGCCGGGCTCACTATAAAATTATCTAAATGCACATTTCTCCAAGAAGACGTTCAATACCTTGGTTTTACAGCTAATGCAGATGAAGTAAGAGCATTACCTAATAAGGTTGATGCCACAGAACGATTTCCCATACTACACAATTCCAAGTAACTTAGCAGATTTATAGGAATGTGTGGCTGGTACCAACAAAATGCACTGAACTTTGTAGATTTGGCAGAGCCTTTATACGAATTACGCAGTAAACAAAAACGTTTTTGTTGGACACCCTCTTGCAATGCAGCATTCCAGATATTAAAGGATGCCCTGTGTCATGCTCTTGTACTGGTATTACCGCAGTCAGGCAAACCTTTCAAACTTTACACTGACGCTTCTAACTTTGAACTCAGTGGGTTGGGTTGTTTTACCTCTGAGCGGCACTTTTTTGCACACCATGGGCTAAATGGCCAGGTCACAGGGACCTCGAAGGCTCAGAGAAGGTTGGGGGAAGGGACCCACTGGAACAGCTGTTGGGAGACAGATGGTAGCCTCCCGTCAAGGCCATCCAGTGTGTTCTTTAACGTGCACAGGGTATGGCTCTCCCGCACACGGGACCACAGCTTAACGTCCCATCCAACGGAAGGCGGCCTTTCTAAGCCCATCGGTGTCCCCTACTGTCCGTAGGCAGGGTGGGGAATTTTGCGGAGATATATCTCAACGCTGACCCAGCTGGGACTCGAACCTGGGAACTGCAGATTACGAGCCTGGTGCACTACCGACTGAGCCACCTCCGCCCCATTGAACTCAGTGCTATGCTCAGCCAAATGCACAATGACAAATGTGAACATGTCATTATGTATGTCAGTCGCAGTTCAAGTCATGTAGAATGGAATTTTACAGTGACTGAAAAGGAATGCCTTAGCGTAATATGGGCTTTAGAAATTTTAAAGTACAACTAGACACTTCCAATATTATCATTTTCACCGACCATGCTGCTTTACAATGGTTACAAACTTCTACCAATTTAACAGGTCATTTAATGTGCAGGGCATTATGCCTCCAAGATTTCAATTTTAGGTCAAGCACAGAAAGAGAACTGCACATCAGCTACCCGATGCTTTGCCCCATGCTCCTGTGTGGTCGGCAGAAGTTATGCCAGAATTAGAGGATAAGCCTTTTGCATCGTCACTCGCCACTATACTTCTTGTAGAATATAAAGAACATTTAATTGATGAACATCAAAAGGATTTAGAATATGGAAATGTATACCATTATTGAAAACTGATGGATTACCTTTAGATACTAGTGTAACTTCAAGTATCATTGAAAGAGCCAGACATTTTCAAATAATCAATGACATTTTATACTTGATGTTCCCTTGGCAGGACATCTAGGTACACGCAAAACATATTAGAAGGTAACCAAAAGAGCATATTGGCCAGCTTTGAAAAAGGATGCAAAAACCTATGTAGAGACATGTTTGATTTGTCAAACCACAACACTTGATCAGAAATGTCTTTATGGTTTTAAGAAAAGCATGATTTCCAATGAACCCATGGAAATAGTAGGCATGGTTTAACAGGCCCCTATCCATAAATGCAAGTGGGATCACAATATATTTTGGCCTTGGTAGGATATTTTTCAAAATGGGTTGAATTATTTCCCCATCAGAAATGCAATGGCAAGCATTGTAAGAAAGAAGTTTATAAATGAATTCTTGTGCAGGATGGGGTACCCAAAAGTAGTTTCAGACCATGGGCCCCAATTCATTTCTAATGTACTTACTGAAGTAAGGGAAATGCTTCAAATAAAATACACATTCACAACTACATATCATCAGCAGTCAAGCTGAAAGAAACAATCGAAATATTGAAAGAATGATAGCTGCATACACTGAAAATAGACATAAGACCCGGGACAAATATTTGCAACAGTTTTCATTTACTTTATGCACATCATTGCATGAAACCACTAAATTTACTCCTTCAAAGTTATTTATGGAAGAGAGCCAACGTTACCCTGGAGCAGACTTATTGGTCAACTTGCATCTCCTAATCCATTGAATTTCGAACTTAACAGTATATTCAAGCCATTTCAAAAGCCAAAGATAATTCACTAAGAGCACAGCAAAACCAACAGGAAGAGTATACTAAAAGATGACAGCATATTGAATTTAAAATTGGTGATAAGATCTTGAATAAAATGCACCACAAAGTGATAATGCTCAGCCAAATGCTAAAGCCCCAATTAGATATTATAATATAGTGAATATAAAAACCATTTAAAAGCTCAACATAATTTTCCAGATCAGAAGTCTTGAATGATCAGGATACTCCATATCGAAGCCAGGAAAATGATGTCTCAGAGAATGATGATGCTACCAACAAGATGAGTAAAATCCAGACTGGATATAACATGCTTCATCAAACTGGAGAGAAATGTGAATGATGAAATGTGATGATGGTGATGAAATAAAGCCAGATTCAGCTATTCCATCAACCTCAAACATGATGTTAGCAAGATGAGTACAGTCTGCAGAGTGACAACCATCAACATCGAATAGATGACATCACAAGTGAGATCTTCAGAAGTGCCTACACCTAGCCTATTGATTGACATGGGAATTAACTGTCTGGGAACTGATTGAATGATGATTTACCTCAACAGAGAAACAAAAATGAAAAATTTAAGTATATTATTCTTCTTCCATTGTGGCACTAATGGTTTATGATGTTTTATTTTTTTCTTCGGGAATAGATGAAGATGGAGACATTTCAAGATTATTGTTGTTTATATTTAGAGAGAGATTTTTGAATATGCAATGCATTCACAGAACCTTAAGAGTTTGGATTTTTTTTCTGAAAAGTGAATTTATTATATATTGTTTATAGTGATGAGTTATAACTTGAATGAATAGATTATTTATATGTTCTGGTTCTTCTGAAGTTATAGTTACAGACTTCAGATGAACCAGAACATATAAATGGTTCTGATTTATCTGAAGGAATAATCTTGATTCTGATTCTTAACAATAAAGAGTTATATATCACATATTTATAACGTGATTTCAAGCGTATTTATGAATTTGTTGTGATTTTTTTTTTGTTTCAACTGACTGATAGCTAAATTGAACATAATGATGTATTTAAATCTGTTTGGTGTTATCAGCGAACAGATGCATGAATGATGTATAGTTAACAGGATAACATTGGCAGCATTTGTTTGTATATACCGAAGAGTCAAAACATTATGACCACCTGCCTAATATGATGTTGGTCCTCCACATGCCACCAAAACAGCTCTTACCCAGCAAGGCACAGACGCTACAAGATTTCTAAAGGTGTCTTGTGGTATCTGGTACCAACACATTACGAGCAAACCCTTTTAACTCTTGTAAGTTATGTGGTTGAGCACCGCAGATTGGATATGCTGTTCCAACACAAACCACAGATGCTCGATTGGATTGCCGTCTAGGGAATTTGGAGGCCGGGGTAATAGCTGGAAGTCTTCCTCATGTTCCATGAACCATTCTCAAACAATCTGAGCAGTGTGGCATGGCACATTATCCAGATGAAAGAAGGCACTACTAGAGAGGTATACTGTTGCCATGAAAAGATGTATGTGGTCTGCAATGATGTTTAGGTAGGTGGTAGACATCATAGTTTCCTGCACATGAATGACTGGACCCAGGGTTTCCCAGCAGAACACTGCCCAAAGCATTACACTTCCTCCACTGACCTGTTTTCATCCCATGGTGCATCCTGGTGCCAACACTTCCCCAGGTAAATGACGCACACATACCTGGCCATCCACATGGTGCAACAGGAAACGACATTCATCGGACCAGATGACCTTCTTCCAATCATTCAAGGTCCAATTTTAAAGATTGTGTGCCAATTTTAGGCCTTTCAATGGTGAACCGAAGTTAGCATGGGCACTCGGAGTGGCCTGTGGCTACGCAGCCCCATTTTCAGCAGGTTCGATGTATTGTGGGTTGTGACATATTACTCCCATCACCAGAATTCAAATTATGGGCGAATTGAGCCACAGTATCCCTTCTGTTGGCTCATACCATATGGGACAGCCTTCGCTCACCTCTAGCATCGATGAGCTGTGATTGGGCCACACCTTGCTGGCAGTTCGTGGGTTTTTCCTTCCTCAGACCACTTTTTGAAGGTACTAACCATAGTTGAGTGTGAGCACCCCACTGTGCACTACCTTGCCGTCTCAGTAATGCTCTAACCCAGTTGTCTGGCTATTACAATTTGGCCTTTGTCAAACTTACTTAAGTCCACTGTTTTTCTCATCTGAAGAACATTAATAAGACTGATTAACAGAGTTCAGTTATGTACTCTGAAATTATTAGCTTCACATTGATTGTTTTAGGAGGATTTAACGGAGGAACAATGTCCATTTTTCTATGTACACAAATGCAGATCAGCTTTTGCATATTTGATTGTTGTTAAGTGGATGTTACATATCACCTAACGGTGGATAAGCAGATGTTATGTACCCCGCTTGATGCACCTGTAATTATATTTATGAAAGAACAGAATTTGATGTATTTTTGAAAATTTTTATTTAACCTTTTAGTCGATAAGTATATCAGGAGTGAGATTAACAAGCTTTTCATACAGTTAGAAGTATGCAACTTTTTGATCGTGTCAGAATGTGATACTAGTTAGACCGATTAATGTTAATATGCAGTTAACTGCCCAGCCATTGGTATGCATTTATAGAATGGAGTGGTACCATTGGTTGTGCTGGAAGATTTTATTAAAGTGAAAATAGTTAGTATTAGTAAATTTTCCTATACATATTCATTGCTTTATTTATGTTCATCGAATTATAAATAGGGTAAGTTGTGTCCTTAATATTCAAAATTGCTCATCAAAATCTGTTCGGTCAAATTTTGACTCCATTTGGGAGGGGGAGTTGCAATGGTTCACTTATTCACATTTACTTTTCCATAACCAGTTTTACTTTATTTACATTATAACAATCATTTTGGGGCTTTAGGAAAAATGTGACTTCCGCCAGTGTGCTTTGCATGCCAGAAGCAAAGTAAGTGATGTTAGGTAACAGGTTAGTAGAGCAAGAGCATTAGTAGCAGAACAGAGATGGAGCTCAGAGGCATTAGAACATTAGTGGTTGAGTGTAAGAGAGAGGGAGCCATAGAAGCTCAGAGACATTATTAGTGTTTAGTTAGTGTGAGACTGCTACTGTGAATATGTTTTTTATTTTGCAGAGTCTTGGTGAGTTTAGATTTTTTGAATAAACATGTTTTTGTTTTATGAAACAATTTTGACTTTCTAATTTTTTTCTCTTGAGCACATTTTATTAAGATTTGATTAAAGTTTAAAATTTATATTGACAATCACTAATTTAAGTTCTTTTCTGCAGCAACACCACTAATAATAAGAAAAGAGCCCTCATTGAATTTAATTGGCAAGAGGAATTGTGTGGCACCCGAGCTATCTGGCAAAATAAACATACTTTTTGGAGTGTTACAGAATCACACAATATCAAAGTTTCAAGGATTAATGAATACTTTTAACAATGTAATGCCTACTATAAAATTTACTAGTGAGTTGGAAATCAATGGCAAACTGCTACATTTTGAAATATCAATAAAATGCAATAAGGAAACTTGTACAACTAAAGTATATAATAGAAAACCAACTTTTACTCCTAATATCATTCCGCAAAACTCAGTGCACCCAGTAAGCTACAAAAACATCACCAATAAATATATATTTAGCAAGAACATACAGATATTGTACAGAAAATTTGACCAAAAGAAAAATTTCATATATAGCATTAGTTTAGAGACAGGACATGCAATTGGGTTTATAAATAGAATACATAATTCAGTAAAATATACATTAAATAGAGACTCGCAACCAACACCAGCTCAAAATACCAAAAATTCACAAATATACATGCATATACAATATTGGACACTATGAAAACCACAAGGGTCAGCAAAGCTCATAGACATGTTAGGAGAATCAGCCATTTCAAAGAACTTCAAAAATGTGGTATGTTATTTTAAACTTCTATCTTTAAACCTATTGTAGAGAAGCTTGAGCCCTTACCAACTTAAACTTAAAAACTTTATGATGTAAAAAGAAATAATGTAACTTAAAAACCCTAATGAGAATTACTTTAGTTGCAAAGTGGCAATAAACAATAAATCTTTGTGTTATGGATGCTTGATCATAAGGCAAACTCTTAAAAAAAACAGTATTATCATGGTAAATTAAATTAAACCTACCACTGTGTTTTATATTTCATCTAATATTGACCAAAATTACATATGCCTGGCAAATTGTATCCAAGGAACACTGGTGGGTACGAAGTGATCTGAAAAATTCGATTATCTGAACGTGGAAATTCTGGTTTTTTGATTTAGAAACTACTGACATGGGGAGGATAATTGGTACCCCGAACTATGTCCATTTCCTTTCTCCCCTAAAAGTGAGAGAGAAAATTTTAACCAGAGGGGGGGGTCTGTTTTCTGTTACCACTTAGATGACTGAAATTTTGAATATCTTTTATGATAAAGGCATGGTTCCTAAGGATTTTACCAGAGCTATTATTATCCCTATTTTTAAAAAAGGTGACTGCAGTTCTTGTGATAATTATAGGGGCATCAGCCTACTTTCTGTCCCAGGTAAAGTTCTTTGCATGATTGTGCTTAATAGAATTAAAAATCTGGTTGACAGACAATTGCGTGATGAGCAGTGTGGATTCAGAAGTGGTTGGGGATGTGTAGATCAGATATTTTCAATTAGGCAGATTCTTGAGAAATGTTTAGAGTTTCAGAAAACTTTGGGTACTAGCTTTGTAGATTTCAAACAGATTTAGTAAATTTGAATAATTCCACTCTTGAGCAAGTGTCTCAGTTTAATTTTTTTGGGATCTATGTAACTGATATTGGTGTGTAATATGAGATTAACAGATGAATAGGGACTGCTGCCAGAATTTTTAAGAATCTATGGAGAGTGTGGAGAAATAGGCATATACACCTAAAGACTAAAATTAGACTGTATAATAGTTTGGTTCTTTCTAGGGTTAGTTATGGTAGTGAAACTTGGGCGCTTTGTAAACAAGATAACAGGAAACTAGATGCTTTTAATTCTAAATGCTTACGCAGTATCTTGGGCATTAGGTGATTCAATTTTGTAAGTAATGATGAGGTTAGGGGAAGGAGTTAGCAATCTCCTGTATGCAGCATATTATACAAAGAGAGACTTCATTGGTTTGGCCATGTTGCCTGTATCGATAACTATAGATTAGCGAATAGGGTTATGAACAGTGTGCCAAAAAGCCTCAGAAAGAAGGGTAGACCTAGAATGCATTGGGCAGACAATGTCAAACAGGATCTTGTTAGAATTGGTGTATGGTAGCCAGATGCAGTAGATATAGCTCAGGACAGTTATGCTTGAAGAACTAAATTGCTTTTATCAAGTAAAAATTTAATGATTCGTGATGAGTGCTGTTACATTTAAACTCGTTTAAAAGCTATAGTATCCCCAGCAATGAGGAGTACAAAAGTTTTTGTAACATGAGTTGTACTTATTATTAGCTACAATCTACTAATTACTTAATATCAACTCTTAAACAGATCTCTATAGTTACCATGTTAACAATATATATATATCTACATAGTAGGTCAAAGTATAGTAGACTAATTAGTGAAACAAAACCATTTACCAGTGTTTGAAGGCTGGTACATCTGCTGTAAAATTTCTCATCATAAGATTAATTGGTTGCTGTCACACTATATAGCTGTTGTTGTTTACAAATTCTTAGCAACCAGTCCTTCGGAAACACAAACGTATATTGATGTTAACTTGAAGTTCTGGTCCCATGTAGTTGCCTCCAGTTCAGCATGATGTTGATTATGTAATAAATTTTCGATATATTAACTTTACTCCATGTAAGTTGTTGTTACTAGCACTTTGTCCATTGCTGTATATTATTTAGGTGGTCACCTGTTACCACCACCGATGTTTTAAGTTGTCCTTAATCCACAGGGCAAAGATGGGTGCAAAGGAAAAATTGTTCTGGTCAGCGGTGGGATCTGAACACACATCCTCCTGATGACATGCCAGGTGTTCTGGCCATGGCTACCGGCCACTGATCATCCCTCCTCTACTGCTGGGCAGTGAGAGTACCTGACACGTCATCAGGAAGACATGGGTTCAGATCCCACCCAGTCCAAGACAATTTTTCCTCTGCACCCATCGTTGCCCTGTGGTTAAGGACAGCTTAATAATGATTAAAATGCTTGATAAAATCAACTGAGGGCTGTGAATTTCCCTGAACTAATTTGCACAATCTGGTTGGACCTTTGTAGCCCAAGGCTGCTTGAGGATGACAATGATGATGACAAAAATCACCAGTGTACTGTAAAAATTTTAAAAACAGGGTTGGAGGTAGAAGTAACGATCAGATATAAGATGACTGAGTTTAAAAGGCTTGGATGTATAATTATCAAAGTTAAATGAGATGTTCCAGGTTAAAAACGCCGTCCCATGGCCGAGTGGTTAGCGCGCTTGGCTACTGATCTAAGAGACCTGGGTTCGAGCCCCGGGTAAGGCATGGCTGTTTGTGTCATTTTTCTGCTGAGGGCCTGCCATCCTCTCAGACCTTCTACTATGGCATATAAACTGACAGGTTCCTGTCAGACCTCTGTGGCAAGCAGCTGCTTGAGGGGGTTATTTATTTATATATTTATTTATCCAGGTTAAAGCAAGAACATTCAATTAAAATATGTTTGAACCTGAAAATGGTGTTTTAAAACTTGCCTTAGATTTGTCATCCACACACAAAAGAATGTGTTATAAAAGAATAAGTTAAGTGGAGTTGAGCAAATACAACTTCTACAATGTGAATCCTGTGAAAACATGACTGTCACAGTTTGACAATAGGCTTGATATTAAAGAGATTGTTAGCAATCTGTTCCAACCAAGATTTCTGCCACTGTAGCTGGAGCTTGATGAAAAATTGCTAGCAGAAGTCCAGATATGGAAATAAGTAGTTTAGCTCGGTGTCCAATATTCAAATATATATATATACATTTCTTTCACTGATACTAGTACAGAAGTTGTTAAATATTCATGTGAAAATGATGTTTATAAGATAAATATTACTCATTACAAAAGTCAAAATGTTCTTAGGAGCATCATCCTCATCCTCAAACAGCCATGGGCTACAGAGATCCAACCAGACCGTGCAATTTAGTTTTCCAAGCATATCTGCCCTGAGCTGCATCTGGCCACTGCATACCAATTCTAACGAGGTCCTGTTTTACATTTTCTGCCAGCTGTATCCTAGGTCTCCCTCTCTTTCTGAGGCCTTTAGGCACACTGTTCATATCCCTATTCGCCAATCTATAATTATTCATACGGGCAACATGGCCAAACCAACGGAGTCTCTCCCTGCACAATATGCTGCTTAAAGGAGGTTGCAAATTCCTTTGCCTAACCTCATCATTAGTTACAAAGTTGAACCACCTAATGCCCAAGATACTGTGTAAGCATCTAAAATCAAAAGTTTTCAGTTTCCTGTTATCTTGTTTACAAAGCATCCATATTTCACTACCATAATTAACCTTAGAAAAAGACAAACTATTATATAGTCTAATTTTAGTCTTTAGGTCTAAGTTTTTAGGTGTCTTTAGGTGTCTCCACACTCTCCATAGATTCTTAAAAGTCCTGGCAGCAATCCTTATTCGTCTGTTAATCTCATGCCATAGAGAATAAGGAGATAAATTTATTTTTTGCTGTTATGTTTTTGATCACAAAGGTTACAAAAGAAAACACCACTTCTTGAACATACAAAAGGTGGCATAAACTGATTAGAACACAACTTACTGCAAATATTCATAATAGTTGAACAATTATTACAATTTCTGATATACACTGGTGTAAAATGAAAAAGGACATCCAGAAGGAATTCCTTTAGGAACATCATATTATAATATGTTAATAGTTAAGGGCAGCAGAAAACGTGATCCAAGGTTGAAAGTCATTGGATGAAATAATGATGTTACTGAGGACAACATTAAATGTACACAGTGTGTATTAAAGGCCTAGGGTGTGAAGAAGAAGTTATTCATCCTGTGTCATGTTGTTCAGTGCTCTTTGAAGAAGCTACCATGCCTGGACGACGCAGGTGCACAACATTTGTTCAGTTAGCAGAGTTTGAGTGAGATCATATAGTGGGTCGTCGGGAAGCAGGTTGGTCTTTCCGTCAAATTGCACACTGTGTTGGACGAGAGGTATCGGCAGTGGTACAATGGTGGCACTGATGGTCAGATGAGCATTCGCACACTGGCAAATGTAGTTCCGTGCAACACATAATTACAGACACATGAGAGGATCAGCATATCAGGAGGGCAGCAGTGACAGAGTGTATGGCTATGGTGTCACAAATTCAATCCTAACATACCAAGGGTGTCTATAAGAACGATATGCAATTGTCTTTTGGAAGCAGGACTATGGGCACGCATGCCACTAGCATGGTTACCACTGTCACCTCATCACTATCTAGCACGTTTGCAGTGGTGTCAAGAACAAGTTCATTGGAGAGAAAAATGGCAGTCTGTGGTCTTCAGTGATGAAAGTCGTTTCTGCTTAGGAGCATCTGATGGTCGTTTACATGTCCAAAGGTGACAAGGTGAGCGGCTTTTTCCATCGTGCATCTGGCAGTGACACACAGGGCCCATGCCGGGCATCATGGTGTGGGGAGCTATTAGCTATCACTCTTGCATTTGCACAGAGTACACTGAATAGCAATATGTACATCAGCAACATTGTACAGCCAGTCATCCTGCCATATTTAAGTGCAATCCCAAATGCAATATTCCAGCAGGATAATGCCCACCCACACTCCATCTGGGCAACTCAACATGCTTTTCAATCAGTGCACCAACTCCCTTGGCCAGCACGCTTCTGGACTTGTCTCCAATCGAGCAAGTCTGGGACTGGATCGGACAGACTCTTCTGCGGACCGCGGTAGGCAATGACCATCGCTGAATTACACATCCAAGTTGAAAATGCATGGAATGGTATCCCCCAGTGTAATATCCAGCATTTGTATGACCGATTGCATGCCAGATTGGAAGCTTGAATTGCTGCTTGAGGAGGTTCAACACCTTATTAAAATGTGCCTTCTGTAAAATGTAATACTCATTAGCAGGTAAAATAAACATAGATTCATTTAACACGTATGATCACTGTCCTTTCTCAACAAGTTGTTTCTACTATATAAATCTATAGCATTAAGATAATTGTTATACGTCATCTACACTACTAATCATTGGCACTATATCAGTGTATTATGCAGCAAAGCATGGCATTGAATACACTAATGTCAAAAATATTTCAAACGTTTCTACAAATGGCCTTTTTCTCTTTTTGAAAAATAATTTTTTTATTGCAGTGCAAATAAAAACTTCAATTAATATTCCTACTTTATACCTAATTTAAATTGAGCAATTAATTTTTGAATTTTTTTTTAATTATCATTGTACATTTGACTCAAAACCTTAGATGTCTTGAAGGCTTCTGTCATCATTTGCCTAACATGCTGATCATTAAAAAATGAGAATTTCTTTAATAATCAGTAATACTCTTTCTGATTTTATTGAACAAATTCTTGTATTCCACATTATTTGCACATGATGTTAGTTGTTAAAAGAACTTTGATTTACTGGAGATTTTTAAATAAAATACCATATGCAATAATTAGTTACAAAATGAAGACTTACTTGTACCACCAGCTTCTGATATATCACCTGGTTTACTAAGAAAAGGCAATAAAACTGTTAGAGAATCAGAAAACTCTGCAGAAGTATTTTGATCTGCCTTCAGATCTGGCAGTTCTTCTGTTGTACCTACAATATTTGGAATAAATGAAATTACATAAGTCACTCCACAAATAAAAGTTCAGCGAATTCAAGAGATAATAATACTATCAAAATCACAAATCAGGCCTTGTCTTTCTAGCTCAATAGCATCTTGTATCCATCCGTAACTTCAATTCACAGAGTTTAATAAATATAAGAAAACAATAGGAATAATAAATCTAACATCAATTAAAATCCTCTGGTGGGTGGGAATGAAAGGGCATAAACAAAATAATGTACTGTAGTTATATACACTGGGGGTGGGGGTGGCTCAGTCAGTAGCACACCAGGCTTGTAATCAGCAGTTTTGTAGTTTGAGTCCCAGCAGTGTTGAAATTTATCTCCACAGAACTCCCTGCCCTGCCGATGGTCAGTAGGGGACACCAATGGGCTTGGAAATGCTGCCATCCATCCAATGGGATGTTAAGCTGTAGACCAGTGTGTGGGACAGCCATACCCTGTGCACATTAAAGAACATGCTAAATGGCCTTGATGGAAGGATACCATCTGTCTCCCAACAGCTGTTCCAGTGAGTACCCTCCCCCAAACTTTTCTGAGCATTCAAGGTTCTTGTGACCTGGCCATTTAGCCCATTGTGTGCAAAAACGTGCCATTCAGAGGTAAAACAACACAACCTTCTCTGAGCCATCGGGGGTTCTTGTGACCTGGTCATTTAATCCATTGTGTGCAAAAGAGTGCCACTTGGAGGTTCTCTTTTGAAACATTCCAACCCAAATTATATACACTGGTGGACAAAAGTTAAGGTACAAACATAAAAGTTCGCATAGCAACATAACAACTTGAGAGACTTTTATGAAATTCAGGTGAGAGATATATCATACCACAATAAAGAACATATGCAAACGTAAGATGTTTAGGATTGGATGCCCACGAATAATGCTCATGTGTTAAAACAAGTCCACTGGTGGTAGCAGAAATGCATTGTTTCAGGACTAATAAGAAATATGATCATTCCTGACCACCATGCATGCTGTACAATCATCACTGCATGATAGTGACAAGATGACAGAAATGTATATTTAATGGCAACACCCAATGCTCCTCTATTCAGGATATTACATCTTATTGCTGCTGCCACATGGTAATGGCCACATGGCAATAAATGCCATTGTTCCAATAGTACAGATCACAGCTCTAAGAGGCTTCTTGGGAGGGAGACTGAAAAGCACCAATGTATCTCCACAGAGCATTCTAGACATGCTCAATGGGATTAAGATTTGGAGACCTGGCTGGACACTCCATCCTGTGGATATCATCACTCTCAAGATAATCATTGATAAATTAATTTTGTGTAGCTGCAAAAAAGTAGATACTTCAGTTGTTAGAGTCTGTTAATCCTTTATGTTATATGCTAAACCCTATCGGGACAAGTATTATTTCCATAAAAATGAACTCAGGTCTAACAGCACCCCTGAAAAGCCTACATAGGGATAAAGGATCTCCTCTACATACTTTGAGCATGCACAGTGGCACCCTGAAACACATGGAGTAGCATACAGCCATCCAGCATTATGCCTCCCAACACCAGAAGACCTCCTCCTTTCATAGTAATCTTGTTGCGAATGTTGTGGGGGTGGTTGCTTGTTCCACATTCATTCCAGATGAGCACATGCCAAAAATCAGTAATCAGACTGAAATGGGACTCATCCATGAAGAGCACAAGTGCCCACCGCTGTATGGTCCAGGTGTGATATTATATTGCCTGCACCAGGACCTTCTGTTCATAACCCTATTCACTAATCAATAGTTATGCATAAATGCAACATGGCCAACCAACATAGTCTCTCTTCTGCAAAACATGCTGCTTAAAGGAAGTTGCTAACTCCTGTGCCTAACTTCATCATTACTTACACAGTTGAACCACCAAATGCCCAAGATACTGCATAAGCATCTAGAATCAAAAGCATCAAGTTTCCTGTTATCTTCTTTACAAACAGGTTTCTTTAGGTGTATATAACTATTTTGCACACTCTCCACAGATTTGTAAAAGTCCCAGCAGCAATCCCTATTTCTCTGTTAATCTCATGCTGCATATCACCAGTATCTGTTACATAGCTCCCAAGATAATTAAACTGACAAACCTGCTCAAGAGTGCAACCATTCAGACTAACTGAACCACAGCCTACCTGACCAATTTTCATCTTTAGTTTTCTCTCTGTTTATAACCAATCCTACTCTACTACCAGTCTCATCAACATCTCAAATGAAAGAGCTCATCTCATCAACATCATTTGCCAAAAGGGTTAAATCATCAGCATAATCTAATCCAGCCCATTTAAGGCCAAAAATTTCCCTTGCTGTGAATTTCGCATAACATAATCAATAACAAAACTAAAGAGGAAAGGAGACAAAATGTACTCTTGTTGAACACCAGAAGCAATGCTAAACCAATTGTTACAAGCATTACCAACTCTCACACAACTCGGTGTTATTATAGAAAGTTCTCACTATTTTAACTAACTAGTCAGTTATGCCATGCAATTTCATGATCAACAGAGTCAAAAGCTTTTTTGAAATCTACAAAGCTAGTAGCTATAGGTTTCTGAAATTCTAAACATTTCTCTAGAATCTGATCAAGTGAAAAAATCTGATCTACACATTCCTTATCACTTCTGAATCTGCATTGTTCATCAAGTAGTTGTCCACCAACCAGATTCTTAGTTCTATTAAGCACAATCATGCAAAGAATTTTACCAGGAACAGAAAACAGGCTGATATCCCTACAGTTATCATAAGAACTGCAATCACCTTTTTAAACATAAGGATAATAATAACTCTGAAAAAATCCTTAGGAACAATGCCTTTATCATAAAAGATACTTAAAATTTCATTCAGCCATGTGATAACAAAAACATTCCCAGCTCTAAGCATTTCAGTTGTAATTTCATCTACCCCTAGGTATTTATGTAGTTTAAGTTTAGAAATAGCCATGATAACTTCAAACTGTGCTATAGGGTCAACATTAAAGTCAGTAATGCTCTATCCTTATTACAAAAAATAGGAATAGAGTTAACCACATTGTTTAATACATCTCTGAAGTGATGAGTCACCTAGACGTGACAAATTCTTCACCTTCAATGACCTTACCATGCTTATCCTTCAATCCCTATATACCTATCCATTTTTCCACCATAAAACATTAAATATGTGGTATAGCTCTCTGTTAATACACTGTCTAGCTGCTTCCTTGGGTTTGTCAACCAAGCCATCTAGCCAAAGATTCTTATCAGTTCTAACTGATCCTTTACACTTTTATTAGGCTCTTTGTAACACTTTCCATTAGGACTAGTAGAGTATTAATTAAGGTCATTCCTACAGTTCTTTCTTAGCAAAATAAGCTCCAATACTTTATTACTTAAATAATTTTGCCACCTCTGCTCTTTTACCTAAATGAGTGTTGTTCATTTCAAGAAAAGCCTGTTTAAAATGGTCTCATTCTTACTCAATTTCAGTAGTCAACTTCCTTCAACTTCAAGCAAATCATGATTCTCATAATGACTAAGTGACCTATCATGGTGAGCTTTAGCTATAACTGGGTCTGACTCATCTTCAGTGTTAAAAGTAAATATTTTAAACCTTAGCTCACTTTTTAAGTTGCAAGACATTTTTAAAAGTAATGGTCAGATCCAATTCCAGCTACCCTATATGACCTGATATTCCTAATAGAAATAGTCCATTTGCAGTAAATATATAATCAATCATATTCTTATGCAATCCATCAGGTGAAACCTATATATATTTATTTATGTCGCAGTGTTTGTAATAAGTATTAGTTATTCTGAAACCATTGAGTTTACTTACCTGTAGGAGATGTTGCCCATTGCCATTGCAGCTACCAATACCAAAAGGGCCTATCACTCCTCCCCAGAAGGTCAGAGTCAGTACCAACTTTGGCATTGAAGTCACCTAGAACAAGGGTAATATCACCTTTCTTGACAGAATTCAAAATATCCTGAAGTTGTCCATAAAACCTATCCTCATCCTCATCGCATCCTTAGTGAGCGCATAACCGTAGATAACATTCAAGTCTTTAATGCTTGTCTGAAATTTTGATATAAGAAACCTTTCATTAATGCATTCATATCCTAGAAGAGCATCACTTAAAATTGCCTTGGTGATGCTTATTGTCATCCCTCCCTGAAAAGAGAAATTTAAGATTATTTTTAAGAATCTGACCTTTATCTCTCCATCTGGTCTCTCACAAGCCGAGAATATGTAAATTATATCTGTGGAATTCTTGTGTGAGGATAATGCTGTAAGTAGTATCAAGAGAATAATCTGTGCAGAGTCCTCACATTCCAACTACATATGGAGAGAAAATGGTTAGTAGGATGTTTAAAGAAACTATATTTATTGAGCATGGGAAGGCTAACAATATCAAATAGCCCCTTAATCATATGCATGGGGTAAAGACCATTCCCCCATTACTAATGGCTGAAACCATCTACACTGGAAGACTTCTTCCAATAAAGGTTTGACAATGCTCATAGAGCAAGAGTTCAGGTAGCTGTGATGATCTCAGATTAGGATTATCCACCAGCTGAAAAACATACCCTGTGATGCTATTAATTTGGGGCTGTCAACCCTCTAACAAACAGAAAACACAGCGGAAGGTTTTCCCTCAACAGAAGCCCACCAATGCAGCAAATTCAGGATCCATAATCAAGCTCAGAGCCATTATTCCATTCAGGTTGGTATATATGGTCAGCACCAGAATATTGTATAGATGACTACTCCTCAGCAGCATTGAAAAAAAATATGTCATAGTAGTACAGATCAGTAGGCCAAACTGATCTGGCAGCCCTCCCTTTCTGTTCCCTTCCACAAGAGATATCTCCTTTGAAAGAAACTAACGATTTGCACCACAAAAGCAGGGTCAGACTTTAGGTGCTAGGGCTAGGTGGGTCTGTACATCATCACACAGGGGATGGTGCATGGCTCTCTTTCCAGTGACTATCAAGCTACCATTTACAAACCTGATAATCATTGTATGGAAAATTCTATAAAGAATTGAAGTCAATAAATATTTTGTGGAAAAAATTTCGACAACATATGAGAATTACATCTGCATCTCTCCAAAAACATGGCAGAGTATTGTACTATTGAACTAATGCCAGTTCTGTCTTTTTTTTACTAATTTGACTTTAACTCTTCACCGAGATTTTCAGTGCCAACCATTGGCACCACTATGATTTCGGGTGGCAACTATTTGTATCACAGCGTTACCTGTTGACTTTATAAAGTCTATAAATTAATAAATATTTCATGTAAAAAATTTGCCAACATACAGGAACACCACACACATCTCTCCAGAATACTCTGGCATTTCTGGAGAGATGTGGGTTTTTTGAAAAATATTTCATTCACTATGATTTCATTGACTCACCTGACTGAGAAAATCACAATTATTCCAATCAATTGTGACTTTTCTCAGATTTAGGAGGTGGATATAGATTCCAATACTTCTAGAATTATTTTTATTGCTTCTCAAATACTCTGCTGGCCATTAAAAGCGAAACTCCAGGAGAACTCATCAGATTGTCCCAAAATATGCAAGATGGGTAGCCCATGAGAGAACATGTAAATGATTCAAAGCACAGCACATACACACATCGTGCGTGACAGTAACGCCTGATGGAAGTGGTATAAGAGAAGATTACAAAGAGTTGGTGTAAAGCACTAGAATGTGTTTGCTCACAGTTCTTGAGCACTAAAGGATCAAGTATGCCCGGCAAAGAACACGGCATCCATACAACCAAGTTTCCAACTTTGATTGAGGGAAAATTGTGGGATTACAGGAAGGCGGATTATCGTATTGAGGCATTAGTTCTTGAGTTGAACAGAATGCTGCCACAGTAATGAGAATATGGCGTCAGTGGATAGAGGAGGAATGAACTCACCGATGTGAGGGATCTCAATGGCTCTGTCACACAAACGAACAACAGGACAGACATCTCATTTGTATGGCTTTGAATGATTGTACAGCTACATCAAATACCTTAGCTCAACAGTTAGGGTGTGCTGCACATCAACCAGTGTCCACACATACGATTCGACGTTGTCTGCAGCATCGAGGCATCTTTGCTAGGCAGCCATTGCTTTGGCTACCAATGACTCTACAACAGAGGCATATGCGACTGCAATGGTGCCAAGAATGTCATGCATGGATGTGTGAATGGCATCACATCATCTTTTCAGGCAAATCCCTCTTCAGTATGCAGCATCATGATGAATGAATCCGTATCTAGCAGTACCGTGGCAACAGGCTCAGTGAGACATGCACGATGCAGCATCATACAGGTCCAGCCCCTGGTGTTATGGCATGGGGTGCCATTGGACTCCACTCACGCATGCGCCCCATACGCATTACTGGTACTTTGAACAGCTAACATTACATCACTGTGGTGTTGGAGCCTTTGGTCGTACCTTTCTTCAGGGGCTCTCTGGTGCCATTTACAACAGGACAATGCCCGACCACATGTGGCATGCATCATCGAGCAATCCCTGGATAGCCACATGATACTTCTGCCTTGGCTTGTGCGTTCACCAGATCTGTTCCCAATTGAACATGCCTGGTTCATGATCTTACAATGACTAGCACACCAAACACCAACAGCTGCTACAACAGATGAACTTTGGCTACATATCGAGACTGCATGGACTGACATTCCCCAAACACACATCTGACGTCTCATCCTCTCAATGCCAGACCCAGCAGTGGTCATTGCCGCTCATGGGGTTAAACAAGATACTGATTTCTTTGCATTCCACAAGTCTATCAGAGTTGTATTTGTAATCATCTGATCCTTATAACATAAGCTATATATTCCCTAAATATGGCTTTGATATCTCTTGTCTTTCCTGGTGTTACATTTTTAATGGCCAGCAGTGTATATATTGCAATTATACATTGATGGCAGAAAGAATAATTATTTGAAGCTTGACCGAAAATTAAATCATTAGCATATGTGATCTAAAATGGTAGCTACTTCGAAAGACATCTGATTAGGACCTCACAAAATAAAATTATTTTTTAAATGAAAGTGTTTTTTTAGTCCAATCAAAGTTCAGAATTCAGAATTTGTAAAATTTAAGTCAAGTTTTTGCCATTTTCATAAAGTTAAACTTTTCAGTAGTAGTCAGTATATAATGCAAACTGATCTGGAAGGTTTCAATCACAAATTTCAGAAGTTAACTATATTTTCTTTGAAATATTTTTATTTAATTTCTTAACAGCTCTTTATCCCCTTTTAATTATTTATTTTCCATTTAAATAATCTTGTTTTAAAGCAAAATAAATTTTTGTAACACTGCTACCTTTATCTTAGAGTTTACTGATTGGGACAAAATCAGCATTATACATTGTTTGCACAAATGACCAAATAATTCTGTTAAAATGAAATAAATTAAAGATTTAAGTAATGATAAAAATGTTATGAATTATATATATATACACACAGTCATATCAGAAAAATATGACCACCCCCAGAATCACAGTGTACCCTCCCAGGCACATCACAGAGTGCACATGACAAGGTTGACCACATGGAGATATAAGCGACCAGTCAGGACAGATGAGCCATAGTGCATAACGTGAGCACAATGGGAAGAGGTAGTAATTTGAGGGACGTTCAGAAAGGAATGATCATTGGCCTTCCCCAATGAATCAAGGTTTCTACTCCACAGAAATGATGGAAGGTGGTGGTTATGGCATCAGACACATGAGAACCAATACCTGGACATGCTTGTCGGTCAAGTACAGGCGGCGGTGGCAGTGTGCAGGTCTGGGGGATGTTTTCCTGGCATGACCTGTGACCGTTGATACCACTGGATGGGTCCCTGAACGCCAATGGCTACAGGTACATCCTCGCTAACCAATGCATCCTTTCATGTTGGACTTTTACCCTGGTGGTGATGATGTCTACTAACAGGACAATGTGCCCTGCCATGTCACTAAGGTGGAGCGTGACTGGTTCCAGGAACACGACAGTGATGTCTCCATTCTCCCTTAGCTGGCGAAATCGCTTGACCTCAATCCCATAGAGCACTTGTGGAACCATTTGGATCGACAGTTTGGTGTGCGGACCCATAATCACGCCATCTCTGGAACCTCCATGCTCTGCTGGAGTCCGAATGGGCACGTGTGCCTCTGGCAACATTTCAGGGCCTCATTGTGTCCATGCCACACTGTCTCGCCGCTCTCATCCGGGTCAAGGGTGGCTATTCCCATTAATAGGTAGGTGGTCATATTATTCTGATACGACTGTGCATATTAAGGTAGTGAAAAACTTCAAAAATATGGCAGAAATTAATTTTTTTTAATATTTTACTGAATTTAAAACGCAAAAAATATACAGTAAAACTTGCAATTTTCTTTAAAAATATGCATATAAAAATTTACTTGCCTGTCTTTTTTTTTTTTATTTTTGTCATTTTTCTTAACCCCAATTAAAGCTTATTCCTTTTGGTATATAACATGACCTGTTTTTGTTCATTTGTTATTTTTTAAAATATCTAAAGTTGACTTGTTTATTTGACTGGTCAGGGCTGGTGAAAAGCCTCAACTTTTCTCAAACTATAGTTAGCATGAAAAAATTCTGAAAAAGAGAGTGATTTTCCTGCTTGAAGAAAATTTTGTTGTTGTTATATAGAAAAAAATAGCCTTTTCATTGTTATGCATTATCATTTTTGTCTATTGGATTTTATTTTTTCAATAAATTTTTATTTGCATTGCTAGATGTATTTTTTTACTACATGCCTCTATAAAACAAGTCATCTTTTTTGCTAATATTTTATTTTCAGAAAATGCACAATTAAATGCTGATTAATTTGACATACAATATGCAACAATTCCTTATTTGGCAAAAAAAAGTTCTATAGTACACTATTTTTTGATTGAACACATTGTACAGGATACAATTCCATTTTTCAGGCCTCTCATGATAAGGGTTAACCCATTTCTTCCCAGTGTTGCTTACACGCAAGACGAAGTTTAACTTCACAAAATGCAGTCAAAATGAACTTATTATACAAAACTCATCATGCATGTGTTAAAAGGCATCCACAAGCTCTCTGTCTATGTGTTTATATTTAATAATTAGTCTAACACTTCGTGAAAAAAAATAAATTACTGAAAACATGTTTTTTTCAATATTTTTCAATAATTTATTTCAAGTGTTAAAATATATTTAGTTCAACTTTTATGTGCATATTCGTGAATGCTATATATGTGGGATACACGTGGATATTTTTTTTTCTTGAACATATTAAACCTATGACACAGCAGTGAATGATTTATATATGCGTTGCGCTGATGCAACGTTGGGAATTGCCCAGCTCAAGTTCATTCTGTGACAAGTCATGACCTGTGCAGTCAAAAATAAGAACTCGAATTGAATGTTTGGTGCTAATGAAGTGTTCTGCAGTCTAAAAGCTTTGTAAGTTTAAGAATTATATCTGGCTTTGTGTTTTAACACGAATACTTTTGAAGCATCGGACCTCCCTTGTAAGTACATTGTATTATAATATTCTATTATGACTTTCGTATTTCTTATGATATTTAGTTTTTCGTAAAAACAATGTTGCATTTTTAGAATACATTCTTTGCCCTATTTTTCAATTATAGAACTTAGAAATGGCTTTCTACAAACAGAGATTACAAACAGCTGAGGAAATTATAGCTGTTCTTGAGGAATTAGAGGCAGAAGAAGCCATTGACGCAGTCATCATACCTCCTGAAATAGACGAACTTACTGATGAAGAAGAAATAGAAGATGGACGTATGATTATCAATGACGGGGGTGATGGATTACCAGTAGATGTGGTGGGTACATTTGAAATTCATGCTACTTTAGACGACAAAACAGATATATAAGTACCTGAAACTATACAAAATACTTCTGAAGAACCAAAACAGAAAAAGAAGAAACCTATAACAAAATAGCTGCTCCCAACTTATACTGACACTCCTAAAAACTGTGAAGTTAGATGTGTCGAAGAAATAAAGAATAAGTTTGGGAGTTTGACACCCATACAAATGTTTGAACTTTTCTTAGACAAACCAATTTTGGATGAAATAGTAGAGTTTTCAATCAAATGTGCTCAAAGTAAAAACAACCACATATTTGCTATGTCACGTACTGACTTGGAAAAATTTATTGGTATCCTTATATTCACTGGTTATCACTCTCTCCCTCAAACAAAATTTTACTGGAGTTTAGATGAAGATAAAGGGATCCCTCTCATATGCAAAACAATGTCACGGAACAGATTTGATGAAATAAAGAAGTACATTCATCTTTCTGATATTGATAAGTTAGAAAAATCTGATAAGTTTTCCAAGCTAAGACCTTTTTTCAATGAACTAAATAAACGGTACATGAAGTTTGGTGCATTTTCCCATAAGATATCGATTGATGAAGAGATGGTGCCATATTTTGGACGTCATTCTGCTAAGATGTTCATACGAGTGAAACCAGTAAGGTTTGGATTCAAACTGTGGTGTATAGCCTCAGCTGGAGGATAAGTGTATCAGTTTGACCCTTATGGTGGAGCTTCATAGAAGACTAATGAAAACCTGGGTTTAGGTGAAAGGGTTGTAACAAACTTGTTGAAAGTTGTTCATGATCCTGAAAATCATATCATATTTTTGATAACTTCTTCTCAAGCCATTACCTTCTTACCTTGTTGTCAGAAATGAAATTCTTCGCATGGTACAGTGAGAGAGAACCGAGTGGCTTCCTGTCCACTTCAAACAACAAAAGCCTTAGCGAAAGAACCAAAAGGGAATTTTGATTATAGATTTGATGGCAACAACAAAGTATTCGCTATTAGGTGGCATGACAATTCTGTTGTAACAGTTATTACCAACTTTGGTACCCTTGAGCCAATAATGAATGTAAAGAGATACAACCGGAAGGAAAAGAAGCACAACATAGTCCCTCAACCAAATGTTATCCACCAGTACAACCAAGGCATGGGAGGTGTCGATTTACATGACAATGCCATTGCAAACTATAGAATCAGAATTAGAGGCAAGAAATGGTGGTGGCCATTATTCTCCAATGGAATTGACAGTGCTATTGTCAATGCCTGGAAAATGTACCAACTGGCAACAGGCTCTACTATCAGTCAAATTGACTTCAGATCCCAGATTGTATTATCTCTATTTAAAACTGAAGAAGAATCTGAACTGGAGGTAAACCACCAACCTCAGAGAAAAAACATCAACCTTGGACACCCCAGCAGAAACAGATTGCCAGGAGCAGTGAGGGAGGACAGGACTGACCATATTATAATCCGCAATGAAGAAAATGCAAGGAGGAGATGCAAGATTTGCAAAAGCCAGACGATCTACATATGCAAGAAATGTTAGGTTCACCTTCACACACAGTGTTTTTCAAAATTTCATGAGTGATACCATCAACTTTGGTCAGTTTTTTCATATAATCAACAATGTTGTACATTTTGAGCAAATAAAAGCATGTGATCGAAAAAATAAAAATTTTTAATTTTTTTACCAGGAAACTACCAACGTTGCGCCAGCGCAACATTATGTGTGGTGTAAATGACAACACATACTGCTAGTTTTTAATATTTATAATGTTATTTCAATTATTTTAAAGTGAAATTGATGACAAAATACCATATTTTTTCACAATTTTTATTTTTGGGAAGTAATGGGTTAAGGGACAAATTAGAAAATCTGATTTCAAAATGGGGCTATTTAAAAATTATAATAAAATATGTACAGGTAAACTATATATGCAGTTAATTTGTGCAATGAATGTACCATATATCTCGAAAATCAAAAATGCATTATTCAAAGATAAAAACCAATGGGAAAATTGCAATTCATCCATGATGCATTGGAACATTTTTAAAAGTCTTAATTTTAGCCTTTAAATATGTTTTAATTGTATATATATATAGATAGAAATATAAAGAATAATGAAAAGCAAGTATGCTAAAAATGTTTATTAAAGAAATGAGCTACAAAACAAGTGAAAAATGGATATGCTACTTTCTAGAATAATATTTGTCAAGTTTCATTTGAACAGATAGAGCCTTTTTTTTCTCTTCATACAATTCCCAATATCAGCTAATACCGTTTTCTAGGGTTCAGCTAACTAGCATGCCTCTTTCCATGTTGCCCGTATGGATAATTATATATTAGCAAATAGGGTTATGAACAGTGTGCCTAAAGGCTTCAGAAAGAGGGGGACCTAGGATGCGGTGGGCAGACAATGTCAAACAGGACCTTATTAGAATTGGTGTGCAGTGGCCAGATGCAGCAGATGTAGCTCAGGACAGACTTGCTTGGAGAACTAAATTGCACAGTCTGGTTGGACCTCAGTAGCCCATGGCTGCTTGATGATGATACTTGGGAACTTTACAAGGATTAAAAGTATCCTTAAGTGAAATTATACCATGGCAAAAATACTCCTGGCTTGACCATGTAAATAGTGCTAGATGTAGAATAGTGTTGTTCAGGAGCTATTAATATCATTACAGTCTAATCATGTACTAAATATTTTTTAAAGGCAGAAAATATTTCCATACAGCCCTCATTGCATTAGCTGTAACTTCTTGCCATGACTCATAAATATTTTCAATAGCTTGTCTAATATTAAAATTGTTCCAAAAATGAGTCAATGAAATTGCACCTTCCCCGTCATAGCTTGCCCAAAAGTTCTTTGTAGATGATAGGCCTTGAAAGTTGAAATTATGCCCTGGTTCATTGGCTGTAGCAAAGATGTAGTGTTCAGAGGTAAAAATATGACTTTTACATTTTCACACAGGCTACTGAGCACAGTAGGATGGCCAGGACCTCTTTTGATGGCTGAGTGCATAAGCAGGAAAACTTTCTTTTTCAGATATAAGATGAATAGTCATGATAGAACAGAAAAAAAATTGGCTATCTGAATAACCATTCCTGCTACCCAAGAACTGAATTAAAAATCAACATTCATCAAGTAACAGTTACTTTTGAGGGTGAAGAAATATTCTGCATTAATCTACTGTCAACATTTCAATGATTGTATAAATGGCAGTCACTTTGTCCTACCTTACTTTGACTTGGTTTTGAAGTTTTATGATACTGAAATACTTGAATTTCTATTTTTCAGAAAAAGAGGATAGCAAACATGTTGAATGTAAGTTTTCGTTTTATTTTAATAATAATGTTTAATAATTACTGTAATAGTTACAATTGCAACTTAGAATTTTCAAGGATAACAAATCCACAAACTAACAGCAGTTATTCCGCAGAAGGTACAATTGTAAAAGAACCAGATGCTGGGTATTAAAGATTAAAATCTAGTTCCAATCAGAGTATAAATTAGTTGTGCTGTTTTACCTCTTAGAGGCACTTTTTGCTCACAATGGGCTAAATGGCCAGGCCACATGGACATCAAAGTCTCAGAGAAGGTTGGTAGAAAAGGACCCAATGAACAGTTGTTAGAAGACAGATAAGTCTCCCATCAAGGCCACCCAGTGTGTTCTTTAATGTGTACAAAACAGTGGCCTTTCCAAGCCTACTGGTGTTCCCTACTGACAGAGGGCAGGGTGGGGAGTTCTGCAGAGATAAATCTAAATGCTGGTCCAGCTGGGACTTGAACCTGGGAACTGCAGATTACGAGCCTGGCAAGCAATAGGTTAAGCCATTCCCAACCTCATATAAATCAGTACACAGGAATGAAGTGTTTTATGAAGAACAGAAATATATACAGGGTGGTTATAACTACACTGACAGTACTCAGAGCAATATAGGAAAGGATCTACTTGATGGATCACAGCGAAAAGTGTTGAACACCTTAATAAGAACATGGGGTAGAAAATTTGTGAATAAAAAAAAAATTAGTTTTAGTGCCACCAGCTGGCATGGGTTGGGTTGTTTTATCTCTGAGTGGCACTTTTTTTTACACACCATGAGCTAAATGGCCAGGTCACAAGGACCCTGAAGGCTCAGAGAAGGTTGGGGGAGGGGACCCACTGGAACAGCTGTTGGGAGACAGATGGTAGCTCCTGTCAAGGCCATCCAGCGTGTTCTTTAACATGCACAGTGTATGGCTCTCCTGCACATGTAGCAACAGCTTAACATCCCATCCGATGGATGGTAACCTTTCCAAGTCCATCGGTGTCCCCTACTGACCAAGGGCAGGGTGGGGAATTTTGCAGAGATGTCTCAATGCCGACCCAGATGGGACTCAAATCTGGGAATTACAGATTACGAGCCTAGCGTGCTACTGACTGAGCCACCCCCACCCCAGTTGACATGAGTGTGCTAAAAATGTAGTAGAACATGCTAATTTCTCATGACATTGCAACCAATCACATGTGAGAGTTGCAAGAGGCACACTATAAAATGTGATGTCTTCCCTGTAATCGTTAGAAGGAACCATGGGTATCTGCAAGAAGGACAAAGTTTTGCTAGTGAAACTCTTTTACCAAAATGGCAATAATGCTGCAGCTGCATTACACGAATATCATCGTCTGAAAGATGACCTTTGTCGCTAAATGAACTGAAGAATATGATACAGATATTCGAAGAAACAAGCAAGTTGGGTGTGGCTCCGGGTAGAGGCCAGCAGCCTGTTGCAGAAAGCAATGTGGAAGACGTCACACTTACTGGTGCAGAAATCCAGTCACAATTGGAGTTACCCATAGTTAGTGTGAGATAGGTATCCTGGCAACTGCAATTTCTGTGGCCAACTGTCCGTAAAATTATATGGTCCATTCTGAAATGGTATCCTTATAAAATTCACAGGGTGCAGAAGCTGCAACCATTTGACCCTAAACAGCACACCAATTTCGCTTTGCAATTTCTGGCAAGGATGCAGCTCGATGACATGTGGCCTTTGAAAGTCTTATAGACCGATGAGGTGCGTTTTTCCCTACATGGAGTACTGAATACGTACAACTGCTGAACATGGGGACCTACACATCTGCATGCTGTACATGATGTGCCCCTACACTCCAACTATGTAACTGTATGGTGCGGGTTTACCACAAACTTCATAATCGGACCATGTTTCGTTGAGGAGAACATGCCTAAAGGCCCTGTGAGTCGATCAGTGAATTGACCACATTACACAGATCTTCTCCACTGCATGATTATTCCAGCTTTGCAAGAAAGAAATTGTTTAGACTCCATAACCTTCATGCAGGATGGGCACCACCCTACATTGCAAGTATGGCAATGCAATTGTTGTGTACCACATTTGATGAGGACAGAATAATTTCTCGAATGTTTTCCAATGTTTGGCCACCACATTCCCCCAACTTAAACCTATGCGATTTTTGGTTATGGGGTTACCAAGCCGAGTTTACCACGGCAATGCTGAATCACTTGCTGAACTGAAGGTAAGAATAACACAACATATTGCAGCCATTCCCCAAGACATGTTTCAAGCAACTGTGGACCATGCTGTATTATGTTTCCAGCACATTTTGCATACAAATGGTTCGCATATTGAGAATTTTGATTGTAAAATAAAGATTTTATTTAAATTATCTTGTTCCTAAAGCAAAATAAATATATTAGCACTATTGCTTTAATCATAAAGTTTGCAAATCAGAAAAAAAAATTGCAATTGTTCTTAGCTTGTATAAATGACCAAATAATTTTTAAAAAATTAAATAAATGAAAGATTTAAGCAATGATAGAAATATTGTGAATTATAAATATATTAATAACATACTTCAGAAATTATTGCAAAATAATTTTTGACATTTTCTTAACCCCAATTTAATGCTCTTTCTTTTGGTACATAACATAGCCAATTTCTGTTGATTGGTTATTTGGGAAAAAAATTCCAAAGTTGACTCTTTTATTTGACTGAGCAGATTTGGCAAAAGTCTTCACATATATCACAGTACCAAGAAAAAAAATTAGAAGGAATTTTCTTGAATTAAGTAATAATTTATTTTTCCATTATCCAGAAATAAATAGCCTTTTATGTGCATTATAATTACTTCTGTATATTAGTTTTTTTTAAATAAATATTTATTTTTATCGCTAGATGCATTTTCCTACTGCATGACTAAAAATGTCAGAGTAATATAAAACTAGTCATAAATTTTATTAAAAATTTCATTTAAAAAATTCTAGAATAAAATGCAGATTAATTTGTCAATATAACATGCCATAATTCTTTTCATTAGTTATTTGCCAAAAAAGTTCTATAGTCTGCTTTTCGTTGACTGAATACAGTTAAAAAAAAGCCTGGCTACAGGGTACAATTCAGTTTTTCAGGCTTGGCATGGTAAGGGTTAAGGAAAGTTTATTTATAATCACAAATAATCAAATTATTACTTACCCACTAACCATACTTCAGAGGTAGATCCATAGAGGTCAATAAAAGCCCACAGCTTAAGAGTGTGATCAACATACATCACAGTGTACAGCTGATTTCCATTCTTAGAAAACTGTAATTGCCCTGGATATGAATAGAGGAAATGATAGATTAGAAGGGACTTTTAAGGAGTAAAAACACTCACAAATATTTTAAATGAACACTAAAAATAAAATCAGACGACTTATAGTTATTTCTTTTGCTGATGTTGCTGACAGCATTACCAATACTACCAATACAAATTACAGTTGAATTCAAAAAGTGATTGTAGTGATTAGTGAAAAAAATAAAAAGAATCAAAGTGTTAACATTTTAGCTTTTGCTTTTATTTAGAGCATTCCATGAATTTATTTTATGAGGACAGCCACAAATATTATATTGAAGGGGTGGTTGTTTTGGGTTTTATGCTGCATTAGCAACTAAGACTATAATGTATCAAACAAATGACTTAACAAGGCTAAAAGATGTAGAATCCTCAACCAACCAAACTTTAAAAACTAAGAACAAAAGCTATAAAAATGTACAGCAAAAATGAAAAAATAAAAAAATATATAAACATGAAAAACAATATGAGATATATAAAGAAAAATATAAGCAACCCAGGTGAATAATACAGCATAAAAGAATACTGATGTAGAATTATAGTTGAGTATAACACTTTGTGTAAAGTAAAAAGTTAAAAACAGGTGGTGAAAGCAAATGATCAGATAAAAGATGCATGGGTGTTTGGATTGGATTGTTTCACCTCTGAGCGGCACTTTTTTGCACACCACAGGCTAAATGGCCAGGTCACAAGGACCCCGAAGGCTCAGAGGAGGTTGGAGGAGGAGACCCACTGGAACAGCTGTTGGGAGACAGATGGTAGCCTTCCGTCAAGGCCATTCAAAGTGTTCTTTAATGTGCACAGGGTATGGCTCTCCCATACATGGGGCCACGGCTTAACGTCCCATCTGATGCACACCTGACTGACCGTCGGCAGGATGGGGAGTTTTGCGGAGATAAATCTCAATGCTGACCCAGCTGGGACTCTAACCTGGGAACTGCAGATTACGAGCCTGGTGTGCTACCAACTGAGCCACGCTTGCCTGGGTGTATGATGTGTGTCCCTATTTCAAAAAAAGGTAATCGCAGTTCTTCTGATAACTATAGAGGTATCAGCCTACTCTCTGTTCCAGGGAAAGTTCTTTGCATGATTGTGCCTAATGGAATTAAGAATCTGGTTGACAGGATTGCATAATGAGCAATGTGGATTCAGAAGTGGTAGGGGATGTGTGGATCAGATATTTTGACTTAGGCAGATTCTTGAGAAATGTTTAGTTTCAGAAACCTTTGGTTGCTGGCTTTGTTGATTTCAAAGATGCTTTCTACTATGTTGATCGTCATAATTTGTGGTTGATTGTGAGATCATATGGCATAGCATACAAGTTAATCAACACAATGAAAGCTCTCTATAATACCGATTCGTGTGTGAGAGTTGGTAAGGATGTCCTACAATTGGTTTAGCACTGCTTCTGGTGTTCGACAAGGGTGCATTTTGTCTCCTTTTCTCTTTAGCTTGGTTATTGATTATGTTATGCGAAATTCACTTCAAGGGAAAGATTTTGGCCTTAATTGGGCTGGAGATACGAAAATTTCTGATTTAGATTATGCTGATAATTTAGCCCTTTTGTCAAATGATGTTGATGAGATGAACTCTTTCATTCGAGCTGTTGATGAGACTGGTAGTAGAGTAGTATTGATGATAATACAAAAATACAAAACATATCTACAGAAATTGCATAATTTATTGATACATATAAACAAAATGACAAGTTGCACAGACAAACATATAATATGAAATATGATAAAAACCAGTAAACTCAAGGGGAAGAAAAAGAAGGCTTAAAACAACAGAGAGTAATATTAAATGAATGAACAGACCTGTAAATGGTAGCTAGGCGTAAACTGGAAGGAGAGCTGTGCACCAATCCCTAGTGATGATGCACAGAACCGGCCAGGTCTAGCACCTAATGTCCGACCCCGCCTTCTCGTGGTGCAGGCCGTTAGTACATTTCAAAAGAGATATTCTCTTTTGGAAGGGAACGGAAGGGGAGGGCTGCCAGTTCAGTATGGCCTACTGATCTGGTCATCTATGGCCACTTTTTTTCAACCCTGCTGAGGAGTGGTCAACTTCACAGGGTCCTGGTGCTGACCATTTATACCTACTAGACTGGACTTGTTTATGGATTTGAGCTTGATTATTGATCCTGGACTTGCTGCACTGGTGGGCCTCTGTTGAGGGAGAGTCTGCCGCTGAGTTTTCTGTTTGCTTCTGGGTTGCCAGCTCTAAGTGAACAGAGGCATGGGATACCTTATATCAGCTGGTGGATAATCCTAATCAGAGGCCATCGCAGGTACCTGAACCTTACTTAGCTAGTTGGGCATCGTCAAGCCTAAACTAGAGTAATGTGTCTCAGGCAGGCCATGTGGCTCTTGAAAAAGCCCACTTGAAAAGGTGGTGCCTGAAGTTCCTACCAGCATCGGTGACTTCAGCCTTTAGCAGAGGAGGAACAGGTCTTTGCCCCATGCCTGCAATCAGGGGCTGTTTGATATTGTTGGCCCTACCAATCTCAATAAACCTAATTTTTTTTAAACATCCTACTAATCATTTTCTCTCTGCAGGAACATGGAACGTGAGGACATTACATAGAGATTATTATCTTGATGTCCTCATGCAGGAATTCCAGCACTATAACCTAGATATTCTAGGCTTGCAAGAGACCAGATGGACAGGTAAAGGTGAGATACTTAAAAATAACTTTAAATTTCTCTTTACAGGGAGGGAGGATGGAAAGCATCACCAAGGCGTGGGTCTGCTGCTCAGCAGACATGCTAGTGATGCTCTTCTAAGATATGAGTGCATTAATGAATGGTTTCTTACAGCAAAATTTCGGACAAGCATTAAAGACTTGAATGTTATCTGCTGTTATGCCCCCACTGAGGATGCTGATGTGGATGAGAAGGATAGGTTTTACAAACAACTTCAGGATATTTTGAATTCTGTCAAGAAAGGAGATATTACCCTTGTTCTAGGTGACTTCAATGCCAAAGTTGGTACTGACTCTGACCTTTGGGGAGGGGTGATAGGCCCTTTTGGTATTTGTAGCTGCAATGGGCAACGTCTCCTACAGGTAAGTAAACTCAATGGTTTCAGAATAACTAACACTTATTACAAACACCACGACATACATAAATACACATGGGTTTCACCTGATGGGCTGCATAGGAATATGATTGATTACATATTAATTACAGCAAATGGGCTAGTTCTGTTAGAAATACTAGGGCATATAGGGGAGCTGAAATTGGATCTGACCATTACCTTGTTAAAAGTGTCTTGCAACTTAAACTTAAAAAGTGTTGTGCTAGGGTTAAAAAATTTACCTTTAATACCAAAGCTCTGAAAGACCCAGTTTTAGCTAAAGCTTACCATGATAGGTTACTTAGTCATTATGACAGTCATGGTTTGCTTAATACTGAAGTTGAGGAAGAATGGGGAAATTTTAAACAGGCTTTTTTGGAAACTAACAGTATTCTTTTAGGAAAAAAGGAGCAGAGGAGGCAGAATATTCAAGTGATAAGGCACTTGAGCTTATTTCAGAAAGAAGGAACTGCAGGAATGTGCTTAATCAGTACCCTACTAGTCCTAATAGAAAGAATTACAGAGAGCTTAATAAACGTGTAAAGGATCAGTTAGCTACTGATAAGAATCTTTGGCTTGATGGTTTGGCTGACAAAGCCGAGGAAGCAGTTAGACAGCACAACAGCAGAGAGCTGTACCAGATAGTTAATGTTTTGTGTGGTAGAAAATGGACAGGTATACTAGGATTGAAGGATAAAAAAAGTAAGGTTATAGAAGGGGAGGATTCTGTCATGACTAGGTGGGCTGAGCATTTCAGTGATGTTCTAAACAATGTGGTTAGTTCTACTCCCATTGTTTGTAATGATGATAGATGCATTGGCAGCTTTAATGTTGGCCCTATAACACAATCTGAAGTTATTTTGGCTATCTCTAAACTTAAACTTCATAAATCTCCAGGGGTAGATGAAATTACTACAGAAATGCTCAGAGCTGGAAATGTTTCGGTTACCACTTGGATGACTGAAATTTTGAATAACTTTTATGATAAAGACATGGTTCCTAAGGATTTTACCAGAGCTATTATTATCCCTATTTTCAAAAAAGGTGATCGCAGTTCTTGTGATAACTATAGGGGTATCAGCCTACTCTCTGTTCCAGGTAAAGTTCTTTCCATGATTGTGCTTAATAGAATTAAGAATCTGGTTGACAGGCAATTGCATGATGAGAAATGTGGATTCAGAAGTGGTAGGGGATGTGTAGATCAGATATTTTCACTTAGGCAGATTCTTGAGAAATGTTTAGAGTTTCAGACACCTTTGGTTGCTAGCTTTGTTGATTTCAAAAAGGCTTTCGACTCTGTTGATCGTCATAATTTGTGGCTGATTGTGAAATCATATGGTATACCAGACAAGTTAGTTAACATAATGAAAGCTCTCTATAATAACACTGAGTCGTGTGTGAGAGTTGGTAAGTCTTGTAGCAATTGGTTTAGCATTACGTCTGGTGTTCGACAAGGGTGCATCTTGTCTCCTTTTCTCTTTAGTTTGGTTGTTGATTATGTTATGCGATATTCACTTCAAGGGAAAGATTTTGGCCTTAATTGGGCTGGAGATACGAAAATTTCTGATTTAGATTATGCTGATGATTTAGCCCTTTTGGCAAATGATGTTGATGAGATGAACTCTTTCATTCGAGCTGTTGATGAGACTGGTAGTAGAGTAGGTTTGGTTATAAACAGAGAGAAAACTAAAGTGATGAAAATTGGTCAGGCAGGTTGTGATTCAGTTAATCTGAATGGTTGCAGTCTTGAGCAGGTGTCACAGTTTAATTACCTTGGGAGCTATGTGACTGATACTGGTGATGTGTGGCATGAGATTAACAGACGAATAGGTATTGCTGCCGGGACTTTTAAGAATCTATGGAGATTGTGGAGAAATAGGCGTATACACGTAAAGACTAAAATCAGACTGTATAATAGTTTGGTTCTTTCTAGGGTTAGTTATGGTAGTGAAACTTGGACGCTATGTAAACAAGATAACAGGAAACTAGATGCTTTTGATTCTAGATGCTTATGCAGTATCTTGGGTATTAGGTGGTTCAACTTTGTAACTAATGATGAGGTTAGGCAAAGGAGTCTGCAACCTCCTTTAAGCAGCATATTGTGCAGAGAGAGACTCTGCTGGTTTGGCCATGTTGCCCGTATGGATAATTATAGATTGGCGAATAAGGTTATGAACAGTGTGCCTAGAGGCCTCAGAAGGAGGGGGAGACCTAGGATGCGGTGGGCAGACAATGTCAAACAGGACCTTGTTAGAATTGGTGTACAGTGGGCGGATGCTGCAGATGTAGCTCAGGACAGATATGCTTGGAGAATTAAACTGCACGGTCTGGTTGGACCTCCGTAGCCCATGGCTGATTGAGGATGATGATGATGAGAACAGAGAAAAAAATATATTACGGATAATCCAGACAAAGATGGGGAGTGGGAATAGCGATGAGGAGATGTTGTTGGTCAAAAGTTTCAATATTCTAATAGGAGTGGAGTAATATAGCTTTTGAATTTTGTTTTAGAATTTAAAGAAGTGATGTTGCTTGGTAGAGAGCTCCAAGTTGAGGTTGCTTTAAAGGCAAGAGAAATTTCACCATACTTAGCTTTGAAAATCTTGGGAGTAGAAAACATTTTATTATCAGAGTGAAGGATGCGACGATGTCATAATCGAATATAGGGTGTAAGAATCAAATGAAGGGGATGAGACTTGCAGCTTTCTTCTAGATTGAAGAGTGGAAATTTTGTAGTTGGAACGAATATCAGTAAATGTTAGAGATTCTCGTTTGTTAAAATAGATTTTGCTGATGATTTTGAGAGCTTTATTTTGAACTTTTTCTAATTTATAAGAGTTCTTTTTATTTATACCAAAAATGAGTGGAAGCACGGTATTTGAGTTTTGGTTGGATGTAAATTTTGTAGAACATTGGGTCATAGGTGGATATATAGTTTCAAAAGTACCTCTTTATATATAAGTTCTTTTAGAAGCTGAAGCAATTGTTTTATTAATGTGAATTCCAAAGTCAAGATTATTATCTATCGTCATATCTAAGTACTTCATGGAAGTGGAAACTGTAATATGGGTGTTATTAATTTTTAATGTTTGTGCCAGTTGGGGGAGAATTTGAAGTTGAATGAAAAACAATATTGTTTTTCTTGATATTGACAGTGAATCCATTTTTAGTATACCAATGCAAAAGCACATCATGAATTTTATTTTCTATTTCTTGTTTTAGAGAAGTGAAAGAACTTGAGATAAAAGAAAGAAGACAATCTGCATACATAAAAATATTGTAGTTGGTGGAGGATTCTAGAAGATCATTAATGAAAAGGTTGAAGAGAAGTGGACTAAGCATGGTTCCTTGAGGTACTCCCTGATTAATTTTAAGAGGAGTAGAGATCTCATTAGTGCTTAACTTAGTTTGGATAACATGGTCGCCGAGATAATTTTTAAACCAGGAAAGAGCTGAGAGCATAGATTAAGATTATAGCAGTTTTTGCAAGATAAGTTTGTGTTCAATTGAATCAAATGCTTTTTGCGTTGTCAAGGGAAACCAGCCCCACAAAAGTTTTCACTTTGCTGTCTAAAGCCAATCTCCATTGATTAAAAAGAAGTGTCGTGAGAGCTTCAGTTGACCGATTTTTCCTACACCCAAATTGTCTGTACAAAAGTAAATTAAAATTTTCAACAAAAGTCGATAATTGTCTCTCCAAGTTTTTTCTAAAATTTTGCTTAAACCACATCTAACTAAAATAGGTTGATAGTCCAGAGGGTTAGAAGGATTTGAAATTTTAGGTATAGGTGAGATGATGGCTTCTTTCCATGGAACTGGAATTCATTCAAGTTAAATGAACAATTAATTAGATCACAAAGGGGTGCAGAAATTAATGGGGAAATAATTTTAGAATAATGACAGGGATTCCATCTGGTCCAACACTGCAAGTATTTTTTAGCAAATTTATAAGGTTAAGAACTTAGATTTCGGTAACATTTTTGAGCTTAAAGTTTCCAGATTATTAAATGATTTATTGGAATAGAATAACGACTGATTTGCATTTGCATAATTTTCTGTAGAAGTGCAGGATTTACAGAATACATTATTTAAAATATTAGTAATGTCTTTAGGATCGTAAGAAGGAGTTGTCATTGTAAATAATCTTATCAATTTTGGTTTGGTTTCTTAAGTTACCAGTAATAGAATCAAAAATTCGAAATATTTCATTACCATTTGGATTAATAACGGAAAGTCAATTAACAAAAAATATAAATGCTTCGCATTTTTAATACTACTGTTGATCAGATTACAGGAAGTTTTATAGTTCTCCCATGTGTATGGGTGATTAGAGTTAATAGCATTCTTAAAGTGTTTATATTTTAATATGTTCATTTTCAGAAGCTCTTTCGTAATCCAAGGCTTTCGAGAAGAGTGAACTCTTAAAGTTTTATAAGGAGCATAGGTATCAAGTGCAAAATTGATTAAACAGGAGAGATGTTGTGCTTTTGAGGTAGGAGTTGTGCATTCAGAAATACTCTTGTGGAAAGGGAGATATTTTGCAAACTCAAAAAACTCATCAGTGTTGAAAATTTTAAAGGACCCTTTTGAGATTAAAACTTTAGGTGCATGAGGTGAATAATACAATACAGATGTGCTAATAATAAAATGATCACTAATGTTTTCAAAGAGAGTTAGTGTATACTTGTGAAGTGAAGGTCTATTGGAGAAGATCATATCAATGAGAGATTCACTCTGATCAGTTATGCAAGTGGGCAATTTGTTTAAACGTATATGTCCAAATGTTTTTAGGCATATTTCAAGCTTGGAATATGCAGAATTATGTTTTAGAGCATCAATATTAAAATCTCCCATAAGAATGGAAGTTGGGTTGGGTTGTTGGGTTGTTTTATCTCTGAACGGCACTTTTTTGCACACCATGGGCTAAATGACCAGGTCACATGGACCCCGAAGGCTCAGAGAAGGTTGGGGGAGGGGACCCACTGGAACAGCTGTTGGGAGACAGATGGTAGCCTCCCGTCAAGGCCATCCAGCGTGTTCTTTAACATGCACAGGGTATGGCTCTCCCGCTCACGGGGCCACAGCTTAACGTCCCATCCGACGGACGGCGGCCTTTCCAAGCCCATCGGTGTCCCCTACTGACCGTGGGTAAGGCGGGGAATTTTGCGGAGATAAATCTCAATGCTGACCCAGCTGGGACTCGAACCTGGGAACTACAGATTACAAGCCTGGCGCGCTACCGAATGAGCCACCCACCCCCAAGAATGGAAGTAATGTTGCAAGGAAAGCTTTCAAGGACTGAGTACAATGAATTAATAAAATCTTCAATATTGCTGTTTGGAGGACGGTAATGTGTGCTGATAATAAGAGCAGGATTTTGTTTATTAATAGGGGATATTTTGACCTAGAGACCTTCGAAACAAGAGTAAGAAGGAATAGGCATCCTGTCCCACTAGATCCGTTGATGTGGAATAGTTTATATCCTTTGAGTTCAAAAAGATTATCTGGAAGGGAGGTACTGAGCCATGTCTCTGTAAGAGCAATTACATCAAATTTCAAAATATCAAAAGATAGAGAGTAGGTAGGAGTGTTTAGATTCAAGAGAACGAATATTGAGATGACAAAGGTTTAACCAACAGTGATCTTGGGGAAGAGATATATCTGAGAGAGTTGAGTATAAGTTAAGAAGTTAATTTTTGTTAGCAGTAAATAGGGACATGAAGTTATAAATATGTACAAATGAAAAATGAATACAGAATAATAAAAATAGATAAATAAAAGGACTAATGGGTTTCAAAAAGTTGTAAAAGTACTCATAGTAGGAGAGTTTTTACTTTAAAAACGACAAACTATGTGCAGTTTAGCAACAATAGAAGTTGAGAGACAGGATTGTGTAAAGTGCGTTACAGATCACACTATATATATAAATAAACATGGGTAAAAATATAAATAAATATACAAGTACAAAGAATTTTTTTAAACTAATTTTAAAGTTCATTTAACTCATTCTTTGATTTAATAAAGTGCTTGTTACCATTTTTCATTTATACCACTATTGATCCATCTTGAGTCCAAACACTGCACTGACCAAATTTCTCAATAGCTGAATGAAGCACTTTAAGTCTTTCTGACGTTAGATCTTCATAAATAGTGATTCCACAACCCTTAAGTTTACTTTTAGCACAGAACACAACATTTCTTTTCTGACATGAACAGAATTTTACAATGATCGGTCAGAGCTTGCCACTCTGACCAATCCCCACTCGATGACTGTGGTCAATGTCATTTACAGAAATGACAATGTTTAATTTTTCATTGAAAATTTTAATAGCAAGGTCATCAGTAGGCATATCCACTTCTTCCACTCCAAAAATCTTGATAGAGTTTCTGTATTGATACTGTTCAAGTTCATTGCATTTCAAAGAAGTCTCAGAACATAGTTGATTTATTACTACATCTTTCTCTTTAAGCTGATATCTTAGCTCATATATAGCCTCCGTAGAAAACTCAACAGTTCTTTTTCTTGCAGAACAGCAGAAGTAACTGCTTCAGTAGTAATGAGACAATGAAGACAGTTTCAACACATTTAGAGACTGATGCCAACAGATCGTCGTCTGAAAGCGACAAACCAGCGTTAGGGGCAGCGGGTGACCTAGGAGGGCTGCTTCTACCCACTGTTGAGCTTGATGTTTTGCTAGCAAGAGCTGCATTCTTTAGCAAGGTTGCCTTCTTGTTTTTAGGTGCCATGATCTTAACAATAAATGTGAGGAGATAATACAATCCTGAATAAATGTGAGGAGATAAGACAATCCTTAAAGTACAATACCTGAAGTGTTTCAAAGAGAGAAAGCAAACTTATAAGGAAGGAACACAGCTTTTCAAGAAACTAAGAACTGCCAAACGCCTACAAAATACAAAACTCTAAGGAGTGCAAACGAACCAGTCGTTACATTACTGCTTGGTTGACAATGTTAGTCTATATCACAAAGGAATGCAAAACCACTCCAATCAGCCCAATTAATCTACCACTATGATGCACATGAAATGTCAAAAGGGCATCCACAAGAGATTTTACATACAATAAGGACTCTTCTGTAAGAGTTGCCCTCAACCTCCCATGTAAAGAGCAGAAGGATCGAGAAGAAGAAGATGGAAAGATTAATGGCAATAAATGTGTAGGTTGGGGAGTGAAAGTACATACATACCAGTGTTCAACAGGGATAGAGTAAGAATAGTCCCTCCTACTTCAGTATGGTCCCAAAGAGGGGTGTGTCCATTGAAGTTCCCCAAAAAAGATAGGAGTGGCAGCTGCGAGACAAGTTCATCAAGGTCTTCCAGAACAACAACAGACAGAACAGACAATCATTGATAATCACATGAAGAGGCATGTGCCTACTTCCTCAAGAGTGATGATCGTTGGTTGTTTGTTTGTTTTGGGTTTTATGGTGCATGGGCAACAGAGGCCATAATGTGTCAAATGAGAAAAAAAAGAGAGTAAAAGATATGAAACCCACAACTAAAGAAAAAACTGTAAACTTAAAGGATATATATGAAAAGGGAAAATGAACCCGGGTGTAAAAGACCCAGGATGATTAGGAATAAAAGATAAAGTCATAAAATCACAATCTGATAAAATGACATGTATAAGCATAAAAAAAGAAAAGACAGAGGGTTAAAAAAAGGGTCATCAGATAAAAAAATGGCCAAATACAAGGGGTTTGGCCGTAAAATCATGGAAGTGGAAATAAAAACGTCATTCAAAGTTAAAAGCAGGACATGAGATTAAAATATCTTTAATCATTAAAATGGTGTCACAAAACTCACATTTAGGTTCATTGTCTACCTGAAGAAGAAACGAATGAGTGATAAGCAAATGACCTAAGTGGAGCTGAGCAAGTACAACTTCCTCCTTGCGTTTCCTGCAAAAACAAGACTGCCACGGTTTGACAATGGGCTTGATCTCGAAAAGCTTGTTACCAACCTGTTCAGACCAAGATCTCTGTCACTATGCCCGGAGCTCAATGAAAGAACGTTGCCACATATGGAACTGGCAGTGGAAAGTCGGACAGGAGCATGGCTGACTTGGCAGCAGTATCTGCCGTCATTGTCCCTGATCCTGATATGAGCAGGCATACAACAGAAGAAAATCGTGGTGGTGGCTGCCAGATGATGGGGCTGCTGGTGGATCTTGGAGAGAACAGGGAGAGGCCAATGCCTCACCAAGATTAAAGCCTGTAGTGAGCTAAGAGAGTCAGTGTAGAGGACACGATGATGATGACACTTAGCTGCTATGTGGTGCAAGGCTGATAGCATGCAACTCTGAAGTGAAAATGGAACACTGTTGTGGGATATGGTCTGCAATGATCACATCACAGCAGACCATGGCTGATCCCACAGATGTACCAGACTTAAAGCCATCTGTGAAAACAGGCAAGAAGTCTGGGTACTCAGCATGATGGCTAGCAAAGAGTTGCTGATACACACAGTCAGATGTAAAGGCCTTCCCCATCCTGCAAAGAGAGAAATCACAGGAAGGACAAACAATGAACCATGGTGGAAGTGGCTTGGCTATCAACTGGTTAAAGTAGACTTGTGCCTGCAAAAGGGTGTTGGAAAGAAGGCCATGATGTTCGAAAACCAGGCCAGCCTGGTATTTACTATTCTTTCCAACATCTTGCAGATGCAGCTGATCAACACAATTGGATGATAATTTGAAGGAATCTTAGGATCTTTGCCTGGTTTGGGGAAGGCCAAAATGATAGCTTCCTGCCAGGAGTCTGGAAACTGCTCCTTGATGAATATGCGATTGAAGAGTTGGAGCAGTCGATCTTACTTGATTGTGAAAGATGTAGGAGCATACATAATGGACATTGTCTGGCCTGACAGCAGAAGCACGAGAAGTGTGCAGAGCAAGGGGAAGCTCCTCTGCTGTGAATGGGCAGTTGTAAGGCTCCAGGCCATTCGAATGGAAGGACAGCAGAGAGCGTTCGGCCTTGCTCTTCTGGGCCAGAAACCTAGGGGAGTATGAAGACAAAGAGGAGATGGAGGAGAATGACTCCTCCGGAGTGTTAGGAATTGTTTGTGGATCAGCAATTGCCTGTCCATTGTGCTCCACGATCAATAATGAGTGGGAAGTGTAGTTCCCACCCATCTTCCGGACTTCACCCCAAATGACCTTAGAACTGGTCATGCAGGTGATAGAAGATGTATATTTGATCCAAGATTCCTTCTGGTTCTGGGAGTCGATCAAGATCTGAGGGATAGTAGAGGCAGTTGCATGGACGACAAAGTCTGTCATCTGCACCAATGCAACATTAATTTGCTCCACTCTGACAGAGTGGGCATCGAGCTCAGAAAAAAGCTTGAAGCTACTACAGTCAGCCCAATCAAGTGTCCACCAGAATATGTGTGAAAGGCTGCAAGGCCCACCCACAGGAGATGGTGCACACCATGGGGAGGTGATCACTTCCGTAAGGATTGTGCTCGACCTCCCATGTAAAGAGTGGAAGGATTGAGGAGGAGCAGATGGTCAGATCAATGGCAGTGAATGTGTAGGTCAGGGAGTGGAAGTAGGTGCTGACACTGGTGTTCAACAGGTAGTGTGATGGATCCAGGAGTCACTACTCCAGGACTCCGCCCCTCCCATTGGTATCAGCATTTCCCCAGAGTGGACTGTGCCCATTGAAGTCCCCCATGATGAGGAAGAGGGACAGTAGCTGCAAGATAAGGTCATCAAGGTCTTCCTGGAAGACAAGACTTCTGGGTGGTAGGTAGACAGTCAATGAAAATCACACAAAAAGATGGATGGCAACCACCTCCAAGGTAGTGGTGAGGGGTATGACCTTGAATGGAGTATGGTTGCTCACAAGGATGGCTACACCCTCACGAGCTGGGCCATCTCCATCCCGGTCCTGGCAAATGAGAGAGAAGTGCCAGATAGTGGGATCGTTGGCTGTCTGCAGGTAAGTCTCCTGCAGGCACATGCAGATGGGCATGTGCACCCTCAAGAGAACCTTGATGTTATCACTATTCCTCTGGAATCCACGACAATACCATTGTAGGAGTGTAGCTATCTCAGGTAGTAGAATTGGCAGATGACTTACGATTTATTTTAACCATCCAGCAATGATTTAGGAAAAATGGGGCAGTCTGTGTCCATGTCCTTAGAGTCATCTGAAAGAAGACGCCATCAAACACGAAGGTGGAAAAAAAATTTTTTTTTAGGCCCTGGTGGGGGCCCCTTAGGCTTTGAAGGTCTGGCTGTCTGGGGTCAGGTTGCAGGGGGTGTCTCAGCAGGAATGGAAACCGGAGTTGATGTCATGATGGACACTGACTTTGACTTCACCTGCGTAAAGATGTACTTTGCTGCAGGCGAGAAAGATTCAGATGGTGGTATGCTGATAACCGTCTGCCCAACCATGGAACAATGGGCTTTCCGAGCCCATCTGGATAGGAGATGTCATTTGTGTGGCTGGAGGAGAAAGAGGTCAGCGTTTTAAGGCGCTGTACCTCTTTCTCCTCCAGCCACTTTGGACAGTTGCAGGAGTAGGCCAGATGTTCGCCACTGCAGTTTACACAGCACACCTTTTCTGCTGTGCAGTCAGGTTCGAGATGATCCTGACTGCCACAACGAGCACAAGTGGGCTTGCCTTGGCATGCTGTGCAGGCATGGCCGAACCTCTGGCATTGAAAACAACGCAGAGGTTTTGGGATATATGGCTGTACTTTGCAGTGTAAGTACCCTGCCTTGATGGAAGTAGGCAGGTATGGCATGCTGAAAGTAATGATTAGAACCTGGGTGGATACTAACATTCAATCACGGCATTGCAAAACCCGGTGGACTGCTGCCACTCCCTGGGATGAAAACTCCGAGAAGATTTCCTCCTCAGAAACTTTGAGGAGGCCCTACTCGGAGATCAAGCCCCGGGAGGAATTAAGTATCTTGTGTGGAGTGACTGTGACTACCAATCGCTGCAACATTCAAAAGAAGTTCAGAATATTTCGAGCATGCAGTCTCCACCTGCAAGTCACCAGATCTTAGGGACTTGATAGATTTCGGTTCTCAGACAAGACTTTTCATACCCTTATTTATAAAGAACGGGGACATGTCCCCAATCACCTGATCACATGTAGAGTGGATGACCAGAAATTGTGAGGATGGAGACACAAACAAAGATGATGGCAAAGACACAAAAGATGGGAGTTCATGGTGAGCTCTTTTTGCAGCATTCGCCAAAGAAGGTTCATTTTTAGAACTCATGGTTGTGGTTTGTGGTTCAGTGTCCGTTGTCCCCACCCACCACAGAGTCCAACAAGGGGATGCCCAATTGAGCACCAAGGCTACCCAGGCACCATACCCACACAGCCAGTGAGACAAGCCCTAACAACCAAAGAAAAGGAAAAGGAAAAGAGAAATGTGAGAAACTCATTCAAGATCTCACAAAATAAATAAGTGAAAACAATAATGAAATGTGAAAAGCAAAACTGGCCTCACAAAAGAAAGAAAATTACAAAATTAATAAAAGTGTGGGGAAACTCACAAACTGTTGCCCGGATGTGGGCAAGGTTACTCACCGATCTGCATAGCTGACCCTAGCAGGGCATGCCCACCAGTCAATTAATCCTGAGGTGGCCAACCCAGGACCTCCTGTTTATCTGAAGTAGAGGCCAAAGCAGTGGCCCCATAATTTGCTGCTAACCCCGTAACGGACAGGCTCCCCAAAGGCACGATGGCCAAAGGGGACCCCCAAGAAAACTGCTAGGATCCTCCTTTCCAGAGACCAGGTCTTCACGTGGGCAAGCGTTCAGGACCCTGTGAAGGCACCCGAGCCAATGGAACCTTCACAGGGTGGTCACCTCACCATGGATAGGTGTTCACACTAAGGGGATGATCAGGGACTTGAAATGGAGAATGGTGGCTAATGAGGATGATGACACCCCCATGAGCTGAACCATCTCCATCCAGGTCCCAGAAAATCAAAGAAGTGCTGGGTTTTGGGATCAGTGACAGTCTGCAAGTATGCCCAATGTTGTCAGCTTAGCTGTTTTTCAAGCTAGATCTAGATTTTTCAGAAGCTCTGTAGATTAGCAAATTTCCAATTTGGTTATGGCTTGAAATTTCATCATCCTCATCATCCTCAAGCAGCCATGGGCTATGGAGGTCCAACCAGACCAAGCAATTACATTGACAGTGCAATTTAGTTCTCCAAGCAAGTCTGTCCTGAGATACATCTACTGCATCTGGCCACTGCACACTAATTCTAATAAGGTCTTGTTTGACATTGTCTGCCCACTGCATCCTAGGTCTCCACCTCTTTCTGAGGCCTTTAGGCACACTGTTCATAACCCTATTCGTCAATCTATAATTATCCATAGGGGCAACATGGCCAAACCAGCAGAGTCTCTCTCTACACAATATGCTGCTTAAAGGAGATTGCAGACTCCTTTGCCTAACCTCATCATTAGTTACAAAGCTGAACCACTTAATGCCAAAGATTCTGCATACAGCATCTAGAATCAAAAGTATCTAGTTTCCTATTATATTGTTTACAAAGCATCTAAGTTTCACTACCATAACTAACCCTAGGAAGAACCAAACTATTAAACATTCTAATTTTAGTCTTTAGGTGTATATGCCTATTTCTCCACACTCTCCATAGATTCTTAAAAGTCCCGACATCAATCCCTATTTGTCTGTTAATCTCATGCCGCACATCACCATTATCTGTTACATAGACTGCAATCATTCAGATTAACTGAATCACAACCTGCCTGACCAATTTTCATCACTTTAGTTTTCTCTCTGTTTATAACCAAACCTACTCTACTACCATTTTCATCAACAGCTCGAATGAAAGAGTTCATCTCATCAACATCATTTGTCAAAAGGGCTAAATCATCAGCATAATCTAAATCAGAAATTTTCGTATCTCCAGTCCATTTAAGGCCAAAATCTTTCCCCTGATGTGAATTTTGCATAACATAATCGATAGCCAAGCTAAAGAGAAAAGGAGACAAAATGCACCCTTGTCAAACACCAGAAGTAATGCTAAACCAATTGCTACAAGCCTTACCAATTCTCACACACGACTCAGTGTTATTATAGAGAGCTTTCATTATGTTAACTAACTCGTCAGGTATACCATATGATTTCACAATCAACCAAAAATTTTGACGATCAACAGAGTTGAAAGCCTTTTTGAAATCAACAAAGCTAGCAACCAAAGTTTTCTGAAACTCTAAACATTTCTCAAGAATCTGCCTAAGTGAAAATATCTGATCCACACATCCCCTACCACTTCTCAATTCACATTCCTCATCATGCAATTGTCTGTCAACAAGATCCTTAATTCTATTAAGCACAATCATGCAAAGAACTTTACCTGGAACAGAGAGAAGGATGATACCCCTATAATTATTACAAGAACTGCAGTCACCTTTTTTAAAAATAGGGATAATAATAGCTCTGGTAAAATCCATAGGACACAATGCCTTTATCATAAAAGATGTTCAGAATTACAGTCAGCAATGTGGTAACCAAAACATTCCCAGCTCTAAGTATTTCTGTAGTAATTTCATCTACCCCTGGGGATTTATAAAGTTTAAGTTTAGAAATAGTCAAAATAACTTCAGATTGTGTGATAGCGCCAACATTAAAGCCACCAATGCATCTATCATCATTACAATGGGTGTAGAACAGACCACATTGTTTAGAACATCACTGAAATGCTCAGCCCACCTAGCCATGACAGAATCCTCCCCTTCTATAACCTTACCTTGTTTATCCTTCAATCCTTGTATGCCTGTCCGTTTTCTACCACACAAAACATTAACTATCTGGTACAGCTCTCTGCTGTTGTGCTGTCTAACTGCTTCCTCGGCTTTGTCAGCCAAGCCATCAAGCCAAAGATTCTTATCAGCAGCTAACTGATCCTTTACATGTTTATGAAGCTCTCTGTAATGCTTTCTATTTCTATTAAGACTAGTAGGGTATTGATTAAGGACATTCCTGCAGTTCTTTCTGAAATAGGCTCAAGTGCCTTATCACTCAAATAATTCTGCCTCCTCTGCTCCTTTTTTCCTAAAAGAGTACTGTCAGTTTCCAAAAATGCCTGTTTAAAATGCCCCCATTCTTCCTCAACTTCAGTAGTAAGCAAACCATGACTGTCATAATGGCTAAGTAACCTATCATGGTAAGCTTTAGCTATAACTGGGTCTGTTAGAGCTTCAGTATTAAAGGTAAATTTTTTAACTTTAGCACAACACTTTTTAAGTTTATGTTGCAATACACTTTTAACAAGGTAATGGTCAGATCCAATTTCAGCTCCCCTATATGCCCTGGTATTCCTAACAGAACTAGCCCATTTGCTGTTAATTAATATATAATCAATCATATTCTTATGCAGCCCATCAGGTGAAACCCATGTGTACTTATGTATATCGTGGTGTTTGTAATAAGTGTTAGTTATTCTGAATCCATTGAGTTTACTTACCTGTAGGAGACGATGTTCATTGCCATTGGAGCTACCAATACCAAAAGGGCCTGTTACTCCTCCCCAAAGGTCAGAGTCAGTTACAACTTTGGCATTGAATTCACCTAGAACAAGGGAAATATCTCCTGTCTTGACAGAATTCAAAATATCCTGAATTTGTACGCAAAACCTATCCTTCTCATCCTCATCAGCATCCTCAGTGGGGGCATAACAGCAGATAACATTCAAGTCTTTAACGCTTGTCTGAAATTTGCTGTAAGAAACCTTTCATTAATGCACTCATATCCTAGAAGAGCATCACTAGCATGTCTGCTGAGAAGCAGACCCATCCCTTGGTGATGCTTATTATCTTCCCTCCCTGAAAAGAGAACTAGCCCATTTGCTGTTAATTAACATATAATCAATCATATTCTTATGCAGCCATCAGGTGAAACCCATGTGTGCTTATGTATATCACAGTGTTTGTAATAAGTGTTAGTTATTCTGAAACCATTGAGTTTACTTACATGTAGGAGACATTGCCCATTGCCATTGCAGCTACCAATACCAAAAGGACTTATCACTCCTCCCCAAAGTGTAGAGTCAATACCAACTTTGGCATTGAAGTCACCTGGAACAAGAGTAACATCTCCTTAACAATTTGAAATATCCTAAAGTTGTCCATAAATCCTATCCTTCTCATCCTCATTGGCATCCTCAGTGGGGGTATAACAATAGATAACATTGAAGTCTTTAATGCTTGTCTGAAATTTTGCTGTAAGAATCCTTTCATTAATGTACCCATATCCTAGAAGAGCATCACTATCGTGTCTGCTGAGAAGCAAACCACTACACCTTGGTGATGCTTACTGTTGTCCCTCCCTGAAAAGAGAAATTTAAGATTATTTTTAAGGATGTGACCTTTATCTGTCCATCTGGTCTCTTGCAAGCTGAGAATATCTAAATTATAACTGTGGAATTCTTGTGTGAGGACATCAAGAGAATAATCTGTGCAGAGTTCTCACATTCCAACTACCTAGGGAGAGAAAATGGTTAGTGGGATGTTTAAAGAAACTATGTTTATTGAGAGAGGGAATGCCGACAATATCAAACAGCCTCCTAATCACAGACATGGGGCAAAGACACGTTCCCCCACCACTAAAGGCTGAATCCATCTACATTGGAAGACTTCCTCACTTTTTAAATAAAAAACTGGCCTTTTCCATTTTATTTTACCTTATTTTAAATCACTTTTATAGAGATAAAAAGTGTCTTAAATTAAATTTCTAAGTTTATTCCAATAACTGTACTCCAACCTCTGTCTCTTACATATGCAGTGTCTGATTTCATGGAAATACTGCCTCTGATCCCATTAGGTGTTAGATAATATCGGGTACTCAGATCTCCAACTACAGCCATCACAAACATTTCAAAATTGAAAAGAACTGAATCATTACAGAAACTTGTGTTTCAACTTTTCAGGTTGGGTTGTTTTACCTCTGAGCGGCACTTTTTTGCACACCATGGGCTAAATGGCCAGGTCACATGGACCCCGAAGGCTCAGAGAAGGTTTGGAGAGGGGACCCACTGGAACAGCTGTTGGGAGACAGATGGTAGCCTCCCGTCAAGGCCATCCAGCGTGTTCTTTAACGTGCACAGGGTATGGCTCTCCCGCACACGGGACCACGGCTTAACGTCCCATCCGACGGACGGCGGCCTTTCCAAGCCCATCGGTGTCCCCTACTGACCGTGGGCAGGGCGGGGAATTTTTGCGGAGATAAATCTCAACGCTGACCCAGCTGGGACTCGAACCTGGGAACTACAGATTACGAGCCTGGCGCGCTACCGACTGAGCCACCCCCGCCCCCAACTTTTCAGGTAAGAGCAGTGTTCATAATCATAAGAATTTAAGTGTTTCAGTGTCCATAGGCTTAAATAGTAAATGGATATTTTTAAAATCAAGATTTGATTGAGATTTAATTCATCTGCAGTAATATTTTTTCATAAAAATCTTATTTAGAAAATTATGTCACTTTGCATTCACCTAACATGAAAGTGTCCCAATATTTCTGCAATGCAGGTTGTACACAAAATAACTCCATAAATTTAATCAGTAATTACTCATGAAGTAGTGAACATAACTTTATATTAATTGCTCTTAGAAAGTCACAAAAGATGGGAATTTTTTATGCAACTTCCATATCAACACATTTTGCTGTACAATCTCTAATCAATAATCATTTTCATTCTTGAAGCATATCTTTTGTGATCATGGAAATGACAATTGAGATTCTGTGGTTTGTAAGATCAGTAACAGGATTAGCATGCAAGATATATCTTTCCTATAACACCAAAAGAAAAAGGAAAGAGGGGTTAAATCTGAGAACATCAGAAGTCAACTGAATATCCCATCTAGCCAATCCAATGCCAGGAAATCCAGAGTGTTGTTCATAAAACGAGCCCAGTATAAAAGCATAGTCTCATGTTGAAATAAGTCCCATTTTTGGTTACTTTAAAATAGTAATCAGTATAATCCCCTGAATAAATAACAAAAGTTCTATCCATATCCACACCTGCAATGTCTTATCTGCAACTGCATGAAAGTTTAACCCATACATGCATTTGTAAAACTTCATCAGCATCTCTGTATATTTGCTACTTAATAAATGTCAAAGTTAGGCAAATGTTTGTGGCCTGATGTATGTTTGTGAGTAAACGAAATCAATCTAATGGTTGATTAATGACAAATAATTAACAGAAAAATATACTGTGATAAACAAACCTACATTTCAAAAAAAAAAGTGTCTTATTAAATATTAAGTAAAATTTTACTATAATGCAATTTTGAAAACTCTTCCAAGTATATTTTGCTCTTTTAACGTTTTCACTATAATACTGGCCGAAAATAGCCCAAACTGCAGGTAGGAGCAGTGAAGAGATCCGAATAGCATTGGTAGGGCAAGTCCATTTAAAATCTCTGCCATTTTGGGCCAGTATATGGTAATAAAACAGTTAAATGCAGTTATCAGCAATTATGGGGAAACACTCATTATTAACCAGTAATCTCTCCTCTACAGTTCACCTTATAAATTTTGTGATCTCCACAACTGAAATTTTCATATTTAGCTGCATGCTGCTACTTAATATTATTTAAGCAAAAAATTACTTGTGTTTTTCACACAACATTCAAGTAATTTTTTGAACTTATATTTTCTCTGTCAGCAAAAATATTTTCTTTCACACAAAATATATTTTTTTTAAATTGCGATTTTATCCCAATGTATTTTTTTCTTCTTAAAGTGACCGTCATCATTGAATTTTAGAATCCACTTTTTTCCAATTATCTAAACTAATTTTTTTCACTCCTGTCAGCCATCAATAATGCAGTAATGTTTGCCCATGTTCCTACAGATTTTATCTGCTTTTTATGTTATCAATTTTTTTTACCCAATTTTTTTTTTTACCCAATTTTATCAGCTATCTGCATTAGCATTCACCTTTTATTTGCTGGGTGCTTTTAATCCTTAGTGTTGGGTTTTTGAAACTGAACTTACTATGATGGCTGGATTTAAAATGTTTTCAGAAAATAAACAGCTTTAGAACTTCATCCTGAAGTAATTAATGAATGGAAATATTTCATGCTATAAACTAAAAGAGTCTGCAATTATACTTAATAAAATGGCAAAAATTCAAAGAAAAAAAAGTGTTGAATTTTTAAGCATTTCTTTAAAACATTGCAAAATTTTATTGCTTTCTCCACTTTTATCTTCAATAAAATTTTTAAAATATATATATTTTTCTTGTTTTTTTATTATTTAATTATTCTAATATAAATAATCCATAATATTTCTATTAATGTTTAAATCTTTCCTTTATTTAATTTCTTCTAAATTTTTTAGTCATTTATACATATAATGAATATTCTTAGATTTTTGATGATTGGCAAGTGATAAGCCTAAGAAAAGCAGTGTCATAAAAAATCATTTTGCTTTAAAACAAAATAATTTAAATGAAAATTAAAAATATATCTAAAAAGTGATAAAGAACTACGAAGAAAAAAATTCAACAAAATGTTTCAAAGCATTTAAAGTTTAACTGAAGCACTGAATTTGAGAATAAGTCACTTTATTATGATGCTGTGTAACTGCTACAGAAAAGTTTAATTCCAAAATTCCAGCAGAAATTTTGGCTAAAAATCACAATTTCCTAACCTTAATTAGTTTATTTGGTTGAAATATAATTAAAAAGTATTGATAAATAAAGTCCTATCTTTTAAAATTCGCACTTTGAGTAATCCTAATGTTCATCCGATATTCACCATTATAGATCACTAGCGGTTTTGTTTTCAATCATTTCAAATTAATTATTGTTTATAATTGCTGTATCTATTTGAGAAGCAATAAAAAATAATTTTACAAGCATTAGAATAAAAAACAAAGTCTTTAAAATCGAAAGTATGCTAAAATATTGATTGAAAAATCAATGTGTGTAGTTCCCAGATGATGCAATTTCTGGTAGTAATAAAATCATTATCTTTAAGTTAAAAGGTTAAAAAGCATTACAATTCTAATAGAGCAAAAAACAGCCTAAAATACCGGAAATCATAACCGATCAATAAGCTGAATATGTTATGGCAGAATAAAGGTATAAAAGAAACCGCCGCTACTTGAGTTATATACAGTGACTGGATTATATATATACAATGACTACTTGAGTTATATATGGTCATATGTTTGCTGCAGACTCAAATAGATTTATTTTTGGAGCTTTATCGTACTTTTGTCATGCAGAATCAATGGGTAAATATATATATATCATAGATTTAAATGTTATTTTCAATATTTGATTATAAAGAGTTGAAAAAAATTCAGATTTCTATTTGGAAAAATTATTTTTACAACCTGGTACTATGGGAACAAAACTTGCTTCTCATGTCACTAGAAATCGAAAGATGAAAACGATAATTATGGCTTTGACATGGAAAGGGTTAAATGGAGATAACCATGAATACAATCGTGAACATCTATATCTGCACAGGGCTCTAAGTAAAAAGACAAGTTATTGCTGTCAAATTTTGTGATATTATTTTGTGTACACCTTATGTATTGTATCTCTGATGACTAAGTGGTTAGCATGCTTGGCTACTGATCAAAGGAACCTAGGTTTGAGCCCCTGATAAGGTATGGATGGTTTTTTTACTTGTGTTGTCTTTCTGCTTTTTTCACAGATCTCAATGTCTTATTATACTGACAGCTTTCTGTTATACCTTTGTGGCAAACTGCTTGAGGGATAATCATTGTTATAAGAGTTTCATTATTTCAGAAAAAAATTATTTTACCTGTCTTCAGTTGGTCCTTTTCCCACTGAAAGCTGAATTTCTTCAACCCACCTGTGACATGAGCGAAAGGTCCCTCATATCCATCCAACACCAGCATCTTAGCCACTCACCACAAAACAGGCTTTGTCACTCCCCATGACTGCCCCTCCTAGCATTATCTCTGACTGCTCCTTCACAAAGTCTCAAAAGTTTTGTTGTTAACAAACTTTGGACTACTTTAACCAGAAGGGGGAAGAGGACAAAAGAAATACATACACGTACTAAAGGAGATGGGGGTCCAGGTGATGCAGTAGGGAGAGGAGAATGATCCCTTTCTGTCTAATCTCTTGCATGACAGGATGTCATTGTGTACCTATCTGCCAGCATTTGCCATCTGCTCCCTTTCCATTACTTGTGATGTCCTCCAGCTTCTCTTGGTTTCCTATGACCTCCCACCTCCCATCCCCCCATTCTTCTGCAATTTGACTGTATACACACTACTTCTATACCCCCATCCCAAGGACTTATGTCCAGGTTCAAATTATGAATCTGTTATCCGCAAGATTAATTCTTTGGCTCTATTCCGTTGTTTTCTTGTCAGGCGTGTATGTGTGTGAGGAGGAGACTGAGGGAAGTACAATGTTGTCACTGTGTAAGAAGATTAAGAGACAGTTGATTGTTGCAGCAGCAGAAGGCTCTGTTGCCAGAAGAATGAGGGGTGAACTCTTGTAGAACCCATTTTGAAACCTAATGAGGAAACGAAAACACTGCATGACAAATAGGGAAAAAGAATGAAGAGGAAGGTGCCTTCTTCACACACCTTCTGTATGGAACATTATGCTGATAGACTCCTATCAGATTTCTGTGACTAGCAGCTGCTTGATAGGTAATCTTTTTATGCACACATACAATAGCTCTGTTAGGTTATTTTACCTCTGAGTGGCACTTTTTTGCACACAATGGACTAAATGGCAAGGTCGCAAGGATCCCAGAGGCTCAGAGAAGGTTGATGGAGGGGACACACTGGAACAGCAGTTGGGAGACAGATGATTAGCCCCCTGTCAAGGCCATTTAGTGTGTTCTTTAACACGCACATAACATGCACAGGGTATGGCTCTCCCTCACACAGGAACAGCCCCCCACTGGAACAGCTGTTGGGAAACAGATGATTAGCCCCCTGTCAAGGCCATCTAGTGTGTTCTTTAACACACACATAACATGCACAGGGTATAGCTCTCCCTCACACAGGTTCACAGCTTAACATCACATTCCATGGACAGTGGCCTTTCCAAGCCCATCGGTGTCCCTTACTAACCATGGGCGGGGTGGGGAATTTGAGGAGATAAATCTCAATGCTGTCCAGCTGGGACTTGAGTCTGGGAACTGCAGATTACGAGCCTGGCACACTACTGACTGAGTCATTCCTGAACCCTCTGTTATAGTAATTAGATATTATATACATACATACACACACTGAGTGATCACTGAATTATGACCACTTACCTAATAATGTGTTGTGTCATATTTTGCACAGATAAGGCTGCTGGCACCACAACAGGAAAATGACTTCCAGTGAATAGTGGCAGTTTTGTGGACTTTTGGCTCTGAACTCCATACTGTGAGAGTAAACCATATTGTTATCTCAATATTCTGCTTGTACTCGCATTACTGTACTACATTGCCAACTGTACCACAGTGACCTGTCATTAAGTGCATATGAGGTGTTGCACTGCACTCTCCATAGGCATCTAACCTTGCATACTCCTTGATAGTTTCATAGGTAGGAGATGACTTTGCTTATATGGTGCCATTTTGTGAGCACCTTAACGAGTCTGAGATGTGAGCAACTGAAAAGGAATTCCATTTCCAATATTCAGGAACCCAATTTCTCTGAGCCCTATATATCATACCTTTTCGGTACTCTGTGGTATCTGTAACTTTTCCCGTGATTGCATCTGTAACTTTTCCCACATCTGCAGAGTTTACACCCTGGCTTTTATGATCATATCTCTGATTACAATGAGTTTGTATATGGTGCTGTACTACCATTTATACCATGATCTACTGGGCTTGTTCTAATCTGGATAGGGTTAGCCATAATTCAGTGATAACTCAGTGTATACTGAAGTCACCAATTTTAATTCATTGCAATCGTGATGTGTCTGCTAGCAACAGATTAATGAATATATGCTATATTATTATCTTTTCATGTTTGCACAGATCAACTTCCAAGCTGGAATGGACCAAAAATATTTAAAGGCACTAATAACTAAGCAGTCCTGATTTAAGCTTTTGCAAAGTCAGCAACTCTTTCTGGTATTCCAAAACAGATACAATATACCTAGTATCACAAGTAAATAAATTTACCTTCACTATTGATTGTATATATGATTATATCTCCTTGTTGATATCCTTCTTGGACTTTCCTTACAATCCAGTATTCAGGCCGATCTAATAGGTCATCTGCATTTTCTGGTAGTTCTTCAGCATTTAAATTTGAAGGATTACATGATGTTACTCCAAAAATTAGGCAACCTTCATAAAGTGTTTCAGTCTGGAGAATTCGTATTACTATTTTCTCCTCGACTCTTAATGGACGTTCTGTAAAAGCATATCCTTGACAATAACAGCCATGTTTCCTTGAAGCTATTGACCTACAAAAACAAAACAAAAAAACATGAAGCTTAAGCTCTTAACAGCATATAACTAAAAACTTATTTTGAAACAGAATATGAAAAAACATAAAGCAAGGAGGAAAATGCTAAAACTTTTTTCCTTTAACAATGAAAAGGGAACAAATAATATACAAAACACTGCAATTTAGTTCATCATCTGTCCACATATAATCTCCAAATAACCATAGGATACAGATTCAACTATACTTGTAATTCAGTTCTTGAAAATGATGAATATTGAACAAATTCTGCATTCAGTCACTTAACACCTATTCTATTATTCCAAAGCCAGTTAACTGTTTTTCCAAATTAGACTTAGCCCTTCCAGGACCATGTGTTGCATACAAGTTGACAGAATACGAAATGAGACTCTGACAATGCCTATACCAGTTTTCACATAGACTTCAGAAAACACATAAAACTTCAATTTTTTTTAATTGCTGTTTAAAAATTTCCTTACATATATTTTATAAAAATACATAATTAATGCTTGAAAAATAATATTTTTTTCCATTTCATGCATACTTTATTGAACTATGATATACACTGCTGGTCACTACAAGTACAACACCAGAAAGAACTCATCAGATTATAGTGAAATATGCAAGATGGGTAGCCCATGGGAGAACATGTAAATGATTTAAAGCACAGCACATACACACATCATGTGTGACAGTAATGCCCCCTGGAAGTGGTATAAGAGGTGATTACAAAGAGTCGGTGTATAGCACTGAAATTGTGTTTGCTTGCAGTTCTTGCACACTAAAGGATCGAGTATGCCCTGTTGAAGAACATGGCATCCATATGACCAGGTTTCTGACTTTAATCGAGGGAGAATTGTGGGATTATGGGAAGGTGGATTATCACACCAAGACATCGGTGCTCAGGTTGGACAGAATGCTGCCACAGTGATGAGAATATGACATCAGTAGGAAGGAACTCACCAACGTGAGGGATCTCAACAGCTGTGTCACACAAATGAACAAGAGGACAGACTTCTCTTGTGTATGGCTATGAATGATCGTACAACTCAAACACCTTAGTTCAACAGTTAGGGTGTATTTCACATCAACCAGTGTCCACACGTGTGATTCGACATTGTCTGCAACCAAGTGTGATTCGACATTGTCAAAAGGCATCATTGCTAGGCAGTCACTGCTTTGGCTACCACTGACTGTACAACACAGGCGTGTGTGACTGCAATCATGCATGGATGTGTGAATGGCATCGCATCATCTTTTCGGACAAATCCCTCTTCAGTATGCAGCATCATGATGAATGAATCTGTATCTGGCAGTACCACAGCAACAGGCTCAGTGAGACATGCATGATGCAGCATCATACAGGTCCAGCCCCTTGTGTTATGGTATGGGGTGCCATTGGACTCTACTCACGCATGCGCCCCATACACATTACTGGTACATTGAACAGCCAGCGTTACATCACTTAGGTGTTGAGCCTGTGGTCATACCTTATATTCAGGGGCTCTATGTCCCATTACCACATGTGGCATGCATCATCGAACAATTCCTGGATAGCCATGTGATACTTCTGCCTTGGCTTGTGCGTTCACCAGATCTGTTCCCAATTGATCATGTCTAGTTCAGGATCTCACAACGACAAGCACACCAGACAGCAGCGGTTGCTATAATAGATGAACTTTGACTACGTATCGAAACTGCATGGACTGACATTCCCCAAACACACATCTGACATCTCATCTTCTCAGCCAGAGACTTCCCATCCTTCTCATCTTCTCTTCAGTGCCAGACCGTGTAGCAGCGGTTATTGCCGCTATTGGTGGCTACACAAGATACTGATTTCTATGTGTTCTACAAGTCTAACCAAGTTGTATTTGTAATAATTTGATCCTTTTAACATAAGCTATGTATTCACTAAATATGACTTTGATATCTCTTGTCTTTCCTGGTGTTGCACTTTTAATGGCTAGCAGTGTATATAATTTGTTCAAGCCATCTGATTGCCATTTCTTAGAAGTGATATACGATATTGTCAATTTCTTTGTTAACATTACTCTGCATTGAAGTAACCATCTGGTTTAAGCTCACAAGTTTGATTTTAACCAATATTAACAAATTTTTCCATAAAGTTTCGAAAATCTTACGAAATTTAACCAAAATCTGCTATTAAAAAAAAACAGATGATTTTTGAAGTAACTGCCAAATATGTAAGGGTTAGTTATGGTAGTGAAACTTGGACACTTTGTAAAAAAGAAAACAGGAAACTAGATGCTTTTGATTCGAGATGCTTATGCAGTATCTTGGGGATTAGGTGGTTCAACTTTGTAAGTAATGATGAGGTTAGGCAAAGGAGTTGGCAACCTCCTTTAAGCAGCATATTGTGCAGAGAGAGACTCCATGGGTTTGGCCATGTTGCCTGTATGGATAATTATAGATTGGCAAATAGGGTTATGAACTGTGTGCCTAAAGACTTCAGAAAGAGGGGGAGACCTAGGATGCAGTGGCAGACAATGTCATACAAGATCTTGTTAGAATTTAGAATTGGTGTGCAGTAGCCAGATGCAGCAGATGTAACTCAGGACAGACTTGCTTGGAGAACTAAATTGTACGGTCTGGTTGGATCTCCGTAGCCCACGGCTGCTTGATGATGATGATGATGATGAGCCCTTCAAGCAGCTGCTTCCCAATAGGTCTAACACATACCACTGGTTTTGCGTCCGAAGCTGAGTTCTACATAGTTACAGAGTTAAATTTTCAATAAAATAAGATAGAGTATGAGGTTGTTTATTCTCAGCAATGCATTCCTGGAAAACTTTGGCATATCAGTATGCTTGTTTCAGTAAAAAAGGGGATTACAGTCTAGATACTAAAGTGTATTTATGTATTTATAAAAAAAAATACATAATTAAATCATATCAGAATACATTATTTGCATACAACAGTAATTCTTGAGTACCTAAGAAAGTGGAACAATGCACAATTCTGTTATAAGTTTGTTATCAGAGCTGCCAACTACTCTAATTTCTTAGATATTCTCTGATTTTTTGTTTAAAATCCAATTTTGTCTTTGAAAATCCAATTTTTAGAGTTTTTCTGTTTCATACTAATGAAAATCTGCTCCTAAATTGTATAGTATTGTTGGCCTTTTCTTAAAAGGAGAATATTAATGAAAGGGAAGAATTGTTTCCGATTTAGTTCTTTTACTGTACTACAGAGTTGGGTTGGGTTGTTTTACCTCTGAGTGGCACTTTTTTGCACACCATGGGCTAAATGGCCAGGTCACATGGACCCCGAAGGCTCAGAGAAGGTTGGGGGAGGGAACAGCTGTTGGGAGACACATGGTAGCCTCCCGTCAAGGCCATCCAGCGTGTTCTTTAACGTTCACAGGGTATGGCCCTCCCGCACACGGGGCCACGGCTTAACGTCCCATCCAACGGACGGCAGCCTTTCCAAGCCCATCGGTGTCCCCTACTGACCGTGGGCAAGGCGGGGAATTTTGCGGAGATAAATCTCAACGCTGACCCAGCTGGGACTCGAACCTGGGAACTACAGATTACGAGCCTGGCACGCTACCGACTGAGCCACCCCGCCCCTGTACTACAGATACAGCAACTGTGTCACCACTCCCTAATCTGTGTTTGCTTGTGGCTCACTGCACAACAATCAAAGGAAATCTAAGACTTCAGCTTACCATTTCCGGACAGAACACATGGCAAAGTTCACACCTAAATTCTTTTACAGAGTTGAAGGTTGAAGACTATTTCTAAATGGGTGTTTAATGAACCTATAACAAATTCTCCCAGCTCTGGCCAACTGTAAACTAATTGGATTACTTAGAATCAGACTTCAGAGTGAAGGAAATAATACAGATTAGAGGGTTTCCCTGATCTGTAGGTCATGAGTGACACTGCAACTTCAATAGGTCTCATGCATGTCTATTATTATCTATGTTAGGTTATTTGGCTGATAAGTGATTCAAACTGTTCTTTCACTATAGTTGAGGCACTTTAAATTATAATAAAATAGGTACTTTATGTTCCCTACTGTAATGCTACTTATCTTCTTATTGCATTTTGTTGTCATTTGTTAACCACTGTCAGTTTTGTTTTATTGTACCTTTGTAACCCAGAAGCTGATCACCAGAGATATGTATTTGAATCCTTTTTATGTCAGAGCTGCATGAAAAATGCTTCTCAGAGGCTTTTAGTTGATTATTAATCAATTAATTCTATTTACATATTAAATGTTAGTTATTAACTATTAGATATTAGGCTAACTTTTGTTAATATTAAAAACACACAGATGGAGTGACTTGGCTACAGTAAGCCACTGCTTCCCATACTGCATGACAACCTGCCACTGCCAGTGATCCAAGCAATTTAAAAAAAGTTACAATAACATTTCTTGTTATTTCCAATGTATTGTAATGCTAACTTTTGAAATATATTGATTGATCTGTTATTGATCAGGGGATGATGCCTACATATTAAATATTAATTATTAGTGATTAAGTTAGTTTTCAATAATATTAAAAACTTTTCTTCTGCTGATTCTATGGGATTATATCTGGGTAAAACGTATGGATGCAGTTCAGTTGGCTGTGGAGAGCACCATTTTCCGTGCTGCATACAAAGCTTGCTACTGCTGATGATGCAAGCATTGCGCAAAAAAAAAAAACATTGGCCAAAGTGGCACAATAATTGTTGCTATTCTCTCTGTATTGTAAATGTTAACTTTTGCAATATATGATAATTTTGCAATATGTGATAGGCATTGGATGATGCCTATCACATATTGTTAATTATTAGCGATTAAGTTAAATTTTGTTAATACTAATAAGTATAAATATATATAAATAAATACCCCTTCAAGCAGCTGCTTGCCACAGAGGTCTGACAGGAGCCTGTCAGTTTATATGCCATAGTAGAAGATCTGTGAGGATGGCAGGACCTCAGCAGAAAAACGACACACACACATCCATGCCTTACCCGGGGCTCGAACCCGGTCCCTTAGATCAATAGCCAAGCGTGCTAAAACTACCTTATAAGATAGGAAATTTAATTCATAATCAGTTAATGGCAGCAATAAAATTATCATCGCTAAACTCAGATTGTTTGAACAATAACTGACAATCTCAGAGATATCTGTAGACTTTTTAATGTCTATAAATTAATAAATGTTTTATGGAAAAAATTTCGCTGAAATACAGGACTCGAACCCACATCTCTCCAGAAACATACCAGAGTTTGAATGGGAAGACTAATTTGTTTTTACCTGTAACTGATCAAGACTCACAAGTGCCGACTTTTTTTAATGTTATGTAAATATCCATTACGTATGATCTGTCCCATGGCCGAGTGGTTAGCATGCTTGGCTACTGATCTAAGAGACCTGGGTTCGAGCCGCAGGTAAGGCATGGATGCATGTGTCATTTTTCTGCTGAGGTCCTGCCATCCTCTCAGACCTTCTACTATGGCATATAAACTGACAGATTCCTGTCAGACCTCTGTGGCAAGCAGATGATTGAGGTGTATTTATTTTAAATATATTTTAATCTCCAATAACTAGCAATTAATAATCAATTATAGTTACACCTGCACTTTGCGGCACTCCTCACCTCACAAAATTTTTTTACACAAAAATTCCTTTACGATCATAAGGAATAGGAAAAAATATTTACAAATATAGTAGTACTAATACCTCATATTATTATATTTTAAATATCTCTTTTATATATCTTCACTTTCAAGAAATGAATGAAGGGCATCATAAGAAATTTTATATTTCATTGAGTTAAAAGTATATTTTAACAGATTATACTATTAATAGGTTTTTTTTCCCCACTGATAATTGTTTTAATTTCTTTCATATACTCTATTAGACACATAGAAATATTACAATATGCTCACTTGTTATTATGGCAATAATTAGCAACAGCAAGTAAATTAAGGTAGAAATCACTTCAGCAAATGTCATCTTTTGGATGGTGTCATGAGAAGGCAAACGGTAAAGGATAGTTTGCTGCCAGAGACCAGTACATCAAAGTTAGTGTTTAATTTAGACGGCATGAAAACCAGACAGTATAAAGAATATTTGCCAGAGATATAGAATGGTAAAGGCAAAAAGGGAACTCATCCTTTTATCTGGGATCTAGAGAGCTAACCAAAATTTTCTTCCCTAAATGCCTGTTCACCTTCCTCAGTAAATGTGTTATAGTAATTGTCTCAGACAAATTGAAACAACTATCAAGGATGCTTTTTTTTTAATCATGACACATACCAGGGATAATTGATAAATAATCTCTGTACCAGTTTAAGTTATACAAATAAAGTGCACATTATGATAAAATTTATCAAAAACCAACTTATCTTTCCAATGTCTTCTTCAGACCATCGCAAAATTAATGGAGTCAGTGGCATCTCAGTAAGTTTGCAGCAGAATGCTAATTGGTTGTTTAAACCTGGGCCTGGAGCATGCGCTGAGTCTGTAGCAGAATACCAAGTGTTAACCCTTCCAGGGCCTAACCCATATGTACACGTATGGAGAATCTGAAGTGCGAGTGTCAATGACATATGCATACAGTCTTAGTACAACAAAAATATATCGATTTTTTAAAAATAAAAATTGCTGTTGTAATTTTTTTATATGTATATCTTATAAAAATATATAATTCAGGCTTCAAAAATAATATTTTGTTTTTTAATTTCATGCATATTTTACTAAAGTACAATATAAATAATTTTATACAGCCATCCGATTGCCATTTTTTAGAAGTACTAAACGGTATTGCTGATTTGATTGTTAACATTCCTATTTGCTGAAGCAACCTTCTGATTTAAGCTCACAAGTTTGATTTGAGCTATTATCAACAAATTTTTCCCTAAATATTCGAAAATCTCCAAAAATTAACAAAAAAACTGCTATTTTTAAACACTGTAGATTTTGGAAGTAATTACAAAATACATACCACCATTTTTTTTTCCGTTTGACACTCTTTTCTGTCAAAAACCTAGTCAGTATTCCCAAGTTATTTTTATCATTTTTCCCAGCATTCTATGCATTTTTCCCACCTTCAAATCAAAACTAAAAGTAAACACATCCTTCTTAGAAATTCTGGTTGCATCTGCATTTAATTTTAGGCTTCACTGAGGCAAACAAGACACAGATGGCTGATGCAATCTCCATTGTTCGTGCTATGTGTTGTTTACAGTTCTGGTTCAGCATATTGGATACTCTTTGTCATGTTAGTATTTTTTTTTTATATTTAAACCTTAGTTAGTTTCCATTTCAGTAGATTTATTTTCGGAAATTAGCGATCTTTTGGTCGATCGATAAGTATTGATTTTTCTTCATAGTTATGTTATACCATATGGCTGGCCTACAACTTGTTGCTGTGGATATTTTAACGTCATGTTAGGCTATATGTTAATTTTTATTTTATTATTTATTACTTTTCCAGTAAAACTTTGATCTAGTAACATTTTCTGAAAATAAATGAGTTTTTGGATATGAAAGCAAATTTACTTCCGTTAGTTAGCAATCTCATGATCGGCTGATTTTATGATCTTTCCAAGATACACTAGATCATAGGCTGGTTAAAAGTTGTTGCAGATATTTTATTTAACATTCCATTAGGTTATATGTAATTTTTATTTTATTATTTCTTGTTTTTTTATTAGAAAACTTTGAGCTTGTACCGTTTTCTGAAAATGAATGTCTTGGATACAGAAGCAAATAGACTTCCTTGATATGGAAATCGTCCATCATTTTGGGGGGGGGGGGGGGGGGGCAATTTCGGGAAGGGCTGGTCCTTGGTGAACAAACCTTTCTGCACTTAGCCGAGATCACCAAAATTCAACACCCAAAGAAAAAATTCATAATATTTAGTAAAAAAAAATAGCCTAGGAAGTTGTTTTCTATTTCATAACCAGTTCAGAAAATCCCGTGAATATGAGAAGTCCAAGTCACGTTGTATAACGCTGGTCGTGTTTAAAATATACGATACTGAAAAGAATCATTAAAAGAAATAAAAATCATATTTCAGGTTGAATATTATATTATTTGGGAGGAAATTTCCTTTCGAAAAATATATAATTTAACTATTTTTATTCAACAGGTTTTCCAAAATGAAGCCTTAACTGTATAGTGCGATCTTTTTTTCACCATATCACATTAAAAAAGGCTTATTAAATAAAATCAATATGCTTGCAAATTAATTTATATTATTCATTTTCATAAAATTCGTAATTGAATTCTGTTTAATTTCGTATATAACATGACCTATTTCTGTTGATTGGCTATTTTTTTTTTAAATTCTAAAGTTGACTTGTTTATTTGACTCAGCACAATTGGCTCAAAACCTGGAATTTTCTCAAAGTATGGTACCGAGAAAAATATTTACTTAAAACCGAAAGAATAATATTTTTGTTATTCAGAAATACATAGTCATTCTATTCATGTGCATTGTAATCATTTTTGTGTATTAGTTTTTTTTTTAATAAATTTTTATTGTATTGCCAAATGCATTTTTTTTACTACATGACTCTAAAAAAGTCCTATTGAAATAAAACATATCATCTTTTTTGTTAAATACTTGATTTTCAGAAAATCCAGAATTAAATGCTGATTAATTTGGCATACAACATGCCATAATTCCTTTCATTAGTTATTTGGCAAAAAAGTTCTAAAGTTAAAGTTTTTTTTGGCTGAGCATAGGCAGAAAATAGCTTGGCCCCTGCATAGAAACCCGTTTTTCAGCCTGGGCCCTGGAAGGGTTAAAGATGGTCTGGTGCATAAAACGGCCCGGAATCCATTGCCTCCATCTTCAACAATTTCTGCTTGCTGAGGATGAATACAGAGACTTCCAATATGCTAAATGCAGTAGCAGTGAAGAGAGGTTTTTCATATATTCCTAGCTCGATTAACTTGGCTCTTCTATTATACAGAACAATATTACAAGGAAATTCTAAGAATATTAAAAAAAAATTCTTGTTGTTAGAATGAAGTAATTAAAATGAAGAAAACACTCAATAAATATTTTTGTGGAAAAAAGTTTTGCCAATGTGCGGTATTTGAATCCACAACTCTCCCAGAAACATGCCAGAGTAGAATACTCTGGAAAATGTGGAGATTTCTAGAGATATGGGTTCAAATCCCACACATCAGTGAAACTTTTTTTCCACAAAACTATTTATTGACATTAAATTCAACAGGGAACTGTAAATATTACTTACTGTTTAAAGAAAATAAGTTTACTTTTATATGAAAACATATATATTTTGTGCATTTTTCCTATACCTTTTTTAATTATTATTCATGCAATTTTTAAAGGAACCACTGCTTTCCTTGCTCCATGGAAGCTTTGCCACTGACATCAAGAGAATGTCTAAGTAAAGCATTCATATTCTAAACAGCTGTGGAAATATTTGTTAGGATGTGAGAAAAAACTTGTTTTAGCATAAGACATAGGGCCAACATTATCAAACAGCCTCCTATTCATAGGAATGGAGAAAAAAGTTTCCTACAAGAAAGTCTTAAACCACCATGTTGGTAGAAACAATAAACTCCACCTTCACAACAAACTTCCAATAACATGAGTGAAAAGGGAAACTGATCTATCTGAAACATATAGTTTCAGTAAGATATGTAATAATAATGTCCCTAATAATAATGTCCCTAATATGTAATAATAATGTCGCCTAAAAGTAAAGATTCAGATATCTGCAGTAGTCCTTAATCAGCATCAACTACCAGCTGAGAAAGGGTATCCTGTGCATCTGTTCACTTGAATTCTGGAAACACACAAACTAATAAGCATAAAGGTACATCTTTCTTTAAATTATGACTATTACTTCAGCAAAACCCGGATCTGTAGTTATGCCCAAAGCCATTGAACATTTGAACAGGTTTAAATGGTCAGCATCAGTGCCCTATAAAGTTGGCCACACTTCAGCAGGGTGATAAATAAATAGTGGCTTATAAGTTTTGATCAAATGGACAAACTAATCTGAAAGCCTTCCTTTTCCATCCATAGTCAGAGGAAATATCTTCTTTGAAAGGTCCCAATGGCTTGCATCATAAGTAGGAGGGGTCAAACTTTAGGTGCTCTGGTTGGCCAATTCTGGGCATTTCCACAGGATTGGTGCACAGCTCTCCTTCCAGTGTAATCCTAGCTACCATTTTTTAGGTCAGTTATAAAGGGTTTCTGATACTTGTGAAACAACAACAACATTTAGTAGCAATCAGAATATTCTTCAAGAGGTTGAAAGTTTTGAATGTGGTAATTTTTTTTTCCCCTCAAACCTTTAAAACCAAACATTATTTACAATAAAATTACCCTATTCTATGTTTATTTCATTTCAATGGTAACACTACAATTCAGTGTTCATTAACATGAAGTCAACTATGAGAACATTTAGTTCATGTGTCACAAGTGTAGTTCATCTGATTCACTGATAAATAATGATATCATTAGCAAGTCTTTCATCATTATAAACACAGTTCTCAGACAAATCAATTTTGTTACATTTTAGTTTCTAAAAAAGCTATGATTGGATTTTGTTTTACCTGTTTCTTGAAAGTGTGACATTTTTTCCATGCAACTGATGAAATACTAAAGGTGAAAACATAACATCTCCGAATTCCCTGAGTTGTAACACTTCATCTCTACTGCTAAGGTTAAGGGATGGTAGTGAATTAACTCGTTCTGATACTATCTCCTCTTCTGTTGTAATGGTTGACTGAAAACGTGGATCTGAAAGAGTATGTGCATAACAGCATATCAAATTTATATATAATCATTGAATAACACAAACAATTTTTTTATGTACAAAGTTACATAAATAAACAGAATACTCACAAATATCATTTAGGGATTTCTTACATTATTTCTGTACTCTTTATTTATAAAGTGATATAATTCTTTATCGCACTATATTTCCTATACTTTCAGTTATTAAGTTTAAATGTGATTTTTAAACAATACATTAATCCCCATTTGAATATCACAGTCAATGCATCAATAGAAAACATGTAGCAAGAATTCCATCTCTTTAGCAACAGTTGCTATCCTCAGTCTATTCAGAGTTATCATTGTTGCCATAATGATATTTTGGCAAGCCTACACTGTTGCTTCCTTCATATATTTGACAGATCTTTCTGCACCTCTTCAGTTACAATATTTTCAATATGTAATTATTTTTTCATATTACATATCTTGGTTTTTTTTTATTCTGGGTTAATATTTAACTATCACATTGCAATTTTGTGAGTAACCACTGCAATGAAAATATTTATTTATTCTGCTCTTTGAGTTACTGAATCCTTTTTTTTTTCCAAACAAATAATGTTTGCAAGTGTTTGGTGAGAACATGTTTCATTCTCTAAAACAGGGGTGGCCAACCTGTTTTTGGTCATGGGCCACTTGAGCATCTCATGGAAACAGTTCTGTGCAAGGGTCACTATGATCCACTTCATCAACCTGCATATGCTCTCTGTCACAATATCTGATGTAGAGACAGAGGAGGGATAACAAAATATTTCTTACTGACACACAAGTCAAACATCAAAGATCCATCAACTTTGAACAACTTTAACATTCATTTACTCAGGCACACAATTCTCATGTAAATATACAACAATTCATAGCAGTGCACAAACATATTTTTAGATTGTATAATATCAATTATACTCCATGGTGACTAGTTTCAATCCAAAGGCTGTATTACTTGTAGAACTGACTACATGGATATGGGTAAAACAATGTGATGGACTGGGCTGAATGCAGTGTGATGATTCACCCATTCACTTTCACTTTTCCTTAATCAGTTTTACTTTATTTACATTACAATTATTATTTTGGGGCATTATATTTCAACTGAATCATCATTTTTCTTCACCCATACTGCAAGGCGCAACTACGATTTTTGATTGATAAGCACTAACGAGTGCAGAAGGTCACACCCTCTCGTATGTCATAGCTAACACAAGTGCACATTCATCAATTTATGCAAATGTGATGTTCCCGTGTGCAACACGTGTCAGTCGGCCAACATGTGTAGTAAGTGACATTAGGTCATGGAGATAGAATGTGAGGCTTAATGGAGCAGTGTGTTGAAGCTCAGAGAGGAATGGTTTAGTTAGTGTTATTGCACATATATTTTTGTAAAATACATTTTGGTGAGTCTAGATTTTTGGAAACTAACTTTGTTTTATGAAACAGTTTTTGACTTTCTAATTTTTTCTTGAGAAGAGTTTAATATTATTTTGATTAGAATTAACTTTAATGATTTACAATCTTTTGATTTAAGTTTTTTTCGGAAACATAACACAAATCACACTAAGAGAAGAACTCTCATTTAACTTTATTGGCAGGATTAATTGCCTGCCACCCGAGCTATCCAGAAACTAATAAGAATTTTTGGAGTATTACACAGCCCACAGATTGGCCACATCTGCCCTAAAAGAATATAAGTGGTCACTGTTAGTAATTCAATATTTTAGAAGATATGTAAGGAAAGGAAGATATCAGCAAAACTCATTCTGCATTTGAGGCATAGCTGTATCACATTCAAGTTGGTTCAAGTTGACACTGCCATGATACTGCCTGGGGTCCAGATTCAGGTCTCTGGATGGCATGGTCATTTGCTCTGTTATAACCTACAGATAAGCTAGTAGCTTAGCAGCTCATATCACATACTGAAATACAAATAAATTAAAAAAAATTACCCATGTCCTTATATGCACCTTAAAAAAGTAGAAAATAAACCTAAAACATATTGATGTTGCAATCAGTCACTGAATTCGTAGTCACTCCAAAGGAAGACAGGACAACAGCAATCTTATTCAGTAGGTAAACCGCCACCCTACCTTCCTCTGAAGTGACTATAAATTCAGTGTCTGATTGCAGCATCAATATGTTTTCGGTTTATTTTCTACTTTTTAAGGCACATATAGGAAAATAAATTTTTTTAAATTTTTCAATCTATTTATTTTTTTGTTGCCACTAAAAACAACTATCTTCAGAAACTTTCATTTGATGCATGACTCATAAACATCAACCACATTTTTCCTTACCTTTTGTTTTGAATTAAACCTCACGAGCTTTAATTTGCAATATACCTCACTAAGATCAACCCCATAAATTTTCCACCCTTTTCAGGGTGGAGGAGAGAATGGTGGGGATATAATTCAATTAGTCGACAACAGTCCTCATATGAACTTTCATTTGACACCCAATGACTGCAGGCCTTTGCATTCGAAGATATAGTAGAATGACTTTCACATTTCCACGTTTTTTGGGGAAGGGGATATATTATGATAACCCATAATACTCCCATATCAAAAACTTCCATTTGATATATAACTTGTTACATTTGGCCCTCATGTTCAAAAAACAAAAGATAGAGAACACTCCACATATTTTCTCAATTTTTTTGTTTGGGGAGGGGGAGCATAAGGGTGATTTTTATAACCTGTAACACTCCCCATGTTACAAGTTTTAATTTGACACATAGCCCATTATTGGCCCTCAATTCCAAACAGAGAGTGAAACAATTGTTTTCATATTTTCCATTTTTAGGGGGGAAGAAAACACAGGGGATAATTTTCTTTTTTATAGCCTATAACACTCTCTGCATCACAAGCTTTCATTTGACACATAAATCATTAAATTTGTCCTTTGTCTTTGAAAGATATGGTGGAACAACTGTTTTTACAAATCCATTAACTAACAAACTGAAAAATCATGAGCAAAAAGCAATGGGAAGGTAGGTTTAAAAAAACACAGTGCTCATCACCAAAAGTTGTCAACTACAGAACCAATCTCATTGTTTGGTGCAAGAACTAAGCTTGTAATATTGAAAACTTCACTTATGTAATATTGAAAACTTAGCTCACTGCACACAAATAATACTTATAAACATTCACCCTGAAAAATAAGAATAGTGTCACTTATCCAGCTGTCACAACAAGGCCTCCAATTTTACATGGCATGTGCTGTTTCCAAAATGGGGATCTACAAAAATAAAACTATTTCTAAATGCCAAAAGTAGGTGTTAGCTTCATGGTCTTATTTATCCTCGTGATGAAAATTCAACGTTGCAAATTTAACTATTACAATAATTATTAAATATTAAAATTTAAAAAAAAACTACATTCGGCATGTTTGTTATCTTCTTTTTCTAAAATGAGAAATTTACGGTTTTTAGTATTATAAAACTTCAAAAACAAATGAGATAGTACTAAAGTGGTTGCCATTTATACAATCATTGAAATGTTGATAGTAGGTTAATGCAGAATGTTTCTCCACCTGCAAAAGTAAGTGTTACTTGATGAATGGTAATATTTAATCAATTTCCTGAAGAACGAGGATGGCTGTTCAGTGTCAGATTTTTATGGGTTCTTTCACAGTTATTTATCTTATATCTAAAGAAGAGAGTTTGTCTGCTTATGCACTTAACCCCCAAAAGAGGTAAAGGACCAAACTTTGCATGAACATTCCTTCACCCAGGAAAAGATTATAGGCTATGTGCCAATCCACTGGATCAAACGAAACCTGTGTCCCATAGACTTAATATTAGTGTTTATTCAAAATACTTGCTGCCAGCAATAAATTTAAAAGAAGGAATAATTTACTTAATGTCTTTTTTTTGCTTTTGCAAAATAAAGCCACTTTTCCAGAAATGGTTAAATAGCATGAATGGGGCATTAGCTTTTCTGTGCAAACTGAGGTCATTCAAAAGAGCTTGAATGAGCAATGTGGATTCAGAAGTTGTAGGGGATGTGTGGATCAGATATTTTCACTTAGGCAGATTCTTGAGAAATGTTTAGTTTCAGAAACCTTTGGTTGCTAGCTTTGTAGTTTTCAAAAAGGCTTTTGGAGGAATGTTTTTTCAGGATGAATGTAGTTTTAGTCTAATTTTAGTCTTTAGGCATATACACCTAAAGACTAAAATTAGACTGTATAACAGTTTGGATCTTTCTAAGGTTATAGTTATGGTAATGAAACTTGGACACTTTGTAAACATGATAACAGGAAATTAGATGCTTTTGATTCTAGATGCTTACGCAGTATCTTGGGCATTAGATGGTTCAACTTTGTAACTAATGATGAGGTTAGGCAAAGGAGTTGGCAACCTCCTTTAAGCAGCATATTGTGCAGAGAGAGACTTCATTTGCTTGGCCATGTTGCTCATTTGGATAATTATAAATTGGCGAATAGGGTTATGAACAGTGTGCCTCAAGGCCTCAGAAAGAGGGGGAGAACTAGGATGCAGTGGGATAGACAGTGTCACCTTTTTACAATTGGTGTGCAGTGGCTTGATGCAGCAGATGTAACTCAGGATTGGATTGAACCTCTGAACGGCACTTTTTTGCACACCATGGGCTAAATGGCCAGGCCACAAGGACCCCAAAGGCTCAGAGAAGGTTGGGAGAGGGGACCCACTGGAACAGCTGTTGGGCGACAGATGGTAGCCTCCCGTCAAGGCCATCCAGCGTGTTCTTTAACGTGCACAGGGTATGTCTCTCCCGCACACGGGACCATGGCTTAACGTCCCATCCGACGGACGGCGGCCTTTTCAAGCACCATCGGTGTCCCCTACTGACCGTGGGCAGGGCGGGGAAATTTTGTGTAGCTCAGGACAAATATGCTTGGAGAATTAAACTGCACTGTCTGGTTAGACCTCTGTAGCCCATGGCTGCTTGAGGATGATGATGAAAAGGAGGAGGATCAATCATAATAAGTGTTATGCCCAGGGGTGTAGTGAAGGACTATGGGTTTGGGTTGGGGGGGGGGAGAAATCGAAAATTTTCCAACTGAGCAAATAATGTATAGATTTTAGATGGAGGGGGTTTGAATCAATTTTTTTGAATCAACTCCCCAATATTTTGCCAAGTTTTCTCGATTTTGTCAACTCTCCTTAATTTCACAAACCCAACCCAAATTATCACACCTCATCTATTTCATAAAGTGGATTCGAATTTTGCCAACTATTTTAGATTTTACCAACTCACTTATATTTTACCCAGTGGCTTCGAATTTTGCCAACTCTCCTACATTTAATAAATATTTAGCGAAAAAAATTCTCGCCGACATACAGAAATCGAACCCGCATCTCTCCAGAAACATGCCAGTGTCGGCAAAAAATTTTTCCGCTGAATATTTATTGATTTATCAATGCCAAAAGAGCATCAGGTCATGCTGTGATTATCATCTATGTCCCCCTACATTTTGCCAACTTGCTACAATTTTACAGAAAATATCTTCCCTGAATCTGCCAAGTCACTTTGAATTTTATCAACTCTCCTTAATTGCACAAGGCACAATTTTCACAACCCCCCTGTATTTTAACAAGTGGCTTGAAATTTTGCCAACTGCCCTACATTTTGTTAAGTTTCCTTGATTTGTCCAACACTCATTAATTTCACAAAATAAATCCCAATTTTCACAACTCACACGTATTTTACCAAGTGGATTCGAATTTTGTCAACTGCCCTAGATTTTGCCATCTTGCCACAATTTTACAGAAAAAAAATCCAAATTTTTACATCTCACCTGATTTTTGCAAAGTCACTCTGAATTTTGCCAGCTCCCCCAAGATTGTCCCCAGCTCCCCCAATATTGCAAAGTTGCCTCGATTTTTCCAACACGTCATAATTTTACAGAAAAAAGATTGCAATTTTTACATCTCACCTGAATTTTGCCAACTCTCCACGATTTTGCCAAGTCACTCCGAATTTTGCCAACTTTCCCTAGATTTTGCCAACTCGCCATAATTTCACAAAAAAAAATCCCAATTTTTAATGTAATGTGCCATGCCACATTGCCCAGATTGTTCGAAAATGGTTCGCAGAATATGAGGAAGACTTCCAGGTATTGCCCTGGCCACCAAATTCCCCAGACATCAATCCAATAGGGCATCTGTGGTTTGTGTTGGAACAGCATTATCTGATCTGCAGCAGTTCAACCATGTAACTTACAAGAGTTAAAGGATCTGCTGGTAACATGTTGGTACCAGATAACACAAGACACCTTTAGAAATCTTGTAGCGTTCATGCCTGGGTAACAGCTGTTTTGGTGGCATGTGGAGGACCAACATCATATTAGGCAGGTGTTCATAATATTTTGGCTCTTTGGTGTATGTGAATTCATAATCGCTATGTGTATAAGGTGAAAGTTACCACATAACACTTTTTTTGAGGCACTCATATGGTTTTATTCTCTGGTCTAATCTGCCTCCCCCCCCCACGTTTGAATTATACTTAATTACTGCATCTGGTTTCTAGATCATACTTACGTCTTTTAGTAAATTTTGCTTGTCACTCACTGTTTCTCTGTGGATAATAGATAGCACTGATACAACTTTTTTATTGTGTCACTTTGCAAAAAAATGAAATGAGATGTCCTTTGCTACCTGACGTGTAGCAAAGGACATCTCATTTCTTCACTTTTGCAGCCAGCATTTCTTTTGCTGTTTCTTTCTTTGCAAGTTCTCTCTCCTAAATGCTCCAAATCCATAATGTTTCAGAGCTTGAAAACCACCAGTCCATGAAAACAATAAAATAATTTTTTTCTATTAGTTCTGGAGAAAGCACAAGTTTGTCACTAATGTATGGCTCACTGGTTTTTGGGAAGTCCCCTCTCCACCCTGTATCCTTTGCCAGTATAAACAAAAAAGTCCCAGGCATAACCTGTTTTTGCTTCACAGACAGAAAATATTTTTAAGCCAAACCTGGCTCTCTTTAGTGCAATGTAATGAGAGCATAAGGCTATCATCTACATATATTTCTTGCTCTGGCATATAGGTGCCTATAAATGAAACAAGCAGTGTTTCCAGAAGTAGTCTTATTTTCCAGTGCCATTTCATTATTGTTTTCATCATCTACAAAAGGTAGATATCAGAGCAAAATTTTTAATTATTTTAGAGGCATAGTTTCATAGAATATTTCGGTCTTCAGTATGTAGTCTCTTGTCCAATACAATTTCAGTTCTTCAAAAAATAATCATTTGGAAAAAATTATTGCCAATGTTAAGGGATTCAAACTCATGACTCTCCAGATACAAGCCAGAGTGTTCTACCAGCTAAAATAACCATCAGAATATACACTAAACAGCCAAAACTAGTGCAACTTTATGTAAATCAAAGCAACTGCAGGTAAACAATGGTGCATGTAAAGGTCATGAAATGGTATAACATCTGATACTCAGCTCTGTTAAACAGTATTATTCCTGTTTCTCAGATGGAAAGGCAGCAGACTAAAGTGAGTTTGACAAAAGCCAAATTGTAATGGCCAGATGACTGGGTCAGAGCATTTCTGAGATGGCAAGGCTTGTGGGGTGCTCACAGTCAGCCATGGTACCTTCAAAAAGTGGTCTGAGGAGGGAAAAATCACGAAATGCCGGCAAAGTGTGGGCCGACCATGACTCATCGATGCTAGAGGTGAGTGAAGATTATCCTGTATGGTACAAGCTAACAGAAGGGATACTGTGGTACAACTCGTCCGTAATTTGAATACTGGTGATGGGAGTAATATGTCACAACACACAGTACATTGAACCCTGCTGAAAATGGGGTTGCATAGCCGCAAGCCACTCCAAATGCCCATGCTAAAATCGGTTCACCAGAGAAAATGCCTACAATGGGCATATGAGATCAAAACTGGACCTTGAATGATTGGAAAGTCATTTGGTCTGATGAATCTCATTTTATTGCACCATATGAACGACCTTGTACATGTGCATTGTTTACCTGGGGAAGTGTTCGCACCAGGATGTACTGTGGGACGAAAACAAGCCAGTGGAGGAAGCGTAATGCTTTGAACAATGTTCTGCTAAGAGACCCTGGGTCCAATCATTCATGTGAAGGAAACTATGACGTCTACCAACTACCTAAACATCATTGCAAATCAGGTACATTCTTTCATCACAATGGTATACCCCTCTAGTAGTGCCTTATTTCAAAAGGATAATGGCCATGCCACACTGCCCGGATTGTTTGAATATGGTTCGCGGAACATGAGGAAGACTTCCAGGTATTGCACTGGCCTCCAAATTCCCCAGACATCAATCCAATTGAGCATCTGTGGTTTGTGTTGGAACAGCATATCCAATCTGCAGTGCTCAACCACATAACTTACAAGAGTTAAAAGGATTTGCTCGTAATGTGTTGGTACCAGATACCATAAGACACCTTTAAAAATCTTGTAGCATCCAAGTCTCACTGGGTGAGAGCTGTTTTGGCGACACCTGGTAGACCAACATCATATTAGGCAGATGGTCATAATGTTTTGGCTCTTCAGTGTAATTTGCTTCCAGAATGTGACCATCATATGATGGTTGGTTTAGCTCTGGCATGTATCTGGAGAGTCATGGGTTTGAATCCTGCACTATCAGCAATAATTTTTTCCAAATAATTATTTATTGAATTATATATCTACAGGTAATCTGCGTATTTACTATGGATTGATTCTTCATTAATACTGCTTAAGAGTGAATAACTTTTAGTTCTTGTTTGTCAATTATATCATTTGTCAAAATCAGAGAAATAAATAGCTCTTCTTCATGTGTATCCTTCTGTGATGGTTTACTTTCACTTTTTCTTTACTTAAACCTGTTACTTTATTTATGTTATAATTACTATTTAGGGGTCTTACCTTTTAGTTTGAACCAGCCATCATTCCCCCTCTGATCAGTTCCGAATTGCAAACTAGTTTCTGCTGAGTGAATATCTGGCATTTGATTGTTTGATGACTGGGAAAGTTACACTTCCACAATCTCATTCTTGCCTTTGAACGTAATCCAGAAACTATAACATTATTAATGTATTTATTAGCATATCTATTTGTTTCAAAAATGTTTTCCACAAATTCGTTAGAAAAAAAATTCATTTTTTGAAACATTGCAATGTACTATTAGAAGAAAATGGTATATGTATACCTGCTTCGCCAGAAAATAAAAACCTCACAGAAACATCCATGTCTATTTGCTTATTATACCACTTTGTCCACTGGAAATGGATATCAATTGTCACATCCGTTCAATTATAGACTGATATGTGTATGTGTTAGAAATTACTGTAACATTGAGTACACCTTCTCTGCACTAAAATCACTAACCAAGTCATCATTGATCTCTAAAAATGAAAGAATTGCTCCTGTACACCATTTTTGCCTTTCTCTCTGTCATTCTGCATAAGCCTGTAGGGACTCAGCAGCTGGGGGCAGAAGGAGTGTGGGCCAGGGTCGTCAATTTGGCAGAGCGCCTTTCTCATCTAGCGACAGAGCGCCGGCGGCAGACCCAGTTTGGGGAGCCAGATGAAGAAAGGCAACAAGTCATCCTGACACGGTGATCGCGTCTGTACCCTATTGGCTGACACACCCTAACATCCCCGAAGGACACGTGACCTCATCCGGCAGGGTGGTTGAAACCGGGACTTGCGCACAGATCACGAGGCTGTCCGGATGTGAGGCTGTTTGTCTGCAGCTTGTTTAAGCATTGTATGTATCTAGCGGTGGGACCGCTGAGGCTCATTATAGCATGTGTTGAATTTGGCCAGTGACTGTACCGGGTGGACAGTCACTGTATGTATATAGTTATAGTGTTTGTAAATAAATAATGTACATAGTTGAATTACATGAGTTTGTGTATTCGGCCACCTGAGTTATTCATCCTGACAAGATAGGGAAAAGTACCCTTCTACAAACTCTCACACACATAGTTAGAAAAAAAACTCAGCTAAGACAGGCAGAGAAGAGTGCTGTCCACAAAGCCTATGTTAGAGTGTTGCCATATAACAAAGTAAAAAAACTTCCCAAATACAACATGAAACACACAGGAAATGACTGCATAAGGTGTGCCATCTACTGCAAAGTGTAATAACTATGTATAAATACATAGAAAGAACTCGAGGATATAATGCTTTGAGCATTATATCCTCACTTTTTTCAGGATATAATGCTTTGAGCTCTATGTTGAGCAAGGGACTATAGCAAGATATCTTGGACAACAGAACTGTTCTGGGCATACCACTGAAGAGGGAGGGGTTCAAACATTTGTGAACTGATAGCAATTTGATTTTATCATTTTAGTGTTACAGAACTAAAAATACTTAATTTAAAAACATTCATTACCTGTAAATTCTACTGCGACAGTATTTCCATAAATATCCATCATTGCCCATAACTGACTGGAAGTATTAACTCCACTGAAGAAAATACCTTTGTCTTCATTATCCAGACCATAGTGAACATCACCATTTTCATTTACATAATAATGAAGAATTGAATCTCTCTTGGCAAATCTTTCTGCAACTGCTTTGGCCCAATTACCTGGTTTATTGGTTAAATCTGGACAAGCATATCGTGGTAATCCAGATCTGAATGATAGAGGATCACAAATAGTAAAGCCAATGCGTAAAGCTCCACTCCAACTTGAGGATATTTCTAAAAATTTTACATATATGCGCTCATTGACCATAATTGGACGACTGCTAAATGCAATTCCTTTGCAGAACCCTTCAGCACGGCGAGCAACGGCCCCATCTCTAGAGATCTTTACATTTTCACCATGTATTTGGTGAAAAACAACTGGTGTCAAATTGTTCATATATGGATGCTTCACACTGCTTTGAAATGGTGCATCTGCAAAAGTTTAAGAACAAAAATTAAAATGTTTGAAACAGATTAACCCTTTCACTACCATATCAGCTCAAAATAGTCCAACTGCAGGGAGTAGGTAGTGAACAGGAAAGAATAGCATTAAGTGTGGAAGTCCATTTAAATTCTTGGTCATTTTGGGCCAGTACGGTGCTGAAAGGGTTAAATGTGCAAACTTCAAATAAAAAAATTCATTATTGTAAGTTTGTAAAATGGTCTCTTTTATCATTAATAACACTAACAATTGCTCATCAATATTTCTTGTGTTACAGCTGAAAGCCTGTGAGATCATATCAAGTAAAAAGGAGAAATCTTGGATGCAGGAAATCTTAAAGCTTTTGATTTTTAAGAATCTGATTTTATGGATTTCATTGAAACACAATTTATACTTGATGGAAAATAAAGAATAAATCAATAAATATTTTTGCGGAAAAAAGTTTCGTAGACATGCCAGTTCACCATATGTCAGCGAAACTTTTTTTTTCTACAAAAATATTTATTTATTGATGTTAAAGTCAACAGATAACTCTGTGAATATCACTTAATATTTAAATAAAAAACAAATTTTAGTATTTTAATTTTTATTTATTTTTTAAATTTAGTATGACAAAGGTAATCGAGGGGCTTGAAATCGTGGTAAATTCATTTCTTTTGGATATCTAAACTTAGATCAAAAAGCACCTTTCCAAAATAAAAATTAGATATGGAATAAGAAGCATTTTCATTAGGGATTCTTTTATTGCAGGATATTAATGTTGTAATGTTAAGTCTATGGAATTGTGATAAGAGAGTCAGTAGAGGCATAGGGATATGATGTATTGTATTGTGCTGTATGAATAGAATTTGGTAGTAAATAGGAGTGAGTGGGTGTGTTAAAGTACCAAATAAGTGTAGTTCCAATATGGTGAAATTCATTCAACAGGTATTGTGGGAAATTTGATACATAATCGCATTTTTTGAGTGTGATCATTATTGCAGTGCTATAATGGAGAGAATACAGGTGAGTCTGAAAATTCTATTGTACTAAATGTTAATGTTGAGTGGATTATGAATATTATTTGAGGATAGTGGTGTGTGTTCAGAAAAGTAAACATGGTTTGGGCATGGATACTTTTAGATTTTGTGGGGTTTTTAGGTGCTTTTTTGTGCATTGTTATTTAACATTGGGGCTTTGAGTGAGAAATGTTGTGGTTCATTGTCTACAATTGAGTATTTTGTGCTTGTTTTAACCCATTGGGTAATTTAACCAAGGTGGCTTTTTTTTTTAAAGTGCAGAATGGTGGTTCATGGTTTATGATTTGGGATGTTTTGTGCTTGTTTCAGCCCATTGGGTTATTTACCCCATGGAGCTCCTTTTGAGTGCAGAATGGCAGTTCATTGTTTATGATTTTGGGCGTTTTTTCGTTCTAACCCACTGAGTAATTTAACCCCGGGGGATTTTTTCAAGTGCGGAACGGCAGTTCATCGTTTACAATCTTGGGCATTTGTGTATTTGCTTTTGCCCATTGGGTTATTTAATCCTTTTCAGTGCAGAACAGCAGTTTGTTGTTTATGATTTTAGGAGTTTGTGTGCTTATTTTAGCCCAATGATTTTTTTATTGCGGAATGGCAGTTCATTTCCAATTTTGGTGTTTTGAATTTGTTTCAGCCTACTGGGTTATTTAACCACCGGGCCTTTTATTTTGAGTGAGGAATGGCAGTTCATTGTTTACGATTTTGGGAATTTGTATGCTTTTTTAGCCCATTGGGTTATTTACAGCCTGGGGCTTTTTTAATGTGCTGAAAGGTGGCTCAATGTCTACAATTTGGTGTTTTTGCACTTGTTTTAGCCCACTGGGTTTCTTAACCCTTTGGGCTTTTTGATTACGCATTGGCAATTGCTTACAATTTTGGTGTCTTGCACTTGTTTTAGCCCATTGAGTTATTTAACCCCTGGAGTTTTTTCGATTGTGGAATGGCAGTTCATTGTTTAGCAATTTTGGGTGTTTGTGTGCTTGTTTTAGTCCATGTTATTTAATTCCCTGGGGCTGCTTTTGATTGCAGAACAGCAGTTTGTTTATGATTTTTGTGTCTTGCACTTGTTTTAGCCCATTGGGTTATTTACCCCTGGATTTTTTCGAGTGCAGAAGTTGGTTAGTTGTTTATGATTTTGAGCATTTTTTATGCTGTTCGTGTTTTTATATTTTTTTAATTTTATGCTGTTAGCCAACACCACCTAGAGGAGAAGGCTGTAGCACTCATTTGTGACGTCAGCATTAGTGGACGGGACTGCTGGCAGAACAGAATGAGAAATAGCTTAACCTTGTTAATAGAACTTTCCATTTAGCCTTTTCAATATTCACAAATAAATCGTCATCATCATTAAAGTAATTTGTTTTCATATAATTAAACAAAAAAATCCCTTCCCCCTATTTTTCTAATTTTTTTTTTACAGATAACATTTTTTTTTTGCTTTGATTAGTATTGATAAACCATTAATTATCATTTCTGATTATACAGATAGCTTTAATACCACTCTTTAAACATTTGGAAATTCCAAAACTTTTAACTAATTTTGTGAACGATCGATTAATGTATTGAACAGCTACTAAATTTTCACTCTTAAAGGATTCTGGAAGTGCGAAATATATTTAAAAAAAACTACTTTTTACAAAATACCTCAGATACCTATTTTTTTCCTCACAAATATGTATGTATGTTTATAAGAGGCCTAAACATTATTTAATGAAAATAGTATGTTTAAATATTGCACATGTCAAGAAAAACAACCAACAAATTCCACATTAAAAAATACTTTTATTTACAGTCTGAATCCACATATTTACACCTCACAAATATATATAAGATACACATTACAATGAAACAAATATTTCACATCATTGTTTATTTTTAAGAAAATTGTGCAATTAAAACAGGAAAATTCACCAATCGTGGGAGAATTTTTAAGCAATATGAAGGAACTTAATATTGTGCAATACTATTTAAATTGAAAAGGAAAATTTTAAGATATTTCCAATCATCCCAGTTGAACAACTGCTGATTTTTTAAAATAGTTTAATATGAGAGCTGTTTTTAAAATACATCACACTGATAAAAACTATTTCTAGCACAACTATGACTTTCAGATAAAAAGAACAACAAAAAAAGAAAAACTGTTTTCCCATACTTTTTCGTGCTAATGCATATTAAAACTGATTTCTTCACATAAGATAGAAATTTTTATCCTTTTTGGTATCATAATAACATTTAAAGAAATAAACTTTAATAATAGAAAAAAATTCTGAAGAAACATGAAAGCAACATCAAAATAAATGTGGTCAAAAGGTATGAACAGATTCAAAATACAACAGAAATATAAAAAACAACGAGTATCATACAATATAAAGGTCACATTGAAATATCCATATACATTCAGTGATTATGAAACTTAATTCCATGTTATGTTAATGGAAAGCTAATTTCAAAGCTTTGTAAACTTTTAAAATGAGCTTTTATGAAAAAAAAAAGGAAATGAAGATCAATTAAAGATCTCAATCAAATTTATCTAAATATATGTTCATTAAAAATTAAAGAATTATGGAAACTGGGATATTTAATATGAACAATGGCTGTTTTAAAATATTGATCTGGGAAGTAGTTGAAATAAGTTAATCTTAAAACAATGTCCCCATATTAAATTTTATTGGAATGTTATTAGCATAGTTTTAGCAGAATGTGTAACAATTATTTTAATTTTCACCAACTCTGCAAAATGGGCATTACTGTTTAAGATGTTGATAAATAAAATAAAAAAAAATCCCTTCAAGCAGCTGCTTGCCACAGAGGTCTGACATGAGCCTGTCAGTTTATATGACATAGTAGGTCTGTGAGGATGGTGGGACCTTTGCAGAAAAACAACACAAACAACCATGCCTTACCTAGGGCTCAAATCCAGGTCAGTAGCCAAGCGAAGCCTCTTTAAATACTAAATGAATATTATTGGAGTATAGAAAATTAAGATAGATTTTTAACTTATATATATTCAGTCACATTTTCCCATGAAATGTTTAAGAAATTACAGAGCTTTGAAATTATCTTTCCATTGACATAACACAGAGTATATATGAGATAAAGTTTCATGGCAGCAAACATAGACTTTTATAGCACGGAACTTAAAATATTTATGAAAAACATAGTTTGAATTGTGAAATGAAAACAATACATTTGTACATACATGTAATAAGAAAAGATTTAACTTGTAAAATTTGCAGCTACATATATAATTAGTAGAATTGTAGCATCACCAGCAACTTAGATTAAATGACATTGAAAAACTTGAATTAAGTAAAAATAAAGTACTACAACCAATTATATAATGTTATTTAATCCCTGGGGATTAATAACATCAACTATTGAACATTTTACTAAAGTTGAATAAATAGAATTATATCTAAAATTTTATTATATTTTTATAGAGGTCAAGTTGTTCCAAATGATTCGGTATACTCCAAATGTGCAAATCAAATTGAAGTAGTAAAAAAAATATCTAGATGTTATTTACATAAAGGTTGATGAAGTGGCAAAAATACAAGTTCTTAATAAGATTCCTTCCCAAAGGCAAGTCGATAAAGTAACTTTAAATTTGTATGGTGTCAAAAATATACAGAACAGAGAAAAATGTTTTGCTATTTTGCAAACAGCATATACTTAACATGTCTGGAAACATATTTAAAAAAAAACATTATTCTAATCTTGACCTTTTGCAGATTTTTTTTTAAACCTTAAGTCGTTAACTATTATGCATATTTAACTGCCATATCTGGTGAAGATACTTTCAAATGCTAAGAGCAACAGGTATATTTCCTTTAAAAACAGATATCCTTACACTAAAATATTAATATTACTTGGACTCACTATAAATGTAAAACCAATTATTAACAAAGAACTTGGAAGAAGAAAATATACATCAGAGCCACTACAAGGTTTCTAATAACGTAGTCAATCATCTTCCTCTAACCAGAAACTGATACCCACAATAATACAGAAAACCTTATTGATCTGTTGACCAGGCTAGTTTATAGGCATATCAAACACCCATTGGCAATCACTATTAAAATTTTTTAAAAATCCTACATTTGCAAGGCAGCAGACACCACAAGATATGCATATATATTAAAGAAAATCAAGAAATAAATTAACTTCTTAAATCTCCCATGGCTTTTACAAAAACCAAAGCCTTATAATGTTCTCAATTTAAAGTAACGAAAGAAAAATAATATTCAGAAAATTCTATTTGCTGTTTAATGAGTTTCAGTTGATCATTTCATCCAGAAACTGGTGGTATATGTTTCTACAGAAAATTATAAATTTCAAACCCCCACTAAGTACATGTATAACAGAAGCAATGAAATGGATTGGAAAGAAAATCACATACTGTCACATACTGCACCCAGTACTGAAGAGCTGTTCAAACAAAAGCATCCACCCCAAGTATTTGATACATTGATAAAAAAATTTAAAGACAACCAAAAATATAATTTATCTTCAGGAGTCCAGCCATGAGTATAGTGGAAGTGAAAATGTTGTGGAATTGACAAAAGATCACTCAAAAGTAACACTAAACACAAAATTAAGAAAAAACCTACTGAAAGTGCAGGTAGAGATTCCCTTTGATCACAGATTTAGCCACAAAAGACATGTTAATTCAGTAAAATAAAAAGGAAATAAATCTAGTAGACCCAACAATAATAAAAGCACTAGTCTGAGGACTGACAGTTATTTACTTAAAAAAAAAAACACTGCCAAATCATTGTGATTCATGTAATATTGTGATGATTGTGACAAATGCTCAAAATGCTAAGCCTTTTCTCAAGATCCCTTAATGCACTGCAAGCGAAGTTTCTGCACAGTAGCAGAATATAGTTAAAGGAACTGGAAACAGCTATTTCAGCTTGCATGATATAAAATTTCCACTAAAATATTGCAAATGTTTGACAATAAAGTTAACCAGTTTTTCTGTATAAAAACAATGATGGAAACATGATAGCACACCATTCCAAAGTGTGTTAGTATGTTTTCCACCATTGTACTTATTGAGGTACAATTATTTAAAAGTGGGTCTATGATGTGGAGACTTTTCCATCACAAAGTATTATTCTTTGTAGTACTTTCCAAAAGGCTACAATGCTAGCTGATGAAAATGACAACCAGCTATCTTTACCTCCCTCCAAACTTGATAATTTTTAACTTTCTTTATAACTAAAATCAATCCAAAGTGAATGCACAGTATTCCCTGTTAAGAAACATTAATTAATAGATTCTGAAAAAAAAATTCATCGCCGCCACGGCGGGAATCGAACCCGCATCTCTCCAGATTCATGCCAGAGCGCGCTAACCATTGCACCACGTGTCGGAAAACACTCTGGCATGAATCTGGAGAGATGCGGGTTCGATTCCCGCCGTGGCGGCGATGAATTTTTTTTTCAGAATCTATTGATTTCTTTATAACATTTAGTACTTTAAGATACTTACAGACTAGCCAAGTGCATGAGCAGAATGAATATTATCTTCGACTCCGACTCCTTAGATTCCTCTGGGACTAGCAAATTTTTAATGACTGAAATCTCAGCTCCTAAGTCCACAATGGGGTCAAATGCTTTCTTCTCACACTGCATGCAAACTTTTGTTAAAGGGTGTAGGTCTTGACTTTCCCTGTTTTCTGTGTTACAGCCTGCAAACTTTGCTTCGGACTCTAGTGCCGTGACAAACTGGCAACCAACTTTTGCAATCCTTACATCCCATTCAGCAGACCAAAGACTTGTGTAATATGAAAAATAAAAAAGTATGTTTCATAGAAGATCCATATTCAATTACTGGCTCAAAGCATGTGAAAATTTGTTTTCCAGATATTACAGATGATTGAATATAAATAAAGATGATTAAATAAAGAAATTATTAAACAGTTTAAAAGAAATTATCTGCATTGTGTGAAATTCAGGACTCAATAAAAAATATTTACTTAAAAATATCAATCACTAATATCAAATTTGTAACATGATTGAGACTACCAAACATAAATTTTTGAATTATATTAAATCTCATAGGAGTAATTTTTAAAGTGTGAAATTAGACAATCAGCATTTTGACTTCAACACAATTTCAAACTGTATAAAAATCTGAATATAATTTTCCTCAAAGTGAAAGTAACATACACAAATTAATCCACAGTATCTCATTGATTTACTAACATTTCATCACTATCAAACTGTTTAAGTATCATGATAATAATGAGTAGAGTGGAAAAATTACCTTGAGCCAGGTGAGATCCCCACACATAACTACCAGAAGTAGGGTTACCCGATACCAGTATTATAAAAGGAAGACAAAAGAGCTAGAAATGGAGGACAAAGGAGGCCAATAAAACTGGAAATGGAGAAGATGCTTTCTTAGTAGGAAAACTTATTTCATGAAGTTTTATGTCAAGTACCAACTAACAGTTGAGTCAAAAAAAGGAACAATACTTATTAAATATGCTCTAAAATATATGATGCAGTGATTTTTATTCTTATTTCATAAACAATCAAAGATTATTTCTCCTTAAGTGTCATAATGGTTAGTAACTATGTGCTGCTGCAGAAGGTAAACTTTGTTTCTTCAAACTCTGATTGAGGTAATGGTCAGCAATGATTTCGGTTTTGGCAGGACATGCTCTTGTATGAGAAGGCTCCTATAAACTAGAAGTAGTTCCTTAATTACTGCACTGTCTTTTATGTTGCAAAAAAAAACTGCTATCAACTTTCACAGTTCCATCTATACGTGGGTAGAAATAAATTTTTTTGCAGTTTTCTAAAGCTCATACTTTTTCAATCTGACATGTAAATTGTACATATTGAGATTAGAGAAAATAGTAACTTTTACAATATTAATAGCATTAATTTTGCATTCACAATAAATTATTTCACAGTTAACAGTAAATGTTATTATAGTCATGAGTTCAAGAAATTTAGAAAAGGAAAGTACAAAAAATGAGTGCTTTAATTTTAGTTTGAAACATGTTATGAATTTACACAAAATGGAGGGCATTTCATGTATTTTTAAAATTCTGAAAGGACATCAGATGAAAAAAGAGGACTCCTCCTTTTGGAGGACGTAATAACATAATAATGCATGACAATCCCGGTGCACTGCAGTACGAGGACTGCATATCACCACCATAAGGGAGTTGCCACTGAAATCACCATCGACTAACTAGGTTCCTACTGTTAAGCTGCCTTCATTGATCTGCCAACTGAGGGAGAAGACTCGTGAAGAAAAAAACACTGCTTGGGATTTTTAGCCTGTTTGTAGAAATAATCATTGAGGTGCAGTGAAAGTGGGATCTTTTAGGAATTTTGAAATAGAGCTAGGGATTATGCCCATCACTCACTGGATTTTGTCCAAATCTCTGCCAAATATAAATCAGATGGTATCTTTTGAATTTTGATGCCAAACTTTATGTAGAAGTCCTAACTTTTTGAGTCATCCACAGCAGAGACTCTTAGGCACTTCCATCGATAAGCCACACCTAATCGGGTGACCAAGCCTTTCAGCATGACCTTCAACTTCGTCCTCTCCATCGAGCCAGGCAACCACAGCCCGTCCGCTCGCCATCTCGGCCTTAACCATGCCGAGGCCGCGTCGGGGAACACTTGACCAGAGATCCACCAAAGCCAATCAGCGGCCCTCCAACGACCCCGACAAAGCCATTAGCCTACCGGGGCTTACATGACTGCAGCACCCGGACACCACTTCTCAGAGGAACCCAAGTCCCTCCACTACGAAATCTATCTGTGAGCCAAAACAGATTCAGTGGGACTCTTAGTTTGGCTGTTCCATCGATAAGCCCGTCAACCAGATTAGCCAAGCCCGGTCGCAAGCCTTCAACTTCTACCTCTCCATTGTGAATGGGCCGAAGCCCCCCAGTGAACAATCTTCCGACCCACAATATCACTGAGACCGCATCGATGAGCCTACTGGACGGGCTAGCCAAACCCTATCCGCAGAACCCTCAAGTACGGCCCCTCAACCGGGGTTGGTCCTCTTTTTTCATAACCATGAGGTCACAAGTTTCAGATCCCACTTGATTCAAATTTTTTTTTCTTCTGCACCAATTGTCATCATGATATTTACACAGCTTAATAGCAATGAAATGCTTAGAAAAGTATAACATAAAGGCTAACCTTGAACAAGTTGGTTTAACTATAGTTTCAGGTTTCCTTTTTTTTGTTTCTAGCACTTGTTACGTTATCATTTTTTTAGGCACAATATTTTTAAAAAATGTATTTTTGGATGCTTTAAGGATATCTGTTAAAAGTACTTCAACAGTATGTCCATTAACACACTGGTCATATAGCAAACATTCCCTTTCCATCAGTATCTGGAATGTAATATCTGCAGTTCTTGATATTTGCTGTTAAATCTATTTCCTTGAAATGGAGTTTTAACATTAACAATTTCAAACCATGTGCATATGTAATCTATGAAATTAGCAGTAGAGTTGAAATCTAATAAAGTGTGCTTTTTTCCCATTTCAACAAGACCTTTTTGAACAAACCTATTGAAAATCTTCAGTGCCAAGCTCACATTTTGCCTTCCTATATTACTGTGATTCAAGGCTTTCATTGTTAGGCCATAACCATATTTTAATAGCACTGTGCTATTTTCTCCACTTTCTAATACATTTTTTTAAAGTGAGGAATGATGATGTCAGCATGTTCTCTTGATCCCCAGCTGCAATAAATTCTGGGTAAAAGAAACATTGACCAGAATTTTTCTGGTTAAGCCAATTATTCCTTATACATTTCAGTAAATGCACAGAATCAATAGAAAAAAATAATGGTCTTGATGCATGAGCAGGATGTTTATAAACTATAGACATTTGAGGAGATGAAAAAAAAAAGACATTGCCTTTCTATTTATGGTATTATTGTCACTGACAACAACAAATATCCTAAATCCTATGTTTTCAAAAGCAATAATAATTTTCTTTAGAAAAATAAATAAATTATCTGCAGTTAACTTGGAAACTAGCAGAATGTGCACATCTTTATATTTGGATTCTATGCTTTGCAGCATAAACATATAAGCAGTTGTAGCAGCATTAACATTATATGATGCTCAAAGAATGCTACCACCTTTATAATCAAAGAAAAGTTTCATATGGATTTCATCCATCATTAAAATGACATTAGAATTATATGGTTTTAATGAAGAAAACTTACACTTAATGTAATTTAAAAAGCCATTTTCAATTTGCTCAAATTTTGGATTTATTTGATACCTTGAGCATAACCTCCAAAATGTACTAGGATGTGGCACAATAAAATTTTTGGACATTAAAAATTTATATGCATGAGGAGAAATTGAATACAAGAAATCAGAAAAAAATTACTGTATCAGAAGTATATCTATGAACTTTTTTACAAAACAAAAGTGTTAGCTGTTCATATAAAAATCCAATTACACACTTCATTTCCTCATCAACATATTGTTTTAATTTGCTCATCATACTGTGCAAAACAGGTACAGTTCTCATTTCCATCACATTCAGACTGACACCAAAGTGAATTAACATTTTCAATAATTGATGAATGCTCATTAATATTATTAATTATTTTAGGTATGCATTCTTTACCTAAATGTGATAAAAATGCATTACCAAAATAAACTTTTACTTTAAGTTCAGCAGTAATTAAAACAGATGCTACAATGAATGGAGCAGAATCTAATACTATCAATGAAATTATAACAAGATTCTGTTTCTTGATAACAGACCAAGATTCAGAATAACTCATCAAGTTTAGTTTCTCCTGTAGTTTACGTAAAGTAGAAAAGTTAATTTTTTTTTATCATAAATTTCTTTTTCTTTGACATTCTCAGATAGTGCTTTGCAAAGTGCTTCATTTTCTCGTTGAAGTCTCTTATCAACAGGGTTGTCTCTACTACTGTGGTGTGAAGACAAGTATGAAGGGCAGCCTGGAAATTGACATGGGATGGAGTTGGTGCTAATCTTGAATACTTTAGAGGTGCAGAAAGCTTTCTCCCACTTTTCATGTCATATATGCTGGTTTTTCTTTCAACATCAGATGGTGCAAAGTGGAGTTCACACACCTATGTATGCAAAAGAAATATTGAGAATATATACAAAAAAAACCTCTGATGAATGATGAACACTAAAACAAAAATCTGAACACCAGGAATACTGTTCACCATACACTAAAGAAATTTATTCAGAACTGAAGACTTTTTTCTTTGGATAGTAAAAGATATAATTGTGTTCAAAAATAATTATATAATCAGTGTATTTTTAAGATTGCAATAAAAATCCATGGTTGAAAAAATGAATTCTTCCAAGGAGTGCAACTAGTTATTCTACCAGTAAGCTAGTTTTTCTCAATATTTCTACCCCTTCATTTATCACATATATAGTTCAATTTGAAAGCTAATGCTAACCATCTAATAGCATTCCACTGCTAGTACTAACCATAATTTGCTATTGGTAATGCCAGTAGAAGGTGATAATGTAAAATAAAATGGGAAAAATCACACTGAGCTGAAAATCATTTGAAACAATGCTCTTATGAATAAATGTTTAAAGGTTTGAAATATTCCAGTTCAAGAATTGAGCCTGAAAACAACTCCAGTAATAAGTATATTATTTAAGACAATTGCCTCTTGATTTTCAGTTTATTAGGTATAAATTTGTTTACATAGACAGCAGCTGGTATATTAACCCTTCCAGTGTCCAGGCTGAGAAAGATTTTTATCCAGGGACCAAGCTATTTTCTCCACTATGCCCAGCCAAAAAAAAAATTAGAACTTTTTTGCCAAATAACTAAGGAAAGGAATTATGGCATGTTGTATGCCAAATTAATCAGCATTTAATTCTGGATTTTCAGCCGTCCCATGGTCAAGTGATTAGTGCGCTTGGCTACTGATTTAAGGGACCTGGGTAAGGCATGGATGTATGTGTCGTTTTTCTGCTGAGGTACTGCCATCCTCTGAGACCTTCTACTGTGGCATATAAACTGACAGGCTCCTGTCAGACCTCTGTGGCAAGCAGCTGCTAGAGAGAGTATTTATTTATTTATTTCTGAAAATCAAGTATTTAACAAAAAAGACCAACTGTTTTTTTTAATGACTTTTTTAGAGTCATGTAGTAAAAAAATGCATCTCGCCACACAAAAATATATTTAAAAAAAACTAATACACAAAAATGATTACAATGCACATGAATAGAATGACTATGTATTTCTAAATAATAAAAAAAATTATTCTTTTGGTTTTAAGTAAATATTTTTCTCGTTTTGTAATTTTTTTCTCGGTACCATACTTTGAGAAAATTCCAGGTTTTGAGCCAATTGTGCTGAGTCAAATAAACAAGTCAACTTTAGAATTTAAAAAAAAATAGCCAATCAACAGAAATAGGTCATGTTATATACGAAATTAAACAGAATTCAATTACGAATTTTATGAAATGAATAATATAAATTAATTTGCAAGCATACTGATTTTAATAAGCCTTTTTCAACGTGATATGGTGAAAAAAAGATCGCACTATACAATTAAGGCTTCATTTTGGAAAACCTGCTGAATAAAAATAGTTAAATTATATATTTTTCGAAAGGAAATTTCCTCCCGAATAATATAATATTCAACCTGAAATATGATTTTTATTTCTTTTAACGATTCTTTTCAGTATCGTATATTTTAAACACGACCAGCGTTATACAACGTGACTTGGACTTCTCAGATTCACGGGATTTTCTGAACTGGTTATGAAATAGAAAACAACTTCCTAGGCTATTTTTTTTTACTAAATATTATGAATTTTTTCTTTGGGTGTTGAATTTTGGCGATCTCGGCTAAGTGCAGAAAGGTTTGTTCACCAAGGACCAGCCCTTCCCAAAATTGCCCCCCCCAAAATGATGGACGATTTCCATATCAAGGAAGTCTATTTGCTTCTGTATCCAAGACATTCATTTTCAGAAAACGGTACAAGCTCAAAGTTTTCTAATAAAAAAACAAGAAATAATAAAATAAAAATTACACATAACCTAATAGGAAGTTAAATAAAATATCTGCAACAACTTTTAAGCCGGCCTCCGATCTAGCATAACTCGAAAAGATCGATAAATCAGCAGATTGAAGATAATATACAGAAATGAATTTGCTTTCATATCCAAGACCTCATTTATTTTCAGAAAATGATACTATATCAAAGTTTAATTGATTCTGAAAAAAATTCATTGCCGCCACAGCGGGAATCGAATTCGCATCTCTCCAGATTCATGCCAGAGCACGCTAACCATTGCACCACGCGTCGGACAACGAATATTTTCAGAATATGACCTTTTAAATCTTCTTCTTCCTGAGACGTGACTGAGACAGCGCCATCTATACTCAAGGAGATGCAACTTTTTCAGTCGTTGCATTTGATTATCAGATGTTAATGAGAAGGTTGCTAATGCTAACACATTAAATATATAATTAAAATCAATCCAAAGTGAATGCACAGTATTCCCTGTTAAGAACATTAATTAATAGATTCTGAATCTATTAATTAATGTTCTTAACAGCGAATACTGTGCATTCACTTTGGATTGATTTTAATTATCAAAGTTTTACTGGAAAAGTAATAAATAATAAAAAAAAATTAATATATAGGAGAATGCAATGTTAAAATATCCACAGCAACAAGTTGTAGGCCTGCCATACTTATCAATCAGCCAAAAGATCACTAATTTCCAAAAATAAATCTACTGAAATGAAAATTAACTAAGGTTTAAATATAAAAAAAATACTAACTTTACAAAGGGTATCCAATATGCTGCACCAAAACTGTGAACAATGTGGGAGCCACTTATATAACACGGAACAGAGATAGTATGTGATAGCTATCTGCATCTTGTTTGACTCAGTGAAGCATAACTAATTAAATGCAGATGCAACTAGAATTTCTAAGGATGTGTTTACTTTCAGTTTCGATGAAGGATGCTGGGAAAAACGATAAAAATAACTTGGAAATACTGAAATAGGTTTTTATGACAGAAAAGTGCGAAACGGAAAAAATAAATTGCCGTACGTGTTTTGCAATTATTTCCAAAATCTAGCATTTTTAAAAATAGCAGTTTTTTTGTTAATTTTTAGGAGATTTTCGAAAATTTAAGGAAAAATTTGTTGATAATAGCTCAAATCAAACTTGTGATCCTAAATCAGAAGGTTGCTTCAGCAAATTGGAACGTTAACAAGCAAATCGGCAATACCGTTTAGTGCTTCTAAGAAATGGCAATCAGATAGCTTTATCAAATTATTTATATTGTAGTTTAATAAAATATGCATCAAATTAAAAAACAAAATATTATTTTTGAAGCCTGAATTACATATTTTTTTCATAAGATATATATAAAAAAATTACAACACCAATTTTTTATTTTTAAAATAATCAATATATTTTTGTTGTACTAAATGCATATACATATGTCATTAGCCCCTCAATTCACATTCTCCTTACATATATAGACGGCTTGGACACTGGAAGGGTTAATGCTGAAAGGTATTAGGAATTAATTGGTCAGGAAGTTTACTGTAGTCAGCAGTTTCTACAATAAACTTTTATCACTACATATCAGTAAAATCAAAACACCTCAAATTTTTATGTGATAATTTTTTGACTCCTTCAGTTGTAAAATCAAAACCGTGGCCAGTACAGAGGATAAACTTTGAAGTTAATTTGACCAATTACCCAATACCAATATATTTATATTCACATAATAGATGAAATGACAGATATCCCTTTAAATATTCTTGGTGATCTTGATTATAGAATACTTTTCTAACAAAATTAAAACTAAAGCTGCAGCCACATGCCATAAAGATAGGACAGTAAACTGTTATATCTTTATTATAATACACCTGACTTATCTCATTTTACAATGAGAATGATTGGAAATATATGCACTTTTATTATTCCTTTCAAAGTAAAAAAAATATTTAACTTTACTATTAAATCCTTTTTCAAAATATCTTTTCATTTATTAATCCATATGTATGCTAGATGTAGCCCATCCATTCTTTAATATCCACTACACTTTGACCTGATTTCAGAGATATAATTATGCAGATTAATTTCTTAATAAAGCCTGTCATACCTATTTCAGTATTTCCAAGTTATTTTTCCTTTATTAAAAAATAGCTGATGTGTGAGGAAGGCAAGACTTCAGCAGGAAAACAATACATATTCACAACACCATCTCTTGGATTTGAAACTGGGTCCAATTTGTATCCAAGTATACTAGTAACAACACCAAAATAATTTCCAATTCTTCTGCAGAGATTTTGCATTTAAAAGTAGGTTTTCCTATAACTTGCCTTTGCCTCATATATATATTTCAAGTTTAACAGTATCATCATATTAACTTATATGAGAGATATATCTGAACTCTATGGATATATAAATATAGTGATAACATTAGACCCTGAAACTATCCCAACAAAAGTAGGTTTCATACAAAATAAAAATAACATCAAATTAATCCATACAAGATCAATGATATTATATATGTATATTATACAAATGTAACGTACAATAGTTAAAACAATAATTTTCACTTTAGAAGTTCATAAATATGACAACAGATATTAATGCAGAATAAACTTTTCCTTACCTTGGATGCTTTCGTCGGATAGAAGTTTCACCTTGGTATTGAACAAAACCATTTCTGTCGCAAATCGATATCTTCTGGAAATTTAAAAACTGAGAATTTCCTTTCCCCATCATAACTGCTCCTACACTGAGGAATGCAGCAGCATAATGGCATTTCACTAAAAATGATTACTTTAATAACGAAAATACTCACACCAAATCAAACGCAACAAACTTGTTGAACACTAATTATAACAAGATGGAGGCAGACACTGCTAGAATACCACATTCTCAGTCAGCCTAGGTTGACTAGAAATGACATCATCAGAATTGCTTCAGCGACTGGTATGGTCTTCTCCTCTAGGTGGTGTTGGTTTAGTACATTTTTTGGAGGAGGGGGTAAATCAAAGTTTTTTTTATATGTGTTGTTGGGATTTATTTTGGTTTTGTAGGTATGGGGAAAATTGCATTACTTTCCGGAACTACTTTTATGGGGTGGGATGGGGGAACAAAATGGCAGCATCAATACTGCTTTATAAATAATTACCCAAATCTCCAATATATATACAATCTTCACAAAATGGAGGTTTGTGATTTTCAAGTTTACAATTCATTTCAGTTACATATAAACTCATATCTGCAATTTTAGATACTGCATAAAAAAAACCTCAAGCAGCTGCTTGCCACAGAGGTCTGAAAGGAGCCTGTCAATTTATATGCCATAGTAGAAGGTCTGTGAGAATGGCAGAAAACCAGCAGAAAAACAACACACACAACCATGCCTTACCCGGGACTCGAACCCAGGTCCCTTAGCTAGAACAAAAATTATTAACTGTACAGAATTTAAGACTACTGGAACTATATATATAATGCATTTTATACCAACAAACTATATAACTATGGAAATTTGACTCTAATCAAATTCCTATTCTATACAAAGGTGATCACTGATTGGCTGCACCAAACAAGTAAGCACAGCAAAAAGTTGTTCTCATCAAGATATAGGATAAATACTACATTTTGAAAAGTTTGGTAAGTAAAAATTCTATCTACCTGATTATTTATCTTTTTAATTCAAACATATAAGATTAACACTTCCCATGTCCAGCTATTTTTTCACTCTGATCAGGCAAAAAAAAAAATATTAAATTTAGAACATTTTTACCAAATAAATAATGAAAGGAATTATGGCATGTTATATGCCAAATTAATCAGCATTTAATTCTGGAATTTCTGAAAATAAAATATTTAACAAAGAAGACAACTTTATTTTAATAGGACATTTTTTAGTCATATACTAAAAATATGCATCTGGCAACACAAACAAAAATTTATTTAAAAAACACTAAGATAATGAAATGATTTATAATGCACATGAATATAAAGGTTATTTACTTCTCAATAACAAAAAAAATAATTTTTTGTTCAAAGTAAACATTTTTTTGTTTTGCAATTTTTTTTTTCCGTACCATACTTTGAGTCAAGTCCAGGCTTGTTGCAGTCCAACAAACAAGTCAACTTTAGAATATTTTTATTAAATAACTAATCAGCAGAAATAGGTCATGTTATATACCAAATTAAAGAGAATTTAATTCTGAATTATTCTGAATTTTATTGAGGTAAAAAATATAAATATTTAGTACATATTAATATTAGTAACACCTTTTACAGTGGTATACCAAAAAATAGGTACATATTTCAAAATTACTTCCAAAATCTTCAGTTTCTAAAAATAGCAGTATTTTGTTAATTTTTAGATTTTTAAAAATTTAAGGAAAAATATCTTGATAACAGCTCAAATCAAACTTGTGAGCTTAAATCAGGTGATTGCTTCAATACAGAGTAACATTAACAAAGAAATCGGCAATATCACATAGCACTTCTAAAATATGGCAATCAGATGGCTCTACCGAATTATTTACATTGTAGTTAACCCTTTAACATCCAGAATGGTCCAAAACAGCCGAGTTTTTGAAATGGACTAGTCCGAATAGTGCTATTTCTTTGTCTTTACTACCCTCTACCTTCTTCTCAGATTTCTTGGGCGTTAAAGGGTTAATAAAATATGCATCAAATGAAAAATGAAATTATTTTTCAAGCTTGAATTACACATTTTAAAAAAATATATGTAAAAAAATTCAGATTGCAATTTAAAAAAAAATTCAAAGCTTCATGTATTCTACGAAAAATGTCTTAACCCTTTAACGCCCAGGAAATCTGAGAAAGGGGTAGAGGGTAGTAAAGACAAAGAAATAGCACTATTTGGCCTAGTCCATTTCAAATCTCGGCTGTTTTGAGCCGTTCTGGGTGTTAAAAAGTTAAGACATCCTTGACCCGGGAAGGATTAAGTGTAATTTCACCAAACACTAACTTTTAATGTCGATTGATACAGATAAATGTTTTAAATAAAAGAATACAAAATGCAATAAATGAACTATCAATATATACTGAAAAATGGAACTTAAAAATTTCTACTGAAAAAAACAAAAATAATTTATTTTTATAGAAAAAATTAAATTGAATAACAAAGATATCACAATAATGGATAATATTAAATTCTTGGGATTACACTTAGATTCAAAATTAAAATGGAATAATTATATACACAATGCAATTGAAAAATCTAAAATTTTTTTAACTATTTAAGATTTCTTGGAGGATTAAACTGGGGAAGCTCTAGTAAAAATTTATTATTAATTTTAAATTCAATTATCCTACCTAAATGCTTATATGGCATCGAACTTCTAAGTACCATCTCAAAAACAAAATTAAAAAAATTAGAAACAATTCAAGCAAAAACAATAAAATACTGTTTAGGCTTAATGCAATCAACAAATAACCTAAATACATATGTAGAAACTGCAATACCACCAATAGAAATAAAAAGAAAATATCTATTAAAAAATCTAATCTTTCGCATTTTTGCTAAAAACAGAATCCTATAATAGACAAATTAATAATGCAATTTCCTGATGTTTCACTATATAACTTTCCTGAAAAAGTAAAAACTTTAGACATTTTTAATAATAAAACTAGTGGTGAGTATATTCCCAACTTTCCTTATTGGATTGCTCCTTGACTTATAATTAAAGATAAAATTTTTGGAATAGAAAACAAAAACCAACACTCATCTACTTTAAAAATCTTAACTGAAAAATACATCCATTATAAATATTCAAACTTAATTCAAATATATACAGATGGATCTACAAATTTTGAAACTCTTAACGCATCTGGAACATTCTATTGCCCTGCAGAACAATTTGAATACCTTTTTAAACTCGACTCATTTCAACCAATTATTATTCCAGAATTAATTGCAATTATCTTAGCCATAAATTGGTCATTAAAATTCCATAATCAAAATATTATAATATTAACTGATAGCAAATCTGCTTTACAAATTTTTCAATCTAACATATTTAAAAGTAATTTCTTTCTATACTTAAATGACATAATTACTTTAATGTTCAAACACCAAAACCAACACAACATTCTACACATACATTGGATACCATCACACATCAATATCAAACATAACGAATATGTCAACAGCTTAGCTAAAAAAGCTTCAAATCTAAATCAACTTATGCAATCTCCATTTAATTATTCAATATATAAAAAAATAATAAAAAAATATTAATAGATGAACTTTAATCATGGTATGATATAAAACCTCAAAACACACATAGATATAAAATATCTCCTTTAATAAACAAATTTAACGATTATGGATTAAATAAAAAAGAAATAAAAGTAATATTAAGGATAAAAGCCAATCTTGCTTTAACTAAATCTACATTATTTAAAATTAAGAAAATAACTTCTCCTAATTGCGAACACTGCAATGAAATGCAATCTATTGAACATATAATATTTCAGTGAATTATTACAGAAATGAAAGGAAAGAATACTTTGAAAAATTAAATAACCTTAATATTAACAACTTTAATTTTAAAACTATTTTAGAATGTACAAAAAAATCATAAAACCCACTTTATATAAACTCCTCTTACAATTCTTAAAAAATATAAATATGTTTGATTAATTATAAAAAAAATACATATAAATATTAAAAAATTATATATATGTATAAGTATGAAAAAAAATTATGTATGGAACAAAAAAAACTCCACAAAACAGTGACTGAATGAGTCTGCAAAGACCTTTTTCTATGCAGGAATATTCATTGTGTGATATGCTGATCATCATCATGTCAGACCTCTATGGCAAACAGCTGCTTGAGGAGGTATTAATTTATTTATTTATTTTTACATGAATTAAAATATTCAATTCAATTTCTAATGTTGATAATGGATGCTGCATCGTCCTATTTGTGTTTACATTTCATTTTTGATTTGCGATCACACAAATGTTTTATTTGCATCATGTTTCTTTTCCTACTTAAAAAGGTACTATTAAAAAGAAGTCCTTCATCTATTTTGATCATGGAATTGTTTAGAAGTTTAAAAAATCATCTTTTTTAGTCAGTCATTTCTATTTTCTTATTGAAATAGGCTGTGTAAATATATTACACAGCCTATTCAATAGTAGTTTTAGAAAGGATCACACATATAAATATATGTGTGATCCTTTCTAAAACCTAAACGCTATATTTCTAAAACCTAAACGCTCTCCATTTGGTTGAAAATTTAGTTACTGTTTTCCCTTCATATTGGCTTATAAATCAATACGTGTTTATGAATATTCTTTATTACTGTATTTGCATTTAGTGTTTTTGCCATATGGCGTGGATTGGAATAAACATTTAACACATACCGTAAACTACTGCGAGAAAAGATATTGGTCGACTCTTATCCAAAACGTAATGTAAACGATTAAAGAGATCAAAAATTTTAGAGAATGATCTATCAAACAGAATGACAAGGAGAGATGTAACTAAATCACCGAACGAGACTAATAACGTTATTTTAAAAAAAAAAGGGGGAGGGGGGGGACAGCTTGCAATGATTTACGGAGCCAGTAAGCAATGGGTGTTAAAACCACTGAACCGGAGCTAATCACTAGTGATTTTCAGAACTACAATATTCCCTCAGAAATCTTGTCTTTAAAAAGTAGAAAAATTTCTTTATTTCTATGCCTCTGTATAGTCCCAAGTACATGATATAATGTCCAAGTACTACTTACGATTTCGATTTTTCTGTACACTGAACTCTGTCCCCATTTTACTGAAAAAACCTCCAGTTTACTTAATCAAAACAAACTTTAAAATCTGCACACTATTTACGCATATCACACAAGTCACCGAGTTAAACCATACATTGTACAAGTTTTATTTGTGTAGAAAACTAAAAACCTGCCATATTTTTTTTCGCTAGGGACTTTGGTTAGTAAATAAAAAAATATATACTTCCTTCTTTTCCAAAGTGGAAATTGACATTTATTTTAGTTTCTTTTTTAGTGGTCTCTGCCAATATTCTACCAAACTTTTAACGTTTCTAGTTTTTCATTATGATAACAATATCATCAATTTCAAAACCTAAGCGCCATTGCAAAACGTCCATGGAAGCAAGGGAAGCAATGCTACCCTTAAAATTTTCGTGAACAAATGAAGAAAGATATATTAAATAAATAGGATATATATATATTTTTTGACAAAAAATTAAAGTATTTTTATAATTTTAAGAGGATCTTTCTAACATAAAATTTACATATATATATAATATTCTCCGATTTTCCTGTTATATTACACTGCATAATAAATAGAAATAACAGTTTGCAATAGAGATGGGAAGTCTAGATCACTAAAGTAAACTAATTCTTTAGTTCTAGTTCGGCGAGGGGAACTAGTTCAGCAAACAAGTTCGAAACGAACTACAGTGATATCTCGGTTCACGAACATAATCCGTTCCTTGACCCTGTTCGTGATCCGAATCAATTTTTCCCATTGCAATTAATGTAAATCCAAATAATACATTTTTTGTCCTAGAAAATTTTTTTTAACATGTTATGGCTTTATGTGTAGAAATAATAAAGAAAGGAAATAAATATAACAGTAATATTAGAAGAAAGCAGTTTAATTACCAAAATAAAACTAATTTTACAGTACACATACAATTTACCTTTGTGGTTGGTAATTGCTGGCACACCGGGATGGAGGAGGTGAAGAGGGGGAGGAGGAAGATTACTCCTTCGAAGGAGAGGCAGTTGGTAATTGCATAAGATAACGATCCAGAGAAATTTGTCTTTTTGTTTGATGGAGAATTTTGCGAAAATGGGCCATTACATTATCATTTAAAATTTCAACTGCTCTGCTGGTAACAGTTTTGTCAGGGTGATGTTTCTCAATAAAAGCCTGCACTTCACTCCACTTAGTGCAAATGTCCTTTATTTGAGCAGTTGAAGCATCTGGCACCTCTTGCTCTTCTCCTGAGTGCTCCTCCTCCATAGCTTTCACCTGCTCAAGTTGCAATTCAATAAGTTCTTCTGGGGTGAGTTCTTGGCTATGATCCTCCAGCAGCTCCACCACATCATCTTCGCTGACTTCCAACTCCAAACTTTTGCCAATGCTTACAATGTCTTGTACCACATCTGCCTCTTCCTCAAAGCCTTTAAAATGTCTGTCAGGCACAGAAGCCGGCCAAAGTTTCCTCCATGCTGACTGCAATGTGCGGTAAGAGACATTGTTCCAGGCTTTATCAATGAGATTTATGCAGTGGAGGATATTAAGGTGATCCTTCCAGAAATCTCGCAGGGTCAAATCTGTATCATTGGTGACCTGGAAATACCTTGAAAAAAGAGCTTTCGCATATATTTTCTTAAAGTTAGAAATTACATGCTGATCCATTGCCTGTAATAGAGGTGTGGTGTTAGGAGGCAGAAATTTGATCTTAATAAAGCCGTATGCAGGATCAAGATCTTCTTCAACATTTGGAGGATGAGCAGGAGTATTTTCCATAAGCAGCACACATTTAAGGGGCAATTTCTTTTCTTCAAGATATGTTTTAACAGAAGGAGCAAAACCATCATTCAACCACTCCCTAAAATATATTCTGGTAACCCAAGCCTTAGAATTTGATCTCCACATTACTGGAAGCTTACTTTTTATCACTTTATTGCGCTTAAAAACACGCGGATTTTCAGAGTGGTACATTAAAAGGGGCTTAATTTTAAAATCTCCACTTGCATTCGCACACACAATAATAGTGTAAGCCTATTCTTCATTGGTTTGTGGCCAGGTAGTAACTTTTCCTCCTTGGTTATGTACGTCCTTTTCGGCATTATTTTCCAGAATAGCCCCGTTTCATCGCAATTAAAAACTTGATTCGGGAGGTAACCATCTAAGTCTATAAACTTACCAAAGTCCTCCACATATTTCTCTGCTGCCTTTTGGTCCAAACTAGTTGCCTCTCCATGCCTAACAACACTATGAATTCCAGATCGTCGAAGAAATTTTTCGAACCATCCTCTACTTGCCTTAAATTTCTCGACACTAGTATCATTTCTACTTGACTGGTTCGCCAATAAATATTGATGAAGCTATAAAGTCTTCGCACATATCAAAGCCTCGCTCACACTAATTCCCTTAAGCCCCTTTTCATTAATCCAAACTAACAACAATTTCTCTACTTCTTGTAACACTTGAGGCCTTTGCTTCGTTAACTTAGTCACTCCTTCAGATACATCAGCTTTCTTCAGCGCATCTTTATTCTTTAGAATAGTACAGATCGTCGATTTCGCCATGTCGTACTCCTTGGCGAGATCCGAAACACGACCACCACTTTGGGGGGGGGGGCTCAGTCGGTAGCGCGCCAGGCTCGTAATCTGTAGTTCCCAGGTTCGAGTCCCAGCTCGGTCACCGTTGAGATTTATCTCCGCAAAATTCCCCACCTTGCCCACAGTCAGTAGGGGACACTGATGGGCTTGGAAAGGCCGCCTTCCGTCGGATGGGACGTTAAGCCGTGGCCCCGTGTGCGGGAGAGCCATACCCTGTGCACGTTAAAGAACATGCTGGATGGCCTTGACGGGAGGCTACCATCTGTCTCCCAACAGCTGTTCCAGTGGGTCCCCTCCCCCAACCTTCTCTGAGCCTTCGGGGTCCATGTGACCTGGCCGTTTAGCCCATGGTGTGCAAAAAAGTGCCGCTCAGAGGTAAAACAACCCAACCCAACCCGACCACCACTTTCATGTTTAGCTATAATTTCCTTTTTTGTATCAACAGTAATACGTTTAGGATTCTTAACACCACCTTCACTAACACTTGTCACTTTTTTGGGAGCCATAATAAGGGATAAATTTAATTAAATAAAGAAAAAACTAAAATATCAACACTTGTTGTTGGGACTCTACTGCAGGGTGATTCAGAATTCATCATCAATATTTAGTGGGGAGGAAGGGAATAAGAAAAGAAAGAGATTTCACATAGGAAAGTATGGGGGCAGACGAACGCATGGTGGTGTAGAGGGCGCTGTGTGTACACACCTCTCATACAGAAGCACAGCTGTTTGACGCGTGCAGTCAGTTGTCATTCGACAAGGTGAATTTACAGAAGTAACATGAACCGGTATACGTGGAATGAATGTGCAGATATGCATGTAACTTACGGTGCGGCAGGAGAAAGATGTCTTCGAGCCAGGCAATTGTATGCAGAGCGCTTCCCAAACCGCCGTGTGCCACAGCATCAAATGTTTTCACGTATTCATCGCCAACTGCGTGAAACGGGATCGTTTGCTGCTAGTAATGTTAATCGAGGGAGGCACAGATCGGCACGGACAGTAGCAGTAGAGGAAGCTGTCCTACAGGAAATCGAGGAACAACCTGGTGCTAGCACACGAGGTATGGCTAGGCAGTTTGGAATTTCGCAAGCAACAGCGTGGCGGATATTACACGATGAAGGGTTACATCCGTTTCATCTGCAAAGAGTGCAATTATTGGCAGCAGACGACCATCCCAAGCGTGTTATTTTTTGTCAGTGGTTCATGCAGAGAACAGCCGTTGATCCCAATTTCCCAACGTATGTTCTTTTCACCGATGAGGCGTTGTTCACTCGAGAGGGTGTCTTCAACACACACAATTGGCATGTGTGGGCTCATCAGAACCCACACGGTACAAGACCTGGAGCTGCGCAACAACGTTTTGCTGTCAATGTGTGGACTGGGATTGTCGGTGACTGTTTGTTGGGCCCATATTTACTACCATCCCGTTTGGACGGTGCCAAGTACCTAACATTTCTTCAGACTGTGTTACCGCATCTTCTGAACGAGGTTCTTGATGGTAGTCTCCGGCGAATGTGGTTCCAGCATGACGGCGCTCCTGCACATTTCGCAAATGCTGTGCGTGCTTACCTACGCAGACAGTTTGGTGGTCAATGGATTAGCCGCGGTGGACCGGTTTCTTGGCCACCATGTTCACCGGATTTATCTCCAATCGATTTCTTTGTATGGGGTGCTATGAAAAACATGGTGTATGAGACCCCTGTTGATAGTGCTATGGATCTTGTAGCACACATATCAGTTGCTGCCTCAAACATCCGGGAAATGCCAGGCATCTTCCACAGGGTCCGGCTGTCCATGCAACGCCATTGTGAGTCATGCATTCTAGCACATGGTCGGCAGTTCGAGCACCTCTTGTAAGTCTGTACAACCAATGCAAAGAAATGTTACATGTAAGATAATAAATGTTTTTTCCTTACCACTTCCTTCTTATGTGTTCTTTCCATCATTGAACTGGGGTCATTTTGCCCTACTACATGGCATATGCGCCCCTGCTTTCCTATGTGAAATCTCCTTCGTTTCTTATTACCTACCTCCCCACCAAATATTGATGATAAATTCTGAATCACCCTGTAGAGGTCAAACTCGGATCTGGATAAAAATGAAAGCAGGGCAGTAAGAGACTGGGTTTCAATTGCAATTGCAGTATAAAATTTCCCCCTCTGTTTTAGAGACCTCGAAAAATTTTCTTGAAAAATGCATGTAATGTGCGTAATGTCGCAATATACAGGGTGTCCAGAAAAGATTGTACCTTTTTCAAAAAATTTATTCTCGGCTCCATGATGCGATATGAGGATGCTTTCTACAATAAAAATAAGATAATCTCTCCAAGTTGTTTTAGCATACCTTACAAAGACTCAATATGTGCACCCTTTGTGATGCGACATATATCTAGGATAGTCCATTTCTTCCCATACTCGAATCAACATATCTCCTGAAACAGCAGCCAAGGCTCCAATGATCCACTTTCTCAGCTTCACCTCTCTCCAGGAATTGTGTATACCAACGCTAATGGAGTTCTTATCAGGTGGAAGAACCCCAAACTGTCGACGAAAATTGCGTTGAACTGTGATAACAGACGTCGTTTTCGCATATTCTACAACACCAACGCCTTCTGTTATTTGGTTGGCGCCATTTTGAAAAAATAGTGTGCATGCACACGGTGGGTATTTCAAGTGAAACTTTTGCAGTTCAGTTGCAATCAGTGCTTGTTAGATGTCTCTCCCCACACTGGTCACCTGGAAAAAAAAAAGAAGAAATAGGTACTATCTTTTCCGGACACCCTGTATATTTCATCAATACCTGCCCAACCAGGGTTGGCGTGAACTTTTGCGGGGCCGGATTCCAAAATTGTGCAGGGGGAATGCATTTATATGTCAGTAGTAAAGAATCACAGGATATGTCCTGTAAACAGTTCTAAATTTTATAATAATATTTTTTTTATTACAAGTGTAAAGTGCGGTACCGTATCTACTTTCAATTTATAGGAACACCGAGTATATTATAAATATTACATATTTTTCGCGCCTTTTTCGATGCAAAATCTTCACGTCATCAAAATTGACTGATTTTGCTATTTCGGTCATTTGACCGAAATTTCATTTTTTTACGGTGAGCTTTTCAGGGGTCAGGTTCAGGGCAACACGCTGGCGCTGTGCCCGACTCAAAAATATTGTGAAATTCATCCCCAGAAACAAACAATTATCCCTTAAAATAAAAAAATTCCGTTTTATTTCCTAGGGGTAAAGATAAAAACCAGTGGTCGCCAATGTAAAATTCCTAACTTTCATAAATCTACAGAATTGACAGACAACAAAATGAAAACGTTAGCTCACTTTTCTTCAGGAAAAGTTGTCAACCAATCTAAAAAAAATGCCTCCAAAGTCCCAATTCAGCTGAAAAGTTTCAAACTTGGCAACTAATAATGAAAAACTATTTTAAATTAGTATAGAAATATAAAAATATTTAAGTTTAATGTAAAGTATACCTAAATGTGTGTGAATAAATGTGTGGTTGCAATGTCCCTAAATGTGTGGAATTTCTTGAAGCACTCCCCATGATGGAGCATCAAAGCATGTCTCACAAAATAGAAACCTCAGTGTTATCAAAATAACATTGGGCAACAAATTTTCACAAAAATCATACCTCTGAGACAAAAGTAACCACTTCTTAAAGATTTCAAGGTGTTGAACGCGAATATGACGATGAAAATTGGCTACGATTTCTTGAGAAATCCGCAAAAGTTTCTTTTATAATAGAGTAATGTGTACATATGACATATATCGGTAAAACTCTGGTTCTACTTCCGACGTCGCTTTGCCAGTGGCTTGTATAGCTGCTCAGGATCATCTCTGGGGAGCGTCCAACAGTAGTCAGCCAATATTGAAGTGGGCCAGTTTCCCTGGTATTGTTTCTCCATCGTAGCAATGTCCTGGTGAAAACGTTGAACGTGCTCATCACCAACCATGCTGCAGTTGTTGGGGAAGAAATCTAAGTAGGAATGGAAAAAGTTGATTTTTAAGGACATATTGCAGCCAAGTTTGCGATACAGAGACATGTCCTTAACCAGTTTCTTGTAGTCATTTGACCTGACATTCACGAAGAATTTAGTTGACACCAGATGAAATGCGTCCGAAGCTTTTTTCTCGTCACCCTGAAGCAGGTTGTCGAACATCTGGTCTCTGAGCAGCTCATGGATCTGAGGACTCACAAAAATTTCCTCTTTAGTTTCCGCTTCGCTGAGTTGAGGGAATTTGTCAGCCAAGTACTTGAAAGCTGATGCAGTCTGGTCCATGGCTTTAACAAAGTTCTTCATCACACCAAGTTTGATGTGTAGGGACGGTAGCAGGATTTTGTGCGTTTCAGCCAATGCTGGGTGTTCCACATCATTATTTTCTCCGAACTTCAAAGATTTCTTCTAAGGCCAGTTTCTCTTCACGAAGTGCAAAGTCTTTGCTCGATTGTCCCATTCACATTAGAAACAGCAGTACTTTTCATATCCCTGCTGCTGACCCATCCACAGAACCACTACCTTCTAGTCACAACAGGAATGCCAGCCATACTTTCTGTATTGAAGACAGTTCAACAGCTGTTTTAGGTTGTCATAGGTTTCTTTCATGTAAACAGCATGTCCGACCGGAATAGATAGAAGTCGATTTCCATTATGCAGCACCGCCTTGACATTTAATTCTGAGGAATTAATGAAAAGTTGCCATTCTTGTGGGTCATGTTCTTGAGGTCATGGCAGGAGTCACTTGACCCCTCGTGGCAGTGGCAAAGCTGACTGAGGGGTCAAAAAGGTGCCCGATGCACATGGCCATAGGCACAGGGAGAGGAGGAGGTGTCACCACGCAGCTCTGAAGTGGGATCTTCCCAAACTTGGTGCTGGCCAAAGAGTGGACAGAACCAAGGGCTTCCCTCTTCTTCTCACAGGAGAGCTTCCTGGAACGGCACCCAGAGAATGTGGTGGCATGAGGACCACTACAGTTGGCACAGATAGGGGATCCAGTGTGCTTGCACTGTCTGTGGGAATGACGGCCTCTGCAGTGCTTACACCGCACCGTTCCTCTGCAGTTCTTAGCAATGTGCCTGATGTATTGATACGTCAGGCTATGAGGAGGGGCCTTGGTGTAAGGTTCCACTGGGATCCCATAGAAGTTTAGGACAACATTCCGAGATAAGGGGAACTCACTGAAGGTAAGGACTACCTTCCTCAGGGGGATTTTGTTGACCCCAGTGTCAGAGGGTAGATAATGGTACATTCGGCATACTGCTGTCACTCTGATCAGAGAGGGCACCAAGGGTCACCTCGTCAGAGAAGGAAGTGTCAATTTCCTCAATAAGGCCCAGTGACCAAAAATATGAGACTGAGTAATCCACAGCAATGGGGATACCCAGGATGGAGGTAGTGGCCAGAAGCTGATCAGCTAGTCAGGACGGCTGACCTTGACCAATAAGCTTCCCATCTCCATGTAGGAAGACTCTACAAACTGCTCACCCACTATTTTAACTTAATCTACTTTACTAAGGTCAGATCTCCTCTTCTTGCGGCTGACAATGACAAATCCGTTATCAGGGATCGCGAGCATCTGTAGATCGACATCCTTGACGTTGGACAAGTCTATCAGTGGCTTCTCATCCTCAGGCATGTCTGCTAGGGGAAGGCTGACAGTAGGAGATGCAGCTGCAGCAACGTCAGGAGCAGCTAATGGTGCTGCAGCAGCAGCTACTGGAGCTGTGTCAGACACGACTGAGGCTCAGTGGGTGGCATTGCTGGGGGTGGCACAAGAGGCACCTTTTTCCTGTTATATCGACTGAACAGGAATATTACTCCAGAGACCTGGGGCAATGCCATTTGCAGTAGGGGAGGTCACTCCACTCTTAGCAGCAGCAATGGAGGGACCTGGCACATTAGAGGAAGTGCCTGGGGAGATGGTAGAGGTCTTGCCACTCTTTGAGGCAGCAGTGGAAATACCCGACCCCTCAGAGGAAGTGCCTGAGGTGTCTGGACCTAGCATGCATGGGGACCTAAATAAAGTCTTGCCTATAGCCGTCCCATGGCCGAGTGGTTAGCGCCATCCTCTCAAACCTTCTACTATGGCATATAAACTGACAGGCTCCTGTCAGACCTCTGTGGCAAGCAGCTGCTTGAGGGTGTATTATTTCTAGGTACAGAGTTAGAGTGCTTGTAGCAAGACTTTTTGTCTGGAGTGTAGGGGCAGGAACCACTCTCTAGAATAGGTCCTGCAGGGTCGTTGGGACAAGTTGCCCAAAGTAACAGGATTCTCAGAAGGACAAGAAGAAGGCACACTAACAACAATGCACCTCGCGGTACGCTTAGGAAGGGGGTCTGACTTCAAGATGCCAGGAGAGGTAGCAGACCCACATTTCTTCCTCTTGATGCCAGGAAGAGAATGCATCATTGTATCAGGAACAATCAAATCCCTGAAATACAATGATTAAGCAAAGCACACACAAATATGAACTATAAAAAAAAATACCCCCTCAAGCAGCTGCTTGCCACAGAGGTCTGACAGGAGCCTGTCAGTTTATATGCCAGAGTAGAAGGTCTGAAAGCTAGTTAAATAACTAACAAAGAAACTAAATAACTACAACAGTAATGGTATTAAAAAAAAAACACTTACCAACGGTAGCTCAGGAAACCCTTGTGTTGCAAACAGGAAGAAGGAACTGATAGTTGAAGATTGAACCAAAAAGTCAGAGAAAAAAAGTACTCTAAGGTAAAGTCAGGAGCTCGAAAACGCATGTCTGTAGCTCGCAGTGGTCGCAGAACAAAGTTTTGACTACATAGTTCATGAACAATAAGCACTGCCATATGTCGACTAAAACAGGAATTAGTGAACTTAACAGAGACCATTTAGTTCACGAACTAAAACGAAAGTAAATTGCTTCAAAGTGAACTAATAGTTCAAGAACTAAAAGCACTGGCATCTATCGACTGAACAGGAATTAATACTCCAGAGATCATTTAGCTCGCAAAACTAAAGATGCAAGTCGGGGGGGGGGGGGGGCTCAGTCGGTAGTGCGCCAGGCTCGTAATCTGTAGTTCCCAGGTTCGAGTCACAGCTATATCAGCATTCAGTTATATCTCCATAAAATTTCCCGCCCTGCCCATGTTCATAGGGGATCTTTGAAATGCATATCTTTGAGCGAAATAAATTAAAAATCTTAATTAATTTACTTATTTTAAATTTAAACTGACAGATTCCTGTTAGACCTCTGTGGCAAGCAGCTGCTTGAGGTGATTTGTTAATATTACTTCAGATCCTTTCAAAGTTAACTTGCGGTTGACAGGATAGAGCTGCTTGAATTGCTTTTTTTTTAAACCATGGATATTTGAAACAGGCATTTTCTTTCTTCTAAAAATTTAAAAGGACATAATTTTATTCATACTTAAATAAACAAATTTTAACACTTGAAAGCTGGAGTCCCTGCTGCGTCTGCACCGCTAGACATATAAATAATAAATAAATACCCCCTCAAGCAGCTGCTTGCCACAGAGGTCTGACAGGAGCCTGTCAGTTTATATGCCACAGTAGGTCTGAGAGGATGGCAGGACCTCAGCAGAAAAACGACACATACATCCATGCCTCACCTGGGGCTCGAACCCAGGTCCCTCAGAATTGCAGCCAAGCGCGCTAACCACTCGGCCACGGGACGACTGGATTATGGGAAATCCGGCCCTGCTCATTATGCACAGTGAATTTGCTTTTTGTTGCTCTAAGGATCAATAATAAAATCTCAGTAAAATGAAAATAAACCATACACTGTGCATGTCAATGAAACAGGTTGGACGGTCTTAACAGAAGGTTTATAATTGTCTACTATTCATTTAAGGATTACCCAACAGGCATATGCCTACAGGTCCCTTGGCAAGGCTACTTCGATAAAAACAATAGGAAGAATGGTAATAATAAAAAGGCTTTTTTATATGTTTAGAAGTTTGAATAATTTTTTGTTACACCCACATGTTCTACAGCTTACTAGAATTTCTCAATTTATTATTTAACAACCGGTTAAATGAAACCATTTCGGACAAATCTTTTGATGTTGTGTTTGAATCTCTACCTACTTACACATAGATTAAAATCAATCAAGACTAGACATGGAAAGCTCTCGAACAAAAAAGAAAAAAAATTGTAATGTAAAAAAAATTGCAGTTTTCTAAAATTTTAAAAATTTAACTACAAAGTATTTATTTTAAAGTGCAATCAAATGCGTAAGCTAGTCACTAAAATCTTTAAAAGATAATTGCTATTTATATTTTAACCAGTTAATCTCTCTAGATTATGCTAACTAGCAACTGATTTGATTCACTCCGAGTGGCTCACTCAAAAAAATCAAATGAGTCAAAAGAATGAATCTTTTTAATGACTATTTTAAGTGAGCCCATTCCAAGGATTCGAATCTTTGAAAAGAGGCATTTTGCCCATCAGTACTCATAGGCCACATGGTTATAATAAAGGTATCTCAATGCCTCTATAAATGAGGCCCAGAAACTGCAAAGAACCTGCCATGGCCAAAAAATTTTTGTCATCTACAGTGGTTTCGGAGCAGAGACCTCGGTATCACAAGCCAAGTAACGTGCATGATGCCACAGTTTGAACTATTTAAAACAACTTATCCGTCTTCTCCTTTATCTGTGACTAATATTTCAGTTTGAATGTAGCCTCCGCTATGAACAAATATTTCGCAAGCAATCCAACAACCACTGCCCTCTATCTTCTGAAACGGGAACTAGTGAACTAGAGAATTACTTCTTTAACACGCGAACTAGTTATCGAATTAGTTCACCATAGGGAATAGTTCGCGCGAACTAGTTCGTTCACGAACTACACATCTCTAGTTTGCAAGGCTAGTGGAGCTAGGGTGTATGTAAAAACCTTGCGTCATTGCTATTGCATTGATCATCGTATCGTACAATGGAAATCTCATTTTCCACATTCATGAGGCAGAAATTTCTGTCATGCAAGCTGCTTATTTATTTATTTATTTATTTATTTATTTATTTATTTATTATTTATTCAACGTTACAGATATTTGAGAGGTCCTTATACAGACTTCCTCATCATACATTTTTTTCCTTCCTAACACTGCGTTATGTTTCATCCTTTCTCACTAAATTCTAGAGACCAGTCAGGATCAGACTTTGACTTTCTGAGGCCCTAAGCTGTGCCAAGTTTATGAGGTTCCAAAAATTCGAAACTCGAAATTTATGTATTTATTATTCTGACTATTCTACTTAAAAATAAACATGTAACTGGTGTAGTGAAATATTCATTATATAATTTCTATTTCTATTTATAACTACTAACATAAATTCACAATTTTTACGCAATAAAACTTGTAATACTCTCTTTTTGAGGCCATAAGCTGTAGTTACTTTATGTGTAAGTCCCATCCTGAGGCAACTACATATTTGGGTTCTTTTACCTCTCAGTGAAATCCTCTTTCGTGAAATTAAGGAGAGTTGGCCAAATCAAGGGAAAATTCACACTGACTTGCTCTGCAATTCAGACTAGATGTAAGTATTGGAATTATTTCTGTGCAATTATGGGGCTAGTTGGCAAAATTGGAAGTTAAATAGCAAAATGTTGGAGAATTGTGAAAATTGCCTCAATACCCTCCCCCCCATGGAGCGAGAAATTCTAAGTTTTGCTCAGTTGGCAAAATTTGAATTACGATTTGGAAAATTTTTGATTTCTCCCCCCCCCCCTCAACCATAGTCCTTCGCTACGCCCCTGTCAGTAGCCCTATAGTATATTGTATTAAATAAAATGACTAATATTCTCTGTCATTGAGCAAACAATTTTGAAGTTCATCCTTCAAAATGCATGCATGCTAACATAAAAATTTTATTGCTGAATGACAGAATTTTAGTCATTGCAATTAATTTCTGAACAAGAAGTTCTTTTTAATTGTATAATTGTATAGTATTAAATCTATGACTTTATTCCAATGAGGCAATTCTTTCAAGCAGCTTTTTTTTGTATTCTTTGTAGTTTTAATATTTGTCCAATGCACAGTTTTAGATAATCCATACAAACTAATTCTACCATTTCTTGTTAATTGATATTGTTAAGGTTATGATAATATTTATTCTTTTTGAAATTGTACAGCAAAAATATTTGAATTTCTTATATATAAAAGATTTGTCATTACCAATGGAAAGTAATTTGTAGAATATAATTCTGAATTGATCTTCAATATAGGTATTTTGCATACAATAGAATTTGAACACCTAATATATCTACTTAAGAAATATGGATTTTTTTTCATCATTTTCACTTATAAAGAATAAATTACTACATAAAACCATAAAATGTTTCTGTTTCTATTGCATTCTTCTCTTAGTAAAAATGCACCTATAAGAAAGGGTTATAAAATTATGACGGTTTACTTTCATTAGAGGACAAATTATCGTATCAGTTATTAGTAATAAGACTTCTAAGCTTTCGGTTATTTTTTTTTATCTCTTCCACGTGATGGGATTTACAGAACAAATTCATTTTTTTTGTTCAGTCGCTCAAAAAAGTATCCTAACACTATGGTTGATTACAGACTTCAGAAAAAATATCTGGCAACGATATTTTTAGAAATTAGTGATCTGAATTCACTAATTTCAAATCAGATCACTAATTTCTAAAAACATCGTTGCCAGATATTTTTTCTGAAGTCTGTAATCAACCATAGTGTTCGGATACTTTTTTGAGCGACTGTTCATTTCTTTCCCAGTAATCAAGATTAAAATTAGTTGAATACTAATTTCAGCATTGTTGCAGCGCAATTATAAGTTTAAAACAAGTTTTCCTGACCAAAGCAAGAGTGAACCATAGATTTTGTTCATGTCAACAGTTTTCAATACTTTTTTATCTCCTCCATATGAAGGGATTTACAGAACAAATGCGGTATCTTTTCTTTTTTTTCCAGTAATAAGGACTGACATTAGTTGAATAATAATTTCACCATTTTTGCGATGCATTTATAAGTTTAAAACATCTTTTTTTGCCCAAACCAAGCGATGAATCCTATATCTTGTTCATGTCTACGACCCTTCCATAGCACTACATTGGTGACGTCATAAATAGAACGTTCAGGCCATGGTTATGCCCCCATTAAGGATGCCGATGATGATGAGAAGAATAGGTTTTACAGACAGCTTCAAGATATTTTGAATTCTGTCAAAAAAAGGAGATATTACCCTTGTTCTAGGTGACTTCAATGCCAAAGTTGGTACTGACTCTAGCCTTCGAGGAGGCCCTTTTGGTATTGATAGCTCTAATGGCAATGGGCTACGTCTCTTACAAGTAACTAAACTTAATGGTTTCAGAATAACTAACACTTATTACAAACACCGCGACATACATAAGTACACTAATTTCATCAGATGGGCTGCATAAGAATATTGTTATGACAGATGAACGTGCTACAGTGAATTTATGATAAATGTGTCATGAACACTCGTAAATGCTTCTGTGGGAATTATTTAACCAACGAATTGGAATACAGAATCGATCTGAAAAATAGAAAAGATAGAATTATTATCTTGAAGTTGTGGATATCTGAAAGGAGTCATAATTAGTTTCAGTATGTACATGATGGGTGTATAAAGGGAAGAAGTATTTTTATATAGTGAGTGTGCAGAAGGTTGATTAATTTATTGATGTGGACTGTGTTGGTAAGCTGGTAAAGGAAAAGAAGAAATCGTCATCTTTTGCGTGGTGATCAACATCTGAAAAGAATTGGTTCTGAGAAACCAGTACACTTAGCCACAGTTTTCGAGTACTTGAGGATTAAAACCTAAGAAGGAAGTCATTTTGTGTATGGTTATTTAGTTATTTAGGAATTGGTAAGGTCATTCTCTAGATATTGCAAGTATTCACATATATGATTTTAGTTAGATTGAATATTTGGATGGAAGTCGATTTCTATTATGCAGCAACACCGTCTTGAAACTCAATTTCGAGGAGTCTATGAGGGCCTTCTTGAGGGTCATATTTGATTCCTAGTTTGATCAGGCCATCTACATCAGAGCAGAACACAAAGCCATCTTCCTTTCTGAAGTAAGCTCAAACTGCTCATGACAAGTTCGAAACGAAGTCACTCGGACATTTTCCTGGAGAAGATTCCATAGTTTAAGTCTTGATCCTAGTAACTCTGCTTTGGCCTTGGACAGCTCTAGATCGCGAAGATTGTTCATTTCTTCTTCGGTGAGAATGTGTGGTGCAGGTGAGGCACAGTGCCAGATGTATGGATCATCATTGGACACCAAAGCCTGTAGAGAACCAACCGTCCATTCGCTTCCCTCCTCATCGTCTGAATCGATGGCAAATTCTTTTGGAGGTTGGGGAACGGGAAGACCTTCGTCTTGTGGAACTGGTCGGAGGGCAGATTGTATATTCGGGTATGCCATTGTCTACTTCTTTTCCCCTTGTGATGCCTCCAGAAACAGGTGAAATCATGCAGAATTAGTAGTCATCTGTGCGATTGCTTGGCTCTCTCCAAACCATAGGAACAGCAAACAGCATCGACACTTTTCTGCCTTTCAGCCACTTCAGAAGATTTTTTGCACACATACTGCAGCATATGCGTGAAGCCCAGGCCTTGTCCTGATTCCCAATCTTGCATCCAAAATAAAACTAATATGCTGCTTTTACTATTGGAGTGATGGCCCTTTTCTGCAATCTTTTTTTCTACAAACGTTACTTCCCGCAAATGTAACAAAATGTATCTGCACTATTAACACAGTTATGAGGCATCATTACTGCTGAATTAAAACTGCAAGGATCACTTGTGTTGTACTTATGACTCAGGGGTAAATGGGAGTCACTCAAAAGACTTGCTCACCCTATGAGATGTCGCTTACAACTAACGATTGCATCATCTTTTGTCTGCGATCTAAAGACGTAATGTCATGATTCAACTGCATTGCATCAGACAATGATGCAATACCTCCAGGGGTTGTGTTTATGGCGGGCTGATGCAAAACAACGCAATATGTTGCCAACTGGAGTTTAAAGTACAGCATTGCAAAATGGTTACCTATGTACTCAATGTGGACTGAGTCGTTTATACATGACCATCTCTGTCTCTCGTAAACAAGTGCCAATCGACAAATTTTTATGTCATTTTCGTGTTCAACGCCTCAAAATTAGTAAAGATGAGCTATTTTCATTTCAAAGCCTTTTTGTGTGTTGCCCAGTATATTTAATGGCAATTTTTTTTTGTAAAATTAGTAGATTACATTGGTTTCATTTATTTATCAAATACTCAACCATGAATTTTTTCTTTACAGATGGGGTCACAATACTACTATAGCTTTTTTATAGGTATGTTTGACATACCTTTTCAAACATACCTATAAAATGGTGTTTTGAAACCTATGGTTATAGTGCCTTTAAATATTAGAATGTCATTCACATAATAAAATCTGGAAGAAAAAGTGTCCCATACTAGTTCAAGACGCTGGGCAACAATTTTTTGCCTTGTTAACACTGCACTCTATGGACGTTTGGCTTTCGAATGACTTTTAAACATAGAAGCATTTATATTGCTTATAGCCATAAGCTGTAGTTACTTTAAGTGTAAGTCCCATCCTGAGGCAACTACATATTTGAATCTGAATGATTTTATATGAATGATTTTACCATTCAACTGTACATTATTCCTAAGTATTTTAAATGAATTAGTAAACTTCGAGAATCCTAATAAACTTGAGCAAGTATATTTCTTTTAAAACGAGGGAAATTGATGGCCGTTCACTTTTTTGTGTCAGAGCGCTGAAGTGATCGTTTTGATTGGCTCTTTGGTAAATTCTTCGAATGACACGTGATATAACATGTTCTAAAATATGACGTTTGGACTCGCCAAGTTGTAATAGAAGTCTTATGGCTTAAATATCCTTGTAAATTGCAAAAGCAATTTAAAATTTCGTAATGGGCTAAACAAGAAAGAATAATTATGATACTAATAACTTGCAGTATTAAAATGCTCTAACATATCGGTTAATTCAATATTTATTACGTTGTAAGCTATGAACAGTAACAAATAATTCAATTTTGCAAAAATCTATACCAGGCCTGCCGATTTTAAGGATATTTCAAGGTTAAAACGTAGGAAGGAAAAAACGCTGAATTTTACTGATTATCTTAATTTTGTAAACTTACATGTTTACAATCCAACGTTCATATATTTAGACGATTGTTGGTGACTGACTGACAGTGGATCACTCTATGGTGCAGCTCTGAAAATTTGCACCCAGGAGTTATGCGGGTCGGGTCGTAGATCTCGGAAAAAATCAAAAATTTGACCTCCAACGTGTCTTTCGAGGTGAAATGGAGATTAGGTAGACCTCTCATTTCACTAATTTGATGGGTTTTGCATAAATCAAACCCGTGATCTACAAATGCCAAAAACGTGAAAATCGGCGTCTGCGGGTATTTCAGGTTGCAGATATCGAAAAGGTTATGGAATTTCGTATTTGGAAGGTCCTTTGCGCGGACAAAGGTCAAATTTAGATCTATCAGTGCTAGGGAGCTAAAAATTGGTTCTGCAGCATTTTGAGTTGTAGATCTAGGAAATGTAGCGAAATTTTGGATTTGATGGGTCCATCATGGTCAAAAGTCAAATATCGATCTATATCTGTTAGAGGGCTCAAAATTGGTGGGACGTGTTTTGAGTCGCAGATCACAGAAATGTTGTAAAATTATGGATGCGATGGTGTTTCGAGGTCAAATTCGATATACCGGTGCTGGAGAGCTAAAAATAGGTGAATAGAGTTATTTTGGGCAGCAGAACTCAGAAATGAGGGTAAGTTTTAGATTCGGTGTTGCATTAAAGGTCAAATAGGGTCGGAGTGACCAGCTAGAAATCAAGAGGTGACGAAGGCACCGATTAATTTCTAGTACATTATTAACATCCATCTTCAGATCAAAGATACTATGAAGAATACTAATATTCTTTCAATTTGGCTACTGATCTAAGGGACCTGGGTTCGAGCCCCGGGTAAGGCATGGATGAGTGTGTTGTTTTTTTGCTGAGGTCCTGCCATCCTCACAAACCTTCTACTATGGCATATAAACTGAAAGGCTCCTGTCAGACCTCTGTGGCAAGCAGCTGCTTGCCACAGAGGGTATTTATTTATTTTTTTCCTGTTTAGGCCAGTCATACAGTGTGGTCTAGTGGTCCAGAGATTAGTTATACTACATAACAATGGTACTACAGAAAGAATATACAGTAACGTGCAGATAGTGAAAACTGCAAACAATCTTTTAGAATCACTATTGCAGAATATGGCGAAGTTTGGGGGAAAGATTTCAAACCAACTGATGAGGGAAAAGCAAATTTGAAAATGTGACATGTTAAGCAGTATTGTTTTTAAGCAAGAAATATGAAGAAGTGACCCTGTTACAGACTATGTATTTTGTTTACTAACTTATGTTCTCTATTTTTATACCGAAAGAAATTTGAATATTATTGATAGTTTCTGTGTTAAATTTTTATTATTGGATGGGAAAAATGGGGACAAACTACTAATATTTATTTGGAGCATTATTTAGGCAAGATAATTTTCACAGTTGATTGTTTTAACTCTGTGATTAAATTTAACATCAAAATATTATTGCAAACTCCATTCTACATACTACAAGATTTTTTAATATCAGATGCAAGATTTTGAAACAGATATTGGCAGCAGCCCTGATATATGCTCTACAAATTCAGAATCTCCGTTACAAATTATTAATCTTTAACAAGAATTATTTTTCTTAATTTGCCTTTAAATTGAGTAAGGCATTTATCATTGGCAAAGCTGTCATAATAAAAAGCTGGAAGTTATTCAGACAAAATTTATCAATTTCTCTTAGGTCCATGTTTATTGGGTTTCATTTATTGTAAACAGATATGTAACAGAAATATAAAAAAAAAAGAATTTTCAAAAGAACCGTATATTTTTTTAATAATAATAATATCTTTATTAAGCCTTAGTATGGTTATATACATAGATTACCCAACTAAGCCTTATTGCTTGTCAGCAGGATATTAACATTTAATTTATTGTTACAGACTGAAATTAAAGTCAATAAGATTTAAATGTTTCATTTATTTACATTTTCCACAAATGAATGAGTTGTAATCCTTGGATTATTCATATTTTTAAAAATATTTCAATAATGCTCTAGGAAAAATTTCTGAAAGGTTAAAGTAATTGCCATCATATTATAGTGATTAAATTTTCTAGAGTGGTTTGTGATATCCAACCACCATAGGTTTCAAAACATACTTGCTATAGTAGCATTATAACCCCCATATGCAACAACAAAAAAAAATAATGGCTTAGCATGTTCTAGATAAATGAATCAAACCAATGTGATTTACTATTTTTACACAGATAATGCCATTAAATATTTTTGGGCACTTACCTTTGAAATACGTTGAAAAATACTGCACATGCCAAAGAACTGGACATTATACATTTTAAATATGAAATCTCTTTCATAAAGAGATTAAGTTTCCTGATTCTAGTTTCTGAAATAATTTGTAAAATAGTATATTAATGTCTTAAAAGCTATATTTCTATACAGGTTTTAAGATATTAATATATATATTTATGTACACAACTATATAGAACTTTCTTACACTATATAAAATGTTATACCTACTAGTTCTACAACTAATAATATAATTGGAACTATGCAACCTAAGATTGTTTTATATTATGTATTTTCAGTATATTGCAACCTAAGATTGTTTTATGTTATGTATTTTCAGTATATTGTACCGTGGCCATATGGTTAGGTTCTTAGATAATGATCAAAGAGAGCTGGCTTCGAGACCTGGATGAAATATGGATGTCTGTAGCACTTTTCTACTGAGGTCTCGTTTTCATTACCGACTTTCTACTATGGTATATAAACTGGCAGGCTCCTGTCAGAGCTCTGTGGCAAGCAGCAGCTTGAGGTGACATTTTCTTTTCTATTTTAATACATTTATATAACAAAAGCATCTACTATTTTATAGAAATAAACAATCCAGGTTAAAAAAAAATAGTCCCCATATAAATTATGTACCTTATACTGTAATGGTAATTTATTGCTGAGAAGTTTCGAATATTGGATTTAGCAAAATTTATATCCTAACAATACAAAACTTATGAAACGTACACTCAATGCCCATAAATGTTCATCTTGTTGGAACCCCTTTCACCATCAGGGTGCTCGAGAGTCATGATGGGGTGCTGTCAGTTATACACTCAATGCCCATCATGAATTGTTTATGTATTTTATTCACAGAAAGGAAACAATTTCTTTAAATAGATTTTATGATAAGGAGGGTACGAAATAGAAAAAGGGATGAAAGGTCAAAAAACAAAAATAAATCAAAAAGTACCAGATACTGAAACATGGCAAATTTTACAGAGGCCAAAAATCATGGGAATAGAGTTAAAGCAGAACTAGTGCGGTGTACTCATAACTGGTGCATGGACGTCAACCACAGAATGGCGCTGCAATAGCCTACCAACCCAACATTCATTTCGGAGTAGCTGTTAATTCAGCATGGCTGCACGTCATCTTATTTTGAACGTGGCTTGATCATCAGTGCCAGAAGGATGGGTCATGCAATATCGGAGATCGTGCAGGAATTCAGTTTTCCCAGGCCTATGGTGTCAAGAGTTTATAGTCAATATTCTATTGTTGGCATTTCCACACATGTAAACCAGCGAACAGGACGGCCATATGCAATTGACTAACAGAACTCTCATTGGCTGTCGTGAATGTTAACGACCAACAGACTAACTACAGTGCATGAAATCACTGCCAGTTTGAATGCGGGCAAGACATAAAACGTTTCTGCAAGGACTGTCCGTCGCAACCTGCACTCCATCGGATTTGGTAGCCAAAGACCCACTCATGTCCCATTGCTTGCACGTCATCACAGAGTTCAACGATTGGAATGGGCCCAAAGACATAGAAATTGAACAGTAGAACAGTGGCGTTGGGTAGCATGGTCCGATAAATCAAGATTCCAGTTGTTTCATGCTGATGGGCGCGTTAGAGTGCGGCATAGGCCGCGTGAAGCCATGGATCCTTCCTGTCTGCAAGATACTGTTCAGGTGGAGGTGGCTCTGTGATGGTGTAGGACGTGTTCACATGGTCTACATTGGGCATTGTTTTACCGGCATGCAACAGACACGTGCCGGATTTGTACACCGCATGTTATAACTAAGTGACGTTAGGTCACAGAGTTAGATTCAGAATTGACAGTATTGTTAGTGGAAGTTGAAATATGTTGAATCGGTATGTGTTGTGTAGATAGAAGGAGTGTTGGCAGAGATTTAGGTAGATGTGAGTTAATACTCCAAGTTTTGTATTCATCAACTGTATTTGGCGAGTCTTTGAATTTTTTGGAAATAAACTTCGATTGTTTTAGAAACGTGAAATTTTGAATATCTTTTATGATAAAGCCACTCTTCCTGAGTATTTTACCAGAACTAATATTATTATCATCCCTATTTTTAAAAAACGGTGATCGCAGTTCTTGTGATAACTATAGGGGTATCAGCCTACTTTCTGTTCCAAGGAAAGTTCTTTGTATGATTGTGCTTAATAATAATAAAAAAAATAAATACCCCCTCAAGCAGCTGCTTGCCACAGAGGTCTGACAGGAGCCTGTCAGTTTATATGCCACAGTAGGAGATCTGAGAGGATGGCAGGACCTCAGCAGAAAAACGACACACACATCCATGCCTAATTCCGGGGCTCGAACCCAGGTCCCTTAGATCAGCAGCCAAGCGTGCTAACCACTCGGCCACGGGACGGCTAGTGTGCTTAATAGAATTAAGAAACTAATTGACGGACAATTGCGCGATGAGCAGTGTGGATTCAGAAGTGGTAGGGGATATGTAGATTAGATTTTTCAATTAGGCAGATTCTTGAAAAATATTTAGATTTTCACAAAACTTTGGGCACTACCTTTGTAGATTTCAAAAAGCCTTTTGACTCTGTTGATAATCATAATTTGCGGTTGAATATGAGATCGTATGGAATACCAGACAAGTTAGTTAACATAATGAAAGCTCTCTATAATAACAGTCATGTATGAGAGTTGATAAGGCTTGTAGCAATTGGTTTAGCATTACTTCTGGTGTTCGACAAGGGTGCATTTTGTGTACTTTTCTCTTTGGTTTGCTTATTGATGATGATATGCGAAATTCACTTCAATGGAAAGATTTTGGCCTCAAATGGTCTGGAGATACGATTTAGATTATGCTGATGATTTAGCCCTTTTGGCAAATGATGTTGATGAGACTGGTAGAGTAGGTTTGGTTATAAATAGAGAGAAAACTAAAGTGATGAAAGTTGGTCAGGCAGGCTGTGATTAAGATAATCAGAATTGTTGCAGTCTTGAGTAGGTGCCTCAGTTTAATTATCTTGGGAGCTATGTAACAGATAATGGTGATGTGCAGCACGAGATAAATAGAAGAATAGGGAATTCTGCTGGAACTTTTAAGAATGTATGGAGTATGGAAAAATAGGCATGTACACATAAAGACCACAATTAGACTCTATAATAATTTGGTTCTTTCTAGAGTTAGATATGGTAGTGAAATATGGACCCTTTTTAAACAATATAACAGGAAACTAGATGCTTTTGATTCTAGATCAGGCGTATCCAACCTGCGGCCCTGGACAGCTAGTAGTGCGGCCCACAAAATCGTAAAGTTTACGTGTTTAGACATGTCTAAACACATTCAACTTTCTTTCTTGTTTTCAACATGATTATGATTTTTCAGCGAGTTTTTGGTATCCCACTAGTTTTATGTTGCCCTTTTTTAATTTTATAATAGAAAAGATAAGTAAATAAATGAAGTTTTACTATTCATATACATTAACTATATTATATATTTTATGCGCGGCCCAAAACAATTCATCTTCACTCAATGTGGCCAAGGGAAGTGAAAAGGTTGGACACGCCTGTTCTAGATGCTTATGCAGTATGTGATGGTCCACCCTTTCACTTTTACTTAACCAGTTTTGCTTTGTTATATTTTATCATTTTGGGGATTATAGTTTTTTCTGAACATCACAATTCTCGTTTCTGAGCCGTAGGCGTTGCGCATGTGCAACTCCGACATTTTGAGTGTCAGCCGCTAATGTGCGCGTGTAGGACATGACCCCTCTTGCGTCATAGCTAGCATGATTTTCATATGTTTTTCTGGCAATGCAACAGACGCGTACCGAAATTGTACTCAGCATGTTATAACTAAGTGATGTTAGATCACAGAGTCAGAATTGACAGTATAGTTAGAAGAGATGTAGGATTCAGAATTGACAGTTAGTGGAGAGAGTGCTGTTAGTGGAGGTTAAGATTTTGATAAATGTGAGTTGTTAGTACTCCAACTTTTGTGTTGAATTTGGTGAGTCTGAATTTTTTAGAAATATTTTTCTCTTGAGCAAATAAATTGATTTTTTCATTAGATTTAAACTTTAATTAAAGTTGACAATCCTTTTGGAAACTCGATACGTAATGCTAGATAAATACAAAACGAATCCTATTGCAACATTATTTGGCAAGTTAATATTGCCTGGCGCCTGACAAGTTATCCGGAATTTTGAATAAATTTGGATCAGACAAAAAGTCCAACTTGAAAAGTTAAAAATCTTTGGAGCTTATATCATCTGCTCCAGAAATATTTCACAAATTATTGAGTCAGATATATGAGGGATTAGATGGTGTTAAGAGCTACATAGATGATATTCCGATTTGGGTATCCAACATCAAAGAATACGACAGATTAGCAAAAGTTCTCAAAAGATCACAAGAAGCGGGTCTAATCCTGAATATTGGAAAGTGTGAATTTAGGAAGAACAAAATACTTTTTATGGGCGATAAATTTTATGCGGATGAAATAACATTGAATCTTGCAAATATTGAAGCTATTCTCAAAATGCCATCACCAAAGACCAAGTATGAAGCACAGAGAATCTTGGGAATGGGCAACTATGTTGGCAGGTATATTCCAAATTTGACAGAAAAGACAAAATATCTAAGAAGCTTCATCAGGAAAGACAGTGATACAAATTGGTCTCATGAACATGAACTGAAAACACGTAAGAAAATCCTTACAAAGAAACCAGTTCTAGCATATTATGATGCAAATAGAAAGACAAAAATTCCAACAGATGCCTCGATGAATGGCCTAGGTTGTGTATTATTACAGCAATATGAAAATGTTTGGAGGCCCGTTGCTTATTCTTCCAGATTATTGACAGCTGCAGAAAGATGCTCTCAAATTAAAAAGGAGGCACTGGGTCTGGTAGTTGGTTGTGAAAAATTCAAGTTACATTTATGGAAAACCAATCATTTTGGAGACTGATCACAAACCACTGTTGGCTGTAAGCAAGAAATGCATGGCGGACATACCATTGAGATTATAAAAATTGTTCCTGAGACTTTTAAAATATCTATTTGAGATGCAGTATTCAAGCGGGAAAATGATCGCCATTGCGGATACGTTGTCCAGAGCCTATTTGAATAAACCAGTTAAAAGTTCTGCGGATGAACTAGTGGAAGTTCATGTTTTTTGCCTAAAAAATTGGCCAATCTCGGAGAGGATGCTATGAAGTTTAGAGAAGAAACTTCTAAAAATCCTGATTTGAAACGCATAATGGAACAGATCTACAATGGATGGAAAAATCTCAATGATGCTCTTGCATTTCATTGCCACAAAGATGATTTACTGTGACTAGAGGTATCGTATTGAAAAAACAGACTGGTTGTTCCAAAATCCTTGAGAAGAAAGATGTCGTCACGTATAGTGGACACTGGTATAGAAAAATATAAGAGAATAGATCAAGAATCCTGGCCTAACATGAATGATGATATAACATAAACTGAAAAAATGTAGTGTTTGTGAGATGGGTTGGGTTGCTTTACCTCTGAGTGGCACTTTTTTGCACACCATGGGCTAAATGGCCAGGTCACATGGACCCCGAAGGCTCAGAGAAGGTTAGGGGAGGGGACCCACTGGAACAGCTGTTGGGAGACAGATGGTAGCCTCCCGTCAAGGCCATCCAGTGTGTTATTTAACGTGCACAGGGTATGGCTCTCCCGCACACGGGGGCACGGCTTAACGTCCCATCCGACGGCCTCTCCAAGCCGATCGGTGTCCCCTACTGACTGTGGGCAAGGCGGGGAATTTTGCGGAGATAAATCTCAACGCTGACCCAGCTGGGACTCGAACCTGGGAACTACAGATTATGAGCCTGGCGGGCTACCAACTGAGCCACCCCCGCCCCTGTGTTTGTGAGAAATATCAGTACCAACAGAGAAAAGAGTCACTTATTCAGAGACAAGGACAGCATTAATGGGAAGTTATTGGAACAGATTTATTCTATTACGGGACGAACTACCTAGTAGTCATAGATTCTTATTCAAATTATCCAGAAGTTCCATGCCAATAACAGAAACATCCATGCCTTACCTGGGGCTCGAAACCAGGTCCCTTAGATTAGTAGCCAAGTGCGCTAACCGCTTGGCTTACGATGTTCTGATTTCTTTATAAGAAATCAAGATTGACTTCACCTCAGTGTGTGGAAAACCTCTGTGCAGCCTGTTAAGAAAACGCAATACTTATAATAAGGTTGTCCATTCTACAAGTGTTCTCCGTACAAGTACTGGTTGGAAAGTTCCCTCCTCCCCAAGTGTTTCTATTTTACTCATCCAAAGTTACCCATCATATTAAAATGAAAAAGGGTTGTTCTTTCCGTAGAATGAAACCTTGAACTCATGAATAAACAAGAAAAAGTTGCTGAAATGTCAATAATAGTGAAAAAACAATGTTGATTTACAAACCATACTTTATTTTATGAAAAATATGGCTAAATTAATTTCAGTGGAGATAGATTCAGTGGAGATAATAACAATGCAGATAGAACATTTAAACAAAAATCGAAGAAAGCATCAACTAATAATTAATTAGGTAGAACATGGGTTCAATCAACAGAAGGGTTCCTGGTCTCAAAGATAATTTGTGCTGCTCAAGCTAAGTAATTTTTTGACAAGTTGAAATTCCAAAGAGATTTCAATGCATCCTCTGATTGGTTGACAAGAAAAGTGTTGCAGCATTAGTGAAATGACCCTTAAGGTAAGAAATTGAATTGAGATGAACCTGCAGCTATCGAATTTAAGTATCAATTTCAGCAATTCATTGGAACAAATAGACTCCAGGTACGGAGTCCATTTGTCCACAATTATTAATTAATTGTCCATTAATTAATTAAAAAACTTAATAACATTTTATAAAAGAAATTTGTTGCATAAATTATGGAAGGTAATGGAGTCCATTTCATACCAAAACAATTTTTCAATGCTCATAAAACCGTCTAAATTGGAAGTATTTTTTCAAACAAATCATTAGCACATGAAATTGAAGGAAGTGCTTCAGGTCACAAGAGGTTCAAAACAATGGTAAACCGTTTTGTATTGTAGAAGTGATACAGGAGCTTTTTCTTTATTTAAAACTCTACGTAATCAGAACTGCTCTACGTAATCAGAAAACACTTTTTCAGGAATTGAAGTTTTTAAACTACACATTTATTAATGAATTGATAAATAATCTTGGATGGGCAGAAATTTCTTGTGTCCACTAATAAATCAGCAGTTTTGACGTCGATTCTAATTTTAGAGGAAAAATTATCTTGAGCCAGGTGGGATACGAACCCATCGTTTTTTTCGTAACTTGTTTACAAAAAAAAAAAATTTAATTCTGTTCAGTGCAGTAGGATTCAAAATTGCTTAATCTGCAATAAAAAGCCTTCTACTTTTGGGCAATGCTACTAGTCCCCAAGAAAGAAATTTTAAAATCATATGACGGGAACAGTTTTACAAAATATCTCCAAGTGAATGTCACAGCATTGATATAACTGATGAACCAAGTAATGATTCAAAACTTAATAGCATTTTATAAAAGAAATTTGTTGCATAAATTATGGAAAGTAATGATTTATTGATATTTTGGGGAAAAAAATAACAGTGTAGGATTTTTCAGAGTAAAATGCCCTTTCATTTGGAATGTAATATGAACTATATGCACAGTGCTCATTGAATTATATAACTGATAATCTAGCCCCTTATTTCTCAAACAGTGATATGTGAAAAAAATCCAGCAATACAAGTATTTTTTGCTAATAATACGAATAATCTTTTACTTACTAAAATAATAATATACGGTCATTTATTTTCTTCTTTTCTTACATCAGTAGGGGCAGCAAAGTTCATTACAAAAGGGTATGTAGCAAAAAAACAAACTCTGGATAGGGGCATGTCCGATAATAAGGCTGATAAAAACTGTTTAAATCCACTCTTTCTGGAGAGCAGTTAATATATCATTTAAGGTTCTGGGAGTGATTGATGACTAGACAATTGTTTGCCTAGAGCAGGGGTGGGTAACCCTTGGCACGCCAAAGACTTTTCTCCCACACGCAACCCAGGACTCACCTTAAAAAATTATTAAATAAATATCCAGCAACTTCGCTGACTTGAATATTTTAACTTAATAGAATACAATTTTATTAAGTAGAGCGATACCAAATAAAAATGCAATAAAGAAACAAACACTATCAACTGTTTAACAAGTAATAAGAAAACGAAACAAAAATCTTATTTTCAAGCCATCTATCTCCGCGATATATTGACTTACAAGTTTCGTCCCGTTCAGTGGTTGCATCATTCGTCAGGCAGCCAGACATGGCGCGACTCCTTTACCATCATTTCGTAAAGAATTTATTGGTTATCTAAAGTGTGTATCTGTGCCGTCCCATGGCTGAGTGGTTAGCGCGCTTGGCTACTGATCCAAGGGACCTGGGTTCGAGCCCCGGGTAAGGCATGGATGTATGTGTTGTTTTTCTGCAGAGGTCCTGCCATCCTCTCAGACCTTCTACTATTGCATATAAACTGACAGGCCTCCTGTCAGACCTCTATGGCAAGCAGCTGCTTGAGGGGGTATTTATTTTATTTTTTATTTAAAGTGTGTATATGTGTGAATTTGGAATTAATTAAATCATAAGTCATTAAAATATGGATTGGAAGTATTTATTGCCAATTAATATGTTTAATTTATTAGATACAAATGCAAATTTTTTTATATTGGCATAAACATAAGTTATAGTTAAAGCTATGTGAAATGTATTATCAATATTCAGGATTATGAAGTATTATCTGCATGTGATTAGATGGAATGTGTATATGTTCCCAAAATTTTGGCTGGCACGTGAGAAAATTTTGCATCAAAGATTTGGCGATTTTGGCACGCACACTTAAAAAGGTTGCCCACCCCTGGCCTAGAGTAACCCATATATACTCAATGAGATTCAGATCTAGAGATCTCAGTAGCCACCTTGTTTGGGTAATATCTTCATTCCTAAGAAATTTCTCCACCAGATGAACAATTATGGGGAGCAAGCATTACAGCCCAAAAACGTCTGTCATCACCTGTAAGGATTTAATCTTTATGTTTCAGAGAAGACAAAATTACTTTATGGAATATGTGGAACTCAATATGCATATAGCATCAAGCTCATCTCCTCCACACCCGAGTCCATTTGTTAATATCCTTCACAATCCTCCTATTGTTGGGTTAATGAACTAATGGAAATAAGCCTACCACCACATTGGGATATGGGAGACAGATCTTGGATTGTCTTGCACATAGACCCTCCTGCAGTCTAGTAGGTACAATTTGGCTTGAGAAAGTTTATTCTGTGGTGGATGAAAAATCGCAAGAGTTTATTTCCTGTCAGCTTGCTATGGGATCTGGCATTTAGAGAAATGGCTATAACAGTGATCATCTGCTCCTATTATGGCTCTTAGCTGAATTTATTCAGGTCTGCAGAAAACATATCTTGTTTCCAGGAGTTGTCTTCATAATCGACATATAGCATTTGGAGAGGAGAGGGGTATTTAGGCCTCTTGCAGACTTTTCCTATGATTGGCCTGGTTTAATAAAATCAACTGCTCTCAATAACAATGAACCACCAGTGTGGTGTTTCTGAAAATTAATATTAAATATTTCTTAGCAGTAGAGGATTTCCACGACGCAATATACTGAGGGCATTACAGTGAGATCACTTAATTTAAACACTATCTGTATTTGCGTATCAGTACATGCGCACAAGCATACATGTGCTCATTTGCACAGCTTCCAGTTCTTTGCAAATATTTATGTTTCCTTATCAGGGTAGATGTTTATAGTTGATTACAATCACTTTTGTCTGTGACTACATTTATAGAAAGTGAATTTGATTGCTAAATGCTATGTCAGACATACAACTTCAGCTTAAAAATCCATTATTATTAAATTGAGAGAACTAAAAATATCATCATCATCATCCTCAAGCAGCCATGGGCTACGGAGGTCCAACCAGACCTCATAGTTTAATACTCCAAGCATATCTGTCCTGAGCTACATCTGCTGCATCGGGCCACTGCACACCAATTCTAACAAGGTCTTGTTTGACATTGTTTGCCCACCACATCCTAGGTCTCCCCCTCCTTCTGAGGCCTCTAGGCACACTGTTCATAACCCTATTCATCAATCTATAATTATCCATAGGGGCAACATGGCCAAACCAGCGGAGTCTCTCTCTGCACAATATGCTGCTTAAAGGAGGTTGCAGACTCCTTTGCCTAACCTCATCATTAGTTACAAAGTTAAACCACCTAATACCCAAGATACAACGTAAGCATCTAGAATCAAAAGCATCTAGTTTCCTGTTATCTTGTTTACACAGCGTCCAAGTTTCACTACCATAACTAACCCTAGAAAGAACCAAACTATTATACAGTCTAATTTTAGTCTTTAGGTGTATACGCCTATTTCTCCACAATCTCCATAGATTCTTAAAAGTCCCAGCAGCAATACCTATTCGTCTGTTAATCTCATGCCGCACATCACCAGTATCTGTTACGTAGCTCCCAAGATAATTAAACTGTGATACCTGCTCAAGACTGTAACCATTCAGATTAACTGAATCACAGCCTGCCTGACCAATTTTCACCACTTTAGTTTTCTCTCTGTTTATAACCAAACCTACTCTACTACCAGCCTCATCAACAACTCGAATAAAAGAGTTCATCTCATCAACATCATTTGCCAAAAGGGCTAAATCATCAGCATAATCTAAATCAGAAATTTTCGTATCTCCAGCCCAATTAAGGCCAAAATCTTTCCCTTGAAGTGAATTTCGCATAACATAATCAACAACCAAACTAAAGAGAAAAGGAGACAAAATGCACCCTTGTCAAACACCAGAAGTAATGCTAAACCAATTGCTACAAGACTTACCAACTCTCACACACGACTCTGTGTTATTATAGAGAGCTTTCATTATGTTAACTAACTTGTCTGGTATACCATATGATCTCACAATCAACCATAAATTATGACGATCAACAGAGTTGAAAGCCTTTTTGAAATCAACAAAGCTAGCAACCAAAGGTTTCTGAAACTCTAAACATTTCTCAAGAATCTGTCTAATGAAAATATCTGATCTACACACCACTTCTGAATCCACATTGCTCATCACGCAATTGACTGTCAACCAGATTCTTAATTGTATTAAGCACAATCATGGAAAGAACTTTATCTGGAACAGAAAGTAGGCTAATACCCCTATAGTTATCACAAGAACTGTGATCACCTTTTTTGAAAATAGGGATAATAATAGCTCTGGTAAAATCTTTAGGAACCATTTAGCAGCCAGGTCTAACACCTAATGTCTGACCCCGCCTTCTCATGATTCAGGCCATTACTACCTTTGAAAAGAGATATTCTCTTTTGGAAGGGAACGGAAGGGGAGGGCTGTCAGTTCAGTATGGCCTACTGATCTGGTCATCTATGCCCACTTTTTTCTTTTTTTTTTCAACCCGGCTGAGGAGTGGTCAACTTCACAGGGTCCTGGTGCTGACCATTTATACCTACTAGACTGGACTTGTTTATGAATTTGAGCTTGATTAGGGATCCTGGACTTGCTGCACTGGTGGGCCTCTGTTGAGGGAGTGTCTGCCGCTGTGTTTTCTGTTTGCTTCTGGGTTGCCAGCTCTAAGTGAACAGAGGCATGGGATACCTTATATCAGCTGGTGGATAATCTTAATCAGAGGCCATCACAGGTACCTGAACCTTACTTAGCTAGTTGGGCATCGTCAAGCCTGAACTGAAGTAATGTGTCTCAGGCAGGCCATATGACTCTTGAAAAAGTTCACTTGAAAAGGTGGTGCCTGAAGTTCCTACCAGCATCGGTGACTTCAGCCTTTAGCGGAGGAGGAACGGGTCTTTGCCCCATGCCTGCGATCAGGAGGCAGTTTGATGTTATTGGCCCTACCTATCTCAATAAACCTAGTTCCTTTAAAAATCCTACTAATCATTTTCTCTCTGAAGGAACGTGAGGACATTACATAGAGATTATTCTCTTGATGTCCTCATGCAGGAATTACAGTGTTATAACCTCGATATTCTTGACTTACTAGAGACCAGATGGACAGGTAAAGTGATATACTTAAAAATAACTTTAAATTTCTCTTTACAGGGAGGGAGGATGGAAAGCATCACCAAGGCGTGGGTCTGCTGCTCAGCAGATATACTAGTGATGCTCTTCTGGGATATGAGTGCATTAATGAAAGGTTTCTTACAGCAAAATTTCAGACAAGCGTTAAAGACTTGAATGTTATCTGCTGTTATGGCCCCACTGAGGATGCCGATGAGGATGAGAAGGATAGGTTTTATGGACAACTTCAGGATATTTTGAATTCCGTCAAGACAGGAGATATTACCCTTGTTGTAGGTGACTTCAATGCCAAAGTTGGTATTGACTCTGACCTTTGGGGAAGAGTAATAGGCCCTTTTGGTATAGGTAGCTGCAATGGCAATGTCTCCTACAGGTAAGTAAACTCAATGGATTCAGAATAACTAACACTTATTACAAACACTGCGATATACATAAGTATACATGGGTTTCACCTGATGAGCTGCATAAGAATATGATTGATTATATATTAATTAACAGCAAATGGGCTAGTTCTGTTAGGAATACCAGGGCATATAGGGGAGACGAAATTGGATCTGACCATTACCTTGTTAAAAATGTCTTGCAACTTAAACTTAAGAAGTGTTGTGCTAAGGTTAAAAAAATTACCTTTAATACTGAAGCTCTGAAAGACCCAGTTATTGTAAAAGCTTACCATGATAGGTTACTTTGTCATTATGACAGTCATGGTTTGCTTACCACTGAAGTTGAGGAAGAATGGGGCCATTTTAAACAGGCTTTTTCGGAAACTAGCAGTACTCTTTTAAGAAAAAGGAGCAGAGGAGGCAGAATTATTTGAGTGATAAGGCACTTGAGCTTATTTCAGAAAGAACTGCAGGAATGCCCTTAATCAATACCCTACTAGTCTTAATAGAAAGCATTACAGAGAGCTTAATAAACGTGTAAAGGATCAGTTAGCTGCTGATAAGAATCTTTGGCTTGATGGCTTGGCTGACAAAGCCGAGGAAGCAGTTAGACAGCACAACAGCAGAGAGCTGTACGAGATAGTTAATGTTTTGTGTGGTAGAAAATGGGCAGGCATACAAGGATTGAAGGATAAACAAGGTAAGGTTATAGAAGGTGAGGATTCTGTCATGGCTAGGTGGGCTGAGCATTTCAGTGATGTTCTAAACAATGTGGTTAGTTCTACTCCCATTGTTTACAATGATGATAGATGCATTGGTAGCTTTAAAGTTGGCCCTATATAACACAATCTGACATTATTTTGGCAATTTCTAAACTTAAAACTACATAAATCCCAAGGGGTAGATGAGATTACTATAGAAATGCTTAGTGGGAATGTTTCTGTTACCACTTGGATGACTGAAAATTTGAAGATCTTTCATGATAAAGGCATGGTTCCTAAGGATTTTACCAGAGCTATTATTATCCCTATTTTCAAAAAAGGTGATCGCAGTTCTTGTGATAACTATAGGGGTATCAGCCTACTCTCTGTTCCAGGGAAAGTTCTTTGCATGATTGTGCTTAATAGAATTAAGAATCTGGTTGACAGGCAATTGTGTGATGAGCAATGTGGATACAGAAGTGGTAAGGGAAGTGTAGATCAAATATTTTCACTTAGGCAGATTCTTGAGAAATGTTTAGAGTTTCAGAAACCTTTGGTTGCTAGCTTTGTTGATTTCAAAAAGGCTTTTGACTCTGTTGATTGTCATAATTTGTGGTTGATTGTGAAATCATATGGTATACCAGACAAGTTAGTTAACATAATGAAAGCTCTCTATTAATAACACTGTGTCGTGTGTGAGAATTGGTAAGGCTTGTAGCAATTGGTTTAGCATTACTTCTGGTGTTTGACAAGGGTGCATTTTGTCTCCTTTTCTCTTTAGTTTGGTTGTTGATTATGTTATGCGAAATTCACTTGAAGGGAAAAAATTTGGCCTTAAATGGTCTGGAGATACGAAAATTACTGATTTAGATTATGCTGATGATTTGACCCTTTTGGCAGGTGATGTTGATGAGACTGGCAGTAGAGTAGATTTGGTTATAAACAGAGAGAAAACTAAAGTGATGAAAATTGGTCAGGCAGGTTGTGATTCAGTTAATTTGAATGGTTGCAGTCTTGATCAGGTGTCAGTTTAATTATCTTGGGAGCTATGTAACAGATAATGGTGATGTGCGGCATGAGATTAACAGATGACTAGGGATTGCTGCCGGGACTTTTAAGAATCTAGGGAGAGTGTGGAGAAATAGGCATATACACCTAAAGACTAAAATTAGACTGTATAATAGTTTGGTTCTTTCTAGGGTTAGTTATGGTAGTGAAACATGGACACTTTGTAAACAAGATAACAGGAAACTAGATGCTTTTGATTCCAGATGCTTACACAGTATCTTGGGCATTAGATGGTTCAACTTTGTAATTAATGATGAGGTTAAGCAAAGGAGTTTGCAACCTCCTTTAAGCAGCATATTGTGGAGAGAGAGAGACTCCGTTGGTTTGGCCATGTTGCCCGTATCAATAATTATAGTTTGGCGAATAGGGTTATGAACAGTGTGCCTAAAGGCCTCAGAAAAAGGGGGAGACTTAGGATGTGGTGGGCAGACAATGTCAAACAGGACCTTGTTAGAAAATTGTGTGCAATGGATGAATGTAGCAGATGTAGCTCAGGACAGATATGCTTGGAGAATTAAACTGCATGGTCTGGTTGGACCTCCATAGCTGCTTAATGATGATGATGATCTAGAACAGTTAAAATCTTTGATTTTGATTATCATACACAGAAACACACAACATCACCTGGAAGTTATGGATGGACATCAAGGTATATCACATTGTAAATTTGAAGTTCAATGTGCCTGCTGTGAGCCTTGGGATGTTAAGCTTATTTTCTTTCACTGTTCTTAGTCTGCAGAGTGTGAATGTACTGCTGACATCTATTTGAGTGTTCTTCAACTTTCTCTAAAAGAATTGGTTAGTTTCCCACAAATAATTTGTTATGAATTTGAGGAGTAATTTTAAAAATTAAAAAAAAAGAAAGAAATTGCACATACCAGTATTTTATTGTCCTACTTGCACACAGGCTACTTGCAATGAATGTCTTATGTACAAAAGAAATATTGCTGATTATAGCAAAAATTGATTATACAATCCTGACTGTGTAACCTTGAACAGTAACAGGCAAATTCTATGATGACACAGAGGAAAAATAAATTAATATAGTTCAGGGAATAACAGATACCCAAGATGTTGCTTGAGAGAAATACTTTGCATTTTTTCTGTCTGTACACAATTGAGAAAATAGCAGATCAGAAACCATTTGTTCCTAAATATATGGTTTGCAGGGAGATGAAATAACGCGAGTAGTCTTGGCTGGACGGGATAGTCACACTTAACAGTCCACATTAAGTATTTACAAACATACCATTCCAAACTATTAACCTACAAGGAGAAAAAAAATACATTGAAGTTTATATATATCCTAGAGATAGTAAAATTTTAGATTACCTATATGGCAATGCAAAAGTATACACAGTGATAGCAATTTACTTTTTAAGACTGAGTTGGAAGATTAATCTCAAGACAGAAACATCCACAGAATTTTGGCACTTTACAATTACAACTTTTACATTCTGGCATCGTTTAATAACTATTTTTTGCATCTTTAAAACTAGCTGCAATAACTGATCAACAATGTGTATAAAAGAAAATAATTGGTGCTTCATAAAAAAAAAAACACACACACACCACTAAGTCAAGTGCAACATGGATATAAAGGCTGATCAAACTAACTTCTGAGTCATTGTTGGAATGTAATGGGCAGTAGCATGTGTAGCAGAGGTGATGCAAGTCAATGGAAAATCATGAGACACAATATCCCAAGTCTATGGATAATGGTCATATTCTCAAAGTTCACCAATCATGGCAAATGTGGAGGAAAAACTGCTCTAATACACACTGATAGGCATTTGTTGGCACAAACTGTGTGGCAAAACACATCTGCTGCAGTTTATCAGCTGAGATAGATGACCACTAACAGTATTTTAAAACCTATTTCAATGTGAGCTATGTGCAGAGAACTGAAAGTATTAGGTAGGTTTCATAATAATTTGGCAAGTTGTGCATATGTAAATGATAATGTTTTCATGACAAACATGTAGTATCTGTGGGAGATCTACAGGACAAAAGCTGGGTGGCTAAGCCAAATGTTTCAGGTGCTATAATTGTCTGCAGCAAGCTATGAAAGACTGCTTACACTAGATATTGAGAATGAAATGTATACAATAACAGAATGACCGTTTCGCCAATCATGTTAACAGCTGGATGAATTTCTAGATGTTTGGATGGTAGGGCTGTGTGGAGTTGAATGGTGTACCTATTGTATTGCAGCATATATGGGCTGTGATGCAAGGCAGTTGGGAACTGTTGGTGCCAATAATCTCAAGAAGGTACTCAGAGTCATTGCACAGGGTCAGAAAATGTCAGATGTGCAACAGCAAGAGTGAATTGTATGATCAATTGGCAAGTTGCAGAACACCCAACCACAACTGTAGCTACCATTCGATGAACTGTAACTGCTGACATGGAAGTACTTATTCTGACTAGGACAGTTGCCAAGAGACTCATAGTAAATAGCTGTGGGTACAATGTCTATTTCATACATAGGTTGACCTTGACTGCATGCCACTGTTAGGTTCTGCTTAGGTATGTTAAGAACTCATCAACCAATAGTTACAGTTGTCTAGGTCTGCTACCAATGAATCATACAATTCACCCACATGTCTAACAGTGCCTAAACCCTGTGCAAGGGACTCCAAGTACCTTCTTTAAATAATTTCGGCAAGAACGTCCAATGGCCCTTGCATCTCAGCCCACATGTGTGGTGATAGAGTAGGTAGAGAGACTGACTTCACCCAGCCCTAAAAATAAATCCAACTATACTGACACACTTCCAGCTTCTGATAAGGTTGCAAAAGGGTCATCCTGTTACCTTCTACACTTTCCCCTCAATATCTACCAACACTCTCTTGTAGCTTTTTGCAGACAAATACAGTGCCTGAAGCATATAGTTTAGTCTTTGTAATGTAACCATTTGCATATATCACTGTCCTGTCCTCTCCTTCTGCGTGGTGCAATTTCAACGCCACACACATTCTTGTTTTAATTTCTGTAAAACAAACTAAATTTAAAAATAAATTCAATAGTATGAGGCAAAAAAATTACTTGAGAATACAATGTCTTGTATTTCATAAAATTTCCAAGCATTTTGTTAAAGATTTCAATTGTAAAATGTCAAGAAAAAAGTTCTCCACAGTATTTAAGACCCAATATTAAAAAATGGTTAAAAAAAAGATGTATAAGAAACATAAGCCGAGTCATCAACTATATTAAAATCCTTAAGCAGAGGGAAAAAAATCAATCCCTCTTTCGAGAGGAAAAAAAAAACAATTTAAGTGATTGCAAACACCTTGGAATTGCGGTTAAGAAAAAAGTATATAAAGCTGCACTTCAGTGTTTTCTTAAAAGAAAATTAAAATTTAAGGTATAAATGAACAGATTTTGCATGAACAAGCATGCAATTATGCCATAATGCTTGGAGTAAAAAGAATTAAAACATCTGGCTTATGAGCCATTCAATAATGTAAAGAAATATTATGGAATACAATTTTAAAAATTAGGTGTGGGGAAGGAGTGTAATTGGACAATTTGATAGGTAAGATGGTTTAATTTATATCCCCCCCACCATAAATAAATTTTATGCCATAACTATTCCTTCTTACAGAACACTAATTTATTGCATTATTACTGCTATAAACTGTTAAGTATCATAAAAATTATTGAACTTTGAAACATGAAATTAAAATATCCATCACACATAAACTCACTAGCTGAAGCATGCCTGTCACTATGGCTGAAGGAGGGAGCACACACACACAGCAGCAATTTGCAACAGCAATTTGATAGTGATTGCAACTGCCTCTAAAAATGTATGTACAAAGTTGAGGTATCACACACTGCAGCAATCAAAATTCAGCTGAGATACAACAGGCTGGCGGCACACAAATTGCAATTTTCCTGCAATTTGCACTGGTGACTTCTTTGGAATGTAGTGTAGTTGCAAATGATTTGAGCAATATGTTGTAGAATGAAACGATCATGTATCACTCTGCTATTTTGCTTTTTGGTCAGGTTATTTCGAGCGTTTCATCATTTACGGACCTTCATTACTCATCGTTAACAAGATGATTGTTGAATTTTCTGGGATTTATTTCCTAGGAATATAAATTTCGCTTTATTTAAAAGCATTGGATCTTGACCATGATATCAAGCTAACCTTGGCAAAAGTCCAATATGGATTCCATTGTATCAAAATTGTAGAATCTGGTAGGTTAATTAATATGCAACAGAATTACACTAGCATACTAACGAGTAATATATTATGTTGTATATTCCTGCTCAGTTTATATAAATTATTGCTACTACACAGTTAAATAATTTGAAATTTGTAATAATGGTGGCAAGCCATAGTGTAAGTGTTGCTTGTACAATATCAATAAAACTCTCCTTATTATTATAAAGTACTGTGTTTAGTTGAAATGAACCTAGAGATTTTAATGTTTGGGAGATTAAGTTTCAACATTTCAGACAGCTATTAAAATATCATGCAGCTATTGTTTTGTGTTGTGAGAAGACTATGGCACTAATATCACTTTCATTTTGACTGAAAAGCTTTCTTTCAGCAGGGCATACAACAACTTATTAGAATTCATACATTGTGATAGGAATTTTTAAAGCAATTTTGCTAATAAAATAAACACTGAATACTAGATGAGAGAAAATATTTCAATATCAAATATTAGTAATGGATTACCCTTTATCAATCACTCTTGATTACCCTTCGTTTATCAAATATTAGTAAAGATGAACCTTTGTAAATCTTCTCACATGCTGACACTTGATTTTTCATTATATTTTTTGCTGACACATGAATGTTCATAATATACTTTTTTTTTTTTAACTTTAAATTTGCTGACAGGAAAAATTCTGTCATATTCATATATTCTAGTAATGCATGGAACTTCCAGAGAGTTTATCAAAGATTATTTTTGTTTTAAATTAGTCTTTATTTTGCTGTAGAAATCATTTTGCCTCCCATTCATTCAGAAGGATTCAAATATATATATTTTTTCCTTAACGAATAGGCGAGTATTCCAATGCATAAAAAATGCTATTGGTTTAAATTAAATCTTTCAGCTACTATAACCTTATTAAAAACAGATAATTTTTTTCACATTAAATAGTTTCACTGCTAGCTTATTTTCTACCTGCTTGATTGAGTTAATTATATGGGTTTTTTTTTTGCATGCTTTGTTTATAACCAAAAAGCATTACTGAATATAATTTAATTACTTTATATGATTTCCCAAATGTGTATCAGTTTGCAAGTAGAGCTCTAATTTTAAAGATTTTTTGATTTTATCACATAGAGTAATTTAATTCTGTTTGAATATCTTTTTTCACAGCATAAGAACATAACATCTACTCACCAGACAATGTTTATTTGTCCACATGATTTTTGTGAGGTATTAAAGAGCAAAATGGGTTCTGTTTTGCTTTTATGGTAAAATAGAAGTACAATTTTATCTATGGGAAGGGGTATAAGCACGATTTCATAGTTCAAAATTTAAATAATTTTGCAATTAGTATTCATAAAAATGATTTCATTCTAAATTCTAGTGAAATTGGATAAATTTCTTCCTACCTCTGATGTGTTTTGACTATCTCACTTTAATTTTTATCTCATGGAGGGCGAGTCTTGCAAAGCAACTTGTTCTTTTATTATAAATATTATGCTTTTGGGCAATGGTATATTTTGGAAGGGAGCTTTGAACCCTCCACATGGGGAAAATTTTATTTCTTAATAAATTTCCTTCCAGTTGCATATCGAAGGGGGGAGGGCACAAGTTATACTCCCTAACTTGAGGGTTTGAATATCATATTTTCTAAAGAAGGTTCATTACCTCCTCGACCTCCCACGTAAAGAGTAGAAGGATTTAGGTGGGATTATTTGTCTATTAAAGGAAATATTCCTCTTTTCTGAAACATTCAACTCAAGGGTTCATAAAACAGTGCCATTTTTTAATTGGAAAACCAAAAAATTCTTTCATCTGTTCTCTAAAACGAGTTTGCAAAATTAAAAAAACAAACATATTTTCCTACAGAGTTCTAAAAAGTATGAACTAAAACTTTAGCATATTGATGGTGTAATCAATCACTGAATTTGTATTCACTTCAAATGATGATAGGATGCTGAAAATCTTGTTGAGCAGGTATATCGGTTCCTGTCATCTTTAAAAGTGAATAAGAATTCAGTGACTGATTGCCCTATCATAGGGGTTCTCAATGTGGGGTATGTGGTAAAATATTTTTGGTTATACAGTGAGATATATGTTATATATATATATGTGTTATTTTATTCCCATTGTTATACTATAACTATAGTTTTACCTATCTATACAAGGGGTACACCAGTTACATACACATTTCCAGGGGGTACATGAAGCATAAAAGGTTGAGAACCACTGCCCTATCATATGCTTTAGTTTTTCTACTTTTTAGGATGTGATACTATTGGCCCTCCTGTTTATTTTGATGGATGATAATGCTTGCCCCTCATTGGGCTCAGATGAATTCCTTGAAAGTAGCTATTATGTGTACCTGAACACTACAGAGCATATGAGGGATGTTGGGTTGGATTGTTTTACCTCTGAGTGGCACTTTTTTGCACACCATGGGCTAAAAGACCAAGTCACAAGGACCCTGAAGGCTCAGAGAAGGTTGGGGGAAGGGACTCACTGGAACAGCTGTTGGGTAGCCTCCCGTCAAGGCCATCCATCGTGTTCTTTAACATGTGCAGGGTGTGGCTCTCCCTCACACAGGGCCAAGCCTTACATCCCATCTGAAAGAAGGCGGTCTTTCCAAGACCACCAGTGTCCCCTACTGACTATGGGCAGGGCAGATAATTTTGAGGAGACAAATCTCAATGCTGATTCAGCTGGGACTCGAACCTGGGAACTGCAGATTACGAGCCTGGCATGCCACTAACTGAGCCACCCCTGCCCGACTATGAGAAATGTAATGGGAATATGCATTGAAGGTCATCAACCCCCTCCATGTATCCTTCACATGGTCCAATCTGCTCTCTGTGAAGAGTACGATGAACTGCTACCAAACAAAACTAATTGCCAATTGCAGTGCTTAAGTTTAATATTTAAAAAACTTCAAAAGTTAACATTGTATAATAATCAGGGGATGTAATACCTTGATATGAAGGACTGAGTTTTCAGACAGAAGTCAGCTGCATCAACAATCAAATATTCTGATAATATATCATCCTACTAACAGTGGCATATTACCCATAAAGCCATGGCTTGGGGAGACAGATTTATGGAAAAAATGAAGAAAACTACAATATAAAGTTAGGAATGTGAAGGAAGTTGGATGTACCAACAGTGGGTAAAATTGTCTTGGGAGTAGAATACTACATAATTATTACCCAATGTCAAAGCAATGGGGAGTGTCACAGGCTATAAAACTATCCCTCCTTTCTTCTTTCCCCCTAACAAAGGGGAAATATGAAAATCATTGATCCCTATTATCTCCAGAATGCGAGTGCCAAACATAACACATTATACGCCAAATGAAAGGTTGTGACATGGAGACTGTTGTGTGCAATAAAAATATAACCCTCTTGATTTCTTCCCCACTAAAAAGGGGGAAATATTAAATTTGTTCTTATCATATCTTCTATTGTGAGGGCCTACAGTTATGAATTAGGTGTCAAATAGAAGCTCATATGAGGATCATCATAGACAACTTCAAATTATGCCTACTCCACAAATTCTCCCCTTCCCCTATGAGGGGAAGGAAATTTAGAGTGGGGTCAACCTAATGAGTAATATTGCAAAGTGTGTGACATCAGTGATGTCATGAGCTACTTCAAACATTACTCTAAAAAAGGGTGAAGGAAAAATGTGATCATTTTTATGTGTCATATATCAAATGAAAGTTTTTGAAGATAAGTGATTTTAGTGACAAAGAAAAAATATAAATATATTATCTTCCTATATGCACTATAAAAAGCAGAAAATAAACCTAAAACATACTGATTGTGCATTCAGTCATTGAATTCGTCTTCACTTCAAAGGAAGATCTTTTCTATTACCATAGGACCACCTAGCCATGACAGAATCCTCACCTTCTATAACCTTACCTTGTTTATTCTTCAATCCTTGTATGTCTGCCCATTTTCTATCACACAAAACATTAACTATCTGGTACAGCTCTCTGCTGTTGTGCTGTCTAACTGCTTCCTCGGCTTTGTCAGCCAAGCCATCAAGCCAAAGATTCTTATCAGCAGCTAACTGATCCTTTACACGTTTATTAAGCTCTCTGTAATGCTTTCTATTAAGACTAGTAGGGTATTGATTAAGGACATTCCTGCAGTTCTTTCTGAAATAAGCTCAAGTGCCTTATCACTCAAATAATTCTGCCTCCTCTGCTCCTTTTTCCTAAAAGAGTACTGCTAGTTTCCGAAAAAGCCTGTTTAAAATGGCCCCATTCTTCCTCAACTTCAGTGGTAAGCACACCATGACTGTCATAATGACTAAGTAATCTATCATGGTAAGCTTTAGCTATAACTGGGTCTTTCAGAGCTTCAGTATTAAAGGTAATTTTTTTAACCTTAGCACAACACTTCTTAAGTTTAAGTTGCAAGACATTTTTAACAAGGTAATGGTCAGATCCAATTTCGTCTCCCCTATAGGACCTGGTATTCCTAACAGAACTAGCCCATTTGCTGTTCATTAATTTATAATCAATCATATTCTTATGCAGCCCATCAGGTGAAACCCACGTGTACTTATTATGTCACCCCTCCCCAAAGGTCAGAATCAGTACCTACTTTGGCATTGAAGTCACCCAGAAGAAGGGTAATATGACCTTTGTTGATAGAATTTAAAATATCCTGAAGCTGTCCGTAAAACCTATCCTTCTCATCCTCATCAGCATCCTCAGTGGGGGCATAACAGCAGATAACATTCAAGTCTTTAATGCTTGTCTGAAATTTTGCTGTAAGAAACCTTTCATTAATGCACTCATATCCTAGAAGAGCATCACTAGATGTCTGCTGAGAAGCAGACCCACGCCTTGGTGATGTTTATTGTCTTCCCCCACTATAAAGAGAAATTTAAGATTATTTTTAAGAATCTCACTTTTATTTGTCCATCTGGTCTCTTGGAAGCCGAGAATATCTAAATTATAACAGTGGAATTCTTGCGTGAGGATATCAAGAGAAAAAGCTCTGTGCAGAGTCCTCACATTCCAACTACCTATGGAGAGAAAATGGTTAGTGGGATGTTTAAAGAAACTACGTTTATTGAGAGAGGGAATGCCGACAATATGAAACAGCCCCCTAATCGCAGACATGGGGCAAAGGCCCATTCCCCCACCACTAAAGGCTGAAGCCATCTACACTGGAAGACTTCCTCCAATGAAGGTTTGATGATGCCCATATAAGCAAGTTCAGGTGCCTGTGATGGCCTTTGTTCATTATTATCCACCAGCTTATAAAACATATCCTGTGAATTTATTCACTTGGGGTTGTCAACCCACAAACAGAAAACACAGTGGCTGATTTTCCCTCCACAGAAGTCCACCAGTGCAGCAAATTCAGAATCCATAATCAAGCTCAGAGTCATTATTTTATTCAGGTTAGATATTTGGTTATTCAGCACCAGGACCCTGTGTGGTTGACCATTCCACAGCAGAGTAGAAAAAAAAAGTAGCCATAGTTGTCCAAGATCAACAGGCCACACTGATCCAGCAGCGATCTCCTTCCATTCGACAAGAGTCTCTTTTGGAAGGTACTAACAACCTGCAACATGAGAAAGTGGGGTTGGATATTAGATGCTAGAGTTGGTCAGTTCTATGCATGATCACAGGGGATTGGTGCACAGCTCTATTTCAAGTGAACCCTAGCTACCATTTATAGACCACATCTTATCGGATACAATTAAATGAACTGCATCCAGATATGGATTTGCATATTTCATTCCAATGAGTTAGAATAAAGTAACCTGCTCAACTGTCTTTTTAAAAATTTGTATCATGACTTCTCTGAGAGAATCCAGTCCAGTGGCAAATTGCTCTGAAAAATGGGTATTTCCTTCTTTTCAAAAAAATTTTCCCCAGGGGTTAAAACCCTGTACTCCCTGCTGCTAAGGATATTTTATCCCTCTCCTAGACCCTGGTAAAAAAACTTAATTTAACTCCCTCCCCTCCTAATAATAATAATAAAAAAAATTCTGCTGGCACCGATGGATGGTGCATACCTGGATGTCAGTCCACTATTTCCAGGGCCACTTCAATTTGCAGTCTACCTAGATCACAGCTTAGTAAAATATTCACCAAATAAAAAAAAGTATCAATTTTTAAAGATTGAATAATGTATTTTTACAAAATATATGTAAGAAAATTTTTAAGCATTAATTTCTATTTTTCTTTTATTGAAGTTTCATCTGTTGTAAGGGACGGGGGTGGCTCAGTCGGTAGCGCGCCAGGCTTGTAATCTGTAGTTCCCAGGTTTGAGTCCCAGCTGGGTCAGCGTTGAGATTTATCTCTGCAAAATTCTCCGCCCTGCCCCCGGTCAGTAGGGGACACTGATGGGCTTGGAAAGGCCGCCGTCCGTCGGATGGGACGTTAAGCCGTGGCCCCGTGTACGGGAGAGCCATACCCTGTGCACATTAAAGAATATGCTGGATGGCCTTGACGGGAGGCTACCATCTGTCTCCCAACAGCTGTTCCAGTGGGTCCCCTCCCCCAACCTTCTCTGAGCCTTCGGGGTCCATGTGACCTGGCCATTTAGCCCATGGTGTGCAAAAAAGTGCCACTCAGAGGTAAAACAACCCAACCCATCTGTTGTACTAAAAACAGATATAGGTATCTATGGCCACTCATTCTGGATTTTGTCAACTTGTATAATTGATGTGTTTCACTCCCCCTCCAGTTTTTGAGAATTTAATAGCTGGAACAGAGACAAAAAAAACACTGAGCTCGTATATATTACATATATTTTAAAGAAGTATTTTTTAAAATAACTATTAAAATAGTTAGGAAAAATATACAAGTTAATCCATGACTTAATGTCAATACTTCAGCATTTTATTCCTGATATCATTCGAAGTCGGAAATGCCATATGAACATGGGTCCAAATCATAACAGTTATGGACCTCGTTATTTAGAATACATTGTACAAACTGGAAAAAAATAAAAAAAATTATTCAAATTCATTAACAACAGTTTATTGTAATCACAAAGTGTAGTTCTAGTATATTAAAATGTTCAAAATGACCTCTGTCAGATTGGATGCATTTTCTGACTCATGTTGTTGGGTTAAGTCTGAGCAGTGCTTTTTTGTACACAAGCTAAATGGTCAAGTCACAATGACCCAGAGCGTGCTAAGAGAAGGTTCAAAGAAGGGGGCCCACAGGACAGTTATTAGGAGACAGATGGCAGCCTACTATCAAGGCCATCCAGCATGTTCTTTAATGTGCACAGGGTATGGATCTCCCGCATATGGGGCCATAACTCTACATTTCATTCGAGAGATGGCAGCCTTTCCAAGCACATCAATGCCCCCTACTAACCAATGGCAGGTTGGGTTTAGTGGATATAAATCTCAATGCTGGTCCAGGTGGAACTTGAACCTTGGAATTTCAGATGCCTGGTGTGCTACCAACTGAGCTAACCTAACCTCCCACCCCACTGACTCTTGTGACAGGAAAGCATAGTTTTACAAAGAATACTTCAGTGTCATTTATGCATCTTGCAGCATTTAAAATTCACTGAAATAGTTTTTCTTTCATGTTTACCTTGTGTCACACCACATGGTTTTCACGTAACCCTTCAGTTCTCTAGTAGTTTCAATTCCGTTAACCAAAGTGGCAAATTCTGCTGATTGCCATGACTAATGATTAAAGAACTGCTGATTCAAATACTGCATGCGGTGCAATCCAAAGTTTCTGCTCTTATGGCATATATTGCCATCTAGCACAGTTCTCACTTCTGCCACTAGATATCACAAATCTACTCCTTTATCAAGCAGTCTGAAAAGTTTTACATTGACAGCTGGAACCAAGCTTTCTTTAGAGCATTTTAGCATTTGTGTTGCTTTTGATTTTTTAACAGAAAAATGGCAGCTTTGTGAAAGAACAGTGCATTTACATATTTTTTTTTGTCAAACCTGATAAAACCACTTCAGAAACTAACGAAATGCTTAAACAAGAATTCAGTGACTATGCCATGGGCTGAACTCACACTTCTGAGTGATTCTCACATTTTTAACATGGGCTAGTGTCAGTGGAAGATTACAAATGTTCTGAATGATTCTCAACAAGCCAAACAGATAAGAATGTGGAGAAAGTGCATCAGGCCATCCACAAGGACTGTCAACAAATAATTAATGACATCTGTGGAATTGTTGGAATATAACACACAGATCATGCCAATGGATTTTAATGGAACTCAACATGATGGACTACTGCCATATTTGTACCCGACTGCTGACTCACAACCAAAGACAACATTGGCTCATGGTGTACAGGGACCTTCAGGAGCAAGTCAAAAAGGACCAAAATCTTCTAAAGTCATAACTGGTGAGGAAAGCTAGGTTTGTGGGTATGATCCAGAAACAAAGAAGCAATTATCCCAGTGGAAGAGTCCTTCACCAAACCAAAGAAAGTGAGGAAAGTGAAGAGCATGCTGATTTGTTTCTTTGATGTGGAGGGAATCATTCACAAAGAGTTTGATCCTACAGGTCAAACAGTGAATCATCACCATTACATCCAGGTTCTGAAGTGTTTAAGGGAGAGTGTGAAGCTGAAACATCCAGGAAAATGGCATGCACAGGACTGGGTAGTGCATCATGATAATGCTCAGTCTGTTCAACAGTTTTTGGCCAAAAATAACATGGTGGTGGTTCCCATATTTTCCCCACTCACCAGACCTTGTCCCCTGCAACTTCTTCCTGTTCCCCAAGATGAAGTTCTACCTTAAGAGTTGAAAATTTAACTGTGCCAAAGTGATTCAGAATTAAAAATGTTGGACATCTCAAAACAGGAGTTTCAGAGGTGTTTTCAGCAGTGGGAAAAGAGCTGGGCTCACTGTATTAGCTCCCCAGGGGACTATTTTAAAGGGGATAATAGTGATTAAAATCTAAGGTAGGCCTACATTTTTTTATCAGTACAGTCCAGGAACTTTTGAATTGCACCTAGTACTGCATTCCTACTGAATTGTGGAGGTGCCTTGTCATGATGGTAAAACATCTGAAGTCATGGAACTCATGAAACAATAAGCTGAAAAAAATTGATTTTGCCATGAGTGGGATTCGAACTCATGTCTCCTGGAAAGATGCCAGTTATGCTACCACTACATTGCATGTTTCCAGGAGACATGGATTCGAATTTCACTCACAGCAAAACCAATTTTTTTCAGCTTATTATTTCACGAGTTCCATGTCTACAGGACATATCCTGTGATTTTTTACTACTGATCTGAAGTCATGTTTGCAGAGGAATGTTTTCTAAGGACTGCAGTTCATGTTGCAAAAATTCAGCACGTTACCAGTCAGATGCTGGAGAAGAGGTATGGTCTAATCAGTTGGCCATCAATGACACCAAATGTTTACAAAAAGAATTAGTATTTACTCTCTATTGTCCTATGTGGATTACCATGATCCAAGGTTACATTGATGGTTGTCACAACAGCACAATTTTTTCATGATATCATGAACGGCTTATAAATTTTGTTATATTATTGTACGTAGCTTCAGGATATATCTCACAAATGAATATAATATTAAACATATATTTACAGCAATAACACAACATAAAAAATGGTAAAATTATGAATGAATACATGTATATAATATTAAATTATTGTTTTATTCATTTGTTAGATATATACTAAAGCTACATGCAATAATTTATAAAAAAATTTCCCTATATGATGTCATCAATCCAATGGCAATATTCTAGCTGCCTACTCATGACTGCAGCTTAAGAAACTGAATTTGCTTATATGGTACAGATACAATCATTCTCTGTTTAACATTCTCCAGACTCTCACGTGCCTGCATGTGCCTTCATTTGATATACATTTCAAATACTCACAGCTACACTGTGAATTAGACTATTATTACTGGAATATTAAAAATACCTATGAATAAAGAACATTTCCTCTTTCCAGCTTATACACTGCATTGCAAATACTCATAGCTCTGTAACCATTGTAAATTGTATCCATATTCATATGACATTTCTGACGTAAAATAAGTCTCAGGAATACCGTCCTGAAGTACTGACTTAAAGTCACGAGATACCTAGTGTACTGGAATAGTGTTCCGATATAATCCAGACACTTGGGTCTCTTCATGAAATTTTTTTCTTAAATCTTTTCATGTATACAACTATCATTACTCTATTGGCTTGTGCACCATTTGTGTAAAGCTTATCATAAGGAAATGGAAAACATGTGAATTATATAATTTTTGCCCTTCAAAATCTCTATGAATTTCATTCAATAGTTCTGTAAATTACCCCCCCCCCCTCCTATGAAGAATTCACTGTCTGTATAATTGAAAACATGTAGCATAGTCACTTTTAATATTTTAAGAAATCAGCTGGATTTAATTTCATCTCTGATATATTTAGTTGGTAATAAATCATATCTGTTTACACATGAATGTTACATTACATGCTTATATGATAGTAGTTGATGTTCATTCTTCAAATGCTGGTCACTATACTTTGTGACTAATCACCAGCAGTATTATTCTTCAAACTGCTGCCAACAATCATCAGTGAAACTCAGTAGTAACAGTGAAATGTCATGTCTGGTTTTCATGCCATCCTGTGGCCAAATGGTTAGCATACTTGGCAACTAACTAAAGGGACCTGGGTTTGAGTCCTGGTTAAGACATCAATGTTTTCTTTCTTGTGTTGTCTTTCTGCTGAGGTCTTACCTTCCTTACACACAATCTCTACGATGCATTAAATTGATAGACTCCTGTCAGACCCCCGTGGCAAGAAGCTGTTTGAGGATTAATTTATTTCATTTTTATTTTTTATATCTAAGATTAATTTTAACTGAGAGCTGTATATAATAATGTTTATATTGCAATGGAATCTGCAAGTCACAAAGAGGTGCTAAAAACTGTCATTGTACTGAAATATATAAACCACCTGTATAAAATTAGGGGCTCTTCATTGACACGCTAATAGTAAATAGTATATCTATGTAGAGCTAAACAGCAGAGAAAACCATTAATCTAATAATATATACTTGTTAAATGCATTGTAGTTGTAAGGTTAACTGATCAAAGAGTTATTTTGAAATGATTTATTATGATTAGTAAGCTATTTACAGTGTATATAGAGTATTTTTATCTTTTCAAATTGAAAAAGTAAAACATTTTGTTCATTTACATTAGGCTATAACTACAGAATATAAATATATATATCAATTGGTGCCATGGCTAGGTCTGGTGAAATTTTATGGGCTAATGTGTAACTTCAGAAATTATACATTTACACTGATTTTTAGTACCATAACAAATGGTAGTTCTTCTAAAATATAAATAAAATACGTAATTTAATTTTTGAAAAAGGGTATATTACAAAACTGATATTTTACCTCATTATTCTTGATCAGAATCTCCATCACTAGAATAAACTTGAGTATGTGATTCAGGGGAAGGAGCAGCTGTAAGACTCAAAGGCCTACGAGTAAGTGACCGATAAAAATCTAGCCATTCTTCAATCATCTGAGCAACAAGAAGAGGACGTCTAGGGATCTTCTGTTGAGCCACAAGAATGCCACCTTCAGTAACACAACAATCAAGCCATTGCTTCATTATTTCTTCTTCTCGTCCAAGCTATTAAGAAATTGAAAACTTGAAAATATATATTAACTTCTTTAAAACAGATCAGCAATTATGTTTTTTTGCTAATTTTCGATACTGATTCAGTTTAGAACTTTCAACAGTATACTAAGATCTGTTCTAGTAACATAGTGCATTTCAAACTGAAAGATATAAATCGCCTAGACAAAAAAAAATTACAGGAAACCTGTTTCTGCATTTGTTCTTGATTGTGCATGAAAAAAGGTGTGATTCATATAAATATATAATAATGGAAAGAAACACCATGCAAAGTGAAAATAATTCCAGTGATAACCCTTCCAAAGTCCCTGTGGTCATAGATGTTTTTCATACAACACATGAAATTCCAATTTTTAAAAATAAAATTGTTGTTTGAAAAATTTCTTCGATATATATTATAAAAATACACAATTCAAGTTATAAAAATAATATTTTCTTTTTTCATTTGATGCATATTTTATTAAACTACAATATAAATAATATGTTAAAGCCATCTGCTTGCCATTTCTCATAAATGCTAAATGGTATTGCCAATTTGCTTGTTAACGTTCCTCTTTGCTGGAGCAAACTTCTTAATTAAGCTCACAAGTTTGATATGATTTATTATCAACAAATTTTTCCTTCAAGTTTTGAAAATCTGCTAATAATTAACAAAAAACAGATATTTTTAAAAACGGATGATCTTGGAAGTGATTATGAAGTATGTGCTCCTGTTTTTTTCCCTGTTCATAAATCTATTCCATTTTCCCAGAATTATTTTCATCATTTATATCATTTATCCCAGCATTCTATGCATCTTTCCTACTCTTAAAATCAAACTGTAACAAAAGCTTTCTTAGCCACAGCAAGCAAGACTGCAGTTTTGGTGAATCCTGAAGCATAAAGTAAGCCTCCACAGAGCAGATGCAGTTCTTTGAGTGCAGTGAACTACTTATTGCTCACATGTGTAGTCTAGATATAGTCAAGTGGCTATATAGTAGATGTTTACACAAGCGTTATTCTCAGATATAGGATAGTGTGACATGCATCCAGCCACTATTTATACTGTATTTTTATAATTAAACATTCATCTTTGGGAGAGTGGTTAGTGTGTTTGTCTGCTGATCTAAAGGACCTGGGTTCTAGCCCTGGATAAGGCATGGACATTTGCTTTTTTTCTGCTGAGGTCCTGCCATCCTCACAGACCTTGAGGGGGTATTTTTTTCTTAATTTCTATAGATTTCATTTCCGTAAATTATTGCCTTTTTTCATTGGCTGGTCTATTGGAGTTATGCTACATCAGCCTTTTTGAAATCTGAAAAACTACTAACTAGATTTCTGAAATTCTAAACCAGAGCTGCACAAATGTTTCTGGCATTGAGTCAAAGAGAAAAACACTCTAAATAATTTAATATAAACAATTTCACTCTATACAGGGTTCAAAGAAAAGTCCTAAATCACCCAAATAACTTTTTTTTACAAAGGGTCCTAGAGGTGCAAATGTCAGGTCTACCTATAGGAAAGTGACCATGCCTGACTGAATTACAGCAACTGTAGTGTCCCTAGCAGCAGATTTAGGAACTTAACAAACCAACCTCAGCAGCAAAAGAAAGACAGAGAAAAAAATGTAAATTACGAAGTTGTAGGACATCTTCTAATTAGTAGGAAACAACATGTGGTCAGCACAAAAAAACAAAGTGTAAGGCTATAAATGCCAATCATTCAAATCGAAGCTCGGTGCATAACCACTGCAGAATACTGCACACAGCTGCAAAAGGATTCACACTTATAAGCACATGACAGTGGCATAGCACTCACCTACAAGATAAAAATCAGCATGGCAGGATGTGATAAAGTGTTTATAAGTGAGGTGTATGTGTTGTAGACTCAGATGACGGGCTACTGAACAATTAGTACTGTGAGATGGGGCTGTCTTATGGCGAGTGTCAATGAAAGGCTGCATGGCAGTATGCCATGCATTTTTGGGTTTGACCACATCCAACTCTGCTGACCATTTGCAATGTTGACAGCTCAGAGAGACTGCAGAATACTGCACAAAGCTGCAAAAGGATTCACACTTATAAGCACATGACAGTAACATAACACCTGCCCAGCAAGATAAAAATTATGCGTGGTGGGATGTGATACAGTCTTTGTAGGTGAGGTGTACAGGTTGAAGATTCAGATGACAGGCTATTCCAAAGATCAGTACTGTGTGATGGTCCTGTTGTATGGCAAGTGTCAATGAAATGCCCAGGAAGCTGCATGCAGTATGCCACACATTTTTGATTTGGTCCACATCCAACTCTGCTGACTATTCGCCATGTTGACAGCTCAGAGAGACTGTCAGCAGAATGGCTCATCCACGATTGGATATTCGAGTCATCCAGCAGATATTCTGGGATATGTCCTTGCCACCCATGCATAAGTATCACAGCAGTCAGTGAGACTTAACAGCAGCTTGTGAGTGGTCAATCGGCACAAGCGTGGTGCACACCTCCATCATTCTGTACTGATGCCAGACCTTCAAAGATATTTAGATTTCCGAAATTTGGTACTAAATACATTTGAGGATAACCCATCCTTTTTGTTCAAGATGCTTTGGACAGATGAGGCACAATTCATATGGGGCAGAATGCCCATTACTAGGCTTTTAGCAACCCATTTCTTGGATCAGTGGCAAGGCATCCAGTACACTGGCCAACTAATGTCTGGTATGGTATTTGGAACAACACACTTGTTGGACCGGTATTCTATGAGGGAATATTAACAACCTCCGACTGCTATAAAACATGATATCTTACTGGTTGAAAGACCTTCCTCTCAGGGATGTATAATTCATGTGGTACCAATGTGATGGTACACTGCTGCACCAGCCATCAATTGTTCCTGACACATTTTGATACCAGATCAGTGGGTGTGGTAGTATGATGAAGTGGCCTCTGGAGTCACTGAACTTGACTCCACATAATCTGTACAATCTAAAATGGCAGATCGTTGATGCCTGTGATGTGTTATCAGAGTGATACCTGCAATGCTGTACAATAAACAATTCTTTCTCACATTCAGATGTGCATTATAGCTGACAGTGGGCACTCAAACAGACTCTATATTAGACTTGTGCACCTGGGAGTTTTGTTCATACCATTCATGAATTAGAATGTAATCATCCTGTAATCATTAATATGTATAATGAATGGAATTTTGGCACTATTCTCTCTCTCTGTTGTATTTGTCATGTTTTCCATGGTCTATGAGGTGTCACAACATTTTGTGGTAGCTAGGCATCAAGTATTGATTTCAAATTTACAGCCTTTCATCCACTCATTTGGTGCTTGCCAGGATCTAGAGAAGAAAAAAAAAAAAAAATTGGGGGAGGGAGGCAAGAAACACAATTAAGTCAGGAAAATATAAAAGGAGGGCCAGGAGACTGGATTTCCAATGCAGTATAATATTTCCCCCTCTGTTTTATGGCTCATTAAAATGCATGAAATATAAATAAGTTTAGTAAATTTTTGCTACTATTACCCTTACTGGCATTCTGCAGGGGAGGGGGGAGAGGATGACCCCCTTGACCCCCAGATCCAGTCATGGTGTGCACCATTTGTTGCTTCCTACTAATCAGAAGATGCTCTTCAATTCTGTAATTTACATTTTTTTAACTCTCTTTATCATCAAGTTAGGTTTCTTAACTTACTAAAATTGCCACTAGGGGTGCTATAGTCACTGTCATTTTATTGAGAATGATCAGCTTCCTATAGTTAGACCTAACATTTGCATCCCTAGGACCCTTCATCAAAAAGTTATTTGGGTGTTTTAAAACTTTCATTTTGAACCCTGTATATAAAATGTTTAACTCATGATTTTAAAAACACATTATTATGATAATGAAGCCTATCACATCCATCTTACAACTAAATACAAACCATTGTTAACATCAATGGATTACTATTTACATGGCTACATAACTTCCATTGATAACTTACATATGAAGCTTATGAAGGTAAGTGTAGTTTGGTGTGAGATGGATACCTATGTTATAGCATCCAGTTGAATTTACAGAGGAATTTGGCTGGTTCACTTTGCTGAACAGCAATATCAGTATTTTGTCATTCTTGTTTTTTATCAGAAGAGTCCATGTTGAAAGGTGTTTTGCATGGATACAAGATGGAAGCCACCTGAATGATCTTAGAACATCTGATGACAGTGAAATATGATGGAACTTACTGCTGCAGAAGATACCAGTCTGACATAAATTCAACTTTACGAATTCAAGATGCCCTGATGGTTCCAGCATCAATGCATATAATTTATCTTTTGCTAATGGACACAGTGTCTTCTCATATCAGTACACAGAATGGGTTTTAGCCGAGTGAAGCTTCAGTGTGCAAATTATCAATGGAAGTTATGCAATGCTGTAAATAGTAATCCATTAACTGTTTATGGCTACATATTATGTAGCCATAACATTATGGTTATGTTATATTACAGTTCATATAATGTTAACTATTAACATGTTAATAGTGATTCTACATCATGCTAATGATGTTTTATTTCTATATCATATAATGGTTCTTACTTAATTATAAGATGGATGCAATAGCCTTCAATATCGTGATAATGTGTCTTTAATATCACAAGTTTAATGTTTTATATACACAGTGATACTGTTCAAATTAAATTATTTAGAATAATAATCTCACTGTGCTTATAGTGTTGAAAACTATTATATTAGCTGTGGGCCAATAGATGGGATGGGTATGCACTAAAAAGAACAAAAAAAAAGTAACTTTGTTTATTATATTTTACTTGCCATATCTATAGGTACAAAATATGGTAAAAATTAAATATTAATATAAAGTATATTTTAATGTCAAAACTAAAGTCACCTCTTCAAAGCAGTATATGAAAGATGGAAATGGATACCAGAAATGAGCTGTAGAATTTTTGGCTTTAATGTCATTGTAGCTCATTGTACGAGGAGCATTCGAAAAGGTTTTTGACATGCGTCTGAAGAACAAAAACCATTGCCCTTACCTCAACAAAACTTTCACTCTCCTTCAAAGTACTCCCCTCCAGCTCAATGCAAAGTTACAGATGTCAACACCAATTTTGGAATGTTTGGTGATACTCCTGTTAGAATACTTCACAACTCTGAATGAATGCATTTTGCAAGGTCTTGCACTCTTAAAAAAGGCTTCCCAACAAGTTCCCTTTTAATTCTTGGAACCAACCAAAAATCGCATGGTGCAAGATCGGGTGAATATGCAGAATAGAGTAGTTGCTGGATTTTCATTTTCTGCTGCAGAAAGGCATAACTTGCTGAGTTTTGTGAGCACCGGCATTGTCATGAGGAAGGAAGACCCTTGACAAGCTTGTTGAATTTTGCTTCTTCATCTCCTTAATAATTTTGAGCAAAATGATGTTGGTGCAGTAGTGACCATTTATAGACATTTTTTCAGGTAAGGTGTCCATGGCTACCATTCCTAGGGAATTGAAAAAAAAAAAAGTGAACATCCTCTTCTTTGAGCTAAAGTTTCATGCAAGGATTTGGGGATGTGGTTCATCTTCCATAACCCAAGCATAACTGTTAATCTTTCTGGGAACTGTATAGTAATAAAACCATGTCACATCACCTGTGACAATGTCTGATAATCGTTTGGGGCCACAAGGTTCACACATTGCCAGCATCTCTTTGCATGAGTCAACTCTTGCCCTTTTTTGCTGCTTTGTCAGTTTGTGGGCTATGCATTTGGCACAGATCTTTTCAAACTTTAAATGTTCATGAATAATTATTTCCACACTGCCAATCGATACACTGACATCTAGAACTTATATCTGAATGATGATGTATGGGTTTCTCTTAATGAATTCATGAACAGCAGCGATGGTTTTCTCTTCACAACCTCTTACAGTCTTTGAAGCTTAACTTCGGTGATCGGACGAGAACCTGTGTTTTCAGCTTGATACTGCCGTTGGGTTGTCCCCAGGCTACATTCTTGTGAAATGTAAAGTCTTTTAGTCTTTAACAGGTTCCATAGCAACAGCGCACAGATTCTGCAGACTGAATGTTACGAGCCACCAGTGAAGAGAGAGACAATAATACGCTTTTAATCCTTTTATGCTCACAAAATTTCAGAAAAGGGTAGAGGGCATCAAAGACAACAAAATAGCACTATATTGACGAGTCCATTTCAAATTTCGGCCATTTTGGGTGTTAAAGGGTTAACACATACTGATAAGTTTTCCCACAAGTTACAGCTAGTTAACTTCAGATGAATAAATGCAAATCTATAGACAATGTTGAGAACTTATTCAATGCTCTCCATATCACATTCAAATTTTTGTCTTTTCCATTTTTAATATACCATTTGCTTTAATAGAGCAATATTAAAACAAATTATTTAATATTTTCCAATTTTAACATGTGTCAAATAAAATTAAAATCGCTAGGATTTGTGCTATAAATATTTCTCAAGAATCTGTCTAAGCAAAAAAAAACTGATCAATATATTTCCTATCACTTGTGAATTCATGCTGTCACGAAGCAGTTCTCCAACAGCCAACTTCTTAATTCTGTTAAGCACAATAATGCATAGCAATGCATAATAAATACTTCATCAAGCAGTCGCTTGCCACAGAGGTCTGAAAGGAGCCTATCAGTTTATATCCCATAGTATAAGGTCTGTGAGAATGGCAGGACCTCAGTGGAAAGACAACACAAACATCCATATCTTACCTGGGGCTTGAACCCAGGTCCCTTATATAAGTAGCTAAGATCGCTTACCATTAGTCAGTAGCCAAGATTACCATGGGGCTGGTACAGAAAATAGGTTGATAACCTTATAATTATTGCAAGAACTGCAAACTCCTTTTTTTTAAATATAGATAATAACTCTGGTAAAATTCTCAGGAATGATACATTTATATAAAAAAAATTCCAAAATTTTAGTCAGCCATGTGACATCAGCAACTTTTGGAGTTCTAAGCATTTCAGTAGCAATTTCATATACCCCTGAAGATGTGTGCCATTTTAATTAAAAGGTCTCTCCAGATAGGGCCAATGTTAAAGTCAGTAATTATATCATCATTACAAACAATGGGAGTAGAACTAACCACTACCATCATTGTTTGCAATCTTGTTTAATACCTTTTAGTTTTGCTGTTTGATCTTGTTTAGAACATCACTGAAATGCCCAGCCCACCTATCCATGACAGAATCCTCACCTTCTATAACCTTACCTTGTTTATCCTTCAATCCCTGTATAATTGTCCATTTTTTACCACACAAAAAATGCAAAGCTCTCTGCTGTTGTCCTGTCTAACTGCTTCCTTGGCTTTCAAGGCCAAGCCATCAAGCAAAGATTCTTATCAGCTGCTAACTGATCCTTTAAAAGTTTATTAAGTTCTCTGTAATGCTTTCTATTAGGACTAGTAGGGTATTGATTAAAGATATTCCTACAATTCTTTCTTTCTGAAATAAGCTCAAGTGCCTTATCACTCAAATAATTTTGTCTCCTCTGCCCCTTTTTTCCTAAAAGAGTATTATTAGTTTAAAAAAAAGCCTCTTTAAAATGGTCCCATTAAGCAAACCATGACTGTCATAATGACTAAGTAATCTATCATGGTAAGCTTTAGCTATAACTGGGTCTTTCAAAGCTTCAGAATTAAAGGTAAATTTTTTAACCATAGCACACTTTTTAAGTTTAAGTTGCAACACACTTTTAACAAGATAATGGCCAGATCTAATTTCAGCTCCCCTTGGCCGAGTGGTTAGCACGCTTGGCTACTGATCTAAGGGACCTGGGTTCGAGCCCCGGATTAGGCATGGATGTGTGTGTCGTTTTTCTGCCGAGATCCTGCCATCCTCTCAGATCTCCTACTCTGGCATATAAACCGACAGGCTCCTGTCAGACCTCTGTGGCAAGCAGCTTCTTGAGGGGCTATTTATTTTTTTATATGAACTGGCATTCCTAACAGAACTAGCCCATTTGCTGTTAATTAATATATAATCAATCATATTCTTATGCAGACCATCAGGTGAAACCCATGTGTACTTATGTATATCGTGGTGTTTGTAATAAGTGTTAGTTATTCTGAATACATTGAGTTTACTTACCCGTAGGAGACATTGCCCTTTGCAGCTACCAATACCAAAGGGACCTATCCCCCTCCCCAAAGGTCAGAGTTAATACCAACTTTGACATTGAAGGTACCTAGAACAAGGGTAATATCTCATTCTTGACAGAAGAATTAAAAATATCCTGAAGTTGTCTGTAAACCTACCTTTCTCATCTTCATCGGCATCCTCAGTGGGGACATAACATATCGCATTCAAGTCTTTAATACTTGTCTGAAATTTAGCTGTAAGAAACCTTTCACTATTGCACCCAGGATGGTTAGCATACTTTGCTACTGAACAAAGGGACCTAGGGTTAAGCCTCAGATAAGGCATGGATGTTTGTGTTGTTTTTCTGCTGAGGTCTTGCCTTTCTCACAGACCTTATATTATAGCGTATTAAACTGACAGGCTCCTATCAGAACTCTGTGGCAAGCAGCTGCTTGAGGGGGTATTTATTTTTAATTTACTTATTTATCTTCGAAAAGCATCACTAGCAGTTATGCTAAGAACCAAACATATGTCTTGGTGTGATGCCCCCTCATTCACTTTTACTTTACCTTAACCAGTTTTGCTTAATTTACGTTATATTTATCATTTTGGGGATTTTTATTTCACTTTTGGCATCACAGCACTCGTTTCCAAGAGCATAGGAGTTGCGCATGCGCAACTCCGAACTTTTGATTGTCACCCGCTAAAGCGCATGTACAAGGACACGCCCCCTCTTGCATCATAGCTTGAGCCGATCGTCAATTTATGCAAATGTCTTTCTCGGCGTACAACATGACACATGCTGGCTTTGTAGCCTCTTGTTATAACCTGGTGACATGTCAGTTTTGAGTTAGAAGTGTAGCACAAGCAGTGAGTTTAGTCAGTGGAGTTGGTGTTGAGTGTTGGAGTTTTGTTGAAGAGTTTGTAATGAGTTTGAAATGATGTAGTATCTTCTTCATTGAAGTTTTGGTGAGTGATTTTTGGAAATAAATTTGTTTTGCTATTTAAACCTTTTTGAATCTTTACTAAATTTTTCCTCTTGAGCAACGTTAATTATTTTGATTAGAATTAACCTTTAAATTTTGACAATCATTTAATATTTTTGAATTCTTAATCATTAACGCTCGCTGGTATTTCGAACCCTAATTAAACTTTATTTTTTGGCAATTTGTTAATTATTGCCTGGCGCCCGACTCGGCTATCTGGAGCATAAAAATAATTGGATCAGACAAAGGGTACAAAACTTGCTAAACTTAAAAAGTATTTCATTTCTTTTGGCCCGTTACATTGGAGATGCTTTTTATCTTCCCTCCCTGAAATGCGAAATTTAAGATTTTTAAGAAACTGGCCTTTATCTGTCCATCAGGTCTCTTGCAAGCCAAGAATATCTAAATTAAAACAGTGGAATTCTTGTGTGAGGACATGAAGAGAATAAACTCTGAACAGTCTCTCACATTCCAACTACCTGTGGAGAGAAATGGTTAGTGAGATGTTTAAGAAACTATGTTTATTGAGAGATGGAATGCCAACAATACCAAACAGCCCTTTAATTGTAGGCAAGGGGCAAAGACCCATACCCCCATTACTAAAGGCTGAAGCCATAAAAACTGGAAGACTTTCTCCGATGTAGGATTTAACTGTAATAATGCATCTTTGCAAACTTGTCTGTAGAAGCAAGAGTTCAGGTACGTGTGATGGCCTCTGATCAGGATTATCCACCAGCTGATAAAATGTATCCTATAAATCTAATCACTTGGGGCTGTCAATGCACAAACAGAAAGCATATTAGATTTTTGCTCCAGAGAAGCTCACCAGGACAGCAAATTCAGGACACATAATCAAGCTCAGAGCCTTATTCCAGTTCGGTTGGTGTACATGGTTAGCATTAAGACCCTATTTAGTTGACCACTCCTCAGCAGTGTACAAAAATAAAGAAAGGTAGCCATAATAGTCCAGATCAGTAGGCCACACTGATCTGGCAGCCCTCCCATTCCATTCCCTTCCACAAGAAGTTAGCTCTTTTGAAAGGAACTAATGATCTGTACCACAAGAAGATGGAATTACATGTTGGACATTACGTGCTAGGCTTGGCTGATTCTGTGCATCATCACAGGGAATTGGTGCATACCTCTCCTTTCAGTGACTATTTAGTTACCATTTACTTAGCATATGGTAATATCTTCTTTCTTGATAGAATTCAAAACATCCTTAAGTTGTCTGTAAAACCTATCTTTCTTGTTCTAATCAGATTACTCATTTGGGGCATAACAGCAGATAACATTCAAGTCTTTAATCCCAGTTTTATATTTAGCTGTAAGAAACCTTTCATTGATGCAGCCAATCCCAAATGTCTACTAAGAATCAAACCTACACCTTTCAGATGCTTTCCATCCTCTCTCCCTGAAAAAATGAAATTTATGATTTTTTTTTAATGTATCTGACCTTTCCTGTTCATCTGTTCTCTTTCAAGCCCACACTATCTAGGTTATAATGCTGAAATTCGTATTTTAGGACACAGAAAATAATCTCTAAGGTGAGTCCTCACATTTCATGGAAATAAAATACTTAAAGGATCTGTTATTTATTAAGAAGCTTATTTAAAAACTATTTATGAACAAGATACTTAAGAACAAATTATTTAAGAAGAAAGTTTGTTTTGAAAAGCTCAATTATTCAGAAAGTAAGGGAAGTTCATATTTAGGTAATCAGAACTTCAACACATGAAATAAATTCACATCTTATCAGGTATTATTCAAATGAAAACAATGAAACAGAAATAAACATGATTATAAAAGCATGATGCATCTATCACATTTCCTTTGATTCCCACATTATGAAAATTTTCTCTACTGAAACAAGGTACTTTTGAATTTCATTACTCCTTTTTCAAAGAACATACCATTTTTTCTGCTGAGGCTCCGAGTAGTTAAGACTCCATCTTGTGAATGATGCCATTCTCTGCAGCAATAAGTCTGTTTCTTGGTACTTTCTTTCAATTTGTAGAAAGTATTGTAAATATTTTAACTAACTCAATAACAATGGTGTTCTTTACTCAATCTTTAACAATATAGTATGTTTTAGGGTAAAATAATAATGCTTCTGAGCACATTTCATTTTAAAAGAAAAATCAAGTCTAGGCCTGAGAGCAAGAAATTGTTTCATAATTTAATCCTCACAAAAAGAATGGTAGATTGAATATTTTCTACAATCATGAGGAATCTTAATACTTATAATTTTACTAATCTGATACTACTGCTCTGTTAGTGTCAAGCTAACAGCTCTCTCTGTTAAACATCTTAACTCTGCTAGCATTTTTTTTTCGCAAAATATATGTACCTTACAAATGAGTAAATATGGTATTCTTCCACAGAACAATTTGATATTCAAGTTTCAAATGCTTAAAAACACATACATTATTATGAACACTACTTTGTGCACAAAATACCATAAATTACCAAATAATATGTATGCAAAATTTTTTAATGGCATTAGTGTTTTATATCACTACAAAGTCTTATAAAATCCATAAAGGCATAGTGGAAAGCAACATCAAGTGATAAATGCGTAAAAAGGCTGATCTGACCAACTTTGAAAGGGAGCTCATCATTGAAGTGCAATGGGCAGGAGCATACGTAACAGAGGAGATGGGAATTAGCAGAAAATCATGGGGCACAATATTCCAAGTATATGAAAAATGGCAATGGTATCAAAAATGTCTGCTAATTGTAGCAAAATGTGGAAGGCAAAAGGATCTGACAGATATAGGTTGGGTTGTTTTACCTCTCAGTGGTACTTTTTTGCACACCATGGGCTAAATGGCCAGGTCACAAGGACCCCGAAGGCTCAGAGAAGGTTGAGGGAGGGGACCCACTGGAACAGCTGTTGGGAGACAGATGGTAGCCTCCCATCAAGGCCATCCAGTGTGTTCTTTAATGTGCACAGGGTATGGCTCTCCCATACATGGGACCACGGTTTAATGTTCCATTCGATGGTCGGCAGCCTTTCCAAGCCCACTGGTGTCCCCTACTGACCATGGGCAGAGATGGGAATTTTGCGGAGATAAATCTCAATGCTGACCCAGCTGAGACTCGAACCTGGGAATTACAGATTACGAGCCTGGTACACTACTGACTGAGCCATCCCCGCCCCTCTGATAGATATGGCCAGGCATTTGTTGGCCTGAACTGAATGGCAAAACATAGCTGCTACAGTTCATCAGCTGAGAGAGATGACTGCAATGAGCACTATGCACAGATAATTGAAAACTTTCAAAATTTGGGAACAGTACCATTATATGAAAGCCTTTAATTTCTGAAAACAACATGTTTCGAAGACTGTGATGATGAATGGAACTGCACACCTTGTCAGTAGACTGGTAATGTATCGTATGGTCAGATGAATCACATTATATATTGTTTTCAACAGATGGCTGACACAGAATGTGACAATAACCTCATGAAGCAATGGACCCATCATGTATAATTGCTACTATTCAAGGTGCCAAAGATAGTGTGATAGTGTGGGAAGCATTTTCTTGGCACAAATTGGGTCCTATGGTTTCTATGCAGGATCACACCACTTCCAGGAAGAATAAAGACATCTTGGATGATCAGGTGCTACCAATGATGCATAATTTTTACTCCAGTGGAGATGGCATATTCCAGGATAATGCACCGATTCATCACTCTTGAATACCACTCATGTATGAACATGACGGTATGAGGAACACAAAAGAGATTTTTATCACCTTCTCTGAGCAGTATAATCACCTGAGCTTAATCCAATGAAAAATGTCGGACAATTTCAAACATACTATTAAAATGCACATACCTCTGCCCTCTTCACTTTGAAATGTTACAGCAATTTTGCAGGATGAGTGGTTCAAAATCATCCCCTGCTGTATTTCAAAAGTATGTGGAAAACATGCCATAATCAGTTCAGGATGTCATTTCTACTCCCAGAGGCCCAACAAAATAATAGTTAGATGTTCATAGCAATGTTATCAAAGCAGTGTATCTGCACTTGATACATAACATATTTCTTAGAACAGCAAAAGCAATTCTATTAAATAACAATGAACAAAATGGTAAACTTGCAGGGAAATATGAAATCTTGCAAGTAAACCTTTTCTTCATTTTTTTTTATACATTTCAAAGAACTAAAATTTTAATGAATGGTAAAGCAGCTATTTTAATCACTTTATAGTAATTAATATACTACCTCTTCTTGTGTAAGGAAATGCACAGGTAACCGTTGGTGATCAGCTGTCATGAGGGGTAAAAATATCACTTGCAAATCATCTGTAGAACGTATATTTGCACCTGCTCCAAGTACATCTCCAGTTTCAGGTTCCATTGCAACAAGTGCAGAGAAGTGGCCACGTGTATATCCAAGAGCAATAGGGGATTTCCAACAAAAAGTTGGCTCCCACAATAGAGGAAGATAAATGCCTATGGAAGAAATACTATGAAATTATCAAAAAGATAGAAAACTTTTAAACATGAATCATGTATGTCCAGTCACAACTAAGAAATAATACACTCTAATATCTATACATACCTATACATATAATATCTATACATATTTGGTAAGTGACTCAAGTGCTTAGTTATAAAAAATTCTACAAATTCTTAATTGAATCCCACTATTATAAATAATTTGGATAAATCTGACATAATTAGACAAGTGTGAAAAAATCCACCGTCCTCCTTCTGGTTACCAGTTGCTCTATCAGTTTAACTGGGGAGGGGAGGGGGGTGTCATGCAAACTTCATAAAGGTCACATTTCACAACCAAAATTTCAAATTTCTAAAGCAAACATTTTGAAAATTTGCAATTTTTGATTTTTCACACTTTTAGATGGTGCAATTACAGCCATTGGTAGATTCCGGAAGTGTGAATCATTATATTTCATCAATCCTACCCAAAGCAAAAAGAATTTTTAATTTATCGCTAAAAACAAAGAAGTTGAATATCTACAGATGGTATATAACATGACTATTTAAATATCAGGTATAAAACATTAGCTCATTTTTTCTGAAAATGAGCAAAAATAACCTACCCCCCTGGTACAATTCAGTTTTTCAGGCCTAGCACTAAAGAGATTAAAACAGTGATCAAGAAAATTTATATATAGGGTTTAAAGGAAAGTCTGAAAACACCCAAATAACTTTTTAGCAAATAGCCTTAGAGATGCACATGTTAGGTCTACCTATAGGAAAGTGACTATGCCTGATTGAATGATAGCAATTGTAATGTCCCTAGCAGCAGATTTAGGAACTTAACAAATCAAACTCAGCAACAAAGTGAGATCAAGAAAAAAATGTAAATAAAAAATTGTAGAGCATCTTTTAATCAGTAAAATATTATAATTAATTAGTAGAATAAATTAGTAGTATAAATATGGTACACAGCAGATGAGTGAACAGAAGGAAACTGTAATTGCTGATCATTCAAAATGGGACCCTCTGTACTTAGCCACTGCAAAATATTGTGCCAACCGCAGAGTGTAGAAAACATGACACATGCAACGGAAAGAGAAAGACAACAGTGATGAAACCATTCATTCATGATTAGAGGACAATTACAATGAAATTCGTGAATGATATAAACAAAATTCTCGGGCATGTGAATCTAATGTAGTGTCTGTTCAATGCGTCCATCTTAAGTTGCAATGCACATCTGCATACGAGAAAGAAAAGCTTGTGGTACAGCAACCAGCATTGCAGGTATCATTCTGTCACAGGCATTGGCAATCAGATAACCTGTAAGCCTGCAAGATCTAAGCTAAGTCCACAAGAGTATTTATAATTTTTTATACCAGTACTTTTAAGGTGATTTTATTCTTGCATTATACATTTTACACATTGGGACTTTTGAACTATCAATTAGAGATGCTCTAGAACTGTGCAATTTGTATTTTTTTCTTTATCTCTTTGTTGCTGAGTTTGGTTTAACTTCCTAAATTTGTCACTAGGGGCACTAGAGTTGTTGTCATTTGATTGGGCATGGTCACTTTCCTACAGGCAGACCTCACATTTCCACTTCTAGGATCTTTCATTAAAATGTTATTTAGGTGTTTTACACCTTTCCTTTGAACTTTGTTTTTTTACATATGCCCATTTTATTTTTAGTTCTACATACAGCTAAATTGAACCAAACTATTAATCACCAATTATTAACATATGCTACAAATCAACTCTGTTTAATAAAAATGTGTTGTAGCTAGTCTACCAAAAATAATATGTTTAGCACAACAATTAAAGCTTCAGGACATACAGATCTATGGCAGTCATTAATTGCACATGATATCCTCCATCTTCTCTACTATTCCTTTTAACTGGTCTCTGACTAAATTTAATCTTGGTTGGTTATTTGTCCCATATATTTTTCCCAAGATATGGCTATTTGTGCCATTAATTATATATATAATTAATGGGACAAATTGGATGTTAATAGGATGTAAATAGGACAGATAGGAATGGAATTTATAAATAAAAATAATAACTGGTCCATTAATTTTTGTTTGCCAAAAGGGATAAAGTAAAAAATCATGTACCTTAAATTAAGGTTAAAAAGGGCATTTGCCATAAATGTAATAAATGAACAATGGTAAAAACAACAAAGATATAAATGAAGAAGGATGTAAAAATACCATGCGAGATACGATTCAGAATTGAACAACCTTAAATCATGAAATATAATGATAACAAAGATAAAAAACTATAAAAACCCAGACTGTGAAGAACTCGGTAAAAAGACCCAACAGAGAAAACTCAACAGTAGTAAAATGGGATAAAATTAAAGTAGCCAGCAAATTTAATAAAATAAAAAATGTATAGTAAAATTATTGTTATATAAAGATATTCAAGTGTAAAAGCTTCATGTGGTAAATGGTGAGAAATAAAATGGTATTTTCAACATTAAATGAGGGGCAATAGTTAAAAAATTGATAGATAAAATGATGCCATAAAAACTCCACATAAGTTGGTTAACAATTAGAAAATATTTCTTTCCTTAGGAGAATTTTGAAATATCCCAATTTCTAAGTGAGCAACAATGGCATTACTGTTAATTAATAATCTTATACCTGGGTTGGGTTTATCCCCGTTAAAAATTGGAAAGATAAAAATATGAATAGTTGAAATTATCTTTATTACTGTGAAGAAAATGTGTTTAGCTGCTCAGTAGGATATTAACTGATTCTTGTATTAATAATTTTGCCAATGAATGGAAATATTGATTGATTCTTGCATTAACAATGCTTTAGCATGAGTGGGTTATTTTACTGCTGAACGGCACTTTTTTTGCACACAATAGGCCAAATGCCAAATCACAAGGACCCAAAGAAGGTTAGAGGGTAGGGGATAAACTGGACAGCTGTTAGGAGACAGATGGTAGCCTCCCATCAAGGTCATTCAGCATGTTCTTTAACATGCACAAGATATGGCTATTTGTCCCATCTGACAGACAGCAGCCTTTCCAAGTCCATCACTGTCCACTACTGACTAAGAGAAGGGCAGGGAGTTTGGTGGAGATAAATCTCAACACTGGCCCAACTGGGACTGCAGATTATGAGCCTGGCATGCTTCTAACTGAGCCACCCCCTACTCCTTTAGTGCGAGTGACTTTCTTTTTTATATTTATATACAGAGCAATAATGGAAAGTTGCCCTTCCCAATCATAAATGGCACCATGAGTGACATGGTTGGGAAGATTTAAAAGTCACAATTTGTTGACAAATGATAGATGTGTTGGTGATAGTTTAGTGGCTAGAACATCTGGCATGTAACTGGGAGGCATGGGTTCACTCTATTCTTCCATGAATGCAGTTACCTTCACAATGTTCTTTCTGAAACAGTCTATGTGGTCCTTCATTTACTGTATGCAGCAATTCTTTTCTGGTTTGAAATTGGTTTGTAATCAGTAGTCATGATCCTCATTAACAGCATATCTGTGAGAACTGACCATTCAGTAACATCTTTCTTCCAACCTATGATTCATGCAAGAATATTATGTAACCAGCACTCCACTGGGACTGACAACAGTACAGAGCCCATGGAAAGTCGCATACCTCTCTATAGTGCTGCATTACTACTGGCAAGGCATCTACCATTGTATCAAGTTAATGCTACCATCTATGGTGGAGGTGACTTAAATTTTTCCCCAGTGTGCTTAAATATGTAATTCAGGAGTCTTATTATTTATTAGTAAAAATCCTACTACAACTAGTTCAATACTAATAAATGAATCAGTTATTAAAACTTCGTGATGCATGAAATCGAATAGTGTGTAGACTGTAAAATAGGAAAAAGACAATGCCATGAATGGGGCTCCCATCTAGCTTGAAATTGGATATGGTCGCACCCTCTGAACCGTTATAATTGTGCCTCTGATCAGAGAAGTGGCTAAACTAGCATTAATTGAAAAAAATTGATTGTCCTGACTGGAATGTGAATCCAGGTCTCCCAGAAGCATGCCAGCAGGAAAACCAATTTTTTTTTCAACTGATTTTTTCAAGTGTTCCTTGTCTACAGGATTTTTTCTGTGAAAATTTATTACTGAATAGCATTAATTCTTTTCTATGGCATGAGCAAGATTACCCTGAAGTTTATCCACTATCGATTTTTATTTTTTGATGATTCCTGTTATGGAGAGGTCTGCAGAATAAACATGTTGAAAGGAAGTTAATAAAAAACTACCTTCAAAATTCTATGAGTCAATAATGATTGTCAAAACCTAGCTCACTTATCCAAAGAAGCAGAAAAGTTGAGAGTTGTGCCATTTCAAAACTTATTGATGGCTTCGCTGCTGTGAAATCTCAGATTTCACAATATTTTTCCCCCTCAGTTTTGTGTCTGCATAAGTGTTAAAGTTAGTTCTGTTTAATTCATATTCATTTTTATTACTTGTTCAAGAATAATGTGTTTCATTCCTGTTACTGAAATCATAATTCATTTAGCATTTTTTTACTGGTCCTCTGATAAAAAAAAACTTTAGTAAACAAGTGTGTTAATTTAAAATTTTTATAAAGTGAATCAATAACTGTTATTATACACATATAGGTTGGGTTAAAATATAGAGAGGGCCCTTGATTTCTGTCTGCATTGGGGCCACATCCTCTAGCTATGCTACTGTTCTGAATGGTGCTTTTTTGTCACACACTGGGCTAAATTGCCAGGTCACAAGGACCACTAAGGCTCAGAGAAGTTTGGAGGAAGAGGTCACACAAAACAGTTGTTAGGAGGCAGATGGGAGCTTTCTGTCAAGGCCATCCAGTTCTTTAGCATCAGAGGGTATGGTGCTCTCCTGTAGAAGGTCCATGGCTATATGTCCCATTGGATGGGTTGGGTTGCTTTACTTCTCAGAGTCACTTTTTTGCACACAGTGGGCTAAATAGCTATGTCACCAGGACCTGAAGGCTCAGAGAAGGTTGGGGGAGGGGACACACTGAAACAGCTGTTAGGAGACAGATGGTACCCTCCTGTTAAAGCCATCCAATATGTTCTTTAACGTGTACAGGGTCTCTCCTGCACGCGGGAACACTGTTTAACATCCCATCAATTGGACAGCTGCTTTCCAAGCCCATCAGGTCCCTTACTGACTTTGGGCAGGGGGGGGGGGGGAGAGAGAGTTTTGAGGAAATAAATCTCAATGTTGGCCCAGTTGTGACTCGAACCTGGGAACTTCAGATTACGAATCTGGTGTGCTACTGATTGAGCCACCACTGCCATACCCATTGGATGGATGAGTCTTTCCAATCCCAAAGGTAGGTGAGTATTTAGCAGAGACAAATTCCAATTTTGGCACTAGATGGGACTCAAACTTGAGAATTACAGTTTACGAACCTAGTATGTGTGTTACTGCATCAACTAACCTCTGATGGTTGAAAAAGTTGCATATTTCAAAACTTCAAAAGAGTGCTGCAAACAATCTATTCGGAACATAAATTAAAAAAAAATTTAACCAAAAAATTAAAAAAGCACTAGATCTGAACATGTCAATTATTTGAAAACTAGCAGAAAGCATGTTAAAAAAAATGGGAACAATCAAATGCAACATTCTTCAATTGAATATATTAGGCACACAAATCTTCCAACTTATTTATAAAATGGACCTACATAAAAGTGGTTTTTGAAAGCAACCATTATCTTCATTCCATTTCGAAAATGAGTTCAAAACAAGTGCTTTACTATTAAACTTAAACTACATAAATCCCCAGGTTAGATGAAATTATTACTGAGATGATAAGAGCTGGAAATGTTTCTGTTATCTCATTGTTGAAAGAAATTTTGAATATCTTTATGGATAAAGGCATTGTTGCTAAGGATTTTACCTGCACTATAGTATTGTTATAACTATTTTTAATAAAGGTGATTGCAGTTCTTGTAATAATTATAGGAATATGAGCCTACTTCCTGTTCCAGGTAAAGTTCTTCACATGTTATGCTTAATAGAATTAAGAATCTGGTTGAGGGACAGTTGTGTGAGAAACAGTGTAGATTCAGAAATGGTAGGGGATGTATTGATCAGATTTTTTCGCTTAGGCAGATTCTTGAGAAATGTTTAGTTTCAGAAACCTGTGGTTACCAGCTTTGTAGATTTCAAAAAGGATTTTGACTCTGTTGATTATCATAATTTGTTGTTGGTAGTGAGATCTTATGGCATACCATACAAGTTAGTTAACATAATGAAAGCTCTTTTTAACAACACCGAGCCATGTGTGAGAGTTGGTATAGCTAGTAGCAACTGGTACCCCCCCCCCCCAGTCCGACAACTGCACCCATGTTCGACAAGTTTGGGATTAAATGGTCCAGATATAAAAAAATTTTGTTTTAGATTATGCTGATGATTTAGCCCTTTTGGCAAATTATGCTGATGAGTGAACTCTTTCATTACAGCTATTGATGAAACTAGCAGTAGGTTTCTGATAGAGATAAAACTAAACTGATGAAAACTGGTCAGGCAGGTTGTGGTAGGTGACAGATACTGATGATGTGCAACATGAGATTAACAGACAAATAGGGATTGCTACAGGGGCTTTTAAGAATCAATGGAGAGTGTGGAGAAATAGGTGTACATATCTAAAGACTAAAATTAGACTAAAATAGTTTGGTTCTTTCTAGAGTTAGTTATGATAGTGAAATTTTGACCCTTTGTAAACAAAATAACAGGAACTTGATATTTTTTAATTCTAGATGCTTACACAGTATCTTGGCCATTAGGTGATTCCACTTTGCAAGTAATGATGACGTTACACAAAAGGAGTCGGCAACCTCCTTTAAGCAGCATATTGTGCAGAGAGAGACTCAGTTGGTTTGGCCATGTTGCTGGTATGAAAAATTATAGATTAATGAATAGGGCTATGAACAGTGTGACTAAAGGCACGAGAAAGAGGGGAACACCTAGGATGCAGTGGGCAGACAATGTCCAACAGGACCTTGTTAGATGCAACTCAGGAGAGATGTGGTTGGAGAACTATATTGCACAGTCTGATTGGACCTCTGTAGCCCATATCTGCTTGAGGATGATGATGAAATGGATAAGATTTTTCAAATTTCCATGAATTAGTTTACCTAATGCCATTCAAAATATCTACCCACATGCAAAATACCTAACTACCCAGGGTATATGATGTATACTGCCATATACTCTCCATTACAGTCATGCTAATTTGCAGCTTACAACACTTACATGAATTGTCTCTAGAGTTATCTAACCTACATTTATACTCCCAGATGGTAGCACTTGAAACAATATTTTAAACTTACACTGAGCATTCTGTAAAGAAATAGATTTTGCTTTTATATATTAAGATTAATATTAATGATTTAATTATAACAAGTGATGTTCTAAGCCCACTTAACATCAAATATTGTAAGTCATGAGTTCTGAGAGGTGAGCTTAGTATATGGATGATGTCCAAAAAGTTGTTGACATGTGTCTATAGATTTACACTTGTTCCTCTGAAGTTCACAAGCTATGACTTGTTTGAAAGCATGTCTAAACTTGCCATTATGTGTTAGAAACAAAGGCCATATAATCATTTCTCTCTCTACTGGTGGCACATAAAGTTGGGTCTGCAAAATTTGCATGTTGTTGCTATGGAGCCTACCAAAGACAGGAAAAGATTTTACTTTTGACAAGAATACTGATTGGGGAAGACACGAAAAAATGTCATGCCAATTTATAACAATGGGGATCATGCCTGTTCATATGGCACTGTTATGGGTTAGATGTACAAATTCAGAGGAGGATGGCACAATTTTAAAGACCTTCATGTAGGAAGACCAAAGGAGGCTGTGAATGAGAGAACCATCGCTGCTGTTTCTGAACTCATTAAGGAAAACCCATATCACTGTTCAGATAATAAGTTTAAATGTCAGTGTACCAATTGATAGTGTGGAAACAACTTTAAATCAACATTTAAAGTGCTGAAAGACCTGTGCCAAATAGGTATCCCACAAAGTGTAAGAACAGCAAAGGGCTAGAGTAGACTCATATGAACCTAGTGGCCCCAAAAAGTTAATAGACATTATCACAGATAAGATGTGGTTTTATTACTATAAAACATCAACAATTAAGTTTGGGTTGTGCAAGATGAACTTCAACCCCAAATCTTCCAACAAGACTTTTGCTCAAGGAAGATGATGTTCATAATTTGTTCAAATTCCCAAGGAGTGGCAAATGTGGACACCTTACCTTAAAAATAGGCTGTAAATGGCCTACACTACGCAAACATTGTTTTGTCCAAGATGATTATGGAACTGAAGGAGCAGTCCAAAATGATTATGGAACTGAAGGAACTGAAGGATCCAACAATAAGTGTGTCAAATGTTTTCCTTTTTCATGGCAATGCTAGTGCTTACAAAACTCTGCAAGTTACAGAGTATTTGGAGCAGATAAAAAATCAAACAGCTACCATGTCCTACATATTCAACTGATCTTGCACCATGCAATTTTTGGTTATTTTCAAAAATTAAAAAGGAACTTGCTGGGAAGCCTTTTTCAAGGGTGAAAAACCTTGCAAAATATGTTCATTCAGTGTTGCAGAGTATTCCCCAACAGGAGTACTACCAAACATTCCAGAATTGGAGAAGACATCTGTAACTTTGTATTGATGATAGAGGGGAATACTTTGAAGGAGAGTAAAAGTTTTGTTGAGGTAAGTAAAATAGTTTTTGTTCTGCAGATGCATGTCAAGAATTTTTTGAACACCCCTCGTATAACCAAGATATATAAAACATCATTCATTTTGTCAATCTTCTATTAATCAAAATTATAAATATTAGATATTGCCCTCAGTTCAACTATAATAGATAACCTTTTTAAGGGAAAAACACCACTTTTTCAGCCTAATTGTTAGAACACGTGACATGTAACCTAAGGATCCTGCATTTGAGTCTGGGTTGTTTTACCACTGAATGGCACTTTTTTTTTTCACAAAATGGGCTAAATTGGTGAGGTCACAAAGATCCCAAAGGCTGGTGGGAGGGACCCACTGGAAAAGAGACAGATGGAAGTCTCTTATCAAAGCCATCTAGCTTGTTCTACGATATGCACAGGGTATGACTTTCCTGCACAGGTGCCCACAGCTTAACATCCCATATGATCGACAGCAGCCTTACCAAGCGCACTGGTGTCCCCTTTCTAACCAAGGGCAAGATGGGGGGGGGGGAGGGGGGTATAGGCAAGATAAATCTCAACTTTATCTCGGGACTATGGATAAGATTTGGGACCACAGATTACAAGCTTGGTGTGTTATTGAGTGAGCCAATCCCTGCTCCTTTTGAGTCTGGGAGACAAATGCATGATTTTTTCACATTTGCTTACTGTTTAATTAAACATATTTCTGCTGTTGAAAGCAACATTATTGTTTTACTATTCTCAATGGTGGCTGTGCCACAGCTTCAGTGCCTTCTTTAACAAATTTTTATCTGCATCTGGGATTAGTTCACAATTCTATTTCATAAATTATCAGAGTAAAAAGAATGGCTCATTTTCAGAAAACAGAGCAAGGTCAAAATCAGAATGGGCCAATAAAACATTGTGTGTAAATAAATATGGTAGCTTCCGAGATACACCTTTGTGCACATAATGGGTTAAATGGGCGTATCACAAGGAGCCCCTATGGTTCAGAGCTATCAAGATCTATCAAGGACATCCAGTATGTTCTTTAATGAGCAGAGAGTATGGTTCTCTTACATATGGAACCATGGCTTAATGCCCCGTTTGATGGCTGGACATTTTTCCAAGCCTATCAATGTCCACAGAGAAAATCTGAATGCTGGCATAATGAGGATCTGAATGAATATAGTGCACTATCAAACGAGCCAAATATTGCCAACAGTGTTGTGATGGAGGATATCTGTTTATTTGTAACCTATAAGGTCTTTGTATACAAATATAAAAACATAGTTTTTCAGATAATAAAATTTTAAGTTTTACACTGTTAAATTTTTAAACTTTGAATTAGAAAAAAATACCTTCAAAACGTGCATATCCCAATGCTTCTCCACGGAAACTTTTTACATATTTTACACCATATACAACTATGGGACGTCGAAGAATGTGAGCCAAAGTAAAAACATGCAATTGTTCGAGTGCAGATCCAGGTTGAGATGCTAAAGATAACAGCATTGCCCAATCTTCTTGCCATTGTGTTTCATCAAGAGAAAAATGCAAAAGGTTAGCCTGTAGCGTTTCCGCTTCTTTCCATCGTGGATATAAACTGAAATAAAAATAAAATTCTATAAATACCCCATTTACCTCTTTTCATTAAATATGAAATTTATACACAGATATGTTTCATTTATAATGTGTAAGGACAGTTCAAATGAAAAATGGAAACAATTAGAACTCCATATGGAATAAGTGACTAATGTACAAAAATTAGGTAAAACAAGAAATCCATAACCACAACCATCAGCTGAAATTGTAGTTGCAAAGCATAAGATGTTTGTAAATTGTACACACACCAGCACAGAGGTGTCCAAATTGGAAAAATGTGCTGTTATTTGGCTTTTAGTAGTGCAGGGAATCAAACCTGTCTACATTTACATTTTTATGAAGCAGGTATACATTAAGCACTGAGTATGTAGAAGAGCTGTGCACAGCTGGAGTCAGAAATCAAGAATATACTGAAACATCAGTTAATTTCAGCGTCAGAACTGTTTGTACAATCCTACATTGTTACCTGAGCTTACCGAAGTCTGAACTATGGGTTCCAAAAACAGGTACTGCCAAATTAAATTCTATTTTGGATGATTAAATTTAAATTGAAGTTTTTAATTCTCTATGACACTTAAATGTTTTTAAGCACTTCAATACATGGACTATGCTATCAAGTATCAAAAGTTGTTAAGGAGAGATTTATGTACGGTAACACAGAGGATGGGTAGTAACAGGAACTTCCGGGATGCTTTCGGTGACAAATTTAATAATTGACATTCTTGTCGGCAAGTGATGTCTCAGCAGAGATTAAGAGAAGGATAATGGATGTCGATGGTCTACTCACCTTGGTGAGGGAAATAATCATTTATACCTTTGATAGCACAGAGTGCTTAAAAAAGTCTTAGTTCCACAATGTGCATGTTGCACCCTTACTTTGGGCGCTTCATCAGGTGGGAAGTGAGAAGTTTAAACTAATGCAGGAGAGGCAGTTGGTTGTTGAGCATGGGGGAGGGTGCCATAAATTGAATTGTCAGTGGCTCAGCTCCGAGGATCAGAGGATGTGCGGGTGGCCATAATGCGATCTGCATGTGATGGAGGTTGGGAGAGGGTGTGGGATTATGGGAAATCACCAAGATCAGCGAGTGTCAAGGGAAGCTTCACTTTTGTAACTAGATTGGAAATATAATTATAATGAGTAGGGTACTTTTAGTGAATTTATAAATTTCGTAAACTGAATAATGGTTTTCATATCGATATTGATATTGGGAATTGTGTGTGTGGGGAGAAAGGGGGTACTTCAATCGCCTATTTTTTGGATGCATTATATAAGTACTCTAAAGGGTTTGGTGGGTGTACATTAGGGCAGGTGGCTGACACTCCCCTAAACACCCTTCTCTTATCGCCAGTCCCCATCTGCCATGAGCACAAATGCACACCCACCAAACCTTTTAGAATACTTCCATAATGCATCCTAAAAAGTATGCGATTAAAGTAACCCCCCCCCCACACACACACACACACATAATTCCCAATATTAATACCGATAGGAAAACCATTATTCAGGCCCTCACTAACATAAATATTTTAACCCCAAAATTCAGTTTATGAAATTTAAAATTCACTAAAAGTACCACACTCAAAAGTGAAGCTTCCCTCGACACTTGCTGATCTTGGTGATTTCCCACACCCTCTCCCAACCTCCGTTACAGGCAGATCGCATTATGGACACTGTGATGGTCCACCGATTCAATTTTACTTTTCCTTAACCAGTTTTGATTTATTTATGTTATATTTATCATTTTGAGGATTTCATTTTTTTGGACTGATTGCAATTCTCATTTCCAAGTGGTAGGAGTTGCACATGCGCAACTCTGACCTTTTGACTGTCAACTGCTAAAGCATGAGTGTAGGACATGACCCTTCTTGAGTCATAGCTAGCACAATCATCATATTCTGCAAATGTCTTCCCTGGCTTGCAATAGACACATGCCGGACGTTTACGTATGTTATAACTAAGTGACGTTAGGTCACAGAGTTAGGAAACAGAATTAGTTGGAGTGAGTTGTTGTGAGAAGTGGAGTAGAAATGTAGGAACGAGTGGTATGTGGTGTAGATAGAAGGGGTTGTTAGTACCCCTATCTACAGTTAGTACTCCTTCTATCTTTTGTATTGAAATGGGTAAGTCTTTGAATTTTTTGGAAATAAAATTTGTTTTAGAAACTTTTGAATTTTTACTATTTTTTTCTTGAGCAACATAAATTGATTCTTGATTATATTTAAACTTCAATTAAACTTGACAATCCTTTTTGAATTCTTACTCGATAAGTAATGCTTGATAAATACATAACGAACCCTATTTCAACTTTATTTGGCAAGTTATTATTGCCTGGCGCCCGATAAAGCTATCCGGAATTTGAATAAATTTGGATCAGACAAAAGGTCCAATTTTAAAAGTTATTAATCTTTGGAGCGTTACACCACCTGCACATCCGCCGACCACTCCGATACTCAGAGATGAGTTACTGACAATTCAATTTATGGCACCCTTCCCCTCTCCAGCACTCAACAACCAGCAGCTCTCCTGCATTAGCTTAAGATCCTCACTTCCCACCTGATGAAGTGCCCAAAGGGCACAAAATGTGCATCATGGAACTAAACCTTTTTAAAGCACTCTATACTATCAAAGGCATAAATGATTATTTCCTTCGTCAAGGTGGGTAGACCATCAGCATATCAGCATCCGTTATCCTTCTCTTAATCTCTATTGAGGCATCATTTGCCAACAAGAATGTTGATTATTAAATTTGTCACCAAAAGCATCCCGGAAGTTCCTGTTACTACCCATTCTCTGTGGTATGATACGTAAATCTCTCTGTAATAACTTTTTATTCTTCATAGCATAGTCCATGTGTTGAAGTGCTTAAAAACATTTAACAGTGTCATAGAGAATTAAAAACTTCAATTTAATTTTAATTACTGCACCGTGTACCTCTACTCTAATTTTTATTTTGGGTGATTGCACACTTGCAACATGTCACACATCAGCAGAATGTGATTCAATCAACATGTGAATAACTGCTTGATAGTACTTTTTTGGATGATTGGTCATGATGTCACTATTACACCTCACAAACAAACTGCAGCAAATGTGCCGTATATACCACTCAGGAGAAGTGGTAGGGGGGAAGCCATTCAAAGTAAATGGCATTCTAGTAAAGTGATGTTAAAGTGTTTTTTCTTATCATAAAGGGTTGTTGCAGTTTGTTTCTGGAATTTGGTTGACAATCACGAATGTGAGACACTGTGTTACTTACAGACACACACAATTCTTAAGCAGTCAAAGGCAATGGAAGTTCAACCAAACTGCATAATTCAGTTCTCCCACCTATTGCATTATGCCACTGTGGAACAATTCTAATTAGGTCCTCTCCCCCACTTCATTATAGGTCTTCCTCTCTTCCTGCAGTCTTTAAAGTTCATTGTTCTTAATTACATAGATGGACAAAAGGTAGAGTTGAGTTAATATATCCTGCATGAATTAAATGGATCTAGGAACAAGTAAACTATACAAATGCAATTGAGCACATGTGCACCTGTGCACATTATACTGATTTGCAAATACGGATGGCATTTAAATGGACCATCTACCTGTGCTGACCCCGTCGATTCTAGCACAAAAATTATGCACTGCTAAGGAACATGTGATATTCAAATGGCACAGAGACATTACCTTCGACGTCTCTGTGCCTACTCCAGTACAGATATACTGAAGTGCAGATAGTGGGATGGAAGCAAGCCATTCACAAGTGAAGGTTGTGACAGGATTGAATGTCCATCCAAATGTGATATCTTTATTGTGGAGACTGGAGATGTATCTTTAAGATGATATTATGAAGGTCAAGATTCATCAATATGTGATTACACACTTGCAGAGCACTGGTCCAAAGTGATATTCACTGACAAATTCACATTCAGTCTACAGTCCAATCCTCAAAGTCTGTTCATCTGCAACAAAGGATTGAATTGTTTTATCTCTGAGCAGCACATTTTTGCACACAATGGGCTAAATGGCCAGGTCAGAAGGGCCCCAAGGACTCAGAGAAGATAGGGGGGAAGGGAACCATTGGACAGCTGTTAGGAGACAGATGGTAGTCTCCCATCTAGCCCATTCAGTGTGTTCTTTAACATGCATAGAGTATGGTTCTCCCGCACATGGGGCCACGGATTGATGATGGGTTTGGAAAGGCATCCCATCCAACAAATGGCACCTTTCCAAGCCCTCAGTGCCCATATTGAGTGAGGGCAGAGAGTTTTGTGGAGATGAATCTCAATGCTGACCCAGGTGGGGCTTGAACCTGGAAACTGCAGATTACGAGCCTATCGTGCTACCAACAGACCTGCACTGTCTCACCGACTGAGCCGCCGCCCCCCCCCCCCCCCCCCACCTGCAGCAAAGGAGAAATCCAATTCCAACCAATGAACATCAGGGAAAGGGTTGGCTGGGATTTATTGTATCAGAACATCTACAAGTTATACCCTGCCAAACAAGGTAACAATAAAAACGATAGTCATCTTAAATTAAAAAATACTTATCTTCCCATTTGCATCTTAAAAAGTAGAAATAACACTGAAACATATCGATAGTGCAATCAGTCACTGAATTCATATTCCTTCAAAGGAAGATAAATAAATAATAAATAAATATCTCCTCAAGCACCTATGGCACCAGCAATCTTTTTGAGTAGATAAATCGGCACCCTATCTTCCTTTGAAGTGAATGCAAATTCAATGATTGATTGCACTATCAATATGCTTTAGTTTTATGTTCTACTTTTTAGGGCACAAATAAAAAGATATTTTAAATTTTTTAAATTTAATCAAATGATATAAAGATCTCAGTGAAAAATATTGCTTAAAATATATAACAATACTCTCTTTTTTATTTCACTAAAATTAGCTGGAACTATAAGATGTTAAATAGTTTTTCGTAGAAAAGTGTATCGAATGGTAGAATAAATAAGCACAATCAATTTCAGATATTTATACTTAGTAAATTTCTCACACTGATAATGTGAACATGATTGCTAAGATGAACACATAACTTGAAAATAAAGCATTATAATATATAGATAATAGATAACTTGTTATCGATTTCACTCCAACTATTGGAACTTCACCAGACATATGAATATATGTATGATGAATATCCTAATCTATCAATTTTCATGTCTGATGAAGTTCCAATTGTTTGAAAGAAATTGATAACAATTTAACTATTACAGTGCTTCATTTCAATATTATGTTTTCATCTTAATGACCATGTTCACATTAGCAGTGTATAAAATTTAGTAAGTATAAATATCTAAAATTTATTGTGGCGTTGAGATTTATCTCCGCAAAATTCCCCGCTCTGCCCACGGTCAGTAGGGGACACCGATGGGCTTGGAAAGGCCGCCGTCCGTCGGATGGGACGTTAAGCCGTGGCCCCATGTGCGGGAGAGACATACCCTGTGCACGTTAAAGAACACGCTGGATGGTCTTGACGGGAGGCTACCATCTGTCTCCCAACAGCTGTTCCAGTGGGTCCCCTCCCCCAACCTTCTCTGAGCCTTCGGGGTCCATGTGACCTGGCCATTTAGCCCATGGTGTGCAAAAAAGTGTCGCTCAGAGGTAAAACAACAACCCAAAGCCTACTTATGTACATATGAACTTTAAATTTACATTTAACAACCATGACTGGCAGTTGAAAGTGGCTGAGTGTATAATCATAAGCTCTGATTATTTTTTTAATTATTGCAATTCCTCTTAATCTTTGTTGGTGTTTGTTTGTTGGTACTGATAATCTATGATGATGATTCTCTTACTACCACAGAGATAGTTCATCATTTTGTCTGATTACTGTTAAAACAGAATCTTGAAATTGAAGCATGCTTGGTTACATGTCATGGAAGACTAGTGGCCAGATGTCAAGGTACATACATGGCAATACTAAAATTCAATTGGACAAAAAGTAAACACAAATATTAGAAAAAGGGACAAAATATGCATATCCTGAGTTAATTGGTTAATACCTAAATTAACAACATTGATACCACAAATAGAACAAACCATTCAAAAAATACCGACAATAGTAAAAGATAAAGAATGTTTTAAGATATATTATAAAACAACAAGAATAAAATCAAAAGGCTGATAAACAAAATATATTAAATGAAACAAAGGTATTCATCCTCCTCCTCCTCCTCCTCCTAAAGCAGCCATTGGCTACGGAGGTCCGACCAGACCATGCAGTTTCATTCTCCAAGCATATCTTGTCCTGAGCAACATCTGCTGCATCCGGCCACTGCACACCAATTCTAACAAGGTCCTGTTTGACATTATCAGCCCACCGCATCCTAGGTCACCTCCTCTTTCTGAGGCCTTTCGGTACACTGTTCATAACCCTATTCGCCAATCTACAATTATCCATAAGGGTAACATGGCCAAACCAGCGGAGTCTCTCTCTGCACAATATGTTGCTTAAAGGAGGTTGCAGACTCCTTTGCCTAACCACATCATTAGTTACAAAGTTAAACTACCTAATACCCAAGATACTACTAAGCATCTAGAATCAAAAGAATCTAGTTTCCTGTTACCATGTTTACACAGCGTCCAAGTTTCACTACCATAACTAACTCTAGGAAGAACCAAACTATTATACAGTCTAATTTTAGTCTTTAGGTGTATATGCCTATTTCTCCACAATTTCCATAGACTCTTAAAAGTCCCAGCAGCAATCCCTATTTGTCTGTTAATCTCATGCCACACATCACCAGTATATGTTGCATAGCTCCCTAGATAATTAAACTGTGACACCTGCTCAAGACCACAACCATTCAGATTAACTAAATCACAGCGTGCCTGACCAATTTTCATCACTTTAGTTTTCTCTCTGTTTATAATCAAACCTACTCTACTACCAGTCTCATCAACAGCTCGAATGAAAGAGTTCATTTCATCAACATCATTTGCCAAAAGGGCTAAATCATCAGCATAATCTAAATCAGAAATTTTCGTATCTCCAGACCAATTAAGGCCAAAATTTTTACCTAGTAGTGAATTTTGCAAAACATAATCAAAATTCTGCATAACATAATCATCTGCATAAATAAAATTTTGCATAACATAATCAAAACATAATCAGAATCTAAAGAAAAAAGGGGACAAAATGCACCCTTGTCGAACACCAGAAGTAATGCCAAACCAATTGCTACAAGCCTTACCAACTCTCACACACAACTCAGTGTTATTATAGAGAGCTTTCATTATGTTAACTACCTTCTCTGGTATACCATATGATCTCACAATCTACCACAAATTATGACGATCAACACAGTCGAATACATTTTTGAAATCAACAAAGCTAGCAACCAAAGGTTTCTGAAATTCTAGACATTTCTCAAGAATCTGCCTAAGTGAAAATATCTGATCTACACATCCCCTAATACTTCTGAATCCACATTGCTCATCACACAATTTCCAGTCTACCAGATTATTCATTCTATTAAGCAGAATCATGGAAAGAACTTTACCTGGAACAGAGAGTAGGCTGATACCCCTATAGTTATCACAAGAACTGCAATCACCTTTTTTGAAAATAGGGATAATAATAGCTCTGGTAAAATCCATAGAACTCAATGCCTTTAATCATGAAAGATATTCAAAATTTCAGTCATCAAGTGGTAACTGAAACATTTCCCGCTTTAAGCATTTCTGTAATAATTTCATCTACCCCTGGGAATTTATGAAGTTTAAGTTTAGAAATAGCCTAAATAACTTCATATAGTGTTATAAGGCCAACATTAAAGCCACCAATGCATCTATCATCATTACAATGGGAGTAGAACTAACCACATTGTTTAGAACATCACTGAAATGTTCAGCCCACCCAGCCATGACAGAATTCTCACCTTCTATAACCTTACCTTGTTTATCCTTCAATCATCGTATGCTTGTCCGCTTTCTACCACATAAAACATTAACTATCTGGTACAGCTCTCTGCTGTTGTGCTGTCTAACTGTTTCCTCCGCTTTGTCAGCCAAGCCATCAAGCCAAAGATTCTTATCGGTAGCTAACTGATCCTTTACACATTTATTAAGCTCTCTGTAATGCTTTCTGTTAGGACTAGTAGGGTATTGATTAAGGACATTCCTGCAGTTCCTTCTTTCTGAAATAACTCAAGTGCCTTATCACTCAAATAATTCTGCTTCCTCCACTCCTTTTTCCTAAAAGAGTACTGCTAGTTTCCAAAAAAGCCTGTTTAAAATGGTCCCATTCTTCCTCAACTTCAGTATTAAGCAAACCATGACTGTCATAATGACTAAGTAATCTATCATGGTAAGCTTTAGCTATAACTGGGTCTTTCAGAGCTTCAGTATTAAAGGTAATTTTTTTAACCTTAGCACAACACTTCTTAAGTTTAAGTTGCAAGACATTTTTAACAAGGTAATGGTCAGATCCAATTTCGTCTCCCCTATATGCCCTGGTATTCCTAACAGAACTAGCCCATTTGCTGTTAATTAATATATAATCAATCATATTCTTATGCAGTCCATCAGGTGAAACCCATGTGTACTTATATATGTCGCGGTGTTCGTAATAAGTGTTAGTCATTCTGAAACCCTTGAGTTTACTTACCTGTAGGAGACGTTGCCCATTGCTATTGCAGCTACTAATACCAAAAGGGCCTATCACCCCTCCCCAAAAGGTCAGAGTCAGTACCATCTTTGGCACTGAAATCACCAAGAACAAGGGTAATATCTCCTTTCTTGACAGAATTCAAAATATCCTAAGTTGTTCATAAAACCTATCCTTCTCATCCTCATCGGCATCCTCAGTGGGGGCATAACAGCAGATAACATTCAGGTCTTTAACGCTTGTCTGAAATTTTGCTGTAAGAAACCTTTCATTAATGCACTCATATCCTAGAAGAGCATCACTAGCATGTCTACTGAGAAGCAGACCCATGCCTTGGTGACGCTTTCCATATTTCCTCCCTCCCTCCTTCCCTCCCTCCCTGTAATTAGAAATTTAAAGTTATTTTTAAGTATCCCACCTTTACCTGTCCATCTGGTCTCTTGCAAACCAAGAATATCTAGGTTATAGCATTGGAATTCCTGTGTGAGGACATCAAGAGAATCCTGCAGAGAGAAAATGATTAGTAGGATTTTTAAAGAAACTAGGTTTATTGAGATAGGTAGGGTCAACAATATCAAACAGCCCCCCGATTGCAGGCATGGGGAAAAGACCTGTTTCTCCTCTGCTAAAAGCTGAAGTCACTGATGCTGGTAGGAACTTCAGGCACCAACTTTTCAAGTGGACTTTTTCAAGAGCCATATGGCCTCCCTGAGACACATTACTCCAGTTCAGGTTGACGATGTCCAACTAGCAAAGTGAGGCTCAGGTACTTGCGATGGCCTCTGATTAGGATTATCCACCAGCTGATAATAAGGTATCCCATGCCTCTGTTCACTTAGGGCTGGCAACCCAGAAGCAAACAGAAAACACAGTGGCAGATTCTCCCTCAACAGAGGAGACCAGTGCAGCCAGTGACCCCACCAGTGCAGGATCCATAATCAAGCTCAAATCCATAAACAAGTCCAGTCTAGTAGGTATAAATGGTCAGCACCAGGACCATGTGAAGTTAACCACTCGTCAGCAGGGCTGAAAAAAAAAAAGAAAAAGTGGCCATAGATGACCAGATCAGTAGGTCATACTGAACTGGCAGCCCTCTCCATCCGTTTCCTTGCAAAAGAGAATATCTCTTTTGAAAGGTACCAATGGCCTGCACCACGAGAAGGCGGAGTCGGACATTAGGCGCTAGACCTGGCCGGTTCTGTGCATCATCACTAAGGATTATTACACAGCTCTCCTTCCAGTTTATGCCTAGCTACCATTTACAGACTCAAAAGTATTAAATAATCTAAAAACAAAAACCTTAAATAAAAATTATATTAGCAGATAAAACAGAACAAATAGTATTATTAGATAAGGTAGAATACGAGGAAAAAAAAAACTGTTATTACATGATTTAAAATGTCAACCTATAAAGAATCCAATAGCTAAAATGATTAAAAAATTAGCAGAGATAAAAAATGACCTAAACTTACCACAAATTATAATTAAGACATGTAAGACCACCAGTATATCCTGATATTCCACAAACGTTTGTGAAAATTAAATTGCATAAGGAAAATCACCCATTTAGATCATTAATGAAGAAATGTAAAGCCCCTACCTATAATCTAGGGTGTTATTTGATTTTTTTTAGTCCATATTTCCCACCAACACAATATATTTTAACATCATATTATGATGCAATTAAAATTATACAGCGAACTAAAATCACGAGCACAACAACCATCCACTTCTTAGACATCTTATCGCTGTATACGAATACACCTATTTTGGATGTGGCGATGCAGCTAAAAGTGGAGTGTCTAAAGGTTGCCAGACCCACAGTACAACAGTACTTTAGTGTACATGAGGCCCTGGACTTGTCTACTAAGTCAAACCAGTTTGTTGTTGGCTGTTACCCTTGGGTTCAGAAAGAGGGGGTTCCAATGGGATCATCACTCTCTGGACTCATTGGCCAACATTATGTGGCATGTCGAAAAAACAGATTTAAAAAGAGTAAAATTTAAACCATTACTATATTTACATTACACAGATGACACTTTAATTTTCTGGGACCACCCTACACATGAACTAGACAAATTAATAGATACATTTAATAGCATTATGCTCACTATTAAATTTACACACGAATCAGAAATTAATGGAGAATTACTATACCTTGATATCCTGATTAAATGTAAGCATTTGAATTGTACTACTGCAGTGTATAGAAAACATGCATTCACCCCTAATTTAATACCATATGATTCTACACATCTTATTCATCATCCTCATCATCATCCTCAAGCAGCCATGGGCTACGGAGGTCCAACCAGACCGTGCAATTTAGTTCTCCAAGCAAGTCTATCCTGAGCTATATCAACTGCATCTGGCCACTGCACACCAATTCTAACAAGGTCCTGTTTGACATTGTCTGCCCACCGCATTCTAGGTCTCCCCTTCTTTCTGAGGCCTTTAGGCACACTGTTCATAACCCTATTCGCCAGTCTATAATTATTCATACGGGCAACATGGCCAAACCAACGGAGTCTCTCTCTGCACAATATGCTACTTAAAGGAGATTGCAAACTCCTTTGCCTAACCTCATCATTAGTTATAAAGTTGAACCACCTAATGCCCAAGATACTGCGTAAGCATCTGGAATCAAAAGCATCTAGTTTCCTGTTATCTTCTTTACAAAGTGTCCAAGTTTCACTACCATAACTAACCCTAGAAAGAACCAAACTATTATACAGTCTAATTTTAGTCTTTAGGTGTATACGCCTATTTCTCCACACTCTCCATAGATTCTTAAAAGTCCCGGCAGCAATCCCTATTTGTCTGTTAATCTCATGCCGCACATCACCATTATCTGTTACATAGCTCCCAAGATAATTAAACTGTGACACCTGTTCAAGACTGCATCCATTCAGATTAACTGAATCACAGCCTGCCTGACCAATTTTCATCACTTTAGTTTTCTCTCTGTTTATAACCAAACCTACTCTACTACCAGTCTCATCAATGGCTCGAATGAAAGAGTTCATCTCATCAACATCATTTGCCAACAGGGCTAAATCATCAGCATAATCTAAATCAGAAATCTTCGTATCTCCAGCCCATTTAAGGCCAAAATCTTTCCCTTGAAGTGAATTTCACATAACATAATCAATAACCAAGCTAAAGAGAAAAGGAGACAAAATGCACCCTTGTCGAACACCAGTTATTATAGAGAGCTTTCATTATGTTAACTAACTTGTCTGGTATACCATATGATCTCACAATCAACCACAAATTATGACGATCAACAGAGTCAAAAGCCTTTTTGAAATCAACAAAGCTAGCAACCAAAGGTTTCTGAAACTCTAAACATTTCTCAAGAATCTGACTAACTGAAAATATCTGATCCACACATCCCCTACCACTTCTGAATCCACATTGCTCATCACGCAATTGACTGTCAACCAGATTCTTAATTTTATTAAGCACAATCATGGAAAGAACTTTCCCTGGAACAGAGAGTAGGCTGATACCCCTATAGCTATCACAAGAACTGCGATCACCTTTTTTGAAAATAGGGATAACAATAGCTCTGGTAAAATCCTTAGGAACCATGCCTTTATCATAAAAGATATTCAGAATTTCAGTCATCCAAGTGGTAACCGAAACATTCCCAGCACTAAGCATTTCCGTAATTTCATCTACCCCTGGGGATTTATGTAGTTTAAGTTCAGAAACAGCCAAAATAACTTCAGATTGTGTTATAGGGCCAACATTAAAATCACCTATGCATCCATCATCACTGCAAACAATGGGAGCAGAACCAACTACATTGTTAAGAACATCACTGAAATGCTCAGCCCACCTAGCCATGACAGAATCCTCCCCTTCTATAACCTTACCTTGTTTATCCTTCAATCCTTGTATGCCTGTCCGTTTTCTACCACATAAAACATTAACTATCTGGTACAGCTCTCTGCTGTTGTGCTGTCTAACTGCTTCCTCGGCTTTGTCAGCCAAACCATCAAGCCAAAGATTCTTATCAGCAGCTAACTGATCTTTTACACGTTTATTAAGTTCTCTGTAATGCTTTCTATTAGGACTAGTAGGGTATTGATTAAAGACATTCCTGCAGTTCTTTCTTTCCGAAATAAGCTCAAGTGCCTTATCACTCAGATAATTCTGTCTCTTCTGCTCCTTTTTTCCTAAAAGAGTACTGTTAGTGTCCAAAAAAGCCTGTTTAAAATGATCCCATTCTTCCTCAACTTCAGTAGTAAGCAAACCATGACTGTCATAATGACTAAGTAACCTATCATGATAAGCTTTGGCTATAACTGGATCTTTCAGAGCTTCAGTATTAAAAGTAAATTTTTTAACCCTAGCACAACACTTTTTAAAAGGTAAACACACTTTAACAAGGTTGCAACACACTTTTAACAAGGTAATGGTCAGATCCAATTTCAGCTCCCCTATATGCCCTGGTATTCCTAACAGAACTAGCCCATTTACCATTAATTAATATGTAATCAATCATATTCTTATGCAGCCCATCAGGTGAAATCCATGTGTACTTATGTATGTAATAAGTGTTAGTTATTCTGAATCCATTGAGTTTACTGATTGAGATTCTGAATCCATTGAGTTTACATTGAGTTTACAGTACCAACTTTGGCATTGAAGTCACCAAGAACAAGGGTAATATCTCCTTTCTTGACAGAATTCAAAATATCCTGAAGTTGTTCATAAAACCTATCCTTCTCATCCTTATCGGCATCCTCAGTGGGGACATAACAGCAGATAACATTCAAGTCTTTAACGCTTGTCTGAAATTTTGCTGCAAGAAACCTTTCATTAATGCACTCATATCCTAGATGAGCATCGCTAGCGTGTCTGCTGAGAAGCAGACCCACGCCTTGGTGATGCTTATTGTTGTCCCTCCCTGAAAAGAGAAATTTCAGATTATTTTTAAGAATCTGACCTTTATCTGTCCATCTGGTCTCTTGCAAGCCAAGAATATCTAAATTATAATGGTGGAATTCTTGTGTGAGGACATCAAGAGAAAAAGCTCTGTGCAGAGTCTTCACATTCCAACTACCTATGAAGAGAAAATGGTTAGTGGGATGTTTAAAGAAACTATGTTTATTGAGAGAGGGAATGCCGACAATATCAAACAGCCCCCTAATCGCAGACATGGGGCAAAGACCCGTTCCCCCACTACTAAAGGCTGAAGCCATCTACACTGGAAGATTTTCTCCAACGTAGAATTTGACAATGCCAATAGAAGCAAAGAGTTCAGGTGCCTGCGATGACTTCTGCTCAGGATTATTCACCAGCTGATAAACATATCCTGTGAATCTATTCACTTGGGGCTGTCAACCCACAAACAAACAGAAAACACAGTGGAAGATTTTCCCTCCACAGAAGCCCACCAGTGCAGCAAAAATCAGGATCCATAATCAAGCTCAGAGCCATATATCTGTCCAGTCCAGTAGGTTTATATGGTCAGCACCAGGACCCTGTGTGGTTGACCACTCCTCAGCAGGGTAGAAAAAAAGAAAAGTAGCCATAGTTGTCCAGATCAGTAGGCCACACTAATCTGGCAGCCCTCCCCTTCTGTTCACTTCCACAAGAGAGTATCTCTTTTGAAAGTTACTAACGGTCCGCACCACGAGAAGGCGGGGTCGGACATTAGGTGCTAGGGCTGGCCGGTTCTATTCATCATCACAGGGGATTGGTGCATAGCTCTCCTTCCAGTGACTACCTAGCTACCATTTACAGACCACACATCTTATTAATTATAAAAAATTGGTAATAAACACATATTTTATATGGGACTACAGATATTCATCTAACACTGAAATATTAAAGAATTAAATAAAAGTAATATATGATATAACAAGATCAGCAGGATATCCTGACAATTTTGTTAATAAAATTAAAAAAACAGCTAAATTTAAAATGTAACAAACGTTACAACTTAACCCAACCCAATCAACAAGTAAAACACAATATACATAGTTTTCCTCATATCCCAGACATATCTAAAACTATGAAAAATACATTAAATAAATATGAATTAAAAATGCAACATACAGTAACTAATGCAATTAAAAAATTAATTATTAACAATAGAGATAAACCTATACCAACAGGAGGGGTTTATAATGTAGAGAGAGATACTAGATGCTGAAAATAAATTGGGGAGGAGGGAAATCAAATACATAGGAAAAACATATAGAACATATGAGCAAAACTTATTGGAACATCAAGATATAAAAAAAATAATACAGCTTTATCATAAGAAATTCTTCAAAATCATTTACAAATAGAAAATTTAACATACAATGCTATAGCAACACCTCCAAACAGATATCAACTTCAATACATGGATTTTTTAACTTTTAACGTTCTTTGAGTTGAATCTTAAGTCTGTTATCCTTTTAAGATGTTTAAGTATAAAGGGGTTCTTTTGAGCAACTTATTTTCTTCAGTATGAGTTTTAAGGAATGTGCAACACAATCAGCAGTGCCATTGACCGCAGTGCAACACAATCAGCAGTGCCAATCAGCAGTGCCACTTCCTCAGTGGAAAATGACTTCCTGAATGGTGGAAAATGACTTCCTGAATTGTGTTTACAGTGTAAAAACTCCGACTGGTATCCGGAACTTAAATATTAAGTGAAAAACATCAGCACTATATATTAGCAATGGTGGCCAATAAGAGATCAGTGACAACCAAGATAAAATCCTTGATGCAGGGCCCTTGTAAGAACAACGTAAAGATAACAGCATGACTGGTTGAACCAGCAAGAAGTCTTTGAAGACACCTGAAAATGGTAATAATTTCCATTTCTTTACTTGGGAACTTTTTGCAAAGATAAAGGTGTCCTTAAGTGACAATATACCATGTGAAAAATACTCTTGACTATGTGAATAGCACTAAGCTTAATGTAGAGTAATGTTGCTCAAGAACTCTTAATGTTACGGCATAATCGTGAATTAAATATTTTTACAAGAGGGATTTATCAAAATAATGAAAACATGTACTGTATGTGGAGAACATTTTATTAATAAGCTGTAAGCCCACCTCAGGCATTCAGAACAAATGCAATTTGATGTGGAAAAGACTTTTACAAGTCATGTACATATGGTAATGGAATGTGGGACCACTCTTCCTGTAAAATATGGCTCAACTGTGCCAGTGATGCTAGAGGTGGAAAGTGTGATCTGACTTTGCTCTCCGGATATTCCCTTAAATGTTCAATAATGTTGAGGCCTGGAGATTCAGAGGGCCAGGGTAGCTGCTATAGTTCATCATCGTTCTCTGCAAATCACAACTTAACACATTTCACACAATGCACAGGTGCATTATACACTTGAAACCAAGGAGGTCATTAGGGAACAAGTGGAGGTGGTGGTTTGGTGAAGGTGGTCTCCAAGAATGGATTGGTACTTACGGATGTGACATGACCCTGCAGAATAACTGCCCTGAGGAATGCCATGATATGGCACCCCACAGTATCAGGGATCCACCTCCATGCTTCACAGTCAGGGTGGTATGCTTCTGTTTTCACCAGATGTATACTCTACCAGTGGTAGGATGGACCTGTGGAGTCGATGATCAAGAAACTTGGGGACAAAGACACAAACAAAGAAGATGACAAAGAAGTGGGGGTTCATGTTGAGCCCTCTTAGTGGTATTGATCAAATCAATTTCATTAATTGATCTCGTGTTTTTTTATGTGGTTCAATGCCCATTATCCCCACCCTCTGTGGATCCCAACAAAGGGGTGCCCAGTTGGGCATCAGGGCTGCATGAGCACTATACCCACACAGACAGTGAGCCAAGCCCTCACAGACAAATAAAAGGAAAATGAAAAGAGAAGTTGAGGAAACAAACTTTCTTCACAAAAGAAACTAATAAAAAAATAACAAAATTTTGAAAAACCAAACTGGACTCACAATGAAAGATAACTTCAAAAGAATAAAAATTTGTGGGGAAACTCGCAAACTGTACCTGGATGTGAGCAAAGTTCTGCATAGTTGGTGCTAGCAGGTCCAACCCACCAACCGATTGGTCCTGGGAAAGGGGGGGGGGAGGGCACCTCATGAGATCCTGTTTACCAGAAGCAGAAGCCAAACCAGTGTGTGGCAACAATCCTGGAATTCGCTGCCCAGTCCTATGACAAACAGGCTTCACAATGGCAAGACAGTTAAAGAGAACCCTGCCAGTTATGGACTGAGGAGAGAAGGACCCCTGAGCAACTACCAGTATCCCCCTTTTCTGGGACATGGGTCTCTGCACCCAGCAAACATGCAGATGAGCATTCAGGACCTGTGAAGATACCCAAGCCAGCGGAACCTTTACAGGGTGGTACCCTCACCATAGACAGGAGTTTGCACAGAGGGGGTCAACCATATACAGGTTTCCTACTGGTAACATGAATATCATGCACACAAGTCTATAGGCTGACTTTGATGTCATCCTGATGACCATATATAATCACGACCCATATATATGGCACTGAAAGCAGCAGCACAGAGGATTTGGCATATTGGTCTTACCCCACAATGCAAATAACCTGCTTTGATGGAAGAAAGCAAGTGTATGTGTTGAACATTAGAATCAGTATTCGGGTGGGTACCAATTTACCATCATCATGCATCGAAACACGATGGACTGCTGTTACTCCTTGGGGGGGGGGGGGGGGTGAGCTCCGAGATGATTTCTTCTTTGGAGAACCACTCAGAGATCATACCCCATGAGGAATTCAACGTTTTGCAGGGTGTGGCCATGATATCCACACCACCAATCTGTGTGACCTTAAGTAGTAGTTCTGAATGTTTTGAACAAGTGGCCTCATCCTGTAAGTTGTCAGATCTCAGGAGCTTCACGTATTTTGGTGAACAGACAAGACTTTCCAAACCTTTATTACTGAAAAATGGGGTCATGTCCCCAATACCTGATCACCTGTAGAGTGGAAGATGAGGAATCTCAGGGAAGAAGACACAGACAAAGGTAACGATGGCAGAAATGACGAAGACAACAAAGATGTGGATTCAAGTTGAACCCTCTTGTTGGCATTGATCAAATCAATTTCTTTAATTGATCTCATGATTATTTTTGTGTGGTTCAATGCCCATGCTCCCCACCCTCCATGGAGCTGAACAAGGGGGCCCAGTTGGGTGCCATGGTTGCACAGACACTATACCCACAGACACTGAGCCAAACCCTTACAAATAAAGGAAAAGAAAAGTGTAGGGAAGAAATAAATCCTCACCAAAAAACAAAGCCAAAACATAATAAAAATTGTGAACCAATTTGGCCTCACAAAGAAAGGATAACTTCAAAAGAATAAAAATGTGTGGAGAAACTCACAAACCTGTAACCAGATGTGGGCAAGGTACTCACCGTTTTGAATAGTTGGCCCTAACAGGTCCAGACCACCAGCTGCAGCTGACTGATGATGGTTGTGGTGGGGAGGGTGGACGGGGGTGGGGCAGGAGCACCAGTTTTTACCAGAAGCAGAGGCCAAAGCAGTGTGTAGCAGTTGGCCTGGAATTTGTTGCCATGTCCCATGATAACAGGCTCCCCAATGTCAAGAGAGTCAAAGGGGATCCTGTTAATCATGAGCTGAGAGAAACGAGGACCTGTGAGTATTATTAGAATTCCTTTCCTGAAACATGGGTCTCTGCCCACAGCAAACGTTCAGGAGTCCAAATCAGTCGAACGTTCAGGAGTCCAAATCAGTCGAACCTTCATCTCGTGCCAAGGGGTAGCCCAAGATAGATGTGTTTGGAAAATTAAGTTACCCAGTCTGGTTGGAAATCCATAGCTCATGGTTGCTGAGAATTTTATATGTATGAATGCTAAGAGTAGCTAAATATTTCAAAAAATAAAAATGCTGAAAAAATTTTAAACATACAGATTTGCTTCTCAGCAGACAAGTATGCTCTTCTAGGATATGACAGCATTAACAAAAGATTTCTTAGAGCTAAATTTAAAACTAGCATTAAAGAATGATTCTATCTATGAAGAGGTCTGCAAAGACTTTCCCATATATCATATGGAATGGACTTCCCACTGATCTATATGGAAGGGGTCCTTTTGACATGGTAATTGCAGTGACAATGGGGAACCCCATTTTTACCAATCTCATTTTTTCCACAAATGTATTTCTTGGATTCTATGTTAACAGATAATTCTGTATATTTACTACAGATATTTACTAATTGGGATTTCTTGTAAGTTAATAGGTGGGAAGAGTCTCTAGCACTTTTTAATTGCTACATTTATGCCCCAACTGAAGCTCTTTCACAGCCCACTGGCTGGGAAGCAGTCATAGAATATACTTGGGATGCTATAGGAAGGGGTGTTGCATCCCTCAATTTCCCTCCCTGGATTGATCATGAACTGCAAGTGGACCTTGTATGTAAATGGTGTGTCTCACACTTACTACACTCTCAATAACTTCATGCACAGTATGAAACCTTACTATGAGGCATTGATTCCTGTGAGAGGTGATCATACACCTTATTAGGCCTAAATCCATATCCCAACTGTTAGGTCTTTTTGATCATATCTACACCATAGTGACATTTTTTAAAATAGGATGATGGAACTTGTACTACACATTTCAATATTAATTGCCCATTCTGCAGACATTTATCCACTAACTTTCTTGCAAATTGATCAAATGATTTGTTTTGCAACCTTGTTTCAACAAATTAAATTCCCTTAAAACTGAGTGGCAGTGTATTTTTACATCTAACTTATATGATTTATAGTTTCACCATTTGTATAATAATTGTCTTTATTATGATTACAGTGTAGTAGAAAAAATTAATTTACTTTAATTCCAAGTATACTATTCCACAAATGTTTAACAAAACCAAAAGTCCACTGAAACAAATCTTTTATATTTTTTAGTGATTTACAGCAAATATTTATTCAAATAACCGAAGTAATAAGAAATGTTATGTAAGAACAGCACACAAATATTTTAAAGATTATTCAATATTTTAAATCTGCCAAATACTTACACTGGTGCAGCTTCACACATACTATCTCCTAAAGCTCTACGTAAAGTATTGTCTCTGTCAAAAACTCCCCATGTTGCCTGGAGAGCTGAATCAAGGAGACAATCTCCTGCACTTCTATTCCAGAGAGCATAGAGCCTTGAGCCTAATCTTTCAGTTAATTCAAGACTCCAGTTGATAATTGGAGACTCTTCTTCTAATTCTATAAAAAAAAAATGCATTAAAAAGTCATTACATATAGAGTAATAACAAAGGGTCATTCAAAGTACATTCTCTTTCGCATTTACAAAGAAGTAAATTTCTACCAGAATTTCATACAGTAAATTCGTTCTGTGGTCAAGAGGTTAGCATGTATTGCTTCTGATAAAAGAGGTTTGGGTTCAAGCCCTGGGTAAGGCAAGGATGTTTGTGCTGTCTTTATGCTGAGGTGTTACCATCCTCACAGATTCTTCCTTATGGTGCATTAAAATGACAGGCTCCTGTCAGACCTGTGGCAAGCAGCTGCTTCAGGGAATATTTATTTATTAAAAGATAGATGTTAAGTCACTGTTGATAAAAAATTATTGAATTTTCTCTGTATCACTGTAATTACTGGAAAAGTTGTGACAACTGGATAGAATTATCATCTAGATATTTACCTTGGTTTCTTCCTTGCAATGATTTCCGATAGGTAGATGAGTCTATTGTCCTTTGGTGGATAGTAATCCAGATATACATTCACTTATATTCTTTGAAAGAATGCTGCTGCCAGTTTGACGTCAATTGGGTGCACACTTCAACCAAGGCACTTTTAGATTCACAGCTTATGTCTCAACTTTTCCAGGAGTGCAAATATTATATGCTGATGCATACTTGCTACATGTTTCACATTGTTGCTCCAATGCATCATCAGGAGAAGTAGTTGTTTTCGGTAGGTACAGATGTTAATGTGCTGCAGTCGGTGTTTGTTTATGTTAGGCTTGGAGCATGTTGTATGGAGGGCTGGGTGGCAGTACATGTGGTGCCCTCTATATAGGGGTTGGGGGGAGTAGGATTTTGGAGTTTCATTTTTTTTGTTTGAGCTTTATTTATACATAATTGTGGGAACTTTCGTGTGATGCTGTTGTGTTTTAGTGTGCGTATAGGATTGGATTGGATTGGATTGTTTTACCTCTGAGCGGCACTTTTTTGCACACCATGGGCTAAATGGCCAGGTCACATGGACCCCGAAGGCTCAGAGAAGGTTGGGGGAGGGGACCCACTGGAACAGCTGTTGGGAGACAGATGGTAGCCTCTCGTCAAGGCCATCCAGCGTGTTCTTTAACGTGCACAGGGTATGGCTCTCCCGCACACGGGGCCACGGCTTAACGTCCCATCCGACGGACGACGGCCTTTTCAAGCCCATCGGTGTCCCCTACTGACCGTGGGCAGGGCGGGAAATTTTGCGGAGATAAATCTCAACGCTGACCCAGCTGGGACTCGAACCTGGGAACTACAGATTACGAGCCTGGCGCGCTACCGACTGAGCCACCCCCGCCCCGTGCGTATAGGAAGTGCAGGAAATGGGTGTGTATGTATTGCTTAATTTAGTTTAATGTTTGGGTAATTAATGAAGAGTATTTTCCATGCTGAAGGTGGTGGAGTTATGTCATTATTACATATTTCATTTCCTTTAAGTATATATATTACAAGATTTTCAGCATAACCTAGTTGAAATTTCATAGGGGGGGGGGGGAGAATAGTAATCTTGCATAATTAAATTTTGGTGTTAGGTTGTGAGCAATGTAAACTTAGGTTAGGGCTATCTTTTGGTTGGCTTTTTCATAATCTTTTTGGTGTTCTGCCAGTCTGGTTGAGAATTGTCTAAAGGTTTTACCTACATATTTATTTTTCTGCTAGAGTTATTCGTGTGGGTCTTCAATATGGATGGCATAAATGCCTGCTGAAGGCATTTGTTATCCCACACCTGACTGTTTGAGAAAAATTATGATAGAATTTAATTACACTGTGCCAATAAAGTCCAAAGCACTATCTCAAAATCAATTAAAAATGACCAAGACCAACAAATGCCATCAGAGGCATTTATGTCATCCATACTGAAGACTCACATGAAGAACTCCAGCAGAAAAAATAAATATGTAGGTAAAACTTTTAAACAATTCTCAACCAGACTGGCAGAACACCAAGAAGATTATGAAAAAGCCAACCAAAAGATAGCCCTAACCAAAATTGCCATCACCCACAACCTAACATCAAAATTCAATGATGCAAGAATACTATTCTCTCCCCTATGAAATTTCAACTAAATTATGCTGAAAATCTTGTAACACACTTAAACAGAAATGAAATATGTAATAATGACATAACCTCACCACCTTCAGCATGGAAAATACTGTTCAATAATTACCCAAACATTAAACTAAATTAAGCAACACACACACCCATTTCCTGCACTTCCTACATGCACACAGAAACACAACAGCATCACACAAAAGTTCCCACAATTATGCATAAATAAAGCTCAAACAACAACAAAAACGAAACTCAAATTCTATATCCCCAACTTCAAAATCCTACTCCTCCCAACCCCTCTATTGAGGGGTTGGGAGGTACATGTACTACCACCCACCCCTCCACACAACATGCTCCAAGCCTAATGTAAACAAACACTGACTGCAACACATTAACTGTACCTGCTACAAAACAACTACTTCTCCTGATGATGCATTGGAGCAACAATGCGAAATGCGTAGCGAGTATGCATCAGATATAATATTCGCACTCCTGGAAAAGTTGAGACATAAGCTGTGAATCTAAAAATACATTGGTTGAAGTATGCACCCAATTGACATCAAACTGGCACCAGCATTCTTTCAAAGAACTAAAAATAAAGATAAAAATAATAAACGTGACACACTTGGCATCCACCAATAAATTACCACTTTGAAGTCAATTCAAATATTAGAGGAATAATTTTTCCTCTAATATTTGAATCGACTTCAAAGTGGTAATTTATTGGTGAAAAATAAAGAATATAAGTGAACGAATATCTGGATTACTACCCACCACAGGACAATAGACTCATCTACCTCGGAAATCATGGCAAGGAAGAAACCAAGGTAAATATCTAGATGATAATCCCATCCAATTGTCTCAACTTTTCCACTAATTACAGTGATATAGAGAAAATTCAACAATTATTTATTTATTATTTAATGGAACTTTGAGGAATTATTAGATTGCAAATTTTGCAATTAAGTGCATCTTTAATATTAACTTTTCAAATTTTATCTATTACTAATGAATTAAATTTATCATCAGCCATTTTGGGGAAGCTAAAACATGGATGGATCAATTACCACATGACATTGTTAGTCTCAGTTCATGTAAATCAAAGGTGGCCATCTATCCACTTCTATTAATCAAATGTTAACAAATGTATGCAGCAACAATTCATGATGCGATAATTAATATCCTGAGGTTCACAGAGTGAAGGTTGGAGAGCATGTTACCTGATGGTTGGATTTTCAAAGTTCATTAATAATAGCAGGGTCACTGACAAAAAGAAGCTATGATATAAAATGAGTTAAAAAAGAACTGTAAAGGCAAACTATCAGTGAAAACTGAGTAGGTGAATAACTATAAAGGGCATTCAAAAATTTCTTGGTGTGTGTGTGTAGATGAACCATATCCACAAATCCTCCCACAAGACTTTTGCTCCAGGATGTTTACTTTTTTTTTTAATTTCCCAAGGAGTGGTAGCTGGGACAGCTTACATGAAAAAATGACTAAATGGCCAATACTACACCAACATTATTTTGCCCAAAATGGTTAAGGAGATGAAGGAGAAGCATTCAACAGCAGACCTCTCAATGGTTCTCCTTGCTCATGCCAATGCCAGTGCTCATAAAACCCTGAAAGTTATGGCCTATCTGGAGCAGGAAAACATTAAACATCTACCCCTCCTGCCTATTCACCTGATCTTGTACAATGCAATATTTGGTTATTTCCAAAAATTAAAAAGGGACTTGCTGGTAAGTCTTTTTCAAGTGTGCAAGACATTGCAAAATGTGTTCATGAAGAGTTGAGGAGTATTCCACAACAGGAGTATACCAAGCATTCCACAATTGGTACAGATGTCTGCCACTTTGTATAGATGTTGGAGGGGAGCACTTTGAAGGACAATAAAAGTTTTGTTGAGGTAAGGCAATGTTTTTTTTTATGCAGATTCATGTGAAGAACTTTCTGAATGGCACATATTATATTTAGGATGAATATATTTTTAGGTAGGAGTAGCAGAGTATAGAAGCTGTAAAGTGGTGCAAGTAGGTATATAATATAGGTAGAAGGAAATGCAATAAATCTCAAATCAGTCACAACAATAAACAGTAAAAAAAACAAAATACAATTTTGTATAAATGCAATTTCCAATGCTTAATCAATTACTGTTGAGCTTTACCACTCCACAAAAGACTCCGTGCTGTTTGTTATAGAGAGCCATCATTAATGTCATTAACTTTTCAGATACTCCATAAAACATTGCAGTGAATCATGATTAAGACTGAAATGGCCTTGCATTACCTGTAGGAGATTATTTAAAAAACTTATTCATATTATAATTAATAAATATAATTTTTCAAAATCATAGCTTAGTAAAATATTATATTAATATTATTTGTAGTAAATGTTGATATCACAAATAGAGTGAACAGAATAGTGACTGATAAAACTTTCTGCAGTGCTAAGCATAAAAAAAATACATAAATAAATAATTATCTTGTTTAAAATCTCTCATATATTATTGTGTAGAATTAAATGTTCTTTCCTTTAAGATATAGCATGTCATATTCTGTTCATTACTTTAGAATGAGTTCAAATCTAATTATAACACCCATTTTTTACTGTACTGTTTTTAAAATAATAAAAAAACCTCAATTAGCTGCTTGCTACAAAGGTGTGACATGAGCCTATCAGTTTCATATGACTTGGAAGTCTGTGAGTAGGGCGTAGGGCGAGACCTCACTTTCAAACAAACATTTAAAATTAATATATTTCTTTTTGCGAAATATTACATTTAAAAAAAAATTACATTAAACATCCTTTATATTGGTACATATGACATTTTTCTGCCTATTAATTATTTCAGAATAAGGTTTAAAAACTTATTTTTTCCCTGAAAGTAGCACTTTCAAATTAACAAAGCCACCAGACTGAATTCTACTTCATAAACCTGAAACTTTAAGGGTTAAATGACATAAACATATTCCTCCTGTTGTGCTGTAATTGTCTAACTCTTACTGTGTCGCAGCCCAAAGAATCACTTTCATCTTTCCCATTCTAGTGGTCAGAGACCGAAGCTTCGGCCCTGTAGTCTAGGTCCTTCAGTCATTGCAAACAGCATCAAGTAACCCCAATTCAGTTCATGCTTCTATTCTGCTGCAATGCACTCTTCTAAACTTTAACAAAAGGATATTGATTTTTTTTTACTACGGAAAATTGTTAATACAGATTATAAACAATGATTAATTAGAAACGATCGAAAGTGAAACTGCTAATGATCTATAATGCCGGCAATCAGAACAAGCATAAGATTACACAGAGCACAATTTTCAAATGGTAGGACGTTATTTATTAATATTTTTAATTACATTTAAAGCATATAAACAAATTAAGATCAGAAAATTGCGATTTTCAACCACAATTTCTGCTCGAATTTTAGAATTAAACTTTTCCGTAGCTGTTATGCAGCTTCATAATATACAACTCATTCTCAAATTCAGTGCATCGATTAAACTTTAAATGCTTTGAAACATTTTTTTCATAGTTCTTTATCACTTTCCTGATATATTTTTCATTTTTTATTTAAATTATCTAGTTTTTAAAGCAAAATTATTTTTTATGACACTGCTTTACTTAGGCCTAGAGTTTGCCAATCGTCAAAAGTATAAAAATATGTATTATGCATTATATGCATGAGTAAATAATTCAGAAAAAAGGAAAAAAATGAAAGATTTAAGCATAATCAAAATATTATGAACTGTTTATATTCGAATAATAAAATAATATAGAAAAAATGGGAAATATATATATATTTTTGAAATTTTACTAAAGATAAAGTGGGAAAAAATACAGTAAAATTTTGTAATGTTTTAAAAAAATGCTTAAAAAATTTAACTTCCCATTTTTTTTTTCTTCAAATTTTTGATATTTTATTAAGCACAATTAAACGTTCTGTCTTTTGGTATATAACAACATATTTCTGTTCATTAGTTACTGTAGGATGAGGTTCTAAAGTTGTTTATTTTATTTTCTGAAAACACTTTAAAATATATCCGGACACCACAGTGAGTTCAGTTTCAGAAACCCAACACTGTGAGGGTTAATACACATAAAACATCATTTAATTGCAAAACAAATTAGATTCAGAATTTGGTTATAATGGAATGACTTCAAGAATACTGCAAGACAGAATTAAAGTATATAAATCCGATATTCTACATATAAAACAACTACTGCTTTGGCTACCACAGCCATCAGTGGCAAAATCAACTGTAGTATTTGAAAAAGATTCAGTCACCTGTTTAACAAAATTTTCCTTTTGGTATATCCTATATTGAAAAATTACCCACATAAATCAACCAGCTGCAATCCCAACACCCAACAATTTAGGCAGCAAGGAGAATTTTAAAAAACTAGCTTCGTATTAATAAAATTTCAAACTTTTATTCACTAATAATCACCGGTAAATCATAACATAATGCCAACAATAAGCACATGATTGCCTTAATATAACACCAATATTAACATCCCATAAACCTTCAAGCAGTATAATACTAGTATTTTTGTCTTTTGCATATATCCTTTTATAAGAACTAATCATTTTAACATCTAAGCTGAATATTTTAATGTAAACTGGAGACTGTAATCCTATGATTCTACGAAGTTCATTGGATATAAATATATTGGCAATTTGTCCTTTACTTTCATCATATATTAATTGGCTTTTGATAAGCTCACTGGACAAAAAATTAGTCATCTCCCACCGTTAGAGGGTTACGTCCATTCGACAGCAACAGAGGGTGCACCAGTAATAAATGCATTCTATAAATGTAATGGTAGATAGGTAGTCACTGGACGGAGAGTTATGCACCAATCCCCTGTGATGACGCATAGAACCGGCCAGGCCTAGCACCTAATGTCCGACCTCACCTTCCTGTGGTGCAGACCATTAGTACTTTTCAAAAGAGATACTCTCTTGTGAAAGTGAACGGAAGTGGAGGGCTGCCAGATTAATGTGGCCTACTGATTTGGACAACTATGGCTACTTTTTTTTTTCTACCTTGCTGAGTGGTCAACCACACAGGGTCCTGGCGCTGACCATATATACCCATAGGACTGGACAGATATATGGCTCTGAGCTTGATTATGGATCCTGAATTTGATGTAGTAGTGGGCTTCTGTGGAGGGAAAATCTTCCACTATGTTTTCTGTTTGTTTGTGGATTGACAGCCCCAAGTGAATAGATTCACAGGATATGTTTATAAGCTGGTGAATAATCCTCAGCAGAGGTCATCGCAGGCACCTGAACTCTTTGCTTCTATTGGCATCGTCAAATTCTACATTGGAGGAAGTCTTCCAGTGTAGATGGCTTCAGCCTTTAGTGGTGGGGGAACGGGTCTTTGCCCCATGTCTGCGATTAGGGGGCTGTTTGATACTGTCGGCATTCCCTCTCTCAATAAACATAGTTTCTTTAAACATCCCACTAACCATTTTCTCTCCATAGGTAGTTGGAATGTGAGGACTCTGCACAGAGCTTTTTCTCTTGATGTCCTCACACAAGAATTCCACAGTTATAATTTAGATATTCTTGGCTTGCAAGAGACCAGATGGACAGATAAAGGTCAGATTCTTGAAAATAATCTTAAATTTCTCTTTTCAGGGAGGGACGACAATAAGCATCACCAAGGCGTGGGTCTGCTTCTCAGCAGACACGCTAGCGATGCTCTTCTAGGATATGAGTGCATTAATGAAAGGTTTCTTACAGCAAAATTTCAGACAAGCATTAAAGACTTGAATGTTATCTGCTGTTATGCCCCCACTGAGGATGCTGATGAGGATGAGAAGGATAGGTTTTATGAACAACTTCAGGATATTTTGAATTCTGTCAAGAAAGGAGATATTACCCTTGTTCTTGGTGACTTCAATGCCAAAGTTGGTACTGACTCTGACCTTTGGGTAGGAGTAATAGGCTCTTTTGGTATTGGTAGCTGCAATGGGCAACGTCTCCTACAGGTAAGTAAACTCAATGGATTCAGAATAACTAACACTTATTACAAACACCGTGACATACATAAGTACACATGGGTTTCACCTGATGGGCTGCATAAGAAAATGATTGATTATACAAATAATTAATGAACTCAACTTATTTTGGGTACTCCAATAAATAACCACTCTATTAAGTTGCTTCAAATATTTAGAGGAAAAATTGTCTTGAGCCGAGTGGGATATGAATCCACGACTTCCTGATAACATGTCAGGTGCTCTGGACCACTGAGCTACCAGTGGTCCAGAGCACCTGACATGTTATCAGGAAGTCGTGGATTCATATCCCACCCGGCTCAAGACAATTTTTCCTCTATATGATTGATTATAGAGGGTGATTGTAAACTCTTTCAACAAAAAGAGGGTTGATGTACACATCAAGAACAACAATTGTTGCAATGGAAACTAGGGTTACATTCCACTCCTTCTGCAAGAGAAGTGTAAAGTTACATATCCACGTTGTTCCTTCAACAGTGAAAACAAAGGCACTTAACCAATTTATAAGTTGCTTAATTACATTCATGTCAAAGTAGTTGCTCAAAGTGGCATCTGAGGGCATTGTTGCACAGCCAACACTGGCGAATGAAGGACTTTTGCACCCTCTCATAGACTCCTGGTCTGGTGTTGGTCTTGTCCGCTGCAACACCAATTCTCGTGATGAGATCTTCCAGGGAGTCCACAGGTGTCTCATATATAAGTGTTTTCATGAGCCCCCAGAAGAAGTCTAGTGGATTGAGGTCTGGGGAGTGTGGAGGTCAAGCCACAGGTCCAATCCACCACCCGGGATATGTTGCATTTAGGAAGTATCGGACCTCGATCGAAAAGTGTTCCGGGGCCCCATCATGCATAAACCACGTCCCTCTGCATGGTGAGCGGAACACCCTGCAACAGACCAGGAAGCACTTGGTACAGCACTTGGTTTCCAGAAACACACGGTACACTGTGTCAGTCAGTCGTTCTGGCAAGAGGTAAGGTCCCACCAGACAATTACCCAGGATACCTGTCCAGATGTTGACACCAAATTTCTGCTGGTGTTTGTGAGGGTCAGTGACGTGTGGATTTTCTTGAGCCCAAGCGTGCTAATTGTGATTGTTGAAAATGTGTTCCCGGGTAAACGTGGCCTCATCACTAAATAACACTAATGTGGGAAATTGTGGATTAACATTTTTATCTGGAGCATCCACCTAACAAACTCTACCTGGCGGGGATAGTCATCTTCATTCAAAGCTTGGACCTTCTACATGTGGAAAGGATGCATCCGTGCCTCACATAGGATATTCCACAATGAGGTTTGACAAACTCTCATTTTGGATGACACCAGTCGCGTACTTGTGGAAGGAACTTCTGCAAATCGCTGCAAGACACATTCTTCCATTTCCGGTGTTCACACACTTTGCGAACATCCAGTATCACTCATTGAGATAGCCAACGAGCCAGTTTCACACAGTCTTCGATCAACACTGGCGAAGGTCGAATGGTAAGGAATACGATGATTCAGAAATCTCTCATGGTACAATCTTTGTGCTTCACATCCATTACTACCTGCTTGGCCGTACATCAAATGCATATCCGCCAATTCCTCGTATGTGTAGTCTTCCATGTCCTTCACGAATACATCACTTATCATGTGATGTTATCACGGTAATGTCGATGAATGGGTTCGGCCGTTTTTAAATGTTTGTTCTTAATCGTCTACACACTTGCTCAGCCCACCTGATTTGCATCTTGTGCTTTCCATGCACTGTTTGTAAATATTTGTGCATGCATGGCATTTTTCGAAAGTACTCTTTTCTGGCGGAAGGAGTGGAATGCGACCCTAGGTTCCATTGCAAAAATTGTTCGTCTTGATGTGTACTATCACCCCTCTTTTTTTGTTGAGTTTATAATCACCCTGTATAATAACAGCAAATGGGCTAGTTCTGTTAGGAATACCAGGTCATATAGGGGAGCTGAAATTGGATCTGACCATTACCTTGTTAAAAGTGTCTTGCAACTTAAACTTAAAAAGTGTTGTGCTAAATTTAAAAAATTTACCTTTAATACTGAAGCTCTGAAAGACCCAGTTATAGCTAAAGCTTACATTATAGGTTACTTAGTTATTATGACAATACGGTCATGGTTTGCTTACTACTGAAGTTGAGGAAGAATGGGACCATTTTAAACAGGCTTTTTTGGAAACTAGCAGTACTCTTTTAGGAAAAAAGGAGCAGAGAAAGCAGAATTATTTGAGCGATAAGGCACTTGAGCTTACTTCAGAAAGAAAGAACTGCATGAATGTCCTTAATCAATACCCTACTAGTTCTAATAGAAAGCATTACAGAGAGCTTAATAAACGTGTAAAGGATCAGTTAGCTACTGATAAGAATATTTGGCTTGATGGCCTGGCTGACAAAGCTGAGGAAGCAGTTAGACAGCACAACAGCAGAGAGCTGTACCAGATAGTTAATGTTTTGTGTGGTAGAAAAACGGACAGGTATACAGGGATTGAAGGATAAACAAGGTAAGGTTATAGAAGGTGTGAAATCTTTCATGGCTATGTGGGCCGAGCATTTCAGTGATGTTCTAAACAATGTTGTCAGTTCTACTCCTATTGTTTGTAATGATGATACATGCATTGGTGGCTTTAATGTTGGCCCTATAACACAATCGGAAGTTATTTTGGCTGTTTCTAAACTTAAATTTTATAAATCCCCAGGGGTAGATGAAATTACTATAGAAATACTTAAAGCTGTGAATATTTTGGTTACCACATTGCTGACTGCAGTTTTAAATATCTTTTATGATAAAAGTATTGTGTCCTATGCATTTCAACAGAGTTATTATTATCCCTATTTTTAAAAAATGTGACTGCAGTTCTTGTGATAACTATAGGGGTATCAGCCTACTTTCTATTCCAGGTAAAGTTCTTTGCACGATTGTGCTCAATAGAATTAAGAATCTGGTTGACAGGCAATTGCATGATGAGCAATGTTGATTCAGAAGTGGTAGGAGATGTGTGGATCAGATATTTCCACTCAGGCAGATTCTTGAGAAATGTTTTAGAGTTTCAGAAACCTTTCGTTGCTAGCTTTGTTGATTTTGAAAAGGCTTTCAACTCTGTTGATCATCATAATTTGTGGTTGATTGTTAGATCATATGGCATACCAGACAAGTTAGTTAACATAATGAAAGATCTCTATAATAACACTGAGTCCTGTGTGAGAATTGGTAAGGCTTGTAGCAATTGGTTTAGCATTACTTCTGGTGTTCGACAAGGGGGCATTTTGTTTCCTTTTCTCTTTATTTTGGTTATTGATTATGTTATGTGAAATTCACTGCAAGGGAAAGATTTTGGCCTTAAATGGGCTGGAGATACAAAAATTTCTGATTTAGATTATGCTGATGATTTAGCCCTTTTGGCAAATGATGTTGATGAGATGAACTCTTTATTTGAGCTGTTGATGAAACTGAGTAGAGTAAATTTGGTTATAGACAGAAAACTAAAGTGATGAAAATTGGTCAGGCAGGCTGTGATTCAGTTCATCTGAATGGTTGCAATCTTGAGCAGGTGTCACAGTTTAATTATCTTAGGAGCTATATAACAGATACTGGTGATGTGCGGCATGAGATTAACAGATGGACAGGGATTGCTGCCTGGACTTTTAAGAATCTATGGAGAGTGTGGAGAAATAGGCGTATACACCTAAAGACTGAAATTAGACTGTATAATAGTTTGGTTCTTTCTAGGGTTAGTTATGGTAGTGAAACTTGGACACTTTGTAAACAAGATAACAGGAAACTAGATGCTTTTGATTCTAGATGCTTACGCAGTATCTTGGCATTAGGTGGTTCAAATTTGTAACTAATGATGAGGTTAGGCAAAGGAGTTGTCAACCTCCTTTAAGTAGCATATTGTGCAGAGAGAGACTCCATTGGTTTGGCCATGTTGCCCTTATGGATAATTATAGATCAGCGAATAGGGTTATGAACAGTGTGCCAAAAAGCCTGAGAAAGAGGGGGAGACCTAGGATGCGGTGGGCAGACAATGTCAAACAGGACCTTGTTAGAATTGGCGTGCAGTGGCCAGATGCAGCAGGTGTAGCTCAGGACAGACTTGCTTGGAGAACTAAATTGCATGGTCTGGTTGGACCTCCGTAGCCCATGGCTGTTTGAGGATAATGATGACAAATAGCTGTGCCATGCTACAGGGTTCATACAGTGACACGAAGTGGTTGTGTGCCATGTGTATTTGCCATTCCGTGAAACATGGGTTGTACTAAAGATGTCGAATGAGTGGTAAAAAGGTGTTATTGCATTTGGCCAAGCCAAAGGGCATAGTGTACAAGAAGTTGCTGCCTTTGCAGGTGTGTCAAAATGTACTGTCCAAAGGGTTTTCCAGCAGTGGTGTACATCGCAGTCCACCGCTAATTGTCGCCAGAACTGTGGCAGAAAGACTCCTCACCAATACAGGCTGCTGCAGTGTCTCACGCACTGATAGGAGAAACCACTTTGCAACGAGGCAGGAATTGCTCCAGTCAGTCAATGCAGGCCTACAACAAGCTGTTTCCGAACGAACATTCTGAAGGGAACTGCATGCGACGGATATCTGGAGCAGAGTACTGCAGAAGAGACACATGTTAACAGCTCTGAGCAAGGCTGCAGTGGACACAGCGTCACAAGGACTGGACTGTAGACTCTTGGAAGCATGTGATCTGGTCAGATGAGTCACGTTTTGGCTTGTACTCGAATGATGCGAGGCGATGGTTCATTGTAAGCCATATGAAGCCATCCATGTGGACTGTGTGCAAGTTTCTGTTCAAACAGGAGGAGGCTCTGTGATGTTCTGGCAGTGAACGTACCATACGAAGAAATGGGTCCTTTGGTTGTGGTAATGTCACATTTGAACTGGAAAGGCTATATGGAGCTACTGGACAACCATGTTGCTTTTTGTGCAGCATCTCCACAGTGAATACTAGAAGGATACCCCGTCTTCCAAAACAACAATTGCCATGTGCACCGGGCTCAAAGTGTGTCAGATTGGCACGATGAGCATTCTGAAGCCTTCAAACATCTCGACTGGCCCGCCAAATCCCTGGATTTGAATCCCATAGAAAACTTGTGGGACTCTTTGGGGGCAATGAGTGAAGAGCTGTCTCAACCATCCGGCAAATCTGTCTGAACTGCAGCATTTGCTGCTGGACGAAGAGTGGATGAATATTGATGTGCACTACATCTGCACACTGGTGGCATCCATGCCAGACAGGATTTCGACTGTTCTTCGGTTGCACAGAGGCATTACATGCTATTAAGTGAGATTCAGCCAGGGGTGACTAATTTCTTGTCCGGTGAGCTTATAATTTACAAAATCAAACTACTAGTGGTATAGTATCTCTTTATTATTAGACTAGCTGAATTGTACCCAGCACTGCCTGGTCTCACTTTGAAAATGCATCATGTATCTTCTGATTTTCATTGTTTTCTCTGCCCTAAAATTTAGACTTGTGAGTACTACCCCTGCTCTCCCAATTCCTTAGCACAGATTGAACACATATATATGTTGGTGTTGTAATAAGGAAAAATGATTAATGCAGTGTTGCCCCTTTTAGAAATTCGTCTTCAAACTGGCCACTGCAACTTGGACACAACTAAGAAACACTGGCATATTTTGAAGTATCTACCACAATTTCTCAATGAGTTATGGCTGCTACAGCCAGATATCTTCCTTTATTATTATAAATAAGAGTTCATTACTATGCATCACTGAAATGTGGTAACTTCAAGTTGCATTTCTTAAATATCCTTTCAGCTGTCTATGTAAAACTATAGTGTAAAGGAAGGTTTTCGTATATTTTTCACTTTGCCTTAGTTGGGTAAAGTATTGAGCTATTATTAACCTTAGAGTGCTGAATACCATGGCAGTGACAGAGTGGTTAGTGTGCTGGCTGCAGATCAAAAAGATTTGGCTTAAACTACAATATAACATCATGGATGTTTCTTTTCTTGTGCTGTTATTTTCACAGACTATGACTATTATACTGACAGGCTCCTGTCAAACCTCTATGGCACCAAAATCTAACTAGGTAAGTAGGTATATTGCACAAATATAACATTTGACTGTAAATGGTAGTTGCAAATAACTATAATGATGCACAGAACTGAATAGACAGCATTTAAAGCCTCCTGTCTTCTCATGGTGCAGAACATTAGTATCTTTACAGCAGATATCCGCTTGCCTAAATGGGAAGAGAAAGGGTGGGCTGTAAGATTGGCTTAGCCTACTGATTTGTAGCTCTGTGGCTAACTTTTTTTCACCCCTTTTAAGGTATTCTTAACTTCACATGGTCTTGTGCTGACCACATACACTGGTTCAACTGCCTAATGATAGTGACTGTGCTTTGTGTTTGCTTGTGGGTTGTTAGCCCTAACTGAAAAAATATAATGGATAATTTACATTATATGACAGAGTGATACTGATCAGGAGTTAGTCCAAGTGGCACAACATCTGAATACAGTATACTCCATTACATCTAGTTGAAGACCTTTTTGTCTGATCCAAAATAGATTCAAACTCCGGATAGCTTATCGGGCACCAGGCAATATTACAATACAAACATAAACAGTACAATAAAAGTAGCCTTTTCTAGTATGAATGCATACAGAAGTAACTGCTATTGGTCACAATCTGAGGTTTCATTTTTAACAACATGCTAAACATGTGGATGCAAAATACAGTACCAGAGATATATCAAGTAACCAAAAGTTGTTTGTGCAGTTTTTGAGGGTAAAATTAAACCATACGTAAAAAGTGAATAAAGATATTTTATTCAGGAAAGTAAGCACTAGCACAATCTATAATCTTTTCCCAATGAGACACAAGTTCATAAATGCCACTCCAGGAGAATTGCCGATCATTAGAAGTGAAGAAACTAGTCAACTCTGTTTCAAAATTGTCAGTTGCGTATATGATTGTCCAGCTACAGTAGTCAGATGGTATGAGGTCTGGGGAATACAGAGGGTGGGGTAGAATTTCCCAATCAAGGCTGTGGAGCTTGTCTCAGGTCACTCACACTGTGTGAGGTGAGCATTGTCCTGAACAAACACAACACCTTTGTGATGAACAAGTGTAGGCTGTTTTGGAGCAGTGCATCTGCAATCCATTGTAGCTGTGCCGAGTAGACGTCTGCAGTGATTGCTTGGCCAAGAAGCTCATAATGGACAATACCAGCTGTAGTCCACCAGATACAAAACAAAATTTTTTGTTCATGGATCCTGTGCTTTGATGTGTGTGGTATGGGTTCACTGGACGACAATCAATGATACAAATCGTTGCTCAAGATGAAAAAATAGCAAAGTCAAAATATTCATAAAACAAAGTTTATTTCCAAAAAATTCAAAACTCACCAATTCAATTGATGAAAACAAGTCAGAGTAACTAAAAACACTCCATCTCTAAATATGACTCACAAAAACTGAGTACTAATGTCTTCCTCCTTCACCACATTCCTACTAACATCTCTCTCACTCTTACTACATCTCTTACTGACTCCTACTACTCTTTACTCTAATTCAACTCTGTGACTTCATGGATACATGCGGTGTACAATCTGGCATGTATCTGTTGCACACTGGGATAAACATTGGCATAATCTGATGATCGTGCTAGCTATGATGCAAGAGCAGTCGTGTCCTTAACATGCGCATTAGCTGCTGACAATCAAAAAGTTGGAGTTGCACATGCGCAACTCCTTTTACGGCTCGGAAGAAAGAATTATGATCTAGTCCAAATAAAATAATCCCCAAAAAGATAAATATAACATAAAGTAAAAGTGGTTAAGGAAAATTAAAAGTGAATGGGTGGACCATCACAGTGAAAGCATCAATGAACAGATCATAGGCCGCTAGAGTTTTTTGTTGGCAGTCAGTCCATGTGTAATCCATCACTCACTTTCAGACTTTTCCTAGTTAGTGTAAATGCAAATGAATGGTTTTGTCACTTACATGAAACTTTTCTGCAAGCTCTTGGCATGTTTGGCATTAATCCACTCGATTCTGGCCTTCAGTTCATTGTCATCCATGATAGTCGGTCTTCCCTCATGAGGTGCATCTTTGTGTCTCATTGCCTGATGCACACATTTTGTGAGCCACTTTTGAGCTGTCCCTTTGCTCTTTGTGTTCTCTCCAAATGCTACCCATATCTTGCAGGCTGCTTGCGCTGCTTTAGTTCCCAGTTTAAGCTCATAAAGCAAGCATGCTCGAATAACTGTATTAGATGCAGACATGTTTTCGACACCCTTCCCAATTTGACCAAACAGCTTTCACATGCTTTTGACTGTGTATCAATGCATGTGCACCACTTGCAATTTTGCTTATATGCTTTCATTGAAAATATAACATTGCAAAACCACACAAACTTGTTTGGTTACCTGATACTTAGCATCTCCATTGTCAAACAAAAAAACTATGATTTATGTATATTTTTATGAAAATTTTGGAATAATGCAAATATTCTGTAAAGAAACATTTGAATGAATTTAACTTTAAAAGGAAATGCAATTTAACTACATGATTGGGTGAAATTTGCTATCTTCCAATATATTGTCTATGATATCATCACTACTGCTGTTTTGTAAGTCAACAAGTATATTTTCAAGAACTTTTCCCTTATTAAATTGACTGTCACACTTTAGAAACTATGTGGCCTGAAATTGACCAAGTTTCATTTAAATATCAAATTTTCTTTTACTCATATATTTTAATTTGCCATAAATAATTTGTCTCCATATTATTATATTCTATCACTCAGCTAAAGCAGAATGATATTCTGTCATGCTGTTTATTTGCAAGTGAAAAATCTAAATCTGTATTTATTTAATGTTAGATTGAAATTAGGCAAATCAGGATATGAGTTTAACAATATTAACACTTTGTTTTAAATTAAGCAGTTCATTTCTGAAAAAGAATTCTTTAACTTTTTCCCTGATAGCTGACAAAGTAAATTGATCACACTTTTGTAATTGCTTAATTACCTTCCATTGCTTACCAGGAATATGGAATATCTGATTTAATATTCACGATAGGAATTTAATTCAACTTTTACAGACATCACTACTTTCAGAAATTCCACTTGCAATTCCCTTTATTGGAATTTTCATTCAATTTTAAACTTCACACAGATTTTGTAAGTAGCTTTCCTTGTCTGTATGCACACAAATATGCCATGGATGCCACCTTGTCTTTTTCGAGAGTTAGTGGTTTTAGTTTCATATTTGCTGTTTATATTCATAAATTATCCTGATTGTTAGTATGAAGTGTGAATAAAGTTGGAGTGCATCATTTAGCAACCAGATAAAGTAGATTAAATTTACTTTTCCTGATCACCACTTTGTTGAAACCAGCACATAAAAAAATACACATTATTTTTATATGTATGCAGACATATACACTTATAAGTAGTGATGCAGTCTTTAGCCAACAGGTAAAGATCCATTTATTTACATCAGGACTATTTATAAGGTGAAATGGTACAGTTTTAACATTGTGGAATCTAAACTGGAATAATGTGGCTCAGATCCAGCATGCTCGCCCTTGAAAGGTCCAGGCACATAAAATGCTCTTGATGCATTCACACAGGAATTCCAACATTATAAATTGGATATTCTGACCTTGAAAGTGACCAGATTGACTAGTAAATATTATATACTTAAAAATAATTAAAAATTTCTCATTTCAGAAATATTTGCCACAAACATTTGCAGGGTGCAATTAGCTTCTCAATAGTAATACCAGAAAGGTTCTTCTTGGATATGACTGCTTTAATGAAAGAATTCTTACATCAAGCAGTTGGGCTGCAATATGATCGATTATGTATTAATTAATAGCAAATGGGCTAGGCTTCATTAGAATGCCAAATTATGTATGGGAGGTGAAATTGGGTTGAACCACTATGTTGTTAAAGTGTCTTGTACCTGAAGCTTACAAAATGTTCTGCTAAAGTTAATATAATTGCCTTTAACACTTGAGCTCCAAAAAAACTCCATCATTGATAAGTTACTCAGTCATTATGACAAATGTAATTAGTTTATTTAACAGTCTGATAATAAAAAAATAAAAATTTATTCACGAATATGCTGTGGTAAAGATTTAAAACATTAAACAACGCGGTTTCAGGGAGCAAGCCTCAAAGGTGAAAGGAACATGTTTTAAAGTTTTAACATTGAAGTGGTGGTGTTTAAAGTGAGCAAAATTAAGATCTACTCAAATCTTGGAGATGTGCTAATGGCAACAAAACAACCGATTGCTATACCCAGTAAGCATATTGAATCAACAGTTGGCTATAACAAGCAATAGCTGTGGACTTTATCAACAATAACATCGAACTGGTGCAATAAGAACTAGTACAGAAGAAAACAGCAAGAACGGACAAAAGAGCCAAGACAATCTCACAGCAAATATACCAGCTTAATAGCAACTGTATGAATACTTCACCAAACTGGACTGGTAGCATACCTAACGATCTCTTGCAAATGTCGCAAAGTACAATTGTACCAGCGAAATGGTAAATATGTCTTATTCTATATAGTAGTTTTCTAGTCGCTCTTATGTGAAAAGAGCCATGTAGATAAGTAATATAGAAGTATGGGTAACCTTAAGGTAAAACCTATAACTGGGTTATAATGTGTAAAGCACTTTCTCACCTTTGAGGCTTGCTCCCTGAAACCGCGTTGTTTAATGTTTTAAATCTTTACCACAGCATATTCGTGAATAAATTTTTATTATTAGTTTAGCTGTGTGATATCTTACTTTAATATAACAGTCTGATGTTAATGGTGATGTAAATGTGACCATTTTAAACACCCTGTTCTTAAAACCAAGAGTACTGTTCTGGGTAAAATGGTGCAGTTGAACAATAAGGCAATGAGGCTTATTTCTGAAAAATAAAATGCAGAACTGGACTGAATCAACACCCTGCTAGTTTTATTCTTGCCAGTCTTAACAGACAGCATTACAGAGAATTTAATAAACTTGCAAATGATCAGTTGAAAACTAATTGGAATCATCAGCTTGATAGCCTGGCTTACAAAGAGAAAGCAGTTACAGAATAGAAGGAGAAAACTGTTAGATTATCTAATAAAGAGTAGTTTTAGAGAGTAAATATTTTGCACAGGAAAAAAAGAATGGTATACAAAGACTGATGGAAAAGGATGGCAAAATTATTGAAGCTACCTCAGCTTCAATAATTACCTGTAGGCCATGAACAATCTTAAGTATAGAGGAAAAAATGTGTTTAGTAGTATTGGATATGAACCTACTCATCAAATGCCCACTGCTAATTAATGCTTCTTTGTTTAGACTCTCCAATGATGGTCAAAACTCTCTGATGACCAACTCCATGATACAAACTTATAGCCATCAAATAGGAAAATCTTTTTCATCAGCCATTTGGTAGCCCAGCAGAGAGCACGTTATCAGAAGCAGCAGATTCATATCCCGCCCAGATTAGACAATTTTTTTTCTTCTATATGCAAGATTTCAAAAATGTTCTAAATAAGAGGGTGAGAAAATATAATAAAATCACAGTATCTTATCATGCATTTAATAAAACTCGATAACATATTAGTATTCATTGACTCAAGCCATTTCAGCAGTTGCTTTTCGCTCATAAATCTACATATTTCTTCTTTTGAACTATTTTTGTGAAATGAACTGTTGCTACTTAGTCTTGTTAAATATAGATGCATTTAGTTGTTCAAAATCAGAATTTCTGTATTTGGGATTTAAATTGGTTTCAGAATTTGACTATAAGAGAAAGAAAATATATTGTCTAGAATGTAAAAGGGTTGGGTTGTTTTACCTCTGAGCAGCACTTTTTTGCACACCATGGCTAAATGGCCAGGTCACATGGACCCTGAAGGCTCAGAGAAGGTTGGGGGAGGAGACCCACTGGAACACAGTTGGTGAGACAGATGGTAGCCTCCCGTCAAAGGCCATCCAGCGTGTTCTTTAACATGCACAGGGTGTGGCTCTCCCGCACATGGGGCCACAGCTTAACGTCCCATCCGACGGACGGCGGCCTTTCCAAGTCCATCGGTGTCCCCTACTGACCGTGGGCAGGGCGGGGAATTTTGCGAAGATAAATCTCAACGCTGACCCAGCTAGGACTCGAACCTGGGAACTACAGATTACGAGCCTGGCGTGCTACCGACTGAGCCACCCCCGCCCCCAGAGAATGTAAAAAGGAAATTTTGAAAAGTGTGGAAAGTATAAAACGCAGTATTTGTACCAGTTTGTGTCATTATACATGCATTGGATTGACTGAGGCAAATTTTGTCAAAATGCTCTCAGATCAGAAAAAGAATTTAAAATGCATTAAACGCAAAAATGGCAAGTTTAGAGGGAGGCTTCATCACAGGAAGGATCAGTAAGAGGTGATGAAGGCAATTCTCACCCCTCTGACCCATATGTAAAGTATGCGATTGAACTAATTATTAAAGAGCAATTTGATACCTTCAGGTTGGAGATTATGAACCATAATGAAGCTTTTGAAAAGGAGATCATGAGAGAAATGGGAGAGTTCATAAAGAGTATTTCACACTGCTTTGATAAGTTAGATGATGATGATGATGATGATGATGATGATGATGATGATGAAGAAGAAGAAGAAGAAGAAGAAGAAGAAGAAGAAGAAGAAGAAGAAGAAGAAGAAGAAGAAGAAGAAGAAGAAGAAAGAAATCACAAAGCGAATGAATGACATCCAAAGTCAAAATAATAAGCTGACATACTTGGCATCTATTCTACAAAATGAAGCAAATGATATGAAATGGAAGTTAAATGATCTCAAATAATATTCCCGAAACAAAAATATAGTAGTTGTGGGAATACCAGAATTATGACAGGAAAGTTATTGATATGAACCGAGATATTGAAAGTTAACACTAATGCAATGGATATTGAGGCAGCTTGCAGGATCGCCATCAGGAATCCAACAAAAATTAGCCCAATTATAATCCAGTTCGGATCAAGATGAATAAAGGAATTATGGATGAAAAGCTGGAAAGTGAGGAGGCAAATTGAGGCCAAGGAGATTAATGAATCGTTTGAGCAGGGAAGGGCATGTATAAACGATCACCTTACAACAGAAAACAAGCAGTTGTTATTTCAAGCAAAAAGCAAGCAAAAAGAACTTGGTTTTAAATATGAATGGGCTAGGGATGCAAAAATATTCATGAGGAAGGAGGAGGGCTCTAGTTTTATCAGGATTAAGAGTCTTCAAAATCTGGATAAACTTAGATAGTTTAAATCAGATAGTCAAATTTTTAATGCTATAAACATTTATGAACAGAATGGGTGCTATTGCAAATTTAGCAAATTCATGCATCCTTGATGTAACAGATAATGCTTGTTGTGCTCCTTTAAATCTGAATACTGACCTTTTCTCTGATACTTATTCTCAGTATGATCTTAATACTTGCTGAATTGTTGAAATAGATGATGATAACGTTTATGACAGAACTTTCTACCATTGGGGGAAAGGTATAAATGTATTGCAAGGTAACATTAGAAATCTTATGAAAAATTTGATCACTTATGGGTTTTTCTAAATTTATCTGATTGTAAACCAAATATTATTATCTTAATGGAAATATGGGTTAAAGAAATTGATATCAAATTGTACAAACTACAAGGCTACAATGAGTATTATAAATGTAGAGAAAAAAAATAGATCAGGGGGTGTTATAGTATATGTTGACAAAATGTAGGATGTCAGACAGAACTTCTCAAATTTTAAAACTGCCGATATTGTGGAATTATACATAAAAATATTTAATCTGAAACTGGGCTTTATTTTAATATAATCTTGAGGATTTTCAGTGATGCATCTATTGGACACTACTGGTCAGTTACGGTACAAAAGCATACTGGGTGTTAAGAGTTAAACAAAAATTGTTAAGTAATTTTGTTAAATATGAGTTTTTCGCTCCAAACCAGTTTGATATTCAAAAGGGGATGGACACGGAAAATGCCATTCTTGAGTTGACCTCTATAATATATAAAAATTTTAGCCTAAATTTAATAACGGTAGTTATTTTTCTAGATTTGAAAAAGGCTTTTGATTCAGTTCGTCACAGTATCTTATTAGAAAAGCTAAAACATAGTGGATTAGAGGGCAGATGCTATTATCGATTAAAAATTACTTAATGAATAGAAAACAAAAGGTTAAGATAAATGACTTTCTTAGTAGCGAAACCACTATCGAAGTTGGAGTATCTCAGGGTTCTATTTTGGGACCATTACTGTTTTTAGTTTACACAAATGATTTTTGTACCATGAATCTTAGCAGAAAAGTCATTGCATTTGCCGATGATACAGCATTAATTTATTCAGGACAGGAATATGATTTTTAAATAATATAAACAGTGATATAGTACAGATTCAGAACTGGTTTAAATGAAATAAACTATAAATACTAAATATATATTTCAGATTAAGAGAAAATCAGCAGGACTATTTTTTATAATAAAATTGTTTTTCATTCACAGAATTGTATGACAGTAAACTGTATATGTGAAAAAATAGAGGGAGTAGATAGTTATAAGTATTTAGGTGTTTACATTGATCGAAGTTTATCATGGGAAAAATACATATAAATAATGTAATTTAAAAAATTAACTCTATTATACCAAATATTTATTACATTCGCAACTTTGTAAATACTTCTGTTCTAAAAATGTTATATTTCTCTTGGGAAGGTGATTGTTCAACCACAATCAAAGTTCTCCAATATGCTCAAAATCATACTGTTAGGTGTATATTGCAAATGGGTTGGGTTGTTTTACCTCTAAGCGACACTTTTTTGCACACCATGGGCTAAATGGCCAGGTCACATGGACCCCGAAGGCTCAGAGAAGGTTGGGGAAGGGGACCCACTGGAACAGCTGTTGGGAGACAGATGATAGCATCCCATCAAGGCCATCCAGCGTGCTCTTTAACATGCACAGGGTTATGGCTCTCCCGCACATGGGGCCACGGCTTAACATCCCATCCGACGGATGGCGGCCTTTCCAAGCCCATCAGTGTCCCCTACTGACTGTGGGCAGGGCAAGAAATTTTGCGGACATAAATCTCAATGCTGACCCCGCTGGGACTCGAACCTGGGAACTACAGATTACGAGCCTGGCACGCTACTGACTGAGCCACCCCCGCCCCATATTGCAAATGAGAAAATATGGTAGTCTAATAAATGTCTACAATAAAGAAAATATTTTACAAATTAAGAAATTGCAAGTTTTTCAAATATTAAAATATGTTAAAACATCATTTTTATATTTTTTGAATCATTTTTATTTTTCAACATTTCCAAAGCTAACGCATTTTTCACAAGGTATAGTATTGAAATATACCATAGTGCATAAAACACTTGTGCAGACATTTTATTTACTTATCTAGTAAAATTTTCAATGCTTTACCCACAGACCTCAAAATAATTAATAATGAAAGAGAATTCATTGCAAAAAGCAGGAAGTCGTTACTTAATCTGCAGAATGTACATGTTTTGTTTTAAGACAGTTAATCATGATTATTTTGTTTTACTATTCTTATATTTATAACAAATTTATTGATAATGTACAAGAGATTTTTTTCCCTTTAAAGGTAAATTGTTCTGTTGTATACTTACAAGTCTTTTTGATATTTATGATTTATTTATATTTGCTGCCGAATTAACTTAGAGGGGCGGGGGGGTGGCTCAGTCGGTAGCGCACCAGGCTCGTAATCTGTAGTTCCCAGGTTCGAGTCCCAGCTGGATCAGCGTTGAGATTTATCTCCGCAAAATTCCCCGCCCTGCCCATGGTCAGTAGGGGACACCGATGGGCTTGGAAAGGCCGCCGTCCGTCGGATGGGACGTTAAGCCGTGGCCCTGTGTGTGGGAGAGCCATAGCCTGTGCACGTTAAAGAACACGCTGGATGGCCTTGACGGGAGGCTACCATCTGTCTCCCAACAGCTGTTCCAGTGGGTCCCCTCCCCCAACCTTCTCTGAGCCTTCGGGGTCCATGTGACCTGGCCATTTAGCCCATGGTGTGCACAAAAGTGCCGTTCAGAGGTAAAACAACCCAACCCAAATTAACTTATTTCTCTATTGAGTTGCATAATTTACTCCAAACACGAGTGTTTCTCTCTAATGGAAGTTCATACTTATTTTCACTATCATTGTAAATGGAAAAAATGAGAAATTGCTGTATGCTAATGACAATTATGACAGTTTATATTGTTTTATCTGAATTCAAGATTTTCTATGATATAATGGATATATACAACATTTTTTTATTTTGAAAATCTGAAAAATGTTCAAAATCATAGTTTAGCATTTCTGTTGTATAGTATTTTGTTGTATTGTGAATAAGTGAAAACACACACACACATATATATAAATAAAACATAGCAAGAGTACAGTGTATACTTCAACGGTAATGGCAACATGAATTTATTATTTATTATACACAAATATATCTTGCATGCTATCTTGTCATCCATTTTGCATATTCTTATATCCTGATACACCATTCTTGCCATTGCTGTTGGTCTATACCATTGTATTCCAAGTTTTATTAAATGTACAATATGGTCAGTTTTACTTACACAGTTTTTAACCTTTACATTGTTGGGTTTTGAAACTGAATTCAAAGCAGTGGTTGGATTAGATTTTAGTTCTATTAGAAAAAAATTCTAAAAATTTTAAAAGGAGGAAGAATTTAAAACAACAATACACTCTGAGTGTTCCACAAATGAAATTTGTTAGCTCCCATTTTGGCAATTTTAATTTCTTTTTACTTTTTATTTTCACTAGAATGCACAGAATTTAATAAATGAAAAAGGAATTACCTTTTTGTACATCACGATCTAAAAGTTCATCAAATAATCTCTCTTGGACAGCTGGTGGAAAATCTTCTATTTCTGTCCCAAAAACATATTATATCACTGTTAGACAATAACAATATTTTAATAAAAATCCTCATCCTATGCTTAAGCAAATAAAAGAAAAAAAAATGACCTTTATCTGATTTTATATAATTACTAGGCTTAAAATAATAGTGCATTTAATGTTTTATACACTCAGTGGCCACTTGATAGCTACAATTCCATGTTATATCAACAATAACTCAGATACAGAATGCAATTTCTTCTTAAATAAGATTTCATTAATAATTAGTTAACATTTACTATACAAATTAAGGCTTCATTTTGGAAAACCCGATAGAAAAAAATAGTTCAATTATATATTAATCGAACGAAAATTTCCTCCCGAATAATATAATATTCAACCTGAAATATGATTTTTATTTCTTTTAATGATTCTTTTCAGTATTGTATAGTCTAAACATGGCCAAAGTTATACAAAGTGACTTGGACTTCTCACATTCACGGGATTTTCTGCACTGGTTATAAAATAGTAAAAACACTTTCTTGGCTGCTTTTTTTTTTTTACTAAACATTATGAATTTTTTCTTTGGGTGTTGAAGTTTGCTGATCTTCGCTAAGTGCAGAAAGGTTTGTGCACAAAACAAAAAAAAAAAAGAAAAAATAATAGCATTATATCATGTGTGGCACAGCCAAGATACTGAAGGGTTGCTTTCAAATTCATTCAAAGTAAATCATAAAAACTCGTAATTAAAAAAAAAAACATTTTTCTAGAGGGGGAGGGGGGAGAGAAACATTCACAGTGGGTTTAGCGGAGGGTATGACTTCCCAAAATTGCCCTTCCACGTGATGGCTGATTTCTGTAGTAATGAAGTCTATTTTGCTTCCATATCCAAGACATTCATTTTCAGAAAACGATACAAGCTCAAAGTTTTTTTACTAAAAAAACAAGAAATAATAAAACAAAAATTACACATAACCTAGTGGGATGTTAAATAAAATATCCGCAACTACATTTAAGCCAGCCTACAAATAGCATATCTCAGAAAGATCAATAAATCAGCTGACTGAAAGATCGCTAACTTACGGAAATAAATGTACAGAAATGAATTTGCTTCCGTATCCAAGACCTCATTTATTTTCAGAAAATGATAACCAGATCAGTTTTACCAGAAAAGTAATAAATAATAATATAAAAATTAACATACACTGAAGTGCCACTGAATAAACACAGATAGGAGATATTATCCAAATTCAGTACCAGTACCATAAATCCCACATTTGCACACATGCATGGCTAAAACTCTGGGCAAATATAGCTGTCAGCTTTGGCTTCCCAAGCATTCCTCAAGAGAAGTGTAATGGGAAAGGCACGGGATTTAGATGCATTTGACAGAGGGCAGATCGTAGATGCCCAATGGATGGGACACTTGATATCTGAAATTGTCAACAAACTTGGATTTTCTTGTACAACAGTTTCAAGAGTGTTCCAGGAATATGAAAATTCTGGCAAAGAAAAAGCACACGGACAAACTGCAAAGGACAGCCGGCCTTGAATGATTGTGGCCTTTGCAGTCTGACCTGCATCGTATGGATCAATAGGGGCCAGATATTATCTGAAATCACCTCCCATCTGAAAGTAGGTTCCAGCCAGGAAGTCAGTGCATGAACCGTGCAAACGCTCACTTCATCGTCTTGGCTTCGGGAGCCGCTGACCTACAAGAGTCCCACTTCTAATGGCATGACACATGGCTCAATGCCTTGCCTAAGCTAAAGAACATTGAAATTGGACCATCAAAAATTGGCAACAGATAGCCTGGAGTGATGAATCCCGACTTAAATTTCATCACACCAATGGGGGACTGAGGGTATGACACCAACCCCATGAAGCCATGGATCCTGCATGACAGGTCGGAACAATACAAGCTGGTGGTGGCTCAGTGATGGCCTGGGGTGTCTTCACAGTTGGACATCTGTGGGACCTTTGGTATGTGTACCGACTCTCAATGCATCCTGGTACATAGAACTTATTGCTGACCATTTACACCCATTTATGGCCATCATGCATCCCAATGGAGATGGCGTCTACCAGCAAGACAACTGTTCATCTCATAGGTCCAAGTTGGCTACTGCATGGTTGCAGGAGCCTTCTGCTGACTTTGAAGTAATGAATCGGCCACCTAGAAGCCCAGATTTAAATCTCATCGAAAATCTTTGGGATACCGTCAAGCAGAGTGTTCAAGCCTGTGTCCTATCAGCGATGACCTTGAGAGAATTGTGGACAGCTCTGGAGGTTGGTTGGTTGTTTAGGGTTTAATGGCGCATTAGCATCTAAGGCTATAATGCACCAAACGAATGTCCAAAATGTAAAAAGATAAAAGTCATGAAACCCTCAACCAATTTTTAAAAATAAACTACAAAGCCAACAACACAAATGTAGAACAATAAAATGACAAGCAGTAAACAAATGTAGAAATATGTTGTAAAAATAAATACAAGTAACCCAGGTGTAAGCAACCTGGGTTAATCATATATATATATAATAAACAGTAAAACTATAGACGAGTAAAATAACCTGTAAATTGTAAAAATTGAAACACAGCATTAAAACAACAATGATCTGATAACAAATGTTCGAGTGTAAGGGGCTCGGATGTAATATCATGAAATGTAAAATACAAATGTCGTTCTAGATTAAAACAAGGGCAATGAATTAAAATATGTTAGATAGTTAAAATGGTGTCACAAAACTCGCACTTAGGTACATCGTCCACCCATAGAAGAAACGAATCAGTAATAAACGAGTGACCTAAGCGGAGATCCAGATATGGAACCAGCAACGGAGAGTCGGATAGGGGTCTGCCAAATCATTGACCCTGATTCCGACGTGAACAGGCACCCAACAGAAATGGATGGTGGTTGTGGCTGCCAGACGATGTAGCTGCTGGTGGATCTTAGTAAGAACTGGGTGAGGCTGATGCCTCACCGAGATCAAAGCCTGTAGCGAGCTAAGCAAGTCGGTGTAATGCACACACCAACAATGATGCTTAGTCGTCACATGGTCCAAGGCGAGCTGATAGCGTGCAACTCTGCAGTGAAGATGGAACACTGCAGTGGGATCTGGTCTGCAATGATTACATCACAGCAGACCATGGCCGATCCCACTGATGTGCCGGACTTCGAGCCATTTGTAAAGACAGGCAAGAAGTCCAGGTACTCAGCACGATGGCTGGCAAAGAGTTGCCGGTACACACAGTCAGGTGTAAAGGCCTTCCCCATCCTGCAAAGGGAAAAATCGCAGGAAGGGGAAACAGCGAGCCACAGTGGAATTCGCTCAGCTGTCGATTGTGTGACGCTATTGAGACTGGTGTTGATGTCTCTGAGGTATCCTCGGACTCGCAAACCAAATGGGCGAATGGCAGTCGGCCACTTAGTATAAAGTGTTTCCCACTTTGGACTGGAAATGCAGTCCCAAGTGGGATGGCCAGGCAGGGATTGCAATTTAGATGCGTATTGTAGGGACAACTGCTGATAGCGAAGAGGTAAACAGGGTTCGTCGGTCTCGATGTAGAGACTCTGGACCGGTGAGGTGCGGAAAGCTCCCGTGCAAAAAAACAGAGAGCCTGATGATGGAGGGGATCCAGCACCTTCACCACCGAATCCTGGGTCGAGTCATACATCTGGGATCTGTAGTCCAGTTTTGATCAGATAAATGCACGGTAGAGGTGGAGCAAAGAACATCGGTCCGCCCCCCAAGAAAGGGAGGAGAGGACCTTGACGATGTTCAATGGCTGCGTGCACTTGGACCTGAGATGACGTATGCGAGGTAAAAAGTTCAATTTCCGATTGAAATCAGACCGAGAAAATTGGTCTCCACCACAACGGGAATGATGTTACCCCCGAGCTGCAGCTCGGGACCCAGGTGAAGATTATGCTTGTGGCAAAAGTGCACACAAGAGGTCTTCTGTGGGGAGAACCGAAACTCTGTTGCCGTCGCCCAAACCGAAAGGTTGTTCAGGGCAATTTGCAGTTGTCTTTCAATGACCCTCATGCTGGACGAAGAGCAAAAGATGCTAAAGTCATCAACATAGAGGACATTGCCTACTGATGGAGGAAGTTGTCTAGTAATTGAATTAATCTTGACAGCGAAAAGCGTAACACTCAGAACACAGCCTTGTGGCACCCCCTATTCTTGGGGGTACGTCCGCGACAGAGTGTTACCAACACGGACACGAAAAGAATGTGTCGATAAGAAGTTGGAGATGAAGATTGGCATGTGACTTCTCAAGCCGAAGCTGTGGAGGTCACGAAGAATGCCAAATCTCCAAGCCGTGTTGTACGCTTTTTCGATGTCGAAGAAAATTGACACCAGGTGCTCTCTACGTAAAAATGAGCTTCTGATAGCTGATTTGAGGCATATCAGATGGTCAAGAGTTGACCGTTGCCTGCGAAAGCCCCACTGGGTATAGGAAAGAAGGTTGTGGTGTTCTAAATACCAGGTAAGTCTGGCATTTACCATTCTTTCCAACACCTTGCACACGCAGCTCATCAATGCAATGGGACGATAATTTGAAGGAATCTTGGAATCCTTTCCTGGCTTTGGGATGGCCAAGACGATGGCCTCCCGCCAGGAGTCCGGAAACTGCTCTTCGAGAAAAATGCAATTGAAAAGATGGAGCAGCCGATCCTTACTTGATGGTGAGAGATGTTGGAGACCCATCTTCAGGACTTTATCCCACACGACCTTAGAACTGGTCGTGTGGGTGTTAGAAGACGTATACTTGATCCAAGATTCCTTCTGGCTCTGGTGTTGGACAAAACGAGCTTTCGCCCTGGCATGTTTAAACTTTTCGAGGTTGGTGGGTCGTTGGATATCTCCGAAACACTCTCCAAGCCTTGTTCTGAGCCTTACGAGCTGCGGTGCAATCTGAATTCCACCACGGTTTCAGAAAATGAGTGAGGAAACCTTGTTGAAGATTGAGGAATTGTTGATGCAGCTGCATCTACAATACAGTCCGTTATCTCCGCTACTGCCACATTGATGGGCTCCTGGCTGACAGAGTGGTCATCGAGCTCAGAGAGCAGCTCGAAACCACACCAGTCAGCCCGATCGAGCCTCCACCGTGAGATGCGTGAAGGGTGCAAGGCCCCCCACAGGAGATGGTGCACACTACGGGGAGGTGATCGCTTCTGTACGGGTTGTCCTCGCCCTCCCATGTAAAGAGTGGAAGGATCGAGGAGGAGCAGATGGTGAGGTCAATGGCAGTGAAAGTGCGAATTGGGGAGTGAAAGTAAGTACTGACACCGGTGTTCAACAGGGAGAGAGAAGGCTACAGGAGCCACTGCTCCAGGACCCCACCCCTCCCATTGGTGTCAGCACTGCCCCAAAGTGGACTGTGTCCATTGAGGTCCCCCATTATGAGGAAGGGGACGGCAGCTGCGAGACAAGATCATCAAGGTCTTCCTGGAAGACGATGCTCCCAGGTGGAAGATATACAGAGCAGACAGTCAGTGAGAATCCCACAAAGAGGCGGATGGCTACCGCCTCTAAGTTGGTGGTCAGGGTTATGACCTGGAATGGAGAATGTTTGCTCACGAGGACACCCCAGCAAGCCGGACCATCTCCATCCCGGTCCCGGCGAACTAGTGAAAAGTGCTGGATCATGGGATCTATGACTGTCTGCAAGTAAGTCTCCTGCAGGCACACACATATGGGCTGGTGTGCCTGAAGGAGTGCCTTGATGTCGTCAAGATTCCTCTGGAATCCACGACAATTCCATTGTAGGAGTGTGGCCATCTCAGGACTTAGAAGAGTGGGCGGACGACGAATTCCTATTCAGCTTAACCGCCACAGAGGATGGTTTAGTGAATAGGGGGTGGTCAGTATCCATGTCCTCGGAATCATCCGAGGGGCATGGATCGGTGACCGCCCTTTGTGGTGCAGTGATTTTCTTCTTTGGCCCCGGTGGGGGCCCCTTAAATATCAGGTTTGGAAGGTCTTGCTGTCTGAGGACAGGAGGCCTTCCGGTGGAAGTGGAAGGCTGAGTTACAGGAATGGAAACCGGGGTTGATGTCGAAGTCGAAACCACCCTCAGTTTCGCCTGCGTAAGGAGGTACTTGGCTGCGGGCGAGAAAGACTCAGTAGGTGGTACACTGATGTCAGTCTGCACCGCCACCGAAGTCATTGGAACGATGGGTTTTCCAATTACTGCACTGGCATAGGAAACTTTGCCAGGTGGGGCGGGCGGTGCAGCGAGCTTTCTTGCCTCAGCGTAAGAGATGTTGTTCATTACCTTGAGGCTTTGTACCTCCATTTCCCCCTTCCACTTCGGACAGTCGCGGGAGTATGCCGGATGTTCGCCACTGCAGTTCACACAGCATGCCTTTTCTGCTGTGCAGTCAGGATCAAGATTATCCTTACTGCCACAGCGGGCACAGGTGGGCTTGCCCTGGCATATTGTGCGGGCATGACCGTATATCTGACACTGAAAACAGCGCAGAGGGTTCGGTATATACGGCCGTACCTCACAATGTAAATAACCTGCCTTGATGGAAGGCAGGCATGGCGAGTTGAATGTGACAATCGGTACCCAGCTGGGTACCAATTTCCCATCACAGCGTGTTGAAACCCGATGGACCGCTGTTACTCCTTGGGGTGTGAGCTCTGAGAGGATTTCCTCCTCAGTGACTTTAAGGAGGCCCCAATCAGTAAATCCCGAGAGGAATTCAGAGTTTTGTGCGGGGTGACCTCGACAGTCACCCCACCAATCTCTGTAACCTTAAGGAGTAGTTCTGAATGTTTAGAACAAGAAGTCTCAATTGGTAAGTCGCCAAATTGTAAGCGCTTTACAGATTTCGGCTCTCTCGCAAGACCTTTCAAACCTTTATTCACGAAAAATGGGGACGTCCCCAAGTACCTGATCGCCAGTGGAGTGGACGATCAGGAATCTCAAGAATGAAGACACAGAAGACGATGGCAGAGATAACGGAGACAAAGAAGATGGGAGCTCATGTCGAGCCCTCTTGTTGGCACCGATCACATTAATTTCATCATTCTCTCTCATTTTTTTGTTTTGTGTGGTTCAGTGCCCGCTGTCCCCACCCTCCACGGAGCCCAACAAGGGGATGCCCAGTTGGGTGCCAGGGCTACACAGGCACTATACCCAGACAGTGAGCCAAGCCCTCACAAATAAATAAAAGGAAAATAAAAAGTGAAATGTGCAGAACAAAAACACTACACAAAAGGAACAAAGCATAAAATAAGAAAATTGTGAAAGACCAAACTGGCCTCACAAAGAAAGTATAACTTCAAAAGGAAAATAAGTTGTGAGGAACTTGCGAACCTGTACCCGGACCGTGGGCAAGGTTACTCACTGCTCTGCACAGTTGACCCTAGCAGGACCTGCCCACCAGCCAATTGCTCCTGGGGGGGGGGCCACCCCAGGAGTTCCCGTTTACCAGAAGCAGAGGCCAAAGAAGTGTATAGCAGAGGCCCCAGAATCCACTGCCCAGCCCCGCGACAGACAGGCTCCCCAATGGCAAGGCGGCCAAAGGGGACTCCGCCAGTCATGAGTAGAGGAGACAGGGACCCCCGGGTAACTACCAGGATCCTCCTTTCCTGGGACACGGGTCTCCGCACATGGCAAACACGTGGGTGAGCATTTAGGACCCTGTGAAGGTAACAGAGGCAGCAGAACCTTCACAGGGTGGTCCCCATCACCGCGTACAGATGCTCGCACCAAGGGGGCAGCTCTGGAGGATGCATAGGTTGCCATACCTGTGAAACATTTAAGCAAGCTTGTGGAGTCCTTGCCTCGTCGTGTGGCAGCCGTTATCAGGGACAGAGGTGGTCCAACACGTTATTAGGTTGCTGTCCCTAATTCAATGGCACTTCAGTGTATAGCCTAATGCAATGTTAAAATATCCACAGCAACAAGTTGTAAGCCAGCCATCCGATGTAGCCTAACTATGAAAAATCAATACTTATCGATCAGCCAAAAGATCACTAATTTACGATAATTAATATACTGAAATAAAAACAAAGTTTAAACATAAAAAAGTAAATACTTTTTTTATATTTAAACCTTAGTTTTCATATTGGATACCCTTGTACAAAGGATATTTAATATGCTGGACCAAAACTAAACAATATGGGAGCCACTTACAGCAGATGGAATGGAGATAGCACGTCAGCCATCTTCCTCTTGTTTGTCTCGGTGAGCCATAACGTAATTAAATGCAGCTGCACCCAGAATTTCTAGTACGTTTTTACTTCCAACTTCAATTTTAAGGGTGGGAAAGATGGTTAGAATACTGGGAAAAATGATAAAAATAATTTTGGGAATACTGAAATAGGTTTATCACAGAAAAGAGTGTGAAATGGAAAAAAACTGCAATATGTACTTTGTAAAAAAAAAAGTCCAAAATCTACTGTTTGTAAAAAATGCAGTTTTTTCATTAATTTTTAGAGATTTTCAAAAATTTAAGGAAAAATTGGCTGACAATAGTTCAAATCAAACTTGTGAGCTTAAATCAGAAGGTTGCTTCAGCAAATAGGAATATTAACAAGCAAATCGGCAATATCGTTTAGTGCTTTTAAGAAATGGCAATCAGATAGCTTTATCAAATTATTTATTGTAAGTTAATAAAATATGCAACAAATTAAAAAAACAAAATATTATTTTTCAAGCCTGAATTATATATTTTTGTAAGATATATATATATAAATTACAATGGCAATTTTTATTTTTTAAAAATATATATATATTTTTGTTATACTAAAAATGTATACATACATACTTAGCCCCTCATTTCAGATTTTGCGAACCTATACAGACACTGGAAGGGTTCAAAAAGGTTTAAAAACTTGATTAGTATTTTATTTTTCTTTGAATTTTTACCATTTTTATTAATCAAAATTAAATGTTTTTTCGATATATAACATAAGTATCTCCTCAGTACTTACTTCAAGATGAGGTTCTAAAGATGTCTGTTTTATTTTCTGAAAATGCTTCAAAATTAATTTGGCCACCAGAGAGACCACTTTCAGAAACCTGACACTCTAAGGGTTAACAGTTTCAGTTAAAAAATATACTTTATATTTAAATAATAAAATAAAAATAACTAAATATCCCCTCAAGCAGCTGCTTGCCACAGAGGTCTGACAGGACCTATGGCCTATACAACTGTCAGTTTATATGATATAGTAGAAGGTCTGTGAGGATGGCAGGATCTCAGCAGAAAAACAACACAAACGGCCATGCCTTGTCCGGGGCTCGAACCAAGGTCCCTTAGATCAGTAAACATAGTATTAAAAGGAAAAAAAATAATGATATCTCAATTGCTGCTGAAATTTGCTGCTGTGACTGGATGGTGGGAAAAGAAAAATTGTTAGGAAGTGATGCAGCTAGCTAGCCATTTTTTGAAAAGTAAAACACATCAGTATTTGATGTCAGTGCACTAGAGCAAGCAAAGATAACATAAGTGAAGCTACATTCCATTTTGACAGTTGGCACTGTCCCTAAATTAAGTTCACATTATTAGCAGGAGATTCAGGAGCATATTAGTACAGAATTTTTAAGTGCTGTAAAAGCAAAATATCATTGAGGATATTTAAATTGAGGGCTACCAGTATAAATTAAATTTTTAAGTTTTTTTGCTCTGTAAAAATCTAGACAAAATTGTCTGATATAAACTATATAATACTGACCAATCATTTGTAAAAAAATAAGATACAACTGACTATTATACAATGTTTACCTTTCTTTGCATATGGTATTGAAAAGCACAAAAATTTATCAATACAAAAAATTTATAATATCCTTATTACCTGCTGGCAGAGAAAATGTGACAAAATCAGTAGCAAAATAACAAGGAAATTCCCCTCTTCTTTGTTTCAAGGATGCTGCAATTTGACGACGAACATCAGCTGCAATATCTCGGCTAACATCAGAAGGAACTCGTTTTGCGATAGGATGTGAGACTCCAGTGTGTGACAACAGTAGTGTTAAAAGATTGTCCCTCTAAGAAAAAAATTATCGAGTTGTCACATTATTTCTTTGAAATATCATTTTATTTGCATGGAAATTGATTTCACAAATTTTACCCTAGGTCATCAGATGAAACAAACATGTATTCAAATCCATTTTAAAATAAAGTATAGAAGTGATTAGAAAAACAATTATTTAAAATAAATAATGCATTACATCAGAATGGCATATCAGTAAATATAAAAATATTTCAAATTTTGTCAACTACAATAATTGAGGACTGTTTGAAAAGAATTGCAACTGAGCAAATTATGATAACAAAAATAAGGCAAAAGAGTTTGCCACAGTTTGAAACAATTTTGAAATATTCTTTTCAAAGCAGCCAAAATTTCTTCAGTTCCATTTCTATTGTCTCCACCTTCTTCAGTTTGTAAAACAAAAAATTTGCACAAAGTCGTTTATGGGGGACAGGAAATTTCTGCACTTGTGGGTGTTCTTGTTTAGCTAAAAATGTCTAAACCAGATGAGACAAATTAGTGTGTGCATTATTATGATACAATGTGTCTGAGAGATGGGCCCTCTTCCTCGGGCATTTCCTTCAAATTGCTTCACAAAGACATTTTGAAACCTCAGAGTAAAATTCCTTGTTGACCGTTTGCCCTATTAGAATGAACTACTCAAGCCCAACAACTTTCATAAAAATAAAAGCCAGTAACATGATCTTGTTTCTGCTGTACACTTAATGATTTTCTTTTGGTTATGGGGATAAAGAACTCCTCTACACCAAATGTTGTTTTGTTTTGGGATCATATATGCAAAATGCCTATTTCATCACTTGTGAGCAGAGAAAATGTAACAAATGCTGTAACTTTGCTGCAATAATGTAACTTTGCTGAAACGTGTTTTATCTGTAAATTTTCAGTTAAAATTGTATGGGAGGTGTCTAATGAAATTCCAACCTCTTCCACAATCTTAAAGGATGAATGTTTGAAATCAAAGTATTAACCTTGGCTTATTTTAACATTTTTCATGTTGAAGACGATTCATAGAGTTAGCTAATAACTAATATCTATTTCACCTGACAATGCATTGGAGCAACAATGCGAAAAGCATAGCACATATGTATTAAGACACATTATAGGCTCTTTCATAAAAGTCGTGACACATGATGGAAATCTATAAATACACTGGCTAACATGTGCAGCAAATCATAAATTCCAACAGCATATTTCATCTCTCAGTGCCACTTCAAAATTGATGTCAACCCTGCAAGAGAATCCCCAACAAGAACATATGTGAACTCTGAATAATTGGACTGTACTACTCATTACAGGACAATAGACTCGTCTATTTATCAAAATCATCCCAAGAAAAAACCAAGGTAATTTCGTAGATAATAATTCAACTACTTATCTCAGCTTTTCTGACCATTACAGTGATATAGAGTAAATTTATTTATAACAAATATGTGTACAATAATATATATAGATAAAAAAAGATAAAACCAACTCAGGTGTAAAAGATCCAGGTTGGGCAGAATAGAAATAACAAAGCCATAAAATTACAATCTAATCTATTAAAATAACCTATAGAGTGTAAAAAAAAGTCAGAGGGTAAAAAAGGATTCATCAGATAAAAGATGTCCAAGTGTAAGAGGTTCGGATAAAAAATCGTGAAAACTAAAACATAAATGCCATTCAATGTTAAAAGCGATAGAGTCTATTAAAATATGTGATTGCTCAAATGGTGTGAAAAAACTCAAATTTAGATTCATTACCCACCCAAGAAGAAAAGAATGTGTTATAAACAAATGACTTAAGTGGAGCTGAGCAAGTACAACTTTCTCCTTGCAATACCTGCGAAAACATGACTACCATATTTTGATAATGGGCTTGATCTCAAAACATTTGCTTGCAATCTGTTCTGATCAAGACCTCTGCCACTATCTGGAGCTCTATGGAAAAATGCTACCACAAGTCTATGTATGGAACCAGAAGTGAAGAGTGAGACAACAACATGGTTGACTTGGCAGCAGTGTCTACCAATCCTAATGTGATCAGGAACCCAACACAAGATGATGGTGGTAGTGCTGCCAGATGATGGAGCTGCTGGCTTGGAAAGACAGGGTGATGCCTCACTGAGATCAAAGCCTGTAGCAAGCCAATAGAGTTGGGGTGTAGAAGACACACCAACAATAATACTTAGCCAACATGTAGTCCAAGGCAAGGTTAATAGTGTGCAAATCTGTAATGAAGATAGAACACTGCTGTGGGATCTGGTCTGCAATGGTAGTATCACAACAGATTATGGCTGATCCCACTAATGTGAATGATAGTTGAGCCATCTTTCAAGACAGGCAAGAAATCTGTATGTTCAGCATGGTGGCTGGCAAAGAGTTGCTGGTACACAGTCACAACAATGTACAGTACACATGTCACAACAAAGCTTCTTCTTCGTCTTCATCTATTCCAGAGAAAATAGAACATTTATAAATCAATAAGTGCCAAGTGGAAGAACAATAATATATTTAAATTTTCATTGTTGGCACTCTGTTGCAATAAATAATCTAGTCAGGTTCTGATGACATCTATCATTCGCTTGCTTCAAGTAAAATCGTTGCTCAAGATCTCGCTCATAACGTCATCTCGGCTATGTTGACTGCTTTGCTGCCGACTGTCGCTCTGCAGGATCTGGTTGTTTCATCGGCATCTCATCACGCTCTTGACGTCGATGGAACAGCTGAATCTGGCTTTGTCAGTCTTTGTCCTGTTGTATGTAATAGGTGATAATCTAACCTATTCTTTTTCTCTTCTGCTTGGTAAGGTTCAACATCATCATCATCAGAGCCTCCTGGGTTTGTTGTGGAGCATCTATTTTTGATATGGAAAATTCTATAGAATGGTTATATCTTTTGATATTTACGATATTAAAGTATCCCACTGAGGCATTAGTGGTCATATTGGCCAATTCATACAGAAGAGGAGAAAGCTTCTTCCTTATAATATATGGTACAGCATATAATGGTGCAAATTTCTTTATGAATCATCTTTCTTTATCACTCTTATGATGAGTTTTAACCAAGACCTTATCACCTACTTCAAATTCCATGTGTCATTGTCTTTTATTATAATCCTCTCGTTGCTTTTGTTGTGCTCATAGGGAATTATCTTGTGCCTTTGAAATTGCTCAAATATGCTGTTCTGTTCTAAACTCAATGGATTGTGGAGATGCAGCTTGGCCAATGAGTCTGTCCCAGTGTAATGTCAGCTCTCTCCCAAGAAATATCTTTGAAGGCGTGAATTTGGTGGTTTCAAGTAATGAAGTGCGTAAAGCAAAGGAAAACTGTTGCAAATATTTGTCCCAGGTATTATGTCTATTTTCAATGTAAGCAGCTATCATCCTACCAATATTTCGATTAATTATTTCGGTCAAATTTGACTGTGGATGATATGGAGTTGTATATATGTGTTTTATTTGAAACATTTCACATACTTCAGCAAGCACATTTGAAATGAATTGGGGCCCATTGTCCGAAACTATACTCTTGGGTACTCCGTATCTGCATATAAATTTATTTATAAATTTCTTTGCTACGATTGTTGCTGTTGCATTTCTAATGGGAAATATTTCAACCCATTTTGAAAAATAATCTACTAACACTAGAATATATTGGGATCCCACTTGCGTTTGTGGATACGGCCCCATTAAATCCATGCCTACTAATTCCATGGGTTCTTTGGAGATTGTGCTTTTCATAAGACTACAAGGACGGTTCTGATCGAATTTTGTGGTTTGACAAATTAAGCATGTTTCTACATCTTTTTTCAAAGCTGGCCAATATGATCTTTTGGCTACCTTCTGATATGTTTTTCGTGTACCTAAATGTCTGGCTGAAGGTACATCATGTAATTCTTGGAGTATGTACTCTCTTAAATTCTTGGGAATAAATGGGCAATAACTGCCTGTTTGACTTGGTCATCTGCAGTAGTACAAAATATCATTAATTAATCTAAAATGTCTGGCTCCTCCAACAATACTTGAAGCTATACTAGGATCTAGAGGTAATTCATCAGTTTTCAAATAATGGTATATGTTTCCATATTCTAAATCTTTTTGTTGTTCATTAATTAAGTGTTCCTTGTATTCGACAGGAACTATTGTGGCGAGTGAGGGAGTAAAAGGCTTATCTTCGAGCTCTGGCGTAACTTCTGCCAGCCACACAGGAGCACGGGATAATGCATCTGGTAGCTGATGTGCACTTCCCTTTCCGTGCTCGACCTTGAAATTGAATTCTTGTAGGCATAGTGCCCAGCGCATTAGATGACCTGTTAGATTGGTGAATGTCTGCAACCATTGTAAAGCAGCATGGTCGGTAAAAACAGTACTGTCGGATGTGTCTAATTGTACTTCAAATTTTTCTAGAGCCCATATTACGCTCAGACATTCTTTTTCAGTCACTGTATAGTTTCTTTCAGTGTGATTCAAACTGCAACTGGCATACATAATAACGTATTCACAATTGTCATTCTGTACTTAGCTCAGCACAGCACCGAGACCAACATTGGAAGCATTAGTGTAGATGTTAAAAGGTTTGCCTAACTACGGCAAGGCCAACACGGGAGCATGACACAATGCATCTTTTAAGGTCTGAAATGCTGTGTCACAAACTGGTGTCCAGTGGAACCGTTTTTGCTTTCGGCGTAATTCACATAAAGGTTCGACAAAATTAGCACAATTAGGTACAAATTGTTGTTACCAACCACACATTCCTAGAAATCTAAGTTGTTTCAAATTGGGTGGTGTGGGAAATTGTTCTATGGCCTTGACCTTAGTAGGTAATGTTCTTACTCCATCTGCATTACCATTGAAACCGAGGTATTGAACATCTTCTCGGATAAATGTGCATTTAGATAATTTTATGGTGAGTCTGGCTTCTCTTAACCTTGCAAATACCAAATTTAAATCACGTAGATGCTCTGAAAAATCAGTAGAAAAAATAACTGTATCTTTTAAGTATACTTCACAAATTTTTCCTTTTAGATCACCCAGAAGCATGGACATAAGACATTGAAACATGGCAGGTGCTCCGGATAAGCCAAATGGTAAGCAACGAAATTGGAATAATCCATCTTTTGTGAGGAAAGCTGTTTTGGGCCAATCTGGTGGATATACAGACACCTGCCAATATCCTGAAGACAAATATAATGTGTTAATAAATTTCTTTCCAGCCAGTTGTGTTAGTAGATTCTGAATAATAGGTAGTGGATATCTATCAGGGACTGTAACAGCATTTAGTTTTCGATAGTCCACACAAAATCTCAAATCACCGGTTTTCTTTTTAATGAGGACGACCGGTGAAGCTCACGGGCCATAGCTTGATTCTATTATCCCATCCTTTAACATTTCTTTAATTTGTGTTGAAACTATTTCTTCTTTACTGGGAGTATAATTATATGGTTTGCTATAAACAGGTCTACTATTGCCCGTGTCGATATGATGCTCCAGAATCTGCCATGCTTGTTAAAAAGTTTGTAATTTGTATTGAGCAGAGCTTCTAACTTAACTCTCTCACTATTATCTAAACGAGTGCTGTCTGCATGTTTTCTAATGTCCGATTTTATCTGATCAACATCAAGTTTTTCTTTCATGGTTGCTTTCAGTGAAATAGTATTATTAGCAAAATCACAGTCAATCGAGTGTTTTCGTATCGCATCTATTCCTATCAAAGAGTCATATAATAATTCACTTATTACTAAAAATTCAAGTCTTATCTCCACATTATTTAAAGTGATAGGTAACTCAACACTTCCTTGCGGAAAACACTGTTTGGAAACACAAGCTAAGTTCAAAGGTCCACTGGACCACGGCTGCAATTTCAGTTTAAAACTTTTCTGAATTTTATCCCATACTTTCTTATGTAGACATGTAATATCAGCTCCTGTATCAATGTGAGCTATGAATTCGGTCTTATCATGATAAAGCTTCACAAAAGGTAAATGTAGGACATTATGTATATCCACAGTAGCAAGACTTAACTCATGAGAGACTTTTCTTGAGGAACTTTGGCCACTCGCTTCAAAATCCTAATTCAAATTTCCCAAATTTTTATTCCTTCGATAACAATATTGTTTCGTGTGTCCTAGTCGGCCACAAAAATTACATCTGTAAGTTTCTCTATTGTTCTTAAAAAAAGTTTTAGACCTAGTATCATTGTTCGAAGCTTGATGTGGAACAAATTCTCTGCTACGACGTTCTCTATAGTTTTGGCACGTTCGACGCAAATTGTCGGGACCATGTAACTTCTGGTCGGGCGGGAGTCATTTTACTAGACTCAATCTGATAGTGCTGCTTTGGCACGGATTGCATCCATTGTTGGTTTAATGCAGTTGCTGCAAATTCTCTTCTTGCAGTATATTGCTGAGCCAATTTGACTAAATCTGAAACTGAGTTCACGTTTCGTACGTCTAGGAATTCTCTAATGGGCAAAAGCAATTGAGACAATGTGTAATTTATAATATCAATTTAAGCGGCATCAGCATCGTACAGCTAGTATTACTCTACTGTACCAAGATAAATTTTTCTATATCATCTCTTTCCCTCTGTCTTCGTGAAAACAACTCTGTAGCTAGTTATGTAAAATCATTATAAGCCGGATATATGTCCATGATTTCATTTTAAACTCTTCCCAAAATTCAATTCCATGACGACATCTTATGTTATTCCACCATTGCTTAGCACATCCAATTAGACAAGATACTGCTAAAACCACCTTTTTGTTGCTGGGCACTTCATGTAAACAGAAATGTTCCTCCATGGACTTGACAAATGTCCACGATGACAGACATTTCGAACCATCGAACCTTATCTCAGGTAAAGACCAATTAACATAAGGATTATAGTTAATAGATGGATTGGCAACTTGTCGTTGTGGCGGTTGATAATATTCTGTTCTATCACTTGCTTTTGACGGAACAGAAAATGGAACCTTATGTTCAAAGTTTCTATGTTGTTGAATTGACATAGCATTGTCAGCAAATTTAGGGGTTGTTGTCATTCCCCTTTTCTCACGATGATCATCAAGCAGATTCATTAGCACTTCTGCTTCCTTCATTACATCCTGCAACCTACCCTTTACTCTTTCTAAGTCAGGAGTCATTATGGCAGAATCGGCCATATTGCTAGAAGACATGTTTAGTGGTATGCCAAAATTTTGAAAACCTTTTTTAATCTTGAGCAGCGCTCAAAGGTACCGCTATACAACAATTCTAAAGTAACAACTAAGCTTGCAAAAATATAAATTTGCTTATCAAAAAAGTTTTTCTATCGTGCCTATGTACGTGTGTGTCCGGACACTTCTAATCTTTACGTACAATAAATATCTTAACTATCAGCAATAACTGCGCTGAAACTTCAGTACCTTTGACTAATACACAAAAAAGTTAAGCTTCTTGCTCAACAAAAATTTTCGGCTTACGCTGCCATTAAATCTATAACCAGTACATACAACTAATGAGCTCAAAAATTACTATCTTTGACAATCACGTTAAAATAACATACACAATTTTATACACAAATATACAGTCCCTATTCTTGGACTACTATCTTTTACTGGTAAATTCATATTCTCGGTGCCACACTTTTACTACTGGCACGTCCCTGTTCGTTGCACCACTCTTTTCTTTACCTCTGTAATGCTCCAAAGATTTAAATACTTTTAATGTTTATTTAGTTTTGGACCCTTCGTCTAATTCAATTATTTTCATGCTCTGGATAGCTGAGTCATGCGCCAGGCAATAATTAACAAATTGCCAAAAAATAAAGTTTAATTAGGGTTCGAAATACCAGCGAGCGTTAATGAGTAAGAATTCAAAAATATTAAATGATTGTCAAAATGTAAAGGTTAATTCTAATTAAAACAATTAACGTTGCTCAAGAGAAAAAAATTAATAAAGATATAACAAACAATTTATTGCAAAAAATCACTCACCAAAACTTCAATAAAGAAGATACTACATCATTTCTCAACTCTGTCCAAAAACTCTGACTACACACACTGCACTGACGTGCTCAACTCTCTTCTGTGCTTGTGCTTCACTAACTCAAACTAACATGTCACCACCAGGTTATAACAAAAGGCTACAGAGCCCGCACGCGTCATGTTGCACGCTGGGAAACTTTAATGATGAGCGGCTGGAAAACGCGGTTTCCCATGCCTGGGAAACATAAATTGATGAGCAGCACAAGCTATGACGCAAGAGGGGGGGGGGGGGGTCCTTGTGCACGCACTTTAGCGGGTGACAGTCGAAAGTTCGGAGTTGGGCATGTGCAACTCCTAACTCTTGGAAACGAGCACTGTGATGCCAAAAATGAAATAAAAATCCCCAAAATGATAAATATAACGTAAATTAAGCAAAACTGGTTAAGATAACGTAAAAGTGAATGAGGGGGCATCGCAAAGGGAAACAGCAAGCCACAGTGAAAGTGGCTCGGCTGTCAATTGGGTAACACAATCATAACTGATATTGATGTCTCGCAAGTAGCCTTGGATACTCGAACTTAGAGGATGAATGGCAGTTGAGCAATTCTGGTAAAGCATTTCCCACTGAGGATTAAAAACCCAGTTCCAAGTGGGTGGCCTGGCAGGGATTGCAACTTCGAAGTATATTGTAGGGACAACTATTGATGGCGAAGAGATAGAGGTGGTTTGTCAGCATCAACAGAAAGACTCCAGACAAGTGAGGTGCAGAAGGCCCATGCAAAATGCAGACCTGATGTTTGAGAGGGTCCAGCACTTCACCACCAAATCCCAGGAGGAGTCATAAACCTGGGATCCAGAGTCCAGCTTGGACCTGACAAGTGCACGGTAGATGCCAAGCAGAGAATATGTCTTCTCCCCATGACAGAGAGGAGAGGACCTTGAGAACATTCAATGCCCATGTGCATTTGGACCTAAGATGACACGTGAGGTAAAAAGGTCAATTTTCGGTCAAAAATGAGACTGAGAAATATGGTCACTATCACAACTGGAATGATGATATTCCTGAACCAAAGGTTGGGGTCCAGATGAGAATTGTCCTTGCAGCAAAAGTGTCCAGAAGCAGTCTTCTTTGGGGAAAACTGAAACCCATTAGCCGTCGTCCAAAGTGAGAGATTGTTCAGAGCAGTTGTTGATTATCCCTTCCAGGACCTAGCCCGTACCGTACGGAGAATCTAAGTTGGGAGTGTCGATGCCGTATGCACACGGTCTTAGTACAACAAAAATATATCGATTTTTAAAAAATAAAAACTGCCGTTGTAATTTTTTAAAATATATATATCTTATAAAAATATATCATTCAGGCTTCAAAAATAATATTTTGTTTTTTAATTTGATGCATATTTTAAACTATAATATAAATAATTTTATAAAGCCACTGATTGCCAATTTTCAGAAGCACTAAACGGTATTTATATTATACTGAAAGGAGATACTTATGTTATATATCGAAAAAGCGTTTAATTTTGATTAATAAAAATGGTAAAAATTCAAAGAAAAATAAAATATTAATCAAGTTTTTAAACGTTTTTTTAACCCTCCGTGTCTGTATAGGTTCGCAAAATCTGAAATGAGGGGCTAAGTATGTATGTATGTATACGTTTTTAGTATAACAAAAAAATATATATATATTTTAAAAATAAAAATTGCCATTGTAATTTTTATATATTTATCTTACAAAAATATATAATTCAGGCTAGAAAAAGATTTTGTTCAATTTGTTGCATATTTTATTAACCTACAATAAATAATTTGATAAAGCTATCTGATTGCCATTTCTTAGAAGCACTAAACGGCATTGCAGATTTGCTTGTTAATGTTCCTATTTGTTGAAGCAACCTTCTGATTTAAGCTCACAAGTTTGATTTGAGTTATCATCAACAAATTTTTCCCTAAATTTTCAAAAATCTAAAAATTAACAAAAAAAAACTGCTATTTTTAAAAACTGTAGATTTTGCAAGTAATTACAAAATACGTACCGCCATTTTCTTTTCAGTTTCACACTCTTTTCTGTCAAAAACCTAGTCAGTATTCCCAAGTTATTTTTATCATTTTCCCCTGTATTCTATGCATCTTTCCCGCCTTCAAATCGAAACTAAAAGTAAACACTTCCTTCTTAGAAATTCTGGTTGCACCTTCATTTAATTAGTTATGCTTCACTGAGGCAAACAAGACTCTGATGGCTGATGCAATCAATCTCCGTTGCTTGTGCTATGTGTTGTTTACAGTTTTGGTCCAGCATATTGGGTACTCTTTGTCAAGTTAGTATTTTTTTTTATATTTAAACCTTAGTTTTCATTTCAGTAGATTTATTTTCGGAAATTAGCGATCTTTTGGCCGATCGATAAGTATGGTATGATGTATAAGTATGGTAACATACTATGATTTTTCATAGTATGTTATATGGTATGGCCAGCCTACAGCTTGTGGCTGTGGATATTTTAACATCGCATTAGCTAGCTATATGTTAATTTTTATTTTATTATTTATTACTTTTACAGTAAAACTTTGATCTATTATCATTTTCTGAAAATAAGTGAAGTCTTGGATATGCAACAAATTAATTTCTGTAGTTTTATTTCCGCTATTAGCGATTTTTAGATCGGCTGATTTATTAATTACTGATATATCTTTCCGGGTTGGCTAGATCGGAAGCAGGCTTAAAAGTTGTTGCGGATATATTATTTATTAATCCCATTTAGGTTATATGTAATTTTTCTTTCATTATTTCTTGTTTTTTTAATAAAAAAACTTTGAGCTTGTACCGTTTTTTGAAATTGAATGTCTTGGATACGGAAGCAAATAGACTTACTTGCTACGGAAATCGGCCATCATTTACGAGGGCAATTTCGGGAAGGGCTAGTTCTTGGTGCACAACATTTCTGCACTTAGCCAAGATCGCCAAACTTCAATACCCAAATAAAAAAATTCATAATGTTTAATAAAAAAAAAAGCAGCCAAGGAATTTTTTTTTTCTATTTCATAACCAGTTCAGAAAATTCTGTGACTATGAGAAGGACAAGTTAAGTTATATAACACTGGCTGTATTTAAAATATACGATACTAAAAAGAATCATATTTCAGGTGAATATTATATTATTCGAGAGGATATTTCCTTTCGATAAATATATAATTTAACTATTTTTATTCAACAGGTTTTCCAAAATGAAGCCTTAATTGTATAGTGCGATCTTTTTTTTCACCATATCACATTGAAAAAGGCTTATTAAAATCAATATGCTTGCAAATTTATTTATATTATTCATTTTCATAAAATTCGTAATTGAATTCTGTTTAATTTCGTATATAACATGACCTATTTCCGTTGATTGGTTATTTTTTTTTAAATTCTAAAGTTGACTTGTTTTATATGACAACACAATTGGCTCAAAACCTGGAATTTTCTCAAAGTATGGTACCGAGAAAAAAATTACAAAACAAGAAAAATATTTACTTAAAACCAAAAAAAATTTTTTTTGTTATTCAGAAATACATAGTCATTCTATTCATGTGCATTGTAATCATTTTTGTCTATTAGTTTGTTTTTTTTTAAATAAATTTTTATTAGTGTTGCCAAATGCATTTTTTTACTACATGACTCTAAAAAAGTCCTATTAAAATAAAACATTTGGTCTTTTTTGTTAAATACTTGATTTTCAGAAAATCCAGAATTAAATGCTGATTAATTTGGCATACAACATGCCATAATTCCTTTCATTAGTTATTTGGCAAAAAAGTTCTAAAGTGAAAGTTTTTTTTTGGCTGAACATAGGCAGAAAATAGCTTGGCCCCTGGATAAAAACCTGTTTTTCAGCCTGGGCCCTGGAAGGGTTAATAACCCTCAGGTTGGATAATGAGCAAAAGATGCTAAAATCATAATTATCATAGAGGGCAATTCCTACAGTAAGAGGAAATTGTCTAGTAATGGAATTGATCCTGACAGTGAAAAGCATAATATTCAGGATGCAGCCTTGTGGTACCCCATCCTTGGGGAAAAGACTGCAAAAGAAGTGTTTCTTACACATTCACGAAAAGTACAGGAAGGTAAAAAGTTGGAAATGAAGATCAGCATGTGACCTTTCAAGCGATGGCATCGAGGTCACGAATCACCATACGAAGTCTTACGCTTTTTCGATGTCGCAGAATATTGACATCACGTACTCTCTATATATAAAAGAATTCCTGATACGACGTTTCGGGGCAAGTCAGATGGTCTAAAGTAGACTATTTCCTGAGAAAACTACACTGGCAGTTGGAAAGAAGGTTGTGGTGTTCCAAATACCAGACAACTCTGGCATTTACCATTCTTCCTAACACCTTGCACAAACAGATCATCAATGCAATGAGACAATAATTGGAAAGAAACCTGGGATTCTTTCCTGGCTCAGGGAAGACCAAAATGATATCCGATTTCCAGGAGTCTGGAACTGCTTTTCGAGAAAATGCAGAAAAACAGTTGAAGCAGCCAATCCTTACTCGATAGTGATGAGAGATGTTTGAGCATGGTGTAACGGGCATTATGCCTATGGCAGATGCACAAGAAGTGTGCAGAGCAAGGCGAAACTCCTCCATTGTGAATAGCCTGTTGTAAGGCTGCAAGCCATCCGTTCAACTTTGGCTCTTCAGGGCCACAAACTACGGGGTTGTTTGGTTGGGGTTTTATGGTGCATTGGCAACTAGGGCCATAATGCACTAAACAACAAAATAAACGATAAAAGACATGAAAACCCACAACCATCCTCCTCCTCAAGTAGCCATAGGTTACTGAGGTGCAACCAGATTGTGCAATTTAGTTCTCCAAGCATATCTGTCCTGAGCTACATCTTCTGCATCTATCCACTGCATATCAATTCTAACAAGGTCCTGTTCGACAATGCCTGCCCACTGCATCCTAGGTCTTCCCCTCTATCCGAGGCCTTTAGGCATACTGTTCATAACCCTATTCACCAATCTATAATTATCCATACGGGCAATATGGCTAAACCAGTGGAGTCTCTCTTTGCAGAATATGCTGCTTAAAGGAGATTGTCAACTCCTTTGCCTAACCTCATCATTAGTTACAAAGTTGAACCATCTAATGCACAAGATACTTCGTAAGCATCTAGTTTCCTGTTATATTGTTTAAAAAGGGTCCATATTTCACTACCATAACAACTCTAGAAAGAACCACTATTATAGAGTCTAATTGTGGTCTTTATAGGTACATGCCTATTTTCCATACTCAAACATTAATTGATTCCGAAAAAAAAAAATGTCATCGCCGACACAGCGGCAATTTTATTGTCCGATGCGTGGTACAATGGTAGCACCCTCTGGCATGAATCTGGAGAGATGCGGGTTCCGTTCCCGCAGTGTCGGCAATGAATTTTTTTCAGAATCTATTGATTAATGTTTGATGTCTATCTTAACAGGTAATACTGTGTATTCACTATGGATTGATTTTTCTATACTCTCCATACATTCTTAAAAGTTCCAGCAGAATTCCCTATTCTTCTATTTATCTCATGCTGCACAACATCAGTATCTCTTACATAGCTCCCAAGACAATTAAACTGAGACACCTGCTCAAGACTGCAACAATTCAGATTAACTTAATCACAGCCTGCCTGACCAATTTTCATCACTTTAGTTTTCTCTCTGTTTATAACCAAACCTACTCTACTACCAGTCTCATCAATAGCTCGAATGAAAGGTTCATCTCATCAACATCATTTGCCAAAAGGGCTAAATCATCATCATCATCCTCAAGCAGCCATGGGCTACGGAGGTCCAACCAAACCGTGCAATTTAGTTCTCCAAGCAAGTCTATCCTGAGCTACATCTTCTGCATCTGGCCACTGCACACCAATTCTAACAAGGTCCTGTTTGACATTGTCTGCTCACCGCATCCTAGGTCTCCCCTTCTTTCTGAGGCCTTTAGGCACACTGTTCATAACCCTATTCGCCAATCTATAATTATTCATACGGGCAACATGGCCAAACCAACGGAGTCTCGCTCTGCACAATATGCTGCTTAAAGGAGGTTGCAAACTCCTTTGCCTAACCTCATCATTAGTTAAAAAGTTGAACCACCTAATGCCCAAGATACTGCGTAAGCATCTGGAATCAAAAGCATCTAGTTTCCTGTTATCTTCTTTACAAAGTGTCCAAGTTTCACTACCATAACTAACCTTAGAAAGAACCAAACTATTATACAGTCTAATTTTAGTCTTTATGTGTATACGCCTATTTCTCCACACTCTCCATAGATTCTTAAAAGTCCCGGCAGCAATCCCTATTCGTCTGTTAATCTCATGCCGCACATCACCATTATCTGTTACATAGCTCCCAAGATAATTAAACTGTGACACCTGCTCAAGACTGCAACCATTCAGATTAACTGAATCACAGCCTGCCTGACCAATTTTCATCACTTTAGTTTTCTCTCTGTTTATAACCAAACCTACTCTACTACCAGTCTCATCAACAGCTCGAATGAAAGAGTTCATCTCATCAACATCATTTGCCAAAAGGGCTAAATCATCAGCGTAATCTAAATCAGAAATTTTCGTATCTCCAGCCCATTTAAGGCCAAAATCTTTCCCTTGAAGTGAATTTCGCATAACATAATCAATAACCAAGCTAAAGAGAAAAGGAGACAAAATGCACCCTTGTCAAACACCAGAAGTAATGCTAAAGCAATTGCTACAAGCCTTACCAACTCTCACACACGATTCAGTGTTATTATAGAGAGCTTTCATTATGTTAATTAACTTTTCTGGTATACCATATGATCATCCAATCAACCACAAATTATGACGATCAACAGAGTCGAAAGCCTTTTTGAAATCAACAAAGCTAGTAACCAAAGGTTTCTGAAACTCTAAACATTTCTCAAGAATCTGCCAAAGTGAAAATATCTGATCCACACATCCCCTACCACTTCTGAATCTACATTGCTCATCACGCAATTGACTGTCAACCAGATTCTTAATTCTATTAAGCACAATCATGGAAAGAACTTTCCCTGGAACAGAGAGTAGGCTGATACCCCTACAGTTATCACAAGAACTGCGATCACCTTTTTTGAAAATAGGGATAACAATAGCTCTGGTAAAATCCTTAGGAACCATGCCTTTATCATAAAAGATATTCAGAATTTCAGTCATCCAAGTGGTAACCGAAACATTCCCAGCTCTAAGCATTTCGGTAGTAATTTCATCTACCCCTGGGGATTTATGAAGTTTAAGTTTAGAAACAGCCAAAATAACTTCAGATTGTGTTATAGGGCCAACATTAAAGCCACCAATGCATCCATCATCACTGCAAACAATGGGAGCAGAACCAACTACATTGTTTAGAACATCACTGAAATGCTCAGCCCACCTAGCCATGACAGAATCCTCCCCTTCTATAACTTTACCTTGTTTATCCTTCAATCCTTGTATGCCTGTCCGTTTTCTACCACATAAAACATTAACTATCTGGTACAGCTCTCTGCTGTTGTGCTGTCTAACTGCTTCCTCGGCTTTGTCAGCCAAAGATTCTTATCAGCAGCTAACTGTCTTTTACACGTTTATTAAGTTCTCTGTAATGCTTTCTATTAGGACTAGTAGGGTATTGATTAAAGACATTCCTGCAGTTCTTTCTTTCCGAAATAAGCTCAAGTGCCTTATCACTCAGATAATTCTGCCTCTTCTGCTCCTTTTTTCCTAAAAGAGTACTGTTAGCGTCCAAAAAAGCCTGTTTAAAATGATCCCATTCTTCCTCAACTTCAGTAGTAAGCAAAACATGACTGTCATAATGACTAAGTAACCTATCATGGTAAGCTTTGGCTATAACTGGATCTTTCAGAGCTTCAGTATTAAAAGTAAAATTTTTAACTTTAGCACAACACTTTTTAAATTTAAGTTGCAACACACTTTTAACAAGGTAATGGTCAGATCCAATTTCAGCTCCCCTAAATGCCCTGGTATTCCTAACAGAACTAGCCCATTTGCCATTAATTAATATGTAATCAATCATATTCTTATGCAGCCCATCAGGTGAAACCCATGTGTACTTAGGTATGTCGCGGTGTTTGTAATAAGTGTTAGTTATTCTGAATCCATTGAGTTTACTTACCTGTAGGAGACGTTGCCCATTGCAGCTACCAATACCAAAAGGGCCAATCACCCCTCCCCAAAGGTCAGAGTCAGTACCAACTTTGGCATTGAAGTCACCAAGAACAAGGGTAATATCTCCTTTCTTGACAGAATTCAAAATATCCTGAAGTTGTTCATAAAACCTATCCTTCTCATCCTCATCGGCATCCTCAGTGGGGGCATAACAGCAGATAACATTCAAGTCTTTAACGCTTGTCTGAAATTTTGCTGTAAGAAACCTTTCATTAATGCACTCATATCCTAGAAGAGCATCGCTAGCGTGTCTGCTGAGAAGCAGACCCACGCCTTGGTGATGCTTATTGTCATCCCTCCCTGAAAAGAGAAATTTAAGATTATTTTTAAGAATCTGACCTTTATCTGTCCATCTGGTCTCTTGCAAGCCAAGAATATCTAAATTATAATGGTGGAATTCTTGTGTGAGGACATCAAGAGAAAAAGCTCTGTGCAGAGTCCTCACATTCCAACTACCTATGGAGAGAAAATGGTTAGTGGGATGTTTAAAGAAACTATGTTTATTGAGAGAGGGAATGCCGACAATATCAAACAGCCCCCTAATCGCAGACATGGGGCAAAGACCCGTTCCCCCACTACTAAAGGCTGAAGCCATCTACACTGGAAGATTTCCTCCAACGTAGAATTTGACGATGCCAATAAAAGCAAAGAGTTCAGGTGCCTGCGATGACTTCTGCTCAGGATTATCCACCAGCTGATAAACATATCCTGTGAATCTATTCACTTGGGGCTGTCAACCCACAAACAAACAGAAAACAAAGCGGAAGATTTTCCCTCCACAGAATGTATGACCTAAGTGGAGCCAAGCAAGTACAACTTCCTCCTTGTGATTCCTGCGAAAACATAACTGCCATGGTTTGATAATAGGTTTGATCTGAAAGAGCTCGTTTGCAAAGCTATTCTGACAAAGATCTCTGCCACTGTGCCCAGAGACTGATGGCAAAATGCTGACGGAAATCCACACATTGAACCAGCAACAGAACGCCGAACAGGGAAGTGGCCAGCTTAGCAGCAGCTTCTGCCAAGTCATTCCCCCTAATGCCAACGTGACCAGGCACCCAACAGAAGAGAATGGTTGATATGGCAACCAGACAATGGAGCAGCTGGCAGATCTCGGACAGAACAGGGTAAGGCCAATGCCTCACTGAGATCAAAGCCTGCAGTGAGCTGAGCAAGAAGGTGTAAAAGCACACACAAACCACACTATGTGGTCCAAGAAGAGACTGACAGTATGCAACTCTGCAGTGAAGATGGAATACTGCAGTGGGATCTGGTCTGCAATGATTATATCACAACCACTGATGTGCTGGACTTTGAGTCATTTGTGAAGACAGGAAAGAAGTCTGGGTACTCAGCACAGTGACTGGTAGAGCTACCAGTACACACAGTCAGGTGTAAAGACCTTCCCTGTCCTGCAAAAGGAAATATCATAGGAAGAGGAAATAGTGAGCCATGGTGGATGTGGCTCAGCTGTTAACTGTGAGACAATATCAAGACTGGTGTTAATGTCTCACAGGTAACCTCGGACACACAAACTGAAGGGATGGATGGCAGTTGGGAGATTAGTGTAAAGCATCTCCTACTTGGGCCTGAAAATGCAGTCCTAAGTGGGATGGATTGGCAGGGATCACAATTTAGATGTATATTCTAACAACAACTGCTGACGGCAAAGAGATAAAGATGGTTCGCTGGTCTCAATGTAAACTCTGGACCAGTGAGATATGGAAGGCCCCCATGCAGGTCCATCACCTTAACCACCAAATCATGGGTGGAGTCATACACCTGAGATCAGTGGTCCAGTTTCGACTGGTCAAGTGCAGGTACAGGCAGAGCAACGACATCAGTCTGCTCCCTAGGAGAGAGAGGTGAAGACCTTGATGATGTTAAATGCCACTGAGATTATCTATGTGAGGTAAAAGGATCAATTTCCAGTCAAAGATGAGACTGAGAAACTTGGTCTTTACCACAACTAGTATGATGTTACCCCCAAGCCATAACTCCTAGTTTTAGCACTCCTCTATGCTTGAGCATCAAACATCTAAGATAGTTGGTGTAACAGCATTTTCATGAAGTATTAAATTTATACCACACTAGCTGTGTTTTAAAAAAATAAAATAAATACCTCCTCAAGCAGCTGCTTGCCACAGAGGTCTGACAGGAGCCTGTCAGTTTATATGCCATAGTAGAAGGTCTGAGAGGGTGGCAGAACCTCAGCAGAAAAACGACACAAACAGCCATGCCTTACCCAGGGCTCGAACCCAGGTCCCTTAGATCAGTAGCCAAGGGCACTAACCACTTTAGTAGTTATTAATGCAGAGAATTTTGGTTCTTCCTGCAGAAGATCGCTTACTATGTGCACTTTTGCCACAAGCATAGTATTCATTTGGATCTCAAGATCCAATGAATACTACTATGCAGCCAAAAAAAAAAATATCAATAGTGCAGTAGTATATAAAAAATATCAATACTTTGCCACAAGCATAGTATTCATTTGGATCTCAAGATCCAAATAAATACTATGCTTGTGGCAAAAGTGCACATAGTAAGTGATCTTCTGCAGGAAGAACCAAAATTCTCTGAATTAATAACTACTAAACACAGCTAGTGTGGTATAAATTGAATACTTCATGAAAATGCTATTACACTAACTATCTTAGATGTTTGATGCTCAAGCATAGAGGAGTGCTAAAACTAGGAATGAATTTTGGAAACTTACCAAGTTGACCAGCAGTTCCATTATTTCAATTCATTAGTTAATACCCATACTATTAAATTACTCTAAAAGAATCCTTTGACCACACCCTATTGACAAGTTAAAGGGTTGGGTTGTTTTACCTCTGAGCAGCACTTTTTTGCACACCATGGGCTAAATGGCCAGGTCACATGGACCCCGAAGGCTCAGAGAAGGTTGAGGGAGGAGACCCACTGGAACAGCTGTTGGGAGACAGATGGTAGCCTCCCGTCAGGACCATCCAGTGTGCACTTTTGCCACAAGTTGTGTTCTTTAACGTGCACAGGGTATGGCTCTCCCGCACACGGGGCCACAGCTTAATGTCCCATCTGATGGACGGCGGTCTTTCCAAGCCCATCGGTGTCTTGTACTGACTGTGGGCATGGCAGGGAATTTTGCAGAGATACAAATGGTAAAGGAACTAATAACTATATTTTAATAGTATTCTTCCAACTATTAAGTTTACCCACATGGCAGAGCAAAAGCAAAAATTAGCATTTTTGGACATTATATTCACAAGAAAAACAGATTACTGTGAAACAGCAGTATATAGAAAACCTACTCATATATCAAATTATATTCAAGCAAATTCAGCTCACCCATTTAAATATTAAAAAGCCAGCATACTTTCACATTTCATAAGGGCATATAGGTACTGTTCAGAAAAAACAACTTTTCAGAATGAAATAAAATATGTAAAATGAACCACAACAGAAGTGGGATTCCTCAAAATTAATAGTACAATGGGAAAAGAATGCAAAATTCATTGTACTAAAAGAAACACAACCAAACCAAAACCAGATGAAAACTATGAATAAATAAACAACTAGTTTTCTATACATGAACTACCTCACAAAAACAATGAAAAATATGCTGGAAAAATATGATATTAAACTTCCCACTATAGTCACACACTATAAAAATCTAGTACTAAATGACAGAGACAGAAAACCTCCTACGGAAGGAATATATCAAATAACCATTCCAGACCCCACAAATATACTGCAAGGCAGAGATAAATATATTGGAAAAACCTAAAGACAATACAAAACCAGAATGCATGAACATCATACAGATATAAGACAATTCTTCAACAGCATTAGCTCAAACCATCATGCAAAATAATATTCACATTGACAAAATAGAATTCAAACCATTACTTGCACCAAAAACAAAATTTCAACTGTTATATGCAGAAAATCTACTAATCCAGATGCACTTGGATAATTTATGCAACACAGAGACGCCACCCCTGCCATCGGCGTGAAATCTCCTGCTGCAACAACGACAATGCGCAAGCACACAATTATGTAATTCGATGTCAGATGATCCGAGCAGTGAGATGGGTATATAAAGGAGTAACTGGCAGCTAACATCGAGAGCCTGAGGAAGTTACACGCTGGAGTATAGCAAAATGCGGCGCTCAACTAGTTTGATAGGTCTTAAGACCATGTCTTTTTTTATTGGTAATGAGGTAATTAATCACGACTACTGAGGGTTTTATAAGTTAGCTTTTAAATTATGAAGCTTAAGTATTGAGGATAGTGCAAATATGATTCAAAAATTAAATATATTTAATTCTCTGACACTGTTAAATGTTTTTAAGTACTCCAACACATGGACTATGCTATCAAGTATCAACAATTATTAAGGAGAGATTTACGTAACATGCTGTAGAGGATGGGTAGTAACAGGAACTTCCGGGATGCTTTTGGTGACAAATAAAAAAAAAAAATCGACGTTTTTGGCGGCAAGTGACGTCTCAGTGGAGATTAAAAGGAGGATGACTGCTGCCAATTGTCTACCCGCCTTGGGGAAGGAAATAATTATTTATACCTTTGATAGCATAGAGTACTTAAAAAACTTTAGATCCGTGATGCGCGTTTCACGCCCTTCCTTTTGGCGCTCTCCCGCATTAACTTAAGCTCCTCACTTCCCATCTGATGAAGTGCCGAAAGGAAGGGCACGAAACCCGCGTTGTGGATCTAAAACTTTTTTAAGCACTCTATGCTATCAAAGGTATAATTATTTCCTTCGCCAAGGCGGGTAGACCATTGGCAGCCGTCAACCTTCTTTTAATCTCCGAGATGTCATTTGCTGGCAAGAATGTCGATTATTTAAATTTGTCACCGAAAGCATCCTGGAAGTTCCCTGTTACTATCCATCTTCTACAGCAGGCATGCAAACTCGTTAACCACCAAGGGCCATATTAAGTATTATATATTAAATCGCGGGCCGCAAAACAAAAAAAAAATGGAAATAAAGATGAAGCATAGCTTTTATTCCCTTATATATAAATGGAAATGTTTTCTGAAATACGTTTATTTAATTCACGTACCGTACGTACTTATAATTTTAATTAAAGAATCCAGTGTTGTCAAAAGTGCAACTTATCAGGAATGGACTAATGGATACAGCTAGCATCAATGACTACTGAAATAAGTGTCTATCAAGAAACTGCATCAAGTAAGGACTGATAGCATTGGACTCAACACTGCTTCAAATGTCATCCTGAAGTACAAACCACTGCCGCTGTACCAGCCCCAAAGGATACTGGTAAATACCTTTGTTTTCTTGCTCTGGTCAAAGGATTCTTTTAGAGTAATTTAATAGTACGGGTATTAACTAATGAATTCAAATAATGGAACTGCTGACCAACTTGGCAAGTTTCAAAAATTCATTCCTAGTTTTAGCACTCCTCTATGCTTGAGCATTCAAACATTTAAGATAGTTGGGTGTAACAGCATTATCGTGAAGTATTAAATTTATTGTTGTCTTGGAAGACTGGGGTATCCTTCTGGTGTTCATTGTGGAGATGCTGCACAAAAGGCAACATATGGTCATTCAGTAGCTCCATATAGCCCTTCCATATATTTATAATATATATTCAAGTGTGACATCCGGCAACCAAAGGACCCGTTTTCCTCATATGTGAAACACCCCCAGAACATAACAGAGCCTCCTCCAGCTTGAACACCCTTGCACAGTCTGCATGGAAGTCTTCATGCGGGTTACGATGTACCCATCGGCACACATCATTTGAGTACAAGCAAAAGGTGACTCATCCGACCGGATCACACACTTCTAAGAGTCGAGAGTCCAATCTTTGCGGTGCCACACCCACTGTAGCCATGCAGTCTTGTGCAGAGCTGTTAACATTGGTCTCTTCCGTGATTCTCTGCTCCAGATATCCATGGCATACAGTTCTCTTTGGAGTGTTCATTCCGAAACAGCTTGTTGTAGGCCAGCATTGACTGGAGCAATTCTTGCCTCATTGCAAAACGGTTTGCCCTAACAGTCCATGACATACTGCGGTGGTCCCTATTGGTGAGCAGTCTTTCTGCCGCAGTTCTGACAATGATTAGCAGTGGACTGTGATATATGTCACTGCTGGAAGACACTTTGGACAGTATTGTTTGACACACCTGCAAAGACAGGAACTTCTTGTAAACTATGCCCTTTGGCTCAGCCAAATGCAATAACACCTTTTTGCCACTCATTCACATCTTTGGTGTTGCCTATGTTTCATGGAGCGACTAACATACAGGTAGCACACAACCACTTCTTATCACTGTATGAATCCTACAGTGCATGGTCACTTATGAACCCTGTAGCACATGGCACAGCTATTTGTAGGATGCATTTATTACTGGTGCGACCTCTGTTGCTGTCAAACGGACGTAACCTTCTTACAGCAGGAAGTGACTAATTTTTTGTCCAGTGAGCTTATATATCATCATCATCAAGCAGCCATGGGCTATGGAGGTCCAACCAGACCATGCAATTTAGTTCTCCAAGCATATCTGTCCTGAGCTATGTCTTCTGCATCTGGCCACTGCAACCAATACTAACAAGGTCCTGTTTAACATTGTCTGCCAACCACATCCTAGGTCTCCCCCTCTTTGCGAGGCCTTTAGGCACACTGTTCATAACCCTATTCGCTAATCTATAATTTTCCATATGGGAAACATGGCCAAACCAATACTCTCTCTCTGCACAATATGCTGCTGAAAGTAGGTTGACAACTCCTTTACCTAACCTCATCATTACTTAAAAAGTTGAACCACCTAATGCCCAAGATATTGCGAAAGCATCTAGAATAAAAAGCATCAAAATTCCTATTATCTTGTTTATAAAGTATCCAAGTTTCACTACCATAACTAACCCTAGAAAGAACCAAATTATTATATAGCTCAATTTTAGTCTTTAGGTATATATGACTATTTCTCCACACTCTCCATAGATTCTTAAAAGTCCCGGCAGCAATCCCTATTCGTCTGTTAATCTCATGCTGCACACCAATATTTGTTACATAGCTCCCAAGAAAATTAAACTGAGACACTTGCTCAAGAGTGGAACTATTCAGATTAATTAAATCACAGCCTGCCTGACCAATTTTCATCGCTTTAGTTTTCTCTCTGTTTACAACCAAAACCTAGTCTACTACTGACCTCATCAACAGCTCGAATGAAAAAGTTCATCTCATCAACATCATTTGCAAAAAGGGCTAAATGAGCAGTTTTCAGATCTGTAGACCATTTCAACCCAAAATCTTTCCCTTGCACTGAATTTTGCATAACATAATCAATAACTAAACTAAAAAGAAAAGGAGACAAAATACACCCTTATTGAATATCAGAAGCAATGCTAAACCAATTGCTACAAGCCTTACCAACTCTCACACACGACTCGGCGCTATTATAGAGAGCTTTCATTATGTTAACTAACTAGTCTGGTACACCATACGATTTCACAATCAACCACAAATTATGATGATCAACAGAATTAAAAGACTTTTTTAAATCTACAAAGCTAGTAACCAAAGGCTTCTGAAGCTCTCAACATTTCTCAAGAATGCGCAAGTGAAAAAATCTGATCTACACATCGCCTACCACTTCTGAATCTACACTGCTATTCGGTCAATTCAACAATTCGCAATTCATCAACCAGATTCTTAATTCTATTAAGCACAATAATGCTAAGAACTTTACCTGGAACAGAAAGTAGGCTGATATCCCTATTGTTAAAACAAGAATTGCGATCACCTTTTCTAAAAATAGGGTTGAGTTTCAATATTTGTTTAGATTCAGTCTGAAAGAAAAACATTCATGCAATGCACTGAAACCTGTCTAATCAGACAACTGCTGCTTCTTGAAAAAGTGTTTTTCCAGTTGTCCCTAGAACACAAGTTTATAAAATACAACAGAGAAAAAATAATTTCAATCATCTGTCTTGTATTAAAAGATGGAATTTGCAGACGTTCTGTAAATTCACATGATTTATTTGAGATTACAGGTTCACTAATTTTGATACATATAGCAAATGCCTTCTCTTGAAATATTCTGTTAAATAAATTCACCAATGTCATCATTGTACTGTTTCCCTTTTAAAATCATTGCTTCCATTTGATATCTCTCTTGAAATAAACTTCAAAAAAAGCTGTGAAATAAAAATTCTAATTTCTTACAATATCAATTTTTTTTTTGCTTTAACCCCTAAAGTATTAGGGTTCTCAAAATGCAAGCAATTATGGTAAAGACAATTTTTAACTGCTTTTAGCAGTAAAAGAACGAATTTTGGAGTATTATCCTGCAATGACTAACACCTATATACAATGAAGAGCCAAAACATGACCTTTATGCAGGTGAATGATGGCACATGTGGTCATGAAATGGTATAAATAACACCTGATACTGAGCTCTGTTAATAAGAGTTATTCTTGTTCTTCAGATGGGAAAGTTAGCAGACTTAAGTGAGTTTTACAAAGGCCAAAATGTAATGGCCAGATGACTGGGTCATAGCATTTCCGAGACAACAAAGTTTGTGGGGTGCTCACGGTCAGCTATGGTTAGTACCTACAAAAAGTGGTCCGAGGGAAAAACCACAAACTGCTGGCAAGGTGTGGGCTGGCCATGGCTCGTCGATGCTAGAGGTGAGCGAAGGCTATCCCATATGATACGAGTCAACAGAAGGGATACTGATGCGCAATTCACCCATAATTTGAATGCTGGTGCAGGAGAAATGTGTCACAACACAGAGTACATCGAACCATGCTGAAAATGGGGCTGTGTAGTTGCAGGCTGCTCCGAGTGCCCATGCTAACCTCAGTTGACCATTGAAAGTGCCTACAAAGGGCACGTGAGCATCAAACCTGGACCTTGAATGACTGGAAGTTCGTCTGGTCCAATGAATCTCATTAACTGTTGCACCATTAGACGGCCAGGTACATGTGCGTTGTTTACCTGGGGAAGTGTTGGCACCAGGATGACTGTGGGATGAAAACAAGCCAGTGGAGGAAGTGTAATGCTTTAGGCAATGTTCTGCTGGGAAACCCTGGGTCCAGTCATTCATGAGCAGGAAACTATGACGTATACCACCTACCTAAACATCATTGCAGACCAGGTATTCCTTTCATGGCAACGGTATTCCCTTCTAGTAGTGCCTTCTTTCAGCAGGATAATGCCCCATGCCACACTGCCCGGATTGTTCAAGAATAGTTCGCGGAACACGAGGAAGACTTCCAGGTACTCAAACATAGTGTACCAGCCTACTTCTGCAACGACAACTACTGCACAGTATGCCAGTGTAATGCAACTTTCTTGTGAGCATGCAAGAACTTTACTCCAAATTAATCAGAAAATAGCACTTATATCTTCTCTAGTGGAATATAGTATGTGAAAATAGCAATGAGCTAAATGCTAGTACATGTTGTTAAATGCAATGATGTATTGTTGGAATAAGATCTAGAGTAATAAGGGCTTTTGAACTTTAACAGTGTAGATTGTGATTAAATACCTATTTAATCATTATGAAAGAATACCAATACCTCATTTTGAAGCATGAAGTTAATATCACATGGTGGTGCTAGTGTTATATGTAATTTCTCAAATGACAAATATTTCCACATTGCTGGATTGGAAGGAACAAATTAATCTTGTGGCCTGCAAGATATCCCAATTTGACTCCACTGAACTTTTGTTTTGGGAATACATATATATTAAAAACACTATTAAAAAAAATTGCAATTTGCAAGATTTAAAGGAAAGAATCATTGCAGTTGTTGCAATTTTACACCAGACATCATGAGCCAAGTATGGATGGAAATTGAATACCATGCCATCAATGGTGCCCACACAGAATGAAACTCCGAGAGTTTCTGTACATTTTCAAAACATCTTCTTTGCATTTTGGATACACTATTTCTTTTATTAATTACACAATTAAAAAGACCTTCTTGCTCAGAAATTAAAATAACTTAAAATTTCTCTGTCAGTGAGCAATGAAATTTTTAAGTTTATCCTTCAAACTATTTGCATGTTAAAAGTTTTTAGGAGAAAACAAAAGCTTGTTTGGAGCATGGATAGTGCTCAGTCTTCAGTGCAGTGACATTATATGGTGACATTAATAGCTGTTGAAAACTTCTTTCCACATGTTGTGAAAGGTGATTCCAGTGTTCTGGTTGCAGTTAGGGACTGGCTAGGTCATTATTTCAATAGCCTCAAAGACTATGGTTCTATAGTACGTGGATGCATATGCTAACAGTGTGGCATGCTCCCAGTCTATGGTTGCCAGCTATTTTATAGCCAGTTGGTTTTACTGCCAGCTTGACAGCAGCAATCGTTAGCTTGTTTTGGATGACATCTGTTCGATGTTCTGTGAACCTCTCCTGTAGAGAACTTACAGTTTTTCCGATAAAGCAGACAAAGGAATTAGCCAGCAAATATAAGGAAAATCTGTATACACCTGATTTTTTAAGAAGGCTAAATTTGTCTCTATTCCTTTTGATAATTTTCTTCAGATTTGGAGCTGGGCTGAAAACAATTTTGATTTTTTGGGCTCTTAGTAATTTGTACACTGATTTGCATAGGGCAAGAATGTTAGATATAGACCCGGCAAAGGTTGCCTGCTCAGAGTCTGTGATTGGGAGGAGAGCCAAATCTCTTCTGTTATCGTTTCTATATTATTTATCTATTGCTTTTCTACATGTCCATGTTCGAAATAGCATTTGAGCTTTCTCCTAAAAACTTTTAACATGCAAATAATTTGAAGGATAAACTTAAAAATTTTATTGCTTAATGAGAAAGAATTTTAAGTTACTTTAAATTTGTTAATTACTTTTTAAAATATAGCACTTTAAAATATACATTTTTTTTTATATATATTTGAATGGATAAATATTCTTTATATGGATTTTATTTCCCCCTTTTCATCACAGTATTGTGCTCGTACCCACAACAGAACCTGATTTTGAATCTCAGATCACTTTCCCCCCCAATTTTTAGAGTTTATCATTTAAAATTTTAATTTAGCACTTTTTAATCCTTCATAACCACTCCAAATACTTGAACACCCAGTCCCAAATTTCTCATGCATTATGTATTTCATTAAAGATTTAAGTCTCTATCTATCATAGAATCCAAATTCAAGTTTAAACCCACTTTCATTTTTCCACTTTGTTAAGTCAGGGTATGCTAGTACCAGGTCCCAGTGAATTTCAATGGGAAATTTGCTAGTTTTTAATTATATATAACATGGTCTGTATTGAAATGTTAGTTACATTGTATCCATATGTAATCTAAACTATGATTGATTTGTTAGAAAAAAAATTATCATATACTGTTTTGCATCTGAATTTTTCTATGTCTTAAATGTCAACAAAATAATGACATTTCATCTTTATACATAAAAGCACATCAGGAGGTCGTGGGTTCGTATCCCACCCGGCTCAAGACAATTTTTCCTCTAAAATTTGAATCGACATCAAAGTGCTGATTTATTAGTAGGTATTGAATAGTCGAGTTTACTTCATTATTTAAACAGCAATAAAATGCTTCTATTAAAATAATTCAGAAAAAAAGTTAAAAATTCATTTTTAAAAATTTTTACTGAAAATTTTAAAATACAGTAAAGATTTGACTTCATTAAAAAACAGTAAAAAAAATTTGCAAATGTTTAATTACATCAGAAGTCCCTACTAATTTTAGTGTCCAGAAATAAATGTCTTTTCTTGGTATAAAAAGAATAACCCATTTCTGTTTCCTACTTTTGAAAAATGTTAGGTTAGAATTTTCTTTTTGCTGAAAATATCCCAAAATTATTTCAGTCATCAGGCACAGTTCACTACCAGAAACTCAGCATACTGCTGTTAATGGAGAACACCCTACTTGGATTTTTATTTTACCTTTCAAAAGTTACTATACCTTTTATCAGCTAGCAGTTTGATCCTAATCATAAGTTACTGGAGGTACCTGAACCTTTTACTCTCATGAGGGCACCACTGGAATATCTCCAATAGTGCAACTGCAAACATCACCCACAATGCAATCAATAACTGTCAAAAACTTCCAAGCAGAAGACGTTACTTACCAAAAATTTCATACATGGCTTTGAAAATATGATGCAACTATTATACTAGAAGATAAAGTAAACTAAATTTTCTGTCCTAAAACTGGATACAATCAGTATGAAAGTAAATAATATTATTATTCTTACTTATAAGTTTAATATAATTGTACTTAAAAATAATATACAAATAAAATTACAAGAATAACGTTCAACAAAAACACTATTTTGACATAATTACCTGAAATCGAATTGCTAAATGTACAAGAGTATAACCAATATCAAATGCTGATGGCCTTCCAAGTAGAGTAACCTCATTAGAATTTAACTGGCGAGCAGGATCCCCTCCTGTAGATAAATACTCAATCACTGGTTCTGTATCACCTTCTACAACACCAATGCAAGCATTAAGCCATGTCCAATCTGCTTCTTGGGCCTTACGGCGTAAGTGACGTAATCTTCTTTCTTCCAAATAATTGTTAGGTGTGAGAGGAAGTCCACTTGCACATGGAAGAGGTGTGGAAACCTATAAAGAAAGAAATATTAGTTATCTTTGAAAGTAAATTATATGATTTATCAATCCAAAAATTCAAATCTCCGATATATTAACTAAAGGCCTTTGAAAATACACTTCCACACCTGCATATAAAAAAAGAAATCTTACAAAAGAATTTTCTCTTTTAGAAGAGACTTTTTCTTTAAAATAACTAAACTACAAAGCACTTGAGTCTTGTATGTACATATATAAACATTATATACTTTCCAAAATCCACGATTTTTGCCTAGATTTGACTGCCTACTTTAGTACTGATGGACTAATTTCAAAATGTTCTCTTCATGTGTTGTCTTCATTGTGGGGAATGATTGGCTTACCCAATCAGGCACCAGTGTTTAATCTCATATTTCAGGGTAATAATATAACTATAGTCTCTCTGGTTTGTACTTGGATTAGCAGAAAAGCTGTGAATTATTAGCAATTCATAAAGGTTAAACCCAGATTTATATGTTTGCTGTAAGAGAAATTATATATTAAGGTTTAAAAGTTAAAAGTGTTATTCTGTTAAAAGTGTGTAAATACATATATATATATCAGGGGAGGAAACTATTTCTTTTTAATGTTGCACTGAGTAAGATGTAAATAAATGTCACTCACACTAAAATTGTTATTAAATAAATTAATCAATAAATAGTAAATCCATAGAGTTACCTATTGACTTTGTAGTCAACCAACAAACGTTTTGTGGAAAGAAGTCTGGAAAATAGTTGCCTTATCCAATCACAGATGGTGCCAAAGCCATGTGCAACAACAATGGGAGAAAGGTCACATTAGTGGAAAAAAAAGATGGCGCCGGTGTTAGTGTAGTAGCGTCTAAAAATCTAAAACAAGTAACTCTGTGGATTTACTATTTTTTAAACCTTACCATGTCACAGCCCAAAGAATCGCTTTCATCCTTCCCATTCCAGTGATTGGAGAGCGAAGTTTTGCTACCATAGTACAAGGTTGCAGAAAAAAAATTTCGAATAAAACTCTTAATTTTTTTCAACTGTTTCTAATTAAATATCAAAAATAACACTTAAATCTATAATATATATATTTTTACCTATTGATTCTACTTGAAAAAATTATGATAAAGTTTAAAAATAAATCTATTTGAGTCGGATGCACATGTTCAGTCACCGTAAACTGCATCAAGTAGTGTCAATTCAGTTAATGCCTTTATTATGCCATACCATGCTTAGATTATTGATTAGTTGTTTCCTGCACTTTTCTGCTATTTATAGCTCTACTAGAGTGATTATTATTTATAGCTCTACTAGAGTTAGAATGCTTTCTAAACTTTTAACTACAGAAATTGATTTTTATTTTTACTACCAGAAATTGTATCATCTGGAAATACACACATTGGCTTTCAATTAATATTTTAGCACACTTTCGATTTTAAAGACTTTTTTATTTGCTTTAATTCTTCAACAATTTTTTTTATTGCTTCTCAAATGGATACTGTGATTATAAACAATAATTAATTAAAAAAGATCGGAAATGAAACTGCTAGCAATCTATAATGTTAGCAATCAGAACAAGCATTAGGATTATCATTCGTTAGTTACTTCTGTAATGAGGTTCTAAAGTTGTTTATTTTATTCTCTAAAACACTTTAAAATAAATCCAGCCACCATACAGAGTTCAGTTTCAGAAACCAAAACAGTAAAGTTTAAATATAGTACAAAATTATAATGTATTTTCAAAATGACACCCTTCAACATAGAAACACCTGTGAACTCTATTGGTACATTGTACTTGAACCCATTGAAGCATTTCCTTTGTCATTTTGGTGTACTCCAAAGCAACATTTTTCTTTAGTTCCTTGATGTTTCTTGAGCATTTATGATAGATAATAAATTTCAAAAGGCCCACAAAAGGGAAAAATTCAAAATACAAAAGGGAAAAAACTGAGGGGTTATGAGGTAAGCTGACCTCAGTGGCCATTCAAAAGGACCTTATCATCCAATTAATTTATTCTGAGACATGTTAAGAAAATTACACACAATCAGCACAAAATGTGTATTGTAGCCTATGCATATATATTTCAATCGACATTACAGCACAGATATAGGGACAAATTATTTAAACTCTCAATATTCCCAGTCTTTATATTAATACAAGGACTATTTCACTTAGAAGCAGCTTCCATTAAAATAGGATGGCAGTTTGACAAATACACACAGTTCTATTGGTTATCAAGATCAAGTAAAATATTGCCTTTTTATTGAAGAGTTATCAATTTTATCTTAAAGAAACACCTCACAAACCTTTAGTTGATGATCTGCATTTTAATCATAAACACATTAAGAAATTAATTAACAATTTGAATACCACATCATTCATTTATGAATGACACTAATAGTTCGACCAGTACCACATTATACATTATGTATGACACAGTGTTTTTGTTTGAAGCTATGTCATACTCATATGAATCATCATCATTCTCAAGAAGAAATGGGCTACAGAGGTTAAACCACACCATGCAATTTAGTTCTCCAAGCAGATCTGTTCTGACATACATCTGCTGCATATGGCCACTGTACATTAACTCTAACAAGGTCCTATATCACATTGTCTGCCCACTGCATCCTAGGTCTCCCCTCTTTCAGAGGCTTTTAGGTACATTGTTCATAACCCTATTAGGTAATCTATAATTATCCATACAGGTAACAAGGCCAAACCAACAGTCTCTCTCTCTGCACAATATGCTGCTTAAAAAAGGAGGTTGCCGACTCCTTTGCCTAACCTCATCATTAGTTACAAAGTTGAACCACCTAATGCCCAAGACACTGTGCAAGCATCTAGAATCAAAAGCATCAAGTTTCTTGTTATCTTGTTTACAAAGTGTCCAAGTTTCACTATCATAACTAACCTTAGAAAGAACCAAACTATTACACAACCTAATTTTACTCTTTAGGTATACGCCTATTTCTCTACACTCTCCATCAGATTCTTAAAAGTCTCGGCAGCAATACCTATTCATCTGTTAATCTCATACTGCACACCAATATCTGTTACATAGCTCCCAAGAAAATTAAACTAAGGCACTTGCTCAAGAGTGGAATTATTCAGACTAACTGAATCACAGCCTGCCACACTAATTTTCATCACTTTAGTTTACTCTCTGTTTATCACCAAACCTACTCTACACGTCTCATCAACAACTCGAATGAAAGTTCATCTCATCAACATCATTTGCCAAAAGTACTAAATCAGCAATTTTCATATCTGTAGACCATTTAAGCCCAAAATCTTTCCTTTGCAGTGAATTTTGCATAACATAATCAATAACCAAACTAAAGAGAAAAGGAGACAAAAGGCACCTTTATCAAACATCAGAAGCAATGCTAAACCAATTGCTACAAGCCTTACCAACTCTCACACATGACTCAGTGTTATTATAGAGAGCTTTCATTATGCTACCTAACTTGTTTGGTATACCATATGATCTCACAACAACCACAAATTATGACGATCAACAGAGCCAAAAGCCTTTTTGAAATTAACAAAGCTAGTAACCAAAGGTTTCTGAAACTCTAAACATTTCTTAAGAATCTGCCTAAGTGAAAATATCTGATCCACACATCCCCTACCACTTCTGAATCCACATTGCTCATCACGCAATTGACTGTCAACCAAATTCTTAATTCTATTAAGCACAATCATGGAAAGAGCTTTACCTGGAACAGAGAGTAGGCTGATACCCCTATAATTATCACAAGAACTGCGATCACCTTTTTTAAAAATAGGGATAACAATAGCTCTGGTAAAATCCTTAGGAACCATGCCTTTACCATAAAAGATATTCAAAATTTCAGTCATCCAAGTGGTAACCAAAACATTCCCAGCTCTGAGCATTTCTGTAGTAATTTCATCTACCCCTGGGGATTTATGAAGTTTAAGTTCAGAAACAGCCAAAATAGCTTCAAACTGTGCTATAAGGGCCAACATTAAAGCCAGTAATGCATCTGTCATCATTACAAAAAATGGGAGTAGACCTAATCCCATTGTTTAGAACATTATTGAAATGCTCAGTCCATCTAGCCATGGCAGAATCCTCACCTTCCATAACCTTACCTTATTTATCCTTCATCCCTATATGTCCATTTTCTACCGCACAAAACCTTAACTATCTGGTACAGCTCTCTGCTGTTGTGCTGTCTAAATGCTTACTCAGCTTTGTCAGCTAATCCAACAAGCCAAAGATTCTTATCAGCAGCTAACTGATCCTTTACACGTTTATTAAGCTCTCTGTGATGCTTTCTATTAGGCTAGTAGGGTATTGATTAAGGACATTCCTGCAGTTCTTTCTTTCTGAAATAAGTTAAAGTGCCTTATCACTCAAATAATTCTGTCTCCCCTGCTCCTTTTTTCCTAAAAGAGTACTGTTGGTTTCCAAAAAAGCCTGTTTAAAATGGTCCCATTCTTCCTCAACATCAGTGGTAAGCAAACCATGACTGTCATAATGACTAAGTAACCTATCATGGTAAGCTTTAGCTATAATTGGGTCTTTCAGAGATTTTGAATTAAAGGTAAATTTTTTAACCTTAGCACAACACTTCTTAAGAAAAGTTGCAAGATACTTTTAACAAGGTAATGGTCAGATCCAATTTCAGCTCCCCTATATGGCCTGGTATTCCTAATAGAATTATACCATTTGCTTTTAATTAATATATAATCATATTCTTATGCAGCACATCTGGTGAAACCCATGTGTACTTATGTATGTCATGGCATTTGTAATAAGTGTTAGTTATTCTGAAACCATTAAGTTTACTTATCTGTAGGAGATGTTGCCATTGCAGCTACCAATACCAAAAGGACCTATCACCCCTCCCCAAAGGTCAGAGTCAGTACCAACTTTGGCAATGAAGTCACCTAGAACAAGGGTAATATCTCCATTCTTGAGAGAATTCAAAATATCCTGAAGTTGTCTGTAAAACCTATCTTTCTCATCCTCATGAGCATCATCAGTTGGGGCATAAGTATTGATAACATTCAAGTCTTTACTGCTTGTCTGAAATTTTGCTGTAACAAACCTTTCTTTAATGCACTCATATCCTAGTAGAGCATGATTAACGTGTCTACTGAGGAGAAGACCTATGCCTTGGAGATGCTCTTTATCTTCCCTCCCTGAAAAGAGAAAATTAAGGTTATTTTTAAGAATATGACCTTTTTCTATCCATCTGGTCCTTTGCAAGCCAAGAATATCAAGGTTATAATGGTGGAATTATTGTGTGAGGACATCAAGAGAATAAGATCTGTGCAGAGTTCTCACATTTCAATTACCTAAGGGGAGAAAATGGCTAGTGGGATGTTAAGAAACATGTTTATTGAAAAAGGGAATGCCAGCAATATCAAACAGCCCCCTAATTGGCTGTTCTCCCACCACTAAAGGCTGAAGCCATCTACACTGGAAGACTTCCTCCAATGCAGAATCCACTCCTCAGCAGTGTAGAAAAAAAAGAAAAGTATCTATAGTTGTCCAGATCAGTAGGTCACAGTGATCTGTCCGCTCTCCCTTCTGTTCCCATCCAAAGAGAGTAGCTCTTTTGAAAGGTACTAATGGCCTGCACCATGAGAAGATACATTAGGTGCTAGGCCTGACCAGTTCTATGCATCATCACAGGGGATTGGTGCCTAGCTCTCCTTCCAGTGATTACCTAGCTAAAATTTACAGACCACTCACATTAATATCATACATAAATGAATGCTATTACCACACAAGCTAAAATTTTCATGAGGGGCAGTGTAGTCGTATATGAATGACACACAAACTTTTATTTTAGAGGTCACAAGTGATAAAGTAATTAACATAAAATGACATTTAGAGGTAAAAATGATGACAATTGAAGAAAAAAGTTGCACGGTCCCAGGGAAAATCTTAGTGAAATCAGCTTGGCACACAATGTGTTAACTAAGTATGAATGAAACTGATTCACTTTGAGTATGCTGGATACAAGTTCAACAAACTCCTGATTGTTGACTTAACTTCCTTGTTGACATTTCTTGGCTGTTAACAAGCTGAGCAAGGACTGACATCAGTGTTCTTTCACTGGTTACACTTTTTATCAGTGTTCTTTCATTGGTCTGCTGCGTCTTAAATGATCAGTAACACTTAGTTTTTTCAAAACAACTAATTAATTTTCCTAATGTTAATTGCTCAAGTGAAGACTGCTAGGGATTCTGCCTGTTTATTTCTTCCACAGTTGATCAGTATATAGAACCTGGCAATCCATACATGAGCACTAAAGTAACTCTTCCATCCTTTGATAATTTTTCTGCCATTCTTATTTCCTGTAACAGAAAAATTATAAAATTCAGCTTTGTGACATATTTAATGTTATAATTCATTCATCCATAAGAAGTGTGCAAGGGGTGAGTCTGTTCCTTAAAAAAACTTAACCATTTTCTTTCTATGGGTTCTTAGAATGTGGGGACACTGCATATAGATTATTGATGTAGTCACACAGAAATTACAGTGCTATAAACTAGACCTTCTGCACTTGCAAGAGACCAAATGGTCAAGTAAAGGTTAGACATTCAAAAAACATCTTAAATTTCTCTTTTCAGGATAACAGGTCAGAAAACATCTGTTTGGTGTTGGTCTGTTTCTCAACAGAAATGCCAGCAATGCTCTTTCAATTTCTTGCAGCTAAACTGAAAACCAGGATCAAAGGCTTAAATGTAATCAATTAATAAGAATGTGTAAGATAGGTTTTACAGACAACAAACTTCAGTAGGAGTTGGGTAGTTTTATCTCTAAAAAAGCACTTTTTGCCCTGCTGCTGAGTGGCCAACATTATAGGGTCTTGGTACTAATCATTTTAAATCCATGGACTGGCTTATGGCTTTGAGCTTGATTACGGATCCCAGAATTGCTGCAGTGGTGCACCTCTGTTGTGGGAAAATCTACCATTTGTTTTCTGTCTGCCTGTCTGTCAGACATCAGTTGGTGGATAATTCTGATCAGAGGCAATTGCAGGTACCTTAACCCTTACTTTTAGGCATTGCCAATATACCACGGAAAAGTACTCCATGGTCAAGAACTCCTCCTGCTTAAAGATAACCAGGAGTAATGTTGTCTCAGGGAGTTAGTTTCTATTTTGATACTGGTTCTTGATAACATGGTGCTAGAAGTCCTACTGAATTTGTAGCTTAAACCTTTAGTGGGAGAGGGGAAATAGCTCTTTACCCCATGTCTGTGATACTTGAATTACCTCTCTCAATACACGTTTCTTTAAAATTCCTACTAATCATTTTTCTTGACACACGTATGGAATGTGAGGAGGATGCATAAAGATTATTCTCTTTACATCCTAACACAGGAATTCTAGTAGTACACAGGAATCTTATATCCTAGATAATCTGGATTTGCAAGAGACTAGATAGAAAGGTAAAGGGCAGATCCTGAAAAATATTCTTTAACCTTTTCAGATCAAGAGGATAGAAAGCACCTGAAAGGTGGAATCTCCTTCTTAGAAAGGTACACCAATGATGCTCTTCTATTTTATGACTGCATTAACTTTTTGTGGGTCAAAGACATCTATAGAGGTTTTTTGTACAACACACGAAACTTCAAATTTTTTTTTTTTTTATTGCCGTTTGAAACTTTTCTTACATATATCTTTTAAAAATATATAATTCAAGCTTGAAATATAATATTTTCTTTTTTCATTTGATTCATATTTTATTAAACTACAATATAAATAATTTGATAAAGCCATCTGATTGCCATATTTTAGAACAACTATATAGTATTGCCAATTTGTTTAATGCTGCTCTGTATTGAAGCTATTGCCTGATTTAAGATCACAAGTTTATTTGAACTATTATCAACATATTTTTCCTTGAATTTTTGAAAATCTCCTAAATATTAACAAAAAAAACTGTTATTTTTATAAACAGAAGATTTTGAAAGTAATTATGAAATATGCACCTATATTTTCTGTATACCCCTGTAAAAAAGTGTTATAAAAATTAATATGTTACTACCATATTCACATTTCTACTTCAATAAAATTGAGAATTAAATTCTCTTTAATTTGGATAACACGACCTATTTCTGTTGATTAGTTATTTATTAAAAATATTCTAAAGTTGACTTGTTTATTGGACCCTGCAAGAAGCCTGGACTTTTCTCAAAGAATGATATGGAGAAAAAAAATTATAAAATGGAAGAAACGTTTATTTTAAACAAGAAAATTATTTTTTTTTTGTTATTCAGAAATAAAAAGCATTTTTATTCATGTGCATTATAATCCTTTCTGTCTATTAGTGTTTTTTAAATAAAGTTTTATTTGTGTTGCCATATTCATTTTTTTACTATATGACTTAAAAAAAGTCCTATTAAAATAAAACTAGTCATCTTTTTCATTAAATATTTTATTTTCAGAAAATCCAGAGTTAAATGCTGATTAATTTGGCATATAATATGCAATTATTCCTTTCATTAGTTATTTGGCAAAAAAAGTTTGTTTGCCTGATCACAGCAAAAAAATTGCTGGACTTGGGAAGGGTTAATGAAAGATTTCTTACTACTAACTTTAACACTTTCAAGGTCCCCATCAATTATATGCATTGGAAAAATACAAAATGAGAGCCAAAAATGTCTATATCTGTTTTTAGTACAAGACATCAAACTTCGATTTAAAAAACAAAATTGACATTTGAAAATTTTCTTACATACACTATATTGTAAAAAAAAAAGTGTCTGGACACTTTAATGTTAAGTGAACGAATAGCCACTTTCAAATCTACCTAACTTTGATAAAATAAGCTTTTTAAAGTCACTAGATGTAAATTGAAGATCTTGGTCAGAGCTCTCTAAATCTCTATTTTCTATAATATTAATCAAAGATTTAAAGAGTTATGGAAGCTGAAACATTCAAGTGAAACTTCTGCTAGTTTTGAAAATTTACTTCAAAAAATTAAATCACAACTGTTATAATAAGTTGTTCACAATATAAATGCAATATTTGAATTTTGTGTGAGGATTTTTAAAGTTTTTATCAATTTGGGGGGAAAATGTTTTGGAAGTGTGGTGTGTGATAATATCAGTTGTTAAATATAGCTTCCATAACTCTTTAAGTATTAGATTAATATTATAGAAAATAGAGATTTAGAGAGCTCTGACTGAGATCTTCAATTTATGTCTAGTGACATTTTTCCATAAAAAGCTTATTTTCAAAGTTAAGTAGATTTGAATGTGGCTATTCGTTCCCTTAACATGAAAGTTTCCGGACACTTTTGCAATATAGTGTATAACTTACAAAAATTCTTAATTAAAGCTGAAAAAATAATACTTTTTCATTTGATGGATATTTTATTAAGCTGTGATTTCAAAATTTCTGATTTAGATTTGCAGATGATTTGGCCCTGTTGGCTAATGATTTTGATGAGATGAATTCCTTCATTAGAGCTGTTGATGAGACTAGTAATAGAGTAGGTTTGGATATAAACAGAGAGAAAACTAAAGTGATGAAAATTGGTCAAGCAGGCTGTTATTCAGCTAATCTGAATGGTGCAGTCTTGAGCAGGTGTCACAGTTTAATTATCTTGGGAGCTATGTAACAGATACTGGTGATGTGCAGCATGAGATTAACAGATGAATAGGGATTGCTGCCAGTATTTTTAAGAATCCATAGAGAGTGTGAAGAAATAGGCATATACACCTAAAGACTAAAATTAGATTGTATAATAGTTTGGTTCTTTCTAAGGTTAGTTATGGTAGCAAAACATGAATCCTTTGTAGTAAGCAGGATAACAAGACACTTGATGCCTTTGATTCTAGATGCTTATGCAGTATCTTGGGCATTAGGTGGTTTGACTTTGTAAGTAATGATGAGGTTAGAAGGAGTCATCAACCTCCTTTGAGCAGCATATTGTGCAGAGAGAGACTGCATTGATTTGGCCATGTTGCCCATATGCATAGCTGTAGATTGGCAAACAGGATTATGAATAGTGTGCCTAAGGGTTTCAGAAAAAGGGTGAGACCGAGGATGTGATGGGCAGACAATGTCAAACAGGACCTTGGTAGAATTGGGCTAGAGTGGTCAAATGCAGAAAGCTGTAGCTCAGAACAAACATGTCTGGAGAGGAAAATTACAGTCTGGTTGGACCTCTGTAACCGATGGCTGCACGATGATTTTATATGTATGTATAATTTTTTTAAAGTGATCTAATTGCCATTTTTTACACGTAATATATAGCAAAGCCAATTTGTATGTTTTAATTTTTCTACATTCAAGCAACCTCCGATTTAAGCTTATGAGTTTGTTCTAAACTGCTCCACTAATTTTTTTCTTGTTTCGAAATTTTCTCAAAAATTAACCAACCTATTTTTAAAGTCAGAGGATTTTGGAAAATTTTGAAATTAAAAAATATTATTTTTGAAGCCTGAATTATATATTTTTATGATATCCCTCAGCTGATTATAAAAAAAAATACCCCCTCAAGCAGCTGCTTGCCACAGAGGTCTGACAGGAGCCTGTCAGTTTATATGCCACAGTATGAGATCTGAGAGGATGGCAGGACCTCAGGAGAAAAACAACACGATAGTCCATGCCTTGTCCGGGGCTCGTACCCAGGTCCCTTAGATCAGTAGCCAAGTGTGCTAACCACTCGGCCATGGGATGACTTTTATATTTTTAAAAAATCGGTATTTTTTGTTGTACTAAAAATGGATACATACGTCCTTGGCCTGTTAATTCAGATTCTGTGTACATATACAGACGACATAGACACTAGAAGGGTTAAAATAAATAAAAATCGTGCATCACATAAATATTATATTCAAGAAAAAATTGCCTTTTGGTTGGTTGGTTGATTGGGGTTTTATGGTGCATGAGCTATTGAGGCTATAATGTGCCAAACGAGATAAATAGAAGCTAAAAGTCAAGTACCTCTGAACCAAAGTTAAAGCCAAGTGCTGTAAAAGGCAAAAGATAAAACCAACAAGGTGTATACATATATAACAGAAAAACAATAAAAACAAGATGTAAATAAAACAAAAACAAGATGTATATAGTACAAAAACAACCCCATTTGTAAAGCCTGGGTTAGACATAAAAAATACAAGGTAAAATCAAAGTCGATTAAAATAACCACAATATTTCAAAAAGGTAAAAACTGCTGGTAAAACACAATAATCAGATAAAAGGTGTCCGAGTGTAAGAGGCTCGGGCAGAAAATTATGAAAGCTAAAATAAAACTGACACTTGGACATTCGACTAAAACATGTTTAATAGTTAAAATGGTGTCACAAAACTCGCACTTAGGTTCATCGTCCGCCTTAAGAAGAAATGAGTATGTTAGAAACAGGTGACCTAAGCGGAGCCAAGCAAGTACAACTTCCTCCTTGCAATTCCTGCGAAAACAAGACTGCCACAGTTTGACAATGGGCTTGATCTCAAAAAGCTTGTTAGCAACCTGTTCAGACCAAGATCTCTGCCCGGAGCTCGATGGAAAAACACTGCCGGAAGTCCAGGTATGGAACTGGCAGCGGAGAGTCAGACAAGGGCGTGGCTGACTTGGCAGCAGCGTCTTTCAAGTCATTGCCCCTGATTCCGACGTGACCGGGCACCCAACAGAAGAGAACGTTGGTGGTGGCTGCCAGATGATGGATCTGCTGGCGGATCTTGGAGAGAACAGGGTGAGGCCGATGCCTCACCGAGATCAAAGCCTGTAGAAAGCTAAGCGAGTCAGTGTAAAGCCCACACTGACGATGATGCTTAGCTGGTATGTGGTCCAAGGCAATGCTGATAGCATGCAACTCTGCAGTGAAGATGGAACACTGCTGTGGGATTTGGTCTGCAATGATTACATCACAGTAGACCATGGCCGATCCCACCGATATACCGGACTTTGAGCAGTCTGTGAAGACAGGCAAGAAGTCTAGGTGCGCAGCACAATGGCTGGCAAAGAGTTGCTGATACACACAGTCAGGTGTAAAGGTCTCCGTCCTGCACAGGGAAAAATCACAGGAAGGGGAAACAGCGAATCAAGGTGGAAGTGGCTCGGCTTTTGACTGTGTGATGCTATCGAGACTGGTGTGAATGTCTCGCAGGTAACCTCGGACACGCAAACTGAAAGCACAAATGGCAGTCGGGTGATTCTGGTAAAACATTTCCCACTGGGGAATGAAAACGCAGTCCCAAGTGCAAAGTTGTATATTAGCTTTCATAATTAACAGGGGCTAACTTGCTGAAATTCAAGTGGGATGGCCTAACAGGGATCGCAATTTCGCTGCATACTGTAGGGACAACTGTTGATGGCGAATAGATAACAATGGTTCGTCGGTCTCTACATAGAGACTCTGGACCGGTGAAGTGCAGAAGGTCCCCGTGCAAACACGGAGATTCTGATGGTGTAGAGGGTCCAGCACCTTCACCACTGAATCCCGGGCGGAGTTGTACACTGGGATCCGTAGTCCAGTTTTGACTGGACAAGTGCATGATAGAGGCGGAGCAATGAACATCGGTCTGCCCCCCAAGGGAGGAGAGGACCTTGAGGATGTTCAATGCCCGCAAATTGCCTTTTGATTAATATAAAATTTAACTCTTTATATAGAACAAGTTTTTCAAAATTAAGTCTCAATTGCATAGTCAATCTATGTTTTTACTATATCACCGTAAAAAAAGCGTTATCAACTCTTCTAAGGTTCTGCTATCATCATGACGAACTATCAATGAAATGGCACTCTGCTGCTGATCTTCAGTCTTATTTAGACACACAAGAATTGACACTATTTCTTGGCTCCTTTATCTGAAGACTTTCCATCAACTTGGGTTATATTTTAGTTGCTCTTTTGTGGCTCTCATCATGGATATTACAGGATCAGGGGTTGTAAGAACTCACTTATGCATAACTCCAGTATGGGATTCAGCTGGTTCCACTGCTCTCCACAGGGCCTTTAGCAGCATATGTGAAATGCACAGCTCTCCTTGAGCATGCTTAGCAATAATCAATGCAACCAACTGAAAACAGCTACGGAAGCAACTACGAAAAAGTGACTTTTTGCCAATATCCAAAGGATGTTGCTGATGTAAACAAGTAAAAGGTTCCTGGATGTCAGAGCATAGAAATGTTGTGACATCAGTACAGTCTTGATGAGCATGAGTGAAACTTGTTTACTTCATAAACCTTAAGCAAACAACAACAGGGGCTAACTTGCTGAAATTTCATGTGATGATGTAGGGAGGGATGTATATTGTACTTAGTCACACGGATTGCAAAACCTGGGTGCAACAATTGCATTGGTTTGGACACATTTCCTTATGCATAATACAGATCAGCAAATAGGGTTATGAACAGTGTGCCTAAAGATCAGCAAACAGGGTTATGAACAGCATGCCAAAGAATGGTAGACCTAGGATGTGGTGGGGCAGACAATGTCAAAGAGGACCTTGCTAAAACAGACATGTTTAGAGCACTAAATTAAACAGTCTGGTTGAATCTTAACTGCCATGACCATGAAAATCTGATTCATGAAGCCTGCATATATGACCACCAACAATAAACTCTACCATTATTAACATAAAAAAAAACATTTTTTTCTTATATATTAAAATTTGAATTAAATATATGTATGTAAAATAATCATTTCAGAGCTCCTAAATAATGGCAGTTTTTTTCCCCCTCAACTTGATATATTAGGAAATAAAAAGCCCTTTCTCTTGCTCAAACTGCTGTTAGTACAGTGAAGGAGAAAGGATTGTCATAGGCTAAGACCTTGATTCCTACCACTCCCCACTAGCTGACAGAGCTCCAGTAAGTAAATTCAGTTGTTTACTAAACATCCAACCATCAGGGTTCCAAACAAAATGAAATCATATGGCAAGGAAACATTTTTTACCTATCTTCCTATTGCTTTTCACTTTGACATGTCAGTTTGTTTCTGGATTTGTCAAAATAGTTGTTCCACCATATCTTTCGAATGCAGTGGAGAAACTTAATGATTTATGTATCAAATGAAAACTTGAATGTGGAGAGTGTCATAGGCTCTAAAAAATTGACCCCCTCCCCTCCCATGCTTTCTTCCCTACTAAAAAAGGGGAAATACGAAAACTATTCTTCACTATATTTCCAGAATTGAGTTCTGACACAGGGAATGTCATAAGCTATGAAAAATTGAACCAGGTTTTGACCCCAAAAAAGAGGAAATATGAAAATGATTTTCCCCCTATATCTCCTGAATATGAGTGTGGAAAGTAACAAACTAGGTATCAAATGAAAGCTTCTCATGAGGGGAAGTGTCATAAGCTATTAAAAAATTGATCGGTCCTTGCTTTCTTCCTCTCTAAAACAGGGGAAATGTGAAAGTCATTCTACTACATCTTCCAAACACCAAGCCCTATGGTTATGAGTTAGGTGTCAAATGAAAGCTCATATAATGAACGTCACAAACTATTTCGAGTTTTGCCCCCACTATTCCTTTCCACCTGATCAGATTTTAACGAGCCATATCTCAAATTAAAGCTTGTGCTGTCTCCAATAGGTTACCCTCAAACACGACTCCAAAAGAGAGAGAAAATGTGTTTAATAAAATGAAAATGAGGCTCTAAAAAATAGAAAATAAACCTAAAGCATATCGATGGTGCAATCAGTCACTGAGTTTGTATTCACTTCAAAGTAAGATAGGGCACTGTTTTACATAGACAAGAAGAATTTCCAACACCCTATCATCCTTTGAAGATTCAATGTGCAGCACAGTGGCTGGCAAAGTGTTGCTAATACACACAATCAGACACACAGTGATTGTGGTGACAATGCAACTACTGGGGTGTGGGTATGAGTACCAGGATGATATGGTTATTCTGTTATAACTTGTGGATAAGCTAGTAATTTTTGTGGGTCTGATCACAAATTAAAAAAAAACTGTCCTGCAGAGAGAAGTATCCCAGAAAGAAGAAACAGCAAGCCTAGGTGGAAATGGCTAAGCATACAAATGAGTGATGCTAACAAGACATGTTAATGTCTCTTGGGAAGCCTCAAAAACACAAAATGAAGGATAAAAGGTAATTTGTATAAAGCTGTCCAACCTGCAGCTCATTGCAAAAGAATATAAGGTCATAAAACAAATAATCAATGAATCTGACTTATTTCTTCCAATATTTTGACAACATTTTTTGGGTGCATAATGAAATGATTTTGCCATTCCACAGTCCTTATTAAAAATATATATATTTTTGCTTTTTTTTTTCTAGTGGCTAAGTTTGGGTCAGATGGGCCTGGTGTAAAGTATTTTCCACTTCAGATGAAAAACAAAGTTCCAAGTGGGATGGCTTGGCGGGAATTGCAATTTATAAATATACTGTATGAATAACTGCTGATGGGAATAAAGGTATGTCAGTGTCAACATAAAGATGTTGGATTGGTGAGGTATGGAAGATCCCCTGAACAAACACAGAGGACCTGATGGCAGCCAGGATTCAGCAACCTCAATAATAAATTATGAGTCAAAGCATAGACCTGTGATCCACAGGCCAGTTTCAACTGGAGAAATACACAATATAAAGGAATAAAGAAAATCAATCAACTTCCCCAAGAGAGTGAGCATCTTGATGCTGTTCAGTACCCACATGCACTTGGACCTGAGAAGACAAATGTTATAAGTAAAACAGTGAATTTTTGGTTGATGATAAGATCGAGAAACTTGGTTTCTGCCACAAGAAGAACAGAACCTCTAAGCTGCAGTTTGAGATTCAAATGAAGATTACATTCATGAAAAAAGTGCACACAAGTGGTATTCTAAGGGCAGAACTGAATATCTTTTGCCATCACATGAACAGAGATTCTTTAGAGCAGTTATTCAATGGCTCTCAAGCTGAAAGAACAAAAATACTAAAATCATCAACCTAGAGGGAATTGCTGAAAGTTGTCTAGTACAGAGTTCACCTTGCCAACACATGGAAAAATCGAATTAACAAGTCACAATTCACATTCTGAGAAATATGTATAAATGTCAGAAAATGCCAGAGAAACAAAATTAATGAGAAGAAATCTTTTGAGGAATATAGGTATATGATCTCCAAAGCAAATGCCTTCAAAACTTTGATACATGATTTTTTTTATGAAGGAAATGGGCAGCGGGTACATGGCATAAAAATGAATTAATCACACTTTACTCAAAGTATATAAGTTGCCACAGGATACACAAAAACCATAGTAAGCGCTGGAGAGGGAATTGATCTCTAAATACCAGATGAGTCTGCTAATGACCATTCTTTCCAAAACCTTGCACAAACAGCTCATCAATATAATGGGATGATTATTTGAAGGAATCTTGAGATCCTTTCCTGGGCTGAAGAAGGTCAAGATGATAGTTTTAACAGGAGTATGAAAACTGCTGCTGAAAATAAATCTGTTTAAAAATTTAGGACAGCCAATAGTTACTTGATGAGAAGAGATTATGGAGCATGGCATGAAGGATGTGTTATCTGGCCTGACTGCAGATGAACATGAATGCAGTGCAAAATGCAGCTTCATTGCTGTGAAGGGCCTGTTGTATGGTTCCTGGCCATCTGGATGTAAGAGCACCAGAAGACATTCAGCCTAGTTCTTCAGGGCCTTAAACTAAGGGGAATGCAAAGACAAATTTGTTGGAAAAGACCCCCCAAATAACATCTATATTATTACTTGGGCTAGATAATACTTGGGGTTCACCAAATGCATGTTCATTGTGCTCCAGAATCAATAATAAATAGGATGAATAATTCTCATTCAACCCTTAGGTTTTATCCCATGTAACCTTTGAATTGTTCACGAAGTTAACAGAAAATGTATACTTGATCCATGATTGCTTCTGGCTCTGGTACCAGACAGAACAAACTTTCAACCTTGTGTGCTTAAATCCTTTAAAGTTGCAAGATGTCAGATACCTTCAGGGGTTATTCTGAATGTTTTGCATATGCAGTTTCCACCAGTAAGTTGCCTGATCATAAGAGTTTGAGAGATTTCAGTGATCCAACAAGATCCTCTAAACCTTTTCGGATAAAAAAAAAGGGGAGATGTTTCTAATCAATTGGTCATTTATTGAATGGAAAACCAGTATGATAAAGTATGAAAGTATTGAAGCTTCTTGGCAGCCAAAGTTGCTGAATGATTATTAGGTTGGGTTGTTTTACCTCTGAGCAGCACTTTTTTGCAGACCATGGGCTAAATGGCCAGTCACAAGGACCCTGAAGGCAAAGAGAAGGTGGGGGAAAGGGACCCACTGGAACAGCTGTTGGGAGAAAGATGGTAGCCTCCCATCAAGGCCATCCAGCATGTTCTTTAAAGTGCACAGGTTATGGCTCTTCCGCACACGAGGCCACAGCTTAACATCCCATCTGATAGATGGTGGCCTTTCCAAGTCCTTTGATGTCCCCTACTGACCATGGGCAAGGCAGGAATTTTGTAGAGATAAATCTCAATGCCGACCCAGCTGGGACTCGAACCTGGGAACTACAGATTATGAGCCTCGCGTTACCATTACTGACTGAGCCACCCCTGCCCCCAAATTATTATTAGAATTCATCTTGGATATGTAAAAAGATTCAGTGCCCTTGGTTCCCATTCAGAGCTCAACAAGGGAACCCAATTGAATGACAGGGGCACACAGGTACCATACACAAAGAGTTGGGTTGTTTTACCTCTGAGCAGCACTTTTTTGCACACCATGAGCTAAATGGCCAGGTCACATGGTCCTCGAAGGCTCAGAGAAGGTTGGGGGAGGGGACCCACTGGAACAGCTGTTAGGAAACAGATGGTAGCCTCCAGTCAAGGCCATCCAGCATGTTCTTTAACGTGCACAGGGTATGGCTCTCCCGCACATGGGGCCACGGCTTAACGTCCCATCTGACGGATGGCGGCCTTTCCAACTCCCATCGGTGTCCCCTTCTGACTGTGGGCAGGGCGGGGAATTTTGCAGAGATAAATCTCAACGCTGACCCAGCTGGGACTCGAACCTGGGAACTACAGATTATGAGCCTGGCGCGCTACCGACTGAGCCACCCCCACTCCACCATACACAAAGAGGCATGGAGTGCAAGTCCTGTACAATGAAGTGACAAGCAACTTGCAATTATTTATTTGGACAAGGAACTCACTGTGCAACTGGAACCTAGTGGGTCCAGTCCATCAGCTGACTGATCCTGAAGGAAGAGGAGTGCTCAGGACTTCCTGATAAGCAGAAATCAAAGTGGTGTCTAGCAGCTCTCTAAAACACTGGCAAGCACAGCGATAAAATGGTTTCTCAATTGCAAGACAAGACAGAGAAGGGTTCACTTGTCATGAGGGCAGTGCCTTCACAGTACCTTATATTACGAGGGAAGCCTACAATTGAATCAGGTGTCTACAAACTACCATCTGTTTCCAAAATACAAAAGTTCAGAAAGATGAAAAGCTCCATTATGCAGTGAGCACTGAAGGTAACACTTTGGTGGAAAATAAGCTGTGAGAAATAAGAATGCAAGTATTGAGTGCCACCAGAATTCAGTGCAGATTACCTTCTGATCACCGACAATATGAAATTATTACAATGAAATCAATCTGGTGAGGACTTTAATGAGGTGATCGACCAACAAAAAAGTTTTGTGAAGCAAATGTAGAGGATAATGAATTTTTCCAAGTTCCCTGATGATCAAAGACGTTGACAGAATCCAAAATGAGAGACCAAAGATGAACATATAACACAGGAAACTTCGATTTTTTAAAAATAAAATTGCCATTTGAAATTTTTTTTAGATATATCTTTTAAAAATATATAATTCAAATTTAAAAAATAATATTTTCTTTTTCCATTTGATGCATATTTCATTAAATCACAATATAAATAATCTGTTAAAGCCATCTGAATGCCATTTCTTAGAAGTGGTAAACAGTATTGGCAATGTTTATTAATGTTACTCTATGCTGAAGCAACCACCTGATTTAAGCTCAGAAGTTTGATTTGATCTAGTATCAACAATTTTTTTAAGTTTCCAAAATCTCCTGAAAACTAACAAAAAACTGCTATCTGTAAAAAGCGGAAGATTTTGGAATTACAAATACATACTGCTATCCCACCCCTGTTTTACACTCTTTTCTGTCATAAACCTATTTCAATATTACCAAAAGTATTTTTATAATCTGTATCATTCTATGCATCTTTCCCACTCTTGAAATTCCAACAGCCTTCTTAGCAAGCAAGGTCAGAGTTGCTACGAAGCTGCTGACAGCATCAAGTATGTCACAGCAGGGCAGGTGGTTCTCTCACCCTTAGGATAATGTGACCATACATCTAGTTAGTATTTATACTTTTATAATTAAATCTTCATTTTCATTTCCGTAGATTTATTTTATTTCCATAATTATTTTCCTGTCGGCTGATCTGTCGATCTTTTGGAGTCATGCTATATCAAATGGCTGGCTTACAAGTTGCTGCAGATATTTTAACATTGCATTAGGTTATATGCTAATAATTATTTTATTATTTCTTCATTTTCTAATAAAAACTTTGATCTTGTATTGTTTCCTGAAAATGAATGAGGTATTGGATATGGAACAAAATGGACTTCCTTGACATGGAATTCAGTCCTCCTGTGGGAGGGCAATTTTGGCAAAGGTTTTACCCCCCCCCCCCCCCCCCCCACTTTCCAGCAGAATTTTTTTAATTATAAGTTTATATTCAATGGCTTTTAAAAATTCCCCCCCCCTCAATATATTTGCTGTGCCACTCTGATGATATATATGTTTGTTTTTTACCTTAGTGCACAAACTTTTTGGCACCTACCAAAGATCACCATATTTTAACACCCAAAGAAAAAAATTCCTAATGTTTAATAAAAAAAAAAGGTAGCTAAAAAAGTTTTTCCATTTCATAAACCAGACAGAAAATCCCATTAATGCAAGCAATCGATGTAACCTTGCATAAACCTGGCCTATGTTTCAAAATATACCACACTGAAAAGTATCATTAAAAGAAATAAAAATAATGTTTCATGTAAATATTATTCAGGAAGAAATATTTCATGTAAATATTATTCATAAGGTTTTCCAAAATTAAGCCTTAACCCTTCCCAGGTACAGCTTTTTTTCACTCTGATCAGGCAAAAAAATTAACTTCAGAACTTTTTTGCCAAATAACTAATGAAAGCAATTATGGCATGTTGCATGCCAAATTAATCAGCATTTAATTTTGGATTTTCTGAAAATAAAATATTTAACAAAAACGATGACTAGTTTTATTTTAATAGGAAGATTTTAGAATCATGTAGTAAAAAATGCATCTGGCAACACAAATATAAATTTATGTAAAAAAAGTAATAGGCAGATATGATTATAATGCACATGAATAGAAAGCTTATTTAGTTCTGAATAACACAAATATAAATTTTTACTTGAAATAAGAAAATTACCCCCTTTCTGAATTTTTTCCCCAGTTCTATATTTTGAGAAAAGTCTAGGCTTTTTGCCAATTGTTCTGAGTCAGATAAACAAGTCAACTTTAGAATTTTTTTTTTAAATAACCAATTAAACAAAATACTTAATTTAAACAAATTTAGGAGCATATTGATTTCAATGACTTTTTCAATGTGATATGGTAAATAAATAGTTTAAAATAATTTAAAATTCTCTGTCATTGAGCAATAAAATTTTAGAGTTTATCCTTCAAACTATTTGCATGTTGAAAGTTCTCAATGACAGAGAATTTTAAATTATTTTAAATTAATTTTTGAGCAAGGAGGTCTTTCTAATTGTATAAATAGATTGGACTATACAATTATGGCTTAATTTTGGAAAACCTGATAAAAAAAAATTAGTTAAAATATATATTAATCAAAAGGAAATTTCCTCCTGAATAATATGATATTTAACCTAAACATGATTTTTATTTCTTTTAATGATTCGTTTTCAATATCATATACCCCTTCCTAAACCCCTTCCTAAAATCGCTTTTCCACATAAGGACTGATTTCTGTGCTAAGGAAGTCCATTTTGCATCCACATCCAAGACCTCATTCATTTTCAAAAAACAATACACAAAGTAGGTAGCTCAAAGTTTTTTTTACTAAAAATGAAACAAATAATAAGAGAAAAATTACATATAACCTAATGGGATGTTAAATATATAATATCTGCAACCACTTTTAAGCTGGCCTCCGATGTAGCACAGATCGATAAATCAACCAACCAGAAGATCACTGACTTATGAAAATAAATCTACAGAAATGAATTTGCTCTGTATCAAACACCTCACTGTATCAAACACCTCATTCATTAATAGATTCTGAAAAAAATTCATTGCCGCCACGACAGGAATCGAACCCGCATCTCTCCAGATTCATGCCAGAGCGCACTAACCACTGCACCACGCGTCGGACAAGGAATATTTTCAGAATATGACCTTTTAAATCTTCTTCTTGAGACGTGACTGAGACAGCGCCATCTATACCCAAGGAGATGCAACTTTTTCAGTTGTTTCATTTGATTATCAGATGTTAATGAGAAGGTCGCTAATGCTACCGCGTTAAATATATAATTAAAATCAATCCAAAGTGAACTGTGCATTCACTTTGGATTGATTTTAATCACCTCATTCATTTTCAGAAAATCATACCAGATCAAAGTTTTACTGGAAATGCAATCTAAATAATAAAAGAAGTGTCTGTCTGTCTGTGAGAGCCATAACTCATTGGAAAATCAACGTACACACTCAAAATTTTTAGATAATGTTTCTGGTTGTAGTCCGGATTGCAGTGCCAAATTTCAAGTCGAAAGTCCAAAAGGGAGGCTTGCTAGAAGCAAAAATATTTGCCATGTTATTTCTACAGGAAATGAGTCAGGAAAAAAGTCGCTGTCAAATTTACTGTTGCCATTTATTGCTCCCTAACTGCGAAAGTAAAGAGTTAAAATAGCATTTAAATATTCTACTGCAAATCTGATGCTGTTGTCAGATTCTCCACATTTCGAAAAGCATTATTTAGGCGTTATATTGCAGCTAGGAACTTGATTTTCTAACCAAACATGGGATTAGGTACAGTCGTCAGAAATTACAGAATGCCAAAATCTGATGAAATAAATATCTCAATCGTTTACCATGGGCTCTGAGAGCGTGCGCTGAGTCAGCAATGACTTTTGCAACACCGGGAAATTCTTAGTGTTCAAACTGTGAGAAAATGTCAGGGAGACCTAACCTTCAGTGCAAGAAACAATAGAATATGCAGATTAAAAGTGACACGAGCTGTCACAATTTGTGTAGAAACGAAGCCATGGGCCAAGTGAGAACCTATTTTTTAAACCAATCACCACACCACACAGGGGATGCCGTGGTGATAAAATGTTGGGGCAAGGGGGGAGAGTTCTTACAAAATTTACTTTAATGCAGTGAAAATAAGAATATACAGGTTAAAAGTGACACCCGGGCAGTGCCGGGTACGTTCAGCTAGTAAATAATAAAATAAAAATTAACATATAACCTAATGCGATGTTAAAATATCTACAGCAACAAGTTGTAGGCCAGCCATCCAATGTAGCATAATTATGAAAAATCAATACTTATCGCCAAAAAGATTGATAATTTATGAAAATAAATCTACTGAAATGAAAAAGATTTAATATATAAAAAGTAATACTATACAAAGGGTGTCTGTCCCCTGGCCGAGTGGTTAGCGAGCTTGGCTACTGATCTAAGGGACCTGGGTTCGAGCCCCAGGTAAGGCATGGCTGTTTGTGTCGTTTTTCTGCTGAGGTCCTGCCATCCTCTCAGACCTTCTACTATGGCATATAAACTGACAGGCTCCTGTCAGACCTCTGTGGCAAGCAGCTGCTTGAGGGGGTATTTATTATTTATATTTTTATTTATACAAAGGGTATCCAATATGCTAGAAAAGAACTGTAAACAATTCATTATGGAGCCATTTATTCAAGAGTGGGAAAGATGCACAAGAATGCTGGGAAAAATGATAAAATAATTCTGGGAATAATGAAATAGATTTATGTAGAAAAGAGGGTAAAATGGGGGGGAAAATGGTGGTACATACTTGGTAATTAGTTCCAAAATCTGCTATTTCTAAAAATAGCTTTTGTTATTTTTTTAGTAGACTTTCAAAAATGTAAGGAAAAATTTGCAAATAATAGTTCAAATCAAACTTGTGAGCTTAACTCGGGTGCCTGCTTCAATACAGAATAATGTTAATAAACAAATTGGCAATACCATATATCACTTCTAAAATATGGCAATCTGATGGCTTTATCGAATTATTTATATTCTAGCTTAATAAAATTTGCACCAAATTAAAAAGAGAAGATATTATTTTTCAAGCTTGAATTACGTATTTTAAAAAATATACGTAAAAAAATTTTCAAATGTCAATTTAAAAAAAAAATCAGTGTCACGTGTTGCACAAAAAACATCAGTCTTATTAAAATTAATGTTTTAAAATTTGTTTAAATTTTTTATTTTCATAAAATTCATAATTCAATTCTGTTTAATTTGGTATATAACATGACCTATTTCAGTTGATTAGTTATTTTTAAAAAAATTCCAAAGTTGACTTTTGATATGACTCAAGTTGGCAAAAAGCCTTGTTTTTTGACAACTTGTTTGTGTGCATTATAATCATTTCTGTCTATTAGTTTTTTTTTTTAATTTTATTTACATTGCCAGATGCATTTTTTTGCTACATGTCTCTATAAAACCACTATTAAAATAAAACGTCATGTTTTTTGTAAAATATTTTATTTTAAAAAAATCCAGAATTGAATGCTGATTAATTTGACATATGCCATAATTCATTTCATTAGTTATTTAGCAAAAAAAGCTCTCATTTTTTTTTGGCTGATCATGGTGAAAAAATAGCTGGATGTAAACTCGAGTTTTTCAGGCACTACCTTGGAAGAGTTAATAGTAGGATTGATGCAACCCTTCCAATAAACATCTAAAAAGGTTAAAAGCTATTGGATAATGTTAGACTGAGGCGTATACACCTAAAGACTAAAATTAGACTGTATAATAGTTCGGTTCCTTCTAGGGTTAGTTATGGTAGTGAAACTTGGATGCTGTGTAAACAAGATAACAGGAAACTAGATGCTTATGCAGTATCTTGGGTATTAGATGGTTTAACTTTGTAACTAATGATGAGGTTAGGCAAAGGAGTCTGCTACCTCCTTTAAGCAGCATATTGTGCAGAGAGAGACTCCGTTGGTTTGGCCATGTTGCCTGTATGGATAATTATAGATTGGTGAATAGAGTTATGAACAGTGTGCCTAAAGGCCTCAGAAAGAGGGGGAGACCTAGGATGCGGTTGGGCAGACAATGTCAAACAGGACCTTGTTAAAATTGGTGTGCAGTGACTGGATGCAGCAGATGTAGCTCAGGACAGATATGCTTGGAGAATTAAACTGCATGATCTGGTTGGACCTACGTAGCCCATGGCTGCTTGAGGATGATGATGATGTTGTAGCAAGTGCAAAACATGCCAGAGGAAACATTCATGCATTTGTGTTAAATAGATGATGTTGTTAGGCAACCCACTATGTGAGCAAAACAAAAAAAAATTATGTATTTTTAAGCTAGCTATTCAGAGACTAGATCAATTAAAATCTTGATGTTCTTATAAAGGTCATATGAAACTCTTCTACATGTTTAGCTTCAATTATAAATTCATCTAAAAAGAAAAACTTGGTTTTTTTTCTAGCACAATGAAAGTGTTCATTCCTTGGATGTCCATTCTCTTGAGAAATTATTACATATTATACTTAGGATATATTTTATAAATTTAATATATTTAATTACATTTCTAAAACTTATTAGCATTGAAAAATTTTAACCCTTTCAGTTGTGAATTTAATTTAATAGCATTTGGAATACAATATTGTTGAAGAAAATATTTATATTTCATGTATTTCATGAGCAGCATTTTTTTGGTACATAATGGGCTAAATGGCCAAATCACAAGAACCCTTGTGGGCTCAGAGAAGGTTGGGGAGGGGGATCCACTGGACAGTTCTTAGAAGACAGATGGAAGCTTCCCTGTCAAGGCCATCCAGTGAGTTCTTTGACACAAGTTATGGATCTCCCGCACGTGACAACAGTTTAATGTCTCATTAAATGGGTGGCAGCATTTCCAATCCCATCAGTGTCCCGAACTAACCTAGGGCAGGGAGTTTTGCAGAGATAAATCTCAATGCTGGCCCAGCTGGGATTCAAACCTGTGTATATTTCATGATAAAAAATGAAAATGAAAAAACAATAAGTAAACTAAAATACAAATAGTTCCTAATTGTAAATTTATTACATATTTTCATGAGAAACAATTTTCAGAAAAATGTATTAAACAATTTCATATTAATCAAAAACAGTTTTACAGTTAGTGTTCCCATAAAAACACATGGGGACTGAAAGGGTTATTAATGTCTGAACCAAGATATTATTAATACAATGTACTAAAATTTCCTTTATAATCAAGAATTATTTTTCACCAGTACTGAAAAAATATGCAATATATGCACATACAAGCACCTGTATTTCTGTTGTTTCAGAACACCAATGATTTTGCCTTCTGCGGCAATTAGTAGTAGTATTTACCACGCACTGAGCATTAGGAGGAGAAAGACGGCATGTTTCTGCATGGGGTGTCTGAGGTCTGGGTTTACTATCTTCAGTTTCTGGTAAGATCTGGGAAGACAGTTCAGCCTTGGGCCTTCCAGTGTGACACAAAATGCACTAAAAACAAAAATAATTATTATCCTTTCTTTAAAGTTCAATGCTTAAAAAGTTTGCAATATTATATAAAATTATCTCCACTTAAAAAAGTTAATTTCATATTGAAAACATCAGCTGTATAAAAATAAATTTCCATACTAGCACAATGGCAAAATTTATATTTGAATAAATCAGTCATATGTTAAGCATAGTTTGCTGTGCAGCACAAGTAATATACTATGCATCAATTTACACTAGACCACCTAAAGAGTTGTTGGATCCAACTCCAACAAAGCATAAGAATAGATGGGCTTAACTAATATTTGAATTATCAATTGAGAAACATTTTTCACAGAGTTGGGTTGTTTTACCTCTGAGCGGCACTTTTTTGCATACCATGGGCTAAATGGCCAGGTCACATGGACCCCCGAAGGCTCAGAGAAGGTTGGGGGAGAGGACCCACTGGAACAGCTGTTGGGAGACAGATGGTAGCCTCCCGTCAAGGCCATCCAGCGTGTTCTTTAACGTGCACAGGGTATGGCTCTCCCGCACATGGGGCCATGGCTTAACGTCCCATCCGACGGACGGCGGCCTTTCCAAGCCCATCAGTGTCCCCTGCTGACCGTGGGCAAGGTGGGGAATTTTGCAGAGATAAATCTCAACGCTGACCGAGCTGGAACTCGAACCTGGGAACTACAGATTACGAGCCTGGCGCGCTACCGACTGAGCCACCCCCACCCCATTTTTCACAGAAATGTAGTCATCGACATAGAGTATTTTCACCATTAGTACCCTAAGAGTTCTAAATATTTATTTATCAAATACAGTAGGTCTTAGGCCAGTCAAGGTAGCACTGGTAAATTGTCCATAACAGAGAAACAATGCTTACTCTATAATTCTGATATTAAAAGAAAGAAAATATATTAAATACCAGTTAGAGTCTACCTTGTCCTATCTGAACTCAGATTATCATAGTTTCTTAGCAAAACTATTAGGAATAACTTTGAATTCTGCACAAATAGGATGCCTTTGAAATATAATTTTAACAATTATGATTACTAATTAACAGCAATTTTTAATCAGTTTCAAGTTCTATTCCGTAGTTCAGATAAAATTAAGTTCACGCAAAACTTTGTGTAATGATACTTTAAATTTGTTTGGAGCTCTAATGAGAACTTATTATACAAATATAACAGGCTCTTCTTCCTAAGTTAAATCCTCCTGAGCAATTGCACTATTGTGCATACCAAATTTCCACACACACACATACATACAAAATCCTCATACAGCCAGGGTCTTTTGCAAATTTCCTCTCCAGACATGTCTGTTATGAGCTACAGCTTTCTGCATTAGGCCACTATAGGCCAATTCTACCAAGGTCCTGTTTGACATTGTCTGCCCATCGCATCCTCTGTCTCACCCTTTTTCTGAAACCCTTAGGCACACTGTTCATAATCCTATTTGCCAATCTGCAGCTATGCATAAGGGCAACATGGCCAAACCAATGCAGTCTCTCTCTGCACAATATGCTGCTCAAAGGAGGTTGACGACTCCTTCTTCTAACCTCATTACTTACAAAGTCAAACCACCTAATGCCCAAGATACTGCATAAGCATCTAGAATCAAAGGCATTAAGTGTCTTGTTATCCTGCTTACAAAGAGTCCATGTTTCACTACCATAACTAACCTTAGAACCAAACTATTATACATCCTAATTTTAGTCTCTAGGTGTATATGCCTATTTTTCCATACTCTCCATAGATTCTTAAAAGTCCCAGCAGCAATCCCTATTCTTCTATATACCACATGTTACACATCACCAGTATCTTTTACATAGCTCCCAAGAAAACTAAACTGAGACAATTGCTCAAAAGTGCAGCCGTTTAAAACAACTGAAACACCATTTGCCTCACCAATTTTCATCATTTTAGGTTTTTCTCTGTTTATCACCAAACCTACCCTATAACCAGTCTTATTAATAACCCTAATGAACAAATTCATCTCATCAACATCATTAGCAACAGGACAAATCATCTGCACAATCTAAATCAGAAATTTTGAAATATCTAGACCATTTAAGGACAAAATCTTTCCCTTGTGAAGAATTTTGCATAACAAAATAATTAACCAAACTAAAGAGAAAAAGGGACAAAATGTACCCTTGTCTAATTCCACTAGCAATGCTAAATCCATCACTACAAGCCTTACCAATTCCCACACATGACTCAGTGTTATAGAGCACTTTCATTACACTTTCATTACTAACTTGTCAGGTATTCCATATGGTCTGACAATCAACCACATATTATGTCGATCAACAGCGTCAAAACCCTTTTTGAAATCTATAAAGCTAGTAAACACAGTTTCTGAAACTTGAAACATTTCTCAAGAATCTGCTTAAGTGAAAATATTTGATCAATGCATCTCCTACCACTTCTGAATCCACACTGTTCATCCAGTTTTCCATCAACCAAATTCTTTATTCTATTTAGTATAATCATGCAAAGAAATTTACCTGGAACAGAAAGTAAACTAATTCTCCTATAATTATCACAAGAACTGTGATCACCTTTATTAAAAATAGGGATAATAACAGCACTAGTAAAATCCTTAGGAACACCTTTATCATAAAAAATATTCAAAATTTCAATCAGCCATGTGACAACACAAATATTCCCAGCTCTAAGCATTTCAGTGGTGATTTAATCCACCCCTGGGGATTTATGCTGTTTTACTTTAGAGATAGCCAATGCGACTTCGGAATGTGATATAGGGCAATCATAAAAGCCAGTAATGCATCTATCCTCATTACAAACAATGGAAGTAGAAATAATCACTTTATTTAGAACATCTCAGAAATGCTCAGCCCACCTAGCCATCACAGAATCCTCACCTTCAACCATCTTGTCGTATTTATCCTTCACTCCCTGTGTACCTGTCTGCTTCTTCCCACATAAAACATTAACAATCTGGTACAACCCCCTGCTGTTGTGCTGTCTAACTGCTTCCTCTGCTTTGTCAGCCAAACTATCAAGCCAAAGATTCTTATCAGCTGTTAACAGATCCTTTACAAATTTATTAAGCTCATTGTATTGCCATCTGTTAGGCCTAGTAGGGTATCGCTTAATATTAATTCTGCACTTCCTTCTTTCAGAAATAAGTTCCATAGCTTTATCACTCAAATAATTTGGTTTCCTATATTCCCTTTTACCCAAAAGAGCATACTGTTGGTTTCAAGAAAAGTTTGTTTAACTCTTTGAAGCACAGAATTTTAGAAAATAAAATGGCCCATGTTGCACAGAAATTTTATTCTTATGAAATTTAACAAAGTAGGTTTATTTTAATTATTAGGGAAGTAAAATTACTTAAAATGGAAAAAAAAATAAAAAAGTCATTTAAGCATTTAATTATAAGGTGGGACATAAATAGTCCCTCCATGCTATATGTGTTCAGGAATGGTACTTGTTATAGCACCTTTTCTTTCAAAGACACAGTGGCACTTTGCATACAGTACAAGACCATAAGTGCAAACTTCATTTTTTTTTTTTTGGTACTGCAGAGGGCACATTGTCTGCGAGTAGTTTTTTCTGGTTGACATGTTGAATTTCTTCTTTGTATTTCAAGTGAAACAGTAGGTTTGGGTTTGCTTATTTGCACTGGTAGTCTGGATGTAGATGGTGCGTTTCTATTGATTAAAGTTTGAGCAAAAAATCCTTCAGCACATTGACCTTTGAATGTCTTCAACTTTATGTCTTTATCCATTTGTTTATATAAAATAAAATATACGAGTTAATTACAGTTGCATCGAGAAAGTAGAACAGTATGCGGTGCCACCATTTCTTGCTGCGACGGTCAAGATTATAACTTGACATTAGCTGATCAAATTTGTCCACTGAATTCATATTATGATTGTAATCAACGATCAAAGAAGGACAAGTAATCGAAATTTTAGTCCTCTTTATTTCTTCTGTTTACCATAGAGACTTGATTTGGATCGTGAAAATTTGTTAAAATGTATACTTCCTTATATGTTATTCGTTGCAGCTATTCCTGTGTCACTTACGAATGAAATTATGAAGCGATCCATTTTGGCAGCTATTCCTGTATCACTTACAAATGACTCATATTCTCTTCATTTATTGACCTTGCTATTGAATGATGGTAAATATTTTCTTGTTTTATTCACAACACCACAAGCATTGATTTGTCAAAGCTTCAAATTTTCCATCAAATTAACATTGGTAAAATAATTATCGAAATAAATTGCGTGTTATTTTCCATCAAGATCCGAAGTAAGAGTATTCACATTCTTCTCTCCAAGATTTTTTGTGACTTGATTGCCAATTTTACCTGTGTATAGATCAAATTTGTAGCAATAACCATACTTAGTTAGCAGAAGTTGTTTTGATGATAATTACGAAATAATCAAACTACTAATATTAAAACTAACATTTTAATTATTCTGTAATTTGCATGGTGTGATACATACAATCCCACATACTTTTGATGTTTACAACAAATATAAAACATTGAAGTCTTTTTTTTTTTCATAGAAAATCATCAAATAACTTATATTCAAGTAATAATCATGAAAAAAAAACTCACCTTTACGATTATGCGCTTGCAGCGAGAACAAATAACGTATCAACACAAACAATATCACACCTGACAAATGACGAACATTCACTGACAAGTCCACGATTTGTTCATCAACTAAATACCAATGTGATATCTGTTGGTGAAATTACTAAATTAAATTAAATGCAAGGGACTCAATGTAAACCGGTGTGCTTCAAGTGTTTTCAATTTTTTGAGGTGGTATAAAAAATATCCCACTATGCATATTGAGGTATTAAAAAGGTGGGACACAATTAACATCACCAAGCTTCAAAGAGTTAAACTGATCCCCCTGTTTCTCAACTTCAGCAGTAAGCAAACCACAATTTTCATCATGAGTAGCCTATCATGGTAATATTTGGCTACAATTGGATCTTTCAAACCTTCAGTGCTAAAGATAATTTTCTTAACCTTAGCACAACATTTCTTAAGCTTCAGTTGCAAGAGACACTCTTGACCAGGTAATGGTCAGACCCAATTTTGGCTCACTATATGATCTGGTATTCCTTAATGAACTAGCCCATTTGCTGTCATTTAAAATATAATCTATCATATTCCAGTACAGCCCATCAGGTGAAACCCATGTGTATTTAAAAATGTCCCAGTGTTTGTAGTAAGTGTTAGTTATTCTCAAACCATTAAGTTTACTTACTTATAGGAGATGTTCCCCATTGCCACTGGAACCACCAATGCCAAAGGGACCTAAAACTCCTTCCTAAAGATCAGAGTTAGTACCAAATTTAGTATTGAAGTCACCTAGCACAATAGAAATAAATCCTTCCTTCAAAGAATTCAATTATCCTGTACCTGTCTGTAAAAGTTATTCTTTTTGTTCTCAACAAAATTTCTGTAAGGGCATAGCAACAGAGCTAAAGCTAAAGCTTACCATACACAGCTAAAGCTTACCATGATAGGTTACTTAGTCAATATAACAGTCATGGTTTGCTTACTACTGAAGTTGAGGAGGAATGGGATCATTTTAAACAGGCTTTTTTGGAAACTAACAGTACTCTTTTAGCATAAAAGGCGCACATGAGGCAGAATTACTTGACTGATAAGGCACTTGAGCTTATTTCAGAAAGAAAGAACTGCAGGAATGTCCTTAATCAATACCCTACTAGTCCTAATAGAAAGAATTACAGAGAGCTTAATAAACTTGTAAAGGATCAGTTAGCTACTGATAAGAATCTTTGGCTTGGCTGACAAAGCCGAAGAAGCAGTTAGACAGCACAACAGCAGAGAGCTGTACCAGATAGTTAATGTTTTGTGTGGTAGAAAATGGGCAGGCATACAAGGATTGAAGGATAAACAAGGTAAGGTTACAGAAGGGGAGGATTCTGTCATGGCTAGGTGGGCTGAGCATTTCAGTGATGTTCTAAACATGTGGTTAGTTCTACTCCCATTGTTTACAATGATGATAGATGCATTGGTAGCTTTAAAGTTGGCCCTATAACACAATCTGACGTTATTTTGCCAATTTCTAAACTTAAAATTACATAAATCCCAAGGGGTAGATGAAATTACTATGGAAATACTTAGTGGGAATGTTTCTGTTACCACTTGGATGACTGAAAATTTGAATATCTTTCATGATCAAGGCATGATTCCTAAGGATTTTACCAGAGCTATTATTATTCCTATTTTCAAAAAAGTTGATTGCAGTTCTTGTGATAACTATAGGGGTATCAGCCTAATCTCTGTTCCAGGAAAAGTTCTTTGCATGATTGTCCTTAATAGAATTAAGAATCTGGTTGACAAGCAATTGTGTGATGAGCAATGTGGATTCAGAAGTGGTAGGGGATGTGTGGATCAGATATTTTCACTTAGGCAGATTCTTGAGAAATGTTTAGAGTTTCAGAAACCTTTGGTTGCTAGCTTTGTTGATTTCAAAAAAGGCTTTCGACTCTGTTGATCGTCATAATTTGTGGTTGATTGTGAAATCATATGGTATACCAGACAAGTTAGTTAACATAATGAAAGCTCTCTATAATAACACTGAGTCATGTGTGAGAATTGGTAAGGCTTGTAGCAACTGGTTTAGCATTACTTCTGGTGTTCGACAAGGGTGCATTTTGTCTCCTTTTCTCTTTAGTTTGGTTGTTGATTATGTTATGAAAAATTCATTTCAAGGGAAAGATTTTGGGCTTAAATGGTCTACAGATATGAAAATTGCTGATTTAGTACTTTTGGCAAATGATGTTGATGAGATGAACTCTTTCATTCAAGTTGTTGATGAGACGTGTAGAGTAGGTTTGGTGATAAACAGGGAGAAAACTAAAGTGATGAAAATTGATCAGGTAGGCTGTGATTCAGTTAATCTGAATGCTTGCAGTCTTGAGCAGATCTCACAGTTTAATTATCTTGGGAGCTATGTAACAGATACTGGTGATGTGTGGCATGAGATTAACAAACGAATAGGAATAGTAATTGCTGCCTGGACTTTTAAGAATCTGATGGAGAGTGTAGAGAAATAGGCGTATACACCTAAAGACTAAAATTAGGTTATGTATTAGTTTGGTTCTTTCTAAGGTTAGTTATGGTAGTGAAACTTGGACACTTTGTAAACAAGATAATAAGAAACTTGATGCTTTTGATTCTAGATCCTTGCACAGTGTTTTGGCATTAGGTGGTTCAACTTTGTAACTAATGATGAGGTTAGGCCAAGGAGTCAGCAACCTCCTTTAAAGCAGCATATTGTGCAGAGAGACTCCGTTGGTTTGGCCATGTTGCCCATATGGATAATTATAGATTGGCGAATAGGGTTATGAACTGTGTGCCTAAAGGCTTCAGAAAGAGGGGGAGACCAAGGATGCAGTGGGTAGACAATCAAGCAGGACCTTATTAGAATCAGTGTGCAGTGGCCAGATGCAGCAGATGTAGCTCAGGACAGACTTGCTTGGAGAACTAAATTGCATGGTCTGGTTGGACCTCTGTAGCCCATGGTTGCTTGAGGATGATGAACAACAGATGACATTGAAGTCTTTTAATTCTTGTTTTAAATTTTACTGTAAGAAATCTTTCATTAATGCAGTCATAGCCTAGAAGAGCTGCACTGGCATGTCTGCTGAGAAGCAAACCTACATATTGGAGACACTTTCCATCCTGCCTCCCTGAAAAAGAGATATTTAAAGTTATTTTTAAGTATCTCACCTTTACCTGTCCATCTGGTCTCTTGCAAGCCTAGAATCATCATCATCATCCTCAAGCAGCCATGGGCTACGGAGGTCCAACCAGACTGCGCAGTTTAATTCTCCAAGCATATCTGTCCTGAGCTACATCTGCTGCATCCGGTCACTGCACACCAATTCTAACAAGGTCCTGTTTGACATTGCCTGCCCACTGCATCCTAGGTCTCCCCCTCTTTCTGAGGCCTCTAGGCACACTGTTCATAACCCTATTCGCCAATCTATAATTATCCATACGGGCTACTAGGCCAAACCAGCGGAGTCTCTCTCTGCACAATATGCTGCTTAAAGGAGTTTGCAGACTCCTTTGCCTAACCTCATCATTAGTTACAAAGTTAAACCACCTAATACCAAAGATACTGTGTAAGCATCTAGAATCAAAAGCATCTAGTTTCCTGTTATCTTGTTTACACAGCGTCCAAGTTTCACTACCATAACTAACCCTAGAAAGAACCAAACTATTATAAAGTATAGTTTTAGTCTTTAGATGTATACGCCTATTTCTCCACAATCTCCATAGATTCTTAAAAGTCCCGGCAGCAATACCTATTCGTCTGTTAATCTCATGCCGCACATCACCATTATCTGTTACATAGCTCCCAAGATAATTAAACTGTGACACCTGCTCAAGACTGCGACCATTCAGATTAACTGAATCACAACCTGCCTGACCAATTTTCATCACTTTAGTTTTCTCTCTGTTTATAACAAAATCTACTCTACTACCAGTCTCATCAACAGCTTGAATGAAAGAGTTCATCTCATCAACATCATTTGCCAAAAGGGCTAAATCATCAGCATAACCTAAATCAGAAATTTTCCTATCTCCAGCCCATTTAAGGCCAAAATCTTTCCCTTGAAGTGAATTTCGCATAACATAATCAACAACAAACTAAAGAGAAAAGGAGACAAAATGCACCCTTGTCGAACACCAGACGTAATGCTAAACCAATTGCTACAAGACTTACCAACTCTCACACATGACTCAGTGTTATTATAGAGAGCTTTCATTATGTTAACTAATTTGTCTGGTATACCATATGATTTCACAATCAACCACAAATTATGACGATCAACAGAGTCGAAAGCCTTTTTGAAATCAACAAAGCTAGCAACCAAAGGTTTCTGAAACTCTAAACATTTCTCAAGAATCTGCCTAAGTGAAAATATTTGATCTACACATCCCCCACCACTTCTGAATCCACATTGTTCATCACACAATTGCCTGTCAACCAGATTCTTAATTCTATTAAGCACAATCATGGAAAGAACTTTCCCTGGAACAGAGAGTAGGCTGATACCCCTATAGTTATCACAAGAACTGTGATCACCTTTTTTGAAAATAGGGATAATAATAGCTCCCTATTAAAATCTTTAGGAACCATGCCTTTATCATAAAAGTTATTCAAAATTTCAGTCATCCAAGTGGTGACCAAAACATTCCCAGCTCTGAGCATTTCTGTAGTAATTTCATCTACCCCTGGGGATTTATGAAGTTTAAGTTTAGAAATAGCCAAAATAACTTCAGATTGTGTTATAGGGCCAACTTTAAAGCTGCCAATGCATCTATCATCATTACAAACAATGGGAGTAGAACTAACCACATTGTTTAGAACATCACTGAAATGCTCAGCCCACCTAGCCATGACAGAATCCTCATCTTCTATAACCTTACCTTGTTTATCCTGCAATCCTTGTATGCCTTCCATTTTCTACCACATAAAACATTAACTAACTGGTACAGCTCTCTGCTGTTGTGCTGCCTAACTGCTTCCTCAGCTTTGTCAGCCAAGCCATCAAGCCAAAGATTCTTATCAGTAGCTAACTGATCCTTTACACATTTATTAAGCTCTCTGTAATCCTTTCTATTAGGACTAGTAGGGTACTGATTAAGGACATTCCTGCAGTTCCTTCTTTCTGAAATAAGCTCAAGTGCCTTATCACTTAAATAATTCTGCCTCCTCTGCTCCTTTTTCCTAAAATAGTACTGTTAGTTTCCAAAAAAGCCTGTCCCTTTTGGTATTGGTAGCTCCAATGGCAATGGGCAACGTCTCCTACAGGTAAGTAAACTCAATGGTTTCAGAATAACTAACACATATTACAAAGACTGCGACATACATAAGTACACATGGGTTTCACCTGATGGGCTGCATAAGAATATGATTGATTATATATTAATTAACAGCAAATGGGCTAGTTCTGTTAGGAATACCAGGCCATATAGGGGAGCTGAAATTGGATCTGACCATTACCTTGTTAAAAGTGTCTTGCAGCTTAAAAAGTCTTGTGCTAAGGTTAAAAATTTACCTTTAATACTGAAGCTCTGAAAGACCCAGTTATAGCTAAAGCTTACCGTGATAGGTTACTTAGTCATTATAACAGTCATGGTTTGCTTAATACTGAAGTTGAGAAAGAATGGGGCCATTTTAAAGCCTAGAATATCTTGGTTATAATGCTGGAATTGCTGTGTGAGGACATCAAAAGAATAATACGTAATGTTTTCATGTTCCTACAGAGATAAAATGATTAGTAAGATTTTTAAAGAAACTAGGTTTATTGAGAAAGGTAGAATCAACAATATCAAATAGCCCCCTGATCACAGGTATGGGGCAAAGACCTGTTTCCTCACCACTACAGGCTGAGTCACCTATGCTGGTAGGAATTTTAGGCATCACCTTTTCATGAGTCATAAGACCTGCCTGAGACACATTACTCCAGTTTAAGATTGGCGATGTCCAACTAAGTGAGGGTTCTGGTACGTGAGATGGCCTCTGATCAGGATTATCCACCAGCTGATATAAGGTGTCCTGTGCCTCTGTTCACTTAGGGCTGGCAATGCACAAGCAAACAGAAAACACAGTAGCAGATTCTCCCTCATCAGAGACCCACCAGTGCAGCAGATCCAGGATCCACAATCAAGCTCAAAGCCATAAACCAATCCAATAGGTATAAATGGTCAGCACCAGGACCTTGTGAAGTTGACCACTCCTCAGCAGGGCAGAAAACAATAGAAAAATGTGGTCACAGATGACCAGATCAGTAGGCAACACTGATCTGGCAGCACTCCCTTTCCATTCCTTCCAAAATATTGAGAATATGGGGTTTGGTACACAGCTCTCCTTCCAGTTTATGCCTAGCCACCATTTACAGACCAGAAACTGGCTGGCTGTTCATGCCAAGCAGTAACCACCATTAGGCAGACCACCCGAAAGATTGTTATCAGCTACTAACTGATCCTTTACATGCTTATTAAGCATTTTGTAACATTTTCTTTTAGGACTAATATTGATTAAGGACATTTCTGCAGTTATTTCTTTCCAAAATAAGCTTCAGCACCTTATCAATCAAACTAATTTTGCCTCCTCTGCTCCTTTTTACCTAAAAGAGTACTGTTAATTTGCAGGTCACATAAAAAATTTTCAGATTCCCACTGGCCAGATCATTAATTTTTGCATACAACAATAAACCTCTCCACCTCGATTTCTCTAATTTACTAAGTGCCATAAACTGGTATTATATTAAAGCCATGATTCATTATTACAAAGTACATATTGTAATTTTATATAAAAACAAATTTAATTTTTACATAGGATTATATATTTTTTTAAATTTCAATGAAAACATTTCTTAAAATAAACAAGATGCAGTTTTTAAAAATATATATAAAAATATTTATAAGAATGTTGCATCAATGTGACTTCTGTGTTTGAATACTTTTAACAAGTTCATCATAATTTGACAAAATTTTTGTAGTAGCAATTCTTAAATTATTTTCCAGATATTTAACCATTTAACCTACATCTTGTTTTTGATTTTATAAATTTCAGTTTTGAGAACAGTTGCTAGCATTTGTAAGTATGTAAAATTAAATACATATTCCTTCTCACAAAATCCAAGACATGAGGGAAAGTACCTCTGGGTAGTTTTTTTTAAAAATCTTGTAAAGAACAATTTGTCAATTTAGTTCTTCGTTGCCTTGAAGATCATTTAACTCCAACTGCAATTCTTGAGGATTTTGGTCCACACTAACGTCAAATGGAGAACAGAATACATGCATGGTCTTGTGATCAAAAATCTGAAAATCTGTCAAATTCCATATTTACCAATTTGATCTCTTCAGATGAAGCCAAATAAGGTTCACTGTGATTTTTTTAACTTGGATAAATGGAATGAATTGCCAATTTTTTAGCTATGTTTACCAACTCTAATTTTGCTTGAAATTATTTTATATGTGTGTGTGTGTGTACATACTACGAATAAACTGATGTTTTTGCAACTTCAAATTTAATTCACTGAGGTGAAAAGTCAACATGAGAAGCATGATCGTTTATCCAGCTGTTATAACTAATCTCTGGGATCAGCTTTCCTTTTATTTCCATGAATGCCAGAATTTCATTCCTCAGAATATAAAATCTTTTTAGCACATCTTCTTTGCTCAACTAATGAACCTCACAGTAATAAATAATATCTCCATATTCAGCCTCAAAATCCTTGAGAAATTTTTTGAATTGCTGATCGTTCAAAGCTTGAGACTTTATAAAATTGACAGTAAAAATGACTGTTTTCATTTCATGCAAAAATTTATTGATTTGGCACAATTTCTGCTGGAGAATAATACAGTGAAACGCAAATAATTCTTTGGTCTCTAAATTTAATTACATCAACTCAGACTTATTTTAGAAATTAAAACTTTTTATTTCTAACCATTTCTGGTACATCTGTAGCCATACCATGAAGTTTTTTAAAATTCAGATTGAATTTAGTCATAACTGTTTTCACAGCATAAACAATGGTACACTTCATTACGTAAAGTCAAAGAAATTCTGTTATATGGAAATTAATTTCGATGCCACGCACAAATACTGCTAACTGAGTTATGTCAGAAACATCAGTACTCTCATCAAGAGATAAAGAAAAATATTCAAATTTTGATACAAGCTCTGCAAATGTATTTTCTATATTGGCAGCAAGTTCATCAATCACCTGATTATCATTCTGTTGAATAAACTTAAATTATCAACATAATTTTTTTCTCTCTGGACACAATATAGCAAAAACTGTTTGGATGCACTTCTTTATAAATTTGCCATTACAATAATTTTTGGAATATTTTGCAATTTTCTTATGAATGACAAAACTTGCATGCCTAAGAGAATCAGTCTTGAGACCTTTTGGTAAATAAATATTTTTGATTCACTGCAGCGATAAGTTCTTAAATTTTCTTTTCTACGTTGGCCTTCATAAATTTCATGATAAGAATGTTTATTGATGTAGTGTCTTTTAATATTATATTCTTTAATGACAGAAACTGACTCTGAATAAATCACATTGGTACATTTTTCAGTTATATAAAACAGTATTCAGTGTTCTATCTTTCCTGAAACACCCGATGATCATTGTCTACTTTCCTTTTCTTCAATGACATTTTAAGGATAAAAATGTAAAAAGAATTAATAAAACAATTATCTTTCACTAAGAGGATGACAACATGAGCCTAACAAGTTTAACTTCTGCTACCAGACCATGAGGGTCAGCACCTTTTTTGGGGGACTGTTCATCAAATAGGATCCAAGGAGGTTTGTTATTTTTTTCTTCAATTCTCAGCACAATTGACTAAAACCTGGAATTTTCTCAAAGTATGGCACTGAGAAAAATATTACAAAATGGGAGAAACATTTACTTGAAACTAGAAAATTAATTTTTTTGTTATTCAAAACTAGCCTTTCTATTTATGTACATTATTAATAATTTTTGTCTATTAATTTATTTTCTAAAATAAATTTTTATTTGTGTTGCATATTATTTTTTTTACTAGATACCATTGAAATAAAGCTAGTTGTCTTTTTTCATTAAATATTTCATTTTCAGAAAATTCAGAATTATATGCTGATTAATTTGGCATATAACATGCCCTAATTCCTTTCATTAGTTATTTGGCAAAAAAGTTCCAAATTTTTTTTTCCTGATTAGAGTGAAAAAATAGCTTGGCCTCTGGATATAAATAAATTTTTCTGGTTGGACTCTGGAAGTGTTAAAGCCAGTAATTTATCTATCCTCATTAAAAACAGTGGGAGTAGAAATAATCACTTTGTTTAGAACCCCAAAACTTGTTAGTTACTTCAAAACTAAACCAAATATCGCTTTATATCGCATCTAAGAAATGTTGATCATATCGCAAGGAGAAATTATTTATATCATACTGTAATAAAATGCATACCAAATGGAAAACTGCTTTTATTTTTTGAGCATGAATTATATACTTTAATAAGATAAATGTGAAAATATTTTAAAATGAGAACTATTACTTCCAAAAAATTAGAAGTTTTATTTGTTAGGCTGGTGATGCTGACCAGCACCTATGCTCCTGATCTGCAGAAATTTGATAAGAGCTATAGCACCGATGGCTCAGAAAGATTTAACAATGAGATTAGGAGTCAGAAACAACCTTTAAAAACTTCTTCTATAGTAAGTGAGACTGTCTGTGAATAATTCTTGAACTGTTCTTCATTATTCTAAATGAATCTCTGGTAATTCCAATTTTTTCAAGAATTCCAACTCCCTTTTTTACTATTAGGTCACTAGAGGTTAATTGTGTTACTGAATTAATGTACTGATTTAAAGGTGTAATAATGATCAAGCCCCCAATCACAGCCTCTTATCCCTTATATGCCTTAGCCAACCCATGACCGAGTGGTTAGCATGATTGGCTACTGACCTACGAGACATGGATTCAAACCACAGATAAGGCATGGATGTTTGTGTTGTTTTTCTGCTGAGATCCCGCCGTTCTCACAGACCTACTATGATGCATAAACTGACAGGCTCCTGTCAGACCTCTGCGGCAAGCAGCGGCTTGAGGGGGCATTTATTTTTTTATTTGTTATTAATAGAAACAACTTGACATAGATACACTATTTACCTTTGCTAAATGAATATCCATCTTAAACACCACACTATTTCTAAGGCAAATTCATCAGTTCATCTGGACGTTCCTTTGAAGTCCAACAATGTGTAATCGCAATTACCGTATTTGCCGGCATATAGGACGCACCGGCATATAAGACGCACCCCTTTTTTAGACACATTTTTAAGGGGGGAAAAAAATTTCCACGTTGTTTCATGAATTTCCATAAAGATTTACTGTACTCATTTTATAGTTATTTATGTATACAAAAAATTTAACTAGGGATAATTGTAGTTAGGTACCTTTTAATGTTCATCCTCAAAACCCAGAAATTCATCTCCAGAGCAAAATGAAGACTCACTTGAAGCCTCTTTTTCAGAAACTGAGACTTTGTATAACAAATCATCCTCTGTGCCATCAAGTGAGTTACTAATACCACATTTCTTAAATGACTTTACAATTGTCTCATGTTTCACAGCATTCCATGAAGTTTTGACCCATTCACAAATCTGCAAAATGCTAGGCCTCTTCTTCTTCCTGATGGTGTCACGACAAAATCTGTAGACTGTATCCAACTGTTCCATTTCTCCTTCATGAATCCTTTAAATGGTTTATTAATGCAGACATCTAAAGGTTGAAGCTGGCTCGTTAGTCCACCTGGAATTACAGCTAACTGAGTTTTCAGTTGGTTGATTTTATTTTTTACAGCTTCTGTTCTAGGACTCCGAAACTGATCCCATACTAGCAAGGCAGGTTTCTTTAACAGTCCACCAGGACGCCTAGACCACACATTGTCTATCCAGAACTTCATCCCCCCTTCATCCATCCAGCCCTTAGGATGAACGTGCACAAACACACCTTTAGGCAGTTTTTCCTTGGGCAAGGTTTTCCTTTTGAAAATCAAAAGAGGCGGCAATTTTGTTCCATTGGCACAACAAGACAACATGACTGTGTAATGCGTTTTCTCATGTCCACAAGTTTTAACAATAACACTTCTTGCACCTTTGGAATCTACTGTTTTGTTTGAGGGTACATCGAACGTCAGTGGGACCTCATCCATGTTTGCTATTTGTGAAAGTTCAAAATTTCCTCTTTCTCTTGCATTAATGACAAATTTATGAAACTCGATTATCTTGTCTTCATATTCTGTTGGCATCTTTTGTGCTATTTTTGTTTTAGTCCGCATACGTAAGTCATTTCTCTTCATGAATCTAGAACACCATGACGTTGATCCTGTAAAATCAGCGATGCCTTTGTTAGTAGCTATCACTCTTGCTTGTTGAATAGTCATTTTTGTGGAAACTGAAAATCCCGAGCTTCACTGGTCTACTAATATCCAAGTTTTTAATTCTTCTTCTAGTTCTGGCCATTTTGCAATTCCATGTCGCAGATTATGTTTACTACGCATAGCTTTTTTTAGGTCTTCTTCCTGTCTTCTCCAAGTTCTTATCATCTTTTCTGTTGGCGGTGATCCGAAATTCCTCTCTGCTGCCCTGTTTCCGTGTTCTTTGGCATACTCAATCACTCGCAGCTTGAATGCAATATCATAGCAGAATCTGCATTGTTTTTGAGCCATGTTTTGCAGCAAAAACACGAGAAAGCTTCTTCGGTACCAAAAGTTTATGTTTTCGTTGCCTTGAGGCGCTGTAATCGGTAACGACGCGCCATGCTCGCGCTTTTCGAAAAAATATGCCGGTAAAATATGATCACGCATGCGCACATTGGATGAATCATAACCTTGAGATGTCAGTGGATCTGAACTCTATTTTACTGGAATGCTGCCTCTGTCAGTAGTGAAGCATAAAATACATCACGCAACTTATTATTTTTACAGAACAAAAAAAAATATGGAAACAATTTATTTGAAACCACTCTTTTACAAAAGGACAAAATGCAAAAGAATATTTATATAGGTATATTGATATAAACCAAAAGTTTCAGACTGAAATTTCAACTCATAATTTTGATTACCAGCACATAAGACGCACCCCATATTTTAGGTGTATTTTGAGGGGGGGAAAGTGTGTCCTATACGCCGGCAAATACGGTAATTCAAAGCTTTGTACACTAATTTTCTTTGAATTTCCGGATAAGTTTCATTGATTAACAATGATTTGATTGGTAGTACCAGCAAAATATTTTGGTTAAGTAAATTTTCTCTACCTCATTAAAATTCTGCCTTTCAATATGCTTCACATTTCAAAGGATCAACTTTAATGTAATATTATGATAATCTACATTTTAACTTTTATTTCAGCAATAATTTTTTTCTCAAAAATAACAGATGTCATCATTTAAAAATTACATATATACAAGGTAACATATATAATGAATATTTTCCAAATAATTTACTATTTTAAAGATATTAATTTAAAGTGAATAAAAGGAATGCTATTGAATATTTTTGTTTGTAAACTTCATTCAAAAACAAATTTTGCTGAATATAAAAAACTTCACCCGAAAGAAATCAATCAGGCTACATATTAAGACTTTTAAAAATTGAAAATAAGCTTAAAACTAGAGAATAAGTTTAACGCTGTGATTCCCAAAGTTTACTAGATCAATCACCTATAAGTCTCTTTTTAGGTTCCCTTCCCCCTCCCCCCCCAAAAAAGGACATATACAAATTAAATAATGCAAGTTGCACATTATTTTATATAATGGTTTACTTGATTTACATTGTCATATATCACACACTTCAAAGATCAAGTTGTGAGGCTGGTTAATGTTAGAGAAGTTTCAGTAATTATTTACTGATATTTAACATCAACTTGGAAAATAATCCATAGCTCAGCCATTAGAAATGGGCTATGGGTTTCTTGAAAATTTATCCCTAGACCACCAGGTGTAAATGGATTTAACTTTGGGAACCAGTGGTTTAAAATACGTAGATATTAATTGCAATTTAAACTTTTTACCTTAACAGATTTTGGCCAGTTTTCATAAGTACAGGAAGGACAAGTCCATTTAATAGAACGTGACCAAGATTTATTTCTGTCATTATGATAGTTGTCTGAGAATATTGACACAGTATCTTGTTCAACAACAGCAGGGATTTGCCCAGGACTTCCAAATTCAGGAGTAGAAGTTGGAGAATTTTTCTTGCGAGGCATGAGGCACTGAGTACATTTAGTTGCTCGAGGCCAGTTTAGAAAGGTGCATATCTGGCAAGACCACTTATTATAAGGATTTGTAGGTGTGCTACTATGAGCTGTTGAATTACTACATGATTCTGAAATCAGTGGTGCCATCTGTTAAAAATAGAAAAGATATAAAACTTATACTACTACTAAAACATTTAACTAGAGATTAATATCTAATATAGAATGAAAATTTACATCAAAAATAATTTTTTAACATATGGTTTAGAAAAATAGGCTGGAAAATCCATTAATAATGGCAAATGAATATTTTGGTATGGCTGTTACATTCAAAGATAAGAAAAAATATAACAGTAAAATATTTCCATGGGAAAGAACAGCTACTTTCACTTTTGTGTGCAATATCATTAATTTGATTTCACATCCTTTAATGCAAATAAAAGCAGAAAAATTATTTCTCCCTTCCCTTCTAGTTTGTATATGCCTTTGCTCTAAATTTCAGGTAAAAAGTGGCGGCTGGAAAGATTTTTCTTAGTTTTTCCATCCCTGTAAATACATGTTTATGAAGTAGAAATTTTAGGTAAATTTTGCTATGCAGCTTTATTCTGCTTTGACCAATACTGACAATATTATTCAACTACAATGGAAAGAGAGTTGTGCCAATTCCTGTGATGATGCAGCAAACTGGACAGGCATATCACTGGAAGTCTGATTCCAGATTCTTTCAGTGCAGGCCATTAATATTTTGTAAAGGATATATTCTCTTCTCTGAAGGGTCAGATCATTTTAGTCTACTGTCTGATCATTTTAGTCTACCTGGTCTTATATTATTAACCATTTTCACTTTTTTACTTAGCTGAAGAGTAGTCAATCTGACAGGGTCTTAGAGTTTACCATCTAAACCTCCAGATTATCTATGGCTTTCAGTATAACTGAGGGTTCTGAACTTTCAACACTGGTGAATCTCTGTTGAGTAGAAATTCCATCACTGTTTTCTATTTGTTTGTGGGTTTTCAGCTCCAAATCAACAGATACATAGGATATGCTATATCAACCAATGGACAATCATGATCAGAGGCTATCACAGATACATGAATCTTTACTTCTAAGAGCATCATTGATCCTAGAGTGATGTGCCTCAGGAAAGTCATTTTCTCTTTTGATTCTTGATATTTGTGCAAAGTAATGTCTGAAGTCACCTACCAGTATTGATGGCTTGTCATTAGCAGTAGAGTGGGGGCAGGTTTTTGGCTTTCACCTGCAACAGAGGGCTGTTTAATATTGTTGGCTCCAGTTCTTTGAACTACTAAGAAATCACGATTGAGCAATTGTATGACAAATTTCTAAGTGTACAGGAAAAATTACATTGGGCTGAGTAAGATGAAAACATTCAGAGATGCTTTTGGAGGATACCGTGCACAATTACCAGCAGTAGTAAAAATCCTGATAATTACCTGGCCAATAGGTAAATGGAACAGAATAAGCTTTATATCCACACAAGTGGACCTTAATAACTCTTATTATACATGTATGGCTGTTATTCAATTAAAATATGTAGAAGCAACTTTTGGCCCACAAAACTGGCTTATCCAGTCCACTGAGTGAAGTATTATTTGTACTATATTTGCATGATTGGGTTGTACAGTTCACAAAAATAGCATTTAAAAACAAAGTTGCATTGTCATTTCAGAATTTCACATTATTTAACCAATAATCTGCCTCATGTTTCCTTAATTATTTAAAAATGCCTACCAAAAAAAATAGGTTGAACACATCTAGCCTAACATCTAAATGGGTCTTAAACCTATAACCTTTTTCAGCAACATGCCTATTCAGGTATGTACTAATGATGCTTACTGAAACTTATTGTCTAATAAGACAAATATGATCTGCAATCAGCACCACCACATAGGTTGTTCTGTAATTCATAATTGGCAATTAATGCAATGTACTGCAAATTGTCATGACCAATATGTTTGTGACAGGCCATGCCACCAACTATTTAGGGCTAGGTCCTTTGCTAGATGAATGAATGAGCATGTATGCAGTCTCTACATTGTCAGAATGTCACCAGCTAGGTGACTAATAAAAACACAAACCCATAGGTACTTTTCACATCATCATCCTCCTCCTCCTCCTCAAGCAGCCATGGGCTACGGAGGTCCAACCAGACCGTGCAATTTAGTTCTCCAAGCAAGTCTATCCTGAGCTACATCTACTGCATCTGGCCACTGCACACCAATTCTAACAAGGTCCTGTTTGACATTGTCTGCCCACCGCATCCTAGGTCTCCCCCTTCTTTCTAAGGCCTTTAGGCACACTGTTCATAAACTCTATTGGCCAATCTATAATTATTCATACGGGCAACATGGCCAAACCAACGGAGTCTCTCTCTGCACAATATGCTGCTTAAAGGAGGTTGCAAACTCCTTTGCCTAACCTCATCATTAGTTACAAAGTTGAACCACCTAATGCCCACGATACTGCGTAAGCATCTGGAATCAAAAGCATCTAGTTTCCTGTTATCTTGTTTACAAAGTGTCCAAGTTTCACTACCATAACTAACCCTAGAAAGAACCAAACTATTATACAGGCTAATTTTAGTCTTTAGGTATATACGCCTATTTCTCCACACTCTCCATAGATTCTTAAAAGTCCCGGCAGCAATCCCTATTCGTCTGTTAATCTGATGCTGCACATCACCAATATCTGTTACATAGGTCCCAAGATAATTAAACTGTGACACCTGCTGAAAAGGAGACAAAATCCACCCTTGTCGAACACCAGAAGCAATGCTAAACCAATTGCTACAAGCCTTACCAACTCTCACACATGACTCAGTGTTATTATAGAGAGCTTTCATTATGTTAACTAACTTGTCTGGTATACCATATGATTTCACATTCAACCACAAATTATGATGATCAACAGAGTCGAAAGCCTTTTTGAAATCAACAAAGCTAGCAACCAAAGGTTTCTGAAACTCTAAACATTTCTCAAGAATCTGCCTAAGTGAAAATATCTGATCCATACATCCCCTACCACTTCTGAATCCACATTGCTCATCACGCAATTGACTGTCAACCAGATTCTTAATTCTATTAAGCAATCATGGAAAGAACTTACCTGGAACAGAGAGTAGGCTGATACCCCTATAGTTGTCACAAGAACTGCGATCACCTTTTTTGAAAATAGGGATAACAATAGCTCTGATAAAATCCTTAGGAACCATGCCTTTATCATAAAAGATATTCAGAATTTCAGTCATCCAAGTGGTAACCGAAACATTTCCAGCTCTAAGCATTTCTGTAGTAATGTCATCTACCCCTGGGGATTTATGAAGTTTAAGTTTAGAAATAGCCAAAATAACTTCAGATTGTGTTATAGGGCCAACATTAAAGCCACCAATGCATCTATCATCATTGCAAATAATGGGAATAGAACTAACCAAATTGTTTAGAATATCACTGAAATGCTCAGCCCACCTAGCCATGACAGAATCCTCACCTTCTATAACCTTACCTTGTTTATCCTTCAATCCCTGTCCGTTTTCTACCACACAAAACATTAACTATCTAGTACAGCTCTCTGCTATTGTGCTGTCTAACTGCTTCCTCAGCTTTGTCAGCCAAACCATCAAGCCAAAGATTCTTATCAGCAGCTAACTGATCTTTTACACATTCATTAAGTTCTATGTAATGCTTTCTATTAGGACTAGTAGGGTATTGGATTAAGGACATTCCTGCAGTTCTTTCTTTCCGAAATAAGCTCAAGTGCCTTATCACTCAGATAATTCTGCGTCTTCTGCTCCTTTTTTCCTAAAAGAGAACTGTTATTGTCCAAAAAAGCCTGTTTAAAATTATTCCATTCTTCCTCAACTTCAGTAGTAAGCAAACCATGACTGTCATAATGACTAAGCAACCTATCATGGTAAGCTTTGGCTATAACTGGGTCTTTCAGAGCTTCAGTATTAAAAGAAATTTTTTTAACACTAGCACAACACTTTTTAAGTTTAAGTTGCAAGACACTTTTAACAAGGTAATGGTCAGATCCCATTTCAGCTCCCCTATATGCCCTGGTATTTCTAACAGAAATAGCCCATTTGCTGTTAATTAATATATAATCAATCATATTCCTATGCAGCCCATCAGGTGAAACCCATGTGTACATATGTATGTCGCGTTGTTTGTAATATGTGTTAGTTATTCTGAAACCATTGAGTTTACTTACCTATAGGAGACGTTGCCCATTGCCATTTGAGCTACCAATACCAAAAGGGCCAATCACCGCTCCCCAAAGGTCAGAGTCAGTACCAACTTTGGCATTGAAGTCACCAAGAATAAGGGTAATATCTCCTTTCTTGACAGAATTCAAAATATCCTGAAGTTGTTCATAAAACCTATCCTTCTCATCCTCATCGGCATCCTCAGTGGGGGCATAACAGCAGATAACATTCAGGTCTTTAACGCTTGTCTGAAATTTTGCTGTAAGAAACCTTTCATTAATGCACTCATATCGTAGAAGAGCATCGCTAGCGTGTCTGCTGAGAAGCAGACCCACGCCTTGGTGATGCTTATTGTCATCCCTCCCTGAAAAGAGAAATTTAAGATTATTTTTAAGAATCTGACCTTTATCTATCCATCTGGTCTCTTGCAAGCCGAGAATATCTAAATTATAATGGTGGAATTCTTGTGTGAGGACATCAAGAGAAAAAGCTCTGTGCAGAGTCCTCACATTCCAACTACCTATGGAGAGAAAATGGTTAGTGGGATGTTTAAAGAAACTATGTTTATTGAGAGAGGGAATGCCGACAATATCAAACAGCGCCCTAATCGCAGACATGGGGCAAAGACCCGTTCCCCCACCACTAAAGGCTGAAGCCATCTACACTGGAAGACTTCCACCAATGTAGAATTTGACGATGCCAATAGAAGCAAAGAGTTCAGGTGCCTGCGATGACCTCTGCTCAAGATTATCCACCAGCTGATAAACATATCCTGTGAATCTATTCACTTCGGGCTGTCAACCCACAAACAAACAGAAAACACAGCGGAAGATTTTCCCTCCACAGAAGCCCACCAGTGCAGCAAAATCAGGATCCATAATCAAGCTCAGAGCCATATATCTGTCCAGTCCAGTGGGTTTATATGGTCAGCACCAGGATCCTGTGTGGTTGACCACTCCTCAGCAGGGTAGAAAAAAAAAGAAAAGTAGCCATAGTTGTCCAGATCAGTAGGCCACACTAATCTGGCAGCCCTCCCCTTCCGTTCACTTCCACAAGAGAGTATCTCTTTTGAAAGGTACTAACGGTCTACACCACGAGAAGGCGGGGTTGGACATTAGGTGTTAGGCCTGGCCGGTTCTATGCATCATCACTGGGGATTGGTGCATAGCTCTCTTTCCAGTGACTACCTAGCTACCATTCACACATGTACAAATTTATATATTTACAATGGTTATAGTTATGCAGATATACACTAAATAGTGGCTGCCCACCTGGTACAGTCACTTGTTTCAATTAACAACAGGCTGCAAGGAACCTCAGTAGTCCCACCAGTAAATGGCTAAAGCAAAGCCTCATATAATCCTTCTGATGCATTCAAGGTTTGGTTTGGTTGTTTGGGGTTTTACAACAACAAAAGAATTTGAAAAATACAAGTTATAACAATCCCAGGTGTAAAAGACCTGTACTATACAAAATACAAGGTAAAATCAAAATCTATTAAAATAACCACAACATTGCAAAAAGGAAAAAACCGGTGGTAAAAAGCAATGATCAGTAAAAAATGTCTGAGTGTAAGAGGCTCGGATGTAAAATCATGGAAATTAAATACAGTCTATGTTCAAAGTTAAAAGCAAGACATGAGATTAAAATATGTTTAATAGTTAAAACAGTGTCACAAAACTCACTTAGGTTCTTAGTCCACCCATAGAAGAAATGAATGATCTAATCAGAGCTGTGCAAGTACAACTTCCTCCTTGCAATTCCTGCAGCAACATGACTGCCATGGTTTGATGATAGGTTTGATCTCAAAGAGCTTGTTGGTAAACTGTTCTGACCAAGATCTCTGCCACTGTGCTCGGAGCTCGACAGTATAGTGCTGCCGGAAATCCAGACAAGGAACCGGCAACGGAGAGCCAGACGGTCATGGCCGCCTTGGCAGTAGCATCTGCCAAGTCATTGCCCCTGATAACGACATGACTAAGCAACCAACAGAAATGAATGCTGGTTGTGGCTGCCAGACGATGGAGCTGCTGGCGGATGTTGGAGAGAACAGGGTAAGCCGATCCTCACCAAGATCAAAGCCTGTAGCGAGCTAAGCGAGTCCTAAGCGAGTGTAAAGCACACACCGACGATGATGCTTAGCTGCTACGTGGTCCACGGCAAGGCTGATAGCATGCAACTCTGCAGTGAAGATGGAACACTGCTGTGGGATCTGGTCTACAATGATTATATCACAGCAGACCAAGGGATACCACTAATGTGTCGGACTTTGAGCCATTTGTGAAGACAGGAAAGAAGTCCAGGTACTCAGCATAGTGACTGGCAGAGTTACCAGTACATACAGTCGAATGTAAAGACCTTCCCTGTCCTGCAAAGGGAAAAATCACAGGAAGGGGAAACAGTGAGCCACAGTGGGAGTGATTCAGCTGTCGACTGTGCGACACTATCGAGACTGGAATTGATGTCTCTGAGGTAGCCTCGAACTCACAAACCAAAGGGACAAATGGTAGTTGGCTGATTAGTGTAAAGTATTTCCCACTTTGGACTGAAAACACATTCTCAAGTGGGATGGCCAGGCAGGGATTGCAATTTTGATGCATATTGTAGGGACAATTGCTAATGGCGAAGAGAAAAAGATGATTCGTCAGTCTCAACATAAAGACTCTGGACAGGTGAGGTGCAGAAGACTCTCATGCAAACATGGAGGGCCTGATGATAGAGGAGGTCCAGGACCTTCACCACTGAATCCCAGGCAGAGTCGTACACCTGGGATCCGTAGTCCAGTTTCGACTGGACAAGTGCACGGTACAGGAGGAGCAGACAACATCAGACAGGACCTTGATGATGTTCAATGCCCACATACACTTGGATCTGAGATGACGTATGTGTGGTAAAAAGGTCAATTTATGATCGAAGATGAGACCAAGAAACTTGGTCTCCGCCACAACTGGAATGATGTTACCTCCGAGCCACAGCTCGGGATCCAGATGAAGATTATGCTTATGGTAAAAGTGCTTTCAAGTAGTCTTCTGTGGGGAGAATTGAAACCTGTTTGCCATCGTCTAAACTGAAAGAATATTCAGGGCAATTTGCAGTTGTCTTTCAATGACCCGCATGCTGAACAAAGGGCAAAAGATGCTAAAATCGTCAACACAGAGGGCATTGCCTACAGATGGAGGAAGTGGTCTAGTAATAGAATCAATCTTGACAGTGAAAAGCGTAACACTCAGAATGCAGCCTTGTGGCACCCCCTGTTCTTGGTGGTACGGCTGCGACAGAGTGTTGCTGACACAGATCCGAAAAGAACATGACGATAAGAAGTTGGAGATGAAGATCGGCATGTGACCTCTCAAGCCGAAGCTATGGAGGTCACAAAGAATGCCAAATCTCAAAGCCATGTCGTATGCTTTTTCATGTCGAAGAAAATTTGACACCAGATGCCCTCTACATAAAATTGAATTTCTGATAGCTGATTTGAGGCATATCAGATGGTCAATAGCTGACCGTTGCTTGTGAAAGCCACACTGGGTGTTGGAAAGAAGGTTGTGGTGTTCTAAATACCAGATCAGTCTGGCATTCACTATTCTTTCCAACACCTTGCACACACAGCTCGTCAATGCAATGGGATGATAATTAGAAGAAATCTTGGAATCCTTTCCTGGCTTCGGGAAGCCAAGATGGCCTCCCACTAGGAGTCAGGAAACTGCTCCTCATGAAATATGTGATTGAAAAGATGGAGCAGCTGATCCTTACTCAATGGTAAGACGTTGAAGCATGGCATAATGGACATTGTCCAGCCCAACAACAGATGCATGAGAGATGTGTAGTGCAAGGCAAAGCTACTCCGCTGTGAATGGCCTGTTGTAAAGCTCCAGGCCATTCGAGTGGAAGGACAGCGGAGAGCATTCCGCCCTGCTCTTCTGGGCCAGAAATTTGGAGGAGTAGGAAGATGAAGAAGAGATGGAGGAGAATGACTCCCCCTGAGTGTCGGCAATTGCTTTGATATCAGCAATTGCCTGTCCATTGTGCTCCAGGATCGATAATGAGTGGGACATGTAGTTCCCACCCATCTTCTGAGCTTTATCCCACATGGCCTTAGAACTGGTCATGCAAGTGATGTGGACGAAACAAGCTTTTGCCCTGGTGCGTTTGAATGTTTCAAGGTTGGGAGACATGGTAATTTCCAAAACAACCCCAAGCCTTGTACTGAGCCTTACAAGCTGCAATGCAATCTGAATTCCACCACGGTTTCAGAAAACGAGGAAAGTGTGTTGAAGTTTGAGGAATTGTTGATGCAGCTGCATCTGCAACACAGTCCGTTATCTCCACTACTGCCACATTGATGGGCTCCTGGCTGACAGAGTGGTCATCGAGTTCAGAGAGGTGCTTGAAGCCACTACAGTCAGTTCTATCAAGCCTCCACATTGACATGCGTGAAGGGCTGCAAGGCTCCCTAAGGGAGATGGTGCACACCACAGGGGTGATCGCTATCATAAGGGTTGTCCTCAACCTCCCATGTAAAGAGTCCCAGCTGGGTCAGCATTGAGATTTATCTCCGCAAAATTCCCCGCCCTGCCCACGGTCAGTAGGGAACACCGATGGGCTTGGAATGGCCGCCGTCCGTCGGATGGGACGATAAGCAGTGGCCCAGTGTGCGGGAGAGCCATACCCTGTGCACGTTAAAGAACACGCTGGATGGCCTTGACGGGAGGCTACCATCTGTTTCCCAACAGCTGTTCCAGTGGGTCCCCTCCCCCCAACCTTCTCTGAGCCTTCGGGGTCCTTGTGACCTGGCCATTTAGCCCATGGTGTGCAAAAAAGTGCCGCTCAGAGGTAAAACAACCCACAACCCATGTAAAGAGTGGAAGGATTGAAGAGGAGATGGTGAGGTCAATGGCAGTGAATATGTGGGTTAGGGAGTGAAATTAAGTACTGACACTGGTGTTCAACAGGGAGAGAGCAGGATCCAGGAGCCATTGCTCCAGGACCCCAACCCTCCCGTTGGTGTCAGCACTGCCCCATAGTGGTCTGTGTCCATTGAAGTCCTCCATGATGAGGAAGGGGGATGGAGCTGCGAGACAAGGTTATCAAGGTCTTCCTGAGAGACGATGCCCCAGGAGGAAGACATACAGAGCAGACAGTTAGCGAGAACCCCAAAAAGAGGTAGATGGCTACCGCCTCTGAGTTGGTGGTGAGGGATATGACCTGGAATGGAGAATGGTTGCTCACGAGGATGGCGACACCCCACAAGCTGGACGATCTCCATCCTGGTCCCAGCAAACTAGTGAAAAGTGCCGGATCGTGGGATCTGTGGCTGCAAGTATGTCTCCTTCAGGCACACACAGATGGGCTGGTATGCCTGAGGGAGGGCCTTGGTGTCATCAATATTCCTCTGAAATCCATGGCAATTCCATTGTAGGAGTGTGGCCATCTCAGGACTAAGAAGAGTGGGCGGACAACGATTCCTATTCAACTTAACCACAGCAGAGGATGGTTTAGTGAATAAGGGGCGGTCTGTATCCATGTCCTCAGAATCGTCTGAGGGTCATGGATCAGTGACCACCCTTTGCGGAGGAGTGATAATTTTCTTTTTTGGCCCCAGTCGGGGACCCTTCAGTTAGGAAGGTCTAGCTGTCTGAGGCTGGGAAGGAGGCCTTCTGGTGGAGGTGGAAGGCTGAGTTGCAGGAATGGAAACCGGGGTTGGTGTCGAAGTCGACACCAACCTTGCTTTCGCCTGCATCAGGAGGTATCTTCTGCAGGTAAGATTCAATAGGTGGTACACTGATGTCAGTCTGCACCGCCACTGAAGTCATTGGAACAATGAGCTTTCCAATGACTGTATTGGCATATGATACCTTGCCAGGTGGGACGGACAGTGCAACAAGCTTTCTCACCTCAGCGTAAGAGATGTTGTTCATTACTTTCAAGCATTGAACCTCCTTTTCCTCCTTCCACTTGGGAAGTATGCCTTCCACGTAGGAGTATGCCGGATGCTCGCCAATACAGTTCACACAACTTGCCTTTTCTGCTGTGCAGTCAGGATCAAGGTGATTCTTTCTGCCACAGCGGGCACAGGTGGGTTTGCCCCGGCAAGCTGTGTGGGCATGGCCATATATCTGGCACTGATATATATACAGTATACCGCCATATCTCACAATGTAAATAACCTGCCTTCATGGAAGAAAGCAGGTGTGGCATGTTAAATGCCACAATCAGTACCTGGGTGGGTACCAATTTCCCATCACGGCATGTCGAGACCCGATGGACTGCTGTTACTCCTTGAGGCGTGTGATGTGAGAGGATTTTCTCCTCGGTAACTTTGAGGAGGCCACACTCAGTGATCACACTCTGAGAGAAACAAAAAAACCACGAAACAAAAAATTTCCCCACGAAACAAAAAATTTCGTGGGGAGTGACCTTGACAGCCACTCCACCAATCTCTCAAACTTTCAGGAGCAGTTTCGAGTGTTTGGAACAAGTGGTCTCAACCAGCAAGTTGCCAGATTGTAAGTGCTTGACGGATTTCAGCTCTCCCACAAGATCTTTCAAAACTTTGTTCACAAAAAATGGGGACAAGTTCCCAAGTACCTGATCACCCATGGAGTGGATGATCAGGAATCTTGGGAATGAAGATAAAGACAAAGAAGGCGATGGTATAGATGACAAAGACAATGAAGATGGGGGCTCATGTCGAGCCCTCTTAGATCGAATCAATTTCATTCTCAACTCTCATATTTGTTTTAGTGTGGTTCAGTGCCCATTGTCCCCACCTTCCATGGAGCCCAACAAGGGGACACCTAGTCGGGCACCAGGGCTATACAGGCACTATACTCACACAGACAATGAGCCAAACCCTCATAAATAAATAAAAGGAAAATGAAAAGAGAATTGCATAAAAATAAACTTTTTACACAAAAGGAACTAAGCAAAAAATAACCAAATTGTGATCGACCAAACTGGCCTCACAAAGAATAACTACAATAGGAAAATAAATTGTGAGGAAACTCGCAAACCTGTACCTGGATGTGGGCAAGGTTGCTCACAGTTCTGCATGGTTGACCCTAGCAGGGCCTGCCCACCAGCCGATTGTTCTTGGGGGGCCACCCCAGGAGCTCCCGTGTACTGAAAGCAGAGGCCACAGCAGTGTACAGTAGAGACCATGGAATCCACTACCTAGCCCTACGACGACAGACTCCCCAATGGCGAGGTGGCCAAAAGGGTCCCTGCCAGTCATGAGTTGAGGAGAGAAGACGGACCCCCGAGCAACTACCAGGTTCCTCCTTTCTTGGGACACAGGTCTCTGCGCATGGCAAACACATGGGTGAGTGTTCAAGACCCTGTGAAGGTACCCAAGCCAGTGGAACTTTCACAGGGTGGTGCCCTCACTGCAGACAGGAACTCGCACCAAGGGAATACATTGAAGGTCTCATCAGTGTCAGACAACCGATTTTCAGTTCAAACATTCTAGAATCTGAAAGAATTGTTCGATGTCATGTGATGTTTCTAGGGGTAAAACAGTCAAATTTAAAATTTTTTTCCCAAATAACCATCAACAAAAACAGGTCATGTTAAATACCAACTAGCATTTAATTCTTAATTTTATGAAACCTGAAGAAATAGAAATTCACATAGTCACCTGTTGACATTAATTTCAATATTTTCATAAATTTTTTGAATAACGTAACTTTTTTTAAAAATCACCTAAAATGGTAAAAAACCCATCCCTTGACCGAGTGGTTAGACAGCTTAACTACTGATCTAAGGGGCCTGGGTTCAAGACTCAGATAAGGCATGGATATTTATTTTCTTTCTGCTGAGGTCCCATAATCCTCACAGACTTTTTACTATGGCATATAAACTGACAGGCTCCTGTCAGACCTCTGTGGCATGCAGCTGGTTGAGGTTTTTTTTTTTATATTTTATTTTTTTAAATAGTACTCTATTGTTTATTTATAATTTTTCACTCTATAATGCTTAACCCTTCACAGGTTACCTAGAACATAGACTTTGACAAAATCCGAAATGAGAGGTCAAGGATGTCAATAGATGTTTTTTGTAAAACACATGAAACTTCGGTTTTTTAAAAATAAAGTGCCATTCGAAAACTTTCTTAGATATATCTTTTAAAAATACACAATTTAAGTTTTAAAAATAATATTTTATCTTTTGATTTGATGTATATTTTATTAAACTATAATATAAATAATTTATTAAAGCCATCTGATTACCATTTCTTAGAAGTGCTAATCGGTATTTCTGATTTGCTTGTTAACCTTCTGATTTAAGCTCACAAGTTTGATTTGAACTATTGGGTTGGGTTGTTTTACCTGTGAGCGGCACTTTTTTCCACATCATGGGCTAAATGGCCAGGTCACATGGACTCCGAAGGTTGGGGGAGGGGACCCACTGGAACAGCTGTTGGAAGACAGATGGTAGCCTCCTGTCAAGGCCATCCAGCGTGTTCTTTAACATGCACAGGGTATGGCTCTCCCGCACACGGGGCCACGGGTTAACGTCCCATCCGACGGACGGCGGCCTTTACAAGCCCATTGGTGTCCCCTACTGACCGTGGGCAGGGAGGGGAATTTTGTGGAGATATATCTCAACGCTGACCCAGCTGGGACTCGAACCTGGGAACTACAGATTGCGAGCCTGGCGTGCTACCGACTGAGCCACCCCCGCCCCTGATTTGAACTATTATCAATAAATTTTTCCTTAACTTTTCCAAAAATCCCCTAAAAATTAAAAAAAACATGCTATTTTTAAAAATGGTAGATTTCAGAAGTAATTACTAAGTATGTATTGCCATTTTTTTCCCATTTTACACTCTTTTCTGCCATAAACCAATTTCAGTATCCCCAGAATTATTTTTATATCATTTATTCCAGCATTCTACGTGTCTTTCCTGCTCTTAAAATCGAAACTGTAACATGAGCCTTCTTATAAGTAGAAAGCCAACAAGTTGAGGGGCTGAGGTGTTGTTGCAGTGCAAAGTACATCATGGCAGCAGGTGCAGTTGAGTGCAGTGACCTAGTTATTACTCTGTGGCTCTGTAGCAGATGTTTACAAAAAGAATTTTTCTTGGATACACGATAATGTGACCATGCTTAGAGTTAGTATTAACTTTTGTTTTCATTTCTGTAGATTTATTTCAGTACATTGATTTTTCCATTGGCTGATCTATCAATCTTTTGAAGTTATAACACATCAATGACCAGCTTTACAAGTTGGTGTTGATCTTGAAAATGAATGAGATATTATTGGATATGGAAGCAAAATGGACTTTCTTGGCAAGTTGTTTACATGGATGATTTAAGTCAAATACTTCCTCCCAACAAATTGGATTATAAACTCTCTGCATAAAGTATTTTATTTCCTTTTTTTTTTTTCAAATTAAACCTTAGTTTTCGTTTTTGTATATTTACTTAATTTCTGTAAATTATCAATCTTTCTGCTGATCGATAATTATCAGTTTTTCAGTTATCTACATCGGATGGTCGGCTTACAAGCAGTTTCTGCAGATAGGTTATTTAATATCACATTAAGTTATATATTAATTTTTTTTATCATTTCTTCATTTTACAGTAAAAAAAAAACTTTGAGATTATGTATCGTTTCCTGAAAATGATCGAGATTTTGGATATGGAAGTAAAAAGTACTTTCTTGGCACGAATATCGGTCCTAATGTGGGAGGGCAATTTTGGGAATGGTTTTTCAGTGAGTTTAATGGGGGGGGAGCACTAAACGCACTGAGAAATTTTACTCCCTACTCTCTTCAGCAAAATATCACTTTTCTCATTAAATTACGAGTTTTTATGTTGATATTGAATGATTTGCAAAGCATTCCCTCCCGTTCTCATTATCTTGGCTGTGCCACTCTGATAACAGAGATGTTTTTTTTTTACTTTGGCTGACTAACTTAACAACTTTGGCAGTTAACAAAAATCAAAATTTAACAACCAAAGAAAAATTTCGTTTAGTAAAAAAAAAGGAGTCAAGAAACTGTTCCTCCATTTCCTAAACTGGACAGAAAATCCCATTAATGAGAGCAATCCAAGTAACCTTGTATAATGCTGGCTGATGTTTTAAACTATACCACAGTGTAAAAAAAAAATCATTAAAAGAAATAAAACTAATGTTTCATGTAAATATCATTTGGGAAGAAATTTACTTTTGATGAATATATAATTTATCAATTTTTATTCATCAGGTATTCCATAATTTGGTCTTAATTCCATAGTCTGATGGGTTTTTTTTTTACTTTATCACTGTAAAACAGTCTTATTAAAATTACTATGCTGTAAAATTTGCTTAAACTTTTTATTTTCATAAAATTTATTAAATTTTGTTTAGTTTGGTATATAACATGGATGAGCATGTTTTTCAATAAGCCACATAAAATAGTTTTCATACATTTTTGAATGTTCAAGAGCCACAGAAAATATTATTTTGAAACTGTATTTATAAATAATAAAAAATACAACTATATAGTAGTCCTACTCACCAAAGCAGAATATTTTTTCTACTAAATATTTATTAACGTCAAAAGAGCATCGGGTAATGCTGTGATAATCATCTATGTTTAAATCATTAATAACACTAAATAGCGTGATGCGACTTATTTATTTCCACCTCACTCTGTGCAATATTAAGGTAATAACTGCCACCAGAGATAATAGATGGCGCCAATGGTTGGGTTGTTTTACCTCTGAGCAGCACTTTTTTGCACACCATGGGCTAAATGGCCAGGTCACATGGACCCCGAAGGCTCAGAGAAGGTTGGGGGAGAGGACCCACTGGAACAGCTGTTGGGAGACAGATGGTAGCCCCCGTCAAGGCCATCCAGCGTGTTCTTTAACGTGCACAGGGTATGGCTCTCCCGCACACGGGGCCATGGCTTAACGTCCCATCCGACAGACGGCGGCCTTTCCAAGCCCATCGGTGTCCCCTACTGACAGTGGGCAGGGTGGGGAATTTTGCGGAGAGATAAATCTCAACGCTGACCCAGCTGGGACTCGAACCTGGGAACTACAGATTACGAGCCTGGCGCGCTACCGACTGAGCCACCTCCGCCCCAGGCGCCAATGGTTGGCCCAAAAATCTCCGTGATATAGCATAGTCATAAAGTTAGCAGAAAAAGGACGAGCTGGCAACTGGAAGAATACTCTGGCATGCTTCTGGAGAGACGCGGGTTCAAATCCCATATGTCGGCAAAAAAAATTTCCGCTAAATATTTATTGATTTATTTAATGTTTAATCTCTGCTCATTAAAGACTTTTGAGTCTTCATTTTTGCAGTTAATAGTTTAAAATCTGGCTGGTAGGATGTCAAAGCTGTTCTAAGAAGCTCAGTGAGGTGGCTATTAGTGAGGATAGCAAGATGTTTTGACTTGGCACATTTCATTACAGAGAAGAGAGATTCACAGCAGTAAGTTGCACCAAAAATAGAGAGTAGTCGAAAGCCAGTTTTCTGAAGATCGGGATACTTTGCTTCTGGGATTTGTTTCCAAAAGTCAGTTACTAGTTATGTTCCGCTACCACCGCAAGCACATAACTTGTGTGTACTGCACAAAGAGTGATGACAAACTTAAAAATTAAAACATAAAACAAAACAAGTTTTGGTTTATGTTTTAATTTTCTTCATAATCTATTAAAAACGGCGATTTCAATGGTATACTTCTGAATTTTATACCTCTCAGGTCTATGGGAAGCCTATCGTTTCCTCTCCCCGACCTCAATGGTATACTTCTGAATTTTATACCTCTCAGGTCTATGGGAACCCCATCGTTTCCTCTCCCCGACCTCAAAGGGTTAATATAAAATCTTAGGAAAATTGGCAATGAAACCCAATATTGTCTCGGGAGCCGCAGTTTGCCCACCTTTGGTATATAACATGTTATATTTCAGTTGATTAGTTATTTTTTGAAAAAATTCCAAAGTTGACTTGTTGATATGACTCAGTTAGCAAAAAGCCTGGATTTTTCTCAAAATATGTGAAGTCTAATGCCTCATGCATGCTAAAGTATTATTATGTTGAAGGGGGGGGGGGGACCTTCCTGCCCTTTGACATTAGGAAAGCATGTAAATTATATAAGGAGAACCGACCTTCGTAATTTTTTTTGTTAATAAATCTAAAGCCTCAACCTATAACTTAGAATGTGTCCTATACAGTTTCTTTAAATCATTATATATATGATAGGGGTGGGGGTGGCTCAGTCAGTAGCATCATCATCATCATCCTCGAGCAGCCATGGGCTACGGAGGTCCAACCAGACCGTGCAATTTAATTCTCCAAGCAAATCTGTCCTGAGCTACATCTGCTGCATCCGGCCACTGCACACCAATTCTAACAAGGTACTGTTTGATATTGTCTGCCCACCACATCATAGGTTTCCCCCTCCTTCTGAGGCCTCTAGGCACACTGTTCATAACCCTATTCGCCAATCTATAATTATCCATACGGGCAACATGGCCAAACCAGCGAAGTCTCACTCTGCACAATATGCTGCTTAAAGGAGGTTGCAAACTCCTTTGCCTAACCTCATCATTAGTTACAAAGCTAAACCACCTAATTCCCAAGATACTACATAAGCATCTAGAATCAAAAGCATCTACTCTCCTGTTATCTTGTTTACATAGCATCCAAGTTTCACTACCATAACTAACCCTAGAAAGAACCAAACTATTACACAGTCTAATTTTAGTCTTTAGGTGTATACGCCTATTTCTCCACAATCTCCATAGATTTTTAGAAGTCCCGGCAGCAATCCCTATTCGTCTGTTAATCTCATGCCACATATCACCAGTATCTGTTACATAGCTCCCAAGATAATTAAACTGTGACGACTGGTTTTTGTGGGGGGCCAGTCCAGTGGACTCATTGACTTGTCCCCTGAGAAGCTGAAGGTTGCAGCCCTGGTTGAGGGGCCGTACTTGGCGGGTACAGCGGACTGAGCTGCATACCTTTTTCATGTACTCGTACTGTGGGCTCGTCGATGCAGTCTCAGTGATACTGGGGTCAGAGTACTGTTCGCTGGAGGCTTCAGCCTGTTCACAATGGAGAGGACGAAGTTGGAGGCTCGCGACTGGGAGGCAACCATCCTGGTCAGCGGGCTTATCTATGGAAAAGCCAAACTAAGAGTCCCCAGTAACTCTTTTGGCAGAAAAGATTAGGTTACTGAATAGATATGGTAGAGGATCTGAGGGTGCCTCTGTGGAAACTGGGTACCGGCTCGTCAGTGTTTCTGGCATGCCTTACGGCTTCGATGGAGGGGCTGGCTGGGGGTCTTCCGACTGGGACTGAAGTCCTGAGTTTAGTGGACTTATCAGCCGGCCCCTGCGAAGTCCTAGGTTGTCTTGGTGCCCCAATGGAGAGGCTTTACTGAGGGCCTGCCGACTGGAAGGGTCCCCCGTCAAGTGGGTTCCTTTATCGCCCCAGCGAAGTCTGGGGTGTCATGGAGTTGGGATGGAGTGGCCTTGTGGGGGCCTGCAGGCCGGGATTGGAGTCCCAGGAGATGTGGGTCATCTGCTCGGCTGCAGAAAAGTCCGGCTCGAGGTATTGCTGGGGAGGTCGCCGGTTGGTGTCCCGGCGGACAGGACGAAGTCAAAGGACATGCCGAACGGGAGTGCAGCCCTATTAAGGGTGACTTATCGATGGGAGAGACTGAGAACTCTCCATCATGATAGCTTCCCCATGCAAAAAGTTAGGTCATCTTATGAAATTTAGGCATCTAAATTCTAAAATAACATCTATCATTATATTGGCATTATGATGTGGCCTAAATCCAGAGAGTTATATTTTGGTCCTATTAGGCATGAAAAGATTTCAAAATTCAAAAAGCCCACTCACTGCACCTCAATGATTAGCTCATCAGACAGACTTGTCTCTAAAAGTAAGTCTCTCTCTTCAAACAGGTCATTTCCGGCAGTTAGGAATGTTCAAAGAAGGTAGGATAAAGAATGTTCCTAGATGGTTGATGTGGTTTCGTGGCAACTCCCTCAAGGTGGTATGCTATCTTGAATAGCAGTACACTGGGATTGCCACATACATTACTATGTGTTCAAGATTGCAACCATTCAGATTAACTGAATCACAGCCTGCTTCACCAATTTTCATCACTTTAGTTTTCTCTCTGTTTATAACCAAACCTACTCTACAGCAATCTCATCAACAGCTCGAATGAAAGAGTTCATCTCATCAACATCATTTGCCAAAAGGGCTAAATCATCAGCATAATCTAAATCAGAAATTTTAGTATCTGCAGATCATTTAAGGCTAAAATCTTTCCCTCGCAATGAATTTCGCATAACGTAATCAATAACCAAACAAAAGAGAAAAGGAGACAAAATGCACCCATGTCGAACACCAGAAGTAATGCTAAACCAATTGCTACAAGCCTTACCAACTCTCACACACAACTCAGTGTTATTATAGAGAGCTTTCATTATGTTAACTAACTTGACAGGTATACCATATGATCTCATAATCAACCACAAATTATGACGATCAACAGAGTCGAAAGCCTTTTTTGAAATCAACAAAACTAGCAACCAAAGGTTTCTGAAACTAAACATTTCTCAAGAATCTGCCTAAGTGAAAATATCTGATCCACACATCCCCTACCACTTCTGAATCCACATTGCTCATCACACAATTTCCAGTCTACCAGATTCTTAATTCTATTAAGCAGAATCATGGAAAGAACTTTACCTGGAACAGAGAGTAGGCTGATACCCCTATAGTTATCACAAGAACTGCAATCACCTTTTTTGAAAATAGGGATAACAATAGCTCTGGTAAAATCCTTAGGAACCATGCCTTTATCAGAAAAGATATTCAGAATTGCAGTCATCCAAGTAGTAACTGAAACATTCCCAGCTCTAAGCATTTCTGAAGTAATTTCATATACCCCTGGGAATTTATGAAGTTTAAGTTTAGAAATAGCCAAAATAACTTCAGATTGTGTTATAGGGCCAACATTAAAGCCACCAATGCATCTATCATCATTGCAAACAATGGGAATAGAACTAACCGCATTGTTCAGAATATCACTGAAATGCTCAGCCCACCTAGCCATGACAGAATCCTCACCTTCTATACCCTTACCTTGTTTATCCTTCAATCCCTGTATACCTGTCCGTTTTCTACCACACAAAACATTAACTATCTGGTACAGCTCTCTGCTGTTGTGCTGCCTAACTGCTTCCTCGACTTTGTCAGCCAAACCATCGAGCCAAAGATTCTTATCAGCAGCTAACTGATCCTTTACACCTTTACATGTTTATTAAGCTCTCTGTAATACTTTCTATTAGGACTAGTAGGGTATAGCTTAAGGAAATTCCTCCAGTTCCTTCTTTCTGAAATAAACTCAACTGCCTTATCACTCAAATATTTCTGCCTTCTTTGCTCCTTTTTTCCTAAAAGAGTACTGTTAGTTTCCAAAAAAGCCTGTTTAAAATGGCCCCATTCTTCCTCAACTTCAGTAGTAAGCAAACCATGACTGTCATAATGACTAAGTAACCTATCATGGAAAGCTTAAGCTGTAACTGGGTCTTTCAGAGCTTCAGTACTAAAGGTAAATTTTTTAACCTTAGTACAAGACTTTTTAAGCTGCAAGACACTTTTAACAAGGTAATGGTCAGATCCAATTTCAGCTCCCCTATATGGCCTGGTATTCCTAACAGAACTAGCCCATTTGCTGTTAATTAATATATAATCAATCATATTCTTATGCAGCCCATCAGGTGAAACCCATGTGTACTTATGTATGTCGCAGTCTTTGTAATATGTGTAGTTATTATTCTGAAACCATTGAGTTTACTTACCTGTAGGAGACGTTGCCCATTGCCATTGCAGCTACCAATACCAAAAGGGCCTATTACTCCTCCCCAAAGGTCAGAGTCAGTACCAACTTTGGCACTGAAGTCACCTAGAACAAAGGTAATATCTTCTTTCTTGACAGAATTCAAAATATCCTGAAGTTGTCTGTAAAACCTATCCTTCTCATCCTAATAAGCATCCTCAGTGGTGACATAACAGCAGATAACATTCATATCTTTAATGCTTGTTTGAAATTTTGCTGTAACAAACCTTTCATTAATGCACTCGTATCCTGGAAGAGCATCACTAGCATGTCTGCTGAGCAGAAACCCACGCCTTGGTGATGCATTCCATCCTCCCTCCCTGTAAAGAGAAATTTAAGTTATTTTAAGTATCTCACCTTTACCTATCGATCTGGTCTCTTGCAAGCCTAGAATATCTAGGTTATAGCGCTGGAATTCCTGCGTGAGGACATCAAGAGAATAATCTCTATATAATGTCCTCATGTTCCACGTTCCTGCAGAGAGAAAATGATTAATAGAATTTTTAAAGAAACTAGGTTTATTGAGATAGGTAGGGCCAACAAAATCAAATAGCCCCCTGATCGCAGGCATGGGGCAAAGACCTGTTCCTCCTCCACTAAAGGCTGAAGTCACCGATGCTGGTAGGAACTTCAGTCACCACCTTTTCAAGTGGACATTTTCAAGAGCCATATGGCCTGCCTGAGACACATTACTCCAGTTTTGGCTTGACGATGCCCAACTAGCTAACGCAAAAATCCCCACCCTGCCCACGGTCAATAGGGGACACCAATGGGCTTGGGAAGGCTGCCGTCTGTCGAATGGAACATTAAGCCGTGGCCACGTGTGCGGGAGATCCATAACCTGTGCACGTTAAAGAACATGCTGGATGGCCTTGATGGGAGGCTACCATCTGTCTCCCAACAGCTGTTCCAGTGGATCCTCTCCCCAAACCTTCTCTGAGCCTTCAGGTCCATGTGACCTAGCCATTTAACCCATGGTGTGCAAAAAAGTGCCGCTCATAGATAAAACAACCCAACCCTATATGATAACAACCAATATACCATAACCTCAGCCATGAATTTGTCCAAACTTTGCACAACACTATTAGCTAACCCCATTACACTTTCCACTCTTTTGATGTCACAACCATATGCCTGAGCACCCCTATTTTGGATGCTACTGAGACTGAAGACCAATGGTTGGAAGCTGCATGCCCCCCTCTCAACTGAATATTTTAGCATGCATTAGGCATTAGACCTCACCACAACCAATAACTATTTCCCAGTTAACACTAAACAACAAATTGAAACTTTTTTTATAACATTGGTCAAATAGGATGTTTTTAACTAATTTTGGGGTGCTGAATTTAAATATGGCTGTGAAAAATCTGCAGCATGTACAGCTTTTTTTTTTTAATTATTGATTGATGTATTTCAAATTTCAATGAATACACATATCTGGGAAATGAAAATAAATGCGACTTTCATTAAATTGCAACTGAAAACTCGTTAATTAATTGCATGATTACAGTGAAAGAAATTAGAAACATCATAGTTAGAGATCACTGAATATAAAGAAACAAATAAAATAATATTGAAACGCAAAATAGGAAAACATGGGTAAGGATCTTTTATAATTATAAGTAGTTTATTTTTGTCTTTCACATGCTGAAGTTTCTTCCTTCTGCAAGAAGCAGCAGTAGTCACCCATCATTGTTGGGTCCCACCTGCCTTGGTATCTTTTCCCCATTGGTTCGGTTATCCTGGTGAAATCTTTCCCCTTGCTCATCAGTGACAGCACCTAAGTTCTTGGGCAAAAAGTTGAGATGCGAGTGGCAGCTTCATAGTTTTTGAGATCTTGAATGAACTGATGGTAGGTTTCCTCTTTGTGATTCCCCAGAAAATCCTGGTATTTCATTACAGAGGTTGGAATATATGGTGACCTCCGTAATGAAATGATCCTGATCTTACATACACCCCTAAAAGAAGATGTGAAGGATTTTCATGCAGCTTGCTCCTTCATATTCAGTTTTTCTTCAAAGATAGTATCATTCAGTAGCTTCCTGATCTGAGGACCAACAAAGATCCCTTCTCCGAGTTTGGCATCACATAGTTTTGGAAATTTTTCCTTCAAGTGTAAAAAACCTTTACCAGTTTTGTCCATAGCCTTTACAAAGTTTTTCATAACCCCAGTTTGATGTGTAGTGGTGGGAACAGGAACATCAGAGGGGTCAACTAGAGGCTTATACCTCACATTACTCTTTCCAGGAATAAAAGCATCTCTTTTGGGCAAGTCTTTTGTAGTGTTCCTTTCTGGCCCTACTAGCCCTCTTGGCCATTTAGCCCAAGGTGTGCAAAAAAAGTGCCACTCAGAGGTAAAACAACCCAACCCTACTCCCACAAACACAGAAAACAGCAAAATTTTGTGAAGTCTCCTTGAAGCCCGAGCAAGAGAGATATGACTTTTAGGTCACCACATATTGTCCACTTAAACTGGTCATATATAGCAGTGAGTATTTTTTCCATGCTTTCATAAGTTTCCTTCATTCCCACAGCATGTCACTGGAATGGAAGGTTTTTGGTTTTCTTTATGCAAAAGGATAGCTTTTAAGCTGAATTGTAATGAATCTATAAATAGATGCCATTCCTTAGGGTTTCAAGTTCCTCTATCAGTCCTGAAATATCTGTGCAGAAACACAAACCATCTTGCATCACATAATAAGCAGATAAAGTCAAATTTCTCTTTCTGAACAGAGAAACTCTGGTACCCTTTGCCAGAAGATTCCACTCTTGAAGTCTGGAATCTAAAACCTCAGCTTGTTTGGAAAGTCCTAGGTCTCGAACAAGATCAATTAGTTCATTTCGCTGAATTAGATGAGGTTCGTCTAACTTTTTAGTGATATATGTAGGATCAGGATCTGTATGTGCCTCAAAGTCTTCCTCTGATGAATGTGAATCCATCTCCTCCCAGTTGGTTGGAGGTGTTGGTATACGTAGATCTTCTCCACAAGGAACTGGCTTATGGCTGAAGGCACATTTGGACATTGTATTTTGCTTTTGTTCTTTTTCGTAAAGCCCAACATTTTAGTTAAACAAAAGTAGCAATCATGAAAGTTACTAGTTGGCTCATGCAAACCATTGGAACTGCAAAGGGCATGGATTTTATTTTACCTTTCAACAATTCACTCAGGCAAACAAAGCACAAAATGTAGCACATGTGTGGAGCCCATGTTTTGTCCTGATCTCCAACATGACATCCAAAATACAAATTATAGGCTTTCTTCACAATCTTTGACAAATAATGGCCCTGGGATTTTAAAATATAATTTCCACACACATAACAAAACTTATCTGGCACATTAACACATCCACAATGCTGCCTTTGTGCTATTTAAACGCCAAAATTCACTCTTCAACGTACAGCACGTGTTCCTCCTACAACGAAAACAATAAGAATGGCGGTCTGAGGTTAGGTTACTGTTACATGTTTTATCCCACTTGGCAATCAGTGTTGCCAGCCATAAAAAGTAAAATATCTAGTATCCCCTCAATTGCCTGGAGGTGTTGGTATAGGAAGATCTTAATAGGAGTCAAAATGACCAATAACATAAAAAAATTACATGCTAGCCAATTTTGCAACATAAAAAAATTACATGCTAGGCCAGATCTGAAAGCAGCACCTGAAAATAGTTAAAGGCTGCTACAATTGTTCACGTTATAAAAACCTTGTAAACCAGTGTAATCAGTAAATTTATCGTCAAACAAAAGCATTCCTATGGGCTTACCCATATTGGGAATTCTAGCAGATATTGTACTCAGACATATAGAGGATACAATGCTTAGCTCTCAACCCATCACCAATATACTTTAGAAAAGACAGATGATATTTCATCTGGTCTGGAAACCAAATACAGCTGAACAAATTACTAGCGGAACTAAATACACTTCCTTGATGTCACTATCCAGAGGCAACACCAATCTGTCGAAACCTTGGTATACCGAAAACCTTCCTTAGTCCTTACTTCATCCCTAAGGATTCTGTCTACCCGATAAATTACCAAAAATCAGCATTCTGTACCCTATTTCTGCGAGCCCATAGATACTGCTCTACAAAGAAACTCTTGCAGCTAGAAATAAAATACATCATGAAATTACGCAAACAAGCAGGTTACAACATAAATTTCTAAATAATATCCTAAAAAAAGGTATAGTCACAACAAAACACTTTGTTACCTGAACCACCAAAACAAACTCTCTGAAAAAAAATTTACTACCATTCCCTCTTATCCTACAACTAACTAACTCTTGACAAAAATTATAAAAGAATTTAATTACATTGTGCCTATAAAAGTCCAAAGCACTATCTAAAAATTAATTAGAAGTGACCGCAACCAACAAATGACTTCAGGTGGCATTTATGTCATTCATATTGAGGACCCACCCAAAGAACTCTGGTAGAAAAATATGTAGGAAAAACCTTCAGACAATTCTCAACCCGACTGGCAGAATCCAGGAAGATTACGAAAATGCCAACCAAAAGGCAGCTCTAACCCAAGCTGCCATCACCTACAACCCGACACCAAAATTCAATGACGCAAAAATACTATTCTCTCCCCTTTCAACTAAATTTTGCAGAAAACCTTGTAAAATACTTGAACAGAAAACAAATATGCAATAATGACATAACTCCACCACCTTCAGCATGAAAAATATTCTTCAATAATTCATCATCCTCAAGCAGCCATGGGCTACGGGGTCCAACCAGACTGTGCAATTTAGTTCTACAAGCATACCTGTCCTGAGCTACATCTGCTGCATCTGGCCACTGCAGACAAATTCTAACAAGGTCCTGTTTGATACTGTCTGCCCATCACATCCTAGGTCTCTCTTTCTGAGGCCTTTAGCCTGAGATTGCTCCTGATTTCGACGTGAATGTGCACCCAACAGAAGAGAATGGTGATTATGGCTGCCAGATCTTGGAGAGAACAGGGTGAGGCTGATGCATCACTGAGATCAAAACCTGAATTGAGCAAAGTGAGTCAATGTAGAGGACACACCAACAATGATATTTAGCTATGTGGTCCAAAGCAGGGCTGATAGCATGCAACTCTGCAGTGAAGATGGCACACTGCTCTGGGATCCAGTCTGCAATGATTACATCACAGATCATAGTCGATCCCACTGATGTGCCGGACTTCGAGTGTTCTGTAGAGACAAGCAAAAACCCAGAAAAAGTTTTGGAACAGAGAGATGAAATACATTACTGGAATCTATGATTCATTGCACATTATTAACCAATGTATTTCTAGATTCCCAGTGTCTGTTACAATTTTTCAAGAAGAGTGAATAATATATTCTTATTACATATGTACCATGCATCTGGCCATTGTACACCAATTCTAAAAATGTCCTGTTCGACATTTTCTGCCCACCCCATCCTAGGTCTCCCCCTCTTTCTAAGGCTTTTAGGCACACTGTTCATAACCCTATTCGCAATCCTATAATTATCCATATGGACAACATGACCAAACCGAGTCTCTCTCTGCACAATATGCTGCTTAAAGGAGGTTGCCGACTCTTTTGCCTAACCTCATCATTACTTACAAAGTTGAACCACCTAATGCCCAAGATACTGTGCAAGCATCTAGAGTCAAAACCATTAAGTTTCTTGTTCACTTGTTTACAAAGATTCTTAGTTTCACTACTATAACTAACCCGAGAGAAAACCAAACTATTATACAGTCCAATTTTAGTCTTTACATGTATATTCTCCATACTCTCCATAGATTCTTAAAAGTCCCAACAGCAATCTGTATTCATCTGTTAATCTCATGCTGATTTTTGCCAAAAAACTGGTCACTTTTCACCATGCATTTCTTTCCTTTTTATTTTTTGTGATCATCAGTATCTGTTACATAGCTCCCAAGTAAACAAAACTGTGACATCTGCTCAAGACTACAATCATTCAGATTAACAGAAAACGGTCTGTCTGACCAATTTTCATCACTTTAGTTTTCTCTCTGTTTATAACCAAACGTACCTACTACCAGTTTCATCAACAGCTCGAATGAAAGAGTTCATCTCATCAACATCATTTGCCAAAAGGGCTAAATCATCAGCATAATCTAAATCAGAAATTTTCGTATCTCCTGACCATTTAAGGCCAAAATCTTTCCCTTGCAGTGAATTTCGCATAACATAATCAATAACAAAACTAATGGGAAAAGGAGACATAATGCACCTTGTCGAACACCAGAAGGCTTTCTCTTATCAACAAGCCTTATCAACTTTCACACATGACTCAGAGTTATTATACAAAACAACAAACAAATCAAGAACATATGTGAACTCATATCTGGACTTACAACCCATCATAGGACAATAGACTCATCTACCCATCGGATATCATCACAAGAAAAAAACCAAGGTAAATTCCTAGATATTAATTCCATCTGTCTCAGTTTTTCCAACAAGTACAGTGATATGGAGAAAATTTAATAAACTCACATCAATTTTCCATAAAATTATTTATTGATTTATTGAGTACAAAATGAATAGGTAACTATCTTATATCGCAATGGTGATCAGAGAGTGGGGTTTGCTCGATTGATAACTAAAATTTGTTGGTCACATGCTTTAGCTGTTGAACAAAATGTGACTCTTAATTTCCACTGAAAGTATACTTTAGAGCTCCGTTTCTAATAATTTTCAGGAGAAAAGAGATGAGAAAGGTTACATATTCAGTTATTTGCTAGAAATATTAATATCATATTCTTCCGTAATCTGAATATAAAAGTGTAATAACACTAATAATGGAAATAAGAAGGAAAGAAATGTGTGGTGAAAAGTGACCATAGAACTACTTATGGTGATGTCATAACTTGGCTTACTGGCCTTCTGTTATAGGATGTGTTGATAGAGAGGCTAATGGAATAGCTGCTAAGAAATGGAAGTGTTCTTTCACAGTCATCCAGCATGATGCACACAGGATGATGGTTTAATGTCCCATTTGAAGGATGGCAGCCTTTCCAAGCCTATTGGGGTTTCCTTTCTTGTGAAGGGCAGGATAGGTTAGCAGAGAAAAGTCAATGCTCACAGAGTTGGGACTGCAGTTTACATTCTTGGAATTCTACTGATCGAGAAACCCCACTCTTTGATCACCAGAAAGGGTCATTTGTCTGGAGCATTTACAACACACTATATCTATAGTTCCATTTAGGGAAACAATGAAAAAAAAAATAAATTACCCATCAAGCAGCTGCTTTTCACAAATGTCAGATCTGTCAGTAAAATATGCCATCTAGAATATAGATTTGCAAGGCAGGCAAAATCTTGGCAAAAAACCAATGCAAGAAAACATCCAACCTTTATCCAAGCTCGAACATTGTTCCCTACGATCAGTAGCCAAGCATGTTAACCACTCAGCCATAGGAGGACTCAATACAAATGGCAAATTTTGGAAAGAATGGTGTTTGGAGATATTATTGGAGATATTATCAAATGATGGAATAAAAGCTGGCACTAGAAGGTTCACATTTTGCCTGATGTAACTGATGAAAGCACTCTTTCAATGTGGGAGAGAATTTAAGGGAATTGCTCTATAAGCAAAGATGAGCTCGAATCTATGTATGTACACTGAAATGCCATTGAATTAGGGATAGAAGACGTCATCCAAATTCAGTTCAGCAAGTCCTGCATTTGTGCACATGAGTGGTTGAAACTCTGGTCATATATAGCCATCAGCTTTGGCTTCCCCAAGCATTCGTCGTGAGAAGCATATTGGGAATGGCGCGGGATTTAGATGCATTTGACAGTGGGCAGACTGTAGGTGCCCAATATATGGGACACTCGATCTCCAAAATTGTCAACGAACTTGGATTTCCTTGTAAGACAGTTTCAAGAATGTTCCGGGAATATGAAAATTCCAGCAAAAAACAAGCACCCAGACAAACTGCAAAGGACAACCAGCCTTGAATGATCATGGGCTTCGCTGTCTGACCACATCATACAGACTGATAGGGGCCATATATCATCTGAAATCACTTCCCATCTGAATGCGTGTTCCAGCTAGGAAGTCAGTGCACAAAATGTGCAATGCTCACTTCATTGTCTCGGCATCGGGAGCCATCAAACCTACGAGAGTCCTACTTCTAACGGCACAACACCAGGCTCAACACCTTACAAGCTAAAAAGCTTATGAATATCGAAACTGGATCATCAAAAATTGCCAATGGATAGCCTGGAGTGATGAATCCCAATTTAAACTTTATCCCGCCCATGGGAGACTGAGGGTATGGCACCAACCCCATGAAGCCATGGATCCTGCATGTCAGATCAGAACAGTACAAGCTGGTGGTGGCTCAGTGATGGCCTGGGGTGTCTTCAGTTGGATGTCTGTGAGACCTTTGGTACATGTACCCGATGACTCTCAATGCATCCAAGTAAGTAGAACTCATGGCTGACCATTTACACCCATTTATGGCCATCATGCATCCCAATGGAGATGGCATCTACAAGCAAGACAACTGTTCATCTCACAGGTCCAGGTTGGCTACTGCATGGTTGAGGAGCATTCTGCTGACTATGAAATAACAAATTAGCCATCTAGAAGCCCAGATTTAAATACCATCATAAATTTTTGGGATACTGTCGAGCAGAGTGTTCGGACCTGTGTCCCATCAGCAACGACCTTGAGAGAAATGTATACAGCTCTGGAGGATGCCTGGGTCGGCATACCTGTGGAACATTTACGCAAGCTTGTGGAGTACTTGCTTCATCGTGTGGCAGCTATTATCAAGGCCAGAGGGGGTCCAACACGTTACTAGGTTGCTATCCCTAATTCAATGGCACTTCAATGTAGAAGAGTTGGGTTGTTTTACCTCTGAGCAGCACTTTTTTGCACACCATTGGCTAAATGGCCAGGTCACATGGACCGCGAAGGCTCAGAGAAGGTTGGGGGAGGGAACCCACTGAAACAGCTGTTGGGAGACAGATGGTAGCCTCCCGTCAAGGCCATTCAGCGTGTTCTTTAATGTGCACAGGGTATGGCTCTCCCGCACACGGGGCCACGGCTTAACGTCCCATCCGACGGACAGCGGCCTTTCCAAGCCCATCGGTCAATGTAGAAGATATTAGCCATCTATTTCCCCTATAACTTTAGAATTATCAAGAAGAAAATAAAACAGTTACATTAGCTCTTAAAGTGCCAGAAAACCTGGTTCTCAAAGGACCTTCATTGCAACCATTTATTACTTTGTTAAAAGAAACACTTTTAAAAGTTTTAAAAATAAAACTTGAAAATTAACAAATTACATTCTGTATAATAACATCCAATTTTTAAGTTACTTCTTGAAAGGTTCTACAGTTCTTTTAGTTTTCCTGTTAAAACACTTTAAAATTTACTTAGTACTTTGCGAGTTCAAAGGCAAGTTGAGAGTGCCCTGATACACAACCTATAGCCCAAAACTTTATTTATAAAAGCATCATTTCAGTTCAACTGCAACACAATCAGAAGATACAGTGTTCAATTTCAGTATATGGCAAGTTGATTTTTCCCCATCTCTTTCTCGAATAAACATGACATCACTTCCCAAAAGCTCTACCTCCTATCAAAAAATTACTTTGACAAGAAATTTAATATAGAAATTAATTTTTTAATACTAACAAAAATAAAAAAATAAAAATTTAATTAGCATATGGTCCCACCATCCTCAAACCTTCTACTATGGCATATAAACTGACAGGCTCCTGTCAGACCACTGTGGCAAGCAGCTGCTTGGGGTATATATATATATACATTGTGTGTTAATACATACACTCAAAGAGTATTAATTAAATTTCTATGTAACACAGATGCAATCATCAAATTGATACATATTTCAAATTAAAAAATGTCAATATGAAGAAATGCAATAAACACTCACCATATATATGTCTCTCGTTTGATCTTGTGATATAAGATGCGATTGTTTTGGTGATAAACAAATAGTACACTTGATAGCTTTGGGCCAATTCTCATATGTGCAAATCTGACAAATCCATTTAACTCCATCCTGACTCATCGTACAGCAGAAGCTGGATTAATGTTATTGATATTCTGGATTCTCAGCTGGCTTCTACATTATATGACTGACACTAAGGGTGATAAAAGCAGTTTGATTATATAATGCAATCATACAAATAATTATGCTATTTTGCATTTTCAACATAAAATTTAATCTTTTTTTATTTGTCATATTGCTGCTGAGAAACTAACTTTATTTTATGTGAGATTTCAATTAGAAAAGCACTTACACATATGAAGGGTTGTAGGGTTTTTAACTTCTAGATGTATTTTTATGCATAGAATGGCGTAAATGACAAAGTTACAAAACAAAGCACTCAGTGGTAGGTAGAGAGTAATCAATCAGATATATATGTTAGGAGATGGAAGTCTCCCTACTAGGCCATACAGTGTGTTCCTCAAAGTGCACAGAGCATGGTTCTGCTGTATAGGGGTTCATGGTTTAACATCCCATACAATAGGCAGTTTTCCCAACTACTAAGATCAATTAGCATGTTCTTGTGTGTGTGCAAGTTGTATGAGAAACCAGACGAAGCTACATTAAGCTTCTAGGTTATCTCTGTCCTTTGTGTAGTATCTTCTTATGTACTTAAAATGTTTTACCATGCTTGGAGCTGAAGAAAATTACCTTGAAAATTAATCTTGATGGTAATAGTAGTATTCTTGATAATGAAAAAAACAAATTAACAAAAAGAATCTTATGAACTTTATAATTGGAGAAACAGATTTCTAATAAAGATTGAATAATCTTTTAACACAACTGTTGGGTTTTTGTAAGCTTCGGAGTTAGTTTTTTCCAAATGATATGTTAACATTAAAAAAAAATTTTGCCAATTACAAAAAAATGGTAAAAACCAAGGAGGAAAAAACCGTATCAAAAACAGAAAATTTCATTTTGACTTAAAAAAATTTAAATACATTTCTTTTTCATTCAACTAATAAGCGATAGGAATAGGTAGCTAAATCCAAAATAATTTAACAGGGTTTAATTTTAATTATAAATTTATTGGATTAAGACAATTCAAGATGGGGAAAAAAGTAGGGTTTCATCGAAGTATCAAATGAAGGACTGTGAATAGATTTCACTTTAACAGTAATTTAAGTTTATAGTTCAAAAACGTTTTAAAATCGATGTACAAATAGTTTTGGCATAGAAAAAAAAAGGGTACTGTATTAAGATTTCATTTTTTCTGAAGCATAATGAAAAAAAGTTTTGAAATAGTCTTGAAAGAAAATTTGTTATGAATCCTTAAATTAATAAATCATTTGAAAATATTCTCTCTGTTACTGATGAACTTACAGGAAAAAATCTAGAGATGAGATTTAAGTTGCAGAATTCCACAGGAATATCAGAAGATGTTGGTACACACTTGTTTCCATTTTTCTGCACATACTGAAGCATTTATTAAAGGAAATTAAATAGGTTCCAAATTAAAGGAAAAATGCTTTTTCTTTAATTCAAATTTGATAGAATATAATACACTGAAGTGCCATTGAATTAGGGATAGGAGACATTATCCAAATTCAGTACCGCAAGTCCCGCATTTGTGTGCATGAGTGGCTGAAACTCTGGTTATATATAGCTGTCAGCTTTGGCTTCCCCAAGCATTCGTCATGAGAAGCGTAATGGGAAAGCCGCGGGATTTAGATGCATTTGACAGAGGGCAGATTGTAGGTAGTCGACAGATGGGGCACTCAATCTACAAAATTGTCAACGAACTTGGATTTTCTTGTATGACGGTTTCAAGAGTACTCCAGGAACAAGCACCTGGACAAATTGCAAAAGACAACCAGCCTTGAATGATCATGGGCTTCGCCATCTGACCTGCATCGTATGGACCGATAGGGGCCAAACATTATCTGAAATCACCTCCCATCTGCATGCAGGGTCCAGCCGGAAAGTCAGTGCAATGCTCAATTCATCGTCTCAGCTTCAGGAGCCACCAACCTATGAGAGTCCCACTTCTAACGGTATGACACTGGACTCAATGCCTTGCGTGAGCTAAAGAACATCGAAACTTGGCAACAGACAGCCTGGAGTGATGAATCCTGATTTAAACCTTATCACGCCGATGGGAGACTGAGGGTATGGTGCCAACCCCATGAAGCCATGGATTCTGCATGTCAGATCGGAACAGTACAAGCTGGTGGTGGCTCAGTGATGGCCTGGTGTGTCTTCAGTTGGACGTCTGTGGGATCTTTGGTACATGTACCCGATGACTCTAAATGCATCCAAGTAAACAGAACTCATGGCCGACCATTTACACCCATTTATGGCCATCATGCATCCCAATGGAGATGGCATCTACCAGCAAGACAACTGTTCATCTCACAGGTCCAGGTTGGCTACTGCATGGTTGCAGGAGCATTCTGCTGACTTTGAAATAATAAATTGGCCACCTGGAAGCCCAGATTTCAATCCCATCAAAAATCTTTGGGATACCGTCGGGCAGTGCTTGGGCCCGTGTCCCATCACCATCAGCGATGACCTTGAGAAAATTGTGGACAGCTCCGAGGATACATGGGTTGCCATACCTGTGGAACATTTACACAAGCTTGTGGAGTCCTTGCCTCATGGTGTGATGGCTGTTATCAGGGCCAGAGGGGGTCCAACACGTTACTAGGTTGCTATCCCTAATTCAATGGCATTTCAGTGCAAGGAAAGCAACATTAAATTTTTTTTTTGCAATGATTTTCTTGTAGCTTCTTTCTGTTCGTAATCTAGACTTTTACCTCTCTATTTTAAATGAAGTACTTATGAAATTAAATGACAAAATTTTTAAATCACCTTTTGTTCTTTCCAGTTTATGAAAGTGTGTATGTAAATTTTTGTTTGAACAAGGTATGCAACAAACAAATAGCAGATATCTTACCATATAGTCATATCCCCTCCCCCCCTTGTAAAATACATAGTGCATTTAAAACAACCTTTGGTATGACAACAGATGCTAATATTCCCAAAAGTTTCATATAATGCTAAGTAAACTTAATGGTTTCAGAATAACTAACACTTATTACAAACACCGCGACATACATAAATACACATGGGTTTCACCTGATGGGCTGCATAAGAATATGATTGATTATATATTAATTAACAGCAAATGGGCTAGTTCTGTTAGGAATACCAGGTCATATAGGGGAGCTGAAATTGGATCTGACCATTACCTAGTAAAAAGTGTCTTGCAACTTAAACTTAAAAAGTGTTGTGCTAAGGTTAAAAAATTTACCTTTAATACTGAAGCTCTGAAAGACCCAGTTATAGCTAAAGCTTAACATGATAAGTTACTTAGTCATTAAGATTGTGTTGTGTTGTTTTACCTCTGAGCGGCACTTTTTTGCACACCATGGGCTAAATGGCCAGGTCACATGGATCCCGAAGGCTCAGAGAAGGTTGGGGGAGGGGACCCACTGGAACAGCTGTTGGGAGACAGATGGTAGCCTCCCGTCAAGCATCCAGTGTGTTCTCTAACGTGCACAGGGTATGTCTCTCCTGCACACGGGGCCACGGCTTAACATCCCATCCGACGGACGGCGGCCTTTCCAAGCCCATTGGTGTCCCCTACTGACCGTGGGCAGGGCAGAGACAAATCTCAATGCTGACCCAGCTGGGACTCGAACCTGGGATCTACAGATTACGAGCCTGGCACGCTACCGACTGAGTCACCCCCGCCCCTAGTCATTAAGACAATCATGGTTTGCTTACTACTGAAGTTGAGGAAGAATGGGACCATTTTAAACAGACTTTTTTGGAAACTATCAGTACTCTTTTAGGGAAAAAGGAGAAGAGGAGGCAGAATTATTTGAGTGATAAGGCATTTGAGCTTATTTCAGAAAGAAAGAACTGCAGGAATGTCCTTAATACCCTACTAGTCCTAATAGAAAGCATTACAGAAAACTTAATAAACGTGTAAAGGATCAGTTAGCTGCTGCTAAGTATCTCTGGCTTGACTGACAAAGCCAAGGAAGCAGTTAAACAGCACAACAGTAGAGAGCTGTACCATATAATTAATGTTTTGTGTGGTAGAAAACAGACAGGCATACAAGGATTGAAAGATAAACAAGGTAAGGTTATAGAAGGTGAGGATTCTGTCATGGCTAGGTGGGCTGAGCATTTCAGTGATGTTCTAAACAATGTTGGTAGTTCTAGTCCCATTGTTTGCAATGATGATAGATGCATTGGTGGCTTTAATGTTGGTCCTATAACACAATCTGAAGTTATTTTGGCTATTTCTAAACTTAAACTTCATAAATTCCCAGGGGTAGAAGAAATTACTAAAGAAATACTTAGAGCTGGGAATGTTTTGGTTACCACATTGCTGACTGTAATTTTGAATATCTTTTATGACAAAGGCATGGTTCCTAAGGATTTTACCAGAGCTATTATTATCCCTATTTTTAAAAAAGGTAACTGCAGTTCTTGTGATAATTATAGGGGTATCACAGCCTACTCTCTGTTCCAGGAAAAGTTCTTTGCATGATTGTGCTTAATAGAATTAAGAATCTGATTGACAGTCAATTGCGTGATGAGCAATGTCGATTCAGAAGTGGTGGGGGATGTGTGGATCAGATATTTTCACTTAGGCAGTTTTTGAGAAATGTTTTAGAGTTTCAGAAACCTTTCATTGCTAGCTTTGTTGATTTCAAAAAGGCTTTTGACTCTGTTGATCACCAGAATTTGTGGTTGATTGTGAAATCATATGGTATACCAGACAAATTAGTTAACATTATGAAAGCTCTCTATAATAACACTGAGTCATGTGTGAGAGTTGGTAAGTCCTGTAGCAATTGGTTTAGCACTGCTTCTGGTGTTCGATAAGGGTGCATTTTGTCTACTTTTCTCATTTGGTTATTGATTATGTTACACGAAAATTTCTGATTTCGATTATGCAGATGATTTAGCCCTTTTGGCAAATGATGTTGACGAGATGAAGTCTTTCATTCAAGCTGTTGATGAGACTGGTAGTAGAGTAGATTTGGTTATAAACAGAGAGAAAACTAAAGTGATGAAAATTGGTCAGGCAGGCTGTGATTCAGTTAATCTCAATGGTTGCAGTCTTGAGCAGGTGTCACAGTTTAATTATCTTGGGTTGGGTTGTTTTACCTCTGAGCGGCACTTTTTTGCACACCAAATTATCTTGGGAGCTATGTAACAGATACTGGTGATGGGCGGCATCAGATTAACAGACGAATAGGGATTGCTGCCGGGACTTTTAAGAACTGTGGAGAGTGGAGAAATAGGTGTATACACCTAAAGACTAAAATTAGACTGTATAATAGTTTGGTTCTTTCTAGGGTTAGTTATGGTTGTGAAACTTGGATGCTGTGTAAACATGATAACAGGAAACTAGATGCTTACACAGTATTTTTTTTTATCTTGGGTATTAGGTGGTTTAACTTTGTAACTAATGATGAGGTTAGGCAAAGGAGCCTGCAACTTCCTTTAAGCCGCATACTGTGCAGAGAGAGACTCCGCTGGTTTGGCCAGGTTGCCTGTATGGATAATTATAGATTGGCGAATAGGGTTATGAACAGGGTGCCTAAAGGCCTCAGAAAGAGGGGGAGACCTAGGATGCGGTGCGAAGACAATGTCATACAGGACCTACACAGTATTTTTTTTTATCTTGGGTATTAGGTGGTTTAACTTTGTAACTAATGATGAGGTTAGGCAAAGGAGTCTGCAACCTCCTTTAAGCAGCATATTGTGCAGAGAGAGACTCCGCTGGTTTGGCCAGGTTGCCTGTATGGATAATTATAGATTGGCGAATAGGGTTATGAACAGGGTGCCTAAAGGCCTCAGAAAGAGGGGGAGACCTAGGATGCGGTGCGAAGACAATGTCAAACAGGACCTTGTTAAAATTGGTGTGCAGTGGCCCAGATGCAGCAGATGTAGCTCAGTACAGATATGCTTTGAGAATTAAACTGCATGGTCTGGTTGGACCTCTGTATCCCATGGCTGCTTGAGGATGATGATTTTCAGAAAATCCAGAATTAAATGCTGATTAATTTGGTATACAACATGCCATAATTCCTTTCATTAGTTATTTGGCAAAAAAGTTCTAAAGTTCAAGTTTTTTTTGGCTGAGCATAGTGAGAAAATAGCTTGGCCCCTGGATGGAAAACTGTTTTTCAGCCTGGACACTGGAAGAGTAAATAAGGTGTTTTAACCTTCTTGAGTAGCAATACAAGCTTCCAATCTGGCATGCAATCAGTCGTACAAATGCTGGATATCACGCTGGGGGATACCATTCATTGTGCTTTTAACTTCGACACATAATTCAGCGATGGTCATTGCCTGCCACAGTCCACGGAAGTTTTTGTCTGATCCAGTCCCAGACATGTTCAATTGGAGAGAAGTCCGGAGAGCGTACTGGCCAAGGGAGTTGGTGCTCTGCCTGAAGAGCATGTTGAGTTGCCTGGGTGGAGTGTGGGTGGGCATTATGCTGCTGCAATATTACATCTGGGATTACATTCAAATATGGCAGGACGACCAGCTGTACGATGTCGCTGACGTATGTATTGCTATTCAGTATACCCTATACAAACACCAGACGCATACGAGAGTGATAGCTAATCACTCCCCACACCCCTGTGTCGCTGATGGATGCACGATGGAAGCCACTTACTTTGTCACCTTTGGATGCATAAATGACCATCAGATGCTCCTAAGCAGAATCGGATTTCACCACAGACTGCCATGATTCCCTCCAATGAACTCGTTCTTGACATCACTGCAAATGTGTTCGACAGTGATGAGGGGACAGTGGTAATCATGCCAGTGGCATGTGTGTTTGTAGTCCTGCTTCCAAAAGATGATTGCATATCATTCTTGTAGACACTTGGTAAGACAGAGGATCAAATTTGTGACGCTAAAGCCATCTGCTCTGCCACTGCCACCATCCTGATATGCTGATCCTCTAGTGCGTCTGTAACTCTGTGTTGCCCGGAATTGCGTCTGCAAGTGTATGTGAATGCTCTTCTGACAATCGACACCACCATTGTACCACTGCCAATACCTCTCATAAAACTCGGTGTGAAATTTGATGAAAAGACCAACCTGCTTCCCAAAGACCCACTATACAACCTCCCTAAAACTCTGCTAACTGAACAAATGTTGTACACCTCTGTCATCCAGGCATGGTAGCTTCTTCAAAGAGCACTGAAGAACATGACAATGACATAAGACGAATAACTTCTTTCTTCATGCCCTAGTCCTTAAATACATGCGGCATACATTTGCATGTTGTCACCCTGAGTGATGTCATTATTTCATCCAATGACCATCAATCTTGGATCAGGGTTTCTGCTGCCTTTAACTATTAACATATTAGAATATGACATTCCTAAAAGAATTCCTTTTGGGTGTTCTTTTTTCAATTTATGCCAGTGTACCTCTGATAATGAAGTAAAGGTTGGCATTAGTGACTATCTCAGGAATATTTGGTTTTTAGAATGTTTAAAATAATTTAAAATTCTCTGTCATTGAGCAATAAAATTTTAGAGTTTATCCTTCAAACTATTTGCATGTTGAAAATAGTATCACTTCACTGAAGACGGAGCACTGTCTTTGCTCTGAAAAGCTTCCGAGTTTTCTCCTAAGAACTTTCAACATGCAAATAGTTTGAAGGATAAACTCTAAAATTTTATTGCTCAATGACAGATAATTTTAAATTATTTTAAATTAATTTTTTAGCAAGAAGGTCTTTTTAATTGTATACTTTTAGAATGCAACAACAGCTAAAGATAATGGTAATTAAATTTGTTTTGCTGTATATTTTGCATTTTAGTTTCAGTAGAAAGTTTAAAAAAATTATTCTATTTTATTTTTTTTTAAATATTTTATTATTTTAATACACATAATTCAAAATATTTCTATTATTACTAAATCTTTCATTTTTTAAAAATTATTTGATCATTTATGTAAACAACATACAATGCCAATTTTTTCCAATATCAGCAACTCTAAAACAAGAGTAGTAGAGTTGCAAATATTTTGTTTTAAAAACATGACAATTTAAATAACTAAAAAATATATAAAACTTGATAAAGTGATGTGAAGAAATTATAAAAATAATTCAAAGAAAATATAGTTTATTTTAACCACTGAAATTGAGATCGAATCCTTACTGATTAATTTGCATTAGATACTGACAACTAGAGAAAAGTTGAACTTGCTCTTTCTTTGCCATCTGACTTCATTTTATTCAGAACACATGGTCAGAATTTCAGTAAACAAATCAATTAACTTGATGGAGATCTCTGTCAGTGAGTGGGAATGGGGGGGGGGAGGAGTAATAAGAGATAAACTTAGCCACTGGCAATACAGTGTTCTGCACTGTGCTAATGGAAGTTTCAGCAAGAAAAATGACTTTTCATTTTCTAATATATCAAGTTAAGGAATAAATTGGAGAAAAAAAATGGCATTATTTAGGAGCTCTGAATTATATATTTCACATATACACTGCTGGCCATTAAAAGTACAACACCAGGAAGAACTCATCAGATTATCCCAAAATATGTTAGATGGGTAGCCCATGGGAGAACATGTAAATGATTCAAAGCACAGTAAATACACACATCATGTGTGACAGCAATGTCCCCTGGAAGTGGTATAAGAGGAGATTACAAAGAGCTGGTGTAAAGCACTGGATTTGTGTTTGTTCGCAGTTCTTGCACACTAAAGGATCAAGTATGCCTCATCGAAGAACACGGCATCCCTACGACCAGGTTTCCGACTTTGATTGAGGGAGAATTGTGGGATCACAGAAGGTGGATTATTGTACTGAGACACTGGTGCTCATGTTGGATGGAATGCTGCCAGTGATGAGAATATGGCGTTAGTGGGTAGAAGTGAAACTAATTCACGTGAGGGATCTCAATGGCCCTGTCACACAAACGAACGAGAGGACAGACATCTTGTGCACATGACCATGAATGATCATACAGCCACATCAAACACCTTAGCTCCACAGTTAGGGTGTGTTGCACATCAACCAGTGTCCAAACGTACGGTTCGACATAATCTGCAGCATCGGGGCATCTCTGCTAAGTGGCCATTACTTCGGCTATCACTGACTCTACAACACAGGCATGTGCGACTACGATGGTGCCAAGAATGTCACGCATGATGTGCGAATGGCATCACATCGTCTTTTCAGATGAATCCCACTTCAGTATGCAGCACCATGATGGACAAATCCATATCTGGTGGTACCATGGTGACAGGCTCAGTGAGACATGCATGATGCAGCACCATACAGGTCTGGCCCCTGGTGTTATGGTATGGAGTGCCATTGGACTCAACTCACACCTTGTATGCATTACTGGTACTTTGAACAGCCAGTGTTACATCACTGAGGTGTTGGAGCCTGTGGTCGTACCTTCAGGAGCTCTCTGGTGCTATTTACCAATGGGACAATGCCCAACCCCATGTGGCATGCATCACCCAACAATTCCTGGATAACCACCATGTAACACTCTGCCTTGGCCTGTGCGTTCGCCGAATCTGTCCCCCAACTGAACATGTCTGGTCCATGATCTCACAAGGACTAGCACACCAGACACCAGCAGCTGCTACAACATATGAACTTTGGCTAAGTATAAAAACTGCATTGACCGACATTCCCCAAACACACATCCGACGTCTCATCTTCTCAGTGCTAGACTGTGTAGCAGCGGTTATTGCCGCTCATAGTGGATACACAAGATACTGATTTCTTTGTATTCTACAAGTCTGACCAAGTTGTATTTGTAATATTTGATCCTTATAACATAAGCTATGTATTCACTAAATATGGCTTTGATATCGCTTGTCTTTCCTGGTGTTGCACTTTTAATGGCCAGCAGTGTATATATATTTTTAAAAAAAAGTTAGTTCAAACTTTAATTTTCATGGTACTAATAATGGAATTTCCTTTGTGGCTGCATATGGAAGTCTTCATTAACTGTATTTTCAAAGTGGTGGCAGCATAAAATTTAAGAATCAGAGGAAAGTGTGGGACTAATATCAGGCTGTATAACAGTTCGCTTCTGTCTAGGGTTAGTTATATATTACTGAGACAGACCTTTTTTTTAAATAAGATAACAGGAAATGTGATAGCTTTGATTCTTGATGCTAACACAATATCTTGAGCATTAGGTGTTTCAACTTTGTAAGTAATGAGGTTAGGAGTTGCTAACTTCCTCTGAGCACATATTGTGCAAAGGGAGACTGTAGTTTTCCGAAGATACCCATATCCATAGCTGCAAATTTGCGAATAGGGTAATGAACAGTGTCTAAAGGACTCAGGAAAGGGGGAAGAACTAGGATGTGAAAACCAATTTCTTTCAGCTTATTATTTCATGAATAACATTACCTATTTTGGTTGATTGCTTATTTTTTTTTTTTCCAAAAATTAATAGCTTTTCCATTCATGTGCATTATAATTATTTCTATTACTTATTTTTAAATAAATTTTTCTTTGGATTGCCAGATGCATTTGTTAAAAATCAATCCAAAGTGAATGCACAGTATTCCCTGTTAAGATAGACATCAAACATTAATTAATAGATTCTGAAAAAAATTCATTGCCGACAGGCCGGGGAAAACTAGCAGTCTTTTTTTTGTGAAATATTTCATTTTCAGAAAATCCAGAATGAAATGCTGATTAACTTGGCATATAACTTGCCATAATTCTTTTCATTAGTTATTTGGCAACCAAGTTCTAAATTTAATGTTTTTGGCTAAGCACAAAAAAAAATAGCTTGGCCTCTATATGTAAATCAGTTTTTCAGGCTGGACCCTTGAAAGGTTAAAAAAATTCCAGCATAATCCCTATTCTACTCTTTAGCTCAAGCCACACATCACTAGTATATGTTACACAGCTCCTGAGATAGTTAAACTGAGGTATTCACTCAAAGCAACATCTGCCTGATCAATTTTATCAATTATTATTTCAATTTTCTCTCTCTTTATCACTGAACCTACTCTATTATCAGTCTCATCAACAGTCCTAATCAAAGAATTCATCTCATCAACATCATTAACCAATATGGCCAAATCATCAGCATAATCTAAATAGGAAATTTTAATAGAATTCTGCATAACATAATCAAAAACAAAACTAAAGAAAAAAGGAGTGAAAAATTCATCCTTGTCTAACTGTGCTAACAATGCTAAAACAATCACTACAAGTCTTACCAACTTTCATACAAGATTAAGTACTATTATAGAGAACTTTCATTATGTTAACTACCTTGTCAGGTATTTCATACAATCTAATGATACAATACAAATTATGATAATCAACAAAGTCAAAAACTTTTTCTGAAATTAGCTTTACAGCTAATAAACACAGGTTTCTGAAACTCTACACATTACTCAATAATCTGCTTAAGTGAAAAAAATATCATCTATACATCACCTACCACTTTTGAATCTACAGTGTTCATCCCTCAGTTGTCAATCAAACAAATTCATAATTCTGCTAAGCACAATAATGCAAAGAACTTTACCTACAACAAAAAGTAGACTAATTCCCCTATAATTCTCAAAAGAACTGTAAGGGGCAGGGTTAGATGAGTTGGCAGTGTGCCAGGTTCATAACCCGTGGTTCCCCAGGCTTGAGTCCCAGCTGAGCCAGTGTTGAAATTTATCTCCACAAAACTCCCCACCCTGCCCTATGTAAGTAGGGGACACCAGTGGGTTTGGAAAGGCTGCTATCCATCAGATGGGATATGAAGTCGTGGCCCTGTGTGCATGTTAAAGAACATGCTGGATGGCCTTCATGAGAGGTTGTCATCTGTCTCTTAACAAGCTGTCCAGTGGGTCCCCTCCCCCTGTGACAAACTTGTCCGATTCAAATTCCTCTTTCAAACTGACTGAAGAAACAAATGTAACATCTTCCTTAAATCTCAAGTAAACCTCCTCAAATATACTCAATAAATCCTCTTCAAATATCTTCTTAAATCATCCAAATCTCCATCCAATCATATTTACAAATCTGGGGGTTCAACATCTTCAATGGCAAGTAGAATGGAGCCATCTGAAGACCCATACTAATTTTATTTCGATCACATGCTTGACTGTCATTCTCTTCTTTTTAACAAGGTGAGTTTTGATACAGTATTCTTTATTCATGCTGCCATCTAGGTACAGAGCAGGGAACGAACATTTGAAATCAACTCATTAATTTTTATCCAAGTAATTCTCACATTATGAGAGATCTTTTTTTCTGAATCTCCTTATCAGCCAAAATCAGACTGCTTATCAGCTAAAATCAGACTTAGGCAACTCTGCTCAGAGAATGCATCATGCTGAGATGAGGATTCCCACTGCTGGGATTGAACTTGGGACCCTGAGGGAAGTCAGCAAACATTGTTGAGAGGTGATGACTTAATCCATATCGCCACGAGGCTAGCCCCGAAGGGCATCATTACGATTAAGTACGCGTTCTTGGTTGTAATGGTGGACCATTACATCCCCAAACCTTCTCTGAGCCTGTGCAGTATTTGTGACCTGGTCATTTAGCCTATCGTGTGCAAAAAAAGTCCACTCAGGGGTAAAACAATCCAGACAAGAACTACAATCACCTTTTTTTTTAAAAAAAATAAGGATAACAATAGCTCTTGTATAAAAAACATTAAAAATTTAAATCAGGCAAGTAGCAACACATTCATTATAAGAAAATGTCTACTTTTTGTTCCAGTTAAAGTTGCTTGCATGAGTATGCATAATATGCATAATTAAGAATTTGGTTGATGGTCAACCAAGTGACAAACAGTGTGGATTAAAAATTGGTATAGGATGTGTAGGTCAAAATTTTTCTGTCAGGCAGATTTTTGAGAAATTTTTAGAGTTTCAGAAGCCTATGGTTACTTGCATCACCTGTTTTGCCCCTCAACTATTTTGATTGTCATAATTTGTGGTTGAATATTATAATGTATAAGTTGCATACATATGAAAAGGTACTGACAGGTATCAGTATGGAGGAGCATATCCGCCAATATTAATAACCACCTGTAGTCTAAATGAACTAACACCAAAAGAAACTGATGATCGATATAAAGATGGAAGAGTTTATATTAATGATCACCTGATGCAAGAAAATAAACAGCTATTATTTAAGGCAAAGGAAAAACAGCACAAATTGGGCTATAAGTATGTCTGGGTCAGAGATTCTAAGTTTGTTTTGTGAGAAAAGAGGAAGGTTCTGGTTCGGTTAGAATTAAGAACTCTCAGGGATCTAGATAAACTGAGATAGTTAAATATTATGAGTGTAATATTTAAAAATTGTGAATTGTATATATACAATGGCTAATTTTTTATACGACCTGCAGAACGATGTTACTGCTTCTGATGATATTCAGAGTGTTACAGATGAAGAATTATATATGATAAATGATAATTATTCCAAAATAACTGAAATTGACCAAAAAATATTTATGATAAAATTATTTTTGTTGGGGTTGTGGAATAAACATTTTAGAGGGAAATATTAGAAGTCTGAGAAAAAAATTTGGTCATTTTATGGTATTGCTGAATTTAACTGATTTTAAACCAGAAATTATAATACTTACTGAGATTTGGGTAAAAGGAGAAATAGCCTTATATAAATAGATGGATATAGAGAAAACTATAAATGTAGAGAAATAAAAAAGATCAGGAGGAGCAACTGTTTACATTAAAGAAAGATGGGAAGCAAACCAGATATTTTCTGATTTTAAAACTGCTGACTATGTGGAATTGCATATAAAAGCATTCAATTATAAACTTGGCCTTGATGCAATTTATAGAGCTCATGAATGTAGTAAATCAGAATTTATTGATGAATTGGCAACATGGCTGAACTGTGTTGTACGAAATAGTATGATAATGACAGGTGTTAATTTGGGTTTGTTATCTGATAATCCACACAAAATAATTTTTTCTCCAAATGATAAATTCAATGGTTTCCATTCCTGTCATGCTTCTATTACTAGGGAAAGTACTAATACCTGCCTAGATCACCTTTACATTAGAAATTTTTGATTGCACGCCTTAACTACATATACTGTTAAAACTGACATCTCATATCTTTTTTGTTGGAAACAATATAAAATGTGGTTTTTATGGAGATGTTTCTACAGAAAAGCTTTCTACAAACTTTACTAAGATTCAATATAGTAAATTGAAAATTGTCAGAAAAATCATGGGACCATGTTGCAAGACAAGCAAATGTGAATTTGGCATTTGATCCATTTCTGTGGGAATTAACTTTATTAATTAAAGATGTACAGATTGCATACTCTAAAAAGAAAATTAAAACTCAAACCATGGATAACAAGCTATTATTAATCTAATCAATTTTAAATTAAATTATATAAAAGATCTAAATCAAACAAATTGGATGAAACTGAACGTGAATATTTTAAAAGATATAAAAATATGCTAACTAATGTAATCAGGGAAGCTAAAAATGAATCACTTGCTTCTGTTTGATGAAAAGCCACATGAATTTATTAATAGATTTTGCAATTGTTTTAATGGGAGCAACTTCATTATTTCAACAAAAACTACATAATCAAAACCAAATAGAAGTAATAAGCAATTTAAAATGTAAAATACCTTAATTCCATTTTTTTCCCTTATATACCAGAACAAGAAATTTTTGATACTATCAAGGAACTGAAGGAGGGAAAAATCACCTGGTATGGTCTAAATTACTGTTACCACTATTAAAAATATTTTTTAGGAAATTGGATCTATATTTTGCAAACTTGTAAACTTTTCTTTTACAGGTGTTTTTCCTAAAATTTTAAAAACTGCTTTAATAATTCCAGTGTTTAAAAATGGTGATACTAAGTCAATTAAAAATTACAGACCAATTTCGCTTCTCAGTTTTTTCCAAGATTCTTGAAAAAATTGTTAAAAAAAAACTTGTTAACTTTTGGGATAGCATAATTTATTTGCCCAAAATCAATTTGAATTTAGAAAAGGTTTGAATACTCAAAGTGGGATTTTAGAAATGACCACACAAATCTACAGGAATTTAAATCATAATGTAAAAACAGTTTTTTTTTTTGCTTTATATAAATGACTTTGGTACATTGAATTTGAATGGCAGAATAATTTCATTTGCAGATGATGCTGCACTAATATATTCTGGGGATGAAAATCAAATTTTAGTGAAAATAAATAGTTACTGGAAAAAATAAAAATGTGGGTAATAGCCAATAAACTTTTCTTAAATACCAAGAAGGCAAAATATATTTATATTAGACCAAGAGAAAATCAGATTGATTTTTTTCATGATAAGGTAATTTTCCACTCTGAATTTTGTGCTGCAGAAAACTGCAATTGTGACAAAATTGTGGGGGATTGAATGCTATAAATATTTGGGTATTTTTATAGATAGAAAGATGTCTTGGAAAACACAAATATCTGATGTTTAAAAAAATTAACTGCATTATACCTTAAATTTATTATATCCTCTATCTTTATTAAATATTATTTACTTTTCTTGGATCAAATCTTATTTGCTCTATGGTTTATTATCATGGGGTGGAGTTTATTTGACTACAATCAAATCATTACAGTATGTACAGAACCACATAATTAGATGCATGATGAAATTGAGAAACTTTGAAAGCATTGCAAATGTATATATATTTTTTTTTATCAGACTTCTAATATTTCCCTATAAAATGTTTATTCCACAACCCCAACAAAAATAATTTTATCATAAATATTTTTTGGTCAATTTCAGTTACTTTGGAATAATTATCATTTATCATATATAATTCTTCATCATCTGTAACACTCTGAATATCATCAGAACCAAAATCAGAAGCAGTAAAATCACGTCTATTACAAATAAGGAAATTTTATGTATTTCAGGTACTGAAACATATAAGGAAGAATTTTAATGTTCAAACCTTACAAACATTTGAAAGAAATACTTGACTGTCAAAAAATCTTTTTATACTGGATTTAAAAACATACAAAACTATTGTTAAAATACATTACGTTTATTGGCACCAAAGTTTTTTTAACTGTTTACCAGAGCACATTAAAGAAATAAGGAGTGATAACATTTTCTTTAAGGGTTTAAGAAAATTGTTTTTAAATATAGAAAATATTGAGACCATGCTTTAGGGGGAAAAAAGAAGAGAATAAAATGTAATATAAATTCATTGACAAAAAGTTGCTATTAAAGTGCTCAGTAATGGATCTTGGCCATTTATTGACATACAAAATCAATATCTTATTTTTATTTTTTTTTTCTACTAAGTTTTTCTTTTCATTTATTCTTAACGGGAGTTTTAAATTGGTGAATATTTACTTTATGATTTTTATGCTGAAGCTAGTAAAAGATGACAAATTGTGAAACAGAAGAATGTTGCCTTTTTATTAAAACATAACTAATTTTCTTCCACAAGCAAGTTTTTACTCTCGTAGAAGCCAACATTTTATTTTTCTCAGCTTTCTGCCAAAAAATGTACATAAAATTATAAAACAATGAAATATAACATTAGATATTTATATATATATTGATACAAATGAAAATATGATTTTTACTACAGAAACAATATAAAGAATATATATATTAAAAAAGATGTAATGCTTTAAAATTGTGTATATAGGCTATGCAAGATTGTATATATTTTGTTGTAATTCTAATTGTAAGGTAAAAAACATGTAAACATAAATGTACTACAGATTATGAGTTTAGTGTGTAACTGCCCTATGCCCAGAAGGTATTGATTAAAGTAGCATGTTTCATGAGCATGCAAGTTGGTCATGACATCCAAGCTGTGTGAGAGTGTGCCAATGGCTTCACAACTGGATACTGTTAAAGAAACACAGTAGAAAGAATGAAACCGTAGGAATTCACAAATTCATACCAGTTCTATATGTCAATTTGTCTCCTACAAGATCATTAAAAAATTATGTAAATTTTCAAAAAAGCAGGACATATAGTTAGCTGCATGAAACACTGGAGGGCCATGTTATACAAAAAAGTTACAGTTGAGCAGACTGCACATATCAAAGACCTTGTTCATAAAAACAGGTGACCATTCACACTTTATTTAAAATTACGTTCTAAAAGTTGCAGTATACAAATAAAATTAAAAAGGCCTTCTAGTTCAGATTATAATTCAAATAATTTAAAGTTCTGTCACTGAGCAATAAATTTTTGAAGTCTTATTCTTCAAGCAATTTGCATATTAAAAAAGTTTTTACACAAACTCAAGAGCTTTTGGGGAGCAAGGACAACACTCTATCTTCAGGGAAGTGACACTATGTGGTGATGTTAGGGCTGTTAAGAACTTCTTTCCATATCATGAAGAGTGATTCCAGGGTCTCGGTTGCAGATGGGGATGGGCAAGGTCATTATTTCAATAGCCTCACAGATAATGGATCTGTAATAAGTGGATTCATGTGTTAGCACTGTGGTATGCCCCTAGTCTATGGTAACTGTGTTGTATTGCCAGCTCAACAGCGGCAGTCGCTAGCTTATTTTGGCTGACATCTGTCCACTGCTCTGTGAACCTCTCCTATACACAATATATGGTTGATATAGGAGAAATGGGGTTATCCAACAAATGTAGAGGAATTCCTCTACACCCCCAGATTTTTGAAGGACTCTAAATTTGCCTCTGTCCTTTTTTATAATTTTCTTCAGATTTGGCGATGTGCTAAAAATAATATTGTTGTAGTATTTCATGTTGAGCTGCAGATTAGTATACTCTTAAAAGATGCTCCAAGAAAGAATTTAAAATTCAGTCACTATAATGAAGCCAGGAAACCATTTCCATGCGAATAACACCTCGAAAAACACCAAATATTATTTGTGCTAGTGTCGTTTTTCATTTCATCCCTACTCAGTGGAATGCATCCGAATATAAAATATGTGTATATTCTGAAAGAATTATTTTATGGAACTTAGCCAAAACTACTAATATTAAAACAAACCCTACATAATATAACCAATATGTCCCAAAAGTTTTCTTTTTGGAAAAGTGACTGAAATATTTAGGACATCACAGTGTTAACCCTTATACCAAATTATAACATTACAACTCCCTAGCAGCACACACATACATATGCTTCAAATTAGACTAACAGTATTGTATTGCCAGAGCCCAAATGCTGCTTGTGAAACAAGGCTTGCAATTGCCTGCAGCATATTTATTCCAACTGGCAGATTCTGCCTATATTTTTGTGCTAGTATACGATTTTTCCACGTGGTATAAAAACCAAAAACTCACACTCAAATATAGGTGATATTGCTCTTGGTGGAATATACAAGAAATAATCAAATACTTCCAATTTTTTTTAAAATGCAAGACACATATACACATAGGCACTGTTAATAGTCCATTACAAAAATTTTCATAACCCATATAAGCATTTCATCAATGCACATTTCTTTATAATGTCCCTACATACTACTATTCAAGCTAAAACCCCTAGAAAACACCAGTAAGCTTCCTTAAATATTTACTTCAGTTTGTGCATGGAGGTGGTTCTAGTCAATTCAAAGTTAACCATTAATTTTCTGTTAAACTACCAAGTTCCTATCTATAATGGAACCTGATTTCTACACTTTATGCCAAATTTTTCCCCTCGTTATTTTGTTTTTGAGCACTGAATTTTACTGGACTGTATTTTCAATTTTATGAAAGCTAACCATCTGCGTAGAGTTCAAATAAATCTATGCCATTGATACTCGGATACATACTGAACAGTACTTGTTTCGTATCAACAAAGTAATTTGCATTTTGTAACTGATAGCCTTACATTGTTGTTAAAAAAAAGCCCTTATATTCTTATGCAATTTAAAACATTTTGGTTATAATTTATACTTCTAAGAGAAATTTTTATTTTCTGCCGAATACTAAAGGCATAGAGTCAATAAATACGTACCCACTTACCTAGTTGCAAGTAAGATCTTAAAAATAACTACACAATACTTTTGTATTTAGCCCATGAACAATTTTTAATACAAAACACACCAGCTAACTGTTTTCCAACATACTATACGTTTCAACATAACATTAGTCACGAATAATAAACTATGCTTTATGTTGCCAAACCAAGTTTAATTTTCATTAAATCTCAATGTTATTACTACCTTGGCCAACAATGGTAGAGTACAGGCCAGCCCAATTCAACTTTTTCGCGACATTCCTATATCAAAAAAAATCCGCAAGGGGAAAAACCATGTTATCTGCATAGATTTTCGAGTAATTTTTGCTTTCGGATTTGAACAGCAATATTTTTACTATTCATGATATTTAAATCATCATTTTTCAAATTTTGTAGATTTTAAACATGTTAATACGTTGCCTAGGGATGTCGCTACAGAAGAACATTTGATATTTAAAATGGGGAAATGTTCATCAGTTACCGTAGAATGAAGCACGCCTATCAAAATGGATGCAAGCTATTGGAAGATGCGATATATTTCCTGTATATTTAAAACGTTTAACAACTATATTTGACCAGTACACAACCACGTTGAAAGATAATGCTATTTGTAATATCTGCAACTATGATCTCCTAAGTTAATGTTGGTTTTCGTGTCAATATTGTTACTTATTAAACTGAATATGCCAACGACAGCTGTCTCAAGGTGAGACCTCGTGCACGGGTGCCAGTAGCAGCATTTCTAAGGAGTAAAATTTATATGGAACTATATTCGTGCGAATTATAATAAATGATGAATAGAGATCATTGTAAATGACTGACTACTGATAGGGGATCATGTTCGGCTTATTCATATGGACAACTATGGCTATTTTTTTTTCTCTACCCTGAAGAGGAGTTTTCAAACACACAGGATCCTGGTGTTGAATACCATATCCTGGTGTTGAATTGAATAATGGGTCCGAATTTGATTATGGATCCTCAAAGTGATGCACTGGTGAGCTTCTGTTGAAACAAAATCTTCCGCTATTTTCTGTTTTTTTTTGTGGGTTTACAGCCCCAAGTGAGATCATGATCCACATGATACATTTTATCTGCTAGTGCAGTGGTTTTGAACATTTTATGCTTCACGTACCCCCTGGAAATGTGTATGTAACTGGCACAACCAGGCACCACTGTACAGATAGATAAAACTAGCACCAGTCACTGTTTCTTCAGCTGAAAAATGGTTCAGCAGACTGACAAATTCATTGAAAACATGGCAAAGAAGCACAACTAGTCAAAAGCGGCTTAATCATCTGGCAATTTTGTGCAGCGAAAATGATATAGCTAAGAAAGTTGATTTTACTGAAGCTGTTGAAAAAATTGCGACGACCAAAGCTAGAAAATATACTTTGAGATACTTTTTGATATTATTGTAACTTTTTATTATGTAAATCCATATATTTTTTGTAAGAAATTATCTATGGATAATACTATAGTTATAGTATAAAAATGGGAAAAAAATAAAGCATATATACAGTACAAACATGAAATTTTGTATTCATAAATTACGTATATCAATACACACAATAAAATGACATAAATAATTTAATATTATCTTATAAAATTTTACTGGGAAATCAGTTAAATAGTTGCGCTTGTTTACGCTTGCACAGTTCATCAATGATTGGGGTTACTTGCTAAGGAAGAGTCGCGTCATCTTCAACATCCAGCCTGATCCTATATTTATTTTTTAAAGCAGTTAAAGGTGCAAAACCAGTTTCATATAAATAAGTTGTTGTGAAAAGTAACAATATTTGACTGCAATTCTTGACAAAGTCGGATATTCTCTCTCCAATCCAAAAACTAATAAATGGCTTTTAGGAATGAACGCTTTTTAAACTATTGACACATGATATCTCAGTCAACTCTTCTTTATTGGACAATTGAGGCTTATATTTTTCCAAATCAAATGTGAAGGGGTCTCGAATCAATTTTTGCGTTTCATCAGGGGCAGAGGCGTAGGCATGGGGGGAGGCTCCCCCACCCCAAAGTAACTCGGAGTTGGCAAAATTCGAAGCGACTTCGTAAAATCTAGGTGAGTTAAAATTTGTAATTTTTTTTTGTAAAATTAAGCGTTGTCAAAATCGGGGCAACTTGGCAAATCTAAGGCAGTTTGGAAAATGGAGAGACGGCAAAATTTAGAGCAGTTGGCAAAATTCGAAGCCACTTAGTAAAATACAGGTCAGTTGGCAAAACCTTAGGGAGTTGGCAAAATTCGGAGTGACTTGGTAAAATTTTGGGGAGTTGGGAAAATTCGGAGTGAGTTGGCAAAATCGTGGGGAGTTGGCAAAAATTAAGGTGAGATGTAAAAATTAGGATTTTTTCTGTAAAATTATGGCGAGTTGGCAAAAATTCGGAATGACTTGGCAAAATCGTGGGGAGTTGGCAAAATTCAGGTTAGATGTGAAAATTTGGATTTTTTTTCTCTAAAATTATGGCGAGTTGGCAAAATCTAGGAGCAGTTGGCAAAATTCGGAGTGATTTGGCAGAATCGTGGAGAGTTGGCAAAATTCGGAGTGATTTGGCAGAATCGTGGAGAGTTGACAAAATTTATGTGAGATGTAAAAATTACAATCTTTTTATGTAAAATTATGGCGTGTTGGGAAAATCGAGGCAACTTCGCAATATCTAGGAAAGATGGAAAATCTTGGGGGAGTTGGCAAAATTCAGAGTGACTTTGCAAAAATCAAGTGTGATGTAAAATTGGGATTTCTTTTCTGTAAAATAAAGGAAACTTGGCAAAATCTAGGGCAGTTGGGAAAATTCCAATCCACTTGATAAAATACGGGCGATTTGTGAAAATTGGGATTGTTTTTGCGAAATTAAGGAGAGTTGACAAAATCGAGAAAACTTGGCAAAATCTAGGGAAGTTGGAAAAACTGGAAACTACTTGATAAAGTACAGGTGAATTGTAAAAATTGCGATTGGTTTTGTGAAATTAAGGAGAGTTTCAAAAACCAAGAACTCTTGGCAAAATCTAGGGGAGTTGGAAAAATTCGCAGTCACTTGGTAAAATACAGGGGAATGTGAAAATTGTGCCTTGTGCAATTAAGGAAAGTTGATAAAATTCCAAGTGATTTGGCAAATTCAGAGATGTAAAAATTGCTATTTTTTCTGTAAAATTACGGCGAGTTCGCAAAATTCGAATCCACTTAGTAAAATATAGGCGAGTTGTGAAAATTTAGATTTGTTTTGTGAAATTAAGAAGTGTTGAAGAAATTGAAGAAACTTAACAAAATGTAGGGCAGTTTGTAAAATTTGAATCCACTTGGAAAATACGGGCAAGTTGTGATAATTGGGATTGGGTTTGTAAAATTCAGGATAGTTGACTAAAATCGAGAAAATTTGGCAAAATCTTGGGGAGTTTGAAAAGTTTGAAGTGATTTGACAAATTTAGGAGAGATGTAAAGATTGGAATTAGTTTCGTGAAATTAAGGAGAGTTGGCCAAATCCAGGGAAAATTCACACTGACTTGCTACAATTCACACGAGATGTAAATATTGGAATTATTTCTGTGAAATTATGGCTAGTTGTCAAAATTGGAAGTGAAATGTCAAATTACGGTTAGTTGGCAAAATTGCCCCCCACAGAGCGAAAATCTAAGTAAGTTTGCTCAGTTGACCAAATTTGAATTTCGAGATCGAAAATTTTTTATTTCTCCCCCCCCCCTAACCATAGTCCTTCGCTACGCCCCTGCTCAGGGGGTGGAAAATACTGCCATTTATGAGTTTTAAGAGTGCTTAAGTGAACGATTATTTGTTGTCTGATGTCTTCAAAGTTTGCAATCGTTTGCTCATTTTCTTTAAGAAATGAATCTAGTTGCTGAAATTGGTCACAGCTGTTCTTCTTAATTCCATTTTCCAAGAAAGAATTTTTTTTATCGTGACATCATATCAACATAGAACACATGAACGTTGTCTTCTGGCAATGATAAGTTCAAAATTTTAATTTTTTCAAAAATATCAGTTAAATATGCTAACAGTAGAAGACATTCTAAGTCATGTAGAGTCGAACTCGTTGTCCATGAAAAAAAGGCATACTTCATGTGGAGTCAAACGGCATAGAACATTTCCTCGTGACAACCAACGTACTTCTGTGTGAAGCAGCAATTTCTTATGCACGCTACCCATTTCTTCACATATAATTGAAAAAAAGTCGAGACTTCAATAGTCGGGTTTTGATGAAATTAACCATTTGTACACTTTCATCCAGAACTCTTTTCAGATCATCAGGGAGAAATTTAGCTATCAGCGCTTCACGGTGAAGCCAACAATGAGTGAACATATATTCTGGTGCAACTTGTTCTATACGACCTGCTAGTCCTGTAATATAAAAGTATTAATAAATCCCCTCTCAAGCAGCTGCTTGCCACAGACGTCTGACAGGAGCCTGTCAGTTTATGTGCCACAGTAGAAGGTCTGAGAGGATGGCAGGACCTCAGCAGAAAATAACACGAACATCCATGCCTTACCTGGGGCTCGAACCCAGGTCCCTTAGATCAGTAGCCAATTGCGCTAACCATTCAGCCGTAGGACATAACTACTCATTTCTTTTGCTCCATCAGTAGAAACAGAAATATAATTTTTGCATTCAAGGTTGTTTTCGGCAAAAAATGGATCAATAATACTAAAAAGATCCTCACCCGTAGTAGAAGTTGTGACAGGCTTACAAAATGAAATATCTTCAAACATTGCATCCTGGAATATTCCACCCAGAAAAATAAGTAATTGAGCTAGCCCAGCTACGTCTGTTGACTCATCCACTTGTATGGCAAACCACAGGCTACATTTTATTGCTTGAACGAGTTGGTCCTTAATATTGCAGGCAATATCTTTAATTCTCCTGGAAACTGTGTAGTTTGACAAAGGAATGGTTCTGACAAGGTTTGCCTCTTTTTGACCAAACACAAGAAGCTATTTCTTCCGCTGCTCAAAGAATGAGTGACTCGCCTATGTGTGAGCCTTTCCGGCTTTGGCAATTTGAAGGCTTACTTTGTAAGACGCTTTAAGTGCACTTTCATTTTCTTCTACACCAGAAAAATGCTTAATTACGGTTTTTCTATTACTAATGTCTTCCAAAAGACGTTCAAAATAGCTTAAGAGCTTATTTTTTAAATGCTCATGTTTTGTTTCGAAGTGTCGCCGTAAAAGAGACGGCTTCATAGAATTTTGTTACAAGACTTCAGAGCAAACAACGCACTGTCGATTTCGTTTTACTAAATTTCCTATCCATGTAAAGTCAAATTGTAAATATGATTCATGATATTTACGTTTTTTAATTTTTTTATCACTTGATTGTTTAACATTTAACGTTTTTTTAGTTACTGCTAAATCCACCTCTTTACTCACATGGATTGATGACATAGACGTAGATGTTGAAGCAATCGGCTCCGGCTCCACGTTACTTTTCTTCTTAATTATCCATTTATTCATGTTTCAAGGCACTTTAGAAACACGTTCATTTAACTTCACAGTAAACTGGAGACTAAAAATAACTTTAAGCACAGCAAGTGAAATAAATCACAACAAATATATAGATCAGTAAGAAGGCATATTCATTCACTTAGAATGAATGTTTTGACTGGGCGATCATGTAGGTTCGACTCTCAGATAGGGAAGGGATTTTTGGTTGTTTTACCTCTGAGCGGCACTTTTTTGCACACCATGGGCTAAATGGCCAGGTCACATGGACCCCGAAGGCTCAGAGAAGGTTGGGGGAGGGGACCCGCTGGAACAGCTGTTGGGAGACAGATGGTAGCCTCCCGTAAAGGCCATCCAGTGTGTTCTTTCACGTGCACAAGGTATGGCTATCCCGCACACGGTTTAACGTCCCATCTGACGGATGGCGGCCTTTCCAAGCCCATCGGTGTCCCCTGACCGTAGGCAGGGTGGGAATTTGTATAGATAAATCTCAACGCTGACCCAGCTGGGACTCGAACCTGGGAACTACAGATTACGAGCCTGGCGCGCTACCGACTGAGCCACCCCCGCCCCAGGTAGAGAAGGGAGTATTGACAAATGTGTACAGACATGAATTACAGCACCGCACTTAGTCGCCCAGTTCTCAGAAATTAATCAGTATCAGTGTTGCTAACTTAGCGACTTTGTTACTAGATCTCGCGAGTTTTGAGCTGTCAAGGCCTACCCCCAAAACATTTACCGTACCATAAGTTGAGAACCCTCTAATCTAGTGGATAATCCTGATCTGAGGTCCTCGCACGTAACTGAATTCTTGTTTCTACGGGCATCATCAAATTTATATTGGAGGAAGACTTCCAGTGAAGATGACTACAGCCTTTAGTAGTGGAGGAAGCAGGTTTGTCACATTCCTGCGATTATGGGGCTGCTTAATATTGCTCACACTTCCTCATTCAATAAACAAAGTTGCACAGAGATTATTTACTCTTATCGGATATGAGTTTATTAATGAAAGGTTTCTCACACCTAAATTTCAGACAAGCATTAATGTTATCAATACTTATGCCCCCACTGATGATGCTCATGAGAAGCGAAAGATAGGTTTTACAGACAACATCACCATGACATACATAAAGTACACATGGGTGGCACCAAATGGCCTGCATAAGAATATGATTGTCTATAATTAATAGCAAATGGACTAGTTCTATGAGGAATACCAGGTCATATAGGGAGCTGAAATTGGATCTGACAATTACCTTGTTAAAAGTATCTTGCAACTTTAACTTAAGAAACGATGTGCTAAGTTTAGAAAATTTACCCTTAATTCTGAAGCTCTGAAAGACCCAGTTATAGCTAAAGCTTACCATGATAGGTTACTTAGTCATTATTACAGTCATGGTTTGCTTACTATTGAAGTTGAGGAAGAATGGGGCCATTTTAAACAGCCTTTTTTTTTGGACACTAACAGTACACTTTTAGGAAAAAAGGAGCAGAGGAGAGATAATTATTTGAGTGATAAGGCACTTGAGCTTATTTTAGAAAGAACTGCAGGAATGTCCTTAATCAATACCCTATTAGTCCTAATAGAAAGCATTACAGAGAGCTTAATAAATGTGTCAAGGATCAGTTAGCAGCTGATAAGAATCTTTGTTTTGATGGCTTGGCTGAGAAAGCAGTTAGACAGCACAACAACACTTTCTTTGTTGCTGCACAACACAGCAACCACGACAAGACCCGGTTCTGCCTTACGACACTACCAGTTATGAATTGCCGTGTACTATCTACTTGTCAGGGGCAAGGCTACATCATATAGATGCATCTCATCCCCAACAATGCTATGGCGATCACTCCTATAGAAAGAAAGCTCATCCATCGGCCAAAACCTAAATTTATTCTGTTCCCCGGTTAGCCATTAGAAAGATATATCAAAGTACAGCAGAGAGCTGTATCACATAGATCCAAGTTCGCTCGGCTCCCGGGGTGGAGACTCTTAGTGGCACCCAGACTTTGAAAATGGCCCACTGAGCACCTGATTTTAAGGTCTTAGCACTGTCCAACCAAGCCACTAAACTGGTCAGCAATGACTTCGACCTCGGTTGGTCTTGGCTTTATCCAACCGGGGCCCTACTGGTCAGCAGAGTCTTCGACTGGTTGCTGGGCCCCAAGCCCCCCACAACGTCAAGGTGATTCCCTATTGGGGGGGGGGGAGACGGCACAACAGCAGAGAGCTGTAGCACATAGTTAAGATTTTGCATGATAAAAAACGGACAGGTATACATACATACATAAAAAAAACTTCATGCAGCCATGGGCTACGGAGATCCAACCAGACTGTACAACTTTCCTCTCCAGATGTGTCTCTTTTCAGCTACAACTGCTGCATTTGGCCACTCTAGGCCAATTCTAGCAAGATCCTGTTTGACATTGTCTGCCTACAGCATCCCAGGTCTCACAAGTTTCCATTTGGCACGTAAATCATTAAGATTCTTCATTACATTCGAAAGATACAGTGGAACAATGTTTTGTCAAGGCCAAAAGCAATAGGAAGATAGGTAAAAAATATTGGAGTCAACTCATGCTAGGATATGCTGGTAATGTTTGAATGTAGTGGCCCCAAACAGTTAACAGACATTGTCACACGTGATGAGACATGGTTTTATTACTATTCAACTCCCAGAAAGATTGACAACTATGTTTGGGTTGCGGAAGATAAACTGTGCGCCCAAATCCTCTGACAAGACATTTGCTCAAGGAAGAGGATGTTCGCAAATTTTTTCAATTTCCAAGAAGTGGAAGCTATGGACACCTTACCTGAAGAAATGACTATAAATGGTTAATATTACACCAAAGTTGTTTTACCCAAAATGGTTAAGGAGATGAAGGAGCAGAATCAAACAACAGGTGTCAAGGTTTCTTTCATGACAATGCTAGTGCTCAGAAAATCGAACCTTTCTGCATATTCACCCAATACAGCAATTTTTTGTTGTCTCCAAAAATTAAAAAGGAACTTACTGGGAAGTCTTTTCAAGGGTACAAGACCTTTTTAAATATATTCATTCAGAGTTGTAGAGTATTCCCCAACAGGAATAATACCAAGCAATCCAGAATTGGTGTAGACATCTGCAACTTTGCATAGATGCTGGAGAGGAGATTTTCAATATATACATACAGTCATGGGCGGCGGGGGGTGGCTCAGTCGGTAGCGCGCCAGGCTCGTAATCTGTAGTTCCCAGGTTCGAGTCCCAGCTGGGTCAGCGTTGAGATTTATCTCTGCAAAATTCCCTGCCCTGCCCACAGTCAATAGGGGATACCGATGGGCTTGGAAAGGCTGCCGTACGTCGGATGGGACGTTAAGCCGTGGCCCCGTGTGCGGGAGAGCCATACCCTGTGCACGTTAAAGAACATGCTGGATGGCCTTGACGGGAGGCTACCATCTGTCTCCCAACAGCTGTTCCAGTGGGTCCCCTCCCCCAACCTTCTCTGAGCCTTCGGGGTCCATGTGACCTGGCCATTTAGCCCATGGTGTACAAAAAAGTGCCGCTCAGAGGTAAAACAACCCAACCCAGTCATGGGCTGCAAAGGTCCAACCAGAATGTGTAATTTTCCTCTCCAGAAACGTCTCTTTTGAGCTACAGATGCTGCATTTGGTCACTTCAGGATAATTTTAGCAAGGTCATGTTTCACATTGTTTGCCCATCGCATCCTAGGTCTTCACTTTTTCTGGTACCCTTAGGTACACTGTTCATAATCCTCTTTGCCAATCTGCAGCTATGCATATGGACAAAATGGCCAAACCAACATAGTCTCTCTCTCTGCACAATATGCTGCTCAAAGGAGGTTGACGACTCCTTCTTCTAACCTCATCATTATTTACAAAGTTGTCATTCAATCCCTGTGTACCTGTGCGTATCTTCCCACATAAAACATTAACAATCTGGTACAACCCCCTACTGTTGTGCTGTCTTTGAAAAGACTTTTAAAGGGCTCGTTCCTACTAGGCGGGCTCAAAACGTTCGGCCGTGCACTTGAACTGCTCCACGGAACTCCTGATAGTGAGGTCTAGACACCGTCTAACCAGTCGGCGATGTCTTCGACCTCGGTTGGTCTTGGCTCTGTCCAACTGGAAACCAATCTGGCCAGCAAAGCCTTCGACCGGGTGCTGGGCTAGAAGCCCCCCCCCCCCCAATACGACAAGGCGGTCCCCTATTTGGACGTATGTATTACTCTGCTTTGTCAGCCAAGCTAAGAAGCCAAAGATTTTTATCAGCTGTTAATTGATCCTTTACACATTTATTAAGCTCGTTGTAATACCGTTTGTTAGGCTTAGTAGGGTGTTGATTCATATTAATCCTGCACTTCCTTCTTTCAGTAATCAGTTCACAGCCTTATCACTCAAATAATTTTGTTTCCTCTGTTCCCTTTTACAGAAAAGAATACTGTTGGTTTCAAGAAAAGCCTGTTTAAACTGATCCCATTCTTTCTCAACTTCAGCAGTAAGCAAACCACAATTGTCATAATGACTAATTAGCCAATTATGATATGCTTTGGCTATATCTGGATCTTTCAGACCTTCAGCGTTGAAGGTAATTTTCCTAATCTTAGCACAACATTTCTTAAGCTTCAACTGCAAGACACTTTTGACCAGGTAATGGCGAGACCCAATTTCGTCTTCCCTGTACGATCTGGTATTCCTAACCGAACAAGCCCATTTAGATAGATCTTGTTACACACTAAGGTTTAGCCAGTTTAAAACAGGGACAATGGTAAACATATTTTAAAATCTAATACACGATTAAATCTTTCAGCTTAAGCAAAAGCCCGCAAAATTTATTTATCTTTATTGTGCAAATCCGTGCCACATTTATAAAAAACATTAATTTTTTTTAATTCAGCTGTCAGGAAATCAAATCTCATCACCCTCAATAATTGTACTATTTGTTGCCAGATGTTCAGCAACCACTGCAATCCCCGGTTCCGTCTCACGACACTACCAACGGTAAGCCGTGACTATCTATAGTCGGGGGCAAGAATACACCATATAGATGCATCTCATCCGCAATCTCACATGGCAGCAATCCTATAAAAGGAAAGCTAACCACCGGTAGAAACCTGAAATTTAATCTGTTCCTCGTTTAGCCATGAACAAGGATATGTAAATCCAAGTTCGCTCGGCACCCGGGGTGGAGACTCAGTGGGGCCCAGAGTTTGAAAAGGGCTCGTGCCTACTAGGTGACCAAATCCGTTCAGCCGTGCCCTTGAACTGCTCCACGGAGCATCTGATGTTGAGGTCTTGACACCGTCCAACCGGGCCACTATACCGGTCAGCGATGTCTTCGACCTCGGCTCTGTCCAACTGGGGACCCAATCTGGTAAGAAAAGTCTTCGATCGGTTGTTGGGCCCGAAGCCCCCCCACCACGACAAGGTGGTCTCCTATCGGGGGGGGGGGGGGGACACCCCTCAATAAATGGCATAATTTAATTTCATGCTATGAGCTATCAAATTATTGCAAGCTTGTTATTTCAGCTGAAGCAGAAAAAATTCAAGCCCCGCCACCACACACAAATAACATGATTGAACTTTAATGAAAAAACAAATCATAAACCTAAAAAATATCGAAATGTAATATTTATGCCAGCTCAAATCTCAGCAGCAGACGATATTTTCCATTTCTGTTAGTTCTGTTAGTTCCATTTCAATTCTGTTAGAACCTCTAACCGGTGTGTCATACGTTATGTTCCCATTTCTTACGTTACATTTATTCCGTAGCGCCGTGGAACTTTTAATGTATTATACGTTTCTTCACTCATTCGCAAATATTTGCGATAGTTATGTGAATCGTTAAAATGCAGTTCACTTAAAAAATTCATATGTGAATATAATTGCATCTCTTGTAGCCATTTACAACACCAAAATCTGTGTTTACTCTTTTTTTTCATACAATAGGACAAAATAATTCTTAAACATGTTATTCTATTCTTATTAGAAAAAGGACCAATTTTTATATTAATGAACTAAATGCCCACCAGATGGCAGCAATTTCTCCGTGCAAGAAAACTGATTGATGGGCAATTATTTGAAAACTTTCGACGAAGTACTGTAGAAGCTTAGTGTGAACAGCAAAGGATATATGGCACGTTTTAGCACACATGCATTCTGACAAGTGGATCGGGCCCGTAGTGTTGGGTTGTTTTACCTCTGAGCGGCACTTTTTTTGCAAACCTTGGTCTGTAAATGGTAGACAGGTAATCACTGGAAGGAGAGCTGTGCACCAATCCCCTGTGATGATGCATAGAACCGGCCAGGACTAGCACCTAATGTCCGACCCCGCCTTTTCGTGGTGTAGACCGTTAGTACCTTTCAAAAGAGATACTCTCTTGTGGAAGTGAACGGAAGGGGAGGGCTGCCAGATTAGTGTGGCCTACTGATCTGGACAACTATGGCTACTTTTTTTTTCTACCCTGCTGAGGAGTGGTCAACCACACAGGGTCCTGGCGCTGACCATATAAACCCACTGGACAGATATAGACTCTGAGCTTGATTATGGAACCTGATTTTGCTGCACTGGTGGGCTTCTATGGAGGGATATTCTTCCGCTGTGTTTTCTGTTTGTTTGTGGATTGACAGCCCCAAGTGAATAGATTCACAGGATATGCTTATCAGATGGCGGATAATCCTGAGAAGAGTTCATCACAGGCAACTGTGTAGATGGCTTCAGCCTTTCATGGTGGAGGAACAGGTCTTTGCCCCATGTATGCAATTAGGGGGCCATTTGATATTGTCAGCATTCCCTCTCTCAATAAACATAGTTTCGTTAAACATCCCACTAACCATTTTCTCCCCATAGGTAGTTGGAATGTGAGGACTCTTCACAGAGCTTATACTCTTGATGTCCTCACACAAGAATTCCACTGTTATAATTTAGATATTCTCAGCTTGCAAGAGACCAGATGAACAGATAAAGGTCATATTCTTAAAAATAATCTTAAATTTCTCTTTTCAAGGAGAGAAGATAATAAGCATCACCAAGGTGAGGGCCGGCTTCTCAGCAGACATGCTAGTGATGATCTTCTAGGATATGAGTGCATTAATGAAAGCTTACAGCAAAATTTTAGACAAGCGTTAAAGACTTAAATGTTATATGCTGTTATGCCCTCATTGAGGATGAGGTTAGATTTTATGGACAACTTCATGATATTTTGAATTCTGTCAAGAAAGGAAATATTACCATTGTTCTAGATGACTTCAATGCCAAAGTTGGTATTGACTCTGACCTCTAGGGAGGACTAATAAGCCCTTTTGGTATTGGTAGCTGCAATGGGCAACGTCTCCTACAGGTAAGTAAACCCAATGGTTTCAGAATAAATAACACTTATTAGAAACACCGCGACATACATAAGTACACATGGGTTTCACCGGATGGGCTGCATAAGAATATGATTGATTATATATTAATTAACGGCAAATGGGCTGGTTAGGAATACCAGGTCATATAGGGGAGCTGAAATTCGATCTGACCATTATCTTGTTAAAAGTGTCTTGCAACTTAAACTTAAAAAGTGTTGTGCTAGGGTTAAAAAATTTACCTTTAATACTGAAGCTCTGAAAGACCCAGTTATAGCTAAAGCTTAACATGATAGGTTACTTAGTATTAAGACAATCATGGTTTGTTTACTACTGAAGTTGAGGGAGAATGGGACCATTTTAAACAGACTTTTTTGGAAACTAACAGTACTCTTTTAGGAAAAAAGGAGCAGAGGAGACAGAATTATTTGAGTGATAAGACACTTGAGCTTATTTCAGAAAGAAGGAACTGCAGGAATGTCCTTAATCAGTATCCTACTAGTCCTAATAGAAAGCATTACAGAGAGCTTAATAAAAAACGTGTAAAGGATCAGTTAGCTACTGATAAGAATCTTTGGCTTGATGGCTTGGTTGACAAAGCGGAGGAAGCAGTTAGACAGCACAACAACAGAGAGCTGTACCAGATAGTTAAATGTTTTATGTGGTAGAAAACGGACAGGCATACGATGATTGAAGGATAAACAAGGTAAGGTTATAGAAGTGGAAGATTCTGTCATGGCTAGGTGGGCTGAGCATTTCAGTGATGTTCTAAACAAGTTGGGTTGTTTTACCTCTGAGCGGCACTTTTTTGCACACCATAGGCTAAATGGCCAGGTCACATGGACCCCAAAGCTCAGAGAAGGTTTGGGGAGGGAATCCACTGGAACAGCTGTTGGGAGACAGATGGTAGCCTCCCGTCAAGGCCATCCAGCGTGTTCTTTAACGTACACAGGGTATGGCTCTCCCGCACACGGGGCCACGGCTTAACGTCCCATCCGACGGACGACGGCCTTTCCAAGCCCATCGGTGTCCCCTACTGACCGTGGGCTGGGCGAGGAATTTTGCAGAGATAAATCTCAACGCTGACCCAGCTAGGACTCGAACCTGGGAACTACAGATTACGAGCCTGGCCCGCTACCGACTGAGCCACCCCCGCCCTGTTCTAAACAATGCGATTAGTTCTACTCCGATTGTTTGCAATGATGATAGATGCATTACTAGCTTTAATGTTGGCTCTATAACACAATATGAAGTTATTTTGGTTCTTTCTAAATTTAATCTTCATAAATCCCCAGGGCTAGATGAAATTACTACAGAAATGCTTACAGCTGGGAATGTTTCGGTTACTTGGATGGCTGAAATTTTGAATATCTTTTATGATAAAGGTATGGTTCCTAAGGATTTTACCAGAGCTATTATTATCCCTATTTTTAAAAAAGGTGATCGCAGTTCTTATGATAACTATAGGGGTATCAGTCTACTCTCTGTTCCAGGTAAAGTTCTTTCCATGATTGTGCTTAATAGAATTAAGAATCTGGTTGACAGTCAATTGCGTGATGAGCAATGTGGATTCAGAAGTGGTAGGGGATGTGTGGATCAGATATTTTCACTTAGGCAGATTCTTGAAAAATGTTTAGAGTTTCAGAAACCTTTGGTTGCTAGCTTTGTTGATTTCAAAAAGGCTTTTGACTCTGTTGATCGTCATAATTTGTGGTTGATTGTGAGATCATATGGTATACCAGACAAGTTAGTTGGCATAATGAAGCTCTCTATAATAACACTGAGTCGTGTGCGAGAGTTGGTAAGGCTTGTAGCAATTGGTTTAGCATTACTTCTGGTGTTCGACAAGGGTGCATTTTGTCTCGTTTTCTCTTTAGTTTGGTTATTGATTATGTTATGCGAAATTCACTTCAAGGGAAAGATTTTGGCCTTAAATGGACTGGAGATATGAATATTTCTGATTTAGATTATGCTGATGATTTAGCCCTTTTGGCAAATGATGTTAATCAGATGAACTCTTTCATTAGAGCTGTTGATGAAACTGGTAGTAGAGTAGGTTTGGTTATAAACAGAGAAAACTAAAGTGATGAAAATTGGTCAGGCAGGCTGTGATTCAGTTAATCTGAATGGTTGCAGTCTTGAGCAGGTGTCACAGTTTAATTATCTTGGGAGCTATGTAACAGATAATGGTGATGTGCGGCATGAGATTAACAGATAGGGATTGCTGCCAGGACTTTTAAGAATCTAGGGAGAGTGTGGAGAAATAGGGGTATACACCTAAAGACTAAAATTAGACTGTATAATAGTTTGGTTCTTTCTAGGGTTAGTTATGGTAGTGAAACTTGGACACTTTGTAAACAAGATAACAGGGAACTAGATGCTTTTTATTCTGGATGCTTACGCAATATCTTGGGCATTAGGTAGTTCAACGTTGTAACTAATGATGAGGTAAACAAAGAAGTCTGCAACCTCCTTTAAGCAGCATATTGTGCAGAGAGAAACTCCTTTGGTTTGGCCATGTAGCCTGTATGGATAATTAAAGATTGGTGAATAGAGTGAATATGGGCCTGTATGATAATTAAAGATTGGTGAATAGAGTGAATATGGGCCTGTATGGATAATTAAAGATTGGTGAATAGGGTTATGGAAGACCTAGGAGGTAGTGGCCAGACGCAGCAGATGTAGCTCAGGACAGACTTGCTTGGAGAAGTAAATTGCATGTTCTGGTTGGACCTCCATAGCCAATGGCTGCTTGAGGATGATGATGACGATGACCCGCAAATATCAGCTCTCAGCAAAGTGAAGTTAATGTAGTTTGGAGCATTACATAATCTATTTAAAATAAGCTCACCAGACAAAAAAAATTAGTCACCCTGACTCAATGTCGCCTAATAGCGTGTAACGTTTTGGTGCAACCGAGGAACAGCCGAAATCCTGTCTGACATGGATGCCACCAGCTTGCGGATGTAGTGCACATCAATATTCATCCACTCTTCCAGCAGCAAATGACACAGTTTGGCCAGATGGCTGGGGCAGTGCTCTACTCGTTGCCCCAAATAGTCCCACAAGTTTTCTATGGGATTCAAATCCAGGGATTTAGCGGGCCAGTCTAGATGTTCGAATGCTTCAGAATGCTCGTTGTGCCAATCTGACACACTTCGAGCAGTATCCTTCTGGTGTTCAATGTGGAGATGCTGCACAAAAGACAACATGTGGTCATCCAGTCGCTCCATATAGTCCTTCAGTTTCATGTATGATGTCACCCAACCAAAGAACCTATTTCCTCGTACATGAAACACCTCCAGGAACATCATAGAATCTCCTCCAGCTTGAACAGAACCTTGCACACAGTCCGCATGGAAGGCTTCACGCGGCTTACAATGTACCCGTTGCCTCGCATCATTCTAGTACAAGCAAAAACATGACTCATCAGACCAGATCACACTCTTTCAAGAGTCGACAGTCCATTCTTTGTGGTGCCGTGTAGAGCTTTTAACATGGGTCTCTTCCTCGATACTCTGCTCCAGATATCCCTGACATGCAGTTCCCTATGGAGTATTCATTTGGAAACAGCTTGTTTTAGGCCTGCATTGACTGAATGGAGCAATTCCTGCCTCGTTGCAAAGCGGTTTGCCCTAACACTGCAGCAGTCCCTATTGGTGAGAACAGTCTTTTTGCCACAGTTCTGGTGATGATTAGCTGTGGACTGCGATGTACACCACTGCTAGAAGATCCTTTGGACAGTACGTTTTGACACACCTGCAAAGGCAGCAACTTCTTGTACACTATGCCCTTTGGCTGAGCCAAACGCAATAACACCTTTTTGCCACTCATTCACATCTTTGGCGTGACCCATGCTTCATAGAGCGACTAACACACACTACTTCTTGTCACTGCATGAACTCTGTAGTTTTAAGGCACAACTATTTTTAGGATGCGTTTATTACTTGTGCGCCCTCTGTTGCTGTCGAATGGACATAACCATCTTACGGTGGGAGATGACTATTTTTTGTCTGGTGAGCTTATGAGTGATATATATTTTATAAATAATCATAAAATATTCTCTCAGCATATATAAATTTAAAACTTTTATTTATCTTATTTCTGTGTCCATTCATAAGACTTCAACAAGAACATCTCTCTACCTGATATACTATGGATAGTATTTTACATTTTACAAAGTGAGGATTTTTAACTCATTACTTAAATACCATATTTGTACCATGCAATAACTTGAAATAAAGGGTACAGAGCAAATTTCATGGTGAGCCCTATCCTTTAAGGATATCAAATAAACCAATATAAATATGCAGGGTAACTAAACAATAGCTTTACAACTTCAAATATTTGAAACTTTATTTATTGCATGATATGAGAATAAATGATAAAGTTTACAGATACTCAATATGAGTACAAGATATGATGCAAGAGACATCCCAGTGAAATTCAATTTCCTCCTATACTCTAAAGAACAAATATCAAGAGTTACTTGAGTGACAGTGATACTAATATGGTTCTTTCATTTTAGTGATGGATTGTGATAACGGTAAGAGATAAAACACATCTTTAATGGAACAACACAAAAAGAAATTATACGGGGGTTAGTTTTGGTGAAAGATACCCACTTTAATCAATCCAGCAGCAGGGGAATTGCTGTGTTAGACAAATTCTCGCTTGGTGCAGGAAATGAGAAGGTATGTCACCTTGTTGAAAAATGGTTCTTCTTTTCAGGTTGTTGTCAGTGATTTGTAGTAAAAAGTGTTTGAATTTTTTTCATTGAAAGTGAAAGGTTTTTGCAAAGTGATGATAAACATTCCTGATGTATTTCACTTCTGTGTTGTGGAATTTTTTATTTCAGATGACAAATAAAGAGTTATATTTTATGTACAGGGTGTCCTAAAAGTCTGGATTCACAGCCGATTGTCATTATTTGAAACATAATAATTTTCTATTGTATTTCAGATCCAAGATGGCTTCAAAACTAACAATAGATGAAAGAATTGAACTCATTCTCACATACACAAGATAGGATGCTTCACATAGAGGAATTGCTGCTGAATTCAATAGAAAGCATCCCAATAAGCATCTAATAACATATGCCACTGTTGGAAAAGTGTTTAAACGTTTTGGAGAAACAGGAAGTGTATATGATCAAGAGCATACTGATCGTCTAAAAACTGTAACTGATGAGGAAATCTCTGCAGTGGTATGAAAACACTTGCTGAGAAGCCCAAAAATGTCAATACACAGATTATCAGATAAAACAGGTGTCACATGGACCTCAACTCAACGAATTATTAGAAATAATCATTTCCATCCCTATTAAGTACACCTAGTCCAGGAACTGCATGGTGATAACACAGACAGGCATGTGAAATTTTGTGAGTGGTTCTTACAAGAGTGGGAATTTATGGTGTTTTACAGAGATGAAGCCTCATTTCATCTAAATGGTAGTGTCAACTGGCACAACGCATGTTACTGGTCTAAAGACAATTCAAACTGGAGGAAGGCCATTTCCAAACAGATCCACGAATTAAGGTGTGGGCAGGGATATTTAGTGACAGATTAATTGGACCTTTTTTTATGGTAACATAACAAGGGAAACTTACCTCATGTGTTACAAACTTATCTTGTCCCTTAATTGGATGACATCCCATTGTTGGAACTGGGTAAAACGTGGTTTCACCAACATGGTGCCCCATCACATTTTGCTATTTATGTGAGGAAGTTTTTAAATGAAACATTTCCAAACAGGTGGATTGGAACGCGATGTCCAGTCGAATGACCTCCTAGGTCTCCAGACCTAACAGCACTTGACTTTTTCTTTGGGAACATCTGAAGTCAGTAGTTTATCAGAATCGGCCAAGAGCAATCCCTGCACAAAAGGAGGAAATAATCTCTGCATGTAATGACATCGGCTTGATACTTTGAGAAAGAAATGTTCAATGTTCTTGTATTCAGCATATCCACAAGTATTGCAAAGTGCAAGGCCATCAATTTGAGCATTTGCTGTAATATACCTTTTAAATAAAGTTTTGCCTATGGATCCATACTTTTGGGACACCCTATATATTATGTCTATTGAAGTTGAAAAGTTACTTCATAATTACTTTGTAAACTGAATGGACAAATTATTACATACATCTACCTAATGACCTGTTGCTCCACCTTTTGCCCTCACAACAGCAGCCAGACATCTCGGTAAGGACTCAATGAGGTGTTGAAAACACTGAGATGGTATTGCAGCCCATGAAGCAAGGATCGCCTCGTAGAGCATCCACAGTTGATGGTGGGAGTTGGTAGGTTCGAACAGATATTTCCAATTCGTCCCAGAAATTCTCAATGGGGTTGAGGTCTGATGATCGAGGGAGCCATTTGAGTGTGGAAAACTCATTTGAATTATGCATAAGCTTACATATGTGCCCTCATTCAATTCTGATATTATCTGCTCCATGGTAGCCGTGCGATTCCTTGTAATGATGTGGAACTTTGAGTCTGTCTGTGCTCACTTTGAGAGTCAACTGCATGTTTAGAGTCACATTTCTCCTGCTGGTTGGAAGTTTTGCCATATTTCACATAGTCCTGGTATACAGGTGCAATGGTCTGACATGAAAATCCCAACAGTTTAGCAGTTATGGTGATTGAACAACCAGCCTTCCTCACACCTACTATCTGGTCATGGTCAAACTTGTGGTGGTTACTTACATTGCTGCCTTTACCCATGATTACTTTTCCACAACTGGTTTCCAATGTGTAAAGACCTGTTCTATTTATAGGCATTGCTAGGTTCAGTGTTCTGCATGGTTGAACACGATACTTCTTCTTTGCATATTGTTATCAAGGTGTATATAATAATTTGTCCATTCAGTGTATATGAACATTTGAAAAATGACCGTTGTTTCAGGCCCCTGTGGCATATGGGTTTCCTTCCAGTCATGCTATCTGTATCTAGTAGTTAAAATTTTTAAAGATCACAAAGTTGGTGGCAACAGAAACCAGAGATTAGGGAAAGATAAATCTATTAATCAACAAGTCATATAGAATTTGCATTCAATTATTATATCACCTATATATTTTGAATTTAAAAAAATAATAATAATTTGAAAGTGCATTACTTCTCATTTAATTTTTTGTCAATTAGATTTTCTCAGTAGACTGAATTGGTTGTTAAACATTTGGCAGCACACCTCTGACTGTACCCCATAGCGAGAGAGGCATTTTACATATGAAGTGGTAATAGCAAAAATTTACAGCTTCCAAAATATTCTCCTTTGGTGATCAGTGAGCAAGCAAAGTGCTTACTGAAATTCTTCCATCTATTGAACCAGTAAGGCAAGTACTACATTCCATGGCAGTAGACCAATCTACAGTATTTACTGCTTGGCTATGTCCTCCAATATTCACTTCATGTGTTAATGAGTTTCTGGATACCTAGAAATGAGAACAAATACATTCTTCACAAGCTTTGATTATCAAGTTCATTGGCAATGTAACAATAAATAATGGTTAATTTCCATTTCGAATTAAAATTCGAGAATTTTAAACATTAAACAGAAATAATGTACACAGATAGAGTATCATACGTACAGAGGAAATACATGAGTATCAGATGTTCACAGAAATTTCCCCGTAAGTGAAGTGGGGGAGGGGTATGTATAAGTTAGGGTAACCAGATTTATAGAAGGAGATCTTGGGACTTTTGAAAATTCAGTTTCAATCCAGTTCCAGCTGTCACCTAGGATGACCAGAGGTTCCTGTTTTCTGGAGATGTCTGGTCACCTTACTTTTCTGGGGATGTCTAGTCACAATTAATGACTTTCATTTTAAAATTCTAGCATCAATTTTACAGTCACCTTCATTACCGACCCTTTCCTTATAACAGTGTTGCAACTACTACTATATTCCTAAAAGATCTGCTCATGCTCTACAGTTAATTAAATATTTAAAATAACACTTAAAAATAAATTCTAGGGACATTTATTCACTGGGATCAGAGCTTTTCATCCAGTGAACGTCCATGGAAAGCCAGGACATCTCAACACCTTAGTATAATTGGCAGACTAGTTTTATAAATTTAGCTAGGGATTGCTAAATTATTATGAGGGGCATTCAAAAAGTTCTTGACATGTATCTGCAGAACAAAAAACCGTTGAACTTACTTCAAAAATCTACAGACGTGTCAAGAACTGTTTGAATGCCCTCCATGGTTATATGTAAAGGGAAAAAAAGATAATCAACCCTTGCCATGTCTGGGTCACATGTATAGGTTGACAGAATCAAAAATGAGAGGGCAAAGATGTATGTATCTGTTTTCAGTATAAGAAAAAAATTCGATTTTTTAAAAATAAAAATTGCAGTTTGAATTGAGTCTTATAAATATATATCTTAATAAAATAATGAATCAAAATTTAGTCTTATATATATATATATCTTATAAAAATGCATAATTAGCTTGAAAAATAATATTTTCTTTTTTCATTTGATTCAAATTTTATTAAACTACAGTATAAATTATTTGTTAAAGCCATCTGATTGCCATTTCTTAGAAATGATATAAGGTATTGCCCTTTTCTTTCTTAATGTTACTCTTTGCTGAAGTAAACCCCTGATTTAAGCTCACAAGTTTGATTTGAACTATTTCCATTAAAATTTCGAAAATATCCTGAAAATTAACAAAAACTGCGATTTTTTAAAAAAGGAAGATTTTGGAAGTAACTTCCAAAGTATTTTGGAAGCAATCACACAGCCATAGTTATTTGGGCATATCCGATTCTCTCCTGAAGAGGAATATCACCATGCAGAGTTTATGTGGTCATTCAGGAATACCCTGTATATAAAATCACATGCTAAGCCGGTGAAAAGGAAAGCTTTTATTGAGTGGTACTAGTGTGATTACAAGACATACTTTATGAAATGAGAATTATGTAGGATTATGAAAATAATGAACAGAGTCCATGGTTGATTCCAGTTGTTAGCTTGATGAGGTGACTATACAGTTCTTTTCATTAGTAAAAGAAATGCAAGTAATCATCAGAATATATGACTTCCTGCTGATATTTCTGTGGTGCTCCAAATTGCTACTGCCTGCTAATGTTCTCTTGGCAGTTTATGAAGTGGCTCTTGCTGGCACATTTACACAGGCTGTTGGTGATTTCATCTGATAGATGTTAAATTGATAATAAGTGTAACTACCAGTCCATATCTATCTAGTGATTTAGGCATATCACTTTAAATATTAGATACCAGATATTTTCAGTGTAGCAGTGCACTCATAGAAATTTCAGATACAGATTAAAATTCTCTACTTTAAAATCCACATATAATTAAAAAAACACGTGGATTCAATGATGTGGAACAAAACAGAAGAATAGATGCTGCTAGGAATTTTGAAAATCTATGGAGAGTGTAAAATAAGGCATATACACCTAAACTAAGAATAGCAAAGTATGGCACATGCACATGAGGCACTCACTTGTGGCCTCAAACAGTTAAAAGTCATTTTCAGTCCAACATTTTTTTTTAAATATTTCACTATCAGTAAAATCTAACTTTTTACATACATATCTCGTTTTCACTTTGGTTAATACCAAATATAAAGCGATTTTTTTAAATACAAAGAACAGATATTTATTTTTGTTTATAATTCATTTTTTGCTTATTTTCCAGTATATGAAAGTTTATAATAAAATACATATTAAATTTTCTATATATACATTTCTACAATTTGATTTATTAACCTGCTGCATAAATTTTTAACAGTCATAGGTTGTAAAAATTTTTGTAAAACGAAATGTTCCACACTCTTGGACAGCTGTGGGCCTCCTGAACTTTTTTCATCTGGGGGCCTCCAGATACCTTAATCTAGCAATGAAAATTAGGCTACATAATAGTATAGTCCTATCTAAAGTCAGTTATGGCAGTGAAATGCAGAACCTTTGTAAGTAAGGTGACAAGAAACTTTTGATTCTAGATATTTACAGAGTATCTTGGGCATTACGTGGTTTGACTTTGTAAGAAATGATGAGGTTAGTTAGACCAATGTATCTATAGGATATTCAATATCATATTTAATTCTATTTCCACAGAAAAACTCAAGAAAACATACCCAAAAATTTCTAAAATGTCCCTGTTCAGAACCACTATGTTGATGGCATCAGCAATGTCATTTGAGCAGCTTATTGTGCAGAGAGAGACTGTATTAATTTGATCATGTTGTCTGTATACATAACTATAGATTAGCAAACAGAATTGTGAAGAGTATGCCTAAAGCCCTCAGAATAAAGGGTAGACAATATCAAACAGGACTCTGTTAGAATTGATCTACAGTGGTAAAATGCAGCAGATTGTTTCTGTGATATTTCAACACATTTTTCATTAGTTCATATTGTCTATTTAGTGTTTCTTTTTATGGAAGTAACTCGGATAGACAATTTTTATGCAATTTTTCAGGAAAAAATATTTGTATTGCCAATAGGAGTGCACAAGTCCAGCAATTCCATCAAAATGTAATGTAAAATGCAACTTATCATTGATTGTGTCAAAAACAATATTGTGCCCAAGTGATGAAAATTGTAGATCTACCAAATATTTTAGTTTTTACATGCAAAATCACCTTTCCACTGCATATTAGTAGCGAGTCTGCATTTGTGGCATCATGTTGCCTGCATGCAAAACAATACGTGATAGTTCACCCTCAGGAGAACTAAACTACAGTTTGGTTGGAGCTCTGTAGATCATACTTGCTTGAGGATTGTCTGTCTGTCTCTCTCCGTTAGTTCATAAGTTGGGTTATTTTCTCAAAGTTTCACTTTTTTGCACATACTAGGCTAAATGGGCAGGTCACAAGGATTCCAAAGGCTCAGATTAGATTGGGGAAAGGGGACTCACTGAATAGATATTAGGAGGCAGATGGACACCTCTCATCGAGGCTATCCAGTGCATCCTTTAATGTGCATAAGGTTTGGCTCTACTACACATGGAGTCATGGTTTAACATCCTATGTGGTGGACAAAGACCTTTCTAAGACCAACGGTGTCCTTCCTGACTGAGGACAGGGTGGGGGAATTAGAAGAGAAATTTTTCAGTGCTATATGGGTGGGACTTGAGCCTGGGAACTAAAAATTACGATCCTGTCATGCTACTGACTGAGCCAAACACAATCCAGTGTCAGTCTGTAAGGGTTTGATCCCCTAATCTTTCTCCCCCCCCCCAAAAAAAGGAAGGAATGCAAAATCCATTGTGAAGAATATGAGTTATGGTGCCACTGAAAGCCTGTGGTGTGGGATTATAATGGGTTACTTGCAAGCTATTTCTCCCTTATACCCTCCTCCCAAAAAGATGGGGGCGGGGGTGGCTCAGTCGGTAGCGCGCCAGGCTCGTAATCTGTAATTCCCAGGTTCGAGTCCCAGCTGGGTCAGCGTTGAGATTTATCTCCGCAAAAATTCCCCGCCCTGCCCATGGTCAGTAGGGGACACTGATGGGCTTGGAAAGGCCGCCGTCCGTCGGATGGGATGTTAAGCCGTGGCCCCGTGTGCGGGAGAGCCATACCCTGTGCACGATAAAGAACACGCTGGATGGCCTTGACGGGAGGCTACCGTCTGTCTCCCAACAGCTGTTCCAGTGGGTCCCCTCCCCCAATCTACTCTGAGCCTTCGGGGTCCATGTGACCTGGCCATTTAGCCCATGGTGTGCAAAAAAGTGCCGCTCAGAGGTAACACAACCCAACCCAACCCAAAAAGATGAAAATTTCATGTGGTCTATTGTAGCATCCTATATGTCAAATGAATATTAATGAAGTGGATAGTGTAATCTACTATATATTTTAGAGAGTTTAAGAAAATTGAGTAAAGGATCTGAACAATATCACTTAATTCTGCTAGTTGTATTACATAAGCTGAAATTTCAATAACTAAAGGAAATCAACAACAAATAAACAGAATTACCTGTTGACATAGATTATACATCCCTATCAACACCTACATTGCGCAATAATAGAAAGTTGCTGTTCCTGCTAATAGATGGCACAACTGGCAACAAAGTCTGGAAATTTGGAAGATTTTGCCACAATTAATACAGATATGAATGGCTGATGATAGTTTAGTAGTTTACAACACCTGGCATGAAACTGGGAGATGTAGGTTAAAGTTCCATGCATCAGCAAAACTCGTTTTTCCCACAAATGTATTTCTTTTAAGTATAGGAAATATTAATTGCTCCAAGTGTCATAAATTTTCATGGTGAATTATTAAAATCAAACAAAATATTACCTTATATATAACACCTCCTGTTGGCCCACATGTTAGAATATGACTACCATCGTTATTAAATGCAAAAAGTTTTCCAACTGGGTTGTACTGTTGGATGGAAGAATCACTATTACTAGTGAAAGGACCTGTTGCACCAGAATGTATGTCTAACTCTCCTATTCGTTGTCCAGTCTTGTTGACACTCCACTGTATAAACTGAAAATAAAAGATTACATTTAAATATTGTTATGTCTATCAATCAATAAACATATTTTTTGTGAAATTACAAAAAAATAATCATAATGATAAAAAAATTGTGTAAAGATCTGATACCTTATTGTTTTGAAAATTTAAAAAGGTAATAAAATTTAATAATAAGGCTGAGCTTTTACAATATATAAACTTCATAGTATTACTATGAAAACAACAACAAAACATTATGGATGAATATTACAGAAAAGCAACTGCTGATATTGGAGATCATTTCTTCCTATGATGACATGCCTTTCAGTACTTTACACAACACAGCAACAACAATGCTCAATTACACAGTTCTTGTACATCCCCCATAAAAGACTAACTGCACTGCTAAATAATGTTTTGAAAAACAATTTTAACAACTTTTACATTGCAAGAACTAAAAAAAACCCCTTCAAGCAGCTGCTTGACATAGGGGTCTGATAGGAGCCTGTCAGTTTATATGCCATGGAGAAGGTCTGTGAGGAACGCAAGATCTCAGCAGAAAGACAACACAAACAACCATACTTTACCAGGGGATCGAACCCAGGTCACTTTTATCAGTTGCCAAGTGCACTAATCACTTAGCCACATGACAGCTTTTTGAAATTTTGTCATCGATATATTTCTACTATGTTTTATGATGTGATTTATAAAGTTCCTTGTTTTTTAATATTGTGCACAATGTTGCCACTACGTAATTCTTCATTGCTCTATGAAGGTGATCCATGCTTCATGGGCAACAAATCATGAGTACCTGCCATTAAAAATTAAAGAGAGATGCATCATAAACAAGTTATGCTTTCACAAATTTTGGGGGCCAACAATCCTTGCCAGTCTAACGAGTCTTTAGCAAATTGCAATATATCTACTTGTCTAAAACTATAAATAAAATTTAAATATATTAGAAATAAGTTCTTGGTTATACATAAAAATGATATTATGTAATATTATAATTAAAGTTATAGTCAAGTTATAAATTGATTAATTATGTAATAGCTGAGGTCAGGAACTGGAATAAGTGAAGGGGTGGGGGGTGGGGGTAAAAAGTGTTACACTCTCCTGAAAATGTTAAAAAAATTGAATATAACAAATATTAATCATACATGTATACTATACATATTTTAAAATAAATATTTTTAAAGACTACTGAAATAGTGGGGAAATCAAAACATCAGAATTATGTTCCAGATTGATATTTTCACTGGTCTCCACCCTCACTCTCTTTTGCTAGGTCCTGGTCTGGCCTAGATGGAAAGCTTCCATCTCTCTCCTAATAGCTTTCCATCCCTTACACATATCTGTCCATGTTCCCAACTTCAAAGAACATTTGAAATCTAGTAATTTTATAGCATATTTAGTCAAAATATGACATTTATATAATCTTATTATATGGTCTTCTAATTCATTAAGTAAGCTCACTAATAAACATTAGATTCTCATATAATCTTATACTAACAGCATTATAGTAAGAAATTCTTTAAAAGTTCACACCCCCTCCAAACTTCATGAAGAAATTTTAAGGACGGCTTTTCTGCCACTTGCAAAAAAATTTCTGCCTAGTGTATGTCAAGTCTTAACACACCAAATAAAGAAAAAAAAAATAATTACTCCTAATTTTGTAAAGCAGACTTCAAATAGCATTAAAATAATCTAATGAATATATATAAGAAAAGAAAGTGAAAACATTACCTATTTAACTTTATATAGTCTGTTCTAGAAGTACAAGACATGGGTCATCGCTCTCAATCGAAACATGAGAATCACCTCCTTTTGTTCTCTCAATATATATATATACAGGGTGAGGCTGACAGTTAATGGATTTGCAAATATACACAATAGAAATGTTTCTAGGGAGCACATGAAGAGAAGTCGAAGATTTAGTGAGAAAGCCAAAACCGAAAGTATCATCGAGGTTGATGGCTCTTCCCACTTAACAGTTCCTTCTCCAAGTGTTTAATCAGATCACAGAGAATTGCAATATATCTGGGATTTTTGCCCTATTGTAACTGCTCCATTTTCCTTCTGTATGAATGGAGACTCACCCTTTCTACTGCAGCTCTTCTGGCTAACACAAATCCCTTTCCCTGAGCACCAATTATGAGAAAGTTGGCTAAGCCAGTGCTGTCTGGTTCATACAAGTTTCTAAGAATATCTTATTAAAAAAAACCCTGAAATGTATCAACACAAAAATAGTGAAAATAACAAAATAAGGAATATCCCCCCCCCCCCCATTATTTATATTTTATCATAATACTTTGAAATTCCGTTAATATTATCGCATTGCTATTCAAAAATCATTATATTATTTTGTTATGTTACACATAATGTTTTTCAACAATGGTATTAACATGAAATAGGTAGCAGGTCATATAAAGGAATTGAAATTAAAAACTGAAGGAAAACAAGCTTTGAAAGACACTCAGACAGCCAAAGCTTATCATTGCAGGTTACTCAGTCATTTATGACAATTGTGGTTTGTTACTACTGAGGTTGAGGATGAATGAGATCATTTTAAACATGATATACTTGAAACCAACAGTACAGTTTTGGGTCAAATAGCGTGTAGGAGAGAGAGGTATTTGAGTGATAATGCTATGCAGCTTATTTCTGAAAGAACGGGAGTGCAGGGCCAAACTGAATCTACACTCTTCACCTAATATATATATAGAATGATAAGAATCTTATAAGTATCTTTGGCATGATATCCTGGTTATAGAGCACGGAAAGCTGCTTAAGAACACAATAAGAGTGGATTGTATCAGAGATATAGGTGTGCACCCATGGAATTTTGCTTTTCATTTTACATTTTTAAAGGAGAACATTCATTGAATACTCAATCATAAAGGATTATTAATTTTATTCATCAAACAAGCTGAAAAAAACTAAAAGTAGAGTTAAAAAATGACACACAAAATAAGTAATTTTTGCTGTAGTGATAATAAGGTGTATACAAAGAACTGTCAATTTTCATATCTTTAACATGATAATGAGCTAACTCAAATTGACCAAAACAGATTAAGGTTTCTTCATTTTTACACCCTAAAGAATAACACCACTTTTTTATACATTAGGAAGTGCCTGGCCACATCCTGTACACATGCCTACAAGAGGAAATCATAATGGCATACAGGGATTAAAGGATATGGACAAAAAAGTTCTCAAGGTGAGGTTTCAGTTATGGCAAGATGGGCTGAAAATTTAGAAATGTCTTGAACAATGTGGTTAGTTCAACTCCCATTGTTTGCAATGATAATAGCCGTATTACTTGCTTTGATAATGGCCCTTAATAATTGGGAGGTCACTGCTGTAAAGAGTCTTGATCCAAAAACTGCCTAACCAGGATAAGGTCTCACAATTACCTTCCATGCATACTCACTTCTGCTGATCACTATTTTTAAAAACAGAAGATGGAAGTAATTGCAAAGTATGTATCTCTATCTCCCCCCCCCCCCTGTTTTACACCATTTTCTGCCTTAAACCTATTTCAGTATCCTAGAATTATTTTTATTATTCATACCAACATTCTATGCATTTTTCCTGCTCTTCAAATTGAAACTAGAAGTAAAACTAAAACGTAAAAGAAATGCATTACTCAGATGAAGGCCAGTTATTGTTAGAGCCTTAGTTATTGTGAAAGTGCTGGGAGATGGGAGGGCCAGGTGTCATGACCTAGTTAATTGCTTGCAAGTATGGCAGTCAAGTAGCTATAAATGGAATGTTTACAGCAAGGAGCAAGTTGCAAGCTTTGGATAAATTCACCATACATCTAATTAGTATCTAATTTTAAATTTAAATATTTATTTTCATTTCTGTAGATTTATTTCCGTAAATTACTGATCTTTTCTGATCTTTCAGTTGATCAATTATTATCGATTTTTGCAGAGTTATGCTACATTGGATGGCTTACAGCTTGTTTCTGTGGATATTTTATTTAATATCACATTAGGCTATATGTTATTTTTCCTTTTATTATTCCTTTATTTTCTAGTAAAAAAACTGATCTTGTATCTTTTTCTGAAAATGAATGAGGTCTCTGATACAAAAGCAAAAAATATTTCCTTGGCATGAAAATCAATCTTCCTGTGGAAGGGCAATTTTGGCAAGGGTTCCTTACCCCTCCCCCAGTAGAATTTTTTTTAATTTAAATTTTTGAAGTTTATATTCAACAGTTTTAAAACATTTTACACCCATCTTCCCACTTCCAATATATAGGCTGTGCCACTCTGATGATATAGACATTTGTTTCTTATTTTTGGTGCACAAACCTTTCTGCACTCAGCCAAGATCACCAAACTTTAACACCCCCCCCCCCCCCCCCAAAAAAAAAAAAAAAAAAAAATTAAAAATGTTTAGCAAAAAAAAAGGCAGCTAAGAGTGTTTTTTCCATTTCATAAACAGGGGCAGAAAATCACATCAATGCAAGTAATCCAGGTTACCTTGTATAACACTGGCCTATGTTATAAATATACCACACAGCAAACATTAAAGCCTTAATCGTACAGTTTGATCTATTTTTTCCCTGTATCACTGTGAAAACATCTTAATAAAATTAATATGTTTCTAAACTAGTTTAAATTTTTTTTATAAAATTCGCAATTAAATTGTTTAATTTGGTATATAAAATGACCTATTTCAGTTGATTGTAATTTTTTTTTTAAATTACTAAAGTTGACTTGTTGATATGACTCAGCACAGTTAGCAAAAAACCTGGACTTTTCTCAAAATATACTACCAAGAAAAAAATTACAAAACAGGAGTCATTCTCTTGCTTCAAGTAAATATTTTATTTTAGTTATTGAGAAACAAATAGCCATTCTATTTATGTGCATTATAATCATTGCTGTCTATCAGCTTTTTTCACTTAAATTTTTATTTGCATTCACAGATGCATTTTTTTTAATTACACGCTTTTATAAAAGCCCTATTAAAATAAAACTAGTTGACTTTTATATTTGCTAAATATTTTATTCAGAAAAATCCAGAATTAAATTCTGATTAATTTGGCCTATAGCATGCCATAATTCCTTTCATTAGCTGTTTGGCAAAAAAATCTAAAGTTAATTTTTTTGGCTGAAACCCAAAATCAGAAATTTGCTTTCGTAAACAATGCAAAGATACCTAGAACTGAAATCTCTTATATCATCAATTTTCACCAGTAAACAGTGTGTTAACATGTTTTAGAAATATGTTTCCTAAATTAAGGAATGGTTGTTTTGCTATTTATATAGACATATTTATTTTGTTCACAAGCAGAAATTAAAAATAATTTCCCATATCTTTTCAAATAATAGGAATATTGTAATTAATATTATTCATTGCTGAAAGTGTCAAAGGGATGCAAACAAACATTTTAAACAAATTCTGAATTAGAAAAAACTGAAATCATACTCATCATTTTCATTAACATTTAATTTTTTGTTCATATTTGGCATATTCTTCTTTAATAAACAGACTGATATATGCATTGTACATTATTAGTGTAACACTCCACCATATTATAACATCCAGGTTTGCGTTTTTTACATAGTCCATACCTTTCCATCTCCACCCATTGTATAACATGTGGTTTCATCAATACTGAACTGGGCTGTGAACACTTCATTTGCATGGGCTGTCCAAGTAGCAATGACTTCAGAAGTCCGCATATCTGAAACAATAATTTGTAAATAAATTTTCCATACTAAAAATTATTACATTTCAAATTTAATCTACTGAAATAATTTTCTCTTCAGATTAGGTTGCGATAGTTGTAAAGAACTAGATGCTTTTTCCAATGGGCATAACCTTATATACTATTTACTAGGTCTAGCAGGCAATAGTACAAAAACTTGGCTTACGTTTTAGCAGGGGATGTCCTAATAATGAGAAAGCTTGTAAAAGCTAAAAATAGTTTTTATATTTATCTGTTGGGTTGTTTTACCTCTGAGCAACACTTTTTTGCACACAATGGGCTAAATGGCCAGGTCACAAAGATCCCAAAGGCTCAGAGAAGGTTGGGGGAGGGGACCCACTGGAATAGCTGTTGGGAGACAGATAGTAGCCTCCCACCGAGGCCATCCAGCATGTTCTTTAACGTGCACAGGGTATGGCTCTCCCACACACAGGGTCATGGCTTAACATCCTATCCGAAGGACGGTGGCCTTTCCAAGCCCAGCGGTGTCCCCTACTGACCATGGGCAGGGTGGGGAGTTTTGCAGAGATAAATCTCAACACTGACCCAGCTGGGACTCGAACCTGGCCTGGCGTGCTACCGCCTGAACCACCCTATATTTATCTGTCCTGTATGTTCCATATATCAGTCCTACATAAATTATTTGAAAAACCAGAAACTAAAACTATTCTCCTACATGCAAAAGAAAAACAACCTTTATAAGGTTCTTTACTAATCATTTAAAATGTTCTGAAAGTCAAAAATTAAGCCACACCCAAATTTCTTTAAATGTGATCTGTATGTATCACATATAATTTTGAAGGAGTCAGTGGACATGGAGATCCAATGAAAATGTGCAATTTAGTTTCCCATATATATCTTTTCCAAATAACAGCTGCATATTTGGTTATTATGTGTGGATTCCAGGAATGATCCTGTTTTCCATTGTTCACCCACTTCATTTAAGGTCACCTCAGTTTCCTTAAAAGCCAGGCACAATACTTAAACTCAATCTATAATTTGTAGTTCTGCATGTGGTCAACCACCCAGCCAATTGTGGTCTCCCCATATGTAAGATGCTAATTAACACTAAAACAGTATAAATATTTCTCTTACATAAAATATAAGAGGGACCAACAGATCTTGAATACATTATAATAATAAATTTGCATTTATTGTGCAAATGAAAGCATTATTATGTTTGGAAAGGAAATAAATTTTTATTTATTCTTTTGGTGGCAAATATGTGGGATAAGCAAAATGTTAATTCACAAAAAATTATCTAGGTAGTCACTGGAAGGAGAGCTATAAATTAATCCCCTGTGATGATGCACAGAACTGGAAAGGCCAAGTACCTAATGTCTGACCCCACCTTCTCATGGTGCAGGCCTCAATACCTTTAAAAAGATATACTCTCTTATGGAAGGGAACAGAAGGGGAGGGCTGCAAGATCAGTGTAGCCTACAGATCTGGGCCACTGTACCTATTTTTTTCTACTCTGCTGAGGATTGGACAACCACACAGGGTCCTGGTGCTGATCATATATATCAACCTATGGAAGTTGATCCGTAGATGATCATATATATCAACCTGAATGGAATAATGGTTCTGAGCTTGATTACGAATCCTGAATGTGCTAAACTGGTGGGCTTCTGTGGAAGGAAAATCTTCTGTTGTGTTTTCTGTTTGTTTGTGGGTTGACAGCCCCAAGTGAATATATTCACAGGATATGTTTTATCAGCTGGTGGATAATCCTGATCAGAGGCCATCACAGGTACTTGAACTCTTGCTTCTACGGGCATCATAAAATCCTATATTAGAAGTCTTCTAGTGTAGATGGTTTCAGCTTTTAGTAGTGGGTCTGGCCCCATGCCTGCAATTAGGGGGCTGTTTGATACTGTCGGCATTCCCTCTCTCAATAAGCACAGTTTCTTTAGACATCCCACTAACTATTTTCTCTCCATAGGTAGTTGGAATGTGAGGACTCTGCACAGAGCTTATTCTCTTAATGTCCTCACATAAGAATTCCACTGTTATAATTTAGATATTCTGGGCTTGCAAGAGACCAGATGGACAGAAAAATGTGACATTCCTAAAAAAATAATCTTAAATTTCCCTTTTCTGGGAGAGAAGATAAAGAGCATCTCCAAGATGTAGGTTTGCTTCTCAGTAGACACTCTATAGTGATGCCCTTCTAGGATATGAAAGCATTAATGAAAGATTTTTTACAGCTAAATTTCAGACAATCATTAAACACTTGAATGTTATCTGTTGCTATGCCTCGACTGGGGGTGCAAATGAAAATGATAAAGATAGGTTTTATGGACAACTTCAGAATATTTTGAATTCTGTCAAGGTAGGAGATATTACCCTTGTTTTCAGCAACTTCAACAGTGCTCTTTTAGGTAAAAGGGAGCAGAGGAGGCAAAATTATTTGAGTGATAAAGCACTGGAGCATATTTTGAAAAGAAAGAACTGCAGGAATGTCCTTAATCAAAATCTTATTAGTCCTAACAGAAAGGATTACAAAGATCTTAAATGTGAAAAGATCAGTTAGCAGCTGATAAGACTCTTTGGTGAGATGGTTTGGCTGCCAAAGCTTAGGAAGCAGTCTAGACAGTGTAATAGCAGAGAGCTGTATCAGATATTTAATGCTTTGTGTGGTAAAAAATGAACAGGTGTACAGGGATTGAAGGATAAACAAGGTGAGGATTCTGTCATGGCTAGGTGAGCTGAGCATTTCAGTGATGTTCTAAACAATGAGGTTAGTTCTATTCCCATTGCTTGTAATTATGATAGAAGCTGAGGAAGCAGTCTAGACAGTGTAATAGCAGAGAGCTGTATCAGATATTTAATGTTTTGTGTGGTAAAAAACGAACAGGTGTACAGGGATTGAAGGATAAACAAGGTGAGGATTCTGTCATGGCAAGGTGAGCTGAGCATTTCAGTGATGTTCTAAACAATGAGGTTAGTTCTATTCCCATTGCTTGTAATTATGATAGATGCATTACTGGCTTCAATGATGGATTGATACCACTGACTGAAGTTACTTTGGCCACCTCTAAATTAAAACTACATGGATGCCCAGGTTAGAAGAAATTACTATTGAAATTCTTAGAGATGGGAATATTTCTATTGTAACTTGAATGACTACATGTGACATAAAGGGAATGTTCATAGCATTAATTAGAGGAAATCTTGATCGGCGGCCGGTAGCTGAGTGATCCAGAGCACCTGACACGTTATCAGGAGATCGTGGGTTCGCATCCCACATGGCTCAGACAATTTTTTCTCTAAAATTGAAATCGACGTCAAAAAGTGCCTATTTATTACTGGATGTTGAACTGTCGAGTTTATCTGAGTTTATCTCAATATTTATTATCATTAGCATACTTGTAAGACATTATTTCCATCTAATGGCAAAATAAAAAGCCGCTAGGGGTAAAAATTGCCTGAATAGCGCATATATGTGACATAAAGGGAATGTTCATAGCATTAATTAGAGGAAATCTTGATCGGCGGCTGGTAGCTCAGTGGTCCAGAGCACCTGACATGTTATCAGGAGATCGTGGGTTCGCATCCCACCTGGCTCAGACAATTTTTCCTCTAAAATTGGAATCGACGTCAAAAAGTGTCTATTTATTACAGGATGTTGAATTGTCAAGTTTATCTGAGTTTATCTCAATATTTATTAGTAGTTTACACTTTTCAGAGATTCAAAAAATGCGAATTGTAATATATTATCAATAGCTATCCAACCTGAATAGAATTTTTAATTTGTCTCTAAAAACAAAAACAAAAAAACAATGTTTATAGACAGGAAGACATACAGACGACAAATGGAAAATATTAACTCATTTTCTTTTTGCAAAACGGGATATAAATCAATAATGTAAGACAATCATAAACACACTTCCTACTTTGCCTCATATTATTATCATTAAAGTAACATGATTTCAATAAAAGAATACATTCTGTGAGCACATACCTGTTCGGGGGGTGGGGTAATATGGGAGGCTCTTTGTTTTAAATATTCTATGTACTAAAAATTTGTTATAATTATTTCTCATAGAATAAGCTTGGGCCGGTGCTCAATTGGTAGCATGCAGGCTCCTAATCTGAAGTTTCCTCTGTTTCTCTGTCAGTGAAAAAAGGGTAATTGATGGGCTTGGAAAGGCCGCACCCATCACATGGGGCTTTAAGCCATGGAGCCCTGTTCAGGAGAGCCATACCACCTGAACGTTAAAGCACACAATGATGGCTTTGATGATAAGGCTTCCATCTGTCTCCTAATAGCTTGTCCAGTGGATCAGTTTCCCCATCCTTCTCTGAGCTCTCTAAGTCTTTGTGACATAACCATTTAGCTCATTGTGTGCAAAAAAGTGCAGCACAGAGGTTAAATAACTCAATTAGTGGAGGTTTACCACATAAAAGCCTGAGGTGCTTGCCTTGGGGCTTCAACATTCATGGGTTTCAGTTGAGTTATTAACCATATTTGGTTTTTCAACATTTTAGTGAAATATTTCACAATCAGTATACTTTACTACATACAGACACCTCTTGTGGTTTTTGACAAAACTTCATGTGTAATGTTATTAAATATAATGACTTTTGCAAATTACACTACAAAGAACAGATATTTATTTTTGTTCATAATTCCATTTTTGTTCATTTTCTAGCATGTAAAATTTATATAATACATATTAAATCTTCTATGTATGCATTGGTCTGTAAATGGTAGCTAGGTAGTCACTGGAAGGAGAGCTATGCACCAATCCCCTGTGATTATGCATAGAACCGGCCAGTCCTAGCACCTAATGTCCGACCTCGCCTTCTCGTGGTGCAGACCGTTAGTACCTTTCAAAAGAGATACTCTCTTGTGGAAGTGAACAGAAGGGGAGGGCTGCCAGATTAGTGTGGCCTACTGATCTGGACAACTATGGCTACTTTTCTTTTTTTTCTACCCTACTGAGGAGTGGTCAACCACACAGGATCCTGGTGCTGACCATATAAACCCACTGGACTGGACAGATATATGGCTCTGAGCTTGATTATGGATCCTGATTTTGCTGCACTGGTGGGCTTCTGTGGAAGGAAAATCTTCCCCTGTGTTTTCTGTTTGTTTGTGGGTTGACAGCCCCAAGTGAATAGATTCACAGGATATGTTTATCAGCTGGTGGATAATCCTGAGCAGAAGTCATCGCAGGCACCTGAACTCTTTGCTTCTATTGGCATCGTCAAATTCTACATTGGAGGAAGTCTTCCAGTGTAGATGGCTTCAGCCTTTAGTGGTGGGGGAACGGGTCTTTGCCCCATGTCTGCGATTAGGGGGCTGTTTGATATTGTCGGCATTCCCTCTCTCAATAAACATAGTTTCTTTAAACATCCCACTAACCATTTTCTCTCCATAGGTAGTTGGAATGTGAGGACTCTGCACAGAGCTTTTTCTCTTGATGCCCTCACACAAGAATTCCACCATTATAATTTAGATATTCTCGGCTTGCAAGAGACCAGATGGACAGATAAAGGTCAGATTCTTAAAAATAATCTGAAATTTCTCTTTTCAGGAAGGGACAACAATAAGCATCACCAAGGCATGGGTCTGCTTCTCAGCAGACATGCTAGTGATGCTCTTCTAGGATATGAGTGCATTAATGAAAGGTTTCTTACAGCAAAATTACAGACAAGCGTTAAAGACCTGAATGTTATCTGCTGTTATGCCCCCACTGAGGATGCTGATGAGGATGAGAAGGATAGGTTTTATGAACAACTTCAGGATATTTTGAATTCTGTCAAGAAAGGAGATATTACCCTTGTTCTTGGTGACTTCAATGCCAAAGTTGGTACTAACTCTGACCTTTGGGCAGGAGTAATAGGCCCTTTTGGTATTGGTAGCTGCAATGGCAATGGGCAACGTCTCCTACAGGTAAGTAAACTCAATGGTTTCAGAATAACTAACACATATTACAAACACCGCGACATACATAAATACACATGGGTTTCACCTGATGGGCTGCATAGGAATATGATTGATTATATATTAATTAACAGCAAATGGGCTAGTTCTGTTGGAAATACCAGGGCATATAGGGGAGCTGAAATTGGATCTGACCATTACATTGTTAAAAGTGTCTTGCAACTTAAACTTAAAAAGTGTTGTGCTAGGGTTAAAAAATTTGCTTTTAATACTGAAGCTCTGAAAGACCCAGTTATAGCCAAAGCTTACCATGATAGGTTACTTAGTCATTATGACAGTCATGGTTTGCTTACTACTGAAGTTGAGGAAGAATGGGATCATTTTAAACAGGCTTTTTTGGACACTAACATTACTCTTTTAGGAAAAAAGGAGCAGAAGAGGCAAAGTTATCTGAGTGATAAGGCACTTGAGCTTATTTCAGAAAGAAAGAACTGCAGGAATGTCCTTAATCAATATTCTACTAGTACTAATAGAAAGCATTACAGAGAACTTAATAAACGTGTAAAAGATCAGTTAGCAGCTGATAAGAATCTTTGGCTTGATGGTTTGGCTGGCAAAGCCAAGGAAGCAGTTAGACAGCACAACAGCAGAGAGCTGTACCAGATAGTTAATGTTTTGTGTGGTAGAAAACGGACAGGTATACAGGGATTGAAGGATAAACAAGGTAAGGTTATAGAAGGTGAGGATTCTGTCATGGCTAGGTGGGCTGAGCATTTCAGTGATATTCTAAACAATGCAGTTAGTTCTACTCCCATTGTTTGCAATGATGATAGATGCATTGGTGGCTTTAATGTTGGCCCTATAACATAATCTGAAGTTATTTTGGCTATTTCTAAACTTAAACTACATAAATTCCCAGGGGTAGATGGAATTACTACCGAAATGCTTAGAGCTGGGAATGTTTCGGTTACCACGTGGATGACTGAAATTCTGAATATCTTTTATGATAAAGGCATGGTTCCTAAGGATTTTACCAGAGCTATTGTTATCCCTATTTTCAAAAAAGGTGATCGCAGTTCTTGTGATAACTATAGGGGTATTAGCCCTATAGTTATCACAATTATTGGATGATCATATGGTATACCAGACAAGTTAATTAACATAATGAAAGCTCTCTATAATAACACTGAGTCGTGTGTGAGAGTTGGTAAGGCTTGTAGCAATTGGTTTAGCATTACTTCTGGTGTTCGACAAGGGTGCATTTTGTCTCCTTTTCTCTTTAGTTTGGTTATTGATTATGTTATGCGAAATTCACTTCAAGGGAAAGATTTTGGCCTTAAATGGGCTAGAAATACGAAAATTTCTGATTTAGATTATGCTGATGATTTAGCCCTTTTGGCAAATGATGTTGATGACATGAACTCTTTCATTCGAGCTGTTGATGAGACTGGTAGTAGAGTAGGTTTGGTTATAAACAGAGAGAAAACTAAAATGATGAAAATTGGTCAGGCAGTCTGAATGGTTGCAGTCTTGAGCAGGTGTCACAGTTTAATTACCTTGGGAGCTATGTACTTAAATGGAGATGATACTGGTACTTAAAAGAGAAGATACTGGTGATGTGCGGCATGAGATTAACAGACGAATAGGGATTGCTGCCGGGACTTTTAAGAATCTATGGAGAGTGTGGAGAAATAGGCGTATACACCTAAAGACTAAAATTAGGCTGTATAATAGTTTGGTTCTTTCTAGGGTTAGTTATGGTAGTGAAACTTGGACACTTTGTAAACAAGATAACAGGAAACTAGATGCTTTTGATTTCAGATGTTTACGCAGTATCTTGGGCATTAGGTGGTTCAACTTTGTAACTAATGATGAGGTTAGGCAAAGGAGTTTGCAACCTTCTTTAAGCAGCATATTGTGCAGAGAGAGACTCCGTTGGTTTGGCCATGTTGCCCGTATGAATAATTATAGATTGGTGAATAGGGTTATGATCATTGCGCCTAAAGGCCTCAGAAAGAAGGGGAGACCTAGGATGCGGTGGGCAGACAATGTCAAACAGGACCTTGTTAGAATTGGTATGCAGTGGCCAGATGGAGTAGATGTAGCTCAGGATAGACTTGCTTGGAGAACTAAATTGCACGGTCTGGTTGGACCTCCATAGCCCATGGCTGCTTGAGGATGATGATGATGTATGCATTACTACAATTCATTTTATTTAACCTGCTCATAAAATTTTTTTTCCATTCAAAGTTGCAAAAACTTTTTTCAGAATGAGTAACACCCTGCCCCTCCCAGACAACTGGTGTCCTCTAAAACCTTTTGCTCCAGGGACTTCAAATATTTAAATCTGTTGCTGAATTCACCTTGTAACTGGCTGTCTCATAACTTCTCCTATTTCTTCGCTGATATTATTTCTGTGCATTTTGATTGCTATAAATAGCAATTTTAACTTTATAAATTTCTAACGTTATATGTTCTACTCTATCAATAAAATCAACTTCTTAATGTCCATATTTAAGTTTAACTCAATTGAACATTTTAAGGGTAAACTTTCTTTGGACCAAACCACAAGATATCTCATAGAATTTGAAACTCAGTGGGAGAGTTGGCCCCCTACAATGGGTGAGAAAGGGTTGAACCACAAGGACTGTATATGCTGATCCTGGATAGTCAGAATTCCCCCATGCAGACAAGAAAATTACTCATCATCATCATCCTCAAGCATCCATGGGCTATGGAGGTCCAACCAGACCGTGCAATTTAGTTCTCCAAGCATGTCTATCCTGAGCTACATCAGCTGCATCCGGCCACTGCACACCAATTCTAACAAGGTCCTCTTTGACATTATCTGCCCACTGCATCCTAGGTCTCCCCCTCTTTCTGAGGCCTTTAGGCACTATGTTCATAACCCTATTCACCAATCTATAATTATCCATATGGGCAACATGGCCAAACCAACGGAGTCTCTCTCTGCCCAATATACTGCTTAAAGGTGGTTGCCGACTCCTTTGCCTAACCTCATCATTAGTTACAAAGTTGAACCACCTAATGTCCAAGATACTGTGTAAGCATCTAAAATCAAAAGCATCTAGTTTCCTGTTATCATGTTTACAAAGTGTCCAAGTTTCACTACCATAACTCATCATCATCATCCTCAAGCAGCCATGGGCTACGGAGGTCCAACCAGACTGCGCAGTTTAATTCTCCAAGAAAAAACCAAACTGTTATACAGTCTAATTTTAGTGTTTAGGAGTATATGCCTATTTCTCCACACTCTCCATAGATTCTTAAAAGTCAAGGCAGCAATCCCTATTCGTCTGTTAATCTCATGGGATAATTACTACCTGAAAAAATATGTATGCATATTATTTTGCATAAATGACAAATACCAAACCCACAAAGTGCTTCTTTTTTAATCAATAATAATAAAGTTATTGAAAGAAATTTATGAACAGAACATAATCAACTTACATCCACTAAAGAACCTTGTTTATGGATGTACATAAACAAAATTATCAAAAATTTTGTTACAATAAACTACACTTAAATTATTTGTTTTATACTTAAATTACTTACAAAACTTACACTTAAATTATTTGTTTTATTTTTCATTTTATTTTTTCACTTTAGAATTCAACATTAATGCCATTTCAAGTTATGCAGACATTTATAATTTGTGGGCCTACAGAAAAAATTTACCCAGTATATTGACAAACTTAGGTAACATAACCACGGATGTTTCGAAAATGTAAAAAATATTTCCTTGCCCTTGTCTATCAGGTTCATACTAACGTTGACAGACTTATAAGTATTGAAAACCTTATTTTTCACAGTTTTTTTAATATTCAAATGCATTTATTCTCTATTTTTTAACCTGGTCATTTTATCTTGTTAACCCACGAATTCCTTGAAATTTGCATTTTCCCTCCTACAAATATTCCCCATAATTAAATATTACACAATTACACCCATTTTATACAGTCCCACCCCTGGTGTCAAAAAATATCTGTATTTGGCTTCCTACGATTATGGTAAGCCCTATCTATATTAATCCAGTTTAAATTTTTGTCAACATAAACACCTAGATATTTTTTTATTGCACAGGTGATGCTTGCTGTTACCTGTGAAAGGATTTTGTCTTGTTGCCAGCAGACTATTGCTGCATTATGCTAGACTATGGCAAGACTATTGCTAGACTATGGCAAGGAAACACCTCCTGCACTGCAAATGGATGGTTGACCCTAACAGGTGAACTTACCTGCTGATTGATTATGATATGGGGTGGTGGTGGGACTGCTAGTTTCCTTGCTGCAACAGGCAGCACTATCCAGTAACAACCACTGGTTCTGTAACTGTAAGGGAGATAAAAGGGGATCTCAGCATTATGGATCAAGAAGAGCCAAACAGGAGCTCGAATTCAACTATAACGATATTGCTTCCCAGGAATTAGTCTCCACAAATGGCAAACGTACGAGGGTGTGCTTAGAACCCACTAAAGTAACCAAACAAGAGGAACCTTCATTGGATGGTATACTCCTTATAAGCTACAATAAGGTATCTGCAGAAAGTCCTTTAACTTGATGTAATATTTTAATTTGACACCTTAGTGGCACATTGATATTGTGACTGCTGGGGTCAGGGTTAAAATCTCGGCTTGTATGGTTGTTTGTGTGCTATTAGCTCTAATTAAGGCAGTGGTCAGGAGTGATTTCAATCGTAGTGTCCTTGTATGAGAAGGAGGAGTTTCTAGGACCCTTCTTTATCCTACATGTTGCAAATAAAAAAATTAAGCATCTTAAAATAGTTTCAAAGTGCATTTTAAATTTAATATTACATAAAAGCTGGGAGTGTCACTAATAATTTTTAGTAATAATTAAAATGCAAACCACAGCTAGTTACTACTAATTTAATTTCATGATATTTAGCTGTACATTACAATTTGAGTCACTAACTATCTCCTATGCCGAATAATTACAATTCACTGGATACTCATAAATCTCAGGTATGTTGTGTTTATAACACAAGATCCTATATGATAAATGTTACATTCTAATTTCTTATAAAGCCTATCTTTAGTATAAAGGAGATATAGTAGAAATAAGATATTACCAGTTCTGTTGTTTGTAGTGCTGGTTCACTTAGTTGATTCTTGGCAGTGATGTTTCTGCTTTGATGTTCTTTTTCGGCTATGATGTTTAAATCATGATGATGCTAAAATTGTGACACTCCAGACGTGCTGTATAATACAGCAAAGTCGATGTTGTTGAGTTGATGTTGCAATGGCTGGCAAAGTCACTTAAATGTTCTCTGTTAGGGCATTTTTGCCCTCTGCAGTCATAATTTTTCCTTTAACGTCGACTATTTAAGGTTACTAGTCTTCTGATGTTAAGTTTCAACCTTAGCACATGTATTCGATGAATTCAACTCCTTTCCACTTTCAGGTAAAAATCATTTCAAGCAAGGATGGCAGGTGACTCAAATTTAAAAAAAAAAGAGGTTCTGTAGAACCCTATAACTAACGCACAAACATCTTCAATGTTAAACACTTAAATTCAAAACCAAATGTTTAAAAAGGTTAAAAAATTGACATCAATCCACATGTTAAAAGATAACATTAATGCAAAACATGTTTCACTCCATCCTCATCTGGGGCTTCATCAGGTGCAAATGTGAACAACCTATGTGGCTGTGGGCTATTCATACTGGTGTCTCTCAACTATTGTGTAACTGCACAGCATATGTTTAGGTGCTCACGCAGCAGGAGGTTCTAAGTGGGCATGTTTGGAATCTCCATATTGCATATGGAGTTTTTTATGTTAATTAATCAGTAGAGATTCGGCATATTGTAGTTGAAATTTTGTATGGGGTGTGGCTAGTGTTTTAAAGTTTACTTCTTCAACCTGAAATGTTCCCTTAATGTTCTCTTTTTAATGTGTGCATTGATGTCAATTTTTCAACCTTTTTAAACATTTGATTTTGAATTTCAGTGTTTAACATTGAAGATGTTTGTGTGTTATTTAGAGGGTTCTACAGAACCTCTTTTTTTTTTTAAATTTGAGTCACCTGTCATCCTTGCTTGAAATGATTTTCACCTGAAAGTGGAAAGGAGTTGAATCCATTGAATACATGTGCTAAGGTTGAAACTTAACATCAAAGGACTGGTAATCTTAAACAGTCAATGTTAAAGGAAAAACGATGACTGAAGAGGGCGAAAAGTGTCCCAACAGAGAACATTTAAGTGGCTGTACCAGCCATTACAATATCAACTCAACAACATCGACATTGCTGTATTATACAGCATGTCTTTAGTGTCTCAACTTTAGTGGCATCACGGCTTGAACATCATAGCCGAAAAAGAACATCAATCCCAAGAATCAACTAAGTGAACCATTGCTACAAACAATAGAACTGGCAATATCTATTTCTACTATATAACTCCTTTATACTAAAGACAGAATTTAGAAGAAATTAGAATGTAACACTTATCATCTAGGATCTTGTGTTAAACACAACATACCTGTTATTTATGAGTAACCGGGGAATTGTAATTATTTGGCATAGGAGATAGTTAGTGACTCATATTGTAATATACAGCTGAATATCACGAAATTAAATTATTTAGTAATAATACTGTATTTATGAAAATTTGAACCTCTAGTTTTTCCAATCAAGCAAATAACACAGCATAATTGCTTAACACAACATAATATTTACCAAATTGTAAAATTGGAACCAATGATATATTGTCATGGGAAACTTACCAAAAATGTACACTTTTCCATCAGATGTTCCAGCTAGAAGTAACTGTCCATTATGGTTGAAAGAGCAACAGTATGCACAAGAATTGCACATTGAAATAGGCAAACAATGCTGTAAGGAAAGTAAGCTATGGAAAACTATCATATTGCTATACTACTAACAGTATTTTATTATAGTTTATAACAGTTCACATAAAATATTAAACATATTTAACAATTTTAAACACAATATAAGCAGTAAGCAAATCCTAGCTAAATATGGTGACTTATGAGCTATTATCTAAAGACTCTAATATTTAATATTTTTTAATTGCATCACGAATAAAAAAGAAAAGCTACGATAATATTTAGTTAATATCAGGAATGAATTGTTATTAGAATTTAACTGGTAAATCTGGTATAATGATGCTTTCTTTCTGAGGCCTTTAGGCACACTGTTCATAACCCTATTCGCCAATCTACAATCTACATTCATACGGGCAACATGGCCAAACCAATGGAGTCTCTCCTCTGCACAATATGCTGCTTAAAGGAGTTGCAAAATAGACAAAAAAATTATAATGCCCATCAATAGAAAGGGTACTTATTTATGAATAAGAAAATAAATTTTAATTTGAAAAAAGAAAAATTATTCTTTTTCTAATTATTTTTCTCAGTACTATTACTTGGAGAAAACTCCATACTTTTTGCCAACTGTGCTGAGTCAAATAAACAAGTAAATAAATTTTTTTTTACAAATAACCAATCAACTGAAGTAGTTTGCATTATATACCAAATTTAAAAGAACTTATTTCTGAATTTTATGAAAATAAAAAAAAAATTAAAAAAAATTTGGAATCACATTAATTTTAGTTAACTTTTTTACAGTGAAATGAAAAATAGATTATGTTAATCAAAGAAATTTTCTTCCTGAAAAATACAATATTTACCTGAAACATAATTTTTATTTCCTTTTATAATTTTTTTTCCAAACGGTTTAATTTAAAACAGAGGGTAGGGTTACACACACACACATCCTCAGCATAATGGCAGAGAGTATGTTACAAAGTCCTTAACAAAATTATGTCACTGTTCCCCAGTCATAAGAGCCTTGATTCCAGTGCCAAGGTTTTTTTCTTCAATATACAAGCTTTCACTCTCAAGAAAAAAAATCAGTTTTTTTAATGAAATATCAAGAACCAATAAAAAAATTAAGAATCAACCTAAAGCAAAGTAAAAAGAACATCCACAAAAACCAGTTGTAAGACTTTCTCATCAAAAAAGAAATGATGACGATGTATTGCAACTTTGAAAGATCAATAACAATTATAAATCTATAGAAATAAAAATGAAACTTTAATGAAAATGTACCGTATATTTCCGCAAATAAGATATTTTTTCACAAAAATATCTTATCTGCAGAATCATAAAAAGGCCCTCAAAATTCAGGTCGTCTTATAGGACAGATACAAAAAAAATTAGATTGAAATTTATATAAATTGAAACCATTATAAAATAAAACAAATCACTCATCAATGTATTTAAAATCCTGCAAAATCCTCATTCATCATCTAAGGCAATATTAAAAGTTATGTTTATTGAGCTACTGAGGAAAAAACGGACAAACCGTAATTATTTACTAGTACAGAGTAGGGTATGTCCACAAAATGGAATAGCCCATACGACGCTTTTGTGAATAGTCAAGGTCATTACCCGAATCAGTGCGAATAGGACATAATTCCGTATACGCTATACAGTATTATTATCCAGATGATGATCGCCGATCTAAACTAAATTCATAGGCTGTTGATAGTTTGGGGTAGTCTTATAGGACAGATATATGCTAAAACTATAAAACTTTAACGAAAATTTATACCTCGTCTTATCTGCGGAAATATACAGTAAATATTAACCAAGTATAATCTTCACTTAAGACAAGATACTAAATATACAAAAATGAAACAGAAACATACACTGAGATGCCAGTTTATAAGGTACACCACCCCTCATCACATAAATGGTTAATTCCAATATGCAATACATAACTTGATGGTGTGTGTGCAGCAAAAATCAGGCAGACCAGCTCTTCAAGCATTAGTTAGAATTGGATTGAGTGTCAGAATGAGCGATTGTGAACATGGCATTATAGTTGGTGCTAGAAGTGCCAGTTCTATCATATCCCAAAAGGCAGTCCTGGGTTTTTCATGCACAACCATTTAAAGGGTTTACCAAGGATGGTGGGAAAAGCAAAAAACTATCAGTGGTTGGTGATCATGTAGATGAAAACAGCTTGAGGATCAGAAGGGCAAAAGAGACTGATGAGAATCGTGCAAGCAAACAGACAGACCACAACCTTGCAAATCACAGAAGAATTAAACACTGGTGTGCAGAAGGTCATCTCTGAATGCACCACATGTTAGACCTTGTTGCAAATGGCCTACAACAGCCTCCAATCACGTTGAGTATTGATGTTGTCAGTGAAAAATAAGGAAGTGCATCACTGACACTGGACCACTGAGGACTGGAAAAAGGTAGCTCAGTTAAAAGAATCAAGGTTCCTTTAGCATCATGCTGAATGAAAGGATCATAACTTGGCACAAGAAACATGAGGCCATGGAGTCATCTTATTTGGTGTCAACAGTACAGGCCAGTGGTGACAATGTCATGGTGTGGGGAATGTTTTCATGGAACACATTACACCACCTGATACCCACTGAAGGACATCTCAATACCATGGTGCATATTTTATTAAACTATAATATAAATAATTTGTTAAAGCCATCTGATTGGCATTTCTTAGAAGCACTAAACAGTATTGCTGATTTGCTTGTTAACCATCCTCTTTGTCTAGGCAACCTTTTGATTTAAGCTCAGAAGTTTGATTTGAACTATTATCAACAAATTTTTCCATAAATTTTCGAAAATCTAAAAATTAACAAAAAACTCCTATTTTTACCATTTTTTCCCCATTTTATTCTCTTTTCTGCTATAATCAATTTCAGTATCCCCAGAATTATTTTTTTTAATCATTTTTATATCATTTATCCCAGCATTCTATGTATCTTTCCTACTCTTAAAATCGAAACTGTAACATGAGCCTTCTTAGAAAGAGGAAACAAGCCGAGTCACTGTTCCAAATTTACCTGCAGTGTAAAGTACCTAAGCAGAAGGTGCAGCTCAGTCCAGTGACCTTGTTATTATTCTCACATGCAGTAAAGTTGCTCTATTGCTTTCTTTTGGGATATAGGATAAGGACACCACGAATCTGGTCAGTATTAACCTTCATTTTCATTTCTGTAGATCTATTTTATTTCTGTAAATTATCGATTTTACTGTCGGCTGAGCTATCGACTTTTTGGAGTAATGTTACATCGGATCACTGGCTTTACAAATTGTTGGGGATATTATTTAACATCACATTTGGTTATAGGTTAACATTTCTTTTTTTTTGTGAAAAAACTTTGATCTTGTATCATTTCCTGAAAATTAATGAAGTATTGGATAGGGAAGCAAAAATGGCTTCCTTGGCATGGCAAGTTGTTTAACATGGATGATAATCAATAACTATCGTTTTTTCAGAGTTATGCTACATCGGATGGCTGGCTTACAACTTGTTGTTGTGGATAGTTTATTTAACATCGCAATAGATTATATGTTATTTTTTCTTTATTATTTCTTCGTTTTTTCAGTAAAAAAACTTTGATCTTGTACCATTTTCTGAAAATGACTGAGGTCTTGGATATGGAAGCAAAAAGCGCATCCTTAGCCCAGATATCAATCTCCATGTGGGAGGGAAATTTCGAGAAGGGTTTTTACCCTCCCCCACCAAACTCACTGAGTGGGTGGACTGACTTTTTATCACTTATCAAAGATTAAAATTTAACAACCAAAGAAAAAATTCGTAATGTTTAGTAAAAAAAAGTGTTCCTCAATTTTCTAAACCAGGCAAAAAAAACCATTAAAGCAAGCAATCCAAGTAACCTTGTATAACACTGGCCAATGTTTTAAATACATCACAATGAAAAAAAATCATTAAGAGAAATAAAACTAATGTTTCATGTAAATATTATATTATTCGGGAAGAAGTTTACTTTCAATGAATATATAATTTAACTATTTTTAATCATCAGGTTTTCCAAAAATAAGCCTTAATTGCAAAGTGCGATCTATTTTTTTTTAGAATAGAAGTACACAGTGCGGTAATTAAAATTAAATGAAGTTTTTAATTCTCTATGGCACAGTTAAATGTTTTTAAGCACTTCAACACATGGAGTATGCTATCAAGTATAAAAAGTTATTAAGGAGAGATTTATGCACCATACCACAGATGATGGGTAGTAACAGGAACTTCCGGGACGCTTTCGGTGACAAATTTAATAATAGACGTTCTTGCTGGCAAGTGATGTCTCAGTAGAGATTAAATCACTAAAAGTACCCCACTCATTATAATTATATTCCAATCTATTCACAAAAGTGAAGCTTCGCTCAACACTCGCTGATCTTGGTGATTTCCCATAATCCCACACCCTCTCCCAACCTCCGTCAAATTCCAAATATGACATGACTCGGCACAGTTGCAAAAAGCCTGGACTTTTCTCAAAGTATGGTACTGAGAAAAAAATTAAACGGGTAATTTTCTTGCTTCAAGTAAATATTAATTTTTTTGCTATTCAGAAATAAATAGCCTTTCTAATCATGTACATTATGATCATTTCTATTAGTCTTTTTTTTTAAATAAATTTTTATATGCATTGCCAAATGAATTTTTTTATTACATGCCTATATAAAAACCCTATTAAAATAAAACTAGTCTTTTGTTAAATATTATATTTTCAGAAAACCAGCATTAAATGCTGATTAATTTGGCATATAACATGCCATAATTCCTTTCATTAGTTATTTGGCAAAAAAGCTCTAGAGCAATTTTTTTTTGGCTGATCATGGTGGAAAAATAGCTGGACTTCTAGATGTTAGTCAGTTTTCAGGCTGGACCCTGGAAGTGTTAAAAGTCCTAGCAGCAATCCATATTCTATTCGTGTTATGCTGCACACTGCCAGTATCAGTTAAACAGCTCCCAAGATAATTAAACTGAGTCACTTGTTCAAGAGCATAACAATTCAAAGCAACTGAAACACCATCTGCCTCACCAATTTTCATCAATTTAATTTTCTCTCTGTTCATCACCAAACCTTCTCTACTACCAGTCTCATCAACAGCTTGAATGGAAGAGTTCATTTCATCAACATCATTAGCCAACAGGGCCAAATCATCCACAAAATCTAATTCAGAAATTTTTAAAGCTTTAGGCGATTCATGACCAAAACCTTCACCTTGCATAAAATTCAGCATTACATAATCAATAACCAAACTAAAGTGAAAAGTACACAAAATGCACCCTTGACTAACTACACTAGCAATGCTAAACCAATTGCTACATGCCTTATCAACTCTCACACATGACTGAGTGTCTATACAGAGCTTTCATTATGACAACTTGTCAGGTATTCCATATGATCTAACAATCAACCCCAAATGATGTTTTTGAACAGACTCAAAAAACCTTTTTGAAATCTATAAAGCTAGTAACCATGTTTCTGAAACTAATTTCTCAAGAAACTGCCTAAGTGAAAATATTCAATCAATACATCACCTACCACTTCTGAATCCACAATGTTCATCACACAGTTTTCCACCAACCAAATTCTTAATTCCATTAAGCAGAATAATGCAAGGAACTTTACTTGGAGCGGAAAGTACACTGATTCCCTATAGCTATCACAAGATAATAGCTCTAGTAAAATCCTTGGGAATAACTTTATCATAAAGAAAATTCGAAATTTCAGCCAGTCATTTGATAACAGAAATGTTCCCAGCTCTAGGCATTTCAGCAGTAATTTTATCTACCCCTGGGGATTTGTGTACTTTTAATTTAGAGATAGATAAAGTAATTTCAAAATGTGATATATGGCCAACATAAAAGCCAGTAAATGCATCAATCATCATTACAAACAATGTGAGTAGAAGTAACTACATTCTTTACAAAAATCTCTGAAACGCTCAGCTCACCTAGCTATGACAGAATCCTCACTATCAATAATCTTACCATGTTCATCCCTCAATTCCTGTATGCCAGCCTGTTTTTTTACACATAAAAAAAGACTAACTATTTGGCCCAACTCCTTCCTGTTGTGTTGTCATGCTACTTCCTCTGCTTTCTCAGCAAAGCTAAAGATTCTTATCAGCTGCTAACTGATCGTTCATACATTTGTTAAGCTCTTTGTAATGTTGTCAGTTAGGACTAGTAGGGTGTTGATTCAGATTAACCCTTCAATTAATTTTTCAGGAGTAAGCCCCACAACCACATCACTCAAATGACTGCCTCCTCTGTTCCTTTTTAGCCAAATCTGTACTGCTAGTTCCAAGAAAAGCCTGTTTAAACTGATCCCATTCTTTCTCAGTATTAAAGGTAATTCTCTTAACTTAGCACAACATTTCTTAATCTTCAGGTGTAAGATTCTCTTGGCCATTTAATGCTCAGAACCAATTTTGGATCCCCTACAAGATCTGGTATTCCTAACTAAACTATAGCATTTGTTGCAAATTAACATATGTATAATATTCCCATGCAAGCCATTAGGTAAAATCTATGTGTATTTATAAATGTTCTAGTGTTTGTAGTTAGTTACTCTAAAATTATTTATTTACTCAACTTTTGAAATGTTCCCCATTACCATTTGCAACTACCAATTCTAAAAGAACCTGTCACCCCTGCCCAAAGGTCATTACCAACTTTATCACTGAAGTTACCTAGAATAAGAAAATTATCTCCTTTCTTGATAGAATTCAAAATATCTTGAAATTGTCTGCAAAAATCTATCTTTTTCATTCTCATCACAGTCTTCTGTGGAGGAATAACAACAAATAACATTCAATCTATAATTTTAGTTTTAAATTTATATGCAAGAAATGTTTCATTAATGCAGTCATATCCTGGAAGAGTACCACTGGCGTGTTAGCTGAGAAGCAAATCTATACCTTGGAGATGCTTTCCATCATCCCTCCCTGAAAAGAAAAATTTAAATTATTTTTAATTATCTTACCTTTACCTGTCCATCTGGTCTCTTGCAAGCCTTGAATAACTAGGTTATAACTTTGGAATTCTTGTGTGAGGACGTGAAGAGAATAATCTCAATGCAATGTCCTCATATTACCATATACCTATGGAAAGAAAATGATTAGTAGGATTTTTAAATAAGCAAGTTTACAAAGAGAAGTAAGGCCAAGAATATCATACAGCCTCCTAATCAAAAGCATGTGGCAAACACCTGTTCCCCACTACTCAAGGTTGAGTCACCAATACTGGTAACCAATTAAGCATCGCCTTTAAAAGTGGGCCTTTTCAAGAACTTGAATCAAAATAGAAACTAACCTGCTTGAGAAACATTACTTCTAGATAGGTTGGCTATGACTACAGATGTAAAGGGTTCAAGTACCTGTGATGGCCTGCAATCATGATTATCCACCAGCTGATACAAGGTGTCCTATGTATCTCTTGGCCTAGGTCTCGCAATTCACAAGCAACAAAAAATGCAATACTATATTTTTCCCTAAACAGAGGCCCACTAAGGCAGTGTGATGTTTCACCATTCACTTTTACATTTCCTTAACCAGTTTTAATTTCAGTTACAATTATTATTTAGGGGTGTGTCTTTATTTTGAAGCATCAATTCTCCCTGCCCCTAGAGTTACTGACTGCGCAATTCTGTTTTCATTGATGGCCACTACATACAGTGAGCAAGGTCATGGCCACTTATGTCATCATCATCACCCAATCACCATAGGTAAATATGGCTCAAGTGTGATGTTGACATGTGACATATTTGCTTAAAGCCACAATATAGCTTAGTGACTTTTTACTGTCACTAAGCTATACTGCTCTTTAAAAAAATTGAACCCTTATTTAATTTCTTGGCAAGATTAATTGCCTGCCACCCAAGTTTCAGCTATCTGGCAAAAAAAAAAATAATAACATACTTTTGAGCATTAAAACAGCAAGTTCAGGATCTGTAATTAAGCTCAAAGCCATAAGCCAGTGTAATGGATATACACTATGTTGAAAAAAGTGTCCGGACACTTCCATGTTATGTGAATGGAAAGCCACTTTCAAAGCTCCTTAACATTGAAAATAAATCTTTTACACAAAAACTGTTACTGTCGATAAATGTAGATGTTGGGATTTTCGATAAAAAGTTTCTTCAATGATAAATTGCATAATTCGTGAATTTTCAACGATCTTCAATCAATATTTGAAGAGTCATTGAAGCAGGACCATTTAACAGCAGATGACACTGTCACATTGCCTCCAAATTGATGAAATCTTAAAAAATCATCATACAAACTTCAGATATTTATGTTAGTGGACAAATTGTTACAAGAGTTGCGTTTTATCTATTGAAGTGTTTTTTCACAAGTGCCAAAAGTTGAAGATAAATGCTTCAGCTTCCATTCATTCTTTAAATATTGAACCAATATTGTGGGAAATATATTTAGAGAGATTTGAGTGACATCTACAATTTATCGTTAATAACAGTTTTTGCATAAAAGGTTTATTTTCAATGTTAGGGAACTTTGAAAGTGGCTTTCCATTCACATAACATGGGAGTGTCTGGACACTTTTTTCAACATAGTGTTAATGATCAAAACCAGGACCTTGTGAAGTTGACCACTCCTCAGCAGGGTAGAGTAAAAAAAAACCTAAAAAAAGTAGCCATAGTAGTATATATCAATAGGCCATACCGATCTGGCAGTTCTCCCCTTCCATTCCCTTCCACAAAAGAGTATCTCTTTTGAAAGGTAGTAATGGCCAGCATGACAAGAAGGCAGGGTTGAACTTTAGTTGCTAGGCTTGGCTGGTTCTTGCATCATTACCATGGATTGGTATAGTTTCCTTCGAGTGCATGCCAGCTATCTTTACAGATCTTTGAGACCTAATGAAAACTAAATGGTTATTACAAGAAAATATTTTTAATTCAAATTTTTAATTAAAGAATCACTTTAATTATTTCTAACCTCCATTTGCAAAGTTCTCATGTCCCATATATATAAATGACCTTGTATAGAATTTGAGCCTTGAATGCTTGTAGATGCAACAAAACATGATTCAGTGGGGCTGCAAGCCAGACACATGATTCTGAAACGAAGCAAGTTAACAAATCAATTACAGTTACAATTTGAGAAATTAAAATAAGAGTTACCAGCTAAATTAAAAAAAATTAAAGGAAGAAGTTCATTAAAAAAGCTCAAGTTAGCATCAGAGTTAACTAACATAGAAAAACAAACTTTGTAACACAGAGTTATATGACTTATGAATTGCATTTAAATAGGGTATTTTAATTTGAAGGAAGAAATTTCATGGTTCAACTGACAGCGGTTAATTGTTTGATAAAATTACTAATCAAATAAAAAAATTACCAATAAATAATTCTAATACAGCAAATTGCATAATAGTTTAATATCACGATGAAAGCTGTAAATATTTATTAAAGAGCTCTAAACACTTAATTCTTGCTCTAATCCCCTTATGCAGATGTTTGCCACAGATGTCTGACAGAAGCCTATCAGTTCAATGCCAAAGAGGTCTGTGAGGAAAATGAGACCTCAGCAGAAAGACAACACAAATATCCATTCCTTAAAGTTTCAATTTTATACTTTAACCTGAACAGAATTATATTTTATAAAACTTCAACAGTAATAAATAGTTTTCAAAGCTTAAGCATTTCACCAAAATTTAAAAAAATAATTAAAATGTATCTTAATATTTCAATGAAAATATCAATATGTACAAAATAAATATGCTGATCCAAGGTAGAGTTTCAATTAATGTAACTTGTATATCAACCTCCCTTTATAAAGAAGTATGAGGATGCAAGTTTAATTGTTGCTTAGCTAACCAACTGTTAATATTACAATTCCCAGAAATGTCTGAAATAAACTATCTGCTTGTATGTTTGAGATAGAGAACTGAAGGAAATTTCATTTAAAGAATCAATATTGATTGTTCTGTTGTCCACGGAATTTGGACAAGGTTTCAATAGGGACTACATATTTCCTAAGAGTTCAGCAATATTGTTCCACAAATGAAGTGTTAAACAAAGATATCCAGTATATATAAAATAGAATAACAAGCAGGATACACAAACGGATATACAGAGAGAATATATATGAAAATATAATTGTAATAAAGATTCTCATCTTTCACCTGCACAAGTCCAGGCAAGTAGTGAAAATGAGAAGTATAGAATATCTTTCCCATATTATGACTCATTAACAGACACTTTAAAGTCAGCCTTACACATATGGACCCTGAAAACAAATCGGCAAATAAAAATAACATAACAGCATAGGTAAAACCTACAGAAAATCAGAATAAATTTTAAAACAACATGAAACTGATCTTAAAAATAAAATTGGCAGTACTTACACTACATTACTACACTATATTACTATTGTCATATAACTCAAACTATAATAGAACAAAATTTACCCATAACTCAACTCCATGCAAAAATTATAACATCACCTCCTACTAAATATCAACCAAATTACTTAGAAAATATTTTTATTAACCAACAGCACTATGTAATAGACCATATACCTTTACCTCCAGCATAGAATCTCTTGGTACCTAAGGGCATCAATGAGTCCACAGGACACTGACAGAAGGTCACTGCATTAAAACTCCAAGTCACATCTCCTAACTTACCTGCAAAAAAAAGTTGTCGAATGACAGAGAAACATGTTTGGGGCAATGTTTTAATGTTCATTTTAACCTGTACATAGTACCAACGAGGACCAATGCATTTGGTTAAGTTAAAGTTTTCGGAATTTAGCCCAGACATGGTCTAGAAGTTAATGTAACTGATTGCTAAACCAGTAGGTGTCCCTGTGAATGTGTTTATATGCTGTATGAGAAACCAGGGCAAGCCCAACAGAGCTTTGTGTTTATCTCTGTCCATTGTATAGGGTAGTACTTCTTCCCTTTAAAAAAATTAAGAGGATGAAGTAGAAGTTTTTATTTGTTATACCTAGCTAGAATATCTGGCAGCAACAGCACATACAAGTTCCTGGATATGGGGTTGTGATGCCCCATCGTTCACTTTTGCTTTACCTTAACCAGTTTTGTTTAATTTACATTATATTTATCATTTTGGGGATTTTTATTTCCTTTTTGGCATCACAGCGCTCATTTCCAAGATGCTAGGAGTTGAGCATGCGCAACTCCGATCTTCCGACTTCAACCGCTAAAGCGCGTGCCAAGGACACGCCCCCTCTTGCGTCATAGCTTGCGTCGTTCATCACTTTATGTTAATGTCTTTCCCGGCGTGCATCCGTCTCTTGTCTTTTAAACCGGTGACCTGCGAGTCACAGAAGAGTAAGTGCAGGAGCACTTACAAGTGCATAGAGTGCAGAGGCACTCAGAGAGTGAATGTAGAGAGTGAGTGCAGAGGCACTCAGTGAGTGTAGGCATAAAGTGCAGAGGCACTGAGTTTGATGTATCTTCTTCATTGATGTCTTGGTGAGTTGAACTATTTTGGAAATAAATCTGTTTGTTATTTTAAACCTTTTGAGTCTGTACAATTTTTTCTCTTGAGCAACGCGAATTTAGATTTCTAGCATCTAGACTTTTTGACAATCAATTTTGATTCTAACTATTTACTCATTAACGCTCGCTGGCATTTTGAACCCCACTTTAAACTTAGTCTACTTTTTTGGCAATTTGTTAATTATTGCCTGGCGCCCGTATCAGCTATCCGGAGCATAAAACTAATTGGATCAGGAAAAAGGTCCAACTTTAAAGTATTATTGCAATTATTTGGAGCATTACAGAGGTAAAGAAAAGAAGTGGCGCAGCGAACAGGGACTCGCCAGTATTAAAAGATAGTATATATATTTGTGGATAAATTTTGTACGATTGTCAAAGATAGTAATTTTTTGAGCTCAGTAGTTGTATGTACTATTTATAGATTTAACGGCAGCTTGCTTAAACCGAAAATTTTTGTTGAGCAAGAAGCTTACATTTTTTGTGTATTAGTCAAAGGTACTGAAGTTTCAGCGTAGATATTGCTGAATATTTAAGATATTTGTTGTATATAAGGATTAGAAGTGTCCGGGCACACACGTATGTAGGCACGATAAGAAAAACTTTTTTGATAAGCAAATTTATATTTTTGTAAGCTTAGTGGTAGCTTTAGTATTGTTGTATAGCAGTACCTTTGAGCACTGCTCAAGATTAAAAAAAGGGGCACCAACTTCTTTTCTTTACCTCTGTAACACTCCAATAATTGCAATAATACTTTAAAGTTGGACCTTTTTCCTGATCCAATTAGTTTTATGCTCCGGATAGCTGATACGGGCGCCAGGCAATAATTAACAAATTGCCAAAAAAGTAGACCAAGTTTAAAGCGGGGTTCAAAATGCCAGCGAGTGTTAATGAGTAAATAGTTAGAATCAGAATTGATTGTCAAAAAGTCTAGATGCTATAAATCTAAATTCGCGTTGCTCGAGAGAAAAAATTGTACTGACTCAAAAGGTTTAAAATAACAAACAGATTTATTTCCAAAATAGTTCAACTCACCAAGACATCAATGAAGAAGATACATCAAACTCAGTGCCTCTGCACTCTATGCCTACACTCACTGAGTGCCTCTGCACTCACTCTCTGAGTGCCTCTGCACTCTATGCACTTGTAAGTGCTCCTGCACTTACTCTTCTGTGACTCGCAGGTCACCGGTTTAAAAGACAAGAGACGGATGCATGCCGGGAAAGACATTAACATAAAGTGATGAACGACGCAAGCTATGATGCAAGAGGGGGCGTGTCCTTGGCACGCGCTTTAGCAGTTAAAGTCAGAAGATCGGAGTTGCGCATGCTCAACTCCTAGGATCTTGGAAATGAGCGCTGTGATGCCAAAAAGGAAATAAAAATCCCCAAATGATAAATATAACGTAAATTAAACAAAACTGGTTAAGGTAAAGCAAAAGTGAACAATGGGGCATCACAGGGTCATGCCAAGTTGCCTTTGTAAACTGTGGAGAGCTTCCAGTAGCATAATATCTGATATGCACTTGTATCCTGAAAACAATATGCAGTGCTCGAGAACCATTAACAAGTCACCTGCAATGGATTATGCATCTACCTCCATATCATATTAGAGATAGCATCTATGTTTGACAACCTTCACAGTGTGCCAACTGTGCATAAGCTACCCATGGTAAAGGAACTTTGTGGTTACAGCTCTTTTACTATAAGTTACCATCTGAGCTACAGCAAGCAATTCTAATGCCATCTAAAAAGGGCAAGCAAGTATAGGGTGGTTCTAAAATAAGTTCCCCATTCTGGAGCAGTAATGAATGGAAATAGCACTGCAAAAATTTGTAGATAGCTTAATGAGAACATGAGGAAGTGCTTTAGCAAAGAAAAATTAGCTCCAACTGTCACTACCAGGTGGAAAATGGGCACTGCAAACACAAGAGAGAAAGGCATGGGTGAGAAAACAATGTTTATTGGTTTGTCCACATCTATTACAGAAACTGTTGAATATGGTCTCCATCAGTGCAGAGGATATTCTGGAAACAAAGACTGCTTTGGGTTGTTTTTCCTCTGAGCGGAACTTTTTTGCACGCAATGGGCTAAATGGCCAGGCCACAAGGACCCTGAAGGCTCGGAAAAGGTTGGGGGAGGGGACCCACTGGAACAGCTGTTAGGAGACAGATGGTAGCCTCCTGTCAAGGCCATCCAGTGTACTCTTTAATGTGCACAGGGTATGGCTCTCCCTCACATGGGACCATGCCTTAACATACCATCCGACGGTCGGCGGTCTTTCCAAGCCCATCGGTGTACAAAGACTGCATGGGACATGGTTGTGGATGTTGGTCACTTGCCATGTAATGCTAACCTTCAGATGAGCAGCGACCATGCCTTGCTGTGATAAACCCTGTTCATAAGATAACCCTCACAGCCAGAAATATCAAGGATTCAGGCCTAGTGAACATGGTGGCCAGGCTTGAGGGAAGGCGCAAGAAACTAAGTGCTCATTGCTGAATGTTGTACATAGTAATTGCACTACTTGCTAACTAACATATGGGGGTGCACCATCTTGCATGAACACTATGGTGTTCAGACACAGCCTATCCCAGAGGGCAAGAATCACATGGTACTGAAGAAGAGCACAGTAACAGGCACCTGTTATGGTGCACCACATTGGACCACTAGATATAGCCTCCTCAAAGAAGAATGACCCAATGATGAAGTCTGCATTGAAGCCACACCACATTGTCACATATAGGGGCTCGAGAGGCTGTTCATGGAGGTGATGCCCCTTACATGATAGTTCTGTGTGTGGAAGTCACCAGTGAGGGTAGTGTGCCTTGTCAGTCCACTGGACCACCCACGGCCACATGTTGTACACCTCCATCTGTGCCAGATGTGTGATACACCATCAAGTGAATGCATAGTAGTGGAAGTATTAATTTGCGTGTGTTGTATTTTATGTATTGCATCATAACATGCTGTTAGAGTGTATTTGGTTGGAGGAAAATACGTTTTGAAAAATCTGTGCAGTGCAACCTCTAAATTATATGTGGGTGCTTTTCTTTAACATACAAGCAGTCTAAATGAGTGATCTTATTTATGCAATTTAATTTTAATAAATAGTTGTGGAGTATCTGGATATACTGGAGCTATACAATGTTTAGATATTTCATTAGGGAGGAATGGGTCATTTTTAAGCTTTGTTAATTTATTTAATATAGTTGGTATTGAATCCTTAGTAATGGGGTGACACTTTGTGTAAGAGTTTCGTTTATTTTTTGATCATAATGATCTTTATCTATTATTACTATTTGGTTTGTTTTGCCTGCCAATACTATTTTTATTTCTTTATTCTTTTTTAAATCCTGTAATATTTTTATATCTTTATAATTATTATTATTGTTGTATTGTAAATATTTTATAGATCTATATAATTTAAAACTTTCTTTATCTTTGCATTTGTGGGGTATTTTATTGAGTGATTGTTTTATTTGTGGTATAATCTCAGTGAGATTGATTTTACACTTTCATAAGCAAATTTTGCTCCTTGTTTGAGGATTTGTTCCTGTTCTACATTTAATTTACATTTAGATAGATTTAAATATTGTTTATCCTTACTTGTGACTTCGGTTGTACATATTAAGTTATTTGTGCTATTTTTATTTTTTAATAACTTGTCTAGTTTCCTATTATGATGAACTTGTATTTGGGCTGTTGCCTGCTCTATTTTATAGGCAATTCTATCCATTAATTGGGTAGGATTAATAATTTTGATATACTGTTCTTTCTTATAATCTTATTTCCTTTTGCATATTTCTGATAGTTTTATTTAACATTATTTTTTCTATATTTTGTAATATTTGTCTCACATTTTTATTAAATTTTATTTATAACCTCCACCAATTTCTTCGATGTAAACAACCAGACATGGCAACAGACTGAGGTCATCCCCATGGGATCCCCTCTGTCAGGGCTAATAGCTGATGTAGTCATGCACCATGTTGAAGAAACTGCTTTAGCAAGAGTTGAATTTCAGCCATCGCTCTATATACGATACTTGGACGATATATTGATTTTTTGGCCACACTCACTAGATGAGTTAAATGATTTCATTAACACCTTTAATTTAATTTTACCAACAATAAAATTCATCCACAAATCGGAACAAAAATGTCAAATAGCATAATTGAATATATTAATAACATGAAAAGAAAATTACTGCGAAACAACTGTATTCCGAAAGAAAACACATATACCCAACTATATACCTGCACATTCTGCTCATCCATTTAATACAAGAAAGCAAGTATATATTACCTCATTACCTATGTGCATACCGATGTTGTTCGGAACAAATAACTTTTCAACAAGAAATAGATTATATAACAAGAACAGCAATAGATGCTTGTTAATCACAAAAAACATTAAATAGATGGGAAAGAAATGCAAAATACATCGCAATAAAAGAAACTCAACCAACCCTTAATCAAGATAAAGCAAATCCAAAATATGCACACAGTTTTCCATATATTAAAAATATTTCTGGTAAATGGAAAATATCCTTAAACAATACAATATCACTCTCCCAATAGCAATAACGAATACAATAAAAAATCTAACTATCAATGACAGAGATAAAAAACCACCCACAGGTGTGGGGTCTATGAGATTAATATCCCAGACCCCACAAAAACATTACAGGGAAAAAATAATTATATAAGAAAGACATATAAGGCAGTATAATAATAGGATGCAAGAGCATCAAAATGACATTGAACATCAAAAACCTAACACAGCCCTAACACAAACTATACTAGAAAATAACATTAAAATGGATAATATTACTTTTAAACCATTAGCAGCACCCCAATCAAAATTTCAGCTTCTTTATGCCAAAAAAATTTTGATACACACCCAACTTAATAGAATATGCAATACGGAGATTCCTCCCCTTCCGTCTGCATGGAATCTCTTTCTACATCAGCAGACCGATGCACACAACACTATGCATGAATACGTAACTAATGACGTCAGCGATAGACACGTATATATGTAGTGAGGCAACTTCATTTAATTATCATGAGACTGATGAAGCCCCATGTAGATAGATGGCGAAACACGTTGCTCCTATCACCATCATGGAGCAGGACAGGCCTCCAATTACCATCGGAGCAGGCAATGCCATGAATTTTTATTAGTTTTAAAGTTATGTTGGCAGTTTTTAAAATGGTTTAAAGTTTTATCTAGATTTTTTTAAAGTGCATAAATATTGAGGAAAGTGCACGGGAGTATTAATAAGTTTGTATACCAGTAATTGCACAAGACTTTTTAGCCATTTGAGATATGGTTAGAGCATCAGAATATGGCAGCGTAACATCTAGCAAGGACTCTTAAACATGAGTCAATAATGGCAAAAGACTGTGATCTGATTTGCTTAAGTGGATAGCGGAATATTTGTTAAAGATCTGCAATAATGAGCTAACAGCCATTAAGAACGTTTTCCTAAAGTAATAGGATAAATATAGTCTAATATTATAAAGTGAAGAATAGACTTTTGCAAAGAAGAACCTCACCAACAAGATAACTATGTGCAGCAACATCATAACATCATGTAAGTTTTTAAGGACTGGTTGGACAGCCTGGAATTGGTGATTGCTACGGCATAGTGCACACCTCCAATATGGTGCAAATAACACCTCATCCATTCTCTTGTGCAGGTGTACCAGCCTTCAAGAATTCTGGTAAATAGACTTTATCTTTATATTCTGTCTAGGTGTCCTTTGAGCTAAACTATCAAAGGATATATCATAGTATTTAGGAATAACTTAACAACATCTTGATTGAGTAAATAGTAACTGAAAAGTGATATTATACTCAGAATTTTGTTAACCCAATGCAGTCCTCCTGATTTGAAAGTCACAAAAATGTAGATAGCTTTAATGTAACAGCTTTAATCATGTATAATTAAATATTTATATCTAGCTGTGCATATTATTTATTAATAGATGTTGTGAGTCAAGTGCTCAAAGTTCTTACACCATATGGATCCTGTATTGGTAACATTGCACAACACACCATAGCAGTTAGAAGACCACTGCCCATGGAAAGTCCAACTGTCATGACACTTCTCTGGCACTGCTGACTGACTGCATGTCACTTCCCGTGTGAGTTGTCATGCAACTGCACCTCATTCACCATGTTTTCTGCAATGGGGGGGTTGTCCTCTTCCTGGTCCACTCCCAACTCATCAGTTGCCTCAACTTCTTCACCATCTGTCTTAATGCCACTGACAACAGGGGTTCTCTCCACCAATTTTTCAGACACCAAAACTCTCACATGTGTGGCATCTGCATTGCTCTGTTTCTGGTAGAATAACTTCATAAACAGCACACCTTCCTTCTCTGTGAGAGCTATATGGACGTTTCCATACGGTGTGGGTATTCTTACTTTTATACAATGTTTTTTGCATCGGAAAAGTGTTATTATGCAAACAAACACGATTAGCATATTCAAAGTGCCTGTTTTGCTTTTGGTGGCAACAATTGGAACTAATTTTTTTTGTCAAATTGGCTCCAGGAACATTCAAGTGAGTTTACCACACTTAAATCACCCCCCTTGATTGCCAGACCTCAATCTCACTGAGAATTTGTAGGACGAATTGGAAAGATCTATTTGAGCTCGCCAACCTCCACTGGCAATTATGGATGCTCTGACAGGTGATCCTCACTTCATGGGCAGCAATACTACCTCTATGTTTTCAAGACCTCATTGAATCCTTACCAAGACATCTGGCTGCTGTTGTGAGGGCAAAAGGTGGAGCAACAACTATTAGGTAGGTGTGTATAATAATTTGTCCATTCAGTTTAGTTTGGTTCTTTCTAAGATTAGGTATGGTAGTGAAACATGGACTCTTTGTAAGCAGGATAACAGGAAACTTTATGCCTTTGATTCCAGATGCTTATGCACTATCTTGGGCATTAGGTGGTTTGACTTTGTAAGCAATGATGAGTTTAGAAAAAGGATAAATAATAAGATAAATATAATATTCCATAATACAAAGTGAAACTTATGGGAATGATGCTGAAATTCTGAATTTTGAGGTGAAATTTGATTCAGCAACCTCCTTTGAGCATTTTGTGCAGAAAGAGACTGTCGCCCACATGCATAACTGTAGAATGGCAAATAGGATTATGAGCAATGTTCCCAAAAGCTTCTGGAAAAGGGGGAGACCTAGGTTGTGATGGTTAGAAAAAGGATATAATAATAAGATAAATATAATATCCCATAAGATAAAGTGAAACTTATGGGAATGATGCTGAAATTCTAAATTTTGAAGTGAAATTTGATTCGGCAACCTCCTTTGAGCAGCATTTTGTGCAGAAAGAGACTGGTCACCCATATGCATAGTTGTAGAATGGCAAATAGGATTATGAGCAATGTTCCCAAAGGCTTCAGGAAAAGGGGGAGACCTAGGATGTGATGGGTAGACAATGTCAAACAGGATCTTGCTAGAATTGTGCCAAATGCAACAGCCGTAGCTCAGGACAGATAGATGTGGATCGCAAAATTATACAGTCTGGTAGGACCTCCATAGCCCATGGCTGCATGAGGATTTTGTATGTATGGTACTGAAAGGGTAAATCTAATGGACTTACTTATGGCTTTGAGCTTGATTATGGATCCTGAACTTGTTGCACTTGTAAACTTCTGTTGTAGGAAAATCTACCAGTGTTTTATGATTATCTATGGGTTGCAGTGTGAACAGATACATAGGATACCTTATATGAGCTGGGGGATAAGTGGATAATCCTGATCAAGGGTCATCATAGATAACTGAACCCATACTTATATAGCATGGTATATTTCTGTTCATTAATTATTTGATAAAAATGTTGTAAAATTACTTTTTATTTGGATCAGCACAGAGAAAAATAAAACTTGTCCCTAGTTTCATCCTAGATTTTCTTTCTTGTTCTCTGGTGTCATTTCATCCATCCCCCCCCCCCCCCCAACACCATTTAGATTTATTTTGTATCTCATTATTCTAACTGGCTCTTATCACATCATCAGGGCATGTGGTTTGTTATCTGAAGAGAGAAATATATGTAGCTCAGTAGTGGAAAAAACTGGAAATCAACAAGAGTAAAATAATTTAGAAATCAAACTATATATTACACTATTTCCATACCTCAGATTATTTAAACTGCTGTTAATGTCAACAGAAACATCACCAATAATTTTCCTTTCTTTGGTATCATATAACCTTACATGACCTGCTACACCACCATGAAGCAACTGTAAAGATTAAAAAATTTTACTTACTGGCATATGGAAAACTAATATTCACAATTATTACAAATTTAATATTTGGAAAATTTAAAAACATGCAACAATATAAGAACATCCTAAAATAACATTAGTCCTCTGTACAAATGGGGTTCTCCATACCCTGTGCTTCTTTTATGTGCAATGAGAATGTCCCCCCCCCCCCCCACTTCCCACATAAGGAAACACTTAAACAATTACATATATACATTTGAGTGAATGACATATAATGTCTCCTCAGTGAAAAAGAAAACAACATATTAGTTGCGTATTGCATAGCTCTTTCTAAATGAACCAATACACAATTTAGTGAAAAAATATGTTGAAGGTTGCGAGCAAATCTGTTTTATACCAAAAGAACTGAAGTAGATTATGCTTAATGACATAGGCTAAAAATCTTCACTTAAGTGCAGAATATCACTAGTCATCAGGACCTAAAAAAAGTGTGCATTCTGCTTGAGGATGTTACAAAAAACATCTCTTCAGTCCAACAGATGCAAAAATTCTGTGTCACACCATTTGAAGATAAGATTTCCACAGAATGTCTATACAAGCCAAATTAAAGATTACTGACACTCAAAATTAGTACATATATTAAGAATATCTTGCATTCAATTTGGGTCATTTTACCTTTCAGTGGTATTTTGTTTGCACACAGTTGGGCAAATGGTCAGGTCACAAAGACTCCAAGGGCTCAGAGAAGGTGGGGGGAATGAAATCCACTGGACAGCTGTTAGGAGACAAAAGGAAACCGATCATCAAGACTGCTCAGCATGTTCTTTAATGTGCACAGGGTATGGCTATCCTATATGTGGGGCCATGATTTGACATCATAGGTAAATGGATGCAATGGCATAGCTAGGTTCTAACAATCAGGGGCAGTGAGCCCATAAAAAATATATCACCCCACATATGAAATAAAATAATTTTAAATACATTATACATATTTAATTGTATTTAAAATCAAAGCACAAGAAAGATGCAGTTTTACAATAAGTATATGCATTATTTTTATATTAAAAAAAATACATTAAGTCAAAAGTAAAATTGAAACAATATGAATAATGTATAGCAGTTACAACAGCCTCTTTTACCTATGCTTCATTCTAGCAAAGTTATCTATTACTTTATTATAATCTACTTCAATAGCCAACTGTCTTTCAATGGAGAGCAAAGCTAACCCAGGCAATATGTCTTCGTCCACAGAAGACTGCAAGTAGGAATTTATGAGTTTGAATCAGCTAAAGGATCATTCTGCAACTGCACTACTTATTAGTAAGGCCAGAAAAATATGGTACAATGCCAAAAGGTTAGGAAATTTCTAACAATTCAGGAACACATGCCATTGGCAATTATGAATTGTTGATTGTCAGTATCTCACAACCTGAATCTGCTTTACCGCTAGTGCTTGTTATCTGTTTGTACATGTCATTAAATGAAAGAAACTCTTAAACAATTTGACTGTTGATGATATCTGTATACATGCCTGCAAAAATTTAAATTTGCTCATATTATCTGTTAAAATGCTTTGGTTCTAAATCACTGCATTTAGAAGCCACATTTTAAAAATGATCAAATCTTTTACTTTGTTATTCATAACAGAATCTAGGGACTAAGTAGGATTCAACTATGAATTTCTTCCAGGCATCAAATCTGTTTCAACCTCTGCAATTTCCTCTTGGATTTTTTTTCTTTTATGTACTCTGTGTTGTTTGTATTCTATGGTAATATCACATTGTTGAGCCAATTTATTCGCTTCATTCTTAATCTGATTGAATTCAGATTCAAATTAATTTCACATGCTTAAAATCAATCCAAAGTGAATGCACAGTATTCCCTGTTAAGAAACATTAATTAATAGATTCTGAAAAAAATTCATCGCCGTCACGGCGGAAATCGAACCCGCATCTCTCCAGATTCATGCCAAAGCGTGCTAACCATTGCACCACGCGTCGGACAACAAATATTTTCAGAATATGACCTTTTAAATCTTCTTCCTGAGACGTGACTGAGACAGCGCCATCTATACTCAAGGAGATGCAATGTTTTCAGTCGTTGCATTTGATTATCAGATGTTAATGAGAAGGTCGCTAACGCTACCGCATTAAATATATAATTAAAATCAATCCAAAGTGAATGTACAGTATTCCCTGTTAAGAAACATTAATTAATAGATTCTGAAAAAAATTCATCGCCGTCATGGCGGGAATTGAACCCGCATCTCTCCAGATTCATGCCAGAGTGCGCTAACCATTGCACCACGCGTCGGACAACGAATATTTTCAGAATAATGCAACGACTGAAAATGTTGCATCTCCTTGAGTATAGATGGCGCTGTCTCAGTCACGTCTCAGGAAGAAGATTTAAAAGGTCATATTCTGAAAATATTCGTTGTCCGACGCATGGTGCAATGGTTAGCGCACTCTGGCATGAATCTGGAGAGATGTGGGTTTGATTCCCGCCGTGACGGCGATGAATTTTTTTCAGAATCTATTAATTAATGTTTCTTAACAGGGAATACTGTGCATTCACTTTGGATTGATTTTAATTATATATTTAACGCGGTCACGTTAGCGACCTTCTCATTAACATCTGATAATCAAATGCAACGACTGAAAACGTTGCATCTCCTTGAGTATAGATGGCGCTGTCTCAATCACGTATCAGGAAGAAGATTTAAAAGGTAATATTCTGAAAATATTCATTGTCTGACGCGTGGTGCAATGTTTAGCGTGCTCTGGCATGAATCTGGAGAGATGCGGGTTCGATTCCCGCCGTGACGGCGATTAATTTTTTTCAGAATCTATTAATTCACATGCTTTCCATATCATTTTCAAAAAGCTAAATCGAATGAGAAGTTGTTGCTAGGTTTAGACTATTTTGCTGTAAATATGTGAATAAATGAAAGCCTTCTCTAGCACTTTACTCCAGAATATAAAAAGAATTAAGAATTCACAAGTATGGAGTATTACAAGAATATCCTTTGCAGAGTAAGATGTTTAGAAGTTCAGTTTTTACATATCACCATCCACAATTCTTTTCAGGGAAACACTAGTGCTGGTAAATTCTGCTAGACTTCCTCTAGAGCTGACTTTATGGACACCCTTCTGGTATCACAAAGTTTCTTTAGAGTCAACATGAAAGACTTGATATGATTGCATTGTTCTTCTTTTAGTATTGAAAGATGACGTAAACTACCAGAAAAAATGCAGAGACAGTCTAGAGTTTGAAAAACCCGAAAAAAACTTGCTTGTTTAAGCAGAATTAAGCATAAATTATGTGCACAGCATGCATAAAGACTGCATTTGGAGCAACTTCTCTAATCCTTGTTTGGCAACCTGATATTTCACCCAACATGGTCCTTGCTCTATCCTAAGACTGACTCTAACATCGTTATTAATAAGCTCAAGTTTTTTAAAGAAGAATGTTGAAATACATTCAGCTTGTGCTCCAGGTAATTCATTGAAATGTATAAATTGTTCCACTGCTTAACAGTTTACTGTTACATATTATATAGAAAAAGAAAATTTTATCAGTTCTGCTGATATCAATGGTAGAGTCAACAATTACTGCAAAGTACTTAGCCATTTTGATTTCAGCTACTATCTTTGATAGAAGCTAGGCTGGTAAGGACTGCATCAGACCATTTTGTATTATCAGGACTGAGATATATTGCATTTCAATCACTCAGCAACAAATGTTATTCCAGTGTTCAACAGTTTAATAACTTACAAAAAAATGCCTTGATTTGTACTTGAGAAACCTAAATCTCAATACTCGCAATGACCAAAGAATTCCAATCCTTGTTTATCCAAAACAAGAACTGCATCTTACAACACATGTTAAAATCATCCTACTTTTTTTCTTTTTCTTTTCTACTGTTAGAAGACCAGCCAGGACAATTCTATAATTGAATAAATGGAATTTAGTAAGGAAAACTTCTTAATTTTTTTGTGGCTTTCACTTTTCTCATATTTTTCAATTTTGTGTGTACAGTTAAAAAAAAAATATTGCAACTAGTTTTTGGATCACTGCATACATTTGACTGAGTCAACAATTACTGCAAAGTACTTAGCCATTTTGATTTCAGCTACTATCTTTGATAGAAGCTAGGCTGGTAAGGACTGCATCAGACCATTTTGTATTATCAGGACTGAGATATATTGCATTTCAATCACTCAGCAACAAATGTTATTCCAGTGTTCAACAGTTTAATAACTTACAAAAAAATGCCTTGATTTGTACTTGAGAAACCTAAATCTCAATACTCGCAATGACCAAAGAATTCCAATCCTTGTTTATCCAAAACAAGAACTGCATCTTACAACACATGTTAAAATCATCCTACTTTTTTTCTTTTTCTTTTCTACTGTTAGAAGACCAGCCAGGACAATTCTATAATTGAATAAATGGAATTTAGTAAGGAAAACTTCTTAATTTTTTTGTGGCTTTCACTTTTCTCATATTTTTCAATTTTGTGTGTACAGTTAAAAAAAAAATATTGCAACTAGTTTTTGGATCACTGCATACATTTGACTGATTTGCAAAAAGCCAATAAGTGAAACAAGGCATAGTGTTCACTCTTGGTGAGTAAATCAGCCAGTACCTATCAATTTCACAATCCTTAGTTTTTGTTTGTACCAAGTTGCAATGATATGATGACCAGCTTCAATTTTTGGAAAATTGTCAAAATTATCTTTAAGACCTGGCAAGGGCCTAACTAAACTAGAGCACGCACCAGATCAAATGTTACAGGTATGGATCTGTTAGATATTCCCTTTGTGTGTCAATGATTGCACAAAGTCTTACTGTGTCATCTTCGTCCTCTGGATGATAGTCTGCTGAAGTGATCAGGTCTTCTGAGGACTCCACTTCCACCATCTACTCCACACCACCACTATCACAGTCAGGGTGCTGCAAGCAGTTCCTAGGCTAAAGGTAGGTATTAGCAAGTCTTCAGAGGGGTTCACCTTTGGTGCAGCTGCAATGGCTGGCTGGAGCACCAGCTCCTAGGCTTAAAGTAGACCAACCCTTGTTTTTATACTGCTTCCTCTAATGTCTTTTCATCATAGTCTCAACAATCATCATCTCAACGTATTCTTCAAAAAGGTGCCACTTTTGGATAATGTGCACAGGGTACTCCCAGCTATGGCATTGGTTGGATGGCAACATTTTAAAATCTACTGGTATCCCCTTTCTGATCAAGGGCAGGATAGCAGTTAGTGGAGATAAATCCTGGGAGCTGTAGATTATAAGCTTGTTGTGCTACCAACTGGATAGCCCATGCCCCTACTGTTATGTCACTACCCAATTTTCAATTGTATTCATCATCATCCTCAAGCAGCCATGGGCTACGGAGGTCCAACCAGACCGTGCAATTTAGTTCTCCAAGCAAGTCTATCCTGAGCTACATCTACTGCATCTGGCCACTGCACACCAATTCTAACAAGGTCCTGTTTGACATTGTCTGCCCACCGCATCCTAGGTCTCCCCTTCTTTCTGAGGCCTTTAGGCACACTGTTCATATCCCTATTTGCCAATCTATAATTATTCATACGGGCAACATGGCCAAACCAACGGAGTCTCTCTCTGCACAATATGCTGCTTAAAGGAGGTTTCAAACTCCTTTGCCTAACCTCATCATTAGTTACAAAGTTGAACCACCTAATGCCCAAGATACTGCGAGCATCTGGAATCAAAAGCATCTAGTTTCCTGTTATCTTGTTTACAAAGTGTCCAAGTTTCACTACCATAACTAACCCTAGAAAGAACCAAACTATTATACAGTCTAATTTTAGTCTTTAGGTGTATACGCCTATTTTTCCACACTCTCCATAGATTCTTAAAAGTCCCGGCAGCAATCCCTATTCGTCTGTTAATCTCATGCCGCACATCACCATTATCTGTTACATAGCTCCCAAGATAATTAAACTGTGACACCTGCTCAAGACTGCAACCATTCAGATTAACTGAATCACAGCCTGCCTGACCAATTTTCATCACTTTAGTTTACTCTCTGTTTATAACCAAACCTACTCTACTACCAGTCTCATCAACAGCTCGAATGAAAGAGTTCATCTCATCAATATCATTCGCCAAAAGGGCTAAATCATTGGCATAATCTAAATCAGAAATTTTCATATCTCCAGTTCATTAAGGCCAAAATCTTTCCCTTGAAGTGAATTTCACATAACATAATCAATAACCAAGCTAAAGAGAAAAAGAGACAAAATGCACCCTTGTCGAACACCAGAAGTAATGCTAAACCAACTGCTACAAGCCTTACCAACTCTCACACACGACTCTAACATAATGCATTATTGAAAATGTGTCTGAAAGTCAAGCAATGAATTTGTATGTTATAATGCAGGTTTTGTTCCCAGAGAGCCAAAAGATATTATAAAATCCCTAATTATGGGGTAAATTTTTATTTTTTTTAACTCCTAAGCATTATTCACTGCATATAGAGTAGAGTTTTAAACGTTTAATACTTCCATACAAGTCTTGCCATACAAGTGCTTGGTTCATGTTGATTCATGTTGTCCCACACAACATGAATTTTATTGGACTTTTAACAAATAGCATATCTGATAATTGTGGCTCTTGTTGATCATCAAATACTTCAGGAATACACTTCCAATCTCCCACCATTTCCAGGGGCTCTCATTCTTCATCCTCAAATTTATTATCAGTAATTTCAGAAAAATCAGTACAATTCCAATCCATATCACTTTCATCAGGAATATATTCACTTTTACTATCACTAAATTCCCCTTTACATGACATATTTATTGCATTTTCATTCAATAAAATATGAAAATCAAATTGCAATTAGCTGCAAATTAGCACAATCACATTTGCCTGAATGTTTGTTGGCAACTGATATTTAGCCTCCTTCCCTCAGACCTTATATGGCAGTGATTCCCAACCTTTTCTGGACCATCGCCCCCTTTACAAGAGAAAAAAATTTCAACACCCCCCTAGTCCATAATAGTTAATTTTATATGAAATATTAAAATATTGTTGCACATCATCTGTACCTAATTTATCTGTTTATTTATCTATTAAAAATCAAAGCAGAAATTAATAAAACGACAACCAAATGTACAATAAAATTCTTTATTAAAATTTTAAAAATAAACACAGAATCAATAAGAAATAAAAAGTAATGAGATAAACATAAAATTAATAATAAATAAAAAAAATTAATGAGATGGTTGAGGCTGGTGGAGTGTTAACAATTTGTTAATGTCGGGTTCCAATTTCGTTAACATCAATCGCAGATCGTCACGTTCAGTGATGTGTAGTCTGTTCCTCTTCTTTGACAGTAAATTAGCTACTGCACTGAATCCACGCTCAGCCTTATAGGACGAAGGAAATGTGATTAAAAACTTCTGTACTATTTATTGCCCACAATCCAGGGTAGAGAACTGGTATAGATTTTTGAAGCCAGAACTCTTGGTATCCATGTTTGAATTTTACTTTGAGTGCTTCGTTAGTCGTGAGTTCTAAGAGTTCTTCTTCCAAATTTGATGATTCTTCAGTATCTGTGTTTGCGAAAGGATCTAAAACCCAACTCGGTATAAATAAAAAAAAAAAAAATACCCCCTCAAGCAGCTGCTTGCCACAGAGGTCTGACAGGAGCCTGTCAGTTTATATGCCACAGTAGAAGATCTGAGAGGATGTATATTCATGTTTAAAATATCTTGGAAACGCTCCGTAAAATCAACATGAAGAACTTCCAAGTGTTGGCAGTAAGTAAGTAAACCTTCCGGTTTTGCAGAGACTGCTGATAATGTGGGAAAGTGGTTGCATTCACCTCTACCTAGATTTCGTTTGAATAGAAGAAGTTTTCCCGCAAAACCAGCTATGACGTTTTTTGTTTTAAATTCAACTCATCACCTTGCAACTGTAAATTAACTTGATTAAATATTTTAAACAGGTCTGTCAAATAAGCGATGTCATTTTTTGACGTAATCAGGTTTTCGCGCAATTTTTCGTCTCTGTCTTCAAGAAAGTCCAGTCAGTACTGAGTCAAATAGATTGAAAAAACGATTCAGACAAACACCTTTAGAGAGCCAACGTACTTCTTTGTGCAGCAACAAGCGATTGTAATCTTCATCATTTTCATTACAAATAAAAAAATAAAATAAATACCCCCTCAAGCAGTTGCTTGCCACAGAGGTCTGTCAAAGCTTACCAAATAATCGGTCATTCAATGAATTGCTTCTAATCTTATTGATTGCTTTAATAACGTAATGGAGCGACGTATGCAGACGTTCATTCAAATTTTTTGCAACCAAATGCTGACGATGAATAATACAATGTACAGCGAGTACATTTGGTACTGCTTGTTTCAAATGCGCTATGAAACCCTTATGACGCCCTGTCATTGCTGGAGCACCATCAGTAGCAGCAGACAAAATATTGCAAATAGGAATTTCTTTCTCTTGAAATCACTTTTGCATGGTATTAAATATAGATTCTCCCTTTTGTATCAGATTCCAAATTTTTAGTAAATAATAACTCTTCATGAATTTTTTCTTCTTTTATAAATCATACGTATCATAAGAGTAGAACTTCGTTATTTGGTAGAGTTGATTCATCGAGTTGAATGGAAAATTTGCAAGTCTTTAAGTAATCATATAATGATATTTCAACGTCTTTTGCCATTTCATCTATTCTTTGCACTGAATTATTACTGAGAGGAATTTTTTTGATGATATCTGACGGTGTCTTATGATGAAGAACAGTTTTTAATATCTCTTTGATTGCCGGCAAAATTAATTCCTCGCCAATTGTGTGTGGTTTTCCTGCTTTTGCGATTAACAATGAAACATTATATGAGGCTCGTAGTCCATCATCATCTTGTTTAGAAGACGACGCAAAAAGGTTTGACATAGTTGGCTGTTTTTTAAATATAGCTTCATTTGAAAAAACTTTTTGGCAAATTAAACACATAGGTAATGATTGGTTTGTAGGAGAGTAGGTAAATCCATATTTCAAATAATCAATACTGTACTGCCAGCATTTCTTTTTAGATGTAGATTCAGACATTTTCAAACACAAATTAACTTCTCAACAGATTTATAGATAGTTATAAAAATAATGTTTATAATGACTTCTAACACTTATCACTCACGACTATTTATCACGGCAAAGCACATAAAAATAATAAAACAATCCTAGAGCTATCGCTTTTATAGATTTGATTTTGTGCACGCATTAACTTGTATGTATGCCGGCGCACTTGCTCCATAAACAAGTCATTTCAAGCTCCTATATGCTTGTCGAAACATGTTAAATTGCATGAACCGTGTGTTTGCCTACCAACTTGCAAGGACTTGTCACCGTCAATCTATTCTAAACTAAAACAAATTAGGTATAGGTATACCTAAAGCTAATTTAAAAATGCTTTTTAACACGATAACAATAAGATAATTTACACAGCTAGATAAAATATTTATTCATGAAAACAGGTATTTTCAAAGTATTTTATTATATTAAAAAAATTATAAAAAAAATATTAAATATAATAAATTTATTATTATTATATTATTATTGCATCAAGGTTGATTTGCCTATCAGGACGGACACACATGTCCAACATAATAAGCCTGATATAGTAGTGCATGGTAAGGTATTGAATGAGATTACAATTATTGAAGTAGGAATAACATCTCAGGATAACCTGCAGACAGTAGAGGTTGAAAAGAAGAGGAAGTATGATCTGCTGGCTAATGAGTTGAGCCTAATTCACAAGTGTAATGTTAATATTATACCTTATGTTCTGACGTGGGATGGTATTGTAACTACATACCATAAAGCATACTCAAAGCGACTTGGAGTGGGAAAACATATTGAAGCTTATATCCAATCTGTGATCTTGAAGAGAACTTTTGAGAGCATCTCAGTCGACTTCAGACTTACCAGTACGCTAGTAGGCGGTAGCAGGGAACTTATTGTCCAATCTGCAGTTGAAAAGCTGTACATGACGGATGAGGTAGTGGATGACCAGAATCACCAGGAAGACACCACAGAACAGAAGAGATAAAAAGTTTGTCACAGAAATTCCTTTAAATTTATTTATTTATTTGACCACCCCTCTTGACTGCCTCAACGCCCCCCATTTGCCTCTGGATCCGCTACCGCCCCCATGGAAGGCTCCAGCGCCCACTGGGGAGCGGTATCGCCCCCGTTGGGAATCTATGTTATATGGTATGGTAAATTTTGATTGGTCAAAAAATATATGACATCATCACTGATAAGCATTAAGAAAGCCTCCAAGAACTCATAAGTGAGCATTTTGAATTATATATATATGTCCCAAAAGCAACTTAATTGTGATGGCTCCAATAGTGGAGCTATCATAGGGAAGAAGTTAAAAGCTACATTTGACATAAAATATAATCAGTAAAATTAATCTTAAATATTACCTTCTTACCTTAAAATCAACTTGTCCCAACTTACTGGTGGCACCATTTATTAGATAAAAGAAATGTTGGTACTAAATTACTGGTGGCACCATTTATTAGATAAAAAGAAAAACATTTTAATGGTTGGATGAAAGGCTTCCTGATGTTGATTTTGCAGGGGGTTATGTTGCCGACTTAGATATTGAAGACTCTTCCACTGACTATATGGTGTCTCATCAACTTTCTCAAAAAATCCACCAGGAAAAAGTTGAACAATGCCTTCTTATCTTGGAAAAAAAATTCTATAGCAAAATGTAACTCTTTCAACAACTCTCTGTAGTTCACTTAACTTCTTTCTCCATTGGGGACAAATTCTTCCATAATGTTTAAGAACTTCTCAAGGTAAGTGAAGGCTTCATTGAGATTTTTGGTTTGAGGGATGGTAAATTATAATCCTGTTGGTACTAATTTACCATCCCGGCAAATTGAAACCTGGTGGATTACAGTCATTCCTTGGGTGGATAACTCAGAAACTTTGAGGAAGCCCCACTCAGAGGAATTCAGCAATTTACGGGGCATCACAATGACGACCACCCTACCGATGCTGTCACCTTCAAGAGGAGCTTGGAGTGTTTAGAGCATGAGTCTCCAATGACAAGTCACCAGATCTTAGGAGCTTAACTGATTTCGGTGGTCATGAGACCTTCCAAACCCGTATTGATAAAATATGGGAAACATTCCCAAGTACCTGATCACCCATGGTTGATCAGGAATCGTGGAGATGACACACAAATGCTAGTAGGAACATCAAGCACAATAACAAAGATGGGGGCTGATGATGAGCCATCTTTGTGGCATTGGCTGAATTATTTTCCAAAATGGAGTTCATGGTTTTTGAATTGTGGTTCAATGCTCATGGTCTCCACCCACCATGAAGTCCAATAAGAGGAAGCTCAATTGGGTGCCAGGACTACACTATACCCACACAGCCAGTGAGCCATGCCCTCACAAAGAAATAAAAGGAAAAAGAAAAGAGAAATGTGAGGAACTTATCTGAATCTGCACAAAAAAAAGTCATAAGAAAGAAAAAGTGTGAGGAACTTATCTGAATCTGCACAAAAAAAAGTCATAAGAAAGAAAAAGTGTGAGGAACTGAAGTAACCTCACAAAATAAAAAAAAATGCAAAAAGGAAAACAATGCTTGGGGAAACTCATAAACCTGTAAACAGACATGGGTAACCCCCACTCACAGTACTGCATAGTTGGCCTTAGCAGAGCCAGCCCACCAGCTGATTGATCCTGAGGTGATTACCCCACGACCTCCCATTTACCTGAAGCAGATACCAAAGAAGAGTTTAGCAGTGGCCCTCAAAATCACTGCTCAGACTCGTTACAAACAGGCTCCCCAATGGCAAAACAAGCCAAAGGGGACCCCACTAGTCATGAGCTGAGGAGAGTAGATGAGGGCTCCGAGCACCTAATAGGATCTTACTTTCCAGGGACACAGGTCACAGCGCATAGCAAACATGCAGACGAGCATTTAGGGCCCTGTGAAGGTACCCAAACCAGCAGAACCTTCACATGGTGGTGGTCTCCTCACCACAGACATGAGCTCATACTGAATGGTGGCATAACTTGTCTAATCACAAGTTGCATTAAAAAATGTTCGTCGTATAAAACAGAGGGTTTAAGTTTCATCTATAAAACATACATCAGTGATGAGAAAATGAAAATAAATATGCTAATGACAGATGTTAGAAGGAATCATCAAATTTGCACTGCATTGTTACTGAAGTATCAAACATGTACTACCATGTCCATTATATGTGGCTAAGTATGGGTGGTTGGAAATAAAACATGAAATAAAGAATAAAAGAGGCGAGAGCATCGACATTAATCCTTCCCACATTCAGCTCATTTATAAACTTCGGAAAAATCTGCAATGAGAGGCCAAGGAGACGTGTCTGATTTTAGTACAACAAAAAAAGTTTATTTATTAAAAATATAAATTGTCGCTTGAAAATTTTCGTATATATATACCTTATAAAAATACATTACTTGGGCTTGAAATTTCTGATCAATTTCACTCCAAACTGAATTTCTGAAAATAAAATATTTAACCAAAGGGATGACTAGTTTTATTTTAATAGAACTTTTTTTAGAGTCATGTAATAAAAAAATGTTTTTGAAAACATTGAGGAAGAATGGGACCAATTTAAACATGCTTTTCTTGAAACTAACAGCACTCTTTTAGGTAAAAGGGAGCAGAGGAGGCAAAATTATTTGGGTGATCCGTTTATTTTGGAAAGAAAGAACTACAGGAATGTCTTTAAATCAATACTCTATTAGTCCTAACAGAAAGCATTACAAATAGCTTAATAAATGTGTAAAACATCAGTTAGCAGCTGATAGAATCTTTGGCTTGATGGCTTGGCAGACAAAGCCGAGGAAGCAGTTAGACAGCACAACAGCAGAGAGCTGTACAAGATAGTTAATGTTTCGTGTGGTAGAAAACGGCCAGGTTTACAGGGATTGAAGGAAAAACAAGGTAAGGTTATAGAAGGTGAGGATTCTGTCATGGCTAGGTGGGCTGGGCATTTCAGTGATGTTTTAAACAATGTGATTAGTTCTTATAGAACTAATCACATTCCATCCTATCTAACTGAAATCTGATGGCTGTAACCTGGAAAATGAAACTCATTATTTATAATGATGATAAATGCATTACTGGCTTTAATGTTGGCCCTATATCAGTCTGAAGTTATTATGGCTATTTCTAAACTTAAACTACATAAATCTGCAGAGGTAGATGAAATTACTATAGAAATGGTTAGAGCTGGGAATGTTTCTTTTACGACATGGCTGACTGAAAATTTGAATATCTTTTATGATAAAGGCATTGTTCCTAAGGATTTTACCAAAGCTATTATTATTATTCCAATGTTTAAAAAAGATTATTGCAGTTCTTATGATAACTATAGGAGTATCAGTTATACGAATTCATAACTCATCATTGATGTAATGAATATTTATCCACTATCAAGCTGTTTGTTAAGTAGCAGGAGAACATGGGTGTAGAGAAAAAATTGTCTTGAGCCAGGTGGGATATGAACCCATGACCTCCTGGTGACATGTCACATGCTCTGACCACTGATCAATCTCTCATCTACTGCTGATGTTATGCTATACTCCATCTGGTCATGTCATTAGGAGATCATGGGCTCAGATCCATCCAGCTCAAGACAATTTTTCCTCTACACTTATCTTCTCCTGTTACTTAAAAACCAGCTTGATAGCGGATAAATATTCATTAAATCAATGATGAACTGTGAATTCTTATGTCTAAATACAAAGTACTACTGATCAAACCAAAGGTGAGGCTGATTTAGATTTGCTCACAAAAAAATAACAGAAACCAGGAAGCCCTTATGGATGGTTGTATGCACATGACCAGGATGGCTCTGAGGAATAGTCCCCAAATGCACTTAAAAGACAGTGATTGATCAGATGGAGTATAGCATAACATCAGCAAAAGAGAGATTGATCAGCAGTCGGAATCTTAGTGGTCAGAGGATCTGACATGTCATCAGGAGGTTGTGGGTTCAGACACCACCCAGTTCAAAACAATGTTTCCTCTACACCCATCTTCTCCTGTTACTTAAAAAACAGATTGGTAGTGGATAAATATTCATTAAATATAGGGGTATCAGCCTACTTTCTGTTCTAGGTAAAGTTCTTCACATGATTGTGCTTAATAGAATTAGAACTCTGGTTAACAGACAACTATGTGATCAGCTGCAGATTCAGAAGTTGTAGAGGATGTGTAGATCAGATTTTTTCACTTAAGCAGATTCTTGAGAAATGCTTAGAGTATCAGAAATCTGTGGTTATTAGCTTTGTAGATTTCAAAAAGGCTTTTGACTCTGTTGATCACGATAATTTGTGGTTAATCATGAAATCGTATGACCTACCAATCAAGTTAGTTAATATAGTGAAAGCTCTCTATAATAACACTGAATTGTGTGTCAAAGTTGATTAAGTATGTAGCAGTTGGTTAAATGGTCTAGAGATCTGAAAATTTCTGATTTAGCCATTTTGGCAAATGATGCTCATGAAACGAACTCTTTCATTACAGCTGTTGATGAGATGGTAGTAGATTACGTTTGATTATAAACAGAGAGAAAACTAAAGTGATGCAAATTGGTCAGGAAGGCTGTGGTTCAGTTAATCAGAATGGTTGCATTCTTGAGCAGGTGTCTCAGTTCAATCATCTTGGGAACTATGTAAGAGATACAGGTGATGTGCTGCATAAGATAAATAGAGGAATAGGGAATTCTGCTGGAACTTTTAAGAACATATGGAGAGTCTGGAAAAATAGGCATGTACACATAAAGACTACAATTAGACTGTATAATAGTTTGGTTCTATCTAGAGTTAGTTATAGTAGTGAAATATGGACTCTTTGTAAGCAAGGTAACAGGAAATGTGAAGCTTTTGATTCTAGATGCTTACGCAGTATCTTGGGCGTTAGGTGGTTTAACTTTGTAAATAATGATGAGGGAGGCAAATGAGTCAGAAACCTCCTTTGAGCAGCACATTGTGCAGTGAGAGACTGCTTTGGTTTGGCCATGTTGCCTGTATGTGTAATTATAGATTAGCGAATAGGGTTATGAACAGTGTGCCTAAAGGCCTCAGAAAGAGAAGACCTAGGATGCAGTGAGCAGACAATGTCAAACAGGACCTTGTTAGAATTGGCCTACAGTGGTGAGATGCAGCAGATGTAGCTCAGGAGAGCTGTGTTTGGAGAAGTAAACTGCATAATCTGGTTGGACCTCCATAGCCCATGGCTACTTGAGAGAGAGATGATGATGTATATTGTACTTGATTTAAATAATCTGGACTTAATTATTAATAAATAATTGGACTTAATAATTAATAAACAACTTGCACTTAACACTCAGCAGTTGGCTGCCCCACTACTGCATATGTGTGTGAGCAAGCAATTAGATGACCTGCTACTTCCTGCTTCTGTTATGATGCTGTGTATTGAGCCCAAAAAATATTTTTATCTGTAATCATTCATTTTTATTTCTTCTTCAATTTTTTTAATTAATGATTCTTTTTGTAAGTGTCGTATATTTTAAAACATGGGCCAACATTATACTAGGTGACTTGGATTGCTCACACATTAATAGGATTTTCTTATGAAATGGAAAAAAACTTCTTGGCTGCATTTTTTTTTTATTAAACATTAGCAGATTTACCCAGCATTTCTTGGGTCTGAAACTTTCAAAAATGTAGGGTAGATGGCACTCCCCAGTTCGCAACCTTCCATTTGACATAAATATCGTTAGACTCGATCTCCTCCCACTCTGGGGGGGGGGGGGGGGGGGGGGGGGGGGGGGGGGCTCAGTCATTAGTGTTCCAGGCTCGTAATCTACAGTTCCCAGGTTCAAGTCCCAGCTGGGTCAGTATTGAAATTTATCTCTGCAAAACTCCCCATCCTCCCCACAGTCAGTAGGGGACACTGATGGACTTGGAAACATCACCATCCACAGGATGAGACATAGACATTAAGTCATGGCTCTGTGCATGTTGAAGAACACACTGGATGGCCTTGATGGGAGACTACCATCTGTCTCCCAACAGCTGTTCCACTGGGTCCCCTCCTCCAACCTTCTCTGAGTCTTCAGGGTCCTTGTGATCTGGCCATTTAACCCAGTGTGTGCAAAAAAGTGCCGCTCAGAGGTAAAACATCCCAATAACCCAACCCCCCCCCCTCCAATTAAAATTTTTTCCCACGTTTTTTGGGAGGAAAAGAAACGGACATAGTTCAAGGTACCCAATCAACCCTTCCCAAGCCAGAAGCACCTATACTAAAAACTGGAATTTTCTTGCTCAGATAATTAAACTTTTCAAATCGCTTTGTACCCACCAGAGTTCCTCAGATACAATTTGTCAGGCATATGTAACTTTATGGCAAAAGAAAATTAACTACGGTCTGAGGAATGTAAAGGTACAAAAAATTATCATTATTAAACAAATTTATTTATTACTTAACATAATATTTAAAACATTTATTAATTATTAGTATATATTTTTATTAGCTTTTGAATATTTTTCAAATTAATGATTTTAACTTTCTATACAAATAGTTTTTCAACTTTGTGTTCTACTCGTACTTAATTAAAATGACTTCAATATCTGTGGATGCTAGCACTCTTGCCCAGCAAACTGAACAATGAATTTAACACGTGAAATCAGAAATAATTTAGTTTGATTCATTCATTATTTCAAATTTAATGGTGGCAACACTTATTTTGGATAACTTTCCAATTATTAATGTTTAATCAGGGTAATCAGATATTAGTTTAGTTTGATGTATTCCTTTTTTCAATTTTATTTGTGGCAACGGTTATTTTGAATAATTTCAAACCATTAATGGGTTGGGTTGTTTTACCTCTGAGCGGCACTTTTTTGCACACAATGGGTTAAATGGCCAGGTCACAAGGACACTGAAGGATCAGAGAAGGTTGGAGGAGGGGACCCATTGGAACAGCTATTGGGAGACAGATGGTAGCCTCCTGTCAAGGCCATCCAGCCTGTTCTTTAACATACACGGGGTATGACTCTCCTGCACACAGGGCCATGACTTAACATCCTACCAAAAGACAGAAGCCTATCCAAGCCCATTGGTGTTCCCTACTGACAGTGGGCAGGGTGGGGAGGTTTGCAGAGATAAATCTCAATGCTGACCCAGCTGGGACTCGAACCTGGGAACTGCAGATTACAAGCTGGTAGGCTACCAACTGAGTCACCCCTGCACCAAATCATTAATGTTAAGTCAAGGGGGATTTTGTGATATTCAAACCCACCCACCCCAATTTTGGTTGATCCCAGCTAGTTTGCACCTAGCCTATATTTTTCCCTGGGTGAAGGGAACATTCATGGAAAGTTTGGTGTCTCTAGCTCTTCTGGGGGCATAAGCAGACAGACACACAAACTTTCTTCTTTACATATTAGATTACAATTTTTTTTCTGTGGCTGTTGAATTTTGGGGATTTTGGCTAAGTGATGAAAAGTTAGTGCACCAAAGCAAAAAAAAAACAACTAATCAGATGGAATGTTATATCATCAGAGTGGCAGAGCCAAGGTACTAGAGGGGGAAGGGGGGTGCTTTTAAAATCATTCAACATAAGAATAAAACTTTTTTAATCAAATTTTACTAAAGGGGGGGGGGGATGTTCACAGTGAGTTTAGTAGGAGGGGGGGTAAAAACCTTCCTGAAATTTCCCTCCCACATGACTGATTTCTGGGCCCAGGAAGTCCTTTTTGTGTTCATAGCCAAGACTTCATTCATTTTCAGAACATGATACATTTAAAGTTTTTTTATTAGAAAATGAAGAAATAATAAGAGAAAAAATAACATGTAACCTAATGAGGTTAAAAAAAACTATCCCAGTAAAAAGTTGTAAGCCAGCCAACTGATGTAGCATAACTCTGAAAAATCAATAATTATACATCAATGGAAATATCAGTAATTTACAGAAATAAAATAAATACACAAAAACAAAAACTAAGGTTTAATTATAAAAGGAAGTGAAGTACTATGTGGGGAATGAGGGGGGAGTGAGGAAATAAAAACCTTTCCTGAAATTGCCCTTCCATATGAGGACTCCTTTCTGTGCCAAGGAAGTCCTTTTTGATTTCATATGCAAGACCTCATTCATTTTAGAAAACAATGCAAAATGTATTTTTAATGGAAAACGATTAAATAATAAAAGAAAAAATAACATAGTGTTATGACAGATGAATGCGCTACAGTGATTTTATGATAAACGTGTTATGAATGCTCATGTATGCTTCTACGTGGAGAATTATGTAACCAACGAATTGGAATACAGAACCAATCTGAAAAATAGAAAGGATAGAATTGTTGTTGGAGTTGTGGATATCCAAAAGGAGGCATATTTAATTTTAGTATGTATGTGATGGGTGTAAAAAGTGAAGAAGCATTTTATATGGTGAGTGCATGGAAGGTCGATTAGTTCATTGGTGTGGATCATGTTGGTAGAATTGAGATAATGATTCTTCTGAAAGTTTATCTTTGTATTATTACAGAGTTTAGTGCCAGTTGATTTAGTTTGTTTATAAATAATTTCATCCATGCTTTTGTAATAAATTGCACTGTATTGTAATTTTCATTGACACATTTTTACTTTAACTCATGCTCAGTGCTCATCCATTTTAATTTGCAACAAATTGGTGCCAGGAGTGTAGATATTATTATTTTGAATGCCTTTTACTAGAAGTATGGATGAGTTAGTAAAGCTGATGACTGATATTAAAGGTGATATAGCTGCCCAAAGCAGTAAAATTGGTGACCTTGCTAAACAAAGTGATGACTTGAAAGCTGAAATGGCTACACAAAGTAACAAATTGAGAGCTGAGTTGAGAGCTGAAGTGGCTTCTCAAATTGGTAAGATTACTGATCAGAATAATGACCTAAATAAAAAAATTAGTGAAATCACTGATCGGTGTAAGTACATTAAAATCGAACTGAACAGACAGTGTGATAGTTTAAAGGTTGAAACTGACAGTGTAAAAAATTATATTGATGGGGGTTAAAAGTGTAATGTTAATGAAATCACTTGTGATTTTAAACAAAACTTGATAATGTTAAGCAACAAATTGAAAGTGTAAAAATTGATTGTGAACGTCAGTTTCAGATTTTAGGACACAAAAGGCTACTTTCTTCTTGTCAAAATTTTAGTAACCATAATGTTTTTACACATATCGCTAGAAATAAAGTTAAACCTTCTACATATGATGGCCAATCATCTTGGACAGTATTTAAAACACAGTTTGAAGTTATCGCTAGAACTAATAAGTGGAATGAATTTCAGAAGACCAGTTTTCTTGCAGCTTCCTTAATAAATTCTGCTGCAGAAGTTTTACAGTCTGTTCCAGAAGAAAAACTACTTGATTATCGAAGTCTGGTTTCTGCATTAGAACTCAAATTTGGTGATAGTTATTTAAAACAATACTATAAGACTCAATTTAAACATCGTATGCAGAAGAGTGGTGAAACTTTGCAAGAACTTGCTAGTGATATTGAGTGTCTAGCTAGATTGGCTTATATTAACTGTCCACCAGAAATTCAATATAACGTAGCTGAATTACAATTTATTGATGCTATTGCTGACCCTGACACTCAACAATCTCTGAAAATGTTGGAAGGTGAATCCTTAAAGTCAGCTGTGCTACATGCTATGAAGTATGAATGCTCCAGGCTTTCCTTCCGAGTGAACAATCGCACAGTGAGATTTGCGAGTGCAGAAGAAACTGTAGAAAAGGATGGTGAAATGAAAGAACTAACCAAAGCAATATTGTCCGTTTTGAAAGAGCTTAAAGGTTCCTTTCCAAAGACTTCTACAAACATTCAGTGTTGTAGTGAATTGTGGTAAGACTGGACACATTCAAGCCAACTGCAAAAGGTGAAAAAAAAGTTCAAGCAAGTCTAACAGACAACAGAACCAGCAGAAGCAATGTGAAGGGCAAAGGCTGGCTGTTGATTGGTTGGCCCCAGGGGAGGTCACCCACGTTTCAACACTACATGGTGATAATAACAGATTAGTAGCTGATGGAATCATAAATGGAATACCTTGACGTATGATAGTAGACACTGGTGCAAATGTAACTTTACTCAGAACAAACATAATAAAGAAGATAATACCTCACCCAAACTGGAATACTACATAGTCTGATATAACCCTACAAACAGCCACTGGAGATTGTGCTAAAGTCCATGGATAGATAGAATTCAACATCAGAGTTGGTAGCTGTCTGGTACGCCACACTGTTTACATTTCTGACATTTACGATGAATGCATATTAGGCCTTGATTTCCTAAAGAAGCATGGATTCAGCATTAGACTCAGTAACAGCCTAGTCATCTATAAGACAGAAGAGATTCCTCTGCTTAGCCAAACATCTGGTTCTTTATCAAGTGTGATCACAGTATTAGTGACAGAAGACACAAAGATCTCAGCACAAAGTGAAATTATAGTCCATGGACATCGGGCAGAGACTTCTGGGGCCTTCTGATTGGCAGTCACTGATGCCCCTGGTAAAACGTTTTGTCTAATGGTATCCTGGTAATAAGGACTTAAGTCAATGTAGATAAAGAACAGATTCCTATCAGAGTGATGAACTGTAACAAATCCAATAGAATATTGAAAAAGGGTGAAGAATTAGCAAAATGTGAACCTGTTACCTGCGTAACAAGTATAAACAAAATAGAAGTTACTGACTCAAATCAACACCATACAGACATCCCATCTCATCTTACTGACTTATGGAGAGAAACAAGAAGAATATTAACTGAAGACCAAGCTGCCAAGACCAAAAACCTATTGAAAGAGTTTTCCAACATTTTTTCTGCTACATCAAATGATTATGGCTGTACTAACCTGACAGAACATAAGATCAACACTGGTGATTCTCCTCCAGTCCATCTACCAGCAAGAAGGCTTCCATTGGCAAAACGGGAGGAGACAGAACAACTCATAAGGGATATGGAAGACCAAGATATTATAGAACCATCACAGAGTTCGTGGACATCACTAGTGGTTCTTGTCACAAAAAAGGATGGATCTACCCGATTTTGTGTGGATTACTGCAGATTGAATGATATAACAAAGAAAGACTGCTTTCCTTTACCCAGGATTGATGATACACTGGACACTCTATCTGGGTCAAAATGGTTCTCTACATTAGATTTGAACTGCGGCTATTGGCAAGTTGGTATACATCCTGAAGACCATGAGAAAACAGCTTTCACTACAGGAAATGGACTTTGGCAGTTTAAAGTGATGCCATTTGGACTTTGCAATGTACCTGCAACGTTTGAACAATTAATGGAATCGGTGCTCAAAGGTTTGTCTTGGGAGGTCTGCCTAGTTTACTTGAATAGCATCATTGTTCTTGGAAAATGTTTTGAAAAACATTTAAGAAATCTTATCAAGTGTGAAAAGCTTAGGGCAGCCAAGCTAAAATTGGGACCAACTAAGTGTAAACTGTTCCAGCAAAAAGTTCATTATCTTGGTCATGTCATCACTACATCAGGGATTAAGACTGATCCTAGTAAGAAAGAAGCTGTAAGAGACTGGCCTCCACCACAAGATGTTCATCTAATTCGTAGTTTTATTGGACTTTGCACCTACTATAGAAGACTTGTCAAGGGTTTTTCCAACATCACAAGGCCATTACATTATCTGACAGAGGAGGGCCAGAGGCTCATGTGGACCACCGAATGTGACATAGCCTTTCAAAGTTGAAGCAGGCTCTTTCCACAGCACCAGTGTTAGAATATCCACAAACTGAAAAACATTACATAATAGATGCTGACACAAGTAACACAGGAGTTGGTGCTGTACTTTCACAACAAGTCGGACAAGAAAAAGTTATTGAACACTTTAGCAAAACACTATCCAAACCAGAATGAAATTATTGTGTCACACGAAAAGAACTCTTAGCAATAGTAAAAGCAATAGAGCATTTTCATCAATATCTCTATGGCCAGAAATTTCTTATACGCACTGATTATGCTGCACTCAGGTGGTTACTAAACTTTAAAAACCCTAAAGGACAAATTGCTAGATGGGTACAGAGGTTACAAGAGTACAATTTCTCCATTGAGCATCAAAGTGGCAAAATGCATAGGAATGCAGATGTCCTTTCCAGACATCCATGTATTGACAACTGTAAGCATTCCTCGCTCCCGAGTAAAACTAGTGATGAAAGAAGTACATGATAATACCACTAGAGGACACTTCGGTGTTAATAAGACATTAGATAAAGCCAGGGAACGATTTCATTGGCTGAAAAATAGGGCAGACTTTGAAATAGGCAATGTGAGGCCTGTGCAGGAAAGAAAGGCCCTAAAACTAGGTGTCGGGGTAAGCTGCAGACATATAACATTGGTGCCCCTTTTGAAAGAACAGCCATTGATGTAATGGGTCCATTCCCTAGGACAGATGATGGAAATCGCTATTTATTAGTGGTAATGGATTATTTCACGAAGTGGCCTGAGGTCTATCCCATCCAAGATCACAAAGCAACAACAGTTGCAGAGATGATAGTAAAAACTTGATTAGTAGGTATGGAGTACCTTTGCAACTCCACTCTGACCAAGGACGGAATTTTGAATCCAATGTGTTTAAAGGCATCTGCCAACTATTAGGCATTCAGAAAACCAGAACAACACCCCTACACCCTCAGTCAGATGGTATGGTTGAGAGATTTAATAGGACAATTGCACAACATCTAGCATTGTTTGTCGACGACCATCAACATGACTGGGATCACCATATACCACTCCTTTCATTGACATACAAAACAACAGTGCATGAGACAACTGGACAGACACTTAGATGCTCTTTGGAAGAGAGTTACATCTTCCTTGTGACCTTTTATATGGTCGGCCTGAAGCAATGCCTGTATCCATTCCACAATACATACAAGAATTACAACAACGACTAGAAGAAATCCATCACTCCGTCAGACATAACATCAACTTAGCAAGTGAGAGAACCAAAACGAGATATGACAGTAAAACAAATGGAACTGTTTTCAATCAAGGAGATCTTGTCTGGCTGTACAATCCACATAGAAAGAAGAAACTTTCTCCAAAACTTCAGAAACCTTGGGAAGGTTCGTACACAGTAGTTAACTGGATTAACAATGTGGTGTATCACATACATCTATGTCCAACTACAAAGTGCAAGGTGGTGCAAGTGGATGGTTTGGCCTCATTTCATTGAAGAACTGAAGAAGCTTCGGAATCCAGAATTGTTCGGGATGAACAAGACCAAGGAGGGGGCAGTGTTATGACAGATGAACGTGCTACAGTGAATTTATGATAAATATGTCATGAACGCTCACGTATGCTTCTGTGTGAGAATTATGTAACCAAGGAATTGAAATACAGAACCAATCTAAAAAATAGGATAGAATTGTTGTTGGAGTTCTGGATTTTCGAAAGAAGGCATAATTAGTTTCAGTTGTAAGCAATGTGTGTAAAAAGTGAAGAAGCATTTTATATGGTGAGTGCATGGAAGGTTGATTAGTTTATTGGTGTGGATCGTGTTGGTAGAATTGAGATAATGATTCGTCTGAAAGTTTATCTTTGTTTTGTTATAGAGTTTTGTGCTAGTTGACTTAGTTTGTTCATAAATAATTTCATCTATGCTTTTGTAATAAATTGCATTGTATTCTAATTTTCATTGACATATTTTTACTTTAACTCATGTGCAGTGCTCATCCATTTTAATTTGTAACAATATATGCTAATTCGATGTCATATAAAATATCCACAGCAAAAAGTTTTAATCAGGCCATCTGATGCAGCATAATTATGAAAAATAGATAATTGTCGATCAGCCTTTAGATCGATAATTCACAGAAATAAAGTAAATCCACATAAATGAAATCTAAGGCTTAATTATAAAAAGTAACACAATACTACTAAATTTATGAAGGGAGTGTATATCCTACTTGAGTTAAATCATCCATGTAAATAACTTGCTACGCAGCCATTTAGAAGATGACCCACTGTTTCACATGTGTTGTGTGAGAGCAATTTGAACACCTGCAACTTCCTCCTTCTACTGGACTATGTATTAACAGCTTTGGCTTATAAAGATATTGCTTTAGTGACTGTTTTGATCTGAAGAGCAGTAAAAATGCATAAAATGCTGTGATAAATAATATATATGATAAAAATAATTCTAGGAAAACTGAAATAGGTTTAAGGAAGAAAAGAGTGTAAAACAGGAGAAAAAAAAACTGAATTATACACTTATTTCCAAAATCTTCCATTTTTAAAAAGAACAGTGTTTTTTTTTAATTTACAGGAAATTTCCAAAACTTTAAGGAAAAATTTGTTAATAACAGTTCATATCAAACTTGTGAGCTTAAATTAGGTGACTGCTTCAGCACAGAGTTAACAAACAAATCAGCAATACTGTATAGTGCTTTTCAGAAATTGCAATTAGATGACTTTAACAAATTATTTATAATGTAGTTTAATGAAGTATACATCAAATGGAAAAAGAAAATATTATTTTTCAAACTGGATTTATCTATTTTTAAAAGATATCTCTAAGAAAATTTTCAAACAGCAATTTTATTTTTTTAAAATCGAGGTTTCCTGTGTTATACAAAAGACATCTATGTTCATCTTCGGTCTCCCATTTCGGATTCTGTCAACATCTAAGATCATCAGGGACCTTGGAAGGGTTAAAGGTCACAGCAGCAATCCCTATTATTCTCTTCATTTCATACCATACATCACCAGAGTCTGTTAAACAGTTCACAAGATAATTAAACTGAGACATTTTCTAAGGGTGCAAAAAACTACTCAGTTTAACTGAAACACAAAATGCCTGACCTATTTTCATCACTTTAGTTTTCTCTCTGTTTACACCAAGCCTACTCTGTTATCAATCTAATCAACAGCTGTAATGAAAGTTTTCATTTCATCAACATCATTTGCCAAGAAGGCTAAATCATCAGCATAATCTATATAAAAAAAGTTACAGATCTCTAGACCATTTATAAGGCTAAAATCTTTCCCTTGCAGTGAATTTTGCATATCAATAACCAAACTAAAGAGAAAAGGAGATGAAATGAACCCTTGTCGAACACCAGAAGTAATGCTAAACCAATTGCTACATGCCTTACCAACTCTCACACACAACTCAGTGTTATTATAGAGAGCGTTTATTATGTTAAATAACTTGTCTGGTATACCACATGATCTCCCAATCAACCACAAATTTTGACGATCAACAGAGTCGAAAGTTTTTCTGAAATCAACAAGGCTAGCAACCAAAGGTTTCCAAAACTCTAAACATTTCTGAAGAATCTGCCTAAGTGAAAATATCTGATCCACACATCTCCTACCATTTCCGAATTCACATTGCTCATCACGCAATTGCCTGTCAACCAGATTCTTAATTCTATTAAGCACAATCATACAAAGAACTTTACCTGGAACAGCAAGTAGGCTGATACCCCTATAGTTATCACAAGAATTGCAATCACCTTTTTTTTAAAAATAGAGTTAATAATAGCTCTGGTAAAATACTAAGAAACAATGTCTTTATCATAAAAGATATTCAAAATTTCAGTCAGCCACGTGGCAACCGAAGCATTTCCAGCTCTAAACATTTCAGTGGTGATTTCATCCACCCCTGAGGATTTATGCAGTTTTAATTTATAGATAGCCAAAGAGACTTCAGACTACGATATAGAGCCAATATTAAAGCCAGTAATGTATCTATCTTCATTACAAACAATAGGAGTAGAACTGAATACACTACTCAATGCATCTCTGAAATGATCAGCCTATCTAGCCATGACAGAACCATACATTGTTTATTCTTCAATCCCTGTGTACCTGTCTGTTTCTTCCAATGCAAAATATAACTACCTAGTACAACTTGCTTCCTCTGTTTATTCAGCCAAGCTATCAAGCCAAAGATTCTTATCAGCTGTTAAATGAGCCTTGAGACGTTTATTAAGCTAATTGTAATGCCATCTATTAGGACTAGCAGGGTCTTGATTCATATTATTCCTGCACTTCCTTCTTTCAGAAATAAATTCCATAGCCTTATCAATCAAATAATTTTGTTTCCTCTATTCCTCTTTAACCAAAAGAGTACTGTTGGTCTCAAGAAAAGCTGCTTAAATTGCCATTCTTTATCAACTTCAGCAGTAAGCAAACCATGACTGTCATAATGACTAAGTGACCTATCAGTGTAAGCTTTGTCTATAACTTGGTCTTTCAGAGCTTCAGTGTTAAAGGTAACCTTTTTTAACCTTAACATTTCTTAAGTTTAAGTTACAAAACACTTTTAACAAGGTAATGGTCAGATGAAATTTCTGCTCTCCTACATGACCTGGTATTGCTAACACAACTAGCCCATTTGCTCTTATACAGCCCATCTGGTGAAACCCATGTATATTTATCTATGTTACGGTGTTTGTAATACATGTTAGTTATTCTCAAACCATTAAATTTACTTACCTGTAGGAGATGTTGCCAATTGACATTTTAACTGCAGATACCAAAGGAGCCTATCATCCATCCCCAAAGGTCAGAGTCAGTACCAACTTTAGCATTGAAGTCACCCAGAACAAGGTAATAGCTCCTTTTTTGACAGAATTCAAACTATCCTAAGTTGTCTGAAAACCTATCTTTCTCATCCTCATCAGCATCCTCAGTAGGGTCATAACAGCAGATAACATTTAAGTCCTTAATGCTTGTCTGAAATTTAGCTTTAAGAATCTTTTCATTAGTGCACTCATATCTTAGAAAAACATCACTGAGCTTGTCTGCTGAGAAACAAACCTATACCTTGGAAATTATTTACATCATTCAACCCCTGAAAAGAGAAATTTAAGATTATTTTTAAGATCTGATCTTTATCTGCCCATCTGGTCTCTTGCAAGCTTAAAATGTCTAGGTTATAATGGTGAAATTCTTGTGAGATGACATCAAGAGAATAATCTCTGTGCAAAGTCCTCACATTCCAAGAACCCTATTGGAAAAAAATTGCTAGTGTGATGTTTAAAGAAACTATGTTTATTGAGAGATGAAGCGGCAGCAATATCAAACAGCCTTTGAATTACAGGCAAGGGGCAAAGACCTGTTCACCCCACTACTAAAGGCTGAAGCTATCTACACTGGTAGGAATTCCTCCATTGTAGGTTTGATGATGCTCAGAGAAGTAAGGATTCAGGTAGGCCTCTTATGAGGATTATCCACCAACTGATATGCTCCAAACAAATGCAAAATACTTGAAGTTTTTATGCTCCGGATAGCTTAGACAGGCGCCAGGCAATACTTAACAAATTGCCAAAAGTAGAATAAGTTGATAATAAGTTGATTTAGGGTTCAAATACCAGCGAGCGTTCATGAGTAAGAATCAAAATGATTGTCAAGTAATTTTTAATATAAAAAAATCCTTAATTCGCGTTGCTCAAGAGAAAAAACTGTACAGACTCAAAAGGTTTATAACAAAACAGATTTATTTCTAAAATAATTCAACTCACCAAGACATCAATGAAGAAAACATAACTCCAGCTCCTGTGCTACACGCACTGTGCTTGGTGCTACACACCTTGTGCTCGTGCACTCCACTGTGCTACAACTTGTGCTACTCCTTCTACTACTCTACTGCTTATGCTACTGCTTAAGTGACTAGTAGGTCACCGGTTTTTTGACATGAGGCCGGCGCATGCCGGGAAAGACATTAACATACTATGACGAACGACGCAAAAGCTATGATGCAAGAGGGGGCGTGTCCTTGGCACACGCTTTAACGGTACAGTCGGAAGATCGGAGTTGCGGCGCATGCGCAACTCCTAGAAACTTGGAAACGAGTGCTGCGATGCCAAAAAGGAAATAAAAATCCCCAAAATGATAAATATAACGTAAATTAAACAAAACTGGTTAAGGTAAAGCAAAAGTGAACGATGGGGCATCACAAAAACATATCCTGTGGATCTATTCACTTGGAGCTGTCAACCTACAGAGAAATGGAAAACACAGTGGAAAATTATTCCCTCAACAGAAGCCCACCAGTGATTTGGCAGCCCTTTCCATTCATTTCCTTCCACAAGAGAGTATCTCTTTTGAAGGTACTAATGGTCTGCACCATGAGAAGGTAGGATTGGATTTCAGGTGCTAGAACTGACTAGTTCTGTGCATCATCACATGGGTTGGCACATAGCTCTCCTTCCAGTGACTACATTGCTACCACTTATAGAATCATTAGATTATATGCTAATTTTTTTAATTATTTCTTCATTTTTCCAGTAAAAAAAACATTTTTTTTTATCATTTCCTGAAAGTGAATAAGGTGTTGGAAAGGAAATTAGTCCTTCTACGGGGTGGGATGTTAATTTTGTCAAGAGTGTTAACATTCTCCCTTCTTTCTCCATTTCTATGCTGAGGGCCTTTTACCTTCGCTGCTCCACCACTTTCAATGTTGCCACTCTGATAATTTGCTATGCCACTCTGAAGGCAATGATGTTTCTTTAGCATTTGGTGAACTAACTTTTCAGCACTTAGAAAAAAATTTGAAAATACAACACCAAAAGCAAAATGTATAATGTTCAGTAAAAATAAAGCCAAGAAATTGTTTCTCCACTTCATAAATGGGAAAGGAATCCCCATTAATGTGAACAGTCCAAGTCATTTTATGTAACATTGAGCTGTGTTTTGAAATATATATATAAAAAATACCCCTCAAGCAGCCACATAGGTCTGCCAGTTTATATGCCATAGAGGAGCTCTGTGAGGAATGCAAATCTGCAGCACAAAGACGATACAAACATCCAAGTTTTACCCAGGGCTCAAACCCAGGTCCCTTTGCTTAGTAGCCAAGCATACTAACCACTCAGCCACCGGGACAGCATTTTAAAATATACCATACTGAAAAGAATTAAATATCATGTTTTACATATATTATTATTTTATTCAGGAAGAAATTTCTTTTTGATTAATATATAATTTAACTGTTTTTATTGATCAGATTTTTTATTTTCTCAGATCTATTCTTTCACTACATCACCGAAACAAAAATGTCTTACTAAAATTAATATCTTTGTACATGTGTTTAAATTTTTTATTTTAATAAAATTTGGAATTAAATTCTGTTTGATTTGGTATATATAACGTTATCTATTTCTGCTGATTGGTAATTTGTCAAAAAAATTCTAAAGCTGACTTGTTTATTTTACTCTGCATAGTTTGCAAAAAGCGTGGACTTTTCTCAAAATATAATGTTGAGAAAAAAATTGCGAAAAGTAATTTTCTTCTTTCAAGTAAAAATTTATTTTTCTGTAATTCAGATATAAATAGCTTTTTAAAATAATTTAAAATTCTCTGTCATTGAGCAATAAAATTTTAGAGTTTATCCTTCAAACTATTTGCATGTTGAAAGTTCTTAGGAGAAAACTCTGAGAAGCTTTTCGGAGCAAAGACAGCGCTCCGTCTTCAGTGAAGTGATGCTATGTACTGACGTTACGTCTGTTTAGACAAAGAGCTTCTTTCCACATGTCGTGAAGGGTGATTCCAGTGTCTTGGTTGCAGGTGGGGATGGACGAGGTCATTATTTCAATAGCCTCGCGGACTATGGTTCCGTAGAAAGTGGATGCACGCGCAAGAAGTGTGGCGTGCTCCCAGTCTATTGTTGCCGTGTGTTGCACTGCTAGCTCAGAGGCGGCCGTCGTTAATTCTTTTGGCTGACATCAGTTTGGTGCTCCGCGAACCTTTCTTGTAAAGAGCGAATGGTTTTGCCGATGTAGTACACAACGGAATTATCCGTCAACTGTAGGGGAAATCGGTATACGCCCGATTTTTGAAGTAGGCTATATTTGTCCCTGTCCCTTTTGACTAATTTCTTCAAATCTGGAGCTGGGCTGAAAACAATTTTGATATTGTGGGCTCTGAGTAATTTGTGGACCGATTCACATAGAACAGGAACATGAGAAATAGGTCCGGTAAAAGTAGTACGTTCGGGGTCGGTGATTGGGAGGAGAGCCGAATCTCTTCTGTTTTTGTTTCTATATTTGCTGATAACTTTGTCTATTGCTGTTGAGTTGTAGCCATGGGAAGCAGCAATGGAATGGATGTTTAAAATTTCTTCTTCAAGCAGTTGCTCCTTTGAAGACACGGCGAAAGCCCTATGTGTGAGGGAACGGAAGGCTGCAATTTTGTACACCCATGGGGCGCATGAGTCTGCACGTATGAGAGAAGGGACGTAGGTAGGCTTCCGGTATACTGACGTCATCAAGGCTCCTGTGTCATCTTTTTTGGATGAAAATATCTAAATAGAGGATGGCACTTCTATTCTCCTCCTCCTTCGTAAAGCGTATCGTGGGATATATATTGTTGGCAGAGTCAATGAGGCTGTTTAATTGCTCATTGCTGCCATTCCAAATTAAAAATATATCGTCAACATAGCGAACCAGAAGAAGGGTAAAATTGCTGCTGAGTTGAATAATTTTGTTTCAAGATCTTGAAGGACAATTTCGGATAGGATACCGGAAAGGGGTGAGCCCATGGGGGCCCGAGTCCTGCCTGTAGATTTGGTTGCCGAACTGGAAATAGTTGTTTTTGGTGACGAGTTTTAGAGTCTCGTGAATGGCGTTGATTTCGGGAAGGAAAAATTTTTGCATTTCAATAATTTTTGTCCAAAACAACATGACTGCATCAAAAAGTGGAGTGGATGGGAATAAAGAGACTATGTCAAGTGTGACAAATTTGCTGTCGGGAGGAATGGATAGATCCTTGAGTCTGTTGAGAAATTCCGCTGTCGACTTTATAGAAAATGGGTGATTGGAAATGAAGTTGGATAGAAATTTCGACAAACTCTTTTCAAGAAAGAAAGTTGGAGAAGTTCTTTTGCACAAGAGTGGCCAGATGGGATAATTATCTTTGTGCACTTTGCACTGGGCAAACATTCGCAGTGCTTGGCAGTTGGATGGCACTGAGCTCTTCTTAAGGTCCTTGGGGAGCCACCTGTTGTTTTTTAGCCTGCAGACCTTGTTTTTGATGCTACTGGTGGGGTCAATATTTAAACGAGTGCAATGGGAGCTATTTATGAAGTCCAAAACTTTGGCATCATAGTCACTCTTGTCCATTATGACAAACTGGCATGTTTTATCGGCTAAAGTGACAACAATGTCAGGGGTGTTTCGAACGTATTTTAATGCCTGAAAATATTCCGATGAAAAGTTCCTATCTAAGTAGGATGGAAAATTTTGTCGGGATTTCATGAATTTGAGGAGTTTTTGTCTGATAGAATTAATTTTATGCTCTTCAAATGTTCGTGCTCATTGTTAATGATATTGCAATTAAAAAGACCTTCTTGCCCAAAAATTAATTTAAAATGATTTAAAATTCTCTGTCATTGAGCAATAAAATTTTAGAGTTTATCCTTCAAACTATTTGCATGTTGAAAGTTCTTAGGAGAAAACTCTCAGAAGCTTTTCGGAGCAAAGACAGCGCTCCGTCTTCAGTGAAGTGATGCTATGTATTGACTGGTACTGACAGTACATAGCATCACTTCACTGAAGACGGAGCGGTATTTGCTCCGAAAAGCTTCTGAGAGTTTTCTCCTAAGAACTTTCAACATGCAAATAGTTTGAAGGATTAACTCTAAAATTTTATTGCTCAATAACAGAGAATTTTAAATCATTTTAAATTAAGTTAATGATATTTTCAACTTCGGAGATTATTTCTTTTTTGTCCAAATTTCTGTGGAAAGGGCTGAATTTAAGGCCATGTTCCAGAGCAGCCAGCTCGTTAAGGGGAAAAATTTTATTGGAGAGATTAATAACAGGAAGGGGTTTAAAAATAGGGCAAAAAGGCTTATCTGAAGTTTGAGTGAGCCACTGGATCTTTTTAAGATGTTTTCGTCTGGTGTCATTCTTACGTTTTTCTTCTGTGTAGTGGAGCCTTTCTAGTAGATCAGGTAAGCACGAGGGGAGGGCAGCTGTAGCAGAAGTCCTGGTGCGCCTGGTAGGACTCTGTTTCAATTCTTGAAATGTGCAGTCTTTTCTCTTGTATTAGCGCAAGGAGAAGCTTAACTTCCGCTGCGTGCAGCATACGTTAACATGAGCCAAGGAGGCTGCCGCGTGTTAGACGGATCGATTGTGGGATAACATTGTTGTGTCGGCAGTTCAGAAGAAACCACAACTGTTCCATTTTCCCAGTTTTTGTTCCATTCCAGACAGATAATTCCGTTGTGTACTACATCAGCAAAACCATTCGCTTTTTACAAGAAAGGTTCACGGAGCACCAAACTGATGTCATCCAAAAGAACTAATGACGGCCGCTTCTGAGCTAGCAGTGCAACACACGGCAACAATAGACTGGGAGCACGCCACACTTCTTGCGCGTGCATCCACTTTCTACGGAACCATAGTCCGCGAGGCTATTGAAATAATGACCTCGTCCATCCCCACCTGCAACCAAGACACTGGAATCAACCTTCACGACATGTGGAAAGAAGCTCTTTGTCTAAACAGACGTAACGTCAGTACATAGCATCACTTCACTGAAGACGGAGCGCTGTCTTTGCTCCGAAAAGCTTCTGAGAGTTTTCTCCTAAAAACTTTCAACATGCAAATAGTTTGAAGGATAAACTCTAAAATTTTATTGCTCAATGACAGAGAATTTTAAATTATTTTAAATTAATTTTTGAGCAAGAAGGTCTTTTTAATTGTATAAATAGCTTTTGGTCTGTAAATGGTAGCTAGGTAGTCACTGGAAGGAGAGCTATGCACCAATCCCCTATGATGATGCATAGAACCGGCCAGGCCTAGCACCTAATGTCCGACCCCGCCTTCTCGTGGTGCAGACCGTTAGTACCTTTCAAAAGAGATACTCTCTTGTGGTAGTGAACGGAAGGGGAGGGCTGCCAGATTAGAGTGGCCTGATCTGGACAACTATGGCTACTTTTCTTTTTTTTCTACCCTGCTGAGGAATGGTCAACCACACAGGGTCCTGGTGCTGACCATATAAACCAACTGGACTGGACAGATATATGGCTCTGAGCTCGATTATGGATCCTGATTTAGCTGCACTGGTGGGCTTCTGTGGAGGGAAAATCTTCCGCAGTGTTTTCTATTTGTTTGTGGGTTGACAGCCCCAAGTGAATAGATTCACAGGATATGTTTATCAGCTGGTGGATAATTCTGAGCAGAAGTCATCGCAAGCACCTGAACTCTTTGCTTCTATTGGCATCGTCAAATTCTACACTGGAGGAAGTCTTCCAGTGTAGATGGCTTCAGCCTTTAGTGGTGGGGGACGGGTCTTTGCCCCATGTCTGCGATTAGGGGCTGTTTGATATTGTCGGCATTCCCTCTCTCAATAAACATAGTTTCTTTAAACATCCCACTAACCATTTTCTCTCCATAGGTAGTTGGAATGTGAGGACTCCGCACAGAGCTTTTTCTCTTGATGTCCTCACACAAGAATTCCACCATTATAATTTAGATATTCTCGGCTTGCAAGAGACCAGATGGACAGATAAAGGTCAGATTCTTAAAAATAATCTTAAATTTCTCTTTTCAGGGAGGGACAACAATAAGCATCACCAAGGTGTGGGTCTGCTTCTCAGCAGACACGCTAGTGATGCTCTTCTAGGATATGAGTGCATTAATGAAAGGTTTCTTACAGCAAAATTTCAGACAAGCGTTAAAGACCTGAATGTTATCTGCTGTTATGCCCCCACTGAGGATGCCGATGAGGATGAGAAGGATAGGTTTTATGAACAACTTCAGGATATTTTGAATTCTGTCAAGAAAGGAGATATTACCCTTGTTCTTGGTGACTTCAATGTCAAAGTTGGTACTAACTCTGACCTTTGGGCAGGAGTAATAGGCCCTTTTGGTATTGGTAGCTGCAATGGCAATGGGCAACGTCTCCTACAGGTAAGTAAACTCAATGGTTTCAGAATAACTAACACATATTACAAACACCGCGACATACTAAGTACACATGGGTTTCACCTGATGGGCTGCATAGAAGTTGAGGAAGAATGGGATCATTTTAAACAGGCTTTTTTGGACACTAACAGTACTCTTTTAGGAAAAAAGGAGCAGAAGAGACAGAATTATCTGAGTGATAAGGCACTTGAGCTTATTTCAGAAAGAAAGAACTTCAGGAATGTCCTTAATCAATACCCTACTAGTACTAATAGAAAGCATTACAGAGAGCTAAATAAACGTGTAAAAGATCAGTTAGCTGCTGATAAGAATCTTTGGCTTGATGGTGTGGCTGACAAAGCCGAGGAAGCAGTTAGACAGCACAACAGCAGAGAGCTGTACCAGATAGTTAATGTTTTGTGTGGTAGAAAACGGACAGGTATACAGGGATTGAAGGATAAACAAGGTAAGGGTATAGAAGGTGAGGATTCTGTCATGGCTAGGTGGGCTGAGCATTTCAGTGATATTCTGAACAATGCGGTTAGTTCTATTCCCATTGTTTGCAATGATGATAGATGCATTGGTGGCTTTAATGTTGGCCCTATAACACAATCTGAAGTTATTTTGGCTGTTTCTAAATATATTTTCTATAAATCCCCAGGGGTAGATGAAATTACTACCGAAATGCTTAGAGCTGGAAATGTTTCAGTTACCACTTGGATGACTGAAATTCTGAATATCTTTTATGATAGAGGCATGGTTCCTAAGGATTTTACCAGAGCTATTGTTATCCCTATTTTCAAAAAAGGTGATCGCAGTTCTTGTGATAAATATAGGGGTATCAGCCTACTCTCTGTTCCAGGTAAAGTTCTTTCCATGATTGTGCTTAATAGAATTAAGAATCTGGTTGACAGTCAATTGTGTGATGAGCAATGTGGATTCAGAAGTGGTAGGGGATGTGTGGATCAGATATTTTCACTTAGGCAGATTCTTGAGAAATGTTTAGAGTTTCAGAAACCTTTGATTGCTAGCTTTGTTGATTTCAAAATGGCTTTTGACTCTGTTGATCGTCATAATTTGTGGTTGATTGTGAAATCATATAGTATACCAGACAAGTTAGTTAACATAATGAAAGCTCTCTATAATAACACTGAGTCGTGTGTGAGAGTTGATAAGGCTTGTAGCAATTGGTTTAGCATTACTTCTGGTGTTCGACAAGGGTGCATTTTGTCTCCTTTTCTCTTTAGTTTGGTTATTGATTATGTTATGCAAAATTCACTTCGAGGGAAAGATTTTGGCCTTAAATGGGCTGGAGATACGAAAATTTCTGATTTAGATTATGCTGATGATTTAGCCCTTTTGGCAAATGATGTTGATGAGATGAACTCTTTTATTCGAGCTGTTGATGAGACTGGTAGTAGAGTAGGTTTGGTTATAAACAGAGAGAAAACTAAAGTGATGAAAATTGGTCAGGCAGGCTTTGATTCAGTTAATCTGAATGGTTGCAGTCTTGAGCAGGTGTCACAGTTTAATTATCTTGGGAGCTATGTAACAGATAATGGTGATGTGCGGCATGAGATTAACAGACGAATAGGGATTGCTGCCGGGACTTTTAAGAATCTATGGAGAGTGTGGAGAAATAGGCGTATACACCTAAAGACTAAAATTAGGCTGTATAATAGTTTGGTTCTTTCTAGGGTTAGTTATGGTAGTGAAACTTGGACACTTTGTAAACAAAATAACAGGAAACTAGATGCTTTTGATTCCAGATGCTTACGCAGTATCTTGGGCATTAGGTGGTTCAACTTTGTAACTAATGATGAGGTTAGGCAAAGGAGTTTGCAACCTCCTTTAAGCAGCATATTGAGCAGAGAGAGACTCCGTTGGTTTGGCCATGTTGCCCATATGAATAATTATAGATTGGCGAATAGGGTTATGAACAGTGTGCCTAAAGGCCTCAGAAAGAAGGGGAGATCTGGGATGCGGTGGGCGGACAATGTCAAACAGGACCTTGTTAGAATTGGTGTGCAGTGGCCAGATGCAGTAGATGTAGCTCAGGATAGACTTGCTTGGAGAACTAAATTGCACAGTCTGGTTGGACCTCCGTAGCCCATGGCTGCTTGAGGATGATGATGATGATGATGAAATAGCTTTTCTATCCATATTCATTATAGCTATTTCTGTCATTTTTTAAGTTTCATATTTGAATTGCAAGAGGCTAGTATTACTACAATGACTAAAAAAAGCCCTATTAAAACAAAACAAATCGCATTTTTAGTAAACATTGTTTTCAGAAAATCCAGAATGAAATGCTGAATAATTTGTTAAATGCCATGCCAATAATTCATTTCTTTAGTTATTTGTTAAAAAAAAATTCTAAAGTTAGCTTTGTTTTTGGCTGAACATAGCGAAAAAACAGTTGGTCTCTGAATGTAAACCAGTTAAGTAACAAATCAGCACTTTAGCGTTGATTTAAATCTTAGAGGAAAAATTGTCTTGAGCCGGGTGGGATACGAACCCACGACCTCCTGATAACATGTCAGGTGCTTGGAAGAAAATTATCATCAGGTGCTTGGAATAAAGTGAGCCAGGTGGGATACAAACATTATGTTCGTATCCCACCCGGCTCAAGACAACTTTTCCTCTAAGATTTAAATCGACGCTAAAGTGCTGATTTGTTACTTGATTGAATAAGTAGAGCTTATTTCATTATTTATGTAAACCAGTTTTTTTAGGCTGGACCTAGACAATTAAGAGCATCTTAGTTTTAAACAGTGATATTGTTTATCAAATTTTATAACTTATTTCACAATGGTAAACATTTAATTTTATGTAAATAAGCATTAGAATATTTGAAAAGGAACAAGAGACAGTGGTCTGATTCAAATTTAAACAACCATGTCTCTATAATTTTTTAAATTTTTCTATTATTTATAACATACAAAGAAAGGAAATGCATCTAGATGATTCATTCCTCATATTTAATCTTTCGTTAACAGTAATCAGCTTTCAATTATGTTGACACAGTTCTTGTAAATGTCACATTCTAGCTTTAGAACAGCTGATACTGGAAATGACTGCCAGATATTAGGTTTATGTATAAACCTTTGCACATAATATAACCAATTTATAATGTAGAATTGTGCATAATTTAGCTTTCTTCAATAGTCATGAACTACTGTTGAGTGAACAAATTACATGTAATTTAATTAGGATTTTTTCTACATATATTTAATAGGACATTTGAAGCGCATCTCCCGGTTTCTGTTGAAACAATGTTTCACTTATAGTGATGTTTTCCATTAAGGCATCACTCAGCATAAGCCTTCTTGTATTAAAAATTCAATTCTGTAGCTATAATAAACTGTGCTTGACAAAATTAAGGTAACACTAATAAAAAAGTGGTGTAATTTTTTATTGCATGATGTAATTAAATGAAAATTTGTCCAGAAATGCATTTTAGTATAATGAGGAAATGAGTATAAAACTAGAATCCTCAGACCAGAAATAAACACAGTACAATGATGTCATTAAAATAAGGCAATATGTGCACTGCAAAAATTATACAGATATTCTGGCAAAGAATGGGGAAGGGATTAAACCATCAATACTCTCCTTGCTATTAAACTATATATATATTGTAATCACAGAAATATTTGCTTAAAAAAATGTAAAACCAACTGCACTCAATGATTGAGAAATTCAATTACTGACACAGTGTTCTGTTTCAATGATTCGAAAACATCAAGTATCCAGAACAGCATTCTCATTTAATTATTTGGAAATACAAGTACAGGAATGATGTTCTAGTGAATGATTTGGAAACAAGTATAGGCATCTCTCTATTTATGAACTAGCTAGGTTCCTGAGTAAGTGTTTGTAAATCCAAAATAAAATTACCATAAGAAATAACTGAATAGATAGGGATTAGGGGAGTCATACCATATTTTTATTTTGGTTGGGTTGGTTTACATCTGAACAGCACATATTTTCACACAATGGCCTAAATGGTCACAAGGGCTTAGAGAAGGTTGAGGGAAGTGGATCCACTGAACAACTGTTGAAAGGCAGATGGTAGCCTCTTTTGAGGTCATTCAGTGTGTTCTTTAACATACACAGGGGCTTCTCACATGTGGGTCCATCCCATCAGACAGATGGCGGCCTTTTCAAGCCCATTGATGTCCCCTACTGACCAACGGCAGGGTGGGAAGTTTGCAAAGATAAATCTCAATGCTGGCCCAGGTGGGACTCAAAGCTAAGAATTGCAGATTAAAAGCCTGGTGCAGTATCAACTAAGCCCCTACCTCCACCCTGAAGTGATACTGGTAATATTGTAAGACACAGCACAACATATATATATATATAAATATAATTTGTATACTTTATATGCATATTCATTTTGTTATTCCATAAATATAAAGAAGTAAGCAATAAATATTTATTAACTTAACAAAGGTACACAGATATTGCACCAACACTTAAGTTTTGCTGAGACGGTTTGAGAATGATTGAGATAGTAGAAGTTACATGACAGGGAAGGGATCATTTTAATGAGATGCTGAGGAGTTGTAAAGTTTTGCTTTCTCACTAGTTGGCTGATGTGAACTATTTTCAGATGTCACTGATGTTTTGTATTCATGTTTTTTTTCCCCTTTAAGATTTCAGAATGACATGCCAGTGTATCAAAAACCTTTCTCTTTACTTTTGTGCCTTTTTCTGAGTTTGGATCATCTTCATATAGAATAGCCAAACATTCATAAAAGAGTTGAAAGGCTTTGGATAATTTACTCATAGTGAGCATGTGCACCTGTATTTCTTCCTACTGTTCATTCTCAAATTGAATTAAATCTCCATTTACTAAATTTTTCTTATGTGCTGCAAAATAACTCAGCTATATCATTTAAATCTGTCTTCAAAGCCCATTTCCAGTGTCTATTTCAACTTTTCTCATTTGTTTTAATAACATCATCATCAAGACTGAACCCTTCAAAGTCAAAAATGAAATAAAGACACAATTTTTGCCAAGCACTATGTTGGCAATATTGCTACTTCATTAAATCAAAAATTATTCAAGTATTTTAAAGTTTGGAATTAATTCCAGTTTTCCAGGTGCATTAAATCAAGTATATATAAAGCATATTTATGGAAAATGAGAAATACTGTACTGGAACAGAATTCAGATTTAATATGAGCAATGCTTTTGTTAATTGCTTTTCCCCTACTCAAAATGTCATTCTTTGCCACTGTAATTAATAGGCAAAAATCAATGCACAAATATTGTAAAGTTCCCCAATCAAAATCCTGGAAAAATAAAATATCTGGCTCCAGGCCAAGTACAAATTGCTAGAAAGGGTTAAAAAAATCTTGAACTTACAAATAAATTCTCTAAGATGCTATTTAATAAGTAAATGTTGATTCTCCAAGTGTATAAAATACAATACTAAGCACTAATATTACTTCTCAAGAAATTTATACAGAAAGAATATTTAATGTATGAAAATAATATGACTCGCCAACAATCAATATATGTAAGATGATGGAACTAATATAGATACTATAAGTTACATTTAACCACAATGTAATAATATTGATCAACATTTATTTTAGAATAATACTGTAATAACTACATGTAAATAAAAGCCAACAAGGCTGTTTAAGTCTTGCAACCTTTTATAGGCATGTATTGTGATGGTGGCACTTTTCAGTGGAGGCTTTTAGTTACAGTGCTACTGTGAATTATAATTCAATTAATACTACAGCAATATCTCACATGATCAACTCTTCACCCAATCTGATCGAACTATCTGAATTACTACCTTCTATGATTAACTATGATCACTCTTCTCTCTCTACAGGCCATCCATCAGACAGATCAGGTGACACAAGGAACATCTGCCTGCCATAAGAGGCATATAGGAAAGCTATAGGTACTTGATGATACAAGTGTTTGTGACCTTGACACAAATAACTGGGAAGGAGTAAATGGTGAATTATGCATTGGCAACTCAGAGCTAAGATGAAGAAGGGTAAGTTGTATTGGTCCAAAAGAAAGGTAAAAACTGGTTAAATAAATAAATATAAGCCAAATAAAAATAAACGATTACTGAAATAAAGTAAAGGTGAGCCATTACAATATCAGTAATTGATATTTTGCATGAATTTACATTGAAATACAGAGCAAAGACACAAGCATATGCCACAGGACATATGCAGTAGACTGAACTGGTACCCAAGGTTGGCAACCACAATCATTACATTGATGCAATGCAGAATAGCCCTTGATCAGCTAGAGTAAATCACCTTCATGAGGCTATTAAACACAGGCATTAACCAAACTTCAATCACACTAAAAAAAAATCATGAACTTACTAATCTCTCTCTTTTACTTCCCCACTCTAATGCTAAAACACTACTTTTTGACATGATAGTAGATAGAGTATGAGGAGAAGGGCTAGTAGTCCATATCCTGCAAGAGTTAAAAAGACCATTTTATAATCTACAAAAAAATTTTACAAATAAAAAAACTAAGGACAAACTAACAGACACTATTTAACCACACCAACCAAAAGTAAATTATACAGTATTATAGCTTTCTAAAATGTATTAATGAGTTTGGTTGTTTTGCCTCTGAGTGGAACTTTTATTTGCACACAATGCCTGTTAGCAGAGAGATGTATGGCCTTCCATCAGGTTCTTTAGTGTGCACAAGCTATGCTATCTTACTTAATCAAGGACGGACGGACGGACGGATCGACCGACCGACCCTTAGGAACAACTGCATCATAAAAATATTTAAAATTTCAGTCAGCTATATGACAAACACAAGTGTTCACAGCTCTAAGCATTTCAATAATGATTTCATCCGTCCCTGGGAATTTATGCAGTTTTAATTTAAAGATAGCCAAAGCGACTTCAGACTGTGAAGTATGGCCTACATTAAAAACAGTAATGCATTTATCCTCATTACAAACAATAGTAGTAGAACTGAATACATTGTTTACTGCATTTCTGAAATGCTCAGTCCACCTAGCCATGACAGAATCCTCACCTCCAATAATTTTACCTTGTTCATCCTTCAATCCCTGTGTACCTGTGTTTCTTCCCACATAAAACTTTAACAATCTGGTACAACCCCTGCTGTTGTGCTGTCTAACTGCTTCCTCTGCTTTGTCAGCCAAGTGTTCAAGCCAAAGATTCTTATCAGTAGCTAACTGATCTTTTACAAGTTTATTAAGCTCGGTGTAATGCCTTCTGTTAGGACTAGTAGAGTGTTGATTCATATTAATCCTGCACTATTTTCTTTCAGAAATAAGTTCTATAGCCTTATCACTCAAGTAATTTTGTTTCCTCTGTTCCCTTTTCCCCAAAAGAGTACTGTTGGTTTCAAGAAAAGCCTGTTTAAACTGATCCCATTCTTTCTCAACTTCAGCAGTAAGCAAACCATGATTGTCATAATGACTAAGCAGCCTACCATGGTATGCTTTTGTTATATCTGGATCTTTCATACCTTCAGTGTTGAAAGTAATTTTCTTAACTTTAGGCACAACATTTCTTAAGCTTCAGCTGCAAGACACTTTTGACAAGGTAGTGGTCAGACCCAATTTCAGCTCTCCTGAGGTCCTGCCATCCTCTCAGATCTACTTTGGCATATAAACTGACAGGCTCCTGTCAGACCTCTGTGGCAAGCAACTGCTTGAGGGGGTATGTATGATCTAGTATTCCTAACTGAACTGGCCCATTTGCTGTTAATTAAAATATAATCTATCATATTCCTGTGCAACCCATCAGCCGAAACCCATGTATATTTATAAATGTCCCAATGTTTGTAGTATGTGTTAGTTATTCGTAAACCATTAAGTTTACTTACCTGTAGGAGACGTTCCCCATTGCCATTGGAACTACCAATGCCAAAGGGACTTAAAACTTTAGCCCAAAGTACCAACTTTAGCATTGAACTCACCTAGCACAAGAGAAATATCTCCTTTCGTCACAGAATTCAAAATATCCTGAAGCTGGCAGTAAAATGTATCATTCTCGTTCTCATCAGAGTCCTCTGTGGGGGCATAACAGCAGATGACATTCAAGTCTTTAATTTTCGTTTTAAATTTTGCTCTAAGAAATCTTTCATTAATGCCATCATATCCTAGAACAGCATCACTAGCATATCTGCTGAGAAGCAGACCCATGCCTTGGTGATACTTTTCATCCTCCCTCCCTGCAAAGAGAAATTTAAAGTTATTTTTAAGTATCTCACCCTTACCTGTCAATCTGGTCTCTTGCAAGCCTAGAACATCTAGGTCAGTGATTCCCAACCTTTTCTGGACCATCGCCCCCCTTTAGAAGAGAACAAAAATTTCAACGCCCCCCTAGTCCATAATAGTTAATTTTATATGAAATATTAAAATATTGTTGCATATTATCTGTACCTAATTTATCTGTTTATTTATCTATTAAAAATCATAAAGCAGAAATTAATAAAACGACAACCAAATGTACAATAAAATTGTTTATTAAAATTTTAAAAATAAACACAGAATCAATAAGAAATAAAAAAAAAAATGAGATAAACACAAAATTAATAATAAATAAAAAAAATTTATGAAATGGTTGAGGCTGGTGGAGTGTTAATAATTTGTTAACGTCGGGTTCCAATTTCGTTAACATCAATCGCAGATCGTCATGTTCAGTGATGAGTAGTCTGTTCCTCTTCTTTGGCAGTAAATTAGCTACTGCACTGAATCCACGCTCAGCCTTATAGGGTTAAGGAAATGCGATTAAAACCTTCTGTACTATTGCCCACAATCCAGGGTAAAGAACTGGTATTGATTTTTGAAGCCAGAACTTTTGGTATCCATGTTTGAATTTTACTTTGAGTGCTTCGTTAGTCGTGAGTTCTAAGAGTTCCTCTTCCAAATTTGATGATTCTTCAGTATCTGTGTTTGCGAAAGGATCTAAAACCCAACTCGGTATATTCATGTTTAAAATATCTTGGAAACGCTCCATAAAATCAACATGAAGAACTTCCAAGTGTTGGCAGTAAGTAAGTAAATCTTCCGGTTTTGCAGAGACTGCTGATAATGTGGGAAAGTGGTTGCATTCACCTCTACCTAGATTTCATTTGAATAGAAGTTTTCCTGCAAAAGCAGCTATGACGTTTTTTGTTTTAATTAAATTCAACTCATCACCTTGCAATTGTAAATTAACTTGATTAAATATTTTAAACAGGTCTGTCAAATAAGCGATGTCATTTTTTGACGTAATCAGGTTTTCGCGCAATTTTTCGTCTCTGTCTTGAAGGAAGTCCAGTCAGTACTGAGTCAAATAGATTGAAAAAACGATTCAGACAAACACCTTTAGAGAGCCAACATTCTTCTGTGTGCAGCAGCAAGCGATTGTAATCTTCATCATTTTCATTACAAAGCTTACCAAATAATCGGTCATTCAATGAATTGCTTCTAATCTTATTGATTGCTTTAATAACGTAATGGAGCGATGTATGCAGACGTTCATTCAAAATTTTTGCAACCAAATGTTGACGATGAATAATACAATGTACAGCAAGTATATTTGGTACTGCTTGTTTCAAATGCACTATGAAACTCTTATGACGCCCTGTCATTGCTGGAGCACCATCAGTAGCAGCAGACAAAATATTGCAAATAGGAATTTCTTTCTCTTGAAAAAACTTTTGCATGGTATTAAATATAGATTCTCCCTTCGTATCAGATTCCAAATTTTTAACAAATAATAACTCTTCATGAAATTTTTCTTCTTTTATAAATCGTACGTATGATAAGAGTAGAAGAGCTTCGTTATTTGGTAGAATTGATTCATCGAGTTGAATGGAAAATTTGCAAGTCTTTAAGTAATCACATAATGATATTTCAATGTCTTTTGCCATTTCATCTATTCTTCTTTGCACTGAATTATTACTGAGAGGAATTTTTTTGATGATATCTGACGGTGTCTTATGATGAAGAACAGTTTTTAATATCTCTTTGACTGCCGGCAAATTAATTCCTCGCCAATTGTGTGTGGTTTTCCTGCTTTTGCGATTAACAATGAAACGTTATATGAGGCTCGTAGTCCATCATCATCTTGTTTAGAAGATGACGCAAAAAGGTTTGACATAGTTGGCTGTTTTAAATATTGCTATTCCAGTTCTTGAAAATAGGATAAATCTTTGTTCTTCTTATCAGCATGCATTTTATTTAAATGCTCTTGTAGCCTAGAAGGTTTCATAGCTTCATTTGAAAAACCTTTTTGGCAAATTAAACACATAGGTAATGATTGGTTTGTAGGAGAGTACGTAAATCCATATTTCAAATACTCAATACTGTACTGCCGGCATTTCTTTTTAGATGTAGATTCAGATATTTTCAAACACAAATTAACTTCTCAACAGATTTATAGATAGTTATAAAAATAATGTTTATTAATGACTTCTAACACTTATCACTCACGACTATTTATCACAGCGAAGCACATAAAAATAATAAAACAATCCTAGAGCTATCGCTTTTATAGATTTGATTTTGTGCACGCATTAACTTGTATGTTTGCGATGCCGGCGCACTTGCTCCGTAAACAAGTCATTTCAAGCTCCCATATTCTTGTCGAAACATGTTAAATTGCATGAACCGCGTGTTTGCCTACCAACTTGCAAGGACTTGTCACCGTCAATCTGTTCTAAACTAAAACAAATTAGGTATAGGAATACCTAATGCTAATTTAAAAATACTTATTAACGCGATAACAATAAGATAATTTACATAGCTAGATAAAATATTTATTCATGAAAACAGGTATTTTCAAAGTATTTTATTATATTAATAAAATAATTATAAACAAAAATATTAAATATAATAAATTTATTATTATTATATTATTATTGCATCAAGGTTGATTTGCCTATCAGGACGGACACACATGTCCAACATAATAAGCCTGATATAGTAGTGCATGGTAAGATATTGAATGAGATTACAATTATTGAAGTAGGAATAACATCTCAGGATAACCTGCAGACAGTAGAGGTTGAAAAGAAGAGGAAGTATGATCTGCTGGCTAATGAGTTGAGCCTAATTCACAAGTGTAATGTTAATATTATACCTTATGTTCTGACGTGGGATGGTATTGTAACTTCGTACCATAAAGCATACTCAAAGCGACTTGGAGTGGGAAAACATATTGAAGCTTATATCCAATCTGTGATCTTGAAGAGAACTTTTGAGAGCATCTCAGTCGACTTCAGACTTACCAGTACGCTAGTAGGCGGTAGCAGGGAACTTATTGTCCAATCTGCAGTTGAAAAGCTGTACATGATGGATGAGGTAGTGGATGACCAGAATCACCAGGAAGACACCACAGAACAGAAGAGATAAAAAGTTTGTCACAGAAATTCCTTTAAATTTATTTATTTATTTGACCACCCCTCTTGACTGCCTCAACGCCCCCCATTTGCCTCTGGATCCGCTACCGCCCCCATGGAAGGCTCCAGCGCCCACTGGGGGGCGGTATTGCCCCCGTTGGGAATCTATGATCTAGGTCATAGAGCTGGAATTCCTGCGTAAGGACATCAAGAGAATAATCTCTATGTAATGTCCTCACGTTCCACATTCCTGCAGAGAGAAAATGATTAGTAGAATTTTTAGAGAAACTAGGTTTATTGAGATAGGTAGGGCCAACAATATCAAACAGCCCCCTGATCGCAGGCATGGGGCAAAGATCTATTCCTCCTCCACTAAAGGCTGAAGTCACCGATGCTGGTAGGAACTTCAGGCACCACCTTTTCAAGAGCCATAAGACCTGACTGAGACACATTACTCCAGTTTATGATTAACAATGCCCAACTAGCTAAGTGAGGTTCAGGTATCTGCGATGGGCTCTGATTAGGATTATCCACCAGCTGATATAAGGTATCCCATGCCTCTGTTCACTTAGGGCTGGCAAGCCAGAAGCAAACATAAAACACAGCGGCAGATTCTCCCTCAACAGAGGCCCATCAGTGCAGCAAGTCCAGGATCCATAATCAAGCTCAAATCCGTAAATCAATCCTGTAGGTATAAATGGTCAGCACCAGAATCCTGTGAAGTTGACCATTCCTCAGCAGGATTGAAATAAAAAAAGGTGGCCATATATGACCAGATCAATAGGCCACACTGAACTGTCAGCCCTTCCTTTCTGTTCCCTTCCAAAAGAGAATATAACTTTTTTTTGAAAGGTCCTAATGTCCTGCACCACGAGAAGGCGGGGTCAGACATTAGGCACTAGACCTGGCTGGTTCTGTGCATCATCACTGAGGATTGGTACACAGCTCTCCTTCCAGTTTATGCCTAGTTACCATTTACAGACCAGCCATAATGTAATAAAATAGTTTACATCATAGTTTAATAAAATATGCATCAAATGAAAAAAGAAAATATTGTTTATCAAGCCTGAATTATAATGCATTTTTGAAATATATGTACAGAAATTTAAAAACAGCAATTTAAAAAAAATGGAAGTTTTATGTGTTGTACTAAAAATTGATATAGGCATTGTCAGTCTTGTATTTCAGATTCTGTCAACTTACATACAATATGTGCATCCTGGAAGAGTTAACATAATTCTTTAACCACTTTATTATATTTATTTCCCAAGTGGTTTGATACCAAAGTTCACAGACTCTGTTTAATACATTCAAGTGGTAATTCTGATAAAGTGAGAATGTGTTGTAGTTGCATCAAAGATATTAGAATATTCAACTTTAATATATTAAAATTAATGGTATTGCTAGCTTAAAAGAAACTCAGAAAATAACAAAAGTTTTAATGAAGATGCTTAAAATAATCACTTAATGTTACCTGATACACATATGTTGAACATTTTTAGTGCTACTGTGTTTGTACGTGATTGAGTGGTATATAATTATGCAACAAATTTGCTTAACATTTTCATATGATTATACACTGAAGTGCCATTGAATTAAGGATAGCAACCTAGTAACGTGTTGGATCCCCTCTGGTCCTGATAACGGCCACCACATGATAAGGAAAGGACTCCACAAACTTGCATAAATGTTCCACAGGTATGGCAACCCATGCATCCTCCAGAGCTGTCCACAATTCTCTCAAGGTCATTACTGAAGGGACACGGGCCCAAACACACTGCTTGACGGTATCCCAAAGATTTTCGATGGGATTTAAATCTGGGCTTCTAGGTGGCTAATTCATCCGTACTGGGGGAAGTACTAATATCCCCCGTACTGGGGGAAGTACTAACTTGTTCTACTGAGTTATACAGATATCCTGAGGCTTGGCATACTGCTCTGCCAAAGGAAGTTTACCCCTAAAATGTTCAATGAAGTGAAATAAAAGTTATTTCAAAGTCAGCAGAATGCTCCTGTAACCATGTAGCCAACCTGGACCTGTGAGATGACCAGTTGGCTTGCTGTTAGACACACCATCTTTAGTGGGATGCATGATGGCCATAAATGGGTGTAAGTGGTCAGCCATGAGTTCTACATACTGGGATGCATTGAGAGTCGTTGATAAACGTACCAAAGGTCCCACAAATGTCCAACTGAAGACACCCCAGACCATCAATGAGCCACCACCAGCTTGTATTGTTACGACCTGACATGCAGGATCTGTGGCTTCATGTGGTTGGCACCATACCCTCAGTCTCCCATCGGTGTGATGAAGTTTAAATCGGGATTCACCACTCCAGGATATCTATTGCTAATTTTTTATGGTCCAGTTTTGATGTTCTTTAGCCAAGGCAAGGCACTGAGTCCGGTGTAGTGCTGTTAGAAGTGGGATTCTGGTAGGTTGGTGGCTCCTGAAGCCGAGACAATGAAGTGAGCATTGCACGGTCCGTGCACTGACTTTTCAGCTGGAATCTGCATTCAGATGGGAGGTGATTTAAAATTATGTCTGGCCCCTATCAGTCCATACAATGCAGGTCAGACAGCAAAGCCCACGATCATTCAAGGCTGGTTTTCCTTTGCAGTCTGTCTGAGATATTTGTTTTTTTGCCGGAATTTTCATATTCTTGGAACACTCTTGAAACTGTCATATGAGAAAATTCAAGTTCATCGACAGTTTTGGAGATTGAGTGTCCCATCCATCAGGTACCTACGATCTGCCCTTTGTCAAATGCATCTAATTCCCGTGCCTTTCCCATTACAATTCTCATGACGAATGCTTGGGGAAGTCAAAGCTGACAGCTATATATGACCCGAGTTTCAACCACGCATGCATGCAAATGCGGATTTGCAGTACTGAATTTGGATAATGTATCATATCCCTAATTCAATGGTACTTCAGTGTACAAGGTTATTCAAAAAGATGTATTACTTTCAAAAATTAATTTTATAAAAACTGCTGATGCTAAATCTGCCAAAGCTAAATTCATGTTTTATGTATGGAAAGGAAATCTCTCAAAGCTTTTTATTTAAATCTAGTGCCAAATAGCATATAATAATCTGATAAAAATTATTGAGAAGGGGAACTGTGTTCAAAATTATGGTAAGTTCACAGCAAAAAAGCTTTCTGTGTGCTGGACAATGTTTCTAACAAGACAATGTCATTGTTAATTTAGCAACAAGATTTTTTCTTGCTTAACAACGACTTTGTTAATTTAGTGATGTTATGGCAAGAATACCGATCATGAAGTCTATTTGCAACTGGTATAAACAATTCCAAGTCTGTGCAAAAGAAAGAGCATTGGGCAACTTCGGGTATTAGAGGAGATAGTACAGTGAATTCAGGAACCATTCCAGTGCAGTGAGAGAAAAGCAACTAACAAAGCAAGCTGTTAGCTACAGATAACAGTTTAGTTTGGGTTGGATTGTTTTACTTCTGAGAGGCACTTTTTCGCACATCATGGGCTAAATGGCCAGATCACAAGGACCCTGAAGGCTCAGAGAAGGTTGGGGGAGGGGACCCACTGGAACAGCTGTTGGGAGAGACAGATGGTAGCCTCCCATCAAGGCCATCCAGCGTGTTCTTTATCGCGCATAAGGTATGGCTCTCCCGCACATGGGGCCACGGCTTAACATCCCATCTGACGGACAGCGGCCTTTCCAAACCCATCGGTGTCCCCTACTGACCATGGGCAGGGTGGAGAATTTTGCAGAGATAAATCTCAACACTGACCCAGCTGGGACTCGAACCAGGAAACTACAGATTACGAGCCTGGCACGCTACCGACTAAGCCACCCCCGCTCCAACAGTTTAGCATGTACTGCAGAAGTGCTTATGCAAGAAAACTTAGAATTTGCGGTACTGCATGCCCTGAAGATCAATGAGGAAGTCATTCATTATAATTTCAGCCATAAAATTTAGGAGAAAGTTCAGGATGATAGGTTTGAAAAAAGGTTAATTTTCAGTTGGGTTGCATTGCTTTACCTCTGAGTGGCACTTTTTTGCACAAAATGGGCTAAATGGCCAGGTCACAAGAACCCAGAGGGCTTAGAGAAGGTTGGAGGAAGGGGACCCACTGGACAACTGTTAGGAGATAGATGGTAGCCTTCCATGAAGGCCATCCAGTGTGTTCTTTACTGTGCACAGGGTATGGCTCTCCCATGCAAGGAGGCCATGGCTTTACATCCCATCCAATGGAACACAGCCTTTCCAGCCAATCAGTGTCCTCTACTGACTGAAAGACAGGTGAAGGAGTTTTGTAGAGATAAATCTCAATACTGACTCAGCTGGGACTCAAACTTAAAAACTGTGTATTACAGTACCAAGTCTACAACCTTGCCTCCTTAATTTCCAGTGATGAAGCAACTTTTCACATAAGTGGAAAAGTCAACTGCTACAATATTATTATGTGGAGCTAATACAGAAAATCACATTTAAACTGATATACAATCTACTTGACAAAACAGTTTCATCACATTAGTTCAAAGGTGGTTCTAAGTTCATTCTTTCCTATCCTATAAGAAATTAATAAAACTCTAATCTGCAATATTAAAAGGTGTAGTAAAACACTTAAAGCTTCCCCATTATTTAAATTTAGGTTATCTGGTAAAGTACTAGCCATTTTAGCCAAATGAGCTAAGATGAACGTGTACATAATTGTTAATTTTTTGACTGCTTGTTAATGAATTTATTAGTGAGTTTACATATTATAAATGCTGAATCACTACACATTAATATATCAGTAGTAAAGAATCACAGGATAAGTCCTGTAGACATGGAACTCATGAAAAAAAAAAAAAAAAAAAAAATTGTGAAATGTCTACAGGACATATCCTGTGATTCTTTACTACTGATTTATTAATTTAATGCCATGAGCATGTGTGACAAATATTAATTCCATCTGTATGAGGCAACAGAGTTGTCCACTTCCCAGATAAATTGCACCATGCAAATAAAAAAAAAATCTGTAAAGTTTCTATGGTCACACAAGCTGAGAAAAAGTTAGCCATTGGTGGTGTTGTGGCAACATAACTGGCATGTTTTCAGGAGATGTGGGTTTGAATTCCACTCATGGCCAAACCTGTGTAGAGAGCCCGTTATTGGAGGCTAATTTCACCAAAACTTACAACACCTTGAACCTTGGCGAAACCAATTTTTTTCAGCTTATTATTTCATGATTACACATTAATATCATTATACTAAATATCAGAGATTCTTTTATATTACCTACTTTATCACACCATCCATGTCAGCACTAGCAACAACAGATCCTGAGCTGTTAAATTTGCAGTGAGTGATATATGAATTATGCTCTGTAAATTCCTCCTGAAACCCAAAATTAATCACAACTTTTGTAGCACAGAAATTCAAACAAGTGTTTCATAAAATGCAATTCAAAGGTAAAAGATGATTTCAATTAAGAGGTAATAGAAAATCACCATAAAACACTGATATAATCATATACAGTGTAGAAATATAAACTGAATGGACAAATTATTATAAACACATACCTAATAACCTGCTGCTCCAACTTTTGCCCTCACAACAACAGCTAGACATCTTAGTAAGGACTCAATGAGGCATTGAAAACACGGAGGTGGTACTGCTGCCCATGGAGCTAGGATCGCCTGTCATAGAACATTCACAGTTGCCAGTGTGGGCTGGTGGGCGCGAACAGATTTTTCAAATTTGTCCCACAAATTCTTAATGGGGTTGAGGTCTGTCAATCTATAGAGTCATTTGAGTGTGATAAACTCACTTGAATGCTCTGAAGCCAATTGGTCACTACTTGGGAAGTATGCAGTGTCCTGTTGAAAGATGGATACTGGTGTGAAAAGAGAATCATTATGAACAAGTGTAGATGGTTAGCGAGGATGTTCACATACCTTGTGTGGGTGATGGAGGTCTTGACGGATACGAGAAGCCCCAAGAAAGACCATGTAAATGCACCCCAAACTGTTACACTGCCTCCACCTGCCTGAATGACCCCAACTTGGCAAGCTGGCTCCATCACTTCATGTGGATTACACCACACACGTATATGACAGAGTTGAAACTGTGATTCGTCAAACCAGGTGACATGTTTCCAGTACTCCAGTCACAACAGGCCTTTGCAAACTGCAGCCTAATCTTTTGGTGACTTGCAATCAGCAAAGGGACATGATGTGGACATTGACTAAAATAGCCTATTTTTTCCATGGTACAATGGATACTCATCGTTCATAAGCTTGTTGACACAATATGAATCATAATTTCCCATCAATAAAGGTGTTATGCACAACTGCAGATCTTGATAGATTATAATCACATCATAGAATAAAGATGCATCACAAAAATATAATGTGCAAATAAAAAGAGAAACGAGATTTCAAAAGTATTTTACATTCTTCATCAACAACATGTTGTTAAGCTCAAAAATCAAATTCAAGGATTAAAAGGTATATTTTAAAAAGGAATGTAATTTGCATGATATATGATATATTCTACACCTCATTCAATTCTGACAATGTCTGCTCCACGGTAGCTGTGCAATTCCTTGTAATGATGCAGACAGTCTGCGCTCAACTCGAGGATCAATTTCACATTTACGTCCATATTTCTCATTCTGGATGGAAATTTTGCCATATTTGACGTAATCTTGGTATACACATGTGATGGTCTTATGTGGAAATCCCAACAGTTCAGTAGTTGCAATGACTGAACAACCAACCTTCCTCACACCTACTATCTGGCCTTAATCAAACACACTCACATTGCTGCCATTACCCATGATTACTCCACCATGACTGGTTTCCAATGCATAGAGACCTGCTCTATTTATAGGCATCGCTAGTTTCAGCATCCCTCATGAGTGGACATAATACTTCTGCTTTGCATAATATCAGGGTGTATATAACAATTTTTTTCATTCAGTGCAGTCTTAGTATATGTGCAACAATAAAGTCAATAAAGATGCTAAAGACAGAATATTTGGCAAAGTTCCAATTTAATTACATAATGTATAAAGATGCACTTAGTTTTTAAAGCAGATTATTGATGACCAAACACTTGATAACAACACTAAAAAGGCAGAAAATTTCCCATCAATAAAGGTGTTATGCACAACTGAAGATCTTGTAGATTATAATCACATCATAGAATAAAGATGCATCACAAAAATATAATGTGCAAATAAAAAGAGAAACGAGATTTCAAACGTACTTTACATTCTTCATCAACAACATGTTGTTAAGCTCAAAAATCAAATTCAAAGATGAAGTGTTTTGTAAGTGGATGAAGTATCGTTTCAAGGGGATGAAATAGCAACTGCATATTTCTATTGCTGGAGCATGTTGCATAAAGAATAGAATGGTGGTACTTTTTGTTGCTGATTAAAATGTTGCTATTCAAGTATTCCCTTAATAAAAGTTTCCAAGTTGTAGGTAAAGTAGTTATTTCATCATTACAGCAAAACTGTTGATTGATGAGTTCATTATCTTTTCAGTGTAAGAGAGTATGAATTGGGAGTTCAGATTAGAAATGGTTGTAGCTCCTTCAAAGATTGTTAATGAGCTACTGTTGAGAATTGTGTTGGGTAAAGCTGTAGCTGGTATTTTCTTTTTGATGTTGCATTAGAAATCAAAATAAATATATATTAAAAAAATACCAGTCACAGCTTTATCCAATACAATTCTCAACAATAACACATTAACAATCTTTGAAAGAGCTACCATCATTACTAGTTTAAAGTCTCAATTCATACTTTCTTTCATGAAAAGATAATCATCTACACCAATCAACAATTTTGCTGTAATGATGAAATTATTACATTACCTACAACTTGGAAACTTTCATCAAAGTAATACCCTAATAGAAACATTTTAATCAACAACAAAAAGTACCACCATTACTTTTGCAACATGCTCCATTAACAGAAACATGCAATCACTATTTCATCCTCTTGATCAAGCACTAGTTTAGTGATCTTGGAACACTTTGGCATTAATATGGAGAATTGTGGGTTCAAATCCCGCACATCGTCAAAACTCATTTTTTTTTACAAAATTATTTATTGATTTATTGATTTTATATTCAACAGGTAACTCTGTGAATTTACTATTTATTGATGATGGTAATATGACTAAGGAATATGTAGGAGGGAAGGGATATGCCAGAGAGCAAGAGAAAGACGAGACACAGGTATACTGCATGTCTTCAGGTCTGTGATGAGTGTCATTTAACTTTGATGTTATATTATGCTGTCAAGAAGAGTAAATAATTTGATATGCAACTTGTTGCAATAGTGTAAGAAATGCATTTAATTGTACATGTGTATAATATGCTCCCCTTTGCAAGTGAGCTAACAAAGGTAGTGTGTATATCATAAACAATACTTCACAGTATTAAAAATTAAAAATTGATAAAAATAAATAAAAAAACAAAGAGCCAATTGCTCTTTGTTTTTTTATTTATTTTTATCAATTTTTAATTTTCAAAAATCAAATTTCAACCAATACATTCTACTGAAGATTTCAAATTTCTAACATAAATATATTGTTTGTAATATTAGTTCAAGATTTACAATTTCTATATTTAGTGCTCTCTAACAATATAAATTAAAGCCTCTAGGAAGATTAAGAATTACATCATAATATTCTGTTAGTACTTATTCAACATAAAAAGAATTTTCAATTTATCTCTTAAAGGAAAAGCTGCATTCTCCAACCTCCTGGAAGCGAAAAGCAAGTCATTGCTGTCAATGTATGCTCCTTAATTATCACACTCCACCATCAAAAACAAAATTTTTTTAGCCCACATAGATTAAACAATCTATATTCGTATATATTATTAAATAATCTATATATCTATATTCGTTTAAAATCTACATTTATTTTCACAGTTTTTCGTCTACAGAATACTCACCGTTTTTACATTGTGTTACAATAAAGACTTACACATGCACCTCATGCTACACTATTTCAAAGAAGGGCAGGGGTGGCTCAATCAGTAGCGCACCAGGCTTGTATGCTGCACTTCTCAAGCTCAAGTCCAGCCTAGGCCAGTGTTGAGATTTATCTTCGCATAATTCCCACCCTGCCCTCGGGCAGTAGGGGACATTGATGGACTTGGAAAGGCTGCCGTCCATTGCATGGGACATAAAGCCAGAGCCATGTGTGTGGTGCAGCCGTACCCTATGTACATTAAGGAACTCTCTGAATGGCCTTGAAGGCAGGACACCATCTGTACTCAAACAGCTGTCCAGTGGGTCCCCTTCCTCCCCCAACCATCTCTGAGCCTTCAGGGTCCTTGTGAAATGGCCACTAAGCCCATTGTGTGCAAAAAAAAGTGCCACTCAGAGGAAAAATAACCCAACCTATTTCAAAGGAGTGAAAAGAAAATGGATAATAAAAGTAAAATGGCTACAACTTTTTGCTCAGTTTTCACATCCTTCTCCCTGTGCCTCCTCAGTTCCATTCTGCAGTGTTCCCACTCACTGTCTGCCAGATGATTGGTAACAAAAGTTCTCACCATGATGTCTGCCTGCGGTATTTCAAACCAATGGAGTAACTTCTCTTGCTGAAGGCACTATTTAAATCACTTCATTTTCAGGGTGATGTTAACACTATTAAATTCAACACATTATTTCATTAATCGCATTACCTAAAATATTTTCATTATACCTAATTCATAAAATTAAATTTCATAAAATTATACCCAATCCTTAAAATTATTATTATACCATATTACACAACTTGCATAAATAAATATTCTTCAGAACATTTCAATAAAAACTATTGTCTTCGAGAAAACCACTAGTTTTTGCTGTCACTCGCTGCTTTGCTATTATGCCTTGTGTGCCACGTGCTTGAGAATGCTATTAGGTTCCTTCCATTTTGCCGAAGGGATGTCTGGTATTTGTTTCAGAATTCTTCCTTTATATTTATTCCCTCAAGGATATATATTATATATATTTTTCCTTCATTTTGTTTTGTGAAGCAGTATCTTTCATGGATAAGGTGGTTGTGGTATATCCTCATTGATACATGTCCCATGATACTTATATATTATCAATTGTTCTGCAATATCCAATTGATATTCATTTGGTGAACTACTACAATTTTTGCATTTTCAAACTTGGGTTCATATTTTCCTGCTATGAATTTTCTGGTGATAATATACTAACAACACAGTCTCTGCCAGAAAAGTCATAGCACGAAAATATGAATCCAAGTTTGAATGCCAGTTCTAGATATTATAGCAGTTCCACCAAATGAATATCAATTAGGTATTGTAGAGCAGATATTAATATATATAAGTATCATGGGACTTGAATAAATGAGGACATACCACAACCACCTTACCCATGGAAGATACTGTTTCACGAAATAAAATAAAGGAAAAGGGAATAAATGTAAAGGATCTTAACCGAAACACTGGACATCTCTTCAGCAAAATGGAAAAGCATGAGCATTCTCAAGCACATAACACACAAGGCAATAAAAACTTTTTAAATAATGCATTGCATGAAAGAAAGTGATGAATTTAACAGTGATAAAATCACCATTAAAACGAACTGATTGTAATAGTGCCATCAGCAAGAAAAGCAACTCAGTTGGCTTGGAATATAACAGGTGAACCTCATGGTCAGCTCTTTCACCACCAATCATATGGGACACAATGAGTGGGATCACTGTAGAACAGGACAGAGGAGGCACAAGTCAACAACAGCTACAGGTCTTTAGGACGAAGGATACGAAAACTGAGTGAAAGGGTGTAGCCATTTATTTTTATTATCCATTTTATTTTTACTCTTTCTTTGAAACAGAGTGGCATGAGGTGCATATGTAAGGCTTTATTGTAATGTAGTGTAAAAATAACATGCAAAGAGTTTGAAAGATTAACTTAAAAATTTTATTGCTCAATGACAGAAAATTTTATTTCAATAGCAATTTGTTTAAAGTTTTGAAATTTTCAAAACTTTTCCACCATTAGAAGGTGGAATTAAAACTTTTGAAGGATTCAAAAACTGTGAATTGCAATATTTTGTCAATACTTATCCCAATTGAAAACAAATTTTTAATTTAGCTCTTAAAATAAAAAAAATTGTGTTTCCTCACACTCTGAGGGTAAGGGAGGGGGGGGAATCATTCTCAGTAATACAAACTTCATAATGTTCACATTTCACAGCTAAAATTTCAAATTTTGTAAAAAATAAAATTACTAAAATACATATTAGACCATATTAACATAAATTTAATGAAAAAACGTGTCACTAGAATCAATATTTAAAACAGATAAAATAGCAGATCATTATATGATTTTAGCATTAATTAGAAACACATACACAAAAAAAAATTTGGATAGAACTAATTCTACTGAAACAAACCAGGATGACAAGAACTGTTTTTTTTTGTCATTTTAATATAAACAAAGTTATTTTTATATATAATGTATATGTTATTGTATTATTTAGTGTATATTATTTATAGTTAGTGTATTAGGGTAAATAAAAAAAAATACCCCCTCAAGCAGCTGCTTGCCACAGAGGTCTGACAGGAGCCTGTCAGTTTATATGCCATAGTAGAAGGTCTGTGAGGATGGCAGGACCTCAGCAGAAAAACAATACAAACGTCCATGCCTTATCTGGGGCTCGAACCCAGGTCCCTTAGATCAATAGACAAGTGCGCTAACCACTCAGCCATGGTACTGTATAATACATATGTATTATATGTTATATATAACGTATAATAATAATTTTGTACATAATTTATATATATATAATGAACTGGACTTTAGATCACAGAGATAAATCAATGGAAGAAATAAATCTATACAGTTTTCAAAGATAGCAATGGTGAAATTTTAGATAATAATAAAATGTAAATGAAGGGAAGAGTAAAAACAAAAAGAAATCATACCAAAAATTGAATAACACTGAACTTGATACAGTTAATGGGAAAAAAAAGATAAAGTATGGATAATATGCAAAACAATAAGAATAATGTTTATAAAAGAAACTACAGTTATGAAATACAATTATTACTGAGATAAGAAATCAAAATCACATTTTTTACAGAAATAAACTTTTAATGAAAAAAAAATATGAGGGGAACTTGGGAATTGACCCTTCCGTTGTCCACATCATCTGCTTTTGTTCGCAGAATCTGTAATGAGAGGACTGTATACGTTTTTAGTACAACAAAAAAAAATTGATTTTTTTTTTAAATAAAAATTGTCATTGTAAAATTTTTTTATATCTTAAAAATATATATATAATTCAGGCTCAAAAAATAATATTTTGTTTTTTCATTTGATGCATATTTTATTAAACTACAGTATAAATCACTTGTTAAAGCCTTAATCACTTGTTAAATCACTTGTTAAAGTTTATTTATTACTTAAAAATTGCCATTTTTAGAAGCGCTATACAGTAGTGCCGATTTGTTTGTTAACATTACCCTACACTGAAGCAATCACCTGATTTAAGCTCACAAGTTTGATTTATACCGGGGCGGGGGTGGCTCAGTCGGTAGCGCGCCAGGCTCGTAATCTGTAGTTCCCAGGTTCGAGTCCCAGCTGGGTCAGTGTTGAGATTTATCTCCGCAAAATTCCCCGCCCTGCCCACGGTCAGTAGGGGACACCGATGGGCTTGGAAAGGCCGCCGTCCGTCGGATGGGACGTTAAGCCGTGGCCCCGTGTGCGGGAGAGCCATACCCTGTGCACGTTAAAGAACACGCTGGATGGCCTTGACGGGAGGCTACCATCTGTCTCCCAACAGCTGTTCCAGTGGGTCCCCTCCCCCAACCTTCTCTGAGCCTTCGGGGTCCATGTGACCTGGCCATTTAGCCCATGGTGTGCAAAAAAGTGCCGCTCAGAGGTAAAACAACCCAACCCAACCCATTGATTTATACTGCACTGAACTTTTTTCAATATCAACAAATTTTTTCCTAAAGTTTTGAAATTCTCCTGTAAATTAAAAAAAAACAGCTATTTAAAAAAAAGGAAATTTTTGGAAGTAATTGTAAAGTACATACCAACATTTTTCTTTCCCATCTTTTCTTCATTTCCCATCATTCTTTCCATTTCTTTCTGCCATAAACCTATTTCAGTATTCCCAGAATTATTTTTATCATTTATCTTAGCATTCTATAATTCTTGCTTGGTTTTCATATCGAAACTGTAACTAAAAAAGAAGGAAACAAGCCAAAGTTGTTGTTCCAAAGTTCAGTGCAGTATAAAATACATCATGGTAGCAGGGGCAGTTGAGTCTTTGGTTAAGTGCAGTGATCTAGTTATTGCTTACAAGTGTAGTAAAGTGACTCTATAATGGATGTTTACCAAAAGAGTTTCTCTCAGATATAGGATAATGTGACCATGAATCTAGTCAGTATTAAACTTCATTTTCATTTCTGTAGGTTTATTCGGTTGTTTACATGGCTGATTTAAGTTAAAAACTTCCTTCCAACAAATTGGATTACAAACTCCCTGAATAAAGTTGGCATTTTATTTCCTTTTTTTATACTTAAATCTTAGTTTTCTTTTCTGTATATTTACTTTATTTCCATAAATTATCAATCTTTCCATAAATCGATTATTATTGATTTTTGAGGAGTTATACATTGCCGTCCCGTGGCCGAGTGGTTAGCGCGCTTGGCTACTGATCTACGGGACCTGGGTTCGAGCCCCGGGTAAGGCATGGATGTTCGTGTTGTTTTCTGCTGAGGTCCTGCCATCCTCTCAGATCTTCTACTGTGGCATATAAACTGACAGGCTCCTGTCAGACCTCTGTGGCAAGCAGCTGCTTGAGGGGGTATTTATTTATTTATTATTTATATACAGCTTCGGGTAGATGGCTTAACCCTTGTTGCTGTGGATATTTTATTTGACATCGCATTAGGATATCACTTTAATTTTATTTTATTATTTATTACTTTTCCAGTAGAATAAACTTTGATTAGCTATCATTTTCTGAAAATGAATGAGGTTCTGGATACTAAAGCAAATTTATTTCTGTCGATTTATTTCCGTAAATTAGTGATCTTTTGGTTGGCTGATTTATTGATCTTTCTGAGTTATGCTATATTGGATGGCCAGTTTAAAAGCTGTTGCACATATTTTATTCAATATCCCATTAGGATTACTACCCCCTACTGCCAGAAAATTTTCATTTTAAAAAAATTACGACTTGTGTATGTTTCATCCTCCTCCTCCTCAAGCAGCCATGGGCTACAGAGGTCCAACCAGACCGTACAATTTAGTTCTCCAAGAATATCTGTCCTGAGCTGCATCTGGCCACTGCACACCAATTCTAACAAGAATCTGTTTGACATTGTCTGCCCACCACATAATAGGTCTCCCCCTCTTTCTGAGGCATTTAGGCACACTGTTCATAACCATATTCACCAATCTATAATTATCCATATGGGCAACATTATCAAACCAAAGGAATCTCTCTCTGCACAATATGCGGCTTAAATAATTAGTGATACAAAAATGAGATTTTTATAGCTTATGCATTGGGATCTCAATCTTTATTTCATCCTTATGGATTATAATGTCCATCCCCCATATGGTTCATGTTGTTTTCTGAAAGTGAAAATATATATAGGATGGAGTGTCCTGGGGAAGTGAACTGTGGGATACCAGCCTCTTCCAAAGCTCTGCATGAGCTAAGATATGCTGTTGTGGAGGAGTGGGCTTTATCACTACAAACTTTCATTACCATTTGGTCAAGAGTATGATAATGCTTTCAGAGTTGCACGAGTTACAGGTGATTATATATCATCATCATCATCCACAAACATCCACTTGCCATGGAGGTCCAACCAGAACGTGCAATTTAGTTCTCCAAGCACGTCTGTCCTGAGCTACATCTGCTGCATCCAGCCACTGCACACCAATTCTAATAAGGTCCTCTTTGACATTGTTTGCCCATCACATACTAGGTCTAACCGTCTTTCTGTAGCCTTTTGGCACATTGTTCATAACCCTATTCAATAATCTATAATTATCCATACAGGCAACGTGGCCAAACCAGCGGAGTCTTTCTCTGCACAATATGCTGCCTAAAGAAGGTTGCTGACTCCTTTGCCTAACCTCATCATTAGTTACAAAGTTAAACCACCTAACGTCCAAGATACTGTGTAGGCATCTAGAATCAAAAGCATCTAGTTTCCTGTTATCTTGTTTACACAGTGTCCAAGTTTCACTACCATAACTAACCCTAGAAAGAACCAAACTATTATAGAAACTAATTTTAATCTTTGGGTGTATATGCTTATTTCTCTACACTCTCCATAGATTCTTAAAAGTCCCGGCAGCAATTCCTATTCGTTTGTTAATCTCATGCCGCACATCACCAGTATCTGTTACATAGCTCCCAAGATAATTAAACTGTGACACCTGCTCAAGATTGCAACCATTCAGATGAACTGAATCACAACCTGCATGACCAATTTTCATCACTTTAGTTTTCTCTCTGTTTATAACCAAACACTCTACTACCAGTCTCATCAACAGCTCGAATGAAAGAGTTCATCTCATCAACATCATTTGCCAAAAGGACAAAATCATTAGCATAATCTAAATAAGAAATTTTCTTATCTCCAGACCATTTAAGGCCAAAATCTTTCCCTTGCAATGAATTTTGCTTAACATAATCAATAACCAAACTAAAGAGAAAAGGAGACAAAATGCACCCTTGTCGAACACCAGAACTAATGCTAACCAATTGCTACAAGACTTACCAACTCTCACACATGACTCAGTGTTATTATAGAGAGCTTTCTTTATGTTAACTAACTTGTCTGGTATACCATATGATCTCACAATCAACCACAAATTACGACGATCAACAAAGTCGAAAGCCTTTTTGAAATCAACAAAGCTAGCAAGCAAAGGTTTCTGAAACTCTAAACATTTCTCAAGAATCTGCCCAAGTGAAAATATCTGATCCACACATCCCCTACCACTACTGAATCCACATTGCTCATCAAGCAATTGCCTGTCAACCAGATTCTTAATTCTATTAAGCACAATCATGGAAAGAACTTTACCTGGAACAGAGAGTAGGCTGATACCCCTATAGTTATCACAAGAACTGCGATCACCTTTTTTGAAAATAGGGATAACAATAGCTCTGGTAAAATCCTTAGGAACCATGCCTTTATCATAAAAGATATTCAGAATTTCAGTCATCCAAGTGGTAACCGAAACATTCCCAGCTCTAAGCATTTCGGTAGTAATTTCATCTACCCCTGGGGATTTATGCAGTTTAAGTTTAGAAACAGCCAAAATAACTTCAGATTGTGTTATAGGGCCAACATTAAAGCCACCAATGCATCTATCATCATTGCAAACAATGGGAGTAGAACTAACTACATTGTTTAGAACATCACTGAAATGCTCAGCCCACCTAGCCATGACAGAATACTCCTCTTCTATAACCTTACCTTGTTTATCCTACAATCCCTGTATACCTATCCGTTTTCTACCACACAAAACATTAACTATCTGGTACAGCTCTCTGCTGTTGTGCTGTCTAACTGCTTCCTCTGCTCTGTCAGCCAAGCCATCAAACCATAGAGTCTTATCAGCAGCTAACTGATCTTTTACACGTGTATTAAGTTCTCTGTAATGCTTTCTATTAGGACTAGTAGGGTATTGATTAAGGACATTCCTGCAGTTCTTTCTTTCCGAAATAAGCTCAAGTGCCTTATCACTCAGATAATTCTGTCTCTTCTGCTCCTTTTTTCCTAAAAGAGTACTGTTAGTCTCCAAAAAAGCCTGTTTAAAATGATCCCATTCTTCCTCAACTTCAGTAGTTAGCAAACCATGACTGTCATAATGACTAAGTAACCTATCATGGTAAGCTTTGGCTATAACTGGGTCTTTCAGAGCTTCAGAATTAAAAGCAAATTTTTTAACCCTAGCACAACACTTTTTAAGTTTAAGTTGTAAGACACTTTTAACAAGGTAATGGTCAGATCCAATTTCAGCTCCCCTATATGCCCTGGTATTTCTAACAGAACTAGCCCATTTGCTGTTAATTAATATATAATCAATCATATTCATATGCAGCCCATCTGGTGAGACCCATGTGTACTTATGTATGTTGTTGTGTTTGTAATAAGTGTTAGTTATTCTCAAACTATTCAATTTACTAACCTCGAGGAGATGTTGCCATTGCAGCTACCAATACTAAAAGGGCCTATCACCCCTCCCCAAAGGTCAGAGTCAGTACCAACTTTGGCATTGAAGTCACCAAGAACAAGGGTAATATCTCCTTTCTTGACAGAATTCAAAATATCCTGAAGTTGTCCATAAAACCTATCCTTCTCATCCTTATTGGCATCCTTAGGGGCATAACAGCAGATAACATTCACGTCTTTAACACTAGTCTGAAATTTTGCTGTAATAAACCTTTCATTAATGCACTCATATCCTAGAAGAGCATCACTAGTGTGTCTGCTGAGAAGCAGACCCACCCCTTGGTGATGCTTATTGTCGTCTCTCCCTGAAAAGTGAAATTTAAGAATATTTTTAAGAATCTGACCTTTATCTGTTTATCTGGTCTCTTGCAGGCCAAGAATATCTAAATTATAACAGTGGAATTCTTGTGTGAGGACATCAAGAAAAAAAGCTCTGTGCAGAGTCCTCACATTCCAACTACCTATGGAGAAAAAATGGTTAGTGGGATGTTTATTGAGAGCGGGAATGCCAACAATATCAAACAGCGCCCTAATCGCAGACATGGGGCAAAGACCCGTTACCCCACCACTAAAGGCTGCAGCCATCTACACTGGAAGACTTCCTCCAATGTAGAATTTGACGATGCCAATAGAAGCAAAGAGTTCAGGTGCCTGCAATGACCTCTGCTCAGGATTATCCACCAGCTGATAAACATATCCTGTGAATCTATTTACTTGGGGCTGTCAACCCGCAAACAAACCGACAATACAGCGGAAGGTTTTTTCTCCACAGAACCCCACCAATGCAGCAAAATCAGGATCCATAATCAAGCTCAGAGCCATATATCTGTCCAATCCAGTGGGTTTATATGGTCAGCACCAGGACCCTTTGTGGTTGACCACTCTTCAGCAGGGTAGAGAAAAAATGAAAGGTAGCCATAGATGTCCAGATCAGTAGGCCACACTAATCTGGCAGCTTTCCTTTTCCATTCACTTTCACAAGAGAGTATCTCTTTTGAAAGGTAATAACGGTCTGCACCACGAAAAGGTGGGGTCGGACATTAGGTTCTAGGCCTGGCCGGTTCTATGCATCATCACAGGGGATTGGTGCATAGCTCTCCTTCCAGTGACTACCTAGCTACCATTTACAGACCCCTTCCCTGATACAGATATATTATTAAAAAATAAAATACATTTAAAATAATTTAACTATGTTTCTAAAAGCATGGTTAAAAGAATTTGAACGATCAGGAATATCCAGATTAATTCTCAATGTGAGCCTGTATGACCTTCTATCTAACCCCAGTACTTATCTGCCCCCACTCTCAAACTGCCACTGGTACTATATTAATATTGCATAGTAAATAATTTGGGTAATAACTCGCATTACAGTGATCAAATTTTTTGTTTTTCCTTCATTGTTTCCATTATTATGTGTTACACTATTTTAATATACAGGTTTTTATATAGTTTTCCAGTTAGATGTTAATTTATTAACTGCTGAATGCTATACAATTACAGAGAAATATGACCATATAAATATACAGCTTCATGCACCAATTAATCTTATGCATAACTCACCAAACCACCTTGATTACTCAAGGCACAGTAACTCCCAACTAGAGCATTGTCAGCTATAGTTTGTCAAAATACTTCAACTTTTAAAACATCTGTTAAAATTTCTTCTGTCTCCTATAATTAGATTATACACTTTATTTATATTTTCTGCTGTCTAATTCCAGCATGTCCCTTAAAGGAACTTATGCTATGCAGCACTTGAGCATATTACATAATATCATCATTATCTCACAGTTACTCAGTCATAATACAGTATCTTTGCCATATGATGAATCATATTTGCTGAAAGCAACCTGAGATGAATGGCATGGCTTTAGCAGTAGTGGCATAGGTTACATAAATCAATTCTTTTTTGCACTTAGGAAAATTCTTGAAAAATTCCAAGTTTCAAATACTGTGAATACTAATTTTATATATTTCAAACAAGCTTTTGACCCTGCTGACTATAAAATTTGCAATTAATCATGAGGCCTTTGGAATGCCTAAGAAGTTGGATGACAGCAATTGATTTAGCAATACAACTTGAATTAGACAAAGCTGCAGTTTTTTCTTTCTCTATTTACTTTGGTTGGGTTGTTTTACCTCTGAGTGGTACTTATTTGCACACCATGGGTTAAATGACCAGGTCACATGGACTCCGAAGGCTCAGAGAAGGTTGGGGGAGGGGACCCACTGGAACAGCTGTTGGGAGACAGATGACAGCCTCCCATCAAGGCCATCCAGCGTGTTCTTTATTGCGCATAAGGTATGGCTCTCCCGCACACGGGGCCACAGCTTAATATCCCATCTGACGGACAGCAGCCTTTCCAAGCCCATTGGTGTCCCCTACTGACCATGGGCAAAGTGGGGAATTTTGCAGAGATAAATCTCAACGCTGACCCAGCTACAAGCTGGGACTCGAACCTGGAAACTACAGATTACGAGCCTGGCATGCTACTGACTGAGCCACCCCTGCCCCTATTTACTTTGGTAATCAATTGCATAATAGGAGAAGTACTCTTGTTTTTTGCTCTGACAAAGCAACTTATGCATGGAGAGAACTGGAGTCTTAGATGTTTAAGAGATCTGAATATATCCAACTTGAATTATGCTTATTATTTGGCCCAGTTAGCAAAATATATTAATGTGATAAACTCTTTCATTGGAGCTGTCAATGAGACTGGTAACAGGTAGATTCACAGATAAATACACAGAAAACAAATATAATGAAAATATGTCAAGTGAATGACATTAAGTTCTTTCGAATGTTGTCCTTTGGAACAAACTTCTCGGTTTAATTATTCTGGAAGTTAGGTGACATTAGTGACTCACTAATAAAAATTTATTGTTTCATAGATTGATTTTTTTTAACTGCTTTTGAAAAAAATGTACCTACCTGACTAAGCAATAAAAATCCTCCTTTTGGGTTAGAAACTAATGGCAAAAAAAAAAAATTCTTAAGACATCATATTAAACAAAAAATTAACAAATATTTTCATTTATATATTCAGTAGCCATTTTATAAAAATGAAACAAGTTACATGCTGCTAAATCTCATTTCCCACATCCTTTATTTCCAATAATTAAATTTAATAAAAAAATTCATAACAATTTGAAACCATCTTTTATTATTGAAAACATTCATTTCAAAGGAAATATGTGCAAGGCCATTTGAGAGAACATTCCTACTTCTAGTCATTAGGAGGCAAGCAAACATTGAGAACATAAAAAAAAAGATGAATACATAATGTTATCAGATCCAGATCTAGTGTGATGCCAAGGGAGCCATGAACCATTGAAGAATACATGGGGGAAAACATTTGCTGTTTGGTGAAAATAATTTCTGATTAAAAAACATACTGAAGTGGTGTTATGGTCTATTCCAAATCAAACTAGTCAGTTGAACCTCCTCCTTCCCTCCACTAAATTTATTTCTAGATCTGAGCATGGATGCACTTAAATTAACTGATATTCATAAAAAAAAAAAGTCATTCATATATGAAATATGCATAAAACAGTAAAATAACCCCACCTGTTCTAGTGGTTAGTATACCTGACTCTAAACCAGTGTGTGTGTGGGGGGGGGGGGAGTGTCTTCATTTATATGTTTGTATGAGAAACCAGGAGAAGCCTGGCTGAGCTTCTAAGTTATCCCTGTCCTTTGTGTAGGAGGAATAACCATCACAGCATATATGTAGATAGTATAGACCAGTGGTTCTCAATCTTTTATGCATCACGTACCCCCTGGAAGTGTGTATGTAACTGGCGTACCCCTTGTATAGATAGATAAAACTATAGTTATAGTATAACTATGGGAATAAAATAAAACATATACAGGGTGATTTAAAACTTATCGTTCAAATTTTGTGGGGAGGTAGGGAATACGTCAGGAAACCGATTTCACATAGGAAAGTATGTCCGCAAACGTCATCTACATGAACAAAATGGACAGGTAAAGTGAACACAAGGAAACAGCACAGTTAAGTGGTAACGAATGTGACTTTTATTCTAACATGGTAAAGTACAGGTTCACAGTAGGTGCTCAAAATTGTGACCATTTACACAGACACAGGATTCACAGCGCCGTTGCATTGACCGCCGAACATTTTCAAAAATGCCTGGCATATCACGGATAATGCCTGCAGCGGCCACTATTCGTGCAACCAGGTCCATTTCACTGTCGACGGGGGTCTCGTACACATGGTCTTTCATGTACTTCATCACTAGTAAGTCAGCTCGTACACTGATGACAGCGGGAGTGGTCGGGCGAGCTGTACACTGGTTGGGTACACACAGCGCCCTCTACATATGCATGCGTACATTTGCGGACATTCTTTCCTATGTGAAATCAGTTTCCTGACGTATTCCCTACCTCCCCATGAAATTTGAACGATAAGTTTTGAATCACCCTGTATATATACACATTCAATTTTGTATTCATAAATTACATATATCGATAAACACAAAAAATGACAAACAATTTAACAAATTTTATAAAATTATAAACATTTTACTGGGTAATCAGTGAAATGGACTTGTTACTAGATCTAGCAACTTTCGAGCTCTCATGGAGTACCCCAAAAAAAACTGTGTACCCCATGTTGAGAACCCCTAGTATAGACTATAATGCAAAATTTAGTACGTCACAAACTGGACCTAGAAACATAATGTATAAGGTGATTCATAAGTCCCTGTGCACCTATAAAAAAAGTCATTTTTCTCAAATATATTTAACATACACATATATTTATTTAAGTATGATTATAACAGGTTAATTAAATGTTGGGAAAGGGTCCCACATACTTGTAGACAAGTATCTATACGTTTATTTTTTGTATGAAGATACAAACCAACTCAGCAGGAAAGATATTCCTAACAAAATTAAATATCAAATTTAATAATACAAAACTGATATTAATTAAATAAATTTTTACAATTATTATATAATGAAATTTTAATTTTTTTAAAGAACTGATGATCCAAACACTTCAAGATCAAATCCCTTGAAATTCTAGATGCCACAATATTGTTTAACAATAATTGATTTGATAATCTTGTGTTAATTTCTAATTTCTTATCATCCCCAAGTTTTCTTGTTTTCTTTTGTTTCATCATTTGAATAATATATAACTTGCACACAGTAAGCATTTGTTAATTTTTATAAATTGCATCAACATGATCAAATTTCCACAAATTCATCATTCTCCTATTAGTATAATTTTGCACATATCTTAATGCAGGGCCGTGCGGTAGATTTTTTCATTATGATGCAAGTCTTCGAAATGCCGCCCCTTAAATGTTTTTTCTTTAAAATAACCTTCGATTGTGATTAAAAAAAAAACTGCACAAAATGTACGAATACTCTTTTTAATTTGAAACTATAAACTACTTTAAAAGAATGATATCAACTACAACAATCTACTACAGTTTTACCCTTCTAACTTTAACAAATTCGTTAATTAGAGATGTGCAGTCTAGAGTAGCAACCAATGTAGATTCAATAGAAATTAATGACAGATTTCTAAGTTTTGTTTGGCTTACTGAACTTCTTAAGTAGTGTTTTATTAATTTTAATTTGGAAAAACTTCTTTCCCCCTAGCTACAGAGACAGGGAGTGTTAATAAAATTCTCAGAGCTACAACAGTATTCGGATACAAAGCAATTAAGTTATTTTGGCACAAATAATTTAAAACATCCAAAGGTTTCATAGAATATGGTAGCATTCGGGATACATCACGTAATTCTTCTTGAAGATCATTTGCATTTATATCTGATTCATTTTCGACCGGAAGTATTGACTGGAGACTGGTACAATAATTTTCTAGCGTTTTGTCATCTATATCCTTGAGTTTTAAAATGTCATATAAAAACTGAAAATTTTTGCTATAGGTTTCCAGAAGCGTGAATCGTTCATTCAGAGAATTAAGGGTAATGTCCAGAATATAATTGAAAAAGTTTTTTTTTTTAATTTATTCTCCTCTGCTAAGGGTTGATCGACAGCTTCTTCATAGTCAAATTGACGCTTTTTCCTTCTGGCTCTAACTTCAGTTTCGGCAGGAAATTCTGCACTGCGTTCAAGATTCTCTGCAATCTCATTAGCACCAATTTTCATCTGATCATATCCAGATTGTCTATAACTTTTCACTTTTTGTATGGTTTCTGATAACATCCTTACACAATCTGACAAATTTATAGTTACAGATTGCAATAGCTTCAAATAAAATATCATACCAAAGAATTACACCACATATGGCCGAGTGGTTAGCGCGCTTGGCTACTGATCTAAGGGATCTGGGTTCGAGCCCCGGGTAAGGCATGGCTGTTCGTGTCGTTTTTCTGCTGAGGTCCTGCCATCCTCTCAGACCTTCTAATATGGCATATAAACTGACAGGGCTCCTGTCAGACCTCTGTGGCAAGCAGCTGCTTGAGGGGATATTAATTAATAAACTTGTAATTTTTAATATTTTTTGCTAATCATCTTGCTTTAACTTTAGTTTCTGCATCTCTGTTGATGTCTTCTATTATTTGGAATAATGCATCATAGATTTCGCAAAGTTGAAATCGTAAAGGTTTTAACGCATCTACTGTGCTTAATTACCTAGTAACATTCAATGGTTTAGAGTTAATTGTGAAACATATTTTTTAACACTTCCCAACGCTTTGTAGAACCAGAAAAAAAAGTGTAAAGTTCTTGTACAATAGAAAATAAAGTTGTTGTTTCTGTAGAAGACGCTGCATCATTCACAACTAGGTTTAAAGAATGACATGCGCAGGGCACATAAAACGCCCTTGGATATTTTTCAAGTATTCTATTTTGTACACCCTTTCTTATTCTTTTCATATTAGCTCCGTTGTCACAGCCTTGTCCTCTAAGCCACTTTAACTAAAAACCTAACTTTTCCAAATGTGTCAGAATAAGTTCTTTCAAACCCTCCGGTTGAATCACTAGCTTAAAAAAACCAAAGAATTCTTCAATTTCATATTTATTTTGAATGGAGTTTAAAGCGACAACTCTTATTGTTAATGAGAGCTGTTCAATATGACTTACGTCTAGGGTACAATCGGCGATTATCGAAAAATATTTAGCGATTTTTGTTATTTCGACAATTTTGCTTAAAATTAAATTTTCCATCAAATTTATCAATTCATCTTGTATATTATTACTTAGATAAGTGACAGACCATTTATCAGACTCGCGTTGAACTCTCCTGGTATGTTCTTTCATAACTGGATCAAACTCGGAAAGCAATTCTACCAACTTTAGAAAGTTTCCGTTATTAGGCTGAAACAAATGTTCAGTTGTTCCACGAAAAGCTAAGCATTGTGAGACCAATAGTCTAATTATTGATCTAATTCTTTTTAGAACTCTCCAATGCTGAATTTCCATATCCATAATTCGTTGATATTCAGCGTCAATAGTTTTTTTTTGCTTTAATCGAATGTCCAATTCTTTCCATGCTCTAAAAGTATTTCTGTGATTTACAGACTTTTCGTGCATTGTGAGGGCTCTTATAAGATTTTCCCAGTCAGAATAACCTTTTTGGGCCAGTCATTAATAGCAGACGAATTATCAAATAATATACAACAAAAGCAAAAAACGGCATCATTTGTAACAGAGTAAATCAACCAACTTCTCTCAACGACTTCACTATTGCTCAACACTTTCAAATAATGCGAGGGCAAAAATCTACGCCTTCCTTTATTAATAGGAAACTCGAATTCTTTAATTTGATGTGGACCCCTCTCAACCAGTATTTGAAGAGTTTCAGATGACATGCAGAACACATTCCATAATGCAGGAGCAGAAGGAATTTCGTTTAATATCTGCTGGCTGCCACTGCTACTGTTACCCGGCTCTTGATGAACTTCTGATGGTGTTATTTTTTGGCTCTCTTCAACAACTTCTTCTGGAAGTGATTGGGGCGGCACTGAGTTTTTATTTGCCAAATCCAAAGCAGTAGCTGTTGATGTGGATGACTCATCTAAACAGGACTTTTGTACTAAGAATTCTTTCATAACGTAGCTTAGCTTTCTTCCTTGTTCCTCTTTCTTTAAGCGTTTCTTTTTATATTGACTTACAGACAATTTTTTCCTTTTCTGTTCCAAACTGTAATAAAAATATTAAATAAAAATTCACAGTCCTTCGCAAAAATGAAACCGGGGGGGGGGGGGGGGGGTTATTGAAAATGATTAAATATGATGATGCTTATCATGCTATTAAAATAGGGTTGATAAAATAACGATAGAAATGAGTTGCAAAGCTAGTAAGATTTGTAAGTAACAGAACATAATAAATAGATAACGAATATCTGTCAAATTGACGGCTAGCAGCCGTTTTGACAAATGCCTTTCTTTAACTTGTTATTGTATTGTCTCCACTTCAACGTATATGAATTTGGTAAAAATACAGCAATAAATAACGAACGCAAAAGTAGGCAAATGCAAATATTTTCTAAGCAACTCTCTCTCTCTATCACACACAGAAGGCAAAAGTAGCCCAATATTACCTAAATAACTTTCTATCTATCACACAGAGACCCACGTTTCGCACCTGAGATATACCCAGTCCATGCAAATGCTACTTTTTAATTCAAGTCCCTATTGTCATAACATAATCATTTTCAGTGATAATAAGTAACTACATTGCTGTAAAAAACAATAATTCTCTTACCTGATCTACTTTTTAAACACAAAAACTGAATTAGTATAAATGTACAAATATTATACTGATACAGATATATTATATATCTGATTTACTGATTTAAATACAGCACAGCCACTTCTCATCACAAACTAACATTAAAATCAAATATTGTCAATAATTGTAAGCTCAAAGCAGAACTATCAACACGTGCAATTGTCTTTTGTGATAATTGCCGCCTCAGCTTTTAGGAGCGGCTGCGCGGTATATTACAAACAAAAATAATAACTTCGCGCTGTCAGATCAAAAGTCTTTCGGCGAGCGCTCAATTGTCTTTTGTGATAATTGCCGCCTCAGCTTTTAGGAGCGGCTGCGCGGTATATTACAAACAAAAATAATAACTTCGCGCTGTCAGATCAAAAGTCTTTCGGCGAGCGCTCACCAACAATGCACTTGCACCAGAAACCGAGATCAAAGGGTACCGAAAGCGCTGAGGCAGAGACGTACGATAAATCATAAATCGTATACATCAATATCGGAATAACATAGACCAATATAGAAAAGCGTTGTGTAAAGATTTTTAATTTTTAAATGGTTCAAAATGTATTTTGATTTCGCTGCTTATGCCGCCCCCTTACGGTGCCGCCTGATGCGGCCGCCTCTCTGCATCATAGCACGGCACGGCCCTGTCTTAATGGCTTCACGTAAGACATACATAGTCGTATCAGAATAATATTACCACCTACCTAATAATGGGAATAACCACCCTTGGCCTGGATGACAGCGGTAAGATGGCATGATATGATCGCAATGAGGCCCTGGAAGGTTGCCAGAGGCACACGTGCCCATTCAGATTCCAGCAAAGCATGGAGGTTCCAGAGATGACGTAGTTGTGGTTCTGCATGCCAAACCTATCAATCCAAATTGTCTCACAAAATGCTCTTTGGGATTGAGGTCAGGCAATTTCGCTGACCAAGGGAGAATGGAGGCATCGCTGTTGTGTTCCTGGAACCAGTCAAGCACCACCTTAGCAGCATGGCAGGGTACATTGTCCTATTGGTAGACACCATCACCACCAGGGTAAATATCCAACATGAAGGGATGCATATGGTCAGTATGGATGGACAGGTAGCCACTGGCATTCAGGGACCCATTCAGCGGTACCAGCAGTCCCAAGTCATACCAGGAAAACAACCCCCAGACATGCACACTGCCACTGCTGGCCTGCACTTGACCAACAAGTGTGTCCAGGTGTTGGTTCTCGTGTGAATGATGTCGTATCCACTGCCACCAGTCACTTCTGTGGAGTAGAAACCTCGATTCGTTGGAGAAGGCAACCTTTTTCTACTCTTCCACTGTCCAATGACAGTAGTCCTGTGCGAACTGCAGGCGTTGTTGCCGATGGACCTTGGTTAACATGGAAGCCTTTATACAGTGTTGACTCTGGAGACACATGTGTAACAGGGTTCACTCTACTGTTATCGAGGACACATACCTGCGTGCCACAGTGTTCATTTGAGTGGTCAATTGCTGCACTGTTGCATGTCGATTGCTCTTTACCAGTCAACGGAGGTGACGTTCTCCTCTGGGGTCCATGGCCTTTGGGGCTCCACAGTTACAATTTCTGGAAGTACTCAGTGTGCCAGCAGTCCATTCTTGGTACACCCTTACTACAGCTCCTCGCGAACAGCCCATGAAGTCTGTGGTTTCTGAAATGCTTCCACCCTTGGTGCGGTAGCCGATGATCATTCCTTTTCGAACATCCCTCAAATCACTACCTCTGCCCATCGTGCTCACGTTACGCATTATGGCTCATCTGTCCTGGATGGCTGCTTATATCTCTGTGTGGCCGACCTTGTCATGTGCACTCTGTGATGTGACTGGTTGGGTACACTGTGATTCCGGGGGTAGTCATATTATTCCGATACGACAGTGTACAAGCACTACCACCATGAACATAATGAAGTCTATAAACCATCTGCAATAATGCACATGCTTGGAATTTTTCCCTTTATTTCAGTTCATGCATTACTGTTCCTTTATAGATGCAGGTGTAATTGCTGCTTTAGCACTCTTCGTGTAGAGCTATATAAGACTGTTACTGGCTCTGATGGTTTGCAAACGAACTTGCTCAAGCTTTACATTATGCAGTCAGAAATATCCAGCACTTTGCAGGATATTTTTTACTGCATAATGTAAATGCTGATCTTTAAATGGTAGCTGGGTCTGTAATAATAGTCTGTAATTAGGTTTACTTATGCTGGTCTGTAAATGGTAGCTTGGCATATACTGGAAGGAGAGCTGTGTACAAATCCCCAGTATTGTTGAACAGAACTGGACAGTCCCAATGCCAAATGTCTGACCCTACCTTCTCTTAGTACAGACCATTAATACCTTTCGAAAGAGGTATTTTCTTTTGGAAGGGAGTGAAAGGTGGGAGAGCTGTCATAACAGTGTGGCCTACTGATCTCCTCATCTATTGCGACTTTTCTTTTTTTTTTCTGCCCTGCTGAAGAACGGTCAAATTCAAAGGTTCCTGGTGTTGACCATTTATACCACCGGACTGGTTTATGGGCTCTGAGCTTGATTACAGATCCTGGTCTTGTTATACTGGTGGGCTTCTATTAAAGGAAAATCCACCACTGTGTTTTCTGTTTGCCTATGGGTTGTCAGCCCTAGGTGAGGATACCTTGTATGAGCTGGTGGATAATCTTGATTAAAGGCCACTGCAGGTACCCGAACCCTTAACTTCAACTGTTGGGCATTGCCAATCCTACCCTAGAGTAATGTGTCTCAGGCAGGTCAGTTTCTATCTAGATTTTGGTTCTTTATAGGGTCCAATTTAAAAAAGGTGGTGTCTAAAGTTCCTATCTTTAGTAGTGGGGTTTGGGTATTTGCCCCATGCCTGCGATTAAGAGACTGTTTGATATTGCTGGCCCTAACTCTCTCAATAAACCTAGTTTCTTTAAAAATCCTACTAATACTTTTCTCTCTGCAGGCATTTTTTCTACCTTTTAAAAGTTGCTCTTTTAGGCTAATTGTGTAATCCTAAGATTCTTCTGATATCGGATATTAGATATCACTAGCTGCTTCATTTTCGACCATTTCAAATTAATTATTCTTTATAATCGCAGTATGCATTTGAAAAGCAGTAAAAAATAATTCTAGAAACACCAGGGCAAAAAAAAAGTATTTGAAATTGAAAGTCTGCTAAAATATTGACTGAAAGCATTCTGCAAAAGTTCAGAATGATGCAACAAAATGACACACATCAAAAACTTATGTTAGAAGTTTAGAAAGGATTACAACTTTGCTACAGCTAAAAATAGGCCAACATACTGGAAATCAAAAACTGATTGATTCTACTAGGGTAAGGTAGAATAAAGGTATAAACTAAAATCATCGCTACTTGATACTATTTACAGTGATTCAACATGTGAGTACTATCACTATAGGCTGAAGTAAGTTTTTTTTTTTAACTTTTTCATAATTTTTTAAGCAGAATCAAAAGGCAAAAATATATATTACAGATTGAAATGTTATTTTCAGTATTTGATTGGAAACAGTTTAACTGTTTCCAATCAAATACTGAAAATAATATACTGAAAATTTTTTAACAGAAAATAATATACTAAAATAATATGCTGAAAATTTTTTAACAGAAATCAGCATTTTTAAAAAAATGCTGATTTCTGTTTAAAAAAAAATTTATGATCCTGCATTACGAAACAGTATACTGACTCTGGATCTCTAGAATCAGAAAAGTGAAAACTGTATACCTAGTTGAAACACTCAGTGGTTTTTACAGAATTCGAATACAGATAAACTTGTTTCGAGAGAATAAAATGTCAGAAAACTAAAAAAAACAGCAAATATTTAGTATTCCAATGGCACTACCTTTATCAGGTTTATCTGTTAGTGTAATCAACAGCCTGGTCCCTCTAAAGTTTATTGTGGCTCTTTGTGAAACTTGACTCTCTGGAAGAAAGATGGCAAGTAATTGGATGCTTTTGATTTCAGATTCTTGCATAGCATCTCATGTACTGCAAGTTTTAATTATGTGTATAATGATAAAATCACACATAAGTGTCACCACCTTTAATCTTTCCAGGGTCCAGCCTGAAAAACTTGTTTCATCCAGAGTCCCAGCTATTTTTACACTATGCTGAGCCAAAAACAGTAACTTTAGGAACTTTTTTGACAAATAACTAATAAATGGAATAATGTGATGTTATTTATTCTAACTGTACTGAGTCAAATAAACAAATCAACTTTAAATTTCTTTTAACAAATAGCTAATCAATTGAAATAGGCCATGTTATATACCAAGTTAAACAGAATTTATTTCCAAATTTTATTTTAGAAAAATTTAAATAAATTAATATATATATTGATTTTAAGAAATGCTTTTTCACTGTGATATACTGAAAAAAATAGGCACACTTCTGCAATTAAGGTTTAATTTTAGAAAACCTGATCAGTCAATCAGTTAAATTATATATAACAAAAAGGAAATTTCTTCCTGAAAAATATAATATTTACATGAAACATGATTTTTATTTCTCTTTATAATTCTTTTCAATAGGGATATTTTAAAAACATGGCCCAGTGTTATGCAAGGTGACCTGGACTGGTCACATTCATGGGGTTTTCTGTCAAGTTTATGAAGTGGAGGAACAATTTCTTGGTTGGCTTTCTTGGTTCAATTTGTACTGAACATTATGCATTTTTTTCTTTGGGTGTTGCATTATGAGGATTTCTTTGTGATGAAAGTGGCACAGCCAAGATATTAAAGGGTAAACTATTTTAAAACTATTCAATATAAACTCAAAAATTAATAATCGTTTGAAATTAATTTTAACAATTTTAGCCTTAACTGGCATAGTAGTTAGGAATTGGGTTGGGTTGAAATTTAATGGTGCAACTGCAACTAAGCCTCATAGCACCAAACAGGGTAATCAGAAAAATACAGGACTAAAAATCATGTAAACCCACAACCAAATTTAAATGTGAGACAATTAAGGCAAACATAAAAAGACACATTGAAAAGAAAAGAACAATTGTAAAATACAAATGTAAACAATTGGTGTAGAGGACTCGTGTTAAAAGCAAAAACAAGTGTATAATACAAGCAGCAAAGGTAAAAAAACAGACATTTAAAATACCTTGTAAATCATAAAAAGTAAAGAGAGGTGGTAAAAAGGAATTGTCACATAAAATATGTCCAAGTGTAAGGGGGCTCAAATGCAAATTCATGAAAGTTAAAATATAATCTACATTCAAAGTTAAAAGCTGGACATCTGATTAAAATACATTTGATGAATCGTTTGTCCAAAGAAGAAATGAATGAGTAATAAAAAAAAGACCTAAGCAGAGCTGAGCGAGTACAACTTCCTCCTTGCAATTCCTGTGAAAACATGACTGCCATGGTTCGACAATAGGCTTCTTCTTGCAAAATTTATTACCAATCTGTTCACACCAAGATCTCTGCCACTGTGCCTGGAGCCCGATGGTAAAACACTGCCTGAAGTCCATGGAGAGTTGGACAGGGGCTTGGTAGCATCTGCCAAGTATTTATTACTCCTGGAAGCTATCTGTGGATAGGCAAGAAGTCAGGGTGCTCACCACGATAGCTGGTTGAGCTGCCGATACATACAGTCAGGTGTAAAGGTTTTCCCCATCCTGCAAATGAAAAATAAATCACAATTGGCTGTTGACTGTGAGCTACTATCGAGACTGGTGTTAATGTCTTGCAGGTAATCTTGGACAAGAAAACAGAAAAGATGAATAGAATCGGGCAATTCATGTAAAGCATCTGTCACTTGAAACTGAAAGGGCAGTCCCAAGTGGGATGGTCCGGTAGGGATCATAATTTAGATGTATATTGTAGGGACAACACTGATGGCGAAGAGATAAGGATGGTTCATCGGTCTCAATGCAAAGATTCTGACCGGTGAGGTGCAGAAGGGCTCCGCCCAAACATGGAAGGCCCGAGGGTGCAGCACCTTCACCATTGAATCTGATGTGGAATTGTACACCTGGGATCCATAATCTAGTTTTGACCAGAGAAGTGCATGGTATAGGCAGAGCATAGAACATTGGTTCACTCTCCACAAAAGAGAGAAGAGGACCTAGAGGATGTTCAATGCCCGCATGCACTTGAACCTAAGATGACGTGTGTAGTGAAAAAGTCAATTTCTGGTTGAAGATGAGACCAAGAAATTTGGTCTCTGCCACAACTAGAATGAAACTCTCTGAAATACCCTTAAGCATTATTCTGAGCCTTAGGAGCAGCAGTGCAATATGGATTAAACCATGGTTTTGTAAAATGAGGAAACTGTGTTGAAGATTGAAGAATGATAAAGGCAGCTCCATGGACAATACAATCTATCATCTCTGTCACTGCTACATTGATTGGCTCCTGGCTGACAGAGTGGTGGTCAAACTCAGAGAGGAGTTTGAACCCACTCCAGTCAGCCTGATCAAGACTCCACTGTGATATGTGTAAAGGGTTACAAGGATCCCCACGAGAGATGGTGCATACTACAGGGAGGTGACTGCTTCCATAAGGGTTGTCCTCAACCTTCCATGTAAAGAGTGGAAGGATCGAAGAGGAGCAATGGTTAGGTTAATGACAGTAAATGCGTGGGTTGGGGAGTTAAAGCATGTACTGACATCAGTGTTCAACAGGGAGAGTGAAGGATCTAGAATCCACTGCTCAAAGACCCCACCTATCCTGTCGTCCACACAGCCCCAAAGTGTACAATGTCCATTCAAGTTCCCCGTGATGAGGAAGGGAGACGGCAGCTGTGAGACAAGATCATCAAGGTCTTTCCGGAAAACCATGCTTCCACAAGAAGATATACAGCACAGACAGTCAGCGAAAACCTCAAGAAGAGGCAGATGGCTACCGCCTTTAGAGTGGTGTTAAGTGGTATGACCTAGAAAGAAGAATGGTTGCTCACGAGGATGGTGACACCCCTACAAGCTGGACCATCTTTATCTTGTGATGGTCCACCCATTCACTTTTACCTTACCTTAACCAGTTTTGCTTAATTTACACTATATTTATCAGTTTGGGGATTTTTAGTGGACTGTTCCGACCTCCTTCTAAGCTGCAGGAGTTGCACATGTTCAACTCCGACCTTTTGACTGTCAACCACTAAAGCATGCATGTTCAAGGACATGCCCTCTCTCCTACGTCATAGCTTGCACGCTCGTCAGTTTATGTAAATGTCTTTCCTGGCGTGCAACATGACACGTGCGGACCTTTGTACAATGCCGATATAGCAGTGATATGTGGTCACAGAATAGAAGTAAAGAACAGAGTTAGCAGAGATGAAGTAGAAGTGAGTAGAGATGGAGAGATGTAGTAATAGGTAGAAGTTGTCAGTAGCAGTGAGTAGTTAGAAGTTGTAGTCAACATTTTCTTGTGATGTTGGCGAGTTGAATTTTTGGAAATAAATTTTTTGTTATAGAAACTTTTGAATTTTTGCTATTTTTTCTCTTTCGCGAGGAATTCAACATTTTGTGGGGTGTGACCATCATGGCCACCCCAACCTCTGTAGTAGTTCTGAATAGTAGTAGTAGTTCTGAATGCTTTGAACAAATGGTCACCACAAGCAAGTCACCAGATTGCACTTGAATTTCTAAGAAAGATGTTTTTACTTTCAGTTTCGATTTTAAGAGTGGGAAAGATGCATAGAATGCTGTGAAAAATGATAATATAATTTTGGGAATACTGAAATAGGTATATAACAGAAAAGAGTGTGAAATGGAAAAAAAAATGACGGTACATATTTTAAAATTACTTCCAAAATCTACAGTTTTAAAAATAGCAGTTTTTTTTGTTAATTTTTTGGAGATTTTTGAAAATTTAAGGAAAAATTTGCTGATAATAGTTCAAATCAAACTTGTGAGCTTAAATCAGAAGGTTGTCTCAGCAAAGAGGAAGGTTAACAAGCAAATTGGCAATACTGTTTTAGTGCTTCTAAGAAATGGCAATCAGATGGCTTTATCAAATTATTTATATTGTAGTTTAATAAAATATACATGAAATTAAAAAACAAAATATTATTTTTTAACCTCGAATTATATTTTGTTGTAAGATATATGTATAAACTACAACATCAATTTTTATTTTGAGAAAATCGATTTTTTTTTTGTTGTTGTTGTACTAAAAACGTATACATATGTCCTTGGTCTCTCATTACTGATTCTGCAAACGTATACAGACAATTTGGACATTGGAAAGATTAATTGATCTCATGATTGTTTAAAAGTGTGCTTTAGTGCCCATAGTTCCCACCCTCTAAAGAGTCTAGCAAGTGACAGCTCCACACAGACAATGAGTCAAACCCTCACATATAAATAATAGGAAAATGAAAAGGGAAGTGTGAGGAACTAAACTGTCTTCACAAAATGAAATAAATAAAATGAAATGTGTAAAGAACCACATTGGTCTCAAAAAATAAAGAAAATTACAAAATTGTAGGGAACTAGCTACTGTTCCAGCAAGGTACACTTTGTGTGTTTTGTATCTCTAACTGAAGCAGTGACCCGAGTATTAGTAAAGTATGTCTTTATATGAGAAGGCCTGTAAACGATAGGAGTAGCTTCTAAGATTCTTCTGTGACCTACATACCCAAATGAAATCAAAAGAATTTGGTGGTGGCAGCGGCGGCAGAATCAGTAATGAGAGACCAAGGACATATGTATACGTTTTTAGTACAACAACAACAACAAAAAAAAATCGATTTTCTCAAAATAAAAATTGATGTTGTATTTTATACATATCTTGCAACAAAATATAATTCGAGGTTAAAAAATAATATTTTGTTTTTTAATTTCATGTATATTTTATTAAACTACAATATAAATAATTTGATAAAGCCATCTGGTGGTGGTGGTGGTGGTGGAATTCCTTCAGTATAGATGAAGAAAAGGTGGTAAGGGGGGGAAGTTATAACACTCTTGACAAAACTGCAACAAGCTGTAAGGTGGTCATTTTCACAACTTGCAATACAGCAAAGATTTGTAGTCCAAAGGATTGATGCACATAAATCTATGTAAATAATATTATATTAGATCTATAGAAATATAAACTAAGTAAAGATCAAAGTAACTGTATAAGTGCTGTAGGTACCATAGCAGTCACATGGTAGTGGAAAAACAATCAGCTCATTGACAACTAATGGAGTAATCATTGTGGTGAAGTTCGGGTTAATTAGTCATACATGTATTGGCTTGGTTACTACTTTCCTCCTGAAAAAAAACTCATCAGCTGTACAAGAAGGAAGAGTACGGTTTGTGTGCTGTTCTTCATGGGAGCTGGTGCTTTCACATGTCTGGCATTATTGCTTATTACTTGTTGAGAACTGAGAGTTTTTTCATGCTATGGTGTTATTAATCAGCTCTCTGCTGCCTCTGTGGTAGTTGCTGTGGTACGAGTCATTGTGTGTCAGAGGATTTTGAACTTCGTGCTCCTATTAGTGCATTGAGCCAGTTGAGAAATATCCTAGTCACAAATATCTCATATGATCAGCAGGCTCAGCACACTAATAGGCTCTGCACATTATGTTTATACCTTTGAATTTTAAAAACTAAGTTATAATTGTAAAAGTACAAATAGAATACTAACTGAATTGAAAAGTTGTCCATTGTCAATGACCTATACGAAGCACACAGTACATATGCCAACTTTGGCACAAGCATGTTATTTTTTAATAACTTGAAGAAATTTCTTGACTTTTTTGTTCAACTATCAAGTAAGAGAACTGTCAAGAAAAGTTGATATCAATGCAAAACTAAGAGTGATACCTCCCTTGAAAGTTATTTTTAGTTGTGGTTTTGGTTTCAGTAGCCTAAGAGTACAGTTAAATGCTGGGATAAATGATAAAAATATTTCTAGTTGTATTGAAATAGTTTTAAGGCAGAAAAAAAAAGCATAAAACGAAAAACAGAGCTATGTATTTTATAATTACTTTCAAAATTTTCCTATTTTAAACAGTAGTTTTTGGTTAACTTAAAGAAAAATTTCCTTATAATAGTTCAAATAAAACTTGTGAGCTTAGCACAGTGGGTTGCTTCAGCGAAGTTAACAAATTGATCGACAATACCAGATATATTGCTTCTAAGAAATAGTGATCAGATGGTTTAACAAATTATTTATATCCTAGCTTAATAAAATATGCTTCAAATAAAAATGAAATTAATATTTTTCCAGCTTGAATTATGCATTTTTGTAAGAGATATGTATGAAATTTTTAAAAGATAATTTCCATTTCTTTTTAGATCGAAATTTTTTATTGCACTAAAAACAAACATACATTCTTTGGCTTCTCATTTTGGGTTCTGCAAATGTGTATAATTGACAGGGACCCTGGTATAGTTAAAGCAGCATGTGATGTAGAGAGAAATCTCAACAGTCTGATGTGTTACCCATATGCAGAACTTACTACAAAAAAAAAGTTGCAATGAGTATGAGGCTTCAGGAAAAGAGGCAGATCTGAAATGAGATAGATGGACAATGTCAAACAAGATCTTACTAGAACTGGTTTGCAGCAACCAAATGCCAGAGCTGCTTGTCTAGAATATAGTATTTAGAGAACTAAATTATTCTGTCTGGTTGGAGCTCCATAGTGAAAAATTGCTCCATAGTGAAAAAAAAAATGGAAGAAGGCAGGTGTGGTGTGTTGAATGTTAAAATTAGTACCCTGGTGGGTACCAAATTCCCATCAAGATGCGTTGAAACCCGATGAAATGTTATTACTCCTTGGGGGGTGTTATGACTCCTTGGGGAGAATTATGTACATACATTTTAATTGCTAAAAAAACTCAACAACACTTACCTGAAGTAATGGAGGAACAAGGAAGTTGAAGAAGAGGCTGAGTTTTTCCACACGAAAATTTTGTCCCTATGTCAGGAGATGTTGATTCATCCTATATATTTGATGGGAAACTAGATTACTGTCATAAAATGGATAACTAATATAAGTTACAATGACTTAATCACAATACTAAACCTCTAAAAGTACAATAAACTGAAGCATTGGGAAATCAGATATCAAGAAAATTTGAGTTTATATAACATTATTTTTGGAGAGAGAAAAAAAAATCAGATACAATCTTTTTCTTTCATTGTTCTTCATAAGCATATTTTAAAGTTTAAAAATATTATTTACCTCGTGTGCCTAAAGGCCTTAGAAAGAAGGGGAGACCTAGGATGTGGTGGGCAGAAAATGTCAAACAGGACCTTGTTAGAATTGGTGTGCAGTGGCCAGATGCAGTAGATGTAGCTCAGGACAGACTTGCTTGGAGAACTATATTGCACGGTCTGGTTGGACCTCTGTAGCCCATGGCTGCTTGAGGATGACAATGATGATGATGATGATGACTAATTTAGTATTATAATTTAAATAATTAATTCCACTGCCTTGGTGGCTTTACATATGGATCTCCACTGACCTGACAATGATTCTTAGTTCTAATAATTTCTCATCTGTTCAGAAATCATGTTACTGACTTAAACTGTTTTCTGAAATATTGTCATTTTCTTTTTAGTAACACATCCATAATTTTTCTTACTATGTAAGGAAGTAATACATTTTTTGATTTGGAGTAAAATTAAATCATTCAATAAATATGTTTCAAAGTATTATTTTGCACATTGCCAGTATCTGTTAAACAACTCCTGAGATAATTAAACTGAGATACTTGCTCCAAGAGCACAACTGTGCAAAGCAATTGAAGCACCATTTACCTGACCAATTTTCATTACTTTAATTTGTCTCTGTTTATCACAAAATCTACTCTATTACCAGTCTCATCAACAGCCCTAATGAAAGAATTCACCTCATCAACATTAGCCAACAGGGCAAAATCATCCGCATTATCTAAGTCACAAATTTTGAAATCTCTAGACCATTTAAGGCCAAAATCTCACCCTTGCATAGAATTCAACATAGCATAATCAATAACAAAACTAAAGAGAAAAGGAGACAAATTGCACCCGTGTCTAATTCCATTAGTAATACTAATTTAACTGCTACAAGCCTTACCAACTCTCCCATTTCTTTTTACCTTCTAAGAAAACACACATTGGCAATCTTCACCCCTCCATTTTGTTCTCTTGTGCACCTTTTCAATAAATATGTTTCAAAGTATTATTTTGCACATTGCCAGTATCTGTTAAACAACTCCTGAGATAATTAAACTGAGATACTTGCTCCAAGAGCACAACTGTGCAAAGCAATTGAAGCACCATTTACCTGACCAATTTTCATTACTTTAATTTGTCTCTGTTTATCACAAAATCTACTCTATTACCAGTCTCATCAACAGCCCTAATGAAAGAATTCACCTCATCAACATTAGCCAACAGGGCAAAATCATCCGCATTATCTAAGTCACAAATTTTGAAATCTCTAGACCATTTAAGGCCAAAATCTCACCCTTGCATAGAATTCAACATAGCATAATCAATAACAAAACTAAAGAGAAAAGGAGACAAATTGCACCCGTGTCTAATTCCATTAGTAATACTAATTTAACTGCTACAAGCCTTACCAACTCTCCCATTTCTTTTTACCTTCTAAGAAAACACACATTGGCAATCTTCACCCCTCCATTTTGTTCTCTTGTGCACCTTTTCAATTAAGGTTTAATTCGGTTGGATTTGGCTTGTTTTAACTCCTGGCATTGTTCATTGTATTCTGTTGTTTGTTGATTTGCAGGTATATGATTACATTTCCATTGCAAATGTGGCAGCTTGTAGTATAATCCCATAATCTATCATTGTTGTCGCCGTTTCAGTAGTGAAGTCATCCTGTGTTAGCGATTTATCCAGATCTTTAATGCAGAATGATACTAAGCCTGTGAAGATAGAAATAAGGAGTTGCTGTTTTAAAGCACTTTTATATACCTTTGGAACTTGGTTATTGTGGTTTTGAGCTTGAAGTACATTGATCAGTATGTGGATGGTTGTTAATTACTTCTATTTGGTTTTAGATAGCACAAGTTTTTTTTTAGTTTCAATATGCAGGTTTTGTTCAAAACCTTACAAATCTTTTGGCAAATTTCTGTTTTGGGGCTTTTTTTATTGGGTTGCAGGTAGGGTGAGCAGCTTATTTTGGTGAGGTAAGAAAAGGCTGTTGTCCATATTTGATAGTTTCATTGATCTTTTGCAATTTATTTAGAATTTCACTTGTTGGCAGCGCTTAGAAAGTGGCTCATCGTCTGTTTTGGGGAGGCAAAGTAGTGCTGCCACTTCAGTTGTAGTTATATGCAGATTTTGTGCTATTGGGCAGAGCTTGGTACTGATCATGGTATTACAGTTGGCTGGTAGGATAGGGGTGTGTGGCCCGGTATTGTTGTGTTGAATATTTTGAATATGAAATGAGCTGGCTGTAGTAAGAGATTCAGCAGACATGGGTGCAGCCTATCATCAATATAGTTTGCTTTGCAGAATTTGATAGCAGCGTTATAACTTGTAGATTAATTTCATATCATTTTCAGTATTGGAAGAGCATTCCCCAGATTATTTTTCTATAAGAGAAGTTGGGTGGGTGGGTATATTTTAAAGAGAGAAATTTTCATTTGTTTTAGTTGTATATTCAGTTCTGAATTGAGATCGTTGAATGATGTACTTCTGGCATGAAAGTATGATGTGATCAGCAGTTTCCGATTTGTTGCAGGTAGTGCAGTTGCGTTTGTTTATTTTTATTTTGTGAAGGAAGGTATTTGTGTTGATATGGCCTTTTATTAATCGTATTAAAATAGTTATCTAACTGCTGGAGGTTTTAGCATAGGTTTTGTTATTGTTAATTATGGTTGCTAAACTGAGCTTATATTGTTTAGAAGTGACTTAGCTTTTTGCTACGTGATTGTAGAAATTTGCATTTTTGATGTTCTTCCTTTCAAGGTTGTTACTATTTAATGGAATATGGGTGATGTTGTCTAGTAGTAGCACCTGGATCACTATCTTACCAGCTTTATCATTTCTGCTTATTCCCTTGTAAGTTGCGATCCATTCGACTGTGATATTTTCTTTTTCTTTTACGCTAATTATATCGTGTATGGTTTCTAGTGTATTTTGCACTACTTGTTGTCCTTGAGATTTTTTGCTTGGGGCTGTGTATGCTACCTTTGCTGTCTGTATATCTTATGTTTTTTTTAATTTGTTTTGTAGTTATTTCGCATTTTGTTTAGTACAATATTAATCTTTACCACGTCGCAGCCTGATGAACTTTACTGAGAGAGGGAATGTAGACAATACCAAACTGTGATTATGGGAGCACATTCTATTTTAATATCCAGTTACTCCAATTTGTCTTGCATTATGCAAACTTTAATCTTGATCTTAACTCATTGATCAAAATTTTCACAGATTTATTTCCAGTTTTCTACCTAACACTCTAGTAATATTTTGAACTTAAATTTTTAATGAATAACCTCTTGTTCCAGCATACCAATCAAATGTTTCATGAAAGTGAGAAACACTTTCTCGAACAGCAGTGAGATACACAAGACAAAGGCACAGTACAAATATTAGATTGAAATTTACTTTTTTCAATTTCTAGAATGGCATTTCGTAATCTTTTCTGCAGCAATACAGGGCTGGGTTGTTTTACCTCTGAGCAGCACTTTTTTGCACACCATTGGCTAAATGGCCAGGTCACATGGACCCCGAAGGCTCAGAGAAGGTTGGGGAAGGGGACCCACTGGAACAGCTGTTGGGAGACAGATGGTAGCCTCCCATCAAGGCCATCCAACATGTTCTTTAATGTGCACAGGGTATGACTCTCCCACACACAGGACCATGGCTTAAAGTCCCATCCGACGGACAGCATCCTTTCCAAGCCCATCAGTGTCCCCTACTGACCATGGGCAGGGAATTTTGCGGAGATAAATCTCAACACTGACCCAGCTGGGACTCGAACCTGGGAACTACAGATTACGAGCCTGGCACGCTACTGACTGAGCCACCCCCACCCCAGCAACAATAAAGGATGATGACATGGACATTCCATGTCATCATCCTTTATTGTCGTCATTTATATTATTATTCATATTATATATTTTAGTTATTATTCATCCTTTATTGTCGTCATCCTTCCCCATGTCATCATCCTTTTTAATGATGACAAGGACATTCCATGCTTCATAAAAGGGAATACAAGGCTGCATAAAGAAGGAGTTATTAGATACTATTTCATTATTGTAATATATATAAACTAATTTGTAAATACAGTAAATAATATCCATTATGATTTAAAACTTGCCAGTAATATGTAACAAAAATGATGAACACATATCTGTGTTGAAAAGGAAGAAGTTAGATAAGCTGGTATACACCACATTCTATATGACAAGCAGATATAAACTGAGTAAGATCAACTATTAGAGAACAGCAAAATGCAATACAGAAATGTGAAAAAAATGTACAAATGCAATATTGCAAATGGTTAAAAGTCACACCATGTCATCATCATCATCCTCAAGCAGCCATGGGTTACGGAGGTCCAACCAGACTATGCAGTTTAATTCTCCAAGCATATCTGTCCTGAGCTACATCTGCTGCATCCGGCCACTGCACACCAATTCTAACAAGGTCCTGTTTGACATTGTCTGCCCACCGCATCCTAGGTCTCCCCCTCCTTCTGAGGCCTCTAGGCATACTGGTTCATAACCTTATTCGCCAATCTATAATTATCCATACGGGCAACATGGACAAACCAGCGGAGTCTCTCTCTGCACAATATGCTGCTTAAAAGAGGTTGCAGAATCCTTTGCCTAACCTCATCATTAGTTACAAAGTTGAACCACCTAATACCCAAGATACTATGTAAGCATCTAGTTTCCTGTTATCATGTTTACACAGCGTCCAAGTTTAATTACCATAACTAACCCCAGAAAGAACCAAACTATTATACAGTCAAATTTTAGTCTTTAGGTGTATATGCCTATTTCTCCACAATCTCCATAGATTCTTAAAAGTCCCGGCAGCAATACCTATTCATCTGTTAATCTCATGCCGCACATCACCAGTATCAGTTACATAGCTCCCAAGGTAATTAAGCTGTGACACCTGCTCAAGACTGCAACCATTCAGATTAACTGAATCACAACCTGCCTGACCAATTTTCATCACTTTAGTTTTCCCTCTGTTTATAACCAAACCTACTCTACTACCAGTCTCATCAACAGCTCGAATGAAAGAGTTCATCTCATCAACATCATTTGCCAAAAGGGCTAAATCATTAGCATAATCTAAATCAGAAATTTTTGTATCTCCAGTCCATTTAAGGCCAAAATCTTTCCCTCGAAGAGAATTTCGCATAACATAATCAATAACCAAGCTAAAGAGAAAAGGAGACAAAATGCACCCTTGTCGAACACCAGAAGTAATGCTAAACCAATTGCTACAAGCCTTACCGACTCTCACACGCGACTCAGTGTTATTATAGAGAGCTTTCATTATGTTAACTAACTTGTCTGGTATACCATATGATCTCCCAATCAACCACAAATTATGACGATCAACAGAGTCGAAAGCCTTTTTGAAATGAACAAAGCTAGCAACCAAAGATTTCTGAAACTCTAAACATTTCTCAAGAATCTGCCTAAGTGAAAATATCTGATCTACACAATCCCTACCACTTCTGAATCCATATTGCTCATCACACAATTGCCTGTCAACCAGATTCTAAATTCTATTAAGCACAATCATGGAAAGAACTTTACCTGGAACAGAGAGTAGGCTGATACCCCTATAGTTATCACAAGAACTGCGATCACCTTTTTTGAAAATAGGGATAATAATAGCTCTGGTAAAATCTTTAGGAACCATGCCTTTATCATAAAAGTTATTCAAAATTTCAGTCATCCAAGTGGTAACCGAAACATTCCCAGCTCTGAGCATTTCTGTAGTAATTTCATCTACCCCTGGGGATTTATGAAATTTAAGTTTAGAGATAGCCAAAATAACTTCAGATTTTGTTATAGGGCCAATATTAAAGCTGCCAATGCATCTAGCATCATTACAAACAATGGCAGTAGAACTAACCACATTGTTTAGAACAACACTGAAATGCTCAGCCCACCTAGTCATGACAGAATCCTCCCCTTCTATAACCTTACCTTTTTTATCCTTCAATCCTTGTATACCTGTAAGTTTTCTATCACACAAAACATTAACTATCTGGTACAGCTCTCTGCTGTTGTTCTGTCTAACTGCTTCCTCGGCTTTGTCAGCCAAACCATCAAGCCAAAGATTCTTATCAGCAGCTAACTGATCCTTTACACGTTTATTAAGCTCTCTGCAATCCTTTCTATTAGGACTAGTAGGGTACTAATTAAGGACATTCCTGCAGTTCCTTCTTTCTGAAATAAGCTCAAGTGCCTTATCACTTAAATAATTCTGCCTCCTCTGCTCCTTTTTCCCTAAAAGAGTACTGTTAGTTTCCAAAAAAGCCTGTTTAAAATGGCCCCATTCTTCCTCAACTTCAGTATTAAGCAAACCATGACTGTCATAATGACTAAGTAACCTATCATGGTAAGCTTTAGCTATAACTGGGTCATTCAGAGCTTCGGTATTAAAGGTAAATTTTTTAACCCTAGCACAACACTTTTTAAGTTTAAGTTGCAAGACAATTTTAACAAGGTAATGATCAGATCCAATTTCAGCTCCCCTATATGCCCTGGTATTTCTAACAGAACTAGCCCATTTGCTATTAATTAATATATAATCAATCATATTCCTATGCAGCCCATCAGGTGAAACCCATGTGTATTTATGTATGTTGCGGTGTTTGTAATATGTGTTAGTTATTCTGAAACCATTGAGTTTACTTACCTGTAGGAGACGTTGCCCATTGGTCATTGCAGCTACCAATACCAAAAGGGCCTATTACTCCTCCCCAAAGGTCAGAGTCAGTACCAACTTTGGCATTGAAGTCACCTAGAACAAGGGTAATATCTCCTTTCTTGACAGAATTCAAAATATCCTGAAGTTGTCCGTAAAACCTATCCTTCTCATCCTCATCGGCATCCTCAGTGGGGGCATAACAGCAGATAACATTCAAGTCTTTAATGCTTGTCTGAAATTTTGTTGTAAGAAACCTTTCATTAATGCACTCATATCCTAGAAGAGCATCGCTAGCATGTCTGCTGAGCAGCAGACCCACGCCTTGGTGATGCTTTCCATCCTCCCTCCCTGTAAAGAGAAATTTAAAGTTATTTTTTAGTATCTCACCTTTATACCTGTCCATCTGGTCTCTTGCAAGCCTAGAATATCTAGGTTATATCGCTGGAATTCCTGCATGAGGACATCAAGAGAATAATCTCTATGTAATGTCCTCGCATTTCACGTTCCTGCAGAGAGATAATGATTAGTAGGTTTTTTAAAGAAATTAGGTTTATTGAGATTGGTAGGGCCAACAATATCAAACAGCCCCCTGATCACAGGCATGGGGCAAAGACCTGTTCCTCCTCTGCTAAAGGCTGAAGTCACCGATGCTGGTAGGAACTTCACACACCATCTTTTCAAGTGGACTTTTTCAAGAGCCACATGGCCTGCCTGAGACACATTACTCCAGTTTAGGCTTGATGATGCCCAACTAGCTAAGTAAGGTTCAGGTACCTGCGATGGCCTCTGATTACGATTATCCACCAGCTGATATAAGGTATTCCATGCCTCTGTTCACTTAGAGCTGGCAACCCAGAAGCAAACAGAAAACACAGCGGCAGACTCTCCCTCAACAGAGGCCCACCAGTGCAGCAAGTCCAGGATCCATAATCAAGCTCAAATCAATAAACAAGTCCAGTCTAGTAGGTATAAATGGTCAGCACCAGGACCCTGTGACGTTGACCACTCCTCAGCAGGGTTGAAAAAAAAGAAAAAAGTGGCCATAGATGACCAGATCAGTAGGCCATACTGAACTGGCAGCCCTCCCCTTCCCTTCCAAGAGAGAATATCTCTTTTGAAAGGTACTAACGGCCTGCACCACGAGAAGGCGGGGTCAGACATTAGGTGCTAGACCTGGCCGGTTCTGTGCATCATCACTAGGGATTGGTACACAGCTCTCCTTCCAGTTTATGCCTAGCTACCATTTACAGGTCCACACCATGTAGGTAGACCAAATTATGCAGAAAACGTTTCAACACTTAGAAAGGTTAAAATAAAAAAAAAATGCCCCTGGCCTGTAAATGGTAGCTAGGCGTAAACTGGAAGGAGAGCTGTGTACCAATCCCTAGTGATGATGCACAGAACCGGCCAGGTCTAGCACCTAATATCCGACACCGCCTTCTTGTAGTGCAGGCCGTTAATACCTTTCAAAAGAGATATTCTCTTTTGGAAGGGAATGGAAGGGGAGGGCTGCCAGTTCAGTATGGCCTACTGATCTGGTCATCTATGGCCACTTTTTTCTTTTTTTTTCAAACCTGCTGAGGAGTGGTCAACTTCACAGGGTCCTGGTGCTGACCATTTATACCTACTAGACTGGACTTGTTTATGGATTTGAGTTTGATTATGGATCCTGGACTTGCTGCACTGGTGGGCCTCTCTTGAGGGAGAATCTGCTGCTGTGTTTTCTGTATTCATCTGGGTTGCCAGCCCTAAGTGAACAGAGGCATGGGATACCTTATATCAGCTGGTGGATAATCCTAATCAGAGACCATCGCAGGTACCTGAACCTTACTGAGCTAGTTGGGCATCGTCAAGCCTAAACTGGAGTAATGTGTCTCAGGCAGGCCATATGGCTCTTGAAAAAGTCACTTGAAAAGGTGGTGCCTGAAGTTCCTACCAGCATCGGTGACTTCAGCCTTTAGCAGAGGAGGAACAGGTCTTTGCCCCATGCCTGCGATCAGGGGACTGTTTGATATTGTTGGCCCTACCAATCTCAATAAACCTAATTTCTTTAAAAAACCTACTAATCATTTTCTCTCTGCAGGAACGTGGAATGCGAGGACATTACATAGAGATTACTATCTTGATGTCCTCATGCAGGAATTCCAGCACTATAACCTAAATATTCTAGGCTTGCAAGAGACCAGATGGACAGGTAAAAGTGAGATACTTAAAAATAACTTTAAATTTCTCTTTACAGGGAGGGAGGATGGAAAGCATCACCAAGGCGTGGGTCTGCTGCTCAGCAGACATGCTAGTGATGCTAAGATATGAGTGCATTAATGAAAGGTTTCTTACAGCAAAATTTCGGACAAGCATTAAAGACTTGATTGTTATCTGCTGTTATGCCCCCACTGAGGATGCTGATGTGGATGAGAAGGATAGGTTTTACAAACAACTTCAGGATATTTTGAATTCTGTCAAGAAAGCAGATATTACCCTTGTTCTAGGTGACTTCAATGCCAAAAGTTGGTACTGACTCTGACCTTTGGGGAGGGATGATAGGCCCTTTTTGTATTGGTAGCTGCAATGGCAATGGGCAACGTCTCCTACAGGTAAGTAAACTCAATGGTTTCAGAATAACTATCACTTATTACAAAGACTGCGACATACATAAGTACACACTGGTTTCACCTGATGGGCTGCATAGGAATATGACTGATTATATATTAATTAACAGCAAATGGGCTAGTTCTGTTAGAAATACCAGGGCATATAGGGGAGCTGAAATGGGATCTAACCATTACCTTGTGAAAAGTGTCTTGCAACTTAAACTTACAAAGTGTTGTGCTAAATAAAAAAAATTACCTTTAATACTGAAGCTCTGAAAGTCCAAGTTATAGCTAAAGCTTACCATGATAGGTTACTTAGTCATTATGACAGTCATGGTTTGCTTAATACTGAAGTTGAGGAAGAATGGGGCCATTTTAAACAGGCTTTTTTGGAAACTAACAGTACTCTTTTAGGAAAAAAGGAGCAGAGGAGGCAGAATTATTTGAGTGATAAGGCACTTGAGCTTATTTCTGAAAGAAGGAACTGCAGGAATGTCCTTAATCAGTACCCTACTAGTCCTAATAGAAAGCATCACAGAGAACTTAATAAACGTGTAAAGGATCAGTTAGCTACTGATAAGAATCTTTGGCTTGATGGCTTGGCTGACAAAGCTGAGGAAAGCAGTTAGGCAGCACAACAGCAGAGCGCTGTACCATATAGTTAATGTTTTATGTGGTAGAAAACGGAAAGGCATACAAGAATTTAAGGATAAACAAGGTAAGTTTATACAAGGGGAAGATTCTGTCATGGCTAGGTGGGCTGAGCATTTCAGTGATGTTCTAAACAATGTGATTAGTTCTACTATGATTGTTTGCAATGATGCTAGATGCATTACTAGCTTCAATGTTGGCTCTATAACACAATATGAAGTTATTTTGGTTCTTTCTAAACTTAATCTTCATAAATCCCCAGGGGTAGATGAAATTATTACAGAAATCCTCAGAGCTGAGAATGTTTCAGTTACCACTTGGATGACTGAAATTTTGAATAACTTTTATGATAAAGGCATGGTTCCTAAAGATTTTACCAGAGCTATTATTATCCATATTTTCAAATAAGGTGATCGCAGTTCTTGTGATAACTATAGGGGTATCAGCCTACTCTGTTCCAGGGAAAGTTCTTTCCATGATTGTGCTTAATAGAATTAAGAATCTGGTTGACAGGCAATTGTGTGATGAGCAAAAGGCTTTCGACTCTTTTGATCGTCATAATTTGTTGTTGATTGGATGATCATATGGTATACCAGACAAGTTAGTTAACATAATGAAAGCTCTCTATAATAACACTGAGTCGTGTGCGAGAGTCGGTAAGGCTTGTAGAAATTGGTTTAGCATTACTTCTGGTGTTCGACAAGGGTGCATTTTGTCTCCTTTTCTCTTTAGCTTGGTTATTGATTATGTTATGCGAAATTCACTTCAAGGGAAAGATTTTGGCCTTAAATGGACTGGACATACAAAAATTTCTGATTTAGATTATGCTGATGATTTAGCCCTTTTGGCAAATGATGTTGATGAGATGAACTCTTTCATTCGAGCTGTTGATGAGACTGGTAGTAGAGTAGGTTTGGTTATAAACAGAGAGAAAACTAAAGTGATGAAAATTGGTCAGGCAGTCTGAATGGTTGCAGTCTTGAGCAGGTGTCACAGTTTAATTACCTTGGGAGCTATGTACTTAAATGGAGATGATACTGGTACTTAAAAGAGAAGATACTGGTGATGTGCGGCATGAGATTAACAGACGAATAGGGATTGCTGCCGGGACTTTTAAGAATCTATGGAGATTGTGGAGAAATAGGCATATACACCTTAAGACTAAAATTAGACTGTATAATAGTTTGGTTCTTTCTAGGGTTAGTTATGGTAGTGAAACTTGGACGCTGTGTAAACAAGATAACATGAAACTTGATGCATACGTAGTATCTTGGGCATTAGGTGGTTTAACTTTGTAACTAATTATGAGGTTAGGCAAAGGAGTCTGCAACCTCCTTTAAGCAGCATATTGTGCAGAGAGAGACTCCGCTGGTTTGGCCATGTTGCACGTATGGATAATTATAGATTGGCGAATAGGGTTATGAACAGTGTGCCTAGAGGCCTCAGAAGGAGGGGGAAACCTAGGATGCGGTGGGCAGACAATGTCAAACAGGACCTTGTTAGAATTGGTGTGCAGTGGCCATGCCTTACCCGTGGCTCGAACCCAGGTCCCTTAGATCAGTAGCCATGCATGCTAACCACTCAGCCATGGGACGGCCATTATAAAGGTTACATAAACAGATTAAAACTAAGCATAAGGATCTGGGTTCGAGTCCTGGGTAAGGCATTTCTGTTCGTGTTGTTTTTCTGCTGAGGTCCTGCCATCCTCTCAGACCTTCTACTTTGGCATATAAACTGACAGGCTCCTGTCAGACCTCTGTGGCAAGCAGCTGCTTGAGAGGGTATTATATATATATATATTATTTATTATTATAAGGATCTTAAAGCACAGTGCCATATCAATTAAATAAAATTTAATACCTACAATTTCAATTTTGTTTTAAAGAAAAAAATCTACTTTTTTAATGCATTTGAATGCACTTATTTCAAAGGGATGCTTGGATTATTAATTAACTGGTTAAGGATTTTGTCGAGTGTCCAATTCTAAGTTAGTGTTTCAACTTACACAAAGAAAATGGAAGGGAGGGCTGTCAGAGTAATATGGCCTACTGATCTCGACAACCATGGCTACTTTTCTTCTACCCTGCTAAGGAGTGGTCAACCACACAGGGTTCTGGTGCTGACCATATAAACTTACTGGACTGTAGATGCTGAGCTTGATTGTGGATCCTGAATTAGCAACACTGGTGAGCTTCTGTGAAGGGAAAATCTTCCGCTGTATTTTCTGTTTGTTTGTGGGTTGACAGCCTCAAGTGAACAGATTTACAGTATATGTTTTATGAGCTGTTGGAAAATCCCGAGCAGAGGTCATCACATGCACCTGAACTCTTGCTTCTACAGGCATCATCAAATTCTACATTGGAGGAAGTCTTCCAGTTTATACAGCTTTAACCTTTGGTAGTGGAGAAAACAAGTCTTTTCCCCATGCCTGTGATTAGAGGCAGTTTGATAATGTTGGCAATCCCACTCTCAATAAACATAGTTTCTATAAACATCCCAATAACCATTTCTCCCCATAAGTAGTTGGAATGTGAGGACTCTGCACAGAGCTTATACTCTTGATGTCCTCACACAAGAATTCCACTGTTATAATTTAGATATTCTCAGCTTGCAAGAGACCAGATGAACAGATAAAGGTCAGATTCTTAAAAATAATTTTAAATTTCTCGTTTCAGGGAGAGAAGATAATAAGCATCACCAAGGTGAAGGCCGGCTTCTCAGCAGGGTTGGGTTGGGTTGTTTTACCTCTGAGCGGCACTTTTTTGCACACCATGGCTTCTCAGCAGACATGCTAGCGATGCTCTTCTAGGATACGAGTGCATTAATGAAAGTTCTCTTACAACAAAATTTCAGACAAGCATTAAAGACTTGAATGTTATCTGCTATTATGCCCCCACTGAGGATGCCGATGTGATAGAGAAGGATAGGTTTTATGGACAACTTCCAGATATTTTGAATTCTGTCAAGAGATATTACCCTTGTTCTAGGTGACTTCAATGCAAAAGTTGGTACTGACTCTGACCTTTGGGGAGGAGTGAGTTGGGTTGTTTTACCTCTGAGCAGCACTTTTTTTGCACACCATGGGCTAAATGGCCAGGTCACATGGACCCCGAAAGCTCAGAGAAGGTTTGGGGAGGGACCCGCGGAACAGCTCTTAGCAGACAGATGGTAACCTCCCGTCAAGGCCATCCAACATGTTCTTTAATGTGAACAGGTTATGGCTCTCCCACACACAGGGCCATGGCTTAACATCCCATCCGACGGACTGCGACGTTTCCAAGCCCATCGGTGTCCCCTACTGGCTGTGGGAAGGGGAGTGGTCATAGGATATTTTGGTATTGGTAGCTGCAATGGAAATGGACAACATCTCCTACAGATAAGTAAACCAACACTTATTATAAACACCAGAAGATACATAAGTACACATAGGTTTCAACAGATGGGCTGCATAAGAATATGATTGATTGTATCTTAATTAACAGCAAGGTTCAAGGTATTGTAAGATCATAGTGAAATTAGCCTCCAATTAACAGCATATGGGCTAGTTCTGTTAGGAATATCAGGTCATATAAAGGAGAAGAAACTGAATCTGACCATTACCTTGTTAAAAATGTCTTGTAACTGAAACTTAAGAAGTGTTTGCTAAGGTTTAAAAATTTACCTTTAATTCTGAAGCTCTGAAAGACCCAGTTATAGCTAAAGCTTACCATGATAGGTTACTTAGTCATTATGGCAGTCATGGCTTGCTTACTACTGAAGTTGAGGAAGAATGGGACCATTTTAAACAGGCTCTTTTTAAAACTAACAGTATTCTTTAAGAAAAAAAGGTGCAGAGGAGACAGAATTATCTGAGTGATAAAGCACTTGAGCTTATTTCAGAAAGAAAGAACTGCAGGAATGTCCTTAATCAATACCCTACTAGTCCTAATAGAAAGCATTACAAAGAACTTAATAAACATGTAAAGGATCAGTTAGCTGCTGCTAAGTATCTTTGGCTTGACAGCTTGACTGACAAAGCCAAGAAAGCAGTTAAACAGCACAACAGCAGAGAGCTGTACCATATAGTTAATGTTTTGTGTGGTAGAAAACAGACAGGTATACAGGGATTGAAGGATAACAAGGTAAGGTTACAGAAGATGAGGATTCTGTCATGACTAGGTGGGCTGAGCTTTTCAGTGATGTTCTAAACAATGTGGTTAGTTCTACTTCCATTGTTTGTAATGATGATAGATGCATTGGAAGCTTTAATATTAATGTTGGCCCTATAACACAATCTGACGTTATTTTGGCAATTTCTAAACTTAAACTACATAAATCCCAGGGTTAGATGAAATTACTACGGAAATGCTTAGAGCTGGAAATGTTTCGGTTACCACATAGATGACTGAAATTTTGAATATCTTTTGTGATAAAGACATTGTGCTTAAGGTTTTACCAGAGCTATTATTATCCGTATTTTTAAAAAAAGGTGATCACAGTTCTTGTGATAAGTATAGGGGTATCAGCCTACTCTCTGTTCCAGGTAAAGTTCTTTGCTTGATTGTGCTCAATAGAATTAAGAATCTGGTTGACAGTCAGTTGTGTGATGAGCAATGTAAATTGAGAAGTGGTAGTGGATGTGTGGATCAGATATTTTCACTCAGGCAGATTCTTGAGAAATGTTTAGAATTTCAGAAACTTTTGGTTGCTAGCTTTCTTGATTTCAAAAAGGCTTTTGATTCTGTTGATCATCATAATTTATGGTTGGTTGTGAGATCATATGGTATACCAAACAAGTTAATTAACATAATGAAAGTTCTCTATAATAACACTGGGTCGTGTGTGAGAGTTGGTAAGGCTTGTTAGCAATTGATTTAGCATTATTTCTGGTGTTCGACAAGGGTGCATTTTGCCTCCTTTTCTCTTTAGTTTGGTTATTGATTATGTTATGCAAAATTCACTGAAAGGGAAAGATTTTGGGCTGAAATGATCTACAGATCAGAAAATTGCTCATTTAGCTCTTTTGGCAAATGATATTGATGAGATGACTCTTTCATTGGGGCTGTTGATGAGACTGGAAATAGAGTAGGTTTCGTTATAAACAGAGAGAAAAGTGATGAAATTGATCAGGAAGGCTGTGATTCAGTTAATCTGAATGGTTGCAGCCTTGAGCAGGTTTCACAGTTTATCTTGGGAGCTACGTAATAAATACTGGAGTTGTACGACATGATATTAACTGATGAATAGGGATTGCTTCCAGCACTTTTAAGAATCCATAGAGAGTCTAAAGAAATAGACATATACACCTAAAGACTAAAATTAGACTGTATAATAGTGTGGTTCTTTCTAGGGTTAGTTATTTTAGAGAAACTTGGACACTTTGTAAACATGATAACAGGAAACTTGATGCTTTTGATTCTAGTTGCTTATGCAGCATCTTGGTCATTAGGTTTGTAAGTAATGATTACTTTGTAAGTAATGATGAGGTTAGGCAAATGTCTGCAACATATTGTTCAGAGAGAAACTCCATTGGTTTGCCCATATGGTGGAAAAAGTTGAAAATTGCAAAATTTGAAACGAATGTTAGAAATCAATGTATTTATGTTATAAATTTGAATTTTCAGTTTTTTGAAATTTTGGTTGGTGGTTAAATGAAAAATCCCACAAATAGCACTTTTTTAAACAGTATGATATAAAAATATACACCCAATTCTGTTTTTACGTGGTAGATAGGCTCCCCAAAAAAACGTGCAAAAAAAAATACAGTGCGTATGAAAAAATAGAAGATTGGTTCCAGACATGAAAACCCAGTACAAATAATAAGCAGTTTTCAAACAAATCATTTCAAAATCTTTAATTCAACCTTTATTTTAATTTTTATTAATTCAAACAAATTTTTTTTATAAACTTAGAAGATAATTATATGTACATATATAAAGTAAATTATTCTTCATAAAGAAAATAATATGTCACTAATTCAAGAATACAAAAGTGCAAAAAAAGGCTTACATATGCTTATTAACTAGATTTTATTAGTTGTCACTTTCTGACAATAGACGCATTCATTTGCGTGACTACAATTAAATCACTTTCATCGCTTCAGACAATTTGGCCATTGTGTTCATACTCCAATGGTGAAATGCTCTCTGTGGCATGCGGAACCAAATTATCACTTGATTTCAGTGATTCTGAAGTTTGATTAGTTTTGACAACGAACTCTAAATCAATTGTTGAGATCCTACTTTGACTAAATCTTTGTATAATTCTTGATAACACGCCATACATGACTTCAGTTCACATTTAAACTGCTCAGCTTGTTCAACAATGGGATCATGTGTAAGAAAATGACTTTCCAATTTACTAGCCATTTTGAGTCCTTCTTAAATTAAACCTGCAGTGAGTGGAACCTCTTCATCACCATCACTTTTTTTCTTTTTCATTAGGAGTCTCAAGGACAACTTCTGTTGCTTCATCTTTGTTAAGAGCTTTGCCAACCAGCAATTCATCAATATCTGCAAACGATATATCATGGAATCCTTCTCCACCAACTGTATGTGTAAAGTGATGATATTAGGATAGTCAGTTCTATTTGAGGGTACAGGATCTTTGCTTTTTACACATTCTGGCCAAGTAGCTTTCCAGCATGCATTTAAAGTTGGTGGTTTTAATTCTGATAACATCAATCCAGCATGTCTGATACAATTTAAAATAGAAAATTTCTTTCACACATCAATAACTGTTAGTGTTTAATCCTTATCTAGTTTATCTGAAATGTATTAGAATGTTTGTCTAACATAGTATGTTTTAAATGTGGCAATTACGTCCTGGTCTAGTGAATATATTAAGAATGTCGTATTAGGCAGCAGAAAACAAAATTGCACATATGGGTGTTCCAAAACAGGATGGCCAGATGCATTGTCTATAATCAATAGAACTTGAAATTCGAGATTTTTTTCCTTCAAATAGCGTTTAACTTCTGGAACAAAACATTTATGGAACCATTTTTTAAAAATTTCTTTTGTAGCCCATGCTTTTTGTTTGCCATCCAATACACTGGCAATTTATTCAAATCTACACCTTTCATTGACTGTGGCCTTTGGGATTGATTGATGAGTAGCAGTTTTAACATATGATCTCCTGAAGCATTGCTGCAAAATAAAAAGATCACACGATCCTTAGCTGCTTTAAAGCCAAAAACAGTTTTTTGTGATTTTGCTATGTAGGTTCTACTCCACATTTTTTTCAAAAAAAAAAGACCAGTTTCATCTGCATTCCAAACTTGATCAGGAGTGTATCCACCATCTTCAATGATTTGGGCCAATTTTGGACAAAATTCTTTAGCAGCTGGCTATCTGCAGATCCAACTTCATCTTTTATCTTTACATTATGAAACGAATGTCTTTGAAGAAATCCTGCAAGCCAACCTGTACTTTCAGAAAATTCATAATTTTTGTTTAACTGAGCTGATATGGTTGGTTCCATTTCTTGTATCTGCTTATATATTCATAATGCCATCTGTCTGATAGTATTTCCTTATAGAGGTATTCTACCTTGCAAGTTATCTTCTATCCACATTACTAGTGCCTTTTCCATCTTCACTTTTACAATATCTCTCATGTACGATGACAACTTAGCACTGTTTTTTCCAGAAAGTTAAGCTCAATTTTGTTCCAGAAAGTACAGATTTTCTAATAATTTTTCTTGATGGTTCTTACGGTAGCTTCATTCAAACCAAAATATTTCCCTATGGATGTTGAACCTTCTCCAGTTGCAAGATGATCTAAAATTTGTATCTTAGTATCCAAAGAAAGAGCTTTCCTTTTCTGCTTTTGTATAGTTGAATTATCTGACATCATGGTAAGGCTTACTAAAAATATTTGAATTGTAGTTAATAAATCAGATGATGAAAAATTGTAAATTACCTATCACCAAAATTTAATAAATTTATATTATGCACATAAAGCTTTAAAATGCAAAATTTTTTTTTTTATTTCTTCTATTAAACATTTAAAAACTTCTAACTTTAAACGTGAAATGAGAGACCAACCCTAATGTATCTGTTGAAGATAAAATTGAGAGGAATTCCCAGAACTCAATGTTGACACTTTATTCTGAATGTAGGTTTTGTAAAAAATTTCCATAAAATAGATATTAAAATAGAGAAACCTTGTTGTGTAGTCATATTATTATAGTTTTTATTTTGGGGATTTTAGTGCACAAATGTGTATGTATAATACATTTTCAAAGTTAAAACTACCTCGAAAAATGTGACCATAAAAGCAGTATCTTTGTTATAAATGGAAATTCTATGAATTTTTTTCTTGAATAAGAATATTTTTTCAGAACTAAATTCAAATGACGATTTTTAAAGCGTGGGTTCCAGTTCTACTCAGGAAAACCAAATTTTTTTCAACTAAATATTTTAAGTGTTTCATGTCTACAGGACTTTTTTCTGTAGCACTTTATTACAAAGAGTTACTCACTTTTACATGATAAAAATGCTATCATCACTTAATTACAATAAAACTAGAAGATTGCATATAATAATAAACACTCTCTCAAGCAGCAGCTTACCACAAAGGTCTGACAGGATCCTGTCAGTTTATATGCCATAGTAGGTCTGTAAGGATGAGGGACCTCAGCAAAAAATTGACAGAAGCATCCATACCTTACTCTGGACTCGAACCAGGTCTCTTTGATCAGCAGCCAATCACACTAACAACTTGACCATCGGGATGGTCAATATAGGAATCCCATTTTCAAAAAATGAAATCTTTCATTTACCTACTTTTTCACTTCTTAAAAGTTTAATTCCAATTAATGGATTAATATCTTTTGACATTGAACTTCAAATTTCTATCCTAAATAGATCACTTGCAATGTTTATTAAAAACTTCACTTTTTTCACATTTAGTGAACTCTAACGATGCAAATTCAAACTACCAAAGGATTTGAAAAATGCCAATAATCATCTTCATCTTCCTCAAGCAGTCAAGAGCTACAGAGGTCCAACCTAAAAGTGCAATTTAGTTCTCCAAGCATATCTGTCTTGAGCTACACCTGGCCATTGCATACCAATTCTATGTTCTGAGTGAATTTGCATAGTTTACGCAGGATGGTATTCCAGTTCCAGACTGTAGTTTCCTTTCCATTGGAGTGGCGCCATACGAGGGATTATCTTGAAGGACCATTCCACTGATGCGCCGCCTAGCTAAGCCGACCACTTACCTGCCGGCAGCCAGCGTAATCCCGGGCAACAGTTACAAAGGGAAGCGTCCATGCCTCAGCGATACTCCTTTAAAGGAAAGAAGTATGATGCCAGAACTGCTCCTGTCTGACAGCCCTGAGAGAGAATTCCCCTGGCTCAAGGCACAGCGGAATCGTGAAGGACAGTCATGTGGTTGTGGCCAAGGACATGGACTCTGGAAGTTTCTAATTTTCGTCCGGCACCCTATCGCACTCCCCCCCCCCCCCCCCCCGGCGGAGAGTTGAGAGAGCCAATGAGAATTCTCCACGACAGCAATCCTTGGTGACTATGAGGTGAGAGAGAAGACTTTTGTTTCTTCTTCCTCTGGTGATGACAACGAGAGAGTAGTCTTCTGCTTCTAGTGATGACTGAGAGAGGAGAGTAGAGTTTTTCTTCCTCTGGTGATGACAATGAGAGGGTAGTCTTCGGCTTCTAGTGATGACTGAGAGAGGAGAGGAGAGTTCTTCTGGTGGTGACAATGAGAGAGCACAGAGAGGTTGGACGGTTGGCTTTCGATGGACTCGAAAAGCTAGCTTAGTAGAGAAGGGGGCAGTTGAAGTAAAACGATGTGATCACGACAGTCTACTGAATCTGTAAGTTCTGTTGGGCATATTTATGGAATTGAAATATTTGATTGTGAAATAATCGAATTTATGGAGTTGAATCAGTGATGTTTAATTTGTAAATAAATGTATTTTTGTGTTTGTAAGAAAATGTCTTTAACTGCCTTTGCAGACTCCTTTTGTCTGGGGAGGATGACTTAGGTTCCCAGTGGGATGCTGGGCCATTAATTAATTAATTAATTAATACTATACGATCACGGTTAAAAAAAGAAACCAAATAGGGGGCTAAGAAAAAATCCTATATGTTAAGAGATATGTTTATCCTAAGTTATACCCTTATAACAGTTGGCACAGTGAGCCAGGATGTTCGCTGCAACCTTAAAACAGTTGGTGCTCTAGTAAGAGTAACTCTGCAATATGTTTATTATTAACTTTAAGTAAAACATTGTTGCCGTGAGCAAGACTATATTGGTTGGCCCCAGTATAAAACACTGGTGCCGTGATCCAGGATTTTCGTTGTAAGCCACCTATAAAGCATCTAACGAGATCCTGTTTGACATTGTCTGCCCACTGCATCCTAGGATTCCCCTTCTTTCTGAGGCCTTCAGGCATACTGTTTGTAACCCTATTTGCTAATCTATAATTATCCATACGGGCAACATGGGCAAACCAATTGTCTCTCTCTCTCTCTGCACAATATGCTGCTTAAAGGAGGTTGTAGACTCTTTTGCTTAACCACATCATTACTTACAAAGTTCACCTAACGCCCAAGATACTGTATAAGCAACTAGAATCAAAAGCATCAATTTTCCTGTTATCTTATTTACAAAGTGTCCAAGTCTCACTACCATAACTAACCCTAGAAAGAACCAAACAATGATGCAATCTAATTTTAGTCTTTAGGTGTATATGCCTATTTCTCCACACTCCATAGATTCTTAAAAGTCACGGCAGCAATCCCTATTCATCTGTTAATTTCATGCCACACATCACCAGTATTTGTTACATAGCTCCCAAGATAATTAAACTGTGAAACCTGCTCAAGACTGCAACCATTCAGATTAACTGAATCACAGCCTGCCTGATCAATTTTCATCACTTTAGTTTTCTTCCTGTTTATAACCAAACTTACTCTACCACTAACCTCATCAACAGCTTGAATGAAAGAGTTCATCTCATCAACATCATATGCCAAAAGGGCTAAACGAGCAATTTTCAGATCTGTAGACCATTTCAGCCCAAAATCTTTCCCTTTCAGTGAATTTCATATAACATAATCAATAACCAAATGAGAAAAGGAGACAAAATGCACCCTTATCGAACACCAGAAGCAGTGCTAAACTAATTGTTATAGCCTTACCAACTCTCACCATGACTCAGTGTTATTATAGAGAGCTTTCTTTATGTTAATTAACTTGTCTGATATCCATACGATTTTACAATCAACCACAAATTATGACGATCAACAGAATCAAAAGGCCTTTTTGAAATCAACAAAGCTAGTAACCAAAGGTTTCTGAAACTCTAAACCTTTTTCAAGAAGCTGCCTGAGTGAAAATATCTGATCTACACATCCCCTACCACTTCTGAATCGACACTGCTCATCATGCAACTGTCTGTTAACCAAATTCTTAATTCCATTAAGCACAATCGTGCATTAGAATTAAAGGTAAATATTTTTAATAAATTTTTATTTGCAATGCCAGATACATTTTTTGGACCTGGAACAGAAAGCAGGCTGATACCCTTATTGTTATCACAAGAACTGTGATCACCTTTTTCAAAAATAGGGATAATAATAGCTCTGGTAAAATCCTTAGGAACATGCCTTTATCATAAAAGATATTCAAAATTTCAGTCATCCATGTGGTAATCAAAACATTCCCAGCTCTAAGACTTTCCGTAGTAATTTCATCTGTCCCTGGGGATTTATGAAGTTTAAGTTTAGAAACAGCCAAAACAACTTTAGACTGTGTTATAGGACCAACATTAAAGCCACCAATGCATCTCTCATCATTGCAAACAATGGAAGTAGAACTAACCACATTGTTTAGAACATCACTGAAATGCTCAGCCCACCTAGCCATGACAGAATCTTCCACTTCTATAACCTTACCTTGTTTATCCTTCAATCATCGTATGCCTGTCCGTTTTCTACCACATAAAACATTAACTATCTGGTACAGCTCTCTGCTGTTGTGCTGTCTAACTGCTTCCTCTGCTTTGTCAACCAAGCCATCAAGCCAAAGATTCTTATCAGTAGCTAACTGATCCTTTACACGTTTATTAAGCTCTCTGTAATGCTTTCTATTAGGTCTAGTATGGTATTGATTAAGCATATTCCTGCAGTTCTTTCTTTCTGAAATAAGCTCCAGCGTCTTATCACTCAAATATTTTTGTCTCCTATGCTCCCTTTTACTTAAAAAAAAAATGCTGTTTCAAGAAAAGCCTGTTTTAAATGGTCCCATTCTTCCTCAACTTCAGTACCAATCAAATCATGACAGTCATAATGACTTAACTTCTCATGGTAAGCTTTAGCTATAACTGGGTTCTTCAGGATTAAAGGTAACTTTTTTTTAACCTTAGCAAACACTTTTTAAGTTGCTGGATAAGATTGCAAGGTAATAACCGAAGTATTCTCAGCTCTAAGCATTTCTCTAGTAATTCTCCCTTGGGATTTATAGAGTTAAAGTTTAGAAACAGCCAAAATAACTTTAAACTGTGTTATAGGGCCAATATTAAAGCCAGTAATGCAAATATTTTCGTTACAAACAATGGGAGTAGAACTAACCACATTGTTTAGAACAACACTGAAATGCTCAGCCCACCTAGTCATGACAGAATCCTCCCCTTCTATAACCTTACCTTTTTTATCCTTCAATCCTTGTATACCTGTAAGTTTTCTACCACACAAAACATTAACTATCTGGTACAGCTCTCTGCTGTTGTTCTGTCTAACTGCTTCCTCAGCTTTGTCAGCCAAGCCATCAAGCCAAAGATTCTTATCAGTAGCTAACTGATCCTTTACACGTTTATTAAGCTCTCTGCAATCCTTTCTATTAGGACTAGTAGGGTACTGATTAAGGACATTCCTGCAGTTCCTTCTTTCTGAAATAAGCTCAAGTGCCTTATCACTTAAATAATTCTGCCTCCTCTGCTCCCTTTTTCCTAAAAGAGTACTGTTAGTTTCCAAAAAAGCCTGTTTAAAATGGCCCCATTCTTCCTCAACTTCAGTATTAAGTAAACCATGACTGTCATATAACTAAGTAACCTATCATGGTAAGCTTTAGCTATAACTGGGTCATTCAGAGCTTCAGTATTAAAGGTTAAATTTTTAACCCTAGCACAACACTTTTTAAGTTTAAGTTGCAAGACACTTTTAACAAAATAATGGTCAGATCGAATTTCAGCTCCCCTATATGCCCTGGTATTCCTAACAGAAGTCCTACAAAAGAGCAAAAAGAAATAGGAAGGTTGGTAGCAAGCTAGTCTAAGCAAATTACTGAGTGGTATTTTTGCTCTCAGTGTTATGTAAAGGCGGCATCTTTGTAATGGCAAAAAGCCATTAAAAAGTTTTAAAAAAATTTAATTAAAATTAAAAAAAATATTTATTCTGTTTTGTACAGGTGGCATTTGGTAAAGGCAGCATTTTCATTCAGTCTTTTGCATTTTGTTACACACTGCTTTTGCTAATGGCATTTTTGTTTGTGATAGTTTATCGTTGTCATTTTTGCATTTGCCGTTTCATCAGCAGCATTTGTGCGTTCAATTCTTTTTGTCACTGTTCTGTCATGGAACCAAATAAGGGATGTCTTTTTATAACCCATTAATAGCAACTTTTGTTTATAAAATGCATATGCTGGTTAAAAAAGTTTTACCTTTGCCGAACTAGATCTATTAAAATTTTCAAATTCTTGTTTCAGTTTTGTGCATTCTGATATTACTGCACTAGATGGATGTGGAGGTACACTAGGGGAACGAGGCTTCAATTTACTGGACTTCGAGCCACCTAAATGTTTGAAAATTCAAACTATCAGAAACAGTTCTTAATATGCTTTAATAAAACAATAATACAAAAACATTACCAAGAAACAAAATAAAATGTAAATGGATAAAACTGAATATATCTGCTGAAGTAAGTAGAGTATTTATAACTATAAATTAATATATAAAATAATGTTTATTGACAAGACTTTGACACTACTGAACATACAAATAATATCAGGTTGCACTGTACTTCTGAGTTTTGCATATTAAGAGCTAAATGGTCAGGTCACAGACTCTGAGGGCTCTGAGTAAGTTGGGTGAAAGGGACCCACTAGGCAGTTGTTAAGAGACAGATGGTTTCCTTCACATCAAGAACATCCAGCACATTCTTTAACCCTTTCAAGGATCGCTTCAATTATAAAACTTTGATAGAATCTGAAATGAGATTCTGAAGAGAGCTATATCTAATTTTAGTGCAACATATAAAATTTACAATTTTTTAAAATAGATGTTTGAAAATTGTTTTATTTATATGCTATAAAAATCCACAATTGAAGCTTCAAAAATAATACCTATTTTTCTTCATTTCATGAATATTTTATTAAGCTACAATATAAATGATTTGTTAAAGCCATCTAATCACTATTTCTTAGAAGCAATATCTGGAATTGCTGATTTGTTTGTTATTATTACTCTAAGCTGAAGCAACCCCTGATTAAATGCCCAAATTTGATTTGAACTATAATAAAAAAAAAAAATTCTCACAATTTTGAAATTCTCTGGAAAGTTAACCATAAGCTGAAATTTTTATAATATGAAGATTTTGGAAGTAATTACCCAGTTGCTTATTGATTCAGTACAATTGGCAAACACCTGAACTTTTCTAAAATTCAGACGATAAAATTCAACGATCAAAATATTACAAGAGCAATTTTCTTATTTCAAGTAAATATTTTCTTTCAGAAATAAATAGCCTTTCTATAAATGTGCATTACACTTATTTCTCTCTATTACTTTTTTTTTTTTAATTAATATTTATTTGCATTGCCAGATGCATTTTTTTATTACATGATTATAAAAATGCCCTATGCAAATAAAATCAGTTGTCTTCTTTTCATATGCTTCATTTTTGGAAAATCCAAAATTAAATGCTGATTAATTTGGCAAATGGCATAACATAATTCCTTTCATTTGTTATTGGGCAAAAAGTTCTAAAAATAATTTTTTTCGGCTGATCATAGTCAAAAAAATTGATGGGCCTCTGGATATAAACCAGTTTTTCACACAGTATCATATAAGGGTTAATCAAGTGGCTTGTTAAGCTATCAAATACTCCAACACAAAGGGTTGAGTTTAGACAATATTTATACATACCAAGGACCAAGAAATTTTATAAACATGTCATTTTGAATTTCATAGGACACCATTCTCAAGCACTCATGAGCTACAGAGGTCCAACCAGATTGTGCAATTTAGTTCCTCAAACCCATCTGACCTGAGCTACATCTGCTGTAATTGGCCAAATTTTCACAGGGCATTTTTAGAATCATGTAATAAAAAAATGCACCAATTCTAACAAGGTCCTATTTCACATTATCTACCCAGCACAATCTAGGTCTTAAGCATTAAAGACTTGAATTATGAAAGACAAGCATTAAAAACTTGAATTATGAAAGACAAGCATTAAAGACTTGAATTATGAAAGACAAGCATTAAAGACTTGAATGTTATCTGTTGTTATGCCCCCAATGAGGACACTGATGAGAAGGATAGGTTTTACAGACAACTTTGGGATATTTTGAATTCTGTCAAGAAAGGAGATATTACCTTTGTTCTAGGTGACTTCAATGCTAAAGTTGGTACTGATTCTGATCTTTGGAGAGGGATTATATGTCCCTTTGGTATTGGTAGCTGAAATGGCAATGGGCAGCATCTCCTACAGATAAGCAAACTTAATAGTTTGAGAATAACTAGCATTTATTACAAACACTGAGACATACATAAATACATAGGGGTTTCACCAAATGGGCTGTATAAGAATATGATTGATTATATATTAAGAGCAAATAAGCTAATTCTGTTAGGATACCAGGTCATATAGGGGAGCTGAAATTGGATCTGACCATTACCTTGTTAAAAGTGTCTTGCAAGTTAAACTTAAAAAGTGTTATGGTAAGGTTAAAAAAGTTACTTTTAACATTGAAGCTGTGACCAAGTTATAGCTAAAGCTTAACCCTCTCTCTACCATACCGGCCCAAATTGCAGGTAGAATGTAGTGAAGAGAAAGGAATAGTATGGATTGGACGAGTCCACTTAAAATCTCGGCAGTTTTGGGCCGATATGATACCGAAAGTGTTAAAATGATAGGTTACTTAGTCATTATGAGAGTCGTGGTTTGCTTACTACTGATGTTAAGGAAGAATGGAACCATTTTAAACAGGATCTTTTTAAAACTAACAGTACCCTTTTAGGTAAAAGGGAGCAGAGGAGGCAAAATTATTCGAGTGATAAGGTGATGGAACTTATTTTGGAAAGAAAGAACTATAGTAATGTCCTTAATTACTGTCCTACTAGCCAATGGCAGTACCACGCTGAAAACACCGGTTCTCGTCTGATCACCGAAGTTAAGCAGCTTTGGGTGCGGTTGGTACTTGGGAGGGTGACCACCTGGGAACACCATGTGCAGGTGGCAAAAAAGCTGCTGAGGACCCGCCATCCTCACAGATTCTTCTACTATAGCACATAAACTGACAGACTCCCGTCAGACCTCTGTGGCAAGCAGCTGCTTGAGGACATATTTATTTATTTTTTTACTAGTCCTAACAGAAAGCATTCCAAAGAACTTAATAAATGTGTAAAGGCTCAGTTAACAGCTGATAAATATCTTTGGCTAAATGGCTTGGATGACAAAGTCAAGGAAGCAACTAGACAACATAATAGCAGAGAGCTGTATCAGATAGTTAATGCTTTATGTGGGAAAAAACAGACAGGTATACAGGGATTGAAGGATAAACAAGGTAAGGTTACAGAAGGTGAGGATTCTGTCATGACTAGGTGGGTTGAGCATTTCAGTGATGTTCTAAACAAAGTGGTTAGTTCTACTCCCATTGTTTATAATGATGATAGATGCATTGGTGGCTTTAATGTTGGCCCTATAACACAATCTGACATTATTTTGGCAATTTCTAAACTTCAACTACTTAAATCCCCAAGTGCAGATGAAATTGCTACTGAAATGCTTACAGCTGGAATGTTTCGTCCATCACATGGCTGACTGAAATTTTGAAATATTTATGATAAACACATTGTTCTTAAGTATTTTACCAGAGCAACTATTATCTCTATTTTTAAAAGAAGAACATAATTCTTGTGATAACTATAGGGGCATCAGCCTACTTTCTATTCCAGGTAAAGTTCTTGCATAATTGTGCTTAAGAGAATTAATAATCTGGCTGATGTACAATTGTGTGATAAGCAGTGTGGACTCAGAAATGGTTCGAGTTTCAGAAACCTATGGTTACTAGCTTTGTATATTTCAGGCTTTTTGCTGATCATCATAATTTGTGTTGGTTTTGAGATCGTATGGCATACCAGACATGTTCATTAACATAATGAAATCTCTCTATAATAACACAGAATCATGTGTCAGAGTTCATAAAGCTTGTAGCAATTGGTTTAGCATTGCTTCTGGTGTTCGACAAGGGTGCATTTTGTATCCTTTTTAGTTTGGTTATTGATTATGTTATGTGGAATTCACTCTAAAGGAAAGATTTTGGGCTTATATGGTCTAGATCAGGAGTGTCCAACCTTTTGACTTCCCTGGGCCACATTGAGTGAAGATTTGACTTCCCTGGGCTACACTGAGTGAAGATGAACTGTTTTGGGCCGCACATAAAATATATAATATAGTTAATACATATGAATAATAAAACTTCATTTATTTTATGTTTTCTATTATAAAATAAAAAAAGGGCAACATAAAACTAGTGGGATATCAAAAACTCACTGAAAATCACAATCATGTTGAAAGCTTATCGTAAACACATAAACTTTACAGTTTTGTGAGCCGTATTACTAGCTGAAAATTTACTAATCTGAAAATTTCTGATTTAGATTATGCTGATGATTTAGCCCTTTTGGCAAATGATGTCGATGAGATGAACTCTTTCATTAGAGCTGTTGTTGAGACTGGTAGTAAAGTAGGTTTGGTGATAAACAGAGGGAAAAGCAAAATGATGAAAATAGGTCAGGCAGGCTGTGGTTCAGTTAATCTGAATGGTTGTACTCTTGAGCCGGTGTCACAGTTTAATTATCTTGGAAGCTATGTAATAGATACTGCTGATGTGCAGCATGAAATAGGTTCTTTCTAGGGTTAGTTATGGTAGTGAAACTTGGACACTTTGTAAACAAGATATGAGGAAATTTGATGCCTTTGATTCTAAATGCTTACATAGTATCTTGCACATTAAAAGGTTCAACTTTGTAAGTAATGATGAGGTTAGGCAAAGGGGTCAGCAACCTCCTTTGAGCAGCATATTGTTGAGAGAGAGACTGTTGTTTGGTTATGTTGCCCGAATGCATAACTACAGATTAGTGCATAGGGTTATGAATAGTGTGCCTAAAGGCCTCAGAAAGAGGGTGAGACCCAAGATGCAGTGGACAGACAATGGTCAAACAAAATGTTGTTAGAATTGGTCTATAATGGTGAGACATAGCAGATGCAGCTCAGGAGAGATGTGTTTGGTGAACTAAATTGCATAATCTAGTTGGATCTCTGTAGCCCATGGCTGCTTGAGGATGAAGACAACTCTCTGCTATTATGCTGTTTAGCTGCTTTGTCAGTAAAGCTATAAAGCCAAAGATTCTTATCAGCTGTTAACTGATCCTTTATGCATTTATTAAGCTTTTCGTAATGCTTTCTGTTAGGACTAGTAGAGTGTTGATTAAGGATATTCCTACAGTTTTTCCTTTCAAAAATAAGCTCCAGTGCCCCGTCACTCAAATAATTTTTCCTCCTCTGCTCCTCTTTACCCAAAAAAAGTATTGCTAGTATCAAGAAAAGTCTATTTAAAATGGTCCCATTCTTCCTCAACTTCAGTAGTAAATAAACAATGGTTGTCAATTCGGTGGCAGTGTCTGCAATAGAAATAAAGAATTAATGCAATACATTAAAGCAAGAATTTAATCTTTTCAAGAAAACAGGCAAAAGAACACAAAATCTAGATTATTATTAGGTTATTAGTGACGGAATCAATTTTTTAATACTTATTTTCTTACTGGTTAACTGATATTCAGTGGATATCAATAACTGTTATCTGATAATAAATTTAAAATAAAAAAAATGTTATCTGATAATCACAGTTAGCTAAATTCTCCAAAGGCTGAGAGAAGTTTGGGGAGGGGATCCTCATGACAGCTATTAGGAAAGTTTCCAAGTCCACTGGTGTCCCCTTTCTCACCAAGGGCAGGGTCAAGTACAGAGATAAATCTCAGTGGTGGCACAGATGGGACTTGTACCTGGGAACTGCACTATATGAGCCTGGAATGCAACTGACTGAGCCAACCCCTGCCACAGAAAAGGTCAAATTGGGCAGGGTCAGTTGAATATGGAAGTTGGAGTACTACAAGAATTTTTTTTGATGAAAAATTCTTGGAGATGTCGATGTGTGCAGGAGTGTCCATTATGATTACACAGAAGCCAAAGTCATATCTTTAACTTGAACACACTGCTCAGCACTGATTTGGTTCCAATATTAATTTTTTCCACACTGTAGGAAAAGATTCATCACCACTAGCTTACACTGTCTTTCTGCAGCAGGTTAATCTTTTCTACTAATAATAAATATAAGAATATCTTACCTACTGAACTTAAATCATCTTGTCTACGACTTCCATCTTGACTCTGGTGACGCCTTCCTAAAATTGGGGATGTGGGAAGACCACTACTAATATTTCTTATAAGTGTTTTTATGGATCTGCTCTGGTTTTCTACTGGAACTTCCCTTAAGAAACAAAAACACATATTTACATGCAAACTAAATTTATTTTAATACATTGAAGTCATAATTCTACAAAAATCATTTGCAATTATTTATTTGAAAAGGTATGAAAAGGTAAAATGTTTCTACAGTATAATTCAGAAGAGACAAAAAAAATATTATAATGCAAGTAATGCTAGCCAATAGGCAAATAATCACTAAACCATACACACAGGTTATGAATTAATCCAATGAAGAGCGACTTTTCAGATACTAACTTTACTGTCAGTTTTTTTTCACTATTCTAAACTATAACATACAACCAACAATACATTAATACAAATTTCATTGTTTGTGCCTAGAAAATTTTCCAGCAGTTTTGTTCCAAGTGCACAATTCTATCAATAGTTTTTATTTAGAGTGTAGTAATTATCAAGGAAGAGATGTACACAGAGGGTCTCTTAGTATTCAGAACACCAGAATCTAGTCATAACTCTGCTTATCTCCCCTCTACTATTTTGGCACCCAGTTGGCACTGTCTCTGCATTCTAAAATCCTAGGCTCCTGTTGTACAAGTGAGATGTTATGATGTCAAAGCAAGGTGGGTTGCTGCCTCAAGATGGAATTCCACCCTCGATTTCCTTATCTTAGCACTTTTCTCAATCAGCTGCTCAGCAGCTTGAGCCCGTAGGCAGTTAGTTGCAGCTTTTTGACTATCGAGGATATACACACATTTAAGGCTGCCATGTTCATCAGGTAGATGAAAAATGTTGTATACCAGATACTATTTTCTGCCAATCTCCAAAAAAAAAACCTTACTTGCATGTCACCTTGTCAACTGCCTCAATATTTCATTGCAATTGATAACACATACTGGTTTGCCTTTTTTTTTTAATATTTCACATTTGTTTTGGCATTAGCTTTTCCTTGTTTCTTGCATCACATTTGTATGAGTAACTGTCCTGATGTCCCTTTCATATGCTACTTCACAGCCATTATACTGCCACTGTTTCTCAAAACAACAAAGATTGATGGAGGACAGTTACTGTGCTTCCAGCTTGTGCCCAATATAAGCTTCAGGAGCTTCTGGTGTTGTGCATGAGCCTGGAACAGCTTCAAGAGATGGAGCTTACATTTATTGAAAATTGTATAGCCAACAATATCAAACAGCTCCTTAAATAGGCATATACCCCTTTCCTCACTACTAAAGGTATAAGCCACAAATGCTTGTAGAAACTTCATACACCACATTTTGAAGTAGACCTTATGAAGAACCAGAATAGAGACGAGTTCAGATTCAGGATTTCTTGGGACGAGCTCAGAATAGCACGGACATCTTCAAAAGGCTCAGTTACAATTAAATTTTCCCCATAACCATAAAAAAAATTAGTAGGAAAAAGCATTTTGGTTATAGTTTCAACTAAATCTTTAGAAATTAAAAATTTGCACCATTTCAGCTTTTGATTACACTGTATTACACTTTTTTTTGTGCGTTTTGGAAATGAAAAACGTTTTGGAAATGAAAGCAATCATTTTTTACTAATTTTAAGGCACTAAACATGATTATGATATTAAAAATTGGTGATTGGCTCTTGTTTTTAAATTACAGGAAGCTGCATCCATATACAGTGCATATTTATTTGAGTCTTTTGCATGCTGTGCGAAGCACCCAAGTGACACAACACCAGAGACCTTTTTACTCACCACCCAGAATACACTAATTTTATAACAAGCCTAAAAATCAAAACTGTAAACAATTCACCGCCAATCCACAGTATAAAAAATTGGCTTCCCCAAGCATTTATTGTGAGAAGCGTAATGGGAAAGGTGCACAATTTAGATGCATTTGACAAAGAGCAGATTGTAGGTGCCCGACGAATGGGACACTCGATCACTGAAACTGTCAACGAATTGGATTTTCTCGTACGACAGTTTCAAGAGTATTCTGGGAATATGAAAATTCCAGCAAAAAAAAACACCCAGACAAACTGCAAAGAACAACTAGCCTTGAATGATCATGGGTTTCGCTATCTGACCCACATTGTACAGACCGATAGGGGCCAGACATTATCTGAAATCACCTCCCATCTGAACGAGGGTTCCAGCCGGGAAGTCAGTGCATGGATGGACCGTGGAGCGCCTCTCTCTTCATCGCCTTGGCTTTGGGAGCCACTGCCCTATGAGAGTCCCACTTCTAACAGCATGACACTGGGCTCAATGTCTTGCCTGGGCTAAAGAACATCAAAACTGGACCATCAAAAATTGGCACTGGATAGCCTTGAGAGATGATTCCCATTATAACCTTCATCACGCCAATGGGAAACTGAGGGTATGGTGCCAATCTCTTGAAGCCATGGATCCTGCATGTCAGGTCGGAACAGTACAAGCTGGTGGTGGCTCAGTGTTGGCCTGGTGTGTCTTCAGCTGGACGTCTGGGGGACCTTTGGTACATGTACCGACGACTTTCAGTGCATCCCGGTACGTAGAACTAGTGGCTGACCATTTACACCCATTTATGGCCATCACGCAGCCCAATGGAGTGGTGTCTACCAGCAAGACAACTGTTCATCTCACAGGTCCAGGTTGGCTACTGCATGGCTGCAGGAGCATTATGCTGACTTTGAAATAATGAATTGGCCACCTAGAAGTCCAGATTTAAATCCCATCAAAAATCTTTGGGATAGCGTCAAGCAGAGTGTTCAGGCTGGTGTCCCATCAGTGAAGGTTGGTTTAAGTGTGTTCTTTAACGTGCAGAGGGTATGTCTCTCCCGCACAAAGTGCCATGGCTTAATGTCCATTCTGATGGATGGTGGCCTGGAAACTACAGATTATGAGCTTGGCACATTACCCCCATCAATGAAGACCTTGAGAGAATTGTGCACAGCTTTGGAGAATGCATGGGTCACCATACCTGTGGAATATTTACACAAGCTTGTGGAGTTCTTGCCTCATCATGTGGGAGCAGTTATCAGGGCCAGAGGGGTCCAACACGTTATTAGGTTGCTATCCCTAATTCAATGGCACTTATTACAAACTGTATTACAAACACAGCACAGTGTTACAAACTGGGATGTACTATGTATGTCTTTGAAGGTACACTTCTTAACTTCTCATTTGGATTTCTTTCTGAAAAACTGTGGCACTGTGAGTGATGAGCACAGGGAACATTTTCATGAGGAAATTGTTACAGTGGAAAAATAGATATCGAGGAAGATGGAGCCCATCAATGTTAGCAGATTACTGCTGGAATGTGATGCAAGGTTCTCAAGATTTTGATAGATAACTGGCAGGCAAAGAGGTGGCGGTTGCTGTAGACCAATATGCAACCTTCAGCGAATGATGTAATACAGGTAAGTGACTAATCTCAAAAACCATAGCCAATCAAACATTTTTGTTGTCATTTTTGTGTTCAGTACCTCGAGTTACTTAAGAAACGACTGTGTGTACTTCCGAAACATACCAAAGGTCAAAATTCGTTGTGTTATTTTTAGGTATTTACTCCCTTTTATTAACAGATTGCTCTTGGCATTTATAGATGATGTTAACTCAAGAATTTTCAGTTTCTATTAATTATTTCTAGTATTTTTTTTTAAATATTTTAATTTGGTTTTCAAATAATGATATTATTTTAACTTTTACAATAGCCTATAATATGAAAAATTCAAAAAAATATTGGAGAGGCATTCATTTCTTGTATATGTTTTATGATTGTTTAAAGTGTTAAATGTTTTTATACTAACAGGGCTCGTACTCAATAATTATTGAAATGATTTGGAATGGCCATGTCAATGCACAGATGAACAGGGCATCTGACCCCAGCAAAAAAATCAAACCCAAGACAAAACTTCAAAATATTACATGGTCAATTTTTATTTTGTGTGACCGGTATCTCTCGGTATAATATGCCAAAGAGAAAATCTCTGAGGAAGGTAAGACTCAACAGAAAGACAACACAAACATCCATGCCTTAACTGAGGCACAAACCAGAGTCCCTTTCAGAGGAGTGTTTAAGGGGAGTATGAGGGGTTCAAAAATTTTGCATAAAATGTATATGTTATTAATTTTTTGAATTATGGTTTAGAATATTGAGCTATTCCTAAGCACTGATACAAAATATAACCTTGGTGTGTACTAGTATTTTTATTTCATATAATGCTTAACAGTATAAATCAGACTTTGAGATCTCGCAAGGATAGATTAGTTCATCAGATTTCCATAGAAACAATTTAAATTGCAAACATCAAATGTCACATTGAAAAAAATACACAAAAAGTAATAAAAAATCTGTAAGTGTGCCTCTACTATCAAGATTGAATTGAAGAAAAAGTTCCATATTCTATCTTTGTTATTAACTTTTGCTCATCATATTTGTTAACATCATACTGCAACCATCTTTTGTACAATGCTAACTTATATTAGTGGTATTGCTGAAATTTTCATTGATTATTTATACACCAAAATTATTCTCATTATTTAAAGAACATTATAATTTTATTTTCAAATAATTATAATACTAGAAAATTTATAAATCTGTAATTAAAAAATTTTAAAAAGTACAGATTTAGAGGTATGAATTTCTGTGCATGTGTTATACGCTTGTATCAGAAATTTTTTTCCAACTGAGCGCAATTGAGTAATTATCCAAATGCAATAGACTCAAGTGGGCTTTGGCTCAAAAATTTGGGCCCGTACTCATATGTAATACATGAGGACAAAACTGCATCAAAACTCATTAGTTCATCAAGTCATATATACTTACTGAGCAATAACATAGAAATCGTCCATGAGCTCTGCAGGGGCAGCAATTTCTTGAAAATCATTTTCAGACCCATTTTTGTTTGGTTCACTTTCTCCCAGCTGCATGGCACTTAGCTTATTTAGAGATATTCAAATTAATACTTGTAGTATGGCAAGGATTTTAAATTCATTGCATGGTTTGCAAACTCATTATGATAAGAAGGACATTTTATAAAATATGAGCTCTAATCATGCAAATTAACAGTTCTAGTGAAAAACCCATCTACAATAAACACAAAATATTTAGTGAAACATAAAGCTTGCAAAATAAGAATGCACTGAATGGTACACGTTAGACAACTTAGATCACTTGTGGGTTAAATAAGCATATAAATGTTGAGATCATACATGCATGCACATATTCAAACACATACAGATGAGGGTGAACCATTTATTTCGTGAACTGCCATCACCAACAATTAGCAGCTTTTCGTTGCGAATTAATACATGATATGTGGCAACACAACAACTCTTCAAGGGCATAGAACAAAGCATTCAAGTTGAAACATAATGCAATATGGTCGCAACTAACAGAAGAACAGTATACAATCATTTTCTTGCTTTGGAAATATGTTCGATTTTATGTGTGATTTTTTTGCAGGCTATGACTGATCTGGAAACTGGTCAGCAGTAATTGATGCATCACTGTGTATGGAAAGGCTAAAGGGGTGCATAAACAATGGCAGAAATGGGTCTGTATGGAGAAGAGTGCTTGAAACGAAGCACAATTTTCAAGTGGCACAAATGGGTTTAAATCCATGGAGGACAACCAAAGATCTGGGCAACCAAGCATTTCCTCCATACACTTGTCATTTCTGTGATTGTAAACCACTAAACCTCACTCAATGCAGTAACATATCATATACATACTTATCATCCATAGATCAGCCATAGCCATGCAAACAATCACACACACAAAAAAAAAGCACCTTTCCAAAGCAAGAAAATGATAGATTAACTGCTTAATGTTCTGCTGTTACTTGCGATCATATCCTAATATGTTTGAGCTTGCACATACTGCTTTATGCACTTGAAGAGTTTCTGTGTTGCCACATATCATATATTAACTCACACAAAAAGCTACTAATTGTTAGCTATGGAATTGAATTAAATGACCCATCTTCATACGTGCATACAAAATCCTCAATGCAGCCATGAACTACAGAGGTACAATCAGAATTTGCAATTCTGGTTGTACCTCTGTAGTCCAAAACATGAAACTCAGTCCTCCAACATGTCTGCCCTGAGATACAGCTGCTGCATTAGGTCACCACAGCCTAATTCTAGCAAAGTCCTGTTTCTCATTGTCCGCCTACCAGTTCTCAGGTTTACCCCTTTTCCTGAGGCCTTTAGCACATTGTTCATAATCTTATACATAGTGTAGTTAGGCATACAGGCAACATGGCCAAACCAATACATTCTCTCTCTTATACAATGCTGCTCAAAAGAGGTTAATAATTATGCCACCTAACCTCATCATTACTTAAAAAGTCAAAATACTAAATGCTCAAGACACTGCATAAGAATCCAGAATCAAATTTCCTGTCCTTTCAAAGGTTTTATGGTTTTTCTTTTCAATCTACCATGAGGTTTCTGCTATCTTGTTAACAAAGCATCCAAGTTTCACTACCATAACTAACCCTAGACAGAACCAAATTATTATACAGCTAATTTTAGTCTTTAGTTTTATACAACTATTTTTCCACACTCTCCATAAATTCTTAAAAGTCCCTGCAGAAATCCTTATTCTTCTATTTATCTCAAGGCCACATAACACCAGTATCTGTTAAACAAGTCCTGAGATAATTAAATTGAAACACTGATCAAGGTTTTAACTGTTCATGGCAACTGAAGGACAATCTAACTGATCACTTTAGTTTTCTGTCTGTTTATCACCAGACCTACTCTATTACTGTCTCATCAACAGCTCTATTGAAAGAATTTGTCTCATCATTAGCCAAATCGTCTGCATAATCTAAATCAGAATTTTAAAATTTCTACACCATTTAAGACCCCAATCTCCCAGTTACAGAGAATTTTAATATAACATAACCAATAACTAAATAGAAAAGGAGACAAAATGCACCCTTGTAAAACTCCAGAAGTAGATGAAAGTAGACCAATGCATTGCAGATAGTTTCTGTCCACCTTCTCTGCAAAGACAAAATTTAAAATTACTTTTAAGTATCTACTTTTACCTGTTCATTTTGTCTCTTGCAAGCCTAGAATATCTAGGTTATAACAGCAGAATTTATGGGTAAGGAATTAAAGAGAATAATTTCATTGAAGTGTCCTCACAGTCCACATATCTGTGTCAAGAAAACAACCAGTGGGATTTTTAAAGAAACTGTGTTTATTGAGAAAGTCAACAATATCAAATAGACTCCTAATCACAGGCTGGAACAAAGACATGTTCCTTCATGCTAAAGGCTGAAATTACCCATGGTGGTGGGAATTTCTTCCAGTATAGGTTTACTGAAGCCTGTAAAAGCAAGGGTTTAGTTATCTGTGAATTGCTTCTGATCAAGATTATCCTCCAGCTGATATAAGGTATTCTCTGCAGCCAGTGGTGAAGCATCCTCTGCTCCTTTTTTCCTAAAAGAGTACTGTTAGTTTCCAAAAAAAAGCCTGTTTAAAACCGTCCCATTCTTCCTCAACTTCAGTAGTAATCAAACCATGATTGACATAATGGCTAAGTAACCTATCGTGGTAAGCTTTAGTTACAACTGGGTCTTTCAGAGCTTCAGTATTAAAGGTAATTTTTTTAACCTTAGCACAACTTTTTAAGTTTAAGTTGCAAGACACTTTTAACAATGTAATGGTCAGATCCAATTTCAGCTCCCCTATATGACCTGGTATTCCTAACAGAACTAGCCCATTTGCTATTAATTAATATATAATCTATCATGTTCTTATGCAGCCCATCTGGTAAAACCCACGTGTACTTATGTATGTCACAGTGATTGTAATAGGTGCTAGTTATTCTGAAACCATTAAGTTTACTTACCTGTAGGAGACATTGCCACTACCAATACCAAAAGGGCCTATCACCCCTCCCCAAAGTCAGAGTCAATACCAACTTTATCATTATAGTCGCCTAGAACAAGGGTAATATCTCCTTTCTTGACAGAATTAGAAATATCCTGAAGTGTCAGTAAAACCTATCTCTGTCATCCTCATCAGCATCCTCAGTGAGGGAATAACAACAGATAACATTCAAGTCTTTAATGCTTGTCTGAAATTTAACTGTAAGAAATATTTCATTAATGCAGTCATATCCTAGAAGAGCTTCACTGGCCGTCTGTTGCGAAACAAACAAACTTGCAACTTGGAGATGCTTCCCATTCTCCCTCCCTGAAAAAGAGAATTTTGAAATTATATTTAAGTATCTGACCTTTACCTGCAAGTTCAGAGTATTTTAACACTCCTAAAGATGGTAAAATTTTTCTCTTTGGACCTTTTGACTGATCAAAATTAAATTAGAACTCTGAATAAGCATATCGGGTGCCAGGCAATATTAACTTGCCAAATAAAGGTAAATGAGAGTTCGTTAAGTATATGGGCATTACTTATTGAGTAAGAAATTAAAAGATTGTCAAATTTTTCAATCAAAAATCTAAAGATCAATTATCGTTGCTCAAGAAAAAAAATAAAGTCAAAATATTCATATAACAAAGTTTATTTCCAAAAAAATTCAAGACCATCATATATACTGATGAATGCAAAAGTCAGAGCAACTAAAAGCTCCATCTCTACTAACATCCTTCTGCTTACTGACACTCTCTATGGACTACCTCCATGACCTAAAATTACTTAGTATGCAAGCAGTGTACAACTGACACATATGTGTTGCACACTGGGTAAAACATCTGCATAATCTTAGATCGCACGCTTGCACTAGCTATGATGCAAGAGGGGGCATATCCTTAACGTGCATTAGCGGTTGTCAATAAAAAGTCAGAGTTGCACATGCACAACTCCTTTAGTGGATGGGAAAAAGTGATTAAGTCCAATTGAAATAAATCCCCAAAATGATAATTATAATGTAAATAAAGTAAAACTAGTTAAAGAAAAGTAAAAGTGAATGGGTGGACGATCACAATATTTAATTTCTAATACTGGAACCCCTGTGTGAAGATATCAAGAAAATAATCTCTATGCAACGTAAACACATTCCACATGCTTCCAGAGACAAAATGATTAGTAGGATTTTTTAAAGAAACTATGCATATTGAGAGAGCAGGGTCAACAATATTGAAAACTGTCTAATCGCAGACATGGGCCAAAGACCCATTTCCTTCCAGAAGAGAATATCTCTTTTGAAACGTATTAATGTCCTGTACCACTAGAAGGTGGACAGACATCACATGTTGGGCCTGGCTGGTTCTGTGAATCATCACCAGGGATTGGTACACAGCTCTCCTTCCAGTGTATGCCAAGCTACCATTTACATATCTTTTCAAACTTAGGGATTTTAAAAGGACTTCCACCCCAGCAGACAGTGGCTATACACTGAAGAAGACTTCAGGAATGCTGAAACAAGTTGAAAAGACTAAACTTTTGCTCTTTTAAAATGTATTAATAATTCACATCTGTAGTAACAATCAAGGAAGAAGAAAACTACCCAAGTGCATATTTATTTGATAGAAAGAACTAATTTGGAAAAAAAATGCAAAGGATTATGTGCCTAAAGAACACTACTCATCAGCAATGCCTTAGAGAAAAGAGAATTGTCAAAGCAGACCAACATATGCAAAAGGTTTAAATAAGCACAAATGTTAATTTCGAAAAACTTTTACTTTTGTATGATTTATATTTTAACAGTGTAAGAATACAGTTACCGACTGTAATTTTGAAAACTAAAAGTAGACTTTTGTTTGTTTTGTGTGCATGAGGATTTAGTATATACTGTGGATTCCATAAATTAACAAACAAATAAAAACAACACTATATATCGTAAAATTCTAACAACACAAATGCATGCAAGTCATGTAAAAAAAAAATAAATACCCCCTCAAGCAGCTGCTTGCCACAGAGGTCTGACAGGAGCCTGTCAGTTTATATGCCATAGTAGAAGGTCTGAGAGGATGGCAGACCCTCAGCAGGAAAACGACACAAACAGCCATGCCTTACCCGGGGCTCGAACCCAGGTCCCTTAGATCAGTAGTCAAGCGGGTTAACCACTCGGCACATTATGTAAAATATGATGCAGAACTCAGGTATGGTATGCAAATGAATGGATCTGGAGGTAGTACTGCAAATATGTCAAGTATTCATCATCATCCTCAAGCAGCCATGGGCTATGGAGGTCCAACCAGACTGGCAATTTAGTTCTCCAAGCATATCTGTAGTGAGCTACATCTTTGTCAACTGGCCACTGCACACCAATTCAAACAAGGTCCTGTTTGACATTGTCTGCCCACCGCATCCTAGGTCTCCCCCTCTTTCTGAGGCCTTTAGGCACACTGTTCATAACCCTATTCACCAATCTATAATTATCCATATGGGCAACATGGCCAAACCAGCGGAGTCTCTTTCTGTGCAATATGCTGCTTAAAGGAGGTTGCCAACTCCTTCGCCTAACCTCATCATTACTTACAAAGTTGAACCACCTAATCCTGAAGATACTGCATAAGCATCTAGAATCAAAAGCATCTAGTTTCATATTATCTTGTTTACACAGTATCCAAATTTCACTACCATAAGTAACCCTAGAAAGAACCAAACTTTTATACAATCTAATTTTAGCCTTTAGGTGTATATGCCTATTTCTCCACAATCTCCATAGATTCTTAAAAGTCCCAGCAGCAATCCCTATTCATCTGTTAATCTCATGCTGCACATCATCAGTATCTGTTACATAACTCCCAAGGTAATTAAACTGTGACACCTGCTCAAGACTGCAACCTTTCAGATCAACTGAATCACAGCCTGCCTTACCAATTTTCATCACTTTAGTTTTCTCTCTGTTTATAACCAAAAATATTCTAGTACCAGTCTCATCAACAGCTCAAATGAAAGAGTTCATCTCATCTACATCATTTGCCAAAATGGCTAAATCATCAGCATAATCTAAATCAGAAATTTTTGTATCTCCAGACCATTAAGACCAAAATCTTTCCATTGTAGTGAATTTCACATAACATAATCAATAATTAAACTAAAGAGAAAAGGAGATGAAATGAACCCTTGTTGAACACCAGAAGTAATGGTTGTTGTTGGGTTGTGTTGTTTTACCTCTGAGCGGCACTTTTTTGCACACCATGGGCTAAATGGCCAGGTCACAAGGACCCCGAAGGCTCAGAGAAGGTTGGGGGAGGGGACCCACTGGAACAGCTGTTGGGAGACAGATGATAGCCTCCCGTCAAGGCCATCCAGCGTGTTCTTTAACGTGCACAGGGTATGGCTCTCCTGCACACGGGGCCACGGCTTAACGTCCCATCCGACAGACGGCAGCCTTTCCAAGCCCATCGGTGTCCCCTACTGACCGTGGGCAAGGCGGGGAATTTTGTGGAGATAAATCTCAACGCTGACCCAGCTGGGACTCGAACCTGGGAACTACAGATTACGAGCCTGGCACGCTACCGACTGAGCCACCCCCGCCCCCAGAAGTAATGGTAAACCAATTGCTACATGCCTTACCAACTCTCACACACAACTCAGTGTTATTATAGAGAGCTTTTATTATGTTAACTAACTTGTCTGGTATACCACATGATCTCAAAATCAACCACAAATTTTGACGATCAACAGAGTCGAAAGTTTTTCTGAAATCAACAAGGCTAGCAACCAAAGGTTTCCGAAACTCTAAACATTTCTGAAGAATCTGCTTAGTGAAAATATCTGATCCACACATCCCCTACCACTTCTGAATCCACATTGCTCATCACGCAATTGAGTGTCAATCAGATTCTTAATTCCATTAAGAACAATCATGCAAAGAACTTTACCTGGAACAGAAAGTAGGCTGATACCCCTATAGTTATCACAAGAACTGCAATCACCTTTTTTGAAAATAGGGATAACAATAGCTCTGGTAAAATCCTTAGGAACCATGCCTTTATCATAAAAGATATTCAAAATTTCAGTCATCCAAGTGGTAACCAAAACATTCCCAGCTCTAAGCATTTCCATAGTAATTTCATCTACCCCTGGAGATTTATGAAGTTTAAGTTTAGAAATAGTGAAAATAACTTCAGATTGTATTATAGGGCCAACATTAAAGCCACCAATGCATCTATCATTGCAAACAATGGGAGTAGAACTAACTACATTGTTTAGAACATCACTGAAATGCTCAGCCCACCTAGCCATGACAGAATCCTCACCTTCTATAACCTTACCTTGTTTATCCTTCAATCCTGTATACCTGTCCATTTTCTACCACACAAAACATTAATTATCTGGTACAGCTCTCTGCTGTTGTGCTGCCTAACTGCTTCCTCAACGTTGTAAGCCAAACCATCAAGCTAAAGATTCTTATCAGCAGCTAACTGATCCTTTACACATTTATTAAGCTCTCTGTAATCTTTTCTAATAGGACTAGTAGGGTATTGATTAAGGACATTCCTGCAGCTCCTTCTTTCTGAAATAAGCTCAAGTGCCTTATCACTCAAATAATTCTGCCTCCTCTGCTCCTTTTTCCCTAAAAGAATACTGTTAGTTTCCAAACAAGCCTTTTTAAAATGCCCCATTCTTCCTCAACTTCAGTAGTAAGCAAACCATGACTGTCATAATGACTAAGTAACCTATCATGATTAGCTTTAATAATAACTGGGTCTTTCAGATTCAGCATTAAAGGTAAAATTTTTAACCTTAGGATAACACTTTTTAAGTTTAAATTGCAAGACACTTTTAACAAGGTAATGGTCAGATCCAATTTCATCATCATCATCATCCTCAAGCAGCCATGGGCTACGGAGGTCCAAACAGACCGCGCAGTTTAATTCTCCAAGCATATCTGTCCTGAGCTACGTCAGCTGCATCCGGCCACTGTACACCAATTCTAACAAGGTCCTGTTTGACATTGTCTGCCCACCGCATCCTAGGTCTCCCCCTCCTTCTGAGGCCTCTAGGCACACTGTTCATAACCCTATTCGCCAATTTATAATTATCCATACGGGCAACATGGCCAAACCAGCGGAGTCTCTCTCTGCACAATATGCTGCTTAAAGGAGGTTGCAGACTCCTTTGCCTAACCTCATCATTAGTTACAAAGTTAAACCACCTAATACCCAAGATACTGCGTAAGCATCTAGAATCAAAAGCATCCAGTTTCCTATTATCTTGTTTACACAGCGTCCAAGTTTCACTACCATAACCAACCCTAGAAAGTTATACAAACTATTATACAGTCTAATTTTAGTCTTTAGGTGTATACGCATATTTCTCCACAATCTCCATAGATTCTTAAAAGTCCCGGCAGCAATACCTATTCGTCTGTTAATCTCATGCTGCACATCACCAGTATCAGTTACATAGCTCCCAAGGTAATTAAACTGTGACACCTGCTCAAGACTGCAACCATTCAGATTAACTGAATCACAACCTGCCTGACCAATTTTCATCACTTTAGTTTTCTCTCTGTTTATAACCGAACCTACTCTACTACCAGTCTCATCAACAGCTCGAATGAAAGAGTTCATCTCATCAACATCATTTGCCAAAAGGGCTATATCATCAGCATAATATAAATCAGAAATTTTCGTATCTCCAGCCCATTTAAGGCCAAAAGCTTTCCCTTGAAGTGAATTTCGCATAACATAATCAACAACCAAACTAAAGAGAAAAGGAGACAAAATGCACCCTTGTCGAACACCAGAAGTAATGCTAAACCAATTGCTACAAGCCTTACCACTCTCACACACGACTCAGTGTTATTATAGAGAGCTTTCATTATCTTAACTAACTTGTCAGGTATACCATATGATTTCACAATCAACCACAAATTATGACGATCAACAGTCGAAAGCCTTTTTGAAATCAACAAAGCTAGCAACCAAAGGCTTCTGAAACTCTAAACATTTCTCAAGAATCTGCCTAAGTGAAAATATCTGATCTACACATCCCCTACCACTTCTGAATCCACATTGCTCATCACGCAATTGCCTGTCAACCAGATTCTTAATTCTATTAAGCACAATCATGGAAAGAACTTTACCTGGAACAGAGAGTAGGCTGATACCCCTATAGTTATCACAAGAACTGCGATCACCTTTTTTGAAAATAGGGACATTAATAGCTCTGGTAAAATCTTTAGGAACCATGCCTTTATCATAAAAGTTGTTCAAAATTTCAGTCATCCAAATGGTAACTGAAACATTCCCAGCTCTAAGCATTTCCGTAGTAATTTCATCCACCCCTGGGGTTTTACGAAGTTTAAGTTTAGAAATAGCCAAACTAACTTCAGATTGTGTTATAGGGCCAACATTAAAGTCAACAATGCATCTATCATCATTGCAAACAATGGGAGTAGAATTAACCACATTGTGTAGAACATCACTGAAATGCTCAGCCCACCTAGCCATGACAGAATCCTCACCTTCTATAACCTTACCTTGTTTATCCTTCAATCCCTGTATACCTGTTCGTTTTCTACCACACAAAACATTAACTATCTGGTACAGCTCTCTGCTGTTGTGCTGTCTAACTGCTTCCTCAGCTTAGTCAGCCAGGCCATCAAGCCAAAGTTTCTTATCAGTAGCTAACTGATCCTTTACACGTTTATTAAGTTCTTTGTAATGCTTTCTATTAGGACTAGTAGGGTACTGATTAAGGACATTCCTGCAGTTCCTTCTTTCTGAAATAAGCTCAAGTGCCTTATCACTTAAATAATTCTGCCTCCTCTGCTCCTTTTTCCCTAAAAGAGTACTGTTAGTTTCCAAAAAAGCCTGTTTAAAATGGCCCCATTCTCCCTCAACTTCAGTATTAAGCAAACCATGACTGTCATAATGACTAAGTAACCTATCATGGCAAGCTTTAGCTATAACTGGGTCTTTCAGAGCTTCAGTATTAAAGGTAAATTTTTTAACCCTAGCACAACGCTTTTTAAGTTTAAGTTGCAAGACACTTTTAACAAGGTAATGGTCAGATCCAATTTCAACTCCCCTATATGCCCTGGTATTTCTAACAGAACTAGCCCATTTGCTGTTAATTAATATATAATCAATCATATTCCTATGCAGCCCATCAGGTGAAACCCATGTGTATTTATGTATGTCGCGGTGTTTGTAATATGTGTTAGTTATTCTTAAACCATGGAGTTTACTTACCTGTAGGTGACGTTGCCCATTGCCATTGCAGCTACCAATACCAAAAGGGCCTATTACTCCTCCCCAAAGGTCAGAGTCGGTACCAACTTTGGCATTGAAGTTACCAAGAACAAGGGTAATATCTCCTTTCTTAACAGAATTCAAAATATCCTGAAGTTGTCCATAAAACCTATCCTTCTCATCCTCATCAGAATCCTCAGTGGGGGCATAACAGCAGATAACATTCAACTCTTTAATGCTTGTCTGAAATTTTGCTGTAAGAAACCTTTCATTAATGCACTCATATCCTAGAAGAGCATCACTAGCATGTCTGCTGAGCAGCAGACCCACACCTTGGTGATGCTTTCCATCCTCCCTCCCTGTAAAGAGAAATTTAAAGTTATTTTTAAGTATCTCACCTTTACCTGTCCATCTGGTCTCTTGCAAGCCTAGAATATCTACGTTATAGCGCTGGAATTCCTGCATGAGGACATCAAGAGAATAATCTCTATGTAATGTCCTCACGTTCCACGTTCCTGCAGAGAGAAAATGATTAGTAGGATTTTTAAAGAAATTAGGTTTATTGAGATTGGTAGGGCCAACAATATCAAACAGCCCCCTGATCGCAGGCATGGGGCAAAGACCTGTTCCTCCTCCGCTAAAGGCTGAAGTCACCGATGCTGGTAGGAACTTCAGGCTCCACCTTTTCAAGTGGACTTTTTCAAGAGCCATATGGCCAGCCTCCCCTATATTCCCTGTTATTCCTAACAGAACTAGCCCATTTGCTGTTAATTAATATATAATCAATCATATTCTTATGCAGCCCATCAGGTGAAACCCATGTGTATTTATGTATGTTGTGGTGTTTGTAATAAGTGTTAGTTATTCTCAAACTATTCAATTTAATAACCTGGAGGAGATGTTGCCATTGTAGCTACCAATACCAAAAGGGCCATCACTGGAGGAGATGTTGCCATTGCAGCTACCAATACCAAAAGGGCCTATCATTATGCAGCCCATCAGGTGAAACCCATGTGTAGTTTGACTCTCCCCAAAGGTCAGAGTCAGTACCAACTTTGGCTTTGAAGTCACCTAGAATAAGGATAATATCTCCTTTCTTGACAGAATTCAAAATATCCTGAAGTTGTCCGTAAAACCTATCCTTCTCAATCACATCGGCATCCTCAGTGGGGGCATAATAGCAGATAACATTCAAGTCTTTAATGCTTTCTGAAATTTTGCTGTAAGAAACCTTTCATTAATGCACTCATATCCTAGAAGAGCATCACTAGCATGTCTGCTGAGAAGCCAGCCCTCACCTTGGTGATGCTTATTATCTTCTCTTCCTGAAAAGAGAAATTTAAGATTATTTTTAAGAATATGACCTTTATCTGTTCATCTGGTCTCTTGCAAGCTGAGTATATCTAAATTATAACAGTGGAATTCTTGTGTGAGGACATCAAGAGTTAAGCTCTGTGCAGAGTCCTCACATTCCAACTACTTATGGGGAGAAAATGGTTAGTGGGATGTTTAAAGAATCTAAGTTTATTGAAAGTGGGAATGCCAGCATTATCAAACTGACTCTAATTACAGGCATGGGGCAAAGACTTGTTTTCTCCTCTACCAAAGGTTAAAGCTGTATACACTGGAAGACTTCCTCCAATGTAGAATTTGATGATGCCACTAGAAGCAAAGAATTCAGGTGCCTGTGATGACCTCTGCTCAGGATTATCCACCAGCTGATAAATATATCCGTGAATCTATTCACTTGGGGCTGTCAGCCCACAAACAAACAGAAAACACAGTGCAAGATTTTTCCCTCCACAGAAGCCCACCAGTGCAGCAAATTCAGAATCCATAATCAAGCTCAGAGCCTTATTCCAGTCAAATCCAGTAGAATTATATGGTCAACACTAGGACCCTGTGTGGTTGACCACTCCTCAACAGGATAGAAAAAAAAAGTAGCCAAAGTTGTCCAGATCAGTAGACCACACTAATCTGGCAGCCCTCCCCTTCCATTCACTTCCACAAGAGAGTATCTCTTTTGAAAGGTACTAATGGCCTGCACCACAAGAAGGCGGGGTCAGACATTAGATGGCTGGTTAGATGGCATTAGATAGCCTGGCTGGTTCTATGCATCATCACAGAGGATTAGTGCATAGCTCTCCTTCCAGTGACTACCTAGCTACCATTTACAGGCCTGTAAAGTATTAAAAACGGGTATTTCAAACAGGTTTTCCTAAATAGTGTGAGGTGAAGTTTCTGAGATAGCAGATTTGTTGTGTTGGTCTATAAATGGTAGCTAAGCAGAAACTGGAAGAGCTGTGTATCAATCCCCAGTTATGATGCACAGAACCAGCCAGGTCTAACACCTAATGTCCGACCCCGCCTTCTTGTGTTGCAGGCCATTAGTACCTTTCAAAAGAGATATTCTCTTTTGGAAGGGAACAGAAGGAGAGGGCTGCCAGTTCAGTACAGCCTACTGATACATATGATTGTATTTTTTGTATACATTGATTTGTATACATTTATAGCCACTTTTTTCTTTTCTTTCAACCCTGCTGAGGATTGGTCAACTTCACAGGGTCCTGACCATTTACACCTACTAGACTGGACTTGTTTATGGATTTGAGCTTGATTATGGATCCTGGACTTGCTGCACTGGTGGGCCTCTGTTGAGGGAGAATCTGTCGCTGTGTTTTCTGTTTGCTTCTGGGTTGCCAGCCCAAAGTGAACAGAGGCTTGGGTTCGGGTTGAATCAAAGCTTTTTACCTCTGAGCAGCACTTTTTTTGCACACCATGGGCTAAATGGCCAGGTCACGTGGACCCTGAAGGCTCAGAGAAGGTTGGGGGAGGGGACCCACTGGAACAGCTGTTGGGAGACAGATGGTAGCCTCCCATCAAGGCCATCCAGCGTGTTCTTTAACGTGACAGGGTATGGCTCTCCCGCACACGGGGCCACGGCTTAACATCCCATCCGATGGACGGCAGCCTTTCCAAGCCCGTCGGTGTCCCCTACTGACCGTGGGCAGGGCGGGGAATTTTGCGTAGATAAATCTCAATGCTGACCCAGCTGGAACTTGAACCTGGGACTACAGATTATGAGCCTGGCGCGCTCCCGACTGAACAACCCACGCCCCGTTGGGTACAGATGTTATTAAAGCTTATCAAAGATATTGCAATTCCATTTTTGATAAAATTAATATGTGTGTTAGAGAATGTACAAAGCTGAAATATTTGCCAAGCAGCAAATAGAAAATATTAAAACCATGGGTCACAGACGAAACACTTCAATTAATTACCGAAAAGAACAAATTATATAAAAGGCTTAAAAGTTGTCCATGTAATAATGAGGAATACAAGGAAATTAAGGATAGATTCACCCTTCTCCGTAACAGCTTAACTAATAAATTAAGAATCGCTAAAAATAACTAACTAAAGTAACGCTACCGACTAAGCCACCCCCGCCCCATGTGAACAGAGGAATGGGATACCTTATATTAGCTGGTGAATAATCTTAATCAGAGGTCATCGCAAGTACCTGAGCCTCACTTTGCTAGTTGGGCAACGTCAATCCTAAACTGGAGTAATGTGTCTCAGGCAGGTCATATGGCTCTTGAAAAAGTCCACTTGAAAAGTGAACTTTTTCAAGAGGACTTTTTCAAGAGCTTGACTTTTTCAAAGACAAGCTCTTGAAACTTTTTTCTTGGACTTTTTCAAAGCTTTTTCAAAACTTGAAAAATTTTTTTTTAAATCCTACTAATAATTTTCTTTCTGCAGGAACGTGGAACATGAGAACATTACATAGAGATTATTCTCTTAATGCCTTCACACAAGAATTCCAGCACTATAACCTAGATATTCTAGGCTTGCAAGAGACCAGATGGACAGGTAAAGGTGAGATACTTAAAAATAACTTTAAAATTCTTTTTACAAGGAGGGAGGTTTGAAAGCATCACCAAGGCGTGGGTCTACTTCTCAGCAGACATACTAGTGATGCTCTTCTAGGATCATCATCATCATCCTCAAGCAGCCATGGGCTACGGAGGTCCAACCAGACCGTGCAATTTAGTTCTCCAAGCAAGTCTATCCTGAGCTACATCTACTGCATCTGGCCACTGCACACCAATTCTAACAAGGTCGTGTTTGACATTGTCTGCCCACTGCATCCTAGGTCTCCCCTTCTTTCTGAGGCCTTTAGGCACACTGTTCATAACCCTATTCGCCAATCTATAATTATTCATATGGGCAACATGGCCAAACCAACGGAGTCTCTCTCTGCACAGTATGCTGCTTAAAGGAGGTTGCAAACTCCTTTGCCTAACCTCATCATTAGTTACAAAGTTGAACCACCTAATGCCCAAGACACTGCGTAAGCATCTGAAATCAAAAGCATCTAGTTTCCTGTTATCTTGTTTACAAAGTGTCCAAGTTTCACTACCATAACTAACCCTAGAAAGAACCAAACTATTATACCGTCTAATTTTAGTCTTAAGGTGTATATGCCTATTTCTCCACAATCTCCATAGATTCTTAAAAGTCCCAGCAGCAATCCCTATTCGTCTGTTAATCTCATGCCGCACATCACCATTATCTGTTACATAGCTCCCAAGATAATTAAACTGTGACACCTGCTCAAGACTGCAACCATTTAGATTAACTGAATCATAGCCTGCCTGACCAATTTTCATCACTTTAGTTTTCTCTCTGTTTATAACCAAACCTACTCTACTACCAGTTTCATCAACAGCTCGAATGAAAGAGTTCATCACATCAACATCATTATGAGTGCATTAATGAAAGGTTTCTTACAGCAAAATTTCAGACAAGCATTAAAGACTTGAATGTTATCTGCTGTTATAACTCCACTAAGGATGCCGATGAGAATGAGAAGGACAGGTTTTACAGACAACTTCAGGATATTTTGAATTCTGCCAAGAAAGGAGATATTACCCTTGTTCTAAGTGACTTCAATGCCAAAGTTGATACTGACTCTGACCTTTGGGAAGAGGTGATAGGTCCTTTTAGTATCGGTAGCTGCAATGGTAACATCTACTCCAGGTTAGTAAATTGAATAGTTTGAGAACAACTAACACTTATTACAAACACCACAACATACATAAGTACACATGGGTTTCACCTGATGGGCTGCATAAGAATATGATTGATTATATATTAATTAACAGCAAATGGGCTAGTTCTGTTAGGAATACCAGGGCATATAGGGGAGTTGAAATTGGATCTGACCATTACCTTGTTAAAAGTGTCTTGCAACTTAAACTTAAAAAGTGTTGTCCTAAGGTTAAAAATTTTACTTTTAATACTGAAGCTCTGAAAGATACAGTTATAGCCAAAGCTTACCATGATAGGTTACTTAGTCATTATGACAGTCATGGTTTGCTAACTACTGAAGTTGAGGAAGAATGGGATCATTTTAAACAGGCTTTTTTGGACACTAACAGTACTCTTTTAGGAAAAAAGGAGCAGAAGAGACAGAATTATCTGAGTGATAAGGCACTTGAGCTTATTTCGGAAAGAAAGAACTGCAGGAATGTCCTTAATCAATACCCTACTAGTCCTAATAGAAAGCATTACAGAGACCTTAATAAACTTGTAAAGGATCAGTTAGCTGCTGATAAGAATCTTTGGCTTGATGGCTTTTCTGACAAAGCCGAGGAAGCAGTTAGGCAGCGCAACAGCAAAGAGCTGTACCAGATAGTTAACGTGAACTGGGAATTTTTCAGTTACCACTTGGATGACTAAAATTGTGAATATCTTTTATGATAAAAGCATAGTTCGTAAGGATTTTACCAGAGCTATTATTATCCCTATTTTCAAAAAAGGTGATCTCAGTTCTTGTGATAACTATAGGGGTATCAGCCTACTCTCCAGGTAAAGGAGTCCTACTGTTTCAGGTCCAGTTGCAGTCCTACTCTTCCAAGTAAAGTTCTTTCCATGATTGTGATTAATAGAATTAAGAATCTGGTTCACATGCAATTGCATGATGCACAATGTGGATTCAGAAGTGGTAGGGGATGTTTGGATGAGATATTTTCACTCAGGCAGATCCTTGAGAAATGTTTAGAATTTCATAAACCTATGGATCGTTAAAAAATATGGATCATCAAAATTTGTGGTTGATTGTGAGATCACATGGTATACCAGACAAGTTAATTAACATAATAAAAGCTCTCTATAATAACACTGAGTTGTGTGTGAGAGTTGGTAAGGCTTGTAGCAATTGGTTTAGAATTATTTCTGGTGTTCGACAAGGGTGCATTTTGTCTCCTTTTCTCTTTAGTTTGGTTATTGATTATGTTATGCGAAATTCACTGCAAGGGAAAGATTTTGGCCTTAAATAGTCTGGAGATACGAAAATTTGTGATTTAGATTATGCTGATGATTTAGCCCTTTTGGCAAAAGAAGTTAATTAGATGAACTCTTTCATTTGAGCTGTTGATGAGACTGGTAGTAGAGTAGGTTTGGTTATAAACAGAGAGAAAACTAAAGTGATGAAAATTGGTCAGGCGGGCTGTGATTCAGTTAATCTGAATGGTTGCAGTCTTGAGCAGGTGTCACAGTTTAATTATCTTGGGAGCTATGTAACAGATAATGGTGATGTGCGGCATGAGATTAACAGACGAATAGGGATTGTTGCCGGGACTTTTAAGAATCACGAGAGAATGTGGAGAAATAGGTGTATTACACCTAAAGATTAAAATTAGACTGGATAATAGTTTGGTTCTTTCTATAGTTAAGTATGCTAGTGAAACTCGGACACTTTGTAAACAAGATAACAGGAAACCAGATGCTTTTGATTCCAGATGCTTATGCAGTATGTTGGACATTAGGTGGTTTGATTTTGCAAGTAATGATGAGGTTAGGAAAAGGAGTCTACAACCTCCTTTGAGCAGCATATTGTGCAGAGAGAGACTGTTAGTTTGGTTGCCTGTATGCTTAATTATAGATTAGAGAAAAGAGTCATGAACAGTGTGCCTAAAGGCCTCAGAAAGAGGGGGAGACCTAGGATGTGGTGGGCAATGTTAAACAGGACCTTGTTAGAACTGGTGTTCAGTGCCGTATGCAGCAGATGTAGCTCAGGACAGACATGCTTGGAGAATTAAATTGCATGGTCTGGTTTTACCTCTGTAGTCCATGGCTGCTTGAAGAAAATGATGATGATGATTTTTGGAGTACCACCAGAAGACATCATTTGTCAAAAGAAGTGTGGTGGTGAACTATAGGTCAGCTTGAGGCAGGCTGAACTCAAGCAGATTTTGCCAGATCACTTGTTGCGAGTCATTCACTGGTGCATAGACTTTGGCAGAGATTCCAACGAGGACAGAATATATTTAGATCACTCAGTAAAGGATAATGTTGGTTAACAATCCCAAAGGAGGAATGCCATCTGCTGTTGTGCACCCAGACAAGCAAGATGTCAAAACCACATTAACTGTGACTGGAACTCACAGCAGCAAGTGAAATGATGATATCTGATATGCTTGGAGAAATGCTTCAGTGTACCATTGTACACTGAAGATTTCTTGAGGTATGCCCATATGTTATGTGGCCAGTGTTGTGCATGACCTTGACCCAACGTTACAGGAGGGATCATCAAAATTGTTGAAGATATCACATTGTTGAAATATCAACTGGATTCAGGAGCAATGAAAGCCTGTGCTCTTCACAGATGAATCCAGATTCATCCTTCACAGTGATTCATGCCATCATCTGATATGGAACCAGGAACCTGCTATGCCATAAATATCTCTGAATGGGAACCTAAAGTAGTGATGGTGTCATGGTTTGGGGAGGGATATCTTTGGGCAGCTGAATAGATCTGTACATGCTTCCAACAGGATATGCCACCAGTCCCAGGTACAGGGAAGAAATCTTTGACTTTGGGCAAACATCAGGCAGTGTGGTCTATGGCTCTGACCCTTCAACAGGGAATGTGGGTGCGGCATCAGGCACCCTATCTCCCGACAATGCTGGCTCAGTGCAGGAATTGGTAAAGTGTCATTTTGTGAATGGGACTCGTACGAGTGCAAAAGACAATAATGAAATCGTTGAATTGCTTAGATATGAACTCTCAACTTTCAAAAAAGAAATGATCGACTTAATGAATAGTAATATTCAGAAGTTGAATAACACTGTTCAAGACTGTGTTAAAAGCGCAGAATTTAATTCCAAAAAACTAGACGATTTTATCAAAATAATGGCAGATACAACTAGAGAATTAAAAGAGGTTAAGGAGAAAAATCTGAAATTAGAGACTGAAAATAAACAAATCAGAAAAGATGTAATGGAATTACAACATCAAATGAGAGATCTACAGCAAAGGAGTAGAGCAGAAAATATTGAGATAAGCGGACTTATCTCAATACTTACTCTATATATTATCCGACGAAAATATAAATGAAACTGTCACTAAGGTTGGTTTAGCCCTCAGAATGACAAAAGAAGAAATAAAATACACAGTTGCACATCGAGTCCCAACAAGAAATGCGAATAAACCGAAATCAATTATTGTGAAGCTGAATAGAAAAGAAGGGATAAATGGATAGCTAAATGGCGATCGCTAAAAGGTCTGAGGAACAAGGACTTGGGGATCGCTGGAAATAATAATTACATATATATTGGCGAGCACCTCATTCCTGAATTAAAGTCATTGCTCTTTGAAATTAAGAAGATCAAAAGAGAAAAAAATTATATATACTCCTGGGTGAAGGAGGGAAAGCTATTCTTAAGAAAGGACAGGAACTCGAAAGTAATAAATATAAAATCAGTAGAAGACTTGAAACTGTTGTAATATGGAAGTTGTGGTCGATAAATTAGTTATTGATGAAATTAGAAGAAATCAGCTAGTAACAAAGGACGATAATATTTGTAATATATCTCATATGAATATTAGATCCATTAGAAAAAAACTTTGTTATTTTATTTTAGTAGAATCATTAATGGACCTATCATCAGATATAATTGTATTGTCAGAGATATGGATCAAAGAACACGAACTAATGCTTTATAATATTGAAGGTTTTAACAAATTTTAAGAATGTGGATGTGTAAATAGATCAGGTGGGGTATTAGTTTTTGTAAATTCCAAGTTAAGAGCTACTCAAGTAGATTTTAATTGTAATAATGCAGATGTAGTGTCTCTAAAAGTTAAGATTAGTAATTTTGACTATAACATTATTTCAGTGTCTAGATCTCCTAGCCTATAGATAAGCAATGTTTTATTGATGAATTTTCCTCTCAATTACTAAATAGCTATAAAAATGTCATATTGATCGGAGACTTTAATATCGATTTATTAGATAATGAAAATATTAATTTTAGTTACTCTGATATGTCAGTAATGTTAGGATTTATCCAGTGTATTACGCACCCAACTAGATTTTTGGGTAATACATGTGTTGATCATATTGCTGTAAGATCATCTGCTATTAAGAAAGTTACATCGATAATTATTAAAACGACCGTGACAGATCATTATTTGGTAATGCTACAACTAAAAAGAAACGTAATAGAAAAAGATACCGAGGAAGATAGAAAATATGTTACTAATTTTAAAGAACTTGAATTAAAATAAAAGAATATAAAGTTGGGTACAGATGGGTTGGGTTGTTTTACCTCTGAGCGGCACTTTTTTGCACACCATGGGCTAAATGGCCAGGTCACATGGACCCCGAAGGCTCAGCGAAGGTTGGGGGGAGGGGACCCACTGGAACAGCTGTTGGGAGACAGATGGTAGCCTCCCATCAAGGCCATCCAGCGTGTTCTTTAACGTGCACAGGGTATGGCTCTCCCACACACGGGGCCACGGCTTAACGTCCCATCCGACGGATGGCGGCCTTTCCAAGCCTGTCGGTGTCCCCTACTGACCGTGAGCAGGGCGGGGAATTTTGCGGAGATAAATCTCAATGCTGACACAGCTGGGACTCGAACCTGGGAACTACAGATTACGAGCCTGGTGCGCTCCCGACTGAGCCACCCACGCCCCGTTGGGTACAGATGTTATTAAAGATGATCAAAGATATTGCGATTCCATTTTTGATCAAATTAATATGTATGTTAGAGAATGTACAAAGCTGAAATATTTGCCAAGCAGCAAAAAGAAAATACTAAAACCATGGGTCACAGACGAAACACTTCAATTAATTACCGAAAAGAACAAATTATATAAAAGGCTTAAAAGTTGTCCATGTAATAATGAGGAATACAAGGAAATTAAGGATAGATTCACCCTTCTCCGAAACAGCTTAACTAATAAATTAAGAATTGCTAAAAATAACTATTACAAATATAAAGTTCTTTCAGCAGGCAATGACTCTAAACAGCAGTGGAAAATTATTAATGAATTAACTGGTAAATATAATAATAAAAATCTATTAAAAGAAATCCAAATTGGTGAAAGAATACACGATACCTTTAATGATAAAAAGATAATCGCCGATGCCTTTGATGATTATTACATCAATGTGGTAGATGATCTAATAAAAAACGTTAGAGGAAGACACGTGTGAAAACACATCGGACAATGTGAAATACTACAGAGTAAATTCAATGGCCTTGTTACCGATTAGTGAAAGTGAATTAATTCAGACAGCCTTTAGGCTTAAATTAAACAAATCTTCAGGTGATGATAACTTCTCAGTCTACATGTTACAGAGAGTGATCAGTGTAATATCTGGAATTTTACTGAAGTGTTACAATTTGTCACTTACAGGTGGATTTTTCTCATCTTCGCTTAAGAATTCGTTGGTTACCCCAATTTATAAAAATGGTGATAAAATGTTTGTAGAGAATTATAGGCCTATTTCAATACAAACTGTTTTCTCAAAATTATTTGAAAAGTTAATGCATTTAAGGTTAACTAATTACCTTACTAAATATACTATACTATCGGAACACCAGTACGGGTTTAGAAAAAATAAAGGTACAGCTGATGCTACAGCTGAAGTAGTTAAATTAATATATAATGGTCTCAACAAAAATGAACGAGTGGTGGTCTTGTTTCTGGACATGTCTAAGGCTTTTGACTCCCTGTCTATTGATATTTTACTAAATAAATTAGAGGTTATTGGTATAAGGAAACTGTCACTGAGATAGTTTGATTCGTATTTGAAGGGTAGAACACAACAAGTCAAAATAGGAGACGTTTTGAGTAAAAAAACATCAATTCGTTATGGTGTTCCACAGGGTTCTGTTTTGGGACCACAGTTATTCTTAATATATGTGAACGATCTATTACACACCAAATTCAAAGGTAAGATTATTTCGTTTGCAGATGACACTTCCTTGGTTTACTGTGATAAAACTGATGATGAACTATTAAGCAATATTACTGAACACTTAAGAACACTTCAAACTTGGTTCCAAAAAACTAAATTATTAATAAATGTAAATAAAACGAAATATATGTATTTTAATACTGTTAGGGGAAAGTATAGAGATCTTGAGATTTAGTCTATCATATGAGTGATTGTGTTTCTCGAACAAGAAAAAATTGGGTCTTTAAACTGTGCTTGCCCAAGGATTAAAAGAACTAAAGCATTAAAATATTTAGGAGTTAATTTCGACTGTTATCTAACCTGGCATGATCATGTTCAAAAAGTAGCATTAAAAATCAAACAAATAATTCCCAAAATGTATCTTTTAAGAGATATGATGAATATAGGAATTTTAAAGAACGTATATTATACATTAATCTTTTCCAGAATACAGTATGCAATTCTAATTTGGGAAGGAGCATCTTCATGTTATTTAAATCAATTGCAGCAATTGCAAAAATATATAGTAAAGATTATGACATTTAAAAGAAAGTACGACTTGTCTGAGCAAAGTTTCAAAAAACTTGAAATACTCAACTTAAAACAAATACACCAAATGGCTTTAGCAAAGCATGTATTTCATAATAAGGACAAATTTGATGTAGTTGCTAATAAATATTTTACAAGAGCGGTAGTGGCTCAGGATTTTTGCATTCCAAAACCAAACAAAGAGTTATTCAAAAATATTATGGATATAGTGGCTTAAAATTATTCAACTCATTGCCAGATAACATGAAAATTATAAATAATAAAACACATTTCTCTAAAGAACTAAAAAAATGGTTGTTGAATGGTGGAGATTGCGACTGATGCTTTATTAACTGATTGCATTGAAATGAGATATGAGTAATAGGAGATAAATTTATATATTACAAAGGCTGAAATTGCTTTATTTGTTTACATATTTATGTATATTGATGTACTCAGGATTGCATGAAATATATGTTTTGTAAACATCCATTTGCTATGTATTAACTATGTATTAAATATTGTGCAAATAAATATTATTATTATTATATGCAGATAAAATAGGAGATACCTTCCTCCTACAGGATGGTAATACTCTCCCTCACCACTGCCACCCTGTGGATTGCTATCTGGAGAATAGCACTATTAACCTTATGAAGTGCCAAACCAGTATCCCACTATAAATCTGATAGAACATGCATGAGATGCATTACTCCCCTGAATCCCATTACTGCAAATCTTATAAACTTTAATGTGCTTGGGAGGAGCAATGAATATTAATTACTTCCACAGCACTGCTAGCCAGTCTTATCAATAGTATGAGATATGGCTGTGAGGCCTGTATAGTTCACTTTAGTTTACTATACAGTTTTAGTTTTGTAACTTCACCTTTTTACCATGTGTCTCTATTTGTATATAATTTAGAGATTTAAAGTCCTCTTCCATTTTTCAACTGTTATTCTAATGTACAGTGTTTATATACATCTAACTTCCAATTCAGATGCAGATTATTCAACAGGTTTTTGAGAAAAACTTGTTTTCAGGATGCGACTTAATTTATGAATTGAGGTTGTTTTACCTCTGAGCAGCACTTTTTTGCACACAATGGGCTAAATGGCTAGGCCACAAGGACCCCAAAGGCTCAGAGAAGGTTGGGGGAGGGGACCAATTGGAACAACTGTTGCAAGACATATGGTAGCCTCCCATCAAGGCCATTCAGTGTCCTTTAACATGAACAAGGTATGGATCTCCTGAACAAGGGGCCAAAGTGTAACATCCCATCCAACAGATGGTGACCTTTCCAAGCCCATCAGTATTCCCTACTGACTTTGGGCAGGCAGGGAGGGGAGTTTCCTGGAGATAAATCTCAATGCTGTTCCAGCTGGAACTTGAACCTGGGAACTGTAGATTAAGAGACTGGTGGAACTATAATTTATGGAAATCAATGTATATATATATACATGTATATACACTGATCACCCAAAACATTAAAACCACCTACCTAATACACTGAAGTGCCATTGAATTAGGATAAGGAGATGTTGTGCAAATTCAGTTCTGCAAATTCCGCATTTGCACGCAAACCCTGGTCATACATAGTTGTCAGCTTTGGCTTCCCCAAGAATTTGTTGTGAGAAGCATAATGGGAAAGGCATGGGATTTAGATGCATTTGGCAAAAAGCAGACTGTAGGTGCCCAACAGATGGGACACTCGATCTCCAAAATTGTCAATGAACTTGGATTTTCTCGTATGACAGTTTCAAGAGCGTTCTGGGAATATGAAAATTCCAGCAAAAAAAACAAGCACTGGGACAAACTGCAAAGAACAACCAGCCTTGAATGATCATGCGCTTTGCCGTCTGACCCACTTCATACAGACTGATAGGGGCCAGACATTATCTGAAATCACCTCCCATCTGAACGTGGGTTCCAACTGGGAAGTCAGTGCACGGACGGATCATGCAATGCTCACTTCATTGTCTTGGCTTCGGGAGCTGCCGACCTACGATAATCCCACTTCTAACGGCTCAATGCCTTGCCTGGGCTAAAGGACATTGAAACTGGACCATCGAAAATTGGCAATGGATAGCCTGGAGTGGTGAATCCCGATTTAAACTTCATCAGGCCGATGGGAGGCTGAGGGTATGGCACCAACCCCATGAATCCTGCATGTAAGGTCAGAACAGTACAAGCTGGTGGTGGCCTGGGGTGTCTTCAGTTGGCCATCTGTGGGACTTTTGGTAGGTGTACCGACGACTCTCAATGCACCTCCATACATAGAACTCATGGCTGACCATTTACACCCATTTATGGCCATCATGCATCCAATGGAGATGGCATCTACCAGCAAGACAACTGTTCATCTCACAGGTCCAGGTTGGCTACAGCATGGTTGCAGGAGCATTCTGTCGACTTTGAAATAATGAATTGTCCACCTAGAAGCCCAAATTTAAATCCCATCAAAAATCTTTAGGATACCGTCGAGCAGAGTGTTCGGGCCTGTGTTCCATCAGTGACAACCTTGTGAGAATTGTGGACAGCTCAGGAGGATGCATGGGTCGTCATACCTGTGGAACATTTACACAGGCTTGTGAAGTCCTTGCTTCGTCGTGTGGTGGCTGTTATTAGGGCCAGAGGGAGTCCAACACATTACTAGGTTTCTGTCCCTAATTCAATGGCACTTTAGTGTACGATGCAGTCCTCCTCTCGCTGCCAAAAGAGCTCTCACCCAATGAGGCATAGATTCAACAAGATGTTGATAGGTGTGCCTGATATTTGGTACCATGACTGCAACAGAAGATCCTGCAGTTTCCGTAAATTATGTGGTTGGGGTGATGCTGCTCACACCCGTTTCTCCAACTCAAATTCCAAATACTCAATAGGATTAATGTCCAGTAAAAATGTGGGCCATGGCAATAAATGGAATTCCTCATCATGTTCTAGGAACCATTCCTGAACCATCTTCACAGTGTGATGACTTGGGGCACTGTCTTGCTGAAAGACGCCATCTCCGCCAGGGAATACATTTGCCATAAAGGGGTGTATTTGGTCAGTCACAATGTTCAGGTAGGTGATAGCTGTCAGAGTTTGCTCTACAGGGATAATTGTCCAAGAAACATTGCCCAGACCATCACACTCCCTCCAGCCGCCTGGATTCGTCCCACAGTACATCCAGGTGAGAAAGCTTACGTGGGTAAACAACGCACACGAGCTTGTCAGTCCACATGGTGCAACAGAAAACAGGATTTGTCTGACCGTGCGACCCACTTCCAGTCTTCTATGGTCTAATGTCGATGATTGCATGTCCACTGCATTGATGATGGTGAACAGCTATGAGCATAGGCACATGAATGGGTGCGGAGATCCATATCCCAGAGCTTACGATGAACTGTGTGTTCGGACACATTGGCCATTTACCACAATTGAAATTATGGGCTTTGTCAGCTACAGTAGCCCTCCTGTTGCTGCGGACAAGACGAGATAGCCTGAGCTGACCTCTGGCATCAATGAGGCATGGCAGGCCCATGCCTTGTCAACGGCTCGAAGTGTCACCTGTTTCGGACCATTTTTGATAGGTACTAACTACTGCATAGCATGAGCAGTCTACCAGTGTCACTGTTTCGGAAATGCTCTTACCAAGGTGTCTTGCCATAATGATCTGGCCTTTGTCGAAATCAGATAAATCCTTTGTTTTCCCATGTTGAGAAGAAATGAAATGCTGCCTGCAAGAGCTCCGACCCAGCCTGCCTGCAAGACCAAGCCAGCCTGCCTCCGATTCAGCCAGCCTGCCTGCCTGCCTGCCTGCCTGCCTGCCTGCAAGAGCTCCGACCCAGGTATTATATTTATCATTCGCAACCTTGGCATGTGACATTGATTGGCTGCATGCATGCTTCTTTCCATAACGTAGGAGTGGTTTTAATGTATTGGCTAATCAGTATATATAGATGCACAACACTGAATATGACTATCTTTTTTTCCTATTCTTTATACTTTTTAGTGGAAAAACACATCTTGGGCTGAGTGGCATAAGAACTACTTCCTACAAAAATCAGTTGCTCTGGCAACTGACAGACAATCAAGATTTCCGCCAACAATGGCTATGAAGGAATTTATTGAAAATAAGTACCATGACTTTACCTACGGATAAAGGGATGGGAGGGGGGGGGGGGGTACCTTGGCCAATAGCAGGTCAAGCTCATAATCTGCAGTTCCCAGGATCATGTCCCAGTGGGAACAGCTTTGAGATTTATCTCTGATAAACCACACCCCTCCCTCAGTCAGAAAGGGGATACCAGTGAGCTTGGAAAGGCAGCCATCTGTCAGATAGAACATAATGCAGTGACAAAGTGTGCAGGAGTCATACCCTGTGCACATTAAAGAACACACTTGATGGAATTGATGGGATGCTTCCATTTGTCTCTTTACATCTATCTAGTGGGTGCTCTTCTTCAATCACCTCTGAGCCCTTCTGACCTTGTCATTTAGCCTACAGTGTGCAAAAAAAAATGCCACTCAGAAGTAAAACAACCCAACAAATTGGAGATAAAAACACACATTTTATTCAGTATCAATTAGAAAGATGGTATTTTTTATAGCCTACCACATACTCCAGAATTATAAGTGATACCCTCATCATTAATAATCTGTAGGCAATCAGTATAGATCTAAAAATAATTTTTCAGCAGGAAAATTGTCTTTGGTTGATTGGCTATAACTCGGAAAATTCCTGATGTGACAGTTGCTCTGACCATTATCGACCAGCTGCCAATCAAGATTTATACTAATAATGGCTATGAAGAGATTCAATCAACAGAATCTGCTATTAAACAAAAAAAATATCACATGGTATTACATATTGATTATGGTATATAGAGCCACTTAAAAATATGGAATTGTTATAACTCAACACACAATTCAATATTATAAAAACAATCCTTATCCTTAATAATCACTAGAGTCACTGACATATTGTCAAGAGATCGTAAGTTTGTAAACCTATATGGCTAAAGAAAAACTCTTCTAGTCAAAAATTATTCCTTGATCAAAACTGACTGTGAACAATTCATAGTTATCTTTTTTATTAACCCTTTCTATGTTGAAGCAGTCTTAATCGGTGTCATCCTTTGAATTCTAGTGACTTGAGAAGTAAACTTCTGGCCTAGTTCCTACTCTAGCAGAGTTGTAATGCTTTCTAAACTTTTAACATAGAGATATTGATTTTATTACTATCTGAAATTGCATCATCCGGACACATCATCAGCTTTAAGTCAATATTTTAGCAGACTTTCAGTTTTAAAGATGGTTTGTTGTTGTTGTTGTTTTCGCTCTAATGCTCCTAAAATTATTTTTTACTGCTTCTCAAGTGCGTACTGCAATTATAAACAATAATTAATTTGAAATGATCAAAAATGAAACCACTAGTGATCTCTAATGGTTGGTAAGGGGTGAATTGTAGGATTAATAATAATTTTTAAAATTAATTTTCTATAGCAGTTATGCAGCTTTATACCAAAATGATTCATTCTCAATTTCAATACTTCAGTTAAGCTTAAAATGCTTTGAAACACTTTTAATGAATTTTTTTGTAGTTCTTTACCACTTTTCATATGCATTTTTTAATTTTTATTTAAATTATCTAGTTTTTAAAGCAAAATGTTTGTTTATGACTCAGCTTTTCTTAGGCTTAAAGTTTGTCAATTCAGAAAGGGGATACAAGCAAGCTTGGAAAGGCATCATCTGTCAGATATGACATAATGCAATGACAAAGTGTCAAAAGTCTAAGCATATGCATTACATGCATGAATGACTAAAAAAATTTAGAAAAACCTAAATAAATGAAAGATTTAAGCATAAACAGAAAGAAATATTAATGAACTTTTTATATTAAAATAATAAAATTATTTAGAAAAAACCAGACACCATGAGAGTTAATAAACTGAATGCACTTCTGTCTTTATGGTTTTCCATAACTCATGCATTGTTTTTTATTATTAACTTATATTAGTGGTTCACGAACATTTTCAGTTCTACAACTGTGATTTAGGAAAATCAATTTTGGCATATCTCTTCAATTTTTAGTTGGATTTGTAAATTATTAATCGTATCATTTTGCCTTATGGAGGATTAAGTTGAAATAATATAATTATCAATAAAAAAAATCTTTAAAGTGGTTTTTTAAGATATATATTTTAAAGTTTTTTTACATTTGCACTAACAAAGACTTAAGAAGACATTCAATCAACAGAGTTATCACATATTGTTGATATTATTGATCATCAAATACATTTTGTGTCACTTAAGAAAGATGCATTTTTACATCCCATCACACAATTCAGTATTGTGAGATCCTCATCAATAATTCACAGGCAATGAATTGTCACAAATGTTTATAACTGGATTTTACAGTAAAATATGATCGAACCTGTTGACATCAACTATAGAAGTATGATTCTAATTCTCATTGTTTCTTACTTTTCCTTTCAATATTTCATTTTCTTCTTGAAGTGCATTATGACGAAATAGTTCTTCTTCATAATTCAGTAACATTGGGGTAGCTGAAATAAACAAAACAGCTGAATAAATAATGAATGAATGAATGAACAGACAAACAGTGATAATTTTTTTAGATAAAGGGGAATAATAATTATAAAGGTTGGTTCAAATGAAAAGTGGGCAAATCGAAAATGAAGTTCAAACCATTTATTGACTATTCAAAATTCACCATGCCTACTGAGACATTTGTTCCAATGTGAAACCGGCAACATTGTACCCTATTTCCTAGAGTGACTTTGGCTGTTGCATGAATAAGCCTGTGGTGCTGCACTGCAACTCTTGATCTGGCTTCAACTTCTTTCTTTCCATGGTACACTTGTGAGATCCAGAAATATGAATATATAATAGGGAACATGGCAGAATTGCAAGGAGATCCAATGCATCCCCAAGCAATTCCAATGAGATCTCTTCAGCGTTGTTGTTGTTGTTACTTGGGCAGTATGGAAGCTGACATTGTCATGCAGCAAACCAACCAGGGGTGGCTCATCCATTAGGCCACAGGGCACTGCCCCTCCAAAAATAATCACAATAAATAATAAATGAATTTCAAATTTAGTATTAATTATTTGTCACATCTAAATCAACGTATCATTTTTACATTTGTTTTGTAATCATTATTTGCTGTGTTACATAGACAATCACAGCATTTACTTTGCAAATAAGGGCTACATCAACTGCTTTAGCACTGTCAATATGAATTTTAACATTACAGCCACCATCTGGAATCTTAGCATTATCTATTACAGCAATGACACAAATGTGCATGCACTGAAATATAATAGCGCTGAACTGCTGGAGGTGAGTCACCATTTTGTAGCGGCTAGTGACATTTGATTGGTTGATTCTACCAGTCCAACCAATAAGCAAAGATCTTGTTACTTAGTGAATATTTTCATTTGACTGTGGTAGGCTCAACAAGCCTAAACTTTCCTGACAATATGTGTTTGACCTGGGGTGCCAACTTTTCATTTTGCCAAGGAAGAATACTTATGTATGAAGAATTTAAGAATAACATTACGCGTGAAATACAAAATGTGTTTAACATATGGTCTACAAGAGAATGCTAATATTATATATTAAATTACATCTCATCACCAATGTGTACATCAGTCAGCTAAATTGCAATATCTGCTTTTGGACTTGCAACTTAAAGGTCTCCAGTTCGGATACCAACCACTGTCATTATAGTTGCTTTCTTTTCAGTCCATTTAACTATTATATCACTTTTTAACAATTAATTGTAAAATAAATTAATACATTGGGGCCTCCAACATCCAGTAATAATTCATTTCACAAAACCCATTGGATGTTGAAAACATTGCAAGCTGAAACCAATAATACATTCTTAGACCAAAAAAAAAGACTCACCTCAATAAAATAATCCACAAACCGTGAAAGCCCATATGCATATACTGCTTGCAATAAATTAATATTGCAAATTAAATATAACCAAAATAAACAACTTTTCAGGTGATAATTTAAGATGAATAATTCATTTCAAAATAATACATTTATAAACAGAATGGAGTCAAAAAGTAGTAAACTCGTATTTTACACATAATTTTCACAAATAGTTTTTTAAAATGCCATTATAAGGAGGAAAAATATGTATCCATAAGTAATTATTACAGTAGAGGAACAAAATACTAAATTGAAGTGGAAAGAATACCTTTCTGAGTGCTTTTTTTAAACAATGCATTTTGAGAATAGCTGAAAAAATATATATATATGCATTGCAAAACATCTTTTCAGTCCTATTCAGTTCAACTGAATATCAGGTATCTCCCCAATTTTTTCCCCTACATTCAGGCTCTGCCTGTAGTAGTTAAAGTTTCCCACCAAAAATTTTAGAAATGATCATTTTGCTCAAACATCCAGGGCACTTCAATTTTATTGTCTGCCTTCAAATGTCATGTTTGGCAATATCATCATGAGTTGATGGTGTCACTGTTATCCAGAAACTAAATAAACAGCACAACCTGACAGTGATATTAAAACATGCATACTGACACTGTTCAACTTTGGATGCTTCCATGTGGGATTTATCTGGAATCCACAATACCCGTTTTAGGCCTTCTATCCTATTAGCTACAATTTGTAGCATGGATAATTTGATGCTCCCATTAATGTAGCAGGTAGTAAAGAAGAATCAACAATTTATTAAGAATTATTTGCAGTTACAGTCTGGGATTGTAGCAGTATTCGAATTTGGGGTACTGCAGAGTGTGAACCTATTTGGAGTTAGATTACAGAGTAAAAATATTGGATGAAGCACCTAGCTCACTACAGTACATAAGTTTAGTTCATTGTTGTATAATGTTAAAATGTCAACCAGGTAATGCTGTGATTGTCACCTTGTGATGCCCCCTCATTCACTTTTACCTTACCTTAATCAGTTTTCCTTAATTTATGTTAAATTTATCATTTTGGGGATTTTTATTTCATTTTTGGCATCACAACGCTCGTTTCCAAGAGCATAGGAATTGCGCATGCGCAACTCCGAACTTTCGATTGTTGCCCGCTAAAGCGCATGTACAAGGACATGCCCCCTCTTGCGTCATAGCTTGCGTGCTCATCATTTTATGCAAATGTCTTTACCAGTGCGACAGCCACGTGTTGCTAAGCCTGTACGCTTGTTAAAACCGTGACATGTTAGTCACAGTAGTCAGTTGAGTTTTTGAGTTGGAGTTTTTTTGAGTAGACAAAAGTTGAGTTGAGAGTAGAGAAGTTAGAGAGTTGAAGGAGAAGAGTTGATAGAGTTGTTTGTTAGTTGTCAGTTTGTAGTGAGATCGAAATGATGTAGTATCTTCTTCATTGAAGTTTGGTGAGTGTTTGAAATAATTTTGGAAATAAATTTGTTTGTTATATAAACCCTTTTTGAATCTTTACTATTTTTTTCTCTTGAGCAACATTAATTGTTTTGATTATAAGTAAAAATAGAAGTTTGACAATCATTTAAATTTTGAATTCTTACTCGTTAAGTAATTCTCACTGGTATTCAAACCCTAATTGAACTTTATTTTTGCAATTTTTTAATTATTGCCTGGCACCCGACTTAGCTATCCGGAGCTTGAATAATTATTGGATCAGACAAAGGGTCCACACTTTAAAAGTATTTTGAATTCTTTGGAGTGTTACAACCTATGTTTAAATCATTAATAATGTTAAATAGCGTGAGGAGACTTTATTACGTCCATCTTACTCAGCACAATATAAAAAAAGTTGCCACCCTTTGATCATAGATGGCGCCAATGGTTGGCACCAAAAATCATTGGTGAATAGTTAAATCTTAAATTAGCGAAAAAAAGATGAGCTGGCATTTATTCAATTGGTAAGAATACTCTAGCATGTTTCTGGAGAGATGCGGTTTCATGTCCCATAGGTTGGCAAAATTTTTTCCACAAAATATTTATTGATATATTGACGTTAAAATGTCATCCAGGTAACGCTGTGATTGTCACCTATGTTGGATAAATTGTAATTAAAAGTATCAATAAAATAAGTCCTACCTTTTAAAAACTGCACTTTCAGGCAAACTGCTTAATACTATGACTCTTCCAATATCTGCCATTTGAGATCAGTAATGGTTTCATTTCGATTATTTCAAATTATTCTTTATAATCAAACAAACATTTGCAAAGCAATAAAATATAATTCCAAAAGCACCACATTAAAAAAAAAAGTCTTTAAAATCAAAAATCTGCTAAAAATATTAACTTAAAGCAATGCACCTAGTTCCCAAATGACACAACTTTCGGTATGATAGAGTAAAATCATCAACTATATCATTGCTACTTCATGCTATATATATATGGCATACTTGGCAGACTTGGCATCAGCATATGATCACTGCGGGTTCAAAGAGCTTTATTTTTAAAACTTTACCATAATGTTTTTCAAGCAGAATGAACAGACAAAAAATATATATCATAGACTGAAATACAATTTTCAACATTTCATTAAAAACAGTTAAAAAATGCTGTTTTCTATTTAAAAAATTCCAAATTTATCATATTGTGCAATGAAATGGTAAACACTCCATATACCATTGGGACTGGAAAAGTGAATATGGTAAACCCAGTTGGACACCCAAAAGTTAATTATTATTAAGTAATAAAAAAAAGGTATGGGTGCTATTGACTTGAATGAGGCTGAAGAAAGTCACATTTTCAATCAGTGTTTCATTGTGTATTATGGAATTATGAAGACTTTCAGAATTCAACTTCGGTTAATGCTTGGACTGAAATACTAATGAACATTAGAGTGCTATTTAATCCGCATATACCAGGTGTTTCATGTATTATGAAACTGTGAAGATTTTCCTGTTTCAACTTTGGTGAATGCTTGGCCTGAAACCATTGAGCCATATCATCAGTTTTATTTGGGATGGATAATTATCTGATGAAGAGGAATCCTATATTATTGAAGATTTGATATTGTTTATTCACAATATATTAAGGGTCTGAATATAATTATTCACAATATATTAAGGGTCGAACTTGGTTATAACGAGCACCAGGGGATAACAAAATTCCCTCATTTAACCATTACTCACTATATCAGTGAAGATTTTTCTTCTATTTTATCTCCTATTTTTCTTTAATTCTCAAATATCTTGATAAAAAAATAGATTCAAAAAACAAAAGAAATATTAGAGAAAAAAAATATAATTCTATACCTGCATATAATTTGTATTAATATGCTTGTATAAACTACAATACACTTAATGCTAAACACAATTTATTTCTCCATAATTAAAAACAATAAAAATTAATAATAAACATGATTTCAATTAGTCTTTATATTTATGAATCTTAAAATTGATGTTTGCTTTAAATATTTCACTTTGATATTTCTCAAATTTCCCTTTAAAACACTCAGTGTGTTAAAAGTCTCATTATTTGCTTCAGTTCCTTCAAAAAAAATTGACTAATGTGTCCATTGCACCTTGAGCTTGGGAGATTGTCAGCATTGATTTTGATTTACTTTCACTTATCATATCATCATCACAATCATCTTTATCATCTTCATCTCTTTTTTTTTTTGACTACCCAAGCAATTAAGAATGTTTCCATATTTCCAAAATAAATAAATAATAAATACCCCCTCAAGCAGCTGCTTACCACAGAGGTCTGACAGGAGCCTGTCAGTTTATATGGCTATAGTAGAAGGTCTGTGAGAATGGCGGGATCTCAGCAGAGAAACAATACAAACATCCATGCTGAGGCTTGAACCCAGGGCTCTTAGATCAGTAGCCAAGTGCACTAACCACCATAGTTACCAAATTTGTATGGTATTTTCCATGTAGTACACTCGTTATAAAAGTGAGCAATTGCATAGGAAAGGCGTAAATTAATATCATTATGGCTTTTTGCTCATTATAGCCATGATCTTGTTATTTTTGTGCTCGTTACAACCAAGTTCGACTGTACTTTGATATTATGAAGAATTTTAGAGCTCAACTTATCAACTACTTGGACTCTATAACATTTATTAATTATATCTCAGTTACCCAAGTTTGTTCATCAAGGAGAATGTTCTGAAAACCTAGTTAGTTTGGCTACTAAAGAAGTCCCTGTAAAATGTTATAATACTTGAATGTAATTCTTTAATAATAAAAACTTACAGTAAAAGGGTGTATGTTCCATGTCTGACTTATCCTCAGCTGTGTATCATAAAAAATATTGTTTTAAAGTTGCATTATTTTGTTTATTGTTCACAGTTGACAAACATTGACCTTGTTATCTGGTCTTTTGTTATCAGGAGCTTATAAAATATAGGCCAAATTCACAATGGTTAAATATTTAATAAATATTAATAATTACAGTTTACATTGTATTTATCTCATAGTGAGGGCATCTCCTTATACAAGGTGGCTGTTCCTCAAGTAACCTTCAGTCATAGTAACATTATGTTGGTCTACCAGCAATCATATCAGACCAATATTCATATCAGACCAACTACCTATACAGATAGTACTGAGAAGATCTTAGTAACTATATAAACTATTGTACAGACTTAATAGCAATTACTTTGGACATTATCATTTTATGTTGAATATCTAAATTCATTATATAAATCTATCTAATACTTCGCTTATCTTTAAGTTAACTGTTTATCATATCACAATAAAGCAGTAACTTCAATGGTAAGAACTTAGTTCTGATGACTTTGAACCAGCAGGCACAAAAGTTCGTAGTTAACACATATATCACTGCTGACTGACAATGATCTGTCACTATGCTAATTTTGCTATATCTGTGATGTGACTTGCTGCAGGCACATATGGTACTGCACATTGTGATATTAATGGCTTTCAATACGTAGTCCGCAGTTAGTGCAATTATATATTGTACCTTTCAGGTTCTCTACAGTCCTTCAGTGGATCATACATATACTTGCACAGTTACGATGTTACAAGATGTTTATAATTCACAAGTTAAATGCTAGCTGAGATTACGTGAAGGGCAGCATACAAGCCAGTCTTCCCATGGTCTTTGCTATACCAGATTTAAACTAATATACATCAAAACTTTTAACATGACAACTTAAAATTAACTCAAGACTAAAGGCTGACAAGAGGTCAACAAAATGCGTCCTGCAACCTTTCAGTCTTAAGTTTGTTTGGGCGGGGTGGCTCAGTTGGTAGTGCGCCAGGCTCGTAATCTGTAGTTCCCAGGTTCAAGTCCCAACTGGGTCAGCGTTGAGATTTATCTCCACAAAAATTTCCCCACCCTGCCAACGGTCAGTAGGGGACACCGATGGGCTTGGAAAGGCCGCGTCCGTCGGATGGGACGTTAAGCTGTGGCCCTGTGTGCAGGAGAGCCATACCCTGTGCACGTTAAAGAACACGCTGGACGGCCTTGACGGGAGGCTACCATCTGTCTCCCAACAGCTGTTCCAGTGGGTCCCCTCCCCCAACCTTCTCTGAGCCTTTGTGGGTCAGAGAAGGTTGGGGGAGTCCATGTGACCTGGCCATTTAGCCCATGGTGTGCAAAAAAGTGCCGCTCAGAGGTAAAACAACCCAACCCAACTTGAGTTTGTTTCAATCTAAACTTAACAATATCCCTAATTACAAGCATGGGGCAAAGACCCATCTCCCCACTGCTAAAGGCTTAAACCATCAATGCTGGTAGGAACTTCAGGCACCACCTTTGCATGTGGGCATTTTCAAGAGCCAGAATCAAAATAGAAACTGACCTGCCTAAGACAAATTGCTCCAAGGTAGGTTAGGGATCCTATAGAAGGATTCAGGTACCTGTGATGGTCCTGATCAGGATTATCCTCCAACTGATATAAGATATCCTGTGAATCTGTTCACTTAGTGTTGGCAAGCCACTAGCAAACAGAAAACAAGCAGATTTTCCCTTAACCCTTCCTGGGTTACCGTCAACATTGACAGAATCCGCAATGAGATATCAAAGATGTCAACAAATGTCTTTTGTACAACACATGAAACTTCAATTTTTTAAAAATAAAATTGCCATTTGAAAATTTTCTTAAGTACATCTTTTAAAATATGCTCTTCAAGTTTTGAAAAATAATATTTTCATTGAGCCGTCCCATGGCCGAGTGGTTAGCGCGCTTGGCTACTGATCTAAGGGACCTGGGTTCGAGCCCCGGGTAAGGCATGGATGTATGTGTCATTTTTCTGCTGAGGTCCTGCCATCCTCTCAGATCTTCTACTTTGGCATATAAACTGATAGGCTCCTGTCAGATCTCTGTGGCATGCAGCTGCATGAGGGAGTATTTATTATTTATTTTTTATTAAAAATAATTTGTTAAGACCATATGATTGCCATTTCTTAGAAGCACTAAGTGGTATTGCTGATTTGCTTGTTAACCTCCCTCTTTGCTGAGGCAATTTTCTGATTTAAGCTCGCAAGTTTGATTTGAACTATTAATCAACAAATTTTTCCTTAAATTTTCGGAAGTGGAGTTTTTAAAATGTTTTACTGTTAACTTGAGTGTGCATTTAAATTCCAAAGTTGACTTGTTAATATAACTCAGCACAGTTGGCGAAAAGCTTGGACTTTTCTCAAAGTATCATCATCATCATCCTCAAGCAGCCATGGGCTACGGAGGTCCAACCAGACCATGCAATTTAGTTCTCCAAGCAAGTCTATCCTGAGCTACATCTACTGCATCTGGCCACTGCACACCAATTCTAACAAGGTCCTGTTTGACATTGTCTGCCCACCGCATCCTAGGTCTCCCCTTCTTTCTGAGGCCTTTAGGCACACTGTTCATAACCCTATTCGCCAATCTATAATTATTCATACGGGCAACATGGCCAAACCAACGGAGTCTCTCTCTGCACAATATGCTGCTTAAAGGAGGTTGCAAACTCCTTTGCCTAACCTCATCATTAGTTACAAAGTTGAACCACCTAATGCCCAAGATACTGCGTAAACATCTGAAATCAAAAGCATCTAGTTTCCTGTTATCTTGTTTACAAAGTGTCCAAGTTTCACTACCATAACTAACCCTAGAAAGAACCAAACTATTATACAGCCCAATTTTAGTCTTTAGGTGTATACACCTATTTCTCCACACTCTCCATAGATTCTTAAAAGTCCCGGCAGCAATCCCTATTCGTCTGTTAATCTCATGCCGCACATCACCATTATCGGTTACATAGCTCCCAAGATAATTAAACTGTGACACCTGCTCAAGACTGCAACCATTCAGATTAACTGAATCACAGCCTGCCTGACCAATTTTCATCACTTTAGTTTTCTCTCTGTTTATAACCAAACCTACTCTACTACCAGTCTCATCAACAGCTCGAATGAAAGAGTTCATCTCATCAACATCATTTGCCAAAAGGGCTAAATCATCAGCATAATCTAAATCAGAAATTTTCGTATCTCCAGCCCATTTAAGGCCAAAATCTTTCCCTTGAAGTGAATTTCGCATAACATAATCAATAACCAAACTAAAGAGAAAAGGAGACAAAATGCACCCTTGTCGAACACCAGAAGTAATGCTAAACCAATTGCTACAAGCCTTACCAACTCTCACACACGACTCAGTGTTATTATAGAGAGCTTTCATTATGTTAACTAACTTGTCTGGTATACCATATGATTTCACAATCAACCACAAATTATGACGATCAACAGAGTCGAAAGCCTTTTTGAAAACAACAAAGCTGGCAACCAAAGGTTTCTGAAACTCAAAACATTTCTCAAGAATCTGCCTAAGTGAAAATATCTAATCCACACATCCCCTACCACTTCTGAATCCACATTGCTCATCACGCAATTGACTGTCAACCAGATTCTTAATTCTATTAAGCACAATCATGGAAAGAACTTTACCTGGAACAGAGAGTAGGCTAATACCCCTATAGTTATCACAAGAACTGTGATCACCTTTTTTGAAAATAGGGATAACAATAGCTCTGGTAATATCCTTAGGAACCATGCCTTTATCATAAAAGATATTCAGAATTTCAGTCATCCAAATGGTAACCAAAACATTTCCAGCTCTAAGCATTTCTGTAGCAATTTCATCTACCCCTGGGGATTTATGAAGTTTAGAAATAGCCAAACTAACTTCAGATTGTGTTATAGGGCCAACATTATAGCCACCAATGCATCTATCATTATTGCAAACAATGGGAGTAGAATTAACCACATTGTTTAGAACATCACTGAAATGCTCAGCCCACCTAGCCATGACATAATCCTCACCTTCTATAACCTTACCTTGTTTATCCTTCAATCCCTGTATACCTGTTCGTTTTCTACCACACAAAACATTAACTATCTGGTACAGCTCTCTGCTGTTGTGCTGTCTAACTGCTTCCTCAGCTTTGTCAGCCAGGCCATCAAGCCAAAGATTCTTATCAGCAGCTAACTGATCTTTTACACGTTTATTAAGTTCTCTGTAATGCTTTCTATTAGTACTAGTATGGTATTGATTAAGGACATTCCTGCAGTTCTTTCTTTCCGAAATAGGTTCAAGTGCCTTATCACTCAGATAATTTTGCCCTCTTCTGCTCCTTTTTTCCTAAAAGAGTACTGTTAGTGTCCAAAAAAGCCTGTTTAAAATGATCCCATTCTTCCTCAACTTCAGTAGTAAGCATACCATGACTGTCACAATGACTAAGTAACCTATCATGGTAAGCTTTGGCTATAACTGGGTCTTTCAGAGCTTCAGTATTAAAAGCAAATTTTTTAACCCTAGCACAACACTTTTTAAGTTTAAGTTGCAAGACACTTTTAACAAGGTAATGGTCAGATCCAATTTCAGCTCCCCTATATGCCCTAGTATTTCTAATAGAACTAGCCCATTTGCTGTTAATTAATATATAATCAATCATATTCCTATGCAGCCCATCAGGTGAAACCCATGTGTACTTATGTATGTCGCGATGTTTGTAATATGTGTTAGTTATTCTGAAACCATTGAGTTTACTTACCTGTAGGAGACGTTGCCCATTGCCATTGCAGCTACCAATACCAAAAGGGCCAATCACCCCTCCCCAAAGGTCAGAGTCAGTACCAACTTTGGCATTGAAGTCACCAAGAACAAGGGTAATATCTCCTTTCTTGACAGAATTCAAAATATCCTGAAGTTGTTCATAAAACCTATCCTTTTCATCCTCATCGGCATCCTCAGTGGGGGCATAACAGCAGATAACATTCAAGTCTTTAACGCTTGTCTGAAATTTTGCTGTAAGAAACCTTTCATTAATGCACTTATATCCTAGAAGAGCATCACTAGCGTGTCTGATGAGAAACAGACCCACACCTTGGTGATGCTTATTGTCGTCCCTCCCTGAAAAGAGAAATTTAAGATTATTTTTAAGAATCTGACCTTTATCTGTCCATCTGGTCTCTTGCAAGCTGAGAATATCTAAATTATAATGGTGGAATTCTTGTGTGAGGACATCAAGAGAAAAAGCTCTGTGCAGAGTCCTCACATTCCAACTACCTATGGAGAGAAAATGGTTAGTAGGATGTTTAAAGAAACTATGTTTATTGAGAGAGGGAATGCCGACAATATCAAACAGCCCCCTAATCGCAGACATGGGGCAAAGACCCGTTCCCCCACCACTAAAGGCTGAAGCCATCTACACTGGAAGACTTCCTCCAATGTAGAATTTGACGATGCCAATAGAAGCAATGAGTTCAGGTGCCTGCGATGACCTCTGCTCAGGATTATCCACCAGCTGATAAACATATCCTGTGAATCTATTCACTTGTTTGTTTGGTCAACCCACAAACAAACAGAAAACACAGCGGAAGATTTTCCCTCCACAGAAGCCCACCAGTGCAGCAAAATCAGGATCCATAATCAAGCTCAGAGCCATATATCTATCCAGTCCAGTGGGTTTATATGGTCAGCACCAGGATCCTGTGTGGTTGACCACTCCTCAGCAGGGTAGAAAAAAAAAAGAAAAGTAGCCATAGTTGTCCAGATCAGTAGGCCACACTAATCTGGCAGCCCTCCCCTTCCGTTCACTTCCACAAGAGAGTATCTCTTTTGAAAGGTACTAACGGTCTGCACCACGAGAAGGCGGGGTCGGACATTAGGTGCTAGGCCTGGCCGGTTCTATGCATCATCACAGGGGATTGGTGCATAGCTCTCCTTCCAGTGACTACCTAGCTACCATTTACAGACCTGGTATGTTAATGAGAAAAAAATTACAAAATGGGAGTAATTTTCTTGCTTCAAGTTATTATTAATTTTTTGTTACTCAGAAATAAATAGCTTTTCTATTCATGTGCATTATAATCATTTTTATCCATTAGTTTTTTAAATAAATTTTTATTTGCGTGCCAGATGCATTTTTTTACTACATTTATCTATAAAAGCCCTATTAAAATAAAATTAGTCACTTTTTTGTTAAACATTATCTTTTCAGAAAATACAGATTAAATACTGATTAATTTGGCATATAAAATATACCCCCTCAAGCAGCTGCTTGCCACAGAGGTCTGACAGGAGCCTGTCAGTTTATATGCCATAGTAGAAGGTCTGAGAGGATGGCAGGACCTCAGCAGAAAAATAACACATACAACCATGCCTTATCCGGGGCTCGAACCCAGGTCCCTCAGATCAGTAGCCAAGCGCGCTAACCACTCGGCCATGGGACGGCTAGCATGCCATAATTCCTTTCATTAGCTGTTTGGCAAAAAAGTTCTAATGGTAATTTTTTTTTGGCCGATTACAGTAAAAAAAAGTTGCACCTCTGGATGTAAATTAGTTTTTCAGGCTGGACACCGGAAGGGTTAAAAAGAGATCCACCAGAAAGTCCAGAATCCATATCCAAGCTCAAAGCCATAAGCCTATCCAGTGGATTTAAATTATCAGCACCGTGACCCAGTGAAACTGGTCACTCTTCAGGAGGGCAAAAAAAAATGTGGCCATAGATGACCAGACAGTAAGCTACATTGACTGTCAGCCCTCCCCTTATCTTCCAGAAAATATTATTTCTTTTGAGAGGTATTAATGGCCTGCATCATGAGAAGGCAGAATTAGACTTTAGGTACTAAGCCTGGCCAGTTATATGCATCATCATTGGTACACAGCTCTCTTTCCAGTGTATGCCTAGAAACTATTTACAAACCAATTCTGTATAAGAATTCAAAACTAATATTTTTTCCTGTGATCAGAAGATTTCATTGTTAGAAACTAGGTACTTCAAGGTTAAATACCACAAATAATAACAAAAATCCAAAACAAAGGTGAAGCATTAGAATGGAGAATTACACTTAATAAGGAGTATGATCCATTAACAGTCATGCAGGTCTTACAACATTTCATATTGTCAAACACAGTACCCAAATTATAGGGTGTCCCATCAGTCCTTACACATGGGCAGAGGTGTCCCATACATTCTTATACATGTCACAAATAAAAATAATTATAATGTATCCTTCTTCTTTGATGTTTCAGATGAGTCAACACATTGATGGGTTTGGGTTGTTTTACCTCTGGATGGCACTTTTTTGCACACCATGGGCTAAATGGCCAGGTCACATGGACCCTGAAGGCTCAGAGAAGGTTGGGGGAGGGGACCCACTGGAACAGCTGTTGGGAGACAGATGGTAGTCTTTCATCAAGGCCATTCAGCATGTTCTTTAACGTGAACAGGGTATGGCTCTCCCACACAAGGGGCCACGATTTAACGTCCCATCCTACAGACAGTGGCCTTTCCAAGCCCATCGATGTCCCCTACTGATCATGGGCAAGGCAGGGAATTTGTGAAGATAAATCTCAATGCTGACCCAGCTGGGACTCGAACCCAGGAACTACAGATTATGAGCCTGGTGCCCTACTGACTGAGCCATCCCTACTCCCAACACATTGATGAATGGAAGAGTAATGATGTATTATTTCACACCCCCAAGAAAAAGTGGAATTGGTACTTATGGAAGTTGCTGGAAAATGTCAGTGAGAAGCATGCTAGAAATTTCAAAGGCTACATCCAGACGAGCCAAAGCCATGTCACATCTGTCATTAATATTCTGAAGAGACTGATTTGGTGATAGATAAACCTAGACCAGGTTATCTGAGTAGTACCTCAGTTAAAGCTTGGATAACCACACTGTGGCTGTCCAAGCAAAAGTCAAAGTTAGCTCTTGCTGGTCTGTAAGAAAAATTGCACAAGAAGTGGGAATTTCAAAATTATCTATGTCCAGAATCCTGAGAAAGAACAGGTTCCATCCATACAAAATGCAAATGGTACAGGAGTTGCATGGGAACAACATGGACTATAGAGAGCAGTTCTGTGATTGGGTACTAGAGAAACTACAGGAACAATGTCTCTCTTGGCTAATGTAATCTACAACGATGAAGCAAACTTTTATTTGAATGAGATAGTCAGCCGCCAAAACTGTCGTTACTGGATTGTGGCACAACCACACTGGATTGATGATGTACATATACAGAATGATCCTGGGATATCTGTTTAATGTGCAATTCATGGTGACATCATAGGACCTTACTTTTATACTGACACAATCACCAGCGACTGTTATTTGCAAAGGTTAAATGGCATTTTGGCACTCTACTCAGAGGACATACCCTTAGCCCATTACCCCAATGTTTTCTTTCAGAAGGATGGAGCAGCACTCCAATATGCCATAACTGCCTGAACTTGGTTGAATGAAACACTACCCCACAAGTGCACAGGCAGACATGGTGCAGTGGAATGGTCACCTCTAAGTCCAGATTTGACTCCCTTGGATTTTTTTCTATAGGCCAACTAAATTCTCATAGGTATTATAATTGCCCCTGAACACTTGATGAATTAAAAGAGCCCATCCACAGTGAATATCACACCTTCCTTTCTCCATAATGTGTCAGTCACTCAGAGGCAGGATTGCCATGTGCAAACATCACAATAGTGCTTGGTTTGAGCATTTGATGTCTTAGTAAGGATTCAGTACAATCGAATATAGTGAATATAAAAGTTGAATATGTGTACAGTTGAATATTATTATTTTGCCTATATATAAGGACTTGTGGAACACCCTGTAAATATTGGGAGTAGTGACCATTGATTAAAAAAGTATACTGTACAACTTGTGCCGAGTCTGAGGAGAATACTGAAAAGCTCCTAGTATCTCTCCTCAATGCATCCTAAATGTATTCAACAAGATTTAGATGGGACACAGAATTTCTCAAAAACTGCAAACACAGAATACATCTCCAAGTTATTTTATTTAAGAATATCTCTGAATGTGACAACATTTATAGTCCATTGTTGTTTAACAATGGACTATAAATGTTGTCACATTACATACACAATAACATTTAAATTTATGTAATATATTTTTTACCTGTTGATTCTGCTTGAAAAAATTATGAGAGTGTTTAAAAATAAATCTATTTGAGTCTGTAACAAATATGCACATTTTCAATCACCATAAATATCATCAAGTAGAGAAGATTTAGTATATGCCTTTATTCTGCCATACCATGCATAGATTATCGATTGTTTGCATTTTCCTATATTTTGCAATACTTATAGCTCTACTAGAGTTGTAATGCTTTCTAAACTTTTAATGTAAAGATAATGATTTTATTACTACCGAAAATTATATCATCCAGGAATTATGCACATTGGCTTTTGATCAATATTTTAGCATATTTTCGATTTTAAAGACACTTTTTATTTACTTTAATACTTCTAAAATTCAATTTTTATTACTTCTAAAATGAGCACTGTGATTATAAAGAATAATTAATTTGAAATGATTGAAAACTAATCCGCTAGTAATTGGTAATGGCGACAGTCCAAAGATCATTAGGATTACTTAAAGCAAGATTCTTAAATGGTAGGACTTTATTAATATTTTTAATTACATTTCAACCAAATAAACTAATTAAGGTAAGGAAATTGCAATTTTGAATCAAAATTTCTGCCAGAATTTTAGAATTAAACTTTTCCAAAGCACTTATGCAGCTTTATAATTACGCAACTCATTCTCAAATTCAGTGCTTCAGTTAAACTTTAAATGCTCCGATACATTTTATTGAATTTTTCTTCATAATTCTTCATCAATTTTCAGATACATTTTTCAATTTTTATTTACATTATCTTGTTTTTAAAGCAAACAAATTTTTTTATCACACTGCTTTTCTTAGGCTTAGAGTTTGCAGATCGTCAAAAGCCTAAAAATATGCATTATATGCATAAATCACTAAGTATTTTAGAAAAAACGAAATAAATGAAAAATTTTAGTGATAATAGAAATAATAAGAACTGTTTATATTAGAATAAAATGATATAGAGAAAATGGCAATATATATATATTTGAAATTTTACTGAAGACAAAGTAGAAAAAAACAGTAAAATTTTGCAATGTTTTAAAAAAATGCTTAAAAAATTAACTTACTATTTTTTCTCCAAATTTTTGCCATTTTATTAAGCATAATGAAATGTTCTTTCTTTTGGTATATAACATGATTTATTTCCATTCATTAGTTACTTCAGGATGTGGTTCTAAAACTGTTTATTATATTTTCTGAAAACACTTTGAAATAAATCCAGCCACCACAGTGAGTTCAGTTTGAGAAATCTGATACTGTAAGGGTCAAACAACAGTTGCATTTTTAAATTTATAACATAGTCTGAGAGTTATGAGAAAATGATCTGTAAAGAATCTTGACACCTCCCCAAAAATTGCCTTTGACACTAATCTAATAATGTCTCAATATCTTCAAGAATATGATAGATGATGTCTGGGAGGCATAACTAAAGCTTTTGATATTTGCAAATTACCACAATAGTATCCAAATCCAATGCAACAACTGTAGCTTAGATATGCACAGATAGTCTTGGTTGAACCTCCACAGTCCATTGGCTGCTTGAGGATTTTGCATGCATATACATGCAATGATATTCTGATTAGTATATGCCTTTTATATACAATTTGATTTGCATATGCAGAAATGAAGAACAAGGAAAAGTTTTAGAATAGTTCATTTTAATGTTATTATACCTCTATATAATGTAATATTTAGCTTTATCAAGAAATCTAGGCTCAAATCCAGGGTAGAGAATGGACATGTATTTCTGCTGAGACCTCACCTTCCTCACAGATCTCTGTGGAACTTATGTTATACTGACATGCTCTTCTCAGACCTCTGTGGTAAGTAGCTGCTCGAGGGTTTTTGTTTGCTTTTTCATTTTTTTTTTCAAGTAGTAGTTTTTGAATTATTACATATTTCCCAATCTGCACTCAAATTAAAATGACATGTGTGTATTGGGAATGAAACGGCAGTCTTTCCTTCAACAGAGGAATGTCAATGCAAAAAAAAATAATTCAGAGTTACATAAGTAGTTAAGTGCTGGAGTTAGTCATTGACAGAATTTTCTGATGACTGACACACCTCAGTGAAGTTGCCATATATCCTATAAACAGATCACATTGATCTGGCAACTTTCCCTATAGAAGAAATAATATATCCTGTGGAAAATGCTGAACAATAACACTTGATGAAGTAATCAGATATCAGACATTATGCCTAACTATATCAATGCACCACCTCAAGGGAATGATATATAACTCTCCTTCGAGTTTATGCAGTTATCATTTGCATTAAAATTTATTTTTAATACTAGGTGACCAGATTAAGATGGAACTCAGATATTCCAACTGACTGTTAGCAATCAGGACATAGTTTGCTTCTGAACAATGAAAACACTATTCATACAGAAAACTGCCTATTTCTTGTCAAACACAGCATAATTTTAATAGTTTGTCAGTTTTATTTTGTTAACAGAGTTCTTGTATTTTTAAAGAAAAGTTTAACCAGAAAATGGTGAATTCTTTAAAACAAAGTGCTTTAATTGTTCAATGATACTTTAAAAAACATCATTTAAGGACTGTATAACTCACAGTACCCAGCAAATCAACAGTTCATTGAACAGTTAGCAGGTTTTCTAAGGCAGTTCTGTAAGACCTGCACAACACAAATATGCCAGAGCAGCTGTAACAGATGAAAAGCTGGAGTTAATTACTGAATCAATTAATCAAGCCCAAGAACATCTGCTTCTTGCCTATGTGTTTGAATATCAGCAGAGAGTCATTCAAAAAGATTATGTTTCTTTGAAAATGTACAAGATAAACTTTATTTATTAGTTACTCCCTCCTCAGTTCAAAAAGCACACTGCTTTTGTCATTGGTTTAAACGTACTATGACAGACAAGCTTAAAAATGAAAACCTTCTTTACTGATGAAATGGAGTTTCATCTATCAGATTATGTGAATTCACAATCAGTACTGGTCAGCTGAGAAACTTGATGCAATTCATCAAATTCCCTTACATGATCAAATAATGGTCTTTGGTGTGCAATTATAGCAAGATGAATTATTGGACCAATTTTTTTTTTTTTGAAGAAAACATCAATTTGCATCATTATATCAACCAGATCCTTGGAGAATTCATTTAACAGTTAGATGATAAAAAGCTAAAGCTAGGAAATTTTCAATAAGATGCAGCAACTACTCATACATCAAACATGACTTTGGCCTATTTGCATGAATATTTTGATCACAGATTAAACTCTAAATGACTGTGGCCACCCAGATCACTTGATATGACTCCTTGTGTTTTTAATTTACACGGATTCTTGAAGAAAACTACAATAATCATCCTCAAACCACTGAAAACTTAAAAATCCTCATTAATGCTATTTAAAGAATTTCCCCTTCAGTTTTGAGAAAAATATCAGCTAACAAAGTAGAAAGGGTTCAATCATATTTGGCTGCAGATAGTCATTTCCTATAATAAAGAAACACTGTAAATTGATAATATGGTAAGCTAAGACTTTATTTCCTTAATAAGTTGCATATGTTAGTTCAGATTCTGTCTAATTCTGGTCACCTTGTATAATTTATATTCTATAACTACAACAACTTTACACAAAAAATACTTACCAACACTCTGAAATACTACACTAATAAAATTATGCAATGAAACAAGCATAGTGTCCTGCCACTGACGGGTAAAGAAAACTGAGAATGTTGGGATCTCTTCTGGATTCTTCAAAAATGGTAATGCTGGAAAAAACAAACTATATTTAATACATAATAATCTTAATCTTGCAATCTTCAATTATCTTCAGAATACATAATAAAGTGAGTCTTTTTTGCCCAACATAAAAACATATATTAAAAATCAGTCAAAGAAAGGTTGAGTTGGGTTGTTTTACCTCTGAGCGGCACTTTTTTGCACACCATGGGCTAAATGGCCAGGTTGCATGGACCCCGAAGGCTCAGAGAAGGTTGGGGGAGGGGACCCACTGGAACAGCTGTTAGGAAACAGATGGTAGCCTCCCATCAAGGCCATCCAGCGTGTTCTTTAACGTGCACAGGGTATGGCTCTTCCGCACACGGGGCCACGACTTAACGTCCCATCCGACGGACGGCGGCCTTTCCAAGCCCATTGGTGTCCCCTACTGACCATGGGCAGGGTGGGGAATTTTGCGGAGATAAATCTCAATGCTGACCCAGCTGGGACTCGAACCTGGGAACTACAGATTACGAGCCTGACGCGCTACCGACTGAGCCACCCCCACCCCTCAAAGAAAGGTTCATTCTTTGAAATTATATTTATAACAAATGTAAAGTCAATTTGTGTTCATTACATGTCTGAAAACCAAATTCTGTCATTCATATATCCAAGATTCAAATTTTTTTTATAGCAATATATATAATTTCTCTTTCAATATTATCTATTTGCAATGTGCATGGTAATTACAAAGAGCTTTGTAGCTTCAAAGATATATAACTTCTTTATTTCTCACACAAAAATAAAACAAATATCAAGTTAATGAAGAGAAATATGCAAATTTGTCACTAAGTTCTAGCATAGTATGTCAGTGGGAATCACTTATATAGTAAACCAGAAAAGATGACTTACACAGATGAAGTATAATGTGTTTTATGTTTCATATGAGGTGTGCCTTCTTATTATCTACTAGTTTATGAGAAATTGGTTGTGCTTCTACTTTATTATACCAGACCCAAACTCACATCTAGAAAAAAACGAAAGGGGGGCAAGTGATGCAATCGAGCAGGAAAAAAAGTAGGGGGTGGTGTGGGAGACTGCATTTCCATTGAAATGCAGTCTCCCACACTACCCTCTTTACTTTTACATGCATTAACATTTTGCCCTCTGTTTCAGAGATTTTTAAAAAAATTACTTGAAAAATGTGTGACATATGCACAAGTTTAATTTATTTTGTCTCCATTACCATCATTCTTAAGGGGAAGTAAACTTCAAATGTTTATAACTACTATATTTGTACCACAAAATGGAAACAAATGGCATGACAATGAAGATATTTATGTCAAATTTACAAATGCTCAACATGGGTGCAAGAAGTGATACAAAAATCAAAAGAAATTCAATTTCCTCTCACACTACGGTTAATATCATAGATTACCTGGGTAATAACAGAATTAGTAATCTTTTCCTTCAGATCACTGATGGATTCTGGTAATGGGAAGTGATAAACTGCATCTTTGATTAACCTCCACAGATAGAAATCAAGTGGAGGGTTAGGTCTGGTGAATAAGGAGACAACTTAAAGAGGCTGCATGAGTGATCCAGCTGCTTTGGAATTGCTGATTTTGAGAATCTTGCACTTGCAGCAATGAAACAGGAGGAACACTGCACTTGTATTGCTTACTTAGTTCCTCAAACTAAAACACAAACTGTGCCTTCTCTGCACCTGGGTAATCCACCATTTCTGGTTTTCCAAGAGCAGCACTTCCTGTAAACATGATAAACCACTTCAAACTGATGAAAAATAAAGTTGAGGTATTCTCTTCATTGTCATATCACTTGTCTTCCTTCCATGTGACAAATACAGTAGTTGTAAACATCTGAAGTTGTCAACTACTTTTTAATTACCCTGTACAACTCCTTGGGTTCTTGAATATATTTTAATTTTGCAAAGGTAAATTTCAAAGAATAAAACATTTTGGCTACCATGAAAACAAAATGATAGTGCAAATTATTTTTTGCTACATGCACTAGAAACCAAGGTGCCTGAGTTCAACAATTAAAAGTATCCTACTTAATGAGCAAACATATATGATCAAGTTTCAGGAACATTCTATGCATATACATTTGGCATAAGAAAACATTTCTGATTCAATGATCAATCCATTATCTCAGGAGTTACATGCATGGAGAACTATGAACAATGGGATTAAAGGCATCAGAAAATGGGAAGATATACAATGCACCAGCTAGATAATGTCCAACCAGCATATATTAGGTGTCCAAATAAGTTTGTGGGATTTTCTCATGATTGAAGTTCTTAGGCAAAATTATGCAAAATACACAATGGTATCAAATCAGACTTGAGTCAGACATGTCAAATAATTTCAAAAACTCTTAATGTTGGTTCCACATAAACTAAGTCAAATGCTTTTGCAACACAATAAGAAATCATTTCTCAATCAGTTAGTGACTTGAAATGAAAAATGGATCACATACAGCAATCCTAAGCATTCACACCACTAGTTATCACCTGTAGAACCTGCTATATACACATCAAAGCCTGCACTTCATCAAAAAAAAAAAAAACTATGCTGTGTGTGGTGATATTAAAAAGAAATCCTGCACTACAAACTATCACAGGAATGTGTACTTGGAAAACTGCAACAGTTGCACAATAATTATTGTAAAAGAAACTTACACTTGTGTGTTGACTGACCCAGAAATGGTGAGTGACCCAGAATAATATTCATGAACTTGGATGGGAAACTTTATATCACCCATCTTATTATACAGATCTTTCTGCCATTAGATTATCACCTGTTTGTGTCATTAAATAATCATTTGCACAACATGCAGTTCAGAAACCAAGAGGAGATAAAAAAAAATCATTATTTTTACATAAATGGGATCTATAAGTTCATTTCTTGCTGGGTTGAATTATTTTAACTCTGAGCAGCACTTTTTTACACACAATGAGCTAAATGACCAGGTCTCAAGGACCCCAAAGAGGCAAAGAAGGTTGGGGGGAAAGGATTCACTGGACCACTGTTAGAAGACAGATGGTAGATTCCTGTCAAGGCCATCCAGCATGTTCTTTAATGTGCACAGGGTATGACTCTCGCATACAAATGCCACAGCTTTGTCCCATCTGACACATGGTAGCCTATCCAAATCCATCTGACTGAATGCAAGGTGGGGAGTTTAACAGAGATAAATCTCAAAAGTGGGCCAGGTGAGATTTGAACCTGGGAACAGCACATTACGAGCCTCGCATACTGCAGACAAAGCAACCCCCACCCTACCATTATTGGAACTGCATGGCATTGAGCTACTTACTGGTAACTTGGATCCAGAGCCAGACTTCACCTTCTGAGGCCCTAAGCTGTAGCAAATTGAAGAGGACTTAAGCTAGAGCAAATTTAAGAGGTCCTAAGTTATAGAAAATTTATGAGGCCTTAAAACTATATGAGAAGTTTAGAAGGCCCTAAAATTCAATTCAATTTGTAATGGTAGCTAGGCATAAACCGGAAGGAGAGCTGTGTACCAATCCCCAGTTATCATGCACAGAACCGGCCAGGTCTAACACCTAATGTCTGACCCCGCCTTCTCGTGGTTCAGGCCGTTACTACCTTTGAAAAGAGATATTCTCTTTTGGAAGGGAACGGAAAGGGAGGGCTGCCAGTTCAGTATGGCCTACTGATCTGGTCATCTATGCCCACTTTTTTCTTTTTTTTCAACCCTGCTGAGGAGTGGTCAACTTCACAGGGTCCTGGTGCTGACCATTTATACCTACTAGACTGGACTTGTTTATTGATTTGAGCTTGATTATGGATCCTGGACTTGCTGCACTGGTGGGCCTCTGTTGAGGGAGAGTCTGCCGCTGTGTTTTCTGTTTGCTTCTGGGTTGCCAGCCTTAAGTGAACAGAGGCATGGGATACCTTATATCAGCTGGTGGATAATCCTAATCAGAGGCCATCGCAAGTACCTGAGCCTCACTTTGCTAGTTGGGCAACGTCAATCCTAAACTGGAGTAATGTGTCTCAGGCAGGTCATATGGCTCTTGAAAAAGTCCGCTTGTAAAGGTGGTGCCTGATGTTCCTACCAGCATCGGTGACTTCAGCCTTTAGCAGAGGAGGAATAGGTCTTTGCCCCATGCCAGCGATCAGTGGGCTGTTTGATATTGTTGGCCCTACCTATCTCAATAAACCTAGTTTCTTTAAAAATCCTACTAATCATTTTCTCTCTGCAGGAACGTGGAACATGAGGACATTATATAGAGATTATTCTCTCGATGTGCTCACGCAGGAATTCCAGCGCTATAACCTAGATATTCTAGGCTTGCAAGAGATCAGATCGATAGGTAAAGGTGAGATACTTAAAAATAACTTTCAATTTCTCTTTACAGGGAGGGAGGGAGGGAGGGAGGAATGCATCACCAAGGTGTGGGTTGCTGCTCAGCAGACATGCTAGTGATACTCTTCCAGGATATGAGTGCATTAATGAAAGGTTTGTTACAGCAAAATTTCAGACAAGCATTAAAGACATGAATGTTATCTGCTGTTATGCCCCCATTGAGGATGCCGATGAGGATGAGAAGGATAGGTTTTACGGACAACTTCAGGATATTTTGAATTCTGTCAAGAAAGGAGATATTACCTTTGTTCTAGGTGACTTCAATGCCAAAGTTGGTACTGACTCTGACCTTTGGGGAGGAGTAATAGGCCCTTTTGGTATTGGTAGTTAGAATGGCAATGGGCAACGTCTCCTACAGGTAAGTAAACTCAATGGTTTCAGAATAACTATCACTTATTACAAAGACTGCGACATACATAAGTACACACGGGTTTCACCTGATGGGCTGCATAAGAATATGATTGATTATATATTAATTAACAGTAAATGGGCTAGTTCTGTTAGGAATACCAGGCCATATAGGGGAGCTGAAATTGGATCTGACCATTACCTTGTTAAAAGTAACTTGCAACTTTTCTTAAGAAATGTTGTGCTAAGGTTAAAAAATTTACCTTTAATTCTAAATCTCTGAAAGACCCAATTATAGCTAAAGCTTACCATGATAGGTTACTTAGTCATTATGACAGTCATGGTTTGCTTACTACTGAAGTTGAGGAAGAATGGGGCCATTTTAAAAAGGCATGTTGGGAAACTAACAGTACCCTTTTAGGGAAAAAGGAACAGAGGAGGCAGAATTATTTGAGTGATAAGGCACTTGAGCTTATTTCAGAAAGAAAGAACCGCAGGAATGTCCTTAATAAGTATCCTACTAGTCCTAATAGAAAGCATCACAGAGAGCTTAATAAACGTGTAAAGGATCAGTTACCTGCTGAAAAGAATCTTTGGCTTGATGGCTTGGCTGACAAAGCTGAGGAAGCAGTTAGGCAGCACAACATCAGAGAGCTGTACCAGATAGTTAATGTTTTATGTGGTAGAAAACGAACAGGTATACTGTGATTGAAGGATAAACAAGGTAAGGTTATAGAAGGTGAGATTCTGTCATGGCTAGGTGGGGTCAGCATTTCAGTGATGTTCTAAACAATGTGGTTAGTTCTACTCCCATTGTTTGTAATGATGATAGATGCATTGGTGGCTTTAATGTTGGCCCTATAACACAATCTGAAGTTATTTTGGCTGTTCCTAAACTTAAACTTCATAAATTCCCAGGGGTATATGAAATTACTTCAGAAATGCTTAGAGCTGGGAATGTTTCAGTTACTATTTTTGTTACTATTATGTTTCAGTTACTATTTGGAATATCTTTTATGATAAAGGCATGGTTCCAAAGGATTTTACCAGAGTTATTATTATCCCAATTTTCAAAAAAGGTGATCGCAGTTCTTGTGATAACTATAGGGGGTTTCAGCCTACTCTCTGTTCCATGACTGTGCTTAATAGAATTAAGAATCTGGTTGACAGTCAATTGCGTTTGAGCAATGTGGATTCAGAAGTGGTAGAGGATGTGTGAATCAAATATTTTCACTTAGGCAGATTCTTGAGAAATGTTTAGAGTTTCAGAAACCTTTGGTTGCTAGCTTTGTTGATTTCAAAAAGGCTTTCGACTCTGTGGATCGTCATAATTTGTGGTTGATTGTGTGATCATATGGTATACCTGACAAGTTAGTTAACATAATGAAAGCTCTCTATAATAACACTGAGTCGTGTGTGAGAATTGGTAAGGCTTGTAGCAATTGGTTTAGCATTACTTCTGGTGTTCGACAAGGGTGTATTTTGTCTCCTTTTCTCTTTGGTTATTGATTATGTTATACAAAATTCACTGCAAGGGAAAGATTTTGGCCTTAAACGGTCTGGAGATAATAAAATTTCTGATTTAGATTATGCTGACGATTTAGCCCTTTTGGCAAATGATGTTGATGAGATGAACTCTTTCATTCCAGCTGTTGATGAGACTGGTAATAGAGTAGGTTTGGTTATAAACAGAGAGAAAACTAAAGTGATGAAAATTGGTCAGGCAGGCTGTGATTCAGTTGATCTGAATGGTTGCAGTCTTGAGCAGGTCTCACAGTTTAATTACCTTGGGAGTTATGTAACAGATGATGTGCGGCACGAGATTAACAGATGAATAGGGATTGCTGCTGGGACTTTTAAGAATCTATGGAGAGTGTGGAGAAATAGGCGTATACACCTAAAGACTAAATTTAGATTGTATAGAAGTTTGGTTCTTTCTAGGGTTAGTTATGGAAGTGAAATTTGGACACTGTGTAAACAAGATAACAGGAAACTAGATGCTTTTGATTCTAGATGCTTAAGTAGTATCTTGGGTATTAGGTGGTTTAACTTTGTAACTAATGATGAGGTTAGGCAAAGGAGTCTGCAACCTCCTTTAAGCAGCATATTGTGCAGAGAGAGACTCCGCTGGTTTGGCCATGCTGCCCATATGGATAATTATAGATTGGCGGATAGGGTTATGAACAGTGTGCCTAAAGGCCTCAGAAAGAGGGGGAGACCTAGGATGTGGTGGGCAGACAATGTCAAACAGGACCTTGTTAGAATTGGTGTGCAGTGGCCGTATGCAGCATATGTAGCTTAGGACAGATATGCTTGGAGAATTAAACTGCATGGTCTGGTTGGACCTCTCTAGCCCATGGCTGCTTGAGGATGATGATGAAAAATTCAAATTTTCAAATATATCAATTTATGTACTTCGAATAATGCTAAGGTCACAACTGTTTGCATCATCAACCACCTGCTACACTATGCTAGAGTAATTTTTTTTTGTAAAAAATGAAGAAGGTACTTCCCTACACAAAGGACAAAGATATCCTAGAAACTATATTAGACTTGTCCCGGTTTCTCACAAAACATACAAACACTTACACAAGAATATGTCCACTAGTCTCAATAGTCAGGTATGCTAACCAATACACCATGTATAGTTAATTAGGCACATGTGAAAAAAAACAAATGAATAAGACTGTAGTGAGATTCCTCCCTTCCTATGCTAAGGTGCATCTCATCAGGCCATCATATCTATATAAGCAGATGTTTTCAGTAGCAATATGAGAGTGGAGGATTGGAGAGTATGCTTAATAGTGTTCTCTCAAGTTCAAAAAGTTTTTTATATGCACCTGGAAAACAAAAACGATTGCACTTACCTGAAAAAAATCTTACTGTCCTTTTTTCTGCTCCGGATAGGCCATAATTTGGCGGGCTTCACGAGCACTGGCTTTTCATGAAGAAGGAGAACCCTTGACACACCTGTTGTTGGATGCTGCTCCTTCGTCTCCTTAACCATTTTCGTCAAAACAATGTTGGTACAGTATTGGTCATTTATAGCCATTTTCTCAGATAAGGAGTCTAAAGTTACCCCTTCCTTGGGAATTGAAAAAATTGTGAACATCCTCTTCCTTCAGCGAAAGTCTTGGCGGAGGATTTGGGGAGCGGTTCATCTTCCACAACCCAAACATAGTTGTCAATCTTCCTGAGAGTTGTATAATAATAAAACCACATCTCATCACATGTGACAATGTCTATTAACCATTTGAGACCACTAGGCTCAAACACTGCCAGCATCTCCTTGCATGAATCGACTCTAGCCCATTTTTGCAGTCTATCAGTTTGTGGGGTACCTATTTGGCACATATCTTTTGGAACTTTACATATTGATGAATAATTGTTTTCATTCTACCAATCGATATGACATCTAAAATTATTATCTGAATGGTGGTGTCATGTGGAGTTTTCTTAATGAGTTCATAAACAGCAGCAATTGTACTCTTGTTCACTGCCTCCTTTGGTATTTCTCAAAGAGGTCAACAAAGCTCTGAATCCTTTAAATTTGTGCATCCATCCCATAACAGTGCCATATGAACAGGCATGGTTCTCATATAATTGTGATAAATCAGCATTTTCTTTTTGTGTCATCCCCAAGTTGCATCCTTGTGAAAATGTAAAATCTTTCCCCATCTTTAGTAGACTCCACAGCAACAATGCACCGATTTTGCAGAACTTTAAGTGCCACCAACAAAGGGAGAGATATGATAATATGGACTTTATTTTTAACACATAATGACAAGTTTAGACAAGCTTTCAAACAAGTGATAACTAATTAACTTCGGAGGAATGAGTGCAAATCTACAGACATGTGTCAAGAACATTTTGAACGCCCTCTGTAATGAATATTTTATCTGTGAAACTTATCTGATTGTATTTGTGAGTCAAAGCAGAAAGTGAATATTTTTATACAATGGACTTTAGATAATTTGGTTCTTGGGTTGTTTTACCTCTGAGTGGCACTTTTTTGCACACAATGGGCTAAATGACCTTGATGGGAAGCTACCAAAAAAAGTGCAGTTCAGAGGTAAAACAACCCAAATGCAGATTTTGAGCCTGGTGTACTACTGAATGAGCCACCCAGCACCAAATTTTGGGTTCTTAAGCAGTAATATAAAGGTTTATAAAATATTTCAGATATCTGAACCATCACAAGAACAAGAGAATTATCAATTTGGTAAGAAATACGTTGAACCTTTCGTTTTTGGCAGCTATATTATTGCCTGGCATCGGAATTTAATCTGGGAACTGATTGATTTAATCGGGGAACCTTACATTTTATATTAATAAATGCAAATAGTTAAAATCAGATATAAGCCCATTAAAGATATAAGTAATGGGAAAAGTAGCAGTCATTAAAGAAATGGGCTAGCCTATAAAATAATGATTTTAAAACATTTAATATTCTTATCAACATGTATTACTGTATAATAATTAAAATATAAAATTAAATATTTCCCAAATTTTATGCTTCTGTTAAGTGAAAAGTATGCCACAAGACATTATAATTTATACCTGATTGTATCCTTGTAAAAATATCTCAAAACCCTTAAGATAGCCATGAACAAAAAATTAATTTGAAATCAGAAAAAAATTCTAGAGTAAACACTAAAAGTTACATATTGTTATGACAGATGAACATGCTGCAGTGACTTCATAAAAAAACGTGACATGAACGCTCACATATGGCGTGAGATTTATAACAACAAACAAATTTGAATGTAGAACCGACCTAAAAAAAGAATGATAGAATTACAATGTTAAAAAGTTGTGCAGATCAGAAAGGAGGCATAAAATAGACAGTCAGTGCACGACGGTAAAAAAAGAGAAGAGATACTTTTATGTGGCAAGTGCATGGGTGGTTTAGTTTTATTAATGTGAAGTCCAGTGATATAAAAGGATTGTTTACACCTGAAGTAGGGACATTCAAGAGACGTAGCAATCAAAGTGAAGAGGTGGTAATTTAATCGAACATACAGAGCTGGTCTTGACTGCTCTGTAAAAAAAGGTTATTATCTTATGTACGACAGTAGTTAGTTTGTTTATAAGTTATTTCATCCATATTTTTGTAATAATTTGCATTGTAAAAATATACTTATTTACACTCACGCTCAGTGCCCATCCATTTAAATTTACAACAATATATTTAATAATTTCTTGGCTTATGATCAACATGAACAAGGGAAACATTGCAGAAACACAGACATGCTCAGGACCTTTTTTGCCACTACTGTATATTCAAGTATGAATAAGTGACCTATGCCTACTTCATTTCATAAATCAATATAGCTATCCTTCTTTCTTAATACATTTAAGTGCTTGATTTTCACAAGCAATTAGTATCAGTAAATACAATAATCGGTACTTACCAAACCATTCCTTCCACTCAGATTGGCCTTGCAATTCAGGTGTCAGTTTTTCAAAAAAGTCAAGTAACTTATCGTGTCGACCTGTGGCTATACATGTTACTACATACATTCGAAGAAGGGCATTTTCCAATTTCCTTGCTGTACCAAGAAATGAATGTTCAAGTCTTGAAAACACTCTCTGATCCAAATGACTCCATGCTTCACGCAATGCATTTAGGTCAAGGTTATTTATGCATGTACTCAGGTGTTCCACTATTCTGTCTGGCTTTAAAATCAGAGAGAATTGTAAATATTTAAAAAGTTTTCAATGAATATAATTTATATAAATAATGAAAACATCAAAATACCTTAAACTCTAACTTCTCGATAGCATTCTGACATTCACTAGATTTACATCATACAACCCCATTTCAAATAGTCACTTTTCATGGGCATCCTTTATTTCATTCAGCTATTCCCCACACTGTATCAAGTTTCAACATTTCTATCTGAATTCATGAAAAAATAGTTTCCAGTTCATTTGTACTTATTCATGGTCAGCACTTTTGCAATATCTGCTATCACTTAGGGCATAAGTCAATAGCCTTTGGTGAGGAGAGCACCAATCATCAAAGAAATTGTTTGGTGAGCATCAAATATCTTCTCCCCATTTCTCTCCTATTTAAGTAAAAGCATTATAATGGTAATTAAATATTTTTGCACTAGTCTTATTCCAGTACACATAACAATCCCAGCATTATCATCCTCAAGCAGCCACAAGTTACAAAGGTTCAACCAGATTGTGCACTTCAGTTCTCCAAACACATTTTTCCTCAGCTATATCTACTACACCTGGCCAATTTAAAACAATTCTAACAAGGCCCTGTTTGACATTGTCTGCCCAATGCATCCTTGGTCTACCTCTTTCTGAAGCCTCTAGGCATACTGTTCATAACCCTATTTGCTATAGTTATGCATTTGGGCAACATGGCCAAACCAAAAGAGTCCCTCTCTCAACAATACGCTGCTCAAAAGAAGTTTGCTGCCTCCTTCACCTAACCTCATCATTATATACAGAGTCAAACTACCTAATGCCAAGACACTCAATAACCATCTACAATCAAAGGCATCAAATTTTCTCATATCATGTTTACAAAGGATCCAAGTTTCACTTCTGTAACTAACTCTAGAAAGAACCAAACTATTACACAGTCCAATTTTAGTCTTTAAATGTATATACTATTTCTCCTCAATAGATTCTTGAAAGTCCCAGCAGCAATCCATATTCTACTGTTTATCTCATGCCACACATCATCAGTATCTGTTACATAGCTCCCAAGAAATTTAAACTGACACTTACTCAAGGATGACACTATTCAGATAAACTGAGCACAACCTGGCACCAATTTTCATCACTTTAGTTTCCTCTCTCTCACCAAACTGACTCTACTACCAGTCTCATCAACAGCTGTAATGAAAGAGTTGATCTCATCAACATCATTTGCCAAAAGGGCAAAATTATCAGCATAATCTAAATCAGAAATTTTCAGATCTCTAGACCATTTAGGCCCAAAATATTTCCTTTGCATTAAATGTCACATAACATAATCAATAACCAAACTACAGAGAAAACAAGATAAAGGGCACCCTTGTCAAACACCAGAAGAAATGCTACACCAATTGCTACAAGCCTTAACAATTCTAACACACAACCCAGTGTTATTATAGAGAACCCTTTATTACGTTAACTGACTTGTCTGGTATGCCGTACAATCTCATGATCACCACAAATTATGAAGATCAACAGAGTCAAAAGCTTTTTTGAAATCAGCAAACTAGTAACCACAGGTTTCTGAAACTCCAAACATTTCTCAAGAATCTGACAAATTGAAAATATTTTATCAATAAATCCCCTACCACTTCTGAATCCACACTGTTCATCATACATTGTAATCAATCAAATTCTTTAATTATATTAAGCTCAATAATGCAAAGAACTTTGTCTGGAACAAAAAGTACACTGATGCTCCTATAAATATCACAAGAACAGCAATCACAAAAACATGGATAATAACAGCTCTAGCAAAATCCTTAGGAACACCTTTATCATAAAAAAATATTCAAAATTTCAGTCAGCTATGTAAGAACACAAATGTTTCCATCTCTAAGCATTTCAGTGGTGATTTCATGCATCCCTGGAGATTTATGTAGTTCTAATGCAAAGATAGCCTAAGCTACTTCAGAATGTGATATAGAGCCAATATTAAAGCCAGTAATGCATCTATCCTCATTACAAACAATAATAAAAATAATAATAAATAAATACTCCCTTAAGCAGCTGCTTGCCACAGAGGTCTTGACAGTAGCCTGTGAGTTTATATGCCATGGTGGAAGGTCTGAGAGGATGGCAGGACCTCAGCAGAAAAACAACACATACATCCATGTCTTACCCGGGGCTCAAACCCAGGTCCCTTAGATCAGTAGCCAAGCACGCTAACCACTCGGCCACAGGACAGCTGGGAGTGGAAATAATCACATTGTTTAGAACATCTCTGAAATGTTCAGACCACCTAGCCATTACAGAATTCTCACTTTCAGCCACCTTACCATATTTATTCCTAAATCCCTGTGTACCTACCTGTCTCTTCCCAAATAAAAAAATCTGGTACCCTGTAAATCGGGTACAACCCCCTGCTATTGTGCTGTCATACTGGTTCCTCTGCTTTGTCAGCCAAGCCATCAAGCCAAAGATACTTATTTTATATTATTTGAGAATAACAACACCCATTACAAACACCGCAACATATATATGTACATGTGGATTACTGACACTTTAAACGTTTATTTAAGCTCATTGTAATGCCGTTTGTTAGGACTAGTAGGGTGTTGATTCATATTAATTATGCCCTTCCTTCTTTCAGAAATAAGTTCCATAGCCTTATCACTCAATTTTGTTTCCTCTGTTCCCTTTTACCCAAAAGAGTACTGTTGGTTTCAAGAAAAGCCTGTTTAACTGATCCCATTCTTTCTCAACTTCAGTAGTAAGCAAACTATGATTGTCACAATGACTAATCATCATGGTATGCTTTGGTATGCATCAGTAGCCTATTCATGGTATACTTTGGCTATATCAGGATCTTTCAGACCTTCAGTCAGCTGTAATGCTGTAAATGTTTCTTAACCTTAGCACAACATTTCTTAAGCTTCAGTTGCAAGACAGTTTTGACCAGGTAATGGTCAGACCCAATTTCAGCTCCCCTGTATGATCTGATATTCCTAACTGACCAAACCCATTTCCTGTTAATTAAAAATATAATCAATCATATTTTTATGCAGCCCATCTTGTGAAACCCACTTGTACTTATATATATGTCACAGTGTTTGTAATAAGTGTATTATTCTCAAACCAGCCATCCCATGGCCAAGTGATTAGCACATTTGGCTACTGATCTAAGGGACCTGGGTTCGAATCCTAGGTAAGGAATGGATGTATGTGTTATTTTTCTGCCAAAGTCCTGCCATCCTCCCAGACCTTCTACTGTGGCATAAAAACTGGCAGGCTCCTGTCAGACCTCTGTGACAAGCAACTGCTTGAGGGGGTATTTTTTTTTTTATTAAGTTTACTTACCTGTAGGAGATGTTGCCCACTGCCACTGCAACTGCCAATACCAAAGGGACCTATTACCCCTCCTCAAAGGTCAGAGTCAGTAACAACTTTAGCATTGAAGTTACCTAGAACAATTGTAATATATCCTTTCTTGATGGAATTGAAAATATCCTGAAGTTGTCTGTATAACATATTTTATCATCCTCATCAGCATCCTCAGTGGGGGCATAACAACTGATGACATTCTAGTCTTTAATACTTGTTTGAAATTTAGGTGCAAGAAATCTTTCACTAATGCAGTCATATCCTAGAAGAGCATCACTGGCATGTCTGCTAAGAAGCAAACCTACATCTTGGAGATGCTTTCCATCCTCCCTCCCTGAAATGGGAAATTTAAAGTTATTTTTAAGTATCTGACCGTTACATGGCCATCTGGTCTCTTTCAAATCTAGGAAATCTACCACTTCTGAATTCACACTGCTCATCACACAATTGTCTATCAAAAAGATTCTTATTTCTATTAAGCACTGTCATGCAAAGAACTTTACCTGGAACAGAAAGTAGGCTGATAACCCTATAGTTATCACAAGAATTGTGATCACCTTTTTACGTATCTTCCTATTACTTTTCGCTTTGACATTTGTCAATTTGTTGGTTTGTCTGTTTTTGGATTTGTCAAGAGTTGTTCCACCATATCTTTCAAGCATGATGGAGAAACTTAATGATTTATGTGTCAAATGAAAGCTTTTGACACTGAGTATGTCATTTGCTATAAAAAAATTTACACCCATGCTCTCATTCCCCTTAAAAAAAGGGAAATATGAAAACTATTGTTCTTCTATTGTTCTAGAATGCTAGTTCCAATAGCAACAAGCTATTCAACAAATGAAAGCTTCTGATGCAGCAAATGTCATAGGCTATAAAAAAAATTGGCTGCCCATGCTTTATTCTCCCCCAACAATGGGAGGAAATATGAAAAAAAAAAGCCTCTATATCTCCTGAATGTGAATGCCAACAGTAACCAGCTATACATCAAATGAAAGCTTGTGATGCAAGGTGTGTCATAGGCTATTAAAAATAAACTCCCCATACCTCTTCCTCCTTAAAATGCTGTAAATGTGAAGTCATTCTAATATATCTTCAAACGCGAGAGCCTTTAGTTAAGATTTAGGTGTCAAATGAAAGCTCATATAATGACCATTGTAAGCTATTTCGAATTTTCCCCCACTGTTCTCCTCCCAGATATAAGGGGAAGGGGCAGATTTCACAGTTTCAACCTTAATGAGTTATATCTCAAATTACAGCTTGTGATGTTTGCAATGTCATTGGCTACCATAAGCACTACTCCAAAAAGGAGGAAAACTGGGTGGATGATTACGAGTCATATATCAAATAAAAGTTCTGTATGTAGGTTTTTTAGTGACAAAGAATATGAATAAATTAGAAAAATTTAAAAACATATCTTCCTATATGGGCCCTAAATAGCATAAAATGAACTTAAAACATATGGATGATGCAATCAGTCACTGAGTTCATATTCACTTCAAACGAAGATAGGGCACCGATTTATCTACTCAACAAGATTGCTGGTGCCCTATCTTTCTTTGAAGTGAATATGAACTCAGTGACTGATTGCGCCACTGATATGCTTCAGGTCTATTTTCTACTTTAGAGTCCATATAGGAAGATAGGATTTTTTTTTTTTTTATTTATTTATTTAAAAATAGGGAAAATAATAGCTTTGGTAAAATCATTAGGAACAATGCCTTTAAAATAAAAGATATTCAAAATTTCAGTCAGCCATGTGATAACAAAAATTTGCACCTCTAAGCATTTCAATAGCAATTTCATCTATGCCTGGGGATTTATGCAGTTTAATGTTGATCCTTTATCTCTTTCTGAAGTTGCTATGCCCATTTATAAAACTGCATAAATCCCCAAGGCTAGATGAAATTTCTGAAATGATTAAAACTGAGAATGTTGTCCCATCACTGATGGAAAATTTGAATATTTTTTATGATAAAGGTGTTGTTCCTAAGGATTTTACTAAGATATTGTTTATTAATTGTAAATACACAGCAATTTCATTAAAATAATTTAATGCATGATTATGCTGTTTAAAAGGATGTGAGCTCAAAAGCTGCAATCTCACAATACATTGAGACTATATCATATAGTCTAGGTATAAGTTGTTAGAACATGCAAGACTTAAGGTAATTTTAACATCAGTAAAAGTTCCCAAGTAAGGTTGTAAAATATTATCATTTGTAGAAAAGTCCTGCTGGCTTCAGTTAGTTGACGCAATTTCACAATGCTTTCCTGGAACAGAAAGTAGACTGATATCCCTACAATTATCACAAGAACTGCAATCAACTTTTTTAAAAAATAGGGATAATAATAGCTCTGGTAAAATCCTTAGGAACCATGACTTTATCATAAAAGATACTCAAAATTTCAGTCATCCAAGTGGTAACCGAAACATTCCCAGCTCTAAGCATTTCAGTAGTAATTTCATCTACCCCTGGGGATTTATGAAGTTTAAGTTTAGAAATAGCTAAAATAACTACAGATTATGTTATAGAGGTCTGTAAATGGCAGCTGGTAGTCACTGGAAGGAGAGCTATGCACCAATCCCCTGTGATGATGCATAGAACCGGCCAGGCCTAGCACCTACTGTCCGACCCCGCCTTCTCGTGGTGTGGACCGTTAGTAACTTTCAAAAGAGATACTCTCTTGTGGAAGTGAACGGAAGGGGAGGGCTGCCAGATTAGTGTGGCCTACTGATCTGGACAACTATGGCTACTTTTCTTTTTTTTCTACCCTGCTGAGGAGTGGTCAACCACACAGGGTCCTGGTGCTGACCATATAAACCTACTGGACTGGACAGATATATGGCTCTGAGCTTGATTATGGATCCTGATTTTGCTGCACTGGTGGGCTTCTGTGGAGGGAAAATCTTCTGCTGTGTTTTCTGTTTGTTTGTGGGTTGACAGCCCGAAGTGAATAGATTCACAGGATATGTTTATCAGCTGGTGGATAATCTTGAGCAGAGGTCATCGCAGGCACCTGAACTCTTTGCTTCTATTGGCATCATCAAATTCTACTTTGGAGGAAGTCTTCCAGTGTAGATGGCTTCAGCCTTTAGTAGTGGGGGATTGGGTCTTTGCCCCATGTCTCCAATTAGGGGGCTGTTTGATATTGTAGGCATTCCCTCTCTCAATAAACAAAGTTTCTTTAAACATCCCACTAACCATTTTCTCTCCATAGGTAGTTGGAATGTGAGGACTCTGCACAGAGCTTTTTCTCTTGATGTCCTCACATAAGAATTCCAAAGTTTTAAATTAGATATTCTCAGCTCGCAAAAGACCAGATGGACAGATAAAGGTCAGATTCTTAAAAATAATCTTAAATTTCTCTTTTCAGGGAGGGACGACAATAAGCATCACCAAGGCGTGGGTCTGATTCTCAGCAGACACGCTAGCGATGCTCTTCTAGGATATGAGTGCATTAATGAAAGGTTTCTTACAGCAAAATTTCAGACAAGCGTTAAAGACTTGAATGTTATCTGCTGTTATGCCCCCACTGAGGATGCGATGAGGATCAGAAGGATAGGTTTTATGAACAACTTCAGGATATTTTGAATTCTGTCAAGAAAGGAGATATTACCCTTGTTCTTGGTGACTTCAGTGCCAAAGTTGGTACTGACTCTGCCCTTTGGGGAGGAGTAATAGGCCCTTTTGGTATTGGTAGCTGCAATGGCAATGGGCAACGTCTCCTACAGGTAAGTAAACTCAATGGATTCAGAATAACTAACACTTATTACAAACACTGCGACATACCTAAGTACACATGGGTTTCACCTGATGGGCTGCATAAGAATATGATTGATTACATATTAATTAACAGCAAAATGGGCTAGTTCTGTTAGGAATACCAGGGCATATAGGGGAGCTGAAATTAGATCTGACCATTACCTTGTTAAAAGTGTGTTGCAACTTAAACTTAAAAAGTGTTGTGCTAGGGTTAAAAAATTTACTTTTAATACTGAAGCTCTGAAAGATCCAGTTATAGCCAAAGCTTACCATGATAGGTTACTTAGTCATTATGACAGTCATGGTTTGCTTACTACTGAAGTTGAGGAAGAATGGGATCATTTTAAACAGGCTTTTTTTGGACACTAACAGTACTCTTTTAGGAAAAAAGGAGCAGAAGAGGCAAAATTATCTGAGTGATAAGGCACTTGAGCTTATTTCGGAAAGAAAGAACTGCAGGAATGTCCTTAATCAATACCCTACTAGTCCTAATAGAAAGCATTACAGAGACCTTAATAAACTTGTAAAGGATCAGTTAGCTGCTGATAAGAATCTTTGGCTTGATGATTTGGCTGACAAAGCCGAGGAAGCAGTTAGACAGCACAACAGCAGAGAGCTGTACCAGATAGTTAATGTTTTGTGTGGTAGAAACGGACAGGCATACAAGGATTGAAGGATAAACAAGGTAAGGTTATAGAAGGGGAGGATTCTGTCATGGCTAGGTGGGCTGAGCATTTTAGTGATGTTCTAAACAATGTAGTTAGTTCTACTCCCATTGTTTGCAATGATGATAGATGCATTGGTGGCTTTAATGTTGGACCTATAACACAATCTGAAGTTATTTTGGCTATTTCTAAACTTAAACTTCATAAATCCCCAGGGGTAGATGAAATTACTACGGAAATGCTTAGAGCTGGGAATGTTTCGGTTACCACTTGGATGACTGAAATTCTGAATATCTTTTATGATAAAGGCATGGTTCCTAAGGATTTTACCAGAGCTATTGTTATCCTTATTTTCAAAAAAGGTGATTGCAGTTCTTGTGATAACTATAGGGGTATCAGCCTACTCTCTGTTCCAGGTAAAGTTCTTTCCATGATTGTGCTTAATAGAATTAAGAATCTGGTTGACAGGCAATTGCTTGATGACCAATGTGGATTCAGTAGTGGTAGGGGATGTGTGGATCAGATATTTTCACTTAGACAGATTCTTGAGAAATGTTTAGATTTTCAGAAACCTTTGGTTGCTAGCTTTGTTGATTTCAAAAAGGCTTTCGACTCTGTTGATCGTCATAATTTGTGGTTGATTTTGAGATCATATGGTATACCATAAAAGTTAGTTAACATTATGAAAGCTCTCTATAATAACACTGAGTCGTGTGTGAGAGTTGGTAAGGCTTGTAGCAATTGGTTTAGCATTACTTCTGGTGTTCGACAAGGGTGCATTTTGTCTCCTTTTCTCTTTAGCTTGGTTATTGATTATGTTATGCGAAATTCACTTCAAGGGAAAGATTTTGGCCTTAAATGAGCTGGAGATACGAAAATTTCTGATTTAGATTATGCCGATGATTTAGCCCTTTTGGCAAATGATGTTGATGAGATGAACTCTTTCATTCGAGCTGTTGATGAGACTGGTAGTAGAGTAGGTTTGGTTATAAACAGAGAGAAAACTAAAGTGATGAAAATTGGTCAGGCAGGCTGTGATTCAGTTAATCTGAATGGTTGCAGTCTTGAGCAGGTGTCACAGTTTAATTATCTTGGGAGCTATGTAACAGATAATGGTGATGTGTGGCATGAGATTAACAGACGAATAGGGATTGCTGCCGGGACTTTTAAGAACCTATGGAGTGTGGAGAAATATGCATATACACCTAAAGACTAAAATTAGACTGTATAATAGTTTGGTTCTTTCTAGGGTTAGTTATGGTAGTGAAACTTGGACACTTTGTAAACAAGATAACAGGAAACTAGATGCTTTTGATTCCAGATGCTTACATAGTATCTTGGGCATTAGGTGGTTCAACTTTGTAACTAATGATGAGATTAGGCAAAGGAGTTTGCAACCTCCTTTAAGCAGCATATTGTGCAGAGAGAGACTCCGCTGGTTTGGCAATGTTGCCCGTATGGATAATTATAGATTGGCGAATAGGGTTATGAACAGTGTGCCTAAAGGCCTCAGAAAGAAGGGGAGACCTAGGATGTGGTGGGCAGACAATGCCAAACAAGACCTTGTTAGAATTGGTGTGGAGTGGCCAGATGCAGTAGATGTAGCTCAGGACAGACTTGCTTGGAGAACTAAATTGCACAGTCTGGTTGGACCTCCGTAGCCCATGGCTGCTTGAGGATGATGATGATGATGATGATGTTATAGAGCCAACACTAAAACCAGTAATGCATCTATCATCATTACAAAGAATGGGAGTATAACTAACCACATTGTTTAGAACATCACTGAAATGCTTAGCCCACCTAGCCATGACAGAATTCTCACCTTCTATAACCTTACCTTGTTTATCCTTCAATCCCTGCATACCTGTTCTTTTACCACACAAAACATTAAATCACTGGAAGAACTATACACCAATCCCCTGTGATGATGCACAGAACTGGTCAGGCCTAGCACCTAATGTCCAACCCTGCCTTCTCATGGTGCAGGCCATTAGTACCTTTCAAAAGAGATACTCTCTTGTGGAAGTGAACAGAAGAGGAGGGCTGCCAGATTAGTGTGGCTTATTGATCTGGACAACTATGGGTACTTTTATTTTTTAACCCAGCGGGAAGAATGATCAACCACACAAGATCCTGGTGCTGACCCTATAATCCTACTGGATTGGACTGGAATAAGGCTCTAAGCTTGATTATGGATGCTGAATTTGCTGCACTGCTGGGCTCTTGTGGATGAAAAATCTTCCGCTGTTTCCTGTTTGTTGGTGAGTTGACAGCCCCAAGTGAATAGATTCACAGGATATGTTTTATCAGCTGGTGGATAATCCTGAGTAGAAGTCATTGCAGGCACCTGGAGTCTTGCTTCTACAGCATTGTCAAATTTTACATTGGGGGAAGTCTTCCAGTGTAGATGGCTTCAGCTTTTAGAAGTGGGAGAACAGATCTTTGTCCCATGCTTGCGATTATGGGGCTGTTTGATATTGTCGGAATTCCCTCTCTCAATAAACAGTTTCTATAAACATCCCACTAACCATTTTCTCTTCGTATATAGTTGAATGTGTGGACTCTGCACAGAGCTTATTCTCTTAATGTCCCAACACAAGAATTCCACCACTATAATTTAGATATTCTCAGCTTGCAAGAGACCAGATGGATAAAGGTTAGATGCTTAAAAATAATCTTAAGTTATTCTTTTCAGGGAGGGAAGATAACAACAAGCATCTCTAAGGGATATGTCTGATCAGAATAAGAAAAAAAAGAAAAAGAATTAGACTGTTTTAAACAGCTTTTCTTGAAACTAACAACACTCGTTTAGGAAAAAAAGGCACAGAGGAGGCAGAATTATTTGAGTGATAAGGAACTTTAGCTCATTTCACAAAGAAGGAAGAGCAGAAATGTCCTTAATCAATACCCTACTAGTCCTAATAGAAAGGATTACAGAAAGCTTAATAAACGTGTAAAGGATTAGTTAGCTGCTGATAAGAATCTTTGGCTTGATAGCTTGTCTGACAAAGCTGAGGAAGCATTTAGACAGCACAACAGCAGAGAGCTGTAACAGATAGTTAATGTTTTGTGTGGTGGAAAACAGACAGGTATACTGGGATTGAAGGATAAACAAGGTAAGGTCATAGAAGGTGTGGATTCTGTCATGGCTAGGTGGGCTGAGCATTTCAGTGATGTTCTATGCAATGTGTTTAGTACTACCCCCATTGTTTGAAATAATGATAGATGAATTACTGGCTTTAATGTTGGTCCTATAACACAATCTAAAGTTAATTTGGCTATTTCTAAACTTAAACTTCGTAAATCAACAGGGGTAGATTAAATTAATATGGAAATGCTTAGAGCTGGGAATGTTTCGGTTGTTTTCTGGGAATGTTCGCCATGGTTCCTAAGGATTTTACCAGAGCTATTATTATCAATATTTTCAAAACAGGTGATCACAGTTCTTGTGATAACTATAGGGGTATCAGCCTCCTTTCTGTTCCAAGTAAAGTTCTTTGCATGATTGTACTTAATAGAATTAAGATCTGGTTGACTGGCAATTGCTTGATGAGCAATATGGATTCAGAAGTGATATGGGATGTGTAGTCAGATATTTTCATTCAGGCAGATTCTTGAGAAATGCTTACAGTTTCAGAAACCTTTGTTTACTAGCTTTGTTGATTTCAAAAAGGCTTTTGACTCTGTTGATCACCATAATTTATGGTTGATTGTGAGATTGTATGGCATATCAGGCAAGTTAGTTAACATAATGAATGCACTCTATAATAACACTGAGTCGTGTGTGAGAGTTGGTAAGGCTTGTAGCAAATGGTTTAGCATTACTTCTCGTGTTCAAGAAGGGTGCATTTTGTCTCCTTTTATCTTGTTTGGTTATTGATTATGTTATGCAAAATTCACTGCAAAGGGAAGATTTTGGGCCTAAATGTTCTAGAAACCTGAAAATTTCTGATTTGCATTATGCTGATGATTTGGTATCAAAAATTAGAGGTACACAGTGCAATAATTAAAAGTAAAGCTATTTAATTCTCTATGATTATGTTATGCGAAATTCACTTCAAGGGAAAGATTTTGGCTTTAAATGGGTTGGAGATACGAAAATTTCTGACATTGATTATACTGATGATTTAGCCCTATTGGCAAATTATGTTGATGAGATGAACTCTTTCATTCGAGCTGTTGATGAAACTGGTAGTAGAGTAGGTTTGGTTATAAACAGAGAGAACTAGCGATTAAAATTGGTCAGTAAGGCTGTGATTCAGTTAATCTGAATGGTTGCAGTCTTGAGCAGATATCACAGTTTAATTATCTTGGGAGCTATGTAACAGATAACGGTGATCTGCGGCATGAGATTAACAGACGGATAGAGATTGCTGCTGGGACATTTAAGAAGCTATTGAGAGTGTGGAGAAATAGGCGTATACACCTAAAGACTAAAATTAGACTGTATAATAGTTTGGTTCTTTCTAGGGTTAGTTATGGTAGTGAAACTTGGACACTTTGTAAACAAGATAACAGGAAACTAGATGCTTTTCATTCTAGATGCTTATGTAGTATCTTGGGTATTAGGTGGTTTAACTATGTAACTAATGATGAGGTTAGGCAAAGGAGTCGACAACTTATTTGAGCAGCATTTTGTTCAGAGAGAGAGAGTCCATTGGTTTGGCCATGTTGTTCAAATGGGTAATTAATGATTCATGAATAGGGTTAAGAACAGTGTGTGTAAAGGCCACAGAAAGAGGAGGAGACCTAGGATGCAATGGGCAGATAATGTTAAACAGTACCTTGTTAGAATTAGTGTGCTGTGGCCAGATGCAGCACAGGACAGATATGCTTGGAGATCTAAATTACACAATCTGGTTTGGACCTCTGTAGCCCATGGCTGCTTGAGGATGATGATGATAATGATGAGTGTATGGCTTAACTAATGGTGAAACTGATAAGTAATTTCAGAGCATTAACACAAAGAAACATATTTTATTATTAGAAAATAACAAATTTTTTCCATGTTATCTTCAGAATGGAATTTTTACTATTATTTGCTTCCCAAAATGTAATCTTTCTGAATTTAATGATTTTCTAATCAACTGAAAATAAATATAATAAACAATCATAATAATTTTAAACATGCATTAATTAATAGAACATTAAATTCCAGTGGTTAAAAACAATTGATTTTATTTTTTCAATTCATAATCAAAATCTACACCAGATCGGTAAGTTTGGTGTTCTCATCTACCATAGAAGCAAAGGAATAAAATGAAAACTTAGGTCGCAATTGCAATTTCCTCCTTAAGTTAAACAACTATAAGTCATTGCAAAAAATTTTTTGACTTAAAATATTTTGGGGAATAACACATCTTATGTAGCATGCATATATGACAAACATTATTGAAATCTGTGATGGGTAGTGAACTTTGTCCAAAATTTTGGTTGATTTCATATTGAATGATCAACTTAGAGATCCTAATTCAGACTGAAAAACATGCTCCATATCATACACTGCCATCAGCCTGGACAGGTAGCCATACTGCACAAAGGATCCATTGACTCATTGTTGACATCAGAGTCACGACAACCAATTTTTTTCAACTAATTATTTCAAGTATTTCTTGTCTACAGGATGTTTTCTGTGATAATTTATTATTGAATCATGTTGTTTTATTTCTGATTTTTATAAATGATTTGTATGAATTACAACACAAAAGTCAGTCTATAATTTTTGCAGATGAAACGGCACTCATTTACATAGAAGTTGAAATTTTCATAAAAGATATAAATTTCAATATAAAAAGAATAAATAGTTTTTTAATGCATATAAAATCTGCTTAAATGTTAATAAATGAAAATATTTGCTTTCATGATGGAAAAAAATCATGTTGATTTACTAAAAGATAAAATTAATTACTATGATTCAAATTGTAATATTGAAAATTACAAACGTCCCAAAAATTGAATATGAAAAAATAAATGATCACATAAATTATGTTATAAAGAAAATAAATCATTCATTGACCAATCTTGTAATCAGAAAATCTGCAGATATTTCATTGCTTAAGATGATGTATAATGCCTGGGTTAAATCTTATTTATTGAAAGATATCATTATATGGGGAAGGACAATGAAAGCACAAATTATTATACACACTGCACCCATGCACAAACCTGTCCTACTCCACCACAATAATGTGGCTATAAAAGGTCATATACCAACCTGCTGTATAACGTACCTGTGACTGTTATGATGGGTAAGCAATCTGAGGGAGTTCAATAGTGGGCAGATAGTTGGTGCAAGGAAGATGGGTTGCAGCATATTTGTGACTGCAGAACATTTGGGGTTTTTCATGTGAGACCATCACACAAGTACCAAGGCCACATCATACTAGTGAAACCTGGAGTTTCCAGGTAAAATGTGGCTGTAACTGGTTTGCTGATGTTTGAGGTGAGCATTGCCTCTCCCATAACCCAACATCAAAACAGAGGGCCACAATACAGATGATAAAGCTGGCATTCAATGATGGGGCAGCTACAAAGGTTTGTGCAAATATCATTCAACGTATGATGGCATGAATGGGCTTTGGCAGTCCATATCAAGTATCCTTGTTAACCATAACTCCCCATGCTATGAGGCTGCAGTGGGCAAAGGAAATCACCAATGGACCCTGAAATACTGGAAACAGGTAGCTTGATCACAAGAAATCGAGGTTCTAAATGCAACATGCTGATGGGAGGTTGCACATGTGGCAGAGACCACACAATGCCATGGATCTTAAATATCAAATCAGGCTGTTACAGGCTAGTGGATGCCATATAATGTTGTGGGAAGTGTTTATATAATCCACCTTGGGGTTCCTTGTACCTACTTAGACCACCATCACCACACAAAGTTATGTTGATGTACTCACTGACTCCCTACACCCATTCAAGACTATCTGTTTCCCACAGCAGGATGCCTCCTTCCAACAAGACAATGTCCTGTCTCATCACTCCTGTTTGGTGAAAGATTGGTTGGAGGAGCATTCCAGTGAATTCACAACCCTTGAATAACCCTCTGCCTCTCCAGATTTGAATCCTATTCAGTATCTGTGAAACAAAGTGGTGCAATGCATCAAAGCCTGATGCACACCACAGGTAACTTTCAACGAATGGACGGCTGACCAGGAATCATGGACCGCAATACCACATCTTATAATTTTATTTTAGATTACTGTAGTAAATACAACAGAGGTGTGATACAGATAAGTGGATGTGAATAAGAAATTGTCCTTATTCACACGCACTTATCTGTATCACACTTTGCTGAGAGTTGTTGTATTTACTACAGTAATCTAAAATAAAATTACAATATGTATAGCTTTTGCATATATATATCAAAATATGAATGTAATTTATAAGGATTTACAAATATTAAGTATTAAACATCTACACCGAAGAGCCAAAACATTATGATCAGTACATCTTTATGCAAATCGAAGCAATTGCAGGTAAACAAAGGTGTGTGTGTGGTCATGAAATGCAATAAATAATACTTGATAATGAGCTCTGTTAATCAGTTGGGTTGTTTTACCTCTGAGCGGCACTTTTTTGTACACTATGAGCTAAATGGCCAGGTAACATGGACCCTGAAGACTCGGAGAAGATTAGGGGAGGGGACCCACTGGAACAGCTGTTGGGAGACAGATGGTAGCCTCCCATCAAGGACATCCAGTGTGTTCTTTAACATGCACAGGGTATGGTTCTCCTGCACACGGGGCCATGGCTTAATGCCTCATCCGATGGACAGCAGCCTTTCCAAGCGCATCAGTGTCCCCTACTGACCGTGGGCAGGGTGGGGAGTTTTGCAGAGATAAATCTCAATGCTGACCCAGCTGGGACTCAAACCTGGGAACTACAGATTATGAGACTAGCGTGCTACCGACTGAACCACCTCTGCTCTCTGTTAATTGGTATTTTTATTGTTCTTCAGATGGAATGAGCAGCAGCCTTAAGCGAGTTTGACAAAGGACAAATTGTAATAGCCAGATGACTGGGTCAATGCTATCAAGGCTTGTGAGGTCCTCAGAGTCAGCAGTGGTTAGTACCTTCAAAAAGTGGTCCGAGGATGGAAAAACCACAAACCGTCAGCAAGGTGTGGGCCGACCACAGTTCCTGGATGCTAAGAGGTGAGTGAAGGTTATCCCATATGGTACGAGCCAACAGAAGGAACAACGCAAGGACCCCAAAAGCACAGAGAAGGTTAGAGGAGGGGACTTACTGGATCAGCTGTTAGGAGACAGGTGATACCTCCCATCAAGGCCATCCGGCATTTTCTTTAACATGCACAGAGTATTGCTCTCCCACACACGAGGTCCTAGCTTAATGTCGAATCCGATGGACAACAGCTTTCCAAGCCCATAAGTCTACTGACTGTAGGCAGGGCAGGGAGTTTTGTGAAAACAAACATTTCCACCCAATGTTTAAAAATATACGACAATGAAAAGAATAATTAAAACAAATAAATATCAAATGAAGAAAATATTATTTTTCAAGCTCGAAATATGTATTTTTTTAATAATATATTTTAAACGGCAATTCCTAATATTAAAAAAAGAACTTTTTTTGTTGTACAGAAAACGAACTTAGACATCTTGGGCTTCTCAGTTCAGATTCTGTCAACATCCATGTTCATCAAGGACCCTGGAACGGTTAAGATTTGTTGTCTTTAATGAGATCATTTCTAGTTTTTATATAGTTGTTTCCAAAGATTACATATTTTTTTAAACGCGGAAGGAATAGAAATTGGTTATTGGTATACGGTGCCAGAAGTGTTGTCTGATATTGTTAGTGATTAAGTGACATTCATCGTTTAGCAACATGCACAGTTAAGAACAGATATCTTAGGAAAAGTTAATTTGGCTGATATTCTTTTATATGCTTAGCAAAAATTTTACTTGTGTAAACAAGAATTTATCATTAAATTATTTTTGGAGTATTCTTGTTGTACTGTCTTCAGTGGCTCGTAATACAAGAATTTTTTTTTTCCTGTATGCGTCCCTGTACACAGCATATAAAAATGTTTTAGAAAACTTGGTTACCGCAATCACATTAAGTAAATAAAACTCTTACGCACACGAAACCCTCTATCTTTATCAGTTTTCACCTCAGCATCAAATGACTTTAAAGCACTTAAAAACCCACGATACACCAAATAATCACGAACAAGTTCATCACCAAACGTAACTCCAGCCATAACAAAACTGTTTTAAAAAGCACTAAAACGTACGAATTAGTCGATAAAAATGACATATATCGTTTTATCCCAGATGGTGTTTACGTAATGGCAATGTCATTGCCTGTCGATTACAAAAGGTGATGCCACAGCAGAGCTAGTTACATTTTCATCCGCTGTGGCGCTGGTCGTTGTTTGCTTATAGAGGTCCTGTATAGCAGTTAGAGTCTAACATCCTTCTTTAAAAACTGGACCATTTTGTAAAAGGACCTTGACCCGTTTACCATGTGGTCTATGAGAAAAATTTTCTGTGAGCGTCAAAAAGTAGAGACCAGTACAGAAGTGCTAGCGACCCTACTTCTTGGCGATAGGCTTTTAGCCGCAGGCGCCAAATAATGAAGGAGGTGGTTGAAGTTCCGTGCCAAGAAAGTGCTGCGTCGTAGTTTTGTGGCAAGGGGGTGGGGAGGGGAGAGATTTGGAGTAAAATTCTTCTGGGAGTGAAAATTATAGCGTGTGTGATCACTCTGTGGCCCATGTTGGCCGGGAGTTGGTAAGAAGGGTGCAAGGTAAAAATTCAAAATCTCCCCTAATCTCTTGCAATTAAAGATGGCCTAAAATGGTCTGGAGATCTGAAAATTTCTGATTTGGAATATGCTGATGATTTAGCTCTTTTGGCAAATGATGTTCATGAGATGAACTCGTCATTTGAGCTGTTGATGAGACTGGTAGTATAGTAGGTTTGGTTATAAACAGACAGAAAACTAAAATGATGAAAATTGGTCAGGCAGATGGTTTGCCACCAGTAGTAATCATTTTTGAAAAAGGGTACTATGGGAGTTGTAGTCTATTGTTACAGAGTACAAATATGTATATATATTTTTTTTGAAAACATCAATACAATTGCACTAGGGAAATAAGGTGATGCAGTAATGTGTCCAAAATGCTTTTTTTTTGTCCCAGTAATGGATCTTTTTTGTCCCTTTGGATCTTTTTGGCATCTAGATCTTTTGGTGTCCAGTGGATCTTTTGAGTAGGAGGTGTGGATGGAGGGATGGAGCCATCTCGGTATATTCACTGCCATTGGTTGATTGAGTCACATGGTTTATGGGCGCCATGTTTTGTCGTACCGTGAGACGAAAGCCTATGAGTTAGTGAATGTTTTACCGCTAAAGCTCGAAAGCCGTTAATGTGCACATTACCTAACTAATCTGCAGATTAACTGATTTGCTCCGTTAACGTGCGGAATCAAGAGTTTTCCGCATTTTACCTATGTAATGTGCACATTAACGGCTTCCGTATCGTTAAAGTTCAAAAGTTTGTTTCTCTCATAGTGGTGAATCTCTTGAATATCGTCCGCATTATAAAAAAACGCACCGGATGAGCGGAGGCCAAGTGAGAACGAATCGGTAAAGTGATTCATTCTTGATAACGAATCACTAAAATGATTCGTTCTCACTTGGCCTGCTCATTTTGGGGGCGTTTTTTATAATTCGGACGACTGATTCATGTTGACAGAGGGATGACCCTGGTTTCAACTCTACTCTCGGACACTAGATAAGTAATATTATGTTAATTTAAGCGTACAGAAACGTTCCTGTTGTTCCAGCAAAGATCTTATTTTCACTTTAACGAGTGCCTAGTAGGTAATGTGCAGATTATCCAGGTAATTTGCAGATTATCCAGGTAATTTGCAGATTACCTAGGTAATTTGAGAAATGAAACAATTTTCCGCACGTTAACGGATCACCCTAGTTAATCTGCATAATACCTAGATAATCTGTAGAATAACTGATTTCTGCACTTTAGCGGTAACATATGTACCAAGTTAAAACTTCTCAGTTCTTATAGTTTTATACATTTCTAACAATTTTTTTTCGATAAAAGCTGTCATAGTTTATGAATGCTTCACCGCACTGCATTTGGGTGTAAAAATTTCACTGAAAGAAATAAATTAATAAATATTTTTATCCGAGAATCTACAAGACGGCAATCGGCTGCAAAAGTGAAATGAGCCAAAAGAAAACCAACAAAAAATTTCTTTTAATGTTCGTTTGAAAAACGAGCTAATGTTTTCACTTTGTCGTCTGCCTATGCCAATAATTTTTCGTCTGTCTGTCTGTTAACTGTTGTTTGCCCATCTGTCTTTTTCAATTACCTATGTACAATCATTTTTTTTTTTACTTTTAGAGCTAAATGAAAAATTCTTTTTCGGTTGACTAGGTGTAGAACAAAGATTGCGATTCGGAATTTTGAAAATTTTCAAACGCTTTAATAGCGTCCTCTAGTTATGGGAAAAAATGGAAAATGCTAAAATTTCAAACGAATATTGCAAATAAACTATTTACATTGGAAATCTGAAATTTTTGTATTAGAGTGTTATGTCAGAAGATCTACAATGGCAGCAAAGTTTTGCTGTCTTAGCCAAAAGGGGGGGGGGGGGTCGAAAATGAAAATTTTTTAAGAGATAAACGAAACAATATATATATTTTGTTTTACAGGCACTAAGAAAATATCAATGATTTAAACAATATTTGATAATCTGAGAGTTACCTGTAGACGTTTAAACGTCTATATACCAATAAATGTTTTTGTGTAAAAAATTTCGTCGACATACGTGAATCGAATCCACAGAAACATACAAGAGTATTCTAACCTGTTGAACTAATGCCGTCTCAGTCTTTTTTCTACTAATAATGATTATCACTCTTCCCATGAGGTTCAGGTTTCAAGATGTTGTAAATATGGTGAAATTAGCCTCCAGAGAAGTGGCTCCCTACATCAATCACAACGGAATAGTGAGATAGTGGATGCAAAAGAATCTGCCTCGCAGCTATCCCTCAAAAAAAAATATCTCCATTCAGGACAATGTAAAATGTAGGATATTAGACCATGCAGAGGAGACCTGGGGTGATTTTTACACATTATACGAAAATGCGACTAAAAATGTGTGCGGTTAGCGGAAGTGACGTTCGACCACCAAAGCGAGGCCATATCGGTGCACGCTGGGAGTATTTGGTTAACGTAATGGAGACCACAATTGAGTGACTACGAGGTAAGTATTTTTGGTAAAAATTAAGAGTAAATGCATCATACGCCGAGTTGATGGCCTCGCTTTGGTGGGCAAATGTCACTTCCGCTAAAGGTACACTTTTTGCGTCGCATTTTCCTATAATGTAGCAGACTCAGTAGGGGTCCTGACACCCCCTTGAGGCGGCACCACCTTTGGCGCCATCTATGATATCGGGTGTCAACTATTTCTTTTTTACTGCTCTGAGAGATGGAAATAAATATAGGAAGTTACATCACGCTATTTAGCGTTATTAATGATTTAAACAATAGTTGATAATCTCAGCGTTACCTGTAGACGTTTAAACGTCTATAAATCAGTAAATGTTTTCTTGTGACAAAAGCCGGTGTTAGTTCAACAGGTTAGAATACTCTAGCATGTTTCTGGAGAGAGGTATGTTCGAATCCCGTATGTCGCCAAAATTTTTTTCACAAAAATATTAATGTTTACATTTTTGGAATTCCCATCAGTTGGAATTTCCAGTGTTAGAGAGTGCTAAAAGCGATAAATAAAAACTCAAAAGGCGACCTTTAGCGGCGAAAAAGAGCTGGAAAATACAAAATCATTATATAAATATTGCAAACGATCTATTTTTGTTAGAAACTTAAATTTTTGGTCACATAGTGTAATGACCAACTGGTTTACGCTAATAGTAATGATTTGTCCCATTGGTAAAATGGAAACTTTTCAGTTTGAAGAGATAAATGAAAACCTTTTTTTTTTTTGCACATTACACATACTAATAAAATATTAATAGTTTATTTTCCCAATTATACAGTAGTTCGAATTTCCACTGTCAGAGGGTACTGAAAGTGTAAAATATATAGAAGAATGCGTATCGCCTCTGGCGCATATGGGAATCTCATTTTCAAAGAGAATGAAGTTCTTCCTTTGCGTACTGTTTTATTCTTTAGAAGTTTTAATTATGGATGTTTCTGTTTTTTTTTTTTTCTCCTGAGGTCCCTCCATCCTCATGGACCTTCTACTATGGCTTATAAACTGACAGGCTCCTGTAAGACCTCTGTACAAGCAGCTGCTTGAGAGGTTATTTTTTAATCAATGATGGGGGAAGTACACAGTAGTATTTTTTTAGTAATTATAAGGTCATTTATACCTACTAGACTGGACTTGTTTATGGATTTAAACTTGATTATGGATCCTGGACTTGCTGCACTGGGGGACCTCTGTTGAGGGAGAATCTGCCGCTGTGTTTTCTGTTTCCTTCTGGGTTGCCAGCCCTAAGTGAACAGAGGCATGGGATACCTTATATCATCTGGTGGATAATCCTAATCAGAGGCCATTGCAGGTACTTGAACCTCACTTAGCTAGTTGGGCATTGTTAATAATAAACTGGAGTAATGTGTCCCAGTCAGGTGTCTCAGTAAAGTGCTTAAATTCATGAATACTGAAATCTGTATCAAATATTACCCTACCCTTTTCCGGAATCTATAAGTACAATGCAATACCATTCAGCTATGCACGCTAAAAAATCGGTGCGACGACAACACATGGCATCAAATTTTGAAATGGCCAACCTCTACCTATATAGGGCCTCTATTTGCTTAGAGAGCAAATACTATACAGATTCCTTCTACAGAGTAAAGAGGTCCTACACAGGTAAGTTGGTCCACAGATTGGCCATCTCAAATTTGGACGCATGTTTTGTCGTCGCTCGAATTCTGTAGCGTGCACAGCAGAATGGTATTGCACGGTACTTATGGATTCCGGAAAAGGGTAGAGTAATATTTGATACAGGTTTCAGTGATCATGATTGGAAGCACTATAGAAAACGGCTAAAATTTAAGACGTTTTTTTCTAAAATAAGATATCATTTCTCTTTGTTGTCTGTCCTTCTGAAGACATCGAATTTTTTTGTTCATACAGACAAATAGAAAATTCTTTTTTTTGTTAGATAGGTATTAATGATGTATTACGACCTGCATTTTTCGAATCTCCCAAAAGTTATAACTCCGCCCTCCAACGGTGGAAAAAGTTGAAAATTCCAAATATTAAACGAATATTCCAAACGATGTAGTTATGTCAGAAGTTTGAAAGTTTGGTGTTGAAAGGTGAAGGTCACGAAGTCAACATTGGCAACAATCACTTGACCCTTTACAAGGAGGTAAGAATGAGGAGTCTGCTACATTATAAGGACCCGGGGCAAGCAGCTGCTTGAAGGTGCATTTATTTATTTTTTATATCCACTAATCAGAATGCATAACAAGTATGGCTTCTCCAAAAAAGAAAATCCACATCGGAGGCAACTATATAAGCCAAAACTTCTACCAAAACAACATATTTGGGTTCCACACTTTACAAAAGCTCCCCCTCCCCAAAGTAAATGTTCTTTTCGAAGACAACTATTTCGACTACATCATCATCATCATCATCATCCTCAAGCAACCATAGGCTACGGAGGTACAACCAGACCATGCAATTTAGTTCTCCAAGCAAGTCTCTCCTGAGCTAAGTCTACTGCATCAAGAAACTGCACACCAATTCTAACAAGGTCCTGTTTGACATTGTCTGCCCACCTCATCCTAGGTCTCCCCCTCTTTCTGAAGCCTTTAGGCACACTGTTCATAACCCTATTCACCAATCTACAATTATCCATACCGGCAACATCGCCAAACCAGCGGAATCTCTCTCTACACAACTTGCTGCTTAAACGAGGTTGCTGACTCCTTTTCCTAACCCCATCATTAGTTACAAAGTTGAACCATCTAATTCCCAAGATACAGCATAAGCATCTCGAGTAAAATGCATCCAGTTTTCTGTTATCTTGTTTACAAGGTGTATAGGTTTCACTGCCATAACTAACCATAGAAAGAACCAAGCTATTATACAGTTTAATTTTAGGCTTTAAGTGTATACACCTATTTCTCCACACTCTCCATAGAATCTTAAAAGTCCCAGTAGCAATCCCTATTCATCTGTTAACCTCATGCCGCACATCACCATTATCTGTTACATAGCTCCCAAGATCATTAAAGTATGACACCTGCTCAAGACTGCAACCATTCAGATCAACTGAATAAAAGCCTGCCTGACCAATTTTTATCACTTTAGTTTTCTCTCTGTTTATAACCAAACCTACTCTACTACCAGTCTCATCAACAGCTCAAATGAAAGAGTTCATCTCATTAACTTCTTTTGCCAAAAGGGCTAAATCATCAGCATAATCTAAATCAGAAATTTTCGTATCTCCAGTCCATTTAAGGCCAAAATCTTTCCCTTGAAGTGAATTTCGCATAATATAATCAATAACCAAGCTAAAGAGAAAGGAGACAAAATGCACCCTTGTCGAACACCAGAAGTAATGTTAAACCAATTGCTACAAGCCTTACCAACTCTCATATACAACTCAGTGTTATTATAGAGAACTTCCATTATGTTAACTAACTTGTCTGGTACACCATATGATCTCACAATCAACCACCAATTATGTCAACAAAATCGAAAGCCTTTTTGAAATCAACAAAGCTAGCAACCAAAGGTTTCTCAAACTCTAAACATTTCTCAAGTGTCTGCCTAAGTGAAAATATCTGATCCACACATCCCCTACCACTTCTGAATCCACATTGCTTATCACGCAATTGACTGTCAACCAGATTCTTAATTCTATTAAGCACAATCATGCAAAGAACTTTAGCTGGAACAGAGAGTAGGCTGTTACCCCTATAATTATCAGAAGAGCTGTGATCACGTTCTTAAAAATAGGGATAATAATAATAGTTCTGGTAAAATCCTTAGGAATCATGCCTTTATCATAAAAGATATTCAGAATTTCAGTCATCCAAGTGGTAACCAAAACATTCCCAGCTCTAAGCATTTCCGTAGTAATTTCGTCTACCCCTGGGGATTTCTGTAGTTTAAGTTTAGAAACAGCCAAAATAACTTCAGATTGTGTTATAGGGCCAACATTAAATCCACCAATGCATCTACCATCATTGCAAACAATGGGAGTAGAACTAACCACATTGTTTAGAACATCACTGATATGCTCAGCCCATCGAGCCATGACAGAATCTTCAATCCCAGTACACCTGTTCGTTTTTTACCACACAAAACATTAACTATCTGCTACAGCTCTCTGCTGTTGTGCTGTCCAACTGCTTCCTCGGCTTTGTCAGCCAAACCATCAAGCCAAATCAAGAAGAGCATCACTATCAACAGATTCTTATCAGTAGCTAACTGATCTTTTACACGTCTATTAAGTTCTCTGTGATGCTTTCTATTAGGACTAGTAGGGTACTTATTAAGGACATTCCTGCAGTTCTTTCTTTCCGAAATAAGCTCAAGTGCCTTATCACTCAGATAATTTTGCCTCTTCTGCTCCTTTTTTCCTAAAAGAGTGCTGTTAGTGTCCAAAAAAGCGTGTTTAAAATGATCCCATTCTTCCTCAACTTCAGTAGTAAGCATACCATGACTGTCACAATGACTAAGTAACCTATCATGGTAAGCTTTGGCTATAACTGGGTCTTTCAGAGCTTCAGTATTAAAAGCAAATTTTTTAACCCTAGCACAACACTTTTTAAGTTTAAGTTGCAAGACACTTTTAACAAGGTAATGGTCAGATCCAATTTCAGCTCCCCTATATGCCATAGTATTTCTAATAGAACTAGCCCATTTGCTGTTAATTAATATATAATCAATCATATTCCTATGCAGCCCATCAGTTGAAACCCATGTGTACTTATGTATGTCGCGATGTTTGTAATATGTGTTAGTTATTCTGAAACCATTGAGTTTACTTACCTGTAGGAGACGTTGCCCATTGCCATTGCAGTTACCAATACCAAAAGGGCCAATCACCCCTCCCCAAAGGTCAGAGTCAGTACCAACTTTGGCATTGAAGTCACCAAGAACAAGGGTAATATCTCCTTTCTTGACAAAATTCAAAATATCCTGAAGTTGTTCATAAAACCTATCCTTCTCATCCTCATCGGCATCTTCAGTGGGAGCATAACAACAGATAACATTCAAGTCTTTAACGCTTGTCTGAAATTTTGCTGTAAGAACCCTTTCATTAATGCACTCATATCCTAGAAGAGCATCACTAGCGTGTCTGCTGAGAAGCAGACCCACACCTTGGTGATGCTTATTGTGGTCCCTCCCTGAAAAGAGAAATTTAAGATTATTTTTAAGAATCTGAACTTTATCTGTCCATCTGGTCTCTTGCAAGCCGATAATATCTAAATTATAATGGTGGAATTCTTGTGCGAGGATATCAAGAGAAAAAGCTCTGTGCAGAGTCCTCACATTCCAACTACCTATGGAGATAAAATGGTTAGTGGGATGTTTAAAGAAACTATGTTTATTGAGAGAGGGAGTGCCGACAATATCAAACAGCCCCCTAATCGCAGACATGGGGCAAAGACCCGTTCCCCCACTACTAAAGGCTGAAGCCATCTACATTGGAAGACTTCCTCCAATGTAGAATTTGACGATGCCAATAGAAGCAAAGAGTTTAAGTGCCTGCGATGACCTCTTCTCAGGATTATCCACCAGCTGATAAACATATCCTGTGAATCTATTCACTTGGGGCTGTCAACCTGCAAACAAACCGACAATACAGCGGAAGGTTTTCCCTCCACAGAACCCCACCAATGCAGCAAAATCAGGATCCATAATAAAGCTCAGAGCCATATATCTATCCAATCCAGTGGGTTTATATGGTCAGCAAGAAGACCCTGTGTGGTTGACCACTCCTCAGCAGGGTAGAAAAAAAAGAAAAGTAGCCATAGTTGTCCAGATCAGTAGACCACACCAATCTTGCAGCCCTCCCCTTCCGTTCGCTTCCACAAGAGAGTATCTCTTTTGAAAGGTAGTAACGGTCTGCACCACGAGAAGGCGGGGTCGGACATTAGGTGCTAGGCCTGGCCGGTTCTATGCATCATCACAGGGTATTGGTGCATAGCTCTCCTTCCAGTGACTACCTAGCTACCATTTTCATAACTAAAAAAGTGTGACACCTATCTGTGCGTTATATACGGGATGATTATTTTTTTATGAATAAGTGAAAGCCCATTTAAACTATTTGGAATTTATATTGCTTTTTTTTTAATGCAATGAATATTTCCATACAGAATTACTGTATAGCAGAACTATTTATGTATTTCGTTGAATACGACAATAACAAACAATTACAAGATTTTAAAAGTTTATTTATACTGCACTGATAACAGTATAAAACATTTTATGGATAAAACATAAAAGTTATGTGCAATAGCAGCATTTAAACGGAAAAAAAATCACATTTTTAAGATTCAGAAAATAGCTATTTTATGTTAAAAAAAATTCTGATTCCACAAGAATAATAAAATTTGCCAAACAAAACTAAATAAAACCAATAGTGTAGGAGCCAAAATGGTAGATTTTTAAAACACTTTAAACTTTGTTGGAGAAATCATGTATAACACACCTATATTAAAATGCTTTGCAGTGATTTTTCACAATAGTCAACTCCAAAAAATATGTTAATAAGTTATGACACCCACTATTAAGACAATTATGAGTGTACTGAATTTTCATTTTGACTTCAAAGCCCACAGGTAGCTCTGGATTTACTATTTATTGATTAATTAATTCTACTGTTTTATTTCGAGAATTTTTCGGTTAACTGTTTCCTTTTCTGACAACAAAGTGCAGAAAGTGATGCAAATTAGCTTAAAATTATGATTTATAACATTTAGTTATAACGTTTTAAATTTTAACCGCTGGAAGTCACTTGTAACCTTGTTTGTATTACATCATTATTAAAAACCATAATTTGCAGTTATACTATTCATATTCACTGTTCTGATTGTAGAAATATGTGTGTTGTTTTGATATGAAGCCCAAAGATCTCAGGGCTTCATTTATACCACATAAGTAACCTTTAAGTATTGATTAGACATTTTTAAAACTTTGTACTGACTTTGTTTAAAAATTTCTAATATTTTAGATAATGGATAAAGGTACAATCACATCTATCCAAGATATTTTTTTGATAGATGAGGAACTAACATCTTCTACAGACAAGTGTGTCATCATCAAAATTCTTTGTTTTGTGATATAGTCAAAAATTCATGAAACTAATCAAACAGACGCATTAGCAAAACTGTTATCTATGATGCTTCTCTTCTTTCTCTGGAAGTTTCTCTGGAAGATGATCTAATGGAAAGTTGAAATAAAAGATAATTTCTATGTATTGGCCATAAGCTGACAGTGCATTTTAGTTTACAGTGCAAAAAGAAAAGCATCTTTTCAAGAAATTTATTTAAAAAAACTGTACCGAACAGTAAACCATAGAATTAAGTTTGAAATAAATATGTAAAATTTGTAACACACCTCTAAACTCATAAAAGCCAAAAAACTTTGGTGTGATGACACTCCCGATTTTTTGAGGTAGCTACACCCCTGATTTTGTGCTTATTTATAAATATATTGCTGTTGCTAATATATGAAGTAAAAAAAAGAACTAAAAAATATATATACAGAAGAAAAACTAGCTAACAATCCAAAAAAAAAAAAAAACCTCCCTAGATGGTGGCTCAAACCCACCAGCTCTGTGTCTGTACTCTCAGCTTCACATCTCTCCCCCATCTCATGCTCATTCTCCTCCCTCAATCAGAGTTAACAATCAATACAAAATACACAATCATTACAATCTCTCAAAAAAATTCCATAAGGATTGAAATACATCCTTCCTCAGCCAGAAAGGAAAAATTCAAAATAATATCTGAAATAAACTATATAAAAAAAAAACAACTAAAACTTATACTAAGCGAAAATAATAAAAAATTTTAAAAAAATTAAAAAAAAAAAGAAATAATATATCCACAGGGTAAAGGGAATATAATTTCCATTAAAAAAAAAAACGCAACATTCCAGACAGTGGCTCGAACCCAACATCTCAGTGCTTGACTCCTCAGTCTCTCATAACTCCCTTTATGTACACCTAACCTAGCACTCAACCAAAGTAAAAGTAAAATCACTACAAGCAATACACTCGCTCTATTTAAAATCCATACAGAATTAAATAAATTCAGTATTCACCTTAAAAGGGAAACTTTGAATCCTATCAAAGAATTAACGAAAAGGAGAAAAACATTACACTGTCCTTTCCTCCTTTAACTAAAATTATTTAAAGAATTTGAAAAATTTTCACCCTAACTAATGATCGCTGTCACTCACCTATGACAATTTACACCAGACACATTAAGTTAATCTGAATAGAAATTCAAAAAGATAAGACTCCAATCCAAGACAAAAAGGGGGCATTTAAACAAAATCCTTAAATGCTACCCAAATTAAAAAAAAAAAAGAAAAAAGATTATATTTCTCACCTTATGAAAATACTTTATTGCAATTTACTGTTCCCTTTTTACCCTGAACTTATTAAATCATGAAGAGAGAGGAATTTAAACACTGAAACATTTAAACAAAATAATAATATCTAATACTTCCACCTAAAATAAAATAAAAAACAAAAAAGAAACTCCCTGATATTTTAATCACCTCTATTTAAAAGCATGTAAATTCATCATTCGTTAAATAGAATACACATTAATATTCAATTATAGACAACAAAATATTTTAACTGAGAAAGCCTGCAGAAAAAATTCTCAAATAAGCCTAACGTAAAATTAATCAATCAATCAATATAAGAAGTACATCTTGACATTTATCACTGAGTACAACAATCTTAAGAAAATGAAAAAATTCTGTTGAAGAATCGAGGTTTGTAACTCGAAATAAAACTGATTTCATAGCGCGTAATTAGAACGTTAAGATACTTGTATCATTATATAATAAATTAAATTTTATAAAAATGACAAACTGATCGATGAATGGCAATTCCTGGTATCTTTTTGAAGGGCGATTCGTGCATCTAAAACGCTGAATAAATTAACGTAACACAAATATAGTATAAAATTAATTTTTTAAAGCTCAAGACACATTGTTTTCCAACATTACTGATCAATGTTTTGAATAGAAGAACATGGCTGCTGCGCAGTCGCCGTAGCATGATCTTCAAGAGCTTAAGGTCCCTCCTCTTTTCTTCCTACCTCCATTGTTTATCTTCCTCCATGGGTTTATCAAGGAGTTTATTGCATGGCCGTGGTTTAGAAACTATAATATCTAGGCGTTACTATTCATAAAAACCTCAACTGGTCATACCACATCCAAAATGTCACAAACAAAGCAAGAATAGTCAAAGTAAAACTCCTTCTTCCCATTGGCAGACATTCTAAATTACCCATCAAACTTAAACTCCTTCTTTACACTCAAATTATAGGACCCATTCTTCTCTACGCTGCTCCTATCTGGGGCATTTGCTCGCCCAGTAGTACTTAAAAACTTCAAAATTTCCAAAACATCATCCTTCGATCGGCTGTACAGCTCCCTGGTTTTGTCAGAAACTCCGTTATTAAAAGAGACACCCAAATCCTAGATATCAAGAATACCATAAGAAAAATGGCCCAAAAATTTCACACTAATTCATTCCAGCACCCAAACCAACTCATTGAACATGCCTTAAAATACGAAATACACCGCAACATGAGACATAAACGCTGCAAAGCTTTATCTCTTACTTATACACCCTCTTTCCGCCCCTTCCTGCTCTTTCCTCTGATTGTTACTTTCCGGCCTACAGTGGTTATTATTTTCGTGTTCAGATTCCCTCATACACTTTTAATGTTCCTTCCGTGATTTTTCCCCTCGGTTCTATCACGAAACGAACATTCTAGTGTACTTGGCTGGGAAATTCGAAATTTGGCAGGAATGCTTTGGCACTGCGCCAATTTACTCAAATTTATTATTAAAATCGCTCGTTGTAGGGGGTATGGGACCACCATTTCCGGTAATCGTAACCGTCACAAATGATCTTCGATCTTTGGCCGTGGTTTAGAGTAAAATGGTTAACAGTAGGAGCCCCTAATGTAGCTAAAGTTAAAGATATTTCGTAGTATTGTAAGGTAGTAATGTTTAGTGAACTAAAATGGGATAAAAATGTTATATTTTTATATCTGAAAGTGCTTTACCCTAATTTTTTAATGTATACTAATATTTTGCTCTGAATATATATATTTGCACCAGCTGAAGCTTAATCATTTATTGCAGAAGTATCTGGCCCGTGCTTTTAAAGCTGAGGTAGGAATAATTTTTTGTTTGGAAATTAAAAAACTGGAACTTCCCATTATATTTAATATATTCCGTTTCAGTGGTTCCTCAAGTAAATGCAATGTAGTGCTTCTTGGGCATGGGAACGGCTGTGGATTACTAATTAATTTTAACATTACTAATTAATTTTAACTCGAACGTTTCTCCCAGGGTGAAGGAAGGAAGGGTTGTGCCAACGCGCAAGGAGGCGTTTCTTGGCGGTCATTGGCTGGCCATTTTGACGTCACAATCGAGGGGGGTGGGTAAACAAAGCTATGTGGGTAGGAGGTGCTCGTTCACCAAAGTCCCAGTAGTATGTAAGGTTTAAATTAAAAAAAAGCTTATAAGAAGCGTACGATAATATTGATTTCTGTTGACAGAAAAATTGTAAAATTGCAATTTCAGTTTTTTTTACTGTCGGAGGTCTATCAGGGAAATATTTATAGATTTAGTTACACACTCACCAGCCACTTTATTAGGTACTTGGGATGATCATAAATAATCATTTTTGAAAAAGTGTGACTAAAGACATTTTAAAGATATGAAATCTATCAACCTAGATTTTTAACAATATTCGTTCTCTGTTTAGAGTTAAGGAAATTGGAATACTTAGCAGCAATAATTCCAATTTAACTGATTGCTCTTAAAAGTTAATAATAATAATAATCTTTATTTTATTCCGCCAGTCAATACAATATACATTTACATAGCATAATTATCTAATAACAATTAATATATACATGAGAAAAATTGAGAAGTGAAATAGCTGAGAAATATCAATTACATCAGAAAAGGTAAATAACAATCATATTAAATATTGGTGTTTAATAGGAAAGGCGAAACAAAAAAGGAGAGCATAGTAAGCTGACGCTTATTTTTAGTTAATGCTCCCTATTTCCTTTAGTTCAATTATGACAACAGTAAAGTATACAATAATTCAAATAGTACAATAATTCAATAGTATAAAAGGTCAAACGGTTATGAGACATATTACACTGATACATAGAAGAAGGTTTCATTGCTTTGTAAGAAGAAACGTTCTAAATTTGTTTTTAAATAATTTTAAAGATTTTGCGTTTTTAACATCATCAAGAAATTCAGACCAAATTTTTACTGCATTGTATTTGATAGATCTCTGCCCAATTGACAATCGACACATAGGTATACTCAGATCCTCTCTATGACGTGTTTCATAATTATGAAAATTCGAAAGACTCTGAAAATAGTCTTTAAATCTATCCAATTTAATCAATCTTGTCGTAATCGAATACACAAAATTTCCTGATACCAGTTTGTAATTATTATAGACATTAAGAATTTTAACCTCAGAAAATAAATGTGCCACAGGATCATAATATCGTTTACCAACAATATATCTAACAATCCTTTTCTGAAGACGATATATAGCATTCAGATTATAGTCAAAAGTATTACCCCAGGCTAAAATTCCATATGTTATATAAGAATAGATGAAAGAGTAGTATAAATGTGTCAAAATTTGTTTGTTAACCCGTGTTTTGGAAGCCCTGTGTGCGTTTGCCCCGTGTGCGGGAGAGCCATACCCTGTGCACGTTAAAGAACACGCTGTATGGCCTTGACCGGAGGCTACCATCTGTCTCCCCCAACAGCTGTTCCAGTGGGTCCCCTCTCCCAACCTTCTCTGAGCCTTCAGGGCCCTTGTGACTTCGCCATTTAGTCCATGGTGTGCAAAAAAGTGCCACTCAGAAGTAAAACAACCCAATAATTTAAGATTTTGAAGTCTTCATCAAGAATTTTGGGTCAAATGTTTAGCCATCTATGATCTCAGGTGGCAACTATTACTTTTTATATTGCACTGAATAAGATGGAAATAAATTAATAAAGTCTCATCACGTTATTTAGCCTTATTAATGATATAAACATAGAATGACAATCACAGGATTCTGATATCATAGTTGCATCATTTGTAATTATATTGAATTACTGTAGAATTTCTATTAGATGATTTTGAGAAATTATTCTGATCTTGCACTTAAAATTAAATTCAATCAAATTAAAACATTAGATCATTTTTTCAACTTATCTTTTTACAAAAACCATAATGAAAATAATAAAAATATATTTTTTTTGCTGCCATGAGTAGTGGTTTAAATTTTTCCCCTTCTAAAAAAACATGTAATGTGACCTGGGGTAAATACAGTTATCAATTTACTAAGAAAATGTTTCCTGGAGTTATCCAATGAAAAGTTTTCTTTCTTTTTCTTGTTTTGATTAATTCTAAAATTTTTATTCTGCTATATCAATTTTTATTTATGTTTATTCCACTGCTTTTACTTTGATCTTATTTGCAATGTAGAGGTGTTCCCCTTTGGTTTATTCAGTTTTTAATAGCAATTTGAACTACTGCTGTAATTTTTATAATGTGTAAACTATGATGCACTGACATAAGTTTTTATTCCCATGAATCAGTACAGTATAAGCCAAGGTATTTAAATTATTAATTTCCTGAGATAATGCTACTTTTTTATTGGCTACACTGGCGTAGTTTTCAGAGCAATTGGTTTCTTATTCTAACAGTCATTTTGTTGTTTCCCATAATAGCAGTCGTTTGGTTGGAGTAGAATCGATCATTGCAACAAGACTGAATATTTTATGTGACAGGTTTTTTAAAAAACTGGAATGGGATTATTTAGTTTACATTTAATAGATAGTCCTAAGAGTTCGCTTCATAAATCTTGCAGGCGATTGATTTCAACAACCATCCGAAAATTGTTTACCACATATCATCTATGTGTTGAATTTATCTTCATGCCAACACTGCAGCACCCACTTCATACTAAGTTTTGCTTCTAATGGGAATGTATATGAAGCTTTGTTTTCTTCATAGGATTATTCATGCATTTTGATACTCAACAGTTCATCATGATAAAAAAAAGTACCTGAAAGACTTCACACAGAGAGAGATTCACAAAGTGGAGAACAAAGACAACAAAGAACAGACAATTATGTAAATACTTTAGCTGTGCTCTCCCCACTGTGATGTCATGGAGCATGCACTCCCAGTGACACTCAAATGACCTTGTTGAAACATAGCCTTTTATCACCACCTTTCTATACTCACCCTAATGTTAGATAACTTTCCAGTATAGCACTGATGCGATGCAACCACCAACCAAGTCTATTACGTTGTATATATGTAGGACACAATTATTGTGAGTTGGTGCTTCTGCAGTTTAAATTGCTATTTTCACTGGAGGTACAGTATGTCAGTGCCATTAGTATGTTTTTACAGTGCATTGGATTTTGTGTGGCCTGGTTTTTAATTTATATTTAGGCCTAAAGGTAAGTGTTGGGGGGGGTAATAAATGGTAAAAAATTTGCACTTTTTTTTGTGATTTAGATTTATTTCTTTATATGTAGCATCAATGTGCAAATTTTGGCTTAGATAAGTGTAGCAAATTGCAAACGATTATTTTAGTTAAATAATTTTAGTGTTTATATGTTAAGTGGGAAATGTGGGACAATGGAATTTATAATTTGCATGTCTGGTCTTTAGCTTGACGTTCTTTAATCTGGCTTATTTTTGGGTGCTACTCTGATGATAGTACCATATTTTTTTCTTGGAGAGTTTGTTTTTGCTCATGCATTGTTAAAATTAGTTTATTCCCCACGAGATTGTTTTTTAATTTATTTTTTTAAAATGTGAATCAGCGGTGTATTTTTTATGATATTTTTTACGATGCTTTTTTAGGTTTGTTTCTAATGGGATTATTTACTTCTGGTGGTTTTTCTATAATGCAAATTGGCAGTGAATTGTTCAATTTTTTTTGTTTGTTTGTTGTCATGATAGGATTATTTAGTTCTGGGGGCTTTTTTATAATATGAATCGGCAGTAAATTGTTTACTATTTTCTTTTTTTCTCTGTTTAGCCATTCACACCTTGAACCTTGATCAACCACATTCATCCAAAATATCAGTTTTCAACAATATCAACTTATTAGCTATAATGTTCATCTTCATTAATATAAATTGCTGTGGCAGCCACTGCTCGTTGTGTGGCAGAATAAAAGAGGTACCAATACTGACATCCCAAAAAACTTGTAAACATTTTTCTAATACCCGGTAATGTGGAGTTGTCTTAGTTGGCAGACCTGCAATTTTGATCACTTAGGTGCCATATTGTTTCTGACACAATGTAATGATGCATTGTAATTTATGCTTTGTATCCTGATTTTGCTGCACTGATGGGCTTCTGTGGAGGGAAAATCTGCTGTGTTTTCTGTTTGTGGGTTGACAGCACCAAGTGAATAGATTCACAGGATATGTTTATCAGCTGGTGGATAATCCTGAGCAGAGATCATCGCAGACACCTGAACTCTTTGATTCTACTGGCATCGTCAAATTCTACATTGGAGGAAGTCTTCCAGTGTAGATGGCTTCAGCCTTTAGTGGTAGGGGAACGGGTCTTTTGCCCCATGTCTGCGATTAGGGGGCTGTTTGATATTGTCGGCATTCCCTCTCTCAATAAACATAGTTTCTTTAAACATCCCACTAACCATTTTATCTCCATAGGTAGTTGGAATGTGAGGACTCTGCACAAAGCTTTTTCTCTTGATGTCCTCACACAAGAATTCCACCATTATAATTTAGATATTCTCGGCTTGCAAGAGACCAGATAGACAGATAAAGGTCAGATTCTTAAAAATAATCTTAAATTTCTCTTTTCAGGGAGTGACGACAATAAGCATCACCAAGGCGTGGGTCTGCTTCTCAGCAGACACGCTAGTGATGCTCTTCTAGGATACGAGTGCATTAATGAAAGGTTTCTTACAGCAAAATTTCAGACAAGCGTTAAAGACTTGAATGTTATCTGCTGTTATGCCCCCACTGAGGATGCCGATGAGGATGAGAAGGATAGGTTTTATGAACAACTTCAGGATATTTTGAATTTTGTCAAGAAAGGAGATATTACCCTTGTTCTTGGTGACTTCAATGCCAAAGTTGGTACTGACTCTGACCTTTGGGGAGGGGTGATTGGCCCTTTTGGTATTGGTAGCTGCAATGGCAATGGGCAACGTCTCCTACAGGTAAGTAAACTCAATGGTTTCAGAATAACTAACACATATTACAAACATCGCGACATACTAAGTACACATGGGTTTCACCTGATGGACTGCATAGGAATCTGATTGATTATATATTAATTAACAGCAAATGGGCTAGTTCTGTTAGAAATACCAGGACATATAGGGGAGCTGAAATTGGATCTGACCATTACCTTGTTAAAAGTGTCTTGCAACTTAAACTTAAAAAGTGTTGTGCTAGGGTTAAAAAATTTACTTTTAATACTGAAGCTCTGAAAGATCCAGTTATAGCCAAAGCTTACCATGATAGGTTACTTAGTCATTATGACAGTCATGGTATGCTTACTACTGAAGTTGAGGAAGAATGGGATCATTTTAAACAGACTTTTTTGGACACTAACAGTACTCTTTTAGGAAAAAAGGAGCAGAGGAGGCAGAATTATTTGAGTGATAAGGCACTTGAGCTTATTTCAGAAAGAAGAAACTGCAGGAATGTCCTTAATAAGTACCCTACTAGTCCTAATAGAAAGCATTACAGAGAACTTAATAAACATGTAAAAGATCAGTTAGCTGCTGATAAGAATCTATGGTTTGATGGCTTGGCTGACAAAGCAGAGGAAGCAGTTAGACAGCACAACAGCAGAGAGCTGTACCAGATAGTTAATGTTTTGTGTGGTAGAAAACAAACAGGTATACTGGGATTGAAGGATAAACAAGGTAAGGTTATAGAAAGTGAGCATTCTGTCTTGGCTAGGTGGGCTGAGCATTTCAGTGATGTTCTACACAATGTGGTTAGTTCTTCTCCTATTGTTTCCAATGATGATAGATGCATTGGTGGCTTCAATGTTGGCCCTATAACACAATCTGAAGTTATTTTGGCTATTTCTAAACTTAAACTTCATAAATCCCCAGGGGCAGATGGAAAATACTACTGAAATGCTTAGAGCTGGGAATGTTTCAGTTACCAATTGGATCACTGAAATTTTGAGTATCTTTTATGATAAAGGCATGGTTCCTAAGGATTTTACCAGATCTATTATTATCCCTATTTTCTAAAAAGGTGATCACAGTTCTTGTGATAACTATAGGGGTATCAGCCAACTCACTGTTCCAGGTAAAGTTCTTTCCATGACTGTGCTTAATAGAATTAAGAATCTGGTTGACAGCCAATTGTGTGATGAGCAATGTGGATTCAGAAGTGGTAGAGGATGTGTGGATCAGATATTTTCCCTTAGGCAGATTCTTGAGAAATGTATAGAGTTTCAGAAACCTTTGGTTGCTAGCTTTGTTGATTTAAAAAAGGCTTTCGACTCTGTGGACCGTCATAATTTGTGGTTGATTGTGAGATCATATGGTATACCTGACAAGTTAGTTAACATAATGAAAGCTCTCTATAATAACACTGAGTCGTGTTGTGAGAATTGGTAAGGCTTGTAGCAATTGGTTTAGCATTACTTCTGGTGTTCAACAAGGGGGCATTTTGTCTCCTTTTCTCTTTGGTTATTGATTATGTTATGCAAAATTCACTGTAAGGGAAAGATTTTGGCCTTAAATGGACTGGAGATACGAAAATTTCTGATTTAGATTATGCTGATGATTTAGCCCTTTTGGCAAATGATGTTGATGAGATGAACTCTTTCATTCGAGCTGTTGATGAGACTGGTAGTAGAGTAGGTTTGGTTATAAACAGAGAGAAAACTAAAGTGATGAAAATTGGTCAGGCGGGCTGTGATTCAGTTAATCTGAATGGTTGCAGTCTTGAGCAGGTATCACAGTTTAATTATCTTGGGAGCTATGTAACAGATAATGGTGATTTGCGGCATGAGATTAACAGACAAATAGGGATTGCTGCCAGGACTTTTAAGAGTCTATGGATAGTGTGGAGAAATATGCGTATACACCTAAAGACTAAAATTAGACTGGATAATAGTTTGGTTCTTTCTAGGGTTAAGTATGCTAGTGAAACTCGGACACTTTGTAAACAAGATAACAGGAAACTAGATGCTTTTGATTCCAGATGCTTCCGCAGTATCTTGTGCATTAGGTGGTTCAACTTTGTAACTAATGATGAGGTTAGTCAAAGGAGTTTGCAACCTCCTTTAAGCAGGATATTGTGCAGAGAGAGACTCCGTTGGTTTGGCCATATTGCCCATATGAATCATTATAGATTGGCGAATAGGGTTATGAAAAGTGTGCCTAAAGGCCTCAGAAAGAAGGGGGAGACCTAGGATACCGTGGGCAGACAATGTCAAACAGGACCTTGTTAGAATTGGTGTGTAGTGGCCAGATGCAGTTGATGTAGCTTGGAGAACTAAATTGCACCTCCATAGCCCATGGCTGCTTTAGGATGATGATTTGCCATAATACCAGACTTTGACTCTTAACAGCAGTTGATGGATTGGATGGTGAATTTTTTTTTATTTTTCCAAGAAGATTGTATAAAAATTGTCAATCCGAGTTACATTCATAAAAAACCTCACTAAATACTCAATTTGAACTAATGAAAAACATGTTGAATTTTCACAGAAAGAATTTTCAACTGAAAAAACATTCTAGCATTGCTAGCAGTGGTGGCAAACTTCAACAGCAACTCAGATATGTGTGGAAAACTAAATTACACAGTCTGCTTTTACTTGTAGCCCATAACTGCTTGAAGAGAATGGGTTGGTAGGTAGGTAATTTGTTGGCAAAATTTTAGGAAGGTAACATTAAAGATACGAAAATAATCATGGTAAATTCCTATCTGGTAAAAAGATAATCTACTCAAATACACAGATGCCCTGCCATGAGTCTCCCAGTAAAATGAATCATAACCACAGATATAACTTTTGCTTTTCATGCCAGAAATACAAAATATTTAATTTAAAAATCATGTATGTATTTATAACGACCTCTATTAATCTAAAGGTAACAATAGGGTTGGGTGGCTCAGTCAGTAGCGCACCAGACTCGTAATCTGTAGTTCCCAGGTTCGAGTCCCAGCTGGGTCAGCATTGAGATTTATCTCTGCAGAATTCCCCACCCTGCCCATGGTCAGTAGGGGACAGCGATGGGCTTGGAAAGGCTGCTGCCCATCGGATGGGGCATTAAGTCATGGCCCCGTGTGCAGGAGAATCATACCCTGTGCATGTTAAAGAACACACTGGATGTCCTTGATGGGAGTCTACCATCTGTCTCCCAACAGCTGTTCCAATGGGTCCCCTCCCCCAATCTTCTCTGAGTCTTTGGGGTCCATGTTACCTGGCCATTTACCTCATAGTGTGCAAAAAAGTGCTACTCAGAGGTGAAACAACCCAACCCTAAAGGTAAAATGATTTTGAAACAAAGGTATAGTAAAATGTATGCAAAAAATTAAGTATATTCTTCTTGAAATAAGTAAATTAACTCCAGTAAAGAATCACTGTTTTTTCATTTTTCAAATCTTCCAGATGTATTGGAAATCAAATAATGGTAATAGCTGTGACATTCTTGGCCATAATTCAATGCTGTAACATCCTGAAGTATAAATGAAACAGTTCTGATTACTACTGCACAGGTTGGGGGGGGGGGGAGATAGGTAGTGTGCCATGCTCATAATCTGCAGTTCCCGTGTTCAAGCCACAGCTGGGCCAGTGTTGATTAGATTGATTTGCAATTTATCTCTGCAAAACTCCCCATCCTGCCCACAATCAGTAGCAGACACTGATGGGCTTGACCACCATCTGTCAGATAGGTTATTAAACTCTGGTTCCACATATTGGAGAATCACACCCTGTGCTTGTAGAAGAACATGTTGGATGACCTTGATGGGAGGCTACCATCTGTCTCCCAACAGTTATCCATTGAGTCATCTCTCCTACTTTCTCCAAACTTTTGGTGTCCTTGTGACCTGGCCATTTAGCCTATTGTGTGCGAAAAAAATTGCCACTCTTAGGTAAAACAACCCAACTACTGCATTGAATAAACTCAATAATGGTGGCCCACTAAGATTCCAATCTTGTCATATTTCTTAGTTTAGAAATTCTGTTAGTAAGTTTTCTATTTTTAAAAGAATGTTGGTTTGAAAATTTTTAAAAGTGTAATATTGTGATATGCCATCTGGTATATGAACTGCTTTTAGCAAGAACTATACATATATTTGATTAACTAATATTTTAATCATCATCATCATTATCCTCAAGCAGCCATTGGCTATGGAGGTCCAACCAGACCATGCAATTTAGTTCTCCAAGCAAGTCTATCCTGAGCTACATCTACTGCATCTGGCCACTGCACACCAATTCTCACATTAGGCTGATACCCCTATAGTTATCACAAGAACTGTGATCACCTTTTTAGAAAATAGGGATAATAATAGCTCTGGTAAAATCCTTAGGAACCATGCCTTTATCATAAAAGATACTCAAAATTTCAGTGATCCAATTGGTAACTGAAACATTCCCAGCTCTAAGCATTTCAGTAGTATTTTCCATCTGCCCCTGGGGATTTATGAAGTTTAAGTTTAGAAATAGCCAAAATAACTTCAGATTGTGTTATAGGGCCAACATTGAAGCCACCAATGCATCTATCATCATTGGAAACAATAGGAGAAGAACTAACCACATTGTGTAGGAGATCACTGAAATGATCAGCCCACCTAGCCATGACAGAATCCTCACTTTCTATAACCTTACCTTGTTTATCCTTCAATCCCAGTATACCTGTTCGTTTTCTACCACACAAAACATTAACTATCTGGTACAGCTCTCTGCTGTTGTGCTGTCTAACTGCTTCCTCTGCTTTGTCAGCCAAGCCATCAAACCATAGATTCTTATCAGCAGCTAACTGATCTTTTACATGTTTATTAAGTTCTCTGTAATGCTTTCTATTAGGACTAGTAGGGTGCTTATTAAGGACATTCCTGCAGTTTCTTCTTTCTGAAATAAGCTCAAGTGCCTTATCACTCAAATAATTCTGCCTCCTCTGCTCCTTTTTTCCTAAAAGAGTACTGTTAGTGTCCAAAAAAGTCTGTTTAAAATGATCCCATTCTTCCTCCACTTCAGTAGTAAGCATACCATGACTGTCATAATGACTAAGTAACCTATCATGGTAAGCTTTGGATATAACTGGGTCTTTCAGAGCTTCTGTATTAAAAGTAAATTTTTTAACCCTAGCACAACACTTTTTAAGTTTAAGTTGCAAGACACTTTTAACAAGGTAATGGTCAGATCCAATTTCAGCTCCCCTATATGTCCTGGTATTTCTAACAGAACTAGCCCATTTGCTGTTAATTAATATATAATCAATCATATTCCTATGCAGCCCATCAGGTGAAACCCATGTGTACTTAGTATGTCGCGGTGTTTGTAATATGTGTTAGTTATTCTGAAACCATTGAGTTTACTTACCTGTAGGAGACGTTGCCCATTGCCATTGCAGCTACCAATACCAAAAGGGCCTATTACTCCTCCCCAAAGGTCAGAGTCAGTACCAACTTTGGCATTAAAGTCATCAAGAAGAAAGGTAACATCTCTTTTCTTGACAGAATTCAAAATATCCTGAAGTTGTTCATAAAACCTATCCTTCTCATCCTCATTGGCATCCTCAGTGGGGGCATAACAGCAGATAACATTCAAGTCTTTAATGCTTGTCTGAAATTTTCCTGTAAGTAACCTTTCATTAATGCATTCATATCCTAGAAGAGTATCACTAGCGTGTCTGCTGAGAAGCAGACCCACCCCTTGGTGATGCTTATTGTTGTCCGTCCCTGAAAAGAGAAATATAAGATTATTTTTAAGAATCTGACCTTTATCTGTCCATCTGGTCTTTTGCGGGCTGAGAATATCTAATTTAAAACTTTGGAATTCTTATGTGAGGACATCAAGAGAAAAAGCTCTGTGCAGAGTCCTCACATTCCAACTACCTATGGAGAGAAAATGGTTAGTGGGATGTTTAAAGAAACTATGTTTATTGAGAGAGGGAATGCCGACAATATCAAACAGCCCCGTAATCACAGACATGGGGCAAAGACCCATCCCCCCCCCCACTAAAGGCTGAAGCTATCTACACTGGAAGACTTCCTCCAATGTAGAATTTGACGATGCCAATAGAAGCAAAGAGTTTAAGTGCCTGCGATGACCTCTGCTCAGGATTATCCACCAGCTGATAAACATATCCTGTAACGCTCCAAACAAATGCAAAATACTTGAAGTTTTTATGCTCCGGATAGCTTAGACGGGCGCCAGGCAATACTTAACAAATTGCCAAAAGTAGAATAAGTTGATAATAAGTTGATTTAGGGTTCAAATACCAGCGAGCGTGAATGAGTAAGAATCAAAATGATTGTCAAGTAAATTTAAATATAATGTAAAAATCCTTAATTCGCGTTGCTCAAGAGAAAAAAACTGTACAGACTCAAAAGGTTTTAAATATAACAAAACAGATTTATTTCCAAAATAATTCAACTCACCAAGACATCAATGAAGAAAACACAACTCCAGTGCTACACGCACTGTGCTTGGTGCTACGCACCTTGTGCTCGTGCACTCACTTGTGCTACTGCTTCTCCTTAGTGCTTAGTGCTTCTGCTCTAACTCCCCGCTGTGACTCGCAGGTCACCGGTGTTTGACAATGAGCCGGCAATGCTTGCCTGGAAAGACATTAACATACTATGACGAACGAAGCAAGCTTTGACGCAAGAGGGGGCGTGTCCTTGGCACGCGCTTTAGCGGTACAGTCGGAAGATCGGAGTTGCGGCGCATGCGCAGCTCCTAGAATCATGAAAATGAGTGCTGTGATGCCAAAAAGGAAATAAAAATTCCCAAAATGATAAATATAACGTAAATTAAACAAAACTGGTTAAGGTAAAGCAAAAGTGAACGATGGGGCATCACAATATCCTGTGAATCTATTCACTTGGGGCTGTCAACCCACAAACAAACAGAAAACACAGCAGAATATTTTCCCTCCACAGAAGCACACCAGTGCAGCAAAATCAGGATCCATAATCAAGCTCAGAGCCATATATCTGTCCAGTCCAGTAGGTTTATATGGTCAGCACCAAGACCCTGTGTGGTTGACCACTCCTCAGCAGGGTAGAAAAGAAAGAAAAGTAGCCATAGTTGTCCAGATCAGTAGGCCACACTAATCTGACATCCCTCCCCTTCCATTCACTTCCACAAGAGAGTATCTCTTTTGAAAGGTACTAACGGTTGCACCACGAGAAGGCGGGGTCGGACATTAGGTGCTAGGCCTGCCAGTTCTATGCATCATCACAGGGGATTGGTGCATAACTCTCCTTCCAGTGACTACCTAGCTACCATTTACAGACCATATTTTAAAAGTGCTTTAAAAACTATAAAACTAAAAGTATTTTTAATGTATTAGTCATTTATATTTTTGTTATTATTATGTGTGCTTAAATCTAAGAAAAAATATTAAATATATTTACTAATTCTTTATCATTAAAATTAGATTGATGGGAGTTTCATCCTTCAATATGCCAACATTATCACCTAGTTTTGAAGATTCACCATTTGTTGGAAAGAATAACTTGGAAACCGTATATGAATCTGATGAGCAAAATGATCACATAAAGAAGGTATAATTGACACTGCAGATTTATTTTATGTTATAAAACATCCTTAATAAGTTAACTTCCCCAATGACAATTTAGTGATTTAGCACAAAGGAAGCAATTGAACTTATATCCCAATTAAAGCAATTGAATTCTCTATGACGCTGTTAAATGTTTTTAAGCACTTCAACACATGGACTATGCTATCAAGTATCAATAATTATTAAGGAGAGATTTATGTACCATGCTGTAGAGGATGGGTAGTAACAGGAACTTCTTGGGATGCTTTCAGTGAAAAATTTTAAAATTCAAAGTTCTTTCTGGCAAGTGACATCTCAATGGAGATTAAAATAAGATGACGGCTGCCAATGTGGGAAGATCATTGGCAGCTGTCATCCTTATTTTAATCTCTACTGAGACGTAACTTGTCGGCTAGAAATGTCGAATTTTAAAATTTCTCACCGAAAGCATCCCAAGAAGTTCTTGTTACTACCCATCCTCTACGGCATGGTACATAAATCTCTCCTTAATAATTATTGATACTTGATAGCATAGTCCATGTGTTGAAGTGCTCAAAAACATTTAACAGTGTCATAGAGAATTAAATTGCTTTAATTTTAATTACCACACTGTGTACCTCTAATGTAATTTTTGTTAGTATATCCCAACTGTACTTCTAATGAAAGAGCAATGACTTTTAAGTCCGCACCAATATGCCATTTGCATTTGTCATAATTTATGTACTGAAGTAATTGTTTCATGTACCTATGTTAACCACTAGACCCTACCTGGTGTAGTGGTTGCATACCTAACTACTAAGACCAATGGGGCATGTTCTTGTGTAAGTGTTTGTATATTGTATGAGAAGCCAGGACAAGCTTAATATAGCTTCTAGGTTATATCTGTCCTTTGTGTAGGAAAATGCCCTCTTTTAAAAAATTAAGTTTCTTTCATATTAACAATGTAGCCTACTGGAACAGAGGCAACATGTTCCCATTGTGTAGAATGGCTTTCATACTTAATTTCGAGGAATCTATAAATAACCTCCATAAGGCATGAATGTATATGTCATTTTTCTGCTGAGGTCCCGCCATCCTCTCAGACCTCCTACTATGGCATATAAAATGATAGTCTCCTGTCAGACCTCTGTGGCAAGCAGCTGCTTTAGGAGGTATTTATTTTTATTCTTCTGGAGGATGTGTCATGTGGTGGGATGTGAATAAACCATCAGCCTCTTTGCAAGCAACCAGGTTACCTACCATGGTAAAGAACAATATCAGATCTTTACAACTACTATACACGTGGCTAAAATACATATTACTTTTACATTTCTATGTAGGATATTCCACTGCAGTTGTAGATCCTAGTTCTGCTTTGCTCTTTGACAAATCCACGTCTCTATCAAGATCATTCCACTCATTCTGTGTAATCTTGTGTGGTGAATCCACACAACTTGAAGAACAACACTTGTGGGTGTGAAGTTGGGATCTACAGATGCTATTTCCTGTGTTTCTCTTTCTTTCTTCTCTTCCTCTTCTAACAGGTTTTCTCCATGTGGCACTGGGCAGATGGTATGTTAGGGTAGTTTATTGTCTGCTTTTCTCTTTAATAATACCACTTCTCAGTGGAGGTGCCATGCAAAAGTAATAGACACTCACATGGTTGGACAGTTCATGCCATATTATAGGAATGGCATCTGCCTTTTGCCATTTAGCAACCTGCAAAGACTTGTACAACTATTACACATTATATGTGAAGTGCAGCTCCTATATTGATCTCCAATCTTACACTTAAAGTAGAGGTGGTAAGCCTTTTTGATGACAGGTATTATTTAATGCTTCTGTGATGCAAAAGTAACTTTACCAGAAATGTTACAAAAATGGTCATTGTTCACACAAGAATGAGGCATATTGCTCACATGCAGCCCCCACATACAATCATGAATAGATGATAACTGAGGAAGGTTAACTCCCGAATGATGCAATAGCTCCGGGGTATTGCATGCCTTGAATGATGCAATAGTTCCCTAGTATAGTATCACCTTGGTGCTTCATACAGCACTTGAAAGACTGAAATTGTTATACACTGTATATGGACACAACCTCCTGTATGTTCAAAACAAGAGCCAATCACCAATTTTTAATGTCATGTGTTTAATGCCTCAAAATTATTAAAAAATTGCTGTTTTCATTTCCAAAACATTTTCATACAGTGTAATCAGGAGATTTAATTCAAGGTGTAAGGTCATGGTGAAATTAGCCACCAATGAGGGGGAGAGATTTAATAATTTCAACAGCAAAACAAAACCAAAACCACCAACTCTCAAAGACAAGATGGGTACAGTTGTGTGTACAGCCAAAACAGCACAAATAAGGGAAACTCATTATAAATCAAATTTTAACTGAATGTTGAGGAAATGCCATTAAAGGGAATTGCAATTCTTAAAGTATTAAGTCTAAAAGTTAAATATTTAAATTTGATTCTAGTTAAATATTCCATACTCCAGATTCCAGGTAAGCAACAGTAAGCAATTAAATGGTTACAAAAATGTAATCAATTTACCTTGAGAGCTCTCAGGAAAAGGGTTCAAGAATTCTTCATGAGAAATAAACTACTGAATTTAAAGTAAGTTTTAATATCAGTAAACCTATCTCAGTTTACATGATTTTTGTCTAATATTATATAGATACAATTTTAGATTTTCCACTTGTAAATGCAAAGCTGTTTAACTGAACAATATGATATAATAATAGGGATATGAAATTATTTATGATAAAACATATTGTGGAAGTAAAAAAATTTATTATTAAGATGAAACTTGAGTAAATTCAGGCTACACAGTTTCTAAAGTGTGGCAGTCAATGCAATAACTGGGCAAACTTTTGAAAATATACTTGTTGACTTAGCAGAAGTAGTGATGATACCATAGGTAATGTATTAGTTGGTAACCATTTCCAGCAAATTGTAGAATGAAATGGCATTTTCCTTTTTTAAGTTAAATTTATTCAAAAGGTTCCATCAATAACATTTTATTATTTCATATTTGTTCATATACATTTATGCAACTGAACATGTGTTTATTTAGCCCTGGAGATGCAAGGTCATACATTTCTGGTTCTGTGTTTATATCTACATGTCTGACGTGCTGAAAAATAATCTCTCATAATGTAAACAACAACAGTTACTTCTATACCTTCATGTTAACGTTCTTTAAAGTTCCATTTGATTGTGAATAGTAATCAATTGCTTTCAATTATAAATTTAATAAAACTCTATAACACTATATAATATATAAATAAAGCATAGCAGAAGTACTGCAGTATAATCCAACAGTAATAGCAACAATGGTTGTTGCCATTACTGTTGGATTATATTCCAAAAAGTATGTTAAATTTCTTCTCTTTGGACCTTTTATTATATTTACTCCAAATTAAATTATTTTTCCAGACAACATCGGGTGGCTGGCAATTAATCTTGCCAAATAAAGTTAAATGAAGGTGCTAAGTATATTGGCATTACATAGTGAGTAAGAAATCAAAAGATTGTCAAATTTTTAAAGTTAAATCTTAATAAAAATCAATTTTCATTGTTCGAGAGAAAAAATTAGAAAAGTCAAAATTATTCATAAAACAAAGTTTATTTTTCAAAAATTCAAGACTAACAAAATAAACTGATGAATACAATATTTTGAGCAACTAAAGCTCATTTAAACAAAATCTCCAAAACTGACAAACTTCTCAGCTAACATCATCCTCTCCGCACCTCTCTCTCTCTAATATTTTCTGTACTACATCTTACTGACTCGCTATTGACTCCATCACCTAACATCATTTAGTACACATGCAGTATGCAACTGACATGTGTTGCATGCTGGGGAAAAACATTTGCATAATCTTACAATTGCGCACTCGTGCTAGCTATAACACAAGGGGGCATATCCTTAATGTGTGCATTAGCAGCTGTCAATCAAAAGTCAGATGCGCCAGGCTCATAATCTGTAGTTACCAGGTTCGAGTACCAGCTGGGTCAGCGTTGAGATTTATCTCCGCAAAACTCCCCGCCCTGCCCACAGTCAGTAGGGGACACCGATGGGCTTGGAAAGGCTGCTGTCCGTCGGATGTGACATTAAGCCATGGTCCCATGTACGGGAGAGCCATACCCTGTGCATGTTAAAGAACACACTGGATAGCCCTGACGGGAGACTACCATCTGTCTCCCAACAGCTGTTCCATTGGGTCCCCTCTACAAACTTACTCTGAGCCTTTGGGGTCCTTGTGACCTGGCCATTTAGCCCATAGTGTGAAAAAAAGTGCCTCTCAGAGGTAAAACAACCAACCAACCAATCAAAAGTCAGAGTTGCACATGCACAACTCCTTTAGTGGTCTGGATGAGGAAAAATGATGGTACCAACTGAAATTTAAAGCCCCAAAATAATAAATATAGTATAAAGTAAAACTTGTTAAGGAAAAACAAAAGTGAATAGGCAGACAATCACAACTCCCCTCCCAAAGGGAGTCAAAATTTGACCTAACAGATTTTGATGAGAAATTTTGAATAAAAGGACACTTCCTGTGTCATTTACATATCACTGAATATAAATAAAGTAATGAGTATGCATGTACAAATTTAATAATACAAACTACTCTCACATCAATGCAATCTTCCATCACTACCAAAGGTACCTCCTCCCATTCCTCCTAACAATGTGTATAAGCTTCCTAGTGTAAATACATACCAATGGCTGTGGCAGTTAGTAGCATAATAGCATTATCAGTCTAGTATCATATTGATACAGTTCCAAAAGTTGCATACTGTAATCTGTACAAAGCTTGTTAATGTCACTCCTAATCTACTTCTAAAAAGGTTAAAGAAAAAAAAATGAAAAATACAGCATTTCTGCTCTGTTATAGAAAATAAATAAAAATACATGAAGTGGGGTACATAACATCTACTTATTCCCCTAATAACAATGAAATACATGAAATCTAATCTTCTTTCATGCCTGCCATACATAAAAAAATGGGTATTGGTGCTCTGTTAAATCCTCCTAACTATAATCAAATACGCGAAGCTAACAATTTCATTTTGCAAACAAGTGGGAGTGTAATCATTCACTAAAACTTCACTGAAATACAATAAATTTCACTAATTACTCCCCTCCTTGAGCTTTATGTTCTCTTCCCAAAGGTGTTTTGTTAGTGACCATCTTAGTCAAACCAGGCTTTGTCATTGGGGACAGCTCAAAGAAGGTGCAAAAACTTCAAGACATCATGGTCAACTCATATATATATATGCAAACAAATGCTGCCAGTGTCATCCCAATAATTACACATCATTGACGCATCAATATCACTGATGACACTGAACAGATTTAAACATATATACATCGTATCTAAGAGTAAAGAAAAGCTGTATCAATAATTTATCGTGTACAATGCTAACGTTTCATCCAATACAATTTCATCTACATTTTACATAAAAAATACTTTAAATGCAAAATTCACTAAATAATACAATTTATATAATCACTGTATACTAAATTCTCTTTCATTCTCATCATTCACATCCATAAACATTTTATAATTCCTAAATTCTTAAATTTTATCTTATAACACTCAATTTAGCTATCAGTCAGCTGAAACGAAAAAATCAATTCATAATTACACTTGATATCATGTTAATACAATATATAACTCTTTATGGTTCAACTAGAATTTCAAATGAACAAGAATACATAAAAAATTCTAGTCACTTCACATTGTAAACTAAAACTATAAACTTTAATAAATTGCACAGAACCAGCCAGGTCTAGCACCTAATGTCCGACCCCGCCTTCTCGTGGTGCAGGCCGTTAGTACCTTTCGAAACAGATATTCTCTTTTGGAAGGGGAGGGCTGCCAGTTCAGTATGGCCTACTGATCTGGTCATCTATGGCCACTTTTTTCTTTTTTTTTCAACCCTTCTGAGGAGTGGTCAACTTCACAGGGTCCTGGTGCTGAACGTTTATACCTACTAGACTGGACTTGTTTATGGATTTGAGCTTGATTATTGATCCTGGACTTGCTGCACTGGTGGGCCTCTGTTGAGGGAGAGTCTGCTGCTGTGTTTTCTGTTTGCTTCTGGGTTGCCAGCTCTAAGTGAACAGAGGCATGGGATACCTTATATCAGCTGGTGGATAATCCTAATCAGAGGCCATCACAGGTACCAGAACTTTACTTAGCTAGTTGGGCATCGTCAAGCCTAAACTGGAGTAATATGTCTTAGGCAGGCCATGTGGTTCTTGAAAAAGCCACTTGAAAAGGTGGTGCCTGAAGTTCCTACCAGCATCGGTGACTTCAGCCTTTAGCGGGAGGAGGAACAGGTCTTTGCCCCATGCCTGCGATCAGGGGGGTGTTTGATATTGTTGGCCCTACCAACCCTACCAATCTCAATAAACCTAATTTCTTTAAAAATTCTACTAATCATTTTCTCTCTGCAGGAATGTGAGGACATTACATAGAGATTATTCTCTTGATGTCCTCATGCAGGAATTCCAGCGCTATAACCTAGATATTCTAGGCTTTCAAGAGACCAGATGGACAGGTAAAGGTGAGATAATTAAAAATAACTTTAAATTTCTCGTTACAGGGAGGGAGGATGGAAAGCATCACCAAGGCATGGGTCTGATGCTCTTCTAGGATATGAGTGCATTAATGAAAGGTTTCTTACAGCAAAATTTCAGACAAGCATTAAAGACTTGAATGTTATCTGCTGTTATGCCCCCACTGAGGATTCTGATGAGGATGAGAAGGATAGGTTTTACGGACAACTTCAGGATATTTTGAATTCTGTCAAGAAAGGAGATATTGCCCTTGTTCTTGGTGACTTCAATGCCAAAATTGGTGCAGACTCTGACCTTTGGGGAGGAGTAATAGGCCCTTTTGGTATTGGTAGCTGCAATGGCTATGGGCAACGTCTCCTACAAGTAAGTCAACTCCATGGTTTAAGAATAACTAACACATATTACAAACACCGTGACATACATAAATACACATGGGTTTCACCTGATGGGCTGCATAGGAATATGATTGATTATATATTAATTAACAGCAAATGGGCTAATTCTGTTACCAGGCATATAGGGGAGCTGAAATTAGATCTGACCATTACCTTGTTAAAAGTGTCTTGCAACTTAAACTTAAAAAGTGTTGTGCTAGGGTTAAAAAATTTACCTTTAATACTGAAGCTCTGAAAGACCCAGTTATAGCTAAAGCTTACCATGATAGGTTACTTAGTCATTATGACAGTCATGGTTTGCTTAATACTGAAGTTGAGGAAGAATGGGGCCATTTTAAACAGGCTTTTTTGGAAACTAACAGTACTCTTTTAGGGAAAAAGGAGCAGAGGAGACAGAATTATTTAAGTGATAAGGCACTTGAGCTTATTTCAGAAAGAACGAACTACAGGAAAATCCTTAATCAGTACCCTACTAGTCCTAATAGAAAGCATTACAGAGAGCTTAATTAACGTGTAAAAGATCAGTTAGCAGCTGATAAGTATCTTTGGCTTGATGGCTTGGCTGACAAAACTGAGGAAGCAATTAGACAGCACAACAGCAGAGAGCTGTACCAGATAGTTAATGTTTTGTGTGGTAGAAAACGAACAGGTATACTGGGATTGAAGGATAAACTAGGTAAGGTTATAGAAGGTGAGGATTCTGTCATGGCTAGGTGGGCTGAGCATTTCAGTGATGTTCTACACAATGGGGTTAGTTCTACTCCTATTGTTTGCAATGACGATAGATGCATTGGTGGCTTTAATGTTGGCCCTATAACACAATCTGCAGTTATTTTGGCTATTTCTAAACTTAAACTTCATAAATCCCCAGGGGCAGATGAAAATACTACTGAAATGCTGGAATGTTTTGGTTACCATTTGGATCACTGAAATTTTGAATATCTTTTATGATAAAGGCATGGTTCCTAAGGATTTTACCAGAGCTATTGTTATCCCTATTTTCAAAAAAGGTGATCGCAGTTCTTGTGATAACTATAGGGGTATCAGTCTACTATCTGTTCCAGGTAAAGTTCTTTGCATGATTGTGCTTAATAGAATTAAGAATCTGGTTGACTGGCAATTTCGTGATGAGCAATTTGGATTCAGAAGTGAAAGGGGATGTGTGGATCAGATATTTTCACTTAGACAGATTCTTGAGAAATGTTTAGAGTTTCAGAAACCTTTAGTTGCTAGCTTTGTTGATTTCAAAAATGCATTCGACTCTGTTGATAGTCATAATTTGTGGTTGATTTTGAGATCATGTGGTATACCAGACAAGTTAGTTAACATAATAAAAGCTCTCTATAATAACACTGAGTCATGTGTGAGAGTTGGTAAGTCTTGTAGCAATTGGTTTAGCATTACTTCTGGTGTTCGACAAGGGTGCATTTTGTCCCCTTTTTTTCTTTAGTTTGGTTATTGATTATGTTATGCAAAATTCACTTCAAGGGAAAGTTTTTGGCCTTAATTGGTCTGGAGATACAAAAATTTCTGATTTAGATTATGCTGATGATTTAGCCCTTTTGGCAAATGATGTTGATTAGATGAACTCTTTCATTCGAGCTGTTGATGAGACTGGTAGTAGGTAGGTTTGGTTATCATCAGAGAGAAAACTAAAGTGATGAAAATTGGTCAGGCAGGCTGTGATTCAGTTAATCTTAATGGTTGTAGTCTTGAGCAGGTGTCACAGTTTAATTACCATGGGAGCTATGTAACAGATACTGGTGATGCGCAGCATGAGATTAACAGACAAATATGGATTGCTGCCGAGACTTTTAAGAATCTATGGAGATTGTGGAGAAATAGGCGTATACACCTAAAGACTAAAATTAGACTGTAATAGTTTGGTTCTTTCTAGGGTTAGTTATGGTAATGAAACTTGGACAGTTTGTAAACAAGATAACATTAAACTAGATGCTTACGCAGTACTTGAGCATTAGGTGGTTCAACTTTGTAAGTAATGATGAAGTTAGGAAAAGGAGTCTGCAACCTCCTTTAAGCAGCATATTGTTCAGATAGAGACTCCGCTGGTTTGGCCACGTTGCCTGTATGGATAATTATAGATTGGCTAATAGGGTTATGAACAGTGTGCCTAAAGGCCTCAGAAAGAAGGGGAGACCTAGGATGTGATGGGCAGACAATGTCAAACAGGACCTTGTTAGAATTGGTGTGCAGTGGCCAGATGCAGCAGATATAGCTCAGGATAGACTTGCTTGAAGAACTAAATTGCATGGTCTGGTTGGACATCTGTAGCCCATGGCTGCTTGAGGATGATGATGATGTACAAATTTCAATGGGAGATAGGGAACACCAAGACAAAGCTTTTTCATTCATGAATGTGTGTCTGCTGATGTAACCCCTCGGTGCTAGAGGGTGCTGACAAAAATAGCAGTGGAGCAAGTACATAAATGAATGGGAACTAGTGTGAACAACGTGTTTGTTTAAAAAAGGTGCTCAAATTTGCAACCGGCAACAGCATTGCATGCATGATAGCTTTGAAGCATTGATTGCTGTACATGATGAAAGATTCCCCTTAATTATGGAAACAGTTGCAGTGGCAACAGTGAGCATTTCAGTGATGTCATTCTTGTGACACGGTCTTCATCTGAGTCAGTGGGAGTTTGGTACATGAGGTTAATCGTGTCCCCAGAGGAAAAAATCAAAACGTTAAATTGGGTGATCTTGGTGGCCAGGTGTTTGGTCCACACTGGCCTATCCATCGTCCCCCAAATGTGGCATTCAGATAATCTCACACATTATTGCTGAAGTATGCTGGCGCCCTGTCATGTTCAAACCACATTTGTCAGCGAATAGCCATGGGAACATCTTCCAGCAATCCCAGCAATGTTTCTTCAAGAAATACCTGATAAATATCCCTGTTGAGTTGGAAAGTCAGCAGGTATGGCCCAATCAAAATGTCATGGACGATACCTGCCCAAACATTGACAGCAAACCGTTGTTGATGACCATGCACCATTGTGGCATGTGGATTTTTGTGCACCGAAAAATGAAAATTGTGCCCATTAAACAAACCTTCACGTGACAGAGGCCTCATCTGAGAAGAGCATATGAGCTGGAAAAACAGACTGCACTGCAGTATGCTGCAGAAACCAGCACACGAAGAGGGTGCACCTGAGGTTGCAATGTCTGGACTCTCTAACGATGAAACAGATGTAATTGCTACTCATGCAGCACCTTCCACACAATGGCGTGGTTCACACTGAGGTTACATGCAACAGCTCGCGTGCTTGTGCCTGGATTGTCCTCAGTCTGGCGTAGGATCTTTTCTTCCATTTCAAGAGTGCGCATGGCTCTCTCCCGACAAGTGTCATGCATGTTTACATGGAATTTTTCAGTTTTTTGCAGTTACCGGTGCTAATGCGAAAATGTTTGGGAAGTGCTGTCAGTACAACCTCACAGTAACTCTTTTCCATTGGCAGTCCCATATTCCTATCTCCCATTGAAATTTGTACAGAGTTTTGAAACATCCTTTCTATCTATAGTTTTGGGTTTTATATTCTTAAAAGTTTCACACTTTATGAATTTTTCCTGACAGAGATTTGGAACATAGCTCAAACTTGTTCAATTTCAGATCTTAGTATACAGGGTTGGGTTGTTTGGGTTGTTTTACCTCTGAGCGGCACTTCTTTGCACACCATGGGCTAAATGGCCAGGTCACAAGGACCCCCGAAGGCTCAGAGAAGGTTGGGGGAGGGGACCCACTGGAACAGCTGTTGGGAGATAGATGGTAGCCTCCCGTCAAGGCCATCCAGCGTGTTCTTTAACGTGCACAGGGTATGGCTCTCCCGCACACGGGGCCACGGCTTAACGTCCCATCCGACGGACGGCAGCCTTTCCAAGCCCATCGGTGTCCCCTACTGACCGTGGGCAGGGCGGGAAATTTTGCGGAGATAAATCTCAACACTGACCCAGCTGGAACTTGAACCTGGGAACTACAGATTACGAGCCTGGCGCGCTACTGACTGAGCCACCCCGCCCCAAGTATACAGGGGATTCAGTTAAGCGAGTACAAACTTCTGGGAGGGGTAGGTTGCACAAAGACGAATTGGAATCATAGCAATGCAGGGTCGGTAACGGCATCAACATGTGCTAGTGTACAGAGAGGATGTGAATGAAAGAGCAGCACGTAAGTGAACAAAATACTTTTTATTAATCACAATAGGTACATTTGCGAAATTCACAGAGGTCACAGAAGGTGTTCGGAGTTGCGACCACGAGCTATAACACAGGCCTGACATCATCGGCGCATGGAATTACGTACATTCTGGAAGATTCCTGGCGTGCCTCAGACTTCCGAGGCAGCTATAGAGATGCGTGCAACAAGGTCCTCAGCACTTTCAACGGGGGTGTCGAACACCAGTCCTTTGATGTAACCCCAGAAGAAGTAATCAAGGCATGATAGGTCTGGCGATCTTGCAGGCCAATGAACGGGACCACCACACCCAATCCACTGTTGTCCAAATGTCATGTTTAAGTGTTGACGAATTTCATGGCTGAAATGGGCGGGAACCCCATCATGCTGGAACTACATTGCACAGCGCAGCGACTGAGGGACCTGTTGTATAACCAAAAGTTCTGGCAAGACGTCCTCCAGAAATATCCAATAACTCCTTCCGTCCAGACAAACAGGCATGAGGTATGGGCCTATTAAGTGGTCCCCGACAGTGCTGGACCAAACATTACAGCAAAACAGTTTTGTGCTCCACATGTTTGTGCAGCATGGGGGTTCTCCACCACTCATGCATGCATGTTATGTGCATTGAAGCTACCTTTCCATGTAAAGCATGCCTCGTCTGTGAACAGCACAGAAGCAGGAAATTAGGGTTCTGCTGCACTCTTCTGCGGGTACCATTGCACAAATGCAATGCGCTGTGGGTAATCCTCAGGCTTCAGTGTCTGGATGTGCTGCACATGATATGGATGCAATTGGTTATCGTGCATAATCCTCCATACGGTGAATTGGGAAAGACCGACCCGGTGGGTGATTGCTCAAGTACTGGCACTTGGAATGTCTTCTGTATGACATAGCACATTCTCCTCCATGTCAGGGGTCTGTGCCCATCGTTCCTGACTCCTGGCAGGTCTCTGGAAGGAACCAGTCTCACATAACCTCTGATGCAGCCATGCAAACATCTGTTGGTTGGGAGTATGCCTCATTGGGTACCATTCGTGGTACACATGCACAGCGGCTCGCCTGTTGCAGTCCGCAGCCCTGTATGTGAGATGCATATCGGCCAACTATGCATTTGTGTAATTGGCCATCCTACTACCTCTGCGGGCGGTTTGCGAATGACGGTTACCTATGAGGACATTGTGCAGTCCCCCGGCCATACAATGCCATCTACCGCATGAAGATGCCGTTACCGACCTTGCATTGCTATATGATTCCGATTCGTCTGTGACATTCATACTCCGTTGTTTACCTGCAGTTTCTTCGATTTGCATAAAGAGTATTGGATAATGTTTTGGCTCTTCGGTGTATGTTGGCCAAATTTAATAAGTAAAATTTAAAAAATTTCACACGTATTAAACCATATAATTCTTCCACGTGTATAGCATTATTTGCAGAGCAATGGGCTTTTTGCTGATACATGAGGATGTGAAACAGTGCGAGATATCAGGAATAGTCGGCTCATGTAATTTTGATTTGACTCAAATCACTTCTAAGGAATCATTTTTACACATTTCAATGATAGCTTTTAATACACAACTGGAGCTGTTTCCCATTGCTTGCTTGAAACTCCTTATAAACTTCTATGTGATAATAATAGAGTACAGCATAGAACCAAATGTTCCACCTTGTTTGAAAAGGAATTGGTTTTTTGTTAGGCTAGTCGCTGTTTTTTCTTGAAGAAATACTTTAAAATGAGCTTTACATACAGGACAAATGGTGAATCTGGGTTTCTCTGTTGCTACGAAAACATTAACTGTTTTGAATTATTATTGTCATATCTCACCAGCAATATTTAGAATATGAGTATTTAACATGCTGCTTGTAAATGGTAGCTAGGCGTAAACTGGAAGGAGAGCTGTGTACCAATCCCCAGTGATGATGCACAGAACAGGCCAGGTCTAGCACCTAATGTCCGACCCCGCCTTCTCGTGGTGCAGGCCGTTAGTACCTTTCAAAAGAGATATTCTCTTTTGGAAGGGAACGGAAGGGGAGGGCTGCCAGTTCAGTATGGCCTACTGATCTGGTCATCTATGGCCACTTTTTTCTTTTTTTTCAACCCTGCTGAGGAGTGGTCAACTTTTACAGGGTCCTGGTGCTGACCATTTATACCTACTAGACTGGACTTGTTTATGGATTTGAGCTTGATTATGGATCCTGGACTTGCTGCACTGGTGGGCCTCTGTTGAGGGAGAGTCTGCCGCTGTGTTTTCTGTTTGCTTCTGGGTTGCCAACCCTAAGTGAACAGAAGCATGGGACACCTTATATCAGCTGGTGGATAATCCTAATCAGAGGCCATCACAGGTACCTGAACCTTACTTAGCTAGTTGGGCATCGTCAAGACTAAACTGGAGTAATGTGTCTCAGGCAGGCCATGTGGTTCTTGAAAAAGTCCACTTGAAAAGGTGGTGCCTGAAGTTCCTACCAGCATCGGTGACTTCAGCATTTAGCGGAGGAGGAACAGGTCTTTGCCCCCATGCCTGCGATCAGGGGGCTGTTTGATATTGTTGGCCCTACCAATCTCAATAAACCTAATTTCTTTAAAAATCCTACTAATCATTATCTCTCTGCAGGAATGTGGAACGTGAGGACATTACATAGAGATTATTCTCTTGATGTCCTCATGCAGGAATTCCAGCGCTATAACCTAGATATTCTAGGCTTGCAAGAGACCAGATGGACAGGTAAAGGTGAGATACTTAAAAATAACTTTAATTTTCCCTTTACAGGGAGGGAGGATGGAAAGCATCACCAAGGCGTGGGTCTGCTGCTCAGCAGACATGCTAGTGATGCTCTTCTAGGATATGAGTGCATTAAAGAAAGGTTTCTTACAGCAAAATTTCAGACAAGCATTAAAGACTTGAATGTTATCTGCTGTTATGCCCCCACTGAGGATGCCGATGAGGATGAGAAGGATAGGTTTTATGAACAACTTAGGATATTTTGAATTCTGTCAGAAAGGAGATATTACCCTTGTTCTTGGTGACTTCAATGCCAAAGTTGGTACCGACTCTGACCTTTGGGGAGGAGTAATAGGCCCTTTTGGTATTGGTAGCTGCAATGGCAATGGGCAACGTCTCCTACAGGTAAGTAAACTCAATGGCTTCAGAATAACTAACACATATTACAAACACCGTGACATACATAAATACACATGGGTTTCACCTGATGGGCTGCATAAGAATATGATTGATTATATATTAATTAACAGCAAATGGGCTAGTTCTGTTAGAAATACCAGGGCATATAGGGGAGCTGAAATTGGATCTCACCATTACCTAGTTAAAAGTGTCTTGCAACTTAAACTTAAAAAGTGTTGTGCTAGGGTTAAAAAATTTACCTTTAATACTGAAGCTCTGAAAGACCCAGATATAGCTAAAGCTTACCATGATAGGTTATTTAGTCATTATGACAGTCATGGTTTGCTTAATACTGAAGTTGAGGAAGAATGGGACCATTTTAAACAGGCTTTTTTGGAAACTAACAGTACTCGTTTAGGGAAAAAGGAGCAGAGGAGACAGAATTATTTAAGTGATAAGGCACTTGAGCTTATTTCGGAAAGAAGGAACTGCAGGAATGTCCTTAATCAGTACCCTACTAGTCCTAATAGAAAGCATTACAAAGAACTTAATAAACGTGTAAAGGATCAGTTAGCTACTGATAAGAATCTTTGGCTTGATGGGCTTGCTGAAATTTTGAATAACTTTTATGATAAAGGCATGGTTCCTAAAGATTTTACCAGAGCTATTATTATCCCTATTTTCGAAAAAGGTGATCGCAGTTCTTGTGATAACTATAGGGGTATCAGCCTACTCTCCATTCCAGGTAAAGTTCTTTCCATGATTGTGCTTAATAGAATTAAGAATCTGGTTGACAGGCAATTGCGTGATGAGCAATGTGGATTCAGAAGTGGTAGGGGATGTGTAGATCAGATATTTTCACTTAGGCAGATTCTCGAGAAATGTTTAGAGTTTCAGAAACCTTTGGTTGCTATCTTTGTTGATTTCAAAAAGGCTTTCGACTCTGTTGATTGTCATAATTTGTTGTTGATTGTGAGATCATATGGTATACCAGACAAGTTAGTTAACATAATGAAAGCTCTCTATAATAACACTGAGTCATGTGTGAGAGTTGGTAAGTCTTGTAGCAATTGGTTTAGCATTACTTCTGGTGTTCAACAAGGGTGCATTTTGTCTCCTTTTCTCTTTAGTTTGGTTGTTGATTATGTTATGCGAAATTCACTTCAAGGGAAATCTTTTGGCCTTAAAAGGGCTGGAGATGCAAAAATTTCTGATTTAGATTATGCTGATGATTTAGCCCTTTTGGCAAATGATGTTGATGAGATGAACTCTTTCATTCGAACTGTTGATGAGACTGGTAGTACAGTAGGTTTGGTTATAAACAGAGAGAAAACTAAAGTGATGAAAATTGGTCAGGCAGGTTGTGATTCAGTTCACCTGAATGGTTGCAGTCTTGAGCAGGTGTCACAGTTTAATTACCTTGGGAGCTGCGTAACTGATACTGGTGATGTGCGGCATGAGATTAAGAGACGAATAGGTATTGCTGCCGGGACTTTTAAGAATCTATGGAGATTGTGGAGAAATAGGCGTATACACCTAAAGACTAAAATTAGACTGTATAATAGTTTGGTTCTTTCTAGGGTTAGTTATGGTAGTGAAACTTGGATGCTGTGTAAGCAAGATAACAGGAAACTAGATGCTTTTGATTCCAGATGCTTACGCAGTATCTTGGGTATTAGGTGGTTTAACTTTGTAACTAATGATGAGGTTAGGCAAAGGAGTCTCCTTTAAGCAGCATATTGTGCAGAGAGAGACTCCGCTGGTTTGGCCATGTTGCCCGTATGGATAATTGTAGATTGGAAAATAGGGTTATGAACACTGTGCCTAGATGCCTCAGAAGGAGGGGGAGACCTAGGATGCGGTGGGCAGACAATGTCAAACAGGACCTTGTTAGAATTGGTGTACAGTGGCCGGATGCAGCAGATGTAGCTCAGGACAGATATGCTTGGAGAATTAAACTGTGCGGTCTGGTTGGACCTCCGTAGCCCATGGCTGCTTGATGATGATGATGATAAAAAATCCTGAGCTGCATTAAAAAAAAGTACTTTTAAGACTTATTCCCATACTTTGAACATGTATGATGCATTGCCAGTAGCAAAGGCTGTGACAACAGATGACAATTATTTAAATTTCGTTTATACATCGAATAATTGTTACAATGCATAGCAGTACATTGGAGAAATGTGGAGTTCCGAAACTGAATTGTACATTTCCCCCAATGCATTACTCTATTAACAAAAGTAAAGTCATGTAGAGGCGATTTGTAAGGAATTGTCTCCCTCATCTAAAGAGTGAATGTAGGGAGCAGTTTGGTAAGTCGCAGAATTTCAGGAAAAGAAAAAAATTATATCAAAATTCATGGAATTGTAAAAACAAAATCCAAATTTGTGGAAACCTTTAAAAATTCAGTAATTTGCTGTGTGAAAAACTTACAGCCCTATCCAATGTGGATGATAGGTGTTCATCATTTGATGGCCTTCAAAATATCAGCTTATGTGCAACAGAGACTTTCAATAAGATGAAGAACATTTCAAACTACCACAACATACTTTTTTTTTTCTTACCTACTTTAGCATAATAATGCAGTATCGTGCTACAATGTGCTGTTTTTTTACAATAAACTTTTCACCTATTTCATAATTATTCTAGCCAGAAACTATTGACTGTATTTAATGATCTGTTTTACAGTAGTTCATACAGATTTCAATAAATTTTATTTAACGTTTAATGATATACATGAGATTTGGAAGGCACTAAAATTAAATATTGTTGTAAAACTGCTTTTGTTCATTTAACCTTTTCCTACCAAGAGTATCTTAGCACCATTACCAGCTGACTAATATTGGTTTTGGGAATTAATCTTCCTACTATTTATGCTTAGTAGTTGTCTATGAGACCCATTGTGTGTGTTTGTCAGTTTTTATTTATAGGATTAGTAGATTTTTTCTAATGATATTTTTGCATGTAAACTTAAATTTTATTTTTTAAATTTTGAATGTGACCTATGTATGTGTTTATTTTAGTTTTTATTTTTAAAAATGAAATCTGTAATTACATTTTAGTGATATATTTACATGTATACATCAATTTTATAATGTATATTTTTTTACAATTTTGCATGTATGTTTTGTTCCTAAAATATATATGTGACATTTTAATTTAAAATTTTGTGATTTTTTTATCACTTTACAGGGTAATATTTCATTTTTTGTAATGCATTTTTGTGGACTCCATCATAAATAAATGCACCTTTATTCATCAAAATAATCACCAGCAATGACCTTATCCCAACATAGCTCAAGTTCAAGAATGCCCTTCTGATAGAATTGATTATTCTTATGGGTGAAAACTCTTGCAGCTCCCTCTCCAAGATGTCCTCATTATAGACTCATCTCTGCTGCATATGAATGTTGGTGAAATATCTGGGGAATATGGTGGATTTGGTAGAACCTCCCATACAAGTTATATTACAGGTCACAACAGTTGTGTATGGCCTTGCATATCCTGTAAAAACAATGGCCCATGATGATTCACCAGATCAAGCTGTTAACTCCTTGAGTTTAATATCTGTATGTTGTAGCATCCCCAAGTATACAGCAGAAGTGATTGTTTCCCCTTGTTTTAACTGCTCATAATGCAAAATACCAGACACTGTCCAAAGCAGTCATATGCACTTATTGGGATACAAATTGGGCTTTGGTGCACTTTTTGGTGGTTCCTCCAACCGTTGGTTGTTGTTGTCGTACAGGATCTGTTTTTCATCAGATGTCAGAATCCTGTGCAGTAGAGGGTCACACTTGAGGCATGAGAGGAGGGAATTCCAGATGTTTAGCTGTTACACTTTGTTCTATTCAATAAGAGTATGAGAAACACATTGGTGCAACTTTTGACCTTGCTCGACTGTTGTAGGTGGTTCCACACAGTATTGGCACAGGTATGATGAAGCTTGGTAGCCATCTCTTTGCATATTGACAGTAGTTGCATTGACCACTGCCTATAGAACTTTTTTTCCAGAACAGTGAGTTATCCGGATCTTGGGGCATCCTCCAGGGTCTCATCACCTTCATGAAACCATTTGATCCATACGAACTGCCACACTACCCTCTCCATATGCATTGCATATGCTACATGGTATTGCTTCCTGGTCATGGCATTCCAAGTTTAAACTTACACAGTATGTGCCACAAATTTTGATCTGCAAACTTGCTGTGATTGCATCAATACTTAGACACTGTTTGAAGAGCAACTCCCAATGTTCGATAGGGAACAACACCTGATCTCATATCTTCTACAATTTGCCCCCTAGCAGACCAGTTTCATAGCACATAGAACTGCATTTGATTGGACTGCACATTGCGCTGGAACCTTTTACATGACCTAATACAGTGCTGCTTAAGTGTTACTATACCATTCACATTGATTTCTCATTTCTATTTGGCCAATATAATTTTTTTAGCATCTGGTCTCTGAGACCTTATATTTTGTTTCATCTGTAAGTTGAGACCTTATTCTTCATTTCATCTAAGTTGAGACCTTGTCTAAACAAACAGCTCTTTGACTGTTGTCTAAAGATCTCATCACTACTTGTTAATGTGCTTTTATGTGGAAAAAAAATATGTAGATTTTTCTGTTATATTGCTTTTAACAAAAGCAGTGGTCAGAAAAAATGAATTTAATATTTTTTTTATTGTTAGATGATGTACTCTAACTTTATTAGCACTTAATACTAATAATTAAGAGCCTTATGAAGTTGAACAAATATAAAACTAAAACGACCAATCTCAAAGGAAGAACACATGATGACATACAGGAGAAAGAATTGTCAATCACAGAGCCAAGCTTACAATGCAACGGGGTTGTGTTGTTTTACCTCCTAAAGGCACTATTTGGCACACAATAGGCTGAATGGTTAGGTCATAAGAGTTCAGCAAATTTTAGAGGGAGAGGATCCACTGAACAGCTCCTGTTATGAGACAGCCTCCTGTCAAGGTCATTGAGTGTGTTCTTTAAAGTGCACAGGGTATGGCTCTCCCGCACATGGGGCAATGTCTTAACATTCCACCCAATAGTTGGTGGACTTTCCAAGCTCAATAATGTTCCCTACTTTCTGAAGCCAGGTTGTGGAGTTCTGTAAGAGATAAATCTCAGCATTGACTCAGGTGGTACTTGAACATGGGAATTGCAGATTACCAGTTTGCAGTGGTAACGACTGAGCCATTCCTGCCTCTAAGGCAACATGCAAGCAACATTAGTTTATTAAATGGCTATAGAAATGTGATAATTTATCTTTAAAACTATCAGGAGAAAGATTCACAATTTCTATAGAAATGAACTGCCAAATTTTAATTAAGTATTAATATCTATAAACTTGCATTCTTCTTTGTGAAATTTCAAACAGCATTATACCTACTAATAAAAGATACTGGCTTTAGATTTTCCATTTATAAATATTAAGCTACTTGAGAAGCTTAATGATTGGTTTAAAAATTGTAATTTTCTGAGGGCTATCTCCATTTTTTTTACTGAGATTTATTGAGTAATACTTTACTGAGTAATATTTCAATTTTTATAATTTGTGGACTCATTATTTTATAAAATTTTCTGTAATAAAAATATAATACAATATTGCCTAAGTGGTTGATTTGATTAACGATTGATTAGTGATTTCTCATGAAGCTTCATGAGACAGTACTATTATATTCAGGCAAAATTATGGCAAATTAAAGCATATCAATGGAAGTAAAATAAAAATTTATTATTAACCCTTCCAGGGCCCATGTCTGTTATACAACTTAACAGAATCCAAATGAGAGACCAGCCAATTGTGGACTGAAATATCTGTTCCATTTTAAAGCTACGTTTTTATCAATATTCCTTGTATTCGATGTTTTTCCTTAAACATATACTGTGCATATAAGTGAACAGTGATTTATTTAGTATTGGAGATACAGGTTAGCACTTTTCCGAGATGCAATACCTACTTTCACAGGGGGCAGAAAAACTAATTCTGGTTTCGATTATGCAACATATGTTGCATCACATTTTATATAATATTCATATGTAAGTTATTAATGCTTGTATGTTCTTAACTACTATGTCAATGATGGTTATACCCATTTTAAGCTTATGGGTCCATTGGAATCAAGCGCTAAGCAATGAACTATTTTAAATAATAATAATTTAATAATTATCAAATGTTACAAGCTGGAGTTCCTAAAATGGCCCTAAAAGACAAAAAATGTCAGGTATGAAGCACTTAGTGCAATGTATAAATGAGTAAAAGCATGTATTTTTGATTGGATCAAATGGACTCACATGTAGTCTAAATGTTAATTACCAAAATTATAAAAAAATGCAGACAACATAGTAAAAAAGTAAAGATCAATGGAGATAGCCCAAATGGTCCGATATGGAGTGTGGCCACTTCTTATTACTATGCAAGCCTCATGTGGTTGACAAGACTGTCCAGCAGCACTGTGGATAGTGATCTCTATTGTTCCTCCAAAGCATATCGATGCTTTGCAGGAGTGGAATGTAAGAGAGCAACCTATCTCCCATAAGCATCCTATGCATTGTATATTGGATTTAGGTTGGGAGATGGTCTGGCTACTCCATACATTTAATAGTGCTATTCTTAAGATAGTCATCCACAAGGTGACAATGGTGAGGGTTGGTATTATTGCCCTGTAGAAGGAAGTTATGACCTATTATACTTGCATATGGCCACATAAAAGAGTCCAAGATTTCATCTTAGTACTTGTGACCACTGATGTAACTTGTTGGAAGTACACACAGATCTGTGCCACCACTCAAAGGTATCCCTCCCCAAACCATGGCACTACCATCACCATAGGTGTCTTGTTCATGGATATTTGTGACATGATAGTGTGTTCCTAATTCCATCCACATCAACTGATGACATCAATTTATATGGAGGGCAAATCTAGTTTCAACTGTGAAGAGTACAGACTGCCATTGCTCCAGGTTCCATTTGGCACATATCTGCAGTTTAAATGGTCCCTCCTGTGGCATTGGGTCTAGTGCATTCACACAGCTGGCCACCTAGTATAGAAGCACAGCTCATGAAATCTTTGGCATATAGTGATGGTGGAAATCACTGTTCCACTCACTGCTGCAAAGTCAAATTGCAGTTGACCCTCTATTCCTTCAGGGGCATAGAACACCAGATAGCAGTTCTCCCTTGAGCAATATGTTCATCTTTGTCCATTACTGAATTGTCGGGATGCAGTCTGTCTTTGTTGGAATCTGCTAAAATCTATGCACCATTGAATGACTCATGATATTTCACTTGGCAACATCTGCTTGACTTTGGTCTGCCTCAGGCCAACTTATAGCCTACTACCTTCCAATAAATGATGTCTGGTAGATTTATATACCGAACAAATCTGTATATAAAAAATCCATCTCACACTTTGCAAGAGAACAGCTTCAAAATGTCCAATTACAACAATTAACACATTTGCATACTCTGGTGCCCTCACCAATTATTTGCATACCATACCTAAATCCTGCATTGTATTTTGCATAATATATTGTGACTGTCATGCATTTCTATTGTAAAAATTTTATGAAATCATGTTTTTTGTTTTTGTTTTTCCTTAATTTATGGAAACCAGTGTGTAATTACAGTACATTGTGCTGAACAAAATACATTTCTTTGAGCAAAATACATTTCTGGTACTGTGCTTTTATTCAAAGGTGCTTAAAAATGAGGCCTTAAAAAGTAACCAGTAGCAGTTATTTCTGTGTGCATTGATATGAAGAAAGGCCTACACTGCTATCATAGAGTTTGTGTTAAGTCTCAGCTTAGATGAAGTGGAGTATATGTGTGTAGGTACATTACAAAAACTTGGGTGTGTGGTTAAGGGTTGAACCTTTATACTGCAGGTATACAAGGGTTCAAAGGAAAGCCCTAAAATACCCAAATAACTTTTTAACAAAGGATTTAAGGCTTGCAAATTTAGTGCTACCTATAAGAAAGTGATCATCCCAATCAAATGACGGCAACTTTAGTGCTCCCAGCAGCAAATTTAGGAAATTAATAAATCTTGGTAACAATGAGAAATATAAAATGTAAATTAGACAGTTGTAGAGCATCTTTCAATTAGTAGGAAACAACAAATGGTACACACAAAATGAGTGGATGGAAAGCTGGAAATACTGATCATTCTAAATCGGATGCTTGATGCTTAGCAAAGTACTGTGCAACACTGCAGAAAGATTTACAAATGTATACACATTTGTTTGCATTTTCCATCTGATCCACATCCAACTCTGGTGACTATTGGCTATGTTGTGTGCAGCTCAGAGAAATCGGCAATATAATGAACTGACAGGATCAGGTGTTCAAGTGTATCCAGTGGGCATCTGAGATATGCCCTCACCCACCCACACACCAGTACCAAAGCAGTCAATGAGGCCTGTGGCTTAATACAAGCTCATGTGTGGCAAATCCTTCATGAGTATGATGCACACCCATACCATCCTGACACACGCTTTGATGCCAGGAGACCATCAGAGACCTATAAATTTCGGCAATTTGGTACTAAATACCTTGGAGGATAACCCATCCTTTTAATTCAAAATCGTTTGGACAGATGAGGTGTAATTCACATGGGTCAGAATTATTGACAGGCAGAATGTCCATTACTGGGATCTTAGCAACTCATTCCTTGGATGAGCACTGAGACATCAAGTACACTGATCAGTTAATGCCTGGTGTGATATTTGGATCAAAACACTTGGACAGGTATTCTGTAAGGGTATCTGACAGGTATTCTGTACAGCACATGTGGTACCAACATGATGATGCACTGCCACACCAACTAACAAATGTATGTTTTTTCCTGTCTGACACATTCAGACACCAGATCGTCATCTAAGTGTTCCTATAGAGTGGCCTCCTTGCAAACTTGACTCCTATGGACTTCGTCCACTGTTTTTACCTGAAAGAACAGGTGTATACCACAGAACCTACAAGTTTGCAAAACTAAGATTCAAATGATAGAGTGACACCTGCAATGCTGCCTGCTGTGCAGCAAGCTATTCTTTCTTCCATTGTAGCTGATGGTGGATACATCAAACAGGCTTTATATTAGACTCTCCCAAATGTCAATTTTTTTTTATATTGTTCAAGAATTGGACTGTAATCATCCTCTAAATTAATCTATGTTATAAATGGTTTTTTCACTATTCTCTATCTATCTTTCCATTGTATGTGTCATGTTTTCTACAGTCTGTGAGTTGCCACAACATTTTTCTGTGGTGATAAGCGTCAAGCATCTTATTTCAAATGATCAGCATTTATAGCCTTTCATCCAATCATTTATGGTGTACCATTTGTTGTTTCTTACAAAATAGGAGACCCTTTACAACTTTGTAATATATATTTTTTCTCTGTTTGTTAGCTTCCTAAATTTGTCACTAGGGGCACTATAGTCACTATCATTTAATTGGCATGGTCATTTTCCTGTAGGTAAATCTAACATTTGCACCTTTAGGGCCCTTTGCTTGGGTGTTTTAGGACTTTTCTTTGAACTTTGAATTTATTTGAAATGTATAATAAAGTCATGATCAGTACTAGTAATATTGTTTAAAGCAACATCATCCTCAAGCAGCCATGGGCTACGGAGGTCCAACCAGACCGTGCAATTTAGTTCTCCAAGCAAGTCTATCCTGAGCATCATCTACTGCATCTGGCCACTGCACATCAATTCTAACAAGGTCCTGTTTGACATTGTCAGCCCACCGCATCCTAGGTCTCCCCTTCTTTCTGAGGCCTTTAGGTACACTGTTCATAACCCTATTCGCCAATTTATAATTATTCATACGGGCAACATGGCCAAACCAACGGAGTCTCTCTCTGCACAATATGCTGCTTAAAGGAGGTTGCAAACTCCTTTGCCTAACCTCATCATTAGTTACAAGTTGAACCACCTAATGCCCAAGATACTGCTTAAGCATCTGACATGTAGATCAGTTATTAAACATGGTATACTAAACAGAAACACTTGCTGGAAAGTGGATTTTTCACCCTGAACTGTGTGAAATGATGCTTTTTAACCTCATGTAATGCTCTTTATGTAATCATGCTTTATTGTAGAAATCATATACTACTTTATTTTGTGGTATAGGAAAACAGGGTTGGTACTAAGCACTGCAAAATACCTGCTCTTCTAAAGCACAGAGAAAATATTGGTAAGCATTATATCTACTGATATATTTCATGTATCATCATTGAGATCAAATGCCTTTTTGAGCCACTTCTAATTAAAATATTAACTTATGATTTTATAGTTTCTGTACTCTCTTTGCAAGCACTCTTTTTTTAATTAAAAGCACATTTCTGAATGCTGCAATATTTCTCAAATTCACAAATTTTGAAATTAATTGTAGAAAATATAAAAAATGAATTCATTGATCACTATGCACTGCTTGATGAGAGCAAAATAAAAAAAAAACATTACTTGGTATGTTACTTATATCTGAGAGTAGCCTTTTGGTTTAATGTGGTGTAGAAAAGATCTGTGGAAAAGGCTTAATAACTAGAAACTTTTCAGAAAAGAAAGCATATACAACTCATTGGGGATTCAAACTGGGTAAAAGATGAACATAATGTTTACTAGAAGTGGATGGCCTTGAAAGTTTTCACACATTAGGAGTTAAAAAATCAGACTGTTAACTCTTCCAAGGTCCCCAATGAATATAGATATTGACAGAATCCAAAATTAGAGGTTTGATGAACATAGATGTCTTTTGTACAACAAAAACAAAAAGAAAATTTTAAATAGAAATTGCTGTTTGAAAAATTTCTTACAAATATATTAAAAAAAAAACATAAAGTTTAAAAAATAATATTTTCTTTTTTCATTAGATGCATATTTTATTAAACTGCAATATAAATAATTTGTTAAAGCCATCTGATTGCTTTTTCTTAGAAGCACTATATGGTATTGCCAATTTGTTTCTTGACATTACTCATGCTGAAGCAACCACCTAATTTAACCCTTCCAGTGCGCAGGACATCTGTATGCATTTGCAGAATTCGAAATGAGAGGCCAAGGACGTATATATCCATTTTAGTACAATAAAAAAATCACTTTTTTAAAAATAAAAATTACTGTTACAAATTTTTTTATGCATACTTATAAAAATATATGTAATTCAGGTTTGATAAATATTTTCTTTTTTCATTTGATGCATACTTTATTAAATTATGAAATAAGTAATTTGTTAAAGCCATCTGATTGCCATTTCTTAAAAGTTGTATAAGGTATTGCCAATCTGTTTGTTAATATTACTCTACGCTGAAACAATTCCCTAATTTAAGCTCAAAAGTTTGATTTGAACTATTATGAACAAATTTTCCTTAAAGTTTCTAAAATCTCCTGATAATTAACAAAATGCTGCTATTTTATAAAAATGGAAAATTTTGGAAGTAATTATGAAATATATACCTATTTTTTCGGTATACCACTGTAAAAAGTCTTATTAAAATTAATCTTTTTCTACAATTTTCATATTTTTTACTTCAATAAAATTCAGAATTAAATTCTCTTAATTTGGTATATAACATGACCTATTTCTGTAGATTAGTTATTTATTAAAAATATTCTAAAGTTGGCTTGTTTATTGGACTGCAACAAGCCTGGACTTTTCTCAAAGTATGGTATAGAGAAAAAAAATTATGAAATGGAAAAAATGTTTACTTAAAAAAGAAAATTATTATTTTTTTGTTATTCAGAAATAGCCATTCTATTCATGTGCATTGTAACCATTTCTATGTATTAGTATTTTTTAAATAAATTTTTATTTGTGTTACTGAATGCATTTTTTTACTAGATGACTCTAAAAAAAAGTCCTATTAAAATGAAACTTGTAATCTTTTTTTGTTAAACATTTTATTTTCAGAAAATCAAGAATTAAATGCTAATTAATTATAATATTATAATGGCATGTTATATGCCATATATAATGCTGGAATTATGGCATATAACATGCCACAATTCCTTTCATTAGTTATTTGGGAAAAAAAAGTTCTAATTTAAAATTTTTTTTGGCTGAGCGTAGGGAGAAAATAGCTTGGCTTCTGGATGCAAACCAGTTTTTCATGATGGACATTGGAAGAGTTAAGCTCACAAGTTTGATTTGAACTATTATCAGCAAATTTTTTCTTTAAGTTTCAAAAATTTTCTGAAAATTAAGAAAAAACTTGCATTTTTGAAAACAGCAGGTTTTGGAAGCAATTACAAAGTAGAAACCTCTGCTTTTTTCCCTCCATTTTACACTCTCTTCTGCTTAAACCTATTTTACTCTTACTAGAATAATTTTTCTTTATCCCAGCATTCTATGCGTCTTTCCCGCTCTTCATATCGAAACTAAAAAAAAAGTTTCATAGAACTTGAAGACTAGCTCAACTCATAAGCATCACTGTAGAAGGAGGAAGTTGCAGGTGTTCTAATTGCTTGCTCACACATGCAACAGTGTGCTATTTGCTAAATGGCTGCAAGTTTACATGGATGATTTAAGTCTAGTAGGATATACACTCCCTTGAAAAAGTTAGTATTTTGTTTCCTTCTATAATTAAATCTTAGTTTTTTTTTCATTTCTGTGGAGTTACTTTATTTTTGCAAATTATTGATCTTTCGGTTGAACGATAATTATCGATCTTTTGGTTGAACAATAATTATCGATTTTTAAGAGTATTCTACATTTGATTGGATGGCTTACAACTTGTTGCTGTGAATATTTTATTTAACGTTGATTAGGTTATATGTTATTTTTTCTTTTATTATTTCTTCATTTTCCAGTAAAAACAGCTTCTATCTTGCATATTTTTTGAAAATGAATGGGGTCTTAGATATGAAAGCAAAAAGGACTTACTTGGCACAGAAGTCAATGCTCATATGGGGAGCAATTTTGGGAATTTTTTACCAAAATTCTAAAGTTGGCTTGTTTATATGATTCAGCAGAGTTGGCTTGTTTATATGATTCAGCAGAGTTGGCAAAAAGTCTGGATTCTCAAAGTATGGTATTGAGAAAAAAATTTCAAAAAGGGGTAATTTTTTTGCTTCAAATAAATATTTTTTGTTGTTATTCAGAAATAGCCTTTCTATTCATGTGCATTATAATTATTTCTGTCTATTAGTTTTTAAATAAATTTTTTTTTGCTTTGTCAGAAGCATTTTTTTGTACTATATGACTCTAAAAATGCCCTATTAAAATAAAACTAGTCATCTATTTTGTAAAACATATTTTTATTTTCAGAAAATCCAGAATTATTATGCCAATTATTAATTTGGCATATAACATGCCATAATTCCTTTAATTAGTTATTTCGCAAAAAAGTTCTAAAGTTTTTTTTTTTGGCTGATCAGAGCGAAAAAATAGCTTTGCCTCTGACTCTACCCCAGTTTTTCAGGCCAGACCCTGGAAGGGATAAATGGCAAAACAAAAGTTAAATTAGCTCAGTGAAAATGATTATACATAGATCTATTAACTGTAGATGTACAGGAATTTTAATAAGCACAAAAAACACTGCAATTGATAAAATCTTTAATACATTTCAAGTGAACATAATGAGTAAGAATAATAAAATTGCCCTATTTCCACAAAATCACTGTTAAAAAAATTAATGTTTGCTCTGTTCCAGCTTTAGATGGTAAAATGATTCAGTACTATAAACTTAATTATAAAATATTAGCATCATCCACAAAACTTTAGCTAACTACATGGAAAACTTTATTCTAAACTTAAAAATGAAGAACTGTGTAACGATGATCTAATGCCTCTCCCACCCGCTTGGAATTTGCTATTGCACAATTTCCTATTTAAGTAATACACTAGACCTAGACTATTTAAGTAATTACAGACCACTAGAGGGACTACATTATATCGACCCCATCTGCCAAGGAGTTGATGTCATCTGAAGATTTTGACAAAGCAGAATGACAAAATGCATAATGTTTGCAGATAAATGGCAGATGTGTATATCAGCAAAAGATGCTCTTTTACCATCTAAAATTAACTAGTTTAAAGCTAAATGAAAAACACTATGGAAGAGCCCTATAGCAAGACATCCTGCAGTATGCAAAGATAAACAACAGACTCCATGTGTTAATCAGAATCCATGTGTTAATCAGATTAACATTCCACTCATCAGTGGATAGTGACAACCACCACAAGTCAATGCTGTTGGACTGGTGAACTTCTGACAGCTAGAAGACCACAACAACCAAGCATCAGTATTAGTAACAGTTATGGTGAGTGTACTAGACAAGGGCAGCTCTTTTAAAAGTGGTAAATATAACAGCCATGCATATAATTTAAAAATGTTTGAAAAGTGTTCCTGTCTACAGGACTTTTCCTGTGATAATTTATTATTGATGAAGCTATTAGCATTGCATTCAGCCATTCATAATATTACTGAATATTTTAACATCAAAAGCTGCAACACAGGAGACCTTAATTGTCTTAACAGTGTTATTGTGGAAATAAATCAATTTTACAATAAAAATCTTATGTTTTCATAGGTGTTACATTTATTGGAATTTACATCACAATTGTATAGTTTCTAATTTTATCACTAACAAAATAACCAATAATTAGTAATCATTTCCAACATTTTAGTGCTCCTTATAGACTATATAAAGACTATAAGCTCATGATCAAGACAAGTTCTAAGTTACACATCATTACCAACAGTTCTTTTTCGGGCAATGCCTATGGAAATGGCTGACACACTCCAATGCAAGTTGGTTGTTTTTCTGGAGCTTACCAAATATTTGCTGGTTAATGTTAACAGCTTTCTATTTAGATTTCTGGTTGCATCACATATGCATGCTCAGATTTCGTTCAGGTAAACCTACCTGATGTAGCATCCTTTACCTACTTGATGAAGCTGTCAGAATAAGGAGGAAATTCATTTCAGGGAGTTTAACATAAAAATTCTCAATATTGTGAACATTCTCAATGCATATTTTAACTTAGTGATGGGGGATGTGTGGATATATTAGTAAAGAGTGAATGGTGTTTAGCCAAGAAGAATGGCCATAGTTCATCTTATGGAACTACAAACAACAATCTTGAGAACTAGCAGTATCGAGGTAAAAGAAGAAATGTACTGGTTTACACGAACAGATGCTGAGCATGCACATGTGATGCAACAGGAAATCTCAATAGAAAGCTATTAACATCAACCAGTAAATATTTGGTAAACTCCAAAAAACAAAAACCATCTTACAGTGCATGTACCAGCCATTTCCGCAGAACATAATAGAAAAAGAACTGTCAGTAATGATGCGCAACCTTCAGTTCATCTTTCATCATAAGCATATAGCCTTTACATAATCTAGGGAGAACTGTAATGTTAGTAATGTTTTATTACACATCAGTTATTTTCTTAGTGGCAAAATTAGGAACTAGACATGTTGTTATTGTGTAAATCCCAATAAGTTTAACGTCATATGAGAATATTATTGATCTTCATCTACTACAGTGTTTTTTTTTATGCTTATTAAATGTTTTCTAGATCTAAATGGCAAGATTTAAAGGGAAAATGCATAAATATATTATGAGTGCCAAGCTTTCACTAATAAGTTAAATTAGTGATACTAGAAGTTTTGGTTGTAAACAAGATAACAGGAAACTAGATGCTTTTGATTCCAGATGCTTACGCAGTATCTTGGGCATTAGGTGGTTCAACTTTGTAACTAATGATGAGGTTAGGCAAAGGAGTTTGCAACCTCCTTTAAGCAGTATATTGTGCAGAGAGAGACTCCGTTGGTTTGGCCATGTTGCCCGTATGAATAATTATAGATTGGCGAATAGGGTTATGAACAGTGTGCCTAAAGGCCTCAGAAGGAGGGGGAGACCTAGGATGTGGTGGGCAGACAATGTCAAACAGGACCTTGTTAGAATTGGTGTGCAGTGGCCAGATGCAGTAGATGTAGCTCAGGATAGATTTGCTTGGAGAACTAAATTGCACGGTCTGGTTGGACCTCCGTAGCCCATGGCTGCTTGAGGATGATGATGATGTGAAAGGTGTGAAATTGCATGTGATGGCCAAAATATTACTAAAATGTTTTTATCAAATAATTTTAAAGAAAGTGCATTTTTTTTAAAATCAAAATATTATAGTATCAACAGCTTCACTGTCCAAATAGATATTTACTAATAACTTAAAAAGAAGTTCTGAAGTCTAAACTTCTCTGTAGTGGGTGCTACATATGATGTTACTTCTTTCTGTAAAATTTCTAATAACAAAACAGCTGGATGATTTTACTGTATGGCACCTGATGCTAGGTAGACTATTTTTGCATGTCTTCAATGTTCTCACAAGAAGTAATTACCATCCATAATATTTGACATCAGCAATAGTGCACAGGTAGTATAGTTGTTACTGAAACTGGCAGAAGTCACATTGTTGGCTAGCATTCAGAGCTCTGCTGAAGGCTGATGGAATTATATGAAGTATATCATTGAGGTAGAGATTTCTCCATACAGAATACACAACTGAGGATTCCATGGCATATGAATGATAGTTTAAAAAAACTTTAGTTTAACAACTTGTTAAGTGTATTAAAGAGGATAAGAATAAGAACTTCACAATGCATTTTAACTACATAACGTAGCATTATCAGGTGGTTGACTCGATTAGTGGCTGGGTAGTGTTAAAATGCAGTTTCCTAGATGCACTCACATAAATTGTCTGAGAGTTGCAATCATGGAGGATTAACTTCCACACAGGAGGGAAAAGGACGATGTTAGTATTACATAAATTATCAATACAGAGGTTAATGAATAAGTTTTCCACATAATTTAGCTGAAATTATGTGCTATTATTTCAAATTTAATAAATGTTTTAGGTAGCTTATTCTGTACTATCACTTGCATTATAATGCTGTATGTAGTTCTTTTTTTTTAATTCATTGAAGTGATCCAAACAGATTTTACATATCTGGTAAGTTCTTCCCATATAATTACCTTTATTTCGCAGTATGTAATTGGGGTCATTAATTTTTATTTCATAAATGAAATACGTGTTAAATGATAGGGATCCTCTCTCTAATGAGGGGACATTTATAAAATACATATTAATGACCCCAACCACTCATTGTAAAATAAAGAAAATTTTATAGATAGAATTTATTGGACTTCATTGACTTAAAAAAAAAAGGATATCATAGAGCATTAATGCAAGTGATATCATCATCATCATCATCCTCAAGCAGCCATGGGCTACGGAGGTCCAACCAGACCATGCAATTTAGTTCTCCAAGTATATTTGTCCTCAGCTACATATGCTGCATCTGGCATATAATATATATGTATAATATATATATATAATACATATAAGAGAATAAATTGTTTAAAACATTTTTTTAATCTTAAATAATAGCCCCCCCCCCACTTTTAGTTAAATTATATGTAAAATTTATTAATCAACCTCTTTATTGATAATTTATGTAATACACACATCATCATCTCTCATGGAAGTTAATACTCAGTGACTAGAACTCTCTGAGGCAACTTGTGTGAGTGATGCTAGAGGACTAATAGCATTTAAACACAACCTGACCACTGAACAGCTCAATTTTAAATTAGGTTATATTAAATTATCATTCATATTTCATGGATTCCTCAACTGTGTATTCTGTGTGGAGAAATCTCTACCTCAGTGGTATATCATCATCATCCTCATCCAGCCATGGGCTACGGAGGTCCAACCAGACCGTGCAATTTAGTTCTCCAAGCAAGTCTATCCTGAGCTATATCTACTGCATCTGGCCACTGCACACCAATTCTAACAAGGTCCTGTTTGACATTGTCTGCCCACTGCATCCTAGGTCCTCCCTTCTTTCTGAGGCCTTTAGGCACACTGTTCATAACCCTATTCGCCAATCTATAATTACTCATACGGGCAACATGGCCAAACCAGCGGAGTCTCTATCTGAACAATATGCTGCTTAAAGGAGGTTGCAAACTCCTTTGCCTAACCTCATCATTAGTTACAAAGTTGAACCACCTAATGCCCAAGATACTGCGTAAACATCTGAAATCAAAAGCATCTAGTTTCCTGTTATCTTCTTTACAAAGTGTCCAAGTTTCACTACCATAACTAACCCTAGAAAGAACCAAACTATTATACAGTCTAATTTTAGTCTTTAGGTGTATACGCCTATTTCTCCACACTCTCCATAGATTCTTAAAAGTCCCGGCAGCAATCCCTATTTGTCTGTTAATCTCATGCCGCACATCACCATTATCTGCTACATAGCTCCCAAGATAATTAAACTGTGACACCTGTTCAAGACTGCAACCATTCAGATTAATTGAATCACAGCCTGCCTGACCAATTTTCATCACTTTAGTTTTCTCTCTGTTTATAACCAAACCTACTCTACTACCAGTCTCATCAACAGCTCGAATGAAAGAGTTCATCTCATCAACATCATTTGCCAAAAGGACTAAATCATCAGCATAATCTAAATCAGAAATTTTCGTATCTCCAGCCCATTTAAAGCCAAAATCTTTCCCTTGAAGTGAATTTCGCATAACAAAATCAACAACCAAACTAATGAGAAAAGGAGACAAAATGCACCCTTGTCGAACACCAGAAGTAATGCTAAACCAATTATACATACAAAATTCACATGCAACCATGAGCTATAGAGATCCTACAGATTATAATTTTCCTCTCCAGACATGTCTTTTCTGATCTACAGCTGCTGCATTTGGCCACTCTAGGCCAATTCTAGCAAGGTCCTGTTTGACATTGTCCGCCCATCACAACCAAGGTCTACCCCTTTTCCTGAAGCCTTTGGGAACACTGAACATAATCTTATTTGCCAATCTGCAGCTAGGAATACGAGCAGCATGGACAAACAACGCAGTCTTTGCACCAAATGCTGCTCAAAGGTGGTTGCCGAATCCTTGTAACCTCATCATCACTTACAAGGTCATTCCACTTAATGCCCAAGATATTGCATAAGCATCTAGAATCAAAGTCACCCAATTTTCCTGTTGTCCTGCTTACAAATGGTTTGTTTCACTACCATAAATAACCTTCGAAAGAACCAAACTATTATGTAGCCTAATTTTAATCTTTAGGTATACACGCCTATTTTTCCACACTCTCCATAGATTCTAAAAAGTCCCACGGTAATCCCTATTCTTCTATTTATCTCATATTGCACATCACCAGTATCTGTTACATAGCTCCCAAGATAATTAAACTTGCTCAAGAGTGCAGCCATTCAAAGCAACTGAAGCACTATCTGCCTGACCAATTTTCATCACTTTAGTTTTCTCTCTGTTTATAACCAAATCTACTCTACTACCAGTCTCATCAACAGCTCGAATGAAAGAGTTCATCAACATCATTTGCCAAAAGGGCTAAATCATCAGCATAATCTAAATGAGAAATTTTCGTATCTCCAGTCCATTTAAGGCCAAAATATTTCCCTTGCAAAGAATTTCACATAACATAATCAATACCAAACAGAAAAGGAGACAAATTGCACCTTTGTGCTGAAAGACGTCCCAACTCTGACACACAACTCAGTGTTATTATAGAGAACTTTCTTTACACTATATAACTAATATATATTACATATATAACTTATCAGGTATTCTATATAATCTAACAGTCAACACAAATTATGTCGATCAACGGTCAAAACCCCTATTCCTGAAGCCTTTGGGCACACTGCACATAATCTTATTTGTCAATCTACAGCTAGAAATATGAGCAACATGGCCAAGCAACACAGTCTGTGAACCAAATGCTGCTCAAGGGGGTTGCCGACTCCTTCTAACCTCATTTTTACTTGCAAATTCAAAGCAAATTCAAACCATCTAATGCCCAAGATACTGTATAAGCATCTGGAATCAAAGGCATCAAGTTTCATGTTATACTGCTTAAAAAGAGTCCATGTTTCACTACCATACCTAACCACAGAAAGAACCAAGCTGTTATAAAGCCTAAGTTTAGTCTTTAGGTGTACACCCCTATTTTTCCTCACTCTCCATAGATTCTTAACCTTTCCAGTGTCCAGCCTGAAAAACAGGTTTCCATCCAGGGGCCAAGCTATTTTCTGCCTATGCTCAGTCAAAAAAAACTTTAACTTTAGAATTTTTTTTCCAAATAACTAATGAAAGGAATTATGACATGTTGTATGCCAAATTAATCATCATTTAATTCGGGATTTTCTGAAATTATAATATTTAACAAAAAAAGACCATATGTTTCATTTTAATAGGACTTTTTTTAGAGTTGTGTAGTAAAAAAATGCATCAACTAAAAACATATGCATACATCCTCGGCACATTTATTCAAATTCCAAATTATCCAAATTAAAATCCTTGGCACATTTATTCAGATTCCATTTTATCCAAATAAAATTAAATATTAAAAAAAAAACTAATTGACAGAAATGATTACAATGCACATTAATAGAATGACTATATATTTCTGAATAACAAAAAAATTCCTTTTTTGGTTTTAAGTAAATATTTTTCTCGTTTTGTAAATATACAGAAATGAATTTACTTTCATATCCAAGACCATTTATTTTCAGAAAATGATACTAGATCAAAGTTTTACTGTAAAAGTAATAAATAATAAAATAAAAATTAACATATAGCCTAATGCGATGTTAAAATATCCACAGCAACAAGTTGTAGGCCGGCCATACGATGTAGCGTAACTATGAAAAAAAGTCAATATTTATCAATTAGCCAAAAGATTTTAAATTTCCAAAAATGAATCTACGGAAATGAAAACTAACTAACCTTTAAATGTTAAAAAAAAACTAACTTTACAAAGAAACTCCAATATGCTGGACCAAAACTGTAAAAAACACTTATAGCACACGGAACGGAGATAGCATGTGCCAGCCATCTATGTCTTGTTTGACTCAGTGAAGCATAACTAATTAAATGCAGGTGCAACCAGAATTTCTAGGAAGTATGTGTTTACTTTCAGTTTCGATTTGAAGGATGCTTAGAAAAATGATAAAAAATAACTTAGGAATACTGCAATAGGTTTTATGACAGAAAAGAGTGTGAAACAGAAAAAAAAAAATGCGGTACGTATTTTGTAATTATTTTCCAAAATCTTTCGTTTTAAAATAGTATTTTTTTTTGTTATTTTTAAGATTTTCGAAAATTTAAGAAAAATTTGTTGATAATAATGGTAGCTAGGTAGTCACTGGAAGGAGAGCTATGCACCAATCCCCTGTGATGATGCATAGAACCGGCCAGGCCTAGCACCTAATGTCCGACCCCACCTTCTCGTGGTGCAGACCGTTAGTACCTTTCAAAAGAGATACTCTCTTGTGGAAGTGAACGGAAGGGGAGGGCTGCCAGATTAGTGTGGCCTACTGATCTGGACAACTACGGCTACTTTTCTTTTTCTTTCTACCCTGCTGAGGAGTGGTCAACCACACAGGATCCTGATGCTGACCATATAAACCCACTGGACTGGACAGATATATGGCTCTGAGCTTGATTATGGATCCTGATTTTGCTGCACTGGTGGGCTTCTGTGGAGGGAAAATCTTCCACTGTGTTTTCTGTTTGTTTGTGGGTTGATAGCCCCAAGTGAATAGATTCACAGGATATGTTTATCAGCTGGTGGATAATCCTGAGCAGAGGTCATCGCAGGCACTTAAACTCTTTGCTTCTATTGGCATCGTCAAATTCTACATTGGAGGAAGTCTTCCAGTATAGATAGCTTCAGCCTTTAGTGGGGGGGGGGGATGGGTCTTTGCCGCATGTCTGCGATTAGGGGGCTGTTTGATATTGTCGGCATTCCCTCTCTCAATAAACATAGTTTCTTTAAACAACCCACTAACCATTTTTTCTCCATAGGTAGTCGGAATGTGAGGACTCTGCACAGAGCTTTTTCTCTTGATGTCCTCATACAAGAATTCCACCATTATAATTTAGATATTCTCAGCTAGCAAGAGACCAGATGGACAGATAAAGGTCAAATTCTTAAAAATAATCTTAAATTTCTCTTTTCAGGGAGGGAAGATAATAAGCATCACAAAGGCATTGGTCTGCTTCTCAGCAGACATGCTAGTGATGTTCTTCTAGGATATGAGTGCATTAATGAAAGGTTCCTTACAGCAAAATTTCAGACAAGCATTAAAGACTTGAATGTTATTTACTGTTATTCTCCCATTGAGAATGCCAATGAGAAGGATAGGTTTTACGAATAGCTTCAGGATATTTTGAATTCTGTCAAGAAAGGAGATATTGCCCTTGTACTAGGTGAATTCAATGCCAAAGTTGGTACTGATTCTGACCTTTGGGGAGGAGTAATAGGACCTTTTGGTATTGGTAGCTGCAATGGCAATGTCTCCTACATGTAAGTAAACTCAATGGATTCAGAATAACTAACACTTATTACAAACACCGTGACATACATAAGTACACATGGGTTTCACCCGATGGGCTGCATAAGAATGTGATTGATTATATTTTAATTAACAGCAAATGGGCTAGTTCTGTTAGAAATACCAGGTCATATAGGGGAGCTGAAATTAGATCCGACCATTACCTTGTTAAAAGTGTCTTGCAACTTAAACTTAAAAAGTGTTGTGCTAGGGTTAAAAAATTTACTTTTAATACAGAAGCTCTGAAAGACCCAGTTATATCCAAAGCTTACCATGATAGGTTACTTAGTCATTATGACAGTCATGGTATGCTTACTACTGAAGTTGAGGAAGAATGGGATCATTTTAAACAGACTTTTTTGGACACTAACAGTACTCTTTTAGGAAAAAAGGAGCAGAGGAGGCAGAATTATTTCAGTGATAAGGCACTTGAGCTTATTTCAGAAAGAAGGAACTGCAGGAATGTCCTTAATAAGTACTCTACTAGTCCTAATAGAAAGCATCACAGAGAACTTAATAGACGTGTAAAAGATCAGTTAGCTACTGATAAGAATATTTGGCTTGATGGTTTGGCTGACAAAGCCGAGGAAGCAGTTAGACAGCACAACAGCATAGAGCTGTACCAGTATGTTTTGTGTGGTAGAAAACGAACAGGTATACAGGGATTGAAGGATAAACAAGGTAAGGTTATAGAAGGGTAAGATTCTGTCATGGCTAGGTGGGCTGAGCATTTCAGTGATGTTCTAAACAATGTGGTTAGTTCTACTCCCATTGTTTGCAATGATGATAGATGCATTGGTGGCTTTAATGTTGGCCCTATAACACAATCTGAAGTTATTTTGGCTACTTCTAAACTTAAATGTCATAAATCCCCAGAGGTAGATGAAATTACTACGGAAATGCTTAGAGCTGGGAATGTTTCGGTTACCACTTGGATGACTGAAATTCTGAATATCTTTTATGATAAAGGCATGGTTCCTAAGGATTTTACCAGAGCTATTTTTATCCCTATTTTCAAAAAAGGTGATCGCAGTTCTTGTGATAACTATAGGGGTATCAGCCTACTCTCTGTTCCAGGTAAAGTTCTTTCCATGATTGTGCTTAATAGAATTAAGTGTCTGGTTGACAGTCAATTATGTGATGAGCAATGTGAATTCAGAAGTGGTAGGGAATGTGTGGATGAGATATTTTTACTTAAGCAGATTCTTCAGAAATGTTTAGAGTTTCGGAAACCTTTGGTTGCTAGCCTTGTTGATTTCAGAAAAACTTTCGACTCTGTTGATCGTCAAAATTTGTGGTTGATTTTGAGATCATGTGGTATACCAGACAAGTTAGTTAACATAATAAAAGCTCTCTATAATAACACTGAGTTGTGTGTGAGAGTTGGTAAGGCATGTAGCAATTGGTTTACCATTACTTTTGGTGTTCAACAAGGGTTCATTTCATCTCCTTTTCTCTTTAGTTTAATTATTGATTATGTTATGTGAAATTCACTACAATGGAAAGTTTTGGTCTTAATGGTCTGGAGATACAAAAATTTCTGATTTAGATTATGCTGATGATTTAGACATTTTGGCAAATGATGTAGATGAGATGAACTCTTTCATTTGAGCTGTTGATGAGACTGGTACTAGAATATTTTTGGTTATAAACAGAGAGAAAACTAAAGTGATGAAAATTGGTAAGGCAGGCTTTGATTCAGTTAATCTTAATGGTTGCAGTCTTGAGCAGGTGTCACAGTTTAATTATCTTGGGAGCTATGTAACAGATAATGGTGATGTGCGGCATGAGATTAACAGATGAATAGGGATTGCTGCCGGGACTTTTAAGAATCTATGGAGAATGTGGGAAAATAGGCGTATACACCTAAAGACTAAAATTAGACTCTTTAATAGTTTTGTTCTTTCTAGGGTTAGTTATGGTAGTTGAACTTGGACACTTTGTAAGCAAGATAACAGGAAACTAGATGCTTTTGATTCCGGATGCTTACGCAGTATCTTGGGCATTAGGTGGTTCAACTTTGTAACTAATAATGAGGTTAGGCAAAGGAGTTTGCAACCTCCTTTAAGCAGCATATTGTGCAGAGAGAGACTCCGTTGGTTTGGCCATGTTGTCCGTATGTATAATTATAGATTGGCTATTAGGGTTATGAACAGTGTGCCTAAAGGCCTCAGAAAGAGGGGGAGACCTAGGATGTGGTGGGTAGACAATATCAAACAGGACCTTGTTAGAATTGGTGTGCAGTGGCCAGATGCAGTAGATGTAGCTCAGGATAGACTTGCTTGGAGAACTAAATTGCACGGTCTGGTTGGACCTCCGTAGCCCATGGTTGCTTGAGGATTATGATGATAATGATGAATTAAATGCGCAATGGGAGTTTAAGATTTAGTACTTTGTTATTATATGATTATACTGATCAACATTGGATACATTGCCTTTCCTGATTATAGATGGTGACAAGATGAGTGAAATTTGAAAGTCACGATGAGAAGATCAGTGAAATTTAAAAGTCACAATTAAGTGGATAAATGCCAGAGTTAGTGATAGCTTAGTGGTTAGAGCATCTGGCATGCAACTGGGAGACCTGGGTTCAAATTCCATTCATAAGGAAAAATCAGTTTTCCCACAAAATTATTTCTTGAATTATATGTCAGCATGTGATCAGTTAATTTATTTTATTATTCATTGAACATTTTGGATTTAACAAAATTTCCACTTGAAAAGGCAAACACTTTGTAAAGGCCACATATTTTCCCTTAGATTCCTAGGCTATGTGTCTGTAGGTTAACTGAGTTGGTATAAGAAAAGAAATGAATATTTTATTTACCAAGTTCATTGGATATTAGTTGCTTGTGCACTTTGGTATTGCAAGTTGTTGTAGATTCCACAGCATAAGCATTATTTTGCCAGATGTGGTACGAGTCCACAAATTGAATTATCTACTAGGGATGTTGAATAAGTGAGTCTCTTACATATCTTCCTATTGATTTTTGCTTGGCATTTGTCGAAATGGTTGTTCGACCAGAATTTTGAATGTGATAGAGAAAATGATTTGTGTGTCAAATGAAAGGTTGTAATGCGGGGGAGTGTCATTCGCTATAAAAAATTGACCCCCGTACGTTCTTCCCCCCTAAAATTGGGGAAATGTGAAAATGATTGTTCCATTGTATCTTAGGAATGTGGGTGCGGAAAGTAACAAAGTGTCAAATAAAAGCTTCTGATACAGGAAGTTTCGTAGGCTATAAAAAAAACATCCCCCATTCTTTATTTGCCCCTAAAAAAGGGAAAATATGAAAGCAATTGGTCTGCTATATTACACAAGTGTGGAAAGTAACAAGCCATGGTCAAATGAAAGCTGATGCAAGGAGTGAAATAGGCTATATAAATTGATCCCTATAATAAACTTCCCCTCCTGAAAAAGGGGAAATATGAAAACAATTGTTCTACTATATCTCCAGAATGTAAATGGCAAAAGTAACAAGTTGTATATCAGATGAAAGCTCGTGACATGGAGAGTGCTGTGGGTAATAAAAATGATGGGAAGAGTGATAAGTCGTGTTAGTGGAGAAAAAGACAGAGCCAATGTTAGTTCAGTGGTTTTGGAACACTCAGGCACGTTTCTGGAGAGATGTGGATTCAAATCCTTCACATTGGCAAAACTTTTTTTCACAAAACCATTTATTGACTTATTAACATTAAAGTCAACAGGTAACTCTGTGGATATTATTTATTGATTAAATCATTAAATAATGCTAACAGCATGAAGTGACTTATTTACTAACATCTTACTTCACGCAACATAAATAGTTGCCAACCCAGATCAGGGCGGGGGTGGCTCAGTCGGTAGCGTGCCAGGCTCATAATCTGTAGTTTCCAGGTTCGAGTCCCAGCTGGGTCAGCGTTGAGATTTATCTCCGCAAAATTCCCCGCCCTGCCCACGGTCAGTAGGGGACACCGATGGGCTTGGAAAGGCCGCCGTCCGTCGGATGGGACGTTAAGCCGTGGCCCCGTGTGCGGGAGAGCCATACCCTGTGCACGTTAAAGAACACGCTGGATAGCCTTGACGGGAGGCTACCATCTGTCTCCCAACAGCTGTTCCAGTGGGTCCCCTCCCCCAACCTTCTCTGAGCCTTCGGGGTCCATGTGACCTGGCCATTTAGCCCATGGTGTGCAAAAAAGTGCCGCTCAGAGGTAAAACAACCCAACCCAACCCAGATCATAGGTGGTGCAGAAATCACGAGAAGAGTGATAAGTTATATTAGTGCAGAAAAGACAGAGCTGACATTAGTTTAGTGGTCTTAGAACACTCTGACATATTTCTGGAGAGATGTGGGTTCGAATCCTACATAGTAGTGAGATGTTTTTGCACAAAAGCATTTATCAATACACCCCCTTGATTTCCTCCCCCCTAAAACTGAGAATTATTAAAGTCATTCTTCTACTATATATTCAGAATGCAAGGGCCTAGAGTTACAAGTTATATGTCAAATGAAAACTCATATAATGACCATTATAACCTATATTGAATTCCCCACCACCATTCTCCCACCATGATAAAAGTGGAAGGGGAAATGGATTTTCACAGTTGACCTTAATGGGTTATCTCAAACCTTCTACCCCATTGACCTTATATTCTTAATTCAGGCCATTTTTTAAGATTTGCTTTAGAGTTTTAATTACTGGATTCTTTTAAGAGGGCCTGGCCACAAGCTCTATCCATCCCCCATTCAGGATCTCCATTAAGGTGCACAACTGCTTTAATATAATTTTTGTAGTGATTAAATGATTTGAATATTTGCATGAAAAAGACTTATTCATAACAAATATATATATATGTTTTAATTTTTATATAATATAAATGTGCAATTTGAATGTTTTCAGACATTCTAAAAGCAGAGAAGGAATTAGATGATGCACGACAAGAATGGGAAAAGGTTGATACAACAGTCCCAGGTATAATATGTAGAGAAATAGGCAATTCAATCACTAACATATACATTTTTCATGAGTTTTCTTTTGTAAAACAGGTCAAAATAGCAAAAACTAATATATTTTTGCTTTCTGTGGTATTGTAGTTTCATTAGTCATATTTTATGTTTTAGCCAAGTAATAATTTCTGATACATACAATAAAAAAAAGCTAATTCATCATTAAAAGGACCAAGAAAAAAATTTCAAATTATGGAAAACCTGGTTAATTTAAAATTCACAAAAAAGTAAAAAAAACTATTTGTTAAATAAAAACACAAATATAAAATGCAAAAAAAAAGGGTAAGACAGAACTTATAATGTGATAATTAATCCAGTTCCAAAAGATTTATTTTCAAAAGTGAACAAAATTTTATTTCACTAATAAGCAACAGACATATTAACATTATCACCAGGCTGTGACCTAATAATTTGCCACCTGAGGCGAGGCTATCCAATGCTGCTCTATGGAGGGGATACCTTGGACTACGTTAATTTATTCTGTAAATACAAACTATGATACATAATCATCTTTTTATGAAGTATTAATAAAAATATAAGCATTTTGAAAGAAAATGCCAAATTTGTTTTTTATTTTTCATTTAAACTTCTTTTTAATTTCCTGGCGGATAAAAGGCACTCTTGCAGCATAGAATCTAAATTGTTCTGATTTAAATACAGTAGATTTTCCATAGCCATTTTAATTATATACTTTTTTTTTAATATATAAGAGGTATTAGAGCAGAAAGTTATTTTTGTTCCTTAATTTTCCAGGAAGGATTCTTAAACCACCAGCTTTTTTTATGAAGTCTATGCTCCCATTTGAAAACATTGGAATTAATTCCCATAATTCAGTTCCTTCCAGGTATAATGTCATCTCAAAGTTGGTAAAATATATATTAATAAAATAATTTTTCAGCCATAACCTTTAGTAAAAGATATTACATAAGAAATTCCCAAAATTTCTGTTTTATTGTAATGCTCTACTTTAACTGAGACAAACACCATTTAAATGTATTGGCTTTTTTTTTAGGGTTGCAATTATTTTAAATTTATGAAAAATTTTAAAAGAAAAGCTATTGCATGCCCTCCTGTAGCATATATTAAACTGACAGGCTCCTGTCAGACCTTTGTGACAAGCAGCTGCTTGAGGGGTAATTTTTAAAAATTTATTTCATCATAAAAGAAAGAAACTTTAGAACTAAAAATCTTTAGACTTTAAAAAACTGGAAATCCTTCTGTTTCCCTACTTTCTAGATAGAACACACCTAAACAAGCACTTTTCGTCATACAATGTGTGGTCGGAACTCAAGCGGTGAAGCGCTAGGGATTAGCAGTTACTGTGTCAGGAAATGAAGAAACACAAGAATGACAGAAGAGGTTTGAAACAATTGCAGAAATTACAGAACAGAAAGTACAGAATTTTATTGAGCAAATTGCAGAAACTGCTCAAAAGAGCGACCGCCGACATTAATGCAGGCTTCACACCCTTCAATGTAGTGATCAGCGTACATGGACGAAAACACCAGGCATTTCTCGTACAGCAGCAGCGGCAATAGAAATCCTGGCAACAAGGTCCTCATTGGAATCGATGAGACTTTTCATATGGCCCCATAAAAAAAAATCCAGACATGAGAGATTGTGGCGGCCAAGCAATGGGAGCACACCGATCAATCCATCGTCCTGGAAATGTTGCATCCAATGCATTCCGCACATCCATGCTGAAATGGGGTGGCGCTCCATCGTGTTGGAACCACGTATGTGTTTGAATATTTGCTGGAACATGGTTCAGTAATTCTGGTAAGACTTGTTGTAAAAATATGAGGTACATTCTCCCTTTCAGTCTGTCTGGCAGAAGGTATGGGCCAATCAAATGGTCATGGAGGATTCCAACCCAAACATATATGGAGAAACGCCGCTGGTACGAATGTGGACATATGGCATGTAGATTACTGGTGGCCCACACATGTGAATTGGGGGTATTAAAAATGTCCTCACGTGTAAAGGTGCATTTATCAGTGAATAAGACGTGCATCAAAGTCCGGTTGCGCTGCAGTCTGCTGCAGGAACCATTGTGCAAAATCCACACGAGGCCGATAATCTGCAGGTGTCAAGGTGTGTACCCTCTGTGCATGGTAGTGGTGTAATTGTTCATCTTGTAGAACTCGCCACACCATTGATTGGGCACACTTACGGCATGGGAAATTTCTCGCGTGCTACATTCGGGACGATCTCCAACCCTACATAGAATTTCCTCTGTAACACATGGTGTCCTCACATTCTTTGCACGCCCTGTATCCTGCAAACCACTGACAAAGGAGCCCATTTTGCAGATACTGGTGCAGTCACTGAAAGGTTTTAAGATCAGGCACACGTCTGGTCAGAAAGCACTCCCGGTACAGTCTTTAGGTTTTCCTCACATTCCCATCCGCAGCTCCATACATGAAATGCACGTCCGCCTTCTACTGATTCGTGACATAGTCCATCCGTTCTGCAATCCACGGTAGAAATGACGATGAGTGCAAAAACCAGCACTTATAAGTGTTCACTGGAAAGCGCCCTCTAGTGCTTCACTGCTTGAGTTCCGACCATGCATTGTATGACAAAAAGTGCTTGTTTTGGTGTGTTATGTCACCCCGTAAAGTTTGGTCCAAGAGTTTTGAATCACCCTGTATATATATAACTATGCTAAATTTCACATTGCCCTACTTTACACACTGCAGGTATAAGTGTGATTTTAGCTTGTTTTTTAGCCAAAAATTTTTAATTTCCAAAAACTAAAAATGCATGTATTCATCATTAATTTTTTTCTGTAGAGCAAAATAAGATGGTTTATTATTAGAAACTCCCAAATTCTTAAATATGTTTTTTATGGAAAAATGTGACCGAAGGTATATTAAAGATCCCAATTAAATGCCTGTAAATCTTGTTTTCTATGATATTCAGTATTTTTAAAAGTATTTTAAAGCATTATGGCAGTTTGAATATATATATTCAAACTGCCATAATACTATAAAATACTTTTTAATATATATTAATATATATTTATAATATATATATATTTCTATTTATATATATATATAAACCGAAATGCAGTGTCTCAACAATTTACATCAAATTTCAAATAAAATTTAATAAGAGATATTCAAACCATTTAATAAAAATAGTAAATTTTAGAATTTTAAATAAATTCTTTCAATATTTGTCAATTATTTTCTCTCTTAAAACTCTTTAAACACAAACTTATAGTGTGAAATCTCAGGATTTAGAGAGATTGGTTTAGAATCTTTAGTTCATCTTAAGCCATGTTTTTCCATGAAAGCTTTTTTCTAAAGTACCATATATAAGTATACATGGTTTTAACCAGATGGGCTGCATAAGAATGCGATTAATAACATTTTAATTAACAGCAAATGGACTTGTTCTGTTAGGAATACCATGTCATATAGGGGAACTGAAATTGAATTTGACCATTATGTTGTTAAAAGTGTCTTGTATCTTAAACTTAAGTGTTGTGGTAAGGTTAAAAGAGTTACCTCTAAAATGAAGCTGTAAAAGATCCAGTTATAGCCAAAGCTTACCATGATAGATTACTTAATAACATGATAGGTTCTTATGACAGTCATGGTTTGCTTGCTACTGAAGTTGAGGAAGAATGGTACTGTTTTAAACTGGCTATTCTTGAAACCAACAGTACTCTTTTGGGTAAAAAGGGGCAGTTATTTGAGTGATAAGGCATTGGAGCTTATTTTTGAGAGAAAAAACTGCAAGAATATCCTTAATCAAGACCATATACTAATCCTATCAGAAAGCATTATAAAGAGTTTAATAAATGTTAAAGGGTCAGTTTACAGCTGACAAAAATCTTTGGCTTGATAGCTTGGCTGACAAAGCAGAGGAAGCAGCTAGACAGTGTAACAACAGAGAGCTGTACCAGAAAGTTAATGTTTTGTGTGCAAAGAAAGGAACAGGTATAGAGGAATTGAAGGATGAACATTATTAGGTTATTGAATGGGAGGATTATAGTTAGATGGGCTGAGAATTTCAGTGGTGTTCTAAACAAAGTAGTCAGTTCTACTCATATTATTTGTAATGATGATAGAGGTAATTACTGGCCTTAACCCTTCCAGGGTACTGCCTGAAAAATTAGATTACATCCTGCTATTTTTTCACTATGATTAGCCAAAAAAATTAACATTAGAACTTTTTTTGGCAAGTAACTAATGAAAAGAATTATGCCATCTTATATGCTAAATTAATCAGCATTTATTAAAAACATCTGAAAATCCCACTGCGTCAAGCGATAATTTTTTTCAGATGTTTTTAATAATTGTTAGTCTATTTCTACAGGAATCTGTGTATTTATTATGGATGGTTTCTAATCAGGATTTTCTGAAAATATTTTACAAAAAAGACAACATTTTAATAGGGCATTTTTAGAGTTGTGTAGTAAAAAAATGCATCTGGCAATGCATATAAAATTTATTTAAATTAACTAATTGACAGAAATAATTATAATGCACATGAATAAAAAGGGTATTTTTAAATATCAAAAAATGTATATTTACCTAAGGAAAAGAATTGCTCCCATTTTGAATTTTTTTTTCTCGGTATCATACTGAAGAAATGAGAAAATGATAAATGAAAATGAGGAAAGTCTGGGCTTTTTACCAACTGTGCTGAGTCTTAAAATCAACTAAACTTTAGAATTTAAAAAAAAACTGCCATTCAACCAAAATAGGTTATGTTATATATCAAATTTAAAGTAATTTAATTATGAATTGTATTAAAATAAAAAATTTAACAGATTTATAAATGCATTAATTTTAATAAGACTTTTTTATGCAATATAGTAAAAAAAAGTTCAAACTGCATTTAAGTCTTAATTTTGGAAAACTGGATGAATAAATACAGTTAAATTATATATTAATCAAAGCGAAAATTTTGCTGAATACTATGATATTTACCTGAAACATGATTTTCATTTCTTTTAATGATTCTTTTCAGCATGTTATATTTTAAAACACGGCAATGTTATACAAGGTGACTTGGATTGTTCACATTAATTGGATTTTCTGCCTTGTTTATGTAATGAAGAATCACTTTTTTGGCAGCTTCTTTTTTTGCAAAACGTGAGGAATTTTTTTCCTTGTGTGTTCAAATTTTGGTGATCTTGGCTAAGTGCTGAAAAGTACCAAAGGGAAAAAAACTCATCACTGGTATCATTAGAGTGGCACAGCCAAGATGTTGGGGGGGAGGGGGTAGTATAATGTATGATTTTTCTGATGTAGTAAACAACAGAATTATCTGACAAATGGAGGGGAAATCTGCATACAATCAATTTTTGAAAGAGGCTGAATTTATCTCTGTCCTTGTTTATAGTTACGTACATTATCAACATTAGAGTTTCACAGAGCATAAGACAGATATCAGCCATAAAAAGGCAATGTCTGCTGCTGCCGATCTGCCAATATAACATGCAGCAACCAGGGACTAAGAGCCTGCCACATTGCTAGCATGTGCATCCATTTACTATGGAACCTATTGAAATAATTACCTCACCCATCCCAGCCTTCAACCCAAACACTGGAATCACCCTTCATGACACATGGAAAGTTTTTAACAGCCCTAATGAGACTGCGTAGTGTCACTTCACAGAAGATGTGGAGTGCTGTCCTTGCTCCTAAAAGCTTTTAATATGCAAATAGCTTGAAGGGTAAACTTAATAATTTTACTGCTCAACAACAGAAAACAATCATTAAAAGGTCATTTTAATGATTGCCATTTGTTAAAGCCACCTTTTCTGGACCATCGCCCCCTTTAGAAGAGAACAAAAATTTCAACGCCCCCCCTAGTCCATAATAGTTAATTTTATATAAAATATTAAAATATTGTTGCATATTATCTGTACCTAATTTATCTGTTTATTTATCTATTAAAAATCATAAAGCAGAAATTAATAAAACGACAACCAAATGTACAATGAAATTGTTTATTAAAATTTTAAAAATAAACACAGAATCAATAAGAAATAAAAAATAATGAGATAAACACAAAATTAATAATAAATAAAAAAGTTTATGAGATGGTTGAGGCTGGTGGAGTGTTAATAATTTGTTAATGTCAGGTTCCAATTTTGTTAACATCAATCGCAGATCACCACGTTCAGTGATGTGTAGTCTGTTCCTCTTCTTTGACAGTAAATTAGCTACTGCACTAAATCCACGCTCAGCCTTATAGGACGAAGGAAATGCGATTAAAAACTTCTTTACTATTGCCCACAATCCAGGGTAGAGAACTGGTATTGATTTTTGAAGCCAGAACTCTTGGTATCCATGTTTGAATTTTACTTTGAGTGCTTCGTTAGTCGTGAGTTCTAAGAGTTCCTCTTCCAAATTTGATGATTCTTCAGTATCCGCGTTTGCGAAAGGATCTAAAACCCAACTCGGTATATTCATGTTTAAAATATCTTGGAAACGCTCCGTAAAATCAACATGAACTTCCAAGTGTTGGCAGTAATAAGTAAATCTTCTAGTTTTGCAGAGACTGCTGATAATGTGGGAAAGTGGTTGTATTCACCTCTACCTAGATTTCGTTTGAATATCTCTACCTAGATTTCGTTGAAATATAGAAGAAGTCTACCCGCAAAAGCAGCTATGACGTTTTTTGTTTTAATTAAATTCAACTCATCACCTTGCAATTGTAAATTAACTTGATTAAATATTTTAAACAGGTCTGTCAAATAAGCAATGTCATTTTTTGACGTAATCAGGTTTTCGCGCAATTTTTCGTCTCTGTCTTCAAGAAAGTCCAGTCAGTACTGAGTCAAATAGATTGAAAAAACGATTCAGACGAACACCTTTAGAGAGCCAACGTACTTCTGTGTGCAGCAGCAAGCGATTGTAATCTTCATCATATTCATTACAAAGCTTACCAAATAATCGGTCATTCAATGAATTGCTTCTAATCTTATTGATTGCTTTAATAACGTAATGGAGCGACGTATGCAGACGTTCATTCAAATTTTTTGCAACCAAATGCTTACGATGAATAATACAATGTACAGCGAGTACATATGGTACTGCTTGTTTCAAATGCACTCTGAAACCCTTATGACGCCCTGTCGTTGCTGGAGCACCATCAGTAGCAGCAGACAAAATATTGCAAATAGGAATTACTTTCTCTTGAAAAAACTTTTGCGTGGTATTAAATATAGATTCTCCCTTTGTATCAGATTCCAAATTTTTAGCAAATAATAACTCTTCATGAATTTTTTTCTTCTTTTATAAATCGTACGTATGATAAGAATAGAGCTTCGTTATTTGGTAGAGTTGATTCATCGAGTTGAATGGAAAATTTGCAAGTCTTTAAGTAATCACATAATGATATTTCAACATCTTTTGCCATTTCATCTATTCTTCTTTGCACTGAATTATTACTGAGAGGAATTTTTTTGATGATATCTGATGGTGTCTTATGATGAAGAACAGTTTTTAATATCTCTTTGACTGCTGGCAAAATTAATTCCTCGCCAATTGTGTGTGGTTTTCCTGCTTTTGCGATTAACACTGAAACGTTATATGAGGCTCGTAGTCCATCATCATCTTGTTTAGAAGATGACGCAAAAAGGTTTGACATAGTTGGCTGTTTTAAATATTGCTTTTCCAGTTATTGAAAATAGGATAAATCTTTGTTCTTCTTATCAGAATGCATTTTATTTAAATGCTCTTGTAGCCTAGAAGGTTTCATAGCTTCATTTGAAAAAACTTTTTGGCAAATTAAACACATAGGTAGTGATTGGTTTGTAGGAGAGTACGTAAATCCATATTTCAAATACTCAATACTGTACTGCTGGCATTTCTTTTTAGATGTAGATTCAGACATTTTCAAATACAAATTAACTTCTCAACAGATTTATAGATAGTTATAAAAATAATGTTTATAATGACTTCTAACACTTATCACTCACGACTATTTATCACGGCGAAGCACATAAAAATAATAAAACATTCCTAGAGCTATCGCTTTTATAGATTTGATTTTGTGCACACATTAACTTGTATGTTTGGGATGCCGGGGCACTTGCTCCGTAAACAAGTCATTTCAAGGTCCCATATTCTTGTCGAAACATTAAATTGCATGAACCGCGTGTTTGCCTACCAACTTGCAAGGACTTGTCACCGTCAATCTATTCTAAACTAAAACAAATCAGGTATAGGAATACCTAATGCTAATTTAAAAATGCTTATTAACGCTATAACAATAAGATAATTTACATAGCTAGATAAAATATTTATTCATGAAAACAGGTATTTTCAAAGTATTTTATTATATTAAAAAAATAATTATAAAAAAATATTAAATATAATAAATTTATTATTATTATATTATTATTGCATCAAGGTTGATTTGCCTATCAGGACGGACACACATGTCCAACATAATAAGCCTGATATAGTAGTGCATGGTAAGGTATTGAATGAGATTACAATTATTTAAGTAGGAATAACATCTCAGGATAACCTGCAGACAGTAGAGGTTGAAAAGAAGAGGAAGTATGATCTGCTGGCTAATGAGTTGAGCCTAATTCACAAGTGTAATGTTAATATTATACCTTATGTTCTGACGTGGGATGGTATTGTAACTATGTACCATAAAGCATACTCAAAGCGACTTTGAATGGGAAAACATATTGAAGCTTATATCCAATCTGTGATCTTGAAGAGAACTTTTGAGAGCATCTCAGTCGACTTCAGACGTACCAGTATGCTAGTAGGTGGTAGCAGGGAACTTATGGTCCAAGCTGCAGTTGAAGAGCTGTACATGACGGATGAGGTAGTGGATGACCAGAATCACCAGGAAGACACCACAGAATAGAAGAGATAAAAAGGTTGTCACAGAAAATTCCATTAAATTTTTTTATTTATTTGACCACCCCTCTTCACTGCCTCAATACCCCCCATTTGCCTCTGGATCCGCTACCGCCCCCATGTAAGGCTCCAGCTCCCACTGGGGGGCGGTATCGCCCCCGTTGGGAATCTATGGTCTAATGCTTACTCACACATGTAAGACTGGGAAGAACCATCTGGTAAGTGACTGTACGGGAGTTGTTTACATGGATGTTTTAAGTCCAAATACTTTTTCACCACATCTTGAATATAATATCCCTTCATAAAGTTAGTATTTCATTTCCTTTTTATATAATTAAACCTTAGTTTTTATTTCTGTAAATTTTCAATCTTTTAGTCGGTCAATCTATTTATAGATTATTATCGATTTTTTGGAATTATGCTACATCAGATGGCTGGCTTGCAAGTTATGGATATTTTATTTATCATTGCATTAGGTCATATGCTAATGTTTATTTTATTATTTCTTTTTCTTCGAGTAAAAAAATTTTGATCTTGTTCTTGAAAATGAGGTCTTAGATAAAATAAAAAAAGTTAATCATCCATATTTATCTAATATATCTTAACAGGTGTATGTGAGATTCTATTTTTCATAAATACCTCCTCAAGCAGCTGCTTGCCACAGAAGTCTGATAGGAGCATGTCATTTTATACACCATAGTAGATCTATGAGGATGTTGCGACCTCAGCAGAAAGACGAACACAAATGTCCATGCCTTACCCATTGCTTGAACTCGGGTCCCTTTGATCAGTAGCCAAGCACACTAACCACTCAGCCATGAGATGGATGAGGTCTTGGATACAAAAGCAAAAAAGGATTCCTTGACACAGAAATTACTTTTCACGTTTTTCACGTGGGAAAGGCAACATCAGCAAGAGCTTTTAACCTTGCAATATCTTGGCTGTGGCACTCTGACGATACAGATGATATTGTTTTTTGCTTTTGTGCTCTAACTTTTCAGCACTTAGCCAAAATTACCAAAATTCAACATCCAAAGTAAAAAATTCATAATGTTCAGTAGAAAATAAAGTAGCTGAGAATGTGTCCCTCCGGGTTATAAACAGGACAAAAAATCCCATTAATATGAGCAGTTCAAGTCACCTTATATAATATTAGCCTGTGTTTTAAAATCTACCACACTGAAAAGAAGCATTTAAAGAAATAAAAATCATGTTTTAGGTTAATTTTCTGGAAGAAATTACCTTTTGATGAATATATAAATTAAATGCTTTTATTTGTTAGGTTTTTCAAAATGAATCCTTAATTTTATAGTGCAATCTATTTTTCACTATATCACATGAAAAATAAATTTGTTTAAATTTTTTATTTTCATAAAATTAAGAATTAAATTAGTTTAGTACATGACTTATTTTGCTTGATTGGTTATTTTTTTTTAATTGTAAAGTTGACTTGGTTTTATTACTTAGCACAATTGGCAAAAAGCCTGTACTTTTCTCAAAGTATGGTACAAAGAAAAAAATTACAGAAAGGAAATAATTTTCTTGCTTCAATTAAATATTTTTTTTGTTATTCAGAAATAAAAAAACTTTTTATTGATGTGGATTTTAATTATTTTAATCGTTTTTTAAATTTTTTATTTATTTTATTTCATTATTATTTAATATGCTTTAACTGGCATAGTGATTAAGCAGCTAGCAATTGTCCCAGCAAGGCAAATTCTGTGTGCTTATATTAGTTCTAACCAAGGTAGTGGTCAGGGTCTTAGTAGGGCATGTCCTTGTGTGAGAAGGTCTGTAAAAGCTAGGAGTAGCTTCTAGGATTCGTCTCTGTCCTATATATTGCAAATTCAAAAAAAAAAAAAATTGAATTCCCAGATGCATTTTCTTTTTTTGCTACATGACTCTAAAAATGCCATATTAAAATATCAGGTAACCAGAAAAGTCTATGCAGTGTTTGAGGGTAAAATGAATAAAGATATTTTATTTAGGAAAGTAAGCACCACAACAATCTGTAACCTTTTCCCAATGAGATATAAGTTTGTAAATGCCACTCTGGTAGAACTGGCGATATTTAAAAGCAAAGAAAGCAGCCAACTCCATTTCTAGGTTTCAAAGTTGTCATTTGTGCATATGATTGTCCAATGCCAAGAAAAAATGGTAGTCAGATGGCATGATGTCTGGAGAATACAGAGTGTGGGGTAGAATTCCACAACCAAGGCTGTGGAGCTTGTCTTGGGTCACTTGAGCTGTATGAGGGCGAGCATTGTCCTGAAGGACCACAATGCCTTTGCGATGAACAAATGCAGGCTGTTTTTGGAGCAGTGCATCTGCAACCCATTGAGCTGTGCCAAGTAGATGTCAGCAGTGATTGACCAGTGGCAAGAAGCTCATAATGGACATACCAGCTGTAGTACACCAGGCACACAACTGTTGGTAGATCCTGGGCTTTGGTGTGTGCAGTACAGGTTCAATGGATGACAACCAGTGATATGAACATTTGGTGTTCCTATAGACTAAGGGTTCTCAAAGTGGGGTACTCAGTAAAATTTTTTGGGGTACGCTGTGAGAGCTCAAAAGTCGCTAGATCCAGTAACAAAGTAAAAATAACCATTGTTATAGTATAACTATAGTTTTATCTATCTATACAAGGGGTACACCAGATACATACACATTTCCAGGGGATATGTGAAGCATAAGAAGTTGAGAACCACTGCTATAGACAATGCATTTTCCATTTTCTCAGCTTCCAGACTCTTCCTATGTAAATGAATGGTTTGTCACTTATATGGAACCTTTCTGCAAGCTCTTGGTGTGTTTGATGTGAATCCAACTCGACACTGGCCTTCAGTTCATTGTCATCAATGACAGTTGGTTTTCCCACGTGGAGTGCATCTTCAAGTGTATCCAACGCCTGACACAAATTTTTCTGAACCACTTTTGGGCTATCTGTTCACTCACTGTGTTCTCTCCAAATGCCATATATATCTTGCGAGCTGCTTCTGCCTCTATAGTTCCCAGTTTAAACTCTCAAAATATTTTGATAACTGTATTCGATGCAGACATGTTTTCATTACCCTTGCCAATTTCATCTAACTGCCTTTCACACTTGCTACACATCAACTGACACAATGTGTCACAAGCTTCTGACAGTATATCAACACATGCGCACCACTTGCAATTATGCTTATGTACTTTTCTGTGAAATGATAACATTATAAAACTGCACGAACTTATTTGGTTACCTGATAAAACTATTCACCTTTTTTGTAAAATATTTTCAGAAAAATCCAGAATTAAATGCTGAATAATGAGGCATATTAAATGCCATTATTCCTTTCATTAGTTATTTGGCAGGAAAATTCTGAAGTAAATTTTTTTTTGGCTGATCATAGTGAAAAAAATCACTGGGCCTCCTGATATAAACCAATTTTTCAGGTGGGATCCTGGAAGGGTTAAGAATATGTGGAGATTATTAAGAAATAGGCATATGCACCTAAAAAGGGGGCGGGGGTGGCTCAGTCGGTAGCGTGCCAGGCTCATAATCTGTAGTTCCCAGGTTCGAATCCCAGCTGGGTCAGCGTTGAGATTTATCTCCGCAAAATTCCCTGCCCTGCCCATGGTCAGTAGGGGACACAGATGGGCTTGGAAAGGCCGCTGTCTGTTGGATGGGACGTTAAGCCGTGGCCCCGTGTGCGGGAGAGCCATACCCTGTGCACGTTAAAGAACACGCTGGATGGCCATGACGTGAGGCTACCATCTGTCTCCCAACAGCTGTTCCAGTGGGTCCCCTCCCCCAACCTTCTCTGAGCCTTCAGGGTCCATGTGACCTGGCCATTTAGCCCATGGTGTGCAAAAAGTGTCGCTCAGAGGTAAAACAACCCAACGCACCTAAAAACTAAAATTAACCTGTAGAATAGTTTTGTTCCTTCTAAGGTTTGTATGATAGTGAAAATTGAACCCTTTGTAAACAAGATAACAGGAAACTTGATGCCTTTGATTCTAGATGCTTACCCAGTATCTTAAGCATTTAGTGGTTCAACTTTGTAAGTGATGATGAGGTTAGAAGAAGGAATCAGCAAGCTCCTTTGAGCAGCATATGATGCAGAGGGAGACTCCATTGTTTTAGCCATGTTGCCCTATGCATAATAATAGATTAGTGAATAGGATTATGAACAATATACCTAAAGGCTTCAGAAAGAGGGGTAGACCTAGGATGTGGTAGGCAGATAATGTGAAACAGGACCAATTAAAATTGGTCTACAGTAGCAAGATGCAGCAGATGTAGCTCAGGACAGAAATGTCTGATTGAACCTCCATAGCCCATTGTTGCCTGAGGATGATGCTGATGATATAATATGTTGAATATTAATCAGTGCATGCCCTTCTGTATGATCTGGTGTTCCAAACAGATCTAATTTATTTGCTTTTAGTTAATACTTGATGGATCATATTCCTGTGCAGTGCATCAGGTGAAAACCATGTGTATTAATAAATATCAAGGTGTTTGTAGTAAATGTATTTTCACACCATTCATTGTACTTACCTGTAGACTTCCCATTGCTATTGCAATTATCAATGTCAAAAGAATTTTTTAATCTTTCCAAAGGTCATAATTAGTGTCATTTTTGACAGTGAAGTCACATGACACAAGAGTGATACTCTTTTTTTGACAGAATACAAAATATTTTGAAATTGTTTCTTATTCTCATCAGAGTCCTTGGTGAAGGGGGCAGAGTAGGGTTGCTCAGTCGGCAATGTGCCAGGCTCGTAATCTGCAATTCCCAAGTTTGAATCCCAACTGGACCAGCATTGACATTTATCTCCTCAAAACTCCCTGCCCTTGTTCAGTAGTGGACACCAGTGGGCTTTGGATGCCACTGTCCTTCAGTTGGGATGTTAAGCATTGGCCCCATGTGCAGGAGAGCCATACATTGAGCACATTAAAGAATACTCTGGATGGCCTTAACGGGAGGATACCATATGTTTCCCAGCAGCTGTCCTGTGGATCCCCTTCCCTCAACCTTCTCTGATCCCCAGTATCCTTGTGACCTTGCCATTTAGCCCATTGTGTGCAAAAAAAATGTGCTAAAAAGTTCTTTATTAGAGATGTAAAACTGGTATTTATATAAATTATCTCAATTCTGGAGTAAAAATATTTGCAAATTATAAAATTCAAAGTATTGATTTATTTATCATGATAAAGCATTTGAATTAATGGCAAAATTATGTAGATATTGTTTATTTAGCAGCAGATTCGTTTTGTATAAAAATTTTAACTGGAATTTCTTGAAAAAAAAATATATATATTGACAATTAAATGTTTATGGAAGTTGCTTAAATTTGCAGTATATTATTGTAAGTTTAATAGATTTAATATCTAGAATTTATAAGAATTTTTTTATTCTAATTCTAAAGCTTATGGGGGCAAACTTCAGATTACATGATAATTATTATCTGTTTTTAGGAACATCTATAATACCACTTGTTAGTCTTCATGTTACTTATGAAGAAGTGCATTGCTACCTCAAGACTAAAGACATGAGCCAATATTTAGTGAGTAATAATTGCCGTGGAAAAAAACACTCAATCTGTTTTCTTTAAAACAACTTTGTCGCAAAAAAAAACCTTATTCGCTTTTTCAGTTATTAATGTTTCTGAAACTGAACTTAATGTAGAAACTGTTCAGAAAATATGACATTTGTCCCTTAGCCTTACATAACTGATAAAGACAGATCATGTTATGTATGAAAAGAAAATGCATTGCATCATAAGCAAAGAAATGACTAAAATTTTAGAAAATATTAATGAAATTTTTTGTAATTATTTTCAATTGCTGGCAAAATTACAATTTAGTTTTGTTGAAAAATTTCAGTTTTGCTATTTTTTTAAAATTATTTCATTATTCCAGTATACTGAATCATAGTACTTCTATTATTATTAAAAATTTTCACTTATTTTGTGTTTTCTTTGGCTGTGGGGCAGGTGCTCTACAATTTAGAATCTGTAGTGCACAAGCTTGAAATCTGCAGTTCCCTGGTTTGAATCACACTTTGGCCAGCTTTCAGATGTATCTCTTCCAAAACTTCAGCCTGCCCTTCATCAGAAAGGGGACAGTGATGGGCTTAGAAAGGCTTGTCATCGCTCCAATGGGATGTAAAGATGTGGCCATGTGTACAAGACAACCATACCCTGTTGCACATTAATGAACACGCTGGATGACCTAGATGGGTGGCTTCCATCTGCATCTAACAACTGTTTTATATGTCTCCTTCTCCTAACCTTTTCAAGTCCTTGGGGTCCTCGTAACCTGGCCATTTAGCCCAGTGTGTGCAAAAAAGTACCTTGGAGATGAAAGAACCCAGTCTTTATTGTTTTCTCAATTTCTTTATGATATATGCAAATTGGGCAAAATATATATGCTAAGAGTTGAATATATATATATGCCAGTTCTGTTTCTGCAGCAGTAAAGTAAGATTATTCCCCAACTACTGTGCAAATTTTGACATGTTTAAACCTGCAACAGCTCTTGATTATGCTATGTGAGACATTTTTAAGTTTTGTGTGAAGCTTGGGAAAAGTGCCACTGATATAATGTACAATAAGGTGCGGTGATGAAGCATTATCATGTGCACATGTTTGAATGGCATTGCTATACTGGCATTCAAGCCATTCATACAGCCGTGACAGAATAGCTCCGCAGCATTCCACAAAGTGCTTTCCAGGACTGCTTCAAAGATCTCCAGGAACACTGGGTAGTTATACAGGCCTGTAGACATCTTGGCATTCTATCAATCAGATGATTAATGTTGTCCTGAGGTATGGCGTTTCAAACAGCATTCAATTAGGCACACAACTGTACCAGATTCGCCATCATAGGGAGCTGGGGAAGAAGGCGGCCCATAAAGTCCCATTCATGCTCAATGGACAACAAGTCTGGGGAGTATGGAGGCCATGGGAGAATGTCCATTGTTGCATGTGCAGTGTGTGTGGTGGCATTGTCCTGCTGCAGAATCAATCCAGGCATGGGGGTTAAGGAAGGGTTGTGCCACAGGATTAATGAAGTCATCAATGTAAACTTCGCTGATGCCACACCAGAAATATGGAGCAGAGGTGTCTGGTAACCATATGTAATGCCATCCCATACCATGATGGGGAGCCATATGGCAGTTAATGGAATAGGCTTCCTAATGTCATTAACAAAGCTAACAGTGTGCAGGCAAATGGCCATCTAGCATGCCGAAGCAGAATTGGGACTCGTCTGTGAACAACACTCTCCTCCATTCCATAGTCCAATATTGCCTTGCTCAACACTAGTGGAGATAGCGTAACCTGTGATGTTGCTGCAATGGCAGATGCCTGATTAGATGTCTCGCCCTCATTCCTACATCATGCAAATGTCTAATGGTTTGCATGATGACCACGTTACTTGTAGAGGTCCACAAATCATCGCAGCACAGTCGTTCTGGGGAAAGGGTTGCGAACGGCCCAGCCCTCCTATGGAACATGTGATCTTCATGTCATGTGGTGTGGCATGATGGTTGAAAAGATGATTAGTTTTATTTTAATAAAAATCTTTTATAGAGGCATGTAGTAAAAAATTGCATCTGTCAGTGCAAATAAAAATTTGTTTAAAAAAAAACTAATAGACAGCAATTATTATAATGCATATCAATAGAAAGGCCATTTGTTTATGTAAAGGAGGAAAATAAGTTTTTTTTTAAATGAAGAAAATTACTTTGGTTTTTCTAATGTTTTTCACAGTACTATACTTTGAGAAAAGTCCAGGTTTTCACCAGTCTAATAAACTAGACTACTTTAGATATTTTAAAAAATAACAAATGAACAGAATAGGCCATGTTATATATACCACCAAAAGGAAAACATAATTGGGGTTAAGAAAAATGTCAAAAATTAAAAAAAAGATAGGTAAGTAAAATTTTATAAGCACTTTTTAAAAAAAAAAATTCAAGGTTTTATTGTATTTTTTGCATTTTAAATTCAGTAAAAATTAAAAAAATTAAATTTGCCATATTTTCTGAAGTATTTTACTACTTTAATAATTCAAAATATTTCATATAATTACTTAAATTTTTAATTTATTTATTTTTTGTGGAATTTTTTGGTCATTTATGTAAACAATGACAATTTTGCCCTAATCGACAAACTCCAATACTAAGGTAGCAGTGCTAAAAAAAATTATTTTTACTTTAAACCAGATTGTTTAAATAAAAACTGAAAAATAAATAGCTGAAAAGGGATAAAGAGCTGTGAAGAAATTAAATAAAAATATTTCAAAGCAAATATAGTTAGTTTTGACTTCTGAAATTTGAGAGCAGTTTTAATTTAGAGATATACAAAGCAACTTCAGAATGTGATATAGGACCAACATTAAAGTCAGTAATGCACGTATCCTCATTTCAAACAATGGGAATAGAACTAACTATATTGTTTAGAAAATATCTGAAATGCTCTGCCCACCTAGCCATGACAGAATCTTCACCTTCAACAACCTTACTTCGTTTATCATTCAATCCCTATGTAGCTGTTTCTTGCCACACAAAACATTAACTACTGTTGTGCTGTTTAGCTGTTAACTCTGCTTTGCCAGCCAAGTTATCAAGTCAAAGATTCTTATCTGCTGTTACTTTACATATCCGGAACACCAAATTCACAGGGGCGGGGGTGGCTCAGTTGGTAGCGCGCCAGGCTCGTAATCTGTAGTTCCCAGGTTCGAGTCCCAGCTGGGTCAGCATTGAGATTTATCTCCGCAAAATTCCCCGCCCTTCCCACGGTCAGTAGGGGACACCGATGGGCTTGGAAAGGCTGCCGTCAGTCAGATGGGACGTTAAGCCGTGGCCTCGTGTGCAGGAGAGCCATACCCTGTGCACATTAAAGGACATGCTGGATGGCCTTGACGGGAGGCTACAATCTGTCTCCCAACAGCTGTTCCAGTGGGTCCCCCTCCTCCAACTTTCTCTGAGCCTTTGGAGTCCATGTGACCTGGCCATTTAGCCCATGGTGTGCAAAAAAGTGCCACTCAGAGGTAAAACAACCCAACCCAAATTCACATTCTCCCTTTCCAGTATGCAGCAGCGGCAATCACCTTGTCATTTACGAAAATCAAATCATCCATGGTACAGGGTTCTCCCATATTTCGGCACCTCAGCAGGTGTGCATAGTCTTGCATCTCCCCACAGTTGCACCTCTTATGTTCAAATTCTTCAGGTTAGTCTTGCATCGAGTGACTCCAGTTCTCAATCTATTTAACGCTTTCCAGACGGCATATGGGAGTTTGTACCCAGGCTTGGGTTCCTCCTTTGATTCACTCCACACACTTGGGTTTTGTTCCTTCCTGAGGTCAACAGCATCTTTCTGGAGGGATCTCCAGTTGGTAGGTATTTCTCATAAAGCTCCTCCTAGACTTGAGTCTTGATCTTCCTGACTCGTGTCTGTAAAGTGGGTGTCTGAGGTCTGTTTCTTGCTTTTGTTTTTCCACATCCATTGCTACTTTCCTCCAGATGTTTGGTGGGGCAATGCCAGCCAATGGGTATATTTTTCCGATTGGGGTTGGTCTTAGGCACCCTGTTATAATGTGACAGGTCTCATTTATTGCCACATCAACATGTTTTGTATGTGCTGAGGCATTCCATACTGGTGCTGCATATTCAGCAGCGGAAAAACAGAGGGCAAGAGCTGATGTTCGTAGCACATTAGGCTGTGCTCCCCAAGATGTTGCTGTGAGTTTCCGGATAATGTTTCTACCGGAAATTTTTTCTTTATTCTGGCAGTGTTGTTTGAAGGAAAGGGTTTGGTCAAGTGTTACACCTAGGTATTTTGGGAAGTCACACTTGTAGTTCTTGTCCTCTCCATGTAATCTTTAATTTCTTTTTCGCATCCCATTCCTTAGGTGGAATGCACATGTCTGGGTCTTACTGGAATTAGATTTCAGATGATTTTCATCATAGTGTTGAGCCAGCTTGTTTAGGGCGCTGGATAGTTTAGTTTCAACTTCTTGGAAACTTTCTCCTTGAGCAGCCACAGTGGTGTCATCTGTGTAGATAAATTGCTTTGTATGTCAGTATATCGGCTGATCATTTGTATAAATGTTACACAGTATGGGGCAAGCACACTCCCCTGTGATAAACTGTTTTTCTGTTCCCCCCATCAACTATTTTTACCCTGCAACTTCACGAAAAAGCATCTATTTCACAGGAAAGTTCTAATTAAGGTTGTTAGGTGAAAGTCTTTTGTAACATTGTATAGTTTTAAAAGTACTTTCTTGTGGTTCACTGTGTCATAGGCCATCCCAGTAATCTGCTTTCATTCAAATCCGTCCTCACTGTGCTGAATTAAGTTTAGGATCTGTGTGCAGCATGACTTACCAGGTCTAAAACCTGCTTGCTCAGGTATTATGAGCTCATCAGTGCTGTTCGAGATGCAGTTTAGTACCATTCTTCCCAATATTTTGAAGAGATGACAGAGGAATGAAATCGGTCAGAAGCTTTTAGGGTCAGCTGGGTCCTTCCCTGGTTTCAGAATCGCTACAACCCTTGCTTTCCTCCATATTTTTGGTATCTCGATGGTATTATACAACAGTTCATCAGTTCGCTAATCCATATGATGGTTTTTTTCTCCAAAGTTCTTTATTTGTCCAGTTCTTAGGTCATTAAGACCCGCTGCTTTATTGTGTTTCAGCGTGTTACTGCATTTTTCAACTCATTTATCATAAATGGTGTGGAGAGAAAATCATTTTCATTATTTAGGTCTCTTTGTATCCTTGTTTTACCACGTTTTCCCAATGTTTTCCCATTTAATAATAATTGGTATGCTATTTGGTCTGGTGTTACTTTTGTTATGTTGAGTGGAGGGCTGGAAGAGTCATTGGTTAGGTTCTTAATTAGCTTCCATGCGCATCGACTACTTTGTTTCATGTCAAGATTCTCCACTAGTTGGCACCATCTTTCTCTTCTTGCTTCAGATACGGCTCACAGGAGTTCTTCACTTGCCTGGATGGTGTCCTCCGAAAACGGGTCATCTTCATAAAGCCTTTAATAGTATTCCATTTGGCTCTTGGTTTCTCCAGTAAGTCCTGGTGCATATTCAGTTCTGTAGCCCCTTGGTATGTGTTTCCTGGAGATTTTTTTGACAAGTTCTATAAATCTGTCATAGTTTCCAGGTTTAGGTTCTAAGGAGGCGATTTTAGAATCTAGGTCTGAAGAGAAACTATCCCATTTTCCCTTTTTGAAGTTGAATCTCCTTTTGAAAGATACGACCTCTGGTATTACTACTGCAGCCACGGTGCAAATAATAGGTCAGTGTTGTGTTTTGGTGATTGGTTCTTCTATATATTGATATTAAAGGTGCCAGACAGTCACCCATGAATATGTTACCGGGATTGTATCCTCTTTTCCATATGCCACTGTTGAAGAATGTTGGTAATTTGGGGTCACGTATGAGTTGCAGGTCTGTACGTTCCACCCAGTTCTCAAGCTCAGTTCCGTTCTTGTCTGTTGTATTATATCCCCCTGTTATACTATGACAGTTGAAGTCTCCCATAACAACATTTTTAAAATTTTGTGATTGGAAGTTCATAGTCTCCTCAAATTCGAAAATGGCATTAGGTGGTTTCAGCTGTCAGGATTTCGATGTCATTTCTCTCAGTTATGTGATCAGATCAGATGTCAATTTCTGGTTTGGCAAAGATGGCATTATCATACTGCTCATGTGGTCTTGTAACTTAGGTCTTTGGCTAATGATGCTGTGGTGAGTTTCTTGTATTAGTAAGAAGTCACACTTTATGTGTCTGCATAGATCAGATAATAATATCTCCTTGTATCTAGAAAGGCCCTCTGTATTAATAGAAGTTGTCATAAAAGTCCTCGTAGGCATGGTTTTGGTATCTCGGTGTTGGAAGGATTAGCCAATAGTATACTATTTTTCCAGGGGATGCCCAAATGTACTTAAAAAAAAAGTAGTGTGTTAAGCACAATCTACATGGAGACTCCTTCCGTGTCCCCCTATCTGCTGTTAATTGATCCTTTATATATTTATTAAACTCTTTGTACACTTTCTGTTACGACTAGTAGGGTATCTATTCAAATTATTCCTGTAGTCCCTTTCAAAAATAAGTTACATAGCCTTATCACTAAAATAACTTTGTCTCCTCTGTTCCGTTTTGCCCAAAAACAGTACTATTAGTTTCAGGAAATGCCTGTTTAAACTGATCCCATTCTTTCTCAACTTCAGTAGTATGAAAACCATGACTATCATAAAGATTAAGTAGCTGATCATGGTATGCTTTGATTATATCTGGATATTTCGAAGCTTCAATGTTAAAGGCAATTCTCTTAACCTAGCGTAACATTTCTTAAGCTTTAGTTGTAAGACACTTTTGACCAGGCAAAATCCCCACCCTGCCCTCAGTCATTAAGGGGCACCGATGAGGTTGGAAGGCCTCTATTCATAGAATGGGAACATTAAGCTATTGCCTCCTGTGCAGGACAGCCATACCATGTACATGTTAAAGGACATGTTTGATGGCCTTGACCAGAGGCAACCATGTGTCTTCCAACAGCTGTCTAATAGATTCCCTTCATCTAACCTTCTCTGAGCTCTCGGAGTCCTTGTGACCTGGCCATTTAGCTCATTGTATGCAAAAAAATGCCATATAGGGGTAAAATAACTCGACCCATCCCTATTTTTGTAGTCTGTGTTAGTTATTCTCAAACTGTTAAGTTTACTTTTGTGTAGGAGACATTCCCCATTGCCACTGCAACCACCTGAGCCAAAGAGACCTAACACCTCTGACGTAAGATCAGAGTTAGTACCAACTTTAGCATTGAAGTCACCTAGCACAAGAGAAAATCTCCTTTCTTGACAGAATTCAAAATATCATGGAATTGTCAGTAAAACCTAACTTTCTCATCCTCAGAGTCCTCTGTGGATATAACAACAAATAATATTCTAGTCTTTAATCTTAGTTTTAAATTGAGTTGTAAGAAATCTTTCATTACCCTTCCAGGGTCACCATCTAATATACACTGAAGAATCAAAACATTATGACCAGCGCATCTTTATGCAAATCAAAGCAACTTCAGGTAAACGACAGCACGTATGAAGGTCATGAAATTGTATAAATAACACCTGATGCTGAGCTCTGTTAATCGGTGTTATTCTTGTTCTTCAGATGGGAAAGTTAGCGGACTTAAGTGAGTTTGACAAAGGCCAAATTGTAATGGCCAGATGACTGGGTCAGAGCATTTCCAAGATGGCAAGGCTTGTGGGATGCTCATGGTCAGTGGTGGTTAGTACCTTCAAAAAGTGGTCCGAGAAGGGAAAAACCACAAACTGCCGGCAAAGTGTGAGCTGACCATGGCTCATTGGTGCTAGAGATGAGTGAAGGCTATCCCATATGGGATGAGCCAACAGAAGGGATACTGTGGCGCATCTCGCCTGTAATTTGAATGCTGGTGATGGCAGTAATGTGTCACAACATACAGTACATCGAACCTTGCTGAAAATGGGACTTTGTAGCCACAGGCCACTCTGAGTGCTCATTCTAACTTCGGTTCACTGTCAAAAGTGCCTACATTGAGCATGCAAGCATCGAAATTGGATCTTGAATGATTGGAAGAAGGTCATCTAGTCTGATGAATCTCTTTTCTTGTTGCACCATATGGACAGCCGGGTATGTTTGCGTCATTTACCTGGGAAAGTGTTGGACCAGGATGCACCATGGGACAAAAACAAGCAGTGGAGGAAGTGTAATGCTTTGGGCAGCTTTCTTCTGGAAAACCCTGGGTCCAGTCATTCATGTGCAGGAAACTATGTCATCTACCACCTACCTAAACATCATTGCAGACCAGTTACATCCTTTCATCCCCGCCCTGCCCACGGTCAGTAGGGGACACCGATGGACTTGGAAAGGCCGCCGTCCGTCGGATGGGACGTTAAGCCGTGGCCCCGTGTGCGGGAGAGCCATACCCTGTGCACGTTAAAGAACACGCTGGATGGCCTTGACGGGAGGTTACCATCTGTCTCCCAACAGCTGTTCCAGTGGGTCCCCTCCCCCAACCTTCTCTGAGCCTTCGGGGTCCATGTGACCTGGCCATTTAGCCCATGGTGTGCAAAAAAGTGCCGCTCAGAGGTAAAACAACCCAACCCAACATCCTTTCATGGCAACATATACTCCTCTAGTAGTGCCTTCTTTCAGCAGGATAATGCACCATTCCACACTGCCCAGAATCTTCGAGAATGGTTCACAGAACATGAGGAAGGCATCCAGGTATTGCCCTGGCCTCCAAATTCCCCAGACATCAATCCAATGGAGCATCTGGTTTGTGTTGGAACATAATATTCGATATGCAGCGGCTCAACCACATAACTTACAAGAGTTAAAGGATCTGCTGGTAATGTGTTGGTACCACATGACACTTTTAGAAATCTTGTAGCATCCATGCCTCGCTGGGTAAAGAGCTGTTTTGGCAGCATGTGGAGGACCAACATCATATTAGGCAGGTGGTCATAATGTTTTGGCTCTTTGGTGTAGATGATGCAGAATCCGTAATGAGAGTTTAAATATGTCAGTAGACGTTTTTTTGTACAACACATGAAAGCTTGATTTTTTTTTCAAATTGCTGTTTGAAAATTTTCTGATGTCATATGTAATTAAGCCTGAAAAATAATATTTTCTTTTTTCATTTGATGCATATTTTATTTAACTACAATATAAATAATTTGATAAAGCCATCTGATTGCCATATTTTAGAAATGCTATATGGTATTGCCGATTTGTTTGTTAACATTACTCTGTATTGAAGCAATCACCTGATTTAAACTCACAAGTTTGATTATTCCCATATGTCAGCAAAATGTTTTTCCACAAGAACATTTTTTAACTTTTATCAACAAATATTTTCTTAAAGTTTTGAAAATCTCCTAAAAATTAACAAAAAAACTGCAACTTTTAAAAATTGAAGATTTTGCAAGTAAATACAAAATTGCAAGTACGTACAAATACTGTGTACCTCCTTTTTTTTTTCTGTTTTACACACTTTTCTGCCTTAAACCTATTTAGTATTCCTAGAATTATTTTTTATTGTATTTATCATTTATCCCAGCACTCTATATATCTTTCTCACTCTTCAAATCGAACTATAAGTAAAAACAACCTTCTTAGGCTCCAAGACTGGGTGCAGCTGAACTAATTATGTTACGGCTCACTGTACAAGAGAAGGCAGTGGCTCATACATGCTATCTCCATCCCACGTGTTATAAGTGGCTTCATAATCGCTTGTTTTCAGTGTTGTTCCAGCATATAGGATACTCTTTTTGAAGTTAGTATTCACTTTTTTATATTTAAGCCTTAGTTTTCATTTCAGTAGATTTAATTTATTTATGTAAATTATTGATCTTTTGGTCAGTTGATCTATCAATCAAATTTTTGGAGTCGTGCTATATTGGTTACCGCCTTACAACTTGTTGCCATGAATATTTTATTTAACATTGCATTAGGTTCTACGTTAATTTTTATTTTATATTTTCTTCATTTTCTGATAAAAAAAAACTGATCTTATATCGTTTCCTGAAATTCCTGAAAAAAATAATAATAAGGTGTTGGAAGCAAAAGAGACTTAGCGTGGAAATCAGTCTTTCTGTTGGAGAGCAATACACACATACACACACAGTAACTTGGTTGTGCCACTCTGACAATATATAATTTCTTTTGGCTTTGGTGCACTAACTTTTCTGCACTTGCCAAAGAAAAAAATAATGTTTAGTAAAAAAAAGCCTAAGAACATGTTCCTCCATTTCATAAACAGGATAGAAAATCCCATTAATGTGAGCAATGCAAGTCACATTGTATAATGCTGGCCCATACTTTAAAATATACCACACTGAAAAGAATAATTTAAAAGAAATAAAAAGTCATGTTTCAGGAAAATATATTATTCGTGAAGAATTTTACTTTTGATTTTAATATATAATTTAACAGTTTTTATTCAGTGTTTTCCTGTATTAAACCTTAAATTTATAGTCCAATCTATTTTTTCACTATATCACTGTGAAAACATCTTATTTAAATTAATATACTTCTAAAATTGTTTAAATTTTTTATTTTCATAAGATTTAGAGTTAAATTATGTTTAAATTGGTATATAACTTGACCTATTTCTGTTAATTGGTTGTTTTTTTTTTAATTCTAAAGTTGACTTGTTTTTCTGACAGCACAATTGGCTAAAAGCCTAGACTTTTCTCAAACTGTGATACTGAGAAAAAAGTAACAAAATGGGAGATATATATATATTTGAAAGACGAAAATTTTTTTTGTTATTCAAAAATAAATAGCCTTTATAGTCTTGTGTGCATTATAATCATTTCTGGCTATTGTTTTTTTAATAAATTTTTATTCATGTTGCCAGATGTATTTTTTTTAATACATGACTCTAAAAAAGCCCTATTAAGTAAAATTAGTTGTCTTTTTTTGTAAAATACTTTATTTTAAGAAAATACAGAATTAAATGCTGATTAATTTGGCATATAACATGGCATAATCCTTTTATTAGTTGTTTGGCAAAAAGGTTCTAAAGTTAACTTTTTTGGCTGATCACAGCGAAAAAATAGCTGGACCTCTGTCACCTCTTGAAGAGCATCACTGGCATGTCTGCTGAGAAGCAAACCTATTCCTTGGAGAGCTTTCCATCCTCCTTCCCTGAAAAAATTAATTTAAAATTATTTTTAAGTATCTTGCATTTACCTGTCCATCTGGTCTCTTTCAAATGCAGAATATATTGATTATAGTGCTGGAATTTTTGTATGAGGACATCAAGAGAATAATCTCTCTGTAACATCTTCACATTTCACATAGCTATAGAGAGAAAATAATTAATAGGATTTTTAAAGAAACTAGGTTCATTGCGAAAGATAGGACCAATAATATCGAACAGCTCTCTGATCGCAGGCATGGGGCAAAGACCCGCTCCTCTACCACTAAAGGCTGAAGCCATCCATGCTGGTAGGAACTTCAGGCACCACCTTTTCAAGAGCCATATTACCTGCCTGAGACATATTCCAATTTAGGATTGGCGATGCCCAACTAGCTAAGTGAAGATTTAGGTACCTGTGATGGCCTCTGATCAGTATTACCCACCAGCTGATATAAGATATTCTATCCCTCTGCTCACATTGGGCAGAGGGATAGAAATGAAAACACAGTGGCAGATTTTCCCTCAACAGAGGCCCAGTAGTGCAGCAAATCAAGGATCTATAATCAAGCTCAAAGCCATAAACCATTCCAGTGGGTGTAAATGGTCAGCAGCACCAGGACCTTGTGAAGCTGACTACTCCTCAGTTGGGCAGAAAAAAAGTGGCTCTAGATCACTAGGCCACATTGATCTGGCAGCATTCTCCTTCCATTCCCTTTCAGAAAAGAATATCTTATTTGAAAGGTACTAACAGTCTGCACCATGAGAATGCAAGCGAAGACATTAGGTAATAAGCCTGGCTTGGCTAGTTCTCTCCATCATCACTGGAAATTGATTGGTATACAGCTCTCCTTCCAGTGTATACCTAGCTACTATTTACAGACCCCTATGTACTCAGTATGTGGAAATTTGACATGCAATACAAGGGCCAATGGCTCTGTAAGATTTAAATTATTTTTTCAAGAGCTCTCAGAATTAACAAAAGTGTCAACTATATTAGTTTCAACTTCCCCAGGGCCATGTACCTAAACGTTAGTGATAATTAAACAAAATATACAACACAGAAAAACTCAAAAATATGATCCTCATTATTTAATACAGAAACTCTCAAAGTATTCTTTGCTATCAAGGAAATTGCGAGAATCTTGGTAGGGGGTTGCAAAGCTCAGAAGAATTGTATTTTAAATGAATTTTCTCGTGCAAATAAAATAATCATCCATATGGAGTTGGCCTTGTCTGTCCTGGATTCTTTGAGTCATATGGACCATTATGAGAGCATTCCACTTTCATTGCCATTCTTCTCATTCTTTCTTTAGTTTACTAGTATTCAGTGCTCTGCCATGTACTGTTTGGAGCATTCTGTTGTGAGAATATGCTTTCCTGAATTCAAGTTATTTTTGTCAAAAGTAAAGGATGTGTTGGAAAAATTTCATTAATGGTAAGGGTATGTGTGTGTGTGACAAATTTCTTCAGTAGTAAATAGAGGTCATAAAAAATTTCTTCAGTTGTAAGGGAGACAGCGACTGGCAAAGTTTAAGAACCAATATGTTAGATATATCTGTAATATGTATATCTGTATATATGAATCAGTAAAGCATGACTTTACTGATCATTTTACATTTAATTAGCACATGCCCAATAGTTACTTCTAGTGAGATATTATCATACTGGGAAAAAAAACTGAAGAGGAAAATCTCACTTGTATACTAAAAAATCTAAAATGATGGAGAAAAATGGTTCTTTTGATTGAATCAAATGTATTTGTTGTGTATAAGGAGTGTGCAGAGAAAAACTATGCTGAAATGTTAATCATAAAATGTAGAAGTCAGCTCGTCAGATATTATTGGAAATTTGCAGAGTGACAGAAACTCCAGTAGTAAGGAAGTTTAAAAGAGATGGTGACCAAGGATAATATGGTAAATTTCATTCCATCATTCCTCATGCATAGAGAAAGCACAAGGATTGTGTTGTTTGCTACAACAAAAAAGTGTCAGGAGAGAGAAGAGCAATTGTTTTTGTGACAGATGGAAGCTCAAATTTGAACTTCATATGACAGATACTTAAAAATCATGCACGTACCTACTATAAGTTTACTTATTCTTAGACTTCTTGTAATCAATGTATTGATGGACTTTTGTGTTTTGATACTTAAGCTGTCCAGTTAAATAGCTTACATTTCCAATGTAAGTTTTTAGCACTGAATTAAAAATAATTTTGCAATAAATTATGGACACATTTTAAATTAACTGGAGTACAGAAAATTGGTGGATAATGCCAATATTTTTAATCCATGTTTAGGGAGAAACTATTTCAGTATAATCTCTAAAGCACTTTACATTATTCTTTTGATTGAATACTTTATAAACATTAAGAAAATTTTATATATTAAGTTGATTGCTTGCAGTGTTCTAACTTTTGTTTCGCTTTAGCTTTCCATAAAACCTGTGAGACAAAGAAGAGGATTTGATGTTTTGAAGTATTGGTTGTTTGGACCACCAAAGCTTCATAACACTCTGGTTCATGAAAGGAACCTGATTTTTGCAATTGCACAGTGTGAGTTTTTAATTGCTTTTAACTCAAAAATTATGATATAATATCTAAACATTAACATCGCTCCCTCCATCTGCTAAAATATATGTGACATATCACTGAGCAAGTTGCTGTGTCTTATTCTACTGATCCTTTCAGTGTTCTGCATTTGGGAGTGTGCTTGTTACTTTTTTTATTTAATGAACAAATGTTTAACATCTGTCTGCTTATCTAAAGATGTTAAACATTTTACTAGAGATAAATCAAAAATTATTGGTATTTGATAGGTATTGATGACATATTGCAATTTGCGTTTTTCGAATCTTGCATACTTTTAACTGTGCCCTTAATGAATATGCCAAAATTTTAAATGAATATAGCAAACAGCCTATTTAAGCTAGAAATTTAAAAATTTGGCAATAAAGTTTTGATGGTCAAGAAGTATACATTGGCAGCAATGATTTATCATATTACCTCCAGGGGGTGTGGGGGGGTGCAACTTAGTTTGTTTTAAGAGGTAATGAAAAACGCTTTGTGTTGTATAAACGCTAATAAGATGTTGCTAAATGCATTTTCCTCATTATCTATTAATTGAAATTTCCACTGTTAGAGTGAGCTAAAGGCAGAAAATAAAAATCCACAGTAACATCCTCTAATGGTGGGAAAAGGTTTGAAAATGCAAAAACTTCAAATGAATATTGTAAATGATCTATTTATACTTGGAAATTTTGGTGGTCAGGAGTTTTATATTGGCAGCAATGAATTGCCAGCTTAGTCATAGTGGTGAGTTGGAAAAATGCAACTTTTTTGTTTAAGATATAAATTAAAAAATTCTTTTATTTTCCTGTAATTACAGATAAAACATTACTGAATAAATGTTTTGGGAAAAATTAGTTTTGTTGATCTGCAGGATTCAAACCATTATCTCTCCAGAATATTCTAATTACTAAACCAGAATTGGCTATGTCAATCATCTGCTTATGTGGCTTATAAATCTACTTGAATTTGTCGCTCACAGCACCATCTGTGATTGGGGAAGGCAACTTCTTTTTTTAATGTTGCTCTGAAAAGGATGTAAATAGGAAAGTTACTCATGCTCAAAGTACTATAATGAAGTAATCAATCAATAGTAGATACACATAGTTACCTGTTAAGACAAAAGTCAATAAATAGTTTTTTGAAAAAATTAATGTTGCCAATCCATGGGACTCAAACCCATGTCTCTCCAGATTAATGCAAGAGTGTTTTAACTTGGTGTGAACGAAATTTCAAACAATACAACTGATATAATGCTCATATTCACTTATTTCAGTAGCTTAGGGCAGCAAGATTTTGGGTTTTCTTTTCATTAATAACCAAGTGTCCAGCCTGATAAACAGGTTTCCATCCAGAGACCAAGCTATTTTCTCCCTGTACTCAGCCAAAAAAAACCTTAACTTTAGAACTTTTTTGCCAAATAACTACTGAAAGGAATTATGGCATGTTGTATGCCAAATTAATCAGCATTTAATTCTGGATTTTCTGAAAATAAAGTATTTAATGAAAAAGGACTTTTTTAGAGTCATGTAGTAAAAAAATGCATATGACAACACAAATAAAAATTTATTAAAAAAAAAACAACTAATAGACAGAAATGTTTACAATGCACATGAATAGAATGACTATGTATTTCTGAATAACAAAAATATAACTTTTTTGGTTTTAAGTAAGCGTGCTTGGCTACTGATCTACGGGACCTGGGTTCGAGCCCCAGGTAAGGCATGGATGTTCGTGTTGTTTTCTGCTGAGGTCGTGCCATCCTCTCAGATCTTCTACTGTGGCATATAAACTGACAGGCTCCTGTCAGACCTCTGTGGCAAGCAGCTGCTTGAGAGGGTATTTATTTTTTTTATTTTTTTATAAATATTTTTCTCGTTTTGTAACTTTTTTCTCGGTACTATGCTTTGAGAAAATCCAGGCTTTTAGCCAACTGTGCTGAGTCAGATAAACAAGTAACTTTAGAATTAAAAAACATAACCAGTCAATGGAAATGGTCATGTTATATACCAAATTAAACAGAATTTACGAATTTTATGAAAATAATATATAAACAAATTTGCAAGCATATTGATTTTAATAAGCCTTTTTCAATGTGATATGGTGGAAAAAAATCGCACTATACAATTAAGGCTTCATTTTGGAAAACCTGCTGAATAAAAATTGTTAAATTATATATATATTGAAAGGAAATTTCCTCCTGATTAAATATATTCAACCTGAAATATGTTTTTCACTTCTTTTAATGATTCTTTTCAGTATTGTATATTTTAAACACTGCCAGTGTTATACAACGTGACTTGGCCTTCTCACATTCACGGGATTTACTGAACTGGTTATGAACAAGAAAAAAAAAGCTTCCTTGGCTTCTTTATTCTCCTAAGCATTATGAATTTTTTTTCTTTGGGTGTTCAAGTTTGGCGATCTTGGCTAGGTGCAGAAAGATTTGTGCACCAGCCCTTCCCCAAAAAATTGCCCTCCCACATGACTGCCGATTTCCATAGCAAGGAAGTCTATTTTGCTTCCGTATCCAAGACATTTTCAGAAAATGGTACTAGCTCAAAGTTTTTTTACTAAAAAAAACGAATAATGAAAGAAAAATTGCATATAACCTAATGGTATGCTAAATAATATATCCACACTCTGATGTAGCATAACTCAGAAAGATTGATAAATCAGCCAACCAAAATATCGCTAACTTACAGATGTAAATCTACAGAAATAAATTTGCTTCCATATCCAAGACCTCAGATATTTTCAGAAAATAATACTAGATCAAAGTTTTACCGGAAAAGTAATAAATAATAAAATAAAAATTAACATATAGCCTAATGCGATGTTAAAATGTTCACATCTAACTATGAAAAAAAATCAATACTTATAGATTAGCCAAAAGATCACTAATTTCCGAAAATAAATCTACTGAAATGAAAACTAACTAAGGTTTAAATATAAAAAAAAAATACTAACTTTGCAAAGAGTATCCAATATGCTGGACCAAAACTGTAAAAAACACTTATATCACATGGAACGGAGATAGCATGTGCCAGCCATCTGTGTCTTGTTTGACTCAGTGAAGCATAACTAATTAAATGCAGGTGCAACCAGAATTTCTAAGAAGGATGTGTTTACTTTCAGTTTCGATTTGAAGGTGGGAAAAATTCTTAGAATGCTGGGAAAAATGATAAAAATAACTTGGGAATACTGAAATAGGTTTATGACAGAGAAGAGTGTGAAATAGAAAAAAAAATGACGGTACATATTTTGTAATTACAGTCGAACCTCAACCTCAAATTTCATGTGTTTAACTTTTGCGTATTTGATTATTGGTGATTTTGCCAACAATAACTAAATGGAAATTTTTTTGGAGGTTTGGATCTACTGCGGAAAATCACATACTAGAGAATGTAAAGAAAACTGAAAAAAGTTTAGTAAGTCATAAATGCATAAAATATATGTATTATTAATCTATTTTTATCATTTATTGCCATAAATATATCACAAATTTATTATAAAAAGTTAAATTTTGTAAAAAAGTTACAGTGCACTAAAGAATTGCGGATTACGCACTCTGTTTGGGGATGCCACGCTCTTTGTCTCTGTACTAGCCAGCCTCACTCACTTGGTTTGTCTCTCAGTGTACTGTAATGTACTGTATATAACTCTGTTTCAGAAACTTGAATAATTTTACTGCTATCTATATATTGTACATGTATTGCATCACATACTGTACTTATACTGTATTGCCTCTCTCTTTCTCTCTGTGTGTGAGTCTACATTGTTGATACTGTAATTTTAAATTTATGAAACATACTGTTGCAGTACAGCGTATTGTTTTACTGTTTTTTGTGTATTAAAGATGGTCAGCAGTATTAAGAGTTAAGGTTTGGGGGGCCTAGAGATATTCACAGCAGTCCTGTGTCCCTAACCCCTGTGAATGTGGAGGGCCAACTATACTTCCAAAATCTATCATTTTTAAAAATAGTAGTTTTTTTTTGATAATTTTTAGATTTTCGAAAATTTAAGGAAAAATTCATTGATAATAGTTAAAATCAAACTTGTGAGTTTAAATCAGAAGGTTGCTTCAGCAAATAGGAACGTTAACAAGCAAATTGGCAATACCATTTAGTGCTTCTAAGAAATGGCAATCAAATGGCTTTATAAAATTATTTATATTGTATTTTAAGAAAATATGCATCAAATTAAAAACAAAATATTATTTTTGAAGCCTGAATTATATATTTTTGTAAGTTATATATATATATAAAATTACAATGGCAATTTTTATTTTTAAAAAAAGATTTTTTTTTATTGTTCTGAAAACGGATACATATGTCCTTGGTCTCTCAATTCAGATTCGCTGAACGTATACAGATGATGTGGACACTGGAAGGGTTAAGGCTTATTATTAATTGCCTGCTCCAGGAACACACAATAAAACCACCCCAGCACACATTAATGGCTGAAAACATTCTTGGCAGTGGCTCCTACAAAAGTTGATATACAAGGTATGCCAGAGTCACCTCAAGATCCCTTTCCTGAATGCATGCGTAATAGACACTAGATTGTTTAATATTTTTGTTAATTGTTGATTTGTGGATATTAATTTTTTAACACAATATGAAATTAGAAGAATTCAATATGAAAATAAAATTATACTTCGTGTGGAATTCTTGTAATTTCAACTTGTGTAAAAATTTCCATTCATTAGATTGCTATTAAGCTGTTGTAGAATAGATTTTTATATTAATGTGTTAAGGTTTTATTCACTGATTGGTCACTTTATGAACAGTCACTGTTAATTTTGTATAGTTATATATACATTCATGTATATATAGTCAAGTAATGTGTAGGGGTGGCTCAGTCAGTAGTATGCCAGACTCGTAATCTGTTGTTCCCAGTTTCAAGTCCCAGTTGGGTCAGCATTGAGATTTATATCTGCAAAACTCCTTGCCTTGCACACAGTCAGTACGGGACACTGATGGGCTTGGAAAGACCACTGTTCGTTTGATGAAATTTTAAGCCATGGCCCTGTGTGCAGGAGAGCTATTCCTGTGCATGTTAAAGAACATGCTGGATGGCCTTGACGGAGGCTACCGTCTGTCTCCCAACAGCTGTTGCAGTGGGTCCCCTCCCCAAAGTTCTCTGAGCCTTTGGAGTCCTTGTGACTTGGCTATTTAGTCCATTGTGTGCAAAAAAATGCTGCTCAGAGGTAAAATAAGCCAATCAAATAATCTGTTGTCTGGAAGCATCCATGAATGAGTGCTTCTTCAGAAATTTTAAAAATTTAAATGCTACTACTCTATTAGAAAAAGAAAGCTGTCCCATGGTTATCGCATTTAGCTACTGATCTAAGGGACCTTTGTGTTGTCTTTCTGCTGAGGTTTCACCTTCCTCATAGATCTTCTACTATGGTATATAAACTGACAGCTCCTGTCAGACATCTGTAGCAAGCAGGTACTTGAGAGGGTATTTATTATTATTATTTTTTATTTTAAACTTACTCAGTAGACTATTTCTTCAAATGTAGCATTTGTTTCAACCACAATTCATTTTATGTATTAGAAAAAAAGTGTACCAAAAAGCAACACTGAAATTTCATACTGTAACACCAAAGTGGGCTTAAATTGCAAATGTTTTTTAATTTCCTAAATAACTGAAATACATACAGCATATTGCCACTGGAGAATATGCAACCATCATTTTCAAAAAGAATGAAGTTAATAATTTCATGACTTCAGTAGCCTATAAAGGTGGAAATTAGAAGTGATGGATTATTTGAAAAATACAAATCGTTATATTTAATTAATAATCATTCCAAAAAAAAAAATTTATCTTTTAATGCAGAGTGGTGGTTTTCCAGTCTCTCTGGAGATAAGCAGGAAAATCACTGCTGCCAGTGATTCTCAGTCTGTCTGTCCCTTTGACTATCACACTTTACTACTAATACAGTGGACCCCCGATATAACGCGCATGTCGGGCCGGAAACAACACCCGCGTTATAAGGTGAACCGCGTTATACCGAGCGGCACGGTGGCGACACAATAAATTTACTCAGAACGATTTGAGCTATATACTGAAACATCCCATCAACTATATATATATTATGTATTTTAATAAAAAACCAATTTATTTATTAAGTGTTTTATTAAAATTCACATAACATAGTTATACTTATATTTATTATTTTATTTACGCACATAAGGTACGCTTGAAAATATGTAAAAACAAACACTATCTATAACTTATCGCGAACATCGCCCACGCTATAACCGAGTGCGCGGTATAGCAAGCAGCGCTATAACAAAGGTCCACTGTATTCAAAATCTTTAACATCAATAGACTGTTTACACTATACTTTTAAAATTTTGCATTTTCAAACTTTAGGGCTTTTAATGGTGGAAATTGAAAATACTGAAAAATTCGTAAAATTTGAATCCTTATATTTCATTAGTATGAATCCAATCCCAAAGTAATTTTTCACTTGAAACAAGTTAAAGAGTACATATCATCTCTGGCAAATGTGAAATGCTAGTTTTCAAGGGAAATTGAATTTTTATTTTCCAACTTTTGCATTTTCTAACAGTGAAAATTCAAACTAATAAACATATGTGAATGAACTAATTAATGATCATCAGTGTTTAATGAGTTATGGAAGTTTGAATCTTTAACAACAGAATGTCAGTCATAAGAATTCATTTAGAAGTTAATTTAAATAATATCATTTAGAACAATTTAACAAAATAATAATTTAGAATAATAATTTGTTATAATTTTCAAGTATAAACCCCTTTCAATACCCATTATTCCATCTTACAGCAGTGTGCCATTAAGTGTATTTGAAAAACTAACAGGAGTGAGATGCCATTAATATAGAATTAAAATCTTAATTTTGTAGTACTATTTGGCATTGATTTTTCATTGTTTAGAAGTTAAAGTGATAAGCTATTTAAATTATCATTCCACATATAAGTAAAGATGGAATAATATTTTTTTCATGCTAATACTTTTTATACTATTTTGATTCATATTTTCCCTTGGGATTATTGTATGAGATCAAAATAACATTTTCATTTAAAAAAATTCAATTCCCATAATTTTCTAATTATTTACAACCTGCTATACCAACAGTTAATATTCTAAAATTTCAGAATAACTGAATTTATTTTTTTCACTACTCATTTTTGAAAGATTCTCCTAGAAATTTTTCTTTTGAATAGTATCATTGAATTTCACATAATTATTTAATTATTTTGAAAAATATCCAGTATATTCCTGCCATTTTCAATTATGTTATAGCAGACTGAAATGCCAGTAATATTCCAAATTCCATGATAATCAGATACTTCTTTCTTCATTTATTTCATTTAGATTCTCATAAAAAATTTTCCATTGATTGAAATGATCATTCAAAGTTCATTTATAGTAATTATTTGGCAAATATTCAATTCATCTCGAATATTTCTCACTGTGTTACAAACTTGCCTAACAGCAATTGGTGTTTCAAATTTCAGAATTTTTATATGAATGGCTAATTTGAGAACTCTACCCCATTTTGCAATACTGCCATGAAACATTTGCCATCTTGCACAAACCATGGTGAAAACTCAAATATAAATTCATTTATATTGTGTGTGTGTGTGTGGAAGAGGGGGGGGGGGGGGCTATTCCTTATCATACACTTGGAAACATCCTAGACTGGCACTGATGATCATATTAATCTCTTCTACTTCATTATTTCCACATATATATTTTCATGTTTCAATGAAGTTCCTACTTCCAAATAATTTGGCAGTGCAAGACATTTAATGATGTTTTGTCTTGATAAAACCCCTCATATTTCTTGAATAATATCACTTTCCACTAACCTCTGAAATACATTTAAATGGCCCTTCTTACATCACAAGCTTTCGTTTGATATACAGCTTACAATTGATTTTGGAAAATTTTCTTTGCCCATTATTTGGGGGCAGAAATGTGGCACATATCAACTGAAAGGTGGTGTTCATTTTTACGTTGTTGTGAGTATTGTGTAGTTGGCCATAATTGTAACACTATAAATATGAAATGAAATTGTGTTTCCAAGCAGCAAGAAAATAAATTTGGTATTTAGTATTCTTCACTGAGGACTAAAAAAATAAGCAAATTAGCTCATCTTATATTTGTATCACAGATTCTAGGCTTAAAAGAAGAGCTTAAATTCTGCTCTCAGTAATTAGTACACCAGGCTCACAATCTGTAGTTCCTAGATTTAAGTCTGCACTTTGCCAGCTTTCAGATTTATATCTGTTAACCCACACCCTGCTGTTGGTGATAAAAAGGACACTGATGGGCTTGGAAAGGCATATTAGCAATAAACAAATTAATGCCCATCCATCTGATGAGCCATTAAGCTGTAGTCCCATGTGCAAGAGAGCCATAACCTGTGCACATAAAAACATACACACACACAGACATGGGCTGGCTTTAACAGGATGCTTCTTTTTCTATCTTACCTTCTATAAGCTCTTGGGTTCCTTGTGGCCTCGTCATTTAGCCCATCCTGCAAAACTCCCCACCCTGCCTATGATCAGTAGGGGAAACCGATGGGCTTGAAAAGGCTGTTGTCCGTCGGATGAGATGTTAGATCGTGGCATGTGTGCAGGAGAGCCATTAACATACCCTGTGCACGTTAAAGAACACTCTGGATAGGCTTAACAGGAGGCTACCATCTGTTTCCCAACAGCTGTTACAGTGGGCCCCCTCCGCTACTGTCTTTGGGGCCCTTGTGACCTAGTTGTTTAGCTTGTTGTTTGTGAAAAAGTGGCTCAGAGGTAAAACAATGCAACAAATTTAGCTCATTATGTACAAAAATGTACTCGGAGGTAAAACAACCAAAACCTTACATTTTGTTTTAGTTGTGCACGACAAGAAATTAAAGTATAATTTCCTTTGTTGGTCTATCATGTTGTGCTTTTTGTGTAATTAATTTTACAATTCTTCATTTTTGATAAAATTATTGAACCATTTCAGGCATAATTTGTATACAGTTTCTTTATCTTCCATAATACCATTTGAAATTAAGCAGATATTGATATGAAATAAATGTCCATTTAATTAAAATACATAATTTATTATTAAAATTCCTCAGGTCCCTTTGATACAAGTGAACCACTTCATGTCCGAGTCTTACAGACCATTTTTAAAGAATTAACTGGAACTGTTACAGACTGTCCCCGATATGGTAATCATTGGGAAGATATTGGATTTCAAGGTATGCTACTATATTGTATTTTAACTGTAGATAGTGCATTTTTAACTCTTAATTTTATACTTCATACCAAATATTTTCCATCAATCTGCTACTGAATTCTTTATTTTTATATAACAAGATGACTATGAATGATGAAAAATATGATGAAAACAAATTGTGCCACTTAAAAATTAGGTTTTACAATGCAATCCATTGTTTCGTGAGAGAGCTCCCACTTGTGCCTAGTACATCCATCCAACTGTCCTTTAGACCATCTGTCCATCCACACTGTGCTGTTTAGTCATCCAAACATGCCTGTTCTTGGCTACAGCTGCTGCATTTGGCCACTGTAGGCCAATTTTAACAAGGCCTGTGTGACATAGTGTGCCATCTGCATCATATGTCTCCCCCTTTTCCTGAGACCATTTGGTGTACTTGAACAAACCAACATAGTCTCTCTCGGCTCAATATGCTGCTCAAAAATGGATGCTGACACTAACAACATCATCATAACCTACGAAGTTAAACCCCCTAATGCCCAAGACACTATGTAAGAATCTGGTTTCAAAGGCATCAAGTTTCCTGTTATCTGGCTTACAAAGGGTTCAAACTTTACTACCATAACTAACCTTAGAAAGATCCAAACTGTTATATAGCCTAATTTTAGTCTTTAGGTGTACACACCTATATCTCCACACTCTCCATAGATTCTTAAAAGCCTCAAGAGCATTCCCTATTCTTGTATTTATCTCATGCCACACCTCACCAGTATCTGTTACATAGCTCCCAAGATATTTAAACTGATACCCTTGATCAATAATGCAACTATTCAGATTAGCGGATTTTCAGATTATTTGCTCAGTGGTCCAGAATACCTGACATGTTACCAGGAGGTCGTGACTTCGTATCCCATCTGGCTCAAGACAATTTTTCCTCTAAAAAAAATTTAAATCAACATTAAAGTGGTAATTTATAGGTTAATACCAAGTATGTTGAGTTTATTAATTATTTATTTCTTAAGAATCTGCCTAAATTAAAAAAAGTCTGCTCTACACATCTCCTACCACTTCTGAATCCACATTGCTCATCACGCAATTGCCTGTCAACCAGATTTATAATTCTATTAAGCACTATCATGCAAAGAACTTTACCTGGGACAGAAAGTAGGCTGATAACGCTATAGTTATCGCAAGAACTGTGATCATTTTTTTTTAAATCAGGGATAATAATATCTTTGGTATAGTCCTTAAGATGAATGCTTTTATCATAAAAGATATTCAAAATTTCAGTCATCCACGTGGTAAACTAAATATTCTCAGTTCTAAGCATTTCAGTAGTAATTTCATCTACCCATGGTGATTGGTGTAGTTTAAATTTAGAAGTAGCCAAAATAACTTCAATCTGTGTTATGGGGCCAACATTAAAGCCAGTAATGCATCTATTATTATTACAAGCAATGGGACTATTACTACATTGTTTGCAACATCACTGAAATGTTCAGCCCACCTAGTAGTGAACAAATCCTCACCTTCTATAACCTTACTTTGTTTATCCTTCATCCCTGTATCTGTATGTCTGTTTTCTACCACACAGAACATTAACAGCTCTAGTAAAATCTGTAGGAACAATGTCTTTATCATAAAAGATATTCAAAATTTGAGTCAACCTTGTGGTAACAGAAACTTTCTCTGCTCTGAAGCATTTCAGTGGTAATTTCATCTACCACTGAGTACTTATGTAGTTTAAGTTTAGAAATAGCTAAAATAGATTCAGACTGTTATGTATATAGTATGTAGGACTGACATTAAAGCCAGTAATATGTCTATCATCATTACAAACAATGAGATTATAACTAACTACATTTTTTACAACATCACTGAAATGCTTAGCCAAAAAATGGCTGTCCTAGTAGGCCACATCACAAAACATGCGCTAGAGCTAACATTTCACAGAAACCATGCTTTGTTAGTGCAGATAAAGGTTGATGTGCAGGTTGAGTGTATACCAGAACCACGTGTTATTATTAGTAGGATATGCTCTATATAAAAGGTAAGATGGATTATTCAATAATTTTTATGCTGAGTTTTCATGTGATTTGTAGAAATAAACATATAATTTGTCCTTTAAAGTTTTTAAACTAAGGTTAAAAGTAGCTTTGGATCATGAAGCAAAAAAACTTAAATAGCTAAATGCTGTTAAGATAAATCAGTGTCCATTAGGTGTATTTCTAATGTAAACTATGAACAATACATGCAGATATAAGAATGGGTAAATAGATTTCGGTAGATAAGTTCCCAAAAAAAATTATAAAATATTTTGCTCCATAACATTTCAAACTAAATAGTATGCAGAGTTTTAACATATTTTTTTTGATCATATTACAGATAACTATTTTTCTTGGCATATTGCAAATAATAGCATAATAATTATTTTGCATTACTTTCACTAGAATGAAATATTCAAAATATAAAAAAATTAGATAAAATGGTAAAAAGTTTCTCTGGAAAGTGGCTGTTGAACTACATTCAAAACTACAGCAAATATGACTGGCATCTTTGTTGTGACTTGAAGTTAGTAGTTATGTTGATAGGTCTGCAGTTGGGATATACGAAGTACTTCTGTTTCTTATGTGAATGGGACAGCCGAGCAAAGACTTTGCACTATGTGATGAGAAAGTGACCTCAGAGGAAATCTCTGAAGGTCGGAGAGAAGAATGTGGGACACCTAACGCAGTAATGCACAAAATTCTGCTACCATCCCTACACATTAAACTTGGTGTGAATAAAAACTTCGTAAAAGCCATGGACCAGACTTCATCAGCTTTCAAGCACTTGGCTGACAAATTCCCTCTACTCAGCGAAGCGAAAATTAAAGAGGGAATTTCTATGGGTCCTCAGACTTGCGAGCTGTTCAGAGACCAGATGTTGAACAACCTGCTTCAGGGTGACGAGAAAATGATTTGGGACAGCTTTCGTCTGGTGTCAACTAAATTCCTCGGGAATTGTCAGGGCTGACAACTACAAGAAACTGGTTAAGGACATGTTGTCTCTGTATCACAAACTTGGCTGCAATATGTCCTTAAAGATTCACTTTCCCCATTCCCACTTAGATTTCTTCCCCGACAACTGCGGCATGGTTAGTGATGAGCATGGTGAATGTTTTCATCAGGACATTGCAACGATGGAGAAAACGATACCAGGGCAACTGGTCCACTTCAATGTTGGCTGACTGCTGTTGGACGGTCTCCAGAAATGATCCTGAGCAGCTGTACAAATGACGGGCAAAGTGACGTTGGAAGTAGAAGCGGAGTTTTACCGATACATGTCATATGTATTACTCTATTATATAAGAAACTATTGAGGATTTCTCAGAAATTGTAGCCAATTTTGCATTTTCATTGTCATACTCGTGTTCAGCACCTTGAAATCTTTTAAGAAATTGCTACTTTTATCTCAGAGGCATGAATTTTATGAAAATTTGTTGCCCAGTGTTATTGAAAAGTTAATGTGTGTTTGAAGTCATTTGAATATATGTAGCTTAAATTAATCATTCCTCTTGTAATTTTTGTATTTTACATTTTTTTCCTTCATGTTTAAGAGTTTCATACATTTTCTTCATTTAAATTAGCGTCGGATGGGACGTTAAGCCGTGGCCCCGTGTGCGGGAGAGCCATACCCTGTGCACGTTAAAGAACACGCTGGATGGCCTTGACGGGAGGCTACCATCTGTCTCCCAACAGCTGTTCCAGTGGGTCCCCTCCCCCAACCTTCTCTGAGCCTTCGGGGTCCATATGACCTGGCCATTTAGCCCATGGTGTGCAAAAAATGCCGCTCAGAGGTAAAACAACCCAACCCAACCCATTTAAATTAGTATATGTGATTTCATTAAATCCCTCATGCTTATTTTATGCAAAATTTCCCTCACTTTAGAAGCTTTATGCATATCTGAATTAGGTTTATTATATATAAATGAATTTAATCACTCCCAATTTTGTGGGGTGGCTCAGTCGGTAGTGTGCCAGGCTCGTAATCTGTAGTTCCCAGGTTTGAGTCCCAGCTGGGTCAGCATTGAGATTTATCTCTGCAAAACTCCCCACCCTGCCCGCAGTCAGTAGGGGACACTGATGGGCTTAAAAAGGCCGTTGTCCGTTGGATAGGACGTTAAGTCATGGTCCCGTGTGCGGGAGAGCCTACCCTGTGCACATTAAAGAACACACTGGATGGCGCCTTGACGGGAGGCTACCATCTGTCTCCCAACAGCTGTTCCAGTGGGTCCCCTCCCCCGACATTCTCTGAGTCTTTGGGGTCTGTGTGACCTGGCCATTTAGCTCATGGTGTGCAAAAAAGTGCCACTCAGAGGTAAAACAACCCAACCCAATTTTGTTCAATTTTTAATATTTTTCCACTTCTTTTTTTTAGAGATTTATGCATTTCTTCAGTTTGTTTAGTATATATATATGATTTAATTGATTTTCTTCTAAATATTGTGCAAGTTTTAATATTCACTTCCTCACCTTTAGAAGCTTTATGTATTTCCTCAATGAGATTTAGCATATATGTTATAAACGAATCACTCGCTTTGCAAGTTTTATGTATTTCTTTTCCAGGTATAGTTATTAATTGCACTTAATATTTTTATGTAAATGTTTATGGAAAAATACTTAAACTTAATAACTGATAATTTTCAGAATATTGTAATTTTGTTTTGTTTGAAAGCATGAAATATACATTGTTTTTACCTCAGATTTAATTTATTTATTTTCCATGAAAGAATGTTATTACAAGAGGAATTTTGAATAACTACTCTCATCAGAATATTCCAAAAGTTTCTTACCGTTTTCTGAAATTGTTCTATCAGAAAGGATACAGAGACTAAATTTTAACTACATTTGTTTCATTTGAGCACAAAATTCGGCAAATATGTTTTCAATTTTTTACATTTTGTCGAGAAATTATTCTTATTCAAAGATTGATAAATTACATCTGTATTAAAAATTGGTTCATCTGAAACCATCAGCAATAATTTTACTTTCAACTTCATTCAAATGAAACAATTTATGGAAATAACCAGCAGTGAGCAGACGCAGTGATAGCCTAGTGTGTATGATGTCAAGAACAGGTTAGTGGGCTTGTTCGTTCCAGGAGGTATTGGCTCAGTCCAGCTAACCATGACAGAATCCTCACCTTCAATAACCTTACCATGTTTATCCTTCAATCCCTTTATACATGTCCATTTTTTCCCACACAAAACATTAAATATCTTGTAGAGCTCTCTGCCGTTACACTGTCTAGCTGTCAAGTAACTGTCTAGTTCCATCGTTTGCTTTGCCAGACAAGCTATTAAGCCAAATATTCTTATCAGCTAATACTTGATTATATATATATGTTTATTAAGCTCTTTGTAATGCTTTCTGTTAGGAATAGTAGAGATTGATTAAGGATATTTCTATAGTTATTTCTTTTCAAAGTAAGTTCCAGTGCCTTATACTCAAATAATTTTGCCACCTCTGCTCCCTTTTACCTAAAAGAGTATGGTTAGTTGCAAGAAAAGCCTGTTTAAAATGGTTCCATTCTTCCTCAATGTCAGTAGTAAGCAAACCATGATTGTCGTAATGACTGAGTACTTATCATGGTAAGCTTTAGTTATCACTGGGACTTTCAGAGCTACAATGTTAGAGGTAACTTTTTTTAAACTTAGCACAACACTTTTTAAGTTTAAGCTGCAAGACACTTTTAACAAGGTAATGGTCAGATTAATTAACAGCAAATGGGCTAGTTCTGTTAGGAATATCAGGTCATATAGGTGAGCTGAAATTGGATCTGACCATTACCTTGTTAAAAGTGTCTTGCAGCTTAAACTTAAAAAGTGCTGTGCTAAGTTACAAATATAACAATATTGTAACCAATATAAACAACACAAATACCCATGCCTTACCTAAAGCTAGTATCCTTTTAAGCAGTAGCCAAGCATGTTAATCACTTGACCATGGGAGAGCATTTCAAGTAAAGTCTGTTTAAAATAATGGTCAAAATTATTAAGTAATTTATCATGGTTCAGCTTTGGCTGTAATTAGATCTTTCAGAGCTTCAGTGTTAAAGATAATTTTTTTTATCCTTAGCACAACACTTCTTAAGTAGACACTTATTACAAACACCTTGACATGCATAAGTTCACATGGGTTTCACCAGATCGACTGCATAAGAACGATTGATTAAATATTAATTAACAGCAAATGGGCTAGTTCTGTTAGGAATATCAGGTCATATAGGCGAGCTGAAATTGGATATTTAATCAATCGTTCTTATGCAGTCGATCTGGTGAAACCCATGTGAACTTATGCATGTCAAGGTGTTTGTAATAAGTGTCTACTTAAGAAGTGTTGTGCTAAGGATAAAAAAAAAAGTTATCTTTAACACTGAAGCTCTGAAAGATCTAATTACAGCCAAAGCTTACCATGATAAATTACTTAATAATTTTGACCATTATTTTAAACAGACTTGAAATGCTCTCCCATGGTCAAGTGGTTAACATGCTTGGCTACTGCTTAAAAGGATACTAGCTTTAGGTAAGGCATGGGTATTTGTGTTGTTTATTTGCTGAGGTCCCAACATCCTTACAGTCTTTCTACTATGGTGTATAAACTTACAGGCTCCTATTAGATCTCTGTGCCAATCAGCTTGTGGGGATATTATGTTTTTACTTGAAACTAACAGTATTTTTTTTGGGTAAAAAGGAGCTGAGGGTCAAAGTTATTTGAGTGATAAGGCACTGGAACATACTTAATATAAGAAAGAACTGCAGAAATAACCTTAATCAACACCCTAACAGTCCTAATAGAAAGCATTACAGTTCAAGTACTGAAATGATTTAAACAGGCAACGTGATTTTTCCAAACCTCTGTAATTAGCTATTTTACCAGTTTTAGCAAGTTCTACAAAAAAATTTAATACAAGCCTTAAGTCTATTTTAAAATTATAAACAAATCCACTTAAAGTGATTCTAATTTTAAAACCATTATGTCAATAAGACTTCCCTATTTATCTGTTTTAACTTTTGTAGGTAGTCAGCATTGCTTGCAGTTTAAACTTGTAAACAAGATTTTTTTTGCCATTATTTTGGCATACCAAATCACATTCTTTTATTTCTTTAATTTTTGGTTCCATTAGTGACTTGCATTAATGTCATATGTGGCTAATAACACTGGGCAACAAATTTTCATAAAATTCATGCCTCTGAGATAAAAGTAGCCATTTCTTAAAGATTTCAAGGTGCTGAACACGAGTATGACAATGAAAATGCAAAATTGGCTACAATTTCTGAGAAATCCTCAATAGTTTCTTATATAATAGAGTAATACATATGACATGTATCAGTAAAATTCCGCTTCTACTTCCAACGTCACTTTGCCCATCATTTGTACAGCTGCTCAGTATCATTTCTGGAGACCGTCCAACAGCAGTCAGCCAACATTGAAGTGGATCAGTTGCCCTGGTATCGTTTTCTCCATCGTTGCAAAGTCCTGGTGTAAACATTCACCATGCTCATCACTAACCATGCCGCAGTTGTCGGGGAAGAAATCTGAGTGGGAATGGGGAAAGTGGATCTTTAAGGACATATTGCAGCCAAGTTTGTGATACAGAGACAACATGTCCTTAACCAGTTTCTTTCTAAGAATAAGTTATGTTAGAACCTTCTAACAAATGCTCAAACATATTCAACATTAAACATTTAAATTTAGAACCAAATGTTTAAAAATGTTAAAAAAAATTGGCATCAATGTACATGTTAAAAAGAGAACATTAATGCACAATGTGTTTCACCCATCCTCGTCTGGGTGTGAGTGATGTGATGGTCCACCCATTCACTTTTACTTTTCCTTAACCAATTTTACTTTATTTTCATTATATTTATCATTTTGCGGATTATTATTACATTTATGGACTGATCGCAATTCTTACTTCCGAGCCGTAGGAGTTGCACTTGCGCAACTCCAACTTTTGTTTGTCAGCCACTAATGCACACATTAGGACACGAGCCCTCTTGTGTCATAGCTAGCACAATCATCAGATTATGCAAATGTTTTTCCTAGCATGAAACAGACACATGCCTGATTTGTACGCCTCATGTTATAACTAAGTGACTTTAGGTCACAGAGTATAAGTGAAATGAAATTGGTAGTAGTGTTTTGAGTATTGTCAGTGTAAGTTGAGTAGAGAATGATGTTAATAGGAGAAGTCGTCAGAAAGTGTGTGTTGTGTATATAGAACGAGTTGTTAGTAGAGATTTAGGTAGATGTGAGTTGTTAGTACTCCAACTTTTGTATTCATCAACCAAATTGGTAAGTGTTTGAAGTTTTTGGAAATAAACTTTGTTTAATAAATATTGAGATAAACTCGACAGTTCAACATCCAGTAATATAAATACATCCAGTAATATAACTAAAATTGAAATCAATGTCAAAGTGCCTAAACTTTGTTTGTTTTAGAAACTTTTGAATTGTTGCAATTTTTCTCTTGAGCAATATTAATTGATTTTTGATTAGGTTTAAACTTGACAATTCTTTTTGAATTCTTACTTGCTTGATAAGTAATGCTATAGATATACAAAACGAATCCTATTTCAACTTTATTTGGGAAGTTAATATTGCCTGGTGCCCGACAAATTATCCAGAATTTTGAATAAATTTGGATCAGATGAAAGATTCAACTTGAAAAGGTAATAATCTTTGGAGTATTACAGTGAAAAGCCCTGGACGACAGTCATTTGGGAGATACTAGAACCGGCACACCTGGCACCCTATCATGTAACATTCCCAATCGCTCAGTGCATTCATTTTGCCCATTCTAATGCTGAATCCAACTCTAACTGATGCTTAAAGAGCTGGTCTTCCTGATTTATACCACACACCATAGTCACGTGATGTGTTACATGTTGGAATGAACCATTTATGTGGCAAGGGTTGGTGTCCTAATAAACTGGTATCTCAGTATATAATCTGCATGGACCATGAAGGCCATGAATAAGGAGGTAACTATTCCTGAAGTCCATCACAGAATATTTTATTACACCAAAAAAAATTTTTAATTAAAAAAGGAAGAAGGTATTTTTTATACAATGGGTGGAGATAACCTAGAAGCAATATTAGGCTTGCCCTGGTTTCTCATACAACATGCAAATACTTTCACACAGACATGCCCTGCTGGTCTTAGTAGTCAGGTATGCTAACCACTAGACCAGGTAGGGTCTAATAGTTAGCATATCTGACTGCACTAACTAAGCAGAAAATCGCATTTAACCTACATTGAGAATTAAATCTGGCAATAAAGCAATGAGTTGATCCCTTTATATAAAGAATTAAATTTGTTTCCCAAAGTAACAGTTCCTTCAAAAAAAAAGATGATGCATGTGAGAAAAAGAAGGGATATATATCTAAAAATTTGATATGAAGTCTTCCAAAAGCATGTTTATTCTGCTCACTTCCCACATGGTAAAAAGTGTCAACCTTAGTATAGAATAAGAAACTGAAAAACTAAAGAAAAGAATTTTGAAAGTACTTCTTTTTTTCTTCAAATCATAGAAAGATTGATACATTTTCCTTGCAAAATAGTTATACATATCACATTTTTTGTGTGAATTGGTTATAAGGACAATGGCTATTTAATTTTCAATTAAAACAATGTATTTATTGTAGTCAAGTGAATGAGCATGAGTATTATTGAAAGTGTGTCATGAGTTTAAGATATTACAGTTGGTATGTGTTTCAGATTAAGTTTTCCGTCATTCTATTTATTAAAGCATATAGAGCTTTGATAAGCCACCCTACATTATGACTCAAATTACTCTGCTTCTTTTTATCAAGAACAGTAACATTTGTATTTGGATTAGCTTGTTTAAAATAGCCTCATTTGCCCTCATCTTTTGTTGTTAAAGAACCATGATTGTCATCAGGTCTCGGATATAGAAAAAAAAAATGGAATGGGAGCAATGCAATCAAACCGGGAAAAGGCGGGAGTAGGCAAGAGATTTAATTTTTCACCTTTGTTTTAGAAGTTGTTGTAGTATTTTTTAGAAAAATGCATGAAACTTGCACAAGTTTAATAATTTTTGGTCTCCATTGCCTTTGCTATCATTTTTAGGGGATGCCCTCTATATCTGAACCTGATTGTCATTATGATGAAGTAACCTTTCATGGTAAAATGTGGCTGTTTTTGAGCATTTTATAACAGATATAAAGATAATTCTTTTAACATTAGCTTCATTTAATTGGTAACTATGCATATACCATGAGGAGAACTGTGCACAAATTTCCTGTGATGATGCACAAAATCTGCCAAGCATATCACCTGAAGTCTAACCACACTGTCTTGTGGAGCAAGTGTTTAGTACCTTTCAGAAGAGATACTCTCAACCCTAGGTGTTAAGATCAACTCTGTTGGTAGCATGGCAGGGTTATAATCTGATGTTCCCAACTTCACATTCCACCTGTACTCTGCCCTCAGTGAGGAAGGAAACATCAGGTTACTTGTAGAAGTTGTCATCCATCTGATGGGATATTAAGTCATGACTACATTTTTCATAGAGCCCATACCCTGTGCACATTAAAGAACATACTGGATGGCCTTAATAGGAGGCTTCTATCTCTTACCAGCTATTGAGTAGAGGTTTCACTTCCAGTATCCAACTTTGAGGCATAGGGGTCCATGAGACCTGATCATTTAACTCATTATGTGCACAAAAGTGCTTCTCAAAGATAACCCATCTTTCTCTCTTGTGAATGGGAATAAAAGGAGGGCTGCCAGATAGTTAGGCTTACTGATCAGGACTTCTATGACAAATTATATGATTAGGAAATATATATAAACATGTATCAGTATTGCACTGTAAAGCCCTTTTTTGCCATTGATTGTTGCTGTCTGTGCAAATGAAAGTTCTACAGTTCAGTTTTCACTGGAGCAATCAATATCAAAAGAATAACTAATATTCATAAAATTATTATGCAGAGTGATACTTATGTTTTGGACAATCTGCTTATTCCTTCTACTCTTCCATCAGTTGTTTACTGGTGTCCAGTCATTTGCTGATTGCGTTTTGCATAAAGGAGTCACTTTTCACTCTGTAGACTAATTTCACAAACCACAGTGTCGACGCGTTTTAAAGCCATAGCTTCATTTTCAAGACACCACCCTTGGCCCATTCGAATGGAGGTTATATACTAAGGGTGAAGGGGCTGTGTCCAGTCTTTCCTTGTTGTGGTTGTTTCGGTTAGCGTGCCCACTGCTGTTGCAGGGGCTGGGTTTTCTTGTGCTCTTGCATTGATGCTGTACTCGTTAAATTTTCTTTTTTCTTTTCGTCCATGATGAGCTTTCGCAGGAGTGGAAGTTGGTATATCTCATCATTACATGCAGTGTGTCTATTTTCGTATATAGTTAATTGCTCATATAAATCCAGTTTTTCTTGCTTAGGTGGAGCTGCTAGAATTTGGGAAATCAGGGATGGCTTGCTTTTGCTGGACGATTCGGGTCATGGCAGTATTTTTTTGTTGTTGAATATCTTTATGGCGTTCTTTCATTCTTATGGCTGTAGAGCATTTGGTTTTACCATAGTATGGTAGGGATTTATTACTACATAATAACATATTAAATATGTTATTATGTAGTTTTTTTAACATATTAAATATGTTACTTGCTGCTTTTACTGGAACTTTAAAATTATATGGTTTCATGATACTCCCAGTGTTTCTCCCGACCATGGGATTGGAGGTATACTAGAAGTATATTTATTTTTAACAGCTTGCCTTTGTGCTGGTGTTATTTGGGTACTTTTGATGCTGGCTTCTGTATTGATATGTTTGGCTTCATTTTCGGCTCTTGTAATTATGGCTGTTGGATATTCTGCTTTTTGCACTGTGCTAAAAAAGAGTTGCCATTCTTGGGTCCGCCAGCTCTGGTGTTGGCGTATCATAAATTTCATAAGAAGGCTGTTCCTTTCTTCTGTTACACAGGATGTTATGAATTATATTGAGTGAATTGTAAAGGGGTGAATGGCTTATGATTAACTTATATGTTTATTTTATTGTCTTTTGAATGTAAATGCATATCAGGAAAGGTAGTAATCAATTTTCTTCAAATTCTGCAGAGAAGTTGATAGTAAACACTATTCAATTCATTAATAATTTTTTCAATGTAATGCTGCATATGGTATACGATTATATTGTCATCAACATACCTTCTGTAGTATGACAATTGAGGAGAGATTGCGCAGATAATAGTATTCTCTATATGCCATATGACGACTTCTGCCATGAGCCCAGAAAAGAAAAGTACCCAAATAACACTGGCACAAAGGCAAGCTGCTAAAAATAAATATACTTCTAGTATACTTCCAGTCCCATGGCTGGGAGAAACATTGATGATTTTCATGAGTAGTATCATGAAACCATATCATTTTAAAGTTCCAGTAAAAGCAGCAAGTAATATATTTAATATGTTAAAAAAAATTGAGTTCATAAAAAGAGAACCAGTGGTGTTTACAAGATCCCAGTTACTGTGCCTAATGATAATGAATCCCAACCTTACTATGGTTAAACTAAATGCTCTCCAGCCATAAGAATGAAAGAACACTATAAAGATATTCAACAACAAAAAAAAAATACTGCCTTGACCCAAATCATCCAGCAAAAATAAGCCATCCCTGATTTCCAAAATTTTAAAATTCTAGCAGTCCCACCTACACAAGAAGAACTGGATTTATACGAGCAATTAAACATACGAAAATAGACACACCATATGTAACAACAAGATATACCAACCTCCACTCCCATGGAAGCTCATCATAGACGAAAAGTAAAAAGAAAAATTAACAAGTACAGCACCAGTGCAAGACACAAGAAAACCCAGTCCCTGCAACAGCAGTGGGCACGCCAACCAAAACAGTGGCTCAACCACAACAAGAAAAACCTGGACATCACACCCCTTCACTCCTAGTATATAGCCTCCATTCATGTGAGCCAAGAATGGTGTCTTGAAAATGAAGCTATGGCTTTAAAACAAGTCGACACAATGATTCATAGAATTAGTCTGCAGAGTGAAAAGTAACTCCCTTATGTGAAAGGCAATTGGCAAATGACCGGATGCCAGTAAACTACTGCTGGAAGCATGGATGGAATAAGCAAATCACCCAAAACATAAGTATCACTCTGCATAATAATTTTATGAATATTAGTTATTCTTTTGTATTGATTGCTCCGGTGGAAATTGAACAGTAGAACTTTCATTTGCGTGGACAGCAACAATTGCAAAAAGAAGGGGCTTTACAGTGTTATAGTGAAACATGTTTATTTATTTGTTTCTAACTTATATGATGTTGTTGTGTTTTTTCCACCCCTGGTGAGGAATGGTTAATTTCACAGGTTCTTAATACTGACTTCTTATACCAACATAGGATGATAAACTATCAAAACAGGTTTCTCTTACCAGCTAGAAAAAATTGCTGGTGCCCTATCCTCCTTAATTAAGTAATTTCATCATTGCATATATATATGCACAGTTGTATCAGAATAATATTACCACCTACCTAATAATGGGAATAACCACCCTTGGCCCAGGTGACAGCGGCGAGACGGCATGGACGCAATGATGCCCTGGAAGGTTACCAGAGGCACACGTGCCCATCCGGACTCCAGCAGAGCACAGAGGTTCTGGTGATGACGTGGTTGTGAGTCCACATGCCGAACCTGTCAATCCAAATGGTCCCACAAGTGCTCTATGGGATTGAGGTCGGGCGATTTCGCCGGCCAAGGGAGACTGAGACATCGCTGTCATGTTCCTGGAGCCAGTCACGCACCACCTTAGCGACATGACAGGGCGCATTGTCATGTTGGTATATACCATCACCACCTAGTAAACATCCAACGTGAAGGAATGTATTTGGTCAGCAAGGATGGACAGTTGTAGTAAATTGTATGGCAAGACCTGATGCTCCGCTATGCATAGACAGCACTACATCTGATGAGAAATGCTATTTACCACCATCTACTTTCCAGAGAATCCTTCAATGAAATAAAACCTGATAGCTGTTGGACAGCAGAGAAAGGACCTGTCAATATGAGCTTGACCATTGCTGAAAATTCAGTACGAGTCTGGGTTTTTAATCATTGAGGTGTGTGGGAGGTCTTTTAGAATTTTGAGCGCATGTCTAAATGGGAGTGCCAAAACAATAATAAATTTGATCTAAATATGAAAGTCAAAACATAGATGAATTTTGAATTTTGAAGCCAGATGTGCGTGTATAAAGCTGTACATAGGTAAGCCTAAGATAGAAGTATATAATGCTATACTTAAATTAAGTCGTGTTAAATAAGAGTATACATTGTTATACTTTATTTAATCCAATATGAGAGGAAGTAAAAGATAATAGGAAAGAAGAGGTATGAAGGAGAGACGTTCACTGGGGTGGGTGACTAAGGCCCTGTGCAGTTTGGACAGCACAGGACCCTGTCAACAAAGGGGTGAGAGAGGGCCAACGGTTGTCCGTGGACCTTTGGGTATTGAAAACTGTCTTGGGAGGAGTAATGCTGGTCAGGGTTCTCACCCCCATCCCCCACCACTCACCAAGGCAGTGGAGCGGACCGGCCGAAAGCCAAGCAGTGTGGACCCGGTCATCCCTGGTTCCCCACTGAGACACGTGACACAGCTAGTAAGAGACAAGATCAGAATGAGATAGAGTGGGGGATTATGGAGTGAACATTGTTTATAGTAGGTTATAGACATTAGAATCAAGATATAAATCCTGATTCTAATTAGTGAGGAGGAGAAAGATAGAAGGGTGAGACAGGTGAGAGGGACAGGCATTCACCTAGGGTGCAGACTAGAGTCCTGTGTGGGGGAAACCACACCGGACCCTGACCGCTGGGGAGAGGAGAAGACCAGCGGGAGCCTGTGGGCCTTAGGAAAAAAGAAATTGGCTTGGGAGGAATGATGCTGGTCAGGGTTCATACCCCCAACCCCCACCACTCACCAAGGCAGTGGAGCGGACCAGCTGAAAGCCAAGTAGTGTAGACCTGGGCATCCCCAGTTCCCCACTGAGACAAGTGACACGACTAGTAAGAGACGAGATCAAAATGAAATATAGAATGGGGTTAAAGTGTGAATGTGTATAATATGTTATAGATATTAGACAGGACATTTGCAGGAGAAACTACACTGGTCCTGGTCTACTTAAGGATGGGGGACGCCAAAGGGCACCCATGGTCTTCAGGAGGGAGGAAACTGCCATGGGAGGAGTGATGCTGGCTAGGGTTCAAACCTTCATCCCCCACCATTCACCAAGACAGTGAGCAGGCCAGCTGAAAGCAAACAGTGTGGACCCAGTTTCTCCTGAGTCCCCACTGAAGCACATGACGTGGCAAATGGAAGACAAGATCTGAATGTAGAGAGAGACGGGGGTGGGGAGCGAGCGAGCTTGAGGAAGAGAATACAGTAATACATAATACAGAATACAACATATAATATAGTATAAATAAATACTGGTGTATGCTTGGGAGCTAGAAGGGGGCAAATGGATATATGGGTGAAGGGGTAATGGCAAAGATAGACTGTGGAGGGAAGAGAACCAAATATCACATATTATATATAACACTGATAAATGTTTAATTTAATTAAATTATGGTGTAGACATTAAAGCTAGAGGGTCGCCAATGGATATTTGGGTGAAGGGGGGATGGCTAATGATACAGTATAGAGAGAGAGAAAAAAAAAAGAGCCAAGTATTGCATATCATAGGTGACACAAGGAGATATTTAATTTAGAGTTTGGAATAAATGTTGGTATATTCTTAGAGTCCTAAGGAAGGGAGAAGAAAAGGGCGACAGGGACCTTCGTTATAGCGCTGCTCGCTATACCGCGCACTTGGTTATAGCGCGGGCAATGTTCGCGATAAGTTCAAACATGTTTATACAGGTCCGTGCAGCGTTAGTGAGTATCGCATTTTATTGTTACTGCGTATTGAGTAATTGTGTATGTATTGAGTTCCTGCATGTATTTTGAATAGTGTTTAATTATTGTATGCATGATGAGTAAAAGAAAAGCTTACAGTGTGAAATTTATTGTGTCGACACCGCGCCGCTCGGTATAACGCGGTTCACCTTATAACGCGGGTGTTGTTTCCCGCCCGACATGCGCGTTATGTCGGGGGTCCACTGTATTAACATTGAAATTTAGAGGGAAACAAATGGATATTTGGGTGAATGGGTGGATGGCTAAAGATTAAGTAATAAGAGAAGGGAACCAAATATCTCATATCATGGATAACACAGACATATTTTGTTACATCACAATACATATATATTAGTAATATACATATGATACATGTATACAATTTTAGATACCAAAGAAAATATAGAAAGGGGCACATAAAAGAGAAATGTAATTAATGACTTAGCTTATATTAGTTACATGACATGCACTTTTTTTAGCATATTTTATACATATAGAAGATAGGAGACACCTAGGGATGACACCAAAGAGAGAAAACACTGAGAAAATCATTATTTAGAGAAGTGTAATTAATGACTTAGCTAATACTAGTTACATGTCATATACTTTTTTTTCCCTTCGCTTCCTATTCCCTACCCCTCCCCCCTCCTTTTTTCCCCTTTATCATAGAAGTATCTGGGAGTATATCTGGGGTATACTATGCAAGATATGAGAGTGTTTTGAAGCAATGTTCACTTATGTCACATATTATACTTGACAATGGTGGAAATTAAGATAGATAATGGTATTTAATTTATAAGCTAGAAGGAAGGATATAGGAATGTGGGTGAAAGGAAAAAAACCTGTGATAGACTATGGAGAAAAGGGGATTAAGTTATAAATATTATAGATATCGCTGATAGAAATTGTGTTAAAAATATAATAGTAAAGATATTAAAAGTTCGAGGGAAGTGAAGTCCCACCAGTAGTGGCTGAATGGCATGTGTTATTTTTAGCATTGTTCAGTTGTGGTGTAGTTAGATTTTAGATCCATTAGTGGTATTAATAAATATTGTTTTCTATCTGTGAAGCTATGTTGAGTTAGGAGAAAGAGAAAAATGGGGGGGGGGGGGGTAGAAATAGTGCTGTGTGTTTGTATGTGTTGATAATTCGATAGAAGTGTAAATCGAAGTGGTTGGTGTTTCTTATTTATAATGTGTGATTTATTTCTGTACTAGCGCTCTCGAGGTCGAGTTAATGCACTTGTACTAAAAGCACTTCCTTTTGGCATATAAGAGTGAAAGTTAAGCTTGTTGGTGTTGGAAGGAGTGGAGAGGCTTAGGGAGCTGGTTGCCTGAGTATGTGGGGGGAAGGGGAGAATGTGACCCTGTATAGAGCTGTTGTTTTGAAGTTGGCTGTCTAAGCTGATCACACCTGCCCCCAACAGGCATCATCTGACCTTGCCCATGGAGCCAAAGAGAGGCAAAGGTGTACTAGATTGACCTTGCAAGCACATACAAAGTCAGTAATCTGTGCAGTTGTACTGAGAGCGCCTCATGTATGACCTTCGAAGCAATATGAGTTGCTTGCAAGGGTGGGTGTGCATTGGGGGAGGATAACGGAATGTGGGCCCTTTAAGAGCTTTGGCTTGGTATGTGAGAGACAATGAGAAGTGCTTGGCTGGGGATCTTAAATGAGAATCAATAAATATGTTTGGAAGAAGGAGGTGTGAATAAATGAAGAAATGTATATTGTATCAATAGAGAGCCCCAGTGCTGTGTGGACCATCGCTAAAAGATTGTTATGGGCACACTTAGTTATTTATATACTCTTTTGCGAGTAATCTATAAAAATTAACCATACTATTACGATATCAGATGTTTGAATTAGCATCTAAACATAAGGGAGACATATAATTATTGATATAACTGTATATTGATATTCTCATACATTTTATGGTATTTTATTTTCATATCCATTACAATGGTAAACACAGAATGGTTAATATATAGATTTTATGAGCGATGTTAGAGGAGAGAAAGACGAATATTCATAATCATGTTGTTAGTTCAGAGATGGAATTGTTAGAAGGCATATGGCATTTGTTTAGACAGTTGCTAGACTTCACCTTTATTATTTTCCCAATCTGAATGGTTTCATTATTATGGTTAAGGCTATCTGTGTTTGTGGCGATCGCTATGCTTCATTTTACCGCAATCCCATGCAGTCTACCACTGGGTCTATGTGACTTGGTTATAGAAAGGAGGAAATATAGGAGTGAAAAAGAAGGGAGAATAAGTGAGCTAAGAAGCAAGGTTTATGGGGGAGTGTAGTATGAAAGGGTGTGTTTAATGTTGCAGTTTGATTCTGAGTTATTTTACTATGATGTGTTATGTTTGGTGGAGGATCAAGACATATCTTTGTTTCCTTAATCTCCTCAGGACATTCCCCAAGACCTTTAGATATGATTTATCTAAAATATTCGTGTCTAATGCCATTGTTACCTCTTATTTCAGGATTAACATCTCCTGTTAATATAGCATTAGTATTCTTTACATTTTCCAGTTTATTTTCTAGTTCATTAATGAAATTTGCTTAGAGTATGAATGTAATCTATAAGATGCCATTGAGATAAATGCAAATTATTTAGTATGAGGATGGTCGGGGTCCAGTGTTGTTGTATGCGGATATGATTAAGAAGGAAGAGAATGTACATAAAAGTTAAAGAGATATAGACAATATATAATATAGGGAAGTAAGAGATGTTAGGGGGATATTGTGTATTAGGGATGTAGGGAGAATTAGATCATGTTATTTACATGTTATTTACAAGTTCTTTGTTAAGTTAGGTTGCGCTAGTACCATTGTACTTTCTAATCTGTTTATAGTTTTATGTGTATTTTATTTTGAACATAAGTATTAGTGTATATTGTATGGCTGCACTGATGTGAACAGCCAATTAATTAAGTTTTTCGTTAGGGTTTATGGGGGGAAATCAGTGTGTAGGAGATAAGGTAAAGAAGGAATGAACAGGCTGACGTGAGAATGGGTGTCTGGCCCAAGGAAAAACACCGGACCACTTCGAACCGGACAGTGTGACGGCCGCCGGTTTATCGCGCAATTCTGCTGAATCGGTGTGACTCGGCAGCCATAGCGGGTATGTAGGTTTGTCAAAACCAGCTCCTTAGGGTAAATGTTGAATGTATGTGTACAGAGCTAAACCTATTCTATCTTCTATGAATGGGGAATAACTAGCAGAGCTAGGTTGGAGCGACAACCAGCTTGGGATGCAAGCCAGAATGGGTTGGAGGTTGCAGGGGGGGGGGGGGGGGGAACAAGCTGGATGAGCTAGTTCTGGAGATCTTAGCTGCTTGCTCAGGTAGGTGGGAGTTAGCGAGGATGGACAGGTAGCCATTGGCGTTCAGGGACCCATCCAGTGGTACCAGGAAACATCCCCCAGACATGCACACTGCCACCGCCGGCCTGTACTTGACCGACAAGCATATCTGGGGTGTTGGTTCTCATGTCTGACACTGTATCTTCCACCGCTCGTTGCTTCTGTGGAGTAGAAACCTTGGTTCGTCGGAGAAGGCAACCTTTTCCCACTCTTCCACTGTCCAATGATGGTAGTTCTGTGCGAACTGCAGGCATCGTTGCCAATGGACCTTGGTTTACATGGGCACCTTTACGCAGCATTGACTCCAAAGACCCATGCATAACAGGTTCGCTCTACTGTTATTGGGGACACATACCTGGGTTCCCCAGCATTCATTTGAGTGGTCAATTGCTGCACTGTTGCACATCGATTGCCCTTTGCCAGTCGATGGAGGCGACGTTCTCCTCTGGGGTCGATGGCTTTTGGGGTTTCACAGTTATGACGTCTGGAGTTATTCGGTGTGCCAGCCATCCATTCTTAGTATACCCTTACTACAGCACCTCATGAACTGCCCACAAAGTCTGCTGTTTCCCGGGGCAGGGTTGGCTCAGTCGGTAGCGCGCCAGGCTCATAATCTGTAGTTCCCAGGTTCGAGTCCCAGCTGGGTCAGCGTTGAGATTTATCTCCGCAAAATTCCCCACCCTGCCCACGGTCAGTAGGGGACACTGATGGGCTTGGAAAGGCCACCGTTCGTCGGATGGGACATTAAGCCATGGCCCCGTGCACGGGAGAGCCATATTCTGTGCACGTTAAAGAACATGCTGGATGGCCTTGACGGGAGACTACCATCTGTTTCCCAATAGCTGTTCCAGTGGGTCCCCTACCCCAACCTTCTCTGAGCCTTCAGGGTCCATGTGACCTGGCCATTTAGCCCATGGTGTGCAAAAAAGTGCCACTCAAAGGTAAAACAACCCAACTGCTGTTTCCGAGATGCTTCCACCCTTGGCGTGGTAGCCGATGATCATTCCGTTTTGAACATCCATCAAATCAATACCTCTGCCCATTGTGCTCATATTATGCACTATGGCTCATCTGTCTTTGCCAGCCACTTATATCTCCATGTGGTCGACCTTGTCATGTTCACTCTGTGACATGCTTGGGTGGTTACACTGATTCCATGGGTGGTCATATTATTCTGATACGACTGTGTGTGTGTGTGTGTGTTTGGCCACATTTTGGAAGATAAGTAATTTTTATTGTTATATTTTGTGTTGCTGTGTTCATTTAAAAAAATTTTTGTTAATGGTAATACAAAGTATTTTGTAGCACATAAGGAGATATTTGTTGATGCCGTATCTGCCACAGCTCGTCACTTCTGAGGAGTATTTCATTTGAGTATTCATTTGCTTTCATAAATTCTTTGTGGTATTTTTCTGGAATAGAGAATATTTGTAAAGTTTTTCCATTTCAAAGTATAGTTAAAATCATGGTTTTTCAAATTTCTAGGTTCACAAAGTATGGTGAAGATAATATAGTGTGAAAAAAAAATTAACATTTTCTCCTCATATACTGTTCTTAAATGTTGTCTTAGTCTGAAGATTATCTTATAGTAACCGTAGTTAAAAACTGAGATTAATTCTGTGAACGAAAAGTGTTTCAAAAATATAATATTAAAAAGGAGTTTACTTAAATGTTGCATATTTGTTATCACCATATGCTAAGACACTAAACATTAATAGTTGTAAAATGAATAATACTTAGAATTGTTTTTTAAAAAATTGAATGTTACAATAAGGTTTCATCTACATATATTTTTTCAGGAAATGATCCAGCAACTGATTTGAGAGGAGTAGGGTTTTTAGGGCTTCTTCATATATTGTATTTGACGCTAAATCCACGTACAGCGGACTTGGCAAAAGAAATTTACAAATTTTCTCACCATGAAATGCAAGTAAGTGTTGTGCTCAGCTGTTAATATATAAAGAAGAAAGTTTGTTCATTTTTTTTTGTGTCTCTCTACGTATGCACTTGGCCCCAGAAGAGATGGAGGCACCGAACTTTGCATGAACTTTCCCTTCACACAGGGGAAGGGTATAGGCTATGTCAACCAAAATTGGTGTGGACCAGTTTGAATTTCTTGAAATCCCCATAGACATAACATTAACAATTAAAAGTTATTCAAAATAACTGTTGTTGTCAATAAATTTAAAAGAAGGAATGCATCGATTAATTTTTTTCTGCTTCCATATAATAAAGCCATTGTTTCAGAAGTGAATAAAGAGCATAAGCATTTATGGGAATTGAAGTCATTCTAATTAAGCACAAGGGGGATACAGGATTTTTTGTTGAAAGGCTTCAAAAATATGAATTCATATCTGATATTTAATTAATTTGAATGATAATGCAAGAGTTAATAAATGTATGTCTTTAAATCTGATATTTAAAATATATTAATAAATGTTTGAAATGATGCATTTAGTAATAAAGTTTTTTTTTTCCAATTCTACATTACCTATGTAGTACATAAAGATTTTCCATGTGACTCAGTCAATATTTAATTTTCTTTTTTTTATAAAGATACATATACCTGGCAAATTGTATCTGAGCCATTCTGGTGTATATGGAATGATTCAAAACTTCAATTATCTGTAGGAAGAAATACTGTTTTTTCTGTTTAGAAACTTCTGATGTGGGGAGGACCATGCTGTACCTGAAAACTTTCCCATTTCTATCCTCTCCTAAAAGAGGGTGAAAAAAATTTAACCAGAGGAAAGAGAAGAAATTGGTCATAATGAGTTTTATGCCAAACAAAAGTTTCCAAAGTGTGGAGTGCTATGTTCTATATATTGAAAGAGTTTGACTTCCCCATAAATAGAGGGAAGGAAATTTTACCAGCGGGGCATGAATTGAATCATAATGAGTTCTATGCCAGATGAAAGCTTGCGACATGGGGAATGCCATATACTTTAGAGAGTTTCAGACCTGAGAAATGCTGGCTAAATCTGTTAATAAACTCTAAACCTTAAAATAATTTAAATTGTTTTAAATTAAAATTATTTTGAAAATGATGTGAATAATAATTTTAAACTTGACCATTTGTTATACTAAGAAATTTTAGCCAAACTTCCATGAATTAGTTTAATACATCAGGTATGTGGGAGCAATATTGTATTAGGCATTATTTTCATAAAAAGTAATTGGAGTAAGTGGTACTAGATCAACAGCAAACTGAAGAAACAAGCTATGTAAAAATGGTTTATTCAATTTAGTAAACATGTAACAGAAATTGAGAGCGATTTTAATAAGTTTAATTTTTATTTCCTGTACGTTTGTTAGTTTTTCAAACTAATTCATAGTTGTCATGTCTACAGAAAATATTATTGAAGTTGCTTGTAGAGAGTTAACAGTTTGTTTCTGGAATAGACTTGGAGTTAATCATGCCATAATAAAAATTTCAAATTTGAAAATTAACTATTGCATGCATAAAATATATATAATTAGTAAATTAACTAGAAGAACAGCATATAGCCTCTGGTAAATAGGAGATGCTTGTTTTCAAATAGAATTAAGTTTTTCGTTTTCCCAAATTTTACCCTCCAACATTGAAAATTCATGGATAATTGGTAAAAGGAAATAATATTTTATTAGAATTTATACAACACAAAAATAATTTCTATCTCTTAAAATGAAAAAAAGTTTTCTTACTCATGTGATTAAGGAGGCAAATCATTGCTGCCAGTGTGCTAAAAATTTTACTTTCAAAATTTTTAGCATAAATAAATATTTCCAATACAGATTTAGAGTTTGAATATTTTCGAACTTTTTCCATCATTAGATCTCATTTATTAACACTATTGGGAAATTCAGAAAATGCAAAACCTAATATTTTGGTAAAATTCATTTATCAGTAAAACGAAAAAGTTGAATGTCTACAGATGACAGTTGAGTGAAAACAGCAGCCCATTTTTTTTTAAATGTAGTTAAAAAGGATATAATGGTAAGCAAATGAAAAATTATTCAATACCATAGACTAGACAGATATATATTGATAGTCACTGATTAACCCTTTCAGTGTCCAAGCCACCTGTATACGTATGGAGAATCTGAATTGAGGGGCCGATGACATGTATATGCATTAGTACAACAAAAATATATCGATTTTTTTAAAAAATAAAAATTGCCATTGTAATTTTTTATATATAAATCTTATAAACATATATAATTCAGGCTTCAAAAACAATATTTTGTTTTTTAATTTGATGCATATTTTATTAAACTACAAATATAAATAATTTTATAAAGCCATCTGATTGCCATTTCTTAGAAGCATCAACAGTTTTGCTGATTTGCTTATTAACGTTCCTATTTGCTGAAGCAACCTTCTGATTTAAGTTCACAAGTTTGATTTGAGCTATTATCAACAAAGTTTTCCTTAAATTTTCAAAAAACTCATAAAAAATAACAAAAAACTGCTATTTTTATAAAAAGCGATAGATTTTGGAAGTAATTACAAAATACATACCGCAAATTTATTTTTTTCATTTCACATTCTTTTATGTCATAAACCTATTTCACTATTCCCAAGTTATTTTTTTATCATTTTCCCCAGCATTTTTCAAATCAGAACTGAAAGTAAACACATCCTTCTTAAAAATTCTGGTTGCACCTGCATTTAATTAGTTATGCTTCACTGAGTCAAACAAGACAGATCAGATGGCTGACACATACTAACTCCGTTCCGTGTTATATAAGTGTCTCCCACATTGTTCACAGTTTTGGTGCAGCATATTGGATACCCTTTGTAAAGTTAATATTTTTTTTTATATTTAAACTTTAGTTTTCATTTCAGTAGATTTATTTTTGAAAATTAGCGATATTTTGGCTGATTGATAAGTATTGATTTTTTTTTCATGGTTATGTTATATGTCCTGCCATCCTCACAGACCTTCTACTGTGGCATATAAACTGACAGGCTTCTGTCAGACCTCTGTGGCAAGCAGCTGCTTGAGGGGGTATTTTATTTTTAAATAAAAGCTCATTTAAACATTTCCAAAGCTGACAACCTTCTCAGCTACCATCGTTATCTTTACTATCTCATACTGACTATCTCCACTATCATTACTCTAGTGACCTAACATCACAGTATATATGCAGCATACAACTGGCACGTGTGTGTTTCATGCTGGGAAAAACATTTGCATAATCTTATGATTGCAGGGTAGCTATGAAGCAAAAGGGGGCATGTCCTTAACGTGCACATTAGCTGCTGACGATCAAAAGTCTTGAGTTACACATGTGCAATTCTTTTAATGGATTGGAAGAGAGAAAATGAAGCCAACTAAAAATAATCCCCAAAATGATAAATATAACATAAGCAAAACTGGTTAAGGAAAAGTAAAAGTGAATGGGTGGACCCTCACAGTCATTACCTACAAAATCAATGGAAACACAAGACGCAAAATGGAAGAATTAGGAAAACAAGCTTTGGACAAGTTAACAAAATGGAGTATACCAAATAAACTTCACTTTAGCAAAGAAAAAAAGTCAAGCTCTGGTAATAGCTCAGTGGGGACAGATGGCCTGACAGCCCACATTAAAGATAGGAAATGATCCAATAAAACATTAAATATTGAACAAACTTGACCCTCTTGGCATATACTAAACATCAACCACTTTGTAAGTCGATTTAATTTTAGAGGAAAAATTGTCTTGAGCTGGGTGGGATATGAATCCACTACCTCCTGATAACATGTCAGGTGCTCTAAACCACTGAGCTACCGGCCGCCGATCAAGATTTCCTGTAATTGATGATATGAACATTCTCAACCTATAGTACATATTCCATTATGTCGCATATAGGCGCTGTTCGGGCAATCTTAGCCACAATTGGGCAAGTAAATGCCGAATAGATGGAAAGTATATCTTAATAAATATTGAGATAAACTCAGACAAACTCGACGGTTCAATATCTAGTTGGTGTATCCCACCTGGCTCGGACAATTTTTCCTCTAAAATTGAAATCGACGTCAAAGTGCCTATTTATTACTAAGTATATCTTACAAGTATACAATTGATTAAATATTGAACAAACTCGACCCTCTTGGCATATATTAAACATCAACCACTTTGTAAGTCGATTTAATTTTAGAGGAAAAATTGTCTTGAGCCGGGTGGGATATGAACCCACGACCTCCTGATAACATGTCAGGTGCTCTAAACCACTAAGCTACTGGCCGCCAAATTGGTTGATGTTTAGTATATGCCAAGATGGTCGAGTTTGTTCAATATTTAATCAATTGTATACTTGTAAGATATACTTTCCATCTATACGGCATTTTTACTTGCCACATTGTGGCTAAGATCGCCCGAACAGCGCCTTTATGTGACATAATGGAATATGTACTATAGGTTGAGAATGTTCATATCATCAATTAGAGGAAATCTTGATCGGTGGCCGGTAGCTCAGTGGTTTAGAGCACCTGACATGTCAGCAGTAAAACATCACAGCAGTAAAGAGTAACACAACATTCCTAAACGAACATGTGAGTGCCCAGTAAATAGTTCAGTTAGAAGATCAGTGGCTGGTACACCTGGCATGCAAAATAATAGTTCCTTATGACAGAGTTACTGACAGTTATCCCACATTACACAATGGGTCAAAAGAAGAAGAAAAAGTAGGAGCAGTATACATTGTTATATACTCAGTATTACACATTCTTCATTACTACACATTGTCTCCAACCCTGTACTTTGACCGTTAAATCACTGCTCTGCACTTTCACTGCTTTCCAGGCTGGAATGGCACTTAGGTATGTCAAAAGCCCTCACTTCAGGCTGAGGTTGAATCGAAGGACAATGACTTTCTGTTATTATAGACTCGGTGTTATTATAGAGAGCTTTCATTACACTAACTTATCAGATATTCCACATGATCTAACAATCAACCACAAATTATGTTGATCAACAGAGTCAAAAGTCTTTTTGAAATCTACAAAGCTAGTATCCACAGGTTTCTGAAACTCGAAACATTCAAGAATCTGCCTAAGTGAAAAATTTGATCAATACATCCTCTACCACTTCCTAATCCACATTGCTCATCACACAATTGCCTGTCAATCAATTTTATTAAGTATAATCATGCAAAGAGCTTTACCTAGAACAGAAAGTAAACTAATTCCCCTATAATTATCACAAGAACTATGATCACCTTTCTTAAAAATTGGGATAATAATAGCTCTGCCAAAATCTTTAGAAACAACATCTTTATCATAAAAAATATTCAAAAATTTCAGTCAGGCATGTGACACCACAAATGTTCCCAGCTCTAAGTATTTCAGTGGTGATTTCATCCACCCCTGGGGATTTATGTAGTTTTAATTTAGAGATAGCCAAAGCAACTTCAGAATGTAATATAGGTCCATCACTATCCTCGTCACAAAGAATGGGAGTAGAAATAACCACATTATTAGAACATCTCTGAAATGCTCAGCTCACCTAGCTATCACAGAATCCTCACCTTCACCATGTTTATCTTACCATGTTTATCTCTCAATCCATTAGTACCTGTCTGTTTCTTCACACACAAAAGATTAACTATCTGGTACAACCCCCTGCTGTTGCACTGTCTAACTGCTTCATCTGCTTTTCCAGCCAAGCCATCAAGCCAAAGATTCTTATTAGCTGTTTACTGATCCTTAATATGTTTATTAATCTCATTTAATGCCATCTATTAGGATTAGTAGGGTGTTCATTCACCCCAGTCATACTGGACTTCCTGAAGGTGAGTGTGTGTCACTCATTAGCACGTCAGGCTTGTAACCTGCAGTTCCCAGCTGAGTCAGCATTAAGATTTATCTCCTCAAAACTCCTCACCCTGCCCATGATCAGTAGAATACGCTGATGGTATTGGGAAGGCTGCTGTCTGTCAGATGGCATGTTAAGCCTTGGCCCTGTGTGCGGGAGAGTCGTACCCTGTGCGCAGTAAAGAACACAGATGACCTTGACAAGAAGGGTAATCTGTCTTCAAACAGCTGTTCCAGTGGGTACACTTCCCCAACCTTCTCTGAGTTTTGGGGTCTTTGTGACCTGGCCATTTAGCATATTGTGTGCAAAAGTAACGCTCAGAGATAAAACAACCCAACCCTGCATTTCCTTATTTTAGAAATAAGTTCCTTAGCCTTATCACTCAATTTTTTCCCTCTCTTCCTTTTTATCCAAAAGAATACTGTTGGTTTCAAGAAAAGCCTGTTTAAACTAATCCCATTCTTTGTCAAGTTCAGTGGTAAGCAAACCATAATTGTCATAATGACTGAGTAGCATATCATGGTATGCATTGGCTATATCTGTATCTTTCAGACCTCAGCTCTAAAATTAATTATCTTAACCTTAATGCAACATTTCTTAGGCTTCAGCTGCAAAACACTTTTGCCAGGTAATGGTCAGACTCATTTTCAGCTTCCTTATATGATCTGGTATTACTAACCGAATGAGCTCATTTGCTATTAATTAAAATATCATACTCATGTGCAACCCATCAGGTGAAACCCGTGTATATTTATAAATGTCCTGGTGTTTGAAGTAAGTGTTAGTTATTTGAGCTTACTTACCTGTAGGAGATGTTCCCCATTGCCATTGGAACTACCAATGCCAAAGGGACATAAAACTCCTGCCCAAAGGCCAGAGTCAGTACCAACTTTAGCATTGAAGTCACCTAGCACAAGAGAAATATCTTCTATCTTTAGAGAATTAAAAATATCCTGAAGCTGGATGTATAATGTATCCTTTTTGTTCTCATCAGAGTCCTCTGTGGGGGCATAACAACAGATGGCATTTAAGTCTTTAATCTTACTGAAATTTAACTCTAAGAAATCTTTCATTAATGCAGTGATATTCTAGAATTCTGATATTCTGTAAATGGTAGATATGCATAAACTGGAAGGAGAGCTGTGTACCAATCACCAGTGATAATGCACAGAACCAGCAAGGTCTAGCACCTAATGTCCGACCCCGCCTTCTCGTGGTGCAGGCCTTTAGTACCTTTCAAAAGAGATATTCTCTTTTGGAAGAGAACGGAAGGGGAGGCTGCTAGTTCAGTATGGCCTACTGAAATGGTCATCTATGGCCACCTTTTTCTTTTTTTTGAACCCTGCTGAGTAGTGGTCAACTTCACAGGGTCCTGGTGCTGACCATTTATACTTACTAGACTGGACTTGTTTATGGATTTGAGCTTGATTATGGATCCTGGACTTCCTGCACTGGTGGGCCTCTGTTGAGGGAGAGTCTGCCGCTGTGTTTTCTGTTTGCTTCTGGGTTGCCAGCTCTAAGTGAACAGATGCATGGAATACCTTATATCAGCTGGTGGATAATCCTAATCAAAGGCCATCGCAGGTACCTGAACCTTACTTAGCTAGTTGGGCATCATCAAGCCTAAACTGGAGTAATGTGTCTCAGGCAGGCCATGTGGCTCTTGAAAAAGTCCACTTGAAAAGATGGTGCGTGAAGTTCCTACCAGCATCGGTGACTTCAGCCTTTAGCAGAGGAGGAACTGGTCTTTGCCCCATGCCTGCGATCAGAGGGCTGTTTTTTCAGACAAGCATTAAAGACTTGAATGTTATCTGCTGTTATGCCCCCACTGAGGATTCTGATGAGGATGAGAAGGATAAGTTTTATGGACAACTTCAGGATATTTTGAATTCTGTCAAGAAATGAGATATTACCCTTGTTCTAGGTGACTTTAATGCCAAAGTCGGTTCTGCTCTGACCTTTGGGGAGGGGTGATAGGCCCATTTGGTATTGGTAGCTGCAATGGCAATGGGCAACATCTCCTACAGGTTAGTAAACTCAGTGGTTTCAGAATAACTAACACTTATTACAAACACCGCGACATACATAAGTACACATGGGTTTCGCCTGCTTAGCTGCATAATAATATGATTTATTATATATTAATTAACAGCAAATGGGCTAGTTTTATTAGGAATACCAGGGCATATAAAATAAATACCCCCTCAAGCAGCTGCTTGCCACAGAGGTCTGACAGGAGCCTGTCAGTTTATATGCCACAGAAGGTCTGAGAGGATGGCAGGACCTCAGCAGAAAAACGACACAAACAGCCATGCCTTACCCGGGGCTCGAACCCAGGTCCCTTAGATCAGTAGTCAAGCGCGCTAACCACTCAGCCAAGGGAGGGCATATAGGAGAGCTGAAATTGGATCTGACCATTACCTTGTTAAAAGTGTATTGCAGCTTAAACTTAAAAAAGTGTGCTAAGTTTAAAAAATTTACCTTTGCTACTGAAGCTCTGAAAGACCCAGTTATAGCTAAAGCTTACCATGATAGGTTACTTAGTCATTATGACAGTCGTGGTTTGCTTACTACTGAAGTTGAGAAAGAATGGGGCCATTTTAAACACGCTTTTTTGGAAACTAACAGTACTCTTTTAGGAAAAAAGGAGCAGAGGAGGCAAAATTATTTGAGTGATAAGTCACTTGAGCTTATTTTAGAAAGATGGAACTGCAGGAATGTCCTTTATCAACATCCTACTAGTCCTAATAGAAAGCATTACAGAGAGCTTAATAAACATGTAAAGGATCAGTTAGCTGCTGAAAAGAATCTTCGGCTCGATAGCTTGGCTGACAAAGCCGAGGAAGCAATTAGACAGCACAACAGCAGAGAGCTGTACCAGATAGTTAATGTTTTATGTGGTAAAAAACGGACAGGCATACAGGGATTCAAGGATAAACAAGGTAAGGTTATAGAAGGTGAGGATTCTGTCATGGCTAGGCGGCTAAGCATTTCAGTAATGTTCTAAACAATGTGGTTTGTTCTACTCCCATTGTTTGCAATGATGATAGATGCATTAGTGGCTTTAATGTTGACCCTATAACACAATCTGAAGTTATTTTGGCTATTTCTAAACTTTAATTTCATAAATCTCGGGGGTAGATAAAATTACTATAGAAATTCTTAGAGCTGGGAATGTTTCGGTTACCACTTGGATGACTGAAATTTTGAATATCTTTTATGATAAAGACATGGTTCCTAAGGATTTTTACCAGAGCTATTATTATCCCTATTATTAAAAACGTGATCACAGTTATTCTGATAACTATAGGATATCAGCCTACTCTCTGTTCCAGGGAAAGTTCTTTGCATGATTGTGCTTTAAAAAAATTAGAATCTGGTTAATAGGCAATTGTGTGATGAGCAATGTGGATTCAGAAGTGGTAGGGGATGTGTGGATCAGATATTTTCCTTAGGCAGATTCTTGAGAAATGTTTAGATTTTCAGAAACCTTTAGTTGCTAGCTTTGTTGATTTCAAAAAGGCTTTAGACTCTGTTGATTGTCATAATTTGTGGTTGATTGTGAGATCATATGGTATACCAGACAAATTAGTTTACGTAATGAAAGCTCTCTATAATAACACTGAGTCGTGTGAGAGTTGGTAAGGCTTGTAGCAATTGGTTTAGCATTACTTCTGGTGTTCGACAAGGGTGCATTTTGTCACCTTTTCTTTTTAGTTTGGTTATTGATCATGTTATACGAAATTCACTGCAAGGGAATGATTTTGACCTTAAATGGACTGGAGATGCTAAAATTTCTGATTTAGATTTTGCTGATGATTTAGCCCTTTTGGCAAATGATGTTGGTGAGAGGAACTTTTTCATTCGAGCTGTTGATGAGACTGGTAGTAGAGTAGGTTTAGTTATAAACAGAGAGAAAACTAAAGTGATGAAAATTGGTCAGGCCAGCTGTGATTAAGTTGATCTGAATGTTTGCAGTCTTAAGCAGGTGTCACAGTTTAATTACTTTGGCAGCTACATAACAGATACTGGTGATGTGCGATATGAGATTAACAGACGAGTAGGGATTGCTGCCGGGACTTTTAAGAATCTATGGAGAGTGTGGAGAAATAGGCGTATACACCTAAAGACTAAAATTAAACTGTATAATAGTTTGGTTATTTCTAGGGTTAGTTATGGTAGTGAAACGTGGACACTTTGTAAACAAGATAACAGGAAACTAGATGCTTTTGATTCCAGATGCTTACGCAGTATCTTGGGCATTAGGTGATTCAACTTTGTAACTAATGATGAGGTTAGGCAAAGGAGTTTGCAACCTCCTTTAAGCAGCATATTGTGCAGAGAGACTCTGTTGGTTTGGCCATGTTGCCCGTATGAATAATTATAGATTGGCGAATAGGGTTATGAACAGTGTGCCTAAAGGCCTCAGAAAGAAGGGGAGACCTAGGATGTGGTGGGCAGACAATGTCAAACAGGACCTTGTTAGAATTGGTGTGCAGTGGTTGGATGCAGCAGATGTAGCTCAGGGCAGATATGTTTGGAGAATTAAACTGCACAGTCTGGTTGGACCTCCCTAACCTATGGCTGCTTGATGATGATGATGATTCTAGAAGAGCATCAGTGACCTGTCTGCTGAGAAGCAAACCTACATCTTGGAGACACTTTTCATTCTTCCTCCCTGAAAAGAGTAATTTAAAGTTATTTTTAAGTCTCTCACCTTTACTTGTCCATCTGGTCTCTTGCAAGCCTAGAATATGTAGGTTATAATGCTGGAATTCCTGCATGAGGACATCAAGAGAATAATCTCTATATTAATGTCCTCATATTTCATGTACCTACAGAGAGAAAAATTGTTAATAGGATTTTCAAAGAAACTAGGTTTATTGAGAAAGATGGGGGCCAACAATATCAAACAGCCCCCTAACTACAGGTATGGTGCAAAGACCTATTCCCCCACTGCTAAAGGCTGAAGTCAGCCATGCTGGTAGGATCTTCAACTATGCAAGCACCACATATGCAAGATCCAGAAACTGACCTGCTTGAGACACATTAGTATAGGATTGATAATGCCCAACTAGTTAAGCGACGGTTCAGTTACCTGTGATGGCCTCTGATCAGAATTATCCACCAGCTGGTATAAGGTATCTTGTGTCTCTGTTCACTTAGGGCTGGCAACCCACAGGCAAACAGTAAACACAGCGCAGATTTTCCCTCAACAGGGTCCCACCAATGCAGCAAGTCGAGTATCTATTATCAAACTCAAAGCCATAAACCATTCCAGTCTAGTGAGTATAAATGGTTAGCATCAGGACCTCTATGAAGTTGACCACTCCTCAGCAGGGTAGAAAAGGAATGGCCATAGGTGACCAGATCAGTAGGCCACACTGATCTGGCCATAGGTGGCAGATCAGTATGCCACACTGATTGGGCAGCCCTCCCCTTCCATTCTCTTCCAGAAGAGAATATCTCTTTTGAAAGGTACTAATGGCCTGCACCACGAGAAGGTGGGGTTGGAACATTACCCACCACCCTTGGATGTTAGGCCTGGCCAGTTTTGTGTATCACTGGGGATTGGTATACTGTACCAATGTATACATTCTGTATACTGGGAAAGATACTATCCAGCCATATGCAAGCAATGTTGGCCGTGCACATGCAATTGGAATAAACTTGAGGAACATCTTATTCAACCAGGGCTACAATATATACATGGATCACTATTATTCCTTTCCAGCCTCATTTCAAGAACACTATATAAAAAAACACCATGCCACAGGTACTGTAATGAAAATCCTGGTTGGGCAGTTAGTAGAGAAAATGCAAATGGGAGAGGGGGTGGGATTTCATTCAGAAAAAGTTTTGGTTTGAAGTGGCGTGATAAAAAAGGTGTAATCATGCTCATTTCCTTTCATGGTGCTGAAATGTAAATATAAACAATGTAAGTTTAATCCTTTTTAATAATACTTGTTTTATTTTTTTATGAATTTTCAAGCTTATAATATTTTTTTACAGAATTTCCCATTTTGTGTAATGGGAATCAATATGACAAGAATTGTTTTGGAAACATTACGTGAAGAAGTTTTGAACAGGTTAGTTATCCAATTGTACTTTAAAGATTGTTCCTTGACAAGACTAATATTTATGAAACTGTTGAAGTTTATGTTCTTAACTTGTTTTAAGCAAATAATATAACCAGAGATACTTTTTTTTTGGCAAATATTAATGTTTCTGCATATTTGAATTTCAAAAATTTTACTTTTACGTTGCATTTAAGCAACAATTATGATTGGATAAAATGCTTTGAAAAAAGTTTTTCTATTTCAAAGAATTTTCATATACAGTAAAAAAAGATTATTCCAGACCCCAATTATCCAGACTTTATGGAATGTTATGAAAAATCATTCACTCTGGATTTACTTGAAGACATAGTGCTGTGCAGTGTTGCCTACAATACAGATCAAGTTTCAAGATTACAGTACCACTCGGTACACTGCTTTGGCCTCTTCTTCAGGTGAATGGATGCCCTAGAGTAGCCTCCCTAGCATCCATTGGCTGGTGGCCTGCTAGGGTTGCATTGCAGAGTTTCTTGCCATGTTCAAGGTACAGGACTTTCACTTCTTGCCTGTTGGGTAATAATGTTCATGCAGCCCTGTCATCCAGTCAGAGACCTCCTTGTTGGACATCATATTGTATGGGGGTCATGAACACTAAATCTTATTTCAAACATTAATTATTTTACTAGTTCATATGTCTCATTTTCAAAATGGCCCAGCATAATGTTGCATTTTTATTATCTCTCCTTTGTGCAGGAGCTTGTTTATTGAGCAGACCACTGGAGAAGGTATCACTTCTTTGGTTAATTTCACAGAGTCTTAAACATTTGCCTGTGTGTTTGATATGTGCTGCAGCACATGTCCCTGGAAAGGAGGAGGATCTTGGTAGTTGCCTAGGGGTTTCTTTGTTCCTCTCCAGTCCGTGACTGATGAGGTTCTCTTAATGCTTTGTAGTTAGAGAGCCTATCAGATGCTTACTAGGCAGTGCTTAGGAGGACAGCCTGCTATATACTACTTTGCCTCATCTTAAAGTCTTGGAATGGATTAAAGTCTAGGATCAGTCTGCTGGTGAATTCATTTGCAGGGTCACCATGCATTGAGTTCCTTGTCCAGGTCTGGGTGCAGGTTTGCAATTATTGTTGTCATGTTCTTTGTACAAGACATGTACGAGTACAGTGCCCATGCAGCCCTGACTCCAATCTGGTGTTCTATTATTTGGCTCAATAATGGATGAGAACCACAGACAGTGAATTTCATTTTTTTAAAATATATATTATTCAACTCCTCATTCTTCTGCCTCAGTTACTAAGTGGCCATTACATGAAACAACTAGTGTGCCCACTCTTCTTCTGCATCTTTTTCTTCTGTTTCTACTGTCCTCAATTCCCTGTCATCCATTCCACAGGTGATCATTGATAGGGAATATGTCATTTTATTTTTTCCAAATCTTTAAAAAGATTTGGAAAGTTTTGCAAGTTCACTGAAATCTCCCAAGATCCAGTGACTTGCTAATAGAAACTTTGAGTTCTAATCACTCAGAACTACTCCTGAAGGTTATGATAATTGGTGGAATACCCATTTTAGTCACTATTTGACAGTTTTAAATCTCCACTTGGTGTGATATGAATGGGGTCTCCAAATACTTCTAACAAGGCCAAAATTCTGTGACATCATACTAGACCACACTCAAATTGGACCAGAATACCATTCCGGTTGATGCAGCTGCAGTTTATTTTCCTACACACTAGAGCATTTACTACTCAGGATGATTCCCAAAAGGAACTAGCCAAATGAACCTGGGTCCTTCTAACCACCACTGAACCAATTCAATCCAACTAAATGTGTGAAATCTTGCCCAGTAAAAGGATTACATTCTGCAGGTGAGACAGCATGTCCGAAATGAAATATAGGAGTGACAATAATACTTATAAATTTTTGTGGAAGAAATTGTTGTGATTTGTCTTTTACATTTTTTCCTTATGAGACACAAATATTAACAAACATATAAATTATTAATATATTCTTGGTATAATGTGATTATTATATTATTTTATATTACCTCAATCATGAATGTGACATTGTTTTGGTTCCTATATAATTGAATTTTGAAAATTATTTTTTCCTGTATTTCAATGTTAATATGAATAAAATTGTATATATTAATTGTTTTCACTGTGATGAGTATTTTTGTAATAATGTGAGAGTGGCATTATAACGAGAGCTTCAGTGGCATTATAATGAGTTTTACTATATGTAGAAAAATTTATGTAAGGAACTGTGTTGTAATTCATGTGTCAAATACAATAAAATAAATAATTAGTAATTAAATAATTACATGCATGTATGTATGTACACCCTTCCTCCCTGAAAAGAGAAATTTAAAGTTATTTTTTAGTTTTTTAATACTAAAAAATAATTTTAAAAAATGTATAATTTAAAAATTAAATTTTAATTAATTAATAGTTTAAAAAACAAAAAATGTAATTATGACCTTTTACCTGTCCATCTGATCTCTTGTAAGCATAGAACAGAAGAGGAGAATTTCGGAAACTGTGTATTGAAACAAAAATTAAAGACATGAATGTCATCTGTTGTTATGCCCCCACAGAGGACACTGATGAAAAGGATAAGCGTAGAAAATGTTTATAAAGAGTTCAATATGTTACCCGTAAGAAAATTGTATGTATTCAAATCCTTTTGCATTTGTTTAAACACTGGGATAAGAAAATTTCAGTAACATCAATTTACGAAAGTAAAAGTAGCAAACACCCAAATATTCATATTTCTAAGCCTACAAGAACTCTCATTCAGAAGCATTTTGCCTATAGAGCCCCTAAAATATTCAATGAAATGCCAAAATGTATTAAAACTGAAACACATCTTCGTAAATTTAGGAACTAAAAACTAAGAAATTGGTTGCCTAATATACATGATATTGAAGTTTCACTGTGAGTTACGTTGTATAATTTCTATTAGTTGTTTAGATTGTATATAGATTACTCAATAGAGTAATATCACTTCAGAAAACACTCTTGTGCCTTGTCCATAATGTGTATTTTCTTATTAACAGGTGAGTTTGCAATTCTTGTGAGTAGTTTATTTCCAACTATGAAATGTAAAAGTGTTTCTATACATTATTTTATCTGGAAATGATTGATTGACTTCTTTCCAGTAGTCCAATATAAATAATATAAATAATTCATTAATGGGCATTGTCTTCCTTACATCCACATATTGTCCACCTCTTTTCCATCCATTCATCCATAACTAGTCATGTTGGCATAAGAATGTTTTTCTCATGTGTGCCATGCCCAAAAGAGACTTCATTTGAATACTTAAAGATTGCTCCATCTTTTTAAACAGATTTTGACTCCCCATAATTTCCAAAATACATTGGCCACCCAGTCCTAAATTTCTGCTACAGGTTTTCCCTTGCCACCCATTAGTGCATTTTGAGTTCCCCAATATTGCCAATGATAAACCCCGGATTCAAATTCAAAACCTCATGTTTTTCCAATTCAGGATTCCTTTGATTTTCAATGGGAAATCTAGTAATTTTTATTTATAGCAATAATTTTCAGAAAAGTTTACAGCTATTACTTCTGGGTTGGATTGTTTTATCTCTCAGTGGCACTTTTTTGTACAGAATGGGCTAAATGTTCAAGTCACAAGGACCCTGTAGACTCGGAGGAGGTTAGGGGAATTGGACTCACTGGACAGCTGTTGGGACCCTCCCCCCATAAGATTGGGATGCACTGCATTAGAGATGGGAACTTCCCATCAAGACCAGCATGTTCTTTAACATTACAGAGTATGGCTCTCCTGCACATGAGGCCACAGCTTAATGTTTCATCTGATGGGCAGTCAGTAGGGGACACTGATGGCTTTTCCAAGCCCATCAGTGTCCCCTACTGACCATCTGCAGGGCAAGGAGTTTTGAGGAGATAAATCTCAATTCTGGCCCAGGTGGGACTCGAACCTGGGAACTGCAGATTACGAACCTGGCACTATCACTTCTGAAGAAACATTTGTTGTTCTAGGCAACTAGTATGTTAGCAGTTGGCCCCATTCATTCATTTCAGTTCATTCAGCAGTTTTGATCCAAATTTGCATCTTTGGGGTTTTTCTGGGGGGAGAGGGAGGGAGAAGAAAGGTGGGAAGACTAATTCCTACAGTTCTTTAATCTGTTATGAGGAGAAGTTGTATATTGAATTCTATAATCATATCTATTACCATTTAAGAGAGATTTCTCCTCATTTCATTCTTCCAGGGTACCATTTTTTGAGGGATGAAGAAATATTGAGAGCCAAACTCTTTCACTACTTTAGGTTGCTGTTTGAGGAAACTGTATATTGAATTTGGTGGTCCAAGTTCTTACAATTTAGAAGAAGGAAATTTTTGGATCTCCTAACTCGAACATTGATTTATGTTATGATTAGAAGAAACTGCATACTACATTTGGAGATTCTAGCTGTTCATTTTTAGAAGCAAATCCTATTTTAAAATTTTAATTTGGGGGGGGAGTATTTTTTGGAGTCCAAACTCTTCATTATCATCATCATCCTCAAGCAGCCATGGGCTATGGAGGTCCAACCAGATTGTGCAAATTAGTTTTCCAAGCATATCTGTCCTGAACTACATCTACTACATCTGGCCACTGCACACCAATTCTAAAAAGGTCCTATTTGACATTGTCATCCCCACCGCATCCCCCTCTTTCTGTGTCCTTTAGGCACTCTGTTCATAACCCTATTTACTAATCAATAATTATCCATATGGGCAACATGGCCAAACCTAGATTGGTCTAAATTACAATTACAAGAAGCAGTATACCGAGTTTGGAAGTTCCAGCTCTTTTTGTTTAGAAGCAATTCCTATCACTTTTTAAAGGGGAGGGAGGGATTTTTTGGGGAGAGGAAAATTTTAAGATTTCAACCCTTGCATTAGTCTAAGTTACAACTAGAGGAAGCAGTATATAGTTTGGTGGTTCTAGTTCTTACTATTTAGAAAATAGAATTCCCACCCCTTTTTAAAAGGGTTCTTTTTGGAGGGAAGAGATCCTGAGAACAAATAAACAAAAAAAGCAAGTAGCATTCAGGCAGACTCTCTCAGATGCATAGCAGATTCTCTTCTTGTCTGGTATTTAGAAATGTTTTGATGTCATTCACAAGTATAAAATCTGTGAATTATTGCTTATTGAAAGAAAAAGAAATTAAAGCTATTATTTATTGCCTAAAATAGATTAATATGTACATCAATGATAAGAATATGTTTCAAATGAGGAAAAGAAATGCTTTATAGTAAAAACCAATGTATAGGTGTTTAATGTTAAGAAACATATCACGAGTCTATGAGACACAGTGCGACCATCCATTTTACAAAACAGCACACAACTGATGAGTTAATTAGCAGCCAACATTCAAAACACAGTCTTATTCACTGGTCATACATTTTATTTAGGGTATGGAACAGAAAGAAATAACCACTTTTGAAATTATTTAACCTGGAATCAACCTTTGAATATTGACTTTCATCCCCCTGCTCTTCAATGTATAGAAGTTCTTCTTCCATACCCTTTGAATGCTCTTCAATTTTCTTATCAAGGAAGCTAAAATTACCTATATAAGGTATCACCAGTTATCAACAGATAAACATAAGGCCATCTGCATAAAATATTTCAGCACTACTGAATTATAGCATATAGTTCTTATTGATTTTATAATTAAGTAATACTTATTTCCTTTTGATGTAGGGAATGTAACAAGAAGGGTAATGTTCTTGAAGTAGTGAATGAATTCTACTCTGGTATATATTTACATCTTTATCAAATTTGGAGGGATCAAAAGAAAACCATATTAGATTCAGGATATGTTCTGAAAGGTTTGTTATTGCCATTAGAAGCTAGTATCTTTTTCATATTTTTTTCCTCTTAGACTAATTTGGTACACTTCTATACATTCAATATATTTTTTGAGTGTGGCATAATTGAGAAGCATCATTACTTACACTTTACGAAAACTTAAAACTGCATTCTTTTCTACTGTAGCTTGTTATTCAAATGCCTTTATTCAAATATTTTAGTTTCTTAAATACGTAGAAAAGTTCCATAAAAATTTGCTGAGAGAAGATCCCGTGTACCATTTTCCTCGAGGTAATGAATTGAACTACCCATGTATAGCACCTAAAGTGTGATGCTACCTATAAGGACCCACACACTGCAGAAAATAATAATTATTTTTGTTGAAGTGAATTAAATTTGGAACAAGAAACGGAAATTGAAATAATTTTATTGTTGTTTGATAGGGAAAGAACCGTAGCATGGTTGATACATACATGATTATCATAATTTGGATATGCAATTTGTTTCGTAGGAAAATATTTTATTTTCTTCCTGATTCTGAGAATTATGTTTTGATGAATGCTACTAGTTTTTGAAAGAATTTGCCCTCACGGCCTATAGTTCCTATAATAAGGTGAGTGCCAGATGTTCCATAAAAGCACAGAGTGGTTAAGCATGTTTATATGAGAATGAGAACCATAAAATAATTAAAAAGTAGATGAAATTTGGAGGAAAGTGTTTGTAACATACCAAAGATTATTAACTTTCTCAAATTGGACCTTTTGTCTGATCCAAAATAGATTCAAACTCCGGATAGTTTATCAGGTGCCAGGCAATAATAACTTGCCAAATAAAGTTGAAATAGGGTTCGTTATGTATATAAATGTAAATGGTAGATAGGTAGTCGCTGGAAGGAGAGCTATGCACCAATCCCCTGTGATGATGCATAGAACCGGCCAGGCCTAGCACTTAATGTAAGACCTCGCTTTCTTGTGGTGCAAGCCGTTAGTACCTTTCAAAAGAGATAATCTCTTGTGGAAGTGAACAGAACAGGAGGGCTGCCAGATTAGTGTGGCCTACTAATCTGAACAACTATGGCTACTTTTCTTTTTTTCTACCCTGCTGAGGAGTAGTCAACCACACAGGGTCCTGGTGCTGACCATATAAACCCACTTGACTGGACAGATATATGGCTCTGAGCTTGATTATGAATCCTGAATTTGCTGCACTCGTGGGCTTCTGTGGAGGGAAAATCATCCGCTTTGTTTTCTGTTTGTTTGTGGGTTAACAGCCCCAAGTGAATAGATTCACAGGATATGTTTTATCAGCTGGTGGATAATCCTGAGCAGAGGTCATCGCAGGCACCTAAATTCTTTGCTTTTGCTGGCATCATCAAATTCTACATTGGAGGAAGTCTTCCAGTGTAGATGGCTTCAGCTTTTAGTAGTAGGGGAATGGGTCTTTGCCCATGCCTACGATTAGCGGGCTGTTTGATATTGTCAGCATTCCTTCTTTTAATAAACATAGTTTCTTTAAATATCCCACTAACCATTTTTTGGTTAGTGGGCTTACTGCTGAAGCTGCTTACTGCTGAAGTTGAGGAAGAACGGGACCATTTTAAACAGGCTTTTTTCGAAACTAACAGTAGTCTTTTAGGAAAGAGGAGCAAAAGAGGCAGAATTATTTGAGTGATAAGGCACTCGAGCATGTTTCATAGCCCAAGAAAGAGTCTTATAAAAGTTGGGGGAGGGGGGGGGGGCTCAGTCAGTAGCAGACAAGGCTTGTAATCTGCAGTTCCCAGGTTTGAGTTCCAGCTGGGTCAGTATTAAGATTTATCTCCGCAAAACTCCCCACCCTGTCCATGGTCAGTAGGGGACACCGATGGGCTTGGAAAGGCCACCGTCCATCAGATGGGACGTTAAGCCATGTACTATGCACATTAAAGAATGCACTGGATGACCTTGACAGGAGGCTACCATCTGTCTCCTAACAGCTGTTCCAGTGGGTCCCTTCCCCCAATCTTCTCTGAGCCTTCAGGGTCCTTGTGACCTGGCCATTTAGCCCATTGTGTACAAAAAAGTGCCGCTAAGAAGTAAAGCAACCCAACCCTTAACGTGTAAAGGATCAGTTAGCTGCTGATAAGAATCTTTAGCCTGATGGCTTGCCTGACAAAGTTGAGGAAGCATTTAGACAGCACAAGAGCAGAGAGATGTACCAGATAGTTAATGTTTTTGTGTGGTAGAAAACGGACAGGTATACAGGGACTGGAGGATAAGCAAGGTAAGGTTATAGAAGTTGAGGATTCTGTCATGGCTAGGTGGGCTGAGCATTTCAGTGATGTTCTAAACAATGTGGTTAATTCTACTCCCATTGTTTGTAATGATGATAGATGCATTGGTGGCTTTAATGTTGGGCATATAACACAATCTGAAGTTATTTGGACTATTTCTAAACTTAAGCTACATAAATTCCCAGTGGTATATTAAATTACTACAGAAATGCTTAGAGCTGGGAATGTTTTGTTTACCACTTGGATGACTGAAATACTGAATATCTTTTATGATAAAGGCATGGTTCCTAAGGATTTTACCAGAGCTATTGATATCCCTATTTTCAAAAAAGGTGATCGCAGTTCTTGTGATAACTATAGGGGTATCAACCTACTCTCTGTTCCAGGTAAAGTTCTTTCCATGATGGTGCTTAATAGAATTAAGAATCTGGTTGACAGTCAATTGCATGATGAGCAATGTGGATTCAGAAGTGGTAGGGGATGTGTGGATCAGATATTTTCACTTTGGCAGTTTCTTGAGAAATGTTTAGAGTTTCAGAAGCCTTTGGTTGCTAGCTTTGTTGATTTCAAAAAGGCTTTAGACTCTGTTGATCGTCATAATTTGTGGTTGATTGTCAGATCATATGGCATACCAGACAAGTTAGTTAACATAATGAAATCTCTCTGTAATAACACTGAATCGTGTGAGAGTTGGTAAGGCTTATAGCAATTGGTTTAGCATTACTTCTGGTGTTCGACAAGGGTGCATTTTGTCACCTATTCTTTTTAGTTTCGTTATTGATCATGTTATGTGAAATTCACTGCAAAGGAAAGATTTTGGCCTTAAATGGTCTGGAGATACGAAAATTTCTGATTTAGATCATGCTGATGATTTAGCCCTTTTGGCAAATGATGTTGATGAGATGAACTCTTTCATTCGAGCTGTTGATGAGACTGGTAGTAGAGTAGGTTTGGTTATAAACAGAGAGAAAACTAAAGTGATGAAAATTGGTCAGGCAGGTTGTGATTCAGTTAATCTTAATAGTTGCAGTCTTGAGCAGGTGTCACAGTTTAATTATCTTGGGAGCTATGTAACAGATACTGGTGATGTGCAGCATGAGATAAATAGAAGAATAGAGAATTCTGCTGGAACTTTTAAGAATGCATGGAGAGTGTGGAAAAATAGGCATGTACACATAAAAGCTACAATTAGACTCTATAATAGTTTGGTTCTTCCTAGAGTTAGTTATGGTAGTGAAATATGAACCCTTTGTAAACAATATAACATAAAACTAGATGCTTTTGATTCTAGATGCTTACGAAGTATCTTGGGCATTAGGTGGTTCAACTTTGTAACTAATGCTGAGGTTAAGCAAAGGAGTTAGCTACCTCCTTTAAGCAGCATATTGTGCAGAGAGAGACTCCATTGGTTTGACCATGTTGCCTGTATGGATAATTATAGATTGGCAAATATGGTTATGAACAGTGTGCCTAAAGGTCTCAGAAAGAGGGGGAGACCTAGGATGTGGTGGATCAACAGGACCTTGTTAGAATTGGTGTGCAGTGGCCAGAAGCAGCAGATGTAGCTCAGGACATATATGCTTGGAGAACTAAATTGCACGGTCTGGTTGGACCTCCGTAGCCCATGGTTGCTTAAGGATGATGATGATAATGTATATAACATTACTTATCAAGCATGAATTCAAAAAAGATTGTCAAGTTTAATTACAGTTATATCTAAATCAAAATAACTGAATTGTTACTCAAGATGAAAAAAAAATGCAAAAGTCAAATATACAACAAACAAAGTTTATTTCCAAAAAATTCAAAGACTCTCCAATTCACCTGATGAATACAAAAGTCGGAGTAACTAAAGAAATCCATCTCTAAATACGACTTACAAAAACTGACTATTAATGTCTTCCTCCTTCACCACCTTCCTAACTCCATACTGACTCTTACTGATTCATCTCTCTACTCTGGTTCTACTCCATGTCTCTTGCAAGCTGGGAAAAACATTTGCATAATCTGAGGATTGTGCGCTATCTACGACGCAAGAGGGGGAGTGTCCTAAGCATGCGGCTGACAAACAAAAGGTAGGAGTTGTGCATGCGCAAATCCTTCTACGGATTGGAAAAGAGAAATGTGATGTCCAAAATGATAAATATAATGTAAATAAAGTAAACATTAATTAAACGATTCTGAAAGCATTCATCGGCGACACGGCGGGAATCGAACCCGCATCTCTCCAGATTCATGCCAGAGTGTGCTACCATTGTACCACGTGTCAGACAATGAAATTTTTCAGAATAAGACCTTATAAACCATCTACACTGAGACGTGGCTGACACAGCGCCATCTATATTCAAGGAGATGCAACTTATTTCAGCAGTTGCTATTAATTATCAGACGTTAATGAGAAGGTCGCTAAAGGTAAAGCGTATATATGAATAAAAATCAATCCATAGTGAATGCACAGAATTTCCTGTTAAGATAGACATCAAACATTAATTAAATGATTCTGAAAAAAAAATAAATCGCCCTATATGGCAGGAATAGAACTTGCACTCTCCAGATTGATGCCAGAGCACGCTATCATTGTACCACGTGTTGGACAATGAAATTTTTCAGAATAAGACAATATGAATCTTTTTCACTGAGATGTGGCTGACGCAGCGCCATCTATACTCAAGGTGATGCAACTTTTACAGCAGTTGCTGTTAATTATCAGATGTTAATGTGAAGGTCGCTAACGCTAAAGCGTATATATGATTAAAAATCAATCCATAGTGAATGCACAGGTGTTTCGTGTATATCTTAACAGGGAATTCTGTGCATTTACTATGGATCGTTTTTCAATCATATATACGCTTTAGCGTTAGCGACCTTCTCATTAACATCTGATAATTAATAGCAACTGCTAAAAAAGTTGCATCTCCTTGAGTATAGATGGCACTGTGTCAGCCTGGTCTCAGTGAAGAAGATTTATAAGGTCTTATTCCGAAAAATTTCATTGTCTGACGTGTGGTACAATGGTAGCGTGCTCTGGCATGAATCTGGAGAGATGCGGGTTCGATTCCTGCCATGTTGGTGAGGAATTTTTTTCAGAATCATTTAATTAATGTTTGATGTTTATCTTAACAGGGAATTCTGTGCATTCACTATGGATTGATTTTTAATCATATATATACGATTTAGCATTAGGGACCTTCTCATTAACATCTGATAATTGATAGCAACTGCTGAAAAAGTTGCATCTTCTTGAGTATAGATGGCACTGTGTCAGCCACATCTCAGTGGAGAAGATTTATAAGGTCTTATTCTGAAAAATTTCATTGTCTGACGCGTGGTACAATGGTAGCGCGCTCTGGCATGAATCTGGAGAGATGTGGGTTCGATTGCCGCCATGTCGGCAATGAATTTTTTTCAGAATCATTTAATTAATGTTTGATGTCTATCTTAACAGGGAATTCTGTGCATTTACTATGGATTGATTTTTAAATAAAGTAAAACATTGGAAAAGTAAAATTAAGGAATAGTAAAAGTGAATGGGTGGACCATCACAAGTTAAACAAAGGAAAAAGAAATTGCAGGAAGCTGGATTGAGAATCAAAATGGAGTCCAGCTTGAAATTTGAGTGGAGAGGATGTGTGAGATTGCACAGTGAAGAATGGGTTAAACCTTTGGGAAATTGGCAACTGGGAAGTGCAGAGGTTCACAGGCCAAAGTAACTGGATAAGGTTCCATGATTGTCTATCAGAAGACAGTTTCAAATAAATACAGAGAAAGTAAACCTTTAGTTCAAGAACTCTAGGATATGTGTAATTACTGAAGTAATTATTTTCTCTGTGAATATTCATTCATCTGTGAAGTAGATCATAGTGATTGCAAGTGGTGATAATAACAGTTTAAGGAGCAGTTTCTGATTCCAACAATTCCCAAGAGCAGCTAGCATCTAGTGTCTCAGGGGGCAAAATGAGATAAACATACTGGAGAATTCTATATCCCCTTGGAATTTAGAGTAATTGTGATTCAATCTGTAGCAGTTGTGTGAATAAGCATTCCATATTGAAGATGTGTGAAAATAGAGAAAATGGAAAAAAATTACAGATTGGTGCAGAAAGGATAAAGACGGAAGGATCCATTGCACTGCCTTCAAATTGTGCAGACTCTCATAGTGTACAGCAGAACAATGTATTTTTCCTCTATAGTGGAATGGAGGAGAGGCTTTGAGATCAGTTTCACCATATGATATGCTCTTCTGTAGTAGTTCGATTCTAATAAATGCCTGAAAATTTTTACCATACAAGTTTCAATATTGCTCATTTTTTCAAATGATGGGAATATCAATAGCAGAAGGTACAGAATTACCTATAAACATAGAATTTAAGAAAAATTTTTGCTTTCACCACTCATGGCAAAACTGATTTTTTTTTAACAAAAATAGGTCTTTACTAAAATATTGTGCAGAAGGTAAAATTTGATTATTTTTTCTATATTCAGTAATCGTCAAGTCTAAGAGAATTGATATTTTTAGATGGCTGTATTTTTACAAACCTTATGCACTCAGTGCATTGAAACAAATTAAAATTATTTTGTCAAACTTGAAATATTTTTAAATCATTAAAAAAAGTAAGATATTAAAAATGCTGTTTTAATTTTGTTTATTATTTACTAAAGAAAAGCATATCAAGGTGTTAATGCTGATAAATCATTTTTGCAGATAATAATAGGATTTATGCAAATGTAATGCAAAAACACAAGACATGCAAGAATAATAGTATTCATTATTAGCTAATGTGTTACTTAATCAATAACATAATTACCATTAGTGCAGAAGACACTGTTCCAAAGATCTACAAGTTTGTAGATGCCATTCCTGTAGAAACTTATCTTTCATGACAACGAAGTTGGTAATTCACTCTTTCACCTCGTCATTCTGAAACTTCTTACTGGAAATGAAATTGTTCAAGGATTGGAACAGATAGAAATCTGAGGGAGCCAGGTCCAACAAATATGGTGATGTGTCATTATCTCCCAGCCCAATTGCTGCTGCCTCTGTTGTGTTCATAATGCAACACAGGGGCCTTACATTATCTTGGTGGAATATGATGCCTTTTCTGTTTACCAATGCCTGGCATTTGACCTTCAGTGCTGTACTTAAGCAGTTCAACTGCTCACAGTACACATTTGATGGTTTGGGACAGGTTTTAAAAGCTCATAGTGGGATACCACTGCAATCCCACCAGAAACAGAGCATCATCTTATAAGAATGAAGTTCTGGTTTTGCCATAATCTGGGACAATTCTCCTGCTTGACACCCTGATCTTTTACAGACAATATTATAATAAATAATCCACTTTTCATCCCTTGTAATTACTTTCTCAGGAAAACCATCAGCCTTTTGTCATGCAAGCAATGAAGCACATGCAATATGGTGAGCTACCATGTTTTGATGTGACAACTGATATGGGATCCAGATATCCAGTTTTTACACATAACCCAGCTTTTGCAGATGTCAAAGAACAGAGGACTTCAGTAGCTGTGCCAATTCCCTGGATGTCAGACATGGATTTCTTTCCTTCAGCAATGCTTTAAAATGGTCATCATTCAATTCCACAGGCCAGCCACTTCCAGGTTCATATCTGAGCCAAAAGTCACCTGACTGGAACTTGTTGTACCATAGGTAACAGGTGCTTTTAGAGATGACAACCTCCCCATAAGTTTTGCACAGGTTACGCAAACACTCTTGGACATTGACAACATTTTTGAATTCATACAACGTGATGGAACAGATACAGACATCTTGCGTCGACATTGTGAAATGCATATTGCCACATATATGGACTAAATGTAGGTGTTAATTTATTTGTTAGGTAAAAGCACTTTACATAACATGGCATCACAATCCCTTTTTTGTTGTTTTGTATATAAAGTGAAAGAATTAATGGGTACTGTTTGATATTTTTTGATGCTCTAATTATAAAGATTTTGCTGCATTGCTTTGTTTTTTGGGGGGAATAAAAAAATTTATTTTTGAATTTCTCTATTTCTTCAGTTGAAAGGTATAGATTCACTTTTGAAATTGATATCAGGTTTAGGAGAAAATTTATCTGGAGCTGGATGGGATACGAATCCACAACCTGCTGATAACATGTCAGGTGCTGTAAACCACTGATCTACTGGCTGCTGATCAAGAAATCCTCAATTTAATGATATGAACTTTTCTACCTGTCATATACAACTCAAATACATGTGTCCCCTGAAGGCAATGTCAGAACACCTGACATGTTATCAGGAGGTTTTGGGTTGATATCCAACCCACCACAAAATTTAAAATTAACTTCGTTAATTTGACAAGTGCTCAATACTGTGTAGTCTGTCATTCAAAATTCTGCATTTCATGCAAGGTTTAACTAGAAGTTTTAGAGCTTTCATGAATTCTGAACTTGATAATGCTAGAATATTAATATTTTTTAATCAAGAAAATAAAGCATGTGTACCGATGTCAGATATGATAAAAAATTACCAAAGGCTATCTTTAGATCAATGTTGGAAAACATTATTGTAACATAACAAAATAATGGAATAATGAACTGATTTTTAAATAATTATGAATAACTTTAACAGAATTTCAAAATATTTATAACAATAAAACATAAACAATTTTCACCATTTTGTGTTTTGATACATTTCAGATTTTTCTTTTATAAGATATACTTAGAAGCTTGTTTGAAACAGATGTACAGTTTCCAAAAGAATTTGGGGAGCACCTGTCTTATCCACATTCGTCGCAATTGGTGCTCAGAGAAAGTGCTTTGTGATAGCCAGATAAGAACTGCAGTGGAAAAGAAAGGGAATCTCAATTCATGCAGAAGGTAAAAGGGCAATTACAATAGGGCAAAAATGACAGATATATTACAATTCCCCATGACTGGCTTAGACATTTAGAAAAGGAACTATGTAGGTGGGATGATTTGGGTATATTATAGAGAATCGAAATTTTTGGTTTTGATCTTTCCACCAAACCTTCGACTTTTCCTTCCCTCCCTCGAAACATTTCCATTGTGTATATTTGCTAATCTGTTAACAATCAACCTCATGTTGTACATATGTTGAGAAAAATAAAGGAGGTAATTCTCGTGTTTCAATCAAGCAGTGACGTTGAGTATCTTGTACTTCTCTGCAGCTCCTTTAAGAAAAGTCTGCGCAAAGTTAAATAGATAACATTTTCAACCTTTTTACTTATTTTTTTATTAGAATATTTTTTATTCTACTTGAAGTCTGTTTCAGAGAAAACTTATTTAATTATTTTGATAAATATTATTTAATTATATTATTTCGATAAAAATTCTTCAGTGTCATCAAATGACTCGTGAAATGATTTGCTAGAAATCTATTTTAATGAAACCGAAAAACTGGAGGTGAAAGAAAATAAAATTTCAATTTCATAAAATGTATTTGAGAGAGCAAACAGAATTTCTACAGAAGAAAGTATTTTTCACTATTGGAAAAATCAAAACAAAACATTGCAAAGAATTATTTTAGTAGTACTCAGGTATCTAAAGAGAGTTCTTTTGTGCTTAAATGGTTTCTTTTTGACAAAATAAATAATTTGGATTCAAAATTATTAAGAGACATTTTGCTTATAATGATGAATAAATTGTAGAATAACATTGATTGCATTATAATATAATTTTTTTTATATTATAATGAATTTAGATGTTTTTAATTTATATTTTAATTTGTTTAAATGAATTTAGTTTTTTTTTTTCATTGACTATGTGTTATATAATGTTAATATTTCTGAAGATAATTTCACTTTTTTTTAAAATTTCCTCAAGTCATTTTAACAACTTGTTTGAAAAATATTAATCTGTGCACAAAGACCATTATAGTACTAAGAATTATGAATGCATACTTAGCTTAGAAATTTTTATTAATAATGCTTCATTTTATTCTGAACAATTCCTAGAAATTTGGTGTAATTTCTTCAGTCAGGGACATATCCAGGGGAGGGGGAGTTCTCCTTTCCAAGTAAAATCCAGTTGTCTTATGCAAAATTTCAAACTTGTTCACCTGGTTTGAAATCCAAAAAAGGTGTCTTTGAATAATTTTTATTTTAGTCTCATATTTTATGCCCGACACTAAAAGTAGTTATAAAGACAATAAATAATTTTTATTCCATATGTCATAGAATATCTTGTTAACCTTTCTTGTCTGGTGGAATATTTTAGTAATTAGGACACCTTACTTAAGTCTTATTCTCAGACTTGCTCCCCCAAACTAAATAAATAAATAAAAAAAAAAAAATTCGGACCTCCTCAAAACTAAGTCCTGATACATGCCTATCTTCAGTAGTTTTGAGATTGTATGTCTTACATATATTAGAATGCATACAGTGGCATCATCCTATTTATTCATGTCTGGGTCTCCTAATAGAATTTTTTTATTTCAATTAGGAGACCCAGTTATGGAGAACATTATTATTATTAGAAACCCAATGATAGTTTCCTTTTTCCCCATTTTTTATTTGTTTTTTAACAATTGGATTGATTGAATTGATGCAAACTGCTGGACGACACTATTGCATACAGTATATGCTTTATATCAAGCTCTAAAAGGTTAGAAAATAGCGGAATGGTTACACCATTCACAAACTCATAAAATAAAGTGGGGTTCAGTAGGATAACGATAGCAATAAATAGTGATGACAAGTTAAATTCTCTATCACTCAATTCCATTTTGAAAATAATGTGATTCTATTTTGAAAATAATGTGCACAACTGTATGATGGAAGTGAAAGTTCTGGACCAATGGCAGTTACTTGAATGGAGAGTTAATTTTCCAGATACTGTAATTGCACACAAAAAAATCTGTTTATGTATAGTCAGAAGTTTTTAATGAATCTCAGACTGTTAAATATAGTGTTAAACTGTTATGTGACCAAAAAAATGTGTTACAGTGATATTTTGCACTACATCATAACTTGTGAATTTTTTTTTCACAATGTACGAGGTAAACATCTATTCCAAATCATTATTACAAATTATTGTGTTTATACAATATATTACTGCAAAAATAATAAATTTACCTTTGTTCACAGGAAATAAATAACTGTAACCATAAATTTCAATGTCACTTTTCCTCCAATGTTTTCAATGAATAATAGTCAAGTATTAATTATTTCTCAACAATACATGACAAAAAAGTAAATGAAATGCACAAAATATTTCTTACCAGTGATTTTCGAACAGTATAAATAAGAAAGCAAATGTATAAAAAAGATACTTTGCAGAAATAAAACACACTGGAGTAAGGTTCTCAACATGGGGTACGTGGTAAAATCTTTTTGGGTACACCGTGAGAGCACAAAAGTCGCTAGATCTAGTAACAAAGTCGCTAAGTTGGTCCCAACCATTGATGAACTGTGCAAGCGTAAACAAATGCAACCATATTCTGATTACCCAGTAAAAGGTTCATAATTTTATAAGATTTGTTAAATTGTTTGTCATTTTTTGTGTTTATCGATATATAATTATTATTATATGTAAATATTATATGTATTATTATTATATGTAATAATTATATATATGTGTATTAATGTATTAATTAATACATATATATAATTGTTACATATAATAATAATAATAATATTACATATAATAATAATATTATTACATATAATTAATTATATGTATTAATGTATTATTATTATTATTATTATTATTATTATTATTATTATTATTATTATTATTATTATTATTATTATTATTATTATTATTATATGTATTTATGAATACAAAATTTAATATGTGTGTATATATATAGTTGTTTAATAATTGTGTTTTATTTTATTCCCATTGTTATACTGTAACTATAGTTTTATATATCTATACAAGGGGTACACCAGTTACATATACATTTCCAGGGGCATGAAGCATAAAAGGTTGAGAACCACTGACCTAGAGTATGACTTGTTTGTGCATGTAATATTGAATATTAATACAAAATTTTACTCTTAATACATGATGTACAAAAGATTAGTATTCACAGTAAAATCTTTTATGTTAACACTATATGAATATAGGTTTTAAATACTTACATCAAGCAGTTAATTATTTTAATTTGGGCCCATAGCAAAGATTCAGTATTGTCAAAAGTTAATAACCATAATTTTATTACTGTCAGAATAAAATATTACAATTCAGAAATTTACAACAAGGCACCCCTTTTTTAGTACACGTAACAATAAATAATGAAACACTTGCATCATGCTGTCAATTGTCAGAAAATTTTTCCAGTAGGTCTTATACATGTGTCTTAAAGATTTGGTACTTACAAAATACTGAAAACAGTGTAGATGGCACTTTTTTTCCAGTATCAATGTAAATGAATCTGAGAAATGGTCCATGAGTAGAAACACTCCCTCAAGGACTCCGAAATATCTCTTTTGAACAAAATATGGTGCAAATGAGTACTATTCCCCGTGAAAAGTTGCATTCAGATTTACATGTAACAACACATAATTTCAACCATCTTTATGCTGACAAATCATCTGATAATTCTGGTTAATGTTTTTGCTATCTATCGTGGTATTTTCTCTTAATCTAGCTACTTTCATCCACTATGGAAGGAAAGTGCACTGGTCCTGTCACATGCACTTTTGCACTATATGTTTCAAATAAAGTTGATTGAAATGGGTACTGAACAAAAGAAATTGAGAACATCGTGGCGTACTTTTCCGTTTTTATGCAAACTTTTGAAGAGCAGCATCTGTGACTTTTCAAGGTCACCCTGTGCTGCTTCGGCAGAGCAAATTCTTAATACCCATTCGAGTGAAAGCTGCTGAATCTATGCACCTCGCAAAAGTCCAAAGTTTTTTCGAATGTTTACACTGATGTTACCGATTTAATGGATGAATGGTAAAAATGTTGATTAATGAAACAGGTGATAAAGTAATTTGAAACATTAATTAGTAAGATAGTATAATTTAAGAATGACAATTTTTTATTTCGGTACTCTACGAAATGGAGTTTTTAAACCACCTTGTTTGGTACATGGTACTCATCAGAAATAGTATGGACTGCCTGAAACAATGTTTTCCTGTCTTGAAAGAAGGCAGGCTAGAGGTAGGGTTACCCTATGTACTCAATAGGAGACAGTGTCCACCTTATCTCATGTCGCCTTTTTCTTACAACATGTTTGAAACTAGAGCATTCTTTTTAAAATTTCTCAAATCCATAACTATAATTTACTGCTAACCGTGAAATAATTTACTGCAAAACAAATCGTGAATGTTACATTAATTCTGTTAATGTTGTAAAAGTTACTATTTCCTGTAATCACAATATTATCAATTACATGCCAGACTGAAAAAAAAAAGTATTTGCTTTAGTAAATTGCATGAAATTTTGCTTCCACCCTTGGATGGATGAAGCTATGGAAGTTGATAGCAGTTTTATTAATTTTGCAACATAAAGGACAGGGAAGGAATTAAGAGACTACTCTTAGTTTGTATAAGCTTTCTCACATGCCTTGCCAAGACCAGTTAGTGGGGGGGGGGGGGGTTTATGGAACAGCAGATAGTTACTATACCTCAAATATCGCGTTATTGCTTATCGAGTAAGAATAAAAATCAGTACATCATAGAACACCAGCATCTGGTAACCCTATCTAGTGGTAATATTAATGTTCCTTGATAAACCTTTGGTTTTAATCATCAGAGAGTGTATACAGCATTTGTATATCTACACAGCCAATATCGGCTAAATATTTTAATCAGGGTGCCTTTATGAACTTTGCTTTTATTCAGTTTGTACTAGCAACTTCTGACTTTAGAGAAAATATTGACACATAATAACCAGTTCCATAAGAAGAGTTATATATTCTATGGGTCTTCAAAAAATCCAATTCACCTTTACACCAACTCACCTGTACACCAACTGTTAGTTCACATTTAAATTTATTGACATAGCGAGAAGTAGAAAGTCTGTCAATTGCACACATCCAAGGAAAAAACCCTCTGAAAAGAACCCTCTGAACCCTCTGAAAAACCTATCTGAATGGGTGGTGGCTGGTAGCTCAGTGGCCAAAGCACATTACATGTTATCAGGAGGTCATGGATTCAGATTCCACTTGCTAAAGACGATTTTTTTTCTATAGTTATTCAAAGAGGGGTTAGGGTTACTGTCAGTAGTGCACCAGGCTCATAATTTGCAGTTCCCAGGTTTGGGTCCCAGCTGGGCCAGCGTTCAGATTTATCTCCACAAAACTTTCTGCACTACCCTCGGTCAGTAAGGGACACTGATGAACTTGGAAAGGTTGCCGTCTGCTAGATCGGACATAATGCTGTTGTGGGAGAGCCATACCCTGTACATGTTAAAGAACACACTGGATGGCCTTGATGGGAGGCTACCATCTGTCTTCTAACAGCTATCCGGTGGGCTCTCTACAAACTTTTCTGAACCATTAAAACATGTTATATAGGTAAACTTAATGGTTGCAGAGTAACAGTTATTACAAACCCATGCCACATGGGTTTCAAAGAAATATTGATTATATATTAATTAAGAAGAAATGGACTAGTTCTGCTAGGAATACCTGGACATATAGGGGAGCAGAAATTGGCTCTGATCATTGCCTTGTTAAAAGTGTCTTGCAACTTAAGAAGTGTCATATTAAAGTTCAAAAGGTAACCATCAACACTGAAGATCTGAAAGAGCCAGTTACCCCAAGGCTTACGATGCTATGTTAGTCATTATGGCAATCGTGGTTTATTTACTGCAGAAGTTGAGGAAGAATGAGACCATTTTAAACTGCCTTTTTTGAAAGCTAACCATACTTTTTAGGGTAAAGAGGATATAAAGTTATTTGAGTGATAACATGCTTGAGTTTATTTTTGAAAGAGAGAACATCAGGACCCTGATAGGCTTAATAGAAAACTTTACAGAGAATTTAAAAAAAGTGTAAATGGTCAGCTTCGTGTTTCAAGCTTTGTAGAACCTCCATCATGCATTTTAGCTTACGTGTTTTTTTATCCCAAAATAGTTTCTGTGTTAATTATTTTTCGGTTTCGAAGCAAATTAGTATTATAGTGATCAAGCCCATTCGTTCTTTTGTGTTTAATCTTTCGCCATCGGAATGAACGAAACTAAATGTATAGTATGCAGCTCATCTAAGCAAAGACTGCACAGTTTTTGTAGCGATCTTTCAAGAGAAGTAAAAATTCTTTAAAAGTTATTCTTGGTACCTTTAGTAATAGTTTGCACTATTCCAAAAATAAAATATAATTTATTTTAATATTTTTAATATTTGATTGCTTTTAACATAATTTTTCGCCATGTGCCTTGAGCACCAATGTTTATATTACGTACGAAATTGCTATCTTTAAGATACGGATTATCTTGGTGATCAGGATAGCACGTTTATCATTAAGGCAGAGTTCTATTTATTATTCTATTTAAAATGATGGCAGAAATTTCCAGAACAATTATAATAACTTATATTTTGACGATATCTTCGAAACAAATATTTCCTATATAATGCGGAAATTAGGGTGAAGCAAGCGATCCTTTTCAGCACAACTCCATATGGTGAACAGACGACGTTTTAGAATTACTTTTTAAAAAAAATAAAATTTATTAAACATTTCCTTACAGTTTACAGCACATAACTTCTGTATTTGAGTCAGACATATACGTATGTGTATTCTTTTTTTTGTATTTTTACAAATTGATTATTTCGTTTTTCATCACTAGTTATATTTTATAGGTATTTTTTTTCTTATATACAGTAATACCCCGCTTTACGACGATCCGCTCATACGATATTTTCAATTACGACCAATACCGATATTTACGACGCCGATTTCACTCATACGACGGTTTTAGCTACCAAAGCTGAGGGGGCGGGGGTGGCTCAGTTGGTAGCGCGCCAGGCTCGTAATCTGTAGTTCCCAGGTTCGAGTCCCAGCTGGGTCAGCGTTGAGATTTATCTCCGCAAAATTTCCCCGCCCTGCCCACGGTCAGTAGGGGACACCGATGGGCTTGGAAAGACCGCCGTCCGTCGGATGGGACGTTAAGCCGTGGCCCCGTGTGCGGGAGAGCCATACCCTGTGCACGTTAAAGAACACGCTGGATGGCCTTGACGGGAGGCTACCATCTGTCTCCCAACAGCTGTTCCAGTGGGTCCCCTCCCCCAACCTTCTCTGAGCCTTCGGGGTCCATGTGACCTGGCCATTTAGCCCATGGTGTGCAAAAAAGTGCCGCTCAGAGGTAACCCAACCCAACCAAAGCTGAGTAAAAGGTAAAGTAGATAGTGTGCGCAACCGGTTCGAAAAGTTGAAGCAATTTGAACGAATTCTTGCCCACCCTTTACATGGCCGCTGTAATGTAAAGTATGGGTATTAATGCACTAAGTAGTTAAACGTTTTGTTGTTGCTTTTTTTAAATTACGTTCCTGGGATAAAATTCAATCAATCGTTTTAGTTGAACCTTTAATAAAAATAAAAAAAATGAATAAATAAATACCCCCTCAAGCACCTGCTTGCCATAGAGGTGTGACAGGAGCCTGTCAGTTTATATGCCAATGTAGAAAATCTAAAAGGATGGCAGGACCTCAGCAGAAAAGCGATAAATACATCCATGCCTTACCCGGAGCTCGAACCCAGGTCCCTTAGATCAATAGCCAAACACGCTAACCATTCGGCTACTGGACGGCTAGCCAATAAAAATATTGTATTTAATAAAAAAAAAATATCATTTAAAAATCGCGTTATTTCCAAACTTTCCTGAAAGTAAATATTTTGTCTGATACTACAATTTAATGAAAATAGGAACTCCTTTATTTATTAAGGCATGCAAACACAATACTAAGAAAAGGCGCTTGCTACATGATTGCCTATACTTGCTGGCGGCCATGTAAAGGGTGGGCATTAACGAGCTTACTTTAGCTTCAGACTGGGGGGCGCTGTAACACAACGGTTGCTCACTCTATGTATTCTATCTCATTGAGCTGGACGACTGCATAGTAAAAGTGGCGCCACATTAGTGGCTGACAGTAGTGCCATTGGACAATGTTTTCCGTTTACTCAGCTTTGGAATAAGTCAATGCGCAGTTTTCGTGGACTCAGTTTACTTACATCGTCTTTGCTCGCTGCATCTTAATGTGTTTCCTTGTGAATTATAAAAACTATTATTGTTGTTAATAATGGCAGATAAAAATCAAAGAAAGGGTGATGTTAATTCCAGTGAAGAGTAGTAAACCTATTGCGTCAGATATTAAAATTATAAAATTTAGTGACGAATGAGAGTATTTTAATTGTAAAATGCTTTATTTACGTCAGTTACGCACATATACAACTGCTTAAAAATATTAAATCACTACACGCATCTACAGGGGAAAACAAGGCAATGATTCGCTATACGATGGTGGTCTGGAACCTAATGTGTCGTACAAGCGGGGTATACGCTTGTGTATTATAATCTTTGCAGTTACGCTATTTCTGTCGCATGAGTATAAAATTTTATTAATGAATGCAAAATTGATAACGTTTGATTTTCGGGAGGTTGTAATTTCAAGTATTCCCCTCCAAGTCCATTTTGGCCTTGCTTAGTCTTTTAATTTTTTTAACTTATATTTTTATAGGAAATCATGTTACTGTCTTGCTCATATTTAACTTTCAGTTATGTATGCAATAGTTCTCAAAATAAAAAAAATCTCCCCTGAAGCAGTTTCTTGCCACAGAGGTCTGACAGGAGCCTGTCAGTTTAATACACTAGAGTAGATCTGTGAGGATGGCGTGATCTAAGCAGAAAAACAACACGGACATCCATGCCTTACCTGGGGCTCTATCCCTTTGATCAGTAACAAAACATGGTAAAATTGGAGTAGTGCAGTTTTACTAACTGCGAAAATAACCTTTAAAGAAATATTTCTTACCTTGAAATTTCAGATTTTTAGGATAAATAGATCGTTTGTAATATTCGTTTAAAGCTTTAACATTTTCCCAACTTTTACAGGTGCTATTGAAGTTCTGAATGTGAATTGTAATACCACATTAATATCTAAAAAGAATTTTTAATTTTAAAAATTTCAATTTCATTTAAAATTTTCATCTCTAAAAACAAAAGCCGAATGTCTACAGACAGATGAAAGCTTATACCATTAAGCCCACTGGAGCGCTGCTCTATGAGAGTTTAACATTGGAGAAGGTTGCCGTTAGCGGTATAGGGAGAGGAGACTAATCTCTTCCTACTCTTTGAAGGTTTTTACCACAACTTGTGAGAATTAGACGTGTATCAGGCTACTCTGTGTTCCAGGTAAAGTTCTTTGCATGATTTGTTCCTAATAGAACTGAGAATCTATTTGATGGACAGTTGTGTGATGAATATTGTGGATTCAGACTCACTTAAGCAAATTGTTTAGACCTTTAGTTACTAGTTGGGCTTTTTGTTATCAGCTTTGTTGATTTCAAAAGACTTTTCACTGCTGCCTGTCATAATTTACGATCAATGGCGAGATCGTGACATACCAAACAGGTTAACCTAATGAAAGCTCTATAATAACACCAACTCCTTGGTAAGGCCTAAAGCAATTAGTTTATACTGATATTGGAGTAGTGATAGTGGTACACACTGATATTGATTATGCTATTATGCCATTTCTTGCAAGGGGATGATTTTGGCCTTAAATGCTCTAGAGATCAGCAAATTTCTGATTCAGATTATGCTTATGATTTAGGTCTTTTGGCAAATGATGAGATGAACTCATTCCATTATCATTCATTATTTCATCATCCAGCTGCTGATGAAACTGGTAATAGAGTGGGTGGTGATAAATAGAGAGGAAAAGTGATGAAAGTTGGTCAGGTAGATTGTAATTCAACTATTTGGAATTTTACTCTTGAGCAAGTAGCTATGTAGCAGATGTTATGTGGCATAAGTTGAACAGAAGAATAGGGAAGCCCCAATCTTCCCCTTTCAAGGAATTCCTCATAACATTATCAATAACAAACTAAATAGAAAAGGTGACATGATGCAGCCTTGTAAAAGTCCAGTATAATGTTAAACCTTGTAATATATGAAAACATGGATGCCATATTCTGGTTCAACATAAACTTTTCAAAAGCACTCTCTCAATTTTTGTACATTATTTGCTGTTGTCAATCCTTTTCGTACTGTTCAAAGTGTTTTGAAATACATCTGCGAAAGTGCCTCCTTTGTTGGAATTTTTAGATTCTGTGAAGCTGTTCTAGTTGTATCGAGCTATCGCCCCTTCAGATATAAGTAATTAATATTGGTTGACATTTCAGTTGTCAGGTATACTTTTACACTGAGGGTGACTGTCCTTAAGCTTCGAAATGAAAACTAGTACTAAGGTTATGTTCAAGTGAATGTTTGAGAACTTCAACAACTGTGTTCATGGTTGTCTTCATTATTTATGACAGTTTCATAAATTTGGGAAAGATAAAAATTGAAGTTAAATAACCCTAATCTTTATCAGCCATTTTTGTACCCAACTTCAGGGAGTTACATTCGTTGGAGAAGCACTACTGGAATAGCACTTCTTCAACCAATGTAGATCCCTGGAGACAACAAGATCAAGAGGACAAATGCCATAGGATAATTCAAGTAAGAAAATTTTATGCTAAATGTCTAAGTTCACAAAACAGGAAAAGAGTTTCGTAAGGTGAAGATCTTGGCATCCCAGATCACCCATTTTGCTGTTTTCTTGGCCCAGGACTGCTCTCCCACTGTGCAATAACAGCTCATGTCATATTCATGCACAATGTTACATTGGCTAACAGACTAATCACTGGAGATGTATATTGATTCCCAACCTTGAGAATCACACAATAGGTAAGGGGGGTGTTTAATGATAATGGGTGCCTACCAGAAAAATTTTGTGACTTCGACAGAAGTCCTGTTCTTTTACCTATCGGATTTTGTTCGAAGAAACAATGCAATTTTAAAGTACTTATTGCTGTTCTAATTATTACATTTTGGCCATAAAAATGCTTCAATGTGCATGTTTTTATATGTATCGTGAATGTCTTTTTAATGTTCTCTATTGTAGTAAAACTAATTGTGTGATATTGAATAACATTTGTTTTCCAGATGTCAGCACGTTTGCAAAAAGAAACACCTTCCAAGTATTCCAGGAATTATTAGATTATCATCAGGGAAAACTGAAATCTAGCAGATGGTTCAGTGATGTAGTTCACTTTTCTGATATTGGGGATATATCGCAAGGATTATCTGGTTCTCTGTTGTAAAAATAAATTCTAACCTTTGCAATTTTATCATAAACTAATAATAGCACAGCCAATGGAGACTGCCTAATCTGAAATTTGAATAGTAATTAGCTACAGCACTTTTGTAACATATACGTGAAACTTGCCGTAAGATTTGCAGCATCGGAGTAAGTGAAACACAGAGAAGTTCCAAGCATATTAGTAGAGCTGGCAGCCAAAACATTTGTCTCACTGGTAAGAAAGCATTTGTGTCGTCTTGTGGCTTTGATAATTCTTGCATCAATATTCATATGAAAAACAAATTAAAGTGTAGGCTAACCCTTAATCACTTTGGGGATCTTCAACTGCTCTTGAGGAATTTTTTACCAAATAAATCACATCAGTTTCGTAATTGTAAATACCAAACGCAATTTAAAAAAGATTTGCGTACGTATCATTTTGCATTTATTAAATAATAAACATATAATTTGTTCACTTTCCTTGTTCCCTCTGAATCAGTAACTTCCTATGTGAGTCAGAAAAAAGAATTGGCTACTGTTCAGAGGAAAAAAATTGAAAATAATGTCTGACCCTTTTTTTTTGTGCCAATACATTTCAGTAGTTTATAAACTTATTGTAAAGACATCTAGTTGCAATCAATTTTGCTTCCGGAAGAAAAAAATTTTTGTCACCAAATTTTCTTGAGTAAAGGGCCCCATCCACTTGTCAGAATGCATGTGTGCTAAAACGTGCCATGCATCTTTGCCTGCTGTTCACACCAAGCTTCTACAGTACTTAGTTTGAAAGTTTTCAACGAATTTCCCATCCGCCTGTCAGTTTTCTGGCACGTAGAGCTCGTGTATAGTTAGAGGCTGGCCATCTCGGTGATTGACTACACATAGTTTATTGGGTGCCATGTTATGTCGTACAGTAAGACGCAAGTCTACGAGTCCATAAAAGTCCATATTTTGTCCATAAAAGCTGTCATATTTTATGAATGCCTCACTGCGCTGCATTTGAGTATAAAAATATCACTGAAAGAAATTAATGAATAGTTTTTTCGGAGAAACTCCATCAGAAGGCGGCAATCGGCTGCAAAAGTGAAATGAGCTAACTGAAAACCAACAAATAATTTCTTTCAAGGTTCGTTTGAAAAACGAACTGATGTTTTCACTTTGTCGTCTGCCTTTGCCAATATTTGTTCGTCTGTCTGTTCAGCTCTCTGTTAACTGTTGTTTCTCCGTCTATAGACATAACTGTTGTTTCTCCGTCTATAGACAATCAACTTTTTTATTTTAGAGAGAAATGAAAATTATCTCTTACAATAGCGCCCTCTAGCGGTGGAAAATGCTAAAATTTCAAAAGAATATTGCAAACAACACTAGAAATCTGAAATTTGGTTAGTGTCAGAATTTTGTTGGTCAGAAGGTTTACAGTGGCAACAAAGCTTTACGCTCTTAGCCAACAGGGGGTGCGAAAAGGAAACTTTGTTTCGTTTATCTCTTAAAATAAAATCTCTTTTTTTTTGGGGGGGGGGGTTTACAGGTACTAACAAAATATTAATATTTACATTTTTCGAATCCCCATCAGTTGGAATTCCACTGTTAGAAAGTAACTAAAGGTGGTAAATAAAAACTTGAAAGGTGGCCTATAGCGGCTGAAAATACTAGAGCGTTAACTATTGCAAACGATCTATTTCTGATAGAAACTTAAACTTTTGTTCATGGAGTGTAATGTTCAAGTGGTTTACACTAATAGTAATAATTTGCCCCGTTAAAGCAAAGGATTGTTGTAAAATGTAGCTTTTCTGCCTTAAGAGATAAATAAAAAACATTTTTTGTGTTTACAGATACTAATAAAATATTAATAGTTTATTTTACCAATTATGCAATAGTTCGAATTTCCATTGCCAGAGGGTGTTGGATATGTAAATTAACCAGAAAAACGCACATCGCCTCTGAGCATATGGGAATCTTGTTTTCAAAAAGAATGAAGTTCTTTCTTTGCTGCTACTTCATTCCTTAAAAGTTTTCATTAATGTTCGTGCTGTTTTTCTGCTCATCCTCATGAACTTTATACTATGGTCCTGTAAACCGAAGAGCTCCTGACCTCTGTGGCAAGCAGCTGCTTAAGGGGTTACATATATTTTTTTTAATGTATAATGAGGGAAAATGTACAGAGTAGTATTTTATTAATAATTATACAACATAAAAAGTATTTGTCTTTTAGTTCTCAAATTGGAAAAGTTGCTATTGTCCCACTCCTCTGAAAATACTGGACAGATTTGCTGTCAGTGGAATTTCTACCAAAACAACGCTGCCGCCGAAATTTCTACCATAAAGAGATACTTGGAACATTCGTTAAAAGTTTTGCCGTTTGTATATTTAGTGATCCCGAATGATAGAAATCAAAACTACCTTTGAAAATGCAAATTGTATTTTGTTAGTACCAATTGAAAAAGAGATTTCCAATTATCTCTTAAAACAAAACCGTTCCGTTTCCTACCTACCTACCTTGGGCGTAATAGACAATCAACTTTTTTATTTTGGAGATAAATGAATAATTCTTTTTGAGTTGAATAAATGAAAGGAGAGCTATGTACCAATCTCCTGCGATGATGCATAGAATCGGCCAGGCCTAGCACTTAATGTCTGACCCCACCTTCACGTGGTGCAGAACGTTAGTACCTTTCAAAAGAGATATTCTCTTATGGAAGTGAACGGAACGGGAGAGCTGGCAGATTATTGTGGCCTACTGATCTGGACAACTCTGGCTACTTTTTTTTCTAACCTGCTCAGGAGTAGTCAACCACGCATGGTCCTGATGCTGCCATATATACCAACCTGAACGGAATTACGGCTCTGAGCTTGATTATGGATCCTGAATTTGCTGCACTGGTGGGCTTCTGTGGAGGGAAAATCTTCCGCTGTGTTTTCTGTTTGTTTGTGGGTTGACAGCCCCAAGTGAATAGATTCACAGGATATGTTTATCAGCTGGTGGATAATCTTAATCAGAGGTCATCGCAGGCACCTGAACTCTTTGCTTTTATTGGCATCGTCAAATTCTACATTGGAGGAAGTCTTCCAGTATAGATGGCTTCAGCCTTTAGTGGTGGGGGAACGGGTCTTTGCCCCATGCTTGCGATTAGGGGACTGTTTGATATTGTCGGCATTCCCTCTCTCAATAAATATAGTTTCTTTAAACATCCCACTAACCATTTTCTCTCCATAGGTAGTCCTAATAGAAAGCATTACAAAAGCTTAATAAACTTGTAAAGAATCAGTTGGCTGCTGATAAGAATCTTTGGCTTGATAGCCTGGCTGACAAAGCTGAGGATGCAGTTAGCCAGCACAACAGCAGAGTGCTCTACCAGATAGTTAATGTTTTATGTGGTAGAAAACGGACAGGCAAACAAGGATTGAAGGATAAACAAGGTAAGGTTATAAAAGGTGAGGATTCTGTCATGGCTAGGTGGGCTGAGCATTTCAGTGATGTTCTAAACAATGTGGCTAGTTCTACTCCCATTGTTTGTAATGATAGATGCATTGGTGGCTTTAATGTTGGCCCTATAACACAATCTGAAGTTATGGAGGCTATTTCTAAACTTAAACTACATAAATCCCCAGGGGTAGGTGAAATTACTACGGAAATGCTTAGAGCTGGAAATGTTTCGGTTACCACTTGGATGACTGAAATTTTGAATATCTTTTATGATAAAGGCATGGTTCCTAAGGATTTTACCAGAGCTATTGTTATCCCTATTTTCAAAAAAGGTGATCGCAGTTCTTGTGATAACTATAGGGGTATCAGCCTACTCTCTGTTCCAGGTAAAGTTCTTTCCATGACTGTGCTTAATAGAATTAAGAATCTGGTTGACAGGCAATTGCGTGATGAGCAATGTGGATTCAGAAGTGGTAGGGGATGTGTGGATCAGATATTTTCTCTTGGGCAGATTCTTGAGAAATGTTTAGTTACAGAAACTGGTTGCTAGCTTTGTTGATTTCAAAAAGGCTTTCGACTCTTGACCGTCATAATTTGTGGTTGATTGTGAAATCATATGGTATACCAGACCAGTTAACGTAATGAAAGCTCTCTGTAACAACACTGAGCGGTGTGTGAGAGTTGGTAAAGCTATAACAATTGGTTTAGCACTGCTTTAATGTTCGATAAGGGTGCATTTTATCTACTTTTCTCATTTTGTTATGTTATATGAAATTCACTGCAAGGAAAAGATTTTGGCCTTAAATGGGCTGGAGATACGAAAATTTCTGATTTAGATTATGCTGATGATTTAGCCCTTTTGGCAAATGATGTTGATGAGATGAACTCTTTCATTCGAGCTGTTGATGAGACTGGTAGTAGAGTAGGTTTGGTTATAAACAGAGAGAAAACTAAAGTGATGAAAATTGGTTAGGCAGGTTGTGTTTCAGTTAATCTGAATGGTTGCAGTCTTGAGCAGGTATCACAGTTTAATTACCTTGGGAGCTACGTAACGGATACTGGTGATGTGCGGCATGAGATTAACAGACGAATAGGGATTGCTGCCGGGATTTTTAAGAATCTATGGAGATTGTGAAGAAATAGGCGTATATACCTAAAGACCAAAATTAGATTGTATAATAGTTTGGTTCTTTCTAGGGTGAGTTGGTAGTAAAACTTGGACACTTTGTAAACAAGATAACAGGAAACTAGATGCTTTTAATTCCAGATGCTTACGCAGTGTCTTGGGCATTAGGTGGTCAACTTTGTAACTAATGATGAGGTTAGGCAATGGAGTCTGCAACCTCTTTTAAGCAGCATATTGTGCAGAGACTCCGTTGGTTTGGCCATGTTGCCCGTATGGATAATTATAGATTGGCGAATAGTGTTTTGAACAGTGTGCCTAAAGACCCCAGAAAGGAGAGACCTAGGATACGGTGGGCAGACAATGTCAAACAGGACCTTGTTAGAATTGGTGTGCAGTGGCCAGAAGCAGCAGATTTAGCTCAGGACAAGATATGCTTGGGGAATTAAATTGCACGGTGTGGTTTTTAGCAACAGTGGACCTCCGTAGCCCACTGTTGCTTGAGGATGATATGTTTATTACCAATTGGCTAGGAAAGGCTGCTGTTACCCTTACCTCAACCTGATGTCATGGCTTGGGATGCTATCAGTTTCAACAGCCATTCACCGCTCGTATGCATAGTGGGTACAGCGAGCATAGAAAAACAAGAGGTGCCCTTTGATTGAATTCGTGAAATATCTGCGCAGGTCGACGGCCCGTCACCAGAGCCCCGCCAACGAGTTTCTATGGAATTTGTGCAGTACTGAAATTAGGTTTTCTAAGGATAGTTAATCGTGTGTCTAACAAATCCATCTGCAGATCGCACAGAAAGTTGGGAACAATTGTGCAATACGTGAATAAACGTATCTGTTTCATTTATTTAAAATAATCGATCATCAAGATAACGCATAGCTGTGAAATCAGTTTCAGAAATTTAAAGGGAACTCTTGGTATGAATTATCGATATCCGTGACAACGTAAGAAATTCTGCCCTCCTAGCGTCAAAATATCGTTTTTAAGCGGCTCGGTAAAATTGGGTTTCGGACGGTCTGTGACGTAGTAGGCCATGCTCCGTGATGCGATGGATACCGGAAGTAGAGTGCCTAAAAGTATATAGCGTGGCAATCCTCAATAGCCCAGCCATTAAAAAGTGTTTCAAAAAATTGCCTCCCTACCGACAGGGCAACTAGAATCGAAATATAACTTCGTGCATGCGCTGTGAAAAGATATTGATATAGTTCCGTTTTACGCCAAATTACCCGCATAAGTAGCTCTACATAAAAAATAATATCGTGAAACATTGTGGGCATGTAAAAACCTGGTACTCTATAAACAACTAAAATTTTTCGTTAGTTTCCTCCTGAAATTTAAATATTAAGAATTACATTACAAAATAGAAAATTGTGTCTGGAATGGCATCCCCACTCCAACATTATGGCCGTCGGACAACTCCGTAATTTGGTATGTAACTAAAACTAAATGTTTTGAAAGAATTTTGGCAAATTAATGCATAAACATATTTTATCCACTATAAAATCTTCGACAAGGTGAAAATCAGTTATATCAGCGCGTTTAGTTAACTTTCTTGTTACAACTACAATTATATTAAATCAGTAATTTTTTCGCTATATATGCATTTCTTGATGTTTCGAGTGTACTTTCGGAAATGAAAGTTAAACTGTATATTATGTTCAAAATTTCGTGAATAATTATATTCCTTGTGAAACGATAATTAAGGAAGAATACTGAATAATGGCTGTTTTTATTATTATTAGAATTACAGTAAGTTGTGCAGTAAGGATAGTTTGATTTCCTAAAAATAGTTAATTGTGTGACTAACAAATCCATCTACAGATCACCGAAAGAATACAAGAAATAACATTCAATAAGTGACTAAACGTTTAATTTGTTTGATTTATTTAGCATAAGTGATCGTTTATGCAAGTTTCAGCAGAGCTGGAAATTTCAGTGTTGCTGTGTTTAACGCTATGAAAAGTAAAGAATTACATAGTTATATATTAGCCCGCCAAGTGGAAAAACATCATAAAGCTGCAAGGAATGATCGTAGATCGGTTATTCATTTTCAGAGTACCAGGTACATGGGTACCCATAACCTCTTCCATCTGAATATGTGCCTATTTGGCATCAGTGTAAACACAACATAGTAAAATAAACCACCAATGGTGGGTCCCGAAGGACAATAAAGATCAACAGTAAAAACAGCAAGGATGCACAAGAGACCTAAAATGGATGACTGTCTATGCTGAAAGCCATCATTTTAGGCCTGATTGTAGTCGAACAAGCAGGATATAATTCCATGTGGATTACTTTGAACAAAGAAACCACGTGATAAAAACTTGATATAAGTGTAAATATGGTCGATGCCCAGATCTTTGTGGATTTGTCTGTTCGTTACAAACGAAGGGGCATCGTCCGCACATCTCAAAATCTTGTTCTGCAAGACCTGAATCTTATGTATATTGATTGCAGTGGTGTTCGCCCAAATAGGGGAAGCATGGAATGATGGGACGTATGACCATGTCGTAGAGCAAAAGCTTGTGGTCAATCGAAAGGACGGAGTTCCTTCTGAGAAGAGGTCCCAGCTGACATCGGACCGTGTTCACCTTTGAAATGGGATCCCCACATTCACGGGATCATAACTGTTTCTTCTGCAAGGAGACTCCAAGGTATTTGACAGTGTCTTGCCATCTGATGTCTTCATCCATAAAAATAAAGTCTGAGGGTTATTGATCCTCTTGCCACTAAAAAGTATGGCGTTACTCTTGTCAGCATTGATTTTAATTTTCCAAGTATCATACCATGAATCTAACTCATCTAAACAATTCTGGAGTCTTCTAATTGCATACTCAACTCCCAAGGAAGGGGAGAGGAGTGCAATATCGGCATACTGGGAAATGACAATCCGGTCAAAAGAAGGGATGTCGTAAAGGTACAATGAGAAGAGAGTGGGGCCTAGGAGAGAGCCTTGTGGGACTCCAGCGGCCACCACTCTCTTTGTGGAAGTAGAGGATTTGATGCGAACCTGGAAGGTTCTATCTGAAAGGTAAGATTGAAGGATACCATTTAGGCCCAAAGGAATTCCAATCTTAATCAGTTTATAGATGAGGCCGTCCATCCAGACATGGTCAAAAGCCTTGGCCACATCTAGAAAGACTGCAGCAACAATTTCCTTTTTATTCAGAGCCTCAGCGATAGTCTCCACTACTCAGGACTTGATGATGAGTCGATCTTTTACGTCTGAATCCAAACTGTGACTCAAGCAGGATAGGATAGTTTAAAAGGAATTCATCCAGTCGATTAAGCAAAATTCACTCAAACAACTTCCCCAAACAGGATAGAAGACTTATAGGTCGATAGTTGTCAGCTAAGGATGGGTCCTTAGCCGGTTTGTGGATGAGCCTAACGTAAGCATTCTTCCAGACCTTCGGAAAGATGTGATGCCAGAGAAGGAAATTGTAAATGTTGCACAGATGCGTGATAGCATTTATCGGAAGGTTCTTCGGCATCCTGTTGGATATATCTTCAGGACCTGAAGCCTTATTTAGTTTCAGTTTGCGGATGGCCTGAGTCAGTTCAGGTGGAGATGTAAAATGAATTCTGGATCTATCCACTTGAGAGAAACAGAAAAGAGTTTCCTCCACTTTGTCACAGGTGTTATCGTTGGACAGATCAGAATTTTCTTGAAACTGGATCTCAAGGGAATCCGCAAAAGCTTCGGATTTATCATCCTCATTGTAACATAACCCATCCTTTCCGTGGATGGGGAGGGGGTAGTTAGCAAAAGGATTCTTTAAGGTCTTAACCATCTTCCAGATGGAGCCATCACTTGTAGAGAGTGAGATAATCTTCTCGTTCCAAGTAAGACCTCGGTAATCCGAGAGCTCTTGTCTTACTTCGATCTTAAGTGCATAGTAAGCATTCTTGTCACGAGCCTCTCTCGATCTTTGCCATTTATGCCTAGCTTTATTTTTCTCTTTGACAAGATCAGAAAGAAATCTGGGAAAAATGTAGAAATCCTTACGAGGTTTATGTATTCTAGATTGATTCAAAAGATCAATAAAGGTGATAATTGTATCTTCAATCCTCCTGAGAGAGAAAGGATTACAGGATCCGGAGACTTTTCCGTTGACTGTAGTTTTAAAGAGTTCTCAGTTTACGACTCTAAAATCGTCTGGGACAAATGGTGACAGACGAGAAAAGAGTCAGGAAGACTGGTAAATGGTCAGAGGTCATAAGATGGTAAAAAATTACCGAACGTGACCAGATCAAGTATATCTGGTCGGTGCATGGAGTTGTAAGGATAAAATGTGGGCTTACTGGGAGCATCCACAATAATACCGTTGGCTGTGGCATAGTCTAAAAGAATTTTTTTCATTTTTGTTACAAGATCTGGAGTTCCAGGTAACATTTTTTGGTTTAAGTCTCCTGCTAAAATTGTAGGAGTACTGGTATTAAAAATTATTTTGAAATCATTCAAAATAATATCAGAATTGGGCGGTTTATGTGCCGCATATATATTCAGATTTCCAAAAAGGATATCGTCGACTGCAATAGCAGTAACCTCCAACGTATCGAAGTCTACAGTTTGTAAAAGTTGGTGTTTGGTGGATCTGTTGACGACAACAGCAGTACCACCTCCACCTCTGTTATGCTGTCGATCCGATCTGTAGACCTCAAAATTAGGAAACTTCAGATTGTCAGAAGCCCTAAGGTGCCCAAAAGGACAATATCAGCTTGGGAGCAGTCAAAAAGTGACTGAACTCCCATAAATCGTTGAGAATGCCATTCGCATTCCAATAAAAAATCTTGAGATGGTTCTTTTTACAGTCGTGCTCCATTTCAGGACAGCGAAGAGAGTCAATAGCCGAACGCTTTTAGCCCAACTGTGAGTTTTCCCATAAGGCCGTTGGCATTCTGATATTCATTAATTAATGACTTAGCCATTAATACCCCATCGAATTATATCGTTAAGCTTGTTGGAGGTTACTCGGCTGCATAATGTGTTAACAACTAAGCGGTATGTAATTGCACAATGTTTAAATTCCAGATTGATCCAATTAAATGGGGAAAAATGGGTCGGAAATATTCGACGAAAACGTTCCGGTATTCTGTGGTATATACTTCTGACTATTGCTTCAGTATTTTAATGATAATTTATGTGATGTATCGATTAGTAATTTATGAATGATAGCTACATGGAATCATACTGAGATCGGTGGCTACCGACAGTCACTAATTTCCAATCATTTGCTCCGAACGGGAGGCCAATTTTAGAATCGCTCACAAGGCAGCAATTGACCTTTGTAGTGCATTTCCTCGAAGGCATCCAAGTGCCTTAAATTAATTTCAAGATCTAAAACGCTAATAAGTATTAACTATTCACCAGGGGCGTAATGAAGGATTATGGTTGAAGAGGGGGAGAAATCGAAAATTTGTCAACTCAAAAGTCAAATTTTCCCAATTGAGAAAATAATGTCTCTGTCTAGTTCGTACCTAGATTTTCACTCCGTGGTGGTGGTGCGGGGGGGGGGGCAATTTTCACAACTATTGCATTTTACCATTTCACTTCCAATTTTGCCAACTAGTCATAATTTCACAGAAATAATCCCAATATTTTCATCTCTCGTGTCAATTGCTGCAAGTCAGTTTGAATTTTCCCAACTCCCCTAGATTTGGCCAACTCTCCTTAATTTCAAACCAATCGCAATCGGTACATCTCTCCAAAATTTGCCAACTCACTTCAAATTTTTCAAACTACCCAAGATTTCTCGATTTTGTCAACTCTCCTCGATTTCACACAACTTGCCTATATTTTACCAAGTGGATTCGAATTTTGCCAACTCTCAGTAATTTTTACGTCTTCTCTGAATTTGCCAACTCACTTCGAATTTTATCGACTCTCCTTAATTGCACAAGGCACAATTTTCACAACTCCCCTGTATTTTACCAAGTGGCTTTAAATTTTGCCAAGAGTTCTCGGTTTTTCCCAACTCTTCTTAATTTTACAAAACCAATCCCAATTTTTACAACTCACCTGTACTTTACCAAGTGGTTTCCAGTTTTACCAACTTCCCTAGATTTTACCACCTCTCCTTAATTTTGCAAAACAATACCAATTTTTACATCTCCTGAATTTACCAATCACTTCAAATTTTTCAAACTCCCAAAATTTTGCCGTTTTCTTGATTTTCTCAAAAACGATCCCAATTTCATCAACTGTATTCGAATTTTGCAAAGTTTTCTGGATTTTGCCATCTCACCACAATTTTACAGAAAAAAATCTCAATTTTTATATCTTGCCTGTTTTTTGCAAAGTCAATCTGAACTTTGAGAACTCTCCTAGATATTGCCAACATGCCATAATTTTACAGAAAAAAAGATGGCAAAATTTAGGTGAGATGTAAAAATTGCAAACTCCCCGCAAATTTTCCAAGTCACTCCGAATTTTTCCAACTGCCTCTAGATTGTGCCAACTCTGCTAATTTTTGCCAACTTTACATAATTTTACAGAAAAAAAATTTTTTTTACGTCACGATTTTGCCATGTTGTCTTGATTTTCCCAACTCACTTGTATTTTACTAAGTGGCTTGGAATTTTGCCAACTGCTCTAGATTTTGCAGTCTCTCAATTTTCGAAACTGCCCTAGATTTGCCAAGTTGCCTCAATTTTGACAACTCACCTAGATTTTAAGAAGCTGCTTCGAATTTTTCCAACTCCGAGTTACTTTGGGAGGGGGAGCCACCCCCCATAGCTACGCCCCTGCTATTCACCACAGCATTCCTCCTTTACTAGCACTGGTAGATCACGGTTTGACCTATGTAAAACATATCAAGCCGGTGAAATGGAAGTGTACATGACCTACATTTCACCTTGAAAGACACATCTAACACCCGGATTATCCCTAGGTGCAAATTTTCAGAATTCTATAATTTCTGCACCATAGAGTGATCGACTGCCAGTCTGTCACTAACAATTGTTTAAATATATGAACGTTGTATTGTAAATATGTAAGTTTACAAAACTAAGATAATCAGTAATATTCAGCGTTTTTCCGTTCATACATTTTAATCTTGAACTATCCATAAAATCGCAGGCCTGGCATAGATTTTTGCAAATTGAATTATTTGTTACCGTTCATAGCGTACAAGGTAATAAATATTTGACTTAACCGATAGGTTAGGGCATTTTAATACTGCAAGTTATTAGTATCATGATTATTCTTTCTTGTTTTGCCAATTACGAAATTTTAAATTGCTTGGCCGAGTGGTTAGCGCGCCTTGGCTACTTGATCTATGGGGCCTGGGTAAGGCATGGATGTTCGTGTTCGTTGTCGTGGTGGGGGGGCCTAGGGCCCAGCAACCCGGCTGAGGCTTTGCCGGTTGGGATGAACCCCAGCTGGAGCAGGCCAAATGCTTTGCCGGCTGTAGTGGGCAACAGCTGGAGCATTGCCGAGGTTTTGCCGGTTGGGGTGGTCCCCGGCTAAAGCATTGCTGAAGCCAACCGAGGTTGAAGACGCTGCCGGCCGGCTTGATTGCCGATCGGATGGTGACGGCGTTGGAGACCTCACCTCTCGGGAGACCTGTGTGGTCTGTTCGACGGCTCTGCCGAAAGGTCTGAACCCGCCTGTAGGCACGAGCTGTCCAAAAAGTCTGGGTCTTACTAAGAGTCTCCACCCCAGACGCCGATCGAACTTGGATCTATATATCCTCGTTCGTGGCTAACCGGGGAATAGATTAAAGTAAGGTTTCTTCCGGTGGTCAGCTTTCTTTCTATAGGACTGCTGCCATGTGAGGCTGGGGTTGAGGTGCGCCTATAGGGCGTATTCCTTGCCCCCAGCTCTAGATAAGCACGGCTTTTCATAACCAGGTAGTGCTGTACTAGCGGAACCGGGAATTGCCGTGGTTGCATAAGATCGCAACAAAAGAGATTCATCCTCTCAGATCTACTGTGGCATATAAACTGACAGGCTCCTGTCAGACCTTTGTGGCAAGCAGCTGCTTGAGGGGGTATATATTTATTTGTAATTTACAGGGATATCTACGGTGTAAGATCCTATTACAACTTGGTGAATCCAAACGTCACATGTTAGAACATATGTTATATCGCATGTCATTCAAAGAGTTTTACCAAAGAGCCAATCAAAACGATCACTTCAGCGCTCTGATACATAAAAAGGGATGCGGTTTGTTTTGATCGAACGGCCATCAATTTTCTTCGTTTTAAAAAAATACACTTGCTCAAACGTCCTTTAAGTTTTACTAGTTCATTAAAATACTTTGGAATAATGTGCATTTGAATGGTAAAATCATTGCGTAAATGGTATGTTTAAAAGTCATTGAAAGCGAAACGTCCATAAGGGGTAATGTTAACAAGGCAAGCATATCGTTCCCAGCGCCCTCTACTGGTATGGAACACTTTTTCTGCCAGATTTTAATAGGCAAATGACACACTATATACTTATAGGCACTATACCGCAAGAGTACCGGTCGCCCGAAATCCAAGGCTGCGTCAAACCGTTGTAAAAAGTATATTTTTTTGCAGTTATGACAAGAATTTGTAAGAGTAATATTAGAATTTTAGATTCTACTCAAATATAAATAGCGTATTTTATTTATACATTTAAAAACATTCAAGTCTAATACTTTGGCACGGGGAGGCCGATTTTGGCTCCAGTGAACTCTGTGATGACGGTTATAGAAACTGGAGGTATTCGCACGCTCAGCAAGATTGGGCCAGCAGAACTAAAGGCTACGGGATATTTCATATCTGGCCAAACAATAAGCATCAAAACGTTATAAAATAGCGTAAATAAGAAAATAAAGAATATATCTTACCATCTATATATCCAACATTTTATGCGGTAGAATTTTTTTTAAATCCTGCAACTTTCAAAAGTTTTTTTTTCTTTGCAATGAAATATGCTTTCTAATCGTATTTTATATATCTATATCATTTTTTACGTATTATTTAATCATAATCGGTTAATATTTTAACGAGAGTATTTTTTCATCATGTAAAGTAAATAAACTAACTTGATATCTGACATACTTGGAACAGTGTTTATGGGCACAAACATATGACCGTCCTATGCTTCACCTGTTGTTACGGCGAAACTCATTAAGGGCCTCTCCCCTGTTTTCTACTCCTTGGGGTACAATGACAGCATGACTATACATCGATGAAGTGGTCCAGCTCGTTTTTTTACCGTATCTTCGTGGTATTCCCGATGCTCAGTTTCAACACAATGCCTGCACACTGCCAACATCTACGTACAAGGTGTCCAGGTGCCACTTCGCCAGAACGATCCCCCAGACCAGGGGCGCAGCCATGGGGAGGGGGAAGGCTCCCCCCGAAAGTAACTCGGAGTTAGAAAAATTCGAAGCGACTTCGTAAAATCTAGATGAGTTGTGAAAATTTCTAATCCTTATTTTTTGCAAAATTAAGGTGAGTTGTCAAAATCGAGGCTACTTGGCAAATCTAAAGCAGTTTGGAAAATATAGATAGGGCAAAATTTAGATCAGTTGGCAAAATTCAAGTGAGATGTAAAAATTGGGATTTTTTTATGTAAAATTATGGCGAGTTTGCAATTTTTATATCTCGCCTGAATTTTGCCATCTTTTTTCTGTAAAATTATGGCGTGTTGGCAAAATCGAGGCAACTTCGCAGTATTTAGGAGAGTTGGCAAAAATCTGGTAAGATGTAAAAATTTGGATTTTTTTTCTGTAAAATTGTGGCGAGATGGCAAAATGTAGGACAGTTGACAAAATTCGAATCTACTTGGTAAAATACAGGGGAGTTGTGAAAATTGGGATTGTTTTTGTGAAATTAAGGAGTGTTGGACACATCGAGGAAAATTAAGAAAATGTAGGCCAGTTGTTGGCAAAATTCGAAGTCACTTGGTAAAATACAGGGGAGTTGTGAAAATTGTGCCTTTCTTGTGCAATTAAGGAGTTGATAAAATTCGAAGTGACTTGGCAAATTCAGGGAAGATGTAAATATTTCGATTTTTTTCTGTAAAATTTTGCGAGTTGGCAAAATTCGAATCCACTTGGTGAAATATAAGCTAGGTGTGATAATTGGGTTTGTGAAATTAAGGATTGTTGATAAAATCGAGAAAACTTGGTAAAAATTGTGCAGTTGGAAAATTTTGAAGTGATTTGACAAATACGGAGAGATGTAAAGATTGGGATTGGTTTTGTGAAATTAAGGACTGTTGGCCAAATGAAGGGAAAATTCACACTGACTTGCTACAATTCAGACGAGATGTAAATATTGGGATAATTTCTCTGAAATCATGACTAGTTGGCAAAACTGGAAGGCAAATGGGAAAATGAAGAGAGTTTTGAAAACTTACCTCAACCTCCCCCCTTCCACGGAGCGAAAATCTAGACATTATTTGTTCAGTTGGTAAAATTTGATTTCGGAGTTCGAAATTTTTTTTTATTCCCCCTCCCCCCAACCATAGTCCTTCGCTACGCCCCTGCCCCAGACTTCTCCCCAATAGACAATGTGGGACGTCATTGGCAGATGACTTCATGCCACTGCACGACCCCTTTGCAATGTTGTATTTTGGGCACAGGTCAAGGATGCATGGTCCACAATACCTCAGGAATAATGGCATCGAGTGGAAAAATCCACGGATACTGTACTAAATATTTTAAATGAACTGTAAAACGGAGAAAGTGTCAAGTTTATTTTTGCAGAAAACAAAAATTGATGGCTGTTCGATCAAAACACCACGTCTCTTTATGTATCAAAACGCAGAAAGCGATCGTTTTGATTGGACCTTTGGTAAACTCTTCCAATGACACGATATAACACAAGCATACTTTATAAACTACAAAATATTGGTATTACGGGACATACCCTACACTTTATACAAAACATCCTCACACTAAAAAACATGAAGGTCCAGCTGAGGACCACTCTCTCTGACCCACATAAATTAGAGGGGACAACAAGGCAGTGGGGTCTCTCCATGGTTATTTAATCTTTTCCTACATGATCTCCCTAAACTCCTTCCAAGAGACATTACATGTTCAATTTTTGCTGATGACATAGCACTCTGGACCACTGGCCATAACATTAACACCATTCAGTACAACCTACAAAAAGCAGTCAACTTGGTCCCCGACTTTCACAAAATGGGGACTAGCAATTTCTGCATCTAAATCTGCGGTCTTACCCATTACTCGCAAACACATTCCCAACAATTTCCCCCTTATCACAATTAACACACATATAATTCCCACTGTCAACTATTATAAATATTTAAAACTAAAAATTGACCGCAAGCTTACCTGGAAACACCACATTCAAAAAACTAAGCTCAACTGCACAAACATACTTAACATCCTCTCAGCGATTTCTAAAGCCACATGGGGAGGCCAGTGACCAAGCTATGATCACATTTATCAAAGCTCACATCAGCTCCAGATTGGAATATGGCCTCTCGGCCCTAAATACGGCATCTCATTCACAAATTCAACTACTTGAAATAATCCAAACAAAAGCTATAAGGCTTGCCCTGGGCCTAAACGCTAACTGCCCAAATCTGGCCACTTGGGCAGAAGCAAACATGCCATCCCCCTCCTCCCTCATCATAAAAAGACAGTACCTCACTTGCAAACACTACATCAAATTAAAACACTACACACCTCATCATCCAGTTATACACAGAATTGAAAATAATAACCTTCCCACCCCCACTGCCTCAGCTATCACTAACCATCCCCATTACACCACTTGGAAACACTTCAAACCATTGCATACTCTCCCCTATTGGCAAATTAAACATCCTACAGTCACTCTAACCCAACCCCACAACCCCACCCTTCTGAACTTAAATTAGCAGCTGAATAATTTCTTTCCCAGATCCCCCCTCCAACCTCATCATCTATACAGATGACTCGCACCTTCCCCACACCAAAACAGGAACAGCTGCCTTTTTATGTCCCACTCAACATTATTCATATTACTTCAAACTATCACATGCCTCTAACAGCACCACCACAGAACTAGCAGCCATTCACAAAGCTCTTGAATGGGCAGCCTCCCTACACAACACCTCCATCACCATAACTGACTCCAAACCTGCACTACAATCCATTAATAAACTTACTTATGACTGCTCTCAACACTACTCTCTATACTACATGCAGAAACTCTCCCATAACCTACTAGCCACTAATAAACAAGTCTCTTTACACTGGATTCCCTCTCACTGTAACATAACCCACAATGACACCGCAAATACACTTGCCAAATTGGTCCACAACTTCCCACATCCACCAAACTCTCATATATCATTTACTCACACACAAGGCCAATTTCTTTTCCACTTGGTCAACTTCTTGGACACACCATGCCACTGACAAACACACTTTCAGAGCCACCATAGATCCTACCCCTAATTTTATCAGCTTAAATTATTTACACAGAAGTGCACAATCCTCCATTCACAGATTAAGGACTGGCAGGACAAATCTAAATAAAAATCTCTTTATTACCAATTCAGTACCCACTGCACTTTGCTCCACTTGCCAGGTAATAGAGGACTTACCCCATTTCCTTCTCCATTGCACCAGATACACCACACACAGAAATACTTTCTACCATCAACTTTCCCTTCTTGAAGTCAACACTCACACCACATAAACCATTCTCAACCTCTCACATGAACAACACAAATTTCACTTTCTTGTCACAGATCAATTTGATTTCCTATCCCTTTCCCCCCCCCCCCCCACACAGTTTTTTCTCCACTGCCTCTTCCACTCCCTTTGTTATTGTTTTCAACAAAAGATCCATTTGGACATATTATAAGATCCAGGAGCCAAAAAGATCCAGAAAAGACAAAAACGATGTTCTTTGAACACTCTTTTGATATACTCTATGTCACATTGAGTATAAATTTTTCATTATTAAAAGTATATAAAGTGTATATAAGGAAAGGTTACTTAAATAAATTCCACTATAAATCAACTGAATAATAATCCCCCTTATACAATGCCATCACCTGAAGTATATAACACATTATCAGCATACAATATTAGTTCATCTGAGACTTTTTATCACCCACATGGCCAACTTACTACAAATATTCAAAATTTTACCCAGCTTATGCACCATTTCCCTGACACACTCACCCCTGCCAATCACTCTCCCCCAACTTGGGGCGGGGGTGGCTCAGTCGGTAGCACGCCAGACTTGTAATCTGTAGGTCCCAGGTTCGAGTCCCAGCTGGGTCAGCGTTGAGATTTATCTCCGCAAAATTCCCCGCCCTGCCCACGGTCAGTAGGGGACACCGATGGGCTTGTAAAGGTCGCCGTCCGTCGGATGGGACGTTAAGCCGTGGCCCCGTGTGCGGGAGAGCCATACTCTGTGCACGTTAAAGAACACGCTGGATGGCCTTGACGGGAGGCTACCATCTGTCTCCCAACAGCTGTTCCAGTGGGTCGCCTCCTCCAACCTTCTCTGAGCCTTCGGGGTCCATATGACCTGGCCATTTAGCCCATGGTGTGCAAAAAAGTGCCGCTCAGAGGTAAAACAACCCAACTCCCCCAACTTTCCACACAGTATTAGCCCTCTTCCCTATTATTAAACTTTGAATAACAGCTAAGCCTAACCACGATTCAAGGCCCCTATATGCTTCCCAGTACATATCTACCTTCTACCATGCTTTTCTATCTGAACACATCTCCCTTTTGCACCAGGCTTTTTCTTCAATCTTCCCAATTTTTTCTGTGAACCTTCCCACCCTCCATCCCTTTAATTTTCTAACTTTCTCTTTCTTTCTCTCCTCCTTTACCTCTCTGCCACACACCTCTTGCTAATTTCCTTCTCCACTTCCTTCTCCAACCAACCTGCTAGGCCTGCCATTTTTACGGATATTTTATGAAGATTCTTAGTTGATTGTTTTATCATCATCATCCTCAAGCAGCCATGGCTACGGAGGTCCAACCAGACCTCGCAGTTTAATTCTCCAATCATATCTGTCCTGAGCTACATCTGCTGCATCTGGCCACTGCATACCAATTCTAACAAGGTCCTGTTTGACATTGTCTGCCCACTGCATCCTAGGTCTCCCCTTCTTTCTGAGGCCTTTAGGCACACTGTTCATAACCCTAATCGCCAATCTATAATTATTCATACGGTCAACATGGCCAAACCAATGGAGTCTCTCTCTGCACAATATACTGCTTAAAGGAGGTTGCAAACTCCTTTGCCTAATCTCATCATTAGTTACTAAGTTGAACCACCTAATGCCCAAGATACTGCGTAAGCATCTGGAATTAAAAGCATCTAGTTTCCTATTATCTTGTTTACAAAGTGTCCAAGTTTCACTACCATAACTAACCCTAGAAAGAACCAAACTATTATACTGTCTAATTTTAGTCTTTAGGTGTATACGCCTATTTCTCCACGATCTCCATAGATTCTTAAAAGTTCCAGCAGCAATCCCTATTCATCTGTTAATCTCATGCCGCACATCATCAGTATCTGTTACATACCTCCCAAGGTAATTAAACTGCGACACCTGCTCAAGACTGCAACCATTCAGATTAACTGAATCACAGCCTGCCTGACCAATTTTCATCACTTTAGTTTTCTCTCTGTTTATAACCAAACCTACTCTACTACCAGTCTCATCAACAGCTCGAATGAGAGTTCATCTCATCAACATCATTTGCCAAAAGGGCTAAATCATCAGCATAATCTAAATCAGAAATTTTCGTATCTCCAGCCCATTTAAGGCCAAAAGCTGTCCCTTGAAGTGAATTTCGCATAACATAATCAACAACCAAACTAAAAGAGAAAAGGAGACAAAATGCACCCTTGTCGAACACCAGAAGTAATGCTAAACCAATTGCTACAAGCCTTACCACTCTCACACACGACTCAGTGTTATGATAGAGAGCTTTCATTATGTTAACTAATTTGTTTGGTATACCATATGATCTCACAATCTACCAGAAATTATGACTATCAACAGAGTCGAATGCATTTTTGAAATCAACAAAGCTAGCAACCAAAGGTTTCTGAAACTCTAAACATTTCTCAAGAATCTGCCTAAGTGAAAATATCTGATCTACACATCCCCTACCACTTCTGAATCCACATTGCTCATCACGCAATTGATTGTCAACTAGATTCTTAATTCTATTAAGCACAATCATGGAAAGAACTTTACCTGGAACAGAGAGTAGGCTGATACCTCTATAGTTATCACAAGAACTGCGATTACCTTTTTTGAAAATAGGGATAATAATAGCTCTGGTAAAATCCTTAGGAACCATGCCTTTATCATAAAAGTTGTTCAAAATTTCAGTCATCCAAATGGTAACTGAAACATTCCCAGCTCTAAGCATTTCCGTAGTAATTTCATCCACCCCTGGGGATTTATGAAGTTTAAGTTTCGAAATAGCCAAACTAACTTCAGATTGTGTTATAGGGCCAACATTAAAGCTGCCAATGCATCTATCATCATTACAAACAATGGGAGTAGAACTAACCACATTGTTTAGAATATCACTGAAATGCTCAGCCCACCTAGCCATGACAGAATCCTCACCTTCTATAACCTTACCTTGTTTATCCTTCAATCCCTGTATACCTGTTCGTTTTCTACCACACAAAACATTAACTATCTGGTACAGCTCTCTGCTGTTGTGCTGTCTAACTGCTTCCTCAGCTTTGTCAGCCAGGCCATCAAGCCAAAGATTCTTATCAGCAGCTAACTGATCCTTTACACGTTTATTAAGTTCTTTGTAATGCTTTTTATTAGGACTAGTAGGGTATTGATTAAGGGCATTCCTGCAGTTCTTTCTTTCCGAAATAAGCTCAAGTGCCTTATCACTCAGATAATTTTGCCTCTTCTGCTCCTTTTTTCCTAAAAGAGTACTGTTAGTGTCCAACAAAGCCTGTTTAAAATGGCCCCATTCTTCCTCAACTTCAGTATTAAGCAAACCATGACTGTCATAATGACTAAATAACCTATCATCGTAAACTTTAGCTATAACTGGGTCTTTCAGAGCTTCAGTATTAAAGGAAAATTTTTTAACCCTAGCACAACACTTTTTAAGTTTAAGTTGCAAGACTTTTAACAAGGTAATGGTCAGATCCAATATCAGCTCCCCTATATGCCCTGGTATTCCTAACAGAACTAGCCCATTTGCAGTTAAGTAATATATAATCAATCATATTGCTATGCAGCCCATCAGGTGAAACCCATGTGTATTTATGTATGTCACGGTGTTTGTAATAAGTGTTAGTTATTCTGAATCCATTGAGTTTACTTACCTGTAGGAGACGTTGCCCATTGCCATTGCAGCTATACCAAAAGGGCCTATTACTCCTCCCCAAAGGTCAGAGTCGGTACCAACTTTGGCATCGAAGTCACCAAGAACAAGGGTAATATCTCCTTTCTTGATAGAATTCAAAATATCCTGAAGTTGTCCGTAAAACCTATCATTCTCATCGGCATCCTCAGTGGGGGCATAACAGCAGATAACATTCAAGTCTTTAATGCTTGTCTGAAATTTTGCTGTACGAAACCTTTCATTAATGCACTCATATCCTAAAAGAGTATCACTAGCATGTCTGCTGAGTAGCAGACCCACGCCTTGGTGATGCTTTCCATCCTCCCTCCCTGTAAAGAGAAATTTAAAGTTATTGCGGAGTGGTTAGCACGCTTGGCTACTGATCTAAGGGACCTGGATTCGAGCCCCGGATTAGGCATGGATGTGTGTGTCGTTTCTCTGCTGAGGTCCTGCCACCCTCTCAGATCTCCTACTGTGGCATATAAACTGACAGGCTCCTGTCAGACCTCTGTGGCAAGCAGCTGCTTGAGGGGTATTTATTTATTTTATTTAAGTATCTCACCTTTACCTGTCCATCTGGTCTCTTGCAAGCCTAGAATATCTAGGTTATAGCGCTGGAATTCCTGCATGAGGACATCAAGAGAATAATCTCTATGTAATGTCCTCACGTTCCTCGTTCCTGCAGAGAGAAAATGATTAGTAGGATTTTTTAAAGAAATTAGGTTTATTGAGATTGGTAGGGCCAACAATATCAAACAGCCTCCTGATCGCAGGCATGGGGCAAAGACCTGTTCCTCCTCCGCTAGATGCTGGTAGGAACTTCAGGCACCACCTTTTCAAGTGGACTTTTTCGAGAGCCATATGGCCTGCCTGAGACACATTACTCCAGTTTAGGCTTGACGATGCCCAACTAGCTAAGTAAGGTTCAGGTACCTGTGATGGCCTCTGATTAGGATTATCCACCAGCTGATATAAGGCATCCCATGTCTCTGTTCACTTAGAGCCGGCAACCCAGAAGCAAACAGAAAACACAGCAGCAGACTCTCCCTCAACAGAGGCCCACCAGTGCAGCAAGTCCAGGATCCATAATCAAGCTCAAATCCATAAACAAGTCCAGTCTAGTAGGTATAGATGGTCAGCACCAGGACCCTGTGAAGTGACCACTCCTCAGCAGGGTTGAAAAAAAAAGAAAAAAGTGGCATAGATGACCAGATCAGTAGGCCATACTGAACTGGCAGCCCTCCCCTTCCGTTCCCTTCAAAAAGAGAATATATCTTTTGAAAGGTACTAACGACCTGCACCACGAGAAGGCGGGGTCGGACATTAGGTGCTAGGCCTGGACGGTTCTGTGCATCATCACTAGGGATTGGTACACAGCTCTCCTTCCAGTTTACGCCTAGCTACCATTTACAAGCTGATTGTTTTAACTGTGTGATTAAAATTGCCATCCAAATATTATTTCGAACTGTAATTCTAAAATATACCGGATGTTTTCATGTCAGTAGAAGGATTTGAAGTAGGATTTGAAACTTACCTTGGCAGGAGCCCTGATTTAAGCTCTACAAATTCAGATCTCATCTGTCACAAATTATTACTCGTTAAAAAGTATCTTTTAATTCGCTAATTGAGTAATTTATTAATTGCTTAATTTTTATTAATACATTTATTGTCAGAAAAGCTAACTGTTTGTTTAATAAAAAGCTGGAAGGTATTCAGACAAAATTCATCAACTTTGCCTTAGGTTGATTTAAAAGTTTTATTTACATTTTACCACAAATGAATGAGGTGTGATCTTCGATGATCCATGTCCACACCAATTTCCCTGAAAAAAATACTTAAATACGAATAATTGCTGAAAGCTTAAATTGCCATCATGTTATAGTGAATGTTTTGTGTGTTGGTTTGTGCTGTCCAATCCCCATAGGTTACGAATGACCGAGTGGTTAGCACGCTGGCCTACTGATCAACGGGACCCGGGTTTGGGTAATGCATGGATGTTTGTTGATGCCTTTCTGCTGAGGTCCCGCCGTCCTCACAGACCTACTGTCATATTAAATTAACAGGCTCCTTTTAGACCTTTGTGGCAATCAGCTGCTTGAGGAGAATAGGTTATGAACCATATTTGCTATAGTACCAATATAACCACCCATCCCCAAAGAAACCTGAGTGAGCATATGCTAGATGCATGCGCGTCTTTATGCAAATCGAAGCACTGCAGGTAAACCTGGCACACGTGAAGGTCATAAAATTGTATAAATAACACCTCTGAGGTCTGTTAATCAGTTGTTCTTCAGATGCAAAAGGCAATGGATTTAAGTGAGTTTGCTAAAGGCCAAATTCTAATGGCGAAATGACTGGGTCAGAGCATTTCCAAGATGGCAAGGCTTGTGAGGTTCTCACAGTCAGCCATGGTTAATACCTTCAAAAAGTAGTCCGAGGAGGGAAAAAACCATGAACCACCATCAGTGTGGGCCGACCACAGCTCATCAATTTTAGATGTGAGTGAAGGCTATTCCATATCTATGAGTCAACAGAGGGGAAACTGTGGCACAATTTCCCCGTAATTTTAATGCTGGTAATCGGAATAATGTGTCGCAACATACAGTACATCGAACCCTGCTGAAAATGGGGCTGTGTAGCTGCAGGCCACTCCGAGTGTTCATTCTAACCTCTGTTCACTCTCAAAAGCGCCTATAATGGGCACTTGAGCATCAAAACTGGACCTTGAATGATCATCTGGTCCAATGAATCTCGTTTCCTGCTGCACCAGTGGACGGCCTTGTACGTGTGCATCGTTTACCTGGAGAAGGGTTGGAACCAGGATGCACTGTGGGACGAAAACAAGCCAGTGGTGGAGCAAGTGTAATGCTTTGGGCAATGTTCTGCTTGGAAACCATGGGTCTACTGGTTCATGTGCAAGAAACTATGACATCACCACCTACTTAGGCATCATTGCAGACCAGTACATCCTTTCATGGCAACGGTATGCCCTGGCCTCCAAATTCCTCAGACATCAATCCAATCGAGCATCTGTGATTTGTGTTGGAACAGCATATCCGATTTACAGCGGCTCAACCACATAACTTACAAGAGTTAAAGGATCTGCTCTTAATGTGTTGTTACCAGATACCACAATACACCTTTAGAAATCTTGTAGCATCCATGCCTTGCTGGGTAAAAGCTGTTTTGGTAGCATGTGGAGGACCATCATATTAGACAGGTGGTCATAATGTTTTGGCTTTTCAGTGCGTCTTAACTGGGATCAAGTTAAAGAACTTATTGTGGGAAGTGCGAGCACCTCCTTTGGGGTTCAAACTGACACGATGTCAGGGGAGAAATGACTGTATTTTATTAACTGCCGATTTAATTCTTTTAAATAATTATGGCACACCAGCTACTTTTGATGGTACTAGAGGCCAAATCTGGATAGATGACCTGGTTATGCTTTTGACCATCCAACTGATCCATGGTTGGCACATTAGAGACAGTCACTAACAGTGACCATACACTGTCATATCAGAATAATATGACCACCTACCATACATATACTATGGTAGGTGGTCATATTATTCTGATACAACGGTGTAGAGTTCTTTGTAGGAGGCACAACACTGCCTCCAACTAACAACAAACTGTTTGCTATTGGCAAAAAACCCGTATTTGTGATGACTCTCTGAATGACATTGTCAGAGAGGTGACCGAGTGCATCAGGCCTGGATGTGACACACCTTTGGGTTCAAGGGCAACCTCCCTAAAAGGAAGTCTGCACCCTGGAGCTTGGAATTAAAGAGGACCCGAGGGCTTAAAAAAAGATACCAAAGGTGCCACAACAGGGAAAGAAGTTCCAGAGGGGAAATATATAAGAACAGGTTCGCCATCTGCCAAGCTCAATTAGCCTCATTGCAAAAATTTTGTTGTAAAGTTACTGCATAAGACCCATTTACTCTGCAGTACAAACGGGCAACAGGGAAAGACCTCAAGCCATTGAATATTGAGTATGTTTGCAAAGAGGATGGTGCCAAGACCACTTCTTTCAGCAAAGCGATACAGGCACTCATAGAGGGGTTATTCCCACAGGATTGGGTTGTTTTACCTCTGAGCAGCACTTTTCTGTACACCATGGGCTAAATGGCCAGGTTACAAGGACCCCAAAGGCTCAGAGAAGGTTGGGGGAGGGGACCCACTGGAACAGCTGTTGCGAGACACATGGTAGCCTCCGGTCAAGGCCATCCAGCGTGTTCTTTAACGTGCACAGGGTATGGCTCTCCCGCACATGGGGCTATGGCTTAAAGTCCCATCCGACGGACGGCGGCCTTTCCAAGCCCATCGGTTTCCCTACCGACTGTGGGCAGGGTGGGGAATTTTGCGGAGATAAATCTCAACGCTGACCAAGCTGGGACTCGAACCTGGTAACTGCAGATTACGAGCCTGGTGCGCTACTGACTGAGCCACTCCTGCCCATCTGAAAGCTGACCCAGCTGGGACTCGAACCTGGGAACTATAGATTACGAGACTAGCATGCTACTGACCGAGCCATCCCCACCCCCAACCATTCATGAAACCACAAGAGATTTGAACTTGGACATCTGTCCCAAATATCTGATATTTAAATAGTGAAATATCATGTTTTTAAAAATAAAAGAGCTCGAATTTACCCCTTAACATGGTAGACTTTTGGCACAATTCATGTACAGATTTGCAGTAAAATATTAGACCATAATGCTAACTAACCATATTGGCAATAAATCCTTGGCACAGTTCAAAAATCAAAAGTTCCAATATTGCAGATATGAACTGAAAGATTTAGATAATATTATAGTAATGTATGTAGATGATAGGTACTTTCACCGCTGCCTTGCAGCTATAATGTCAGTTTTCTATTAGTCCTCAACCAGCACACGAAGGTGGCTTTTGTGCCATCCATAAGACATAGTACTGTCTTGTATAGTGGAGTGTCGGATGGCATTATTCAATCATATTCAAGCATGAAAATGCTGCTGATGCGATTATTAAACAATGAATGATATTTACAAACTTATTGTTAATTATTAATTACTAGTTATTAGATGGCACTACGAGTGGTAACTAAAGATTCTTAAGGTGTTTAGTAAGTGTAGTATAAGTGAATAATAATTAAAAAAAATAAATACCCCCTCAAGCAGCTGCTTGCCACAGAGGTCTGACAGGAGCCTGTCAGTTTATATGCCTTAGTATAAGGTCTGAGAGGATGGCAGGACCTCAGCAGAAAAACGATACAAACAGCCATGCCTTACCCGGGTCTCGAACCCAGGTCCCGTAGATCAGTAGCCAAGCGCGCTAACCACTCGGCCACAGGACAAGTAACAGGACAACGGGATAAGTACAGTATAATAGCTTTTCATAATATAGGATTTATTTGTTTGTCTGTTGCTATGTTTCATATGGTCTCTGGTTCTTGATTTTTTTTCTGAAATCTCGCCTCTAAGGTTAATAAAAGTTACGAGTTTATTTAATTGGAAGAGGTGAGCTATTCCCATAATTGCATTTTTTAATGCAGTTTGGATTTAATTCTGATAAGTGCTTAAACTTGCAGCCGATTTATGATATTTAGTTAACACATATTCCCTATTATTGTGTTAAACAGGAAATGGGACTATTTTGTCTTTAGCAATATGCTCTTTAAACAATAATTGTCTCCAATGACATTATCTTGTTCGGGTTTTTATAATAATGTGAATGGCTATGCATTGTTTACATTAATTCATGTTTTTTAAACTTGTCTCTGGGATTATCTAGTCCTGGAGGCATTTTTATACTGTGGATAAGCATTTTATCATTTAGTTAATTCATGTGTTTCAGGCTTGTCTTTGATGGGATTTAATTCCATGGTCTTTTTCTATACTGCTGATCAGTAATGTATTGTTCACACTTTTGTTTTTTAGTCTTGTAATAAGACTGGTTTATTCTGGGGGGGGGGGGGGTGAAAAGGGCAGAATGGTTTTTCATTGTTTAGTGTCAAGTTCAAGTTAAAATAATTATGTCCGATAATTTTGTTATGGGGTTTTCTTATGTTACGGGATGGCAATTTGTTCTTTAGTGATATGCGCTTTAACAATTACTGTCTGTGATGAGAGTATTGATTTTAGGAAGTTTTTTTTTTAAATTATGGAATGAACATTAGTGATAATAGGTGTGATGGTCCACCTATTCACTTTTACTTTTCCTTAACCAGTTTACTTTATTTACATATTTATTTAAAAAAATAAATAAATACCCCCTCAAGCAGCTGCTTGCCACAGAGGTCTGACAGGAGCCTGTCACTTTATATGCCACAGTAGAAGAGCTGAGAGGATGGCAGGACAGTCAGCAGAAAAAACAACACAAACGTCCATGCCTTATCCGGGGCTCGAACCCAGGTCCCTTAGATCAGTAGCCAAGCACACTAACCACTCGGCCACGGGACAGCTCACATATTTATTATTTTTGGGATATTCTTCAGTTGGACATCACTTTTCCCTCTTCAGATCTGCTAAAGTAGTTTCACAACTCCAACTTTTGATTGACAGCCACTAATGTGTTAAGGACACGTCTCTTCTTGCATCATAGCTAGCGAAAACGCACAATCATCAGATTATGCAAATGCATGGTGCAGGCCATTAGTACCTTTACCCAGGATGCAATGCACACATATCAGTTGTACGCCACATGTAATACTAAGTGATGTTAAGTCACGGAATCGGACAATGATGAAGGATGTTAGTGATGGAAGGTAGTGATGATAGTAGAGTAATAAAATGGACAATGAGAATGATGTTAACTCAGAAGTTTGTCAGTTTGGAGATGTTTAAATGAATTCTTATTTGCTAAGACTACTTTTATATTGATCAATTTATAGGTGAGTCGTGAATTTTTTTGAAATAAACTTTGTTATATGAATATTTTGACTTTGCTATTTTTTCTCTTCAGCCAAGATTAATTGATTTTGATTATGATATAAATTTTAAAAATTTGACAATCTTTTGATTTCTTACACTGGAAAGAGAGCTATGCACCAATCCCCTGTAATAATGCACAGAACTGGCCAGGCCTAGTACCTAATGTTCAACCCAGACTTCTCATGGTGCAGGCCATTAGTACCTTTCAACAGAGATACTCTCTTGTGGAGGTGAACAGAAGAGGAGGGTTGCCAGATTAGTGTGGCCTACTGATCTGGACAATTATGGCTACTTTTCTTTTTTTTTTCTACTCTGCTGAGGAGTGGTCAACTACACAGGGTTCTGGTGTTGACCTTATAAATTTACTGGACTTAAGGCTCTGAGTTTGATTATGGATCCTAATTTTGCTGCACGGTGGGCTTCTGTGGAGGGAGAATCTTCCACTGTTTTCTGTTTGTGGGTTGACAGCCCCAAATGCATAGATTCATAGGATATGTTTTATCAGCTGATGGATAATCCTGAGCAGTCATTGCACGCACCTGAACTCTTTGCTTATACTGGCATCGTCAAATTCTACATTGGATGAAGTCTTCCAGTGTAGATGGCTTGAGCCTTTAGTGGTGGAAGAACGGGTCTTTGCCCCATGCCTACAATTAGGGGGCTGTTTGATATTGTCAGCATTCCCTCTCTCAATAAACATAGTTTCTTTAACCATCCCACTAACCATTTTCTCTCCATAGGTAGTTGGAATGTGTGAGGACTCTGCACAGAGCTTTTCTGTTTGTGGGTTGACACTTCCAAGAGTCGACAGTCCAGTCTTTGTGGTATTGCACCCACTGTAGCCGTGCAGCCTTGTGCAGAGCTGTTAACATGGGTTTCTTCCATGGTACTCTGCTCCAGATATCCATGGCATGCAGTTCCCTTTGAAATGTTCATTCAGAAACAGCTTGTTGTAGGCCTGCATTGACTGATTGGAGCAATTCCTGCCTTGCAAAGCAGTTTTCCCTAACTGTGTGTGACACATTGTGGCAGTCCCTATTGGTGAGCACAGTCTTTCTGCGGCAGTCTGGCGAATGATTAGTGGCTTAGATGATTAACAGCTTGTTGTAGGCCTGCATTGACTGATTGGAACAATTCCTGCCTTGCAAAGCAGTTTTCCCTAACTGTGTGTGACACATTGTGGCAGTCCCTATTGGTGAGCACAATCTTTCTGCCGCAGTCTGGCGATGATTAGTGGTGGACTGCAATGTATGCCACTTCTGGAAGACCCTTTGGACATTACATTTCGACACATCTGGAAAGGCAGCAACTTGTACACTTATGTTGTCCCTATCTCAATAAACAGTTCCTTTAAACATCCAAGCATTTTCTCTCCATAGGTAGTTGGAATTTGAGGATTCTGCATAGAGCTTAATCTCTTGATGTCCTCACACAAAAATTCCAACGTTACAATTCTTGATTATATTATTAACGTTATATTCTTGGCTTGCAAGAGACCAGATGGACAGATAAAGGTCAGATTCTTAAAAATAATCTTAAATTTCTCTTCTCAGGGAGGAACGATAATAAGCATCACCAAGGCATGGGTCTGCTTCTCAGCAGACACACTAGTGATGCTCTTCTAGGATACGAGTGCATTAATGAAAGGTTTCTTACAGCAAAATTTCAGACAAGTGTTAAAGACTTGAATGTTATCTGCTGTTATGCCCCCACTGAGGATGACGATGAGGATGAGAAGGATAGGTTTTACGGACAATTTCAGGATATTTTGAATTCTGTCAAGAAAGGAGATATTACCCTTGTTCTAGGTGACTTCAATGCCAAAGTTGGTATGGACTCTGACCTTTGGGGAGGGGTGATTGGCCCTTCTGGTATTGGTAGCTGCAATGGCAACTTCTCCTACAGGTAAGTAAATACAGTGGTTTCAGAATAACTAACACTTATTACAAACACTGCAACATACATAAGTACACATGGGTTTCACCTGATGGGCTGCATAAGAATATGATTGATTATATATTAATTAACTGCAAATGGGCTAGTTCTGTTAGGAATACCAGGGCATATAGGGGAGCTGAAATTGGATCTGACCATTACCTTGTTAAAAGTGTCTTGCCACTTAAACTTAAAAAGTGTTGTGCTAGGGTTAAAAAATTTACCTTTAATACCGAAGCTCTGAATGACCCAGTTATAGCCAAAGCTTACCATGATAGGTTACTTAGTCATTATGACAGTCATGGTTTGCTTACTACTGAAGTTGAGGAAGAATGGGATCATTTTAAACAGACTTTTTTGGACACTAACAGTACTCTTTTAGGAAAAAAGGAGCAGAAGAGGCAGAATTATCTGAGTGATAAGGCACTTGAGCTTATTTCGGAAAGAAAGAACTGCAGGAATGCCCTTAATCAATACCCTACTAGTCCTAATAGAAAGCATTACAGAGACCTTAATAAACTTGTAAAGGATCAGTTAGCTGCTGATAAGAATCTTTGGCTTGATGGTTTGGCTGACAAAGCCGAGGAAGCAGTTAGACAGCACAACAGCAGAGAGCTGTACTAGATAGTTAATGTTTTGTGTGGTAGAAAACGAACAGGCACACAAGGATTGAAGGATAAACAAGGTAAGGTTATAGAAGGGGAGGATTCTGTCATGGCTAGGTGGGCTGAGCATTTCAGTGATGTTCTAAACAATGTAGTTAGTTCTACTCCCATTGTTTGCAATGATGATAGATGCATTGGTGACTTTAATGTTGGCCCTATAACACAATCTGAAGTTATTTGGCTATTTCTAAACTTAAACTTCATAAATCCCCAGGGGTAGATTAAATTACTATCGAAATTCTTAGAGCTGGGAATGTTTCGGTTACCACTTGGATGACTGAAATTCTGAATATCTTTTATGATAAAGCCATGGTTCCTAAGGATTTTACCAGAGCTATTATTACTATCCCTATTTTTAAGAACGTGATCACACTTCTTGTGATAACTATAGGGGTATCAGCCTACTCTCTGTTCCAGGTAAAGTTCTTTCCATGCTTATGCTTAACAGAATTAAGAATCTGGTTGACAGTCAATTGCGTGATGAGCAATGTGGATTCAGAAGTGGTAGGGGATGTGTGGATCAGATATTTTCACTTAGGCAGATTCTTGAGAAATGTTTAGAGTTTCAGAAACCTTTGGTTGCTTTGTTGATTTCAGAAAGACTTTCTACTCTGTTGGTTGTTATAATTTGTGGTCGATTGTGAGATTGTATGGCTTTGGGTTGGGTTGTTTTACCTCTGAGCGGCACTTTTTTGCACACTATGGGCTAAATGGCCAGGTCACATGGACCCCGAAGGCGCAGAGAAGGTTGGGGGAGGGGACCCACTGGAACAGCTGTTGGGAGACAGATGGTAGCCTCCCGTCAAGGCCATCCAGCGTGTTCTTTAACGTGCACAGGGTATGGCTCTCCCGCACACGGGGCCATGGCTTAACGTCCCATCCGACGGATGGCAGCCTTTCTAAGCTCATCGGTGTCCCCTACTGACCGTGGGCAGGGCGGGGAATTTTGCGGAGATAAATCTCAACGCTGACCCAGCTGGGACTCGAACCTGGGAACTACAGATTACGAGCCTGGCGCGCTATCGACTGAGCACCCCCGCCCCGATCGTATGGCATACCAGACAAGTTCGTTAACGTAATGAAAGCTCTCTGTAACACTGGGCAATACACAAAAAGGCTTTGAAATGAAAATAGCCAATCTTTACTATTTTCGAGGTGCTGAATATGACAATGACAATAAAATTTGTCAATTGCTCATTTAGGAGAGATAGAGATGGTCGTGTATAAATGCCTCAGTCTGCATTGAGTACATTTTGCATCACTATATTTTAAACTCCAGATTGCAACATATTGCATTGTATTGCATCAGCCTGCCATACACCCAACCCCTGGAGGTATTGCATTGTCTGATGCAATGTAGTTGAATCGTGACATTGCAGCTTTATGATCGGGAACAAAAGATGATGCAATCATTAGTTGTTAAGCGACGTCCCATAGGGTGAGCAAGTCTTTTGAGTGACTCCCATTTACCTCTTGAATTATAAGTACAACACAAGTGATCCTTGCAGCTTTAATCCAGCACTAGTGATGCCTCGTAACTGTGTTAATCCTCTGTTGAGCGCGCCAACTTTTTTGACATCGGTGCTCGCATGGCATCTGAGGGACTCTCATTACATTTGCATGAGAAAAAGGAATTTTGAAAGGTTGTAGAGGTTTGTCTTAATCAGAACACAAACACTATTGATTTGAAACATATATATTTTGTATAGAACACAAACGAAAGAATATAAAATTAAAATTAACATGAGCTAAAAAGAATAAAATAAAACCTACAAAATTATTAATTTTTTTCAATGCAAATGCTGCAAATGTTCTTTGCATGTTCCAGGAAAATGAAATTATTACACTTCATACATTTGTATCGAGTCATGCGATTCTTCTTCCTTTTGCAGATGTAGCACCTTTTTCTTGCATTTCTGGGATCTTCCGTTCCAGGATTTATTTTCCTTTTAGCCTGAAGGCCACTCGTGCTAGCACTTGCAATATCAGATTTGTTTTCTTCTGCCATTTCGATTGTTCATTTTCGCAAATTTTTAGGTAGGCATGTTATTGTCGACCTTTTCAGTATATGGTCTTTAGTTAGTTCCAAAGCTAAGGTTTTTTATAAAATATCACCTTTTGTCTAATCCCTGGATTTCGTTTCCCTTGTAAATAACATTAGCGTTAATGCCTGCTAAGTTCAACATCGTATAAAAAACTGTCATTGGCCAACGGCTGCTATTCTAGAGACATTGTAAGTGGCACACAGTTTGTCAACGACATCGACTCCCGATTTCGTTTCATTGTAAAACGTTACTATCTCTAGCTTTCTTTTTATATCTGTTGTAGGGTCTATGGCAGAGTCGTGATGCATGCTAGAAAGTAGAATAACATTTTTACCTTTTTTTGGAATGTACGAAACCAATGTCAAGTTTTCTTGAAAAGCGAACTTTGATATAAATTCGTTTCGACCACGTACTGCCACAAAGCTCGGTGGAAGCTGCCATTTATTCTTTCTGATGGTTCCGACATAGGTTAGTCTGTGATTCTGTTGAAGGTCAGTAACTAGTTCGTAACTGGTAAACCAGTTATCTCCTGTAATATTTCGCCCAGAACCAAAGATCAGTGCACACAGCCTTTTCACTTTAGAACTAGCACCATTATCAACTTCGTAAGGACCGTTAGGCTGCTCCCTACATATATTTCCAAATTGCTAGTATAAGTTCTTGCATCCACTAATGATAAGATCTTTATACCATACTTAGACAGCTTGGATGGTATATATTGACAAAATGGGCATTTGCCTCTAAACGCTGGTAGCAGTTCATCAATTGTAACATACTCGCCTACACAGTAGTTATTCTGACAATTGAAAACAAACAACTCAAAAATTTGTCTGATAGGCGCAAGTTTATCAATAGCTCTTCTTTTATTTCAGGTTTCCTTGTTGTCAAAACGTATATTCTGCAGGAGAAAATGGAATCTTTTGCGTGACATAGTCATTCGAAAAAGTTCTATGCCAGAACCATCAGTGGCCCAAAGATCTTCAGTATTTATTCTGCTGTTCCTATAAAATCCTGCCATATACCAAAGACCTATAAAAGCTTTTATTTCCTCCAAGTCCGTTCTTTTACAATCTCTTTCTCTGCTAAACAATCCTCTTTTACTATCAATAAACTTATTAGTGTAATTGACAATCAAAATTAACATATCATCAGTGAAAAATAAACTCCAACATGTCAAAGCAGATTTTGCATGCTTCGCTGTGCTCTTTACACCAGGTAAATGACTAACAATATTATGTGAACATGTCCTTACATTCTGAGTAGGTGTGTCTAACCTCCATTTAGTTCTCATCTTTTCCAAAAACAAATTTAGCGTTACATTCTAAATTATCTTCATTTTCATTGCTATTTGATATTTCCTGCTCGGTATCTGTAGCTGCTTGTTGTTCCTCTACGTTGTCTTTTTCACCTTCACTGCTATCGTTTGCCTCTGACAATTCTACATTATCAGATTCCATTGCCAGTCTCCACAAAATCTCAGGATCTTTTTCATCAAAAGGATTATACTTTCTCTGGTACATCTATGTACATAAAAACTATTTCAATTTAGTCTATAATTTATTCTAAACAAATTTTTAAATAAAACTCACCTTCGTTTGATCATTAATCTAACTAAAATTAACTTTTGATAAATATTTTCACGTAGACTTTTGAAACGGCAGTGCTCGCGTGGCATCTGAAAGACTCAGTGTAATAACTATAGGTCCTAAGTACCGAACGTGTAAACATGAACTGTCATAAATCGCTCTGAATAATCCTCCAATCACATGTGGAAGATACATGGCGAGGGAAGTCTCTACCTATTTGCTTTCAAAAGTTGCCAAAGAAAGAAGATTCAGTGGCGTCTCGTGGACGCCGCGTGCGCAATGGAGGGTTAATAGGGCAGATACATTTTATTACATTTGTGGGGAAGTGGAATTTTCAAGCCAGAAAAGGATCATCACTCCAATAGTGAAAGCAGCATACGAGTTTTATTTTAGATGCAAGATCGGGGAACAGGACAACTCCTGGGCTCCATACATATGCAGCAGTATGTGTGCAAGAAATCTTTCAAAGTGGCTGATTTAGATTATGCTGATGATTTAGCCTTTTGCCAAATGATGTTGATGAGATGAACTCTTTCATTTGAGCTGTTGATGAGACTGGTAATAGAGTTGGTTTGATAATAAAGAGATAAAACTAAAGTGATGAAAATTGGTCAGGTAGGCTGTGATTCAGTTCATCTAAATGGTTATAGTCTTGAGCAGGTATATCAGTTTAATTATTTTGGGAGCTATGTAACAGATATTGGTGATGTGTGGCATGAGATTAACAGATGAATAGGGATTACTGCCGGGACTATTAAGAATCTATGTAGAGTGAGGAAAAAAAGGGGTATATACCTAAAGACTAAAATTAGACTGTATAATAGTTTGGTTCTTTATAGGGTTAGTTATGGTAGTGAAACCTGGACACTTTGTAAACAAGATAACAGGAAACTAGATGCTTACACAGTACCTTGGACATTAGGTGGTTCAGGTTTGTAACTAGCGATGAGGTTAGGCAAAGGGGTTGGCAACCTCCTTTAAGCAGCATATTGTGCAGAGAGAGACTGCATCTGTTTGGCCATGTTGACAATATGAATAATTATAGATTGCTGAATAGTTTTATGAACAGTGTGACTAAAGGCCTCAGAAAGAGGGGGAGACCTAGGATGCAGTGGGCAGACAATATCATACAGGACCTTGTTGGAATTGGTGTGCAGTGGCCAGATGTAGATATTGCTCAGGACAGATATGCTTGGAAAACTAAATTGCACAGTCTGGTTGGACCTCCATAGCTCATGGCTGCTTGAAGATGATAATGATATACCTATTGACCCTCATTTAACTTTATTTGCCAAGTTAATATTGGCTGGTGCCCGATATACTATCCAGAATTTTAATTTGGGTCAGTCAAAAGGTCAAAAGTTTACCATACTTTTGGAGCGTTACATATGCTGTCAAAACAAGTAGCCTCAGTAGTACTGACTGACATTCATCGTATAAAGATATGTGCAGTTAGGAAAATGTCAGTTTGTTATTCAAGGTCCTCAGCCAGCAGATGGCACTGCTGAAGAAGTGTATGACATTGAAGTGTAAAGCATGATGTAGAAATGTAACCTTTGGTTGTTGGTGGCCTATGATTTGTTCCTTTTGAGTAAGTAACATGAAGTCACGTCTGATTTGATATGAATGTGACTTTAGGGTGCTTTTTTTCGCTATTTTTGCTGGATACTCCTTGGTGATAACATGGTTAGAGGTAAGTACTTATGAATTATATTTGATGAAAGATTTTTAATGATAGGCAGAATAGGGGTAATTGACATATTCCAGTTGTTTTTTCAAAATTTGGTTAAAATATGGTAAATAATAAGTTATTTAGAAATTGAAATTATTTAATATATTAATATAGGGTTGTTGTTGAAAGTGTTAGTCAAATGTTTTGTGATGTTATGGCCACGTTCTTTGGAAGTGGGAAGTTCAGTGGCTATGTGTGTGAGGGAATGTTTTTTGTAAGTTCTTTGTAGTGATGGTCATGTGTTTAGTATGATGTAGTATGTGTTTTGTTGTGAGTGTGGAAGAAAATTACTCTAGTTTATAATGTGGAAAAATTAAGTTTTAAAAATTAGTGTTTTTATGGGGTGTTAGGGATTTAGGAGAATAGTTTTTCGTGAAGTATGAGTTTTCAGAGGATTCTCATGTAGTAGGGGGTGAATGGGTGGAGTATGGGGGAAATAATGTTTGGAAGTTTTTCCATACGAGACTTAACATGGTGGTAGTAACAAACACATGTATTTCGTTATAGAAGTTTGGGATGAATTGAGTGATTATTAGCAGTTACATGTAGTATAGTAATTATTAGTGTATAATAGTGATTTATTAATTTTGTTAGTATTTAGGAGTCTTTTAAAATTACTAATATGATTTATTGTGAATATGTGAAAGCATTTGGTGGCTTTTTGGTATAGCAATTTTGGGTATTGTAGAATTGTCGGTGTGGAAAAATGGCAGTTTTTGATGGAATCGGAAGATTAATGAGTAATTTAGGGGAGGGTTTTTTGAGCTATAAGGTGTGTGTGTGGGTGGGGGGTATATATACATATTTTTTGTTGTTCTCTAACGAGATTATTTAGTTTGCGGGGTTTTTTGTCAGCGGTGCATTGTTTTTGATGTTCATGTTTTTTGGTTTGTTTGTCTGCAAGAACATTATTTAGATTCAGGGTCTTTCTTATAATTCGGTTGGCAGTGCACTGCTTTTAATTTTCGTGTTTTTCAGGTTTTGTTGTCTGCGAGGACATTTATTTTTGTGCTTTTTTATAATGCTGGTTGGCAGTGCATTGTTCACGATGTTCTTGGCTTTGCGATTTGTGCTCGATTTGATTAATTCTGGTGATTTTAGTTTAATTATTGTATGTGTGACTTGATTTATTAGTTTAGTTTGTGGAAATATATTTGTGGAGTGTTTTAACTATTGTAAAAAGAGAGGGATGTTTTTTAGTGGAATCGCATTTTTTTTTGTTACATTGCCTTTGTTTAAAAAGTAAAGTAACATTACCATGGTAACAGTATAAAGTAACGTTACCATGTATCGGTACTTTGTGTTTGACGTAAATTTTAATTATCATTACCATGGTAATGCAAAAAAAAAATTTTTTTTTTTTCGAAACCCTTGTTTGGGTTAGGGTCTGGGGGATTGTGGGAATCATCAAAAAGGGCAGTTTTGTTGTGTTGCATAAAAAAAAAGGCAGCCAAAGACCGTGATGTGCACTACTGCCAAAAATACTCTTTTTAAGTATTACTTCTAGTGATTTTCTTTTACTTACAGAAACAAAATTTTATGCTTAGGAATTAGTGTGTATCATTATATTCTTCACTCATGTATTCCCTTTGTACTGCCTCTTTGCTATTAATAATGATTATTTAGTTTATTATTTGTAGAACTTTCCCAGAAGTTGAATAATCTTTCTAACTTGGTATTGAAACTCATTTTTAATTTGTTTGGTAGAACCAAAGTTCATGACCAATTTATTTTTCCACTTTATGGACCCATTGAATTTCAATGTAAAATTTCCTAGAAATCTGAATTATAGTTCAATTCCATTTCAAATTTAATTAGTATTAACTTTTTTTCCAGCAGAAAGATAACTACAATTTAGAACTTTATCCTGCAGCAACTAATATATAGAGTTCACGTTACATATGAAAGAGCATTTCACTCCAAATAATAACAGAAAGTCAAATTGAAATGAAGGCTATGTAAACCTAATTTTTAAAAAAATGATAAACACTCTTTGGACAGTTTAAGAGTTAAAATTCCAATACTGCAGATCAGTGACTTACTTGTAATATTCATTAGGTTCAGAGTCCCTTTTTCTCTTGTGGTACAAAATGAATTTTAATATTCTGCTCACTTTTATATTACTTGATCTTGAAAGCTATAAAAGCATACTTGCAAATTCTCATTTCCCCAATAGTCAAGCTAGTAGTAATAACTTGTATAGATGTCCAACCTAACTGCAAGAGAGCTTTAAATTTTTATTTCTTCGAATATTAGAAATAAACCAACCTTTTCACACAATATACTTTGTGCTCTTGAAAACTAAGGAAATGAATTTTAGTTTTACTGTTAGTCTTGATGCCAATCAACAAATAGAAGTGCGAGCCTTATTTTTTTTACCTTTTTTCTTTAGAAAAATATTTGAGGGGGGGGGGACACAGTAAAGAAATCTCACATTAAAGCCTGGTGTCACCTTGCTACACCCTTGTCTCAAAGTAACATTTAACTTTATATTCTAGACACAGCTGCAGCAGTATAAAAATGTGAAATAATTTGGTAGTTAGTTTCAAAGTAAATTCTGAAGTCTATTTTGTGTAATCAGTACAATTACATTAAAACTAGAAAAAACTCTTGCATGCATATTAAGCGTTCGAAGTCACATTCCATTTTCTTTAAAGTATTATACATTTATTGCGTAATACCTTCACTTAATCTGGGGAATCTGATCCAAAAAAATATTTACTGCTTCTGATAAAAAAACGTCAGATTTCATACCCTCTTTAGTAGGTGAAGACTTCAACACATCAACTCTGAGAATCGTACTGAGCTGACAAATTCCAAGCGATGTACCAACTTCAAGCACCTGAGATGGATCATTTGCAGTTCTACTTAAACATTTGCTAAGTTGTTTAAGGTTAGTTTCACACAACATCTTTATAGCAGTAGCACTATCGTCGGTGCAAAGTTTGCCAAAAAGCAACTTTACTTCCTGAACAAACTCGTTTAAAAGAAGACATGTTAAAACGCCTGATCTAAAGACTGGGAATGAAACGTATTCAGTACTTTGACATTGTAGCTTTTGAAGCAATTTTTCTCTATGTTGATTTGACAGTCCTGTGGTCAGCTGTACTAAGAGATCGGTGTAAATGTCTCCAGTTAGTCCGTGAACTTCTTGCTGAACACGGTACTGACTAATAGTTGCATAAGCTTTTAATAACCTTTCTTCCACAGCTGGATGATGGATCGCCATGTTTTCCAAAAGATACGCAGCTTGGGCAACCCGGTTACTTTTCTCACATTCTCTTTGAAAATGGGTAGCCAGAAAATGTATAGGGTCCTTTGGTTTAACATCTAATAACGCAAGAAGCGCATGATGTAAAACTGATTCTAGACTTTCTTCCTCCATTACAATTTCAAAAATTATTCCAATTTAATAACGTATCAATTACAGTGGGATAAACTGTGAGCTAAATATCCACAATCCCCTTGCTGCCAAACAACCAAAAAGAACGTATAAGAGATAGTTAGTTAGTTATGTCTTTGACTTCCTTCTTCTCTGAAGCTAAATTTGGCATTTATATTTCATTTGCGTTGAATTCTCTGTGCCAATATTTTAACTTTGACGAGCTCATCGTATATAACATTGCCTTCAATTCCAAAGCCTAGCTCCAACAAAGTTTCACTTTCAGAACCCTATGAGAAGGCTTCTTGTAGCCACCTCCAATTTGATCTCATATGAACCAATTTATTACACTCCAAAATAATGTGTTCAACAAACTCTGCAACCAAACCATATACTCCACAACTGTCTGAGATCTGAGGTTATTAGCTTAAGGAAGGTATTAAAATAGGTACTTTTCGTATATTTTTTTCTCTCTACTAAAGGTTTTCGCAAGGCTCAATTTCATTACAACCAGAATTTTCCAGATTTCTTAAGATTTTCTTTTTACTCCTTTCCTGACAACTCTTTGCCATCCAGAAATGAAAGAGTAATTCCAAATATTAGGTACCGCATAGTACTTAGGTTTAAGAGATAATGTTCTCTTAAACAATTTGGTGTTCCTAAAGGACCCTATCCACTTATCAGAATGCATGTCAAGTAAGGAAACCACAGGTTTTACTCAAGTTTACTCAAGTCTAAACTTCGTGTAATGGCAACAAGAACATGCTAGCTCAGTGCTGCTCGCCAAGGACTTGCATGATTAGAGGCTTGTGCACGGCCATGCTTGTGGGCTTCCGCGACTATAACTGTCGTCTGTGATATCTTGTATGCATCGGTAATTTATGGTGCTGTATTTGAAAATATATCGAAAAGGATTTAACTTTCATGTGGAGGCGGGTGTCTTGCGAATTTTAGAATGCTGCAAATTAAAAATGGTTTTAGTAATGCAGAGTATCTACATTAAAGACCTCCTAGGAACCAAAATTCCTGAAAATTTAGGCTTTTATATTTGAGCGTTTTATGTGATATGATGTTGTCTAAATAATTTTGAAATGCAGAAACCAAATTTATTCTTTAAGGATAAATTCTTATTCAAATAGGTGTCTCTGATGAATTTTTTTGTGGGGGGGGGGGGGGTTGCTATTTATATGGACGGAACGAAAATTCTTTGTTAAGTGATATGGGCAGATTAAAATTGTTGACTCCTACAAGATTATTTTTGGGGGCTTTTTTTGTGTGGAATGAAAATTTATTGTTTAGGGATATAATATAGTTCAAATTATTGTCACCAATGAGATTATATATGTTTAGGGCTTTTTTTATAGTGCGTAACGAAAGTTTGCTATTGAGCGATATGCATAGTTGTCAATATATACCATAGATAAAGTTAATTTGGTTGATATTTTTTTACATGCTAAGCAAAATTTTACATTTGTAAATAGGCATTTATCATTAAATTCTATTTGGTGTATACTCATTGTACTCTGCCTCGTATTCAAGTTTTAAGCCATTATCTGAACAACTTAGTTGAATATTCTTGATAATTTCTATTTTTAACAGGTTTATTTATTATGTTTTATATTTAGTAATAATTTTTTTTTATACGAGTAAAATAGAGACTTTTTTTTATGAAGTGTGAAAAGTTTTTCCGTTTTCATCGGTAGCCATAGTTAACTCTAGAAAGAACCAAACTATTATACAGTCTAATTTTAGTATTTAGGTGTATACTCCTATTTCTCCACACTCTCCATAGATTCTTAGAAGCCCCAGCAGAAATCCTTATTCATCTGTCAATCTCATGCGGCACATCAGTATCTGTTACCTAGCTCCCAAGATCATTAAGCTGTGACACCTGCTCAAGACTGAAACCATTCAGATTAACTGTATCACAGCTTTTACTCGGAGTCATTTTATTATATTGCCAGCAAAGCCAGTCAGTTCTGTTCGTCAATATACACTGGGTTGGCTTTGCATTAGAAACACCCCCTTATGTAGAAATGGATCAGTCTGTGTCGCTGGTGATGGCTGAGGATCAGGATTGGCTAATATATGATTGTAGAGCGGAGAGTGGTATTTAGTTTTCGCACTGCTTCATAGAATAATGAGTCTTCGTCTTGATCTTTCTAACTTCGAATGTGGTATAATTGTGAGGGAACGACGTTCAGGTGCGACTATCTCGACAAAATCTGCCATGGCGAACATGGAGGTAGGAACAGGGGGAGGCGACCTTAATATCGCTTAGCATAGATCGCTAGTGTAGCCGCGAAGAACGGCAGTAGCCATGCTGTTCCAACTCGAAAAGGCACGTGCTGCACGTCACTTCCAATATCGAATATTTTATGCTAAATACTGCTCAATAAAATCGCAATTGTTTCATCTAGGAAATAGATTCTTATTCAGCATTTAAAATTGATTGAACTCTTTTGATTAAATTAGCATACTATTTCTACAATTATTGCTAAATAAAATCGATTTTGTTTTTTGGAAGATCAATAATTTTTTTATAGTTATGAAAAAACTACTTTTCGGCTTCGGTTTTGCATTTACTTTCGTTTTTAAACAGTTATTTAACCCCACTTAAATTAGTCAACAAATTATATATGAAATGAAAGCTACACAACATCTTTTTCATAAAACAGGAATTGATTGTAGAATTCATCCAGTGCAGTAAGGTTGATAGGGACCAAAAATTATTAAACTATTTTATACTTTATGTTATTGAAGAATAAACTTAGGTTTAATTTTTTTAAATATCTATAAAACAGGAGGGAAGTTATATTGCATTGTAAATGATCTCTTGCCCCCCCCCCCCCCTCTTATAGTTTTCACATCGATTCAGTTGTTTATTTCCTTCCCACTTCATCTCGATTCTTTTCCAGTCCTGATTCAACGGAATTTTGCGAAGGAAATTCTCCCCAGGAGAAAGTTCAAAATGCAAATTCTTGGAATATATCAAATGACACTTTATATCTTTTACATAAGCTTAATTATGTAAAACTAATTTGAAATTTGTAACAGATACATCAGTGAAAAAATTTATGGTTTATATATCCACCCTCCCGCAAGTCCTAACTACATCATCATCATACTCAAGCAGCCATGGGCTACGGAGAGGTCCAACCAGACCACGCAGTTTAATTCTCCAAACATATCTGTCCTGAGCTATATCTGCTGCATCCAGCTACTGCACAGCAATTCTAACATGGTCCTGTTTGACATCTGCTCACCGCATCCTAGGTCTCCCCCTGTTTCTGAGGCCTTAGGCACACTCTTCATAACCCTATTCGGCAATCTATAATTATTGATATGGTCAACATGGCCAAACAGATGAAGTCTCTCTTTGCACAATATTCTACTTAAAGGAGGTTGCAAACTCCTTCGCCTAATCTCATCATTAGTTACAAAGTTGAACCACCTAATGCGAAAGATACTGCGTAAGCATCTGGAATCAAAAGCATCTACCTTCCTGTTATCTTGCTTACAAAGTGTCCAAGTTTGACTACCATAACTAACCCTAGAAAGAACAATCTATTATACAGTCTAATTTTAGTCTTTAGGTGTATACGCCTATTTCTCCACACTCTCCATAGATTCTTAAAATTCTCGGCAGCAATCCCTATTCGTCTGTTAATCTCATGCCGCACATTACCATTATCTGTTACATAGCTCCCAAGGTAATTAAACTGTGACACCTGCTCAAGACTGAATCACAACCTGCCTGACCAATTTTCATCACTGTAGTTTTCTCTCTGTTTATATCTAAAACTCTAGTACCAGTCTCATCAACAGCTCGAATGAAAGAGTTCATCTCATCAACATCATTTACGAAAGGACTAATTCATCAGCATAATCTAAATCAGAAATTTTAGTATCTCCAGCCCATTTAAGACCGAAATCTTTCCCTTGAAGTGAATTCCGCATTACATAATCAATAACCAAACTAAAGAGGAAAGGAGAAAAAATGCACCCTTGTCGAGCACCAGAAGTAATGCTAAACCAATTGTTGCAAGCCTTACCAATTCTCACACATGAATCAGTGTTATTATAGATAGCTTTCATTATTTTAACTAACTTGTCTGGTATACCATATGATCTCACAATCAACCACAAATTATGATGATCAACAGAGTCGAAAGTCTTTTTGAAATCAACAAAGCTAGCAACCAAAACGAGCAGACCATCTTGTTTTTGATAGGTTATGCAAGGAACAACCTATTTTATTCTCTGGTATCTCCCATCTCTGAGGGCTCTTTAAAAAGAAGTTATACACTTTTTGAACCATACCGAAAAACGTAATAGCATCTTCACAGCATTCAGCAGCATTCACACCACACAAATTTAGACTATGTGCACTACAGTTAGAAAATATGGCAAATGGATTTAGTGCACTTATAATGGCTTGCGCGCCATTGTATGCACCAGCCATATTCGCTCCATTTTCATATCCCTGCCACCTGCAATCTTTTAAAGGGATCTTATGCTTCTCTAATTCTTCAGTGAGTACATTTGCAATTTCTTGTCCAATTTTCTTATTGCACTTTACAAAACTTATGAACCTCTCCATTACTTTAAATGAAGAATCATGGTCTAGAACGTATCTTAAAATTAATGTCATTTGCTCATTATGAGATGTATCTGGAGTAGCATCAGCTAGTATTGAAAAATTCTTTGATTTTTCTCTTTCTAAGAGTACAGCTTGAAGAACCTTGTTGCTGCAAGCCTTAATGAACTCGTTTTAAGAATCCACTGAAAGGTAGTGAGTTTGAAGTCTCTTCCCTTCTTGTTGTGACTCTTGAACTGTAGTCACATGTTCTCTCAACAGCGGATCATATTGAGCGAGCAACTCAATAATCCCGAGGAAGTTACCATTATCCGGTGACCCTATTTTGCTGGAAGAACCTCTAAATGCGAGACCCCTCTCACCAAGAAATAATGTACCAGACCGAATCCTGTGAAATAAATCCCTCCAATATTTCACTTTAGAGGCAATTTCAGAGTTCATTTGAGAATAAACATCAGTTCCATGACGAAGTCTTCTTTCCAATCCTCTCCATTTAATATAGCATTTTTTGTGATTAGCACTCATTTCATGAAATGGCAATTTGTTATATAGTTTATGCCAAGAATAATCTTTTTTCCAGCCTTCATCACTAACTAAAACGGATTTGTGGGATTCAGGGTTGCGACCAAATAATCTGCAAGGAAAACAGTATAACGACTGATTTGTATCACTTCACACTAACCAGTCTCTAGGAACACATTCTCCATTCTTGAGTTTTGAAAATAAAAATGTTTTTGGAAAGGCTCATGTTCCGTCACTTGGAAGGTTATTAGGCATAGAAGGGAGATCTTTTTCGAACTATACCTTCAATTACACTTACACTTGGGCTGCCACTTTTTAGTTTTCCAAGATCACACAATACTTGACATGACTCAGAGTTCGGAACTGGAGCAGGTAAGTTCGCTTCACTTTCTTAGTTTATAGAAGCGCATCATTTTCACTGCTGTTTGGTTGTTTTGTTTCAATACTGCTCTTGTCATAATTTAAAGAAAACAAACCAGAACCATCATCATTCCCCTCTGAACTTGAAATTTCTTTATTTTTGAGAGCGGGAACAGACGAGCTTGATATTGGGATTAGTTCATTTTTTGCACCTACACTGTCCACATTCACTTTTACACCTATTTCAAACAAAGTTCTACTCCCTTTCTTAATAACTTCCAATTTTTTATTTCTCTCCTTGCGCTTCTCAGCTCCTGACTTATGCTTATACTTGTCCATTATTCAGTTAGACTATAGCACCAATGAATATATCATTTTACTAAACAAATGACAACGAAATGGTGAAACAAATGTGCCAACAAGAGACTTTTAAACTGTTATAATTTGTAACACTGACACACAGACCTCAGACATGTTACTGGAACTCGAAACATGAACAATGTAATATACCTTATTACTGACGGGACCCTATGCACTAGTCCCCCTTGCCCTCCCTGTCGGCGGCCCTGCTGGTAGGACCTTCAGGCACCACCTTTTCAAGTGGACTTTTTCAAGAGCCATATGGCCTGCATTAGACACATTACTCCAGTTTAGGCTTAACGATGCCCAACTAGCTAAGTATGGTTCAGGTACCTGTGATGGCCTCTGATTAGGATTTTCCACCTGCTTATGTATGTCGCGGTGTTTGTAATAAGTAGTAGTTTCTGCTGAGGTCCTGCCATCCTCACAGACCTTCTACTATAGCATATAAACTGACAGGCTCCTGTCAGACCTCTGTGGCAAGCAGCTGCTTGAGGGGGTATTTATTTATTTTTTTAATTCTGAAACAACTGAGTTTACTTACCTATAAGAGACGCTGCCTATTGCCATTGCAGCTACCAATACCAAAAGGGCTATCAGCCCTCCCCAAAGTTCAGAGTCAGTACCAAATTTGTCAGTGAAGTCATCTAGAACAAGGGTTTCTTGACAGAATTCAAAATATCCTGAGTTGTCTGTAAAAAAATCCCATGTCTCTGTTCACTTAGTTCTGGCAGTGCAGAAAGCAAACAGAAGGATCCATGATCAAGCTCAAATCCAAAAACAAGTTCAGTCTGGTAAGTACAAATGGTCAGCATCAGGACCCTGTGAAGTTGACCACTCCTTAGCAGGGTTGAAAAAAAAGAAAAAAGTTGCCATAGATGACGAAATCAGTAGGCCATACTGAACTGGCAGTCCTCCCCTTCCGGCTACTGCCATAAATAGTTGAAATAACAAAAATGTTTTCAATTTACAAAGCAAACCTTTAGCATTACTTATTACCTATGAAATGTTATCCCTTTGATCGTTTACACAGGCTTATTGAGACATCCATATACTACGCAGGTACCCATTTTCAAACACATTCTGTCGTTTGTTAGCACATTGAAAGCAGGCTTAGGAGCAGGAGCAATATGGCGATGCTCAGTTACAGTTGTAAGCGATAGAGTGTCTCCCCTTTTCGTACCTCCATGGTTATTGGTAGTCTGGAATTGAATTATTTCTGCACATCCGTGATCTGTGGGTTTTTAGCACGTTGCTCCTGAATGACAGCGGATATAATCTTGAATTTCAGGTACGTCCAACGTTTTTTTTTTCTCCTTCAGCACTTTGATAAATTTGCTACTCAGAAGAAAAAAATGTTAGTAAGCTCTTTATTTGTAATAATGCACATGTAGTTTTTCAAATGCAAACTTCCATATCAGTTGCATGTAGTTTATCTCAATGGGTTTACCTTAAGACTTGCAGCCATGTTGGCAGTTACGGCAAGTAATGATTTGTAACGTATCAAGTAGTACTTGTTGTTATTCCCTCTATAATTTTAGGACTAATTCCAGAAGTATACTGAGCGTTAACAAGTGATTGATGCTTACAGATTGATTATCAGTTTTTCATTAGCGATTAAGTAAACTTTCGTTATCATAAACCTAAAGGGCCCCCATCCACTTATCAGAATATATGTCAAATACGGCAAAGACAAGTTTACTCCAGTCCAAACTTCGCGTGAATGGCAACAAGAACAAATTCGGTCAGTGTTGCTCACCGAGAACTTTCATGATTAGAGGCTTGTGCTCAAGACAGATAATGTACCTGAAGTGCTCCTGGATCTGATTAGTGCTCTTGTGTGAATTATAGTGAGAACTTTCATGATTAGAGGCTTGTGATCAAGATAGATAATGTACCTGAAGTGCTCCTGGATCTGATTAATGCTCTTGTGTGAACTATAGTGAGAACGTTCATGACTAGAGGCTCGTGCTCAAGATAGATAATGTACCTGAAGTGCTCCTGGATCTGATTAGTGCTCTTGTGTGAACTATAGTGAGAACTTTCATGATTAGAGGCTTGTGATCAAGATAGATAATGTACCTGAAGTGCTCCTGGATCTGATTAGTGTGCTTGTGTAAACTATAGTGAGAATTTCATGATTAGAGGCTTGTGATCAATATAGATAATGTACCTGAAGTGCTCCTGGATCTGATTAGTGCTCTTGTGTGAACTATAGTGAGAACTTTCATGATTAGAGGCTTATGATCAAGATAGATAATGTACCTGAAGTGCTCCTGGATCTGATTAGTGCTCTTGTGTGAACTATAGTGAGAACTTTCATGATCAAGATAGATAATGTACCTGAAGTGCTCCTGGATCTGATTACTGCTCTTGTGTGAACTATAGTGAGAACTTTCATGATTAGAGGCTTGTGATCAAGATAGATAATATACCTGAAGTGCTCCTGGATCTGATTAGTGCTCTTGTGTGAACTATAGTGAGAACTTTCATGATTAGAGGCTTGTGATCAAGATAGATAATGTACCTGAAGTGCTCCTGGATCTGATTAATGCTCTTGTGTGAACTATAGTGAGAACGTTCATGACTAGAGGCTCGTGCTCAAGATAGATAATGTACCTGAAGTGCTCCTTGATCTGATTAGTGCACTTGTGAGAACTATAGTCGTCGTCATCTGTGATATACATTGATAGCTCGTGGCGCTGTATTTGAAAATTTGTCGAAAAGTTTTTAAAAAGCCATTTATTTTTATGCTGTGTCTGTGGTAAATAAAATGTGTGACAATGATTACAGCAATCGATAAAAGAAGAATATGTAGTTCTATTATGTAATTGTTAGATATGTGCCATGAAGTCGAACCCAAAGTGACAGATTTCATAGAGAAAAAAAAATAATTTCCTTTCATACCATGGGCGTCTGCAGAGGAGGGCAAACGGGGCATTTCCCCCCCCCGGATCGAAATTATAATCGTAACGATTTAAACGTAATTAATTTACATACATTATGTGTGTGTTTTTGTATTGATGCAATACTGTATTCTATGATCTACTTGTGAAAAAAAAATCCTAAATAATTAAATGAAAATTTATTGGTATAATTATTTGTCTCCAAGCTTTGCCCCCCCACCCCCGGAAAATTTTTTGCGGACGCCCATGTTCCATACTACATTATGTAAAGAACACAAGAAAGTGACTGATACAAAGCGAACTGGTACTGGGAACATGATATTTATACTACAACATTGTGATATTACTATATGCATTGTAGTGCATTTCGTGGCATAAGTGCCGCCATTTTGTTTTAAACGTAATGTAATGCTAAGTAGTGCTTTTACGTAATTTCCCGCTCCCTACCGTTGAAAACGGAAGAAGTTTTCGCACTTAATGGAAAAAAGTCTCTAATTTACTCCTATAAAGAAAATCATTACTAAATATCTATATAATAAAAGAAGATGTCTGTCTGTGAGTGTGTTTTTCTGTGTGTCTGTCTGTCTGTCTGTGACAGCCATAACTCATCGGGAAATCAACATACACCCTCCAAATTTTCAGAGAATGTTTCTGGTTGTGGTCTGGATTGCAGTGCCAAATTTCAGGTCCAAAGTCCAAGAGGGGGGCTTGCTAGAACCAAAATATTTTCCATGCTATTCCTACGGGAAACGAGAATCACTCTCAGATTTACTATTGCCATTTTCTGCTCCCTAACTATGAAAGTAAAGTTTAAATTTAGATAAAGATTTAAATGTTCTGCTGCAAATCTGATGCCGTTGCCAGATTCCCCACATTTCCAAAAGCATTATTTAGGCGTTCCATTGCAGCTACGGACTTGATTTTCTAACTAAAGATGGGGTCGGAATTTGGGACCCTTCGGTGAAGTACGTCAGGAATTACAGAATGCCAAAATCTGACGAAATAAGTAACTCAATTGTTTGCCACGGGCTCTGAGAGAGCGCGCCGAGTCAGCAATGACCTTGCAACACCAGGAAATTCTTCGTGTTCAAACTGTGATAAAATGTCGGGGAGGGGTATCACTAACATTTAGGGCAGGAAACAACAGAATATGCAGATTAAAAGTGAGATACGAGCTGTCACAATATGTGTAGAAATGAAGCCATGGGCCAAGTGAGAACCTGATTTTTAAACCAATCACTGCGCAACACGGGGAATGCTGTGCAGGAAATTTGGACCGTGCGAAAGAATATCACGGGAGCCATAGGATAGAAAAATCTGTGATAACGGAAATAAAATCTCGATAGCTTATGCAGAAACTGAGCCATGGGCTATGAGGAATGCTCGCTGATGTCAACAACAATCCGGGCAAATTTCTTCCTGTTGAAAATCTCTGCTAAAGTGGGGGGGGGGGGGGTATTAAAAAATTTACCTTTAATGCAGTGAAAATAAGAATATATAGGTTAAAAGTGACACCTGGTCAACGGTGGGTATGTTCAGCTAGTATAACATAAAAATAATAAAATAAATACCTCCTGAAGCTGCCACAGAGTTCTGACAAGAGCCTGTCAGTTTATATGCCATAGTAGAAGTTCTGAGAGGATGGCAGGTCCACAGCAGAAAAACGACACATGACAGCCATGCCTTACCCAGGGCTCGAACCCAGGTCCTTTAGATCAGTAGCCAAGCACGCTAACCACTCGGCCATGGGACAGCTAGTATAACATACCTCACAGAAATAGGACAATATCAAGAATATTCAACTAAGTTTTACAGATAATGGCTTAAAACTTGCATTACAAGACACAGTACAAGTATTACACCAAAAATAATTTAATGATAAATGCCAATTTACCAATGTAAAATTTTGCTTTGCATATAGAATTAATAATATAATAATAATTACTAAAATATTAAATGTATAGCAAATAAATATTGCGAAATTAACTTTAGGATATATACGAGGAGCTATGCATATTGCTCAATAGCACACTTTCGTTACGCAATGTAAAAAAAGCCCTAAAAATATATAATCTCATCAGTGATATTAATTTCAGATAGATCATAACGCTAAACAAAAAATTTTCGTTGCACACGAAAAAAAAAGTCCCCAAAAATATATATATCGTCTTGTAGGAGAGAACAATTTTACTCAGCACATATCACTTAAAAAAGAACTTTTGCTCCACACATATAAAATGCCCACCCCCCAAAAAACTTTCCTCAATCGGAGGCAACTATTTCAACCAGAACTTATTCCTAAACAAAAAAATTTGTGATGCGCACTGAAAAAAGCCTCCTCCCCCCGAGTTAATATTCTTATTGAAAACAACTATTTTGACTACAGCCTATCATTAAACAACAGACTTTCAATTCCTACTTTAAAAAAACAACATGAAATCAAAGGATTAACACACATGCATTTAGGTAGATGCAGACGCTTACCTGTAAACGCCTAAATTTAGGAGGTCTTCTATGTAGATACTCTGCATTACTGAAAACATTTTCAATTTGCACCGTTCTAAAATTCACGGGACCCATGCCTCTACATGAGAGTTAAAAAAATATATCATTTCAGTTCATACCCAGCCATTTTATAAACCTAAAAAATAACTAAATGTGATATTTACACGCCACCACAAAAAATGCAGCAGCAGACGATATTTTCTGTTCAAATCTGTTAAACCTCTAACCGGTGTGTCATAGTTACATCTGGTTGCGTTCCTACATCTTAGTTACATTTATTCAGTAGCGCAATGTTGCACCATGGCCCTTTTAATAAATTATACTTTTCTTCATTCATTTGCGATAGTTTTGTGAATCGTTAAAACGCAATTCAAAACATTCACCGATAAAACGAGTTTGTTGAGGCTCCTACAAACAAAGGAGGAAAGAAGCAATGTGTTTTAGTGTTTTATGAAGCTTTTCTTCCGATTGATCGACTAGTTTAGATTAAAAATTAAATTTTTATCTAAATTTTTGAAACAGTTCTTTTTAGAACTTCAAGTTTAGGGAAAATATGCAAGACGATAACCTGCAGAACGTTTTCAAAAATTTTCATCATGGAGCAGTTTCAGATCATTCCCTAGCCACTTTATATGAACTTAGGAAAAAAAATCGTTATAAGTGTAATAGGAACAGTGAAAATAGCTCAAATTATCAATAAGAATATGAAACAGAAGCAGGAAAATTACACGAATTTAAAGAAAATCTACGAACACAAGAAAAAAGAAATATGATATCTTTCAAGTTGGAAGACCAACCAAGACAGTGTATGTTTCTAAACATTCTTTTTTCATCAAGAATGAAGACATTAGACAACCTTACAATAAATTGCAGAGGTGCTCGATATTGTGGATGAAAAACACAATATTCCTGAACTTCATGATATTAAAACAGGAAGAAGAATGTATATAATCAAAATTATGCAAGAAATTCCCAATTTTTTTCTATTTCCAAACATACCTTGCAACCATTGATTACAAGGGAGTAACAAAATTACGTAAACCAGTGGTTACCAAACTTACTATGCCCATGGACCCTTTATTATAGCAAAAACCTGACCATGAACTCCCCCCAAGTGAAATAACTCTACATAACTGCATAATAGAAAAATTACAAATTTAATTTTGATGTCTTAAATGGTAAATGGTGACGTAAAAATAAAATATAAATAAAACATTTTGATATTTAAAGTAGTATTATTGAAATTATAACTTTTGTTTTAAAGTACAAAAACACATTATTTTTTTTCAATGAGATGAGTGAACCTGATGGGATGATATGAGATTATTTATGTTTGGCTCTATGTTTGTGAGTAACATTCGTAAGTCTCCACGAGCACTAATTTCCAGTCGGTTTCTTTTTTTCGTGATGGGGCTCATAACTGCACTAAATCCACGTTCTACTAAATAGGAAGACAGGAAAGCAATCAACAGCTTCTGTACAGTGACCCATAATGCAGGATATAAAATTGGTATCTGTTTTTGTAACCAGAATTTGTGGTATCCTTGTTCAAACATTGGTTTCAGCTCCTCACTTGTGGATAATTCAATAAATTGCTCCTGTATTAGTATGGATTCATCTGAGTTTGTGGGTCTACTTGCAAAAGGGCCCAACACCTAATCGGGGATAACCAAGTGAAGAATGTCTTCACTTGGTTATCCCCGATTGTCAAATTTTTGTACTAAGTCAGAATGAAGAGCCGTTAAGTGTTGACAATAAGCAAGCAAATCTTCATCTCGTTTTTACAATTTTGAAAGATTTGGAAACAGAGCATTCTCCTCTCCCGAAGTTTTGTTTGTATAGAAAAAGTTTTGCAACAAACGCAGATATTATACTTTTAGTTTTGATTAAATTTAATTGATCACCTTGTAGCTTCAAATTGGTTTCGTTAAATTTGGCAACTAAGTCATATAAGCATATGTCATTTTTTTGAATTAATTAAATTGAGCCGCAAATCATTGTCTTTACTTACCAGGAATTCCAACACTGAATCAAAGAGTGCATAAAACCGATCCAAACATGCACTTTTAGATAACCAACGAACTTCCGTGTTAAGTAGTAAACGATTATAATCTTAATCATTTTCCAAACAAAGTTGAGCAAATAATCTCTCATTTAAGGCATTCCTTTTGATATTATTAACTGCTCTAATAATATAATCTAGTGAGCCATACAAGCGTTCACTAAGATTTTTGGCGACAAAATGTTGTCGATGAATGACACAATGTACAGATAATACATTCGGTATAACTTGTTTTAAGTATGCCAGAAAGCTTCGGTGTCGTCCTACCATTGCCGAGCACCATCAGTAGCAACGGAGAGGTAGTTTTTACATCGAAAAATCTTTTAATTCATTAAATATTGTTTCACCTTTCGTATCAGTTTCCAAACATTTGGCAAATAACAATTCTTGGGAAATTTTTTCTTCTTTTACAGATCTCACATAAGTTAAAGGTAAAGCTTCGTTTCCTGGCAAAGTTGACTCGTCAAGCTGTATAGAGAATTCAGATGTTTTTAAGTACTCACATAAAGAATTTTCTACGCACTGAGCCATTTCGTCAATCCTTCTTTGTAATGTATTACTACTCAGTGGAATTCTTATAATATCGGAAGCTGGTTTATGCAGCACGGTGCGGATTACCTCACTTACAGCTGGTAGGATAAGTTCTTCACCAATGGTGTGCGGCTTTCCGGACTATGCAATCAGTAAAGAAATGTTATAAGAAACACGCAGTCCATCGTCATCACGTTCAGATGTTGTCGCTAAGAGTTTTCACAATGACGGTGTTTTCAAATATTGTTCTTTGACTGTTTTTAAAAAAGTTAAATCTTTATCTTTTTTGTCGCTATGGACTATTGTCAAATGTTCCTTAAGCTTAGAAGGTTTCATTGAATCGTTTGACAAAGTCTGTCGGATGGGACATTAAGCCGTGGCACCATGTGTGGGAGAACCATAACCTGTGAATGTTAAAGAACACATTGGATGGTCTTGGTGAGAGGCTACCATCAGTTTCCCAACAGCTGTTCCAGTGGGTCCCCTCCCTCAACCTTCTCTGAGCCTTCGGGGTCCTTGTGACCTGACCATTTAATCCATGGTGTTCAGAAAAGTGCTGCTGAGAGGTAAAATAACCCAACCTAGACGAAGAAGCCAGCAACCACCTTTAAGCTGTATTTTGTGCAAAGAGGGACTGCATTTGTTTGGCTATGTTGCCCGCATGCAGATAATAATTGGCAAATAAGATTATGAAAAGTGTGCGTGAAGATTTCACGAAAAGGGGGAGATCTATAATTTAATAGACAGACAATGTGAAACAGGGCCTTGCTAGAATTCGCCTACAGTAGCCGAATATAGCAGCTGTAGCTCAGAACAGACGTCTGGAGAGCAAAATTACAGTCTGTCATGATCTCCATAGCCCATGGCCATATGAGAATTTGGTATGTATGTGTGAGCGTACGAGTGAACCAGCTACTTACGTATACTATGGGTGTATACTATAAATAAATAAAAATTCCCCCTCAAGTAGCTACTTGCCACAGAGGTCCGACAGGAACCTGTCAGTTTATACGCCATAGTAGAAAGTCTGTGAGGATCGCGGGACCTCAGCAGAAAAACGACACAAACATCCAAGTGTTACTCGGGATTCGAAACCAAATCCCGGGGATCAGTAACTTAGCGTGCTAACCACTCGGCCACTGAACGGCTTGTGTATACTACGTATGTATATATAACCTTCGCTCATTTTTATTATTGGAGTTTTTTTTTTGAAACCAGTGCAAGTTTCCCATAGTTATACTCTGAGATAATGGAAACCAACCCAAGTATACAAGGACTAATTTTTCCAAGTGAAAGAAGAAAACAAAACACCTAAAGTTACTCATCAACTGGATATTTGTTTAACATTGAGTGAATGTTACTGGAAATTGTGGTTGTAATATGACGTTAAGAGCGTATTAAATTGAAGTATACTTTCAAACTTTTAAGTATATTCAATTCCTGTTAAATTCCTCTTTAGGAACATGTGGTTTATTTATTTTCTTAGCTGGGTTGGTACTGTAGTACAAATTAGTTTTGTAATATTATCTGTTGGTAAGTGTTCAATATTTTTTTGGCCTCAAAGCGAAACTTTTATTATACTTTGCGAAATTATTATTATTGTGAAATTAGCGAAACAGTTCCAATTCAAATCATGAACTTAGTTCGTTTTCAAATCATCCCTTGCATAGTTTTCGTTTACTCCCGATTTCACCGCAACTTGTAACCTTGCAGGAATGCCGCTTTAAATAATAGAAATAATCCCTTAAGCAACATGCCTAATGGCTTTGACGGGAGGCTACCTTCTGTTGCCTAACAATTGTTCAGTGCCCCCCCCCCCTTCCCCAAATCTCCAAGCCCTTGGGTTTCTCATGTCCTACCCATTTTGCCCAATATGTAAAAAACTACAGCTCGGAAGTAAAACTGCCCAACTGAATCCCCTTCCCTCAACCTGTTCAGAGCCCTCAGGGTAACCTGGTCATTTAGCCCATTATGTGGAATATAATTGCCACTTAAAGGTAAAATAACCAAATCCCTCAAGCAGCTTCCTGCCATAGAGGTCTGAAAACCTCCAATTGGCACAAAGGGTCATAAAGATCACTAAGGAAAGGAGATTTCAACAGAGACTAAAACATACATTCGTAATAAGGGCGTGAACCAGGATTTTTTTTTTCTAGGGTAGGGGTGGGATCTGAAAATAAAACTTAAATAAGAAAAACTCATTAGCCAGGTGGGATCCCAACTGATAACCTCCTGATAACATATCAACCACTGAGCTATAAATCCTCTATTGGTGGTTTGAAACGTTATACCAAAGAATCAGTCATTTAAATTTATCTGACTTTAATTAAAGACTTTGGTCAAGAAGGCATTTACCAGATTAGTGCACATGATCAGAAGTATCAAGAGAGCATGGTATTTTTTTAAAAGCCAAAGCACCTTTTAATCAAGTATTAGAATCTATGGTTGGGTTGGCACAGAAGGACCTCAAAGGTTCAGAGAAGGTTTGAGGGAAAGGCCCCAATGGAACAGCTGTTGGGACACAGATGGTAGCCTTCCATCAAGGCCATCCAGTGTGTTCTTTAATGTGCACAGGATATGACTCTCCTGCACACGACCATAGCTTAAAATCCCATCTAATGAACGATGGCCTTTCCAAGCCTATCAATAATCCCTACTGACCATGGGCAAAGCAGGGTTTTGCGGAGATAAATCTGAACACTGGCACAGCTGGGACTCAAAACTAGGAACTGCAGATTATGAGCCTGGTGTGCTGTCGACTGAGCCACCCCTGTCCTTATAAGGATTTATGTTGAATAACAGACAATCAAGGCCACCTTGTAGATGATATATATATTAGATAAGTATAGTGGAAAAATTGACAGCAGGGTAGGATCCGAACCCATGAGAACAACTGATATGTTATCAGGAGGTATGTTGGGAGGAGGGAATATCCCCATCTGGAGAATTTTAACAACCACAATAAAGGTGGAAAAACCTAAACCACTAAACAAAAAGCACATTAGACTACTCAGTGAGAATAAGTTCTGACATAAAAACTTTATTTAATCAGCATTCTGGGCTATTCCCATTCAACTAGTAACTTGTCTCCGTCTGAATTTTTCTCTACATCCCTGCCTTATTCTAACCAAGTTTATATCAAAATTGGCATATGTAAATGTTTTAAACAAGTAGTATGTACAGATGGCATTTTGAAACTGATACTATATAATGTGAATGAATGATAAAACATTAACATAATAATTAATCTCTTGTATTAGCTTTTGTGTGTTTTAATATTTAACTATCATTTTGTATTTTATATTCAAGAGGTGTTTCAGATACATTATTTGTGCATACTAAATCATATATATATTAGCTGCAGGTCTTTACTATTTGGCTGAACTTATTGAAGAATACACAGTATTTACTTGTCGAATTATTCGCATACTAATATTGGTAAGTTATAATTATTAGTATTAGTTTTACTCTAGGTATATTTTTTACTTTAAAATAATTAAGTCTTAGACTTTGTAAGTTATGATTGAATGTATTAAATATATATATATAGACCATTCAGAAACTAATTGGTGTAAATCACTGATTTGCTATTCTGAGATATTGAAGGGTTTACTAAAATCAGTACATAGAATTGTGAAAGAATAGTAAAATTGGTGATGCCACCTACAGGGAACTAATTTAAATACTGACTTACATGATTGTGCATCTGAAAATATAGCCCATACAGATGCAGTTTTCATACAAAATAAGAAATTCACAATTTACTGACTTACATTGATTGGCTTCTGAACAGCCCATATATAAATTAATTAATAAATATATGCTAGCCGAATGGCACCTAGCACTGACCAGGGCTCACTTTTAATCTATATATTGTTTTTTACTGCACTGCAGGTAAGTTTTGGAATTAAATAATCTCATCTGAAACAATACACCTCAAAAGCCAAATAAATCGGAAACAATGCATCACTGATCCGCATTATAGAAAAGCTGCTGGAACTAAATAATACCATCAAAGGCAACAAAAAAAGATGCCCACCACTGTTCCAACCTACAATGTTGTGTTCTCAACATTTATTCATGAAACTTGCTACATCCACTGTAACATCAAACAAAAGAAATGATCATGGTGATAGTATTGTAATGGTTTGGCATCACAATGACAACAACACTGAGTTAAACATCTTTTATGGAGGTACTTTAGCCTTCCAGTGTCCAAGCCGTCTGTATACATACAGAGAATCTGAATTGAGGAACCAATGATGTTTGTACAAAAATACATCGATATTTTAAAAATAAAAATTGCCATAATTTATATATATATAAATCTTGTAAAAATATATAATTCAGGCTTCAAAAATAATACTTTGTTTCTTAATTTGATGCATATTTTGTTAAACTACAATATAAATAATTTGATAAAGCCATCTGATTGCCATTTCCTAGAAGCACTAAACGGTATTGCCGATTTGCTTGTTAACATTCCTATTTGTTGAAGCAACCTTCTGATTTAAACTCACAAATTTGGTTTGAAATATTATCAACAAATATTTCCTTAAATTTTCGAAAATCTCGTAAAAATTAACAAAAAAACTGCTATTTTTAATGACTATAGATTTTGGAAGTAATTACAAAATACGTACCACAATTTATTTTTTCCATTTCACACTTTTCTGTCATAAAACTATTTCAGTGTATCCAATTTTTATCATTTTTCTCAGCATCCTTCAAATCGAAACTGAAAGTAAACACATCCTTCTTAGAAGTTCTGGTTGCACCTGCATTTAATTAGTTATGCTTAGCTGAGTCAAACAAGATGCAGATGGCTGACACGATATTTCCGTTCCGTGTGCTGTAAGTGTTTTTTACAGTTTTGGCCCAGCATATTGAATAATCTTTGTAAAGTTAGTATTTTTTTTTAATATTTAAACCTTAGTTAGTTTGCATTTCAGAAAATTTATTTTCGGAAATTAGTGATCTTTTGGCCGATTGATAAGTATTGTTTTTTTTCATAGTTGTGTTATATTGTACAGCAGGCCTACAACTTGTTGCTGTGGATATTTTAACATCGCATAAGCCTATATGTTAATTTTTATTTTATTATATATTACTTTTCCAGTAAAACTGTGATATAGTATCATTTTCTGAAAATAATTCAGGTCTTGGATATTTAAACAAATTTATTTCTGTAGATTTACTTCTGTAAGCGATTATGTGGCAATTATTTGGTCAGTTGATTTATCGATCTTTCTGAGTTATGCTACATTAGGTTATACACAATTTTTTATTATTATTTTTTAGTAAAAAAATTTTGAGCTTGTACCGTTTTCTGAATGAAACATCTTGGATACGGAAGCAAAATAGACTTCCTTGCTACGGAAATCAGCCATATCGGCCGTGTGTGGTGCCCTTGGGTGAAAAGTAAAAATTACCATTTTAAATTTTTTTTTTATACGTATCTTATAAAAATATATAGTTCAGGCTTGATAAATAATATTTTATTTTTTCATTTGATTCATATTTTATTAAACTATGATATAAATAATTTGTTAAAGCCATCTGATTGCTATTTCTTAGAAGCGATATAAGGTTTTGCCATTTGTTTGTTAACATTACTCTATGCTGAAGAAGTTCCCTAATTTGAAATCAGAAGTTTGATTTGAACTATTCTAAACAATTTTTTCCTTAAAGGTTTTAAAATCTTCTGATAATTAGCAAAATATTGCTATTTTTAAAAAGGGAATATTTTGGAAGTAATTATGAAATATGTTCCTATTTTTTTGATATATCACTGTAAAAAGTTTTATTAAAATTAATCTTTTTCTACAATATTCAATATTGATATATAAAATGACGAATTTCTGTTGATTAATTATTTATTAAAAATATTCTAAAGTTTTTCGAAGTATTGTTCTCAAAGTATGGAACAGAGAAAAAAATTACAAAATGGAAGAAAAGTTTAAACAAGAAAATTATATTTTTTTGTTATTCAGAAATAAATAGCCCTTTATTCATGTGCATTATTATAATCATTTCTATTAGTGTTTTTAAATAAATTTTTATTTGTTGCCAGATGTATTTTTTTACTATATGACTCTAAAAATATCCTATTAAAATATAATTATCTTTTTTTGTTAAATATTTTTTTTTAGAAAATCCAGAATTAAATGCTGATTAATTTGGCATATAACGAGTGGTTAACGCGCTTGGCTACTGATCTAAGGGACCTGGGTTCGATCCCCGGGTAAGGCATGGATGTATGTGTCGTTTTTCTGCTGAGTTCCTGCCATCCTCTCAGATCTTCTGCTTTGGCATATAAACTGATAGGCTCCTGTCAGACCTCTGTGGCAAGCAGCTGCTTGAGGGGGTATTTATTATTTTTTTTTATTATTTATAACATACATAATTCCTTTCAATAGTTATTTGGCAAAAAGTTCTAAATTGAATATTTTTTTTGGCTGAGCATAGGGAGAAAATTGCTTGGCCTCTGGATGGAAACCAGTTTTTCAGACTGGACACTGGAGGGGTTAATACTGATATTGAAGATCTCTATTAACATTCTTTAAAGTGTTTGTTTTCATCTAGTAATAACAGGTTTCATTGTGACTGTCAAACAATAAATCTTACAAATACAATGAAATATCTAGATGTTATTTTTCATGCTTGGAATAATCACATACTTATGCCTTCTACCAACCACTATTCATTCGTTGTTGGGTGTGTGTGTGGAGGGGGGGGGGGGGGGTTCTTAAACCAAGCATTTTGTACAAATTTTAGGTGACATGATTAAATGCCAGTAATTTTAAAGTGTCTGCTTTAGATTCACTGATATTAACTAAAGTATGGTATTTAAGTTTTTAGCTTGCTGAGAAAGAAGAATATGAACATAAACAGAAAGAATTGGAAAAAGTATTAAGCCTCAAATGTATTGTAAATATTGAGAGAATTGTTAGATACACTATCTGATAAAAATATCTAGACACCCTTCTGAGTAATGAATTCATCCATATATATCACAGCCCTGGCTCAAAAGGTATAAAAGGATGCATGTGACCTAACAAGCTTCATAGACACACATGAACAGGAGAATGGGCCATACGGCAGATGGCTGAGTTAGTGACTTTCAACGTGGCATGGTCATAGGATACCACCTTAACAAGTCAGTTCGGGACATTTCGTCCTTGTTGCCCCGATCAACTGTAAGTGATGTTATTGTGAAGTGGAAATGCTTAGGAGGAAATCCTGCTATAGAGGAGTCCCTGCAATATCATCAGAGGGCTGACACTATAATTCCTGCCATGGTGACAACTGCACCGCTGATGATGCCTTTGGTTGACGGGAAACATGTCTGGGAAAGTTCCTGTTTTTAACTTTTGCTTTTAACTAGTAATTATTTTAATAGTAGTAAAGTGAGGAGCAGAGAAGCTGAAGTATGTTCTCAGACAACTTACAACATCAGTTAAATATGCTTTGCTAAATGTGCTATACTCAAGAAAGTTTCAATAAGTCAACGAAAAGTCTGTTTAAGCAATGATGGACTGGCACTTCCACGGGAAGAAATACATCTAATTGAACAAGACAGGCACTTGAGAAATGGTAAATGTGCTTACACAAGGAATACCTAATGCCTGACTAATGTACCCCAAGAGGAGTGGGCCAGCCACTATACAACAGCAGCAATTAACAGTGAGACTTTGCTAAAATAAGATTGTATCATGTGAAGCACTAAAAAGTAAATAATCTGTACTTTTACCTAGTGTAAAAATGTTAACCGAAGTATCTTGTAAAAAATTATCTGAGAACAACTTTAATTTTAACAGTGATTTTTGTGAAAATGAAATTTATCTGTAATAATACCACTGTGAATTTTGTTATATTTTAACATTTTAACATTAATAAGCTTATTATTTTTAAATGAGTTAATTAATTACTTAATTAGCTTATTATTTTTAATACATTTTTAGTTCATAGTTCAGTTTTTTGCACAAATGCTATTTCAAAGAATGATTTTTAAATCCAAAATAATATCCAGCACAGGAATTATTTTACATCTTTGTTTGGAAATAAAAAGTATGGTGCTTTGGCTAGTGTATAATATTTTACAATTTATGTAGGGAAAGAACAGTTTATTAAATTTGTATCTGTAATGGATATCATCATTAATGTTGCAAACAGTGTCATTTTTACTGTATTTGATATATACTTTTGTGTATTTAATTTTTATATCAAATTAAGATTTAAAATTACTCTTAACACTATAGGTGTCATTGTTTCCAGCACTTCCCACTACAGCAACAGTGCTTGCCTGACAACATACCAAAGTGGACGGCACAAAACACTTAGTAATGCCTAGTCACGAGTATCTTGTATAATCAACTGGCTCATCATACTAATAAGAATGCAAAGTTCAGAAATACAATAAATTATACAAATAGTATTAGGACATTGTGTGTAATAAAGGAATTTCAAACTGCATTACTTTATTGTGATTTATGAGGAAGGTATCAATAACATTATCAGTAACTTGCGTTGCACTAGAACTTCAAACTCAGCATGCACACATCCTATATATTATTAATCCTGTGTGACTCTAAAGCCTATTTTGTTATTTTGTTGCTTTTTGAGTTTCTTTGCACTTGCTGATTGTGTGTTTCAATTTCTAATCTTTTGTTAATTACAAATTTTGTATTTTAAGTGCGTAATGAAATATCTGTTAATTCTATTAATAGCGTTGGATTGGGTTGTTTTACCTCTGAGCCACATTTTTTGCACACAATGGGCTAAATGGCATAAGGACCCCAAAGGCTCAAAGAAGGTCTGGGGAGGGGACCCACTGAAACAGCTGTTGGGAGATAGATGGTAGCCTCCCATCAAGGCCACCCAGCATGTTCTTTAGCATACACAGGGTATGGCTCTCCTGCACAGGAGCCATGTCTTGACGTCCAATCCAACAGTGGCAACCTTTCCAAACCCAATGGTGTCCCCTACTGACTGATGGCAGGTGGGGAGTTGCCTGGAGATAAATCTCAATGATGTCCCAGGTGGGACTTGAACCTGGAAACTGTAGATTATGAATCTGGTGGTCTAGTGACTGAGACATCCATGCCCCTCTATTAACAGATATTTCTGTGTTTTTAATTATAAGATTATAGAAGAATGCATGTGCACATGCAAAACATAAATACTGTGGACCCCTGCATAATGAATTTAATTTGTTCCATAAAAACTTTTGCAAATTTGGGAAATGCATGTTAAAGGCGTAATTCTGATCCTAGAGTCCACTTAGCGGTACTCTGATTGAAGAAAATTGGTGATCACATGACTTTGTAAGCAGTTAGTTATGTGGGGGTTCACTGTATTGAAATGAATTATTATTAAAGAATTGTGTTAACCATTTAAGGTAACCATGACAATCTATGGGGGAATGTTCCTGTTTGAAGATTTTCCAGCAATAATAATCATCTGTGGTATAACTAGCCAAGTTATGCATCTTCTGGTATTAAGAACATTTCCATTCTTTATCCTTAAATCATTTCCATTCCTAGGATCTGTAGGTAAGTCTGTTTTGTCGTTTCACTAATCTCCCAATGTTTCTCCACCCCCACCTTCCTGTAAATTCTGCTTATATATGTATACAGTTAAATCCAGATATAAGCACACATATTGTGAAGTTTGTTATTTAAGTTTTCCTTATTCTCATTAGTTTTTTATCCCGACATAGCTATAATTTACCTGGATATTGATGAACAGATATAATAAAATTTTTGTGGCTTTTTCCTTAACTACCTTTCATTGAAAAAATAACCAAATTTTTAAGATTGCCACAGCCCCAAAGATGTTTATTCCCATTTCAACATAATATGAAATTGATAAAAATGGCAATGAGAAATGCCTTGTGATGGTTTAGATAAACAATAAAAGCAAATTTCCAGAGGGGACAACTCTGTTGACATTGACATTCTGTTCAAGCTGGAGGAGGCTTTCTGATGTTCCGGGAGTGTTTCACTTACAAGGAAATGGGTGTTTTGGTTTCAATGACGTCACACTTGAACCAGAAGGGCTATATGGAGCTACTGGAAGACTACATGTTGCCTTTTGTGCAGCATCTCCATAGTGAACACCAGAAGGATACCCCAGTCTACCAAGACGACAATTGTTGCGCAGACAGGGCTCGAAGTGTGTTGGATTGGCATGATGAGCATTCTGAAACCTTCGAACATCTTGACTGACCTGCCAAATCCCTGGATTTGAATCCCATAGAAAACTTGTGGGACTATTTGGGGCAATGAGTGAAGTGCTTCCCAGCCATCCAGCCAAACTCTTGCATTTTCTGCTGGAAGAGTGGATGAATATTGATGTGCACTACACCTGCACACTGATGGCATCCATGCCAGACAGGATTTCGGCTGTTCTTCGGTCGCATGGAGGCGTTATGCACTATTAGGTGACATTCAGCAAGGGATGACCAATTTTTTGTCCTGTGAGCTTATGAAAGTGGGTTGTAATGGGTGTTGCAGTGAAGAGATATATAACTCACTGGCACCATAGAATTACCTGTTAGATGCCATAAAGTTATGAAAAATTATCTTACTTGATATTACAATTCCATTCCAAGTATTATGGAATTTAACTGAACGACAAGTCTGCACAGGAACATGTTTCTCTGCAGCACAACCCTGGTGCTCCCCTGCCCAATGGTTCAACCTGAAGCCACTTGCTAACAACAACACAGAAATGTGCATGCATACATAAATAGATGCATATGATTGTAACTTCAGGCTTATATAGTAAGAGAGGATCCTGAAAATATGTGATATCAAGTTAAACATTTAGATCTCAGGTGCCTTCCCATCAATCAAGTCTCAACCTCAACTGTGTAGAGTTAAAGAAGTATTGTTGATAGCAGAAGGTATAAACAAACCAGACCACTGCATGTGCTTATGGAAAACATTACGTCACTGAGAGCAATGCTGGTCTTTAATGTAGACAGTCTCTAGCAAAGGAACAAGAAAAAAGAAAATTCAAGTAGTTATTGTTTTAAGAGCATTTTATTAATGTGCTTATGGTGTCTCATTGATATGATTTTAAATAAAATCATTAGTATATCAGAAACAAAAATGATAGATATATAAAAAAAATATATATGCATGAAGATAGTACATAAAGTAGAGCAGGATCTATGTGCTTTATAAATTATGCAGAGCATATAACTCAAGCTGAAAACAATTTGGAGGTAATATACACTGTGGTAATATGAACAATAAAAATATACAGCTTCTAGAAATAGTAATAAAAAAAAATGCATAGAAAGTTAATATGGTGATGCCCACTTACCATGACAGTCACATTACTGTGATATTCCTTTTGGAATGCATTAAAAATATCTTGGTCAAATCCACTTGATTATGATTTTCTGAGGCATGTGAAACAAAATTTTTTTCCAGTACAAATGAGTGAAATTTTATACTACCTATCAGTGACAAATATGTGCTGGGGAGCACTGCGTCAAAAGATGTCACACCGTAGAAAATATATATACACTGCTGGCCATTACAAGTGCAACACCAGGAAGAACTCATCAGATTGTCCCGAAATATGCAAGATGGGTACCCCATGGGAGAACAAGAAATGATTCAAAGTGCAGCACATACACACATCATGTATGACAGTAAAGCCCTTGGAAGTGGTATAAGAAGAGATTACAAAGAGCTGGTGTAAGGCACTGGAATTGTGTTTGCTTGCAGTTCTTGCACATTAAAGGATCAAGTATTCCCCATTGAAGAACACTGCATCCATATGACCAGGTTTCCGACTTTGATCAGAGAATTGTGGGATTACGGGAAGGCTGATTATCATACCGAGACATCGGTGCTCGTATTGGATGGAATGCTGCCACAGTGATGAGAATATTGAGTCAGTGGGTAGAGGAGGAGTGAACTCACCAATGTGAGGGATCTCAATGGCTCTGTCAGACAAACGAACGATAGGACAGACATCTTGTGTGCATGGCTATGAATGATCATACAACCATATCAAACACCTTAGCTCAACAGTAAAGGTGTATTGCACATCACCCAGTGTCTGCCTTACAGTTCGACATCATCTGCAGCATTGGGGCATCTTTGCTAGGCAGCCATTACTTGGGCTACCATTGATTCTGCAACACAGGCATATGCGACTGCAATGGTGCCAAGTACGTCGCGCATGGATGTGTGAATGGCATCGCATCATCTTTTCAGACAAATCCCGTTTCAATATGCAGCACCATGATGGATGAATCTGTATATGGTGGTACTGTGGCAATAGACTCAGCGAGACATGCATGATGCAATCCCATACAGGTCCAGCCCCTGGTGTTATGATATGGAGTGCCATTGGACTCCACTCACACACGCACCTCCTACACAATACTGGTACTTTGAGCGGCCAGCGTTAAATCACTGAAGTGGAGCCTGTGGTTGTACCTTATCTTCAGGGCTCTCTGGTGCCATTTACCAGAAGGATAATGCCCGACCACATGTGGCATGCATTGTCCAACAATTCCTGGATAGCCACCATGCGACACTTCTGCTTTGGCCTGCGCATTTACTGGATCTGTCCCCAATTAATAGGCCATAGGCATTTGAATATGGCCTATTAATCCAGTAATGCCTGCGCATTTACTGGATCTGTCCCCAATTAACATGTCTGGTCCATGATCTCAATATGACTAGCATGCCAAGAGCTGCTACAACAGATGAACTTTGGTTACGCATCGAAACTGCATGGACTGACATTCCCCAAACACACATTCAGTGCCGGTCCGTGTAGCAGCAGTTATTGCTGCTCGTGGCTACACAAGATACTGATTTCTTTGTATTCCACAAGTCTAACTGAGTTGTATTTGTAATCATTTGATCCTTGTAACATAAGCTATGTATTCACTAAATATGGCCTTGATGTCTCTTGTCTTTTCTGGTGTTGCACTTTTAATGACCAGCAGTGTATATTAAGTAGAATGTGCATTCAATGTATTTTTTTCAAGCCCTCCAAGTTTTGACACACTTTTTGCATATTTATAGTTTGGTTTTTGTTTCCAATTAGAAAAATAAATCTTAAATTTTTTGTCTCATCTTTTTGCGAGATAGCAAGATGTATCATGTGGGCAACACCAAATTTGAAAAGAGATGCAAGAAAATGATCTATGGTCACATGTTGCAATGAAACTCTCAGTCAAGAGGTTACACTCATAGAATATATACATGCATTCTTTGCATGGTTTGAGAATTCGGAACATATAAATAATTTTTTATTATTAAAAGTAAGTGTTAGTGATTCAGTACAATTTTTTTGAATTGGTAAATTGTTGATACCTGAGCATTGTACATATATTATTATTAACCCTTACCATGTCACAGCCCGATGAATTGCTTTCGTCTTTCCCATTCTAGTTGTTGGAGAGTGACACTTTGCTCCCGTAAGTACAAGTAACGTGAAGAAAAAAAATTTTCAAATAGAAATTTGAAAATTTTCAACTGTTTCTAACTCAATATCAAAAGCAACATTTAAATCTATGATATAATTTTTTTACCTATTGATTATACTGTAAAAAATTATGATAAAGTTTAAAAATAAATCTATTTGAGTTGGATGTGCATGTTGAGTCGCCTTCAGTCACCGTAAACAGCATCAGATAGTGCCAATTCAGTTTATATTCTTCCATACCATGCTTAGATTATAGATTGGTTGCATTTCCTGCTGTTTTCTGTTATTTATAGCTCTACTAGAGTTGTAATGCTTTCTAAACTTTTAAGGTAAGGATAGTGATTTTTTTTTTACTACCAGGAATTGCATCATTCGGGAACTACACACATCAGCTTTCAATCAATATTTTAGCAGACTTCCGATTTTAAAGATGTTTTTTTATTTACTTTAATGCCTCTAAAATTATTGTTTATTGCTTCTCATATGGATTCTGCGATTATAAACAACAATTAATTAGAAACAATCGAAAGTGAAACTGCTAGGGATCTAAAATGGCAGCAATCAGAGCAATCATTTGGATTACTCAGAGCACAATTTTTGAATGGTAGAACTTCATTTATTGATATTTTCAATTACATTTAAAGCATATAAACAAATTAAGGTCAGAAAATTGCAATTTTTAACCAAAATTTCTGCTGAAATTTTAGAATTAAACTTTTTCATAGCAGTTATGCATCTTCATAATAAAACAACTCATTCTCAAGTTCAGTGGATCTATTAAACTTTAAATGCTTTGAAACATTTTTTTTTTAAATTTTCATAGTTCTTTATCACTTTTCTGATACGTTTTTCATTTCTTATTTAAATTATCTAGTGTTTAAAGCAAAATTATTTTTTATAACACTGCTTTACCTAGGCTTAGGGTTTGCAAATCACCTTAAGAATAATGTTAAACACAGCTAATTGTATAAAATTTAATTACATGATAATGCTTGTAATACACTAAAACCTCTGATGTTAAATAACTTCCAAGTCTAGGGGAGTGCTTTACAATAGCAGGACTTAACAGACCATTTGCCCTAGTGGCATACTTATTCAAACATATACCTTGAATTTACATTATATAGTACACCAAATTAACTCAATAATAAATCTTTACAAGTAAAGATAATTAGAGCCAAGAATAAGTGAAGTGAACATATTTACCATTAATCTCTATGCTGGTACAATTGCATTAACTATTACAGCTGATGGCACATTGCTGTTGTTGGTACTTTAAATGCTACCAGTCCTTAAATACTCTTCAATTTTCGTAGCAGGCACTGTACGCATAAAGTGAACTTGTTGCTAGTGATGACTCAATTTATGCCTTCACATAAGGACATAGCCTTTGTTAAAATCCCTCAGACCCTAACCCAAACAGGAGTTTCTAGAAAAAAGATTGTTTTTTTTTCATTACCATGGTAATGATAACTCAAGTTTATGTCAAACGCAAAGTACCGTTACCATGGTAACGATGGTTTGTGTTGTAAACAAATGCAACATAGCAAAAAAATGCGATTCCATTATAAAAATCCCTCACAACCATGAATTACTAAAAAATAAAAATAAAAAAAAAACATGAACAAACTATGACAACACATTTGCCATCCCATATACTACAAATTCCTGAAATATCCCCCCCTCCCTTCTTTTCCCAATAGTTAAAACTCTCCACAAATATATTTCCACAAACTAAAATAATTAATCAAGTCACACATACAAAAATTAGCCTAAATAAATCACCAGAATTAATGAAATCGAATATAAATCTCAACACCAAAAACATAATTGACAATACATCGCTGACTGAATTATAAAAAAGTTCTTGAAACTAAATGTCCTCGCAGTCAATGCAAACTGGTAAACATGAAAAACAGAAACAGTGCACCGTCGACCGAATTGTGAAAAAGCTCCCGAAACAAAATAATCTCATCAGAGACAACACCCCCCCCCCCTTTGTTTTAGCTCAAATAACCCTCCCCTAAATTAATTACTCATTAACCTTCCTGACTCCATCAAAAACTGCCATTTTTTCCACACCAACAATTCTACAATACCCAAAATTTTTATGTCAAAAAGCCACCAAATGCTTCCACACATTAACAATAAATCATATAAATAACTTTAAAAGACTCTTAAATATATAACATAATTAACAAATCACATAATACACTAATAATTACCATCATACTACACGTAACTACTAAAAATCACTCAATTCATCCCAAACTACTATAACGAAATACACTTGTTCATTTCTACCACCATGTTCAGTCTCACACGGAGAAACTTCCAGCATTCTTTCCCCCAAGCGTACTCCACTCCCCCATACACACTATATTAGAAACCTCTGAAAACTCACTTTATATGTTTCACCAAAAGCTATTTTCCTAAAACCCTAACACCCCATAAAAACTTTCATTATTAAAACTTAATTATCCCATATTATAAACTTTTGCCATTTTCTTCCACACTCACAACAAAACACATACTAAACACAAAAATAGATTTAAAGTAATTCAATCTGGTTCTAACCATTCCTCCCTTCCCCTTTAACCCTTCCAGTGTCCAAGCCGTCTGTATACGTATGGAGAATCTGAATTGAGGGGCCAATGACGTATGTATGTGCATTTAGTACAACAAAAATATATCGATTTTTAAAAATAAAAATTGCTGTTGTAATTTTTTTTATATATATCTTATAAAAAATATATAATTCAGGCTTCAAAAATAATATCTTGTTTTTTAATTTGATGCATATTTTATTAAGCTACAATATCCATGGCCGAGTGATTAGCACGCTTGGTTACTGATCAAAGGGACCTGGGTTCGAGCCCCAGGTAAGGCATGGATGTTTGTGTTGTTTTCTGCTGAGGTCCTGCCATCCTCACAGACCTTCTACTATGGCATATAAACTGGCAGGCTCCTGTCAGACCTCTGTGGCAAGCAGCTGCTTGAGGGGGTATTTATTTATTTTTTTATTATAAATAATTTTATAAAGACATCTGATTGCTATTTCTTAGAAGCACTAAACAGTATTGCCGATTACCTATTTGCTGAAGCAACCTTCTGATTTAAGCTCATAAGTTTGATTTGAGTTATTATCAACAAATTTTTCCTTAAATTTTCGAAAATCTAAAAATTAACAAAAAAACTGCTATTTTTAAAAACGCTAGATTTTGGAAGTAATTACAAAACACGTACCGCAATTTATTTTTTCCGTTTCACACTTTTCTGTCATAAAAATCGATTTCAGTATTCCCAAGTTATTTTTATCGTTTTTCCCAGCATCCAAATTGAAACTGAAAGTAAACACATCCTTCTTAGAAGTTCTGGTTGCACCTGCATTTAATTAGTTATGCTTCACTGAGTCAAACAAGATGCAGATGGCTGACACATGCTATCTCCGTTCCGTGTGCTGTAAGTGTTTTTTACAGTTTTGGTCCAGCATATTGAATACTCTTTGTAAAGTTAGTATTTTTTTTTAATATTTAAACCTTAGTTAGTTTGTATTTCAGAAAATTTATTTTCGGAAATTAGTGATCTTTTGACTGATTGATAAGTATTGATTTTTTCATAGTTATGTTATATTGTACGGCAGGCCTACAACTTTTTGCTGTGGATATTTTAACATCGCATTAGCCTATATGTTAATTTTTATTTTATTATTCATTACTTTTCCAGTAAAACTTTGATATAGTATCATTCTCTGAAAATAATTCAGGTCTTTGATATTTAAGCAAATTTATTTCGGTAGATTTCTTCTGTAAGTTAGAGATCTTTTGGTCGGCTGATTTATCGATCTTTCTGAGTTATGCTACATTAGGTTATATGCAATTTTTTTTTTATTTTTTTTAGTAAAAAAACTTCGAGCTTGTACCGTTTTCTGAAAATGAATGTCTTGGATACGGAAGCAAAATTGACTTCCTTGCTACGGAAATCGGCCATCATTTGGGAGGGCAATTTCGGGAAGGGCTGGTCCTTGGTGCACAAACCTTTCTACACTTAGCCAAGATCACCAAACTTCAACACCCCCCCCCCCAAAAAAAAAAAAAAAATTATGATGTTTAGTAAAAAGAAAAAGCTGCGAAGAAAGTTTTTTTTATTTCATAACCAGTTCAGAAAATCCCGTGAATGTGAGTCACATTGTATAACACTGGCCATGTTTAAAATATACAATACTGAAAAGAATCATCAAAAGAAATTAAAATCATATTTCAGGTTGAATATTATATTATTCGGGAGTAAATTTCCTTTCAATAAATATATAATTTAACTATTTTTATTCAGCACGTTTTCTAAAATAAAGCCTTAATTGTATAGTGCTATCTTTTTCTTTCGCCATATCACCTAGAAAAAGGCTTATTAAAATCTATATGCTTGCAAATTTGTTTACATTATTTATTTTAATAAAATTCGTAATTAAATTCTGTTTAATTTGGTATATAACATGACCTATTTCCGTTGATTGGTTATTTTTTAAAAAAAGTTCTAAAGTTGACTTGTTTATCTGACTCGGCACAGTTGGCTTAAAAAAGCCTGGAATTTTTTCAAAGCATGATACCGAGAAAAAAATTGCAAAATGAGAAAAATATTTACTTAAAACCAAAGAAGTAATTTTTTTTTATTCAGAAATATATATTCATTCTATTCATGTGCATTGTAATCATTTCTGTCTATTAGTTTTTTTTTAAATAAATTTTTATTTGTGTTGCCAGATGCATTTTTTTACTGCATGTCTCTAAAAAAGTTCTATTAAAATAAAACGTATCATATTTTTTGTTAAATACTTGATTTTCAGAAAATCCAGAATTAAATGCTGATTAATTTGGTATACATAACGCCATAATTCCTTTCATTAGTTATTTGGGAAAAAAGTTCTAAAGTTAAAGTTCTTTTTGGCTGAGCATAGTGAGAAAATAGCTTGACCCCTGGATGGAAACCTGTTTTTCAGCCTGGACATTGGAAGGCCCCTCACTCCAAAGAAGTTATAAAAATATTCCACCCTCCCCACACAGCCACACAAAGCTACCGAACTCCCACTTCCAAACGATGTGACCATAACATTGCAAAATAGTTCACTAACACTTTCAACAACAACCCTCTTAATATTAAATAATTTCAATTCCAAAATATCTTAAATAACTTATTATTTATCATACCTTAATGAAAGTTTTAAAAAAATGATACACATGAACTTACCTCTAGTCGCATAGGCATGTTATCCTAAGGAGTTATCAAGTAAAAATGGCAAAAAACAATCAAACGTAACTTCACATTTCAGTGAACTCGCACACATAACGTGACTTCACATTACCCACCCAAAAGAAACAAATCAAAGAACTATAGTCCACCAACTTTCTATGTCATACTTTACACCTTGATGTCATGCTTCTTGAGCAGTGCTGTCTGTTGGCTGTAGACTGTGAACAATAAACTGACCATTTTCGTTATATTTTTTAATTTTTTTTTATTAAAGCGTAATTTACAGTTTTTATTTTAAAATACATATTTTCTTTAAAAGGAAAAATAGTGAACACATTTTTTTTATATATTCTTTATTAAAACATCATCCATATACAAAGGATATTCAGAAAGTTCTTGACATGGGTCTGTAGATTTGCACTTATTCCTCCAGAATTAAAGAGCTATGACTTGTTTGAAGGCTTGTCTAAACTTGTCATTATATGTTAAAATGAAGGCCATATCATCATTTCTCTGTTCATTGGAGGCACATAAAATTCGCTCTGCAAAATCTGTGATTTGTTACTATGGGGCATACTAAAGATGGAGAAAATTTTTATATTTTCACAAGAATATAATAGCTCAGGGATGACGTAGAAAAAAAATTCATGCTGATTTATCGCAAGTATATGGGTATCATGCCTGTTTTTATGGCACTGTTACAGGAAGGATGTCAGAGCTTCGAATATCTCCCTCGTGCAGGAAGAATACCTTGAATGATTTGGTATATTGCTACTGTTCATGAAATCATTGAGGAAAGCATACATATCCCCATTCAGGTAATAGGTTTAGATGTTAGTTTATTTGATTGGTAGTGTAGAAACGATTATTCATGAAATCAAATTTAAAGTTCTGAACGATCTGTATTAAATGGGCACCCCAAAACTGACAGAACAGCAAAAAAGGGCTGGAGTCAACTCGTGCAAGGAGAGTTGCAGAGTATTCTGCAGCAGAAATGCCACAAAGTGTTCCAGAATTAGTATAGACATCTGCACCTAGATACTGGAGGGGAGTACTTTGAAGGACAATTGACATTTTGTTGAGGTAAGTGCAATGGTTTTTGTTCTGCAGATGCATGTCAAGAACTCTTGGAAAGAGTTCACTTTTTGGTCAGAGTTTGCTGTACAGGGATAATTGGTCCAAGTGTGCTCCAAGAAAATATTATCCAGACCATCACACTCCCTCTGGCCATGTGGTGGGGGTGACTCAGTTGATAGTGCGCCAGGCTCATAATTTGTAGTTTCCAGGTTTGAGTCCCAGCTGGGTCAGCGTTGAGATTTATCTCCACAAAATTCCCCACCCTGCCCATGGTCAGTAGGGGACACCGATAGGGCTTGGAAAGGCCGCCGTCTGTCGGATGGGATGTTAAGCCATGTCCCCGTGTGTGGGAGAGTCATACCCTGTGCACGTTAAAGAACACGCTGGATGGCCTTGACGGGAGGCTACCATCTGTCTCCCAACAGCTGTTCCATTGGGTCCCCTCTCCAAACTTACTCTGAGCCTTCGGGATCCTTGTGACCTGGCCATTTAGCCCATGGTGTGCAAAAAAGTGCCGCCCAGAGGTAAAACAACCCAACAAGTCAACTCTTTCTCAGCTCAGGCGATTTGTTCCTCATTAATAGAAGTGCTTGATTGCCCAAATCTTGGGTTATCCTCCACAGAATTGTGCATATCACTAAAGTCCTTTTGGGACTTGAAATTTGTACTTTGTTTCAAGCACTCTTTTCCATACATTGCATCATTTCTGCAACTGTGTACCACCTAAGCCTCGCTGAACATAGTAACATATTCCATCTACTGCTCAGTTTCCAAATCAGCCTTAGGCTGCAAAAATCACACACAAAAACAAATACGTTTCCAAAGGAAGAAAATGAAAGAGCCTGATGTATTATTCTGCTGTTACTTTGAACCATATCACAACTTGCTTGAACTTGCACACATTGCTTTTTGCCCTCCAGGAGTCTCTGTTTTGCCACACATCGTGTATTTACTCTTATGAAAAGCTTCTAATTGTTGGTTAATGGCAGTCCACAAGTTTAAGGATCCACCTATGTATGTCTGAAGGTATGTACAAATTGCATACTGTAATGCAATAAAAAGAAATGTAAAACCATAGTTAATAACTGATATTCTGAGTATCATTAAAACATAATTGAATGAAATGAAAATTCTCACCTAAGACAAATATCTTTTATTTCAGGGGTAATAATTTTGCTAATGTTTTTCACAGAATTTTTTCTTTTGCAGTTCTTGTAGTCATCAACCATTATTTAGCCTTCAGCTATTTCTCATCAGTATATTATCCATTTTCTGAGGTTAGTATTATTTTCTGCTGTTTCGTTTATATACTGATTGTATTTTCATATGCAGTCAAACTTGGTTGTAATGAACACCAGGGGACCGACAAAATTTCCTTGTTATAACTATTACTCACTATATCGGTGATGAGTTAAATCTGCCTCCTATTTTTGTTAATTTTCAATATCTTGATAAAAAGATAGATTCAAAAAACAAAAGAAATACTAGAGAGAGAAAAATAATATAATCACATACCTACATATATTTGTATTAATACACTTGAATAAACTACAATACACTTAATACTAAACACAATTTCTCCATAATTAAAAGCAATACTAATTAATAATAAACATGATTTCAATTAGTCTTTTTATTTATGAATCTTAAAATTGCTGTTTGTTTTAAAGATTTTGCTTTGATATTTCTCAAATTTCCCCTTGAAACACTCAATTCTTTAATTTCTAATTTCTGTAATTTTTCATTTCTAACTAATTTTACAGTTGTGAAGGTGTTTGGGTAAAGTGGAGGAGAGGGCCAAGAGCTAGACATTGGAGAGGTAGGTGGAGTAGGGACAGTCCCTAAGGACAAGCTTAGGTCATAAACTGGCTCGTAATCAGATGCGAGTGGTCATTAAAACTAAGTCACCCATTTCATTTTTGCTTATTCTAAGAATTGGGTACTATTTCTGACTACCTGTGCAATTAAGAATATTTGCATGTTTCCATAGTTACCAAAATTTGTACGATATATCTGTGTAGTATGCTCATTATAAAAGTGAGCAATTGTATGGGAAACGTAAATTAAAATCATTATGGCTTTTTCTCGTTACAGACATGTTTTCATTATTTCCCATCTCGTTATAACCAAGTTCAACTGTATTAAGTTGTACTGTTTGCTGCACATTCTTGGTTAGTGCCAATTTAATCACAAATGCAACTGTAATTTTTGGAAATCTTTATTCTGTTTCTAATAATAACAATTATAAAAGTGATTTTAAATAAGTAAACTACAAACAGTTTTAATCTGTCAACCTGCCTGCATGCATGCAGACAAACAAAGTCAGTATCCACCAGCATCAATGGCCTATAGAAATCAGTGTTGGCAAATGAAATAAAAAAAACTTTACATGTTTCATTACAGTCAAAAATTTAATATCGTTTTTCGTTATAGCAAAAATTAATTTTCATTATAATGTTAACATTATTATTTTGAAATATTTTTAATGCAAATGCAAAATAGTGAAATATATGGTTCACACCAGTTCAGTAAATCCACTTGTTAAAAAAAATATAAAAAATTGGAAAAAAGGAAAATTATCAATATTAATAACAATTATTATAACAAAATAAATACATATATATAAATAGAAATTGTATATGCTTACGCTGGTGCAATAGGTGAAACATTCATCTTACAAGACGATAATGCTCGTCCACACAGAGCTTGACTAGTGGAACAATACCTTCAAGAGGAGACCATTATGCACATGGTGTGGCCAGCTCAATCTCCCGACCTAAATCTGATTGAGCATGTTTGAAATGTTCTTGGGAGACATATTGCTGCCCTCAGTCCACCACCTGAAACAAAGGGGGAGCTTATTACTGATTTAAAGGAACAATGGTTGTTACTCTACTGAGCTGATTCACAGCATCATAAACAGCATTGAACATTGCTATCATGCCTGCATTCTATATGGGCCACACTCCTTATTAAAGAACTTTGCCCTTTGCATTCTGACACCTCATTTTTGGACAAGTTCTTGTAAGTGTTATTTTTTGATGAAAAATGTTTCTAGTGTAAAATATTTTATGCCATTCTGAAACTAGCATTGTAATTTGTGTTTCCATCAAATTTCATTAAAATCATTCATATAGTTTTTGCTTATCATAATTTTTCTGAGTTTTCCTTAATTTATGGCAACCAGTGTATTTTATCACCTTTGATTCATGCTGCCATATGGGCACAGAGCAGGGAACCAACATCTGAATTCAACTCATTCATTTTTAGCTGTGTGAAAGAAATCCTTCCGTATCTCCAAACATCATGCTTATCAGCCAAATCAGACTTAGCCAGCTCCACTCAGAGAGCAGAACACATCACACTTAGATGAGGCTTCCCATAGCTGGGATTGAATTAATGACCCCAAGGGAAGTCTGCAAGTGCTGTTGAGAGGCACTGACTTAATCCACAATGACAAGAGGCTAGCCCAAAGGGCATCATTATGATTAAGTGCATATGCATTCCCTATCATAATGGTGAACTGTTACAACTTTTTCAAGCATCTTGACCACTACTAAGGGGGGGGGGGGACATTCAACAATGAGACATCAATTAAAAAGGCCTTCAAAGAATTCACTTCTAGGAACTCATAATATTTTACCAATGGCATAAATGCACTTGTTTAGCAGTGACTGAAGTGTATTGAATATATTGGTGTGTATTTTGATTAACCCTTCCAGTGTTCAGGACATCTGTATACTTTCACAGAATTAGAAATGAGAGGCCAAGGACATATGTATCCGTTTTTAGTACAGCAAAAAAAGAAAATCGATTTTTAAAAAATAAAACTTACCATTTTAAAAATATTTCATATGTATCTTATAAAAAATATATAATTCAGGCTTGATAAATAATATTTTCTTTTTTCATTTAATGAATATTTATTAACCTTATTATTTAGCATAAATAATTTGTTAAAGCCATCTGATTGCCATTTCTTAGAAACGATATAAGGTATTGCTAATTTGTTTGTTAACATTGCTCTATGCTGAAGCAATCCCCAATTTAAGCTCAGAAGTTTGATTTGAATTATTATCAACAAATTTTTCCTTAAGTTTCTAAAAACTCTTGATAATTAGCAAAAACTTATTTTTAAAATTGGAAGAATTTGGAAGTAATTATGAAATATATACCTATTTTATTGGTATGCCACTGTAAAAAAAAAATAAAAAAATAAATACCCCCTCAAGCAGCTGCTTGCCACAGAGGTCTGACAGGAGCCTGTCAGTTTATATGAACAAGTAGAAGGTCTGAGAGGAAGGCAGGACCTCAGCAGAAAAATGACACATACATCCATGCCTTACCTGGGGTTTGAACCCAGGTCCCTTAGATCCGTAGCCAAGTGCGCTAACCACTCGGCCATGGGACGGCTAACACTGTAAAAAGTCATATTAAAATTAATATGTTTCTTCAACATTTGAATTTTTTACTTCAATAAAATTAAGAATTAAATTCTCTTTAATTTGCTATATAACACAACCTATTTTTGTTGTCTAGTTATTTATTAAAAATACTCTAAAGTTGACTTGTTTATTGGACTCTACAATAAGCCTGGGCTTTTATCACAGAAATGTTTACTTTAAACAAAGAAATTTTTTGTTAGGTGTTCAGAAATAAATAGCCTTTCTATTAACGTGCATTCTTGTCTATTAGTTTTTTGAAATAAATTTTTATATGCATTGCCAGATGCATTTTTAATACATGACTATAAAAAAGTCCTATTAAAATAAAACAACTCATATTTTTTGTCAAATATTTTATTTTCACAAAATCAAGAGTTAAATGCTGATTAATTTGGCATATAAAACATGCCATAATTCCTTTCATTAGTTATTTGGCAAAAAAAATTCTACATTGAATTTTTTTTTTGACTGAGCATAGGGAGAATATAGCTTGGCCTCTGGATGGAAACTAGTTTTTCAGTCTGGACATTGGAAGGGTTAAGTAAAATTATTTTTAAAGAAGTTATAACTTTGAAAGTTTTTCTAACATTTCAGCCATTTCATCTGCAACAAACTAATAGTTTTATAGTTTCGATTTAAAGAGCACATTCCTAGAATTCCTAGAATTATTTTTACCATTTATGACATATGAATGCTGAGCTAAATGATAAAAATTATTTTAGGAATATTGAAATAGGTTTAAGGCAGAAAAGAGTGTAAAAGGTGTGTGTGTGGGGGGGGGGGAATAGAGGTATGTGCTTCATAGTTAGTTTAAAAAATCTTCTGTTTTTAAAAATAGCAGTTTTTTTTTTTTTGCAGATTTTCTAAATTTTAAAGAAAAATTGGTTGATAATAGTTGAAATCAAACTTGTGAGCTTAACTTAGGTTGCTTCAGCACAAAATAACGTTAAATAAATCAGCAATGCTGTATACCCTTGCATTTCATTGAGGATGTGTGTAATTTTAATTTTCAGATAGTCAAATAACTTCAGATCAAGATGCAGGGCCAGTGTTAAGATCTGTAATAAATCCATCTTCATTGCAAACATTGAGAGTAGAACTAACCACTTATTTAAAATATCTCTGAAATTCTCTACCCACCTAACCATGAGAAGAACCATTACTTTCATGACTTTACTATGTTTCCCCCTCAGTACCTGTATGCCAGTTTTTCCCCCTCCCATGCAAAACATTTACATACTGGTAGAATTCTCTTTCTTTGTAGTTGGTTTTTATTTATCAGCCAAGCTCAAAAGCCAGAGATTCATGTCAGTTTTCAACTGATACTTTGCATGTTATTAAGCTCTCTGTAATGCTGTCTATTAAGACTACTAAGATGTTGATTCAGTTTTTCCTTGCAGTTATTTCTATCAGAAATAAGATATACTGATTGCCTTAGCTCTCATATGACTTTGTCACCATTGCTCTTTTTTACACAGATTACAGTTAGTTTAAAAAATAGCCTGTTTAAAATTGCTTCGTTCTTCCTCGGTTTCAGTAGTAAGTGGGGCAGAGATTTGCTTATTTGATAGTGCACCATGCTTGTAATCTGTAGTTCCCAGGTTCAAATCCCAACTAGTTGGACAATGAAATATTTCTTCACTAAATCTCCTCCCTATCCTCTTTCAGAAAGGGAATGCCAGTGGGCTCGGAAAGACTGCCACCTGTCAGATAGGAAGAAATGCCATTACCCTGTGTGCAGATAGCCCTGCTCTGTGCATGTTAAAGATAACATAGGATAGCCATGACAGGAAGCTACTATCTATCTCCTAACACATATTAAGTGATCCCATCCCCCAATCTTCTTTGAGTCCTCAGGGCCCACATGACTGGCTATTTAGCCCATTGTGTGCAAAAGAGTGTAAAATAACCCAACTGTTCAGTAGTAAGCAAACCATGTTTGTCATAATGACTAACTACCTATCAAGGTTAATATTTGGCTATTTCTGGGTCTTTTAGAACTTCAGTATTAAAGTTGATTCTTTTAACCATAGCAGAATATTTCTTAAACTTCAGGTGTTAAACACTTTTAACAAGGTAATGGTCAGATCCAAATTCAGCTTCCCTAAATGCCATGTAGTTACTAACAGAGTTACAGGGGTTAATCAAAATAATGGAAAAACCAACAGCGACCAGAGTAGACACAATGCACCATATGCATATCACAGGGATGTCACCTACAATGTGAGGTATATAAAGGGGAGAAGTATGATGTCGGCAATCACGTAGCAGTGCCATAGGTGAAACAGCTGTTTTGGTGTAATTGTCGACAATGTCAGATCTCAGTGACCTCCAAAGAGGCATGATCATTGATGCACATCTTATAGGAGCTTCAGTAACCAGAACAGTGGAAATAGTAGGTGTAACATGAGGAACTGTATCGAAGATTATGACTACCTATTGAAAAGGATAAGGCGTTGCCTCCAAACGATCAAATTATGGACACCATACGAAGTTGCCAGATAGGGATAAGCAAACGTTAGCACAGATTGTACAATGGAAGCACAAGATCATGACACCACAAATAGCAGCAGAGTTGAACACCAGTTGGAATGATCCTGTTTCCATCATAACAGTTCAGGAACTTCATCGTGCTGGTATTAATGGCAGTGCTGCAATCTACAAACCTCTGATTACCAACATCAATGCAACAAAACATGTAAGGCGGTGCAAAGCACATAAAAACTGGGATGCTAAAGACTGGCAATATCATCTGGTCTGATGAACTGTGCTATATATTTTTTCCCACCACTGGTAGAGAATACATCTGACGAAAACAGAAGCATACCACCCTGACTGTGAAGCATGGAGGTGGATCACTGATGCTGTGGGTGCCGTATCATGGCATTCCTTAGGGCAGTTAGTTATTCTGCAGGGTCATGTCACATCCGCAATGTACGAATCCATTCTAGAGACCACCTGCACCCAATATTATGGCATTGTTCCCTAAAGACTGTCCCTGGTTTCAAGTGGATAACACCCATGCATTGTTCGAAACGTGTCAAGTTGTGGTTTGCAGAGGATGATGTGTGGCAGCTACCCTGGCCACTTCAATCTCCATACCTCAATATTATTGAACATTTGTGGGAATATCTTTTATAAGATCTCATTCATTTTCAGGAAGGGATACAAGATCAAAGTTTTTTTTTAAACTGGAAAATGAAGAAATAATAAAGAAAATTTGACATGTAACCTATTGTGATGTTAAATCAAATATCCACAGCAACAAGTTGTAAGCTGGCCATCTGATGTAGCATAACTGCAAAATAAAAAAAACCAATAATAATTAATTGACTGAAAGATCGGGAAAGATTGCTAATTTACAAAAATAAATATGTGGGAATATCTGGGGCACAAGGTCCGATCACACTTTCCACCTCCAGCATCACTGGCACAGTTGGGCCATATTTTATAAGAATTGTCCCACATTCCATTACCATATGTGCATGACTTGTATAAGTATATTCCATGTCAAATTGCATCTATTCTGAATGTCCAAGGTGGGCCTAAAGTTTATTAATAAAATGTTCTCCACAAACAGTATGTTTTTCCATTATTTTGATAAACCCCTGTAATCCATTTGATGTCAATTAATATACGTTGTTTCACAAAGATCTGACCAATTTTATCTACTTATATTTCTGATGCTACTTTAAATATAGTGAGTCAAGAGTCATATGTTATAGGGAGCTTTAGATTTCCATCAATGCAGTGGTTCTCCTTCCTGCTTCAAGTTGGTGCTGCATCCACGAGTTAAACAAAATGGCTACTCCTCAAGAAAAGTGCTGTGTTGCTTGTGGTGTGATGCTACAAAATCATTGACGATAGTGCAGAGATGATAATGAAGGAGATTTGGAAGGGACATTCCTTCTAAGTTGACTAATGAAAGGAATTATGGCATGTTACATGCCAAATTGATCAGCATTTAATTCTGGATTTTCTGAAAATAAAATATTTAGCAAAAAAGACTAATAATTTTAATAGGACTTTTGTAGAAGCATGTAGTAAAAAAATTACTAGATTTCTAGGAATTGTTCAGCACATTGTTTGACTGACAGAACAGCAAAAAAAGGCTAGAGTCGACTCATTCAAGGAGATGCTGGCAATGTTTGAACATAATGTCCCCAAACGGTTAACAGACATTGTCACAGGTGACGAGACGTCTTCTTATTACTATACAACTCCCAGAAAGTTTGACAACTATGTTTGGGTTGCGGAAGACAAACCACGTTCCCAAATCTCCTGACAATACTTTTGCTCAAGGTCCATGGCCAAACCAACAGAATCTCTCTTTGCACAATATGCTGCTTATAGGAGGTTGCTGACTCCTTTGCCTAACCTCATCATTGCTTAGAAAGTTGAACCACCTGATGCCCAAGATACTGCCTAAGCACTCAGTTTCCTGTTATTTTGTTTCCAAAGTGTCCAAGTTTCACTACCACAACTAACCCTAGAGAGAACCAAACTATTATACAGTATAATTTTAGTCTTTAGGTATATATATGCTTATTTCTCCACACTCTCCATAGATTCTTAAAAAAAGTTCTGGCAGCAATCCCTATTTGTCTGTTAATCTGATGCCACACATCACTGGTATCTGTTACATAACTTCCAAGATAATTAAACCGAGACAACTCAAGAGTGCAGCCATTCAGATTAACTGAACCAGGGTCTGCGTGACCAATTTTCATCACTTTAATTTTCTCTTTGTTTATAACCAAACCTACTCTACTACCAGTCTCATCAACAGATCGAATGAAAGAGTTCACCTCATCAACATCATTTGCCAAAATGTCGAAATCATCAGCATAATCTAAATCAGAAATTTTTGATTCCCCAGATCATTTAAGGCCAAAATCTTTCCCTTACAGTGAATTACGCATAACATAATCAATAACCAAAGAGAAAAGCAGACAAAATGCACCCATATCGAACACCAGAAGCAATGCTAAACCAATTGCTCAAACCTTACCAACTCGCACACATGACTCAGTGTTATTATAGAGAGCTTTCATTATGTTAACTAACTTGTCTGGTGTGCCATATGATTTCACAATCAACCACAAATTATGACAATCAACAGAGTCAAACCTTATCTGCAAAAATGAATATAAATGACGAATACTACACCAACATTGTTTTGCCCAAAATGGTTAAAGAGATGAATGAGCAGCATCCAACAACAGGCATATCAAGGGTTCTCTTTTGTCATGACAATGCCAGTGCTCATAAAACCTGGCAATTTACGGCCTATCTGGGGCAGGAGATAATCAAACATCTTCATCATCACACGATCTTGCATCATGCTGTTTTTGGTTGTTTCCAAAAATTAAAAGGGAACATGCTGGGGGAGCCTTTTTGAGTGCAAGATTTTGTAAAAATGCTTTCATTCACAGAGTTGTGGAGTATTCCCCATCGGGAGTACCAGCAAGCCTTCCACAATTGATGTAGATGTTTGCAACTTTGCATAGGTGCTGGAGGGGAATACTTTGAAGAACAGTAAAAGTTTTGTTGAGGTAAGGGCAATGGTTTTTGTTCTGTTGATTCATGTCAAGAACTTTTTTTAAATGCTCCTTGTAATGGGACAATAGCTTTCTTTCATCATCTTCACACTGTTGAGGGCAAGCTGGACAATCACAAACTGAATGGGGGAAGAAGCTGTTGACTTGCCAAAACGTGGCATTGTTATGGACTTCTAATCAAGTCATTTAAGCTAGGAGAGAATTGAGTGAAATTACATTTTGTGATAGTGTGTTTGGGGAAACAAAAAGCCAAGTCCCATGCAGATCCTGTGGTTTGTTAATGTTCTGTTATCTGCAAAGTGCATTGAAAAGTCTCTTAGCTGTTGCTTCAGCAATTACTTCAAAGTTTTAAGGGCTGAGGGTGCTTTTCTACTCAGTATGGCCAAATACTTTTTCAGGAACAACCTGCCCTGGCTTAGGGAGGGAAGTTCTGCTTTTTGGTTGGTTATCTGTTGTGGGCTCCCTGACAGCTAAGATGCCACTGACCCCTGCTGGAAATTGCAGACAAACACCAAAACAACTACCTCTTTCTATTAATGGCTCGATTTCCTCACTTGTTTACATGGATGCTGAGAATATCAGGTGGGAGGTCATGGGTTTATCTGACCTCATCATATAGACACCTGTGCCTCTTTTGATACTTGATTTGTCCAACCCTAAAGGGATGTGTGCATTTGCCTTTTTTTCCAAGCCTGTGCTGCAAGGGAGCTCATTTCAAAGGCCATAAAGCACTGACTTCACTTGGGCTGTCAAGTTTGTGCATTCGACCATTATGTTTGCTCTGCATTTGTCAAAATTTAGCATCTTGCATCCAGCAATGTTGCTTTGCTTATTCTCTTCAAAACCTCCACTTCATTTTGTGTCAATGTTGACATTGTGTTATTATTTCATTCTGTTTCATAACTGTGGCTTAAGAGGTTGGATCACAACATGTTTACTTTTCGATGTTTGTTTACAGTTAAGTCTTGCAGCTGTTTCTGGAGGACTATATGACTTGACCAACTGTGAAAATGGTGACAGATAGAAGGGAGGGTAAAATGGCTACAATCATGGCTTGTTTATTGTACACTGCACTCAAATTGTAGAATGATGCCAATGTGCAACAAATGCAGTAATGTAATAATAATTCAGATTGAAGCTCTTTTCTTTGAAAATATTTAACTGTTGGACTTTTTCCTAGCTTGGAAAGTTACAGGATTACTTGGCAGATTTTTTCACGCATGTCTTTTCTATGCAATTGACTAAATTATCAGTGATTGATGTGAGTTTATGTGCTTAAATGCCCAATTAGACAAACTTTCTCAAACAGCAGAAATTTTTGTAAAAAATTTGTCTTCAAAATGAATAACTTGAAGACTAAAATTCTACCTGATCATCCACAAGGAAACTGTAACTCAGTCGGAAGTTTTTGAAAGAATTCAAGTTTTTTAATATTAAGCTCTTATGTAGGAAATACACTAAATGAAATTATACTAAAAGGAAATGCAGTAAAGGGAATAGTTAAAATGTACTAAAATGCTATACTTACAGATGACAAAATGCCCTACAATTAGTTCAACAAGGATGTAAATTCAATGTGGGATTTTTGGGTTGGGTTGTTTTACCTCTGAGCAGCACTTTTTTGCACACCATGGGCTAAATGGCCAGGTCACATGGACCCCGAAGGCTCAGAGAAGGTTGGGGGAGGGGACCCACTGGAACAGCTGTTGGGAGACAGATGGTAGCCTCCCATCAAGGCATCGTGTTCTTTAACGTGCACAGGGTATGACTCTCCCGCACACAGAGCCATGGCTTAACTTCCCATCCAATGTACGGCGGCCTTTACCAAGCCCATTGGTGTCCCCTACTGACCGTGGGCAGGGCGGGGAATTTTGTGGAGATAAATCTCAACGCTGACCCAGCTGGGACTCGAATCTGGGAACTACAGATTACGAGCCTGGCGCGCTACCAACTGAGCCACCCCTGCCCCATTCAATGTGGGAAATCTTCACTTATTTCTGTTATTGAGAAAATAACTATATGAAACCACCAGCTAGATAATTTTCTCATAAGGAATGCTAACTTGACAGAAAAATATAATTAATGTTATAAGTAAGGGTATACACGGAAAGAGTGCAAGCTCAATGACTGCTGTGCTTAAAAGTGTATGAGGCTGCACTTAACCCTTTAATGGTCAGGAAATTTCAGAAAAGGGTAGAGGGTATTAAAGACAAAGAAATGGCACTATTTGGATGAGTCCTTTTCAAAATTTCAACCATTTTGGGACATTATTTGGCATTAAATGGTTAAACTAACATCATCCTGTCAGATCAGAAACCTTAATACACAATGTTTTAAAAAATCAAGATGGTCAATTGTGCCATCACTTGCAGTGTTCACTGGCTGAATATTTCCAAATCCCTGTTCTATATAAACAAGAAAATGGATTTTGTAAACTCTGATTTGTCTACATTGTTTATATTTGCTGTTCTAATGGTGATTGGAGTCTTGGTTCCTTCAATGCTATAGTAAACAATATTACTATTGGTGTGCAGCTTACTTGGCACTTTAAAACATGTTTACTCTTGCTGTACACTGCAAGCCTGCAGATATTCCTAATGTCATCAGCAATTGATTGTGCCATACAATACAAAAGAAATGTTATGTATTGTATATATATACATATCTACCTACAGATAGTCTACTAGTGTCGAATACATTATGTAAGGAACTTAATACAAAACAGGAACAGAAGTTGAACATGTAGTATCAGCTTCTTTGTATAAAGTGAAGATTATATTTTTAACAAATTAATATTTTGACTCTAGCTCTGGTATATATATAAACATAAAAATTTTCGCAAATAATATAAATGGCAGATTAATGCATTGAAATTTTACTTTTTTAAATTCTTTTCAGGTTCTAGCTTATTTCACACTTTGTCTATGGATTGTGCCATTTTCCTTTTTTGTATCCCTCTCAGCAAATGAAAATGTATTACCAACGATTGCAGAAACAAAGCCATTAATAACAGGTATTTGAAATTAGTAATAATTTTAGTAACTATAGAAAATGTTGATGGTTGTGTGCTGATAGTAAGAAATATGGGAAAAAGTCAATTTGGACATTGTTGTACTTTATTCTGAGCAAGCATCTTGTTGCTTCTTCTCCTTTGCAGGGCTAGTCACCTTGATTTGCATCCTTTTCTCATATTTGTGTTATTACTAATTCACCTTGTAGATTCTCTTATTATACAATACTCTGCTGATTTATTATAATCTGTCATAATTTTACATTTATTATAATATTTTATAATTATATTGATTATAATTTGGGAATTTCAAAAGTGCTTAGTTTTATTGCTATTAGGGTCACTGATATAGCCTGTCCTAATTTAAATAAATAACTGAAAATAATAGTGGTCTATATAGTCAAAACGTTTTATAAAAGAAAAATAAATTACCCTTCTAACAGTTGCTTGTCACAAAAATCACAGAAATTTGTCACAAATGTCACAGAAATTTGACAGCAGTGTCAGTATAATAGTGTGCTAAAGACAAGATATGTAAGGAAGGTGAGGCCTTAGCAAAAAGACAACCCAAGAAAGAAAACATCAATGCATTATCCAGGGTTGATCCCAAGTCCCTTTCAACAGTAGCCAAGCTTTCTAACTGCTCTATCTAGACAAAATTTAAAAGACTGCAAATATGTAAAATTTTCAGACTTTTGCTTAATTAAGGCATAAATATGAAAACAAATATAGCATACAAATGTATGTTTGTGATCATATGAAATTAAAAGAAAATAATAAGTAAATGATGTGCTGTTAAACAGATACGATATACAAGAGGTGGCAGCAAATGTCTAATCAGGCCAATATCTTGTGAACAGTTAAAACTAGTTTTATATATGTGTATATCAGTGTGTAATTTAACTGGTATTACATTGCATTTTGCCTAGCATTTTACACTGAGTTCAGATAGATTTTTTGATTTGTATAGCATGATTTTGTAAGTTTTAGAGTTATGCATAATGAGTGATTAAATATTTTCTCAAATATAATGTTTATTTTTTTCCATTCACTTTTTCAATTTAAAAGGCATTCCAAAATGCTGTTTTTTTATTTTTGTTTCTTCAGTTTTTATTTTTGCCATGCATAAAACTTTTAAATGTATTAAGTGCTTCTAGGGAGAGGTATGGAAGGCAATGAGGAAAATCAATGTGGAAATATGAGTATGATGACATGTTGGTACTGTTTGTAATATTTTTCATCACCAAGGGCCACTAAGATATTAATGATATCTTAGTGGTATTGTTTCTAAATTCTTTTTTTTTGTTATGGCCAGAAACAATATAAACATTAAATTTAGAAAAAAATGAAAGCTTGGCACTCAAAAGTTAGGAACTTGCTATGCAAAATAATTATTGCATAGCAGATTTGCTACAGAAATTTTCTGGAAAAATTTCATCCTGGTGTATATTGTAACGCTCCAAAGAAATGAATTACTTTTAAAGTTTGGACCCTTTGTCTGATCCAATTATTTTCATGCTCCGGATAGCTGAGTCGGGTGGCGGGCAATAATTGACAAATTGCCAAAAATAAAGTTAAATGAGGGTTCAAAATACCAGTGAGCGTTAATGCTAATCAAAACTAGCTAACGTTGCTCAAGAGAAAAAAATTAGTAAAGATTCGAAAGGTTTAAATAACAAACAATTTATTTCCAAAAAGCACTCGCCAAAACTTCAATAAAGAAGATACTGCACCATTTCTTACTACAAACATCTTCAACAAACTCCAAACTAAAACTGATCTCTAAACTGTGCTGTGCTCTACTACTCTCTCTACTCTACTGTCTTCTGTGCTACTGTGACAACATGTCACCAGGTTATAACGAGAGCTACAAAGCCCGCACATGTCACGTTGCATGCTGGGAAAGACATTTGCATAAATTGATGAGTGGCGCAAACTATGACGCAAGAGGGGGGCGTGTCCTTGTGCACGCGCTTTAGCGGGTGACAATCGAAAGTTCGAAGTTGCGCATGTGCAACTCCTAACTCTTGGGAACAAGTGCTGTGATGCCAAAAATGAAATAAAAATCCCCAAAATGATAAATATAACGTAAATTAAGCAAAACTGGTTAAGGTAAAGTAAAAGTTGTGATGCCCCATCGTTCACTTTTGCTTTACCTTAACCAGTTTTGTTTAATTTACGTTATATTTATCATTTTGGGGATTTTTTATTTCCTTTTCAGCATTGCAGCACTCGTTTTCAAGTTTCTAGGAGTTGCGTACGCGCAACTCCGATCTTCTGACCGTAACCATTAAAGCGCGTGCCAAGGACACGCCCCCTCTTGCGTCATAGCTTGCGTCGTTCGTCATAGTATGCAAATGTCCTTTCCCGGCATGCGCCGGCCCATTGTCTAAAACCGTGACCTGCGAGTCACTTGAGGAGAGAGAGAGAGCAGTAGAGAGAAGTAGAGTAGCAGAGAGATGTAGTAAGGGGATCTAAGCACAAGTGAGTGCACCGTGCGTGTAGCACAAAAGTTATGTTTCTTCATTGATGTCTTGGTGAGTTAATTATTTTGGAAATAAATCTATTTTGTTTTGTTATAAAACTTTTGAGTCTGTAGTTTTTTTTATCTTGAGCAACGCTAATTAAGGATCTTTTTTACATTTATTCTTATTAGTTGACAATCATTTTTGATTCTTACTTATGAACGCTCGCTGGTATTTGAACCCTAAATCAACTTATTCTACTTTTGGCAATTTGTTAATTATTGCCTGGCGCCCGTCTAAGCTATCCGGAGCATAAAACTTAAAGTATTTTGCATTTGTTTTGGAGCGTTACAAAGTGAATGAGGGGGCATCACAATATGTGTATGAAAACCATTGTAGGGCTAGATGATGGAACAACTTTGATCACTCCACCCTTTTTCTGGGGGAGGGTATGAGGGGATTTTCTTGGCACTGTTTGCAAATAGGTCACAAAAGGCAATTGCAGAGCTGTAGAACATGACAGAAATAGGAAATATTTGCCTCAAACCGAACTGATGACAGGAACCCCAAAAAGTCAATTTAAACCACAATATGACACAGCAGCAAATAGAAGAAATATAAAATATATAAAAGGATCAAAAAGAAAGTTACAACAGCAAGAATGCAAGTTACCCATTCACATACAAAATAATTACTGGTCACAATGCATGCCTGGATCCATACTAACAGGCTACTGTGCATGGCTACAAAGATTCCTTAATCAGAAGTAGCAAATTTGCAGTTTAGATCCACTGTTCTGAATTTTATGCATGAAGTGGTGGCATTGTATGAACTGGTGACTTGAGGTATATCCAAAGGAAAAATTCAAGAGGAATAAGGTTAGGTGGCCATACTACTAGATCATCCTGTCATATCCACTACTGTCCAACATAGAAGTCCAACCACTGTCTAACTGCAATACTCCTATGTGGCAGTTTCCCTCTCATACTTGAACCAGATATTCTGTAACTGCTGCAAAGGGAAATTGTCATTAAAGTCTGTTACATACATACATACATAGCATATGCAAATACCTTTCAGTGTTAAGATCCTATGGGTGAAAATGAAGCATTACTGTGTAATTACTCCCAAATGCCACACCAAACACGATGGACCAACTTACTTTATGTGTGTACATTGTACAATGTGGATTTTCTGTGCCAAGTAGTGTTCATTATGTTTGTTGACTGTCATATCTTGTGTAAACTCTGTCCAGAAAATGTTCAATGTGAACTCTAAATGTTCTTGCATGTGTTTAGAACAAAGTTACACCAATCCAGTTCTTCCTCTTGATCCTCAATGTTTAGCACTTGCAAATTGAATGAAATGGATGCATCAATTAATTGCTTGTTCTATTTCAATATTCATATACTCTGATGACTTAATGCACATTCCACACAGATGTACCTTGTTGAACTACAGTGTGAATGTGCAAAGACATATGCCAAAATATCTATTGTCACAATGAGACACTTGTACAATATGGGTACATTGCACTGCTTGTTCCATGCAGTCAATAACCAGCATTCAGTATTGTCATGTAAGTAGGATGTCTGACTCGAGGAAACTTATATGCCTGCACATTCTGCTTCATGAGCATTCCAGTTGCATTTACTGTAAATTATTACAAATTTCACAAAATTTGTCATTTGTAACTGCAGACATTTATGCTTCAAATTTCAGAGGGTGAAACATGCTAGTACTCTGGCTATTGGCAACAACAAATGTTACACAGTATTGCATGTGCAAAATATGTAATGTGCCAAGGTTCATGGTGTTGTAGGATCATGGTGAAATTAGCCTCCAATGAGGGGCTCCCTACACTGGTCACAAGAGGACAAGATAGTAGAGGCAGAAGATACTGCCTCTCTGCTATCTCATGAATCTATTAACTATACTAATCTCGTTAACATAGAAGTGATAAAACGAGACATTAGACCTTGCAAGAAGAGGCCAATGTTCTCAAAGAAATCATTAAGCAGCCACATGGACATTCACTGCAGCTTCTTGTTCTAGTGGGTACCAAGAGGGGAGGTAATGGATTAAACCGTGGTTCTGATAGCATGAAGCTCCTGAAACGAAGCTGCTCTTTCAGCATTATTGTGGAACAGTGCAGCAGTATGTAAGATACAGTCTCAGGTGTACTGCATTTGACACAGTTAGTACTGTAGACTCTACAGAGTGTGTGAAGCGTAGAGTTGCTGTATATGACACCAACTCCGAGATGATCGAGGAGCATCTACTCAGATCTGAGGAGGTTTCTGGAGTTGGGAGCAGTGAGAGAAGGGTCTACCAGGTACCTAAATGAGGAACAACTGGAGTCCTGCCAATGGGAGAGACAATACTGGCTAATTGGCTGCACTAGTCGGTTTCTGTGGAGGGAAAATCTTCCACTCTGTTTTCTGTTTGTTTGTGGGTTGACAGCCCGAAGTGAATAGATTCACAGGATATGTTTATCAGCTGGTGGATAATCCTGAGCAGAGGTCATCGCAGGCACCTGAACTCTTTGCTTCTACTGGCATCGTCAAATTCTATGTTGGAGGAACTCTTCCAGTGTAGATGGCTTCAGCCTTTAGTGGTGGGGGAATGGGTCTTTGCCCCATGTCTGCGACTAGGGAGCTGTTTTATACTGTCGGCATTCCCTCTCTCAATAAACATAGTTTCTTTAAACATCCCACTAACCATTTTCTCTCCATAGGTAGTTGGAATGTGAGGACTCTGCACAGAGCTTTTTCTCTTGATGTCCTCGCACAAGAATTCCACCATTATAATTTAGATATTCTCGGCTTGCAAGAGACCAGATGGACAGATAAAGTTCAGATTCTTAAAATTAATCTTAAATTTCTCTTTTCAGGTAGGGACGACAATAAGCATCACCAAGACGTGGGTCTGCTTCTCAGCAGACACACTAGTGACGCTCTTCTAGGATATGAGTGCATTAATGAAAGGTTTCTTACAGCAAAATTTCAGACAAGCGTTAAAGACTTGAATGTTATCTGCTGTTATGCCCCCACTGAGGGTGCCGATGAGGATGAGAAGGATAGGTTTTACGGATAACTTCAGGATATTTTGAATTCTGCCAAGAAAGGAGATATTACCCTTGTTCTAGGTGACTTCAATGCCAAAGTTGGTACTGACTCTGACCTTTGGGGAGGAGTGATAGGCCCTTTTGGTATTGTAGCTGCAATGGGCAACTTCTCCTACAGGTAAGTAAACTCAATGGATTCAGAATAACTACAATTTATTATAAACACTGTGACATACATAAGTACACATGAGTTTCAGCTGATTGACTGCATAAGAATATGATTGATTATATATTAATTAACAACAAATTGGATAGTTCTGTTAGGAATACCATGTCATATAGGAGAGTGAAATTTGATCTGACCATTAACTTGTTAAAAGTGTCTTGCAACTTAAAATTAAAAAATGTTGTGCTAAGGTTAAAAAAATTACCTTTAATTCTGAAGGCGTCCCATGGCCGAGTGGTTAGTGCACTTGGCTACTGATCTAAGGGACCTGGGTTCGAGTCCCAGGTAAAGCATGAATGTATGTGTCGTTTTTCTGCTGAGTTACTGCCATCCTCTCAGACCTTCTACTCTGGCATATAAACTGTCGGGCTCTTGTCAGACCTCTTGGCAAGCAGCTGCTTGAGGGGGTATTTATTTATTTATTTTTTATTTAATACTGAAGCTCTGAAAGACTCGGTTATAGCTAAAGCTTCCATGATGGGTTACTTAGTCATTATGACAGTCATGGTTTGTTTACTACTGAAGTTGAGGAAGAATGGGACCATTTTAAACAGGCTTTTTTTTTTGGATACTAAGAGTAATCTTTTAGGAAAAAAAGGAGCAGAGGAGGCAGAATTATTTAAGTGATAAGGCACTTGAGCTTCTTTCAGAAAGAAAGAACTGCAGGAATGTCCTTAATCAATACCCTACTAGTCCTAATAGAAAGCATTACAGAGAGCTAAATAAATGTGTAAAGGATCAGTTAGCTGGATAAGAATCTTTGGCTTGATGGCTTGGCTGACAAAGCCGAGGAAGCAGTTAGACAGCACAACAGCAGAGAGCTGTACCAGATAGTTAATGTTTTGTGTGGTAGAAAACGGATAGGTATACAGGGATTGAAGGATAAACAAAGTAAGATTATAAAAGATGAGGATTCTGTCATGGCTAGGTGGGCTGAGCATTTCAGTGATGTTCTAAACAATGTGGTTAGTTCTACTCCCATTGTTTGTAAGGATGATAGATGCATTGGCGGCTTTAATGTTGGCCTATAACTATTAAACTAATATATTTAATTTTTAATTCTAAACTTAAACTTCATAAATCCCCAGGTGTAGATGAAATTACTACGGAACTGCTTAGAGCTGGGAATGTTTCGGTTACCACTTGGATGACTGAAAATTTGAACATCTTTCATGATAAAGGCATGGTTCCTAAGGATTTTACCAGAGCTATTGTTATCCCTATTTTCAAAAAAGGTGATCGCAGTTTTTGTGATAACTATAGAGGTATCAGCCTACTCTCTGTTCCAGGTAAAGTTCTTTTCATGATTGTATATAATAGAATTAAGAATCTGGTTGACAGTCAATTGCGTGATGAGCAATGTGGATTCAGAAGTGGTAGGGGATGTGTGGATCAGACATTTTCACTTAGGCAGATTCTTGAGAAATGTTTAGACTTTCAGAAAACTTTGGTTGCTAGCTTTTTTGATTTCAAAAAGGCTTTCAACTGTTGATTGTCATAATTTGTGGTTGATTGTGAGATCATATGGTATATCAGACAAGTTAGTTATCATAATGAAAGCTCTCTATAATAACACTGAGTCGTGTGTGAGAGTTGGTAAGGCTTGTAGCAATTTGTTTAGCATTACATCTGGTTTCAACAAGGGTGCATTTTGTGTCCTTTTCTCTTTAGCTTGGTTATTGATTATGTTATGCGAAATTCACCTCAAGGGAAAGATTTTGGCCCTAAATGGACTGGAGATACGAAAATTTCTGATTTAGCCCTTTTGGCAAATGATGTTGATGAGATGAACTCTTTCATTCGAGCTGTTGATGAGACTGGTAGTAGAGTAGGTTTGGTTATAAACAGAGAGAAGAGAGAAAACTAAAGTGATGAAAATTGGTCAGTCAGGCTGTGATTCAGTTAATCTAAATGGTTGCAGTCTTGAGCAGGTGTCACAGTTTAATTATCTTGGGAGCTATGTAACAGACACTGGTGATGTGCGGCATGAGATTAACAGACGAATAGGGATTGCTGCCGGGACTTTTAAGAATCTATGGAGATTGTGGAGAAATAGGTGTATACACCTAAAGACTAAAATTAGACTGTATAATAATTTGGTTCTTTCTAGGGTTAGTTATGGTAATTAAACTTGGACGCTGTGTAATCAAGATAACAGGAAACTAGATGCTTGATTCTAGATGCTTACATAGTATCTTGGGTATTAGGTGGTTCAACTTTGTAACTAATGATGAGGTTAGGCAAAGGAGTTTGCAACCTCCTTTAAGCAGCATATTGTGCAGAGAGAGACTCCGTTGGTTTGGCCATGTTGCCCGTATGAATAATTATAGATTGGCAAATAGGGTTATGAACAGTGTGCCTAAAGGCCTTAGAAAGAAGGGGAGACCTAGGATGCGGTGGGCTGACAATGTCAAACAGGACCTTGTTAGAATTGGTGTGTAGTGGCCAGAAGCAGTAGATGTAGCTCAGGATAGACTTGCTTGGAGAACTAAATTGCACAGTCTGGTTGGACCTCCGTAGCCCATGGCTGCTTGAGGATGATGATGATGATAAACATATCCTGTGAATCTATTCACTTTGGGCTGTCAACCCACAAACAAACAGAAAACACAGCGGAAGATTTTCCCTCCACAGAAGCCCACCAGTGCAGCAAAATCAGGATCCATAATCAAGCTCAGAGCGATATATCTGTCCAGTCCAGTGGGTTTATATGGTCAGCACCAGGACCCTGTGTGGTTGACCACTCTTCAGCAGGGTAGAAAAAAAGAAAAGTAGCCATAGTTGTCCAGATCAGTAGGCCACACTAATCTGGCAGCCCTCCCCTTCCGTTCACTTCCACAAGAGAGTATCTCTTTTGAAAGATACTAATGGTCTGGTTCAATGATGTTTTTTTTTATATTTTTTTTACCCCCTCAAACAACTGCTTGCCACAGAGGTCTGACAGGAACCTGTCAGTGTATATGCCATTGTAGAAGGTCTGAGAGGATGGCAGGACCTCAGCAGAAAAACGATACGTACCTTTAATATAATGCGTGATCACCTCAGACAATGATACAGGCTGCACAACAACTCATCATGCTGCAAATCAGGGTGACAATAAGGGTTTGAGGGAGTAATTGCCATTCATGTGGGGCGGGGGTGGCTCTGTCGGTAGCGCACCAGGCTCGTAATCTGTAGTTCCCAGGTTCAAGTCCCAGCTGGGTCAGCATTGAGATTTATCTCCGCAAAATTCCCCCCCTGCCCACGGTCAGTAGGGGAGAACGATAGCTTGGAAAGGCCGCCGTCCGTCGGATGGGACGTTAAGCCGTGGCCCCATGTGTGGGAGAGCCATACCCTGTGCATGTTAAAGAACACGCTGGATGGCCTTGACGGGAGGCTACCATCTGTCTCCCAACAGCTGTTCCAGTGGGTCCCCTCCCCCAACCTTCTCTGAGCATTCGGGGTCCATGTGACCTGGCCATGGTGTGCAAAAAAGTGCCACTCAGAGGTAAAACAACCCAACCCATTCATGTATGAGTGCAGATCAGAGCTCTTGGAGGGTCCTGGGAGGTGGATTGCAACCGACAATATGTCGTTCTAGAGCATCCCAAACATGTTCTATTGGATTTAGGTCAGGTGATCACGAAGGCCAGACCACATGGCTTATAGTTCACTCTCAAGGTATTGGTCCACCAAGCGAGCTCTGTGACCACAAGTATTATCATCCATTAACATGGAATTAGGACCCATTGCTGCAAGAAATGGACAAACTCGAGGTTTGAGGCTCTCATTTCAATATCTTTCATCTGTTACAGTTGTTCCTGGTTAGATACTAAGGTCTTTGTTGCCATTGATAGTGATATCTGCCGATACCAACACACCACCAACTCCAAAGCTGTCTCTTTCCCTAATGTTAATGGGATGATATCTGATTTCAGGCTGCCTACAGAGCAATAGTTGGCAGGAATCAGTTTGCAGATGAAATTGGGATTCATCAATGAACAGAAACTTTGCCACATTGATGTTGAGTTGCATTTCGATGTTGTTGAAATCAATTCATTCAGTCTCTGTGTTTGCTGGACATCAAAGGGATATGCATAACTGGTTGTCTGGCATAAAGATGGCCTGCATGAAGCCTTCTGGATACGGTCTGCTGGGATACAGTCCATCCCATAGATGCAGTGAGGTTCAAAGCGAGCTGGTGTACTGTGGATTCTATGGAGCCTTTCATTTAGAAGCAGATAACAGTTGCCCCTAGTCAATGTGGCCTCACATGCCCAGGAACAGGTTTTTTTCTTAACCTATTATAATTTTTTTCTGGTGATAGTTTGACTTGTTTGAAATCGATTCCAAAGGCAACTTATGACATTACAATTTACATTTAGCCATCTGTCTACCTCAGATTGGCCCAGCAGGGCCAGTGTTGAAATTTACCTCCGCCTACCTCCTGCCTGCATTTGGTCATTAGGGGATGTCTGTGAGCTTGGAAAGCCAACTGTCTGTCAGATGGGACGTTAACCTTCTCCGGTCACTATCAAACGTAGGCATTGACAGAATCCACAATGAGAAGTCAAAGAGTTCAATAGATGTCTTTTGTAAAACACATGAAACTTCGATTTAAAAAAAAAATGTCGTTTGAAAATTTTATTAGAATATCTTTTAAAAATAAGTAGTTCAAATTGAAAAGTAATAATTTTTTCATTTAATGCATTTTTTATTAAACTATAATATAAACAATTTGTTAAAGCCATCTGATTGCCATTTGTTAGAAGTGCTAAATGGTATTGCCGATTTGATTGTTAACGTTCTTTGTTGAAGCATACTTCTGATTTAAGCTAACATGTTTGATGTAAACTATTATTACAAATTTTTCCATAAAATTTCGAAAGTCTCATAAAAATAAACAAAGAAACTGCTATTTTTAAAAACTGTAGATTTTGGAAGTAATTACGAAGTATGTACTGCCATTTTCCCCCCGTTTTACCCTCTTTTTCTGCCATAAACATATTTCAGTATTCCCAGAATTATTTTTATCATTTATCCCATCATTCTCTGAGCCCTCGAGGCCCTTGTGACATGCCGTTTAGCTGATTGTGTGGAAAAATGTGCCGTTCACAGTAAAACAACCCAACCTGTAATTTTTTCAGCAGGTTTTGGCTTCAAATCCCACTCCTATCAAAACTCAATTTTTTCAGCAAACTCTACAAGGGCTCTTTGATTACAGGACACATTTTCTATGCTTTACTATTATAGGTTATTATGTATTTAATAAAACCAGTTTCAGTCAGAAAAACTCCTAAATAGGAACTGATTAATTGTAAAATAACTAAGTATGTAATTTTAATAAGCGATTTATTGCTATCATTAATAAATCAATAAACATTCAGTAAATGAATTAGCATGCATTTCATGTTATGCAGTCAAGGAGATTATAGCACTGTTGACTGTACTATTTATATGTACCAAATATTTTCTAGTTTTTTTATTTCTGAATACTAAATTTATATTCTTGTTTCAGAAGAAAGTGATGTTGTTACGAATTACTTTTCTCGGCGCAGTAAACGTTACGGACTTCTTTCTTTCTTTAATTATGCCAAAGAAAGCATTCTTCCCCAAAGAGTCAAGAAAGTTTTCTAGTCTTCAGGAAGTTGTTGAAGCTTTAGTTGTAAAATGAAAGGGAAAAACTATAAATTTTTAAAACATTTCATATTTGAAATATACTTAAGTGAATTTGCTTGCTTCTTGTGAAAATGCTTCCTATACGGTAATTGGAAATATTTAAGTGAAACAGCAGTGACTGATATAAAAATCTGAATTATTTATTTGAAATAGAATAAAGAAATTACTTCGAAGATTTTTTTTCTTGCAGTTATGTTATTAGGAACATGAAAAATGCCATTGCTACAATATCAATGTTAAATAGTCAAATGTTTTTTAAGCATATAAAATTCTTTTTTACCTCAAAGAAGCAGCTATTAATTGTTGCTCTCTATTGATATAACACCTCAAAGCTATTGCATTCCATTTCGTCATTTAAACATATGAAAACAGTTAACTTTATCTGATTCTTAGAACATTAGATGATAAACATCAAAAGCCAAGTAAACGGTGTCATTTACAGAATTTTTTAGAATTAAGTAGTGCTGCATGTGATTTATCCTGCATCACTTTTCACTCAGATTATTATTTTCGAACACACTAATGGATGCCACCCTTGACATTGACAGCACACAAGAAGAATTAAGGGATACTGACAAAGCCTCCTTTTATATGATATGCAGAGGTCTTAAGGTCCTTCGTGTCATCGTTGCTATTAGTGATTTGTTTACTACAGCCAAGTAATCTGAGCACACTGGTAGTCAACACTTTCTCACTGTTGGCCAAAAGAATTTTCAGTGAAATCAAATGGAAAATATTGAATGCTCTTCCTTGAAAAGACTGATGCACAGAATATCCTTCAGAACTGAAAAATTAATCATGTTTCCTCCTCTTCAAGAGAAGTACCCATGTCTATTCATATTAGAGATAAAATCCCATATTAATTTATCTAAAATTAAATCTTTGTGTCATGATAGAAAACATTTCTGTACTTGATCCCTAAGCTCACAAAGATCTCAATCTCTAATAATTATTAGTAGCCACAAATGTATTGGTCACAATTTCAAAACTGTGTATTATGAAAAGAAGATAACAAGAGTCATGGGTAACTCTGACCGCAGATCAGTACCAGGGATCATGTAAACCACAGCTGCAAAAAGGGAAAATGTATACAGTTTATATTTTCTATTTATATTGTTTGTGAGCTGAAGGTGACATCTATCCCCAGTTAAAGCCTTAGTCCAAGTGTGCACAAGTCTGCACTTTTAATAATTCTTTCCATCTGACTCTACTAAACCGATTGGAAAATTTTAACAATGTCATATAACTAGCTACCATGTCATGAAGCCAATGTTCAGCAGCTCATTTCTGGTCCCCAGACGTACTGCTTCAATAAGTCAACGTACTGCTTCAATGTACTGCTTCAATAAGTCAACTTCAGCTGTAACGTTAAAATAAACTTTATATTAATATTTAATTGTGTTGTTATTTAATATCTATTGCATAGGACCAGTAAAGTGCAATAAGGTTAAATTTTTTTATGCGTGCCTCTCCCAGCTATTGGCTCTTGCTAAGTCACATTGATAATGTCACAATGTAATGAAAGAATATTGGGAAAAAAATCGCCTTTAACGATTACGATTATGGAATGCATGTTTTAAAGAGAATGAAGTTTGTCGTTTCCATCATTTGCACTCTTTAATGGTCGAAATGTATTGGAAGATTCAGAAATCGACATCAGAATATTCATTAATACCGGGGTTTATCAAGATAATGAAAATACAGTGACTGGAGTGCATGCAGAGCACCATGTGCATATCACAGGGACTACGTCGCCCACTATGTGATGTATATAAAGGGGAGAAGTATGATGTTGGCTATCATGTAGCAGTGCCACAGACGAAGGTGAAACAGCTGTTGTGCTGTAATTGTCGACAATGTCAGATCTCAGTGACCAAAAAGGCATGATCATTGGTGCGCATCTTGCAGGAGCTTCAGTAACCAGAATGACAGAAATAGTAGGTGCAACACAAGGAACTGTATCGAAGATTGACTACCTATCAAAAACAGGAGAGGACATTGCCTCCAAATGTGCAGATTGTGAACGCCATGCAAAATTGTCAGATAACGCTAGGCGAATGTTGTCACGGATTGTACAACGGAAGCACAAGACCATGGCACTGCAAATAGCAACAGAGTTGAACACCAGTCAAAATGAACCCATTTCCATAACAATTCGTCAGGAACTTCATTGTTCCTGTATTACCATGCTGCAATCCACAAATCTCTGATTGCTAACATCAATGCAACAAAACGTGTAAGGTGGTAGGTAAAAAGCACATAAAAACTGGGATGCTAAAGACTGGCAACATGTCATCTGGGCTGATGAATCGTGCTACACATTGTTTCCCATCACTGGTAGAGTGTATGTTTGGCGAAAACCTGTAAAAGCTTACCACCCCGACTATTTGTTCCGACTGTGAAGCATGGAGGTGGATCCCTGATGATGTGGGGTGCCATATCATGGCATTCCTTTGGACCATTAGTTATTCTGCAGGGTCATGTCACATCTGTAACATACGAATCCATTTTCTTGGACCACCTGCACCCAATGTTACGGGCATTGTACCCTACTGATTGTCCCTGGTTTCAAGTGGATAAGACACTCGTGCATTATGCGAAACCTATCAAGTTGTAGTTTGCAGAGCTGATGTGGTACAGCAGCTACCCTGGCCACTCAATCTACAGACTTGAATATTATTGAAATTTGTGGGAATATCTGGAGTGCAAGGTCAGATCACACTTTCCACCTTCAGCATCACTGGCACAGTTAGGCCATATTTTACAGGAAGAATGGTCCCACATTCCATTACCGTATGTGCATGACTTTCATAAGTGTATTCCATGTCGAATTACATCTGAATGCCTGAGGTCGGCCTGTAGCTTATTAATAAAATGTTATCCACAAACAGTATGTGTTTCTATTATTTGGATAAACCCCTGTATCTTCCTCTCATGGGGGCGGCTCAGTCGGTAGCGCGCCAGGCTCGTAATCTGTAGTTCCCAGGTTTGAGTCCCAGTTGGGTCAGCGTTGAGATTTATCTCCGCAAAATTCCCCGCCCTGCCCACGGTCAGTAGGGGACTCCGATGGGCTTGGAAAGGCCGCCGTCCGTCGGATGGGACGTTAAGCCGTGACTCCGTGTGCGGGAGAGCCATACCCTGTGCACGTTAAAGAACACGCTGGATGACCTTGACGGGAGGCTACCATCTGTCTCCCAACAGCTATTCCAGTGGGTCCCCTCCCTCAACCTTCTCTGAGCCTTCGGGGTCCATGTGACCTGGCCATTTAGCCCATTGTGTGCAAAAAAGTGCCGCTCAGAGGTAAAACAACCCAAATCCTCTCATCTGGGGCAGGGTGACTCAGTCGGTAGCACACCAAGTTCATAATTTGAAGTTCCTAGGTTCGAGTCCCAGCTGGGCTGGCGTGATTTATCCCCGCAAAACTCCCCACCCTATCTGTCTGGTCAGTAGGGGACACCAATGCAATGTTAAACCTTGTGCGGAAGAGCCATACCCTATCTACGTTGAACACGCTGGATGGCATTGATGAGAGGTTATCTGTTCCAGTGAGTCCCCTCTCCCAACCTTCTCTGAACCTTATGGGTACACATCTGTATACCGTCGATATGTTTTAAGTTTATTTTTTACTTTTCCGGGTACATATAAGAATATAAGTTTTATTTATTTGTATTTTTCTTTCTTGCTAAATACACTTCAGAAACTTTCATTTGATGTGTGACTGATAAATAAGGGCCACTTTTTTCTTCCCCTTTATTTGGTGTTACCTTTTTTCGGAGCTCAGGACATTGGAAACTTCACAAGCTTAATTTGAGATATTACTCTTAGGCCGACCCTCGCGAAATATTCGTTCCGTTTTGGGGAAGGGGAAAATAGTGAGGCATAATGGCAGTCCTTATATGAGCTATTTGACACCTAACTGATAAATGTGGGCCTTTGCTTTCGAAAGATAGTAACTTTTATCAAATTCTCTACTTTTTAGGGAGGAAGAAAGCAGGGGGGGGGGGGTATTAATTTTTATGGCTGCAACATTCACCAGGCACTGATTAGAAAAAAAATTGAGAGTTTGGCGATGGACAAGAAAAAAAAGGCAGAAAAGTGTAATTGGGGGAACAAGAGACTGGATTCCATTGTAGGGTCTTTAAAAAATTGCTTGAAAAATGCATAAAAATATAAATAAGTTGAATAATTTTTTTTGCCTCTCTTACCATCATTCTGGAAGGGTGGAGGACATGGCCTTGCTTTCTCCCCTAGATTCGTTCCTGAGTAGAACAAGCCACATGTTTTCGTCTTTTTTTTTTGGGGGGGGGGGGGGGTGTTATTGTTATGCTCTCCATTTCATTTGATGCATAACCAGTTAATTTTGGCCCTCGCTTTTCTAAAATATAGCAGAACAGTAGTATTTACAATTCCTCTTTTTTACGGGGGAAGAAACTATAGGGAGTAAGTTTTTTCTAGCCTTTGACACTCCCGAAGTCATTAAATTACGATACCCTATTGCATATTATATGACAGAAATTTCGAATAGCTATTGGTTTTGAAATACCCTGCTAGTCCTGATGGACAGCAATACAAAGAGCTTAATCAATGTGTAAAGGATCAATTAGCAGCTGATAAGAATCTTAGGTTTAAAAGCTTGGCTGACAAAGCAGAGGAGATCTATTAGTCCTGTATGCACTACTACCACCAATCGAAAGTTCTTATTAAAACCGTTATCATGCCAGGCCTAAAAAACTGAAATGAACCTAGTGAAAGTTGTATGAAAAAATTATGACCCAAAATAAATATGCAGATCCAGTAAAATCTTTAAATTTCGCTTTTCAACGTATTAAGTATTTATGGAGTTACAGAACTTGGTATGTGTAAGAGTAACATTATCAATTGAATTGCTCGGATAAGTTAATAAAAACAAGTTAAAACGAAGGCAATAAACCGATAAGCTAAATTTATTATGTTAATATTTTTTCCAGAACGAGCTTGCTAAATGTTTACTTACATAACTCTATTAATACTGAACGCATTTGTTGAAAATGTAGATTTGATTTGAGATCTTTTAAAGATCTCAAATCAAAAAAGACATTTTTTCATAAAAAGCGTATTTCAGTAAAAGCGATTAAAAATTTCCTGTTCATATAACATGAACTGGAGTGGTCAGAATTCAATGACCATTTATTGTAAATGCTGCTAAGAGGGTATTTCTTGCATTTTAAATGATGATTTAATCCGTTACATTGTTTGCATTTTATTTACCAACAAATTCATATCATAACACATCATAATTATGTACTTGAAATAAAAAAATCAAACCTCTTGCAATAAACTGTATTTTTTGCCGGCTAAACGAATCTCCCATAACTACGCCGATTCTCGGTGTTACTGCAGCGATGCTCCATCTATTCTATGTATGGTCTAAAGTTGGCTATTGATGTTGATCAAATGAATTCTATCATTAGGGCTGTTGTTGAGACTAGTAATAGGTAGATTCGGTGATAAATAGAAATAAAAGTAGTGATGAAAATTGGTCAAGCAGATGGTGCTTGTTACTTTGAATGGCTATGAAGAGTGGAAAAATAGGCGTGTACACTTAAGGACTACAATCAGGTTATATAATAGTTTGGTTCCTTCTAAGGTTTCATATGGTAGTGAAACATGAACTCTTTGTAAGAAGGATAACAAGAAGCTTGATACCTTTGATTCTAGATGCTTTGGCATTAGGTGGTTTGACTTTGTAAATAATGATGAGATTACAAGAAGGAGTCATCAACCTCCTTTTGAGCAGCATTTTGTGTAGAGAGACTGTTAAGTTTGGCCATATGCATAATAAACATAGATTTGCAAACAGGATTATGAGCAATATGCCTAAATGCTTCAAGAAAAGGAGGAGACCTAAGATGCGATGGGCAATGTCAAACTGGAACTTTCTAGAATTGGTCTTGAGTGGCCAAATGCAGCAGCTGTAGCTCAGGATAGACATGTCTGGAGAGGAAAGTTGCAGTCTGGTTGGACCTCTGTAACCCAGGGCTGCATGAGGATAGTGACACTATTAATAAATGGTGACAACCAATGACAGTGCTAACAGTCTCTAAAGGGTAAGAAGAATGGTATGAAAATATGCAATGCTATGACGTGGCCAGCAAAGTAGCGTCTGTAAGAAAAATATCTGCTGGTCGAATGAAGAAAATGGAGTTCCACTGTGTGATATGATTGCCAGTGCAGTAGCAGTGATGCAAATTTTTTCATACATTCCTAGACCAACTAATCTGGTCTTTTATTTGGTTCAAGATGAGCCTAGTTCCATTGGTAAAAGAAAATCAACAGTAAAATTTGTTTTTTAAATCCTCTATTTGAGAGAGATCATTGTCGGATGCCTCGCATTTCTAAAGTGTAAAGCTTCTTAAGGTAACCATATATCACAGATGAATTTCAACATAAATTTGTTTGTTTGTTAAATGTTATGAAATAATATAATAGGATCTATTTAGTACTAAGGAGTAAATATTGACAACATGTAGTATAAACATGGAAAATTAGTTAGGCATAATAGATCATTTTTTTAATGTTTAACTTTATATTGATGAAGAGAAAAACTTGTGTTTAGATAAGATTGTTTTATTTGTATGGTTTTATACCTTTGTAATAAATTACTTTATTCAGGAGCGTAGCGAAGGACTATGGTTGGGGGGGGGGGAGGTAGAAATCGAAAATAATTTTCCAACTCGGAAATCAAATTTTGCCAACTAGCCATTCACAGAAATTATACCAATATTTACGTCTTGTCTGAATTGTAGCAAGTCGGTGTGAATTTTCCCTTGATTTGGCCAACTCTCCTTAATTTCACAAAACCAATCCCAATCCAATCTTTACATCTTTCCTTATTTGTCAACTCACTTCAAAATTTTCACTCCCCAATATTTTGCCAAGTTTTCTCGAATTTGTCAAATCTCCTTAATTTCACAAACCCAATCCCAGTTATCACACCTCGCCTATATTTCACCAAGTGGATTCGAATTTTGCCGACTACCCTAGATTTTCGCAACTCGCCTATATTTTATCCAGTGGATTCGAATTTTGCCAACTCCCCTACATTTTGCCAACTCGCCATAATTTTACAGAAAAAAATCGCAATTTTTACATCTTCCCTGAATTTGCCAAGTCACTTCAAATTTTATCAACTCTCCTTAATTGCACAAGAAAGGCACAATTTTCGCAACTCCCCTGTATTTTACCAAGTGGCTTCGAATTTTGCCAACAGCCCTACATTTTGTTAAGTTTCCTCTATTTGTCCAACACTCCTTAATTTCCCAAAATAAATCCAAATTTTCACAAATCGCCTATATTTTACCAAGTGGATTTATATTTTGCCAAGTTTTCTCGATTTTGTCAATTCTCCTTAATTTCACAAAAACAATCCCAATTTTCACAACTCACCCGTATTTTACCAAGTGGATTCGAATTTTGTCAATTGCCCTAGATTTTGCCATCTCGCCACAATTTTACAGAAAAAAATCCAAATTTTTACATCTCACCTGATTTTTGCAAAATTACTCTGAATTTTGCCAGCTCCCCCAAGATTTGCCAACTCTCCTAAATATTGCGAAGTTGCCTCGATTTTGCCAACACGCCATAATTTTACAGAAAAAAGATTGCAATTTTTACATCTCACCTGAATTTTGTCAACTCTCCACCATTTTGCCAACTCGCCATAATTTTACAGAAAAAAATCCCAATTTTTACATCTCACCTGAATTTTGCCAAGTCACTCCGATTTTTGGCAACTCCCCAAGATTTTGCCAAGTTGTCCCAATTTTGCCAACTCACCTGTGTTTTACCAAGTGGCTTCGAATTTTGCCGTCTCTCCATTTTCCAAACTGCCCTAGATTTGCCAATTTGCCTCGATTTTGACAACTCCCCTTAATTTTGCAAAAAAAAGATTACAAATTTTCACAACTCATCTAGATTTTACGAAGTCGCATGGAATTTTGCCAACTACGAGTTACTTTGGGGGGGGGAGCCTCCCCCCCAGGGCTACGCCCCTGACTTAATTCATACTTTTGTTTGGTAAATATAATTTTGAACTTATGGCTCAGTTTCCATACATTAAATTTATAACAATATATAATTTGCATTTTCAAAGGTAGTTTTGATTTACATCGATCATCACCATCATCCTCAAGCAGCCATGGGATGCGGAGGTCCAACCAGACCGTGCAGTTTAATTCTCCAAGCATATCTGTCCTGAGCTACATCTGCTGCATCCGGCCACTGCACACCAATTCTAACAGGATCCTGTTTAACATTGTCTGCCCACCGCATTCTAGGTCTCCCCCTCTTTCTGAGGACTTTAGGCACAATGTTTATAACCCTATTCGTCAATCTATAATTAACCATACAGGCAACAGGGCCAAACCAGCGAGTAGTAGCATAAATGACAGTTCTGGGCCATTAAATGGGTCCAAAGAATTCTGTGAAAATCTATGGGAAAAGTTATGGGGGATGAGGTAAAAAGTGTTTCTTGTGGTTTTTTGTGAAAATATGTGTAAAAATTAGTAAAAACGGGGGTGTTTTTTAGCATGTGAAAAACTAAATTTTTTTGGGGGGTAACTACGAATTACTTTGGCCAACTAATTTGTGAATTAGTTTAAATGGATTATTTTGAAATGAGGTGTGTGTGTGTATGAGATAAAAAATGATGTGGTTTGTTGAGTTATCTTACACTTACTGGATTATTCGGTTGTAAAAGCCATGTAAATCGGCGTTTCTTGTGTTTTTTTCTGAAAATATGTGTAAAAATCAGAAAAAATCGGGTGTTTCATGTGAAAAAAGTAATTTAAGTTTTTTGGGCAGACGAGATTTAAACTAAGTTTCAGAAAAAATGAGGTGTGTGTGAAAGAGATAAAACACGATGTGGTTTGTTGAGTTATCATTACACTTCACTGGATTATTTGGTTGTAAAAATCCAGGTAATTCGGAGAATTTGACAAAGTCAGACAGTTTTGAGAAATTTGTTTGAAACATATGACAATATCAACAGGTAAAATGACTTTTTCTGGGTGTCTGATGAAAAGATAGACTTTGAATATCTGTGAATGTATGAAGAGATGGTGCTAGATGAAAAAAAATTTTTTTTGGAAATGAAAAGTGATTTAGGTTAATTTTTTAAACAATTAGAAAGAATTTGAAGTAAAAAGTGATGTAGGTTAGATTGGGTTGGGTTGTTTTACCTCTGAGCGGCACTTTTTTGCACACCATGGGCTAAATGGCCAGGTCACATAGACCCCGAAGGCTCAGAGAAGGTTGGGGGAGGGGACCCACTGGAACAGCTGTTGGGAGACAGATGGTAGCCTCCCATCAAGGCCATCCAGCGTGTTCTTTAACGTGCACAGAGTATGGCTCTCCCGCACACGGGGCCACGGCTTAACGTCCCATCCGACGGACGGCGGCCTTTCCAAGCCCATCGGTGTTCCCTACTGACCGTGGGCAGGGCGGGGAATTTTGCGGAGATAAATCTCAACGCTGACCCAGCTGGGACTCGAACCTGGGAACTACAGATTACGAGCCTGGCGCGCTACCGACTGAGCCACCCCCGCCCCGATGTAGGTTAGAATAATTTTGAGAATGTGTGAAGTTTGTAAAGAGAGAAGAGTTTTATGTTATCGTGCTAGACGGAAATCAGTCTCCTCCAAAGGACTACGGGCTTGAACTCTGTCTCCCTGTCTGTCCCCTCCTCCCCTCTGCTCTCTCCTCTCTCTCTCTCTGTCCCCTCTGCTCTCTCTCTCTCTGTCCCCTCCTTCCCTCTGTTCTCTCTTGCTCTCTCCCCTCCTCTCTGCCTCGTTCCAGCGCAAAGAAAAAATCCCCCAGTTCCAGCTGTATACAAGACACAACTGGAACCGGAGTCCCTTTTTATGACCGCTGCTTGACCCCCAAGTCGTTAGTTGGTACACGGAACCAACTAACACCCCCCAGGTCCCTCCCCAAAGAGGTCTCATGTACTGAGCCTAAACGACTTTACGTAGATGAGCAGTCTCATTCAATATCAAGGGAAGCGATACTAACGTTGAAAGTTAATGCTAATTGTCATATATATATATACCATACTCGGCAGCAACTCATATTCTAGTGGTGGGTAAAGAAACAAAATTAAAAATAAAATAGTATTATGAACTTTAACTCAAATCTAAAATAACAAATTTTTGTAGCAGTGTTTTGAATATCTAGCTGCAAAAAAATTAAACCAGTGCGATTAAATTACTTTGTAATATTGATCAATATTTTAAATAACATTGATGCTATTGGAAAGGTAGGAAGGCGAGGAGGAGGGAGAGTTAATTCTTTGCAATTGTTGCACCTGTTTCATCATCAATAGTTCAAAAGTTGAAATAACTTTTGATCTAATTATGCTACAGAGCTCATTCTGGTGTTGTTCAATAATACTAAGCAGACACTATTTTCTGAACTGACCAGAAACGGGTTCGGACCCCTTACCTAGCCGAGAAAGTGGGTTTTTAAATTTATGATCTCATGTCTTGAAATCAAGCTACAGATTTGAAACTAATATTATTGGATTTCATTCGGGTATACTACACTTTGAACATGTGGGTATTGGTCTCGACCCTGTTAATTAAGATCTTCTGGGTTCAAAACCTTTTCCATACCACACATTGCTGATTCTCATCTAGGATTCCGAAATATTTTCGGCTTTTTCATCAACATCAGGTTCTAGTACTGGAACTCATTTCGTTAATTCAACTGGAAACGGTGTCGGACCCGTTTCCTAGCCTAGAAACTGGGTCGAACCCTCTTAAATTTGCATCCTTATAACTCTGCTTCTAAACGAGCCACACATCTCAAACTAATGTCCTTAGATTACATTCGGGAAGCACTATACGTTTAACGTATTGGAAGCAGTCTCGACCTCTTAGTTTTTGTTTTCTGGGTTCGACACTTTAAGATTTTGTTGAATTTTAACGTCCATTCTAATTGTGCTAGGATCTTGGTTTCAATTTTAATAGTTGGGGTTTATCAAATTATATAATCTGACGAAAGAATAATCGGTCTGAAACCGTTTTCTAGCCAACAAAGTGGGTCGAACCCCTCAACTTTGTGGCTTCATAGCTCTGCTTCTAGTAGAGCTACAGAACTCAAACTAATATCATTGTGTTCCATTCTGCAAATACCATACGTTAAATGTATTGGAAGCGGTCTCGACCCATTATTTTAAGTTTGCAGGTTCGGTACTTTTAGATTTTGTGTTACAATAACTTTTCTTCTAATCGAGCTGCACAGCTAATTCTGGTTTTCTTTAGTAATAGCAATCAGACACTATTTCCCAAACTGACAAGAATCGATTTCGGACCCCTTACGTAGCCCAAAAAGTGGGTCGAACCCTTTTAAATTTATGATCTCATAGCTTGTCTTCTAATCAAGCTACAGATTTGAAACTAATATTATTGGATTTCATTCGGGGTGTACTACACTTTGAACATGTGGGTATTGGTCTCGACCCCGTTAATTAAAGTCTGGGTTCAAAACCTTTTCCATACCACACATTGCTGATTCTCATCTAAGATTCCGAAACATTTTCGGTTTTTTCATCAACATCGGGTTCTAGTACTGGAACTCATTTCGTTAGTTCAACTGGAAACGGTGTCGGACCCGTTTCCTAGCCTAGAAATTGAGTCGAACCCTCTTAATTTTGCATCCATATAACTCTGCTTCTAATTGAGCCACACATCTCAAACTAATGTCTTTAGATTACATTCGGGAAGCACTAAACGTTTAACGTATTGGAAGCAGTCTCGACCTCTTAGTTTTTGTTTTCTGGGTTCGACACTTTAAGATTTTGTTGAATTATAACGTCCATTCTAATTGCGCTAGGATCTTGGTTTCAATTTTAATAGTTGGGGTTTATCAAATTCTATAACCTGACGAAAGAATAATCGGCCTGAAACCGTTTTCTAGCCGACAAAGTGGGTCGAACCCCTCTTAACTTTGCGGTTTCATAGCTCTGCTTCTAGTAGAGCTGCAGAACTGAAACTAATATCATTTATATATTGGAAGAGGTCTCGACCCATTATTTTAAGTTTTGTACGTTCGGTACTTTTAGATTTTGTGTTACAATAACTTTTGTCTAATCGAGCTAGAAGCTTGGTTTTAGCATTGATAGTTATGATTTATCACGTTCTCTAATCTGACAAAAAATAATTAGTGTTGACCGAATTAAAAAAAAAATATTTGACTTTAGCTAGATAAACTGCTGGGATATTTAATCCTTTGTCGCTTGTACAAAGTTGTTCTAAACAGTTTATTACCTTAATTTTATTACAGAGGGTTTCAGACCATAGGATTTCACAGAAATTGAATCGAGACCACTTAAATTTGAATCCCTATGTCTCCTCTTCTAACTGAGAGAGATAATAAACACTGATTATTAGCATTTCTAAAGAATTACAAATTGGTACAGTTTTCAAAATGTTTCATTAATACTTAATTTTTTTTTGCATTTGTTTTCAGTTCAAAGTTTTATAAATGGTATTGCCTGCTTTACCATACACATCTGTGATTCTATAATTTCCAAAAGCGTAAGTTTGAATTCCACTGATATGTCGTTTTGTGTATTCTTGGGATAAAGCAGTTTTTTTAATTTGATATACATGTATATCATGTTGTTCCGATCGAAATTCCGTTTGTTGCGTGTATACGATTTATCCATCAAATAGACATTCCCGATAATCTTCGTGACTAAATTCATTTGTAACTCCATTAGCTGCTTTTTTGGGAATTGGAGCATCAATAGAATGCAATTTTGGACGTAACGCAACAACCTCTTTGATTGGAAGACCTTTTAATTCGTCTTTAAATTTTCCTGGAACCATTTTATTTGATTCATTGTATAATGCATGGTTTGTGGGGTAATTTGAGAAATCAAAGTAGTCTGAGTTAAATTTCTCATATATGTCATCTGTCTGGATATCGACACAGAAGGAATCAGTATCGGTAAATAACAATTCAGCTTTAAATATTGATTTCAGAAAATTGTAGAAGAAATTATACATGTGTAATTTACTCAACTTCAAAATCGTTACACCAATGTAATATGATTTATCTAATATAATATTTTTCTTTTTCATATGGAGAATTACGAAATTTTCTGCAAGTTTAACACAAGAAACGTACCTAGGATTTGAATTAATTTTTTAAGCTTTTCTTCAATATTCACAATGTGGCATTTTATTCTCTTTCTCTTATTTTCTAAACATTTGCCATATATAGCATTGTTCATCAGTTTGAAAAAAGTCTTTTTCATGATTATTTATGGCATTAATTCGTTTCGTTGTATTAAAATCTATGTAAGGTTTCAGAAGTGGTTTTTGATCAAATTCCAAGATTCTATGCACCTGTTTCACCTTCAGTCCCAGTTCCACATAGAGTTTAAGTAACCTATAGTGAACGACATAATTTTGCTTATCGAACAGATTTGGAATCAAGAATGACACATTATTATCAGAGAGTTTCAATTTTTCAGGAGCCAATGGGAAATCATTGTGTAAATGTGCCGGATATTCTAGATCAACTTCGAAGAAATAACCCTTTTTGTTGTCGTCTGGAATATTAAACAAGTCAATATCATTTACCCATTAGAAATTACCAGTTGGAAGAGGTTGAGACATTGCCCAGCCATATAAAATGTTTGCATCAAAGTACATGATATAGTTTTGTGGTTTACTTCTCTCATATGGATCTGCTAAAGGATTGTTGGCCTGTGCAAACCTCTTAAACACTAAAGATATTCCTCCTCGCAGAGCTCTTTCTATGAAAAAATACATATCACCTTTTGTAATTTCCAGTTCAATTTCTGTCATTTTTAAACAGGCAGCGTAGGATAAGCCAGGAGAGCTAAAATAATGACAAGGATCGAGTTGGTAGTTATTCATACACGAATTTCTGTAGTTTTCAAATATATCTCGTAGCAGTAATACATCAGTGATCATGTACGAATCGTGATATTCCCCGAAGGTAGCAATAGAAAAGGCTTTCAACAAAATTTGAGCTCTTTCGTATTGTTCATTGTTTTGGAAATTCTCGTTGGATGGAAGTGACGTTTGCAAAAACTGAGCACTCTGTTGCAAGTACTCATACGGAAAACTTCCTTTGCTTTTCAAAAGTTCTTTCTGTGAGTCATTCAGATTATGTTGTCTGCAGTATTGACTTAGGATGTAGAAATTTTCCGCATTTTTCGACAGTGAATCCAGTGAAGAACTGAGGAACATGAATGAATCAATAAATTTAATTTGACCTAATTTAATGCATATATATTTTTCTGTAGTTTGTGGAATACAAGAAATTTTCTTCTTATCTTTAAATTTCCACAAATCTTTTACTATAAAGTGGCCATCAAATCCTTTGAGATTATGAAACAACACTGGTATTTCAAGAGAGAATTTGTATTGAAGATTACATTTGTTGTGAACAGCACCTCTGTATTTTCCAGTTAAGTGATCGTGGCCCCTTACTCTATCAATTCCTAGAATTTTTCCACAAATATTACAATATTTTGCTCCCGTAAAAATTTGCCAATCAAAAACAGTCATCTTAACATTTCTTTTCTTCAAATCATTGATCAAAGTTTCGGTTTCGATCATTTCATTCAAAAATTGTTCTGTTACATTTTTCCCTCTGTACATTCTGGTTTTAATCAGTTTACCTTCCAGTCCAACTATAATATATACAAATCCTGACGGTACTAAATACTTAGTTCGCACCCTACATGGATTATTCTCAATTCTTCTACATTTCGAAAAGCATTCGAAGTCTGCATAAATCACATATGGGTGGTTCAAACCGTTTTTAATCGTATGGAATTTCGTACAATTCGCTTCGGGAAACTTGATAGTTTGTAAAGTGTTTGATTTGCAATTATCTACGTGATTCTTTAATAAATCATCGCGAGTGAAATTATGAAGACAGTATGGGCAGGGATAGGATTTACCATCATGTCTTGAAAGGTATGCTGTAACCCTACTAATATTTTTAATCCAACAATAGTGAGAATTATTGCCGTCTTTTAAAAGTAAAAGTTGTATGGGTTCTTTAACAGGATTCTGTGAAATATATAACGTATGCAAACCATCTTTCTTAGAACTGAAAACATTTATAGAAATATTATTTAAAACCACGAACTTCGGGATTTGATCGAGGTTTACTGGATAAGTCAATGAAGATGTGTCTAAGGCGTTTTCAAATATTTTATATTTTTTCACACGTTGTGGATGGTCTGTAGCAGGATGTAGAGCTGATAATATTGACCACAAGAAACATTTGTTGTCGTAGTTTTTAACATTCACTATTCCTTTTGTAGATTTCAAATGTTGTGATAAATTTACGAAAGCAGATGCTCCAACTGCATTATACTGAGACATTTGAATTTCCATAGAAATTATTTTGTCAAACATCCGTCCACTTCCCTTTTGTGTAAAAATTTCAAAGTCGTTATCAATTTTCTCATAAGCATTTTTCAGTAATTCATTGAGATAGGTAAGCAAACTGATTATTTCGTTACATGTCCAAAAATGTGCACATATTTCTTTCTGTCCTTCAGGATCCGTTTGCTTTTTAAATTTTATTTGTAATATGAATCTAACTTTTAGAGGCTGACTGAGTTTCTTATGTCTTCTCTGACATTTATGTTATCAATTTTATATGTGCGAAATGTTTTCCAAAAAGCACTGCTTTTATTTATATGATATTGATTCAGATGATGATGTAGTTGTCTTTTATGTTAAAGCTGGAATTGCAAAATCCGCATTTTTCAAATGTGCGAGAAGAGCATGCAGTTTTCATATGACGGTTCATATTGGATTTGAGAATAAATACACCACATTTGGTACATTGAATAGTTGCGCTCATCTTTGAGTTAGCAGTTATACCCTCTTTAATATACAGTAGCTAAAAATCATGGTAAAAAAATCATAGTCCGATAATGAAAAACATCGAATTTTTTTCCGTAATCCGAAGTTGAAATAGACATGAATGTAGCGTGTGTCCAAGAGTAATTTTCTAAAGAATACCGATGTTATTGAACATAATCTTATGTTCCTTTTTCTCAATAATATCGTTTTTTAGCAAAATATCCAAAATTTCGACAATTTCATTTACTACTTCTGTACTGGTGTTTCCAGCTCATTTACTGGCAACCAAAATTGATAATTTTTCGCATATGTCGTCGAAACTCTTGTATAGTCCAGAACCCAACTGTTGACTTTCTATTATTGTGAGCATCATTTTAATCGACTTTAAATATTTTCTAAGTGCCTCAATGTGATTATCGATAATTCGATATTTCTCAGTAGTTCTACCATAGCGTTTGGTTTCGGAAGTTTTTTTGGTCCCCCCAGTTTCTGAAGATGCCCGATTGTTCGGCCAATCATTTCTTTCAGCTCAGGAATGGGGTTTCTCGCCTGTAAGATATCACTCGGAAGTTTTAGTTTATATTGGTTTAATCTTTCATCTTGCAAGTTGGAATCTGGATTATAAACGAACGTTTTTTCTGGCATCTCAGTGGGCTCTTCTGGCTCTAAGGATTTCACTACATCTTGTATGTTTTTCATGGTTACTTCACGTTTTAACCGTTCGACCACTGGCTTGTGAAATTCTTCGAGCGTTTCCTTAACTCGTTCCTCTCCCAAAATAGTGTCTTCAATTTTCGATTTTGTAGTAGCTCGCGATTTCAATATTTCATCTATAATACTGTGTAATTGCTTAACATCTTTCATCTCTATTCATATACAATAAAGACATATACCCAGTGATGAAAGTCTGAAACAAGACCTCCAAGCACTTTTCTTCTTTCTTTTGCATCCGGATAGTGTCTAGCAAGTGAAATACTAATCTTGCTAACCCTGTCAAATTTCTTGTTTACTGGAATAACAGAAAAAAACTGCTGAAGTTGTGGTCTTACTACTTCAATGAATTTTTGATCGTCCAAGTTGATACTATAATTTATATTAAAAGAGGGATTTGTTGTGCAGCAGATTACCTTGCTTATATATCCATTAGAAATGCATAGATGGTAATTATCTTTGAAAATAGGTGGCGTTAGTAGGTCGAATTTTGTGTTTATCTGTATAATTGGATGAGATTGCAATATGTCTTTTTTCACTTCTTTATCACCATAGGTAAGGCAAATTACAGTATTTTTTATCAACGTATAGTTTCGTAGCAGCATCATTGTTTACAATTGGGGTGCCAACATTCGTAATTCGTTTCCCATTTGCATCGCCATTGAAACTGCTCCCACTTGATGCAAAATGTCCATTTTCATTTCTCAATAGAGCATTGGATGGGTTAGGATCTAACTTTGTCAAGCCATCAACGTAACTTTTTGTTGTCGCATTTCTGTTGTACCTCGGTTCCCCGAGATTTCCTATTCTCTTATTGTTCGCATTAAAGACATCCTCGTCAGTTAATGCGACTTTTTCCAAATGACCCTTAGTTACAGCAGCAGAATCCGACTCGGGATCGGCAATATCAAGGATTTGTTTTTTTTCGCATTGAAACTATGCCCGTCGAATGCAATGTTTCGTGGAACGTAAAGCCCATCTTTATTTCTCACCAATGTATTCATTGGACTATTTTGAACAGTGGGCTAGTTGTCGACGTAGTGTTTCCTAGTGGCATTGGATGAATCGATCGGTTCTGCAAGATTTTTAATGCGTTTATTGCTTGCATCGTAATTGTCATCGTCATTGCAAAATGCTCTTTTTTCCAAATATCGTTTTGTTATTCCAGAATCTGCATCCGGTTCAGTAACATTGATTATTTATTTGTTTCGCGCATCGTAGCGATTGTTCCGAAAAATTAAAGAAGTATTATTAACATAATTCATTTCATTTCTCTATAGGTTCCATTCCATTCGGGGCGGGGATGGCTCAGTCGGTAGCGCGCCAGGCTCGTAATCTGTAGTTCCCAGGTTCGAGTCCCAGCTGGGTCAGCATTGAGATTTTTCTCCGCAAAAATTCCCCGCCCTGCCCACGGTCAGTAGGGGACAACGATGGGCTTGGAAAGGCCGCCGTCCGTCGGATGGGACGTTAAGCCGTGGCCCCGTGTGCGGGAGAGCCATACCCTGTGCACGTTAAAGAACACGCTGGATGGCCTTGACGGGAGGCTACCATCTGTCTCCCAACAGCTGTTCCAGTGGGTCCCCTCCCCCAACCTTCTCTGAGTTTTCGGGTCCTTGTGACCTGGCCATTTAGCCCATGGTGTGCAAAAAATTGCCGCTTAGAGGTAAAACAACCCAACCCATTCCATTCTCTTCTATAGGCATTTCCATTCTCTATAGGTCTGCCTTTACATATTCGATATTCTTTTAGTATTTGCGTCATAATTTCCTGTGTGATTCAGTGTTCAGATATTGTTTTGTCACAGAATCCGAACCCTCTTCGGGATTGGCTACATTTCTCAATTTTTTTATTACTCATGTTGTAATCCCCATCGTGTGTCAATTTTAAACCGACACCTGGAATTCCCGCTGGTCCTCTTTCGGAACCGGTCTCAGAGCTGATGACGCCAAACTTTGTGAAGTAATTCATCTTTATTTACCAAAGTTTTTTCTGTACTTGAGAGGCATGTGCTTGGGTTTTTTTTATCGCTTAATAAGAAATCGTGTGGTTTTGAAACTCCATAAAAATATCTTTCCTGATTTCTGTTGCATGATCCATTTGTATCTGCAGCATTTCACTCTTGTTCTGCATATTAAAGAATATAAAATAATTACACTGTAGTCGAATGTCTTTTGGAGTCGAAAAATAACTCTGTATCTGGTAAATCAATGATATGTTCTTTTTCCTTCCTCTGATGAATAATTCTTCGACGAGTTTTTGACCTCTTTCGGTTACTTCCGAAATCGTCGAAAACAATTAAATTTTGCATGTCGGGATCCAATTCGTTGACCTTGACGATATCTTCCTTACTGGCAGAGAAAGTTGCAATTGAGATTTTTTCGCCAAATGTTTTCTCCAAAATTTCGTGCAAATCGTCGAATATTTCTTGCATAAACTGATATTTCGGCTCGATTAAATCTTTGGCATATAAAAAGATTTTATTATAGTAGAGATGTTTAAATGTTAAGTTCAACAGAAGGTTCGTCTTTCCTGAACCCGATGGACCACAGATTAAAAGTCTAAACGGCCAGAGAGGTGCTAATACATTTCTGTTCAAGAATTTCTCATCTTCTTCAAAGTCAAAATTTTGAATCTCCATTTGCTTTGTTTAAAAAGACTTTTGGACCCAAGAATTAAATGTATTATCATAACCAAACCATTTAACATAATACTCCTTTTTATTATTCTTCACTCTAGTTTTCAGAATGGTTTCAACTTTGTAAATGTAATCTTGCTTTTCGTATTTCACCATTTCTTGGGTGTAAAAACTACCAATGATTGGTTCTCCTTTCAGATCCTTGATCTTATAGGTTATGGGATCTGTATTCAGAACTTGAGCAATTTCGAAAATCTCTTCTGTAAAATTGGGCAGATAACCTTTTTTAAACGGTGTCTTGTACTTGGCGATTCTCACTCTGTCGCCAATTTTAAATTTTGGTGCTGTAATGGATTTAATTCTTTTACCAAACACATTAAAATACACAGTATCTTTGTTTTTCTGCAAGCTTGTCTCTTTTGGGGTCATTCTTTTTGATCTGTGATAAGAAGTATTGAAATTCTTAACGAGTTTTGATAGAACATCGGTCCATTTTCTAGTGTTATCGGCAGTGAAATGTTTCCACATTTTTGTCTTTAGAGTCCTATTAAATCGTTCCACAATTTGAGCTTTAGTCTCATTTTCAGTGGCAAACCAATGGACACCTCGTTGATTAAAATGCTTGAGTGTCTTTATTGATAAACTCAGTTCCCTTATCCGTTTGTAACTTGGATGGCTTACGTTGTTTAAAAATTTCTACAAATGCTTTGCTAATCTCATTACCCGTTTTCTTTTTAAAAGGTATTATTGCCCAGGCGAATTTGCTGAAAATGTCAATCACGGTTAAAATCTAATTCGTGTGGTTATTGTGAAATTTAAATTTTTGCATATCGATCAAATCACTCTGCCACTGGTCGTCTACATTCGAGACATAAACCCGTCTGGTTTGGAATTTTTTATATAAATGGTTCTGTGTAACGTATACACATCTTGTTGCTGGAGAAATCTTTTTACTTCTTTTTCAGTCAATTCGGTTTTGCGCATTAGATCCTTTATACCGGAAAATCCCTTTAAAGGGTCATAGTAAACGGAAGAAAGCATCTTAATTTCTTGTGTCCTAAACCGAACCGTTTCTTTGTTTTAATGATTGGTTTGATTATCGTTCTTGAAATTCTTTCTCCTAAAGTTGGGTTCTGAATTTCTTCCAAATCATTTAATAATTCTTGGTCGACTTCGTGCCTCTTTTTAGTTTCTGTAGATTTGCTGTAAGAAATGTCGTGCTTTTTGGAGGCTTTGTCCACACGGTTAATACCAGGATCTCCTCGCATTAACCTTTTCTCCAGTTCCGTAAAAGGTCCACAATACTGGTAACCTGGAATGTGCATTTCGGGTGGATTAAACTTTTCTTGAATCCAACTTACTATATCTCCACCGTTCACAAATTTTCCTTTCTGTTTCACAAATTTATACTTCATTTTTCCACACGTTCGGCATCTACCTCTCATCATTACTCTTTTATTCTTCGATGTGACATATTCAACGTTATCCGTTAAAGTTTTCGTTTTACACTTTACACAATACATGCTTAATTTTTATATATAAAATATAAGTACGTGATACTTATAAAAATAAAGTATAATGTATCACAGTTATCTGACTAGTTTAACGCCTGGACAAAAGCAAAAATGAAGAGTGCATTCGTAAATTAGAATCCTATCACTTTAAGTATTGATCCACAGGAGAAGGGTAACGATACTTTGAAACTGACAAAGAGACAAATCATTAAAATGAAAAAATTTAAAACGCCAGTTCGACTTCGTTTCAGTAAAACACACCTAGGTGGAATTCTGCTGTTCTTAATACCTGCACTCGTAGCATTGGGAAAAGCAGCTGTAGTTGGACTACAGCTGCTTTATACCGGAAATGCTGGTACTAAGCTTCGAGAAAAAGTTTTAGGAAAAGGGTTATACATTCCTGGAAAGCAAAATGCAGCTGACTTCTCTAAAAATAAAAGAAAGGGAAAAGGTTTGTACATTCCAGGAAAACAAATAGCTCAGCGATTTAAAAAAAAAAGCGCCATTAAGTAACTTAGATATTGAAAATATAATGAAAAACGAAAAAGGATTCCGTAGTGTATACTCTATCGATTCTTTACCAACAAAAATTTTCAAGAACGAAAATGGTATAGTGAACTTTGACATTTCCCATGGTTCAGGAACTCACTGGGTAGCTTATTTCAGTGATGCAAAGTTACCTTACGTCGAGTAGTTTCATCCATTCGGTTTATCGCCACCAGAAGAAATAAAACGTTATTTACTTACATCTTCAAAGCTGATCGTGTATAACTCTTCGCAAATTCAAGCAAATTACTCTGAAAAATGCGGTTACTATTGCATCTATTACATTAAACGAAGGAATAATAACATAAGCCCATATGATGTATCAGTTTGAACAAACTCCTGACGATAGGAATGAATTGTTGGTAACAACTAGCATATAAGTACCACATAGTACTACACTATATTAATAAAGATGGTACTTATAACTATCAATTTCTCTACTATTACGGCATAGAACCCCGAAGATTTGGAAATTAATTATGAAACGCCGATCACACTGAATGGTGAATACGAGATAGCACTGATCGGTAGCAACATGTGGTATTCCTGGTACATCAGTGATAAATATAACAATAACACTCTGAAATACTTCAATGGAAGACAATGGAATAAAATAGTTTTCCCGAATGGAATGTACGATATAGACGGATTTAATGACGTTTTAAAAAATGTCTTTGGGGATCCTAGTCCTAAAATACTAGAAAGCATCCTCACCATATTAAGATTTGTTATTCGTTTGGCAAGAGGATATAAAATAGATTTTTCTGAAGGAAAGTTGAGAGAAATACTAGGGTTCGAATCGAAAACTACCGATGCAGCAAAAAACAAAGGAAAGTTCCCACCCAACATAATGAGAGGGGTCGATCGCATTCTGATTCACTGTTCTATTGTCGAATCTTCCTATCTCAGTAACCAGAAGAGCGATGTGTTGTACAGTTTCGTGCCGCAAACACCACCTGGCAGTTTAATCGACACACATCCATTCTTCCCCATATATTTACCACTGAATAAAACTGATTACATTTACAATGTTAGAATGAAAGTAACCGATCAGAATAATAAAATAATTGAATTTGAACAAGGAAAATGTGACTTACATGTTACACATCAGACCCAAATAAAGATGAAGATACTGAGAAAGCGAATTAAAATATTTTATACAAATCCGTCGCCTATCGTTCGAAAAAACGAGAAAATATCCCCTAGGAGCAGAAATAATCTTAATAAGTTAATATACGGAAATAGCCTAAAAATCATAAAGCAAGTGTAGGTAGTCACTGGAAGGAGAGCTATGCACCAATCCCCTGTGATGATGCATAGAAACGGCCAGGCCTAGCACCTAATGTCCGACCCCGCCTTCTCGTGGTGCAGACCGTTAGTACCTTTCAAAAGAGCTACTCTTTTGTGGAAGTAAACGGAAGGGGAGGGCTGCCAGATTAGTGTGGCCTACTGATCTGGACAACTATGGCTACTTTTCTTTTTTTTTTCTACGCTGCTGAGGAGTGGTCAACCACACAGGGTCTTGGTGCTGACCATATAAACCCACTGGACTCGACAGATATATGGCTCTGAGCTTGATTATGGATCCTGATTTTGCTGCACTGGTGGGCTTCTGTGGAGGGAAAATCTTCCGCTGTGTTTTCTGTTTGTTTGTGGGTTGACAGCCCCAAGTGAATAGATTCACAGGATATGTTTATCAGCTGGTGGATAATCCTGAGCAGAGGTCATCGCAGGCACCTGAACTCTTTGATTCTACTGGCATCGTCAAATTCTACATTGGAGGAAGTCTTCCAGTGTAGATGGCTTCAGCCTTTAGTGGTAGGGGAACGGGTCTTTTGCCCCATGTCTGCGATTAGTGGGCTGTTTGATATTGTCGGCATTCCCTCTCTCAATAAACATCCCACTAACCATTTTTTCTCCATAGGTAGTTGGAATGTGAGGACTCTGCACAGAGCTTTTTTTCTTGATGTCCTCACACAAGAATTCCACCATTATAATTTAGATATTCTCGGCTTGCAAGAGACCTGATAGATAGATAAAGGTCAAATTCTTAAAAATAATCTTAAATTTCTCTTTTCAGAGAGGAAAAATAATAAGCATTTCCAAGGCATTGGTCTGCTTCTCAATAGACACGCTAGTTGTTTGGGTTGTTTTACCTCTGAGCGGCACTTTTTTGCACACCATGGGCTAAATGGCCTGGTCACATGGACCCCGAAGGCTCAGAGAAGGTTGGGGGAGGGGACCCACTGGAACAGCTGTTGGGAGACAGATGGTAGCCTCCCGTCAAGGCCATCCAGCGTGTTCTTTAACGTGCACAGGGTATGGCTCTGCCGCACACGGGGCCACGGCTTAGCGTCCCATCCGACGGACGGCGGCCTTTCCAAGCACAGCGGTGTCCCCTACTGACCGTGGGCAGGGCGGGGAAATTTTGCGGAGATAAATCTCAACGCTGACCCAGATGGGACTCGAACCTGGGAACTACAGATTACGAGCCTGGCGCGCTACCGACTAAGCCACCCCCGCCCCAGACACGCTAGTAATGCTCTTCTAGGATATGAGTGCATTAATGAAAGGTTTCTTACAACAAAATTTCAGACAAGCGTTAAAGACTTGAATGTTATCTGCTGTTATGCCCCCACTGAGGATGCCGATGAGGATGAGAAGGATAGGTTTTATGAACAACTTCAGGATATTTTGAATTCTGTCAAGAAAGGAGATATTACCCTTGTTCTTGGTGACTTCAGTGCCAAAGTTGGTACTGACACTGACCTTTGGGGAGGAGTGATAGGCCCTTTTGGTATTGGTAGCTGCAATGGCAATGGGCAACGTCTCCTACAGGTAAGTAAACTCAATGGATTCAGAATAACTAACACATATTACAAACACCGCGACATACATAAGTACACATGGGTTTCACCTGATGGGCTGCAGGAATATGATTGATTACATATTAATTAACAGCAAATGGGCTAGTTCTGTTAGGAATAGCAGGGCATATAGGGGAGCTGAAATTGGATCTGACCATTACCTTGTTAAAAGTGTCTTGCAACTTAAACTTAAAAAGTGTTGTGCTAAATTTTCCTTTAATACTGAAGCTCTGAAAGACCCAGTTATAGCCAAAGCTTACCATGATAGGTTACTTAGTGATTATGACAGTCATGGTTTGCTTACTACTGAAGTTGAGGAAGAATGGGATCATTTTAAACAGGCTTTTTTGGACACTAACAGTAGTCTTTTAGGAAAAAAGGAGAAGAGACAGAATTATCTGAGTGATAAGGCACTATTTCGGAAAGAAAGATCTGCCGGAATGTCCTTAATCAATATCCTACTAGTCCTAATAGAAAGCATTACAAAGAACTTAATAAACGTGTAAAGGATCAGTTAGCTGCTGATAAGAATCTTTGGCTTGATGGTTTGGCTGACAAAGCCGAGGAAGCAGTTAGACAGCACAACAGCAGAGAGCTGTATCAGATAGTTAATGTTTTGTGTGGTAGAAAACGGATAGGTATACAGGGATTGTAGGATAAACAAGGAAAGGTTATAGAAGGTGAGGATTCTGTCATGGCTAGGTAGGCTGAGCATTTCAGTGATATTCTAAACAATGCGGTTAGTTCTCTTCCCATTGTTTGCAATGATGATAGATGCACTGGTGGCTTTAATGTTGGCCCTATAACACAATCTGAAGTTATTTTGGCTGTTTCTAAACTTAAACTTCATAAATCCCCAGGGGTAGATGAAATTACTACAGAAATGCTTAGAGCTGTGAATGTTTCGGTTACCACTTGGATGACTGAAATTCTGAATATCTTTTATGATAAAGGCATGGTTCCTAAGGATTTTACCAGAGCTATTGTTATCTCTATTTTCAAAAAAGGTGATCGCATTTCTTGTGATAACTATAGGTGTATCAGCCTACTCTCTGTTCCAGGTAAAGTTCTTTCCATGATTGTGCTTAATAGAATGAAGAATCTGGTTGACAGCCAATTGCGTGATGAGCAATGTGGATTCAGAAGTGGTAGGGGATGTGTGGATCAGATATTTTCACTTAGGCAGATTCTTGAAAACTGTTTAGAGTTTCAGAAACCTTTGGTTGCTAGCTTTGTTGATTTCAAAAAGGCTTTCAACTCTGTTGATCGTCATAATTTGTGGTTGATTGTGAGATCATATGGTATACCTGACAAGTTAGTTAACATAATGAAAGCTCTCTATAATAACACTGAGTTGTGTGTGAGAGTTGGTAAGGGTTGTAGCAATTGGTTTAGCATTACTTCTGGTGTTCGACAAGGGTGAATTTTGTCTCCTTTTCTCTTTAGCTTGGTTATTGATTAAGTTATGCGAAATTCACTTCAAGGGAAAGATTTTGGCCTTAAATGGACTGGATATACGAAAATTTCTGATTTAGATTATGCTGATGATTTAGTCCTTTTGGCAAATGATGTTGATGAGATGAACTCTTTCATTCAAACTGTTGATGAGACTGGTAGTAGAGTAGGTTTGGTTATAAACAGAGAGAAAACTAAATTGATGAAAATTGGTCAGTCAGGCTGTGATTCAGTTAATCTGAATGGTTGCAGTCCTCAGCAGATGTTACAGTTTAATTATCTTGGGATTTTTAAGAATCTGTGGAGATTGTGGACAAAACCTATTCAAACTCCACCACATTAGTACACAAAAAATTCCCACACTGCATCATACCAATCAAGTTGGAGTTAATATTAAAATCCAAAACACTATCTTTAACATATACAATACATTCTTTTACCCACATAAACACATAAATTCCAACACACTAATTGATTACTTCACACGCATTTTTTCCATCTCCCCAGGACCCAATATTTTCCTGGGAGAATTTAATGCCCACAACATCCTCTGGGGTAGCAAACATACACACCTCAGGGGCACAATCATTGAAACTTTCACACAACATTTCAACTTGGCTATACATAATGATGGTTCACCCACCTTCACCAGAATCCCCTATAGTCTGTTCTTGACCTCACACAATCCACTCCTGACATATCCTCCATCATCACATGGGTACATCACTCATCATGGAATAGTGACCATTACCCCATATTCATCACACTACAAGGAATGAAACCCTCAGCATACAAAACACACACACATAAACTGGCAGAAATTCTCCACCACTTGTGAAACCTCCATTAATACTCAAACACCACACAATACCACCTCCGTTTATACATGTATTAAACAAAGCTTACAAGCAAACACATTTACAACCAAACACATGACTGGATACACCAAACATCACCCTGAAATCATCACCCAACTGCAAATAAGGAGAAAAACAGAGGACACAGCCAGGAGACAACCCAATGTACTTGCCATCAACACATTCAACAAAGCCAATGCTAAGCTAAGAAAAATAAGATTAAACGTCAAAAGAAAGGAGTGGAGAAACTTCTGTAACAACATTGTAACGCTCCAAACAATGTAGAATACTTTAAGTTTTATGCTCCGGATAGCTTTGACGGGCGCCAGGCAATCATTAACAAATTGCCAAAAATGTAGAATAAGTTGATTTAGGGTTCCAGTGCCAGTGAGCGTTCATAAGTGAGAGTCAAAATGTATCTTAACAAATAAAAGTTAATGCAAAAAAGATTCTGAATCAGCGTTGCTCAAGATAAAAACTACAGACTCAAAAGTTTGTAACATAACAAAATAGATTTATTTCCAAAAATAAGTAACTCACCAAGAACATCAATGAAGAAACTAAAATCTGTGCTACACGCACGGTGCTACGCACCTTACTACATCTCTCTGCTCTCAAAGCTCAAGTGACAAATCCTCAAGTGACAAAATCCTAAGTGCTAAATCCTCCAAGTGCCTTGCAGGGCACGGTTTTGACAAAAGACCGGCGCATGCCGGGAAAGACATTTGCATACAATGACGGACGCAAGCTATGACGCAAGAGGGGGCGTGTCCTTGGCACGCGCTTTAACGGTTACGGTCGGAAGTTCGGAGTTGCGCGTACGCAACTCCTAGAAACTTGAAAACGAGTGCTGTGATGCCGAAACGGAAATAAAAATCCCCAAAATGATAAATATAACGTAAATTAAACAAAACTGGTTAAGGTAAAGCAAAAGTGAACGATGGGGCATCACAACTCCCCCTTCCAAAGGGAGTCAAAATGATTGACCTAACAAATTTTGACGAGCAAATTTTGAATAAAGGACACATCTTACGTCATTTACACATGGCTAAACATAAATAAGTAGAAGTATGCTAGCGCAAATTTGGATATGATGGTCTATTCTTACTTTGACACAATTTTCCAGCACAACCAAAGGTACCTCCTCCCTTTTCCTCCTAACAAAAATATGTGTTTAACAGCTACCCTAGTGTACTTACGTACCAGTGGCTGTGACAGTTAACTGTATACTAGCATCATCGGTCTAACTAGTATCACATTCTGATACAAACTCGAAATTGGCATATCTTGAACTGTACAGAAAAACAGGTTAATAACTCCTCACTTCTTAAGTCTAATAAATGTTAAAAAGATGAAAAGAAAAAAAGTGATTCATTACATTTGTTGTTAGCGGGGTAATAACTTCCGCTTTTCCCCTAACCACAATAAAAATATGTGAAAGCTAATTCTTCACCTAAATCACATAGAAAAACGGGTATTCGAACACCGTTATCTCCTCCTAATTACATTCAAATACGCAAAGCTAAGAAAATTCAAAATTTACAAACAAGCGGGATTGTAATCATCCGCTAATTCTTCTCCTATTCACAGAAATCGCGATCTAGCTGAAAATAAAAAATCGTTAGTTACCTCCCCCTTCAGAGCCAACGTCCCCCTCCCAAAGGAGTTATGCTGATAACAACTCTGTTATCAGACTATGCCATTTGGGGACAGCTCCAAAAAGGTACACACAAAAAAAACAAAATTCTGCAGTCATCATCATGGTCATCATCTATATATACCAATAAATACTGTCAATGTCATCCACAAAAATTACGTATCATTGACACATAAATATCACTGATGACACTGAACAGATTTAAACACATATACATAAATCGTATCTAAGAATAAAGAAAAAAGAGTGTAAATAATTTATAATATACGATGATCACATTTCATCCAATAACTTTTACATGAATCTCCTTTTTTTTCATAAATTCACTTTGGAATGCACGTTATTTTACAATACAAATTCTTAAATCACTAATTCTCTTTCACTCTTCTCATTCATATCCAGAAACATTTTACAATTTCTAAACTTTCCAATATCGACTTACAAAATTTTCAGCTATCAGTCAGCTGAAAAAAAAAAATCTACAAAAATACATTTTAACTCACGTAAATACAATAACTAGAACCTCGATGAACAAGAATGCAAAAAAAATTTCTATTCACACAAGTATAAACTCGAAGTACAAAAATTTCACTTTTCAAAAATAAATATCGAACTCTAAAGTTTCAACAAGAAATTAAACATCGCTAACTGTATAATTCACAATAAGGCTTCTTCTTCGTCTTCATCTATTCCAAAAAAAAAACATTTTATAACTCAATCAAGTGCCAAGTGAAAGAAAAATATACTTAAATTTCATTGTTGGCACTCCGTGGCGATAAATCATCTAGTCTGTTTCCGATAACATCCTTCCGTCGTCGTTGGGTGGCTTCACGTAAAGTTGTTACTGAAGATCTCGTTCAAGTCAAGTCGTCGCTGTAGATCTCTCTCGTGACGTCATCTTCCCGATGTTCGCTGCTTCGCTGCCGGTTGTCGCTCTGCAGGCTCTGGTCGTTTCGTCGGCTTTTCGTTGCTCCGTGCGGATTTTTGAAGAACCTTTTCTCGTACTTCTTTGGCTTAATGGTGTCCGCCTCCAAATGACGCTTTAATAGTTGAAGACCTCCAGACTTGTCAGGAATACTTGCGGTCGGCACAACTTCTTGGTTGGTTTTTTCTTCACTTAAATCAGACTCAAAATTATTTTCATTATTATTACTTTCTTTTAAAACTTCTACTTTAAAAACCTTTTCAAAACGGCTTCCTCATACGATTCTTCTACTTCACAAACTTCGTTATTTAAACACTCATTATTTGCACTAACGGGACATTTTATAGGTGCTTCTGAAATAATCTGTTCTGGACCACAAGGTAAGTCAAAAAGTCCACTGGACCGCGGCTGCACTGTCAATTGACATTCGTCATTATTATCGTCGAAAACTTGTTCCTTAGCAAACTGAAGATCGACTTCTGTATCGTTTCGATCTGTTATTTTAGTTACTTCGTGGCAATCAGTAACAAAAGGTAAAGCCATAGTGGCAAGGTATAACTCATGAGAGGGCTTTTCTTGAGGAACTTTGGCCTCTCGCTTCAAAGATCCCGATGAAAGTTTCCCGAATTTTCATTCCTTCGGTAGCAAAAATATTCAGTATGTCCCAGTCGGCCACAAAAGTTGCAAGTGAAAGATTGAGGTTGTTTAACCAAAGTTTTAGGTCTAGTGTTATGGTTTGAAGCTTGACGTGGCAAAAAGTCTCTACTTCGTTCATATTCTATAGTTCTAGGCGCGTTCGGCGCAAATTGTCGGGACCGTGTAACTTCCGGTCGTGTGGGAGTCATTCTACGAGACTCAACCTGATATCGCTGCTTTGGCGGGAATGGCATCCATTGTTGGTTATGTGTATTTGCTGCAGATTCTCTTCTTGCAGTGTATTGCCGAGCCAATTTGACTAACTCGGTTACTGAATTAACCCTTCGTACTTCTAGGAACTCCCGGATGGGCAAAAGTAATTGAGACAATATGCAATTTACAATATCAATTTCAGCGGCATCAGCATCGTACAGCTGGTATAATTCTACTGTACCCCATATGAATTTTTCTATGTCATCTCTTTCCCTTTGTCTTCGTGAAAACAACTCTGTAGCTAGTTCTCTAAAATCATTATAAGCCGGATATATGTCCATGATTTCGTTTTTAAATTCTTCCCAAAGTTCTATGCCATGACGACATCCTACGTTATTCCACCATTGCTTAGCACATCCAATTAGGCAAGATACTGCTAAAACAACTTTTTTGTTGCTTGGCACTTCATGTAAACGGAAGTGCTCCTCCATGGACTTGACAAATGTCCACGATGACGGACGTTTCGAACCGTCGAACCTTATCTCAGGTAAAGGCCAATTAACATAAGGACCATAGTCAATGGATGGGTTGGCAAATTGTCGTTGTGGCGGTTGAAAATACTCTGTTCTATCGCTTGCTTCTGGCGGAACAGAAAATGGAACCTTACGTTCAAAGTTTCTTCGTTGGTGAACTGACGTAGCATTGTCAGCAAATTTAGGGGTTGTTGTCGTTCCCCTTTTCTCCCGATTATCATCAAGCAGATTCATTAGCACGTCTGCTTCCATCATTACATCTTTCAATCTACCCTTTACTCTTTCTATGTCGGGAGTCATTATGGCGGAATCGGCCATACTGTTAGCAGACATGTTTAGCGGTCTGCTGAAATTTGGAATTTTGGAAATTTTGAAAACGTTTTATCTTGAGCAGCGCTCAAAGGTACTGCTATACAACAATAATAAAGCTATAACTAAGCTTTACAAAAATATAAATTTGCTTGTAAAAAAAATTTCTTATCGTCCTACGTTCTTGTGTGTCCGGACACTTCTAATCATTACATACAACAATCTTAAATATTCAGCAATATCAAAGCTGAAACTTCAGTACCTTTGAATAATATACACAAACGTTAAGCTACTTGCTCAACAAAAATTCTCGGCTTAAGCTGCCGTTAAATCTACAACTAGTATATACCACTATTGAGCTCAAAAAAATTACTATCTTTAAATACTGGTGAGTCCCTGTTCAGGTGCCACTTCTTTTATGTGACTCTGTAACGCTCCAAACAATGTAGAATACTTAAAGTTTTATGCTCCGGATAGCTTTGACGGGCGCCAGGCAATCATTAACAAATTGCCAAAAATGTAGAATAAGTTGATTTAGGGTTCCAGTGCCAGTGAGCGTTCATAAGTGAGAGTCAAAATGTATCTTAACAAATAAAAGTTAATGCAAAAAAGATTCTGAATCAGCGTTGCTCAAGATAAAAACTACAGACTCAAAAGTTTGTAACATAACAAAATAGATTTATTTCCAAAAATAAGTAACTCACCAAGAACATCAATGAAGAAACTAAAATCTGTGCTACACGCACGGTGCTACGCACCTTACTATATCTCTCTGCTCTCAAAGCTCAAGTGACAAATCCTCAAGTGACAAAATCCTAAGTGCTAAATCCTCCAAGTGCCTCGCAGGGCACGGTTTTGACCAAAGACCGGCGCATGCCGGGAAAGACATTTGCATACAATGACGGACGCAAGCTATGACGCAAGAGGGGGCGTGTCCTTGGCACGCGCTTTAACGGTTACGGTCGGAAGTTCGGAGTTGCGCGTACGCAACTCCTAGAAACTTGAAAACGAGTGCTGTGATGCCGAAACGGAAATAAAAATCCCCAAAATGATAAATATAACGTAAATTAAACAAAACTGGTTAAGGTAAAGCAAAAGTGAACGATGGGGCATCACAACATCAGCCCCAGAACAGACTCTCCCCTAATTTGGTCAACAATAAGAACATTCAGGACCCAGGCTCAACCTTTAGCCCCTTGGCACTCATATTTATGGAAACATTCACTTTCCACTAAACAAAGGGCTAACAACATTGCAATTCAGCTAACATACTGCACTCTGCCCAAACTGCCAAGTGATAGAGGATATCCTCCACTACCTACTACACTGTCAAATATACAACATACAAAGACACACCCTCTATCACAAACTTGCTACACTTGGAGTCACCACATTCACCTTACAGACCATCCTAAACCCCACCCATACAAAGGCAAAATCACATTTCAGGGCCCTGGCCCATTTCATACAAAGTACTGGCAAAATCCTTTAACCTTCCAACTTCCTGCAGACTCTCCATCTCAATATGTGAAATATGACTCTCCTCCCTGCTGACACCTCCTACTCAAAAAATCCATTGGACACCAAAAGATTCAGATGCCAAAAAGATCCAAAGGGACAAAAAAGATCCAGTACAGGGACAAAAAAGAAGTATTTTGGACACATTACTGCATCACCTTATTTCCCTAGTGCAATTGTATTGATGTTTTCAAAAAAATATATAAATACATAATTATACTCTGTAACAATAAACTACAACTCCCAAAGTACCCTTTTTCAAAAATGATTACTAGTGGTGGCAAACCATCTGCCTGACCAATTTTCATCACTTTAGTTTTCTCTCTGTTTATAACCAAACCTACTATACTACCAGTCTCATCAACAGCTCGAATGAAAGAGTTCATCTCATGAACACCATTTGCCAAAAGAGCTAAATCATCAGCATATTCTAAATCAGAAATTTCAAGATCTGCCGACCATTTTAGGCAATCCTTAATTGTAAGATATTCGGGGCGATTTTGAATATTTACCTTGCACCCTTCTTACCAACTTCCGGCCAACATGGGCCGCACAGTAATCACACACGCTACAATTTTCACTCCCAGAAGAATTTTACTCCAAACTTCTCCCCTCCCCACCCCCTTGCCACAAAACTACGACGCAGCACTTCCTTGGCACGAAACTTCAACCACCTCCTTCACTTTTAGGCGGCCTGCGGCCAAAAGCCTATCGCCAACATGTAGGGTCGCTAGCACTTCATTGTACTGGTCCCTACTTTTGACGCACACAAAAAAAACTTTTTCTTGTGGACCAGATGATAAAGGGGCCAAGGTCCCTTTAACAAAATGGTCCAGTTTTTAAAGAAGGATGTTAGACTCTAGACTCTAAGTATAAAGGACCTCTAGTTAACACCAATCCGGGACAGATCCCGTAATAATACGTGTACGCTTGCACAACCCACTAGATGGCACTAATAGCAATCTTAATTTGGGATTTAAGAAAAAAAAAATTGCATTATCCTAACTGGTATCCAACCGGTGACTAACATGAATAAGAAACAATCGTTTTCACACCACTGCGCCAGTCTTCTCAGTTGTTTTTATTTTGTAAGAAGAAACAAAGATGTGAAGATGCTAATGGTTTTAAAATAATCGATGATTCTAAGTAGATTGAAACATAAGTTAATTACATGAACTGAACGATTCCCTTTATATTACACTTTGTTATCTGTTAGAATTTATAATACACTGTAAGGGATGTTCTTTGAAATTTAAAAGTAAAGTTACTGCGGTCACGTCATTTTCAATTTACTTTTTAATACACTGAGAAAAATTTTAATTTCTTGCAAATAAAAATATTGCTTAGCAGTTTCTGAACTGACTCATAGTGATATTACGAAATACTTTTTTTTTTAGATTTTGTTTAGATGTTTCCAGTTACTACACCTCTAGACTAGGGGTTCTCAACGTTGAGTATGCGGTAAAATGTTTTGGGGTACGCTGTGAGAGCTGTTTCACTGATTTCCCAGTACAATGTTTATAATTTTAAAAGATTTGTTAAATTGTTTATGTATTTTTCGTGTTTATCGATATATGTAATTTATGAATACAAAATTTAATGTGTGTATATATATATATGTTTTACTTTATTCCATTGTTATACTATAGTTTTAACTGTCTATACAAGGGGCACGCCAGTTGCAATAGACATTTCCAGGGGTATGTGAAGCATAAAAGGTTGAAAATCACTGCTTCAGTCCATTGTGTTTCAAACATTTCTGGGTGGCGGAACACTTTGTAATGTGACAAAAGTTAGCGGAATACCCAATTAAATGTATGTATCATTATAAACTTTATTTCCTTATATCAACAGAGCCTAAATAAATCGCTTTTTTTTTCAAATATATATTTGTTAATAAAGAAATGCCCCTTTTCAGCAATATTTATCTAAATTATAGTTAAATATTAGTTTTCAGTGGGACATACCCTGGAATATTTACGACAGGTTCTGGCAACACCAATTTAAAACACTGCTTTAATCATATGACATATTCCTAACGTTAATTTATTTTATTGATATGTACATCATAGGATTTAAGGAGAAAGAGGGCTTCTTCCCAGGAATGTTACTAATCGAAACAGAAATGAAAGAATACTAAACATACACAGTCGTATGAGAATAATATGACCACCTAGCATAGTATATGTATGGTAGGTGGTTATATTCTGATACGACTGTGTATTTGTTATACACATTTAAGAAAGAAAAAAAAATAAAAAGTATTTATAAATGCAGTGGAAAAAAATTATACAAAAAGAACAGCATTTTTCGTTTTTTGCATTTACTGTGAACTCGCCACATAGCCAAAACTACTGTAATTAATAAATAAAATAATCCCTCAAGTAGAGGTCTAACAGGAGCAAGATAATAGTTTAATAATTATGTTAAACGGTTATTAACGACACTGTAAAAATAAGATAATTTTTATTTGTATGCAGAATTAAGTCTGAAACACTAATTAGTAGTAATTACATTCATGGCTGACTTCAAATAGACAAGTCAAACAGATATTGTTACTGATCTAAGATAAAGCGATTTGCTTTCTTATAAATAAATATCCTAATATTCCGGATTGCACCCCCAGTCAAGGAGCGAAATATTAAGATATTTATTTACAAGTAAGTAAATCTATTTTCATAAGTTCAGTTGATATTAATATACACTAATTAGTTGAGATATGAATATCCATATCAGTAAATGAATTTCATAAAAAGAACCCTCCCCAGCCACAAACGCTTTTCATTTTTTTCTGGCAGAACAGTACTAAAAATTTATTACATACGCTTCTTCTAGGATTTTTTTTACACAGCAAAAATAAATGCTCTTCTTTTGCTGGTATCGAACCGCGTAATAATATGAATCAGAACTAGTCGATTTTAGTATTATATCTCTGAGATAGATATATATATCTTAGTATTATATCTTTGAGAAACAGAGATATAATACTGATATTAGCTAGCATCTTTTTATTACTATTATAATACTTCTTTATTCTTTAGATCTCAAATTTTTTATAAGTTCATTGGGAGCGAACAGCGGAATAATTTAGTGCTGAAGAATAGTAACAATGTTTATCTTTGTCAACGCTAAAATGTAAGAAATATACGAAAGCAGCTGCTAGAAATTTACGAAATTATGTTGCACACATGTGCGAGTGGAGGTTGCGTGCCCCTGAACATCTGCTTTGTTACCTTGCTTTTAACCCTTAAATGAAGTTGGCCGCAAGAGGGCACGCCATTTAAGGTTTTGCTTATTGTTCTTCTGGTTAATTTTTCTTTGCTGTAACTATACAGGACAATACAGGATTTCTAGTAGAATGTAGTCAAAACAGTATGAAGTTGAAAGAGCCTGCGGCTGTTTGAAGTAGTGAAACTGGTATTTCTAAAGCGTAGCTGTCTGATATAGACTGTGAAACTTTAGTGTTATTTTCCAAACAAAGTGTCATGTGACGCCGTAAAGTGACAATAGATTTGAAGTGTTGATTAAGTTAATGTCTGGTGCTATAAAGTCGTCAGTTTCTCGATTTCAAGCTAATTTTATTGCTCTTAAAGTAAGGAGTTCGCAGAAAATTTGTGAAGAGCGACTAGCTTGTAAAGGGGTAAAGCCTTTTTCCGTTTTTTTTTGTAAAGACTGCAATTCTCACCAATGCGAAGCATGTGAATTGTTGCTTCATGAACACGTTAGATTAGCTCATCACGAAAGGTGGCCTATACGTGAAATCTTGGAAGAAGAGCTTTGCCAAGCAAACTGCAAAGATAAGAATATTGCTGATGTGGAATGCCCAACATGTGAGAAAAAACTTTGCTATATGTGTGATTTTTTGGTGCATTCTCAAGGAAAACAAACTCACAATAGAACAAAATGCGAAACATCTGGCGACGAATTTATATCGTGCGAATTTAATTTTTGTAGCCCATCAGATTGCAATGATAGCGGTAATTGTAAAAGTTCGGATGATTGCTCGCTGTTTTCTGTTAAAAGGCAGACTTTAGGAAATGTATGTGATAGAAACTCAGATGAAAGGCTTAATGAACTAGACTCCATTTCTTCTTTCCTGAATTCAGAAATGGAACAAGAGAGTTTTTTGCTCATTAGTGACAATGAACAGTTGCAGGTTAGTGTATTTATCAGTTTATATGAGATATCTTTTGTTAAAAGTAACTGAACTAACTGCAGAAACTGGTATATATAAACTCAAACTGTGTTGCTTATCCTATAAATGGGATTTATAGAAATATTACGCAGATATTAAATTTTTCAGTAATTTGTTGGGTGTTATTTAGGGCAAACCTGTAGTTTTCACTACTCTGATGACATGATTTGTTTTTCACACATTGATATGTTGTGTTTTGACAGAGTGCTTGACATTCAGACTCAGCATTAACTGATGGGAACAAAAAAAAATTTTTTTCCTGAAGACTTGTGCAAAATAATTATAAAATTTCTTTTGTAGCGAAAAAAAAAAAATCCAAGTATGCAATTTAAACTAATGAAATATATGGTTAAAACCAGCAGAAATAATAGTATCTAAGGCAATTTTGGCAGACCTACAGTTTTGATTGCACAGGTGCCACATTGTTTTTGATGCAATGATATCAAAAATTGCAATAAGCCTCATAGTGTAATTAAAAATAGGCAGTTCTGTAGTTTTGATCATTCAGTCGCCAAATTGTTTTGATGCAATGTAATATGTTGCATCATGTTTCCTAAGCAGTACCATCTGCTGGCTGAGGACCATGAACAGCCAACAGCTAAAGTTTTTTCCCCTGAAAGAATGTATAAAATTTGTTTTTTCAAGTTACTTCTATAAAAAATAAAGCACTAGATATGCAATTTGAACTAATGAAAAATGGTTGAATTATCACTTTAGAAAGATTTATTCAACTTCGAAAAAAGTGCCATCAGTACCAAAAAAATTGCATTACTAATAATGAAGATATTGCAAGATGAGAATACGTCGAATAAAACAAAATACTAACGTGAAATAAAACGTATCATAAACACATTTCTAAATGTAAAATTTTGATTCCTACATTAAACAATCAGAAATAATGGCACTTAAGTTAATTTTCTCTAACTGTGTATGTCATTACGTATCGAATGCTGATTAATCCAAAATGAGGCTGTTTCAACAGCATGTTGTCACTAATGAATGTTCATTTGGCAGTTTTAAAAAAAGCTTAAAAAACATTTTGCTCAACAATGAACTACTGTTCCATAATTAAAAAAAAAGACAATTTCATCGGAATCAGCCATATTAATCTGAGCATACAACTAAACAATGAACCTCCCTTCCGCATTTTCAGAAAACCTGGATCAAACATCTCATCATTAGAAACGATTCTTCACTGCATAAAATAAGCCCTGAACAAAATAATGACATTCAAGATAACAAGTAAAAAAAAACACATGTTGTCTATTTCCAGTATAAAAAAGCCCCCAGAACTAAATAATTCCATCTGAAACAACAAATAAAAAACAGGAATTTTGTGAAAATGTTGAGAACCATTCTGACCCAGATAGCATGTGAAGTGCATCATCAATCCTGGGTAAAGGAAAGCAGTCTTTTTTTGTTATATCCTTCAATCTGCGGTAATCCACACAAATTAGGGTAGATCGATCCTTTTTCTTGACAAGAGCCACTGGTGATGTCCAGGTACTTGATGATGATTCTATAATGTCTTGAGTTTTCATGTCCCTTATGAGTTGTTCTGTCTCCTCCCATTTTGTTGATGGAAGCCTTCTTGCTGGTAGATGGATTGGAGGAGAATCACCAGTGTTGATCTTATGTTCTGTCAGGTTAGTACTGCCATAATCATTTGATGCAGCAGAAAAAATGTCAGAAAATTGTATAAGTAGGTTCTCGGCCTTAGCAGCTCGCTCTTCAGTTAATATCTTCCTTGTTTCTCTCCACAAGTCAGTAAGATGAGAGGGGATGTCTGTATGGTGTTGGTTTGAGTCAGTAACCTCTACTGTGTTGACACTTGTTACCCATGTAACAGGTTCCCATATTGCTAATTCTTCACCCTTTTTTATAATCTATTGGATTTGTTGCAGTTCATCACTGATAGGAATCTGCTCTTAATGCACCTAATATGCATCTTGACTAAGGTCCTTGCAACCAGGATACCATTACCAGGGGCATCAGTGACTGCCAATCAGAAGACCCCAGAAGTCTTTGCTTTGATGTCCATAGACCATAACTTTACTTTGTGTTGGGATTTCTGTCTTCCATCACTAATACTGTGGTCACACTTGATAAAATATCAGATGTTTGGCTAAGCAAAGGGATTTCTTCTGTCTTATAGATGACTAGGCTGCCACTGGGTCTATGTTTCTTTAGGAAATCAAGACCTAATATGCATTCATCATAGATGTCAGCGATGTAAATAGGATGGCTTACAAGACAGCTACCAACTCTGATGTTGAGTTCCATCTTTCCATGCACTTTAGCATGATCTCCAGTGGCTGTTTGTAGAGTTATAGACAGTCTAGCATTCCAGTTAATATCCAGTTAATAACATAATAATTCTTTATTTTGTCTGTTCTGAGTAAAGTTACATTTGCACCAGTGTCTACTATCATATGGCAAGGCACTCCATTCATGGTTCCATCAGCTATCAACTTGTTGTCTCCACCATGCAGTGCTGAAACATAGGTGACTTCCCCTGGGGCCAACCAATCAACAGCCAGCCTTTGTCCCTCAAGACTGACTAATTTCTGTTTCCCTGATCCTGCTGTCTAGTGGATGGACTTGGACTTCTCATTCATTTCTTATTACATATGACATGAATGTGTCCTGTCTTGCCACAATTCCAACACTTGAAGGTCTGTGGAAATCTTTGATGAGGAACCTTTTATCTCTTTCAAAACGGATAATATGACTTTGGTTAGTTCTTGCAGTTCACTATTTTCTGCAGTTTCTTCTGCATTCACAGATATCATTGTCCGTTTGTTTGCTCAGGAGGAAAGCCTAGTGATGATGATGATGAGCATATCACCTAATGAATATTCCTGCATAGAAAAGGGTCAATGCAGACTCATTCAGTGAGGAAAGCCTAGAGCACTCGTATTTCATAGCATGTACCACAGCTGACTCTAAGAATTCACCTTCCATCATCCTCAGGGATTGTTGAGTCTCAGGGTCAGCAATAGTATCAATAAATTGTAATTGAACTAAGTTATCTTGAATATCTGGTGGTGTAATGCTCCAAAGATTTGAATTACTTTTAAAGTTTGGACCCTTTGTCTGATCCAATTATTTTCATGTTCCGGATAGCTGAGTCGGGTGCCAGGCAATAATTGACAAATTGCCAAAAAAAAAGTTTAATTAGGGTTCAAAATACCAGCGAGCGTTAATGAGTAAGATTTGAAAAATATTAAATGATTGTCAAAATTTAAATACTAGTTCTAATCAAAACAATTAATGTTGCTCAAGAGAAAAAAAATTAGTAAAGATTCAAAAGGTTTAAATAACAAACAATTTATTTCCAAAAAGTACTCGCCAAAACTTCAATAAAGAAGATACTGCACCATTTCTTACTACAAACATCTTCAACAAACTCCAAACTAAAACTGTTCTCTAAACTGTGCTGTGCTCTACTACTCTCTCTACTCTACTATCTTCTGTGCTACTGTGACAACATGTCACCAGGTTATAACGAGGTACAAAGCCGTACGTGTCACGTTGCATGCCGGGAAAGACATTTGCATAAACTGACGAGCGGCACAGGCTTATGATGCAAGAGTGGGCATGTCCTTGTGCACGTGCTTTAGCAGGTGACAATCGAAAGTTCGAAGTTGTGCATGCGCAACTTCTAACTCTTGGAAACGAGCGCTGTGATGCCAAAAATGAAATAAAAATCCCCAAAATGATAAATATAACTTAAATTAAACAAAACTGGTTAAGGTAAAGTAAAAGTGAATGAGGGGACATCACAGTGGACAGTTACTATAAGCCAATCTAGCTGGATGGTCAATATCACTGGCAAGTTCTTGCAAAGTTTCACTACTCTTCTGCATATGATGTTTAAATTGAGTCATATAATATTGTTTTAAATAACCATTGCCAAACCTGATTTCTCATGCAGATACCAAACTTTGATAATCAAGTTGTTTCTCTTCTGGAACAGACTGTAAAACTTCCGCTGCAGAATTTCTTAAGGAAGCAGCGAGAAAACTGGCCTTCTGAAATTCATTCCACTCATTAGCTTTGCAATGACTTCGAATTGTGTTTTAAATACAGTCCAAGATGATTGACCATCATATGTGGAAGGTTTAGTTGTATTTCTAGCGATATGTGTAAAAACATTATTTTCACTAAAATTACCATTATCATAAGAAGAAGGTAACATTTCATTTCTTAAAATCTGAAACTGGCATTCATAATCAGTTTTATCAGTATCAAGTTTGATGTTGAAATCACAAGTAATTTCATCCACATTACACTTTACACCAGGCATGTCAAAGATACGGCCTGCGGGCCATGAGTGGCCAACAAGATTGAGTTTGACACACCTGCCTTACACTATCAATTTCAACCTTTAGACTGTCACATTGTCTGTTGAGATCGGTCTTAATGTCTTTGTACTGGTCAGTAATCTTACTAATTTCAGAAGCCACTTCATCTCAACTCAGTTCTCAATTCATTACTTTGTGTAGCCATTTCGGCTTTCAAGTCACCAATTTTACTGTTGATGTCATTATTTTGACTGGCTATTTCATCTCTCAAGTTATCATTTTGAGAGGCTATTTCACTTCTTATATCAGTCATCAATTTTACTAACTCATCCATACTTCTAGTGAAAGACATTCAATAAATTATTCCACTCCTGACACAATTTTTATGAATTAAATGGATGGAAACTGAGCAGGAGTTCAAAAAATAGTATTAAACAATTATAATTCTAAAATAATATAATTTATTACAAAAGTATGAATGAAAACATTTATAGTTATAACACAAATCTAAATCAGTATAAAAATAAACATGCAATCTATAAAGAATAACCTTACCAATTCCTGAACAACAGGATTCTGTCATGGCTAGGTGGGCTGAGCATTTCAGTGATGTTCTAAACAATGTAGTTAGTTCTACTCCCATTGTTTGCAATGATGATAGATGCATTGGTGGCTTTAATGTTGGACCTATAACACAATCTGAAGTTATTTTGGCTGTTTCTAAACTTAAACTTCATAAATCCCCAGGGGTAGATGAAATTACTACGGAAATGCTTAGAGCTGGAAATGTTTCGGTTACCACTTGGATGACTGAAATTCTGAATATCTTTTATGATAAAGGCATGGTTCCTAAGGATTTTACCAGAGCTATTGTTATCCCTATTTTCAAAAAAGGTGATCGCAGTTCTTGTGATAACTATAGGGGTATCAGCCTACTCTCTGTTCCAGGTAAAGTTCTTTCCATGATTGTGCTTAATAGAATTAAGAATCTGGTTGACAGTCAATTGCGTGATGAGCAATGTGGATTCAGAAGTGGTAGGGGATGTGTGGATCAGATATTTTCACTTAGGCAGATTCTTGAGAAATGTTTAGAGTTTCAGAAACCTTTGGTTGCTAGCTTTGTTGATTTCAAAAAGGCTTTCGACTCTGTTGATCGTCATAATTTGTGGTTGATTGTGAGATCATATGGTATACCAGACAAGTTAGTTAACATTATGAAAGCTCTCTATAATAACACTGAGTCATATGTGAGAGTTGGTAAGGCTTGTAGCAATTGGTTTAGCATTACTTCTGGTGTTCGACAAGGGTGCATTTTGTCTCCTTTTCTCTTTAGGTTGGTTATTGATTATGTTATGCGAAATTCACTTCAAGGGAAAGATTTTGGCCTTAAATGGGCTGGAGATACGAAAATTTCTGATTTAGATTATGCTGATGATTTAGCACTTTTGGCAAATGATGTTGATGAGATGAACTCTTTCATTCGAGCTGTTGATGAGACTGGTAGTAGAGTAGGTTTGGTTCTAAACAGAGAGAAAACTAAAGTGATGAAAATTGGTCAGGCAGGCTGTGATTCAGTTAATCTGAATGGTTGCAGTCTTGAGCAGGTGTCACAGTTTAATTATCTTGGGAGCTATGTAACAGATAATGGTGATGTGCGGCATGAGATTAACAGACGAATAGGGATTGCTGCCGGGACTTTTAAGAACCTATGGAGAGTGTGGAGAAATAGGCGTATACACCTAAAGACTAAAATTAGACTGTATAATAGTTTGGTTCTTTCTAGGGTTAGTTATGGTAGTGAAACTTGGACACTTTGTAAACAAGATAACAGGAAACTTGATGCTTTTGATTCCAGATGCTTACGCAGTATCTTGGGCATTAGGTGGTTCAACTTTGTAACTAATGATGAGATTAGGCAAAGGAGTTTGCAACCTCCTTTAAGCAGCATATTGTGCAGAGAGAGACTCCGTTGGTTTGGCCATGTTGCCCGTATGAATAATTATAGATTGGCGAATAGGGTTATGAACAGTGTGCCTAAAGGCCTCAGAAAGAAGGGGAGACCTAGGATGCGGTGGGCAGACAATGTCAAACAAGACCTTGTTAGAATTGGTGTGCAGTGGCCAGATGCAGTAAATGTAGCTCAGGATAGACTTGCTTGGAGAACTAAATTGCACGGTCTGGTTGGACCTCCGTAGCCCATGGCTGCTTGAGGATGATGATGATGATGAACAAACTAAATATAACTATATAGCAAATGATAATCTCTTCCTACAGAAAAGTTGAGATCAACTCTGCTTGTTCGACTAATGTATAACCTCCTCAAGTATCCTTAACATCCCTCTTTTTCTTGCCATTTCAATAACAGGATCAACACTATTAAACTTAACCTCCCACACACACAGCACATAAAACATTTCTTCTTTAGATTATATTCTCATGCACAAACAGACTTACTATGTTTCCTTTCACACAAAATCTTCCTAATTTTTCAGTTAAGTCATTTGAAGTAGTTGGTGATGTAATTCTCATGCTGTAGTTCATTCAAGCATCAAGACAATACACAAGACCATTGTAGCACGTTCATCTGTCATAACAGTATACTATTTGACCATCCCTCAGAAAACTGGGGAGTCCTGCCTAAGTTGCTCCTTTTTCCTCAGGATTCAACACCTTAATATATACGTTGAGCTTAAGGGTCCCACTGGGCTAATTGATAGTACCTCAGCAAATCTAATGCCTTCTCCCACTTTTTGATTTGGCTGGTATTCAGTATGGCAAGATACCTTTGACTGGGATAATGAACTGCATTCATCGTCTAAATGTGACAATTACAGAATAAAAAATCACAATTTTATTTTACTAAATATACAGCTTCTGTTTTGTAGATAGTTGCAGGCTTGTATCAAAACATGCAGCTTCCTAAAGCGAGAAATACACAATATGGCACTGGTAAGACACTAATAATGAGCTTGATAAAAAAAATTGTATGCTCTTTAAATTCTCTTAGCTTCTGCATCATGTACAGAATATTCCTCCTTTTTAATCACTTTGCCATGGAAAGTTGTAATTTGGAAACAGTTCCTTTTTCACTGCACTCAGTATAATAATAGCCACAGTTTCTTATACCCAGTGGATCTAGTCACAACAACTGATAATATTGAATGGCTTGTCACGGCTTACTGCCAGAGGGAAAAAGTATGGGAGACTGAAATCATCCATCTCCTGTGCAGTGGATATTGAGTTTTGGTAGTCAAAAAATTTCTCACAATGGATGCTGACATCTCTTAAGATCTGCAGTTGTTGTTTTTGGTATTACATTCCTGACGATCACATCATGTGTTTTCATTTCCACCTGCTATAATTAATTTTCAAAAGCTGACCCAATTGTAGGGGGGCCACCCCTTAGCCTGCCTTCAAGGTTAACTTGCGATTGCAGCTGACCCTCATAAATGGTGTCATTTTCATTACCCTGCCATATTCTCACATTGACCTTTGTGTTCTCTGTCCTCCATCTCCAAATTTGGTTTTTGAGGCCTCAGTGCAGGAGGTGTTTCTCTATGCAACTATCCTGTATAGATGTCACCTAGTCTTTCTCATTTGATTGTGTACTGTGCTCCACCTTTGTTGCTTCTTAGGACCACTTATTAATTTTCAGGGAGTTGCTGTGTGAGTGCAGGTAGTGTTTTCTTCTACTTGGACTATGTGATCTAACCAGTATTCAAAGTGGTGGTGGGAAGGAAAGAAGGAAGCAGCGATTTTACTGGAAACAGGTATCTTGTGCTCAAGTTACACGAAATGCTAACTGGAGTGCAACTGATGAGGTTGGGCAAAGGAGTAGTCAATAACTATTGAGTAGCATCCTGTACAGGGGAGACTGCATCAGTTTCACCATGTTGTTCTCCTGCAGAACTACATATTAAGAATAGATCTATGAACAGTGTGCCTAAAGGCCTCATAAAAAAGAAGGGGAGACCTGGGATGTGGTGCTCAAACAATGCCAAACAGGGTCTTGTTAGAATTGACCTATAGGGGACAAATGCAACAGCTGTAACTTATGACAAATTTGTTTGGAGGATTAAATTACACAGTCTGGTTGAATCTCTCTGGTCTATGACTGCTTGAGGATTTTGTGTGTATCATTTACCATCTGAACCCCTTACACTTGGACATTTTTTACAAGATCACACTTTTTTACAATCTGTTTTTGATTTTTTAATGTTATACAGTCTGTTTTAATTCCATTTGATTTTTCACTTCTGCTTTGAAATTTAGACTTCTTGCCTTTGTTTTTACACAGGTCTTATCCATGCATTGTTGTTTTAATTTCTACTATTGCCTTTTATATTCTATATTTCTTGATTATTCATAATCATCATTGTCAAGCAATTAGTTCTCCAATTAGTTCTCCATGCAATTTAGTTCTCCAAGCATATCTGTCCTGAGCCACATCTGCTGCATTATGCCACTGCATACCAATTCTAACAACATCCTGTTTGATATTGCCTACCCACTGGAGTGTTGCGACCAGTGCCATATTGTGTATTTTTCGCTTTAGGAAGCTGCATGTACCCACTGCTAAATGCATCTATAATTATGCATATGGGCAACATGGCCAAATCAATGGAACATCTCTCCACACCTCTCTCTACTCACATTCTGACAACTAACTTCAAAAACTACTCTCTATTAACTCTGTGACTAACATCACTTATTATACATGTGGCTTGTAATTGGCACATGTGTGTTGCAACTGGGAAAACATTTGCATAATCTGACAATGCTGTGATGCAAGAGGAGGCGTATCTTTCTGTGTGCATTAGCAGCTGTCAGTCAAAATTCGGAATTGCACATGTGCAACTCCTTTAGCGTCATTGGATGGAGAGAAATGATCAACTGAAGAAAAAAAACCCCAAAATAATATATATAATGTATATAAAGTAAAACTGGTTAAGTAAAGGTGAATAGGTGGACCATCACATGCTAACCGAAACATTCCCAGCTCTAAGCATTTCACTAGTAATTTCATATACCTCAGGGGATTTATGTAGTTAAAGTTTAGAAATAGCATAATAACTTCAGACTGTGTTATAGGGCCAACATTAAAGCAAGTAATGCATCTATTCCCATTACAAACAGTGGGAGTAGAACTAACCACATTATTTAGAACATCACTGAAATGTTCAGCCCACCTAGCCATGCAGAATCTTCACTTTCTATAAACTTACCTTGCTTATTCTTCAATCCCTGTATAACTGCCTGTTTTCTATCACAGAAAACGTTAACTATCTGGTACAGCTCTCTGCTGTTGTGCTGTCTAACTGTTTCCTCTGCCTTGTCAGCCAAGTCATCAAATCAAAGATTCTTATCAGCAGCTAACTGATCCTTTATATGTTTATATTAATCTCTCTGAAATGCTTTCTATTAGGATTAGTTGGTTATTGATTAACGAAAATTTATCTCTCAAATAATGTTGTCTCCTCTGCTATTATTTTTACGTAAAAGAATACTGTTAGTTTCAAGAAAAGCATTTTTAAAATTGTCCCATTCTTCCTCAACTTCGGTAGTAAGGAAACCATGACTATCATAATGACTAAGTAACCTGTCATAGTAAGCTTTAGCTATAACTGGGTCTTTCCTAGTTAAAGGCAAATGTTTTAACCTTACCATAACACTTCTTAAGTTTAAGTTGAAAGACACTTTTTACTAGGTAATGGTCAGATCCAATTTCAGCTCCTCTATATAACCTGTTATTCCTGACAGAACTAGTCCCTTTGCTGCTAATTGATATATAATCAATCGTATTCTTATGCAGCCCCTCTGGTGAAACCCATGAGTGCTGATGTATGTCGCAGTGTTTCTAATATGTGTTAGTTATTCTGAAACCATTAAGTTTACTTACCCCTAGGAGACATTACTCATTGCCATAGCAGCTGCCAATATCAAAGGGACCTATCACCCCTTCCAAAATAGGGGCAGGGGTGGCTCACTCGGAAAGCACGCCAGGCTCGTAATCTGCGGTTCCCAGGTTCGAGTCCCAGCTGGGTCAGTGTTGAGAGTTATCTCTGCAAAACCCCGCCCTGCCCACGGTCAGTAGGGGAGACCGATGGGCTTGGAAAGGCCGCCGTCTGTCAGATGGGATGTTAAGCCATGGCCCAGTGTGATGGAGAGCATACCCTGTGCATGTAAAAGAAATGGCCTTGATGGGAGACTATAATCTGTCTCCTAACAACAGTTCCAGTGGTCCCCTTCCCCAACCTTCTCTGAGCCCTCAGGGTCCTTGTGACCTGGCCATTTAGCCCATGGTGTGCAAAAAAGTGCCACTCAGAGGTAAAACAACCCAACCCCTTCTGAAAGGTCAGAGTCAGTACCATCTTTGGCATTGAAGTCACCTAGAACAAGGAAATATCTTCTTTCTTGACAGAATTAAAAGAATCCTGAAATTGTTTCATAAAACCTATCTTTCTCATCCTCCTCAACATCCTCAGTGGGGGCATAACAACAGATAAAATTCAAGTCTAATGCTCGTCTGAAATTTTGCTGCAAGAAACCTTTCATTAATGCACTCATATCCTAGAATAGCATCACTAACTTGTCTGCTGTGAAGCAATCATATGCTTGGGAGATGCTTATTATCTTCACTCCCTGAAAAGAGAAATTTAAAATTATTTTAAATAATCTGACAGTTATCTAGTCTCTTGCAAGCCGAGAATATCTAAATTATAATGGTAAAATATTTTGTACGAGGACATCAAGAGAATAATTTCTGTGCAGAGTCCTCACATTCCAAATACCTGTGGTGAGAAAATGGTCAGTGGGATGTTTAAAGAAACTATGTTTATTGAGAGAGGGAATTGCCAACAATATCAAAAAGCCTCCTAATCACAGACTTGGGGGCAAAGACCTGTTCCCCTCTACTAAAGTCTGAAGCCATCTACACTGAAAGACTTACTCCAATGTAGTATTTGATGATGCCCATAGAAGCAAGAGTTCAGGTAACTGTGATGGCCTCAGATTAGGATTATCTACCAGATGATGAAATGTATCCTTTGAATCTATTCATCTGGAGCTGTCAACCCACAAACAGAAAACACAGTGGAAGATTTTCCCACCACAGAAGCCCACCAGTGCAGTAATTTAATGCTTGTTTTTTACAGGTCTAGTTTATCCTCATTGTTGTTTATATATGGTTTTAGCATCTGTGTCCCTTCTTTTCCTTTTTGTATCTAGACTGGTGCTCAAAATTAAAGGATAATCAACAAAAATATATATTTCTGCCTATATATGTATGTTGGTTGGGGCAGGAATCATGGTGAATGGGCGTGGGCAGGAATTGGACACCTGCACAAATATGAAGAAAATGGAGTAAAATGGAAAATATGCTATGTGGAAAACTGTTCCGCATTTTCAGTTGCCACAGGTAAGCCAGAATATGTAAATTAGAAATGCATTAAAAAGACACGCAAGTCTACTCGCAGCTTGTAGCAGTTCTAGGCAACTCTTGCTTTCACGTCAGTGACACATCAAGTTGATTATGTCCCGAAGACGTGGTTGATTTTCAGCAGTGGAGAGCGATTGGGAGGAAGGAAGCAAGTCAGTCCCAGATGGTAGTTTCGAGAGCATTGAAAGTTCCACAAAATATTTTGGATGGACAAAATGTCTGGAGACAGTTTCAACAGATAGATGTTCATCGTTGACCAGGACAACACTGTCCCAGAGCCACAACTGCTGCAGACGATTGCTATATGAATCGTACTGCCAGACCAAACAGAATGATGACTGCTAGGCAACTGTCTTTGAAGCTTGCAGCAGCTATAGGAATGAGGGTTTCGAGGCCAACAATATCCTGTTTACAGGAGACTTCATGAACAATGCCTTTATGCCAGGATGCCTGTTATTTGTGTCCCTCTAACTCCTGCCACTCAGCGAACTCTGTTAACATGGAGTCAGCAACATCTCACTTGGAATCCAGACAGATGAATTGCACTCCAGCTAAAGTTCCCGCAACAGTGCCTTGAACATCAGAGAAAGGAACTACTCTGTGACCATGTCATGATGGTTGGGGCAGGAATCACGGTGAATGGACGTGGGGCAGGAATTTGACACCTGCACATCTTTCCAGTGACTCTGGTACTGCCCTGTGGTACAGAGATGAGTTCCTGAACCCATGTGTCAGGCCATTCTTGGGAGCTGTTGGTCCAGATTTTATTCTTATGGAGAATATGCCGTCCTCATCGTGGTCATGTGGTCAATGATTTTCTTGAAGACGATATTTGCCAAATGGAGTGTCTACCCAGATCTGATCTCAATCCCATTGAGCATGTATGGATTGCTCTAGGGAGCTGCATTGGAGCTCGCCAACCCCTTACTGGTACTTCAATAACCTCATACTGGTTTAGGGAGCCCCTCATTGATCATACTCCATATTAACATGCCTTATTTAACAGATTTTAAGTATTGTTCCATGGACTGCTCCTTCATGCCAGTTGCATGATTATGATCTTAATCCATGCACATTATATGATAATGAATTTCTTCTGCTTGATTTTGCATTTGTAATGTAATGATAAACCTCTACCAAATTTCATTCTATTTCCTTTAAAATACTTTGAGTTATGTACGAATTTATATTATCATGCTCAAGAAGTCATGGGCTATGGAGGTCCAACCAGACCATGCAATTTAGTTCTCCAAGCATATCTGTCCTGAGCTGTATCTGCTGCATCTGGCCACTGCACACCAATTCTGAGAAGGTCCTGTTTGATTGTCTGCCCACCATACTAAAGCCTACCATTTCTTTTTGTGTGACTCACAAGCTACTGATTATAAAAAGGTTTTGTAAAAGAGAAAAAGAGCATACAGAAGACAAGAAGTCCAATTTATGAGAAGCAAATTCTCATTAAAATAATAACTTTTGATAAAATTCTATTGTTTATATTTCACTTTAGACTTTTTTTTCTGGTGCATTTGTTATACATATGCTACTGTTTATATATTCATTGGCAAACTGACCTTCCATTTCAGTTTCCATGCTGCCTGGCATTTCAATTTTCTTTGCTGCCGTACAGCTAAAAGGTTTCCCCAGGCCTGGTTTGAACTTTGGTAGTTGGTTTGATGACTCTTTTTGTATACCTTGTTTGGTGCAATATATAGCCCTAGTGTAATGCTCCAAAGATTATTAGCTTTTAAAGTTGGACCTTTTGTCTGATCCAAATTTATTCAAATTCCGGATAGCTGTATCGGGCACCAGGTAATAATAACTTGCCAAATAAAGTTGAAATTGGGTTCATTAAGTATTTGTCAAGCGTTACATATTGAGTAAGAATTCAAAAAAGGATTGCAAAGTTTAAATCTGATCAAAAATCAATTAATGTTACTCAAGAGAAAAATAGCAAAAATTCAAAAGTTTCTAAAACAAAGTTTATTTCCAAAAAAATTCAAAGACTCACCCAATTCCATACAAAAGTTGGAGTAGTAACAACTCCTATCTACACAACACATACTTCTGGCTCCTACATCTCTACTCCACTTCTCACAACAACTCACTCCAACTCTGATCCTCTTTTCTAACTCTGTGACCTAACATCACTTAGTTAGTTTAGTAACTCTGTGACCTAACATCACTAATAACATGCGTACAAATCCGACACATATCTATTGCACGCCGTGAAAGACATTTGCATAATATGACGATCGCGCTAGCTATCACGCAAGAAAGGTTGTGTCCTACACCCACTTTAGTGGTTGGCAATCGGAATGTCGGAGTTGCGTATGTGCAACTCCTACAGCTCAGAAATGAGAATTGCGATGTTACAATAAAGTGAAAAATGAAATAATCCCCAAAATGATAAATGTAATGTAAATAAAGCAAAACTAGTTAAGGAAAAGTAAAAGTGAATGGGTGGACCATCACACTAGTTGCTTTTTTTCCATAAAACCACAAACAAACAAACAAACAAACGAACAAACGAACGAACGAACGAACGAACAAACAAACAAACAAACAAACAAACAAACAAACAAACAAACAAACAAACAAACAAACAAACAAACAAACAAACAAACAAACAAACAAACAAACAAACAAACAAACAAACAAACAAACAAACAAACAAACAAACAAACAAACAAACAAACAAACAACTGCCATATGATCTATTGATTATTATGTTCTACAGTCAAAAAACTATTTGAAATAAAGAAAGCTAGTAGCCACAGGGTTTTGAAATTCTAAATACTTCTGAAGAATATGATAATGGGATGGCTCAGTTGGTAGCGCACCAGGCTCATAATTTGATGAGAGCCAATACCTCCTGCACTTCAAGGATCATGCTGGATGGTCTTGATTGGAGTTTACCATCTGTCTCCTAATAGCTATTCATTGTGTCCCCCTTCCCCCAACCTTTTCTGAGCCCTTGTGGTCCTTGTTACCTGGTCATTTAGTCCATTGTTTGAAAAAAAAAAAGTACTGTTTAGAGATAAAAGAACCCAAATCTGAAGATTCTTTTAAGTGAAAATATTTGATCTATGTAGTCTCTATCGCATTTATACCCTCACTCTCCATCAACCAAATGTTTCATTAATTAGTTTTAAGCAATTTTCACATGTTAATTAAAATTGTTTTATTTTTCAGATACCAAGTGCAGAGGCTTTTGCATCAAAACTAGGATGTGAAGCAAACAGACTTGTAAAAGTAGTTTCTATTTTTGGAAACACTGGAGATGGAAAATCTTATACCCTTAATCATACCTTTTATAATGGTAAAGAAGTATTTAAAACTTCATCCAAGCAAGTATCTTGCACAGTTGGTGTCTGGGCAGCTTTTAGCTCATCTCTAAATTTGATTACCATTGATACAGAAGGGTTTCTTGGACTGGCAAACAACCAGAATCAAAGGGCACGATTACTTCTAAAGGTAAGTGCATGAAAACTTTTGATGGACATAAATTTCAAATCTTTACACTTATTTGTTTGTAGAAAGGGATGAACTAGAGTTTTATTTTAAGACATTTATTTTTAGCCACCTATGAAGTAATTTAAATATTATTGACTAGTCACTTGTGCTGTGGATTTCCTTCAAATCATCATCCTCAAGCAGCCATGGACTCTGGAGGCCCAACTAGGTTGTGCAATTTAGTTCTCCAATCATTGTCCTGAGCTACTTCTTCTGCATCTGGCCACTGTAGATCAGTTCTAATAAGGTCTTGTTTGACATTGTCTGCCCACAGTATCTTAAATCTCCCCTCTTTCTTAGGCCTTCAGCCACCCTGTTCCTAACCATGTTCGTTAATCTATAGTTATGCATATGGGCAACATGGCAAATCAACGGAATCTCTATGAACAATATGTTGCTCAAAGGAGGTTGACTATTCCTTTGCCTAACTTCATCATTACTTACAAAGTCAAATCACCTAATCCCCAAGATACTGCTTAAGCATCTAGAATCAAAGGCATCAGGCTTCATGATTTCTTGTTTACAAAAGGTCCAAGTTTTGCTACTATAACTAACCCTAGAAAGAACCATTGTTACATACCATTATACGGCCTAATTTTAGTCTTTAGGTGTATACACCTATTTCTCCACACACTCCACAGATTTTTGAAAGTCGTAGCAGTCTATTCTGTTTATCTCATGCCTCACATCACCACTATCTGTTACATAGCTGCCAAAGCATTTAATTTTCACGATTTTAGCTGTATTTATAATCTAGGGTTAAAACTGTCATCATCCTCCTTCTTCTCAAGCAGCCATGGGCTACGGAGGTCCAACCAGACCACGCAGTTTAATTCTCCAAGCATATCTGTCCTGAGCTACGTCTGTTGCATCCGGCCACTGCACACCAAATCTAACAAGGTCCTATGTAACATTGTCTGCCCACTGCATCCTAGGTATCCCCCTCCTTCTGAGACATTTAGGCACACTGTTCATAACCCTATTCGCCAATCTATAATTATCCATACGGGCAACATGGCCAAGCCAGCTGAGTCTCTCTCTGCACAATATGCTGGTTAAAGGAGGTTGCAGACTCCTTTGCCTAACCTCATCATTAGTTACAAAGTTAAACCACCTAATACCCAAGATATTACGTAAGCATCTAGAATCAAAAGCATCTAGTTTCCTGTTATCATGTTTACACAGCATCCAGGTTTCACTACCATAACTAACCCTAGAAAGAACCAAACTATTATACAGTCTAATTTTAGTCTTTAGGTGTATATGCCTATTTCTCTACAATCTCCACAGATTCTTAAAAATCTCAGCAGCAATCCCTATTAATCTGTTAATCTCATGCCGCATATCATCAGTATCTGTTACATAAGCTCCCAAGGTAATTAAACTGTGACACCATTCAGATGAACTGAATCACAACCTGCCTGACCAATTTTTATCACTTTAGTTTTCTCTCTGTTTATAACCAAACCTACTCTACTACCAGTCTCAACAGTTTGAATGAAAGAGTTCATCTCATCAACATCATTTGCCAAAAAGGCTAAATGATCAGCATAACCTAAGTGAGAAATTTTCGTATCTCCAGCCCATTTAAGGGCAAAATCTTTCCCTTGAAGTGAATTTCGCATAATATAATCAGTAACTAAAGAGAAGAGGAGACAAAATGCATCCTTGTCGAACACCAGAAGTAATGCTAAACCAATTGCTACAAGACTTACCACCTCTCACACACGACTCAGTGTTATTATAGAGAGCTTTCATAATGTTAACTAACTTGTCTGGTATACCATATGATCTCACAATCAACCACAAATTATGACGATCAACAGAGTCGAAAGCCATTTTGAATTCAACAAAGCTAGCAACCAAAGATTTCTGAAACTCTAAACATTTCTCAAGAATCTGCCTAAGTGAAAATATCTGATCCACACATCCCATACCACTTCTGAATCCACATTGCTCATCACACAATTGACTGTCAACCAAATTTTTAATTCTATTAAGCACAATCATGGAAAGAACTTTACCTGGAACAGAGAGTAGGCTGATACCCCTATAGTTATCGCAAGAACTGCGATTACCTTTTTTGAAAATAGGGATAACAATAGCTCTGGTAAAATCCTTAGGAATAATGCCTTTTTATAAAGTATTCAAAATTTCAGTCGGCCATGTGGTAACAAAAGCATCCCCACCTCTAAGGATTTCATTAGTGATTTCATCTTCCCCTGGGGTATTATGTAATTGAAGATTAGAAATGTGCAAAATAACTTCAGACTGTGATATAGGGCCAACAATAAAGCCAGTAATGCATCTATCATCATTACAAAAATGGGAGTAAAATTAATCACATTGTTTAGAACATCACTGAAATGCTCAGCTCATCTAGCCATGATAGAATCCTCACCTTCAATAATCTTACCATGTTTATCCTTGAATCCCTGTATAGCTGTCTATTTCTTCCCACATAAAATATTAAATACACTGGTTTACAAGGTTTTTATAGCATGGACAATTGTAGCTGCCTTTAACTATATTTCAGGTGCTGATTTCAGATCTGGCCTTAAAAAATGGCTAACACATCATGTTTTTAGGTTATTGGTCAGTTTGACTACTATTAAGATCTTCCTATACCAACAGCTTCAGATAATTAGGAGGATAATAGATATGTTACTTTTAGTGGCTGGCAAGATTGCCAAGTGGGAGAAAACGTAACAGTAACCTAACCTCAGACTGCCATTCTTGTTGTTTTCATTGTAGGAGGAACACATGCTGTACGTTGAGTGATTTTTGGAATTTAAATGGCACAAGACAGTATTGCGGATGTGTTAATGTGCCAGATAAATTTTGTTATGCATGTGGAAATTATATTTTAAAATCCCAGGGTCATTCTTTGACAAAGATTGTGAAGAAAGCCTATAACTTGTATTTTGGATGTCATGTTGGAGATCAGGACAAAACATGGGCTCCACATGTGATGCATTTTGTGCTTTGTTGGCCTGAATGAATGGTTGAAAGGTAAGATAAAATACATGCTCTTTGCAGTTTCAGTGGTTTGGCATGAGCCAATTAGTCACTTGCATGATTACTATTTTTATTTAACTAAACTGTCGGGCTTTTCCAAAAAGAACAAAAAATTAAAACAAAGATTTAAATCCCATCAAAAATCTTTGGGATACCGTCAAGCAGAGTGTTCAGGCCTGTGTCCCATCAGCGACAACCTTGAGATAATTGTGGACAGCTCTAGAGGATGCCTGGGTTGGCATACTGTGGAACATTTACGCAAGCTTGTGGAGTCCTTGCCTCATCGTGTGGCAGCAGTTATCAGGGCCAGAGGGTGTTTAACATGCTACTAGGTTGCTATCTCTATTTCAATGGCATTTCAGTGTTTAAATCTCACATAGTACAGGTTCTAAGTAAAAAGCTACTGAGATCAGAATTTCATTCACAGCTGACAAAATGATCGGTGCAATTTAATTATTTTATTAATAAGACTAGAATTATCTTCTTACTAAGATTAAAATCATCAGTATCACATAATTCAAATAAACACCAATACAAACACCAAACAAAACTTTTTTGACAAACATGATGACATGAAGAAATTATTACAAAGGTTACATTGAAATATTTGCAACTAAATATATTGAAAACTTCAAAAGAATTAATTTTTGCTTCAGATATGAGGTCAGTATGAATTTGCATGACAATCATTTCAAATAATGTTAAATGAATAAAAAAAATTTATATTGCTAAGTGACTATACATACTCAAACAAGAGAAATATGTGTTTGAAGGCCACATCAAATATACAAAATATAACTCAATCATATGATATGCTTCAGAAACTAGTTTGTGACAACCAATGTCTATCACTGAGACATACAAGTAGATAAGTAAAATTTAATAATACAATATTTGAGCACTATGTTATTGCCTTACTGAAGTTTATAACAGAATACAAAGAAATGTAAAAAAATTACAGATTTCATTGTAACATTGAAGAGTGTTCCATAATAACAAGAAATATAACCCATACAGCTAATTCAGAAAAATGGTAACATTGAATGCTATTGACTAAGATTCATGATAGTAAATACAAGACATAAATATTTGAAATCAACATCAAATATAACTCAATCCTATGGTATACTTCGAAAGACTGGGAAAGCCTGAGGAAGGACCTCCCAATGAGAGTAACGTAGAATAATAATAATACTTCGAAAGAAATAGTTCGCACAAAACCAATGTCTATCTTTGACAGATACCAGTAGAGCAATGAAGTTTCAAGAAATAGAATGAATGAGCAGTATATCATTTTGTTACTGAAGTTTATACTATAAAAAATATTTAAAAAATTCACTGCAACATCCAGGAGTATTTCATAATCACAAAAAATATAACTGATACAGCTTAACATTAAGAATAGCATATATTGATGCATATGACACTATATTGTTGTCTTACTGAAGCTTATACCATAAATATTGGCATATAAAAAAGTTACAGAATTCATTGGAACATCCCGGAGATTTTAATAATCACAAGAAATATAACTCATACAGTTATCATTAAGAAAAATGTTAGAAATAGCTACTATATACTGCAGTTTTAGCATTGAAATACATATTAAATATATCAATTTTAACTTAATCATAATGTGTGCTTTAAAAAATAGTTTGCGATACTTTTTGTTGATCACTGATACTGACTAGTAGAGCAAAAAAATTTTAATAGAAAAATATATAAGCACTACATTATTGTGTTTCTGAAGCTTATACCATAAAATAATAGTTACAGAATTTAGTGCAGCATCCAGTTTTTCATAATTACAAAAAATATAACCAATAGTTTATTTAAAAAATGGTAATAATGACTACTTTTTACAGAGGTTTGATGATAGTAACTACAAGACAAATAATTATTGAAACCCACATCAGATATACCAGTGATAAATAAATCATATGTATGCAACAACTAATGTCTATCACTGAGACGTATCATTAGACATAAATGAATAAGTACACCAATGGGAACCCTATATTATTGACTTACTGAAGTTTCTAACAAAATTAATAGTAATATAACAAAAATTACAATTTCAGTGTAACTTTGAAGAATGTTTAATAATAAGAAGAAATATAGCTCATGCAGCTTGAAATGGAAAATGATAACATTGAATACCATATACTGAAGATAGTAACTACAAGACAAATAAATATTTTAAATCCACATCAAATATGCCAATGATAACTCAATCATACTGTAAGTTTCAAAAAATAGTTTGCAACGACTAATATCTATCATTGAGACATACCAGTAGACAAGGGAAAATTAATAAGCACAACATGTGACCACTATGCTATTTATTGCCTTACATAGTTCATAAGAGCCATAAGAATATAAAAAAATTACAGATTTCAGTGCAACATTGAAGAGTGTTCCAAAATAACTAGAAATCTAACCCATGCAGCTTGTTAAGGAAAATGATAACATTGAATACACTGGGCAACACACAAAAAAGCTTTGAAATGAAAATAGCCAATTTTTTACAAATTTCGAAGTGCTGAACACAAAAATGACAATAAAATTTGTTAATTGGCTCTTGTTTAAGAGAGACAGAGATGGTCATGTATAAATGACTCAGAACGCATTGAGTACATATGTAACCATTTCGCAAAGCTGTATTTCAAACTCCAGATTGCAACATATCGCATTGTATTGCATCAGCCCACCATACACACAACCCCCGGAGGTATTGCATCATTGTCTGATGCAATGTAGTTGAGTCATGACATCGCAGCTTTATGATTGCAGACAAAAGACGATGCAATTGTTAGTTGAAAGCGACATCTCATAGGGTGAGCAAGTCTTTTGAGAAACTCCCATTTACCCCTGAGTCATAAATACAAGTGATCCTTGCAGTTTTAATCCAATAGTAGTGATGCCTCATAACTGCTGTGTTAATAGTGCAGATATATTTTGTTACATTTGCGGGGAAGGGATGTTTGCAAGCCAGAAAAGGGCCATCACTCCAATAGTGAAAGCAGCGTATGAGTTTTATTTTGGATGCGAGATCGAGGACCAGGCCTGGGCCCCACACATATGCTGCAGTATGTGTGCAAGAAATCTTCCGAAGTGGCTGAAAGGTGAAAAAGTGGCGATGCCGTTTGTTGTTCCTATGTTTTGCAGAGAGCCATGAAATCACGCAAATGACTGCTACTTCTGCATGGTTCCACCTGTTTCTGGAAGCATCACAGGGGAAAAAGAAGTGGACAATAGCGTACCCATATACAATCTACTCTCTGACCAGTTCCGCATGGCAAAGGCCTTCCCATTCCTGAACCTCCAAAAGAATTTTCCATCGATTCAGACGATGAGGAGAGAGGTGAACCGACGTTGGATTCTCTGCAGCCTTCGGTGTCTAATGATGATCCATACATCTGCCACGGTGCATCATCTGTGCCACACATTCTCACCAAAGAAGAAATGAACAATTTTTTTTGAGATCTGCAGCTGTCAAGGGCCAAAACAGAGTTACTGCATCAAGATTTAAACAATGGAATCTTCTCAAAGAAAATGTCCGAGTGACTTTGTCATGAGCAGTTTGCTCCTTTCTTCAGAATGGAAGATTACCTTGTGTTCTGCTCCAATGTAGATGGCCTGATGAATGCCCTCGTAATAAAACATGACCCTCAAGAATGGCGACTATTCATAGACTCCTTGGAATTGAGTCTCAAGGTGGTGTTGCTGCATAATGGAAACTGACTTCCATCCATTCCGGTCGGACACAGTCTACAAGAAAGAAACCTATGACAACCTAAAACAGCTGTTGAACTGTCTTCAATACAGCAAGTATGACTGGCATCTCTGTTGTAACTTGAAGGTAGTGGCTCTGTTGATGGGTCTGCAGTTGGGAAATACGAAGTACTTCTGTTCCTTTTAAGAGGACAGCCAAGCAAAGACTTTGCACTATGTGAAGAGAAACTGGCCTCAGAGAAATCTCTGAAGATCGGAGAGAAAAATGTAGAACACCCAGCACTGGCAGAAACACACAAAATCCTGCTACCATTCCTACACATCAAACTCGGTGTGATGAAAAACTTCGTAAAAGCCATGGACCAGACTGCATCAGCTTTCAAGCACTTGGCTGACAAATTCCCTCGACTTAGCGAAGTGAAAATTAAAGAGGGAATTTCTGTGGGTTCTGAGTTCGTGAGCTGTTCAGAGACCAGATGTTCGACAACCTGCTTCATGGTGACAACAAAAAGGCTTGGGACGGGTTTCGTCTGGTGTCAACCAAATTTCTCGGGAATGTCAGGGCAGACAACTACAAGAAACTGGTTAAGGACATTTGTTTCTGTATCACAAACTTGGCTGCAATATGTCCTTAAAGATCCAATTTCTCCATTCCCACTTAGATTTCTTCCCTGACAACTGCAGCATGGTGAGCGTTTTCACCAGAACATTGCAAGATGGAGAAACGATACCAGGTAAACTGGTCCACTTCAATGTTGGCTGACTGCTGTTGGACACTTGCCAGAGATGATCCTGAGCAGCTGTACAAGCAACGGGCAAAGCGTATTTGGAAGTAGAAGGGGAGTTTCACCAATACATGTCATATGTATGTATTACTCTATTATGTAAGAAACTATTGAGGATTTATCAGAAATCATAGCCAATTTTGCATTTTCATTGTCATATTCATGTTCAGCACCTTGAAATCTTTAAGAAATGGCTACCTTTATCTCAGAGGCATGACTTTTATGAATATTTGTTGCCCAGTCTTACCATATACTGATGATGGTAACTACAAGGCAAATAAATATTTGAAATCCATATCAAATATGCGAATGATAACTCAATCATACTGTAAGCTTCCAAAAATAGTTTGCGACAACTAATGTCTTATCATTGTGCCATACCAGTAGACACGTGAAAAGTAATAAGCACAACATGAGACCACTATGCTATTGCCTTACATAGTTTGTAAGAGACATAAGAATACAAAAAAATTACAGATTTCAGTGCAGCATTGAAGAGTGTACCATAATAACTAGAAATATAACCCATGCAGCATGTTAAGGAAAATGATAACATTTAATTCAATCATACTGTATGCTTCAAAAAATAGTTTGTGATAACCAATGTCTGTCATTGAGACATATCAGTATACAAGCGAAAATTAATAAGTACACCAATGGGAACCCTATATCATTGCCTTACTGAAGTTTCTAACAGAATACATAGTACTATAGCAAAAATCCCAGATTTCAGTGCAACAGTGAAGAAAGTTCCATAATAGCAAGAAATGTAACCCATCTAGCTTGTTAAGGAAAATGATAACATTGAATACCATATACTGATGATAATAACTACAAGGAAAATAATTATTTAAAACCCACATCAAATAATACCAATGTCTATCATTTTAGACATGACCAGTACACCAGTAAAATTTAACATTTAGACATAGATGGCATATGATTAATCATTTCACCAAAGTGCTTAGTATTCTTTGGTGCATATTTGGATTGGGTGTAATTATGCATATATACATTTCCACACGTTAATAAAATTTGATGCAACAAATTAATTACTTTATTCCAACATGGACACTGAAAATCGGTGCTAAATACTGTTTCTGGTACTTTACAATATTAACATACACTGACCAGCCAATACATTAAAACCATCTCTGCGTTATGCAAAGAGGCACGGGTACAGCCAATCAGTGTCATGTGCCAAAGTTGCAAATGATATATATAATACCTGGGTCGGAGCTCTTACAGGCGGTATTTCACTTCATCTCAACATGGGAAAGGCAAAGGATTTATCTGATTTTGAGAAAGGCCAGATCATTATGGCAAGAAGCCTTGGTAAGAGCATCTCCAAAACAGCGACGCTGATAGGCTGCTCACACTATGCAGTAGTTAGTAACTATCAAAGATGGTCTGAAACAGGTGACACTTCGAGCCATCGACAAGGCATGGGCCGGTTATGCCTCATTGATGTCAGAGGTCAGCGCAGGGTATCTTGTCTTGTCTGCAGTAACAGGCTGATTTTACCCATAATTTCAATTATGGTAAGGGCCCAATGTGTCCAGACACACAGTTCATCATAAACTCTTGGATATGGGTCTCCACGGCCACAGACCCATTCGTGTGCCTATGCTCACAGCCATTCACCATCATCAATACTTGCAGTGGTAAAGTAATCGACACTGGACCACAGAAGACTAGAAAAGGGTTGCATGGTCAGATGAATCCCGTTTTCTGTTACACCATGTGGACGGATGAGCTCGTGTGTTTAACCATGGAAGCCTTCTCACCTGGATGCACCGTGGGGCAGATTCAGGCAGCCAGAGGGATTCGGTTGCTTTACCTCTAAGTGGCACTTTTTTTGCACACCATGGGCTAAATGGCCAGATCACAAGGACCCCGAAGGCTCAGAGAAGGTTGGGGAGGGGACCCACTGGAACAGCTGTTGGGAGACAGATGGTAGCCTCCCGTCAAGGCCATCCAGCATGTTCTTTAATGTGCACAGGGTATGGCTCTCCCACACATGGGGCCATGGCTTAACGTCCCATCCAATGGACAGTGGCCTTTCCAAGCCCATCGGTGTCCCCTACTGACCATGGGCAGGGTGGGGAATTTTGTGGAGATAAATCTCAATGCTGACCCAGCTGGGACTCGAACCTGGAAACTACAGATTATGAGCCTGGCGCACTATCGACTGAGTCACCCCCACCACATGGCCAGAGGGAGTGTGATGGTCTGGGCAATATTTTCTTGCAGCACACTTGGACCAATTATCCCTGTACAGCAAACTCTGACAGTTGTCACCTACCTGAACATCGTGGCTGACCAAGTACACCCCTTTATAGTGACTGTATTCCCTGGTGGAGATGGCATCTTTCAACAAGACAATGCCCCATGTCACACTGCAAAGAAGGTTCAGGAATGGTTCCTAGAACATGATGAGGAATTCCATTTATTGCCATGGCCCCCAAATTCGCCGGACATGAATCCTATCGAGCATTGGTGATTTGAGTTGGAGAAAAGAGTATGAGCAGCATCACCCCAAACATGTAATTTACAAGAACTGCGGGATCTTCTGTTGCAATCATGGTACCAAACATCAAGTGACACCTACCAACATATCATTGACTCTATGTCTCATCAGGTGAGAGCTCTTTTGGATGTGAGAGGATGACCTAAATCATATTAGGTAGGTGGTTTTACTGTTTTGGCTGATTAGTGTATGTCAATAATTGATATTTGCAGTTCAGAAATTGTTGCTGTACATTACTAGATATCAGTGTTTGAAAAACAGCACAGCATAATATTCACACATTTATTGAAACTTCAGTAGGATAGGTTGGCCCTCCATGGTCACACATGTTAATTAGCTGCTGAGGCATCCAATACTAAATCCGTTTTTGGCCTTACCCAGGGCTCAAACCCAGGTCCCTTAGATCAGTAGCCAAGGGTGCTAACCACTTGGTCACGGGATGGCTTACAACATGTCTACATCTTTTACATGCTGTCCTTCATTCATAATTCATGTACTCTTTGCAAAGAACCACCACATTCAGGCCTGAATCGATAAAAAGTAGGAGGGGGGGTAAACAAGGCAACTGAGCCAGAAAAAGTTAAAAGGTAAAATGGGGGACCAAGAGATTGGTTTTCAATTGCAGTATAACATTTTTTACTTCCCTTTAGAGGTTTTAAAACATTTCATGAAAAGTTCATGAAATATGCACAAATTAAGAAGTTTTTGCCCTCCATTACCCTTACTAGCATTCTTAGGGAGGAAGGCTCCCTTTTCCCCTCTCCCCCCTAGATTCGGCCTTGACTTCATTCAATACATTAATGCTATAGACCATAAAAAATAAATACATCCTCAAGCAGCTGCTTGCCACAGAGGTCTGACAGGAGCCTGTCAGTAGAAGGTAATAGAGAAATCTAATAGTAGATGGTCTGAGAGGATGGCAGGACCACAGCAGAAAAAAAAACACATACATCCATGCCTTCCCCGGGGCTCGAACCGAGGTGCCTTAGATCAGCAGCCAAGCGTGCTAACCACTCAGCCATGGGACGGCATAGATCATAGACTACCATTGCATTGTTATATTTCTTTTTGCAGTTAAAATTTTTAATGAGGCCCTTGATGTGGGCTCCATTGTTCCTTTGAACTATAAAAAGAAGACTAGCATAACAAGTTCTTACTTATCAGTGACTGCTGAGGTCCTTCTGCTGTGATGAAGTGCCAAGGCAATAACTTATGTTCTTTGTAGGATTGCATACTTTGGCAATAAATGTGCAATGTGCATTATGATGCTGGTTATTGCAAATCTTGGGTGGCTCCTTTCATGTTAGAGTGAATGATGCTACATTTTCTGGTATTGGTGAAGATGTACGTGCTGTCTCTATTGCCTGAACATTATATTGATTAATATTATTCTTTAGTTGATTACGGCAAACTACTTGGTTTATTTTTTTGGGGTTTCATAATGCAACTGGAAGGAGAGTTATGTGCCAATCCTCCGTGGTGATGCACAGAACTGGCCAGGCCTAGCAAGTCCAACCCTGCCTCTGCCTGGTGCAGAACATTAGTACCTTTCAAAAGAGATACTCGGTGGTTGAAGGGATTGGAAGGGGAGGGCAGCCATATCAGTGTGCCTACTGATGTGGGCTACTATGGCTACTTTTCTACTCTGCTGAGGGGTAGTCAATCACACGGGGTCATGGTGATTCATCAACCAGAATTGAATAATGGCTTGATTATGGATCGTATGAGCTTGATTATGGATCCCGAATTTGCAGATGAGCTTGATTATGGAATGAATGGATGAATGCCAGATGAGCCCGGAATTATGGAATGAATGGATGAATGGTATGAATCCCGGATGAGCTTGATTATGGATGATGAGCTTGATTATGGGATTGGAAGGGGAGGGCAGCCAGATCAGTGTGCCTACTGATCTGGGCTACTATGGCTACTTTTCTTTTCTACCCTGCTGAGAGGTAGTCAATCACACGGGGTCCTGGTGATTCATCAACCAGAATTGAATAATGGCTTGTTTATGGATCGTATGAGCTTGATTATGGATCCTGAATTTGCGGATGAGCTTGATTATGGAATGAATGGATGAATGGTATGAATCCCGGATGAGCTTGATTATGGATCCTGAATTTGCTGCACTGCTGGGATGAATTTGCTGAATTTGCTGCACTGCTGGGGCTTGCAGCCCTTCACGTGTCTCACGGTGGAGGCTTGATTAGGCTGATTGAAGTGTTTCGCGCTGCTCTCTGAGCTCAATTACCACTCTGTCAGCCAGGAGCCCATCAATATGGCAGTAGCAGAGATGAAAGATGTATCGTAGATGCAGCTGCATCAACAATTCCTCAAACTTTGACACAATTTCCTCGTTTTCTGAAATCGTGGTGGAATCCAGTTTGCACCGCAGCTCGTAAGGCTCGAAACAAGGCTTGGGGTGTGTTCGGAGATATCCGACGCCCCCTAACCTTGAAGCGTTCAAATGTGGCAGGGTGAAAGCTCATTTCATTTGGCGCCAGAGCCAGAAGGAATTCTGGATCTAATATATGTCTTCTATCACTTGCACGACCAGTTCTAAGTTGCGTGAGATAAAGTCTGGAAGGTGGGTGGAAACCACATGTCCCAGTCATTATTGATCCTGGAGCACAATGGACAGGCAATTGCTGATCCCAAATCAATTGCCAACACTCTGGGGGAGTCATTCTCCTCCATCTCTTCTTCGTCTTCTTACTCTCCAGTTTGTGGCCCAGAAGAGTAGGGTGTAACGTTCTCTGCTGTCCTTCCATTTGAATTGCCTGGAGACTTACAACAGGCCATTCACAGTGGAGAAGCTTCACCTTGCTCTGCACTCCTCTCGTGCATCTGCTGTAGGTCTGGACAATGTTCATTATGCCATGCTCCAACATCTCTCACCATCGAGTAAGGATCCATCTTTTCAATATCATTTATCTTGAGGAGCAGTTTCCGGACTTCTGGCAGGAGGCCATCGTTTTGGCCTTCCTGAAGCCAGGAAAGGATTCCAAGATTCCTTCCAATTATCTTCCTATTGCGTTGATGAGCTGCGTGTGCAAGGTGTTGGAAAGAATGGATTAATGCTAGATTCATCTGGTATTTAGAACACTACAACCTTGTTTCCAATATTCAGTGTGACTTTTGCAGGCAACTGTCAACTCTTAACCATCTGATATCATCATCTCGAATCATCATCATCTCAAATCGGCTATCAGAAATTCATTTTTACGTCAAGATCACCTGGTGTCAATTTTCTTTGACATCGCAAAAGCATACGACATGGTTTGGAGATTAGGCATTCTTTGTGACCTTCATAGCTTTGGCTTGAGAGGTCATATCCAATCTTCATCTCCAACTTCTTATTGACATGTTCTTTTTGTGTCCATATTGGCAACACTCTGTCACGGCCGTACCCCCAAGAATGGGGTGCCATAAGGCTGCGTTCTGAGTGCTACATTTTTCACTGTCAATATTAATTCTATTACTAGACAACTTCCTCCATCTATAGACAATGCCCTCTATGTTGACGATTTTAGCATCCTTTGCTCTTCGTCTAGCATGAGGGTCATTGAAAGACAACTGCAAATTGCCCTGAACAATCTTTTGGTTTGGGCAATGGGAAACCAGTGTTGGTTCTCCCCATAGAAGACCACTTGTGTACACTTTTGCCACAAGTGTAATCTTCACTTGGATCCTGAGCTACGGCTCGGGGGTAACATCATTCCAGTTGTGGCGGAGACCAAGTTTCTCAGTCTCATCTTCAATCGGAAATTGACCTTTTTACCACACATACGTCATCTCAGGTCCAAGTGCATGCAGGCGTTGAACATCATCAAGGTCCTCTCCTCTCTCTTGTGGGGAGCTGACTGATGTTCTCTGCTCTGCCTGTACTGTGCACTTGTCCAGTCGAAACTGGACTCCTGATCCCAGATGTATGACTCCATCCGGGATTCGATGGTGAAGGTGCTGGACCCCCTCCATCATCAGGCTCTCCGTGTTTGCACAGTAGCCTTCCGCACCTCACCGGTCCAGAGTCTTTACAATGAGACTGGTGAACCATCACTATCTCTTCGCTGTCAGCAGTTGTCCCTACAATATGCATCTAAATTGCGATTCCTGCCTGACCATTCCACTTGGGACTGCATTTTCAGTCCAAAGTGGGAAATGCTTTACACTAATCGGCCGACTGCCGTTCGTCCTTTTGATTTGAGAGTTCAAGGCTACCTAAGAGACATCAACATCAGTCTCAATAGCATCGCACAGTTGACAGCCAAGCCACTTCCACTGTGGCTCACTGTTTCCCCTTCCTGTGATTTTTCCCTGTGCAGGAGGGGGAAGTCCTTTACACCCGACTGTGTGTACTGGTAACTCTTTGCCAGCCATTGTGCTTACCTGGACTTCTTGCCTGTTTTCACAGAAGGCTTGAAGTTCGACACATCAGTGGGATCAGCCATTGTCTGCTGTGATGTAATCATTGCAGACCAGATCCCACTGCAGTGTTCCACCTTCACTGCAGAGTTGCATGCTATCAGTCTCCCTTGGATCACATGGTGGCTAAGCATCATTGTCAGTGTGTGCTTTACACCGACTCGTTTAGCTCACTACAGGCATTGATCTCGGTGAGGCATCGGCTTTACCAGTTCTTTCTAACACCACAGTTCACCACCCAGTTCTTTCTGAGATCCGCCAGCAGCTACATTGTCTGGGAGCCACAACCACCATCTATTTCTTTTGGGTGCCCGGTCACATCGGAATCAGGCAATGATTTGGCAGATGCTACTGCCAGGTCTGCCACGCCCCTATCTGACTCTCCATTGCCCATTCCATATTTGGATTTCCGGTAGCGTTTTATGATAGAGCTCTGGGCACATTGGCAGAGATATTGGTCAGAACAGCTTACCAAAGTTCTTTCAGATCAAACCTATCATTAAACCATGGCAGTCTTGTTACCACAGGAATCACAATGAGGAAGTTGTACTTGCTCTGCTTAGGTCATTCATTTATTTCTCATTCGTTTCTTCTACAGGCAGACAACGAACCTAAGTGTGAGTTTTGTGACTCCATTTTAACTATTAAACATATTTTAATCTCATGTCCAGCTTTTAACTTTGAAAGACTTATGTTTTTTAACTTTCATAATTTTATGTCCAAGCTTTTTACACTCGGACATCTGTTTTCTGATCATTTTTGTTTTAGCTCTATATTTAAATTTTTACAATATACCTGGTATTTTACTTGACTTTCATTTTACCACCTTATATGTTGTATACATAACCCAGGTCACTTACACCTGGGATTATTTTCTTTTGTATTTTTCGACTAGTTTTACGTTGTATTTATAAAATTGTTATTTTGTTTTTTTTTTACCATTTTACAATATGCCGATTTTAGTTTAAATTTTGGTCTATAAATTGTAGCTAGGGAGTCACTGGAAGGAGAGCTATGCACCAATCCCCTGTGATGATGCATAGAACTGGCCAGGCCTAGCACCTAATGTCCTACCCAACCTTCTCGTGGTGTAGACCGTTAGTACTACCCACGAACCGCCAAAGCTGAGGAAGCACTTAGGTAGAACAACAGCAGAGAGCTGTACCAGATAGTTAATGTTTTGTGTGGTAGAAAACGGACAGGTATACAGGGATTGAAGGATAAACAAGGTAAGGTTATAGAAGGTGAGGATTCTGTCATGGCTAGGTGGGCTGAGCATTTCAGTGATATTCTGAACAATGTGGTTAGTTCTATTCCCATTGTTTGCAATGATGATATATGCATTGGTAGCTTTAATGTTGGCCCTATAACACAATCTGACGTTATTTTGTCAATTTCTAAACTTAAAACTACATAAATCCCCAGGGGTAGATGAAATTACTACAGAAATGCTCAGAGCTGGGAATGTTTTGGTTACCACTTGGATGACTGAAAATTTGAATATCTTTCATGATAAAGGCATGGTTCTTAAGGATTTTACCAGAGCTATTGTTATCCCTATTTTCAAAAAAGGTGGTCACAGTTCTTGTGATAACTATAGAGGTATCAGCCTACTCTCTGTTCCAGGTAAAGTTCTTTCCATGATTGTACTTAATAGAATTAAGAATCTGGTTGACAGTCAATTGCTTTATGAGCAATGTGGATTCAGAAGTGGTAGGGGATGTGTGGATCAGATATTTTCATTTAGGCAGATTCTTGAGAAATATTTAGAGTTCAGAAACCTTTGGTTGCTAGCTTTGTTGATTTCAAAAAGGCTTTTGACTCTGTTGATCGTCATAATTTGTGGTTGATTGTGAGATCATATGGTATACCAGACAAGTTAGTTATCATAATGAAAGCTCTCTATAATAACACTGAGTCATGTGTGAGAGTTGGTAAGTCTTGTAGCAGTTGGTTTAGCATTACTTCTGGTATTCGACAAGGATGCATTTTGTCTCCTTTTCTCTTTAGCTTGATTATTGATTACGTTATGCGAAATTCACTTCGAAGGAAAGATTTTGGCCTTAAATGGTCTGTAGATATGAAAATTTCTGATTTAGATTATGCTGATGATTTAGCCCTTTTGGCAAATGATATTGATGAGATGAACTCTTTCATTCGAGCTGTTGATGAGACTGGTAGTAGAGTAGGTTTGGTTATAAACAGAGAGAAAACTAAAGTGATGAAAATTGGTCAGGCAGGCTGTGATTCAGTTAATCTGAATGGTTGCAGTCTGGAGGAGGTGTCACAGTTTAATTATCTTGGGAGCTATGTAACAGATACTGGTGATGTGTGGCATGAGATTAACAGATGAATAGGGATTGCTGCCAGGACTTTTAAGAATCTATGGAGATTGTGGAGAAATAGGCGTATACACCTAAAGACTAAAATTTGACTGTATAATAGTTTGGTTCTTTCTAGGGTTAGTTATGGTAGTTAAACTTGGACGCTGTGTAATCAAGATAACAGGAAACTAGATGCTTTTGATTCTAGATGCTTACATAGTATCTTGGGTATTAGGTGGTTCAACTTTGTAACTAATGATGAGGTTAGGCAAAGGAGTCTGCAACCTCCTTTAAGCAGCATATTGTGCAGAGAGAGACTCCGGAAAGAGGGGGAGACCTAGGGTGTGGTGGGCAGACAATGTCAAACAGGACCTTATTAGAATTGGTGTGCAGTGGCCAGTGCAGTAGATGTAGCTCAGGACAGACTTGCTTGGAGAACTAAATTGCATGGTCTGGTTGGACCTCCGTAGCCCATGGCTGCTTGAGGAGGAGGAGGAGTTTAAATTTTGTTGTGGGTTACACGTCTTTTATCTTTTCTATTGTCTTTTATTTGGTGCATTATGTCCTAGTCGCCCATGCGCCATAAAACCCAAAACAAGCAACCAACTAATCTTACTAAGCGCAATGTAGAAAGAAATATTTGGCACCTGTAGATCATAGATGGTGCCAATGGTAGGTGCCAAAAATCATTGGTGAAGAGTTTAAAGTCTTAAATTAGTGAGGAAAAAATTAGCCAGCATTAGTTCAATTGGTAAGAATACTCTGGCATGTTGCTGGAGAGATGCAGGTTCAAGTCCGATATGTCATTGAAATTTTTTCTACAAAATATTTCTTAAAATATATCCTGCAAGAATGAAATGTTTCTCTGCATTTATTATGATTTGCTTTATAATTGATATTTGATTGAATTCAGTTGAAGAAATGAAATCATTTAAAAAATGCAGGCATCAAAGAGAAACAAATCAGTTTTACTGATGGAAAGCTATGATGCAATGCACGGCCTCCGCTTTTGACGTCATTAGCTGTGCATGTCATGTCACATCAGGTTTTCTCTTCAGACGGCTGTGGTAAGGCATGGATGTGTGTGTTGTTTTTCTGTTGAGGTCCTGCCATCCTCTCGGACTTTCTACTATGGCATGTAAACTGACAGACTCCTGTCAGACCTCTGTGGCAAGCAGCTGCTTGAGGGAGTATTTATTTTTTATTTTTTAGACCTGTTATGTTGCACTTCCCATGTTTGTGCTTCAATTTACTATAACATTGCTTTTTTTTTGTTGCATGGTTATTTTAATATAAGTTGAACTGTCTCAGATCTAAATGTATCTCTCTGTATCCAATGAAGTGTAATGCATTGATTGGAAATACATCTACCAAATGTCCATTTATTCTGACCAAAATTATCTGCATAGAGTGTTTTTCTGATATTTCTATGTATATCATTACCTACAACCTATGTAATGTGTTTATGCAATAAAATTTTATATTTCTTGAAAAATAATGAATGAACTTCTTTGCAGATTTTAGCAATTTCTGATATTATAATATATCGAACACGTGCAGAACGCCTCCACAATGACATGTTTACGTTTCTTGGTGATTCATCTGCTGCTTATTCTCGACATTTCTCACAAGAACTGGAAGAAGCATGTATGCGATGCAATATTCAGGGCCCATTATCACTGTTAGGTCCAGCTGTTATAGTATTTCATGAAACTCAACACACAGATATACTTTCGAAAGGTTTGTATCAGTTAATCTTATATTTTCACATCAATATATTTACTGGGTCCCTAAAATTTTGCCAACTATGAGCCACATATAAGTTATTTGACAATATAATGTTAAAAATGTATATTTTATATTGGGTAATTCTAAAAACATTTATTATGCAGTAATTTTTAAAAACAATGTAATTGAGAAGATTTTGTTAATGAAGATGGTCATGCAAGTTGAACTCTTACAGGGCTCCCAACAAATATAGATGACAGAATCTGAATTGAGAGGCCCAGAACATCTATATTCATTTTTTGCACAACAAAAAAAAACTTCGATTTTTTTTTAAAAGCAGGAATTGATGATTAAAAATTTTCTTTCGTGTATCTTATAAAAATACATAATTCAAGTTTTAAAAATAATTAAATTAATATCTTTAATACTTTGACACTGTTTAATATTTTAAAGCACTTCAACAAAAATTCTATGATACCTAGTATCAAAAGTGATGAATGAGATTTTGCATATCATAGGGTGAGAAATTAGAGGAACTTAATAGATGAAAGTTGATAGTGAGTGATAAGTTAATTCTATAGAGTCCTTCTTGGGAAGAAATGAGTTGCAGAAGGTTTGAAGTGGAGAAGGTGATGCTGTATGTTGATGAGTTGGTTGCTTACAGTGAAAATTTCTTCTGAAGTTTTGTTATTGAAGTAGTGTCAATAATAACTAATGATACATATGGTAGCATAGAGTGCTTTATAAATGTTAAAATATACAATGCACATTTCTCTCTCTTACTGTGGGAGCATCTTCAGGTGGCAAGTAAGCAGTTTAAGGCTTGCTAGAAGAAGTTATTTGTTGAGTATGGGGAATGGGTGGGGTGCAATAAATTGCAATATGAGTGGCTCAGCTCTGAGGTTCAGAGTGGTGGGCAGATGTACGGGTAGCTGTAAAATGTGATCTGCATGTGCAGGAAGTAAATATGAGGGTGTGGAGTTCTGGTAACTCCCTGAGATTTGAGAATTTTGAGGAAAGCTTCATTTTGTGAATGAATAAAAAATTTGCATTATTGCCCCTTGAGATTATAATGAGTGTGATAATTTTGTTAACTTTATAAACTTCGTAAACTTTTAACATTCATGGAAAATTGTGGATTCTGCATGATAGAGAACAGCTTCTATCATCAATCCAAGGGAGGGGGAGAGCCTATAGGACACCTTGGTTCTGGACGAAGATCCTGCCATCTTCTTGAAACCAGTTACTCTTAGCAGCTAGGTCAAGGGCCTCCTATGTACTATAAAATACTCAGGTGCTCTGGGTATGGCCACTTCAACCATTTGGCTTTAAGATGCATTGAGTACACGTGTTTTGGGTAGAGTGCAACAACATTGAATGAGTGTAAATAACACTCTAGAGTAACAGTTATTATTTTAAGTGTGTTAATTAGGGTGTGCCTTATGGCTCCATTAATTAATTTAGTTTTAGCTGTGCGAACAAGTTTGATTTGAACCATTATCAACAAAATTTTCCTTAAAGCTTCAAAAATCTGCTGAGAATTAACAAAACTATTTTTTAAAATGGAAGATTTTGGAATCCAATCATAGTAATTCTGTAAAAAAAAATTAAAAAAAACTTGATCACTATCCGAGCTGTTTTAGTATTGTTTTAGTAAATCAAAATAACATTTTGATCGGTGAATACAGGACAGTTAGGATATTAATCACTTCTTGTAGTAAATATGTGAAGCAAGTCCTTTCCTAATTATTAGAAACATCTGAAAAAAATTATCGTTGCCACGGTGGGAATTGAACCCGCAACTCTCTAGATACATGCCAGAGCGCTCTACTGTTAAACCACAAGGCAGACGCTAAAATCTTCCAGAATAGGACCTATAAATCTTTCACTGAGATGTGGCTGAGTTTGTGCCATCTATACTTCAGGATAGGCAACTTTTCCAATTGTTGCTAATGATTTAGATGTTAATGAGGAGGTCAATCACACTTAAGCATTTATTATTAAAAATCCATCCATAATAAATACACAGATTATCTGTAGAAATTGACTTCAATAATTATTACAAATATCTGAAAAAATTATCGCTGCCACAGCAGGAATCAAACCTGCAACTCTCTAGATACCTGCCAGAGCACCCTACCTTTAAACCATGAGGCAGATGCTAAAATCTTCCAGAATAACACATAAAGCTTTCACTGAGATGTGGTGGACCTTGTGCCATCTATACTTCAGGAGAGGCAACTTTTCCAAATGATGTTTAGACCACCATAACTTGACATGTTTTGTCTATTAACCTCTTCTTCAGAAGGTGGGTAAACAGATCTACTTCGGAGATGATATCTATGTATATTGTTGTGTGACTGCGCCGTATGGTTTGTGGCAGGTGACACTGTTGTAGTTTCATGTACCTGCCAATATGCCTCGGGTAGGGTTGTGGATGCTTTAGCACCGCTGTGCTGATCAAGGAGCAGTTTTCATGGGTGTAGGATAGGGGGTAAGTTTCTTCATTGTAGCACGCTTCTCTGTTTCGGTATATTACCAGTTGTTCAGCAAGATCCAATTGAAACTTGGTCGTGGGGGGGGGGGGGGGCACAAATAATTTTGTTCCGTTCCAATTGTGGGCTCATTCCAGTATTAGAAACCACTCTTGCCGATGAAGTGGTTTGTTTTTTTAAACATATCTCTTCCGTGTTCTTTTATCCGAGTTCGGCAGGTTCTTTTTGTTTTGCCATAGTGAGGTTTATTGCTATTATTGGTTCTTTCATGTAATGATATTTTTTATACGATTCCTGTTTTTTTGTTCTGGTCCTGATCGGTTTTAATTATATTAATTATAGTGTTGCTGGTTTTAATTGGCAATATGTAATTGTAAGGTTGCATTGCATTTTTCAATGAATTTGTCAGCTAAGGAATGTTTGGAATTCCAGTGGTGAACTCTTTTTTTTTTTGGATTGCTGCGTTGGTGTCAGTCGGTTGGGATATTTTTTGCAAAGTTTGTCTTGCATGTTTTTGACTAGTTTTAATATTTTTAGTGGGTAACCCACATTTTGAGAATCTGGTGGTAAGCTGAAATTTACAGTTTTTGCTCCTGCTGATGTAGCATATCTAAAAATGGTAATTGTTCATCCATTGGTCCCCTCCCCCAATCTTCTTTGAGATTTTGGGGTCCTTGTGACTTGGCCATTTAGCCTGTTGTGTGCAAAACAGTGCTGCTCAGAGATAAAATAACCCAACCTGGAGGCAGAACCCTGGAGAGGTTAATATGATGTTTGACTTTGCATGTTAGCACTTTTGCCATGAAAATCCACTAGACTATGAGACTTGTGAGCTATGAATTGGGAATCTATGGTGTATGAAAATCTTTTGCACTCTGTTTTAATATTTTAAATCATAATTATGGTAGCTAGATGCATACACTGGAAGGAGAGCTATTCAGCAATCCCATTAAGTATGCACACAACTAGCTGGACCTACATAGTACCTAATGTCAGACCCTGCCTTCTCATTGCATAGACCATTAGTATCTTTCAAAAGAGATATATTCCCTTTTAGGCAATGGAAGGCGAGGACTTCCAGATCAGTGTGGTTTATTTCTCTGGATTACTTTGGGTACATTTTCACATTTTTTCCCTTCACTGCTAAGGAGTGGTCAACCATGCAAGGTTTGTTGCTGACCATTATTATATACTGAACTTGAGATGATTATGATTGCAAACTTAATTATGAATTCTAAACTTGCTGCACTGTTGGGCATCTGTTGAGGGAAAATCTACTGCTGAGTTTTCAGTTTGTTTGTTGATTGGCAGCCCAAAGTGAATAGATGCACATTATACCTTATATCAGCTGGTGGATAATCCTGATCAGAGGCCATTATGGGTACCTGAACCTTTGTTTTTACTGACATTGCTAAACCTTAACAGAGCCTACCAGTGTGAGTGGATGCAGCCTTTAGTGGTGGGGGAACATGTCTTTATCCCATGCCTGTGATTAGGTGCTGTTTGATATTGTCTGCACTATCTATAGTTTTGTTAAAAATCCACTAACTGTGTTCTTTCCACCAGTTCATGGTACCTGAGGATTCTGCACAGAGATTATTTACTTGATGCCCTCACACAGGAATTTCAGTGATGTAACTTTGATATTCTGGGTTTCAAAAGATTAGATGGACAGGCAAAGGTCAGATATTTAAAAATAATTTTAAATTTCTCTTTTCAAGAGCGAAGATGGAAAGCTTCTTTAAGACAGTTTGCTTCTCAGTAGATATGTTAGTGATGCTTTTTTAGGTTATTACTGCATCAATGAAAGATTTCTTACAGTTCAATTTAAAATTAAGATTAAAAACTGATGATATCTGTTGATATCATAAATTTAATATATATATTTATCATAATTTGTTTGGGAATAACAACAGGTGTTATCTGTTGTTATTCCCCAACAAAGGACTTTAATGTGAATGAGAAAGATGCGTTTTACAGACTACTTCAGGATATTTTGAATTCTGTCAAGAAAGCGGATACTATTGTGCTAGGTGATTTAGTCCTGAAGTTGGTACTGACTCTGACTTTTGGGCAGGAGTGTTAGATCCTTTTCGCAATGGTAGTTGCAATGGGTTGGTCTGTAAATGGTAGCTAGGCATAAACTGGAAGGAGAGCTGTGTACCAATCCCCAGTGATGATGCACAGAACCGGCCAGGTCTAACACCTAATGTCTGACCCCACCTTCTCATGCTGCAGCCCGTTAGTACCTTTCAAAAGAGATACTCTCTTTTGGAAGGGAACGGAAGTGTAGGGCTGCCAGTTCAGTGTGGCCTACTAATCTGGTCATCTACGGTTGCTTTTTTCTTTTTTTCTGCCCTTCTGAGGAGTGGTCAATGTCACAGGGCTCTGGTGCTGACCATTTATACTTACTGGACTAGTTTGCGGCTTTGAGCTTGATTATGGATCCTGGACTTGCTACACTGGTATGCCTCTATTGAGGAAGAATCTGCCACTGTATTTTCTGTTTGCTTGTGGGTTGCCAGCTCTAAGTGAACAGAGGCACAGAATACCTTATATCAGCTGATGGATAATCTTGATCAGAGGCCATTGCAAGTACCTGAACTCTCACTTAGCTAGTTGGGCATCGTCAATCCTAAACTGGAGTAATCTGTCTCAGGCAGACCATATGGCTCTTGAAAAAGTCCACTTGAAAAGGTGGTGCCTAAAGCTCCTACCAGCATCGGTGACTTCAGCTTTTAGCAGAGGAGGAACAGGTCTTTGCCCCATGCCTGCAATCAGGGGGATGTTTGATATTGTTGGCCCTACCTATCTCAATAAACCTAGTTTCTTTAAAATCCTACTAATAATTTTCTCTGCAGGAACATGAAACATGAGGACATTATATAAGAGATTATTCTCTTGAAGTCCTCACACAGGAATTCCAACGTTATAACCTAGATATTCCAGGCTTGCAAGAGCTTCAGTATTTGGTGGATCCAGATGGACAGGTAAAGGTGAAATACTTAAAAATAACTTTAAATTTCTTATTATAGGGATGGAGGATGGAAAGCATCACCAAGGTGTGGGTCTGCTTCTCAGCAGACATGCTAATGATGCTCTTCTAGGATATGAGTGCATTAATGAAAGGTTTCTTACAGCAAAATTTCAGACTAGCATTAAAGACTTGAATGTTATCTGCTGTTATGCCCCCACTGAGGATGCCGATGAGGATGACAAGGATAGGTTTTACAGACAACTTCAGGATATATTGAATTCTGCTAAGAAAGGAGATATTACCCTTGTTCTACTATTTTGGTGACTTCAATGCCAAAGTTGGTACTGACTCTGATCTTTGGGGAGGGGTGATAAGCCCTTTTGGTATTGGTAGCTGCAATGGACGTCTCCTACAGGTAAGTAAACTCAATGGTTTCAGAATAACTAACACTTATTACAAACACCGCGACATACATAAGTACACATGGGTTTCACCTGATGGGCTGCATAAGAATATGATTGATTATATATTAATTAACAGCAAATGGGCTAGTTCTGTTAGGAATACCAGGGCATATAAGGGAACTGAAATTAGATTTGACCATTACCTTGTTAAAAGTGTCTTGCAACGTAAACTTAAGAAGTGTTGTGCTAAGGTAAAAAAATTACCTTTAATACTGAAGCTCTGAAAGACTCAGTTATAGCTAAAGCTTACCATGATAGGTTACTTAGTCATTATGACAGTCATGGTTTGCTTACTACTGAAGTTGAGGAAGCATGGAACCATTTTAAACAGGCTCTTTTGGAAACTAACAGTACTCGTACTCTTTTAGGAAAAAAAAAAAGGAGCAGAGGATCCAGAATTATTTGAGTGATAAAGCACTTGAGCTTATTTCAGAAAGAAAGAACTGCAGGAATGTCCTTAATCAACACCCTACTAGTCCTAATATAAAGCATTACAAAGAGCTTAATAAACATGTAAAGGATCAGTTAGCTGCTGATAAGAATCTTTGGCTCGGCTGACAAAGCCGAGGAAGCATTTAGCACAATAGCAGAGGGCTGTACTAGATAGTTAATGTTTCGTGTAGTATAAAATGGACAGGTATACAGAGATTGAATGATAAACAAGGTAAGGTTATAGAAGGTGAGGATTCTGTCATGGCTAGGTGGGCTGAGCATTTCAGTGATGTTCTAAACAATGCGGTTTGTTCTGCTCCCATTGTTTGTAATGATGATTGATGCATTGGTGGCTTTAATGTTGGCTCTTTAACACAGTCTGAAGTTATTTTGGCTGTTTCTAAACTTAAGCTTCATAAATCCCCAGAGGTAGATGAAATTACTATTGAAATGCTTAGATGTTTCAGTTGTTACATGGCTGATGGAAATATTGAATATTTTTTATGATGAAAGTGTTGTTTCTAAGGATTTTACCAGAGTGATTATTATTCCTATTTTTCAGAAACATGATCATAGTTCTTGTGATAAATATAAGGAAATCAGTCTACTTTCTGTGCCAGGTAAAGTTCTTTCTGTTATTCTGCATAATAGAATTAAAAATTTGGCTGATGGCAACTGCATGATGAACAGTGTGGAATGAAAAGTGGTAGGGGATATGTAGATCAGATTTTTTCACTTAAACATACTCTTTAGAAATGTTTAGAGTTTCAGAAACCTGTGGTTACTTGCATTGTAGATTCCAAAATGGTTTCTGACTCTTGATCATCATAATTTGAAGTGAGATAATGTGGCTTACCTGACAAGTTAGCATTCTGATGGCTATCTATAATGACACTCAATTGTGTATGAAAGTTGATAAGGCTTGTAGCACTAATAAATCAGCACTTTAGCATCGATTTAAATTTTAGAGGAAAAATTGTCTTGATCCGGGTGGGATATGAGCCCACGACCTCCAAATAATATAACAGGTGCTCTGGACCACTGAGCTACCGGCTGCCGATCAAGATCTCCTCTAATTAGCACTAGAACATTCCTTTTATGTTTCATATAGGCGCTATTCAGGCAATTTAGCCACAAGTGGCTTTCTATTTGCCAATAGATGGAAGCATGTGATTACAAGTATGCAGATAATAAATAATGAAATAAGCTCGACATATTCCATATCCACTAATAAATCAGCACTTTAGCATCGATTCAAATTTTAGAGGAAAAATTGTCTTGAGCCGGGTGGGATACGAACCCACGACCTCCTGATAACATGTCAGGTGCTCTGGACCACTGAGCTACCGGCCGACGATCAAGATCTCCTCTAATTAGAGCTATGAACATTCCTTTTATGTTTCATATAGGCGCTATTCAGGCAATTTAGCCACAAGTGGCTTTCTATTTGCCATTAGATGGAAGCATGTGATTACAAGTATGCAGATAATAAATAATGAAATAAGCTCGACATATTCCATATCCACTAATAATTCAGCACTTTAGCATCGATTCAAATTTTAGAGGAAAAATTGTCTTGAGCCGGCCTGGGATACGAACCCACGACCTCCTGATAACATGTCAGGTGCTCTGAACCACTGAGCTACCGGCCGCCGATCAAGATCTCCTCTAATTAGTGCTATGAACATTCCTTTTATGTTTCATATAGGCGCTATTCAGGCAATTTAGCCATAAGCAGCTTTCTATTTGCCAATAAATGGAAGCATGTGATTACAAGTATGCAGATAATAAATAATGGCTCAAGACAATTTTTCCTCTAAAATTTAAATCGATGCTAAAGTGCTGATTTATTAGTGGATATGGAATATGTTGAGCTTATTTCATTATTTATTATCTGCATACTTGTAATCACATGCTTCCATCTATTGGCAAATAGAAAGCCGCTTGTGGCTAAATTGTCTGAATAGCGCCTATATGAAACATAAAAGGAATTTTCATAGCTCTAATTAAAGGAAATCTTGATCAGCGGGCAGTAGCTCAGTGGTCAGGGCACCTGACATGTTATCAGGAGGTCGTGGGTTCGTATCTCACCCTGCTCAAGACAATTTTTCCTCTAAAATTTGAATCGACATTAAAGTGCTGATTTATTAGTGGATATGGAATATGTCGAGCTTATTTCATTATTTATTATATAGGCTTGTTAGCAATTGGTTCAGCATTACTAGTGGAATTAGACAAGGTTGCATTTTGACTCTTTTCCTCTTGTTGGATAGTATATTATGTGGAATTCCCTGTTAAGAGAAGATTTTGGCTTCAAATGATCTAGAGATTTGGAAATGTCTGATTTAGCTTATGCTGATGATTTAGCCCTTTTGCCAAATGATGATGAAGATGATGAGATGAACTGTTTCATTAGAGCTGTTGGCAAGATGAATCCTTTAATTACAGCTGCCGATGAAACTGGTAAAAGAGTAGACAGATAAACAGAGAGGTGATAAACAGAGAAAACTAAAGTGATGAGAATTGGCAGGCAGATGGTGCTTCAGTTGTTTTGAATGGTTGTACACTTCAGCAAATGTTTCAGTTTGATTATATTAGGAGCTAGGTTACAGAATCTAATGATGTTCAGCATGAGAGAAATAGGAGAATAGAAATTGCTCCTGGTAGTTTTGGGAATCTGTGGAGAGTATGAAAATATAGGCATATGCACCTAAGGACTAAAATTAGACTATATAATAGTTAGTCATATCTAAAGGTAGTGAAACCTACATCTTTTATACTACATTTTGCCTTTATGGTATTGAAACCTACACCCTTTGTAATAAAGGTAACTCGAAGCATGTTACCTTTGATTGTAGATGCTTTTGCAGTATGTAGGGCATTGGTTGGTTTGACTTTGTAAGAATGATGCCGTTAGGCAAAGGAGTCTGCAACCACCACAGAATAGCATATTGTGCTTAGACTGCATTAGATTGGCCATGTTGCCCATATACCCCTTGGTGTGAGCTCCTATCCATGGTAAGGGGACCACTCTGTGTAGGTTCCACTTGTTCAGGTTGTAATGCTCCAAATGATCGTTAAACTTCTCTTTGGACCTTTTGACTGATCCAAATTAAACTAAACTTCTGGATAGCATCAGGTCCCAGGCAATATTAACTTGCCAAAATAAAGTTAAGTAAGGGTTTGCTAAGTATATGGGCATTATTTATTGAGTAAGAAATCAAAAGATTTTCAAATTATTAAAGTTAAATCTTTATAAAAATTAATTATTGTTGCTGAAGAGAAAAAATTGTGGTCAAAATATTTCATATAACAAAGTTTATTTCCAAAAATTTCAAGACAGCAAAAAAAGTCTGAGCAGCAAAAGCTCCATCTCTACTAACATCTCCAAAAAGACTGACTTCCTTTCTCTTACTACTATCTGACCATTGACTCTGTGACTCAGTGGGGCGGGGGTGCCTCAGTTAGTAGCGCATGTGACTCGTAATCTGCAGTTCCTAGGTTCGAGTCCCAGCTGGGTCAGCGTTGAGATTTATCTCCACAAAACTCCCCGCCCTGCCTACAGTCAGTAGGGGACACCTATGGGCCCCTACTGATTGTAGATGTCTGTCAGATGGGACGTTAAGCCATGGGCCTGTGTGCATGAGAGCCATACCCTGTGCACATTAAGGAACACTCTGGATGGCCTTGACGGGAGGTTACCATCTGTCTCCTAACAACATTCCAGTGGGTCCCCTCCCCCCAACCTTCTCTGAGCCTTTGGGGTCCTTGTGACATGGTCATTAAGCCCATTGTGTGCAAAAAAAGTGCCACTCAGAGGTAAAACAACCAACCAACCGTCACTTAGTATACATGCAGTGTCACTTAGTATACATGCTGTGTGCAACTAGTGTGTGTGTGTGTTGCATGCTGGAATTTGCATAATCTGACGATCTTGCGCCCGCGCTAGTTATGATAGTAGATGGGGCGTGTCCTTAACGTATGCATTAATGGCTGCCAATCAAAAGTAGGAGTTACACATGTGCAACTCATTTAGCAGATCGGAAAGAGGGAAAAGTGATAAGCCCAACTGAAGAATAAAAGCCCAAAATGATAAATATAATGCAAATAAAGTAAAACTGGTTATGGAAAAGTTAAAGTGAATGGGTGGACCATCACAACTCCCCCTCCCAAAGAGAGTCAAAATTGACCTAACAGATTTTGATGAGCAATTTTGAACAAAAGGACACTTCCTGCGCCATTTATATCTCACTAAACATAAATAAAGTAATGAGTATGTATACCCAAATTTCATAAGACAATCTACTCTCACTTCGACACTATCTTCCATCACAACCAATGGTACCTTCTCTCATTCCTCCTAACAAAGTGTAAAGCCACCTAGTGTAATTGCATATCAGTGGTTGTGGCAATTAACTGCATACTAGCATTAATCGGTCTAACTAGTATCACATTCTGACACAGTTCCAAAAGTTGCATACTATAACCTTTACAAAGCTTGTTAATCAAACTCCTGTCCTGCTTAACTTCTAAAAAGGTTAAAGAAAAAAAATGAAAAATTACAGCAATTTTGCTCTTTCACAAAAACTTAATACATATGCATGAAGAGGATACATAACATCTGCTTATTCTTCTAAAAACAATCAAATGTGCAAAATCTAATCTTCTTTCATGCCTACATTAAAATACCATACATTTAAATGCCATACATTAAAAAAAAATGGATATCGGTACTCAATTAAATCCTCCTAACTACAATCAAATAGGCGAAGCTAATAAATTCGTTTTACAAACAAGTGAGGATGTAATCATCCACTAAAACTTCACTAAACACAATAAATCATGAGCTAGCTGAAGTAAAAATAGCATTAATTACCTCCCCTCATCAAACTTTACGTCCCGCTCCCAAAGGAGTTTTGCTAGTGACTGTTTCAGTCAAACTAGGCTTTGCTGTTGGGGACAGCTGAAAGAAGGTACAAAAACTTCAAGACATCATGGTCAACTCATATATACAAACAAATTCTGCCAATGTCATCCCAAGACTTAAACACATATACATCATATCAAAGAGTAAAGAAAAACTGTATAAATAATTTATCATATATGATGCTAACATTTCATCCAATATAATTCCATCCAAGTTTTGCAATAAGAATCAATTTAAATACAAAAAATTCACCTCAAATACAATTTATATACTTCAAAATATAACTTATAGAATCACTGTATACTAAATTCTGTTTCATTCACATCCATAAATATTTTTATAATTCCTAAATCTTTAAATTTGCAGCACTCAACTCAGCTTTCAGTCAGCTGAAACTAAAAAATCTACAATTCATAATTACACTTGAAATCACGTTAATACAATATATAAATAATTCTTTATGGTTCAACTGGAACTTCAGATGAACAAGAATATATAAAATAATTCTAATTACTTCACATTGTAGACTCTAATTATAAACTTTGAATAATAAACTCGCTTTTCAAAAAAAAATTATCAAAACTCAAAAGTTTCAACGTGAAATTAAAATATTTCAAAATCTCTACGTATGAACAACAATAAATAATCTTCAGTTGTCTCCATCTTCATCTATCCCAGAGAATAAAAATAAAGCATCATAGTAATTAGTGCCACAGTGGAAGAATTGTAACAAATTTAAATTTTCATTGTTGACACTCTGTTGAAATAAATCATCACCCAGTTGTTTCCCAGAAACTTCATTCCCATGTCAATCAATAAACTAGGTGTAGGCACTTCTGAAGATCTCGTTGGTGAAGTAATATACTGCATGTTGAGAGCCACATTGCTGGTTGTCGCTCTGCAGGCCATCGTCTCATTGACATCTTGCTATGTGCTTGGTGTTGAAGAGCCTACCTTTTTGCATTCCAGGGTTATTGTTGGCTGCTTCTAAATTATGCTTCAACAGTTGAAAATTTCTTTTCTTGTTAGATTCATCTTGATTATTTACATTCAAAACAATTTCTAGGATGCTTGGTTTATCACCTAGAAATTCTTCATTAGCATTATTTTCTTTTAAAACCTCTACTTCAACAATTTTCTCATTATCGACAATTTTGACACGACACTATTTTACTTTAAACCTTCTGTTTCAACATTTTTCTCACTATCAACTTGCTTTGCATTATCAACGTGTTTCTTTAAATTCACATTAATAAGACTAATAATGATTTTTACAGTTTCTTCCTGAATATTTTTCTTTGAACTACAAGATAAATTAGAAAGCCCACTGGATCACGGCTGCAATTTCAATTCACAACTTTTATTAATATCATCTAAAATTTTCTCATGGACATGAAAGATCAGCTTCTGTATCGTTGTGATCTATTAATTCAGTTTTTTCATGACAAGGCTTCACAAAAGGTAATTCTATAACATTATGTGTACCAGCAGTAGCAAGACTTAACTCATGAGAGGGCTTTTCTTGGGGAGCTTTGGCCTCTCTTGCTTCAAAGATCCTAAATTAAGTTTCCCGGATTGCCATTTTTTCTGTAGCAATATTGTCTGTGTGCCCTAGTTAGCCACAAAAATTGTATTTATAAATTTCTCTATTATTTATAGCAAAAGTTTTTGGTCTAGTTTCATTGTTTGAAGCTTGACATGGAACATAATCTCTGCTTTGTTTGTTCTACACTGTTGTAGGCACATTCAGCTCAAATTGTCTGGACTGTGTAACTTCTGGTTGTGCAGAAGTCTGTTTTGCGAGACAAACTCGTATCACTACTTTGGAGAGGATTGCATCCATTTTTTTAAAGCCTTTTTTACAGATTCTTTTCTTGCTATGTATTGCTGAGCCAATTTGACTAAAGTTGAAACTGAAGTTATGTTTCTGACTTCTAAAAACTTTCTTAAGGCAATGTTAACTGCGACATATGCAGTTTATTATGCCAAATTCGGTGGCATTAGCATTGTACACCTGGTATAGCTTTACCCCAGATAAATGTTTCGATATCCTCTCATTTTTCTTTATGAAAAAAGTTCTGTAATTAGATGTGTAAAATCATCATTAGGTGGATAAATTTCCAAAAGTTCTCTCGTAAAATCTTTCCAAAAATTCTATTCTATAACGACATCCTATGTTATTCCACTGTTGCTTAGCACATCAAATTAAACAAGATACTGTGCAAATCACCTTTTTGTTGCTGGGCACTTCATGTAAATGGAAATGCTCATCCATGGACCTGACAAATGCCCACAATGATGGATGTTTCGAACCATTGAACCTTATCTCAGGTAGAGGTCAGTTAACATAAGGACTACAGTTAATAAATGGATTGGCAACTCATCATTGAGGTGGTTAATAATGTTCTGTTCTATCACTTGCTTTTGACAGAACAAAAATTGGAACTTTGCATTCAAAGTGTATTGATTCATGAGCTGACATATTGTCGGAAAATTTAGGGGTTATTGTTCATAAATTCTGAGGCTCTTTAAGCAGCTTCATTAACACTTTTGCTTCTTTTGTGATATCCTGCAACCTATCTTTTCCTTTTGCTAAGTCAGGAGTCATAATAGCGGAATCAGCCATATTACTAGCAGACATGTTTAGTGATTTGCCAAAATTTTGATTTTATGAATTTTTGGAACTTTTTATCTTGAGCAGTGCTCAAAGGTACTGCTATGCAATATAAATCTAAAGCTACACTAAGCTTGGAATAAATTTGATTATCAAAAAGTTTATCTATTGTGTGTGTGTGTTCATATACTTCTAATCTTTACATAAATCCTAACTATCAGTGATAACTGTGCTAAAACTTCAGCACCTTTGACTAATACAAAAGTTAAGCTTCTTGCTCAACAAAATTTTCTGCATAAGCTGCTGTTAAATCTATGATTAGTGTATGTATGTATGTATATATATAACTAACGAGCTAAAAAATTTGTTAACTTTGACAATCACGTTAAATAACATACAATTTATACTTATATATCAAGTCCCTGTGCGCCACTTTCTTTATTATCTCTGTAATGCTCCAAAAGATTATTAAACTTCTTCTCTTTGGACAATTTGACTGATCCAAATTAAACTAAACTTCCAGATAGCATCAGGCACCAGGAAATATTAGCTTGCCAAATAAAGTTAAATGAGAGACTGCTAAGTACATGTTGGGCATTAGGTGGTTCAACTTTGTAAGTAATGATGAGGTTACGCAAAGTCGGCAACCTCCTTTGAGCAACATATTTTGCAGAGAGAGACTGTTGGTTTGGCCACGTTGCCCAGTATGAATAATTATAGATTAGTGAATAGGGTTATGGACAGTGTGTCTAAAGGCCTCAGAATGAGGGGGAGACCTAGGATGCGGTGGGCAAACAATGTCAAAAAGGACCTTATTAGAATTGGTGTGCAGTGGCCAGATGCAGCAGATGTAGCTCAGGACAGATATGCTTGGAGAACTAAATTGCATGGTCTGGTTGTACCTCTGTAGCCCATGGCTGCCTGAGGATGATGATAAGTATATGGGCATTATTTATTGAGTAAGAAGTCAAAAGATTATCAAATTATTAAAGTTAAATATTAATCTTAATAAAAATCAGTTATTGTTGCTCAAGAGGAAAAATAACAAAATCAAAATATTTCATATAACAAAGTTTATTTTCAAAAATTTCAAGGTGTTGTAAGATCACTGTGAAAGTTGGCGCACCAAATAAACTGATGAATACAAAAAGTCTGAGCAACAAACGCTCCATCTCTAGTAACATCTCCAAAAAGATATAATTCTTTCTAAGTACTGACACTCTCTTATTACTGATTCCTTATCTCTTACTATTATCTGATCATTGACTCCATGACCTAATGTCACTTAGTATACATGCTGCATGCAACTGATAAGTGTGTGTTGCAGGCTGGGAAAAACATTTGCATAATCTGACAATTGTGCGCTCATGCAGCTATGACACGAGAGGATGTATCCTTAATGCACGCATTAGTGGTGCCAATCAAATGTCGGAGTTATGCTTGTGCAACTCCTTTAGTGGATCAGAAGAGGGAAAAGTGATAAGTTCAACTGAAGAATAAAAGCCCCAAAATGATAAATATGATGCAAATAAAGTAAAACTGGGTAAGGAAAAGTAAAAGTGAATGGGTGAACCATCACAAGGTATCTTCATAGGATCCTGAAAGCTTGCCTGCATATTTACTGTGTGTGGTGCCCATGTCCCTGGAAAGGAGAATCCTGGTAGTGGCTTGGGGGTCGTCATCTTCTCTACCCAGCTCATAACTAGCTGGATCCCCTTTGGCCTTTCTTGCCATTGGGGAGCCAATTCTGTGCGGGCTGGGGAGCACTTTCGAGGGCTGCTGCTACACACTGCTTTGGTCTCTGCTTCAAGTAAGTGGGGCTCCTGGGGTGGTCTCTCCAGGACCATTTAGTTGGTGGGCTGGACCTGCTAGGACCAACTATGCAGTATAGTGAGTGCCTTGCCCACATCTGGGTACAGGTTTGCGAGTTTCCTCACACATTTTTATTCTTTTGCAGTTATCTTTATTTTGTGAAGACAGTTCAGTGTTTACACATTTCTGTTATTTATTAATTTGTTTCATTTTGTGAGGACAGTTCAGTTCCTCACAGTTCTCTTTCTTTTTCCTTTTATTTATTTGTGAGGGCTTGCTCACTGTCTGTATGGGTATAGTGCCTGTGCAGCCCTGGTGCCTGACTGGGTGTTCCCTTGTCTGGCTACGTAGTGGGTGGGGACCATGTGTGCTGAACCACACAAAAATAATCATGAGATCAATTAAAGAAATTAATTCGATCAGTGCCAACAAGTAGACTCAACATGAGCACCCATCTTCTTCATCATCTACGCTGTCATCTTTGTGTCTTTAGCCGTTCTTCATCCATTCCACAGGTGATCAGGTAATTTGGGATTTGTCCCCATTTTTCATTAATAAAGACTTCAAAGGTCTTGTGAGTTCGCCAAAATCTTTCAAGCACTTATGATCTGGCGACTTGCTTGTTGAGACTGCTTGTTCTAAATTTTTAGAACTGCTTAAGATTACTGTGATTGTTAGTAGGGTAGCTGTCACAGTTACATCCTACAAATCACTGAATTTCCCTGTTACTCCCCTCAGAGAGTAACAACGCATTGTGATGGTAAACTGGTACCCACCTTGGTACTGATTCTAACTTTCAACATGCCATGCCTGCCAACTTTTATCAAGGCAGGATACCTTTACTGGGAGGTACTGCCATATATACCTAATCCTCTGTGTTGCTTAGTGTCAGAAGTGTATGGCCATGCCCACACAGCTTATCAGGGCAAACCTTTATGTCCTCTTTGTGGCAGCCAGGATTACCTCGATCATGACAAAACCCTCTACAATCACAAAATAAAGTTAGAAACATATCGTGAGAGTTTGTGAATATATAATATTCACTATAATGATGTTAGTAAAAATATATATATATACAGCAGTCTTGCTGTTGTTAAAGTATCCAAAGGATTTTTTGCAGAGGGATGAAAGAAGCACTTACCTAGACTTTAATGCATCAGCGTTGTGGTCAAGTCAGCTTCTGGTTCTCTTCCTTTGATGGCTGTCATATGCATGGGAGGCACATGACCAATTTCGCTGCTTATTCGACAGCAGCTTTTTCAAGTGTAAGGTTAAAGTTTGGGGCACATGGAAGTGGTTAATGGTCTGAAGGCAGTGCATGCACACTGGTGTATTTCTGACCCAAGTGTTTTGATGGTGGTCCCTAGGATGGTTCATTATGGCTGTAGTATGGGGGTAATATGGATTTTTCCGTGTGTGTGATTATAAAGAAGTTTCCAGGCTGATGGGATGGTGTAAATTTCTTTGTTTATGCTCTGACTTTTATTCTTGTATATTTCAAGCTATCTGATGTAATTGAGTTGTATTGTGTTAGTGGAGTACAAATAATTTTAGTTCATTAAATTTCATTACCATGGTAAACAGCTTTTGCCAGTGCTGTGTTCTCTTTCCATTATGTGTATCTCTCTTGTGTTCTTGTAGTCTTTGCCTGAAGAGTCTCTTGGTTTTTCCATAGTTATCGCACATTTGAATTTCATCATTCACTTGCATTTCGACTGGAATTTGATATATGGCACCTGAGGTTGGAATAAAATCTCTGTCAGTTTTAATTATTTTCAGAATGGTTTTGTCTCCTTTTATTGGGATTTTATAGTTGTATGGTTTCATAATAGCTTCCAGCATTTGTATGAGCCAAGGTATGTTGGGACAGCTTGTTGCAAATTTAGGTTTGTTATTTTGAGCTGCTGGGGGTTGGACAATACTTTCTGTTGGAAGGTAATTTTTCTATTTTTTGATAAATTCAAGATTGTAATCTGCTTCTTTCACTAAATAGTGAATGTGTGAACCTTCTTTTTCAAGTTGGGCTGGGTTGTTTTACCTCTGAGCCACCCCCGTCCCATCCATACGGGCAACATGGCCAAACCAGCGGAGTCTCTCTCAGCACAATATGCTGCTTAAAGGAGGTTGCAGACTTCTTTGCTTAACCTCATCATTAGGTACAAAGTTAAACCACCTAATACCCAAGATATTACATAAGCATCTAGTTTCCTGTTATCTTGTTTACACAGTGTCCAGGTTTCACTACAATAACTAACCCTAGAAAGATCCAAACTATTATACAGTCAAATTTTAGTCTTTAGGTGTATACTCTTATTTCTCCACACTCTCCATAGATTCTTAAAAGTCCCGGCAGCAATCCCTATTCTTCTATTTATCTCATACTGCACATCACCAGTATCTGTTACATAGCTCCCAAGATAATTAAACTGAGACACTTACTCAAGAATACAGCTGTTCAAAGCAACTGAAGCACCAGCTCCCTGACCAATTTTCATCACTTTAGTTTTTTCTCTGTTTATCACCAAACCTACTCTATTGCCAGTCTCATCAACAGCCTTAATAAATGAATTCATCTCATTAACATCATTAGCCAACAGAACCAAATCATCTGCGTAATCTAAATCAGAAATTTTGAAATCTCTAGACCATTTAAAGGCCAAAATCTTTAGCTTGCAAAGAATTTCTCTTAATATAATCAATAACCAAACAAAGGAGAAAAGGAGACAAAATGCACCCTTGTTTAACTCCACTAGCAATGCTAAACCAATCGCTGCAAGATGTACCAACTCTCACACATGACTCGTGTTATTATAGAGAGCTCTCATTACACTAACTAACTTATCAGGTATTCCATATGATCTAACAATCAGCCACAAATTATGTCGATCAAAAGAGTCAAAAGCCTTTTTGAAATCCACAAAGCTAGTAACTACAGGTTTCAGAAACTAAACATTTCTCAACAATTTGCCTAAGTGAAAATATTTGATCAATACATTCCCTTCCAGTTCTGAATCCACACTGTTTATCATGCAGTTGTCCATCAACCAAATTCTTAATTCTATTAAGCACAATCATGCAAAGAACTTTCCCTGGAACAGAGAGTAGGCTGATACCCCTATAGTTATAACAAGAACTGCGATCACCTTTTTTAAAGCATTAGGACAATGACAGCTCTAGTAAAATCCTTAGGAACAACACCTTTATCATAAAAAATATTCAAAATTTCAGTCAGCCATGTGACAACACAAATGTTCCCAGCTCTAAGCATTACAGTGGTGATTTCATCCACCTTTGGAGATCTATGCAATTTTAATTTAGAGATAGCCAAAGCAGCTTTAGAATGTGATATAGGGCCATCATTAAAGCCAGTAATGCATCTATTCTCATTACAAACAAATGGAGTAGAAATATTCACATTGCCTAGAATGTCTATGAAATGCTCAGCCCACTTAGCCATCACAATATCCTCACTTTCAGCCACCTTAACATGTTTATCCCTCAATCCTTGTGTACCTGTCTGTTTCTTCCCACACAAAATATTAACAGTCTGGTACAATACCTTGCTGTTGTGCTGTCTAAATACTTCCTCTGCTTTATCAGCCAAGCTATCAATCCAAAGATTCTTATCACTGATTCTTAACACATTTATTAAGCTTGTAATTCCATTTGTTAGGACTAGTAGAGTGTTGATTCATATTAATTCTGCACTTCCTTCTTTCAGAAATCAGTTGTATAGCCTTATCACTCAAATAATTTTGTTTCCTCTCTTCCCTTTCACCCAAAAGAGTACTGTTGGTTGCCATATTTATCCCTCAGTCCTTGTGTACCTGTCTGTTTCTTCTCACATAAAACATTAACAATCTAGTACAACCACCTGCTGTTGTGCTAACTGCTTCCTCTGATTTGTCAGCCAAGCTATCAAGCCAAAGATTCTTATCAGCTGTTAACTGATCTTTTACATATGTATTAGGCTCATTGTAATGCCTTCTGTTAGGACTAGTAGTGTGTTGATTCATATTAATCCTGCACTTCCTTCTTTCAGAAATAATTTCCATAGCCTTATCACTCAAATAATTTTGTTTCCTCTGTTCCCTTTTGCAGAAAATAATACTGTTGGTTTCAAGAAAAGCGTGTTTAAAGTAATTCCATTTTTTCTCAACTTCAGCAGTAAGCAAACCACAATTGTCATAATGACTAAGTAGTCTATGATGATATGCTTAGGCTATATCTGGATCTTTCAAACCTTCAGTGTTGAAGGTAGTTTTCTTAACCTTAGCACAACATTTCTTAAGCTTCAGCTGCAAGAACTTTTGACCAGGTAATGGTCAGACCCAATTTCAGCTCTCCTGTATGATCTGGTATTCCTAACTGAACTAGCCCATTTGCTGTTAATTAAAATATAATTTATCATATTCCTGTGCAACCCATCAGGTGAAACCATTGTATATTTATAAATGTTCCAGTCTTTTTAGTATGTGTTAGTTATTCGGAAACTATTAGGTTTACTTACCTGTTGAAGTCACTTAGCACAAGAGAAATATCTTATTTCTTCAGTGAATTTAAAATATCCTGACGCTGGCTGTAAAATGTATCCTTCTCATTCTCATCAGTGTTCTCTGTAGGGGCATAACAACAGATGGCATTCAAGTCTTTAATTTTTGTTTTAAATTTCGTTGTAAGAAAAATCTATCATTAATGCAGTCATATCCCAGAAGTGCATCACTGATATGTCTGCTGAGAAACAAGCCTATACCTTGGAGATGCTTTTCATCCTCTCTCCCTGAAAAGAGAAATATAAAGTTCTTTTGGAGTATGTCACCTTTTTTTGTCCATCTTGTCTCTTGCAAGCCTACAATATCCAGGTTATAGCATTGGAATTCCTGCGTGAGGACATGAAGAGAATAATCTCTATGTAATATCCTCACGTTCCTGCAGAGAGAAAATGATTAGTAGGATTTTTAAAGAAACTAGGTATATTGAGATAGGTAGGGCCAACAATATCAAACAACTCCCTGATCGCAGGCATGGGGCAAAGACTTGTTCCTTCTCTGCTAAAGGCTGAAGCCACCAATGCTGGTAGGAACTTCAGGCACCACCTTTTCAAGTGGACCATTTGAAGATTTCAAGTGGCCATATGACCTGCCTGAGACACATTACTTCAGTTTAGGATTGATAATTCTGTTCACTTAGGGCTGGCAACCCAGAAGCAAATGGAAAACAGTGGCAGATTCTCCCTCAAAAGAGGCCCTCCAGTCCAGTCTAGTAGGTATAAATGGTCAGCACACCCTGTGTGGTTGACCACTCCTCAGCAGGGTAGAAAAAAAGAAAAGTGGCCATAGTTGTCTCGATCAGTAGGCCACACAGATCCAGCTTCATTTCCCTTCCAAAAGAGAATATCTCTATTGAAAGGTACTAAGGCCTGTACCACGAGTAGGTGGGATCGACATTAGGCGCTAGACCTGGCTGGTACTGTGCATCATCACTGGGGATTAGTACACAGCTCTCCTTCCTGTTTATGTCTAGGTACCATTTGCAGACCATGGCATTATACAAAACAAAAATGCTGCAAAGAAAAAAATGGACTAGAATCCATACATTCGGAGAATAAGATTACAAGTAATGCAGGTCAGAGTGCAAGTTGAGAAATTAATCTTCCATTGTAAGTTTTACAGGAAGTTATTTTACAATGAAGTTTATTCTCATGTGTTGTAATAAGCATTTCATTGATTAACTGTTTGCCTGCACTGAAAATATCCAGGAGATTTTAATGTATAAAACTTCAGTTTCTCATAAGTTAAAAATTGCATATTAATTTATAAAGTACATTTGGTGTTTGATATGTAACATATTACTAGACTTGCTGTAATTTTCATTTTTCTGTTATTTTCATCAATAGCATAACATAGTAAAAAACCAAACAAATTTTTGTGTGAATGAAAATACCAGCAATATTTATAAAATTATATGTATTTAAGGTTTTACAATTTTTCCCCATTTCTCTTCATAGTTCATTTTCTAAAATATAGTTCGTTTTTGAAAATTTCATAATTTTTCAAGAGCCACAGAATATATGTCTTACCCTGTAGCTGAGTGGTTAGCATGTTTGGCTGTTGATCAAAGAGACCTGGGTAAGGCATGGATGTTTGTATTATTTTTCTGCTGAGATCCAACCATCCTCCTGTCTGACCTCTTGTCGTAAGCAGCTGCTTGAGGGGGGGAGGAAGAAAATTTTCTATTTTTTTAGACAAGGCTGAATTTACATCTCATGTGGGCACACCTAATATTATTAATTATAACATAAAATCATTAGTAAACTATATAATTTTACTCTCCCTAATTAGAAGTGAAACACAATTATTCATCAAGGTTTGACATACGTAGAACTGTTCACATATAAGACAAGCTAACTTGCATGCCGAACTGTTCAGTCCTGACACTTTCCGTTAGGCCTGAAGGCAAAACTGACGTTTGTATGGCCCTTAACAAATCTATAGAACAGAATTGTGTATCATTTAGCTTTCTTCAGTATTCATGAATTTATCTGTGGAATGAATATATTGCAGGTTGCGATAAGAATTTAACAATATTTTTAAAACATGTATGAAATTCAGGGTCTGGATTATCCCACATTTTCTATTCAAACAAGGTTTGCTTATACTGATGTTTTCCAGTAACACATCCCTCAACATAAGCCACATCATATTGTATTAAAAATTCAACTATTTACCTATAATAGAATACAGGTTCGAACTCGAAATTAATTTAAACTATGATGCAAATTCTAAATGGAAATTGAGAAATAAGAAATGGAAATGTTGCAATGGAGAAAAGTTCTAAAACAAAATTCATATGAAAATTTTGGCATGTTTCAAAGTGATTGTTCAGAGCAAAATTATATAATTTTACTAATTTTTGTCAGAATTTTCAACAGCCATTCAACTAATATGATTCAAATTTGAAAAAAAAAATGAACAAGAAAAAGCTTAGTCGGCGATAGAAGCCCTCATTGGCCATTGCAGTGATACATAAAGCATTGTGCACTCTCATCTCATGAACATAGGGAACAAGTATGCATGATATTGTTGTGAATTAAAATGGATGAGCACTGAGTGTGAGTTCAAGTAAATATTTTACAATGATAATTACAAAACAATGCAATTTATTACAAAAGCATGGATGAAATTATTTATAAACAAACTAAATACCATCGTACATAAAGTAATAATTTCTTCCTACAGAACAGTTAAGACTCACTCTGTCTATTCCATTAACGTTTACCTCTTCATTTTTAATGTCAGTGTCCCTTTTATACCTTTCACTTTAGGTGTAAACTATTCTAATTTTCTTTGTTAATTCATTAGTAGATTTTACAATAATAAAAAACTAATTAGCCTCCCGCTCACTCACCATATAAAATACTTCTTCTTTTTATACACTTATCGTGCACAGACTGAGTCTAACTATGTTCCCTTTCACAACTCCAACATAACCATTCTATCTTTCTCTAGCCGTAACCGCAAAGCGGTAATGTAACATCTGGTTTGTTTGTATTCCTTAGAGTTTTATTTTTTGTAGGCTTTCAGCAGTTCTTAGTGTCTTGAAAAGCTGTGTTCTTTTTTTATAAGCATCGTGCCTCTCTTTAAAACACTTCAGGTATTGTACTTTTAATCTAATCTCCTCGCATTTATTGTTAAGATCATGGCGCCTAAAAACAAGATGGCAACCTTGCTAAAGAATGCAGCTCTCATTAGCAAAGCATCAAGTTCGCCAGTGGGTAGAAGCAGCCCTCCAAGGTCACCCCCCTGCTCCTAGCACTGGTTTGTCGCTTTCGGATGACGATCTGTTGGCGTCAGTTTCTAAATGTGTTGAAACTATCTTCAAATCCCAAGACTGTTCAAGCGATTGTCTCATTACTCACAGAAGCAGTTACTTCTGCTATTGTGCAAGAAATAAAAAGAACTGTTTAGTTCTCTACGGAGGTTATACATGAGCTGAGAGATCAGCTTAAAGAGAAAGATGTAGTAATAAATCAACTACTTTCTGAGATTCTTTGAAATGCAATGAACTTTGAAATGCAATGATTCTTTGAAATGCAATGAACTTGAACAGTATCAGCACAGAAACTCTATCAGGATTTTTGGAATGCAAGAAGTAGATACGCCTACTGATGACCTTGCCATTAAAATTTCAATGAAAAATTGAACGTTGACATTTCCATAAATGACATTGACCGCAGTCATCGTGTGGGGATTAGTCGGAATGGCAAGTCCCGACCGATCATTGTAAAATTCTGTTCATATTGGAAAAGAAATGCTGTGTTCCGTGCTAAAAGTAAACTTAAAGGCAGTGGAATCACTATTCATGAAGATCTAACTTCAGAAAGACTTAAAGTGCTTCATTCGGCTATTGAGAAATTTGGTCAGTGCAATGTTTGGACTCAAGATGGATCAATAGTGGCAAAAATGAAAAATGGTAACAAACGCTTTATTAAATCAAAGAATGAGTTAAATGAACTTTAAAATTAGTTTTAAAAAACCTTTGTGTACCTGTATATTTTTATATATATTTACCCATGTTTATATATACATATTGTGATCTGTAACACACTTTACATAATCCTGTGTCTTAACTTCTATTGTTGCTAAACTGCACATAGTTTGTCATTTTTAGTAAAAACTCTTCTACTACAAGTACTTTTTACGACTTTTTGAAACCCATTAGTCCTTTTATTTATCTATTCTTATTCTGTATTCGTTTTTCATTTGTACATTTCTATAACTTTATGTTCCTATCTACTGCTAACAAAATTTTTTTTAACTTATGCCCAACTCCTCAGATATATCTCTTCCCCAAGATCATTGTTGGTTAAACCTTTGACATCTCAATATTCATTCTCTTGAATCTAAACACTCCTATCTACTGAGTTCTGACATTTTGAAATTTGATGTAATTGCTCTTACAAAGATATGGCTCAATATCTCCCAGATGATCTTTTTTGAACTTGAAGGATATAAACTATTCTGCATCAACAAATCTAGTGGGACAGGGGGAGGACTTGCATTATATGTGAGGAAAACATTTAATGTCGAAGTAATGTCTATTCCTTCTTGCTCTTGTTACGAAGGTCTCTGGGTAAAAATCTCCCCTATCAATAAACAAAACTCTGCTCTATTATCGGCACACTTTACCGTTCTCCGAACAGCAATATTGAAGATTTTATTAATTCATTGTACTCAGTCCTTGAAAGCTTCCCTTGCAACATTACTTTCATTTTTACGGGAGATTTTAATATCGATGCTCTAAAACGTAATTCTGCGTATTCCAAGCTTGAAATCTGCCTAAAAATATTCGGATATATATGTTTAAGCAAATTGCCCACTTGCATTTTTGATCACAGTGAATCTCTCATTGATATGATTTTCTCCAATAGACCTTCACTTCACAAGCATACACTTACTTTCTTCGAAGACATTAGTGATCATTTTATTATTAGCACATCTGTATTGTATTATTCATCTCGTGCACCTAAAGTTTTAATTTCAAAAAGATCCTTTAAAAATTTCAACAATGATGAGTTTTTTGAACTCACTCCTACCTCAAAAGCACAACATCTCCAGAGTTCGCCTTTTGCGAAAGCCTAGGATTACAAAAGAGCTTCTGAAAATGATCATATTAAAAAACAAACACTTTAAGAATTCTATGAACCCTAATCACCCATACACATGGGAGAACTATTGAACTTTTTGTCATCTGGTCAACAGTAGTATTAAAAATGCTAAGCGTTTATGTTTTCTTAATCGATTTTCCTTTATTAATCCAAATGGTAATGAAATATTTCAAATTTTTGATTTTATTACTGGTAACTTAAGAAACCAAACCAAAATTAATAAGATCATTTACAATGACAACTCCTCCTATGATCCTAAAGACATTGCTAATGGGGGGCGGGGGTGGCTCAGTCGGTAGCGCACCAGGCTCATAATCTATAGTTCCCAGGTTCGAGTCCCAGCTGGGTCAGCGTTGAGATTTATCTCCGCAAAATTCCCCGCCCTGCCCATGGTCAGTAGGGGACACCAATGGGCTTGGAAAGGCCACCGTCCGTCGGATGGGATGTTAAGCCATGGCCCCGTGTGCGGGAGAGCCATACCCTGTGCATGTTAAAGAACACGCTGGATGGCCTTGACGGGAGGCTACCATCTGTCTCCCAACAGCTGTTCCAGTGGGTCCCCTCCCCCAACCTTCTCTGAGCCTTCGGGGTCCATGTGACCTGGCCATGTAGCCCATGGTGTGCAAAGAAGTGCCGCTCAGAGGTAAAACAACCCAACATTGCTAATGTTTTAAATAAGGTATTCTGTAAATCCTGAACTTCTACAGAAAATTATGCAAACGCAAATGAGTCATTATCCTATTCCAATAAATCATTTAATAATATGGAAACCTTTAAGCTCTAAAATGTTACCGTAATCGAAGTTCTTAACCTTATAAATTCGCTAAAAAACACTCGCAGTGTCAGACCAGATGGAATCCTTGTCATTATTCTAAAAATTCTTTCCTCGTTAATTTCTGCACCCCTTTGAGATCTAATTAAATGTTCATTTAATTGTAATGAATTCCCAATTCCATGGAAAGAAACCATTATTTCACCTATACTTAAAATTTCAAATCCTTCTAACCCTCTATACGATCGACCTATTTCAGTTACAAGCTCTTTAAGCAAAATTTTAGAAAAAGTCGAGAGACGATTATCGACTTTTGTTAAAAAATTTAATTTACTTTCGTGCAGACAATTCGGGTTTAGGAAAAATCGGTCAACTGAAACTCTCATGATACTTCTTGTTAATCAATGGAGATTATCTTTAGACAGCAAATTCAAAATGGTTGTAGGACTGGTTTCCCTTGATATTTCAAAAATATTTGATTCAGTTGAACAACACAAACTTATTTTGCAAAACTCTGCTATAATGTTAATCTATCCCTCTCAGCTCTTTCCTAGTTTGAAAATTATCTCAGCGACCATGTTATCCGAACTAAATTAAGCACTAATGAGATCGCTACAACTCTTAAAATCAATCGGGGAATACCTCAAGGAACCATTCTTGCCCACTTCTCTTCAATCTTTCTGTTAATGAGCTTCTAGAATCCACCACTAACTACAATATTTTTATGTATGCAGATGATTGTCTTTTACCTCAAGTTCTCTCACTTCTCTAAAACAAGAAATAGAAAATAATATTCATGGTGTGCTTAATTGGTGTATTAAAAATGAATTCACTGTCAATATCAAGAAAACCAATATTGTTTTTCTTTCAACTTCAAATTTTTCCCCGCCTGACACAAACATTAAAATTAATAACACCCATATTACAGTTTCCGCTTCCGTGAAGTACTTAGGTATGACGATAGATAATAATCTTGACTTTGAAACCCACATTAATAAAACCGTCGCTTCAGCTTCTAAAAGAATTTATATATTGAGGTACATTCGAAACTATATATCCTTCTATGCCCCATTGTTCTACAAAATTTACATCCGACCGAAACTCGAATATTGTGCCTCCACACTTTTTGGTATTAATAAAAAGAACTCTTATAAATTAGAAAAATTTCAAAATGAAACTCTCAAAATCATCAGCAAAATCTATTTTAACAAACGAGAATCTCTAACACTTACTGATATTTGTTCCAACTACCAAATTTCCACTCTTGAATCTAGAAGAAAGCTGCGGTTTATTTCCTTTATTCATGACACTATTTATGACAAGTCTTATCACCTTCATTCTATTCTTACACCCTATATTCGATTACGACATCGCCACATCCTTCGCTCTGATAATAAAATGTTTTCTACTCTCAAAATTTACAAAACTAAGTATGGGGAAATTTCTTTTGCCTTTCAAGCAACCTCAACTTGGAACTCTCTACCGAGCGATATCACTTCTTTAAATTCTGAAACAAAATTCAAAAACTATATTACTCCACTCCTATTAGAATATTTAAACGTTTGACCAACAATATCTCCTCACCCCTATTCTTACCCCCCATCTTTGCCCTTTGTCTGGATTATCCGCAATCTTTTTCCTTTTCCCTATTCATTCATTTAATATTACTCTCTGTTGTATTAAACCTTCTTTTTCCTCCCCCTAAGTTTTCTATGCTTTTTTTTTTCTATCATATCTCATATTATATGTTTGTCTTCATCTGTGTAACTTGTCTTTTTGTTTATATGTATCAAATAATTATGCAATTCCTGTAAATATGTTTGTCATTTTGTACTATCATCAATATTTCTTTTTAATTTCTGAAATGTACTGTCATCAAGCCACTTGAACATTTTAATTAATATAAAAAAAATTACCTGTACCTTGACTTTACTGTAACCCTCTTGCATGAAATAAATTATTATTATTATTTTTCATTTGGGTTATTCATTCCAATTCGTTGGTTAAGTAATTCTCATGCAGAAGCATACGCAGGTGTTCATGACACGTTTATCATAAATTCACTGTAGCACATTCATGTGTCATAACAATGTATTAATCTTCAAACTAGTTTATGTCATGGAAAGCTACTACAGTTGCTGACTGCAGCCAGGCCCGGTTTTCTCATTGGGCACATTAGACACTAGCATAGGGACGCCAACATAATCGGAGCACCATCTTTTAAAAGCTATAATTTGTTTATTTTAAGTAACAATGAAATTGTGTCTTTTCAATTTTAACTACCTGCAAGTATCCATGGAGAGCAACTACTCTGTTTTCAAAACTCTTCTCTCATGATAATAGAAAATTTTTAAAAGATTCGGATTTTGAGGCTGTACACTCTGTTTCCAAAATTATTGTGATACTTCTATGTTACATGAAACAAAACCATATTCAAAGCTCCCTAACTTTGAAAATAAGCTTTTTTCCAGAAAAAAATTGCAGAAAATAAATTGTAAGTCTCAATCAAATTTAGATTTTAGAAAATATTAATTTATTATTTAAAAGAGTTTTTGAAGCTGAAATATTTGACTGCCAATACTGCTGTTATATTCGTCCTAAACACTGTTTCAAAACTGATGCAAAGTGAAAAACTTTACCTAAATTTTTAAGATTACATTTATTTCAGTAAATGATTTGTTATAATTTTAAAGTAAATTCTTATGAGTATATTTTCTTTTAGATTTACTTTTAGATTTTTCCATTTCTTGTAACATTTTGCTGCAAAAGTTTAATTCATAGTTATGGGAATTCGAATACAGTTTTTGCACAATATGAAAGTGTCTTAATATTTTTGATAATTACATGTAAATTAATCATTCTCGTAGTGCTAAAGTGAGGAAATATTTTTTGAAATTTAAATTAATGATTGATTGTGTAACATTACTCCATATTGAATACTAGTTATATGTTATCCATAATATTAATTTATTACATTAATTTCACCATTAACAAGACTCTATTATTATTACAATTTCCACATTTGTTTATTTCGATATATTATTTCCATTATTCGTGGTTGTGAAAGAAAGAAAATATTTTTATACGAAATTGAAAGCAGTATTGTTGATAATGGCGGACTACCACTTAGTGTGCCTAGAAATGCATGAGGTGTAAATTTGGCCCTGTCTAAAGTAAAAAGATCCCTTTTAGCAATAGCCAAGCTCGTTAACCACTGGGTTACAGGGCAAAAAAGCAAATGGGCGAAAATTGTAAACCATTAAATACATATAATTTTATGAGTAATGCTGGTTTTTTAATCACACAAAAATTGCTTTGGCTTTTTTACTATTTACATAATGCAAGTTTATTCAACATTTTCGACATAATGATGCTTTTTCACAGTTGTTCAATGTATTAAATTTTTGAGATTTAATTTAGACTAAATTAAATGAGAATCAAATTAATTCTCTGTAAGTTTTACTTTTTGGAAGTAAGGGGTTCTTCAAAAAATTTGCTAACATTTTTGTTAATACCAGTCATTGAACAAACAAATTACCCCTCAAACAGCTGCTTGCACCCAGAAATCTGACAGGAGTCTGTCAGTACAATACGTCACAGAGGAGGTTTGAGAGAAAGGTGTGACCTCAGTAGAAAGAGAACATTCATGCATTATAGACGGGGATTGAATCCAGCTTCCTAATGTTAATCACCATGCTAACCACATGGCCATCGTAACACTGCTAAACAGTTTGTTAAAAATAACTTTCGTCAATGACGACTTCAAGATTGCTCTCTCAACCCCACCTCTATTTCACTCCTAGACTGTATATATACTATTAATGTTTGATTTAAAAAGTATAGACCTACTTTCACTCAATGATTTGGAAACATCAGATGCTGGAATGCCATTCCGATTCAATGATATGAAAATTTCTAGAAGCGGAAAGGTGATGTGGAACAACAGTGATTTGGAAACATAGAGTAGTGGAATGACATTCTGATTCAATGATTCAGAAGCAGAGAGTAGCGGAACGGTGGTCCGGTTCAATGATTCGAAGTAGAGAGTAGCAGAACTGTGTTCCATTTTGTTGCAGTAGTGCTCTTATTAATTGCTTCCCCTGTTCAAACTGTCACACTTCACCACTGGTTCACCTCATCCTGAATTTTTATTGAAATGAAGTGAACATTTCATTATTAACCTGTATTAGTGCCTGTATTTTTAATTTGAATTTGACATAACATTAGCTTAATATGGAGAGTGTATATTTGCTTTCAAAATACACAATTATGTAATATTTTGTTAATTTTTTATCAATACAACTGAAGAACTAGTAAAAAATTTTGTTTGCCATTGAAAATTTTTTCTTTTGTGAATCAGGGCATCCAAATTTAATCTTCCATTACTGTCATTATCATTAAAAACTTGAAATCATTAGATTAATAGGCCTTTTGAGGATTTAATCCTCAAACGAATAAATCAGTTTAGAAAAAGGAATAGGTTTTCTGGTATCTTTATAATTATTTTGTTTTGGAATCTTCTTATTGTAACTCGCAGAGACAAAGATCTTTGTCTCTGTGAAGAATTTTTGCCAAAAAGCCATCACTGTAGAGTTTAAAGAGAAGGTGGGAAGCAAGCTGTTGGAGTTATAATTAATTATTGTATCTATATAAATGTGCATCTTAATAGAAGAAGGTGTTCATTTTTCATATTGTATTGAGTGGTTAAAATGGAAATATCAATTAATATGAAATCTCTGCTTTCAGAAGGGACTGCCGTATTAAGGAATCTATATCTTGGTACAATGTACATGGCAGTGACTGGTCTGTGTCAATCTGTCAGTCTGCTGCCAGTTGGCAATAGAAATCTTGGGCAGCTGTCAATCAAACTTTTTAAGCATGTGAGTGGGGGGTGGATTACAGTGTCAAGTATGGTGCTTACTAATGAGCTGGTGCAAATTCTGGCATCTTGCTACCCTAAAGTAAATATATATCACCTGGGACTGGCTATAAACAGCACTCTCAGGCAAACATTTTCTCTTGGTTCTGTGTTACTACTGCACATTGTAGTATGGAAATATGGTAACCGAATTATATTATAATTAATTATGTTTTGGATCTGTTGAAATTTTTTATTCTATTTAAATAGAAATTTTCAAATAGATATATTCCTAAAAGTTTCTTTCAGAAATTGTTATTAAATTTTTATAATTTCCTAATTACATTTTGACTCGATTTATTTCCTTTAGATGAAAAACAAGCAGAAGAATCAATGAGATTACGATTTCAGGATCTGGGCTTAAGATTAGATGCCTTTAGCAGTCTTGAATATGTCGGAATAAAAACAGAAGCAAACTCTACAGATTTTGATCCATTAAAGCTGAAGATCAAAAAGCACTTTAATGACTCCTCTGTAAGATCGCCACGATCCCCTTCTGTAGTATACAAGGTTCTAAAGGTAAGTTAGCTGTCTTTTTTTATTTAGTTCCTAAATTTGATATGCTGTATTTACTCGAGCATTATTTCATTACAAAAGTCTTTTATTATTGTAATGTTGGGGATGATGGTGGGGAGATAAATATCTTGTGGTATTGATGTCAATACAGTGTGCTCTTGATTTATGAGGATTTCATTAAAGTGTTTTTGGAAGGACATGGTCACTGTGTTTACACTTTTTTTTTTTAATTTACACAAATATATATTTTTTTAGAATAATGTGGTTCGAACTCAGAAATTTTAAAAGAAAATTAAAGCCTTAAATATAATTCTTTTTAATTTATGATCAGATCCTCAAAGCTACTAGATTAACTTATATACAGGTTATGACAGAACAAATGATCATGGCACCCCAGAACTTGAACAAGACCCCAGAAGTTGCAATGTCACCAAGAACCAATACAATACCACTGAGATAGTGAGAGTTTCTTAAGACCACCACTGTAAAACCTGAACCTCAACCCTCTGTGTTGGTCCAACTGGTATCAGTGGATGAGACATCTTCGCTTACCAGTCAACTGGCCCATACATTCAAAATCCTCATATAGCCATGGACTATGAAAGTCCTACCAGATTGTAATTTTCCTCTCAAGACATGTCTGTTCAGAGCTATAGTTGCTGCATTTGGCCACTCTAGGCCAATTCTAGCAAGGCCCTGTTTAACATTGTCTGTCCATTGCAATCTAGGTCTCCCCCTTTTCCTGGAGCCTTTAAGCACACTGTTCATAATCTTGTTTGCCAATCTGTAGCTGTGCATATGGACAACATGCCCAAACCAATGCAGTCTCTCTCTGCACAAAATGCTGCTCAAAGGTAGTTGAAGAACCCTTCTTTTAACCTCCTCTCTGTTCAGAGCTATAGTTGCTGCATTTGGCCACTCTAGGCCAATTCTAGCAAGGCCCTGTTTAACATTGTCTGTCCATTGCAATCTAGGTCTCCCCCTTTTCCTGGAGCCTTTAAGCACACTGTTCATAATCTTGTTTGCCAATCTGTAGCTGTGCATATGGACAACATGCCCAAACCAATGCAGTCTCTCTCTGCACAAAATGCTGCTCAAAGGTAGTTGAAGAACCCTTCTTTTAACCTCCTCATTACCGTACAAAATCAAACCACCTAATGCTGAAGATACTGTGCAAACATCTACAATCAGAGGCATCACATTTCTTTTACCCTGCTTACAAAGAATCCATGTTTCGCTACCATAACTAACCTTACAAAGAACCAAACTATTATGCAGCCTAATTTTAGTCGTCAGGTGTACACACCTATTTTTCCACTCTCCTTAGATTCTTAAACGTCCTAGCAGTAATCCCTATTTGTCTATTTATCTCATGCCACACATCATCATTATCTGTTACATAACTTCCAAGATAATTAACCATTCCAGTGTCCAGCCTGAAAAACAGGTTTCCATCTAGAGGCAAAGCTATTTTCTCCCTATGCTCAGCCAAAAAAAAACTTTAACTTTAGAACTTTTTTGCCAAATGACTAATGAAAGGAATTATGGCATGTTGTATGCCAAATTAATTAGCATTTAATTCTGAATTTTCTGAAAATAAAGTATTTAACGAAAAAGACTATGTTTTAATTTAATAGGACTTTTTTAGAGTCATGTGGTAACAAAATGCATCTGGCAATGCAAATAAAAATTTATTTAAAAAAAACTAATAGACAGAAATGATTACAATGCACATGAATAGAATGACTATATAAGCTCACTGGACAAAAAATTAGTCATCTCCCGCCGTACAAAGGCTATGTCCGTTCGACAGCAACAAAGGGTGCACCAGTAATAAATGCATCCTACAAATAGCTGTGCTGTGTGCTACAGGGTTTATACAGTGACAAGAAGTGGTTGTGTGCCACATGTGTGTTAGTCGCTCCATGAAACATAGGTCATGCCAAAGATGTGAATGAGTGGCAAAAAGGTGTTACTACGTTTGGCCGAGCCAAAGGGCATTGTGTACAAGAAGTTTGCTGCCTTTGCAGGGTGTCAAAATGTATTGACTGACTGGAGCAATTCCTCCAGTTTGGAGCAATTCCTCCTGCATTGACTGACTGGAGCAATTCCTGCCTTGTTGCAAAGCGATTTGCCCTAACAGTGCATGACACACTGCAGTGGTCCATATTGGTGAGCACAGTCTTTCTGCCATACTTCTGGCAACGATAAGTGGTGGACTGCGATTTACACCATTGCTGCAAGACCCTTTGGAACAAGGCAGGAATTGCTCCAGTCAGTCAATGCAGGCGTACAAAAAGCTGTTTCTGAACAAACACTCCGAAGGGAACTGCATGCCATGGATATCTGGAGCAGAGTACCACGGAAGAGACCCAGTTAACAGCTCTGCACAAGGTTGCACGACTACAGTGGACTACATGACTACAACTGGACTGTTGATTCTTGGAAGTGTGTGATCTGGTCGGATGAGTTACGTTTTTGCTTGTACTCAAATGATGCAAGGCGACAGACACCAGTCTGCATGGACACCAGTCCGCCTTCCATGTGGACTGGTGTCTGCGTGGAAGGCGGACTGGTGTGCAAGGTTCTGTTCAAGCTGGAGGAGGCCCCATGCTGTTCTGGGGGTATTTCATGTATGAGGAAATGGGTCCTTTGGTTGCAGTGATGTCACACTTGAACCAGAAGGGCTATATGGAGCTACTGGATGACCACGTTGCCTTTTGTGCAGCATCTCCACTGTGAACACCAGAAGGATACCCCAGTCTTCCAAGATGACAATTGTCGCATGCACAGGGATTCAAACTGTTTGCATGTTAAAAAACAATTTTGCAATGTTCAAACTGTTTGCATGTTAAAAGTCTTGGGGATAAACTCTAAAATTTTATTGCTCAATGACAGAGAATTTTAAATTATTTTTAAACACCTCCCAGTCATCCGGCCAATATAGCTGAACTGTGGCATTTGCTGCTGGAAGAGTGGATGAATAATGATGTGCACTACATCTGCACACTGGTGGTATCCATGCCAGACAGGATTTCGGCTGTTCTTCGGTTGCATGGAGGCATTGCATGCTATTAGGTGACATTCAGCCAGGGGTGACTGAATGTCACCTAATAGCACGTAATGCCTCCGTGCGACTGAAGTCCAGTGAACTTATTTCTGGTGAGTTTATTTCGGTGAGTTTTGTCCAGTGAAATTATTTCTGAATAGCAAAAAAAATTTTTTTGGTTTTAAGTAAATATTTCTCTCATTTTGTAATTTTTTTCTTGGTAGCATACTTTGAGAAAATTTCAGGCTTTTGGCCAACTGTGCTGAGTCAGATAAACAAGTAAACTTTAGAATTAAAAAAAAATAACCAATCAATGGAAATAGGTCATGTTATATACCAAATTAAATAGAATTTAATTGCGAATTTTATGAAAATAAATAATATAAACAAATTTGCAAGTATATTGATTTTAATGACTTTTTCAATGTGATATGATGAAAAAAAGATCGCACTATACAATTAAGGCTTCATTTTGGAAAACCTGATGAGCCTTGATTGACAGCTGCAGAATAAAAGAATGAGATAATGAATTAAGGAGAAAAGGATAAAAATAAAACATGGAAGGGAACAGAATTTATAACATTTGAACAAATGTGCATATAGTTTTTGACATGTACGGATTAAATGAATAAGATAGTAATTACAAGGAGAAAAGAAAGGGGAAAAAATTGAATTGAACAGCAGCAAGGCAGGAAACCCCACAATCCCCTCAGAAAAGGCAACAAAGCCAAAACACCCCTAATCCACGAAAAAGGAGCAAGACAGGAAAACCCACAATTCCCCCAGAAAAGGCAACAAAGCCAAAACACTCCTAAACCACAGAAAAAGCAGCAAGGCAGGAAAACCCACAAACCCACCAGAAAAGGCAACAACTAAAAAAACTAAACAATAGTTATAGCACACAGAATGGAGATATCATGTGTCAGCCATCTGCATCTTGTTTGACTCAGTGAAGCATAACTAATTAAATGCAGGTGCAATCAGAATTTCTGAGAAAGATGTGTTTACTTTCAGTTTCGATTTGAAGGATGCTGGGAAAAATGATAAAAATAACTTGGGAATACTGAAATAGATTTATGGCAGAAAAGAGTGTGAAACGGGGGAAAAAATTGCGGTACATATTTTGTAATTACTTCTAAAATCTATTGTTTTTAAAAATAGCAGTTTTTTTTGTTATTTTTAGGAGATTTTCGAAAATTTAAGGAAAAATTTGTTGATAATAATTCAAATCAAACTTTTGAGCTTAAATCAGAAGGTTTCTTCAGCAAATAGGAACGTTAACAAGCAAATCGGCAATACCTTTTAGTGCTTCTAAGAAATGGCAATCAGATGGCTTTATAAAATTATTTATATTGTAGTTTAATATATATTTTTTTTATTGTACTAAAAATGAATACATACGTCCTTGCCCTCTCAATTCAGATTCTCCAAACGTATATAGACAACATGAACAGTGCAAGGGTTAAACTGAGACACTTGCTCAAAATGGCAGCCATTCAAAGCAACTGCAGCACCATCTGCCTGACCAACTTTCATCACTTGATTTTCTCTATTTATCACCAAATTTACCCTGTTACCAGTCACATCAACAGTTCTAATGCACAAATTTATCTCATCAACATCATTAGCCAACACAGGGAAATTATCTGCATAATCTAATTAGAAATTTTGAAATCTCGACAATTTAAGGCCAAAATCTTTTCCTTGCAAAGAATTTCACATAATGAAATCTATTACCAAACTAAAGAGAAAAGGGGACAAAATGCACCTTTGCTAACTCCATTAGCAATGCTAAACCAATCACTACAAGCCTGACCAACTCTCACACACAACTCAGTATTATTATAGAGAGCATTCATGACACTAACTATCTTGTCAGGTATTCCATATGATCTAACGAACAACCACACATTATGTTGATTAACAGAGTCAAAAGCCTTTTTGAAATCTACAAAGCTAGTAACCACAGGTTTTGAAACTCTAAACATTTCTCAAGAATCTGCCTAATGAAAATATTTGATCAATACATCTCCTACCAATTCTGAATCCACACTGTTCATCCTTCAGTTGACCATCAACCAAATTCAACTTGTGTAATGTTTAAAGACATTGATAAATTTTTTCTCTTTGGACCTTTTGACTGATCCAAATTAAATTAAACCTCCAGATAGCATTTTGGTGCAAGCAATGATGACTTGCCAAATAAAGTTACATTGGGGTTCATTAGGTACATTTGTGTTACTAGTCACAAAGAATTCAAAAGATTGTCAAATTTTTAAAGTTAAATCTTACAATCAATTGTCATTGCTAAAGAGAAAAAATAGCAAAATCAAAATATTCATATAATTGTTTCCAAAAAAATTAATAATTCACCATATAAACTGATGAATACAAATTAGTCTGAGCAACTAAAAGCACATTTAAACATCTCCAAAGCTGACAAACTTCTCAGCTAACATCAATCTCTCTCACTAACATTTTCTCATTACTGATTCTTAGCCTACTTCTATCATTCTTATCTTCCATGACCTAACATGACTACAAATGTGGCATGTGTTGCATGCTGGGAAAAGCATTTGCATAATTCTACAATTGTGCACTAGCTATGATGCAAGAGGGGTTGTCCTTATGTGCACATTGGCAGCTGTCAATCAAAGGTTGGAGTTGCCCATGCTCAACTTCTTTAGTGGATCGGAAGAGGAAAAAGTGATTAAGTCCAACTGAAATAAATCCTCAAAATGATAAATATAACATAAATAAAGTTAAACTGGCAAGGAAAAGTAAAAGTGAATAGGTGGACATTCACTTTTACTTTTCCTTGCCAGGAACACATCCTCATCATCCTCAAGCAACCATGGGCTATGGAGGTCCAACCAGACTGTGCAATTTAGTTCTCCAAGCATATCTGTCCTTAGCTACATCTGCTGCATCTGGCCACTGCACACCAATTCTAACAAGGTCCTATTTTTGACATTGCCCACCGCATCCTAGGTCTCCCCCCTCTTTATGAGGCCCTTAGGCACACTATTCAACGCGCCAGGCTCGTAATCTGTAGTTCCCAGGTTCGAGTCCCAGTTGGGTCAGCGTTGAGATTTATCTCCGCAAAATTCCCCGCCCTGCCACAGTCAGTAGGGGACACCGAAGGGCTTGGAAAGGCCGCCGTCCATCGGATGGGACGTTTAGCCATGGCCCCGTGTACGGGAGAGCCATACCCTGTGCACGTTAAAGAACACGCTGGATGGCCTTGACGGGAGGCTACCATCTGTCTCCCAACAGCTGTTCCAATGGGTCCCCTCCCCCAACCTTCTCTGAGCCTTTGGGGCCCATGTGACCTGGCCATTTAGCCCATGGTGTGCAAAAAAGTGCCGCTCAGAGGTAAAACAACCCAACCCACACTATTCATAATCCTATTAGCAAATCTATAATTATCCCTACCAGGCAATATGGCCAAACCAACAGAGTCTCTCTCTGCACAATATCCTGCTTAAAGGAGGTTGAAACTCCTTTGCCTAAACTCAACATTAGTTACAATTTTCACCTAATACCCAAGATACTACGTAAGCATCTAGAATCAAAAGCATCTAGTTTCCTGTTAACTTGTTTACAAAGTGTCCAAGTTTCACTACCATAACTAACCCTAGAAAGAACCAAACTATTATAGTCCAATTTTAGTCTTTAGGTATATATGCCTATTTCTCCACACTCTCCATAGATTCTTAAAAGTCCCAGCAGCAATCCCTATTCATCTGTTAATCTCATGCCGAACATATCCAGTATCTGTTACATAGCTCCCAATATAATTAAACTATGACACCTGCTCAAGACTGCAACCATTCAGATTAACTGAATCATAGCCTGCCTGACCAATTTTCATCACTTTAGTTTTCTCTCTGTTTGTAACCAAACTTACTCTACTACCAGTGTCATCAACAGCTTGAATGAAAGAGTTCATCTCATCAACATCATTTGCCAAAAGGGCTAAATCATCAGCATAATTTAATCAGAAATTTTCTTATCTCCAGACCATTTAAGGCCAAAATCTTTGCCTTACAGTGAATTTCACATGACATAATCAATAACCAAGCTAAACAGAAAAGGAGATAGAAGTACTCTTGTCGAACACCAGAAGTAATGCTAAACCAATTACTACAAGCCTTACCGACTCTAACACATGACTCAGTGTTATTATAGAGAGCTATTATTATGTTAACTAACTTGCCTAGTATACCATATGATTTCACAATCAACCACAAATTATGACGATCAACAGAGTCAAAAGCCTTTTTGAAATCAACAAAGCTAGCAACCAAAGGTTTCTGAAACTCTAAACATTTCTGAGGAATCTGCCTAAATGAAAATATCTGATCCACACATCCCCTATCACTTCTATATCCATATTGCTCATCACGCAAATGCATGTCAACCAGATTCTTAATTCTGTTAAGCGCTATCATGCAAAGGACTTTCCCTGGAACAGAGAGTATGCTGATACACCTATAGTTATCACAAGAACTGCGATCACCTTTTTTGAAAATAGGGATAATAATCTCTCTGGTAAAATTCTTAGGAACCATGTCTTTATCATAAAAGATATTCAAAATTTCAGTCATTCAAGTGGTAACCGAAACATTTCCAGCTCTAAGCATTTCCATAGTAATTTCATCTACCCCTGGGGATTTATGAAGTTTAAGTTTAAAAATAGCCAAAATAACTTCAGAATGTGTTATAGGGCCAACATTAAAGCCACCAATGCATCTATCATCATTGCAAACAATGGGAGTATTTGTTTAGAACATCACTTGTTAGAACATCACTGAAATGCTCAGCCCACCTTGTCATGACAGAATCCTCACCTTCTATAACCTTACCTTGTTTATCCTTCAATCCTGTACACCTGTCCGTCCTCTACCACACGAAACGCTAACTATCTGGTACAGCTCTCTGCTGTTGTGCTGTCTAACTGCTACCTTGGCTTTGTCAGCCAAGCCATCAAGCCAAAGATTCTTATCAGCAGCTAACATGATCCTTTACACGCTTATTAAGCTCTCTCTAATGCTTTCTATTAGCATTAGTAAGATATTGATTAAGGACATTCCTGCAGTTCTTTCTTCCTGAAATAAGCTCAAGTGCCTTATCGCTCAGATAATTCTGCCTTCTCTGCTTCTTTTTTCCTAGAAGAGTACTGTTCGTTTAAAAAAAAAAACCTGTTTAAAACAGTCCCATTCTTCCTCAACTTCAGTAGTTAGGTTAGCAAACCATGACTGTCATAATGACTAAGTAACCTATCATATCATGATAAGCTTTGGATATAACTGGGGCTTTCAGAGCTTCTGTATTAAAAGTAAATTTTTTAACCCCAGCACAGCACTTTTTAAGTTTAAGTTGCAAGACACTTTTAACAAGGTAATGGTCAGATCCAATTTCAGCTCCCGTATAGGACCTGGTATTCCTAACAGAACTAGCCCATTTGTTGTTAATTAATATATAATCAATCATATTCTTATGCAGCCCATCAGGTGAAACCCATGTGTACTTATGTATGTCGCGGTGTTTGTAATAAGTGTTAGTTATTCTGAAACCATTGAGTTTACTTACCTGTAGGAGACGTTGCCCATTGCCATTGCAGCTACCAATACCAAAAGGGCCTATCAGCCCTCCCCAAAGGTCAGAGTCAGTACCAATGTTGGCATTGAAGTCACCTAGAACAAGGTAATATCTCCTTTCTTGGCAGAATTCAAAATATCCTGAAGTTGTCCATAAAATCTATCCTTCTCATCCTTATCGGTATCCTCAGTGGGGGCATAGCAGCAGATAACTAACATTCAAGTCTTTAATGCTTGTCTGAAACTTTGCTGTAATAAATCTTTCATTAATGCACTCATATCCTAGAAGAGCATCACGCGTGTCTGCTGAGAAGCAGACCCACGTCTTGGTGATGCTTTATTGTCGTCCCTCCCTGAAAAGAGAAATTTAAAATTATTTTTAAGAATCTGACCTTTATCTGTCCATGTGGTCTCTTGCAAGCCGAGAATATCTAAACTATAATGGTGGAATTCTTGTGTGAGGACATCAAGAGAAAAAGCTCTGTGCAGAGTCCTCACATTCCAACTACCTATGGAGAGAAAATGGTTAGTGGGATGTTTAAAGGAACTATGTTTATTGAGAGAGGGAATGCTGGCAATATCCAACAGCCCCCTAATCGCAGACATGGGGCAAAGACCCGTTCTCCCGCCACTAAAGGCTGAAGCCATCTACACTGGAAGACTTCCTCCAATGTAGAATTTGATGATGCCAGTAGAAGCAAAGAGTTCAGGTGCCTGCGATGAGCTCTGCTCAGGATTGTCCACCAGCTGATAAACATATCCTGTGAATTTATTCACTTGGGGATGTCAACCCACAAACAGAAAACACAGCGGAAGATTTTCCCTCCACAAAAGCCCACCAGTTCTGCAAATTCAGAATCCATAATCAAGCTCAGATCCTTATATCAGTCCAGTCCAGTAGGTTTATATGGTCAGCATCAGGACCCTGTGTGGTTGACCACTCCTCAGCAGGGTAGAAAAAGAAAAAGAAAAGTAGCTATAGTTGTCCAGATCAGTAGGCCACATTAATCTGGCAGCCCTCCTCTTCCATTCACTTTCACAAGAGAATATCTCTTTTGAAAGGTACTAACAGCTTGCACCACCTGAAGCGGGGTCGGACATTAGGTGCTAGGCCTGGCTGGTTCTATGCATCATCACAGGGGATTGGTGCATAGCTCTCATTCCAGTGACTTTGGGGTGAGCTTTTTTCAGACGGCATTCATATTAGATGTTGCGATTTTACATCAGGCAGCATTGATGTTTTTAACAGCTTTGTAAATAACATACTCTTTTCAGAACTGCTAACATGATATTCCATTCTTTCCTTCGGTACTCTTCTTCATGTGTAAATATTCTTTGTGGGTAATAGTTTTATTTCTACCATATTATGATACATATATATATATTTTCCTCTACATCCAATACTAATGACCATAGACATTGAAAAACCTAAACTGTATAAATAAAAAAGAAACCTAATCACACAACCATGTATCTATAAATCCGTTTAACTCAAATCCATGTAAGTCGATTACCTACTGTATTTCTTTTCATTAGTTATTTAGAAAAAAAAGTTCCATAGTTAATTTTTTTGGCTGAGCATAGTGAAAAAGTAGCTGGACCTCTGGATGTAACCAGTTTTCCAGGCTAGACCCTGGAAGTGTTAATGCAGTCATATTCTAAAAAAGCATTATTGGCATGTTGCTGAGAAGCTTACCTATGCAGATGCTTTCCATTCTCCCACCCTCAGAAGAGAAATTTAAGATTACTTTTAAATATGTGACTTTTACCTGTCATTCTGATCTCTTGCAAGCCCAGAATATCTACAGGTACTGGATAGAAAAATATAAACAGTTCCATGTCATCTCAGTAAAAAACCACATTCAGGGCTCAATAACTTCTTCAATATGATTTTTGGTGAAAAATATGTGTAAAGGTAAATTAAAGATCTTTATTAAATTTATCTAAATCTTGATTTTAAGTGATATTTGTTCAGTATTCAGAGATGAATGCTGGAATATTTAGCAGGCTACATAAAATTAACCCCAAAATTTAAAACATTAAGACAGTTAAGAGAACAGAGATCATAATTGACTCTAATAGAATGTTTGTTTTAATGTTTGAATTAAATTTTGGGGTCAATTTTTTTGTAGCCTGTTAAATGATCCAGCTTTCATACCTGTTTTTTAATACTGAGCAAATATTATTTAAAACCAAGATTATTATTGACACTTGAATTTATTGTTAGACATATTTTTCATTAAAATTCATATTGCAGAAATTATTGAGCTCTGAATGTGATTTTCTATTGAGATAACAATGAACTGTTTCTATTTTTCTATTCAGTACCTGTACGTTGTAATGTTGGAATTACTGCATGGGAATATCAAGAGAATAATCTCTCTCTGCAGTGTCCTCACATTCCATGTATCTGTGAAAAGGAAATAATTAGTAGGATTTTTAAAGAATCTAGGATTATTGAGAGAGGTAGAACCAACAATATCAAACAGCCCCATATTTCAGGCCTGAGGCAAAAAACATTTCCCCCACTTGCTAAAGGCTTAAGCCACCAATGCTAATAAAAACTTCAGACACTGCCTTTGCAATTGGCCCTTTTCAAGAATTGGTTCTGAAAAAAGTAAAATCATAGTGTAGCTGTCAGCGTAAGTTCAGTGTAAATATCGTTAGCACTATAAGAGTTAGACCACAAGTAACTGTCTTGAGCAGAATAATGATATTCATTGTTAGGATTTGTTAAATTAATCACAAAAGCTGTTATACATGAATAAAGCAGTAAATGCTGTAGACCTTAGAATATAATTGAAAAGGTACATGAAGCAGTTTTACTAATCACTTACAATAAATTGCACAAAATAAAATCATTAGGGTAGCATTACTACTGTATATTTAAAAAAAAATGGAATAATAACTAAAATTTTGATCAGAAAACTGAAAATAGACATAGAAAACACAACTAATATTAAACTATTTCAAAATGAGTGTGAATCTTATTAATCCTTTTTAGGTACTGAATGACAAGTTTTGTGGCAATATAGAGAAAACTATGCCCAGTACCTTTCCTGACCAATATTTCACATGCTCAGCACACTGTCTTTCTTGCAAGTAAGTACAGTTTGAAATGTTGATACTTTTTATATTTTTGATAACTTTTTACTCTTATATGTTTAATATATTAATCCTTTTTTAATATTGTAAGTTTTAAAAATTCTTTTGTGATGACCTTCAGTTTGCAGCCCTCCTACTTATGTATATCATTCGTTAACTGAAAATACAGATAAGATCTGTAGTCCAGTTCTTAGTAGTTACTATAAGTTTTATATATCAGTTATGCATCTCAACATAAATACACTGCATTACTGTATTCATATGTAATACTAGTAATCAAACAGTGCCTTTGGCACCTCTTGATTTCTATCCTATCAATCTGAACCCTATTGACTTGTGACACCAGTCTGAAAACACTTGACTTGTGACACTGGTCTGACTTACAAACTTAACATTACTTACAAACTTGTGACACTGAAAATCCAGAATCAAATGCCAAATAATTTGACATATAACATGCCATAATTCCTTTCATTAGTTATTTGTCAAAAGAGTTCTAAAGTTAAATTTGGCCTCTGGATGTAAACCAGTTTTTTAGTCTGGACACTGGAAGGGTTAAAGAGTTCTGTTTTTTCCTATATAGCACACACATAATCATCATGCAACCATGGGCTATGGAGGGTCAATAAATGTGTAATTTTGTTCTCCAAACATGTCTGTCTTGAGCTACAGCTGCTGCATTTGGTCACAGTAGGCCAATTCTATCCCAAGAGCAAAGAGGTATTTGTACTTGCTTGATTCTGCTTAGGTCATTCATTATTACTCATTCGTTTCTTCTATGGGCAGACAATGAACTTAAGTGCGAGTTTTGTGACACTGTTTTAACTATCAAACATATTTTAATCAAATGTCCATGTTTTAGTATCGAATGTCGTTTATATTTTAGCTTTCAAAATTTTATGTCCGAGCCTCTTACACTCAGACATCTTTTATCTGATCATTGCATTTTACTGCATTTTTTTCCTTTTTAAAACATAGTGGCTATTTTACTAGATTTTGATTTTACCTTGTATTTTTTATATCTAACCCAGATCTTTTACACCTGGAATTGTTTTATCTTGTATTTCTCAAGTTGTTTTAATTTATACTTATATCCTTGTTCTTTGTTGGTTTACAATTTTACAATGTAGTGTTTTGGTTTTAACTTTTGGTGTGGGTTCACTTGTCTTTTATCATTTATATTGTCTTTTGTTTGGTGCATTATTGCCCTTGCACCATAAAACCCCAAACAACCATCAGCCAATTCTCTCAAGGTCCTGTTTGGCATCTTTTTCTTTTCTTCTCCCCCTTTTCTTGAGGCTTTTAGGTACACTTTTCATAACCCTTTTTGCCACTCTACAGCTATGCATACATGCAACATATCCAAACCAACACAATCTTTACATAATATGCTTCTCAAAGGAGATTGCTGACTCCTAACAAAGTTAAACCACCTAATACCCAAGATACTACATTAGCATCTAGTTTCCTGTTATCTTGTTCACAAAGCATCCAAGTTTCACTACCATAACTAACCTTAGAGAGAACCAAACTATTATACAGTCTAATTTTAGTCTTTATGTATATATATGCCTATTTCACCACACTCTCCATTGATTGTTAAAAGTCCCAGTAGCAAACCCTATTCTTCTATTTATTTCATTCTGCACATCAAGTGTATCTGTTAGATAGCTCCCAAGATAATTAAACTGTGTACTTGCTCAAGAGTACAACCATTCAAAGCAACTGAAGCACCATCTGCCTGACCAATTTTCATTACTTTAGTTTTTATCTGTTTATGATCAAACCTACTCTATTACTAGTCTCATCAACAGCCCTAATGAAAGAATTCATCTCATCAACATCAATAGCCAAAAAGGCTAAATCATCTGCATAATCTGAATTAGAAATTTTTAAATCTCCAAATCATTTAAAACCAAAGATCTTCTCTGTGCAAAAGAATTTTGCATAACATAATCAATAACCAAACTAAAGAGAAGAAGAGATAAAATGCACCCTTGCATGACTCCTCTAGCAATGCTAAATTAATTACTGCAAGCCTTACAGACTCAGTATTATTAAAGAGAGCTTTCATTATGCTAACTAACTTGCCAGGTATTCCATATGATTTACAATCAACCACAAATTATGTGAATCAGCAGAGTCAAAAGCCATTTCAAAATCTATAAAGTTAGTAACCACAGATTTTTAAAACTCTAAACATTTCTCAAGAATTTACTTTAGTGAAAATATGTGATCAAAACATCCCTTACCACTTCTGAAACCACACTGTTCATCACACAGTTGTCTAGCAACCAAATTTTTAATTCTATTAAGTATAATCATGCAAAGAACTTTACCTGGAAGAGAAAGTAAACTAATTCCCCTATAATTATAACAAGAACTGCGATCACCTTTTTTTAAATTTTGAAATAGTAATTGCTCTGGTAAAATCCTTAGGGACAATGCCTTTATCATAAGATATTCGAAATATTAGTCATTCACATGGTAACTGAAACATTCCCAGCTCTAAGCATTTCCATAGTAATTTCATCTATCCCTGGGGATTTATGAAGTTGAAGTTTAGAAATAGCCAAAATAACTTCAGACTGTATTATAGGGCCCCCATTAAAGCCACCAGTGCATCTATCATCATTACAAATAAGGGAAGTAGAACTAACCACATTGTTTAGAGCCTCACTGAAATGCTCAGCCCACCTAGTCATGATAGAATCCTCACCTTCTATAACCTTACCTTATTCATCCTTCAATCCATGTACACCTATCCATTTTCTACCACACAAAACATTAATTATCTGGTACAGCTCTCTGCTGTTGTGCTGTTTAACTGCTTCCTCATCTTTGTCAGACAAACCATGAAGTCTAATTTTCTTATCTCCTGCTAACTGATCCTTTACACCAGACGTGTCCAACCCGCGGCCCTGGACAGGGTAATGCGGCCCACAAAATCGTAAAGTTTATGACATAAACTTTCAACATGATTATGTGATTTTCAATGAGTGTTTTTTTTGTGACTCAGTGGTGCAGTGCTAATGTCATCTCAAAAGAAAACAGAACGCAAAAAAAGAAAAATTGTGGATGAAGGAAGAGTGTTCAATGAAAAATATACATGAGTACTTTTTTGTAAGACAAATTTTAAAGCACTATGCTTAATTTGTAGGGAAATTGTGTCAGTTTTCAAAGACTACAATTTGAAAAGGCACTATATGCAGAAACATGCTGCCAAATTCGATATATATCAAGGAATGTGTCGTAAAGACAAAATAGCAGAAATGAAAAAAGTCTGTCATCTCAACAAATTTTTTTTTAAGAAAGTTACAATTCAAACAGACTCGATTACAAAAGAACTGCAGGTTAGGGTGCGAGATGGCTATTTTTGAGGATGTACGAGAGCGTAGAGGCTGCAAGTGCTGTTATTACTACAGAGCATTAATGACAAAAGTATTAGTGACACAAGCAAATATCCCAATTAAAAACTTTTCTGGCTATTTTATGTGATGCCCAAAACAATTCATCTTCATTCAGTGTGGCCCAGGGAAGTCAAAAGGTTGGACACCCATGCTTTACACCTTTATTAAGCTCTGTGTAATGTTTCTTATTTGTGTGTAATGTTTCCTAGTAGTAGAATATTGATTAAGGACCTTCCTGTAGTTCTTTCTTTATGAAATAATCTCAAGTACCTTATCACTCCAATAATTCAGTTTCCTCTGCTCCTTTTTACCTAAAAGAGTACTGTTAATTTCAAGAAAAGCCAGTTTGAAACGATTCATTTTCTTCATGAACTTCAGTAATTGACAAACCATGACTGTCATAATGGCTGAGTAATATATATCATAGTAAGCTTTAGCTATAACTGGGTCTTTCAGAGCTTCAGCACAACCCTTCTTAAAGCAACCTTCCTTAGCACAACCCTTCTTAAAGCAACCTTCCTTAGCCAACCCTTCTTAAAGCAACCTTCCTTAGCACAACCCTTCTTAAAGCAACCTTCCTTAGCACAACCCTTCTTGAAGCAACCTACCTTAGCACAACACTTCTTAAGTTTTAAGTTGCAAGAAACTATTAACAAGGTAATGATCAGATCCAATTTCAGCTCCCCTATGTGACCTGGTATTCCTAATTATTACGGGTAATTCTATTTCTTTCATTAGCACATTTGCTGTTAATTAAAATATAATCAATCATATTCTTATGCAGCCTATCTGGTGAAACCCATGTGTGCTTATGTATGTCACAGTGTTTGGTATTGTCAAACCATACTAAGGTTAAAAATTTTACCTTTAACACTTAGGGGGGCGGGGGTTGCTCAGTCGGTAGTGCGCCAGGCTCGTAATCTGTAGTTCCTAGGTTCGAGTCCCAGCTGTGTCAGCGTTGAGATTTATCTCCACAAAATTCCCCGCCCTGCCCATGGTCAGTAGGGGACACCGATGGGCTTGGAAAGACCGCCGTCCGTCGGATGGGACGTTAAGCCATGTTCCCATGTGTGGGAGAGTCATACCCTGTGCACGTTAAAGAACACGCTGAATGGCCTTGATGGGAGGCTACCATCTGTTTCCCTCCCCCAACCTTCTCTGAGCCTTCAGGGTCTATGTGACCTGGCCATTTAGCCCATGGTGTGCAAAAAAGTGCCGCTCAGAGGTAAAACAACCCAACCTTTAACACTTAAGCTCTGAAAGACCCAGTTATAGCTAAAGCTTGCTATGATAGGTTACGTAATCATTATGACAGTCTGATAATCATTATGACAGTCTTAATCAGCATGAGTCTTTGATTACTACTGAAGTTGAGGAAGAATGGGACAGTTTTAAAGAGTCATTTCTTGAAACTAACGGTATTCTTTTAGGAGAGGAGGAAAAATTATTTTAATGATAAGGCACTTGAGCTTATTTTGGAAAGAAAGAACCTCAGGAATATCCTTAATTAATACCCTACTAGTCCTAATAGAAAGCATTAAGTATAATCATGCAAAGAACTTTACCTGGAACAGAAAGTAAACTAATTCCCCTATAATTATCACAAGAACTGCGACCACCTTTTTTAAAAATTGGGACAATGATAGCTCTAGTAAAGTCCTTAGGAACACCACCTTTATCATAAAAAAAATACTCAAAAATTTCAGTCAGCCATGTGACATTACAAATGTTCCCAGCTGTAAGTATTTCAGCAGTGATTTCGTCTACCCCTAAGGATTTATGCAGTGTCAATTTAGAGATAGCCAGAGCGACTTTGGAATGTGATATTAGGTTTATTTTTTAACTTTTTTGAATTGCATTGTGCATTTAAGTTTTAAACTTTTAAGGATTTTAAAATATCTTTTTTAAGTCTTGAGTGATGTGCAGATGGACATTAGATCTTACCAGTAATAGCACAAAAGAGCAGTACCTCACATGAGAGGGAGAAGGAGATTTATGAACTTTATGATGCATATACAGTCACAACAACAGCTTATAACATCTACCTTATGAAGCAACAAAAATCTCTTCTACCATTTTTGCTTGCCTGTGTATTTAACACATAAAGTACTGACCATACAGCCATAACAACGGCTACTACCATCCATCTTGTTGAATAGTTCAAGATATCCTCTACTTTCCTGTGTGATTCAACCTAATGCTCTGTGACAACGAAACAGCATATCGTGCCAAAAAGAAGAACTGGTATGCTTTGGGAAAGTCATCATTTTCAACGCTTAACATCTAACAGCTGGTTTCAACTTCAAGCTGAAGTTGAACTCCATCGCAACTTTACCAGCCAAACCAACCTGGTAATTACCTTTATATTATCTTTGCCCTAAATCTCCTTTGTGCTAGAAAACAAAGGATAATATTATGATCAGTAGTAAAGAATCACAGGATAAGTCCTGTAGACATGGAACTCAGGAAATAATGAGCTGAAAAAAAAAGTTTTGATAATCACGCTATACCAATCTAAGAAAAGTGAAATGCACTGATATCTGGCCTTAGGGTACAGTAGCATTACTCCCCATTTTCTTTTACTGCACTCCTCATTCGTATAAGTGTTTTAAAACTCTTAAATTATGTAATGTCTTTCATTGTGATATTAAACTATTATTTTACTGCACTCCTCATTCGTATAAGTGTTTTAAAACTCTTAAATTATGTAATTTCTTTCATTGTGATATTAAACTATCATCTTATTAGTTGTGTTAGACTTATTTATTAAAAATTTTGAAAAAAAAAAAAAAAACTAATGTACAGAAATAATAATAATGCATATAAATAGGAAGGTTATTTCTGAATAATAATAATAATTACTCTCGTTTATAATTTTTCCTTGATACCATACATACTGTGAGGAAAGTCTTTTTTTGCCTCTGTATCCAAGACATCATTCATTTTCTGGAAACAATATAAGATCAATTTTTTTTTGCTGGAAAAGATAGAAAAATTAAAAGAAAAATTTACATATAACTTAATGTGATGTTAAATAAACTATCCACAACAGCTCATAAGCTGGCCATTCAATGCAGCATAACTTCAAAAGATCGATAGAACAGCCAACCTAGAGATCGATAATTTACGCAAATAAAATCTACAGAAAAGAAAACAAACGTTTTAATATAAAAGTATAATACAAATTAGATGAATGATGACATTATCTAATGTATAATCCAACAATACATGCTGTGAACAATCCATTGTGTTTCCACTTGACAGCAATTGTAAGCTGCGCTAGGTCATGGCACCTGCTCCTATGCCATGATGCTGCAGGCAGCCTCACAATAACAAGCTCTGGCCTTGTCTGGCTAAGATGGTTCTTGTTACTTATAGTTTTAGTTATAGTTTCAATTTGAAGAGTGGGAACAATGTATAGAATGCTGGGATAAATGATAAAAATAATTCTGGAATATTAAAAACGTTTAAGGCAGAAAAGTGTTTAAAGCAGAAAGAACAATGGAGATATGTACTTCCTAATTACATCTAAAATCTTCCATTTTTTAAAATAGCAGTTTTTTTTGTAATTTTCAGAAGCTTTTCGAAATTTCCAGGAATAATTTGTTGATAATAGTTGTTGAGTAAAGTTGCACTAGTGTCACGGCACCTGTATCTATGCTCCCGATCTGTGTAAATTTAATACCCCCTACAACACCAAAGGACTTTGAAGATTTAAAGCACACGCTATCCACCACTGTGTCCTATATTCACAAGTCAAATATCTTTTTATTAGAAAAAGTTCTAACTCATCTCATCATCAGTTATACTGATATCTACTTTTGAAACTAGAAGTGGAATACACACAAAACATCCTCATGCAGCCATGGGTGTGGAGGTCTTAGACTGTGTACTTCTCTCCAGATATGTCTGTCCTGAGCCAGATATGTCTGTCCACCACTGTGTCCTATATTCACAAGTCAAATATCTTTTTATTAGAAAAAGTTCTAACTCATCTCATCATCAGTTATACTGATATCTACTTTTGAAACTAGAAGTGGAATACACACAAAACATCCTCATGCAGCCATGGGTGTGGAGGTCTTAGACTGTGTACTTCTCTCCAGATATGTCTGTCCTGAGCCACAGCTATTGCACTTGACCACTGTAGGCCATTTCTAGCCCAGGTTTGAGTCCCAGCTGGGTTAGCTTTGAGATTTATCTCTGCAAAACTCCCCACCCTGCCCACATCAGTAAGGGACACTGATGGGCTTGGAGAGGCTGTCATCTGTCGAATGGAATGTTAAGCCATGGCATATGTGCAGGAGTGCCTTACCCTGTGCATGTTAAAGAACATGCTAGATAACCTTGATGTGAGGCTACCAACCTCATCATTTCTTTCAAAGTCAAACCACCTAATGCCCAAGATATTGTATAAGCATAGGCTGACATCTGTTTCCCAACAGCTGTTCCAGAGGGTCCCCTCCCCCAACCTTCTCTGAGCCTCTGGGGTCCTTGTGACCTGGCCATTTAGCACATGGTATGCAAAGAAGTGCTGCTCAGAGGTAAAACAACCCAACCCAAAATGCCAATTCTAGCAAGGTCCTTTTTGACATTATCCACCCATCACATTCTAGATCTTCCTCTTTTCTTGAAGCCTTTTGGGCACACTATTCATAATCCTGTTTGCCAATCTGCAGCTATGTATATAAGCAACATGGTCAAACCAACACAGTCTATCTGTCTGTACAAAATGCTGCTCAAAGGATATTAATCGCTCCTTCTTCTAAGCTCATCATTACTTTCAAAGTCAAACCACCTAATGCCTGAAATACTGTGTAAGCATATAGAACAGTGCTATCCAACTGGTGGCCTGTGGAATGAAATTTTGCGGCCGCAACTGAAGAATAAACCAAATTTCATTTCTGAATTTTATTCCCTATTTTATCATATGTAGTAGAACATTTTGCAGTTCGTAAGTCGTATCAACCGATGATGTAGGATTATAATTCAATAGTAAAGAATCTCGGGAGATGCTCTGTAGACAGCCCTACAATCTTGCTGTTTTAAATAAATGTAATTAATATTTACTTCATTACGAAATAATTGTACACACTTTCAGCTATATGCCCTTTTGCTCTTTATTGCAACTTTGTACATGTTGCATGATGTTGTTTCAAATGCTGTACATAATATGCTCTTATGCTGCAATTATTTTAAAAACTCAGACTTTTATATGAATAAAAAAAGAGTTATAAGGTTATATTTTCATGATTAAATTTAATTAATTTAATAAATTCACATATTTTAAGAAAATAATTTTAATTTATTGAATTATGTTGAAAACTAATGTGTTTTTTTACTTCTTTGGAAAACTGGCAACCAACTGCTAATTGCCATGAGTGTACAGAATCTGCTTTTTGTGCATTGTGTACCTATTTTGTGTTAGTGAAAGTTGGTTTATAAGTGTTTGCATAAAATGCCACAATTATTCTAAATTTCTTTACAATACATAAAAGCTTGTAGACCCCAAACAAATGCGAATGTCTGTAGCTAAAAAAAAGAAGTATTGAAAGTGAAAATTATAAATTTCAAGAACAATGGGAGAGTGAGTTACTGAATATCTATCCACTGTAAAGCTGTTTTGTATAACAGGATAAAGATCAGTATAGATGCCATCCCTGCTCAATACAATTTTTCCTCTACACTCATCTTTATCCTGTTACATAAAACAACTTGATAGTGGATACATACTCAGTAAATCAATGATGAGCTGTTAGTTCATATGTCTAAATGCAAGGTACTACTGATTATACCAGAGGTGATGCAGATTCCAATTTGCTCACAAAAAAATTTAAGCCAGGAGCATCTTGTGGCATGGCTGGTCGTGTGCACATATTTGGGATGGCTCTGAAGAAATATCAGCCCCAAATGCACTTAAAAGATAGTGATTAACCAGATGGTGTATAGCATAACATCAGCAGTAGCAGAGAGATTGATCAGCAGCCAGTAGCTCAGTGGTCAGAGCACCTGACATTCATCAGAAGGTTGTGGGTTCAGATCCCACCCAGCTCCAGACAATTTTTTCTCTACACTCGTCTTCATCCTATTACATGAAACAGCTGGATAGTGGGATAGATACTCAGTAAATCATTGATAAACTGTGAATTCATTTGTCTAAATACAAGGGAGAGTGAGCATTTGTTTACCATGTTAAAAGGAAAACCATGCTATTTGATTTGTTCTCAGACTATATCAGTTAACAAAGAATATAATCTTAGACATTATATTTCTTTACATAAAACAAAGTATTTGAATTATACATGACAATGCAGAATTACTTTAGTAAAGAATTTGAAAAGTCAATTTACAAAGCTAAGGAATATATTTATTTCTGTAACAAAAACTTGAGAGGCATCTGTAATTGCTCCATTTGCCATTTCTAAAAGAATAGCTAAGGCGAAAAAATCATTCTTTGATGGAAATTTAATTGAAAATTTTGTTATTGACATGGCTAAAGCTTTTGGTTAAGATGAACTAGCTAAAAAGTTGAAAGTGTTTTGCTTTCACATCAAACTATAGGTCACCCTGTGGCAGAAATGGATAAACATGTTAGTGAAAAGGCTAAATCATCTGCATAATCTAAATCAGAAATTTTGAAATTTCCAAACCAGTTAAGACCAAAAATTTTTTCCAATCAAAGAATTTTGCATAACATAATCAATAACCAATCAAAAGAAAAAGGAAGACAAAATGTACTCTTGTGTAACTCCACTAGCAATGCTAAACCATTCTTCAAGCCTACCAACTCTCACACACAACTTAGTGTTATTATATAAAGCTTTCATTATGCTAACTAACTTGTCAGGTATTCCATATGATCTAATGATCAACCACTAATTATACTGATCAACAGAGTCAAAAGCGTTTTTCAAATCTAAGAAGCTAGTAACCACAAATTTCTGAAACTCTTAACATTTTACAACAATCTGCCAATTAAAATATTTTATCTCTACATCCCCTACCACTTCTGAATCCACACTGTTCATCTGTCACACAGTTGTCTCTCAACCAAATTCTTAATTCTATTAAATATAATCATGCAAAGAATGCTACCTGGAACAGAAAACTAACTAATTCCCCTATAATTATCGCAAGAACTATGATCACCTTTTTTAAAAATAGGGATGATAATAATAGCTCTTAGTAAAATTCTTAAGAATAACATTTTTATCATAAAAAATATTCAAAATTTCAGTCAGCCATGTGCCAACACAAATGTTTCCAGCTCTAAATATTTCAGTAGTAATTTCATCCACCCCTGAGGATTTATGCAGTTTTAATTTAGAGATAGTGAAAGCAACTTCAGAATGTCACTTTGGCTATCTCTAATATAGGACCAACATTAAAGCTCCTCATTACAAACAATGGGAGTGGAGTTTAATCATCCACAATGTTTAACTTTCACTTTGTTTAAAGCATCTCTGAAATGCTTAGCGCACCTAGCTGTGATAGAATCCTCACCTTCAACCACCTTACCATGTTTTATCCTTCAATCCCTTTATACCTCACCATTTCTTTCCACACAAAAGAGTAACTATCTTGTACAATCCCCTGCTGTTGTGCTGTCTAACTGCTTCCTCTGCTTTTTCAGCCAAGCTGTCAAGCCAAAGATTCTTATCAGCTGTTAACTGATCTTTTACACATTTATTTAAGCTCATGTGATGCCATCAGTTTGGATTAGTAGGGTGTTGATTCATATCATTCCAGCACTTCATTCAGAAATACAGAATCTGAACTGGAACAGCATTCTGATGTAGTTGCTGCTTTGTATCAAGTAATTGCTTCCCCAAGTCAAAATGTCACACTTCACTACTTGTACACTGCCCTACCAAAATATGATGTGCAACACATTGCCATTGCAACTATCAATGCCAGAGGGAATCACCCCTCCCCTAAGGTCAGAGTCACTACCAACTTTAGCATTGAAGTCACCTAGCACGAGAGAAACATTTTTTTCTAGAATTCAAAATGTCCTGAAGTTGCTTTTAAAACCTATCCTTCTTGTGCTCATTGGAGTCTTCTGCTGGGACATAGCAACAGTTGACATGAAAGTGTTTAATTTTTGTTTGAAATTTAGCTGTAAGAAATCTTTCATTAATGCATGCATACTTTAAAATAGCATGTATAACTGGCATGTCTGCTGAGAAGCAAACCTACGCCTTGGAGATGCTTTCCAACCTCCCTCCCTGAAAACAGAAATTTAAAATTATTTTGAAGTATCTGGCCTTTACCTGTCCATCTGGTCTGTTACAAGTCTAGAATATCTGTTATAACACTGGAATTCCAGTGTGAGGACATCAAGAGAATAATTGCAATGTAAATGCCCTCATGTTCAATGTATGTAGTAAGGTCCAAAAGTTTCCGGCCCAAACATATTACAACAAGAATTGACAGGTCTAACTCCGTCAACCCCCACCCTATGTTTTGTTGCACTGCAGTTAAAATTTTGCAGCTCTAGCATTAGTAGCACTCCAGCTAGCGTCGCGATAGAAGTGCTATTGCCCAATATTTTAAAATGTTTAAAGAAATTAAACAACGTTTAGATGCTGTGTACGGAGAATCTTCCCTGTCATATTCGACGGTTAAAGAATGGGCTTAAGGAGAGATTCAATTGAAGATGAACCTCATCAAGGCAGAACCGCAGAAACACTCACTCCGGAAACAATTACACTGGTGCAAGAAGAGGTGCTAAAGGATAGGCGACTGAAAACTAAAGAATTATCAGCATGGTGTGGAGTTTAGAAAACCACTGTGCTTCGAATTTTACATGACCATCTATATGGTCATGTAAAAAGTACAAAGTGAATTGAAGATTGGTCCCAAAACTTTTGAGTGTTGCCCAAAAACAACGATGCTTGGAATGCTGTTCTGAATTTTTAGCACTTTGTGAGGGGCAAGATAGAGAAGTGATTGATTCAATTGTTGTGGGAGATGAAACTATGGTTCTGTACCATGATCCCCTGTCTAAACGGGAATCTATGGAGTGGCAGCATCCTGGATCCCCATGGCCAAAAAATGCAAAAGTGACACAATCCCAAAAAAAGATCATGGCCACCATCCTTTGGGATTCTCAGGGGATTCTGCTAGTCGACTTTAAGGAATGAAATGCTACAGTTACTGGTGAGTATTATACATCATTAAAGTATACCATCAAAGAGAAACACTGAGGAAAGCTGTCCCAGGGAGTGAGGTTATTGCACGACAATGTGCCAGTGCACACTTCAGTTGCTGTGAAGGCTGCTATTCAGCAATATGGTTTCCAGGAATTAAATCGCCCACTGTACAGCCCCGACATAGCCCCTAGCAACTACTTTTTGTTTTCAAAACTGAAGTCAGATCTGCATGGGAAAAAATTTACAAGTGATGAAGAAGTCATTTCTGCAGTTTTAAACCATTTTAAGGACAAAAGTTCAGATTATTTTTTCAGTGGTATAGAAAAGTTAATTAGCCATTCTAAAAAATGTATTGAAATAAAGGGTGATTATATTGAAAAATAAAATTATTGTTTGATTCTATTACCTCTTTAATGCCTTTGGGCTGAAAACTTTTGGACCTTATTAAGTACCTGCAGAGAGAAAATGATTAGTAGGATTTTTAAATAAACTAGGTTTATTGAGAGTGATAGGGTCAACAATATCAAAAATCACAGGCATGAGGCAAAGATCCATTCTCCCACTACTAAAGACTAAAACCACCCATGTTGGTAAGAACTTCAGGCACCAGATTTTCAAGTGGGCCTTTTCAAGAACCAGAATGTAGACAGAAACTGACCTGCCTGAAACACATTTCTCCAATGTAAGATTGGCGATGCCCATGTAGGTAACTAAAGGTTCAGGTGCCTGCAATTTCATCTGATTAGGATTATCCACCAGCTGATATAAGGTATCCTGTGCCTCTGTTCATTTAGGACTGGCAACCTCAAGCAAACAGAAACACAGTGGTCAATTTTCTCTCAACAGAGGCCCACTAGTGCAGCAATTTGAGGAGCCATAATCAAGCTCAAAGCCATCTAGGGGGTCCTAAATCTCAAGTCCAGTCTATGGGGTAAAATGGTCAGCTTCAGGATCCTGTGAAGTTGACCACTCATTAGCAGGGCAAAAAAAAAAAAAAGGAATAGTGTCCATAGATATCCAGATCAGTAGGCCACACTGATCTGGCATCCCTCTCCTTCCATTCCTTTCCAAAAGAGACTATCTCTTTTGAAAGGTACTAATGGCATGCACCATGAGAAGGCAGAGTTCTACATTAGGTGATAGGCCTGGCTGGTTCTGTGCATCATCGCTGGAGATTGGTTCACAGGTCTCCTTCCAGTTTATGCCTAGCTACTATTTACAGACCAAATGGAATTCTGTTTTGTAAATATTTTGCTTTCAGCTAAAGATAAGATTGTGTGAAGTTTCTGTCTGCCTGATACTCTTTGAGTAGATACAGATCTCTCTCATAGCAGTAATTTGTACTGCATATATCTGCCATGTGACATACTGGAAGTATACATATACATTCACTCACTCACCCACTCTCCATTAAAGGTATATTTAACCCCTATAAAGCCATGATTACCCAGTAAAGGTATATTTAGCCTTATTAAAGCCACCACCACCTGTAAGATATTAGCCACCACCCAGTAAATGTGTATTTAGCTTAATTGTGTGTCAGAAGGTTAATTAATGTGTATTTAACTTAATTGTGTGTCAGAAGGTTAGATAATAGCTGAACAATCCTGCATACTATCTGAAACAGACATTTTCTTTCCCTACTTTCCCCCGTGGAGTACACTATTTTATCTATTGATTGGTTGATTTCTAAATTAAATAAATTACACACTTTTTGCAATATTACTTATATTCATCAATTGTTGCATAATTGTATCTGAGTACACCTGTACCTGATGTGACTCAAAGCAAAATGATTGGACTCCACTAATTCAACTGTTCAAAAGTAGTTTTGTACATTGTTTTACATCTGGTGATATAAAATTACTACCAGAAAGACAAGGTTGTGGTATGGTATAGTTGTTACACCAAATGCCAATTTGTTTAGCGTTTGATACCCTTCCAAATTGTAGATTTAATTATTAATGCCACATAATTTTGTGTGTGATAGGTTAAACTTGCAGTTTCTAATTTTGTTAACTTAATCAAACATCTTTAATTATTTTATGTGTTGTTTTAAAGTGCAGTATATATATATGTTTTATTGCAGGTGTCATTGCACTAACAGTATGAACCATATGAAGGAAGGCCTCGAGCATGAATCATCTACAAATTGTGTATATCAACATCAATATGTAAATAGAATATACCTTTGTAAGGTAAGAATGGCAAGTAAGCCCCTTCACCCTCACCAAAATTAACAACAACAATATAATTTAAACTATTAGTGGAATACCAGAAATTATCTATATACTTTTGTGATGGTGATGGGTTAGGAGTAGGAAGTTATTATTATTGTAGTTTAATAAAATATGCATCAAATGAAAAAAAAAATATTTTTCAAGCTTTAATGTATTTTTATTATATAATTTTTTTTTAAATGGCAATTTTTATTTTTGAGTTTTTTTGTTGTAACAGATACATATATCCTCAGCCTCTCATTTCGGATTCTGTCAATGTATACATACAGTATGAACATGGGAAGGTTTAAGCCATGGCTCCATGTGTAGGAGAGCCATATCCTTTGTACGTTAAAGAACACACTGGATAACCTTAAAAGGAAGCTTCCATCTATTGCCTAACAGCTATCTAGTGGGTGCCCATCCACCAACCATCTCTGAGCTTCTGGATCCTTGTGCCCCTGGTCATTTAGCCTGTTGTGTGCAAAAAAAGTGCTGCTCAGAGGTAAAACAATCCAACTCCTAACCACACCATTTTAAAAAATGTTTAATATAAATTAAGAAATGTAATAAGACAACAACATTATAAAATTACAATACTTGAAAAAAAAAAAACTTTTGAAGAACATATATTACTAATCAGCAAATGTCCATCGTATCAACTTTTATGAAATATTATCCAAACTAGATTCTATCCAGCTTATTAAGGATAGCATGAACATTAAGAATCAACATAATATAAAAATTAGAAAAGCTAAAACGTGTTTCATATTATTAACAAAAAATGTCAAAATATAATTAAACCTGTTCCTTTTGTCAATAAATTTGACATAGTTCCAAATGATATACTATAAAGAACTCTAGAAAGTGGTACTAAATTTTGCTATCCTCCAAATCTACCACCTATTAAAGATTGGATCATAAAATAATCTACTAAATCATTTCTCCATGTAGTCAACAGTTCACATATTTAAATGATTCTCTAGGAGTCAATTGTAATAAATTTGGGATTTTAAATCCATGAAAGCTGACCACTCTGTTCCCACATTTTCAACATATTGGTGCTGTTATATTTGTTTTTCTGCAGGGTTTATCGTGTCCCCTCTGTTATCTTTATCTCCCCCCTCTCTCTTTGCAGCTCCTTTATGGGCATCATGTCTCTACATTCCTGAACTCTAGCACCTAATGTCCGACCCCGCCTTCTCGTGGTGCAGGCCGTTAGTACCTTTCAAAAGAGAGTATCTCTTTTGGAAGGGAACGGAAGGGGAGGGCTGCCAGTTCAGTATGGCCTGCTGATCTGGTCATCTACGGCCACTTTTTTCTTTTTTTTCAACCCTGCTGAGGAGTGGTCAACTTCACAGGGTCCTGGTGCTGACCATTTATACCTACTAGACTGGACTTGTTTATGGATTTGAGCTTGATTATGGATCCTGGACTTGCTGCACTAGTGGGCCTCTGTTGAGGGAGAGTCTGCCACTGTGTTTTCTGTTTGCTTCTGGGTTGCCAGCTCTAAGTGAACAGAGGCATGGGATACCTTATATCAGCTGGTGGATAATCCTAATCAGAGGCCATCGCAGTTACCTGAACCTTACTTGCTAGTTGGGCATCGTCAAGCCTAAACTGGAGTAATGCGTCTCAGGCAGGCCATGTGGCTCTTGAAAAAGTCCACTTGAAAAGGTGGTGCCTGAAGTTCCTACCAGCATCGGTGACTTCAGCCTTTAGCGGAGGAGGAACGGGTCTTTGCCCCATGCCTGCGATCAGGGGGCTGTTTGATATTGTTGGCCCTACCAATCTCAATAAACCTAATTTCTTTAAAAATCCTACTAATCATTTTCTTTCTGCAGGAACATGGAACGTGAGGACATTACATAGAGATTATTCTCTTGATGTCCTCATGCAGGAATTCCAGCGCTATAACCTAGATATTCTAGGCTTGCAAGAGACCAGATGGACAGGTAAAGGTGAGATACTTAAAAATAACTTTAAATTTCTCTTTACTGGGAGGGAGGATGGAAAGCTTCACCAAGGCGTGGGTCTGCTGCTCAGCAGACATGCTAGTGATGCTCTTCTAGGATATGAGTGCATTAATGAAAGGTTTCTTACAGCAAAATTTCAGACAAGCATTAAAAACTTGAATGTTATCTGCTGTTATGCCCCCACTGAGGATGCTGATGAGGATGAGAAGGATAGGTTTTACGGACAACTTCAGGACATTTTGAATTCTGTCAAGAAAGGAGATATTACCCTTGTTCTTGGTGACTTCAATGCCAAAGTTGGTACCGACTCTGACCTTTGGGGAGGAGTAATAGGTCCTTTTGGTATTGGTAGCTGCAATGGCAATGGGCAACGTCTCCTACAGGTAGGTAAACTCAATGGTTTCAGAATAACTAACACATATTACAAACACCGCGACATACATAAATACACATGGGTTTCACCTGATGGGCTGCATAGGAATATGATTGATTATATATTAATTAACAGCAAATGGGCTAGTTCTGTTAGAAATACCAGGGCATATAGGGGAGCTGAAATTGGATCTGACCATTACCTTGTTAAAAGTGTCTTGCAACTTAAACTTAAAAAGTGTTGTGCTAGAGTTAAAAAATTTACCTTTAATACTGAAGCTCTGAATGACCCAGTTATAGCAAAAGCTTACCATGATAGGTTACTTAGTCATTATGCCGGTCATGGTTTGCTTAATACTGAAGTTGAGGAAGAATGGGGCCATTTTAAACAGACTTTTTTGGAAACTAACAGTACTCTTTTAGGACAAAAGGAGCAGAGGAGGCAGAATTATTTAAGTGACAAGGCAATTGAGCTTATTTCAGAAAGAAGGAATTGCAGGAATGTCCTTAATCAGTACCCTACTAGTCCTAATAGAAAAGATTACAGAGAGCTTAATAAACGTGTAAAGGATCAGTTAGCTACTGATAAAAATCTTTGGCTTGATAGCTTCGCTGACAAAGCTGAGGAAGCGGTTAGGCAGCACAACAGCAGAGAGCTGTACCAGATAGTTAATGTTTTATGTGGTAGAAAACGGACAGGCATACAGGGATTGAAGGATAAACAAGGTAAGGTTATAGAAGGTGAGGATTCTCTCATGGCTAGGTGGGCTGAGCATTTCAGTGATGTTCTAAACAATGTGGTTAGTTCTACTCCCATTGTTTCTAATGATGATAGATGCATTGGCAGCTTTAATGTTGGCCCTATAACACAATCTGAAGTTAGTTTGGCTATCTCTAAACTGAAACTTCATAAATCCCCAGGGGTAGATGAAATTACTACAGAAATGCTCAGAGCTGGGAATGTTTTGGTTATCACTTGGATGACTGAAATTTTGAATAACTTTTATGATAAAGGCATGGTTCCTAAAGATTTTACCAGAGCTATTATTATCCCTATTTTCAAAAAAGGTGATCGCAGTTCTTGTGATAACTATAGGGGTATCAGCCTACTCTCTGTTCCAGGTAAAGTTCTTTCCATGATTGTGCTTAATAGAATTAAGAATCTGGTTGACAGGCAATTGCGTGATGAGCAATGTGGATTCAGAAGTGGTAGGGGATGTGTAGATCAGATATTTTCACTTAGGCAGATTCTTGAGAAATGTTTAGAGTTTCAGAAACCTTTGGTTGCTAGCTTTGTTGATTTCAAAAAGGCTTTCGACTCTGTTGATCGTCATAATTTGTGGTTGATTGTGAGATCATATGGTATACCAGACAAGTTAGTTAACATAATGAAAGCTCTCTATAATAACACTGAGTCATGTGTGAGAGTTGGTAAGTCTTGTAGCAATTGGTTTAGCATTACTTGTGGTGTTCGACAAGGGTGCATTTTGTCTCCTTTTCTCTTTAGTTTGGTTGTTGATTATGTTATGCGAAATTCACTTCAAGGGAAAGCTTTTGGCCTTAAATGGGCTGGAGATACGAAAATTTCTGATTTAGATTATGCTGATGATTTAGCCCTTTTGGCAAATGATGTTGATGAGATGAACTCTTTCATTCGAACTGTTGATGAGACTGGGAGTACAGTAGGTTTGGTTATAAACAGAGAGAAAACTAAAGTGATGAAAATTGGTCAGGCAGGTTGTGATTCAGTTAATCTGAATGGTTGCAGTCTTGAGCAGGTGTCACAGTTTAATTATCTTGGGAGCTATGTAACTGATACTGGTGATGTGCGGCATGAGATTAACAGACGAATAGGTATTGCTGCCATGACTTTTAAGAATCTATGGAGATTGTGGAGAAATAGGCGTATACACCTAAAGACTAAAATTAGACTGTATAATAGTTTGGTTCTTTCTAGGGTTAGTTATGGTAGTGAAACTTGGACGCTGTGTAAACAAGATAACAGGAAACTAGATGCTTTTGATTCTAGATGCTTACGCAGTATCTTGGGTATTAGGTGGTTTAACTTTGTAACTAATGATGAGGTTAGGCAAAGGAGTCTGCAACCTCCTTTAAGCAGCATATTGTGCAGAGAGAGACTCCGCTGGTTTGGCCATGTTGCCCGTATGGATAACTATAGATTGGCGAATAGGGTTATGAACAGTGTGCCTAGAGGCTTCAGAAGGAGGGGGAGACCTAGGATGCGGTGGGCAGACAATGTCAAACAAGATCTTGTTAGAATTGGTGTGCAGTGGCCGGATGCAGCAGATGTAGCTCAGGACAGATATGCTTGGAGAAGTAAACTGCGTGGTCTGGTTGGACCTCCGTAGCCCATGGCTGCTTGAGGATGATGATGATGAATATTTTCTGTTTGCCACTCGGAGGAAAACTCTGGGCTGCATTGTTTGTTGTTGAAATAAAATTTAAAATGTATGCTTTATAAAGATAAAAAAGAAAAAAGAAAATAGATATTAGTCAACAAAAAACTTGCAAGAAATTTTTATAAGTTGTAAAATGATCCATTTAATACAAAAATGCAATTTTTAAACTTTTACACAAAAATGTATTTTTTTAGAGTTTAAAGAAATTTTTGTCAACCAATCATCCACCCCCAATGTTTAGTTGCCTGTATGCAGTGCACACATTGCATGTCTGCTCTCCCATTACAACAAAGAACCACTTCTCAATCATTTGCTGATGTGATGAAAAGTGGATCCAATAAATAATCCTTCAAGAGAACAACATTTGGGGTCACAAACCCCCTTTCCACAAACTTCAAGGCCACCACTGCATGAATATAAGGTGCTCCTTTGTGTATGGTGAACAGCTCAAGGAATTGTCCACTTTGAGCTGCTTAAACCTGACTAAACCATTACTGGTGAGCTCTAGCAAACCCCTCTCTATGGAGAAGGCCATGTGTCACGTGACAATGACAGTGTGTGACATAGGAAAAAGTGGCTCTAGGTTTCGGGAACAAAATACGGTGATTGCAATTTTTTTAGGAAATTTAAAATAGTGTTAAACCTAATTATTGCATATAATTTTCGAAACAATATATGGACTGATCATAACTGAAAAATGCTGTATATTAGCATCTTTAAACCTTGTGTTTTGTTAAACACTTCAATATCAAAGCCAATCTCATGTTATAAGCATAAGACTACTGATATGCCAAAAGCAATATGTCATTTATCATTACTTTAGTTATATCAATTCAAAAATTTAATTATTTTGTATTTTTTTCCAGAATGATTAATTATTGAATAATCAAACATTGCATTATATTTTTATTCACAAGCAATCTCTGCCATTTTAGCAGTCTACAACAGAAAAATTCATTAAACATTCATACTCTGCTTCGTAACTTGTCAAACTGGATAAAAAAAAATGAATGAAAGGTAATTAATGGGAAAAAATATTTCTCCAAGTGGTCTTTTACTAAAATGATGCATCAAAATTTTTTCAATTACATAATTAGCACATGTAGCAATATTTGAAAATATGTGATTTCATTATTTTCATGAATCGTTAAAGAGTATGTATCATCGAAAACGTTTGAAGCAATTATTGATTCAGGATCATTGTAATAAAAAAGACATTAAATTAAAATGTTCGTTTAAAAGACATTTTATCATTATTGTATCCTAAATTGTTCAAGTAATATTTTTACATCCTTTTCAAATCTGCCTTAAACAATTTTTTGTACAGTGCAGAATTTAATCAAAGTTAGAGTGCATCATAATATTTTTTAGACTACAATAGTCATCTTATAAGGAGAATATGTTTTCTTAGCATATTTATCATTGTTTGCCCTAAAGAAGTGGGAACTATTTCATTAGATCTGTACTGCAATGTTAATTCTTCCTTTGAGGTTCAGTAATGCTCTATTTAGCTGCTATATTTACCTATCATATTATGCATATATTACAATAGAAGAGTTGTAATTAAGTTAAAGTGGATTAAGATTTTATATCTTAGTAAGATTGTATTTTTATTTACAGAGTAACAATGCATATGTTACACATGATCAGCTACAAAATTCAAAAATTAATTCAGCAATGAAATAGAATTACTGAAATAAAAGTTATGTGTTTCATACCAAACCATTATCATATACAGTGGACCCCCGATATAACGCGCATGTCGGGCGGGAAACAACACCCGCATTATAAGGTGAAGCGCAGTGGCAACACAATAAATTTCACACTGTAAGCTTTTCTTTTACTCATCATGCATACAACAATTAAACACTATTCAAAATACATGCAGGAACTCAATACATACACAATTACTCAATACGCAATAACAATAAAATGCGATACTCACTAACGCCGCACGGACCTGTATAAACATGTTTGAACTTATCGCGAACATCGCCCGCGCTATAACCGAGTGCGCGGTATAGCGAGCAGCGCTATAACGAAGGTCCACTGTATTAATTGATTATCATACTCAGCATAAATGGAGAATCTTCTTTTCACAGCATTTAAATTTTAATTATGCAAATGATCTAAAATAGCTTTAAAGGCTTTATTAAAAGTTGAACTGTTTTCATCCTCCTCCTCCTCAAGCAGCCATGGGCTATGGAGCTCCAACCAGACCGCGCAGTTTAATTCGCCAAGCATATCTGTCCTGAGCTACATCTGCTGCATCTGGTCACTTCACACCAATTTTAACAAGGTCCTGTTTGACATTGTCTGCCTACCACATCCTAGTCTCCCCCTCCTTCTGAGGCCTCTAGGCACACTGTTCATAACCCTATTCGCCAATTTATAATTATTCATGCAAGCAACATGGCCAAACCAGTGGAGTCTCTCTCTGCACAATATGCTGCTTAAAGGAGGTTGTAGACTCCTTTGCCTAACCTCATCATTAGTTACAAAGTTAAACCACCTAATAACCAAGATATTAGAAAGAACCAAATTACTATACAGTCTAATTTTAGTCTTTTGGTGTGTAGGCTTATTTCTCCACAATTTCCATAGATTCTTAAAAGTCCCAGCAGCAATCCATATTCATCTGTTAATCTCATGCCGCACATCACCAGTATCTGTTACATAGCTCCCAAGGTAATTAAACTGTGACTCCTGCTCAAGACTGCAACCATTTTCAGATTAACTGAATCACAGCCTGCCTGACTAATTTTCATCACTTTAATTTTCTCTCTGTTTATAACCAAACCTACTCTACTACCAGTCTCATCAACAGCTCGAATGAAAGAGTTCATCTCATCAACATCATTTGCCAAAAGGGCTAAATCGTCAGCATAATCTAAATCAGAAATTTTCCTATCTCCAGTCCATTTAAGGGCAAAATCTTTCCCTTGAAGTGAATTTCGCATAACATAATCAACAACCAAACTAAAGAGAAAAGGAGACAAAATGCAACCATGTCGAATACCAGAAGTAATGCTAAACCAACTGCTACAAGACTTACCAACTCTCACACATGACTCAGTGTTATTATAGAGAGCTTTCATTATGATAACTAACTTGTCTGGTATACCATATGATCTTACAATCAACCACAAATTTTGAGGATCAACAGAGTCGAAAGCCTTTTTGAAATCAACAAAGCTAACAACCAAAGGTTTCTGAAACTCTAAACATTTCTCAAGAATCTGCCTAAGTGAAAATATCTGATCCACACATCCCCTACCACTTCTGAATCCACATTGCTCATCACGCAATTGCCTGTCAACCAGATTCTTAATTCTATTAAGCACAATCATGCAAAGAACTTTCCCTGGGACAGAGAGTAGGCTAATACCTCTATAGTTATCACAAGAACTGCAATCACTTTTTTGAAAATAGGGATAATAATAGCTCTTGTAAAATCCTAGGAACCATGCCTTTATCATAAAAGATATTCAAAATTTCAGTCATCCAAGTGGTAACCGAAACATTCCGAGCTCTAAGCATTTCCGTAGTAATTTCATCTACCCCTGGGGATTTATGAAGTTTAAGTTTAGAAATAGCCAAATAACTTCAGATTGTGTTATAGGGCCAACATTAAAGCCACCAATGCATCTATCATCATTACAAACAATGGGAGTAGAACTAACCACATTGTTTAGAACATCACTGAAATGCTTAGCCCACCTAGCCATGACAGAATCCTCCTCTTCTATAACCTTACCTTGTTTATCCTTCAATCCATGTATGTCTGTCTGTTTTCTACCACATAAAACATTAACTATCTGGTACAGCTCTCTGCTGTTGTGCTGCCTAAGTGCTTCCCCAGCTTTGTCAGACAAACCATGAAGTCTAGTTTTCTTATCTCCTGCTAACTTATCCTTTACACCTTTATTAAGCTCTGTGTAATGTTTTCTATTAGCATTAATTAGGTATTGATTAAGGACATTCCTGCAGTTCCTTCTTTCAGAAATATGCTCAAGTGCCTTATCACTCAAATAATTCTGCCTCCTCTGCTCCTTTTTTTCCTAAAAGAGTACTGTTAGTTTCCAAAAAAGCATGTTTGAAACAGCCCCATTATTCCTCAACTTCAGTAATAAGTAAACCATGACTTTTATTAAAGGTAATTTTTTTAACTTTAGCACAACACTTTTTAAGTTTAAGTTGCAAGACACTTTTAACAAGGTAATGGTCAGATCCAATTTCAGCTCCCCTATATGCCCTGGTATTCCTAACAGAACTAGCCCATTTGCAGTTAATTAATATATAATCAATCATATTCCTATGCAGCCCATCAGGTGAAACCCATGTGTATTTATGTATGTCGCGGTGTTTGTAATAAGTGTTAGTTATTCTGAAACCATTGAGTTTACTTACCTGTAGGAGACGTTGCCCATTGCCATTGCAGCTACCAATACCAAAAGGGCCTATCAGTACCAACTTTGGCATTGAAGTCGCCTAGAACAAAGGTAATATCTCCTTTCTCCATAGAATTCAAAACAACCTGAAGCTGGCTGTAACACAAATCCTTCTCATTCTCATCAGAGGCCTCTGTGAGGACATAACAACAGATGACATTCAAGTCTTTAATTTTTGTTTTTAATTATTCTCTAAGAAATCTTTCATTAATGCAGTCATATCCTAGAAGAGCATCACTGGCATGTCTGCTGAGAAGCAAACCTATACCTTGGAGATGCTTTCCATCATCCCTCCATAAAAACAGAAATTTGAAGTTATTTTTAAGAGTCTCACCTTTACCTGTACATCTGGTCTCTTGCTAGCCTAGAATATCTAGGTTATAGCGCTGGAATTCCTGAGTGAGGACATAAAGATATTAATCTCTATGTAATGTCCTCGCATTCCTGCAGAGAGAAAATGATTAGTAGGATTTTTAAAGGAACTTAGTTTATTGAGATAGGTAGGGCCAACAATATCAAACAGCCCCTAATCACAGGCATGGGGCAAAGACCTGTTCCTCCTGCACTAAAGGCTGAAGTCACCGATGCTGGTAGGAACTTCAGGCACAACCTTTTCAAGTGGACTTTTTTAAGAGCCACATGGCCTGCCTGAGACACATTACTCCAGTTTAGGCTTGACGATGCCCAACTAACTAAGTAAGGTTCAGGTACCTGCGATGGCCTCTGATAAGGATTATCCACCTACTGATATAAGATATCCCATGCCTCTGTTCACTTAGGGCTGGCAACCCAGAAGCAAACAGAAAACACAGTGGCAAATTCTCCCTCAACAGAGGCCCACCAGTGCAGCAAATCCAAGATCCATAATCAAGCTCAAATCCATAAACAAGTCCAGTCTAGTAGGTATAATGGTCAGCACCAGGACCCTGTGAAATTGACCACTCCTCAGCAGGGTTGAAAAAAAAAGAAAAAAGTGGCCATAGATGACCAGATCAGTAGGCCATACTGAACTGGCAGCCCTCCCCTTCCATTACCTTCCAAAAGAGAATATCTGTATTGAAAGGTACTAATGGCCTGCACTACGAGAAGGCAGGGTGGACATTAGGCTTAGACCTGGCCGGTTCTGTGCATCATCACTAGGGATTGGTACACAGGTCCCATTCCAGTTTATGCCTAGATCCTTCTATTTAACCTGAATGGGAAACCCCACACAACCTAAAACGTTTTGTGTCACTGTGACACAAAACATGTCAGTAGTTTGACATCTTTCTCTTTTCATAATTAGACTGCTTATCCCTCATATAAATTTAAGTGTTTAATAACACTTATCAAATTAAGCTAAACCTAACTATTCATAATATTTCAATCACATTTAATGGTATATACATTCTCACTCTAGTTATTAATGAAATGCGAGCTTAAACGAAATCATTTTACATTCAGGTGTAATGATATATCAACCAAATTATTTTTACGTTTAAATATCAGTGAGACATCATATGTAAACCAAATCACTCTACCAATGTCAACTTTAGTCTAAATCATTTTACTACTAAAATATCAGTGAATGTCAAATTTAAGTAAATTTACCATTTAAATATCAGTGAAATATGAACTATAAGGCAAATAACTTTATCACTAAGATATCAGCAAAATATGAACTGTAAAAACAAATATTTTTATCACTTAAAATCAGCGAAATGTGAACCATAAACCAAATCATTTTACCACTAAAATATCAGCGAAATATGAACTAAATCATTTTACCACATAAATATCAAAATTCAATGAAAACGTAAACCAAATCATTTTACCACATAAATATCAGCTTAATTTCAACTATAAACCAAATCATTTTAGCACTAAAATATCAATGAATGTCAACTATAAATTAAATCATTTCAGCACTTAAATATCAGTGAGATATCAGCTATAAAACAAATTGTTTTACCACTAAAATATCAGCGAATGTCAACTATAAACCAAATAATTTTATGACTCAAATATCAGTGAGATTTTAATTGTAATCCAAATCACTTACCTATTAAAATTTTCAAAATTCCATTTTATGTTGGGAGTTCTTGAAAGTGACGATGAAATTCTGATTGAAATTATTTTCACAAACAACACTTTGCACAAGACTTCCTTAGTATTTTCCATAGCTGCAGCAATAGTTGCTGATGCAACCAAGCACACAGTACTGTCGAGTCTTAGAGATTAGGCCTAACAAACAATATCACAAAGTGGCTCACACAAAAATTATGCTAACAAACTATCTACAACTCACTTAAATGATTACACTTCAGGACATTAAACACTCTAATAAATAACACTTTGCATTCACCTCAAAAATGTGTAATATGCACTGATCAGCCAAAACATTAAAACCACCTACTTAATATGATGTAGGTCCTCCTCTCACTGCCAAAAGAGCTCTCGTCCTATGAAGCATAGCTTCAATGAGATGGTAAGTGTCGCTTGATATTTGGTACCGTGACTGCAACAGAAGATCCCACAAGTTCCTGTAAATTGCGTTTTTGGGGTGATGCTGCTCATACCTGTTTCTCCAACTCAAACCACAAATGCTCGATAGGATTCATGTCCAGCAAATTTTGGGGCCATGGCAATAAATGGAATTCCTCATGTTCTAGAAACCATTTCTGAACCTTCTTCACAGTGTGACATGGGGCATTGTCTTGTTGAAATATGCCATCTCTGCCAAGGAATGCAGTTGCCATAAAGGGGTGTAATTGGTCAGCCACAATGTTCAGGTAGGTGACAAGTAATATGATTAGTGATAAGACCCAGATGTTCCGCAAGAATGCACTACATCTATCAGGATAATGCCACATTTTACCACTATCCACCGTCATGGCTGAACAGTACTATAGAAGTAAAGTCCAACCTTTGGCAAAACCTAACTATAATCTTCGTCCTGGGTTGCCACAAACAAGGATATTGAGAATCCAAGTTGACTTGGCACCCGTGACACGTCAGGTAGGTGAAAGCTGTCAGAGTTTGCTCTACAGGGATAATTGGTCCAAGTGTTCCCCAAGAAAATATTGCCCAGGCCATCACACTCCCTCCAATCGCCTGGATCTGTCCCAAGTGCATCCAGGTGAGAAGTCTTCTGTGTGTAAACGTTGTACATGAGCTCATCCATTCACATGGTGTACAGAAAATGGAATTCGTTTTACCATGGGACCCTCTTCCAGTCTTCTATGGTCCAATGTCGATTATGTGTCCACTTCAAACGTTGATGACGGTAAATGCTATGAGCATAGGCACACAAATGGGTCTGTGGCTGCAGAGACCCATATCCAAGAGCTTAAGATGAACTGTGTGTTTGGACACATTGGACTGTTTACCACAATTGAAATTATGGGTAATATCAGCCACAGTTAGCCCTCCTGTTGCTACGGAAAAGACAAGATAGCCTGCACTGACCTCTGACATCAATGAGATGTGGCCGGCCCATTCACTTGTCGGCTCAAAGTGTCGCCTGTTTCGGACCATCTCTGATAAGTACTAAGTACTGCATAGCATGAGCAGCCTACCAGTGTCACTGTTTTGGAGATGCTCTTACCAAGGCATCTTGCCATAATGATCTGACCTTTGCCGAAATCAGATAAATCGTTTGCTTTTTCCTTGTTGAGACAAAACGAAATACAGCCTGTGAGAGCTCCATCCCAGGTATTATATATGTCATTTGCTACCTTGGCACATGACACTGATTGGCTGCACACATGCTTCTTTGCATAACCCAGAGGTGATTTTAATGTATTAGCTAATTGGTGTATATCTACTACAAAATTTGAAAATGCTGCCACAGCACTGCACCATAACCAGTGAGAGCAAGTGAGATGAAAGAAATCACAGGAGTGCAGAGCCTCTTTTTCATAGTCACAGTCACATCTAGCTTTCTTCGTAGAGAAGGCTTTGGCTCTAGTCACAACAGCTTAAAGTGTTCATAAGACATTGAAAGATGAGGAAGCAGCATTTATCAATTGTAAAGTAATACTGTTCCTTCAGGATAATGACTTCAGTGACCACAGAGACAATTCATTGCCTTGAATGGGAAACTTTGTGTCATTCACCCTATTCATCAGATATCTCTCCTTGGGATTATCACTTGTTTCTGGTCCTTGACAATAATCTATGTGGACAAAAGTTTAAAAATGACAGGGAGGTACAGATCACTATAGAAACTTTCTTCTGTTCTAAAAAACAGGGACTTCTATAGAAGGTATATTTATAAGCTAGTTTCAAGATGGGAAAAGGTGATTAAATCAAATAGAAATTACTTCACTGAATAAAATTATTTTCAATACAAATTATGCTCTCTTCTTTTATGAGCATCAAAAACAACAAAAGCATTTGTGGTTATGTGATAAATTTATCTAAAATGCAGGACAGGTTGATCAATGGCAGGTAGTTCCCTAGTCACTCTTATATTGCTGAGCTACCAATCTACAAACAAAATTTGGCCCTCCTATGGGATCACCACTCTCTGAACTACTAGCTAATTCCATAATGAGAGACACTGTCATGTGTCATGTCATAAAATATCTGGTGAGTGTGGTTAAATGTGGATTAATTTATTTTAATTTAAAAATTGCAATATTTTTTTTAAATACACTTGAATTGTTTTACTTATGAGTAGCATTTATTTGCAATATATGGGTCTAAATGGCCAGGTCATATGGACCTCCAAAGGCTCAAGAAGATTGGGAAAGGGGGTCCACTAGTCAGCTGTCAGGAGACAGATGGTAACCTCCTGGCTAGGCCATCCAGTATGTTATTTAACATGCACAGAGTATGGCTCTTCTGCACATGGAGCCATGGCTTAATCCCCCATCCAACAGATGGTGGCCTTTCCAAGTGCTTCATTGTGTCCTTTCTGGCTAAGGATAGGGTAAGTTTAATGGAGATAAATATTAGTGCTGGCACAGATGGTACTAAAACCCAGGAACTGTAGATTATGAACCTGCCATGCTACTGACTGAGCTACTTCTATCCCATATATTCCTGTAGTCACTTGCTGCATATATTCTGCCTGGGCAATCATCTCTTGTTTATATTGGCATACGATGTTCAGAAAAAAAGCAGAAATTGTGCTATTTGAAATGGAATTAAATTAGATGTAGAATTTAACCATTTCATATATGAATATGTTTGCAGTAATAGTAGTATTTTAATGTAATTATGCATAGTTTATTAATGTTTTTCTATAAATTAGGTTTGCTTTGAAAGAGGGGAAGAAATAATTGTTTCACCCAAAACGTTTTCTTCAAATGACTCATCATGGATTGGATTGGCAAAATATGCATGGACTGGGTATGTGTGATGTAGTTAGTAAAACGTTTTGTAGCCTTTATAACTTTTTTAAAAATATATCTGGCATAACTTTTTTTGTCCACAGTTAGTGAACTGCAAGCATCTGGATTATTTGAGGCCCTTCTCCTGAAAATGGAATTCAAGACAACAATGGGTAAAAGTTATTGGATGAATTCTGATTAATATGATGATAGCTAGGTATAAACTGGAATGAGAGCTGTGTACCAATCCCCAGTGATGATGCACAGACCTGGCCAGGTCTAGCGCCTAATGTCCAACCCCACCTTCTTGTGGTGCAGGCCATTAGTACCTTTCAATACAGATATTCTCTTTTGGAAGGTAATGGAAGGGGAGGGCTGCCAGTTCAGTATGGCCTACTGATCTGGTCATCTATGGCCACTTTTTTCTTTTTTTTCAACCCTGCTGAGGAGTGGTCAATTTCACAGGGACCTGGTGCTTACCATTTATACCTACTAGACTGGACTTGTTTATGGATTTGAGCTTGATTATGAATCTTGGATTTGCTGCACTGGTGGGCCTCTGTTGAGGGAGAATTTGCCACTGTGTTTTCTGTTTGCTTCTGGGTTGCCAGCCCTAAGTGAACAGAGGCATGGGATATCTTATATCAGTAGGTGGATAATCCTTATCAGAGGCCATCGCAGGTACCTGAACCTTACTTAGTTAGTTGGGCATCGTCAAGCCTAAACTGGAGTAATGTGTCTCAGGCAGGCCATGTGGCTCTTAAAAAAGTCCACTTGAAAAGGTTGTGCCTGAAGTTCCTACCAGCATCAGTGACTTCAGCCTTTAGTGGAGGAGGAACAGGTCTTTGCCCCATGCCTGTGATTAGGGGGCTGTTTGATATTGTTGGTCCTACCTATCTCAATAAACCTAGTTCCTTTAAAAATCCTACTAATCATTTTCTCTCTGCAGGAATGTGGAATGTGAGGACATTACATAGAAATTAATATCTTTATGTCCTCACTCAGGAATTCCAGCGCTATAACCTAGATATTCTAGGCTAGCAAGAGACCAGATGTACAGGTAAAGGTGAGACTCTTAAAAATAACTTCAAATTTCTGTTTTTATGGAGGGATGATGGAAAGCATCTCCAAAGTGTAGGTTTGCTTCTCAGCAGACATGCCAGTGATGCTCTTCTAGGATATGACTGCATTAATGAAAGATTTCTTAGAGAAAAATTAAAAACAAAAATTAAAGACTTGAATGTCATCTGTTGTTATGTCCTCACAAAGGCCTCTGATGACAATGAGAAGGATTTGTGTTACAGCCAGCTTCAGGTTGTTTTGAATTCTGTGAAGAAAGGAGATATTTCTCTTGTGCTAGGTGACTTCAGTGCTAAACTGACTCTGACCTTTGGGCAGGAGTTTTAGGTCTCTTTGACATGGTAGTTCCAATGGCAATGGGGAACATCTCCTACAGCTAAATAAACTTAATTGTTTACAAATAACTAACACATACTACAAGCATCAGGACATTTATAAATATACATGGTTTTAACCAGATGGGTTGCACAGGAATATGATAGATTATATTTTAATTATCAGCAAATGGGCTAATTTAGTTAGGAATACCAGATCATACAGGGGAGCCAAAATTGGGTCTGACCATAACCTGGTCAAAAGTGTCTCGCAGCTGAAGTTTAAGAAATGTTGTGCTAAAAATTACCTTCAACACTGAAGGTCTGAAAGATCCAGATATAGCCAAAACATACCATGATAGGCTACTTAGTCATTATGACAATTATGGTTTGCTTACTGCTGAAGTTGAGAAAGAGTGGGATCAGTTTAAACAGACTTTTCTTGAAACCAACAGTATTCTTTTCTGTAAAAGGGAACAGAAGAAACAAAATTATTTGAGTGATAAGGCTATGGAAATTATTTCTGAAAGAAGGAAGTGCAGGATTAATATGAATCAACACCCTACTAGTCCTAACAGAAGGCATTACAATGAGCCTAATAAACATGTAAAAGATCAGTTAACAGCTGATAAGATTCTTTGACTTGATAGCTTGGCTGACAAATCGGAGGAAGCAGTTAGCACAACAGCAGGTGGTTGTACTAGATTGTTAATGTTTTATGTGGGAAGAAACAGACTGGTACACAGGGACTGAGGGATAAATATGGCAATGTGTTTGAAGGGGAAGATTCTGTGATGGCTAAGTGGGCTGAGCATTTCAGAGATGTTCTAAATAATGTGATTATTTCTACTCCCATTGTTTGTAATGAAGATAGATGCATTACTGCTTTTTATGATGGCCCTATATCGCATTCTGAAGTTGCATTGGCTATCTCTAAATTAAAACTGCATAAATCCCCATGGGTGGACGAAATCACCACTGAAATGCTTAGAGCTGGGAATATTTTCGTTGTCACATGGCTGACTGAAATTTTGAATATTTTTTGTGATAAGGGTGTTGTTCCTAAGGATTTTACTAAAGCTATCATTGTCCCAATTTTTAAAAAAGGTGATCGCAGTTCATGTGATAATTATAGGGGAATTAGTTTACTTTCTGTTCCAGGTAAAGTTCTTTGCATGATTATACTTAATAGAATTAAGAATTTGGTTGATGGACAACTGCATGATGAACAGTGTGGATTCAGAAGTGGTAGGGGACATATTGATGAAATATTTTCAATTCATCTTCTTGAGAAATGTTTAGAGTTTCAGAAACCTGTGGTTGCTAGCTTTATAGATTTCAGAAAGGCTTTTGACTCTGTTGATCGACATAATTTGTGGCTGATTGTTAGATCATATGGAATACCTGATAAGTTAGTTAGTGTAATGAGAGCTCTCTATAATAACATGAGTCGTGTGTGAGAGTTGGTACATCTTGCAGTGATTGATTTAGTATTGTTAGTGGAGTTAGACAAAGGTGCATTTTGTCTCCTTTTCCGTTTTGTTATTGATTACGTTATGTGAAATTCTTTGCAAGGGAAAGATTTTGGCCATAAATAACCTAGAAATTTCAAAATTTCTTATTTAGATTATGCAGATGATTTGGCCTTGTTGGCTAATGATGTTGATGAGATGAATTCGTTCATTATGGCTGTTGATGAGACTGGTAATAGAGTAGGTTTGGTGATAAACAGAGAAAGAACTAAGGGGATGAAAATTGGTCAGGCAGATGGTGCTTAGTTGCTTTGAATTGCTGTACTATTGAACAAGTGTCAGTTTAATTTTCTTGGAAGCTATGTAACAGATACTGGTGATGTGTGGTACGAGATTAACAGACAAATAGGGATTGCTGCTGTGACTTTTAAGAATCTATGGAGATTGTGGAGAAATTAGCATATGCACCTGAAGACTAAAATTAGACTGTATAATAGTTTGGTTCTTTCTAGGGTTAGTTATGGTAGTGAAACTTGGACACTTGATAAACAAGATAACAGGAAACTAGATGCTTTGATTCTAGATGCTTACGCAGTATCTTGGGCATTAGGTGGTTTGACTTTGTAAGTAATGATTAGGTTAAGAGTCATGAACTTCCTTTAAGCAACATATTGTGCAGAGAGAGACTGCGTTGGTTTGCCATGTTGCCTTTATGCATAGCTACAGATTAGCAAACAGGATTATGAACAGTGTACCTAAGAGTATCAGAAAAAGGGGGAGACTAAGGATGTGATGGGCAGACGATGTCAAACAGGATCTTGCTAGAATTGGCCTAGAGTGGCCAAATGCAACAGCTGTAGCTCAAAAGAGACACATCTGGAGAGCAAAATTACAGTCTGGTTGAACCTCCGTATAGCCCATGGCTGCATGAGGATTTTGTATGTATGTGTGTGTGTTGTTAAATAATGAGATAAACTCGATGGTTCAATATCCACTAATAAATCAGCACTTTGACGTCGATTCTAATTTTAGAAGAAAAATTGTCTTGAGCCGGGTGCGATACGAACCCACAACCTCCTGATAACATGTCAGGTGCTCTGGACCGCTGAGCTACCAGCTGCCGATCAAGATCTCCTCTAATTAATGCTATGAACATTCCTTTTTTTGTCTCATATATGTGCTATTCAGGCAATTTTAGCCCAAGCAGCTTTCTATTTGCCGTATGGATGGAAAGCATGTCTTACAAGTATGCCAATGATGGTAAATAATGAGATAAACTCGATGGTTCAATATCCACTAATAAATCAGCACTTTGACGTCAATTCTAATTTTAGAGGAAAAATTGTCTTGAGCCATGTGGGATACGAACCCATGACCTCCTGATGGGGCGGGGGTGGCTCAGTCGGTAGCACGCCAGGCTCGTAATCTGTAGTTCCTAGGTTCGAGTCCCAGCTGGGTCAGCGTTGAGATTTATCTCCGCAAAAATTCCCGCCCTGCCCACAGTCAGTAGGGGACACCGATGGGCTTGGAAAGGCCGCCGTCCGTCGGATGGGACGTTAAGCCGTGGCCCCGTGTGCGGGAGAGCCATACCCTGTGCACGTTAAAGAACACGCTGGATGGCCTTGACGGGAGGCTACCATCTGTCTCCCAACAGCTGTTCCAGTGGGTCCCCTCCCCCAACCTTCTCTGAGCCCTTGGGGTCCATGTGACCTGGCCATTTAGCCCATGGTGTGTAAAAAAGTGCCGCTCCGAGGTAAAACAACCCAACCCATGACCTCCTGATAACATGTCAGGTGCTCTGGACCACTGAGCTACCGGCCACCGATCAAGATCTCCTCTAATTAACACTATGAATATTCCTTTTATGTCACATATATGCGCTATTCAGGCAATTTTAGCCCAAGCGGCTTTCTATTTGCCATATAGATGGAAAGCCTGTCTTACAAGTATGCCAATGATGATAAATAATGAGATAAAGTCGATGGTTCAATATCCACTAATAAATCAGCACTTTGACGTCAATTCTAATTTTAGAGGAAAAATTGTCTTGATTCGTGTGGGATACGAACCCACGACTTCCTGATAACGTTAGGTGCTCTGGACCACTGAGTTACCAGCCGCCAATCAAGATCTCCTCTAATTAACGCTATGAACATTCCTTTTATGACACTTGGGAAGGTATCATAATTGGATGGAAAAAATAAATGGTTAGAATTCAATTAAAATCTTTAATTATCATAGAGAATTAAAGAATTAAAGATTTTTGCAATGTGAAGCTGTGCTGTGATTTTTGAAATGGTTATAAATAATTTGCAACCATTAGCAGCACTAGTTCTAAACAAAAAAACATCAAACAACACTTTTTGGAAGTCTGCACAATCCTTCAATCTATAAAATGAAATTGTTTATAATCAGCATAGTCGATATATTTATATAAATTCACTTTAATCCAAACTGGAATAAGGCAAATTTCCAAACAAATCTATTTCTTCCAAATGAAACAATCCAAAACCAAATGACAGCACTACAAAGAAACCAACAGGTTCACTATTGAGATCCATCTTCCTAATTTTAAATTCTGTAAATGTCATGTCTACTTTCTGTAATCTGACATTTCACTAAAACAGATTTTAAAATAACTTAAAATTCTCTGTTGTTGAGCAATAAAATTTTGTTTTTCATTCAAACTGTTTGCATGTTAAAAGTTTTTAGGAGAAAACTCAAGCTTTTCGAAGCAAATACAACCTCTGTCTTCAGTAAAGTGACACTATATGGTGACATTATGACTGTTAATAGCTTCTTTCCACATGTCGTGAAGGGGGATTCCAGTGTCTCGGTTGCAGGTGGAGATGGGTGAGGTCATTATTGCATGAAAGCAGGTGCTAGCTGTGACATGCTCCCAGTCTATGGTTGCTGCATATTGTATTGCCATCTTTTCAGCAACGGTCATTAGCTTGTTTCGGCTGACATCTGTTTAATGTCTGTTAACCTCTCCTGCAGAGAATGTTTGGTTTTCCGACGTAGTAGCAGTGGAATTATCCAGCAAATGTAGGGGCAATCTGTATACGCAAATTTTTAAAGGAGGCTGAATTTGTCTCTGTCTCTTTTTATAATCCTTTTTTTTTTTTCAAATTTGAAGCTGGGCCGAAAACAGTTTTGATTTTTTGGGCTCTGAGTAATTTGTAGACTGATTCGCATTGGATAGGGACATAGATCTGGCAAAGGTTGCCCTCTCAGTGATTGGGAGGAGAGCCAAATCTCTTCTGTTGTCGTCACTCACTCACAGATTTTATTTTCCCTTGGTGCGAGTTCTTGTCCATGGTGAGGAGACCACTCTGTGAAATTTTCACTGGTTCAGGTGCCTTCATAGGGTCATGAATGCTCGCCTGCATGTTTGCCATGCACAGTTATCCATATCCCTGAAAAGGAGGATCCTGATAGTTGCTTCTAGATCCTTGTCTCCTCTCCTCAGCTCCTGACTAGTCGAATCCGCTTTGGCCTGTCTTTCCATTGGAGAGCCTGTTCATTGCAGGGCTGGGCAGCACTTTCAAAGGCTGCTGCTACACATTGCTTTGGCCTCTTCAGTAAATGGCATCTCCTGGGGTAGCCTTCCCCAGGACAAGATGGCTGGTGGGCTGGACCTGCTTGGGCCAACTATGCAGTATAGTCAGTACCTTGCCCATGTCTGGGTACATTTTTTCAAGTCACACCACACATTTTTATACTTTTGTAGTTATCTTTATTTTGTAAAGCCAGTTCAGTTCTTCATACTTATTCTTTTATTTTTTTTCTTATTTCATTTGTAAGGACAGTAGTTCTTCACACTACTCATTTATTTTTCCTTTTATTTGTCACTTTAATTTGTGACAGTTTGGCTTGCTGTCTTTTTGGGTACAGTAGTGCTCGCACCAAATCGGACGTCCCCATATTGGCTCCATGGTGGGTGAGGACCATGGACAGCGAACCACAATTTATTGCCACAAAGAGAGCTCAGCATGAGCCCCCATCTTCTTCATTTTCTTCATCATTACTGTTCTTTGTGTCCCCGTGATTCCTGATAATCCATTCTACAAGTGATTGGAGAGATGTCCCCATTTTTCATTAATAAAGGTTTGGAAGGTCTTGCAGGTTCAGTAAAATCCATCAAGACTGCTTGTTCAAAACACTTGGAACTGCTCCTTAAGGGTACAGCGATTGGTATGGTGGCTGTCACAATCACACCCCACAAATGATTAAATTCCTCACAAAGTGTGATCTCTGAATGGGGAGTCACTGAGTGTTGGGTGAGCAACTTTTCTGTACACAGTGGGCTGAAGGCTTAGAGAAAGTTTGGAGGAGGGGACCCACTGGACAGCTGTTGGGAGACAGATGGTAGTCTCTCGTCAAGGCCATCAAGGGTATTCTTCAACATGCACAGGTTATGATGTTACAAGAGGCCATGGCTTAACGTCCCATCTGATGGACGGTGGCTTTTCCAAGCCCATTGGTGTCCCTTACTGACCGAGGGCAGGGTGGGGAGTTTTGTGGAGATAAATATCAATGCTGGCCCAGCTGGGACTCAAACCTGGGAACTGCAGATTACAAGCTTGGCAAAGTCACTGAGGAAGAAATCCTCTCTGAGCTCTCCACTCAAGGTGTAACAGTGGGCCATTGAGTTTCGATGTGTCGTGATGGAAAATTGGCACCTAGCAGGTACTGATTTTAACATTCAACATGCCATGCCTACCAACTTCTGTCAAGGCACACACTTCACTGTGAGGTATGGCCATATATACGTAATCCTCTGTGCTGCTTCCGATATCAGAAGTATGGCTATGCATATATAGCTTGCCAGGGCAAATCCACCTGTGATTGCTGTGGCAGCCAGGATCACCTTGATCCTGACTGCACAGCAGACAAGCTGCATGAAGTGTATAACAAACATTCGGCATTCTCTCATGACTGTCTTAAGTGGAAGGAAGAAAAGGATGTACAACACCTCAAAAATCATCAACAATATTTCTTATCCTGAGGCGGAAGGCTCGCTGTACTGCCTGCTCCACCCAACAAGGTTTCCTTTGCAAAGCCATCATTCCCATGACTTCTGTGGCAGTAATTGTACTGACAGTAAAAATGAATAATGTAATTAATATATTTGTAAAATTATCTATTATTAGACTCCAAACAAGAAGAAATATCAATAACTGAATACCTTTAAACAAGAAGAATCCCCCAAATTCAAGATTTCTTCTTATGTCATCATCCTCAAGTTCCCTATCAAAATATTAGAGAATTTCCATTATGTCAATGGGAATTTACTTTCTGAGCTCTATAACTTCAAAATTATGCATTTAATGGAAAAATATCATCTTCAAGCAGCCATGGACTACGGAGGTCCAACCAGACCGCACAATTTAGTTCTCCAAGCATATCTGTCCTGAGCTATATCTATTGCATCTGGCCACTGCACACCAATTTTAACAAGGTCCTGTTTGAGGACCACCCTACATCTCCTCCCCTTTCTTAGGCCTTTAGGCACACTGTTTATCCTTATTCGTCCCTTATAATTCATGTAGCACACTGTTTATAACCTTATTCACTAATCTGTAATTATCTATACTGGGCAACATGGCCAAACCAACGGAGTCTATGCAAAATGTGCTGCTCAAAGGAGGTTACCGACTTCTTTGCTTAACCTCATCATTATTTACACAATTGAGCCACCTAATACCCAAGATACTGTGTAAGCATCTAGAATCAAAAAGATCATGTTTACTGTTATCTTATTTACAAATGGGTGCAAGTTTCACTACCATGACTAACTCTAGAAAGAACCAAACTATTATACAGTTTAATTTTAGTCTTAAGTTGTATATTCCTATTTCTCCACACTCGTTGAAGATTTTTAATGTACGGCCTAAGTCCCAGCAGCAATCCTTATTCGTCCCTTATAATTCATGTAGCACATCATCAGTATCTGTTACATAGCTCCCAAGAAAATAAATTGAGACACATGCTCAAAAGTGAAACTATTCAGATTAACTGAAACACAGCTTGCCTGACCAATTTTCAACACTTTAGTTTTCTCTCTGTTTATAACCAAACCTACTCTACTACCAGTCTCATCAACAGCTTGAATGAGAGAGTTCATCTCATCAACATCATTTGCCAAAAGGGCTAAATCATCAGCATAATCAGAAATTTTCATACCTCCAGATCATTTAAGCACAAAATCTTTCCCTTGCAGTAAATTTCACATAAAATAATCACTAACCAAACTAAAGGGAAAAGAAGACAAAAATGCATCCCTGTCAAGCACCAGAAACAATCCTAAACCAACTTGCACATGCAACTCAGTGTTATTACAGACGGCTTTCATTATGAACTAACTTATTTGGTATACGATACAATCTCACGATCAACCACAAATTATGATGATCAACAGGTGAAAGGCTTTTTTGAAATCAACGTATCTGGTTGCCAAGGTTTCTGAAACTAAACATTTCTGAAGAATTTGCCTAACTGAAAAAAACTGATCTACACATCCCCTACCTACCACTTCTGAATCCACACTGTTCATCATGCAATTGTCTGTCAACCAGATTCATAATTCTGTTAAGCACTATCATGTGAAGAACTTTACCTGGAACAGAGAGTAGGCTGTTACCCCTATAGTTGTCACAAGAACTGTGGTCACCGTTTTTAAAATAGGTCTAATAATAGCTTTGGTATAATCCTTAGGGACAATACCTTTGTCATAAAAGATATTCAAAATTTCAGTCATCCATGTCATAACCGAAACATTCCCAGCTCTGAGCATTTCTGTAGTAATTTCATCTACCCCTGGGGATTTATATAGTTTAAGTTTAGAAATAGCCAAAATAACTTCAGTCTCTGTTATAGTGCCAGCATTAAAGCTGTGCACCAATCTCTAGTAATGATGCACAGAACCGGCCAGGTCTAGCACCTAATGTCCGACCCTGCCTTCTCGTGTGCAGGCCATTAGTACCTTTCAAAAGAGATATTTTGGAAGGGAACGGAAGGGGAGGGCTGCCAGTTCAGTATGGCCTACTGATCTGGTCATCTATGGCCACTTTTTTATTTTTTTTCAACCCTGCTGAGGAATGGTCAACTTCACAGGGTCCTGGTGCTGACCATTTATACCTACTAGACTGGACTTGTTTATGGATTTGAGCTTGATTATTGATCCTGGACTTGCTGCACTGGTGGGCTTCTGTTGAGGGAGAGTCTGCCGCTGTGTTTTCTGTTTGCTTCTGGGTTGCCGGCTCTAAGTGAACAGAGTCATGGGATACCTTATATCAGCTGGTGGATAATCCTAATCAGAGGCCATCGCAGGTACCTGAACCTTACTTAGCTAGTTGGGCATCGTCAAGCCTAAACTGGAGTAATGTGTCTCAGGCAGGCCATGTGGCTCTTGAAAAAGTCCACTTGAAAAGGTGGTGCCTGAAGTTCCTACCAGCATCGGTGACTTCAACCTTTAGCAGAGGAGGAACAGGTCTTTGCCCCATGCCGGCAATCAGGGGGCTGTTTGATATTGTTGGCCCTACCAATCTCAATAAACCTAATTTCTTTAAAATCCTACTAATCATTTTCTCTCTGCAGCAATGTGGAACGTGAGGACATTACATAGAGATTATTCTCTTGATGTCCTCATGCAGGACTTCCAGTGCTATAACCTAGATATTCTAGGCTTGCAAGAGACCAGATGGACAGGTAAAGGTGAGATACTTAAAAACAACTTTAAATTTCTCTTTACTGGGAGGGAGGATGGAAAGCTTCACCAAGGCGTGGGTCTGCTGCTCAGCAGACATGCTAGTGATGCTCTTCTAGGATATGAGTGCATTAATGAAAGGTTTCTTACAGCAAAATTTCAGACAAGCATTAAAGACTTGAATGTTATCTGCTTTTATGCCCCCACTGAGGATGCTGATGAGGATGAGAAGGATAGGTTTTACGGACAACTTCATGATATTTTGAATTCTGTCAAGAAAGGAGATATTACCCTTGTTCTAGGTGACTTCAATGCCAAAGTTGGTACTGACTCTGATCTTTGGGGAGGGGTGATATGCCCTTTTGGTATTGGTAGCTGCAATGGCAATGGGCATCATCTCCTACAGGTAAGTAAACTCAATGGTTTCAGAATAACTAACACATATTACAAACACCGTGACATACATAAATACACATGGGTTTCACCTGATTGGCTGCATAGGAATATGATTGATTATATATTAATTAACAGCAAATGGGCTAGTTCTGTTAGAAATACCAGGGCATATAGGGGAGCTGAAATTGGATCTGACCATTACCTTGTTAAAAGTGTCTTGAAACTTAAAAAGTGTTGTGCTAGGGTTAAAAAATTTACCTTTAATACTGAAGCTCTGAAAGACCCAGTTATAGCTAAAGCTTACCATGATAGGTTACTTAGTCATTATGACAGTCATGGTTTGCTTAATACTGAAGTTGAGGATGAATGGGGCCATTTTAAACAGGCTTTTTTGGAAACTAACAGTACTCTTTTAGGAAAAAAGGAGCAAAGGAGGCAAAATTATTTAAGTGATAAGGCACTTGAGCTTATTTCAGAAAGAAGGAACTGCAGGAATGTCCTTAATCAGTACCCTACTAGTCTTAATAGAAAGGATTACAGAGAGCTTAATAAACGTGTAAAGGATCAGTTAGCTACTGATAAGAATCTTTGGCTTGATGGTTTGGCTGACAAAGCTGGGAAGCAGTTAGGCAGCACAACAGCAGAGAGCTATACCAGATAGTTAATGTTTTATGTGGTAGAAAACGGACAGGCATACAAGGATTGCAGGATAAACAAGGTAAGGTTATAGATGGTGAGGATTCTGTCATGGCTAGGTGGACTGAGCATTTCAGTGATGTTCTAAACAATGTGGTTAGTTCTACTCCCATTGTTTGTAATGATGATAGATGCATTGGCAGCTTTAATGTTGGCCCTATAACACAATCTGAAGTTATTTTGGTTTTCTCTAAACTTTAACTTCATAAATCCCCAGGGGTAGATGAAATTACTACTAAAAGGGTTTACACTACTAAAAGGTACACGTTTCCTTTACACGTTTCCTTTTAGAAATGCTTAGAGCTGGGAATGTTTCGGTTACCACTTGGATGACTGAAATTTTGAATAACTTTTATGATAAAGGCATGGTTCCTAAAGATTTTACCAGAGCTATTATTATCCCTATTTTCAAAAAAGGTGATCGCAGTTCTTGTGATAACTATAGGGGTATCAGCCTACTCTCTGTTCCAGGTAAAGTTCTTTCCATGATTGTGCTTAATAGAATTAAGAATCTGGTTGACAGGCAACTGCGTGATGAGCAATGTGGATTCAGAAGTGGTAGGGGATGTGTAGATCAGATATTTTCAATTAAGCAGATTCTTGAGAAATGTTTAGAGTTTCAGAAACCTTTGGTTGCTAGCTTTGTTGATTTCAAAAAGGCTTTCGACTCTGTTGATCGTCATAATTTGTGGTTGATTGTGAAATCATATGGTATACCAGACAAGTTAGTTAACATAATGAAAGCTCTCTATAATAACACTGAGTCATGTGTGAGAGTTGGTAAGTCTTGTAGCAATTGGTTTAGCATTACTTGTGGTGTTCGACAAGGGTGCATTTTGTCTCCTTTTCTCTTTAGTTTGGTTGTTGATTATGTTATGCGAAATTCACTTCAAGGGAAAGATTTTGGCCTTAAATGGACTGGAGAAACGAAAATTTCTGATTTAGATTATGCTGATGATTTAGCCCTTTTGGCAAATGATGTTGATGAGATGAACTCTTTCATTCGAGCTGTTGATGAGACTGGTAGTAGAGTAGGTTTGGTTATAAACAGAGAAAACTAAAGTGATGAAAATTGGTCAGGCAGGTTGTGATTCAGTTAATCTGAATGGTTGCAGTTTTGAGCAGGTGTCACAGTTTAATTACCTTGGGAGCTATGTAACTGATACTGGTGATGTGCAGCATGAGATTAACAGACGAATAGGGATTGCTGCCGGGACTTTTAAGAATCTAGGGAGAGTGTGGAGAAATAGGCGTATACACCTAAAGAATAAAATTAGACTGTATAATAGTTTGGTTCTTTCTGGGGTTAGTTATGGTAGTGAAACATGGACACTTTGTAAACAAGATAACAGGAAACTAGATGCTTTTGATTCCAGATGCTTACGCAGTATCTTGGGCATTAGGTGGTTTAACTTTGTAACTAATGATGAGGTTAGGCAAAGGAGTCTGCAACCTCCTTTAAGCAGCATATTGTGCAGAGAGACTCCGCTGGTTTGGCCATGTTGCCCGTATGGATGGGACGGGGGTGGCTCAGTCGGTAGCGCGCCAGGCTCATAATCTGTAGTTCCCAGGTTCGAGTCCCAGCTGGGTCAGCGTTGAGATTTATCTCCGCAAAAATCCCCGCCATGCCCACGGTCAGTAGGAGACACCGATGGGCTTGGAAAGGCCGCTGTCCGTCGGATGGGACGTTAAGCCGTGGCCCCGTGTGCGGGAGAGCCATACCCTGTGCATGTTAAAGAACATGCTGGATGGCCTTGACGGGAGGCTACCATCTGTCTCTCAACAGCTGTTCCAGTGGTCCCCTCCCCCAACCTTCTCTGAACCTTCAGGGTCCATGTGACCTGGCCATTTAGCCCATGGTGTGCAAAAAAGTGCCGCTCAGAGATAAAACAACCCAACCCGTATGGATAATTATAGATTGGCGAATAAGGTTATGAACAGTGTGCCTAGAGGCCTCAGAAGGAGGGGGAGACCTAGGATGCGGTGGGCAGACAATGTCAAACAGGACCTTGTTAGAATTGGTGTGCAGTGGCCGGATGCAGCAGATGTAGCTCAGGACAGATATGCTTGGAGAATTAAACTGTGCAGTCTGGTTGGACCTCCGTAGCCCATGGCTGCTTGAGGATGATGATGATGATTAAAGCCAGTAATGCATTTATCATCATTACAAATAATGAGAGTAGAACTAATCACATTGTTTAGAATGTCACTGAAATTCTCAGCCCACCTAGCCATGACAATATTCTCACCTTCTATAATCTTACCTTGTTTATCCTTCAATCCCTGTATTACTTGTCTGTTTTCTACCATACAAAACATTAACTATTTGGTACAGCTCTCTGATGTTGTGTTGTCTGACTGGTTCCTTGGGTTTGTCAGTCAAGTCATCAAGCCAAAGATTCTTATCAGCTGCTAACTGATCCTTTATATGTTAATTAAGCTCTCTGTAATGTTTTCTATTAGGACTAGTAGGGTATTGAATAAGGACATTCCGGCAGTTATTTCCTTCCAAAATAAGTTCTAGTTCCCTATAACTCAAATAATTTTGCCTCCTCTACTGTTTATTTCCTAAAGGAGTACCATTTGTTTCAAGAATAACCTGTTTAAATGGTCCCATTCTTCCTTAACTTCAGTTGTAAGCAAACCATGACTGTAATAATGACTAAGTAACCTATCTGGTAAGCTTTAGCTATAACGGAGTCTTTTAGAGCTTCAGAATTAAAGGTAAAATTTTTTATCTTAGCACATCACTTCTTAAAGTCTAAGTGTCTTACAGCTTAAACTTAAGAAGTGTTGTGCTAAGATTAAAAATTTTACCTTTAATTCTGAAGCTCATTTAAATTATAAGACACTTTTAACAAGGTAATGGTCAGATTCAATTTCAGCTCCCATATATAATGTGATATTCCTAACAGAACTAGGAGTTAGTGTTTAGATCAGTTACTAAACATGTTGTGACAAGTCACAACTCATTATGATACTGTATTTTCAAGATACGAGATCAGTCCCTAACTTTTTAATCACACTACTTATATCATCTCAGGTCCAAGTTCTTGCAGACCTATTTCTCCACACATGAAGATGAACATTGTCAAAGTCCTCACACCATTAGGAAGCAGACCAATATATTATATACTCTGCACTTGTCCAACAGTCAAAACTGGGCTATAGATACCAAGTGTATTCATCAGATCAGCCTTGTTTTCAGTGGTGAGAAGATTGGACCCTCCCCACCATCAGACCCTCCATGTGTGTGCTGGAGCCTTCCACACTTCACCTGTTCAGAGTTGTTGCATTGAGGCCAATGAACATCTTCATCTCTTTGCCATCAGCAATTGTCCCCTACTGTATTCTTGCCAATTATGATATCTGCAGGACCATTCTATTTGGGACTGTTTATCAGCTCAAGTGGGTTACACTATACATTCATCAATCAATTTCCATATGTCCTTTCATTTTTCATGTCCATTGCTACATCCAAGACGTCAACATGAATCTTGATAGCAACACCCAGTCATCAACCAAACCATTTACATTGTCGTCATTCTGTCCTCTTTCTGTTAATTTTTTATCTGAAGATGTTGGAAGGCTTTCATGCCTGACATGAGCAATTACACTAGACAACAAATTGGTACTTTTTTTTTTATATAACATTGGTCAAATAGGATGTTTTTAACTAATTTTGGTGGGCTGAATTCAAATATGGCTGTGAAAAATCTGCAGCACATACAGTTTTTTTTAAATTACAGATTGATGTATTTCATATTTCAATGAATACACATATCTGAGAAATTGAAATAAAGTGACTATTTTATTAAATTGCAACTTAAAACTCATTAATTAATTTCATGATTACAGTGAAAAAAATTAAAAACATAGTTATAGACCACTGAATATAAAGTAACAAATGAAGTAATATTGAAATACAAAATACGAAAACATGGGTAAGGGTCTTTTATACTTACAAGAAGTTAATTTTTGTCTTTTATATGCTGAGGTATCTTTCTTCTACAAGAACCAGCAGTAGTCACCCATCATTGCTAGGTCCCACCTACCTTGGTATCTCTCCTCCGTGGTTCAGATATCCTGGTGAAATCTTTCCCCTTGCTCATCACTAACAGCTTCTGAGTTCTTGGGAAAGAAGTTGAGATGCGAGTGCAAGAAATGAGTTTCAAAGACATCCAGCAGCCAAGATTTTCATAGTTTTTGAGAAGATCTGGAATGAGCAGATGGCAGTTTTACTCTTTGTGATTTCTCAGAAAACCTTGGATTTCCAACAGATGTGAAGGATTTCCATGCAGCGCACTCCTTCATATTCAGTTTTTCTTCTAAGACAGTATCATTCAGTAACTTCCTGATCTGAGGACCAACAAAGACCCCTTCTTTGAGTTTGGCATCACTTAGATTTGGAAATTTTTTCTTCAAGTGCAAAAAAACCCTTTACCAGTTTTGTCCATAGCCTTTACAAAGTTATTTAATTACTCATGAATTAATACTGTACATTAAAGTAATCTACATTAATGTGCCTCATTAACCAGGAGGAGTGCAATGGGTATAACAATTCTTATTACACTTATCTCCAATTGGTTACTGATACTCGCTACCCCGTGCATCGGGATACCTCAGTTATAAGTTTAACCCTTGCCAATTGGCTAGCATTTACACACTTCAAGGTATTATTTAGATGTTCCTACTTACTAAGATAAAATCTTTGCAAACAAACTCAAAGGAACCTAGATGGGAAAAATAAAAAAAAGTCTATTTACCAGAAATATGTTGTAGGCTGGTACAGCTGCACCAGTTATTAGATCCGAAGTTATTTGCATCTTTATGGTGACCTTGTGCCAGATGTAGTAGCACCAAGTAAGTCCGTGTAACCAGTCCTTATACATAATGATGTTATAATTTTATTGCACAAAGTTGTTTTGACGTCACTCCGTTGGTTTTGGCCTTTACTGCAAGGATCTTCTTTGGTAAAGTATTGGTGATCGTTCTTCAATACTAGGTTGAGTTTGTGTTAATTTCTTATAGGAGCTCCTTCAAATGACTGTTGGTGGGTGATTGTCGATTTTTAACAGTGCCTCGGCCAACCTTTTAGTTGAACTCGCTGACAGTCTAAATAGTAAAATAAACTCAACCATTCAGTACCTACTAATAAATCAGCACTTTGATGTCGATTCAAATATTTAGAGAAAAAAATTAGCTTGAGCCAGGTGGGATACGACCTCCTGATAACATGTCAGATGTTCTGGACCACTGAGCTCCCAGCCGCCGATCAAGATCTCCTCTAATTAGCGCTATGAACATTCCTATTATGTCACATATAGGCGCTATTCAGGCAATTTTAGCCACAAGTGGCTTTTTATTTGCCATATAGGTGAAAAGCATGTCTTACAAGTATGCTAATGATAAATAATGAGTCTGGAGAAGAACCAGATGAAGCCACAAGGTGGTGGTTGGCGAAACGCGTTGCTCCAGGTAATATCAGAGCGTAACCTTCATATTACGTTTTTCTTCGAAGACAGTATCATTCAGTAGCTTCCTGATCTGAAGACCAACAAAGATCCCTTCTTTGAGTTTGGCATCATTTAGTTTTGGAAATTTTTCCTTCAAGTGCAAAAAACCCTTCACCAGTTTTGTCCATAGCCTTTACAAAGTTTTTCATAAGCTCCAGTTTGATGTGTAGTGGTGGGAGCAGAACATCAGAGGGGTGAACTGGAGGCATATAGCCCACATTACTCTTTCCAGGAATAAAAGCATCTCTTTTGGGCTAGTCTTTTATTTTGTAGTGTTGCCTTCTGCCACAAACACATAAAACAAGAAAATTTTGTGAAGCCCCCTTGAAGCCTGAGCAAGAGAGATGTGACTTTTAGGTCACTACATATTGTCCACTTGAACTGATCATATTTTATAGCAGTGAGTATTTTTTCCCATGTTTTCATAAGTTTCCTTCATTCCCATAGTGTGTGTCACTGGAAGGAAGGTTTTTGGTTTCCTTTATGCAAAAGGACAGCTTTTAAGCTGAATTTTGAGGAATCTATAAATAGACGCCGTTCTTTAGGGTTATGAGTTGTTCCAATTTCTTCCATGAAATATCTGTGCAGAAACACAAACTATCGTGCATCTCTTAATAAGCAGATAAAGCCAAATTTCTCTTTCTGAACAGAGAAACTCTGGTACCCTTGACCGGAAGATTCCATTCTTGAAAGTCTTGAACCTAAAATCTCAATTTGTTGTTTGGCAAGTCCTAGGTCTCGAACAAGATCATTTAGTTCATTTTGCTGAATCAGGTGAGGCTCATCTAACTTTTTAAGAGTGTATGTAGGATCAGGATCTGTATGTGCCTCAAAGTCTTCCTCTGACGAATGCGAATCCATCTTCTCCCAGTTGGTTGAAGGCACATTTGGATATTGTATTTTGCTCTTGTTCTTTTTAGAAAAGCCTGACACTTTAGTTAAATGAAAATAGCAATCATGCAAGTGACTAGTTGGCTCACACCAAACCATTGGAACTGCAAAGGGCATGGATTTTATCTTACCTTTCAACCATTCACTCAGGCCAACAAAGCACAAAATGCATCACACATGTGGAGCCCATGTTTTTTCCTGATCTCCAACATGACATCCAAAATACAAGTTATAGGCTTTCTTCACAATCTTTGTCAAAGAATGACCCTGGTATTTTAAAATATAATTTCCATACTCATAATAAAACTTATCTGGTACATTAACACATCCATGATGCTGCCTTTGTGCCATTTAAATCCCAAAATTCACTCTTCAATGTACAGCTCCTCCATACAGTACTGCTCCTCCTACAATGAAAATAAACAAGAATGACAGTCTGAGGTTAGGTTACTGTTACATGTTTTCTCCCACGTGGCAAACAGTGTTGCCAGCCACAAAAAGTAAAATATCTAATATCCTCTCAGTTGCCTGGAGGTATTGGTATAGGAAGATCTTAATAGGAGTCAAAATGACGAATAACATAAAAACATGATGTGCTAGCCATTTTTTAAGGCCAGATCTGAAATCAGCACCTTAAAAATAGTTAAAGGCAGCTAGAATTGTTCATGTTATATATAAAAACCTTGTAAACCGGTGTTATTTTCCTGCCATTGTGCTGCGCAATCAGACATCTTGCCTGTCTTCATAGATGGATCATACACACACCAGCCACTGAATTAGAAACCTTTATTCAATACTGAGTTGGACCTCCTTTAGCCCGAATTAAAGCACGTATGCAGTTTGGCATAGATTCCACAAGGTGTTGGAGTGCCATTACTTTTCCAGCATACCAGGTGTTCACCAGACAATTAACTGGCTCAGATTTGACAGAAGAGGACTTTGCTTCTGGATCTGTTTTTCTAATATGTTCCATACATTCTCAATGGGGTTCAGATTCGGGCTTTGTGGTGAACAGAGAAGATGATGGAAATCATCATGCTTGCTGAACCACTGCTGAACATATCTTGTGCGATGAACAGTAGCATTGTCATCAATGAAACAGCCATCACCTTCAGGATAAAAAGTCAACATTGCAGGATGGACTTGATCAGCAACAATGTTCAGATAATCCTTGGACACCCGACCTTTCATTAATATCACGGGACCCATTCCATACCATCATAACATACCCCACACCATGGCTCCTCCAGAACCTTGAGTTGTGCTTACCAGGCAAGCTGGGTCCATTGCTTCAGGGGCTCCCACCAAACTCTCTGCCTACCATTGGTACAAAACAATGTGTACCACAACTTGTCAGACCACACGACTTTTTTCCAGTGTCCAGCCACAGTGTTCCTGACATCACTGTAAACGAACTTTTCGGTTCTTTGCAGAAATCAGTGGTTTCTGTATAGGTATGCGCTGCTAATACTAATCCTCTTCAATTCCCTTCACATATTTCGTTGAGATATGGGTTGGGAACAGCCTTCATTGAATGCTTCAGTCAATTACTGCACACAGGAAATCCTGTTTCTCCATACAAGCCTCAGATGACAGTGATCTCATTCCTGACAAATTGTCATCGCGCCACACTTACACCTTTTAGACAAACAATGTGGGTTATTTTTCCTCTGATTAAAGACCCAAGATATCTCATCTTTTGAGAAACTAGTTAGCTCTGATGTTTTTAAAATCATTACTACAGCCAGACAGGTATCCACAATAAGCCCTTTATCGAACCCCAAAAGATCCTTTGTTTTTTCTATTGTGATCAACATTATTGACAAGCAGCAGTCTTAAATAGTTGTCTAGATCACATGGTGATGCATGTGACCACGTATTTTGCATATGCGCTGCACTAGTGACATTTACATACATCTTCATAAAGGTTTCTAATTTCAGTTAACTAACTGAAAATCTGTTTTCTCTTATTTTATCTCTTTATCAGTTATCTTTTTATTTTCATTCACATTTCCATTTAGTTTTTTTTATCACATGGACTTTTCACCAACACTGGCCTTGTCAGCTTATGATGATGATGTGGCTGTTGACTTGCATAGGAGCTCATTCACTTGATACATGCCGAGATAGAGTGCACTGGATTATGTAAATGATGCTAGATACATCACTTAGCTGTTTTCCTATTTTATGCACTAAACTAAGCAATTATTCCTGCTTCGATGTGACAGTGTAGTTGGCTCTTGATGATATTAGATAGTTTTTATGTTCTATTCTAGAAGTTCATTGTTACTGAAATCAAGTAAGTTGTAAGTAATTGTAAGACTGCTTTGAGCAGCCTTCCTCTTGTAAATAGTTATGTTCTAGAATAAGAATAAAGTTTAAGTTATTGTTTTTGCATTTAAAATCTAATAAATTACCACTTTATTTTTACAGATTTTTACAAAATTTTAACATTATTTTTAACAAACTTGTTTATAAGATGGAATCTAGAGTGGGAGGGCAAAGGGACCATGTTCACCTCTTGAGAATGTAGTAAGGGAGGCAAAAAAAAGATCATTTAACTTGTTTGTATATATTTCGCACACTTCTCAAGAAAATTTTTAAAGACCTCTTAAATGAAAGGGAAGTTAGTGCAATTGAATTCCAGTCTTTCCCTCCCCTCCCCCATTTACTTTTTTTCCAGGCTTGCTTGTTTGTGACTTACTTATACATAGACTTGAATAGCACACTAATGTTAGGTGGTATTACATTTCGATCTTAGTTGTTTGGTTTGCATTTCATTTAACTTTGACACTGAAGTCTACAAGTGCCTGGTACCCATTAGGTGTGTTACAGTGTACTTTACACTGACTTACTTAACTCAGTGTAGGCTTTGATCTCTAAAGGTATGGAAAAGCCACTGCTCAATGAATTGGAAATTAAGCTGTGGCCCTATGTACATGAGAATCATACCCTGTGCACTCTAAAGAACACACTGAATGTCCTTGACGGGAAGCTTCCATCTGTCTCCTAACAGCTGTCCACTGGGTTCCTTTCCCCAACCTTCACTGAGCCCTTAATGTCCTTGTGACCAGCCATTTAACCCATTGGGTGTGCAAAATTGCTGCCCGGGGATAAAATAACCCATTTTCTAAAGGTAAAATTCTGTGCCTCACTCTGTGTCTTCCAAGAACTGCCAGCCATTCTGCTGTCTTGCTGCCACTTCTTCCTTCAAGGTATAGTAAGTTCTCAGACATTCTAACCTCATTCAAAATGACTTTAGATATGCTACTGCTTGATCAGCAGTGCCCATATCTATGACACTGATTTCTAGCAGTGTTTTCCCATTGAGCTCTAGGCATAGAAGGAATGATCTTGGTTGAAACAAATTTGCAACAAATGATTCCAGATAGCGCAGGCTTGCTGTTACCATGGCAGATTTCTTTTTGCAAGAATAGATAATCTGAAGTTGTGCTTGCATGATTTTGCATAAATCATGAATTTCTAAGACATACTTTTGTTCTTAATTAAGGCAAATGAGCCAGTGATGTGCAAAGTTTTTCATGACATTTTACACATGACATTTTTTATGACATTTTTTCATGACATTTTTTACCATTAAACACAATTTAATAAATTGTATTCCTTTCAGTATTATTGAATGACATACATTTTTATTTCACCATTTTCCATTTTGATCCCCTTACACTCAGACACTTTTATCCAATAAATCATTTTTAGACCCATTTTGCATTTTAAAGTTTTCTGGTTATAAGAAAATGGTTATTCTGATAGATGATTTTTAGTATTGTGTCTTGCTTTTTACAGTGGTTCTTTACATCCATTGATTGCTTTTTATCTTCTATCATTGTTGACCCTTGTTTTTTACACTTACTGCTGTTTTCTTTGTTATTGTTTTTATTTTCTTTTTCTTTTAATTTTGTTTATAGGTTACATTTCTTTTAACTGCTTTTTTTAACTTTGTTTGGTACTAAATAATGAAATAAGCTTGACGTATTCAATCAAGTAACGAATCAGCACTTTAGTGTCGATTTAAATCATAGAGGAAAAATTGTCATGAATTTCTATTGGCAAATATAAATGCCGCTTGTGGCTAAAATTGCCTGAATAGTGCCTATATGAAACATAAAAGGAATGTTCATAGCGCTAATTAGAGGAGATCTTGATCAGCAGCCGGTAGCTCAGTGGTCCAGAGCACCTGACATGTTATCAGAAGGTCGTGGGTTCGTATCCCACCCGGCTCATGACAATTTTTCCTCTAAGATTTAAATTGATGCTAAGGTGCTGATTTGTTACTTATTTGGCACTATAGATTTATTTTCTGATGCACCATAAAACCCAAAATAAACAAACCTTGTATTATTTCCTTATCTGCCGAAGTTCGTATAAAATTGAAATTGTTCCTTGAAAGTTACAATTTGTTTTAAACGGACTCTGTGGTGTGATTGGCAAACTTAGTACTTCTATTCTGAAGTACACTGGTTTCCATAAATTAAGGAAAAATTAGAAAAATCGTGATAATTTACCAAAAAATTGTGCGATCCTCACCAAACTTACCAGTAAAGTAATGCTGAGTGAGCATATCACATGCAAATTAATCTAGGTTGTGTCAATTTGTGTAATCAGATAGTGGCATAAAAATGGATGTTTTGGATGGAACATTATTTTCTGTTGTAAATGTGAATAAAGAAATTTGAAATAGCCATTTTGTAGGAATGACCTCAAGACATCATTTGCCAAATGAACCATGGTGGTGGAGAACTATTGGTTGGCTTGAAACAGGCCAAAGTCAGTCAGATATGGCACAGTGACTGAATGTGAGTCCCGTAGTCCATAGACTGAGGAATCAATTTTTTAGCATGGATTCAGCATCTCAGAGGTTTAGCCAAGGAAGGACTGGAGTTATGACCTCTGTACAAGACTGATATTTGTGATTAACAGCAGGAAGGAACAGGACATCTATTCCCTTTCAGCTATGATCCTCTCTTGCAGCAGCCACTGGGAGGGTTGTATCATCTACTGTGCATAGAAAGGCTTCATGAGGGAGGTCTGTATGTTAGAAGGCCAGTAATTTTTATACCCCTCATGTCACATAACAGGAGAGGGGGTGGTTGAATTGGGTACACATGCATGTTAATGGACAGAAGAGCAATGGAGATCCATACTCTTCACAGATGAGTCCAGATATTGCTTGCAGAGTGATTCCAGATGTTTGATATGGAGAGAACGAGATACCTGCTATCATCCCAGTAACATCCATCAAAGAGACAGTTACAGTGGATTTAGCATGTGTGTTTGGGGACCTCTGTGTTGACGAGTGGGAACCTCAATGCTCAGAGGTATAGAGATGACATCCTGGACTCTTATGTACAAGCTTATGCTGGTGCAATAGGTGAAACTTTCATTTTACAAGACGATAATGCTCGTTCACATAGAGCTCGACTAGTGGAACAATAACGTAATGATCACTTTCAAGAGGAGACCATTATGCACATGGAGTGGCCAACTCAATCTCCCTACTTAAATCCATTGAGCATGTGTGAGATACTCTAGGGAGCATGAGTAGGATACTCTAGGGATGTGTTGTTACTGCCCTCAGCCTGCTACCTGAAACAAAGGAGAGTACTGCTTTAAAGGAACAATGGTCATTACTCCTTACTGAGCTGATTCACATCATAAACAGCATGGAACATTGCTGTCGTGCCTGCATTGATGTAAGGTGTGATCACACTCTTTTTTAAAAACTTTGCCCTTTGCATTCTGACACCTCATTTTTGTACAAGTTCCTTAAGTTTATTCTTTGACAAAAAATGTTTCTAGTGTAAAATATTTTATGCCATTCTGAAACTAGCATTGTAATTCACGTTTCCATCAAATTTAATTAAAATCATTCATATAGTTTTTTGTTTATCATAATTTTTTCTGAGTTTTCCCTAATTTTGTAGCAACCAGTGTAATATATTTTAGGCTTACTAACACATTTAATTTTTCCTGAGCTACCACTATATTACAAGAACTTGAGATAGTTGTAAGATCAGCTCATGAATTACTGTTTCTTTTTTTTATTTGTTATTTTGTTTACTGCATTTATGAACTAACAGGTGAGTTTTTTAACTGTCAGTACACTGTATTATCTGGGAAAAACTCTACCCTATGAGTAAGTGTGGTGGTTGTTTAATATTCTTATCAATATTAATAATATTAATATAATATGTCTAGTAACTAAATGGTGTCCAAAGAATAAACTATGTGAAAACTTTTTGTGTTATCTTAAATTACTTAAGTTGTACAGCATCCTACAAATCAATCTGTTTTGTACAGTTGTATATATATATAGTGCTCTGAAATCTTAGATCATTAATAATATTTTTTTCATTAATTTAGGTATCTGCTGGAGTGTTCTAGATGTGGAATAATATACCGAAGCAGACAGTATTGGTATGGCAACAAAGACCCATGGGAAACTTGTGTGAGGACAAAAATTTGTCATGTTTGGCCACAGGTAAGTTTAAGCCAAGTGAAGTCTTTGATTCATTTGGACCTTTGGATTTTGTGTCCTTGTTCTTTCTAAAATAACTTTTGAACTGTTGCATTGATAATTCTGTTTTTCTCCTTTTGGAAGCCTGTTTGTGGTGAGGGTGATAGCCATATAAAGACTCCACTTCAATGACTAAAATCACAGAGTCCTAAATGTCCTCCTGCTTGTTTACCATGGGCTGCAACTCATGTTGCCTGGAAAGTACAATCTTGTTAGTTGTGTGGGGGTCTTCTATATCTCCCTAATCCTTGACTGTTATATCCCCGCTGTCTACTTTGCTATTGGGGAACTTATTTGTGGGTCTGAGCAGCATTTAGGAAGGAAGCTGCAATATATCAATGTGACTGATGCTTCAGGAAAGTGGGAGGTCCTAGGATGAATGCCACCATCCCATAATCAGTCAGCTAGTGGTTTGTCTCTTAGGGTCAATTGTACAATGCAGGCATGTTTCTCACCCACATCTGTTTACAATATACTAGTTCTGTACTGCATTCTTGACACAGGATTTGCACTCTTTTCCTGCATGGTTTGGTGTCTATGGTCCATAAAACCTTGGCATCCAATTTGACATCCCCTAGTTGAGCTTCATGGTGTGTGTGATGACCATAGGCATTGAACATTTGTTATCTAGGTGGTTATGGCAAGATACTCCTCCTGCTAGTCTTCTTTAGTTCTACATTTGTTCTACATTTCTTGGTCATTGGGGGGAGGGGGGCATTTAATTGGGACATGACCTTTTTGCTCGGAAAGGTATAGAGAATCTAGCAGATTTTCTGCAATTTGTTAAACACTTGTGATCCAGTAATCTACACATAGAGATTGCTAGAGTGAAATATCCAGAACTGTCCCTGAAAATTATGGCAATTGGTAGGGTTCAATCATGATTTATCCTCCTCATTCTCTAATCTCCAAGTCTCTCTGAAAAAATATCTTCATTGTTTCTGAGGAAGGTATTTTTTTGGAGCTCTCCATTCACCATTCTCAATCAGATGCAATGATGCCCATCCTCAATATTTTTTCAACAGTCCCATAGTGGAAGAGAAAAGAAAGCTATGTAATGGATTAAGACGAATTGTATCTTCAATCACGAAGCAAGAAAGATTGCTGCACAGGTCAACATTCCTGGTATGGTTTCTTATCCCATTTAGATGGCTATCAAAACTTCTTTCATAGTGCAGCTAATATCATGGTGCAATCTGCTGAGTTTTTCTCACCACCTGCCAAGTACCTCTTCAGTGATAGTAAGCTGAAAAAAAATTAATTTTGCCATGAGTGGGATTTGAACCCATGTCTCCCAATAGCCGGCCAGGTATGTTAACCACTACATCATTATCACTAACATTTTCTTCTTCAGCTAGTGTAAGTTATAAACTTTCATGCACTTTTTTATTTGATTCACACAGTGGCACCATCTGTCATGAAATGGACAACTATGTTGTCTCATAGAGATGGAATTTAATATTTGTCACTCATGCTCATGGCATTATATCAATAATTCATTCGTAAATTATCACAGGAGATGTCTTGTAGACATGGAACACATGAAATAGTAAGCTGAAAAGAATTGGTTTTGTCATGAGTAGGATTCGGATTCATGTCTCACAGTAACCATCACCATGAGACAACATAGTTGTCCACTTCCAAGAAGATGACGCCACTGTGCGAATCAAATAAAAAGTGCAGAAAAGTTTATAAGGCACACTAGTTGAAGAAGAAAATGTTGGCCGTTGATGGTGTAGTAATCAGCATACATGGCCATTGGGGTCATGGGTTCGAATCAGTTACTGGGAGACATGGGTTCGAATCCCACTCATGGCAAAACCAATTTTTTTCAACTTACTATTTCATGTGTTTCATGTCTACAGGACATCTCCTGTGATAATTTACCACTGACCTCTTATAGTAGTTAACACAATAGTTTGTGTTAAAGTTTACATCAACACCTGTGTCCTGTGTCCAACCTTGCTATAATGAATTTTCATTAAATAATTCTAACACAGCTATGATAGATAATAATTTGATTCACAATTAAGCTGTTATATAATAATTAAAAATCATTTTAAACATTCATTCACAAGAATGAGGTGTTCTTAAACTAGAAATGGTGATTGACATATGCTGACAAGCCCTACGGCCATAGTCAATGCATTTCACCCGTTTTCATTGCTGGTTGTTAAATAATTATTGATACCTGGTATTATTTTCCTTTGAATTTAAATCAAAGGGAATCTAGAGTAAAGATAAGAAAAAGTAGTTACCAAAAACAAGTTGGCTGGTACAATGGTGTTAGAGTTCAACATTTGCTGGTTGTTGTTTTCAGCTTGATGATGTTCAAGGTTGAATATAAGATCTTGTCCAAAGCATACTAGTCCATCTTGAAAGCACAATTTGCTGTTTGAATGTAGGTAAGCTTGATGTTGAAGGCTCTTATGAATATTGAAGTTGTAGAGAAGATCTTGCTTACTTGGCTGGTTAGAAATGGAAATAGCCGCTATTATGGCTATTTTTATAAGTCCATACTGGATTTTATAGCCCATTTTCTAGTGTGAGCCACTGCTCATTTGTGTTTAGAGTGATAAGAACTTACACCAGTTTGCACAAACACTCAAATTTGCATAAACTATTTTAAAATTCTTAAAAATTCAAGAAAACCTTAAATGCACTATGCATTTCAAACTTTAAAATACTTAAAAGTTGTAAAGGCTCCATGATATTGCAAAGGAGCAATGTGTTTCACCAATCATCTAGTAGTTGGCATCTTCAGGCTCAGCACTTTCAATATTTGTGTCATCTGCCTATATATCCATCTTGCCTATACATCATGTGTCGTGTTCTGACGTACAGATGCGTAATAAGTTAAATTAGGGTTCAAAATACCAGCGAGCGTTAATGAGTAAGAATCCAAAAATGATTGTCAAATGTCTAAATATAATCAAATCTTAATTTGCATTGCTCAAGAGAAAAAAATTGTAGACTCAAAAGATTTAAATAACAAACAAATTTATTTCCAAAAAAATCAACTCACCAAAACTTCAATGAAGAAGATACATCAACTCAGCACTCTTCCGTGCTACATGCTTATGCTCTGACAACTCTAAGTGCTGCAACGCACTATGTGCTTAGTGCCTCTGCACTCTATGCTACGCTTCTGTGACTAGCAAGTCACCGGTTTAAACAAGAGCCGGACGCATGTCATGTTGCACGCCGGGAAAGACATTTACATAATATGACGAGCAACGCAAGCTATGACGCAAGAGGGGGCGTGTTCTTGTGCACGCGCTTTAGCGGGTGACAGTCAGAAGATTGGAGTTGCGCATGCGCAACTCCTAAATCTTGGAAATGAGCGCTGTGATGCCAAAAAGGAAATAAAAATCCCCAAAATGATAAATATAACGTAAATTAAACAAAACTGGTTAAGGTAAAGTAAAAGTGAACGATGGGGCATCACAACTTAACTACCAGCAATGAAAACGGGTGATATGCATTGACTATGGCTGTAAGGCTTGTCAGCATATGTTAATCACCATTTCTAGTTTAAGCACAACTCATACTTGTGAATGAATGTTTTAAAAGATTTTTTATTTTTATGTAACAGCTTAATCATGAATTAAATTATTATAGATTATAGAAATTATTATATCTCAGAAAGACTTTCCCCTTCTAGGTCTCAGACCAGTTAGACCCTCAGAAACTAAGGGACCTCTGCTGGGACCCAAAAAAATATAATTGTTATATTAGTGAAGCAGTTAGGTGATCCAAATACCATATATATTACTGCCCACTACTTCTAAAACCTTCCTCAGTTAAAGGGTGCGAAATAAAACAATCTTTGCCCTATATTCTAAGATCTGGGACATCACACTCCTATAATTGGATTATGGATTCCAAAGAAATCAATATCAAGGTCCTCCTTCAAGCATGTGAACCATTCTGCCATATGCCTGCAGGAGGTTTTCTTGCTGACAGTTCATAGTTTCTTAATCTTGCATTTTTCACATGTTTGCCAGGGCCAACCTCAATGGTTCTTCTCATGGGGAACTTCAATGGACATACTACCTCTGTTATAAATCATCTTTTGGGCCTTGAATATGCCTTGGGGATGTGTTTCTCTCTCTATAGAACACCAGTGTCAGTCATATTTTCACTCCCTATTCTGCATTTTCACTGATATTGATGTTTCCCTCCTCAATCCTAGAAAATCAAGGACACTTACTGAAGCAATCACCTCCCATTGAAATGTAACATCTCTTGTGGAGGACCTTGTGACACTTTGCACCTCTAATGATGAAAGATTGGTTGGACTGCCTGAAATGATTTTGAATTCTGTAAATTAGATATTCACACAGTCAGCCAGGTATTTATGAATGTTTTGGTCAAGTCTGTTACCTTGGATGTTTAACAGATCATGGTTTAGCATTTTTTAGACAAAAGATAACATCTTGTGGCATATGAACAAACAAGGCTGTTCTCCTGTATTTCAGCATAAAGTCATATCGCATATCAATTTATCAATTATTGGTGAATGTGGATGTCTACCTGTTGACTAATATTTATTAATAATTAGCTGTTATAATTTTTTTAATCATTAGCAATTAATTTTATTTTCAATAATATCATAAAGTATGCATGGTACAGACTTTGATTATTGCTGCTGCACATGGGTATAGTGAAGGGAATATAGTTTTAGGGGGAGAGATCAAAAATTTTCCAATTTGGAAATAAAATTTTGCCAAATGAGAAAATAAAAATTTATTATTGTAATATTAATATAAAAATCAATTTATTATCATTAATAATTTAACTTAATGTCCGACCCCGCCTTCTCGTGGTGCAGACCGTTAGTACCTTTCAAAAGAGATACTCTCTTGTGGAAGTGAATGGAAGGGAAGGGTTGCCAGATTAGTGTGGCCTACTGATCTGGACAATTCTGGCTACTTTTCTTTTTTTTTTTTCTACCTTGCTGAGGAGTGGTCAACCACACAGTGTCCTGGTGCTGACCATATAAACCCACTGAACTGAATTAAGGCTCTGAGCTTGATTATGGATCCTGAATTTGCTGCACTGGTGGGCTTCTGTAGAGGGAAAATATTCTGCTATGTTTTCTGTTTGTTTGTGGGTTGATAGCCCCAAGTGAATAGATTCACAGGATATGTTTATCAGCTGGTGGATAATCCTGAGTAGAGGTCATCGCAGGCACCTGAACTCTTTGCTTCTACTGGCATCTTCAAATTCTACATTGGAGGAAGTCTTCCAGTGTAGATGGCTTCAGCCTTTAGTGGTGGGGGAACAACTTTGCCCCATGTCTGCAATTAGGGGGCTGTTTGATATTATTGCCATTTCTTCTCTCAATAGACATATTTTCTTTAAACATCCTAGTAACCATTTTCTCTCCATAGGTAGTTGGAATGTGAGGACTCTGCACAGAGCTTTTTCTTTTGACGTCCTCACACAAGAATTCCACCATTATAATTTAGATACTCTTGGCTTGCAAAAGACCAGATGGACAGATAAAGGTTAGATTTTTAAAAATAATCTTAAATTTCTCTTTTCAGGGAGGGAAGACAATAAACATCACCAAGGCATGGGTCTGCTCAGCAGACACGCTCATCATGCTCTTATAGGATATGAGTGCTTTAATGAAAGGTTATTTACAGCAAAATTTCAGACAAGTGTTAAAGACTTGAAAGTTATCTGCTGTTATGCCCCCACTGAGGATGCCGATGAGGATGAGAAGGATAGGTTTTATGGACAACTTCAGGATATTTTGAATTCTGTCAAGAAAGGAGATATTACCCTTGTTCTAGGTGACTTCAATGCCAAAGTTGGTACTGACTCTGACCTTCTCAGCAGACCCACGCCATGGTGATGCTTATTTGTCGTCCCTCCCTGAAAAGAGAAATTTAAGATTATTTTTAAGAATCTGACTTTTATCTGTCCATCTGGTCTCTTGCAAGCCGAGAATATCTAAACTATAATGGTGGAATTCTTGTGTGAGGACATCAAGAGAAAAAGCTCTGTGCAGAGTCCTCACATTCCAACTACCTATGGAGAGAAAATGGTTAGTGGGATGTTTAAAGAAACTATGTTTATTGAGAGAGGGAATGCCGACAATATCAAACAGCCCCCTAATCGCAGACATGGGGCAAAGACCCGTTCCCCCACCACTAAAGGCTGAAGCCATCTACACTGGAAGACTTCCTCCAATGTAGAATTTGACAATGCCAATAGAACCAAAGAGTTCAGGTGCCTGTGATGACCTCTGCTCAGGATTATCCACCAGCTGATAAACATATCCTGTGAATCTATTTACTTGGGGCTGTCAACCCACAAATAAACAGAAAACACAGCGGAAGATTTTTCCTCCATAGAAGCCCACCAGTTCAGTAAAATCAGGATCCATAATCAAGCTCAGAGCCGTAATTCCATTCAGGTTGGTATATATGGTCAGCACCAGGACCCTGTGTGGTTGACCACTCCTCAGCAGGGTAGAAAAAAAAGAAAAGTAGCCATAGTTGTCCAGATCAGTAGGCCACACTAATCTGGCCTACTGATCCTTCCTCTTCCGTTATATATATTTTCTGATACTCCTCTTCTGTTCACTTCCACAAGAGAGTATCTCTTTTGAAAGGTACTGTCTGCACCATGAGAAGGCGGGGTCAGACATTAGGTGCTAGGCCTGGCCGGTTCTATGCATCATCACAAGGGATTGGTGCATAGCTCTCCTTCAAGTGACTACCTATCTACCATTTACAGACCTCAAATAAAATATATTCTTGAACTCGTGATATTCGAGCTTTCTACATATCTTTTATATGCAATTTCTGTGTGAGGTTCCTATCTATAAATACTCCCTATCAGCAAATAAATTAACTCTACAATTAATTTACAAAAAAAAACTCCCAGTAAGCCAAAGTTTATCAGCGAGAACTTATCTGATTTTGACAGATAGGATTCAATTTGACAGATAAAATTCACATGATCGGTCCAAAAGGTCTGTAAATAGCAATCGAAAGTATGATTTTTAAAATCTTTCAACTTAAAAGAGCAAATTAGTTATAGAGATTTTTCTTATTTCAGTAAGTTTTTTATGGCAGTGTGTAATATATATTTACTTCTCTTAAGGATGAAATGCTTTCACAAGAGAATCAAAATACTGCTCAATCTGTTGTAGACAGTTTAAACACAGTATCAAAAGTTGTGTCTGACTTAGGAGCAAAGCCAACAAGGTTACTCAGTAACTGGGTTGCTGATCAGATAGCTCCATCATACTGGATTCCAAATTCACAGATAACAGTAAGAACTTTTTTTTTTTTAATTTACATTAGATTGATGCAAATCTTTACCATATGGGAAAATTTTTAAGGTACTTTTGAATTTACACAAATGCTGTATATTTCAGTAATGCTAGTGATTCTTTTTTTAAATGTATTTTGGTGGCTACTTAGGTTAGCCAAAAATTATGCATGGAAGACATTTTACTCAGTGACAAAAAAAAATCAGAATAAATTTTAAGAAATGTTTCTTTTTCTAACAAATTAAAAGGTACAAGTTTTTCAAAAGCATGCTTCATATGTTAATTTTAATTAGAAAGATGGGTTTAAATTAATTTTATATTTAGCACATTTTCAAAAAAAAAATGTTTTCACTTTGTTTTCTGTTTGTTTGGTGGTGAAGTGCAGTGTTCATGAATGGTGAAGTGTAAAGTGATTAACAACAATGATTTTCTCCCTTACTCTCCTGGAGGTTGGAGAATTCAACTATTTTTGTTTCAAAGATAATTATTTGTTTTTAATGATAATTTAAAAATTTCTATTATGTTGAATATGTGTTGATGAAATATTATGATTTACACTTTCCAAATTTCCCCAAATGTTTTATTTGTGCTCTCTAATAGTGGAAATTTTTCAAAAAATTAAACAAATATTAGAATCCATCTGTTTGTCAACTGCATCTTCCAACTCAAAATCTTACATTGACCTTTAACCTGCCTGCCTACTAACATCAAGGGAAATTATCTCTTCTGCATACTAAATCAGATACAATCTTCTGCATGCTAATACAGATACTAAATCTAGTGCTTTCAGTGCTAATATTATGGCCATTCAAAGACAGCTTGCCATGGTTTCCAATCAGTACTCATTATTGGAGGTAAAACCACCCTGACACTGCATGTGCTTTGTTTGAGGCAATCTCTTGGTAATAGTGCCCACTGCATTCTCATGTGAGTGCCTAAATGGAAGATGGAAAAGGTACAGTTCATTAAGATGATTAATTAATAAGTATTGAGAAGACTGCTGCATGTGCCAGACTCACCTTTGCCAGTGTACTGGTTGGCAAAACATATCTTGCATTGCAGGCAGATATCGGTGTTCCATCTGATGAATCTTTCTTACCTGCAGTAATACCTCCTTCAACAGACTACAGCGTTTTCGGTAACAGCTATGACATTGATCACATTCTACCTTTGAGAATCCTCCTCTTCATCCTCTAAGCCAGTGGTTCTCAACCTTTATGCTTCATGTACCTCCTGGAAATGTGTATGTAACTGGCATACCCCTTATATAGATAGATGAAACTATAGTTATAATATAAAAATGCCAACTTAGCAACTTTGTTACTAGATCTAGTAACTTTTCAGCTCTCACAGCATACCCCAAAAAATTTTACCGCCTACCCCACGTTGAGAACCCCTGTTCTAAGCTAAGGGACCTCACCCAGGGCCCAAAACACAAACTGTAAGTCATCACGAAGTGATCTCAGATACTGAGATATCAGATGAACCTGATCCCTGGATACCAACTGCCTCCAATTTCCAAACAGTTTATCAGCAAAGGTGATTTTAAATAGAAAACCTTCATCCACCTTTTCTGTCAAGATCTAAGATGGTCCCTTCTTGTTTGACTAATGCTCCCTATTAAAAATCTAATAATGGAAATGGAGACAAAAAAAATATAAAATATATATTAGACACATTTTCAAGAAAAGTTTTAAATACAACTGAAATGAAGAAAAATTTTTTTATACTGCTGGAAAGGCATTCCAGTTTAATTTTAAGATACTTTTATTTTTACACTCCCCCCCCCTCTTATTATTTTTTTTTTCTAGATCTGGCCTGAGTGTAATGATATATTAATGACTAATAATTGACTAAAATTATATGCAATGAAAAAAAGCCTGTATTTCAGAAAAATATGTTTACTAAATATTAGGTAAAAATTTCTCAAAATATAGTTTTGCAAGTTCTTCTGAGCTAGTTTTGCTACTTTTCAGATGGTAAGCCTCCTGTCAAGACCAACTAGCATGATCTTTAACGTGCACAAGAGTGGCGCTCTCCCACACAAAGGTCTAAATCTGCAAGTCCCATCTGACGATCAGTGGCCTTTCTAAGGCCATTCGTGTCTCCTACTGACTGAGGGCAGGGTGGGGAGTTTTGTGGAGATAATTTTCAATGCTGGCCCAGTGGGAACTGTAGATTAAGAGCCTGGTGGGCTACTGACTGAGCCACCTCCAGCCCATGGTCACTGGACACTAATCCTTGTAATTTCTGGCTTTGAGGCTATCTCAAGGACTGGGTTTATCATGGTGGTGTGTGGTTACTTGTTGATCTGAAGGCTGCATTACATAGGAAGTGACCTACATTCACAACAGCATGCTCCAAGCAATCGTGAATTATGCAGCCCTTTGCCTCCAGCACACTCTCTGGATGAACACCCTCTCAATGGAGAGCACATTGAGCAGTTTCTGTAACAGACATGTGCATGAAACATATAAACATTATTTTCTCACCCATGTCTTTCTTGTATTTGCATTGCTCTTTTTCCTCTTGTGGTGACAGTTGGAACTAATTTTTTTTCTCCACTAAATCGATGCCATATGTACTTCTTAAGCTACCTCAATTTTCACATTGCCATCTCCATTTATCACCACTCAAGAGATTCTGGAATAGGGAAACTTATAACCATCCTGTATATGATGACCTTATACTTGTATGTGTGTGCAGTGCCACAAGTTAGTGGAAAGAAAAGTTGTACTTATGTATTCACTACACCTTCTCCAGAAGGCCATAATGTGGGATAAATTTAGCGTTATTAATGATTTAAGCATCAGTGACAATCACAGCATTACCTGTTGACTTTTTAATGTCTATAGCTATGTTGATGAAATTTTTTTCCATCTCCCTCTTCGTAGGATTTTCATTAACTGCTTGCTCTCTATATATTCCACCTGGAAGCATAGTCTTCTGGGAAGACTTTGATGATCTTGTCTCACAGCTGCTGTCCCCCTTCCTCAGTGTGGGGAATTCAATGTATACATTCCCCTTTGAGGCAGTACTGATACAAATGGGAGAGGTGGGGTCCTCGAGCAGTGGCTCTTGGATCCTTTGCTCTTCCTGTTGGATACTGGTGTCAGCATGTATTTTCACTCACCAACTCTCACATTCACTGCCATTGACCTTACTGTGTGCTCCTCCTCGATCCTTCCACTCTTTATATAGGAAGTTGAGGACAAACCTTTCAGAAGTCGTTACCTCCCCATTGTATGTACCATATTCTGCGGGGAGCCTTGCAACCTTTCAATCATATCACAGCAGAGGCTTCATCAGGCTGACTGGAGTGGATTTGAACTACTTTGTGAGTTTCATGACTAATCAGTTAGCTAGCAGCTAATAAATGTTGTAGTGGTGGAGATGAGGGACTGTATCACCCAGTTTCTATGATTTCTGAAACCATGTTGCACTCCTGACTGCACCGTAGCTTCTAAGGCTCAGAACAAGGGTTAAGGAGTATTTTGGAAATATCCAACATCTTCCAAACTAGAAGCTTTCAAGCATGCCAGGATGAAAGTCCATTTTATTCATGCCAGAAGGAAACTTGGATCAAGTACACCTATTCTATCACATGCACAAACATTTCTAAGGTAATGTAGGATAAAGTCTAGAAGATGGGTAGGAAGTACACCTCCCACCCATCATCGATACTGGAGCACATTGGACAGGTAATTGCTGATTGCCGACACTCTGGGGAATCATTTTCCTCCACCTTTTCATCATCCTCTTATTCCCCCAAGTTTTTGGCTCAGAAGAACAAAAGGCCAAACACACTCTGCTCTCTTTCTACTCGAATAGCCTGAAGCCTTACTACAGGCCATTCACAGCACAGGAGCTTCACCTCTTTCCATCTGCTGTTGGGTCTCAACCATCATCTGCAACGTCTCTCACCATCACCTCTCAGTGCGAGCTCCTGTACACAGTGAGGGGACCACCCTGTGAAGGTTCCGCTGGCTCGGGTACCTTCACAGGGTCCTGAACACTCATCCTCATGTTTGCCATGCACAGAGACCCATGACCCAGGAAAGGAGGATCCTGGTAGTTGCTTGGGGGTCCTTGTCATCTCTCCTCAGCTTATGACTGGCAGGGTCCCCTTGGCCACCTTGCCATTGGGGAACCTGTTGTGGTGGTGCTGTGCAGTGAATTCCGGGGCCTCTGCTGTACACAGCTTTAGCCTCTGCTTCTGGTAAACGGAAGCTCCTGGGATGCCCCCTCTCCCCCAGGAGCAATCAGCTTGTGAGCAGGTCCTTCTAGGGTCAATCGTGCAGAGCGGTGACCCTAGCAGGTCATGTCAATGGAATTCCTTGCCCACACCCGGGTACAGGTTTGCGAGTTTCCTCACAAATTATTTTCCTTTTGTAGGGCCAGTTTGGTTGTTCACAATTTTGTTATTTTCCACTTAGTTCCTTTTGTGTAGAAAGTTTACTTCTGCACATTTCTCTTTTCATTTTCCCTTTATTTGTTTGTGAGGGCTTGGCTCACTATCTCAGTGGGTATAGTGTGTGCGTAGCCCTGGCACCTGACTGGGCATCCCCTTATTGGGCTCCGTGGAGGATGGGGACAGCGAACACTGAACCAAACAAAACATGAGAGTTGATAATGAAATTGATATGATCAATGCCAACAAGAGTGCTCGACATCAGTCCCCATCTTTCTTGTTGTCTCTGTTATCTACACTGTTGTCTTCTTTGTCTGTGTCTTTGTTCCCAAGATTCCTGATCATCCACTCCACAGGTGATCAGGTACTTGGGGACTGTCCCCATTTTTTGTCGACAAAGGTTTGAAAGATCTTGCGGGAGAGCCGAAATCCCTCAAGCGCTTATAATCTGGCAACTTGCAAGTGAGACCGCTTGTTCCAAACACTCGGAACTGCTCATGAAAGTCAGAGATTGGTGGGGTGGCTGTTGAGACAAAACTTCGAATCCTCACAAAACTTTGAATTCCTCTCAGTGTGTGATAACTGAGTGGGACCTCCTCAAAGTCTCAAAGCTCATTCCCCAAGGAGTAACAGCAGTCCACCAGGTTTTGATGCTCCATGATGGTAAATTGGTACCCACCCAGGTACTGATTATAACATTCAACATGCCATGCCTGCCTTCTTCCATTGGATTGGATTGTTTTACCTCTGAGCAGCACTTTTTTGCACACCATGGGCTAAATGGCCAGGCCACAAGGACCCCGAAGGCTCAGAGAAGGTTGGGGGAGGGGACCCACTGGAACAGCTGTTGGGAGACAGATGGTAGCCTCCCGTCAAGGCCATCCAGCGTGTTCTTTAACGTGCACAGGGTATGGCTCTCCCGTACACGGGACCATGGCTTAACGTCCCATCCGACGGACGGCATCCTTTCCAAGCCCATCGGTGTCCCCTACTGACCGTGGGCAGGGCAGGGAAATTTTGCGGAGATAAATCTCAACGCTGACCCAGCTGGGGCCCCCATTGGGGCTAAAAATAAAATCATCACTCCTCCTCAAAGGGCAGTTACCAATCCATGACCCTCAGACGATTCCAGGGACATGGATACCGACCACTCCTATTCACTAAACTGTCGTCCGCCCACTCTTCTAAGTCCTGAGATGACCACACTCCTACAATGGAATTGTTGTGGATTCCAGAGGACATCAAGGACGACATCAAGGCCCTCCTTCAGGCACACCAGCCTATCTGTGTGTGCCTGCAAGAGACATACTTGCAGCCAGTCACAGATCCCATGATCAGATTGCACCACAACTCGTAAGGCTCAGTACAAGGCGTGGGAGGTGTTTCAAAGATATCCAACGTCACTCAACCTTGAAACGTTCAAACGCACCAGGGCAAAAGCTTGTTTCATCCAGCTCCATAGCCAGATAGAATCTTGGATCAAATATACATCTTATATCAACCGCACTACCAGTTCTAAGGTCTTGTGGGATAAAGTCCGAAAGATAGGTGGGACTATACATCCCACTCATTATTGATCCTGGAACACAATGGACAGGCAATTGCTGATCCTCAAGCAATTGACGACACTCTGGGGGAGTCATTCTTCTCCATCTCTTCTTCTTCTTACTCCCCAGAGTTCCTGGCTCAGAAGAGCAGGGCGGAACACTCTCCGCTGTTCTTCCACTCAAATGGCCTGGAGCCTTACAACAACCCATTCACAGCAGATGAGCTTCGCCTTGCTCTGCACACCTCTTGTGCATCTGCTGTCAGGCCGGACAATGTCCATTATGCCATGCTCCAACATCTCTCACCATTGAGTAAAGATAGGCTGCTCCATCTTTTCAATCGCATTTTTCTCGAGGAGCAGTTTCTGGACTCCTGGCGGGAGGCCATTTTCTTGACCTTCCTGAAGTCAGGAAATGATTCTAAGATTCCTTCTAATTATTGTCCCATTGCGTTGATGAGCTGCATGTGCAAGATGTTGGAAAGAATGGTGATTGCCAGACTCATCTGGTATTTAGAACACCACAACCTTCTTTCCAACACCAAGTGTGGCTTTCGCAGGCAATGGTCAACTCTTGACCATCTGATATGCCTCGAATCTGCTAACAGAAATTCATTTTTACCTAGAGAGTTTCTTTGACATCGAAAAAGCATACGACTTGGCTTGGGGTTCGGCATTCTTAGTGATCTCCATAGCTTTGGCTTGAGAGGGCACATGCTGATCTTCATCTCCAACTTCTTATCGACACGTTCTTTTCGTGTCTGTGTTGGCAACTCTCTGTCGCAGCCATACTCCCAGGAACAGGGGGTGCCACAAGGCTGCGTTCTGAGTGTTACGCTTTTTGCTGTCAAGACTTATTCTATTACTAGACAACTTCCACCATCTGTAAACAATGCCCTCTATGTTGACAATTTTAGCATCTTTTGCTCTTCATCCAGCATGAGGGTCTTTGAAAGACAACTGCAAATTGCTCTGAACAATCTTTTGGTTTGAGCGACGGCAAATGGGTTTCGTTTCTCCCCACAGAAGACCGCTTGCATGCACTTTTGCCACAAGTGTAATCTTCACCTGGATCCCGAGCTACGTCTTGGGGGTAACATCATTCTAGTTGTGGTGGAGACCAAGTTTCTCGGTCTCATATTCGATTGGAAATTGACCTTTTTACCACACATACGTAATCTCAGGTCCAAGTGCACGCAAGCGTTGAACATCATCGAGGTCCTCTCCTCTCTCTTGTAGGGAGCTGACTGGTGTTCTCTGCTCTGCCTGTACCGTGCACTTGTCCAGTCGAAACTGGACTCCTGATCCCAGGTGTATGACTCCATCTGGGATTCGATGGTGAAGGTGCTGGACCCCCTCCATCATCAGGCCCTCCGTGTTTGCACAGTAGCCTTCCGCACCTCACCGGTCCAGAGTCTTTACATTGAGACTGGTGAACCATCTCTATCTCTTTACCGTCAGCAGTTGTCCCTACAATATGCATCTAAATTGCGATCCCTGCCTGACCATTCCACTTGGGACTGCATTTTCAGTCCAAAGTGGGAAATGCTTTACACAAATCGGCCATCTGCCATTCGTTCTTTTGGTTTTCGAGTCCAAGGCTACCTAAGAGACATCAACATCAGTCTCAATAGCATCACACCGTCGACAGCCAAGCCACTTCCACTGAGGCTTGCTGTTTCCCCTTCCTATGATTTTTCCCTGTGCAGGACGAGGAAGGCCTTTACACCTGACTGTGTGTACCACCAATTCTTTGCCAGCCATCGTGCTAGGTACCCGGACTTCTTGCCTGTCTTCACAGATGGCTGTAATTCCTTGATTATTAAAAGATCACTGTTCAGAAATTGCAGACTTCTATACAAAGTGTCAATTTTCATGTTTTTGAAGCAAGACAAAATAGGTTTGGCATGTTTATTTTTTCAAACCATATTATTTTATAAAGTGCTTATTCCATCAATCTATTGCCTTAATGAATGCTGCAGTGAATAGTTATTGCTTATTAGCTATTAAGTTAGATCTCGAAAATATTTTAAAACACTCGTACGCTCTCAAGGGAGGACTACAGCAATCATTTGTCACCTTGCAAACGAATCCAAAATTGGTCTCCCTGTTCCCAGCAAAACATTGGCAATTTAGTGACTGCCGGTAGCTGCCAATCTCTGTATGCCCACATGGGAGCAGGGGTTATGGCAGTCAGTATTGAAGTTTGCTACATACATATTTTATGATATTTTCAAAACTAAACTTAATCACAAATGATGAATGACTAACAACTTACATGTAGCCATCATTCATCAATTACTAATCAATATATTTTATTTTAACATTAAAAAACCAAGGGAATATTTATCACAGAATGCTGGAAGCTTAATGCACGTTTTTGGTCAGATGTTTTTCAACCAAATTTTTTTCCCATTTAATTGGATCAACCTGGAATTTAAACACAGTGTAATTGTTCCTATTGTTGTTGAGGAAATTTGCAGCTATATATCTTCCGATAATATTTTTTTTAATATGTTAATGATTCGAAAAAATGTGGCACACCTGGCAGCTGCATTGACTACAACACTGAGTCTCCTGGCCAATGGAAACATGTATGGTGGATCGGTCAGCTCCCCGTTTTAGGAGCCTTAATGTCTCTGATCCGCTCACCATTGCCAGTTACATATCTGGATTTCTGGCAGTGTTTTTCCATCGAACTCTGGGCACAATGGCAGAGATCTTGGTCAGAACAGCTTGTGAACAAGCTCTTTGAGATCAAACCTATTGTCAAACCTTAGCAGTCATGTTTTTGTATGAATCGCAAGGAGGAATTGTACTTGCTCAGCTCCATTAGGTCATTTATTTCTTCTACAAGTAGATGATGAACTTAAGTGTGAGTTTTGCAGCACCATTTTAACTATTGAGTATATTTTAATTGATATGTCATCTTTAACCTGGAAAAGTGTTTGTATTTTAGCTTTCATAATTTTATGTCCAATCCCCTTGCACTTGGCAACTTTTATCTGATGAATTTGTTTTAACCCCTGTGTTTAATTTTTTATGCTATTGTGGTTATTTTCATCACTTATAAACATTTATATTTGTTACCTCTTATTTAGGTTCTCTGTACCCATAGTTTATTCCTATATTTATCAATTGTTTCTTCATTTTATCTGGCCCATTTTATTGTACTTCATAATGTGTTTATTTTATGTTATTTTGGCTATTTCTAAACTTAAACTACATGCGGGTGTTTATCAAAATAATGGAAACGCCAACGTGATTGCAGTATACGTAATGCACCATATGCATATCACAGGGACGACATCACCCATAATGTGAAGTGTGTAAAGGGGAGAAGTACAATGTCAGCTATCACGTAGCAGTCCCACAGGTGTAGATGAAACAGCTGTTCTGGTGTAATTGTTGACAATGACAGATCTCAGTGACCTCTAAAAGGGCAGGATCATTGGTGCGCATCTTGCAGGAGCTTCAGTAACCAGAACAGCAGAAATAGTAGGTATAACATGGGGAAATGTATCATAGATTATGACTACCTATCAAAAAGGACAGGGCATTGCCTCCAAAAGTGCAAATTATGAACGCCATACGAAGTTGACAGATAACAATAAGTGAATGATGGCATGGATTGTATAACGAAAGCACAAGACCATGGCACCACAAATAGCAGCAGAGTTGAATATCAGTTGTATGATCCTGTTTCCATCCTAACAGTTTGTCACAAACTTCATCGTGCCACTATTTATTACAGTGCTGCAATCCATAAACCTCTGACTACCAATATCAATGCAACAAAATATCAAAGCACATAAAAACTGGGATGCTAAAGACAGGCAGTGTGTCATCTGGTCTGATGAATTATGCTACACATTGTTTCCCACCACTACTAGAGTATATGTCTGGTGAAAACCTCCAGAAGCATACCATCCCGACTGTTTAGTTCCGACTGTGAAGCATGGAGGTGGATCCCTGATGCTGTGGGGTGCCGTATCATGGTATTCTTTAGGGCCATTAATTAATCTGCAGGGTTGTGTCACACCCACAACAAATGAATCCATTCTCGGGGACCACCTGCACCCAATGTTGTGGGTATTGCTCCCTAAGACCATTCATGGTTTCAAGCAGATAATGCACCCGTGCATTATGCGAAACATGTCAAGTTGTTTGCAGAGCATGAAGATCAGCAGCTACCCTGGCCACCTCGATCTCCAGACCTCAATATTATTGAACATTTGTGAGAATATCTGGAGCGCAAGGTGTCAGGATTCCACCTCCCAGCTGGCACAGTTAGGCCATATTTTACAGGATGAATGGTCCCACATTCCATTACCATATGTGCATGACTTGTATCCCACATCAAATTGCATCTGTTCTGAATGCCCAAGGGGCCTACAGCTTATTAATAAAATGTTCTACACAAACAGTACGTGCAATAATAAATAGGCACTTTTGACGTCGATTTCAATTTTAGAGGAAAAATTGTCTGATCTAGGTGGGATATGAACCCACGACCTCCTGATAACATGTCAGGTGCTCTGGACCACTGAGCTACTGGCCGCCAATCAATATTTCCTCTAATTAACACTATGAACATTCCTTTTATGTCACATGTAGGCGTTATTTTTTAGGCAATTTTTAGCCCTAGCGGCTTTTTTATTTGCCAGTAGATGGAAAGCATGCCTTACAAGTATGCTAATGATAATAAATATTGAGATAAACTCAGATAAACTTGACAGTTCAACATCCAATAATAAATAGGCACTTTTGATGTAGATTTCAATTTTAGAGGAAAAATTGTCTGAGCTGGGTGGGATATAAACCCATGACCTCCTGATAACATGTCAGGTGCTCTGGACGTGTTTTGTCTGAGCATCAATAGAGCAACGTACTGAGCACCTGACATGTTACCTCCTGATAACATGTCCGGTGCTCCCATTATTTTGATGTACCTCTATAAATCAATACGTGTTTCCATTATTTTGATGAACCTCTACAAATCCTCAGAGGTAGATGAAATTACTACTGAAATGCTTAAAGCTGGGAATGTTTTGGTTACCACATGGATGACTGAAATTTTGAATATCTTCTAAGATAAAGGCATTGTTCCTAAGGATTTTATCAGAGCTATTATTATCTCTATTTTTGAAAAATGTGATCACAGTTCTTGTGATAAGTATAGGGGTATCAGCCTACTTTCTGTTCCAGGTAAACTTCTTTGCATGATTATGCTTAATAAGAATTAGGAATCTGGTTGACAGACTATTGTGTGGTGAGCAGTGTGAATTCAGAAGTTTTATGGGAATATATAGATCAGATTTTTTCGCTTAGGTATATTCTTGAGAAATGTTTAGAGTTTCAATAACTTGTGGTTACTAGCTTCGTATAACACTGAGTCATGTGTGAGAGTTGGTGAGGCTTGTAGCAATAGGTTTAGCATTGCTTCTGGTGTTTGATGAGGATGCATTTTGTCTCCTTTTCTCTTTAGTTTGGTTATTGATATGTTATGCGAAATTCACTTCAAGGGAAAGATTTTGGCCTTAAATGAACTGGAGATACGAAAATTTCTGATTTAGATTATGCTGATGATTTAGCCCTTTTGGCAAATGGTGTTGATGAGATGAACTCTTTCATTCAAGCTGTTGGTAAAACTGGTAGTAGAGTAGGTTTGGTTATAAACAGAGAGGAAACTAAAGTGATGAAAATTGGTCAGGCAGGCTGTGATTCTGTTAATCTGAATGGTTGCAGTCTTGAGTAGGTGTCACAGTTTAATTATCTTGGGAGCTACATAACAGATACTGGTGATGTGCGGCATGAGATTAACAGATGAATAGGGATTGCTGCTGGGACTTTTAAGAATATATGGAGAGTGTGGAGAAATAGGTATATACACCTAAAGACTAAAATTAGACTGTTTAATAGTTTGGTTCTTTCTAGGGTTAGTTATGGTAGTGAAACTTGGACGCTGTGTAAACAAGATAACAGGAAACTAGATGCCTTTGATTCTAGATGCTTATGCAGTATCTTGGGCATTAGGTGGTTCATATTTATAAGTAATGATGAGGTTAGGCAGAGGAGTCAGCAATCTCCTTTGAGCAGATATTGTGCAAAGAGAGACCCTGTTGGCTTAGCCACATTGCCCATATGCATAATTATAGATTCTTGAATAGGGTTGTGAACAGTGTGGCTGAAAGCCTCAGAAAGAGAGGGATGTAATCAGTGGTGTGCTGGTAAATTTTTAACAACCTGCTTGCAAAAAAAGAGACCAATAATATAATATTTATTTCAAGTTTTAGTGATTTACAACAATTTGGATTATTTATTTTAATTTTCATATAGCCAATTGATTATCACAAAATGTTTTCATTGACTTTTGCCGATCTCTTGTATCTGTTGCCAATCTACGGTTGCAATTCAACCATGATTTGACAAATGAAGTTGCATCCCAATCTGCTAACTCTTTTGCCAATAAATTTATCATCATTAAATCTGATATGTGATCTATCATTAAACTATTTCTCACCCTCGTATAAATTTTGTTCATTAAACTGAAATCTCTTTCAGCTTCAGCACTACTGATTGCAATAGTGCTATATCTTTTTAGCTTTTTGAATATTTGAAGGGATTGAAATATTTTTTGATTCTACATTATCAACAAAATCCCAAAAATCATTCAAATCAATTTCATACTTTAAAATTTATTTAAATGGTACAATTAACATGGTAAAATTAGTTCTTCATAACTGATGGTTCTAATAAATCGAAATGATTTAAAATGTTTTTGTCATTTTTTCTATCTAATAAAAGACATAAATTCTTGTTTTGAATTATATTTTCTAATAAGGTATTCCTAGGAAGAGCACTGAATTTATTTTTTTTTATTAAATGGAATTTCTTTAAACTTATGTGATTTAATCAAATATTCAACTTCAGATTCGTATTTTCCAGGACCATCTTTTAATTTTCCAAAACTCTTATTGTGGGTTTGATTAATTTTTGTGCTTTCTAAATGTTAGTTGATATTGCTTGAAGTGCAGTTGAAAGTAATGAAAATTCTATATTCAACAAATAGCTGCTTAATTTTGTTTGGGCCACTTCTTCTTAAATAATCCCTAAGGAGGTTGCTGCATAGGGAAGGGGGTGGGGGAAAGGAAGCACAAAGGATGTCGAAATATGTGCACCCTGGCTGGAATTTCCGTCACCACATACAACTTATTGCCCTAGTGCCACTCTACAATTTATAACCATTGTTAATTTAACAACCAGCTTGCAAAATTCTTGAAAGTTTAACCATTGGCTCGTGGAAGCCGATGTGAGCTGGCTGCGGCAGACCACTGGATGTAATGTTCCAAAAGATTGTTAAACTTCTCTTTGGACCTTTTTGACTGATCCAAATTTAACTGAACTTTCCAGTTAGTATTGGGTGCCAGGCAATATTAACTTGCCAAATAAAGTTAAATGAGAGTTCACTAAGTATATGGGCATTACTTATTAAGTAAGAAATCAAGAGATTGTCAAATTATTAAAGTTAAATCTTAATAAAAAAATCATCATTGCTCAAGAGAAAAAGTACCAGTTAAAATATTTCATATAACAAAGTTTATATCCAAAAAATTCAAGACTCGCCAAATATACTGATGAATAAAAAGAGTGATCATCTAAAAGCTCCATCTGTAAATACAACTCCAAAAAACATCTGACCTGCTCTTACTGACATTTTCTTATTACTCATATCTCATTCTTACTACTGACTCCATGCCCTAACATCACTTAGTATGTATGCAGCGTGCAACTGATATGTGTATGTTGCACGCTGGGGAAAACATTTGTATAATCTGATGATCTCGCGCTAGTTATGATGCAAGAGGAGGTGTGCCCTTAAATGTGTGCATTAGCAGCTGTCAATCAAAAGTCACAGGTGTGCATGCGCAACTCCTTTAGTGGATTGGAAGAGAGAAATGTGATAAATCCAACTGAAGAATAATCCCCAAAATGATAAATATAATGTAAATAAAGTAAAATTGGTTAAGGAAAAGAAAAAGTGAATGGACCATCACAGGAAACCTAGGATGTGGTGGGCAGACAATTTCAAACAGGACCTTGTTGGAATTGGTGTACAGTAGCCAGATGTAGCTCAGGACAGATATGCTTGAAGAACTAAATTGCACAATCTGATTGGACCTTCGTAGCCCATAGCAGCTTGAGGATGATGATGAGTGTGTTATATTATTTTTTGCATTTTGCTTTTAATTTCAGTCATGGGTTTCAATGATTTTTATTTGCTTATACTTTTAGAGCTAATTTTGTTTGGAGTAATATAGCTCCAGTTGACTTTGCACCATGAAATCCCAACCAACAATCATTTACACATTTCCCTTTTTTCAGAAGGGAAGAAAGTGTGAGTTTTATTTTATAATAAAGTAAATGTTTTATAACTTGTGACACTCCCTTCGACACAAGCCTTCATTTAGTTCATAAATCATTGTGATTAATCAATAAGATGGAAAAATATTGTGAACAATATTTTTTTTATAAATACCCAAATTGACAAAGCAAAAAGCAATAGGGAGTTATGTTAAAAAGTCATGTAATTATTCAAGTTATAAACTATAATAAATGCAGGCAGTTTCAATGTGAATTTTACAAAGTTCTTTAATGTAGCACTTCATAACAAATTTCTAGTTTTTACTAGTGTAGTATTTGTTCTGATTATTTTCTAAATTTTATATTTGGCCAAAGTGGGCATCCAAAAGCAATAATAATTGCTGATATTAATAGCCAACATGCGAATAGGAAGACTTTATTGGTTTGAATCAGATGATGTGAAAATTTTAACTTCAGGATGAAAGTTGCAGATCCAAATGTAAGATATCTAATTATATTATTTATAAGGATTCTTAAGGATATTTATTTATGATTCACATGATAGTACTTTTTATGTTATAGCTTTTATGTATTTATTGATATCTGAAAATATGTTAATACATATATTTTCAGCACTGTGGATTGTGTGAAAAAGAGTTCGATGGCTTAGAAGCTAAGCATCATTGTCGTGTTTGTGGTGGAGGATTTTGTGAAGCATGTTCATCCAAAACACGGCCAGTTCCTCAGCTTGGTTGGGGTACATCGCCTGTAAGAGTGTGTGATAAGTGTTATGATAATGGTAAGATTTGTAGGAACTTTATAATGAATATCACAATTATATGTCTTTGTTCTTGTGTCACTTAATGAAAGTAATTCATAAGGAAATTATACCTGTTGTCCAGCTTGGATGCTGATCACTGTCAACCATCCTCTGTTGTAATTACTGAGCAACAATTCTGTGGGAGATCTGTTGCTAGTAATTACAACAGAGGACAGTTGGCAGTGATCAGCACCAAAACTGGACAACGGGTAAGTGACAGATTACAGTTATATAGTGGAACTTAATAAGAGAGTTAGACAGACTCGAAAGAATTGAAACACTGGAATAAATGTGACTATTGAATTTAAATATATATTGAGTTAATTATCATTCTGTTATGTCTGATAAGATTCAAGTCATTTTCATGAACTGTTATCTAAATTAGCATAGAGTAATTGGCTAATTTATGCCAAACAACTTTGAATATTTAAACTTTTAAAAGAGAAATGTGATATGATAATGAATATGAAATGGAATATAATCTCGCTCTATACCAGACAATAGTAATTGCTGTGGGATTGTTAAAAAAAGTAAAGGTTTTGAAGTCATCATTTGCTGGAAATTAGCTTGATGAACCATTTCTTAATCTTCATTGAAATGTCATTTACATACACATGTATGTAACTGCACTTTTGCAAGACAATTCTAACAAGGTCCTGTTTCATATTGTCTGCCAACATTATCCTAGGTCTTTCTTTTTCTGAAACCTTTAGACACACTGATCATAACTCTGTTTTCTAATCGATAGTCCTGCAAGTAAGAAACATAATCAAACCAATGAAGTCTCATCCTACACAAGAAGACACTTAACCCTTCCATAGTCCCTGTTATATATAGACATTGATAGAATGCGAAATGAGAGGCCCAATGTGATGGTCCACCCATTCACTTTTACTTTTTCTTAACCAGTTTTACTTTATTTATGTTATATTTATTATTTTGAGGCTTTAATTTTCAGTTGGATCATAATTTTTCCTCATCCAGACTGCTAAATGCTCATGCACAACTCCGATTTTTGATTGACTGCCACTGATGTGCTTAAGGACATGTCCCCTCTTACATCATAGCGAGCATGAGTGCATGATAATAAGATTATGCATATGTATTTCCCAGCATGCAACACATACTTGTCAGTTGCATACCACATGTATAGTAAGTGATGTTAGATCATGGAGTTAGTAGAGAGAAGTTTTTGAAGTCATTTGCTAGGAGTTTTGTTGTTGTTGAGTAGAGATGGAGTTGGAGAGAGCTAGTAGTTGTGAGAATGTGAGCTTTTAGTTGCTCACAATGTTGTATTCTCGGTTTATTTGGCGAGTCTCGATTTTTTGGAAATAAATTTTGTTTCTTTTATGAATAATTTTGACTCTTCTATTTTTTATCTTGAGTAAGGATAATTGATTTGATTAGATTTAACTTTAATAATTTGATAATCTTTTTGAATTAAATTCTTTGTGACTAAGTAATGCAATAATATACTTAGCAAAGCCTTATTTTAACTTTATTTGGCAAGTTAATATTGGCTGGTGCCCATTGCTATCTGGAAGTTTAGGTTAATATGGATCAGTCAAAAGGTATTATTGCAAACTTTTAAAAAAGAGTTAAAAAAAAGAGTGTATCTGGAAGTTTAGGTTAATGTGGATCAGTCAAAAGGTATTATTGCCAAAGAGAATTTTAGCATACTTTTGGAGTGTTACACCAAGACATCTATTCATTTTTAGTACAGCAAAAATATTTCTATCTTTTAAAAACAGAAATTGTCATTTAAAAATTTTCTTATAGGCCTCAGAAAGAGGGGGGGGGGGGGGGACCTAGGATGCAGTGGACAGACAATATCAAACAGGTTGTTGTTAAAATTGGTGTGCAGTGGCCAGATGCAGCAGATGTAGCTCAGGACAGATGTGCTTGGAGAATTAAACTGCACGGTCCAGACCTCCGTAGCCCATGGATGCTTGATGATAATGAAACATTAAGACATCACAGGACCAATGCAAACGTGAATTAATAAGCAAGATAGAAATCTGTTTTATGTATTTTTTTTTGTTAATTTTCCTTTTTCTTTTTTTATGTATTTTTATATACATAGGTATCAATGAGCATAAGAGGACAGCCAAAACAGAACTAAGACAGTACTGATTTGGCATTTTCTTTTTCTGTTTAATTATTTTGTTCCTTTAAATTTAAGTAGCACTTGGCTGGACTTGGATAGGAGAGGACCCAAATCGACACACACTGAACCATGCCAAACTGGGTAGGGGGATGGCTGCCAAAATCGATCCGTGAGAGTTCTGGTGAAACCTGGTTGCCATTGGTGTTCTGGTGAAACCTGAACTCCCATGGGTGAGCAAAGGTCTATACAGAGGAAAGGCAGCCAGGGGGGGGGGGAGACAACACAAGTCAAGGCTACCCCCCCAACAGGCATCGTCCGACCCTGACTGTGGAGCTTGCCAGACAGTAATTGGCAAAGGGGCAGAGGTGGCTCAGTTGGCAATGTGCCAGGCTCATAATCTGCAGTTCCCAGGACCTGGCTTCCCAGAATCCCCCCCCCCCCCTGAAAGCACATGACACTGCAAGATCTAGAAAAACGTTATTCTAAATGAAATAGACTTGTGTGTGTGTGTGTGTGTGGGGGGGGGGTGTTAAAGTGGAAATGGTAAGTTCTGAAAAATGCTAAGAAGATAAAAGATATCTGGTCCTGGACAGTTAGAAAGACATAAAAGATAGGATTTAAATATAAATATTTTAACATTAAAGCACCTAGGAAATATAATAAAGAAATAACTATTTTAGGTTTATGGATACCCAGGAAATACAGAACCCTTGAGCGGGAGTGGGAGGGAAAGAAAAGAAAAAATATCATGAAGATTGCAGGGGAAAAAAGGAAAAAGACAAAAGTAAGAAAGGGAAAATTATATACTGTTATAAAGAGGTTTCAGTGACAATCTGTGTTCGAAATTATTATTTACTTGATTTTTTTTTTTAATAGAGTGCAGGAAGATAAATGAATTAAATGGTGTTGTACTGGTGTGTCATTGCTGGCACTATCGAGGATGAAAGGTCAGTGCGATTGTACTGAAAGCACTTCCTGTATGGACTTTTGAAGAAGAGGATTAAGGTGACAGGGTGAGGCTAGGGTAGCAAGCTTTGAGAGGTGCTTGCCAAGTGGTTGGAGTTGTACACATATTTTAATTTTTACTGATTTTATGTTCACTTAACACCTATACTGACCCTATACTGTAAAAGAGTTTCTGCATTTTTTTTTTTTGGTGTACAAGATTGAAATATTGATTACTGCCAGTTGATCTGTTTATTTGCAATTAAAGTGTTACAAAGTATTAAAGGGTATGAAAATTTGGACTTTGATGTAAAATTTTAAGTTGACGGACTACTGGAGGGTTAATAATGTGACCCCTTCTATTAATTTTACACACGAACTGGAAACATCTGGCAAGCTTCCAATAATTAGACATATACGTTACTCAAAATCTATATGGCATACATTACTCAAAATCTATAGGACTGTAATACTACAGAAAAACCAATATTTATACTAAACCTAATTCCTATGAGTTGAGCCCATCTGTATGAGCATAAAGTATTGGCATTCCAGTCTTATTGCAGGTGGAGTTTGACTCAGTTGTTAGTGCACCAGCCTTGTAATTGGCAGTTCATATGTTCAAATCTCAACTTTGTCAGCATTTTGATTTACCTTCACTAACCATCACCCTGCCCTTGGTGAGAAAGGGGCCACCATCCATCAGATGGGATGTTAAGTTGTATCGTCATGTGCAGCACAGCCATACCCTATGCACATTAAAGAGCACACTGAATGGCACTGACAATAGGATTCTGTCTGTCTCCTTACAGCTGTCCAGTGGATCCCTTTTCCCAGTCTTCTCTCTGCCTTTGAGGTCTTTATGACCAACTCTGACTTACTTCTTTGCAAACACTTAGGTATTTCTCTGATCACAAAAGTTTGGAACAAGTAATTTCCTTTATCTTTGACAAAGCTGGCTTAAGGTTGCTCCTTGATGCAAAGTCCCTCTTCAGCATCCCTCTGCAAACATTTCAAAGATACCTTATTGTTGAAAGCACCCCAATGCAGTGCTTGCTTCACTTATGCGCTATCAGGGCTGGCTCAGAGATCAGGTCTGAGCCAGCCCTGATCTCTGAAATGGGGAAACATTTGAGTCTCACAGATCTACAGTTTTCTAAAATATATAAATTTATGAATTTTTTATTTAATAATGAATTGCAGAGTCAGTCTCTGTCCCAGGCCAGATTTACCATAAGGCATGTTAGGACTTGCCTAGGGCACCAGCATTTAGATGTTACAACAAAACTATGCTCTTTTCATTTCTGAAAATGTGTTAAAAACTACACTGGTGCTCAAATTTAAAGGATAATTGACAAAAACGTATATAACTGCCAAAAATATGTAAAAGAATGCACTGAAAATAGGCTACATGGAAAACTATCCCGTATTTATAGTTACTGCACATAAGCTGGACTAAGCAAATTAGGAATGCGTTAAAAAAAGACGTGCAAGTCTACTCGCAGCTTGTAACTGTTCTAGGAAACTCTTGCTTTCACTTCAGTGGCACATCAAGCTGATTATGTCCTGAAGACATCATATGGATAATTTTCAGAAGTGGAGAGAGATTGGATGGATGGAAGTAAGTCAGTCCCAGACAGGTTTTCAAAGCATTGAATGTTCCACAAACAAGACTCTGGAGACAATTTCAACAGACAGGAGGTGTTCATTATCAACCAAGACAAGGCCATCCCACAGCCACAAGTTCTGCAGGCAATTTTCTATATGAGCCTTACTGCTAGATAGAACAGAGTGATGATCATTAGGCAACATTCTTTGGAGCTTGCAGCAGCTATAGGAATGAGGGTTTCAAGGCATACTGTTTACAGGGGACTTTGTGAGCAATGCCAGGAGACCTGTTATTTGTGTCCTCTAACTCCCGCTGCCCGGTGAGCTTGTTTAACTAGGAGTCATCAACATCACATTTGGAATCCAGATCAGTGGGCACATGTAATATGCAATTACAGGAAAAGTGAATGGTTCAGATATGGTGCAAAACGATTTCCCCAAATATATATATTTTAATTGAAGATGGTTTTATGTTGAAGCAAGTGTTTAACAATGATGAGATAGGTTTGTTCTGAAAAGGATGCTCATAAGAATGTATATCTCGAGGGAAAACAAAGAGCACCAGGATTTAATGCAGTGAAAGATCACTTGAGACAGTAATATTATGAGTGAATGTAAAAAAAAAAAAACCATCAATTCCCCTTCTTGCAACTACACTATATATGTGTTCACAGATGAATCATGATTTAGCTTAAGTACTGATTCGCAACATATTCGCATCTGGAGAGAACCAGGTACCCATAACAGTCCCTAGAATATCAGAGAAAGGGACTACTCTAGTGGCCAGGGCCGCCGACAGGGGGGGGGGGGGGGGGGGGGGCAAGGGGGACTAGTGCATAGGGGCCCGTCAGCAATAAGGGCCCGTGAGATTAAGTGACTCTACTTTTTCTTACAAAAATTATTCTTAGTTAGGCTATATATCGATCCTATAAAATTCCATAAGAACATTATTTGTTATAATATGCTTTTAAAAAGAAACACTAGTTGGATTATGACATATTATCTCATTAATAGTAGTTGAACGAACCATTTCTTAACATCTTCTATTGTTCGCTGTTAACTTACAGCATTTGCTTGTATTTTCCCTGTTAACCACCTCACCCCTGCAGCAGTAGCAACAGGTTGGACTCTCCCAAACCCAACCCGTGCGATCAAGTATATTACATTGTTCATGTTTCGAGTTCCAGTAACATCGTCTGTGGTCTGTGTGTCAGTGTTACAAATTATAACAGTTTAAAAGTCTCTTGTCGGCACATTTGTTTCAGCATTTCGTTGTCATTTGTTTAGTAAAATGATATATTCATTGGTGCTATAGTCTAACTTAACAATGGACAAGTATAAGCATAAGTCAGGAGCTGAGAAGCGAAAGGAGAGAAATAAAAAATTGGAAGTTATTAAGAAAGGGAGTAGAACTTTGTTTGAAATCGGTGTAAAAGTGAATGTGGACAGTGAAGGTGCAAAAAATGAACTAATCCCAATCTCAGACTCGTCTGTTCCCGCTCTCAAAAATAAAGAAATTTCAAGTTCAAAGTGGAATGATGATGGTTCTGGGTTTGTTTTTTTTTTATTATGACGACAGCAGTATTGAAACGAAACAACCAAACAGCAGTGAAAATGATGCGCGTTCTATAAACTATGAAAGTGAAGCGAACTTACCTGCTCCAGTTCCGAACTCTGGGTCATGGCAAGTATCGTGTGAGCTTGGAAAATTAAAAAGTGGCAGCCCAAGTGTAAGTGTAATTGAAGGTATAGTTCGAAAAGGTCCCCCTTCTATGCCTAATAACCTTCCAAGTGACGGAACGAGAGCCTTTCTGAAAACAGTTTTATTTTCAAAACTCAAGAATGGAGAATGTGTTCCTAGAGACTGGTTAGTGTGGAGTGAAACAAATCAGTCGTTATATTGTTTTCCTTGCAGATTATTTGGTCGCAACCCTGAATCCCACAAATCCATTTTAGTTAGTGATGAAGGCTGGAAAAAAGATTATTCTTGGCATAAACTATATAACAAATTGCCATTTCATGAAATGAGTGCTAATCACAAAAAATGCTATATTAAATGGAGAGGATTGGAAAGAAGACTTCGTCATGGAACTGATATTTATTCTCAAATGAACTCTGAAATTGCCTCTAAAGTGAAATATTGGAGGGATTTATTTCACAGGATTCTGTCTGTTACATTATTTCTTGTTGAGAGTGGTCTCGCATTTAGAGGATCTTCCAGCAAAATAGGGTCATCGGATAATGGTAACTTCCTCGGGATTATTGAGTTGTTCGCTCAATATGTTCCGCTGTTGAGAGAACATGTGACTAAAGTTCAAGAATCACAACAAGAAGGGAAGAGACTTCAAGCTCACTACCTTTCAGCGGATTCTCAAAACGAGTTCATTAAGGCTTGCAGCAACAAGGTTCTTCAAACTGTACTCTTAGAAAGAGAAAAATCAAAGTATTTTTCAATCTAGCTGATGCTACTCCAGATACATCTCATAATGAGCAAATGACATTAATTTTAAGATACGTTCTAGACCGTGATTCTTCATTTAAAGTAATGGAGAGGTTCACAAGTTTTGTAAAGTGCAATAAGAAAACTGGACAAGAAATTGCAAATGTACTCACTGAATAATTAGAGAAGCATAAGATCCCTTTAAAAGATTGCAGGGGGCAGGGATATGACAATGGAGCGAATATGGCTGGTGCATACAATGGCACGCAAGCCAGTATAAGTGCGCTAAATCCATTTGCCATATTTTCTAACTGTAGTGCACATAGTCTAAATTTGTATGGTGTGAACGCTGCTGAATGCTGTGAAGATGCTATTACGTTTTTTGGTATGGTTCAAAAAGTGTATAACTTCTTTTTAAAGAGCCCTCAGAGATGGGAGATAATAGAGAATACAATAGGTTGTTCCTTGCATACCCTATCAAAAACAAGATGGTCTGCTCGTATTGACAGTGTTAAACCATTTTCCAAACACTTATCACTCATGAAACATGCATTAAATCAATGCAAAAATTTTAATCTCTCAGCTGAGTGTAAAACGGAATTGATGGGAATAAAACGATACCTTGAATCATTTAAGTGCACTTTGATGGCAACAATCTGGTTCAAAATTCTCTCGGCAATTGACATTCGCAACAAGGTTCTACAAGCTCGTGATGCAACTCTTGATGTAGAGATTGTTAATATTCGCGATCTACTCCAGGAACTGAAACAACTCCGTGATAAATGGGAGAACTTATTAAATGAAGCAAAAGTAGTGGCCACCTCATTAGCAAGTGATCTTCCTGCAGAGACAGAACTTCCGAAGACGAGAGTGAAAAGAAGGAAAACTTTCTTGGACGAAATAAATGAAGATGTTCCAGAATTTCGAGGGAATGAGGGGGAAACTAATGAAGAATGGGAGTTCAGAGTAAATGTGTTTTATAGGGTAATTGATTCTGTTGTTTGTGGACTTACTAATCGTTTCACTTTGGCGGAAAAGTTAAATGATAGATTTAAGTGCTTATGGCTATATCCAGACATTGAAGAACGTGACATTGAAAATATGGGTGTTACTTTGCATGAACAATATTATGAAGACATTAATAGAGAGATCAATGATGAGCTGAAATATCTAAAATCAATTCATCCTTCTAATTTAGGGACAGGCCCATTGAAACCACTGGAGCTCTTAAACCGTCTGAGAGAATTGAAACTGGACAGTTTATTTCCAAATATTTGTATAGCCATTAGAATATTCTGTACAATTCCTGTGACAGTTGCTGATGCTGAAAGTTCCTTCAGCAAAATGAAGGAAATAAAAAATGTATTCAGATCAACAATGTGTCAAGAAAGACAGTAACCTTGGTTTGCTTAGTCTGGAGAGCGATCTTGCTAGGTCTTTAAATTATGATGACATAATTGACGATTTGGCATCAACGAAGTCAAGGAGAGTTGTTTGTTGACATTGATCTACTGTATAAGTTAGAAGTTACAACTCTTTGGGAATAATGTGTTATATTTAGTGTTGAATCTGCTATTATGCTAATGTGAAGTTTAACAAGTACTGTTGCCTATTTTACAGTACTGACAATTAAAAATGAAGACTCGCAGAATTGCATAGTTTTTCTCCATGATATGTTATGTAGCCTATATTAAATTTACTCAAAAATCCTAAATCTTGCTGTGAGCTTTGCAAAATATGTTCCCTAAAATAAATGCTAAAAAGTTTTATGTGACACAAACTGTGTAGGCCTATGTTTTTGCATGTCTGACTGCACAACAGGCTTTTTTTCCTCTGAATGTCATCATTGTGTCCAGAATAATTGCTATTAATGATTTTTAAAGATAAAAGGTTTTCAGGGGGGGGGGGGGGGGGGGGAGCATAATATTACATAGGGGCCCATAAATTCTCTCGGCGGCCCTGCTAGTGGCCATGGTATGATAGTTGGGCTGTCATACCATGGTAGTTCTATTGAGATACTTCCATGTTATGTGAATAGAAAACCATATTCAAAAGTCCTTAATTTTGAAAAAATAAGTTTTTTTTGCAGAAAATGTTGCTATAAATGTTGGACAGTTATAGATCTCAATCAAAGTTATCCAAATCACAAGTATAAACAAGATTCATCTAATATTTAAAGTGTTATTGAACCTGAATTATTTGACAGCAGCTCTGGTATTAACTTGTCCTAAACACTGTTTAAAAATTAATAGGAGCTGAAAAACCATTTCACCCACTTTTGAAAAATTACATTTATTTTCATAAATTAGTGTTAATTTTGTGAGGTAAAAATCTTATGACAACTGCTGCTAAATGTTTCAGCTTCCAGAACTGGACAAATAATAAACTATTATTTCTAAAGTTACTACACATAGAGAAAACTACAGCTTCATGAGTCTAGAGGCACATGAGATGTAAATCCAGGCCTGCTTTGTCTACTGTCTTTTTACTAACTCCAATGATCTTGTGATTTCAAAACTTTACCGTACTGTTACCCTCAAAGTGAAATAATTAGTGGTAAGGACCAGAAGCATAGCAATGAGCATAAGATTCCAAAACAGTTATTTCTCTAGAGCAATATGTTTTCTGGGTTTCTTACTACCATAACCAAGAACCATCTGTGCTAATACTAGGAAGATGAAATCAAGCTGTATAAGTTGAACACCTCTAGGTGCCAGCAGAATCATCCCAGGTAATGCCCACAATAGCACAAAGCAAGGAATGAATGCTTGCGATTTGGATTAAAAACCTGATGAAGAAATTCATTGTCTAGCATTAAAGCTATAAGCAAAAGGTTTCAATCTGAATACTCAAAGAAAAATTACCTGAGAAAATGAAGATAAAACATTTATGGCAAGCAGTTGCAGATTCATTAATTTTCAAGCTCGCCAATAGGTGCACACTATATTGTTTACAGGAAAAGTGAATGGTTCAGATATGGTGCAAAACGATTTCCCCAAATATATATATTTTAATTGAAGATGGTTTTATGTTGAAGCAAGTGTTTAACAATGATGAGATAGGTTTCTGAAAAGGATGCTCCTAAGAATGTATATCACGAGGGATAAACAAAGAGCACCAGGATTTAATGCAGTGAAAGATCACTTGATACAGTAATATTATGAGTGAATGTAAAAAAAAAAACCCATCAATTCCTCTTCTTGCAACTACACTATATATGTAATTACAGTATCACAGAAATATTTTCTTTAAAAAATATAGAACTGCCTCTAGTCAGTGATTTGGAAATTCAAATACCAGAATGATGTTCTGGTTATGATTTGGAAAATAAGTACTGAAACAGTGTTCTGATTTAATCTAACAATTCTTTTTGTAGTTGCTTTCCCTATTCAATTTTTGTTTCTTTTCTGTAAAAATTAGTTACATGTATGAAGTATACATAAAAAAGCACAAAACAGTAACCAAAGTGTAGTCATAATAATGGGATAAAATTAAAAATATGCCAATCAGGTTAGTATTCTGGAATGTATCCCCCCCCCCCCCATTTATATTTTTACAAGAAATTCATGTCCGACTAACACGATTTAACCTCACCCAGCATGAATTCTTTTAGAAAATCTGTCATGTTAATCAGGGACTCAGTGTATGGGAAATTTTGTCCTACTTAGTAAACTAACCTGGTCATTTAAAAGATCAGTGGTAATAACTAGAGACAAGGTCAGTGACAATGTCTGTGTTTTGAAGAGTTTTGGGCAACAGTCAGGTGGTTTCTGAATAACATCATCAGGGGCAAACTAGCACTTTTTTTTTCAGGACACAACTGTAGCAGGGAGGCCTGGGCTGTAATAAATGTTTTGGTTTCTTTTTCAAGATTTCAATACTTATTCTTCTGAGAGTTCATACATGAAGCTTAAAATAGGTTTACCCCTAGTTCTGCAATTTTTGTAAAATAACAATTATTTGTTATTTTAAATAATTTTTGTAAAATAACAATTATTTGTTTTTGTCTGTAAATGGTAGCTAGGTAGTCACTGGAAGGAGAGCTATGCACCAATCCCTTGTGATGATGCACAGAACTGGCCAGGCCTAGCACCTAATGTCCGACTCCACCTTCTCGTGGTGCAGACCGTTAGTACCTTTCAAAAGAGATACTCTCTTGTGGAAGTGAACGGAAGGGGAGGGCTGCCAGATTAGTGTGGCCTACTGATCTGGACAACTATGGCTACTTTTCTTTTTTTCTACCCTGCTGAGGAGTGGTCAACAACACAGGGTCTTGGTGCTGACCATATAAACCCACTGGACTGGACAGATATATGGCTCTGAGCTTGATTATGGATCCTGATTTTGCTGCTCTGGTGGGCTTCTGTGGAGGGAAAATCTTCCGCTGTTTGTTTTAGATATTTTATTATTTTTACAATTAGATTGTTTGTGGGTTGACAGCCCAAGTGAATAGATTCACAGGATATGTTTATCAGCTAGTGGATAATCCTGAGCAGAAGTCATCACAGGCACCTGAACTCTTTGCTTCTATTGGCATCGTCAAATTCTGCATTGGAGGAAGTCTTTCAGTGTAGATGGCTTCAGCCTTTAGTGGTGGGGGAATGGGTCTTTGCCCCATGTCTGTGATTAGGGGGCTGTTTGATATTGTCGGCATTCCCTCTCTCAATAAACATAGTTTCTTTAAACATCCCACTAACCATTTTCTTCCATAGGTAGTTGGAATGTGAGGACTCTGCACAGAGCTATTTCTCTTGATGTCCTCACACAAGAATTCCACTGTTATAATTTAGATATTCTTGGCCTACAAGACACCAGATGGACAGATAAAGGTAAAATACTTCAAAATAATCTTAAATTTCTCTTTTCAGGGAGGAATGATAATAAACATCGCCAAGGTGTGGGTCTGCTTCTCAGGAGACACGCTAGTGATGCTCTTCTAGGATATGAGTGCATTAATGAAAGGTTTCTTACAGCAAAATTTCAGACAAGCATTAAAGACTTGAATGTTATCTGCTGTTATGCCCCCACTGAGGATGCCGATGAGAATGATAGGTTTTACGGACAACTTCAGGATATTTTGAATTCTATCAAGAAAGGAGATATTACCCTTGTTCTTGGTGACTTCGATGCCAAAGTTGGTACCGACTCTGACCTTTGGGGAGGAGTAATAGGCCCTTTTGGTATAGCTGCAATGGCAATGGGCAACGTCTCCTACAGGTAAGTAAACTCAATGGATTCAGAATAACTAACACTTATTACAAACACCGTGACATACATAAATACACATGGGTTTCACCTGATGGGCTGCATAGCAATATGATTGATTATATATTACTTAACTGCAAATGGGCTAGTTCTGTTAGGAATACCAGGGCATATAGGGGAGCTGATATTGGATCTGACCATTACCTTGTTAAAAGTCTTGCAACTTAAACTTAAAAAGTGTTGTGCTAGGGTTAAAATTTTTCCTTTAATACTGAAGCTCTGAAAGACCCAGTTATAGCTAAAGTTTACGATGATAGGTTATTTAGTCATTATGACAGTCATGGTTTGCTTAATACTGAAGTTGAGGAAGAATGGGGCCATTTTAAACAGGCTTTGTTGGACACTAACAGTACTCTTTTAGGAAAAAAGGAGCAGAAGAGGCAAAATTATCTGAGTGATAAGGCACTTGAGCTTATTTCGGAAAGAAAGAACTGCAGGAATGCCCTTAATCAATACCCTACTAGTCCTAATAAAAAGCATTACAAAGAACTTAATAAACGTGTAAAGGATCAGTTAGCTGCTGATAAGAATCTTTGGCTTGATGGCTTGGCTGACAAAGCCGAGGAAGCAGTTAGACAGCACAATAGCAGAGAGCTGTACCAGATAGTTAATGTTTTGTGTGGTAGAAAACGAACAGGTATACAGGGATTGAAGGATAAACAAGGTAAGGTTATAGAAGGTGAGGATTCTGTCATGGCTAGGTGGGCAGAGCATTTCAGTGATGTTCTAAACAATGTGGTTAGTTCTATTCCCATTGTTTGCAATGATGATAGATGCATTGGTGGCTTTAATGTTGGCCCTATAACACAATCTGAAGTTATTTTGGCTGTTTCTAAACTTAAACTACATAAATCCCCAGGGGTAGATTAAATTACTACAGAAATGCTTAGAGCTGGGAATGTTTCGGTTACCACTTGGATGACTGAAATTTTGAATAACTTTTATGATAAAGGCATGGTTCCTAAGGATTTTACCAGAGCTATTGTTATCCCTATTTTCAAAAAAGGTGATCGCAGTTCTTGTGATAACTATAGAGGTATTAGCCTACTCTCTGTTCTTGGGAAAGTTCTTTGCGTGATTGTACTTAATAGAATTAAGAATCTGTTTGACAGTCAATTGCGTGATGAGCAATGTGGATTCAGAAGTGGTAGGGGATGTGTGGATCAGATATTTTCACTTAGGCAGATTCTTGAGAAATGTTTAGCGTTTCAGAAACCTTTGGTTGCTAGCTTCGTTGATTTCAAAAAGGCTTTTGACTCTGTTGATCGTCATAATTTGTGGTTGATTGTGAGATCATATGGTATACCAGACAAATTAGTTAACATAATGAAAGCTCTCTGTAATAACACTGAGTCATGTGTGAGAGTTGGTAAGGCTTATAGCAATTGGTTTAGCATTACTTCATGTGTTCGACAAGGATGCATTTTGTCTCCTTTTCTCTTTAGTTTGGTTATTGATTATGCTATGCGAAATTCACTTCAAGGGAAAGATTTTGGCCTTAAATGGACTGGAGAAATGAAAATTTCTGATTTAGATTATGCTGATGATTTAGCCCTTTTGGCAAATGGTGTTGATGAGATGAACTCTTTCATTCGAGCTGTTGGTGAAATTTGTAGTAGAGTAGGTTTGGTTATAAACAGAAAGAAAACTAAAGTGATGAAAATTGGTCAGGCAGGCTGTGATTCAGTTAATCTGAATGGTTGCAGTCTTGAGTAGGTGTAACAGTTTAATTTTCTTGGGAGCTACATAACAGATACTGGTGATGTGTGGCATGAGATTAACAGATGAATAGGGAATGCTGCTGGGACTTTTAAGAATCTATGGAGAGTGTGGAGAAATAGGTATATACACCTAAAGACTAAAATTAGACTGTATAATAGTTTGGTTTTTTCTAGGGTTAGTTATGGTAGTGAAACTTGGACACTTCGTAAACAAGGTAACAGGAGACTAGATGCTTTTGATTCCAGATGGTTACGCAGTATCTTGGGCATTAGGTGGTTCAACTTTGTAACTAATGATAATGTTGATGCAACCTCCTTTAAGTAGCATATTGTGCAGAGAGAGACTCCGTTGGTTTGGCCATGTTGCCCGTATGAATAATTATAGATTGGCGAATAGGGTTATGAACAGTGTGCCTAAAGGCCTCAGAAAGAAGGGGAGACCTAGCATGCGATGGGCAGACAATGTCAAACAGGACCTTGTTGGAATTGGTGTGCAGTGGTCAGATGCAGTAGATGTAGCTCAGGAGAGACTTGCTTGGAGAACTAAATTGCATGGTCTGGTTGGACCTCCATAGCCCATGGCTGCTCGAGGATGATGATGATGAACAATTATTTAAAAAAAAACTGCTCATATGAGTTCCCAGGTGCCTGTAACACACATAGCCCCTTACCAGTTCATGCCTGAACATCATAATTGGCAGCCTTCAATAAAGCCATCTACTATGCCTCACTTCCTCTCTATTAAATGGCTGAGGAGAGAAAGTTGTAATTTATCTGAGATTTTTTATTCATCACAGTGAAAAGTGATAACTGATCTGTTATCACATTTTCATCCTATTGTGATTGATTGCCATATGTTTTTCAGCTAAAAACATTTTGTTATAATAAATAGCCATGGTTAGCTGTAATGTGATATTAACGGTAAGTAATATATAAAAGATTTGTTTCCCTAAGGTTTTTAAAGTTGTAGAAGGTGGGATATTTAATAATAACATGCATCACTGTTCTAAAATTAAGTTAAAATCTTCAAATTGCTTTAAAATTTGTGAAACTTAAAGAATTATTCAGCATATTCTAAAATATATACTTATTTTAGTAAACTATTTAGTATAATTTTTATTTGCTTTAATTTTTTATCTCGTTTTTAAAGAAAACAAGATAATAATTTTGCTTTGTCGTCTGGCTGTCTGTCGGTCCATCTGTAGACATTAAACTTTTTCGTGTACAGAGATAAATTAAAAATTCTTTTTGTGTTTGATAGATATTGATGAATTATTATGATATGCACTTTCCAAATCTCTCTAAAGTTATAATTATGCCCTTTAACAGTGGAAAAAGTTGAAAATTTCAAACGAATATTGCGAACAATGTATTTAAGCTAGAAATTTGAAATTTCGGTGGTGGAATATAAAATGAAGGTCACGAAGTTTCCATTGCCAACAATGAGTTGACCCCTTAGACCCAAGGTGGGTGGGAAAAACTTTTTTTTTTGTTTTAGCAGATAATTGTATTTAGGTATAAATGAAAAAATCTTTTTTATGGTTAGATAGGAATTGATAAAATATTAGGATTTTCACTTTCAGACTCCTTGGAACACTATAAGTTTCTCCTAAAGGCGAAAAAGATTGAAAATTTCAAACGAATATTGAAACGATGTATTAATGATAGAAATGTGAAATTTTGGTGGTGGAATGTGTGAACATCATGAAGTTTCCATTGGAAACAATGAAAATGATAATTGGAAAACTCTTTTTTTTTAATTTGATTGGTACTAATGAAATATAATCCACATTTTTCAAATACTTAGTAGTTTTAATATACATATCTTTACAGATTACAGGAATGATGAAATGGCAGAGCTGTTATCAAATTTTACAAATAATATGTATAGAATAAAAATTTGAAAAATCAATGGTAGTTTTTAACAGATATTCCACTGACAGCAACCCACCTTTCTGAGAGAGGTGTAGGAAATGGAAGTTTATTAGATTTGAGAATTAAAAGACGAATACTTTTATGTTGTATAATTACTAATGAAATACTATTTGCATTTTTCCCATCATCCACTTGCTCAAATTAAAACTTTTAAGGAATGAAACACTAGGTAAAGGAAAAACTTCTTTCACTTTGAAAACGAGATTCTCATATGTACCAGAGACAATGTGAATCCTAGTAGTTGAGATTAATTCTTTCAAATTAAAATTTATTCTATGCTTCGACAAATTTTGTAATATCCCCAGTAATCAATAAATCAAATGCCTGATAACTTAGAAATTTGGGGTTCCGGGGGATAATCTACTTGTCAATAATTTTGGTTCAATTTAAGTTTCAGTATAAATAGTAATAAACTTAGTCTTTAAATGAATATAGAAAGTAAAAATCTTAAACGCAAACTAATAAGTGGTTTATTCTAATCAGACTTTCTCGTACAGCTCAAAGAAACACTGACACAAATCAATCCTAGCAAAACCAACTAGAATAAATGCATCAGAGTTAACACACAGAACTGAGCTATCGATTCTATGCTGCCTCTTCTTCTACTACTACTAGATCTCCATTGACTGAACTTAGCACTAACTGCTTCTTGAGAATTGAGTTTGTAGGCTGGCTGATACATGCCTCCAATCATGTGTAAGGAGCCATGCTTTCATAGCTGACCGTGGTGTCATGGATGATGCTACCAATTGTAACCTTGGCACTCGTGCTGACAATGATTAGCATCACTCAACTGAAACAAGTTGTTGCAGCTCAGAGGTGGTCAGAAGTGGAATGGCAGCTGATTAAAAGAAAAAGTTAAGCTCCAAAATAATAATTATAATGTAAATAAAATGGATGGTTAGGAAAAGCAAAAGTGAATGGGAACCATTACAAAATATTCCAGCTGCTGCCAACACTTTGAATGCCGAATTATTTTATTGATGAAAGCCAAAATAATTTAGAGATTTTATTACAATCTTTATCTCCAGTATCATTTCTATAAGAAAGATAATTTTTAAATTTAACAGAGTTGATATGCCTTTCCACTGACATGTGATTAGTTAGTGAAATAGCTAATTTAATTTCTTTCATGCCATTTGTATATTCACTGAAAATAATTCATTGTAATACTGTAATAATTCATTATAAACAATATGAATGAACTTTTGTCTAAATAATTATTTATAGTATCTTGGACAATTTTTTTTTTTTCAGAAAATGGCAGTGACACTAGACATTTGCATCACTTGCCTGAGGTTACAGTACGCAAAGTTGGAGAAGCAATTCAGATGACATTGGGAACTGTGGTCTCAGCTGTTAACTATCCCATAGGTAAAATTTTGGTTTATAGGAAATAGCATCAGTTTCATTTTAACTATTTTGAATTAAATATACAAAATATGAAGCAGCCAGTGACCACAAGCAAGATTTGTGACATCACCTCCCTCGCTATCTGAAAAATGCCAAATGATTCTGACAAAGCACTCTTAATAAGATGCTGATAACAGAGGAGACATCTGCTACCGATTGTGATGTCTTGAACTTGTAACAGTGCTGTCTAAAGCCTTTGATATCGTATATTTTTTTGCTACTCTACAATTAGATTTCAAAAATCAACTGTTGATATTCAATTGTTATTGGTTGGGTTTAGAACCCATGCAATGCACAGAAATTACCTCATAACCTCTGTCTTGTCCAATTACCATTTGAGTGCTGTTCACAAGTTCTCCCAGCTGGCTAGCCAACAACCAGATGAACACACACAGAAAAGCATTAACAATGAGAGAGAGTACAATTTCAGGGAAATTATGCATGATTTCCTTTAATGTGCTGCCCATCTATCAGCTCAAGCACCAGTACATGTGTCTAACAAATCATCCTTTTTTTTGTAAGTTATTCATGCATGCTGCTATCTAGGCACACAGCAGAGAATGAATATTTGAATTCAAAAGGGCATTATCTCTTCAATTAATTTGGAGGTAGAGTAATTTTTTCCATTTTTCTGAATATTACTGCTTATCAGACAAGTCAGACTTAGGTAGGTCTGCTTGAAGTAAAGAACACATTATGCAGAGATAAGGCTTCCCTGGGCTAGGATCGAACTGAGAACCCAGAGAGATGTCAGCAAAACGCATTCTTAGGATCTATTACATATTTGTTTTCGCTCATAGTTCAGAACACTACATTATCTAACACAAAGGTTTTTTTTTTTATTAATCTCTAAAAAAAATTAACATCTTAGAGAAATTTGGCAAAAGAAAAATTAACTATGGTATCTCGTTTTCCTTTGGAAACAAGGTAAAAGTGGCTGGTTAAAAAAATAATTTTAGCCAAGCATTCATTTTTTACCAAGCCAAGAAATTTAAGTTTTTAAGTTCACATAGCTACAATGATGCAAATTTTGCTTCAAAATTGATATTAATGTTTTTTTTTTTTCATATTTATAATTTGTGATAAACACTATTCATTACTCCTTGTAATGTCATTGGATCCAAAGTTTTCACTTATCACCTGCTGGTGGTACTGAAATCAGTGATAATTGTTATGCAAATTCTATGTCCCTAATTGACTAAGGGTCACTTGGCCCAAATCACTCCCTAACTTACCAGATGTTGCAAAGGGTGAGATGAATGATTGACACTACCTCCTCCTGCAGAAAAAATTTGGGCCCATTAACTCCCTGAAGTTGTGTAACATGATAGTTTTGAGTATTATGCTTCATTGAATACACATTAAATGTATTTAAAAAAAAGACAAAATATTTCAGAAAGTTTTAAAAAATTTTTGGCAGTATTTTTTTTCCTTTTCAATATGAAGAAAAAACGTTCAGTGAAAATTGAGTTATGATTTTTCATATTCATTTTGATTTAAATATTTTAGTATATTTTATGCAAACTTTAATATGCATGAAATGGAAAAAAAAGTATTATTTTTCAAGCATTAATGATGTGTTTTTTTATGATATATGTAAGAAATTTTTTAAATGTCATTTTTTTTTAATTGAAGTTTCATGTGTTGTACTAAAAACTGATATAGGCATCCTTGGTCTCGCATTTCAGATTCTGACAACTTGTTTACAAGATGTGAGCCCTGGAAGGGTTAAAATTTAACAGTTTTTTTTTTTATTCAATCACTGGCTACTGATCTAAGGGACCTGGGTTCGAGCCCGGGTAAGGCATGGCTCGTTTTTCTGCTGAGGTCCTGCCATCCTCTCAGATCTTCTACTGTGGCATATAAACTGACAGGCTCTCTGTCAGACCTCTCTGGCAAGCAGCTGCTTGAGGGTTTTTTTTTTTTGGTGGGACATCGCCCCTGTGGTCCTGAGTGACAAGTTGCCCTGTTCATAGTGTATGTGTGTGTGTATATATATATATATAAATTTCCATTTTCACATCATTTCACACTACTAATTGTAGTAATAAACCTTCCAAGGTCCAACCTGAAAATCTAATTTACATCCAGAGACCAAACAGTTTTTTCACTAAACTCAGCAAAAAAACGAACTTTTTTATGAATAATTAATGAAACAAATTATGACATTTTATATGCTAAATTAATCAGCATTTAATTCTGAATCTTCTAAAAATAAAATATAGAACAAAAAGACTAGTTTTATTTTAATAAGGCTTTTTTTAGAGTCATGTATTTGAAAAGAAATCATCTGGCAATGCAAATAAAAATATATTTTAAAAAACTAAATAGACAGAAATAATTATAATGCATATGAATAGAAAGACTATTTATGAATAACAGAAAAAAACATTTTTTAAATAAAATTACTCTCTCTTTTTTTCAGTTGTTTTCTTAGTACTATGAGAAAAGTCCAGGCTTTTTGCCAACTCTACTGAGTGAAATAAGTCAGTTTTAAATGTTTTTAACAAATAACCAATCAACAGAAATAAACCATGTTATATACCATATGAAACAGAATTTAATTCTGAATTTTATGAACATAAAAGTTTTAAAAAAATTTCAAAGATATTAATTTTAATAAGATTTTTTTACAGAGATATAGTGAAAAAATAGATCTCACTGTGTGATCAAGGTTTAATTTTAGAACGTTCAATTGATAAAAACAGTTAAATTATATATTAATTGAAAGACAATTTCTTCTTTAATCCATTTAAATCGGATGACGAGTTCTGCTCGTGCGGTGTTATACACTAAAATGATGACGAGCTCTGCTCGCATGGTGTTCTTATATGCTAAAATCAGATGGCGAGCTCTGCTCACGCGGTGTTCTTATACACTAAAATCGGATGATGAGTTCTGCTCACGGACTTAGAGGTATGAAAAATGCGTTCGTAGTCAGTGTGTTAGATCAGAGATGTCTCTCAAATGCATTTTTTCTTATAGTGAAAGCATGTGGCAATACTGGGATTAACTTTTCTTTGTCCTTCTACAGTTGTTGAAATGAATTTCATAGTAGAAAAAAATTTAGAGCTGTGAGTAAAAATGACATCAAGGAAAGTTCGTGGTAGTGATAGTGAGGGAATAAACAAGCTCGTAGAATCTGTATTAGGCAGTGAATCTGAAGTTTCTGATTTATCTGACGATGATAGAAGTGATAATAAACCTATAAGTGAATCTGAGTGTACCTCAGTGAAAGAAAATAGTGATATAAGTGATTATGAAAGTTCCATCCCGTCGCCTGCAAAACAACAAAAACGCATCATGCAAAGTGATTGGAAGTGGGTAAAATCAGAAACTAACCCTATTATATATCCATTTAGTTGTTACAGTGATATTGCAATCGAAATAAATGAAAATATGAATCTGAATCCCCATCTGAACTGCAAATATTTCTGGACTATATGGACCCTTTGCTCTCCATCATAACAAAAGAAAACCAGTGAGAGTCACGGGAGCAGTTATATAATCTTGATTGAAAGAAAAGAAAAGACGATGACAAATGGTTCGAAGTAACAGAAGGTGAAATGAAAGGTTACTTTTCCCTGGTAATACTGATGTCCCAAGTTAATAAATCACGTTTACAATTGTACTGGTCCAAAAACAGGTGCATTGTTGCCAGTTTATGGGGAAACTATGAGCAGAGAAAGGTTTCAACTAATCTCTCGATTCCTGCATTTTGCTAATGACAGAGATGCTGAAGAGCAGGACAAGCTAAAAAAGATTAGGCCCATTATCTGACATTTTTCAAAAAAATTCTCTAGTCTCTACTTTCCTGCTCAAGACATAGTGTTAGACGAGAGTCTTTATGAAATTCAGGGGGCGCCTGTCATATGTGCAGTGCAACTGTTCACGTTTTGGAATAAAGGTGTATAAAATTTCTGAATCTTCAACTGGATATTGCCATTATTTCAAAATTTATGTTGGAGATGACATTACTGACCCCAGTCTTCCCGCCAGCACAAACATAATGGGCATGTGTCAACCATTGTTAGATAAGGGACACACTTTCTAGACAATTGGTACACCTCACCAGATCTTTGCAAGAGACTAACAAATTGTTCTACGAATATAATAGGCACTGTAATGCCTACTAGAAAAGAGATGCCTAAAGATATTTCTGCCAAGAAATTGAAGCCTGGAGAGTATGACATCTGGTCAGCCAATAACATTCTCTGTGTGAAGTGGAAGGACAACTTGGTAATGTGTGGCAATCTTGGTATTCTGCAATACAGAGACTTCACTACACCTTGAGGGAGTTGCCACAAAACCACAATCCACTAACCAGGGTACTTCTTTCTTAGATCTTGCCTTGCTGCGGGAGAAGACCTGTAGAAGAAATAAACACTGCTTTTCAAAGCAAGCCTGTCTGTTGATGTAATCATTGAGGTGGAGTGAGTGGGATCTTTTAGAATTTTGAGTTGCTATGCCTAGGAATTGCCAAATCACTCACTGATTTTTGTCCAAAAAGCTGCCAAAAATAAATCTGATGGTATCTTTAGAATTTTGATGCCAAACTTTGAAGAATTCCTATCTTTTTGAGCTGTCTGCAGTAGAGACCCCCAGGCATCCCCGTCGATGAGCCATGCCTAATCAGGCCGATCAGTCCCTTTCAGCTTGACCCTCAACTTCGTCCTCTCCATAGAGCCGACCCGCGGCCCCCGGCGAACAGTCGGCAATCCACTTTGGGGTGGGCAACCGGGCCCTTCGCAGATTCCAGATGATTCTGTCTAATCGGGAGCTCCTGTGCCTTTCGACAGAGTATCTTTCGGCATCTCCAGGGGGATGCCAATATGGCTGCATGCCGAGGACCACCAGTCCTCCCCACTTCATTGAGGCACCTAAGAACCTCCACCACGTTGTTCTGCCTAAAGAGCTCTGTCGGACTCTTAGTTTGGACTGTCCATCGATAAGCCCGTCAACCGGGTAAGCCACTCCCAGTCGCGAGCCTTCAACTTCTACCTCTCCATTGTGAGCGGGACGAAGCCCCCCAGTGAACAGTCATCCGACCCACAATATCACTGAGACTGTGCCGGATAGCCCACATGACCAGCGTCTCAGTAGCTATTCCATTGATAAGTCCCGTCGACCGGGGCGACCACTCCCATTCGCGAAACCTTCAACTTCTACCTCTCCATAAAGACAACACGCAGCCCACCCGGCGCATAGGGTGCATCCATCAGGAATTGTGGCGAACCTTCTCAGGAGCCAGGATGAGTCATGTCTAATCAGGCCACAAGCCAGAACCCTTTCGACAGACCCTCCCATTCCGGCGCCTCCACCAAGCCAAGTGCACGCATGCCATCTGCCCAAAGGAAAGCGGGCCACCCCTACTTCTCAGAGGCACCACCTCAGCTGTGGCCAGCAAACCACCAGCAACGGCCCCTCAATTGGGGCTGCAACCCCGAGCTTCACAGGGAGCAAGTCAATGAGCCAGCCAATCTCTGACCAGACCACAGTCCCTCAACAGGCCCCCTCCACTGGGGGCCACAAGATATCATGAGCTCCAGAGTGCCAGCGATCCGAACTTCTCAGAGACACCGTAAGCCCCCCCCCCCCTCGTCAAGGAGGTCCCACTTAAACATAGATCAGCTGACATCAAGGGCACTGGAAAATTACAGAGAAAGAAAGGTCAACAGCCATGAGAAGAAAGAAAGAAACCTGCTTGTGCCATTGAATACCAGAAGGGGGTGGGAGGGGTAGATCTCCAGGATCAGGTAACTGCTCTTTTCCCCATAATAAGAACTGTGCAGGGGTATCGGAAGATTTTTTTTATCATCTCGATATATGTGTTTTCAATGCATTCATTCTTCACAACAAACTGACTGGCAAGAAGAAAAAAATGTTCTCTGACTTCGAGATTGACCTTGCAACTCAACTGCTTGCATCAGCTGATATGCCAGACTATATTGTGTGTTGGCGACCTTCATCCAGCAATACACCTCTATGACTACAGGCAAAAAATTGGGATCACTTCCCAATGCATATCCCATCTACCGTGAAGAAGAAAAATGTTACAAAACGGTGTGTGGTATGCTACAGCAAAGGTAAACGAAGTGAAACTACATGGCAGTGTGAAAAGTGCAACACTCTGCTTCACTTACCAGAGTGCTTCAAGGTTTACCACATTCAGACATCATACTGAAACAAGGTGGTGAGTATGTAATTCAAGTAATTTCAAAATTTGAACCCCACAATACTTAATGGTTAATTTTTTATGACTTTTTGAAATAATATAAGCATTGTTAAAATACTCAGTAGGGAAAGGGGATTTAAATCAGATTCCTGCGGTACAGGCAGGGTATTTAAATATGAAGTGAATAGGTTGATAATATTTACTTGAAACAGGATTTTATATCTTTTTATAATTCTTTTGAATATGGTACGTTTTAAAACACTGCCCAGTGTTTTACAAGGCTCACTTAGAAAACTAGTTTTGAGACTCATCTCAATAGGTAATTTAAACTATATTCCGGCCATTGTATTTCTTCAAAATACTCCCCTGACATTCTATGCAGTGTCTCATCCTCTAGAACCATTTCTGGAAGCACTGATACCACTCAATTTCCAGCACTGTTTTCAGCTATTCTTCATATGCTGCAACAGCTTCATCTGTGCTAGAAAATAGGTGTCTTCTAAATCGATTCTTCACCACATGGCAGAGAAAGAAGTCACAGGGTGCCAGGTCTGGACTGAAGGCTGGATGGGTAAGCAAATTGACCTGTGTGCCCTCCAGAAAGGTGATGGTTAGATTAGCGATGTGAGCTGAGGGGTTGTCATGGTATAAGAGGATGCCCCTAAAGCCAGTTCTTGGTTTCCTTTTGTTTTTTATTTTTTTCAAACACTTTTGGAAGGCAAATGATAGTGTACCACTGTGCAATCATTACATTGATTTTTGGACAAAACTGTTGCCACGTGACCACTGGTTCCAAAGAATGTTTCAACCATTTTCTTTTCAGTGCTTCTTGGTCTTTTTATCTTGACAGGTGGATTGTCATCTAGGAAGACCCAAACTGATGACTGATGCTTTGTGTCTGGGTAAAATTGGTAGATCCATGTCTCATCGTACATCTCCCATAACAATGTCTGAAACCCAACCAGAGTTGCCATTATTGAACCATTGAAGCATTTCATGACACCATTCCACCCTTGTCTGTTTTTGAGCTTTGGTCAAATTGTGAGATATCCATCGAGATGAATTTTTTTCATTCAAAAGTGACTGTGGAGGGTAGTTAAAATTCTTGGCAAACTAATCTGCAGGGAAGCTTTGATGTCTTTCTAGGTCAGTCGCTAGTCTTTGATCATTGTCTCCACCATTGCAATATTTTCATCAGTCACTGCTGATGATGGTCTCCTGCTTCACTCTTTTGCTTTCACTGATGTCTGACCTCTCTTAAATTCAGTGGAGGTACAAAAAACTGTTGCAAGTGAAGGAGCAAGGTAACTGAAAACTTGTGTCAAGCATTCCAGTGACTGGAATTCATTTAAAATTGTACAGAATCATGGCATGAAAATGCTCTCTTTCCAGCTTCATGGTCAATAACATAATGACACGTGCCTTGGAATGTTGCTATCTCACCGCTGGCTGGAGAGGAATGAGTCCACCCCCTACCTGCTTCCAGTTTACATGCAATGGATGAAACTATCCTGTACAGCATTTCTTTCCAGCTGGTCTGCCTCCATTATTACCTGTCTCAAAACTTATCTAGTACCTGCATACTAAGTGATTAGGTTGGGTTGGGTTGTTTTACCTATGAGTGGCACTTTTTTGCAAACAATGGGCTAAATGGTCACAATGGCCAACCCCAAAGGCTCAGAGAAGGTTGGGGGAGGGGACCCACTGGAACAGCTGTTGGGAGACAGATGGTAACCTCCCATCAAGGCCATCCAGTGTGTTCTTTAAAGTGCACAGGGTATGGCTCTCCTGCACACTGGGCCACGGCTTAACATCTCATCCGATGGACAATGGCCTTTTCAACCCCATCAGTGTCCCCTACTGACAGGGGGACACTACTGCAGGGGGGGGGGGGAGTTTTGCAGAGATAAATCTCAATGCTGACCTAACTGGGACTCAAACCTGGGAACTGCAGATTATGAGCCTGGCATGCTACCGACTGAGCCACCCCCCGCCCCACACAAAGTGATTAGGACTGCTAACATGTTATGGGGCTTTATGCAGTTTTCTTTGGGTGTTGCATTTGAGAACCTTGGCAAAGTGCTGAAAAGTTGGTGCACCAAAGCTAAAAAAATGTCAATGCCCTCAGAGTGACACAGCTAAGATATTGGTAAGGGGGGAGGGAACTATTTTAAAACCAGTGCTGTGGAGTCAGAGTCGAAAACAATTTTGGTGCTGCTGGAATTGGAATCTGTACATTTTAACCGACTCCAACCTCAGTATAAATTTTAATAAAATATGTTACCACTTAAATAATAAACACAATGTTTTCCATTTCAGACACTAATGCCATTAATTCATTTTTTTTTCAGAAAATGCTTTTGATTTTTAATGCTAATTTAATTCTGAGTTCTCTCTAAATTTCATAAGTTCTAAACTTTCAAATCTAAAACCCCTTTCACAATGGCAAAAAAAGAGTTCCAACGAAGTCTGCAGTTTTTGAATATTTTACAATAACCACAGATGGGAAACATTTTGTGTGTCAGTGTATGATAGAAGATGATGATGGTGAAAAATTATCTCAAACGCAAATCAGTGACTTTAGTGGCTCTGGTAGAAATGTACCAACCAGAGCATCAAATTTAAAAAGACATTTACTGTGTTTCCACCCCAAAATTTTACAAGTTGTCATTGAGAAAGATAGTAATTAAAACCTTCCAACTACTTCAAAGTTAACAAAAGAACAGTAATCTACTGAATGACAAGCACCACTTACAAAATTCTTTACTACAGATAAAATTACCATAACAATGACCATAGAAAAGTTCAAAAAGCACATCATCGAACTGGTGGTAAGAAATATTGTAGCCTTATTTTTATTTTCACAACCAGCCTTTCTAGGCCTAAATGGAGAAACGGCCAAGAAACTTGGAGTTTCTCTGGAAAGACAAAGTATCAAAAAATTGATAGTTGAAGAAGCCACAAATAAAAAGGAAGAACTTCGAAGAACTCTTAAGGGATGCTTCATGTTTATTAAAATGGATGCAGCCACGCATCATAGTTAACTATTTTTCTATCAATGCTAGATTTGTTGATGAAAACAATAAAATGGTAACTTGGACATTGGGAGTAAAGGACACTAAGGTACATCACAGCAGCAACTGTCTTCAGAAGTTAATGGAAGAAGTTTACAAGATTTTGAAATTAAGAAAGAGCAAATTCTATGTATTGTTGCAGATAATGCTTGAACATGCTAAGCACACACAGAACAGAGTGATGAAATTTTAGATGATATTGTTGAATAAGCATCTAAACTCTTTCTAATCCAACATGTGTGTTGTGTTGTGCAATAAGAGATGGATTGAAAGGGCGTCATGCAGCTATTTTGATAGGCAAGTAGCCACTGCAGCCAGGACCTCTAAAATTGATGCTATTATCCATAGATATGGAGGAAGGGAGCTATTTTCAACCAAGCGACACGCTGGGGGAACACATATAAAGGTGTGTCTTGATTTAAAACCCTTCCTAGAAGACATTGATAATCCCCATGTTTCACTAACTGAAAGTCAGTGGAGGGAGGTTACACAATTAGAAACTCTGCTTGCTCACCCTTATACTGTCACCAAAAAGTTGCAAGTAGAGGATATAACTCCTGGTACATTCATATAGGAATGGGAAATTTTAATATTTCATCTATCCCAAGCTGAAGGATTATTGACGATGGAGTTGTATCCTCAATGAAGAAAAGAGAGGGTCTGCTGCTGGAAAATAAGATCTTATTAGCTGCTGTCTACATAGATCCAATGTACCAAATTTTGTTGACTGAGGAATAGTGATGTTACAATTTGCATAAAAGGGCTACTACCTGAAAATCTTGAATCACAGGATGATAATATAAGTAGTAAGTCCCTCTCATCCTCTTCAAATGATGAAGAATTAGATTGAAAAATATTTAGATAAAACTGAACGTTCAAAAACAAAGCATCACTGCTTAAATGTGCATAGGCAACCTTTTGATGTTCAACTAATGAAATTTAAGCAAGATATTTTTGATGCCCTAAAGGAAGCGGAAGAATGTGATCGCTCATCTAAATTGATGATACAAGAAGTCATCCCTCCATATCCACATATTTTAAGAGATACAGTTCTGATAGTAATGTAACAGCCATGGCACCCACTCAGGTTAGGGTGAAGAGACAGTTCTCCACACTGAAAATAATTGAATCAGATTTAAGGGCTTCAATGAAAGAGGATCTGGTAGAACCATTTCTCTTTCTAAGAACAAGTTATTTGTAAATTTTAGATTTTCACCTTTGGCCTTAGTTTAATAAATTTTGCAGGAATGTTTTTATATTTTGATTGCATTTAATGAAATTTTTATTTTGTCATAGTCTTAAATTAATTTTTTTGTTTTATGCTCAATGAATTTTCATGAATAAAAAAAACCATAATGGCATAGCTACAACTATTAGACTCAAACTTTGTTGGTTATGGGTTTAAAAAGTAGCCTGATGATTCACGTGGTGGTGATGAAATGCCTCTTGTGTAATTATCATTATATCAGATTTAGAATTAATATACCTATGAAGCTAGAATCAGATAGGAAAAAAATTTAGGAAACGGAGTTTTTGTATGCTGACTCCACAGCCCTGTTTAAAACTATGCAATCCCCTGTGATGATGCATAGAACCAGCCAGGTCTAGCACCTAATGTCTGGTTCTCGGTGTGCAGGTCGTGGTACCTTTCAAAAGAGATATTCTCTTGTGGAAGTGAACGAAAGGAGAGCGTTTCCAGATAATGTAGCCTACTCAAGATTCAAGGTGTTGTAAGTTTATGGTGAAATTAACCTCCAGTGAGGGATTCCTTACACCAGTGTGTCTACTGATCTGGACAACTATGGCTACCACACAGGACCATATAAATCTACTGGACTGGAATAAGGCTCTGAGCTCGATTGTGGATCCTGAATTTGCTTCACTGGTGGACTGCTGTGGAGGGAAAATCTTCTGTTGTGTTTTCTGTTTGTGGGTTGACAGCCCCAAGTGAATAGGTTCACAGGATATGTTTTATGAGCTGTTGGATAATCCTGAGCAAATTTCATCGCAGGCACCTGAACCCTTGCTTCTATGAGCATCGTCAAATTCTACATTGGAAGAAGTCTTCCAATGTAGATGACTTTAGCCTTTTTTAATAGTGGAGGAATGGGTCTTTGCCCCATGCATCCCACTAACCATTTTCTCTCCATAGGTAGTTGGAATGTGAGGACTCTGCACAGAGCTTTTCCTCTTGGTGTCCTCACACAAGAATTCCACCTTTATAATTTAGATATTCTCAGTTTGCAAGATACCAGATGGTTGTAGCCTGGAATTCCTGCATGAGGACATCAAGAGAATAATCTCTATGTAATGTCCTCACGTTCCACGTTCCTGCAGAGAGAAAATGATTAGTAGAATTTTTAAAGAAACTAGGTTTATTGAGATTGGTAGGGCCAACAATATCAAACAGCCCCCAGATCGCAGGCATGGGGCAAAGACCTGTTCCTCCTCTGCTAAAGGCTGAAGTCACCGATGCTGGTAGGAACTTCAGGCACCACCTTTTCAAGTGGACTTTTTCAAGAGCCACATGGCCTGCCCGAGACACATTACTCCAGTTTAGGCTTGACGATGCCCAACTAGCTAAGTAAGGTTCAGGTACCTGCGATGGCCTCTGATTAGGATTATCCACCAGCTGATATAAGGTATCCCATGCCTCTGTTCACTTAGAGCTGGCAACCCAGAAGCAAACAGAAAACTCAGCGGCAGACTCTCTTTCAACAGAGGCCCACCAGTGCAGCAAGTCCAGGATCCATAATCAAGCTCAAATCCATAAACAAGTCCAATACTTGTGGAGGACTTGTGCATTGTTTTAATAAATTGTCAGTTAAACACTAAACAAAGAACACTACTTTTTTAAACCAGATGAAAATTGTTATGTGCAAACTAGACTAGAACGCAGTATTCGTTCACTGACTGCTAACGAATAGCTTCCGACTCTACTGGCATTTCGTGACTCATTGCCATGTGCAAAGTACGTACATTTGAATGACCTCGAGACATGTGTATACATGTCGGAGCCCGATTGTAGAATTGCTCATTTCATGAAATTCCACTATTTCATGAAATGATCGGGCATTTCATGATATGAGCAATTCTATGATCGGGCTCCAACATATACATTTATGCGCAATAGTTTCCCTTATATACAGGGTGAATCTGAAAAAGTGGGCAAAACTTTACGGGGTGGTAGAACGCATCTATACGAGCAATATTCGTCATAGAATGTATGGTCGGAACGCAAGCGATGAGAAGTTAAAAGGTAGTTTTCCACTGTCACATTTAAAGAATGAACACAAGAAGGAGAGGAGATACTTCAGAAAACATTTTATTAACAGGAATGTAATTGGGGTCCATATCGGTTTCCATGGGGCACTTGTAGGTTAGGCTTTTCATATGGCCCCACAGGAAAAAGTCCAAACACGAGAGATCCGGCGATCTTGGTGGCAAAGCTATGGGACCACCTCGACCAATCCATCGCCCTGGGAACGTTGCATGTAAAGTGTTCCGCACATATAAGCTGAAGTGTGCAGCCGCACTGTCGTGCTGGAACCACATTCTCGACCTGCTGGGGGTTGGAATCGGACGCAGCAGCTCCGGCAACACCTCTCGTAGGAATGTGTTATATGAATTGCCATCCAGACGGTGTGGCAGGAGGTATGGGCCAACCAAATGGGCATGGAGGATCCCTGCCCAAACATTTACATAGAACCGCTGCTGGAACGAATGAGGATGTGTGGCATGCGGGTTCGTAGATGCCCACGTGTGTGAATTGTAGGTATTCAAAACGCCCTCATGGGTGAAAGTGCACTCGTTCGTAAACAGAACATGTGCACCAAAATCCGGCTGCCCTGCATTCTGCTGGAGGTACCAACGTGCGAAATCTACACATGGCTGATAGTCCGCCGGTGACAACGCTTGTACCTTCTGCGTACGATAGGGGTGCATTCCTTCCTCCTGTAGCACACTGCAAACCGACATTTGGGACACGTGTACTGCACGGGAAACCACTCGCGTGCTACATCCCGGTCGCTCTTCCACCCTACGCAGAATGTCCTCTGCAAGTTACGGCGTCCTGACACTCCTTTCATGCCCTGCATCTTGCTTGACCGCAGCGAAGGATCCCGTTTCACACAGCCGCCGATGCAAACGCTCGAAGGTTTTCCGATCTGGAGTGCATCTCATCGGAAACCGGTCGCGGTAACGTCTTGATTCACTTGCATTCCCTTAACGTCACTTGCATTCCCGTACACAAAGTGCATATCCGCCATTTCGTGGTTAGTATAACCAGCCATCCTCTCGGCAATCCACGGTAGAAATGCCGTTGGGTGCGAGGACCGACCCTTTTATACCATTTCCAACTCCACCTAGCGGCTCGCCGTTTGCGTTCCGCCCATACTTTCTATGACGAATATTGCTCATATAGCTACGTTCTACCACCCCGTAAAGTTTTGCCCACTTTTTCAGATTCACCCTGTATAAATGGAAATGTTTTCTGAAATACGTTTATTTAATTCATGTACTGTGTACGTACCGTATATTTCTGCAGATAAGACGAGGTATAAATTTTCGTCAAAGTTTTATAGTTTTAGCATATATCTGTCCTCTAAGACGACCCCAAACTATCAACGACCTATGAATTTAGTTTAGATCGGCGATCATCATCTGGATAATAATACTGTATAGCGTATACGGAATTATGTCCTATTCGCAAACATTCGCACTGATTCGGGCATTCGGGTAATGACCTTGACTATTCACAAAAGCTTCGTATGGGCTATTCTATTTTGTGGACATACCCTACTCTGTACTAGTAAATAATTACAGTTTGTCCGTTTTTTCCTTAGTAGCTCAATAAACATAACTTTTAATATTTATTTTGTTTTAGTATTGTTTTACTATTACAATGTAATGTATTATTTACTATTACAATGCAATGTATTATCATATAGCGTATTTAAATAATATGATAGATTTTTCGAATAGTTGTAGTAATAATGGTTTCAATTTATATAAATTTCAATCTAATTTTTTTGTATCTGTCCTATAAGACGACCCGGATTTTGGGGGCCTTTTTTTATGATTCAACTATCGTCTTATCTGCGGAAATATACGGTACTTATAATTTTAATTAAAGAATCCAGTGTTGTCAAAAGTTAAATAAACATATTGGTTATCAATCTTGGCGGGCTGCGTGTTTGACCTGCTTGTTCTAAACAATGTGATTAGTTCTTCTCTCATTGTTTGTAATGATGATAGATGCATTACTGGCTTTAATGTTGGCTGTATAACACAATCTGGAATTATTTTGGTTATTTCTAAACTTAATACTAACCATAAATCCACATGGATTGATGAAATTACCCCTGAAGATTTATGGTTTCCATAATATATATATGGGACATACATATCTCTATATTTTATTCTGAAGTTACTTTGGCTATTTCTAAACTTAATACTAACCATAAATACCCAGGGGTAGATGAAATTACTATAGAAATACTTAGAGCTGGGAATGTTTCAGTTACCACATGGATGAATGAAATTTTGAATATCTTTTATGATAAAGGCATTTTTTATAAAAAATGATTCCTAAGGATTTTAGCAGAGCTATTGTTATCCGTATTGTTAAAACAGGTGATCTCGGTTCTTGTGATAACTATAGGGGTATCAGCCTACTCTCTGTTCCAGGAAAAGTTCTTTGCATGATTTTGCTTAATAGAATTAAGAATCTGGTTGACAGGCAATTGCGTGTCAATCAGAAATTTGCACTCGGGCAGATTCTTGAGAAATGTTTAGAGTTTCAGAAACCTTGGTTACTAGCTTTGTTGATTTCAAAAAGGCTTTTGACTTTGTTGATCATTATAATTTGTGGTTGATTGTGAGATCTAATTGTATACAAGACAACTTAATCAACATAATTAAACTCTCTATAATAACACCATCATGTGTGAGAGTTGGTAAGGCTTATAGGAATTGGGTTAGCATTGCTTCTGCTGTTTTACAAGGGTGCATTTTGTTTCCTTTTCTGTTTAGTTGGTTATTGATTATGTTATGTAAAATTCACAGCAAGGGAAAGATTTTCGACTTAAATGGTGTGGATATCTGAAAATTTCTGATTTAGATTATTTTGATGATATATAGCCCTTTTGGCAAATAATGTTGATGAGATGAACACTTTCATTCGAGCTGTTGATGAGACTGGTAGTAGAGTAGGTTTGGTTATAAACAGAGAGAAAACTAAAGTGATGAAAATTGGTCAGGCAGATTGTGATTCACTTAATCCGAATGGTTGCAGTCTTGAGCAAATGTCACAGTTTAATTATCTTGGGAGCTTTGTAATATACAGGTGATGTGCGGCATGAGATTAACAGACAAATAGGGATTGCTGCCAGGATATTTAAGAATCTATGGAGAGTGTGGAGAAATAGGCGTATACACCTAAAGACTAAAATTAGACTGTATAATAATTTGGTTCTTTCGAGTTAGTTATAATAGTGAAACCTGAACCCTTTGTAAACAAGGTATGATGCTTTTAATTCCAGATGCTTACGCAGTATGTTGGGCATTAGGTGGTTTGATTTCACAAGTAATGATGAGGTTAGGAAAAGGAGTCTGCAACCTCCTTTGAGCAGCATATTGTGCAGAGAGAGAGAGATTGTTGGTTTGACCATATTGCCTGTATGCTTAATTATAGATTGGTGAATAGAGTTATGAACAATGTGCCTAAAGAGTGAGAGACCTAGGATGTCGTGGGCTTACAATACTGGGTGAAATATATATAGTTACCCCACAATGGATTCTTAAACTTCCATACATTGTATTGTTTTTTTTTTTCACTAATACAATCAGGACTAACATGCTGCAGAATCCTTAACGTGACATTTATATTATAAATTTTGTTAACTGGTCTTTGTGCCATGTTTGGATAACCATGACCCACAATACATGGTTATCCAAACATGGGTGAAAAATACAGGGTGAAAAGAATTGTGTTCTTTAACTATTTTACCCAGCAATAAGTGACACAGACTTCCTTATCTTTTAACAATAAGAAAATTAATATATTTTTTATATTCCTGGCCAGCAAACACTTTCTCTTAGATTTTTCAAACAGTAATCACAATTTACTTAATTCAGACAATTGTAGTAGTTGTAAGCAAATCATTGGAGGATCATAATTCAACTGCTGCAACTTGTGACATCCTCTACTCTCTTTGAACAGACTAACTCGCCTTCCTTTCTGATGGCCCCAAGCAGACTCTTCCCAGGTTTCTTGGACACAGAGTATTCATGCCATCTTTCTATTGATCAAAATGAGCCAATATATTGACGGAGTTTTAGGATTTCCTTAATTCATCGCCTCATACAACTTGGGTTCACTTCCTTTTCTTAGAATGCTATGGACCTGATTGCCTCTCTGGAGGCCCATCAGTATGAGGAGCTCCTCTGCACATCCTAAGCAACAGGAGATTCCACTCACTACTCCAGTCTCTGAGGAGAATCATCACTGCTTGACAAGAGGTTACTTTATAGTGGGACGAGGTGGTGTCCACAAGCCACGTTTTCTGCCAGCATGAATGTAGGACAGCATCCAAAGGTGCTCGCCACCCAGAATTTGCAGGAAATGTCTCACAAGTCTGAGGCCTCCTTCCTCACACTGAGCAATGACTTATGAAATGATTTTGATATTGTTCTGTGTGGATGTGAAAATCTATGTTGAACACGGGGGGGGGGGGGAATAATCACATAAAAAATGCCTTATATCATTTGTTTTCCAAGGCACTTAAAAATAGAGTAAGTTTTATCAGTTAATTTTAAATATATTATTTTTTAATAAATTTTAGTATCAGAAAACAATTTTTATTATTTTACAGGTTTAATAAAAGATTCAGCTAGACCATCCTATTGGGTGCCTGATCATCTTTTGTCTAATTGTTATGTTTGTAAAGAAGAGTTTACCACTAACTTGACTATTCATCACTGTCGAGCCTGTGGACAAGGTATATGTGAACTCTGTTCTGCAGCTCGTAAACCAGTTAATTCCAGAGGTTGGAACTACCCAGTTAGGGTTTGTGATATTTGTAACGAATCTTTGTGACTAGAAATAATAAGCTTTTATTACAGGTTGTTAAGTATTTGTAAATTTATTAATGCGTAATCATTATGATTGAAATCAAAGCAAACGTTTTATGTATATGTGTAATAAAAGAGTTTAGTAGACCAGTGGTTTTTTGAAAACTTCAGACTGTAGTTAATGTGTTGAGTGACAAATATATATTTGGTGGTGGGAAGCTAGTGATCTTGAAATTCTTCAATAATTAATGTACAAGTACAGTCTCTGCTTTAAAATATTGGCTTTACGCTTTAATCCCAGATGGTATTTAAATACCTTGTTAAAAGCAGAAACTTCTCATGCAATCAATGTTTGGCAAAATGAGATGTAATGTCTGAGTCCAGGTTGTTCAAATAAGGAACAGTTGGAGCGTTTTCATCCTTCTGAATAACTCTTGAAAATGAGAAGAGGTGGAAATGACAGAATGCTTTATTTCATCATCACACTCATATGACAGACATATCTAGTGCTGAACTTACAAAATTTTCGCATTTAATTTTTTCTATTTTAAAAATGATTTCTCGGTTTACTTTTACAAATTATGATTATATTCGAATTAAAATATAATCTGATAACTAATGATCCATTCAATCTCAGTTCAGGCACAGCATATCAGATCACCTCACGGTTTTATTGAAAGAAATATACACTATCTTTTTAACAATAAATGACAATCACAGATTTTAATGTCTAAATCAATAAAGGTTTTGTGGAAAGAATTCGCTGACATATATGACTCAAACCCGCATCTCTCAAGAAATGGGCCAGAGTATTCTACCATTGAACTAATGCCAGCTCTCTTTCTTTCACTTAGTATGACATTTCACTTAGTATGACCTGCAGAAATATGCCCACCCCTTTATCAGCGGGGAAAATAGTTGTCAAAATTCGAAATAGTTTACGACCGTCATTATAGGAACTTTCATTTGACACCTAACACTAACTGTGTACCCTCGCGTTCGAAAGATATAATAGAACGAATCGCATTTCACGTTTTCTAAGGGAGCAGAAGGAATGAAGGGGGGGGGGGTCAATATTTTTTAGCCTATGAAACTCCCCACGTCATAAGCTTCCATTTGACACATAGCTCTTTACTTTCCACACTCGCGTTCAGGAGATATAGAGGAACGTTTTCATATTTCCCCTTTTTTACGGGGGAGAAAACATGGGGGAGGGTCAATTTTTCATAGCTTCTGACACGGGGTGTGTCCTATGCTTTCATTTCATATATAGCTTGTTACTTTCACGTTCTGGAGATATACCTTAAGAATAGTTTTCATATTTCCTCTTTTATAGGGGGGAAGGAATCATGGGGGATCAATTTTTTTATAGCCTATGACACTAGCCGCGTCACAAACTTTCATTTGGCACATAAATCCAGGGTCGAATTTATAATTGGGCGCTAGCTAGGAGCCTCACAAGATAATTTACTTGATTCATAAAGTTGATACTTTTATTGCATTTAATTGCAAAACTAAATTTACAATTATTGATATATAATAAATAAAAACTGCTACTATTAATACATAGTGTACTTTCTTTTGCTGCTGTTATAACCTGAATCAGCCTCAAGCGTTTACCACTATACTCCATCTCATTCTTTCGTTCCCGAAAAATTTCACTGAATGCAACTCATTAATCCACCTTTCTCGTGAGAGTTAGATTTGGCTGCCGGCACATCAGCAACTTTCTTGGATTAAAAATACCACATTTTACAATTGCTCCTCGGGAATCATTTAAACATGTGGAGAAGATTTGGATACATAGAGAATGGGCTTGGTAGATTGTTTTATGACAGGATGCAGACAAGATATTGCCCGAAAAACATTGATCTTTGTCAGAAGGTTACAAAGTTACTTTCTCACTTAGTTAACGATAGCAGCTTCCTTTATTCCACTAAGTGGTAGACTTCAAATTACCAGAAATTCTTCCATCGTTGGGGGCTGTTTGCTAAACAGAGCAGATAACAGAGAATGACGATGACTTTCAATGAATGATTATTTATGGCGCATGAGAGGCTGTAGGGTGAGTTGAGTGGTACAGGAGACCGCGTGGGAATGAGCCATTAACCTTTAAGGAACCTGGAAGAGGGTAAAAAATCTTTCTGTTACTGTAGTTGTCTTTTACCTCCATATCGTGAAACAGTCAGTGGAAGCTTTCAGATTTTGTTTGCAGACAGCAAGAGTGTAGAGAAGAAAACATTGTCAAATCAGACAACTAAGGCTACAAAGTAGCATAATGGTAAATATTCTTTTTCCAATTTCTTTCGGTAAATTTTTTTTTTGTCTGCAAAAACCGGCAAATGTTTTTTTTTTGCACACTCCTTTGTGAGTTTCATGAATATTCGGTCATCTAGGAGCCAATCAATGTTGCAGTGGTGGAGATAAACTGTATCGTCCATGCAGCTGCCTCGACGCAGTTTCTACGATTTCCGACTGCACCACAATTTCTAAGGCTCAGAATAAAGGTTAAGGGGTGTTTGGAAGATATCTGACATCCTCCAACCTAGAAGCTTTCAAGCACTCCAAGATGCAAGTCCGTTTCATCTTCTGCCTGAAGGAATCGCCGATCAAGTACAGAAGATGGGTGGGAACTACACCTCCCACTCATTATCGATCCTGGAGCACAATGGACAGCCAATTGCTTATCTTCAAACAACTGCCAATGCTCTGCAGAGTTTCTGACCCTGAAGAGCAAGACCGAACAGTCTCTTTTCACTCGAATGGCCTAGAGCTCTACCAGGCAATGTCCATTATGCCATGCTGCAACATCTCTCACCATCGTGTAGGAATTGGCTGCTCCGACTTTTCAATCGTATTTTTCTTGAAAATTGCAAACATTCAAGTAAGTGTAAGCCCCTAATTTTTTTAAAATTGAGTTCTCTGCAATTCTCTAAAACAGCTGTAGTCACTTCTACAGTTTAAATCGCTGAGCTGAATACATGGCGTCACGATTTATCACTCATAACGGAACGTAAGTAATCATAAAGTAACATAAGTGAAAAGAGTTTATCAGCGCCATCTCTTGGCTAAGAACCAGAAAAAACCCACGCGTAAATACTTCTATTGTTTATATTAGGCGGGAAATGGTCATTATCAATGAAGTCATAGCTGTGTCAAAAGTCATGATCAAATTCAGCAAAAAAGTACAAAAAAGTACTGTTCAGCTCTAAGGAACTACACAAATAAAATAAATACCCTCTCAAGTAGCTGCTTGGACAGAGGTCTGACAGGAGCCTGTCAGTTTATATGCCATAGTAGAAGGTCTGAGAGGATGGCAGGACCTCGGCAGAAAAAAAAAAATCCATGCCTTACCCGGGGCTCGAGCCCAGGTCCCTTAGATCAAGGGCTAAGCGTGCTACACACAACAGCCATTAAATTAGAAACCATTCAATATCGAGTTGGACCTCCTTTAGCCCGAATTACAACACGTAATGCGGTTTGGCATAGATTCCACAAGGTATTGGAGTGCCTTGTGGAACCAGCATACCAGGCATTCACCAGACATTTTTTTAACTGGCTCAAATTTGACAGAAGAGGACTTTGCTCCGGGATCTGTTTTTCCATTCTCAATGGAGTTCAGATCCAGGCTTTGTGGTGGCCAGGAAGATCGTGGAAGTCGCTGTCATGCTTGTGGAACCACTGCTGAACACATCTTGTGCAATGGACATTAGCTTTGTCATCCATGAAACAGCAATTACCTGCTGGATAAAAAGTCAACATTGCAGGATGCACTTGATTTGCAAAAATGCCAGATAATCCTTGGAGGACAGACCTTTCAACAATATCAGGGGCCCATTCCGTACCAACAGAACGTGCCCCACACCATGCCACCGCCTCCAGAATCTTGAGTTCTACCGCGACTCGTCAGATCACATGACTTTTTACCTGTCTTCCTGACGCTATTGTAGATGAACTTTCTGGTTCTTTGCAGAAATCTGTGGTTTCCGTATAGGCACATGCAACTGCTAATACCGATCATCTTCAATTCCCTGCGCATAGTTCGCTGAGATATGGGTCGGGAACAGCCTTCGTTGAATGCTTCGGTCAACTGCTGAACACAGGAAGTCCTCTTTCTCCGTACAAGCCTCAGACGGAGATCTTGTTCTTGACAGGCTGTTGTCGCACCACACTTACGCCTCTTGGACAAGCAATGTGGGTTATTTTTCCACTGATTAAAATCCTGGGATATCTCGCCTTTTGAGAAACCAGTCAGCTCTGCTGTTTTTATAATCGTTGCTCCAGCCAGACGGGCACCCACAATTATCTCTTTATCGAACCCCAAAAGATCCTTTGGTTTTCCCATTGTGATCGACACTACTGACGAGCAGTAGTCTTAAATAGTTGCTTACATCACGCAGGGTCGGTCATAAATCTGTAGGGGTCCATTTAGCGAAGTATGGAGGATTTTCCCTGTAAGGCATATAAAAAACGCTGAAAGGGAATTTCCTCTTTTGTTTTCAAGGCAGGGACGTAGCTATGTGGGGGGAGGCTTCCCCCAAAGTAAAACGGAGTTGGCAAAATTCGAACGACTTTGTAAAATCCAGGTGAGTTGTGAAATTTTCGTTTTTTTTGTATAATTAAGGGGAGTTCGCAAAATCTAGGGTAGTTGTCAAAATTGAGACAACTTGGGAAGCTGGCAAAGTTCAGGTGAGATGTATAAATTGAGTTTTTTTTCTGTAAATTATGCGAGTTGGATAAATCGAGGGAACTCGGCAAAATTTGAATCCACTTGGTAAAATACAGGCGAGTTGTAAAAATTGGGATTGGTTTTGTGAAAATACGGAGAGTTGGCAAAATCTAGGAGTGTTTGTAAATTCAGGTTTTCTTTTTTCTGTAAAATTAATACAAGCTGACAAAAACTAGGGTATTTGAGAAAATTCGAAGCCTCTTGGTAACAAGCAGGAGAGTTGTGAAAATTTCGGCTGGTTTTTTTTTTCTCTAAATTTACGACGAGTTGGGAAAACCGAGGCAACTTTGTAAAATACAGGCGAGTTGTGAAAATTGGGATTGTTTCTGTGAATTAAGAAGTGTTTGAGAAAATTGACAGAACATGGTAAAATGATGGTAAAATTCGAATGGATGTATTAAACTTCAGGTGAGATATAAAAACAGGTTTATTTTTTGTGAAACCATGACGTGTTTCAAAATCCGGGAACTTGTTCCCTGCATTTTTCCGCAATGAAGTAATTCTCTAAAATTTCTTTCATTACCTGTTTCATTACTATTATTCAATAAATGGCCATCGCCCCTATACCCACAGAAAGGTATGTTTTGGCGGGCTGAAAAAATATAGTTTGCATTATGGGCCTAAGTCTTTCGATTTTCCTCGACTTGTTTTGTGCGAATAGCATCTAACATATTTCTTACATCTTTACTAGAATCCTCGTAACACTTCATAAAAATTTCAGCATCCAAAACTGCTTCCTGATGATATATGTAGGTAAATTGTAAATATTTGAAATTCCATCTTTACCTACTAATTTAGCAAATATTATAACTGGTTTAACCACTAACCTTTGCAAGATTAATGCCTTATTTCTTCCTCCAGTGGTTGCAAAGAGAACGCAATGTTTGCAGTAAACTCCCTTTTCTAAATCTGAATACGCAATCCAAAATGTTTTAGCTAGATTGCTGATGGCCGAAGTAACGTTTCAATGTTTTCCCTTATTCTGAACATACAAAATATAATAATATAGTTTTTATCGGGAATCCAGGTGTTCCTAATAAAATTATATTTTTTGAAATCGCTGAGCATCTTAGCCATAACGATAGCATTCGCAATATCGGATTTATTTACAGTTAAAGTAACTTTCTTTCGTTGATTTTCCCCTACTTCAGACGCATATTGTGGTGGCTCAACGATTGATGTTATGGGCTGTGACAATTCATCACATCTGCAGACGTTGCAATTACAACACATTGTCTGAATTTATTAAAAATATGCATCAATTTTTTTTCTAGTTCTTTTACCCGTTTTCGTTTTAGGTATTAGGTGTTAAATTATTTTCTTTTTTTAACTTTATTTCCTTAACCAAAAACTCAGTACTCACTCGAAACGAAAATATATTGTTACAGTTAATACGTTACACTAATATTTTTTTCTAATAAGGTCGTGTGTCGATAATCAAACTTATCCAGATGACCTAGAAACAATTATTCAACCCTTGACCATTTGCCAATTACATTAATTATTCACTAAGTCTAAAAATAAGTTAACTGGAATAATAATAAATTCGGCACTTATCTCAAAATATTTACAAATCAGATTCTTCTGGCATCTCATGACTGGAAATTCATTCAAACATTTTCCATAAGCGCAAATAGTCTTTTAAAGTTGTTTGATGTATAGTTTTGTAAAGTAAACCGCGAATAATGGAAAGTCCTCGCTCCAATTGCACTCTAAGATCCCAGCACACAAAAAATCCAGCAAAGTCCGCAGATGATCAGCCTTTGAAATACTTGCTGCAGGTTGAAATTTTCGGTAGTTAAAGTTCAATAATTATATGATGAAGAAATAATTAGGTTCCCAAGCTATGATCCTTGAATTTTGCGGATCCAAAAAAGTAGGTTATACCCATGGTTACGACTCAGGCCCTTTGATCAGTACCCAAGCACGCTAACCACTCGGCCACGAGACTGCTTGCTGTCCTCGCTGTAGCTTATTTTCTGCCAGGTTCATGAATATGATGACCAGTTTTCAATGAAAATATAGGACACTTGTTTAAAAAAATATATTTTGGCTATTTTTTCGTCACTTCTATTTGTTTCTCAATTTTTGTCACGAAACAAATGATATGCATTCATTAATTTTATTTAAAGTGAAAAACTTTTCAAAAACCTAGAAAACAACAACTTATCAATTTGTCAAAAGTTAACATTATTACAAGAATCATTTAATAATTTTGTATAGCTAAATAACTCCGAATTATATATATATATGCTATTATTTCCCGATTAAATCAAGAACAATAGGAAAAATTTATTAAAATTAGTCGGCTTTCTCGCAAGAAGCGAGACTGTGTAATGTAACGTGTTTGGGTTACATTATCGGAATTAAGGTTATATTATCGGAATTAAGTTATTGGTAAAATATTACTTTCTGGCCACAGGAAGTATGATTGGAACTAATTTACAATATGTTGAAACAATGAGGAATTATTTTCAATCGAACAACCGAGTAAGAGAATATCAAGCACATTTGTCTAAAGTACATTCTGTAGATTGGAGCTGTGATGGCAGACGTTTGGCATCAGGAAGTTTTGACAAAACTGTCAGTATTTTTATTCTTGATAGAGATCGACTGGTAAGAAATCAAAGTTCTATTTAATTTTTTTTTTAATTTTGTTGTTCCAAAACACTTTTAGTGAACTAGCTAAAGCAATTTTGTATATCTTACTAGTTAACCGGTTTGCTTATAAATGCACTGTACCATTTTTTCCCGCGCAAACTTTAGTTGCGTTTTGTGTGCATAACCTTGTACAGTATATGAAAAGTTTTATGTTGGTGGTAATAACGTATTTGAAAGTTATTGGCATACAGAAAAAGTCTAGGAATGAATTCTCAGATGCCTGACGAACACTGTGATAGTCAGAAAGCTTATGCTATTCGGGGAATCGAAATTTTCTTTCCTTACAAAGCTTATCCTTCTCAGCTTTCAATGATGGACAAAATTACAAAAAGTTTAACGAGGAAGCAAAACTGTTTGTTGGAATCTCCTACTGGAAGTGGAAAAAGTATTGCACTCTTGTGTTCTTGTTTAGCATGGCAAATTAAAATACAGAGAGAAGTAGATAAATGGAAACAAGAAGAAAATGTTACAGTTAACAAGGTTTTTGAAAATTCTGCATATAATTTATTTACTTTGGCAGAAAATAAGGCTAAAACAGAAATCAAAGATTTTAATACTGCTATTAGTGATACATCAGTTTTTAACAGAAAAGAAGATGCTGAATTGCAAAAGAGAAGCTTATGTGAAAAGTGCATAGAAAATGTAGATTTTAAACCATCAAAAAGGTTTCGAATGTCATCAATGATTTCCTCATCCCACACACATACACAGTCTCCAAGTCAGGTGGGAAAAATTGAAATATCTTCAGTGAGTGAAGTTGACAAACCAAATTCTACTTCAGACTTCAGTGGTTGTTTGCAAAATGCTATTTTCTCTAGTAATGAGCCAAAATATGTTGCTTCCAGTATAAAAGGAAATGAAAGAAATTTGAGTGGAAATTGTCAACACTCAGATATGGCATATCTTAAAAGTATGTTGCGAACAACAAGTTATCAATCATTTCCAAATCTGTCGTGGGGAATTTTAAATTCTGGTAAGAAAGAACAGTATACAATGACAACAGAACATCCAGATATTTGCAAAATTACTGCTTCAGAATATTTAACAAGTTCTGAATTGAATAGCAAGTTAAAATATGGAATGCAAAATGTTCCAAAAATTTTTTTTGGAACTCGGACACATAAACAGATAAGCCAGTTAATTAGGGAACTGAAAAAAACTATTTATAAAAATGCAAAAATGACTATACTTTCAAGTCGTGAAAGAACCTGTATACATAATACTGTATCAAAAATGGAAAATAAGAAAGAAGGATGTGATGAATTAATAAATGCTGTTGGTGGTCCAATGTGCAATTTTTATCATAAATCTCATAAAGTAACGCATGACAGTCACAGCTGTTTGGTGGCAAAGGGAGCTTGGGATCTGGAGGATTTTGTAGAAATATGTAAAAAAGCAAAAGCTTGCCCATATTTTGCAACCAGAAATCTTTTACTGGAGTCAGATATAATATTTTGCCCATATAACTATTTAATTGATCCTTTAATAAGGGCAAGTATGGAAATAAATTTAAAAGATAATGTGGTAATTATGGATGAAGCCCACAATATTGAAGATTCAGCAAGAGATGCTGCAAGTTTTAGTGTTAAACAAGCTGAACTGTTAGAGGCAGTTGAAGATGTAAATAGACTAGTTCAAGATGGAGTACCTTCAGTTAGTCATAATTTTGTAGCAAATGTATTATGTGGACTGAACAGTTGGATATCAAAAAATTCCAAAGTTTTGCCAGATTATAATTCTTTTGATAGAGCATGTAAGGTATGGTCAGGTGAAGAAATGGTTGCTTTGCTAACTAATATTGGTGCAGGTCCTGATGATTTTCAAACTGTAAAAGAGCATTTTGGTTTTGTTTTAGATGAAGATAGAGAACCAGAAAGTGACAATTTAAAATTAAGTGGGTCAACGATATTTTTGCTTAAAGGTTTACTATTAATTCTTGATTTTGTGTATCGAGAAAAGTTAATTTATGTACAGGATTACAAATGTGTTATTTTGAAAACTAAAGCAAAGCCTTTGGTTCTGAAAGCACCACAGGAAAAAAGCTTTAAATCATCAACTCTTTGGACGCTTAGTTTAAATTTCTGGTGTCTTAATCCTGCTGTTGCATTTTCAGAATTTAAGAGTAATGTTCATACTTTGATTGTGGCATCTGGCACACTTTCCCCAATGGCATCATTTCAGTCAGAGTTGAATATACCATTTGCCATTACACTGGAAGCTAACCATGTAATATGTAAATCACAACTTTGGGTTGGGACAGTGAGCATAGGACCAAAGGGAACTGCACTGAATGCTACTTACCATAATGCAGAAACATTTTCATTTCAGGATGATATTGGTCTCTTAGTACTGAAAATTTGTACAATAATTCCTCATGGAGTTCTTTGTTTTTTACCTTCATACAGTATGATGGATAAACTTATTTCTCGTTGGCAAATGACTGGCTTATGGACTGATATTCATACTCATAAATTTGTAGTGAGTGAACCTAAAGGAAATGATAAATATTTTAATAAGACAATGACCAAATACTATGAAGCTGTAAAGGAAAGTGAAAATGAACAAAGTGAATTAAATGGGGCACTTTTTCTTGCAGTTTGTAGGGGTAAAGTCAGTGAGGGATTAGACTTTTCAGATAATAATGCTAGAGCTGTTATAACTGTTGGAATTCCATTCCCAAATATTAAGGACACCCAGGTAGATTTGAAAAAACAATATAATAATATTCATTCTGTGAATAAAGATATCATGTCTGGAAATGACTGGTATGAAACTCAAGCTTTTAGAGCATTAAATCAAGCTCTTGGACGTTGTATTAGGCACAAAACTGATTATGGAGCATTAATTATTGTTGATGAACGGTTTCAAAAGCGTCCTAGATATGTTAGCCTTCTTTCAAAGTGGATAAGAAAAGAAGTTGTACACTATCCGACATTCAATGAGGCAGCTGGTTCTTTAAAGGATTTTGCAAAACAGACTGGATTATATCGGTCTTCATCTTTAGAGAATTTTTCATCCCAATTCAAATGAAATTAAAACAGCTTTTAATTAGCCACATTTGCAGCTGATATACACTTCTATGTAACAATCGATTAAAAAATCTTGTTTCACTTACCGATGTATAAATATATGTGAATGTTTTGATATTTGTAATGGAAAAAAAAGTGATTTTGAAATACACATCATTTTTAATTGGCAGCAGTTAATACATAAAATAATGTTTTGCATCATGTATATTAAATTTTGGCTTTATTCATAATGATCTGGTGTGTTGTAGTGTGGATAAGTGCTTTGTTTTTGTGTAGATGACATCAGTTGAATTGTAAATGAATACGTCATAATGTGGCAATTTTCACCAAATGAATTCATGTGGGTGGGATGGTAATTGGAATTTTCCCAATATCTCAAATCACAAGTGTAATAGTTGAGAATGCTTACTTTGACATCCAACCAAGTAAAGCATAACATAATTTAAGTTTGTTATATTAAAAACTGTTACACTATTGATCACAATTGGCCATCAACCAAATTCTTTAATCAATGGAAGTACCTGATTAATCATATATAATTCTTTTAATAACCAATATAAATCTGATTCTCGAACCTTTCAAGCCTATGAATTCGCTGGCAAAAGGTTTTTGAATGTGTGGATCCCCTAGCAAAGGGATTTCAAACCCATCCATACGAATATTTTCATGGACCACTTGCCAGGCCATGTGACCACACTTTTGAGGACCACTATTGTAAATAATACCTAGGTACAAACTGAAAAGAAAGCTGCCAATGTTTCTTTGTATCGCTCATTTGCTGAGTGGTTAGCGTGCTTAGTTACTGACCCAAGGGATCTGGGTTTGAGCACCTGATAAGGCATTGACGTTTGTGTCGTTTTTTCTGCTGAGGTCCCGCCATCCTCACAGACCTTCTACTATGGCATGTTAAACTGGCAGGCTCCTGTCAGACCTCTGTGGCAAGCAGCTGCTTGAGGGGGGTATTTATTTTTTATTATATTCATTTGAGAATGTAAAGCATTTGTGAAGTGCAGGGGTATGGGCAGGTATGCTCCTACCCCCCTAAGAATCTGAAAAGCTAATTTTTTTTACATAGATAACTGCAATTGTTCGAAAGTAACCTGGAATATCGTAGAAGAGTAACAGAACTCTGTTACAAAAGTGTTGCCAGATTAGGGGATATAAAACTTTTTTTTTTTTGGCTCTGAGGGAATCCAAAGGACATTTTGTTTATATAGTGTTTTGTGCAGTTTTTACAGTGAAGTAAAATAAATTTAATTGTGGCAAACAACCAGTTTTGATTATAAAACAGTATATAATTGTGCAACTACTTTTTGATTAGATTAAAACTGAAACAAAATCAAATAATTGGATACCGTTTCATGTTAGTGATATTTAGGAATCGGATGTATATGGCTGAAACTGCATTAGATAAGGTTTCCACAGATATACAATGCATAAAAGGATAGGTGAACAACTACCCCCCCCCCCCCCCCCCCCATGTTCATTCCAGGTCCATCTGATAGTTATTGATTCTACCAACAAAATATTTTTTGGGGACCATGAACTGAATTTTCAAAGATTTGGAAAAAAATTTGTAGGAAGTAACCAAGTAGCTCTTGTAGGTCTTGAGGTAGAAGTAGTAGTAGGTCTTCAAAGTAGAGTTTGAAGTGGTGCATCTCTACAAGAATAGGAGTGTAAAAGGCTGAGGCCCTCTAGCTTTTTTTTTAAATTCTTTTTGTTGATGTTCATAGTTATTTTTGTTCCTAGGTCTTTAAAACTTGATTTTGATGCATATGCTAAGCTGCAGGGGCATATCAAAGTACCATTAATAAAATACATAAAATTTTTTTATTTAGATTAGTGCAACCAACTGTATAAGACTGATGGGTAACCCAAAATATAGAACAGTAACAGGACTTATTACAAAAGTGTTGCCAGAGTAGGGATTTTACCCATTAATCGGGATTTTTTTCACCCTCACAGAATTTAAGGGGTGTTTTGTGCAGTACTTGAAGCAAAGGAAAATAAAATTAAATGCGGTGCCAAAATTTGTTAACAATTAGTTGTGTTACCAAAACACTATAATTTCAATGCTCTTTTGATTGAATCAGTTCAAAATCATACCACTTTGTGCCTGTGGTTTTTGGGATTCAGATATACAGTTGAAATTGTTCAGAAATATAGGAGTGGAAGAACAATTTTTTTCCACCAACACTCTTTCAGGGCACATTTGACAGTAAGGGCCTTTCAAGAGGAGAGCCATTTTCTCTGGCCTCAGACTCAAAAGGAAGACAAATTTTGACACTTGTGAAAATTTTTTTACATTAAAGTTAGGTTGGGTTGTATTACCTCTTAGTGGCACTTTTTTTCTCACAATGGGTTAAATGGCCAGGTCACAAGGAACCAAGGGGTCAGAGATGATTGGGGAAGAGATCCACTGTATAGCTGTAGGAGACAGATGGAAACATCTCATCAAAACCAAAAGCAACTCTCACAGGGTATGACTTCTTGCTAGAAAAGACCACAGTTTTATGTCCCATCCAACAGATGGTGGCCTTTCAGAGCTCATTGATGTTCCCTTTCCAACAGAGCAGTGTTGAGGTGTAGAATAGGTACATTTCAGCTCTGGCCCAGGTGGGACTTGGACCTGGGAACTACAGATTACAAAACTGGGACACTACTGGTTGAGGCAACCCGCACATTTTTGCTATTAGATTCAACAGTAAAAGATACAATTTTTAACTGATGAGCATTGGATAAGGCATAGATGTTTCTTTTCTGGTGTTTGTCTTTCTGCTGAACTATCCTATTACCTACAGACTTCTATGTCTATTAAACTAACAAGCTGTTATTGGACCTCTGCTTGTCTAAGGTGTAAACTTTTATTTAGATTTTGTGAAATTAGAATAAAAATCTTTCATCATCATCATCTTCAAGCAACCATGGATTACAGAGGTCCAACCAGACTGTGCAGTTTAGTTCTCTAAGCAAGTCTGTCCTGAGCTACATCTGTTGCATCTGGCCACTGCACACAAATTTAAACGAGGTCCTGTTTGACATTGTCTGCCCACCTCATCCTAGGTCTCCCCCTCTTTCTGAGGCCTTTAGACAAACTGTTCATAACCTTATTCGACAATCTATAATTATCCATACGGGCAACATGGCCAAACCAACGGAGTCTCTCTCTGCACAATATGCTGCTTAAAAGAGGCTGCTGACTCCTTTGCCTAACCTCATCATTAGTTACAAAGTTGAACCACCTAATAACCAAGATACTATATAAGCATCTAGAATCAAAAGCATCTAGTTTCCTGTTATCTTGTTTACAAAGTGTCAAGTTTCACTACCATAACTAACCCTAAAAAGAACCAAACTATTATACAATCTAATTTTAGTCTAGGTGTATACGCCAATTTCTCCACACTCTCCATAGACTCTTTAAAAGTCCCAGCAGCAATCCCTATCCGTCTGTTAATCTTATGCCGCACATCACCAGTATCTGTTACATAGCTCCCAAGATAATTAAACTGTGACACCTGCTCAAGACTGCAACCATTCAGATTAACTGAATCACAGCCTACCTGACCAATTTTCATCACTTTAGTTTTCTCTCTGTTTATAACCAAACCTACTCTACTACCAGTCTCATCAACAGCTCGAATGAAAGAGTTCATCTCATCAACATCATTTGCCAAAAGGGCTAAATCATCAGCATAATCTAAATCAGAAATTTTTGTATCTCCAGTCCATTTAAGGCCAAAATCTTTCCCTCGAAGTGAATTTCGCATAACATAATCAATAACCAAGCTAAAGAGAAAAGGAGACAAAATGCACCGTTGTCGAACACCAGAAGTAATGCTAAACCAATTGCTACAAGCCTTACCAACTCTCACACACGACTCAGTGTTATTATAGAGAGCTTTCATTATGTTAACCAATTTGTCTGGTATACCATATGATTTCACAATCAACCACAAATTATGACGATCAACAGAGTCGAAAGCCTTTTTGAAATCAACGAAGCTAGCAACCAAAGGTTTCTGAAACGCTAAACAGCTAACAGCAGCTTTTTCTAGCTAAACATTTCTCAAGAATCTGCCTAAGTGAAAATATCTGATCCACACATCCCCTACCACTTCTGAATCCACATTACTCATCACGCAATTGACTGTCAACCAGATTCTTAATTCTATTAAGTACAATCATGAAAGGAACTTTACCTGGAACAGAGAGTAGGCTGATACCTCTATAGTTATCACAAGAACTGTGATCACCTTTTTTGAAAATAGGGATAACAATACCTCTGGTAAAATCCTTAAGAACCATGCCTTTATCATGAAAGATATTCAAATTTTCAGTCATCCAAGTGGTAACCGAAACATTCCCAGCTCTAAGCAGTTCCGTAGTAATTTCATCTACCCCTGGGGATTTATGAAGTTTAAGTTTAGAAATAGCCAAAATTAAATATATTAGTTTAATAGTTATAGGCCAACATTAAAGCTGCCAATGCATCTATCATCATTACAAACAATGGGAGTAGAACTAACCACATTGCTTAGAACATCACTGAAATGCTCAGCCCACCTAGCCATGACAGAATCCTCACCTTCTATAACATTGCCTTGTTCATCCTTCAATCCTTGTATGCCTGTCCGTTTTCTACAACACAAAACATTAACTATATGGTACAGCTCTCTGCTGTTGTGCTGTTTAACTTCTTCTTCGGCTTTGTCAGTCAAGCCGTCAAGCCAGAGATTCTTATCAGCAGCTAACTAATCTTTAACATGTTTATTAAGCTCTCTGTAACACTTTCTATTAGGACTAGTAGGGTATTGATTAAGGACATTCCTGCAGTTCTTCCTTTCTGAAATAAGCACAAGTGCCATATCATGCAAATAATTCTGTCTCCTCTGCTCCTTTTTTCCTAAAAGAGTATTGTTAATTTCCAAAAAAGCTTCTTTAAAATGGTCTCATTCTTCCTCAACTTCAGTAGTAAGCAAACCATGACTATCATAATGACTAAGTAACCTATCATGGTAAGCTTTGGCTATAACTGGGTCTTTCAGAACCTCAGTATTAAAGGTTAAATTTTTAACCCTAGCACTACACTTTTTAAGTTTAAGTTGCAAGACACTTTTAACAAGGTAATGGTCAGATCCAATTTCATCTCCCCTATATGACCTGGTATTCCTAATAGAACTAGCCCATTTGCTGTTAATTAATATATAATCAATCATATTCTTATGCAGCCCATCAGGTGAAACCCATGTGCACTTATGGATGTTGCGGTGTTTGTAATAAGTGTTAGTTATTCTGAAACCATTGAGTTTACTTACCTGTATTAGACGTTGCCCATTGCCATTGCAGCTACCAATGCCAAAAGGGCCTATCACCCTTCTCCAAAGGTCAGAGTCAGTACCAACTTTGGCACTGAAGTCACCTAGAACAAGGGTAATATCTCCTTTCTTGACAGAATTCAAAATACCCTGAAGCTGTCTGTAAAACCTATCCTTCTCATCCTCATCGGCATCCTCAGTGGGGGCATAGCAGCAGATAATATTCAAGATTTTAACGCTTGTCTGAAATTTTGCTGCAAGAAACCTTTCATTAATGCACTCATATCCTAGAAGAGCATCACTAGCGTGTCTCCTGAGAAGCAGACCCACACTTTGGTGATATTTATTATCGTTCCTCCCTGAAAAGAGAAATTTAAGATTATTTTTAAGTATTTTACCTTTATCTGTCCATCTGGTGTCTTGCAGGCCAAGAATATCTAAATTATCAGTGGAATTCTTGTGTGAGGACATCAAGAGAAAGAGCTCTGTGCAGAGTCTTTACATTTCAACTACCTATGGAAGAAAATGGTTAGTGGGATGTTTAAAGAAACTATGTTTATTGAGAGAGGGAATGCCGACAATATCAAACAGCCCTCTAATTGCAGGCATGGGGCAAAGACCTGTTTCCCCACCACTAAAGGCTGAAGCCATCTACACTGGAAGACTTCCCCCAATGTAGAATTTGATGATGCCAGAAGAAGCAAAGAGTTAAGGTGCCTGCGATGGCCTCTGCTCAGGATTATATACCAGCTGATAAACATATCCTGTGAATCTATTCACTTGGGGCTGTGGAACCCACAAACAAACGGAAAACATAGCGGAAGATTTTCCCTCCACAGAAGCCCATCAGTACATCAAATTCAGGATCCATAATCAAGCTCAGAGCCATATATCAGTCCAGTAGGTTTATATGGTCAGCACCAGGACCATGTGTGGTTGACCACTCCTCAGCAGAGTAGAAAAAAAAAAGAAAAGTAGCCATAGTTGTTCAGATCAGTAGGCCACACTAATCTGGCAGCCCTCTCCTTCCATTCACTTCCACAAGAGAGTATCTCTTCTGAAAGGTACTAACAGTCTGCACCACGAGAAGGTGGGATCGGACATTAGGTGCTAGTCCTGGCCGGCAGCTAATGTGCCGGCCAGGCCTAGCACCTAATGTCTCATCACTGCCTCATCACAGGGGATTGGTGCATAGCTCTCCTTCCAGTGACTACCTAGCTTCCATTTACAGACCAAAAAAAAAACATGTTCCCACCAAATATTTGTAAAATAACACTATACATATTTGATTTTAATGTAGTACTGTATTTTATTATTTTCATGATAAATATCAGACATTGCTAACTTTGCAGCTGTACTGATTTTTAATATTTACTCTCTGATGCATGCTAAGTATTAATGCGTGAAATGAAAATGCTTGTGATGTGATATTTGTTTTTGGAGATTATGAAAAAACGTTTTTTCTCTTCAACCCTTCAACAGCAAAAAATAACAAAGCATGAAGACCTATCACAACAAGATATGTGTCATAAATATTTCAGCACTAGTAAAGTTATTATAGAGAAGAAAAGGAAGAAAATTATCCTTTTTCTGTTTTAACAAAAATTATACTAGAGGAGGTGCATAGAGTGCATAGAGAATTAAATTACTCTACTTTTTCTGTTTTCCTTCTCCAACAAAAGATTTAGAGCAGGGATTCTTAATTAAGGGTATGGGAAGAACATTTATTAAAATTGACATTTTCTTAACATAATTATTCTAGTATCAAAATTAGTCATATTTACAAATTGACTGTGCCTTGAGTTAAAAAACTTTAAAATGTAATTAATAATAAAAGTTGAATTTTTCAACAAATCAAACGAACATCAATCCTCAAATTTCCATTTTCCAAAAATGAAGTGTTTAAAAATCTTGATGAGGGTATGAGTAACACTTCCATATATTGCTGTGAAGGGTGCCTGACTTGAAAGGGTTTAGAATCCTTAGTTTAGAATGTAAATGGTTGCATCATTATAACTTCCTAACAGGCTGATCTTAACAAGCTATTACTTCAAATGAAAGCATTTAATAAAGGAGTGACAAATGCTAATAAATCACTGCAATTACCCCCTTTTTAAGAAGGTATAACACTTTTTTTTTCACATCTTCTGAGCAAATGTTAATTTTATGTTAAATGAAAGCTTATGATACACAGACTACGAAGAGAATATTATTCCTATCCAAAATAGACTTTCATCAATTTCTTCAAATTTTCATTCCAGAAGAATTTATGAAATAATGTTCCACAATATACTGCTCAAAGGAGGTTGAAGATTCTACGTAACCTCATAATTATTTAAAAAGTTAAACCACCTGATGCCCAAGATACTGGGTAAGCATCTAGAATCAAAGATATCAAGTTTCCTGTTATCTTGTTTACAAAAAGTCCATATTTCATTATCATGACTAACTTTGGAAAGGACCAAACTATTGTATAGCCTAATTTAGTTTATTTATATGTATGCCTGTTTTTCACAGGATATGTTTATCAGCTGGTATATAATCCTTAGCAGAGGTCATTGCAGGCACATGAACTCTTTGCTTCTACTGGCATCATCAAATTCTACATTGGAGAAGTCTTCCAGTGTAGATGGCTTCAGCCTTTAGTGGTGGGGAAATGGGTCTTTGCCCCATGTCTGTGATTAGGGGGCTGTTTGATATTTTTGCCATTTCCTCTCTCAATAAAATGGTTTCTTTAAACATCCCATTAACCATTTTCTCTCCATAGGTAGTTGGAAAGTGAGAACTCTGCACAGAGCTTATTCTCTTGATGTCCTCACACAAGAATTCCACTGTCATAATTTAGATATTCTCGGCTTGCAAGAGACCAGATGGACAGATAAAGGTCAGATTCTTAAAAATAATCTTAAATTTCTCTTTTCAGGGAGGAACGATAATAAACATCACCAAAATGTGGGTCTGCTTCTCAGCAGACACTCTAGTGATGCTCTTCTAGGATATGAGTGCATTAATGAAAGGTTTCTTACAGCAAAATTTCAGACAAGTGTTAAAGACTTGAATGTTATCTGCTGTTATTCCCCCACTGAGAATGCCAATCAGGGATGAGAAGGATAGGTTTTACAGACAACTTGAGGTTATTTTGAATTCTGTCAAGGAAGGAGATATTACCGTTGTTCTAAGTGACTTCACTGCCAAAGTTGTCACTGACTCTGACGTTTGGAGAGGGGTGATGGGCCCTTTTGGCATTGGTAGCTGCAATGGCAATGGTCAATGTCTCCTACAGGTAAGTAAACTCAATGGTTTCAGAATAACTAACACTTATTACAAACACTGCAACATCCATAAGTGCACATGGGTTTCACCTGATGGGCTGCATAAGAATATGATTGATTATATATTAATTAACAGCAAATGGGCTAGTTCTATTAGGAATACCAGGTCATATAGGGGAGATGAAATTGGATCTGACCATTACCTTGTTAAAAGTGTCTTGCAACTTAAACTTAAAAAGTGTAGTGCTAGGGTTAAAAATTTAACCTTTAATACTGAGGCTCTGAAAGACCCAGTTATATATAGCTAAAGCTTACCATGATAGGTTACTTAGTCATTATGATAGTCATGGTTTGCTTATTACTGAAGTTGAGGAAGAATGAGACCATTTTAAAGGAGCTTTTTTGGAAACTAACAGTACTCTTTTAAAAAAAAAGGAGCAGAGGAGACAGAATTATTTGCATGATACGGCACTTATGCTTAATTCAGAAAGGAAGAACTGCAGGAATGTCCTTAATCAATACCCTACTAGTCCTAATAGAAAGTGTTACAGAGAGCTTAATAAACATGTTAAAGATCAGTTAGCTGCTGATAAGAATCTCTGACTTGACGGCTTGACTGACAAAGCCGAAGAAGCAGTTAGACAGCACAACAGCAGAGAGCTGTACCAGATAGTTAATGTTTTGTGTTGTAGAAAACGGACAGGCATACAAGGATTGAAGGATGAACAAGGTAATGTTATAGAAGGTGAGGATTCTGTCATGGCTAGGTGGTCTGAGCATTTCAGTGATGTTCTAAAAAATATGGTAGTAGATGAAATTATTGCGGAAATGCTTAGAGCTGGGAATGTTTCGGTTACCACTTGGATGACTGAAATTTTGAATATCTTTTATGATAAAGGCATGGTTCCTAAGGATTTTACCAGAGCTATTGTTATCCCTATATTCAAAAAAGGTGATCGCAGTTCTTGTGATAACTATAGGGGTATCAGCCTACTCTCTGTTCCAGGAAAAGTTCTTTTCATGATTGTACTTAATAGAATTAAGAATCTGGTTGACAGTCAATTGCGTGATGAGCAATGTGGATTCAGAAGTGGTAGGGGATGTGTGGATCAGACATTTTCACTTAGGCAGATTCTTGAGAAATGTTTCGAGTTTCAGAAACCTTTGGTTGTTAGCTTTGTTGATTTCAAAAAGGCTTTCGACTCTGTTGATCCTCAAAATTTGTGGTTGATTGTGAAATCATATGGTATACCAGACAAGTTAGTTAACATAATGAAAGCTCTCTATAATAACACTGAGTCGTGTGTGAGAGTTGGTAAGTCTTATAGCAATTGGTTTAGCGTTACTTCTGGTGTTCGACAAGGGTGCATTTTGTCTCCTTTTCTCTAGTTTGGTTATTGATTATGTTATGCGAAATTCACTTTAATGGAAAGATGTTGGCCTTAAATGGGCTGGAGATAAAGAAAATTCTGATTTAGATGATGCTTATGATTTAGCCCTTTTGGCAAATGATGTTGATGAGATGAACTCTTTCATTCGAGTTGTTGATGAAACTGGTACTAGAGTAGGTTTGGTTATAAACAGAGAAAACTAAAGTGATGAAAATTGGTCAGGCAGGCTGTGATTCAGTTAATCTGAATGGTTGCAATCTTTAACAGGTGTCACAGTTTAATTATCTTGGGAGCTATGTAACAGATACTGGTGATGTGCAGCATGAGATTAACAGACGGATAGGGATTGCTGCTGGAGAGTGTGGAGAAATTGGCTTATACACCTAAAGACTAAAATTAGACTGTATAATAGTTTGGTTCTTTCTAGGGTTAGTTATGTTAGTGAAACTTGGATGCTTTGTAAACAAGATAATATGAAACCAGATGCTTACGCAGTATCTTGGGCATTAGGTGGTTCAACTTTTTAACTAATGATGAGGTTAGGCAAAGGAATTGGCAACCTCCTTTAAGCAGTATATTGTGCAGAGAGAGATTCTGTTGGTTTGACCATGTTGCTAATATGGATAATTATAGTTTGGTGAATAGGGTTATGAACAGTGTCTATAAGCCTCAGAAAGAGGGGGAGACCTAGGATGAGGTGGGCAGACAATGTCAAACGGGACCTTATTAGAATTGGTGTGCAGTGGCCAGATGTAGCTCAGGACAGACTTACTTGGAGAACTAAATTGCACGGTCTGGTTGGACCTTTTTTCCACACTTGTCACACATCATTAAAAGTCATAGCAGTAATCCCTATTCTGTTTATCATGCCATACATCACCAATATCTGTTACATATAGGTAATGGACAGAAAAATAGAAAGCAATGTAAAATCACTAATATGGTGTTGGACCACTATGCAAGTCCAGAACAGTTTGTATATGTCTTGACGTAGAGTCTACCAGTGTCTGAAAGTCTGCAGGAGGGATATACCATTTGTCCACAAGAAATGGGATCAATTCCTTGTTCAGTGGAGCTGGAAAAATGCCTGAGATGTTTTTCCAGAAGTTGTCAATCTCATGTTCCTCAAACCACTGGTAACCACATATGTTCTATGGATGTTATATATATATATTATCTCCACATATATTCTATATACCTCAGCTCTGTCTTAATGAAAGAAACACTGTATCATTGGATGAGGATGATCACTCAGGACTGTCAAAAGCAATTGGTATTAATCTTGCCTTCTGATGGAATGAGTGCACCCAAACCATGCCATGAGAAAGGACCCCACACATTTACAGAATCGCCAGAACCCGTAACAGTAGGAAAAATCACAGTTTTGAGGTTCCTTTGATTAGTACCACTCTAGTACTCATCCTTTTGTCAGAAATAAAGTGTAGGATGATTTGTCAGACCATATTATATTCTTCCACTCTCTGTGCTCTTTGTACCATTGGACATGATGATGTGTGTTGACAGGTGTAATAAGTGGCTTGTGAAATGCAATTCAACTGTGATATCTAGCTCTATGAAGTTCTCTGTGAACTCTTTTTGACAAAACTGGCCTCATTCCCAAACGCTGAAATCTGTGTATAACTGATCAATTTTAGCTCACCTGCTTTGTGCATGGCACTAATGCTTGAATGTACCGGTTCAGGAATATGCGCTCACCCAGGATGAATGAAGGAAAGGCAGTGCCACTCCACGAGGAAGCATTTATTGACAGTCATTGGCTATGCATTTTACATCACAGTAGGGAGGCAATGGTAAACAAAGCATATAAGAAGCGTATGGTAATATAGATTTCTTATGGCAGAAGAAGTGTAAAATTGCAATTTCAATTTTTTTTAACTGTTTGAAGTCTATCTAGCTATCAGGGAAATATTTATTGTTATGGATACACTCGGCAGCCACTTTATTAGGTATAGTTCTCTGCCTGTCTGGGCTGGGTTCTTTTTCTAACTGTGTGTGTGTGTGAGAGAGCATTTGCAGAAGGGTACTATCTCGTTAGGATGAATAACCTAGGTGTCCGAATACATTAACTCAGTTATTTCACATATACATATTTTATTTACAATTTAACTATATACATACAGTGACTGCCCACCTGGTACAGTCACTGGCCAAATTCTACACAGGCTATAATAGCCTCAGTGGTCCCACTGCTAGATACAAAGCTTAAATGAGCTGCAAACGAAACAACCTGACATCCGAACAGCTTCGTGGTCCGCGCACAAGTCCCAGTTTCAACCACCCCGCTGGATGAGGTCACGTGTCCTTCGGGGACGTTAGGGTGTCTCGGCCAATAGGGTAAGGACACGATCGCTGTGCCAGGTCGACTCTTGTTGCCTTCATCTGGCTCCCCAAACTGGATCCGCTGCCGGTGCTATGTCGCTAGACAAGAAGCCTTGCCACCAAAATGGCGATTTTGGCCTTCACTCCTTCTGTTCTAGCTTCCGAGTCCCTGTAACATCTTAAATAGTCATTTTTTGAAAAAGTGTGACTGAAGACAATTTAAGATATGAAATCTATTTCGACCTAGATTTTAGCAATATTGTTCTCTAGAGTTAAGGAAATTGGAATACTTAGCAGCAATAATTCCCATATATAGTAATTACCTCTCAAAAGTTAATAAAAACAAGTTAAAACTAAAGCAATAACTGTTATGCTAAACTTTACTAATTACGTCTAAGAGGGTTTTCAGCAGTTCATGTAAAAATTAGATTAATTTTCGCTAATTCTGAATGATATTTTGCAGGAAGAGCTAACTTGCTAAGCGTTTCAGCTTCCATAACTCTTAAAATATTGAATGCATATTATTGGAAATCGAGACTTAAATTGATTTGATTATTTTCCTAAAATTATTTTAAGTTATATATTTTCATAAAAATATTATTTAAGGAGTTTTTCATTGGCCCTATATTGCAGTACTGTTAACATAATATTGAACTGTACCTAACAAAAAGGCCCTTTGAATATACTTATATTGATATTTACAGGTATCATAATTACATCATTTGTAATTTATATCAAATTACTATAGAATTTCTGATAGATGATTCTGAGAAATATTCTAATCTTGTGCTTAAAATTAAATTCGGTCAAATTAAAACACCAGATATTTATTTCAACATATCTTTTTACCAATTATGTTACTTTTATTATTTTCATAATGATTATTATAATTTTTTGCCGCTGTGAGTGGTGGTTTAAATTCTGTCCCAAAAAATATTTAATGTAACCTGGCGTTTGCTTTTTAACCTCCACTGCTTTTGCTTGGATTTTAATCTTATTTGCAATGCAGAGATTTTCTCCTCTGGTTTATTTAGGTTTTAATAACAATTTGAAACTGCTGCTGTAATTTTGTAATGCATACCGGACCGATGTTCTTTGCTCCGCCTTTACCGTGCACTTGTCCGGTCGAAACTGGACTACGGATCCCAGGTGTATGACTCCGCCCGGGATTCGGTGGTGAAAGTGCTGGACCCACTCCATCATCAGTCCCTCCGTGTGTGCACGGGGGCCTTCCGCACTTCACCGGTCCAGAGTCTCTACGTTGAGACCGATGAACCATCTTTATCTATTCGCCGTCAGCAGTTGTCCCTACAGTATGCATCAAAATTGCGATCCCTGCCAGGCCATCCCACTTGGGACTGCGTTTTCAGTCCCAGGTGGGAAATGTTATACCAGAATCGGCTGACTGCCATTCGTCCTTTCGGTTTGCGTGTCCGAGGTTACCTGCGAGACATCAACACCAGTCTCGATAGCATCGCACAGTCGACAGCTGAGCCACTTCCACCTTGGCTCGCTGTTTCCCCTTCCTGCGATTTTTCCCTGTGCAGGACGGGGAAGGCCTTTACCCCCGACTGTGTGTACCAGCAACTCTTTGCCAGCCATCGTGCTGCGCACCCGGACTTCTTGCCTGTTTTCACAGATGGCTCGAAGTCCGGCACTTCTGTGGGATCAGCCATGGTCTGCTGTGATGTAATCATTGCAGACCAGATCCCACAGCAGTGTTCCATCTTCACTGCTGAGTTGCATGCTATCAGCATTGCCTTGGACCATATAGCAGCTAAGCATCATCGTCGGTGTGTGCTTTACACCGACTCGCTTAGCTCGCTACAGGCTTTGATCTCAGTGAGGCATCGGCCTCACCCTGTTCTCTCCAAGATCCGCCAGCAGCTCCATCGTCTGGCAGCCACCACCACAATTCTCTTCTGTTGGGTGCCCGGTCATGTCGGAATCAGGGGCAATGATTTGGCAGATTCTGCTGCCAGGTCAGCCACGCCCCTGTCAGACTCTCCGTTGCCGGTTCCATATGTGGATTTCCGGCAGCGTTTCACCATCGAGCTCCGGGCACAGTGGCAGAGATCTTGGTCTGAACAGGTTGCTAACAAGCTCTTCGAGATCAAGCCCATTGTCAAACCGTGGCAGTCTTGTTTTCGCAGGAATCGTAAGGAGGAAGTTGTCCTTGCTCGGCTCCGCTTAGGTCACTCGTTTTTAACCCACTCTTTTCTTCTTAAGGCGGACGCAGTACCTAAGTGCGAGTTTTGTGACACCGTTTTAACAGTTAAACATATTTTAATTGAATGTCATTGTTTTAACCTTGAACGACGTATGTTTTTTAACTTCCACGATTTTACGTCCGAGCCCCTTACACTCGGACATCTTTTATCAGAACATTGCTATTTTAACACTGTTTTCGACTTTTTACGCTTTACCGGTTATTTTACTCGTTTATGAATTTTCTCTTTTTTACTGGTTTTTTACCTGTGTTTTACCTGTTGTTTTTTACATGGGTCCTATACACCCATTGTTCTTGTTGATTTTATACTTGTTGATTTTACACTTGTTGCTCTCTTTTACTCTTTTTCTACATCTCGTTTTTACTATGTGTTATTTGTGTCCTTTTTAAATTTGGTTGTGGGTTTCATGTCTTTTACCCTTTTTATCGTTTGTTTGGCGCAATATAGCCTTAGTTGCTATTGCGCCAAAAAACCCCAAGCAACCAAACAACCAAACCACACTTTTCATCACACAGTTGTCCATCAACCAAATTCTTAATTTCGTTTCTTTAATTCAATTCTTTATTTCCTTTAACATATGCAGAGTTTATCATAGCAAGCTCCAAGAGCTTCACCATAAGAACAAATGCTACGTACTCCTTACAAATAACACCTACAGTTAATAAAGAAAATAGACTAAACACTTAAAATAATGGTAAACAATACAGAACTTCTCACATCCAGAAGTTAGAAGGATTGTTGCAAGCCACCCCCACCTGGCAAGCTCTCCTATGCCAATGTGGCTGCTGGGAAATTTATTGTTCCCACAGCATCTGGTTGCAATGCAACATCAGTGTTCCACCATCAGAGTCTTTCTTGCTGTCTGCTAAATACCTCTTGTAGCAGGCGAAGCCGAAGTCTACCTTGATTTTGACTCTGGTTTCGATTCCTGCTTCTACACCTTCAGTTTCCACCACTGAAGGCCTCATTTCAGATCTCAGACAGCAATGCCTTCTAAACCCAAGGGGCCCCTACTGGGGCTTGAAAAGTTTTAACTCCACCTCATTCTGCAGTCTCTGTTCAGTGTCCTTTTGCGACTCAGAGGACATGGACAGCCCCAATTTTCTAAAACCGTGCTGGTGATAGTTAAAATAAATTGTAAGTTGTCCACCAATACTTCTATGACCTGAGATGGCAACACTCAAATTTCAGGGGAATATTGATGACATAAATTCCTTCTGAAAGCACTTGAGCCGCTGAATGCACTCTGCTGTACTTCAACTTGAATGACCTGGAACCTTACAACAGACCATTCACAGTGGAAAAGATTCATTTTGCTCTCCACTCTTACCAATTTACTATTAGGTCGGTATCAGGTTGGATAGTGTCCATTAATGCCATGCTCCAGTAGCTCTCGTCATTGAGTAAGGATTGGCTGCTCCCACTCTTCAACTGTATTTTCATCGAGAAGCAGTTTCTGAACTCCTGACTGGAGGTTATTGTTTTGGCTTTCCCCAAGACAGTCAAGTATCCCCATATTCTGTCAAATTACCTCTGAGGCATTGACAATCTGTGTATGCAAGGTGTTGGAAAATATGGTAAATGTCACTGGTCAGGCATTTGGAACACCATGTCCTTCTTTCCAACACTCAGTGTGGCTTTCACAGTCAATGGCAACAAGCACCTTTCACAGGCAACCTTAGAATACGTGATCCACCTCAAATTGGTGGTCAGGAATTTTCTTTTATGTTGAGAGTACCTGGTGTCAATTTTCTTCGACATCCAACTTTTTCTTCAACAACTCTTCTCTGTCTTCAGGAACCAAGCCAAGCCTTTGTGAAGGGGACTTACTCCCTTTATTTAATAAAGCATAGCTAGAATGATGCATATAATGCTGGGATAAATGATAAATCTATTTCAGTATTCCTACAATTATTTTTAAGGTAGGAAACAGACAGAAGTACATACTTCATAATTGCTTTCAAATTCTTCATATTTTAAAATAGATTTTGGTTAATTATTTGGGGGAATTTCAAAAATTTAAAAGTTTGTTGATAATACTTCAAACTAGTGAGCTTAAATCAGGGGGTTGTTTCAGCATAGAGTAATGTTAATGAACAAACCGGTAATCCTGTATAATGCATCTAAGAAATGGTAATCAGATGACTCGAACTTATATATGTTGTAGCTTTTATTAAGCTACAATGCATCAGATGAAAAAGAAGGTATTTTTGAAGCTTCAATTTATATTTTTGTAAGATACATGAAAAAAATTTAAAATGACAATTTCTATTTTTGAAAAACTGAAGCTTTATGTGTTGTACCAAAAACAGACAGACATCTTGGGCCTCTCATTTTGGATTCTGTCAACGTGTATAATCAACAGGGGACCCTGAAATGGTTAAGGCTCAAAACAAGTAGTATAACAAAACAAGTAAGTCAAAACAAGTATTGAACCGGTGCTCAACACAGAGAGCGACAGATACAAGATAGTTGTAGTGTTTCAGAGGAATTAAATGTCTTCCACCCTTGAATTTTTGACAGTCAACAAGACAGTCAACAAGTGTGCTAGGGTGAAAGATAATTTTATTCAGCACCAGGACCAAAAGGAAACGTGTCAAATTTGTACCAGTTCCTAGATCATGGGATACATCAGTTGCCTGACTGCCATTCCTTCTTTCAGTTTGCATGGCTGAGGTTACTTCAGTAACTTAAACAGTGATCTCAGTAGTATCACTGTAACAGTAACTCATAAAGTTACAGTAGAGGTTCACAATGCAGTAATTAAAATTAAATTGAAATCTTTAATTCTATATGACACTGATAAATGTTTTTAAGCACTTCAACAAATGTTCTATGCTATCAAGTATCAAAAGTTGTTAAGGAGAGATTTATATACTGTACTGCAGAGAATGAGCAGTAAGAGGAACTTCAGGATGCTTTCAAGTGACAAGTGACACCTCAGTAGAATTTAAGAAAATGATGAGGGATGCTGATAATTTTTTGCTTTAGTGAAGGAAATAACCAATAATACTTTTGGTAGCATAGAGTGCTTAAAAAACTTTTTGTTCCACGAAACGTGTTTCGCGCCCTTACTTTGGGCACATCGTCATTTGGGAAGTGAGCAGCTTATAAGCTAATGCAGGAGAGGCAGTTGGTTGTTCAGCATGGGTGAGGGGTGAGGTGCCATAAATTGAATTGTCAGTGACAGCTCTGAGGTTCAGAATGGTCAGCGGATGTGCAGGTGGCCTTAATGCGATCTGCATGTGACAGGTTGGAAAGAGGGTGTGGGATTATGGGAACTCTCCAAGATCATTGAGTCTTGAGGAAAACTTCCTTTTGTGAATAGATTAAAAAATTTTTCTTTTGTTTCATTTGCATTGCTTTGAAAGTATAATGAGTGGGATACTTTTATTAAGTTTTTATGGATTTTGTAAACTAAATTTTTGGGTTAAAATTAATATGCTAATGAGGACCAGAATAATGGTTTTCGTATCGGTATGGATATTGGGAGTTGTGTGTGTGTGTGGGGGGGGGGATATTTTAGTTGCCGATTCTTAGGTTGCATTATGGAAGATTTCTATAGGGTTTGTGGGTATGTACGATAATGCAGGTTAGAAACAGGGATCTGTGATGAGAAAGGAGAGTGTGGGGGTTGGGATAGTATTTCCGAGGTGTAGGTTATATCCTCTAAGGATCAGATGCCATGCTGGGGGAAGGGGGACAACGTCTGTGTTGCAGAGTTCGGTTAATTTTGCATTAATTAGGATATTTTCTGTGATGGCTAGTTGGAATTTTGTAGGTGGGGATATTATTTTAGCTGAATAAAAATTGGCGGGTAGATTGTTTTCGGTGATTACTTGAGATAGGGCTTTTTTTGTATTTAAGATGTATTTATGCTCTTTAAGTCTGGCATTAAATGGGCGTGAGGTTTTCCCTATGTATTTGTCCTTGAGGAAGATTTTACCTGTGCAGTGTTTCAGTTAGATGTAATAAACTCCTCCAGAGCTGGATATATGGTCACGATTGTTCCAAATGAGTTGGGTTATAGTGTGCAACATGAAGGTATTGTCCCAGCTGAAGGTATTGGCTGCCGATAGCTCAGTGGTCCAGAGCACCTGACATGTTATCAGGAGGTCATGGGTTAGTATCCCAACTGACTCAAGACAATTTTTCCTTTTAAGTCGATTGACATTAAATTCAGAGTGATCTCTTCCTTAATGTATGAATAAATGCATTGAAAAAATGTCTCTTCAATTTAATTAATTGCATACTTAGAATATACTTGCCATTTTCATGACATGCTAGTCATTGTTTTTTGTCGCCGAGAGCAGCTGGGACACTACTTTCATGAGATGTGGAATTGTGTACTGTTGGTATAAAGTTCATGGCATTAATTAGAGGAGATCTTGAATGGTGGCCAGTAGCTCAGTGTTCCAGAGCACCCGTTGTGTTATCAGGAGTTCGTAGGTTCGTATTCCCCCCGGCTCAAGACAATTTTTCCTCTAAAATTGATTGACGTTAAATTCAGAGTGATATCTTCCTTAATGTGTAATTTAGTGCTGCAAACACATCTGAGCTACATCTGCTTCATCTGGCTACTATAGAACAATTCTAACAAGTTCTGTTTCACATTGTCTGATGACTGCATCCTAGGTCTCCCCCTCTTTCTGAGGCCTTTAGTCACACTGTTCATAATTCTATTCGCTAATCTATAGTTATGCATGTGAGCAATATGGCCAACCCAATAGCCTCTCTCTCTCTCTGCACAATATGTTGCTCAAAGAAGGCTGCCAGCTCCTTTGCTGAACCTCATCAATACTTACAAAGTTAAACCACCTAATGCTGAAGATACTGTGTAGGCATCAAGAATCAAAACAATCAGGGTTCCTGTTATCTGTATACAAAGGGTCCAATTTTCACTACCATAACTAACTCTAGAAAGACCCAAGCTATTATACAGTTAAAATAGTTAGTTGAAAAAAATGGTTGTCCTTAGTGGGATTCGAACTCAAACCTCCCATGCCAGGTGTCCTAACTGCTAGACCACTGGAAGCTAAACATTTCTTCAACTGGGACATATAAGCATTCCTGCAATTTTTGTTGATTTGCTAGTGGCACTATCTATTATTAGTAGGGCTGTAAAATTTTCACGGGAAAAAAGGGCGAAATTCGCGAGTTGCGAATAATAATCTGTGGAGCAAAGTTGCAAAATTTGTGCAACATTTAGGATTGAAAATCATTAAAATTGCATATCAGTGGTGTGCATATAAACAAAGTAATGATAGTCGGAGATATACAACTGCTTGAAAAGGAGAAAAAAAAATACAAACGATTAGCCTTATCTAGGTTTTAACATACATGTATGTGATGAATTTTGATACAGTATAATGCCCTCTTTTATACTCCAGCGATCATCTTGCTCACCTCTGTATTTAGAAAGAGATTGCTTTTAATTAACAATGTTCATTGAGACTAATAAATATCAGAAAGACTGTAAAAAAATCGTTCTCTTTGAAACAACCAGAAAAGAATTGAATTCTCAGTGCTATTTAATTCTATCACAATTTTTTTTTTCATGGCATCACTATGCAGTTTTTAACTTGTTGTCATCTTGGAGAATGGACATACCATTAAAAATTATATTATTGACATCATTTACAGAAATATTTAAGATTTCAGTTAATTTGGATCGAAAAATCGCATGCTTTTAAAAGCTGTGTTAGGCTGATGAAATTTGTAGTTTTTGCATCACTGAAATATTGCCCTTTCCCCTAGGTGTGAGCTCCTGTATGCAGTGAGGGGATCATCCTGTGAAGGTTCTGCTGGTTCAGGTACTTTCACAAGGTCCTGAACACTCACATGTTTGCATGCGTGGAGACCCCATGTCCCAGGAAAGAAAGATCCTGGTAGAGTTGCTTGGGGGTCCCTGTCTTCTCTCCTCAGCTCATGATTGGCAGGGCCCCTTTTGGCAGACTTACAATTGGGGAGCCTGTTCGTCACTGGGCTGGGCAGTGAATTCTTGGGCTGCAGCTACACATTGCTTTGGCCTCTGCTTCCGGTAAATGGGAGGTCTTGGGGTGGCCCCACCAGGAGCATTCGGCTGGTGGGCAGGACCTGCTAGGGTCAACCATGCAGAGCAGTGAATAACCTTGCCCATGTCCTGGTACAGGTTTGCAAGTTCCTCACAACTTATTTTCCTTTTATAGTTATCCTTTCTTTGTGAGGTTGTGGTTGTTTGCAATTTTCTTATTTTTTTTTGTTTAGTTCCGTTTGTGAAGAAAGTTGATTTCCTCACATTTTTCATTTTCCTTTTATTTATTTGTGAGGGCTTGGTTTACTGTCTCTGTGGGTCTAGTGCCCGCATAGCCCCTGGCACCTGACTGGGCATCCCCCTTGTTGAGCTCTGGAGGGGGCACTGAACCACACAAACAAAACACGAGAGTTGATAATGAAATTGATATGATCAATGCCAACAAGAGGGCTCGACATGAGCCCCATCTTTGTTGTTGTCTTTGTCATCTATGCTGTCATCTACTTTGTCTATGTCTTCATCCCCAAGATTCCTGATCATCCACTCCACAAGTGATCAGGTAATTGGAGTCATGTCCCCATTTTTTGTCAACAAAGGTTTGAAAGGTCTTGCAGGAGAATTGAAATCCGTCAACTGCTTACAACCTGGCAACTTGCAAGTTGAGACCTCTTGTCCAAAACGTTCAGAACTACTCCTGAAGGTTACAGAAATTTGTGGGGTGGCTGTCACAGTCACTCCCCACAAAACTTTGAATTCCTCTCAGGGTGTGATAACTGAGTGGGGGCCTTCTTAATGTTACAGAGGAGGTAATCCTCGCAGAGCTCGCCCCTCAAGGAGTAACAGTGGTCCATCGAGTTTTGAAATGCAGTGATGGGAAATTGGTACCCACCCAGGTACTGATTATAACCTTTTAACACACCATGCTTGCCTTCTTCCATCAAGGCAGGTTATTTGCATTGTGAGGTATGGCTGTATATACTGAACCCTCTGCACTGCTTTCAATGCCAGATATATGGTCATGCCTGTACAGCTTACCAGGGCAAACCCACCTGTGCTCACTGTAGCAGTAAGGATCATCTTGATCTTGATGTGAACTATAGGGGTGAGCATCCAGCATATCGCCACGACTGTCCGAAGTAGAAGGAGGGAAAGAAGTTTCAATGCTTGAAAACTATCAACAAAATCTCTTACGTTGAGGCGAGAAAGCTGATTGCACTGCCCACCCCAACTGACAAGGTTTCCTATGCCAGTGCAGTCATTGGAAAGCCCATTGTTTCAATGACTTTGGTGGTGGTGCAGACTGACATCAGTGTACCACGTACTGAATCTTTTTCACTTGCAGCTAAATACCTCTTGATGTAGGTGAAACCGAGGTTTGTGTCGACTTAGACAGCAACACGGGGTTTCCATTCCTGCAACTCAACCTCCACTGGAAGGCCTCCTCCTTCCTGTCCTCAGACAGCTAGACTTTTCAAACCAAAGGGGCTCCCGCCAGGGCCAAAGAAGAAAATCTTACTGCCTCCACAAAAGGTGGTAACAGATCCATGCCACTCGGACGATTCCAAGATCATGGATACAGACCGCCCCCTATCCACTAAACTGTCCTCTGCAGTGGTTAAGTTGAATAGGAATTCGTTGTCTTCCCACTCTTCTAAGTCCTGAGTTGGCCACACTTCTACAGTGAAATTGTCGTGGATTCCAGAGTAATCTTGATGACATCAAGGCCATCCTTCAGGCTGTGTGTGCCTGCTGGTGACATACTTGCAATCAGTCACAGATCCCACAATCTGGCACTTTTCACTGGGATGGAGATGGTACAGCTCGCAGGGGTGTTGCCATCCTTGTGGACAACCATTCTCCATTCCAGGTCGTACCCCTCACCACCAACTAGAGGCAGTGGCAATCCGCCTCTTTGTGGTGTTCTCCCTGACTGTCTGCTCAGTATATCTTCCACCTGGAAACATTGTCTTCCAGGAAGATCTTGATGACCTGATCTCTCAGCTGCCACCCCCCTTCCTCATCATGGGGAACTTCAACATACACAGTCCACTTTGGGTAGTGCTGCAATGGCTCCTGGATCCTTCTCTCTCCCTGTTGAATACCAATGTCAGTACTTTCACTGCCATTGACCTCACCATCTGTTTCCATTCTTTACATGAGAGGTTGAGGACAACCCTTACAGAAGCAATCATCTCCCTGTGGTGTGCACTGTCTTCCATGGGAATGGTGACAACCATGGGGATGACACAATAGACAAACTTAATGATTTATCTGTCAAATGAAAACTTGTGACATGGTGAATGTCATAGGCTATAAAAAGTTTACCTCTCATGCATTCTTCACCCCTAAAAGAGGAGAAACACAAAGGCTGAAAGCAACTGGCTATGCATCAAATGAAAGCATATGACATGATGAATGTCACGTGTTATAAAAATTTCCTCCCCCATTCCTTCTTCTTTCCCAAAATGGGGAAAATACGTGGAGTATTGTCCTACTATATCTATTCTAATAAATAAATAAATACTCCCTTAAGCAGTTGCTTGCCACAGAGGTTTGACAGGAGCCTATCAGTTTAATGTGCCATAGTAGAAGGTCTGTTAGGATGAAGAACCTCATCACAAAAACAACAAACATCCATGCCTTATCCTGGTTGTGATGGTCCACCCATTCATTTGTACTTTTCCTTAACCAGTTTTTACTTTATATCAGTGTTGGCAAATGAAATAAAAAACATTCCATTATGTTTTTTGTTATAGCCAAAATTTTAATATTGTTTTTTGTTACTTTTTTGGTATAGCAAAAATTAAATTTCATTATAATGTTGCATTAATGTTATTTTGAAATATTTTTGGTACAAATGCAAAATAATGAAATGTTTTTTTTTACATTATATATAGGCAGTAGCGTTGTTCAAGCGGTTCGCATCAATTCAATCAATGCACTTGTTGAAAAACATATAAAAAAAATTGGGGAAAAAAAGAAAATTATCAATATTAATAACAAAATAAATACATATTTGTAAATAGAATTGTTGGTATTGCTTTTTCTGCTATTGATCCTTAAAAAATTTGGTTTAAAATTAACAATGAAATAAAAATTGCAATTAAGAGACCCAGTTATGAAATGATAGGATGACACCACTGTAGTAGTTTCGATTGTATACCTTACATTATTAAAATAACTAAAGACAGGCACATACCAGGAGTTAGCTTTGGGGGATTTGGGATGATTCCAGAATTTAGTATCAAAGAGGGTTCTAGAATCTAGTTTTTTTTTTGTGGGGGGGATTTAGTTTTGTGCGAGTCTGAGAATAAGACTTTAATGGGGTTTCCCAATTACTAAAATATTCCATCCCACAGGAAAGGCTAAATGAAATTCTATATGGAATAAAATTTTATAGTTTTTCTTTTTGCATCTACTTTTATTTTTGGGCATAAAATATGGGGTTAAAATAAAATTATATGAAAACGCTTGTTTTGGATTTTAAAGTGCATAGAGAAGTTTGAGATTTAAGATAACCGTTTTTTTTTTTTGGGGGGGGGGGGAAGAATTGTTCAGAATAAAATGAAACATTATTAATAAACATTTTTGAGCATAAATATGCAATCATAATCCTTAGTACTATAATGATTTTTGCACACAGATTAATATTTTTAAAACAAGTTGCCAAAATTTCTCTAGTAAGTTAAAAAAAGTGAAATTCCCTTCAGAAAAATTAACATCAGCTGGAAATCATTATAATGTATCTTTTTAAAATTCTCTTCCCTGCACTTGGTCAGTAGAGTAGACTGACTGACTTGGAAAGGGTGCTGTCCATTGGATGGGAAATTAAGTTGTCGCCCCATGTGGGGAGAGCCATATCCTGGTACACATTAAAGAACGTGCTAGATAGCCTTGATGGGAGGCTACCATTTGTCTTCTGACATTTCTCTTGTAACGGTTGTCCAGTGGGTCCTCTCCCCCAACCTTCTCTGAGTCCTTGGGATCCTTGTGACCTGACCATTTAGCCCATTGTCTGCAAAAAAAGTGCTGCTCAGAGGAAAACAACTGAATTGTTATAATGTTGACATTTCCTTTGTCTATTAGTAAAATGAAATCTTGTGTTCAATTTGAAAATGACTGTTTTAGAATTGGATTTAGTATCACATTCATTATAAAGGTAAACATCTCTGTTTTCTGTATTTTATATTTATTTTTAATAGATAAGTAAATATTTTTACAAAAAACAATATAACTTAGTTTTCTGTAATAAAAATTATTTCAGGTCCCTAAAATTTAAAATTCAATATGTTTTACTGTGCTAGTTTTTTTTCTGCTTTTTTTGAAGGAAATGGTAGACAATTTTAAATCTGTTTTTATACTGTTACTTTTGTGTAGTAATTTGTTTAATTTCTAAATATAAGATTTAAAAACTTTAATTTCATGTTTTGGCAATAACAGCTGAATTTATTGATTTTAGAGTAAAGAACATACTTTTAAAGGTCATGGTGATAGTGTGGATCAGTTATGCTGGCATCCTAGCAATGCAGAACTTCTTGCAACTGCCAGCCTTGATAAAACTGTTCGTATATGGGATGCACGATTCCAAAAACAAGTTGCAACAGTTGCTACCAAAGGTACTTTTTTTATATATATTTGTTTTTTTCTTATAATTGTGAGAGAAATTGAGATGGTCAGTAGTAAACATTATACAATGAGATGACATGTATAATGATTTATTAGTTATACTTGCCTACCTAGTAGTGTGTTGCACCTCCTTTGGCCTTCAGAACTGCCCATATTCATCAGGGCGTGGGACTTACATGCTGGATGCCTTGTGCAATAATGTTATATCATATGGAAGTTATTTTGTCCCGTAGTTGCTACGAATTGGATGCTATCACAGTCTCGCTGCAAACAGCCTTACCATTTCATCCCAAATATGCTCGATAGGGTTTAGATCTAGGGACTGTGCCCTCCAACCCTAATTTTGGATAATTGCCACTTAGCTATATGAACTCTTCGTCCGCAGGGCAAACAAAGAAAGTACATTTCAAACTGATGTTCTTTTGATTCGGTTGTTTATGCTTTTCATTTGCTGCTTGATAAACAATTTTTGTTATCAACAGGGGCCCCTCTTTATCTCTTGCTCAGTACAGATCCTTGGACAATCAAAAATTGTCGAAAACAAGTACGGGGGGGGGGGGGGGAATCGATGATGGCTGTGGCCAAGGGAATTGTACCCTGCACACTCAATTTTGCTGAGCAGCTTGAGCTGTGTGCAACAATATGAGCATTTTAGAATTTTCTTTTCCATTGAATTTTTATTTACCATAAACTGTACAAAGAAAAATTGCATTGCTAAGTAAGAAATGTTTTATATTGAAAAATTAATATTTTTTAGGTTTCATAGAAAATTAGTTATTGGCATTAATGTTTTTCCATGGACACTCAGTTGTAAATCTATCCATTGATTTAAAATTTGCAAATGCAATGCACACGTGTACTTTTGTTGCCATAGTCAAAGTATTTCAGAAGTAGGGGGAGGAGGTCAAAATTTGTTTAGTTCATAATTTTACATTAATAATAACATAATGAATTCTTTAAATTTTCTGGGTCCATTGGTGCTGGTAGGGTATATCAAATTTCTGTAGATTATGAGCATAGGTATTAGTCAGCAACGTTGTGATGCCCCCTCATTCACTTTTACTTTACCTTAACCAGTTTTGCTTAATTTACGTTATATTTATCATTTTGGGGATTTTTATTTCATTTTGGCATCACAACGCTCATTTCCAAGAGCATAGGAGTTGCGCATGCGCAACTCTGAACTTTCGATTGTCACTCGCTAAAGCACGTGTACAAGGACATGCCCCATCTTGCATCATAGCTTGCGCTGTTAGTCAATTTATGCAAATGTCTTTCCAGGTGTGCAACATGACACGTGCTGGCTTTGTAGCCTCATGTTATAACCTGGTGACATGTTAGTCACAGTCAGTTAGAATGGAGTAGAGTTGGTGAGGAGTTGGAGTAGACAGTAGTTGTCAGTTTGTAAGATAGAAATGATGTAGTATCTTCATTGAAGTTTTGGCGAGTATTTTTGGAAATAAATTTGTTTGTTATATAAACTTATTTTGAATCTTTACTAATTTTTTTCTCTTGAGCAACGTTAATTGTTTTGATTAGAATTTACATTAAAATCATTTAATTTTTGAATTCTTACTCATTAAGTAACGCTTGCTGGTATTCGAACCCTACTTGAACTTTATTTATGGCAATTTGTTAATTATTGCCTGGCCCCCGACTCATCTATCCGAAGCTTAAATAATTATTGGATCAGACAAAGGGTCCAAAACTTTAAAAGTAATTAAATATTTGGAGTGTTACAACGTTAACACAGCAACTGAAACTTCAATAAAAAAAAAAATGGAAATTCCCATTTGGAATTTTTTTACACAACTGAGAATTTTTTTAGCACACACTGAGATGTGCAATTGATTACATTAGCAAAAGAAAATACAGAAAAATATCCCTTTACCTACCCGGTATGTTGAACCACCCCATGCATAAACGCATTCGTGAACATGTGGGGAAGGCTATTGTACAGCTCTACAATGTCCTCTTGAGGGATAGAATGCCAAATAGTGTGTAGTCGCTGTTCCATTTCAGTGACAATGGTTGGCACACCTCTTGAATGTTGTTGGAGCTATTGGCCCATCATGTCCCAGATGTGAGCAATAAGTGAAAGGTCTGGCGAGCGTGGTGGCCATGGTAGTACCTGAACGTTTTGCTCATGTAGATACTGCAGACTAATGCGGGCTGTGTGGGGACGTGCTTTATCTTGCTTGTAAAAGGTTTCGTGCTGCTGAACAAATGGGGAAGCCACTGGCTGCTAAATGTCAGTTCTGACTGAGATGTCCAACTAATGGAACCCCACACCAAGACATCTGGTGTTGGAGCTGTGTGACGATGTTGCACTCACTGGGTGGCATTCCTTTCCTCTGGATGACGGCGAACATGTCTACCATCATGCTGACCTAGACAAAAATGAGATTCGTCATTAAACACCATGGTACTCCACTCTTGTTCATTCCAGTTCTGTGTGAGGTGACACCACTGAAGATGTGCTTGCATGTGGGCAGATGTGAGAGTCAAATGCAGTGCCGGACGATAGGCTCACAATGAAAACTAAAAGCCTGTTGTTTACCTCTGCCTGGTAGGTATATGGTGTGTTACCTATTACCAGTCCCTTTGCTTTGTAGTCGCAAATCTGTCATGCAATGCCATGCATCGCAAATGGTGGTCCTGTTGCTCCGTGGTCATATGTCATCTTCCCAATCCTTGTCAGCATGTACTGGATCCTTCTTGAACCCACTGATGCCATATATGTATGATGGTGCTGGGATTGCGGTCAACAAGGTTGGCCACATCTCAGTTCAACAAACAGCTTCTCTAAGGCCGATGATTCTTCCACGCTCAAAGCCTGTTAATTGTTGGAATGGCTATCCATGTCTGTATAAGGGCATCTTTAGCGGTTTAGAACAATTTCCACAATGTTTTGTCAACCAGGGAGCTTTAGTTGCCTTTATCTGAGTTCGACTGCTCTGAATCTGTGATGTCAGCTCGTGCCTCTCCAATTGTTTCAATTGTCCTGCAAACCATTTCCATGCATTTCCATATACTACCGCCTCCCTAAATTTCATCATATTTGCATAACTTCTTGCAAGTGTTGCATTTTTTATTTCCTGTAGTGTATATACTTCAAAATGAGATTTATATAGTCACTGTATACTAAATTCTCTTTCATTCTCTTCATTCTCATCCATGATCACTTTTATAATTCTAAATTCCTAAATTTTAACTTTCAACACTAATTTCGGCTATCAGTCAACTGAAACGAAAAAATCGACAACAAATTCATAAATACGCTTGAAATCATATTAATACGATATATAACTCTTTATGGTTCAACTAGAACTTCATATGAACCAGCATACATAAAAAATCAAATCACTTCACATTATAAACTCAAACTATAAACTTTGAATAATAAATTCACTTTTCAAAAATGTCCAATGTCAAAGTTTCAACAGGAAATTAAAACATTTCAAAATCTCTACATATAATCAATAATAAATAATCTTCAATCGTCTCCATCTTGATCTATTCCAGAAAAAGAAATAAGACCTCATAAATAATTAGTGCCACAGTGGAAGACTATTAATATACTTAAATTTTCATTGTTGACACTCCATTGATATAAATCATCATCCAGTCATTTCCTGGAGACTTCATTCCCATGCTGATCGATAAGCTAGGTGTAGGCACTTCTGAAGATCTTGTTTGTGACGTCATCTACTCTATATTGAGTGCTATGTTGCTGGTTGTCTTTCTGCAGGTTTGTTGACAACTCGCTACATACTTGTTTTTGAAGAGCTTGGCTTTGTGCTTTCCAGGGTTATTGCTGCCTGCTTCTAAATGATGCTTCAATGTTAGAAAATTTCTTAACTTGTTAAATTCATCAGGATTATTTACACTTGAAACAATTTCTGGGATGCTTTTCTCATTGTCATCTAATAGTTCATTAGGATTATTTTCCTTTGAAACCTCTACTTCAACACCTTTCTCACTAGCATCTAGTTTTGTATTATTTTCCTTTAAAACTTTTATTTCAACACCTTTCTCGTTATCAACTTGTTCCTCTAAATTCACATTAATTAAGCTGATAGGACATTTTTACAGTTTCTTCCTGAGCAGGGGGTGGCTCAGTCGGTAACGCGCCAGGCTCATAATCTGCAGTTCCCAGGTTTGAGTCCCAGCTGAGTCAGCATCGAAATTTATCTCCGCAAAATTCCCTGCCCTGCCCACGGTCAGTAGGTGACACCGATGGGCTTGAAAAAGCCACTGTCCGTTGGATGGGACGTTAAGCCTTGGCCCCGTGTGCGGGAGAGCCATACCCTGTGCACATTAAAGAACACACTGAATGGCCTTGACGGGAGGCTACCATCTGTCTCCCATCAGCTGTTCCAATGGGTCCTCTCCCCCAACCTTCTCTGAGCCTTCGGGGTCCTTATGATCTGGCCATTTAGCCTGTGGTGTGCAAAAAAGTGCCGCTCAGAGGTAAAACAATCCAACAACCCATCTTCCTGAGCACTCTGCTTTGGACTATAAGATAAATTTGAAAGTCCACTGGACCCCCTGCAATTTCATTTCACAATTTTGGTTAACATCATCTAGAACTCTCTCATGTGGACATGAAAGATCAACTACTATATCGATGTGATCTATTATTCATTTTTTTCCTGACAAAGCTTCACCAAAGGTAATTCTAAAACATTATGTGTACCAACAGTGGCAAGGACTTATGAGAGGACTTTTATTGAGGAACTTTGGCTTCTCGCCTCAAAGATCCTAATGAGAGTTCCAAATTACCATTATTTCTGTGGCAATATTGCTCCTTGTGCCCTAATCAGCCGCAAAAATTGCATATGAAAGTTTCTCTATTATTTGTAGCAAACGTTTTAGGTCTAGTTTCATTGTTTAAATCTTGACACGGAACATAAGCTCTACATTGTAGGTCCTTCAAAGTACTCCCCTCCAACATCTATGCAAAGTTGCAGATGTCTACACCAATTATGGAATGCTTGGTGGACTCCTGTTGTCAAATACTCTGCAACTCTCTCAATGTATTTTGCAAGGGCTTGTACTCTTGAAAAAGGCTTACTAGCAAGTTCCTTTTTAATTTTTGGAAACAACCAAAAATTACATGGTGCAGGATGGGGTATTTGTTTGATGTTTTCCTGTTTCAGATAGGAATAACTTACCAGATTTTGTTACCACTGTCATTATTATGAAGAAGAACCCTTGACACACCTGTTGTTGGACACTGCTCCTTTGTGACCTTAACCATTTTGGGCAAAACAATGTTGGTGGTGGTATTGACCATTTATAGTCATTTTTTTAGGTAAGGTGTCCACGGCTACCATTCCTTGGGAATTGAAAAATTTTTTTAACATCCTCTTCCTTGAGTGAGTCTTGTTGGAGGATTTAGGGACTTGGTTCATCTTCTGCAAACCATAGTCAATCTTTCTGGGAGTTTTATAGTAACAAAACCATGCTCATCACCTGTGACAATGTCTGTTGACTGTTTGGGGACACTAGATTCAAAATTGCCAGCTCTCCTTTCCTCAGTCAACTCGCCATTTTTTGCTTTTCTATCAGTTTGTTGGGTACCCATTTGTCACAGTTTTTTCAGTACTTTAAATATTGATGAATAATTGTTTCCACACTGCCAATTGATACACTTAGCATCCAAACTTATTACCTGAATGGTGATGTGTGGGTTTTACCTTAATTAGTTCATGTACAGCAGCATTGGTTCTCTTGTTCATGGCCTCCTTTAAGTCTGTCTGCATGAGGGAGATCTTCGAAGCTCTGCTGCAATTCTCTGAAATTGCATATCCATCCTGTAACAGTGCCATATGAACAGGTATAATCCCTGATATTTGTTGTGAATTGGCATAAAATATTTTCTCATTGTCTAAAAGATGTATCCTTGCAAAATGTAAAATCTTTCCCCATTTTTAGTAGGCTCCATAGCAACAACACAGATTTTGCAGACTGGATTTTAGGTGCCTCCAGTGAAGGGAGACAAGCTTTCAAACAAGTCGTAGCTTGCTAGCTTCAGAGAAATGAGTGCAAAGCTACAGACACATGTCAAGAACTTTTTTTAACCCCCTCCATATAGAGAGCCATCATATCATTATGCTAACTTCTCAGGTATGCCATATGAGCTCACAATCAGCCACAAGTTATGATGATCAACAGAGTCAAAAGACTTTTTGAAATCTTCATAAATAGTAACTACAGGATTTCTGAAACTCCAAACCATTTCTCAAGAATCTGCCTAAGTGAAAATAAATGATCAATACATCCTCATAGGACTTCTGAATCCACACTGTTCATCATGCAGTTGTCCTTAAACAAAATCCTTAATTTTATTCAAAGAACTTTACTTGATACAGAAAGTAAACTGATTCACCTATAATTTTCACAAGAGCTGTGATTGTTTTTTTTTTAAATATGGATAATAATAGCTCTAATAAAATCCTTAGACACAACACCTTTATCATTAAAAAAATTTCAAAATTTCAGTCAACCATGTGAGAATGCAAATACTTCCAGCTCTAAGCATTTCAGTAGCAATTTCATCTATCCCTGGGGGATTATGCAATGTTAATTTTGAGAACTTCAGAAAATTGAGTGTTGATTCTAATAATTATATATAATATTTTAATAATAATTAATAACCTATCCTTCTCATCCTCACCAGCATCCTCAGTGGAGGCATATAGCAGATGAATACTTGTCTGAAATTTTGCTGTAAAAAACCTTTCATTAATGCACTCGTATCCTAGAAGAGCATCACTAGCGTGTCTGCTGAGAAGCAGACCCACACTTAGTGATGCTTATTGTTGTCCCTCCCTGAAAAGAGAAATTTAAGATTATTTTTAAAAATCTGACCTTTATCTGTCCATCTGGTCTCTTGCAAGCCAAGAATATCTAAATTATAATGGTGGAATTCTTGTGTGAGGACATGAAGAGAATAAGCTCTGTGCAGAGTCCTCACATTCCAGCTACCTATGGAGAGAAAATGATTAGTGGGATGTTTAAAGAAACTGTTTATTGAAAGAGGGAATGCTGACAATATCAAACAGCCCGCTAATTGTAGGCATGGGCAAAGACCCATTCCCCCACTACTAAAAGCTGAAGCCATCTACACTGGAAGACTTCCTCCAATGTAGAATTTGATGATGCCAGCAAAAGCAAAGAATTTAGGTGCCTGCGATGACCTCTGCTCAGGATTATCCACCAGCTGATAAAACATATCCTGTGAATCTATTCACTTGGGGCTGTCAACCCAAAAACAAACAGAAAACAAAGCGGAAGATTTTCCCTCCACAGAAGCCCAGGAGTGCAGCAAATTCAGGATCCATAATCAAGCTCAGAGCCATATATCAGTCCAGTCAAGTGGTCAGTACCAGGTACCTGTGTGGTTGACCACTCAGCAGGGTAGAAGAAAAAAGAAAAGTAGCCATAGTTGTTCAGATTAGTAGTCCACACTAATCTGGCAGCCCTCCCCTTCCATTCACTTCCACAAAAGAGTATCTCTTTTGAAAGGTACTAACAGCTTGCACCACGAAAAGGCAGGGTCAGAATTATGTGCTAGACCTGGCCTGTTATACTCATCATCACAAGGGATTGGTGCATAGCTCTCCTACAGTGACTACCTAAAGTAAAGGTTTCAGAAAAAGAGAGAGACCTAGAATGCAATGGGTGGACAATGTCAAATAGGATCTTGTTAAAATTGGCTTGTATTGGGCAAGTGCAATAGCTGTAGCTCAGAATAGACATGTAGTATGGATAACTAAATTGCAGTCTAGTTGAAATTCAGTACCCATGGGTGCTGAGGATTATATATGTAGTTGTAAATATATATATTAGAGGAATTTTAAATTTTGACAGATGCTTTACCATCAAGAGTACAAAGTATTGTAACAGCTGACAAACTAATTAAAAGAAGTATATTAGCTTTGCAATAAATAAAAGGTGTGGGGGTGGCTCTGTCAGTAGCGTGCCAGGCTCATACTCTACAGTTCCCAGGTTTGAGTCCCAGCTGAGTCAGCGTTGAGACTTATCTCCGCAAAACTCCCCGCCTTGTCAGTAGGGGACACCAATGGGTTTGGAAAGGCCGCTGTCCTTCAGATGGGACATTACGCTGTGGCACATTGCGGGAGAGCCATACCCTGTGCACATTAAAGAACATGCTGGATGGCCTTGACAGGAGGCTACCATATGTATCCCAACAGCTGTTTCCAGTGGGTCCCCTCCCCCAACCTTCTCTGAGCCTTTGAGGTCTCTGTGACGTGGCCATTTAGCCCATGGTTTGCAAAAAAGTGCTGCTCAGAGGTAGTAAAACAACCCAACCCAACTTTGCAATTAAGAGTCATTAGGTTATCACAAAAAACAGGTGGAATACATGATACAGACCAATTCCTTTGCAGAAATATTCTTTGAGGAAAACACTATCTATAAAAATTTGCCAAGAGGAAGATTGATGAAGCAAGATTATTGAACCTAAGAATGCTTCAAGAAGAAAAAAATCTATATTTTTAAATGGCTCAAAAATTTTCGATCTCTTCAATTTATTAGAATCGAAAATCTGGAACATGGTTAAAATACTCTCCTGAAAGAAGGTGAAGTTGCAGTCTGTGTAAAATTGTGAAATATGTTGTTTATATAAGTGAATTCCATGATAATGAAAATGAAAAGAGGGTTGTGTGTTTGTATGCCTGGAGGGTTTATATGAACTTTGTAGATCTGTCCAGTATTTTGCCTAAACTGCATTTAAAGATTTATTAATTATGGTACATTAAAGCTCATGTTTGGCGCATTTTATTCCATTTGCCACAATTTAAAAAAAAATTAAGCCTCATCAATTTGAAATATCACACAAGCCACCACTAATTCTTGTTACAAAGAAACCCCTCAGGTTCAGAGTTACAGTTCAAGCCTGGTGCTACAGCCTGTGTTTTTTATCTTACCACTAGTCCAGATTGCGCTATGGCAATATCTGTGTTTCAAAATTTCACCTTGCAATGCTTTTCTATGGTGTTTTAACCATTAAAGTACTGAAAGACACTGTTGTTCCTAGAGCCACATGCAGTCTCTGTCTATTGGGAACTATATTCTCAAGATAATATGCTCCAAGAGTTTATTTTCCCCCCCATAGACATAGGCCATTTTTAATGTGTTTTTAAAATTTATCCTGAAGTTTATAAACTAAATTAGATAATATAAATCTGATAATTTTTATGTAGTCAATAAAGTTGCCAAAAATGAAAAAAAGGAACCATTAGACTGCTGGGACAGCCATTATAGTGACTTTTTTAATGCAGTTGTTTTCCCTCCTTCTTTTAATGTTACCAAGCTAAACTTTCATGAACAATACCTTTGAACTCCTGCGTTAAATGTTTTCCTTATCTTTTGAAATTCTCTAAAAAGCGACTTGTATAGTGAGTTAGTAGTAAATGTTGATACCAACAGTGATAGTGCACAATTATAGTGACTCTGATAAAACTTCCATTAGTACTGTACAAGAAAAAAAAATAGAATTATATAATTATCCTGTGTAAGGTAAAGCTCTTTATATATTATTATGCAGAATTGTAATGCTGTTCATTAGTTATTTCCGAATGAGGTTCAAATCCAATGAAATTACTCTTTTTTTATTATATTGTTTTAATAAGCACTGTTTAAATTAAAATATTTGAGGAAAAACAAAATATATTATTTAAAGAAAATTCACAGTTAAATTCCCTTTATTTTGATATATGACATGACCAATTTCTGCATGTTAGTTTCTTTAGTATAAAATTTTACAGTTCTTTTTTTCTAATGGAAGCATTTCAAAATTAACACAACCACCAGAGTGATTTCTGCTCTATAAACTCAGCATGTTAAGGGGTAAAATGGCAGAACAAGTTCGTAAATCAGTGAAAAATGTTTGTAACTCAGGTACTTGGCATCTAAATTTTTAAACTTCATGAATATGTAACTTGTGGTTATGGGGTTCAAGCTCCATCAAGATCACAAAAATTTTTACTTGTGTTTTAAATTTGTTTATCCACCAGTTTATTATTGAATACTAACAGTTTTTTTACTTTCAGACTTCTTTTGGACAGTGTCTGGCACAAGATATGCTTTCTTTAATTGCTAATATATTTTCAAATTAAATTACATTCAATAGGTACAACCAGACAAAAGTTGCATGAATCCAGTGTTGGATCAACAGATCACTGGATCCAGAATTTCTTATCAAAAGGTTCTGCCGAATTCTAGTGAAACTCCAGCAGTTCAGCTCCACAATGCAATAATTTAAAGGCACTTCAATTAATTATCAGTGTCAATAAGGCCCTGTTTGGCAATGTCACATCATCATTCCTTGCAAACTCCTTAGTGAGGTTACTAATCTATTTGCATAATAGTTAAAAGGTGTTAGGTATTTTTTAAATCTTTTACTTTATTTATTCCTAACTTCCTTTATGTACCCTAAAAAGTAGAAAATATATCTAAAGCATATTGATGATACAATCAGTCAATAAATTTTTATTAATTTCAAAGGAAGATAGGCACCCGAGGTCAGAGCAGTATCCAAGGTTCACGGTGCCTATGGCAAAAAATCAGAAATGCTCCTTTTTAAGGTATTGACTTCTAAAATTAAAAATATAGTTTTTTCATAGAAGAAAATCTAAATGATACAAGAAAAAAAAATGCATACAGATTTCTAATGATTATTCTTATATCTATAAGACTAATCATCACACTAAAGAAAGGATATATATATATATTATTTTTTAAAGTTAATTTTTCTTGTTTTGATGTTGGCAAAATCATTAATGATATCATTAAAATTTGTTTCTTCAAATATAAATCACATTCAATAGATAAATTTGCTAATCTGCTTAATCTCTCTTGGTGCATGGTAGACCATAAATAATTATATACCCTTTTGAGTTTATGAAAATTCCTTTCACCACTCAGTACTGTAACTGGAAATGTTAAGAGTATTCTGAAAGCTATAAATATTTGTGAATATGATTCCCAAAGTTCTAATTTTGCTATGAATTCCAAAATTTTGAAGTGATTCAAGTTGTTTAAATTTTCTAAAAGTTCTTTGCTTTGATATTTAAAACACTCTATTTCATTCTGCATCTGCAAACAGTCTAGCTCTGTATACTCGGTGTATAAATCCATTACAGCCTTTTTAAATTCTTTTACAGATGCTAAATATTTTCCTACGAGGAAGTCAAATTACATTGATATTTGGCTCATAGATTCAAAATCTCTAGGTTAATTAATTTATTACAACATCAAGAACTTGATAAAATAAATATTTTAGTCCATTATTACCTGTAAATGCTTTTGATTCATCATTAGCATTTTCACCAGGCAGTATTTTTCTCTTTTTCTTTTATCACTGGAACATTTTCCAACTTGGAAAAGAAATTTTTGCCAACTGAGTAAATAAGTACTTGACACAAATTTAATTATGTCTCTGTCAGGGATGTACCCAGGATTCAATTCAGGGGTGGGGGTGGCACCTCCCCAAGATTTTGCCAACTCGCCATAATTTTACAAAAAAAATTCCAATTTTTACATCTCACCTGAATTTTACCAAGTTACTCCGAATTTTGCCAATTCCCAAAGTTTTGCCAAGTTGCCTCAATTTTGCCAACTCTTCTTAATTTCACAAAACCAATCCCAATTTTCAGAGCTCACCTGTATTTTACCAACTGGCTTCAAATTTTGCTAACTCTCCTAGATTTTTCCACATTGCCTTGATTTTGCCAACTCTCTTAGATTTTGCCAAGTTGGCTCAATTTTGCCAACTCCCCTTAATTCTGCAAAAGAAATTGTAATTTTCACAACTCACCTGGATTTTACAAAGTTGTTTCGAATTTTGCCAATGAATCAACATTAAAATCTTATAGAATCAGAATATACTTGTACTTAATAAAGGTAAATTTGTTTTTAATCGCCCAATTCATGCAATTATTGAGTCAGCTATACTTGGGTGAATAGCACAATTTCTTGGTGAAACCAACTAAAGCTATTCATAATTGAAATTGAAGCCCAAAGAACTTGTGATGTCCCACCGTTCACTTTTGCTTTACCTTAACCAGTTTTGTTTAATTTACGTTATATTTATCATTTTGGGGATTTTTATTTCCTTTTTGGCATCACAGCACTCGTTTCCAAGATGTTGTGAGTTGCGCACGCGCAACTCCGATCTTCCGACTTCAGCCGTTAAAGCACGTGCAAAGGACACGCCCTCTCTTGCGTCATAGCTTGCTTCGTTTGCCATAGTATGTAAATGTCTTTCCCAGCAAGCATTGCCGGCTATTGTCTTTTAAACCGGTGACCTGCGAGTCACAGGAGGGGAGAGCAGTTAGTGCAGAGGCACTAAGCACAGAGTGCGTGTAGCACAGGAGTTGTATCTTCATTGATGTCTTGGTGAGTTGAACTATTATGGAAATAAATCTATTTGTTATTTTAAACCTTTTGAATCTATACAGTTTTTTTCTCTTGAGCAATGCGAATTAAGGATTTTTGAATTGTATTTAAATTTACTTGACAATCATTTTTATTCTTACTCATTAACGCTCACTGGTATTTGAACCCTAAATCAACTTATCAACTTATTCTACTTTTGGCAATTTGTTAATTATTGCCTGGCGCCCGTCTAAGCTATCCGGAGCATAAAACTTCAATTATTATTACATTTATTTGGAGCGTTACAAACTATGTATAAATATTTTTGAAGAATAATGCATTCATTGGCAAAAAAAAAATTTGCACTTCTTTTACCTTCGCTCTATGGTTTTGTGGAATACTAAGAGAGGATAACAAATATGCTTAAATCATTTTTACCAAACACTTGAAAATTTAAAATATACACTATTTTAGACAACATACAATTTTTAAACAAAATTTTTGACAATTTTAAATGCCTGAAAATTTTAGGAAAAAATAATTGTTGGTCAAATAAACGCTTCACTCTTCTTGGTAATGAAAGGGTTAAACTCTTGTGGAATTATGAATAGGTATTTGAAATATTGAGGTTCATATAAGCTTATTAAGTTATAAATGAAATGGCAACCATCTGTCACTCCATAAAAATATTAGATAGTCTTTGTTGGAGACCAGATATAAATTCAGTTCCATTCTCAAGTTGGCTTTGAGAATATAATATTAGAGTGTGCTGCCAGTAAAGATTTGTTAACACAAAAAATTTGTTATTTCATGCATGTACACTGGTTTCCATAAATTAAGGAAAATCCCTGTGTTAAGCCAATGGGAAGCTAATGTCAAAGCTCTATAATTTCTAAAATAATTTTTTTGTTTTGAAAAATGTGATTGCAGATAAAGATCTCAATCATATAAATCAATATTTCGATTTTCAATAATATTCTTTCAGTATTTAATGAGGTATGGAAGTTTGAATATTTAGCGATAACAGTGCCAGCCACAAAAATTGTTGTATCAAAGTAAAAGTACAAAAATAAGTATTGTATCAAAGTATTTAATAAAATAAGTTTGTACTTTAGAACTTTGTGTGAAGAATTCTCACTATTCTTCAGTTTTGTATAAGTTTCATAAGACTGGCATTGCTGTTGTTAAATATTCAAACTTCCATAACTCATCAAGTACTGAACGAATATTGTTGAAAATTGAAATATTGATTTTATATGATTGAGATCTTTATCTGCAATTGCATTTTTCAAAATAAAAAAACTTATTTTAGAAGTTATAGATCTTTGACGTTAGCATCCCATTGACTTAACATAGGGATTTTCCTTAATTTATGGAAACCAGTGTAATATACATATTAACCCTTGCACAGATACCACTTTTTTTCTTATTGATTTCATTTGATTTTGAGTTTTCCTCTTGGTACTATATATATATATGGCAAAGACGGATTAAAATTATTACTCTCACATTTGCTACAGATAAATTTTCCAAGTTTATGGATTTATACAGAAATATGAATACTAAAAACACAAAATGCATCAAACATGGTACCTTAACAACAAAGGGTTAAACACGCATAATTTAGACAGGACAATGATAAATTATCTCAATTGGCAAGTTTCATCTTTAGACAGATTTCACTTATACTCTTTATGATTATTGTAATGTACATGACTTGGGTTGGATTGTTGGGTTATTTTACCTCTGAGCAGCTTTTTTTTATTTTTGCACACAATGGGTTAAATGTTCAGGTCACAAGGACCCCAAAGGTTCAGAGAAAGTTGGGGGAGGATACCCATTGGGACAGCTATTGAGAGACAGATGGTAGCTTCCTGGCAAGGCCAACCAGCGTGTTCTGTAATATGCACAGGGTATAGCTCTTCCACACATGGGGCCACGGCTTAACATCCCATCTGATGGATAGCGGATGTCCCCTACTGACTGTGGGCAGGTCGGGGAATTTTGCAGAGATAAATCTCAACACTGATCCAGCTGGGATTCGAACCTGGGAACTACAGATTATGAGTCTGTACAACATACATCACTGTTTTGGAGTATGTATAACTAAAATCTTACCATAGTTTTAACAATTGTCTTTTACTCTGTAAAATGTTTCATAGTGAGTGAACAAGAACTACAGCAACTAAACAATTTCACAGGACACTAAACCCTTTCATCAAGATCGGGAATGACCAAATGACTGACTTGAAGCATTGACTGGTTAATGTTTGAGGGCCAGGCTTTAGACGAGCTAGGTGTGTGGCATTCTTAGTTTACAGACATGGTTAGAACAGTGGTGTGGAGAATGGTTAGTTCTTTATGCTGGTGAGGATTCATGGCATCACCAGTCCAATTGCCATTCCTTCTGCTACATTGCACACTTGCGAGGATGTTGTGGAAATCTTTGATTTCTCTAGCTGTGTGCGTATCATAAGCGGTGATCAACTTCCTTAATGAAAGAAAGGTTGCGGAGGCATGACATTGAAGGAATTAGGGCTTGGTGTCATTAGCAAAGCAAGGAATAGCAGCCTGGGATTCTCTCTTCAAACTGTGGGTGACATTCTGAGTGTTGATGCATCCTTTGTTTGCTATTATGCATTGACTCATAGAGAATGCAGTGGAGAATATTTTCATTGGGGTAATGCTTGCAGTGCCTGCAGCCATTGCTGAGTAGTATTGCCTACCTTTAAAGCAACTCTCTTCAAGGTGACACAAATCGGATAAAGCAGCTGTTTCACAATGCATCTCAACTGAAAAACAGAGCAACATCCTCCACCCCCCCCCCCCTTTACATTGCCACTAAAATAGCCACAGTATATGTCACAGGACATTGATGCCCATCCATGGCAGCAGGCAAGCTCAAATGTCCAAGGATTTTTTTTTTTATGAGTATTGATATATGACGAGAGTAATATATAAAACTTTGATATATATATATGTGAAAACCTTTTTGGTGCCTTACTGCCATGGCACCTATGGGCAGGGCCACATTGGCCATATCCTAGATAAGGCTCTGTCGGAGGTATTGTAGGGTAGATAAATCAGCATCCTATCTTCTTTTGAAGTGAATACAAAATAAGTAACTGATTGCACCATGCTTTACGTTTATTTTTTACTTTTTAGAATGCATATAGGAAGATGGGCATTTTTAAAATTTTTAAATTTATATCTAGTTTTTCTTTTGTACCTAAAAGTACATATCTTCAGAAACTTTCATTTAATATACAACTCTTATACATGGAGCACATTTCTCTTCTGCCTTTTTTTTTAGTGGGTGGGTGGGTCATATTTGAGGAAGCCCTTGACATTGAAGAGTCACAATTTTTAATTTGAGATACAATTCCTTAAAGTCAACTCCCATGAAATTTCCATCCCTTTTTTGTGTGTGTGGTGGTGGTGGGGTAATTTGAAGTATTCTGTGATGGTCCTCATATGAGCTTTCATTTGACATTAGTAACTGTAGACTCTTGCATTTGAAATGTATCACACAAGTATGACTTTCATATTTCCACTTTTTTAGGAGAAAAGAAAGAGATCTGTTTTCTATTGCATACAACATTCCTCATGTCACAAGTTTTAATTTGAATACATCTTATTATATTCGACCTTTGTGTGTGTGTGTGTGTGTGTGTTTAGTAGAATAGATACCTGTCCTGTGGCCGAGTGGTTAGTACACTTGGCTACTGATCAAAGTGACCGGGTTCGAGCCCCGGGTAAGCCATAGATGTTTGTGTTGTCTTTCTGCTGAGGTCCCTCATCCTCAGACTTTCTACTATGGCACATTAAACTGACAAGCTCCTGTCAGACTTCTGTGGCAAATAGCTGCTGGAGGGAGTATTTATTTATTTATTAGAATAGATATAGTAGAACAATCTTCGACATATTTTCCTCATTTTAGGAAAGAAAAAGGAATAGGGGAGGAATTTTTATAACCCATGACATTCATCATGTCATATGCTTTCATTTGATGCATAGCCAGTTGCTTTCAGCCCTTATGTTTCTCCTCTTTTAGGGGTGAAGAATGCCTGAGAGGTAAATTTTCTATAGCCTATGACATTTGCCATGTCACGAGTTTCCATTTGACACATAAATCATTAAGTTTGTCTGTTGTGTTCAAAATATATAGGGGAACAACTGAGAAAGACAAGCTGACAAATGACAAGCGAAAATCAATAGAATGAGGGTAAAAACACTCACTTTTTGAAAACGTTTTGTCTTGACTATGAATTAATATTTCTTGCCATCTCCTATTCAAGTGTCAGAAGACACTATAATTCTTACAAACTTTGCTGCAGGTATTTTTTCCCAAAAGGAACTGCCTGTTCATAGTTTTTTTTTAAAAATTAACCATGAAAATTAGAAAATTTCATTCTGAATAATAATGTATCTTAATTCTGTTAATAACATGTTAGAATAAAGTTCCATAGTTCTTATAGTTTTCATGTTTAACACATTTCAAAATTAACACAGCACTTGAAGGATTGACTGCTGTGAAAAGAGATTAATCACATTAACAAATCATTGTCAAAAGAGAAATCTTCCTAAAAGTTTTTTGTTAAATGCTGATGCATTAGCAGCAAATGACTATTTTTTAATAAATTAATTTCCTTTAAAAAAATAGGTGAAAATATCAATATATGCTGGTCACCAGATGGACAGACTATTGCTGTTGGCAACAAAGAAGATTTAGTGACATTTATTGATGTGAGAACTCATAAAGCTAGGGCAGATCAGCAATTCAAATTTGAGGTAAATGAAATATCATGGAATAGTGAAAATACTCATTTCTTCCTTACCAATGGACAAGGTTGTATACATATACTTAGGTAAGCATATATGTATTTTACATTTTGCAAGGTGACATACAAGCTCTAAAGCAATATGAATGCTTTACTATCATGAATTTATTGCATGAAACTTCATTTATTGTTCGAGTTTTAGATATTGCCTTATGATGTATAGCTTTCTGTTTCTAAAACTTATTCAATTTACCCACACATGCAGTAGATTTTGCATTTACAATTCGTTTATAAAAGCTACCAGATGTGTGATTTTTTTTGTTTTTAATTATTATGCAATATAGGACTAAGCAGAGCTGTCAGCTGCTCCAGTTTTTTTGGATGCAATTTGAATTTTGGTTTAAAATTTCGAAAAATACAAATTTATCACGGTGCGAGCTTCTGTTCATGGTGAGGGGACACCCTGTGAAGGTTCCTCTGGTTCAAGTACCTATAGAGGATCCTAAATGCTCATTGGTGTGTTTGCCTTGCATGCTGACCCATGTCCCTCGAAAGGGGAATCCTGATAGTTGCTTGGGGCATCTCATCTGCTTTCCTCAACTCATCATTAGCAAGGTCCACTTTGGCCCATATTGCCTATATGGGGAGCTAGTTGGTTGTGGGGCTGGGCAGTGATTTCAAGGGCTGCTGCTACACACTATTTTGGCCTCTGCTTCAGGTAACCTGGAGGTCCTGGGGTGTCCCCCTCAGGATCAATCTGCTGATGGGCTGGACCTGCTAAAGCCAACAATGCAGTAGGTGAGTGCTTTGCCCACTTCCAGGTACAGGTTAACGAGCTTCACCCACACATTTTTTTCCTTTTGCAGTTTGCTTTTGTAGGGCTGGTTTGTTTCCTCCCACTCTTTTTTTTTCACTTATTTCACTTTGTGAGGACTCAACTGGCTGTGTGGGTATAGTGCTCTTACAATACTGGTGCTCGAATGGGCATCCCCTTGTTGGTCTCCATAGTGGGTGGAGATCATGGCACTGAACCACCAATAAAAAAAACGAGTTCAATTAATAAAATTAATTCTGGCAATGCTCCTAAGAGGGCTGGACACAAGCCCCCATCTTCTTGACAGCCTTCTTTGTCATCTTTGCCAGAATCTGTATGTGTTTGTTTGTCCCCATGCTTCCTGATCATCCATTCCATGGGTAATCAGGTACTTGGGACATGTTCCCTTTTTTTTTTATCAATAAGCGTCCTCCTGAACGTAACAGCAATTGGTGGGGTCGTCATTATCTTGACACACCATAAATCACTGAATCCCTCACATGGGGCCTCCTCAAAATCTCTGAGGAGACAAGCTATGTAAACTGCAGTCACACCCATTCAATAATTATCTGCCCAAGGAGTGACCAACTCCACTGGTTTTCTGTGATGAGAAATTAGTTCCCACCAGGGTACTAATTCTGACTTTCAACTCACCATGCCTGCCTACTTTCATCAAAGCAGTATATTTACATTGTGAAGTATGACCATAAATCCCAAACCCTCTGTACTGTTTCCAGTGCCAGAGGTATGGTCATGCCTGCACAGCTTGCCAGGGTAAGCTTACCTGTGCTCGCTGTGGCAGTCAAGATCACCTTGATCCAGACTGCATGCCGAGATGGCAAGCTATGTAAACTGCAGTGGCGCCCATTCAGCTTTTCCTGCAACTGTCCAAAATGGAAGGAGAAAAAAAAGAGATCAGCAAGTGAAAACTGTACAGAACTCATACTGGAAGTGAGAAGACAGTTGCACTGCTACCTCCACCTGAAACGCTTCTATGCCAGTGTGGCTGCTGGGAAGCCTATGTTCCCACAGCATCTGTAGTGGTGCAAATTAACATTAGTGTTCTGCCATCCAAATCTTGCATGCCAGCTGCTAGGTGCCTCTTGGAGATGGTCTGTGTCAGCTTCAACATCGACTCCAGTTTAAATTCCTGTTTCCTTCGGCCTCCACCACCTGAAGACCTTCCTTGTCATCCTCAGACAGCTCAACCTTCCAAATTCAACAGGCCCCTACTGGGGCCAGAGAAGAAAACAATGACCCCACCTTGTTTGTCATTCTCTGACCCATATATTTCAGATGATTCCGAAGACATGAACATGGCCACCCCAATTTTTCTAATTGGTCATTGGTGACAGTAAAATTAAATTGGATATCATCTGCCCATTCTTAGACCTGAGATGGCCACACTTCTACAATGAAATTGTCGTGGAGTATTGACGACATCGAGGTCATTTAGGCCCATGGGCCCATCTGCAGGAGACGTACCTTCAAATAGCTAATTATCCCCCTATCTGGCATTTCACCATTGTTTGCTGGGACTGTAATGGAGATGGATCAGCTTGCAGTGGTGTTGCCATCTTTATGAACAGCCATTCTCCATTCCAGGTCATTCTCCTCACCAACACTTCAAAGGCAGTAGCCATCTGCCTCTTTGTGGAATTTTTGTTGATTTTTCTGATCCATCTATCTACCACCTAGAAATCAAATTTTGCAGTAAGACCTAGATTTTCACTCGAATTTTCTGGGAAGAACTATACATTCAGTCCATTGACCTCACCATCTGCTCCTCCATCCTTCCACTCTTTATATGGGAGCGATCACCTCTCAGTGGTCTACACCATCTCAGTCTACCAGGAACCAATCAACATTGCAGTGGCAGAGATGACAGATTGTATCAACCATGCTGCTGCCTCGGTTGTTCCTCAGACCTCGATGTGGTTTCCGTGATTTCTGAAACCATGATAAGAATCCCAACTGTACTGCAGCTTGTAAGGCTCAGAACAAGGCTTTTTTTTGGGGAGGGGGGAGGGGTCAGAGATAATGTCCACCAATCAATACAATTCAAATTCCAACCTTGAAACTTTCAAGTATGCCAGGGCTAAAGCTCATTTCGTCTGGTGCCAGAGCCAGAAGGAATCTTAGATCAAATATACATCTTCTATAACCTGTACAACCAGTTCTAGTGTTATGTGTGATAAATTCCGCAAGATGGATAGGAACACGTCCTACTCATTATCGATCCTGGAGCACAGTGGACAGGCAATTGTTGATCCTCAAGCAATTGCCAACTTTCTGGGAGAATCTTTTCCCCCCATCGCTTCCTCATTCTCCTATCCCCCCCCCCCAAGTTTTTTGAACTTGAAGAGCAAGACAGAACACTCTTCACTGTCTCCACTCAAATAGCCTGGAGCTTTACAACAGGCCATTCACAGCAGAGGAGCTTTGCCTTGCTCTAGCTCACTTCTCATGCATTTGCTTTTGGGCCAGACATTGTCCATTATGCCATGCTCCAACATCTCTCACCATTGATAAGAATCTATTGCTCTGACTTTTCAACTATATTTTTCTTGAGCAACAGTTTCTGGATTCCTGGCAGGAGGCCATTGTCTAGGCCTATACCAAACCAGGAAAAGGTGTTGGAAAGAATAGTAAATTCCAGATTGGTCTGGTATTTGGAACATCACAGTCTTCTTTCCAACACCCAGTGTGACTTTCGCAGGCAGTGGTCTACCTTAGACCAACTGATTCGCATCAAATCGGTGATCAGGAATTCTCTTTTACGTAGAGAACATGTCAATTTTGGATGATGTCGAAAAAGCATACGACGCAATGTGAAGATTCGGTATTCTTCGTGACCTCCATGGCTTTGGCTTGAGAGGTCACATACCAATCTCCATATCCAACTTTTTTATCCCCTCATTCTTTTTGTGTGTGTTGGCAACTCTTTTGTGGTCTTTCCCTCAAGACCAGAGGATACCGCATTGTCGAAATCCTGAATGTTATGCTTTCACTGTCAAGATAAATATCATTATGCAACAGCTTCCTCCAGCTGTAGGTAATGCTCTCAATGTTGACGATTTTAGCATCTTTTGCTCATTGTCCAGCACGAGGGTCATCAAATGACAACTCAAACTGCCTTGAACAATCTCTTGGTTTGAGTGACTGTCAGTGGATTCTGGTTCTTCCCACAGATGACTGCTTATGTGCACTTAAAAAAAAAAAACCCTCAAGCAGCTGCTTGCCACAGAGGTCTGACAGGAGCCTGTCAGTTTATATGCCATAGTAGAAGGTCTGAGAGGATGGCAGAACCTCAGCAGAAAAACGACAGACAGCCATAAGCATAATCTTCATCTGGACCTTGAACTGAAGCTCGGAGATACCACCATTCCAGTTGTAGCGGAGCCCAAGTTTCTCAGTCTCATCTTCGATTGGAAATTGACCTTTTTACCAACATTGCTCATCTTAGATCCAAGGGCACATGGACATAGAACATTCTGAGCATTGAAGGTTCTCATCTTCCTCTTACGGGGAGTAGACTGATGCCTGTATCTTGCACTTGTCTAGTCGAAACTGGATTACAGATACCTGGTATACAATTCTAACCAGGATTCGGTTGTGAAGGTGCTGGACTCTCTCCACCATCAGACCCTCCATGTTTGCACAGGGGCCTTCCGCAGTTCATCAGTCCACAGTCTTTACTTTGAGCCTGACAAACCATCATTATCTATTCATTGTCAGCAGTTTTCCTTACAGTATGCAACAAAATTGCAATCCTAGCTGAACCATCCCACTTGGGACTGTGTTTTCAGACCTCAGTTGGAGTTTTAAGAAAATCCTTTGACTGCCATTTGTCCTTTCAGTTTGTGTGCCCAAGGCTACCTGCAAGATCTTAACATCAATCTCGATAACATTTCCCAGTTGACAGTTGAGCCACTTCATAGATGGCTCAAAGTGGCATTTCAGTGGGATCGGCCATGGTCTGCTGTGATGCTGTCAGTGAAGACCAGATCCCACAGCATTGTTCTATCTTCACTGCAGAGTTGCATACTATCAGCTTTGCTTTGGACCACATAATGGCTGAACATCACCATTGGTGTATCCTTTACAGTGACTCGCTTAGCTCAATATAGGCTTTGATCTCTGTGAGTCATCACCCTCACCCTGTTCTCTCCAATATCTGACAGCAGCTCCATTGTATCGCAGCCACGACCACCATTCTCCTCTGTTTCATGCCTGGTCATGTTAGGATCAGGGGCGATGGCTTGGCAGACTCCACTGCAAGTCTGCTCTGCTCCTGTCTAACTCCACTGTCGTTTCCATATGTGGACTTTTGGCAGTGTTTTTCCATTGAGCTCTGGGCACAGTTGCAGTGATCTGGGTCGGAACAGATGGGAAACATGTTTTGAGATCAAGCTGATTAGTATGTTTTTGCAGGAAGTGCAAGGAGGAAGTTGTACTTGCTCTGCTTAGGTTATTAATGTATTACGCATTCATTTCTTTTAAGGGTGAATGACGAACTTAAGTGCCAAATGGTTTCGCGCATTATAACCTCAGTTGCTGATACAGCATAAAACACTAAACAACCAACCAGTTCTTTTTCCAAAAGGTGAATGGTAATAAAAGGGGGAAAATTGTTTCCATTTTAACTCTTCTATTGCACTAAAGATTTCTCTGTCCCAGTTTCCTTATCTATGCTTGACTGAGTTCCTTTACAAAACTAATGTCCTGTAGATCAAAGGGAGTCAATAGCACTTTAGCTGACCATTTTTAAATATAACGCTGGAGAAAGGTTGTACCTAAATTATTTTGCGGAGTTTGAAGCCACAGGTTGTATTTAAATGGGTGTATACAGCTTGAACCTATCTCCCTTCTCTGCCCTGTACAACTGATTGCAGATTGGATTGCTTAGAAACCTCTGCCTTGAAATCTTAGAGTGAAGGAGGTCACATTATGGGTCTTGATTGGCATTGTAAGTGGAATGGATTGGGTTGGGCTCACAACCCAATCCAAATTTTTGCACACAATGGGCTAAATGGCCAGGTCACAAGGACCCGAGGACTCAAAGAAGGTTGGGGGAGGGGACCCACTGGAGAGCTGTTGGGAAACAGATGATAGCCTCCCGTTAAGGTTATCCAGTATGTTCTTTAATATGCCCAATGTATGGCCTAATGTCCCATATGATGGACGGGGATCTTTCCAAGCCCATTGTTGTCTACTACTGACCAAGGGTAGGGTGAGGATGTTTGCAGAGGTAAATCTCAATGCTGGCGCAGGTGGGACTTGAACCTGGGAAATGCAGATTACGAGCCTGGAGTGCTACCAACTGAGCCACTATTGTAACTGGAATGGTTCTCATGCATGTCTATCGTTATCTAGGTTGACTTATCTGTAGGTCATGCAGTTTTGTTCTGTATTGTAGTGTTAATATATGTAATATATCTGTTAAACAATTGTTAATCAATGAATGAAGCCTACATATTGATTATTGGTTGTGAATTATTAACAATTAAGTTAAATATACTACTGAAAAATATGAATGCTGTGGACTTTTTTCATGGCTACCCCAAGCCAATGCTTCCCTTTCTACATGCATAGGTGGCAACTCCATGGGGCGACAGGGGAATTGCCCCTGTGTATATTTAGTCACATATATCTTTTCACCCCTTTGTCATTTTATAATTTAAAAAACTAACTATGTTGTATCTTGTATTGTGCAAAACAGAATCGAAATCGGCACATGTACAATAGTGAACAGTGAAAGACAATACTTTTTGCATCAAGATACGAGTTTTGTTTTAGTTGAGTTTGGCAACACTGAATAGAGATGTGTTCAGTTAATGTGCATGTGTCCATTTAATGCAGTACAAGCACCAGGTAAATGCAAATATATTTCTGAAACAACAGGAAAAGCTCACATATACGTTATGTTGAAACTTATAAGTAGCATTTTAAAACTTTTAGAAGGGGCAAAAATAGTGCCATTCAGAGGAAATGCTTATACTTGAAGATGTTTATAATAAACCTTATTAAAGCTTGTGAAGTATAATTTTTAACATTAGAGAAAGATTTAGTTAAATATTTTGTTTGATTTTTCCTCATTACAGTCCTCATCAAAACAAATGATAATTTTTCTATCTTTCCTTTTTGCCAAAAAGTCATAATTATTCAGATATAGCAATCGGCACTATCAAGTTATCCATTTCCTGTAATATCTCTCTAAATGTCTCCTGAAGGTATTAGGCTTTAAAATTTGCTATGACACCCTGGTCCATTGTTTGTAAGAGGGAAGCTGGTATTTGGGAGCAGAAATTCAACTTTTACATCCACAGCCATCCTTATCTCTCCAATGCTAGGTGGATCTCCTGTCGCATTGTCCAGCAACAGCAGTGCCCTCCTTGGGTATTTATTTTCATCAGTAGTGATGTACCAATGATCTGTATACCAGTCTGTGAGTATATATTGTGTCACCCAAGCTCTTCTGTTTGAAGTCCAAATGATTGGCAATTGCTTTAATGAGCCCTTTCATCACCCTCAGTGTTTTAGAGTGATAGACAACCAATGGCTTCAGTTTTACAGTTCCTGAATCATTTCCATCAAGAAGGGTTAAATGGTCCTTGGCTAGTTTAAATCCAGAAGCATGTTTCTCTTCCCATGAAATGTATGTTCTTGAAGGCATCTTCCAATAAAGGCTAGTCTCATTCACATTGCAAACAAGATAAAGGAGTATTCACCTTTCTCTTTGAGTCATTTGAAGTGCTAAGGATATGACCTTTCTGCGTCTCCATCAGCACTGCAGCCTCGCCTGTTATTTTTATATTGTAAATTTGAGTTTGCTGCTTGAGATTAGTGAACCAGCCTTTTTTTGCCATTCTGAGACTTCTCAGAAGTTCCTGCCGTCTTCTTTCTTTCTTCTCCCCCTCTGGTCACTTCCGCTCACGTGACCTCTGTTAGCCACTGCCAAGCAGCCGTGATACGGTGCTCCCAACTGCTGGCGGCTTGTGGAACTTACCCCCTTAGGCACAGATGATGCTTGCAGTTTTCTTCTCACCCTTTTCCCAAGCGATCTGCATGTTATTGGTGAGTACTCTGCAGATGGTGAACTGTTTGGCATGGCAAAGGTCATCTGATCATGACAGGTTCTTTCTAGGATTAGTTATGGTAGTGAAACTTGGATGCTGTGTAAACAAGATAACAGGAAACTAGATTCTTACACAGTATCTTGGGTATTAGGTGGTTTAACTTTGTAACTAATGATGAGGTTAGGCAAAGGAGTCTGCAACCTCCTTTAAGCAGCATATTGTGCAGAGAGAAACTCCACTGGTTTGACCATGTTGCCCATATGGATAATTATAGATTGGCGAATAGGGTTATGAACAGTGTGCCTAGAGGCCTCAGAAGGAGGGGGAGACCTAGGATGCAGTGGGCAGACAATGTCAAACAGGACCTTGTTAGAATTGGTGTGTAGTGGCCGGATGCAGCAGATGTAGCTCAGGACAGATATGCTTGGAAAATTAAACTGCGTGGTCTGGTTGGACCTCCATAACCCATGGCTGCTTGATGATGATGATGATGCTAATACTAAGGGACCTGGGTTCGAGCTCTGGATGAGGCAGGATGTGTATTGTTTTTCTGCTGAGTTCCCATCATTCTCACAAACCTAGTATGGCATATAAACTGACAGGCTCCTTTCAGACTTCTGTGGGAAGCAGCTTCTTAAGGGGATATTTATTTTTATTTTTTATTAATTTTGGATGTAACCACCCAAATATTTGTGAGATGTCAAATATGAAAACATAATTTTACTAGTTTGAATATCAGCAGATGACAACAATAAACCAAATAATTTTGCCATTCAAGTAATACTGAAATACTAAGTGTTAATCACAACTTCTTTTCTCAAATGTAAATTGAGTATTTCATAATTTTTAATTTGCAACATAAAAGAAAAATCAATGTTTGGCATTAATAATAAATTGACTGCATATTATTAAATGCTGTTATACTACTTCATGACGTCACTTTAACAATGTACTTGTTTTTTGCTTGTTTTTTGTAATTTGCTTTTATTCGATTTTTCAACACTGAACTTAGTATAGTTACGAATAAATATGATGCAGCAAGTGGTTATAACTTTATGTAATAATTCTGGTAGTTTAGTATCACATATATCAAAATTAAAGTGTGTGAGGAATAATTTCATCTTTGCTGATAAAATATTCCATTATTTTAATGCATACTGCTAGCTGTTTCTTGCAATTTAGAAATTTAGTTTCTATGCCTTTGCTCATCAAGTACTGAAAAAATGGAATAACAGATAACACCTGCATTGATCAATAATTCTGATAGATATGTAAGACCACCATGATCACATATAATATAATATTGTTATGACAGATGAACGTGCTGTAATGAATTTATGAAAAACGTGTAATGGACGCTCACGTATGCTTCAGCATGAGAGTTACATTTCGAACAACATCAAACGAACTTGACTTCAAGAAGAAGGAATAAGTTTTTGGAATTAAGAAAAAAAATAATGTGGAGGAACATGTAGTTTGTCTTTGTGCACTAAAGTTTAGAGAAGAAATGATTTTATTTGGTGTGTACACGGGAGGTTTATTAGTTTATTTGTGTGGATCCTGTTAATAAACTTTTAGAGAAAAAAAGAATTCATCATTTGAAGCATAGTGATCAATGTCTGAAAAGAATTGGTCCTGAGAAACAAATATACTTTACTGCAGTTTTAGAGTACTTGAAGTCTAAAACCTTAGGAAGAAGTCATTTGATGTTTAGTTATTTAGCAATTAGTAAAGTTAGTCTTCAGATATTGCAGGTTTATTCACATAAATGATTTGAGTTGATTGACTTTATACAAATGTTTTTATGCAAACTTTTGTATTAAATTAGATTATTTTAGATTTATTGTTGCTTGTTATTTTTGAACTCACGCAAAGTTTTCATCTATTTGAATCCATATCAAAATATATATAGTATAAGTAAATTTGCCCAATTTTTTTTTCCAACACAAAGATCTACACTGAAAGGACATTTATAATACTCATACATCTAATAATGTGTGTGTCCACCTTTCACTATCACAACAGCATCAACATGTCATGGACTCACCAGTTACTGGAAACATTCAGGTGGTATTGCCATCCATGATTACAGGACAGCCACCTGTAAAGTGCTGAGGGTTGCCAAGTTGTATGTTTCAGGCTCAATTGCATCACTCCATTTCATCCCACAGATGCTCAGTAGGTTTCAAATCAGGAGAGTGAGATTGCCATTTGAGGGTTGTGAAGTCACTGGAATGCTCCTCCGACTAGTCTTCACCAGATCTTCACCAAATAAGAGTGATGAGACTGGTATTGTCTTGTTGAAAGAAAGCATTCTATGGGAAATGGACAGCCATGAACAGGTGTTGGTAGTTAGTGAGTACATCAATATAGCCTTGTGTGGTGATGATGGTCTCAATAGCTACAAGGGGCCCAGAAAATTGCAGCACCTCCATCAACCTATAATATCCTAACTTCACAGTTGAAGCCCATGGCCTCTTTGTAGTCTACAGTACATACACACAACCTTTGATTGCTGTGTGTTGTAGTTGAAACCTCGATTCATTGGACCAAGCTACCCATTTTCAGTCTTGGTCTATTGGTAATGTTCCTTCACCCATTGCAGCTTCATAACCTGGTGAAATGCTGTTAACAAGGATACTCTATATTGGCATCTGCTGACATAGCTCCATTGTGCCATCTTATGTCAAATGGTCTTTGCACAAACCTTTGTTGTGTCCCTTTGTTGAATGCACTCACCTCAAAAATCAATGGCCCAGTTACAGCCACCTTTTTCCTGGCAGATGCAGGTTTTTCAGTTTTTATGTAGTTCTGGTACACATGTGTGATGGTCCACATGAAAATCCCAGACATTCTGCATTTGCGATATGGAGACTCCATTTTTCTCCCATAAACTATCTGCCTACGATCAAACTCACTCAGGTAATCTGGTTTACCCATCAGAACAGTTGCAGGTATGCTATACAGCAGGTAGGTATCTAAAGTAAAGTGATTTAATTCTCTATGACACTGTTAAATGCTTTTAAGCACTTCGACACATGGACTATGCTATCAAGTATCAATAATTATTAAAGCGAGATTTACGTACCATGCCATAGAGGATGGGAAGTAACAGGAGCTTCTTGGTGTGCTTTTGTTGAGAAATTTAAAATTCGACGTTCTTGCCGGCAAGTGAAGTCTCGGTGGAGATTAAAATAATGATGACAGCTGCCAATGGTCACCCGCATTGGCGGATGAAATAACCATTTATACTTGTGGTAGCATAGAGTCCAATCCCCTGTGATGATGCACAGAACTGGCCAGGCCCATCATCTAAAGGCTAACCCCATCTTGTGGAAGGGAACAGAAGGGGAGGATTGCCAGATCAATGTGGCCTACTGATCTGGACTACTATGGCTGCTTTTTTTTTTCTTACTGTGTTAAAGAATGGTCAACTACACAGGGTCTTGTTGCTGACCATAGGCATCAACCGGAATGGAATAATGGTTCTGACCTTGATTATGGATCCTGAATTTGCTGCACTTGTGGCTTACATTGGAGGAAGTCTTCCAGTGTAGAATAATTTCAGCCTTATTAGTGGGGGGGGGGGGGTAATAAGTGTTTGCCCCATGCCTGCGATTAGGGGGCTGTTTGATATTGTCGTCACTTCCTCTCTTAATAAACATCGTTTCTTTTAACATCCCACTAACCATTTTCTCTCCAGAGGTAGCTGGAATGTGAGGACTGCACAAAGATTATTCTCTTGATGTTTTCGCTCAAGAATTCCACTGTTATAATTTAGATATTCTAGGCCTGCAAGAGACCAGATAGGCAAAGGTCAGATACTTAAAAATAATCTCAAATTTCTCTTTTCAGGCAGGGAATATAAAAAGCATCTTCAAGGCATAAGTTTGCTTCTCAGCAGACACACTAGTGATGCTCTTCTAGGATAAGAGTGCATTAACCCTTCCATTGTCCAGCCTGAAAAACTGGTTTCCATCCAGAGGCCAAGTTATTTTCTCCCTATGCTCAGCCAAAAAAAAATTAACTAAAACTTTTTGGACAAAAAACTAATGAAAGGAATTATGGCATGTTATATGCCAAATTAATCAGCATTTAATTCTGAATTTTCTGTGAATAAAGTATTTAACAAAAAAGATGATAAATTTTATTTTAATAGTACTTTTTTTAGAGTCTTGTAGTAAAAAAAAATGCATCTGGCAACACAAAACTTTATAAAAAAGACAAACAAACTAATAGACAGAAATGATTACAATACATATAAATAGAAAGGCTATTTATTTCTGAATAGCAAAAAAATTATATTTTTGGTTTCAAGTAAATATTTTTCTCGTTTTGTAATTTTTTTTCTTGGTACCATATTATAAGAAAAATTCCAGGCTTTTGGTCAATTGTGCTGGGTCAGATAAACAAGCCACCTTTGGAATTTTTTAAAAAATAATCAATCAACGGAAATAGGTCATGTTATATACCAAATTAAACAGAATTTAATTGCGAATTTTATGGAAATAAATATAAACAAATTTACAAGCATATTGATTTTTAATGAGACTTTTTCAATGTGAAAAAAAAATTTTTCATGGTGAAAACAAATTGCACTATACAATTAAGGCTTCATTTTGGAAAACTTGATGAATAAAAACAGTTAAATTATATATTTATTGAAAGGAAATTTCCTCCCAAATGATGTAATATGATTTTTGACCTGAAATATGATTTTTATTTCTTTTAATGATTAATTTCAGTATTGTATATTTTAAACATGGCCAGTGTTATACAAAGTGATTTGGACTTCTCACATTAACGGAATTTTCTGAACTGGTTATGAAATAGAAAAAAACTTCTTTGGCTGCTTTTTTTGCTAAACAATATGAATTTTTTTCTTTGGGTGTTTGTCCCAAAAATGATTTGCTGATCTTTGCTAAGTGCAGAAAGGTTTGTGCACCAAAGCAAAAAAAAGTGTTATATCATCTATGTGACACAGCCAAGGGGGGAAGAGGTTGCCTTTTAAAATCATTCAATATAAATATAAAAACTTGTAATTAAAAAAAAAAATTTTTTTCTAGGAGGGGGGGAGTGAAACTTTCACGGTGGTTTAGCAGAGGGGACGCCTTCCCGAAATTGCCCTCCCACATAACTGCTGATTTCTGTAGCCAGGAAGTCTATTTTGCTTCTGTATCCAAGACATTCATTTTCAGAAAATGGCACATGCTCAAAGTTTTTTTTTTACTAAAGAAAACCCCAAATAATAAAAGAAAAATTACATATAACCTAAAGGGATGCTAAATAAAATATCCACAACAACTTTTAAGCCAGCCTCCGATATAGCATAACTCAGAAAGATCGATAAATCAGCCAACCAAAAGATCGCTAACTTATGGAAATAAATCTACGGAAATTAATTAGCTTCCATATTCAAGACCTCATTTATTTTCAGAAAACGATATCAAAGTTTTACTGGAAAAGTAATAAGTAATAAAATAAAAATTAACATATAACCTAATATGATGTTAAAATATCCACAGCAACAAGTTGTAGGCCAGCCATATGATGTAGCATAAGTATGAAAAATCAATATTTATCGATTGGCCAAAAGATCACAAATTTACAATAATAAATCTACCGAAATGAAAACTAAGGTTTAAATATAAAAAAAGGAAATACTAACTTTACAAAGTGTATCCAATATGTTGGATTAAAACTGTAAAAAATACTTATAGCACACGGAACAGAGATAGCTTGCGCCAGCCATCTGCCTCTTGTTTGCCTCAGTGAAGCATAACTAATTAAATGCAGCTGCAACCAGAATTTCTAAGAAGGATGTGTTTACTTCCAGTTTTGATTTTAAGAGTGGGAAAGATGCATAGAATGCTGGGAAAAACGATAAATATAATTTTGGAAAACTGAAATAGGTTTATGACAGAAAAGAGTGTGAAACGGGGAAAAAAAAATGGCGGTATGTACTTTGTAATTACTTCCAAAATATATAATTTTTAAAAATAGCAATTTTTTTGTTAATTTTTAGGAGATTTTCAAAAATTTAAGTAAACTTTGTTCATAATAGTTTAAATCAAACTTGTGAGCTTAAATCAGAAGGTTGCTTCAGCAAATAGGAATGTTAACAAGCAAATCGGTAATACCGTTTAGTGTTTCTAAGAAATGTCAATCAGATGGCTTTATCAAATTATTTATGTTGTAGTTTAATAAAATATGCATCAAATTAAAAAAATATATTATTTTTGAAAATTACAACGGCAATTTTTATTTAAAAAAAATTGATTGTTTGTTGTATTGAAAACAGATGCATATGTCCTTGGCCCCTCATTTCGGATTCTGCGAACGTATACAGACAATGTGGACGCTGGAAGGGTTAATGAAAGGTTTCTTACAGCTAAATTTAAGACAAGCATTAAAGACTTGAGCATTATCTGTTATGCTCCCATTTAGGATGAGATGGATGGGTTTTACTGAGAACTTCAGGATATTTTTAATTATTTCAAAAAAGGAGTTATTACCCTTGTTCTGGGCTACTTCAATGCTAAAGTTGGTACTGACTCTGACATTTGGGGAAAGGTGATAGATCCCTTTGGTATTGATAACTGCAATGGCAATGGGCAACATGTCCTACAGGTAAGTAAACTAGATGATTTGAGAATAAGTAACATTTATTACAAACTCCACAACATATGTAAGTACATGTGGGCTTCACCCGATGGGTTGCATAAGAATATGATTGATTAAATATTAATTAACAGCAAATGGGCTAGTTCTGTTAGGAATACCAGGTCATATAGGGGAGCTGAAATTGTGTCTTACCATTACCTTGTTAAATCTTGTAATTTACACTGAAGTGCTATTGAATTAGGGATAGGAGACATCCAAATTCAGTACCGCAAGTCCTGCATTTGCATACATGCATGGCTGAAACTCTGGTCATATATAGCTGTCAGCTATGGCTTCCCCAAGCATTCATTGTGAGAAGCTTAATGAGAAAGGCACGGCATTTAGATGCATTTGACAGAGGGCAAATTGTAGGTGCCCGACAGATGGGACACTCTCAATCTCCAAAATTGTCAACAAGCTTGAATTTTCTTGTACGACAAGAGTATTCCAGGAATATGAAAATTCTGGCAAAAAACAAGCACATGGACAAACTGCAAAGGACAATCGGCCTTGAATAATCATGGGCTTCACTGTCTGACTCACATCATACAGACCGATAGGGGACACAGACATATGAAATCACCTATATGAAACCCATATGAAATCGCCCATATGAAATCATCTCCCATCTGAACGCGGGTTGCAGCCGTGAATTCGAACGAACTGTGCAACGCTCACTTCATCGTCTTGGCTTCAGGAACTGCCGACCTACGAGAGTCCCACTTCTAACAACATGACACCGGGCTCAACCCTTGCCTGGGCTAAAAAACATCGAAAATTGACAACAGATAGCCTGGAGTGATGAATCCCGATTTAAACTTCATGCCGATGGGAGACTGAGGGTATGGTGCCAACCCCATGAAGTCATGGATCCTGCATGCAAGGTAAGAACAGTACAAACTGGTGGTGGCTCAGTGATGGCCTGGGGTGTCTTTAGTTGGACGTCTGTGGGACCTTTGGTATATATACTGACAACTCTCAATGCATTCCGGTATGCAGAACTCATGGCTGACCATTTACACCCATTTTTGGCCACCATGCTTCCCAATGGAGATGGCATCTACCAGCAAGACAACTGTTCATCTCACAGATCCAGGCTGGCTACTGCAAGGTTGCAGGAGCATTCTGCTGACTTTGAAATAATGAATTGGCCACCCAGAAGCCCAGATTTAAATCCCATTGAAAATCTTTGGGATACCGTTGATCAGAGTGTTCGGGCCTGTGTCCCATCAGTGACAACCTTGAGAGAATTGTGGACAGCTCTGGAGGATGCATGGATTGGCATACCTGTGGAACATTTACACAAGCTTCTGGAGTCCTTGTCTTGTGGCAGCCGTTATCAGGGCCAGAAAGGGTCCAACACGTTACTAGGTTGCTATCCCTAAGTCAATGGCACTTCAGCGTATTATAATTAAGAAGTGTATGGCTAAGGTTAACAAAGTTACCTTAAACATTGAAGCTTTGAAAGACGGTTATAGTTCAAGGTTGCTGTTTCGGGTACCTTCACAGGGTCTAAATTCTCACCTGCTTGTTTGCCATGTGCTGTGACCTCTGACCCTGGAAAGAAGGATCCTGGTAGTTGATTGGGGGTCCTCTTCTGCTCTCCTCAGCTCATGACTAACGGGTCCCCTTTGGCCTCTCTTGCCATTGGGGAGCCTGTTCATTCGCAAGGCTGGGAAGCGATTTTGAGGGCCACTGTTTCTCACTACTTTTCCTTCTGCTTCAGGTAAATGGTAGGTTCTGGGACTGCTAGAGAGGGCTGGACCTGCTAGAGTATAGTGTATGGTGCAGTATGGTGAGTGCCTTTCCCATGTCCAGGTACAGGTTAACAAGTTTCCCCACACCTTATTTTCTTTCGGTAGTTCTCTTTTGTGAGAACAGTTGGTTCTTACACTTTTTTTTTTTAATTTCTTTTTCACTTATTTCATTTTGTTAGAACTTAGGTGAGTTTATCACATTTCTCTTTTCCTTTTCCTTCTTTAGTTGTGAGGGGCTTAGCTCACTGGCTGTGTGGGTAAAGTGTCTGGCACCTGATTTGGTGTCCCCTTGTTGGGTTCTGTGATGAGTGGGAACAACAGGCACTGAAATACCTAAAACAAAACATTAGTTCTCTAAATGGAAATTTACTAGCCAATGCTGCCAAGAGGGTTTGCCACGAATCCCCATCTTCATTGTCTTTGTCATCGCCACTGCCTTCTTTGTGTGTTTCGTCATCCCTGAGATTGTTGGACATCACAGTGATGCCCAACAAATTTCTGAATTCCTCTTGTGGCATGATCTCCAAGTGGGGCCACCTCAAAGTCTCAGAGGAGGAAATCCTCTTGGAGTTACCTGCCCAAGGAATGACAACTGCAAATGGCCAATGGGTTTCGATTCTCACTACAGAAGACTGCTTGCATACACTTTTGCCTCAAGCATAATTTTCATATGGACTCAGAGTTTGGCTTGTGGGTAACATCATTCCAGTTAGGGCGGAGACCAAGTTTCTCAGTCTCATCTTTGACAGGAAGTTGACTTTTTACACACATTCAACATCTCAAGTCTAAGTGCATATGGGCATTGAACATCTTCAAGGTCCTATTTCTTGTGGGGGGGGGGGGGAGTTCTTTGCTCTGCCTCTACCATACACTTGTCTGGTTGAAATTGGACTGCAGATTCCAGGTGTATGACTCTCCCCAGGGTTCGTTAGTGAAGGTGCTGGACCCCCTCTGTCATCAGCCTTCCATGTTTGCATGGGGAAGGGGAGGGGAGACTGCTACACTTCACTAGTCCAAAGTCTTTACATTTGTTTTCTATTTGCTGTCAGCAGTTGTCCTTACAGTATGGCACGAAATTGCGATCCCTGCTGGGCCATCCCACTCGGGACTGTATTTTAAACCTTCAGTGGGAAATGTTTTACCAGAATTGGCTGACTGTCGTTTTTCCCTTTGGTTTGTGTGTCCAAGGCAACCTCGGAGACCTGAACATCAGTCTTGATGGCATTGCCCAGTTGATAGCTGAGCCACTTCCACCATGGATCACTATTTCCCCTTCCTGTGACTTTTTCCTTTACAGGATGGGAAAGACCTTTACACCAGACTGTGTATACCAGTAACTCTTTGTCAGCCACCATGCTGAGCACCAGAGCATTGGAGACCAGATTCCATAGCAGTGTTCATCTTCACTGCAGAGTTGCACACTATGTCTTACCTTAGACTGCATGGTGGCTAAGCATCATCATTGGTGCATTGAATTTTTGGGACACAATTTTAACTATAAAACTTATTTTATAGATAAATAAATTACAAGCACAGTTACACTTGGTCATGTTTAATTGACACATGATTTTTAGCTGTTATTACACTGATTCACTTAGCTCACTATCTTGATGAGGCATTGGCCACATCCTGTTGTCTCCAAGGACTACCAGAAGCTCAGTCTGTCTACCACAACAATAATTCTCTTCTGTTGGTTTCCTAGTCACTTTGGAATCGGGAGTAATGACTTGTCAGATGCTGCTGTCAAGTCGGCCACAACCCTATCCAACTCTCCACTGCCAGTTCCATAACTGCATTTCTGTCAGTGTTTCTCCACCAAGTTCTAGATACAGTGGCAGAGATCTTGGCCTGAACAGATTGGCAATAAACTTTTCAAGATCAAGCCTATTGTTAAACCATCACAGTTATGTTTTCGCTGGAATCACAAGCAGGAAGTTGTACTTGCTCGGCTTTGCTTAGGTCATTCATTTATTATTCATTTATTACTCTTTCATTCCTTTTTCTTGCAGACAATGAACCTAAGTGTGAATTTTAGGACACAATTTTAACTATAAAACGTATTTTATAGATAAATAAATTGCAAACACAACTACACTTTGTCATGTTTAATTGTCATGATTTCTAGCTGTTTTTACACTTCTAAGAAAATTGAAGTATTCCTAGGGTGGTTGTCAACATCGACTGTTGCTTCCGTATCAGGGGTATATTGCCTCCTGTGCAATATCCTCAATTATCACTCTAGGCCTCTTTTCTACTTTACATATACCTTTATCTACAAAGGTGATTAAATACAAGAAAAAGAGAAAAAAAAATGTAATTACCAGTTCTGAATATGGTAGATGGTTGGCACAGACACTTGATGCCTTCAGGTGTTGATCCTCTTCTGAGATTGACATTCTGTTTGACATCCCAGGTTAGGTTTACCAGTCCTTATACATTATATTTATTCTTCAAATGATGGTTTACTGGACTTGATGGTCATTGATGGTTAGATTGTGCACGCACTTAATTCATAACAGTTAAACTTTGGTAACTTTTGTTCACACCAGTTATGAATGTGGTAGACAACAAACACTTGATGCGGGGCGGGGGTGGCTCAGTCGGTAGCGCACCAGGCTCATAATCTGTAGTTTTCAGGTTTGAGTCCCAGCTGGATTAGTGTTGAGATTTATCTCTGCAAAATTCCTTGCCCTGACAATGGTCAGTAGGGCACACCGATGGTCTTTGAAAGGCCGCCGACCATTGGATGGGATGTTAAGCCATGGTCCCGTGTGCGAGAGAGCCGTACCCTGTGCACATTAAAGAACATGCTGGATGGCCTTGATGGAAGACTACCATCTGTCTCCCAACAGCTGTTCCAGTGGGTTTCCTCCCTCAACCTTCTCTGAGCCTTCCGGGTCCATGTGACCTGGCCATTTAGCCCATGGTGTGCAAAAAAGTGCCACCCAGAGGTAAAACAACCCAACAAACACTTGATGCTTTCAGATGTTGATCCTCTTAATGTGGTAATAGTACTTTTCACCTTCTGAGGTAGACATTCTGTTTGACATTCTGGCATTAGGTTTACCAGTCCTTTCATATTATACACTGCTCACAAAAATTAGGGGATATTTCAAAATGAATATGAAGCGATAAAAAAAAGAAGCATTTGAATTTTTTTTATTAAACAAGAACATCAGAAAAGCAAATGACAAGTCAAAGAAAGTTGTTCGATTATGCAAATTAGATGCAAACTCAATTGTCGTGATTGAGTAGCAAGTGACATATTGGTGGGGGTGAACAGAAGCATGTCAAACTGGACGAGAGTGGCACACATTGACTGTTCGGTAGAGGGTATGGTCACCCAAGACTGCCAAAACACACTGACAGCGATAGTGCATGGACAGGATCAGAATGTCCAGCAGTTCTTGTGGGATCCTCTGCCACTCTTTCTCCAGGGCAACTTCCAGCTCAAGAAGTGTGGGAGGCATTGGACGGATTGAGGTCTGGAAAATGTGAAGGCCAGTCCATGGGTTCGATTCCTGCCTCCTGAAGCATGTTGTTGACGAGATGCGCACGGTGGGGCCTTGCATTATCATCCATGAAAAGAAAGTTGTTTCCAACTGCTCCAGCATAGAGTACCACTATAGGGTGCAGGACCTCATCTCAATATCTGACAGCAGTCAGCGATCCGTTTCTGATGACATGGAGGTCGGTACGACCACCTATGCTGATGCCAGCCCACACCATGATTCCACCACCACCGAAGGTGTCCCTTTCTCGCATGAAACGTGGATTCTCCCATGTTCCTCGTTCACGCCAGATCAGAACACGATGATTGTCAGGCTGCAGACTGAACCGTGACTCATCAGAGAAGAGGACAGTTGACCACTCATCACGGGTCCAATGACGATGCTCATCAGCCCACCTTCTACGGGTTCTACGTTGTTCAGCAGATAACGGAATGCATACAATTGGTTGCCAGGCATGCAGTCCAACACGATGGAGCCGATTTCGTATGGTCTGGGTGCAGATCCGTCGTCTAATGGCAGCAAGAAACTGTCCCCGCAGCTCTGTTGCATTGCTGTGCCTGTTCCTTCTTGCCAGTAAGGTCAAGTAGCGGTCATCTCTTGCTGTTGTGGCAGATGGGCGACCCTGCCCTCGTCTTCTTCGTACTGTGCCAGTCTCTTGAAAGCGATTCCACAGTCTGCTAATCATGTTTTGGGATATTCCAAGTGCTGTTGCCATTGTCGTCTGTGTTTGACCAGCTTCAAGACGTCCTATGGCTCTCCAGGCTTTGCATTCGGGCAAATTGTGTTGCAAGGGCATTGCAAGGGTTGGGAAATTGCAGGATGTGCACTTTCAAGATCAGGGAATGTGCAGATACTCCAGTACTTTCAACCTTTTGTATAGTGCATGTTCACAAATGAAATAAAAGTTGGTTTTGCATCTCATTTGCATAATCAAACAACTTTCTTTGACTTGTCGTTTGCTTTTCTGATGTTCTTGTTTAATAAAAAAAACAAATGCTTCTTTTTTTATCGCTTCATATTCATTTTGAAATATCCCCTAATTTTTGTGAACAGTATATTTGGTCATCACCTAATGGTTTGCTGGACCTGATGGTCATAGATGGTTAGAATTGTGGACATACGTAATTCACAGTCCAGTTCAGAACAGTTAAGCTTTGGTGATGTTTATTCACATTTAAAGTTTAAAAAACATTTAAAGGAACATTTAAAGTTTAAAAGTTAAAATGTACACCGAAGAGTTTTATAATGCATAATTAATTCAACATAAAATGTTGAAACAATGTCTCTCCACTCATTATTATTGAACTGCACAACTCGAGGACTATAATATATATGAGGATTGGTAAACCTAATGCCGGGACATCAAACAGAACGTCAACCTCAGAATAGGATCAACATCTGAAGACATCGAGTGTTTGTGCCAGCCATCTACCATATTCAGAACTGGTAATTACATTTTTGCTCTTTTTCTTGTACTTTGTTTCATCACCTTTGTAGGTAAATGTATTTTAACCACATGCCTTGCTTTCAGCTTCGAATGTCATGTTTATTTTAACTTGAACGATTTTACATCAGTCCTTTACATTTGAACATCTTTTATCCGATGACTTTTTTGCCAGCTGTTTTTACTTATTTACACTTTACCATTTACAGACCTAGGGGTCTGTAAATGGTAGCTAGGTAGTCACTGGAAGGAGAGCTATGCACCAATCCGCTGTGATGATGCATAGAACCGGCCAGGCCTAGCACCTAATGTCTGACTCCGCCTTTTCATGGTGCAGACAGTACCTTTCAAAAGAGATACTCCTCTTCTGTTCACTTCCACAAGAGAGTATCAGGAAATATATATATAACTGAAGAGGAAGGATCAGTAGGCCAGATTAGTGTGGCCTACTGATCTGGACAACTATGGCTACTTTTCTTTTTTTTCTACCCTGCTGAGGAGTGGTCAACCACACAGGGTCCTGGTGCTGACCATATATACCAACCTGAACGGAATTACGGCTCTGAGCTTGATTATGGATCCTGATTTTACTGAACTGGTGGGCTTCTATGGAGGAAAAATCTTCCGCTGTGTTTTCAGTTTATTTGTGGGTTGACAGCCCCAAGTGAATAGATTCACAGGATATGTTTATCAGCTGGTGGATAATCCTGAGTAGAGGTCATAGCAGGCACCTGAACTCTTTGCTTCTATTGGCATCGTCAAATTCTGCATTGGAGGAAGTCTTTCAGTGTAGATGGCTTCAGCCTTTAGTGGTCGGGGAACGGGTCTTTGTCCCATGTCTGCGATTAGGGGCTGTTTGATATTGTCGGCATTCCCTATCTCAATAAACGTAGTTTCTTTAAACATCCCACTAACCATTTTCTTCCATAGGTAGTTGGAATGTGAGGACTCTGCACAGAGCTCTTTCTCTTGATGTCCTCACACAAGAATTCCACTGTTATAATTTAGATATTCTCGGCTTGCAAGACACCAGATGGACAGATAAAGGTAAAATACTTAAAAATAATCTTAAATTTCTCTTTTCAGGGAGGAACAATAATAAACATCACCAAAGTGTGGGTCTGCTTCTCAGGAGATACGCTAGTGATGCTCTTCTAGGATATAAGTGCATTAATGAAAGGTTTCTTGCAGCAAAATTTCAGACAAGGGTTAAAGACTTGAATGTTATCTGCTGCTATACCCCCACTGAGGATGCCGATGAGGATGAGAAGGATAGGTTTTTAATGGACAACTACAGAATATTTTGAATTCTGTCAAAAAAGGAGATATTACCCTTGTTCTTGGTGACTTCAATGCCAAAGTTAGTATTGAATCTGACCTTTGAGGAGGAGTAATAGGCCCTTTTGGTATTGGTAGCTGCAATGGCAATGGGCAGCGTCTCCTGCAGGTAAGTAAACTCAATGGATTCAGAATAACTAACACTTATTACAAACACCGTGACATACATAAGTACACATGGGTTTCACCCGATGGGCTGCATAAGAATATAATTGATTATATATTAATTAACAGCAAATGGGCTAGTTCTGTTAGGAATACCAGGTAATATAGGGGAGCTGAAATTGGATCTGACCATTATCTTGTTAAAAGTGTCTTGCAACTTAAACTTAAAAAGTGTTGTGCTAGGGTTAAAAAATTTGCTTTTAATACTGAAGCTCTGAAAGACTCAGTTATAGCCAAAGCTTACCATGATAGGTTACTTAGTCATTATGACAGTCATGGTATGCTTACTACTGAAGTTGAGGAGGAATGGGATCATTTTAAACAGGCTTTTTTGGACACTAACAGTACTCTTTTTAGGAAAAAAGGAGCAGACGAGGCAGAATTATCTGAGTGATAAGGCACTTGAGCTTATTTCGGAAAGAAAGAACTGCAGGAATGTCCTTAATCAATACCCTACTAGTCCCAATAGAAAGCATTACAGAAAACTTAATAAACGTGTAAAAGATCAGTTAGCTGCTGATAAGAATCTTTGGCTTGATGGTTTGGCTGACAAAGCCGAGGAAGCAGTTAGACAGCACAACAGCAGAGAGTTGTACCAGATAGTTAATGTTTTGTGTGGTAGAAAATGGACTGGTATACAGGGATTGAAGGATAAACAAGGTAAGGTTATAGAAGGTGAGGATTCTGTCATGGGTAGGTGGACTGAGCATTTCGGTGATGTTCTAAACAATATGGTTAGTTCTATTCCCATTGTTTGCAATGATGATAGATGCATTAGTGGCTTTAATGTTGGCCCTATAACACAATCTGAGTTATTTTGGCTGTTTCTAAACTTAAGCTTCATAAATCCCAGGGGTAGATGAAATTACTACAGAAATGCTTAGAGCTGGGAATGTTTCGGTTACCACTTGAATGACTGAAATTTTGAATATCTTTTATGATAAAGGCATGGTTCCTAAGGATTTTACCAGAGCTATTGTTATCCCTATTTTCAAAAAAGGTGATCGCAGTTCTTGTGATAACTATAGGGGTATCAGCCTACTCTCTGTTCCAGGTAAAGTTCTTTCCATGATTGTGCTTAATAGAATTAAGAATCTGGTTGACAGTCAATTGTGTGATGAGCAATGTGGATTCAGAAGTGGTAGGGGATGTGTGGATCAGATATTTTCACTTAGGCAGATTCTTGAGAAATGTTTAGCGTTTCAGAAACCTTCGATTGCTAGCTTTGTTGATTTCAAATAGGCTTTTGACTCTGTTGATCATCATAATTTGTGGTTGATTGTGAAATCATATGGTATGCCAGACAAATTGGTTAACATAATGAAAGCTCTCTATAAGAACACTGAGTCGTGTGTGAGAGTTGGTAAGGCTTGTAGCAATTGGTTTAGCATTACTTCTGGTGTTCGACAATGGTGCATTTTGTCTCCTTTTCTCTTTAGCTTGGTTATTGATTATGTTATGCAAAATTCACTTCAAGGGAAAGATTTTGGCCTTAAATGGACTGGAGAAACGAAAATTTCTGATTTAGATTATGCTGATGATTTAGCCCTTTTGGCAAATGGTGTTGATGAGATGAACTCTTTCATTCGAGCTGTTGGTGAAATTTGTAGTAGAGTAGGTTTGGTAATAAACAGAAAGAAAACTAAAGTGATGAAAATTGGTCAGGCAGGTTGTGATTCAGTTAATCTGAATGGTTGCAGTCTTGAGCAGGTGTCACAGTTTAATTATCTTGGGAGCTATGTAACAGATAATGGTGATGTGCGGCATGAGATTAACAGATGAATAGGGATTGCTGCCAGGACTTTTAAGAATCTAGGGAGATTGTGGAGAAATAGGCGTATACACCTAAAGACTAAAATTAGACTGTACAATAGTTTGGTTCTTTCTAGGGTTAGTTATGGTAGTGAAACTTGGATACTTTGTAAACAAGATAACAGGAAACTAGATGCTTTTGATTCCAGAAGCTTATTGGGCATTAGATGGTTCAAATTTGTAAATAATGATGAGGTTAGGCAAAGGAGTTTGCAATCTCCTTTAAGCAGCATATTGTGCAGAGAGAGACTCCGTTGGTTTGGCCATGTTGCCCGTATGAATAATTATAGATTGGCTAATAGGGTTATGAACAGTGTGCCTAAAGGCCTCAGAAAGAGGGGGAGACCTAGGATGCGGTGGGCAGACAATGTCAAACAGGACCTTGTTAGAATTTATGTACAGTGGCCAGATGCAGTAGATGTAGCTCAGGATAGACTTGCTTGGAGAACTAAATTGCACGGTCTGGTTGGACCTCCATAGCCCATGGCTGCTTGAGGATGATGATGATGATGATGATTTTATGGATTTGTCGTATTTATTCATTTTAGCTGTCCTGTGTGTGTTATATATCCACCTAGGTTGGTTTTATTTTTCTATATCTATTTTTGTTCTTTTACTACTGTTTACTTTGTTCTACTTTTATACCTTTTTACTTACTCTTAATGTGGTGTTTTAACGGTTTTTAACTTTTGTTTTAGTGGTTCATGACTTATCTTTTTCCTTTTACTCTTCATCATGTGTTTGGCGCAGCATGGCCTCAGTTGCCCTTGCACCATTAAACCCCAAACAAGCAAACAACCAACAATTTTTTTATGAAATCTCTTTTAAATTTTGCCGTAATTTATTACAGAAAAAACTGATACTGTGATCATGAGATCTATATAATAGTAAGACAGACAAATCAGATATATGATCGTATATATATATATGCAGTCCTTCTGAGTTAAGGAAATCAAACTTCAATTACATAAAGTGAAATTTATGATCTTTAAACACCTGATTTATTTCAGTATCAACAGTTATAAAACATTTTCTATCCATCCATAACATATCTCTGAAAGCAGTATTAAGTCAAATTTACATTTAATGAAATGTAGAATTACAAGTAGCTCATTATAATTTTGCCTTAAACTCCTAATGTAAAATGTATTAAGGATAAATTAGAAAGACATTTTGGAGGGTGAATTATAGCTTACAAAGTCATTAAACTTGGTTACATTAAAAGCATGCACTTCATCAGCAAAACTAGGAAAATCATCCATCACGAATGGAAAGAGTTAAAAGATTTGAAATGCATATTTTTATGCTCATATGCCATAGATACATGTATATTTGACTATTTTGTGTACTTATATGCCTGTTACAGTTTGATAAGGTTCTGCACAGAGAGTTCAAGTTGTATTGAACAAGGTTTTGCATTAGAAACATTATACTAAACTATATCCATCAACTGATATAAACAATCCTGTGCATGTATTCACTCAGGATGGTCAACCCATGAACAACAGAAAATGCAGTGGAAGATTTTCCCTCAATGGAAGCCCAGCAGTGCAGCCAGTTCAGGATCTGTAATCATACTAAAAGCCATTTACATGTTCTAATCATTATAAGTTGTCAGCCCCAAGACCACGTGTCAGTAGGTCACACTGATCTGGCAACCCTCCCTTTTGTTCACTTCCACAAGTCTTTTGAAAGGTAGGAATAGTATGCACCATGAGAAGACTAGGACTTTAGTTACGAGGTCTGGCTGATTCTGTACATCATCACAGGGGATTGGTACATAGCTTTCTTTTGAATGAATGCCTAGCTACTATTTACAGATGTATACTATTATGTATTGTTTATATCATCCATACTTGTCTCACTTTAACCTTATTAGATGAGCTCGGAAAATTGAGCTTGAATTCATCTTTAACAAATACAAATTTTGATATGGTTTCGTTTGAGCTGCTTCTCTGGAAGAAGCAAGTTGATGGAGGGAGGAAGGGAACCACCTACAGATTGTCTGGCCTAGACCACAGGGGTGCAGCTCCTAGTAATAAATAAGGTACTGTAAATACACATCTGTGAGAATAAAAGTGTTTAAAAGATAGCAGATATGACTGAAAAGTAGGTAAAGGTCATGCTAAGCAGTGACATTGACTTGCTCCTAGTAGTTTCCTAACCAAACCACCTTTGTTTTATTTCCCAGACACTGCATTCTTGAGATATTTTCCAAGTTGAAAACTTTATGCTTTTCATATAAATATGGAACTATTTTAAAATGAAATCTAAGCATAGCATTTCTGTATTTTAAATCTGAAAAAGGAAAGTTGTTGGGCACACACCAAATTTTCAGCAACTTCAATGAATTGTATCAGTTTAACATTGTTTATCCATTAATGCCCTGCTTGGACTTTCTTGGGCCTATAAACATTAAAGATAGATTAAGTTTAGTCTATAAACACTGTAGATGCTGGACTAGTTACGTGTTATCGCAACAATCGATCAGCTCATTGACACTTAATGTAATAATTGATGGTTGTAGATCGGTGCAGTGAAGTTTAGGACCTCTGAAGAACGAAGAAAATGCAGGTATGACTATTTAACCTAAACTTTACCACACCAATCTATGACCATCAATTACCACATTAGTGTCAATGAGCCAATTGTTTGTCACAATAACATGCAACTAGTCCAGCATGTACAGTGTTTATAGAGTTAACTTCATCTATCTTTAATTCAGCACACTGTGTTTTACCCTTCATATTTACCTACAAACATTAAACTAGGCAGTAAATATTGTATGATTTTTAATATATTGCTCAGCATTTTAACTATAAAAATGTGTTCATGTATTCTAGTTATCCAGATTTGCAACTGCAGCACATACTTAGTGCCCATCCTGCTAACTGTATCTGCATTGAGTTTGACCCAACAGGAAAGTATTTTGCAACAGGAAGTGTAGATGCCTTAGTTAGCTTGTGGGATGTTCAAGAGTTGGTCTGTATTAGAACATTTTCAAGGTAAGAATTAAAACTTTTTGTAAGAGTTTGGGGCTTGGTTATTGAATATTTTATGTGATAATGTGAAGAAAAAGTCCTAGTAAATGCCATGTTTGAATGAATAGAGAATTGATAGAGAAATTAGACAGTAGCCTCTTGTCAAGACCATCTAACATATTCTTTAGCATGCAGAGGGCATGGCTCTGTTGAAAAAGAAATGTCCCATCTGATGGACAATGGCTTTTCCAAGCCCATTGGAGTCCTCTTTCTGACTGAGAGTAATGGTGAGGATTTAACAATGAAAAAATTCCTGAATTCCAAAAAAATAATCCAGAATTCCTAAATTTGTAATGTTAAAAATTTATGCAGAAAGTTTCCAAATAATATTTGTGGCTTGAAAGAAAATATATCTGCCATTAAAAAATGATGAAACCTGTATACACTCTAAAATTGCAGATTTAATAGTCTGTTGGGTACACACATAATTGTCAAGCAGGGAAGGACTATGGAGGTCCAACCAGGCTGTGTAATTTAGTCCTTCAGTCAAACATGTTTATCTTGAGCTACAACTGTTGCATTAGTTACTGCAGGCCAATTCTTACAAGGTCTTGTTTGACATTGTCCACTCATTGCATTCTAGATCCCAATCCAAGACAGGACCTCAGGATTCCTTCAGATTATTGTCCAATCATATTGACAAGCTGTGTATGCAAGATGTTGCAAATAATGGTAAATGCCAAAGTCATGTGGTGTTTTAGAGACTAATGACCATTTTTGTAACTCACAGTGTGTTCTCACAGGCAACAGTCAACACTTGACCATTTGATCTGCCCCAAAATGGCCCTTCGGTGTGAGCTCCAGTATGTGGTGAGGGAACCACCTTGTGAAGGTTCTGCTAGTTTGGGTACCTTCACAGGGTCCTAAATGCTTGCCTATGTGTTTGCCTTGCACAGTGACCCATGTTCTTGGGAAGCACGATCCAGGTAGTTGCTCAGGGGTCCTCATCTGCTCTCCTCAGCTCATGACTAGTGAGGGTCCCCTTTGGCCCCAGTCTTGCCATTGGAGAGCCTGTTCGTCATTAGGGCTGGACAACGATTTTGTTTGTGTGTGTGTGTGTGTGGGGGGGAGGGGGTTACTTCTACACTCTGCTTCAGATAAATTTAAGGTCTTGGGGTGCCTCTCTCAGGATCAAGAGGCTGATGAGCTGGACCTACTAGGACCAACTATGTGAGACAGTGAGTGACTTGCACATGCCTGTGTACAGGTTTAAAAGTTTCCCCATGCATCACTTTCCTTTTGCATCATCTTGTTTCCCCATGCATCATCTTCTCTTTTATTTTTGTTTTTATTACTTTGTGAGGGCTTGGCTCACTGTCTATGTGGATATAGTTCCTGTGCAGCCCTAGTGCCTAATTGGGCATCTCTTGGGCTCTGTGGTTGGTAGGGACCATGGGCACTGAACCACAATTTCAACAACTATGAATTTGATTAATGAATTCACTTCTGCCTCGAGCAATAAATGTGCTCGCCACAAGGCACCATCTTCATGTTCTTCATTCTTGTCTTCTCTTTCTGTGTCATCACCAGTGTCTGAAGAATGCAGTTATATCATCAATCATCTTGCAGCTGATGACAGCATTGATACCAGATGGCTAATGTGCCATCTGGCATCAATGGACATTCCTTCAAATACCACAAATTGCTTACAATGACTATTTATATTATTTACATGTTATTAGATTAGATTGTTATCTTGAAATTGTCAATTCAATAATAATGGATAATTCTCTAATTCATGTTACATATATAAGACCAGGTCTGTAAATGGTAGCTAGGTAGTCACTGGAAGGAGAGCTATGCACCAATCCCCTGTGATGATGCATAGAACCGGCCAGGCCTAGCACCTAATGTCCAACCCCGCCTTCTCGTGGTGCGGACCGTTAGTAACTTTCAAAAGAGATACTCTCTTGTGGAAGTGAACGGAAGGGGAGGGCTGCCAGATTAGTGTGGCCTACTGATCTGGACAACTATGGCTACTTTTCTTTTTTTTTCTACCCTGCTGAGGAGTGGTCAACCACACAGGGTCCTGGTGCTGACCATATAAACCTACTGGACTGGACAGATATATGGCTCTGAGCTTGATTATGGATCCTGATTTTGCTGCACTGGTGGGCTTCTGTGGAGGGAAAATCTTCCGCTGTGTTTTCTTTTTGTTTGTGGGTTGACAGCCCCAAGTGAATAGATCCACAGGATATGTTTATCAGCTGGTGGATAATCCTGAGCAGAAGTCATTGCAGGCACCTGAACTCTTTGCTTCTATTGGCATCGTCAAATTCTACATTGGAGGAAGTCTTCCAGTGTAGATGGCTTCAGCCTTTAGTAGTGGGGGAACGGGTCTTTGCCCCATGTCTGCGATTAGGGGGCTGTTTGATATTGTCGGCATTCCCTCTCTCAATAAACATAGTTTCTTTAAACATCCCACTAACCATTTTCTCTCCATAGGTAGTTGGAATGTGAGGACTCTGCACAGAGCTTTTTCTCTTGATGTCCTCACACAAGAATTCCACCGTTATAATTTAGATATTCTCGGCTTGCAAGAGACCAGATGGACAGATAAAGGTCAGATTCTTAAAAATAATCTTAAATTTCTCTTTTCAGGGAGGGACGACAAAAAGCATCACCAAGGCGTGGGTCTGCTTCTCAGCAGACACACTAGCGATGCTCTTCTAGGATATGAGTGCATTAATGAAAGGTTTCTTACAGCAAAATTTCAGACAAGCGTTAAAGACTTGAATGTTATCTGCTGTTATGCCCCCACTGAGGATGCCGATGAGGATGAGAAGGATAGGTTTTATGAACAACTTCAGGATATTTTGAATTCTGTCAAGAAAGGAGATATTACCCTTGTTCTTGGTGACTTCAATGCCAAAGTTGGTACTGACTCTGACCTTTGGGGAGGAGTAATAGGCCCTTTTGGTATTGGTAGCTGCAATAGCAATGGGCAACGTCTCCTACAGGTAAGTAAACTCAATGGATTCAGAATAACTAACACTTATTACAAACACCGCGACATACATAAGTACACATGGGTTTCACCTGATGGGCTGCATAAGAATATGATTGATTACATATTAATTAACAGCAAATGGACTAGTTCTGTTAGGAATACCAGGGCATATAGGGGAGCTGAAATTGGATCTGACCATTACCTTGTTAAAAGTGTCTTGCAACTTAAACTTAAAAAGTGTTGTGCTAGGGTTAAAAAATTTACTTTTAATACTGAAGCTCTGAAAGATCCAGTTATAGCCAAAGCTTACCATGATAGGTTACTTAGTCATTATGACAGTCATGTTTTGCTTACTACTGAAGTTGAGGAAGAATGGGATCATTTTAAACAGGCTTTTTTGGACACTAACAGTACTCTTTTAGGAAAAAAGGAGCAGAAGAGGCAAAATTATCTGAGTGATAAGGCTCTTGAGCTTATTTCGGAAAGAAAGAACTGCAGGAATGCCCTTAATCAATACCCTACTAGTCCTAATAGAAAGCATTACAGAGACCTTAATAAACTTGTAAAGGATCAGTTAGCTGCTGATAAGAATCTTTGGCTTGAAGGTTTGGCTCACAAAGCTGAGGAAGCAGTTAGACAGCACAACAGCAGAGAGCTGTACCAGATAGTTAATGTTTTGTGTGGTAGAAAACGGACAGGCATACAAGGATTGAAGGATAAACAAGGTAAGGTTATAGAAGGGGAGGATTCTGTCATGGCTAGGTGGGCTGAGCATTTCAGTGATGTTCTAAACAATGTAGTTAGTTCTACTCCCATTGTTTGCAATGATGATAGATCCATTGGTGGCTTTAATGTTGGCCCTATAACACAATCTGAAGTTATTTTGGCTGTTTCGAAACTTAAACTTCATAAATCCCCAGGGGTAGATGAAATTACTACGGAAATGCTTAGAGCTGGGAATGTTTCGGTTACCACTTGGATGACTGAAATTCTGAATCTCTTTTATGATAAAGGCATGGTTCCTAAGGATTTTACCAGAGCTATTGTTATCCCTATTTTCAAAAAAGGTGATCGCAGTTCTTGTGATAACTATAGGGGTATCAGCCTACTCTCTGTTCCAGGTAAAGTTCTTTCCATGATTGTGCTTAATAGAATTAAGAATCTGGTTGACAGGCAATTGCGTGATGAGCAATGTGGATTCAGAAGTGGTAGGGGATGTGTAGATCAGATATTTTCACTTAGGCAGATTCTTGAGAAATGTTTAGAGTTTCAGAAACCTTTGGTTGCTAGCTTTGTTGATTTCAAAAAGGCTTTCGACTCTGTTGATCGTCATAATTTGTGGTTGATTGTGAAATCATATGGTATACCAGACAAGTTAGTTAACATTATGAAAGCTCTCTATAATAACACTGAGTCGTGTGTGAGAGTTGGTAAGGCTTGTAGCAATTGGTTTAGCATTACTTCTGGTGTTCGACAAGGGTGCATTTTGTCTCCTTTTCTCTTTAGCTTGGTTATTGATTATGTTATGCGAAATTCACTTCAAGGGAAAGATTTTGGCCTTAAATGGGCTGGAGATACGAAAATTTCTGATTTAGATTATGCTGATGATTTAGCCCTTTTGGCAAATGATGTTGATGAGATGAACTCTTTCATTCGAGCTGTTGATGAGACTGGTAGTAGAGTAGGTTTGGTTATAAACAGAGAGAAAACTAAAGTGATGAAAATTGGTCAGGCAGGTTGTGATTCAGTTAATCTGAATGGTTGCAGTCTTGAGCAGGTGTCACAGTTTAATTATCTTGGGAGCTATGTAACTGATAATGGTGATGTGCGGCATGAGATTAACAGACGAATAGGGATTGCTGCTGGGACTTTTAAGAATCTATGGAGAGTGTGGAGAAATAGGCGTATACACCTAAAGACTAAAATTAGACTGTATAATAGTTTGGTTCTTTCTAGGGTTAGTTATGGTAGTGAAACTTGGACACTTTGTAAACAAGATAACAGGAAACTAGATGCTTTTGATTCCAGATGCTTACGCAGTATCTTGGGCATTAGGTGGTTCAACTTTGTAACTAATGATGAGATTAGGAAAAGGAGTTTGCAACCTCCTTTAAGCAGCATATTGTGCAGAGAGAGACTCCGTTGGTTTGGCCATGTTGCCCGTATGAATAATTATAGATTGGCGAATAGGGTTATGAACAGTGTGCCTAAAGGCCTCAGAAAGAAGGGGAGACCTAGGATGCAGTGGGCAGACAATGTCAAACAGGACCTTGTTAGAATTGGTGTGCAGTGGCCAGATGCAGTAGATGTAGCTCAGGATAGACTTGCTTGGAGAACTAAATTGCATGGTCTGGTTGGACCTCCGTAGCCCATGGCTGCTTGAGGATGATGATGATGATGATGATATAAGACCAATACCAAATTATTTTCTGAGTCATTGTTTAATAATGTAATAAGTATGCACTTTGTTAATGCAAAGGTTGGCTTAATTACCATATTTCTTCGATTCTAAGATGCACTTTTCCCCCCATATAAATGTCTCTTAAAACGGGGTGCATCTTAGAATCGCAGTTTTTTTTTAATTTCCCGCGCTTTGCATACAGCACCACACATTTTGTTTTTACACAGAAACCCCTCCTCCAAGTTTGACCATTATCGCTTTCTCCAAATGTGGGTATTTTTCTGCTCTTTCCAAATGTGAAGCCACCTTTATTTCATTATAGTGGAGCTCTTTGAGTGAATTATAGTGAGCTTGGAACCTGGCTGTTGACTGACAACCTTCCGCTGACACCCAGAAAAATTAAGAAAGCGCTGTTATCAAAATTGGCAGAATGGGTATCAACAGCTTGGAAGCTAATTCCAGAAAGAATAGTGCAGCTCTCATTTAGAAAATGTTGCATCACCAATGCTCTAAATGCTCTCAATGGTCAGAAGACTATGTATTATAGGATAATGGAAATAAAGATGGCTTAGAAGAATCACTCTGAATGTGAAGTAGACTCTGATACTGATTCAGATGCAGATATGACAACTTGGAAGAATCGGACCCTGATATTGATTCAGAATGAAGTGATGAATAACATACCTACTGATAAATAGGTACTATTATTGTTAGTAAATTGAATTCTATTATAATAAAAATATTTGTTACATATATTTTAGCATTTTATTTATTATTTTTTTTCTTAGAATCAAAGCATTTTTTCTGTTGGTGGTACTGAAATTAAGGTGCATCTTACAATCAATGGCGTCTTAGAATCGAAGAAATATGGTATTTGAAAATGGTTAATGGAATGATTTATTATCAGATTGTTAATGCATAACTGATGTGTGATAACATAACCTTCCATCCTGAAGGACTGTATCCCCTGACTATTCTACAGTGTTAACTATTGAGATATTTTTAATTATATGTAAGAAAATTTTCAAACCACAGCTTATATTTAAAAAAATTTAAAGTTCCATGTGTTGTACTAAAAATGGCCAATACTATTTTTGGCTTTCGTTTCATATTCTGTCAATATGCATAAGCAATGGTTTAAAATTGTACCATTTTTTTTTACACAAATACATGAACAGTGAAGATGCTGCATAGAGATATGCTAAGAGCCTCACACAGGAATTTCATTTTTATAATCTAAATATTCTGTGCTTGCAAGAGATCAGAGTACCAGGTAAAGGTCAGATATTTAAAAATTATTTTAAATTTCTCTTTTACAGAGAGGGAGGATTTGACAGCATCTGCGAGGTGTAGTTTTGCTTCTCAGCAGACCAATGATGCTCTTCTAGGATATGACTGCATCAATGAAATATATCTTACAGCTAAATTTGAAACTAGGATTAAAGATTTGAGTGTTATCTTTTGTTATGCCCCTACTGAAGACTCTGATGATAACAAGAAAGACATGTTTTAATGACAACTTTAGGATATTTTGAATTGCCAAGAAAGGAGATATTATTCTTGTGCTAGGTGACTACAATACCAGAGTTGGTACTGACCCTGACAGATGGAAGCATCCTGTCAAGGCCATCCAGTGTGATCTGTAATGTGCACAGGATATGGCTATCCTGCACATATTGCTATGACTTAACATCCCATCATGTGGACAGTGGCCTTTTTAAGCCAATGGTGTCTCCTTTGTGAGGGCAAGATAAATCTCAATGCTGGCATATCTGGGACTTGAACCTTGAAACTGCAGATTATGAGCATGATGCACTGCCAACTGAGCCACCCCTGCCACTAGTATATAAGAATACATATGGGAGCCAAAAGGTCTGACCATTAAATGTTTTGCAACTGAAGCTTAAGAAATGCTGTGCTAAGATGATGAAAAGAATTACTTTTAACCATTAAAGTTCCATAAGACACTAGTTCTGAAAGTCAAATGCAGTCTCATACCTATTAGGAAATAGTTTTCAAAATAATTCTGAGTTACTTTTTTTTCTCATAGAGTTGGTCTTTTTAAATGTTTTTTTTAATCATCCTGAACTTTTGCAAACTAAAAAAATTGAATTTCAAAATGGAGTTCAAATTTAATGATTGTAGAAATGTAATAATTTTTATATCCCATAAAGTTGCAAAAAACAAAAGAAAAACATTACATTGCTGTGGCAGTAATTATTGTAACATTTTTTTTTCACACTTAAGAGTGTTTTTTTTTTGTTGTTTTCTACCTTTTCATGGAGATTGTTCTTTGAACTCTTGCCATTTACTTTTTCTTAATCTTTTGAAATTCTTTCAAAAGTAGACTATACAATGGGTCAGTATTAAAGGTCGATATTAACAGTGAGAGTACACAATGTAGTAGCTCTGATGAAATACTCAGCAGGACTGTGCAAGAAAAACATATCAAACTATATAATTATCCTGTTTCAGTTAAATATGTATATATTATGTAGATTTAAATGCTGTTTCTTTAAGATACAACATATGTGCTGTTCATTAGTTATTTCAAAACGAGATTCATATCCAATGAAATCACTGCTGAAATGATTAGATCTGGTAATGTTTTTTATTGTGATGTGCCAGACTGAAATTTTCATCATCATCATCAAGCAGCCATGGGCTACGGAGGTCCAACCAGACCACGCAGTTTAATTCTCCAAGCATATCTGTCCTGAGCTACATCTGCTGCATCCGGCTGTAATGCTCCAAACAAATGCAAAATACTTGAAGTTTTATGCTCCGGATAGCTTAGACGGGCGCCAGGCAATAATTACCAAATTGCCAAAAGTAGAATAAGTTGATTTAGGGTTCAAATACCAGCGAGTGTTCATAAGTAAGAATCAAAAATGATTGTCAACTAATAAGAATAAATGTAAAAAAGATCCTTAATTAGCGTTGCTCAAGATAAAAAAAACTACAGACTCAAAAGTTTTATAACAAAACAAAATAGATTTATTTCCAAAATAATTAACTCACCAAGACATCAATGAAGAAACATAACTTTTGTGCTACACGCATGGTGCTTGGTGCTACACACCTTACTACATCTCTCTCCTTCTCTCTCTCTCTACTTCTCTCTCTGTGACTCGCAGGTCACGGTTTTTGACAATGATCCGGCGCATGCCGGGAAAGGACATTTGCATACTATGAGGAACGACGCAAGCTATGACGCAAGAGGGGGCGTGTCCTTGGCACGCGCTTTAACGGTTACGGTCGGAAGTTCGGAGTTGCGCGTACGCAACTCCTAGAAACTTGAAAACGAGTGCTGTGATGCCGAAAAGGAAATAAAAATCCCCAAAATGATAAATATAACGTAAATTAAACAAAACTGGTTAAGGTAAAGTCTTGCGTCATTCTTACGTCATTTACACATGGCTGAACATAAATAAGTAAAAGTATGCTAGCGCAAATTTTGATATGATGAACTATTCTTACTTTGACACAATTTTCCAGCACAACCAAAGGTACCTCCTCCCTTTTCCTCCTGACAAAAATATGTAATTAACAGCTAACCTAGTGTCAATACATACCAGTGGCTGTGACAGTTAACTGTATACTAGCATCATCGGTCTAACTAGTATCACATTCTGATACAAATTCGAAATTGGCATATCTTGAACTGTACAGAAAATAACAGGTTAATGAACTCCTAATCTTTCTAAGTCTAATAAATGTTAAAAAGATGAAAAGAAAAAGTGATTACATTGTTGCTAGCGGGGTGATAGCTTCCGCTTCTCCCCTAACCACAATAAAAAATATGTGAAAGCTAATTCTTCTCCTAAATCACATAAAAAAGGGTATTCGAATACCGTTATCTCCTCCTAATTACATTCAAATACGCAAAGCTAAGAAAATTCAAAATTTACAAACAAGCGGGATTGTAATCATCCGCTAATTCTTCTTCTATTCACAGAAATCGCGATCTAGCTGAAATAAAAAAATCATTAGTTACCTCCCCCTTCAGAGCTAACGTCCCCCTCCCAAAGGAGTTATGCTGGTAACAACTCGGTTATCAGACTAGGCCATTTGGGGACAGCTCCAAAAAGGTACACAAAAAAAAACAAAATTCTGCAGTCATCATGGTCATCATCTATATATACCAATAAATACTGCCAATGTCATCCCCAAAAATTACGTATCATTGACACATAAATATCACTGATGACACTGAACAGATTTAAACACATATACATAAATCGTAGGGGCGGGGGTGGCTCAGTCGGAAGCGCGCCAGGCTCGTAATTTGTATCGAGTATCAGGCTCGTAATCTGTAATCTGTATCGTAACTCGTAATCTGTTCGAGTCCCAGCTGGGTCAGTGTTGAGATTTATCTCCGCAAAATTTCCTCGCCCTGCCCACGGTCAGTAGGGGACACCGATGGACTTGAAAAGGCCGCCGTCCGTCGGATGGGATGTAAAGCCGTGGTCCCGTGTGCGGGAGAGCCATACTCTGTGCACGTTAAAGAACACGCTGGATGGCCTTGACGGGAGGCTACCATCTGTCTCCCAACAGCTGTTCCAGTGGGTCCCCTCCCCCAACCTTCTCTGAGCCTTCGGGGTCCATGTGACCTGGCCATTTAGCCCATGGTGTGCAAAAAAGTGCCGCTCAGAGGTAAAACAACCCAACCCAACAACATAAATCGTATCTAAGAATAAAGAAAAAAGAGTGTGAATAATTTATAATATACGATGATAACATTTCATCCAATAACTTTTACATGAATCTCCTTTTTTTTTTACATAAATTCACTTTGGAATGCACGTTATTTTACAATACAAATTCTTAAACATAAAAAATATTAAATCACTAATTCTCTTTCACTCTTCTCATTCATATCCAGAAACATTTTACAATTTCTAAACTTTCCAATATCAACTTACAAAATTTTCAGCTATCAGTCAGCTGAAAAAAAATCTACAAAAATACATTTTAACTCGCGTAAATACAATAACTAGAACCTCGATGAACAAGAATGCAAAAAAAAAAAATTCTATTCACACAAGTATAAACTCGAACTACAATAATTTCACTTTTCAAAAATAAATATCGAACTCTAAAGTTTCAACAAGAAATTAAACATCGCTAACTATATAATTCACAATAAGGCTTCTTCTTCGTCTTCATCTATTCCAGAAAAAAAAAACATTTTATAACTCAATCAAGTGCCAAGTGAAAGAAAAATATACTTAAATTTCATTGTTGGCACTCCGTGGCGATAAATCATCAAGTCCGTTTCCGATAACATCCTTCCGTCGTCGTTGGGTGGCTTCACGTAAAGTTGTTACTGAAGATCTCGTTCAAGTCAAGTCGTCGCTGTAGATCTCTCTCGTGACGTCATCTTCCCGATGTTCGCTGCCGGTTGTCGCTCTACAGGCTCTGGTCGTTTCGTCGGTCTTTCGTCACGCTCTTGACGTTGATGGAACAGCTGAATCTGACTTTGTCAGTCTTTGCCCTGTTGTGTGCAGTAGGTGATAATCTAATCTGTTCTTTTCTCTTCTGCCTGGTAAAGGTTCATCATCATCAGAGCCATCTTTCTCCTGGGTTTATTGTGGAGCATCTACTTCAGATCTAGAAAATTCTATAGATGTTTTATATATCTTTATATTCACAACATTAAAGTATCCTACTGAGGCATTAGTGGTCATATTGGCCAATTCATACAGAAGTGGGGAAAGTTTCTTCCTTATAACATATGGTCCAGCATATAATGGTGCAAATTTCTTGATGAATCCTCTTTCTTTATCACTCTTATGATGTGTTTTAATCAAGACTTTATCACCTACTTTAAATTCCATATGTCGTCGTCTTTTATTATAATCCTCTCGTTGCTTTTGTTGTGCTCGTAGGGAATTATCTTGTGCCTTTGAAATGGCTCTAATATGCTGTTCCGTTCTAAACTCAATGGATTGTGAAGATGCGGGTTGGCCAATGAGTCTGTCCCAGGGTAATGTTAGTTCTCTTCCAAGAAATATCCGTGAAGGCGTGAATTTGGTGGTTTCATGTAATGAAGTGCGTAAAGCAAAGGAAAACTGTTGCAAATATTTATCCCATGTACTATGTCTATTTTCAACGTAAGCAGCTATCATTCTGCCAATATTTTGATTAATTCTTTCTGTCAAATTTGATTGTGGATGAAATGGAGTTGTATATATATGTTTTATTTGGAACGTTTCACATACTTCAGCAAGCACATTGGAAATGAATTGGGGCCCATTGTCCGAAACTATACTCTTGGGTACCCCGTATCTGCATATAAATTCATTTACAAATTTCTTTGCTACGATTGTTGCTGTTGCATTTCTAACAGGAAATATTTCAACCCATTTCGAAAAATAATCTACCAAGACCAGAATATATTGGGATCCCGCTTGTGTTTGTGGATACGGGCCCATTAAATCCATGCCAACTAATTCCATGGGTTCATTGGAGATCGTGCTTTTCACAAGACCACAAGGATGGTTTTGATCGAATTTCGTGGTTTGACAAATTAGGCATGTTTCTACATAGGTTTTTACGTCCTTTTTCAAAGCTGGCCAATATGATCTTTTGACCACTTTCTGATAGGTTTTCCGTGTACCTAAATGTCCAGCTGAAGGTACATCATGTAATTCTCGGAGTACGTACTCTCTTAAATTCTTGGGAATAAATGGGCGATAACTGCCTGTTTGACTCGGTCGTCTGCAGTAGTACAAAATATCGTTAATTAATCTGAAATGTGTGGCTCTTCCAACAATACCTGAAGCTAGCTATACTAGGATCTAGAGGTAATTCATCAGTTTTCAAATGATGATACACGTTTCCATATTCGAAATCGCTTTGTTGTTCAGTAATTAAATGTTCCTTGTATTCGATGGGAACTATTGTGGCGAGTGAGGGAGCAAAAGGCTTATCTTCGAGCTGTGGCGTAACTTCTGCCGGCCACACGGGAGCACGGGATAATGCATCTGGTAGCTGATGTGCACTTCCCTTTCGATGCTCAACCTTGAAATTAAATTCTTGTAGGCGTAATGCCCAGCGCATTAGACGACCTGTTAGATTGGTAGATGTCTGTAACCATTGTAAAGCAGCATGGTCAGTAAAAATAGTTATGTCAGATGTGTCTAATTGTACTTTAAATTTTTCTAGAGCCCATATTACGCTTAGACATTCTTTTTCAGTCACTGTATAGTTTCTTTCAGTATGACTCAAACTGCGACTGGCATACATGATGACGTGTTCACAATTGTCATTCTGTACTTGGCTCAGCACGGCGCTGAGACCGACATCGGAAGCATCAGTGTAGATGAAAAAAGGTTTGCCTAACTGTGGCAAGGCCAACACGGGAGCATGACACAATGCATCCTTTAATGTCTGAAATGCTGTATCGCAAACAGGTGTCCATTGAAACCGCTTTCGCTTTCGACGTAATTCACACAAAGGTTCAGCCAAATTAGCAAAATTGGGTACAAATTGTCGGTACCATCCACATATTCCTAAAGATCTACTAAGTTGTTTCGAATTGCGCAGTGTGGGAAATCGTTCTATGGCTTCGACCTTATTAGGTAATGTTCTTACTCCATCCTTATTAACAGTGAAACCGAGGTATTGAACGTCTTCTCGGAGAAATGTGCATTTGGACAACTTTATGGTGAGTCCGGCTTCTCTTAACCTTGCAAATACCAAATTCAAATCAGGTAGATGCTCTGAAAAAACAGTAGAAAAAACGTCTATGTCGTCCAAGTATACTTCACAAATTTTTCCTTTTAGGTCACCCAGAACTACGGACATAAGACGTTGAAACATGGCGGGTGCTCCTGATAAGCCAAACGGTAAGCAACGAAATTGGAATAATCCATCTTTTGTGAGGAATGCTGTTTTGGGTCGATCTTGTGTATATATGGACACCTGCCAATATCCTGAAGACAAATCTAGTGTGCTAATAAATTTCTTGCCAGCCAGTTGTGTTAGTAGATTCTGAATAATAGGTAGTGGATATCTGTCGGGGACTGTAACAGCATTTAATTTTCGATAGTCTACGCAAAATCTCAAATCACCAGTTTTCTTTTTAACGAGCACGACCGGTGAAGCCCAAGGGCTAAAACTTGGCTCTATTATCCCATCCTCTAATATTTCTTTAATTTGTGTTGAAATTATCTCTTCTTTACTGGGAGGATAATTATATGGTTTGCTGTAAACAGGTCTATTATTGCCGGTGTCGATATGATGTTCTAAAATTTGACATCTACCGGGCTTGTTGTTAAAAAGTTCGTAATTAGCATTGAGCAGAGTTTCTAACTTAACCCTCTCGCTATTTCCCAAATGAGCGTTGTCAGCATGTTTTCTAATGTCTGATTTTATCTGATCGATATCCAGTTTTTCTTTCATTGTTGCTTTTAATGAAATAGTATTGTTGGCAAAATCAAATTCAATCAAGTGTTTCCGTATCGCATCTATTCCTATTAAAGAGTCGTATAATAATTCACTTATTACTAAGAATTCAAGTCTTATCTCCACATTATTTAAAGTGATAGGTAACTTAACAGTTCCTTGCGGAAAACACTGCTTGGAAGCACAAGCTAAGTTCAAAGGTCCACCGGACCACGGCTGCAAATTCAGTTTACAATTTTTCTGAATTTTATCCCATACTTTCTTATGTAGACATGTAAGATCAGCTCCTGTATCAATGCGAGCTATGAATTCTGTCTTATCGTGATAAAGCTTCACAAAAGGTAAATGTAAGACATTATGTATACCCACAGTAGCAAGACTTAACTCATGAGAGGGCTTTTGTTGAGGAACCTTGGCCTCTCGCTTCAAAGATCCCGATGAAAGTTTCCCGAATTTTCATTCCTTTGGTAACAGTATTTCTCAATATGTCCTAGTCGGCCACAAAAGTTACAAGTGATAGTTTCTCTCTTTTGTTTAACCAAAGTTTTAGGTCTAGTGTTATGGTTTGAAGCTTGACGTGGCAAAAAGTCTACGTCGTTCATATTCTATAGTTCTAGGCGCGTTCGGCGCAAATTGTCGGGACCGTGTAACTTCCAGTCGTGCGGGAGTCATTCTACGCGACTCAACCTGATATCGCTGCTTTGGCGGGAATGGCATCCATTGTTGGTTATGTGTATTTGCTGCAGATTCTCTTCTTGCAGTGTATTGCCGAGCCAATTTGACTAACTCGGTAACTGAATTTATGTTTCATACTTCTAGGAATTCTCGGATGGGCAAAAGTAATTGAGACATGCAATTTACAATATCAATTTCAGTGGCATCAACATCATACAGCTGGTATAACTCTACTGTACCCCATATAAATTTTTCTATGTCATCTCTTTCCCTTTGTCTTCATGAAAACAACTCTGTAGCTACTTCTGTAAAATCATTATAAGCCGGATATATGTCCATGATTTCGTTTTTAAATTCTTCCTAAAGTTCTATGCCATGACGACATCCTACGTTATTCCACCATTGCTTAGCGCATCCAATTAGGCAAGATACTGCTAAAACAACTTTTTTGTTGCTTGGCACTTCATGTAAACGGAAGTGCTCCTCCATGGACTTGACAAATGTCCACGATGACGGACGTTTCGAACCGTCGAACCTTATCTTAGGTAAAGGCCAATTTACATAAGGACTATAGTTAATGGATGGGTTGGCAAATCGTTGTTGTGGCGGTTGAAAATACTCTGTTCTATCGCTTGCTCCGGGCGGAACAGAAAATGGAACCTTACGTTCAAAGTTTCTTCGTTGGTGAACTGACGTAGCATTGTCAGCAAATTTAGGGGTTGTTGTCGTTCCCCTTTTCTCCCGATTATCATCAAGCAGATTCATTAGCACTTCTGCTTCCATCATTACATCTTTCAATCTACCCTTTACTCTTTCTATGTCGGGAGTCATTATGGCGGAATCGGCCATATTGTTAGCAGACATGTTTAGCGGTCTGCCGAAATTTTGAATTTTGGAAATTTTGAAAACCTTTTTTAATCTTGAGCAGCTCTCAAAGGTACTGCTATACAACAATACTAAAGCTATAACTAAGCTTTACAAAAATATAAATTTGCTTATAAAAAAAAATTTTCTTATCGTCCTACGTACTTGTGTGCCCGGACACTTCTAATCATTACATACGACAATTATCTTAAATATTCAGCAATATCTACGCTGAAACTTCAGTACCTTTGAATAATACACAAAAAATGTTAAGCTACTTGCTCAACAAAAATTTTCGGCTTAAGCTGCCGTTAAATCTACAACTAGTACATACAACTATTGAGCTCAAAAAATTACTATCTTTGACAATCATACAAAATTTATTCACAAATATATATACTATCTTTGAATACTGGCGAGTCCCTGTTCGCTGCGCCACTTCTTTTATGTACTCTGTAACGCTCCAAACAAATGCAAAATACTTTAAGTTTTATGCTCCGGATAGCTTAGACGGGCGCCAGGCAATAATTACCAAATTGCCAAAAGTAGAATAAGTTGATTTAGGGTTCAAATACCAGCGAGCGTTCATAAGTAAGAATAAAAAATGATTGTCAACTAATAAGAATAAATGTAAAAAAGATCCTTAATTAGCGTTGCTCAAGATAAAAAAAACTACAGACTCAAAAGTTTTATAACAAAACAAAATAGATTTATTTCCAAAATAATTAACTCACCAAGACATCAATGAAGAAACATAACTTTTGTGCTACACGCACGGTGCTTGGTGCTACGCACCTTACTACATCTCTCTCCTTCTCTCTCTACTTCTCTCTCTCAGTGACTCGCAGGTCACGGTTTTTGACAATGAGCCGGCGCATGCCGGGAAAGGACATTTGCATACTATGAGGAACGACGCAAGCTATGACGCAAGAGGGGGCGTGTCCTTGGCACGCGCTTTAACGGTTACGGTCGGAAGTTCGGAGTTGCGCGTATGCAACTCCTAGAAACTTGAAAACGAGTGCTGTGATGCCGAAAAGGAAATAAAAATCCCCAAAATGATAAATATAACGTAAATTAAACAAAACTGGTTAAGGTAAAGCAAAAGTGAACGGTGGGGCATCACACAGCCACTGCACACCAATTCTAACAAGGTCCTGTTTGACATTGTCTGCCCACCGCATCCTAGGTCTCCCCCTCCTTCTGAGGCCTCTAGGCACACTGTTCATAACCCTATTCGCTAATCTATAATTATCCATACGGGCAACATGACCAAACCAGCGGAGTCTCTCTCTGCACAATATGCTGCTTAAAGGAGGTTGCAGACTCCTTTGCCTAACCTCATCATTAGTTACAAAGTTAAACCACCTAATACCCAAGATACTGCGTAAGAATCTAGAATCAAAAGCATCTAGTTTCCTGTTATCTTGTTTACACAGCATCCAAGTTTCACTACCATAACTAACCCTAGAAAGAACCAAACTATTATACAGTCTAATTTTAGTCTTTAGGTGTATACGCCTATTTCTCCACAATCTCCATAGATTCTTAAAAGTCCCGGCAGCAATTCCTATTCGTCTGTTAATCTCATGCCGCACATCACCAGTATCAGTTACATAGCTCCCAAGATAATCAAACTGTGACACCTGCTCAAGACTGCAACCATTCAGATTAACTGAATCACAACCTGCCTGACCAATTTTCATCACTTTAGTTTTCTCTCTGTTTATAACCAAACCTACTCTACTACCAGTCTCATCAACAGCTCGAATGAAAGAGTTCATCTCATCAACATCATTTGCCAAAAGGGCTAAATCATCAGCATAATCTAAATCAGAAATTTTCGTATCTCCAGCCCATTTAAGGCCAAAATCTTTCCCTCGAAGTGAATTTCGCATAACATAATCAACAACCAAACTAAAGAGAAAAGGAGACAAAATGCACCCTTGTCGAACACCAGACGTAATGCTAAACCAATTGCTACAAGACTTACCAACTCTCACACATGACTCAGTGTTATTATAGAGAGCTTACATTATGTTAACTAACTTGTCTGGTATACCATATGATCTCAGAATCAACCACAAATTATGACGATCAACAGAGTCGAAAGCCTTTTTGAAATCAACAAAGCTAGCAACCAGAGGTTTCTGAAACTCTAAACATTTCTCAAGAATCTGCCTAGGTGAAAATATCTGATCCACACATCCCCTCCCACTTCTGAATCCACATTGCTCATCACGCAATTGCCTGTCAACCAGATTCTTAATTCTATTAAGCACAATCATGGAAAGAACTTTACCTGGAACAGAGAGTAGGCTGATACCCCTATAGTTATCACAAGAACTGCGATCACCTTTTTTGAAAATAGGGATAATAATAGCTCTGGTAAAATCTTTAGGAACCATGCCTTTATCATAAAAGTTATTCAAAATTTCAGTCATCCAAGTGGTAACCAAAACATTCCCAGCTCTGAGCATTTCTGTAGTAATTTCATCTACGCCTGGGGATTTATGAAGTTTCAGTTTAGAGATAGCCAAACTAACTTCAGATTGTGTTATAGGGCCAACATTAAAGCTGCCAATGCATCTATCATCATTACAAACAATGGGAGTAGAACTAACCACATTGTTTAGAACATCACTGAAATGCTCAGCCCACCTAGCCATGAGAGAATCCTCACCTTCTATAACCTTACCTTGTTTATCCTTCAATCCCTGTATGCCTGTCCGTTTTCTACCACATAAAACATTAACTATCTGATACAGCTCTCTGCTGTTGTGCAGCCTAACTGCTTCCTCAGCTTTGTCAGCCAAGTTATCAAGCCAAAGATTTTTATCAGTAGCTAACTGATCCTTTACACGTTTATTAAGCTCTGTAATCTTTTCTATTAGGACTAGTAGGGTACTGATTAAGGACATTCCTGCAGTTCCTTCTTTCTAAAATAAGCTCAATTGCCTTATCACTTAAATAATTCTGCCTCCTCTGCTCCTTTTTTCCTAAAAGAGTACTGTTAGTTTCCAAAAAAGCCTGTTTAAAATGGCCCCATTCTTCCTCAACTTCAGTATTAAGCAAACCATGACCGTCATAATGACTAAGTAACCTATCATGGTAAGCTTTAGCTATAACTGGATCTTTCAGAGCTTCAGTATTAAAGGTAAATTTTTTAACTCTAGCACAACACTTTTTAAGTTTAAGTTGCAAGACACTTTTAACAAGGTAATGGTCAGATCCAATTTCAGCTCCCCTATATGCCCTGGTATCTCTAACAGAACTAGCCCATTTGCTGTTAATTAATATATAATCAATCATTTTCCTATGCAGCCCATCAGGTGAAACCCATGTGTATTTATGTACATCGCGTGTTTGTAATATGTGTTAGTTATTCTGAAACCATTGAGTTTACTTACCTGTAGGATACGTTGCCCATTGCCACTGCAGCTACCAATACCAAAAGGGCCAATCACCCCTCCCCAAAGATCAGAGTCAGTACCAACTTTGGCATTGAAGTCACCAAGAACAAGGGTAATATCTCCTTTCTTGACAGAATTCAAAATATCCTGAAGTTGTCCGTAAAACCTATCCTTCTCATCCTCATCAGCATCCTCAGTGGGGGCATAACAGCAGATAACATTCAAGTCTTTAATGCTTGTCTGAAATTTTGCTGTAAGAAACCTTTCATTAATGCACTCATATCCTAGAAGAGCATCACTAGCATGTCTGCTGAGCAGCAGACCCACACCTTGGTGATGCTTTCCATCCTCCCTCCCTGTAAAGAGAAATTTAAAGTTATTTTTAAGTATCTCACCTTTACCTGTCCATCTGGTCTCTTTCAAGCCTAGAATATCTAGGTTATAGTGCTGGAATTCCTGCATGAGGACATCTAGAGAATAATCTCTATGTAATGTCGTCATGTTCCACGTTCCTGCAGAGAGAAAATGATTAGTAGGATTTTTAAAGAAATTAGGTTTATTGAGATTGGTAGGGCCAACAATATCAAACAGCCCCCTGATTGCAGGCATGGGGCAAAGACCCGTTCCTCCTCCGCTAAAGGCTGAAGTCACCGATGCTGGTAGGAACTTCAGGCACCACCTTTTCAAGTGGACTTTTTCAAGAGCCACATGGCCTGCCTGAGACGCATTACTCCAGTTTAGGCTTGATGATGCCCAAGTAGCTAAGTAAGGTTCAGGTACCTGCGATGGCCTCTGATTAGGATTATCCACCAGCTAATATAAGGTATCCCATGCCTCTGTTCACTTCTGGCAACCCAGAAGCAAACAGAAAACACAGCGGCAGACTCTCCCTCAACAGAGGCCCACCAGTGCAGCAAGTCCAGGAACAATAATCAAGCTCAAATCCATAAACAAGTCCAGTCTAGTAGGTATAAATGGTAAGCACCAGGACCCTGTGAAGTTGACCACTCCTCAGCAGGGTTGAAAAAAAAGAAAAAAGTGGCCATAGATGACCAGATCAGCAGGCCATACTGAACTGGCAGCCCTCCCCTTCCGTTCCCTTCCAAAAGAGAATATCTCTTTTGAAAGTTAGTTAACATAATGAAAATTCTCTGTAATAGCACTGAGTCTGTAAATGGTAGCTAGGTAGTCACTGGAAGGAGAGCTATGCACCAATCCCCTGTGATGATGCATAGAACCGGCCAGGCCTAGCACCTAATGGCCGACCCCACCTTCTCATGATGCAGACCATTAATACCTTTCAAAAGAGATATTCTCTTATGGAAGTGAACAGAAGGGGAGGGCTGCCAGATTAGTGTGGCCTACTAATCTGGACAACTATGGCTACTTTTCTTTTTTTTCTACCCTGCTGAGGAGTGGTCAACCACACAGGGTCCTGGTGCTGACCATATAAACCCACTGGACTGATATATGGCTCTGAGCTTGATTATGGATCCTGATTTTGCTGCACTGGTGGGCTTCTGTAGAGGGAAAATCTTCTGCTGTGTTTTCTGTTTGTTTGTGGGTTGACAACCTCAAGTGAATAGATTCACAGGATGTGTTTATCAGCTGGTGGATAATCCTGAGCAGAAGTCATCACAGGCACCTGAACTCTTTGCTTCTATTGGCATCATCAAATTCTGCATTGGAGGAAGTCTTTCAGTGTAGATGGGGCCCTATCAGCCTTTAGTGGTGGGGGAACGGGTCTTTGCCCCATGTCTGCGATTAGGGGGCTGTTTGATATAGTTGGCATTCCCTCTCTCAATAAACATAGTTTCTTTAAACATCCCACTAACCATTTTCTTCCATAGGTAGTTGGAATGTGAGGACTCTGCACAGAGCTCTTTCTCTTGATGTCCTCACACAAGAATTCCACTGTTATAATTTAGATATTCTTGGCCTGCAAGACACCAGATGGACAGATAAAGGTAAAATACTTCAAAATAATCTTAAATTTCTCTTTTCAGGGAGGAATGATAATAAACATCACCAAAGTGTGGATCTGCTTCTCAGGAGACATGCTAGTGATGCTCTTCTAGGATATAAGTGCATTAATGAAAGGTTTCTTGCAACAAATTTTCAGACAAGCGTTAAAGACTTGAATGTTATCTGCTGCTATGCCTCCACCGAGGATGCCGATGAGGATGAGAAGGATAGGTTTAATGGACAACTTCAGAATATTTTGAATTCTGTCAAGAAAGGAGATATTACCATTGTTCTTGGTGACTTCAATGCCAAAGTTGGTACTGACTCTGACCTTTGGGGAGGAGTAATAGGCCCTCTTGGTATTGGTAGCTTCAATGGCAATGGGCAACGTCTCCTACAGGTAAGTAAACTCAATGGATTCAGAATAACTAACACTTATTACAAACACAGCGACATACATAAGTACACATGGGTTTCACCTGATGGGCTGCATAAGAATATGATTGATTACATATTAATTAACAGCAAATGGGCTTGTTCTGTTAGGAATACCACGGCATATAGGGGAGCTGAAATTGTATCTGACCATTACCTTGTTAAAAGTGTCTTGCAACTTAAACTTAAAAAGTGTTGTGCTAGGGTTAAAAAATTTACTTTTAATACTGAAGCTCTGAAAGATCCAGTTATAGCCAAAGCTTACCATGATAGGTTACTTAGTCATTATTACAGTCATTTTATGCTTGCTACTGAAGTTGAGGAGGAATGGGATCATTTTAAACAGGCTTTTTTGGACACTAACAGTACTCTTTTAGGAAAAAAGGAGAAGAAGAGGCAGAATTGTCTGAGTGATAAGGCACTTGAGCTTATTTTGGAAAGAAAGAACTGCATGAATGTCCTTAATCAATACCCTACTAGCCCTAATGGAAAGCATTACAGAGAACTTAATAAACGTGTAAAAGATCAGTTAGCTGCTGATAAGAATCTTTGGCTTTATGGTTTGGCTGACAAAGCCGAGGAAGCAGTTAGACAGCACAACAGCAGAGAGTTGTACCAGATAGTTAATGTTTTGTGTGGTAGAAAACGGACAGGCATACAAGGATTGAAGGATAAACAAGGTAAGGTTATAGAAGGGGAGGATTCTGTTATGGCTAGGTGGGCTGAGCATTTCAGTGATGTTCTAAACAATGTAGTTAGTTCTACTCCCATTGTTTGCAATGATGATAGATCCATTGGTGGCTTTAATGTTGGCCCTATAACACAATCTGAAGTTATTTTGGCTGTTTCTAAACTTAAACTACATAAAACCCAAGGGGTAGATGAAATTGTTACGGAAATGCTTAGAACTGGAAATGTTTCGGTACCACTTGGATGACTGAAATTCTGAATATCTTTTATGAGAACGGCATGGTTGCTAAGGATTTTACCACAGCTATTGTTATCCCTATTTTCTAAAAAGGCGATCGCAGTTCTTGTGATAACTATAGGGGTATCAGCCTACTCTCGGTTCCAGATAAAGTTCTCTCCATGATTGTGCTTAATAGAATTAAGAATCTGGTTGACAGTCAATTGCGTATGAGTGATGTGGATTCAGAAGTGGTAGGGTATGTGTGGATCAGATATTTTCACTTAGGCAGATTCTTGAGAAATGTTTAGAGTTTCAGAAACCTTCGATTGCTAGCTTTGTTGATTTCAAAAATGCATTCGACTCTGTTGATCGTCATAATTTGTGGTTGATTGTGAGATCATATGGTATACCTGACAAGTTTGTTAACATAATGAAAGCTCTGTATAATAACACTGAGTCGTGTGTGAGAGTTGGTAAGGCTTGTAGCAATTGGTTTAGCATTACTTCTGGTATTCCACAAGGGTGCGTTTTGTCTCCTTTTCTCTTTAGCTTGGTTATTGATTATGTTATGCAAAATTCACTTCAAGGGAAAGATTTTGGCCTTAAATGGACTGGAGATAGGAAAATTTCTGATTTAGATTATGCTGATGATTTAGCCATTTTGGCAAATGATGTCGATGAGATGAACTCTTTCATTCGAGCTGTTGATTAGACTAGTAGTAGAGTAGGTTTGGTTATAAACAGAGAGAAAACTAAAGTGATGAAAATTGGTCAGGCAGGCTGTGATTCAGTTAATCTGAATGGTTGCAGTCTTGAGCAGGTGTCACAGTTTAATTATCTTGGGGGCTACATAACAGATACTGGTGATGTGCGGCATGAAATTAACAGACGAATAGGGGATTGCTGCCGTGACTTTTAAGAATCTATGATAGTGTGGAGAAATAGGCGTATACACCTAAAGACTAAAATTAGAGACTATATAATAGTTTGGTTCTTTCTAGGGTTAGGTATGGTAGTGAAACTTGGACACTTTGTAAACAAGATAACAGGAAACTAGATGCTTTTGATTCCAGATGCTTATGCAGTATTTTGGGCATTAGGTGGTTCAAATTGTAACTAATGATGAGGTGAGGCAAAGGAGTTTGCAACCTCCTTTAAGCAGCATATTGTGCAGAGAGAGACTCCGTTGGTTTGGCCACGTTACCCGTATGATAATTATAGATTTGCGAATAGGTTATGAACAGTGTTCCTAAAGGCCTCAGAAAGAATGGGAGACCTAGGATGCTGTGGGCAGACAATGTCAAACAGGACCTTGTTAGAATTTGTGTGCAGTGGTCAGATGAAGTGTTTGTAACTCAGGAGAGAGTTGCTTGGAGAACTAAATTACACGGTCTGGTTGGACCTCCGTAGCCCATAGCTGCTTGAGGATGTTGATGATGATGATGATGAATAGCACTGAGTCATTTGCGAGAGTTGGTAAGGCTTGTAGCGATTGGTTTAGCATTGCTCCTTTTCTCTTTAGTTTTATTATTGATTATGTTTTGTGGAATTCACTGCAAGGGGAAGATTTTGGCTTTAAATGCTCTTGAGATTTCAAAATTTATCGTTTAGATTATGCTGATGATTAAGCACTTTTGGTAAATGTTGTTGATGAAAACACTTTCATTAGAGCTGTTGATAAATAGGAAGAAAACCAAAGTGATGAAAATTAGTCAGCCAGGTGGAGTTTCTGTTGTTTTGAACAGTTGCTCTATTGAGAAAGTGTCTTAATTTACCTCTCCTGAAAGCTGTGTAACAGATACTGGTGATTCATGGCATGAGATAAACAGGAATAGAGCTTGCTACTGGTGCTTTTAAGAATCTATGGAGAGTGTGTAAAATCAAGTGTATACACTTAAAAGTTTATAAAAGAGCTTTATAATAGTTTGGTTTCTTCTGAAGCTTGTTATATTAGTGAACATCTTTTTAAGCAAGTTAACAGAAAACTTAATACCTTAATTCTAGTGCTTATGCAGTATCTTGGTCTTTAAGTGGTTTGACTCAATAACTAATGATGAAGTTAGGCAAAAGAATCTGTAATCACCTCTGAGCAGCATATTGTGCAGAGAGACAGAACTTTGCCTAACTGTAAATGGTAGCTAGGTAGTCACTGGAAGGAGAGCGATGCACCAATCCCCTGTGATGATGCATAGAACTGGCCAGTCCTAACACCTAATGTCCAACCGCACCTTCTCGTGGTGCACACCGTTAGTACCTTTCAAAAGAGATTCTCTCTTGTGGAAGAGAACGGAAGGGGAGGGCTGCCAGATTAGTGTGGCCTACTGATCTGGACAACTATGGCTACTTTTCTTTTTTTTCTACCCTGCTGAGGAGTGGTCAACCACACAGGGTCCTGGTACTGACCATATAAACCTACTTGACTGGACTGTATTAAGGATTTGAGCTAGATTATGGATCCTGAATTTGCTGCACTGGTGGGATTCTGTGGAGGGAAAATCTTTCACTGTGTTTTCTGTTTGTGGGTTGACAGCCCCAAGTGAACAGATTCACAGGATATGTTTATCAGCTGGTGGATAATCCTGAGTAGAGGTCATCGCAGGCACCTGAACTCTTTGCTTCTACTACCATTGTCAAATTCTACCTTGGAGGAAGTCTTCCAGTGTAGATGTCTTCAACCTTTAATGGTGGGGGAACTGGTCTTTGGCCCATGTCTGCAATTAGGAGGCTGTTTGATATTGTCTGCATTCCCTCTCTCAATAAACATAGTTTCTTTAAACGTCCCACTAACCATTTTCTCTCTCGATAGGTAGAGACCAGATGGATAGATAAAGGTCAGATTCTTAAAAATAATCTTAAATTTCTCTTTACAGGGAGGGAAGACAATAAGCATCACCAAGGCGTGGATCTGCTTCTCAGCAGACACGCTAGTGATGCTCTTCTAAGATATGAGTGCATTAATGAAAGTTTCTTACAGCAAAATTTCAGACAAGCATTAAAGACTGGAATGCTATCTGTTGTTATGCCCCCACTGAGGATGACAATAAGGATGAGAAGAGGAATGATAGATTTTATGGACAACTTCAGGATATTTTTATCGCTGTCAAGAAAAGAGATATTACCCTTGTTCTAGGTGACTTCAATGCCAAAGTTGGTACTGACTCTGACCTCTGGGGAGGAATGATAGGCCATTTTGGCATTGGTAGGCTGCAATCAGCAATGTCTCCTACAGGTAAGTAAACTCAGTGGTTTCAGAATAACTAACACTTATTACAAACACTACAACATACATAAGTACACATGGGTTTCACCTGATGGGCTGCATAAGAATATGATTGTTTATATATTACTTAGCAGCAAATGGGCTAGTTCTGTTAGAAATACCAGGGCATATAGGGGAGCTGAAATTGGATCTGACCATTACCTTGTTAAAAATGTCTTGCAACTTAAACTTAAAAAGTGTTGTACTAGGGTTAAAAAATTTACCTTTAATACTGAAGCTCTGAAAAACCCAGTTATAGCTGAAGCTTACCGTGGTAGGTTACTTAGTCATTATGACAGTCATGGTTTGCTTAATACTGAAGTTGAGGAAGAATGGGGCCATTTTAAACAGGCTTTTTGGAAATTAATAGTACTCGTTTAAAGAAAAAGGAGCAGAGGAGGCAATATTATTTGAGTGATAAGGCACTTTAGCTAATTTCAGAAAGAGAAAACTGGACTAATGTCCTTAATAAATAACCTACTAGTCCTGATAGAAAGCATTACAGAGAGCTTAATAAACATGTAAAGGATCAGTTAGCTGCTGATAAGAATCTGTTGCTTGATGGCTTTTCTGACAAAGCCAAGGAAGCAGTTAGACAGCATAACAGCAGAGAGCTGTACCAGATAGTTAATGTTTTGTGTGGTAGAAAATGGACAGGTATACAGGGTTTGAAGGTTATAGAAGGTGAGGATTGTGTCATGGCTTTGTGGGCTTAGCATTTCAGTGATGTTCTAAACAATGTGGTTAGTTCTTCTCCCATTGTTTGCGTGATGATAGATGCATTGGTGGCTTTAATGTTGGCCCTACAACACAACCTGAAGTTATTTTGGCTGTTTCTAAACTTAAACTTCATAAATCCCCAGGTGTAGATGAAATTACTGCAGAAATGCTTAGAGGTGAGAATGTTTCTGTTACCACTTGGATGACTGAAGTTTTGAATATCTTTTATGATAAAGGCATGGTTCCTAAGGATTTTACCAGAGCTATTATTATCATCCCTATTTTCAAAAAAGGTGATCACAGTTCTTGTGATAACTATAGGGGTATCAGCCTACTCTCTGTTCCAGGGAAAGTTCTTTGCATGATTGTGCTTAATAGAATTAAGAATCTGGTTGACAGGCAATTGCGTGTTGAGCAATGTGGCTTCAGAAGTGGTAGGGGATGTGTGGATCAGATATTTTCACTTAGACAGATTCTTGAGAAATTTTTAGAGTTCCAGAAACATTTTGTTGTTAGCTTTGTTGATTTCAAAAATGCTTTCGACTCTGTTGATCATCATAATTTTGGTTGATTGTGAGATCATATGGTATACCAGACAAGTTAGTTAACATAATGAAATCTCTCTGTAATAACTGAGTCGTGTGCGAGAGTTGGTAAGGCTTGTTAGCAATTGGTTTAGCATTACTTCTGGTGTTCGACAAGGGTGCATTTTGTCTCCTTTTCTCTTTAATTTGGTTATTGATTATGTTATGCAAAATTCACTTCGAGGGAAAGATTTTGGCCTTTAAATGGTCTGGATATACGAAAATTTCTGATTTAGATTATGCTGATGATTTAGCCCTTTTGGCAAACGATGTTGATGAGATGAACTCTTTCATTTGAGCTGTTGATGAGACTGGTAGTTGAGTAGGTTTGGTTATAAACAGAGAGAAAACTAAAGTGATGAAAATTGGTCAAGCAGGCTGTGGCTGAGTTAATCTGAGGGCATTAGGGGGTTCAACTTCGTAATTAATGATGAGGTTAGGCAAAGGACTCTGCAACCTCCTTTAAGCAGCATAGTGTGCAGAGAGAGGCTCTGTTGGTTTGGCCATGTTGCCTGTCTGGATAATTATAGATTGGCGAATATTGAACATTGTGCCTAAAGGCCTCATAAAGAGGTGGAGACCTAGGATGCAGTGGGCAATCAATGTCAAACAGGAACTTGTTAGAATTGGTGTGCAATGGTCCGATGCAGCAGATGTAGCTTAGGACAGATATGCATGGAGGACTAAATTGCACTTTTTGGTTGGACCTCTGTAGCCCATGGCTGCTTGAGGGTGGTTAGGATGATGATGATACCATCCTTCTTCCATTTTGTCAGCCATTCATCGGTCACTTTAAACTTTTCTTTTAATTTTTCATCAAAATTTTGGCTTTTTGTAAAAGAACTCTGCATTTTATAAGAGTGTTAATTGAGCTAGTTGCTGAAACCATATCAGTAGCACTTCATGTACTGTATGGCTTGCAATCTGCAGTTCCCAGGTTTGAGTCTCAGCTGGGTCAGTGTTGAGATTTAGCTCCACAAAACCTCCCACCCTGCCCATGCTTAGTAGGGGATACCAAAGGACTTGGAAAGGACTATGTTAATGTGACCTGTGTGCAGGAGAGAGAGCCATACCATGTGCACATTAAAGAACATGCTGAATAGCTTTTACATGCTGCTACCATCTGTGTCTGAACAGCTGTTCCAGTGGGTCCCATCCCCCAACCTTCTTTGGACCTTCAGGGACCTTGTGACCTGGCTATTTATTTATACTAGTTGCAACTATTGTTTAACCCTTTAATTCCCAGAACAGCTCAAAATGGCAGAGATTTGAAATGGACTAGTCCAAATAGCAGTGTCAAATAGTGTTATTTCTTTGTTTTTACTACCCTCTACCCTCAGATTTCTTGGGCATTAAAGGGTTAATGCGTCACAAGATTTCAATAATTTTGATAAAGATGATGTTGGTGTATTCCGTATTTACCAACCATTTCTCTTTGAGACAGGTTGCTTAAATTTAACTTGTAATATTTGTCTGTACCTTTTTTTTTTTGCAACTTAAAATGGATAAAGGTCCTAGAAACTATTCCTAGTTTATATTGGCCTTCTCATACTGGGACACGCCTCACTAAGGCTTAAGTCACTGCTGACCACACTGCCTCAGTTAGATCTAACAGTACACAAACAACCTTCGTATTCTGGGACTAGAGACCAGACCTAGACAGTTGCATTGTCACTGTGAACCAGCATGATACTGCTGCACACCAAGGTGACAACTGTTTCGTTATACTAAAATCTGTTCTCCTATTCACTAACATTTTTATAAAAATGTTTAAAATATGAACAAGGAAAAAAATCAGCCACTTACCAATGACGATTATCACCAAACAGTAAAATGAGTTACTGATTGAATAAAGCAAACAGGTAAAGTTAGGACTCATTTATAATGTTGAGAATAGTATCCAAATTCTTAATTACCTTGTGAATAGCAGAGAATGTGTTATAATTTGTTTCTTGGCCTATGATGAGAGAAGAGTGAAAGACAGTGTTAGTGAGTGCTCATGTGTGGAGGCTATAAAGGCCCCCACACACGTGCACATTCTATTCTTAAAGCCACTCATTAAGTGAAAGGAAGTGGTTCATGTCACAGTGTATATTTAAAAATAATAGAATTACTCTACAACATTGTAGTGTCTGAGACACCTAGTTGTTTTTATTAGTATCTACATAATTATCTGGGTTTTCTGTCTGGTAATCAAAACATAGGGGGGGCGGGGCTCAGTTGGTAGCGCGCCAGGCTCGTAATCTGTAGTTCCCAGGTTCGAGTCCCAGCTGGGTCAGCGTTGAGATTTATCTCCGCAAAATTCCCCGCCCTGCCCATGGTCAGTAGGGGACACCAATGGGCTTGGAAAGGCCGCCTTCCGTCGGATGGGATGTTAAGCCATGGCCCCGTGTGCGGGAGAGCCATACCCTGTGCATGTTAAAGAACACGCTGGATGGCCTTGACGGGAGGCTACCATCTGTTTCCCAACAGCTGTTCCAGTGGGTCCCCTCCCCCAATCTTCTCTGAGCTTCGGGGTCCATGTGACCTGGCCATTTAACCCATGGTGTGCAAAAAAGTGCCGCTCAGAGGTAAAACAACCCAACAACCCAACTCAAAACATAGGTGAGTTTGTTGTCCTGTAGAGGGTACTACAGTCATTATTGTGGGTTCACATTATTCTTGATGTGGCTGTTCTTGGTGGGAATTCTGTTACGAGTTTCACATTCATTTGAGAGTGACACAGAGGAATGAATAAGACTGAGTCTATGACTTGCTGCACACATTAGCCAAAGTACCTGTAAATATCCAGTAGATGTCACAACTTTTCAAGAAAAAGTGATTAATGTATATTTTGTAATAAAAAAAAATATTTTTTTTAAAGTTTTTCTTATATTTGGTATTTTTACTAGAATTCTTACCTTGGTAAGTGTCAAAATTTAACCAAGTAACCTGGTGAAGTGTTGAGGCACTAAACTTAACTAAAGTTACTAAAGTGGATATGCTTTCCACAAATAATAAAATACTCCATTGTACAATCAGGGAAATCAAGATTGTGTTTTGACTAGAATGTTATAATTAATCTTGTTTTCATAAATTTCACACTATTGTATAGCTCTTTAAATAAAGAACACACAGAAGGTTCTGTTTCCACATTTTATCACTTACACGAGGTTGCGTGTTATTTGTACAATGAGTGAAGCAGCAAATCTCCAGGAAATGGCCTCTTATTTCAAAGTTAACAAAAGATAAATGCAATAATTTGTAAAATTCTGAGATTTTATTTGGTTATTTTACTGTATTCCAATATTTCATTATTCACTGATGCATTCAAAAATTGGTGTAACGGTAACAGAAATTGAAGTGGTCTGAGAACATATGCTTTAGATTTGCATGTGCAAGTAACCATATATTGAAAACTATAAGAATGCATATCACCTTTAGTGCATATGGTAATCTTATTTTCAAAGATAATGAAGTTCTTCCTTTACCTACTTTTTCACTCCTTAAAAGTTTTAATTTGAACATATGCATGATTGAGAAAATGTAAACAATAGTGGTTTATTAGTACTTAAACAAGAGAAAAAAGTATTTGTTTTTTTATTCTTTAATTTAAAAAGTTGCTTTCCTCACACACCCATGAAATAAAAAGGGCAGACCGTTGCTTGTCAGTGGAATACCTCTTGACACCATACCACCAAAATTTGTACCATAAATAGATCACTTACAACATTCATTAAAAGTTTTGAAATTTCCATATTTAGTGATCTATAACAATGTAAATTAATACTACTTAAAGATTTGAAAAAAAAATGTGAATTATAATATTTTAATAGTACCAATCCAACTAGAAGATAATTTTCCAATTATCGCTTAAAAGTTGTGGTTTCCACCTACCCTGGACATAAGGGGTCAATTCATTATTTCCAGTAGAATATTCATAATTATCATATTCCACTATCAGAATTTCAATATTCTAGCATAAATACTTAGTTTGCAATATTTATTAAAATTTAGCAATTTTAAAAATCTCCTCCAATAGAGCATTTCAGAGATTCGGAAAGTGCAAATCATAATATTGTATGTCCCAGACTCATATTCTTCAGTTCCCAGGTTCAAGTCTTGCTTGGGCCAGCAATGAAATTTATCTCCTCAAAACTCTCCACCCTGCCATCAGTCAGTAGGGGACATTGATGGGCTTGTGGAGGCCACTGTCTGTTGGAGAGGATGTTAAGCTGTTGCCTTCTGTGCAGGAGAGCTATACCCTGTGTACATTATAGAGCACTCTGGATGGCCTTGATGGGCGGCTACCATCTGTTTACCAACAGCTGTGTAGTGGGTACCCTCCCCCAACCCTCTCAGAGCCATCAGGATATTGTAACCTAGCCATTTATCCCATTATGTGCAAAAAAAGTTGCTCAGAGGTAAAACAACCCACCCCCTGGGGGTAAGGGGTCAACTCGTTGTTAATGGAAACTTAATGACCTTCACATTCCACCACCAAAATTTCTAGTATATATGCATTGTTTGTTATATTTGCTTGAATTTTTGTAATGTTGAACTTTTTCCACCATTGTAGGGTGCAATTATAGCTTTTGGGATATTTGGAAAGTGCAAATTGTAATATTTCATCAGTACCTATTCAACCCGGTCTGTAAATGGTAGCTAGGTAACACTGGAAGGAGAGCTATGCACTAATCCCCTATGATGATGCATACATAGAACCGGCCAGGCCTAGCACCTAATGTCCAACCGCACCTTCTCGTGGTGCAGACTGTTAGTACCTTTCAAAAGAGATACTCTCTTGTGGAAATGAACTGAAGCAGAGGGCTGCCAGATTAGTATGGCCTATTGACCTGGACAACTATGACTACTTTTTTTTTTCTACCCTGCTGAGGAGTGGTCAATCACACAGGGTCCTGGTGCTGACCATATAAACCCACTTGACTGGACTGAATTAAGGCTCTGAGCTTGATTATGTATCCTGAATTTACTGCACTGGTGGGCTTCTGTGGAGGGAAAATCTTCCACTGTGTTTTCTGTTTGTGTGTTGACAGTCCCAAATGAATAGATTCACAGGATGTGTTTTATCAGCTGGTGGATAATCCTGAGCAGAAGTCATCGCAGGCACCTGAACTCTTGCATCTATAGGCATTGTCAAATTCTACATTGGAGGAAGTCTTCCTGTGTAGATGCTATTTGGTGCCAGCTCCTGTATGCTCCCTGTGAAGGTTCCGCTGACTCGGGTACCTTCGCAGCGTCCTGAATGCTTGCCCGCGTGTTTGCCATCCACCAAGATCTGTGTCCCTGGAAAGGAGGATCCTGGTAGTTGCCCGAGGGTCCCTGTCTTCTTTCCTCAGTTCATGACTGGCAGAGTCCCCTTTAGCTGCTTTGCCATCGAGGAGCCTGTTGTGGCAGGCCGGGGCAGCTGATTCCGGGGCCTCTGCTATACACTACTTTGGCCTCTGCTTTACTCTACTTTGTCCTCTGCTTCCGGTAAATGGGAGCTCCTGGGGTTCCCCCCCCCACCCCCCAGGAGCAATTGGCTGGTGGGCAGGTCCTGCTGTGCAGAGTGGTGAGTAACCTTGCCCACGGTCCGGGTACAGGTTTGCGAGTTTCCTCACTAATTATTTTCCTTTTGTAGTTATAATTTCTTTGTGAGGCCAGTTTGACTGTTCACAATTTTGTTATTTTATGCTTTGTTCCTTTCACGTAGAAAGTTTATTTCTGCACATTTCTCTTTTCATTTTCCTTTTATTTATTTGTGAGGGCTTGGCTCATTATCTGTGTGGGTATAGTACCTGTGTAGCCCTGGCGCCCGACTGGGCATCCCCTTTGGCTCCGTGGAGGGTAAGGACAGTGGACACAGATCCACACAATAACGAATCGCATGAGTAGATGATGGAATTAATGTGATCAATGCCACTGAGAGGGCTTGCATGAGCCCCCATCTTTCTCATTATCTCTGTTATCTATGCCATTGTCTTCTTTGTCTGTGTCTTGGTTCCCGAGATTCCTGATCATCCACTCCATGGGTGATCAGGTACTTGGGGACATGTCCCCATTTTTTCCTCCCCAACCAACAAGGAGGGTTGAAAGGTATTGCGCAAGAGCTGAAATCCGTCGAGCGCTTAAGATTTGTTCCAAACACTCAGAACTGCTCCTGAAAGTCGGAGAGATTGGTGGGGTGGCTGTTGAAGTCGCTCTCCACAAAACTTTGAATTTCTGTTAGGGTGTGATAACTGAGTGGGGCCTTCTCAAAGTCACCAAGGAGGAAATCCTCTCAGAACTCGCTCCCCAAAGGAGTAACAGCGGTCCGCCAGGTTTCGATGCGCTGTGATGGTAAATTGGTACCCACCCAGGTACTGATTATAACACTCAACTCACCATGCCTGCCTTCTTCCATCAAGGCAGATTATTTACACTGTGAGGTACCGCTGTATATATCAAACCCTCTGCACTGTTTTTAGTGCCAGATATATGGTCATGCCCACACAGCTTAACAGGGCAAATCACCTATGCTTGCTGTGGCAGTAAGGATTGTCTCAATCGTGACTGCACAGCAGAAAAGGCAAGCTGTGTCAACTGTAGTGGTGAACATCTGGCATATTCCCGCAACTGTCCAAAGTGGAAGGAGGAAAAGGAGGTTCAACATCTCAAAACGATCAGTAACATCTCTTACGAAGCTCGCTGCACCACACGCCCAACCTTGCAAGGTATCCTATGCCAGTGCAGTCATTGGGAAGCCCATCGTTCCAGTGACTTCAGTGGCGGTGCAGACTGACATCAGTCTACCACCTACTGAATCTTTCTCACCTGCAGCAAGATACCTCCTGATGCAAGTGAAACCGAGTTTGGTGTCGACTTCGACATCAACCCGTTTCCATTCCTGTAACTCAGCCTTCCACCTCCACTGGTAGGCCTCCTCCTTCCTGTCCTCAGACAACTAGACCTTCCAAAGTAGCCCCCACCAGGCCCAAAAAGAAAACCATCAGACCTTCACCAAGAGTGGTCCCGATCCATGCCCCTCGGATGATTCCGAGGACATGGATATAGACCGCCCCTATTCACTAAACCGTCCTCTGTGGCGGTTAAGTTGAATAAGAATTCATTGTCCGTCCTCTCTTCTAAGTTCTGAGATGTCCACACTCCTACAATGGAATTCCTTCCAGAGTAATCTTGATGACATCGAAGCCCTCCTTTAGGCACACCAGCCCATCTGTGTGTGCCTGCAGGAGACATACTTGCAGCCAGTCACAGATTCCACAATCCAGCATTTTTCATTAGTTTGCTGGGACCGGGATGGAGATGGTCCAGCTTGCAGTGGTATCGCCATCCTCTTGAGGAACCATTCTCCATTCCAGGTCATACCCCTCACTACAAACTTAGAGGTTGTAGCCTCCGCCTCTTTGTGAGGTTCTCACTGACTGTCTGCTGTGTATATCTTCCATCTGGGAGCATTGTCTTCCAGGAGGACCGTGATGCCCTTGTCTCGCAGGAAGGGGGACCATGCCCCTGTCCCCCTTCCTCATCACGGGGGACTTCATTGGACACAGTCCACTATGTGTCAGTGCTGACACCAACAGGAGGGGCAGGGTCCTGGAGCAATGGCTCCTGGATCCTTCTCTCCTCTTGTAGAACACCATTGTCAGTACTTACTTTCACTCCCCATCCCGCACATTCACTGCCATTGACCTCACCATCTGCACCTCCTTGATCTTTCCACTCTTTATATGGGAGGTCGAGGACAACCCTTATGGAAGCGATCACCTCCCCGTCATGTGCACCATCTCCCGTGGGAGGCTTTGCAGCCCTTCACACATCTCATGTGGAGGCTTGATCGGCTGACTGGAGTGGTTTCGAGCTGCTCTCTGAGCTCGATGACCACTCTTGTCAGCCAGGAGCCCATCAATGTGGCAGTAGCAGAGATAACGGACTGTATCGTAGATGTAGCTGCGTCAATTCTTCAAACTTCAACACGGTTTCCTTGTTTTCCGAAACTGTGGTGGAATCCAGATTTCACTGCAGGTCATAAGTCTCTGAACAAGGCTTGGGGGTGTTTCAGAGATATTCTATGCCCCCCAACCTTGAAACTTTCAAACGAGCCAGAAGGAATCTTGGATCAAATATACGTCTTCTATCACCCACACGACCAGTTCTAAGGTTGTGTGGGATAAAGTCTGGAAGAAGGGTGGGAACTACATATCCCACTCATTATTGATCCTGGAGCACAATGGACAGGCAATTGCTGATCCTCCAGAAATTGCCGACACTGGGGGAGTCATTCTCCTCCATCTCTTCTTCTTACTCCTCCGAGTTCCTGGCCAGAAGAACAGGTCAGAACGCTCTCCGCTGTCCTTCCACTCGAATGGCCTGGAGTTTTACAACAGGCCATTCACAGCGGAGGAGCTTTGCCTTGCTCTGCACACCACTCGTGCATCTGCTGTCAGGCCAGACAATGTCCATTATACCATGCTCCAACATCTCTCATCATCGAGCAAGGATCGGCTGCTCCATCTTTTCAATTGCATTTTTCTTGAGGAGCAGTTTCCAGACTCCTGGCGGGAGGACATTTTCTTAATCTTCCTGACGCCAGGAAAGGATTCAGAGATTCCTTCTAATTATCATCCCATAGCGTTGATGAGCTGTGTGTGCAAGATGTTGGAAAGAATGGTAATTGCCAGACTCGTCTGGTATTTAGAACACCACAACCTTTCCAACACCAAGTGTGGCTTTCGCAGGCAATGGTCAACTCTTGACCATCTGATATGCTTCGAATCGGCTATCAGAAATTCTTTTCTATGTAGAGAGCACCTGGTGTTAATTTTCTTTGACATTGGAAAAGCATATGACACGACTTAGCGATTCGGCATTCTTCGTGAAGTCACATGCTGATCTTCATCTCCAACTTCTTATCGGCATGTTCTTTTCGTGTCCGTGTTGGCAACACTCTGTTGTGACCATATCCCCAAGAACAGGGGGTGCCACAAGGCTGCGTTCTGAGTGTTACACTTTTCGCTGTCAAGATTAATGGTGTTAAAAAACTCGAAGATGAGACCAAATTTCTCGGTCTCATCTTCAATTGGAAATTGACCATTTTACCACACATACGTCATCTCAGGTCCAAGTTCACACAGGCATTGAACATCGTTAAGGTCCTCTCTCTCCTGGGGAGCTGACCGATGTTCTTTGTTCCACCTGTACCGTACACTTGTCGATCGAAACTGGACTACGGATCCCAGGTGTATGACTCTGTCCAGGATTCGGTGGTGAAAGTGCTGATCCCTCTCCATCACCAGGCCCTCCATGTTTGCACGGGAGCCTTCCACACCTCACCGGTCCAGAGTCTTTATGTTGAGACTGACAAACCATCTTTATCTCGCATATCTCAGAGACATCAACACCAGTCTCGATAGTGTAGCACAGTCGACAACCATGCCACTACCACCTTGGCTTGCTGTTTACCCTTCCTGCGATTTCTCTCTTTGCAGGACGGGGAACGCCTTTACACCTGACTGTACCGGCAACTCTTTGCCAGCCATTGTGCTGAGTACCTAGTCTTCTTGTCTGTCTTTTCAGATGGCTTGAAGTCTGGCACATCAGTGGGATTGGCCATGGTCTACTGCAATGTAATCATTGCAGCCCAGATCCCACTGCAGTGTTCCATCTTCACTGCAGAGTTGCACGCTATCAGCCTCGCCTTGGACCATGTGACAGCTAAGCATCATTGTCGGAGTATGCTTTACACAGACTCACTTAGCTCGCTACAGGCTTTGATCTCAGTGAGGCATCGGCCTTACCCAGTTATTTCTAAAATCTGCCAGCAGCTCCATCGTCTGGCAGCCACAACCACCATCCATTTCTGTTGGGTGCTGGTCATGTCGGTATCAGGGGCAATGGCTTGGCAGATGCTGCCGCCAAGTAAGCCACGCGACTGGCTCTCTGTTGCCGGTTCCATATCTGGATTTCTGACAGCATTTTACCATCGAGCTTTGGGCACAGTGGCAGAGATCTTGGTCAGAACAGCTTACAGACAAGGTCTTTGAGATCAAACCTATCATGAAACCATGGCAGTCTTGTTACAGCAGGAATCGCAAGGTCATTCATTTCATATACATTCATTTCTTCTTTGGGCGGACGACAAACCTAAGTGCAAGTGTTGTGACACCATTTTAACAATAAAACATATTTTAATCTCATGTCCCACTTTTAATTTTGAAAGACATGTTTTTTAACTTTCATGATTTTATGTCTGAGCTCTTTACAATCGGACATCTTTTATCCGATAGCACTATTTTACCTGCCGTTTTTGCATTTTTACATTTTACTGGATATTTTACCCATTTATGATTTTTATTTTTACTTTGTTACCTATATTTTATACTTGTTACTGATTTTAAATGGGTCCTATACACCCATTTTAGTATTGACTTATACACTTTTTCTTTTTATTACTCTTGTTTATACTGATTTATCTTTATTGTGGTGTTTTATTACTGTGAATTTTAACTTTGGTTGTGGGTTCAGTTACTTTTATCCCTTTGTCTTTTAGTTTAGCTCAATATAGCCTAGCTGCTCTTGCACCATAAAACCCCAACCAACTAGTAGATGGCTTCAGCCTTTAGTAATGGGGGAACAGGTTTTTGCCCTATGCTTGCAATTAGGGCTGTTTGATGATGTTGGCATGGTTAGTGACACATGGTTAGTGATGACGTGGTTGATGAACATGGTTAATGAGACTTAAAGAAATTATTTTCTCTCCATAGGTAGTTGGAATGTGAGAACTCTGCACAGATATTATTCTCTTGATATGCTCACACAAGAATTCCACCATTATAGCCTTGGTATTCTTGGCTTGCAAGAGGCCATGGACAGATAAAGATCAGATTCTTAAAATAATCTTAAATTTCTCTTTTTCAAGGAGAGAAGATAATAAGCATCTTCAAGGTGTAGGTCTGTTTCTCAGCAGACACACTAATGATGCTCTTCTAGGATAGGTTTCTTACAGCAAAATTTCAGACAAGCATTAAAGACTTGAATGCTATCTGTTATTATGCCCCCACTGAGGATGCCAATGAGGATGAGAAGAATAGGTTTTATGGACAACTACAGGATATTTTGAACGCTGTCAAGAAAGTAGATATTACCCTTGTTCTTGGTGACTTCAATGCCAAAGTTGGTACTGACTCTGACCTTTGGGGAGGGGTAATAGGCCCTTTTGGTATTGGTAGCTGCAATGGCAATGGGCAACGTCTCCTACAGGTTAGTAAACTCAATGGTTTCAGAATAACTAACACTTATTACAAACACCGCGACATACATAAGTACACATGGGTTCACCTGATGGGCTGCATAAGAATATGATTGATTATATATTAGTTAACAGCAAATAGGTTAGTTCTGTTAGGAATATCAGGGCATATAGGGGAGCTGAAATTAGATCTGACCATTACCTTGGTAAAAGTGTCTTGCAACTTAAATTTAAAAAGTATTGTGGCAGGGTTAAAAAATTTACCTTTACTCATAATAAATAGGCACTTTAGCGTTGATTTAAATATTAGAGGAAAAATTGTCTTGAGCCGGGTGGTATAAGAACCCACTACCTCCTGATAACATGTCCTCCAAATATTTAATTTTTCCTCTAATATTTAAATCGACGCTAAAGTGCCTATTTATTATGAGTTGATTTGAAATACATCGAGCCTATTTCATTGATTATTTAATTTACCTTTAATACTGAGGCTCTGAAAGACCCAGTTATATATAGCTAAAGCTTACCATGATAGGTTACTTAGTCATTATGAAGTCATGGTTTGCCTACTATTGAAGCTGAGGAAGAATGGGACCATTTCAAACAGCCTTTTTTGGAAACTAACAGTACTCTTTTAGGAAAAAAGGAGCAGAGGAGGCAGAATTATTTGAGTGATAAGGCACTTTAGTTTATTTCAGAAAGAAAGAACTTAATCAATACCCTACTAGAAAGGAATGTCCTTAATCAATACCCTACTAGTCCTAATAGGAAGCATATAATGCTTCCTATTAGGAAGATTATTAATAGAGTTTAATAAACATGTAAAGGATCAGTTACCTGCTGATCAATAGATATAGAATCTTTGACTTGGTAGCTTGACTGACAAAGCTGTGGAGGCAGCTAGACAGTACAACAGCAGAGAGCTGTACCAGATAATGTTTTGTGTGGTGGGAAGCTGAGAAGTATACAGGGATTGAAGGATAAACAAGTTATAGAAGATGAGGATTCTGTCACTGCTAGGGGGCTGAGCATTTCAGTTATGTTCTGAGCAATGTGGTTAGTTCTACTCTCATTGTTTGTAATGAGGATAGATACGTTACTAGCTTTGATGTTGGCTGTATAACACATCATCATCATCCTCAAACAGCCATGGGCTATGGAGGTCAATCCAGACTGTGCAATTTAGTTCTCCAAGCATATCTGTCCTGAGCTTACATCTGCTGCATCTGGCCACTGCACACCAATTTTACAAAGTCCTGATGCCCAAGATATTGCATAAGCATCTAGAATCAAAAGCATCAACTTTCCTCTTATCTTATTTACAAAGTGTCCAAGTTTCACTGCCATAACTAACTCTAGAGAGAACCAAACTATTATATAGTCTAATTTTATTCTTTAGGTGTATTTCTATTTCTCCATACTCTCCATAGATTCTTAAAAGTCCTGGTAACAATCCCTATTCGTCTGTTAATCTCATGCCGCACATCACCATTATCTGTTACATAGCTCCCAAGGTAATTAAACTGTGACACCTGTTCAAGACTGCAACCATTCAGATTAATTGAATCACAGCCTGCCTGACCAATTTTCATCACTTTAGTTTTCTCTCTGTTTATAACCAAACCTACTCTACTACCAGTCTCATCAACAGCTCGAATGAAAGAGTTCATCTCATCAGTATCATTTGCCAAAAGGGCTAAATCATCAGCATAATCTAAATCAGAAATTTTCATATCTCCAGACCATTTAAAGCCAAAAATTTTCTCTTGCAATGAATTTTGCATGACATAATCAGTAACCAAACTAAAGAGAAAAGGACACAATATGCACCCTTGTTCGACACCAGGAGTGATGTTAAACCATTTGCTACAAGCTTTACCAACTCTCACACACAACTCAGTGCTATATACAGAGTTTTCATTATGTTAACTAACTTGTCTCGTATGCCATACAATCTCACAATCGCCCACAAATTATGATGATCAACAGAGTTAAAAGCCTTTTTGAAATCACCAAAGCTAGTAATCAAAGGTTTCTGAAACTCTAAACATTTCTAAGGAATCTGCCTGAGTGAAAATATCTGATCAACACATCCCCTACCACTTCTGAATTCACATTGCTCATCATACAATTGCCCATCAACCAGATTCTTAATTCTGTTAAGCACAATCATGCAAAGAACTTTACCTGGAACAGAAAATAGGTTAATGCCCTTATAGTTATCACAAGAACTGTGATCCTGTTTTTTAAAAATAGGGATAATAATAGCTCTGGTAAAATTCTTAGGAACCATACCTTTATTATAAAAGATATTTAAAATTTCAGTCAACCATGTGGTAACTGAAATATTCCCAGCTCTGAGCATTTTTGTATTAATTTCATCTAACCCTGGGAATATATGTAATTTAAGTATTTATGTTGTTTATTTACTTCAGATTGTGTTATAGGGCCAACGTTAAAGTCAGTAATGCATTTATCCTCATTTAAAAACAATGTCGGTAGAACTAACCATATTGTTTAGAACATCACTGAAATGCTCAGCTCACCTAGCCATGACAGAATCCTCACCTTCTATAACCTTAACTTGTTTATCCTTTAATCCCTGTATACCTGACTGTTTTCTACCACACAAATCAGTAACTATCTGGTATTGCTCTGTTTTGTTGTGCTGCAACTGCTTCCTCAGCTTTGTCAGCCAAGCCATCAAGCCAGAGATTCTTATCAGCACCTAACTGATCCTTTACACATTTATTAAGCTCTCTGTAATGCTTTCTATTATGACTAGGAGGATATTGATTAAGGACATGCCTGCAGTTCTTCCTTTCAGAAATAAACTCAAGTACTTTATCACTCAAATAATTCTGTCTCCTCTGCTCTTTTTTCCCCCTAAAAGAATACTGTTCATTTGAAGAAAAGCCTGTTGATTATAGTTCCATTTTTCCTCAACATCAGTAGTAAGCTGAATATGCATGTCATGATGACTAGGTAACCTCTCATGGTAAGCATTAGCTATAACTGGGTCTTTCAGAGTGTCAGAATTAATTTTTTAACTTTAGCACAACACTTTTTAATGAAATTTTTTAACCTTAGCACAACACTTTTTAAGTTTAAGTTGCAAAACACTTTTAACAAGGTAATGGCCAGATCCAATTTCAGCTCACCTATGTGACCTGACATTCCTCACAGTCTGAAATTATTTTGGCTATTTCTAAACTTAAACTACATAAATCCCCAGTGGTAGTTGAAATTACTATGGAAATGCTTAGTTCTGGGAATGTTTTGGCTACCAAATGGATGACTGAAAATTTGAATATCTTTTATGATAAAGGCATTGTTCCTAAGGATTTTACCAGAGCTATTATTATCCCTATTTTTAAAAAAGGTGATTGCAGTTCTTGTGATAACTATAAGGGTATCAGTCTACTTTCTGTTCCAGGTAAAGTTCTTTGCATGATTGTGCTTAAGAAAATTAAGACCCTGGTTGATGGGCAATTGCAAGATGTGCAATGTGGATTGGATTCAGAAGTGGTAGGGGATGTGTAGATCAGATATTTTCACTCAGGCAGATTCTTGAGAAATGTTTAGAGCATCAGAAACCTTTTAGTTACTAGCTTTGTTGATTTCAAAAATGCTTTTGATTCTGTTGATTGTCATAAGTTGTGGGCAATTGTGAGATCATATGGTATACCAGACAAGTTAGTTAACATAATGAAAGCTCTCTATAATAACACTGAATCGTGTGTGAGAGTTGGTAAGGCTTGTAGCAATGATTTCGCATTGCTTGTGGTGTTTGACAAGGATGCATTTTGTCTCCTTTTTTCTTTAGTTTTGTTATTGATCATGTTATATGAACTTCAGTGCAAAGGAAAGATTTTGGCCTTAAATTATCTGGAGATATGAAAGTTTCTGATTTAGATTATGCAGATGATTTGGCTTTGTTGGCTAATGTTGTTGATGAAATTAGTTCTTTCATAAGGGCTGTTGATGAAACTGGTAATAGAGTTGGTTTGGTAATAAACAGAGATAAAACTAAAGTGATGAATATTGGGCAGGCAGATGGTGCTTCAGTTGCTTTGATTGGTTGCACCCTTGTGCAAGTGTCTCAGTTTAATTATCTTGGGAGCTATGTAACAGATACTGATGATGTGTTGCACGAGTTTCACAGACGTATAGGGATTGCTGCCAGGACTTTTAGGAATCAATGGAGAGTGTGGAGAAATTGTCCTATGCACCTGAAGACTAAAATTAGAGTTTATAATAGTTTGGTCCTTTCTAGGGTTAGTTATGGTAGTGAAACTCGGATATTTTGTATACAAGATAATACGAAACTTGATGCTTTTGATTCCAGATGCTTACGCAATATCTTCAGTATGAGGTGTTTTAATTCTGTAAGTAATGAGGTTAGGCAAAGAAGTCATCAACCTCCTCTGAGCAGTATGTTTTGCAGAGAGAGAGAGACTGTTGGTTTGGCCATGTTGCCCTTATGGATAATCATAAATTAGCAGATAGGGTTATGAACATAAATAATAAACTGCATACTTGGTATTAACCTAGAAATAACCACTTTGAAATCTATTTAAATTTTAGGGGAAAAATGCATTACAGCTTAAATCGTGTATTAAACTAATATTCTCTGTAGCTGTATTAGATTTATTTATAGATTATATGGTTGGGTTGTTTTACCTCCAAGAGCACTTTTTTGCACACAATGGGCTAAATGACCGGTGTCACAATGACCCCAAAGCTCAAAGAAGGTTGGGGACGGGGACCGACTGGAACAGCTGCTGGGGCATAGATGGTAATCTCGCATCAAGGCCACCCAGTATGTTCTTTAACGTGTATAAGGTCACTGGTGGCCAAGGCTTAACGTCCCATGTAATTGATGGCAGCCTTTCCAAGCTCATCAGTGACTGACCTACAGATGATAAAGTGAATACATCATATTTTTGAAAAGAAGATAAAAATCTATACATAAACATTTATTTACTTTTTGAAATATGCACTACAGCTAATAATAAGAGCAATGATGTGGCTTGCAAACATACAAAACTACAGTGAAAGAGCATAGACAAGCTTCTAGTGTGTTCAAATGATCACACAATGTTTCAGTTGCCTGTAGACACAATTTAAGTAATATTTGTAGTTGATTATTATATAGTACATTCATTGATAATTTTAGAACACATCAGTGTAGATTTTTGCAGTGTATAATGGGAAACAATAGCACTAATCATAGTCGAGGTGCTCCATCATTTTTCTTCCTTTAATAAACTACCAGAAATGCACACATGCCAAAACCATGAATCAGCTTTGGTTAGGAAATATCTGGCAAAGCTATCTGAGCAAAATGTCCAATTAATCGATTAAATGCACCAACAATAATTTTCAAATTGATGAATAGAAATCAGAGTCGCGTGGACAATGCAGACCATGATCATGCATGCAAAAAAATTTCTCAAGATTACCTTTGGGTTGCTATTAATATCAGTTCTTCATAACAACCAGAAATTCACATTCATCATCCTCAAGCAGCCATAAGCTATGGAGGTCCAGAGCATAAAAAAAAATTGAAAAAATTTACATAAAGCAGTTAATATTTTAAATCTACTGTAATATCTCATCACCAATTAATACTCTGCACATTTAACACATCTACTACAAATGAACACAAGTTGTGAATTAACTACAAATAAAACTAGCCTCTGAATTGCAAGGTATAATAATATCTCACCTCTTATATGCTAATCAATCGCCTATTATATGCTATCAATCAATCAATGAGTGGGTAGTTGATGTTTGTGACTGTTAATTGTAGGGATATTTTAGTTGAGAACAATTAATCCAAGGCATTAAGGTTGTACTAAATTGTGATGAATGTGGAAAAATTATTAGGCTAATGTAATATCTTGAAATATATTGCTCAACATGATACTTTTTTAATGTGAATAAAAATTAATGTAATTTCAGTAGTTTTAAATATTTTATTTATGTTTTATTTTAGATTAGAATGGCCTGTACGAACTATTAGTTTTAGTCATGATGGATGTTTGTTGGCATCAGCCTCTGAAGATCTGCTGATTGATATAGCCGATGTAAACACAGGTAAGAATTATTGTTTATTTAATTAATTTTTTAAGCTTTCAAGAGTGAATTCAATCTCTAATACATTTTCTACAGTACTTCTCATGAAGCTTTACTGAAGATAAGAAAAGTTTAATGCATATAGAACATAAACATAATTATTTAATAATAATAATATCCCTTGGAGTGAACTGTTGTACATGGTGAGGGGATAATCTCTTGAAGGTTCTGATTGTTCTGTTACCTTCACATGATCCTAAATGCTTGCTATATGCTGCAGCCTATGTATTGCAAAGAAGGATCCTGTTAATGGCTCAGGGGTCTTCTTGTCTTTCCCCAGCTCATGATTAGTGCAGTCCTCTTTGACCTTTTTTGCCATTGGGCAGCCTGTTCATCATGAGCTAGGCAGTGCTTTTGGTGGGCTGCTGCTTATACACTACTAGGATCAGCTGTGCACTGAATTCCTTGCCCAGGTCTAGTTACAGGTTTGTGAATTGATGTTTGTTTGGACAGGACTCTCTCATTTCCTGACTGTTCAAGTATGGAGTGTAATGTACCCAGTGGGTGCCAGACACTAGGATGCTTGAATGTCAAAAGTTTAATTAATGCAAATTGCTAAAATGCAAAAAAAAAAAAGTTTCAAATATAATTCCATGTAATGTGAACATCTGTGGTCCTTGTCCATAATCCAAGATCTGTGGTTAAATAAGTCATAAAAAAGTAACTTTGCTAAAATAATAATTAAACTTCAAATCTAAAACCAATAATCTAAGTTTATTTCTTTGCTAAATATAATTGTTAACAAAAGAGATAACTGCTCAAAGGAGATCTGTAATATTCATTTAAATATTTTTAAAAATTTGCAACACATAGGACAACAGAGAAGAAACCTAGAAGCTACTCCTAGTTTTTACAGGCCTTCTCATACAAGGACATGCCTTTTAAGATCGAAGTTGCTGCTGATCACTACCTTAGTCAGAGTTAATGTACCATACAAAGTTTGCCCTGCTGGAAGAGTAGCTAGCTCCCTAACCAATTGCCAATTAATTGCTTACAAGTTATGTGTTTCAGCAATAGCAGACTTCTGGACAAGATAAGATCTTCCCTAATTATAAATTATACATCGGCAAGAGCAGCGTGTTTAAACTGCACTATTATGTTGAAGTAAAGAAAACTAAACTCTTACTCTTTTGCACAAGCTTTTGGCAGCAGTGAACCATGTTCCTGGAAAGGAGGATACTGGTATTTGCTCTAGGGTCCTCACCTGCTCTCCTCAGCTTATGACTAGCAGGATTCCCTTTGGCCTGCCTTGCCATTGGGGAACCTATTTGTCACAGGACTGGCAGTTATTTCGAGGGCTGCTACTACACACTGCTTTGGCCTATGCTTCAGGTAAACTGGAGGTCCTGCGATGGCACCTCCAGGATCAATCATCTGGTGGGCTGGACTTGCTAGGGCTAACTATGCAGTATGGTGAATGCCTTGCCCATGTCCAGGTACTGGCTTGCAAGTTTCCCCACACATTTTTGTTTCCTTTTGCAGTTATCGTTATTTTGTGAGGCCAGTTTGGATCCTCACTTTTTTTTTATTCCCCCCTCCCCCTGCCTATTTCCTTTTTGTGAGGACTCGGGTGAGTTCCTCACATTTTTCTTTTCCATTTTATTTATGAGGACTTGTCTCACTGTCTTGCATGGGTATAGTGCCCATGCAGCCCTGGCACCCTGTTGGCTATTCCCTTGTTCAACTATATGGTGGTGGGGAACATGGGCACTGAACCACAATTCAAAGAACATGAAATCGCAAATTACTTTAGATTCAGTTTGTGCTGCAAATAGAGCTGAATACGTGCCTCCATCCCTCTTCTACTGCTGCTCAGAGGTAAAACAACTCAACTCTTCCTTTTCTACTACATCTTCATCTTTGTCTTCTTTGTCACTACTATTCCTGATCATCCGTTCCATGGGTGATCAGGTATTGTGGACATGCCCCCATTTTTTATCAGTAAAGGTTTGGAAGGTCTTGGGACCACCAAAATCATTCAAATGGCTAAGATCTGGTGACTTGTTGGTGGAGTCTGCATATTCTAAATATCTGGTGCTCTTCCAGAAGGTAATATTGATTGATGGGGTGGCTGTCACTGTGATGCCCATTAAATTGCTTAATTACTCTTATGTTATTTCCAAGCAGAGCCTCCTCTAAGTTTCTGAGGATATCTTTTCAATTATCTGCCTGAGGAGTGACTGCAGTCCACTGGGTTTTGGTCTGCAGGATGGAAAATTAATACCCACCTGGGTACTAATTCTGACTTTCGATTCACCATGCTTACCTACCTCCATCAAGGCAGGTAAAGCATCGGTAGCGCGCCAGACTCGTAATCTGTAGTTCCCAGGTTTGAGTCCCAGCTGGGTCAGCGTTGAGATTTATCTCCGCAAAATTCTCCGCCCTGGCATGATCAGTAGGGGACACCGATGGGCTTGGAAAGGCCGCCGTCCATCGGATGGGACATTAAGCCATGGCCCCATGTGCGGGAGAGCCATACCCTGTGCATGTTAAGGAACACACTTGATGGCCTTGACGGGAGGCCATCAAGAGACCACGGGCACCTGCTGGCCTTCTCCCCTCCCTCAGCAGCCTAGGTCCAGTGTAGTCTATTCTGCACAGGACCTTGATCTCTCATCCCCAGTGAATGCTTCTCCTTCTCACCACACTATTTCCTATGACCCTTTCTTTCTGCTCTAATATTACTAAGTGATATTTCCCCTCATATATTCCATGTCTCTCTATAGCCCCTCCCCCCACCCAGCTATCCCTTCACTTCCCTCTAGCATTTAATGTCCCCATTTTAAAATAATTTAAATTATATTTTATCTGAACTACTATTCTTATCTAAATATTTCCCCTCCTCTTTCCTTAGATACTCTCCTGCCACCCCCCCCCCCCTTCATACTATCCCTTAGCTTCTGTCTAGGTTCTAATGTCCATAAAATAAAAAATATAACTTTTCAGTATATGGATTATTCAACCCCTACCCTATCTCTCCATAGTTTCCTGTTAGATCTCCCCCCCCTCCCCCCTACTTTCCCTCTATTTCCCTCCAGGACCTAAAGTTGACTAGCTAAGTTATGCTGAATTATTATCTGTATGACCCAGTTCTACTGATTGATATATTCCTCCCCTCCTGGTATCTCCATACCCCCCCCCCCCCCTACTATTTCTCAGCTCCCCACTTGGATTCTTATATCCACATTCTAATATATTTTCCATTTTAGTCTGATTCCTTAGAGGAACTGCCCTGGTGGTCCTTCCAAATCTCAATTTCCAGTAATAATTCAGTATATATTTATTTATATATATATATATTTTGCAGCAGATGTAGCCCAGGACAGATATGCTTGGAGAATTAAACTGTGCGGTCTGGTTGGACCTCCGTAGCCCATGGCTGCTTGAGGATGATGATGATATTCAGCTGGAAATAGTGCTGTTAGTTCCTATCTTCCACCTATCTGCTTTCTAATTAGTTACTTATCTTCCAGCTCGGCATTGTTTCTGTTAGGAGAACCAGAGCATGGGAAAAAGCATCCACTAGTTTATGCACACTTTATTTACAATGCTAAATCTTGTGCAATGAATAATTATAGATTGGTGAATAGGGTTATGAACAGTGTGCCTAAAGGCCTCAGAAAGAGGGGGAGATCTAAGATGCGATGGGCAGACAATGTCAAACAGGACCTTGTTAGAATTGGTGTGCAGTGGCCAGATGCAGTAGATGTAGCTCAGGATAGACTTGCTTGGAGAACTAAATTGCACGGTCTGGTTGGACCTCTGTAGCCCATGGCTGCTTGAGGATGATGATGATGATGAGATTAGTGGAGCACTGCAACTTTTGTGAAACAGCATGATCTGTAGTAACAATTATTTCACATGCTGCTATAACCTGCTACTGCTGTGGCAATCTAGTTGAGATCTTTTGCAACTTATACAGCTCTTACGTGATGCTTGCTCCCATTTTAGTGTTGTAGTTGCCACTGAATGCAGATCCATGGAGGAATTTGATATTTTTTCAAAAGTTTTTTAGGTATGGCAATTTTTCTGTTTTCCCTAGTTTTGCTTCATACCATGGTAACTTACACTAACAACCACTTGAAATGCATTAATTACTAAGAAACAACGTAAGATCTAACACTTGATTATAATATATAGGGGTGATTGATGGGTGGTTGGGAGTCAGAAACTGACATGTAAAAAATGACATAAGGGCATATGGAACATTTATGTAAGTCGTAGAGTGTCTGTAATTAATTGCTCTTTCTTCAGTGTCCTTCTTTTGTACTTGGGGAAAGTTCTGGTCCAACACTTGCAGATGATCAGTATAACACTGATAAGAGCTATTTGATCGTAGCAGAGCAAGTATAGGAGCAGTAACCAATCTTTTTTTTAAAGTATTTAAAGTCTCACAGTTGGCTGTCCAGTGACATTTTTTTTCTTTTTCTACAGAGAGTGTTGAAAGGTTTTGCAATGTCTGCAAAATTTAGTATAAATTGTTGATATCAGCAGCACATATCAAGGGAGTGACTATTGTTTAGCATTTTTTGATTGAGGAAACTTTGAGATTGCTTCTACTTTGTTAATGCAAGTTGAATTCCCTCTTTATTGATGGTAAATGCCAGATATTGAATGTTCTTTTTAATGAAGGAACATTTCGACAGTTTTGTGATAAACTTAACCACTGAGTGATATGCAGTGCTGGACGTAGGTACATGTTTTAAAACATTTGATATAATCTTAAGTTCTATGTTGTTGAGCAATAAAAATATGAAGTTTATCCTACAAACTATTTGCATATTAAAAAGGTTTTAGGTGCACACATGGAAGCTTTTCAGATCAAGGACAGTGCTTCGTCATCAGAGAAGTGACACTTTGGTGATGTTAGGGCTATTAAGAACATCTTTCCAAGTGTTGTGAAGTGTCTCAGTTGCATATGGGGACAGACAAGGTCATCATTTCAATAGCCTTGCGGATGATTGTTCTGTAGCAAGTCTATGCACATGCTAGTAGTGTGGCATGCTTGAGTTCATGGTAGCTGCGTGTCATTTTGCCAGTTCATCAGCAACAGTCTTTGTTTTGGCTACAGGAGAAGTTTGCAGAGCATGAGACAGGTTGATGTTTCGAGATAATTAGACAGAGGAAGAGCTGGAGATGCAGGAACAATAGGGGGCGGGGGGATCATCTGCTGCCATCTCCTCATCCTCTATTTGTGATGTAAGGTAAAAACTGCAAATACCTGCTGAGGTTCAGGTTCCACTATGACAGGTTTGTGCTTTGCAAGGAACGAATCTAAAGTTGTTTGGTTTCCAGCTGACCTTTTTACTTGTAAAATTGCATTGTACCATGACAAAATATCTTGTAACTCATGTTCAACCTTGGCAGAATAATCATAGAAAGGATCATCATTCCTATAATAATCCACACCCTCATCAATTTTTTGTGATGTCCCCTGTTAAACCTTTAATTGTTAAGGTCTTTTATTCTGCACTGGCATTGTCGTCATTATTTGTGATCCTCGAAGTGTAGGGAAAAATATGTAGATTCCTCAATAATCTGGCCATATATATATAGGAATACGGTTAATGGGATCTTCAGTACTAGATTGAGGCATTGTGGTTTAAGGGAGTGCTTTTAGATTTTTATGTTAAAGGGGGGGATTAAATTGATACAATGTGGATAGCAAAATCTCATCACTGCAAGCTGCAAAATCAATATGATATAAAGTCGAGATGGAATCTGAAATAAAAAAAATAAGTGGAATGATGTACTGAATTTTACTCTTTATATTTATTTGAAGTTTTTTTTCATTGATTTTTCTCTGACAGGGGAAAAGATTGCTGAAGTTCCTTGCGAGTCTCCAACATTTACCGTAGCATGGCATCCAAAGCGACATCTACTGGCATTTGCGTGTGATGATAAAGATAAATACAATAGAGATCGTGATGCAGGCACTGTCAAGCTCTTTGGACTCTCCTCAGAGGCCTAGGATTAATTGTATTTAGGAGAAAAAAAATATTAAATTTATTGCATTTTATTAATTTGTATGAATCGAATTAAATTATTTTATATTCTATGTGCATATTTTGGCAATAACTTATATTTACATTCCTTCAGTGATGTAAGCTGTTAGTAGTGTACCACAATTTAGGCCAGGATAAATTGTGACTTAGTCACCCAATATGCATTTTTGATTTCCCCAAATGAATCTTTTGGTCTATATAGGTGTATTTTTTCTTGTCACTGATATATGTTAGCAGATGAAACTTAAATTCTATGCTTTAAATGATGATTTATTAACACAGCTTGAGATTAGGCAAGTTAAAGCCATATGGTCTGAATGCTTTTGTTACAGTTCTGATGTAGTCACACATCATCAGAGACATATCTCAGGCTGCAAAACATATGTTAGCTGATATTATGTGGCACTATAGTAACTAGTAACAATATAGTAAATTTTGGGATAGGTAGATATAAATCTTACCCTTATAGTATTTCTTGAACAAATTAAACAGAAGTTCGACATAGTGACATCAAAGGTTTGCCACTCCCCCCTTCCCAAGCCAATGCTCCATGATAATGAAAGGTTAAAAATCTTGGCAATATTAAGTGACATTGGACTTCACCTTCATATTACCAATTAGAAGAATGACTATGTTTACTCATAAAGGAGTATAAAATTTTCAAGTTTAAATAGTTGTATACATTTGTTCAAGAAATACTGTCATGATAAGAGGTATATCTACCTATCCAAAAATTAACTATACTGTCATGATGATATTGCTAACATATGTTTAGTTGTCTGAGATATGTCTTAGATGATGTGTGGATACATTAGAGTTGCACGAAAGTACTTAGACCATATGGCATAACATGCCTGATCTCCAGCTGCACTAATGTGTCAGACCCCATTGCATAACTTTCCTAATCTTGAACTATAATCGTTTAAAATAAATTTAAATTGGAGAGTTTAATGTTCTTACATTATGAATTCTTTGGTATTTTCATACATCCACTCATCTAGCTGACCATGAAAATTTACATATGTAGAGATTAAAAAAAAGTTTCACAATTTTTTTCAACATATTTCACTAGTGGGAATATCACGCTTGATCTTTTTGATATGAGTTTTACTAAAGTTGTTTTTTCATCATAGTGTTTTCGACAGTTGCATCCTGCTTATATTTTTAGAAATGAATGCTCAAAGTATGCTTTGCTAAATTATGGATACAGAAGTCAGAATAAGTATTTCAAATTGATATAAAATTAAAAATATGTACATGGTGGTTGACAAATAATGGGGAGATTTTTGGAAGCATTGTACCCAGGTGCATAAAATGCATGAAATTTAAAGTTGCACTTGTACATTTTCCTACTCAAACAATTTCACGAGTGATTAATATGGCTTGAGATTAGGAATTTTTGAACCAAGAACTAAAGTTAGTAGCTCTTTTTTTTAACACTGGAGTTCTTATTGCAACATTTCTTGATGAGTGAATTGGCAGGAGGGTCCAATTCTATGGCCACTAAGGAGCCCTGATTTTGAAACCATGGAATTTTTTTTCTTGTGGTGCTTTGTAAAAAAATGTATTTTGATAGGGAAAATTCAAGACCCAATTTGAAATCCAGAATAGGAAAAGCAAGTAACAAGAGATATGCTGCAGGGTATAATGACACGAAATGGAATACTGATCATACATGTGAACTGTCATGAATGGTGCACACATGGAAACTCACTATGTTCAAAACTATTTAAGCTTAACAGCAGCTCATGTGTGGAAAATGCTGCACAAGCGTGCTAACACTTGTATTATTCTGTACTGATGAACAATTTGATGTCAGGAGACCATCAGAGGTGTTTAGATTTCTGCAATTTGTTATTAAATACCTTAGAGTGGTGGATCTCAAAGCATTAAACAACTGAGCAGAAAATTTCACTGTAACAGGTATGAACTTTTTGTAAACATGGTATAAGCATTAAAATATGTTAAATAATTTTAATTTGTTTTAAGTTGATATGCAGATAATTTAAATGAGGAGGGGTGAGTTTTTTGAGTGGGCAGTGTGTTGTTAGTGGGTCCACTGACTTGAAAAGTTTGATTTAGAAGATCTTTAAACTAGAAAAGTTTGAGTTGGGAGCTGCAGATTTGTTAGGGGGTCCGCAGTCTGCTAAGTTAGGGGGTCCGCAGTCTCAAAAGTTTGAGTTAGTGTCTGCAGACTCGAAAAGTCTGATAACCCATCGTTTTTGCCCAAGATCCTTTGGACTGATGAGGTGTGAGCCATACCTTGGATGAGCTGCAAGTGTGATGATCTAAACATTGGTGCAGTATATCGAACAACACACTCATTGGACTGGTATTCTATGAGGGGACATTAACAAGTTGGAAGTACCTCCAACTCTTACAGAACATGATATCTGTCTGGTTGAATGACCTTGCCCAGACGGATGTACAACACATGTACCAAGATGATGTTGCACCACCACACCAGCCAGCAAACCTACATTCTTTCCTGTCTGACAAATTCAAACACCAGATCATTGGGTAGGGCAGTCCTGAAGAGTGGCTTCCATGGTCACTGGACTTCTATGGATTTATTCCTCTGGGGTTACTTGAAAGAAGTGTATACCACAGAATCTGCATATTCTATGAGATCAGATTATTGATGCCTGTGATAGAGTGACACCTGCAATGCTGTTTCTGTACAAGCTGTTCGTTCTTGCATTCAGATATGCAATAACTATATGCTAGACTCCTTGCATATAAGTTTTATTTATACCATTCCTGAATTGGAATGTAATCATTACTCTATAATAAATGGTTTCTTCATTATTCTCTGTTGTGTGTGGGCCCATGGTCTGCAGGTTGTGGCATTTGTTGTGGATAAGCATTGGATTTTGACTGATAGGCGTTCGTAGCTTTCCATCTACTCATTTTGTGCGTATCATATTTCCTATTGGAATATTTTCTACAACTTTGTAAGTTACGTTTTTTCTTCTATCTCTCTTTGTGGCCGAATTAGGTCTTTTTACTTTCTTAAATTTTCCACTAGGGGTGCTGTAGGTGTTGTCATTTGGGCATGGTCATTTTCATACTCTACGTAGAGCTAACATTTGCACCTCTACGACCCTTCATTCATAAGTTATTTGGATGTTTTAAGACTTTGAACCCTGTATATATATATATAGATTAACAGTGATTCTTATTATGATGCAAAAATGGTAGAGTTCAGAAAATTTGCACCAGGGGTATTTGATTATAAGATCTCCAAAAAATTTAGATCAGACTAGGTGTTTCAAGTCAAATAGAAGTCATATTTTGCTTTAACCATTACATGCAAATCCTGCACTTGCGGGGGTGGCTCAGTCGGTTGCGCGCCAGGCTCGTAATCTGTACTTCCCAGGTTCGAGTCCCAGCTGGGTCAGCGTTGAGATTTATCTCCGCAAAATTCCCCGCCCTGCCCACAGTCAGTAGGGGACACAGATGGGCTTGGAAAGGCCGCCGTCCGTCGGATGGGACGTTAAGCCTTGGCCCCGTGTGCGGGAGAGCCATACCCTGTGCACGTTAAAGAACACGCTGGATGGCCTTGACGGGAGGCTACCATCTGTCTCCCAACAACTGTTCCAGTGGGTTCCCTCCCCCAACCTTCTCTGAGCCTTCGAGGTCCATGTGACCTGGCCATTTAGCACATGGTGTGCAAAAAAAGTGCCGCTCAGAGGTAAAACAACCCAACCCTTGTTCTGATTATTACGTTTAAGAAAACTGATGATCCTGAACACCGTGAATTGAGAATTCCTCGTTTTTCACTTATAAGGTTCCAAAGCAATGTATAAGACTCGCTATTTTTAACGTGTGCAAAAAAAGTGCCGCTCAGAGGTAAAACAACCCTGCACTTACGACCTAATTGGTTCCAGGATAGCCGTCATAAGTATAGCGGTTGCAAGTTGAATCGTTATTTCTCATAGGCGCATGTTATAAATGGCAGGTCCATTCTGAGAAACTCATATGTCCTAAAAATACCGAAGTTTATTATGGAAATGGAGGAAAATAAAATACTAATATGCCTTTGCAAATAATTATTAACTAAAAGCAAGCATTCAATAATAATGCACAGAAAATATGTTTGAAAATTATTAAGTATTCAGTATTCACATACCATAAGAGATCTGTTTACGAAATTCCTTCATCTTCACTTAGGGAGAAAGATTAGTTTTAAAGCGGAATGGGAATGCCTCTTCAAAACCCCTTTTGTCAACGGATTGAAAGACGAGGTTTTTTGATATAGGAATCCAATGATCTTACATCAATATCCTTTTCTCAGAGTGAACAGCACAAATAGTTCAAATTATGCACAAAAATAACTAAAGTTTGTGTGACCGAGATGTGTGCAGTTTGAAAGGTAAGATTAGCAAGTGTGTCACTGCTTAGCTATTTCTTTATGTAGTATTTATCTGACTGTTGTGCGATTTACTTTTTGGAAAGATGCATGTAGTCTGCATTGTAAATGTGAATTGTAGGTGTAAAGTGAGCTGTTTTAAAGAGTTTTACTACAATAACCCCTCAGAACGAGTCCTTGTATGTGGTGAAAGGGACCATCCTCTGTAGGTTCTGCTGTTTTGGGTGCTTTCATTGTGTTCTAAACACTCACCAGCTTTGTTTACTCTGTGCTGTCATATGTCCTTGGAAAGGAGGATCCTGTTAATTGCTCAGGGGTTCTCTTTTGTTCCTCCCCGCCTCATGACATTACAATAAGGGTCTCTTTTGTTATTACTTTGCAAAGGAGACACCACTACTCATGGAAGCCTGTTTATATGGGGCTGGACAGTGCCTTAGAGAGCTGTTATACACTGGTCTCTGCTTAGGTAAGCAAGAAGTTCTGTGTGTGTGTGTGTGGGGGGGGGAATCAATTGGTTGGCTGTCCTGCTAGGGTGAACTGGACAGTGTATTCAGTTCCCTGCCCAAATTGAGACAAAGATTAAGGAGTTATCTTTGTGGTACAGGACTTGGTGAGTAGCGTGCCAGGCTCGTGATCTACAGTTACCAGGTTCAAGTCCCATTGTGCCAGTGCTGAGATTTATCTCTACAAAACTCCCCACCTCGCCCTCAGTCAGAAAGGGGCACTGATTTATTGGAAAGTTATCAGAAGCCCCTTGTGGAAGAATGCAATACCCTGTGCACATTAAAGAAAAATGCTGATAGCTTTGACTGAAGGCTTCCATCTCATAACAGCTGTGAAGTGCGTCCCCTTCCTCCAACCTTCTCTGAGCCCTTGTGACCTGGCTATTTATTTTGTGCAAAAGGGCTGCTCAGAAGGAAACGCATCTCCAAAGTGTTCTTCCTTTTCTGGAATTTTCGACCATTCATTCTATGGGTGTCCAAAAGGGAGGGTCTTTTTTTTTTATTAAAAATGGTTTGGAAAGTCGAGCTTCAGTGATCTGGTGTTAGTGCAAACTGTGTGCTCAAAACATTCCCAACTCCAGAGATAACAGCTATTTGTGAAGTGGCTGTAACCATGTATCACCCACAGATTTCTGAATTCCTCATGGTGTGTGATAATATTATTCAACCGAATGATGATTGTACTTCATTATAAGTTGATGCTCTACAAGATCATAAATAGATAAAGAATTGTCAGTGCTTCATCATCATCATCATCCTCAAGCAGCCATGGGCTACGGAGGTCCAACCAGACCGTGCAATTTAGTTCTCCAAGCAAGTCTATCCTGAGCTACATCTACTGCATCTGGCCACTGCACACCAATTCTAACAAGGTCCTGTTTGACATTGTCTGCCCACCGCATCCTAGGTCTCCCCTTCTTTCTGAGGCCTTTAGGCACACTGTTCATAACCCTATTTGCCAATCTATAATTATTCATACGGGCAACATGGCCAAACCAACGGAGTCTCTCTCTGCACAATATGCTGCTTAAAGGAGGTTGCAAACTCCTTTTCCTAATCTCATCATTAGTTACAAAGTTGAACCACCTAATGCCCAAGATACTGCGTAAGCATCTGGAATTAAAAGCATCTAGTTTCCTGTTATCTTGTTTACAAAGTGTCCAAGTTTCACTACCATAACTAACCCTAGAAAGAACCAAACTATTATACAGTCTAATTTTAGTCTTTAGGTGTATACGCCTATTTCTCCACACTCTCCATAGATTCTTAAAAGTCCCAGCAGCAATCCCTATTCGTCTGTTAATCTCATGCCGCACATCACCATTATCTGTTACATAGCTCCCAAGATAATTAAACTGTGACACCTGCTCAAGACTGCAACCATTCAGATTAACTGAATCACAGCCTGCCTGACCAATTTTCATCACTTTAGTTTTCTCTCTGTTTATAACCAAACCTACTCTACTACCAGTCTCATCAACAGCTCGAATGAAAGAGTTCATCTCATCAACATCATTTGCCAAAAGGGCTAAATCATCAGCATAATCTAAATCAGAAATTTTCGTATCTACAGCCCATTTAAGGCCAAAATCTTTCCCTTGAAGTGAATTTCGCATAACATAATCAATAACCAAGCTAAAGAGAAAAGGAGACAAAATGCACCCTTGTCGAACACCAGAAGTAATGCTAAACCAATTGCTACAAGCCTTACCAACTCTCACACACGACTCAGTGTTATTATAGAGAGCTTTCATAATGTTAACTAACTTGTCTGGTATACCATATGATCTCACAATCAACCACAAATTATGACGATCAACAGAGTCGAAAGCCTTTTTGAAATCAACAAAGCTAGCAACCAGAGGTTTCTGAAACTCTAAACATTTCTCAAGAATCTGCCTAAGTGAAAATATCTGATCTACACATCCCCTACCACTTCTGAATCCACATTGCTCATCACGCAATTGCCTGTCAACCAGATTCTTAATTCTATTAAGCACAATCATGGAAAGAACTTTACCTGGAACAGAGAGTAGGCTGATACCCCTATAGTTATCACAAGAACTGCGATCACCTTTTTTGAAAATAGGGATAACAATAGCTCTGGTAAAATCCTTAGGAACCATGCCTTTATCATAAAAGAGATTCAGAATTTCAGTCATCCAAGTGGTAACCGAAATATTCCCAGCTCTAAGCATTTCCGTAGTAACTTCATCTACCCCTGGGGATTTATGAAGTTTAAGTTTAGAAACAGCCAAACTAACTTCAGATTGTGTTATAGGGCCAACATTAAAGCCACCAATGCATCTATCATCATTGCAAACAATGGGAGTAGAACTAACTACATTGTTTAGAACATCACTGAAATGCTCAGCCCACCTAGCCATGACAGAATCCTCCCCTTCTATAACCTTACCTTGTTTATCCTTCAATCCTTGTATGCCTGTCCGTTTTCTACCACACAAAACATTAACTATCTGGTACAGCTCTCTGCTGTTGTGCTGTCTAACTGCTTCCTCGGCTTTGTCAGCCAAACCATCAAGCCAAAAATTTTTATCAGCAGCTAACTGATCCTTTACAAGTTTAGTAAGTTCTCTGTAATGCTTTCTATTAGGACTAGTAGGGTATTGATTAAGGGCATTCCTGCAGTTCTTTCTTTCCGAAATAAGCTCAAGTGCCTTATCACTCAGATAATTTTGCCTCTTCTGCTCCTTTTTTCCTAAAAGAGTACTGTTAGTGTCCAAAAAAGCCTGTTTAAAATGATCCCATTCTTCCTCAACTTCAGTAGTAAGCAAACCATGACTGTCATAATGACTAAGTAACCTATCATGGTAAGCTTTGGCTATAACTGGATCTTTCAGAGCTTCAGTATTAAAAGTAAATTTTTTAACCCTAGCACAACACTTTTTAAGTTTAAGTTGCAACACACTTTTAACAAGGTAATGGTCAGATCCAATTTCAGCTCCCCTATATGCCCTGGTATTCCTAACAGAACTAGTCCATTTGCTGTTAATTAATATGTAATCAATCATATTCTTATGCAGCCCATCAGGTGAAACCCATGTGTACCTATGTATGTCGCGGTGTTTGTAATACGTGTTAGTTATTCTGAATCCATTGAGTTTACTTACCTGTAGGAGACGTTGCCCATTGCTATTGCAGCTACCAATACCAAAAGGGCCTATTACTCCTCCCCAAAGGTCAGAGTCAGTACCAACTTTGGCATTGAAGTCACCAAGAACAAGGGTAATATCTCCTTTCTTGACAGAATTCAAAATATCCTGAAGTTGTTCATAAAACCTATCCTTCTCATCCTCATCGGCATCCTCAGTGGGGGCATAACAGCAGATAACATTCAAGTCTTTAACGCTTCTCTGAAATTTTGCTGTAAGAAACCTTTCATTAATGCACTCATATCCTAGAAGAGCATCACTAGCGTGTCTGCTGAGAAGCAGACCCACGCCTTGGTGATGCTTTTTGTCGTCCCTCCCTGAAAAGAGAAATTTAAGATTATTTTTAAGAATCTGACCTTTATCTGTCCATCTGGTCTCTTGCAAGCCGAGAATATCTAAATTATAACGGTGGAATTCTTGTGTGAGGACATCAAGAGAAAAAGCTCTGTGCAGAGTCCTCACATTCCAACTACCTATGGAGAGAAAATGGTTAGTGGGATGTTTAAAGAAACTATGTTTATTGAGAGAGGGAATGCCGACAATATCAAACAGCCCCCTAATCGCAGACATGGGGCAAAGACCCGTTCCCCCACTACTAAAGGCTGAAGCCATCTACACTGGAAGACTTCCTCCAATGTAGAATTTGACGATGCCAATAGAAGCAAAGAGTTCAGGTGCCTGCGATGACTTCTGCTCAGGATTATCCACCAGCTGATAAACATATCCTGTGAATCTATTCACTTGGGGCTGTCAACCCACAAACAAAAAGAAAACACAGCGGAAGATTTTCCCTCCACAGAAGCCCACCAGTGCAGCAAAATCAGGATCCCTAATCAAGCTCAGAGCCATATATCTGTCCAGTCCAGTAGGTTTATATGGTCAGCACCAGGACCCTGTGTGGTTGACCACTCCTCAGCAGGGTAGAAAAAAAAGAAAAGTAGCCATAGTTGTCCAGATCAGTAGGCCACACTAATCTGGCAGCCCTCCCCTTCCTTTCACTTCCACAAGAGAGTATCTCTTTTGAAAGTTACTAACGGTCCGCACCACGAGAAGGCGGGGTTGGACATTAGGTGCTAGACCTGGCCGGTTCTATGCATCATCACAGGGGATTGGTGCATAGCTCTCCTTCCAGTGACTACCTAGCTACCATTTACAGACTCAATCAATCATGTAATCAGTGCTTACCATTATTTAAGTCATGAGTGAATTAATTTCAATCACTAGTTATATTAGGAAACTAATCCTAATATAACTAATAAATGTGGTCTGCATATCACTGATGTACGTACCTTTTCAAAACCAGAGGTACGTACCTGATTCAAAACCAGTGTAAAAAATGTTACATATAATGTAACAGAATGATTTTTGAATAGCGTTAATGGAATTTCAAATATTTATAACGATAACGCACAGAACCGGCCCTAATGTCCAACCCGTCTTCTCGTGGTGCATGCCGTTAGTAGCTTTCAAAAGAGATATTCTATTTTGGAAGGGAAGGGTAGGGCTGCCAGTTCAGTATGGTCTACTGATCTGGTCATCTATGACCACTTTTTTCGGTTTTTTTTCAACCCTGCTGAGGAGTGGTCAACTTCACAGGGTGCTGATGCTGACAATTTATACCTACTAGACTGGACTTGTTTATGGATTTGAGCTTGATTATGGATCCTGGACTTGCTGTACTGGTGGGCCTCTATTGAGGGAGAATCTGTCGCTGTGTTTTCTGTTTGCTTCTGGGTTGCCAGCCCTAAGTGAACAGAAGCATGGGATACTTTATATCAGCTGGGGATAATCCTAATCAGAGGCCATCGCAGGTATCTGAACCTTACTTAGCTAGTTGGGCATCGTCAAGCCTAAACTGGAGTAATGTGTCTCAGGCAGGCCATATGGCTCTTGAAAAAGTCCACTTGAAAAGGTGGTGCCTGAAGTTCCTACCAGCATCGGCGACTTCAGCCTTTTGTGGAGGAGGAACTGGTCTTTGCCCCATGCCTGCGACCGGGGAACTGTTTGATATTGTTGGCCCTACCTATCTCAATAAACCTAGTTTCTTTAAAAATCCTACTAATCATTTTCTCTCTGCAGGAACGTGTAATGTGAGGACATAGAGATTATTCTCTTGATGTCCTCACTAAGGAATTCCAGCACTGTAACCTAGATATTCTAGGCTTGCAGGAGACCAGATGAACAGGTAAAGGTGAGATACTTAAAAATAACTTTAAATTTCTCTTTACAGGGAGGGAGGATGGAAAGCATCACCAAGGCGTGGGTCTGTTGCTCAGCAGACATGCCAGTGATGCTCTTCTAGGATTTGAGTGCATTAATGAAAGGTTTCTTACAGCAAAATTTCAGACAAGCATTAAAGACTTGAATGTTATCTGCTGTTATGCCCCCACTGAGGATGCCAATGAGGATGAGAAGGATAGATTTTACCGACAACTTCAAGATATTTTGAATTCTGTCAAGAAAGGAGATATTAGCCTTGTTCTTGGTGACTTCAATGCCAAAGTTGGTACTGACTCTGACCTTTGGGGAGGGGTAATAGGCCCTTTTGGTATTGGTAGCTGCAATGGCAATGGGCAACGTCTCCTACAGGTTAGTAAACTCAATGGTTTCAGAATAACTAACACTTATTACAAACACCGCGACATACATAAGTACACATGGGTTTCACCTGATGGGCTGCATAAGAATATGATTGATTATATATTAATTAACAGCAAATGGGCTAGTTTTGTTAGGAATACCAGGGCATATAATAAAAAATAAATACCCCCTCAAGCAGCTGCTTGCTACAGAGGTCTGACAGGAGCCTGTCAGTTTATAAGCCATAGTAGAAGGTCTGAGAGGATGGCAGGACCTCAGCAGAAAAGCAACACATACAGGGGAGCTGAAATTGGATCTGACCATTACCTTGTTAAAGTGTCTTGTAAACTTATACTTAAGAAGTGTTGTGCTAAAGTTAAAAAAATTACCTTTAATACTGAAGTTCTGAAAGACAGTTATAGCTAAAACTTACCATGATAGGTTACTTAGTCATTATGACAGTCATGGTTTGCTTACTACTGAAGTTGAGGAAGAATGGGACCATTTTAAACAGGCTTTTTTGGAAACTAACAGTACTCTTTTAGGAAAAACGGAGCAGAGGAAGCAGAATTATTTTGAGTGATAAGGCACTTGAGCTTATTTCAGAAAGAAGGAACTGCAGGAATGTCCTTAATCAGTACCCTACTAGTCCTAATAGAAAGCATTACAAAGAACTTAATAAACATGCAAAGGATCAGTTAGCTACCGATAAGAATCTTTGGCTTGATGGCTTAGCTGACAAAGCCGAGGAAGCAGTTAGGCAGCACAACAGCAGAGAGCTGTACCAGATAGTTAATGTTTTGTGTGGTAGAAAACGAACAGGTATACGGGATTGAAGGATAAACAAGGTAAGGTTATAGAAGGTGAGAATTCTGTCATGGCTAGGTGTCCTGAGCATTTCAGTGATGTTCTAAACAATGTAGTTAGTTCTACTCCCATTGTTTCCAATGATGATAGATGCATTGGTGGCTTTAATGTTGGCCCTATAACACAATCTGAAATTATTTTGTCAATTTCTAAACTTAAACTACATAAATCCCCAGGGATAGATGAAATTACTACGGAAATGCTTAGTGGGAATGTTTGTTACCACTTGGATGACTGAAAATTTGAATATCTTTCATGATAAAGGCATGGTTCCTAAGGATTTTACCAGACTATTGTTATCCCTATTTTTAAAAAAGGCGATCGCAGTTCTTGTGATAACTATAGGGGTATCAGCCTACTCTCTGTTCCAGGTAAAGTTCTTTCCATGATTGGGCTTAATAGAATTAAGAATCTGGTTGACAGGCAATTGCTTGATGACCAATGTGGATTCAGTAGTGGTAGGGGATGTGTGGATCAGATATTTTCACTTAGACAGATTCTTGAGAAATGTTTAGATTTTCAGAAACCTTTGGTTGCTAGCTTTGTTGATTTCAAAAAGGCTTTCGACTCTGTTGATCGTCATAATTTGTGGTTGATTGTGAGATCCTGTGGTATACCAGACAAGTTAGTTAACATAATGGAAGCTCTCTATAATAACACTGAGTCGTGTGTGAGAGTTAGTAAGGCTTGTAGCAATTGGTTTAGCATTACTTCTGGTGTTCGACAAGGGTGCATTTTGTCTCCTTTTCTCTTTAGTTTGGTTATTGATTATGTTATGCGAAATTCATTGCAAAGGAAAGATTTTGGCCTTAAATGGTCTGGTAATACTAAAATTTCTGATTTAGATTATGCTGGTGATTTAGCCCTTTTTGCAAATGATGTTGATGAGATGAACTCTTTCATTCGAGCTGTTGATGATACTGGTAGTAGAGTAGGTTTGGTTATAAACGGAGAGAACTAAAGTGATGAAAATTGGTCAGACAGGCTATGATTCAGTTAATCTGAATGGTTGCAGTCTTGAGCAGGTGTCACAGTTTAATTACCTTAGGAGCTATGTAACAGATACTGATGATGTGTGGCACGAGATTAAGAGACGAATAGGGATTGCTACGGGACTTTTAAGAATCTATGGAGATTGTGGAGAAATTGGCATATACACCTAAAGACTAAAATTAGACTGTATAATAGTTTGGTTCTTTCCAGGGTTAGTTATGGTAGTGAAACTTCGACGCTGTGTAAACAAGATAATGGGAAACTAGATGCTTTTGATTTTAGATGCCTATGCAGTATCTTGGGCATTAGGTGGTTTAACTTTATAACTAATGATGAGATTAGGCAAAGGAGTTGGCAACCTCCTTTAAGGAGCATATTGTGCAGAGACTCCGTTGGTTTGGCCATGTTGCCCATATGGATAATTATAGATTGGCAAATAGGGTTATGAACAGTGTGCATAAAGGCCTCAGAAACAGGAGGAGGTCTAGGATGCGGTGGGCATTGTCAAACAGAACCTTGTTAGAATTGGTGTGCAGTGGCCAGATATAGCTCTGAACAGATATGCTTTGAGAACTAAATTGCACGGTCTGGTTGGACCTCAGTGGCCCATTGCTGCTTCAGGATGATGATATAACAGATACTGGTGATATGTGGCATAAGATTAACAGACAAATAGGAATTGCCTGTTAAGATGTTTAAGAATCTGTGTAGGAATGGGCATATACACCTAAAGAATAAAATTAGACTGTTCGAAGTGAACTGCATGCCATGGATATCTGGAGCAGAGTACCACAGAAGAGCTAACAGCGCTGCACAAGGCTGCATGGCTACAGTGGGCACAGTGCCACAAAGACGATTGTCAACTCTTGGAAGCGTGTGATCTGGTCGGATGAGTCATGTTTTTGCTTGTACTTGAATGATGCGAGGCGACAGGTACATCGTAAGCCACATGAAGCCTTCCATGCGGACTGTATGCAAGGTTCTGTTAAGTTGGAGGAGGCTCTGTGATGTTCTGGGGGTGTTTCACGTACGAGGAAATGGATCTTTTGGTTGCGGTGACGTCGCACTTGAACCAGAAGGCTATATTGAACTACTGGACGACCACATTTGCCTTTTGTGCAGCATCTTCACACTGAACACCAGAAGGATACCCCAGTCTTCCAAGTTGACAATTGTTGCATGCACAGGGCTCGAAGTGTGTTGGATTGACACGACAAACATTCTGAAACCTTCGAACATTTCGACTGGTCCGACAAATCCCCGGGTTTGGATCCCATAGAAAACTTGTGGGACTATTTGGGGCAATGAGTGAAGCGCCGTTCCAGCCATCTGGCTGAACTGTGGCATTTGCTGCTGGAAGAGGGGATGAATGTTGATGTGCACTACATCTGCACACTGGTGGCATCCATGCCAGAGAGGATTTCGGCTGTTCTATTGCACAGAGCATTACGCGCTTGTTAGGTGACATTCAACCAGGGGTGACTAATTTTTTGTCCGGTGAGCTTAGTAAGATTTAAATATATTAATTACAACTTGGTGTAGAGGTTGTTATGGTGAAATAGTATTTGGAGGCAGAAACACGATTTTGATGTTATCCAAAATGATATCTGAAAACAGAGCCAGTCTTCTGCCTTGTTTGTTTGCGCACCAATGCAGTGGATGGAGGTAAACTTTTTTTTTATCCTTTCAGTACCCGTGGGTTCCCCTATTGGTACACAACTAACGACTTCAGTTTAACCCGGTGGGTTGTTTTACCTCTGACTTAAAGGTGCTTTTTATTTTCTCAAAAGTATCTCTAATATTTCACCGAGTTCTACTGGGGCGGGGGTGGCTCAGTCGGTAGCGCGCCAGGCTCGTAATCTGTAGTTCCCAGGTTCGAGTCCCAACTGGATCAGCGTTGAGATTTATCTCCGCAAAAATTCCCCGCCCTGCCCACGGTCAGTAGGGGACACCGATGGGTTTGGAAAGGCCGCCGTCCGTCGGATGGGACGTTAAGCCGTGGTCCCGTGTGCGGGAGAGCCATACCCTGTGCACGTTAAAGAACACGCTGGATGGCCTTGACGGGAGGCTACCATCTGTCTCCCAACAGCTGTTCCAGTGGGTCCCCTCCCCCAACATTCTCTGAGCCTTCGGGGGTCCATGTGATCTGGCCATTTAGCCCATGGTGTGCAAAAAAGTGCCGCTCAGAGGTAAAACAACCCAACCCAACCCGAGTTCTACTAAATTAATTGCATGGCGTATCATTGCAGTTGTTTGGCCTTCTTCGTAGCGTTTTATCACATGTAACTTCCATTCCAAAGTTATTGATTTTCGGCTGCGTTTTCATCACTAGCACCACTTAATGCATACTTCGTTGACATCGTTATATGATATAAAAAGATTTTAAATTATAGTAGCAGTGAATGTTAAAATAGCACAATAATCACCAAAATTACAGAAGTTTCAATGAGTGTAAACAACAGCTTTGTTCATACGTCACTGACAAAGGATTGCGAGTGTTTCTGTTTATTAGCTAAAATGGCGCTTCCATGGGATGTGGGAAAAGAATAAAGCTTTTCAATTCACTAGGCCAGCCAACTTTAAAATTATGCAATTCTTGCCTGAAAAAATTGTTTGTCTGGGAGGGGATTCGCATTATTTAAAAAGTTGTCCATAACCTGAGACGTTATTAATATTATTTATGGCCGAGTGGTTAGCGCGCTTGGCTACTGATCTAAGGGACCTGGGTTCGAGCCCCGGGTAAGGCATGGCTGTATGTGTCGTTTTTCTGCTGAGGTCCTGCCATCCCCATAGACCCCCTCTACTATGACATAAACTGACAGGCTCCTGTCAGACTTGTGTGGCAAGCAGTTGCTTGAGGGGGTATTTATTTTTTTATCTATCGCACTGTTTCAAATTCGCATAAGATGCGACCGCATCCTTACACACTGGATTAGTTCATAAATAATTTCTGTTATCACCTATTGTTGAACTAATATAATTTACTTGAGGTGTGTTATACTAATTTCTCTTATAATAATTTTGCAGAGAAAGCTTGAAAGAAGTTTTGGTAACAATTTATTATCTATTGAACTTTAGGTGGAAATATGAATAGCAAAGTAGAAGATATAAAAACGGATATTTGACATTCGATTTCGTGGTAGTTTCAGCAAGGCTGAGATGCATCCCCTGGTTGCCCTTCAGAGTTTGATAATGGTGCATTGGAAACATTAATTGAGGCAAATTCACTTATGAATTTGCAAAAGCTTGGAACGTTCCAATCTATCAGGGTTGTGAGGTGTACCATAATTATGTTTCTGAAATATTTTGGTCAATTTGAGTCGTATGATAATACCTTCTTAAAAGCTATTAGTTTATACGATAATATTGCAATTGGTAAGTTTTTTTTTTATGTGACTGCATTAAAAGATTGTAAAGGTCAAAATACGCATTTATGGTGTGCCGCATAAGAATCCACAAACAATTTGTCAGAAATTGATCGATTTTTTTTTTCCCGAAAAATCCTGCTACAAAGAAAAGTAAATAACCTGCAACATTTTGTAATCAAGAAGTAGAGTTAGAACCAAAGGATATCTCAACATTGCTTTTTAGCTTGTTTTCACTTTGCCGTCTGTCTGTCCTCCTTAGACATCGAACTTTTTTGTTTTTTTAGGGATAAAAAATTCTCTTTGGATTGGATAGGTATTGATGAAATATTATGATTCACACTTTCCTAATCTTCCTACATTTATAATTGTGCCCTCTAATGGTGAAAAAGTTGAAAATTGCAAAATTTCTAATATTCCAAGCGATGAAATTATGTTAGAAATTTGAAATTTTATTGGTGAAATATGAAGGTCACAAAGTTTACATTGACAACGATGATTGTCACATTTATGCCTTGGAGTGGTGGGTTGAGTTGTTTTATCTCTGAGCGGCACTTTTTTTGGACACAATGAGCTAAATGGCCAGGTCACAAGGACCCCAAAGGCTCAAAGAAGGTTGGGGGAGGGAACCCACTGGAACAGCTGTTGGGAGACAGATGGTAGCCTCCTGTCAAGGCCATCCAGCATGTTTAACGTGCACAGTATATGACTCTTCCACCCACGGAATCATGGCTTAACGTCCTATCCGATGGACGGTGGATAGCCCATCGATGTCCCTCTACTGACCATAGGCAAGGTGGGGAGTTTTACGTATAAATCGCAATGCTGACCCAGCTGGGCCTCGAACCTGGGAACTGCAGATTATGAGCCTAGTGTGCTACCGACTGAGCCATCCCTGCCCCTGGGGTGGTGAGAAAATTAAAATTAAGGAGATGGTTTTAAAATTAATTTTAAGGAGATGATTTTGTGTTCTTAGAGAGAAAAACTTTTTTTATTTTGGATACATTTTGATGAACAAATTACGATTCAGACTTTTCAACTCTCCCAAAATGTTTAATTGTGTCCTTCGAAACTTTAAAGAAATATTACAAACGATCTATTTGCGCTAGATATTTGATGATGGAGTATGAAGATCAAGAGGTTTACATTGGCAGCAACAATTTGTTCTTTCACCCTAAGGGATGGGTGAGAAAACGAACCTTTTTGTTTTAAGAGATTGATGAAAAACAACTTTTTGAGGTGAACAGGTACTAATGAACTACGATGATTCATGGTTTTAGAATCGTTCAGAAGGCTTTAATTTACATTGCTAGAGATCGCTAAATGTAAAAAATGCAAAACTTCAAGTAGTATTGCAAACGATATATTTTTGCTAGAAATTGGAAATTTTGATGGTAGAATATGTTAATCAAGAACAGATACTGAGATAACTTACTAACAGAAGTATAATTTATATTCATCTGTTTAAATTCCGACTGGTTGCTTTTTTGTTTTAAAGAGTTAGTATTTAATAAGTGTTCGAAATGGCATCCCTGTGCAGCAGTACATGCTTCACAGCCTCTTCTCATCGACTGTCGAACACATTCGAAAAGTCCCAGAATATTCCGAATACTTTGACAACCATTCGGATCCATTCATGGAGAGATTCTGCATTAGGAACTGGTGTATAAACATCAACCTTAACTTGTCCACATAAGAAATCCAGGGGATTCAAATTGGAAGAGCGTGCAGGGCATGCCGTTGGTCCACCTCGACCAATCCAATGGGCAGGATACATACGTTTTGAATTACCCAGGAATAGTGCGATTTTACCCAACATTGGCTTGCATCTACTGGAGTCTGACACGCAAATGTTGCTAATTTACCTAGTATCGTACCTTTTGACAGGCTTTCTTACTTGCACTCTCAAAATGTTCTATAAATTGGAAGGGTTGTTTGGGGTTTAATGGCGCATTGGCAGCTGAGACCATAATGTGCCAAACAAATGATAAACGATAAAAGAGAGAAAACCCACAACCAGAATTTTAAATAACAAAAAAGACAATACACGAATATAGAAAAGAGGAAAAGAACAAGTGTATATAATATCGACACAATAAAAAACCAGGGTTGTTATTAAGAAAAATAACAAAACATAAAATCAAAGTCTTCTTAAAATATCCAGTATACCATAAAAATTGAAATAGATGGGTAAAACTGCAATGATCTGATAAAAGATGTCCGAGTGTAAGGGGCTTGGATGTAAAATCATGGAAGCTAAAATAGTCTTTTTCAGGTTAAAACAAGAACGATCAACTTTTTAATGGTTAAAATTGTGTCGCAGAACTCGCTGAAGTTTGGTATTTGCCAATAGAAGAAAGCCGAGCAAGTTCAGCTTCTTCCTTGTGATTCCGACTTGGCAGCAGTGTCTGCTAAGTCATTTGCTCCTGATGCCAATGTGACCGGGCCCCCAACAGAAGAGAATAGTGGTGGTGATGTCTGCCAGATGATGTACCGCTAGTGGATCTTGGAAAGAATAGGGTGAGGTCGATGCCTCCCAAGACGGGCAGATATGTCTCGTGCCTGGAAGGTACTATTTTGTGGCATATGAAGGATTTTGTAATTAAAACTGTCATTTCTAGACTACAAAATCTTTTATATGCCCGTACAAATGCCTTCATATGGGGGATTGAAGGTATCAGGGGTCTGTCTTCCCAGAAAAGAAATTGGCTGGCTGTTAGAACAAAAGAAAAGACCTGCGAAAATCACAGGAAGGGGAAACAGCCAGCCACGATTTGAGTGACTTGGCTAGCGACTGTGCAACCTTATTGAGACTGGTGTTTGTGTCTCACTTGTAACCTTGGACACAAACTGAAAGGACGAATGGTTGACTGAAAACGCAGTCCCAAGAGTGATAGCCTGGCAGGGATTGCAACTTTGATGCTTACTGTAAGGACAACTGATGATGGCGAATAGATAACAAAGGTTCATCAGTCTTAACATAAAGATTCTGAACCAGTGAGGGCCTAATGATGGAGAGGGTCCGGCACCTTCACCACCAAATCCCAGACCAGAGTCGTACACGTGGTATTCATAGTCCAGGTACGACTGGACAAGTGCATGGTATAGGCGGAACAATGAGCGAGACAGAGGAGAATATCTTCAGGATGCTCAATGCCAGCATGCACTAGGACCTGAGATGAATGTGTGGTAAAAAGGTCAATTTCTTGTCAAAGATGACGCCAAGAAATTTGGTATTTGCTGCAACTGGAATTACGACACCACCAAACTGTAGTTCAGAGTCCAGATAAAGATTTTGCTTGTGGTAAAAGTACACACAAGTGGTCTTCTGTGGGAAGAATCGAAAGCTGTTGGCTATCGTCAAACCGAAAGATTGCTCTGGGCATTTTTCAGTTGTCTTTCAATGACCCTTGTGCTGAATAACGAGCAACAGATGCTCATCAACATAGAGGACATTGCTTACAGTTGGAGGAAGTTGTCTAGTAATAGAATTAATCATGACAGCAAAAAGCCTAACATCAGGACACAGACTTGTCCACTGTTCTTGGGGGTAAGGAAGTGACAAGAGTGTTACTAACATGGACACTAAAAAAACGTGACGATAAGAAATTGGGGATAAAGATCGGCATGCGATCTCAAGCCAAATGCATGGAGTTCACGAAGAATACCAAAACTCCAATCCGTGTTGTATGCGTTTTTGATGGGGGAAAATGAACACCAGGTGCTCTCGTTTTAAAAATGAATTTCTGATAGCCGATTAGAGGCCTATCTGATGGTCAAGAGTTGATCGTTGTCTGTGAAATTCTCACTGAGTGTTAGAAAGAAGGTTGTGGTGTTCTAAATACCAGGTGAGTCTGGCATTTACCATTCTTTCCAACTCCTTGTACAAGCAGTTCATTAATGCAATGGGACAATAATTGGGAAGAATCTTGACATCCTTTCGTGGCTTGGGGAAGGATAAGAAAATATACTCCTGTCAGGATTACAGAAACAGCTCCAGAAAAATACTGTTAAAAAGATTGAGCATCTGATACTTACTCTATTATGAGAGATGTTTGAGCATGGCATTGGAGTTGTCTGGCCTGACAGCAGATCACGAGAGGATTACAGAGCAAGGCGAAGCTCCTCAACTGTGAATGCCTGTTATAAGGCTCTAGGCATTTAAGTGGAAGGATAGCAGAGAGTGTTTGGCTTTCCTCTTCTAGGACAGGAACTTAGGGGAGGAGAGGAAGAGATGGAGAAAAATGTTTTCCCAGAGTGTCCGCAATTGCCTGTTCATTTTGCTCCAGCATTGATAATGAGTGGGATGTGCAATTCCCACCCATCTTCCAGATTTTATCCCACACAAACTTAGAACTAGTAATGCAAGTGATAGAAAAGTTGTTATTTATCCAAGATTCCTTCCGGCGCCAGACGAAATGGATTGGCTCCTGGATGACAGAGTGGTAGTAAAACTTAAGTTCTTGTTTCATAACATTATTTTCTTTCACTAAAACAGAATTTTCTTGCCTCAGTTGCTTAATTTCTGTTCTTTTTAGAGATTTCATAAATTCTTCTATTGGACTATTATTAAACTGTACAGAGTCCAATTTCCAAGTGCAGACATCTCCTTCACTTCCTGATCTAGTTCAGTAATTGAAGTTGATGCTGATTTTGAAGACATGGTGCATTCTGTGCACCTCCAGTTCTTTTTCTTCTTATTACGCTTTCTAAAGTTTGAGTCAGTAATTCCAATGCACTTGGGATGGAAGAAATCTTTACATCCAACTTTGCACTGAAAAACTTCACTTATATCAAACACTTCCTATAACAATGTGCACAAAAAATCTTGGACATCTTTAAATAAATTATAGGCATTTCCAATTAAACAGTAATGGAATTAATTACAGTTCAGGAGTTTCATATCCAGACAATAGATGGCGATATTATCTAAAACTTATTTAGTTACCTCCTATGACTATATCCTCATTAAGATATTTATACACTGCTCACAAAAATTAGGGGATATTTCAAAATGAATATGAAGCGATGAAATATCCCCTAATTTTTGTGAGCAGTATATCTCACTATTAAGCATGCTATGTTCAAACTGATATTTTTTATGCTGCCTAAAGTTAAGTTTCAAGAAAATGTGAAAGAATAAGACAATAAACAATACTTAATTTCGATATATAATCACTAGACAAACCACATTAATATTATTATATATAAATAGAGTATTTTATTTAATTTACAGCTACTGATTTGCCTCTTAACACTTGGGGATGAGAAAACAAATTTTTCTTTTAAGGGATAAATGGAAAATTGTTTTTGTGTTGCATAGGGCTATTTACACTCCCAGTCACCCATAGGTATGAATTGCAAGTGTTAAAGAGTGCAAAATTTGAGAAATGAAAAACTTCTATTTCTCGGAAAACGAGCTCCCCATATTTGCCAGAGGCGATATGTTTATTCTTCTAGTTAAATGTGGTGTGTTGTTTTTTGACATCTAACTGTTGTTGTTGTTTTTTAAATCGTTTTCGGCATAGAATAGCTTTAGTTGCTGATGTAGCATGAAACTCGAAAGAATCAATCAAAACCTTCGACACAGCGTGAGAGATAATACTTACTGAAATGATACGAAGTGCACGAGAATTCCTGAGAGAGTTATCACTGCTCAAGTGATAAGATTGGTGATCAGGCATTTCCCGTAAGATACTCCACAGTCTGAAGATTGGTGAGCAGAGCAGTGCTTCATAAGGAAAGGGAGGGCAGAGGTGAGTTGCTTTTCTTTGGCAAATTCATTCCACTGACGCGGTGAATTTCTGAGTTCGTTGCAGTTAACTTTAACTATTATCGATCCCTTGCCTCGACGCTGAGCGAAATTCTTATTTTAAGTGTTGACAGAGCCATTTGCGATACATTTCCATCTAGGTGAATATGCAAATTATGGGCATCAGCCCAATGGCAGCTCGAACGCTTTATCGATGTGGGTGCAAAAGTCAAACTGACGAAATTTGTAGAATGAAGGCAAAAATTTCTCCTAATGTAAAAACCTAATTGTAAAATTTTGCAGTCTCTTCATTTAGCGAGTAAATATCCATAAAAGAAAATGGTAAAACATTAAACTTGGTTCAGAAATTCCATAGTTCAGTTTCAGGCTTTAAAAGCAACACCATCCTTAAGTAACATAATAAACACAGCGTACGTTCACTTTGATTTATAGTTTTCTTTTGTAACATTATAAATTTTACAAATACCTTTTCACTGTTTACAGCTACAAAGACCAAATTTAGAAACAGGCTAAATATTGAAGATGATTTGCGCTTTACAGGTAAGAGCCATAACTCCAAATATTGAACACTTTCCGAGACACTAATAAATAATAAGTACACTATACTTTTACTGATATAAATTTTGCAAGCAGAAATATTTGAACAAGTAAATAGAAGTAAAATTTTTTTCTTTAAATATTGATAGTTTTGATAAATTTAAACTCTAAAAGCTTGAAGTAAACTATTTGCTGCTAGTGACCGAGTGTTTCTATTTTTAATGTATTTTTTTTTATTAACGCTCCGGAATGTTTATTCGTTCTGATATGGGGATCTGCAGGTTTAAAAGGTTTGAGAAACCCGGATTAGAGCATCACTGAAATGCCCAGCCCACCTAGCCATGGCCGAATCTTACCTTCAATTTCAGCGTTAAGCGGCATCGCTGTTTGTGTGCTGTGTTAGCTCTGAGACTGTAGTCAGCAATGACATCGGTCTTCGTAGGGCACGGCTTTGTATGAGATGGCCTACACAAGATTGGAGTTGCTTCTAGGATTTTTCTCTGTCGTATGTAGCTAACTGAAAAAAAAAACACTTACCCTGTGTACCTATTGACCCATTTCCGCTACCACCACTGAAAGACGCTTTTAATGCATTAGTATCATTCCTGGCCATCCAGTCCTATACCTCTCACGTTTGCATATTTTCTTTTGTCAAGGTCTGATGTACCTCTCACCGGAATTTCATAAACATCTCTCAAGTTATGTTGCTATGTCAACTTTTATGTTTGTAACTTAACTTTTGTCCCCCAGTGCAGAAAGGCAACTAACGTAGTTTAAATTTCTTAAGCCATAGTAGAGAAATTCAGAAAAATCGAACTAGTCAGCCAGGGACGGATTTACACTTCACTCACCCCTAGGTACACAAAGTGGTAATGCGCCGGTATGTACAATTGTTTTTTCATTTCGTATAAAAATATTATTTTTTTTTTTGCTTTCTTACAACGACGAAGAAAGGAAATAAGCGGTGTGATGTAGGAATTTTAATAATTAGTAATACAGTTTTGTTAATAAATAGTAAAACGAGTTCGTTGAAAAAACGTTTTTTCAGGTAACTATTTCATGAGTCTCATGTCAACTGGACATCTGTAATACTGCTACTGAATGAAAAAGTGACGAAACGGGACTTTTTGAGAAGGGGAAGAAGTTACCGAAAGCACTGTTGTAACGAAATCGGAACGCCGTTCCGGTACTCGACGTTTCCGAATCACTGAACCGGAGTATCGTTGAGGTACTTGATATTTCCTAATCTATAAGTGAAAATAGTTCTATACTTTTTAAATAAAATATTATTAGAAATTAATATTATATATTGCGTCTTTTTTAGGAAAAAATGTGGGGATACTGTGACCTTGCAACAATTTTATTGTGAGAGTTGAGGGGGGAGGTCAGAAAATGGCCCAAGCACATGAAAATGTTAAACATATGTTTTAATATAATTTCATTTTATTTACTTTAAAGTTAGAACGAAAGTACAAATTAATCCAAAAAAATTAACAAAATCTCCTTTAGAAAAGTTGTGTAACAGATTCCAAATTTTAGTCATGCATTCTGAGGAATATCAGGATTTCGCTCTTTGCTTTTGGTGTCGTCACAATGTGAAATTGTAATCTAGTCGAAAATGGGACAAAGTAAAATATCACCAACCACACTTTAAAAATCTTTTATTAACAAACTCTTAAATAGAAGATAATAAATTCTATTTTTATGCGGAGGAAAATTGGTGGAGACATGGGGCATACCTGCGTATCCTCAGAAAAAAAAAAGTCGATATTATATATAGGTAGAGGACAGAAAAATGGAACGAAAAGAAACATTATTAGTTTATATTTCATAATTTGGCTGGAGACATGAGTTCCTAGGAGCCGGAGCCAAGACCTTGGCTCCAAAGCCCTGCTTAGACTACTACTTTTTAATACTTTGATTTATATCGTATCCATGACATTCCTTCTGATTGGGGTAATATTTTTCATGAAGACTGTATTTCATAATGAGATGAAAAAAGAGATATTCTTCTTTCCCCTCGTGACCCCTTGAATTGCCTCTAGTGCAATGAGAACTTTTTTTTGTTGCATCGGCTGCTGCTGAAGTTCACTCATTCGGAGAGTTCAATTTCGTTTCTCATCGATCAAAAAAAAGGTATTTCCATTTCAGTTACGTTTTCGCCTCTGTTTCAGACACTTCTACGTTTTCGCCTCTGTTTCAGATCATCGCAGCATGCACCCATTGGTTGGACTGACCATTCTTATGCGAATGACTTCTGCCCTCGCCGAATTCGTGATGCCAGATGGCAGGGTAGTGGCAGATCCCAACACCTACCTGTACAACGAGAAGCCAAATGACTCGATTGTGCAGAGAGAATATCTTCTGCTTGAGACAAGTCCTAACAGTGCACTCATCTGTCCCAAGAACTTCACCATCGGAAAGGTAAGTTGAAAGAGCTTGAGGGTAGGGGGGTATGCAAAACCATCATCAATAATCCCTCCCACCCCAAAATTCGTGCATATAGTGAATCGTACGTAATTGCCTAATGATTTCCCCTAATTTCATTTATACAGAAGCCTTCGCCAATGATTTCCCACAATTTCATTCCTTCAGAAATCTTCCCCAATGATTTCCCCCCAATTTCCTGCATATGGAAACCTTCCCTAATACTTTCCTCCAATTTCATTCATACAGAAACCTTCTACAATGATTTTCCCCCCAATTTCATACACATAAAAGCCTTCCTCAGTTATTTCCCCCAGTTTCGTGCTTATAAAAACCTTCCGCAGCAATTTCCCACCATTTTCGTGCATATAGAAATATTCCGCAGCAATTTCCCCCCATTTTCGTGCATATAGAAACCGTCCCCGAATTATTTCTCCCAATTTCACTCATACAGAAAGCTCCAACGATTTCCCTCAATTTCACTCATACAGAAACCTTCCCTAATGATTTTCCCCAATTTCATTCTTACAGAAACCTCGAATGATTTCCCCCCAATTTCATTTATGCATAAACCTTCCTCATTGATTTCCCCCCAATTTCATTTATGCATAAACCTTCCTCATTGATTTCCCCCCAATTTCATTTATGCATAAACCTTCCTCAATGATTTCCCCCGATTTCATTCATACAGAAACCTTCCACAATAATTTCCCCATATTCATTCATAAAGAAACCTTCGCTAATGATTTTCCCCACTTTCATTCTTACAGAAACCTTCCCCTATGATTTCCCCCATATTCATTAATAAAGAAACCTTCCCAATGATTTTCCCCAATTTCATTCACACATAAACCTTCCTCAATGATTTCCTCCATATTCATTCATAAAGAAACTTCCTCAATTTCATTTACGCAGAAAGCTTCCCCAATGATTTACACCATATTAAATTATACTGAAACTTTCCTCAACGATTTTCCCCCATATTCATTAAGACAGAAACCTTCCCAATGATTTTCCCCCATTTCATTCACGCATAAACCTTCCCCAATAGTCTCTCCCACATTCATTCATAAAGAAACTTTCCCCAACGATTTCCCCCAATTTCATTTATGCAGAAATCTTCCTCAATGATTTCATCCAATTTCATTTATGCAGAAACCATTCCCAATGATTTCCCCCATATTAATTTATATTGAAACTTTCCCCAATGATTTCTCCCAATTTCATTCACACAGAAATCCTCCCCAATGATTTCCCCCCGTATTCACTAATAAAGAAACTTTCCCCAATTTCTTTCACCCATAAACCTTCCCCAATGATTTCCCCCATATTCATTCATAAAGCAACTTTCCCCAACTATTTCCCCCGTATTCATTAATACAGAAACCTTACCAATGATTTTCCCCAATTTCATTCACACATAAACCTTCTCCAATGATTTCCCCCATATTCATTCATAAAGAAACTTTGGTCAATGATATCCCCCAATTTCATTTATGCAGAAACCTTCCTCAATGAATTCCACCATATTCATTTTTACTGAAACTTTCCCCAATGATATTTCCCAATTTCATTCACACATAAACCTTCCCCAATGATCTCCCTCACATTCATTCATAAAGAAACTTTCCCCACCGATTTCCCCCAATTTCATTTATGCAGAAACCTTCCTCGATGATTTTTCCACAATTTCATTTATGCAGAAACCTTCCCCAATGATTTCCACCATATTAATTTATACTGAAACTTTCACCAATGATTTCCCCCATATTCATTCACACAGAAACCTTCTTCAACGATTTCCCCCATATTAGTTCATAAAGAAACCTTCCCCAATGATTTCCCCATATTAGTTCATAAAGAAACATTCCCCAACGAATTCCGCAATTTCATTAATAAAGAAACCTTCCTCGACGATTTCCCCCTAATTTCATTTATGCAGAAACCTTCCTCAATGATTTCCCCATATTAATTTATACTGAAACTTTCCTCAATGATTTCCCCCCAATTTCATTAATACAGAAACCTTCTCTACGATTTCTCACGCAATTCGTGCAAACCTCCCCCAAATGATTCCCTCTCCCCAAATTTCCTGCAGATAGAAATCTTTCTGAGCGATGCAAAGCACATAGAATACATTAAAGGATGACCCTGTCAGCAATTCGTAAGTCAATTGTCGGGTTTTGAAGGAGAAGTTCTCTAATCACTGAGATCAGATCAATTCTTAGAATAGCAACATGCTGTTAACTATTCACGATGTGGTGTTTTATATTCTATAAATGAAAATTATACGAGGGAAATTTAAAAATTCCGTGATGTGTATTTGCAGAACAAAACCTATTGCACTTCAGCAAAACTTTTAATCCCTTCCAGCATCTATGCAAAATTGCAGACATCTTACGCCAATTCTGGAACGCTTGGTGGCAACTCCCGTTGGGGAATACTCAGCAACTCTAGAATGAACATATTTTGCAAGTTCTTGCACCCTTGAAAAAAGCTCCCCAGAAAGTTCGTTTTTAATTTTTGGACACAACCAAAAATCGCATGGTGCAAGATCGGTTAAATATGCAGGATGGGGTAGCTGTTTGATTTTTTTCTAACTCCAGACAGACCGTAACTCGCCGTGTTTTGTGAGTACTGGCATTGTCATGAAAAAACCCTTGACACACCTGTTGTTGGACGCTGCTCCTTCATCTCCTTAATCATTTTGGGCAAAACAATGGTGTAGTCTCGGCTACAGTGATTTTTAGGTAAGGTTTCCATTGCTACCACTTCTTGGGAAATGAAAAAAAAAAAAAAAACGTGAACCTCCTCTTCCTCCTGAGCAAAAGTCTTGTCAGATGATTTGGGGACGTGGTTCATCTTCCGCAACCCAAACATAGTTGTTGATCTTTCTGGGAATCATATGTTATTATATACATATTTCTGGAGTCGGAGTTGTATAGTGATAAACCCATGACTCATCATCTGTGACAATGTATGTTAATTGTTCGGGGCCACTAGTTTCAAATATTGCCAACATCTCCTTGCACGAGTCGACTCTAGCTCCTTTTTGCTCTTCTGTCAGTTTGAGGTATACATTTGCCATAGATCTTTCGGACTTTAAATATCGATAAATAATTGTTTTCACACTGCTAATCGATACATTAACATCTAAACTTTTTACCTGAATGGTGATATGTGAGTTTTCTTTAATGAGTTCAACAACAGCAGTGATGGTCCTCTCGTCGCTGCCTCCTCTGGTCTTTCTGCACGAGGGAGGTCTTGGAAGCTCTTGCGTCCCTTTCTGAATTTGCGCATCCATCCCGTAACAGTGCCCCTCGGTGCGAGCTCCTGTCCGTGGTGAGGGGACCACCCTGTGAAGGTTCTGCTGGCTCGGTTACCTTCACAGGGTCCTAAACGCTCGCCTGCATGTTTGCCGTGTGCGGTGAGTTGCTCAGGGGTCCCTGTCTTATCTCCCCAGATCATGACTGGTGGGGTCCCCTTTGGTCGTTTTACCATTGGGGAGCTTGTCTGTTGTGGGGCTGGGCAGCGGATTCGGGGGCCGCTGCTATACACTGCTTTGGCCTTTGCTTCAGGTAAACGGGAGGTCCTGGGGTGGCCCCCTCAGGATCAATCGGCTGGTCCTGCTAGGGTCAATCGTGCACAGTGGTGAGTAACCTTGTCCACATCCGGGCAACGGTTTACAAGTTTCCCCACTGATTTACTAATTTCGTAGTTTGCTTTCATTTGTGAGAACGAGTTGTTTCTCACTTTTCGTTATTTTTCTGCTTTTTTCTTTTGTGAGTCCTCAGTTGTGATTCTCACATTTCTCTTTTAATTTTCCTTTTTTTTTGTTGTGAGACCTCGGTTCACTGGCTGAGTGAGTATGGCGCCCAATTGGGTGTCCACTAGTTGGACTCCATGGTGGGTGGGGACAACGGGCACTAAAACTCAAAACCCAACCATGAGTCCTCAAACTGAAAACTCATCTTCGAATGCCGCAAAAAGAGCTCGGCATGAGCCTCCGTCTTCTGTGTCTTCATTGTCATCGTTGCTGTCGCCTTCGTGTCTTATGTCGTTCCCAAGGTTCCTGGTCATCCTTTCTATGGGTGATCAGGTTCTTGGGGACATGTCCCCATTTTTTATTAATAAGGGATTGAAAGATCTTGAGGGAGAACCCTTATCAGTCAAGCGCCTAAGATCTGGTTACTTGCAGGTGGAAACTGCTTGCTCGAAACATTCTGAGCTCCTATTGAAGGTAACAGCGATTGGTGGAGTGGTGGTCAAAGTCACTCCACATAAGACGTTGAATTCCTCCCATTGTGTGGTCTCCAAGTGGAGCGTCCTTAAGGTTTCTGAGGAGGAGATCCTTTTGGAGTTGTCATCCCAGGGAGTGATAGCAGTTCACCGGGTTTCAAAACACCGTAATGGGAAATTAGAACCCACCCTGGTTCTAATTCTCACTTTCAATATGCCACGCCTGCCTGCTTCCATCAAGGCAGGTTACCTTCGCTGCGAGGTACGGCCTACATTCCTAACCCCCTGCGCTGTTTTCAGTGTCATAGGTTCGGCCATACCTGCACAGCATGCCGGGGCAAACTCACCTGTGCTCGTTGTAGCAGCAGCGTTGCTGTGCAGTCAGGATCACCTAGATCTTGACTGCACAGCAGACAAGACATGCTGCGTGAACTGTGGAGGCGAGCATCCGGCGTACTCCCGTGACTGTCCTAAGTGGTTGGAGGAGAAAGAGGTGCAGAGGCTAAAGACCCTCAACAACATCTACGCAGAGGCGAGAAGGTTGGCTGCACCGCCTGCCCCACCTGGCAGTCTCTTATGCCAGTGCCGTTGTCGGAAAGCCCATTGTGAAGATGGCTTCCGTGGCGGTGCTGACTGATATCAGCGTCCCATCTGCTGAATCTTTCTCGCCTGCTGCCAAATACCTCTTGGCCCAGGCGAAACTGAAGTCGGTGTCGATCTCGACATCGACTCCGGTTTCCATTCCTGAGTCTGTGCCTTCCACTTCCACCTCTGGAAAGACTCCTCCACCCCGCCCACAGACATCAAGACCTTCAAAGTCCAAGGGGCCCCCACCAGGGCACAAAAAATTTTTTTAACACCTCCACGTTCGGCGGTCTCTGATCCGTGTCACTCGGATGACTCCAAGGACATGGACGCAGACCGCCCTATTTTTCCAAAATCGTCGCTGGCGACGTTTAAAATAAATCGAAAGTCGTCCACCAATTCTTCCAAGACCTGATATGGCCACACTCCTACAATGGAACTGTCATGGATTCCAGAGGAATTTTGACGACATCAAGGTTATCCTGAGGGCAAACGAACTCATCTGCGTGTGCCTTCAGGAGACATTCTTGCAGACAGCCAACGATCCCACTATCTGGCACTTTTCTCCCATTTGCCAGGACCAGGATGGAGATGGTCCAGCTCGCGGAGGTGTCGCCATCCTCATGAGCAACCATTCTCCATTCCATTTCGTACCCCTCACCACGCACTTAGAGGCAGTAGTCATCCACCTCTTTGTGGGATTTTCGTTCTGTCTGTCCCACCCGGAAGCATTGTTTTTCGGGATGACCTTGATGACCTCATCTCGCAGCTGCCGTCCCCCTTCCTCATCATGGGGGACTTCAACGGACACAGTCCACTCTGGGGCAGTGCTGACACCAATGGGAAGGGCGGGGTCCTGGAGTAGTGGCTCCTGGATCCATCGCTCTCCCTGTTGAACACCGGTGTCAGTACGTATCTTCACTCCCCAACCCGCACTTTCACTGCCATTGATCTCTCCATCTGCTCCTCCTCGATCCTTCCATTCTTTACATGGGAGGTCGATGATAACCCCTATAGAAGCGATCACCTCCCCGTGGTGTGCAAACATCTCCTGTGGGGGGCTTGCAGCACTTCATGTGTCTCCCGGTGGAGGCTTGATCGGGCTGACTGGAGTGGCTTTGAGCTCTTGTCCGAGCTCGATGAGCACTCTGTCAGCCAGGAGTCAATCAACGTTGCAGTGGCGGAGATGACGGACTGCATTGTCCATGCAGCTGCCTCTACTATTCCTCAGACCTTGACTCGGTTTCCACGGTTCCCAAAACCGTGGTGGAATCCAGACTGCACCGCAGCTCGTAAGGCTCAGAACAAGGCTTGGGGGGTGTTTTGGAGATATCCGACGTCCCCTAACCTTGAAGCATTCAAACGCGCCAGGGCGAAAGCTCGTTTCGTCTGGCGCCAGAGCCAGAAGGAATCTTGGATGAAATATACATCTTGTATCACCCGCACGACCAGTTCTAAGGTTGTGTGGGATAACGTCCAGAAGATGGGTGGGAAGTACACATCACACTCATTATCGATCCTGGAGCACAACGGACAGGCAATTACTGATCCTCGAGCAATTGCCGACACTCTGGGGGAGTTATTCTCCTCCATCTCTTCTCTGTCCTCCTACTCCTCCGAGTTTCTGGCCCAAAAGAGCAGAGCCAAGCGCTCTCCGTTGTCCTTCCATTCGAATGGCCTGGAGTCTTACAACAGGCCATTCACAGCGGAGGAGCTTCACCTTGCTCTGCACACTTCTCGTGCATCTGCCGTCGGGCCAGACAATGTCCATAACGCCAACATCTCTCACCATCGAGTAACCAACCACAAGTCACCAACCACAAGTCGAGTCACCATCGAGTAACCTCCAACATCTCTCACCATCGAGTAAGGATCGACCTTTCTGACTCTTCAACCGTATTTTCATCGAGGAGCAGTTTCCAGACTCCTAGGGGGAAGGCCATCGTCTTGGCCTTCCCCAAACCAGGCAAAGATCCCAAGATTCCTTCCAATTATCGTCCAATTGCGACGATGACGATTGCGTCCAATTGCGACGATGACGATTGCGTCCAATGACGATAATACCAGGCTGGCCTGGTATTTGGAACATCACGGCCTTCTTTCCAACACCCAGTGTGGCTTTTGCAGGCACCGGTCTACTTTAGACCACCTGATCCGCCTCGAATCGGCGTTCAGGAATTCGTTTTTACGTCAAGATCACCTGGTGTCAATTTTATTTGACATCGAAAAAGCATACGACACGACATGGAGATTCGGTATTCTTCGTGACCTCCACGGCTTTGGCTTGCGAGGTCACATGCCGATCTTCGCCAACTTTTTATCTTCTCATATTTTTCGAGTTCGTGTCGGCAACACTCTGTCGCGACCTTTCCCCCAAGAACAGGGGGTGCCACAAGGCTGTGTCCTGAGTGTTACGCTTTTCGCTGTCAAGATAAATTCCGTTACACGGCAACTTCCTCTGACTGTAGGCAATGCCCTCTATGTTGATGACATTAGCGTCTTTTGTTCATCGTCCAGCATGAGGGTCATTGAACGACAACTGCAAACTGCCCTGAACAATCTCTCGGTTTCGGCGATGGCCAATGGGTTCCGGTTCTCCCCACAGAAGACCGCTTGTGTGCACTTTTGCCACAAGCATAATCTTCATCTGGACCACAAGCAGCGGCTCGGGGAGAACATCATTCCAGTTGTGGCGTAGACCAAGTTTCTCGGTCTCATCTTCGACCGTAAATTGACATTTTTACCTCATATTCGCCATCTCAGGTCCAAGAGCATGCGGGCATTGAACAATATCAAGGTTCTCTCCTCCCTCTCTTGGGGGATGGACTGATGGTCTTTGTTCTGCCTTTACTGTGCCCTTGTCCGGTCGAAACTGAACTACGGATCCCAGGTGTACGACTCCGCCTGTGATTCGGTGGTGAAGGGGCTGGACCCCCTCCATCATCAGGCCCTCCATGGCCTTCTGCACTTCACTGGTCCAGAGTATGTTGAGACTGACGAACCATCGTTATCTATTCGCCTTCAGCAGTTGTCCCTACAGTATGCAGCAAAATTGCGATCCCTGCCTGGCCATCCCACTTGGGACTGCGTTTTTAGTCCCCGGTGGGAAATGTTATACCAGAATCGGCCGACTGCCATTCGTCCTTTCGGTTTGCGTGTCCGAGGTTACCTGCGAGACATCAACACCAGTCTCGATAGCATCGCCCAGTCGACAGCTGAGTCACTTTCACCTTGGCTCACTGTTTCCCCTTCCTGTGATTTTTCCCTATGCAGGACAGGGAAGGCCTTTACACCCGACTGTGTGTACCGGCAACTCTTTTCCAGCCATCGTACTGTGCACCCGGACTTCTTGCCTGTCTTTACTGATGGCTCGAAGTCCAGCACATCAGTGGGATCGGTCATGGTCTGCTGTGATTACATCACAGCAGACCAGATCCCACAGCAATGTTCCATCTTTACTGCAGAGTTGCATGCTATCAGCATTGCCTTGGACCACATGGCAGCTAAGCATCATGGTCGGTGTGTTCTCTACACCGACTTGCTTAGCTCGCTACAGGCTTTGATCTCGGTGAGGCATCGGCCTCACCCTGTTCTCTCCGTGATCCGCCAGCAGCTCCATCGTCTGGCAGCCATCACCACGATTCTCTTCTGTTGGGTGCCCGGTCATGTCGGAATCAGTGGCAATGACTTGGCACCAAGCTTCGGGCACAGTGGCAGAGATCATGGTCTGAACAGGTCGGTAATAAGCTTTTCGAGAACAAGCCCATTTTCAAACCGTGGCAGTCTTGTTTTCACAGGAATCGCAAGGAGGAAGTTGTACTTGCTCGGCTCCGCTTAGGTCACTCGTTTTTAACACACTCTTTTCTTCTTAAGGCGGACGACGAACCTAAGTGTGTTTTGTGACACCCTTTTAACGATCAAGCATAATTTAATTCATTGTCCATGTTTTAAGTTTGAACGTCGCTTATATTTTACGTTTTACGATTTTATGTCCGAGCCACTTATACTCGGACAACTTTTATCCGATGATTCACTTTTAACACCTGTCTTTGATTTTTTACGTTTTACCGGGTATTTTACACGTTTATGAACCTTTTTACTTTGTTATCTTGAATTTACACTTGTTTCTGATTTTTAATGGATCCTATACACCCATTTTTATTGTCGAGTTTTTACACTTGTTGATACATTTTATTCCTTCTTTTTACTTATTTTTCTTCTTTTTTTTTTGTTTCCGTGTCTTTTAAATTTTGTTGTGGGTTAAATGACTTTTATCAGTTTATATCTTTTTGTTTGGCGCAATATAGCCTTTTTGCCTTTGGCGCCAAAAAACCCCAAACAACCAAACCCGTAACAGTGCGATGTGAACGACATGATCTCTATATATTTGTGATCAATTGGAATGAAATATTTTCGCGTCGTACTCAAGCTGCATCGTTGTGAAAATGTAAAATCTCTCCATGGCAACAACGCACATATTTTGCAGACCTAATTTGACGCGCTGCAGCGAAGAGAGAAATGATGACACACTTTTGTTTTGAACTTGCAATGACTAGTTTAGACGAGCTGTCAAACAAGTCATAACTCGTGAACTTCGGAGGAACAAGTGCAAATCTACAAACACGTGTCAGGAACTTTTTGAACGCCCAAAATATTTTTGGATATGTCTGACTACTGTATTCGTCGGGCGAGGGTGGCTCAGTCGGCAGCGCACCAGGCTGATAATCTGCAATTCCCAGGTTGAAGTCCCACCTGTGCCGGCATTGAGATTTATCTCTTAAAAATTTCCCTCCCTGCCCCCGGTCACTATGAGACGCCGATGGGCTTGGAAAAGCGCCATCCGTCAGATGGGATGTTAAGCCATGGCACTGTGTGCGGAAGAGCTATATCCTTTGGACATTAAAGGGTTGGTTTGTTTTAACTCTGAGTGGCATTTTTTTGCAGGCAATGGGCTAAACGGCCAGGTCACAAGGACTCCGAGGGCTCAGAGAATGTTAGGAGAGGAGACCCACTGAACAGCTATTAGGAGACAGTTGGTAGCTTCCCTTCAATGCCATCCACGTGCACAGGGTATGGCTCTACTGCTCATAGAACCACGGCTTTAATCTGACGGACAGCGGCCTTTCCAAGTGGTGTGCCCTACCCACCGAAGGCAGGGCGGGGAGTTTGGCGGAGATAAATATCGACGCTCCCCTAGTTGGGACCTGAACCTGAGAACTGCAGATTACGAGCCAGGCGCGCTGCCAACTGAGACCTGCGCCCCCACCACTGAAAAAAAAAATTCCTTTCGATAGCTAATCATTTTCCGTTTTTTATTCTAAATGTTTGTTGACTTCTGCTCATGTCATCCAACTGGAAATTAGCTTTATCATTCGGATGTAATTTGTGTTAGTAGAAGCCTTTACATTAGAATGTTGTTATATGTGTATGTTTTTAATATTATTCTAAGTGACAAACTCCATCAAATGCGTAGGGGAGCAAGGAGGAGATTGGGGCAAGGGAGCCATAATCCCCCAGTTGAGAATGCTGGTAGGATAATAGAAGTAAAAAAAATTAAACTTACGAATTTGTTTGCATTTTTCAAGAAATGCTTTAAAGATCTCTGAAACGGAGGGGAAAATGTTATAGCATAAATATGGAAATCCAGTCTCCCCCCCCCCCCCCCCCTGACTCTTTTCTTTGCTCGGTTGCATTTCTTGCTGCCATCCACTTTAATTTTATTTCTATATCCGGGCCTGTAGTAGAATAATAAAATTCGAAATTGTTGAGAATTATTTGGCACAAAAACACCTCCGCACAATGAATGCTTTCGCATTTGATTATTGGATCAAAACAGTCTTTTCATTCGCATTCGGGGAAGAAATATTTTGTAGGAGGAAAAAAATCCGTTAATGGGAGTGAGTATGAAATGAAAGAAGTGAAAAGGTGAGGCGAAAACTCTTGGAAGGCCGTTTGCAGGCAGGAGCGCTGGCATCGAGTTTGTGCTAGGATTTGTTTCTATGGAAATCGTCTGCCTGTGCTTGCGCCATGATGAAACGCTGCGAATGAAGGAAGGGAACGATGAACATTTATTTCGTTTCATTGTGTGCTAGGAGGAGGAGAAGGAGGAGAGTGTCCTTGTCTCGTGAGATCCACTTTCCCTCTAACTGGAACCAAAAAAAAAAGCAGCAATTGAGGAGTTTTCCGAAGGAATGAATGGTCGCAGCGTCACGTCATGAAATCGAAAATCTTTCCTGGTAAAGTCACTGCTCTGTGGCATTGGCGAAAGTGACGAAAGATATCTCTGTGTAGGATAATGCATTCAAAACGGAGATATCGAAAATAATATTTTATATCGTTTAAGTACGATTTTGGAATATCCCCAAAAGAGAAATGTTTTTATTTCGAATGAGTGGCGAATTCCACAAATGGATGAAATCGTTTGGTATTCCTCGCGACTTAAAGTCGAAATCGACGAACCACTTTCAGCATGAGAAATTAAATTTTTCAATATTTTTCTCTTCCCAGGTGGAGCAACATCTCGTGCTGAACTCTTCGGTGCCTCTCCCTACGACTCAGGAGTCACGTGTTCTCTCGCTGCACAGAAAAGGTGAGACGATCATTTTGTTCTTCTCATTCCTTCAGAAAGAAGAGAAGACAGAAACGAACAAAAAACAATTAGGAGTAAGTTGAAAGCAAATATCACAATCACAAAAATTCACTTGATAGAACCTCGTCAATGATATAAAATATCAATTTCAAAACAAAATCACCAAACGAAAGATTCATACCAACTTTCGAATTACTTTAATATAGGCTAGGATTGTGTGTGTGTTTAGAATAGGCTAGGATTGTGTGTGTGTTTAGAATAGGCTAGGATTGTGTGCGTGTATGTAGGTACTACTCTTACTTTCCTACATACACACACACACAATCCTAGCCTATGGATGCAGGGTCTATCAGACTAAAATTTTATCTGTCTGTAAATGGTAGCTAGGTAGTCACTGGAAGGAGAGCTATGCACCAATCCCCTGTGATGATGCACAGAACCGACCAGGCCTAGCACCTAATATCCGATCCCGCCTTCTCGTGGTGCAGACCGTTAGTACCTTTCAAAAGAGATACTCTCTTGTGGAAGGGGAGGGCTGGAGGAAGTCTTCCAGTTCTACATTGGAGGAAGTCTTCCAGTGTAGATGCTTCAGCCTTTAGTGGTGGGGGAACGGGTCTTTGCCCCATGTCTGCGATTAGGGGGCTGTGTGATACTGTCGGCATTCCCTCTCTGAATAAACATAGTTTCTTTAAACATCCCACTAACCATTTTCTCTCCATAGGTAGTTGGAATGTGAGGACTCTGCACAGAGCTTTTTCTCTTGATGTCCTCACACAAGAATTCCACCGTTATAATTTAGATATTCTCGGCTTGCAAGAGACCAGATGGACAGATAAAGGTCAGATTCTTAAAAATAATCTTAAATTTCTCTTTTCAGGGAGGGACGACAATAAGCATCACCAAGGCGTAGGATTGTTTCTCAGCATACAAGCTAGTCATGCTCTTCTAGGATATGAGTGCATTAATGTAAGGTTTCTTACAGCAAAATTTCAGACAAGCGTTAAAGACTTGAAAATTATCCCACTGAGGATGAGGATGAGAAGGATAGGTTTTACGGACAACTTCAGGATATTTTGAATTCTGTCAAGAAAGGAGATATTAACCCTTGTTCTAAGTGACTTCAATGCTAAAGTTGGTACTGACTCTGATTTTTGGGTAGGAATGATATGCCCTTTTGATATTGGTAACTAAAATGGGCAACATCTCCTACAGCTAAGTAAACTCAATGGTTTCAGAATGACAAACACTTATTGCAAACACCGCGACATACATAAGTACACATGGGTTTTACCTGATGGGCAGCATAAGAATATGATTGATTATATATTAACAGCAAATGGGCTAGATCTGTTAGAAATACCAGGTCATGTAGGGGAGTTGAAATTGGATCTGACCATTTACCTTGTTAAAAGTGTGTTGCAACTTAAACTTAAAAAGTGTTGTGCTAGGGTTAAAAAATTTAGTTTTAATACTGAAGCTCTGAAAGATCCAGTTATAGCCAAAGCTTACCATGATAGGTTACTTAGTCATTATGACAGTCATGGTATGCTTACTACTGAAGTTGAGGAAGAATGGGATCATTTTAAACAGGCTTTTTTGGACACTAACAGTACTCTTTTAGGAAAAAAGGAGCAGAGGAGACAGAATTATTTGAGTGATAAGGCACTTGAGCTTATTTCAGAAAGAAAGAACTGCAGGAATGTCCTTAATACCCTACTAGTCCTAATAGAAAGCATTACAGAGAACTTAATAAACATGTAAAGGATCAGTTAGCTGCTGATAAGTATCTTTGGCTGACAAAGCTGAGGAAGCAGTTAGACAGCACAACAGCAGAGAGCTGTACCAGATAGTTAATGTTTTGTGTGGTAGAAAACGGACAGGTATACAGGGATTGAAGGATAAACAAGGTAAGGTTATAGAAGGTGAGGATTCTGTGATGGCTTGGTGGGCTGAGCATTTCAGTGATGTTCTAAACAATGTGGTTAGTTCTACTCCCATTGTTTGCAATGATGATAGATGCATTGGTGACTTTATTGTTGGCCCTATAACACAATGAGTAGTAGCATAAATGACAGTTCTGGCACAGTAAAAGGGGCCAAAGAATTCTGTGAAATTAATGGGAAAATTTATGGGGGATGAGGGAAAAAGTATGTTTCTTGTGGTTTTTTGTGAAAAATATGTGTAAAAATTAGAAAAAATGGGGGTGATTTTTAGCATATGAAAAACTAATTTAAGTTTTTTTTTCGGAAGATGAGGTTTAAACTAATTTTGTGAATTAGTTTAAATGAATTAGGTTGAAATGAAGGTTGTTTGTATGAGAGAAAAAATGGTGTGTTTTGTTGAGTTATCGTACACTTAGTGGATTATTCGGTTGTAAAAGCCCCATGCAAGTCGGTGTTTCTTGTGGTTTTTTCTGAAAATATGTGTGAAAATCAGAAAAAAAACGGGTATTTCATGTGAAAAAAAATAATTTAAGTTTTTTGGGCAGACGAGAACCAATTTGTTCAACTAATTTTCAGAGAAAATGAGGTGTGTGTGAAACAGATAAAAAACGATGTGGTTTGTTGAGTTATCCTACACTTCACTGGATTATTTGGTTGTAAAATGCCAGGTAAATCGGAGAATTTGACAAAGTCGGAGAGTTTTGCGAAATTTGTTTGAAACATATGAGAAAATCAACAGGTAAAATGACGTTTTCGGGGGTTCTGATGAAAAGATAGACTTTGAATATCTGTGAATGTATAAAGAGAGGGTACTAGATGAAAAAAAAATTATTTTTGGAAGTGAAAAGTGATTTAGGTTAATTTTTTAAACAATTAGAAAGAATTTGAAGTAAAAAGTGATGTAAGTTAGAATAATTTTGAGAATGTGTGAAGTTTGTAAAGAGAGAAGTTTTATCGTGCTAAACGGAAATCAGTCTCCTCAAAAGAACAACGGGCTCGAGATTTAATTTCATTGAACTAAATCTCTTATTCACTGAACCTCAGAATTAAAGCTGAAAAAATACTGGTTCGGGAACATACATATTTTTTTTAAACGTGCAAATAGGTGTAGATTTCGTAATGATGGTATTTAAAATAGTTTTTTTTTATCCAACAACTAAAAGTTTTCCCTCTAGTGGTTGCAAAGTTGCTTTTCGTTCTGGGACAATTACGCAATATACGTGGTAAAATTCATTTGGCAGTCACTCGAGTCAATATCCATATTTTTGCAGCTAAAAAGCTGTTGTAAACTCGCGCATAGTCTAAACTGTTGGGTTCAAAGTTGCACTCGAATTCTTGTTCGGGAAACTGTTTGCTATTCACTCTGATTTGAATCCGTTCTAGTAACATGTGATCAAATACCATATTGTTTCTGGTTTGATTATTTAATCGGTTAGACTTTTGTAAGACGACATAAAGATGGACGGGTTTAGTTTGAGTTGTAGTAACCCGCCAATTGACATGAGAGTCAATTCGAGTATCAGATTTGTACAGTTTGCACGATTCCCAAAAGATTTCATGTGGATTGCCGCTTGCTAACTGAGATTCTAGTTTTGCAAGTACTTGTAGTGATGGTTCCACTTTTGGAATAAACCAAGATACGTGAGACATTTCAAATTTATACAACATAGCCCCAACTCTCTGAATAATGTCTTTTCGTCACTTTTTTCTAGTTTTATGGTATGTTTTACACCGCGAAACACTTTATCCACGTCTCGGCAGAATCCAAACAGCCGATTCAGTGGTAAGAATAAACTTATATTTTGACTATTTTTTGTAATTTCATATCTGTCCGAGAATCCTTGATTGAATTCAGGATTTTTCTTCAATGCTTGTGCAAAATCCTTTATCTTATTATTCGTGTCCAGTTTATCTTCGCCTCCGTCGTACAAATACTTATTCATTTTCGAACTGTCTGCCGTATCTTCGAACCACATCATACTTGTGGCAGCACTGTGTGAAAAGTCTTCGATAAAATCAATTAAATTGTGAATCGTGGTTGTGACTCCTGGCAATTCAATATCTTCCAATTCTCTGTTTTCTATATAATATTGAGCTCTCTTAAAAATGTTGTACCCGTTATTAACCATCGTAACTACATCATTGCCGCCGATATCAGACCCATCTAATTTCAGTATTTTGCCTCTGACGTGTATATAACTGTTGTGCGGATGTAGGAAAACGTCCATATCTTTGGTAAATATTTCGTATTTTTCGAGATTTTTAACATTAACTTTGGTTTCCCGATATTCTAAGTACTCGTATTTTGTCGTGGAATTATCGTCTATTGAGTCTTCGAACAAATTCCAGTAAGTAGCTTCAACGTTCATCCTATACTTACTTTATGATTTTTAGGCCATTTCCGTAAATTAACCGATTAAGAATATTTCTGCTCCTAGGGGATATTTTCTCGTTTTTTCGAATGATAGGCGACGGATTTGTATAAAATATTTTAATTCGCTTTCTCAGTATCTTCATCTTTATTTGGGTCTGATGTGTAACATATAAGTCACGTTTTCCTTGTTCAAGGCAATTACTTTATTATTCTGATCGGTTACTTTCATTCTAACATTGTAAATGTAATCAGTTTTATTCAGCGGTAAATATATGGGGAAGAAAGCATGTGTTTCGATTAAACTGCCAGGCGGTGTTTGAGGCACGAAACTGTAAAACACATCGCTCTTCTGGTTACTGAGATAGGAAGATTCGACAATAGAACAGTGAATTAGAATGCGATCGACCCCTCTCGTTATGTTGGGTGGGAACTTTCCTTCGTTTTTTGCCGCATCGATAATTTTCGATTCGAACCCTAATATTTTTCGCAACTTTCCTTAAGAAAAATCTATTTTATATCCTCTTGCCAAACGAATAACAAATCTTAATGTGGGGAGGTTGCTTTCTAGTATTATAGGGCTGGGATCCCCAAAGACATTTTTCAAAACATCATTAAATCCGTCTATATCGTATATTCCATTCGGGAAAGTTATTTTATTCCATTGAAGTATTTCAGAGTGTTATTGTTATATTTATCACTGATGTTGTACCAGGAATACCACATGTTGCTACCGATCAGTGCTATCTCGTATTCACCATTCAGTGTGATCGGGTTTCATAATTAATTTCCAAATCTTCGGGGTTCTATGCCGTAATAGTAGAGGAATTGATAGTTATAAGTACCATCTTTATTAATATAGTGTAGTACTATGTGGTACTTATATGCTAGTTGTTACCAACAATTCATTCCTATCGTTAGGTTGGGTTGGGTTGTTTTACCTCTGAGCGGCACATTTTTGCACACCATGGGCTAAATGGCCAGGTCACATGGACCCCGAAGGCTCAGAGAAGGTTGGGGGAGGGGACTTTAACGGATAACGTTGAATATGTCACATCAAAGAATAAAAGAGTAATGATGAGAGGTAGATGCCGAACGTGTGGAAAAATGAAGTATAAATTTGTGAAACAGAAAGGAAAATTTATAAAAGGTGGTGATATAGTAAGTTGGATTCAAGAAAAGTTTAATCCACCCGAAATGCACATTCCAGGTTACTAGTATTGTGGACCTTTAAGGAACTGGAGAAAAGGTTAATGCGAGGAGATCCTGGTATTAACCGTGTGGACAAAGCCTCCAAAAAGCACGACATTTCTTACAGCAATTCTACAGAAACTAAAAAGAGGCACGAAGTCGACCAAGAATTATTAAATGATTTGGAAGAAATTCAGAACCCAACTTTAGGAGAAAGAATTTCAAGAACGATAATCAAACCAATCATTAAAACAAAGAAACGGTTCGGTTTAGGACACAAGAAATTAAGATGCTTTCTTCCGTTTACTATGACCCTTTAAAGGGATTTTCCGGTATAAAGGATCTAATGCGCAAAACCGAATTGACTGAAAAAGAAGTAAAAAGATTTCTCCAGCAACAAGATGTGTATACGTTACACAGAACCATTTATATAAAAAATTCCAAACCAGACGGGTTTATGTCTCGAATGTAGACGACCAGTGGCAGAGTGATTTGATCGATATGCAAAAATTTAAATTTCACAATAACCACACGAATTAGATTTTAACCGTGATTGACATTTTCAGCAAATTCGCCTGGGCAATAATACCTTTTAAAAAGAAAACGGGTAATGAGATTAGCAAAGCATTTGTAGAAATTTTTAAACAACGTAAGCCATCCAAGTTACAAACGGATAAGGGAACTGAGTTTATCAATAAAGACACTCAAGCATTGTTTAATCAACGAGGTGTCCATTGGTTTGCCACTGAAAATGAGACTAAAGCTCAAATTGTGGAACGATTTAATAGGACTCTAAAGACAAAAATGTGGAAACATTTCACTGCCGATAACACTAGAAAATGGACCGATGTTCTATCAAAACTCGTTAAGAATTTCAATACTTCTTATCACAGATCAAAAAGAATGACCCCAAAAGAGACAAGCTTGCAGAAAAACAAAGATATTGTGTATTTTAATGTGTTTGGTAAAAGAATTAAATCCATTACAGCACCAAAATTTAAAATTGGCGACAGAGTGAGAATCGCCAAGTACAAGACACCGTTTAAAAAAGGTTATCTGCCCAATTTTACAGAAGAGATTTTCGAAATTGCTCAAGTTCTGAATACAGATCCCATAACCTATAAGATCAAGGATCTGAAAGGAGAACCAATCATTGGTAGTTTTTACACCCAAGAAATGGTGAAATACGAAAAGCAAGATTACATTTACAAAGTTGAAACCATTCTGAAAACTAGAGTGAAGAATAATAAAAAGGAGTATTATGTTAAATGGTTTGGTTATGATAATACATTTAATTCTTGGGTCCAAAAGTCTTTTTAAACAAAGCAAATGGAGATTCAAAATTTTGACTTTGAAGAAGATGAGAAATTCTTGAACAGAAATGTATTAGCACCTCTCTGGCCGTTTAGACTTTTAATCTGTGGTCCATCGGGTTCAGGAAAGACGAACCTTCTGTTGAACTTAACATTTAAACATCTCTACTATAATAAAATCTTTTTATATGCCAAAGATTTAATCGAGCCGAAATATCAGTTTATGCAAGAAATATTCGACGATTTGCACGAAATTTTGGAGAAAACATTTGGCGAAAAAATCTCAATTGCAACTTTCTCTGCCAGTAAGGAAGATATCGTCAAGGTCAACGAATTGGATCCCGACATGCAAAATTTAATTGTTTTCGACGATTTCGGAAGTAACCGAAAGAGGTCAAAAACTCGTCGAAGAATTATTCATCAGAGGAAGGAAAAAGAACATATCATTGATTTACCAGATACAGAGTTATTTTTCGACTCCAAAAGACATTCGACTACAGTGTAATTATTTTATATTCTTTAATATGCAGAACAAGAGTGAAATGCTGCAGATACAAATGGATCATGCAACAGAAATCAGGAAAGATATTTTTATGGAGTTTCAAAACCACACGATTTCTTATTAATCGATAAAAAAAAAACCAAGCACATGCCTCTCAAGTACAGAAAAAACTTTGGTAAATAAAGATGAATTACTTCACAAAGTTTGGCGTCATCAGCTCTGAGACCGGTTCCGAAAGAGGACCAGCGGGAATTCCAGGTGTCGGTTTTAAATTGACACACGATGGGGATTACAACATGAGTAATAAAAAAATTGAGAAATGTAGCCAATCCCGAAGAGGGTTCGGATTCTGTGACAAAACAATATCTGAACACTGAATCACACAGGAAATTATGACGCAAATACTAAAAGAATATCGAATATGTAAAGGCAGACCTATAGAGAATGGAAATGCCTATAGAAGAGAATGGAATGGGTTGGGTTGTTTTACCTCTAAGCGGCAATTTTTTGCACACCATGGGCTAAATGGCCAGGTCACATGGACCCCGAAGGCTCAGAGAAGGTTGGGGGAGGGGACCCACTGGAACAGCTGTTGGGAGACAGATGGTAGCCTCCCGTCAAGGCCATCCAGCGTGTTCTTTAACGTGCACAGGGTATGGCTCTCCCGCACACGGGGCCACGGCTTAACGTCCCATCCGACAGACGGCGGCCTTTCCAAGCCCATCGTTGTCCCCTACTGACCGTGGGCAGGGCGGGGAATTTTTGCGGAGAAAAATCTCAATGCTGACCCAGCTGGGACTCGAACCTGGGAACTACAGATTACGAGCCTGGCGCGCTACCGACTGAGCCACCCCCGCCCCGAATGGAATGGAACCTATAGAGAAATGAAATGAATTATGTTAATAATACTTCTTTAATTTTTCGGAACAATCGCTACGATGCGCGAAACAAATAAATAATCAATGTTACTGAACCGGATGCAGATTCTGGAATAACAAAACGATATTTGGAAAAAAGAGCATTTTGCAATGACGATGACAATTACGATGCAAGCAATAAACGCATTAAAAATCTTGCAGAACCGATCGATTCATCCAATGCCACTAGGAAACACTACGTCGACAACTAGCCCACTGTTCAAAATAGTCCAATGAATACATTGGTGAGAAATAAAGATGGGCTTTACGTTCCACGAAACATTGCATTCGACGGGCATAGTTTCAATGCGAAAAAAAACAAATCCTTGATATTGCCGATCCCGAGTCGGATTCTGCTGCTGTAACTAAGGGTCATTTGGAAAAAGTCGCATTAACTGACGAGGATGTCTTTAATGCGAACAATAAGAGAATAGGAAATCTCGGGGAACCGAGGTACAACAGAAATGCGACAACAAAAAGTTACGTTGATGGCTTGACAAAGTTAGATCCTAACCCATCCAATGCTCTATTGAGAAATGAAAATGGACATTTTGCATCAAGTGGGAGCAGTTTCAATGGCGATGCAAATGGGAAACGAATTACGAATGTTGGCACCCCAATTGTAAACAATGATGCTGCTACGAAACTATACGTTGATAAAAAATACTGTAATTTGCCTTACCTATGGTGATAAAGAAGTGAAAAAAGACATATTGCAATCTCATCCAATTATACAGATAAACACAAAATTCGACCTACTAACGCCACCTATTTTCAAAGATAATTACCATCTATGCATTTCTAATGGATATATAAGCAAGGTAATCTGCTGCACAACAAATCCCTCTTTTAATATAAATTATAGTATCAACTTGGACGATCAAAAATTCATTGAAGTAGTAAGACCACAACTTCAGCAGTTTTTTTCTGTTATTCCAGTAAACAAGAAATTTGACAGGGTTAGCAAGATTAGTATTTCACTTGCTAGACACTATCCGGATGCAAAAGAAAGAAGAAAAGTGCTTGGAGGTCTTGTTTCAGACTTTCATCACTGGGTATATGTCTTTATTGTATATGAATAGAGATGAAAGATGTTAAGCAATTACACAGTATTATAGATGAAATATTGAAATCGCGAGCTACTACAAAATCGAAAATTGAAGACACTATTTTGGGAGAGGAACGAGTTAAGGAAACGCTCGAAGAATTTCACAAGCCAGTGGTCGAACGGTTAAAACGTGAAGTAACCATGAAAAACATACAAGATGTAGTGAAATCCTTAGAGCCAGAAGAGCCCACTGAGATGCCAGAAAAAACGTTCGTTTATAATCCAGATTCCAACTTGCAAGATGAAAGATTAAACCAATATAAACTAAAACTTCCGAGTGATATCTTACAGGCGAGAAACCCCATTCCTGAGCTGAAAGAAATGATTGGCCGAACAATCGGGCATCTTCAGAAACTGGGGGGACCAAAAAAACTTCCGAAACCAAACGCTATGGTAGAACTACTGAGAAATATCGAATTATCGATAATCACATTGAGGCACTTAGAAAATATTTAAAGTCGATTAAAATGATGCTCACAATAATAGAAAGTCAACAGTTGGGTTCTGGACTATACAAGAGTTTCGACGACATATGCGAAAAATTATCAATTTTGGTTGCCAGTAAATGAGCTGGAAACACCAGTACAGAAGTAGTAAATGAAATTGTCGAAATTTTGGATATTTTGCTAAAAAACGATATTATTGAGAAAAAGGAACATAAGATTATGTTCAATAACATCGGTATTCTTTAGAAAATTACTCTTGGACACACGCTACATTCATGTCTATTTCAACTTCGGATTACGGAAAAAAATTCGATGTTTTTCATTATCGGACTATGATTTTTTTACCATGATTTTTAGCTACTGTATATTAAAGAGGGTATAACTGCTAACTCAAAGATGAGCGCAACTATTCAATGTACCAAATGTGGTGTATTTATTCTCAAATCCAATATGAACCGTCATATGAAAACTGCATGCTCTTCTCGCACATTTGAAAAATGCGGATTTTGCAATTCCAGCTTTAACATAAAAGACAACTACATCATCATCTGAATCAATATCATATAAATAAAAGCAGTGCTTTTTGGAAAACATTTCGCACATATAAAATTGATAACATAAATGTCAGAGAAGACATAAGAAACTCAGTCAGCCTCTAAAAGTTAGATTCATATTACAAATAAAATTTAAAAAGCAAACGGATCCTGAAGGACAGAAAGAAATATGTGCACATTTTTGGACATGTAACGAAATAATCAGTTTGCTTACCTATCTCAATGAATTACTGAAAAATGCTTATGAGAAAATTGATAACGACTTTGAAATTTTTACACAAAAGGGAAGTGGACGGATGTTTGACAAAATAATTTCTATGGAAATTCAAATGTCTCAGTATAATGCAGTTGGAGCATCTGCTTTCGTAAATTTATCACAACATTTGAAATCTACAAAAGGAATAGTGAATGTTAAAAACTACGACAACAAATGTTTCTTGTGGTCAATATTATCAGCTCTACATCCTGCTACAGACCATCCACAACGTGTGAAAAAATATAAAATATTTGAAAACGCCTTAGACACATCTTCATTGATTTATCCAGTAAACCTCGATCAAATCCCGAAGTTCGTGGTTTTAAATAATATTTCTATAAATGTTTTCAGTTCTAAGAAAGATGGTTTGCATACGTTATATATTTCACAGAATCCTGTTAAAGAACCCATACAACTTTTACTTTTAAAAGACGGCAATAATTCTCACTATTGTTGGATTAAAAATATTAGTAGGGTTACAGCATACCTTTCAAGACATGATGGTAAATCCTATCCCTGCCCATACTGTCTTCATAATTTCACTCGCGATGATTTATTAAAGAATCACGTAGATAATTGCAAATCAAACACTTTACAAACTATCAAGTTTCCCGAAGCGAATTGTACGAAATTCCATACGATTAAAAACGGTTTGAACCACCCATATGTGATTTATGCAGACTTCGAATGCTTTTCGAAATGTAGAAGAATTGAGAATAATCCATGTAGGGTGCGAACTAAGTATTTAGTACCGTCAGGATTTGTATATATTATAGTTGGACTGGAAGGTAAACTGATTAAAACCAGAATGTACAGAGGGAAAAATGTAACAGAACAATTTTTGAATGAAATGATCGAAGCCGAAACTTTAATCAATGATTTGAAGAAAAGAAATGTTAAGATGACTGTTTTTGATTGGCAAATTTTTACGGCAGCAAAATATTGTAATATTTGTGAGAAAATTCTAGAAACTGATAGAGTAAGAAGGGACCACGATCACTTCACTGGAAAATACAGAGATGCTGTTCACAACAAATGTAATCTTCAATACAAATTCTCTCTTGAAATACCAGTGTTGTTTCATAATCTCAAAGGATTTGATGGCCACTTTATAGTAAAAGATTTGTGGAAATTTAAAGATAACAATGCTATATATGGCAAATGTTTAAAAAATAAGAGAAAGAGAATAAAATGCCACATTGTGAATATTGAAGAAAAGCTTAAAAAATTAATTGCAAATCCTAGGTACGTTTCTTGTGTTAAACTTGCAGAAGATTTCGTAATTCTCCACATGAAAAGGAAAAATATTATATTAGATAAACCATATTACATTGGTGTAACGATTTTGGTGTTCAGTAAATTACACATGTATAATTTCTTCTAGAATTTTCTGAAACCAAAATTTAAAGCTGAATTGTTATTTACCGATACTGATTCCTTCTGTGTCGATATCCAGACAGATGACATATATGAGAAATTTAACTCAGACTACTTTGATTTCTCAAATTACCCCACAAACCATGCATTATACAATGAATCAAATAAAATGGTTCCAGGAAAATTTAAAGACGAATTAAAAGGTCTTCTAATCAAAGAGGTTGTTGCGTTACGTCCAAAATTGCATTCTATTGATGCTCCAATTCCCAAAAAAGCATCTAATGGAGTTACAAATAAATTTAGTCACGAAGATTATCGGGAATGTCTATTTGATGGATAAATCGTATACACGCAACAAACGGAATTTCGATCGGAACAACATGATATACATGTATATCAAATTAAAAAAACTGCTTTATCCCAAGAATACACAAAACGACATATCAGTGGAATTCAAACTTACGCTTTTGGAAATTATAGAATCTCAGATGTGTATGGTAAAGCAGGCAATACCATTTATAAAACTTTGAACTGAAAACAAATGCAAAAAAAAAAAAATTAAGTACTAATGTAACATTTTGAAAACTACCAATTTGTAATTCTTTAGAAATGCTAATAATCAGTGTCTATTTTCTCTCTCAATTAGAAGAGGAGACATAGGGATTCAAATTTAAGTGGTCTCGACTCAATCTCTATGAAATCTTATGGTCTGAAACCCTTTGTAATAAAATTAAGAATAATGAACTGCTTAGAACAACTTTGTACAAGCGACAAAGGATTAAATATCCCAGCAGTTTATCTAGCTAAAGTCAAATATATTTTTTTTATTCGGCCAACACTAATTATCTTTTTGTCAGATTAGAGAACTTGATAAATCATAACTGTCAATGTTAAAACCAAGCTTCTAGCTCGATTAGAACAAAAGTTATTGTAACACAAAATCTAAAAGTACCGAACCTGCGAAACTTAAAATAATGGGTTGCGACCGCTTCCAATACATTTAACGTATAGTATTTGCCGAATGGAACACAATGATATTAGTTTGAGTTCTGTAGCTCTACTAGAAGCAGAGCTATGAAGCCACAAATTTGAGGGGTTCGACCCACTTTGTCGGCTAGAAAACGGTTTCAGACCGATTATTCTTTCGTCAGATTATAGAACTTGGTAAATCCCAACTATTAATATTGAAACCAAGATCCTAATAAAATTAGAATGGACGTTATAATTCGGCGAAATCTTAAAGTATCGAACCAGAAAACAGAAACTAACGGGTCGAGACCGCTTTCAATACATTTAACGTATAGTGATTGTCGAATGTAATCTGAAGACATTAGTTTGAAATCTCTGGCTCAATTAGAAGCAGAGTTATGAAGATGCAAAATTAAGAGGGTTCAACCCACTTTCTCGGCTAGAAAACGGGTCCGACACCGTTTCCATTTGAATTAACGAAATGAGTTCCAGTACTAGAACGTGATGTTGATGAAAAATCGAAAACGTTTCGAAGTCTTAGATGAAAATCAACAATGTGTGGTATGCAAAATGTTTTTAATCCAGAAAACCGTAAGTAATGGGGTCGAGACCAATACCCACATGTTCAAAGTGTAGTATACCCGGAATGAAATCCAATAATATTAGTTTCAAATCTGTAGCTTGATTTCAAGACATGAGATCATAAATTTAAAAACCCACTTTCTCGGCTAGGTAAGGGGTCCGAACCCGTTTCTGGTCAGTTCAGAAAATAGTGTCTGCTTAGTATTATTGAACAACACCAGAATGAGCTCTGTAGCATAATTAGATCAAAAGTTATTTCAACTTTTGAACTATTGATGATGAAACAGGTGCAACAATTGCAAAGAATTAACTCTCCCTCCTCCTCGCCTTCCTACCTCTCCAATAGAATCAATGTTATTTAAAATATTGATCAATATTACAAAGTAATTTAATCGCACTGGTTTAATTTTTTTGCAGCTAGATATCCAAATCACTGCTACAAAAACTTATTATTTTAGATTTGAGTTAAAGTTCATAATATTATTTTATTTTTAATTTTGTTTCTTTACCCACCGCTAGAATATGAGTTGTTGTTTTCTTTAAGTTAATTAATAATCTTGAGTTATTTGGGCTGTTTCTAAACTTAAACTTCATAAATCCCCAGGGGTAGATGAAATTACTACGGAAATGCTTAGAGTTGGGAAGGTTTCGGTTACCACTTGGATGACTGAAATTCTGAATATCTTTTATGATAAAGGCATGGTCCCTAAGGAATTTATCAGAGCTATTATCCCAATTTTTGAAAAAAGGTGATCGCAGTTCTTGTGATAACTATAGGGGTATCGGCCTACTCTCTGTTCCAGGTTAGGCGGGGGTGGCTCAGTCGGTATCGCGCCAGACTCGTAATCTGTAGTTCCCAGATTCGAGTCCCAGCTGGGTCAGCGTTGAGATTTATCTCCGCATAATTTCCTGCCCTGTCTACGGTCAGTAGGGGACACTAATGGGCTTGGAAAGGCCGCCGTCCGTCGGATGGGATGTTAAGCCGTGGCCCGTGTGCACGTTAAAGAACATGCTGGATGGCCTTGACGGGAGGTTACCATCTGTCTCAGAACAGCCGTTCCAGTGGGTCCCCTCCCCGAACCTTCTCTGAGCCTTCGGGGTCCATGTGACCTGGATATTTAGCCCATGGTGTGCAAAAAAGTGCCGCTCAGTGGTAAAACAACCCAGCTCAATAACTCTATTCCAGGGAAAGTTCTTTGCATGATTATGCTTAATAGAATTAAGAATCTGGTTGACAGGCAATTGCATGATGAACAATGTGGATTCAGAAGTGGTAGGGGATTTGTGTCACTAAAGTGATGAAAATTGGTCAGGCAGGCTGTGATTCAATTAATCTGCATAGTTGCAGTCTTGAGCAGGTGTCACAGTTTAATTATCTTGGGAGCTATGTAACAGATAATGGTGATGTGTGGCGCGAGATTAACAGACGAATAGGGATTGCTACTGGGACTTTTAAGAATCTATGGAGATTGTGGAGAAATAGGCATATACACCTTAAGACTAAAATTAGACTGTATAATAGTTTGGTTCTTTCTAGGGTTAGTTATGGTAGTGAAACTTGGACACTTTGTAAACAAGATAACAGGAAACTAGATGCTTTTGATTCTAGATGCTTACGCAATATCTTGGGCATTAGGTGGTTCAACTTTGTAACTAATGATGAGGTTAGGCAAAGGAGTTTGCAACCTCCTTTAAACAGCATATTGTGTAGAGAGAGACTCCGTTGGTTTGGCCATGTTGCCTGTATGGATAATTATAGATTGGCGAATAGGGTTATGAACAGTGTGCCTAAAGGCCTGAGAAAGAAGGGGAGACCTAGGATGCGGTGGGCAGACAATGTCAAATAGGACCTTGTTAGAATTGTTGTGCAGTGGCCGGATGCAGTAGATGTAGCTCAGAAGAGAATGATTGGAGAACTAAATTGCACAGTCTGGTTGTACCTCCGTAGCCCATGGCTGCTTGAGGATGATAATGATAAATGATCCCAATATAGAGCCTTGGTGGTCTCCATTGCAAACTTTTTCAACTTCAGTAATGATGTTATTCATTTTTGTTACAATAAGTCTATTTTTCAAGTAATTTTTAGTAGTGTAAAATAAATGTCCCGTAATTCATATGCTATAAAATTTATTAAGATCTTATGTTCTAATGTGTCGAATGTTTTATGGAAATCAAGGAATAATACTCGAACAATGTTACCCTTCTATAAGTTTGCATGGATTTCATTGGAAGAATGCTCCAGTAAGCGTTTCTGTGATTCTTTGAAAACCAAATTGATTTTTAGAAATAAGGAATTTTTTTAGAATAATAATTTGCAACATGTCTTTGCCTAGTCGGCAGCCGAGCCACTTCCAGTGTGGCACTCTATTTCTTTTTCGTGCGACCTTTTGCAGGAGAGGAGAGGCCCTTACACTCGATTGCGTGTACCAGCAACTCTTTGCCAGCCATCGTGCTAAGCATCCGGACTTCTTGATCATCTTCGCAGATAACTGGAAGTCGGGCACATCAGTGGGATCGGCCATTGTCTGCTGTGATACCATCATTGCGGATTAGATCCCACAGCAGTGTTCCATCTTCACTGCAGAGTTGCACACCATCAGCATTGCCTGGGATCACATAGCGGCTAAGCATCATCGTCGGTGTGTCTACACCGATTCACTTAGCTCGCTACAGGCTTTGATCTCCGTGAGGCATCGGCTCACCCTGTTCTCTCCAAGATTTTCCATCATCTGGCAGCCACAACCACCATTCTCTTCTATTTGGTGCACGGTCGGTCGTGTCACCCATGCCCCTGTCTGACTCTCCACTGCCGATTCCACACGCGGACTTCCCAAAGTGTTTCTCCATCGAACTCCAGCCATAGTAGGCAGAGATCTTGGTCTGAACAGGTTGGTAATAAACTTTTCAAGATCAGACTTATTGTCAAACTGTGGCAGCCATATTTTTGCAGGAATCGCAAGGAAGAAGTTCTTCTTGCTCGGCTCTGCTTCTGTTATTTGTTGTTAATTCATTCCTTTCTTCTTCAGGCAGATGACTAACCTAAGTGCAAGTTTTGTGATTCCATTTTAACCATCAGACATATTTTAATAGAATGTATTGCTTTTAATCTTGAACGGTGTCTATATTTTAACTCCCACGATTTTACTTCCGAGCCCCTTACACTCGGACATCTTTTATCTGATGACTATGATCAGATATTTTATGCTTCAGCTCCTGTATTGGATTATTTACATTTTACAGAGAATTTTAATAGACTATAATTTTATTGCTTTTTATTTATACTTTTTCTGACCTGGGTCATTTACACCTCGGTCTCTTTCATTTTGCTATATGTCTTTTGTTGTTTTATTTATTCTTTATTATTTTACCTTTTTCAGTTCACCTCTTTTAACTTTTGGTTGAGGGTTCCCACCTGTTTATATATCCATATCCACCTGTTTGGTGCAATATGACCTTAGTTACCATTGTACCATAAAACCCGAACCAACCATCAACATGCCCCTTTGTATTATTATTCAATTGCTGGCAATAGAGGGATAGGTCTAAAATTATAAAACTTTTACTTTCATACTGACTTGTCAATTGGTCTAGTGATTGAAGGTTTTTGATCTGGAGACAAATCTCAACTCTCGCCCAGTTGGGACTCGATCCTGGGAACGGCAGACTAAGAGCCCGGGGCACTATCGACTATCCCCACCCAATGCAGAAATTCAAGGGTGTACAAAATAAAAAGGAAGTGGTAGAAAAAAATCATTCGTTGTGACTTTTCATTAGTAGTACGACTTCGAAGGCTTAATTGTAATAGAGAATCATTTGAAATCCTTTCAATGCTTTCAAAGAAGAGAAAGCAGATGATGTTGAAAACCTGATTAAAAAACATCAGATAGAAATGAACAACGAATCAAAGAATTCCAGAGGGAGCACATCACGAGATAATCTCTGTTTAGAGTGCTCTGCCGTTGTTCTTGTAATTCTAGGACTGGTAATCTAGTTTGAAAATCCTATTGACGGCTTCCGAAAAAATAAATTATCTCCTTAAAATGCGATCTCTATTTTTTTGGATGATAAGTTTTTCCCTAACTCCCAGCTTAAAAAATTTCGGCTTGTTGGGGTTGATTTGGATCTATTTTTAGCCTAGGTCATGAAGTACATTTCATATCTGGCCTCTGAGAGCCTGAAGTGTCCCACCGATGGTTTGATTTTAAAGAGATGGGCTGCGATGGAAAACAACTAATCGGGGGTATTCCTTCTAAACGACCTCCTCCTCCCGCTGAGCTTATAAACATTTTTTCTTTCTATTTCCCAGCAGATGGGAGTGCAGGAAGGGAGTCCATCTGTCCCGTCCTCTCCAACTGCCTCGGCCACCAGGCTTGTTTCTTTAAGTTCAGCAACGAGTTGTGCGGAAGAGATGTCGCTCCAAACTTGAGGAAGCTCCTGCACTTGATCGTCACTTGCGTGGCCGACGAGTCGATGCCACGGGCCGAGGAGGATCACCGGAACGAGACGCTGCTCATGACGTATAGCTCTCGGCTCGACGAAGGCATGCAGGAATATTCCGCCACTGTTGTCAAGAAGACGAGGATCAAAGAGGAAGAGGTGTTCGAAGCTCGGTGCCCTCCACCAGAAGAAGCCATCACCGATGGGTGAGTATCGCATCGCGCATTTTTAAACCAATATAACAAATGGAGCACGCGCATGGTAGCCGAGCTACATTGGTCAGCTCAAGAAGAGAGTTAAGGAATTGGTGGTCTGGGAGAACAAATTGGCTTTTGGTTTAAAATGTGACAAAATTTTCAATAAAGAAAAGCACAGAAAGAAAACGTAGATTTGTTTTCGAAAAAGAAAATTAAAAAAAAATATATACGAAGTGAAATATATGGCATCCACTTCCACGATTATAATTGTCCTTTTCTTTCCCCCACTGGCCCAAAGATATCTTTAACAAGGGTCGGTTTTATTTCCACCCCTGCCCTACGAATATTTTTCATCAGAATCAATTTTCTTTCCACTCCTGCACCAAAGGTGTGTTTGATCAGGATCGTTTTTCTTTTCAACGCTGGCCGAAGGATATCGTTAACCAGGATCGGTTTTTCTTTCCACTCCTGCCCCAAGGATATCTTTAGCCAGGGTCGGTTTTATTTCCACCCCTGCCCTACGAATATTTTTCATCAGAATCAATTTTCTTTCCACTCCTGCACCAAAGGTGTGTTTGATCAGGATCGTTTTTCTTTTCAACGCTGGCCGAAGGATATCGTTAACCAGGATCGGTTTTTCTTTCCACTCCTGCCCCAAGGATATCTTTAGCCAGGGTCGGTTTTATTTCCACCCCTGCCCTACGAATATTTTTCATCAGAATCAATTTTCTTTCCACTCCTGCACCAAAGGTGTGTTTGATCAGGATCGTTTTTCTTTTCAACGCTGGCCGAAGGATATCGTTAACCAGGATCGGTTTTTCTTTCCACTCCTGCCCCAAGGATATCTTTAGCCAGGGTCGGTTTTATTTCCACCCCTGCCCTACGAATATTTTTCATCAGAATCAATTTTCTTTCCACTCCTGCACCAAAGGTGTGTTTGATCAGGATCGTTTTTCTTTTCAACGCTGGCCGAAGGATATCGTTAACCAGGATCGGTTTTTCTTTCCACTCCTGCCCCAAGAATATCTTTAGCCAGGGTCGGTTTTATTTCCACCCCTGCCCTACGAATATTTTTCATCAGAATCAATTTTCTTTCCACTCCTGCACCAAAGGTGTCGTTTTTCTTTTCAACTTTTATCGTTAACCAGGATCGGTTTTTCTTTCCACTCCTGCCCCAAGGATATCTTTAGCCAGGGTCGGTTTTATTTCCACCCCTGCCCTACGAATATTTTTCATCAGAATCAATTTTCTTTCCACTCCTGCACCAAAGGTGTGTTTGATCAGGATCGTTTTTCTTTTCAACGCTGGCCGAAGGATATCGTTAACCAGGATCGGTTTTTCTTTCCACTCCTGCCCCAAGGATATCTTTAGCCAGGGTCGGTTTTATTTCCACCCCTGCCCTACGAATATTTTTCATCAGAATCAATTTTCTTTCCACTCCTGCACGAAAGGTGTGTTTGATCAGGATCGTTTTTCTTTTCAACGCTGGCCGAAGGATATCGTTAACCAGGATCGGTTTTTCTTTCCACTCCTGCCCCAAGGATATCTTTAGCCAGGGTCGGTTTTATTTCCACACCTGCCCTAAGAATATTTGTGATCAGGATCAATTTTCTTTCCACTTTTGTACCAAAGGTGTGTTTAACCAGGATCAGTTTTCTTTCCACCACTGGCCCAAGGATATCGTTAACCAGGATAGGTTTTTCTTACCACCGCCAACCCAAAGATATCTTTAGCCAGCATCGATTTTCTTTTCACCTCTGCCCTAAGAATATTTTTGATCAGGATCAATTTTCTTTCCACTCCTGCACCAAAGGTGTGTTTGATCAGGATCGTTTTTCTTTTCAACGCTGGCCCAAGGATATCGTTAACCAGGATCGGTTTTTCTTTCCACTCCTGCCCTAAGGATATCTTTAGCCAGGGTCGGTTTTCTTTCCACACCTGCCCTAAGAATATTTTTGATCAGGATCAATTTTCTTTCCACTCATGCACCAAAGGTGTGTTTGATCAGGATCGTTTTTCTTTTCAACGCTGGCCCAAGGATATCGTTAACCAGGATCGGTTTTTCTTTCCACTCCTGCCCCAAGGATATCTTTAGCCAGGGTCGGTTTTCTTTCCACACCTGCCCTAAGAATATTTTTGATCAGGATCAATTTTCTTTCCACTCCTGCACCAAAGGTGTGTTTGATCAGGATCGATTCTCTTTTCAACGCTGGCCCAAGGATATCGTTAAACAGGATCGGTTTTTCTTTCCACTCCCACCCTAAGGATATCTTTAGCCAGGGTCGGTTTTCTTTCCACACCTGCCCTACGAATATTTTTGATGAGTATCAATTTTCTTTCCACTCCTGTACCAAAGGTGTGTTTGATCAGGATCGTTTTACTTTTCAACGCTGGCCCAAGGATATCGTTAACCAGGATCGGTTTTTCTTTCCACTCCTGCCCTAAGGATATCTTTAGCCAGGGTAGGTTTTCGTTCCACACCTGCCCTAAGAATATTTTTGATCAGGATCAATTTGCTTTCCACTCTTGCACCAAAATGGTGTTTGATCAAGATCGTTTTTTTTTCAACGCTGGCCCAAGGATATCGTTAACCAGGATCGTTTTTTCTTTCCACTCGTGCCCCAAGAATATCTTTAGCCAGGGTCGGTTTTCTTTCCACACTTGCCCTAAGAATATTTTTGAACAGGATCAAATTTCTTTCCACTCCTGCACCAAAGGTGTGTTTGATCAGGATCGTTTTTCTTTTCAACGCTGGCCCAAGGGTATCGATAACCAGGATCGGTTTTTCTTTCCACTCCTGCCCCAAGGATATCTTTAGCCAGAGTCGGTTTTCTTTCCACACCTGCCCTACGAATATGTTTGAACAGGATCAATTTTCTTTCCACTCCTGCACCAAAGGTGTGTTTGACAAGGATCAGTTTTCTTTCCACCACTGGCCCAAGGATATCGTTAACCAGGATAGGTTTTTCTTACCACCCCCAACCCAAAGATATCTTTAGCCAGCCGATTTTCTTCTCACCCCTGCCCTAAGAATATTTTTGATCACGATCAATTTTCTTTCCACTCCTGCACCAAAGGTGTGTTTGATCAGGATCGTTTTTCTTTTCAACGCTCGCTCAAGGATATAGTTAACCAGGATCTGTTTTTCTTTCCACTTCTGCCCCAAGGATATCTTTAGCCAGGGTCGGTTTTATTTCCACACCTGCCCTAGGAATATTTTTGAACAGGATCAATTATCTTTCCACTCCTGCACCAAAGGTGTGTTTGACAAGGATCAGTTTTCTTTCCACCACTGGCCCAAGGATATCGTTAACCAGGATAGGTTTTTCTTACCACCCCCAACCCAAAGATATCTTTAGCCAGCATCAATTTTCTTTTCACCCCTGCCCTAAGAATATTTTTTATCAGGATCAATTTTCTTTCCACTCCTGCACCAAAGGTGTGTTTGATCAGGATCGTTTTTCTTTTCAACGCTGGCCCAAGGATATCGTTAACCAGGATCGGTTTTTCTTTCCACTTCTGCCCCAAGGATATCTTTAGCCAGGGTCGGTTTTTTTCCACCACTGGCCCAAGGATATCGTTAACCAGGATACGTTTTTCTTACCACCCCTGCACCAAAGATAGCTGTAGCCAGGATCGGTTTTCTTTTCACCCCTGCCCCAAGAATATTTTCGATCAGGATCAATTTACTTTCCACTCTTTCAGCAAAGATATGTTTGACAAGGATCAGTTTTCTTTCCACCACTGGCCCAAGGATATCGTTAACCAGGATAGGTTTTTCTTACCACCCCCAACCCAAAGATATCTTTAGCCAGGATCGGTTTTCTTTTCACCCCTGCCCTAAGAATATTTTTGATCAGGATCAATTTTCTTTTCACTCCTGCACCAAAGGAGTATTTCATCAGGATCGTTTTTCTTCTCAATGCTGGCCCAAGGATATCGTTAACCAGGATCGGTTTTTCTTTCCACTCCTGCCCCAAGGATATCTTTAGCCAGGGTCGGTTTTCTTTCCACACCTGCCCTTAGAATATTTTTGATCAGGATCAATTTTCTTTCCACTCCTGCACCAAAGGTGGGTTTGATCAGGATCCATTTTCTTTTCAACGCTGGCCGAAGGATATCGTTAACCAGGATCGGTTTTTCTTCCCACGCCTGCACCAAAGGTGTGTTTCATCAGGATCGTTTTTCTTTTCAACGCTGGCCCAAGGATATCTTTAACCAGGATCGGTTTTTCTTTCCACTCCTGCACCAAAGGTGTGTTTGATCAGGATCGATTTTCTTTTCAACGATGGGCCCAGGATATCGTTAAGCAGGATAGGTTTTTCTTTCCACCACTGCACCAAGGATATCTTTAGCCAAGGTCGGTTTTCTTTCCACACCTACCCTAAGAATATTTTTGATCAGGATCAAGTATCTTTCCACTCCTGCACCGAAGGTGTGTTTGATCACGATCGTTTTCCTTCTCAACGCTGGCACCAGGATATCGTTAACCAGGATCGGTGTTTCTATCCACTCCTGCCCCAAGGATATCTTTAGCCAGGATCGGTTTTCTATCCACACCTGCCCTAAGAATATTTTTGATCAGGATCAATTTTCTTTCCACTCCTGCACCAAAGGTGTGTTTGATCAGGATCGATTGTCTTTTCAACGCTGGCCCAAGGATATCGTTAACCAGGATCGGTTTTTCTTTCCACTCCTGCACCAAGGATATCTTTAGCCAGGATCGGTTTTCTATCCACACCTGCCCTAAGAATATTTTTGATCAGGATCAATTTTCTTTCCACTCCTGCACCAAAGGTGTGTTTGATCAGGATCGATTGTCTTTTCAACGCTGGCCCAAGGATATCGTTAACCAGGATCGGTTTTTCTTTCCACTCCTGCACCAAGGATATCTTTAGCCAGGGACGGTTTTCTTTCCACACCTCCCCTAAGAATATTTTTGATCAGGATCAATTTTCTTTCCACTCCTGCACCAAAGTTGTGTTTGATCACGATCGATTCTCTTTTCAACGCTGGCCCAAGGATATCGTTAACCAGGATCGGTTTTTCTTTCCACTCCCACCCTAAGGATATCTTTTGCCAGGGTCGGTTTTCTTTCCACACCTGCCCTACGAATATTTTTGATGAGTATCAATTTTCTTTCCAGTCCTGCACCAAAGGTGTGTTTGATCAGGATCGTTTTAATTTTCAACGCTGGCCCAAGGATATCGTTAACCAGGATTGGTTTTTCTTTCCACTCGTGCCCCAAGGATATCTTTAGCCAGGGTCGGTTCTCTTTCCACACCTACCCTAAGAATATTTTTGATGAAGATGAATTTTCTTTCCACTCCTGCACCAAAGGTGTGTTTGATCAGGATCGTTTTTCTTTTCAACGCTCGCACAAGGATATAGTTAACCAGGATCAGTTTTTCTTTCCACTTCTGCCCCAAGGATATCTTTAGCCAGGGTCGGTTTTATTTCCACACCTGCCCTACGAATATTTTTGAACAGGATCAATTTTCTTTCCACTCCTGCACCAAAGGTGTGTTTGACAAGGATCAGTTTGTTTTCCACCACTGGCCCAAGGATATCGTTAACCAGGATAGGTTTTTCTTACCACCCCCAACCCAAAGATACCTTTAGGCAGCCGATTTTCTTTTCACCCCCGCCCTAAGAATATTTTTGATCACGATCAATTTTCTTTCCACTCCTGCACCAAAGGTGTGTTTGATCAGGATCGTTTTTCTTTTCAACGCTCGCTCAAGGATATAGTTAACCAGGATCGGTTTTTCTTTCCACTTCTGCCCCAAGGATATCTTTAGCCAGGGTCGGTTTTATTTCCACACCTGCCTTACGAATATTTTTGAACAGGATCAATTTTCTTTCCACTCCTGCACCAAAGGTGTGTTTAATCAGGATCGATTTTCTTTTTATCGCTGGCCCAAGGATATCGTTAACCAGGATAGGTTTTTCTTACCACCCCCAACCCAAAGATATCTTTAGCCAGTCGATTTCCTTTTCACCCCTGCCTTAAGAATATTTTTGATCAGGATCAATTTTCTTTCCACTCCTGCACCAAAGGTGTGTTTGATCAGCATCGATTCTTTTTTCAACGCTGGACCAAGGATATCGTTAACCAGGATCGGTTTTTCTTTCCACTCCCACCCTAAGGATATCTTTTGCCAGGGTCGGTTTTCTTTCCACACCTGCCCTACGAATATTTTTGATGAGTATCAATTTTCTTTCCACTCCTGCACCAAAGGTGTGTTTGATCAGGATCGTTTTAATTTTCAACGCTGGCCCAAGGATATCGTTAACCAGGATCGGTTTTTCTTTCCACTCGTGCCCCAAGGATATTTTAACCAGGGTCGGTTTTCTTTCCACACTTGCCCTAAGAATATTTTTGAACAGGATCAATTTTCTTTCCACTCCTGCACCAAAGGTGTGTTTGATCAGGATCGTTTTTCTTTTCAACGCTGGCCAAGGATATCGATAACCACGATCGGTTTTTCTTTCCACCCCTGCACCAAGGATATCTTTAGCAAAGGTCGTTTTCCTTTCCACACCTGCCCTAAGAATATTTTTGATCATTATCAATTTTCTTTCCACTCCTGCACCAAAGCTGTGTTTGATCAGGATCGTTTTTCTTTTCAACCCTGGCCCAAGGATATCGTTAACGAGGATCGGTTTTTCTTTCCACTCCTGCCCTAAGGATATCTTTAGCCATGGTCGGTTTCTTTCCACACCTGCCCTACGAATATTTTTGATCAGTATCAATTTTCTTTCCATTCCTGCACCAAAGGTGTGTTTGATCAGGATCGTTTTTCTTTTCAACGCTGGCCCAAGGATATCGTTAACCAGGATCGGTTTTTCTTCCCACTCCTGCCCCAAGGATATTTTTAGCCAGGGTCGGTTTTCTTTCCACACTTGCCCTAAGAATAATTTTGAACAGGATCAATTTTCTTTCCACTCCTGCACCAAAGGTGTGTTTGATCAGGATCGTTTTTCTTTTCAACGCTGGCCCAAGGATATCGTTAACGAATATCGGTTTTTCTTTCCACTCCTGCCCCAAGGATATTTTTAGCCAGGTTCGGTTTTCTTTCCACACCTGCCCTAAGAATATTTTTGATCAGGATGAATTTTCTTTCCACTCCTGCACCAAAGGTGTGTTTGATCAGGATCGATTTTCTTTTCAACGCTGGCCCAAGGACATCGTTAACCAGGATCGGTTTTTCTTTCCACACCTGCGCAAAGGATATCTTTAGCCAGGGTCGGTTTTCTTTCTACACCTGCCCTAAGAATATTTTTGAACAGATCAATTTTCTTTCCACTCGTGCACCAAAGGTGTGTTTGATCAGGATTGTTTTTTTCAACGCTGGCCCAAGGATATCGTTAACCAGGATCGGTTTTTCTTTCCACCCCTGCACCAAGGATATCCTTAGCCAAGGTCGGTTTTCTTTCCACACCTGCCCTAGGAATATTTTTGATCTGGATGATTTTCTTTCCACTCCTGCACCAAAGGTGTGTTTGATCAGGTTCGATTGTCTTTCCAACGCTGGCCCAAGGATATCGTTAACCAGGATCGGTTTTCCTTTCCACTCCTGCGCAAAGGATATCTTTAGCCAGGGTCGGTTTTCTTTCCACACCTGGCCTACGAATATTTTTGATCAGGATCAATTTTCTTTCCACTCCTGCACTAAAGGTGTGTTTGATCAGGATCGATTGTCTTTCCAACTCTGGCCCAAGGATATCGTTAACCAGGATCGGTTTTTCTTTCCACTCGTGCCCGAAGGATATCTTCAGCCAGGGTCGGTTTTCTTTCCACACCTGCCCTAAGAATATTTTTGATCAGGATCAATTTTCTTTCCACTCCTGCACCAAAGGTGTGTTTGATCAGGATCGATTGTCTTTCCAAGGCTGGCCCAAGGATATCGTTAACCACGACCGGTTTTTCTTTCCACTCCTGCCCTAAGGATATCTTTAGAGGGTCGGTTTTCTTTCCACACCTGCCCTACGAATATTTTTGATCGGTATCAATTTTCTTTCCACTCCTGCACTAAAGGTGTGTTTGATCAGGATCGATTGTCTTTCCAACTCTGGCCCAAGGATATCGTTAACGAGGATCGGTTTTTCTTTCCACTCCTGCCCCAAGGATATTTTTAGCCAGGGTCGGTTTTCTTTCCACACCTGCCCTAAAAATATTTTTGATCAGGATCAATTTTCTTTCCACTCCTGCACCAAAGGTGTGTTTGATCAGGATCGATTTCTTTTCAACGCTGGCCCAAGGACATCGTTAACCAGGATCGGTTTTTGTTTCCACTCCTGCCCCAAGGATATCTTTAGCCAGGGTCGGTTTTCTTTCCACACCTGCCCTAAGAATATTTTTGATCAGGATCAATTTTCTTTCCACTCCTACACCAAAGGTGTGTTTGAACAGTATCGATTTTCTTTTCAACGCTGGCCGAAGGATATTGTTAACCAGGATCGGTTTTTCTTTCCACTCCTGCCCCAAGGATATCTTTAGCCAGGGTCGGTTTTCTTTCCACACCTGCCCTAAGAATATTTTTGATCAGGATGATTTTCTTTCCACTCCTGCACCAAAGGCGTGTTTGATCAGGATCATTTTTCTTTTGAACGCTGGCCCAAGCATATCGTTAACCAGGATCGGTTTTTCTTTCCACCCCTGCACCAAGGATATCTTTAGCCAGGGTCGGTTTTCTTTCCACACCTGCCCTAAGAATATTTTTGATCAGGATCAATTTTCTTTCCACTCCTGCACCAAAGGTGTCTTTGATCAGGATCGATTCTCTTTTCAACGCTGGCCCAAGGATATCGTTAACCAGGATCGGTTTTTCTTTCCACTCCCACCCTAAGGATATCTTTTGCCAGGGTCGGTTTTCTTTCCACACCTGCCCTACGAATATTTTCGATGATTATCAATTTTCTTTCCACTCCTGCACCAAAGGTGTGTTTGATCAGGATCGTTTTAATTTTAAACGCTGGCCCAAGGATATCGTTAACCAGGATCGGTTTTTCTTTCCACTCCTGCCCTAAGGATATTTTTAGCCAGGGACGGTTTTCTTTCCACACCTGCCCTAAGAATGTTTTTGATCAGGATCAATTTTCTTTCCACTCCTGCACCAAAGGTGTGTTTGATCAGGATCGTTTTTCTTTTCAACGCTGGCCCAAGGGTATCGATAACCAGAATCGGTTTTTCTTTCCACTCCTGCCCCAAGGATATCTTTAGCCAGAGTCGGTTTTGTTTCCACAGCTGCCCTACGAATATTTTTGAACAGGATCAATTTTCTTTCCACTCGTGCACCAAAGGTGTGTTTGACAAGGATCAGTTTTCTTTCCACCACTGGCCCAAGGATATCGTTAACCAGGATAGGTTTTTCTTACTACCCCCAACCCAAAGATATCTTTAGCCATCATCGATTTTCTTTTCACCCCTGCCCTAAGAATATTTTTGATCAGGATCAATTTTCTTTCCACTCCTGCACCAAAGGTGTGTTTGATCAGGATCGTTTTTCTTTTCAACTCTGGCCCAAGGATATCGTTAACCAGGATCGGTTTTCCTTTCCACTACTGCCCCAAGGATATCTTTAGCCAGGGTCGGTTTTCTTTCCACACTTGCCCTAAGAATATTTTTGAACAGGATCAATTTTCTTTCCACTCCTGCACCAAAGGTGTGTTTGCTCAGGATCGTTTTTTTTTTCAACGCTGGCCCAAGGATAACGTTAACCAGGATCGGTATTTCTTTCCACTCTTGCCCTAATGATATCTTTAGCCAGGATCAGTTTTGTTTCCACCACTGGCCCAAGGATATCTTTAGCCAGGGTCGGTTTTCTTTCCACACTTGCCCTAAGAATATTTTTGAACAGGATCAATTTTCTTTCCACTCCTGCACCAAAGGTGTGTTTGCTCAGGATCGTTTTTTTTTTCAACGCTGGCCCAAGGATAACGTTAACCAGGATCGGTATTTCTTTCCACTCCTGCCCTAAGGATATCTTTAGCCAGGGTCGGTTTACTTTCCACACCTTCCCTACGAATATTTTTGATCAGTATCAATTTTCTTTCCACTCCTGCACCAAAGGTTTGTTTGATCAGGATCGATGTTCTTTTCAACGCTGGCCCAAGGATATCGTTAACCAGGAACGGTTTTTCTTTCCACTCCTGCACCAAAGGTCTGTTTGATCAGGATCGTTTTTCTTTTCAACGCTGGTCCAAGGATATCGTTAACCATGATCGGTTTTTCTTACCATTCCCAACCCAAAGATATCTTTAGTCAGGATCGTCACCCCTGCCCTAAGGGGTGACGATTTAGTCAGGATCGTCACCCCTGCCCGTCAAAGATATCTTTAGTCAGGATCTTTTCACCCCTGCCCTAAGAACATTTTTGATCAGGATCAATTTTCTTTCCACTCTTGCACCAAAGGTGTGTTTGACAAGGATCTGTTTTCTTTCCACCACTGGCACCAAAGTCTTTAACCAGGATATGTTTTTCTTACCACCCCTGCACCAAAGATATCGTTAACCAGGATATGTTTTTCTTACCACCCCTGCACCAAAGATATCTTTAGCCAGGATCGGTTTTCGTTTCACCCCTGCCCCAAGAATATTTTCGATCAGGACCAATTTACTTTCCACTCTTTCAGCAAAGCTATGTTTGACAAGGATCTGTTTTCTTTCCACCACTGGCCCAAGAATATCGTTATCCAGGATCTGTTTTTCTTTCCACTCCTGCCCCAAGGATATCTTTAGCCAGAGTCGGTTTTCTTTCCACACCTGCCCTACGAATATTTTTGATCAGTATCAATTTTCTTTCCACTCCTGCACGAAAGGTGTGTTTGATCAGGATCGATTTCCTTTTCAACGCTGGCCCAAGGATATCGTTAACCAGGATAGGTTACTCTTACCACCCCCAACCCAAAGATCAAGTATCAATTTTCTTTCCACTCCTGCACAAAAGGTGTGTTTGATCAGGATCGATTCTCTTTTCAACGCTGCCCCAATGATACCGTTAACCAGGATCGGTTTTTCTTTCCACTCGTGCCCCAAGGATATCTTTAGCCAGGGTCGGTTTTCATTCCACACTTGCCCTAAGAATATTTTTGAACAGGATCAATTTTCTTTCTACTCCTGCACTAAAGGTGTGTTTGATCAGGATCGTTTTTCTTTTCAACGCTGGCCCAAGGATATCGAGAACCATGATCGGTTTTTATTTCCACCCCTGCACCAAGGATATCTTTAGCAAAGGTCGGTTTTCTTTCCACACGTGCCCTAAGAATATTTTTGATCGTTATCAATTTTCTTTCCACTCCTGCACCAAAGGTGTGTTCGACCAGGATCAGTTTTGTTTCCACCACTGGCCCAAGGATATCGTTAACCAGGATAGGTTTTCCTTACCCCCCCCCCCCCCCCCCAAGGATATCTTTAGCCAGGGTCGGTTTACTTTCCACACCTGCCCTAAGAATATTTTTGATCGTTATCAATTTTCTTTCCACTCCTGCACCAAAGGTGTGTTTGATCAGGATCGTTTTTATTTTCAACCCTGGCCCAAGGATATCGTTAACGAGGATCGGTTTTTCTTTCCACTCCTGCCCTAATGATATCTTTAGCCAGGGTCGGTTTTCTTTCCACACCTGCCCTACGAATATTTTTGATCAGGATCAATTTTCTTTCCACTTCTGAACCAAAGGTGTGTTTGATCAGGATCGTTTTTCTTTTCAACGCTGGCCCAAGGATATCGTTAACCAGGATCGGTTTTTCTTTCCACCCCTGCACCAAGGATATCTTTAGCCAAGGTCGGTTTTCTTTCCACACCTGCCCTAAGAATATTTTTGATCAGGATCAATTTTTCTTTCCACTCCTGCACCAAAGGTGTGTTTGATCAGGATCGATTTTCTTTTCAACGCTGGCCCAAGGATATCGTTAACCAGGATCGGTTTTTCTTTCCACCCCTGCACCAAGGATATCTTTAGCCAAGGTCGGTTTTCTTTCCACACCTGCCCTAAGAATATTTTTGATCAGGATCAATTTTCTTTCCACTCCTGCACCAAAGGTGTGTTTGATCAGGATCATTTCTCTTTTGAACGCTGGCCCAAGGATATCGTTAACCAGAATCGGTTTTTCTTTCCACCCCTGCACCAAGGATATCTTTAGCCAGGGTCGGTTTTCTTTCCACACCTGCCCTAAGAATATTTTTGATCACGATCAATTATCTTTCCACTCCTGCACCAAAGGTGTGTTTGATCAGGATCGATTGTCTTTCCAACGCTGGCCCAAGGATATCGTTAACCAGGACCGGTTTTTCTTTCCACTCCTGCCCTAAGGATATCTTTAGCCAGGGTAGGTTTTCTTTCCACACCTGCCCTACGAATATTTTTGATCAGTATCAAATTTCTTTCCACTCCTGCACTAACGGTGTGTTTGATGAGGATCGTTTTACTTTTCAACGCTGGCCTAAGGATATCGTTAACCAGGATCGGTTTTTCTTTCCACTCCTGCACCAAAGGTGTGTTTGATCAAGATCGATTTTCTTTTCAACCCTGGCCCAAGGATATCGTTAACCAGGATAGGTTTTTCTTACCAGTCCCAACCCAAAGATATCTTTAGCCAGGATCGGTTTTCTTTTCATCCCTGCCGTAAGAATATTTTTAATCAGGATCAATTTTCATTCGACTCTTGCACCAAAGGTGTTTTTGACAAGGATCAGTTTTCTTTCCACCACTGGCCCAAGAATATCGTTATCCAGGATCTGTTTTTCTTTCCACTGCTGCCCAAAGGATATCTTTAGCCAGGCTCGGTTTTCTTTCCACACCTGCCCTACGAATATTTTTGATCAGTATCAATTTTCTTTTCACTCTTGCACCAAAGGTGTGTTTGATCAGGATCGATTTTCTTTTCAACGCTGCCCCAAGGATATCGTTAACCAGGATCGGTTTTTCTTTCCACTCCTGCCCCAAGGATATCTTTAACCAGGGTCGGTTTTCTTTCCACACCTGCCCTAAGAATATTTTTGTTCAGGATCAATTTTCTTTCCACTTTTGCACCAAAGGTGTGTTTGATCAGGATCGTTTTTCTTTTCAATGCTGGCCCAAGGATATCGTTAACCAGGATCTGTTTTTCTTCCCACTCCTGCCCCAAGGATATCTTTAGCCAGGGTCGGTTTTCTTTCCACACCTGCCCTAAGAATATTTTTGATCAGGATCAATTTTCTTTCCACTCCTGCAGCAAAGGTGTGTTTGATCAGGATCAATTGTCTTTTCAACGCTGGCCCAAGGATATCGTTAACCAGGATCGGTTTTTCTTTCCACTCGTGCACCAAGGATATCTTTAGCCAGGGACGGTTTTCTTTCCATACCTGCCCTAGCAATATTTTTGATCAGGATCAAATTTCTTTCCACTCCTGCACCAAAGGTGTGTTTGATCAGGATCGATGCTCTTTTCAACGCTGGCCCAAGGATATCGTTAACCAGGATCTGTTTTTATTTCCACTCCCACCCTAAGGATATCTTTAGCCAGGGTCGGTTTCCTTTCCACACCTGCCCTACGAATATTTTTGATGAGTATCAATTTTCTTTCCACTCCTGCACCAAAGGTGTGTTTGATCAGGATCGCTTTACTTTTCAACGCTGGACCAAGGATATCTTTAACCAGGATCGGTTTTTCTTTCCACTCCTGCGCTAAGGATATCTTTAGCCAGGGTCGGTTTTCGTTCCACACCTGCCCTAAGAATATTTTTGATCAGGATCAATTTGCTTTCCACAGTTGCACCAAAGCTGCGTTTGATAAGGATCGTTTCTTTTTAAACGCTGGCTCAAGGATATCGTTAACCAGGATCGGTTTTTCTTTCCACTCGTGCCCCAAGGATATCTTTAGCCAGTGTCGGTTTTCTTTCCACACCTGCCCTAAGAATATTTTTGATCAGGATAAATTTTCTTTCCACTCCTGCACCAAAGGTGTGTTTGATCAGGATCGTTTTTCTTTTCAACGCTGGCCCAAGGATATCGTTAACGAGGATCGGTTTTTCTTTCCACTCCTGCCCCAAGGATATCGTTAACGAGGATCGGTTTTTCTTTCCACTCCTGCCCCAAGGATATCTTTAGCCAGGGTCGGTTTTCTTCCACACCTGCCCTAAGAATATTTTTGATCAGGATCAATTATCTTTCCACTCCTGCACCGAAGGTGTGTTTGATCAGGATCGTTATTCTTCTCAACGGTGGCCCAAGGATATCTTTAGCCAGGGTCTATTTTCTTCCACACCTGCCCTAAGAATATTTTTGATCAGGATCAATTTTCTTTCCACTCCTGCACCAAAGGTGTGTTTGATCAGGATCGTTTTCTTTTTCAACGCTGGCCCAAGGATATCGTTAACCAGGATCGTTTTTTCTTTCCACTCCTGCCCCAAGGATATCTTTAGGCAGGGTCGGTTCTCTTTCCACACCTGCCCTAAGAATATTTTTGATCAGGATAAATTTTCTTTCCACTCCTGCACCAAAGTTGTGTTTGATCAGAATCGAATTTTTTTTCAACGCTGGCCCAAGGATATCGTTAATCAGGATCGTTTTTTCTTTCCACTCCTTCCCCAAGGATATCTTTAGCCAGGGTCGGTTCTCTTTCCACACCTGCCCTAAGAATATTTTTGATGAGGATGAATTTTCTTTCCACTCCTGCACCAAAGGTGTGTTTGATCAGGATCGATTTTCTTTTCAACGCTGGCCCGAGGACATCGTTAACCAGGATCGGTTTTTCTTTCCACACCTGCGCTAAGGATATCTTTAGCCAGGGTCGGTTTTCTCTCCACACCTGCCCTACGAATATTTTTGAGCAGATTAATTTTCTTTCCACTCGTGCACCAAAAGTGTGTTTGATCAGGATTGTTTTTTTCAACGCTGGCACAAGGATATCGTTAACCAGGATCGGTTTTTCTTTCCACTCCTGCCCCAAGGATATCTTTAGCCAGGGTTGGTTTTCTTTCAAAAACCTGCCCTAAAAATATTTTTGATCAGGATAAATTTTCTTTCCACTTCTGCACCAAAGGTGTGTTTGATTAGGATCGTTTTTCTTTTCAACGCTTGCCCAAGGATATCGTTAACCAGGATCGGTTTTTCTTTCCACTCCTGCCCCAAGAATATCTTTAGCCAGGGTCGGTTTTCTTTCCACACCTGCCCTAAGAATATTTTTGATCAGGATCAATTTTCTTTCCACTCCTGCACCAAAGGTATGTTCCATCAGGATCGATTTTTTTTCAACGCTGGCCCAAGGATATCGTTAACCAGGATCGGTTTTTCTTTCCACTCCTGCCCCAAGGATATCTTTAGCCAGGGTCGGTTTTCTTTCCACACCTGCCCTAAGAATATTTTTGATCAGGATCAATTTTCTTTCCACTCCTTCACCAAAGGTGTGTTTGATCAGGATAGTTTTTCTTTTGAACGCTGGCCCAAGGATATCGTTAACCAGGATCGGTTTTTTCTTTCCACTCCTGCGCTAAGGATATCTTTACCTATGGTCGGTTTTCTTTCCACACGTGCCCTAAGAATATTTTTGATCAGTACTCCTGCACCAAAGGTGTGTTTGATCAGGATCGTTTTTCTTTTCAAAGCTGGCCCAAAGATATTGTTAACCAGGATCGGTTTTTCTTTCCACTCCTGCCCCAAGGATATCTTTAGCCATGGTTGGTTTTCTTTCCACACCTGCCCTAAGAATATTTTTGATCAGGATCAATTTTCTTTCCACTCCTGCACCAAAGGTGTGTTTGACAAGGATCAGTTTTCTTTCCACCACTGGCCCAAGAATATCGTTATCCAGGATCAGTTTTGCTTTCCACTCCTACCCCAAGGATATCTTTAGCCAGGGTCGGTTTTCTTTCCACACCTGCCCTACGAATATTTTTGATGAATATCAATTTTCTTTCCACTCCTGCACCAAAGGTGTGTTTGATCAGGATCGTTTTACTTTTCAAAGCTGGCCCAAGGATATCGTTAACCACGATCGGTTTTTCTTTCCACTCCTGTACCAAAGGTGTGTTTGATCAGGATCTATTTTCTTTTCAACGCTGGCCCAAGGATATCGTTAACCAGGATCGGTTTTTCTTTCCAGTCCTGCCCCAAGGATATCTTTAACCAGGATCGGTTTTCTTTCCATACCTGCCCTAAGAATATTTTTGATCAGGATCAATTTTCTTTCCACTCCTGCACCAAAGGTGTGTTTGATCAGGATCATTTTTCTTTTCAACGCTGGCCCAAGGATATCGTTAACCAGGATCGGTTTTTCTTTCCAGTCCTGCCCCAAGGACATCTTTAGCCAGGGTCGGTTTTCTTTCCACACCTGCCCTAAGAATATTTTTGATCAGGATCAATTTTCTTTCCACTCCTACACCAAAGGTGTGTTTGAACAGTATCGATTTTCTTTTCAACGCTGGCCGAAGGATATTGTTAACCAGGATCGGTTTTTCTTTCCACTCCTGCCCCAAGGATATCTTTAGCCAGGGTCGGTTTTCTTTCCACACCTGCCCTAAGAATATTTTTGATCAGGATGAATTTTCTTTCCACTCCTGCACCAAAGGTGTGTTTGATCAGGATCGATTTCTTTTCAACGCTGGCCCAAGGATATCGTTAATGAGGATTGGTTTTTCTTTCCACTCCTGCCCTAAGGATATCTTTAGCCAGGGTCGGTTTTCTTGCCACATCTGCCCTAAGAATATTTTTGATCAGGATCTATTTTCTTTCCACTCCTGCACCAAAGGTGTGTTTGATCAGGATCTATTTTCTTTTCAACGCTGGCCCAAGGATATCGTTAAGCAGGATCGGTTTTTCTTTCCAGTCCTGCCCCAAGGATATCTTTAGCCAGGGTCGGTTTTCTTTCCACACCTGCCCTAAGAATATTTTTGATCAGGATCAATTTTCTTTCCACTCGTGCACCAAAGGTGTGTTTGATCAGGATCATTTTTCTTTTCAACGCAGGCCCAAGGATATCATTAACCAGGATCTGTTTTCCTTTCCACTCGTGCCCCAAGGATATCTTTAGTCAGGGTCGGTTTTCTTTCCACACCTGCCCTAAGAATATTTTTGATCAGGATCAATTTTCATTCGACTCCTGCATCAAAGGTGTGTTTAATCAGGATCGATTTTCTTTTCAACGCTGGTCCAAGGATATCGTTAACCAGGATCGGTTTTTCTTTCCATCCCTGCCCCAAGGATATCTTTAGCCAGTGTCGGTTTTCTTTCCACCACTGGTCCAATGATATCGTTAACCAGGATAGGTTTTTCTTTCCACTCCTGCCCCAAGGATATCTTTAGCCAGGGTCGGTTTTCTTTCCACACCTGCCCTAAAGATATTTTTGATCAGGATGAATTTTCTTTCCACTCCTACACCAAAGGTGTGTTTGAACAGGATCGATTTTCTTTTCAACGTTGGCCCAAGGATATTGTTAACCACGATCGGTTTTTCTTTCCACTCCTCCCCCAAGGATATCTTTCGCCACAATCGGTTTTCTTTCCACACCTGCCCTAAGAATATTTTTGATCAGGATGAATTTTCTTTCCACTCCTGCACCAAAGGTGTGTTTGATCAGAATCGTTTTTCTTTTCAACGCTGGCCCAAGGACATCGTTAATGAGGATTGGTTTTTCTTTCCACTCCTGCCCTAAGGATACCTTTAGCCAGGGTCGGTTTTCTTTCCACATCTGCCCTAAGAATATTTTTGATCAGGATCTATTTTCTTTCCACTCCAGCACCAAAGGTGTGTTTGACCAGGAACGTTTTTCTTTTCAACGCTGGCCCATGGATATCGTTAACCAGGATCGGTTTTTCTTTCCACTCCTGCACCAAAGGTGTGTTTGATCAGGATCTATTTTCTTTTGAACGCTGGCCCAAGGATATCGTTAACCAGGATCGGTTTTTCTTTCCACTCCAGCACCAAAGGTGTGTTTCATCAGGATGTATTTTCTTTTCAACGCTGGCCCAAAGATATTGTTAACCAGGATCTGTTTTTCTTTCCACTCCTGCCCCAAGGATATCTTTAGCCAGGGTCGGTTTTCTTTCCACACCTGCCCTAAGAATATTTTTGATCAGGATCAATTTTCTTTCCTCTCCTGCACCAAAGGTGTGTTTGATGAGGATCATTTTTGTTTTCAACGCAGGCCCAAGGATATCGTTAACCAGGATCGGTTTTTCTTTCCACATCTGCACCAAGGATATCTTTAGCCAGGGTCGGTTTTCTTTCCACCACTGGCCCAATGATATCGTTAACCAGGATAGGTTTTTCTTACCACCCCCAACCCAAAGATATCTTTAGCCAGGATCGGTTTTCTTTTCACCCCTGTCCTAAGAATATTTTTAATCAGGATCAATTTTCTTTCCACTCTTGCACCAAAAGTGTGTTTGACAAGGATCAGTTTTCTTTCCACCACTGGCCCAAGAATATCGTTATCCAGGATATGTTTTTCTTTCCACTCCTACCTCAAGGATATCTTTAGCCAGGGTCGGTTTTCTTTCCACTCCTGCCCTACGAATATTTTTGATCAGTATCAATTTTCTTTCCACTCCTGCACCAAAGGTGTGTTTGATCAGGATCGTTTTTCTTTTCAACGCTGGCCCAAGGATATCGTTAACCAGGATCGGTTTTTCTTTCCACTCCTGCCCCAAGGATATCTTTGGGCAGGGTCGGTTTTCTTTCCACACGTGCCCTAAAAATATTTTTGATCAGGATCAATTTTCTTTCCACTCCTGCACCAAAGGTGTGTTTGATCAGGAACGTTTTTCTTTTCAAAGCTGGCCGAAGGATATCGTTAACCAGGATCGGTTTTTCTTTCTACTCCTGCCCCAAGGATATCTTTAGCCAGAGTCGGTTTTCTTTCCACACCTGCCCTAAGAATATTTTTGATCAGGATCAATTTTCTTTCCACTCCTGCACCAAAGGTGTGTTTGATCAGGATCGATTTTCTTTCCAACACTGGACCAAGGATATCGTTAACCAGGATCGGTTTTTCTTTCCACTCCTGCCACAAGGATATCTTTAGCCAGGGTCGGTTTTCTTTCCACACCTGCCCTACGAATATTTTTGATCAGGATCAATTTTCTTTCCACTCCTGCACCAAAGGTGTGTTTGATCAGGATCGATTTTCTTTTCAACGCTGGCCCAAGGATATCGTTAACCAGGATCGGTTTTTCTTTCCACTCCTGCCCCAAGGATATCTTTGACCAGGGTCGGTTTTCTTTCCACACCTGCCCTAAGAATATTTTTCTTCAGGATCAATTTTCTTTCCAATTTTGCACCAAAGGTGTGTTTGATCAGGATCGTTTTTCTTTTCAACGCTGGCCGAAGAATATCGTTAACCAGGATCGGTTTTTCTTTCCACTCCTGCCCCAAGGATATCTTTAGCCAGGGTCGGTTATTTTTCCACACCTGCCCTAAGAATATTTTTGATCAGGATCAATTTTCTTTCCACTCCTGCACCAAAGGTGTGTTTGATCAGGATCGATTTTCTTTTCAACGCTGGCCCAAGGATATTGTTAACCAGGATCGGTTTTTCTTTCCACTCCTGCCCCAAGGATATCTTTCGCTAGGGTCGGTTTTCTTTCCACACCTGCCCTAAGAATATTTTTGATCAGGATCAATTTTCTTTCCACTCCTGCACCAAAGGTGTGTTTGATCAGGATCATTTTTCTTTTCAACGCTGGCCCAAGGATATCGTTAACCAGGATCGGTTTTCCTTTCCACTCCTGCCCCAAGGATATCTTTATCCAGGGTCGGGTTTCTTTCCACACCTGCCCTAAGAATATTTTTGATCAGAATCAATTTTCTTTCCACTCCTGCACCAAAGGTCTGTTTAATCACGATCGATTTTCTTTTTATCCCTGGCCCAATGATATCGTTAACCAGGATAGGTTTTTCTTACCACCCCCAACCCAAAGATATCTTTAGCTAGGATCGGTTTTCTTTTCACCCCTGCCCTAAGAATATTTTTGATCAGGATCAATTTTCTTTCCACTCTTGCACCAAAGATGTGTTTGACAAGGATCAGTTTTCTTTCCACCACTGGCCCAAGAATATCGTTATCAAGGATCTGTTTTTCTTTCCACTCCTACCCCAAGGATATCTTTAGCCAGGGTCGGTTTTCTTTCCACACCTGCCCTAAGAATATTTTTGATCAGAATCAATTTTCTTTCCACTCCTGCACCAAAGGTTTGTTTGATCAGGATCGATTTTCTTTTCAACGCTGGCCGAATGATATCGATAACCAGGATCGCTTTTTCTTTCCAGTCCTGCCCCAAGGACATCTTTAGCCAGGGTCGGTTTTCTTTCCACACCTGCCCTAAGAATATTTTTGATCAGGATCAATTTTCTTTCCACTCCTGCACCAAAGGTGTGTTTGATCAGGATCATTTTTCTTTTCAACGCTGGCCCAAGGATATTGTTAACCAGGATCGGTTTTTCTTTCCACTCCTGCCCCAAGGATATCTTTAGCCAGGGTCGGTTTTCTTTCCAGACCTGCCCTAAGAATATTTTTGTTCAGGATCAATTTTCTTTCCACTTTTGCACCAAAGATGTGTTTGATCAGGATCGTTTTTCTTTTCAACGCAGGCCCAAGGATATCGTTATCCAGGATCGGTTTTTCTTTCCACTCCTGCCCCAAGGATATCTTTAGCCAGGGTCGGTTTTCTTTCCACACCTGCCCTAAGAATATTTTTGATCAGTATCAATTTTCTTTCCACTCCTACACCAAAGGTGTGTTTGAACAGGATCGATTTTCTCTTCAACGCTGGCCCAAGGATATTGTTCACCAGGATCGGTTTTTCTTTCCACTCCTGCCCCAAGGATATCTTTAGCCAGGGTCGGTTTTCTTTCCAGTCCTGCCTTAAGAATATTTTTGATCAGGATGAATTTTCTTTCCACTCCTGCACCAAAGGTGTGTTTGACCAGGATGGTTTTTCTTTTCAACGCTGGCCCAAGGATATCGTTAACCAGGATCGGTTTTTCTTTCCACTCCTGCACCAAAGTTGTGTTTGATCAGGATCTATTTTCTTTTCAACGCTGGTCCAAGGATATCGTTAACCAGGATCGGTTTTCCTTTCCCCTCCAGCACCAAAGGTGTGTTTGATCAGGATCTATTTTCTTTTCAATGGTGGCCCAAGGATATCGTTAACCAGGATCGGTTTTTCTTTCCACTCCTGCCCCAAGGATATCTTTAGCCATGGTCGGTTTTCATTCCACACCTGCCCTAAGAATATTTTTGATCAGGATCAATTTTCTTTCCACTCCTGCACCAAAGGTGTGTTTGATCAGGATCGTTTTTCTTTTCAACGCTGGCCCAAGGATATCGTTAACCAGGATCGGTTTTTCTTTCCACCCCTGCACCAAGGATATCTTTAGCCAGGGTCGGTTTTCCTTCCACCACAGGCCCAATGATATCGTTAGCCAGGATAGGTTTTTCTTACCACCCCCAACCCAAAGATATCTTTAACCAGGATCGGTTTCTTTTCACCCCTGCCCTAAGAATATTTTTGATCAGGATCAATTTTCTTTCCACTCTTGCACCAAAGGTGTGTTTGACAAGGATCAGTTTTCTTTCCACCACTGGCTCAAGAATATCGTTATCAAGGATCTGTTTTTCTTTCCACTCCTACCCCAAAGATATCTTTAGCCAGGGTCGGTTTTCTTTCCACACCTGCCCTACGAATATTTTTGATCAGTATCAATTTTCTCTCCACTCCTGCACCAAAGGTGTGTTTGATCAGGATCGTTTTTCTTTTCAACGCTGGCCCAAGGATATCGTTAACCAGGATCGGTTTTTCTTTCCACTCCTGCCCCAAGGATATCTTTGACCAGGGTCGGTTTTCTTTCCACATCTGCCCTAAGAATATTTGTGTTCAGGATCAATTTTCTTTCCACTTTTGCACCAAAGGTGTGTTTGATCAGGATCGTTTTTCTTTTCAACGCTGGCCCAAGGATATTGTTAACCAGGATCGGTTTTTCTTTCCACTCCTGCCCCAAGGATATCTTTCGCCAGGGTCGGTTTTCTTTCCACACCTGCCCTAAGAATATTTTTGATCAGGATCAATTTTCTTTCCACTCCTGCACCAAAGGTGTGTTTGATCAGGATCATTTTTCTTTTCAACGCTGGCCCAAGGATATCGTTAACCAGGATCGGTTTTCCTTTCCACTCCTGCCCCAAGGATATCTTTCGCCAGGGTCGGTTTTCTTTCCACACCTGCCCTAAGAATATTTTTGATCAGGATCAATTTTCTTTCCACTCCTGCACCAAAGGTGTGTTTGATCAGGATCATTTTTCTTTTCAACGCTGGCCCAAGGATATCGTTAACCAGGATCGGTTTTTCTTTCCACCCCTGCACCAAGGATATCTTTAGCCAGGGTCGGTTTTCTTTCCACCACTGGCCCAATGATATCGTTAACCAGGATAGGTTGTTCTTACCACCCCCAACCCAAATATATCTTTAGCGAGAATCGGTTTTCTTTTCACCCCTGCCCTAAGAATATTTTTGATCACGATCAATTTTATTTCCACTCTTGCACCAAAGGTGTGTTTGACAAGGATCAGTTTTCTTTCCACCACTGGCCCAAGAATATCGTTATCAAGGATCTGTTTTTCTTTCCACTCCTACCCCAAGGATATCTTTAGCCAGGGTCGGTTTTCTTTCCACACCTGCCCTGAGAATATTTTTGATCAGAATCAATTTTCTTTCCACTCCTGCACCAAAGGTGTGTTTGATCAGGATCGATTTTCTTTTGAACGCTGGCCCAAGGATATCGTTAACCAGGATAGGTTTTTGTTTCCACTCCTGCCCCAAGGATATCTTTGGCCAGGGTCGGTTTTCTTTCCACACCTGCATTAAAAATATTTTTGATCAGGATCAATTTTCTTTCCACTCCTGCACCAAAGGTGTGTTTGATCAGGATCGTTTTTCTTTTCAATGCTGGCCCAAAGATATCGTTAAGCAGGATCTGTTTTTCTTTCCACTCCTGCCCAAAGGATATCATTAGCCAGGCTCGGTTTTCTTTCTACACCTGCCCTACGAATATTTTTGATCAGTATAAATTTTCTTTCCACTCTTGCTCCAAAGGTGTGTTTGATCAGGATCGATTTTCTTTTGAACGCTGGCCCAAGGATATCGTTAACCAGGATCGGTTTTTCTTTCCACTCCTGCCCCAAGGATATCTTTGACCAGGGTCGGTTTTCTTTCCATACCTGCCCTAAGAATATTTTTGTTCAGGATCAATTTTCTTTCCACTTTTGCACCAAATGTGTGTTTGAACAGGATCGTTTTTCTTTTCAATGCTGCCCCAAGGATATCGTTAACCAGGATCGGTTTTTCTTTCCACTCCTGCCCCAAGGATATCTTTAGCCAGGATCGGTTTTCTTTCCATACCTGCCCTAAGAATATTTTTGATCAGGATCAATTTTCTTTCCACTCCTGCACCAAAGGTGTGTTTGATCAGGATCATTTTTCTTTTCAACGCTGGCCCAAGGATATCGTTAACCAGGATCGGTTTTCCTTTCCACTCCTGCCCCAAGGATATCTTTATCCAGGGTCGGTTTTCTTTCCACACCTGCCCTAAGAATATTTTTGATCAGGATCAATTTTCTTTCCACTCCTGCACCAAAGGTGTGTTTAATCAGGAGCGATTTTCTTTTTATCGCTGGCCCAAGGATATCGTTAACCAGGATCGGTTTTTCTTTCCACCCATGCACGAAGGATATCTTTAGCCAGGGTCGGTTTTCTTTCCACCACTGGCCCAATGATATCGTTAACCAGGATAGGTTTTTCTTACCACCCCCAACCCAAAGATATCTTTAGCCAGGATCGGTTTTCTTTTCACCCCTGCCCTAAGAATATTTTTGATCAGGATCAATTTTCTTTCGACTCTTGCACCAAAGGTGTGTTTGACAAGGATCAGTTTTCTTTCCACCACTGGCCCAAGAATATCGTTATCCAGGATCTGTTTTTCTTTCCACTCCTACCCCAAGGATATCTTTAGCCAGGGTCGGTTTTCTTTCCACACCTGCCCTAAGAATATTTTTGATCAGAATCAATTTTCTTTCCACTCCTGCACCAAAGGTGTGTTTGATCAGGATCGATTTTCTTTTCAACGCTGGCCCAAGGATATCATTAACCAGGATCGGTTTTTCTTTCCACTCCTGCCCCAAGGATATCTTTGGCCAGGGTCGGTTTTTTTCCACACCTGCATTAAAAATATTTTTGATCAGGATCAATTTTCTTTCCACTCCTGCACCAAAGGTGTGTTTGATCAGGATCGTTTTTCTTTTCAAAGCTGGCCCAAGGATATCGTTAACCAGGATCTGTTTTTCTTTCCACTCCTGCCCAAAGGATAGCTTTAGCCAGGGTCGGTTTTCTTTCCACACCTGCCCTAAGAATATTTTTGTTCAGGATCAAATTTCTTTCCACTTTTGCACCAAAGGTGTGTTTGAACAGGATCGTTTTTTTATTCAACGCTGCCCCAAGGATATCGTTAACCAGGATCGTTTTTTCTTTCCACTCCTGCCCCAAGGATATCTTTAGCCAGGGTCGGTTTTCTTTCCACACCTGCCCTAAGAATATTTTTGATCAGGATCAATTTTCTTTCCACTCCTACACCAAAGGTGTGTTTGAACAGGATCGATTTTCTTTTCAACGCTGGCCCAAGAATATTGTTAACCAGGATAGGTTTTTCTTTCCACTCCTGCCCCAAGGATATCTTTCGCCAGGGTCGGTTTTCTTTCCACACCTGCGCTAAGAATATTTTTGATCAGGATCAATTTTCTTTCCACTCCTGCACCAAAGGTGTGTTTGATCAGGATCATTTTTCTTTTCAACGCTGGCCCAATGATATCGTTAACCAGGGTCGGTTTTCCTTTCCCCTCCTGCCCCAAGGATATCTTTATCCAGGGTCGGTTTTCTTTCCACACCTGCCCTAAGAATTTTTTTGATCAAGATCAATTTTCTTTCCACTCCTGCACCAAAGGTGTGTTTAATCAGGATCGATTTTCTTTTCAACGCTGGCCCAAGGATATCGTTAACCAGGATCGGTTTTTCTTTCCACCCCTGCACCAAGGATATCTTTAGCCAAGGTCGGTTTTCTTTCCACACCTGCCCTAAGAATATTTTTGATCAGGATCAATTTTCTTTCCACTCCTGCACCAAAGGTGTGTTTAATCAGGATCGATTTTCTTTTCAACGCTGGCCCAAGGATATCGTTAACCAGGATCGGTTTTTCTTTCCACCCCTGCGCCAAGGATATCTTTAGCCAGGGTCGGTTTTCTTTCCACCACTGGCCCAATGATATCGTTAACCAGGATAGGTTTTTCTGACCACCCCCAACCCAAAGATATTTTTAGCCAGGATCGGTGTTCTTTTCACCCCTGCCCTAATAATATTTTTGATCAGGATCTATTTTGTTTCCACTCTTGCACCAAAGGTGTGTTTGACAAGGATCAGTTTTCTTTCCACCACTGGCCCAAGAATATCGTTATCCAGGATCTGTTTTTCTTTCCACTCCTACCCCAAGGATATCTTTAGCCAGGGTCGGTTTTCTTTCCACACCTGCCCTACGAATATTTTTGATCAGTATCAATTTTCTTTCCATTCCTGCACCAAAGATGTGTTTGATCAGGATCGTTTTTCTTTTCAACGCTATCCCAAGGATATCGTTATCCAGGATCGGTTTTTCTTCCCACTCCTGCCCCAAGTATATCTGTAGCCAGGGTCGGTTTTCTCTCCACGCCTGCCCTAAGAATATTTTTGATCAGGATCAATTTTCTCTGCACTCCTGCAACAAAGGTGTGTTTGATCAGGATCGATTTTCTTTTCAACGCTGGCCCAAGGATATCGTTAACCAGGATCGGTTTTCTTTCCACACCTGCCCTACGAATATTTTTGATCGGTATCAATTTTCTTTCCATTCCTGCACCAAAGGTGTGTTTGATCAGGATCGTTTTTCTTTTCAACGCTGGTCCAAGGATATCGTTAACCAGGATCGGTTTTTCTTCCCACTCCTGCCCCAAGGATATCTTTAGCCAGGGTCGGTTTTCTTTCCACACCTGCCCTAAGAATATTTTTGATCAGGATCAATTTTCTTTCCACTCCTGCACCAAAGGTGTGTTTGACCAGGATCGATTGTCTTTCCAACGCTGGCCCAAGGACATCGTTATCCAGGATCTGTTTTTCTTTACATCCCTGCCGCAAGGGTACCTTTAGCCAGGGTCGGTTTTCTTTCCACACCTGCCCTAAGAATATTTTTGATCAGGATCAATTTTCTTTCCACTCCTGCACCAAAGGTGTGTTTGGGGATTATTTATTATTATTATTTATTATTTATAAATTAAAGTTATTTATTATATATCATTCTCTCCTGCTCCGGAAATTTTGTCTTATAGGAAGTCCCAAACTTGTCTACCTGCTTTGAAATCCAAAACATTTATCTTCGCATGATTTTATTTTAGCCCCATCCAATACTAAAAATAGATTTAAAAAACAATTATAAAATTTCATTCCAATGCAATACAGAATACATAGCATATCATTTTGACCATTTCATTTTAAATTTTCCTTTCTTTCGGTCAGGTGGAATATTTTAGTAATTTGGAAACCTTACCCTAGTCTTCTCAGACCCCCCCCCCCACCACCTTCCGAAACAAAATTTTGGGTACGGTTCTGTCCCGCGGTATACGTCATCTCTGCTGGTGTCCTAATGACCCTTTATATATTTCGCGGAGGAGGACTGATCAGGCTGACTGGAGTGGACTTGAACTTCTCTCAGTTCTACCAACACTCGATCAGCCAATCACAACGCTGCAGTGGCGGAGATCAGGACTGTATTGTCGAAGCAGCTGCCTCGACCATTCTTCAGACATCGACATGGTTGCCTGGATTCCGTAACTATGGTGGAGTGGACCGGATGCTAAAGGGGCCAAGTCCCCTTTTACAAAGTGGTTCAGTCGAATGATGAAGGATGTTAACTACTACTACTACTAACTATGGTGGAATCCCGATTGCAATGCAGCTCGTAAGGCTTTGCAATTATTTCGGAGATATCTGGCATCCTCCAACCTTTAAGCTTTCAAGCGTGCCGGGAAGAAAAACCGTTTTCTCCAATGTCGGAGACAGAAGGGTTGGGTTGTTTTACCTCTGAGCGGCACTTTTTTGCTCACCATGGGCTAAATGACCAGGTCACATGAACCCCGAAGGCTCAGAGAAGGTTGGAGGACGGGACCCACTGGAACAGCTGTTGGGAGATAGATGGTAGCCTCCCGTCAAGGCCATCCAACGTGTTCTTTAACGTGCAAAGGGTATGGCTCTCCCGCACACTAGGTCACGGCTTAACGTCCCATCCGACGGACGGCGACCTTTCCATGCCCATCGTCAGAGCCAGAAGGAATCTTGAATCAAGCGATACGACCACTTCTGAGGTCGTAAGAGATAAAGTTCGGATATGGGTGGGAACTAGGGCCTGTCCGAGAAGTGAGACTGCGAGGCGACCACCTCAGCGGGCAGTTTTTTGAGAGGCGCCAAAATCTGAGATACACACCCGTAAAATTTCAGGTGCATTTTCATCACTATTGTAAACAACAGCAATGAAAAAGTTGAGGAATTTTTTATGATTAATCATTAAATTGAATACGGAACTTGTAACTTCTTCAGCTGCGGCCAACTGTTGAGAGGGAAATAAAAGCTTAAGAAAACTTAAAAAAACTAGTTGGAATCAAAAGATTTAGCAATGTTGCGATTGATAGTGATATCGAAAATTATTTTTCTATTGCGATCGGTGCATTTGCTCAGTGAAAAGCCCTCCAGTGTGGTCTGTCTACTTCTTCTTTATTTCTTATTACATTTCCTATTTACACGCGACAATAATGTGCCTTAACGTACACATTTCCTATTAAATGACGCGATAATGTGTTTCACCTGACAAGTTTCCTCTTTAGTGATGCCATAACATGATTCATCTCCTACATTTCCTATTTACTAATGCCATGAAGCAGTTCCCATTTAAAGCTAACTCTTTCCTTCTCTCTGCATTGTTTTAGGTTCCGCGGCAAATGTGGTCAATTCGAAGAACGTCACGACGAAGAGCTTCAGCAGATGTGGACCTTTCTTGGCAGGCAAGTACCAGGAACCATCCTACTCTCCACTTAAAGCAATACGCAATCAGAGAAAGTAATAACATACATTCCTGAGGTGCTCAGAATGGAAGGATAATTATAAAATGTGTAAACTGAAAGGGGTTTTCAGGAAATACAATGCAATGTCGTATCGGTAAAAGTATTGGGACGTGACGAAGTTCCAACGTGGGATAATGAGGAAAACGTGCACTATCCATGTGGTGCCATAGCACAGGTGCACGGATTAGGGGACAGGAGGATGTTAATAAGGGGCATCGCCACCTCTGACAAGAATGGAATGCACGTGGCAGGTTCTCATGATGGGGTGGGGGTGGCTCGATCGGTAGCGCGCCAGGCTCGTAATCTGCAGTCCCAGCTGGGTCAGCGATGTGATTTATCTACGCAAAATTCCCCACCCTGCCCACGGACAGTAGGGGACATCGATGGGCATCCGCCGTCCGACGAATGGGACGTTAAGCCGTGGCTCCGTGTGTGGGAGAGACAGCCATATCCTGTGCATGTTAAAGAACACGCTGGATGGCCTAGACGAGACGTTAATATCTGCTTCCCAACAGCTGTTAAGCCCAACAGCTGTTCCAGTCCCTCCCTGAGCCTTCGTGGTCCTTGTGACCTGGCCATTTGGCCTATAAAAAAGTGACGCTCAGAGGTGGAACAACCCAAAAGTTTTGATGCTTTTGATGACGTGTTCTGATGATCAAATCCACTCCAAACCAACAAATGGGAACACACGAAGAGCAAGAATTAATTGTTAGCCAGAGAGCACCTCGTGCTAATTTCTTCGACATCGGAAGAATGTGCGACACAGCTTGGAGATATGACATTCTTCGTGACCTCCATGCTTTTGACCCAAGAGGTCACACGTCAATCTTGAAAATTTTGTCGTCACGTTATTTTCAGCCTGATCCTTTCCTTTGATGGCTGTGTGCAGGGTCATTCGCTGCCCAAATCATCTCCTACTAGACAACTTCCTCCTTCTGCCTGCCGGTGACTTCCGCCATTGAATGACTCTTGGCTCTCTTCCAATCAAACTCTCTCTTCTCCAATGCATCTCTTCTCTTACTTGAATGGGATTTTTTTTCTGTAGAGCTTCGAGCAGCCGATGTCGTAAGGAGCTGAAACAAGTGTTCTGTTCTTTTCTCTACCAGAATGAAGGACTTTGCGTACCGCCCATGTTTATCGAAAAGGTAAGTCTTTCTTCGTACATCGTAGAAGAATGTTAAAATAATCGTAGAACACAAACTCATTGATATTTTTAGGTTTGCTTTCGCAGTCAGTGGAAATTATAAACGAATGGTTTTCCGATAATCTTCTAGAATTAGCATTGCATTTTACTTTAATTTTTTTTAATCATTAAAATGACCTTGACCCTTTTTTACCCAAAAGTGACTGTTTTAAGAAACGCGTGTGTAAACTGAACCCAATATCAAATTGAATAGTAAACGATTATAGTCACTTGTGATATTGACTAAACAACTTGTCATCCTAGCCATTTGCTGTATCTGGGTTTTTCAAAGCTTCGGTGTCAAAGGTAATTTTTTAAATATTACCGTGGCCGAGTGGTTAGCATGCTTGACTACTGATCAAAGGGACCTGGGTTCGAGCCCCGAGCAACGCATGGATGTTTCTGTTGTCTTTCTGCCAAGATCTGTCCGGGAAAATATTCAAACAAGGTTTACTTCTTATATAGTTACCGCTAAAGTGCAGAAATCAGTTATTCTACAGATTATCTAGGTATTGTGCAGATTAACTAGGGTGATCCGTTAACGTGCGGAAAATTGTTTCATTTCTCAAATTACCTAGGTAATGTGCAGATTATCTGGATAATCTGCACATTACCTACTAATACTTTAACTAGGCACTCGTTAAAGTGAAAATAAGATCTTTGCTGGAACAATAGGAACGTTTCTGTACGCTTAAATTAACATAATGTTATTTATCTAGTGTCCGAGATTAGAGTTGAAACCAGGGTCATCCCTCTGTCAACATGAATCAGTCGTCCGAATTATAAAAAACGCCCCCAAAATGAGCAGGCCAAGTGAGAACGAATTCATTTTAGTGATTCGTTATCAAGAATGAATCACTTTACCGATTCGTTCTCACTTGGCCTCCGCTCATCCGGGGCGTTTTTTATAATGCGGACGAGTGAATCACGTGACACGAAGATTCATATTCAAGAGATTCACCACTATGAGAGAAACAAACTTTTGAACTTTAACGATACGGAAGCCGTTAATGTGCACATTACCTAGGTAAAATGCGGAAAACTCTTGATTCCGCACGTTAACGGAGCAAATCAGTTAATCTGCAGATTAGCTAGGTAATGTGCACATTAACGGCTTTCGAGCTTTAGCGGTAACATATACATTGAGTTGGCTTTGCATTAGCAAGACCTACCTTACCTCATTCCTCGTCGTGGTAGCCGTATTGCAGCCCTTACACTTCGGGGCATAAACTCCACAAGATATTTCAGCGTAGGGACCTACCCCAGGATTTAGTGACTTGAGTAAGGTTTCTAAATTAATAAAATATTCCACCGAATAGGAAAGGTTAAAATTATGTTCTATATGGAATAAGATTTTATAGCTTTCTTTCATCTACATTTAGTGTTGAGCATAAAAATATGCAAAGACAACTCTTTTGGATTTCAAAGCAACTAGAGATGTTTGAGATTTCGTATAAGAAGACCGGATTTTCGGGATGTTGTGTCCAGCCTCCCTGGTCCCCTCCACCCCCTGTTCCAAGGTGTCGCCTTTTCCAGTAGGTCATGCTCAATTGGGTTGAGATCTGATAAGTAAGAACAGAGGATTCATTCTCGCATACCTGAAACCTGTTCGCAACCTGCTGGGCCGTGTGACGTGGCTCATTATGTTGCTGATAAGTGTCGCTGTTGTAGCGATGCACTCTCATCACGAAGAGGTGTACTTGGTTGGTGACGAGAGGATGTCACGTGTCCTCATCGATTCATTCGTTCACTGTGGGCCCAGGGAATGTCATGAAAAGAGTCAAACCAAAGCACCACCACCTTCAGCGATGCAGCCTGGCGCCGTGGCCTCGCGTTGCTTTCTCCGAAGCGAACTTGATGTTGCTGGAAACAGAATTCATCTGGAGACAGATTTCCACGTGTTGGTGCTCACATCTCCATTCAGCGGGAAGTTTCTCACGTCTTGCAGTGAGCTTAGTAGTGCCCATGATGGCAGTTGACCGTCATCGCCCATCCCAGCCAATGTCCACGTAGATAACGGTCCTGCCATTCCAGCATTCTACTCGGTTGTTAGTTGGGCCACTGTGCTGCATGATTCCCACGTGTGACCTTTGGCTGTTGTTCAACCACTGTTGAGCCAGTTACGGTAGACACATCACAATGGCAGCAGTTCGCCATTATGGAGGTAGGAAGAGGCGAAGGCGCCCTGTCACTTGGAAACTGTAACCGAGCGTCGCCATATTGCTCCTACTCGTAAGCGTGCTATCACTCTGCTAACGAACGACAGAATGTGTTTAAAAAGTGATGCTAAAGTTTTGCTTTGTAAATTGAAAACTTTTTTCTTATTTCAACTGTTTGTGAGAGGAGCGTAGTTAGGATTTTCGGAAGGGGGTGGCGAAACTTTCCCAGTGTTTTAAAGTAAACTGATTAAATACAGGTTTATTAAAAATTCAAAGAAAGAAATAATAAATCAAGAACTGGGAGAGAACTTAATACGTACGTTATTTATTTCCTATGCTTAGATTTAGATGTACCCTACAGAAAGGATACAAAATTTCCCTGTTAAGCCAGTGAGAACCTAACAGTGCAAATTAGTTGGGACAATAGGAAAATGTAGTAACAAAGACACAACTAAAATATTTATTTGTTTAATAGTGTAGTTAATAGTGAATGTGACCCCCCTTAGCTTTAATTACTTCTCCCACCCTCTCAACCATTGATGCCACTAGCTTTCCACACGTCTCCTTCACTCCAGGGTCGTGGTACCACACACTTTCATGACACTTTCTAGCATTTCGGTTTTAATCGTACAATCCATCTTAGATATGCGCGCTTTAATAATGGCCCACAAATTTTCAATGGGGTTTAGATCGGGTGAATTTCCTGGCCACTCCAATACCTTCAAATGTTCCTGGGTAAAGAAGCTCTTAGCAAGCTTAGAATTGTGGCATGGAGCCAGATCCTGTTGAAATACCCCATCGCCGTTAGGAAACAGCTTCTGCAGTGTTGGGACCATTTTCGTCTCCAGAACACCTATGTACTTTTTGCTGTCCATAGCCGTCCCGTGGCCGAGTGGTTAGCGCGCTTGGCTAGTGATCTAAGGGACCTGGGTTCGAGCCCCGGGTAAGGCATGGATGTATGTGTCGTTTTTCTGCTGAGGGTCTGCCATCCTCTCAGACCTTCTACTGTGGCATATAAACTGACAGGCTCCTGTCAGACCTGTGTGGCAAGCAGCTGCTTAAGGGTGTATTTACTTTTTTTATTTTTTTTTCATCATTCCTTCAATGGGGTGAAGAGTCTGTGGCCCGGAAGCGGTGAAACATCCCCAAAACATGACCTTGGGTGGGTGTTTGGGGAATTGCTGGATGTGGCCGGATCGAAGAGGTTCTCCAGGCTTCGCTTGTCCCAACTAATTCGCACAGTACTGTAGCTTGGAAGCGCTATAACTTCTAAAATATGCATTTAATGGAAAAATATGACTGAATATAAAGATCATAATCAAATCTATTGAAATATCCACTCTCAACATTAGAAACTTTTGATCAAACAATGATACAACTTCGAAATATTATGCGGGGGGAGAATACATATTCTATATCAGGCGCCATAAACTTTTTAATTGCTGTATCTGTTACAAATTTCAAATTAGTTTTACATAATTAAGCTTATGTAAAAGATATAAAGTGTCATTTGATATATTCCAAGAATTTGCATTTTGAACTTTCTCCTGGGGAGAATTTCCTTCGCAAAATTCCGTTGAATCAGGACTGGAAAAGAATCGAGATGAAGTGGGAAGGAAATAAACAACTGAATCGATGTGAAAACTATAAGAGGGGGGGGGGGGGGGGGGGGCAAGAGATAATTTACAATGCAATATAACTTCCCCCCCTGTTTTATAGATATTTAAAAAAATTAAACCTAAGTTTATTCTTCAATAACATAAAGTATAAAATAGTTTAATAATTTTTGGTCCCTATCAACCTTACTGCACTGGATGAATTCTACAATCAATTCCTGTTTTATGAAAAAGATGCTGTGTAGCTTTCATTTCATATATAATTTGTTGACTAATTTAAGTGGGGTTAAATAACTGTTTAAAAACGAAAGTAAATGCAAAACCGAAGCCGAAAAGTAGTTTTTTCATAACTATAAAAAAATTATTGATCTTCCAAAAAACAAAATCGATTTTATTTAGCAATAATTGTAGAAATAGTATGCTAATTTAATCAAAAGAGTTCAATCAATTTTAAATGCTGAATAAGAATCTATTTCCTAGATGAAACAATTGCGATTTTATTGAGCAGTATTTAGCATAAAATATTCGATATTGCAAGTGACGTGCAGCACGTGCCTTTTCGTGTTGGAACAGCATGGCTACTGCCGTTCTTCGCGGCTACACTAGCGATCTATGCTAAGCGATATTAAGGTCGCCTCCCCCTGTTCCTACCTCCATGTTCGCCATGGCAGATTTTGTCGAGATAGTCGCACCTGAACGTCGTTCCCTCACAATTATACCACATTCGAAGTTAGAAAGATCAAGACGAAGACTCATTATTCTATGAAGCAGTGCGAAAACTAAATACCACTCTCCGCTCTACAATCATATATTAGCCAATCCTGATCCTCAGCCATCACCAGCGACACAGACTGATCCATTTCTACATAAAGGGGTGTTTCTAATGCGAAGCCAACCCAGTGTATATTGACGAACAGAACTGACTGGCTTTGCTGGCGATATAATAAAATGAATCCGATTAAAAGCTGTGATACAGTTAATCTGAATGGTTGCAGTCTTGAGCAGTGTCACAGCTTATCTTAACAGTTATCTAACAGATACTGATAATGTGCGGTATGAGATTAACAGACGAATAGGGATTGCTGCCGGAACTTTTAAGAATCTACGTAGCGTGTGGAGAAATAGGCTTTGGGTTATTTTACCTCTGAGCGGCACTTTTTACACACAATGGGCTAAATGGCCAGGTCACAAGGACCCCGAGGTTCAGAGAAGATTGGTGGAGGGAACCCACTGTAACAGCTGTTGGGAGACAGATGAGACAATGGTGTGCTACTGACTGAGCCACCCCCACCCCTGGAGAAATAGGCGTATACACCTCAAGACTAAAATTAGACTGTATAATAGTTTGGTTCTTTCTAGGGTTAGTTATGGTAGTGAAACTTGGACACTTTGTAAACAAGGTAACAGGAAACTAGATGCTTTTGATTCCAGAAGCTTACGCAGTATCTTGGGCATTAGGTGGTTCAACTTTGTAACTAATGATGAGGTTAGGCAAAGGAGTTTGCAACGTCCTTTAAGCAGCATATTGTGCAGAGAGAGACTCCGCTGGTTTGGCCATGTTGCCTGTATGGATAATTATAGATTGGCGAATAGGGTTATGAACAGTGTGCCTAAAGGCCTCAGAAAGAGGGGAAGACTTAGGATGCAGTGGGCAGACAGTGTCAAATAGAACCTTGTTAGAATTGGTATGCATTGGCCAGATGCAGCAGATGTAGCTCAGGACAGATATGCTTGGAGAATTAAATTGTAAAACTCCGTAGCCCATGGCTGCTTGAGGATGATGATGATGAGATTAAAACAAAATTAAAATAGTTCTTCGTTACTATTACTCTAGTGAATGGGGCTTTAAAGTAAAAAATTCCGTCAATGGTAAAGCTCCTGAGATGGCAAAAGTTTCACAGCCTCTGAAGTGTGCGATGTAAGAAGAGGTACCAATGTAGTAATCATTCATTACGTACTCTAAAAGAAACAAAATTCTGTCACAATATGCATTGTTCACTTCTTTTTTCGCTAAACGTTGCCATAGGATAAACTAGTTTCTGAAAATTGTAGAAAAATTAAACGTCTAGGTTAATAAAGAAGTTTTCCCTCACCGAATCGAGAATCCATTTAAATGTTGCCTCTCTTCGTTGGAGCTTTTTCCTCTAGTTACCTAGCAACCAACGGAAAAAAAAGTATTTTTGTGTTTTCTTAACAATATGAATAGATTTCCACAGAAAGTGAAAAAACCCGCAAAAAAGACCAACTTCAAAAACATAAAAAACTAACTTTTAGAAAGGAAAACTAAATGTTAAAAATATGTAAATGAAATTGCTGTAAAGAAAAACTCAATTGACAAGAGAATGCGACGAAGACAGGTGGCAACATGGAGATGGGGATTTTTTATTCTGTGAGGGAAAACATCTTCATAACATAAACTAAGAAGAGCCACGTGGCATTTTCTTTTTCCTTGTCTCGTAGCAAGTTTACTTTCCGAAGGCATTGCGTTACCCGGATATAAATATAAGATTGTTGATAAATGTAATAAGATTACTTTTATGTATTAAATCGTCAGTGTAAGTGGAAAGCGTTTTTCGACAGTCAATGCTTTTCAAATGGTAATTGTTTTTATGTTTTATTTTTTCAGGCCAAGGGTAAATGGAAGTATAATTTCCGTTCTTTGCCAAGGGCAGGCTTCCGCCCTTCCGTTTCTCTTCACAGACAGAGTAAGTGGGTTTTTCTTCTCAATTCTCTCTCTCCAATGAAAATGACATTCTTCGTCTGATCTCGAACAGCTCGCGGCTGATCACTTATCACTGAAACTTCCCTTTCAATTCTGCTCTTTAAATATTTTTATCGAGACGTGTTGTACGCAATGTTCATTTGCATGATTAATCGTGCATGTTTAGATTATCGCGTTTCATTAATTCACGACTCAGTTTACAAAGAGAAAGAAAAAACCAAAAATTTTTTACTTTAAAAAAAAATCGTATATTTTAACCCTTTTGCTATCCCATGACCTATATAAAAAATACAAAAAAATTGCCTCTCAAGCTGCTTCTTCTGTCAGAGATCTAACACGAGCCTCTCAGTATGATATGCCTAGGGATGACCTCAGCAGAAGAAACGACCATGTCTTAGGGCTCGACTCGAACCCAGATCTCGTTGCAACGCTAACCTAATCACACTTACCTAATATCACCAGTTAATCAAGTGTAATTGCTGCTAAGATATCATTTTTCTAAACTTTCGGGCTTCTCTTCCTCTTCCAAAAATTTCTCCCCCTCCTCCAAAAAAAAAAAGAAGAAAAAGATTTTTCTTTTTATGAATCTGCAAAACATTAAACTTATATTCACAGTTAATGCTTTAAAATTTCGCTGATTTTAATTTCAGTGTTCAGTTCTTTCTGAATAAAATGATATGTTAACGTGAGAGAATATTTCAAATCACATTTTCAGCAAGCAATTTCAGTAATGTTTATACGGAAAAATTTTAAATTCCTCTGAGTGAATTGCCAAAACTGGCTAGCTACAAATAATGACGAAATATAACGATAGACTATTAAACAGAGAAATTTTCAAATCTTTAAATTGACATCTTTTCGTTGTAATGAGGGAAAGGAAGTAGAAATACTTTTGAAAATAATAATAAAAGGTACTTATTAAAACCGCAATGTAAGCATTGACTGATGCAATATTTAGGCTATTAGAGAGAAAAATCATCTTTCTCTTAGAATCCGCTCTCCAGAACCAGAAACTAATGAAGCTGTCTGGTAAAGGCTGGCGAACTTTTTTTGAGCATAATAAAAGTGACTTTAAGAAAATATATTTGTTACTGACGAAAATTACTGCGTCGGTGATTGTGGTAAGACTGGCGTCACACTAGATGGAAATTTTTACCCAAGTGGGAAAATAAGTTGTGGTTTAATAACTTATTAGTAAGTCACATATTTTGTAGTGGATTATTTAAAGAATAATGAGAATATAATAAAAGAAATTTAAATATAACAGATTCTCTGAATGTGAAACGAAACCACTAGATTCGATGAAGCGCACTGCACGAGAAAGTCACACAGGTTCCAAAGGGATAAGAAATTAATAAAGGGTGGGGAGCTGGTAAAAGCCACAGAGATCCCAAAGGGATGAGAAAGTAATAAGGGATGGGCAGCTGGTAAAAGCCACAGAGATCCCAAAGGGATGAGAAAGTAATAAGGGATGGGCAGCTGGTAAAAGCCACAGAGATCCCAAAGGGATGAGAAAGTAATAAGGAATGGGCAGCTGGTAAAAGCCAAAGAGATCCCAAAGGGATGAGAAAGTAATAAGGGATGGGCAGCTGGTAAAAGCCACAGAGATCCCAAAGGGATGAGAAAGTAATAAGGGATGGGCAGCTGGTAAAAGCCACAGAGATCCCAAAGGGATGAGAAAGTAACAAGGAATGGGCAGCTGGTAAAAGCCACAGAGATCCCAAAGGGATGAGAAAGTAATAAGGGATGGGCAGCTGGTAAAAGCCACAGAGATCCCAAAGGGATGAGAAAGAAATAAGGGATGGGCAGCTGGTAAAAGCCACAGAGATCCCAAAGGGATGAGAAAGAAATAAGGGATGGGCAGCTGGTAAAATCCACAGAGATCCCAAAGGGATGAGAAATTAATAAGGGATGGGCAGCTGGTAAAAGCCACAGAGATTTCAAAGGGATGAGAAAGTAATAAGGGATGGGTAGCTAGTAAAAGCCACAGAGATCCCAAAGGGATGAGAAAGTAATAAGGGATGGGCAGCTGGTAAAAGCCACAGAGATCCCAAAGGGATGAGAAAGTAATAAGGGATGAGCAGCTGGTAAAAGCCACAGAGATCCTAAAGGGTAGAGAAATTAATAAGGGATGGGCAGCTGGTAAAAGCCACAGAGATCCCATAAGGATGATAAAGTAACAAGGGATGGGCAGCTGGTAAAAGCCACAGAGATCCCAAAGGGATGAGAAAGTAATAAGGGATGGGTAGCTGGTAAAAGCCACAGAGATCCCAAAGGGATGAGAAAGTAATAAGAGATGGGCAGCTGGTAAAAGCCACAGAGATCCCAAAGGGATGAGAAAGAAATAAGGGATGGGCAGCTGGTAAAAGCCACAGAGATCCCAAAGGGATGAGAAAGTAATAAGGGATGAGCAGCTGGTAAAAGCCACAGAGATCCCAAAGGGATGAGAAAGTAACAAGGAATGGGCAGCTGGTAAAAGCCACAGAGATTCCAAAGGGATGAGAAAGTAATAAGGGATGGGCAGCTGGTAAAAGCCACAGAGATCCCAAAGGGATGAGAAAGTAATAAGGGATGGGCAGCTGGTAAAAGCCACAGAGATCCCAAAGGGATCAGAAAGTAATAAGGGATGGGCAGCTGGTAAAAGCCACAGAGATCCCAAAGGGATGAGAAAGTAACAAGGGATGGGCAGCTGGTAAAAGCCACAGAGATCCCAAAGGGATGAGAAAGTAACAAGGAATGGGCAGCTGGTAAAAGCCACAGAGATCCCAAAGGGATGAGAAAGTAATAAGGGATGGGCAGCTGGTAAAAGCCACAGAGATCCCAAAGGGATGAGAAAGTAATAACGGATGGGCAGCTGGTAAAAGCCACAGAGATCCCAAAGGGATGAGAAAGTAATAAGGGATGGGCAGCTGGTAAAAGCCACAGAGATCCCAAAGGGATGAGAAAGTAACAAGGGATGGGCAGCTGGTAAAAGCCACAGAGATCCCAAAGGGATGAGAAAGTAACAAGGAATGGGCAGCTGGTAAAAGCCACAGAGATCCCAAAGGGATGAGAAAGTAATAAGGGATGGGCAGCTGGTAAAAGCCACAGAGATCCCAAAGGGATGAGAAAGTAATAAGGGATGGGCAGCTGGTAAAAGCCACAGAGATCCCAAAGGGATGAGAAAGTAATAAGGGATGGGCAGCTGGTAAAAGCCACAGAGATCCCAAAGGGATGAGAAAGAAATAAGGGATGGGCAGCTGGTAAAAGCCACAGAGATCCCAAAGGGATGAGAAAGAAATAAGGGATGGGCAGCTGGTAAAATCCACAGAGATCCCAAAGAGATGAGAAATTAATAAGGGATGGGCAGCTGGTAAAAGCCACAGAGATTTCAAAGGGATGAGAAAGTAATAAGGGATGGGTAGCTAGTAAAAGCCACAGAGATCCCAAAGGGATGAGAAAGTAATAAGGGATGGGCAGCTGGTAAAAGCCACAGAGATCCCAAAGGGATGAGAAAGTAATAAGGGATGAGCAGCTGGTAAAAGCCACAGAGATCCTAAAGGGTAGAGAAATTAATAAGGGATGGGCAGCTGGTAAAAGCCACAGAGATCCCATAAGGATGATAAAGTAACAAGGGATGGGCAGCTGGTAAAAGCCACAGAGATCCCAAAGGGATGAGAGAGTAATAAGGGATGGGTAGCTGGTAAAAGCCACAGAGATCCCAAAGGGATGAGAAAGTAATAAGGGATGGGCAGCTGGTAAAAGCCACAGAGATCCCAAAGGGATGAGAAAGTAATAAGGGATGGGCAGCTGGTAAAAGCCACAGAGATCCCAAAGGGATGAGAAAGTAATAAGGGATGAGCAGCTGGTAAAAGCCACAGAGATCCCAAAGGGATGAGAAAGTAACAAGGAATGGGCAGCTGGTAAAAGCCACAGAGATTCCAAAGGGATGAGAAAGTAATAAGGGATGGGCAGCTGGTAAAAGCCACAGAGATCCCAAAGGGATGAGAAAGTAATAAGGGATGGGCAGCTGGTAAAAGCCACAGAGATCCCAAAGGGATGAGAAAGTAATAAGGGATGGGCAGCTGGTAAAAGCCACAGAGATCCCAAAGGGATGAGAAAGTAATAAGGGATGAGAAGCTGGTAAAAGCCACAGAGATCCCAAAGGGATGAGAAAGTAACAAGGAATGGGCAGCTGGTAAAAGCCACAGAGATCCCAAAGGGATGAGAAAGTAATAAGGGATGGGCAGCTGGTAAAAGCCACAGAGATCCCAAAGGGATGAGAAAGTAATAAGGGATGGGCAGCTGGTAAAAGCCACAGAGATCCCAAAGGGATGAGAAAGTAATAAGGGATGGGCAGCTGGTAAAAGCCACAGAGATCCCAAAGGGATGAGAAAGTAATAAGGGATGGGCAGCTGGTAAAAGCCACAGAGATCCCAAAGGGATGAGAAAGTAATAAGGGATGAGCAGCTGGTAAAAGCCACAGAGATCCTAAAGGGTAAAGAAATTAATAAGGGATGGGCAGCTGGTAAAAGCCACAGAGATCCCAAAGGCATGAGAAATTAACGAGGGATGGGCAGCTGGTAAAAGCCACAGAGATCCCAAAGGGATGAGAAAGTAACAAGGAATGGGCAGCTGGTAAAAGCCACAGAGATTCCAAAGGGATGAGAAAGTAATAAGGAATGGGCAGCTGGTAAAAGCCACAGAGATCCCAAAGGGATGAGAAAGTAATAAGGGATGGGCAGCTGGTAAAAGCCACAGAGATCACAAAGGGATGAGAAAGTAATAAGGGATGGGCAGCTGGTAAAAGCCACAGAGATCCCAAAGGGATGAGAAAGTAATAAGGGATGAGCAGCTGGTAAAAGCCACAGAGATCCCAAAGGGATGAGAAAGTAACAAGGAATGGGCAGCTGGTAAAAGCCACAGAGATCCCAAAGGGATGAGAAAGTAATAAGGGATGGGCAGCTGGTAAAAGCCACAGAGATCCCAAAGGGATGAGAAAGTAATAAGGGATGGGCAGCTGGTAAAAGCCACAGAGATCCCAAAGGGATGAGAAAGTAATAAGGGATGGGCAGCTGGTAAAAGCCACAGAGATCCCAAAGGGATGAGAAAGTAATAAGGGATGGGCAGCTGGTAAAAGCCACAGAGATTTCAAAGGGATGAGAAAGTAATAAGGGATGGGTAGCTAGTAAAAGCCACAGAGATCCCAAAGGGATGAGAAAGTAATAAGGGATGGGCAGCTGGTAAAAGCCACAGAGATCCCAAAGGGATGAGAAAGTAATAAGGGATGGGCAGCTGGTAAAAGCCACAGAGATCCCAAAGGGATGAGAAAGTAATAAGGGATGGGCAGCTGGTAAAAGCCACAGAGATCCCAAAGGGATGAGAAAGTAACAAGGAATGGGCAGCTGGTAAAAGCCACAGAGATTCCAAAGGGATGAGAAAGTAATAAGGGATGGGCAGCTGGTAAAAGCCACAGAGATCCCAAAGGGATGAGAAAGTAATAAGGGATGGGCAGCTGGTAAAAGCCACAGAGATCCCAAAGGGATGAAAAAGTAACAAGGAATGGGCAGCTGGTAAAAGTCACGGAACTTTGCATGAAGGCGAGACTCAAATCTAGCAAAAAAAAAAAAAAAATTTCGGGAAGTAGGGCACAAGGGACAATCAAATTCCGGAGTACCATTCAAGTTGAAAATTCTTCTCCATTGCAGAGGCCTTCAAAACGTTTGTACAAAATATGAATAAAATACATATAAGTTTAATATTTAATATTTTTAGTTACTAAATTGTTTTTAATCTATTTTGATCTAACTGGTGCTAATCACATGGTGATATATGATACACTGGCGGAAATTGAACAAAGAACACCCAGAAGGAATTCCTTCAGGGTGTTCGACATATTATAATATGTTAATAGTTAAGGGCAGCAGAAACCGTGATCCGAGATTGAAAGTCATTGGATGAAATAATGACGTCACTGAGGACGACAACATGCAAATGTACTCAGCGCGTGTTTAAGGAGGACTAGGGGATGAAGAAAGAAGTCGTTCGTCTCGTGTTTTTCAGTGCTCTTTGAAGAAGCTACCATGCCTGGATGACAGAGGCGTGCAACATTTCTTCAGTTAGCAGAGGATGAGTGAGGTTGTATAGTGGGTCTTCGAGAAGCAGGTTGGTCTTTTCGACAAATTGCACACTCCATTGGACAAGAGGTATCGGCAGTGGTACGATGGTCAGAGGAGCATTCGCACACTCACAGACGTGGTTTCGGGCAACACAGAGTTACGGACGCACGAGAGGATCAGTGTATCAGGAGGGCAGCAGTGGCACAGAGGACAGCTATGGCATCACAAATTCGATCCTCTGTCGTACCGAGGGTGTCTACAAGAACGATACGTAATCGTCTTTTGGAAGCAGGACTATGAGCACAGTTACCACTGTCACCTCGTCACTGTCGATCACTTTTGCAGTGGTGTCAAGAACGAGTTCATTGGAGGGAAGAATGGCAGTCTGTGGTCTTCAGGGATGAAAGCCGATTCTGTTTAGGATCATCTGATGGTCGTTTACGCGTCTGAAGGCGACAAGATGAGTGGCTTCTTCCATCAATGATAAATCTCATAGATTACGCTTCGAGTGTTAATGGTGTTCGTTTTTTCAATTTCCGTCAGTGTTTATGTAATAAAAATAAAAAATTCGCCATTTTGTATTTATGCTAAAAATATTTCGTTTTAACGTTATATTAAATTTTTGGCCTTAATGCAACGTTTTTCTCTTCGTTTTCGAACACACATCCAAAGTGCATTTCTCTGTGCAGAGTTCTTATTTCACGATTGTTCCTCAATTTGTTTTATATCATTTATATGATTAGTATGTTTATTATCATTTATATGAATGTTAATGTGAATACATTTATTATTCGGCATTATTCTCTTGTTCAGTAATAATTATATATTTTGTGTTTCTTTCAGTATTCCACTTTAAGCACAGAGCTCTCATTCCTGCCCGTTTGGGATTTCTCTTGATGCTCCACAAGGACATCCCGGCAGCGGTAAGTCCTCCTCCTCCTCCTCCTCTTCCTCCTCCTCCTCCTCCTCCTCTCCAGAGGGACATCAGGGTTGTGCTAAGTAATTTCTCTTGCTCCTCCGCAAGGGTTTTCTCCCAGTCGTAAGTCCTTCTTTTCGCTTCCCCACAAGGATCACCCTGCAGGTCTAAGTCATTTCTCTTGGTGTTCCCTTCGATGTGGGAGCCTGTTCAAGGTGAGGGGACCACCGTCGTGCGAAGGCTAGCTTTATTCGACTATCTTCATGGTATCCTCAATGCCTGCATCTTTGTACAACCCTCGTCCTTGGAAAAGAGGATGCTGGTTGCAGTGTAGGGGTCGTCTTCTGTCTCTCCATAGTCAATGACTGGTGATGACTCTTACCCAGGCCTGGATCGAAGGAGGGTGGGAGGGGCAAGAGATTCGGGATTTCCAATGCGCAGTAGAACATTTCCCCCTCCGTTTTACAGGTCTTTAAAAATTTCTTGAAAAATACATGAAATATAAATAAGTTTAATACTTTTTTGGTATATTACCCTTACTAGCATTCCTAAATGAGAGGGGGGGGGGTCATGGTCCCCTTTTATCCGCCCCTAGATCCGGCCCTGCTCTTGCCCATGTGTCCCCTTCTGCCTTCCTTGCTGTTGAGAATTCTGTTAGTCCTTTTGGGTCTCAGCGGAGCTTTAGAGGTTCGTTGATAACACATTGCTTTTGGCCTCTGCTTCATGTACACGAGATATCCTGAGTAGACCGATCACCAGGATCATTCACCTGCTTCCATTTATTAAGGGTCTAATGCAGAAGAAAGAAAAGAATGGCTTGCCACTGCTGGGACTTTAAAAAGTCATCGGTGCAGTGGGACAGTGAGTATCTCTCACAAGTTCGGGTGTTGCCATCTTTATCATACAAGATTGTAGGCCTCTTCGTGCATGGGTATGTGGCCTGTAACCTTGGTATCTGATCACGTGTCCCCTCTTTAGGGTCGAGAATGCTGAATCTGCCTAACTCAATCATGACTCCTCCTCCTTCTTCAAAAGCTTCACTTTCATCCTTTGAACCACATGAAGATCCTTCTTAGATTGGGAACGAGTCTTTTTTTGTGCATCGAAAAAGGCTGTGAGGGTCTCACGGGTTGATCGAAATCCATTAAGTGCCTAAGATCCGGTGACTTAAAAATGTAGACTGCGAGTTATAAACACTTAGACCTGCTCCTAAAATTGGTTTCATGGCTGTTTAGATCAGTCCCTTAACTCTTCGCTTGATCTGATATCGTAGTCCTATCTTTCTCTTCTTACAGCTCTCCACCCAACCAGTCAAACAGGTTTTATGACTTCTCAGCGGTTAGTTGCCATCCATGTGAGCACTAATATTATCATTCAACACACGACACCTGCCTACCACCATTAAAGCGGACTATCTTCACGGCAAGGTATAATCCCCACCCACTGCGTTGCTTTCATTGCCATGTATGGTCCCACCCACTGCGTTGCTTTCATTGCCATGTATGGTCCCACCCACTGCGTTGCTTTCATTGCCATGTATGGTCCCACCCACTGCGTTGCTTTCATTGCCATGTATGGTCCCACCCACTGCGTTGCTTTCATTGCCATGTATGGTCCCACCCACTGCGTTGCTTTCATTGCCATGTATGGTCCCACCCACTGCGTTGCTTTCATTGCCATGTATGGTCCCACCCACTGCGTTGCTTTCATTGCCATGTATGGTCCCACCCACTGCGTTGCTTTCATTGCTATGTATGGTCCCACCCACTGCGTTGCTTTCATTGCCATGTATGGTCCCACCCACTGCGTTGCTTTCATTGCCATGTATGGTCCCACCCACTGCGTTGCTTTCATTGCCATGTATGGTCCCACCCACTGCGTTGCTTTCATTGCCATGTATGGTCCCACCCACTGCGTTGCTTTCATTGCCATGTATGGTCCCACCCACACAGCTTGACTTGGGAAATCTAAATATGCTCGCTATGGTAGAACGGATCGTGTTAAGCCCGTGACTCAACATCTTCAGCAATATGTATAAACGGTAGTGGCAACCATTTGAGATTTTCCTGCGATTGCCCTAAGTGATGAGAAAATAGAGAAACAAATCTGCTCAAAATGGTGGACCACATGTCTTGCCCAGAGGCGAGAAAGATCACTCGCCTACCAATATTTATGATGCTAATGTGGTCAGTGGAGATCATTTGTTTTCATTTCTCGCAAGAGTGTTGTCTGCCTTCCTCAGCTGTGGCAAAGTACCTCTTGGAGCAGATGAAGCCACATTTCCTGTGAGCTGCGACATCAAATCACTTCCACTTCTGAATGGACTCACTTTCGCCTACAAACAGTAAGATTCTCCAAACTGAGGGATATTGCACTGCTCAATGCAGTTTCTGATCCATGTCCTTGGGACGAATCCGAGGCAACTGGACTCTCCTCAATTCCCTAAACCAGAAAAAAAAGCAAGAAATTGAAAGAAGGTACCTTAAGAACCTCAGCGAGGTACTGAATGAATGTGGTGGCAACAATGAATTCTGGTTGTGACGTGTTGATCTTGCTCTCGTAATTACTTTTATTTTTCAGCTCTCCAAAGGGAAAAGGAGAAATGGCGAAATGGTGTGCGCCGTAAAGACTCTGCTCATGCTATTAAGAATAATTTAATCCGCTCTCTTTGTTAATATCACTCCTCCTGCTTGCCTATTAGGGAGAGCGAATTTTAGGGAATATTCTCGAACGGTACAATGAATCGAGACGTGCATTTTGCACAAAAAACAGAGGAATTAAAATGTGAAAAGGAAAACATTCTTTGCCTTGCAGAGATTGATCGCAAGGCTCTGACGGTGATCGAATTGCAGCGCAGAGGGGGGGGAGGGGATAAAGGTGACCTTGCAGAGGCGGTGATGCGCACGAGGAACATTCGCGAAGGCAGAAGGACAGAGTTCGGCCTTTGCTGTCCATGAAGCTCTTCGCTGCTGATCGTAGTGAATTGAAAGCATCTGTTGAATGCAATTCGCAAACATCTGTTCACTTGAAGAAGGTAACCGAGGATTTAAAATCTGAGTTGCTAGAAAATGAAAAAGAAAATCAGGGATTGAAAAACGAAAATAGAATTCCGCGAAGTAGGGATGTAGATTTTAAAACTCAATTAAATGATTTAGAATATTAGAGAAATATGAATTTCGAAATTGTAGGAGTTGCAGAGGATGACAGAGAAAATGCTTGAAGATATTTTGAGAGGAATTCAGAAAATATTCAGGTTGCTGATGTGCACAGTAACTATTCTTCAAAATAAAATCAAGCCAACCATTGTGCAATTGGAGAGAAAGGATCAACGAAATGTTTCTCTGTGTCGAAGAACTTTATGCGAATGAAGATCTTACTCGGGTGAATAAGAAGTTGCCATATGAGGCGAAACAATTCAGAAATGAGGTTAACTATAAATTTTGAAGCGAATACGAACTCATTGATTGATTGCACCGTCGATAAATTTTAGGATTATTTTTTACTTTTCAGAGCACTGTAGAAAGATAAATATTATTTTAAATTTTTTAATTTATTTATATTTTTTTGTATACTTTTAATCCTACAAACCAATATATCAAAAACATTTAAATAGTGAAAAGGAATTGATAAACTCTTTTAATTATGACTAGTACCACTGCACTAAGCGATCATCCATAAGTCATGTAACGCTGTTTTAGTAGAATTTTAATCCTGCTCAGTGACGTCATTTAAGGCCTGGCTCCCCCCTCCTATTACGTCACTTTGTAAGGAAGCAGCGTGGCAAGTCGGTAGAAAAGTCATTCAAGTTAATGACTTAACTATTACTGTTTAATTTCTTCATGTTAAATAGTTAAGGTAGTTCAGTGAAAATAATAACTTTTTAAGAACTCTTTTTTGTCATTGGAATGTGGATAAAATGACTAGTCGCAGAAATAAGTTCAATATTCTTCGCATCCACAGTGATTCAGTGATTTATGATTCAGCGACGATCTTCACTAAAATCTGCTGATACGGGATTCAGATCAATTTGCATTTTTTTTTGCCGCTGAATTGCAACAGATTAGCAAGAGCTATGGCTCATATTAACTGTGAAGACATCTTTCATTTCTGAAGATCCGCTAATTTTCATTTCTTGACTTTATTTGTCTTTTTAGCTTCACGTCTCCTGTTATATTGATTGCGGCTTCGTTCAGCATTTGAACAGCAGAACTCGTCGTATGTTTGATGCGTGTATTTGCATGTGATGTAGAAATGATAAATGTGTTTAATTTATTTTTTGTGCTGTTCACGGTAAGATGCTGCATCGGGCGGTATTTTTTGAGGGGCGGCAAATTTGAAAACAAACTAATGACCATTCATAGTTTAAAGAGAGGTTTTATCCGATTACTTTTAGAAATTAGCTTCACTCAACCTTTACAGTTCAAATAATGTTAGAGTTCAAAGGTTAAAAGGGAAACTATATTATGTAAATAAGCTAACGACCACACCTGTAATGAGGCACAACTGTACCAACACCACCTAGAGGAGAAGGCCCTACCACTCGGTGAAGCGATTCTGATGACGTCAATTTTAGACGACCCTGGCTAGTAGCGTCGCCTCCATCTTGCCTTTGTTAGTGTTTAGCTAGTTCGGCAAAACGTATGATTTAGTGTGGTTTGTTATTACGTTCATTGATTTTTTTTTAGCGAAATGCCATCGCGCTGCTGCGTTCCTCAGTGCAGGAACAATTACGATGGGGAACAAATATTCTCAGTTTTTAAATTTCCAGAAGATATCGATTTGCGACAGAAATGGATTCGTTCAATACCAAGGCAAAACTTCTGTCCAACGAAAGCATCCAAGGTAAGAAGAACTTTATTCTGTATTAATATCTGTTGTCATACTTATGAACTTCTAAAGTAAAAATTATCGTTTTAACTATTGTATGTTACGTTTATATAATATACATATATAATATCATTGATCTGTTATGGATTAATTTGACGTTATTTTTATTAAGTAAGAAACCTAATATGCTGGAATAAAAAATGTCGAATGTACATATGCTAAAATGCTTAAATAGAAAAGAATATTTCACAGTGACCAGACTTTTTGTTTAATAGATTACAGTAGTAAGTTAAGAAATTGGTACTTTTGTTGGGATAGTTTCAGGGTCAAATGTTATATCACTATATTTATATATCCATAGAGTTCAAATATATCTCGTATAAGTTAATACGATAATACTGTTAAACTTGAAATACATATGTAAGCCAAAGGCAAGATCATGGGAAAACCTACTTTTAAATATAAAATCTCTGCATAAGTATTAGAAATTATTTTGGTGTTATTACTAGTATACTTGGATACAAATTGGACCCATGTTCAAAGCCTAGAGATGGCTTTGTGAACATGTATTATTTTCCTGCTGAAGTTTTGCCTACCTCACACATCAGCTATTTAATAAAAGCAGGACAGGTAATGGTAAAAGTTCATTGTAGAAACTGTCGACTACAGTAAACTTCCTGACCAATCAATTCCTAATAACTTTCAGCATTAAATTAATCTGCATAATTGTATCTCTGAAATCAGGTCAAGTTATAGTGGATATTAAAGAATGGGTGGGCTACATCTAGCGTACATATGAATTAATAAATGAAAGGATATTTTGAAAAAGGATTTAATAGTAAAGTTAAAGAATTTTTTTACTTTCAAAGGAGTAATTAAAAGTGCATATATTTCCAATCACTCTCATTGTAAAATGAGATAAGTCAGGTATATTATAATAAAGGTATAACAGTCTACTGTCATATCTTTATTGCATGTGATTGCAGATTTTGTTTTAATTTTGTTACAAATGTATTCTATAATCATATTAGAGAATATTTGAGGGGATATCTGTCATTTCATCTATTATGTGAATATAAATATGTTAAACACCACAAATGCATACAATATTGTTTTCTAGTTAACTTCAAAGTTTATCCTCTGTACTGACCACTGGTTTGGATTTTACAACTGAAGAAATCCAAAAATTATCACAAAAATTTGAGGTTTTTTGATTTTACTGATATGTAATGGTAAAAGTTTATTGTAGAAACTGTTGACAACAGTAAACTTCCTGACCAATCAATTCCTAATACCTTTCAGCATTAATATGACAGTTGCTGTCTATGTAAACAAATTTATACCTAATGTACTGAAAATCGCAGTAAGACGAAATTGTCTGAAATAATATACTTATTACTGGAGTTGTTTTCAGGCTCAATTCCTGGACTGGAATATTTGAAACGCTTAAGCATTCATTCATAAGAGTTTGTTTCAAATTATTTTCAGTTCAGTGTGATTTTTCGCATTCTATTTTATATTATCACCTTTTAATGGTATTACCAATAGCACTTTATGGTTAGTACTAGCAGTGGAATGCTAATAAATGGTTAGCATTATCTTTCAAGCTGAACTCTATATGATAAATGAAGGGCTAGAAATATTGAGAAAAACTAGCTTACTGGTAGAATAACTATAGCTGCACTCCTTGGGGGAATTAATATCTTCAACCATGGATTTTGATTGAAATCTTAAAAATACACTGATTGTAGAATTAGTTTGAACAAAATTATATTTTTTTCTTTCAAAGGAAAAATAGTTTTCAGTTCTGAATAAATTTCTTTCGTGTATGATAACTATTCTTGGTGTTTGGACTTTTGTTTTAGTGTTTATCATTCATCACAGGTTTTTTTTTTGTACATATTCTCAATATTTCTTTTGCTTACATAGGTGTGTGAACTCCACTTTGCACCATCTGATGTTAAAAGAGAAACCAGCATGTTTTTATACAATTTGATATTGTGTTAAAGTCAAAATGCTGATTGTCTAATTTCACACCTTAAAAATTACTCTTATGAGATTTAATATAATTAAAAAATTTATGTTTGGTAATCTCAATCATGTTAAAAATATCAACCACTGATATCAAATTTGTAAGTAAATATATTTTTAAGTAAATATTTTATTGAATCCAGAATCCAATGTCTTAATTTCACCCAATACAGATAATTTATTTTAAACTGTTAAATAAAGATAATTAAATAAAGAAATTATTAATCTTCATTCATCTTTAATATCTGGAAAACAATTTCCACAGGCTTTGAGCCAGTAATTGAACATGGATCTTCTATAAAGCATGCTGTTTGATTTTTCTTATTACACGAGTCTTTGGATTGTCCATCTGCTCGTGTACTTGGTTAGTCTGCAAGTACCTGAAAGTACCTAATGTTAAAAAGTAGGTTAAGAAATATCAAATTTGGAGGGAGGTAAAAATAGCTGGTTGTCATTTTCATCAGCATGAAGCTTTTTGGAAAGTAATGATACACTGTAATGGAAAAGTCTCCACAACATCATAGACCCACCTTCAAATAATTATAGCCCAATAAATACAATGGTGGAAAACCCTTTGGAATGGTGTGCTATTGTTTCAACCATTGTTTTTTAGACACAAAAACTGGTTAACTTTATTGTCAAATGTTTTGCAATATTTTAGTGGAAATTTTATTGCATGCAAGCTGCAATAGCTATTTTCAGTTCCTTTAACTATATTTTGCTACTGTACAGGGTCTACTAGATTCATTTCATTTTTATTTTATTGATTTCATGTCTTTTGTGGCTAAATCTATGATCAAAGGGAATCTCTACCTGCACTTGTCAGTAGGTTTTTTCTTAATATTGTGTTTAGTGTTACTTTTGAGTGATCTTTTGCCAATTCCACAACATTTTCACTTCCCACTATACTCTTATGGCCGGACCCCTGAAGATAAATTATACTTTTGGTTGTCTTTAAATTTTTTTATCAATGTATCAAATACTTGGGGTGGATGCTTTTGTTTGGACAGCTATTCAGTATGGATGTAGTATGTGACATTATATGGTTTTCTTTCGAATCCATTTCATTGCTTCTGTTATACATGCATTTAGTGGGGTATGAAATTTATAATTTTCTGTTGGAACATATACCACCAGTTTCTGGATGAAATGATCAACTGAAACTCATTAAACTGCAAATAGAATTTTCTGAATATTATTTTTCCTTCCTTACTTTAAATTGAGAATATTATAAGCAGAAACCTTAAGTGTCAATCTTTGGTTTTTGTAAAAGCCATGGGAGATTTAGGAAGTTAATTTATTCCTTGATTTTCTTTAATATATATGCATATCTTGTGGCTTCTTCTGCCTTGCAAATGTAGGATTTTTTAAATTTCTAATAGTGATTGCCAATGGGTGTTTGATATGCCTATGAACTAGCCTGGTCAACAGATCAATAAGGTTTTCTGTATCATTGGGGATGTCAGTTTCTGCTTGGAGGGAGATGATTGACTATGTTATTAGAAACCTTGTACTGGTTCTGATACATATTTTCTTCTTCCAAGTTCTTTGTTAATAATTGGTTTCACACTGATAGTGAGTTCAAGTAATATTAAAATTTTAGTGTAAGGATATCTGTTTATAAAGGAAATATACCCTGTTGCTCTTAGCATTTGAAAGCATCTTCACCAGATATGGCAGTTAAGATATGCATAATAGTTAATGACTTAAATTTAAAAAACTCTGCAGAAGGTCAAGATTAGAATAATGTTTTTATTTAATATGTTTCCAGGCATGTTAAGTATATGCTCTTTACAAAATAGCAAAACATTTTTTTCTGTTCTGTATATTTTTGACCCCATACAAATTTAAAGTTATTTTGTCGATTTGCCTTTGGGAAGGAATCCTATTAAGAACCTACTGGTGTAGTTTATTTTTGCCACTTCATCAACCTTTATGTAAATGACATCTAGATATTTTTTTAATTCTTCAATTTGATTTGCACATTTGGAATATACTGAATCATTTGAAACAGCTTGACCTTTATAAAAATATAAGAAAATTTTAGATGCTAATTCTATCTATTCAATGTTAGTAAAATGTTCAATAGTTGATATATATTGCTTGTAGTACTTTATTTTTACTTAATTCAAGTTTTGCAATGTCATTAAATCTGAGTTGCTGATGATGCTACAATTCTACTAATTATATATATAGCTGTAAATTTTGCAAGTTAAATCTTTTTTTATTACATGTATGTACAAATATATTATCATAAATATTTTCAATTCTGTGTTATAAAAGTCTGTGTTTGCTGCCATGAAACTACCCCATATACACTCTGTTAATTATGACCAACCAATCCCATGTTATGTCAATGGAAAGATAATTTCAAAGCTCTGTAATTTCTAAAATAAACGTTTCATGGGAAAATATGACTGAATATATATAAGTTAAAAATCTATCTTAATTTTCTATATTCCAATAATATTCATTTAGTATTTAAAGAGGCTTCGCTTGGTTACTAACCTGGGTTCGAGCCCTAGGTAAGGCATGGTTGTTCGTGTTGTTTCTCTGCCGGGTTTCCGCCATCCTCACAGACCTACTATGGCATATAAACTTACAGGCTCATGTCAGACCTCTGTTAGCAGCTGTTTGAAGGGGTATTTTATTATATATCAACATCTTAAACAGTAATGAGCATTCTGCAGAGTTGGTGAAAATTTAAATAATTGTTACATTTTCTGCTTAAAACTATGCTAATAAAATTTAATATGGGATACTGTTTTGAGATTAACTTATTTCAACTACTTCCCAGATCAATATTTTAAAACAGCCATTGTTCATATTAAATATCCCAGTTTTCATAATTCTTTGATTTTTAATGAACATAGATTTAGATAAATTTGATTGAGATCTTTAATTGATCTTCATTTCATTTTTTTTTCATAAAAGCTCATTTTAAAAGTTACAAAGGTTTGAAATTAGCTTTCCATTGACATAACATGGAATTAGGTTTCATAATTACTGAGTGTATATGGATATTTCAATGTGACCTGTACATTGACCCCTCATTGTATTTTATATTTCTGTTGTATTTTGAATCTGTTCAAACCTTTTGACCACATGTATTTAGATGTTGCTTTCATGTTTCTTCAGAATTTTTTTTCCTATTATTAAAGTTTATTATGATAGCAAAAAGGATAAAAATTTCTATGTTATGTGAAGAAATTAGTTTTAATATGCATTAGGGTTAAAAAGTTTGGGAAAGCAATTTTTCTTTTTATTTAAAAGTCATAGTTGTCCTAGAAACAGTTTTTATTAATGTGATGCATTTTAAAAATAGCTTTCATTATTAAACTATTTTAAAAAAAAGAGTTCAACTGGGAGGAAGGGAATATCATAAAATTTTCCTTTTCCATTTAAATAGTATGCACAATATTAAGTTCCTTCATATTGCTTAAAAATTCTCCCATATGATTGGTGAATTTTCCTGTTTTAATTGCACAATTTTCTTAAAAATAAGGTAAACAATGAAATATTTGTTTCATTGTAATGTGTATCCTATATATATTTGTTTTCTCATATTGTAAATAAAAGTATTTTTAATGTGGAATTTGTTGGTTGTTTTTCTTAAAATATGCAATATTGAAACATACTGTTTTCATTAAATAATGTTTTCGACCTCATATATATATATACATACATATTTGTGAAAAAAATAGATATCTGTGGTATTTTGTAACAAGTAGTTTTTTTCTAAATATATTTCGCTCTTCTAGAATCCTTTAAGAGTGAAAATTTAGTACTTGTTCAATACATTAATCGATCGTTTGCAAAATTCGTTAAAAGTTTTGAAAATTCCGAACATTTAAAGAGTGTTATTATCTAAATAATAATTTAAAGCTATCTGTATAATCGGAAACGGTAATTAATGGTTTATCAATACTAATCAAAGCAAAAAAAAAAGTTATCTCTAAAAAAAAATTAGAAAAAAGTGGGATTTTTTTTTTTTATTATATGAAAACAAATTATTTTAATGATTTATTAGTGAATATTCAAAATCTAAATGGGAAGTTCTATGAACAAGGATAAGATATCTCTCAATCTATTCTGCCGGCAGTCCGGTCTAGTAAAGCTGACGTCACAAATCAGTGGTACGGCCTTCTCCTCTAGGTGGTGTTGACTGTACAGAGTAGACCCTTTTCTCAACTGATGATTTTCAATTGTTTTTTAAAATGACTTTAAAGTGGGCTAAATTAATCCTTGCTCTCCAAGATCGGATTTGGAGGAAATAGTTCTCGCCTGTCCTGGATGAAGAAGTTCCTCATACCTTGATGAGTAATCATAGAGATATAATTGAAGTGATAAATGCTCGATTCGATTCACCTTAATGAGCCTGAGATAGGACAAGGTGCCATTTATTTTTAGATTTACGATAAGTACGAATATCCAGAGGAACGTGCATCACTCTTTGTTTATTTTTCGATCTTTTGACAACCGAAGGAATTCTCTCTTTTCAGATGGACCTTTTGCAAATGATCTACCGGCCTTCCCATTGGTATGTCATTCACGTGGACAGTCGATCTTCTGCTGCCAGAGAGGTGAGTGATGGAAGAAAAAAGGAAAGATTTTTTTCCGTCTTTTTGAGTGAAGTTAGGAAGTCTGAATTGCAATCAATCGCAGCAGAATTGAATCTAAGTGAAAAATAAAGTTTAAGAAGGATGTTTTTAAATTTTATCAAGATGGATAAATTTCAGATAGCTTTCAGTATTACCTTTTACATACAGAATGTTAAAACAGGCTTCGGTGTTTCAAAAGGAAGGTTAGAAATATTTCAAGATGATTTTTCCGTATTGAAAGTTTTTCGATCGTTTAACTTCAAAACGTAAACGAATGCTACCGACAGTTCCGCTTCCACGCCAGATGATGGAAAGCATCGGAAGACGAAACATACATTTTTCTGCTCTGTGGATTCTACGGAAGTAATGAAAAAATATTTATAAATCTTTTTAAGCATTTTAAATAAAAGAATTTCAAAATAATAAACTAGTGCTCAAGATTAGAGAATAATGTGTTTGGAAATGTACATAAGGTCATAATGTCACGAGATGTATACATGTAGATTTTGCAATTCAGGAAGAGCAAATGCAGGCCTGTTGAACTGACCCTACTCGGACATAGAAATTAAGAGTCTATAACGGAGCCCGTGGCGGGGGGTTTATGGCCTGTATGGCCAGTGCACCATAAATCCAACAAGCAACCGACCAGAACCCGTGGCTGCGTCGTCATGCATTTCCGTTGTGGCCTGAAATGAATCTGGGTAGCAATTTTGCAAAGATGACGTATCAATGGATGATTGTGTACAGTGGAGAGCGATAGTTAAGATGGCAGCTGGTCAGTCAGCCGAGGTATCCTTGGCCTCAAGTGAATGGCAAATAACCTGCCAAGACTTCATTTCAAGAAAAGAAATGGATCACTGCAGACCAAGTCATTGTCGTCCAAAGATACTTCACCCGTTTCGATTTTGTTCATGATAACCCCGGAAGAGAAATCACAGCTGGGCCATTGTCTCGAGAGCTTTCAGCTGCCACAGGGGCGAAAATTTCAACCGGACCTGGATCTAGGAAAAATTCGAAGGGATTTGGGGGGAGGGGGAGAAAGAGACGCAATGGAGCCGAAAAAATATCAAAGGGGTGGAGGGGACAAGAGACTTGATTTCCAATGCCATGTAACCTTTCCCTCCTCCGTTTTAGAAGCTCCGTGCCTCCGTCCGAGAAACTTTTCTAACATCTCGTATGCAAAGATGGTGATTGGCATTTTCACCAAACTTAATTTTTTCCGTGTTCGCAAATAAGTCGCTCTTTGAGCAATTGGAAAGAATATTTAGACGATAATAAATGTGTAGAAAATGTCTCACGAATTTGAATGTGAAACATCTATACGAGGGGGCGTTGCAAAAATTCTTGACATGCATCTGCAGAGCAAAAACTATGCACTGAACAAAACCTTTACCTTTTTGTTCACTCCCCAAAAAAATCAAAGATTATTTCATTGTCTTCCGGTATTTACAACCCTTATATAATAGTAGGTATTGCTACCGAAGTTAAAAGATCGCCTGTGTTAATGATTTTGAGGTGATGGCGGTGGGGGTTCGCGTGAAGGATCTCCGTGCTTAGTTTCGGCCACAGACCGTGCATTTGACATGCACGTGGTGTCAGTCATTGTCGTATTTCGAGAGTGTTAAGTGTCCGAGCTCATCTGTGGGGCGAATGGGAACAGTTCGAATCAGTCCAAGTGGGAAGTGCATATTTTAGAATCGGAAACGTCTAAAAAATTTAGCAAAGGGTATTACTTCCGGTGGCATATTGAAAACGGATCATCCAAACGATTCGTAAAAAAATACGAATCATTAAAAAACGTCAAATATTACGAAAATCTCTCCAAATCCAGCGAGTTTCTTTCAGCAAGTGAAGTGTTGCAAAGTCAGAAATTTCTGTTCCCTATTAACGCATATGAATGAGAATATTTTGCATTTTGTAAATGCGAGAAAATAAAAGGGCTTCCAGAGAACGAAAATTTCCAATGAAGCAAAATCTGAGAGACAATTTTGAGCCATTTTTTTTTCTTCATTTTGCCATAATGATCACTCTGAGAAGGGTGTAAAAAAACTGTGGCCGTAAATGAACCAAGGAAACCGATCTGGCAACCCTCCCATTCTGTTTGAGAGAGTATCTACTTCGAAATGTATCGCTTGCACCAGGAGAAGGCTGGATCGGACCGCATCATCAGAGGGGATTGATGAGTGTCTCATCCTCCAATGCAAGTCTTGCTACCATTTACGAAGACCATGGTCTGCTGTGACGTCATCATAGCAGATCAGATCCCACCACAATGCTCCTCTACGCAGCCCCGGAATTCTCGTCTGTCTTAACCTACGGCTCGAAATCCAGCGCTTCAGTGGTATCGGCCATGGTATGATGTGATATAAATATTGCAGACGAGATCCCACAGCAGTGTCCCACATCTTCACTGCACAGTCCACTATATCACCCTTGCACTGGACTGTGCAGCAGCCAAGCATCATCATCGGTATGTTCTCTACACCGATTCACTTAGTTCACTACAGGCTTTGATCTCGGTGAGGCATCAGCCTCACCCTGTTCTGAGCAGCAGTTCTGAGCACCTGTTCTTCACCTGATCGAGCAGCAGCTCCATCGTCTGGCAGCCACAATCACCATCCTCTTCTGTTGGGTGCCCTCTCATGTCGGGATCAGAAGCAGTGACTTTGGCAGATGCTGCTGCTAAGTCAGCCACTCCTCAGTCTGATTCTCTACTGCCAGTTCCATACGTGGAATTCCGGTGGTATTTTTTCACGAAGCTCAAGGTATAGTGGCAGAGATCTTGATCTGAACAGGTTGGTAATTAACTTTTCCAGATCAAGCTTATTGTCTCACCGTGGGAGTGATGTCTTTGCAGGAATCGCAAGGAGGATGTTGAACTTGTTCTGCTCCGCTTAGGTCATTCCTTTATTACACGGTCGGACGACGAACCGAAGTGTGAGGTTTGTGACGTCATTTTTACTATTGAACACATTTTACTTGAATGTACTGCTTTTAACTGTGAACGACGTGTGCATTTTAACTTTCACGATTTCATTTCTGAGCCTCTTGCATTCGGACATCTTTTATCAGATCATTCCTTTCTTCATCCTCATTTCGCTTTTTTAGAGTATACTGATTATTTTAATAGACTCTTGTTTTATCTTCTTCTTGTCTTTCCGTATGTTTAACGAGAGTCTTTTACACCTGGGTTGATTTTACTTTGTATATTTCTTTTTGTACCGGAGTTTTATTTATTTATACACTTGTTTTTCGTTGTTTTTTTCTTTTTTACTATATTCCTGTTTTTGTCTTGATATTTTATATTAAGGTCATCATTTTTTTTTTATTTTGTCTCTTGTTTGGCGCATTTTGGTCTTAGTTGCCAATGCGCCATAAAAACCAAAAACCAACCATTGTGTGCAAAAAAGTTCCGCTCATAGGTAAAAAGAGAGCAACCCTCGTGAGCAAGCATTCTCCGTTCCAGGTGGAACTCGTCACCACGATTCTCGATGCTGCAGCCATCCGCTCCTTCGTCCGATTTTCTGTCACTCTCATTCTTTTGTAACACTTTATCCTCCTTCGGTTGGACGAGCAACCAATGGGCGAGTTTTGTGGCACTATTCCAAACGTTCTTCATATTGTTACGAATTAACTGGATGAGAACTGAGCGCGAGTTCAAATAAACAGTGTATAATAACTCTAATTCTTAAACAATGCAATTTATTATAAAAGTGTGGATGAAATCATTTATGTAAACTAAATAAACTAAAGTCAACCAACAGCATTTCTATATCAGTGTAAAAATAAATCTTCAAAAGAACTTAGTATCTTATTGCTTATTTACACTCAAATCATAAAATAAGGCTTATATCAGTCGATGAGCGGTACAATCATGTTTGTAAATAAATCTGCAATCTATCGAGGATAACCTTACCAATTCTTGTAAACAAACTAAATTTAAGTATACACTAATTGATGAAATCTCTTGCAGAACACTTGAAATCAGATCTGTATGTTCGACTTACATAAAATCTCCTCATTCACGCTTTCAAGTCTCCTAAACGTCCTCAACATTGAGATTTATCTCCGCAAAATTCCCCGCCTTGCCCAAGGTCAGTAGGGGACACCGATGGGCTTGACACTTGGATGGCCTTGACGGGAGGCTACCATCTGTCTCCCAACAGCTGTTCCAGTGGGTCCCCTCCCCCAACCTTCTCTGAGCCTTCGTGGGTCCATGTGACCTGGCAACCTAAGCGTCCTTATTTTTCTTGTCAGTCCACTAGTAGAATCAACGCTAATAACTTATTTAATCTCCCGCGCACACACGCCACATAGAACACTTCTTTCGATCATCTGATCTTGCAGAAACCGAGACTAACTGCGTTTCACACTCCAACTCCCATTCTCGCAATTCTCCTATTCCTTATTTTTCAGTTAGGTTCTCCGTTCGAAGTCGTTGGTGACGTAATTCTCACGCTGTAGTTCACGAGCATCAAGACGACACATCACGGTTCAGTGTAGCACGTTTATCTGTGGTAACAATATTTAAATCGATTGTCCAACTTATATTTGTAAAATTCGAATTTATTATAGGTCTCTTCATTTACCGCCTGACCTCTTAGATTCCGACAAATTTCATCTGATCATTCCTTTTTAACACCTGCATTTCACTTTTCGTGCCTTTTAAGTTTTTATGCTCGATTGGTCGTTTCAGTCGCATTTGATATTTTACATTTCTTTTTAAATTTTAGTCTCGTTTATTCATTTGTGCTTCTGTACATTTATCGTCCCTTACAATACATCTTCCACTGCTTATCTTTTGTTACCAATTTAATTTTACAAATTGTTGATTCCTTTGTGTTGTTTTATGTGCTTTTGTTTTTAAATTTACTTTTTTGTTTGCTGTTCTTCCAACTTTCTTTCTCTCCAGCAGCAAACGAGGCTATAATGTGCCAAACAAGCCCATTATAGCCTCGTTTTCTGACGCGCCATAAAACCCAACCAACCATTTACAGATTCCACCGAGGTGCAGAGTAATAATGCAATGAACGGATGTTTTCATTTTTCTGTTCAGGAATTGAATCAGATGATCGCAGAAGTATTTCCTGAGTGTGAGAATATCGTCGTCCTTCCAGAAGAGAGATCGTTTGCCACGAGTTGGGCATCGTATGAGATCGTGCGAGCAGAACTCGAGGTAAGATAATGCCTTTATTCTAAGATCATTGGGTGGGTGGTGGGTGGGGGGGAGGCAGATCAGAAATTTTAGAAATGGTGACTTCGAGACAATCTCACACGAAGTTACCGAACCAGTGCAAATAATCGATTACAAACAGCAATGTGCAAAATATGTAGATTAAATGGCAACTTTGGATATTTTCCTTACTTCGAAGGAAGCCGAACTGTTTCCACCCTTACGATGAAGACAGAGAACCTGTTTCCTCTCGAAATATTATTCGTTAGTGAGAACAAACCAAAAATGTTGATAGCGATTACAAGCATCGATGCCTACATTTATTAACACGTGTAATCCGCACGTGGCTGCAATACGTGCATAATGTAAATGAGTACAAACAGATGGAAAGGTATGGGGAGAGATTTGTACATTGGTGTTGGAGACATTGAAGAGCAAGCACACCAACAGGAATGATACACGTGCAGTGTCCGTTAAGGAGTTTTGAAAAACTCTGTAGTGGATTCCGACACCGTCTTGACATAATCTGATATGTTCCCACCTGAAAGATTTATGCTAATGAGTTCATCAGTTGCGAAGAAAAGGTGCAAGAAGCTTCGATTGTGACATTCCTCGTGTGGTGCACGATCTCTTCCGGCTGCAATACACGGGGAACAGTCAGATGTGCATGCAGGGTCTATGCAACATGCTCTTCTATCGTCTGCAGGGCCTGGAAATGCCCATAATGCTTTGCTCTCACATCTCTCACCATCAAGTAAGATTCCACTGCTCTGGTTTTTCAACCGCATTTTTCTCGAGGAGAAGTTTCCGGACTCCTGGCGGGAGGTTATCGCTTTGGCCTGCCTCAATCCAGGAAACGATCTCAAGATTTCTTATAATTACACTAGACAACAAATTGAAACTTTTTTTATAACATTGGTCAAATAGGATGTTTTTAACTAATTTTGGGGTGCTAAATTCAAATATGGCTGTGAAAAATCTGCAGCACATACAGTTTTTTTAAATTACGGATTGATGTATTTGAAATTTCAATGAATACACATATCTGGGAAATGAAAATAAATGTGGCAATATTATTAAATTGCAACTTAAAACTCATTAGTTAATTACATGATTACAGTAAAAGAAATTAGAAGCATGATTATAGACCACTGAATATAAAGTAACAAATGAAATAATATTGAAACGCAAAATAAGAAAACATGGGTAAGGATCTTTTATACTTATAAGAAGTTCATTTTTGTCTTTTATGTGCTGATGCATCTTTCTTCTACAAGAACCAGCAGTAGTCACCCATCATTGCTGGGTCCCACCTGCCTTGGTATCTTTTCCGCATTGGTTCGGATATCCTGGTGAAATCTTTCCCCTTGCTCATCACTGACAGCTAAGTTCTTGGGAAAGAAGTTGAGATGCGAGTGGCAGCGTCATAGTTTTTGAGATCTTGAATGAGCTGATGGTAGTTTTTCCTCCTTGTGATTCCCCAGAAAACCCTGGACCACAAAGGTGAAGGATTTCCATGCAGTGCGCTACTTCATATTCAGTTTTTCTTCGAAGACAGTATCATTCAACGTTCTCCGTTGTCGTTTCGCTCGAATGGCCTTACAACAGGCCATTCGCAGCAGAACTCCGCCTTGCTCTGCACACTTCTCGTGCATCTGCTGTCGGGCCGGACAATGTCCATTATTCCATGCTCCAACATCTCTCACCATCCAGTAAGGATCGGCTGCTCCAACTCTTCAACCGTGTTTTCATTGAGGAGCAGTTTACGCACTCCTGGCGGGAGGCTATCGTTTTGGCCTTCCCCAAGCCAGGCAAACACCCCAAGATTCCTTCCAACTATCGTCTAATTGCGTTGAAGAGCTACGTCTACAAGGTGTTGGAAATATTGGTAAATACCAGGCTGGCCTGGTATTTGGAACATCACGGCCTTCTTTCCAACACCCCGTGTGGCTTTCGCAGGCACAGGTCTACTTTAAACTACCTGATCCGCCTTGAATAGGCGATCAGGAATTCTTTTGTACGTTGAGAGCACCTGGTGCCCATTTTCTTTCGATATCGAAAAAGCGTACGACACGGCGTGGAGATTCGACATTCTTCGTGACCTCCATAGCTTTGCCTTGAGAGGTCACATGCCGATCTTCATCACAAACATTTTATCTTGTAGTTTTCGAGTTCGTGTCGGCAACACTCTGTCGCAGTCTTCTCGGGTGGCACAAGGTTGGCTCCTGAGTGTTACACGTTTTGCTGTCAAGATAAATTCTATTACACTGCAACTTCCTCCAATTGTAGGCAATACCCTCTGTGTTGACGACTTCAGCATCTTTTTCTCGTCGTCCAGCATGAGGGTCATTGAACGACAACTGCAAACTGCCCTTAACAATCTCTCGGTTTAGGCGATGGAGAATGGGTTTCAGTTCTCCCTACTTAAGACTGCTTTTGTGCACTTTTGCCTCAAAGCATAATGTTCATCTGGATCTCGAGCTGTGACTCGGGGGTAATATTCCAGTTGTGGCGGAGACCAAGTTTCTCGGTCTCACCTCAACTCATCTGCGACCGGAAATTGACCTTCTTACCTCATGTTCGACATCTCAGGTCCAAGTGCATGCAGGCTTTGAACATCCCCAAGGTCTCCTTCCTCTCTTGGGGGCGGACCGATGTTCATCGCTTTACCTCTACAGTGCTCTTGTCCGGTTGAAAGTGGACTACAAATCCTAGGTATATGACTCGGCCCAGGATTCGGTTTTGAAGGTGCTGGACCGCCTTCACCATCAGGCCCTCTGTGTTTACATGGGGGCGTTCCGCACTTCACCGGTCCAGAGTCTTTATATTCCATCGATGAAACATCTTTATCTATTCGTCATCAGCAGTTGTCCCTGCAGTATGCAACAAAATTGCGATCCCTGCCTGGCCATCCCACTTGGGACTGCGTTTTCAGTCCCCAGTGGGAAGTGCTATCATAATGGCCCAACTGATATTCGTCCTTTTGGTTTGCGTGTCCAAGGTTGCCTGTGAGACCAGTCTCGATAGCATCGCACAGTCGACAGCCGAGCCACTTCCACCTTGGCTCGCTCTTTTCCCTTCCTATGATTTTTCCCTGTGCATTACAGGAAAGGCCTTTACACCCGACTGTGTATTGGCAACTCTTTTCCAGCCATCGTGCTGTGCACCCAGACATCTTGCCTGTCTTTACAGATGGCTCGAAGTCCGGCACATCGGTGGGATCAGCCGTGGTCTGCTGTGATGTAATCATTGCAGACCAGATCCCACAGCAGTGTTCCATCTTCACTGCAGAGTTGCATGCTATCAGCCTTGCCTTGGACCATATAGCAGCCAAGCATCATCGTCAGTGTGTCCTCTACACTGACTCGCTTAGTTACCTACAGGTTTGATCTCGGTCGAGCACCGGCCTCACCCTGTTCTGTCCAAGATCTGCCAGCAGCTCCATCCTCTGGCTGTCACCACCACTGTTCTCTTCTGTTGGGTGCCTGGTCATATCGGGATCAGGGGCAATGACTTTGCAGATGCTGCTGCTCAATCAGCCACGCCTCTATCCGACTCTCTGCTGCTGGTTCCATATTTGGACTTCTGGCAGCGTTTTTGCATCGAGCTCCTGGCACAGTGGCAGAGATCTTGGTCTGAACAGGTTGGCAACAAGCTTTTCGAGATCAAGCCCATTGTCAAACCGTGGCAGTCTTGTTTTCGCACGAATCGCAAGGAGGAAGTTGAACTTGCTCGGCTCCGCTTAGGTCATTCGTTTATCATTCATTCATTTCTTTGGGCGGACGACGAACCTAAGTGCGAGTTTTGCGACATCATTTCAACTCTTAAACACATTTCAATCCATTGTCCAGCTTTTAACCTAGAGAGACGTTTTTTTTTAATTTTCATTATTTTACGTCCGAGCCTCTTGCACTCGGACATCTTTTATCCGATCACTCTGTTGTATCTGCTGTTTTTGCCTTTTTATGTTTTAATGAATATTTTAACCGTCTTTGATTTTTATCTTTTGGCATTGTTTTTACATGGGTCTTATACTCCCATTGTTATTTTTACATATTTGTTCTTGTTGTTTGTTTATTGTGTTTTGCATAGATGTTTTCTGTCGTTTGACGTTTTAGTGTTTGCATTTATTGTCTTAACTCTTGTCTTTTACTTTTATCATTGGTTATGGGTTCGTTTGAATTTTAGTCCCTTTTTCACCCTTTGCACCTCGTTTCACGCATCGTGGGCTCAGTTGCCTCTGCGCCGTAAAACCCCAAACAACCAACCAACCAACCAACAGAATCTCTCACAGTTGAATCACTCTCAGTTCCTTCCTCTTTTGAATCATTCTCAGTTGTTCCACGGTTAAATCCCTCTCAGTTCTTTTCTGAAGTGAATCCCTCACAATTGAATCACTCTCAGTTCTTTCTTTAGCTGAATCAATCTCAGTTTCTTCCTCAGTTGAATCCCTCTCAGTTCCTTTCTCAGTTGAATCACTCTGTTATTTTCTCAAGTGAACCCCTCAAAATTGAATCACTCTCAGTTCCTTCCTCAGTTGAATCACTCTCAGTTCCTTCCTCAGTTGAATCACTCTCAGTTCCTTCCTCAGTTGAATCACTCTTAGTTTTTTCCTCAGTTAAACTCCTCTCAGTTCCTTTCTCAGTTGAATCCCTCTCAGTTACTTTCTCAGTTGAATCACTCTGTTATTTTCTCAAGCGAACCCCTCAAAATTGAATCACTCTCAGTTCCTCTCTCAGTTTAATAAGTCTCAGTTCCTTTCTCAACTGAATTCCTCTCAGTTCCTTCCTCAGTTGAATCAGTCTCAGTTTCTTCCTCGGTTAAATCCCTCTCAGTTCCTTCCTCAAGTGAATCTCTCTCAGTTCCTTCCTCAGTTGAATCCCTCTCAGTTCCTTCCTCAAGTGAATCTCTCTCAGTTCCTTCCTCAGTTGAATCCCTCTCAGTTCCTTCCTCAAGTGAATCTCTCTCAGTTCCTTCCTTAGTTGAATCCCTCTCAGTTCCTTCCTCAAGTGAATCTCTCTCAGTTCCTTCCTCAGTTAAATCACTCTCAGTTCCTTTCTCAGTGGAATCAGTCTCGGTTCTTTCCTCAGTTGAATTATTCTCGGTTCTTTCTCAGCTGAACCACTCTCAGTTAAATCACTCTCAGTTCCTTTCTCAATTGAATCACTCTGCTTTTCTGACTTGGTTATCGATCACACAGATCTCCAAACAGGATGACAAGGATTTGCCTGTTAAGCAAGCTTCACTGAATCATACTTGCGAATTTGCATTGTTTTATGTGCGTTTGTCTCGATGGATATTCGTTCCTTTTTTTTGGCCCAAGGTTCACTGAGTGTGAGGTGATGACTTCTCTTTCTTCTCTTAGGTGAATATCACCCTTTTTAGGAGTCATGGTTTGGTCCCCCTCTGCTGTGTTAGTTTTGTTCGTTGCATCATCCTACCTAGGATCTCAATATCTGAAGATTTATTTTCTTTATTTTTAAGTTCTCCTGATTTGAAGATTTGCCAAAGGGACTGACCTAGAAATTCCTTTCAGGGTTTTGAAGAGCTTCTCCGTCTCGGACTGTGGGACTTCGTTGTGAACTTGAGCGGCGCAGATTTGCCTCTTCGAGATGTGGATGACCTTGCAGCGTCATTGGCAGCCCACAGAGGTAAGCGAACGGATTATTCCTGGCACGAGACGCTCTCCTCAGGAAGTGCAGACAAACATTTCAAAATGATCGTTAACTGTTTCCTGTTGATGCTTAAATTTGTTGAATTTTACTGATTTTTAAATTTAAATCCGTCGTAATATAAACAGAGCTATTTTTTTTTTGTTTTTTGATGAGGCAAAAACCTTTTTGAAAGGTGAACTTATCGGTTTATGCAGGCTTTCGCATTTTCTGTCTATTTTTTGAGCGTGTGTGTTGTAGTGGTTCTGCAAACTGCCTGGAGCAACAGGTAAACTACCAAGAGCGTGAAAATAGGCGCAGGCCACCATAACACATTCGCGGCGCCAACTGCGGAAAGACTGGGGCAATGACGCAAACACAAATACCGCACGAAAACATATGAATACATATTTAAAGGCCAGTGAGCCGGGTTCGAGCCCTAGGTAAGGCATAGATGAGTGCGTTGCCTTCTTCACAGATCTTCTCTCTGGCGTATTAGACTGACAGGCTCCTGTCAGTCCTCTGTGGAAAAGAACCTGCTTGAGAGATAATTTATGTTTTTTATTTTATTCTGTTGAAAGGAAGGTACCAAAAAGTACACTAACAGCGCTCAATACATATCAGAAACATGAAATGCAAATTGTGAAGTGTGTAAACATACATGAACAGTAGATTGCTGAATGGTCATCAGTTGCGAGGATTTTAAAAGAGAAGAATAAAATATTTGCCATGTCGTTAACAGCACAGAAGAGGAAAACCGTAAACAAGATACGTCTCTATATTTATAAGGCTGAGAACAAAAAGTGATCCTACTATAGTGGTTTACCTCTCTCAGCAGGGCAAACTTTGTGTCAGCTCTCACCGAGGCAGTGGTCAGCGGTGGCTTCCATCTTAGGAGGGTATCTCCTTGTATTTGAATACTCCGAGACCTACAACTATGGCGTGTAAACTGACAGGCTCCTGTCAGACCTCTGCGGCAAGCAGATGCTTGAGCGCAGAGGTCTGACAGGATATTTTATTATCCATGCTTTTCACTTTCGAAGTCACGTGCCAGCCTTCATCGCAGATTTCTTTTCGTAGCCATGTCGGCAACTTTCTGTCACAGCTGTTCCTACATGAGCAGATCGCCCCTCAATGTTTCTCTTTCGCTTTCAATTAAAATAATCCTGCAATTGCAGCCAGAGCCCCCTATGTTAACGATTCAGGCAATTTTCGTTCATCTCTGAACAACATGATCCGAACCTGAACAACCGATGGCCTTGAACAACAAACTTTCCCTTTCGTTTCTCTTCTTCCCGCAGAAGGCCACTTTACCAATGATCATAATCTTCATCGGCATCGCATAGTCCAGGTTCGAGGAATTTATCCTTCCGGTGACGGCCAATGAATATTCGTCTAGGGCCTCTCATCTCTCTCCTCCTAGGGAGTGGACAGATTTTCTCTGTTGTGTCAATCCCATGTACTTATCTGAAGAAACTGAGTGACAGCAGGTCCGGATGTGGAAAAAAAAATTTCCCCTTCGTTGTAGAAATTTTAATAAAATTTCATGAAAAAAATTCAAAATGTGAACAATTTTAATTATTTGTGGCCTCTATTATCCTTACTAGCATTGTTAAAGGGTTAGTGTGTGGAAGGGGGGGGGGGCTACAACATCCTGCCCAGGATTGTAGGCGTATCGATGAACTTGCGATTCAGTGGTGAGAATGTTGGACCCTTTCCACCATCCCCATGCTCTCTCCCTGTCTCTGTCAAACCTCACTGATCCACAGTCTCTCTCTCTCTCTGTGCCCTCTTTGCTGTCAGCAGTTATCTTTAAGTGGATGTGTGAATTGCAATCTTTGTACGGCCATCCTTCTTATGACCGTTCTTTGCTTCAAGGGGGAGACACTTCACACCAATCAGCCAGTTTCTGTTTGCACGTCTCAGAACATGAACATCCTTCTTGATATGGTTGCCCAGTCTATATCTTCCACCATTCTCGCGATCTTTTAATTTCAGGCCACGGAATGCTTCTGCTCCGACGCAGACTTTAACCAAACCCTTTCAGAATGGCTGTCTCAGCCATCGACTGCCGCCAATTCATCGCAGCTGATCAGACCCGACCCATCCGCCATGATTCCTCTTCTTAGCAGAGTGGCAATCTCTGTGTTACTACCACAAAGTGATGGGGCGGGGGTGGCTCTGTCGGTAGCGCGCCAGGCTCGTAATCTGTAGTTCCCAGGTTCGCGTCCCAGCTGGGTCAGCGTTAAGATTTATCTCCGCAAAACTCCCAGCCCTACCCACGGTAAGTAGGGGATACCATTGAGCTTGGAAATGCCACCGTCCGTCGGATGGGACGTTAAGCCGTGGCCCCGTGTGCGGGAGAGCCATACCCTGTGCACGTTAAAGAACACGCTGGATGGCCTTGACGGGAGGCTACCATCTGTCTCCCAACAGCTATTCCAGTGGGTCCCCTCCCCCAACCTTCTCTGAGCCTTCGGGGTCCATGTGACCTGGCCATTTAGCCCATTGTGTGCAAAACAAGTGCTGCTCAGAGGTAAAACAACCCAACCCACAAAGTGACTAAGCATCCTGCGACCCTTCGCTTCACTCGGTGCAGGTCTTTGTATCACAGGCGAATCCTTTAGAGCAGCGTTTCCCAGATGATGGTAGGTCGCGACCCGGCACCGGGCCACGAAAGCAAAATGCCGGGTCGCCTAAAAAAAATCTCGAAAACCTGTGTTTCGTTTTTTCACGAAACGCTAAAATACGAGTAAATAACGTTGAATCGGGACTATTGAATAAATAATTGAATTAAACGAGACGAGATTAATAGAATTATTTATTCAATTAATCTCTGCTGAAATTAAATCTGTACAAAAATCGCACCCACTCCGCTCGTTCAGTTTCAGTGTCGAGAGTGTTGGGTTGTTTTTCCTCTGAGTTACATTTTTTTGTACACCATGGGCTAAATGGCCAGGTCACATGGACCCCGAAGGCTCAGAGAAGGTTGGGGGAGGGGACCCACTGGAACAGCTGTTGGGAGACAGATGGTAGCCTCCCGTCAAGGCCATCCAGCGTGTTCTTTAACGTGCACAGGGTATGGCTCTCCCGCACACGGGGACACGGCTTAACGTCCCATCCGACGGACGGCGGCCTTTCCAAGCCCATCGGTGTCCCCTACTGACCGTGGGCAGGGCGGGGAATTTTGCGGAGATGAATCTCAACGCTGACCCAGCTGGGACTCGAACCTGGGAACTACAGATTACGAGCCTGGCGCGCTACCGACTGAGCCACCCCCGCCTCAGTGTCGAGAGAGAGAGAGCGTATTTTTTCTTTTGTATTCACTGATTACGTTTAATTTGACGATGGATAAATGGGTAATAAAATAATAAACAAACAATGTGCCGGTTACGAACTCTTCGATTAGCACCGATAAACAATCGAGTGATGTGCAGACGGGTACAAGTTCTGAGAGCGGCATCAACAGACCTAGTCGAGTGATGTGCAGCTGGGCACGAGTTCTGAGAGTTTCACTAACAAACGGCCGCACTCTACTACTTTTACAAAAAAGAAGTCCTGGACCCGACAGTATTCTGAAGATTACATGCAATTCGCGTTCATCAAGGGTACTGATGATGACAAACCGTTAGGTGTTATTTGTTATGCGCCACTTTCAAACGAGTCCATGAAACCTTCAAAGTTGAAGAGGCACTTGGAATTAAAACATTCGGAATACGGTAATAAGCCAACAGATTTCTTCATAAATAAAGAGAGAGAATTGATAGCTACTAAAAAGACGATGTCTTCGAATTTTTCTCGGGCGCTCAATCTGAAAACCTTCAAATGTTTTCTTATGAAATATCAAAAATAATTTCTGAAACTGGTTATCCTCACACAATTGCCGAGAAATTAATAGTTCCAGCAATGAAAATGTTAGCATCTCGAATATGTGATAAAAAAACAGGAGAACCAAGTCAATATGCTGGCGCTATTCAATAACACAGTGAAGCGTAGAATCGTGGAGATGGCAGATCATACCGAAGAAGCTGTCGTAAGTCACTTGAAAGAGTTAGTTTTTTTCCTTGCAAGTCGATAAAAGTACAGACATATCGGACAATGCTAATCTAATGTGTTTCGTGCGATACGATTTTGACAATACAACTCACGAAGAATTTCTCTTTTGTAAACCTCTGACAAGAACAACAGCTGAAGAAATTTTTAATTTGATTACTAATTACATCAATCAAAATGACACTGAATGGAAGAAATGTGTGGGACCGAGTAGCGATGGAGGACCCGCAATGGCACTGAATGGAAGAAATGTGTGGGACCGAGTAGCGATGGAGGACCCGCAATGGCACTGAATGGAAGAAATGTGTGGGACCGAGTAGCGATGGAGGACCCGCAATGGCGCTGAATGGAAGAAATGTGTGGGACCGAGTAGCGATGGAGGACCCGCAATGGCACTGAATGGAAGTAATGTGTGGGACCGAGTAGCGATGGAGGACCCGCAATGGCACTGAATGGAAGAAATGTGTGGGACCGAGTAGCGATGGAGGACCCGCAATGGCACTGAATTGAAGAAATGTGTGGGACCGAGTAGCGATGGAGGACCCGCAATGGCACTGAATGGAAGAAATGTGTGGGACCGAGTAGCGATGGAGGACTCGCAATGGCGCTGAATGGAAGAAATGTGTCGGACCGAGTAGCGATGGAGGACCCGCAATGGCACTAAATGGAAGTAATGTGTGGGACCGAGTAGCGATGGAGGACCCGCAATGGCACTGAATGGAAGAAATGTGTGGGACCGAGTAGCGATGGAGGACCCGCAATGGCACTGAATGGAAAAAATGTGTGGGACCGAGTAGCGATGGAGGACCCGCAATGGCACTGAATTGAAGAAATGTGTGGGACCGAGTAGCGATGGAGGACTCGCAATGGCACTGAATGGAAGAAATGTGTGGGACCGAGTAGCGATGGAGGACCCGCAATGGCACTGAATTGTAGAAATGTGTGGGACCGAGTAGCGATGGAGGACCCGCAATGGCGCTGAATGGAAGAAATGTGTCGGACCGAGTAGCGATGGAGGACCCGCAATGGCACTAAATGGAAGTAATGTGTGGGACCGAGTAGCGATGGAGGACCCGCAATGGCACTGAATGGAAGAAATGTGTGGGACCGAGTAGCGACGGAGGACCCGCACTGGCACTGAATGGAAGAAATGTGTGGGAGCGAGTAGCGATGGAGGACGTGCAATGGCACTGAATGGAAGAAATGTGTGGGACCGAGTAGCGATGGAGGACCCGCAATGGCACTGAATGGAAGAAATGTGTGGGACCGACTAGCGATGGAGGACCCACAATGGCACTGAATTGAAGAAATGTGTAAAACCGAGTAGCAATGGAGGACCCGCAAGTGCACTGAATGGAAGAAATGTGTGGGACCGAGTAGCGATGGAGGACCCGCAATGGCACTGAATTGAAGAAATGTGTGGGACCGAGTAGCGATGGAGGACCCACAATGGCACTGAATTGAAGAAATGTGTGGGACCGAGTAGCGATGGAGGACACGCAATGGCACTGAATGGAAGAAATGTGTGGGACCGAGTAGCGATGGAGGACCCACAATGGCACTGAATGGAAGAAATGTGTGGGACCGAGTAGCTATGGAGGACCCGCAATGGCACTGAATGGAAGAAATGTGTGGGACCGAGTAGCAATGGAGGACCCGCAATTGCACTGAATGGAAGAAATGTGTGGGAGTGAGTAGCGATGGAGGACCCGCAATGGCACTGAATGGAAGAAACGTGTAAAACCGAGTAGCAATGGAGGACCCGCAAGTGCACTGAATGGAAGAAATGTGTGGGACCGAGTAGCGATGGAGGACCCGCAATGGCACTGAATGGAAGAAATGTGTATAACCGAGTAGCAATGGAGGACCCGCAAGTGCACTGAATGGAAGAAATGTGTTGGACCGAGTAGCGATGGATAACCTGCAATGGCACTGAATGGAAGAAATGTGTGGGACCGAGTAGCGATGGAGGACCCACAATGGCACTGAATGGAAGAAATGTGTGGGACCGAGTAGCGATGGAGGACACGCAATGGCACTGAATGGAAGAAATGTGTGGGACCGAGTAGCGATGGAGGACCCACAATGGCACTGAATGGAAGAAATGTGTGGGACCGAGTAGCTATGGAGGACCCGCAATGGCACTGAATGGAAGAAATGTGTGGGACCGAGTAGCAATGGAGGACCCGCAATTGCACTGAATGGAAGAAATGTGTGGGAGTGAGTAGCGATGGAGGACCCGCAATGGCACTGAATGGAAGAAACGTGTAAAACCGAGTAGCAATGGAGGACCCGCAAGTGCACTGAATGGAAGAAATGTGTGGGACCGAGTAGCGATGGAGGACCCGCAATGGCACTGAATGGAAGAAATGTGTAAAACCGAGTAGCAATGGAGGACCCGCAAGTGCACTGAATGGAAGAAATGTGTGGGACCGAGTAGCGATGGAGGACCCACAATGGCACTGAATGGAAGAAATGTGTGGGACCGAGTAGCGATGGAGGACGTGCAATGGCACTGAATGGAAGAAATGTGTGGGACCGAGTAGCGATGGAGGACCCACAATGGCACTGAATGGAAGAAATGTGTGGGACCGAGTAGCGATGGAGGACCCGCAATGGCACTGAATGGAAGAAATGTGTGGGACCGAGTAGCAATGGAGGACCCGCAATGGCACTGAATGGAAGAAATGTGTGGGACCGAGTAGCAATGGAGGACCCGCAATTGCACTGAATGGAAGAAATGTGTGGGACCGAGTAGCGATGGAGGACCCCCAATGGCACTGAATGGAAGAAATGTGTGGGACCGAGTAGCAATGGAGGACCCGCAATTGCACTGAATGGAAGAAATGTGTGGGAGCGAGTAGCGATGGAGGACCCGCAATGTCACTGAATGGAAGAAATGTGTGGGACCGAGTAGCGATGGAGGACGCGCAATGGCACTGAATGGAAGAAATGTGTGGGACCGAGTAGCGATGGAGGACCCGCAATGGCACTGAATGGAAGAAATGTGTGGGACCGAGTAGCGATGGAGGACCCGCAATGGCACTGAATGGAAAAAATGTGTGGGACCGAGTAGCGATGGAGGACCCGCAATGGCACTGAATTGAAGAAATGTGTGGGACCGAGTAGCGATGGAGGACTCGCAATGGCACTGAATGGAAGAAATGTGTGGGACCGAGTAGCGATGGAGGACCCGCAATGGCACTGAATTGAAGAAATGTGTGGGACCGAGTAGCGATGGAGGACCCGCAATGGCGCTGAATGGAAGAAATGTGTCGGACCGAGTAGCGATGGAGGACCCGCAATGGCACTAAATGGAAGTAATGTGTGGGACCGAGTAGCGATGGAGGACCCGCAATGGCACTGAATGGAAGAAATGTGTGGGACCGAGTAGCGACGGAGGACCCGCACTGGCACTGAATGGAAGAAATGTGTGGGAGCGAGTAGCGATGGAGGACGCGCAATGGCACTGAATGGAAGAAATGTGTGGGACCGAGTAGCGATGGAGGACCCACAATGGCACTGAATGGAAGAAATGTGTGGGACCGAGTAGCAATGGAGGACCCGCAATGGCACTGAATGGAAGAAATGTGTGGGACCGAGTAGCGATGGAGGACCCACAATGGCACTGAATGGAAGAAATGTGTGGGACCGAGTAGCGATGGAGGACGCGCAATGGCACTGAATGGAAGAAATGTGTGGGACCGAGTAGCGATGGAGGACCCACAATGGCACTGAATGGAAGAAATGTGTGGGACCGAGTAGCGATGGAGGACGCGCAATGGCACTGAATGGAAGAAATGTGTGGGACCGAGTAGCGATGGAGGACCCACAATGGCACTGAATGGAAGAAATGTGTGGGACCGAGTAGCGATGGAGGACGCGCAATGGCACTGAATGGAAGAAATGTGTGGGACCGAGTAGCGATGGAGGACCCACAATGGCACTGAATGGAAGAAATGTGTGGGACCGAGTAGCAATGGAGGACCCGCAATTGCACTGAATGGAAGAAATGTGTGGGACCGAGTAGCGATGGAGGACCCGCAATGGCACTGAATGGAAGAAATGTGTGGGACCGAGTAGCGATGGAGGACGTGCAATTGCACTGAATGGAAGAAATGTGTGGGAGCGAGTAGCGATGGAGGACGCGCAATGGCACTGAATGGAAGAAATGTGTGGGACCGAGTAGCGATGGAGGACCCACAATGGCACTGAATTGAAGAAATGTGTGGAACCGAGTAGCAATGGAGGACCCGCAAGTGCACTGAATGGAAGAAATGTGTGGGACTGAGTAGCGATGGAGGACCCGCAAGTGCACTGAATGGAAGAAATGTAAGGGACGGAATAGTGATGGAGGACCCGCAGTGGCACTGAATTGAAAAAATGTGTGGGACCGAGTAGCGATGGAGGACCCGCAATGGCCCTGAATTGAAGAAATGTGTGGAACCGAGTAGCGATGGAGGACCCGCAATGGCACTGAATGGAAGAAATGTGTGGGACCGAGTAGCGATGGAGGACCCGCAATGGCACTGAATGAAAGTAATGTGTGGGACCGAGTAGCGATGGAGGACCCGCAATGGCACTGAATGAAAGTAATGTGTGGGACCGAGTAGCGATGGAGGACCCGCAATGGCAGGCACTCGCACTGGACTTTTTCCGAGGATCAAAGCCGTAGCATCGGACTGTGTATGGGTGCATTGTAGCATTCACAGAGATGCATTGACCGTCAAAAAAGTGCCATTGCTTTTAACTGCAACTATGCAAGAGTGTGTAAAATTTATAAATTTTATGAAATCTCGTCCACTGAATTCAAGAATATTCTCTGCGTTGTGCAAAGGATTGGGGAGTGAACATGAACATCTTCTCTTACACTGCGAATGCTTTGAAGAAAGAATGTTTTTTAAAAGACTTATTGAAATGATGGAAGAAATTTTAATGTTCTCAGACCAACATCCCCCAACGGCTAGGGATGTAATATTTGAATTCAGAGACAGTTTTCATCATGTCAATTGGTTAATCATGTTAGCCTACCTTTGTGACATGTTTGGTTTTTTGAATAATTTAAATCTGACATTACAAGGTAGCAATGTAACTGTATTTTAGAGTGCAAGAGAAGGTGGAAGCTGCAACGAGAAAACTCAGTTTGTGATCCCGTCTTGTGGAAGCAGGGAATTAGAAAGCTTTTACAAAGCTAACAGAATTACAAAAAGAGTATAGCATGAGTTCCATGCCGGATGAGATTTCAGCTGCTCTCAAGGAACATCTGCTAGGACTGGAGACAAGTCTGAAGGAATATTTCCCCCCAATCAACAGCAACAAATCATGGATAAGAAACCCTTTTACAGTGAACGTAGACTCCGAGACAGAATTGCAGGATTCAGATATTGATTCCACAAATGAACTGTTTTGTGATACGGCACTCAAAGACATCTTCGACAGAATACCACTGATGGATTTTTGGCTGTCTTGTCGTCAGGAGCACCACTTTTAGCAAAAAAATATAGCGATACAATTTCTAATGCCTTTTGGCACGACCTATAAGTGTGGAGCAGGCTTTTCAACATTGGTTTGCCTAAAAAATAAATATAGAAACCGATTGGAAGTCGAACCGGATCTGAGAATAAAGTTATCATCTTTTTCTCCAAACCTGAAGTTTCTAGTTAACAAGAAACAGCATCACACTTCTCATTAATAATTTATTGGTTTTAGTTTGATTTCTTTACATTTTTATAAGAGTAAATGCTTTTTTATTATAATATACGAAAACTGTCTGGACATTCCTATCTGTTTTATTTTACCTCTATGCCAGTATAGGCGATAAAAATTTTATTGGGTCCCGAAGGAGAAGTATAAAAATAACCGGGCCACGGATAAAAAAAGCTTGGGATGAAAAGAGGGGACGTTTTCTCTCCGATGATCTCTCAGCGGCTCCGTCGCCTCACCTCTTCCATCGAATGGCATTAGGTGCCCAAAGCTGCCACCACCATTAGATCGGTAGCAGACGCTGATGCCTGTGTGCCGGTGAGTCGTATTCAAGAATAGATTATTTAGGAATTTTTTTTTGGCATACAGCTGAGAGTGTTTTTACACATCATTGAAATGGTCATTCTACAAATATTTCTTGTTTCTTTTTAGACTATTTAAGATCAGAAACAGATTGACATGTCGTGCTGCCAATAGAACGAGCCTCACTTTTCGAATCCCTGCAATAGCTGAACACTTCATTGATATTGTTAAGGCTGTTTTTTTTTAAGTCGTGTGAGTAAAAGAAGTTGATTTATTTAATAAAATGCAATTTTTATAATTTTAACCGGAAAATATAGGAACAAAATACTATTTTACTTCTAACGTAATGTCTCCGTAGGATTCACCAAGATTGTGCGGATTGGTTCAGATAATTAGGTTGGGTTGTTTTACCTCTGTGAGACACTTTCTTTTGCACACCGTGGACTAAATGACCAGGTAACAAGAACCCCGAGGGATCAGAGAGGATTGGGAGAAGAGGACCCACTGGAACAGCTGTTAGGAGACAGATGGTAGCTCCCGTCAACGCCATCCAGCTTCTTCTTTAGCATGCGCAGGGTATGCCTCTTTCTCCCTCACACGTGGCTCAGTCGGTAGTGCGCCAGGCTCGTAATCTGCAGTTCCCAGGGTCGAGTCCCAGCTGGGTCAGCGTTAAGATTTATCTCCGCAAAACTCCCAGCCCTACCCACGGTCAGTAGGGGATACCATTGAGCTTGGAAATGCCACCGTCCGTCGGATGGGACGTTAAGCCGTGGCCCCCGTGTACAGAAGAGCTATACCCTGTGCATGTTAAAGAACATGCTGGATGACTTTGAAGGGAGACTATCTGTCTCCCAACAGCTGCCCCAGTGGGTCCCTTCATCCAACCCTCTCTGAGCCTTCGGGATCCCTGTGACCTGGCCATTTAGCCCATTGTGTGCAAAAAACTACCATTCAGAAGTAAAACAACCAACCAACAATCCGCACACGTGAGGCGGGTGCGGTTTAGTCAGTAGCACACCAGGCTCGTAATCTGCAGTTCCCAGGTTCGAGTCCCAGCTGGGCCAACATTGTGATTTGTCTCCGCAAAACTCCCCACCCTGCCCATGGTCAGTAGGAGACACTGATGGGATTGGAAGGGCTGCCGTCCATCAGATGGGGCGTTAAGCCATCATCCGTATGCGGGAGAGCCAAACCCTGTGCACTTTAAAGAGCACACTGGATAGCCTTGATGGTGTCCTCCCCAACTTTTACTGAGCCTTTAGGGTCCTTATGAGGGGTCATTTAGCCCATTGTGTGTAAAAGAGTGCCGCTCAGAGGTAAAACAACCCAATCCCCAAACCCAACTCTCGCGCATGAGGCCACGGCTTGACATGCCATCTGATGGGCGGCGCCCTTTCGAAGCCCTTGGAGCTCCCCTCTCACTGACGGCAGGGCGGGGAGTTTTTCGGAGATAAATCTCAACTATGCCCAGGTGGGACTCAAACCTGGGAATTGCCTGGCGCACTTCCACTGAGCCTCCTCCCTCCCCCTGGTTGAGATGAGATTTTAGATCGTCCCGAGTTCCTTTGTCATTTCAATGTCTGGTAATGGCGGAGGCACAGCAAAAGAAGATTCAAATTCAGTATCTCTCTTTTGAAGCAAAAATTTCTTTTTCATTCTACTGATTAATGATTGAATGGCGTTGTCATGTCTGTCTAATATTTATTTTTATTTATTATTGTATTTTTGTTATTTTTATTGGAAATATATATACGTATTAAGTGCATTTGTGGAAGTGCTGATGTGACTCATGAGCTGTTGTTCGGGTCTGAGCTGGCTGACTGGCATATGCTCAGCGAACGAAAAGCACTCTTACGACTCACTTTCTGTCGCAAGTGATAGTGCGGAGACAAGCGTGGCCATGATAGACAGGAGTCAGCGTCAAACTGCAAGGATGTTTGAACACGCGTCAAGGGACGCCGTTCTTGATAAAAATCGAAACCCTTAAGGAAAGGGTTCATTTCTGTGTGAACCAAGATACGGTTCTGTGTGAACCTGGTAGTAGGCAAGGGTTAAATATCCTGTCGCCGAGTGTGAGGTCGGTAAAGCGAGAATCTGCAAAGCGCAGATTTCAGTTGAGAATTCTGAAAGAGTTTATTCTGAAACCGCTCAGAGTACAAAGAGTTAAGTCTAAGAAAAGTTCAGTTTGGAAGAGTTCAGTTGAGTTGTTTTACCTCTGATCGCACTTTTTTTCGCATACAATGGGCTAAATGGCCAGGTCACAAGGACCCCGAGGGATCAGAGAGAGTTGGGGGGAGAACACCTCTATGGACAGCTGTTTGGAGACAAATGGTAGCGTCCCGTCGAGGCCATCCAGCGTGTTCTTTAACGTGGACAGGGTAAGGTTCTCCCGCCCTCGGAGTCACGGCTTAACTGTCTAAAGGTCAGTCTAAAACGTTCAGAGTAAAAGAGTTCAGTTTGAAAGATTCTGTCTTTGATGCCAGATTCTTAAATGTTATTTTATTATAGCGTCGCGAGAGATATTACAATAAAAGATAAACGTTTTCAAAATCATCTAATTCATTTTCCTCGTGGAGATATTTGTTGAATAATCTCCCCTGACGTTATGCCACTTTAAATTACAGGTATTGAATTTTTGGAGAGAATTCAAGAATTCAAAAAAGAAATCCGGAATGCCATCCTGGAGCCATTCAAGTCTCATTAATTTAATCCTCTTTTACAAATCTAATCTGAACCAGAGACGAATTACCGATCTTTAGTAAAAGTTCGCCATGTCCGTAGGTGCATTTGTATTCCTAAGTGCAGATAATATTTTCTTGTGGCCGAATGTTTAGCATGCTTGGCTATAAGATCAAAGGGACCTGGTGAAATTAGCCTCCAATTAAGGATCTTGGAATAGAAGTCTCACTGCTCTCAAAACTAAGGATGGCTCAATTACACTTCCATAAATTAAAGAAAACTCGAAAAAATTATGATAAACAAAAAACTATATGAATGATTTTAATGAAATTTGATGAAAACATGAATTAATTCCTAGTTGCAGAATGGCATCAAATATTTTATACTAGATACATTTTTCGTCAAAAAATAACACCGGAACTTGTCCAAAAATGAGGTGTCAGAATGCAATGGGCAAAGTTCTTTAATAAGGAGTGTGGTCACCACTTGCAGCAATGCAGGCACGACAGCGATGTTTGATGCTGCTTATGATGATGATGAATCAGCTCAGCAGGGAGTAACGACCACTGTTCCTTTAAAGCAGTAATAAGCTCCCCCTTTATTTCAGGTGGCGAGTTGAGAGCAGCAGCATGTCTCCCTAAAGCATTCCACACATGCTCAATCGGATTTAGGTCGGGAGATCGAGCTGGCCACTCCATGCGCATAATGGTCTCCTCTTGAAGGTATTGTTCCACTAGTCGAGCTCTGTGTGGACGAGCGTTATCGTCTTGTAAGATGAATGTTTCACCTATTGCATCATCATAAGGAGGTACATAAGGGTCCAGGATGTCATCTCTATACCTTTCAGCATTGAAGTTCCCTCTCATCAACACATAGAGATCTGTACGTCCACCTAAGGAAATGCCACCCCAAACACACACGCTACCTCCACTGTAACTCTCTTTGACGGATGTTACTGGGATGATAGCGGGTACCTCGTTCTCTCCACATCAAACAATGACCTGAATCAGTCTGAAAGCAATATCTGGTCTCATCTGTGAAGAGTACGGACCTCCATTGCTCTTCTGTCCAGTTAAGATGCGTGCGTGCCCAGTTCACCCGCTCTCTCCAGTGATGCAACGTGAGGGGGTATACAAATTACAGGCCTCCCTCATGAAGCTTTCTATGCACAGTAGAAGCTGATACAATCCTCTCAGTGGCTGCTGCAAGAGAGAATCATAGCTGAGAGGGAGTAGACGTCCTGCTTCTTCGTGCTGTTAATCGCAGATATCGGTCTTGTACAGCATTCGAAACCCTAGTCCTTCCTCGACTAAACCTCCGAGATGCGGAATCCGTGCTAAGAAATTGATTCCACAGTCTGTGAATCACAGAAGGACTCGCATTCAGTCATCATGCCACGTCTGACTGACTTTGGCCTGCTTCTAGCAGGCCAATAACTCTCCACCGCAGTTCATTTGGCAAACGATATCTCGAGGTCATTCCTGCAAAATGGCTATTTTGAGTTTCTATTCTTACATTTACAACACAAAATGACGATCTACTTCAAAACACCCGTTTTTATGTCGCTATCCGATTGCGCAAATTGACGCAATCTATACTAATTTGCATACGGTATGTACAGTACAGTAATATATATATAGTATACAGTATAGTATATGCATACAGTATACTATACTGGTTACATGAAAAGTTTGGTGAGGATGGCATAATTTTTTGGCGATTTATCGCGATTTTTCACATTTTTCCTTATTTTATGGAAACCAATGTAGTTGGGATCTACTATCATAAGTTGATGCTACCAGGTTCGAGTCTCAGCTGAGGCCTGAGTTGAGATTTATATCCGCCAATTCCTGTTGAGCTTGAAAAGGAGGCCGTCCTGCAGAGGAGACGTTAATTCATGGGTCCTTGTGCAAGAGAGAGTCGCACTGTCTTGAAGGGAAGGTGCCATCTGATATCTGTGTTCTGTATCATACAAAATCTTCATGCAGCCATGGGCTACGGAGGTCCAACCAGACTGTGTAATTTACCTCTCCAGACGTGTCTGTTCTGAGCTACTGCTACTGCGTTTGGCCACTCTAGGTCAATTCTAGCAAGGTCCTGTTTGACATTGTCTACCCATCGCAACCTAAGTCTCCCCCTTTTTCTGATAACCTTAGGCACACTGTTCATAATCCGGTTTGCTAATCTGCAGCTATGCACACGGCAACATGGCAAACCAACGCAGTCTCTCTCTGCACAATATGCCGCTCAAAGGAGGTTGATGGCTCCTTCTAACCTCATCATTACTTACAAAGTCAAACCAATCTAGAATCAAATGCATCAATTTTCTTGTTATCCTGCTTACAAAGGGTCCATGCTTCGCTACCATAACTAACCTTAGAAAGAACCAAACTATTATACAGCTTAATTTTAGTCTTTAGGTGTACACACCTATTTTTCGACATTCTCCGTAGATTCTTAAAAGTTCCAACCGCAAATCCTTATTCTTCTATTTATCTCATGCCGCACATCACCAGTATCTGTTACAGAGCTCCCAAGATAATTAAGCTGAGACTCTTGCTCAATGGCACAACCATTCAAAGCACCTGAAGCACTATCTGTCTGACCAATTTTCATCACTTTAGTTTTTTCTCTGATTATCACCAAACCTACTCTATTACCAGTCTCATCAACACCCCTAATGATAGAATTCATCTCATCAACTTCAGTAGCCAACAGGGCCAAATTACCTGTATAATCTAAATCAGAAATTTTGAAATCTCTAGACCATTTAAGGCCAAAATCTTTCCCTTGCAAAGAATTTCGCATGACATAATCAATAGCAAAACAGAAAAGGAGACAAAATGCACCCTTGTCTAACTCCACTAGTAATTTTAAACCAATCGCTGCAAGACGTACCAACTCTCACACAAGACTCAGTGTTATTATAGAGAGCTTTCATTACGTTAACTAATTTGTCTGGTATTCCATATGATCTCACAATCAACCACAAATTTTGACGATCAACAGAGTCGAAAGCCTTTTTGAAATCTATAAAGCTAGTAACCACAGGTTTCTGAAACTCAAAACATTTCTCAAGAATCTGCTAAGTGAAAATATTTGATCAATACATCCCCTACCACTTCTGAATCCACACTGTTCATCACGCAGTAGTCCATCAACCAAATTCTTAATTCTATTAAGTATAATCATGCAAAGAACTTTACCTGGAACAGAAAGTAAACTAATTCCCCTATACTTATCACAAGAACTGCAATTATCTTTTTAAAAAATTGGAACAATGATAGCTCTAGTAAAATCCTTATGAACAATACCTTTATCATAAAAAATATTCAAAATTTCAGTCAGCCGTGTGACAACGCAAATGTTCCCAGCTCTAAGCATTTCAGTGGTGATTTCATCCACCCCTGGTGATTTATGCAGTTTTAATTAAGTGATAGCCAAAGTGACTTCGGAATGAGATATAGAGCCATCATTAAAGCCAGTAATGCATCTGTCTTCATTACAAACGATGGGACTACAAATAATCGCATTGTTTAGAACATCTCTGAAATGCTCAGCCCACCTAGCCATCAGAGAATCCTCACCTTCAACCACCTTACCATGCTTATCCCGCAATCCCTGTGTACCTGTCTGTTTCTTCCCACATAAAACAGTAACAATCTGGTACAACCTCCTGCTGTTGTGCCAATTGCTTCGTCTGCTTTGTCAGCCAAGCTATCTAGCTAAAGATTCTTATCAGCAGTTAACTGATCCTTTACATGTTATTAAGATCGTTGTAATGCCCTCTGTTAGGACAAGTAGGATATTGATTCATATTAATCTTACACTTCTTTCATAAATAAGTTTCATAGCCTTATCACTCAAATAATTTTGTATCCTCTGTTCCTTTTACCCAAAAGAGTACTGTTGGTTTCAGAAAAACCTGTTTAAACTGATCCCATTCTTTCTTAACTTCAGCAGTAAGCAAACCATGATTGTCATATAGCCTATCATGGTATGCTTGGTCTATATCTGGATCTTTCAAACCTTCAGTGTTGAAGGTAATTTTCTTAACCTTAGCACAACATTTCTTAATCTTCAGCTGCAAGGCACTGCAAACAACGGGCATCAGATAGTGAGGGAGATCAAGTGCATCCTGGGCAATCAGAGCATGCCCAGTGTTTCCTTCTCCTGGATTAAGGCGCATGTAGGTCATGAGGGAAATGAGCGGGCCGACCAACTGGCCCGCTCCGCAGGAAATAACACTCAACCTGTGATAGCAGTAAAGACTTCAAAAACGATCCTGAAGTCTATAACTAACCAAGGTACAATCAAGGAGTGGCAGAGGCTCTGGGATACGACTGAGAATGGTCTTCAAACAAAGACATTCTTGAAAAGGGTCAGTCTATCCCTGATGTCCTCTGACCACTATTTGACGCAGGTCCTAACAGGACATGGGAGTTTCCCCAAATACCTGGAGCGGTATAACATCTCTGCCCACAGTTATTGTGGCTGTGGGGCTCCAGAAGCAGCTGTCGGGCACTACATCCTCAGGTGTCCGATTACAGAAGGGTTCGCTAACGAACTCACGGACTCCCAGGCGATCAATGAGGTAGCAGGCGAATTGGTCTCAGTGTCCATTGAGAGTGCCCGTGTCAGGGCACACTTGAGGGACATAGGCCGGCTTCGGGACTCTCTCCTTTGAGGTCCGTGGCTGCTGTCTCTCTTTGACTTATCTTCCTACTTTCTTCCCGGGCTGCACTCAGCACCCCCTTTAACACCACCCGTACTCCAAGTCCCTACTGGTCTCCCCTGAGACAAACTTCATCTTCTACTTCCAGGCCTCTAGTTGCTATGCACGTATAGTGTCATGAGACGGAGCACGTGCTTTCCCCATGGGGAGTGGGTCCTTCGGGACCCACTCCCCACCCCGTATTAACCAGAGGTCAGTAGGGGACACTGATGGGTTTAGAAAGTCTGCCTTCCGTCGGATGGGACGTTAAGCCATACGCTTTGCACATTAAAGAACATTCTGGATGGCTTTGACGGGAGACTACCATCTGTCTCCCAACAGCTGTTCCAGTGGGTCCCCTCCCCCAACTTTCTCTGAGCCTACAGGGTCCATGTTTCTCTGAGCCTACGGGGTCTGAGCCTACGGGGTCCCAACTTTCTCTGAGCCTACGGGGTCTCATGACCTGGCCATTTAGCCCATGGTGTGCAAAAAAGTGCTGCTTAGAGGTAAAACAACCCAACCCTTCCTAAAAAGAGAAATTTAAAGTTATTTTTAAGTATCTCACCTTTTCCTGTCCATCTGGTCTCTTGCAAGCCTAGAATATCTAGGTTATAGTGCTGGAATTCCTTCGTGAGGACATCAAGAGAATAATCTCTATGTAATGTCCTCACATTCCACGTTCCTGCAGAGAGAAAATGATTAGTAGGATTTTTAAAGACACTAGGTTTATTGAGATAGGTAGGGCCAACAATATCAAACAGCCCCCTGATTGCAGGCATGGGGCAAAGACCTGTTCCTCCTCTGCTAAAGGCTGAAGTCACCGATGTTGGTAGGAACTTCAGGCACCACCTTTTCAGGTGGACTTTTTCAAGAGCCACATGGCCTGCCTGAGACACATTACTCCAGTTTAGGCTTGACGATGCCCAACTAGCTAAGTGAAGTTCAGGTACCTGCGATGGCCTCTGATCAGGATTATCCACCAGCTGATATAAGGTATCCCATGCTTCTGTTCACTTAGGGTTGGCAACCCAGAAGCAAACAGAAAACACAGCGGCAGACTCTCCCTCAACAGAGGCCCACCAGTGCAGCAAGTCCATGTTCCATAACCAAGCTCATCCATAAATCAGTCCAGCCTAGTAGGTATAAATGGTCAGCACCAGGACCCTGTGAAGTTGACCACTCCTCAGCAGGGTTGAAAAAAAAAAGAAAAAAGTGACCATAGATGACAAGATCAGAAAGATTTGACACGGGCGTCGTCGTGTGAAGATCTGTGTCTTCTTGTGAAACCTATACTGAACTGGCAGCCCTCCTCTTCCGTTCCCTTCCAAAAGAGAATATCTCTTTTCAAAGGTACTAACGGCCTGCACCACGAGAAGGCGGGGTCGGACATTAGGTGCTAGGCCTGGCCGGTTCTATGCATCATCACAGGGGATTGGTGCACAGCTCTCCTTCCAGTTTAAGTTTACGCCTAGCTGACCTCAATCTTCTCTGAACCCATTCGGGTTCTTGTGACGTGCCCATGTAGTCCATTGTGTGCGAGAAAATGTGATGCTCAGAGGTAGAAACAGCTCAATGCTCTCATAAATAAGTGAATATCCTTCAAACCTCTTCATCATTCTGTTAAGTTCTCTAAGAGAAAAATATTAAATTTCTTATAGGGAAGATGAAATTGATCCTTGTTAGCCCTTAAAGCCTTTGTGTAACCATACACAAATATGACACTAATTGGGCAACTCTTTCTATAATTCATATAAAACTGTTAAGTGAAATGCATTTTCTAAAATTGTTCTTTCTTTTGAGAACGTGCTATTTATTTACAGTTAATAGCGGATTTTTTCGTTTTTCTATTTATAGATTGTACTTTTCTTTTGCAAAAGTTTTTTATTCGTATCCAAATAACGATAACATTTTTTATATTAAACAAATGAAAAGAGGACTGAAAACGTGAATCTTGTGTTAAAACTGAAATATTTTTTACCATGAGCAAGCGAGTGTCTAAGATTATTTGTTTTTTTCGCCATTCAAAATGTGTCCGATGACACATCACCGTGTTGCATTTCCCTACGTCTGAATCTAGTACTAAGCGCAAGAATCGTGTCCACTGCATCAGTCTCGAACTGCTACAAATAGAGGAGTCATGGTTTCCATTGTTAAAAAAAGTTCTACAATGAATGAATAAAATATTGAATTCGTACAATTTTACTTCATTGCTGGCAAAATGGATTAAAAGCTACCGAAGTGGAAGATGCGGAGGAGGAGGAGGAGGCAGTCGCCATTCATGCTGTTCAAGCTCAGTTCAAGAGGTTCAAACACAAGCCTCTACGATCGATACTGCCAATGTCGGTATCTACGATCGATACTGCCAATGTCGGTATCTACGATCGATACTGCCAATGTCGGTATCTACGATCGATACTGCCAATGTTGGTATCTACGATCGATACTGCCAATGTCGGTATTCTACGATCGATACTGCCAATGTCGGTATCTACGATCGATACTGCCAATGTCGGTATCTACGATCGATACTGCCAATGTCGGTATTCTACGATCGCTACTGCCAATGACGGTATCTACGATCGATACTGCCAATGTCGGTATCTACGATCGATACTGCCAATGTCGGTATCTACGATCGATACTGCCAATGTCGGTATCTACGATTGATACTGCCAATGTCGGTATCTACGATCGATACTGCCAATGTCGGTATCTACGATCGATACTGCCAATGTCGGTATTCTACGATCGATACTGCCAATGTCGGTATCTACGATCGATACTGCCAATGTCGGTTCTACGATCGATACTCCCAATGTCGGTATTCTACGATCGATACTGTCAATGTCGGTATCTACGATCGATACTGCCAATGTCGGTATCTACGATCGATACTGCCAATGTCGGTATTCTACGATCGATACTGCCAATGTCGGTATCTACGATCGATACTGCCATTGTCGGTATCTACGATCGATACTGCCAATATCGGTATCTACGATCGATACTGCCAATGTCGGTATCTACGATCGATACTGCCAATGTCGGTATTCTACGATAGATACTGCCAATGTAGGTATCTACGATAGATACTGCCAATGTCGGTTCTACGATCGATACCTACAATGTCGGTATCTACGATCGATACTGCCAATGTTGGTACTACGATCGATACTGCCAATGTCGGTATTCTACGATCGATACTGCCAATGTCGGTATCTATGATCGATACTGCCAATGTCGGTATTCTACCATCGATACTGCCAATGTCGGTATCTACGATCGATACTGCCAATGTCGGTATTCTACGATCGATACTGCCAATGTCGGTATCTACGATCGATACTGCCAATGTCGGTATCTACGATCGATATTGCCAATGTCGGTATCTACGATCGATACTGCCAATATCGGTATCTACGATCGATACTGCCAATGTCGGTATCTACGATCGATACTGCCAATGTCGGTTCTACGATCGATACTGCCAATGTCGGTATCTACGATCGATACTGCCAATGTCGGTATTCTACGATCGATACTGCCAATGTCGATATCTACGATCGATACTGCCAATGTCGGTATCTACGATCGATACTGCCAATGTCGGTATCTACGATCGATACTGCCAATGTCGGTATCTACGATCGATACTGCCAATGTCGGTATCTACGATCGATACTGCCAATGTCGGTATCTACGATCGATACTGCCAATGTCGGTATCTACAATCGATACTGCCAATGTCGGTTCTACGATCGATACTGCCAATGTCGGTATTCTACGATCGATACTGTCAATGTCGGTATCTACGATCGATACTGCCAATGTCGGTATCTACGATCGATACTGCCAATGTCGGTATCTACGATCGATACTGCCAATGTCGGTATCTACGATCGATACTGCCAATGTCGTTATCTACGATCGATACTGCCAATGTCGGTATTCTACGATCGATACTGCCAATGTCGGTATCTACGATCGATACTGCCAATGTCGGTATCTACGATTGATACTGCCAATATCGGTGGATCGCAATATTCTGTGCCATGCCGTTGAAGCTGATCCGTCGTCGACAAGCACTCGCAGGCTGTCATCCAAACACGATTGCTCAGAATGGAAATATAGAGTGCGGCATCTGCAAAGCACAGTTTTAGGTAGTCAAGAGTTGTTGAAGTGTTGCACATCAACTGATCACTGAACAAAAATCGCGTCGAACTATGCAGGAAACTCATCGCTAATCCACGCGACCATCGTTTCATTAAGTGAATTGCTGCGTGCGATGGAAAAGGGGTCGTTTTCAAAAATTCGAACAGCAAAGTCAGTGGTTTGACCTCGACCAGCCGACACTTTCTGCCCCGAAGAGGGGACGATTCGAAACAAAGGCAGTATTGCGTGTTTGGTGAAATTTTGAGGGTGTAATACACTTCGCTCTGTGATGCTTCACGTGACCCAGAATGGGCAAACAGATATCAAGTACTCCTTCAACATAACAACTCAAAAATCGCACATCATACTTTGGGCAAAAAAAAAAACTTCAAGAATTGGCATTTGAGCTCGTTCCTCAGTCAGCGTATAGCCGGCCTTGCTCCTTTCGACTGCCAGCGTATAGCCGGCCTTGCTCCTTTCGACTGCCAGCGTATAGCCGGCCTTGCTCCTTTCGACTGCCAGCGTATAGCCGGCCTCGCTCCTTTCGACTGCCAGCGTATAGTCGGCCTCGCTCCTTTCGACTGCCAGCGTATAGTCGGCCTCGCTCCTTTCGACTGCCAGCGTATAGTCGGCCTCGCTCCTTTCGACTGCCAGCGTATAGTCGGCCTCGCTCCTTTCGACTGCCAGCGTATAGTCGGCCTCGCTCCTTTCGACTGCCAGCGTATAGTCGGCCTTGCTCCTTTCGACTGCCAGCGTATAGTCGGCCTCGCTCCTTTCGACTGCCAGCGTATAGTCGGCCTTGCTCCTTTCGACTGCCAGCGTATAGTCGGCCTCGCGCCTTTCGACTGCCAGCGTATAGTCGGCCTTGCTCCTTTCGATTGCCAGCGTATAGTCGGCCTTGCTCCTTTCGACTGCCAGCGTATAGTCGGCCTTGCTCCTTTCGACTGCCAGCGTATAGTCGGCCTTGCTCCTTTCGACTGCCAGCGTATAGTCGGCCTTGCTCCTTTCGACTGCCACTTCTTTCGCTCCACGAATCATTTTCTTCGAGGTAGGCGATGTCAAACATTTTAATATGTCGAAAACGGAAGTCAGGAATTTTCCACCTCCAAGTACCAAGCATGGTACCGAAGAGGAACCGAATACTCTGCCGACAGATGGCTACGGACTATTGAAAATGGTGGTTTCTATTTCACTGCGTAAGGTTCGTTATTTATATTGTAATGATCATTTCTGAAGTAGGTGATAAAATACAGAGACTTCTGAATCACCGTATTATTATTATTAATTCTGAAGCACCGAGCAAAACTTCGGATGATTGATCTTCCAATGTTATTCCTCTTCAAAATGGGCTTCTGAATGAAGATCTGAAGCAGTTCGGTAGGATTTTCAAAAAATGACTTTATATATCTTTCCTTTGCAGGTTCAACATTTCTTCCCTTCGTTCACTTGAAGAATCCGAATCAGACAGAGGATCGGTTCCTTTCACAAGAAGCATTGTAAGTCAGTTTTTCTATCGTGCTGATATCCTCTCTGCGCTTAAGTGTAATTACCAGCTTAGGTGCCGAGAATTCATCTTCCATTCCGATTAAGTAAATCGTTTAAATGCCCCAAATGAAACATCACTAAACCAAGTCTGCTGATAAAACCAAGAAAATAAATCGCAATAGTTTTTCCTAAACTTTAACTGATCACAACCAACACTCGATATCTTAACTAACAGCTGAATTCCCTCGAAGATATATTTCTTATATTTTCGTTCTATATATATTTCCAGAATTGCATCTGTTCCCTTATCAGCGCGATCGTCAACGATAATCCCTCGAAGGAATCTTTCCCCAATTCGAAAAGTGTTCGGCTTATTTAAGTTGAACTCTTTTTAAAATCTAAGATTATGCTGGTGTTCAAATGACAGCAATCAGATCAAGCGCAGCACCACAGTTTTTCGATCGTGTTTCTGCCTTTTCCTATTAATGGTGCTGCACTCCAATGTAACAAAAATATCCAATTACTCACTGTTAGGAAAGAAAGATGAATTACACGTGAAGCAATTTATTAATATAGAAATGTTCCACATGAAGCAATTAATATCCTTATGTGTTCCTTGTGAATCAATAAATCCCCTTTGGTGTTCCTCTTATACCAATTGCTATGTTTCGGTGGTCCCCATGAAGCAATTAATATTCTTTATGTGTTCCACTGGAACCAATTAATAAATATTTTCCTGTTCGAAGTGAACCAATTAATTAAAAATTAGGTATTTCATGTGAAGCAATGAATTAATTTTAGAAATGTTCCACATGAAGCAATTAATATCCTTATGTGTTCCTTGTGAATCAATAAATCCCCATTTGTGTTCCTTATATAACAATTACTATGTTTAGGTGGTCCCCATGAAACAATATTCTTTATGTGTTCCACTGGAACCAATTAATATTTTCCTATTCGAAGTGTGGGGCGGGGTGGCTCAGTCGGTAGCGCGCCAGGCTCGTAATCTGTAGTTCCCAGGTTCGAGTCCCAGCTGGGTCAGCGTTGAGATTTATCTCCGCAAAATTCCCCGCCCTGCCCACGGTCAGTAGGGGACACCGATGGGCTTGGAAAGGCCGCCGTCCGTCGGATGGGACGTTAAGCCGTGGCCCCGTGTGCGGGAGAGCCATACCCTGTGCACGTTAAAGAACACGCTGGATGGCCTTGACGGGAGGCTACCATCTGTCTCCCAACAGCTGTTCCAGTGGGTCCCCTCCCCCAACCTTCTCTGAGCCTTCGGGGTCCATGTGACCTGGCCATTTAGCCAATGGTGTGCAAAAAAGTGCCGCTCAGAGGTAAAACAACCCAACCTAGTCGAAGTGAACCAATTAATCAAAATTTAGGTGTTTCATGTGAAGCAATTAATTAATTTTAGAAATGTTCCACACGCAGCAATTAATATCCTTATGTGTTCCTTGTGAATCAATAAGTCCCCTTTTGTGTCCTCTTATACCAATTACTATGTTTCGGTGGTCCCCATGATGCAATTAATATTCTTTATGTGTTCCACTGGAACCAATTAATTAATCTTTTTTTATTCCAAGGAACCAATTAATTCATACTTAGGTCTTCCATGTGAAGCAATTAATTAATCTAGAAATGTTCCACACGAAGCAATTAATATCCCTTTGTGTTCCTTGTGAAGCAATAAATACCCTTTTGTGTACCTCTTGTACCAATTAATACGTTTAGGTGGTCCTCATAAAGTAATTAATATTCTTTGTGTTCCAGTGAAACCAATTAATTAATCTTTTCCCATTCCAAGTGAACCAATTAATTAATCTTTTCCCATTCCAAGTGAACCATTTAATTAATCTTTTCCCATTCCAAGTGAACCAATTAATTAATCTTTTCCCATTCCAAGTGAAATATTAATTCATATTTAGATGTTCCATGTGAAGCAAATAATCTCGAAATGTTCCATGTGAAGCAAGTAATATCCTTACGTGAAACAATTATTAGCCTTGTGTGTTCCATGTTATCCATTTAATATTCTTGTGTGTTCTATGCGAACCAATTAATATCCTGATGTGTTCCCCTTGAACCAATTAATTAATCTTTAGGTTAACAGTCAAAGAAAAAGTTTTTAAAACAAGTGCACATCTTAAAAGTTTCAAAACGAATTTTCACTTTATATGGCTATTCAATATTCTTCTTTGAAATATTTTCGTTTCTAATAAAAAGTTCAGTTTAATAAAAATCTGTTTTTAATTTTGTACGAGAAAAGGCAGAAAGACTTCTTCCTAAATCTCATCTTTATAAACTTAACATTTTCAATTAATTCCATTTCGAATTCTTTTCCTTCCCTCTCAGTTACGCCTGCGAAGGATATGTCTTCAACGTCACAGCAGCCAAACGATTCCCAAGCCCTTCAGAGTTGCAGATGTACAATTCCCCCCAGTGGGGTGTCTTCGCCAGGTGAGAGAAATTTTCTCTTTCCATCTCCCAAAGGGAAACAATTTTCAGACTCATTATGAGGTGAGGAAACTGACTCTAAGATTTCCATGCGCAGTGCGAAGGAATATTTTCCATGAATGCAAATTGTGCCCCAACATACACGAAAGGGGAAGCTGACGGACCCGGCTTGGCTCCAAGACCGACCGTGTATGGCCAGTTTTACGAAGCAGAGAGGAGGATGAATGCCTATCACCAGGAGGATTTAAATACGTTGATTTATAACACTTGAGATAAATCATTTTTGCAAAAATTTTTCATATTCAATTTTTAGGCTCCATTTTTTCAGTGGTAAATGTTTTAGGCGCAAAATTGATTTAAAAAAATTGGTATTGATATCCTATTTAAATGCCTTCTTTACTTTTAGTATATCAGGATGGTTGGTTGTTTTACCCCTGAGCTGTACTTTTTTTGCACACAATAGGCTAAATGGCCAGGTCACATGGGCTCAGAAATGGTCCTGAGAATATGACTCGCTGTTAGGAGACAGATGCTAATGTCCTGTCAAGGCCATCCGGCATGTGATTTAACGTGCACGCCGAGGCTCATTTTCGCATCCCAACCGATGCCATCATCCCTTTCTAAGAGCATCGGTGTCCCCTGCTGACCGAGGGCATGGCGAGGGATTGAGCACAGATAAATCTGAACGCTGGCACAGTTTGGGACTCGAACCTGGGAACTGCAGATTACAAGCCTGGCGCTCTACCCACTGAGCCAAAGCCCCCAGTATATAAGGGATTTATTATTTCTCTAAATCTTTAACTGAAAGAGAGAAGAACTGAATACCGTGGAGATAGAAAGAAGATTGATCCGTTTCCAACATTCCGATTGTGAAGATGTTACTTCCCATCTCCCTCGCTTCGGTCAGAAAAAAGAAAGTTGAAGAGCGACGGTGTTTCTTTCGGTAAAGCCGTTTAAGATAGGAATCCAATTTTTAGCTTACAGAATCGAAGGGAAGAGTTGATTCTTTAACTTGAATATATCTTTCGCTTCCTACTACTAAAGAAGTGATTCACTTGGCTCATAAAAATATCGCTTTTCACTACTTCACTTTCTTCAAAGATAACTTTCTCCACATGTCGTGTAGCTTCACTTTGTTGCGGATAATATAGTAAATGGAAACGAGTTTCGGAGCATTTTATGGACAGATGAATCCTTTACTGAAACCTGTAGTTGAACTGCTTTCATCAATTGATTCAGTGGTTTTCATCAACCGATTCAGTGGTTTTTCATCAACCGATTCAGTGGTTTTTCATCAACTGATTCAGTGTTTTTTCATCAACTGATTGAGTGGTTTTTTCATCAACTGATTCGGTGAATTTTCATCAACTGATTCAGTGGTTGAGTTCGGTTGTTTTACCTCTGAGCGGCACTTTTTTGCACACCATGGGCTAAATGGCCAGGACACATGGACCCCGAAGGCTCAGAGAAGGTTGGGGGAGGGGACCCACTGGAACAGCTGCTGGGAGACAGATGGTAGCCTCCCGTCAAGGCCATCCAGCGTGTTCTCTAACGTGCACAGGGTATGTCTCTCCCACACACGGGCCACGGCTTAACGTCCCATCCGACGGACGGCGGCCTTTCCAAGCCCATCGGTGTCCCCTACTGACCGTGGGCAGGGCGGGGAATTTTGCCGAGGTAAATCTCAATGCTGACCCAGCTGGGACTGGAACCTGGGAACTACAGATTACGAGCCTGGCACGCTACCGACTAAGCCACCCCCGCCCCTGATTCAGTGTTTTTTTCATCAACTGATTCGGTGGTTTTTCATCAACTGATTCGGTGAATTTTCATCAACTGATTCGGTGGTTTTTTCAACTGATTCAGTGGTTTTTTTCATCAACTGATTCAGTGGTTTTTTACACCAACTGATTCAGTGGTTTTTTTCACTAACTGATTCGTTGGTTTTTTTCTTCAACTGATTCGGTGGTTTTTTTCTTCAACTGATTCGGTGGTTTTTTCCATCAACTTGTTCAGTGGTTTTTTCCATCAACTGATTCAGTAGTTTTTTTCATCAACTGATTCAGTGGTTTTTCAAAGGGCCGATTTAGAAAATTCTGAGAGCGTATTTTAAAATTATTTAATATTCCTGAAGTTATGAAAACAATGCTTACGAAATTCTTCTCGGTTCGAGGAGGTTTCAACTATTTTGGTTCGAGTGCCTGGATGGCATGATCGTTTGTTCTGTCTTAACCTGCAGTTGAGCTGGTAGCTTTGTGCGTCTGATTAAAAAGAAACTTCGGAATTGAATGAATTGAATGAATTGAAACATATTTTGCATTGTGGTCAAAAATTTGGTTATGACTTTGAAAATCTCAATAGAGTTTATAACCACTGATTATATTTGCTAATTTAGAGCTTATATTCCGCAGATCAAATCACCTCGTAAGAATTTTTAATAATAAAAAAGCCAACCAACAAAAATTTCTTTTCACATGCGAATGAAAAAGTAAATTCAAGATCCGTATCTTTTTAATAAGCCCTTTTTATGCAAAATTTACTGAAGAAAAAGATTTTTAGCTCTCTATTAAGCCTCGATTTTCAAAACTATTTCGTTGAGCATAAAAAAAAAAAGTTATGAAAGCTGGAATATTTGAAAATTATTTAGTTCGTTCTTTAAAATCATTCGCGAGAATGTAATCATTACTTGAACTTTAAAAAAAACTTTTATATCGCTAAAGATTTAATGTAAATTATTCTTTGTTTTCATGAATTTTTGAGGAAATATTTAATTACTTTCAGTCAGGGATGGATCTAGTAGGAGTGGCGGGGGGGGGGGAATCCCTTTCAGAATGCTAGAACAGGTAATAGGGGCAAAAAATTACTCAACTTATATTTCGTGAAATTTTGAAGAATTTTTTCGAAGACCTCTAAAACGAAGGGAGAAACAGTGGCAATGGGAAAAATGGGAGTTAGGAGAGAAGTTTCTCAACTGATGCACATTTAAGAATCGTGCAGTGGAGCATCAGTTTATGAGCCTGAAGCTATGCTAACGGAGCCAGTACGGATCGAATATTTTAAGCAACACTGGAAGAAGACCCGGATCTATATAAAAAAAAACGATGGAGAGAGAGGGGGGTGGGCAGGATACAGGATCCAAAAAAATATGAAAGGAGCGGTCAACAGATTGGACTTCTAATGCAGTGTTTTTTCGAACTTGTTACTTCCCCCCTCCCCATTTTTTTTTTTTTTTTGTAGATCCAGGCCTTCTCCTTTCAGTGTTGCTTAAACTATTCGATGATGCCAGGCTCATAAACTGATGCTCCAAGGCTCGATTCTTAAATGTGCACGAGTTCAGAATTTCCTCTTGGTGAGAAAAGAAATCTTGGCTTGCATGAAAGACTGGCATCCGTCCGCTGGCCCGTCAAGCCTTTGTTCCCTTCTGCGAAAGAGTCCTACCTTATGCATGTTAAAGAAATATGCTGAATTGTCTTGACGGGAGGTTTCCATCTCTCTCTTAAGAGCAGTCTTCGGGATCCCCTTTTCCAACTTTCTCCGAACCCTTGGAATCCTTGTCACCTCACATTTAAGCAACTGAATGCGAATAAAAAAGTGCCTTCAGAGTTAAAATAACGCAACCTAATCAGAACTTAAATTTTTTGCATGAAAAACTCTAAGTTTTTAGAGGTAACGAGCTTCCGATTCGTTTAAACATTAACAGGGAAATTCTCTCAGAATTTAGGAGGGCTCTTTAAATCCTTTACTTTGCCATCAAACTGTTTTTCCTTTAATCGAATTATTTGGAGTTAAAATTATTATTATGCATTCTTACCAAATTTTAAAACGTATTGATTTTTTTTTGTACAACTTGCTAAAATTATTACTGTTGTCTATTATATTTATAGAAAAGTAATTGAAACAAATATCGATATATTTTGATCATTTGACAAAAACTATTACATCGTTTTTCAAAAGGGCCAAATCATCAGCATAATCTAAATAAGAAATTTCGAAATCTCCATACCATTTAACCTAAAATATTACTCTTGCAGTGAATTTCGCATAACATACCAGCTTTGAAACTCAATCGCCAAAATCACGATACCTGCCAATTACCGCACACATCTAACTAGCTAAAGAAAGATTTGATTATTTAGATATCCTTTCGAAATTTATATAAATACGACCTAACAGTAAATAATTTTTTGATTATAAACATAAAGTAAAAATCTAACACGAAAGAAAATACAAGACTGAAACAAAAAGAAATATATTTTTAGTTACCAACTTTTAGAAATAACTATGGAAAATATAAAAGCAATTTGAGGTAGCTGAGAAACACTGTAAATGTGAAATACCCCTTATGTATATATATATAACGAAATTTGCCTTTTCGATATTTTACTATCAATGTTCTATGTCAATGTCATTAATTTCTTTGTTAAATAAAATGTCAATATTACATTCATCATATACCAGTGTCAATAATGACACATCAGATGAAAGAAGGCTAAACATACTGTTGTAACAAATTATAAATGCAAATATTTTATATCCTGCAGATAAGCTTTGTGAGTCACCTGTAACGATAAAATTTATTTGTACTGTGATCAAAGAATAATAATAAAAAGAAGCAATGCTAAACCAATTGCTTCAAGCCTTACCAACTCTCACACATGACTCAGTGTTATTATAGAGAGCTTTCATTATGTTAACTAACTTGTCTGGTATACCATATGATCTCACAATCAACCACAAATTATGACGATCAACAGAGTCGAAAGCCTTTTTGAAATCAACAAAGCTAGCAACCAAAGGTTTCTGAAACTCTAAACATTTCTCAAGAATCTGCCTAAGTGAAAATATCTGATCCACACATCCCCTACCACTTCTGAATCCACATTGCTCATCACGCAATTGACTGTCAACCAGATTCTTAATTCTATTAAGCACAATCATGGAAAGAACTTTACCTGGAACAGAGAGTAGGCTGATACCCCTATAGTTATCGCAAGAACTGCGATCACCTATTTTGAAAATAGGGATAACAATAGCTCTGGTAAAATCCTTAGGAACCATGCCTTTATCATAAAAGATATTCAGAATTTCAGTCATCCAAGTGGTAAACGAAACATTCCCAGCTCTGAGCATTTCTGTAGTAATTTCATCTACCCCTGGGGATTTATGAAGTTTAAGTTTAGAAACAGCCAAAACAACCTCCCAAGACAAACCTTTGAACACTGACTCCTTCATTCGTCACACGTTACAGGTGCGTTGCAAAGTGCAGATGGCGTCACATTAAACTGCCAAAGTCGATTTCCTTTAATAAAAGTTGTCTTCTCTCGGTCTTCAGACTGTATACCAACTTGTCAATAATCTCTCTTCAAGTCTAAAGTTGAGAACCATTCTGATCCACGTCGAGTGTCAAGTGTGCCATCAATTCAGGGTAAGGGAAAGCAGTCCTTCTTTAGTTAGATCATTCAACTTTCGACAGTCGACACGAAATCTAGTGGATCCATCCTTTTTCTTAACAAAGACCATTGGTAATCTCCAGGGACTGAATAATGGTTCTACGATATCATGCCCCTTATTAGTTGCTTTGTCTCCTCTCGTTTTGCTAATGGAAGCCATCTTGCTGGTAGATGGATGGCAGGAATGTACAAAGTATTGATCTTATTATTTGTCAGGGTCCAGCCATAATCATTTGAGGTAGCTGAGAAAATGTTGAATACTCTCTAAGCCACTCCTTGGGCTTAGCAGCTTGGTCTTGGGTTAATACCTTTTTTGTTTCTTTCCACAATTCAGCAAGATGGGATTTTTGTCTGATGTCGCTCTAAGTCAGTAATGCCTATTGCATTTGCGTGAGTTCTTCGCCTCTTGTTCAATAATTGACTGACTTTGTTGCAATTTATCACTCTAGCTAATTATCTCTATTTATCTCGTCGTTTTTTATTCTAAACGAATAAATTTATTTCTTGCAAATTAATTTAACAGTAAATTAATTTTTCGTTTCTCTAAATCACATTTAACTTGGGAATTATTTTTATTTCTTGTAAATTAGGAAAATATTTTTTTGTTTACAAATGAATTTTATTATTTCTTGTAAACCACATTGGGAATTAACATGTGTATATTGATATGGTTTATTCGTAGGTTATTTTATAAACAATAATGATCGGTTCTTTACTGAAATCATCTACCTTTAAGTATTGACTTCATCTGTTTCCCTTGGCGTGATGGATTAACGCGCTGATTAGCGTGAGGTTGTGGAATCGAACCCACCTGCGGAACACGTTTTTTTTTAAATAGAGTACATATTTAAATACTAGAGGGCACTGCAATTAACAGGACATGGAAATATTTTGGGTTTTAGAGTTGTTTACTTCACGATGGGTTTGGGTGGGTCTACCAGGGGGTCTTTAGAGGAGTGTGTGGCACTATCAACAAAAATCGGGAACTTTTTGAAAAGGGGGGCGAAAGCGCAATATCGGAGGAGTTTGTGGTGATGACGTCAGAATTCAAAATGGCGGACGAACGGCGAAATCGGGGGACTTTTTGAAAAGGGGGTGTGGTCGAAAGCGCGATATCGGAGGGACTTTCTGCGGCTCAGGGGTCAAAGGTCGTCTTCCGCGCAAGTGGCTTGAAGGTAGTTTCTCTGTTGATGGGTCTGCAGCTGGATATATGAAGTACTGCTCTTTCTTATGTGAATGGGACAGCCGAACAAAGACTGCACTACGTGAAGAGAAACTGGCCTCAGAGGAAATCTCTGAAGGTAGAGAGAAGAATGTGGAACACCCAGCATTGGCTGAAACGCACAAAATCCTGCTACCGTCCCTACACATCAAACTCGGTGTGATGAAAAACTTTGTAAAAGTAATGGACCAGACTGTATCAGCTTTCAAGTTCTTGGCTGACGAATTCCCTCAACTCGGCGAAGCGAAAATTAAAGAGGAAATTTTTGTGGGTCCTCAGATCCATGAGCTGCTCAGAGACCAGATGTTCGACAACCTGCTTCACGGTGACGAGAAAAAGGCTTCGGACGCATTTCATCTGGTGTCAACTAAATTCTTCGTGAATGTCAGGGCAAATGACTACAAGAAACTGGTTAAGGACATGTCTCTGTATCGCAAACTTGGCTGCAATATGTCCTTAAAAATCAACTTTCTCCATTCCCACTTAGATTTCTTCCCCGACAACTGCAGCATGGTTGGTGATGAGCACGTTCAACGTTTTCACCAGGACATTGCTACGATGGAGAAACAATACCAGGGAAACTGGCCCACTTCAATATTGGCTGACTACTGTTGGACGCTCCCCAGAGATGATCCTGAGCAGCTATACAAGCCACTGGCAAAGCGACGTCGGAAGTAGAACCAGAGTTTTACCGATACATGTCATATGTACACATTACTCTATTATATAAGAAACATTGCGGATTTCTCAGAAATCGTAGCCAATTTTTCATTTTTATCGTTCTATTTTTGTTCAGCACCTTGAAATCTTTAAGAAATGGCTACTTTTATCTCAGAGGCATGACTTTTGTGAAAATTTGTTGCCCAGTGTTATTACAGATTTTCAGTTACATTTTTTTTATTTGACGACCATGTGTGAATTTCTAATAAACAGACAATAAATGAACTGATTTAATAACTGAAGCAATAAATTTACATGAATTCAAATTTAAGGGTCATTGATTTGAATCAGCAATCCATTAATCAACTTATAATAAATGATCCTGATCCATTCATTAAAAACTAAACTGATAAAACCAATTTAGCATTCCAAAACCGAATTTTTTGGGTTTTACCAATCACCTTTACCACACTGTATGCACATCATGTATGGAGGAAAGGACGATCTCTGCACTCCTTAACGATCCACTGCTGTTTGCTTTGCGAAACAAAATAGTGTTTATCACGATATATCGACGATCTCAAATCGTCTCCGCGCACACACCGCAGGAAACCCTTCTTTTAGACACACTGTTACGCCGCCGCCGAACTCTATTCTCATTAATTCCCCGCCCTGCCCACGGTCAGTAGTGGACACCGACAGGCTTGGAAAGGCCGCCGTCTGTCGGATGGGACGTTAAGCCATGGTCCCTTGGGCTGTTGGGTTGTTTTACCTCTGAGCGGCACTTTTTTGCACACCATGGGCTAAATGGCCAGGTCACATGGACCCCGAAGGCTCAGAGAAGGTTGGGGGAGGGGACCCACTGGAATAGCTGTTGGGAGACAGATGGAAGCCTCCCGTCAAGGCCATCCAGCGTGTTCTTTAACGTGCACAGGGTATGACTCTCCCGCACACGGGGCCACGGCTTAACGTCCCATCCGACGGACGGCGGCCTTTCCAAGCCCATCGGTGTCCCCTACTGACCGTGGGCAGGGAATTTTGCGCAGATAAATCTCAACGCTGACCCAGCTGGGACTCGAACCTGGGAACTACAGATTACGAGCCTGGCGCGCTACCGACTGAGCCACCCCCGCCCCCATGGTCCCTTGTGCGGGAGAGCCATACCCTGTGCACGTTAAAGAACACGCTGGATGGCCTTGACGGGAGGCTACCATCTGTCTCCCAACAGCTGTTCCAGTGGGTCCCCTTCCCCAACCTTCTCTGAGTCTTCGGGGTCCATGTAACCTGGCCATTTAGCCCATGGTGTGCAAAAAGGTGCTACTCAGAGGTAAAACAACCAACCAACTCTATTTTCATCCTTTGAAACGAGTGGTATTTCATTCCATTCATGACGTAATTCACATTATGTGCTGCATCTCTCGTAGCACCACAGTCTCGTTTCTATTGTTGCACGTGCGCAGTCCGCTTCAATATTACACCATAATATTTGATACTGCTAAACGATTTTAATGCAATTACTTGATTTTCCTTAATGTTGTGTCATTTCGCATAACTGATCATTAAAAAGCGAGCCACGTTGACCGAATTCGTTAGCACAAGTGAATTGTACTGAGTGTTGAGGTTTTTCGAAAATAAATAGGAGTTGCTAATAAAACATTAAAAAAGGTAATTTCTCTTAAAGAGCCGCGAATCAAATTCCTTTGGTTTGCTTTCTAAATTTGTTTTTCTCAAGAGTAAGAAGTTCATTTGTGTGTTTATCAAATTAACCTCTGTCTATTTTTCGCTTATCTCTAAGAAATGCGAAACTTCTCTTTTCCTAATTACCTCGATTGGCGATAGGTGAGATCAATTGCTTCACTGGGGCTCTCGCCCTCACGCTCAACGACGACGTTTCGCCACAGGGAAAAATTCTGTTCCTAGAACTAATTGTTTGAAAATGTATTTAAACAAAATATTTTCACAGTATCCCACTTAATACACTACAGGAAAAAAATTGCAACAGCTGGAAGGATTAATGCCATTTTATTGAAACGCAGGCAGCTGTTAGCATACATTGAGATGTGCGATGGATTACATCATCAAAAAGATATGGAAAATTACCACTTTACCTATCTGGGAAAGTGGTTTAATTAGCATGATGTTGAAACGCCCCGCGCATAAATGCATTCATGAACACGACGGGGAAGGCTATCATACAGTTCTATCATGTCCTCATGAGAGATAGAACGGCAAGTAGCGAAGTCGCTATTCCATTTCAGCGACAGTGGTTGGCACACCTCTTGGGTGTTGTTGGAGCTGTCGGCCCATTGTGTTCCAGATGTATTCAATTGGTGAAAGGTCCGGCGAGCGTGCTGGCCATGGTAGTACCTGAACGTTTTGCTTGTGTAGATATGCAGACTAATACGGGCCGTGTGGGGACGGGCGTTATCTTGCTGGTAAAAGGTTCCGTGCTGCTGAACAAATCGGACAGCCACTGGCTGCAAAATGTTGGTACCATATCGTTGGGCAGTTAGATATCCCCTCAAGATGATCAGTTCTGACCGAGATGTTCGACTAATGGCACCCCACACCAGGTGCTGGAGCTGTGTGACGATGTCGCACACACTGGGTGGCGTTCCTTTCCCCTGGATGATGGCGAACATGTTGCCTACTGTTGTGCTGACCAAGACCTAAAATGAGATATGTCACTAAACACCACAGTATTCCACTCTTGTTCGTTTCAGTTCTGTCTGAGGTGACACCACAGAAGACATGCTTGCATGTGGGCAAATGTCAGGGGCAAATGCAATGCTGGACGATAGGCTCGCAATGAAGAGTGTAAAAGCCTGTTGTTTACCGTCCACCTGGTAAATATTCGATGTGTTACCTGTTGCCAATCGCTTTGCAGTTGCATTGTAGTCGCGAATATGTCACACAATGCCATGCGTCGCAAATGGAGGTCTTGTCACTCCGTGATCATGCATCATCTTCCTGATTCTTGTCGGCGTGTGGTCATCCTTCTTGAGCCCACTGTCGCCACATGTGTACGATAGTGCTGAGATTGCGGCCAACAAGGTTGGCCACATCTCTGTATGAAAAACCAATTTCTCTAAGGCCGATGATTCTTCCACGCTCAAAGTCAGTTAACTGTTGGAACAGTTGTTGAGGTCTGCGTAAGGACATCTTCAGTGGGTTAGAACAATTTCCACAAAGTTTTGTCAACCAGGGAGCCTTGGTTGCCTTTATCTGTGTTTGACTGCCCCGCACCTGTGATGTCAGTTCGCGTCTGTACAATCGTTTCGATCGTCCTGCAAACCTAATCATTTCCATATACTACCGCCTCCCTAAATTTCGTCACATTTGCATAATTTCTTGCAAGTGTTGCATTTTTTATTACCTGTAGTTTATTTGGACAAGTATAGCGATAACACACAATTAATGCTGTAGGGCAGTTTAAAGGTAAACACCTGCATTAACCAAATACTTGGTTATAAATTCCTTTGGATACTGTTTTAGAAATAATGCGAAAATCCCTTTCTTCAGAGTAGAGTTATTCGCAGATGTGCAGTTGGAGGTTTCCTTGTTTCCAGGTTTATCACAGCACTTTATGGTTCTTGATTCACTGTATAGTATAGGTTCACTGGTTCACAGAAAGTCCGGTTGTGTGATTGGAGCTTTCTTCAGTGTTTTTTTTAAATATCCAAGGATTATGATGTTTCGTGATGCACCGTGCAGTTTTTTATTTTTACTCTTATAGAAAAGTTTAGATAGCTTAAAGTTTATTGCTAGAATTCTTCGTAGCAATTCTTAACTGGTTTTTTAGCAATATTTCTAAAACTGTGTCTAAAAGTATTTATAACCATGTATTTATTTATTTAGCCATCTCAGGCGTTTACCTTTAAACTTCCCATTATCTTTGTTCATAGAAAACTTTGTAGTGATAATGTTGAGAAAAATGCAATCAACTTTCTGTTATCGATTGACCTAGCATTTATTGAATCATATTACGATTAGAGTTCGAGCTCTGCAACTAATAGGGTAATTATTTCGTTTATTAAATCTTAATGTTTACTTTTTAGGAGTTTCGTTGCCTACTTGGTAGACCAAGAAGCAAGATCTCCAGCTCTCAACAAATTCCAATTTTACCTACAGACCTCTGTGGTGCCAGATGAAAGTTATTTGACAACTTTCTTAATGAATTCACCCTTCAGGTTCGTATTAGAATAAAACCTTCGTAGCGAGTTCACCCTTCGAGTTCGTATTTACATTGCACGGTACTACTACTTTATATCCCCAACCCTCTGCCAGAGGACAGCCATGCTCACACAACTTGCTCGGGTAAACCGACCTGTGCCACCTTGATCCGTACTGCACGGCTGATACAGCTAGCTGGGGATTTATGGAGTTTAAGTTTAGAAATAGCCAAAATAACTTCAGACTGTGTTATAGGGGCCAACATTAAAGCCACCAATGCATCTATCATCATTACAAACAATGGGAGTTGAACTAACCACATTGTTTAGAACATCACTGAAATGCTCAGCCCACCTAGCCATGACAGAATCCTCCCCTTCTGTAACCTTACCTTGTTTATCCTTCAATCCTTGTATGCCTGTCCGTTTTCTACCACACGAAACATTAACTATCTGGTACAGCTCTCTGCTGTTGTGCTGTCTAACTGCTTCCTCGGCTTTGTCAGCCAAACCAAAGCCAAAGATTCTTATTAGCATCAAGCCAAAGATTCTTATTAGCAGCTAACTGATCCTTTACAAGTTTATTAAGGTCTCTGTAATGCTTTCTATTAGGACTAGTAGGGTATTGATTAGGGGCATTCCTGCAGTTCTTTCTTTCCGAAATAAGCTCAAGTGCCTTATCACTCAGAAAATTTTGCCTCTTCTGCTCCTTTTTTCCTAAAAGAGTACTGGTAGTGTCCAAAAAAGCCTGTTCAAAATGATCCCATTCTTCCTCAACTTCAGTAGTAAGTAAACCATGACTGTCATATAACTAAGTAACCTATCATGGTAAGCTTTAGTTATAATTGGGTCTTTCAGAGCTTCAATAGTAAAGGTAATTTTTTTAACCTTAGCACAACAGTTTTTAAGTTTAAGTTGCAATACACTTTTAACAAGGTAATGGTCAGATCCAATTTCAGCTCCCCTATATGCCCTTGTATTCCTAATAGAACTAGCCTATTTGCTGTTAATATATAATCAATCATATTCTTATGCAGCCCATCAGGTGAAACCCATGTGTACTTATGTATGTCGTGGTGTTTGTAATAAGTGTTAGTTATTCGGAAACCATTGAGTTTACTTACCTGTAAGAGACGTTGCCCATTGCAGCTACCAATAACAAAATGGCCTATCACCCCTCCCTAAAGGTCAGAGTCAGTTCCAACATTGTTCAGTCCAGTCCAGTGGATTTATATGGTCAGCACCAGGACCCCTTATGGTTGACCACTCCTCAGCAGGGTAGAAAAAAAGAAGAAAAGTATCCATAGTTGTCCAGATCAGTAGGCCGCACTAATCTGGCAGCCCTCCCCTTCCGTTCACTTCCACAAGAGAGTATCTCTTTTGAAAGGTACTAACGGTCTGCACCACGAGAAGGTGGAGTCGGACATTAGGTGCTAGGCCTGGCCGGTTCTGTGCATCATCACAGGGGATTGGTGCACAGCTCTCCTTCCAGTGACTACCTAGCTACCATTTACAGACCATTTCCAGTAGTAAAACTATTAATAAATAAATTTTAAAAACTTTTTTAGGGCTTCGTATTTAGTAGAAATGAAGCTCCTCAGTTGGTTTTCTAACTCTCTTAACTCTGCTTGCAGGCGAACAGTTAAGGTGAGTCCAGTTCACGTGTTGAAGGAATTCTCGACGGTTAACGTTAACAACTTGTGTCGTCATCTGACAGAAGCCGACTTTTGTGGCCAGGTGAGTTCAGTTGCATTTCGAATCTGTTGCTCTTAAAGATTAAATTCTGTTTTGAACAGCTGAAATTTGTTGATTCCTGAACAGTCTGCTTTTTCGCTGCCTCTATATTCTTGGATTGAACTTCCTCCCCCCCCCCAATTGTTGTCGCATTTTCTCATCGTCCAGAATGAAGGTCACTGAACGGCAACTGCAAACGGCCCTAAATAATGTCTGTTTCAGTGACAACCAATGGGTTACGATTCTCTGCTCAGTAGACTGCTTGCGTGCACTTTTGCCCCAAGCATAGCCATAGCATTTGTTTTCCCATAGCCATAGCATTTGTTTTCCCATAGCCATAGCATTTGTTTTCCCATAGCCATAGCATTTGTTTTCCCATAGCCATAGCATTTGTTTTCCCATAGCCATAGCATTTGTTTTCCCATAGCCATAGCATTTGTTTTCCCATAGCCAGGTTCGAGTCCCAGCTGGGTCAGCGTTGAGATTTATCTCCGCAAAATTCCCCGCCCTGCCCACGGTCAGTAGGGAACACCGATGGGCTTGGAAAGGCCGCCATCCGTCGGATGGGAAGTTAAACCGTGTTCCCGTGTGTGGGAGAGCCATACCCTGTGCACGTTAAAGAACACGCTGGATGGCCTTGACGGGAGGCTACCATCTGTCTCCCAACAGCTGTTCCAGTGGGTCCCCTCTCCCAACCTTCTCTGAGCCTTCGGGGTCCATGTGACCTGGCCATTTAGCCCATGGTGTGCAAAAAAGTGCCGCTCAGAGGTAAAACAACCAACCCAACGTGACCTGCTATTTGGTGACCTCCTCCACCATCAGGTCTTCTGTGTTTGGTTGGGGTCCTTCTGTCTTTTCGTCGAGAGAAACGAATCATCGTTATCTGTTCGCTACCAGCAGTTGTCCCTGCATAATGTAGGAAAATTGTGATCCCTGCGCAGCCATCCCACTTGGGACTGCATTTTCAAACCTCAGTGGGAAATGTGATGCCATAATTGGCCGACTGCATTCATGATTAGGGCTGTACATCCCAAACCCTCTACATTGCTTTCAATGCCAGAAGTACGGCATGCCGGCACAGTTTGCCGAGGCAAACCCATATGTGGTGCTCTTTGGGGCAATCTTTATCAGGGCAATGAATCAGGGCAATGACTTGGCAGATGCTGCTGCCAAGTCAGCGGTTCCTCTGTCCGACTCTCCACTGTCAGTTCCATCTATACTTATTAGACTTCCAGCAGGGTTTTGCTATCAAGCTCTAGCAGCGGTCTCGGTTGGAACAGATTGTAAACTAACTTTTCTAGATCAAGCCTATTGGCAAACCGTGGCAGTCATGTTTTCGTAGGAATCGCAAGAAGGAAGTTGTATTTACTCGGCTTTGCCCAGGAAATAGCTCGGTTAGAAGAACAGTGTCTGGTCCACCCTGCGTACAAAATAATAGTTACCCATGACGAAGAGTTACCGAGAGGAATAGGACAAGAAATACACGCAGAGGGGTCAAAAGAAGAAGAGGAAGAAAGAGTAGGAGCCTCTAATTATCAAGCGGAAACTTTTGCCATTTTGAAAGCCCTAGATTATGCCTTTCAGATGAGAGGAGCAGGATATTTCAATCTATTCAATCTGGCCTTAATTGGTGCAGCGATAACAGAGATAAGATATTAAACGAAATCGAAAGAAAATACGTAAAAACCAAGAAACATCAAACTCCACTGGATCCGGGCTCACATAGTTGGGAAGGCAATGAGTCAGGAGATGGGAAAGTGAAGATAGCAGACGTAACAGATTCCGATCCCCTCTACTGCTGAGCCATGGGAAAAATAAATTTAACAAAAGTAATTAAAGAATGGCAAAATACATGAAACATCAGCGAATGGGGAAGAACGTTAAAAACAAAATTATGTTTCTATGTCTGTGTAATCTATGTTTGTGCTGTCCAAAAAAAAAATTTAAATAATTATTTACGTTATCCTGTATCTGTATAATTGTTTACAAAAATCCAAAATAAAAAATGAAAAGTTTACTTAAGTACTAAAAATATCTCTTGATGTTTTGTGTGTTCTCTGTCAATAAATGTAGAATATCTAAAAAAATAAAAGGAAAAAAAATTAAAAACTTTACTAAAATAGCAGAAATATCTCTTGGTATTTGTGTATGTTGGTAAATCTGTTTAGTTTGTGTAACAAAATTATTTCTGTTTAGCCCAACAGGCTAATCTCAATATTTTCAATTGTTTAGGATAGCTATTTCAATTTACAGCTCATGTTTATTACGTACCTCTGTTCTCTTTCCACTCATCCTCAAATTTTCCTTGCCAGGTGAATTATATGGTTGCAAATTTTAAAATGGATAGGCACTGAGCGTGAGTACTAATAACTATGTTTTCAAACCAATTACAATACAATGCAAATTATTACAAAAATGTGGATGAAGTATCTTATAAACAAATTAACTACTATCCTACATAAGTACTCGTCCTGTGCTCGTTCACTAAACTTTTGTTACTAACAACAGAAAACAAACACCCGCGCACACACTAATAAATATACTAATTATTTTCACTTAACGCGCACTGAATGAGACCATCTGAACGTCCTTTCAGATCTCACAACTTTAACACACTGCTATCTTTTTTATTCTTCCGAATCTTTCTCAGTTCTAATTCGTTGGCTAAATTGAATCTCACGTACAAGCACACACTATTGACTCCGACCCTTATTATTCTACGAAACAGAAAATAATATCCTCAGCTCAGGTTTTTTCTCATATGCTCAGTCTACATTTCCTCTGTGATTACCGGTCCAGTTGAAAACTGTTGTCCCCCCCCTCTTTTTTCCTCTCCACACCTCCTTCTCTCTCTTTTACTTTCACGCCCTTCTCTCTCTTTTGCCCTCGTGCTCTTCCTTCTCTCTCTTTTCCCCTCGTGCTCTTCCTTCTCTCTCATTTCCCTCGTGCTCTTCCTTCTCTCTCTTTTGCCCTCGTGCTCTTCCTTCTCTCTCTTTTGCCCTCGTGCCCTTCATTCTCTCTCTTTTGCCCTCGTGCCCTTCATTCTCTCTCTTTTGCCCTCGGGCCCTTCCTTTTCTCTCTCTTTTGCCCTCGTGCCCTTCCTTCTCTCTCTTTTGCCCTCGTGCCTTCCTTCTCTCTCTTTTGCCCTCGGGCCCTTCCTTCTCTCTCTCTTTTGCCTTCGTGCCCTTCCTTCTCTCTCTTTTGCCCTCGTGCCCTTCCTTCTCTCTCTTTTGCCCTTGTGCCCTTCCTTCTCTCTCTTTTGCCCTCGGGCCCTTCCTTTTCTCTCTCTTTTGCCCTCGTGCCCTTCCTTCTCTCTCTTTTGTCCTCTTGCTCTTCCTTCCAGCCACCTCACTGCAAGCTCACTTCTTTGCTCACGGCCGAACGGGAGTTGGAATCCCGTTGAGCAAATGGCGATTTGTTTAAAGATTCTACAAATATTTTATAAACCAGCTCTTCAGTGAATGAATTTCCCTACATGAAAGGCGAGCCCAATCCTCAGGTGGAATCTGTTTTCTCCTCCGTTCCCTTATTTCCTACAGCCTAATCTTACTTGAACTGTACACATAAGAATCACTTTTTACAATAACATAACTAACATTTATTGCAGTTGACCTATTTTTCGCAATTAACATGACACATTAGTTGGTTGGTGTGGCTGGAAACATCTCTCACCACAGCATTGTCTCTCTCTCTCTCTCTGAGAACGGCCTGACCGATGACGACCCCCTCACACTCTGCTCACACTTGCCCTCATAACCTAACTTTCTCTGATCCTCAAGACTTACCTTCTCGATCCGGGTTTGACTCCTCACAAAAGATGCCATCTGCCTCTTCCATTGGTCAGCAACCACCAATCAGAAGGAGCAAATACTAGTGGGACTTAAGGGTTCTTTGATGTTTCGCTCTCTACCCCGTGGGCTCTCCCAGGGACGCCGTGATGCCAAGGTTCTGATTGGCTCCCTGCGGATGCATTGCAGGGGAACAGTTGTCGCTCACTTCTGCTCTCTGGAGACGTCGTCACCTCTTAGCAGAAGTCTGTCTTTGTAACAGGTTAAAGATTTTGCCACCTCAAACTGCAGTGGTGTGCACAGTTAAAAGTGGCTGGAGTGATGGCCCACTGCAGGTGGGGCCATCACTCCAGCCACTTTTAACGTTGACTTGATATCGACTTGCGCCAGCCACCCAGAATTTGGCGTACCACCCAGAATCTGCGTGTATATGAGAATCTGAGCAGAATTCAATTCAAACTTAATCTGCAGCGCAGTCGGAGCATATTCTGTTCGAGCAACCTAGGCCAATAGGCTTCTGGCATGCTGGGCACGAGTACTGCGTGTCTCTCTTCAATCTAGATGGACAAATAGCACAAATGTTTCTTGGAAGAACTCGAACTACCAAGCTCAATCCTTGGGGTGTTGAGGTGGCAAATCTTTACCAAGGACACTCTGTATGGTCATTCTTATCTCACGTGGTCGTTGTACACACGTTGTTTTAGCTGTGGCAATATCGGTGACCTAGCCAGATCCTTAGAGATGCTGCTCTGGGAACTGTGGGAGCAGCCTCGCAACGTTGGGAGAACAGGAAGCGTTGATTGCGGTCAGGCCAAGGACCCGATAACAAAAAATGCCATGGGCCAGCGTTGTGTCCGACGACTGCAGCCATAGTTTGAGCATTTTTTATCGATTTCATCGACTCTTCCTTTGGTGTTATTATAGTCACGGGCTTTTTAGTGTCGGGTCCACTTCGGACTTGTGGTGCATCGACGGGATCAATATGAGAGCGTTGTCTTTCTTTGGCACAAAAGACACCCTAGTGTAATCGTTGGTGAATCCGTGCAATTCCGTTTCAGTACTCTCCGTTTGGAAGATTGAAACTCCTGTGGTGTTTCTCTTTCCTTTTTTCTTAGTGTTCTCAAATAAGTTAAACCTTTTTCTTTCAGTTTTCCCATCAGTTCTGTAGAGCTGAATCAGTTATCGGTCTAACATTACTTCCTTCAATTTCTTTGCACAGACGAAGTACAGATCGTGAGGCAATAGCGTTTTCCTGTCCCTTTCTGTGAGTCCTATGCCATCCGAAATAGATGTATGCATTTGCATGTAGAAGACGTTCTTGCATCACACAAGACAATTGTCTTTATTCGCTGAATAATGAACGAAATACGGATTCGATTATATCCGTATTTCGCTGCTTTATTCGGCATTTTCCTTTTTAAATTGACATCAACCTCTAAACGGGATCAACATTTCATCAATACACTCGTTTGTTCTAATTGTGTAAGGTTGTTTACAGATGAATTTATTGGAAATACCCGAGATGGCAGCAAGGGCGTCGGGGTTTCGACCTTCCTGTCATGTAGATGGATTATCGAATCAGAGGCAGTTTATCGAAGTCAAAAATCTGTACTTTGTCATGACTCAAAAGAAAATTTCGCGACGTGTTCCGTCTGTAGCGAAAATATAGTCCGCGTTTGCGTGATTGGACTTGAAGACAGCACTGTAGAATAATAAGCCAAATAAAGCTTTCATTTCGGTTTCACATGTGGGTCCAAGTTCAATCTTTTCTGCATTTTTGAATCGAGACCGCAGACTACTTATCGTTTGTGAAAGTAACGATGTCTCTGATCATTTCGACGTCCGTCATTTCGATCCACAAGTCTTGGAATGTCTTCAGATCATTTTCCTCCTGGTAATCGGACAAGGTTATGACTTGGAGTTCGAGATGAACGTAGTATGGGTTCTGCGACTGACCATTTATAACCGTTCTTTCGGTAAAAATATCTGGATTCAATCGGCGTATTATCTTCAGTGAGTATTTGATTATTTTCAGGATCAGAGTTTTGCTGGCCCACCTTGTGCTGAATCTTGTTCTGTAAAGGTTTCAAGTGCATCATGTTGATGTGATTCCTGTGTCGGAATTTATTGCAGTACGTTGTTATCAGAGTCAGACTGCTCAGATTCTGTTTCATGGTCACTATAAACATGAAAATCTGGGTGAAGACGATCATCCTCCAAATTACTAAAATCTCCTTCATTTTCACTCTCCAGCCATTCCAGAAGATGTCTTGCGATCTTCCTCTTCCGGTTTGTTCCGGAACTGCCAGGTTGAGACATCTAAAAGAAAAAAAAATCATGTGGCCACTAATGCTGACATGGCGTCTATGAAACACTATGAACGTGTACACTCTATTGCTGACGTTATGTCTAAGATACGTCGACCATAAAATCCCACTAATAGTGACCTCATGTCTCGGGGACACCAACAGGATTCTGCAGGACAGAGTGTTGCCGCTGCGCTAGCGCAACGAAGCACCTACTGAGGTAGGGTGCGTGTGAAGGTGCTGAAAGGGACAGAACGATACAAAGAAAGAGATATTCCGCACTTTCATTGGCTGGTATATACTACCCACGTCAGCAGTTAAAGGTTAAGTATTTTAAATTCCTTCACTTCTCTGTCCTTTTTCTCCTTCCACTTACTTATTACTATGTGTACTCTTGTTTAAGTATTTCAAATTCCTACACCTCTCTGTACTTTTTCGTTTTCTCCTTCCCCTTATTTAATATCTCTTTATTCTAATCTGTCTCTTTTCTTTCACCTTCATCTACTTTTTTTTCTCTCTTCTTCTTTTTTTTTAGTTTCCTTATTTTTCTTACATGTTTTATTTATTGATTGTTTTTTATTATTATTATGGGGTAGGGGAGGCTCAGTTGGCAGCGCGACACGTTCATAGCCTGCAATTCTCAGGTTCGGATCCCAGCTGGTCAAGTGTAGAGATTTTCTCTTCCATACTCCCCGTCCTGCCCACGGTCAGTAGGGGACACTGTTGGGCTTGAAAAGGACGCCGTCCGTCTGATGGTAATGTGTCTGCTGTCTTAAATGAGCTCTCCTTTCATCATCTTCGTTAGCTGCCATGAATGTGCTCTCCTTACAGAGTCTGCAATCGTTGCCTTGAAGCTGCTCTCTTTGCAGTGTCTGCAATCGTTGCCTTGAAGCTGCTCTCCTTAGAGAGTCTGCAATTGTTGCCTTGAAGCTGCTCTCTTTGCAGTGTCTGCAATCGTTGCCTTGAAGCTGCTCTCTTTGCAGTGTCTGCAATCGTTGCCTTGAAGCTGCTCTCTTTGCAGTGTCTGCAATCGTTGCCTTGAAGCTGCTCTCTTTGCAGTGTCTGCAATCGTTGCCTTGAAGCTGCTCTCCTTACAGAGTCTGCAATCGTTGCCTTGAAGCTGCTCTCTTTGCAGTGTCTGCAATCGTTGCCTTGAAGCTGCTCTCTTTGCAGTGTCTGCAATCGTTGCCTTGAAGCTGCTCTCCTTACAGAGTCTGCAATCATTGCCTTGAAGCTGCTCTCCTTACAGAGTCTGCAATCGTTGCCTTGAAGCTGCTCTCCTTACAGTGTCTGCAATCGTTGCCTTGAAACTGCCCTCTTTGCAGTGTCTGCAATCATTGCCTTGAAGCTGCTCTCCTTACAGTGTCTGCAATCATTGCCTTGAAGCTGCTCTCCTTACAGTGTCTGCAATCGTTGCCTTGAAGCTGCTCTCCTTACAGTGTCTGCAATCATTGCCTTGAAGCTGCTCTCCTTACAGTGTCTGCAATCGTTGCCTTGAAGCTGCTCTCCTTACAGAGTCTGCAATCGTTGCCTTGAAGCTGCTCTCTTTGCAGTGTCTGCAATCGTTGCCTTGCAGCGTTGCCCTGCAGCTGCTCACTTTGCAGTGTCTGCAATCGTTGCCTTGAAGCTGCTCTCCTTACAGAGTCTGCAATCGTTGCCTTGAAGCTGCTCTCTTTGCAGTGTCTGCAATCGTTGCCTTGCAGCTGCTCTCTTTGCAGTGTCTGCATTATGTGTCTTAAACGTTCTCTCCTTGAAGCGTCTGCCTTTGCGGCGTTTTCGAGGCTAAATCAGAAATCCCTGACTGAAGAAATCAGTTGGAAAAGGAATTTCAAATCATTTGTTTCGTATTCTTAACTTTAGGTGTCTCCCATCATTATTTCCATTTTCTCCTGATGTGGTGTTTCCATTTCAGCCGTTTAACGGTTTGTAATGAGCAGTGATTATAGATGCCCCTGCATTGGTGCGCTTAAGTGCATCACTGACTTCAGTTTCGGAGAGAGGTCTACTTTTCTGGTTGCTGAGACAACCGGAACTTTAATGAAGGGAGATAAAGTAGACAATGGTGAGTGGGACAGTAAGGTGACGATGACTTCTGTTCGTAGAAGTCGGAGCGAGTCGCCCTGTTTTCGAGGACTGGAGAGCGTTCGAAATTGTGGGCTTTACTCTTCACAATCAGTTGGCTGTTTTCAGCCAACTGATTGTCTAATAAATATTTCCTCACGAAATGGGAAAGTTTAAAAGAGAGAATTATCTTGCTGCTGTGTGAGGCATTCAAAGGAATCTGGCCAGTAAAGAGGGTCACCATGTGGTCACATGACCGAGGTAAGTGTAATGTCAAAAACCTATAGAAGAGTATCAAATTAAATATAATTTAAAGTTAAACCCACCAGGCGTGATCGTGATGAGCTTGGAAAGTGATTGACCTTTCTCATACTGATTGCGATGAATCGTCCTCAGGGTCCTGCTGTGTTCCTCGTGCACGACTTGCCAGAGTTGTTCACCTCGGCCCACTCGTCATTCTTCGCACGCAAGTTTCACACTCATCACCATGACCACACGAGGAGCCTCGTGAAGAGCTTGGCACAAGGAGCTTACTACCAACTTCTGAAGCGCCACCTGCCACAAGGGATTGTCAAGTAAGCCTCATTTAAATCGTTTTCAATCGCCCATTAAATGCGAAACAAATTCATTTGGGTAAGGTTTATATTGCAATAGGAGGCGAAGGATTTAAACTTATTTCCTTTGGGAAAAAGATCTGATGCAAACTTCCACAGCTACTAAGGACCATTGCTAATCAAAATAATTTACTATCCTGAATAGTAATTGATTTATTACTCGCATTTAAGAGAAGTATCTGTAGATCGTTGGTGCTGACAGATCAGATCTCAGAGAAGTCTTTTGAAGCGTTAGCAATACTAACACATGCTTTTTTTTATTTTTTTAGTACACTTCTATTGGCTTAGACTTATCCAAAAAAAGTTAATTGAATTAAATGTAATAAAAAAATCATATGTGAAAATTAAAATTTTTTAAATGTTCTTTTAAGAAATCACTTTGATGTAAAAAATGAGTAAATGGTGCGAGAATAAATCCACTTTGAGAAAGGAATTTTGTTTCCCCATGAAGTCGGGTTTGCCAACTAAGGAAGTTCTTTTCCCTTCTTCTTTCTCCTCAGCATTGATTCTCTTTCAATTCCCTCGATGCTCATTCGTTTCTCTCTTTTCCTCGTCACAGAATTTTGGCCCAAAGAGCCTTGCTCGTGCTTGAAGAGGAAGAGGAATCTTTAAGAGGTCGTCGTCTGCATCTCAGCGACGTTCATCGTCTGCGTCTCGTTCCCTCGCTCTCTGCCCACGACCCTTGCTGCCAATCAGCTCTCAGTTCACCACTCAGGAAGATCAGCGATCACAAACTCTGGATCGACTTCTCCTTTGTAAGTTATTTCTTCGCAATGCTGATCCCTGTCAGCTCTGTTTCGTTTGTTCTCTTCCCATTCGGCTGAAAACAAATCTGGCGCGCTTGGCTCATTAAAAGGGGGACTTCAATGGATGCAGTACTCTGTAGGGAAGTACTCGCACAAACGGGAGGGATGGAATACTCAAGCACTGGCTCCTCGATCGTTGCCTCTCCTTGTTGAATATTGGTGTCAGCGCATGCTCTCCTTCCCCACACACCCGCACATTCTATGCCATTGATCTCTGCATATGCTCCTCCTAGATTCTTCCACTCTTTATATGGGAGGTCGAGGGCAATCCATGTGGAAGGGATCACCTCCCTTGGTCTATAAGGTCTCCCGCAAGGGGTCTTGCAACCCTACATGTGTCTCATGGTGGAAGCTTGATCGGGCTAACTGGAGTGGCTTCGAACCCCTTTGTGAGTTTGATTAACACTCGCTCAGCTAGGATCCAATCAGTGTTGCAGTGGTGGAGATGGACTGTATCGTCTATGCAGTTGCCTGGACTATTCTTCAGACCTCAACCTGGTTTCCGAAACCGTGGTGGAATCCAGACTGCACCACAGCTCGTAAGTTTCAGAACAAGGCTTTGAAAGGGGACTTCAGAGATATCGGCTTTCAAGTCGATATCTCCTGGCTCCTTCACTCTCCCCGTTGAATGTGGTTGTCAGCACCTCATCCACTCCCCTACCCACACATTCAGTGTCATTCACCATCTGCTCCTCCTCGACCCTTCCATAACCCCATAAACCAACCATGATTTCCATTAAAGGAAATTCATTGACCAACGCCGCCAACAGGGCTCGCCACAAGGCTCCATCTTCTTTGTGTTTGTCATCGTTGCTTTCATCATCCGTGTCTGTCCCTTCATCCCCAAAGTTGCTGATCATCCATTCAATGGATGATCAGGTAATTGGGGATATGCCTCCATTTTTTTTATCAATAACGAATTAGGTCTCACGGGAGCTCCAAAATCAGTCAAGTGCCTAAGATCTGGTGATTTGCAGGTGGAGACGACATGCTCGAAACATTCTGAGCTGCAATTAAATGTTACAGCGATTGGTGGAGTGGCGCTCACTGTCACTTCACACAAGACACTCAATTCCTCCTGAGGTGTAATCTCGGAGTGGAGCCTGCTCAAGGTTTCTGAGAAGGGAGTGATACAGTCCACCAGATTTCGCAACACCATGATGGGAAATTTGTGCCCATGATGGGAAGGTGCTAAAAATTGATGATACACCATGATGGGAAATTTGTGCCATGATGGGAAGGGTGCTAATATTGACTTTCAACATACCACACCTGCATACTCCCATCAAGGCAGGGTACTTCCACTCCAAGGTACAGCCGTATATATCAAACCCTCTGCGTTGTTTTCAATGCCAGAGATATGGCCATGCCCGCACAGTTCGTTGTGGCAAACCCACCTGTGCTTGTTGTGGCAGCCTCGATCCTAACTACACAGCAGAAAAGGCATGCTGCGTGAAATGTAGTGGCGAACATCATTCCGTTGTTTTTGTGGCAATGCAGAAGTATATCAGCATACCACCATTTGGATCTCTCTCTCCCGCTGTGAAGTGCCTCCTTACACAGACAGAACTGAATTCGGTGTCAATCTTGACATCAATTGTGGGCTCCATTCCTGCCGTGGCATCTTCCACTGCCACCATTGGAAGGCCCACTCCTTCCCACCCACAGACAGCCAGAACTTCAACACCTAAGGGGTCGCCACACGCGCCTAAAAAGAAATTTTTAACCCCTTCGTACTCAGCGATCTCTGACCCATGGCCTTCGGACGACTCTGAGGACATGGACACAGACCGCAGCGATGGTTAAAATAAACTGAAAGTTGTCCTCCCAATCTTCTAAGACCTGAGATGGCCACTCTTCTATAAAGGAATTGTCATGTCCAGAGGAATATTGTCAACATCAAGGTCCTCCTGAGGGCACATGAGCCCATTTGCATGTGCCTGCGGGAGACTTACCTGCAGACAGCCAACGATCCCACTATCCGGCACTTCTCTCTGGTTCACCAAGAGAGATGATCCAGTTCGTGGGGATGTCATCATTCTTGTGAACAATCATTTTCCATTACAGGTCATACCCGTCACCACCAACTTAGAGGCGGTTGCTATCCGCCTCTCTGTGGGCTTTTCATTGACTCTCTGACTGTCTACCTATTGCCCAGTCAGAAGCATCGTCTTCCGGAAAGACCTTGGTGATTTCGTCCCACAGCTGCCGTCCCCCTTCTAATGGGGGACTCAAAGGACGTGGTCCACTCTGGTGCAGTGATACCAACAGCAGTAGCGGGGTCTTGGAGAAGTGTCTCCTGGCTCCTTCACTCTCCCCATTGAATGTGGTTGTCAGCACCTGCATCCACTCCCCTACCCACACATTCAGTGTCATTCACCATCTGCTCCTCCTCGACCCTTCCACCCTTTACATCGAAGGTCGAGGACAATTCATATGGAAGCGATCAACACCACGTGGTCTGCACCATCTACCGAAGGAATCCTTTTAGCTCCTCGTGTGTCTCGCGGTAGAAGCTGGATCAGGCTGACTGAGCTCGATGATCACTCTGTCAGCCAGGAGCCAATCGATGTTGCAGTGGCAGAGATGACGGACTGCATCGTCCACGCAGCTGCCTCAGCTATTCCTCCAAAACCGTGGTAGAATCCCGACTGCACTGCACTGCAGCTCGTAAGGCTCGAACAAGGCTTGTGGGGAGGGGGGGGGGGGTCAGAGATATACAATATCCCCTAACCTAAAAGCTTTCAAATGCTCCAGGGCAAAGATTTTTCTGGATCTGGCACCTGAGCCAAAAAAAAAGTCTTCTATCACCCTCACAACTAGTTCTAAGGTTGTGTGAGATAAAGTCAGGATGATGAGAGGAAAGCACACGTCCCACGCAATATCTATCCTGGAGCACAATGTACATGCAAATGCCGACAGTCTGGGAGAGTCCTGCTCCTCCATTTCTTCTTATCGTATTACTCCCCCGAGAGTCTGGCTTTCCAACACCCAGTGTGGGTTTTGCAGACGGTCTTCCTTAGACTACCTGATCCGCCCCGAATCAGCAGTCGGGAATTTTGTTTAGAGAGCACCTGGTATCAGTTTTCTTCGACATCAAAAAAGCTTATGATATGACGTGGAGATTCGGCGTTCTTTGTCACCTCCATAATTTCGGTTTGAGAAGTCACAAGCCGAATTTCATCACAAAGTTTTTATCATCTCGCACTTGTTGAGTTTGGGTCAGTAACATTCTGTCGTGCCCTTTCCCAAAAGACAAGGAGGTGCCACAGGGCTGAGTGATATACCTTTCGCTGTCAATTAAAAGAAAAGATAAAAATTCGCTGAAAATTAAGGATAAACTCGATTAAACGACAATTTCCTTCAATTATACACAATACCCTCTATATGGATGCATTTAGCATCTTTTGCTCATCATCCAGAATGAAGGCCATTGAACGACAACTGCAAATTGCTCTAAATATTCTCGCGTTTGGCGACAGCTAATGGGTTTCAGTTTCCCTACAGAAAACGGCTTGTGTACACTTTTGCTGCAAGCATAATCATCGTCTGGACTCCGAGCTGCAGCTTGGTGGTAACATCATTCCAATTGTGGCAGAGATCAAGTTGCTCGGTCTCATCTTTGACTGGAAATTGACCTCTTTACCATATATACGACATCTTATGTCGAAGTGCATGCGGGCATTGAACAACCTCAAGGACCTCTCATCCCTCTCTTGGGGGGCAGACCAATGTTCATTGCACTGCCCCTACTGAGTACTTGTCCAGTCGAAACTGGACTACGGATCCCAGGTGTATGACTCCACCCTGCATTCGGTGGTGAAGGTGCTGGACATTGGACACCATTAGTCCCTCCGTGTTTGCACAGGGGCCTTCCACACTTCACCGGCCCAGAGTCTTTACGTTGAGACCAAAAGTCCTTTTTATCAATTCACCGTCAGCGGTTGTACCTGCAGTATGCAGCAAAATTGCGATTCCTGCCAAGCCATCCGACTTGGGACTACTTTTTCAGTCCCCTCTGGGAAATTTCATACCAGAATTGGTCAATGCCAATCGTCCTTTCTGTTTGCGTGTTCAAGGTTACCTGCGAGACTTTAACACCAGTTTCGATAGCATCTAACAGCCATGACGGTTGAGCCATGATCACCGTAGCTCACTGTTTTCCCTCCCTTTGACTTTCTCTTTGCAGGAAAAGGCCTTTACACCTGACTGCGTGTATCTATGCCAGCCATCGTGCTGAGCACCCGAACTTCTTCCTGTTCTTTAGAGATGGCTCGAAGTCTGGCACATGGTCTGCTCTGATATAATCATTGCAAACTAGATCCCAGAGCATTGTTCCATCTTCACTGCAGAGTTGCATGCTATCAGCCTTGCCTTGGACCACATAGTATGGGGCGGGGGTGGCTCAGTCGGTAGCATGGCAGACTCGTAATCTGCAGTTCCCAGGTTCGAGTCCCAGCTGGGTCAGCATTGAGATTTATCTCCGCAAAATTCCCTGCCCTGCCCACGGTCAGTAGGGGACACCGATGGGCTTGGAAAGGCCGCCGTCCGTCGGATGGGACGTTAAGCCGTGGCCCCGTGTGTGGGAGAGCCATACCCTGTGCACGTTAAAGAACACGCTGGATGGTCTTGACGGGAGGCTACCATCTGTCTCCCAACAGCTGTTCCAGTGGGTCCCCTCCCCCAAACGTCTCTGAGCCTTCGGGGTCCATGTGACCTGGCCATTTAGCCCATGATGTGCAAAAAAGTGTCGCTCGAGGTAAAACAACCCAATCACATAGCAGCTAAGCGTCATCGTTGGTGTGTCCTCTACACCAACACGCTTAGCTCGCTACAGGCTTTGATCTCGGTAACACCCTTTTCTCTGCAAGATCCGCAAGCAGCTCCATCGTCTGGCAGTCACTACCACTATACTCTTCTGTTGAGTGCCTAGTGATGTCGGGATCAGATGCAGTGACTTGGCAGACGAATCAAGTCTGCCACACCTCTGTCTGGCCCTCCACTGCCGGTTTCATACCTGGACTTCCAGCAGTATGTTGCCACTGAGTTCGGGCATAGTGGCAGAGATCGTGGTCTGAATAGGTTGGTAATAAACTTTTCGAGATCAAGACTATTGTGAAACTGTGGCACTCCTGTTTTTTGTAGGAATCGCAAGGGGAAAGTTTTACTTGCTAGGCTCCCCTTTGGTCATCCGTTTCTTCTTCGACGACGATTTTTAACCACTGAACATATTTTAATTGATTGTACAATATTACTTGTACAATATTATTGTACTTTCACAATATTACAGCGAGCCCCTTACAACGGAGAGATCTTTGATGACTCGCTTTTAGATCCTGTTTTCGAATTTTCAAGTTTTACTGGTTATTTTTTTAATATTCTTTGTCTTTTGACTTGTATTCATTTTATGGGTCCTAATACACCCACTGTTGTTTTCTATTTTACAGCTGTTGACTGTTTTACCCTGCTTCTTGTATCCATTATTTTTTATGCCTTTTCGTTTCTTGTTAATTCTTTTCTATTTTCGTTCCTTTCCTCTTCGTCTCTCGATTTTTATTTCGTTCTGGGTTATTCCAATTTTACCTTGTTTGGCGTATTATAGCTATTGTCGCTGATGCGCCATAAAACCCCAACCAATCAACATCAGTCTCTAGGACTCATTGATACTTTGCATTGCACAATGTTTTTCCGATAGAAATAGTTGCACCTTCTAATGATGGGCTTAATTTTTCTGATAATAAAAATGTCCATTTGTTTTCAAAATTAATAATATCTTCTTCGTTTCCCACACTGCCCCATACGGAATGTTAGTTAAATTTTCCCACCGCTCCTGAGTGTTGCATTTTCAATTTTACAGAATGTATATATGCATACAAAATCCTCATGCAGCCATGGGCTACGGAGGTCCAACCAGACTGGTAATTTACCTCTCCAGACGTGTCTGTTCTGAGCTACTGCTACTGCGTTTGGCCACTCTAGGTCAATTCTAGCAAGGTCCTGTTTGACATTGTCTACCCATCGCAACCTAAGTCTCCCCCTTTTTCTGATAACCTTAGGCACACTGTTCATAATCCGGTTTGCTTAGTCACTGGAAGGAGAGCTATGCACCAATCCCCTGTGATGATGCATAGAACCGGCCAGGCCTAGCACCTAATGTCCGACCCCGCCTTCTCGTGGTGTGGACCGTTAGTAACTTTCAAAAGAGATACTCTCTTGTGGAAGTAAACGGAAGGGGAGGGCTGCCAGATTAGTGTGGCCTACTGATCTGGACAACTATGGCTACTTTTCTTTTTTTTCTACCCTGCTGAGGAGTGGTCAACCACACAGGGTCCTGGTGCTGACCATATAAACCTACTGGACTGGACAGATATATGGCTCTGAGCTTGATTATGGATCCTGATTTTGCTGCACTGGTGGGCTTCTGTGGAGGGAAAATCTTCCGCTGTGTTTTCTATTTGTTTGTGGGTTGACAGCCCCAAGTGAATAGATTCACAGGATATGTTTATCAGCTGGTGGATAATCCTGAGCAGAAGTCATCGCAGGCACCTGAACTCTTTGCTTCTATTGGCATCGTCAAATTCTACATTGGAGGAAGTCTTCCAGTGTAGATGGCTTCAGCCTTTAGTAGTGGGGGAACGGGTCTTTGCCCCATGTCTGCGATTAGGGGGCTGTTTGATATTGTCGGCATTCCCTCTCTCAATAAACATAGTTTCTTTAAACATCCCACTAACCATTTTCTCTCCATAGGTAGTTGGAATGTGAGGACTCTGCACAGAGCTTTTTCTCTTGATGTCCTCACACAAGAATTCCACCGTTATAATTTAGATATTCTCGGCTTGCAAGAGACCAGATGGACAGATAAAGGTCAGTTTCTTAAAAATAATCTTAAATTTCTCTTTTCAGGGAGCGACGACAATAAGTATCACCAAGGCGTGGGTCTGCTTCTCAGCAGACACGCTAGCGATGCTCTTCTAGGATATGAGTGCATTAATGAACGGTTTGTTACAGCAAAATTTCAGACAAGCGTTAAAGACTTGAATGTTATCTGCTGTTATGCCCCCACTGAGGATGCCGATGAGGATGAGAAGGATAGGTTTTATGAACAACTTCAGGATATTTTGAATTCTGTCAAGAAAGGAGATATTACCCTTGTTCTTGGTGACTTCAATGCCAAAGTTGGTACTGACTCTGCTCTTTGGGGAAGAGTAGTAGGCCCTTTTGGTATTGGTAGCTGCAATGGCAATGGGCAACGTCTCCTACAGGTAAGTAAACTCAATGGATTCAGAATAACTAACACTTATTACAAACACCGCGACATACATAAGTACACATGGGTTTCACCTGATGGGCTGCATAAGAATATGATTGATTACATATTAATTAACAGCAAATGGGCTAGTTCTGTTAGTAATACCAGGGCATATAGGGGAGCTGAAATTGGATCTGACCATTACCTTGTTAAAAGTGTGTTGCAACTTAAACTTAAAAAGTGTTGTGCTAGGGTTAAAAAATTTACTTTTAATACTGAAGCTCTGAAAGATCCAGTTATAGCCAAAGCTTACCATGATAGGTTACTTAGTCATTATGACAGTCATGGTTTGCTTACTACTGAAGTTGAGGAAGAATGGGATCATTTTAAACAGGCTTTTTTGGACACTAACAGTACTCTTTTAGGAAAAAAGGAGCAGAAGAGGCAAAATTATCTGAGTGATAGGGCACTTGAGCTTATTTCGGAAAGAAAGAACTGCAGGAATGCCCTTAATCAATACCCTACTAGTCCTAATAGAAAGCATTACAGAGACCTTAATAAACTTGTAAAGGATCAGTTAGCTGCTGATAAGAATCTTTGGCTTGATGGTTTGGCTGACAAAGCCGAGGAAGCAGTTAGACAGCACAACAGCAGAGAGCTGTACCAGATAGTTAATGTTTTGTGTGGTAGAAAACGGACAGGTATACAAGGATTGAAGGATAAACTAGGTAAGGTTATAGAAGGGGAGGATTCTGTCATGGCTAGGTGGGCTGAGCATTTCAGTGATGATCTAAACAATGTAGTTAGTTCTACTCCCATTGTTTGCAATGATGATAGATGCATTGGTGGCTTTAATGTTGGCCCTATAACACAATCTGAAGTTCTTTTGGCTGTTTCTAAACTTAAACTTCATAAATCCCCAGGGGTAGATGAAATTACTACGGAAATGCTTAGAGCTGGGAATGTTTCGGTTACCACTTGGATGACTGAAATTCTGAATATCTTTTATGATAAAGGCATGGTTCCTAAGGATTTTACCAGAGCTATTGTTATCCCTATTTTCAAAAAAGGTGATCGCAGTTCTTGTGATAACTATAGGGGTATCAGCCTGCTCTCTGTTCCAGGTAAAGTTCTTTCCACGATTGTGCTTAATAGAATTAAGAATCTGGTTGACAGTCAATTGCGTGATGAGCAATGTGGATTCAGAAGTGGTAGGAGATGTGTGGATCAGATATTTTCACTTAGGCAGATTCTTGAGAAATGTTTAGAGTTTCAGAAACCTTTGGTTGCTAGCTTTGTTGATTTCAAAAAGGCTTTCGACTCTGTTGATCGTCATAATTTGTGGTTGATTGTGAGATCATATGGTATACCAGACAAGTTAGTTAACATTATGAAAGCTCTCTATAATAACACTGAGTCGTGTGTGAGAGTTGGTAAGGCTAGTAGCAATTGGTTTAGCATTACTTCTGGTGTTCGACAAGGGTGCATTTTGTCTCCTTTTCTCTCTAACTTGGTTATTGATTATGTTATGCGAAATTCACTTCAAGGGAAAGATTTTGGCCTTAAATGGGCTGGAGATACGAAAATTTCTGATTTAGATTATGCTGATGATTTAGCCCTTTTGGCAAATGATGTTGATGAGATGAACTCTTTCATTCGAGCTGTTGATGAGACTGGTAGTAGAGTAGGTTTGGTTATAAACAGAGAGAAAACTAAAGTGATGAAAATTGGTCAGGCAGGCTGTGATTCATTTAATCTGAATGGTTGCAGTCTTGAGCAGGTGTCACAGTTTAATTACCTTGGGAGGTATGTAACAGATACTGATGATGTGCGGCATGAGATTAACAGATGAATAGGGATTGCTGCTGGAACTTTTAAGAATCTATGGAGATCGTGGAGAAATAGGCGTATACACCTAAAGACTAAAATTAGACTGTATAATAGTTTGGTTCTTTCTAGGGTTAGTTATGGTAGTGAAACGTGGACACTTTGTAAACAAGGTAACAGGAAACTAGATGCTTTTGATTCCAGATGCTTACGCAGTATCTTGGGCATTAGGTGGTTCAACTTTGTAACTAATGATGAGATTAGGCAAAGGAGTCTGCAACCTCCTTTAAACAGCATATTGTGCAGAGAGAGACTCCGTTGGTTTGGCCATGTTGCCCGTATGGATAATTATAGATTGGCGAATAGGGTTATGAACAGTGTGCCTAAAGGCCTCAGAAAGAAGGGGAGACCTAGGATGCGGTGGGCAGACAATGTCAAACAAGACCTTGTTAGAATTGGTGTCCAGTGGCCAGATGCAATAGATGTAGCTCAGGATAGACTTGCTTGGAGAACTAAATTGCACGATCTGGTTGGACCTCCGTAGCCCATGGCTGCTTGAGGATGATGATGATGATGATGATGAATCTGCAGCTATGCACACGGGCAACATGGCAAACCAACGCAGTCTCTCTCTGCACAATATGCCGCTCAAAGGAGGTTGATGGCTCCTTCTAACCTCATCATTACTTACAAAGTCAAACCAATCTAGAATCAAATGCATCAATTTTCTTGTTATCCTGCTTACAAAGGGTCCATGCTTCGCTACCATAACTAACCTTAAAAAGAACCAAACTATTATACAGCTTAATTTTAGTCTTTAGGTGTACACACCTATTTTTCGACATTCTCCGTAGATTCTTAAAAGTTCCAACGGCAAATCCTTATTCTTCTATTTATCTCATGCCGCACATCACCAGTATCTGTTACAGAGCTCCCAAGATAATTAAGCTGAGACTCTTGCTCAATGGCACAACCATTCAAAGCACCTGAAGCACTATCTGTCTGACCAATTTTCATCACTTTAGTTTTTTCTCTGATTATCACCAAACCTACTCTATTACCAGTCTCATCAACACCCCTAATGATAGAATTCATCTCATCAACTTCAGTAGCCAACAGGGCCAAATTACCTGTATAATCTAAATCAGAAATTTTGAAATCTCTAGACCATTTAAGACCAAAATCTTTCCCTTGCAAAGAATTTCGCATGACATAATCAATAACAAAACAGAAAAGGAGACAAAATGCACCCTTGTCTAACTCCACTAGTAATTCTAAACCAATCGCTGCAAGACGTACCAACTCTCATACAAGTCTCAGTGTTATTATAGAGAGCTTTCATTACATTACCTAATTTGTCTGGTATTCCATATATCTCACAATCAACCACAAATTTTGACGATCAACAGAGTCGAAAGCCTTTTTGAAATCTATAAAGCTAGTAACCACAGGTTTCTGAAACTCAAAACATTTCACAAGAATCTGCCTAAGTGAAAATATTTGATCAATACATCCCCTACCACTTCTGAATCCACACTGTTCATCACGCAGTAGTCCATCAACCAAATTCTTAATTCTATTAAGTATAATCATGCAAAGAACTTTGCCTGGAACAGAAAGTAAACTAATTCCACTATACTTATCACAAGAACTGCAATTATCTTTTTAAAAAATTGGAACAATGATAGCTCTAGTAAAATCCTTATGAACAATACCTTTATCATAAAAAATATTCAAAATTTCAGTCAGCCGTGTGACAACGCAAATGTTCCCAGCTCTAAGCATTTCAGTGGTGATTTCATCCACCCCTGGTGATTTATGCAGTTTTAATTAAGTGATAGCCAAAGTGACTTCGGAATGAGATAAAAGGCCATCATTAAAGCCAGTAATGCATCTATCTTCATTACAAACGATGGGACTACAAATAATCGCATTGTTTAGAACATCTCTGAAATGCTCAGCCCACCTAGCCATCAGAGAATCCTCACCTTCAACCACCTTACCATGCTTATCCCGCAATCTCTGTGTACCTGTCTGTTTCTTCCCTCATAAAACAGTAACAATCTGGTACAACCTCCTGCTGTTGTGCTGTCTAATTGCTTCCTCTGCTTTATCAGCCAAGCTAACAACCAAAGAGATAAACTGAGAAATATTTTGTAGATGACCTCATGAAGTAAAGTGAAGGACGACCTGCCTCACCTACTTTCGTCTCTTTCCATCGCTAAACCTATTCCTTTCGTCCATTATTGTTCTCAGCACCAGATGTTTTATTTTCATGTTTTACAATTGTTGATTCTGGCTATTTTTCGTGGTTCCTTTACATCCATTGTTGACTTTTTCGATATGTCCACTTACATTTGAAAAGGGAAGAAAGTAATCCCTTTCCCAACTGACCGAGATCGCATAGAAGCTCTGTTGGGCTTCTCCTCGTTTCTCATATAACATACAGACACCTACACATTCATTTATCAATCACATACATAGATTCAAAGGATATGTTTTATCAGATGGTGGATAATCCTGAGCAGAGTTCATCGAAAGCACCTGAACTCTTGCTTCTACAGGCATCGTCTTCCAGTGGAGTTGGCTTCAGCCTTTAGTGGTAGGGGAACGGGTCTTTGCCCCACGTCTGCGATTTGGGGGCTGTTTGATACTGTCAGCATTCCCTCCCTCAATAAACATAGTTTCTTTAAACATCCCACTAACCATTTTCTCTCAATAAATAGTTGGCACGGGGGTGGCTCAGTCAGTAGCGCTCGAGGCGCGTAATCTGCAGTTCCCAGGTTCGAGTCCCAGCTGGGTCAGCGTTGAGATTTACCTCCGCAAAATTCCTCGCTCTGTCCACGGTCAGTAGGGAATACCGATAGGCTTAAAAAGGCCGCCGTCCGTCGGATGGGAAGTTAAACCGTGGCCCCGTGTTTGGGAGAGCCATACCCTGTGCACGTTAAAGAACACGGTGGATGGCCTTGACGGGAGGCTACCACTTGTCTCCCAACAGCTGTTCCAGTGGGTCCCCTCCCATAACCTTCTCTGAGCCTTCGGGGTCCATGTGACCTGGCCATTTAGCCCATGGTGTGCAAAAAAGTGCCGCTCAAAGGTAAAACAACCCAACAACAACCCCATAAGTAGTTAAAATGTGAAGACTGCACAGAGCTTATTCTCTTGATGTCCTCACAAAAGAATTCCACCGTTATAATTTAGATCTTCTCAGCTTGCAAGAGACCAGATGGACAAATAAAGGTCAGATTCTTAAAAATAATCTTAAATTTCCCTTTTCAGGGAGGGAAGACAATAAACATCACCAAGGTGTGGGTCTGGCTCTTAGCAGACACGCTAGTGATGCTCTTCTAGGATATGAGTGCATTAATGAACGGTTTCTTACAGCAAAAGTTCAGACAAGCGTTAAAGACTTGAATGTTATCTGCTGTTATGCCCCCACTGAGGATGCCAATGAGGATGAGAAGGATAGGTTTTATGGACAACTTCAAGATATTTTTAACGCTGTCAAGAAAGGAGATATTACCCTTGTTCTTGGTGACTTCAATGCCAAAGTTGGTACTGATTCTGACCTTTGGGGAGGAGTGAGAGGCAACTTTGTTATTGATAGCTGCAATGGGCAACGTCTCCTACAGGTAAGTAAACTTAATGGTTTCCGAATAACTAACACTTATTACAAACACTGCTACATGCATAAGTACACATGGATTTCACCCAATGGGCTGCATAAGAATGTGATTGATTATATATTAATTAACAGCAAATGAGCTAGTTCTGTTAGGAATACCAGTTCATATAGGGGAGCTGAAATTGGATCTGGCCATTATCTTGTTAAAAGTGTGTTGCAACTTAAACTTAAAAAGTGTTGTGCTAAGGTTAAAAAATTTACCTTTAATTCTGAAGCTTTGAAAAACCCAGTTATAGCTAAAGCTTACCATGATAGATTACTTAGTCATTATGACAGTCATGGTTTGCTTAATGGGACCATTTTAAAGAGGCTTTTTTTGAAACTAATAATACTCTTTTAGGAAAAAAGGAGCAGAGGAGGCAAAATTATTTGAGTGATAAGGCACTTGAGCTTATTTCAGAAAGAAAGAACTGCAGGAATATCTGTAATCAATACCCTACTAGTCCTAATAGAAAGCATTACAGAGAACTTAATAAACGTGTAAAAGATCAGTTAGCTGCTGATAAGAATCTTTGGCTTGAAAAGACGAGGAAGACGAGGAAGACGAGGAAGACTGACAAAGACGAGGAAGCATTTAGACAGCACAACAGCAAAGAGCTGTACCAGATAGTTAATGTTTTGTGTGACAGAAAACGGACAGATATTACAGAGATTGAAAGATAAACAAGATAAGGTTATAGAAGGTGAGGATTCTGTCATGGCTAGGTAGACTGAGCATTTCAGTGATGTTCTAAACAATATGGTTAGTTCTACTCCCATTGTTTGTAACGAAAATATTTGCATTACTGGCTTTAATATTGGCCCTATAACACAGTTTGAAGTTATTTTGGCTGTTTCTAAACTTTAACTCTATAAATCCCAAGGGAGAATTACTAGAGAAATGCTTAGAGCTGAGAATACTTCGGTTACAATATGGATGACTGAAATTTTGAATATCTTTTATGATAGAGGCATGGTTCCTAAATATTTTATCAGAGCTATTATCTCTATTTTTTAAAAAAGGTGATCGCAGTTCTTGTGATAACTATAGGAGAAGCAGCCTGCTTTCTGTTCCAGGTAAAGTTCTTTCCATGATTATACTTAATAGAATTAAGAATCTGGTTGACAGTCAATTGCGTGACGAGCAATGTCGATTCAGAAGTGGTAGGGGATGTGTGGATCAGATATATTCACTTAGGCAGATTCTTGAGAAATGTTTAAAGTTTCAGAAACTTTTGGTTGCTAGCTTTGTTGATTTCAAAAAGTCTTTCCACTCTGTTGATCGTCAAATTTTTGGTTGATTGTGAGATCATATGGAATACCAGACAAATTAGTTAACGTAATGAAAGCTCTCTATAATAACACTGAGTCTTGTGTAACGATTGTTACGTCTTGCAGCGATTGGTTTAGCATTGCTAGTGGAGTTAGACAAGGGTGCATTTTGTCTCCTTTTCTGTTTTGTTTGGTTTTTGATTGTTATGCCAAATTCGTTGCAAAGAAAAGATTTTGGCCTTAAATGGTCTGGAGATGCGAAATTTTCTGATTTAAATAATGCAGATGATTTGGCCTTGTTGGCAAATGATGTTGATGAGATGAACTCTTTCATTCGAGCTGTTGATGAGACTGGTATTAGAGTAGGTTTGGTTATAAACAGAGTGAAAACTAAAGTGATGTAAATTGGTCAGGCAGGCTGTGATTCAGTTAATCTGAATGGTTGCAATCTTGAGCAGGTGTCTCAGTTTAATTATCTTGGGAGCTATGTAACAGATGCTGGTGATGTGTGGCACGAGTTTAACAGAAGAATGGGGATTGCTGCCAGGATAACTTTTAAGAATCTATGGAGAGTGTGGGAAATAGGCGTATACACTAAAGACTAAAATTAGACTATAATAGTTTGGTTGTCTCTAGGGTTAGTTATGGTAGTGGAATTCGTACGCTTTTTAAACAAGATAACAGGAAACTTGATGCCTTTGATTCTAGATGTTTAAGCAGTATCTTGGAGTAGGGGTTCTCAACGTGGTGTACGCCGTGAGAACTCAAAAGTTCTATCTAGTAACAAAGTAAAAATTAATATCTAGTAACAAAGTAAAAAAATAGAAATAGCTAGTAACAAAGAAAATATAGAAATAGTAATATCTAGTAACAAAGTAAAAATAACCATTGTTATACTATAACTATAGTTTTATCTATCTATACAAAGGGTACGCCAGTTAGATACAAATATCCAGGGTGTACGTGAAGCATAAAGGTTGAGAACCACTGTCTTGGACAGTTGGTGTTCACTTCGTAAGTAATGCTTCTTTTAAGCATCCAAATTACCTCTTTTAGGCAGCACATTGTGAAGAGAGAGAGATTGTGCGAGTAGGGTTATGTATAGTGTTCCATATTTAAATGATTATTTATATTATTTATTTGAATAGCAATGGGCAGACAATGTCAAACAGAACCTCGTAAGAATTGTCGTAGAGTGGCCAAATGCAGCAAATATGGACAGACACATCTGTAGGTATTGGTAGCAGCAATGGCATTGGGCAACGTCTCCTGCAGGTAAGTAAACTCAATGGATTCAGAATAACTAACACTTATTACAAACACGCGACACGTAGTAGAGTAGGTTTGGTTATAAACAGAGAGAAAACTAAAGTGATGAAATTGGTCAGGCAGGCTGTGATTCAGTTCATCTGAATGGTTGCAGTCTTGAGCAGGTGTCACAGTTTAATTACCTTGGGAGGTATGTAACAGATACTGATGATGTGCGGCATGAGATTAACAGATGAATAGGGATTGCTGCTGGAACTTTTAAGAATCAATGGAGATCGTGGAGAAATAGGCGTATACACCTAAAGACTAAAATTAGACTGTATAATAGTTTGGTTCTTTCTAGGGTTAGTTATGGTAGTGAAACTTGGACACTTTGTAAACAAGATAATAGGAAACTAGATGCTTTTGATTCCAGATGCTTACGCAGTATCTTGGGCATTAGGTGGTTCAACTTTGTAACTAATGATGAGGTTAGGCAAAGGAGTTTGCAACCTCCTTTAAGCAGCATATTGTGCAGAGAGAGACTCCGTTGGTTTGGCCATGTTGCCCGTATGAATAATTATAGATTGGCGATTAGGGTTATGAACAGTGTGCCTAAAGGCCTCAGAAAGAAGGGGAGACCTAGGATGCAGTGGGCAGACAATGTCAAACAGGACCTTGTTAGAATTGGTGTGCAGTGGCCAGATGCAGTAGATGTAGCTCAGGATAGACTTGCTTGGAGAACTAAATTGCACGGTCTGGTTGGACCTCCGTAGCCCATGGCTGCTTGAGGATGATGATGATGATGATGTGAAATAAGTGATTTGAGTGTTATTTATGTGTGTGTGGTGGGTGGATGGAATCTAAGAGAAGAGGTTTGGTCTTCGTGGCCCTACCATTTCTGAATCCCTAATCTATCCATCAACCAGAGGTTTAATTCTGTCAAGAACAATTATGGACGGAACTTAATTTCGAACAGAGAGTTTGACTTAGTATAATTATCAGAAGTATGATCGCCTTTCTTAAACATGGATATAATAATACCTGTAGGAAAATGAACATTGAAAATATTTGAACAATAGGGTTCGCCATCTTAGAATATCAAGGTGCCTTCGCGCACACGAGCCCATTGTGTGTCTCCAGCAGACATATTGGCAGGTAGTCGATGTTCACGTGATCTGATCGAGCACTTTCCATTGATTCGCCGGGATTGAGATAGTGCCGCTTGCGGGAGTGTCGCCATCGTCGTGAGCTACCATTCTCTATTCCGGGTCATACCCTCACAACCAGACACGCACCCAGTTTCGGGGGTAGGGGCGGATGAATCACTTGAACGAGGGAAGCGTTCACACTTCAGATCCTAAGTAAAGAATTTCTGATTACCAGCATTCTTATTTCTTTGTTTCGTGTTGCGAAATCTACTTTCCCTGATCTAACTTTATCATCAGCTAATTCCGATCACCGACTATCTCTCCGTCAGTCATCAACAGATAGGCTTCAAATTGCTCATCTGAGGAAATAGGTTCTGAATGGGGGGGGGGAAGTGAAAAAGGGCCAAGTGCCAAGGTGACGTAATTGTAATGCTGATAAATTAAGGCACACCAATCATAGATAAGAAAATAAAATGAATTTTTTTATGAATCAGGAATTATATTCTTTTTTGTATCTCACTCTATTCCTTTTTTGTTTTCAGTTTGATACCACCACTCGTAAAACCGAAGATGCCAGATCCCTTCTGGTAAGTTTTATTTTTCTCATTCGCCTCTAATTCGATTCAAAATATGCGGGAATAAAATGAAAATATTTTCAAATTCCCTCGGGAACTATTTCCATTCTAAAAAAATCACATTTTTACATCTCTCATTTTGCTGAAGTGAAATTTTTCTGCAAATTGTTTCGATTCTTTGATGAAAGGAACATTCTGTTCAGCATCTAATTAGATATTTATAGGACAAAATTTTAAGATAATATGTAATATGATAAATATGAATATTTAGTATAATATAATATAAATTTTAGGATAATACGTAACATTTTTATATAATATGTGAACAGGCACCAAAAGAAATAAGAACAAGTAATGAAACAAAGATTAAAGTTAAGAAAGAAATCTTGTTTTAAACTTTTTTCGCCAGACTGAAACTGGTGCTCGTTGTTACAAAGTCGCTTCATGTGCAATTTGAGACAGAACACTCCTTGTAGGTAGAACAAATTGCGCAGAATTGATTTCTTACAAGTGGTGAACTCAAAATTTCAAATTTAACGAATAACGGAGCTGATTTGAGTCACAAATAAAAAAAATGAAATTCTCAAAATCACTAATAGTAATAATATATTTCTTTGATTCGTTTAAAATACAGGATACAGGGAAATAAACAGTTTTAGTTCCAATAAAAAAACTAAATCAAAGTTCTTTTCCTAGAAATAAATTTTATTTCTCTTGATTAAACCCAGTGAGAGGGGAACTATGGCAGTTGATAAAGTTTAATCCGGTATGCGAAGTATTTGTGAATCCAGTAAAAAACTAAAAAATTTTAGCCTTTTAATTTTTATTAATACATACACAATCGTATCAGAAAATATGACCACCTACCCAATAATGGGAATAACCAGACTTTACCCAGATGACATCGGCGAGACAGCGTGGCATGGATGCACTGAGGCCCTGGAAGGTTGCCAGAGGCATACATGCCCATTTGGACTCCAGCACAGCATGGAGATTCCGGAGATGACGTGGTTGTGGGTCTGCACCGCGAATCTCTCTATCCAATGGTACCACAAGAGCTCTATGGGATTGATGTCGGGCAATTTCTGGCCAAGGGAGAACGGAACTATCGTTGTCGTGTTCCTTGAACCACTCACGCACCACCTTAACGACATGACAGGGCACATTGTCCTGTTGGTAGACACCATGACCACCAAGGTAAACATCCAACATGAAGGGATGCATGTAGTCAGCGAGGATGGACAGTTAGTCATTGGCATTCATAGACCCATTCAATGGTACCAGCGACCCCAGGTCATATCAGGAAAACATCCCCCACTGCAACTGCCGGACCTGTACTTAACCGGCAATGCGTGTCCAGGTCCCCTCAGTGCGAGCTCCTATATGCGGCGAGGGGACCACCCTGTGAAGGTTCCGCTGGCTTGGTTACCTTCACAGTGTCCTGAACGCTTGCCTGCGTGTTTGCCATGCGTGGAGACCCATGTCCCAGGAAAGGAGGATCCTGGTAGTTGCTAGGGGGTCCCCGTCTTTTCTCCTCAGCTCATGACTGGCAGGATCCCCTTTGGCCATTTTGCCATTGGGGAGCCTGTCTGTTGCGGGGCTGGGCAGCGGATTCCGGGGCCTCTGCTATACACTGCTTTGGTCTCTGCTTCTGGTAAACGGGAGCTCCTGGGGTGGACTCCCCCCCCCCCCCAGGAGCAATCGGCTGGTGGGCAGGTCCTGCTAAGGTCAACTATGCAGAGTGGTGAGTAACCTTTGACACAGTCCGTGCACAGGTTAGCAAGTTTCCTCACAACTTATTTTCCTTTTGAAGTTATATTTTTTTTGTGAGGCCAGTTTGGTCTTTCACAATTTTGTTATTTTACGCATTGTTCCTTTTCTGTAGAATGTTTTTGTTCTGCACATTTCTCTTTTTATTTTCCTTTTATTTATTTGTGAGGGCTTGGCTCACTGCCTGTGTGGGTATAGTGCCTGGGCGTCCCCTTATTGGGCTCCGTGGAGGGTGGGGACAGCGGGCAGTGATGACACAAAAACAAATATGAGAGAGAATGATGAAATTAATGCGATCAACGCCAACAAGAGGGTTTGACATGAGCCCCCATCTTCTTCATCTCCATTATCTCTGCCATCATCATCTGTCTATGTTCCCAAGATTCCTGATCGTCCACTCCACTGTCGATCAGGTACTTGGGGACATGTCCCCATTTTTCGTAAATAAAGGTTTGAAAGGTCTTGCAGGAGAGCCGAAATCCGTCAAGCGCTTACGATCTGGCGACTTGCAAGTTGAGACCACTTTTTCAAAACATTCCAAACTGCTCCTTAAGGTTACAGAGATTGGTGCGGTGGCTGTTGAGGTCACTCCCCACAAAACTCTGAATTCCTCTTGGGGTGTGATCATAGAGTGGGACCTCCTCAGAGTCACCGAGGAGGAAATCCTCTCGGAGCTCACACCTCAAGGAGTAACAGCGGTCCACCGGGTTTCGATACACCGTGATGGTAAATTGGTACCCTCCCGGGTACTGATTGTGACATTCAACTCGCCACGCCTGCCTTCTTCCATCAAGACGGGTTATTTACATTGTGAGGTATGACCATATATACCGAACCCTCTGCACTGTTTTCAGTGTCGGATATACGGTTATGCCCGCACAACATGTCGGGGGAAACCCACCTGTGCTCGCTGTGGCAATAAGGATCATCTCGATCCTGACTGCACAGCAGAAAAGGCATGTTGTGTGAACTGTAGTGGCGAACATCCGTCATATTCCCGCTACTGTTCAAAGTGGAAGGAGGAAAAGAAGGTACAACACCTCAAGGTTATGAACAACATCTCTTACGCTGAGGCAAGAAAGCTCGTTGCACCGCCCGCCCCACCTGGCAGTTTTCCTATGCCAGTGCAGTCATTGGAAAGCCCATCGTTCCAATGATTCCGCTGACAGTGCACACTCATATCAGTGTCCCACCAACTAAGTCTTTCTCACCTGCAGCTAAGTACCTCCTCACGCAGGCAAAACCGAGGGTGGTATCGACTTCGACATCAACCCCAGTTTCCATTCCTGCTACTCAGCCTCCCACCTCCACCACAAGGCCTCCTCCTCCCTGTCCTCAGATAGCAAGACCTTCATAACCTAAGGGGCCCCCACTGGGGCCAAAAAAGAAAATCACTGCACCACAAAGGGCGGTCACCGATCCATGACCCTCGACGATTCCGAGAACATGGATACCGACCGTCCCCTATTCACTAAACCATTCTCTGCAGCGGTTAAGTTGAATAGGAATTCGTCCGCCCACTCTACTAAGTCCTGAGATGACCACACTCCTACAATGGAATTGTCGTGGATTCCAGAGGAATATTGACGACATCAAGCTCTCCTTCAGGCACACCAGCCCATCTGTGTGTGCCTGCAGGAGACTTACTTGCAGACAGTCACAGATCCCACAATCCGGCACTTTTCCATAGTTCGCCGGGACTGGGATGGAGATGGTCCAGTTCGCGGGGGTGTCGCCATCCTCGTGAGCAACCATTCTCCATTCCATGTCGTACAACTCACCACCAATTTAGAGGCGGTAGCCATCCGCCTCTTCATGGGGTTCTCGCTGACTGTCTGCTCTGTCTATCTTCTATCCTGGAGCATCATCTTCCAGGAAGAGCTTGATGATCTCGTCTCGCAGCTGCCAGCCCCCTTCGTCATAATGGGGGACCTCAATGGACACAGTCCACTTTGGGGCAGTGCTGATGCCAACGGGAGGGGCAGGGTCCTGGATCCTTCTTTCTCCCTGTTGAACACTGGTGTCAGTACTTTCACTCTCCAACCAGCACTTTCACTGCCATTGACCTTACCATCTGCTCCTCCTCGATCCTTCCACTCTTTACATGGGAGGTCGAGGACAACCTGTACGGAAACGATCACCTCCCCGTAGTGTGCACCATCTCCCGTGGGGGGTCTTGCAGCCCTTCACGCGTCTCACAGGGGAGGCTCGATCAGGCTGACTGGGGTGGGTTCGAGCTGCTCTCTGAGCTCGATAACCACTCTGTCAGCCAGGAGCCAATCAATGTAGCAGTAGCGGAGATAACGGACTGTACCGTAGATGCAGCTGCATCAACAATTCCTCAAACTTCGACACGGTTTCCTCGCTTTCCGAAACCGTGGTGGAATCCAGATTGCACCGCACCTCGTAAGGCTCAGAACAAGGCTTGTGGGTGTTTGGGAGATATCCGATGTCCCCCAACCTCGAAAAGTTCAGACGCACCAGGGCGAAAGCTTGTTTTGTCCAACGCCAGAGCCAGAAGGAATCTTGGATCAAATATACGTCTTCTATTACCCGCATGACCAGTTCTAAGGTCGTGTGGGATAAAGTCTGGAAGATGGGTGGGAACTACACGTCCCACTCGTTATCGATTCTGGAGCACAATGGGCAGGCAATTGCTGATCCCAAAGCAATTGCTGACACTCTGGGGGAGTCTTTCTCCTCCATCTCATCATCGTCTTCTTACTCCCCCAAGTTTATTTTCCAGAAGAGCAGGGCAGAACACTTTCCTCCGTATTTCCACTCGAATTGCCTGGAGCCTTACAACAGGCCATTCACAGTGGAGGAGCTTCGCCTTGATTCTCTGCCAAACTCCCCGCCCTGCCTACAGTGAATAGGGGTCACTGTTGGGCTTGAAAAGGCCGCCCTCCGTCGGATGGGACGTTAAGCCGTGGTTCCGTTTGTGGGGAAGATACACCCACACACGTTAAAGAACACGCTGGATGGCCTGGACGGGAGGCTGACACCCTTTTCCCAATAGCTGTCCAGTGGGTCCTCTCACCCAACCATCCATGAAACTACGAGAGCTTCGAACTTGGACATCAGTCCCAAATAACTGATATTTAAGTAGCGAATATCATGTTTTTAAAATTAAAAGAGCTCGAATTTACCCCTTAAAAATGGTAGACTTTAGATACAATTCATGTTCAGAGTTGCAGTAAAAATTAGACCATAATGCTACCTAACCAAATTGGCAATAAATCATCACCACGGTTCAAAATTCGAAAGTTCCATAATTAGAGATATGAATGAACTGACTGATTTCAATAATATCAAACTAATGTAGACTAGCCGTCCCATGGCCGAGTGGTTAGCGCACTTGTATACTGATCTAAGGGACCTGGGTTCGAGTCCCAGGTAAGGCATGGATGTATGCGTTGTTTTTCTGCTGAGGTCCTGCCATTCTCTCAGATCTTCTACTCTGGCATATAAACTGACAGGCTCCTGTCAGACCTCTGTGGCAAGTAGCTGCTTGAAGGGGTATTTATTTATTTATTTTCTTTTTAATGTAGACGATAGGTATTCTCCCAGCTGCTCCGTAGCTTTAATGTCAGCATTCTGATAGGCATCAAGCAGCACACAAGGCTCAAAATTCGAAAGTACCAAAATCAGAGATATGAATGAACAGATTTCGATAATATGAAAGTAATGCAGACGATAGGTACTCTCTCCGTTGCTTCGCAGCCTTAATGTTAATGTTCTGATAGGCCTCAGCCAGCACACGAAGGTGGCTTTTAGTGCCATCCATATGATGTAGTACTGTCCTGTGTAGTGGAATGTCAGATGGCATCATTCAATCATATTCAAGCACTCCTCTCGTGCACCTGCTGTAGGGCCGGACGATGTCCATTATGCCATGCTCCAACATCTCTCACCATCGAGTAAGGATCGGCTGCTCCATCTTTTCGATCGCATTTTTCTCGAGGAGCAGTTTCCTGACTCCTGGCAAGAGGCCATCCTTTCGGCTAAGCATCATCGTCGGTGTGTCCTCTACACCAACTCACTTAGCTCGCTACAGGCTTTGATCTCAGTGAGGCATTGGCCTCTCCCAGTTCGTACAGTCGCTCAAAAAAGTATCCAAACAGTATGGTTGATTACAGAATTCAGGAAAAATATCTGTCAACGTTTTTTTTTTAGAAATTATTGATCTGGCAACCTTCGTGTCACGTGACACGAAGGTTGCCAGATCATTAATTTCTAAAAAAAATGTTGCCAAATATTTTTTCTGAATTCTGTAATCAACCATACTGTTCGGATACTTTTTTGAGCGATTGTACTAAGATCAGCCAGCAGCTATATCATCTGGCAGCCACAACCACCATCCATTTCTGTTGGGTACCCGGTCACGTCGGTATCGGGGGCAATGATTTGGCAGATGCTGCTGCCAGGTCAGCCATGCCCCTGTCTGACTCTCCGTTGCCTTTTCCATACCTGGATTTCCGGCAGCATTTCACGATCGAGCTCCGGGCACAGTGGCAGAGATCTTGGTCAGAACAGTTTACAGACAAGCTATTTGAGATCAAACCAATCATCAAACCATGGCAGTCTTGTTACCGCAGGAATCGCAAGGAGGAAGTTGTGCTTGCTCGGCTCCGCTCAGGTCATTCGTTTCTTCTACGGGCGGACGACGTACCTAAGTGCAAGTTTTGTGACACCGTTTTAACTGTTAAACATATTTTAATCTAATGTGAAGCTTTTAATATTGAACGTAGAATATATTTTAACTTTCATGATTTTGCATCCAAGCCTCTTACACTCGGACATCTTTTAACTGATCATTGCTTTTTACCTCCAATCTTTGCTTTTTTACATATATAGGTTATTTTACCGGTTTATGATTTTATGGATTCCTTATTTATTCGCCATCTGACCTAGGTCATTTACACCTGGATTAGTTTTATCCATTGTACATACTATATATATATATATAAATATTTGTTGTTTTACACAAATTGTTATTGTTGTTTTTGTTATATATATTTTGTTGGTTTTGTCTTTCCCGGTTTTACACTTGCTGCTCTTTTTGTGTTGTATTTTATCACCTTTAGATGTTGCTTTTAGCTTTCGTTGTAGGTTTACATGATTTTTATCTCTAATTTACTATTTGTCTTTGTCTGGCGCATTATGGCCTCAGTTGCCAATGCGCCAATAAACCTCAAACAACCAACCAACCAACCAAGTGTCCAGGTGTTGGTTCTCATGTGTCTGACGTCCATCCATCACCACCTTTTCCACTCTTCCACTGCCCAATGACGGTAGTCCCTTGCGAACTGCAGGCGTCGTTGCCGATGAACCTTGGTTCATATGGGTGCCTTTACACAGTGTCGACTCTGGAGACCCATGCGTAACAGAGTTCACTCTACTGTTATCGGGGACACGTACCTGGGTGCTCCAGCGTTCATTTGAGTGGTCAATTGCTGCACTATTGCGCGTCAATTGCCCTTTACCAGTCGATGGGGGCAACGTTCTCCTCTGGGGTCGATGGCCTTAGGGGCTCCACAGTTATGACGTCTGGAGGTACTCAGTGGGCCAGCGGTTCATTCTTGGTACACCCTTACTAGAGCACCTCGCGAACATTCCACGAAGTCTGTTTCCGAGATGCTTCCACCCTTGGTGCGGTAGCCGATGATCATTCCTTTTTGAACGTCCGTCAAATCAATGCCTCTGCCCATTGTGCTCACGTTACACACTATATCTCATCAGTCCTGGCCGGCGGCTTACATCTCCATGTGGTCGACCTTGTCATCTGCACTCTGTGATGCGTGTTTTTTTTTTGTTTAAGGGTGTATTTATTTATTTTTTATTTATTTACTCAAATTAGCCAGTATTGAAATAATTGTATCAATATAAGAATTATGCAATGTGTGTTGCGTTCATCGTTAAACCTTATCAGTTCTTTTGGAAAGAGGGAAACCAAAGGGAAAGACTTTTGTAAAATTATAAAATAAAAAGTTGATACAAACGATTTTTAGGCAGGTACACTGTGATTCTGTGGATGGTCATATTATTTTGATACGATTGTGTATTTCGACTTTTTAAATTTAAATCTTTTTATGCTTAGCATGGGTGGAAGAAAAATAAAAATAATATTTATTTATTAATATTCTATGATACGGTAACTAAATGTTTAGCATTTCTAATAATATTGCATATCAGTACTCGACCAGAAATAAAATAAAAATGACTTTCACGTACCACTGTTTCAAACCAATTCTGATTAGGACACAAAATACAAGACAATTTTTCAAATTTCGAATCCTTTAGCTGAAACCAGCTCGCGCGAGCCGGTTGTTAAACTTAACTACGTTTTGATAAATTGTATACTTTTTTGCCGCCCCGTGGCCGAGTGGTTAGTGCACCTGGCTACTGATCTAAGGGACCTGGCATCGAGTCCCGGGTAAAACATGGATGTTCGTGTTGTTTTTCTGCTGAGGTTCTGCTGAGGTCGTCATAGACCTTCTACTATGGCATATAAACTGATAGGCTACTGTCAGACCTTTGTGGCAAGCAGCTGCTTGAGGGTGTATTTATTTATTTTTTATTTATTTACTCAAATTAGCCAGTATTGAAATAATTGTATCAATATAAGAATTATGCAATGTGTGTTGCGTTCATCGTTAAACCTTTTGGAAAGCGGGAAACCAAAGGGAAAGATTTTTGTAAATTTATAAAATAAAATGTTGATACAAACGATTTTAGAGATTGTGCTGATATGAATATTGAACCAAAAACTCCTATCAACAATAATAAGCTAATAGGCCTAAAAAATTTATACATTTACAATCAGTAGCACGGAAGCTGAAAGACGCTTTAGGCTTTAAGAATATAGGCACACCGGACAAAAGATGAGTCGCTCCCATCGGAGCCAGTAGATGTCGTGCTAATAGTAATGCAGCACTATAGAGAGGCTTGTGTGACCTTCCATGTGCTCTGTACAATAGATATAGTAAAGGGAAAATAGATAGTGCATTGGCAACAAAACCGTGACTCCAGCCTCCCTTGCTAGAGACCGCCATTTTGGGGGCAAAAAGTTTGCTACTGCTGATAATTCTCATTGTATTGAACTTGTTTAAAAATTATTAAATTGCATTTTCATTTTATTGAATCTGTTTAAAATATTGTATTGAATTTGCTTTCGGTAGTTTCATCAGTGAAATGAACGTCTGCGTTTGTGCTTCTTCGACCTGAAATTTGTTTATCAACAGTGGAAAGTGTATTGTGTGCTAAACAATCCCATTTGGAACAATATCCAACCACTGCTGAGATCCAATAAGGAATGATGGTCTCCGGCGGTAGCAGACATGCTAATTAAATATCCTTATCGATGAATCTCTTCTCATCGTTTCCTTCAGCTGATGAAACATTTTCATCCAGGAACTGCTGAACTCCAATCTACTCTTGATGTTTCCTTTCAAGAGCAGGAATATAATCCGATGGATCCATTAATTGCTCTCTTTTTTTATAGATATTTATCCTTGATGTGTCTTCTGGTGAATTAACTGCTGTTCTCTTTCAGATAAATTCCTTCTTTTGGTGAAAAATTCTAATCAATCAAATGTTTTTTTATATCTTATAGATTCCTTCCCTTAATGGAAGATTCTGCTATTCCGATGGCCACCTGAAGATGGCGCTCATCAGCCCCTGGAAGAGGGAAGTGCCAGATGCATCGAATAACGATACTGGAAACAAGTTCAGTGAAATTAATTGTCTCTCAGTTTTGCAATTTTGATCTTGTTCGTTTAAGGCTGCGATATTGTGCCATACTGCTGCCAGCCTCACAAAAATATTTTTTTTAAATTTCTGAACTTATATTTTCGGATTTTGTTAATTCCGTTACATAAATGCCACACTTATAGGCACTATAACTTGGGTAAAGTTAGCGAAAATGTTTGCTAAGTTGTTAATTGAAATTATTTTTAATAAAGTTAAAAGTTAATGACCAAAAAATTAAACTCGTTAAAAGTTAAGTAAAAAGTTAAGTCCAGAATTTTAAGATATTTGTACTGCAACAAAGTAAAAAAAAATATTTACAATATCACAAAAAAAAAGGATTTTTTTTTTACAGGATGACAAAAAACAAACACTATTTACAATATCTGTTAAATTTCAACAGCAATTGCCGTTTAAAATTGGTATCTGTGATTCATCCCTCCGTTTACGAAGAAAGAATCCGTTTGATTTGTGAGGCTCTCGCTGTTCCACACCTCGAGCTTCGTACGGAGCTCCTGCAGCTACGAGAGCTGATTTTGTTTCAATCGTTTTAATTGGTCCTCATTCAATTCAGACAAGGTCCCGTTTGACATTGTTCCACTCACACATTTTCTGTCTGGCTCTTCTCTCCAAGCCTTTAAGCACGCTGCTGAAAAAAAATTTCTTTCCGCAAGCTCTTTAGTATGAAATATGAAATTAAAATTTTAAAATGCAGGGGGTATTTATTTTTTTTTTTAATTTTCGAAAAGCTCCGAGAAGTTTTAAATTTGTAATCTTCGCTGCTTTTGCGTCGTGTTTGTCCCCCATCAGCTGCAGCCAGAATCCTTCGCTTCAGTTGCAAGCCACTTCGTCACGTCAAAGTATGGCGCTGGTTTATTTGAAATTGCGTTTCATGAAGACGCTCTCAACAGATTTAATAAGATCGTCCTGGTTTGTTGGCTATCAAAAAACAGATACTGAGAAATATCCCACATTCGTACTAAATACACAGATTACCTATAGATATAGAATTCAACAATTATTCATGTGAAAAAAAAGTCTCGCTGACGTGGAGGGACTCGAACCCGCAACTCTCTAGATGCATCCCAGAGCGCTCTAACCAGTTAAACCACGCATCAGACAACAAATAATTCCAAGATTATTGTCTGATGCGTGGTTTAGCTGGTTAGAGCGCTCTGGGATGCATCTAGAGAGTTGCGAGTTCGAGTCCTGCCGCGTCAGCGATATATATATTTTTTTTGTATGAATAAATATCCCACATTATTTCGTTCTTCTCGTTGTTGACTTCTTATTTTTGGCAATTGACGATGTTGATGAAAAATTCTCATATTGATGTGTTTTGCTCATTGAAATCTGGAAACCATTGCATCGCTTTCGGAAATGGCGTCCTTCTGATTGCAAATGATGAAAGAAAGCTTGGAAGAACATGACCTCGGAAGAAATTGAGACAAAACAACATTGAAAACGTTGCTGACCCTTACACACGGGAATGGGAATTGGTGGATAGCCTCGACACCTATCAGTCGTCAATTTGAAGGCAAATTATAGCAATCGGAAAATGGATTCATCACCAGTTGTCCGATAAGATGCAGGGCTGCGACACTTTTGTCGTTCTCCCTCTCTTCACGTACGAAACGTTCTTTCATTTCGAGTAGAAGCTCATTTACGTGTAATAGTGAAGAGTTGATTCTTGATCATGCTATATTATCCGTTCTGATCTTGCTACAGAATGGAGGTAATTCTCAGTTTGGTAATTGTGCTTTCTGCATGAAAAGGGAAACAAAAATGCTCACAGCATCCTGTTTCATCTGAACCAAATTGACCAAGGTGTGGGATACCGTCTTAAAAGAGGCAAAGGGAAAATGCCTCTCACGTGAACTCTTTTTGTGAGCAAATCCTCTGGTCAGAGATATAGAAAACATTCTTTGGCAATGAACCAAATGAAATTTGTTTATACAAATGAATTCAAATATAGTTTTCTGTTTAATCTTCACATACGAGATATTCTGTTGCAAATTTATCTAAAGAAGAGCCAAATGAATGAATTCAAAAATTTATTTACAAACCTTAGCCAGCAAGAAATATATCTGTACACATAAATTTACGTTACATGAAAAACTCTATTTGTATATTAAAACACCATCTATTTATTTTGGTTATTCAGCGTATAAAATCGTTTCTCAATTTCTTATTGCAAGGATCATACCCTTCACTTTTTTATTTTCATTTTCCTTTCGTAACAGAATAATTACATCATTTCCCCTTCCATCCCTCACAGAACCAACTCCGGCTGCAGCGCGTTCTTTTGCATACGTCATCCAATTAGGGTTCCTTCACACTTGCCGCTCTCCGCAGCGCAAGCGCAGTCACTGGACGAATTTCCGAAGACTGCGCATCATCTGTCTCATGAACATAATCTCTTTCACGTTGATGTTCATGAGATAGCATCGTGTCTTCTGCTAATTCTCTCTCCTATCTCAAGATTGAGCCCATTCATCTGAAATCGGGCAGAGGGTGTCAGGTGACCTTCGCAGATTCAATTGGTAAAGATTTGTGTGAGACTGCTCTGATTAAGAACATCGGAATAGCATCTATTTTTAACCAAAAACTTTTTTTTTTAAAGTTATGGTCACTAAAAATGGCGTGTCGGAAACAATCGATCAAAAACGACACGTGTTGCATTCCTAATATATCGGAAACTATCTACTAAAACTTTTTCATTTATTTCATTATTTAAAAGAACATATCCGATACATACATATGAATGTTATTTTTTTTATTTATCGCTAAAGGATATGAAAAAAAAAGCCAAAATAAAGTGAAAAATGAATTTTTTCTCGATTTTTTGTTCATGTTACAGTTTAGATTCACACAACACCTTAAAAAATTATCCTTTTCGATAGTTAAGGCAATCATCTCGCCACACAAAAAGTTGCACTTTAGTATATTAAATATTAACGCTGCAAAAAATTTTTAAAAATTGAAAACATGTGAAAACTTGAAAAAGTGGCTATTTCAAAAATAACCATGTTGAGAAAATATGAACTTTGCAAATTATAGACAATATCTGTAATCTCCTGAAACAAGTCGGTTAAGTCTGCTTTTCAGATGAGTTTTTAGTCCTTGTTTTGCATTATCTTTAATCGAATGAAAGCGCTCCACCATTGAGAGCTGAGCTCCTTCAGTTTCATTTTATCTCCATAGTCTAATAATTTTTTGAACATCCTTCGTATATGTACAACACTATAAGCATCCACTACCCGATATGTTTCCCAACCAAAAGTGAAAATCGTTTCCATCGTATTCTCCCCACCAAGGGAACAGAAAAAAGTGCATGCCTCATGATATTTCCACGTTAAAGTGAAACTGATCACAACTTGTGCTAATTTTATTGTACTTATCCACTGGATGAAGGGACGATAACACATTGAGATATTATGCAACATTCGTAAAGAGCAATTCTACCATCTACACCTGAAAGACATAAAAAAGGGATTTTCTTCATCACTTCGAGAACTGCAGTTGGAACAGATATCGAGTCGTAACCATTTCCGTGATGTGGTTAACCAAAGGTCACTTCTACAATGGTGTTTATGTCAGTTTCCTAAATTGCGATTTGGAAAAAAACTTAGCCTTACCATATTTCTGCTACTGCATCACTTTTTCCGTCTTCCGCAAATTGATCTTTAGAATAATTTAGCTTTATAAACTCTATAATAAAATTTAATCTAGTTAAACCGTTATTTCTGCAAAGAAGAGTGCATCACAAATTCAGTTTAGCTTTTCTTAACAGAACATTGAGTTCAGATGCAAGAGTTCTTTCCTAATACTGAAGTAAGGAAAATGAAGCTATCGAAATATTCAAAGACCGAAATCATAATCTTAAACTAAAATAGATCAAAGTTCCTTTCCGCAGTCATTTGACTCCAGATATTATCTATAATTTACGAAGTTTCAGATTTTCTCAATATGGTAAATATCTGAAAAATGATTTTCGAAATAAGCCTCTTCTTCAAGTTTCCACATATTTTCAGTGTTTGCGAATTTTTTCGGAGCGTTAATGTTCAATAAATTAAAGCGCAACTTTTTTGGTGGCGAGATGACTGCCTTAACTATCGCAAAGTATATTTTTAAGATGTTCCGTGAAGCTGAACTGTAACGTCAATAAGAAATCGAGAAAAATTCAGTTTTTAACCTTAAATTGTCGATTTTTCATAAATTTTCCATTAACGATAAAAAAATAAATATTTATATGTCAGATATGAACTTTTAAATAAATGAAAAGGTTTTAAAAAATAATTTTTATAATATTAGGAAAATTAAGAATATATCATTCACGATGTTAAGGTAATTCAACTGAAAGTATCGAAATATTCAAAGACAGAAAAGAGAAGCGTTAAACCAAAATGCATCAAAGTTTCTTTCCACATTTATTTAAGTCAAGTATTTGTTTTTAATATGCGAAAGTTTCAGATTTTTGGGATATGGCTCTCTTTTAATGGTTTTTAAAATATGTCATATTTTCAAGTTTTTTCAAATTTTCAATGTTTACGAATTTTTTGGGCACTAATATTTAATATATTAAGCGTAACTTTCTTGTTTCGAGAAACGACTGCGTTAGCTGCCAAATAGTATAATTTAGTTTAGGGTGTTGCAAGAATTCAAGGTGTAACGTGAACAAGAAATCAAGAAAAAATTCATTTTTTAACCTTATTTTTTAGTGGTCATAACTTTTTTAAATTTTCTTTACCAAAAGCAGATGCCATTACGATATCCTTAATCAGAGCAGTTTCACATATAATTTTTTCAACAGAATCCGCGAAGGTCACCTGTCACCCTCTGCCTGATTTGAGATGGAATGGCTAGATTGAAAATTGAAATTTTAGTACCAATTATTTGGCTCCTGGGCAAACAATTATAAGGGAAGGAAAAAATCCTGGGGAAATTATCGCTAATTAGGTGAAGAAAGAAAATTTATTACAGTTGAAATATTGCTTGGCGTCCAGCAATCTGCTTTTGAAAAATTTCTTTTTTAAATGCAATATTTAAACTGGGCCGGATCTAGGGGAAAGAACATGCCGCCCCCACTTCCTTTCAGAATGCTAGTAAGAGTAATGGAACCAAAAATGTGAAACACCTGTCTGTTTTTCGTGAATTTTTCATTCACTGTGCAATCGAAATCCTGTCTTTTGACACCCCCCCCCTCCACCTCCATATTATTTTTTTAGATCCGGGCATGTTTACAAATAACCCTGACTCAACACCAGAAATAATTTCTACTTAATCAAATGAATATAAAAATTACATTTTATGACTTCGGCTATTTTCAGAAATAGCTCTCAATCTGTTGTCAAATAATTGCAGAGTAGCATTTAATAAAATATAACAGCTATTCTCATTAGAACATTCCACAATTGACACTTTCTAATTAACAATTCATATAAATGTTAAATGCCGGTCAGAACTTACAAAGAAAAAAACCCTTTCATAATTGCTAAGATTTATATTTATGTCTTGCATAGAGGTTTCAAGACTTTTCCAGAATTGAATGTTCGCAACCAATCCAGCTGTTTTAAACACAATGTTCCAAAGGACTGTGATGTTTTTTAAATTCTGCCAGTAGTGGCCTAAATGTATCGTTCTTTTTTTTACTATTACTCATAGCAAATAGGTATGTGAGGAAGAAATAAAAATAGTCTTACTCCATTGCCATATTTCAGTATCATATGTTGAAGGTACGAATCTTCTTTGGAAACCACTGGTTCCTAATGGAACGTTGAATGCTTGTTATTCCTCAGCATTTCCATTTTGTTCTTTTCAGACCTGTTTTGCACGAAAGTTTACCTCTGCCCTACGGACCGGCGTACACGAGCCAAGTTTCCGTCCTCCTCGTCTTCTCCACTGAGAGTGCCACCTCAGCTTGTTCAGGTGAGTTGATTTCGTTTCTTAACTCTTTCTTTACAGAATGCGCTAAATCGTCAATTGGCAAAGTCCCAATGCATTTTTTCTTATTTCTCTTCTATTATTATATTTCTGAATATATTATCAGTTTCACGCATATTTTGTAGCAGTACACATGGCAAATCCGAATTTGAGATGCAATTCAAAATTAAACTGAAGTATAAAACATTATGTTCATTGTATATCTCATAAACAAGCGGAAAAAATGCCAGCCCAGGTTTTAAAGATTTTATGTACAAAAAAGCGTTTTTGGCAACAGATGTCTATGTGCACCACTGAAAAATTCGAAATTTTACAGACGTACAAACACGGGGGTTAGAACGGAAGAGCAGGCTCCTTAATACTTTAAAGTTGATGCTAGAACGACTGTGTGGCAGCCATGTTGTTCTATTCAAAACTTAGTTCCGACTAGATTCATGTAACGATTCCTTCTCTATCAAAAGATAATGATTTCCTTTTTTTTACATATTATGGCTACCTGTTCCACATTCCGCTGTATGAAACACACTTCGAAGAAGATACCAGGAATTGTGAAATGATTAAAAAGTTAAACTATAATTGATAATTAAAAAAAATAAGCTATGCGTGAGTGCCTTGTCGACTGGGGCACATGGAATTGAACGTCTCGACTGAGACCTCTAGTTTACTGCAGCATCTGAAATTGAATGTACCGAATGAGACCTTTAATTTATTAAACTGAAGTATAAAACATTATGTTCATTGTATATCTGGCACATGGAATTGATCCTCCCGGCCAAGACCTTGAGTCGACTGCAGCACATAGGGAATTGAATGTCACGAACAAGAACTCTAATAGACTGGGACACATGGTATTAAACGCCCTGACCAAAACCTCTAGTCAACTGGAGCATATGGATTTGAATGTTTCCACCAAGACTTGTCAAGTCCCAACAAGACGGAATTGAACTTCCCAATCATAGACTTATGGTCAATTGGAGCACATAGAATTGAACAACTCTAATGAGACCTGTAATCGACTGGAGCACATGGAATTGAAAGTTCCGATCAAGACCTATAGTCAACTGCAGTACATGGGATTAAACTGAGACCTCTAATCGACTGGGGCACATGGTTTGAACGTCCAGACAGATTTCTAGTCAACTGGGGCACATGGAATTGAGAAAGAAATACTAATTCACTGATGCCTGTCTGCGACACTGTAAAAGTCGTGTCAGCAGTTTTCATCCAGGATCTGTTTCCACCACAGCATTGCTCTTGATTGGATGTTTTTTTACAACTGAATCATTCTCCGTATAACTGAGACGCTGTCATGCACTGCTCGCGTAAAAACCTCATCAGTGTTGTTTTCCAGATGCTTATTCGAACGCTTCATTCAGAATGGGCGTTGAAAGTCTTTATTATTCTTTTCCCGTTACCTTCTACCCTTCTTCATAAAACCTTTTTTTTTAGATAATAATATTTAACTGATGAAAGGCTTTTCTCATCCATGAAAATTTAGAATGTGTTAGTTGGGGTTTTCTGACGCAAACGTGACGAAGGCTATGTTGCGCCAAACGAGGTTAAATCAAAAGAAGACATCGAACCCGAAAACCAAAGCAATAAATCGAGGTAAAGAAGAGATTAAAAGCGAAGCGACGATACGAATCATAAGTGGAAAAGTAAAGAAGAATGGGTGTACAGTACACGTGTAGAGAAACAAGAAAATGAAAAAAAAAAGCAAACGTAAAAGTTAAAGGGCAAACCATGAGTGTACAGGACCCATCGAAAGCAAAAATAAAGTCCGAAAAAAAAAATCAACAATAAATATATGTAGAAAAGAAAACAATTATGGATGCAGAGGTTGTGTTGTTTCACTTCTGCGTGGCACTTTTTTTTGCACACAATGGACTAAATGGACAAGTGAAGAGGACACCAAAAGCTCAATGACGTTTGGTGGAAGAGGACTGGACAGCTGGACAGCTCTTAAGAGATTTAACTTAAGGATTTGCCTAGAGACCTAGAATTGTCCTATTTTCAAAAGTGGTGATCATTCTCTTATGATAACCATTTTTCTATTAATTATTCTGTTAAGCAAAATAATGCAAAGAACTCCATCTGGGACAAAAAAAATTGAATGATCGTCTGTAATCATCACTCGTCTTGTGATACTTACAGAAGGATCATTCTATTTTTTTTTTGTTCCAGATAAAATTCTATGCATTTTTTGCTTAACAGAATTATGAAATTCGGATGATGGAGAACAGTGTGCTTTGAAATGTAATAGGGATGCATTGATCAAAAATTTAATTTCCAAAGGTTCTTCAGATACGTTTAGAGTTCAGAAACCTTTGATTACTAGCGTTGTTGATTTCGAAAAGGCTTTTTTCCTCTGTTGATCTTTATAATTTGTAGTTGATCGTTAGATCATATGGATTAACTGACAAGTTAGTTAACCTAATGAAAGCTCTCTGTAATAACATTGAGTCGGGTGTGAGAGTTTGGTAAGGTTTGTAGAGATTGGTTTCGCATTGCTAGTGAAGTTAGACTAGGGTGCATTTTGTTTCCTTTTCCCTTTAGTTTTGTTATTGATTATGTCATGCGGAATTCACAGCAAGGAGGAGATTTCATATCACCTTAAGTGGTTTGGTGATATGAAAATTTCTCATTTACATTATTCTGATGATTTGGCCTTGTTGGCTAATGACTTTGATGAGATGAAATCTTAGAGCTATTGATGAGACTGCTAGTAGAGTAGGTTTGGTTATAAACACAGAGAAACTTAAAGTGATGAAAATTGGTCAGGCAGACGGTGCTTCAGTTCTTTTGAATGGTTGTACCCATGAGCAAATTTCTCAATTTAATTACCAGAGAGCTAAGTAACAGATACTGCTGTTTTGATACTAGTGATGTTACATAAACTGAAGAATAAGGTTTGCTCATGCGACTCTGAAGAATTTTTGGAAATTAGTTAACGTGGCCTAATGGTTAGCGTGCTTGACTACTGATCAAAGGGACCTGGGTGCGATCCCCAGGAAAGGCATGAATGTTTGTGTTGCTTTTCTGTTGAGGTCTTGCCTTACGGGGTCTTCTATTGAAGTATATAAACTGACAGGCTCCTGTCAGACCTCTGCGACAAGCAGCTGCTTGAGGGGTAGAAAAATAAGTGTATACACCTTAAAATTAGTCTGCATAACAGTTTAGTTCTTTTTAAAGCTAATTATGGTAGTGAAACTTGGATCCTTTGTAAACAAGATAGGAAGAACCTTGTCGCCTTTCAATTTAGATGCATATGCAGTACCTTGGGCATTAGGTGTGTAACTTTGTAAGCAGTGATGAGGTTAAAAGGAGTTAGTAACAACAGATGTGCAGAGAAAGATTTTGTTGGTTTGACCATGGTGCCTATATGCGTAACTATATATTACCGAGTAGTTGTTGGCTCATGTGTATAGGTTTGCATTTGTTCCTCCGAAGTTAAAGAGCTGCGACTTGTTTGAAAGCTTCTCTAAACTTGTCATTACGTGTTAAAAACGAAGCTCGTATCATCATTTCTCTCTTCGCTGACAGTGTCTAAAGTTCGCTCTGCGAAATCTGTGGGTTACTATGGACCTACGGACGACACTGAATGATTTTATATTTTTCACAAGAATGCCGCTTGGCAACGACGCTAAAAAATCATGCCAATTGATCACAAGTATATAAGGATGATGTCTGTTCATATGCAGGAGCGCGCCAAGGGTATTTGCCGCCCGGGTGCAAACTTTAATCTGCCGCCCCCTAAACATAAAATAAATATTTGATATTTGTTTCTTGCCGCCCTATCAATGTTGCCGCCCGGGTGCGGTGCACCCTTTGCACCCTTGGGTTGGCGCGGCCCTGTTCATGTGGTAGTGTTACGGGGATGGATGCGCAAATTCAGAAAGGGACGCAAGAGTTTCGAAGACCTCCCTCGTGCAGGAAGACTAAAGGATGCTGTGAATCAGAGAATCATCGCTGCTGTTCGTGAGCTCATTAAGGAAAACCCACGCATCACTATCCAGGTAATCAGTTTAGATGTCACTGTATCGATTGGCATTGCGGAAACAATTATTCATCAGCATTTAAAGTTTCGAAAGATCAGTGCCAAATGGTTATCCCACAAACTGACAGAAGAGCAAAAAAGGGCTACAGTTGACTCGTGCAAGGAGATGCTGGCAATATTTGAACCAAGTGGCCCAAACGATTAATAGACATTGTCTCAGGTGATGAGGCGTAGTTTCATTACTATACAACTCCCAGAGGGATCGACAACTATGTTTGAGTTGCGGAAGATGAACCGCATCCCAGATCCTCCGACAAGACTTTTGCTCAAGGAAGAGGATGTTCACAATTTTTTTTTCATTTCCAAAAGAGTGGTAGCAGTGGACACCTTACCTAAAAATGACTGTAACTAGTCAATACTACACCAACATTGATTTGCCCAAAATGGTTAAGGAGATGAATGAGCAGCGTCCAACAACAGGAGTGTCAAGGGTTGTCCTTCTTCATGACCATACCCGTGATCACTAAACCCATCAAGTTACAGTTTGTCTGGGGCAGGGGAAAATCGAACAGCTACCCCATCCTGCATATTCACCCGATCATGCACCATGCGATTTTTGGTTGTTTACAATAATTTAATAGGAACTTGCTGGAAAGCCTTTTTCAAAGGTGCAAAACCTTGCAAAATGTGTTCATCAGAGCTGCAGAGTCCTGCAGAGTGTTTCAGAATTGGCGTAAACGTCTGCCACTTTGCATAGATGCTGGAGGGGAGTACTTTGAAGGACAATAAAAGTTTGGTTGAGGTAAGTGCAATGGTTTGCATTCTGCAGATGCATGTCAAGAACTTTTTTAATACCCCCTTTCAGGTCACAAGGACCCCGAAGACACAGAGGACGCTGTAGAAATGGGGCACACCGTACTGCTGTTAAGAGACAGAATGTCGTCTGCTGTCAAGACTATCCAGCATATTCCATAACGTGCACAGGGTGTGGCTCTTCCTCACACGAGGCTACGGCTTGATGTCCCATGTGACTGATGGCGGCCATTCGAATCCCATCGGTGTCTCCTACTCACCGAAGGCAGGACGGGGAGTCTTGTTGAGATAAATCTCAACCCTGGGTTAGCTGTGACTCGAATCTGGCAACTACAGGTTTTGAGCCTGGTGCGCTACCTACTTAGCCACCCCGACTCTATCAAACGGGACTTGTTATAATTGCCCAGCAGTTGTGAAATGTAACAGCAATAGCTCTAGGCAGACTTGTTTAGAGAACTGAAAGTAATAATAATGGTAAATCTCAGAAAAGGAAATCTTGGGAATTGCGCAGAGAATCTCTCTGATTCGTTTTCTTACCTGGGGGGTTGGGGGGTGAGGAATGATCTCCCCTCCGCTTTCTGACCGCCACAAAGGTCATGGATGATTAAATATTATTTTTATTTGTATATAGGCATACATGAATCCATTATTACACTACCCGATGCTGTGAACCCACAAACATAGCAGTAGTTTTTTCCCTCAGAAGAAGCTTATCGGTGCAGCAAGTTCAGAATCTGTTTTACCTTCAATTCCCATAATGGCCCAAAACGGCCGAAATTTGGACTAATCCAAATAGTACTTTCCTTTGTCATTACTATCCTCTACCATTTTTTGAGATATCTTGGACGTTAAAGGGTTAAAACGGGCAACACCGAGACGCTATGAGGTTGATTGCTACCCAACAGGGTAGCAAAATGTGAAAGTGGGCTGTTATGGTGAGATCAATAGGCAACACTGATCTGGCTGCAATTCCGTTCCTTTCCACAAGAGAATATCTCTTTTGAAATGTAGTAACAGCCTGCACCATGGAAAGACGGGGTCGGACTTTCTGTGCATCATCATCAAAGAAGATTGGCACATAGCTCTCCTTCCAATGTAAGCCTAGTTCCCTTTCATAGATGTTTGAAATGCCGACGCACTGCGTTGCCCTTATATGGTGCAGGTAATCGGGAATTTGCTGAATTACATACAACTTGATTGCTGAGGCCCAATGCACGCTCTCATCACTTGCTGTGACTTCTTCGGTGTCTTCACTTATTACGCCCACGAAGAAGTTACATTGAACGATGAAAGTAGTGTCGGCTTTAGAGTCAAATTTGTGTTTCTTTCAGTTTTTTGGAACGGGGTGGGGGAGATGCTTTTGAGGGATTTTAATGTTTTCCTCTGTTTTAGACGCTGTGCAGTAGTGTTGTTACAGAGCAGACGTAGTAGACGTTTCCTGTTAAGAAGACTCACATTAAGATTATCAATTCCATCTCTTCTGCACCAAGGAAAGTGAAGATTCAAACTTTTGTAGCCTAAATCAGTCGTGAAAGATACGAACTGACATCAATTATTATCTCGCCATAAGATCACGCATTCAATATCGAAGATTTTTGCAGGGTTCTTTCTACACGGCAGCAATCGTTTGTCGAAGCGCGTACTGAAAGTAAGGATTGCGTAGTGATGTGGGTTTTACAATTAAAATCCGATTTCAGTTAATTCTAGTTTTACCTAGTCAATACTAGAAATGACGAAAGCTATTTGAGAACAACCAGAATTCTCTTTAGGAATTCTACTATTCACTAAAATGTCAGTTAAAACTAGTTTTATCCGAGGCATTATTAGTCAATACTAGTTCAGACAAGCTCACCTACGAATGTTGAATACGTAATCAGTGTCCACTTTCTAGTGTTCCTGAAACTAATGCGGGAGAAGACCATGTTGCAAATGCTTTCTGCTTAAATTGTAATAAGGAATAAAAAAAAAATCACATCTGCAATAAAATTTGTAAATACAGACAAAATGAATAAACAAGATAAGTGACTAATCTCACCTTAGATAAAAAAAAAAATGGGATTGATGTCACTATCCCAATTCCAGATATTGACAAAGCAAAAGGGGCTCTAAGAAACATAACAGGTATTATTCGGTAATAAATTATCACAGGAAAAGTCCTGTAGCAAAGGAACGCTTGAAAAATTGATTGTCCTGACTGGGATTCGAACCCAGATCTGCCAGAAGCATGCCGGGCGTCTTAATCGTTAGACCACCGAGGAACTGACCTTCCCTTCAACTGAAGTGATTTATACGTCTTCCTTTTGAGTCACTAGTGGGCCTTTTTTGCGCTAATTTATTACTGAATAGTTTATATAACGCTGTGAGCTGAGTGACAAATATTACTACCATCAAAAATGTAACTGCTTGACTGCCCAACTCCTGATTATAACAACAGGTGTTATTTTAAGAAAGACTAAAAATGAACCATGCAAGATTGAAAGAAGAGATTCTCGCGAAACTTGATATCATTTGGATCCGAGTTTTATGTTTGTAAGCAGTCATTCTTATCCGTAAGTAATGAAGCATCGTTAAGAGTAGCAGCAAGAAAATCAACTGTAGGTAAGGTCAGGGACTTGTCCAATGTTGTTGTAGAAGAAATTGTTCTACTAATAAGTGCACGTGTAGAAGGAAAAGCATTTTATTTACCTCAAAAGGCCAAGGTGCTTTATCGCGCAAAAATACACAATGAAAATTACTTATGAATTCTTTGTATAGTTTTTGAAATATAAACATTTGTTTTCAGAAATAATTAACATGCAATAATTATTTCAGATAAATATTTCTTATATTTTTGTTCTATGTAATTATCATTGAACTAATATTATTTTTGTTTTAATTTTTGTAATATCTTGTCCTTTTTTGTAATTTTGAGAAATAAAATCAAAATTTATTTTTAAATCTAATTTCATTCCAGCTTAAACAAATATTGGCTAATAAATACCTGAGGGAAAACTAGTTTTGACTGAGAATTCTGGTTTCCCCAGATAGCTTTCATCATTTCTAGTATTGACTAGGAGAAACTAGAATTTGCTGAAATCGGATTTTAACTATAACCTATACATTTAGACGAGACTCATCCAACGGAAACTGTATTCTTAAAGAGTGACAGAAAAAATCGTCCACTTAGAAACGAAAACGTACATTTCTAATTAACAACGAATTGGGAAAAAAGTTATATTTTTAAGAAATCAAGAATATATCTTGATTGACTTTAGAAACGACCGCTAATGTTAAATTTTTAACATTAGTCTAGGATAAAATATACTGAATAGTCGACAGCTGCAGCTTCTAGGGTCAAAAGAATAAAATATAAATTTGTAATGATTACTGTGAATTGCCAAAATTATTTTGTTATGCACCTAAAAATGTTTAGTCAAAAAATGAGAAGAAATGAGCCAGATTCCTTATATTGATAATTCGTTTTTTAACCCTCAATTCTCTTGCAATGAACCACCACGGGTTAGACTGCCCTAATTTACACAAAATGTTTTAGTGTTTACCTCTTGTGCTTTGATTTATGAAGTGGAATTTTAGTGTAATGAGTGTTTTTAAAGTGCAGTAGTTTACTGTTTCAAAATATAGATTTTTTTTTCTTTAATGTTGTGACCAGTGGTGGTTCCTAACTCAAATATTTGGTAGGGCTCTTTGACTATTAAATCAGAGCCCGGATGTAGGAAAAATATTGGGGATATGCTCGTAATGAATTGAACCGAATAGGACCGAAAATACGTTTCGTAATGCATATACGACTGAGCCTTGATTCGCAAAGTAAATTCTATGACACGGCAAATAATGATTACAAAACGAATATAAAAATGATATTATGTTGACTTAAATGTGACAAATAATGAATACTTAATTTGAAATTCGTTTGTTATTTCTTTGTGAATATTTTTGATGGGCAGTGCCCCAGGTGGCCTAAATGGATGAGCTGCCCCTGATTCTGACGATCGTGAAAAAAATGGTTTTAAAAGTTTTCGCTTGAATTCGCTGATTTCCATCGATAGGAGAAGGTGAGGTTGGAATTCCTTTGACCTTCCCTGAACCTGAAAGTCATCGCTCGACAGTGCACGTGCTCATCCAACTGATGTCACCGAGTAAGGCGATTCGATGCATGCGCCACAGATTCATCTCGTGGAGCACCGACTCGATCGGGAATTCTACCCCCAACAGCCAAAAGGTAAGTTTCTAAGCCTACTTTTCCATTCTCAAAGTTCTAGGAAATCGTTACTCGACGTCGTCTTCATGCAGACGATATCTATTTGCATCTGTCGGTGTTCCTCCGTTCAGCCTCCGTGGTCGAGTCACGTGGAATTATCTCAGTTGAGCATTTTATCTATTTCAGATTAATGTTAGCACGCTTGGCTACTGATCTAAGGGACCTGGGTTCGAGCCCCGGATTAGGCATGGATGTGTGTGTCGTTTTTCTGCTGAGGTCCTGCCATCCTCTCAGATCTCCTTCTGTGGCATATAAACTGACAGGCTCCTGTCAAACCTCTGTGGCAAGCAGCTGCTTGAGGGGTTGCTGAAAGTTAGAATCACCTTGGTCAAGCTGAAAAGGGATTTTTATGTAAATGGGCAAAAAAAATTTTTTATGTAAATGAGGCAAAAAATTTTTTTTATGTAAATGAGGCAAAAAAAATGTTTTTTACACTCACACAATAAAAGATACATATAATCGATATTTTTATAATTAATTAATTTCAGAATTGTATATTTCGTTAATTAATAACATTATTTTTTAATAAGTCCTAAGTTTAGTGCAATTGGACTCTATCGACAATTGCATACGAAATGGAATATGTACAGAGATGGAATATGATACCTCCAGGATAAATGGAATATGTTACCTCCAGTGCTGGAAGGAGAGCTGTGTGCCAATCTTCTCTGATGATGATGCACAGAAAGTCCGACCTCGTCTTTCCATGGAGCAGGCTGTTACTACATTTCAAAAGAGATATTCTCTTTTGGAAGGGAACGGAAATGCCCAGATCAGTGTTGCCTATATATGTGATCCACGTTAGGTGTTGTCTTGTGTTTTTGACTTCCTGAAGTGGTTTTGTTATTTCTTACGTATAATCTGAGCATTGGCTGATGGAAGAACATTTTGTAAAAGGTCAAAATGTTCAGAGAGAGGCATCGAAGGAGTTGCAGGTCAGAGACGGCTTATATGGGGGCTTGGTCTCTTCTCCTGACCGGGTCGCTCTGCCATCTGCTCAAGGCCACTTCGTACCCACTTCTGTGCTTGCAAACAGATGGACACTAGAAGCAGCCATCGTTGTCAGATACAAGTGCAAGCAAATTTCAATGCACATTTCTCGAAGCAAAGACACTGCTGTGGGCTCTTCTTCAGGTAAGCACGAGCATCTGGGGTAAACCAACACTTCCTGTAGCAGAAGACCAAATTTATGACGTCAGTTTAAGTAGTCCTACCATATAGACACTTCTTATATTTTGATTTTTAATATTATTACTGATGGATTATGTTCTAATCTTTACACTAATTTTTATTTTATAAATATGTGTTATTTAGGAGAAAATATATTTGATATTATTGTATGTATTATATTTTTATTATATTTGATAATAAATATTGTTGCGAATTTTAAAATGGATAGGCACTGTGCCTAATTATTACAAGAATATGGATGAAGTAACTTATAAACAAAATGACTGTTATCAAACATAAGTCATTACCCTTTTCCACAGAAGAGCATACAACACCAGCTCTGTCTGTTCTACTAACATACTATCTCTTCTCTTTGTTTATCATGTCACTTGAATACCTTCAGACGTAAACAATCTCTCATCCTGTGCTACTGTTCCTCACAGTTCCAGACATGTCATCAGCAACACAGACACTCTGCCATGCATCATCAGTAGCTGTGTGGTCAAAGGCATTACCTGCTGCGTCTCTACTTTTCTTGATTTCCCTTAGCAGATCCACATTTCGAGATTCTCCTTTCTTGTTAAGATCCGATTCTGCTGTAGTCTCCCTCTCGCAGTCCTCTTGCACCTCCTCCAACTCTCTCAAGTTCCTTTCAATCCATATGAAGGCTTCATCAGAACGACGTGCCCCAGCGAGCATCTTAAATGATAAATTCTTTTTTAAAAACGAATTGAATCTGAATTGCTACTTTTCCAGATAGCAAAGAATCTTGGAATGTTTTCTGGTTCCGCATCATTTGTTTCCCGCATCAGCACTATGTCCATCTGTACTATAGCTCCCTCTGCTGGAGATATATTCACCTTCAACCAATTTCGTTGTCTTAACTGTAACTATAACAACATCTCTACCAGCTCTCACTTCTTGCATCATTTTGTTCCTATATTTTTTATATTGCTCAACAATATTTCTGTGGTTTGTTTCTGCGTAAGCATCTTTAAAACTTTGGTCGTCTGTAGTGTTACCTCCAGTGCTGTTAGTTTCGTAAATTTCACCTATTGGTTTGGAATTCACATTTTGATCTGTGTTGCCTTTCTCTTTTTCATTATTTTGTGTAGCCATTTCGGCTTTCATTTTATCATTTTGACTAATCATTTCATCTGATTTACTATTTTGAGCAGCTATATCACTTTTAATATCAGTCATCTGTGTAACCATTTCGGCTTTCAAGTCGCCACTTTGTCTAACAAGTTCACCTTTAAGGTCAGTTATTAATTTTACTAACTTATCCATACTTCTAATAGAAGTCATTCAATTAAATTATCCCGCTGCTGACATCAAATGTTGCGTATTTAAAATTTGGATAGACACTGGGCGTGAGTATCAATAGTATATTCTCAAACAAATTACAATACAATGCAAATTATTACAAAAACAAAAACATGGATGTAGTATCTTATAAACAAACTAACTACTTTCATACATAGGACATTAACCTATTTCACAGAGCATATAACACCAGCTCTGTCTGTTCTATTAACATACTTTTTTAATAATAAAATAAATGGATAATTCACATATTATTAATAAATTCTGGGTTCTGCCTTGTTTACTTGGACGACATCATAGTTCTTGGAAGAAATTTTGAAGAACATTTGAGAAATCTTCGTCAAGTATTTGAAAAATATGTTTATATATAAAAGATCTTATAATTAATAATTATAATTATTATTTTATATAATAATATATAAGAAGTCGTATCTCTTGAAATAATTAATTAATTTAAGATAAACTTAGTGATCTATCACAAGATGAAGGATTGTTTACCCAGGAAGTGGGAGGAATTCAAGAGATACGACATACAGTGAAGAGGTAGTAGTTTGGTAGAACACACAGAACTGGTCTCGTATGCTCTGTAGAAAAAGTGTTATTGACTTATGTATGATAGTTAGTTTGTTTATAAGTTATTTCATCTATACCATTGTAATAATTTGCATTGTATTGTAATTTGTTTGAAAATACACTTATTGAAACTCACGCTCAGTGCCTATCCATTTAAAAATTCGCAATATTTGGTGTCTAGGAGTGGGATAATTTAATTGAATGCCTTTTACTAGAAGTGTGGATGAGTTAGTAAAGTTGATGAATGATATTAAAACTCAAAATAGTGACATAAACAACAAGATTGGTGACCTTGCTAGACAAAGTGATAGCTTGAAAGCCGATATGGCTACACTGATATAAACAATAAAATAGGTGTCCTTGCAAAACAAAGTGATGACTTAAAAGCCGAAATGGCTTCTCAAATTGGTAAGATTACTGATCAGAGTAAGGACATTAAAACCGAACTTAATAGACAATGTGATAGCTTAAAGGTTTAAATTGACAGTGTAAAAAATGATCTTGATAGTATTAAGTTAGATTATAAACATGAAATTGAAATTGTAAAAACTGATTGTGAATGCCAGTTTCAGAAATGAAATGTTACCTTCTGCTTGTGATAATATTAATTCTTGTGAAAATAATGTTATTACACATATCGCTAGAAATACAGCTAAACCTTCTACATATGACGGTCAATCATCTTGGACAGTATTTAAAACCCAATTTGAAGTTATCGCTAGAGCTAATGAGTGGAATGAATTCCAAAAGGCGAGTTTTCTTGCAGCTTCCTTAAGAAATTCTGCTGCGGAAGTTTTGCAGTCTGTTCCAGAAGAAAAACGACTTGATTATCAAAGTCTAGTTTCTGCATTAGAACTTAGGTTTGGTGATAGTTATTGAAAACAATATTATATGACTCAATTTAAGCATCACATGCAGAAGAGTGGTGAAACTTTGCAAGAGCTTGCTAGTGATATCGAGCGTCTAGCTAGATTGGCTTATAGTAACTGTCCACCAGAAATTCAAGATAACTTAGCTCAATTACAATTTATTGATGCTATTGCTGATCCTGACACTCAACAATCTCTGAGGATGTTGGAAGATGAATCCTTAAAGTCAGCTGTAGTACATGCTATGAAGTACGAGTGCTCCAAGCTTTCCTCCCGAGCGAACAAACATACAGTGAGATTTGTGAGTGTAGAAGAAACTGTAGAAAAGTATAATGAAATGAAAGAACTAACCAAAGCCATGCTATCCGTTTTGAAAGGCATAAGAGGCTCTTCTTCAAAAACTACCACAGACCTTCAGTGTTGGAATTGTGGCAAGTCCGGACACATTCGTACCAACTGTAATAGGAAACGAATGAGGAGTCCGAGTCCATCTACTAGACAACAGGATCAGGGAAACAGAAATTAGTCAGTCTTGCGGGGCAAAGGCTGGCTGTTGATTGGTTGGCCCCAGGGGAAGTCACCCACGTTTCAACACTACATGGTGGTTGTAAGGGATCGATCAAGCTAGGGCGAAGGGGGGGGGGGAAGCCATGAGCGCTATTGTGGCAGACCTCTTTCGTCTAGCAAGGGCATCGGAGCCAGTTACATTGGTGGCAGGGGGTGGGAAATGAGCCTAAGGACTGCCGCAGTCGAGAAGTTTTGGCCGAGCGCAGAAGATGTGGACATACCCCATTGGCTGACGGACCCTTGCATGCCCAGCAGACATCACTTGACCTGACTTGGCGGGTGAATTTGAACGGAGAAAGAGTTGCGTTTCGGATTCGGTAGGGGACGGTCGTGAAGACGTCGCCCTGTCAGAGATACTTCTTTGTTACTGTGTTGAGAACACCGGGAGGCTTGGTTGGTTAAAGCCTTGCAAGTAGGATCGGGAATCCTGCTGTCTGGTGTGAGTGACAGTCACTGTAGTTTATATATTTTGTCTGTTCACTGTATTGTTGCTGAAGTCGAATTAAATGTAGATATGTAAATAAGAAACATAGGAGTCTAGTTATTGAAACGAACGAGTAGTGCCATTCTGACGACATAATTATTACCGAGAACTTACCGACTGGGAATAACTCACACACACGGGAAGGAGGAAGTAACAACCCTTACAGTGGTAATAATGGATTAGTAGCTGATGGAGCCATAAATGGAATATCTTGCCTTATGATAGTCGACACTGGTGCAAACGTAACTTTACTCAGAACAGAGATAATAAAGAAAATAACACCTCACCCAAACTTGATTATTACACAGTCTAAAATAAGCCTACAAACAGCCACTGGATATCGTGCTAAAGTCCATGGAAAAATAGAACTTAACATCCGAGTTGGTAGCTGTCTGGTACACCACCCTGTTTACATCGCTGACATCTACGATGAATGTATATTAGGCCTTGTTTTCGTTAAGAAATGTGGATTCAACATTAGACCCAGTGACAACCTACTCATCTATAAGACAGAAGAATACTGAATTAAACCAAATTCATACAAACATCCCATCTCATCTTACTGACTTATAGAGAAAACCTATTGAAAGAATTTTCTGATGTTTTTTCTGCCACATAAATGATTATGGCCGTACTAACTTGACAGAACATAAGATTAACACTGGTAATTCTCCTCCAGTCCATCTGCCGGCAAGAAGGCTTCCATTGGCAAAAAGAGAGGAGACGGAACAACTCATAAAGGGCATGGAAGCTCAAGATATTTATAGAACCATCACAGAGTCCCTGGACATCACCAGTAGTTCTTGTCAAGAAAAAGAATGGATCTACCCGATTTTGTGTAGATTATCACAGATTAAATGACGTAACAAAGAAAGACTCCTTTCCTTTACCCACGAGTGATGATACACTGGACACTTTATCTGGGCCCTCACAAACTGCTCCACCTTTTGCCCTCGCAACAGCAGCCAGACGTCTTGGTAAGGAGTCAGTGAGGTGTTGAAAACACGGAGGAGGTATTGCCACCCACGAAGCGAGGATCGCCTGTCGTAGAGCATCCACAGATGCCGGTGGGGATTGGCGGGATCGAACAGATCTTTCCAATTCGTCCCACAAATTGTCAATGGGGTTGAGGTCAGGCGATCGAGAGGGCCATTCGAGTGTGAGAAACTCACTTGAATACTCCTGGAGCAAATTGGTCGGCACTCGGGAAGTGTGAGGTGTGGCGTTTCCTTTTGAAAGATGGCGTCATGGTGCTGAAAGAGAATCGTTAAGAACAGGTATATATGGTCTGCGAGGATGTTCACATATGCCAGTGACACAGTTCTCGACAGGTACGAGGCACCCCTAAACGCACCCCAAACTCTTACACCACCTCCACCTGCCTGAATGATCCCAACTTAGCAAGCTGGGTCCATTACTTGGTGTGGTTTACACCACACACGCATCGTTCCATCCGCGTGATAGAGTTAGAACCATGATTCGTCAGACCAGATGACATGTCTCCAGTCCTCTGCACTCCAGTTGGGATAGGCCTTTGCAAACTGCAGCCTAATAATTCGGTGCCTTGCAGTGAACAAGGGGACATGATGTAGACATCTACTGCCATAGCCTTTTTTTTTATGGTACGACGGATATCTTTGTGCACCCATTCCATTCCAACATTATCTGCTCCAAGATAGCCGTGTTATTCCTTGTAACGATGCAGGACAGTCTTCCCTGACGTCGACAGTCAATTGCACGTTTATGTCCACATTTCTCGTGGTGGTTGGAAGTGTTGCCGTATTTCACATGGTGTACACGTGCGATGGTCTGAAGTGGAATTCCCAAGAGTTCAGCAGTTGTGGTAATTGAAGAACGGACCTTCCTCACACCTACTATCTGGCCATGGTCAAACTCACTTACGTCGATGCCTTTACCCATGATTACTTCTCCGTGACTGGTTTCCAATGCGCAGAGACCTGCTCTATTTATAGACATTGCCAGTTTCAGCGTCCTAGTTGACTGGACGCGATACTTCTTTCTTTGTACATTTTTATCGGGTGTATATAATAATTCGTCCATTCAGTGTATAAAATATAAATAAAAAATTAGATTAATTGGAAATAGTGTTTTTGGATCATCCAAGCAAATTGAAGCTTTACCAATCCTTTTAAATTAAATATCGTTTTTGGACACTTATTTAAAAGAAATTTTCGAATTTTTTCAGCAGACGTTTTCGTCGCCAATGATTCATCATTTCGTGCTTGATTGCGGAAGTTTAGAGCCTGGGCCGTGGAGGATATTGATGTCTCAGGTGAGCGCCAATTTCTTGGTAAGAAATAGGAGGGAATATTCCGTTTCGAAAATTAACTGATAAATACCGAGAATTGTTTATTTTGCTAAAAGAGAATCTATTTTAATTTTTGTTTCCTTTTCCTTGGGTCTTTGAGGTTAGTGCTTAAATGTTTCCTAAAAGTGAGATTTTATTTTGATATTTTAATTGGAATAAAATAACTACTATTTTAGATCATTCTTTAAACGAAAACTGCACAATGCTTTACTGCAGTCACTACTTTTAATTTTTCATAAAGATTTTGGTTCTTAAATTTATTATTATAAAATTATAAGTTAATTTTGTGAATTAGGGTTCAGTATTATTTTAAACAGAATTACACTCGAATTTCAGGACAATTATTAAATGTTACATCTTCTATAACTCTTTATACACCGAAAGAATATTAAAGCAAAACACACTGAAATTCGTTTTAGAATTTTATCTTTTTTCCAAAAATATAGAACATGATTGACAATGTATTCATTAATGGAAAATGAGCTTTTTTAGCAGCAACAAGTTATATTAGAGAATCGAAATTGTATGATTTCTGTGTTAAATTATATTTCAACTGAAATTTGAAAATATTGTGCTCTAGTTAAAAAAATTTCCTTTAACAACGAAACTCGGAAAGAATCAGAAACACGAAACTTTGACATAATAGGTTGCTTAGTCATTATGACAATCGTGGTTTGCTCATGACCGAAAATAAAGACCAATGTGATCATTTTAAACAGGCTACGTTTAAAACTAACAGTACTCTTTTGGGTAAAAAGGATCAGAGGAAAAAATATCGTTTGAGTTAAGGGAGCTTATTTCTGAAAGAATGTAGAGCAGGGATCAGCGGCGTACCCAGAAAATTCTAAAGGGCGAAGGATTTCATCAGTTTGATGGGGGAGGGATATGAGAGAGGGTTAAATCCCATTCCTTCTTGCATACGTCTTTAGCAGAGATAAACAGAATCAATCATCTACTTCTTAGCAGACAGCTTACATGGAACTTAAAAGCTGTTAAAGGAATCAGTTTAAAGCTGGTGAAGGATCTTTCACTGATAACCTGGCTGACAAAGCAGATACATATACCAAATTTCATTAACATCTCTTAGTAGTCCATTTCAATAACATCTGTTAATACTCCATTTCAACAATATCTGTTAGTATTCCATTTCAATAACATCTGTTAGTACTCTATTTCAATCACATCTGTTTGCCCTCTATTTCAATAACATCTGTTAATACTTTATTTCAATAAATCTATTAGACCTTTATTTCAATAACAGCTGTTAATACTCCATTTCAATAACATCTATTAGTACTCTATTTCAATAACATCTGTTAATACTCCATTTCAACAATATCTGTTAGTATTCCATTTCAATAACATCTGTTAGTACTCGAACATCTGTTAATACTCTATTTCAATAACATCTGTTAGTACTTTATTTCAATAACATCTGTTAATAATCTATTTCAATAACATCTGTTAATATTCTATTTCAATAAGATCTGTTAACACTCTAGTTCAATAACATTTGTTAATACTCTATTTCAATAAGATCTCTTAATACTCTATTCCAGTAACGTCTGTTAGTTCTCTATTTCAATGGCATCTCTTAATACTCGATTTCAGTAACATCTGTTAGTATTCCATTTCAATAGATCTTTTTTCTGTTAATACTCTAATTGAATAACATCTGTTAGTTCTCTATTTCAATAACATCTCTTAGTACTCCATTTCAATAACATCTCTTAATACTCGATTTCAATAACATCTGTTAATATGCTATTTCAATAACAATTCTTAATACTCCATTTCAATAAGATCTGTTAAAAATCTATTTCAATAACTTTTGTTAATTCTTTATTTCAATAAGATCTGTTAATACTCCAGTTCAATAACTTCTGTTAATACCCTATTTCAATAACATATGTTAGTTCTCTATTTCAATAACATCTCTTAGTACTCCATTTCAATAACATCTGTTAATACTTTATTTCAGTAACATCTGTTAGTCCTCTATTTAAATATGATCTGTTAATACTCTATTTCAATAGCATGTGTTATTACTCCATTTCTATAACATCTCTTAGTACTCCATTTCAATAACATATGTTAATACTTTATTTCAATAACATCTGTTAGTACTCTATTTCAATAACATTTGTTAGTATTTTATTTCAAATACATCTGCTTATCCACTATTTCAATAACATCTGTTAATACTCTATTTCTATAAGATCTGTTAAAACTCCATTTCAAAAACATCTTTTAGTACTCTATTTCAATATCATCATCATCATCATCATCCTCAAGCAGCCATGGGCTACGAAGGTCCAACCAGACCGTGCAATTTAGTTCTCCAAGCAAGTCTATCCTGAGCTACATCTACTGCATCTGGCCACTGCACACCAATTCTAACAAGGTCCTGTTTGACATTGTCTGCCCACTGCATCCTAGGTCTCCCCTTCTTTCTGAGGCCTTTAGGCACACTGTTCATAACCCTATTCGCCAATCTATAATTATTCATACGGTCAACATGGCCAAACCAATGGAGTCTCTCTCTGCACAATATACTGCTTAAAGGAGGTTGCAAGCTCCTTTGCCTAACCTCATCATTAGTTACAAAGTTGAACCACCTAATGCCCAAGATACTGCGTAAACATCTGGAATCAAAAGCATCTAGTTTCCTGTTATCTTGTTTACAAAGTATCCAAGTTTCACTACCATAACTAACCCTAGAAAGAACCAAACTATTATACAGTCTAATTTTAGTCTTTAGGTGTATACGCCTATTTCTCCACACTCTCCGTAGATTCTTAAAAGTCCCAGCAACAATCCCTATTCGTCTGTTAATCTCATGCCGCACATCACCATTATCTGTTACATAGCTCCCAAGATAATTAAACTGTGACACCTGCTCAAGACTGCAACCATTCAGATTAACTGAATCACAGCCTGCCTGACCAATTTTCATCACTTTAGTTTTCTCTCTGTTTATAACCAAACCTACTCTACTACCAGTCTCATCAACAGCTCGAATGAAAGAGTTCATCTCATCAACATCATTTGCCAAAAGGGCTAAATCATCAGCATAATCTAAATCAGAAATTGTCGTATCTCCAGTCCATTTAAGGCCAAAATCTTTCCCTTGAAGTGAATTTCGCATAACATAATCAATAACCAAGCTAAAGAGAAAAGGAGACAAAATGCACCCTTGTCAAACACCAGAAGTAATACTAAACCAATTGCTACAAGCCTTACCAACTCTCACACACGACTCAGTGTTATTATAGAGAGCTTTCATTATGTTAACTAACTTGTCAGGTATACCATATGATTTCACAATCAACCACAAATTATGACGATCAACAGAGTCGAAAGCCTTTTTGAAATCAACAAAGCTAGCAACCAAAGGTTTCTGAAACTCTAAACATTTCTCAAGAATCTGCCTAAGTGAAAATATCTGATCTACACATCCCCTACCACTTCTGAATCCACGTTGCTCATCACGCAGTTGACTGTCAACCAGATTCTTAATTCTATTAAGCACAATCATGGAAAGAACTTTACCTGGAACAGAGAGTAGGCTGATACCCCTATAATTATCACAAGAACTGCGATCACCTTTTTTGAATATAGGGATAACAATAGCTCTGGTAAAATCCTTAGGAACCATGCCTTTATCATAAAAGATATTCAGAATTTCAGTCATCCAAGTGGTAACCGAAACATTCCCAGCTCTAAGCATTTCGGTAGTAATTTCATCTACCCCTGGGGATTTATGTAGTTTAAGTTTAGAAATAGCCAAAATAACTCCAGATTGTGTTATAGGGCCAACATTAAAGCCACCAATGCATCTATCATCATTGCAAACAATGGGAGTAGAACTAACTACATTGTTTAGAACATCACTGAAATGCTCAGCCCACCTAGCCATGACAGAATCCTCCCCTGCTATAACCTTACCTTGTTTATCCTTCAATCCTTGTATGCCTGTCCGTTTTCTACCACACAAAACATTAACTATCTGGTACAGCTCTCTGCTGTTGTGCTGTCTAACTGCTTCCTCGGCTTTGTCAGCGAAACCATCAAGCCAAAGATTCTTATCAGTAGCTAACTGATCTTTTATACGTTTATTAAATTCTCTGTAACATATATTAATACTCCATTTCAATAACATCTGTCAGTACTCCATTTCAATAACATCTGTTAGTCCTCTATTTCAATAACATCTGTTAGTTCTCTTTTTTAATAACATCTGTTAATATTCTATTAGCCATCCCGTGGCCGAGTGGTTAGCGCACTTGGCTACTGATCTAAGGGACCTGGGTTTGAGCCCCGGGTAAGGCATGGATGTGTGTGTTGTTTTCCTGCTGAGGTCCTGCCATCCTCTCAGATCTTCTACTTTGGCATATAAACTGACAGGCTACTGTCAGACCTCTGTGGCAAGCAGCTGCTTGAGGGGGTATTTATTATTTTATTTAATACTCTATTTGAATAAGATCTGATAACACTATTTCAATAACATCTGTTAGGACTCTCATTAACATGTGTTAATACTTCATTTCAATAATATGTGTTAAAACTCTATTTCAATTACATCTGTTAGTACTCCATTTCAATAATATCTGTTAGTACTCCATTTGAATAACATCTGTTTGTACTCTATTTCATAACGTTTGTTAGTCCTCTATTTCAATAACATCTGTTAGTCCTCTATTTCAGTAACATCTGTTAATTCGCTATTTCAATAGCATCTGTTAATACTCCAGTTCAGTAAGATCTGTTAATTCTCTAGTTCAATAAGATCTGTTGATACTCTAATTCAGGGGTCGGCAACCTTTTCAGACTAACGGGCCACATTCAACTTTTATTTTAATAATCGGGCAGCAAGCTTTTAATTAAGACGCGTTATAGAAAATGGTGAATGAGTAAGCGTTAAAGAAAATCGTGAGTGAAAAAAGATAGTTATTAATTTTTATTTTATCAATTTTAAAAAGCACAGAAATATTTAAAGTACGAGATATGAAACAAACACGAAAATGAAACTGAATGAAAAATTATTATCACGTAAAAACAAAACAACCTAGTTTATGCATCCCAAGATGTTTGTCTCCCTGCTTAATGGGACTTTTGTGGTTGTTTGCCCTTAGCCAAATTCCTGAGGTGCAAATTCGAATCGAAGCATGCAAATGTTCATTAATCAGTTGAGAATTAAATTTATTTTTTCTAAAACTAATGGCAGAAAATGTTTGTTCGCAATGCATGTGCTTCCAAATGCGACTATCATCTTCTTTGTGAAACTGATTAATCTTTCAAATATTTTTGGTAAGCATCGATAAAATTTTTGGATATTTTCTAACGAAAATGCGTTTTTAATATTTCATTGTGTTGTAATTCCAAAACTTCCATCTGTAGTTGGTTTGTTACGTCATCAATGTCGACATTAAAAGAGTTCAAAAACAATCGCATTTCAATGCTATTTTGATGAAAATCCACCAATCTTGTCGAAAATTCCTTTTCTAAATCTTCAGTAATACCAACAAAAGTTTTCTTTTGTGTTTGCATCCAACTGTAGATACAGATTTGCAACACATAAAATGATGTAGATTTTCTTCCATCGTACGAAACGTACGATGGTTGAAACGTACGTTCAACAGACATGGTTTGGCTTCAAAAGCTTTTATGTCAGAAAACAGCCTTCTTCCTTCATCTGCAATTTTATGTTTCTTGATCCCCTTTTTGAAATTATTTTTAACCAATATAAATATTGGTTAAAAATAATTTTTGCATAAAACATCCTCTGACAATAATAGTTGATGTTACTGAATTATTGCTAAGCTGCGACAGCAAGAAATCCCCCAATTGAGAGAATGCGCAGCACACGTGTATAAACGACGGACCGGGGAACGCGACAGCAAAAGTGCGCCAAAATCGGGTGAAGTCTCCTTAGTTATCACCACTCATGATGACTCACACGGTAAGTTGCATGGCGATATCACGAAGTATAGGTATAAAATTATTTTTAATTTATTATTCATATTATAAAATGTATTATTCAAATAATTCAATATACGGGGCACATGCTGTGTAAGTATGGTCAACCTTTTATGGGCCGCCGGTTGCCGACCCCTGCTCTAGTTCAATAACATCTGTTAGTCCTCTATTTCAATAAGATCTGTTAGTCCTCTATTTCAATAAGATCTGTTAATACTATTTTGAAATGATCAAATTGCTACTACTGCTAAAAGACTATTTGAATTTCTTTTTGATACTTCGAAAAGAAGGCTTCACTATGTTGAAGGGAATGTCACCCCCTTTTGATTCTAGAATGAGAAAAGCTTCGCCATTCCCAAGTGTGCCGTTCCCTTTTATCACGTAAATGACTTCACATGATCACGTGCCTCTTACATATTTCAAACCGATGGCTTTGTTACTCTAAAGTGATGTCATCTCCTTTTGATTCTTTTTTCAGAAGGATTCCCTGTTCTGCAGTGATGTCATCTCCAATTAATTCTTGAATGAGGAGAGGCATCACTGTTCTAAAACGATGCCAATACCTTGAAGAATTTTTCGGGAATGCCAAATCGCGTCTCCGATTGTATGGGCGATTATTTTCTTCTGGGCAACTTCGCTGAATATATTCACAGAAGTGAAAATAATTGGTCTCCATAGACATCCGTTTCGCCCGTAACAAATAAGGTTAATTTTAAAAACGACTTTCTTTTTTTAGGCTAACACCAGTGATGCTCGAATTTACAACTTCCCTTTCTATCTGCTGGACTATTCCAAGAAAGACATAGTGGGTAAGAAGATTGCAATTTCTGTTTGGTTTAAATTTTTAGTAGCATGTATGCAGCATATTCAGCTTCTCCATGCATGAAGGGCTACTTGCTAGTTGACACCAAACAGGTTTTTGCAACCTGATTGGCAAACCCGTGGATACATGCCAATCGAAAGATAGTAGGTGCATATAAACTTTGTGTAAGAATAACAGATGAAAAACAGAATGACAGTTTTAATTCCCAAAGCGATATATGAATGCAGATATATGGTAAAAAGGGTGAAAGTCAACTGAGATCGCCGAAATGGTTCCCCTCTTACCGCTATATAGGTAATCGCAGCGGTGGGTCACACTTTTGCTAAGACTGTCCAGCAGTTCTGTGGATAGTAATCTCCATTGCTCCTCCAGAGCACATCGAAGCTCCAGAATACTTGCAGGATTGAAGGACAGACATTGTCGTCCTTCAAGGAGGAAGGAGTTGATCAGATATTGCACCCACATGTTGTTGCATAAAAGAGTCCAAGGTATTATCCGTGTACTGCTGAAATAGCCTATTGGAAGTGCATAAAGACACAAAACTCGACACAAATTGAATGATTTTTTGCAGTAGGGTAGCAGACCACTACTTAATCGCGTCAATCTGTGGGATAAAAAAACTTTGGACTTTGTCCAGTCGCACTAAAAAGCAAGACAGCAATTTTAACACAAAAGCTTTTAGATCATAAAAACGTATGCAAAGAAATAAGCCTAACAAACTGGCTGTCAGCGGCACTGGAAACGAAACCCCAAATTCAGAACCAGTAGAAGAACTTTATAAAGCATTCATAAAAAAAATCCGGCGATTGTTAACAATAACAAAATTAATGAACTATCGGATGACTCAAAAATTAGACAACGCAATTGTAGCAAAGACTGGATAAATCAGGAAACAATAAACTTAATAAGAAAAAGAGACTCGGCTTGGATTGATTACAAAAATAACAAGAGAAACAGGAATTTTAAATGACTATACACAATCTTAAGAAACACAGTCACGTCCCTTATTAGGCAGGAAAAGAAAAAATATTACTTCAAACAATTTTAGTCTTGTAAAAGCAATCCAAAGCAAAATTGGGAACTCATCTACCAAATTATCAATAATAAACCTAAAACTGTCATTGACGATTTTATCATGAAGAATATGCCACAAGGTATGTCTGAAACTCAAGCAGCAGAGAAATTTAACAACACCTTACAGCAACAGACATACAATAGCAGACATTATTGCCAATCTTAGAGACGATAACCGTATACAGAATCTCTCTACAGTTCCTAAACATATCTAACCTTCTATTCCCTCAATTTTTATTCTTCCCATATCAAAACAAGAAACTTTCAAAATCCGAAGTGACTTAAATGAAAGAAAATCATGTGGATACGATCAGGTACTCATAAAGCACATTAAAGCATGCAAAATCTCCTTAGCTGATCTCGTGACGAACTTTAGCAATGAAAGCATATCTACAGGAAACATCTCTAAAAGACTCAAAATTGTTATTTTACGGCCGATTTACAAAAGTGGAACTAAATCCGATTGCACTAACTATAGGCCCATTCCCATCTTACCTGTTCTCACAAAATCCTTGAAAGACCTGTAGCTAATATTCTAGTAAATTTCTTGAAAAAACATAACATTTTTAATAAAAAGCAATATGATTTCCAAAAAAGGTAAAAATGCAATTACACTTTTAACGGAGTTTTCTGACGTCATTAACGGAACTTTAAACAACGGAAAAATGTAGTTGCTATCTTTCATGGCCGAGTGGTTAGCACGCTTGGCTACTGATCTAAGGGACCTGGGTTCGAGCCCCGGGTAAGGCATGGATGTGTGTGTTGTTTTTCTGCTGAGGTCCTGCCATCCTCACAGACCTTCTACTATGGCATATAAACTGACAGGCTCCTGTCAGACCTCTGTGGCAAGCAGCTGCTTGAGGGTTTTTTTTTTTTCTTTCTGGACTTTCGTAAGGCATTTGATAATTTAGATCACGATATTCTGCTTTAAAAATGTGCATTTATGGTATCCAAGGTATTAAATAGTTTGAAAATTATTTTAAAAAAAGAGTGCATATTACTAACATTAATGGTGTTTTTAGTGAGAACAGAACAGTGTACACTGGTGTCCCACAAGGTTCAATTTTAGGTCCACTCTAATTTATTATTTATATTAATGCTCTAGCAATCCTTAAATTGAAGGGCTCTCCTTATATTTATGCTGATGACAGCGCCTTGATTAACGTGAATCTCAATTTACGAGACAGTCCGAGATTTCAATAAGATAATATAAATAAGGCACGCTTTTCTGTAACACACCACCCCGTGGGCTAAAGAATCTTACTCAAATCCACCCACAACGTGTTTTTCTAGGATGTGTAACTTTGGAGACAAGCTTTCCCACAACAGACTACCCCAGGGACTAAAGAATCAACCTCAAACCCATCCACAACGTGTTTTACTAGGATGCAACATTGATATGAAGGCAAACCCACGAAACCAGCTTCCATATTCTTAGGTAGTAGTGCGAATTGAAAATAGTGGTGAAAGCCCAGATCAGGATATACATCCTCTGGTGATTTAAATCAAATATACACACGCTATATTCACTCTCTAGTGATTTAAATCAAAGCAACATCCATATACACTCTCTGATGAGTAAGTTGTCTCGTACGCCTGTAAAATGCATGGTCATCAAATGGTGAACTATAAGATTTTGCAGCTGAGGTCTTGTCCGCTGGGCGTGCTTTCAGGGGTTATATTAGCGGTTAACAGTGAAGTCAGAAGCACATCCTAGAAAAACACGTTGTGGGTGCGTTTGAGGAAGATTCTTTAGCCCATGGGGTGGTGTGTTCCGGGAAAGCGCACCGCCAAAGTTACGTGTTGGGTTTTTAGAAAGATCCTTTAACCTCTGGGTGGTGTATTGCGGGAAAGTGCACCATCTTGGAGGTCGCGTCATGCTTATGGCGAAACGGCCCATCTTCGGTGTCTGAACTCTCTTGATCAGATGCGATTCTAAGGGTTTTTGAAAAATAGAGTGCACCATTCCCGCCGTAAATACATTGCAATTTTCAAATCAGCTTTCGTAACGAGGATGTTAAAACCCAACTGTGTTTCTGCTTTTACACGGTCAGAATATTCATTTGTTCTCAAAAAAGTGCATTTTGAAACTGAATGATGTGGAAACTTTTTTGCATTAAACTACTAGAACTGTTTATAAGTAACATAGATATTGAATGTTTCACTCTTCTGGATTACTAGAAATTTTTTGTGCATTATATTCAATGTGGCGACTGATGTTTTCAATTTAAATTGTTTCTGTATGCAGATATCACGAACGAGCCTACTCTTGTGAGACCTCAAAAGTTTTTGTGTGTTGTTAAACATTATCTTATTTTTATTCAGTGACTCTTGGCTTGTCGTGTTTAACCTAAGTTAAAGTCAACCTATAATATGAGGACATATTTTATATGCAGCATTCGCTTACACGTAAAATATATCGAATCACTTTTAATCTACATTCACTACTTCACACTTTTATGTCGTGCGCTATATCGTGACCCATGACAAACATCGTGAGTATATTTTAAACGACTGGGAAATTATGAATAGAAATATATTTTATTTAAATGTAAAATATTTGAATGTAAACATAATATTTCAAATGATAGCATTTGTGCATATCGACACCAATAGCGAGCACTGCACGTATTTTGACCAGCAAATTTTGAATAGAAATATATTAGACTTAAATATTTAAAATGATAGCATTTGTGCATATCGACACCAATAGCGAGCACTGCACGTATTTTGACCGGCAAATTTTGAATAGAAATATATTAGACTTAAATATTTAAAATGATAGCATTTGTGCATATCGACACCAATAGTGAACGCTGCACGTGTTTTGACCGCTGCACGTGTTTTGACCGGTAAATTAGGAATAGAACTATATTACACAAAGGAAAAACAAATAGAAATACATTACACAAACGAAAAACAGTTTTTTATTCTAGGCACCAATCACTTCCTTGTGTTATTCGCACTGTGAATATAGCTTTCTGTTTTGCACATCACAACCCTCATACAGACATCAGATTATGATTAGAAATATTAATTTGACCTTCATGTATTAAAACCGTCTCCTTCTATTTAACGCTCCTAGTATTAAATCGCTTTGTAGTTTAGTATTTTTTGGCTTTAAGAACTCTCGGCTTTTTAACGGTGCATGCTTCACTTCAGCCTCTGCAGCCGCACAGATCAAGGATGACTGCACCACTCCTCAGTGCAGTCATCCCCAAAGAGCAAGTCAGCGTTACTATGACGTCATGCTCCGAGAACTAAAGGCAGAAACTCTCCACCCACAAGGTTACTTAAATTCCATTCCTGGTCTGACCGAAGTGGGGAAAAGAAATAGGGGGCCTAGCACAAGAAAAAAAATTTGTGACCCAGGTCATCTAGAATTCCAGTACACGTGTGGGGGTCGGAAATGGGGGGGGGTTCAAAAATGAAGCCCTCCCTAGGACGCCATCAAAACGTGGGAAATGACCTAGCACAAGATAAATCTTCGACACAGATTGTCTAGAATTTCAGTACACGTGTAGGGGTCGGAAATGGGGGGTTCAAAAATGAAGCCCTCCCTAGCACGTGACCAAAGTGTGAGAAATAGATGACCTAGCACAAGAAAAAAATCTGTGACCCAGATTGTCTAGAATTCCAACAAACACATAGAGGGGGTGGAAATGGGGGTTGTGGGGGCGACTCCCCCAACCTTGCCTATTTCTCAGGGGAAAGAAATGGGGTCAATGGACGCCATCAAAGCGTGGGGGGTGATCCCCCCTACCTGACCTATTTCTCAGGGGAAAAGAAATGGGGGTCTACGGACACCATCAAAATGCCCCCCCCCCCCCCCCCCGACCTAACTTATTTCTCAGGTGGAAATGAAGCCCAACCTAACGCGTGACCAGAAGTGGGGGGCAGGTCCCCCAACCTGACCTAGATGCTTAGTAGGTCATTTTTAATTTGGTGTGCCAGAAAGGTATTATTACTACTTAAGTAGGCGCTTTGTGGCTCATTTGTTTAAACTCTTGTATAACTAATATGAATATGAATAAGGATTATTATCTGTGCAGCTGCTGCCCAAAGTTATCCTTCCCCACACCATCACACTACCAACACAGTAGGTGCCCCATTAATGGACATTTGTGGCATGATAGCATGTTCCTTGTTCTCTCCGTATCAACTGATGTGGCAGATCACTGTAGAGAGCAAATCTCGATATTCTGCATCAAGAGCACGGAGAGCTATTGGTCCCATGTGCAGCTGACATATTTTGCATCCCTTTCGATGCATCTTCCTGTAGCATCGGGGCAGGGAGATGCAAACCACTGGTTGCTTATCATGCAGCCACACCTCATGGATCTTCAGCATATGATGATAGCAGATATCACCATTACATTCATTCTTACAAATTCCGATAGGAATAGCATGGTATTGACATCCTGCTTCTCCGGACACACAGCACCAGATGGCGCTCCTCCCTTGGGGTTGTTGCCTTCGTCATCTCCCACTGAATCGTCTGGATGCACTTTGTCCTTGTTGGAATCTCTGCCAAATCTCTGCCTGTCATCTGGACTCCTCCTCCTCACTCTTCTTGCAAGAAGTGGAGAAGAGCTTCGAAACGCCAACTTTTAATTAGGCAGTGGTTTATAGAAATGCTCTTGAGGCATAGTCTGAGGTTACTCTAAAGGAGAATCTTTATTGCAGTGTGTGAGGGAGTTGTAAAAATTGCAGTAAGCGATAAAGAAAATAACGAATAAGGTTTTTAAATAGTTGAACAGTTCGTTGTATAGAAAAACTGAGTTATTAGTTTCTGCTAGATTCGAGCATAGTCATCCTCAAGGAGCCATGGGCTATGGAGGTCCAACCAGACCATGCAATTTAGTTCTCCAAGCATATCTGTCCTCAGCTACATCTGCTGCATCTGGCCACTGCACACCAATTCTATCAAGGTCCTGTTTAACATTGTCTGTCCACCGATCCTAGGTCTCCCCCCTCTTTCTGAGGGCTTGAGGCACATTGTTCATAACCCTATTCGCCAATCAATAATTACTCATACAGGCAAAATGGCCAAAGCAATGGAGTCTCTCTCTGCATAATATGCTGTTTAACTATGGTTGCCGACTCCTTTGCCTAACCTCATCATTAGTTACAAAGTTGAACCACCTAATACCCAAGATACTGCGTAAGCATCTAGAATCAAAAGCATCAAGTTTCCTGTTATCTTGTTTACCAAGCATTCAAGTTTCACTACCATAACTAACCCTAGAAAGAACCAAACTATTATACAGTCTAATTTTAGTCTTTAGGTGTGCACGCCTATTTCTCCACATTCTCCATAGATTCTTAAAAGTCGTTCCAGCAGCAATCCCTATTCGTCTGTTATGATTTCATGCAGCACATCATCAGTATCTGTTACATACACAGTCTTATCAGAAAAATATGACCACCTACCTAATAACGGGAATAGCCACCCTTGGCCCAAATGACAGCGACGAGACGACATGGCGTGGATGCAATGAAGCCCTGGAAGGTTGCCAGAGGCACACGTGCCCACTTGGACTTCAGCAGAGCACGAGGTTCCAGAGATGATGTGGTTGTGGGTCTGCACGCCGAACCTCTGGATCCAAATGGTCCCACAAGTGCTCTATGGGATCGAGGTCGGGCAATTTCGCTGGCCAAGGGAGAACGGAGACATCGATGTCGTGTTCCTTGAAAGAGTTACCACCACCTTAGCGACATGGCAGGGTGCATTGTCCTGTTGGTAGACACCAGGGTAAACATCCAACGTGAAGGGATGCATGTGGTCAGCGAGGATGGACAGGTAACCACTGGCATTCAGCGATCCATCCAGTGGTACCAACAGTCTCAGCTCATACCAGGAAAACATCCCCCAGACATGCGCACTGCCCCACAGGTCTGTACTAGACTGACAAGCATGTCCGGGTGTTGGTTCTCATGTGTCTGACGCCATATCCACCACTGCCCATCACTTCTGTGGAGTAGAAACTATGATTCGTTGGAGAAATCAGCATTTTTCCACTCTTCCACTGTCCAATAACGATAGTCCCGTACGAACTGCAGGTGTCGTTGCCAATGGACCTTGGCGCCTTTACACAGGCTTTACACAGTGTCGACTCTGGAGCGCCTTTACACAGCGTCGACTCTGGAGATCCATGCTTAAGATTTCGCTCTACTGTTATCAGGGACACGTACCTGGATACCCCATCGTTCATTTGAGTGGTCAATTGCTGCACTGTTGCGTATTGATTGCTCTTTACCAGTCGATGGAGGCGACATTCTCCTCTGGGGTCGATGGCCTTAGGGGCTCCACAGTTATGACATCTGGGGTACTCGGTTTGCCAGCAGTACATTCTTGGTACACCCTTACTACAGCACCTCGTGAACAGCCCACGAAGTCTGCTGTTTCTGAAATGCTTCCACCTTTGGTGCGGTAGCTGATGATCATTCCTTTTTGAACGTCCATCAAATCAATACCTCTGCCCATTATGCTCACGTTACGCACTATGGCTCATCTGTCCTGGCCAGCTGCTTATATCTCCATGTGGTCGACCTTGTCATGTGCATTCTGTGATGCACCTGGGCAGGGACACTGTGATTCCATGGGTGGTCATATTATTCTGATAAGACTGTGTAGCTTCTAAGATAATTAAATTGAGACATCTGCTCAAGAGTGGAACTATTCAGATTAACTGAATCACAGCCTGCCTGACCAATTTTCATCAATTTAGTTTTCTCTCTGTTTATAACCAAACCTACTCAACTACCAGTCTCATCAACAGCTCAAATGAAAGAGTTCATCTCATCAACATCATTTGCCAAAAAGGCTAAATCGTCAGCATAATCTAAATCAGAAATTTTCGTATCTCCAGCCCATTTAAGGCCGAAATCTTTCCCTTGCAGTGAATTTCGCATAACATAATCAATAACCAAACTGAAGAGAAAAGGAGACAAAATTCACCCATGTCGAACACCAGAAGTAATGCTAAACCAATTGCTACAAGCCTTACCAACTCTCACACACGACTCAGTGTTATTATAAAGAGCTTTCATTATGTTAACTAACTCGTCTGGTATGCCATACGATTTCACAATCCTGGTTGCAAGGACTTGAGTCAAAGTAGATAGACACCAGATTCCTGTTAGAGTGATGAACTATAACAAGATCAATAGATTATTGAGGAGAGGTGAAGAATTAGCAGTGTGTGAACCTGTTACATGGGTAACTCATGCAAATGCAATAGAAATTACTAAACCAAACCAATATCAGTCAGACATCCCGTCTCATTTTGTGAAGATCAAGTAGCTAAGGCCGAGTACCAACTTACAGAGTTTTCTGACATTTTCTCTGCTGCATCAAATGATTACGGCCGGACTAACCTGACAGAACATAAGATCGATACTGGTGATTCTCCTCCAGTCCATCTGCCAGCAAGAAGGCTTCCATTAGCAAAACGGGAGGAGGCAGAACAACTTGTAAGAGATATGGAAGCTCAGGGCATTATCGATCCAGTTATCATTATCATCCAGCCTCTGGACATCACCAGTGATTCTTATCAAGAAAAAGGATGTGTCCACCTGATTTTGTGTGGACTAAAGCAGATTACATGATATAAGAAAGTAGGACTGCCTTCCCTTACCAAGGATTGAGGATACACTTGACACTCTATCTAGGTCAGAATGGTTCTCGACATTAGATTTGAAGAGTGGCTATTGGCAAGTTGGTATACATCCTGAAGATCGTGAGAAAACAGCTTTCCCTACAGGAAATGGACTTTGGCAGTTTAAAGTAATGTATTTGGACTTTGCAAAGCACCTGCAACATTTGAACAATTAATGGAGTCGGTGCTCAAAGGTTTGTCTTGGGAGGTCTGCCTGCTGTACAGTTAATAGGATTAACTACGTTATGTATCGCATTTGTCGACTTCCGACTACAAAGTGCAAGGTGCTTCACGTGGATCATTTGGCTCCGTTTCATCAAAGAACTGAAGAAGTTTCGTATTCCGGAATTGCTCGGGATGAACGAAACCTAAGGAGGCAGCAACAAGACCATGATGTGATATGTCATTTGTGATGCTTGAGTGTGGTACAGTGAACTTCGTCATTAACCGATTGGAACAGAGAGATTCGAATATGATAACGGTATGTTTTAAGAAGGATTTGTGAAGAACTAGATTGATTTAATCTAAAGAAGAATCTTTATTGCAATGTACGCAGGAGTTGTTAAAATCGTAATAAGTGATAAAGAAAATCAGGAATAAAGTATTTGAATAGTTTGTTGTTCAGAAAAAGTTGAGTTATTAGTTTCTATTAGATTGGAGCGTAGTTGCCATAAAGAAATCCAATTCAAGTGATAACAATTTGCCATCAAGTCTTCTAGTAGAAAAGCAAAAGAGGCTTAGTGTCAAAATGTGTTTAAGGTAAAATGACAGAATTGAAAGTGTAAACGATAGATTTATTTTCAAAGATGATTGTATCGCTTATTGAATGTTAATTAAGATTCTTTTTTATATTTCGAATAGAATCTGTTTGAATTGTTGTATGACTGTTACAAATGTTGTAGAGAATTACTAGATATTCTTTAAGGTTTAATTTCATGAAATCCATTTGTGATTGGTTTGAATTATTATACACTGCACGAAATAAAAAATGCAATACTTGCAAGAAGTTATGCAAATGTAACGAAATTTAGAGAGGCAGTAGTATATGGAAATGAATGGAAATGATTAGGTTTGCAGGACGATCGAAACGATTGTACAGACGCGAACTGACATCACAGGTGCGGGGCAGTCAAACACAGATAAAGGCAACCAAGGCTCCCTGGTTGACAAAACTTTGTGGAAATTGTTCTAACCCACTGAAGATGTCCTTACGCAGACCTCAACAACTGTTCCAACAGTTAACTGACTTTGAGCGTGGAAGAATCATCGGCCTTAGAGAAATTGGTTTTTCATACAGAGATGTGGCCAACCTTGTTGGCCGCAATCTCAGCACTATCGTACACATGTGGCGACAGTGGGCTCAAGAAGGATGACCACACGCCGACAAGAATCAGGAAGATGATGCATGATCACGGAGTGACAAGACCTCCATTTGCGACGCATGGCATTGTGTGACATATTCGCGACTACAATGCAACTGCAAAGCGATTGGCAACAGGTAACACATCGAATATTTACCAGGTGGACGGTAAACAACAGGCTTTTACACTCTTCATTGCGAGCCTATCGTCCAGCATTGCATTTGCCCCTGACATTTGCCCACATGCAAGCATGTCTTCTGTGGTGTCACCTCAGACAGAACTGAAACGAACAAGAGTGGAATACTGTGGTGTTTAGTGACATATCTCATTTTAGGTCTTAGTCAGCACAACAGTAGGCAACATGTTCGCCATCATCCAGGGGAAAGGAACGCCACCCAGTGTGTGCGACATCGTCACACAGCTCCAGCACCTGGTGTGGGGTGCCATTAGTCGAACATCTCGGTCAGAACTGATCATCTTAAGGGGATATCTAACTGCCCAACGATATGGTACCAACATTTTGCAGCCAGTGGCTGTCCGATTTGTTCAGCAGCACGGAACCTTTTACCAGCAAGATAACGCCCGTCCCCACACGGCCCGTATTAGTCTGCATATCTACACAAGCAAAACGTTCAGGTACTACCATGGCCAGCACGCTCGCCGGACCTTTCACCAATTGAATACATCTGGAACACAATGGGCCGACAGCTCCAACAACACCCAAGAGGTGTGCCAACCACTGTCGCTGAAATGGAACAGCGACTTCGCTACTTGCCGTTCTATCTCTCATGAGGACATGATAGAACTGTATGATAGCCTTCCCCGTCGTGTTCATGAATGCATTTATGCGCGGGGCGTTTCAACATCATGCTAATTAAACCACTTTCCCAGATAGGTAAAGTGGTAATTTTCCATATCTTTTTGATGATGTAATCAATCGCACATCTCAATGTATGCTAACAACTGCCTGCGTTTCAATAAAATGGCATTAATCCTTCCAGCTGTTGCAATTTTTTTTCCTGAGTATATTTGTGAACTGATTGCCTAAGTAATTAAATTAGTTTGCTTATAATTTTTGTTGGTAATCCTTCTTTTGAACTCATGCTCAGTTTTTATCTATTAAATTCATAACAATATTAATGTCACACTCAGATTAATGACCCAGTTGAATCTTTTGCAAAGAAATGCTGAAAGTCTGAAAGAATATCTGAGTTGCAAAGAATTTTTTACTCAGAATCTTTTCCAACTGAATGTAATGTTTCTCTTTTTCCCATACCGGACCACCTGCACTTGCTCTATTTAGTCCCTTGTTATTCTTAATATCTAGTTCACTGCAAGAAGAGAAAAAAATATATTCTAAATAGTGAACACAAAGCAGCAAAGGAAGGCCAAACATCCGAGATTAACCCTAAAATTGCACCTCAAAACAATAGTGAGCTGTAGAAAGAGGCCTACGTAGTGAATGCTTCAGAACTGTGTAACTGAGCTTTGTATATATATATATAGTTGAGAGGCACATATTGGTGGTCCAAACCGCCCCTCTATACCCCCCCCCCCCGAGGGGGAACTACATTGTCGTGGTGGGGGGGCTAGAGGGACTTTGTGAAGTTGAGGACTCCGCTAACTGGAGCTGGGGGCAATTCCGGATGGACTGGGCCCCGATGGAACAACTGAGCCTTGGTGAAGTTGAGGGTTCTGCTGACTGGAGCCGTGGGCAACTCCGGACAGATGGGGCCCCAATGGAGAGGCCTGGGAAGGCCGGACTAAGAGTTCCCACCGCGGGAGCTGAGGCAACTTGGATTGCATATCCTTGTTTGTGGCTAACCGGAGCACTGATTAAATTTAGGTTTTGACCCATTTGATGAACTTTACTTCTACAGTACTGTTCGCCAATAGTAGTCGTGGGGTGAGTTGCATCTATATGGTGTTGTCTTGCCCTCGACGTAGGTAGTGGAGATTTTGGCATTATCCCTATAGATGTAGTGCAGTCCATGTATTGCAGAGCATCAGGGTTTTGTCATCATTATAAATTTCCTATATTTGGAACAGTTGAGCCACTTGGGCAATAGAAGATAGCAAAGGGTGTCAAAGATGCAAAATAGGTGGATAGATATTAAATGATGCACTGCATCATAAATTGTGAAAAACGAAGAGTCACACATGTTCAGCCCCCCTTACATCGACTGCAGAACAAATCAACAACGTGTGGGACTTTTCTTTTCGTCGAAAGAATCCCTCCAATGTTATTGAAATAACGAGAACTTCGAAGAAACTGCACACCCCAGCATGCACTTAGGTGCACTGTGCAAGACCATCAAAGGAGGATCATGGTGGATGCATAACCACCAGGCTTTTGCATTAAAGACATTAAGTTAATGGTTTTCGAGTCAGTCCAAACAGCCCTTGATCCTGCAGAATTAATAAGAGTAGTGCAAAAAAGGCGATGAACGATTAAAACATGAAAGGTTGCAGAAATTAGAACTATAAACGAAGTCATACCCATTTACCATGTGGACGAAGTATTCCCTGCTGTTAGCCATGTCGAACCATAAATCAAACTGGAGTTACCAGCACGCTCCACATTTCAGTGGCAGGACATATTCGGATGGAGGTTGGATTGGGTTGTTTTACTTCTCAGTGGCACTTTTGGCACACAGTGTGCTAAATGGACACATCACAAGGACCCCGAGGGCTCAGAGAAAGTTGGGGGGGGGATGTGACCCACTACACAGCTGTTAGAAAGACACTGATGAGTTCAATGATTAGTTCAATGAGAGTCACTGATTAGTTCAATGAAATTAAATCTCGAGCCCGTTGTTCTTTTGAGGAGACTGATTTCCGTTTAGCACGATAAAACTCTTCTCTCTTTACAAACTTCACACATTCTCAAAATTATTCTAACTTACATCACTTTTTACTTCAAATTCTTTCTAATTGTTTAAAAAATTAACCTAAATCACTTTTCACTTCCAAAAATAATTTTTTTTTCATCTAGTACCCTCTCTTTATACATTCACAGATATTCAAAGTCTATCTTTTCATCAGAACCCCCGAAAACGTCATTTTACCTGTTGATTTTCTCATATGTTTCAAACAAATTTCGCAAAACTCTCCGACTTTGTCAAATTCTCCGATTTACCTGGCATTTCACAACCAAATAATCCAGTGAAGTGTAGGATAACTCAACAAACCACATCGTTTTTTATCTTTTTTACACACACCTCATTTTCTCTGAAAATTAGTTGAACAAATTGGTTCTCGTCTGCCCAAAAAACTTAAATTATTTTTTTTCACATGAAATACCCGTTTTTTTTCTGATTTTCACACATATTTTCAGAAAAAAACACAAGAAACACCGATTTGCATGGGACTTTTACAACCGAATAATCCACTAAGTGTATGATAACTCAACAAACCACACCATTTTTTATCTCATACATACAACCTTCATTTCAACCTAATTCATTTAAACTAATTCACAAATTAGTTTAAACCTCATCTCCCGAAAAAAAAATTAGTTTTTCACATGCTAAAAATCACCCCCATTTTTTCTAATTTTCACACATATTTTTCACAAAAACCACATGAAACATACTTTTTCCCTCATCTCCCATAACTTTTCCCATGGATTTTCACAGAATTCTTTGGCCCCATTTACTGGCCCAGAACTGTCATTTATGCTACTCCTTAAGGGTAGTCTGACTTTATCTTTTACTTCGCGTTAAGTTATTGGTTGCAGCAGAGAAAGTGCACACTTGTCAAAGTGTTTGATTTATCTATATATGCTAAGTGTCTTCTTTTACATTGAGTCCTTCGAAGGACCAAGGTACGAGGCTTAATATATTATTTTTCTTATTTCTATATCCTAATGCCAGGCTTGAATAATTTCATGCAGAGGATTGAGTTATTTGCTGACAGTGAATTATCTCGGCGAGTAGCCCTAAGTTTAGCATCCTAGGCATCCACGACACCGCTGCTCATGATTGTTCATGGAAGGATAGAGTTAAGATGTTCAGCGATAATTGCTGTCTTGTTAAAAGAAGCGAAGAAGTTCTCTACACATTCGAAAGGGAGCAGTAGAAGTTAGAGTAACTCCCATTTTAGGTATTCCCTTTCTACACGCTGCCCCAATGCAGTAGCCATGCGTTCTGCTTTGCGGCCTTAGGATACACAACGTAAAACCCACAACTGTACAAAGTTGTTCAGTTTTTGGGGCGAATACCCTGGTTCACAGAATCCACCCTCTGGAGAGCTTGCGACATTCAGATTCTGGGCAGTGTCCGTAATGGATAAATTTGTAATGTATGAACTAAAGCAGACGATTCATAAAGTAAATGCTATGATTGTCCACACAACATGGCAAAAACTGATTTCAAGAGGAATATTTATATATATGGGTTTTCAGATGAGACAAATAATGAATGTTGAATTTATAATTCGCTATTATTTTTTGTGATTATTTTTTGGGGGCCCCAGAGGTGACTTCTGAATTTTAAATGCAACTCATTTTAACTAAAAACACTTCTTTTTAAACCGCTGGCTCATACTCAGACTGTGATTATTTGTATTACATGTACAGAAAGTTGAAATATTATCCTTTACTAAGGCTTCTGCGAGGGGCGTTGCATCTGCAGAACAGAAACCACTGCATTTACCTCAACAAAACTTTTACTCTCCTTCAAAGTACTCCCCTCCACCATTGGTATTATATACACTATATGGCTGTTATGATATAAACAATAAGAATTTAATTAGCTGAAAAAAAATTGGTTTTGCTATGAGTGGGATCCGAACCCACGTCTCCAGGAAACATGTCTGTTATGCTAACCACTACACCAGCTCATTGTTTCATGAGTTCCATGTATACAGGACTTATCCTGTGATTCTTTACTACCAATAAGAATTTATTTTTAGTTTTCTATCCCTTTTATATCGCGTCTTGTAACGTTTAGAAATTCATGTTATAGACACGGGTCAAGAACTCTTTCAAAGCCCTCGATGGAAGGTTAACTTCCCAAATGTTTTATCAAATTCTCAGTTAAGAAACCTGGGATCGTTTGGTATTAAAAAAATTATAACCAAATGGATAAAATGATCCTACAGGCCAAATGTTTCGCACCCGTGGCTTAGACAATGTTGCAAATTAATGCTTCGGTAATTGTTTTCCAGGTCAGGTGGTATTGTATTATAAACAACTGCGAGTTGATACACTTATTCATATATTTTAATATTTGAAAGCACGAAATATTAAATTGTAAACTTCGACTTCAGTAGTAATATTATCTTTTGGTATATTTTGATTCATAGCAATTCTGTTGTATTCTTTATTTCATTTCGACATCAAAATTATATTCAAGATTTCATCAAGATTTCACTATGGACAGTGGGCTTGTGCCCAACATTACCCTAGAGCGCGATGTCGCACAATCGGGTGTGCCAGGCTCGTTATCTGCAGTTCCCTGGTTCGATCCCCAACTGTGCCAATAGCATTGAGAATTATCTTCCTTATTCCCCCCCCCCCCAACCCTTTCGCTCGTGATGGATTTGAAAAGGACTCTCTTCATCGGATGGGGCGTTATGCCACTGCTATGTGGGCAGGAAAGACCCTGTGCATGTTAAAGAACCCACTAGATGGCGTTGACAGGAGGCTCCATCTGTCTATTGTGCACTCCCCCCTCTGAACCTTCTCTGAACCTTAGGGATACTTATCGCCTGGTTCATTTACCCCACTGTGTGCAAAAAATGTACCGCTCAGAGATAAAACAACCCAACATTTCGAGAGAAGGTAAATGCACAACGAAATATTGACTGTCTCAGCTTTTAACACCGTTGGGTAGATGTTGTTCTTGTTGTTGTCAAGGGACGGATTTGCACTTTACGTGACCCTCGACACAGAAAAGGGTCATGCGCCTTTCTCTAAGGTCATTTTTTAACTTTCCATGAAACAACTCAAAATTTATTATTTTCAAACCATCAAGAAAGGAAATAATGTAATCGAAGTGAATGACGAGTTTTGTTATCAGTGCACTTAGCTTATATTTTATAACACCCAATATGTAGCAACATTAAGATGTCAAATTATCAATTTTCATAAACATATTTCTTCTTTCTTTTTTTAGTCGTGGAATATCTAACCTGCATATATTACCAAATAACTGGGTCACTTCGATGTATGAATGGCAACCTATGTTCGAAGCTTCCAAACTATGAAATAAGCTTTTTGTGGCAAAATGTCATAGATATATAAATTAATAACCTTAAAATTTTTTCCAAATCTCGTCTTTGAGCAATGTTTGTGTAATATTTATAGAGTTGTGGAAAGAGAAACCTTTAACAGCAAAGCTGCTAGTTGTGAGAATTAAAGTCAAAAGTTGCAACAGATTGGTTGCCTTCACTCGGATTTGAACACAGGTCTCCCAGAAGCATGCCGTGTGAACTGACCTTCCGAGAGAGTAACCACCGAGGAACTCACCTTCTCTTCAACTGACACATAAGTCTTCCTCTTGAGTCACTAGTTGCGCCATCTAATATTACTAGTTAGGTAGTCAAGCCGCCACATTTCTGATGGTAGTAATATTTGTTGTTTTTTTTTCAACTCATTATTTCAAGTGTTCCTTGTCTACAGGACTTTTTTTTTGATAATTTATTGCGTTATAACAAATCGTTTACCAAAGTAATTTTAGAAGTTTGTAATAACTTTTAGTGTCCGTCAATTTTGAAACTCTTTGGATGGTGCGTGACAGCAGCATCTGCTGTAAAATATTTCGGTTTCAATAATTCTTTAAATATTAAATAAATATCGCTTAAAATCTAGATTAAATAAATTTCATTAGAAATCTAATTTTGTCCTTTCTAGAATTTTTCTGTAAAAGTGATTATCTTTAAAGTTCTTTAAATCCTAATTGGATGTATATTTAAATGCGGTTCTCCATTCAACATCACTTGCAAATGACCCAGTGCGTTTAATAATGTAATGGGCATCATCATCCATTAAAAGGATAGTTTCAGTTGGCAGGAGAGGTTCTTCCAACAGCTCTTTTAAAGCGCATATTTGGAACAGTTTTTTCACTCCTTCTAAGAATTTAAAACGCCATCATTTGGTCACTATTCAAATAAACAAAATGTAACACTTATTTATATGCTTGCGTCTCTAGGCGCTGAGGGGAAATCCGGCCCAGGTGGTTTTCCTTTCCGCTATCTGTGGCATTCTTCTTCACTTAGCGCATTCAAGTGATGTGTAGAGCGACATTAATCTGATAATTTTAAATTTGAAATGAACTGAAGGATTTAATTATTAATAGAGGAAGCTTCCTTCATTTGCATAGATCGCCACAAAGCTAAACTCTTGTATCGATCAATTAGAGACAGATTCGGGAAAGAGTTGTGTCGTCTGCGCTATTCCTCGTTCACTTTTTGTTCAAGTTCAAAACAATTTAAAACATAAAGTATTCTGAATATATCGCTTTCATTAAATTTTTTTCACAAACCCAATATATTGATATCGACATTTTTCAAGTGGGGAAGAGGTTAACTTTTCCCCAACATTCAGGCTCGATTGCTTAAAAAGAAACAAAATTCTTTTATTTCCAGACCGTGAACTCGATGCTATTCAGCACCTGTGGCAAGTAGATGAGGCAGTGCTACTTCCTCTACCCGATTTTTACATCAGCGAGAATGAAAAGCCTCTCTTTCGTCACCAATCCGAGCCAGCAGCAAAAGATACGTGGAGGAATGATGATGCCGATGCCTTTCGACCAAAAAAGGTAAACTGAAATTGTTTCTGTTCGAGAGAAGTTTCACCTTGATTAGATAAATTCCATTTCTTGAGAAATAAACTGATTTGGATTTTTTATTTCAGTTTGTCGCTGAGTATTACAGTCCCCAGCAGAGACCTCATCGGTAAGTATATTCCAAATGTAACTTTGTAAGATTCCAGTAAAATCTCCCGGTCATTACCTACTATGAACCCTGTTAAGAAGTGTGAGGCACTAAGTGAAGACTACACCCATATCCATTTCAAACTGTGATAATCACAACAATGGACATAACTTTACCTGCAAGAGGTTAGTAGACTGATGTCCCTATATTTATCACAAAAACTTCTAACACTTTTATTGCAAATAAAGATAGTGATGCACTCCGATCTGTATCCAGCGCAACTTCAGTGCGGCAAGGCCTCACTCCTCCTCCTCTACATGCGGCAAGGCCTCACTCCTCCTCCTCTATATGCGGCAAGGCCTCACTCCTCCTCCTCTACATGCGGCAAGGCCTCACTCCTCCTCCTCTACATGCAGCAAGGCCTCACTCCTCCTCCTCTATATGCGGCAAGGCCTCACTCCTCCTCCTCTACATGCAGCAAGGCCTCACTCCTCCTCTATATGCGGCAAGGTCTCACTCCTCCTCTATATGCGGCAAGGCCTCACTCCTCCTCTATATGCGGCAAGGCCTCACTCCTCCTCCTCTACATGCGGCAAGGCCTCACTCCTCCTCCTCTATATGCGGCAAGGCCTCACTCCTCCTTCTCTACATGCGGCAAGGCCTCACTCCTCCTCCTCTATATGCGGCAAGGCCTCACTCCTCCTCTATATGCGGCAAGGCCTCACTCCTCCTCCTCCTCTACACATTCAGTTCACCGTGAGGCATCGAAACAAGCAAGGCGAGCAATGTTGGGCAAAACAAGTCTGCAGACGATGACTCATAATTGCCATCAGAATTCACACCTCAACAATGGAAAGTTGAAAGGTAGATCCGGATGAGGTAGAAGAAGAGAACTTGATTCAATTTCTGTCAGTTTTAAATGATAAGTCGAGAGTCTTTTGGGGTATGAAGCTGAACCCACCTAACCTTAGCAGGGTTGAGCCAAGAAGACAATACTGACAACGTGCCCAATTATGAAGAAGGTGCCTATTTATTAGTTAGCCCGCTGAATAAGAAATGTGCCTTGGTCGTGGGATACTCATGCCTAATTGTTTCAGAACTGTGCTCACAACTTTCCACCAGTAAACAACTGTGAAGGAATTAACCGTTGTTTACGTTGGGAAATAGGCGCCAATATTATCAAAAACAGAGGATTTTTCGTCCCCTTCATTGGTCATTTTTTGCAGAACCATTTGGCCTGAGTAGCATGCAGTCGAGTGGACCAATACCTCCTATCACAGAAGGCCAGTGGACCAAATTTATGACGTCCCCATTAGTATTCTACCATATAGACAATTTTTATATTTTTGATTCTAGTATTATTGCTGGTATACTCTTGTGTAATCTTTATACTACTGTTTATCTACAAATATATTTTATTTAGAAAGAAAATTATTTGTGTTTATTATCAAATATCATAAATGCTAATTAATACAAAAAAAAATTTATCCTAAAGGAAATATATTTATAGATAAGCATTAGTACAAAGATAAGCACAGAGTCCACCAGAAATAATATTAGAATTAAAAATATAAGAATTGTCTATATGGTAAGACTATTTAAAGTGACGTCATAAATTTGATCCCCTGGCTTTCCGTTATAGGAGGTGTTGAGCAGACTCAGGTGAGCGCCTGCACAAGGAACAACTCTCTTGAGGCTGTTGGTGAAGTCTAATCCTCCTGTCTGTAAATACTGCTGCGAAATTTTTCAATCCCAGTTTTAGATTAACCCTTGACAGACCATGGTCCTGTAAATGTGTAAAGATTGTGCATAATAATCAGCCGAGACGAAAAATACATTTCCAAAATACGACTGAAAGAATTAATTCAGTTTTGATCCCCCATCCCCCAAGTCTGCCAGCATCATCGTGAAAACTGTTCAAGCTATTGGTGCTAATGAGAGCCAACAGATTTTAAAGATCATTCCGTCAGTGTGATTGGGAAGCAATAGCCTGAAGAGAGGAGGAGAGAATCATTTGCTTCCCCCCAACCCTGACTGCGATGATACAGTGCAGAAAGAAGTCACCACGTGCTATTCGCCATGGCAACCTCATTCCGCCGACCAGTGCAACTTATCTCTGTAATCTAGAAACGGTCATTTAACTAACACGACCCCATTGTCGATTCGCATTCTTAGTGGGTTCACAAGATGTGCGACAGTGGGTAAAGTTATTATGAGAGCATAAAGGGAGAGAGAAACTGTATTCCCACAGATCTGGCAGTTCCTAAGCCCGAACCAACTCCGGTCTCACCGTCACCAAGTAGAGAGATTAATCAGCAGTTAGGATAGCTTTAATTTTAAAGGTATTCTTTTTAAGTTTCACGTAATCAAAGTTGCAAAATACGAACAGGGTTGGGTTATTTTACCTCTGAGTGGCACTTTTTGAACTCTATGGGTTATATGGCCAGATCACAAGGATCCCAAGGACTCAGAGAAAGTAGGGGGACCCACTAGACAGCTGTTAGGAGGCAGATGATAGCCACTCGCTTCTTTAATGTGCACCAGGTATGGCTCTGCCACACACAGAGCTACGATTCTACATCCCATCCGATGGACGGTGGCCTTCTCTCACTGAGGGCAGGCAAGGTGGGGTCAGCTTAGACGAAATCTTAACACTGCCCAGGTGGGAAAGAAGGAAGATGGAAGCTGCAGATTATGAACTTGGTACATTACCAACTCAACTAATGCACATATAAGAAGGGCATTTCATATTCTAGTGACATATACACTGATAGTATAATTTATTATACACACTGCACCCATCCACAAACCTGCCCTACTCCACCACACTAATGCAGCCAGCCATTACACCTTATGGTCTATAAATAGGTCAGATACCTACCTGCTATATAGAGCATACCTGCAACTGTTATGATGAGTAAGCATGGCAACCTGAGCGAGATCGATCGTTGGCAGATAGTCGGTATGAGGAAAATAGGGTGGTTTCATATCTGCCGATTCAGAAAGTCTGGGAATTCCGAATAAGACTGTCGCACTTGCGTACGAAGACTACACCAAAAGCAAAACGACCTGCAGCTGCTGGGGAAAATGGGGCTATAATCAGGCCGTTGATGTTTAAGGTGAGAGACCTCTCCCATATCGTAACGTGAGAGTGATTAAATTGGCATTCAATGACAGGGCAGTTACAAAGGTTTGTGTTGACACCATTCGATATACAATGGCACGGCAGGGATATGGCGGCCGATTACCACATTGAAGTGCCCTTGTTAACATCATGTCACCAGGCTCTGAGGCTGCAGTGGGTGACAAAACATCACCAATGCACCCATGGGAAAACTAGCCATGGGAGCTTCCATGGGAAAATACATGGGAAAATACTTCCATGGAACTAGCTTCCATGGGAAAATTAGAAACGGGTAGCTTGATCCACGAATCGTGGTTCCAACTTCAAAATTCTGACGCTAGGTTGCATGTGTATTTTAGACCACAAAAAGTCATGAACCCAACTGTCAAGTTGGGATATAACAGGTTATGTTCTGGGGTGTGTTTACGTGGGCCACCTGGGTGCCCCTTGTATCTATTGAGGTCATTATCACTGCACAAGGCTATGTTGACATATTCTATGACCACCTACACCCATTCAGGGATTCCATTACCCTCAAAAGTATAAACGTCTTTCAAAAAGACAATGTCCCGTCTCATCACTCCTGTTTGGCGAAGGACAGGTTGGAAGAGCATATCAGTGAGTTCACAACCCTGGTTCCAATGGCCCTCCCACTCTCCTGATTTGAACTCTATTGAGCATTTGTGAGACAACGTGGAGTGATACATTCGAGCCTGAAACCCATCACCGGCAACTCTCTGTGCTTCATGGACGGTTGCCCTAGAATATCTCCGAAACGTTTCCAGCACCTGGTAGAGTCGATGCCATGAAGGGTTGTTGCTGTGGGGAAGGCGAAAGGTGGGCCCACACATTATTAGGTGGGGGTGTACAATAAATTGTCCATTCAGTGTACGTAGTGTCTTCCCATTTAGGTTGGTGAAATTGCAAAATCTCGACGGTTATTAAGTAGCCAATATACATGGATGCTGATAAAGTTTTGAGGATCTGGGTGCGGATGAGACTTTTGCAGGATCAGTCATTAAGACACAATACAGGAATAGTCAGTAAGACATAACACGGGAATAGTCATTAAGACACAACTCGGGAATAGTATGAATATTGGTTCTCCATTGTGAAGTCCTCAATCGAGCCATGGCTTGGAAAGCTGGCAAATAAGAAGAGAGCTCACCTTTCACATTTAGCAAAGGTAAGCTGTCTTAACATGCTAATTCAAAATAAACATTTTTTATTTTAGAGATCACAGTTTTATGATGCAATTACCACTGGATATTAGAATGAATAATTATCGTGTGAAATTGAAGAATAAAATTCGATGATTTCTCTTAAAATGTCACGATATTAAGAGTTTATTTTGTTTGCTACATGAGAATAGTTCAGTGATTATAAAGGGTAAAAGGTAACCTTATTGGTTCGCTGACCACCTATTTCTTTTTAATTTTTAGTTCCTTTTTATTTCTAAACTATGTAAGTGTTTCTGGTGTAATGTTAGAGGCGTTATGAGTACTGAGTTTTATAGTGCTTGTCAATATATGACATTATTTATTTTGTTTTATTAATTAAGATTTAATCTTAGTAGTTCTTTTGAAGTTACATTGCAATAGCATATTGTGTATGTTATATGTGCTTTTATTCTATGTATGTATTGCGTTGCCATAAAGCTTAAAATATTTTCAATAGAAATTATCATTTTTCAATTCAAATTTTTTAATACCAACCCTGATCCTCCCACATTGGTAACCCTACACCTGAACAACTACATTGAGAAAAAAAAATTTGTAGTCAGCGGCATCAGAAATTTTGAGAATTACTGCTCTATATCATTTCTTCTTTTCTCTACACCACTCTATATTCCTTTCGTATTTTACTAGCACCACCCTATCCTTGGCCAACGTACTTAAAAATAGACATTCCTTTTCCCATCAATGCTCCCCGAGAAATTTGTTTAATTTCTTGGTCTACGACTTTATAGATACCTAACTCTTTGATGCACATTAGAGTTTTTCGGTTTGTCATTTTCATCACGTTCAATAGAAAAATAATGATAAATTTTCCATACCTGATCGACTCTGAAAAATGCCTTGGGTAGTGTTAAAAATAATAAAAAAATGGGGGGGATATCTTTATTGGCACCAATTATTTTATTCCAATTTTTTTCTTCTAAACTCACCTGAATCAATTTTAAACAGCAGGCGATTGCATTTAATCTGACGGTTTCATTTGAAGATTTACAAATGTCCTTCGATAGAAATGGATCACTATTCTAGAATGCCCTTCGATCACAAAATGACTTCCTTGGTTACCATGTCATGCATTAACTATTTATTTACTTATTTTCAGGAGCAGGCAGACGGTGCTGGTGCAATGGCTCTCGTGCAGTGGTGGTTTCATCACTTCAGTCTCCGCATCTGTGCTCTTCTACCATTGGTAGGTTAACTTCATCGAATCGGTTACTTTGAGAAGAACGCAATTATGAGTATCCTATATAATACGTTCATAGTTATGTTCGTTCCTAAGAAACGAATCTTCAGTGGTTTCAATACCACATATAGAAACATTTCTCTTCAGAACGTCATTAAGCACGGTACTGTGGCCCCATACCCAACATTCTTTGCATAACCCTCGAACTGCCTTTCGTTTCCCGAAGTAAAGCAATCTTCCCAAATTCTCATCTTTCAATGCAGATATCACCAGAGTGATTTCCCTCCACCTCTACAGGGCAACGAGAGAATCATTAGGTGCACTGCTTAAGCACATTACCTGAAGTCCTTCAGTGAGGTAGCTGTGTACCTAATGCTGATAGGAACGGCACTGCTTAAGCACATTACCTGAAGTCCTTCAGTGGGGTAGCTGTGTACCTAATGCTGATAGGAACGGCACTGCTTAAGCACATTACCTGAAGTCCTTCAGTGGGGTAGCTGTGTACCTAATGCTGATAGGAACGGCACTGCTTAAGCACATTACCTGAAGTCCTTCAGTGGGGAAAAAAAATCAGAAAAACGGCTGAAAATGCATTGTAACTTTGGGGTAAAAAAAACAGAAGGATGAGAGCAAAATAGCACGAGAAATGAAATCGAGAAAAACGCAATGATGCTGAGTGCTTAGCATGCAAGAGCACAAAATTTCTCCACTCAAATGCTGAGCGCTTAGCAGTCAAGAGCACAAAATTTCTCCACTCAGATGCTGAGCGCTTAGCAGTCAAGAGCACAAAATTTCTCCACTCAGATGCTGAGCGCTTAGCAGTCAAGAGCACAAAATTTCTCCACTCAGATGCTGAGCGCTTAGCAGTCAAGAGCACAAAATTTCTCCACTCAGATGCTGAGCGCTTAGCAGTCAAGAGCACAAAATTTCTCCACTCAGATGCTGAGCGCTTAGCAGTCAAGAGCACAAAATTTCTCCACTCAGATGCTGAGCGCTTAGCAGTCAAGAGCACAAAATTTCTCTACTCAGATGCTGAGCGCTTAGCAGTCAAGAGCACAAAATTTCTCCACTCAGATGCTGAGCTCGTGCATGATTCGTGGCACTGAACGGGTTAATAGGGAGAAAAGAAGTCACCTTTTTTTGCATCTTTCTGATTCAAATTTCTTTTGTCGCTATTGCAGAGAGTATTATATCCAGAGTAATAATTCGAATCAAAGTAACATCTAACACAGGCGTCGGCAACCTATGACCTGCGGGTCACCAAGTGACCCATTTAATAATTTCAATTAAGATTAATTCTCACTTCAAGAGAGTTAATCTTCCACTTGAGTTGTGCAAATAAAGTATAATTTATTTTTATATATTATACTTTATTTGCGGAACTCAAGTGGGTCACTTGAAATTATTAAATGGGTCACTTGGTGACCCGCGGGTCATGGGTTGCCGACGCCTAATCTAACATGTAGTCAATTGTGCATGATTGACTGACAGCTACCCACGGTAATTCTAACTTCGGAAAGTGTAAATCGTGATATTTCATATATAACAATGTAACACCAAATCAGTTTTTATCTCTAAAAAGCAACAATATTCTCTTAAAACAAAAAACTTCATTTTCCCACCCCCTTGGGTTTAAGTGGTCAACTCACGGTTGCCAATGGTACAAATGACCGTCACATTCCACCATCAAAATTTCAAATTTCTAGCATAAAAACATCGTTTGGAATATTCGTTTGAAATTTTGGAATTTTCAACTTTTTCGACAGTTAGAGGGAGCATTTATAGGTTCCGGAAGATTAGGAAAGCGAAAATCATATTTCATCAATACCTGTCCAATGCAAAAAAAAGTTTTATCTCTATAAAGAAAATTTGCTGAGAGCAAAATAATTGCATTTTCCCACCCACCCTGGGTCTAAGAAGTGAATCAATTGTTGCCTATGGAAACTTCAGGACGTTCCCATTCCACCATTAAAATTTCGCATTTCTAACATGAATATATCGTATATAAAAATTTCAAAAAGGAATCTGGTATTTTAATTTGGTAATTTTGCTTCTTATACCGTAATGACAAACTGATTATGATTCTCTAAATCCAAATCTATACCATTTTTCTTCCTAAAAACACTTTCCGATTAAAAATATTAACAGCATAAAAGTTACAAACATATGTGTTGCATATTTTCCTTCCCAGGGTTCTTTACGTTCTTGAAATCTGAAGGTTTTCCTCGCTACTTTAACACGAAAACGACTGAAGAGACCGGTTGTTTGTCCTAGAGACCCTATATAGGTAGAGGTTGGCCATCTCAAAATTGAACGCCCTGTTTTGTCGTCGCTCGGATTGTTTAGCATGCATAGCTGAATGGCATTGCACGGTACTTATGGATTCCCGAAAAGGGTACGGTAATATTGGATAGAGATTTCAGTGTTCATGACTGGAAGCACTTTAGAGAACGGCTAAAAAAGAAAAAGTAGATTTTAGGGCTTTTAAAAAAAAATATATGTATAATTTCGCTTTGTTGTCTGTCCTTCTGTAGACATCGAACTTTTTTGTTTAAACAGATAAGTAAAAAATTATTTTTGTGTTAGATAGGTATTAATGATATATTACGATTTGCATATTTCAAATCTTCCAAAAGTTATAACTGCGCCCTCTAACGGTGGAAAAAGTTGAAGACTTCCAAAATATCAAACGAATATTCCAAACGATGCAGTTATATTAGAAGTTTGAAATGTGAAGGTTACGAAGTTATCATTGGCAACAATTACTTGACCCTTTAGACCCAGGGGGGAGGTGAATGCAAATTTTTTTTAACAGAAAAGTGTATGTTTTTAGAGATAAATTAAAAATTCGTTTTGGGTTGGATAGCTATTGATGAAATATTGCAATTTGTATTTTGCGAATTTCCCAAAAGCTAAAATTGCACTCTCTAACGGTGGAAAAAAAATGAAAAATACCAAAATTTAAATCGAATATTGCACACGAGTAGTTATGCTAAAAATTTGAAATTTTGGTGGTGGAATGTGACAGTGTTGAAAATTTCATTGACAAAACCGTTCTGTAAGAAACAGACGGTTTTGTTTTAAGAAATAATTGGAAATCTCTTTTTTAGTTGGTTATAATGAAATGTAATTCGCATTTTCAAAGGTAATTTTAATTTACATCATTAGAGATCACTAAACATCGAAATTGCAAAACTTTTAACGAATGTTTCAAGTGATCTGTTTATAGTAGAAATTTTGTCGTATAGAGTTCTGTTATGGTAGAGATTCCACTGACAGCAAAGATCTGCCCACTGTTTTCAGAGGAGCGAGAGAAAAGCAACTTTTAAAATTTAAGGAACTAAAAGACAAGTACTTTTTATGTTTTATAATAACTAATAAAATGCTGCTATGTGCATTTCCCCAGCCTCATATATTAAAAATGAATAAATAACCCTTCAAGCAGCTGCTTGTACAGAGGTTTGACAGGAGCCCGTCAATTTATACGTCATAGTAGAAGATCCATGAGGATGGCGGGACCTCATCAGAAAAACAACACGAACATCCATAATTTAAACTTTTAAGCAATGAAAAAGTTGGCAAAGGAAGAACTTCATTCTCTTTGAAAATGAGATCCCCATAAGCGCCAGAGGCGATAGGCGTTCTGCTAGTTATTTTACACTTTCAATACCCTCTGACAGTGAAAATTCGAACTACTGTATAATTGAGAAAATAAACTATTAATATTTTATTAGTACCTGTAATGTGCAAAAAAAAGTTTCTCATTTATCTCTTAAAGCAGAAAAGTTGTATTTTACCAATGAGACAAATCATTACTATTAGGGTAACCACTTGACCATTACACTCTAGGACCAAAATTTTAAGTTTCAAGCAAAATTAGATCGTTTGCAATATTTATTTAAAGATTTGGTATTTTCCAGCTTTTTTCCACCGCTAGAGGTAGCCTTTCGAGTTTTTATATACCGCCGTTAGCACTCCCTAACATTGGAAATTCCACTGATGGGTATTCGAAAAACGTAAATATAATTTTTTTTGTGGAAAGACATTTCGCCGACATACGCGATTCGAATCCACATCTCTCCAGAACTTGTCAGAGTATTCTAACCTGTTGAACTAACGCTGGCATTTTTCACAAAAAACATTTATTGATTTATAGACGTTTGAACGTCTACAGGTAACGCTGAGATTATGAAATATGTTTAAATCATTACTAATTTGTTAGTGCTTGTAAAACAAAAAAAATATATATATATTGCTTCGTTTATCTTTTAAAATAACAAAATTCTATTTTCGCACCCCTTTTGGCTACGACGGCAAAGCCTTGTTGCTATTGTAAACCTTCTAACCATAACACTCTACTACCAAAATTTCAGATTTCCAGTATAAATAGTTTGTAATATTCGTGTGAAATTTTAGCATTTTCCATCTTTTCCTATCGCTAGAGGGCGCTATTAAAGCCACTGAAATTTTTCAAAATTGCGAATCGCAATATTTGTTCGACACCTATCCAACCCAAAAAGAATTTTTCATTTAGCTCTAAAAGTAAAAAAATAAAAATAATGGTTGTCTATAGACGGACAGACAGGTGGAAAGAGAGATGGACAGACAACAGTAAACAGAGAGACAGACAGACAGACGAACAAATATTGACATAGGCAGACGACAAAGTGAAAATATTAGTTCGTTTTCAAGCGAACCTTAAAAGAAATTATTTGTTGGTTTTCAGTTATCTCATTTCACTTTTGCAGCCGATTGCAGTCTTCTGAAGGAGTTTCTCGGAAAAAAAATTCATTAATTTATTTCTTTGAGTGAAAGTTTTACACCCAAATACAGCGCAGTGAGACATTCATAAAATATTACAGCTTTTATAGACAAAAAAAAAGTGGTAGAAATGTATAAAACTATAAAAACTGAAAATTTTAACTTGACACACACACTAACTCATAGGCTTTCCTCTCACGGTTCGACAAAACATGGCGCCCATAAACCACGTGACTCAATCAACCAATGGCAGTGAATCACCGAGATGGCCAGCCTATAGTCTGTTCCCCCCCTGCATCTTCCTTTCAACCACTGGGCGGCCTGCGGCCAATTGCCCTCTGCCACTATGTAAGGTTGCTGGCCTTTCACTGTGCCAGCCCGATTTTTTCTGTTGTTCTACTGCACCCACAGCCAACTTAGCACATGGACCTGATGATAAGAGGGCCGAGGTCCACTTTACAAAGAGGTCCAGGGAAAGATGAGTTTTGTTTGAAGAAGAAGAAGGCCAGCCTATGGGCACATAATCAATATTTGTCGAAGTGCAGCACGTTGTAAATATTGTGCCCAAACACATCTCTCACAAGAATGTAAGAGAGACCAACCCCTGCTTTGCTGTAACTGTGGAGGGGCACATGTTGCATCTTATGGAAAGTGCCCAGCTAGACTTAGAGCCATCCAAGTCAAAACAGCTGCCACTACCACCACACCCACCCTAACACAAAAAATCACACCACACCCCAACATAACTCCAACAGTGGCAGCCACCTACACACCAAAGACTCTCCTCCCAACACCGGTCAACAAACCAAACACAGCTCAGAAAAAAATTTCTGCTCCATCCAGACCCACCACTACACCTATTGTGGCCCTCCCCCCACCCACTATTTCAGCTTCAAACTTCCCACCACTTCCCACCAACAAAACGCACAATACCAGCTCATCTGATGAGGACATCCATAAGCAACCCTTAACACAGCAGTCTCTCCCTCCCCCTTCACCCAAATTCTCTACCAGAAGGGCCAAGTCAAACTACTTGAGAAGGACCAGAGCAAAAAAGAACACCTCTCCCAAAACGAAACCCACCTACACCCCACAAAACACCCTGATCTCACATCTCATTCAATTACTTGTTCCCCTTATTGATGCCCTTCTGCCTCCTAAAACCAGGTCCCCACAATTAAACATTGCCCTGCAAGCCATCTTGGCCCTGCTCCACCAACTTAATTAATTTCCCCTCTCTCGCACACTTGCTACAGTTCCTTTCCTTTCCCCCCTGACACTACACCTAATTACACATGCATCCAATGGAACTGTAGATCCCTCACAAACAAAATCCCTGACATTAAATCAATCACTGACCAACACATTGTTCCCATTCTGGCAATTAATGAGGCCAAATTGCCAGATAACTTTCAATTTAGACCCTACATAATACACAAAGCCATTACAGACAAAACCTATTCAAACTCCACCACACTAGTACACAAAAACAATTCCCACACTGCATCATACCAATCACCATTAAATACACTTACATGGACATAGTTGGAGTTAATATTAAAATCCAAAACACTATCTTTAACATATACAATACATACTTTTACCCACATGAACACATAAACTCCAACACACTAATTGATGACTTCACACACATTTTTTCCCTCTCCCCAGGACCCAATATTGTTCTGGGAGACTTTAATGCCCACAACATCCTCTGGGGTAGCAAATATACAAACCTCAGGGGCACAATCATTGAAACTTTCACACAACATTTCAACTTGGCTATACATAATGATGGTTCACCCAACTTCACCAGAATCCCCTATGAGTCTGTTCTTGACCTCACACTCTCCACTCCTGACATATCCTCTATCGTCACATGGCAGGTACATCACTCATCATGGAATAGTGACCATTACCCCATATTCATTACACTACAAGGAATCAAACCCTCAGCATACAAAACACATACACACATAAACTGGCACAAATTTTCCACCACTTGTGAAACCTCCATTAATAATCAAACACCACACAATACTACCTCCCTTTATACATGTATTAAACAAAGCTTACAAGCTAATACATTTACAACGAAACACATGACTGGATACACCAAACATCACCCCGAAATCATCACCCAACTGCAAATAAGGAGAAAAACAGAGGACACAGCCAGGAGACACCCCACTGTACCTGCCATCAACACATTCAACAAAGCCAATGCTAAGCTAAGAAGAACAAGATTAAACGTCAAAAGAAAGGAGTGGAGAAACTTCTGTAACAACATCAGCCCCAGAACAGACTCTCCCCTAATTTGGTCAACAATAAGAACACTCAGGCCCCAGGCTCAACCTTTAGCCCCTTGGCACTCATATTTATTTAAATATTCACTTTCCACTAAACAAGGGGCTAACAACATTGCAATTCAGCTAACCACCACCCCCACCCATGCCAACACACCTACCTACCAGCTGCATTGCACCCACATGAATGACACAATTAAACAAACGATACCATGCAAATTACCCGCTCTCAACACACCCTTCACACCCAACAAACTTATCACAGCCATACATCATCATCATCATCATCATCCTCAATCAGCCATGGGCTACGGAGGTCCAACCAGACCGTGCAATTTAGTTCTCCAAGCAAGTCTATCCTGAGCTACATCTACTGCATCTGGCCACTGCACACCAATTTTAACAAGGTCCTGTTTGACATTGTCTGCCCACTGCATCCTAGGTCTCCCCTTCTTTCTGAGGCCTTTAGGCACACTGTTCATAACCCTATTCGCCAATCTATAATTATTCATACGGGCAACATGGCCAAACCAACGGAGTCTCTCTCTGCACAATATGCTGCTTAAAGGAGGTTGCAAACTCCTTTGCCTAACCTCATCATTAGTTACAAAGTTGAACCACCTAATGCCCAAGATACTGCGTAAGCATCTGGAATCAAAAGCATCTAGTTTCCTGTTATCTTGTTTACAAAGTGTCCAAGTTTCATTACCATAACTAACCCTAGAAAGAACCAAACTATTATACAGTCTAATTTTAGTCTTTAGGTGTATATGCCTATTTCTCCACACTCTCCATAGATTCTTAAAAGTCCCGGCAGCAATCCCTATTCGTCTGTTAATCTCATGCCGCACATCACCATTATCTGTTACATAGCTCCCAAGATAATTAAACTGTGACACCTGCTCAAGACGGCAACCATTCAGATTAACTGAATCACAGCCTGCCTGACCAATTTTCATCACTTTAGTTTTCTCTCTGTTTATAACCAAACCTACTCTACTACCAGTCTCATCAACAGCTCGAATGAAAGAGTTCATCTCATCAACATCATTTGCCAAAAGGGCTAAATCATCAGCATAATCTAAATCAGAAATTTTCGTATCTCCAGCCCATTTAAGGCCAAAATCTTTCCCTTGAAGTGAATTTCGCATAACATAATCAATAACCAAGCTAAAGAGAAAAGGAGACAAAATGCACCCTTGTCAAACACCAGAAGTAATACTAAACCAATTGCTACAAGCCTTACCAACTATCACACACGACTCAGTGTTATTATAGAGAGCTTTCATTATGTTAACTAACTTGTCAGGTATACCATATGATTTCACAATCAACCACAAATTATGCCGATCAACAGAGTCGAAAGCCTTTTTAAAATCAACAAAGCTAGCAACCAGAGGTTTCTGAAACTCTAAACATTTCTCAAGAATCTGCCTAGGTGAAAATATTTGATCCACACATCCCCTCCCACTTCTGAATCCACATTGCTCATCACGCAATTAACTGTCAACCAGATTCTTAATTCTATTAAGCACAATCATGGAGAGAACTTTACCTGGAACAGAGAGTAGGCTAATACCCCTATAGTTATCACAAGAACTGCGATCGCCTTTTTTGAAAATAGGGATAACAATAGCTCTGGTAAAATCCTTAGGAACCATGCCTTTATCATAAAAGATATTCAGAATTTCAGTCATCCAAGTGGTAACCGAAACATTCCCAGCTCTAAGCATTTCGGTAGTAATTTCATCTACCCCTGGGGATTTATGTAGTTTAAGTTTAGAAATAGCCAAAATAACTTCGGATTGTGTTATAGGGCCAACATTAAAGCCACCAATGCATCTATCATCATTGCAAACAATGGGAATAGAACTAACCGCATTGTTTAGTACATCACTGAAATGCTCAGCCCACCTAGCCATGACAGAATCCTCACCTTCTATAACCTTACCTTGTTTATCCTTCAATCCCTGTATACCTGTCCGTTTTCTACCACACAAAACATTAACTATCTGGTACAGCTCTCTGCTGTTGTGCTGTCTAACTGCTTCCTCGGCTTTGTCAGCCAAACCATCAAGCCAAAGATTCTTATCAGCAGCTAACTGATCTTTTACACGTTTATTAAGTTCTCTGTAATGCTTTCTATTAGGACTAGTAGGGTATTGATTAAGGACATTCCTGCAGTTCTTTCTTTCTGAAATAAGCTCAAGTGCCTTATCACTCAGATAATTCTGCCTCTTCTGCTTCTTTTTTCCTAAAAGAGTACTGTTAGTGTCCAAAAAAGCCTGTTTAAAATGATCCCATTCTTCCTCAACTTCAGTGGTAAGCATACCATGACTATCATAATGACTAAGTAACCTATCATGGTAAGCTTCGGCTATAACTGGGTCTTTTAGAGCTTCAGTATTAAAAGCAAATTTTTTAACCCTAGCACAACACTTTTTAAGTTTAAGTTGCAAGACACTTTTAACAAGGTAATGGTCAGATCCAATTTCAGCTCCCCTATATGAACTGGTATTTCTAACAGAACTAGCCCATTTCCTGTTAATTAATATATAATCAATCATATTCCTATGCAGCCCATCAGGTGAAACCCATGTGTACTTATGTATGTCGCGGTGTTTGTAATATGTGTTAGTTATTCTGAAACCATAGAGCTTACTTACCTGTAGGAGACGTTGCCCATTGCCATTGCAGCTACCAATACCAAAAGGGCCAATCACCCCTCCCCAAAGGTCAGAGTCAGTACCAACTTTGGCATTGAAGTCACCAAGAACAAGGGTAATATCTCCTTTCTTGACAGAATTCAAAATATCCTGAAGTTGTTCATAAAACCTATCCTTCTCATCCTCATCGGCATCCTCAGTGGGGGCATAACAGCAGATAACATTCAGGTCTTTAACGCTTGTCTGAAATTTTGCTGTAAGAAACCTTTCATTAATGCACTCATATCCTAGAAGAGCATCACTAGCGTGTCTGCTGAGAAGCAGACCCACGCCTTGGTGATGCTTGTTGTCGTCCCTCCCTGAAAAGAGAAATTTAAGATTATTTTTAAGAATCTGACCTTTATCTGTCCATCTGGTCTCTTGCAAGCCGAGAATATCTAAATTATAATGGTGGAATTCTTGTGTGAGGACATCAAGAGAAAAAGTTCTGTGCAGAGTCCTCACATTCCAACTACCTATGGAGAGAAAATGGTTAGTAGGATGTTTAAAGAAACTATGTTTATTGAGAGAGGGAATGCCGACAATATCAAACAGCCCCCTAATCGCAGACATGGGGCAAAGACCCGTTCCCCCACCACTAAAGGCTGAATCCATCTACACTGGAAGACTTCCTCCAATGTAGAATTTGACGATGCCAATAGAAGCAAAGAGTTCAGGTGCCTGCGATGACCTCTGCTCAGGATTATCCACCAGCTGATAAACATATCCTGTGAATCTATTCACTTGGGGCTGTCAACCCACAAACAAACAGAAAATACAGCGGAAGATTTTCCCTCCACAGAAGCCCACCAGTGCAGCAAAATCAGGATCCATAATCAAGCTCAGAGCCATATATCTGTCCAGTCCAATAAAAAAAGCACACCTGGCCCTAACAACATCACCTATAACACTATAAAAAACTTTGGCACAAAAACATTAAGCACATTGCTTAACATATACAATGAATGCTTGAACTCTCACACCTTCCCCACTGAATGGGAAGACATACACATTATCCCAATTTTGAAACCACATAAACCAGCATCAGAAATTTTTTCTTATCGACCAATTGCATTAACATCATGTATACTCAAAGTTCTAGAAAGAATGGTGCTCTCCAGACTAAAATTCTTCCTCCAACAAACAAATACACTCCCCACTTGCCAAACTGGCTTTAGAGAGCACAGGTCAACCACAGATAATTTCTTTGACATTATCACATCTGCTGAACTTGCCTTAAATAGAAAAGGAATTCTTTGTTGTGTCTTTCTAGACCTCACCTCTGCTTTTGATACTGCCTCACACACCAACATACTCTACAAATTACATCAACTAGGCATCACAGGAAACATTTTTGAATTTTTTTAAAATTTCCTCACTCACAGAAAAATTAAAGTCAAGCTGGGGACTACCCTATCTGACCCACATAAACTCAATAGAGGATTACCACAGGACAGTGTGGTTTCCCCCACATTATTCAACATCTTACTACATGACCTCCCAACTACTTTCAACAATAAAATCACATGCTCCATCTCTGCAGATGATATAGTGCTCTGGACCTTTGGAACTAACATCAACAGCGTACAAACCACATTACAAAATGCAGTCAACCAGGTTCTTGACTTTACTACAAAATGGGGACTTGCCATCTCAGCACCTAAATCTGCGGTCTTACCCATTACACGTAAACACTTACCTACCAATTCACCAAATATTACAATTGACAATTGCACCATTCCCACTGTCACCCATTATAAATATTTAGGGCTAACAATAGACCGTAAGCTTACCTGGAAACAACACATTAATAACATAAAATCCACATGCATTGGAGCATGCAACATATTAAATTCCATCTTACAAGAGTGTAATGGGGGGCCAGCGATAAAGTAATGCTTACTTTCATCAAAGCATTTATCAACTCTAGACTAGAGTATGGCCTCCCAGCACTCAACACTGCTTCAAACACACAAATCAATAAAATTGAAACTCTGCAAACACGCGCCATCAGACTTGCCCTGGGTCTTAAAGCTGGCTGCCCAAACCTCGCCACTTGGGCAGAAGCTAACATGCCACCTCTAACAATCAAAAGACACCTCCTCACATGCAAACACTACATCAAACTTAAACACTACAATCCCACTCACTCAGCCATACTTAGAATTGAATCCACCACTAACTCTACTACCACAGCACAAATAAAAAAAAAAACACTTTACCCCACTTGGCAACAAATTAAACCATATAAACCCACACAAACACTTCCCTATTGGTTACTTAAAAAACCAAACATTCACCTCACTCTACCACACATCACCAAAAAAAAAAGATCACCTCCCCATTGAACTAAAAATTGCTGCAGACAACTTAATTACACAACTATCAGACACTGACCATACAATTTACACTGATGGATCTCATATTCCACACACCACCTCTGGCTCTGCTGCTTTTTACACCCCTTCCACCAAATTCTCTTATGTTATAAAATTAAATCATGCTGAAAATAGCACCTCTTCAGAGCTAGCAGCAATACATATGGCATTTGGCTGGGCCACCCACCTCAACAAACAACACATTAACATAATCACAGACTCAAGGCCTGCATTACAACTCATTAACACACTAACAGTAGATCCATCACAGAACCATTCCCTTTTCCACATACAAAACATAGCACACAACATTATAGACAAGGGAAACACCCTATCATTTTACTGGATTCCGTCCCATTGCAACATCATCCATAATGAGACTGTTGACTCACTTGCTAAACAAGGCCTCACCCTCACAACCCCAAATTACCACACTGTCACTACATGCAAACATCACATAAGAGAATACACAAAATTTTTTTATCACACATGGACCCAGAATTGGGTACAACACACTACAGATAAAAACACATTCAGAGCCACAATAGCACCCTCTCCAAACACACTACATATTAACTACCTATCCAGAAGGGCCCAAACAGCAATACACAGACTCCGAACTGGCAGAGCGAACATCAACAAAGACTTATTTATGATTAGAAAAATACATACTGCACTCTGCCCAAACTGCCAAGTGATAGAGAATATCCCCCACTACCTATTACACTGTCAAATATACAACACACAAAGACACACCCTCTATCACAAACTCGCTACACTTGGAGTCACCACATTCACCTTACAGACCATCCTAAACCCCACTCATACAAAGGCAAAATCACATTTCAAGGCCCTGGCCCATTTCATACAAAGTACTGGCAAAATCCTTTAACCTTCCAACTTCCTGCAGACTCTCCATCTCAATATATGAAATATGACTCTCCTCCCTGCAGACACCTCCTACTCAAAAGATCCATTGGACATCAAAAGATCCAGATGCCAAAATGATCCAAAGGGACAAAAAAGGAGCATTTTGGACACATTATTGCACCACCTTATTTCCCTAGTGCAATTGTATTGAGGTTTTCAAATATATATATATATAATTATACTCTGTAACAATAGACTAGAACTCCCAAAGTACCCTTTTTCAAAAATGATTACTAGTGGTGGCAAACAATCTGCCTGACCAATTTTCATCACGTTAGTTTTCTCTCTGTTTATAACCAAACCTACTATACTACCAGTCTCATCAACAGCTCGAATGAAAGAGTTCATCTCATGAACATCATTTGCCAAAAGAGCTAAATCATCAGCATATTCTAAATCAGAAATTTCAAGATCTGCCGACCATTTTAGGCCATCCTTAATTGTAAGGCGATTGTGTCGGGCGATTTTGAATATTTACCTTGCACCCTTCTTACCAACTTCCGGCCAACATGGGCCACACAGTGATCACACACGCTATAATTTTCACTCCCAGATGAATTTTACTCCAAACGTCTCCCCCCCCCACCCCCTTGCCACAAAACTACGATGCAGCACTTCCATGGCACGAAACTTCAACCACCTCCTTCATTATTAGGCGGCCTGCGGCCAAAAGCCTATCGCCAACATGTAGGGTCGCTAGCACTTCATTGTACTGGTCCCTACTTTTTGACGCACACAAAAAAACTTTTTCTCGTGGACCAGATGATAAAGGGGCCAAGGTCCCTTTTACAAAATGGTCCAGTTTTTAAAGAAGGATGTTAGACTCTAACTTTACAGGACCTTTTTAGTTTGTCCAGTGTTTGCGCGCCATCTAGTGAGATATTATATTATAGAAGGCTCGCGTCAAGGTACCTTTTACGAACAATTGGCAGGCCTGTAATCTATCATTGTTGGCCAAGGTTGCACTAAAAACTTCCATCACATGTCTAGAGAAGTATTTCTGTGTACCTTTACGACTCTGGTGTCCACCCATGAAAGTATTTGAGTGGAGGAATGTCCAGGCACAACAACCATTGTGATTCCTGTTTTGTATCTGAGGACAATGCTTCCCAAACCCCTCCATTATTTATTGAACACTCTGTACTTGCAAACAGTCAATAATCTAATGATCCAGTTCTCTCATATACTAACACATTCTTTTATATATGTGTTCTCAACATTCTCAACGTGAAATGCGGATTTCCTTTAGATTTCAAATGCATAACCATTTAAAAATTCATTATTTTCCTAAAAGCTAATGGCGAGAATAAAATAAAAATTTTGAACCAATTGATCTATCTACAGAGCTATTTCCATATAAGGCTTCTATTCTTGTTAACTTTAGATTGATCTGCGAATTAGAATGTCTGTTTTCAAATTCTAACTGTCTCTCCCTTGCTTCTTAATTTTAGGCTCCTTTGGCACAGAAGTGTTCGACAGCAATGCAGCAGTTTCCTATGTCTTCTTCTGCTTGGTCTGGCCACCACTCTGCAAATGATGCTCGCCGTTCACTGCTGATGATCTCCGTCAACTTTGCAACAATCTCTACGATCAAACTCCGAAGGAGAAGCTTTTACTTCTTTTAGTATTTCCCAATTTTTTTTATGGACTGCTCAAATTTACACTTAACATATTTGCATATTTCAGTATTCTGGTTTCTCTTTTCCTCTCAGCATTGCAGAAATTTGAATCTTAATAAATTTGTTTCGTTTTTTCTCTCTTAGATTTTCAGTTTACTCTAAAATGTCACTTAATAAAAGCAACCGAAATTTCAGCATACTATAAATATTAACATAAATATTTGTACAAGTCCTGTTACATTCCACAGTTCTGTTGACGACTGTCTTACCATATATTGTTCCATCACAGTTGTAGTTAGTCTACGTCCTTTCATTTACCTATTTCAAGATTGCTGCTATCCAGAGAGATTTCCTTTCCAACCTTCCACGTGAAGGCCTCTTTTCCTTTTCAAGCCGTTTTTCCCAGATCTTTCTTCTTCTGTTTGCTTTTACACTTTTTCTGAATTGATTTTCGTTTTGGATGTGATGTGGATTCAATCAGGGGCGTAGCGAACGAATATGGTTCGAGGGGGATAGAAGTCCAAAAGTTTTGCTCACCCAATTTTTTTTTTTTTTGGAGAATTAAGGGGAGTTTTCAAAATCGAGGCAACTTGGCAAATCTGAGGCAGTTTGGAAAATAGAGAGACGGCAAAATTTAGAGCAGTTGGCAAAATTCGAAGCCACTTAGTAAAAACAGGTGAGTTGGCAAAATTGAGAGTGACCTGGTAAAATCTTGGGGATTGCCAAAATCGGGACAACTTTGCAAAATCTTGGGGAGTTGGCAAAATTCGGAGTGACTTGGCAAAATCTTGGGGAGTTGGCAAAATCTTTTTTTTTTTATTTTAACAAATCTCTAGACTTGACAAAATCTTGGGGAGTTGACAAAATTCTGAGTAACTTGGCAAAATCGTGGGGAGTTGACAATATTCAGGTGAGATATAAAAATTAGGATTTTTTCTGTAAAATTATGGCGAGTTGGCAAAATCTAGGAGAGTTGTCAAAACTTAGGGAGATGGCAAAAACTAGGGGCAGTTGGCAAAATTCGGAGTGACTTGGAAAAATCGTATGGAGTTGGCAAAATTCAGGTGAGATGTGCAAATTCGGATTTTTTTTTCTGTAAAATTATGGGGAGTTGGCAAAATCTAGGAGAGTTGGCAAAAACTAGGGGCAGTTGGGAAAATTCGGAGTGACTTGGAAAAATAGTGGAGAGTTGACAAAATTCAGGTGAGATGTAAAAATTGCAATCTTTTTTCTGTAAAATTATGGCGTGTTGGCAAAATCGAGGCAGCTTCGCAATATTTAGGAGAGTTGGCAAATCTTGGGGGAGCTGGCAAAATTCAAATCCACTTGGTAAAATACGGGCGATTTGTGAAAATTGGGATTGTTTTTGTGAAATTAAGGACAGTTGATAAAATCAAGAAAACTTTGCAAAATCTAGGGAAATTGGCAAAACTGGAAACTACGTGGTAAAGTACAGGTGAGTTGTAAAAATGGGATTGGTTTTGTGAAATTAAGGAACTTGGTGAAATACAGGGGAGTTGTGAAAATTGTGCCTTTCTTGTGCAATTAAGGAGAGTTGATAAAATTCGAAATGGCTTGGCAAATTCAGGGAAGATGTAAAAAGTGCGATTTTTTCTATAAAATTACGGCGAGTTGGCAAAATCTAGAGTAGTTGGCAAAATTCGAATGCACTTGGTAAAATATAGGCGAGTTGTGAAAATTGAGATTTGTTTTGTTAACTGAAGGAGTGTTGGATAAATTGAGGAAACTTAACAGAATGTAGGGCAGTTGGCAAAATTCGAATCCACTTGGAAAATACGGGCGAGTTGTGATAATTGGAATTGTTTTTGTGAAATTCAGGATAGTTGACCAAAATCGAAGAAAGAATTTCACCTCCACATATCTGAATTTGCCAATTCCCTACGATTTTGCCAAGTCACTCCGAATTTTGCCAACTGTCCCTAAATTTTGCCAACTCGCCATAATTTTACAGAAAAGAATCCTAATTTTTACGTCTCACCTGAATTTTGGCAACTCCCCAAGATTTTAAAAAATCACTCCAAATTTTGCCAACTCCCCAAGATTTTGCAAAGTTGTCCCGATTTTGGCAATCCCCAAGATTTTACCAGGTCACTCCGAATTTTGCCAACTCACCTGTTTTTACTAAGTGGCTTCGAATTTTGCCAACTGCTTTAAATTTTGCCGTCTCTCCATTTTCCAAACTGCCTTAAATTTGCCAAGTTGCCACATTTTTGAAAACTCCTCTTAATTTTCCAAAAAAATAAATACAAATTTTCACAACTGACCTAAATTTTACGAAGTTGCTTCGAATTTTGCCAACTCCGAGTAACTTTGGGTCGGGGGAGTCTTCCTCCCATGGCTACGCCCCTGGATTCAATTACCTTTTAGTTTTTTGTGTTTCACAGTTACGAAGAATATGAGGACCAGTGGCGAAGCGTCTATGGAGGCAAGCGAAGCAATGGTTCCCTTAAAATTATCATAAACAAAAAAAGAATTATAAATTAAATTATGGCAAACACCAAATTTTTTCAGCTAATTATATATAAACGTTTTAACATAAAAGAAAAAGTACTTTTTTAACTTCAATAAGTTTATTCTAACATAAATTTTATATTTATATAATATTCTTCGAGTTTCCTTGTCATACTGTACAATTTACAGGGGCACCAGTTTCCCAGGCCAGTTAAGCTAGTAGTGTATGAAGAACCTCGTTTCATCGCTACAGCATTGTGCACAACAAAAGTTAAATTTTCCATTTTCAACCAGCTGTAAATGGTAGCTAGGTAGTCACTGGAAGGAGAGCTATGCACCAATCCCCTGTGATGATGCATAGGACGGGCCAGGCCTAGCACCTAATGTCCGACCCCGCCTTCTCATGGTGCAGACCGCTAGTACCTTTCAAAAGAGATACTCTCTTGTGGAAATGAACGGAACGGGAGGGCTGCCAGATTAGTGTGGCCTACTGACCTGGAAAACTATGGCTACTTTTTTTTTCTACCCTGCTGAGGGGTGGTCAACCACACAGTGTCCTGGTGCTGACCCTATATACCAAATTGAACGGAATTATGGCTCTGAGCTTGATTATGGATCCTGAATTTGCTGCACTGGTGGGCCTCTCTTGAGCGAAAATCTTCCGCTGAAATTCCCCAACAGGATTTTCAATGGGTAAATGATAGTTTTCTGTTTGTGGATTGACAGCCCCAGGTGAATAGATTCACAGAATATGTATATCAGCTGGTGGATAATCCTGAGTAGAGGTCATCGCAAGCACCTTAACTCTTTGCTTCTACTGGCATCGTCAAATTCTACATTGGGGGAAGTCTTCCAGTGTAGATGGCTTCAGCCTTTAGTGGTGGGGGAACGGGTCTTTGCCCCATGTCAGCGATTAGGGGGCTGTTTGATATTGTCGGCATTCCCTCTCTCAATAAACATAGTTTCTTTAAACATCCCACTAACCATTTTCTCTCCATAGGTAGTTGGAATGTGACGACTCTGCACAGAGCTTTTTCTCTTGATGTCCTCACATACGAATTCCACCATTATAATTTAGATATTCTAAGCCTGCAAAAGACCAGATGGACAGATAAAGGTCAGATTTTTAAAAATAATCTTAAATTTCTCTTTTCAGGGAGGAAAGACAATAAACATCACCAAGGTGTGGGTCTGCCTCTCAGCAGACACGCTAGTGATGCTCTTCTAGGATATGAGTGCATTAATGAAAGGTTTCTTACAGCAAAATTTCAGACAAGCGTTAAAGACTTGAATGTTATCTGCTCTTATGCCCCCACTGAGGATGCCGATGAGGATGAGAAGGATAGGTTTTACGGACAACTTCAGGATATTTTAAATTCTTTCAAGAAAAGAGATATTACCCTTGTTCTAGGTGATTTCAATGCCAAAGTTGGTACTGACTCTGACATTTAGGGAGGGGTGATAGGCCCTTCTGGTATTGGTAGCTGCAATGGGCAACATCTCCTACAGGTAGGTAAACTCAATGGTTTCAGAATAACTAACACTTATTACAAACACCACGACATACATAAATACACATGGGTTTCACCTGATGGTCTGCATAACAATATCATTGATTTTATATTAATTAACAGCAAATGGGCTAGTTCTGTTGGGAATACCATGGCATATAGGGGGGCTGAAATTGGATCTGGCCATTACCTTGTTAAAAGTGTATTGCAACTTAAACTTAAAAAGTGTTATGATAAAGTTAAAAAATTTACCTTTAATACTGAATCTCTGAAAGACCCTGTTATAGCTAAAGCTTACCATGATAGGTTACTTAGTCATTATGACAGTCATGGTTTGCTTACTACTGAAATTGAGGAAGAATGGGGCCGTTTTAAACAGGATTTTTTGGAAACTAACAGTACTCTTTTAGGAAAAAAGGAGCAGAGGAGACAGAATTATTTGAGTGGAAAGGCACTTGAGCTTATTTCAGAAAGAAGGAACTGCAGGAATGTCCTTAATCAATACCCTACTAGTCCTAATAGAAAGCATTACAGAGAGCTTAATAAACGTGTAAAAGATCAGTTAGCAGCTGATAAGAATCTTTGGCTTGATGGTTTGGCTGACAAAGCCGAGGAAGCAGTTAGACAGCACAACATCGGAGAGCTGTACCAGATAGTTAATGTTTTGTGTGGCAGAAAACGGACAGGTATACAGGGATTGAAGGAAAAACAAGGTAAGGTTATAGAAGGTTAGTATTCTGTGATGGCTTGTTGATTTCAAAAAGGCTTTTGATTCTGTTGATCGTCATGATTTGTGGTTGATTGTGAGATCATATGGTATACCAGTGGCCAGATGCAGCAGATGTAACTCAGGACAGACTTGCTTGGAGAACGGTCTGGTTGGACCTCTGTAGCCTATGGCTGCTTGAGGATGATGATGGCTTATCCTACGCTGCCTGTTTAAAAATAAAAGAAATTGTGCTGGAACTTATAAAAGGTGATATGTATTTTTTCCTAGAAAGAGCTCTGCGAGGAGGAATATCTTTAGTGTCTAAGAGGTTTGCACAGGCCAACAATCCTTTAGTAGATCCATATGATTGAACTAAACCACAAAACTATATCATATACTTTGATGCAAACAATTTATATGGCTGGGCAATGTCTCAACCTCTTGCAACTGGTAATTTCAAATGGGTAAATGATATTGACTTGTTTAATATTGTAGACGACAGCAAAATGGGTTATTTCTTCGAAGTTGATCTAGAATATCCGGCACATTTACACGATTTACACAATGATTTCCCCTTGGCTCCTGAAAAATTGAAACTCTCTGATAGTAATGTGTCATTCTTGATTGTTCTGTTCTTGATCTGTTCGATAAGCAAAATTATGTCGTTCACTATAGGTTACTTAAACTCTATGTGGAACTGGGATTGAGGGTGAAACAGATGCATAGAATCTTGGAATTTGATCAAAAACCATGGCTGAAACCTTACATAGATTTAATACAACAAAACGAATTACTGCCATAAATAATCATGAAAAAGACTTTTTCAAACTGATGAACAATGCTATATATGGCAAATGTTTAGAAAATAAGAGTAAGAGAATAAAATGCCACATTGTGAATACTGAAGAAAAGCTTAAAAAATTAATTACAAATCCCAGGTACGTTTCTTGTGTTAAACTTGCAGAAAATTTCGTAATTCTCCATATGAAAAAGAAAAATATTATATTAGATAAACCATATTACATTGGTGTAACGATTTTGGAGTTGAGTAAATTACACATCTATAATTTCTTCTACAATTTTCTGATACCAAAATTCAATACTGAATTGTTATTTACCAATATTGATTCCTTCTGCGTCGACATCCAGACAGATGACATATATGAGAAATTTAACTCAGACTACTTTGATTTCTCAAATTACCCTACAAACCATGCATTATACAGTGAATCAAACAAAATGGTTCCAGGAAATTTTAAAGACGAATTAAAAGGTCTTCCAATCAAATAGATTGTTGCTTTATGTCCAAAATTAGGGGCGGGGGTGGCTCAGTCGGTAGCGCGCCAGGCTCGTAATCTGTAGTTCCCAGGTTCGAGTCCCAGCTGGGTCAGCGTTGAGATTTATCTCCGCAAAATTCCTCGCCCTGCCCACGGTCAGTTGGGGACACCGATGGGTTTGGAAAGGCCGCCGTCCGTCGGAAGGGACGTTAAGCCGTGGCCCCGTGTGCGGGAGAGCCATACCCTGTGCACGTTAAAGAACACGCTGGATGGCCTTGACGGGAGGCTACCATCTGTCTCCCAACAGCTGTTCCAGTGGGTCCCCTCCCCCAACCTTCTCTGAGCCTTCGGGGTCCATGTGACCTGGCCATTTAGCCCATGGTGTGCAAAAAAGTGCCGCTCAGAGGTAAAACAACACACAATTATGTCCAAAATTTCATTTTATCGACGTTCCAATTCCGAAAAAAGCATCTAATAGAGTTACAAATGAATTTAGTCACGAAGATTATCGGCAATGTCCATTTGATGAAAAAAATCCTGTATATGCAACAAACAGAATTTCGATCGGAACAACATGATATACATGTATACCAAATTAAAAAAATTGCTTTATCCCAAGAATGCACAAAACGACATATCAATGGAATTCAGACTTATGCTTTTGGAAATTATCGAATCTCAGATAGGTATGGTAAAGTAGGTAATACCATTTACAAAACATTGAACTGAAATATGTAAAAAAAAATTAAGTACTAGTAAAACATTTTGAAAACTTTACCAGTTTGTAATTCTTTAGAAATGTCAATTTCTGTGAAATCCTATGGTGTGCAACTCTTTGTAATAAAATTAAGAGTAATAAACTGTTAGCAGTTTATCTATCTAAAGTCAAAGTAAACTATAATCTCAATCTCAATATTTTTTTATTGGGTCAAAACTATTATATTTTCGTCAGATTAGAGAATTTGATAAATCATAACTATCAATGTTAAAACCAAGCTTCTAGCTCGATTAGAACAAAAGTTATTGTAACATCATCATCCTCAAGCAGCAATGGGTTACGGAGGTCCAACCAGACCGTGCAATTTAGTTCTCCAAACAAGTCTGTCCTGAGCTACATCTGGCCACTGCACACCAATTCTAACAAGGTCCTGTTTGACATTGTCTGCCCACTGAAACCTAGGTCTCCCCCCTCTTCCTGAGGCCTTTAAGCACACTGTTCATAACCTTATTCGGCATTCTATAATTATCCATAAAGGCAACATGGCCTAACCAATGGAGTCTCTCTCTGCACAATATGCTACTTAAAGGAGGTTGCCAATTCCTTTCCCTGATCTCATAATTAGTTACAAAGTTGAACCACCTAATGTCCAAGATACTGCATAAGCATTTAGAATCAAAAGCATCTAGTTTCCTGTTACCTTGTTTACAAAGCGTCCAAGTTTCACCACCATAACTAACCCTAGAAAGAACCAAACTATTATACAGTCTAATTTTAGTCTTTAGGTGTATAAGCCTATTTCTCCACAATCTCCATAGATTCTTAAAAGTCCCAATAGCAATCCCTATTCGTCTGTTAATCTCATGCCGCACATCACCATTATCTGTTACATAGCTCCCAAGAAAATTAAATTGTGACACCTGCTCAAGACTGCAACCATTCAGATGAACTGAATCACAGCCTGCCTGACCAGTTTTCATCACTTTAGTTTTCTCTCTGTTTATAACCAATCCTACTCTACTACCAGTCTCACCAACAGCTCCAATGAAAGAGTTCATCTCCTGAAAACCATTTGCCAAAAGGGCTAAATCATCAGCATAATCTAAATCAGAAATTTTCGTATCTCCAGTCCATTTAAGGCCAAAAATTTTCCCTCGAAATGAATTTCGCATAACATAATCAACAACCAAGCTAAAGAGACAAGACGCACCCTAGTCGAACATCAGAAGTAATGCTAAACCAGTTGCTACACACACGACTCAGTGTTATAGTGAGCTTTCATTATGTTAACTAACTTGTCTGGTATACCATATGATTTCACAATCAACCACAAATTATGCCGATCAACAGAGTCGAAAGCCTTTTTGAAATCAACAAAGCTAGCAACCAGAGGTTTCTGAAACTCTAAACATTTCTCAAGAATCTGCCTAGGTGAAAATATCTGATCCACACATCCCCTCCCACTTCTGAATCCACATTGCTCATCACGCAATTGACTGTCAACCAGATTCTTAATTCTATTAAGCACAATCATGGAAAGAACTTTACCTGGAACAGAGAGTAGGCTGATACCCCTATAGTTATCACAAGAACTGCAATCACCTTTTTTGAAAATAGGGATAACAATAGCTCTGGTAAAATCCTTAGGAACCATGCCTTTATCATAAAAGATATTCAGAATTTCAGTCATCCAAGTGGTAACCGAAACATTCCCAGCTCTAAACATTTCTGTAGTAATTTCATCTACCCCTGGGGATTTATGGAGTTTAAGTTTAGAAACAGCAATTTCAGATAATGGATTGAGACCGCTTCCAATACATTTAACGTATAGTATTTGCCGAATGGAACACAATGATATTAGTTTTGAGTTCTGTAGCTCTATTAGAAGCTGAGCTATCAAGCCGCAAAATTAAGAGGGGTTCGACCTAATTTGTCGGCTAGAAAACGGTTTCAGACCGATTATTTTTTTGTCAGATTATAGAACTTGGTAAACCCCAACTATTAATATTGAAACCAAGATCCTAACAAAATTAGAATTAACGTTATAATTCGGCGAAATCTTAAAGTATCGAACCTGAAAACAGAAACTAACGGGTCGAGACCGCTTTCAATACATTTAACGTATAGTGCTTCTCGAATGTAATCTGAAGACATTAGTTTGAAATCTCTGGCTCAATTAGAAGCAGAGTTATGAAGATGCAAAATTAAGAGGGTTCAACCCACTTTCTCGGCTAGAAAACGGGTCCGACACCGTTTTCATTTGAATTAACGAAATGAGTTCCAGTACTAGAACGTGATGTTGATGAAAAATCGAAAACGTTTCGAAGTCTTAGATGAAAATCAACAATGTGTGGTATGCAAAATGTTTTTAATCCAGAAAACCGTAAGAGACGAATACCCACATGTTCAAAGTGTATGTAGTACACCCCGAATGAATTCCAATAATATTAGTTTCAAATCTGAAGCTTGACTATAAGGTGAGACATCAGATCACCAATTTAAGAGGATTCGACCCACTTTCTCGGCTAGGTAAGGGGTCCGAACCCGATTCTAATCAGTTCAGAAAATAGTGTCTGATTAGTACTATTGAACAACACCAGAAATGAACTCTGTAGCATAATTAGATTAAAAGTTATTTCATTTTTTGTAAATTGCAAAGAATTAACCCGCCCTATTAGGTCACTGCTCTGCTGCTGCTGCTGCTATGTAGCTCAGGGCAGATGTGCTTGGAGAACTAATTTGCACAATCTGGTTGGACCTCCTTAGCCCTTGGCTGCATGAGGATGATGATGATGAGTAGGTCACAAGAACCTCTATGCAAAGGAAACTGCACAAGAACTCCTATGCAAAGGAAACTGCACAAGAACCTCTATGCAAAGGAAACTGCACAAGAACGCCTATGCAAAAGAAACTGCACAAGAACCCATATGCAAAGGGCACTGACTTCTCCCATAGAATCAATGTTGTTTTAAATACTGATCAATTGCACAAGAACCCCTATGCAAAGGAAACTGCACAAGAACCCCTATGCAAAGGGAACTGCACAAGAGCTCCTATGCAAAGGCTACTGACCTCCCATAGAATCAATGTTATTTTAAATATTGTTCAATATTACAAAGTAACTTAACCGCACTGAATTAATTTTTTGTAGCTAGATATCCAAAACAGTGCAAAAATACTTATTATTTTAGGTTCGACTTGAAGTTAATAATACTATTTTATTTTTAATTTTGTTTTTTTACCCACCGGTAGAATATGAGTTGGTGACGAGTATGGTATGTAAGACAATGAGCTTTAAACGTTAGTATCGCTTCCCTTGATATTGAATGAGCATGCTCATTACTAAGACCTTTTAGGCTAAGCACATGAGACCCCTCTCTGGGGGGAAGGGAGGCTAAGCACATGAGACCTCTCTGGGGGGATTACTAAGGCCTTTTAGGCTAAGCACATTAGACCTCTCTGGGAGAGGGTAGGCTAAGCACATGAGACCTCTCTGGGGGATTACTAAGGCCTTTTAGGCTAAGCACATGAGACTTCTCTGGGGGAGGGGAGGCTAAGCACATGAGACCTCTCTGGGGGGAGGGGAGGCTAAGCACATGAGACCTCTCTGGGGGGATTACTAAGGCCTTTTAGGCTAAGCACATGAGACCTTTCTGAGGGGAGGGGGTTGTGGGGTAGTCAGTTCCCTGGCCAACTTAGCCACTTGGTACGTGCAGTTGAATGCAGTAAACAGGGGAACGCTCGGCCCGATGGGGGAGGTCTAGTAGCGGTCTGAGATGATTACTCACAAGCAGCGACTCCGGTTACAGTTGTGTCATCTTGAACTGGAGGATTTTTTTTTTAGCTCTCGAGGGGGAGAGGAGGGGCTGACAACCAGTTAACCTTCCATATCACGGCACATAGATGTGACCAGGAGAAGTGTTGTCCTATGTTTTGATGTATTGGATCAGTCAAATGAACTTAAATAAATAAAAGTACAGGTCACTCAAGTTTGAATTAAGCACGATAGCATAAAAAAAAAACTCTTCTCTCTTTCCCTACAAACTTCACAAATTCTCAAAAATTTTCTAACCTACATCACTTTTCACTTCAAATTCAATCTTTAAAATTTTTTATATCTCACACACATACCATCATTCATAACCATATTTCACTCTCCATTTCACTTAACTAGTGCTCTTCATCATTTTCAAAATAAATACAAATCTCATCTCCAGAAACTTTCCCCAAGTTTTTCTAACCCACATCACTTTAAATGTTCAATGCATCAAAAACACAAAATTAGCGCCTTAGACAATATTGAGAGGCATTTGGTCTGTTATGCTTAAATTCACAATTTGTATCCGGTTTTTTTTTCATGATTTCTCCATAATTTTATTGCTTGCAATTTTTTTCAAAATTGGATTCATCTCATACCCTCTCATTCTCACTAGAGCAAAGAAAATTCATACATTCAGAGATCACTTCAAAGTCTATCTTTCCATCATATTTTTTCTCTCCCAGCCCCCAAAAACGTTATTTACCTGTTGATTTTGCCATATTGTTCAAACTAATTTCCCAAAACTATCTGGCTTTGTCGAATTCTCTGATTTACCTGGCTTTTACAACCCAACAGCCTAATAATCCAGTGAAGTGTATGATAACTCAACAGAACCCAGCATTTTCATCTCTTTCACATACACCCCATTTTTCTAAAAATTAATTTAAATGCTCATCTCCCCTGAAAATAGTTAAATTAGTTTTTCAAATGCTAAAAATCACTCTCGTTTTTTCTGTTTTTTACACAATATTTCACAGAAAACCACAAGAAACAAAGTTTTCATGTCCAAAACTTTTCCCATAGGTTAACATAAAATTCCTTATACCTTTTCTCTGTGTCAGAACTCTCATTTACACTTTTGCTTCTCTGCAAAAAAGCTACTTTTTCTCTGTTTATCACCAAACCTATTTCGAGTCTCATCAAAAGCTCTAATAAAAGAATTCATCTCCTCAACATCATTAACCAACAGGGCCAAATCATCTGCAAAATTTGGAAATCTGTAGACCAGTGGTTCTCAACCTTATATGCTTCATGTACCCCCTGGAAATGTGTATGTAACTGGCGTACCCCTTGTATAGATAGATAAAACTATAGCTATAGTATAAATAGGAAATAAAATAAAACGCTTACTTTGTTACTAGATCTAGCGACTTTTGAACTCTCACAGCGTACCCAAAAAAAATTTACCGCGTACCCCACGTTGAGAAATCCCTACTCTAGACCATTTAAGGCCAAAATCTTTCCCTTGCGAAGAATTTCGCATAACATAATAACTAATCTAAAGAGAAAAGGAGACAAAATGCATCTTTGTGTAACTCCACTAGCAATCTAAACCAAACCCTGCAAGACGTACCAACTCTCACACATGACTGAATGTTAGTATAAGGAGTTTTCACTACACTAACTTGTCAGATATTAAAAAAACTGTTGCATTTCTCATTTTATATTTCTTATTGATTTACATTAGTTCTTTATCCCCTTTGTTGTTTTGCAGTTTACACTTTTATCTCTTCTTGTTTTGTAGTTTGACTTTGGTTGTAGCGTTTCTATGACTTTTATTGTTGTTTTTCCTTTATGTCTTGTTTGGCGCAATATGGTCTTACTTGCCGTTGTGCCATAAAATCCGAAGCAAACCACAGAAGCTCGTATTTTTCTTCAAGCCACAAATGGTCGTATTTTCGTCCGCAAACTATTCTCGAACAATCCGGGCAGTGTGGCATGGTGCATTATCCTGCTGAAAGAAGGCACTACTAGAGAGGAATACCATTGCCATGAAAGGATGTACCTGGTCTGCAATGATGTTTAGGAAGGTGGTAGACGTCATAGTTTCCTGCACATGCATGACTGGACCCAGGGTTTCCCAGCAGAACATTATCCAAAGCATTACACTTCCTCCACCAGCTTGTTTTCGTCCCAGAGTATATTCTGGTGTCAACACTTCCCCAGGTAAACGACGCACACGTACACGGCCGTTCACATGGTGCAACAGGAGAACAGAGAGAGATTCATCAGAGTAGATGACCTTCTTCCAATCAATTCAAAATCAGTTTTGATACTCAGGTTCCCATTTTAGGTCGTTTTAACGGAGAATTGAGGTTAACATGGGCACTCGAAGCGGCCTGCAGCTACGCAGTCCCATTTTCGGCAGGGTTCGATGTACTGTGTGTTGTGACACATTACTCCCATCGCCAGCATTCAAATTATGGGCAAGTTGCGCCACAGTATCCCTTCTGTTGGCTCATATCATACGAGATAGCCTTCGCTCACCTCTAGCATTGATGAGCTGTGGTCAGCCCACACCTTGCCGACGGTTCGTGGTTTTTCCTTCTTTGAAGGTTAACACAGCAGAAGGTTAACACAGCTGACTGTGAGCACCCCACAAGCCTTGCCATCTTTGAGAATAATTCATTTGTCTGTTCATTACAATTTGGTCATTGCCAAATTAACTGAAGTCTGCTGCCTTTTCCATCTGAAGAACAAGAATAACACTGATTAACAGAGTTCAGTATCACGTATTATTTATACCAATTCATGACCTTCACAAATGCCGTTGTTTACCTGCAGTTATTTCGATTTGCATAAAGATGCGCTGGTCATAATGTTTTGACTCTTCGGTGTATAATAAATAAATGGCATATGAAGAAATAACAACAATGAAAACACGAATTTTTAACTACGCTCAACGGACAAAAAATTAGTCATCTCCCTCCGTAAGAGGGCTATGTCCATTCGACAGCAACAGAGGGTGCAACAGTAATAAAGGCGCCCTACAAATAGCTGTACCGTGCACTACAGGGTTCATACAGCGACAAGAAGTGGTTGTGTGCTAGTTGCTCTGTGAAACATGGGTCGCACCAAAGAGCTTAGTGTACAAGAAGTTGCTGCCTTTGCAGGTGTGTCAAAACATATTGTCCAAAGGGTCTTCCAGCAGTGGCGTACATCGCAGTCCATGGCTTATCGTCGCCAGAACTGTGGCAGAAAGACTGCTCACCAATAGGGACTGCTGGAGTGTGTCACACGCTGTTAGGGCAATTTGCTTTGCAACGAAGTTGGAATTACTTCAGTCAGTCAATGCAGGCCTACAACAAGCTGTTTCCAAATGAACACTCCGAAGGGAACTGCATACCATGGATATCTGGAACAGAGTACTACGGAAGAGACCCATGTTAACAGCTCTTCATAAGACTACACAGCTACAGTGGGTGCAGCGCCACAAAGACTGGACTGTCGACTCTTGGAAGCGTGTGATATGGTAGGATGAGTCACGTTTTTGCTTGTACTCGAAGGATGTGAGGTGACGAGTACATCGTAAGCCACATGAAGCCTTCCATGCGGACTGTGTACAAGGTTCTGTTCAAGCTGGAGGATGCTCTGTGATGTTCTAGGGGTGTTTCACGTATGAGGAAATGGATCCTTTGGTTGCTGTTACGTCACACTTGAACTAGAAGGGCTATGTGGAGCTACTGGACGACCACATGTTGCCTTTTGTGCAGCATCTCCACAGCGAACACCAGAAAGAACACCACAATTGTGTGAACAGGGCTCAAAGTGTATGAGATTGGCATGACGAGCATTTTGAAGCCTTCGAACATCTCTACTGGCCCCCCAAATCCCCAGATTTGAATCCCATGTAAAACTTGTGGGACTATTTGGGGGCAACGAGTGAAGTGCTGTCCCAGCCATTCGCCCAATGTGGCCAAACTGTGGCATTTGCTGCTAGAAGATTGGATGAACATTGATGTCCACTACATCCATATACTGGTGGCATCCATGGCAGACAAGATTTCGGCTGTTTTTCGGTCGCAGAGAGGTGTTATGCCCTATTTGGTGACATTCAGTCAGTGGTGACTAATTTTTTGTCCGGTGAGCTTATATGATCATGATTAATAACTTGCAAATGACTTACGTATAAGATTTATATTAAAACTGAAATAAAATTTTATATACAACCATTCAAATAACCCTGCAATCCCTATTTTTATTGTAATCTCCCCACCCTACACCTAATAAAATACAGTGATAAATTCAAAATTTCAAATAAATATTGCAAACGATGTATTTATGCTAGAACTTTGAAATTTTGATGATGGAATGTGAAGGTCACGTTGTACCATTGGCAATTATGAGTTGACCACTTAGACCAAGGGGGTGGAAAAATGGAATTTTTTTATGTTGTAAGAGACTATTGTTTCTTTATAGGCATAAATTAAAAAATGATTTGTTGTTGCATAGTTATTGATGAAATATCACAATTTACACTTCCGAAGTTAGTATTAGCGTGATCCCCTATCAGTCAATCACGCACAATTCACTATATATTAGATATTACTCCGAGTTAGTGATTTGAATTATTACTCTGAATATAATACTCTATGCATTAGCGGCAAAAGAAATTTAATGCCAGAAAGATGCAAAAAAAAAACATCCTTTCTCCCGATTAACCTGTTTAGTCTATTAAACTACTCTTATTGATAATCAATGCCATAAGCTCAGCATCTGAGTGGAAAAATTTTGTGCCCTTGAATACCAAGCACTCAGTATCATTGCATATTCCTCTATTTTATTACCTCCGCAAAATTTCCCGCCCTGCCCATGGTCAGCAGGGGACACTGATCGGCTTGGAAAGGCCGCCATCCGTCGGATGGGACGTTAAGCTGTGTCCCGTGTGCGGGAGAGCCATACTCTGTGCACGTTGAAGAACACACTGGATGGCCTTAACGGGAGGCTACCATCCGTCTCCCAACAGCTGTTCTGTGTGTTCCCTCTCCCAACCTCTGAGCCTTTGGGGTCCTTGTGACCTGGCCATTTAGCCCATGGTGAGCAAAAAAAAGTGCCGCTCAGAGGTAAAACAACCCAACCCTCAATTTTATTTCTCGTGTTTTTTTTGCTTTCATCCTTCTGGTTTTCATCTGAAAGTTACAATGCATTTTCAGCTGTCTTTCTGATTTTATTTTTCAAATTGATATAGTTCATAATTGTTTTAAAAATTGATTGTAAAAGGTATCGAATTTCTCTGCCAAGAGAACAAGGCAATCAAAGGCGCAAGGATATATACCACGTGACCCACTATCGAACTCTCTCCCGCTCCCCGTAGCCTCAGGGCACGGGGTTTGAACACGTGATACGTAGCTTTTGTGACCTTTGATCTTCAACTCCTGTCCCTTTGTTTTTTATATCATACGCACCTGTTCTGGGCAGACACATCGGAAAGCAACATATCAGCATCTTTAAGAATAGAGAAAATTTGAAAAATTGTGCATTAAAAATTTTTAGCTTTCAAAAGATCGCAGTTTTAAATCCGAATGCAAAAAGCACTCTAATGAAAACCTATGCAGACAACATGGTTTGTTTGTCTAGTGTTTGCGCGCCATCTGATGGTTATTTTGTGCATTACAGTACCTCGAGCGTAGCCTCCTCGAGCGATGCCTACCGATTTCGCCGTTGAACGCTTGGAAACACGCAAGCAGGTTTCTGCCACAAGAGGGCAGTAGCTACGGGTGACAGCATCATACGCTATTGTATTGCGATACACTGTATAAAGTAAATCAGAAGTAGTTATATTCAATAGGACTACATATTTTGAGCTTCTTAGAGGAAATTGTAGTAAACTTATGAAATATACAATTTGGTGGTCGGTTTTCAAAATGTATATTGTCTGCGTATATAGATCTTGATCACAAATGGAAATAGCAAATTCTGCCATCCTCAGAGACTTTCTACTTTGGCATGTAAATTGACAGGCTCCTGTCAGACCTCTGTGGCAAGCAGCTTCTTGAGGGGGTATTTATTTATTTTTTTTAAGCAATGCATGATCATACTTGGAATATTCCTGCTTTCAGCCACTGAGAAGTATGCCTATAAATACCTCATTATGAATGTCAAAATTGTTTATCTGCTATGTTTTCTATCAGGTGGCCAACCGTAATAAGATTTTTACCAAATAACAGCTTGGTACATTGAGGGGTGGGTGGGGAATACCTACCTAAAAGTTCTTCAAATTACATTCTTCTCTTTCGTGAAAAGAGGAAGGAAATTTTCGCGGCAATCGATTTTAACGCGTTTTAATATTCTTCCCCAAATTAGAGGATACATATTATTTTTATTAGTAGAGAGCAAAAAAAATATTCTGGAAGGAAAAAACGATCTTTTGATAGGGCTTTAATTGTGAAAGATATGCATAAAATGTAATAGGTTGGGTTGTTTTACCTCTGAGCGGCACTCTTTTGCACACCATGGGCTAAATGGCCAGGTCACATGGACCCCGAAGTCTCAGAGAAGGTTGGGGGAGGGGACCCACTGGAACAGCTGTTGGGAGACAGATGGTAGCCTCCCGTCAAGGCCATCCAGTGTGTTCTTTAACGTGCACAGGGTATGAATCCCCCGCACACGGAACCACGGCTAAACGTCCCAAGTGTCCTTTCCAAGCCCATCGGTGTCCCCTACTGACGTCGTCCTACTAACGGTGGGGCGGGGGTGGCTCAGTCAGTAGCGCGCCAGGCTCGTAATCTGTAGTTCCCAGGTTCGAGTCCCAGCTGGGTCAGTGTTGAGATTTATCTCCGTAAAATTCCCCGCCCTGCCCACGGTCAGTAGGGGACACCGATGGGCTTGGAAAGGCCACCGTCCGTCGGATGGGACGTTAAGCCATTGCCCCGTGTGCGGGAGAGCCATACCTTGTGCACGTTAAAGAACACGCTGGATGGCCTTGACGGGAGGCTACCATCTGTCTCCCAACAGCTGTTACAGTGGGTCCCCTCCCCCAACGTTCTTTGAGCTTTCGGGGTCCATGTGACCTGGCCATTTAGCCCATGGTGTGCAAAAAAGTGCCGCTCAGAGGTAAAACAACCCAACCCTACTAACGGCGTCCTTTCCAAGCTCATCGGTGTCCCCTACTGATCGTGGCAGAGCGGGGAATTTTGCGGAGATAAATCTCAACGCTGACCCAGCTGGGATTCGAACCTGGGAACTACAGATTACGAGTCTGGCACGCTACCGACTGAGCCACTCCCGCCCCAAAAATATAACGGAAATTCCTATTAATTGCTAATAAGAATTGGATGATTGTCATTTATTTATCAGGGAACTTTTTTTAATTACTTTTTAATGAATCTACCAATAATTTCGCAGCACTTTTTCTTTGCGCTCTACATTATAATGAATTTAGAAATGTTAAGATAGTGAAAGCTGAATGAGTGTTTCATTCCTTCAAACCGATAGTGCAATTGAAATATGCATATTAATCGAAAATAGGCCCAGTTCTAGGGAGAAAAAGGTTAAGGAGTGGGGACAAGAAACTCAATCGAGCAAGTGAAAGGGCCAAGAAAGTGGATTTTCATTCCAGTATGGCCTTTCCCCTTCCGTTTTACAGGTTTAAGAAATATGTGCATCTATTACCATTACTAACATTTTCAAAGGGGATGGTGGTACATGCACATCCCTCCCTCAATCATGCCCTGATCAAAATAATAAGGAATCATGTTTTATGTGTAAACTTGAATAAAATAAAATGCATATCAAGAAAAAAGTTACAAGTTTATACAAAAATTTTAATTAATTATACCTTATTACTATAATATACCTTATTGCTAAATATAGAAATTTATATCTCTTTAAACGCTAAACAAATAGTGTTAATTAAAATTCAGTTGACATCTTAATCATCTATATTCAGAAGAATTTACCTTGTCTAGATATAGCTCTTAGCCATTTTTGACGCAAATCACAATGGCTAGGAATTTCATGAAAAGAAAGGTGTTGCCAAGGTTTGGTTCAATACGGTAGGCATTTAGTTACGAAGGCTACGCCTCGAGAAAACTCCAATTTGGCAGGCCTGTACTCTTATCATTGTTGGCCAAGGTTTTAAGGCCTATTAATCCTAGAAAGAAGTATAGAGTGACTTTGGAAAACCGTTGGTAGATATTTTACAATCGTAATCGGTTCCCACAATTATGGCAAGTTTCATTAGATTAAATAGACGATGTTTTCAAGGTTTACTAGAGAGATGTGTGGTAAGAAACTTTTTTAATATATTTCTCTTATTAACTCAAAGTAAACAGAAATCGAAGTGTATACATCTGTGGAAAGAAGAGTTTTGAAGGCATCGTTTTTTATGTGTATGCATATTTCGGTATGGTTTCTAGGAACAGGGATACTATGCAATTACATTACGCAAAAAAAAGAACTACATATATGCTTTTTTAACAAATGTAAGTAATCTTTTGACAGTACTGCAATTCACGGTACAACTGTCGATATTTTGTTTTTTGACGCAACGTAATGATACTTTGCATTTTTACGTAACGTCCAAACTCTCGTCGCCGACCGATGGAAACGGAAAAAAAACGCTTTTCACCTAAATATAAAGGTTACGTATCTATATTATCCATGTGAAGAAAATTAACGTTAGCCTGCAGTTCATGGTACAACATGGAGCTATGTGAAGAAACGTAAGTAGAAAATAAGCAAATAAACGCAATGGCGTAACGTTATGTACAACGTTGGTGGTTTCAGCAGAATTGAACGGTACACTTCTCGTCTGTTGCTGCTAAGATTTGCAGTAGCCTCTGAATCCTGCATATTGATATTTTTTAGGTTTATAAAAGTCTGGTATGGAAAATGAATATTTGCGAGTTTCTTTAAACTGGTACCTAAGTTATAAGAATGCCTGCCATTTTTCATGAAACCCTGTGTTAACAAGCACATATAGGAAGCTTCAGAACTTACTACCTGAAGGCAGCAACGACTGCAATAAACTAACAGCCTTTATTTCATAACTTAAGACAATATCTTTTGACAATGAATTATTAGTTGCATTGAATTTGCATGATTGAGATAAGACATCAGATACTGAGATTAAACATTTTCATTAAACTGGATCTAAGGTTTAGATGTTTGAGAGACATCTTCACGAACTTCAAGGATGGATTCATACTAAGTATTTGCAGTTGGGTTAGTTTCTTTTACCTCTAAGTGACACTTTTTTGTTGTACACAATGGACTAAATGGCCAGGCCACAAAGTCCCCAAGGGCTCAGAGAAGGGGGGAGAGGACCCACTGGACAGCCGTTGAGAGACAGGTGGTAGTTTCTTGTTGAAACCATCCAGAATGTTCTTTAACATGCACAGGGTATAGCTCCTCCCTACACACATACCCACGGCTTAATGTCCCATTCGACGGGCCTTTACAAGCTCATCAGTGCCCATACTGACTGTAGGCAGGGTGAGGAGTTTTGCAGAGATAAATCTATCCCAGCTAGGACTCGAACCTGTGAACTACAGATTACAAGCCACCCTGCCCCTAAATATTTGCAGTAAAACTGTCTTGGGCCAATGACAAATATTTCGAGATTTCTTTGTCAGGTTGTAGTGGAATTTGCCCAGGAAATTCTTGTATTAAATCAAAACTTTTATATGTTATAATATTTTTTAAAACTCGGACATTCTTTTTTCCTTTTGCACTTCCACTCAAGTGCTTATAAAAAGCTGTATTTTAATGCAGTTAAATAAATGGTACTTCCTTTTTATAGCGGCCTTGGCAAGAAAGGGGAATTGGCACATTTCCGCCTTTTCATTGCTAAATATTTAATATGCTTACTATTTTCAATCTGCAGTTTTTCATTGTTAAATATTTAATATGCTTACTATTTTCAATCTGCCATTGATGGAAAAAGAAGCTATAGCTTTTTTCCAAGAGAAATGTATTTTACCCTCTGAAAGAATTTGTGAAAATGGCCATAATTCGGTCGGCGGTGCAGTTTCCGATTTTCATGTTTTTTTTATTTGTGTTGCCTAGGAGGACATTATTCAGTTTCTGGGCTTTTTTATAATTCAGTCGGCGGTGCACTGTTTCCGATTTTTATGTTTTTCGGTTTGTGTTGCCTGGGAGGACATTATTTAGTTTTGGGACTTTTTTATAATTTGGTCGATGGTGCATTGTTTCCGATTTTTTTGCTTTTTGGTATGTGTTATGACCGATGAGATTTAGTTTTGGGGGCTTTTTTATATTGCCGGTTGGTGATGCATTGTCGATGGTGTTTTTGGTTTTGTGATTGGTATTCGATTTCATTAATTGTGGTGATTTATTTTGGCTATTGCTTGTGTGTATCGGTAATGGTTCACGCCAAGAAGGAAGCGCACCAGTTCCCCTTTCTTGCCAAGGCCGCTATAAAAGGGAAGTACCAAATAAATATAGCCATCCTAGTGGCAGAGTGGATAGCATGCTTGGCTACTGATGAAAGGGACCTGGGTTCGAGTCGCTGGTAAGGCATGGATACTTGTGCTTCTGCTGAGATCCAGCCATCCTCACAGACTTTCTACTATGGCATATTAAACTGACAGGCCCCTGTCAGACCTCTGTGACAAGCAGCTACTTGAGGAGGTATTTATTTTTTATTTTTAAATAAATTTAAAAAAATAAAAGTAGGTATATTATACTATTGGTATTAAATACACTATATGGCTGTTTAGTATATAAAAATATTTTTCTTTAAATAATTTTGATACTGCTAAATAGGAAATATTTAATTTCGTAATGAAAGCTATTACAAAGATTTTTAAAAAATTTTCAAATCACAATAATTGATGACTACGATCAAAAAATAGAGGAAACATTAAAACAAATAAAATGTAAGCCATTGATGAAGGATCCTTTACCAGCAGTATTAAATAAATTAGCTGAACTTTAAAATGACCCATTTTTACGAAATGAAATAGCAAAACAATGTTCACCTCCAATGTACCCAGATTTCCTAAACTTTTTAATTTTACCTACTAATGTAATGCATAATATCAAGAATTTAACAATAAATGATAGAGATGAAAATGCACCCATCGGAGGTGTATACAAAATAATTATCCCAGATCACTCAAAAATACTACAGGGAAAGGAAAAATACATTGGGAAAACATACAGGCAATTCAACACAAGAATGCAAAAACATCATAATGATTTAGTAAAAGGTATTCTGAATACCGCTTTAGCAAAAGCTGTACTAAACAATAATTTGAAAATAAATAAAATAGAGTTTACACCTATAATATCACCAAATTCAAAGTTTCAACTCCTATATGCTAAAAATCTGTTAATACACAAGAATATAAATCAAATATGCAACACGGACATTCCACCCCTACCTGCTGCATGGAATCTCCAGTTGCATCAATCTCATTAAGCACACACAAATATGTAGGAACACAACTGATGACGTAACAGGTGAGATGAGAATCAAGCAAAGGAATCAGTGGTTAGTCACTTGAACCTGAGAAAGCCATGTAAAAGAAAGATAGCGAAATGCATTGCTCCCTTTTAACATCATGGAGCCTGCACAATTTTAGTTTAAATGTTTTAACAGTACAATAGCCTTACTGCAAACTACAGAACATCAAAGCATGCTTCAATAAAAGGACTGGTATGCTATGGAATATCTCAGCATCTTCAACAAAAGAAGATCAATCAGGAGATACATACATGCTAAAATTGAACTCCATTGCCACTGTACCAGCCGACAATTCACTGGTAATTATCTTTAAAGTTATCTACTCCAGAATCCCTTGGTGATTGAAGACTAAGGATAATCAAAAGAGTTTTGATAATCATGGTAATTATTATGAGAGATGTGAAAAGTATTGGTATTAGGCCTTAAGGCATATACGTCCAATTCACCCATATCTCATAATGCACTCATCAATCCTTGTGATTTGAAAAATTTAAAATCCTTGTAACAGCTTTTATCGTGAAATTAAATATTAAATATTTTTCTTTTTTATATCATTTATATCACATCTTGTGACATTAGAACTTGCTGTCCTTAATGGATTTGAGTTGTACAGAGCACTAGGAGTCAATGGAACGAACTTGTTATATTTAGTAGCAAGTCAACAATTCTTGTTTGTTCCACAGTTGCCAATTTACATCCAGATGTTATGGTCAGGGAAAGTCTTTTGGATGTCTTGAATTTAGTTATACCAGGAACATACATAGAAGTTCTATTTTATAAACATGATAAATGACATAAAGGAGGTAAAAAAGTCAAAAAAAATTTCATAGATGGCACCAAAAGTTAAAAACTTTTAATGGCCCTACTTGAGTTTCGTGACCTCTGTCGTCGCTATTTTGAGGGCCTGTCAGTTGCAGCAGGCATGCGGCAGAGTTTATTGCATTGTACGTGCACTATGGGATTGTTCACTACTAAGAGGACTCCTCGTAGTCCATTAAAAGTTTCTAACTTTTGGTGCCTTCTATGAAAATATTTTTGGATTTTTTATCTGTCATTTATTGTGTTTATAAAATAGAACTTCTATGTGTTTTCCTGGTACAATTAAATTCTCAAGACATCCAAAACACTTTCCCTGACCACAACACCCAGATGTAAATAAATGACTGTGGAACAAACAAGAATTGTTGACATGCTAATAAATGTGTATTTAATACCAATATTGTTAGCTCTGTGAAAATTTTACACTTAGGTATATTACACATTTTGTAATCAGTTTGGACATGGTGCCTTATGTTCATTCATATAATGTCATATTTAGCAGCGATAGTGCTGTAAAAGTAAAAATAATTTATAAAGAATGATAAATCTGTATAGGTAAGTCGATTTGTGGGATGTTATAACATATGAAATGACTATTGCAGTCCCCATTTTCATTAAGAGAAGTCTGGCCAAGTACATCAAGGCAATGAACATTCACATTTTCCTGCAGAATAAAATCCACAAACGATTTACAGATTGAAACAATAACATTTGCTTTGTTCATGGGAATTTATTCATTAATTAATAAAATTATTATAAAATTTAGAGTAAGTACCTGTATGGTTAAGTGGAAATTAAAAACATTTTTAATGAGAAAATGCTATATTTTACTGTTATATCCCCACTGGTATTTTTCAAATGTCACCAAGGAAGTTCTTATGCTAGAAGGTCAAAGTTCTAACCTAAAGAACCTATATTTCTGGGGCTAGAAAAGTTTCAAGTGTACATACCAATCCATGATTGACTACAAGTGGAAGTGGGTGGAATTAACGAAAGTGCATGCAGACCTACCTCTAGCCTAGGAATTTTCACTGGATTGATGAAATCTTTTTTTACATATGCTGATTTGTGGTTTTGCCAATGAGACTTACTATCTGAACATCTAAAGTGAAATGATCATATGCAAAATATTTTAAATTCTATTCATTACATAGAAAATACCTGGGTGAAGCGAAAGAATATGGCAATTTAGAACTCACTTCTAAATCTATATGAAAAGTGGCAATAGCTAAAAAAATTTGTAGTTAATAAAATAATCAGGAAAAAAGATTTGATTGCAAAATTTATTTTGTGAATGTCATGTTACGCCCCTTTCATGACAATAGGGTTGTAAGTCACAAAAGTATTAGGATTTGATGGGTGATGTTGAAGAGAGATACATGAGTGTCTTTTTTTTTTTCCATAGAGATGAAAGTTTCCTACAAAACAATGCATTTGAGCTACCAGTGGCATCTCTCCTCTAAACAGCATGCTGCTAGAGTTGCAGATCTAGTGTTTAAAGAGTGCAGAAATGTTGTATTGGAACCAATTTGGTTTCTCATGTACATTTTTAAGTATAGTCCCAAATTCACTTGTTGAGCCTTTTCTGGGGATCTCATATTTATGGGTCCTAGGCACATGCCTAGTTTGCCTAGGCGAAAACACAGCAAAGCCTTCACAGTGCCCACTTTTCTATGTGATTTCTCATCCTTCCATATTAAATTCATATTTGAAAAATTCTTTCAGTTAGAAGGAAAGGTAAATTCTCTTGTAATCTGGTAAAGGTTTCGATTTCTTCATCCCAAGCTTTGTCTGCACACTTGTCAGATCTCTCACATTTGTGAAGTCATTCATGATTCTAAACTCCATCCTATTATAGGATAAGAGTTAACTTTTTAACTGAAAAGGTTATGCAGGGGGAACCTGCATTCAAAATTTGGGACCTGCCGATCAAGAATTTGGAGAACTACAGCTCACAAAAATTGATTAAAACAAAAATAAAACCTGACATCATTGCATGCTTTATGGTTGTCAATGACTTATTACTATGCAAAAATAACATGTATAGTAATTAAGCCATGAGTAGCCATAAAACATGCAATGGTATCAGCAAGTAGAAGAAAGACAAGCATTCTCTATGGTGTCTGCATGGATACCACAATTATTATGATGATTCTATCCTCAATTTTCAGTCACCTGCATTGCAACTGAAATTTTTTGTAGCAGTGTTACCACTACTATTTGATTAGTAAAGATCTGCTCAAGCTGTATAGTCAATTTACTATTTAAAAATATATATAAAACTGAATTTCTGGGACACTTCCAGGGACATTTATGCATCAAGGACAGAGTCTTAAATCCTGGGGCTGTCCCTGGAAAATGGGGACATATAAGGTCACCCTATTAAATATGTTTTTAGTAATGCATACTACGTAGCCAGATTCATAACCAAAATTCTTGGACTTTCAGGCTTTTCACAGGTAAATAATTTTTATATGTTTTTATCCTTCGATATTATCTTTTTTATTATTATTATTATTGTTTAATAATATGCTCTGTTTGAAATAATTGTCTCCAATGCAAGTTTTTATTTTTGTTTTTTAAGTGCAAAACCAAATTTGCTTAGAAATATGCTCTGATTAAAATAGTTGTCTCTGAGATTATTTATTTCAGGAGAGGGGGAGTTACATGTGGAACAAAAATTTGTTCTGCATATAATATATATATCGCCAAGTGATAAGGCACTTCAGCTTATTTTAGAAAGAAAGAATTGCAGGAATGTCCTTAATCAATACCCTACTAGTCCTAATTGAAAGCATTACAGAGAGCTTAATAAACGTGTAAAGGATCAGGTAGCTTCTGATAAGAATCTTAGCAATATGCTCTAGTGAAATTAGTTGTGGCCGATGATATTATATATCTTTTTGGGCGTGTTTAGAGTACAGAACAAAAATTTGTTGTTTTATGATACGCTCAAGCCAAAAATAGTTGTATCCAATGATATTATGTAACTTTTTGTTAAATACAGAAGGGACACTTAAGTATTGGCTAATTTTATACACTGATGAAAGGAGTGGCTTCATTTGGCATTGTTCAAGTCTTAAGTGACAACTGTTTAATGATATGTGATAAAATAAATAAATATCCCCTCAAGCAGCTGCTTGCCACAGAGTCTGACAGGAACCTGTCAGTTTATATACCAAACAGGCTTTTTTTTGTAAACGAACAGTACTCTTTTAGGAAAAAAGGAGCAGAGGAGGCAGAATTATTTGAGTGATAAGGCACTTCAGCTTATTTTAGAAAGAAAGAATTGCAGGAATGTCCTTAATCAATACCCTACTAGTCCTAATAGAAAGCATTACAGATAGCTTAATAAACGTGTAAAGGATCAGGTAGCTTTTGATAAGAATCTTTGGCTTGATGGCTTGGCTGACAAAGCCGAGGAAGCAGTTAGACAACACAACAGCAGAGACCTGTACCAAATATTTAACATTTTGTGTGGTAGAAAATGGATGGGTATACAGAGATTGAAGAATGAACAAGGTAAGGATTTTGTCATGGCTAAGACAAGTTAGTTAACGTAATGAAAGCTCACTATAACACTGAGTCGTGTGTGTAGCAACTGGTTTAGCATTACTTCTGATGTTCGACAAGGGTGCATCTTGCCTCCTTTTCTCTTTAGTTTGGTTACTGATTATGTTATGCGAAATTCACTTCAAGGGAAAGATTTTGCCCTTAAATGGGCTGGATATGCGAAAATTTCTGATTTAAATTATGCTGACGATTTAACCCTTTTGGCAAATGATGTTAATGAGATGAACTTTTTCACTCGAGCTGTTGATGAGACTGGTAGTAGAGTAGGTTTGGTTATAAACAAAGAGAAAACTAAAGTGTTGAAAATTGGTCAGGCAGGCTGTGATTCAGTTAATCTGAATGGTTGCAATCTTGAACAGGTGTCACAGTTTAATTGTCTTGGGAGCTATGTAACAGATACTGGTGATGTGCGGCATGAGATTAACAGACGAATAGAGATTGCTGCCGGGACTTTTAAGAATCTATGGAGGGTGTGGAGAAATAGGCCTGTACACCTAAAGACTAAAATTAGACTGTATAATAGTTTGGTTCTTTCTAGGGTTAGTTATGGTAGTGAAACTTGGACACTTTGTAAACAGGATAACAGGAAACTAGATGCTTACGCAATATCTTGGGCATTAGGTGGTTGAACTTTGTAACTAATGATGAGGTTAGGTGAAGGAGTTGGCAACCTCCTTTAAGCAGCATATTGTGCAGAGAGAGACTCCGTTGGTTTGGCCCATGTTGCCCGTATGGATAATTATAGATTGGCGAATAGGATTATGAACAGTGTTCCTAAAGGATTCAGAAAGAGGAGGAGACCAAGGATGCAGTGGGCAGACAATGTCAAACAGGACCTTATTCGAATTGGTGTGCAGTGGCCAGATGCAGCAGATGTAGCTCAGGACAGACTTGCTTGGAGAACTAAATTGCATGGTCTGGTTAGACTCCATAGCCCATGGCTGCTTGAGGGTGTTGATGATGATGATGACTAATAAAATTGTACAATGCTGTCTTCAGAATTGTTACTGCAATTAGTTGCAACAGAAAATGGAGAAACCTTTTAATGAAAGCTGTAGAAATCCATTGTGAGTGGATTTTCAGTTTCCTCATTGAAAACAGCAAAATGTTGTTTAATTTCCACCTCATCCTGTAAAAGACTGACGGCCACTTCCACTGTTTCATGACTGACAGTCGTCCTTGTCCCCTCTCCTTAAACCAATTTGAGGTGACTAATACTTTGGTCTAATCTGATTATAACAGAATGGTGGGGGAAGGTGGGTTTCTGAGAGGTTTTCACATCTTAATGGGCTGAACACTCAGCTTCCTACAGCACAACAAAAGAAATTAGTTGCCACTAATGGGAGTACTACACATGCTTTACCAGTGCTGTTTTTTTTTTGGTGGGTTACAGATGTTGGACCAGCTGTAACAAAAAGGTTAATTTACTTTTGTACTACTGTTTATGCTATGTAACTAACTTAGCTCTGAATCTTTGTTTCCTGTATGTGATTTTTTTTTTTTTTTCTGAAGGGACATTCCCAAATTGGCGTGTTCTCATTTTCATCAACCCCTGCAGTTAAACAACAGACAACGAAGGTAAATATTTGCATTTTGTGTTATAATTTGAAAGTTTTTTTATAGATATTATTACACATTTAGCATGAAATTAGAACTTAGGTTGAGATATGCAGGGTGCATAGGAAAGGTACCCAAATCCTCAGTTAAAATTAGAATGGTGTGAAGTATGTTAACTGGCTTAGCTTGCAACTGCCCTAGCCTTTGATTCTAGATCAAAGCTTTCCAAACTTTTTTTTGTCATGACACCCTGTATGTGCACTAAAATATTTTAACCCTCAAAAACTTAATTGGTATAAAAAAGTGAGAAAGAGGTAAAGGTTAAAAAAAAAGTGTACACCTATCCCTCGTTTTACACATTACTCAGTTCACACAATTTTGGCTTTGCACGGTCAAAAAATGGAACCAGTTAAGATTTACACGGTACTGACTGAGATTTCCTTTCTATGTACGTCTCAGTCGGTACCGTGTAAATCGAAACTGGTTGCATTTTTTGACCGTGCAAAGCCAAAATTGTGTGAACTGAGTACCGTGTAAATCGAGGGATAGGTGTATTACTAAATTGAAATTTGGCAACATCTATTTTGGAAAGTACTGTTCTAGATGCTTAGCAGTATATAGGCATTGGGTGATTTGACTATGTGAGTAATAATGATGTTAGGTGATGGAGTTGTAATGCTCCAAAATGTATGTTATATACTGGATAGCTGATGGTGTGCCAGGAAATTAATATTGCCAATCAAGTTAAATGAGTGTTCTTAGTGTAATTAATGTTACATTTCAGAAATGAACTTAAATCAAAAGATTGTAAATCATTAAAGTTAATTCTATTCAAATCATTAATAAACCCTGCTCAAGGGAAAAAATAAAAAAGTCAAAACTATTTCATAAAATAAAGTTTAAAGAGATATTAAATTAACTCTATAAACACTCTAGGTTCAACAATGGTATTTGTTGTTGAAAATCTGATATTTTTAATGAACACTTTTATACTTGAACCATCTCAATCTTTGACAATACATGTTAACAAGGGGTTAATATACAATTTTCGAACTTATAAAATTTGTAATGAACTATAATAATTTTGAATACTATCTAACTTTTGTTTTTTGAGCATGCACCTCAACACATAATTTGAAGAATTAGAATACGTTGCAAATTCAATACATAATGGCCACCCCATTAAATAATACCTGTTTCAAGTTAGATGTTTCCAAGAATTGTATATTACTTTTAACTTGAACAAATGTAAAGAAAAATATATATATATATTCTCGAAAGCCTAATATACAACCTTTTTACTATATTTTTATATGCAATTTCCATGTGAAGTCCCTCATCATCCTCAAGCAGCCATGGGCTACAGAGGTCCAACCAGACCATGCAATTAGTTCTCCAAGCAAGTCTTTCCTGAGCTGCATCTGCCTGAAGTTGTCCGTAAAACCTATCCTTATCCTCAGTGGGGACATAACAGCAGATAACATTCAAGTTTTTAACGCTTCTCTGAAATTTTGCTGTAAGAAACCTTTCAATAATGCACTCATATCCTAGAAGAGCATCACTACTGTGTCTGCTAAGATGCAGACCCACGCCTTGGTGATGTTTATTGTCTTCCTTCCCTGAAAAGAGAAATTTAAGATTATTTTTAAAAATCTGACCTTTATCTGTCCATCTGGTATTTTGCAAGCCCAGAATATCTAAATTATAATGGGGGAATTCTTGTGTGAGGATATCAAGAGAATAAGCTCTGTGCAGAGTCCTCACATTCCAACTACCTCGTCATCATCATCCTCAAGCAGCCATGGGCTACAGAGGTCCAACCAGACCGTGCAGTTTAATTCTCCAAGCATATCTGTCCTGAGCTACATATGCTGCATATGGCCAATGCACACCAATTCTAACAAGGTCCTGTTTGACATTGTCTGCCCACCACATCCTAGGTCTCCCCCTCTTTCTGAGGTCTCTAGGCACACTGTTCATAACCCTATCCGCCAATCTATAATTATCCATACAGGCAACATGGCCAAACCAGCGGAGTCTCTCTCTGCACAATATGCTGCTTAAAGGGGGTTGCAGACTCCTTTGCCTAACCTCATCATTAGTTACAAAGTTAAACCACCTAATACCCAAGATACTACATAAGCATCTAGAATCAAAAACATCTAGTTTCCTGTTATCTTGTGTACACAGTGTCCAAATTTCACTACTATAACTAACCCTAGAAAGAACCAAACTTTTATACAATCTAATTTTAGTCTTTAGGTGTATACACCTATTTCTCCATGATCTCCATAGATGCTTAAAAGTTCCAGCAGCAATCCCTATTCATCTGTTAATCTCATGCCGCACATCATCAGTATCTGTTACATACCTCCCAAGGTAATTAAACTGTGACACCTGCTCAAGACTGCAACCATTCAGATGAACTGAATCACAGCCTGCCTGACCAATTTTCATCACTTTAGTTTTCTCTCTGTTTATAACCAAACCTATTCTACTATCAGTCTCATCAACAGCTCGAATGAAAGAGTTCATCTCATCAACATCATTTGCCAAAAGTGCTAAATCATCAGCATAATCTAAATCAGAAATTTTCACATCTGCACCCCATTTAAGGTAAAAATCTTTCCCTTGCAGTGAATTTCGCATTACATAATCAATAACCAAACTAAACAGCAAAGGAAACAAGATGCAACATTGTTGAACACCAGAAGTAATGGTAAACCAATTGCTACAAGCCTTACCAGCTCTCACATACGACTCATTGTTATTATAGAGAGCTTTCATTATGTTAACTCACTTATCAGGTATACCATATGATCTCGCAATCAACCATAAATTATGATGATCAACAGAGTCTAAAGCCTTTTTGAAATCAACAAAGCTAGCAACCAAAGGTTACTGAAACTCTAAACATTTCTCAAGAATCTGCCTAAGTGAAAATATTTGATTCACACATTCCCTACTACTTCTGAATCCACATTGTTCATCATGCAATTGCCTGTCAACCAGATTCTTAATTCTATTAAGCACAATCATGCAAAGAACTTTCCCTGGAACAGAGAGTAGGCTGATCACCTTTTTGGAAAATAGGAATAATAATAGTTCTGGTAAAATCCTTAGGAACCATGCCTTTATAATAAAAGATATTCAAAATTTCAGTCATTCAAGTGGTAACTGAAACATTCCCATCTCTAAGAATTTCCGTAGTAATTTCATCAACCCCTGGGGATTTATGAAGTTTAAGTTTAGAAATAGCCAAAATAACTTCAGATTGTGTTATAGGGTCAACATTAAAGCTACTAATGCATCTATCACTATTACAAACCATGGGAGTAGAACCAACCACATTGTTTAGAACATCACTGAAATGCTCAACCCACTTAGCCATGACAAAATCCTTACCTTGTTTATTCTTCAATCTCTGTATACCTGTCCATTTTCTACCACACAAAACATTAAATATTTGGTACAGCTCTCTGCTGTTGTGCTGTCTAACTGCTTCCTCTGCTTTGTCAGCCAAGCCATCAAGCCAAAGATTCTTATCAGAAGCTACCTGTTCCCTTACACGTTTATTAAGCTCTCTGTAATGCTTTCTATTAGGACTAGTAGGGTACTTATTAAGGACATTCCTGCAATTCTTTCTTTCTGAAATAAGCTCAAGTGCCTTTCCACTCAAATAATTCTGTCTCCTCTGCTCCTTTTTTCCTAAAAGAGTACTGTTAGTTTCCAAAAAAATCCTGTTTAAAACGGCCCCATTCTTCCTCAACTTCAGTAGTAATCAAACCATGACTGTCATAATGACTAAGTAACCTATCATGGTAAGCTTTAACTATAACTATAACAAGGTCTTTCAGAGATTCAGTATTAAAGGTAATTTTTTTAACTTTAGCACAACACTTTTTAAGTTCAAGTTGCAATACACGTTTAACAAGGTAATGGCCAGATCCAATTTCAGCTCCCCTATATGCCATGGTATTCCTAACAGAACTAGCCCATTTGCTGTTAATTAATATGTAATCAATCATATTCTTATGCAGTCCATCAGGTGAAACCCATGTGTATTTATGTATGTCGTGGTGTTTGTAATATGTGTTAGTTATTTTGAAACCATTGAGATTACTTACCTGTAGGAGACGTTGTCCATTGTCATTGCAGCTACCAATACCAAAAGGGCCTATCACCCCACCCCAAAAGTCAGAGTCAGTACCAACTTTGGCATTGAAGTCACCTAGAAAAAGGGTAATAGCTCCATTTGTGACAGAATTCAAAATATCCTGAAGTTGTCTGTAAAACTTATCCTTCTCATCCTCATCAGCATCCTCAGTGGGGGCATAACAGCAGATAACATTCAAGTCTTTAATGCTTGTCTGAAATTTTGCTGTAAGAAACCTTTCATTAATCCACTCATATCCTAGAAGAGCATCACTAGCATGTGTGCTGAGAAGCAGACCCATGCCTTGGTGATGCTTTCCATCCTCCCTCCCTATAAAGAGAAATTTAAAGTTATTTTTAAGTATCTCACCTTTACCTGTCCATCTGGTCTCTTGCAAGCCTAGAATATCTAGGTTATAGCGCTGGAATTCCTGCTTGAGGACATCAAGAGAATAATCTCTATGTAATGTCCTCACATTCCACGTTCCTGCAGAGAGAAAATGATTAGTAGGATTTTTAAAGAAATTAGGTTTATGGAGATTGGTAGGGCCAACAATATCAAACAGCCTCCTGATCGCAGGCATGGGGCAAAGACCTGTTCCTCCTCCGCTAAAGGCTGAAGTCACCGATGCTGGTAGGAACTTCAGGCACCACCTTTTCAAGTGGACTTTTTCAAGAGCCATATGGCCTGCCTGAGACACATTACTCCAGTTTAGGCTTGACGATGCCCAACTAGCTAAGTAAGGTTCACATACCTGCGATGGCCTCTGATTAGGATTATCCACCAGCTGATATAAGGTATCCCATACCTCTGTTCACTTAGGGCTGGCTACCCAGAAGCAAAGAGAAAACACAGCGGCAGATTCTCCCTCAACAGAGGCCCACCAGTGCAGCAAGTCCAGGATCAATAATCAAGCTATGGAGAGAAAATGGTTAGTGGGATGTTTAAAGAAACAATGTTTATTGAGATAGGTACTAACAGCCTGCACCACGAGAAGGCGGAGTCGGACATTAGGTGCTAGGCCTGTCCGGTTCTATGCATCACCACAGGGGATTGGTGCATAGCTCTCCATCCAGTGACTACCTATCTACCATTTACAGACCATGTTACTATCTATAAGTATTCACTATAAATTAAACTACACTATTAATTTTCAAAAACTCCCACTAAGCCGAAGCATATCAGGGAGAATCTATCTGGTTTTGACAGATAGGATTCTCTGTTGATAGATAAAATTCACATGATACTTCAGTAGTTTAAATTCTGGAACTAATTAAACTGATCTATAATGTTTATTAAATAAAGTACAAACCACAGCTACTTACTACTAATTTAATTTTCACGATATTTAGCTGTACATTACAATCTGAGTCACTGTCTCCCCTACCTGGTAATTACAATTCACCTTTTACTCAATCACAGGTATGTTGCTTTTAACACAAGATCCTAGATAGTAAAATTCTAAATTTTATTCTAATTTAATGGTATTAAATTCTAATTTCTACTAAGGTCTATCTTTAGTGTAAAGGAGTAATATGAGAAATAAGATATTACCAGTTCAGTTGTCTGTAGTGCTGGTTCACTCAGTTGATTCTTGGTGCTGATGTTTCGGCCTTGCTGCATGTATTCGGCTCAAGCCGAGATGCTGCTAAAGTTGAGACACTCTGAACATGTTGTATGATTCAGTGAAGTCAATGTTGTTTAGTTCATGTTCTAATGGCTGGCACAGTCACTTAAATCTTCTCTGTTGGGGAACTTTTCGCCCTGTACAGTCAACGTTTTTCCTTTAATGTCAACGATTTAAGGCTACTAATCCTTTGATGTTCAGTTTCAAATATTGCACATTATATTTGAAGGTTTCAACTCCTTTTAGCTTTCAGGTAGTGATTATTTCAACCAGGGAGGGTGCGTGACTCAAATTTAAAAAAGAGGTCTATAGAACTCTTAGCATAACGTGCGAACATTTTTAACATTAAAAGTTTAAATTTCAAAACTAAATGATTAAAAACATTAAAAACAGACATTTACGCACACGTTATAAACAGATAATTAATCCTTCCAGTTTCCAGGCTGAAATACAGGTTTCCATCCAGGGGCCAAGCTATTTTCTCACTATGCTCAGCCAAAAAAAAACTTTAATTTTAGAACTTTTTTGCCAAATAACTAATGAAAGGAATTATAGCATGTTGTATGCCAAATTAATCAGCATTTAATTCTGGATTTTTTGAAATTATAATATTTACCAAAATAGACCATGTGTTTTATTTTAATAGGACTTTTTTAGAGTCATGTAATAAAAAATGCATCTGGCAACACAAATAAAAATTTATTTTAAAAAAATTAATAGAAATGATTACAATGCACATGAATAGAATGACTATATATTTCTGAATAACAAAAAAATTACTTTTTTTTTGTTTTAAGTAAATATTTTTCTCATTTTGTAATTGGTTTCTTGGTACCACACTTTGAGAAAATTCCAGGCTTTAAGCCAACTGTGCTAAATTACATAAACAAGTCAACTTTAGAATTTTTTAAAAAAAATAACCAATCAATGGAAATAGGTCATGTTATATACCAAATTAAACAGAATTTAATTATAAATTTTATGAAAATAAATAATATATAGAAATTTGCAAGCATATTAATTTTAATAAGCCTTTTTCAATGTGATATGGTGAAACAAAAATATTACACTATACAATTAACGCTCCATTTTGGAATACCTGCTGAATAAAAATAGATAAATTATCATCATCATCATCATCATCATCCTCAAACAGCCATGGGCTACAGAGGTCCAACTACACTGTGCAATTTAGTTCTTCAAGCAAGTGTGTCCTGAGCTACATCTGCTACATCTGGCCATTGCACACCAATTTTAATAAGGTCCTGTTTGACATTGTCTGCACACTGCATACTAGGTCTCCCCCTTTCTGAGGCCTTTAGGCACACTGCTCATAACCCTATTCGCCAATCTATAATTATCCATATGGGCAACATGGCCAAACCAGCGGAGTCTCTCTCTACAAGCATCCAAGTTTCATTATCATAATTAACTCTAGAAATAACCAAACTATTATATAGTCTAATTTTAGTCTTTAGGTATATATGCCTATTTCTCCATACTCCCCATAGATTCTTAAAAGTCCCAGCAGCAATACCTAATCGTATCATGCCGCACATCACCAGTATCTGTTACATAGCTCCCAAGGTAATTAAACTGTGACCCCTGCTCAAGACTGCAACCATTCAGATTAACTGAATCACAGCCTGCCTGACCAATTTTCATCACTTTAATTTTCTCTCTGTTTATAACCAAACCTACTCTACTACCAGTGTCATCAACAGCTCGAATGAAAGAGTTCATCTCATCAACATCATTTGCCCAAAGGGCTAAATCGTCAGCATAATCTAAATCAGAAATTTTCTTATATCCAGCCCATTTAAGGCCAAAATCTTTCCCTTGAAGTGAATTTCGCATAACCTAATCAATAACCAAACTAAAGAGAAAAGGAGACAAAATGCACCCTTGTCGAACACCAGAAGTAATGCTAAACCAGTTGCTACAAGCCTTACCAACTCTCACACATGACTCAGTGTTATAGTGAGCTTTCATTATGTTAACTAACTTGTCTGATATACCATATGATCTCACAATCAACCACAAATTATGACGATCAACAGAGTCGAAAGCCTTTTTGAAATCAACAAAGCTAGCAACCAAGGGTTTCTGAAACTCTAAACATTTCTCAAGAATCTGCCTAAGTGAAAATATGTGATTCACACATCCTCTACCACTTCTGAATCCACATTGCTCATAACGCAATTGACTGTCAACCAGATTCTTAATTCTATTAAGCACAGTCATGGAAGGAACTTTACCTGGAACAGAGAGTAGGCTGATACCCCTATAGTTATCACAAGAACTACGATCACCTTTTTTGAAAATAGGGATAACAATAGGCCTGGTAAAATCCTTAGGAACCATGCCTTTATCATAAAAGATATTCAGAATTTCAGTCATCCAAGTGGTAACCGAAACATTCCCAACTCTAAGTATTTCCATAGTAATTTCATCTACCCCTGGGGATTTATAAAGTTTAAGTTTAGAAATAGCCAAAATAACTTCAGATTGCATTATAGGGCCAACATTAAAGCCACCAATGCATCTATCATCATTGCAAACAATGGGAGTAGAACTAACCACATTGTTTAGAACATCACTGAAATGCTCTGCCCACTTAGCCATGACAGAATCCTCACCTTCTATAACCTTACCTTGTTTATCCTTCAATCCCTGTATGCCTGTCCATTTTCTACCGCACAAAAAATTAACTATCTGGTACAGTTCTCTGTTGTTGTGCTGTCTAACTGCTTCCTCGACTTTGTCAGCCAAGCCATGAAGCCAAAGATTCTTATCAGCAGCTAACTGATCCTTTACACATTTATTAAGCTCTCTGTAATGCTTTCTATTAGGACTAGTAGGGTATTGATTAAGGACATTCCTGCAGTTCTTTCTGAAATAAGCTCAAGTGCCGTATCACTCAAATAATTTTGCCTTCTCTGCTCCTTTTTTCCTAATAGGGTACTGTTAGTTTCGAAAAAAGCCTGTTTAAAATGGTCCCATTCTTCCTCAACTTCAGTAGTAAGCAAACCATGACTGTCATAATGACTAAGTAACCTATGATGGTAAGCTTTGGCTATAACTGGGTCTTTCAGAGCTTCAGTATTAAAAGTAAAATTTTTAACCCTAGCACAGCACTTTTTAAGTTGCAAGACACTTTAACAAGGTAATGGCCAGATCCAATTTCAGCTCCCCTATATGACCTGGTATTCCTAACAGAACTAGCCCATTTGCTGTTAATTAATATATAATCAATCATATTCTTATGCATCCCATCGGGTGAAACCCATGTGTACTTATGTATGTCGCGGTGTTTGTAATAATTGTTAGTTATTCTGAACCCACTTAGTTTACTTACCTATAGGAGATGTTGCCCATTGCCATTACAGCTACCAGTACCAAAAGGGCCTATTACTCCTCCCCAAAGATCAGAGTCAGTACCAACTTTGGCATTGAAGTCACCAAGAACAAGGGTAATATCTCCTTTCTTGACAAAATTCAAAATATCCTTTAGTTGTTCATGAAACCTATCCTTCTCATCCTCATCGGCATCCTCAGTGGGGGCATAACATCAGATAACATTCAAGTCTTTAACGCTTGTCTGAAATTTTGCTGTAAGAAACCTTTCATTAATGCATTCATATCCTAGAAGAGCATCACTAGCATGTCTGCTGAGAAGCAGACCCACGCCTTGGTGATGCTGATTATCGTTCCTCCCTGAGAAGAGAAATTTAAGATTATTTTTATGAATCTGACCTATATCTGTCGATCTGGTCTCTTGCAAGAATATCTAAATTATAACCATTGAATTCTTTTGTGAGGACATGAAGAGAATAAGCTCTGTGCAGAGTCCTCACATTCCACTACCTGTGGAGAGAAAATGGTTAGTGGGATGTTTAAAGAAATTATGTTACTGAGAGAGGGAATGCCAACGATATGAAACAGCCCCCTAATCGCAGGCATGGGGCAAAGACCCGTTCCCCCACCAGTAAAGGCTGAAGCCATCTACACTGGAAGACTTCCTCCAATGTAGAATTTTATGATGCCAGTAGAAGCAAAGAATTCAGGTGCCTGTGATGACCTCTGCTCAGGATTATCCACCAGCTGATGAAACATATCCTGTGAATCTATTCACTTGGGGCTGTCAGCCCACAAACAAACAAAAAACACAGCGGAAGATTTTCCCTCCACAGAAGCCCACCAGTGCAGCAAAATCAGGATCCATAATCAAGCTCAGAGCCATATATCTGTCCAGTCCAGTGGGTTTATATGGTCAGCACCAGGACCCTGTGTGGTTGACCACTCCTCAGCAGGGTAGAAAAAAAGAAAAGTAGCCATAGTTGTCCAGATCAGTAGGCCACATTAATCTGGCAGCCTCCCCTTCTGTTCACTTCCACAAGAGAGTATAGTATCTCTTTTGAAAGGTACTAACGGTCTGCACCATGAGAAGGTGGGTTCGGACGTTAGGTGCTAGGCCTGGCCGGTTCTATGTATCATCACAGGGGACTGGTGCATAGCTCTCCTTTCAGTGACTACCCCCCACAAACAGCTGCTTGCAACAGAGGTCTGACAGAAGCCTGCCAATTTTTACACCATAGTAGAAGGTCTAAGATGATGGTGGGATCTCAGCAGAAAAACAACCCATACATCCATGCCTTACCCATTGCTCAAAACCAGGTTCCTTAGAACAGTAACCAAGTGCGCTAACCACTCGGTTAAGGGATGGCTTATTTTCCATAAATATTTAAAAGTCCCAGCAGCAATCCCTCTTTGATTTATCTCATGTTGCACATTAGCAGTATCTCTTACTTAGCTCCCAATATATGGGAAACTGAGACATTTGTTCAATAGCACAGCCATTTAAATGTAGTTTAAATGCAGTGTTTATGATTGTATTCTTACCAGTTTTTAATAATATGCCATTTATTTATAGAACAGCAATTTTACATTTTTTTTTCTAGAAAGAATCAACCCAAAGAACAGAAGGACGTGTGAAGTGTACTTTAATTCCTGGAGATGGGGTAGGGCCAGAGCTGTGTCAATCTGTAAAGCAGGTGTTTCAAGCAGTTAGTGTTCCAGTAGAATTTGAAGAATTATTCCTTAGGTGTGTTCTGCATATTTTATGTTCCATTAGTCATTAGTAACAGTGTTATATATTGGTTTAATATTTTTCCTGTCTGTCCAAAATTAGGTGGCCATCAAATTTTTGTGTGATAAAAGTAAATATAAATACTGAGATTTTTATCTTGTAGACTTTAAAACCTTAAGCTGCACTATACATAATATTCCTTCACATTTTATTAACCTTTTTGTCTTGGAGCCCAAAGAAACGCTTTCATCTTTTGATTCTAGTGATCGGAGAATGAAGTTTCGCTCCCACAGTACAAGGTTGTGAAAAAAAAATTCCGAATAGAAATCTGAAAATTTTTCAATTGTTTCTAATCAAATATTGAAAATAACATTTAAACCTATCATATATATTTTATGCCTGTTGATTCCGCCAGAAAAACTTACAATAAAGTTAAAAAATAAATCTATTTAAGTCTGCAGTGAATATGTGGGCTTGTTTAGTCACTGTAAACAGCATTAAGTAGTGCCGATTTAGTTTATGCTTTTATTCTTCCATACCATACTTAGATTATCTATTGGTTGTGATTTCCTGTAATTTGGGCTGTTTATAGTTCTACCAGAGTTGTAATGCTTTCTAAACATTTAACGCAAAGATATATTGATTTTTTTTTTACTAACAAAAATTGCATCATCCGGGAAATAAGCACATCGGCTTTCGATCAATATTTTAGCAGACTTTCGATTTTAAAGACTTTTTTTATTTACTTTAATGCATCCAAAATTATTTTCTGTTGCTTCTCAAATGGATACTATGATTATAAACAACTAGTTTGAAATGATCAAAAACGAATCTGCTAGTGATTTGTAATGGCAGCATTACGATTATCATTAGGATTAGTCAAAGCAGGATTTTTAAATGACAGGACTTTATTTATCAATACTTGTAATTACATTTAAAGCATGTAAACAAATTAAGGTCGGGAAATTGAGTTTTTTAAACCAAAAATTCTGCCGGAATTTTAGAATTAAAATTTTCCATAGCAGTTATGCAGCTTCATAATAAAGCTATTTGTTTTCAGATTCAGTGCATCAGTTAAACTTCAAAATATTTGAAACATTTTTTTTTTCTAAATGTTCATAGTACATTATCACTTTTCTGATATATTTTTTATTTAAATCATCTTGTTTTAAAAGCAAAATTATTTTTATAACACTGCTTCACTTAGGCTTAGAGTTTGTCAATCATCAAAAGTCTAAAAATATGCATTATGTGTTATGTGCATAAACGATTAAATAATTTAGAAAATACAAAATAAATGAAAGATTGAAGCAGTAATAGAAATATTATGAACTGATTATATTAGAATAATAAAGTAATGTGGAAAAAATGGGAAAATACCTATTATATTTTTTTGAAATTTTATTAAAGATAAAGTGGGGGGAAAAAAGAATGAAATTTTGCAGTGTTTTAAAAAATGCTTAGAAAATTTAATCTACCATTTTTTCCTTCGAATTTTTGCCATTTTATTAGGTATAATGCTTTTTCTTTTGGCATATAACATGGCATATTTCCATTCATTAGTTACTTCGGGATGAGGTTCTAAAGCTGTTCATTTTATTTTCTGAAAACACTTTGTAATAAATCCAGCCACCACAGCAAGTTCAGTTTCAGAAATCTGACTCTGTAAGGGTTAACTCTAAATGCAACAGAAGAAAAAATAATGCTCAGAATGCTGTGTTGTAATATTTTTCACATGAAAAGAAATCATTCTTCTAAATAGTTTTTTTTTTTCTAAATAATTATGTCAGTGTATAAATCAAAGTTAATGAAAAAGCAAAAATCATCAACTGAAAACATGCTATTGTAATGGCAACTGCTTTGGCTTCATTTTGACAATATCTGTTTGTTTTCTTCTGAATTTGTTTTTTCAAGAATTGAGACTTCACCAAAAATCATTTTCCAAACTGATGCTATTCTCTTTGCCAACTACTTTTGCTATGTTTTCATAAACTCTTGAGAAAAGGATTTTTTTAATCAGAGGAAGTTTGTATCTCCCAATATGTTATATTTCATTTTTGCTTTATATTTTACTATTTTATGAATGGTGGAGAGATTTTAGAACTTGCTTTACTCTGATTTCTCTAATTTCTTTTTCCATTTTTTTTTATGATTACAAATGAAATTTTTACTCTATATGAATCAAACCATAACCAAATTATTTCTGCTGTTATTTGCTGCTACTTGTCATGCACACCTCATGGGTTCAAGCACTTTCCTAGTTATGTGGAGGAGTATAAAAACTTAAGTGTGTGTGTGTGTGTTGCATTGTGTTTCCAACATTACCCAATTTATTTTTAGAATTGTTTCAAGTTAAAAAAAGGAGCTTATATTTTCACTTTGTCATCTTTTCATCTGTAGACATTCAGCTTTTAGCGGTAACAAGTTTTTGGGGAGGTGGATAGGTTTTGATGAATTGTTACACACACATTTTCCGAATCTCCCAATAGGTTAAATACACGGTGCAATCCAAAAGTTCACAAAAAGATTTACCACATATAGTGCCATCTAGGTGCAGTTCATACTTCTACTGTTAGATATCACAAGTCTGCTCCTGTGTCAAGCAGTCTAGCAAGTTTCACATTGACAGTTGGAACCAAACTGTGCTTGCTTAACTTGCAAAACTTGTGCTGCTGCTTTTTTAACAGAAAAATGGAAGACATGAAAGAACAGTGCATTTGCATCAAGTTTTGTTTCAAACTTGATAATACCACTTCAGAGACTCATGAAATGCTTAAACAAGCATTCGGTGATGACAACATGGGCCACATTCAGACTTTTGAGTGTTGTTCTTTAAATGTGGGCAATCATAGGTGGAAGTTTCAGAATGTTCTGGTCAGCCCTCAACAAGCTGAACAGATTATAATGTGGAGGAAGTATGTCAGGCCATCCACAAGGACTGTTGACTAACAATTAGTGACATTGGTGGAATTGTCGGATTAAGTAAGAATCATGCCAATGTATTGTAACAGAGGAACTCAACCTGAAGCAGATTGTTGCCAAATTTGTGCTTTGACTGCTGACTCAGAACCAAAGGCAATATCAATTCACTGTGTTTAGAGACCTTCAGGAACAAGTCAAAATGAACCAAAACTTCTTTTCTAAAGTCATAACTGGTGATGAAAGCTGGTTTTTATTGGCATGATCTAGAAACAAAGTAGCAATCATCTCAGTGGAAGAGTCCTTCACTACAACCAAAGAAAGTGTAGCAGGTGAAGAGCATGCTGATTTGTTTTTTTTTTTATGTGGATGAAATCATGTGCAAGGAGTTGTTCCCACAGGTCAGACAATGAATCAACACTGCTACATTGAGGCTTTGAAGTGTCTGAGGGAGAGTGTGAGGTTGAAACATCCAGGATGGCATGTATAGGACTTGAATCATGAAAATGCACCTGCCCACATTGCTGTCTGCTCGGCAGTTTTTGGCCAAAAATAACACAGTAAATAACTACCCCCTACCTATTGTTTTAAAAATAAAATTACTAGCACAGTGTTTTGTTTAAATTATTTAATTTCTACAGTTCACTTAATTTGAATAGAAATTCCCAGAACATGAGTGGCAGTCTGGAATTCACACTATATTTTTCATTGCTTATTGCAATGAGAACAACTCTATGATAGGTGAAAGGATGCCAAAATATCCAGTTCATCTTTGCCAGGCAAAGGCACTGAAGTTAAAAGTTTCATTGCAACAGATATCTTCAGGGCTGCAAAATGATGTTGCTTCGTAGCAATGTTTTACTGCACCAACCTTGTTCACTGGTTCACTCATGTCAATTACAGATGGTGAAGACTGCCATGTCAGTAACCAAGTTGTTGGATGGCATTGTTATACTGAGGCGATGAATTTAAACACAGACACACAAGTTCTCTTTTTTAACGAGATGGGCTTAGTTGTTTGCAATGATAACTTTCGTTGCTGCTGTTTGTTAGGAGCACTATATTGGCCCTCTAGCAGTTCTCTCTTCATAGCCCTTAGTTCAAGCTCCTGTCTGTGGTGAGGGGACCACCCTGTGAAGGTTTCATTGGCTTGGATACCTTTACAGGGTCCTGAATGCTTGCCCATATGTTTAGTGTGCATGGATACTCATGTCTCTGGAAAGGAAGATCCTTGTAGTTACATGGTGATTCCCATCTGCTCTCCTCAGCTCATGAATGGACTGGCGGAGTCCCCTTTGGCCCTTCTTGCTATTGGGGAGCCTGTTGGTTGCAGGGCTGCTGCTCCACACTGCTTTGCTCTGCATCAGGCAATTGGAAGATCCTGTGGTGGCTCCCCAGGATGAATCAGCTGGTGGGCTGGACCCAGGACCACCAAAATCTGTCAAGTCTTAAGATCAGGTGACTTGTTGGTAGAGACTGCATGCTCTACCACTCAGAGCTACAACTGAAGGTAACGATTGGTGAGGTGAGTGTTGCTGTGACGCCCCACAAATTGCTGAATTCCTCTCGTGGTGTGATCTCTGAGTGGGGCCTCCTCAAAGAGTCTAAGGAGGAGATCTATTTGGATTATCTACCCAAAGAGTGACTACAGTCCACCGTGTTTTAGTTTATCGGGATGAAAAATTAGTACCCACCAAAGTACTAATTCTTCCTTTCAACTCACCATGCCTGCCTACTTCCATCAAGGCAGGTTACTTACATTATGAGGTATGACCATATATCCCCAATCCCCTGTATTATTTCCACTGCACTCATTGTGGCAATCAGGATCACCTGATCCGGACTGAACAACTGAGACGGCAAGCTGCGTGAACTCCAGCATATTCCCATGCTATCCAAAATGGAAAGAGGAGAAAGAGGTTCAGCATGTGAAAATGATACAGAATATCTCGTACCTGGAAGCAAGAAATATTGTTGTGCCACCTTCACCACCTGGCTAACTCTTGTGTGCCAGTGTGTGGCTGCTGGGAAGCCCATCATTTCCACAGCATCAGTGGCAATCAAGCTGATATCAGTGTATATACCACCTACTGAGTCTTTTGCACCAGCCACTCAGGTGAAACCATGGTTGGTATCAGCCTCAATGTCAACCCCAGATTCTATTCCTGCTTCTTTACTTTCTGCTAGCTCCACTGGAAGGCCTCTGCCTTCCTGTCCTCAGATAACTCGACCTTCAAAACATAAAGGGCCCCATCAGGGCCAGAGAAAAAATCCTCCACTTCTCCTCGTGTGGTGGTCTCCAATCCACGTCCCTTGGACAGCTCAGAGGATATATACATGGACCACCCAATTTTTCCAAAACTATTGCTGGTGACAGTAAAAATAAATCATAAGCCATCTGCCCAATCACCTAAGACCTGAAATGGCCACACTCCTACAATGGAACTGTCATGTATTACAGAGGAATATTGATGATATCCTCTGGAATCCATGACAATTCCATTGTAAGTGGTTTGTCCTTACAATGGAATTGTAAACTGTATTTACTGTGTATTATTGTGTTGTTTTGTAAATGGATTATAAATGAATATCCTGAGGGCACATGAGCAGATGGGCTCATGTGCCTTCGGGATATCAAGTTTTTTTTTTTTTGAGGGCACATGAGCCCATCTCCATGTGCCTGCAGAACACTTATTTGCAGACAGTCACCAATCCAATTCAGCAATTTTCCTCTGATTCGCCAGGACTGGGATGGAAATGGTTCAGCTCGCAGGGGTGTCACCATCTTCATGAGCAACCAATCTCCATTCCAGGTCATTCCCCTCACCTGCACCTTTTTGTGGGATTTTTCTTGACTGTCTTCTCTGTTTACCTACCCCTCCTGAACTATAACCTTCTGGGAAGACCTTGATGACCTCATCTCACAGCTGCCATCCACCTTCCTCTTCATAGGGGACTTCAACTGACACATCAACTTTGGGGCACTGCTAACACCAGTTAGGGTGGGGTTCTGGAGCAATGTCTCCCCAATCTGTCATTCTCCCTGTTGAACTCCGGTATCAGTACCTACTTTCATCCCCTCAGTGTGAACCCCTGTTCATGATGAGGGGACCACCCTGTGAAGGATCCGCTGGCTCGGGTACCTTCACTGGGTCCTGAATGCTTGCCCCCATGTTTGCCGTGCGAAGAGACCCGTATCCCTGGAAAGTAAGATCCTGGCAGTTGCTTGGGGGTCCGCTTTGAACGTCTTGCCATTGGCGAGCCTGTCTGTCTTGGGCTGGGCAGCAAATTCGGGGCCGGTGCTATACACTGCTTTGGCCCCTGCTTCAGGTAAACGGGAGATCCTAGAGTGACCCCCTCAGGATCAATTGGCTGTTGGGCTGGTCCTATTAGGATCAATCCTGCAGATCATTGAGGAACCTTGTCCACATCCAGGCAACGGCTTGAGAGTTTCCCCATATATTTACTAATTTCGTAGTTTTATTTCTTTTGTGAGACAAGTTTGCTTCTCACATTTCATTATTTTTTCGCTTATTTTTTTTGTGAGGACTCGAGTGAGTTTCTCATATTTATCTTTTCCTTTTCTTTAGTTGTGAGGGCTTGGTTCACTGGCTGTGTGGGTATGGTGCCCAGGCAGCCCTGGTGCCCGATTGGGCATCCCCTTGTTGGACTCCATGGTGGGTGGGGACAAAGGCCACTGAACCACAAAATCCAACCATGAGTTCCAAAAATAGAAATTAATCGGCGAAGGCTGCAAAAAGAGCTCAGCACTAGCACCAGTCTTCGTTGTCATTGTCATCTTTGTGTGTTTCTCCGTCTTCAAGATTCCTGGTCATCCACTCTACAGGTGATAAGGTTATTGAGAACATGTCCCCATTTTTTATCAACAAGGGTTTAAAAGGTCTTGCAGGAGAACTAAAATCTGTCAAGCAACTAAGATCTGGTGACTTGAAGGTGGAAACTGCATCCTTGAAACATTCAGAGCTTTTTTTGGATGTTTACAGCAATTGGTGGAGTGGCAGTCACAGTCACTCCACACAAGAAAAACAGGTTTCCATCCACGGGCCAAGCTATTTTCTCACTATGCTCAGCCAAAAAAAACTTTAACTTTAGAGCTTTTTTTTCCCAATTAACTAATGAAAGGAATTATGGCATGTTGCATACCAAATTAATCAGCATTTAATTCTGAATATTCTGAAAATCAAGTATTTAACAAAAAAGACAATGTTTTATTTTAATAGGACTTTTTTAGAGTCGTAGTACAAAAATGCATCTGGTAACAAATAAAAATTTATTTAAAAAAATTAATAGACAGAAATGATTACAATGCACATGAATAGAATGACTATATATTTCTGAATAACAAAAAAATTACTGTTTTGGTTTTAAGTAAATATTTTTCTCGTTTTGTAATTTTTTCTCAGTACCATACTTTAAGAAAATTCCAGGCTTTTAGCCAACTGTGCTGAGTCAGATAAACAAGTCAACTTTCGATTTTTTTTTTTTTAAATAACCAATGAATGGAAATAGGTAATGTTATATTCCAAATTAAACAGAATTTAATTATAAATTTTATGAAAATAAATAATATAGACAAATTTGCAAGCATATTGGTTTTAATAAGCCTTATTCAATGTGATATGGTGAAAAAACAGATCACACTATACAATTAAGGCTTCATTTTGGGAAACCTGCTGAATAAAAATAGTTAAATTATTTATATTTATCGAAAGGATATTTCCTCCCGAATAATATATTCAACCTGAAATACGATATTTATTTCTTTTAATGATTCTTTTCAGTATCATTTATTTTAAACACAGCCAGTGTTATACAACGTGACTTGACCTTCTCACATTCACGGGATTTTCTGAACTGGTTATGAAATAGAAAAAAAAAACTTCCTTGGCTACTTTTTTTTTGCTAAACATTATGAATTTTTTCTTTGGGTGTTGGAAGTTTGATGATCTTGGCTAAGTGCAGAAAGGTTTGTGCACCAAGGACAAGTCATTCCCAAAATTGCCCTCCCCAAATGATGACCAATTTCCATAGCAAGGAAATCTCTTTTGCTTCCATATCCAAGATATTCAATTTCAGAAAACGGTACAGCTCAAAGTTTTTTTATTAAGAAAACAAGAAATAATGAAAGAAAAATTACACATAAGCTAATGGGATATTAAATAAAATATCCGCAACAACTTTTAAGTCGGCCTCCAATCTAGCATAACTTGGAAAGATTGATAAATCAGCCAATTGAAGATTGCTAACTAACAGAAGTAAATATACAGAAATGAATTTGCTTTCATATCCAAGACCTCATTTATTTTCAGAAAATGATACTATATCAAAGTTTTATTGGAAAAGTAATAAATAATAAAATTAAAATTAAAATACATACAGCCTAATGCAATGTTAAAATATCCACAGCAACAAGTTGTAGGCTAGCTGTATGATATAACATAACTATAAAAAAAAAAATCAATACTTATTGATCGGCCAAAAGATTGCTAATTTCCGAAAATAAATCTACTGAAATGAAAACTAACTAAGGTTTAAATATAAAAAAACTAACTTTACAAAGAGCATCCAATATGCTGCACCAAAACTGTAGAAAAGACTTATAGCTCACAGAACGGAGATATCATGTGTCAGCTATCTGCGTCTTGTTTAACTGAGTGAAGCATAACCAATTAAATGCAACTGCAACCAGAATTAATATATAACTTATAAAAAAGTTTCTGAGTAGGAAATCCTCTCAGAGCTTTCATCCCAGGGAGTGACAGCAGTCCATCAGGTTTTACAATGCCATGATGGAAATTTAGTGCCCACCAGGGTACTAATCATTACATTCAACACGCTGTACCTGCCTACTTCCATCAAGGCAGGATACTTACACTGTGAGGTATGGCCGTATATACCAAACCCTCTGCGTTGTTTACAATGTCAGAGGTTCGGCCATGCCAGGGCAAGCCCACCCCTTTCTCGTTATGGTAGTCAAGATAATCTTGAACCTGACTGCAGTGTCGAACATCTGGGCTATTCCCGTGACTGGAAGAGAAGGAGGTACAGCGTGTCAAAATGCTGAACTACATCTTTCCCGAGGCAAGTAAGCTTGCTACACTGCCTGCCCCACCTGGCAAGGTTTCCTATGCCAGTGCGGTGCTCAGAAAGCCCATTGTTGCAATGGCTTCCGTGGCAGTGCAGACAGTTATCAGTGTACCACCATCGAAATCTTTCTCGCCTACAGTGAAATACCTCCATAATCAGGCGAAACCGAAGTCAGTGTCCATCGCAACATCAACTCTGGTTTTCATTTCTGCTGAGGTGCCTTCCACCTCTAGAAGGTCCTCTCCATCCTGTCCACAGACAACAAGACCTTCCAATCCCAAGGGCCCCCCACTGGGACCAAAAAAGAAAATTTTAACTCCTCCTCGTTCGGCGATCTCTGATCCGTGTCACTTGAATGACTCCGAGGATGGACACAGACTGGCCCATTTTTCCTAAACTGTCGCTGACTGCAATAAAACATAAGTTGTATGCCAATTTTTCTAAGACCTGAGATGGGCACACTCCTACAATGGAATTGTTGTAGATTCCAGAGGAATATTGGTGATATCAAGGTCCTCCTGAGGACACACGAGCCCATCTACGTGTGCCTGCAGGAGACATACTTGCAGACAGCAACTATCCCACTCTCTGGCACTTCTCTCTCATTAACCAGGACTGGGATGTGGAGATGGTCCAGCTCGCAGAGGTGTTGCCATCCTCATGAACAACCATTCTCCATTCCAGTTCTTACCCCTCACCACCAACTTTAAAGGTGGTTGCTGTCTGTATCTTTGTGGGATTTTCGTTGACTGTCTGCTTCCCCTGCCTACCACCCAGGAATCTCATCTTCCGGGAAGACCTTGATGACCTCATATCACAGCTGCCGTCCCCATTTCTGATCATGGGGGATTTCAACCGACACAATCCTCTTTGGGGCAGTACTGACACCAACAGGGAGGGGTGGGGTCCTGGAGCAGTGGATCTTGGATCCTTCACTCTCCCTATTAAACATGGGTGTTAGCTCCTACTTCCACTCTCTGACCCACACATTCACTGCTATTGATCTGACCATCTGCTCCTCCATGATCCTTCCACTCCTTACATAGGAGGTGAGGACAATCCATACAGGAGTGATCACCTCCGCGTGGTGTGCACCATCTCCCATCGGGGGCCTTGCACAGCCCTTCACGTGTATCCCAGGGGGAGGCTTGATTGGTCTGAATGGAGTGGCTTTGAGGTTTTTTCTGAGCTCAGTGTTGCAGTGGTGGATATGACGGACTGCATCATCCATGCAGCTGCCTCTACTATTCCTCAGACCTCGACTCGGTTTCCACAGTTTCCAAAACTGTGGTGGAATCCTGACTAGACCGCAGCTCATAAGTCTCAGAACTAGGCTTGGGGGATGTTTCGGAGATATCCAACATCCCCCGATCTTGAAGCATTCAAACACGCCAGGACAAAAACCCATTTTGTCCTGTGCCAGAGCCAGAAGGAATCTTGGATTAACTATGTCTTCTATCACTCACACGACCAGTTCTAAGGTTGTGTGGAATAAATGCTGGAAAATGGATGGGAAATATACATCCCACTCATTATCAATCCTGGAGCACAATGGACAGGCAATTGCCAATCCTCAACAATTGCTGATACTCTGGGAGAGTCATTCTCCTCCATCTCTTCTTTGTCTCCTTACTCCGCTTAGTTTCTGGCCCAGAAGGGCAGGGCGGAACGTTCTCCGCTGTCCTTCCACACGAATGGCCTGGAACCTTACAACAGGCCATTCACAGTGGAGGAGCTTCACCTTGCTCTGCACTCCTCGTGCGTATACTGTCAGGTCAGACAACGTCCATTATTCCATGCTCCAACATCTCTCACCATCGAGTAAGGATCGGCTGCTCTATCTTTTCAATTGCATTTTTCTCGAGGAGCAGTTTCCGGACTCCTGGCAGGAGCCCATCATCTTGGTCTTCCCAAGGCCAGGAAAGGATTCCAAGATTCCTTCGAATTATCGTCCCATTGTGTTGATGAGCTGCGTGTGCAAGGTGTTGGAGAGAATGGTAAATGCCAGACTCCTCTGGTTTTTAGAATATCACAGCCTTCTTTCCAACACCCAGTGTGGCTTTCGCAGGCAACAGTCAACTCTTGACCATCTGATATGCCTCGAATCGGCTATCAGAAACTCATTTTTACATAGAGAGCACCTGGTGTCAATTTTCTTTGACATCGAAAAAGCTCATATGACACGGCTTGGAGATTCGCCATTCTTCGTGACCTCCACAGTTTCGACTTGAGAGGTCACATGCCAATCTTCATCTCCAACTTCTTATCGACACGTTCTTTTCGTGTCCGTGTCGGTAACACTCTGTCGCAACCGTACCCCCAAGAACAGGAGGTGCTACAAGCTGCGTGCTGAGTGTTACACTTTTTGCTGTCAAGATTAATTCTATTACTAGACAACTTCCTCCATCAGTAGGCAATGCCCTCTGTGTTGATGATTTTAGCATCTTTTGCCCTTCGTCCAGCATGAGGGTCATTGAAAGACAACTGCAAATTGCCCTGAACAATCTTTCGGTTTGGGCGACAGCAAACGGGTTTCGGTTCTCCCCACAGAAGACCGCTTGCATGCACTTTTGCCACAAACATAATCTTCACCTGAATCCCGAACTATGGCTCGGGAATAACATTTCAGTTGTGGCAGAGACCAAATTTCTCGGTCTCGTATTCGATCGGAAATTACCTTTTTACCACACATACATCATCTCATGTCCAAGTGCACATGGGCATTGAACATCGTCAAGGTCCTCTCCTCCCTTTCTTGGCGGCAGACTGATGTTCTTTGCTCCGCCTTTACGTGCACTTGTCCAGTCGAAACTGGACTACGGATCCCAGGTGTACGGCTCCGCCCAGGATTTGGTGGTGAAAGTGCTGGACCCCCTCCATCATCAGGCTCTCCGTGTTTGCATGGGAGCCTTCCGCACTTCACCAGTCCAGAGTCTTTACGTCGAGACCGACAAACCCTCTTTATCTCTTCGCCGTCAGCAGTTGTCCCTATAATACGAATCAAAATTGTGATCCCTGCCTGGCCATCCCACTTGGGACTGCATTTTCAGTCCAAAGTGGGAAATGCTTTACACAAATTGGCTGACTGCCATTCGTCATTTTGGTTTGCGTGTCTGAGGCTACCTCAGAGACATCAACACCAGTCTCAATAGCATTGCACAGTGGACAGCTCAGCCACTTCCACCTTGGCTCACTGTTTCCTCTTCCTGCTGTTCACTGTTCTCTGTCTCACCACTGCTCACTGTTTCCCTTTCCTTGTGCAGGACAGGGAAGGCTTTTACACCTGACTGTGTGTACCGGCAACTCTATGCCAGCCATCGCGCTGAGTACCCAGACTTCTTGCCTGTCTTTACAGATGGCTCAAAGTCCGGCACATTAGTGGAATCGGCCATGATCTGCTGTGATGTAATAATTGCAGATCATGGCAGATCCCACTGCAGTGATCCATCTTGACTGCAGAGTTGCACGCTATCAGTTGCCTTGGACCATGTGGCGGCTAAGCATCATCATTGGTGTGTGCTTTACACCAACACGCTTAGCTCGCTACAGGTTTTGATCTCGGTGAGGCATCAACCTCACCCAGTTCTTACTAAGCTGCTGCTAAGTCAGCCACGCCCCTGTCTGGCTCTCCATTTCCGGTTCCATATCTGGATTTCCGGCAGCGTTTTACCATCGAGCTCCAGGCACAGTGGCAGAGATCTTGGTCAGAACAGCTTACAAACAAGCTCTTTGAGATCAAACCAATCATCAAACCATGGCAGTCTTGTTACCGCAGGAATCATAAGGAGGAAGTTGTACTTGCTCGACTCCGCTTAGGTCATTCGTTTATTTCTCATTCGTTTCTTCTACGGGCGGACGACGAACCTAAGTGTGAGTTTTGTGACACCGTTTTAACTATCAAACATATTTTAATTTCTTGTCCATGTTTTAACTTTGAACTGCGTTTGTTTCTTAAATTTCATGATTTTACATCCGAGCCCTTTATACTCAGACATTTCTTATCCGATCATTATTGTTTTACAGCTGTCTTTGAATTTTTACATTTTACAGGATATTTTACTCGGATATAGTTTTATTCCAATATTTAACCCAGGGCGCTTACACCTGGTTTACTTTTATATTTTTTACTTATTTATATATTTGTTTCTTGTTGTCAACTGTGTTTCCTTTTATTGCTTTACATTCTTAGTATATGTGTGTGGTTTATTTTAAAATTTGGTTAAGGGTTACACAACTTTTATCTTTTTTCTTATGGACATTCGTATGGCGCATTATAGCCTTAGATTCTAATGCGCCATTAAAACCCAAACAACCAAACCAACCGTTACTGATGATGCACTGCATGAAATTTTGTAACATATGAATAAGGGTTGCTGCTGGGATGGAGAAATAGGCATATGCATCTAAAGATTAAATTAGACTACATAAAAAATAAAAAAAATAAATACCCCCTCAAGCAGCTGCTTGCCACAGATGTCTGACAGGAGCCTGTCAGTTTATATGCCATAGTAGAGGGTCTGAGAGGATGGCAGGACCTCAGCAGAAAAATGACACATACAGCCATGCCTTACCCGGGGTTCAAACCCAGGTTCCTTAGATCAGTAACCAAGCGCGCTAACCACTCGGCTATGGGACGGCTAGACTAAGTAATAGTTTTTTTTTTAGAGTTAGTTATGGTAGTGAAACTTGGATGCTTTGTAAACAAGATAACAGGAAACTAGATGCTTTTGATTCTTGATGCTTACCCAGTATCTTGGAGATTAGGTGTTTTAACTTTGTAAGTAATGATGAGGTTAGGCAAAGGAGTCTGCAACTTCCTCTGAACAGCATATTGTGCAGAGAGGGACTCCGTTGGTTTGGCCATGTTGCCTGTATTAATAATATAAATTAGCATATAGGGTTATGAAGAGTGTGCCTAAAGCCCTCAGAAAGAGGGGTAGATCTAGGATGCAGTGGGCAGACAATGTCAAACAGGACCTTGTTAGAATTGGTGTGCAGTGGCCAGATTCATCAGATGTAGCTGAGGACAGATATGCTTGGAGAACTAAATTGCACAGTTTGGTTGGACCTCCATATCCCATGGCTACTTGAGGATGATGATGATGATGAGTGATGCAATAGGATGATCAATGGGTTTACTCTTGGCAGCAACAATTTATCCTTCCACCCCCAGGGTGAGTGGGAAAACAACTTTTGGTTTTGAGAGATTAATGAAAAATTCTTTTTGAGTTGAATAGGTACTAATGAAAGATTGTGATTCTTAGTTTCAAATTGTCCAGATGGCCTTAATTTTAATTTTCCATTGTTAGAGAGCACTAAATGTATAAAATGTAAAACTTGAAGTAATATTACAAACAATATATTTATGCTAGAAATTCTGATGGTAGAATATGTTGGTGAAGAACAAAATAATTGAGTCATGTTTGTTTCAATTATATTACTATTGGTTAAATTAAATTTCCTAGACATAGTGAGATATTCATAAAATTCATTAGTCACATAATCACAGTTTACAAAGTAATAACCTTAGAATAGTGAGCAAATCTACTATATATTTATCATTAACCTTATGACAAGGGGTATGACAAATTTTTATGCTTAGGTATAGAATTTTAACATGTAAAGTTGTGAGAGAGTTTTTACCAGTAAATATCCATTCCTTGTGATACGTTAACAGATGGCTAACATACTGTCAATCAATATGCATCTTAATAGTCTTGATATTTTGATGCCACTGTCCGTCGGATGGGATGTTAAGCCTTGGCCTCGTGTGTGGGAGAGCCATACCCTGGGCACATTAAAGAACACGATGGATGGCCTTGACAAGAGGCTACCATCTGTCTCCCAACAGCTGTTCCAGTGGGTCCCCTCCCCCAACCTTCTCTGAGCCCTTGGGGTCCTTTTGACCTCACCATTTAGCCCATGGTGTGCAAAAAAGTGCCGCTCGGAGGTAAAGCAATCCAACTCAAAAATGAAAAACTTTATTTTCTCTTAAAATGAGCATTCCATACTTGCCAAAGACAATATGATATCCTTCTAGTTAATAGAATATTTATTCCATGCCTTGTCAGTATTAGAAAAGTTTCCATTATACTGATCTTAGTTTCTTGTGTTCAAGTGACAGTATTACATAACTGTATATTGCATCAATTATCTTTTAAAAAGGTATAAACATTTGTTGAAACCTATTTTTGAAATTGTGTCATTTTTCTTTTAGTGAAATCCACCATACAATGAGTGTTCCTGTTGAAAAGGTTTTGGAATCTGTAAAACAAAATGGCATTGCTCTGAAAGGCATTTTACAATCACCTTTTAGTAGTAGTTCTGGTGAACTTCGAACACTAAACATGAAAATTAGGTATGAGTTTAAGAAAAACAACTAAATAGTATAAGAAATTTGTTTCCAGTCAATGGTCTTTTGTATTTATTATTAATAGTTAAAAATTAAAATTTAATGTATTCTCCATGAAAAATATAACTTATTATATAAACTAAATATGAATAACTGATATGCTACAAAATATTCCAGTGCATCAGCTAACACTGAGTCATAGAGTTCAGCTGTAGGAAATGTTTCATTAACCCTAGAAATGCAACTGTCAAATATGCCGTAGCTGAAATAGTTCTGAAAGTGCAATTGTTAATATGTCAGCAGTAGTGCGAGGCATTGTATTTTTCATCCAGAAAGAAGTATCTTTTATTAACAACTGATATCACCATTAATTAGAAAAAAGTTAGAAGTCCAAACACTCATCTAACAATAGTTTGAAGTAAATATATCAATAATATTTAATGCTATACTCTTTTAAATTGTAGCTATTTACCTCATCATCGTCATCCTCAAGCAGCATGGGCTACAGAGGTCCAACCAGACTGTGCAGTTTAATTCTCCAAGATATGTCCTGAGCTAAATCTGCATCTGGCCACTGCACATCAATTCTAACAAGGTTCTGTTTGACATTGTCTGTCCACCACATCCTAAGTCTCTCCACCTTTCTGTGGCCTTTAGGCACACTGTTCATAACCCTATTTGCCAATCTATAATTATCCATATGGGCAACATGGCCAAACCAACGGAGTCTCTGTAAATATGCTGCTTAAAGGAGGTTGCCAACTCCTTTGCCTAACCTCATCATTAGTTACAAAGTTAAACCACCTAATGCCCAAGATACTGCGTAAGCATCTGGAATCAAAAGCATCTAGTTTCCTGTTATATTGTTTACAAAGTGTCCAAGTTTCACTACCATAAATAACCCTAGAAAGAACCAAATTATTATACAGTCTTAATTTTAGTCTTTAGGTGTATACGCCTATTTCTCCACACTCTCCATAGGTTCTTAAAAGTCACGGCAGCAATCCCTATTCGTCTGTTAATCTCATGCCGCACATCACCAGTATCTGTTACATAGCTCCCAAGATAATTAAACTGTGACACCTGCTCAAGACTGCAACCATTCAGATTAATTGAATCACAGCCTGCCTGACCAGTTTTCATCACTTTAGTTTTCTCTCTGTTTATAACCAAACCTACTCTACTACCAATCTCATCAACATCTTTTGCCAAAAGGGCTAAATCATCAGCATAATCTAAATCAGAAATTTTCGTATCTCCTGACAATTTAAGGCCAAAATCTTTCCCTTGCAGTGAATTTTGCATAACATAATCAATAACCAAACTAAAGAGAAAAGGAGACAAAATGCACCCTTGTCGAACACCAGAAGTAATGCTAAACCAGTTGCTACAAGCCTTACCAACTCTCACACATGACTCAGTGTTATAGTGAGCTTTCATTATGTTAACTAACTTGTCTGATATACCATATGATTTCACAATCAACCACAAATTATGACGATCAACAGAGTCGAAAGCCTTTTTGAAATCAACAAAGCTAGCAACCAAGGGTTTCTGAAACTCTAAACATTTCTCAAGAATCTGCCTAAGTGAAAATATGTGATTCACACATCCTCTACCACTTCTGAATCCACATTGCTCATAATGTAATTGACTGTCAACCAGATTCTTAATTCTATTAAGCACAGTCATGGAAAGAACTTTACCTGGAACAGAGAGTAGGCTGATACCCCTATAGTTATCACAAGAACTGCGATCACCTTTTTTGAAAATAGGGATAACAATAGGCCTGGTAAAATCCTTAGGAACCATGCCTTTATCATAAAAGATATTCAGAATTTCAGTCATCCAAGTGGTAACCGAAACATTCCCAACTCTAAGTATTTCCATAGTAATTTCATCTACCCCTGGGGATTTATAAAGTTTAAGTTTAGAAATAGCCAAAATAACTTCAGATTGCATTATAGGGCCAACATTAAAGCCACCAATGCATCTATCATCATTGCAAGCAATGGGAATAGAACTAACCACATTGTTTAGAACATCACTGAATGCTCAGCCCACCTAGCCATGACAGAATCCTCACCTTCTATAACCTTACCTTGTTTATCCTTCAATCCCTGTATACCTGTCCGTTTTCAACCATACAAAACTTTAACTATTTGGTGCAGTTGTCTGCTGTTGTGCTGTCTAACTGCTTCCTCGGCTTTGTCAGCCAAGCCATCAAGCCAAAGATTTGTATCAGCAGCTAACTGATCCTTTACACGTTTATTAAGCTCTCTGTAATCCTTTCTATTAGGACTAGTAGGGTATTGATTAAGGATTTACCTACTATTTGGAATTTCTTTGTGTGAGCTACATGTGTTTCTCCAAACACATGTAGCTCACACATGTAATATCTGAAGTGTTTAAGTTTTTGTAGCACAGTGAAATGTTAGTGTAAAGAAATCAAGTGTGTGACCAAAATATATATGTTATGCTGAAATGCACTAAAATAAATGCTATAATAGTTACATAGTACAAAATAATCATTACAAAAGAAATTTATGATTTGTTAAATGTTTGCTTCTTTGAAAAGTCAGTATTGTTTTTAACTGTCTATTCCAACAAGCATCTCTCCGTGAATTCTTAAATTAATTTCCAACTCTCCAAGATATTGTCAGGAATGGTAAAGATTTTGCATGATGTTGGCTGTTAACCCTTCCAGGGTCCAGCTTGAAAATCTGATTTATATCCAGAGGTCCAACTGTTTTTTTCACTATGATCAACCAAAAAAATTAACTTTAGAACTTTTTTTGCCAAATCACTAAGGAAAGTAATAGCATGTTATTATGGCATGTTATATGCCAAATTAATCAGCATTTAATTCTGGATTTTCTGAAAATATAATATTTGACAAAAAAAGATGACAAGTTTTTAATAGCACTTTTTTAGAGACATGTAGTAAAAACATGCATCTGGCAACACAAATAAAATTTAAAAAAACACTAATAGACAGAAATGATTAGAATGTACAGGAATAGATAGGCTATTTATTTTTAAAAGCAAAAAAAAAATTCTTGTTTAAACATTTCTTCTGTTTTGTAATTTTTTTCTCCATACCATACTTTGAGAAAAGTTCAGGCTTGTTGCAGAGTCCAATAAACAAGTCAGCTTTAAAATATTTTTAATAAATAACTAATCAACATAAATAGATCATATTATATACCAAATTAAAAAGAATTTAATTCTGAATTTTACTAAAGTAAAATATTTGAACATTGTAGTAATATATATACACTGGTGAAAATTGAAAAAAGAACATTAACAATTGAAGCGTAATCTATAAGATTTATTTAGTAGAAACAACTTGTTGAGAAAGGACAGTGATCACGTGTGAAATGATTCAATGTTTATTGTACCTTTTAATGAGTATTACATTTTACAGAAGGCACATTTTAATAAGGTGTTGAACCTCCTCGAGCAGCAATACAAGCTTCCATGCTTGTATTGCTGCTCGAGGAAGCATAACTTTCAGTTTTCTTTTTCTTTCTTTCACTTTCAGCATAACATATATATTTGATAATTTCATCTGGCATGCATTCGGTCGTACAAATGCTGGATATCACGTTGGAGAATACCATTCCATGCACTTTCAACTTGGACGTGTAATTCAGTGATGGTTGTTGCCTGCTGCGGTCCACGGAGGAGTCTTTGTGTGATCTAGTCCCAGACATGCTCGATTGGAGACAAGTGCTGGCTAAAGGAGTTGGTGCACTGCCTGAAGAGCATGTTGAGTTGCCCGGGTGGATGTTATCCTGCCGAAATATTGCATTTGGAATTACACTCAAATATAGCAAGATGACCGGCTGTATGATATCGCTGATGTACATATTGCTATTAAGGTACCCTGTACAAACACCAGACATGTATGAGAGTGATAGTTAATCGCTCCCACACCATGATGCCGAACATGGGCCCTGTGTGTCGCTGACGGATGCATGATGGAAGAAGCTGCTCACCTTGTTGCCTTCAGACACGTAAACGACCATCAGATGCTTCTAAGCATAATCGGCATTCATCACTGAAGACCACAGACTGCCATTCTTCCCTCCAATGAACTCGTTCTTGACACCACTGCAAAAGTGTTTGACAGTGACGAGGTGACAGTGGTAACTGTGCTCATAGTCCTGCTTCCAAAAGACTATTATTACGTATCGTTCTTGTAGACACCCTTGGTATGAGAGAGGATCGAATTTGTGATGCCATAGCTGTCCTCTGTGCCACTGCTGCCCTCCTGATACACTGATCCTCTCGTGCGTCCATAACTCTGTGTTGCCCGAAACCACGTGTGCAAGTGTGCGAATGCTTTTCTGACTATACGTACCACTGTCGATATCTCCCGTCCAATGCAGTGTGCAATCTGTCAAAAAGACCAACCTGCTTTCTGAAGACCCACTATATGACCTCACTGAAACTCTGCTAATTGAACAAATGTTGCACTCCTGCATATTCCAGGCATGGTAGCTTCTTCAAAGAGCACTGAATAACATGACACAAGACGAATAACTTCTTTTTTCACACCCTAGTCCTTAAATACGCGCTGCGTACATTTGCATGTTGTCGTCCTCAGTGATGTCATTATTTCATCCAGTGACTTTCAGTCTTGGATCATGGTTTCTGCTGCCCTTAACTATTAACATATTATAATATGATGTTCCTAAAGGAATTTCTTCTGGATGTTCTTTTTACAGTTTCCAGTGTATTAATTTTAATAACACTTTTTACAGTGGTACACTGAAAAAATAGGTACATATTTCATAATTACTTTCAGAATCTTCCATTTTTAAAAATAGCAGTTTTTTTGTTGTTGATTATCAAGGGATTTTTGGAACTTTAAGGAAACATTTGTTGATAATAGTTCAAATCAAACTTCTGAGCTTAAATCAGGTATTGCTTCAATACAGAGTAACATTAAACAAATCGGCAATATCATGTAGTGCTTCTAAAATATCACAATCAGATGGTTTTATCGAATTTTTTATACTGTAGTTTAATAAAGTATGCATCAAATGAACAGGTTCGAGTCCCAGCTGGGCCAGCATTGAGATTTATCTCCACAAAATTTCCTGCCCAGGTCAGTAGGGGACACCGATGGGCTTGGAAAGACTGCCGTCCGTTGGATGGGATGTTAAGCCATGACCTCATGTGCGGGAGAGCCCATACCCTGTGCACGTTAAAGAAAATGCTGGATGGCCTTGACGGTAGGCTACCATCTGTCTCCCAACAGCTGTTCCAGTGGGTCCCCTCCCCCAACCTTCTCTGAGCCTTCGGGGTCCATGTGACCTGGCCATTTAGCCCATGGTGTGCAAAAAAATACCGCTCAGAGGTAAAACAACCCAAAAGCATCAAATGAAGAAAGAAAATATTATTTTTCAAACTTCAATTATGCATTTTTAAAAGACATACGTAAGATAATTTTCAAATGGCATTTTTTTTTTAAATCGAAGTTTCGTGTATTGTATAAAAACATCTATAAACGTCCTTGACCCTGGAAAGGTTAAAGAGCACACTGGCATCCTAACAGCTGTCCATTGGGTCCCCTTCACCCAACCTTTGAGTACATGTGATCTGGCAATTTGTCCCATTGCGTGAAAAAAAGTGCCACTTTAAGGTGAAACAAACAACTAGTGCATGTGAAAAGCAGTCTTATAGTTTTCTTATACTATAAAACTGCTCATTTGTGTAAGCTAGCAGAACACCTTTAATACTAGGGTGCCTTGGCAATAATTGACTCATATAGCTAGTTAGTGCATAACTGACTTCCATTACCTTCTCCCATTTCATTATACAGAATTATTATCTGATTATGTGTACAGTGTTAATATTCTTTTACGGTATAGTTATAAATCATATACACTGTGCTTGCTCCTTTTTTAAATTTATTTTGTCACTCATTATACTACAGCTGCTGAGCCCCTTCCACTCAGACACCTCTTATCCAATCATTTATTTTTTTTTTACTTTTTACTTTAAACAATTATTTTAATTTAAACTTTTACCTTTTTTTGGATCTTAAACTTGTTATTTTTATTTTGACATGGGTCTTATACATCTTTCATTGTTCTGTTTTCTACTTGTGATTATTTTTACTGTTTTGTCATGTATATTTTACAATTATTGCTCCTTGTTTCTATACACAGGTTTTTTACTTCTGTTATTGTTGTCTTACCGTGTTCTTGATTTTGATGTTTTACCTACCTTTTATCTTTAATTTTAAAATTTGGTTAAGAGCTACACATCTTTTGACTGCTCCTTTTTTAAATCTTGTTTGACACATTAAAGTCTTAGTTACCGATACACTATTAAACCTCAAACAGGGAACTAGCCAACCTCGCATTCTTTTAAATGCATTCATATAAATTTTCAACACACATATTATGTTTGATTTTCTGCAGTATTTAAAGTTTTTATTAGTTGGTCATTATATTAAAAGTTTTTCATTTTCATTCCTCTAGGAGGGATTTAGATTTATTTGCAAATGTTGTCCATATCCGGACATTTCCAGGAGTGAAAACTAGACACAGTAATCTTGATTTTGTCATCATCAGAGAACAAACAGAAGGAGAATATAGTGCTCTAGAACATGAAGTAAGAATAATTTAGTTTTCTAAAGATGTTTATTAAGTCTCTTCGAATAGTGGAGTATTTTGTCAAAAATTTCCATTTACTGCACTTACTTTGAGCTATAAAAGAATAATCTGTGTGTAAATGTGTCAAAAGACAATGTTGGGAACATCAAAACAGTGATAGCAAAACCATACTATTAAGAGAGCTGGCAGAAAGGTAATAAAACTTAGGTGGTACCTTCTTAGCAGAAGCACCAGTGATAGTCTTAAGATATGATTGTATTGCTGAAAGATTTCTTACAGCTAAATTTAAAACAAGGATTAAAGACTTAATGTAATATCCTCACTGAGGACTCGGATGATAGTGAGTAAGATGAGTGTTATGCCCAACTTCGGGATATTTTGAATTCTGTCAAGAAAGGGGATATTACTCTTGTGCTGGGTAACTTCAGTGCTAAGTTGGTGTTGTCTCTTTTGGCAGGAGGGATAGATCCTTTTGGCATTGGTATCCAGTAGCAATAGAGAATGTCTTCTAAAGGTAAGTAAACTTAATGGTTGGGAATAACTAACATTTACTACTAACACTGGGGTATTTATAAATATACATGGATTTCATCTGATGGGTTGTATAGGAACATGATCCATTATATATTAATCAACTACAAATGGGCTAGCTCTGTTAGAAACACTTGGTCATATAGATGACCTGAAATTTGGTTTGACCATTATCTTGTAAACCCTTCTATTCTAGGTCCCACGTCCAGACAGAATCTGAAATGAGAGGCCAGTGATGACCATATCTGTTTTAGTACAACACGTGAAACTTCAATTTCTTTTTTAATTTGACATTTGAAAATTTTCTTACATATATTTTATAAAAAAATATATTATTGGTGCTTGAAAAGTATTACTTATGTTTTTCATTTGATAAATATTTTATTAAGCTGTTGTATAAGTAATTTGTTGAAGCCATCTGATAGCCATTTTTTTAAACTGTGGGCATTTGACTTTGTAAGTAATTATGAAGGTAAGTAAAAGAGTCGGAAACCATTTTTGAGCAACATTTTGTGCTGCCCGTATGCACAGCTGCAGATTGGCAAACAAGATTATGAACAGTGTACTTTTAAAGGCTTCAGAAAAAGGGGGAGATCTAGGATGTGATGGGCAGATAGTGTCAAACTGGACCTTGCTAGAATTGGCCTACAGCAGTGGCCAAATGCAGCAGCTGTAGCTCAGAGCACACATGTCTGGAAAGGAAAATTACAGTCTGGTAGGACCTCTACTCTTTTGTGTGTGCATGTGTATACGTACATACATTCTGTCTGTCTTGTTTCCATATTTCTACATCAAAGAAACCTGATTTAAGTTCACAAATTTGATTTAAACCATTGCAAACTAATTTTTTCTTAAAATATCAAAATTCTCAATGATTAATCAAAAACTTATTTTTAAAATCAGAAAATTTTGGAAGTAATTACAAAGTACATACCTCTATTTTTTTGTATTTTACTCTCTCTTTTATGGCTTAAACCTATTTCAATATCCCTAGAATTATTTTTATTATTTATCACAGCATTTTATGCATCATTCCTGCTCCTCAAATCGAAACTACAACTATATAGATTTTGCAACTGAAACTTCTAGAAGCCTGAGGGGTAAAAGAATATCATACTGTGTCTGTTGTGTGTTCTGTATGACTCAGTGACTCACATGGTAGATTGTTTACAGCATTGGATATCCATTCATTCAGTGAGTATTTATTAAAAATTGAAATAATTCCTAGCTGTTATAACCTATTAGGTGTTCACAATCTAGCTGTTTTTGCCAACCCTTTTTCTCAGTTTAATAGGCTTGCAATGTCCATGTTATTTCATGAATGTTTTCCCAGTTTAATAGTCTGCAATGATTGCTTCTTCTCAGGTTTAGAGTATTTATCCTGATCTTGTTTGGCCATTCTTGTTAGATCTTGCCTTTTTGGTGTCCTAACTTGCTGCAAACATTTTAACCTCAAGTCCTTTCGTCTCCTCAAAGTCCTCAAGTCCTTTGTCTTCAAGAGAACACTCAGGCACACCATGCACTAAGACTACAGTTTTACTGGATAAGTAAATTTTTATTAGCATTGAAAATATCACCATCCTCAAACAGCCAACGGCTGTGGAGGTCCAACCAGACTGTGCAATTTAGTTCTCCAAGCATATCTGTCCTGAGGTACATCTGCTACATCTGGCCTACCACTTCCTAGGTCTCCTCCTCTTTCTGAGGCCTTTAGGCACATTGTTCATAACCCTATTCGCCAAAAGTTATATATAATTATATAAAAATATTAATATATAATTATATAAAAATTTTACATAATTATATTGAAAAATATAATTATATAAAATATTAATATATAATATATAATTATCCATACGGGCAACATGGCCAAACCAACAGTCTCTCTCTGCACAATATGCTGCTTAAAGGAGGTTGCTGACTCCTTTGCCTAACCTCATCATTAGTTACAAAGTTGAACCATATAATTCCCAAGATATTGCGTAAGCATCTAGAATCAAAAGCATCTAGTTTCCTGTTATCTTGTTTACACAGCGTCCAAGTTTCACTACCATAACTAACCCTAGAAAGAACCAAACTATTATACAGTCTAATTTTAGTCTTTAGGTGTATACACCTATTTCTCCACAATCTCCATAGATTCTTAAAAGTCCCGGCAGCAATACCTATTCGTCTGTTAATCTCATGCTGCACATCACCAGTATCAGTTACATAGCTCCCAAGGTAATTAAATTGTGACACCTGCTCAAGACTGCAACTATTCAGATGAACTGAATCACAGCCTGCCTGACCAGTTTTCATCACTTTAGTTTTCTCTCTGTTTATAACCGATCCTACTCTACTACCAGTCTCACCAACAGCTCCAATGAAAGAGTTCATCTCCTCAAAACCATTTGCCAAAAGGGCTAAATCATCAGCATAATCTAAATCAGAAATTTTTGTATCTCCAGTCCATTTAAGGCCAAAATCTTTCCCTTGAAGTGAATTTCGCATAACATAATCAACAACCAAGCTAAAGAGACAAGATGCACCCTTGTCGAACATCAGAAGTAATGCTAAACCAGTTGCTACACACACGACTCAGTATTATAGTGAGCTTTCATTATGTTAACTAACTTGTCTGGTATACCATATGATTTCACAATCAACCACAAATTATGACGATTAACAGAGTCGAAAGCCTTTTTGAAATCAACCAAGCTAGCAACCAAAGGTTTCTGAAACTCTAAACATTTCTCAAGAATCTGCCTAGGTGAAAATATCTGATCCACACATCCCCTACCACTTCTGAATCCACATTGCTCATCACACAATTTACTCTCAACCAGATTCTTAATCCTATTAAGCACAATCATGCAAAGAACTTTGCTTGGAACAGAAAGTAGGCTGAAACCTTATAGTTATTGCAAATGAAAAATAAAATATATGAATTAAAACTGTTAAAAAGTTTTGCACCATACTGGATTTACTATTACTTGCAGCATCTTCATTGGTTTTCACTATATGGATTTGCATTGCTACATCTATCTATATGGTGTTAGTATACAGTTCATTTCTACTACCTTGCCTGTTGCTGGTTTCTCATTGGTCTCTTGAGGTCTGCCTTCTATTGGATTGAACCAAAAGTTCATTAAAACATTAGCCAAAAATTCATATTCAAATTTTAAATAGTAAAAATAAAATCTTTAATCAATAATACAGATCTGCAATGAAATTGCTGTTTTGAATTTTGTGCTTATTTTGCAATGATTTGTGCTTGTGGATTCCAAAAATATCATACTTTTCTTATATCACATACAGATTTTTCAGAAATTGTCATTGGCAAAATCATCTTTTTTGTTGCTTTTGTATATTCTGTTGTCCTTCATAACTTGTTGCTTATTCTTTATTTTATTTCTTGTTTTAAGACATATGGCAACACTATGTCAATTTACACATAAAGTTGCAATACTGTGTCCATTTACACATAAAGGGGCAATACTGTGTCCATTTAAACAAAGTGGCAACACTGTACATACATGGTAGTACTGCATGAGGGTCACCCAAAAACCAGCACTGAGCAAGCAGTCTTCATATTAGTGGCTTAACCATTTGTTGTGTATTGTTTTGCATGCAATATTGCAAAAAAGTGGCAAGAAGCTGTGTCAGTAATCAAAATGCTTTTTGTTATATATCTGGTATATTGTAATGATATTCCAAACATTATAAATATATTAGAAGCTGTTAAATATGAAGCCAAATATGAAGCAAATAAACATAGACTGTTTATTCATTCCAGTAAATGCAGTTCGAAAGGTGTCAAAGCAAGATTGTCTCCACATTGGCAACAATCTTGCTCAGTTCTGATTGCCCATTCCATACATTTAAAAAAAAAACTATCAAAATCTTGAATTTCTTTTAGGCAAAATAAAGAATAAGAAACACCAATGGGCACTTTGTGGAGATTTAAAGGTGCTATGTATGCTGCTTGGCAATAACAGGAATGTACAAAATTCCCATGGTATATCTGTGAATGGGATGGTTGGTCGAAATGATGGATATCAAACAAGTGGCAGTCATGTTTTCACAGGAATTGCAAGGAGGAAGCTTTACTTACTCGGCTCTACTTGGGTCATTCATTTCTTTTTCGGGTGGACAATGAACCTAAGTGTGAATTTTTTTACATCATTTTAACAATCAAACATATTTTAATCTCATGTCCAGCTTTTAACTTTGAATGCAGAATATATTTTAGCTTTCATGATTTTATGTCCAAGCCCCCTTATACACTGATATATTTTATCTGATGATGTGTTTTTAACTCAGATTTTTTTTTTAATTTCTATATTTTACAGGATATTTTAACCATTTATGATATTTTTACAGTGTTTCCTGGAATATACACTTGTTTCTGATTTTAAGTGGGTCCTATACACCCATTTTTATTGTTGACTTCTACACTAGTTGGTTCTTTTTCTTTCTACTGTTTATGCTCATTTTATTGTATCCTTTTGCTTATGTGCTGTAATTTACCATTTGTGTGTTGATTTTAACTTTGGTTGTGGGTTGAATGTCTTTTAGCTCTTTATATATCTATGGTGAAATATAGCCTTTGTTGCTCTGGAGCCATAAAACCCAAATAAACAACCAACCAGCCAAGAACACATTCAATATGATAATGCACCTGCTCACAAGCCATGTGGCAACCAAATGGTTCCAGGAACATGCCAATGAGTTTTCCTTGGTTCATTGGCTTGCACAATCCCATGATTTTAACCCTATCAAACATCTTTGGGATGAGGTGGTAAGGGCTGTTAACAGTGAGACTGTGTTGCCATCCAATTTGCAGCAACTGCACAACACAATCATTTCCACATGGTACAACATCCCTATGCAACTCATCCAGCATCTTGTAAGTTTCATGTCTGATGAATTCAGGCTATTCTAAAGGCCAAAGAAGGAACAATGCACTACTAGGTAGGTGTACCTAATAAACTGGCATCTCAGTGTATATAAATAAAAAAGCTAGTTCAAACTTTAATATTTTTGAAAAATTTAAAAAATTTTATGGTACTGAAGACGGAGTTTATGATTCATGACCATATATGCAGGCTTTGTGATTATATAAGTTATGGCAGCATAAGGTTTTAAAAGCACTACTTTAGATATAAGTAATATTGAACATATGTTTGGTGTTTCTAAACAGCATAATTTGGGGAACTTTGAATATCTGCTCTTCTACATTATATATACTGTCTGCTTCTGATGTTTCGTATTGATTTGTGTTAAATTGTCATGTTCATGTATTGATCATTGTTGCCATTAATTTGCTTATTGACCTTTTAATTATTTTTTTATTTAAAAATTGATTAAATTTATTTTATTGCTGATGGAACAAGTGCTATAAATCTAATTACGCTTTTGGGTTGTTAATATGCTAATTATATTTACGTACAATATTGAATGATAATAAACTTGAACTATAGGAATACAGCAATACATTGCTAATCTCCAGATCAGTAAAAAATACAAAATGCAGTATTTTTCAATATGCTTTGTCTTATGTGATCTACTCTTAATTTTTACATAATAGGGTCCATATTTGCAAGGCTAATAGTCTAGATGTAAAATATACTTGAATATGAATATTGCAGCTCAATAGCTTGAACTGATCCTTTGCTAGAGATTAACAAACAGATGGCATTCCAAAAGCCACTGCTTTAGGTTCATGTAACCCTGAATCAAGCTGTTGATGAAAAATATTGATGTAATATTTTTTCACAATTACAATTCTTTCTCAATACTCTGTTATGAGAAAATAAAAATTAAAAATTTACTGTTGCACATTTATATAGAAGATTAAGTTGTATATTATTCAATAAACTGCTAATTTTCTTATAACCATATCCTCAGATTTTTCTGCTATCTCTGATGTATTTAAATTGTTTTAACTTTATTTTTTCCAATTTCATGTTTCTTTTAGAGTGTTCCTGGTGTTATTGAATGTATGAAGATTATTACAAAGCAGAAATCTCAGAAAATAGCTAAATTTGCTTTCGACTATGCAACAAAGCGTGGTCGCAAAAAGGTTACAGCAGTCCATAAAGCAAATATAATGAAACTAGGTGATGGTTTGTTTTTGCACTGTTGTGAAGAAGTATCAAAATTGTATCCTCAGATACAATTTGAGAATATGATTATAGATAATTGCTGCATGCAGTTAGTTGCAAGCCCACAAAGATTTGATGTTATGGTTATGCCTAATCTTTACGGAAATATTATTGATAATCTAGCTGCTGGACTTGTTGGAGGAGCTGGACTAGTACCGGGAGCCAGTTACAGTTCTGACTGTGTTATATACGAACCTGTAAGTACTGCTACATTTGTTTTTCTGATTTTTAAAAGATTGAGTGAAAAATAAGTATTTCAAAAATCTTGGAATTGTGTAACAAGCAAAAATATATTAAATATAAATTTCATTATTGTGCTTTTTAAAATTGTAAATGAAATATAAGCCCTCAAAAGATTGGCATGGTGATGAATGCAATCTATTACTTGCCAGGCATGCAACCTGACTATGTAATCCTAACTATGTAACCCTTTAGCATAGCAGCAGTGAAGGGTATCAAAACATCCTTAATGAAATTTTGTCATCTCCCCTTCCAACTGTAGAAGGACTAATTTCTGAGCAAAAAATATTCTTTTTTCTGTATCAAATACCTCACTCATTCTCAGGAAATGATAAAAGATCAAAAAAAAATATAGAAACCTAGAAATAATTTTAAAAAGTGTAAAGTAATATTAAAAAAATATCTGCAGCAACAACTAGTAAGACTCCCTTATCAGAAAAAGATGGCAAAGATGTAATGTAACTCCAAAAGATAGATAATAATACATAAATTTGTTTGATTGTCAGTTGACAGCTCTGAGTGAATTGATGCATCGAATACCTTATGTCAGTTTAGGATAATCCTGATCAGAGGCCATCACAGGTGCCTGAATCTTTGTTTCTATGAGCATTGTCAAACCTACATTGGAGAAAGTCCTACCAGTGTAGATGGCGTCAGCCTTTAGTAGTGAGGGAAACAGGTCTTTGTCATATGCCTGTGATTAGAGAACTGTTTGATATTGTCAGCACTTCCTCTCTTAATAAACATAGTTTGTTTAAATCCTGCAGGGTCCCTGTCAATTATACACATTGACAGAATGCAGAATAAGAGGCCCAAAATGTGTATGCTCATTTTTAGTACAACAGAAAACTTCAGTTTTTTGAAAAAAAAATGTTTTGAAAATTTTCTTACATGTTTCTTTATTAAAATGCATAATTTAAGCTTGAAAAGTAATGTTTTTGCATTTGATGCATAGTTTATTGAACTAGGATGTAAACATATAGGGAAATTCACAGCACTTGGTTGATTTTATCGAGTATTTTAACCACTATTAAGTTGTCCTTAATCCACAGGATAAGGAGGATATGGGATTAGATTCCACCTGGCCTAAGACAATTTTTCCTCTACACCCATCTTTGCATCATGCTGTAATTTACCATTTGTCTGCACCCATCTTATAAATATCTGCTGCCATCCATTCTTTGTCTATATCATCATTCTTTGTCTATATCATCATTGATAATATCTGCTGCCATCCATTCTTTGTCTGCACCCATCTTTGCATCATGTGCTGTAATTTACCATTTGTATTAAGCTTGTGGATTAAGGACAGCTTAATAGTAGTTAAGATACTTGATGATAGGATATAAACCAACCACTTTTTGTTTTCAGCTTATTATTTCATGTGTTCCATGTCCACAGGACATCTCTTGTGAATACTTTACCACTGAATTAGGATATAAATAATTTATTTAAAGCCATCTGATCCCAATTTCTTAAATCAATATATGGAATTGTTGATATATTTGTAAATGTTACTCAATGCTGAAGCAGCACTCAATTTCAGTTCACAAATTTGATTTGAACTATTATAAACAAATTTTTCTTAGTTTCAAAATTCTCCCAAAAATTAACCAAAAACTTCTTTTTTAAATAGATTTTGAAGGTAATTACAAAGTATGTACCACTGTTTTGTCTTTTTATGCTCTTTTTTTCTGTCTTAAACTGTTTCAGTATACCTAGAATTATTTTTGTTCATCTTTTATCCCACCGTTTTGATGTCGCAATTGATAAGTAATATAGAATAGTGTTTGCTTGATAAGTAATGATGTCCTTCTACTGAAATCAAAAATATAACTAAGCATAATTTGTTTGTGAAAAACTCCTGGTAAATACATAGTCCCCTTGGTGCGAGCTCCTCTCCGTGGTGAGGGGACTACCCTGTGAAGGTTTCCTCTGGCTAAGGTACCCTCATAGGGTCCTGAAAGTTTGCCTACGTGTTTGCCATGCATGGATACCCATTTCCCTGGATGGTATCCACACACCACAAATGGGAGGTCCTGGAGTGACCCCCCCCCCCCCCCCAACAGGATCAATCAGCTGGGGGGCCTGACCTGCTAGGGCCAACTGTGCAGTAGGTGAGTACCTTTCCCACGTCTGGGCAACAGTTTGAGAGTTTCCTCACACATTTACTAATTTCATAGTTTTCTTTCTTTTGTGAGGCCAGTTCGGCTCATACTTTTTTTTTTGCTTATTTTGTGAAGACTCAAGTGAGTTTCTCTTTTCCTTTTCGTTTTCGTTTAGTTGTGATGACTTTGCTCACTCGCTGTGCGGGTATGGTGTCTGAGCAGCCCTGACACCCAATTGGGCATCCCCTTTGTTGGACTCCGTGGTGGGTGGTGACAATGGGCACTGAACCACAAAAAACAACCATGATTTCCCTTAAGGGAAATTCATTGGCCAATGCTGCCAAGCAAGCTCGCCATGATCTTCTATGTCTTTGCAATTGCCTTAGTGGGTGTCTCCATCTCCAAGATTCCTGATCATCCACTCTATGGGTGATCAGTTGATTGGGGACATAATCCCCTTTTTTATCAACAAAGGTCTAGAAAGTCTCATGGGAGCACTGAAATCAGTCAAGCACCTAAGATCTGGTGACTTGCAGGTAGAAACTGCTTGCTCGAAGCATTCTGAGCTGCTCTTGAATGTGCCAGCAATTGGTGGGGTGGCGATCACTGTCACATCCTGTAAGACACTGAATTCCTCCCGGGGCATGATCTCTGAGTGGGGCCTCCTCAAGGTTTCTGAAGAGGAAATCCTCTTGGAGCTGTCAGTCCAGGGAGTGACAGCAGTCCACCATGTTTTGCAACACCATGATGGAAAGTTAGTACCCACCCAGGTATTAATCCTCACCTTCATTATGCCATGCCTGCCAAGGTCCTCTCCTCCCTCTCTTGGAGGGCAGACCAATGTTCTTTGCTCTGCTTGTACCTTGTACTTGTCCAGTCGAAACTGGATCATGGATCCAGGTGTACGACCTGCCCAAGATTCGGTGGTAAGGGTGCTAAACCCCTTCCATCATCAGGCTCCATGTTTGCACAGAAGCTTTCTGCACCTCACTAGTCCAGAGTCTTTATATTGAGACTGAAGAACCAGTACCACTTACAAACTTAGTACCCACCCAGGTACTCATCCTCACCTTCAGTACACCACACCTGCTGTCTTTCATCAAGACAGGTTATCATCATTGTGAGGTACTGCCATATATCCCAAACCCTGTGCATTGTTTTCAATTCCATAGGTACATCCATGTCTGCACAGCTTGCTGGGGCAAACCCACCTGTCCTTGTGGCAGCCAGGATTACCTTAATCCTGACTGCATGGTGGAAAAGGCAAGCTGCATGAACTGTAGTGGCGAACATCTGGCATACTCCTGTGATTTTCCAAAGTGGCAGGAGGAGAAGGAGGTACAACACCTCAAAATGCTGAACATCTATCCCAAATGGAAGGAAGGATTGCCAGCTGTGGCCTATTGATCTGGTCATCTATGGCCACTTTTTCTTTTTTTCAATCCTGCTAAGGAGTGGTCAACTTCACAGGGTCCTGGTGCTGACCATTTATACCCATTAGACTGGTTTATGGATTTGAGCTTGATTATGGATCCTGGACTTGCTGCACTGGTGGGCCTCTGTTGAGAGAGAATCTTCCACTGTGTTTTCTGTTTGCTTCTGGGTTGCCAGCCCTAAGTGAACAGAGGCACGGGATGCCTTATATTAGCTGGTGGATAATCCTGATTAGAGGCCATTGCAGGTACCTGAAACCCCATTTATTCTAGTTGGGCATTGTCAATCCTAAACTGGAGTAATTGTAACACTGCAAAAATTATTAACTTTTTAAAGTTGGACCTTTTGTCTGATCCAAATTTATTCAAATTCCAGATAGCTGTATTGGGCACCAGGCAATAATAACTTGCCAAATAAAGTTGAAATAGGGTTCATTAATGTATTCATCAAGCGTTACTTATCGAGTAAGATTTCAAAAATGATTGTCAAGCTTAAAGTTTAAATCTAATCAAAATATCAATTTACATTGCTTAAGAGAAAAATTAGCAAAGATTCAAAAGTTTCTAAAGCAAAGTTTATTTCTAAAAAAAACTCAATTCACCAAACTCAATGGTAGAATACATTAGCAACTCGCATCTATCTAAATCTCAACTATATCTCGGACAAAAACTCTGTCTTCGCTGATTCACAATAACTTTAATAACTCTGCTATTACATCTCCACTACTCAACTCCTCATTCTACTAACTCTGTGACCCAGCATCACATAGTTATAACAAGCAGCGTACAAAGTCGCACGTGTCTAATGCATGCCGGGAAAGACATTTGCATAAATTGACGATCGTGCAAGCTATGACACAAGAGGGGTCATGTCCTGCACATGTTCTTTAGCAGTTAACAATCAAAAGGTCGGAATTGCGCATGTGCAACTTCTAGTACTCAGAAGCGAGAATTGAAACAGTCCAAAAAATGAAATAATCCCCAAAATGATAAATATGACGTAAATAAAGCAGAACTGGTTAAGGAAAAGTAAAAGTGAATGGGTGAGCCATCACATAATGTGTCTCGGGCAAGCCACATGGCTCTTGGAAAGGTGGTGTCTAAAATTCCTACCAGCATCAGTGACTTCAGCCTTTAGCAGAGGAGGGACAGGTCTTTGCCCCATGCCTGCGATCAGGGGCTGTTTGATGTTGTTGGCCCTACCTCTCTCAATAAACCTAGTTTCTTTAAAAATCCTACTAATTATTTTCTGTCTGCAGGAATGTGAGGACATTAATATAGAGATTATTCTCTTGATGTTCTCACACAGGAATTCCAGCATTATAACCTAGATATTCTAGGATTGCAAGAGACCAGATGGACAAGTAAAGGTGAGATACTTAAAAATAACTTTAAATTTCTCTTTTCAGGGAGGAAGGATGGAAAGCATCTCCAAGGTGTAGGTTTGCTTCTCAGTAGATACACCAGTGATGCTCTTTTTTGATATGACTGCATCAATGAAAGATTTCTTATAACAAAATAAAAAAAAAATTAAAGACTTGATTGTCATCTGTTATTATGCCCCCACAGATGACTCTGATGAGAATGAGAAGGGTACTTTTTACAGCCAGCTTCAGGATATTTTGAATTCTGTGAAGAAAGGAGATATTCTCTTGTGTTAGGTGATTTCAGTGCTAAAGTTGGTACTGACTCTAATCTTTGGGCAGGAGTTTTAGGTCCCTTTGGCATTGTTTGTTCCAATGGCAATGAGGAATGTCTCCTACAGGTAGTAAACTTAATGGTTTGCAAATAACTAACACATATACAAACAACAGGACGTTTATAAATATATATGGGTTTCACATGATGAGTTGCACAGGAATACAATAGATTATATTTTAATTAACAACAAATGGACTTCAGTTAGGAATACCAGATTTTACAGGGGAGCTGAAATTGGGTCTGACCATTACCTGGTCAAAAGTGTTTTGCAGCTGAAGCTTCAGAAATGTTGTGCCAAGTTTAAATAAATTAGCTATAACACTGAATGCCTGAAAGATCCAGATATAGCCAAAACATACCATGGTAGGTTACTTAGTCATTTTGACAATCATGGTTTGCTTACTGCTGAAGTTGAGAAAGAATGCGATCAGTTTGAACAGATTTTTCTTGAAACCAACAGTACTCTTTTGGGTAAAAGGGAATAGAGGAAACAAAATTATTTGAGTGCTAAGGCTGTGGAACTTATTTCTGAAAGAAGGAAGTGCAGGATTAATGTGAATCAACACCTTACTAGTCCTAACAGAAGGCATTACAATGAGCTTAATAAATGTGTAAGGGATCAGTTAACAGCTAATAAGAATCTTTGGCTTGATAGCTTGGCTGACAAAGCTGAGGAAGCAGTTAGACAGCACAACAGCAGGGGGTTGTACCAGATTATTAATGTTTTATGAGGGAAGAAACAGACAGGTACACAGGGATTAAGGGATAAATGTGGGAAGGTAGTTGAAGGTGAGGATTCTGTGATGGCTAAGTGGGCTCAGCATTTCAGAGAAGTTCTAAATAATGTGATTATTTCTACTCCCATTGTTTGTAATAAGGACAGATACATTACTGGCTTTAATGATGGCCTTGTATCACATTTCGAAGTCACTTTGGCTATCTCTAAATTAAAACTGCATAAATCCTCAGGGGTGGATGAAATCATCACTGAAATGCTTAGAGCTGTGAACATTTGTGTTGTCACATGGTTGGGAGGGAATCTTTTAAAACTTGAATATGAAAAAAATTTTGCCTGGGGGGAGGGAGTAAAATGCCCTCAGTGTAACTCACAGGAGGGCAGATTTCCTTGCCAAGGAGGTCCTTTTTGCTTTCATATCCAAGACCTCATTTATTTTAAGCAAATGATACAAGTTCAAAGTTTTTTTTTGCCAGAAAATGAAGAAATAATAAAATAACAATTAACATTTAAACTAATGTGATGTTAAATATTCACAGCAACATGTTGTAAGTTGGCCATTGGATGTAGTGTAACTGCAAAATATCACTAATAATTAAGCAACTGAAAGATCGGGAACAATTGGCAATTTACAGAAATGAAAATGAAAGTTTAAATATAAAAGTGTAAATACAAACTAGATGTATGGTGAATTTAACCCTTCCAGTGTCCAGCCTGAAAAACTGGTTTCCATCCAGAGGCCAAGCTATTTTCTCCCTATGCTCAGCCAAAAAAATTAACTTTCAAACTTTTTTGCCAAATTACTAATGAAAGTAATTATGGCATGTTATATGCCAAATTAATCAGCATTTAAAACTTAGATTTTCTGAAAATGAAGTAGTTAACAAAAGAAGATTAGTGTTATTTTAATAAGACTTTTTTAGAGTCATGTAGTAAAAAAAATGCATCTGGCAACACAAATAAAAATTTATTTAAAAGAAACTAACAGACAAAAATTATTATAATGCACATGAATAGAAAGGCTATTTATTTCTGAACGACGAAAAAGTTTTTTTTTTTGGTTTCAAGTAAGTAAAACTATTATCAACAAATTTTTCCTTAAATTTTGGAAAATCTCCAAAAAATAACAAAAAAAAATTGCTATTTTTAAAAACGGTAGATTTTGAAAGTAATTACAAAGTATGTACCACCATTTTTTTTTCCGTTTCACACTCTTTTCTGTCATAAACCTATTTCAGTATTCTCAAATTATTTTTAACGTTTTTCCCAGCATTCTATACTGGGGTTAATCCCCCCCCCCCCTTCCTCAGTAACTTTGACATATTCTCAAGACTGTAACCATTCAGTTGCAGTCGAGCAGTTTTGTAAATATTTTTCTTGGTACCATACCATGAGAAAAATTCCAGGCTTTTAGCCAATTGTGCTGAATCAGATAAACAAGTCAACTTTAGAATTAAAAAAAAATAACTAATCAACAGAAATAGATCATGTTATGTACCAAATTAAACAGTATTTAATTGCGAATTTTATGAAAATAATATAAACAAATGTGATTTGTACTGAGGGGGGGGGGGGGTTGCCCTTAATGCAGTGTTTTTTTGTGTTTTGGTGCACAAACCTTTCTGCACTTAGCCAAGATCGCCAAACTTCTATAGTTTCATATATTCGATAGTACAGTACCTGGCACAGCCAAGAAGGGGGAGGATTGATCCCAGCATAGAATTCTGGGAAAAATGATAAAAATAATTCGAAAATACTGAAATAGGTTTATGACAAAAGAGTGTGAAACAACAACAACAAAAAAAAAATGGTGGTATATACTTTGTAATTACTTTCAAAATCTGCCATTTTTAAAAACAGCAAATTTTTTTGTTAATTTTTAGGAGATTTTCCAAAATTTAAGGAAAATTTTGTTGATAATAGTTCAAATCAAACTTGTGAGCTTAAATCTGAAGGTTGCTTCAGCAAATAGGAATGTTAACAAGCAAATTGGCAATACCGTTTAGTGCTTCTAAGAAATGGCAATCAGGTGGCTTTGTCAAATTATTTATATTGTGTAAACTATAAATTACAACTCACAGCTAATTTGATAGAATTTAATTATCATGATTAATAGCTGTACATTAACAGAATAAAATTATAAGTCAAGAGGAGTGCTCAACATATCTTATGTAGTATCAGATTAGCTAAGGTTCGTCATGGTAGCTACTTAATTACAATCGATGTGCTCCTGACATTGTACCCTCCATTGGTACTATCTGTAAGCTCTCCTTTATCTTGTAAAGGGGCTCAAGAGAAAAGGAACAATATTTACTGGTTATTGGCGATGAACTTGATGGAAGTCCGCTGGTATAAGTACAGCTTGCAGAAATCTCGTATGTTGTCATTCTTCAGTTGTTCTTTGAAGAATGGCCAGGTTGGTATGGGCTTATTTATCATTGCTGCTAGTTGTATTCTTGTGATGCATTACCCTTTCTTGCCAGATATTTGGTGATCTTAATTTGGCAATGGGTACAATTGTACCTGTCAATGCAACTGCTGTATACCAGTCCTTATGAGATTTGCTGTTTTCATTTAACAGCCACTAGCTGTTATAATTCTCTTATAAGTTCGTCTCCTTATCACTGGTTGATCTTTCATTCAAGCTGTTATGAGACTGGTAGCAGGGTAGGTTTGGTTATAAACAGAGAAAACTAAAGTGATGAAAATTGGTGAGGCAGTCTGTGATTCGGTTAATTTGAATGGTTGCAGTCTTGAGCTGGTGTCACAGTTTAATTATCTTGGGAGCTATGTAACAGATACTGATGATGTATGGCATGAGATTAACAGACAAATAGGGATTGCTGCAAGGACGACTTTTAAGAATCTATGGAGAGTGTGGAGAAATAGGTGTATACACCTAAAGACTAAAATTAGACTACATAAAAGTTTAGTTCTTTCTAGAGTTAGTTATGGTAGTAAAACTTGGATCCTTCACAAACAAGATAGCAGGAAACCTGATGCCCTTGGTTCTTGATGTTTCCACATTATCTTGGGCATTAGGTGATTCAGCTTTGTAAGTAATGAAGTTAGACAAAGTAGTTGGTAACCTCCTTTGAGCAGCATATTATTTAGAGAGAGACTCCGTTGGTTTGGCCTGTTGCCTGTATGCATAACTATAGATTAGCGAATAGGGTTATGAACAGTGTGTCTAAAGTCCTCAGAAAGAGGGGAAGATGTAGGATGCTGTGGGCAGACAATGTCAAATATGACCTCGTTAGAATTGATCTACAATGGTGAGATGCAGCAGCTGTAGCTCAGGACTGATGTGTTTGGAGAAGTAAATTGCACCATCTGGTTGGACCTCTGTTGCCTGTGGCTGCTTGAGGATGATGGCAATATTTTGAAACAAGGGCCAGCATTATATAAAATGATTTGATTGCTCACATTAATGGGGTTTTCTGTCCCCTTTATAAAATGGAGAAACTCTTACTTGGCTGCTCTTTATGTGGACTTCCAGCAGTGTATTTCCACCAAGCTCCAAGCACTGTGGCAGAGATCTTGGTTAGCAGATAACAATCTCTTTGAAATCAAGTCCATTTTCAAACCATGACAGTATGTTTTTGCAGGAATCACAAAAAGGATGTATTTGCTTGGGTCCTCTTAAGTCATTTGTTCATCACACATTCGTTTCTTCTACTGGGGGATGATGAACCTAAGTTTTTTTTACGTTTCATTTTTCCATCTATATACTTGTTTTCAAGTTTTAATATGAGTCTTATACACCCATTGTTATTTTACATATTTTTTAATTTTTTTTAATCTGCATCTGAAAGTTTACATTTTGTGTTGTTTGTTTTCTTGTTGTGTTATTTCAACTTTGGTTGTTGGTTTACATGTCTTTTAGATGTTTATTTTTGGCCTTTACACCTTGTTTGGCTCATCATGGGCTTAGTTGCCTTTGCACTTAAAACCTCAAACAACCAATTAACCCTTTGATCAGTAACCAAACATGTTATCCACTTGGCCTTAGTCTAAACTATAATCTTTGGTAAATCATATATTGAAAACATAATTTGAGAAACTATTTAATATCCCTAATTGCACCCACAAACGAGTCATATTTTAATCACTTATTGTTTCTTCAAAGTTTCTTGTTTATAATCTGCTTCAAAAATCACTCATAAGAAATGTTTCTCGAGGAGCAGTTTCCGGACTCCTGGCGGGAGGCCCATCGTCTTAGCCTTCCTCAAGCCAGGCAAAGATTCCTTCCAATTATCGTCCCATCGCGTTGACGAGCTGCGTGTGCAAGGTGTTGGAAAGAATGGTAAATGCCAGACTCATCTGGTATTTAGAACACCACAACCTTCTTTCCAACACCCAGTGTGGCTTTCGCAGGCAACGGTCAACTCTTGACCATCTGATACGCCTCGAGTCGGCTATCAGAAACTCATTTTTACATAGAGAGCACCTGGTGTCAATTTTCTTCGACATCGAAAAAGCTTATGACATGGCTTGGAGATTCGGCATTCTTCGTGACCTCCACGGTTTCGACTTGAGAGGTCACATGCCTATCTTCATCTCCAACTTCTTATCGACATGTTCTTTTCGTGTCTGTGTCACTCTGTCGCAGCCGTACCCCCAAGAACAGGGGGGGGTGCTACAAGGCTGCGTGCTGAGTGTTACGCTTTTCGCTGTCAAGATTAATTCTATTACTAGACAACTTCCTCCATCAGTAGGCAATGCCCTCTATGTTGATGATTTTAGCATCTTTTGCTCTTCGTCCAGCATGAGGGTCATTGAAAGACAGCTGCAAATTGCCCTGAACAATCTTTCGGTTTGGGCGACGGCAAACAGGTTTCAGTTCTCCCCACAGAAGACCGCTTGTGTGCACTTTTGCCACAAGCATAATCTTCATCTGGATCCCGAGCTGCTGCTCGGGGGTAACATCATGCCAGTTGTGGCGGAGACCAAGTTTCTCAGTCTCATATTCGATTGGAAATTGACCTTTTTACCACACATACGTCATCTCAGGTCCAAGTGCATGCGGGCATTAAACATTGTCAAGGTCCTCTCCTCCCTTTCTTGGGGGGTGGACCGATGTTCTTTGCTCTGCCTGTACCATGCACTTGTCCAATCGAAACTGGACTACGGATCCCAGGTGTACGACTCAGCCCGGGATTCAGTGGTGAAAGTGCTGGACCCCCTCCATCACCAGGCCCTCTGTGTTTGCACGGGAGCCTTCCGCACCTCACCAGTCCAGAGTCTTTACGTTGAGACCGATGAACCTTCTTTATCTCTTCGCCGTCAGCAGTTGTCCCTACAATATGCATCTAAATTGCGATCCCTGCCTGGCCATCCCACTTGGAACTGCGTTTTCAGTCCGAAGTGGGAAATACTTTACACTAATCGGCCGACTGCCATTCGTCCATTTGGTTTGCGACTCCGAGGCTACCTCAGAGACATCAACACCAGTCTCGATAACATTGCACAGTTGACAGCTAAGCCACTTCCACCATGGTTCGCTGTTTCCCCTTCCTGTGATTTTTCCCTGTTCAAGACAGGGAAGGCCTTTACACCCGTGTGTACCGGCAACTCTTTGCCAGCCATCATGTTGAGCACCCGGACTTCTTGCCTGTCTTTACAGATGGCTCGAAGTCTGGCACATCAGTGGGATCGGCCATGGTCTGCTGTGATGTAATCATTGCAGACCATCCCACTGCAGTGTTCCATCTTCACTGCAGAGTTACACGCTATCAGTCTCGCCTTGGACCAAGTGGCGGCTAAGCATCATCGTCGGTGTGTGCTTTACACCGACTCGCTTAGCTCGCTATAGGCTTTGATCTCGGTGAGGCATTGGCCTCATCCAGTTCTTACTAAGAACTGCCAGCAGCTACATCGTCTGGCAGCCACAACCACAATCCAATTCTGTTGGGTGTCTGGTCACATTGGAATCAGGGGTAATGATTTGGCAGATTCTGCTGCCAGGTCAGCCACGCCCCTGTCCAACTCTCCATTGCCGGTTCATTATCTGGATTTCCGGCAGCGTTTTACCATTGAGCTCCGGGCACAGTGGCAGAAATTTTGTTCAGAACAACTTACGAACAAGCTCTTTGAGATCAAACCTATCATCAAACCATGGCAGTCTTGTTACCGCAGGAATCGCAAGGAGGAAGTTGTACTTGCTCAGCTCCGCTTAGGTCACTTGTTTATTACTGATTCATTTCTTCTACGGGTGGACAACGTACTTAAGTGCGAGTTTGTGACACCATTTTAACAATCAAACATATTTTAATTGAATATCCATTTTTTAACCTAGAACGTTGTTTGTATTTTACTTTTCACGATTTTACGTCCGAGCCACTTACACTCGGGCATCTTTTATCTCCAATTTTTGTCTTTTTACAGTATACAGGATATTTTACCAGATTATAATTTTATTCATTTGTAATTTATTCACTGTCTGACCTAGGTCATTTACACCTGGGCTAGTTTTATCCTTTGTCTCTACTGTATTTATTTATATACACTTTTGTTGTTTTACACCTTTATTTTTGTTTCTGTTATATATATATCTTGTTGGTTTTATTTTTTACCTTTTCCAGCATTTGTTTTTTAATTTTGGTTGAGGGGTATTTGTCTTTTAGCATATTTTTGCCTTGTTTGGTGCATTATAGCCTCAGCAGCTCATGCGCCATAAAACTCCAAACAACTAAACCAAAGCTATATGCTGCACAAACATGTGGATGGCCCTGACAGAAGGCTCCCATCTATTTCATAACAGCTGTCTAGTGTATCCTCTTCACCTATCACTCCCTGATTGCTTCAGGTTCTTGTGACCTAGCCATTGGACTTGCTATCACAGTTTCAGACAGTGGTACTCAAAACTGACATAGCAATAAGCTATCAAAATTAAATAGTAGTAGTTAAATAGTGCATCTTTAGTGGAAAAGGACTGTGATTAAATTCTGTGTTAATCATGTATATATTATGTTTATAATTTGCATATTAACAGATTTTTTTCCCCCTGCAATGATCTACAAACAAAATACTGTTAGACTTCTATGGCAAGTGGCTGTTTGAGGGGATTTCATTTTCATAAAGATTGTGTATTTGGTTTCATAAGATGCTAAGTTATCAGTTTTATTACTTGTTGCATATTCTGATATGTGTGAACTGTACAATTTGTGACATAATTTAAGGAAACTTATTATTTAGGGAGCACGACATACGTTTGGAGAGGCTGTTGGAAAAAATATAGCCAATCCAACAGCAATGTTGTTTTGTGCTGTTGGAATTCTTCGCCATGCTAATTTGGGTTACTATGCAAACCTTATTGCTGAAGCTGTAGAGAATGTCTTAAAAGAAGGAAAGGTAAAATTTTCTGTGATATATATTTGTATTATTTAACATTCTGCCATAGATGCTACTTAACACCACATAGAGGATTCCATATACACTGCTCAACATAGAAAATGCCATACCATGAAGGAATGTATGAAATGAGATGAAATTTACCATACATGTAGAAAAGTAGATGGAGAAAGAAGTGATTTAATTTCTGAGGGATTACATGAATGAAATGAGCAAGGAGATAGTATAATGTGTCCCAAGTCAGTAGGCCATATGACTGCCATGCTGGGCTATACATTTGGCAGCATGACGTGGCATCAAGTGGGAAAAATCCCTGGTTGATGTGCTGAGGTATCACGGACCATGCATCATTGACCTGTGTCCATAATTTATTGGCATTGCGAGGGGGTCTTGTGGAGGCATGAAGTTGTCTGCCAATGATATCCCACGTGTTCTCTACTGGGGAAAAGTCTGGGGATCGCACTGGCCAAGGCAGCACCTAGACACCTTTAGGCAGTGTCTGCTTACGTTGATATGGTGCAGGGCAGGCATTATTGTGTTGAAACTGGGAATCAGGGATACCACATAGATATGGCAAGAAAATTGACTGCAGCATCTCATTCATGTATCACTGTGCTGTCATTGTACCCACTATGCTTACAAGTTGTGTGCAGCCATTGAAACTGATGGCACCCCAAGCAATGACACCAGGCTGAGGAGTCATAGGATGATGCTTATGGATGACAGCAAGATCCGCTCAGTGCCCATGTTGTCTTGACTCAATCGGCAATCGTCGGCACTGAGACAGAAATGAGACTCGTCACTGAATACGACATGGTTCCATTGGTTCTGCCACTCATGTCTGGTATGGCACCGCTGCAACCTTGCACAATGATGTGCTGTGGTGAGTGGCAGTTATCACAATTGCGATTCACAGTCCATGTTGACATGGGAATATCCTTAATGTCTACACCGCATCAGATGTCATCTGCTGTGGATTGTGAGATTGCTACAGCTTGCCGCCGAATGCGCTTATCGAGGGATTTGGATATCTGCCTACATGCACCAGTCCCACTACGGTAATGCACTTTACCTTCCTTCAACTATTGTCACCAAATTCAGCCAACAATTGTTGCATCCTTATGCAACACAGACCAACTAGCTCTACATAGCCCTATTATTAAGCCTCTGGTAAAGGTTTCTGTGTGATGGTAGGATTCCCGATGACATGTATATATGACTAGCACATATTAAGCCATTATGTTTTAACATTCTTTTAAAAATTGTCTAATAAATAAACATATAAAATATTTAAACTTAAGACTAAATGATGAAATTAAATGGCTACATGTTTCATGTCACACACACGACACTTCTTCTATACTAAATAATTCTCACTTTGTAAGTCGATTTAATTTTAGAGGAAAAATTGTCTTGGGCCGAGTGGGATATGAATCTACGACCTCCTGATAATATGTCAGGTGCTCTGGACCACTGAGCTACCGGTCGCCAATCAAGATCTCTAATTGAGGTCGTGGGTTCGTATCCCACCCGGCTCAAGACAATTTTTCCTCTAAAATTAAATCGACTTACAAAGTGGGGATTATGTAGTATATACCAAGAAAGTTGAGTTTATTCAATATTTAATCAATTGTATGCTTGTAAGATATACTTTCCATCTATATGGCATTTATCTGCTGATAGTGGCTAAGATCACCCGAACAGAGCCTTTATGTGACATAATGGAATATGTACTGTAGGTTGAGAATGTTCATATCATCAATTAGAGGAGATCTTGATTGGCGGCTGGTAGCTCACTGGTCCAGAGCACCTGACATGTTATCAGGAAGTCGTGGGTTCATATCCCACCTGGCTCAAGACAATTTTTCCTCTAAAATTAAATTGACTTACAAAGTGGGGATTATTTAGTATATACCAAGAAAGTCGAGTTTATTCATTATTTAAGACACTTCTTCTGGCAATATATGTTGTTGCGAGTGATGTATTTATAGATCTTTCACTCTAATAGTGTTAGTTGCTATTACGTTAATCCCCTTTGAGCAGAAGATTCCATGCAGCTGATAAGGGTGTTTTGCCTGTATTACATAAGCTTTCTTTTGCATATTGATATGAATGTTTTCAGTATAGTTCAGTTGATATTTTGTGGGATGTGGCTAATAATGTTGCCAATAATTCTTCTTTCTCTAATTTGTTTTCTATTATTACTTGTACTAAAGCTGTTGTTGGAGTTTGTTTTCTGTATCCCTTTTATGTTCTGCTAATTGCTGTTTTGTACACTTAGCCTTGTCTCCAAAAAGCATTGAGGAGAACATAAAAAATTAAAATATTTCAGTTAATCTGGTCATTGACCTGATACTCCATCTCTGTAAATTTATCTGCCATAGTGAAGACAAATATTCAGTGTTAGAGGACATCTTACTAAACTTCAGACTATAATTCTGCTAGTGATTTTGTGTTCCATCAGTGGAACTGCAGAGGTGTCATCTCTAAAAAAGAACTTGTCCTATTTGGAAAAACCAAAAAAAGGAACTCCACATCTCTTCATATTATCTATATAAACTTTCAACTTTCTACTGAAGCACTGAGAAAGCCGGAGATCAGACCTCTCAGTGAGCATGATGTTACAACAACAACTGTACACTTAGCCTACATAGTTATTTTTCCCTTGTAATTTATTATGGGATCGTCAACTTTAATTTTATATTCTCCACCAGTAGGTTTACTTTTATCTCTGTCATTGAATATTAATTGTTTCGTGTTCTTATTTATAGTGTATTGTAGTTTTAAACCATATTTAGCTACTATATTTTTTAGAGTGTGACTCCCAGTATGAATGGAAAGCTACTTGTGTATTGCTATTTTTTAATATTTTGTGATGGTACTGGTTGTGAATGATATTTTAATTTATATTTTATTGGTTTATGTATTCTATTTATAAAATTAATTGTATATCCAGCTGCAATGCTGATTTTATAGATGTATTTTTTTTGTGCAATATCTGTATGCTCTTATTAAATAGGTGTTTGTGGCTGATTTCTTATAATTAATTGAGTGTGCCATTTTTTGAGGGATTATTTTCAGTATAAAGGTTGGTTTCCTGTATACATTAGTTGTACATTTAGTATTCTGTTTTTATCAGTATATCTAAGTATGGGTGTTCTCCCTTTACCTCGGCCTCATGGGTGAATTTAATTGAAAGTAATACATTATTAAATATATTTATTAATTCTGTTAATTTATGTACAGTGGGGTCCCAATAAATTAAAATGCCATCAATGTAATGGAGAATAAAGTTGGTTTTGTTTCTGCTTTCTGCAAAGTGGTATGTTTACATGTCACATAACGGCATTGGCCTTGAGTCCAGAGAGCAGTGATCCCATTGGGACACCCTCCCTTGGACCCCTAACCACTAGGGTCATCAGGCCCACTGCCCCAGAATACTTTACTATTCACAATGTACTGGACACGGCCACCAAATCCAATTGATTCATTGTTTATACCGAATAACCCCTCAAAAATGGCACACATCATTAATTATAAGAAATCAGCCATAAACACTTATTTAATAAGAGCATACAGATATTGCACAGAAAAAATAAACCATAAAAAAAAATAGAATACATCTATAAAATCAGCATTGAAGCTGGATATACAATTAATTTTATAAATAGAATACATAAATCAATAAAACATAAATTGAAAAATCATTCACAACCAGCATAAAATATCGAAAAACAGCAATATTCAAGTAGCTTTTCATTCATACTGGGAGTCTTTCACACTATAAAATGTAGTGCTAAATATGATTTAAAACTATAAATAGCAACTTCAAACAATTAATACGCAATGACAAAGATAAAAGTAAACCTATTGGCAGAGTATATAAAATTAAGTTTATGACACCCATAATAAATTGCAAGGGAAAAATAGCTATATAGGCTAAACTTATAGAGCAATAGAAAAGCGATTAGCAGAACATAAAAGGGATATAGAAAAACAGACTCCACCAACAGCTTTAGCACAAGTAATAATAGAAAACAAATAAGAGAAGGAAGAATTATTGGCAACATTTTTAGCCATACACCCCCACAAAATATCAACTGACTCTACCGAAAACATTCATATCAATATGCAAAAAGAAAGTTCATGTAATACAGGCATAACACCCTACCGGCTGCATGGAATCTTCTGCTTAAAGCGCATTACTGCAGCAACAACTAATGCCACCAGAGGGAGAGCTCTATAAATATATCACTCGCAACAACATACATAGCCAGAAGTGTTCCATGTCTGACATGAAACATGTAGCCATTTAATTTTAGCATTTAGTCTTTATTGTATATCCAGCTTCAATGTTGATTTTAAAAATATGTTCTTTTTCTAGACACTATCTGTATGCTCTTTTTAAATACGTGTTTATGGCTGATTTCTTATAATTAATTGGGTGTGCAATTAATTCCAATAAAGAGGCAGATGGGTACTACCTCTAAGGTGGTGGTGAGGGGTATGAATTTGAATGGAGGCTCATGAGGATGGATCCACCTGCATGAGCTAGACCATCTGCATCCCAGTTCCACTGAATGAAAGAAAAGTGCCACATCATGGGATTGACTGCTGTCTATAGGATATAATTATTATCTACAGACATATCTTATTAAATACCATATACCAATATAGGTCTATAGGTTATATTTAAATTTAAATTTTTTTAAGGAATTAAAGTTTGTTTAAATGTTTTATAAGTTCATTTATTAGACGGTTTTTAAAAGAATGTTGAAACCTAGTGGCTTAATATATTCTAGTTTAGCATGCTACAAATTAAATGAATTGTAAAGAATGTACAAATTAGGAATAGTCATATCAAAGTATAAAAAACATGACTGGTAACCTGACGATAGCAACAAAATCTTCAGAGTATGTGCCAGCCAATGCAAGAAGGATGTGATGTACTATAGTATTGCATTAAGCCTAAATGGGAAGAATGATTACAACAAGACTGCCAGTGCCAATGGCCGCTAAATAACTATTTGTCATCGGTGATTCCATCTTGTGCAAACAAAAATGGATACCATCTCCATTAACAGGGTCTACAATTCTAAATGGTATCATCTATCACCAGGGCTGGTGCGAGGCAGTTTCATCCCGTTCCCCGGAACATGGCCTCATCATAAAAGACACCGCCATTTTTCTATCTTTAACACAGCAGCCGACACAATGTATCCTTGTTCCTCTAGCTCCACGTCCCACCACCAGAGCACATGTCAGTTATTTTCCAAGCCCAATAGTAAATTCAATCGCAGAATCCACTAATTGATGACTAACTATTCTTTCAATAGAAAGTTAAATCAGTCAGTTTTGATGATGTAATTAAAGATTTTGTGGTGAAAAAGGTGAGAAAAATTATGTAATATTTATAATATACTCAGTGTTCCTATAAGTTGTATGTAGATATGTATTATTATAATAAAATTTAGAAGTACATATAAATGCGTTTTTTTTTTTGGTCCTCGCAAAAGTTCATGCCGGCTCTGTCTATCACTCTGGAAATCATGAATTGTGGAGGACTTTAGTATGTTTTAAGCTCACATATGAGTTAAAAGTAAATGCTGAAGTGACAAAAGATAATATAATAGCAACTACTGTAATAACTATGCACAGGGAGTAACAAAGGACTATAGTTGGCGGGGGGGGGGGGGGGGGGGAGAGAGAAATCGAAAATCAAATTTTGCCAACTGAACAAATAATGTCTAGATTTTCGCTCGGGGGGGGGGGGGGGGTTTGAGGCAGTTTTTCTTAGACTCTTGCATTTTACCGTTTGATTTACAATTTTGGCTACTAGCCATGATTAAACACAAATTATCCCAATATTTACATCTCGTCTGAATTGTAGCAAGTCAGTGTTAATTTTCCCTTGATTTGGCCAACTCTCATTAATTTCGCAAAACCAATTGCAATCTTTACATCTCTACTGAATTTGCCAAGTCACTTAAAAAATATCAAACTCCTCAATATTTTGCCAAGTTTTCTCGATTTTGTAAACTCTCCTTAGTTTCACAAACCCAATCTCAATTATCACACCTCGCCTATATTTCACCAAGTGGATTCAAATTTTGCCAACTCGCCTATATTTTACCCAGTTGATTCAAATTTGTCCAACTCACCATAATTTTATAGAAAATATTGAAATTTTTACATCTTCCCTGAATTTGCCAAATCACTTCAAATTTTATCAACTTTCCTTAATTGCACAAAGAAAGGCACAATTTTCACAACTCCTCTGTATTTTACCAAGTGGCTTTGAATTTTGCCAACTGCCCTACATTTTGTTAAATTTCCTCAATTTGTCCAACACTCCTTAATTTCACAAAATAAATCCCAATTTTCACAAATTGTCTATATTTTACCAAGTGGATTCAAATTTTGCCAAGTTTTTTCGATTTTGTCAATTCTCCTTAATTTTACAAAAACAATCCCAATTTTCACAACTCACCCATATTTTACCAAGTGGATTCAATTTTGTCAGCTGCCCTAGATTTTGCTATCTTGCCCAATTTTACAGAAAAAATATCCAAATTTTTACATCTCACCTGAATTTTGCCAAGTCACTCCGTGTTTTGCCAACTCACCATAATTTTACAGAAAAAAATCCCAAATTTTACATCTCATCTGAATTTGGCCAACTGCCTCTAGATTTTGCCAACTTGCCATAATTTTACAGGAAAAAAAATCCCAATTTTTACATCTCACCTGAATTTTTCCAACTCCCCACGATTTTGCGAAGTCACTCTGAATTTGCCAACTCCCTAAGTTTTTCCAACTTGACATAATTTTACAGAAAAAAATCCAAATTTTTACATCTCACCTGAATTTTGCCAACTCCCCAAAATTTTGCCAAGTGTCCCAATTTTGCCAACTCACCTGTATTTTACTAAGTGGCTTTGAATTTTGCCAACTGCTCTAAATTTTGCCGTCTCTTCATTTTCCAAACTGCCCTAAATTTGCCAAGTTGTCCCAATTTTAACAACTCCCCTTAATTTTGCAAAAAAAATTTACAAATTTTCACAACTCATCTAGATTTTACCAAGTCGCTTTGAAATTTGCCAACTCCAAGTTACTTTGGGGGGAGCCTCCCCCCCCCCATGGCTATGCCCCTGACTATGCAAACTGACATCAGTGTTCTACCATCTGAGTCTTTCTCACGAGCCGCAAAGTACCTCTTGCAGCAGGCTAAGCCCAAGTTGCCCATTTAAATTTTGACTCCAGTTTCGATTCCTGCTTCCATTTCCACCACTGGAAGGCCACCTCCTTCCATGCCTCAGACAGCCAGACCTTCCAAACCCAAGGGGCTCCCACCAGGGCCAAGAAAAGTCAATGATCCAAACCCATATGGCAGTCTGTGACCTATGTCCTTGTTGGGACAATTCTGAGGACATGGATGAACTGCCCAATTTTTCCAAAACAGTCATTGATGAAGGTTAACATAAATAAGAAATCGTCATCCATTCAATCTCTTAAGATGGATGTCAACATTCCTTCATGGATTCCAGAGGAATATTCACAACGTCAAATATTCCAGAGAATCGTCAATATCCTCCTTCAGGCACACAAGCCCATCTGTGTATGCCTGCAGGAGACTAACTTATAGACAGCTGTCAATCCCATGATGTGGCACTTTTCTTTCATTCAGCGGGACTGAGATACAGATGGTCCAGCTCATGCAGGTGGATCCATCCTCATGAGCCTCCATTCAAATTATACCCCTCACCACAACCTTAGAGGTGGTACCCATCTTATGGAGCTTATCAAAGGTGGTACCCTCTTTGTTTATCTACCACCCAAATGTACCATCTTCTGAGAAGACATTGATGATAATTGTCACTCAGCTGTAATCCCCCTTCCTCATGATGGGGAACTTCAACAGAAACAGCCCTCTTTGGGACAGTACTGACACAAATGGGAGGGGTAGGGTCCTACAGCAATGGCTTCTGGATCTCCTTCAATTTCCATGTTTAACACCAGTGTCAGTATATATTTCCATTCCCCAATCTGCACATTCACTTCCATTGATCTTTCCATCTCCATTGGCCTCGTCCAAGTACAGGTTTGCGAGTTTCCCCCACACATTTACTAATTTTGTGGTTCTCTTTATTTTCTGAGACCAGTTTGGTTCTTACGTTTTTGTTTTATTTTTTCTCTTAATTTATGAGTGAGCTTATCATATTTCTCTTTTGCTATTCCTTTTTATTTCTTTGTGAGGTCTTGGCTCAAAGGCTGTGTGAGTAAGGCATCCCCCATATTGGGGCTCTGTGGTGGGTGGGGACTGTCGGTGCTGAAACACCCAAAAACAACCGTTAGTTCCTTAATAGGAAATTCATCAGCCAATGCCATTAAGAGAGCTTGGCATGAGCCTCCAATTTCTGTCATCTTCATCATTGTCACTATCGTCTTTGTGTGTTTCTTCATTCCCAAGATGCTTGGTCATCAATTCTACAGGTGATCAGGTAATTGGGGACATGTTCCCCTTTTTGATCTATAATAGTCTGGAAGGTGTCTAGTGAGAGTTCTGAACTCGGTCAGGCACCTAAGATCTGAGATTTGCTGGTGGAAACTGCTTGCTTGAAATATTAGAGCTATTGTTGAATGTGACAGCAATTGGTGAGGTGGTGGTCACTGTCATGCCATACAAATGACTTAATTCCTACCAGGGTGTGATCTAGATGAAACCTAGAGGATTTCTCTCTCCTCAAGGTTTCTGAGAAGGAAATCCTCTTGTGCTCTCATCCCAAGCAGTCCACTGGGTTTCACAGCACCATGATGGAAAGTTAGTGCCCACCTGGATACTAATCCTCACATTCAATTTGCCACACCTGCCTACTTCCATCAAGGCTGGATACGTTCACTGCAAGATACAGCCTTATATTCCAAACCCCCTTCATTGCTTTCAATGCCAGGGGTACTGTCATGTCCCCACAACTTGCTGGGGCAAATCCACCTGTGGTCATTGTGGCATCCAGGATCACCTTGATTCTGATTGCACAGCAGGAAAATGCAAGCTACTTGAACTGTAATGGTGAACATCTGGCATACTCCTGCAACTGTCCAAAGTGGCTGGAGGAGAAAAAGGTACAAACATCAGAATGCTGAACAACATCACCTATCCTGAGATGAGAAAGTTTGCTGCACCATCTGCTCCACCTGGCAAGGTTTCCTATGCCGTGCTTGGAAAGTCCATCATTAAGATGGCTTCTGTGTTGGTACAGACATCCCACCATAGAAGTTGTATCAGCATTGACATCAACACTGTTTTCTATTCCTGCATCTATGCCCTCCATTTCCACCTCAGGAAGGTTGCCTCCATCCAGACCCTAGACAGCCAGACGTTCCAAATTAAAGAGGTCCCCATAGGACCAAAGAAAAATCCCCCAACTCGCCTCGAGCGGCATTGCAGCAGAGGAGGATGGTGATAGACTGTATCACACATGCAGTTGTCTCAACTATTTCTCAGATTTCAACTTGGTTTCCATGGTTTTTTAAACTGTGTTGGAATCCTGACTGCACTGCAGCACGTAATGCTCAGAACAGGGCTTGGGGGTGTTTTGGGGATATCAGATGCCCTCAAACCTTGAAGCATTCAAACACACTAAGTCGGAAGCCTGTTTCATCTGGCGCCAGACCCAGATGTAATCTTAGATAAAATACACATCTATCACCCTCATGACTAGTTCTAAGGTCATATGGAATAAAATCCAGAAAATGGATGGGAATTATACATCCCACTCATTATCGATCCTGGAGAACAATGGATGATGCACTTGTGGTACTCTGGGGGAAATGTTTTCCTACAGCTCTTCCTTGTCCTTATGTTCCTCAAGTTTCTGGCCCTTGAATCAGAGGTGGGAATTCTTTTTTATGTCAAGAGCACCTGCTGTCAATTTTCTTTGACATCAAAAAGCGTATGAACTGTCATGGAGATTCAGCATTCTTCATGACCATAGATTCAGTATGCAAGGTCACATGCTGATCTTCATTTCCAACTTTTTACTTTCTTGTTATTTTCGTTTTTATGTTGGTAACCCTATTGTGGCCTTTCTCCAAGATCAGGGTATATCACATGACTGCGTTTTGAGTATTATGCTTTTCGCTATCAGGATCAATTCCATTACTAGACAACTTCCTCTGATTGTTGGCAATGCCCTCTATGTGACGATTTCTAGCATCTTTTGCTCATCATCTGGAATGAGGATCATTGAACAACAACTACAAACAACCCTGAACAATCTGTTGGTTTCAGTGACGGCCAATGAGTTTTGGTTTTCCCCACAGAAGACTGCTTGTGTGCACTTTTATCACAAGTGTAATCTTCATCTGGATCCTGGGGCGGGGGTGGCTCAGTCGGTAGCGCATCAGGCTCATAATCTGCAGTTCCCAGGTTCGAGTCCCAGCTGGGTCAGCATTGAGATTTATCTTCGCAAAATTCCCCACCCTGCCCACGGTCAGTAGGGGACACCGATGGGCTTGGAAAGGCTGCCATCTGTCGCATCAAACTTTAAGTTGTGGCCCCGTGTGTGGGAGAGCCATACCCTGTGCACATTAAAGAACGCATTGGATGGCCTTGACAACAGCTGTTCCAGTGGGTCCCCTCCCTCAACCTTCTCTGAGCCTTTGGGGTCCTTGTGACCTGACCATTTATCCCATGGTGTACAAAAAAGCCACTCAGAGGTAAAACAACCCAACCCATCTGGATCCTGAGCTGCAACTCAAGGGTAACATCATTCCAGTTGTGCTAGAGACCAAGTTTCTTGGTCTAATCTTCGGCCAGAAATTGACCTTTCTGCTGCATAATCGGCATCTCAGGTCCAAGTGCATGCTGGCATTGAACATCCTTAAGGTCCTCTCCTGGGTGATGGACTGATGCCTTTATTGTGCACTTGTCCAGTTGAAACTGAAATACAGATACCAAGTATATGACTGACCAGGATTCAGTAGTTAAGATGTTGAACACTCGTCCTATCAGGCCCTGCATGTTTGCATGGGGGGCTTCAGTTGTTCAGTCTTTATGTTGAGACTGATGAACCATCATTATCTATTCACTGTCAGCAGTTTTCTCTGCAGTATGCAGCAAAATTTTGATCCCTGCCAGGTCATTCCACTTGGGACTGCATTTTCATTTCTCAGTGGGAAATGCTTTACACTAATTGGCCAACTGCCAGTCATCCTTTTGGTTTGTGTGTCCGAGACTACCTTAGAGACATCAACATCAGTCTCAATAGCATTACCCAGTTGACAACCAAGCCATTTCTCCATCGTGGCTCGGCGTTTCTCTTTGCAGGACAGGGAAAGCCTTTACACCCCACTGTGTGTAGTAGTAACTCTTTGCCTGCCACTGTGCTGAGCACCTGGAGTTCTAGCCTTTCTTTACCAATGGCTTGAAGTTTGGCACATCACTGGGATTGACCATGGTCTGCTGTATTGTAATCATTGCAGACCAGATCCCACAGCAGTGCACCATCTTCACTGCAGAGTTGTATGCTATCAGCCTTGCCTTGGACCACATAGTAGTTAAGCGTCATTGTTGATGTGTCCTCTACACCACCTCACTTAGCTTACTACAGGCTTTGATCTCAACAAACATCAGCCTCACCTTCTCTGTCTGAGATTCTCCAGCAGCTCCATTGTCTGGCAGCTACACCACCATTCTCTTCTCTTGGGTACCTGGTCACATCAGTATCAGGGGCAATGACTTGGCGTACGCCACTGCCAAGTCTGCCATGCCCCTCTCCGACTCTCCACTACCAATTCTATACATCGACTTCCAGCAGTATTTTTTCACCAAGCTCTGGCACTCTCCCTCAAATAATGTTATTGATTGTGTCAGAGATATTGGTCTGAGCAGATTGATAAAAGTTTATTATCAACCATATGCATTTTGGAAATCAAGCTTATTGTCAAATCATGGCAGTCATGTTTTTGCAGGAATTGCAAGGAGAAAGTTGTACTGCTTGGCTCTGCTTAGGTCATTAATTTATTATTCATGCCTTTCTTCTTTGGGTGGATGATGATCCTAAATGTGAGTTTTGTGAGTTTTGTCCCTTTTAACCATCCGATATGTTTAGTAGAATATATTGCTTTTAATCTTAAATGCCATTTGTATTTTAACTTCCACGATTTTATGTCTAGATCCCCTTACACTTGGACATCTTTTATCTATTGACTGTGTCTTAGCTCCTCTATTTGATTATTTATATTTTACTGATTATTTTAGTAGATTATAATTATATTGTTTGTTTATACTTTTGCTGATCTGAGTCATTTACAGCTGGGTCTGTTTTATTTTGCTACTTATCTTTTGTTGTTTTACTTGTTTGTTATATTACACCTTTTTTCAATTAACCTGTTTTAACATTTGATTGAGGTTCCATGACTTTTATCTGTTTACCTGTTATCATATATCATGTGTTTGGTGCAATATGACCTTAGTTGCCATTGCACCATAAAACCCCATACAACCAACCCCACAGATTGATCTGTCATAAAAAATTACATAACCTTGATTTCAGTATGAAGCTTAGGTAGCAAGAAAAATCGATGGAAATGTGTGGGAAGGCAGGTCATTGGCATCCATTACCTTGTGCACATAATATTAAAGAAATGCTGTCAAAGCATTCAACAATCGGTTTGTCAAATGAAATAACTAGCATTGTTATATGGATGCAAAATGTAGTCATTGACTGAAAAGGGATAAAAAAAAAACATATTCCTTTAGCACAGAGTTTAGTGGAAAAGATCCATACATGCAGGGTGATGTTCAGTTTGCACAAACTAGGTATAAGCAAGTTCAGTACTTTGGTCAGATATTCCTTAACTCAGGACTGTAACCCAAACGTGGGTCACGAAAGGCTTTTTGGAATGGCCAGTTAACCTATGAGTACTGCTGTTATATGGGTCGTAAGTTGAATGGGAATTAAATTTTTGAGTTGAGAATTGAATAGGATTTGAATTTTGGATACCAACTTAGTAATAATAGTCATTAACCAGTCCTGTAGTTACTATTGAGTTTTGAATTAAGATCAAATTAAGATTGTTCTTAAATTGAAATTGGTATGATGTATAAATTTTTAAGCTTTCTGTAGGTTATTAACTTTTGAAATATCTGAATTTGATGTCTCTTTTCTGATGCCTAAGACATAATCAGAGAAATTTTTACTTTATGCATTTATTTAGTGTCTTTGTAAAGTTAGATTAAAATAAGCTTAGGAAAAGATCACAGTAACTTTTTGGGTATCCTGTTGAATGATATACTTAAAATTTTACTGTCTGTAGACAGAGAACTTTATGCTTATGTTTCTTTCAGTAGCCATAGATATGATAATAACAATAGCACAAGGGCAGTTAAAATTAAGCAGTGTATGTTTATAATATGCATATTTATATAATTGCAAAATGGAATTAAAATTGTTTAGAATCAATCAATAGTGAAATATGGAATTTGATAAATTTACAGAAAAAGTGAGTTTTTCCAATAGGAACTAGAACCCATGTCTCCTGGTTATGTAAATGGTATTCACCATTAAACTATGAATGACTGGTTCATTCTTAAACTTATACATATATATATATACAGGGGTTTATCAAAATAATGGAAACGCATACTGTTTGTGGGGAACGTTTCATTAATAAGCTGTAGGTCCATCTCGGGCTTTCAGAACAGATGCATTTCGATGTGGAATAGGCTAATGCAAGTCACGCACATGCAGTAATAATGTGGGACCGTTCTTCTTGTAAAATATGGCCCAACTGTGTCAGTGATGCTGGAGGTGCAAAATGTGATCTGACCTTGCACTCCATATATTCCCACAAATGTTCAATAATATTGATGTTTGGAAATTAAGGGGGCCAAAAGTAGCTGCTGTACCTCATCCTCATACTCTGCAAACCACAACTTGACATGTTTCATACAATGCATGGGTACATTATCCACTTGAAACCAGGGACAGTCATTAGGGAAGAATTCCCGCAACATTGGGTGCAGGTGATCCCCAAAAATGGATTCGTATGTTGCAGATGTGACACGACCCTGCAGAATAACTAATGACCCTAAGGAATGTCATGATATGGCACTCCACAGCATCAGAGATCAACCTCCATGCTTCACAGTTGAAACCTAACAGTCGGGTGGTACGCTTCTGCAGGTTTTCACCAGATGTATACTCTACCAGTGGTGCGAAACAATATGTAGTACGATTCATCAGACCAGATGACATGTTGCCAGTTTTTAGCATCCCAGTTTTTATGTGCTTTGCTTCACCTTACAAGTTTTGTTGCATTGATGTTGGTAGGCAGATGATTGTTGATTGCAGCATAGCTCTAAATACCGGTATGATGAAGTTCCCAATGAACTGTTATGATGGAAATGGAATCATTCCAACTGGTATTCAATTCTGCTGCTATTTGCAGTGCCATGGTATTTTACTTACATTGTACAATCTGTGCCAACTTTCGCTTATCGCTATCTGACAACTTCGTATGGCACCCACAATTTGCACATTTGGAGGCAATGCCCTGTCTTTTTTGGTAGATAGTCATAATCTTCGATACAGTTCTTTGTGTTTCACCTACAATTTCCACTGTTCTGATTACTGAAGATTACTGAAGCCACTGTTCTGATTACTGAAGTTGCAGGAGAAGCTTACCTGAAGCTTCTCCTGCAAGACACCCCTCAATGATCATGGCTTTTTTGGAGGTCACTGAGATCTGACATTGTCGACAATTACACCACAACAGCTGTTTCACCTGTGCCTGTGGCACTATAAGCAGCACAGTCGGGACGATTTATAGCCCCAATGAGTTGAAGGATGAACTTGTCATTGATAGTTTAGTGGGGAGAATATTCAGCATGTAACTGGGAGATGTGGGTTCGAGTCCCATTGATCAATGAAACTCATTTTTTCAACAAAATTATTTTACACTGTTTTGTTTGTTTTATTTTACATCCAACTTTTTTATCACTAGGTCCGAACAAGAGATTTGGGAGGATATTCCACAACAACAGAGTTTACTCATGCAGTTATTGATCATTTACCCCATTAGAGATCTGTAGCAAAATGTGATGTAAAACATCACTCTTAATTGCAACAAGTGAAATGCATAATATAAATTTTAGTATTTTGAAAAGACTGGATTGTCAAAAATATGAGGAAAGTTAAGGAACTGAGAAAAATCTTGATGTTAAATATATTTTAGTTCTGCACAAAACTGTATTATAGATATTACTAGTCAAGTGATACTAGGATGCAATATTCAGAAAACTTTTATGTGTATAATTTATGTAATGAAAAATGTAGATTTGTCTTCTAACTTTTGGATGCATAGTTGAATATTAATTTATTTAGCAGCTTGTTTGAATAATGTAATAATTCGTGCTTTATTAGTTTAAAGCAGCAGTGTAGAAACTTTTCAGGTTGGGCACTTAGAAGAAATATGGAACACCTCTAGGTTTTAGTGTACAGTTGCTAGGTTATTTTAATTTTGTAATTTAATAAATGCATCATGGCAATTATGAACAGGTAAATAAACCTTTAAAATGTTTTTAAAGCTATAACTGTCAAAAGTGTATGATTTATTAGAAAACATTGTGTGTAGAGTATTTCATACTCAATTTCAAATGCTTCATATACCCTAAAGCAATGCTTCTCAACCAGTATGCTCTGAAAGAGTTTCTGGTGTGCCACAAAACATGTTGACACAACATTTTCATCGCTTTGTTATCTCATTGTAAATTATACTTTTGATATTTAAGGTGAAAGTAGAAATATTATTGCATTAATTTTGTTGAAAAGGTAAAATCCTTTTGTGAGGAATATGACATCTTTAATCTTATGATCAAGATTTGTTTAAAAAATTTAATTCCTTTACAAATTTTGCTAAAATTTGAAAAAAAATCCATAAATTAAAATTTTTAGTTTTTTTCTTCTTTATATCACTTAATTATCCACATGTGTTTTAGCTGGTTGTCCTTCTCGGGAGAATAAAAAATAAAAATCATATGTTTTTCCTGTTGTGCCACAAAAATTTTGGATTCTCAAAAGTGTACTGTGGACTCAAAAATAATGGGAAGCACTGCCCTAAGGAGCATGCACCACAGTTTACAGATCACTGGTTTAAAGTACATATATTACTGGTGTTCAAAAGTTAACAAATGCAACAATCAGCATATCTTGTGTGATAATTGACAATAAAAAAAAGTAAGATTTTTTGACAAAAAAATGACACTGAGCTCAAATGTGAACTTGAGATTTCCATTAAACACAGTCACACATGTGAAATAGATCAATATAAAAAGCACCTCATTTATACATGTATGTGACTTCATGTTAGAGTCTTGGTGTACGACATATGAGATAGCCAGCCATTAGATAATGGCCGGAAGTAATCTTTTGAGTGAATCAATGAGCTGGCGAGCAGTTTGGAGGCTCAAGACCAGACAATGTCATTCTGAGGTAGCCAGATGGTAAAAATGTGAATATGCAGCATTGTAAGCTCCCTTTCGAATCATTTTAAGCAAGCCAAATAATTGCTAGAAGACCTGTACCTAGATTCCTGAGAGCCACATCGACTAGGGATGACTGTTACATGTTCCTAAATGCAAGGCACCATAGAATCCATACAGCATGCTAGCTTGCTTTCAACTTTACTGTATCTATGGGACTGGCTGTATCCCAGCAAACTGTGTCCAGAAGGTTAAATGCAGGTCGCCTTTATGCAAGACTACCAGTTGCATGGGGCTTTTTGACATCCAGGCAGCAAAAAGTCTGACTGAATTGGTCTTGACAGCATCGCAAACCCATCCCCAACCACTATTGAGACAGTCTGTAACTAGATATGATCCCATTAACATCCAGGAAAATATCCAGTAAGTTTTGGAGCTGTTGGTGTGAGCAGACATAACTCTCAATGGTTGCAGACTTGCATGTCTTTGCAGGTAGACTGTAATAGCTCTAAGGTATCGCAGTGATTTCTTTGAACCTTAGGGGTGGCTCAGTCGGTAGCGCGCCAGGCTCGTAATCTGCAGTTCCAGATTCAGTGTTGAGATTTATCTCCGCAAAATTCCCCACCCTGCCCATGGTCAGTAGGGGACACTGATGGGCTTGGAAAGGCCACCGTCCATTGGATGGGATGTAAAGCTGTGGCACCATGTGTGGGAGAGCCATACCCTGTGCACTTTAAAGAACACGCTGGATGGCCTTGACGGGAGGCTACCATCTGTCTCTCAACAGCTGTTCCAGTGGGTCCCCTCTCCCAACCTTCTCTGAGCCTTTCGGTTCCTTGTGACTTTGCCATTTAGCCCATGGTGTACAAAAAAGTGCTGCTCAGAGGTAAAACAACCCAATTATTTGAGCCTTGTGTTCGTCCATTTCTTCAGCAATGTGTCCTAATTCCCCTGTCAGTGGATGATAATGCTTGCCCTCATAGAGCTTGCCCTTTGGAACAATACTGTGAGAGTGAAATCATAAGTTGAATAAATTAGCCTTCCTGATCACCTGACCTAAATCCAATAGAACATGTTTGGAATGCTCTAAAAGGATGAATCTCTGGACACAATGCACCTCCCAGGACCCTCCAGGAGCTTTGATCTGCATTCATGCACGAATGGCAATTAATCCCACAAACTCTCATTGATATCCTGATTTGCAGCATGATGAATCATTGTGCAGACTCTTCGCTGTCCAGGATGAACACACACCTTATTAAAAGTATGTGATCATTGAACTTTTTTATATGCCATTTTTAGGTAATTGTTTTTTAATTCGAATATATCATTAAATATTCATAGTATTTCATTTGTTTTCGAGGTATTAGTGGGATATATCATCATGGAATTCACCTGTACATTTCATTGAAATCCAACGAAGGACCTGTTTCTAATTCATATTTTTGTTGCTTTTCAGTACCCGAGTATATGTGTGAAATAAAGTTAACTGTAACATATGTGACTTACAATAGCGAATAACCAACTATTAGTTGGAAAAAGAGATGTTCAATATAAAATTCATAAATATTGTATGGTATTTTGCAGATATACCTTTCTAGAGCAAATAATAAATACTGTGAAATAATTAGTGAGCGGCCCAGCACCTAATGTCCGACCCCTCCTCGTGGTGCAGGCCGTTACTACCTTTTTAAGAGGTATTCTCTTGTGGAAGTGAACTGAAGATGAGAGCTGCCAGAATAATCTGGCCTACTGATCTGGAAAACTGGCTACGTTTCTTTTTTTTCTACCCTACTGAGGAGTGGTCAACCACACAGGGTTCTGGTGCTGACCATATAAACCTACTGGACAGATAGAAGGCTCTGAGCTTGATTATGGATCCTGAATTTGCTGCACTAGTGGGCTTCTGTGGAGGGAAAATCTTCCGCTGTGTTTTCTGCTTGTGGGTTGACAGCCCCAAGTGAATAGATTCACAGTATATGTTTTATCAGCTGGTGGATAATCCTGAGCAGAGGTCATCGCAGGCAACTGAACTCTGCTTCTACTGGCATCGTCCAATTCTATATTAGAGGAAGTCTTCCAGTGTAAATGGCTACAGCCATTAGTGGTGGGGGAACTGATCTTTTCCCCATGCCTGCGATTAGGGGGCTGTTTGATATTCCCTCTCTCAGTAACATAATTCGTCGTCATTCCCTCTCTCAGTAACATAATTCCTTTAAACATCCACTAACCATTTTCTCTCTATAGGTAGTTGGAATGTGAGGACTCTGCACAGAGATTATTCCCTTGATGTTCTCACACAAGAATTTCACCATTATAACTTGACATTATCGGCAAAGAGACCAGATGAACATATAAAGGTCAGATTCTTAAAAGTAAACTTAAATTTCTCTTTTCAGGGAGAGAACATAACAAGCATTTCCAAGGCTTAGGTCTGCTTGTCAGCAGACACGATAGTGATGCTCTTCTAGGGTATAAGTGCATTAATGAAAGGTTTCCGTACAGCAAAATTTCAGACAAGTATTAAAGACCTGAATGTTATCTGCTATTATGCCCCCAATGATGATGAGAAGGAAAGGTTTACGGACAACTTCAGGATATTTTGAATTCTGTCAAGAAAGGAGATATTAACCCTTGTTCTAAGTGACTTCAATGCTAAAGTTAGTACTGACTCTGATTTTTGGGGAGGAGTGATAGGCCCTTTTGCTATTGGTAGTTAAAATGGGCAACATCTACAGGTAAGTAAACTCAATGGTTTCAGAATGACAAACACTTATTACAAACACCATGACATACATAAGTACACATGGGTTTCACCTGATGGGCTGCATAAGAATATGATTGATTACATATTAATTAACAGCAAATCGGCTAGTTCTGTTAGGAATACCAGGGCATATAGGCGAGCTGAAATTGGATCTGACCATTACCTTGTTAAAAGTGTCTTGCAACTTAAACTTAAAAAGTGTTGTGCTAAGATTAAAAAATTTACTTTTAATACTGAAGCTCTGAAAGACCCAGTTATATCTAAAGCTTAACATGATAGGTTACATAATCATTGACAGTCGTGGTTTGCTTACTACTGAAATTGGGAAAGAATGGGACCATTTTAAACAGGCTTTTTTGGAAACTAACAGTACTCTTTCAGGAAAAAAAGGAGCAGAGGTGGCAGAATTATTTGAGTGATAAGGCACTTGAGCTTATTTCAGAAAGAAAGAACTGCAGGAATGTCCTTAATCATATCCTGCTAGTCCTAATAGAAAGCATTACAGAGAGCTTAATAAACGTGTAAAGGAACCGTTAGCTGCTGATAAGAATTTTTGTTTACGTGGCTTGGTTGACAAAGACGAGGAAGCAGTTGGACAGCACAACAGCCGAAAGCTATACTAGATAGTTAATGTTTGTGTGGTAGAAAACGGACAGGTGTACGGCATTGAAGGATAAGCAAGGTGAGGATTCTGTCATGGCTAGGTGGACTGAGCATTTCATTGATGTTCTAAACAATATGGTTAACTCTGCTCCCATTGTTTGTAATGATGATAGATGCATTGCTGGTTTTAATGTTTGCCCTATAACACAGTCTGAAGTTATTTTGGCTGTTTTTAAACTACATAAATCCTCAGGAGTATATGAAATTACTACAGAAATGCTTAGAGCTGGGAATGTTTCGATTACCACATGGATGACTGAAATTTTGAATACCTTTTATGATAAAGGCATGGTTCCTAAAGATTTTACCAGAGTTATTATTATTCCCTATTTTTTTAAAGAAAGTGATCGCAGTTCTTGTGATAACTATAGGGGTATAGCCTACTTTCTGTTCCAGGTAAAGTTAAATGATGAAATAAACTCGACATATTCAATATCTACCAATAAGTCAGCACTTTGAAGTCGATTCAAATTTTAGAGGAAAAATTGTGTTGAGCCGGGTGGGATACGAACCCATGATCTCCTGGAAACATTTCAGGTGCTCTGGACTTCTGAGCTACTAGCTGCCGATCAAGATCTCTAATTAACACTATGAACATTTCTATTATGTCACATATAGGCGCTATTTGGGCTTTCTATTTGCGATATAGATGGAAAATATGTTTTACAAGTATGCTAGTGATAAATGATGAAATATACTCGACATATTCAATATCTACCAATAAATCAGCACTTTGAAGTCGATTCAAATTTTAGAGGAAATATTGTCTTGAGCCGGGTTGGATACAAACCTACGACCTCCTGGAAACATTTCAGGTGCTCTGGACTTCTGAACTACCGGCCACCGATCAAGATCTCTAATTAACGCAATGAACATTTCTATTATGTCACGTATAGGCGCTATTCAGGCAATCTAGCCACAAACTGCTTTGTTTTGAGCTGGTTCCCACCCGGCTCAATGCAATTTTTCCTCTAAAATTTGAATCGACTTCAAAACAGTGGCGGACTGGCCAGGGTGTCAGCTTGCCCGATGGCAAGTGGGCCCGCTTAAACATTAGACAATATGTTAAAAATAATAGTCTTATAGTTGTGAGTCGACCCCCTTTTTCTCCTGGCAACCAATATTTTTAGACCCAGTCCACCACTGCTTCAAAGTGCTGATTTATTGCCAGATAAAGTTCTTTGCATGATTGTGCTTAATAAAATTAAGACTCTGGTTGATGAGCAATGTGGATTCAGCAGTGGTAGGGGATGTGTAGGTCAGATATTTTCACTCGGGCAGATTCTTGTTCAGAAACCTTTGTTGATTTAAAAAAGGCTTTCGACTCTGTTGATCGTCATAATTTGTGGTTGATTGTGAGATCATATGGTATATCAGACAAGTTAGTTAACATAATGAAAGCTATCTATAATAACACTGAGTCGTGTGTGAGAGTTGGTAAGTCTTGTAGCAATTGGTTTAGCACTGCTTCTGGTGTTCGATAAGGGTGCATTTTGTCTACTTTTCTCATTTGGTTATTGATTATGTTATATGAAATTCACTGCAGGGGAAAGATTTTGACCTTAAATGGTCTGGAGATACAAAAATTTCTGATTTAGATTATGCAGATGATTTGTTCTTGAGATGAATAGGGGTTGCTGCCGGGACTTCTAGAAATCTCTAGAGTGTGTGGAGAAATAGGCTTATACACCTAAAGACTAAAATTAGACATAATATTTTGGTTCTTTTTAGGGTTAGTTATGGTAGTGAAACATATACACTTTGTAAACAAGATAACAGGAAACTTGATGCTTTTGATTCTAGTTGCTTACACAGTATCTTGGGTACTAGGTGGTTTAACTTTATAAGTAACGATGAGGTTAGACAAAAGAGTCTGTAACCTCCTTTAAGCAGCATATTGTGCAGAGAAAGACTTGGTTCATGTTGTCCATATGGATAATTATAGATTACTGAATAGGATTATGAGCAGTGTGTCTGAAGGCCCCAGAAAAAGGGGGAGACCTAGGATGCAGTGGACAGACAATGTCAAATAAGACCTTGTTGGAACTGCTGTGCAATGGCGAGATGCAGCAGATAAAGCTCAGGACAGATATTCTTGGAGAACTAAAATGTGCTGTCTGGTTGGACCTCTATAGCCCATAGCTGCTTGATGATAAATTGTACCACATTATTAAATACAAACGAGAAAGAAAACCATCATTCATAAATATAATTCGGAACTAAAATAATTAAAGAAAAATCACAATGTTAAAATAGTACTAGGAGACAAAACTGATCAGATATTAATTACAGTTAAATCAGATTATATTAAAGATTATATTAAAATTGATTTGCTTATGAAATAATTTAAATTCCATCCGTTAAAAAGATCCTATCCCAGGTATGTTATATCGATTTGCAAGTTAAAGAGTGGCCCATTCTTACTAACTCGTATAGCTAATGTATGTATCACGTTGTATTTTTGTTAAATCTAAAATACATATATCATTCCCTTTGTCCACTTGTTTTGAAATGTAAGTCACCTATTTACAAAATGGAAAGTGCTCTCTTTGACTATTTCAGTCTACTCTCCTACTGAATGGATGTAACAGTTGCCATGATATAAAAGTTAACCATCAAACACTAATTGTAGAAACAATCAGCAGTTGGTAATTTGCTGTCATTCTCTCCCTTGGAGCAAACTCCTGTACATTGTGAGACATTGTGAGAGTTCCTCTGGTTTGGGTAATATCACAGGGTTCTAAACCCTTGCTTGTGTCCCTGGAAAGGAGGATTCTGGTAGTTCCTCAGTTGTACCCTCCTGGTCTCATAACTAGTGGGGTATCCTTGTGTCTGTCTTGCCATTGGGGAGCATCGTTGCACTCTTTTTTTTACATTATTTCTTTTTTTTTGTACAGAACTTTCACTCGCTGGATGTATGTGCTGTGCAGCCTGGCATTAAATGTGTGCTAGCCTGCACAGGATCTCGTGGTGGATGGGGACTATGTGCACTGTTACTATAAATTGTGAAGAACAACATCAAATTGATCTGTCTTATCAGCCAGTTATGAGGGCCATCATCTTGATCTACTTTGTCATTCTCTTCCTTCTAGATCCCTGATCAGTCATTCCATGACATCAGTTAATTTGGTCCCCCATTTTTTATTAATAAAAATTCAAAAGTCTTGCGAGTTTGCTGAAATCCATCTAGTGCCAGTAACCTGGCAACTTGTTTGTTGAGAACGGGTGTTCAAACACTCGGAACTGCTTCTTAAGGTTACAGCAATTGGTTGGGTGGCTGTCACATCTCACAAATCATTGAAATTCTCACAGGGTGTAATCTCTGAATGAGAATTTCTTGAATTCAATGAGGAGCAAATCCTCTCGGAGCTCTCCCCCAAGGATAACGGTGGTTCATCAGGTTTTGATGTGTCATGATGGTAAATTGGTACCTAGCAGTGTACTGATTTTAACATTCAGCATGGCACACCTGACAACTATCAAGGGATACCTTCATTGTGAGGTATGGCCGTATATATCCAAACCTTCTGCATTGCCAGAGGTACGGCCATGCCCACACCACTTGCTGGGGCAAATGAACCTGTGGCAGCCAGGCTCACTTGCAGCCTGACTGCGTAGCAGAAAAGACAAGTGTGAATTGTAGTGGTAAACACCCATCATTCTCCCATGACTGCCCTAAGTGGCTGGAGGAAAAGAGGTACAATGCTTCGACAATCAATAACATTAAAGGTAGAAAGCTCGCTCCACTGCCTGCCCCACTTGACAAAATTGCCAGTGCGGTAGTTGGAAAGCTCATCATTTCGGTGCCTTCCATTGTAGTGAAGACCAATAGCAGCATTCCACCTACTGAATCTTTCTTGCCTGCAACCAAGTACCTTCTTACACAAACAAAACCAAGATTGGTGTCAACATCGACATCAATTCCTGTTTCTGCATTACTGCCTTCCTTTAACTTCTCAGGAAGGCTCCCTCCTTCACTACCACAGACGGCCAGACATTCCAAAACCAAGATTGGTGTCAACATCGACATCAATTCCTGTTTCTGCATTACTGCCTTCCTTTAACTTCTCAGGAAGGCTCCCTCCTTCACTACCACAGACAGCCAGACATTCCAAACCCAAATGGCCCCCACCGAGCTTAGGAGGAAAATTTTAACCCCACCTCATTCGGCATCTCTGAATCGTGTCATTTGGATGATTACCACTCTAAGACCTAAGATGGCCACACTCCTACAACGAATTGTCATGATTTTTGATTTGTCAAGATTCCAGAGGAATCTTGACAATATCAAAAACCTTCAGGTACACCAGCCCATCTGTGTGTACCTGCAGGAGACATACTTGCAACCAGTCACAGATCCCACGATCCGACACTTCTTTCCTTTGCTGGGACCATTCTCCATTCCAGGTCATGCCCCTCAACCCCAACTTAGAGGCAGTAATCATCCTCCACTTTGTGGGATTTGCTTTGACTGTCTACTCCATTTATTTACATCCTGGAAGTGTAATCTTCCCGGAAGACCTAGATATCACTTCATACAGCCCGCATCCCCCTTCCTCATCATCATGGACTTCAACGGATATAGTCTGCTTTGGGCAGTGCTGACACCAATGGGAGGATGGGGTCCAGGAGCAATGGCTCCTGGATCAATCACTCTCCCTGGTGAACACCTATGTCAGTACAAACTTCCACTCCCCAACCCACTTATTCACTGCCATTGTTCTTACCATCTGCTCCTCGAGCTAGGCTTGTAATCTGTAGTTCCCAGGTTCGAGTCCCTGCTGAGTCGGCGTTGAGATTTATCTCCACAAAACCTGCCCTGCCCACGATCAGTAGGAAACACTGATGTGCTTGGAAAGGCCGCCGTCCGTCGGATGGGACGTTAAGCCGTGGCCCCATATGCGGGGAGCCTACCCTGTGCACGTTAAAGAACACACTGGATGGCCTTGATGGGAGGTTACCATCTGTCCCACAACAGCTGTTCCAGTAGTCTCCATTCGTTACATGGAAGGTCGAGAACAACCCATATGGTAGCAATCACCTCCCTGTGGTCAATACAATCTCCCATGGGGTGCCTTCACATGTATCACAGTGGAGGCTGGAGTGGCTTCGAACACCTTTGATGATTTGTGATGACCACTTGTTCAGGAGCCAAATCAATGTTGCAGTGGCATAGATGATGGACTGTATCGTCCATGAAACTGCCTCAACCCAGTTTCCATGATTTCTGAAATCATGGTGGATTCCTGACAGCCGCAGTTTGTAAGCTCAGAATAAGACTTGAGGGGGGGGGGGGTATTTCGGAGATATCTGACATCCCCCAACTTTGAAGCATTCAAACGTGCCAGGGTGAAAGTCCATTTCATTGGTTGCCAGAGCCGGAAGGAATCTTGAATCAAATGTACATTTCTGTCATTCCCACGCCAGTTCCAAGGTCGTTGATAAAGTCCGGAAGATGGGTGAGAACTACATATACCACTCAATATCGATCTTAGAGTACAATAGATAGACAATTGCCAACACTCTGAGGGAATCTTTTTTTCCTCTGTCTCTTCTATGTCCTCATATCTCCTCAAGTACTCTGAGGAGCAAGGCTGAATGCTCTCTGTTGTTTTTCCACTCAAATGGCATAGAGCCTTATAACAGGTTATTCACGGTGGAGGAGTTTTGCCTTGTTGTGCTAGACAATGTCCACTGTGCCGTACTTCAGCATCTCTCACCATCGAATAAGTCATTCATAGGTCCTGAACACTTGCCCACATGTTTGTTGGGTGTAGATAACTGTCTGGAAAAGAGAATCCTGGTAATTGCTTGGGGGTCTTCATAGGGTGAATAGATAAGGTTCATTAGTTTCAACATAAAGAATCGGGATTGGTGAGGAATGCCACTACAAACACGACAGTCTGAGTGGAGGGGGTCCAGTACCTTCACCATAGAATCCCAGGCGGAGTCGTGCATCTGGGGTCTGTAATCCAGTTTTATTTGGACAAGTGCACAGTACAGGTGGAGCAAAGAACATTGGTCAGCATGCAAGAAAGGGAGGAGAGGATCCTAGATGTTCAGTGCCTGTGTGCACGTCGACCTGAGATGTCGGATATGAGGTAAAAAGTTAAATTTCTGGTCGAAAATGAGACTGAGAAACTGGGTCTCTGCCATAACTGGAATGGTGGTACCCCTGAGCCATAACTTGGGGTCCATATGGAGATTACGCTACGGCAAAAATGCATGCAAGTGGTCCTCTATGGGGAGAAAAGCGAAACCCATTGGCCATTATCCAAACTGAGATTGTTCAGGGTAATTTGCAGTTGTTCAATAAACCTCATGCTGAACAATGAGCAAAAGATGCTAAAGTCGTCAACAAAGAGGGCATTGCCTATAGTCATAGAAAGTTATTGTGTAATGGAATTTATGTTGAGAGTGAAAAGCGTAACATTCAAGACGTTAAATTGTGCTATGAAGATTGAAAGATTGTTGTTAAGAAGGATACAAAAAGAACGAGAAGATAAAAAAATTGGAAATGAAAATTGGCATGTGACCTCTCGAGCCGAAACTATCGAGCTCATGAAGAATGCTGAATCAACACGTCATGTTGTACGCATTTTTGGTATGAAAGAAAATTGACACCAGGTGCTCTATACATAAAAATTAATTCCTAATCGCCGATTCGAGGCAGATCAAGTGGTCTAAGATGGACTGGTGCTTGCAAAAGCCACACTGTGTGTTGGAAAGAAGGCAGTTTCCAACACCCAGTGTGGTTTTCGCAGGCTGGCCTGGTAATTTTTCCAATACCAGGCCAGCCTGATATTTGGAACACCTTGCATACCAGCTCATCAACACAATGAAACGATAATTTCAAGGGAACTTGGGATTTTTGCCTAGCTCTGGGAAGGCCAAAATGATAGCCTCCATTGTCTGGCACGACGGTGGATGCACGGGATGAGTGCCGAGCAAGGCGAAGCTCCACTACTGTGAATGGCCTGTTGTAAGGCTCCAGGCCATTCTAATGGAAAGACAGCGGAGAGCATTCAGAGATAGAAACTCGAGAGAGTATGAAAAGATGGAGGAGAATGACTCCCCCAAAGTTTCGGCAATTCCTTAGGGATCAGCAATTGCTTGTCCATTGTGCTCCAGGATCTATAATGAGTGGGACAAGTACTTCCTACCCATCATTCGGACTTTATTCCACACCACATTAGAACTGGTCATGTGGGTTACAGATAACACTGGGCAACAAACAAAAAGACTTTGAAATGAAAATAGCCAATCTTTACTAATTTCAAGATGTTGAACACAAAAATGGCAGTAAAATTTGTCGATTGGCTCTTGTTTAGGAGCGATGGTCATGTATAAACAACTCGGTCCAAATTGAGTACATAGGTAACCATTTCACAATGCTGTATTTTAATCTCCAGATTGCAACATATTGCATCAGCCTGCCATACACACTACCCCGAAGGTATTGCATCATTGATGCAATGTAGTTGAGTCATGACATTGCGACTTTATAATCACAGACAAAAGATGATGTAATCGTTAGTTGTAAGCAACATCTCGTAGGGTGAGCAAGTCTTTTGAGCGACTACCATTTACCCCTGAGTCACAAGTACAACCCAAGTGATCCTTGCAGTTTTAATCCAGCAGTAGCGATGCCTTGTAACTGTGATAATAGTGCAGATACATTTTTTTACATTTGCAGGGAAGTGACGTTTGCAAGCCAGAAAAGGGCCATCACTCCAATAGTGATAGTGGCGTATGAGTTTTATTTTGGATGCAAGATCAGGGACAAGGCCTGGGCCCCACACATATGCTGCAGTATGTTTGCAAGAAATCATCCGAAGTGGCTGAAAGGCGAAAAATGGCGATGCCGTTTGCTGTTCCTATGGTTTGGAGATAGCCAAGCAATCGTGCAAATGACTGCTACTTCTGCGTGATTACACCTGTTTCTGGAGGCATCACAAGGAAAAAGAAGTGGAGAATAGCATACCCAAATATACAATCTGCTCTCCATCCAGTTCTGTATGGCAAGGCCTTCCTGTTCCCGAATGTCGAAAATAATTTTCTGTCAATTCAGACGATGAGGAAGGAGGCGAACTGGCGTCGGGTTCTCCGCATCCTTCGGTGTCTAATGATGATCCAGACGTCTGCCACAGTGAGTCATCTGCGCCACACATTCTCACTGAAGAAGAAATGAACGGTCTCTTTGCGATCTGGAGCTGTCCAAGGCCAAAGCAGAGTTACTTCTCAATGAAAATGTCCGAGTGACTTTGTTTCGAACTCGTCATGAGCAGTTTGCACCTTCAGAAAGGAAGATGACCTTGTGTTCTGCTCTAATGTAGATGGCCCGATGAATGCCCTCAGAATCAAACATGACCCTCAAGAATGGTGACTCTTCATAGACTCCTCGAAATTGAATCTCAAGGCAGTGTTGCTGCATAATGGAAATCGACTTCCATTTCAGTTAGACACGCTGTCTACCTAAAAAAACCTACAACCTAAAACAGCTGTTGAACTGTCTTTAATGAATAAAACTGAACTGTCTTTAATGTAATATGGCTGGCATCTCTGTTGTGACTTGAAGGTAGTGGCTCTGTTGATGGGTCTGCAGCTGGGATATACCTACTGCTCTTTCTTATGTGAATGTGACAGCCGAGTAAAGACTTTGCACTACGTGAAGAGAAACTGGCCTCAGAGGAAATCTCCAAAGGTCAGAGAGAAGAATGTAGAACACCCAGCACTGGCAGAAACAAAATCCTGCTACTTTCCCTAAACATCAAACTTGGTGTGACGATAAGCTTCGAAAAAGTCATGGACCAGAGTGCATCAGCTTCCAAGTAATTGGCTGGCAAATTCCCTCGACTCATTGAAGCGAAAATTAAAGAGGAAATTTTTGTGGGTTCTCAGATCTGCGAGCTGTTCAGAGACCAAACGTTCCACTACCTGCTTCAGGGTGATGAGAAAAAGGCTTGGGACCCGTTTTGTCTGGTGTCAACTAAATTCCTCGGGAATGTTAGGACAGACAACTACAAGAAACATTAAAGACATGTTGTTTCTGTATCACAAATTTGGCTGCAATATGTCCGTAAAGATCCACTTTCTCCATTCCCACTTAGATTTCTTCCTTGACAACTGCATTATGGTTACTGATGAGCACAGTGAACATTTTTACCAGGATATTGCAACGATGGAGTAATGATACCAGTTGCCAACGCCACGCAACGCAATACGCCAATTGCGTTCGGCATACGTTCTATTTTGACATTCTGCATAAAAAATGCAGGTAAGGTTATAATTAAATACGACAATCACCAATTTTAAAATGGGAAAAATGTTTCCCTTAGTCGTGAAAGGGTTAAATGATTAGAGTTTGGAGGAAGTCTGATATCTCTGAAACACCCCCAAAGTCTTTCTGAACCTTACAAGCTGCGGTGTGCATTCGGGATTTCGCTATGGTTTTGGAAACAGAGTTAAGGTCTGAGGAATAGTGGAGGCAGCTGCGTGGACCATGGAGTCCATCATCTGCACCACTGCAACATTGATTTGACTCCTGGCTGAACGAGTGTTCATCAAGCTCAGAAAGGAGCTTGAAGCCACTCCAGTCAGCCCGCTCAAGCCTCCACCATGAGATGCATGAAGAGCTGCAAGGCTCCCCTCGGGTGGGTGATCACTTCCACATGGGCTGTCCTCGATCTCCCAGGTAAAGGGTAGACGGATTGACGAAAGCAGCAATGGTGAAATCAATGGCAGTGAAAGTGCGGATTGAGGAATGAATGGAGGGGCTGGTACTGGTGTGTTGCAGGGAGAGTGATGGATGCAGGAGTCAATTGGTGTCTTCCCATTGGTGTTAGCGCTGTCTCAAAGTGGACTGTTCCCATTGAAATCCCCTTGATGGGGAAGAGAGACAGCAGCTCTGAGACAAGGTCATCCCGTAAGACTATTCTTCCAGGGTGTAGGTAAACAGAGCAGATAGTCAATAAAAATGCAACATGCTTTACTGCCTCTAAATCACCTCGGTGCGAGCTCCTGTACATAGTGAGGGGACCACCCTTTGAAGGCTGGTAAGCAGGTCCTGCTAGGATCAACTATGCAGAGTGGTGAGTAACCTTGACCCCAGGTACAGGTTTGTGAGTTTCCTCATAACTTATTTTCCTTTTGTAGTTATAATTTCTTTGTGAGGCCAGTTTTGTCGTTCACAATTTTGTTATTGTACGCTTAGTTCCTTTTGTGTAGAAAGGTTTTTTCTGCACATTTCTCTTTTCATTTTCCTTTTATTTATTTGTGATGGCTTGGCTCACTGTCTGTGTGGGTATAGTGCCTGCGTAGCCGTGGCACCCGACTGAGCGCCCCTTGTTCAGCTCTATGGAAGGTGAGGACAGCAGGCACTGAACCATGCAAAACATGAGAGCTGATGAAGAAATTGATACGATTAATGCCAAAAAGATGGCTCCACATTAGCCCCCACCTACCTCATTGTTTCTATTATTTACGCCATTGTTGTCTTCGTTCCCAAGATTCCTGATCTAGTACTTGGGGACATCCCCATTTTTGTTAAGGTTTGAAAGGTCTTGTGAGAGAACCGAAATCCGTCAAGTACTTACGATCTGGTGACTTGCAGGTTGAGACGTTTCTTCCAAACACTAAACCATCTTCTGCAGTGGTTAAGCTGAATAAGAATTTGTCTTCCGCCTACTCTTTTAAGTCTTGAGATGGCCACACCTTTACAATGGAATTGTGGATTCCAGAGGAATCAGGACAACATCAAGGCCCTCCTTCAGGCACACCAGCCCAACTGAGTGTGCCTGCAGGAGACATACTTGCAGCCAGCCACAGATCCCACGATCCTGCACTTTTCACTAATTCGCCAGAACCGGGATGGAGATGGTCCAGCTCATGTGGGTGTTGTTAACCTTATGAGTAACCATTCTCTATTCCAGGCTGTATCCCTCACCACCAACTTAGAGGTAGTAGCCACCCATCTATTCATGGGTTCTCCCTGACTGCTCAGTATATCTTCCAGGAAGACCTCGATGATCTCGTCTTGCAGCTGCCATACCCCTTCCTCATAATGGTGAACATCAATAGACACAGTCCACTTTGGGGCAGGGCTGACACTAACATGAGGGGCATGGTCCTGGAGTAGTGGCTTCTGGATCCTTCTCTCTCCGTTGAACACCGGTGTCAGTACTTACTTTCACTCGTCAAATAGCAATTCACTGCCATTGACCTCACCATCTGCTCCTCCTTGATACTTCTATTCTTTATATGAGAAGTCGAGGACAACCCTTATGGTAGCGATCATCTCCCTGTGGTGTACACCATCTGGTCTCGTTTCGCAGCTGCTCTCCCATCCTCATAATGGGGGACTTCAATGGACACGGTCTACTCTGGGGCAGTGCTGATACCAACAGGAGAGTCGGGGTCCTGGAGCAGTGACTCCTGAATCCTTCTCTTTCTCTGTTGAACACTGGTGTCAGTACTTTCACTCTCCAACTCGAACATTCACTGCCATTGACCTCACCATCTGCTCCTCAATCCTTTCACTTTTTGCATGGGAGGTCGAGGACAACCCTTATGGCAGTGATCACCTCCCTATGGTGTGCACCATCTTCCATGGGAGGCTTTTCAGCCCTTCACGAGTCTCATTGTGGAGGCTTAATTGGGCTGACTGGAGTGGCTTTGAGCTCCTCTCTGAGCTTGATGCCCACTCTGTCAGACAGGAGCCTATCAATGTGGCAGTAGTGGAATTAATGGACTGTATTAGCGCACTTGGTTACTGATCTAAGGTATTTGGGTTCGAGTCCTGGGTAAGGTATGGATGTATGTGTAGTTTTTCTGCTGAGGTCCTGCCATCCTCTCAGACCTACTCTGGCATATAAACTGACAGGCTCCTGTCAGACCTCTGTGGCAAGCAGTTGCTTGAGGGGGTATTTTATTTATTTAAGGTTGCAGCTGCATCAACATTTCCTCAAACTTTGACATTTTTTTCAAAATTTTTTCCAAAACTGTGGTGGAATCCAGATTGCACCGCATCTCGTAAGGCTCAGAACAAGGCTTGGGGGCGGGGGGGGGGGGGGGTTTCAGATATATCCGACATCCCCCAACCTTGAAGTGTGCAAACGGGCCAGGGCAAAATCCTGTTTCGTTTGGAGCCAGAAGGAATCTTGGATCAAATACACGTCTTCTATCACCTGCACGACCAGTTCTAAGGTTGTGCGGGATAAAGTCTGGAAGATGGGTGGGACCACACGTCCCACTCGTTATTTATCCTGGAGCGCAATGGACAGGCAATTGCTGATCCAAAAGCAATTACTGATACTTTGGGGGAGTCAATCTCCATCTCTTCGTGTTCCTACTTCCCCCGAGTTTCAGCCCAGAAGAGCAGGGCAGAAACTCTCTGCTGTCCTTACACTCGAATAGCCTGGAACCTTACAACATCCATTCACAGCGGAGTAGTTTCGCTTTGCTCTGCACACCTCTTTAGAATCTGCTGTCGGGCCAGATAATGTTTATTATGCCATGCTCCAACATCTCTCACCATCGAGTAAGGATCGACTGCTCCAACTTTTCAATCTCATTTTTCTCGCGGAGCAGATTCTGGATTCCTGGTAGGAGGCCATTGTCTTGGCCTTCCTGAAACCAGGAAAGGATTCCTTCCAATTATCTTTCCATTGCTTTGACAAGTTGCTTGTGAAAGGTGTTGGAAAGAAGAGTATTATCCATTACTAGACAACTTCCTCCATCCATATGCAATGCCCTCTATGTTGACGATTTTAGCATCTTTTGCTCTTGGTCCAGCATGAGGTTCATTGAATGCTCAGGGCAATTTGCAGTTGTGTATCAGTTTGGGCGATGGCAAACGGGTTTCAGTTCTCCCCACAGAAGACTGCTTGTGTGCACTTTGGCCACAAGCATATTCTTCATCTGGATCCCTAGCTATGGCTTGGACGTAACATCATTCCAGTTGTGGTGGAGACACAAGTTTCTTGGTCTCATCTTTGATCGGAAATTGACCTTTTTACCACACATACGTCATCTCAGGTCCAAGTGCACGTGGGCATTGAACATCGTCAAGGTTCTCTCCTGGAGAGCTGAATGATGTTCTCTGCTCTGCTTGTACCATGCACTTGTCTGATCGAAACTGGACTACGGATCCCAGGTGTACGACTCTGCTTGGGATTCGGTGGTAAAGGTGCTGGACCCCCCTCCATCATAGGCCCTCCGTGTTTGCACAGAAGCCTACCACACTGCACCGGTCCACATCGGGGGATCTTGCATCCAAAATAAAACTCATGTTCCGCTATCACTATTGGAATGATGGCCCTTTTCTGGCTTGCAAACGTCACTTCCCCACAAATGTAACAAAATATATCTGCCGTATTGGAACAGTTACGAAGCGTCACTGCTGCTGGATTAAAACTGCAAGAATCACTTATGTTGTACTTATGACTCAGGGGTAAATGGTAGTCGCTCAAAAGACTTGCTCACACTACGAAACGTCGCTTACAGCTAACGATTACATCATCTTTTGTCCGCGATCTTAAAGCTGAGATGCCATGACTCAACTACATTGCATCAATGATGTAATACCTCTGGGTTAGTGTGTAATGCAGGCTGATGCAATACAATGCAATATGTTGCAATCTGGAGTTTAAATTACAGCATTGCAAAATGGTTACTTATGTACTCAATTCGGACTGAGTCGTTTACACATGACCATCTCTGTCTCTCCTAAACAAGAGCCAAACAACAAATTTTATTACCATTTTCGTATTCAGCACCTGGAAATTAGGAAAGATTGGCTATTTTCATTTCAAAGTGTTTTTGTGAGTTTTCCACTGTAATCAAATTACTATAGCGCAAGACTCTATGTATGCCTATACCACGCATTTGCCGTAGCATCATCAAGTGCTTACGACCCTTCCACTTTTCAAAAGAGTTCCCATCTTTCAAAGGCCCTAAACGAGTTTCACCGTAACAAATACGACTGCCATGTGTTTGTCCCTATAAACACTGTGCCAAGTTTGTGTCATATATGAAGTTAGTTTATTTATTTACTTTACATGATGAAAAATACTCTAGTTGAAATATTATTAACTGGTTATGATTATGGCCTAATTAAATAATACGTAAAAAAATGATATAGATATATAAAATGCAATTGGAAAAAATGAAATATGTCATAGCAAAGAAAAACAAAACTTTTTAAAGCTACAGAAGAAAAGGATGTAAAAAAATTTTACCGTATATAACGTTGGATAAGTATATTAGTAAGAACTTGTTTAAAAAAATTATTCAATTCACGCTATTGTATAATTGTATGCTTTTTCCTTGATACTAAAAGTCAGTAGGGTACACCGATGGGCTTGGAAAGGCTGCCGTCCGTTGGATGGGACGTTAAGCCGTGGCGCTGTGTGCGGGAGAGCCATACTCTGTGTACATTAAAGAACACGCTGTATGGCCTTGATGGGAGATTACCATCTGTCTCCCAACAGCTGTTCCAGTGGGTCCCCTCACCCAACCTTCTCTGAGCCTTCGGGGTCCTTGTGATCTGGCCATTTAGCCCATGGTGTGCAAAAAAGTGCCGCTCAGAGGTAAAACAACCCAACCAAACCCTTGATACGAAATATTCGATAGCCTTCAGGTATGCTGATACGAAATATTCAATAGTCTCAGGTATGCTGCCACAACTGTCACTGCGCATGCCGAATACCGCCGTAACCTTCGAGACTCAAGGCCTTCGCAGTCTAAATTGATGTCACATTCGGTGGATCTGCAGTGCTTCTCGTGCACATAGTATTACCGTCGCAAATCGAGCAACTTTTTTATAAGGGTGGGCATTTTTGTTTGATACTGTGCTCAAAAACTGATTGACATAGTATGATTATATTGTATATATGTACATTAATGTAATATTTCTATGGCAAACTTTAAAATAAGGAAGACGTTGAAACTAAAATAGATCTTAATTTGTAATTGTGTTAAATTGATGACTGAAAATGCAGAGTAATCGCCGTTTAACGTTCTCTGAACATGTATAACGATATATAAATTATCAATAGGGTCATAATCGGTTCTACATATAATTACAATGACACAATATGTTTAAAAATAAGGTAAAATGCGAATAATTACTCGGTTATATATTAACAAAAATAAAATCATTTCCTTCACATATTTTTCCTGATAAATGCTGTCAATAATTGATCCAGTTTTTTTTATACCATTGATAATATAATCATGACATAAAATTGTTTTGGAAAACTAGTGTGTTATATTAAAAGGAAAAAAACAAACAAAAATTCTTCAGAACAATTTTATTGACAAATGTGAACTACAAATTAATTATATACTGTAATAGCTTTAACTGTAACAATTGCAGTTATGATTTAATTGAAATACTTTTTCTTAGTGATTAGACTGAATTTATAGGACATGGATACAACCTTTCGATGGAATACATATTCAAAAACTAGCAGGAAAAGTGGATCTAAACTTTACAAACTACAATTTACTGCAAGCACATACACATTTTGGTTTACAAAGCTACCTGTAAATCTATGACTTAAGATTTGATAATATATCGCTCAACTAACCTCCCAAATGTAAAGAAAATAGTCTCTAATCAATTTTCAATTGTTAAAAATATAATTCTATGCAGCCTGGTAAAGGAAGATTAAATCGTTTAGGCATACATTTTTCCAGATATAAGCCAGTGGTGTAAGACCACTAAACTAACAGACACTGCCTTTTATCCACTAATAGAACTTATTAGTTTAGTGGTCTTAGAACACCGTGGCCTATATCTTAGAACACCGTGGCCTATATGGTTCAAATCCCACATGCCAACAAAACTATTAATTTCAAAGCCAACAGTGGAGTCCAACTCTGTGGATACTATTTATTGACGGTAGACAACTTTTTTTTGGCACTAAGACATTTTTTTTTCTAATTTCCCAAATTCTCTAACAAACAATCATTTTTTTTAAATATATTTGTTGAACACCAATAATCATTTCTAAAGTTTTTCCAATACAGTGTTCAAATTCACAACTTGAATGATAATCAAGTAATTCTGCATCATGTAAAAGACTGGTTGTGATTAAAGTAACATTTCTTTGATTTGCCATTTCCATAAATTCTTCTTCAAATTCAGTACACAATTTTTTCATAGTTATATAATTTTGTAATACAACATTAATTTCTATCTCATTTGGGCAAAAATAGACTGCCTCTATCATATATTTGCAAATACTTAAATTTTACATCCTAATTCTACTTTTTTATCAAGTAATAGTAAATGTTTACAATGATCCCATTTCAAACTTTTCAAAACTGAAAAATACACAATAACCTGCTATATATGCAATTACAGGAAGAGAGTTATCACAATCAGACAAATCTGAAGGAAGCACTGTAATGTTAATTTTAAGCTAATATACATAAAATTCATTTCCTTAAAATCATTTTTAAAATCCAAATCGGTTATTTTAATTTTACCACTTGACTTAGTGGGAAGTTTCAACAGGGACTACACTCTTAATTTCGTTTCACATTCAAATAATTGACGTACTTATATTATATTGGCTTCCAGCTAACTGCCTGTAGAGGCCAAAACGACTCACTAAATTATCAGTTTGAAATACCAGGTAAAATATATTTTGAGTTCAGAGGTACAATATGACGCAATTTCAAGCAATGAATATGCACTAAGTCTTAACGCAGAATGGGTTTCTTTCGTTAGTATACCAGTGTTCCCATTTATCTAGTCAACAATAAAGTAAAATAAATACCCCTTCAAGCAGCTGCTTGCCACAGTGGTCTGACAGGAGCCTGTTAGTTTATATGCCATAGTAGAAGGTCTGTGAGGATGGCAGGACATCAGAAAAATGACGCATACGTTTATTCAGGAAAGAATTCAGAAATGAGACATTTTCATCTGACTCTGAACACGCTAATGGCATTTGGTGTTTGTTATTTAAGCGTTCACCTTTAAAAGGTGATTTTACATTTACAATATGCCACCATGTTAAAATGAACTTAATGAAATTTGATGTATCTTGGTAATGTAACAATTTGTGTTTTTCTCCTATTTCTAAAAGTCCATTAACTGCAAAATCATTAAAAATATTTAAGACTAATTTAACACTTTGTCTCTCCAGGTTACTTGGGTTCAAAGCTTTATACGACAGATTAAATCCATATTTTAACAATGAGTTCACTTAAATTCTATGCAGTTCTTTAAGGGTTGATAAGGATGCAATTTTGAATGATGAAATATTATACACATTATTTTCAAAATGTGGATAGTACATACATTTTAGAATATGTTTTTCATTTAGCCAGTTATTTCTGATACATTTCAGCGAATGAACTAGGTCAGTAAGAAAAAAATAAAGGTGTTGATTTATCTGATGAATGAGGATATACAATTTGAACTTTAGGGGAAGAAAGACATAATGACATACTCATGATTGATAGAATTACTGTAAAAAATCAACTTCTTCCAAACCACTGATAATTTTTTTAAATAATACTGTAAAGAATATCGCCATTTATTTCTCTGGCTGGTAATGTATGAACTACATCTTTATAGTTGGAAAGCAAACTAGTTATAAATACATGGGCACTGGTTGCCATGTTTTGTGTGTTAAATGACAGACCAACAAGGTTACCACATTTGAAATCCAAATACTGTTTGAGATGAATTTCATCTGGCATTAAAATCACTTTTTTATCTGTATAATTCAAAAAAGAATATTTTTGCCTGATATATGATAAAAATTTCGAAACTACTTTTGTCTATAGCAGGGTTGACATTAAACCAAAGACAAATGCGTCGAATTGCACTCATCATCATCATTCATCCTCATCATCCTCAAGCAGCCATGGGCTACGGAGGTCCAACCAGACCACGCAATTTAGTTCTCCAAGCAAGTCTATCCTGAGCTACATCTACTGCATCTGGCCACTGCACACCAATTCTAACAAGGTCCTGTTTGACATTGTCTGCCCACCGCATCCTAGGTCTCCCCTTCTTTCTGAGACATTTAGGCACACTGTTCATAACCCTATTCGCCAATCTATAATTATTCATATGGGCAACATGGCCAAACCAACGGAGTCTCTCTCTGCACAATATGCTGCTTAAAGGAGGTTGCAAACTCCTTTGCCTAATCTCATCATTAGTTACAAAGTTGAACCACCTAATGCCCAAGATACTGCGTAAGCATCTGGAATCAAAAGCATCTAGTTTCCTGTTATCTTGTTTACAAAGTGTCCAAGTTTCACTACCATAACTAACCCTAGAAAGAACCAAACTATTATACAGTCTAATTTTAGTCTTTAGGTGTATACGCCTATTTCTCCACACTCTCCATAGGTTCTTAAAAGTCCCAGCAGCAATCCCTATTCGTCTGTTAATCTCATGCCGCACATCACCATTATCTGTTACATAGCTCCCAAGATAATTAAACTGTGACACCTGCTCAAGACTGCAACCATTCAGATGAACTGAATCACAGCCTGCCTGACCAATTTTCATCACTTTAGTTTTCTCTCTGTTTATAACCAAACCTACTCTCTACCAGTCTCATATACAGCTCGAATGAAAGAGTTCATCTCATCAACATCATTTGCCAAAAGGGCTAAATCATCAGCATAATCTAAGTCAGAAAGTTTCGTATCTCCAGCCCATTTAAGGCCAAAATCTTTCCCTTGAAGTGAATTTCGCATAACATAATCAATAACCAAGCTAAAGAGAAAAGGAAACAAAATGCACCCTTGTCGAACACCAGAAGTAATGCTAAACCAATTGCTACAAGCCTTACCAACTCTCACACACGACTCAGTGTTATTATAGAGAGCTTTCATAATGTTAACTAACTTGTCTGGTATACCATATGATCTCACAATCAACCACAAATTATGACGATCAACAGAGTCGAAAGCCTTTTTGAAATCAACAAAGCTAGCAACCAAAGGTTTCTGAAACTCTAAACATTTCTCAAGAATCTGCCTAAGTGAAAATATCTGATCCACACATCCCCTACCACTTCTGAATCCACATTGCTCATCACGCAATTGACTGTCAACCAGATTCTTAATTCTATTAAGCACAATCATGGAAAGAACTTTACCTGGAACAGAGAGTAGGCTGATACCCCTATAGTTATCACAAGAACTGCGATCACCTTTTTTGAAAATAGGGATAACACTAGCTCTGGTAAAATCCTTAGGAACCATGCCTTTATCATAAAAGATATTCAGAATTTCAGTCATCCAAGTGGTAACCGAAACATTCCCAGCCCTAAGCATTTCCGTAGTAATTTCATCTACCCCTGGGGATTTATGAAGTTTAAGTTTAGAAACAGCCAAAATAACTTCAGATTGTGTTATAGGGCCAACATTAAAGCTACCAATGCATCTATCATCATTGCAAACAATGGGAGTAGAACTAACTACATTGTTTAGAACATCACTGAAATGCTCAACCCACCTAGCCATGACAGAATCCTCCCCTTCTATAACCTTACCTTGTTTATCCTTCAATCCTTGTATGCCTGTCCGTTTTCTACCACACAAAACATTAACTATCTGGTACAGCTGTCTGCTGTTGTGCTGTCTAACTGCTTCCTCGGCTTTGTCAGCCAAACCATCAAGCCAAAGATTCTTATCAGCAGCTAACTGATCCTTTACAAGTTTATTAAGGTCTCTGTAATGCTTTCTATTAGGACTAGTAGGGTATTGATTAAGGGCATTCCTGCAGTTCTTTCTTTCCGAAATAAGCTCTAGTGCCTTATCACTCAGATAATTTTGCCTCTTCTGCTCCTTTTTTCCTAAAAGAGTACTGTTAGTGTCCAAAAAAGCCTGTTTAAAATGATCCCATTCTCCCTCAACTTCAGTAGTAAGCAAACCATGACTGTCATAATGACTAAGTAACCTATCATGGTAAGCTTTGGCTATAACTGGATCTTTCAGAGCTTCAGTATTAAAAGTAAATTTTTTAACCCTAGCACAACACTTTTTAAGTTTAAGTTGCAAGACACTTTTAACAAGGTAATGGTCAGATCCAATTTCAGCTCGCCTATATGCCCTGGTATTCCTAACAGAACTAGCCGATTTGCTGTTAATTAATATGTAATCAATCATATTCTTATGCAGCCCATCAGGTGAAACCCATGTGTACTTATGTATGTCATGGTGTTTGTAATAAGTGTTTGTCATTCTGAAACCATTGAGTTTACTTACCTGTAGATGTTGCCCATTTTAACTACCAATAGCAAAAGGGCCTATCACTCCTCCCCAAAACTCAGAGTCAGTACTAACTTTAGCATTGAAGTCACTTAGAACAAGGGTTAATATCTCCTTTCTTGACAGAATTCAAAATATCCTGAAATTGTCCGTAAACCTTTCCTTCTCATCATCATTGGGGGCATAATAGCAGATAACATTCAGGTCTTTAATACTTGTCTGAAATTTTGCTGTACGGAAACCTTTCATTAATGCACTCATATCCTAGAAGAGCATCGCTAGCGTGTCTGCTGAGAAGCAGACCCACGCCTTGGTGATGCTTATTGTCATCCCTCCCTGAAAAGAGAAATTTAAGATTATTTTTAAGAATCTGACCTTTTTCAGTCCATCTGGTCTCTTGCAAGCCGAGAATATCTAAATTATAACGGTGGAATTCTTGTGTGAAGACATCAAGAGAAAAAGCTCTGTGCAGAGTCTCCCATTCCAACTACCTATGGAGAGAAAATGGTTAGTGGGATGTTTAAAGAAACTATGTTTATTGAGAGAGGGAGTGCCGACAATATCAAACAGCCCCCTAATCGCAGACATGGGGCAAAGACCCGTTCCCCCACTACTAAAGGCTGAAGCCATCTACACTGGAAGACTTCCTCCAATGTAGAATTTGACGATGCCAATAGAAGCAAAGAGTTCAGGTTCCTGCGATGACTTCTGCTCAGGATTATCCACCAGCTGATAAACATATCCTATGAATCTATTCACTTGGGGCTGTCAACCCACAAACAAAAAGAAAACACAGTGGAAGATTTTCCCTCCACAGAAGCCCACCAGTGCAGCAAAATCAGGATCCATAATCAAGCTCAGAGCCATATATCTGTCCAGTCCAGTAGGTTTATATGGTGAGCACCAGGATCCTGTGTGGTTGATCACTCCTCAGCAGGGTAGAAAAAAGAGAAAAGTAGCCATAGTTGTCCAGATCAGTAGGCCACACTAATCTGGCAGCCCTCCCCTTCCGTTTACACCTCCACAAGAGAGTATCTCTTTTGAAAGTTACTAACGGTCCGCACCACGAGAAGGCGGGGTTGGACATTAGGTGCTAGGCCTGGCCGGTTCTATGCATCATCACAGGGGATTGGTGCATAGCTCTCCTTCCAGTGACTACCTAGCTACCATTTACAGACCAACCACCACGAATTGTACTAGGATGTGGTAATCTAATGTTTTCACTTTCTCTAACAAAATTATATGCATGAGGAGCCATGCTAAAAAAAGTGATGGAAAAATCATCATATCTGATGAATACCTTGAACCACACTTATTTAACCCAAATAGTATCAACTGTTTCTCAATGAATTTTAAATGATTGTTATTACTTTCATCAGATGGGCAAAGTACTTTAAAAATATTACACATTAATCATTACTACGTCTAATATTACTTTCAGGAGTTTTAACCCTTATTAAACAATTTAAATGATCATTTAAAACATCAATATGACTGATGTTTTAGAAGAAAAGTATATTTTCCAACTTTGGATTGCTCATTATCTTTTTCATATGCTCTCACCATAAGCTCAGAATTAACAACATGAAATTTTACTATAGGAACTGGAGTTTTGATGGAATGCTACCAGGAATTAGTGTGGGGACTTTCAATTGCACTGTAACTGTCTTACCAGTTTTCTCATCGAATGCGTTTGAACATCTTTGAAAATCACTCTCTTTGAAGGGTAATTCACAAACCTAGAGAGAAAGATGAACACCATTAAGTGTGTTGTGCTTTATATGTTAAAGTTTTTTTTTTGTCTGATTGTTACTGATCAATTAAGCTTAATCTACAACACTGTTGTGTTATTCTAGTTATATATGCTATATAAAAAAATAGTAAGAAAAGTAAAAATTATTGTAAATGGTCAAAAGTCCAAATATGTCAACAAATTAAGTTTCTCTGTGTTTCGAGAGATGCAAACTTGAATTATATTGTTCAAGTGAGTAGAATAATTGCAAAAAATATTGAATGCATTAAAATATATCTTGAATTACAAATATAAGGCAATGATGAATTTGTATTATGCATTAGTTCAATCCTACAGTATTTATGATATCTGTTTAATGAGACACCAGTACTAGAAATTTTCCATATCTTGTAGAAACCTAATTTGAGACATATTTTACGTTTGACTTATAATGATCCAGTAAAACGTTTCGTGGGCAATAATAATTTGCCTTTTTCAACTCTATGATTTCCGTATATAAACAATTCTGTTATGCTATGTATATTTGTAGGTGAAATGATCAATCACTACATAATTTATGTTACACAAGCAATCATGAAATAGAAATTACCCAACGACTATGGCATTCAAACATTAAGTAATGAATGGTATATAACCTGTTCTCTTGAAAATGATTAAAACTAACTAACACATTAAAACTCTAAGGAAAATGTGAAAATCAGATTTGCACAAACCTGAGACACTTTCAAGTAAAAGAGATATGGGTTTCTAGATGCATAGTTCATTCCTGATATTTCCCAAGGGTATTGTGAAAATAAACCTTAAATTTACGTCATCCAAACTGTTAATGAGTGACTAATGCTCTGTACTGTATATATATATGTGTGTGTTGTTTTGTGATCACTATTTCTTAAACCTATATTTCACATAACTGTATAAAAATCTCATATTCAATACCCTCCTTCAGCAAAAACAACCACGATACAAATAGAAAAGGATAAACAAACAACTAATTGTGAGACTAAACGTATAGCAGTTAAATTATATGAATGTATAGCACAATATACTCTTCACAATTACCATTCTAACCATTTTATATACTCTTGCCAAATATTGCAATTTTGCTAGGATTTCAGCAATCCCAAAATTTTATCACAAATATACTTGCTATTATAATAAGGCGAAAAACAAAATTGACATACCTTGCTAAATTTTGGTACTGTGAAGTTTTCTCTTCTTATTGCTAGAAGCCATTTCCTGCACAACTCTTCATCCTGGGGAAAACTGTAAACGCTCACATTTCTTTAACTTTCATAGTTTCGTCTACAACCAGGAATAGAACAAGGATGAGGCATTTCTTTAAAAACTTATTCACAAGTAAAAACTTAATCACAGGAAAATAAAGCGCCACTTCGAAGATAACACAACATTAGAAAATACCGCCAACACAACCAGCTGCGGGGTGTCAAGATGTTAGATCCACGAATACTAACGTCAGAACATATGACGTCATCAGTGAAATGGCCTTGAGTCTCGATGGTTACGATACCGCCAGCTTCTACTACCGGTGTGGTGTACGGAGTTTCGATCACGAAGTTGACAGGAACCGAAATCGATCTCCCAGGGCTCAGATCGGATATTTGACTTTAATGTTTTTAAATGTAAAAATAAAATAGATTATTTATATTTGAGTAGAATCTAAAGTTCTAATATTACTCTTACAAATTCTCGTCATAACAGCAAAAAAAGATAAAAAGTTGTTTTAATGAAGGAAAGAAAAAAAAAGATAAAAAGTTGTTTTAATGAAGGAAAGAAAAAAAACTTTTTTTAACTGTTTGACGTCTTGAGTTCGGGCGACCGGTATTCTTGCTGTATCCACCGCTTCACGGTGCCGCACACGAAACAGCTTACTGCGGCCAAAGACCGTCCGAAAACCGATCCTACCGTGTCGCTTCAACACAATATTTTGCCGCTTATGGGCTGAATTTGTTACGGCGACACGGACATCGATAATTCATACTTAGAATTATCTAAGCTTCGTTTAATGAAACCTGTTAGATGTAATGGGAACAAATGCAACTACACAACTTGTATAAATGATCGATTATTTTCAGTACCGTCGACAGGGTGTAGCATAGAGGCAACCCGCTTCACGGTGCCTGTGATCATTTACTTTTCCTTAACTAGTTTTACTTAATTTATTTTATATGTATCATTTTGGGGATTATTGTTAACAATTAGGATATTGTTAACAATTTTTGTTAGCGTAGCAAGTGCGGAAAGAAGTTTTTCCAAGCTTAAACTGATTAAAAATTATTTGCGAACAGCAATGACCCAAGAAAGATTGGTTGATCTAGCAACTATATTGATAGAGGCGGACATAGCTTATAATTTAAATTTAGAAGAGCTTATAAACAGATTTATTGTGCGATATCCCCATAGAGCAAACATTTAATTAATATTGTTATATAATTGTTTTGCGTTGTTTCTCTTGTAATGAAAACAAACTAGCAATTGGAGATTTTCTTATATTTTTGTGTTATAATGCATCAGGGGCCCCCTCGGTGTGAGCGCCTGTACGCAGTGAGGGGGACCACCCTGTGAAGGTTCCGCTGGCTCGGTTATCTTCGCAGGGTCCTAAACACTCGCCCGCGTGTTTGCCGTGCGCGGAGACCCGTGTCCCGGGAAAGGAGGATCCTGGTAGTTGCTCGGGGGTCCCCGTCTTCTCTCCTCAGCTCATGACTGGTGGTGTCCCCTTTGGCCGTTTTGCCATTGGGGAGCCTGTCCGTCGCGGGGCTGGGCAGCGGATTCCGGGGCCTCTGCTATACACTGCTTTGGCCTCTGCTTCCGGTAAACGGGAGCTCCTGGGGTGGCCCCCCCAGGAGCAATCGGCTGGTGGGCAGGTCCTGCTAGGGTCAACCGTGCAGAGCGGTGAGTAACCTTGCCCACGGTCCGGGTACAGGTTTACAAGTTTCCTCACAACTTATTTTCCTTTTGTCGTTATCTTTTCTTTGTGAGGCCAGGTTGGCCATTCACAATTTTGTTATTTTAAGCTTTGTTTCATTTGTGTAGAACGTTTTTGTTCTGCACATTTCTCTTTTTATTTTCCTTATATTTCTTTGTGAGGGCTTGGCTCACTGTCTGTGTGGGTATAGTGCCTGCGTAGCCCTGGCGCCCGACTGGGCGTCCCCTTGTTGGGCTCCGTGGAGGGTGGGGACAGCGGGCACTGAACCACACAAAAATAAACATGAGAGAGAAAAGAAAATTCGATCACTGCCAACAAGAGGGCTCGACCTGAACCCCCGTCTTCTTCGTCTACGTTATCACTGCCATCGTCTTCTGTATCTGTGTGTTCGTTCCCAAAGTTCCTGATCATCCACTCCACGGGTGATCAGGTACCTGGGGACATGTCCCCATTTTTTGTAAATAAAGGTTTGAAAGGTCTCGCGGGAGAGCCGAAATCCGTAAAGCGCTTACGATCTGGCGACTTACAAGTTGAGACCGCTTGTTCCAAACACTCGGAACTGCTCCTGAAAGTCAAGGAAATTGGTGGGGTGGCTGTCGAAGTCACTCCCCATAAAACTTTGAATTCCTCTCGTAGTGTGATTACCGAGTGGGGCCTCCTCAAAGTCACTGAGGAGGAGATCCTCTCGGAGCTCACACCTCAAGGAGTAACAGCGGTCCACCGGGTTTCGACACGCCGTGATGGGAAATTGACACCCACCAGGGTGCTGATTGTCACCTTTAACTCGCCACGCCTGCCTTCTTCCATCAAAGCAGGTTACTTACATTGTGAGGTACGGCCGTATATACCGAACCCTCTGCGCTGTTTTCAGTGTCAGATATACGGTCATGCCCGCACAGCATGCAGGGGCAAGCCCACCTGTGCTCGCTGTGGCAGTAGGGATCATCTCGATCCTGACTGCACAGCAGAAAAGGCATGCTGTGTGAACTGCAGTGGCGAACATCCGGCGTACTCCCGCGACTGTCCAAAGTGGAAGGAGGAAAAGGAGGTACAACGTCTCAAAGTCACGAACAACATCTCGTATGCTGAAGCGAGAAAGCTTGCTGCACCCCCCGCCCCACCTGGCAAGGTTTCCTATGCCAGTGCAGTCATTGGAAAGCCCATCGTTCCAATGACTTCGGTTGCGGTGCAGACTGACATCAGTGTACCACCTACTGAGTCTTTCTCGCCAGCTGCGAAGTACCTCCTCACGCAGGCGAGACCGAGGGTGGTATCGACTTCGACATCAACCCCGGTTTCCATTCCTGCAGCTCAGCCTTCCACCTCCACCGGAAGGCCTCCTCCTCCCCGACCTCAGACAGCAAGACCTTCAAAACCTAAGGGGCCCCCACCGGGGCCCAAAAAGAAAATCACCGCACCTCAAAGGGCGGTCACCGATCCATGCCCCTCGGACGATTCCGAGGACATGGATACCGACCGCCCCCTATTCAGTAAACCGTCCTCCGCGGCAGTTAAGCTGAATAAAAACTTGTCGTCCGCCCACTCTTCTAAGTTCTGAGATGGCCACACTCCTACAATGGAATTGTCGTGGATTCCAGAGGAATCTTGACGACATCAAGGCCCTCCTTCAGGCACACCAGCCCATCTGTGTGTGCCTGCAGGAGACATACTTGCAGCCAGTCACAGATCCCACGATCCGGCACTTTTCACTGGTTCGCCGGGACCGGGATGGAGATGGTCCAGCTCGCGGGGGTGTCGCCATCCTTGTGAGCAACCATTCTCCATTCCAGGTCGTACCCCTCACCACCAACTTGGAGGCGGTAGCCATCCATCTCTTCGTGGGGTTCTTGCTGACTGTCTGCTCTGTATATCTTCCACCTGTGAGCATCGTCTTCCAGGAAGATTTTGATGATCTCGTCCCGCAGCTGCCGTCCCCCTTCCTCATTAAGGGGGAACCTCAACGGACACAGTCCACTTTGGGGCAGTGCTGACACCAACGGGAGGGGCGGGGTCCTGGAGCAGTGGCTCCTGGATCCTTCTCTCTCCCTGTTGAACACCGGTGTCAGTACTTACTTTCACTCCCCAACCCGCTCTTTCAGTGCCATTGATCTCACCATCTGCTCCTCCTCGATCCTTCCACTCTTTACATGGGAGGTCGAGGAACACCCTTATGGAAGTGATCACCTCCCCGTGGTGTGCACCATCTCGCGTGGGGGGCCTTGCAGCCCTTCACGCGTCTCGCGGTGGAGGCTCGATCGGGCTGACTGGAGTGGTTTCGAGCTGCTCTCTGAGCTCGATGACCACTCTGTCAGCCAGGAGCCAATCAATGTGGCAGTAGCGGAGATAACGGACTGTATCGTAGATGAAGCTGCATCAACAATTCCTCAAACTTCTACACGGTTTCCTCGCTTTCCGAAACCGTGGTGGAATCTAGATTGCACCGCAGCTCGTAAGGCTCAGAACAAGGCTTGGGAGGTGTTTCGGAGATATCCGACAACCCCCAACCTCGAAAATTTCAAACGCGCCAGGGCGAAAGCTCGTTTCTCCGACGCCAGAGCCAGAAGGAATCTTGGATCAAGTATACATCTTCTATTACCCGCAAGACTACTTCTAAGGTCGTGTGGGATAAAGTCCGGAAGATGAGTGGGAACTACACGTCCCACTCGTTATCGATCCTGGAGCACAATGGACAGGCAATTGCTGATCCCAAAGCAATTGCTGACACTCTGGGGGAGTCATTCTCTTCCATCTCTTCGTCTTCCTCCTACTCCCCCGAGTTTCTGGCCCAGAAGGGCAGGGCGGAGCGCTCTCCGCTGTCTTTCCACTCGAATGGCCTGGAGCCTTACAACAAGCCATTCACAGCGGAGGAGCTTCGCCTTGCTCTGCACTCTTCTCGTGCCTCTGCTGTAGGGCCGGACAATGTCCATTATGCCATGCTCCGACATCTTTCACCATCGAGTAAGGATCGGCTGCTCCATCTCTTGAATCGCATTTTTCTTGAGGATCAGTTTCCGGACTCCTGGCGGGAGGCCATCGTCTTGGCCTTCCCCAAGCCAGGCAAAGATCCCAAGATTCCTTCCAATTATCGTCCAATCGCATTGACGAGCTGCGTGTGCAAGGTGTTGGAAAGAACGGTAAATGCCAGACTCATCTGGTATTTAGAACATCACGGCCTTCTTTCCAACACCCAGTGTAGCTTTCACAGGCACCGGTCTACTTTAGACCACCTGATCCGCCTCGAATCGGCGATCAGGAATTCCTTTTTACGTAGAGAGCACCTGGTGTCCATTTTCTTCGACATCGAAAAAGCGTACGACACGGCTTGGAGATTCAGCATTCTTCGTGACCTCCACAGTTTCGGCTTAAGAGGTCACATGCCGATCTTCATCTCCAACTTTTTATCGACACGCTCTTTTCGTGTCCGTGTTCGGTAACACTCTGTCGCAGCCGTACCCCCAAGAACAGGGGGTGCCACAAGGCTGCGTTCTGAGTGTTACGCTTTTCGCTGTCAAGATTAATTCTATAACTAGACAACTTCCTCCATCAGTAGGCAATGCCCTCTATGTTGATGACTTTAGCATCTTTTGCTCTTCGTCCAGCATGAGGGTCATTGAAAGACAACTGCAAATTGCCCTGAACAATCTTTCGGTTTGGGCGACGGCAAACAGGTTTCAGTTCTCCCCACAGAAGACCGCTTGTGTGCACTTTTGCCACAAGCGTAATCTTCATCTGGATCCCGAGCTGCCGCTCGGGGGTAACATCATTCCAGTTGTGGCGGAGACCAAGTTTCTCGGTCTCATATTCGATCGGAAATTGACCTTTTTACCACACATACGTCATCTCAGGTCCAAGTGCACGCGGGCATTGAACATCGTCAAGGTCCTCTCCTCCCTCTCTTGGGGGGCAGACCGATGTTCTTTGCTCCACCTGTACCGTGCACTTGTCCGATCGAAACTGGACTACGGATCCCAGGTGTACGACTCGGCCAGGGATTCGGTGGTGAAGGTGCTGGACCCCCTCCATCATCAGGCCCTCCGTGTTTGCACGGGAGCCTTCCGCACCTCACCGGTCCAGAGTCTTTACGTTGAGACCGACGAATCTTCTTTATCTCTTCGCCGTCAGCAGTTGTCCCTACAATATGCTTCTAAATTGCGATCCCTGCCTGGCCATCCCACTTGGGACTGCGTTTTCAGTCCGAAGTGGGAAATGCTTTATACTAATCGGGCGACTGCCATTCGTCCTTTTGGTTTGCGTGTCCGAGGCTACCTCAGAGACATCAACACCAGTCTCGATAGCGTTGCACAGTCGACAGCCTAGCCACTTCCACCTTGGCTCGCTGTTTCCCCTTCCTGCGATTTTTCCCTGTGCAGGACGGGGAAGGCCTTTACACCAGACTGTGTGTACCGGCAACTCTTTGCCAGTCATCGTGCTGAGCACCCGGACTTCTTGCCTGTCTTTACAGATGGCTCGAAGTCCAGCACATCGGTGGGATCCGCCATGGTCTGCTGTGATGTAATCATTGCAGACCAGATCCCACTGCAGTGTTCCATCTTCACCGCAGAGTTGCACGCTATCAGCCTCGCCTTGGACCATGTGGCGACTAAGCATCATCGTCGGTGTGTGCTTTACACCGACTCGCTTAGCTCGCTACAGGCTTTGATCTCGGTGAGGCATCGGCCTCACCCTGTTCTTACTAAGATCCGCCAGCAGCTACATCGTCTGGCAGCCACCACCACCATCCATTTCTGTTGGGTGCCCGGTCACGTCGGTATCAGGGGTAATGACTTGGCAGATGCTGCTGCCAAGTCAGCCACGCCCCTGTCCGACTCTCCGTTGCCGGTTCCCTATCTGGATTTCCGGCAGCGTTTTGCCACCGAGCTCCGGGCACAGTGGCAGAGATCTTGGTCAGAACAGCTTACGAACAAGCTCTTTGAGATCAAACCTATCGTCAAACCATGGCAGTCTTGTTACCGCAGGAATCGCAAGGAGGAAGTTGTACTTGCTCGGCTCCCCTTGGGTCATTCGTTTATTACACATTCGTTTCTTTTACGGGCGGACGACGAACCCAAGTGTGAGTTTTTGACACCTTTTTAACGATCAAACATATTTTAATTTCATGTCATTGTTTTAACATCGAACGTCGTATGTTTTTTAACTTTCACGATTTTACGTCCGAGCCCCTTACACTCGGACATCTTTTATCAGATCATTGTCATTTTACCGCTGTTTTTCAATTTTTAAAATTTACTGGATATTTTAATCGAATTTGATATACTGTTTATACTGTATGTTTTAATCGCATTATTTACCCCAGGTCTCTTACATCTGGGATTATTTTATTTAGTATTTCTACAGTAGTTTTACTCTGTTTATATGCACCTGTTTTTTGTTGTTTTACCCATTTACACTGTTGAAAATGTATTTTAAATTTTGTTTGCGGGTTTCTATGTCTTTTATCTTTTATTTTGTCTTTTGTTTGGCGCATTATGGCCTTGTTGCCGATGCGCCATTAAACTCCAAACAACCAACCAACCAACCAGCATCAGGGGCGATATTTAATTATTTGTCTCAGGGCGCGATCTAATCTGGCGACGGCTTTGATTATTTTAAATAACTGAAAAAGATTATACGTTTATTCACATATTGCACGATATTCCTTGTATCTTTCTGGACGTTCTGCAGATGCATTTGTTAGACACACGATTAATTGTTCTTTCCTTACTGCAGAAATTCCATAGGACTCGTTGGCGAGGCTCTGGTGACGGGCACAAACAAATGACCGTTGATCTTGCGCCGCAGAAATTCCATAGAACCGCGTTACTTAGGCTCTGGTTACGGTCACAAACAAATTGCCGTCGACCGTGCGCAAATCCTTCCCAAATTCGTTCAAAAGGCGACTCCTCGCTCTTCTGTTATATTTCGGTTACTTTTAAACAATTGCACTTACCTGCGTATTTTTTTACTTAACTACGTAAAAAAATTATATGTATTTATACTAGCAGATTCTTAGGGAGGGGGGCGTACCTACCTACAACCCTGACTGAAGGACAATTGAACGAGTCCGTAACTAGTAGCATTATTGACGTCATTGTGTCGTTATCACTAGTCGTTAGTGTCGTATCGTGACGTCATCTGTACGTAGCTATATTTATCTATGTGTAAGTACATTGCAGCTCGCCATAAGTTTTATTCGTGTAACTAGTGACAGCGGTATCGTAAAGTATTAGTTTTGTGGCATATAAAATAAATATTAGCCGCCTCGGCAGCTCAGTGGTATCGTGGTGGCACTGCGACTACCGCAGTCCGGGTTCGAATCCCGCTGTGGATGGCATTGATTGCCCCTCAATATCAAAAAGTGTTCAACTATTGACTTATAAAATTCTGTTCTCTCATTGGGACATAAAACCTAAATAATTGGCAATGAGCCCAGCATTTCAAATTGAAAAAAAAACTTCATATTTAACCACTCATCTTAGGTAGAACTTTGAAAATTTTTTTTGTAATGAGAAATGCAATAAGTAGGTGGAAGGTGATTGGTTAGTGAAATATGTATTTTTGACTGTGGCTGTCCATTGCATTCTCTAGCCATAGGAAACCAAAAGGAAAGTCGTGGAATTCCTAATCATGAAAAATCAATTTCAGAGTTTTCTGTGTAATTTGACATAATACCTGGCCCGGATGAAGAAAAAAAAAAAAGATTGGGAGTCGTGGGTGGGGGGGAGCGGTGGCAAGAGACTATTCCCAATAGAGTATAATATTTGCCCCATCTTTTTACAGGTCTTTACAAATTTTCTCGAAAAATGCATGAAATATAAATGTTTGTTAATTTTTGCCTTTGCCTTACCATCTTCTGAAAAAAAAAAAAGGTAGGGCGTAAAAGCCCCCCACAAACTCTCTCCATAGACCAGTCCAGGATAATTGCTGAAAAATAAGTATGATTTTCATTATGTAGATGCTGTTTAAGAATAAAGCATATGGGCTCATGGTGAACATCTCGGTTATATCTTTCTATTAGATCAAAGGTTCTCTATGCAATCATATTTGTCATGTTTTTAAATTTAAAATTGCTATATATAAAATGCCGAAACTTGCATAAACACTGAAACATGATTTTAGCAAAAAATTTTTAAGGTTAGATTTTATACATTCATATGAAAAGCAGAGTAAAATTTGATACACTTATGATTCCTACCTGTACATATTACTAATAGCCAATCTTTAATTAGAATATTTGATAGATTTAACATTTCTTTTTTTCAAGTAGTGAAACAAATTCTGTAGAAAATAAACAGAACCTTTTCTATTATTCCTTGCAAACAAAAATATAAAGCATTGGACCATACATTACTATCTTCACTCTATAAGCAACTACAGCCTAGATAACAAATGTTACAATGCAGGATAAATCTTGTTAGTGGATCAAAAAAAATCTTACCTTCATTGAATTGAGACCCTGTGCACGAACATGTTTCTTGGTAAGTTTTGGTGCACACTGTCCAGGATCTTTTCCAATCAGCTTTATTGAAGTCCACAGTGTGGGTGAAAGATACAAGACCTTTTTTTCGTTTCCAGATCATATTTCATTAAGTTTTGTCTTAAGCTTTTCAAAAGGTGGTGGATTGTAAATGCCAAAAATTCTCTTCCCATTGATTTCAAAATATAGTTTTTTGGGGAGTCATGCCCAACATTGAAAACTGATGGACAGCTTTCATTATATATAGACAGTTTTCATTATGTTAACTAACTTGATTGGTAGGGCATATGATCTCACAATGAAACAGATTCAAAATCCTTTTTGAAATCAATAAAGCTAGTAACCAAAGGTTTCAAAACTCTAAACATTTCTCAAGAGTCTGTTTAAGTGAAAAAGTCTGATCTATACATCCTCTGCCACTTCTGAATCTACAGTGCTCATCAAGTAGTTGTCTGTCAACTAGATTCTTATTCTATTAAGCACAATCATGCAAAGAAGTTTACCTGGAATAGAAAGTAAGCTGGTACCCCTACAGTTATCAAAAGAACTTATCCAAAGAATTGTGATCCCTTTTTCTAAAAATATAGATGGTAAAGCTCTGGTAAAATCCCTAGGTACACAATGCCTTTATCATAAAAGATATTCAAAATTTCAGTTATCCATGTTGTAACTGAACCATTCCCAGCTCTAAGCATTTCTGTAGTAATTTCATCTACCCTCGGGATTTATGTAGTTTAAGTTTAGAAATAGCCAAAATAACTTCAGACTGTGATATAAGCCAACATTAAAGCCAGTAATGCACTTATCATCATTCCAAACAATGGGAGTAGAATTAATTGCATTGTTTACAACATCACTGAAATGCTCAGCCCACCAGAGCCTAGCCACCATCATGGCCAGGAGGTATCATGGTATCACCTAGCAATGATTGAATCTTCACCTTCAAACATGTTTATTCTACTTAGGGGCTTCTCATTTGCTGAAATTATTATGCAATCCATTATGTGAGTTAATGGAGGCCTATGAGAGGCAATTCATTATGCAGAGGTACCATAATATATTACTATTTCAGTTTTCTCAAGCATCCATTAATGTGAAATTACTAGTGTTAAAGTTGTTTATGTTTAAATATTCATAAAATTAAAAACTTCATTTTCTTTGAAAACAAGCATCTCATATTCATCAGAGGGGATATGTATTCTTCCAGATATGACAGTAACATGTGAAAAGTTTACTATATATGTGAAAATGTTAACCTATCGCTGAGCCCATAAGACTCCCTGTGTTACCCTCTGTTCTTGGGAGTAAGACTGTGACAGAGTGCTGTTAACATGGACCCGAAAAGAATGAGAAAAACAAAGTTGACAAAGAAAATTGGTGTGTGACCATACAACCCAAAGGCGTGGAAGTCACAAAGAATGCCGAATTGCCACACTTTGTCATATGCTTTTTTGATATCGAAGAAAATGGACGAAAGGTGCTCTCATTTTAAAAATGAATTTCTGATAGCAGATTCAAGGCATATCAGATGGTCAAGAGTTGACCGTTGACTTCGAAAGCCACACTGGGTGTTGGAAAGAAGGTTGTAGTGTTCTAAATACCAGATGTGTCTGACATTTACCATTCTTTCCAACACCTTGTACATGCAGCTCGTCAGCACCATAGGACAATAATTCTAAAATAATCTTGGGATCCTTTACTGGCTTAGGGAAGGCCAGGAAAATAGCCTTCCACGAGACATTCAGAAACTGTTCCGTGACAAAAATGAAGTTGAAAAGTCGGAGCAGCTATCCATACTTGATTTTGAGAGATGGTGGAACATGGCATAATGGAGCCACTGTTCGAGGACTCCACCTTTTCGTGCTTGTGTCAGTACTACCCCATGGAAATTTGCCACTTTTCACTACTTTGTATGCTCTGACTAAAGGATCCTTTAAAAGTTCATTATATAAGAAAAGAACAGAAAAAAATATTTGTAATAAAAAGTTTATACCCAAATTGAAGGGGAATGGGCTTTGCTTCATTATAGTCATAATTTCATTATTACTGACTTCATTTTAAACCCATCTGACTGTACTTAATTTTATCTCTTATATGGTATTTTCATTGACTATACATATAGGTATAATATATGATATTTCCATTTATTATAGATAGTATTATGGTATAATAGTATATGGTATTTCCATTATTTACACATTATATATATATAGTAGGTTTGGTGATAAACAGAGAAAATACTAAATTGATTAAAATTGGCCAGACAGATGTTGCTTCAGTTGTTTTGAATGGCTGCAGTCTTGAACAAGTGTTTCAGTTTAATTATCTTGGGAGCTATGTAACATATACTGGTGATGTGCGGCATGAGATAAATGGAAGAATAGGGATTGCCATTGGGACTTTTAAGAATCTATGGAGAGAGTGGAGAAATAGGTGTTTACACCTAAAGACTAAAATTAGGCTGTGTAATAGTTTGGTTCTTTCTAAGGTTAGTTATGGTAGGGAAACATGGACCCTTTTTAAATAGGATAACAAGAAGCCTGATGCCTTTGATTCTAAATGTTTACGCAGTATCTTGGGCATTAGGTGGTTCAACTTTATAAATAACGGTGAGAGAAGGAGTCATCATCCGCCACTGAGCAGCATATTGTGCAGAGATAGACTGCATTGGTTTGGTCATGTTGTCTGCATGCATAGCTGCAGATTGGCAAACAGTGCTCATAATCATGAGCAGTGTGCCTAAGGGTTTCAGAAAAAGGGGGAGACTAGGTTGTGATGGACTGACAATGCCAAACAGGACCTTTCTGGAATTGGCCTAGAGTGGCCAAATTCAGCAGTTGTAGCTCAGACTAGCTCAGTTGTAGCAACAGTCTGGTTGGCCCACCATAGCCCATGGTTTCATTAGGATTTTTTAGTATGTATGTATGTATGTATGTATACATTATTTTGAGCAAACTAATTTTAGCTATTAAGGTTTTAGTATTTCAACACTATGTCTTTTTTTTCTTTGCAGTGAAACATGGCTATTGATCATGTCAACCATTCAAAATCTAAAATGAGTGTTAATATATCACAGTATGATCAGAGGACATTTATTGGAAGATTAAAGCATTATTTTGTAGTGACAGATCCAAGAACTATATTTGTTCAAGATGACGAACTAGAACAAGCAAAGGAATTAGTCTGTTTATGTCAGTTAGTATATGATTACTGGAAACTTTTTCTAGGATTTTACCTGCATCATATTTGTATTCATTTTCTTTGCAAAAGAAAACTGATATGTAAAAATTTCAATATAATAGACCCTCACTTAACGATCTTTTGTTATTAATATATTGATGAATTATTACTTTTCACTTGACAATTTAAAATTTTCAATAAAGCAAAAATATTTTAAATATTAATTTTCAAAAATATAAAAATATTTTACACTAGAAACATTTTTTATCAAAAAATAACACAGGAACTTGTCCAAAAATGAGTTATCAGAATGCAATGGGCAAAGTTCTTTAACAAGGAGTGTGGTCACCCCTTATCGTAATGCAGGCACGACAGCAATGTTCCATGCTGTTTATGACGTTGTGAATCAGCTCAGTAGGGATAAAAAGCAGTAATAAGTTCCCCCTTTCTTTCAGGTGGTGGGTTGAGGGCAGCAACATGTCTCCCAAAAGCATTTCACACGTGCTCAATCGGAATTAGGTCAGGAGATTGAGCTGGCCACTCATTCGCAAAATGGTCTCTTCTTGAAGGTAATGTTCCACTAGTCGAGCTCTATGTGGACGATCATTATCATCTTGTAAGATGAATGTTTCATCTATTGCATCAGCGTATGGATATACATAAGAGTCCAGGATGTCATTTCTATACCTTCGAGCATTGAGGTTCTCACTCGCCAACACATAGAGGTCTGTGCATCCACCTAAGGAAATGCCACCCCAAACACGTGCTACCTCCACTGTCTCTTTAATGGATGTTACTGGGGTGACAGCTGGTGCCTTGTTCTCTCCATATCAAACAGTGTCCGGAATCACTCTGCAAGCAATATCTGCACTCATCTGTGAAGAGTACAGATGTCCATTGCTCTTCTGTCCAGTTAACATGCATGTGTGCCCAATTCAACCGCTCTCTCCTGTAATATGAGGGGTATACAAATTACTGGCCTTTTAGCATATAGACCTCCCTCATGAAGCCTTCTACGCACAGTAGAAGCTGATACAACCCTCCCAGTGGCTGCTGCAAGAGAGAATCATAGCTGAGAGGGAGTAGATGTCCTACCTTCATGCTGTTAATCACAGATATTAGTCTTGTACAGCGGTCATAACTCTGGCCCTTCCTCGGCTAATCCTCTGAGACATGGAATCCATGCTAAGAAGTCTATTCCACAGTCCATGGATCACAGAAGGACTCGCATTCAGCCATCGTGTCATGTCTGACTGACTTTGCCCTGCTTCAAGCCAGCCAATAGCTCTCCACCACAGTTCATTTGGCAAATAAATCTCGAGGTCATTCCTATAAAATGGCTATTTCGAGTTTCTATACTCACATTTATAACACAAAATAACAATCTACTCCAAAACACCCATTTTTATGCCACTATCAGATTATGGAAATTAACAAAACCTAGACTATTTTGCATATGATATGCTCATTCAGCATTACTTTACTGGTTACATGAACAAGTTTGGTGAGGATCGCACAATTTTTTGGCGATTATCGTGATTTTTCTCATTTTTCCTTAATTTATGGAAACCAGTGTATATATGTATCTGTTTGGGTATAGAATGTTTCCCCTACTGCACCGCCCATTACATTGACCTATTGCAGCAAAAAAAAAAATCAGAAAACTCCTTACACTGGCAAGAAAGGTATCACATTTAGTTCATTGTTGATGTTAAACTTATAGTGATGAGATAATGTGAGACTGAGTGTTTTGAGACATCCTTACAGTAAAACATTTTCAGTATACATCATAATAATTTACTAGTTATAAAAATAGATAATTTAAAGGACCATCAGGTGGCTTTACGAACAAAAAGTGTTGCATTGTCATGTTGAATGCATTTTCATATCTAGTTAACTGTTAGCATGTGTGCAAAAGTTAAGTTACACATCAGTTTTCACTAAATTTTGAAATATATATTAGATGCAAATTAAGTTAGTTATGTTATATCTTGTGAATATACTATCTCGTTTGGCGCATTATAGCCTCAGTAGCTCATGCGCCAAAAAACCCCAAACAACCAACCATCTTGTGAATATGTAAATGAGTGGTAAAACTGTTACAGATGTGCCAAAACATACAAATGAATTATCAATGCAAAAGGTACACTATAATAGGTCTTTGCATTTTTATTGTATGCCTACAAATTGGGTGTATTATTTTTGTTTTCCCATAAATTAGAAATTGCCATTTTGTTATAAATGCTTCAGAGATATAGTTTAGTTGGCTTGCTACTAAAAGAATGGAGAGTTAAAAGAATTGGGAGTTTACCCAATCTGAACCCACTGTAGCCATTGCTGAATGTATCTCAAATGGTAGTGGTCTCCTGGGCCTGGAGGCAATTTTATGATACAGGTGATTTGAATAAATATAGAAGAAAACTGTTATTAGCTGGGTGGGATCTGATCTCATGACTTCCTGATAATGTCAGGTGCTCTGACTGCTGAGGTACTGACTGTCAAATTATCATCCTCTATTAGTGACTTTAAGCATTATACCATAGAGTTAGTCATTGGAAATGTATCTGTCATTGAAAATGATTTAGAAATTATTTTAACAACAGGTAATTTCACTAGAAGGCCAGAACTAGGTATCAAGAAGAGGAGGCCCTATTCAAAAAGTGTAGTGGTTTGTATCCCTTTAATGCCTCCCCATAAAAGATCCCATCTAAAAAGGTCTCTGCAGCAGGTACATGATACCCAGGAAGAGTGGACATCTATTCACTTCACATGAATTGGGATTCAGCTTACAATCTGATTTTCAAAGAATATTCATTTGGAGAGAATGTGGGGTACAGTATCATCATCATAACAGGAAAAAGGATCAATATGGTGGTGATGGTTTGATGGTCTAGGAAGACATCAACATTAACCCTTCCAGTGTCCACTTGTCTGTATACATTCGCAGAATCCATAATGAGAGGCTGAGGATGGCTGTATACATTTTAGTGCAACAGAGAAAAAAAATCGATTTAAAACAAAAATAAAAATCGCCATTGTAAACATTTTGAATAATATATTTTATAAATACATATAATTCAAGCTTGAAAAATAATATTTTGTTCTTTCACTTGATGCATATTTTATTGAACTACACTATAAATCACTTGTTAAAACCATCTAATTGCCATTTCTTAGAAGCACTATACAGTATTCCTGATTTGTTTGTTAAAGTTACCCTACACTGAAACAATCACTTGATTTAAGCTCACAAGTTTGATTTGAACCATTATCAACAAATTTTTCCTTAAAGTTTTGCTGTAAATTAACAAAAAAATTGCTATTTTTAAAAACGGAAGATTTTGGAAGCAACTGATTAATTTAAACCATTTTTCTTTCCCATTTTACATTCCTTTCTGCCATCCATAAACGTATTTCATTATTCCCAGAATTATTTTTATCATTTATCCCAGCATTCTATGCATCTTCCCACTATTCAGATCGAAACTGTAACTAAAAAAAAAGTTTTCTTAGAAGGAACCAAACCGAAGTTTGTTCCAAAGTTCAGTGCAGTGTAAAGTATGTCACATAGCAGGTGCAGTTGAGTCTGGTTGAGTGCAGTGACCTAGTTATTGCTCAGATGTGTACTAAAGTGACTCTATAGTGAATGTTTACAGAAAGAGTTCCTCTCGGATATAAGATAATATGACCATGAATCTAGTCAGTATTAACCTTTGTTTTCATTTCTGTAGATTTATTTCCTCAAATTATCGTTTTTTCGTCAGCTACAATGGATGGCTGGCTTTACAAGTCATTGTGGGTATGATTTAACATCGCATTAGGTTATATGTTAATAATTTTTATTAATTCTTTTCTTGTAAAAAAAACTTTGTGAACTTGTATCATTTCCTGAAAATGAATGAGGTATTTGATATTGAAGCAAAAAACATGTTGTTTACATGGATAATTTAAACTAAATACATCCTCCCAACAAATTGTATTATAAACTCCCTACATAAGCTTAGTATTTTTTTAATTTTTTTTTAATAATTAAACCTTAGTTTTCATTTCTGTAGATTTACTTTATTTCTGTAAATTATTCATCATTCCATAGATTGATTTCTTATCGTTTTTTGTACAGTTATGCTATTGGGTAGCCGGCTTACAACTTGATGCTTTGGATATTTTATTTAACATCATATTAGGGTAGCTGTTAAATCTTCTTTTATTTTATATTGAATTTCCAGTAAAATAAACTTTGATCTGGTATTTTCTGAAAATTAATGAGGTCATGGATACTGAAGCAAATTTATTTCTGTCAATTTCTGTAAATTACTGCTCTTCACATCAGATGAGCAGTTTAAAAGTTGTTGTGAATATTTTATTTAATATCTCATCATCATCATCATCCTCAAGCAGCCATGGGCTACGGAGGTCCAACCAGACCGTGCAATTTAGTTCTCCAAGCAAGTCTATCCTGAACTACATCTACTGCATCTGGCCACTGCACACCAATTCTAACAAGGTCCTGTTTGACAGTCTGTCCACCGCATCCTAAGTCTCCCCTTCTTTCTAAGGCCTTTAGGCATTTCAAAGCCAATTTTTTTCAGCTTAGTATTTCATGAGTTCCATGTCTACAGGACACATCCTGTGAATCTCTACTACTGAATTATTGATGAGTGTGAGAGTCAAATATTAAATTCCATCTCTATGAGGCAATATAGATGGCACCACTGTGCAAATCAAATAAAAAAAATCTGGAAAGTTTATATGCCACATCAGGGGAAGAAAAAACGTTAGTCGATGATAGTGTAGTGGCTAGCATAACTGCGCACGTTTCCAGGAGATGTGGGTTCGAATCCTATTCACAGCAAAACCAATTTCTTTTTCAGCTTACTATTTCATGACCCCCTACTATCTTGGCTGTATCACTCTGACAATATAACCTTTTTTTTGCTTTGGTGCCCAGACCTTTCTGCACTTCGCCAATATTGCCAAACTTCAACACCCAAAGAAAAAAATTCATAATGTTTAATAAAAAAAAGGCAGCCAAGAAAGTTTTTTACCATTTCATAACCAGTTCAGAAAATCCCATGAATGTGAGAAGTCCAAGTCACTTTGTATAACATTGGCTGTGTTTAAAATATATGATACTGAAAGGAATCTCTTCTTCTTCTAGTCATTCAGTCATAAGACTGGTTGAGACTCCATAACATGTCGCACCATCTGGTACGGTCTTCAGCGGCTCTCTTAAGCTCGCTGTAGTTTTTCAGGTTTGTGTCTTCACATGCTCTGGAAATGAAAGTGGTTCTTGGTCATCCTCTTCCTCTCTTTCCCAGAATTTTACCTTCTAGTACTCTAGTAACAAGTCCTCCATGTCTTAAGTTGTGGCCCAGCCATGACAGTCTTCTTCTCCTTATCATCTTCATCATTGTCCTTTCTTCGCCCACTTTCTCTAAAACTCTTTCATTTGACATCTTCTCTCTCCAACTAACTCCTTCCATTCTTCTACATCCCCACATCTCGAATGCTTCTAATCTCTTTTCATCATTTTTATTCAGCATCCAAGTCTCGGCTCCATATAAGGCTATGGTCCATACATACATCTTTAATATTCTTTTTCGTAGTTTTAGGTCTATGTTCTTTGCCGTTAACATTCTTTGTTTCTCTCTAAAGACCCCTTTTGCCATTACCAATCTTTCTCTTATCTCTTTCTCGCATCTGGCATCTTCTGGGATTTTCTGTCCCAGATAGCGATAATTATTGACTTGTTCGATTACTTGTCCTTCAATGCTAATGTTCATTTTTCGTGGTTCTTTTGCTATCATCATAACTTTTATCTTTCCTCTATTTATCTTCATTCTGTATATTTTTGCCACACTGTTTATTTTGTTTATCATTTTCTGCAGACCTTTCCTTGATCCGACTATAATTACTTGATTGTCTGCAAATTTAATTGACGAAATTCTTTCACCATTGTTAGTATTCCGTCCCTTAGGTCATTTAGGGCTATACCCATCATAGCCTCTGAGAACAGATTGAACAGTCCTGGCAATAGTAAACAGCCTTGTCGAACTCCCTTCTTAATTGGTATTGGTTTTGAATTTCCTTCTTTAATTGTTATTATTGCATTTTGATTATTGTATAGATCTTCAATCAATTTAATTATTTTATTGTCTATACCAGTCTTCTTAAGAAACTCTAATAGTTTAGACCATGGAACCCGGTCAAATGCCTTTTCATAGTCAATAAAACAAACGAAAAGAGGACGTCTCACATCAATCATCCTTTCAGCTAGAAACCTCAATGTACCCATTGCTTCTCTGGTTCCTTTTCCTCTTCTAAATTTGGGCGGGGGTGGCTCAGTCGGTAGCACACCAGGCTCGTAATCTGTAGTTCCCAGGTTCGAGTCCCAGCTGGGTCAGCGTTGAGATTTATCTCCGCAAAATTCCCCGCCCTGCCCACGGTCAGTAGGGGACACCGATGGGCTTGGAAAAGGCCGCCGTCCGTCGGATGGTACGTTAAGCTGTGGTCCTGTGTGCAGGAGAGCCATACCCTGTGCACGTTAAAGAACACGCTTGATGGCCTTGATGGGAGACTACCATCTGTCTCCCAACAGCTGTTCCAGTGGGTCCCCTCCCCCAACCTTCTCTGAGCCTTCGGGGTCCATGTGACCTGGCCATTTAGCCCATGGTGTGCAAAAAAGTGCTGCTCAGAGGTAAAACAATCCAACCTCTTCTAAATCCATATTGGTTCTCATTCAAATTGTCCTTAATACTCTGTTCCATTCTCTTCTTTATGATTTTCAATAATATCTTAGATGCCTGTGGGATTAAGCTAATGGTTCTGTAGTGTTTTCATTCTGTTGCTTTTTTTTGGGGGGGATGGGTATGATTAGTGATGTTGTGTGTTCATCTGGCCATTTTCCTTCTGAATAGCATTCATTTACAAAATGCCACATCCAAGTCTTTAGTTGTTCTCCTGAGGCCTTGAATAATTCGATGGGTAAGTCGTCTGTACCTGGTGCTTTAGAATTTGGTATTGATTGTAGTGCTTCATTAAATTCTTCCCTTGATATGTATAGAACTGGATTTTTCGATTCTCTTTCCTGATTCTTATCTTTTTCTCTTTTATCATTTTGGGTTATATTGTGGCATCCTCTTTGTACATTCTCTTACATATTCCTCCCATCTCACTATTTTCCCTTCTGGATTTGTGATATGGTTTCCTCTCTTATCTTGTATGGTGCACGCTTGTATGCGTTTATTCTTCTTTGCTATGGCTTTTATTTTTCTATGTGCTAAATCAGATCTTCCTCTATGTTCTAATTCTTCCACCGCACTGTTCCGTCCACCATTTATCTCTTTCTATCTTGCATTCTCTGTCTAATTCGTTTTTCAATTTCTTGTACATTTCAACTCCTTTAGGTGTTTTAATTCCTTTCCATTTACGCCTTTCATCCATTTTCTCTAATAAAGCTTTCGTTATCCACTGTTTTCTAGGTTCTGCTTTTTTCCTCCCTATTGTTTCTTCTGCTACTTCTGTTATAATACTCTTAATCTTGTTCCTGTGATTCCACTCATATCTTCTAATTTTTGGTTGATTCTTTCTTTATATTTATTATCTATATCAGGCTCTTTCAAAGCCTCACAGTTCCATCTCTTCTGTCTCTTAATCTTCTTCCATTTGAGTAGGCATGTCATCTTAAGTAGATTATGGTCTGTATCAGCATCTGCCCCTGGATAAGCTATTGATTTCTTTACTCGGTTTCTGTAATGTTTTTTGACTAATATACAGTCTATTTGGTAACGATTTCTGTTTCCTGGGCTCGTCCATGTGTATCTCCTTCTTTTGTGGACTTGGTTCCAGGTATTGGTTACCATGAAATGTTCTTGTTTGCAAAATTCGATTAATCTTTGTCCTCTTTCATTTCGTGTTCCCAGTCCATATTTTCCTATTATATCATCGTCTTGTCCTTCTCCCACTACCGCATTCCAGTCACCCATCACTATGACATTGTCTTTTGCTCTTGTCTTTTTCAAGAGCTCTTCAAGTCCTTCATACATATCTTCCACTTCTTCCTCCTGGCCAGATATAGGCATGTATATCTGTATGATTACTGTGTCTACTGGTCTAGTTGCCATCTTTATCATTATTAGTCTATGATTGATTATCTTAGTCTCAAGTATATTGGGTGTTGTTTTTTTTATCTAGTATCAAAGCCATTCCTCCTTGTCTGTTTTCATTTCCCGAGTGCACTACATGGTATTCATCACTCTGGTATTCTCCTTCTTCATTCCATCTTGTTTCAGAAAGTCATAATACATTGATTTTGTGTCTCTTCATTTCTCTCTTGATATTCTCTAATTTTCCTGTTCGTCTCATGGTTCGCACATTCCATGTGGCCACATTCATCCAGGGATTTCGCTTGTTAATGACCTGAGAAGCCCTGTTCCCTCTCTTGTTGGGCCCGGCACCAGGGCAAGCCATGGCCCCAGAGTTGCCAGCTACTGGATTTTTTGTTTGTGACATGTCATGAAGTTTTTTACTTGGGAATATAATGTGGTAGTTTCCCCTTGCTTTCCACATCACAGTAATGCAACCTTCTGATCCTTTTGATTATAGCTTGCATGTTTTTGGGCAGGAGCCTGTCCAACGATTCTATCTTCGGCCTCTTGCCAATACTGATAGTGCTGTTTGCCACATATCAGGGAAATTCCAGTTAAATATTATTTGGAAGGAAATTTTCTTTTGATTAATATATACTTTAACTATTTTTATTCTTCACATTTTCCAAAATTAAGCCTTAACCCTTCCAGTGTTCAGCCTGAAAAACAGGTTTCATCCAGGGGCCAATCTATTTTCTGCCTATGCTCAGCCAAAAAAACTTGAACTTTAGAACTTTTTTGCCAAATAACTAATGAAAGGAATTATGGCATGTTCTATGCCAAATTAATCAGCATTTAATTCTGGATTTTCTGAAATTATAATATTTGACAAAAAAGACCATATGTTTTATTTTAATAGGACTTTTTTTTTTAGATTTGCTTGTTAACAATAGTTAAGCAAATCTAAAAAAGTCGTGTAGTAAAAAAATGCATCTGGCAACAGTTTTTTGTTTCAAGTAATTATTTTTCTTGTTTTGTAATTTTTTTCTTGGTACCATACTTTGAGAAAATTCTAGGTTTCAAGCCAACTGTGCTGACTCAGATAAACAAATCAACTTTAGAATTTTTAAAAAAAATAACCAATCAACGGAAATAGGTCATGTTAATATACCAAATTAAACGGAATTTAATTACGAATTTTATGAAAAAAAATAATATAAAAAAATTTGCAAGCATATTGATTTTAATAAGCATTTTTTAATGTGATATGGTGAAAAAAAAATCACACTATACAATTAAGGCTTCGTTTTGGAAAACCTGCTCAGTAAAAATAGTTAAATTATATATTTATCAAAAGAAAATTTCCTCCCAAATAATATAATACTCAACCTGAAATATGATTTTCTTTTCATTTAATGATTCTTTTCATTATTGTATATTTTAAACATGGCCAGTGTTTTACAACGTGACTTGGCCTTCTCACATTTACAGGATTTTCTAAACTGGTTGTGAAATATAAAAAAAGCTTCTTTGGCTGCTTTTTTTTTACTAAACATTGTGAATTTTTTCTTTGGGTGTTGAAGTTTGGTGATCTTGACTGAGTGCAGAAAGGTTGTGCCCCAAGGATCAACCCTTCCCGAAATTGCCCTCCCAAATGATGGCCGATTTCCGTAGCAAGGAAATCTATTTTGTTTCCGTATCCAAGACATTCAATTTCAGAAAACGGTACAAGCTCAAAGTTTTTTTATTAAAAAAAAAACAAGAAATAATAAAAGAAAATTACATATAACCTAATGGGATATTAAATAAAATATCCGCAACAACTTTTAAGCCGGCCTCCAACTTAGCATAACTCAGAAAGATCGATAAATCAGCCGATTGAAGATTGCTAACTAACAGAAGTAAACATACAGAAATGAATTTGCTTTCATATCCAAGACCTCGTTTATTTTCCGAAAATGATACTATATCAGAGTTTTATTGGAAAAGTAATAAATAATAAAATAAAAATTAACATAAAGCCTAATGTGATGTTAAAATATCCACAGCAACAAGTTGTAGGCTGGCCGTATGATATAACTATGAAAAAAAATCAATACTTATTGATCGGCCAAAAGATTGCTAATTTCCGAAAATAAATATACTGAAATGAAAACTAACTAAGGTTTAAATATAAAAAAAATGCAAACTTTAGATAGAGTATCCAACATGCTGCACCAAAACTGTAAAAAACACACAGCACACGGAATGGAGATAGCATGTATCATCCATCTGTGTCTTGTTTGACTCACTGAAGCATAACTAATTAAATGCAGGTGCAACCAGAATTTCTGAGAAGGATGTGTTTACTTTCACTTTCAATTTGAAGGATGCTGGAAAAAATGATAAAAATAATGGGAATACTGAAATAGGTTTATGACAGAAAAGAGTGTGAAACGGAAAAAAAAAATTGGGATACGTATTTTGTAATTACTTCCAAAAATCTATCATTTTTAAAAATAGCAGTTTTTTTGTTAATTTTTAGGATATTTTTGAAAATTTAAGGAAAAATTTGTTGATAATAGCTCAAATCAAAGTTCTGAATTTAAATCAGAAGGTTGCTTTAGCAAATAGGAATATTAACAAGCAAATTGGCAATACCGTTTAGTGCTCCTAAGAAATGGCAATCAGATGATTTATAAAATTATTTATATTGTAGTTTAATAAAAACTGTTTAAAAACTGCAAAACAATACTGTAAAAAAACTGTAAAAAGATATATATATATAATAATTACAATGACAATTTTTATTTTTAAAAAATTGATATATTTTTGTTGTATTAAAAACGTATACATACGTCATTGGTCCTTCAATTCAGATTCTTCGTACGTATACAAATGGCTTGGACACTGGAAGGGTTAATTGTAAAGTGTAATCTTTTTTATTCACCATATCATATTGAAAAAAAGCTTATTAAAATCAGTCATCATCATCATCCTCAAGCAGCCATGAGCTACGGAGGTCCAACCAGACCGTGCAATTTAGTTCTCCAAGCAAGTCTATCCTGGAGCTACATCTACTGCATCTGGCCACTGCACACCAATTCTAACAAGGTCCTGTTTGACATTGTCTGCCCACCGCATCCTAGGTCTCCCCTTCTTTCTGAGGCCTTTAGGCACACTGTTCATAACCCTATTCACCAATCTATAATTATTCATACGGGCAACATGGCCAAACCAACGGAGTCTCTCTCTGCACAATATGCTGCTTAAAGGAGGTTGCAAACTCCTTTGCCTAACCTCATCATTAGTTACAAAGTTGAACCACCTAATGCCCAAGATACTGCGTAAGCATCTGGAATCAAAAGCATCTAGTTTCCTGTTATCCTGTTTACAAAGTGTCCAAGTTTCACTACCATAACTAACCGTAGAAAGAACCAAACTATTATACAGCCTAATTTTAGTCTTTAGGTGTATACGCCTATTTCTCCACACTCTCCATAGATTCTTAAAAGTCCCGGCAGCAATCCCTATTCACCTGTTAATCTCATGCCGCACATCACCATTATCTGTTACATACTCCCAAGATAATTAAACTGTGACACCTGCTCAAGACTGCAACCATTCAGATTAACTGAATCACAGCCTGCCTGACCAATTTTCATCACTTTAGTTTTCTCTCTGTTTATAACCAAACCTACTCTACTACCAGTCTCATATACAGCTTGAATGAAAGAGTTCATCTCATCAACATCATTTGCCAAAAGGGCTAAATCGTCAGCATAATCTAAATCAGAAATTTTCGTTTCTCCAGTCCATTTAAGGCCAAAATCTTTCCCTTGAAGCGAATTTCACATAACATAGTCAATAACCAAGCTAAAGAGAAAAGGAGACAAAATGCACCCTTGTCGAACACCAGAAGTAATGCTAAACCAATTGCTACAAGCCTTACTAACTCTCACACACGACTCAGTGTTATTATAGAGAGCTTTCATAATGTTAACTAACTTGTCAGGTATACCATATGATCTCACAATCAACCACAAATTATGACGATCAACAGAGTCGAAAGCCTTTTTGAAATCAACAAAGCTAGCAACCAAAGGTTTCTGAACTCTAAATATTTCTCAAGAATCTGACTAAGTGAAAATATCTGATCCACACATCCCCTACCACTTCTGAATCCACATTGCTCATCACGCAATTGACTGTCAACCAGATTCTTAATTCTATTAAGCACAATCATGGAAAGAACTTTACCTGGAACAGAGAGTAGACTGATACCCCTATAGTTATCACAAGAACTGCGATCACCTTTTTTGAAAATAGGGATAAAATAGCTCTGGTAAAATCCTTAGGAACCACGCCTTTATCATAAAAGATATTCAGAATTTCAGTCATCCAAGTGGTAACCGAAACATTCCCAGCTCTAAGCATTTCTGTAGTAATTTCATCTACCCCTGGGGATTTATGTAGTTTAAGTTTAAAACAGCCAAAATAACTTCAGATTGTGTTATAGGGCCAACATTAAAGTCACCAATGCATCTATCATCATTGCAAACAATGGGAGTAGAACTAACTACATTGTTTAGAACATCACTGAAATGTTCAGCCCACCTAGCCATGACAGAATCCTCCCCTTCTATAACCTTACCTTGTTTATCCTTCAATCCATGTATACCTGTTCGTTTTCTACCACACAAAACATTAACTATCTGGTACAGCTCTCTGCTGTTGTGCTGTCTAACTTCTTCCTCGGCTTTGTCAGCCAAACCATCAAGCCAAAGATTCTTATCAGCAGCTAACTGATCTTTTACACGTTTATTAAGTACTCTGTAATGCTTTCTATTAGGACTAGTAGGGTATTGATTAAGGACATTCCTGCAGTTCTTTCTTTCCAAAATAAGCTCAAGTGCCTTATCACTCAGATAATTTTGCCTCTTCTGCTCCCTTTTTCCTAAAAGAGTACTGTTAGTGTCCAAAAAAGCCTGTTTAAAATGATCCCATTCTTCCTCAACTTCAATAGTAAGCAAACCATGACTGTCATAATGACTAAGTAACCTATCATGGTAAGCTTTGGCTACAACTGGATCTTTCAGAGCTTCAGTATTAAAAGTAAATTTTTTAACCCTAGCACGACACTTTTTAAGTTTAAGTTGCAAGACACTTTTAACAAGGTAATGGTCAGATCCAATTTCAGCTCCCCTATATGCCCTGGTATTCCTAACAGAACTAGCCCATTTGCTGTTAATTAATATGTAATCAATAATATTCTTATGCAGCCCATCAGGTGAAACCCATGTGTACTTATGCATGTCATGGTGTTTCTAATAAGTGTTAGTTATTCTGAATCCATTGAGTTTACTTACCTGTAGGAGACGTTGCCCATTGCAGCTACCAATACCAAAAGGACCTATTACTCCTGCCCAAAGGTCAGAGTCAGTACCAACTTTGGCATTGAAGTCACCAAGAACAAGGGTAATATCTCCTTTCTTGACAGAATTCAAAATATCCTGAAGTTGTTCATAAAACCTATCCTTCTCATCGTCATCGGCATCCTCAGTGGGTGCATAACAGCAGATAACATTCAAGTCTTTAACGCTTGTCTGAAATTTTGCTGTAAGAAACCTTTCATTAATGCACTCATATCCTAGAAGAGCATCACTAGCGTGTCTGCTGAGAAGCAGACCCATGCCTTGGTGATGCTTATTGTCGTCCCTCCCTGAAAAGAGAAATTTAAGATTATTTTTAAGAATCTGACCTTTATCTGTCCATCTGGTCTCTTGCAAGCCGAGAATATCTAAATTATAATGGTGGAATTCTTGTGTGAGGACATCAAGAGAAAAAGCTCTGTGCAGAGTCCTCACATTCCCACTACCTATGGAGAGAAAATGATTAGTGGGATGTTTAAAGAAACTATGTTTATTTAGAGAGGGAATGCCGACAATATCAAACAGCCCCCTAATCGCAGACATGGGGCAAAGATCCATTCCCCCACTACTAAAGGCTGAAGCCATCTACACTGGAAGACTTCCTCCAATGTACAATTTGACGATGCCAATAGAAGCAAAGAGTTCAGGTGCCTGCGATGACTTCTGCTCAGGATTATCCACCAGCTGATAAACATATCCTGTGAATCTATTCACTTGGGGCTGTCAACCCACAAACAAACAGAAAACACAGCGGAAGATTTTCCCTCCACAGAAGCCCACCAGTGCAGCAAAATCAGGATCCATAATCAAGCTCAGAGCCATATATCTGTCCAGTCCAGTGGGTTTATATGGTCAGCACCAGGACCCTGTGTGGTTGACCACTCCTCAGCAGGGTAGAAAAAAAAGAAAAGTAGCCATAGTTGTCCAGATCAGTAGGCCACACTAATCTGGCAGCCCTCCCCTTCCGTTCACTTCCACAAGAGAGTATCTCTTTTGAAAAGTACTAACGGTCTGCACCACAAGAAGGCGGTGTCAGACATTAGGTGCTAGGCCTGGCTGGTTCTATGCTAACATGCCATAATTCCTTTCATTAGTTGTTTGGCAAAAAAGTTCTAGTAAATTTTGGCAAAAAAAAAGTTGGCAAGTAAATTTTTTTGGCTGAGAATAGGGAGCAAATAGCTTTGCCTCTGGATGGATACCAGTTTTTCACGCTGGACATTGGAAGGGTTAGTGACCACAGAGACCTCCACACATTTGATAGAGGATCCCTGATTACTCAGAGGTAATAGGATCAGATCCTCAAACCTTATACTTCTCTATTTGCAGCTAATCCTGAAGTTCATTTTAATTGACAATAATGCCCTTGTACACAGAGTTTGCCTGGTGGAGTGATATTCAATCTTTTGGAGTTACTGTACATTATCACCATTTTTTTTTAAATTTTTACTTGGTTTCCTGGCATAAAACTTTGATTATTTACTGTTTCCTCAGAGTGAATGACGTTTTGGATATTGAAGCAAAAAAGATATCCTTGACCTACAGCTGGGAGGGAGACTAGTTACAATAATAGATTTTAACAAGGTTTTTTGTTTCCTACCCCTTGCTTTGCTGCTTGATTTAGGGATTTCTAGCCCTCCATTCTTCCATTGGTAAAAGTTTAAAGAAAGAAGTTTATATTCGGTGATTTAAAAATATGTTTTATTACCCTTCCCCCTCCTGTCTGTTGTGAGGGGACCACCCTTTGAAAGTTCTGCTGGTTTGGGTATATTCACAGGGTTGTAAACCTCTCCTGCATGTTTGCTGTGCACAGTGACTTGTGTCCCTGGAAAGGAGGATCCTGGTAGTTGCTCAGGGGTCCTTGTCTGCTCTCCTCAACTCGTGACTATTGGGGTTCCCCTTGGCCCATCTTGTCATTGGGGAGTCTGTTCGTCATAGGACTTGGCAGTGATTTCGAGGGCTGCTGTTACCCATTGCTTTGACCTCTGCTTCAGGTAAATGGGAGGTGCTGGGGTGACCCTCTTTGCATCAGTTGGCTGGTGAGCTGAACCTGCTAGGGCTGTGTAGTTGATGAATGCCTTGCCCACATTCAGTTAACAGTTTGCAAGTTTCCCCACACCTTATTTTCCTTTTGTAGTTATCTTTCATTTGTGAGGACAGTTCTCACACTTTTTCCTTTATTTTTTTTTCACTTATTTCATTTTGTGAGCACAGTTTAGTTCCTCACATTTCTTTTTTTTTCTTTTCCTTTTATTTGGTACCTGGTTGGGCTCCATGGTGGGCAGAGACCATGGGCACTGAAATACCAATAAACAATCACGCTTTCCTTTAATGGAAATTCATTGGCCAGTGCCACCAAGAGGGCTCACTATGAACCCCTATCTTCACTGTCATTATCACTATCGTGATCTGTCTGTCTCTTCGCCCTAAAGATTATTGATCATCCATCCACAGGTAATCAGATGATTGGGAGACATGACCCTTTTTTTACCAGCAAAGATATGGAAAGCATGCAGGAGTTCTGAAATCAATCAACTTCCTATGATCCAGTGACTTGCTGGTGGAAACTGCTTGCTCAAAACACTCTGAGCTACTGCTGAAAGTGACAGTGACTGCCTTCGCTGTCAGTGAAGGCAGGATATCTTCACTCTAAGGTATGGCTGTATATTCCAAACCCTCTGCATTGCTTTCAATGCCAGAAGTACAGCCATGTAGCACAGCTTGCTGGGGCAAATCTACCTGCACTTGTTGTAGCAGTCAGGAGCACTTGGATCCTGATCTCAGCAGAAAAGGCAATCTGCATGAATTGTAGTGGTAAACATTCGGTGTTCTCCCATGACTGTCAAGTAGCTGGAGGACAAGGCAGTACAATGCCTCAAGACAATAATATCTCTCATCCAGAGGTGAGAAAGCTCGCTGCCCTACCTGCCCCACCCAGCAAGGCTTCCTATGCTGATGCGGTGATCGGAAAGCCTGCCATAGCAATTGCTTACATGGTGGTGCAGACCAATATCAGCATTTTACTTGCTGAATCTTTTTCACCTGCAGCTAAGTACCTTCTTACACAAGTGAAACCGAGGCTGATGTCAGCATCAACATTAGCATTGGTTTCTATTCCTACATCAGTGACTTTTGTTACCACCTGAAGAAGGCTCCCTTGAGGTGGTAACAAAAATGATTGGAAAGCCTGCCATAGCAATTGCTTCCATGGAAAAGAAAGGGAGATGGCAGCTGCAAAACGAGGTCATCGAGGTCTTCCAGGAAGATGTACTTTCAGGTCGTAAGTAGTCGGAGCTGCCAGAGAATGAAAATTCGATGAAGAGGCATTTGGCTCTTGGTTTAAGTCGAACTGTCTGAGGATGAGATAAAACCCAAGGGCCACCTGCTGGGACCAGAGAAGAAAACAGTGATCCCACTTCATTTGGCTGTCTTTAACTCATGTCCTTTGGACGATTCCAAGGACATGGACACAGCCCTTCCACATAAACATACTTGCCCAATTTTTCCAAAACCATCACTGTCGACGGTCAAAATAAATTGAAAGTCATCTACCCAATCCCCTAAAACCTGAGATAGCTACACTACTACAATGGAATTGTCATGGATTCTGGAGGAATATTCATGAAATCAAGGCCCTGCTGATTTCATGCTGAGGGCACATGAGCCCATCTATATAATCTTGCAGGAGACATACATGCAGACAGCCAACGATCCCACCATCAGGCACTTTTCTCTTCTTTGCTGGGACCAGGATGGAGATGGTTGAGCTTGCAGGGGTGTTGCCATCTTCACAAGCCACCACTCACCATTCCAGCTCCTACCCCTCACCTACCTCTAAGTTGGTGAGCTTAGAGGTGATAGCCAAATGCCTCTTCATCGAATTTTCATTCTCTGGCTGCTCCGTCTACTTACCGCCTGAAAGTATCATCTTTTTGGAAGACCTTGATGACCTCGTTTTGCAACTGCCATCCCCCTTTCTCATCATGGGAGATTTTAATCAACACAGCCCTCTGTAGGTGAGTACTGACACCAATGGGATGGGTGGTGTCCTGGATGCAAGCTCTCCCTGTTGAACACCAATGTCAGTATCTACTTTCATTCGCTGACTTGCATTTATTTAGATTTGGCATTCTATGTGAGCTCCATAGCTGCAGCTTGAGAGGTCACATGCCAAACTTCATTGCAAACTTTTTATCTTCTACCTTTCATATCCGTGTCAGTAACACTATTGCGGACTTTCCCCCAAGAACGGGATGCCACAAGTCTCTATCCTGAGTGTTATGCTTTTCACTGTCAAAATAAATTCCATTACATCACACCTTCCTCTGACTGTAGGCAATGCCCTCTATGTCAACAGTTTTAGCATCTTTTACTCATCATCAAGCATGAGGGTCATTGAATGACAACTGCAAACTGCCCTGAACAATCTCTTGGTTTGGGTGATGGCCAATGTGTTTCGGTTCTCCCCACAGTAGACCAATTGCATGCACTTGTGCCACAAGCGTAATCTTCATTGCAGACTGGTAAATGGCCCTGAAAAAGGTCAATAGACCATCCTCTGGATACATACCACACACAGCAGCATATGTAAGGAGGAGGTTCAAACCACCCCTCCACATCAGTGCATACATTTCAAAAATTATTTTGCATTTTCATGCTTTGAAACATTTAGCAACTATTAAGCATTGATGAAAAATATACCTCCATTGTTTTTTCACTTATTGGTTGCCTTTTTTTCAGTATTTACAACCATTTAATATACACGATATTAGCTGTAAATTACATAATTAAAAATCTTGAGAAGAGCTTAAAATGGCTCTCTGAAAGACTACAGCATCAATCAAGTGGTTTCCGCTTTTTGCTTCAACACTTATTCTTTTTTCTTGTACCGATATTTCATACAGTTTCTTGTTACACATACCCTTTCCCTTGTAAAGACTGTCAGCATCATTTGCTGGATAAAAAGTCAAAATTGCAGGATGGACTTGATCGGCAACAATGTTCAGATAATCCTTAGTGGACACCCAACCTTCCAGCAATATCAGGGTACCCATTCCATACCAACAGAACATACCCTACACCATGACACCACCTCCAGAACCTTTCGTTGTGTTTACAAGGCAAGCTGAGTCCATTGCTTCATCGGGGCTCCCCCCAAACTCTCTGCCTGCTATCAGTACACATGACTTTTTCCCAGTCTTCCAGTGTCCAGTTATTGTATTCCTGACACCACTGTAGATGAACTTTCTGGTTCTATTCCCTGTGCATAGTTCACTGAGATATGGGTCAGGAACAGCCTTCATTGAATGCTTCGGTCAATTGCTGCACACAGGAAGTCCTGTTTTTCCGTACAAGCCTTCTCAGACAAAGTCGATCTCTTTCCTGACAAACTGTTGTTGTGCCACACTTATGCCTCTTAGACAAACAATGTGGGTTATTTTTCCACTGATTAAAAACCTGAGATATCTCACCTTTTGAGAAACTAGTCAGTTCTGCTGTTTTTAAAATCATTGCTCCAACCAGACAGGCATCCACAATAAGTCCTTTATCGACCCTGAAAGATCTTTTGTTTTTCCCATTGTGATCAACACTACTGACAATTACTGATGAGCAGCAGTCTTCAATAGTTGCCTAGATCATGTGCTGATGCATGTAACCACGTATTTTGCATATATGCTGCGCAAGTGGCATTTGCATACATCTGCATAAAGGTTTCTAATTCAGTGGCCGGTGTGTGTATTTCACTATTACTAGAATTATTTTTATCATTCATCCTAACATTCTATGCCTTTCATGCCCTTCAGATCGAAACGGTAACTAACAAAAGCTTTCTTAGAAAGCAAGCCGAGTTGAAGTTCCAAAGTTCTCTGCAGTCTAAAGTAGGTCACATAGCAGGTGCAGTTGAATGCGATGACCTTGTTATTGCTCAAAAGTGCAGTAAAATGACTCTTTTAGTGAATGTTTACAAAGAGTTCTTGGATATAGGATAATGTGACCATGCATGTATCAAATCAATATTATCCTTCGTTTTCATTTCTATAGATTTATTTTATTTCTGCAAATTATTGATTTTTTTTCATCAGTTGACCTATCGATCTTATGGGGTTATGCTACATTAGATGGCCGGCTTTACAAGTTGTTGAAAGCTCTCTAAATAACACGCAAGTTTTGTGTGAGAGTTAGTAAGGCTTGTAGCAATTGGTTTAGCATTGCTTCTGGTATTTGACAAGAATGTATTTTGTCTCTTTTTCTCTTTGGTACTTGATATTTTACTTTTTGTGGCTGGCAACACTGATTGCCAAGTGCCAAGTGAAAGAAAACATGTAACAGTAACCTAACTTCAAACTGTCATTCTTGTTGTTTTCATTGTAGGAGGAACACATGCTGTATGTTGAAGAGTGAATTTTGGCATTTAAATGTCACAAAGGCAGCATCGTGGATGTGTTAATGTGCCAGATAAGTTTTGTTATGTATGTGGAAATTATATTTTAAAATCCGAGGGTTGTTCTTTGACAAAGATTGTGAAGAAAGCCTATAACTTGTATTTTGGATGTCCTGTTGGAGATCAGAACAAAACATGGGATCCACGTGTGTGCGGCATTTTGTGCTTTGTTGGCCTGAGTGAATGGTTGAAAGGTAAGATAAAATCCATGCCCTTTGCAGTTCCAATGGTTTGGCATGAGCCAGCTAGTCACTTGTATGATTGCTTTTTTTGTTCTACTAACTATTTTGTTTAACTAAAGTGTTGGGCTTTTCAAAAAAAAAAGCAAAATACGATATCCAAATGTGTCTTCAGCCATAAGGACAGTTCCTCGTGGAGATCTTCCTATACCAACACCTCCAACCAAATGGGAGGAGATGGATTCACGTTTATCAGAAGACTTTGAGGTACATACAGATCCTGATCCTACATACATCCCTAAAAAGTTAGACAAGCCTCATCTGATTCAGCAAAATTAACTAAATGATCTTGTTCGAGACCTAGGACTTTCCGAACAACAACCTGAGGTTTTAGGTTCAAGACTTCAAGAGTGGAATCTTCTGGCCAAGGGTACCAAAGTTTTTCTGTTCAGAAAGAGAAATTTGGCTTTATCTGCTTATTACGAGATGCAAGATGGTTTGCGTTTCTGCACAGATATTTCAGAGCTGATATAAGAAATTGGAACAACTCACAATCCCAAGGAATGGCGTCTATTTATAGATTCGTCAAATTTCAGCTTAAAAGCTGTCCTTTTGCATAAAGGAAACCAAAAACTTTCCATTCCAGTGACACATGCTGTGGGAATGAAGGAAACTTATGAAAGCACAGAAAAAATACTCACTGCTATAAAATATGACCAATTTAAGTGGACAATATGTGGTGACCTAAAAGTCATATCTCTCTTGCTCAAACTTCAAGGAAGCTTCACAAAATTTTGCTGTTTTCTGTGTTTGTGGGACAGTAGGGCCAGAAAGGAAAACTACAAAACAAAAGACTGGCCCAAAAGAAATGTTTTTATTCCTGGAAAAAATAATGCGAGGTATATGCCTCTAGTTGACCCCTCTGATGTTCTGCTCCCACCACTTCACATCTAAATGGGGCTTATGAAAAACTTTGTAAAGGCTATGGACAAAACTGGTAAGGGGTTTTTGCATTTGAAGGAAAAATTTCCAAAACTAAGCAATGCCAAACTCAAAGAAGGAATCTTTGTTGGTCCTCAGGTCAGGATCTAATGTCCTCAGATCAGGATCGGATGAATGTTACTGTCTTTGAAGAAAAACTGAATATGAAGGAGCATACTGCATGGAAATCCTTCATGTCTGTGGTCCAGGGGTTCTGGGGAATCACAAAGAGGAAAACTATCATCAGCTCATTCAAGATTTTCTCAAAAACTATGAAAATCTTGGCTGCCAAATGCCCTTGAAGATCCATTTCTTGCACTCACATCTCAACTTCTTTCCCAAGAACTTAGGAGCTGTCAGTGACGAGCAAGGGGAAAGATTTCACCAGGATATCTGAACCATGGAGAAGAGATACCAAGACACGTGGGACCCAGCAATGATGGGTGACTTTTGCTGGTTCTTGCAGAAGGAAGATACCTCAGCACATAAAAAACAAGAATGAACTTGTAAGTATAAAAGATCCTTTCCCATTTTTTCTTATTTTGTGTTTCAATATTATTTCATTTTTTACTTTATATTCAGTGGTCTATAACTATGATGTTTCTGTTTTTTTTCACTGTAATCATGCAATTAATTAATGAGCTTTAAGTTGCAATTTAATAAAATAGTCACATTTATTTTCATTTCCTAGATATGCGTATTCATTGAAATTTGAAATACATCAATTCGTAATTAAAAAAAAAAGTACGTGCTGCAGATTTTTCACAGCTATATTTGAATTCAGCACCCCAAAATTAGTTAAAAACATCTTATTTGACCAATGTTATAAAAAAGTTTTTCAGTTTGTTGTCTAGTGTAATTATAGATTAGTGAAAAGAGTTATGAGCAATGTGCCTAAAGGCCTCAGAAAGAGGGGGAGACAGGATGCAGTGGGCAGACAATGTCATACAAGACCTTTTTAGAACTGGTTTACAGTGGCAAGATGCAGCAGATATAGCTCAGGAGAACTGTGTGGAGAACTAAATTGCCCAATCTGATTGGACCTCTGTAGCCCATGGTTTCTTGAGGATGATGATGATGCATGCAATTGTTGCTTGAGGATGATGATGATGTTTTGTATTTTTTAGAACTCTGTGGCCATCAAAAATACTGTTTTTTGTCTGACCAAGAAAATAATTTGAATAACCATGCTATACACCACTTGTTTCGTTTGTATATCATTCTATTGTTTTTTTGTAGTATTACCAGTCTTTTAATTTGGTTGGGAATTCAGTGATATTTATGTTTTTACTTTCTATTTTGTTTGGTGCAATATAGCCATAAGTCTCTGTAATGAAAAAATCCTAACCAACCAATGAAAAGCTATCTGAAATCAATATAAAGAAGGAAAAAATGGCAAAAGACATATATATAATGATGTTTTGAAAAATGTTCAGCAACTGATTATTGAACTGTTTTTTAATAAGTCAGGTATTTTTACAATTTTGGTGGTTTAAATTTATACATGTTTCTGATTAGTAATATTTTTTTTCTAGTTTATAATATATATTTTATTTACCAAAGGTTAGGCAAAGAACCTCCAGGGATAAGAGAAGAACAGTTGCAATATGCCAGAAAGTTGTATGCTTCTGCATTTCATCCTGACAGTGGTGAAAAGCAAAATATTATTGGTAGAATGTCTTTCCAGGTTCCTGGTGGAATGGCCATAACAGGTTTTATGCTGCAATTCTATAGGTAAAAAATATATTTCAGAAACACTAAGTGTTTTCATTATTAAATTTTGCAACCTGGGGTAATGATTTTATGAAATGTATGTTATAATTACAGTTTTATTACTTCCTGTGTTTAAACAGCCTCATGAAAGCAGTGTACTTTACTAGCTCATTGGTTTTTCAACACAACACCTGTACAGTGAATGAAACTACTGAGCAGGGATACCAGTCAATTATACTGCATATAGGCAGGAGCATATGTTTGCAATTATTCCATCTCTATGTTGGCATAATTCCTGCGAAGTATTGATTAATGATGTCTGCATATCTGTTGTTACCTATTAAGCACATCTCACAAAAAATTAGTCACCCCCAGCATAAACTGTTGCATTGACTTCATATACTGGTAGATGTTGCACTTGTATTAATACAGCACTATACAGAGACGTGACCTTCCATGTGCTCTATAGTGTCATCAGTTCCATTTGAGTGTCAGTTATACATTGTTCTTGCCATGAATTGTGGGTTGGAAGAAAGATGTTATCGAGTTTCAAAAAGGTATTATTGCATTTGGTCGCACTAAGGGCTTGGTGTGAAGGAAGTAACCGAATTTCCTGATGTTTTGAACTAAACATCCAATGAGTTTATAAGCATTAGTGTGCTTCCAATGGAACCGCTAATCATAGATGTTACTGTGACCTCAAGTCAATGTTCACAGATAAGGACCACCAACAAGTATGACAGTGGCTGCAAACTCATTTCAACCCAAACAGAAATTGCTACAGATTGTCAATGAAGGACCACATTAGCCTGTTTCAGAAAGTACATTAAGAAGGGAAGTGCATTCTGTTAGTTTTTGTAGCAGAGTACCTCAAAAGAGATCCCTGCTAACAATTGTGCATAAAGCAGTCGGGCTACAATGGACTAGGCACTATAGGCATTGGACTGGAAAACTATTATCTGGTCAGATGAGTTGTGTTTCTGTCTGTATTCCAATGATGCAAGGTGGAGAGTGCATCTATCTGGACTACATCCAAGGTATTATTCAAGCTGGAGGTGGTTCTCTGATATTCTAGGGATGCTTTATCTACTATGAGGTAGGCCAATTAGTTGAGGATTAACACCATTTAAATTAGGAATGCTATATACAGTTTTTGGATAACCAAGTCTTCATTTGAAGCATGAACACAACACAGACACTCTGGTGTTCCATGATGACAACCGCAGAATGCACAGGACCAAACTTGTTCGTGACTGGCATAAGGTAACATTGGGACACCTTGAGTGGCCAGCAAAGTCACTGGATGTAAATCCCATTGAAAACCTTTTTGAGACTATCTCAAACAGAGGGTGAAACACTGAAATAGGGATGCACATAATCTAGCTGAACTATTAGTGCTATTATTGAATGTGTTGGTAGCTAGGTAGTCACTGGAAGGAGAGCTATGCACCAATCCCCTGTGATGATGCATAGAACCGGCCAGGCCTAGCACCTAATGTCCAACCCCGCCTTCTCGTGGTGCGGACCGTTAGTAACTTTCAAAAGAGATACTCTCTTGTGGAAGTGAACGGAAGGGGAGGGCTGCCAGATTAGTGTGGCCTACTGATCTGGACAACTATGGCTACCTTTCTTTTTTTTCTACCCTGCTGAGGAGTGGTCAACCACACAGGGTCCTGGTGCTGACCATATAAACCTACTGGACTGGACAGATATATGGCTCTGAGCTTGATTATGGATCCTGATTTTGCTGCACTGGTGGGCTTCTGTGGAGGGAAAATCTTCCGCTGTGTTTTCTTTTTGTTTGTGGGTTGACAGCCCCAAGTGAATAGATCCACAGGATATGTTTATCAGCTGGTGGATAATCCTGAGCAGAAGTCATCGCAGGCACCTGAACTCTTTGCTTCTATTGGCATTGTCAAATTCTACATTGGAGGAAGTCTTCCAGTGTAGATGGCTTCAGCCTTTAGTAGTGGGGGAACGGGTCTTTGCCCCATGTCTGCGATTAGGGGGCTGTTTGATATTGTCGGCATTCCCTCTCTCAATAAACATAGTTTCTTTAAACATCCCACTAACCATTTTCTCTCCATAGGTAGTTGGAATGTGAGGACTCTGCACAGAGCTTTTTCTCTTGATGTCCTCACACAAGAATTCCACCGTTATAATTTAGATATTCTCGGCTTGCAAGAGACCAGATGGACAGATAAAGGTCAGATTCTTAAAAATAATCTTAAATTTCTCTTTTCAGGGAGGGACGACAAAAAGCATCACCAAGGCGTGGGTCTGCTTCTCAGCAGACACGCTAGTGATGCTCTTCTAGGATATGAGTGCATTAATGAAAGGTTTCTTACAGCAAAATTTCAGACAAGCGTTAAAGACTTGAATGTTATCTGCTGTTATGCCCCCACTGAGGATGCCGATGACGATGAGAAGGATAGGTTTTATGAACAACTTCAGGATATTTTGAATTCTGTCAAGAAAGGAGATATTACCCTTGTTCTTGGTGACTTCAATGCCAAAGTTGGTACTGACTCTGACCTTTGGGGAGGATTAATAGGCCCTTTTGGTATTTTTAGCTGCAATAGCAATGGGCAACGTCTCCTACAGGTAAGTAAACTCAATGGATTCAGAATAACTAACACTTATTACAAACACCGCGACATACATAAGTACACATGGGTTTCACCTGATGGGCTGCATAAGAATATGATTGATTACATATTAATTAACAGCAAATGGACTAGTTCTGTTAGGAATACCAGGGCATATAGGGGAGCTGAAATTGGATCTGACCATTACCTTGTTAAAAGTGTGTTGCAACTTAAACTTAAAAAGTGTTGTGCTAGGGTTAAAAAATTTACTTTTAATACTGAAGCTCTGAAAGATCCAGTTATAGCCAAAGCTTACCATGATAGGTTACTTAGTCATTATGACAGTCATGGTTTGCTTACTACTGAAGTTGAGGAAGAATGGGATCATTTTAAACAGGCTTTTTTGGACACTAACAGTACTCTTTTAGGAAAAAAGGAGCAGAAGAGGCAAAATTATCTGAGTGATAAGGCACTTGAGCTTATTTCGGAAAGAACGAACTGCAGGAATGCCCTTAATCAATACCCTACTAGTCCTAATAGAAAGCATTACAGAGACCTTAATAAACTTGTAAAGGATCAGTTAGCTGCTGATAAAAATTTTTGGCTTGATGGTTTGGCTGACAAAGCCGAGGAAGCAGTTAGACAGCACAACAGCAGAGAGCTGTACCAGATAGTTAATGTTTTGTGTGGTAGAAAACGGACAGGCATACAAGGATTGAAGGATAAACAAGGTAAGGTTATAGAAGGGGAGGATTCTGTCATGGCTAGGTGAGCTGAGCATTTCAGTGATGTTCTAAACAATGTAGTTAGTTCTACTCCCATTGTTTGCAATGATGATAGATGCATTGGTGGCTTTAATGTTGGCCCTATAACACAATCTGAAGTTAGTTTGGCTGTTTCTAAACTTAAACTTCAGAAATCCCCAGGGGTAGATGAAATTACTACGGAAATGCTTAGAGCTGGAAATGTTTCGGTTACCACTTGGATGACTGAAATTCTGAATCTCTTTTATGATAAAGGCATGGTTCCTAAGGATTTTACCAGAGCTATTGTTATCCCTATTTTCAAAAAAGGTGATCGCAGTTCTTGTGATAACTATAGGGGTATCAGCCTACTCTCTGTTCCAGGTAAAGTTCTTTCCATGATTGTGCTTAATAGAATTAAGAATCTGGTTGACAGGCAATTGCGTGATGAGCAATGTGGATTCAGAAGTGGTAGGGGATGTGTAGATCAGATATTTTCACTTAGGCAGATTCTTGAGAAATGTTTAGAGTTTCAGAAACCTTTGGTTGCTAGCTTTGTTGATTTCAAAAAGGCTTTCGACTCTGTTGATCGTCATAATTTGTGGTTGATTGTGAGATCATATGGTATACCAGACAAGTTAGTTAACATTATGAAAGCTCTCTATAATAACACTGAGTCGTGTGTGAGAGTTGGTAAGGCTTGTAGCAATTGGTTTAGCATTACTTCTGGTGTTCGACAAGGGTGCATTTTGTCTCCTTTTCTCTTTAGCTTGGTTATTGATTATGTTATGCGAAATTCACTTCAAGGGAAAGATTTTGGCCTTAAATGGGCTGGAGATACGAAAATTTCTGATTTAGATTATGCTGATGATTTAGCCCTTTTGGCAAATGATGTTGATGAGATGAACTCTTTCATTCGAGCTGTTGATGAGACTGGTAGTAGAGTAGGTTTGGTTATAAACAGAGAGAAAACTAAAGTGATGAAAATTGGTCAGGCAGGCTGTGATTCAGTTAATCTGAATGGTTGCAGTCTTGAGCAGGTGTCACAGTTTAATTATCTTGGGAGCTATGTAACAGATAATGGTGATGTGCTGCATGAGATTAACAGACGAATAGGGATTGCTGCTGGGACTTTTAAGAATCTATGGAGAGTGTGGAGAAATAGGCGTATACACCTAAAGACTAAAATTAGACTGTATAATAGTTTGGTTCTTTCTAGGGTTAGTTATGGTAGTGAAACTTGGACACTTTGTAAACAAGATAACAGGAAACTAGATGCTTTTGATTCCAGATGCTTACGCAGTATCTTGGGCATTAGGTGGTTCAACTTTGTAACTAATGATGAGATTAGGAAAAGGAGTTTGCAACCTCCTTTAAGCAGCATATTGTGCAGAGAGAGACTCCGTTGGTTTGGCCATGTTGCCCGTATGAATAATTATAGATTGGCGAATAGGGTTATGAACAGTGTGCCTAAAGGCCTCAGAAAGAAGGGGAGACCTAGGATGCGGTGGGCAGACAATGTCAAACAGGACCTTGTTAGAATTGGTGTGCAGTGGCCAGATGCAGTAGATGTAGCTCAGGATAGACTTGCTTGGAGAACTAAATTGCACGGTCTGGTTGGACCTCCGTAGCCCATGGCTGCTTGAGGATGATGATGATGATGATGACTAAAATTGATGTAAACCTACAACTGATGGAGTCTGTACCTAACAGCATTGCTGCTGTAATTAATGCAAAGGGAGGTGTTACACAGTATTAGGTGAGAAATTACAGAAGTGACCAATTTTTTGTCTAGTGAATTTAATTTTACTGATAATGTTAAATTTCCATAATATAAATTAAACTTCTCACAGACTTCAGTCATGACTGCAGCAAACCACTGCTTCTTGTGCATCATGGCAAGAGGCCCAATATCAGGGGTGTTCGAAAAGTTCTTTTTGTACATATACAGAACCAAAACCATTGCACTTACTGCAATAAAACTTTTACTGTCCTTCATAGTACTTCCCTCCAGCAACTATGAATGAATTCATTTTGCAAGGTCTTGCATCCTTGAAAAAGGCTTCCCAGCAAGTTCCTTTTTAAATTTTGGAGACAATCAAAAAACACATGGTACAAAATCAGGTTAATAAGCAGGATGGGGTAGCTGTTTTATTCCCCCCCCCCCTGCTTCAGATAGGCTGTAACTTGCCAGGTTTTGTGAGCACTGGCATTGCATGAAGAAGGGAGGACCCTTGACACACTTGTTGCTTCATCTCTTTAACCATTTTGGGCAAAACATAGTAGTTTTGGCCATTTACAGTCTTTTTTTTCAGATAAGGTGTCCACAGCTACCATTCCTTGGGAATTGAAAAAAATTGTGAACATTCTCTTTCTTGAGTGAAAGTTTTGTTGGAGGATTTGGGGGCATGGCTCATCTTCTGCAAGCCTGTCATCAGTTGTTGATCTTTTTGAGAGTTGCATAGTAATGAAAAAATGTTTCATCACTTGTGACAATGCCTGCTAACCTTTTGGGACCACTAGGTTCAAACACTGCCAGCATCTCCTTGCATGAGTCAACTCTAGCCTTTTTTTGCTGTTCTGTCAGTTTGTGAGGTACCCATTTGGCACAGATCTTTCGGAACTTTAAATATCGATGAATAATTGTTTCCATCCTGCCAATAGATACCATGACATCTAAACTTGTTATCTGAACAGTGATGTATGGGTTCCTTAATGAGTTCATAAACAGCAGCGATGGTTCTCTTGTTCACCGCTTCTTTTGGTCTTCCTGCAAAAAGTACGTGCTGCAGATTTTTCACAGCTATATTTGAATTCAGCACCCCAAAATTAGTTAAAAACATCTTATTTGACCAATGTTATAAAAAAGTTTTTCAGTTTGTTGTCTAGTGTAATTATAGATTAGTGAAAAGAGTTATGAGCAATGTGCCTAAAGGCCTCAGAAAGAGGGGGAGACAGGATGCAGTGGGCAGACAATGTCATACAAGACCTTTTTAGAACTGGTTTACAGTGGCAAGATGCAGCAGATATAGCTCAGGAGAACTGTGTGGAGAACTAAATTGCCCAATCTGATTGGACCTCTGTAGCCCATGGTTTCTTGAGGATGATGATGATGCATGCAATTGTTGCTTGAGGATGATGATGATGTTTTGTATTTTTTAGAACTCTGTGGCCATCAAAAATACTGTTTTTTGTCTGACCAAGAAAATAATTTGAATAACCAATTATCCTGCATGAGGGAGATCTTTGAATTTCTGCTGTCCTCCGAATTTGTGCATCCATTCCTGTAACTCTGCCATATAAACAGACATGATCCCAATATACTTGTGATAAATTGACTTGAATTTTTTCCCATGTCATCCCCAAACTGGATCCTTGTGAAAATGTAAAATCTTTCCCCATCTTTAGTAGGCTCCATGGCAACAACGTAAAGATTTTGCAAACTGAACTTTATGCACCACCAGTGAAGAGAGAAATGATAATATGGCTTTTATTCTTAAAAGCCGCTCTGTGGCTGAGTGGTTAGCACGCTTGGCTACTGATCTAAAGGACCTGGGTTCGAGCCCTGGGTAAGGTATGGATGTGTGTGTCATTTTTCTGCTGAGGTCCTGCCATCCTCTCAAGATCTTCTACTATGGCATATAAACAGACAGGCTCCTGTCAGACTTCAGTGGCAAGCAGATGCTTGAGAAGGTATTTATTTTTATTTTTTTTATTCTTAAATATTATGACAAGTTTAGACAAACTTTCAAGCAAATCATAGCTTGTTAACTTTGGAGGAACTAGTACAAATCTAGACACGTGTCAAGAATTTTTTGAATGCCCTCCTTACCTGTGGTTCAAGAACTTTCACAAGAAACATTTTCCTCTGTATTATCTCTTTATCATGGTGTTGACTTTTGCAATATATTACTGCCTTACTATTAGATGACTGGTGTCTACTTATTGATGATTACTTATAAATTAACAGAGGTTAAATTCAGTTTTGATATAATCGTATGATATGCATGCTGTAGTTTGTTTGCTGCAAGCCATCACTTCCCATGTGGCATGCCAAAACTGCCACAGTCCAACCACTTTCTCAAAAGAGCGTGGTAGGAAGGGGCAGAATGTTTTCTTTTACAATAACCAATTGAATAATTACACTAGTCAATGTTTCAGTAACATGAATGAAAATTATCATTTTATGCTAATTCTGACAAGCTGATTCCAGATCTGGACTTAAAAATTTTGCATCACATCACAAATTTGAAAAGACACAATGACAACAATGATAATTTATCACAAATACTTGTAAAATAAACTTTGGTGGTGGTAAACAGCAACACTTTGTAATATGCTGTAGGCAGCATTTGTCAGACAGGTTTGGAAAAGGCACCAAAGAGACCATGTATCATCCATTTGTTTGTGGGAACAAAGCATGACAAACCTTGTTATTTCCACATATGCTGTCACCTACAGGCTACCTATTTAGTGTCACTTGTCTCTTTCCATTTGGCCTGCAAATTGCCTTAGTCATCAGTTGCCATATGTATGCATTCTGTCTTGCAAAAATTGAAGGGTATCAGAAATAAAGTAAAAATAAATTACAATATCCAGATGGGGCGGGGGTGGCTCAGTCGGTAGCGCGCCAGGCTCGTAATCTGTAGTTCCCAGGTTCGAGTCCCAGCTGGGTCAGCGTTGAGATTTATCTCCGCAAAATTCCCCGCCCTGCCCACGGTCAGTAGGAGACACCGATGGGCTTGGAAAGGCTGCCGTCCGTCGGATGGGACGTTAAGCCGTGGCCCCGTGTGCGGGAGAGCCATATCCTGTGCACGTTAAAGAACACACTGGATGGCCTTGACGGGAGGCTACCATCTGTCTCCCAACAGCTGTTCCAGTGGGTCCCCTCCCCCAACCTTCTCTGAGCCTTCGGGGTCCATGTGACCTGGCCATTTAGCCCATGGTGTGCAAAAAAGTGCCGTTCAGAGGTAAAACAACCCAACCCAGTATCCAGACATCCCATCTGCAATGAAATCAATGCCACATGGGGATATCTGTTCCACCACCTAACTGGGAAAATCTCATTATTCCCAGTGTAGAAAAGGAATACTGCTTGGAAGATTCATCTACTTCTGATTCAAATTACACTCTGCAGCATAGTCAAGAACCTTTCTAATTCAGCAATGTGAGCTTAATGATCTAGTACATGAACTAAACTTGTGAAAATAAGCAGAGCTTTTGCGATCCAGGCTGTAAGAATGGAATTTGTTGGCAACAAGTAGAAGGATTTCTTTATTTTGAAAGAGAAATGTGAAACACATTTTTATGGTATGCATGGTCCTTCTGTGTGCCTCGACATAAATGGACTGAGGGAAGAATTAGGATTTTTCACACAAACCTGAAGAATGGAGGCTATTTACAGATTCTTCTAAAGTAAGCTTAAAGAATGTTTTGTTGCACAATGGAAACAAAAATCCTGAATATAAGCTCATTTGGTTGCTATGAAGGAAACTTTATGACAGATCTTTGCCAACATTAAAGACAGTAATGTATCTATCATCGTTACAAATGATGGGAGTAGAACTAATCGCATTGTTCAGAACATCACTGAAATGCTCAGTCCCCCTTGCCATGACTGAATCTGCACTGTCTATAACCTTACCTTGTTTATCCTTCAATCCCTGTATACCTGTCTGTTTACTAGTGTTTAGTGCTGGTGGCCTTATGTGTATTTATTATTTTTTCAGTCATATTATCCATAGCTTATCTATAAGGGTCCATTTTGTTATGCAGAATATTTTTTTTTAACCAGGTACCACTCTAGACGATTTTTAACAATTTTTTCCATTATCTTAAGTGTTGTATTGAAGAGGGTTATTGGCCTGTAAGATTTGATGGAGGCATTATCCTTACCAGGTTTTAATAGTGGTATGATATAAGATGTCTTCCATATTTGTGGTGTATGCCTTGTTTTCCAGTGGTAGTTATAGATTTTCAATAAATGTTTTTGTGGAAAAAAATTTCGCCAACATACAAGATTTGAACCCGCATCTCTCAAGAAACATGCCAGAGTATTCTAACCTGTTGAACTAATGCCAGCTTAGTCTTTTTTTTCCATTAATAATGACTATCAAAAACATTTATTGATTTATAGACATTTAAATGTCTACAGGTTAACACTGAGGTTATCAATTATTGTTTAGATTTTCAATAAGTTGTCAATTTCAGATGATCGTAAATTTTTGAGCATTTTATATGTTATAAGATCAGGACCAGCAGATGAATTTTTGTTAGATTCTTTAATGGCCTGTTTTACTTCAGCTATGGGGCGGGGGTGGATCAGTTGGTAGCACGCCAGGCTCGCAATCTGCAGTTTCCAGGTTTAAGTCCCAGCTGGGTCAATGTTGAGATTTATCTCCGCAAAACTCCCCACCCTGCCCACAGTCAGTAGGGGACACCGATGGGCTTGGAAAGGCCACCATCTGTCGGATGGGACGTTAAGCCATGGTCCCATGTGCGGGAGAGCCATACCCTGTGCACGTTAAAGAACACGCTGGATGGCCTTGATGGGAGGCTATCATCTGTCTCCTAACAGCTGTTCCAGCGGGTCCCTTCCCCCAACCTTCTCTGAGCCTCTGGGGTCCTTGTGACCTGGCCATTTAGCCCATGGTGTGCAAAAAAGTGCTGCTCAGAGGTCAAACAACCCTTTACTTCAGCTATAGTTATATCTATGTTTAGGGTGGTGTAGTCTTCAGTTATTTTTGGGTAGAAAATCTTTTTTATTTTTTTGGTCCACATATTAATTTTTTCCTGTTCTTGTTGGAGGGGATGCTTATCCAACAGTCCCATTGAATGATAGAATATAGCAAAGTTATTAGGTGCATCTTGTTTGGTGTAATTATTTTTATGTATATATGCCTGCCATGGTTGTTTAGGCTGGAGAGTGGAGTTAATGCATTTATTAATTTTCATGCTTTGGATATTGGGATGAATATGTTGATATTTTCACATATCTTTCCTCCATTCTAATTTTTTGGCATATTTAATTTTTTTTAGTGAAGCAGCTATATAGCCCATTGTATGCACATACTTGCAGCTTAAATGGGGGGGGGGGCAACAAAAAACTTGAAAATCTAATATTTCAGTTTGAAAAACCACTTCTCTAATGTACTCTTTAATTCCTTTCAGAAGTACCTCAGCTGTGATATTTTGGCAGTGGGTCAACCAGTCCTTCAATGCTTTAGTAAATTACACTAATAGAAATGCAAAATCACCACTCACATCTATGTAAGTATTAAATTTAATTGAATAATAATTACTGGTATTTTAACTTGTTGGTTCATAACTTAACAGTGGTGAAGTATCCATAGAAACATGGGACAGCAGTATGTCTGTATAATTCTTATAATTAGAAAAGAGTTATAAAAACTACACAATGTAAAATATTGACGTAAAATTTTCGTATTTTCATAACTTGGATAATGTCATTCTGAAATAGCCTTTGTGTTTTTATAATAGTCATTTAATTTCTGAATAATAGTTGTAGAATGGTGTAAGTATAATAAATTATGGAAGCATTAGACTGCTGTTTACTCTGAGTTGGAAGTGATTGAGAAGTCACTTCTACTCAACTTGCTTCTCCAATTTTAAATAACAAGAAGTATAACATCATGTTGCACAGCATAGAGTTTTCTTGGCTGGAAACGATGTTACTTCTTATATTTTAATGATGGCTGAAGTTTACACTATTTGATTTTTTTTTTTATTCCTAAAACATGGCCATGTTTTTAGGCCAAAAGCATTTACTTTTTTTTTTGCCTGTGACAGTTAATTTTCACGTTTCCAGCAAAAAAAAATTATCTTTATATCCTTATCTGGAAGTAACTAAATAAACAGAAATAGGTAGTGTCTATACTGAAGAAATTATCCTCTCATTAAGCAGTATGCACATATATACAAAATCCTCATGCAGCATGGAAGAGCATGGAAGATGCAGCATGGTCCTCAAGACAGACATGCATACATGTCTGTCTTGAGCCACAGCTGCTGCATTTGGCCACTTTAGTCCAATTCTAGCAAGATCCCATCGGAATTAATTAAGAGCATTTAATCCTGCGCACAAAATAATAGAATTTAGAGAAGGCAAAAGGCCAAAATGAAGCTTCATATTAAATTTAATCTTACATGATATCCAGCTGTATTACATTTTAAAACAATTCTTGAGGTGGTCATTACAACTGTTTTCATAATCCTGTGTGTTGCCTCTTCTGCAATATTCCGATTAAAACTATTCTATTTTCTACCTTAAATCCTCCTTTACAAACAAAGGTGATGAAGAACAAGAAAACATATTATTAGTTCTGAACCTTGATGACAGATAGCACAGAGGATAGTTGCCTCCAGATGTTACTCTTCATAGGTTTCTGCTCGTACATTTCACCTTTTTGAAGCTGATGTCATGACAGCTGTGTTTACCAGTCCAGTGTTGTTTATCCCTTGTAATTGATTTTAACCGTTCTTCATCTGATCTTTCATTGAAAGTATAACTGTTATGCTGAAGAACCTTGGTTTTTAACTCTTGCACACACATATTTCAGGTTCCAGTTCAGAATGGTGGTTCAGAGCTGCCAACTACTACAATTTTATCAGATTTTCTCTGTTTTTTGGTTTAAAATCCAAAAATCCGATTTTGTCTTTGAAAATCTGATTGTTAGGGGTTTTTCAGTTTTACACTTTTGAAAATCTGTCTCTAAATTGTACAATATTTTTGCCCTTTTCCTAATAGGTGAATGTTAATGAAAGGGAAGAAATGTTTCTGATTTAGCTCTTTTACTGTACTAAAGGTTCAACTGTGTCTCCACTCCCTAATCTGTACTTGCTTGTGGGCTCACCTGCCACCAATCAGAGGAAATCTATGACTCCAGCTGACCATTTCTGGACAGAACACATGGCGAAGTCCACACCTAAATTCTTTCACAGAGCTGAAGGTCATAGATCGTTTCTAAATGGATGTTTATTGAACCTATACCCAACTCTCCCAGCTCTGACCAACTAAACGCTAATTGGATTACTTAGAATCGCAAACCAGAGTGAAGGAAACAATACAGATTAGAGAACTTCCTTATCAGTGGGCCATGATTGACATTGCAACTTTAATGGGTCTTGTGCATGTCGATTTCGGCAGTAACCTTGCAATTTACAGCACCTAGCTCTCCAGATGGCACCACGAGTGGCTAAGTAAGGTTGTGAGCTTCTTAAGGTGTGCAAAGTAAGGTTAAAAGCCCTAACATTTGTTTTTAGTGGGATTAAAAAAAATGTAAGTGAATTTATATAGTATGATAGCTTTTCATCGTATTATATGATTTATTCTGTTCTCTGTAAGTTAGTATATTTTGTCTGGCCTCTGGTTCTTGTTTTTTTTTTGCAGGTCTAACCTTCTAAAGTGTATAAAAGGAATTTATTTTCAGAACTTAAACTTTCATAATAAATGCAGATTTAACTAAGATATAATTATATTTTTTAAATGCAATTTGGATTTAATTGTTATATATGTGCAGCATAAAGGTATAAATTTTGCCTCAGGTAAGGACTAAAAGTTGCAGATGATTTATGTTATTTAATTAATCTTTAGCAATATTTTAAATTCTCTGTTTAAAATAGTGTATTAAAAAAACTCCTTTTAAAATAGTTGTCCGTTGAGATTATCTTGCTCTTGGTATTTTTTTTAATAATGCGATGGCTGTGCATTGTTTATGCTTGTGTTTTAAGCTTATTTTCTCTGATGGGATTATTTAGTTCTGGGGGCTTTTTTATACTGTGGTTCGGCAGTTTATTATTTAGGATAATTCTTGTATTTCAGGTTTGTTGTCTTTGATGGGATTATTTAGTTCTGGGGTCTTTTTTGTTACTGCAGATTGTTGGTGAATTGTTTACAATTTTGTTTTTTAGGCTTTGATCAGTAAAAAGGGTGGAGCGGTTGTTTAGCAGTATGTTTAGGTTAAAATGGTTATCTCAGATAATTTTCTACTGAGGTTTTTTTAAATTCTTTACTGCCAGTAATGCGATTGTTATTATTTGTAGAACTTTCCAAGAAGTTGAATATTCAGAAAAATACCATCTGAAGACTGTTGGTTTAAAAAAAATAAAGATGGCAGCCATCACCGGATCAGCACTTTTGCCAAATATTCTTTCTAATGTGATATCGAAAAGCTTTTGTGATTAGTTTAAATCACATATTTAGATCACATATTTAGCGGTTTTTTTTTACAGAAGTAATATTAAGAAACTTGGTATAATTCTGGAAAAATTTCATTTTTTCATTGCCACTAGGAGTTTGGAAGTTGAACATTCTATCAGACCCAACACATTACTGCATTGCATTAAAAATGGTGCCTTAACACCATAAACTTCAGAACAGCACTACTTCAATTTTCTCTGATTTTTCACTCTCCCATATCTTAATTTTCATCATGCAAGGTTGGCAGCTCTGGGTTGTTGTTATATGTTATGATGATTCTGACACGCACTCAAGAGCATTTAAAAATATTTAACGCACACTCAACTGAAATCAGTATTAAAACATTTAATTGTAAAAGGCTTTAAAATTCCAAAAGACTCTACATTTTGCCCCCTTCCATTCTTGGGGCTTCTTCAGGTATGATTGCAGTGAGGTGGTGACTGCTGGTATTTATATGAATCTCTCTAGAACATTTACATTGGTCTGCACAATTCATGAGGCATATTGCTTGCACAGCAGGATATATGTGTGTGCAAGAGTTAAAAACCAAGGCTCTTCAGCATAACAGTTACACATTCAATGAAATGCCAGCTTAAGAACAGTTTAAAGTCGAGTACACAGGATAAACAACACCGGATTGCATTTCATTCCTTGCCCCACCTGGCAAGGTTTCCTATGCCAGTGCGATCATCAAAAAGTCCATCATTATGATGGCTTCCATGGCAGTGCAGACAGATATCAGCATTTCACCGTCTGAATCTTTCTCACCTGCAAAGTACCTTACGCAGGTAAAACTGAGGTAGGTGTCAGCTTTGACATCAACACCAGTATCTTCCTGAGTCAATGCCTTCCCCTTCCATCACATCACAACCATAGAGAGCCAGACCTTCTAAACCTAAGAGGCTACCACCGGAGCAAAAGAAAAAAAAACCCCACTCCTCCTTGAACAGCATTCTTTGATCCACGTCCCTCAGACAACTCTGAGGACATGGATTAGCGACTGACCCCAATTTCCTAAATCATCGCTAAAGACAGTTGAAATAAATTGAAAGTCATCCACCAATTTTTGTGAGACCTGAGATGGCCACATTCCTAAAATGGAATCTCTTGAATTCCAAAGGGATATATACAACATCAGGGTCCTCCTCTGGGCACATTTGCATGTGCCTGCAGGAGACTTACAGACAGCCAACGATCCCATAATCCAGCTCTGGTTTATAGGGACTGGGCTCTGGCTCAGGGTCCAGATGAAAATTATGCTTGCGACAAAAGTGTGCCCAAGTGGTCTTCTGTGGGTAGAACTGGAACCCATTGGCCATTGCCCAAATTGAAAAATTTTTCATGGCAATCTGCAGTTGTCTTTCAATAACCCTCATGCTGGATGACGTGCAAAAGATGCTAAAATCATCAACATAGAGGGCATTGCATACAGATGAAGAAAGTTGTTTAGTAACAAAATTAATCTTGACAGCAAAAAGCCTAACATCAGGATGCAACCTTGTGGTACCCCCTGTTCTTGGGAGTAAGGCTGCGACAGAGTGTTGCAGACACGGACATGAAAAAAATGTGACGATAAGAAATTGGAGATGAAGATTGGCATGTGACCTCTCAAGCCAAAGTCATGGAGGTCACAAAGAATGCTGAATCTCTATGCAGTGTCGTATGCTTTTTCGATATCAAAGAAAAAGGACACCAGGTGCTCTCTATGTAAAAATGAATTTCTGATAGCTGATTTGATCTGTGAAGAATGAGAGAGGATATATCCCTCTCTGTTTTATAAGGACTGGGATGGAGATGGTCCAGTTCCAGGGGGTTGCCATCTTTGTGAGCAGCCATTGTCCATTCCAGGTCGTACCCCACACCACCATCTTAGAGGCTGTTGCCATGGTGCCTCTTTGTAGGATTTTCATTGACTGTCTGCTTCTGTCTGAAGGAATATTATCTTCTGAAAAGACCTTGATGACTTTGTCTCACAGCTGCCCTCCCCTCCATTATGCCTTGTTCCAACATCTTGCACCATCGAATAAGGATCAGCTGTGCTGACTTTTTAATTGTATTTTTCTTGAGGAGCAGTTTCCAGACTCTTGGTGGGAGGCTATAGTTTAGGCCTTCTTCAAGCTTGGCAAGGATCCTAAGATTCCTTCGAATTATTGTCCCATCGCATTGACAAGGGGTCTTTATTTAAGATGTTGGAAAGAATGGTAAATACTAGACTAGTCTGGTATTTGGAACACCATGGCCTTCTTTTCAACACCCAGTGTGATTTTCAGAGGCAATGTTCTACCATAGACCACCTGATCTGCCTCAATTCGTCAATAAGGATTCATTTTTATATCAAGAGCACCTGGTGTCAATTTTCTTTGACATTGAAAAAGTATACCACATTGTGTGGAGCTTCAGCATTCTTTGTGACGTATATAGCATTGGCTTGAGAGGTCGCATGCCAATCTTCATTTCCAGTTTTTTATCTTCTCATTCTTTTTGTGTCTGTCGTCCACACTGTATCACAGTCTTTCTGCCAAGACCACTGGGTGTCTGTCGTCCACACTCTATCACAGTCTTTCTGCCAAGACCACTGGGTGCCACAAGGCTGTGTGCTGAGTGTTATTCTTTTCATTGTCAAGATCAGTTTTATTACTCAACAGCTTTCTCTGATTGTAGGCAATGCCTCTAGGTTGACGATTTTTAGGACCTTTTCCTCATTGTTCAGCAGCAGGGTCATTGAATGGAAACTGCCCTGCACAAAACTGATATGCCTCGAATCAGCTATCAGAAATTCGTTTTTACATAGAGAGCACCTGGTGTCCATTTTCTTTGACATTGAAAAAGCATACGACACTGCATGGAGATTCAGCATTCTTTGTGACCTCCATGACTTTGGCTTGAGAGGTCACATGCTGATCTTCATCTCCAATTTCTTATCGTCACATTTTTTTCATGTCCATGTCGGCAACACTCTGTTGCAACCTTACTCCCAAGAACAGGGGGTACCACAAGGTTGTATCCTGATGTTAGGCTTTTTGCTGTGAAGATTAATTTTGTTACTAGACAACTTTCTTCATTCCCCCTCGGTGTGAGCGCCTGTACGCGGTGAGGGGGACCACCCTGTGAAGGTTCCGCTGGCTCGGTTACCTTCGCAGGGTCCTAAACGCTCGCCCGTGTGTTTGCCGTGCGCGGAGACCCGTGTCCCGGGAAAGGAGGATCCTGGTAGTTGCTCGGGGATCCCCGTCTTCTCTCCTCAGCTCATGACTGGCGTGGTCCCCATTGGCCGCCTTGCCATTGGGGAGCCTGTCTGTCGCGGGGCTAGGCAGCGGATTCCGGGGCCTATGCTATACACTGCTTTGGCCTCTGCTTCCGGTAAACGGGAGCTCCTGGGGTGGCCCCCCCAGGAGCAATTGGCTGGTGGGCAGGTCCTGCTAGGGTCAACCGTGCAGAGCGGTGAGTAACCTTGCCCACGGTCCGGGTACAGGTTTACAAGTTTCCTCACAACTTATTTTCATTTTGTCGTTATCTTGACTTTGTGAGGCCAGGTTGGCCATTCATAATTTTTATTATTTTACGCTTTGTTTGATTTGTGTAGAATGTTTTGTTTTGCACATTTCTCTTTTTTATTTTCCTTATATTTCTTTGTGAGGGCTTGGCTCACTGTCCGTGTGGGTATAGTGCCTGCGTAGCCCTGGCGCCCGACTGGGCGTCCCCTTGTTGGGCTCCGTGGAGGGTGGGGACAGCGGGCACTGAACCACACAAAACAAACCATGAGAGAGAGTAAAGAAAATAATGCGATCGTCGCCAACAAGAGGGCTCGACATGAGCCCCCATCTTCCTCGTTGTCTGCGTTATCTCTGCCGTCGTCTTCTGTGTCTGTGTCTTCGTTCCCAAAGTTCCTGATCATCCACTCCACGGGTGATCAGGTACTTGGGGACATGTCCCCTTTTTTCGTTAATAAAGGTTTGAAAGGTCTTGCGGGAGAACCGAAATCCGTCAAGCGCCTACGATCTGGTGACTTACAAGTTGAGACCGCTTGTTCCAAACACTCTGAACTGCTCCTGAAAGTTAAAGAAATTGGTGGGGTGGCTGTTGAAGTCACTCCCCATAAAACTTTGAATTCCTCTCGGGGTGTGATCACCGAGTGGGGCCTCCTCAAAGTCACTGAGGAGGAAATCCTCTCGGAGCTCACACCTCAAGGAGTAACAGCGGTCCATCGGGTTTCGACACGTCGTGATGGGAAATTAACACCCACACAGGTGTTAATTGTTACATTCAACACGACACGCCTGCCTTCTTCCATCAAGGCAGGTTATTTACATTGTGAGGTACGGCCGTATATCCCAAACCCTCTGCGCTGTTTTCAGTGTCAGATATATGGTCATGCCCGCACAGCATGCAGGGGCAAGCCCACCTGTGCTCGCTGTGGCAGTAAGGATCATCTCGATCCTGACTGCACAGCAGAAAAGGCATGCTGTGTAAACTGCAGTGGCGAACATCCGGCGTACTCCCGCGACTGTCCGAAGTGGAAAGAGGAAAAGGAGGTACAACGCCTCAAAGTAATGAACAACATCTCGTATGCTGAAGCGAGAAAGCTTGCTGCACCGCCCGCCCCGCCTAGCAAGGTTTCCTATGCCAGTGCAGTCATTGGAAAGCCCATCATTCCAATGACTTCGGTTGCGGTGCAGACTGATATCAGTGTACCACCTACTGAGTCTTGCTCGCCAGCTGCGAAGTACCTCCTCACGCAGGCGAGACCGAGGGTGGTGTCGACTTCGACATCAACCCCGGTTTCCATTCCTGCAGCTCAGCCTTCCACCTCCACCGGAAGGCCTCCTCCTTCCCGACCTCAGACAGCAAGACCTTCCAAACCTAAGGGGCCCCCACTGGGGCCTAAAAAGAAACTAATCACTGCACCTCAAAGGGCGGTCACCGATCCATGCCCCTCGGATGATTCCGAGGACATGGATACTGACCGCCCCCTATTCACTAAACCGTCCACCGCGGCGGTTAAGTTGAATAGGAATTTGTCGTCCGCCCACTCTTCTAAGTCCTGAGATGGCCACACTCCTACAATGGAATTGTCGTGGATTCCAGAGGAATCTTGACGACATCAAGGCCCTCCTTCAGGCACACCAGCCCATCTGTGTGTGCCTGCAGGAGACATACTTGCAGCCAGTCACAGATCCCACGATCCGGCACTTTTCATTAGTTCGCCGAGACCGGGATGGAGATGGTCCAGCTCGCGGGGGTGTCGCCATTCTCGTGAGCAACCAATCTCCATTCCAGGTCGTACCCCTCACCACCAACTTGGAGGCGGTAGCCATCCGTCTCTTCGTGGGGTTCTCACTGACTGTCTGCTCTGTATATCTTCCACCTGGGAGCATCGTCTTCCAGGATGATGATCTCGTCTCGCAGCTGCCGTCCCCCTTCCTCATTATGGGGGACCTCAATGGACACAGTCCACTTTGGGGCAGTGCTGACACCAACGGGAGGGGCGGGGTCCTAGAGCAGTGGCTCCTGGATCCTTCTCTCTCCCTGTTGAACACCGGTGTAAGTACTTAATTTCACTCCCCAACCCGCACTTTCACTGCCATTGACCTTTCCATCTGCTCCTCCTTGATCCTTCCACTTTTTACATGGGAGGTCGAGGACAACCCGTACGGAAGCGATCACCTCCCCGTGGTGTGCACCATCTCCCGTGGGGGGCCTTGCAGCCCTTCATGCGTCTCACGGTGGAGGCTGGATCGGGCTGACTGGGGTGGTTTCGAGCTGCTCTCTGAGCTCGATGACCACTCTGTCAGCCAGGAGCCAATCAATGTGGCAGTAGCGGAGATAATGGACTGTATCGTAGATGCAGCTGCATCAACAATTCCTCAAACTTCTACACGGTTTCCTCGCTTTCCGAAACCGTGGTGGAATCCAGATTGCACCGCAGCTCGTAAGGCTCAGAACAAGGCTTGGGGGGTGTTTCGGAGATATCCGACGACCCCCAACCTCGAAAATTTCAAACCCGCCAGGGCGAAAGCTCGTTTCGTCCGACGCCAGAGCCAGAAGGAATCTTGGATCAAGTATACATCTTCTATCACCCGCACGACTACTTCTAAGGTCGTGTGGGATAAAGTCCGGAAGATGAGTGGGAACTACACGTCCCACTCGTTATCGATCCTGGAGCACAATGGACAGGCAATTGCTGATCCCAAAGCAATTGCCGACACTCTGGGGGAGTCATTCTCTTCCATCTCTTCGTCTTCCTCTTACTCCCCCGAGTTTCTGGCCCAGAAGGGCAGGGCGGAGCGCTCTCCGCTGTCTTTCCACTTGAATGGCCTGGAGCCTTACAACAGGCCATTCACAGCGGAGGAGCTTTGCCTTGCTCTGCACTCTTCTCGTGCCTCTGCTGTCGGGCCGGACAATGTCCATTATGCCATGCTCCAACATCTTTCACCATCGAGTAAGGATCGGCTGCTCCATCTCTTCAATCGCATTTTTCTCGAGGAGCAGTTTCTGGACTCCTGGCGGGTGGCCATCGTCTTGGCCTTCCCCAAGCCAGGCAAAGATCCCAAGATTCCTTCCAATTATCGTCCCATCGCATTGACGAGTTGCGTGTGCAAGGTCTTGGAAAGAATGGTAAATGCCAGACTCATCTGGTATTTAGAACATCACAACCTTCTTTCCAACACCCAGTGTGGCTTTCGCAGGCAACGGTCAACTCTTGACCATCTGATACGCCTCGAATCGGCTATCAGAAATTCTTTTTTACGTAGAGAGCACCTGGTGTCAATTTTCTTCGACATCGAAAAAGCGTACGACACGGCTTGGAGATTCGGCATTCTTCGTGACCTCCACAGTTTCGGCTTCAGAGGTCACATGCCGATCTTCATCTCCAACTTCTTATCGACACGCTCTTTTCGTGTCCGTGTCGGTAACACTCTGTCGCGGCCGTACCCCCAAGAACAGGGGGTGCCACAAGGCTGCGTTCTGAGTGTTACGCTTTTTGCTGTCAAGATTAATTCTATAACTAGACAACTTCCTCCATCAGTAGGCAATGCCCTCTATGTTGATGACTTTAGCATCTTTTGCTCTTCGTCCAGCATGAGGGTCATTGAAAGACAACTGCAAATTGCCCTGAACAATCTTTCGGTTTGGGCGACGGCAAACGGGTTTCGGTTTTCCCCACAGAAGACCGCTTGTGTGCACTTTTGCCACAAGTGTAATCTTCATCTGGATCCCGAGCTGCGGCTCGGGGGTAACATCATTCCAGTTGTGGCGGAGACCAAGTTTCTCGGTCTCATATTCGATCGGAAATTGACCTTTTTACCTCACATACGTCATCTCAGGTCCAAGTGCATGCGGGCATTGAACATCATCAAGGTCCTCTCCTCCCTCTCTTGGGGGGGCAGACCGATGTTCTTTGCTCCGCCTCTACCGTGCACTTGTCCGATCGAAACTGGACTACGGATCCCAGGTGTATGACTCGGCCCGGGATTCGGTGGTGAAGGTGCTGGACCCCCTCCATCATCAGGCCCTCCGTGTTTGCACGGGAGCCTTCCGCACCTCACCGGTCCAGAGTCTTTACGTTGAGACCGACGAACCATCTTTATCTGTTCGCCGTCAGCAGTTGTCCCTACAATATGCTTCTAAATTGCGATCCCTGCCTGGCCATCCCACTTGGGACTGTGTTTTCAGTCCGAAGTGGGAAATTCTTTACACTAATCGGCCGACTGCCATTCGTCCTTTTGGTTTGCGTGTCCGAGGCTTCCTCAGAGACATCAACACCAGTCTCGATAGCGTTGCACAGTCGACAGCTGAGCCACTTCCACCTTGGCTCGCTGTTTCCCCTTCCTGTGATTTTTCCTTGTGCAGGATGGGGAAGGCCTTTACACCCGACTGTGTGTACCGGCAACTCTTTGCCAGCCATCGTGCTGAGTACCCGGACTTCTTGCCTGTCTTCACAGATGGCTCGAAGTCCGGCACATCGGTGGGATCCGCCATGGTCTGCTGTGATGTAATCATTGCAGACCAGATCCCACTGCAGTGTTCCATCTTCACTGCAGAGTTGCACGCTATCAGCCTCGCCTTGGACCATGTGGCGACTAAGCATCATCGTCGGTGTGTGCTTTACACCGACTCGCTTAGCTCGCTACAGGCTTTGATCTCAGTGAGGCATCGGCCTCACCCTGTTCTTACTAAGATCCGCCAGCAGCTACATCGTCTGGCAGCCACCACCACCACCATCCATTTCTGTTGGGTGCCCGGTCACGTCGGAATCAGGGGTAATGATTTGGCAGATTCTGCTGCCAGGTCAGCCACGCCCCTGTCCGACTCTCCGTTGCCGGTTCCCTATTTGGATTTCTGGCAACGTTTTACCACCGAGCTACGGGCACAGTGGCAGAGATCTTGGTCGGAACAGCTTACAAACAAGCTCTTTGAGATCAAACCTATCATCAAACCATGGCAGTCTTGTTATCGCAGGAATCGCAAGGAGGAAGTTGTACTTGCTCGGCTCTGCTTAGGTCACTCGTATATTACTCATTCATTTCTTCTTCGGGCGGACGACGTACCTAAGTGCGAGTTTTGTGACACCATTTTAACAATCAAACATATTTTAATTGAATGTCCATGTTTTAACCTAGAACGTCGTTTGTATTTTAATTTTCACAATTTTACGTCCGAGCCACTTACACTCGGACATCTTTTATCTGATAGTACCATTTTATCTCCAATTTTTGCCTTTTTACAGTATACAGGATATTTTACCAGATTATAATTTTAATCATTTGTAATTTTTTCACCTTCTGCCTAGGTCATTTACACCTGGGCTAGTTTTATCCTTTGTCTCTACTGTATTTATTTATCTACACATTTGTTGTTTTACAACTTACTTTTTATTTCTGTTATATATATATATCTTGTTGGTTTTAATTTTTCCTTTTCCAGCATTTGTTTTTTAATTTTGGTTGAGGAGTATTTGTTTTTTAGCATATTTTTACCTTGTTTGGTACATTATTCCAGTTGTGGTGGAGACCACGTTTCTTCTCATCTTCGACCAGAAATTTACCTTTTTACCACACATACAACATCATAGATCCAAGCACCTATGGGCATATAAATGGTAGATAGGTAGTCACTGGAAAGAGAGCTATGCACCAATCCCCTGTGATGATGCATAGAACCGGCCAGGCCTAGCACCTAATGTCCGATCCCGTCTTCTCATGGTGCAGACCGTTAGTACCTTTCAAAAGAGATACTCTCTTGTGGAAGTGAATGGAAGGGAGGACTGTCAGATTAGTGTGGCCTACTGATCTGGACAACTCTGGCTACTCTTTTTCTACCTTGTTGAGGAGTGGTCAACCACACAGGGTCCTGGTGCTGACCATATAAACCTACTGGACTGATATAAGGCTCTGAGCTTGATTATGGATCCTGAATTTGCTGCACTGGTGGGCTTCTGTGGAGGGAAAATTTTCCGCTGTGTCTGTTTGTGGGTTGACAGCCCAAGTGAATAGATTCACATGGTAATGTTTAGCAGCTGGTGGATAATCCTAAGCAGAGGTCATCACAGGCACCTGAACTCTTTGCTTCTACTAGCATCGTCAAATTCTATATTGGAGGAAGTCTTCCAGTGTAGATGGCTTCAGCCTTTAGTAGTGGGGGAACAGGTCTTTGCCCCATGTGTATGAGTAGGGGGCTGTTTGATATTGTCGGCATTCCCTCTCTCAATAAACATAATTTCTTTAAATATCGCACTAACTATTTTCTGTCCATAGGTAGTTGGAATGTGAGGACTCTGCACAGAGCTTATTCTCTTGATACGAATTCCACCATTATAATTTAGATATTCTAAGCCTGCAAGAGACCAGATGGACAGATAAAGGTCAGATTTTTAAAAATAATCTTAAATTTCTCTTTTCAGGGAGGGAAGACAATAAACATCACCAAGGGTGGGTCTGCTTCTCAGCAGACATGCTAGTGATGCTCTTCTAGGATATGAGTGCATTAATGAAAGGTTTCTTACAGCAAAATTTCAGACAAGCATTTCAAAATATATATGAAATATATTTTGAATTCTGTCAAGAAAGGAGATATTACTCTTGTTCTAGTTGACTTCAATGCCAAAGTTGGTACTGACTCTGACCTGTGGGGAGGGGTGATAGGCCCACAATGTAAAGAAAAATTTTGTATATATATGAAGCCAATGTTCATTGCTCTGCCTTTACTAGGCACTTCTCCATAAAAACTGGACTATGGATCTCAGGTATACGACTCCTCCCAGGATTCAGTGGTGAAGGTACTGGACCCTGTACACCATCAAGCCCTCTGTGTTTGCACAGGGGACTGAGTTGACACTGATGAACCCCAGTGGGAAATTTTATACCAGAATTGGTAGACTGTCATTCATCCTTTCGGTTTGGATGTCCAAGGTTACCTGTGAGACATTAACATCAGTCATGATAGCATCTCACAGTCGACAGCCGAGCCACTACCACTGTGCATCGCTTTTTTCCCTTCTTGTGACTTTTCTCTTTGCAGGATAGGGAAGGCCTTTACACCCGACTGTGTTAACCAGCAAACCTTTGCCAGCCGTCGGGCTGAGTACCTCGGTCTTCCTGCCTGTCTACACAGATGGCTTGAAGTCTGGTACATCGGTGGGATCAGCCATGGTTTGCTGTGATGTAATCATTGCAGACCAGATTCCACTGTAGTGTTCAATCTTGATGTCTGGCTCTCCATTGCCAGTTCCATATCTGGATTTCTGGCAGCATTTTACTATCGAGCTCTGGGCACAGTGGCAGAGATCTTGGTCAGAACAGCTTATGAACAAGCTCTTTGAAATCAAATTTATCATCAAACCATGGTAGTCATGTTATCACAGGAATCAGAAGGAGGAAGTTGTACTTGCTCGACTCTGCTTAGGTTATTCATTTATTATTTGTTTCTTTCTTCTATGGGCGAATGATGAACCTAAGTGTGGGTTTTATGACACTGTTTTAACTCTCAAACATTTTAATTGGTTGCCCTTGTTTTAACCTTGAACGTTGATTATATTTTACTTTTCATGATTTTATGTCTGAGTCACTTACACTCAGACATCTTATATCAGATAATACAATTTCACCCCCAATTTTTCCCTTTTTATGGTATACAAGTTATTTTACCAGGTTGTAATTTTATGGATTTGTTATTTATTTGCTATCTGACTGGGTTAGTTTTATGTTTTGTATTTATATATATATATGGGGTGGCTCAGTCAGTAGCGCGCCAGGCTCGTAATCTGTAGTTCCCAGATTCGAGTCCCCGCTGGGTCAGTGTTGAGATTTGTCTTCGCAAAGTTCCCCGCCTTCCCACGGGCAGTAGGGGACACCAATGGGCTTGGAAAGGCCACGTCAGTCGGATGGGACATTAAGCTGTGGCCCTATGTGCGGGAGAGACATACCCTGTGCACGTTAAAGAACACACTGGATGGCCTTGACAGGAGGTTACCATCTGTCTCCCAACAGCTGTTCCAGTGGGTTCCCTCCCTCAACCTTCTCTGAGCCTCCGGAGTCCTTGTGACCTGGCCATTTAGCCCATGGTGTGCAAAAAAGTGCTGCTCAGAGGTAAAATAACCCAAATTTTTATATATATACATTTATTGTTTTACATCTTTAATGTTCTTAGTATTATTTGCATCTTGTTGGTTTTGTCATGGGGACAGGGGTGGCTCAGTTGGTAGTGTGCCACGCTTATAATCTGCCGTTCCCAGGTTCAAGTACCAGCTGGGTCAGCATTGAGATTTATGTCTGCAAAACTTCCCACACTGCCCACGGTCAGTAGGGGGATGCTGATGGGCTTGGAAAGGCTGCCACCTGCAGGATTGGATGTTAAGCCGTGGTCCCGTGTGTGGGAGAACTGTACCTTGTGCTCATTAGGGAACATGCTGGATGGCCTTTACGGGAGGTTACCATCTGTCTTCCAACACTGTTTCAGTGGGTCACCTCCCCTAACTTTCTCTGAGCCTTCGGGGTCCTTATGACCTGGCCCATTGTGTGCAAAAAAAGTGCCTCTCAGGTAAAACACCCCAACCCTGGTTTTGTTTTTTGCTTTTTAACTTTGGTTGAAGGTTATCTGTCTTTTACCTTCTTTTTATCTCGTTTGGCACATTATAATCATAATAGCTGACGTGCCATAAAATCCCAAACACCAACCAAACTATAGTAGTTAATCATCATATCAGTGTGTCCACTGCACCGAATCTCTTAGCTCGTTAAATTCTTTGATGTCAGCGAGATGTTGGCCTAACTCTATTCTCTCCAAGATCCATCAGCAACTCCACTGTTTGGCAGCCACTACCCCATCTTTTGTTAGGTGCCCAGTCACATTGGGATTAGAGGCAATGACTTGGCTGACACTACTGCAAAGTTTGTCACACCCCTGTCTGCTGCTTCACTGGCACTTGCATAAGTGGACTTCTGGCAGTATGTTCCACCAATCTCTGTGTACAATGGCAATGACCTTGGTCAGAACAGATTGATAATAAACTGTTGGAGATCACATCAGTTATCAAACCATGGCAGTCATGGAATTATCACTTGGGACTGTATTTTCAGTCCCCAGTGGGAAATGTTGTACCAGAATTGGCAGACTGTCATTCATCCTTTTGGTTTGGAGGCCAAGGTTACCTTTCTCAGCTGTGCTTAAGTCATTGTTTTATGCTCATTGATTTCTTCTTTGGGCAGACAATGAATCTAAGTTCTTGTTTTGTGACATCATTTTAACCACCAAACTATTTTAATCAATTGTACTGCCTTTAGTCTTGAATATCATTTTCATTTTAGCCATCACAATTCTACATTCGAGAATCTTACATTTGGACATCTTTTGACTGATGATTCGCTTTTAACACCTGTTTTTACCTTTTTATGCTTTTACAGTTATTTTACACTTCTGTAATGTTTTTACCCTTTAGATATATTTGGAGTTGTTGATTTTTTATTCTATGAGCTCTTTAACCCATTGTTGAAGTTTCACTTTTATACTTGTTGATTTACCCTTTAGATGATTTTACTAAACTGATCCATTTAACCTGGTTTTTCTACTTGTCGTTTTTTATGCATTTCTGTTTCTTGTTGCAACTGTTCTATTTTCATTCCTTTCATCTTTATCTGTTGATTTTAACTTTGGTTTTGAGTTATTTGACTTTTACCTTCATTTTTACCCTGTTTGATACATTATAGCCATTGTCACTGATGAGCTATAAAAACTACAACCAACTAACTATTGCCACCAGCGAATTTAAAAGAAGTAATGTGTCAGTTAATTTTTACCTCCTCATCATGAAACCATTGTTTCACAAGTGGGTAAGGAGCATAAGGATTTCTGTGGAACTTAGAACATATTTAATTTTCTTTTGCCATAAAGTTTAAAAATGCTTGACAATTTGTATCCAAGCAAATTTGTTGGGTATGAAATGATTTGTAAAGTTCAGTTATCTGAGAGAGGCAATACTGGCGCTGACCATATATACCAACCTGAATGGAATTATGGCTCTGAGCTTCATTATGGGTCCTGATTTTGCTGCACTAATGGGCTTTTGTGGAGGAAAAATCTTCTGCTGTGTTTTCTGCTTGTTTGTGGGTTAACAGCCCCAAGTGAATAGATTCACAGGATATGTTTATCAGCTGGTGGATAATCCTGAGGAGAGGTCATCGCAGGCACCTGAACTTTTTGCCTCTACTGGCATCATCAAATTCTACATTGGAGGAAGTCTTCCAGTGTAGATGGCTTCAGCCTTTAGTGGTGGGGGAACAGGTCTTTGCCCCACGCCTGCAATTAGGGAGCTGTTTGATATTGTTGGCATTCCCTCTCTCAATAAGCATAGTTTCTTTAAACATTCCACTAACCATTTTCTCTCCATGGGTAGTTGGAATGTGAGGACTCTGCACAGAGCTTTTTCTCTTGATGTTCTCACACAAGAATTCCACCATTATAATTCAGATATTCTAAGCCTGCAAGAGACCAGATGGACAGATAAAGGTCAGATTTTTAAAAATAATCTTAATTTTCTCTTTACAGGGAGGGAAGACAATAAACATCACCAAGGCATGGGTCTGCTTCTCAGCAGACACACTAGTGATGCTCTTCTAGGATATGAGTGCATTAATGAAAGGTTTCTTACAGCAAAATTTTAGACAAGCGTTAAAGACTTAAATGTAACTGCTGTTATGCCACCACTGAGGATGCCAATGAGGATGAGAAGGATAGGTTTTATGGACAACTTCAGGATATTTTGAATTCTTTCAAGAAAGGAGATATTACCCTTGTTCTAGGTGACTTCAATGCCAAAGTTGGTACTGACTGACCTTTGGGGAGAGGTGATAGGCCCTTTTGGTATTGGTAGCTGCAATGGGCAACATCTCCTACAGGTAGGTAAACTCAATGGTTTCAGAATAACTAACACTTATTACAAACACCGCGACATACATAAGTACACGTGTTTCACCTGATGGTCTGCATAACAATATCATTGATTATATATTAATTAACAGCAAATGGGCTAGTTCTGTTAGGAATATGAGGTCATATATGGGAGCTAAAATTAGATCTGACCATTACCTTGTTAAAAGTGTCTTGCAACTTAAACTTAAGAAGTGTTGTGCTAAGGTTAAAAAATTTACCTTTAATTTTGAAGCTCTGAAAGACCCAGTTATAGCTGAAGCTTACCATGACGGGTTACTTAGTCATTATGACAGTCATGGTTTGCTTTCTACCAAAGTTTGAATGGGACCATTTTAAACAAGCTTTTTCGGAATCTAACAGTACTCTTTTAGGAAAAAAAGAGCAGAGGGGGCAGAATTATTTGAGTGACAAGGCACTTGAGCTTATTTCAGAAAGAAAGAACTGCAGGAATGTCCTTAATCAATATCCTACTAGTCCTAATAGAAAGCATTACAGAGAGCTTAATAAATGTGTAAAGGATCAGTTTGCTGCTGATAAGAATCTTTGGCTTGATGGCTTGGCTGACAAAGCTGAGAAAGCAGTTAGACAGCACAACAGCAGAGAGCTGTACCAGATAGTTAATGTTTCGTGTGGTAGAAAACGGACAGGTATACAGGGATTGAAGAATAAACAAGGTAAGGTTATAGAAGGTGAGGATTCTGTGATGGCTCGGTGGGCCTAGCATTTCAGTGATGTTCTAAACCAGGCATGTCAAAGATATGGCCTACGGGCCATGAGCAGCCCCCGGGGTATTTAGATGTGGCCCGCGACCTCAATTAATAATACTCGAATTTAATGAATAGTTTTTCTATACATTGAACACATAGATACAGATTATAGAAAAGAAGCTGAAAAGATGTCAAGTATCTGGATCTTCGAAATAATGCGCTGTTTTTTAACCGTTATGACTTAATGCCATTTTAATTTTGATGTATACTTTATATTTAAATAAAAGATTTTTTTATATAAAATTAGTGTTTAATTGAATCCCAGCCCGCTGATATACTTTGAAAGAAAAATTGGCACTTTACAAGATTGAGAGTGACACCCCTGTTCTAAACAATGTGGTTAGTTCTACTCCCATTGTGTGCAATGATGATAGATGCATTGGTGGCTTTAATGTTGACCCTATACGCAATCTGAAGTTATTTTGGCTATTTTTAAACTAAAACTACATGAATCCTCAGGGGTAGATCAAAGTACTACGGAAATGCTTAGAGCTGGGAATGTTTCGGTTACCACTTGGATGACTGAAATTTTGAACATTTAAGATAAAGGCATGGTTCCTAAGGATTTTCAAAAAAGGAGATCACAGTTCTTGTGATAACTATAGGGGTATCAGCCTACTCTCTGTTCCAGGGAAAGTTATTTGCATGATTGTGTTTAATAGAATTAAGAATCTGGTTGACAGGCAATTGCATGATGAGCAATGTGGATTCTGAAGTGGTAGGGGATGTGTGGATCAGATATTTTCACAGGCAGATTCTTGAGAAATGTTTAGAGTTTCAGAAACCTTTGGTTGCTAGTTTTGTTGATTTCAAAAAGGCTTTCGACTCTGTTGATCGTCATAATTTGTGGTTGATTGTGAGATTATATGGTATACCAGACAAGTTAGTTAACATAATGAAGGCTCTCTATAATAACACTGAGTCATGTGTTAGTGTTGGTAAGGCTATAACGATTGGTTTAGCACTGCTTCTGGTGTTCGACAAGGGTGCATTTTGTCTACTTTTCTCATTAGTTTGTTGATTGATTATGTTATGCGAAATTCACTTCAAGGGAAAGATTTTGGCCTTAAATGGGCTGGAGACACGAAAATTTCTGATTTAGACTATGCTGATGATTTAGCCCTTTTGGTAAATGATGTTGATGGAATGAACTCTTTCATTCAAGCTGTTGATGAAACTGGTAGTTGAGTAGGTTTTGTTATAAACAGAGAGAAAACTTAAGTGATGAATTTAGTGTGGGGGTGGCTTAATCAGTAGTGTGCCAGGCTTGTAATCTGTAGTTTCCAGGTTTGAGTCTCTGCTGGGCCAGAGTTGAGATTTATTTCCGCAAAACTCTCTGCCCACAATCAGTAGGGGACACTGATGGGCTTGGAAATGCCATCGTCCATCGGATGGGATGTTAAGCTATGGCGCCATGTGCAGGAGAACCATACCCTGTTCACCTTAAAGAACACTCTTGATGGGAGGCTACCATCTGTTTCCTAACAGTTATCCAGTGGGTCCCTTCCTCCAACCTTCTCTGTGCTCTCGGAATCCTTGTGACCTGGCCATTAGCCCGTTGCATGCAAAAAAGTGCTGCTCAGAGATAAAACAACCCAACCCAAAGCCAGATGAAGTTCCAAACTAGCCAGTAATGAAACATGTTGCCGAACCTTCAGAGCAGTTTTTTGCATGAGCATGGTCTTGGTGCTTTTTGTAAATCTTTTGTTTTTTACATGGGCAATGAATATTAGTGCTTTTAGTAAAGGTTAATGTATTTAATAAAAGTCAAATCATTCATTGGATAGATTGAGACAGAGAAGCAGCTAGAGACTGGACAGACCAAATCATTTGAAAGTGTGAATCATGTTATGAAATGGTGACAACTAAATCTGTAGAAAAGAAGCACTGGTATATGGATGTTAGCAAACGTCAAGTGATTCTGCTAGTGACTGTCAAACAAGTGGCATCAGCCACAGTAGGAGCCAGCCTCTGGAGTGCAAAATGTCCAGTAGAAGAACAACTATACATACAACCGTCTGAAGCCAGTCAAAACAACTATGCTATTGGCAATATATCATTTAGCAAATTACTTTCGAACTTTTAGCGTAATTTAGAAAAATATCTTAAAGTAGAAGCAATTAGCAAGCTGCAAATGTTGCAAATGAAGCAACCAGTATAACATCAAAGTCTTAACTATAATCCTAAGGATTGATATTTGACTTTTAACAGTATAGTAGTCACATAAAATGCATTTTATATTTATCTTAATTATGTTACATATTTAGTTTTTATTTCTTGTATATTTAATTCTCATGTAAATAAAAACATATTGTTTACTCATGGCATTGGATAGGAGGGGGTAGAGTTTTTCATTTAATGAATAAGGTTCTGGCCTGTGGCACTCTGAAAAAATCCTCATCCAGCCCACTGACAAGAAACATTTGTTCTCCCTGGTTTTGAGCAAAGATTTTTAGAGGGTTAATATTCTGTGGAAGGTGTCTAATAAACACATATGCCCTTGGATGTGTCTTAAAGAGGACCTATTCCTCACCTAATGTTTCATTAAATGGTTATGCAATACATTTATATTTTTTGTTACTTATATTTAATGATATAATATTTTTATAGGCAAATAGGCATTGCCTATGTATCAGCTACAACTTCTGCAGTAGTAACTGCTGTGGGATTAAAGAGTCTTCTCCAAAAGGTAAGTTTATATATATATATATGACAGATTGACCCCCACCACCCTACTTATTCTGACACATGGGAGCCTTGTGATCTGGTCAAACCGTGGTAGTCAAGTTTTACAGGAAGTCCGAAGAGAAAGTTATACTTCCTCAACTCAATATAGGTTATGGATTTCTCACACATTATTTTCTTCAGGTAGATGACCAATGTGTGAAGTGTGTGATACCATTTTAACCATTTATCTTATTTTTATTGATTGTCCTACTTTTAATGCCACATTTTCTGTTTCTTTTAATTCTCATCATTTTTTACCCCAAAACTGTATATTTTGACTACTTTTATCTGCTGAATCATTTTTCCTACCTATTTTAGAATTCTTACATTTTGGTTATTTTACTCGATTTTAAACTTTTACCTTCTTTTTGAATTTTAAATGGGTTTTGTTAATGGTTATTGTTTTTTCACATGGCTCTTACACACCCATTGTTTTGTTTTCTACATATGTTTTTGTCTTTTATATTTACATTCATTGCTTTTAGTACATATACACTAGTCCTAAATACCTATTGTTTTCTTTTTTATATATGTTTGATGTATTTCCTTGAACGCTTATTGGATATTTATTTTTCAGTTCATTTTCAAAAAAAAAAACAAATTAATGTTTTCACTTTGTCATCTGCCTGTCTGTCTATAGACATTCAACTTCTTTAATTTTAGAGATAAATTTAAAATTCTTTTTGGGTTGGATAGGTATTAATGAAATATTATTATTCTCACTTTTGGACTCTCACAATAGCTATAATTGCACCCTCTAATGGTAAAAAAATGTTGCAAATAGCAAAATTTTAAATGAATATTGCAATGATATAATTATGTTAAAAATTTGAATTTTGGTGATTAGATATTTTAATGCGAAATGTTTTAAAGGATGATTATTTTTAGAGATAATTTTTTTTTTGAGTTGGATAGGTATTGACAAAGTATTACAATTCACACTTTTCAAATCTCTCAAAAGTTTTAATTATACCTCTTATAATGGAAAAATTTCAAAATTTTAAACAAATATTGCAAGCAGTCTATTTTGACTAGAAATTTTACATTTTAGTGGTAGGGTGTGATAATCAAGGGGGGTGGGCAGGAAAATGCAACTTTTTATTTGAAGAGATTGATGAAGAATTCTTTTTAAGTTGAATATGTAATAAAGAAATGTGATGAGTCATAGTTTTCAAATTCTTCAAAAGTCTTTAATTTCCATTGTTAGAGGGCACTAAATATAGACAATGCGAAACTCAAAGTAATATTGCAAATAACATATCTATGCTACAAATTCTGGTGGTAGAATGTGATGATCAAGAACAGATACAGAGATATATTTTATTTGACCTACTTTAGACTGCAAGGAACTTTAAAACTTCAATTTGGCTTGTTTTCCAAGAAAGCATATGTTAGAGTTTCGATCTGAAAGGCAGGAAAGAGCATAAAATGTTGGGATAAATGTTAAAAATAATCTAGTAATAATGAAATAGGTTTGTGGCAGAAAGGAGTGTAAAACGGGGAAAACAATGGTAGTACATACTTTACCAAAAACCTTTATCCAAAAACTTACATTTGTAAAAATAGCAGTTTTTTTGGTTAATTTATAAGAGATTTTCAAAACTTTAAAGAAAAATTTGTTGATAATAGTTCAAACTTAGCTTAAATCAGGTGATTTGTTCAGCATTGAGTAACATTAACAAACAAATCAGCCAACCGTATAGCACTTCTAGGAAATGGCAATTAGATAGCTTTAGCAAGTGATTTATATTATAGTTTAATATATAAAATATAATTAATATGCATCAAATTAAAAAAGAAATATTATTTTTCAAGCCTGAATTATATATTTTTATAAGATATACAGGGTGTCTCAAAAATATAGGTACAAACCTTTAGGGGAGGTAGATAACATCTAAAGAAATTAGAATTGCATAGGAACCCGTAACCGGAAATGTCACCGTAAGTCAATAGGTGGCGCTGTTCATCATTGCGCTAGAGGGGAAATTTCGGATTTCCTCATTTGAGCGGTAGTCAGCTTGCGAAGAGCATGCAAAGGTATTCGAACAGGGAGCTGGCAGACATGCACTTAGTGTATGGAATAGCTGAGGGCAACGGATGAGCTACTCAACGAATGTATCAAGAATGCTTCACACACAGACATGTACCGAGCCACCGTTTGTTTGCGCGTGCACATCAAAATTTGTGCGATTATGGGTCAAACTTCAAGCATCTTCTGTAACATTATGAAATGTATCATCTAGTACGCCATTTGTAATAATGATGTCCAATAAATGTTTTCCCATTAATCACTGTCTTGTGTCCTTTCAGATCTTGTACCTCTGCTACCTCTTTCCCATGACGTTTCCAGTTATGGGTTCCTATGCAATTCTCATTCTTTTAGATGTTATCTATCTCCCCTAAAAGTTTGTACCTATATTTTTGAGACACCCTGTATATTAAAAAATTTTACAATAGCAATTTTTATTTTTTAAAAAACAATTTTTTTTGTTGTACTAAAAATGTATGCAGCCATCCTCAGCCTCTTGTTATGGATTCTGTGAATGTATACAGATGATAAGGACACTGGAAGAGTTAACAGAAGTTGGCTGGTTGAGAGGGGGCATACCCCCATCTTAGAATGCTATTAAAGGTAATGGAGGCAAAAAATTATTTAGAAAAAAAATTAAAAAAAAGTACATATTTCATGCATTTCTCAAAGACCTCTAAAACAGAGGGTAAATGTTATATACACCCCTCATTTTAGAATGCTAGTAAGGATAATGGAGTAAAAAAGTGATTAAACTTATGAATATTTCACACATTTCCAAAGACTTCTAAAACATAGGGTAAAATATTATACGATAATGAAAATCTAGTCTCTTGCTCTCACCCCCCCCCCCATCTTTTTTCTGGCTTAAATTAATCACTTTCTTCCCCCTTCTTTATTTTTTTTCTAGATCTGAGCTTAAATAGCAGTTAAATATAATTTAATATCTACAGTTTCATTGTACATTTGAATTTCTTATAAATAAAAATAAATACCCCCTCAAGCAGCTGCTTGCCACAGAGGTCTGACAGGAGCCTGTCAGTTTATATGCCATAGTAGAAGGTCTGTGAGGATGGCAGGACATCAGCAGAAGAGCAACACAAACGTCCATGCCTTATCCAGGGCTCAAACCCAGGTCCCTTAGATCAGTAGCCAAGTGCACTAACCACTCAGCCACGGAACTTACATTTTTTAAAATCAGAAATTTTTGATGCAAATTGTTTTCCATATAAAACATGTAGTTTAGACATAAAATAATATTTACCTTTTAAATTTGGTTCAAATTTTGTTAAGCTATCCTCTATAATAATATGCTGTTTCTGTCAGTGTGTAATGGAGTTTGCTTGCCAGAAGAAAAATGCCATACGTTAGCTGATGTCATGCCTTTCAGAGGCTCAGTCTGTAGCTTTCCCTACCTATTAACTTTTAAAATTATATTTAAGTAAAAATTGGGTAATAAAAGTTTTTTGACGTCATTTAGTTATTTATTTTTTAGTGTATCATCAAGAGGAATTATCAGTTGACTATAAGTCAAAATATATTTTACACGGTTACCAGAAGATCAGTTTTCATTTAATGGTAACTTGACTGTACTGTCACAGCAAACAGTTTGTGCATTGTGTTTTAATGGCTCTAATCAAGTGAAGTTTTTAAATGTTTAAGCCGTCCCATGGCCAAGTGGTTAGCGAGCTTGGCTACTGAACTAAGGGACCTGGGCTCGAGCCCCGGGTAAGGCTTGGATGTATGTGTCGTTTTTCTGCTGAGGTCCCGCCATTCTCACAGACCTACTGTGGCATATAAACTGACAGGCTCCTGTCAGACCTCTATGGCAAGCAGCTGCTTGAGGGGGTATTTATTTATTTATTTATTTATTATTATACCCAAAAAAGACTTAAACTTTAAGTTTCGTAATGTATTTATGATTATTATGCAAATTTTTCAGCAGTTTTCATAGATTTGTGTATTGTTTGCACTATACCACTGTCTATGTAGTTTTCATAGATTTTTGAACCAATGCATGCACTTTATTAACTGATTACAAAAATAGCTTGATCCTTTTTTACATCATCCATATATACACATTTTGATATGGCATCATGTGATGAATCACTTCTGTGGAAGGAGGAAGTGAAGCAAGCAACAACAGGAGTCCAGGGAAGCAGAGTTCTTTGGTGTGTTTGGCAGCTTAGGTTGTAGGGCAGAGCCCCTAGTACCATAAATAATCTCTTCAAGCAATTGATGACCATTCCTTAGAATTGAACAATATTCAGTATCATTTAAGACAAATTCATGTTACCATATGTACATTAAGATAAATCATATATACCTGTTCAAACTACTTTTCTCAGTATTCCAAAAGATTTTAAACAACAATTCAAGTGTACCAGTTTTAAAATTTTGCATGTTAAAGGGAAAAATTAAAATATAATTTCAGTAAATGGTAGCTAGGCATAACTGGAAGGAGAGCTGTGTACCAATCCCCAGTGATGATGCACAGAACTGGCGAGGTCTAATACCTAATGTCCGACCCCACCTTCTTGTGGTGCAGGCCGTTAGTACCTTTCAAAAGAGATATTCTCTTTTGGAAGGGAACGGAAGGGGAGGGCTGCCATTTTAATATGGCCTACTGATCTGGTCATCTACGGATACTTTTTTCTTTTTTTTTTCAACGCTGCTGAGGAGTGGTCAATTTTACAGGGTCCTGGTGCTTACCATTTATACCTGCTTGACTGAACTTGTTTATGGATTTGAGCTTCATTATGAATCCTGGACTTGCTGCACTGGTGGGCCTCTGTTGAGGGAGAATCTGCTGCTGTGTTTTCTGTTTGCTTCTGGGTTGCCAGCCTTAAGTGAACAGAGGCATGGGATACCTTATATCAGCTGGTGGATAATCCTAATCAGAGGCCATCGCAGGTACCTGAACCTCACTTAGCTAGTTGGGCATTGTCAAGTCTAAACTGGAGTAATGTGTCTTAGGTAGACCATATGGACTCTTGAAAAAGTCCATTTGAAAAGGTGGTGCCTGAAGTTCCTACCAGCATCAGTGACTTCAGCCGAGGAAGCAGTTAGACAGCACAACAACAGAGAACTGTACCAGATAGTTAAAGTTTTGTATTGTAGAAAACGGGCAGGTATACAGGGATTGAAGGATAAACAAGGTAAGGTTATAGAAGGTGAAGATTCTGTGATGGCTAGGTGGGCTGAGCATTTCAGTGATGTTCTAAACAATGTGGTTAGTTCTACTTCCATTGTTTGCAATGATGATAGATGCATTGGTGGCTTTAATGTTGGCCCTATAACACAATCTGTTATTTTGGCTATTTCTAAACTTAAATTTTATAAATCCCCAGGGTTAGATGAAATTGCTACGTAAATGCTTAAAGCTGGGAATGTTTCGGTTACCACTTGGATGACTGAAATTTTGAATATCTTTTGTGATAAAGGCATGATTCCTAAGGATTTTACCAGAGCTATTGTTATACCTATTTTCAAAAAAGGTGATCGCAGTTCTTGTGATAACCATAGGGCTATCAGCCTACTCTCTGTTCCAAGGAAAGTTCTTTGCATGATTGTGCTTAATAGAATTAAGAATCTGGTTGACAGTCAATTGCATGATGAACAATGTGGATTCTGAAGTGGTAGGGGATGTGTGGATCAGATATTTTCACTTAGGCAGATTCTTGAGAAATGTTTAGAGTTTCAGAAACCTTTGGTTGCTAGTTTTGTTGATTTCAAAAAGGCTTTCGACTCTGTTGATCATCATAATTTGTGGTTGATTGTGAGATTATATGGTATACCAGACAAGTTAGTTAACATAATGAAGGCTCTCTATAATAACACTGAGTCATGTGTTAGTGTTGGTAAGGCTATAACGATTGGTTTAGCACTGCTTCTGGTGTTCGACAAGGGTGCATTTTGTCTACTTTTCTCATTAGTTTGTTGATTGATTATGTTATGCAAAATTCACTGCAAGGGAAAGATTTTGGCCTTAAATGGTCAGGAGATATGAAAATTTCTGATTTAGATTATGCTGATTAGCCTTTTTGGCAAATGATGTTGATGAGATGAACTCTTTCATTCGAGCTGTTGATGAGACTGGTAGTAGAGTAGGTTTGATTATAAATAGAGAGAAAACTAAAGTGATGAAAATTGGTCAGGCAGGCTGTGATTTAGTTAATCTGAATGGTTGTAGTCTTGAGCAGGTATCACAGTTTAATTATCTTGGGAGCTTATGTAACAGATACTGGTGATGTTGCGGCATGAAATTAATAGATGAATAGGGATTGCTGCTGGGTCTTTTAAGAATCTATGGAGAGTGTGGAGAAATAGGCGTATACATCTAAACTCTAAAATTAGACTGTATAATAGTTTGGTTCTTTCTAGGGTTAGTTATAATAGTGAAACGTGGATGCTTTGTAAAAACATTAACAGGAAACTAGACACTTTTGTTTCTAGATGCTTACGCAGTATCTTCGGGATTAGGTATTTTAACTTTGTAAGTAATGATGAGGTTAGGCAAAGGAGTTGGCAACCTCCTTTAAGCAGCATATTGTGCAGAGAGAGACTACATTGGTTTGGCCATGTTGCCTGTGTGCTTAATTATAGATTGGTGAATAGGGTTATGAACATTGTGCCTAAAGGCCTCAGAAAGAGGGGGAGATGCAGTGGGCAGACAATGTAAAACTGGACCTTGTTAGAACTGGCGGGCAGTGGCCAAATGCAACAGATGTAGCTCAGGACAGATATGATTGGAGAACTAAATTGCACTGTCTGGTTGGACCTCTGTAGCTCATGGCTGCTTGAGGATGATGATGATGATGAAGTGCATTACAACTTAGTTTGAGTGGGAAATGCAAGGTATCAGTTTTGACAATGGCTACTTAATGGACATCAATAGCTTATTAACCCTTAGATGTAGTGTTGAGTTTTTGAAACTTAACTCACTCTGGTGGCCAGAGTTATTTTAAAGTGTTTTCAGAAAATAAACAACATCGGAACCTCATCCTGAAGTAACTGGGTTGGGTTGGGTTGTTTTACCTCTGAATGGCACTTTTTTGCACACCATGGGCTAAATGGCCAGGTCACATGGACCCGGAAGGCTCAGAGAAGGTTGGGGGAGGGGACCCACTGGAACAGCTGTTGGGAGGCAGATGGTAGCCTCCCGTCAAGGCCATCCAGCGTGTTCTTTAATGTGCACAGGGTATGGCTCTCCCACACACGGGGCCACGGCTTAACGTCCCATCCGACGGACGACGGCCTTTCCAAGCCCATCGGTGTCCCCTACTGACCGTGGGCAGGGCGGGGAATTTTGCGGAGATAAAACTCAACGCTGACCCAGCTGGGACTCGAACCTGGGAACTACAGATTACGAGCCTGGTGCGCTACCGACTGAGCCACCCCCGCTCCAACTGATAAACAGAAATATGTCATATTATATACCAAAAGAAAGAGCATTCGTATTTAGTTGTGCTTAATAAAATGGCAAAAATTCGAAGAAAAAAACTTATGTTAAATTTTTTAAGCATTATTTAAAAATTAAAATTTTATTTTTTTTCCACTTGTCTTTAGTAAATTTTTTAAAAAATATATATATCTTGTTTTTTTATATTTTATTATTCTAATATAAACAGTACATAATATTTCTATTAATGTTTAAATCTTTCATTTATTTAGTTATGCATATTCTTAGAGTTTTGACAATCTGCAAACCCTAAGCCTAAGAAAAGCAGTGTTATAAAAAATAATTTTGCTTTAAAACAAGATAATTTAAATAAAAATTGAAAAATGTATCAGATGATAAAGAACTCTGGAAAAAAATTCAGCAAAATGTTTCAAAGCATTTAAAATTTAACTAAAGCACTGCCTACATGAGGAGGATTATGAATTTGAGAATGAGTTGCTTCATTATGAAGTTCCATAACTGCTATGAAAAAAGTTTAATTCTAAAATTTCAACAAAAGTTTTGTTAAAAATTGTAGTTTCCTGACCGTTGTTTATTTGGTTGAAGTGTAATTAAAAGTATTGATAAATAAAGCCCTACCTTTTAAAAATCGTGTTTTGAGTAAACCTAATGTTGTTCTAATTCCTGCCATTATACATCCCTATCAGTTTTGTTTTTGATCTAATTCTAATTAATTGTTGTTTATAATTGCAGTATCCATTTGAGAAGCAATAAAAAATTATATTTGAAGCATTAACGTAAAAAAAAAACTTTAAAATCAAAAGTCTCCAAAATTTTTTGGTAATAATATAATCAATATCTTTACATTAAATGTTTAGAAAGTATTACAACTCTAGTAGAGCTATAAATAGCCCAAAGTATGAGGAATTGCAATTGATCGATAACCTAAGTATGATACAACAGAATAAAGACATCCTTGTGACCTGGCCATTTAGCCCATTGTGTGCAAAAAAAAGTGCTGCTCAGAGGTAAAACAACCCAACCCCTGTTCTTTTTGTGTCTATGTCAGCAACACTCTATTGCTGCTTTTCTCCCAAGACCATGGGGTGTCACAAAGCTGCATATTGAGTTTACGTTTTTTGCTGTCAAGATAAATTTCATTACACAGCTTCCTCTAACTGTAGGCAGTGCCCTCTATGTTGACGATTTTAGCACCTTTTGCTTGTTGTCCAGCATGAGGGTCATTGAATGACAACTGCAAACTGCCCTGAATGATATCTCAGTTTGGGTGACAGACAATGGGTTTTGGTTCATTCCACAGAAAACTGCTTATGTGTACTTTTGCTACAAGCATAATCTTCTGGACCCTGAGCTGCAGCTCAAGGTTGGCACCATTCCATTTGTGTCGGAGACAAAGTTTTTTGGTCTCATCTTCAACCATAAAATGACCTTTTTACCCTGTATGCAACATCTCAGGTCTGAGGGCACACTTACATTGAACTTCCTCAAGGCCCTCTCCTGGGAGTTGGACAGATATTCTCTGCTCCACCTCTACCTTGCACTTGTCTGGTCGAAAGTGGTCTACAGATCCTAGGTGTACGACTCCACCTGGGATTCTGTTGTGAAGTTGTTGGACCCACTCCACCATCAGGACCTCCATGTTTTCACAGGAACCTTCCACACTTCACCGGTCCAGAGACTTTACCTTGAGACAGATGAACCATCTTTATGTATTTGCCATCAGGGGAATACATATAGACTAGTGAAAAGGGTTATGAACAGTGTGCCTAAAGGCCTCAGAAAGAGGGGGAGACCTAGGATGTGGTGGGCAGATGTTGTCAAACAGGACCTTGTTAATTGGTGTACAGTTATCAGATGCAGCAGATATAATAACTCAGGAGAGGTGTTTGGAGAACTAAATTGTACAATCTGGTTGTATCTCTGTAGCCATTGGCTGCTTGAGGATGATGTTTGCCTTAGCTGCCATTGTGCCATTAAACCCCAAACAACCAACATCATATCCTGATGTTGAAGAAACTCTTTTTTAGTGGTTCCTAGGAGCCACAGCTCGAAATTTGCTACTATGTAGTCCACTGTTTCAAGTGGAAAGAAAAAGCAATGTTCAATAAATGCATGACATATTGAAAAAAAGCTAAATAATCTTTATTGTCTGTGTTTAACTATCTTTATACTTTTTACATTTGAATCTTTATTATTTGTTTTTAAATGCATACTATATTTCCTTTTCTAGGTTTCATTTTCCTTCAGATTCGTTAGAAGTGGATTCAGCTGTAATGTAATTTTTTAATGTAATAAATGTAATTCAATAAAATGTAAAATTTAAGTCACTTTGTTTTTTTTGACTGAATAAATATTTTAGCATTATCAGTGTTGTGTTTATTAATACCTCATAGTTTGAACTACAGTAGTAAAAAAACAAGAATAAGTTGAAAGCTATGGCCTCTGAGATACAGTTGATTTCAGAAAAGTTGGGCCCCACAGATCCAACTGTGCACCCATTAAATAATTTCCCACCCATGTACTCAGGGTTAAAATCTTTTAGAATAATTGAGAAATATAGGACCAACAATATTAGATAGCACTCTAATCATAGGTTTGAGACAAAGACCTGTTTGCTGCCTGGTAGATGCTTAATCCACGATGCTGGTAGGAACTCGGACAACAAAACACTTTTGTGAGCACCAGCAAAACTGGTTTACCTGAGATACATTTCTCCAGTTTGCAATCAGTGATGCTGCTGGAATCAAATGGTTCAAGTACCTATGATGGTCTTTGACCAGGATCACCCAACAGCTGATATAACATATCCTGTACATCTGTTTACTGAATCTTGCAACTGCCAATAAATGGAAACAGAAATAGAGTACTATTCAATGGAAGCTAATATTCATGATCTGATTGATGGTATTAAAAACAACCTGCCAACAATTGTAATATTCCAAAGTATATTAAACTGCCAAATAATTCCTTTTACAAAACACATCATATACTGACTTTTCCACAAATCAAATCATCAACTCCTTCATCACCAACTCTCTACTTCCAACTTTACTCTCTCTCCACTCACAACTCACTTCTTAGCCCCACACTGGCTTAAGTCAAATGTGGCACATTTCTAGCATCATTCTTGTGAGCCACATTTGCTATAATATTGTGTGTTAATGATGATGTAAGCTGTTGGGACTTTGACATCTGACCATCAATGAAAAAGAGTTACATAATTGGCAACTTGTGAACAGAGAGAGGTGATGGCTCAAAGAAAATGAAAGGCCCCAAAGTAATAATTATAATGTAAATTAATTAAACTGGTTAGGGAACGTAAAAGTAAATGTTGAGCCATCAGTCCACCTGTCAGAAGTTTGGGGAAAAATAGAAATCGCCGTAGACTTTCAGATCAGTATATCAAATGATCTGTTCCTTTCAGACAAAATAATGTCTTTGACAGGTAGTACAAATTTGCCCCACGAGAAAGTAAGGGCAGACTTTTGGTGCTATGCCTGACTGGTTCTGGGCATCATCATCATAGGAAATTGAGCAGAGCTCTTTTTTGAGTATATGCCTAGTTGCGATTTGCAGACTTCAGCAAGAAAGCAGACTTGAAAGTAAGCTAATAGTAAACCTGACTATACTACTGCATAACTGAGATACAGAGTAATTTAATCAGTTTTCAAAATTTTACTAGTAGTAATATTTTGCTAATGTTATTAATAAGTTTAGATTACTTATATCTATTAACAATTTGAATGCAATATAATGATAAGCCTATTTTTCCATATAATTTTAGCAAGCCAGTAACTTACTTCAACGATTTGTTCCTTTTGCTGCAGTTGCTGCTGCCAATTGTGTAAATATTCCTCTCATGAGACAAAGGTAAGATTAATATTCAATGTTTCATTGTCATGCAGTTAGATTTTTTTAAAAATAAGTTCACCAGACAAAAAAATTGTCACCTCTGTAAATTATCACCTAATACTATGTAACACCTCCCATCACATAAATTAGAGCAGCAATTCTGTTAGGTATGAACTTCACAATTCATCAGATATAGTTTGTATCAATAGAGTCCACTGCAACAATAAACTCATAATTCAGCTAGATTATGTGAATGCCTATTTCGGTATTTCATCCTCTGTTCCAGATAATCCCAAAGGTTTTTATGGGATTTACATACAGTGACTTTGCTGGCCAGTCGAGGTGTCTCAATGCTACCTCATACCAGTCATGAACAGTTTTGGCCCTGTGCACTCTGCAGTTACCATCCTGAAACACAGGAGTGTCTATGTTGTGTTCATCCTTCACACAAAGCATAAAATGCAACACATGGTCATGCAGAATCTGTTTATAGCCTCCCTAATTTAAACAGGTCAATACCTCAACAAATGGGCTTACCTCATGGTAGGGTGACTCATCTGACCAGATATATGGTTTTCATGTCATCTGCAGTTCAATGTAGTTCAGTTCAATACCTAGCCCATAGCAACCAGGCTGCTTTATGTGCAGCTATTATCATGGATCTCTTCTGAGGTACTATGTTCCAAATACGCATGAAATGCAGTTCTTTTTGCACCATTCTTTCTAAAATAGGCTGATGTGAACCTTCATTGACTGTCTGTAGCAATTCTGCCCCACGAGAATGTGGTTTGAAATCGTTTGCAGTCTCTAGTCATGATGCTTGTTGGTAGTCCCTGTCTGTGAGCACTGATTTGCTGCTGCAGTAATGTCTACGATTAGCAGTTGAATTGTATATACATCACTGTTTATACTCTTGTTGGACTGTTCATTTCAAAACACCATAAAATTCAGCTACTTCCTTCACAGCATGTACTTTAGCCCTACCAAATGCAGTAACACCCTTTAGCCACTTGGTCATATCTTCTGACCTACAATTCATGGCATGAACAATGTATAATGTTCACTCTACTGGAACTGAAGAAACTACAGAGCACATGGAAGGTCACATGCCTGTATATAGTGCTTCATTACTACTGGTGCGATATCCACTAGTGTATGAAGTCAGTTCTGCTGTCTATGGTGGGGGGTGACAAATATTTTGTCCAGTGTGCTTAATACCAGAATAAATGTAAGTAAAAGTGAAAGGTATTTTACAGGGATGAAGCATGACTATATCGTATCTGTTACCTTTATGTTGCAAATCACTAAACTGGAATGCTGTTCTGGTACTTGATGTTTTCATATTACGAATCAGAATGCCTTTCTGGCACTGGATGTTTCCAAATCATTGAACAGTATCGATGATCGGTACTTGATGTTTCATAATCTATGAGTGAAAATAGTTCTATACTTTTTAAGTCAAATATTATTCGAAATTAGTATTATATATTGTGTCTTTTCTAGGAAAAAATGTGGAAATACTGTGGCTTTGCAATAATGTTATTTTGAGAGTCAAGGGGTGGAGGTACAGAAAATGGCCCAAGTGCATGAAAGAAGTTATATTTTAATACAATTTCATTTTATTTACTGGAAAGTTAGAATAAAAGTACAAATTAGCATTTAAAAAAATTAACAAAATCACCCTCAGAAAAGTATAACAAACTCAAAATTTGAGTCATGTGTTCTGAGGAATATCTTAATTTTGCTTTTGGTGTCGACAACTATTCAATTGTAGTCCAGTCGAAAGTGGGATAAAGAAAAATTTCACCAACTGTACATTAAAAATTTTTCTTAATAAACTCTCAACTAAAAATTAAATTTTATTTTTACGGATGAAAACAGGTGGGGATACAAAGCATACCTACATATCCTGAGAAAAAATAAGTCTTTGTATTATATACATGTATTGGACAGAAAAATGGTGACAGTTCCATGTTATCTCAACAGGAAATTGCAATCAGAGCTCACTAACTTCTTCAATATGATTTTTAATAAAAAAAATATATCTAAAGATAAAGATCTCAATAAAATCTGCATAAATCTCGATTTTAAACAATATTTGTTCACTGTTCAAAGAGTTATGAACACTGGAATATATTTAACAGGTTACAAAAAAATTGACTCCAAAATTTAATTGAAACAGGTTAAGAGATCATATCTGACTCCAGTAGAGTGTAGGGTGCATGGGTGATGCCCCATTGTTCACTTTTGCTTTACCTTAACCAGTTTTGTTTAATCTACGTTATATTTATCATTTTGGAGATTTTTTATTTCCTTTTTGGCATTACAGCGCTCATTTCCAAGAGATAGGAGTTGCGCATGCGCAACTCCGATCTTCCGACTGTCAATCGCTAAAGCGCGTGCACAAGGACACGCCCCCTCTTGCATCATAGCTTGCGTCATTCGTCATTTTATGTAAACGTCTTTTCCGACGTGCAACATGACACGTGTCTGGTTCTTGTTTTAAACCGGTGACTTGCTAGTCACAGCAGTTAGTTAGTTAGTAGCGACGGCAGTAGTAGTAAGCAGTTAGAGAGAGTGAGGAGTTGGAGTTGTGTAGAGAGAGAGAGTGCCTAGTGCACGGAGTTGTAGAGTGAGAGAGGAGGAGAAGAGAGTACGTTGTAGCACGGTGAGTTGATATTTTGGAAATAAATCTGTTTGTTATTTTAAACCTTTTGAGTCTTTACAATTTTTTCTCTTGAGCAACGCAAATTTAGATTAACAGTATTTAGACCTTTTGACAATCAATTTTGATTCTAACTATTTACTCATTAACGCTCGCTGGCATTTTGAACCCTACTTTAAACTTAGTCTAGTTTTTTGGCAATTTGTTAATTATTGCCTGGCGCCCGTATCAACTATCCGGAGCATAAAACTAATTGGATCAAAAGAATGGTCCAACTTTAAAGCATTATTGCATTTATTTGGAGCGTTACAATTGGAATCTTTCTTGCCTGCAGTGAAGTACCTCCTTACTCAGGCGAAGCCAAGTCAGTGTCCATCATGACTTCAATCCGGTTTCCATTCCTGTTGAGGCACCTTCCACCTCTGGAAGGGCCCCTCCTTCCTGCCCATAGACAGCAAGACCTTCAAAACCGAAAGGGCCTCCTCCGGGGCCTAAAAAGAAGCTTTTAACCCTTCTTGTTTGGCAGTCTCTGATCCGTGTCACTCAGGTGACTCCGAGGACATGGACACAGACTGCAATATTTTTCTAAACTGTCGCTGGCGAAATAAATCGTAAGTTGTCCATCCAAACTTCAGAGACCTGAGATGGCTACACTTTTTCACTGGAAGTGTCGTGTTTTCCAGAGGAATATTGATGACATCAAGGTCCTGCTGAGGGCACGTGAGCCTATCTGTGTGTGCCTGCGAGACTTACCTCCAGACAGCCAACAATCCCACTATCCAGCACTTCTCTCTCATTTGCCGGGACCAGGATGGAGATGGTTCAGCTCACAGGGGTGTCGCCATCCTCATTAGTAACCATTCTCCATTCCAGAACATGTCCCTCACCATCAACTTAGAGGTGGTTGCCATCCTCTTTATGGGCTTTTTGTTGATTGTCTGCTCTGTCTACCTACCACCCGGGAATTACATCTTTCGGGAAGACCTTGATGACCTCATCTCACTGCTTCCTTCCCCCTTTCTCATCATGGGGGATTTTAACAGACACAGTCCGCTTTGAAGCAGTTCTGACACCAACGGTAGGGATGGGGTCCTGGAGCAATGGCTCTTGGATCCTTCACTCTCCCTATTGAACACGTGTGTTATCACCTACTTCCACTCCCCAACCCACACCTTTACTGCCATTGATCTGATCATCTGCTCCTCCTGAATCCTTCCACTCTTTACATGAGAGGTCAAGAATAATCCATATGGAAGTAATCACCTCCCCGTGGTGTGCACCATCTTCCATGTGGGGCCTTATAGCCCTTCACATGTATTCTGATCGAGGCTTGATCAATCTGACTGGAGTGGCTTCGAGCTCCTGTCTGAGCTCAATGAACCTCTGTCAGCCAATCAATGTTACAGTGGTAGAGATTACTTACTGCATCGTCCATGCAGCTGTTTCTGCCATTCCTCAGACCTCGACTCGGTTTCATGGTTCCCAAAACCATGGTGGAATCCCGACTGCACCACAGCTCGTAAGGCTCAGAACAAGGCTTGGTGGTGGTGGTGGTGGTGGGTTCAGAGATATTCGACATCCTCCAACCTTGCAGTATTAAAATGCACCAGGGCGAAAGCCCATTTTTGTCTGGTGCCAGAGCCAGAAGTATTGATCTTGAATCAATATACATCTTCTATTACCTGCACAATCAGTTCTAAGGTGTGGGATAAGGTCCGGAAGATGTGTGGGAAGTTCATGTCCCACTCATTATCGATCCTGGAGCACAATGGACAGGCAATTGCCAACACTCTTTGGAGTCATTCTCCTACATCTCTTCCTTGTGTTCTTACTCTCCGAGAAGAAGCTTCTCTGGCCCAGAAGAGCAAAGCCGAATGCTCTCCGCTGTCTTCCCATTCAAATAGCCTGGAGCTTTACAACAGGCCATTCACAGCTGAGGAACTTCACCTTGCTCTCTACTCTTCCTATGCATCTGCCATTGGGCCAATGTCCATTATGTAATGCTCCAACATCTCTCACCATCGAGTAAAGATCAGCTGCTCTGACTCTTCAACCACATTTTCATTGAGGAGCAATGTTCGGACTTCTGGCAGGAGGCTATCGTTTTTGCCTTCCCCAAGCCAGGCAAAGATCCCAAGATTCCTTCAAATTATCATCCAAATGTGTTGACAAACTGCATCTGCATGGTGTTGGAAAGAATGGTAAATACCAGGCTGGCCTGGTATTTGGAACATCATGGCCTTCTTTCCAATACCCAGTATGGCTTTCACAGGCAACGGCCTACATTAGGCCACCTGATCTGCCTCGAATCTGCGATCAGGAATTTATTTTTATGTCGAAAGATTTTGTTGTCCATTTTCTTTGTCAAAGCATATGATACGGCGTGAAGATCCGACATTCTTCATGACCTCCATAGCTTCAGTTTTAGAGGTCACATGCCAAACTTCATCACAAATTTTTTATCCTCTCATACTTTTCGAGTTCATATCGGCAACACTCTATTGCGAACTTTCTCCCAAGAACGGGGTGCCACAATGCAACATCCTGAGTGTTATGCTTTTCTCTGTCAACATAAATTCTATTGCATGGCAACTTCTTCCAACTGTAGGCAATGCCTTCTATGTTGGCAACTTTAGCATCTTTTACATGTTGTCCAGCATGAGGGTCATTGAATGACAATTGCAAACTGCCCTGAACAATCTCTCAGTTTGGGCGACAGCCAATGGGTTTTGGTTCTCCCTGCAGAAAACCACTTGCATGCACTTTTGCTGCAAGCATAATCTTCATCTGGACCCCAAGCTGTGGCTTGGGGATAACATCACTCCAGTTGTGGTGGAGACCAAGTTTCACGGTCTCATCTTCAACCAGAAATTAACCTTTTTACCACACTATGACATCTCAGTTTCAAGTGCACATGGGCATTGAATATTCTCAAGGTCCTCTCTTGGGGGGCAGACCAATGTTCATTGCTCTGCTTCTGCCATGCACTTGTTTGGTTGAAACTGGACTACAGTTCCCAGGTGTATTACTCCGCCCCAGGATTCGGTGGTGAAGGTTCTGGACCCCCTGCACCATCAGGCTCTCCATGTTTTTCACAAAGACCTTCTGCACTTCACCGGTTTAGAGTCTCTATATTGAGAATGATGAGCTTCATTATCTATTCGCTGTCAGCAGTTGTTCCTGCAATATGCAGTGAAATTGCAATCCCTGCCAGGTCATCCCACTTGAGACTGCATTTTCAGTCCTCATGGGAAAATGCTATACCAGAATCAGCCGACTGCCATTTTTCCTTTCAGTTTGCATGTCCAAGGTTACCTGTGAGACATTAACACCAATCTCAATAGCATCTCACAGTCGACAGCTGAGCCGCTTCCACTGTGACTCGCTGTTTCCCCTTCCTGCGATTTCTCTCTTTGCAGGACAAGGAAGACCTTTACACCCGACTGTGTATCAGCAACTCTTTGCCAGGTATTATGCTGAGCAACTCAGACTTCTTGCTTGTCTTCACAGATGGCATGAAGTCCAGTACCTCTATGGGATTGGCCATGGTCTGCTGTTATGTGATCATTGCAGACCAGATTCCACAGCAGTGTTCCATCTTCATTTCATAGTTGCATGCTATATCAGCCTTGACTTGGACCACATAGGAACTAAGCATCATCGTCGGTGTATCCTTTACACCGACTAGCTTAGCTTGCTAGAGGCTTTGATCTCTATGAGGCACCAGTTCACCCTGTTCTTTCCAAGATCTGCCAGCAACTTCATTGTCTAGCAGCCACCACCAGATTTTCTTCTGTTGGGTGCCAGGTCATGTCAGGAACAGGGGCGCTGACTTGGCAGACGCTGCTGCCAAGTCAACTATGCCATTGCCCTACTCTCCACTGCCAGTTCCATATGTGGACTTCCTGCAGCGTTTTTCCATTGAGCTCTGGGCACAATGGCAGAGATTTTGGTCTGAACAGGTTGGTAACAAGCTTTTCGAGATCAAGCCCATTGTCAAACCGTGGCAGTCTTGTTTCTGCAGGAATCTCAAGGAGGAAGTTGTACTTGCTTGGCTCTGCTTAGGTCATTCGTTTATCACTCATTCGCTTCTTCTTTGGACAGACGATGAACCTACATGCGACTTTTGTGACACCATTTTGACGATTAAACGTATTTTAATAGATTGTACTGCTTTTAGCACCACTTATATTTTAACTTTCGTGATTTTATGCCTGAGCCCCTTACACTCTGACATCTTTTATCCAGTGATTCGATTTTATCTACTCTTATTGCCTTTTTACGTTTTACTGGATATTTTAACTATCTGTGATTTTTACTTTTTGGCATTGTTTTTACATGGGTCCTATATACCCATTGTTATATTTACATATTGGTTCTTGTTGCTTGTTTTTTGTCTTTTACATAGATGTTTTCTGTCATTTGATATTTTAGTGTTTACCTTTATTGTTTTATCTCTTGTCTTTTACTTTTAACATTGGTTGTGGGTTTACTTGACTTTTAGTTCCTTTTTACCCTTTACACCTAGTTTGGCGCATCGTGGCCTTAGTTGCCTTTGCACCGTAAAACCCCAAACAACCAACCAACCAACCAACCAATGACTCGGCCATTTTCCCAATTTTGTGCAAAAAAAGTGCTACTCAGAGGTAAAACAACAGCCTGAAGTCTGAGTGATGATTTAATGCCTCATCCAACAGACGGCAATTTTTCTGAGCCTATCATTGTCCTCTTTCTCACTGAGAGGTAGATGTGGATTAATGGAAATAAATCACAATCAGGACTTGAGCCTTAGAATGTCAGAAAACTAGTTTGATGTGCTACAAAATAACATCCCCAACCACATGCCTAAACGCAAAGGCTATTACGATGACTTTTTATTGGGAAGTCAGAGAAATATATGCAAAACATCAAAAGAGACCATTTAGGGGAAAGTGGAGATGATTTTTGGGCTGTTTTTCAAATCCGTACCCACCTGAGTCCGCTTTGATTAAAAAAAAATTTTTTCAGGTGCATTACAAAACATTTATACTTAAATTAATGTAGCTTTATTTTATTCTTATAATAATTAAAATCGTTTTATGACAAAGTTGAGTGTTAATGCTATTTAGAGTGAGAAATACTACAAATACTACACGCACTAGCCACTGAATTAGAACCTTTATTCAATATCAAGTTGGACCTCCTTTAGCTCGAATTACAGCACCTAGGCATATCTGTTTTTCTAACATGCCCCATGCATTCTCAATGGGGTTCAGATCTGGGCTTTGTGGTGGCCAGGAAAGATGGTGGAAGTCACTGTCATGCTCACTGAACCACTGCTGAACACATCTTGCATGATGGACAGTAGCATTGTCGTCCATGAAACAGCCGTCACCAGCTGGATAGCATTGCAGAATGTACTTGATTGGCAACAATGTTCAGATAATCCTTGGAGGACACCCGACCTTTCAGAAATATTAGGGGACCCGTTCTGTACAAACAGAATGTGCCCACATCATGACACTGCCTCCAGAATCTTGAGTTGTGTTTACAAGGCAAGCTGGGTTCATTGCTTCATGGGGGCTCCCACCAAACTCTCTACCTACCATCAATATAGAACAAGGTGTACTAACTCATCGGACCACGACTTTTTCCCAGTCTTCCAGTGTCCAGTCACGGTGTTCCTGACACCACTGTAGATGATGTGATGGTCCACCCATTCACTTTTGCTTTTCCTTAACCAATTTTGCTTTTTTAACCTTATATTTATCATTTTGGGAATTATTATTTCATTTGTGGACTGATCGCAATTCTTGTTTCAGAGCAGTAGGAGTTGTGCATGCGCAATTCTTACCTTTTCATTGTCAGCTGCTAATGCCACATGTTAGACACGACCCCTCTTGCATCACTGCTAGCACTACCATCAGATTATGCAAATGTTTTTCTGCCGTGCAATAGACACATGCTGGATTTGTACACCGCATGTATAACTAAGTGATGTTAGGTCACAGAATTAGTAGAGATATGGGAGTGAGAAGTAGAGAGAATGATATTAGTAGATTGTTAGGAGTCAGCTGAAGTATGTTGAAATAATATGTTGAATCAGTATGTGTTGTGTAGGTAGAAGGAGTTGTTAGTAAATTATTTAGATAGATGAGTTGTTAGTACTCTAATCTTTGTATTCATCAACTGAATTTGGTGAGTTTTTGAAATTTTAGGAAATAAACTTTTGTTTTAGAAACTTTTGAATTTTTGCTATTTTTCTCTTGAGCAACGTTAATTGATTTTGGATTAGAATTAAACTTTAATTAATCTTGACATTCTTTTTCGAAATCTTACTTGATAAGTAATGCTAGAGAAATACCTAACAAACCCTAGTTCAACTTTAATTGGCAAGTTAATATTTCCTGGCACCAGACAAGTAGTCCGGAATTTGGAATAAATTTGGATCAGACAAAAAGGTCCAACTTGAAAAGTTAATAATCTTTGGAACGTTATAATGAACTTTCCAGTTCTTGGCAGAAATCTGTGGTTTCTGTATCAGCATGCGACTGCAAATACCAGTCCTCTTCAATTTCCTGTGCATAGTTCACTGAGATATGCACCAGGAACAGCCTTCATGGAATGATTTGGTCAATTGCTGCACACAGGAAGTTCTGTTTCTCTGTACAAACCTTCTCAGACGAAGTAAATCTCGTTCCTGACAGATTGTCTTTGCGCCACACTTATGCCTCTTAGACAAGCAATGTGGATTATTTTTCCACTGATTAAAAACATGAGATATCTCACCTTTTGAGAAACCAGTCAGCTCTGCTGTTTTTAAAATCATTGCTCCAACCAAACAGGCACCCATGATAAATCCTTTATTGAACCTTGAAAGATCCTTTGTTTTTCCCATTGTGATCAACACTACTGATTTTTACTGATGAGCAGCAGTCTTCAATAGTTGCCTAGATCATGTGGTGATGCACATGATCACACATTTTGCATATAAGCTGGCGCAAGTGACGTTTACATACTTCTGCATAAAGGTTTCTAATTCAGTGACCAGTGTGTGTACCAGAAACTAAAAATTTATGATTAGCATCATTACAAATGCAAACAGTCATTAATTTATTAATTATATGAGAGAATACACAAAAAATAAAAGCTATATGGTGCTTTGTAAAATCTGTACATAAAAGTATGTAAATGGTAGCTAGGTAGTCACTGGAAGTAGAGCTATGCACCAATCCCCTGTAATGATGCCTAGAACTGGCCAAGCCTAGCACCTAATGTCTGACCCCTACTTTCTCATAGTGCATACCATTAGTACTTTTCAAAAGAGATACTGTCTTCTGGAAGTGAACAGTAGGGGAGGGCTGCCAGATAAGTGTGGCGAACTTATCTGGACAACCATGGCTACTTTTTTTTTTCTACCCTACTGAGGAGTGGTCAACCACACAGGGTTCTGCTTCTGACAATATAAACTTAATGGCCTGAAATAAGGCTCTGAACTTAATTATGGATCCTGAATTTGCTGTACTGGTGAGCTTCTGTGGAGGGAAAATCTTCTGCTGTGTTTTCTGTTTGTGGGTTGACAGCCCCAAATGAATAGATTCATGGGATATGTTTTATCAGCTGGTGGATAATCCTGAGCAGAGGTCATCACAGGCACTTGAACTCTTGCTTCTGCAGGCATTGTGAAATCCTACATTGGAGGAAGTCCCTGTTCAAGAGTCACTTTCTTTTTCCGCTCTAAATGGTAGCTAGGTAGTCACTGGAACAGTGATTCCCAACCTTTTCTGGACCATCGCCCCCTTTAGAAGAGAACAAAAATTTCAACGCCCCCCTAGTCCATAATAGTTAATTTTATATGAAATATTAAAATATTGTTGCATATTATCTGTACCTAATTTATCTATTTATTTATCTATTAAAAATCATAAAGCAGAAATTAATAAAACGACAACCAAATGTACAATAAAATTGTTTATTAAAATTTTAAAAATAAACACAGAATCAATAAGAAATAAAAAAATAATGAGATAAACACAAAATTAATAATAACTAAAAAAATTAATGAGATGGTTGAGGCTGGTGGAGTGTTAACAATTTGTTAATGTCGGGTTCCAATTTCGTTAACATCAATCGCAGATCGCCACGTTCAGTGATGTGTAGTCTGTTCCTCTTCTTTGATAGTAAATGCTGCTGCACTGAATCCACGCTCAGCCATATAGGATGAAGGAATTGCGATTAAAAACTTCTGTACTATTGCCCACAATCCAGGGTAGAGAACTGGTATTGATTTTTGAAGCCAGAACTCTTGGTATCCATGTTTGAATTTTACTTTGAGTACTTCGTTAGTCGTGAGTTCTAAGAGTTCCTCTTCCAAATTTGATGGTTCTTCAGTATCTGTGTTTGCGAAAGGATCTAAAACCCAACTCGGTATATTCATGTTTAAAATATCTTGGAAACGCTCCGTAAAATCAACATGAAGAACTTCCAAGTGTTGGCAGTAAGTAAGTAAATCTTCCAGTTTTGCAGAGACTGCTGATAATGTGGGAAAGTGGTTGTATTCACCTCTACCTAGATTTCGTTTGAATAGAAGTTTTCCCGCAAAGCAGCTATGACATTTTTTGTTTTAATTAAATTCAGCTCATCACCTTGCAATTGTAAATTAACTTGATTAAATATTTTAAACAGGTCTGTCAAATAAGCGATGTCATTTTTTGACGTAATCAGGTTTTTGCGCAATTTTTCGTCTCTGTCTTCAAGAAAGTCCAGTACTGAGTCAAATAGATTGAAAAAACGATTCAGACAAACACTTTTAGAGAGCCAATGTACTTCTGTGTACAGCAGCAAGTGATTGTAATCTTCATCATTTTCATTACAAAGCTTACCAAATAATCGGTCATTCAATGAATTGCTTCTAATCATATTGATTGCTTTAATAACGTAATGGAGCGACATATGCAGACGTTCATTCAAATTTTTTGCAACCAAATGCTGACGATGAATAATACAATGTACAGCGAGTACATTTGATACTGCTTGTTTCAAATGCGCTATGAAACCCTTATGATGCCCTGTCATTGCTGGAGCACCATCAGTAGCAGCAGACAAAATATTGCAAATAGGAATTTCTTTCTCTTGAAAAAACTTTTGCATGGTATTAAATATAGATTCTCCCTTTGTATCAGATTCCAAATTTTTAGCAAATAATAACTCTTCATGAATTTTTTCTTCTTTTATAAATCGTACGTATGATAAGAGTAGAGCTTCGTTATTTGGTAGAGTTGATTCATTGAGTTGAATGGAAAATTTGCAAGTCTTTAAGTAATCACATAATGATATTTCAACGTCTTTTGCCATTTCGTCTATTCTTCTTTGCACTGAATTATTACTGAGAGGAATTTTTTTGATGATATCTGACGGTGTCTTATGATGAAGAACTGTTTTTAATCTCTTTGACTGCTGGCAAAATTAATTCCTCGCCAATTGTGTGTGGTTTTCCTGCTTTTGCGATTAACAATGAAACGTTATATGAGGCTCGTAGTCCATCATCATCTTGTTTAGAAGACAATGCAAAAAGGTTTGACATAGTTGGCTGTTTTAAATATTGCTTTTCCAGTTCTTGAAAATAGGATAAATCTTTGTTCTTCTTATCAGCATGCATTTTATTTAAATGCTCTTGTAGCCTAGAAGGTTTCATAGCTTCATTTGAAAAAAACTTTTCGGCAAATTAAACACATAGGTAATGATTTGTTTGTAGGAGAGTACATAAATCCATATTTCAAATATTCAATACTGTACTGCCGGCATTTCTTTTTAGATATAGATTCAGACATTTTCAAATAAAAATTAACTTCTCAACAGATTTATAAATAGTTATAAAAATAATGTTTATAATGACTTCTAACACTTATCACTCACGACTATTTATCACGGCGAAGCACATAAAAATAATAAAACAATCCTAGAGCTATCGCTTTTATAGATTTGATTTTGTGCACCCATTAACTTGTATGTTTGCGATGCCGGGGCACTTGCTCCGTAAACAAGTCATTTCAAGCTCCCATATTCTTGTCGAAACATGTTAAATTGCATGAACCGTGTGTTTGCCTACCAACTTGCAAGGACTTGTCACCATCAATCTATTCTAATCTAAAATTAGGTATAGGTATACTTAATGCTAATTTAAAAATGCTTATTAACGGTATAACAATAAGATAATTTACATAGCTAGATAAAATATTTATTCATGAAAACAGGTATTTTCAAAGTATTTTATTATATTAAAAATAATTATAAAAAAATATTAAATATAATAAATTTATTATTATTATTATTATTATTATTATTATTATTATTATTATTATTATTATTGCATCAAGGTTGATTTGCCTATCAGGACGGACACACATGTCCAACATAATAAGCCTGATATAGTAGTGCATGTTAAGGTATTGAATGAGATTACAATTATTGAAGTAGGAATAACATCTCAGGATAACCTGCAGACAGTAGAGGTTGAAAAGAAGAGGAAGTATGATCTGCTGGCTAATGAGTTGAGCCTAATTCACAAGTGTAATGTTAATATTATACCTTATGTTCTGACGTGGGATGGTATTGTAACTACGTACCATAAAGCATACTCAAAGCGACTTGGAGTGGGAAAACATATTGAAGCTTATATCCAATCTGTGATCTTGAAGAGAACTTTTGAGAGCATCTCAGTCGACTTCAGACGTACCAGTACGCTAGTAGGTGGTAACAGGGAACTTATTGTCCAAGCTGCAGTTGAAAAGCTGTACATGACGGATGAGGAAGTGGATGACCAGAATCACCAGGAAGACACCACAGAATAGAAGAGATAAAAAGGTTGTCACAGAAAATTCCATTAAATTTATTTATTTATTTGACCGCCCCTCTTGACTGCCTCAATGCCCCCCATTTGCCTCTGGATTCGCTACCGCCCCCATGGAAGGCTCCAGCGCCCACTGGGGGGCGGTATTGCCCCCGTTGGGAATCTATGCACTGGAAGGAGAGCTATTCACCAATCCCCTGTGATAAATCATAGAACCAGCCAGGCCTAGCACCTAATGTCCAACCCCGCCTTCTCGTGGTGCAGACCGTTAGTACCTTTCAAAAGAGATACTCTCTTGTTGAAGTGAACGGAATGGGAGGGCTGCCAGATTAGTGTGGCCTACTGATCTGGTCAACTATAGCTACTTTTCTTTGTTTTTTCTACCCTGCTGAGGAGTGGTCAACCACACAGGGTCCTGGTGCTGACCATATATACCAACCTGAACGGAATTATGGCTCTGAGCTTGATTATGGATCCTGATTTTGCTGAACTGGTGGGCTTTTGTGGAGGGAAAATCTTCTGCTGTGTTTTCTGTTTGTTTGTGGGTTGACAGCCCCAAGTGAATAGATTCACAGGATATGTTTATTAGCTGGTGGATAATCCTGAACAGAGGTCATCGCAAGCACCTGAACTCTTTGCTTCTACTGGCATCATCAAATTCTACATTGGAGGAAGTCTTCCAGTGTAGATGGCTTTAGCCTTTAATGGTGGGGAAACGGGTCTTTGCCCCATGTCTGCGATTAGGGAGCTGTTTGATATTGTCGGCATTCCTTCTCTCAATAAACATAGTTTCTTTAAACATCCCACTTACCATTTTCTCTCCATAGGTAGTTGGAATATGAGGACTCTGCACAGAGCTTTTTCTCTTGATGTCCTCACACAAGAATTCCAACATTATAATTTAAATATTCTCTACTTGCAAGAGACAAAATACTTTTCATCCTCATTGGCATCCTCACTGGGGGCATAACAGCAGATAACATTCAAGTCTTTAATGCTTGTCTGAAATTTTGCTGTAAGAAATATTTCATTAATGAACTTATATCTTAGAAGAGCATCACTAGCATGTCTGCTGAGAAGCAGACCTATGCCTTGGAGATGCTCGTTATCTTCCCTCCCTGAAAAGAGAAATATAAGATTACTTTTAAGAATATTACCTTTATCTGTCCATCTGGTCTCTTGCAAGCTGAGAATATTTAAATTATAATGGTGGAATTCTTGTGTGAGGACTTCAAGAGTATAAGCATTGTGCAGAGTCCTCACATTCCAATTACCTCTGGTGAGAAAATGGTTTGTGCGATGTTTAAAGAAACTATGATATTGTTATCGTTAGTCTCATATTGTCATAGTTTGATGATGCCCATGAAAGCAAGAGTTAGGTATCTGTGATGACCTCTGATCAGGATTATCCACTAGCTGATAAAACTTATCCTGTGAATCTATTCACTTGGGGCTGTCAACTCACAAACAAACAGAAAACACACGGAAGATTCTCCCTCCACAGAAGCCCACAAGTGCAGCAAAATTAGGATCCATAATCAAGCTCAGAGCCTTAATCCAGTCCAGTCTGGTAAGTTTTATATGGTCATCAACAGGACCCTATGTGGTTGACCACTCCTCAGCAGGGTAGAAAACAAAGAAAGTAGCCATAACTGTCCAGATCAGTAGGCCACACTGATCTGGCAGCCCTCCCTTCTTTTCCCTTCTGCAATAGAGTATCTCTTTTGAAAGGTACTAACAGCACTCACCATGAGAAGGTGGGGTTGGACATTAGGTGCTAGGCCTGTCTGGTTCCATGTATCATCACAGGAGACTGGTACATAGGTCTCCTTCTAGTGACTACCTAGCTACCATTTTCAGACCAATAAAGCATCACAGAGAACTTAATAAACGTGTAAAGATGGAGTTAGTTGCTGATAAGAATCTTTGTCTTGATGGTTTGGCTGGCAAACCTGAGGAAGCAATTAGACAGCACAACAGCAGACAGCTTTACCAGATAGTTAATGTTTTGTGTGATAGAAAATGTGCAGATATACAGGGATTGAAGGATAAACAAGGTAAACTTATAGAAGGTAAGGATTCTCTCATGGCTAGTTGGGCTGAGCATTTCAATTATGTTCTAAACAATGTGGTTAGTTCTACTCCCATGGTTTGTAATAATGATAGATGCATTACTGGCTTTAATGTTGGCCCTATAATGCAATCTTAAGTTATTTTGGCTATTTCTAAAATTAAACTTTATAAATCTCAAGGGGTATATGAAATTATTACTAAAATGCTTAGAGCTGGAAATGTTTCGATTACCACATGGCTGACTTAAAATTTTAATATCTTTTTTGAAAAAGGCATGGTTTCTAAGAATTTTACCAGAGCTATTATTATCCCTATTTTTAAAAAAACATGTTTGCAATGCTTATTATAACACTCCAAAAATATGTTAACTTCTTCACTTTGGATCTTTTGACTGATCCAAATTATACTAAATTTTTCGGATAACATCGGATGTCAGGCAATTAATCTTGCCAAATAAAGTTAAATAAGGGTTCATTAAGTTTATAGGCATTTTTTAGTACAAAAAAAAATTCAAAAGATTGTCAAAGTATTAAAGATTAAATCTAATGAAAATCAATTATCCTGCTCAAGAGAGAAAAAAATAGAAGTCAAAATATTTCATAAAAGAAAGTTTATTTCCAAAAAATCAAGACTCACCAAATAAATGTCTATACAAAACAGTCTGAGCAACTAAAGCTCACTCAAAAAAATCTAAACCAACATCCTACATTCTTCCTGCAAAACTTCTAGCTCACATTCTGACAACTACTGCTAGCACTCTACTCTGAAAACTGCTTTCTCCTCTCTTGACTAATCTTACTAACTACATCTCAACTACTACCATGACCTAATGTTATTTACAATACATGTGACGTGCAACAGACGTGTGTTACATGCTGGGAAATATATTCGCATAATCTTACGATCGCACACTAATGCTAGCTGTGATGTAAGAGGGGGTGTCCTTACATGCGTCTTAATGGCTGTCAATCAAAAGTCGGAGTTGTACATGCGCAACTCCTTTAGTAGACATGAGTGAGGAAAAGTGATAATCCAAATGAAGGAGAATCTCGAAAATAATAAATATAACATAGGTAAAACTGGTTAAGGAAAAGTAAAAGTGAATGGGTGGACCATCACTACTCCCCCTCCAAAAAGTAGTCAAAATTTGGCCTAGCAGATTTTGATGAGCAATTTTGAATAAAAGGACACTTCCTATGTAATTTACATATCGCTGAACATAAATGAAGTATTAAGTATGCACATGTAAATTTGATAATATTATCTACTCTTGCTTTGGCAAAATTTTCCATTACTCCCAAAGGTACCTTCTCCCATTTCTCCTAGCAATGTGTAAAATCTGCCTAGTGTAAATTCATACTAATGACTGTGGCAGTTAACTGCATACTAGCATTATGATCTAACTAGTATCACATTCTGATATGATTGCAAAAGTTGCATACTCCTAACTCTACACAAACTCGTTAATTTACTCCTGTTCTGCCTACTTTCTAAAAAGGTTAAAGAAAAAAAAAATGCAAATACATAAAATTCTTCTCTTTCACAGAATATAGATATAGGTGCAGGAAGCAAAGTTCACAACATCTGCTTATTCCCCTAACAACAATCAAATATTCAAAATCTAATCTTCTTTCATGGCATGCACAAAAAAAAACGGGTATTGGACCCCATAATATCCTTCTAACTACAATCAATGCGAAACTAATAATTTCATTTTACAAACAAGCGGGAGTGTAATCATCTGCTTAAACTTCATCTAAATACAATAGGAATTTTGCTAGTGACAGTCTCAGTCAAACTAGGCTTTATTGTTGGGGACAGCTGAAAAAATGTACAAAAACTTCAAGATGTCATGTTCAGCTCATATATATGCCATTGTCATCCTGATAATTATGCATCATTGACTCATCAATATCACTGATGACACCCAACAGATTTAAACACATATACATCATATCTAAGAGTAAAGAAAAGCTGTATCAATAATTTATCGTGTAAGATGCTAACATTTCATCCAATTCAATTGCATTCAAATTTTACAATAAGAATCAATTTAAATACAAAAATGTATTAAATTTTAAATTACACAGCAATTTGATTTAAAAAAATATTTAACACATGATTATGCTGTTTAAAAGGTAAGGAGCTCCTGAGCTACTATCTCACAAATTACACAGCAATTTGATTTAAAAAATATTTAACACATGATTATGCTGTTTAAAAGGTAAGGAGCTCCTGAGCTATGGGGCGGGGGTGGCTCAGTCGGTAGCGCGCCAGGCTCGTAATCTGTAGTTCCCAGGTTCGAGTCCCAGCTGGGTCTGCGTTGAGATTTATCTCCGCAAAATTTCCCCGCCCTGCCCACGGTCAGTAGGGGACACCGATGGGCTTGGAAAGGCCGCCGTCCGTCGGATGGGACGTTAAGCCGTGGCCCCGTGTGTGGGAGAGACATACCCTGTGCCCGTTAAAGAACAAGCTGGATGGCCTTGACGGGAGGCTACCATCTGTCTCCCAACAGCCGTGGCCCCGTGTGCGGGAGAGACATACCCTGTGCCCGTTAAAGAACACGCTGGATGGCCTTGACGGGAGGCTACCATCTGTCTCCCAACAGCTGTTCCAGTGGGTCCCCTCCCCCAACCTTCTCTGAGCCTTCGGGGTCCTTGTGGCCTGGCCATTTAGCCCATGGTGTGCAAAAAAGTGCCGCTCAGAGGTAAAACAACCCAACCCAACTCCTGAGCAACTATCTCACATTACACTTAAGACTTTTAATGAGCAATTTTGAATAAAATGACACTTCCTGTGTGATTTACATATTGCTGAACTTAAAGTATTAAGTATGCATATGCAAATTTGATAATGTGATCTACTCTTGCTTTGACACAATTTTCCATTACACCCAAAGTACCTTCTCCAATTGCCATAACTTAAGGACTTTTCAGCATTAAAAGGTACCCAAGTAAGGATGAAACATATTACCATTGCATAGACGTCTTTTAGTTAGTCTTGCTGGCTTCAGCCGGTTATGCTTTCTTTTGATATTCTTCTGTAGTCATTCTTTAAGACGTTGTCTGAAGAGTTGTCAGAATTTCACAGATGGTTGAAGATTATAGCAATGTTGTTCTTGCTGTGCAATCCAGATACCAGTCCAGGTTCTTTTCGTTGAAGACATTATTTCTATGATGTTACAGCATTGATAGAATAGTTGCACATGTATACTTTAACAGCCTTATTTTGTGACACATAGCAGACTCATAAAGCTATTCCATGTTTAATGCCCAAACACAAACGTTGAACTGTAAAGCACTTCCCCTTCAACATATTAAAATGTTTAAAACACCTTTCGAGCAACTTGTTCATTATAAGTTTAAAGTTAAGAACTTTTAAAAATTCCAAATATAAAAACGTTAAAACAAGGAGAAATGACCTACATTTAGTGCAGTCAGGGTAACATGTTTCTCCCCAGTGCATGCAGGGCTTCATCTGGTGATGGTTAGCATGATAGGAAGTGCTTGTATAAGAGTGTCCCTCTATTGGCGAATTGTAGGTTTTTGCATGTTACTCAAGCAGCAGCAGGTTCCACGCCGCTGGTAGGGGTAGAACGTCTGTGTTGCACAGTGATCTTTGTGAAGGTTAATCAAAATGTTTTCAGCATAGTGCAATTGAAATTTGTTGGGTGGAGCTGTTGTAGGTTTATGTGTTAAATTATTAACTTGTAGTTGTTTTTGTACAATTGTCTGTGATAATGCAGTATTAACTGTTTTATTTTTTATGTCTTGTTGATGTTCTGCCATGTGCTTGTTCATATGTTCTATAAGTTTTTCCTATGTAGTGGTTTTTCCCCCCCAATTTTTCGTCTGCATCAGGTATTTCAACTTTATACACCCCACCTGTTGGATTAAATTTATCTCTATCATTAATTATCAAATTTTTAATTGTATTATTAACTGTATAAATTCAAATTATATTTTACCAAAGTATTTTTCATTGTTTTCGATATTCCAGGTATAAATGGAAAACTATGTGTATATTGAACTTTATCTTTTATTTGTGCAGGATTAGGTTGGGATGTCTGTTGTGTTTTAAATTTAGCTGTTTTTTGGGTTTTTTCCAAAAATTTATCGGGATATCCCGCCGATCTTCTTATGTCATATAGTTATTTCTTTTCATAATATTATTTTATTAGAGGATTATCTATAAGTGCATATAAAGTATGTATTAATAGCCGACTTTTTATAACTAACTGGGTGTGTCAAATTATATGGGATTAAGTTGGGTGTAAATGTGGATTTTCGATATACTGCTGTGCTACAACTTAATTGATTTCTTTTTATTAAAATATCAAGATATGATAGTTGATCATTCACCTGAGATTCATGTGTAAATTTTATGGTAGGCATAAAAAAAGTAAAAAATAAATACCCCCTCAAGCAGCTGCTTGCCACAGAGGTCTGACAGTAGCCTGCCAGTTTATGTGCCATAGTAGATCTGTGAGGATGGCAGGACCTCAACAGAAAAACAATACAAATTGGGTCCATGCCTTACCTGGGCTCGAACTCAAGTCCCTTAGATCAGTAGCAAGTGTGCTAACCAAGTTCGTGTTGAGAGTAATTCTAAAAAATTAATGTGTCATCTACATACTGCAGGTATAGTAGAGGTTTATATTTAGCTTTTTTCAGAGCAGTTTCTTCAACATAACGCATTACAGTGTCTGCCATGAGTCCAGACAGATGGGATCCCATTGAGATGCCCTGTCTGAACCCAGGGCTGACCGCCAACAACAAACCAATTAGAAGAGGTAGCCAGATCCAGGGCCTCGTATACGCTGTAGTTTGTAGTTGATTGTGAGATCGTATGGCATACCAGACAAGTTAGTTTATCATAAATGTCTCTATACAGGTGTGTTCAAACTCTATACAGGGTGTTTCAAAACTATCTGTACAAATTTCGATGGGAGATAGGGAACACCAAGACAAACCTTTTTTCTTCTATGAATGCATGTCTGCTGATGTAATCCTTCGGTGCAGGACAGTTTGCTGCTGCAACTGTTCGTGAAATTCTGGGAATCTTTCAACATGTACGGCAATCAATAGAGGATGCTGTTTGGTGGCGTGCAATTGGCTAGAGGGGTGAAGTGGCAACAGACTTGTATTTGCCATCGGGATTTGTAAATCAGACACATTATGTATAACATGGAGTGTTTCATGACTGCTGAGATGGCACACATTCATCTGGTGTATGGGGCTGCCAATGGAAATGGAAGAGCTGCTGAGAGGTTGTACCGACAGCACTTCCCAAACAGATGTGTGACAGAGCACCAAACATTTACATGTTTGCACCAGCAACTGCGAGAAATTGGAACATTCCATGCAAACATACATGACACTGGTTGAAGAACACTGAATGGAACTTCTTTAAAGAACACTTCAAGTATTAAAACACTTGAAGAAGCATGACACTGGTTGGAGAAAACCATTCACACTCCTAATATGGAAGAAGAGATCCTATGGCAGATTGAGGACAACGCAGGCACAAGCACACGAACTGTTGCACGTAGCCTCAGTTTGAACTCTGTCCTCATGTGTAGAGTGTTGCATGAGCAGCAGTTATATCCGTTTCATTGGCAAAGAGTCCAGACATTGCAACCTCAGGATTACCCTCTTCATGTGGAATTCGTGCACTGGTTTCTGCAGCAGGCCGCGGTGCAGCCTGATTTTCCAGTTCATGTTCTCTTCTCAGATGAGGCTGCTTTCACATGTGAAGGTGTGTTTAATGTGCACAATTCTCACATTTGGGCGCATGAAAATCCACATGCCACAATGGCGCATGGTCATCAACAACAGATCAGCATCAATGTTTGGGTGGGTTTCGTCCACGACATTTTGATTGGGCCATACCTGCTGCCTCCCCAAATCAACGGGCAGATTTATCGGGTATTTCTTGAAGAAACGTTACCAGGATTGCTGGAAGATTTTCCCGACGAACTCTCATACATGACTCAGTGTTATTATACAGGGTGTTTCAAAAGTCTCTGTTCAAATTTCAATAGGAAATGGGAACATTAAGACAAACCTTTTTTATCTATGAATGTATGTCTGCTGATGTAACCCTTTGGTGCTAGAGGTTTTAATCCTGAGGTTTGAGTGCCACGGCTATTCATGTCTGCAAGTAGCCATGGGAACATCTTCCAGCAGATATATCCTATCTATACAGCAACACAACAGTACAATGTAGTTTCAACATGACGGGGCACCAGCATACTTTAGTAATGATGTGCGAAATTATCTGAATGCCACTTTTGGGGGCCAGTGGATAGACCGAGGCGGACCCATCGCCTGGCCACCAAGATTGCCCTATTTAACATGTATCGATTTCTTCGTCTGGGGACACATGAAGAACCTCATGTAAGAGACTCCCATTGACTCATTGCCTCAAGATGAAGACCTCATTGCAAGAATTGCTGTTGCCACTGCAGCTCAATGCTCCTATGCGCTCATGCATACAATGCTGTTTGCCAGTCACAGCTTTGAGCACCTTCTTTAAATAAACATGTTGTTACACTTGTTTCCATTTATTTATGTACCAGCTCCACCAATATTTCTGTTAGCGCCCTCTAGCACCAAAGGGTTACGTCAGCGGACATACGTTCAGAGACGAAAAAGGTTTGTCTTTGAGTTTCCTATCTCCCATTGAAATATGTACAGAGAGTTTTGAAACACCCTGAATAATAACACTGAGTCATTATGAGAGTTCGTAAGGCTTGTAGCAATTGGTTTAGCATTGGTTCTGGTGCTCAATAAGGGTGCATTTCGTCTCCTTTTCTGTTTAGTTTGGTTATTGATTATGTTATGTGAAATTCACTGCAAGGGAAAGATTTTGGCCTTAAATGATCTGGAGATCTGAAAATTTCTGATTTAGATTATGCTGATGATTTAGCTCTTTTGGCATATGATGTTGATGAGATGAACTCTTTCATTAGAGCTGTTGAGGAGACTTCTAGTAGAGTAGGTTTGGTTATAAACAGAGGAAAAACTAAAGTGATGAAAACTGGTCAGGCAGGCTGTGATTCAGTTAATCTGAATAGTTGCAGTTTTGAGCAGGTGTCACAGTTTAATTATCTTGGGAGCTATGTAACAGATACTGGTGCAACATGAGATTAATAGACGAATAGGGATTGCTGACGGGACTAAATGCCTCAGAAAGAGGGGGAGTCCTAGGATGCGGTGGGCAGACAATGCCAAACAAGACCATGTTAGAATTGGTATATATTGCATATATTTGAATATAGTACAATACAGTTAGTACAGCAATACAACATTAAGTTTAGCGAATGATAATACATTGGTTATAATCTTGATGTGAATGAAATGTTTCACAAATTATATTTTTCATATACTGAGTATAGCCATGACAAATTGTAGTTAGTCACTTTGTTCACAAAAAATTGTATCAGTATTTTTTGTTTTCTATTATACCTATAGTAGTAATAAAAATATCTCTAGTTATTATGGTAATGAGGAAAACTGTAAAACGTAGTAATAAAGTTATAAATCTCTTTGGCAAATATGCATCGAGGCAATTAGGTGGTATAAGAATGAAATAAGCACGATTAACTTCCACTGAAAAAATTTTGCAAATAAGAAATTCTGTTATAATTTGAAATGAGTGAAAGCTGGGCATAGGACAATTAAAGATGAAGGAGGATTACTTTTTATTTTTTCTAAAAAATAATTAAAAATAGTTACATTTACCTTTGACTGACTTGACTTGATCAAGTGTAATAATGGTGAAAACACTTTAGCGACCTCTAACAGTTAGTGAGAAAGGTATGATATAATATAAAAAGTGACAAGATAATGTGAAATAATTTTCAACACAGCTTGTAAGATAAGAATTAGTATATTCACGATAATTGCTGTACAACAAGTTTGTCTAAAATTACTTATTCTCAAACATGAGTGCAGATGCTCTTACAAGTTATTGTTGTAATTACTATATTACAATCATACATGATCCAATAAAAGTATCAACCAGTCTAAATATTGCCTTATAACTACATAAAGCATACTAGATCAATTGACAATATAGTTATATTTACCATTGATTGTAGGCTGGTACATCTACTTTAGGCGCTTTTGATGTTAACACTGAAATGTCATTGTTTTTTACAAATTTGATATAGTCAGCACATAGTCTGATGACAGATATATCATATGTTGTAGACAGTCCTTTGATGTTCAGGTGTGCGGTCAGGATGCCTTTACAAGAAACCAGTCCTTTCACAAGTACGTACATTTATAGATGTCATTTCAGCACAATAACACATAGGGATCACGATGATAGCATTTTACTCCTTGCAGGTGATGATAAGCAATTGCCGGTTTAATTCCAGTTATGCCGAACTTCATTTATATTATTTGATGTTATGGAGTGCCTGATGTTTTAGTAGTACTATCATTTATACTTTATAGATGTTATAGCCAATTGTAATTATTTGCTGCACTTGCTTCAAGTTCATTGGCACATATCACAGAAGGTTCAACAATTGCACTTTCTTCAATATTTAAGATATAATTGCATACTTTAAACATTAAAAAACCTATTATCTTAGATATAAAACAAGTTTAAAAAGTTGCTCTCATACCGATGCTTTGGGTGTTGAAGAAGCATAAAACTTATCAGTGCTCGAATCGAGAAAAAATTATGCTAGTTGTGTCCATAAGGAAAATTTCAGCTGTTTGGATATGGAAAATTGGACTTCCATTGTGCACAATGCATTAGCGATGAAGTGAAGTTCTTCATACACTCCTAGCTCAACTGGCCTGGCAAATTGGTGCTTCTGTTAATTATACAGTATAATATAACCAGGAAACTCGAAGAATATTATATAAATATAAAATTTATGTTAGAATAAACTTATTAAAGATAAGAAAATACTTTTATGTTAAAACTTATATACAGGGTGATTCAAAACTTATCGTTCAAATTTCGTGGGGAGGTAGGGAATACGTCAGGAAACCGATTTCACATAGGAAAGTATGTCCGCAAATGTACGCATGCGTATGTAGAGGGCGCTGTGTGTACCCAACCAGTGTACAGCTCGCCCGACCACTCCCGCTGTCATCAGTGTACGAGCTGACTTACTAGTGATAAGATGAATCGTTTTACGCATCAAGAGCTAGCGGATATGCATCTCGCATATGGGGCAGCTGGCGAAAGTGACATGAATAGTGGCCGCTGCAGGCATTGTCCGTGATATGCCGGCGTTTTTGAAAATGTTCGGTGGTCAATGCAACGGCGCTGTGAATCCTGTGTCTGTGTAAATGGTCGCAATTTTGAGCACCTACTGTGAACCTGTACTTTACCTTGTTGGAATAAAAATCACATTCGTTACCACTTAACTGTACTGTTTCCTTGTGTTCACTTGTTCACTTTACTTGTCCATTTTGTTCATGTAGATGACGTTTGCAGACATACTTTCCTATGTGAAATCGGTTTCCTGACGTATTCCCTACCTCCCCACGAAATTTGAACAATAAGTTTTGAATCACCCTGTATATATATTTAATTTATAATTCTTTTTTTATTTATGATAATTTTAAGGGAATCATTGCTTCCATGATGTTTTGTCACTGGTATTTTAAACAATTACTCTTTGTAAACAAGATAACAGTAAACTTGATGTGATTTTAGATGCTTATGTAATATCTTGGGCATGGGGTAGTGAGATTTTGTAGGTAATGATGAGGTTATGTAAAGGAGTCATCAATCATCTTTGAATTGTATTGTGTGCAGTGAGAGATTTCATTGGTTTGATCATCAATATGCATAATTATAGGTGAGAAAATATAGTTATGAACAATGTGTGTAAAGACCTCATAAAAAGAGGAGATATCTAGAATGCAATGGGAAGACAAATGTCAAACAGTATCTTGTTAGAACTGGCCTACAGTGGCTTAATACAACAGCTGTAACTCAGGATAAATGCATTTGGAGGACTAAGTTATGAAGTCTGGTTTAACCTTTATATCCCATGGCTGCTTGAAGATTATGTATGTGTTTCCAGAAGTTAACACCTCAGCCCTAAAACATATACTATCTCTCTATGGCAGTGGTTCTCAGCCTTTTATGCTTCATGTACCCCCTGGAAATGTGTATGTAACTGGCGTACCCCTTATATAGATAGATAAAACTATAGTTATAGTATAATAATGCCAACTTATAGTGACTTTGTTACTAGATCTAGTGACCTTTGAGCTCTCACGGTGTACCCCAAAAATTTTTATCGTGTATCCCACATTGAGAACCCCTGCTCTATGGTATCATCCTTTTTATTTGCAACATAAAGGGCTGAATAAAATCTGGGATCTTTTCACGGTATACTCAAATGCATACAAGCATGTTTAAAGATATCTCTCTTAAAGAGTAAGTTAGGGTTTCAACTGTTTTATTGATAAGAGCCAACTTTTAGCATGACATTTAAAAATTAAAACACTATTTAAAATAGCTGCATTGGTGCATATTATACTATAAAAATTCATTCTGTTAATGCACTTCAGAATGAGCAAAAAATATTGTAATCGTGTGTAGAATAATGCATGACTGAATGTATTTAAGGAAATGAATTTGAGAGCATATCAATAGAGTATTAGGCTTTTAATATAAAATGACTTCAAAAATATTATTAAGAAGTATCCTGTCATTGTTTTACTTATAATTTTCAACATATATAGGGTGAATATGAAAAAGTGGGCAAAACTTTACGGGGTGGTAGAACGCAGCTATACGAGCAATATTCGTCATAGAAAGTATGGGTGGAACGCAAACGGCGAGCCGCTAGGTGGCGTTGGAAATGGTATAAAAGGGTCGGTCCTCGCACCCAACGGCATTTCTCGGTATAAAAGGTTTCGGTGTCGCACCCAACGCACCCAACGGCCATTCATTCAACGGCACCCAACGGCAATCCGTGGATTGCCGAGAGAATGGCTGGTTATACTAACCACGAAATGGCGGATATGCACTTTGTGTACGGTGTGCGGCGGACGGGAATGCAAGTGAAACCGATATGGATCTAGTCGCCAGGATCGCCGTTGTTGCCGGCGATATTCGGGAAATGCCTGGTGTCTTCGCAAATGTGCGTCGGTCCCTATCCCGCAGGTGTGAAGCCTGCATTACAGCTGGCGGCAGCTCTTTTGAGCAATTTCTTTGAGCATGTACCTCAATTACATTCTTGTTAATAAAATGTTTTCTGAAGTATCTCCTCTCCTTCTTGTGTTCATTCTTTAAATGTGACAGTGGAAAACTACCTTTTAACTTCTCACTGCTTGCGTTCCGACCATACATTCTATGACGAATATTGCTCGTATAGCTGCGTTCTACCACCCCGTAAAGTTTTGCCCACTTTTTCAGATTCACCCTGTATATATATTTGACAGTGTAAAGAACTGAATATTGTTTTTAATGTAGTTGATGTGCAATCTCAGTGATAAAGACAACAAGCTTTTGAAAGTTTAACAGATTGTATAGGGTGACCACCAATCAGTCATAAAAACGACATTTAAGCTTACTGAGAAAAATCAGTAATTTAAGTTTCAAAGTATGCTGTGTTGCTCTCTACCATCTTCAAGGAAAACACAGGCAAAAATGTGTTGTTTGCTATCACATGAATGAGAGAATTTCTATTCTGATAAATGATCATGCATATGTCATTGACCTATTGGTATTGACAAATCACAAGTCAAAGGTTTCTAGTCATTCCTCTAGTCAAAGTTTTTTTTATGGTTCAGTATTGTCAGGGGAAAAGAGGAATTTTTTGCTTAAAGTTAGAAAGGTGTAAGGAAAAATAAATATCTTTAAATCTTTTGTTTCTGACAAAAATATTTAATTTGAACATTGTTTTATTATTATGACATGAAAAGAGGAAAGAAGAGAAATATCAGAAAATCAGAAATATCAGAGTCAAGAAATATCAAGTGGCTGCTTTAGCAGCCACTTGATATTTCTCTTCTTTCCTCTTTTCATGACATTTCCTGTCATGTAATGAGTTGACAAAAATTGTTTATCATGACATTATCATGACATTTTGCATCATGTAATGAGTTGACAAAAAACGTTTATCAGTTACAAAAAAAAAATCGTATGTTTTTTCTTTCGAATATTGCATATGCATCACTAAAAAAACATAATTCAAGAAGAAAACTCATTTTTTAAGTTTAATGCAAACTACCTTTAGACTGGACCAGGGGTCAGCAAAAGGGCCTTCACACCTCACTGGTCCAGAATTTTATGTTGAGGCCAATGAATCATCCTTATCTATTTGTTGTCAGCAGTTGTCTCTGCATGATGCATCAAAATTGCAATCCCTTCTGGGCCTCCCACTTGAGACTGCATTTTCAGTCCTCAGTAGGAGATGCTTTACGTGAATCGCATGACTGCCATTGTTCTTTTGGTTTGCATGTCTGAGGCTCCTCAGAGACATGAACATCAGTCTTGATAGCATCACCCAGTCGACAGCCTCACAGTGGCTCACTCTTTCCCTTTGCAGGACAGAGAAGGCCTTTACATCCGAATATGCATACCAGCAACACTTTGCCAGCCACTGTGCTGAGCATCCAGACTGACAGATAGCTTGAAGTCTGGCTCATCAGTGAGATCGGCCATGATCTACTGTGATACTGTCATTGCAGACTAGATCCCACAGCAGTATTCCATCTTCATTGTAGAGTTGCATACTGTGAGCCTTGCATTATACCACATAGTGACTAAGCATCATCATCAGTGTGTCCTTTTCATCAACTTGCTTAGCTCACTACAGGCTTTGATCTCAGTAAGACATTGGCCTTACCCTATTCTTTCCAAGATCTGCCAGCAGCTCCATCATCTGGCAGCCACAGCCATCACTCTCTTCTGTTGGGTCCTGGTCACATCAATATCAGAGGCAATGACTTGGCAGATGTTGTTGCCAGGTCACCATGCCTCTGTTTGACTCTCCACTACCAATTCCATACTTGGACTTCCAACACTGTTTTTCCACTGAGTCCGGGCACAGTGGCAGTGATCTTGGTTGGAACAGATTACGAACAAGCTCTTTGAGATGAAGCCTATTGTCATTGACCGTGAAAGTCATGTTTTTGTAGGAATCACAAAGAGGAAGTTGTACTTACTCGACTCTGTTTAGGTCATTCATTTATGATAATTTCTTTTCATAGGACCACGAACCTAAATGTAAGTTTTGTGACACTATTTTATCCATTAAACATATTTTAATTCATTGTCCAGCTTTTAATATTGGACGTTGAAATAAAAAAAAATACCCCCTCAAGTAGCTGCTTGCCACAGAGGTCTGACAGGAGCCTGTCAGTTTATATGCCATAGTAGAAGGTCTGTAAGGTTGGCAGGACCTCAGCAGAAAAACGACACATACATCCATGCCTTACCCGGGGCTCGAACCCAGGTCCCTTAGATCAGCAGCCAAGCGCGCTAACCACTCGGCCATGGATGTTGACTATATTTTAATTTCACAATTTTATGTCGAAGCCTCTTGCACTTGAACCTCTTTTATCTGATGGCTTCTTTTTAGCACCTGTTTGCCCTTTTAAGCTATACAGATTATTTTACCCATCTCTGATTTTTTTTTACCTTTCATCTTTGTATTTTTACACTTGTTTTCGGTTTTTATAAGTCTCTTATACCCATTGTAATTTGCATATTTTATACTTGTTGGATATTGTTTTTTTTTCTTAATCTTTTTTGTTCTTTGTTGTTTTAAGTTTTACACTGTGTTGTTTTTTTTTGTCATGTTTATTTTAACTTTGGTTGTGGGTTTACATGACTTTTAGATCTTTATTTTTTTTCCTTTTACACTTTGTTTTGTGCATTATGGCCTTAGTTGCCCTTGCACCATAAAACCCCAACCAACTAACCAGCCTGTTGAGCCCAGCATAGTCAAATGAGGATTTTTGCTGAATTACAAGATCTCTGACTATTGGCTGAATCATCATATTAGTGTCACAGGTCACTTCCAAATGGTGACCCTCCTCCTACAGATCATTGCTATTCCGATTTCAGCCTATTCTCATCACCACTATCATAGACAAGGCTAAGACTTAGGGTGGTGGCCTTAATGGAAAACTTTGTGTTGTATAAACTAAAGCAGATGACAAAGGACTGATTCACAAAGGAAATGTTGTGATTGTTTACATAACATGACAAATAATGATGATGGAATGAATATAAAAATGATATTAGGTTGATTTAGATATGAGAAATCTTGAATACTAAATTTGAAAGCCATTTATTATTTCTTGTGATTATTTTTCATGGCACAATGCCCCAGTTGGCCTAATGGATGAGCCACCTTTGGATACAACATTTAATGTGATGCCTTTTGTGTATTTGGAGATTAATGCTTCCCCAAGCACCACTATTATTTGTCAGACATCTTGAATATCTGAAAACGAAAAGCTACATAAAATATTGATACAGCCTTCAAACTTTTGATAAGCATCATTAATAAATATCTTCTGATGGTATATTATGATAATCTCTGAAAGTGCAATATTTTTTATTCTTTAATAGTCAGTTGCTAGATTGTCTTTCTCAATTTATTCATGATGCTTTTTGAATAATACAATGAACAATAATTTTTTTATTGTATTTTATACAATTTTTTTCTATTTATTATTAATTAATTATTAGTATTATTTTCTACATCTTATATGTAGACTATTTTACAACTCCAGTGTCTTTATACTAATGTATCCACTGGCCTTTCAAAATGTTAAAGAATTTCCATGTTAGATCAATGGAAATATAACTTCAAAGCTCTATACCTTCTAAAATATACATTTGATGAGAAAATGTGACCCAAGATAGAGATAATAATCAAAACTATTTAAATCTTGATTTTGAACAATATTTATTCAGTGTTTAAAGAGTTGTGGAAACTGGAATATGTAGCAATAAAATATCTTGTTTTTAAAGCAAAAATTCCTAATTGTCTAATGATTAAAAATAATTTCTAAAATTCTAATTTCTGAAGTAAATTCTTATGGTGCATTACTGTCCTGAAGGGCCAGATATAGGGGGGCAAAGGGGTCATTCTCCCCTTTGAAAATGGTAGAAGGATAACTCAGGAAAAAAATTATTAAATATCTGTATAATTCAAGCATTTTTCAATATTCTTTTTAAATACCTATGAAATGGAGAGCAATATACAGCAAAGAGCCAAAACATTATGACCACCTGCCTAATATGATGTTAGCCCTCCATGTGCTGCCAAAACAGCTATTACCTGGTGCAGCATGGATGCTACAAGATTTCTAAATGTGTCTTGTGGTATTTGGTACCAACACATTACCAGCAGATCCTTTAACTGTTATAAGGGGGCGGGGGTGGCTCAGTCGGTAGCGCACCAGGCTCGTAATCTGTAGTTCCCAGGTTCGAGTCTCAGCTGAGTCAGCATTGAGATTTATCTCCGCAAAATTCCCCGCCTTGCCCACAGTCAGTAGGGGACACCGATGGGCTTGGAAAGGCCGCCGTCCGTCGGATGGGACGTTAAGCCGTGGCCCCGTGTGCGGGAGAGCCATACCCTGTGCACGTTAAAGAACACGCTGGATGGCCTTGACGGGAGACTACCATCTGTCTCCTAACAGCTGTTCCAGTGGGTCCCCACCCCCAACCTTCTCTGAGCCTTTGGGGTCCTTGTGACCTGGCCATTTAGCCCATGGTGTGCAAAAAAGTGCCGCTCAGAGGTAAAACAACCCAACTGTTATAAGTTATGTGGTTGAACCGCCACGATCGGATATGATGTTCCAACACAAACCACAGAAGCTTTTTTTTTTCAAACCACAGATGCTCGGTTCCCCGCCCCCCAAACCACAGATGCTCGGGGGGGGGGGGGGGGGGGGGTCAAACCACAGATGCTTGTGTTTTTGTCTGCAAACTATTCTCGAACAATCTCTTGGCAGTGTGGCATGGCCCATTACCCTGCTGAAAGAAGGCACTACTAGAGAGGAATACCATTGCCATGAAAGGATGTACCTTTTCTGCAATTATGTTTAGGAAGGTGGTAAATGTCATAGTTTCCTGCACATGAATGACTGGACCCAGGGTTTCCCAGCAGAACATTTCCCAAAGCATTACATTTCCTCCACCAGCTTGTTTACGTCCCATGCTTCATCCTAGTGCCAACACTTTCCCGGGTAAATAACACACACATATACCAACCGTCACACTTGGTGCAACAGGAAATGAGATTCATCGAACCAGATGACCTTCCAATCATTCAAGGTCCAGTTTTGATGCTCGCATGCCCCATTGTAGGCACTTTCGATGGTGAACTGAGGTTATCATGGGCACTCAGAGCAGCCTGTGGCTACACAGCCCCATTTTCAGCAGGGTTCGATGTACTGTGTGTTGTGACACATTACTCCCGTCACCAGCATTCAAATTACGGGTGAGTTGTGCCACAGTATCCCTTCTGTTGACTCATACCATATGGGATAGCCTTCACTCACCTCTAGCATTGATGAGCCGTGGTCAGACCACAACTTGCTGGCAGTTCGTGGTTTTTCCCTTGGACCACTTTTTTGAAGGTACTAGCCACAGCTGACCGTGAGCACCCCACAAGCTTTGCTGTCTCAGAAATACTCTGACCCAGTCATCTGGCAATTACAATTTGGCTTTTGTCAAATTCATTTAAATCCGCTGCCTTTCCCATCTGAAGAATAAGAGTAACACTGATTAACAGAGCTCACTATCAGGTATTATATCGTTTCATGACCTTCACACCTACCATCGTTTATCTGCAGTTTGCTTCAATTTACATAAAGATGCGCTGGTCATAATGTTTTGCTGTATGTTATAAAAATATTTAATTCAAGCTTGAAAATTTATATTTTCTTTCTTATGTGATGCATATTTTATTTAACTACAATATGAATAATTTGTTAAAGCCATTTGATTGCCATTTCTTAGAAACACTGTAGTATTGTTGATTTGTTTGTGTACATTACTCTATGCTGAAGCAACCCCAAATCATAAATTTGATTTGAACCATTATAATTTTTTTTAAAGTTTCGAAAATCTCCTGAATATTAACGAAAAACAATTTTTAAAAATGGTAAATTTTGGAAGTATTACAAAGTGTGTACCTCTGTCATCCCCACTTTTAGACTTTTTCTGCCTTAAACCTATTTCAATATTTCTAAAATTATTTTTATTATTTATCCTACCATTCTCTGTGTTGTTCCTACCCATCAAATCAAAACTAACTAAAATGAGAGCCTTCTTAGCCAGAGCTTGTTCAAGTCTGGCTGCAGCACATGACAGAAGAAGATACAGGTGCTACTAACTGTTTGCTCACATGTGCGAGAAGCAAGAGCCATATATTAAGTGACTGCATGGTACTTGCTTGCATGATTGAGTCCAAATACTTCTTCCCCACAAATTGGATATCTCCCTTCCTAAAGCTATTTCTTCTATGTTAGCTTTCATGATTTTATATTTGAATCCTTCCACTTGGACACCTTTTACTCATTTTTTTAACTCCAGTTTTTGAATTTTTATATTAAACAGGATATTTTAACTGTTTATATTTTTACTTTGCTTTCTAGATTATACACTTGTTTTTGATTTAAAATGGGTCCTATACACCCATTGTTATTTTTGATTTCTGCTTTTGTTGGCTCTTTTTTATTCTAAATTATTTATACTCATTGTCGTTTTCCTATTTTTGTTTCTGTATCGTCCTTTACAGTTTGTGTGTTGCCTTTAACTTTGGTTGTGGGTTAAATGTCTTTTACCTCTTTATCTTTGTTTAGTGCAATATAGCCCTTTCTGCTTTTGCACCCCCCTCCCCCCATCTTTTTCTAGATCTTGACCTGCCATTGTGTTGTGAAATATTCCAGTTTCCATATCCCTAAATACTGAACAAATATTGTTGAAAATTGAGATTTAAATAGATTTGAATGTGATTTTTAAATTTTATTGCAGTCAGATTTTTCTATTAAAATGCATATTTTAGAAGTTAAAGAGTTTTGAAGTTAGATTTCCATTGACATAACATGGAAATTTTGGTGGGTCGCTGTTTGTATCTGTTCAAATTCTAATTGCATGAGAATGTATTTTTTTTTGTAAATAGTAACTTGTTATTAGCAATATTAAATTAATACTTTTTGTATAGTGAATTAACAGATGGAGTGACTGTATGTGATGAAAATGGTAACATGTTGACAGAGTCCAAGGTAGGTATAATCAATTTTATTTTGCATTGTAATTTTTTTCAGAATAAATTAAAACATTGAAAATGATGTAATACCTCTGTCAAAGACTGGGATATTTAATCATATTGGACTATTCACAGTTTAATCTTTTCACTACCATACCAACCCAAAATGTCAGAGATTTTAAATGCACTTGTCCAATGAATGCTCTTCCTTCCGCTTCACTACCTCATACCTGCAGTTTGGACCGTTTTGGGCCAATATGGTACAGCAAAGGTTAATTATAGTAATGGTAAGAATATGTAGTTATTGCCAACTAAAACTGTTCTACCTCCACATTTGTTTTTTTCATCAGTAAGATTGTACCCAAATAACTGCAGTAATAATATAGTAATTCATTATTTTAATCATTAATATTTCTCATTAAAGTAACAACTCGTAAAATTGGTCGATAGAGTGTTGAGAACACTTTATTTGTGGCAGCTTTATTATATATGCAATATCATGTGTCAAATTGTTTCTGAAATGAAATTTTAATCATTGGTTGTGGCATGAGATTAACAGAAAATTAAGGATTGCTTTTTAAGACTTTTAAGAATCTATTGGAAATGTAGAAAAATAGGTGTATATATCTAAAAACTAAAATTAAGCTGTAATAGTGTGATCCTTTCCAAAGTCTGTTATGGTAGTGAAACTAGGATCCTCTGTAAGCAAGATAAGAGGAAACTTACCCATATGCATGACTACAGATTAACAAATAGGTTTAGGAAAAGTATGTCTAAAGGTCTGAGAAAATGGGGCGACCTAGGATGAGATGGGCAGACTATCAAACAAGACCTTGTTAGAATTAGTCTTCAAGATTATGTATGTATAGAAAAAAATTAGTGTATATAAGTGAATAGGTACACATGTGGGCAACAGTATACACAAAGTTGCCAACTGGTCCAATTTTTTCAGATTTTATTCGAATTTTGGTTCCAAATATGAAAATTTGTATTTTGCTTTTTCACTTTTACCTTTTTTGAAGAAAACCTGCTTAAAAAATTTCTTCTTTTTACAAAAGGAATTGGTAATAAAAGAGAATAGTTTTCATTTTAATTCTATAATTGCATTAAAGATGCATGAGTTTTGTGACACCATTTTAACCATTAAGCATATTTTAATTGAATGTCCAGCTTTTACTTTTGAACATCGTTATTAATTAAACTTTCATAATTTTATGTCCAAGCCTCTTACACTCGGACATCTTTTATCAGATGATTCAATTTTAACCACAGTCTTTGACTTTTTATGTTATTATGCTATTTTAACCAGTCATAAACTTTTACACTTATTAATTTTTACATGGGCCTTCTACACTCATTGCTATTTCCCCAGTTTTACACTTGTCTATTTTTATTTACTTTTGGGCTATATTTTATCACCTTTACGTGTTGCTTTTAACTTTGATTGTGGGTTTTCATGATTTTTATCTGTTTTTTTTTTTACTATTTGTCTTGTTTAGCCCAATATGGCCTTAGTTGCCATTGTGCAAAAAAAACCCAACCAAACCAGCATTAAAGATGCACCTCTGTCCTCACTTTTTAACCCTTCTAGTTCCAGCCTGAAAACCTGTTTACAACCAGAGGCCTAGCAATTTTTTCAATGTGTTCAGCCAAAATAAAAAAATTAACTTTAGAACTTTTTTATCCAAATAACTAACGAAAAAAAATTATGTCATGTTGCATGCTGAATTAATCAGCATTTGATTCTATATTTTTTGAAAATGAAATATTTAACAAAAAATGAGTAGTGTAATTTTTATATGACTTTTTTAGAGTCAAGTAGTGAAAAAAGCATCTGGCAATGCAAATGAAAATTTATTTAAAAAACTACTAGGCATAAATAATTATAAGGCACATGAATAGAAAGGCTACACTTTTTTGAATATCAAAAAATTTAATTTTTATCAATAATATGATCCAAAATTTCACAGCATACCTGACAAATATTGTTGCACACCCTTTGAGAACCACTGTTCTAAAGCTTTCTGTTTTACCAATATCAGGGTTTTGAAACTGTAAAATATAATCCTCCTTACCTCGTGTATGTTAAAGGATTGAAACTTAAATGGTAAATTTCAAAATTATAGTGTAATCTGAGAATATTTAAGTTCCTTTTAAACTGATTTTGTATTGAATTAAATTTTAGTTGCATAAGACAGTATAAGAGCTATTACCAAGCCTATGCATAGCCAATTTTGTTTTGAAGTAAGCTATATTGTTTGCTCCCAGGTCAAGTAAACTGTATTGTTCAAGACCAGGGAAAGAAAGTTATTTTTCACCCTACTGAATAGTTTGTTTTTGTGTATACTAATAAAAAGTGTCTATGTAATAATTTGAAATTTCTCCCTGAGTTTCTATTGAGCCCAGGTCAGATATTCCTGCCTTTGTCATGACTCTGGCTATTACATTTAATTTTTTTACTGCAGGTGGCAGCAGTAAAAGGAATATCTCAAGTAGTAATTTCAAGAATTTTTATGGCAGCTCCTGGAATGTGTAAGTATTCATATCATTAATACTTGAACCTTTATGATTCAGTTTCTGTCATAAATAATGGATTTCGAAATTTAAATTAGTGTGGGATGATTGTAGAAATAGGACAGAAAATTAACCCTTAAGCAGCTGCATCTCACACAGGCCTCACAGGAGCCTGTCAGTTTAATACACCACAGATACCAATATGTAAAATTTGGGAAAATATGGATGTCAAAAACTTAAATTTTAAATCAAATCTTTTTTCAGTTAAAAGTTCTGATTCATTCTTGATGCAGTCAAACATATAACCATAAATAAAAATGCATATATAATAATACACATGAAGAATAAATACTAACCCTTATAACTATTGTGTTCACTGTCTCAAATTCAAAAAGGACATGCCACGATGATCAATTCTTCTTCTTTGTCTTCTTTTTATCTACTCTCCACAAATCCTGGTATAAAGTCAAACTCCTTGGTGCAAACTCTTGTAGACATGGAGGAGACCACACACCCAGTGAAAGTTCTACTAACTTTACAAGTCCTAAACATTTACCTATGTATTTGCTGTGTGCAGAGGCATATGTCCCTGAAAAGAGGATCCTACTAATTGCTGAGGTTTCTTTTACTGCTCTCCTCTGTCCTTTGGAGTGAGCTCCTGTCCTTGGTGAGGGGACCACCCTGTGAAGGTTTTGCTGGTTTTAGTGCCTTCACTGGGTCCTAAACGCCCACCCACGTAATTGCCATGAACAATTACTCATGTCCCTGGAAAGGAGTATCCTGGTAGTAGTTTGGGGGTTCTCATCTGCTCTCATCAGCTCATGACTAGTGGGGACCTCTTTGGCAGGTATTGCCTTTGGGCAGCCTGTTTGTTGCAGGGTTGGGCAGGGATTTTGAGGGCTGCTGCTACGCTCATGTAGTGGACCGCTGTTTTGGAATTTAGTCATAGATCAGGCTCTGTCTCTGAATTTCCCAGCAAACGTTACGATACAAGCATATGCAGATGACCTCTTATTAATCATAGGAACTAATAGAAGGAGAGAATTGGAAGAATTTGGTATCCAAGCCATAGGAAAATTAACAGAATGGAGCAATTCTAATAAATTAACTTTTAGCATAGAGAAGAGCCAAGCGACGACAATTGCCCATGGGAAGCGAATGATTCGATCCCCAACCTTCAAGTTAGGACAACATAGCATAAAACATACATCAGAGCTCAAAATTTTAGGAGTCATATTTGATGACATGCTACTACAAATATTTTCAGATAGTGAGATATAGAGTTTCAGGAGTAATGTATAGTCTATTAAAAATAGGAAGAGATTTATATAACAAAAGAAGAAATATTTTGAAGCAGATATACAAGAGAAGTTTAGAAAGAATAATACTCTATGGATACAGAATTTGGGGCTATAGATTGGAGAGAGATAAGAAACTAGGAAGCTGCATTCTTAGTGCTCAGTGCCAGCCAGCTCTCCTTCTCAGCAGAACGTACAGAACAGTCCCCACAGAAGCAGTCTTCATCTTTGGGGGATTGATCCCTGCCAACTTAAAAGCACAGGAAGAATTTAACATATTCAAAATTAAAGCACTTAACAAAAATGTAAATTTCTGTAATGCACAATTTATAGCAGAAGAAGTGGAACAACATGAAGACCAATGGCTAACCCATCCAGCACATAAAACAACATTAGCGTATGACAAAAAATTATCTACAGTACAAGGGATAGAAATTTATACAGATGAATCGAAAGAAGAACTAAAAGTTGGCGCTGCTTTCATTGTTCAGTATTACGGAATAGCAAGAAAACAAAGGGGCCAAAAACACTGATAACAGCTAAAATACATAAACAAAGTGTGCAGTCAAATCGGGTTTGGGGCCCGGATCTATAAACACTGTTATTATAAGTAATACTATGTATTATGATTACCAACAAAGAGATTAAAGAAATTATGCAACAAAATCACAAATAATAAAATTGGATAGTGATTTGTGAAAAGAAAGAATCCAGACCCGGGCCCTACAGGCTGTGGGAATTTGTCCCGGCTTCCCCTGCTCTCATTGGGCCTGCCAGTTAGACAAATGTAGAGATTTTTCTCTGCTGAACTCTTCGTCCAGCCCACAGTGGATAGGTGTTACTACTGGTCTTGAAAAGGTCACTGTCTGTTAGATGGGATATTAAGCCGTCGCTCTGTGTGTGAGAGCCACACCTTATTCCATTAAAAAACATGCTGGATGGCCTTAATGGGAAGCTGACATTCTTTTCTCAATAGCTGTCCAGTAGGTCCCCTCACCCAACCATCCATGGAACTATGAGAGCTTGGAACTTGGATATTTGCCCCAATTATCTTATATTTGGGTAGAGAAAATCATTCTTTTTTTTAACTCGAATTTACCCTTTAAATAATGGAAGACTTTCGGCATAATTCATTTACAGAGTTGTAGTATAAATTTAGACCATAATTCTACCTAACCATATTGGTAATAAATCCTTGGCATGGCTCAAAATTCAAAAAGTTCCCATATTCCAGATAATAATGAACAGACAGAATTAGATAACATTGAATAATGTAAATCATTTCGACAGGTGCCTTCTTCACAGATTTAATGTCAGTTTTTTTAGGTCTCATTCAGCACACAAAGGAGACTTATGGTACCATCCATCAGATGGTACCATTCAATCATACTCAAACACTCAGGATCACCTAGATCCAGACTACACAGCTGAAATGGCAAGCTGTGTCAACTCTAGTGGTGCCAATGCAGCATATACCCACAACTGTCCAAAATGGAAGGAGGAGAAAGAGGTCCAGTGTGTGAAAATGCTACAGGACATGTCATACCAGGAAGCAAGAAAGATAGTTGCACCCCCCCCCCCCCCACCACCACCACCTGACAAACTCTCCTATACCAGTGTGGCTGCTGGGAAGCCTATCATTCCCACAGCATCTGTGGTGGTGCAAATTGATCAGTGTACCGCCATCTGGGTCTTTCTCCCCAGCCACTAGGTACCTCTTGGAGCAGGCAAAATCACGATCGATTTCAGTCTTGGCATCATCCCTAGTTTCTATTCCTGTATCTCCTGTTAGCTCCACCAGAAGGTCTTCTACCCAACCACCACCACTACCAGGACCTAAGAAGAAAAATTTAACTCCTCCTCATTCGACAGTCTCTCACACGTCCTTCAGACTCCAAGGACACGGACATGCACCATCCTATTTTTCTGAAACCACCACTGGTGATGGTTAAAATAACTCAAAAGTCATCTGGCCAATCTCCCAAGACTGGAGATGGCCACACTTCTACAATAGAATTGTCTTGGATTCCCAAGGAATATTGAAGACATCAAGGTCCTCCTGAGGGCCCATGAACCCATCTGTGTATGCCTGCAGTAGACATACTTGCAGATAGCTAACTATCTGGCACTTCTCTCTTGTTCATCAGAACCGAGATGGAGATAGTTCATCTTGCAGGGGTTTCGCTATCCTCGTGAGCAACTATTCTCTATTCCAAGTCATACCCCTCACCACTAATTCAGAGATAGTTGCCATCTGCCTCTTTGTGAGATTTTCGTTAACTGTCTGCTTCATCTATCTACTGCTTGGAAGTATTGATCTCCTGGAAGACCTAGATGACTTCATCTCACAGTGCAATCCGCCTTCCTCATCATGGGGAACTTTGGTCACAGTCTAGGTTAGGACAGTGCTGACACCAACAGGAGGGATGGGGTTCTAAAGCAGTGGCTCCTGGATCCATCACTCTCCCTATTCAACACTGGTATCAGCACCTACTTCCACTCCTCGATCTGCACATTCACTGCCATTGATCTTATCCATCTGCCCTTCCTTGAACTATTCACTCTTTACATGGGAGGTCAACGATAACCCTTGCAGAAGCGATTACCTCCCCATGATGTATACCATCTCCTGTGGGGGACCTTGCACCCCTTCACAGGTATCATGATGGAGGCTCAGTCAGGCTAACTTGAGTGATTTCGAACACTTGTGAGTTTGATGAATACTTTGTCAGTCATTAGCTAATCAATGATGCAGTGGTAGAGGTGGCAGACTGTGTGCAGCTTCCTCAACCCAGTTTCCAAATCTGTGGAAGAATCCTGATTGCACTGCAGCTCCTAAGGTTCAGAGCAAGGCTTATTTAGGAGATATCAGACCCCCAACCTTGAAGTATTCAAATGCACCAGGTGAAAGTGCGTATTGTCTGGTACCAGAACCAGATGGAATCTTGGATCAAATACATGTCTGCTATCACCCATACACCTGTTCTATGGTCGTGTGGGATAAAGTCTGAAAGATGGGTGGAAACTACACATCTTACTTATTATCGATCCTGCAGCACAATGCACAGGCAATTGCTGATCCTCAAGCAATTCCCAACACTCTTGGGAAAACATTTTATTTTCTCTCTTCTTTGTCATCTTATTCCCCAGATTTTCTGGCCCAGAAGAGCAAGGCCAAATGTTCTCCACTGTCCTTCCACTCGAATGGCCTGGAGCCTTATAACAGGCCATTCACAGAAGAGGAGCTTCGTTACTCTGCACTCTTATGTGCATTTGCCATTGGGACAGACTGTCCATTATGCAATGCTCCAACATCTCTCATCATCGAATAAGGATTGTCTGCTCCGACTCTTCAACCTTATTTTCATTGGTGAGCAGTTTCTGGACTCCTGTCAGGAGGCTATTGTTTTGACCTTTACCAAGCCAGGCAAAGATCTCAAGATTCCTTCCAATTATCATCCCATTGCATTGATGAGCTGCATATGCAAGGTGTTGTAAAGAATGGTAAATGCCAAACTGGTCTGGCACTTGGAACACCACGGCCTTCTTCCCAACACCCAGTGTGTCTTTTACAGGGAACAGTCTAGACAAACTGATTCGACTCGAATTGGTGATCAGGAATTAGTTTTTACACCAAGAGTACCTGGTGTCAATTTTCTTCGACATTGAAAAAGTGTATGATACAGCATGGAGATTTGGCATTCCTTGTGATCTTCATAGTTTGGGCTTGAGAGGTCAAATGCCAATCTTCATTTTGAACTTTCTATTCTCTCGTTCTTTTCTGTCCATGTTGGCAGCACTCTTTTACAACCTTTCCTTCAATAAGTGGTATCACAAGGATGCATCCTGAATGTTATGCTTTTTTGCTGTCAAGATAAATTCCGTTACACAACAACTTCCTCTGACTAAGCACTGCCCTCAATGTTGACAATTTTAGCATTTTTTCCTTATCATACTACATCAGTGTCATTGAAAGACATCTGCAAACTTCCCTGAACAATCTCAATTTGGGCGATGGCTAATGGGTTCTGGTTCTCATCATAGAAGACCACTTGTGTCCACTTTTGTTGCAAATGTAATCTTTATCTGGACCTCGAGCTGCAACTTGGGACTACCACCTTCCAATTGTGGCAGAGACCTAATTTCTCGATCTCATCTTTGTCTGGAAATTGACCTTTTTACCTTACATCTGACATCTCAGGTCCCAGGTAGTTGTTTGGGGGTCCCTGTCATCTCTCCTCAGCTCATGACTGACCGGGTCCCCTTTGGCCTGTCTTGCCATTGGGGAGCTTGTTTGTCACAATGCTAGGCAGGAAATTCCAGGGCTACACACTGCTTTGGCATTTGCTTCAGATAATTAGCAGGTCCTTGGTGGCTTCCTCAGGATCAATCGGCTGGTGGGCTGGACCTGTTAGGACCAACTGTACAGTAGGTGAGTGCTTAGTGCACATCTGGGCAATAGTTTACGAGTTTCTTCACACATTTACTAATTTTGTAGTTTTTTTTCTATTGTGAGGCCAGTTCTGTTCTCACAACTTTTTTTTTTGCTTAATTTATTTTGTGAGGATTCAAGTGAGTTTCTCACATTTCTCTTTTCTTTATAAAGGGTTTAATCATGATAATGCTGTGGTACAAAGTTACAACATAAAACTTCCAGGGAGTAATTTTCAAACTAGGAAAGTGCTGTACATACCGTTACCATATATGGGATCTACTTAACTAATACCTTAGAATTACCCTTAACTTTATACATTACTTCAAAAGACCAATTAGAGCCATATATAAAGCGAAAACATATTTACCACTTATGCTGGTACAATTGCATATTTTGCAGCGTTGTCATGCTGTAGTTGGTAATTATATATGCTACCAGTCCTGATAGTAGATGTTCTTCTAGAAGTTACAATGCTGGCATAGATGTTATGAAGTGACACTATTTTCTTTAGTTTCCTTATCCACAAATTTAAACTTCGTTCATTTGTGGTGCACAAACAGATGGTTTAAGTTGTCAGTTGTTCGTGGCGGTATAAGTTCCATTTCCTTTACGTAGGATGTCACATAACGCGACGCTTCCAGCCATGCTGTTGTACATTGTAACCTCAAGATAATAGCAAATTCTCATAGGGCATTACATGAACAGTTCTTTTGCTGTGAAAAGCAGTTTTCCCTGCTTGAAAAGATCTTAGATACGCTCCTTACTGGAAGAAAGCCAATGTTCTGATGACCATTAATTTAATACTGGCCAAAAGCCACTGCTTTTACAACGTTAAAACTTTTAAAAACATCTTAAAAACATGAACCTTCCAGACTCATTACGCGATGCGTTTCACCACGAACTCATAACACGTGGCATCCTCAGGCGAATACGATGATAGCAATGAGAAGTTTAAGTAGCTGCCTTCAGTCTAGCCCAGCCCTTTGCGTACTGAGTGCTGCGTGCGCATCTCGTGACGAAGGCTGCAATAGGAGATGCCATGCCGACGGAAGGGGTGGAATCTTGGTATTGCAGACCTCGTCAGGATGTTTATGTATATTTAAAGTTTCGGCGTATTGTAGTTGAAATTTTGTTTTTGGGGCTATTCCAGGTTTAAAGTTAATTTTATCAATTTTAATATTATTTTCTACTATTGTTTTTGATAATGCTGTTGTGAGGTTCTTTTACTTATGTCTGTAATATATCCCTGCATTCGTGTCTCGTATTGTCTGTATGTTTTTCCTATATATTTATTTTTGCCCTCTAATTTGCCATCGGGGTCAGGGATTTCGATTTTGTATACTCCCCTGTGGATGGTTTTTGATCTCTATCATTTAAAATTAAATTTTTAATAGAATGGGTGATAGTGCTGGGTAAAATAATATTATATTTTTTTAAAGTATTTTCGAGTGTTTTCGTTATAGATTTCATGTATGGAAAACTTTTAACATACTGGTTTTTACTTTCTATTTGTTGTGGATTCGGTTTTGGGTATCTCTTTTTACAGTGTATTTTGCTTCCATTTCCCATTTTTGTAGTAACTCTCTTGGGTATCCTACTTCTTGTGCGGTTTCATTCATTGGCCAATGCTGTCAAGAGGGCTCAGATCCTCCCATCTTCTATCTTTGTCGTAATCGCCATCGTCTTCATGTGTTTCTCCATCCATAATATTCCTTATCCACTCTATGGGCGATCAGGTGATTGTGAACATGTCCCCCTTTTCTATCAGCAAAGGTCTGGAAAGTCTTGTGGTAGCACCGAACTCAGTCAAGCACCTAAGATCTGGTGACTTGCAGGTGGAAACTGCTTGCTTGAAACATTCCAAGCTGCTCTTGAATGTTACAGCAATTGGTGGGGTGGCAGTCACAGTCACACCACCACAAGATACTGAATTCCTCCGGGGAGTTATCTCTGAGTGGAGCCTCCTCCAGGTTTCTGAAGAGGAAATCCTCTTGGATCTATCAGCCCAGGGAGTGATAGCAGTCCACCAGGTTTCACAACGCCATGATTGAAAGTTAGTATCCTCCCAGGTATTAATCCTCACCTTCAATATGCCTTGCCTGCCTAGGTGCTCTCCTCCCTCTTTAGAGGGGGGGGGGGGGGGGCAGACTGATGTTCTTTGCTCTGCTTGTACTGCATACTTTTCCAGTCTAAACTGGATCTTGGATACCAGGTGTGTGGCTCATCCTGGGATTCAGTGGTGAAGATGCTAGACCCTCTCCATCATCAGGCCTTCCATGTTTGCACAGGGGCTTTCTGCACCTCACCAGTCCAGAGTCTTTACATTGAGACCGAAGAACCATCTTTGTCTCTTCACTATCAGTAGTTGTCCCTGAGTATGCATCTAAATTGCGATCCCTGTTGGGTGTTCCCACTTGGGATTGTGTTTTCAGACAGAAGTGGGAGATGCTTTATACTAATTGCCTGACTACCATTCGTCCTTTTGGTTTGTGAGTCAAAAGCTACTATAGCGACATCAACACCAGTCTCGATAGCATCGCACAATCAACAGCAGAGTCACTCTCACCGTGGCTCACTGTTTCCCCTTCCTGAGACTTTGCTGTTTGCAGGACAGGGAAGGCCTTTACACCCAACTGTGTGTATCAGCAGCTCTTTGCCAGCCACCGTGCTGAACACCTGGACTTTTTGCCTGTCTTCACAGATGACTTGAAGTCCAGCACATCAATGGGATCGCCATGATCTGCTGTGATGTAATCATTGAAGACCAGATCCCACAGCAGTGTCTCATCTTCACTGCAGATTTGCATGCTATCAGCATTGCCTTGGACCACATAGCAGCTAAGTATCATCGTCAATGTGTCCTCTACAATGACCCTATCTGACTCTCTCCACTGTTGGTTTCATATGTAGACTTCTGACAGTGTTTATTGAGTTCCTGGCACAGCAGCATAGATCTTGGTCTGAACAGTTAGTAACAAGCTTTTCGAGATAAAACCCATTATGAAAACATGGCAATTTTGTTTTTGCAGGAATTGCAAGGAGGAAGGTGTACTTTCTTGGCTCCACTTAGATCATTCGTTATTGCTCATTCATTTCTTCTGCTGGACAATGAAACTAACTGTGAGTTTTGTGACACCATTTTAACGATTAAACATTTTTTATTGAATGTACTGTTTTTGTCTGTAAATGGTAGCTAGGTAGTTACTGGAAGGAAAGTTATGTACCAATCCCCTGTGATGATGCATAGAACTGGCCAGGCCTAGCACCTAATGTCCGACCCCGCCTTCTCGTGGTGCAGGCCGTTAGTACCTTTCAAAAGAGATATTCTCTTTTGGAAGGGAACGGAAGGGGAGGGCTGCCAGTTCAGTATGGCCTACTGATCTGGTCATCTATGGCCACTTTTTTCTTTTTTTTTTCTTTTTTTTCAACCCTGCTGAGGAGTGGTCAACTTCACAGGGTCCTGGTGCTGACCATTTATACCTACTAGATTGGACTTGTTTATGGATTTGAGCTTGATTATTGATCCTGGACTTGCTGCACTGGTGGGCCTCTGTTGAGGGAGAGTCTGCCACTGTTTTTTCTGTTTGTTCTGGGTTGCCAGCTCTAAGTGAACAGAGGCACGGGATACCTTATATCAGCTGGTGGATAATCCTAATCAGAGGCCATCGCAGGTAGCTGAACCTTACTTAGCTAGTTGGGCATCGTCAAGCCTAAACTGGAGTAATGTGTCTCAGGCAGGCCATGTGGCTCTTGAAAAAGTCCACTTGAAAAGGTGGTGCCTGAAGTTCCTACCAGCATCAGTGACTTCAGCCTTTAGCAGAGGAGGAACAGGTGTTTGCCCCATGCCTGCGATCAGGGGCTGTTTGATATTGTTGGCCCTACCAATCTCAATAAACATAATTTCTTTAAAAATCCTACTAATCATTTTCTCTCTGCAGGAACGTGGAACGTGAGGACATTACATAGAGATTATTCTCTTGATGTCCTCATTCAGGAATTCCAGCGCTATAACCTAGATATTCTACGCTTGCAAGAGACCAGATGGACAGGTAAAGGTGAGATACTTAAAAATAACTTTAAATTTCTCTTTACAGGGAGGGAGGATGGAAAGCATCACCAAGGCGTGGGTCTGTTGCTCAGCAGACATGCTAGTGATGCTCTTCTAGGATATGAGTGCATTAATGAAAGGTTTCTTACAGCAAAATTTCGGACAAGCATTAAAGACTTGAATGTTATCTGCTGTTATGCCCCCACTGAGAATGCCAATGAGGATAAGGATAGGTTTTACGGACAACTTCAGGATATTTTTAATTCTGTCAAGAAAGGAGATATTACCCTTGTTCTAGGTGACTTCAATGCCAAAGTTGGTACTGACTCTGACCTTTGGGGAGGAGTAATAGGCCCTTCTGGTATTGGTAGCTGCAATGGCAATGGGCAACGTCTCCTACAGGTAAGTAAACTCAATGGTTTCAGAATAACTAACACATATTACAAACACCGCGACATACATAAATACACATGGGTTTCACCCAATGGGCGGCATAAGAATATGATTGATTATATATTAATTAACAGCAAATGGGCTAGTTCTGTTAGGAATACCAGGTCACAGGTGGAAGCAGTTAGGACAGTACAACGGAGGAAGCAGTTAGGACAGTACAGCAGCAAAGAGCTGTACCAGATAGTTAAAGTTTTGTATGGTAGAAAACGGACAGTTAAAATGACTATGAATCCCAGGTATATGACTGCTCCAGGATTTGGTGGTGAAGGGGCTGGACCCCTTCCACCATCAGTCTCTCCGTGTTTTCACAGGGGCCTTCCACACTTCACCAGTCCAGAGTCTTTACATTGAGACTGACGAACCCTCTCTAGCTATTCATCATCAGCAGTTGTCTCTACAGTACCCAGCAAAATTGTGATCCCTGCCAGACCATCCCACTTGGGACTGCTTTTTTAGCTCCCAGTGGGAAATGTTATATCAGAATTGGCCAATTGCTATTCATCCTTTCTGCTTGCGTGTCAGTCTCAACAATGTTGCCCTCTTGACATCTGAGTCACTTCCACTGTGGCTCGCTATTTCTCCTTCTTGTGACTTTTCTCTCTGCAGAATGGGGAAGGCCTTTACACTCGATTGAATGTAATAGCACCTATTTACCAGCCATCGAGTTGCACACCTGCATTTCTTGCCTGTTTTCACAAATGGCTTAAAATCTGGGGCATTGGAGGGATCGGTCATTGCTTGCTGTTATGTAATCATTAAAGACCAGATACCACAGCAGTGTTTCATCTTCAATGTAGAGTTGCATGCTATCAGCATTGCCTTGGGCCACATAGCGGCTAAGCGTCATTGTCGGTTTGTTCTTTACACCGACTCGCTTAGCTCACTACAGGCTTTGATCTCGGTGAGGCGTCTGCCTCACCGTGCTCTTTGCAAGATCTACCAGCAGCTCTGTGGTCAAGCAGCCACAACCACCATTCTCTTCTATTGGGTGCCTGATCACATCAGGATCAGGGGCAATGACTTGGCAAACAACTAACCAACAGCTGAGTCTATAATATATGCATTATCTAAATTAATCTATACTACTGCAATATTACTAATGTATGTAAATAGAAATATTTTTACTAAGTAGTAAAACATTACTTACCCAAAGCACTGGTAATGGTGCCTCCTCGCTGTCTGCTGAGCTACCAATAATTAGTGATATTTCTAAGTATGTTGCTGTCCCACTTCACAGCTGTCTAACCTTGCTTTAAGTGGTAAACAGTTGTAAATGGTGCAGCATATGATTGATACTGGCATGGTAAATGATGGAAATTTCTTGGCACACTTGAAGTTCCCCCATAATATTCCACACTTAAAATTAAGATGATGCAAAGTAGTTTCAAGTGTATTACTTCAGTGAATGCTTATTCAATGGAAATAAAATGGGCAAGATTCCTTAGAAAACAATATTTATATAAATTATCGTTTTTGTTATACATTTTAATTTGAAATTTAGTGTTCTGGTATATATACAGGGTGTCCCTGAATTCATGGCCCAAACATGAGGGGATGGTAGTACACACTGAACCTACCAATATTCGTCATAGAATATGCAGCTGCAAATGCAGTGAGGAGTTGGAAATGAAGGACAGACACAGAGGTTTCCAGAGTGACATTTATTGGAGATCATTACAACAAATGCTCAAATGTCTGTCCACCAACGTTGATACAGGCAGCACAACGGCGGAGTAGTGATCGGTGTGCCTGCTTGTAAACACCGGGCTTGTCATGCACATCGGTGCCTGTGACGGACAGTCGGGCTACCAGATCCTTCATGGACTGCACAGGAGTCTCGTACATGACACTCTTCAAATGTCCCCACAGAAAGAAATCAAAACAAGAAAGATCAGGCGATCTGGGGGCCATGGGATGGAACCACCGTGCCCAATCCATTGGTTCCCAAATGTGGTATGAAGATGCTGATGCATGCCCATGCTGATATGGGTGGGTGCCCCATCCAGACATTGACGGCGAACCGTTGCTGGTTTGAATTTGGACGTGTACCATGGGGGTTCTGGGCCATCCACAAATGCTCATTATGGACATTCAATATGCCTTCATGTGAGAATGTTGCTTCATCCGTAAAGAGCACATATGCGGGGAAATCAGGATGTGTGGCACTTTGCTGCAGGAACCACTGGGTGAAATCCATGCGCAGGGGATAATCAACAGCTGTCAATGCCTTCACTTGTTGCAAGTGATAGGGGCATAGCCCTTCTTCATGCAATACTCACCAGACACTGTTCTGATGCACACCCAGGCTCCGGGCAGCGGATCGCATGTTTATACCTGGGTTATCTGTCACCATACACAAATGTCCTCGCTCATAGCTGGCGTTCTGACTGTCCGTGTTTGTTTGGCATTGTGTCGACTAATGTGGAAAGTGCCTGCCTTAGACAGCTAGCAGTGCAGTTACGCAAACATTTTATGATTGGGCACACAGCGCATAGGATATCGCTCATGGTAGAGTCTTTGCGCCTCTCTACCATTGCCCTCAGCTATGCTGTACATCAGGTGCATATCGGCTTTCTCTACATTCATAAACTTCTCCATCTTGTGTCTGGTCGATGCTGAGAATGCTGGGGTTTGGCCGATCCAGCACTTTTAAGCCATGCTGCCTTGTCTGTGCCCCCTACCGGCACCGGGCTGCATTTTCAGCCACATATTCTATGACGAATATTGGTGGGTTCGGTGTGTACTACCATCCCCTCATGTTTGGGCCATGAATTGAGGGACACCCTGTATATATTTCAGAAATTTTGGTGAGGGCCTGGCATCTCTGGTCCCTAATGGCTTTCTGCAAAATGTATTTATTTGCCATGGTATATGCATTTGAGTAAATATTTACAATATATGCTGCACTTCTAATTTGATATTGTTCTTGAATATTGCTTTACTAACAGTTTTGGTGAAAATAAGAAAAGAAAATCTGGTACGTGAAGTGTACTATCAGTCTGAAATGGAGACAGTGTTCTTCACCCATGTAGGTTATTCCATAGTGAGCCATGAGTTGTTAATACAGTGTTACTTTCATTCTTATGTGCTTATGTTTTATGTAAGAGTCCTCATTAGATGCAGTGTGCTCTTGCTCTCAGTGTTACTTAAATTTCGAAAAACTTTAAATCATATACTTATTTGGAAATTTCTAAATATACATATTAGCAACTGTAATTGTAATCAGTTGACTTTTAACAGTTGTAACCAAATATTTTCACAGTATCTTAAAATTACAGTACTTTGCCCTGTAATAATGGAACAGCTAGAAAAATATCCATGGATGCAGCGCATGAAGCCCTTACATGCCCCATTTCAAGTTTCTATTGTTGGTTGTTTGTAAGTTTTCCATATTTTCTTTGCTCTCTTTAGTTTATTGTATTCAAACTTATTAGATAATTTAGTTTTATATAGATAATGATTTTAAATATAAATTAAATAATTTCTGATACCTTCACAGGATCCTAAACACTTGCCTGCATGTTTGTTATTAATAATACTTCCTTTACTGTTTTTAATTTATATAACCCTGGTCTTGCTGTTAATAGTATCACATTTCAAAATATTTTTAAACAGATCCCTGAACCTCATATTATTTTAGGAGATTTCAATAGCCACCACACTTCATGGCACTCATACGAAATAAATCATGCAGGCAGGCTTCTTTCCCAATACGTTACAAATTCCAACCTGGTAATACTTAACTCAAAAGCCACCACACATGAAAACCCTAATAATAACTGATCAATCATTGACCTTACCTTCATATCTCCCCAACTCACTGAACTATTTAAATGGTCCATCTTACCTGACACCAGAGGTAGTGACCATCATCCTATCCTTTTGCAGGCCAATCTCCAATATAAATACAGGAAACTGATACATCTCAATAATTGGCCACTATTTAACAAAATTCTCACTCAATCACCCCCACCACATAACACAATTGATTATGACCATTTCATTCATCACATCATAGATATTACACATCCTGCCTTCACAATCATTCTCAACAAAATTCCAAAATTGACAAAAAATTTCTGGTACATGAACAAACTATCTGCAATCAGAAAAAAAGCTGAAAATAAAGCCAAACAGACAAGACATTTTGATGACATCAATAGATACAAAAAAATAAATGCACAGGTCAGAAAAAAATTAAAAGAACTTTATAAGGACAATTGGCAAACTTTTACCAATCAACTCAGCACAATTACTACAGCTAAAAGTCTCTGGAAAACATACAAACACATTAATAATCCAAAATCACAAACAACCCCTGCCTCAGAAATTGCCATTCATAATAATATTACCCTCCTTGACACTGCCAATAAATTTTTGAACAATCTTAAAAATACACAAACAACAACCCTCACCAATTCTGAACTTAAATTCATAGATAATATAAACAAAAAATTACAAAATATACCACCTGCTTCCTTTATTATGGACCAACCTTTCTCTATGAAAGAATTAAACAATGCAATCAATAAGTTGAATCTAAAATCATCCCCTGGACATGATCAGATATCAAATAAATTCTTCAAATATCTCCCCTATTAATGGAAAGATAGACTTTTAAAAATATTTAATTCAATCTGGGTCTCACACAAACTTCCTGACAGCTGGCTACACATAATAATAATATTCTTGTTAAAATATGGCAAACCACCTTTTGAATTAAACTCATACAGACCCATATCACTCTTACCTAATCCACTAAAACTATTTGAAAGACTCCTCCACAAAAGATTGAACTGGTTTCTTGAATCTGGGAAAATTCTCCCCAATAATTTCTATGGTTTCAGAAAATTCAGATCCTCAAAGGGCTGCATTTCACATCTTCTCACTGATATACACAAAGCCAATAAAAAGAAAAAATACACTATTGCCATTTCTGTGGACCTGTCCCAGGCATTTGACTCAGTCTGGATACACGGCCTCCTACACAAACTTTTATCCATAAATATACAGGGAAACCTCCTACATTTTCTACATTCCTTCCTCCTACACAGAACCTGCCAAGTCAGGATTAACAATACATCTTTTGACCAACTTCCTTTCATACAAGGCCTATCACAAGGCTCTATTCTATCTCCCACTCTATTTAATATTTACATTCATGACATCCACAAAATCTTCTATAGGAGGGTTACTTACACATGTTATGCAGATGATATAACTTTCTGGGCCACTGACAACTCTATACCCAATCTCCATATTTTATTGCAAAAACAGCTAAATAAATTATACACCTACTGTCAAAAATGGCACTTACAAATTAATCCTCAGAAGACATTTTGCATTCCTTTCCACCATAACAGAAACCCTAAACCAACACTGCATTTCACTATTAATAATGAGACTATCCCACAACATAATACATGCAAAATACTAGGCATAAACTTGGACTCAACACTCACCTGGACTCCCCATCTGGATTATTTACAAACTCAGGGACTTAAACTAACAAATACACTTAAATACTTCACATTTATTAATAATGGCACACCACAATATCATATGATCAAACTATATACAAATCTCATTAGAGCAAAACTAGAATATGGTATGGAATTTTTATGTGGCATATCAGATACCAAAATACAAAAACTTAATGTAATCCAAAACAAATGCATCAAAATTGCAATTGGCCTCCCCTCCTTCACACCCACTCTCTGTATCATTGCAGAGACTTCCCTACCCCCCTCCAAATTAGACAAAAAATCTTTCTAATTATTATTTTAATTTAATTATAGTTTGTAGTGTAGTCTAATATATTAATATAATTATATTAGACTACACTACAAACTTCCAAATCACCCTTTCCACACCCATTTTATAAGAAGCCCCTACTACAAGCACATTAAATCCACTCCTGACCTCCACACTTTAATGAAGAAACACCTACAGATCAAAAACTTTGGGGATATTCCCCCACTTATAGCAGACTGGAGCTTCATTAGTCCTACATTCTCCACCCAAATACCCACTCTCACACATAAACATAACTTACCACATGATGCAGTAAAAACTCTCGCTGAAACATACTTTGACACACAATACAATGAAAATATTAAAATTTATACTGATGGCTCTGTCATTCAAAACCCACCATCAGCCAGTGCTGCTATTCATATCCCACAATACAATACTTCATTATCTTTCAAATTATCCCCAATCTGCACCATACTACATACTGAAATCTTTGCCATTATTGAGGCCTTGGAATGGACCCTTAAATATGTACACAACAAAAACATTACCATTTTTATAGATTCCAAAGGAGCCATACAAACCCTTTCACAGGAATTTCTATACACCTCATATAACTACTACATACATAAAATCCTCACTCTTACAACACATAACCTCCATACAAATAATAATACAATTATTTTACAATGGATTCCCAGCCACGTTGGAATTCACCATAATGAAACTGTTGATAATCTCGCTAAACTGGCACACAATCTCCACATAGTATCACCTACCTATCACTTTCATATCAATACTTCTCAGGAGATAAAACAACTTGAAGCACATCTCACCAATAAATACTTTCAGGTCCAGGCCTCTGTCCAAAACAACTTTTGATTCAATCTTAACCATAATATATCAACAATTGATAACCTCCCCTTCCCTAGAAAACATATCAAATTACTACACAGATTAAAAACCAACTCCACAATTCTTAATCCTACTCTACATAAATTCAAACCCACACATTCTCTTAACTGTAGACATTGTAAAGTTCCGGAGATGGTTCATCACATCCTACTTAACTGTGATAATACTGCCTCACAGAGACAAACTTTCTTCAAATCACTCATTGACCTAAACATTTTGGATATTCAAACGAATGTAATTCTGGACCCCTCCCCCCCTCTAAACAAAACCAAAATTTATGAATCTCTCTTTTCTTTCCTTCTTTCCACCTCATTTGGAACAGAATTTAGTCTACCTTTCCTTTACCCTCTACTATCGTCTCTTCATGTCCTTCATAAAGATTTTTCTTCAATTCTCAACTTACCTCTCGCATACATGTTCCCGAAGGGACCCTCACTCTGTTCTCTATCCAGACTCACACCAAAAATTCCATAAAATATAAATAAAAAAAAAAAGAAAAATAATGGAGGGACTATAGAAATAAGGGAACAAATATATACATATCTAAAGTGGCTCAAATCCTTTAACTCAGGTCTTACTGGCCCAAATAACCACAAAACAGGGGATCAATAGTCTTCAAAACCACTCAGGGAAAAATAAAGAAAAATTATTAAATTGTAAATATAAGAATAATAATTAAAAAAATGCACAATAATAATAATTAAAAAAATAAATATTAAATAATGAAATAAAAAAAATAAAATAAATAATAATAAAAAATATATATATATATAAAATAATACATAATTAACAAAAAAAAGGAAAATTATATAAAAAATATTTAAAAAATGATAAAAATAAATAAATATATTATATAAAAAAAGCATAAAAAATAAAAAAAATAAATAAAACAAAAAACTAAAAGAATAATAATTAAAAAAAAGCATAAAAAATAAAAAAAAATAAATAAAACAAAAAACTAAAAGAATAATAACTAAAAAAAAGCATTAAAAAAAACTAAAAAGAAAAATTAATTCTCCAAACAACTCTGAATGCTTCCCTGAAAGCATATACAAACATAAACACTCATAAAATCCTAAAATATCAATTTTCACTGGGCGACTATCTCTTACTGCTTTGCACGATATCAAATATAATTTTGATAACCAAAATATTAATATATACGCGAACCCTAAATTTAAAATAAAAAACATAATACCCACATACATCCAAAATTATCATTCTGAGAAAGCCTGTAGAAGGACCTCTCAATACCACGTAACGTTAAACAACAACAACAACAACAACAAATGCACTATGACCCATGTCCATGGAAAAGAGGATCCTGGTAGTTGCTCAGAGGTCCTCCTCTGCTCTCCCTAGCTCATGACTAGCGAGATCCCCTTTGGCCAGTGGGGAATCTGTTCATCATGGAGCTGGGCAGTGCTTTCAAGGGCCCCTGCTACACACTGCTTTGGCCTCTGCTTCAGGTAAATAGGAGGTCCTGGCATAGCCCCATCAGGATCAATCGGCTGGTGGGCTGGACCTGCTAGGGCCAACTATGCAGTATCATGAGGGCCTTGTTCACATCCGAGTGCAGGTTTTCTAGTTTTCCTACATCTTATTTTCCTAGGGGAGACTCAGTCAGTAGAGTTCTAGGCCTGCAACCTGTAGTTCTTTCAGGTTCGGGTCCCAGCTGGGCGAGCGTAGAGATTTTTTCTGCTATACTCCCCGTCCTGCCCACAGTAAATAGGGGTTCACTGTTGGGAATTTAAAGGCTATCATCCATCAGATGGGATGTTAAGCCATGGCCTTGTGTGTGGGAGAGCCACACCCCATGCATATTAAAGAACACCCTGGATGGCCTTGACAGGAGACTGACATCCTTTTCCCAACAGCTGTTCAGCGGGTGTCCCAACTAAATGATATTTTTGTAGCGATTATTATTCTTTTTTTTTTAAATAGCTTGAAATTCCCCTTTAAAAAACTATAGACTTTTGGCATAATTTATTTACAGAGTTACAGTATAAATTTAGACCATAATGCTACCAAATCTTATTGGCAATAAATCCTAGGCATGGTTCAAAATTCGAAAAGTTTCCATATTACTGATTTGAATGAACTGACAGAATTAGGTAACTTTTGAGTAATTCAGATCTTTTTGACAGGTTACTTCTCCACTGCTTTGCAGCATTTATGTCAGTTTTCTATTAGGCCTCAATCAGCACATGAATGTGACATATGGTGACCATCTATCAGGTGTAGTACTTTCTTGTATAGTGGAGCATCGGATGGCATCATTCAATCATATTTCCACTTTATTTTCCTATTAATAAATCAATAAATATTTTTATGGAAATTTTTTTTGTTGATATGTGGAATTCAAACCCACATCTCTCCAGAAACATGCCAGAATGTTCAAAGACCACTAAACTAACGTCAGCTCTGTCTTTTCTCCACTAATATGACTTATCACTCTTCCCATGATTTTTGGACCTGGGCTTTGTGCCAAAATGATGTATGATCTGGGATGATGCTACACTTAGTAAGATGTAAATAAATAAGTCACTTCACACTAGTAGAATATTAATGATTTAAACAATAAGTAATATCCAGAAAGTTAGCTGTCAGTTTTAACATCAATACATCAATAAAAGTTTTTGTGATTATTGAAAAAAAACTACTTATCACTCTTATCACAAAACTTATCACAAAAAAGTTTTACAAACGAAACATTTATTTTGTGATAAGTTGTTTTACATACAAAACTTATCACAACATAGTTTTTTTTAAACATCCCACTAACCATTTTCTCTCCATAGGTAGTTGGAATGTGAGGACTCTGCACAGAGCTTATTCTCTTGATGTTCTCACACAAGAATTCCAACGTTATAATTTAGATATTCTCAGCTGAAGTTTTGCCAACGTATGAGATTCAAACACACACCTCTCCAGAAACATGCCTCAGTGTTCTAAGACCACTAAACTAATATTGGCTCTGTCTTTTCTCCACTAATACGATATCACTCTTCCCATGATTTTTGCACCTTTTCTTGGCACCATCTGTGATCTGGGATGCAATTATTTCTTTTATCATGCAGGGTAAATCCCACATCTCAGTGAAATAAAAAAAAATATATTGATTTTATTGATGTTAAAGTTGACAGGTAACTCTCTGGATATTATTTACCTTATTTTCCTTTCTTAATTCGATTTATTCTGTGAGGACTTGGATGAGTTCCTCACACTTCTCTTTTCCTTTTCCTTTTTATTTACTTATGAGGACTTGGCTCACTGGCTATGTGGGTATAGTTCTCGTGCAGCCCTGGTGCCCAATTGCGGATCCCCATTTTGAGATTTTTGAGATTTTGATTTGGTCTGTAAATGGTAGCTAGGCAGTCACTGAAAGGAGAGCAATGCACCAATCCCATGTGATGAGGCATAGAACCAGGCAGGCCTAGCACCTAATGTCCGACCCCACCTTCTCGTGGTGCAGGCAGAGAATACTCTGTTCTGGAAGTGAACGGAAGGGGAGGGCTGCCAGATTAGTGTGGCCTACCGATCTGGACAACTATGGCTACTTTCTCTCCCCTGCTGAGGAGTGGTCAACCACACAGGGTGCTGACCTACACTGGTGCTGACCTTATAAACTTACTGGACTGGATTAAGGCTCTGAGCTTTATTATGGATCTTGATTTTGCTGCACGGGTGGACTTCTGTGGAGAGAGAATCTTCTGCTGCGTTTTCTGTTTGTTTGTGGGTTGACCGCCCCAAGTAAATAGATTCACAAGATATGTTTTATCAGCTGGTGGACAATCCTGAACAGAGGTCACCACAGCCACCTGAACTCTTGCTTATATGGATATCATCAAATTTTACATTGGAGGAAGTCTTTCAGTGTAGATGGTTACAGTCTTTAGTATTGGGGGAACAGGTCTTTGCCACACGACTGCGATTAGGGGGCTGTTTGATATTGTCAGCATTCTCTCAATAGACATAGTTTCTTTGAACATCCCATGAACCATTTTCTCTCCATAGCAAATTGGAATGTGAGGACTCTACACAATGTTTATACTCTTGATGTCCTCACATAAGAATTCCACCATTATAATTTAAATATTCTCGGCTTGCAAGAGACCAGATGGACAGATAAAGGTCAGATTCTTAAAAATAACCTTAAATTTCTCTTTTCAGGGAGGGAAGATAATAAGCATCACCAAGGCATAGGTCTGCTTCTCAGCATACAACCCAGTGATGCTCTTCTAGCATATGAGTGCATTACTGAAAGGTTTCTTACAGCAAAATTTCAGACAAGCATTAAAGACTTGAATATTATCTGCTGTTATGCCCCCAATTAGGATGCTGATGAGGATGAGAAGGATAGGTTTTATGGACAACTTCAGGATATTTTAAATTCTGTCAAGGAGATATTACCTTTGTTCTAAGTGACTTCAATGCCAAAGTTGGTACTGACTCTGACCTCTGGGGAGGAGTGATAGACCCTTTTGGTATTGGTAGCTGCAATGGCAATGGGCAACATCTTCTACAGGTAAGTAAACTCAATGGTTTCAAAATAACTAACACTTATTACAAACACTGTGACATACATAAGTACACATGGGTTTCACCTGATGGGCTGCATAAGAATATGATTGATTTATATATTAATTAACAGCAAATGGGCTAGTTCTGTTAGGAATACCAGGTCATATAGGGGTGCTGAAATTGGATCAGACCATTGCCTTGTTAAAAGTGTCTTGCAATTTAAACTTAAAAAGTGTTGTGCTAAGGTTAAAAAATTTGCCTTTAATACTGTAGCTCTGAAAGACCCAGTTATAGCTAAAACTTACCACGATAGGTTACTTAGTCATTATGACAGTCATGGTTTGCTTACTACTGAAGTTGAGGAAGAATGGGGCCATTTCAAGCAGTCTTTTTTGGAAACTAACAGTACTCTTTTAAGAAAAAAGGAGCAGAGGAAGCAATATTATTTGAGTGATAAGGCACTTGAGCTTATTTCAGAAAGAAAGAACTGCAGGAATGTCTTTAATCAATACCCTACTAGTCCTAATAGAAAGCATTACAGAGAGCTTAATAAATGTGCAAAGGATCAGTTAGCTGCTGATAAGAATCTTTGTCTTGATGGTTTGGCTGACAAAGTTGAGGAAGCAATTAGAAGCACAATGGCAGAGAGCTGTACCAGATAGTTAATGTTTTGTGTGGTAGAAAATGGATTATAAAGGGATTGAAGAATAAACAAGTTAAAGTTATAGAAAGTGAGGATTCTGCCATGGCTAGGTGGGCTGAGCATTTCAGTAATGTTCTAAACAATGTAGTTAGTTCTACTCCCATTGTTTGCAATGATGATAGATGCTTTGGTGGCTTTAATGTTGGCTTTATAACACAATCTGAAGTTATTTTGGCTGTTTCTAAACTTGAACTTCATATATCCCCAGTTGTAGATGAAATTACTACGGAAATGCTTAGAGCTGGGAATGTTTCTGTTACCACTTGGATGACTGAAATTTTGAATATCTTTAATGATAAAGGCATGGTCCCTATGGATTTTACCAGATCTATTATTATCCCTATTTTCAAAAAAGGTGATCCCAGTTCTTGTGATAACTATAGGAGTATCAGCCTACTCTCTGTTCCAGGGAAAGTTCTTTGCATGATTGTGCTTAATAGAATTAAGAATCTGGTTGACAGGCAATTGCGTGATGAGCAGTGTGGATTCAGAAGTGGTAGGGGATGTGTAGATCAGATATTTTCTCTAAGGCAGATTCTTGTGTAATGTTTAGAGTTTCAGAAACCTTTTGTTGCTACGCTTTGTTCGACAAAGATGCATTTTGTCTCCTTTTCTCTTTAGTTTGGTTATCAATTGTGTTATGCGGAATTCTTTGCAAAGGAAAGATTTTGGCCTTAAATGGTCTAGAGATTTCAAAATTTCTGATTTAGATTATTACAGATGATTTGGCCTTGTTGGCTAATGATGTTGATGAGATTAATTCTTTCATTAGGGCTGTTGATGAGACTGGCAATAGAGTTGGTATGGTGATAAAACGAAAGTGACGAAAATTGGTCAGGCAGGTGGTGCTTTAGTCACTCTGAATGGTTGTACTCTTGAGCAAGTGTGTGAGTTTAATTATCTTGGGTGTTCAGATACTGGTGATGTGCAGCATGAGAGTAACAGGTGAATAGAGATTGCCTTTGGGACTTTTAGGAATCTATGGAGAGTGTGGAAAAATAGGTGTATACACCTAAAGACTAAAATTAGACTCTATAATAGTTTGGTTCTTTCTAGGGTTAGTTATTGTAGTGATACTTGGATGCTTTGTAAACAAGATAACAAGAAACTTGATGCCATTGACTCTAGATGTTTATGCAGTATCTTGGGCATTAGGTGGTTCAACTTTGTAGGTAATGATGAGGTTAGGCAAAGGAGTCAACAACCTCCTCTGAGCAGTATATTGTGCAGAGAGAGAGACTCTCTGTTGGTTTTTGGCCATGTTGCCCATATGGATAATTATAGCTTAGCAAATAGTGTTATGAACAATGTGCCTAAAGACCTCAGAAAGAGGGGAAACATAGGATATGGTGGGCAGACAATGTCAAACAGGACTTTGTTAGAATTGGTGTGCAGTTGCGAGATGCAGCAAATATAGCTCAGGACAGATATGCTTGGAGAACTAAATTGCGTGGCCTGGTTGGACCTCCATAGCCCATGTCTGCTTGAGGATGAGGATGATGATTTTGAGCTCTTATGGTGGGTGGGGACTTTGGGCACTGAACCATCACTAAATAAGCATGACAATTTTTTTTAGATTCCACCTGTGTGGCAAAGAGGTTTCAGTCTAAGGATCTGGCCTCTTCATCTTTTTCCATTTCTCCTTCATTGTCGTCATCGTGCCCCATTTCTTGATGTTCCATACCATGTGTGATCATTAAGTATTTACATACAGATTTTACTGCTAAAATTATTGAGTACCTCATTAGTGCAATTCTTAACACAATAGAATTAAATACAGTTATATATCTACAGTTCTAATATATTAACATTGCTTTTTTTTTTTGCTGATTGAGCATAGCATCAAATTTTCTTCTAGTAAAGAGTAATCAGTTCTTAATTGACATAAAAAAGGATGACTTGTGAAGACTACTTGCTCAAAATATTCTCAGCTTCTATTAAAGTTGCAGCTATTGGTCAGGAGTCCATCTCTGTGATGCCCCACAAATCACTTAATTCCTGCCGGCATATGATGTCCAAGTGGGACTTCCTCGAGATTTCTGAGGAAGAAATCCTCTTGGTGCTCTCAACCCAAGGAGTGATAGCAGTCCACTGCATTTTGCAGTGCTGTAATGGGAAGTTAGTACCCACCTGGGTACTAACTAATCTTTGCATTCAATATGCCATTCCTGCCAACTTCCATCAAGACAGGTTACCTTCAACCCAAAGTAAGGCTGTACATTCAAAACCTTCTGTGTATTTTTCAATGCCAGAAATATGATGTGTACATAGAGATTCCCAGGGCGAACCCTCCTGTGTTCACTGTGGCAGCCAAGATCACTTTCATTTGGGCTACACAGGAGAAAAGGCAAGCTGTGTGAATTGTAATGGCAACCCCTGACAATCTCTAGCAACTGTCCAAAGTGGTTGGAGGAAAAGGAGGTAAAATGCTTGAAAACAGTGAACAGCATTTCCTATTCTGAGGTGAGAAAGCTCTCTGCACTGCCTGCCCAATTTGGCACAGTTTCCTATGCTGGTGTAGTCATTGGAATGCCCATCATTCCAGTGACTTCAGTGGCAGTGCAGGCTGACATCAATGTCCCACCTGCTGAATTTTTCTCTCTTGCAGTGAAGTACCTCCTCATGCAAGCAAAACCAAGGTTGGTGTCAACATCGACATCAGCAGCAGTTTCCAATCCTGCTACACAGCCTTCCACTTACACCTCTGGGAGCCTTCTCCTCCAGACCTTCCAAACCAAAAGGGCCTCCACCAGAGCCCAAGAAAAAGACAGTCCCTATCTCAAAATGCAGTCTAAGATCCTTGTCCTTTGGACAATTCTGAAGAAATGGACACAGACCACCCATATTTTAATAAACCACCTTCCATGGCTAACTAAACTGAAAAATGTTGTCTGCCCAGTCTCCTAAGACTTGAGATGGTCACACTCCTACAATGAAACTGTCATGGATTCCAGAGGAATCCTGACATCAAGGTCCTTCTTTAGGCACACAAGTCCATGTGCATGTGCCTGCAGGAGACATATTTGCATACAATAACAGATCCTATGATCTGGCACTTTTCACTAGTTTACAGGATGGAGGTGCTCCAGTGCATGGGAGTGTCTCCTTGTGAGCAACCATTATCCATTCTAGGTTGTACCCCTCACCACCACTCTAGAGTCGGTAGTCATCTGCCTCTTTGTGGGATTTCCTTTGACTGTGTGATCCATGTATCTTCCACCTGGAAGTATAATCTTGCAGGAAGACCTTGGTGACATTGTCTCACAGTTGCTGTCCCCCTTTCATCTTACTGGGAACTTCAACAGACACAGTCCCCTTTGAGTCAGTACTTAAACCAGCAGAAGGGGTGGGGTCCAGGAGTTCTGGCTCATGAGTCCTACCCTCTCCCTGTTGAACACTGATGTCAGTACCTTTCACTCCCCAAACCACACTTTTCCGCCATTGACCTCACCATTTGTTCTTTCGATCCTTTCACTCTTTACATGGGAGGCCAAGAACAACCCTTATGGAAGTAATCACCTCCCTGTGGTGTGTACCATTTCCCCTGGAGGGTTATTGTGATCCTTCATGTGCATCACAGTGGACACTTGATCTAGCTGACTATACTGGTTTTAAACTCTATGAGTTCACCCCATGCTCTGTCAGCCAAGAACTAATCAATGTTGCAGTGACAAAAATAATTTTGCTTCAGTAGTCAAGACCTCATTCATTTTCAGAAAATGATACTAAATTAAAGTTTATTTTACTGGAAAAGTAATAAATAATAAGAGAAAATTTAACAGATAACCTAATGCAATGTTAAATAAAATATCCATAGCAACAAGTTGTAAGCTGGCTACCCAATGTAGCATAGCTACAAAAATTGATAATAATCGATGTACGGAAAGATCAATAATTTACAGAAATAAAATAAATCTACAGAAATGAAAACTATGGTTTAATTATAAAAAAAGGAAATTAAATGTCAACTTTATGCAGGGAGTTTATAATCCAATTTGTTAGGAAGAAGTTTTTAACATAAATCAGCCATATAAATAACTTGCCATGTGAAAGGAATTCCTTTTTGCCTCCATATCCAATACCTAATTCATTTTCAGGAAATGATACAAGATTAAAGTTTTTTTTGCAAGAAAAGAAAGAAATAATAAAAGAAATATTAACATATAACCTAATGTGATGTTAAATAATATCTGCAATGACTTCTAAGCTGGCCATCTGATGTAACATAACCCCAAAAGATCAATAGATCAGCTGATGAAAAAATCGATAATTTTCAGAAATCTACAGAAATGAAAACAAAGATTAATACTGACTAGATTCATGGCCACATTATCCCATATCCAAGAGGAACTCTTTCTGTAAACATCCACTACAGAGTCACTTTATTGCACACATGAGCAATAACTAGGTCACTGCACTCAACCAAAGACTCAACTGCTATGGTGACATACTTTACACTGCACTGAACTTTGGAACAACGATTCAGCTTGCTTTCTTTTTTCTAAGAAAACTTTTTTAGTTACAGTTTTGATCTGTAGAGTGGGAAAGATGCATAGAATGCTGGGATAAATGATAAAAATAATTCTGGGAATACTGAAATAGGTTTATGGCAGAATAGAGTGTAAAACGGAAAAGAAAAATGGTGGTAGGGTCTTTGCAGTTATTTCCAAAATCTTCCATTTTTAAAAATAGCAGTTTTTTATTAATTTACATGAAATTTTCAAAACTTTAAGGAAAAATTTGTTGATAATAGTTAAAATCAAACTTGTGAGCTTAAATCATGTGATAGCTTCAACATAGAATAATGTTATCAAACCAATCGGCAATACTGTTTAGCACTCCTAAGAAATGGCAACCAGATGGCTTTAACAAATTATTTATATTATAGTTTAATAAAATATGCATCAAATGAAAAAAGAAAATATTATTTTTCAAACTTGAATGGCATATTTTTAAAAGATATATTTTCCCCCCCATAACTTTTCTAGTATAACATGCCATAATTCCTTTCAGTAATTATTTATCAAAAAAAAATTTTTTTTTTTGAAAGTTAAAATTCTGTTTGGCTGAGCATAGGAAGAAAATGTCTTGGCCTCTGGATGTAAACCAATTTTTCTGCTGGAAGGGTTAAAGTGTTTTCAGAAAATAATATAAACAGTTTTAGAACCTCATCCTGAAATAACTAATTAGGAAATATGTCATGTTATATCCCAAAAGAATGAACATATAATTGTGATTAATAGAATGTAAAAATTGAAAGAAAGAACCACTGTAAAATTTGGTGATGTTTTAAAACAAATGCCTAAAAATTTTACTTACCATTTTTATTTTAATAAGTAAAATTTAAAAAAGATTTTCACGTGTTTTTTGGTGCAATATAGTCTTAGTTGCTCTTGTGCCATAAAACCCCAAACAATCAAACTAACCAACCAATTCATGTATATTTCTAAATTGTTTTATTGTTCTAATGTAAACAGTTTATAGTATTTCTATTAATGTTTGAATAGTTCATTTATTTAATTTTCTTTTATAATTTTTCAGTCATTTATGTATATAACACATACTGCATATGCTTAGACTTTTGACTTTTTGGTAAACTCTAAACTTAAGGAAAAGCAGTGTCATAAAAATCATTTTGCCTTGAAAACAAGATAATTAAAATAAAAATTGAAAAATATATCCAAAAAGTGATAAAGAAATTATGCTATAAAACTCTGAATAAAAAAAAAATGTTTCAAAACATTTAAAGTTTAACTGACACACTGAAATTGAGAATGAATCATTTTAGTGTGAAGCCATATTTTCGTAAAAAATTGTAATTTTCTAACCTTAAATAGTTTATTTTGTTGAATTGTAAATAAAAGTTTTGCTGTATAAAGTGCTGTCTTTTAGAAATCACTCTTTGAAATTATTGTATAATCCTACAGTTCTTCCAATATCCATAATTAGAAATCACCAGCGATTTAATTTTTTATCATTTCAAATTTATTATTGTTTACAATTGCAGTAAAAATTTGAGAAGCAATAAAAAGTAATTTTAGAATCATTAGAGTGAAAAAATAAACAGTCCTTAAAATCAAAAGTCTGCTAAAATGTTGACTGAAAGCCAATGTGTGTAGTTCCCAGTTGATACAATTTCCAGTTGTAATTAAAATCATTATCTTTATGTTAAAAATTTAGAAAGCATTACAACTGTACTAGAGCTATAAATAGACCAAAATACCAGAAATCACAACCAATTGATAATCTATGTATTATTTAGGGCAATGGTTCTCAACCTTTTATGCTTGATGTACCCCCTGAAAATGTGTATGTAACTGGCATACCCCTTGTATAGATGGATAAAACTATAGTTATAGTATAACAATGTTTTTTTCAGTAGTAAAAGTAGGCCAGTAATGTCTGGTACGCCATACCGGCAAGAAATTATTTGCCAGTACGACGTATAGGTAAGACATTTTTCAGTAATGGCTCCGTTAACAATTTCATTTTCCCCTTAATGCTTTTTCAACCGAGAATTTAATTTTTTTAAAAAGCAGACCATTCCTTTTAAGAAAAACTCATTGGTTTTTAATTACATTACTACAGTTTAACTCTTTAGATACCAAGCTGTTTAGAAACCAGATACTTGAGATTCGATTTCTGCCGACAGGGAGTGTCAAGGGGGAGTGCTAGAAATTGGAAGTAGTGCTTTCTCTCTTTGAACAATTAGCAAGGAAATCGGGTATAGACAGCAGAACTAGACAAACAAAGGCACTCCAGCCAAAGCCGTCTTTCGGGAGTCGTATAAGAATTAACGGACAATGCACATTCCCAACCGCTGTAGCTGTTTGGGTCGGCGTTAATCACTACCTGAGGCAGAACTAGGAAAACAGGGTCGTAAATGAAAGAAAGGATATGAACTCACTTAGATGTTGAAATCCATTGCAAAGCAGTGTGTACTTGTGGTTTTAAATTTTTCGTTTTCCAAATATATATATTTTTTATATTCTGCTGAATTGAAAATTCTAAACATTTCTGGGAATAATGAAGGCAGTTTAATGGGGGCGATGGGGCACATGCTTCCCTAAATTTAAGCAATGAGTTTGAAGGGGGAGGATTTTTTAATGTAAAATCATGGAAAAACAGATTTTTTAAAATTAGTTTTATCAATTAATCACCTTACATTATGCTACTGGAGTAGCCATAATAGAAAACACGATCTTTTAATTTTATTGTCCCACAAAAATTGGCACATCATTTTTTTTTAAACATAATTTTCACCTAGCACACCTCCCTTAATTTTAAGGAAGGAAATATTTACTATGAATTTTAAATATTAATTGTTCTTCCTAACCATTTCAAAAACTTGTGGTCTGTTTCATCATCTCTGTAAAAATCTGAGTTCTAACAGACATGTATTCAGAGTACACACACACACAGTAAGAGAATATGCACACTTCTAAATTCTATGACTGAATTTATTTGGATGATTTAAAAAAAGAATTCCATCATCGCTTCTCATAAAGTTAGCTTTAGGCCCTTCCAAAAATATTTTCTACCTGAGTCTTGTCACCAATATGACACTTGGGAAAACGATTTTCACTTCAGTGCAGTTAATTTGTTTACAGAGTTTGAAGAGAAAACTTCAGATTGCTATAAATTTTCTCTTTGTAAGTAACAATATTCCAATTGTTTTTTTCTTGTTTGATGTTAAATATTGATAATGAATGCTTTTGAAAAATCTCTAACTCTTAATACGTACCTGTAGTCTGAGATTTTCGACATTCAAAAAAGACCCATACTCAAGGCAATTGAAATGATGAATCCTCCTCATATTTCATAAGTAGTTTATACTGAAATACCAGTTTCGACTTTTATAACCACTTTCATTTTCACTGAATTAAGCATATTTGTTAGTATTGACCCGCAGCATGTCAACATTGTTGTCAGTAAAAAAATAGTTTAAAATAATGGATAGCTAATGATAAAGAAGGTAATTCAAGAAAAAGGCCCACAGAAGATTCAAAATGATTAACAAAAACTGCTTCGTTGATAACTGGCATTTGTCAAATTTATTGAGCTTGACATCGTCCTTGTGATCAAGTGGTTTACACGCTTCACTTCAAGTTTATGGGACCTAGATTCGAGACCCAATAGATATATGTCTATTTTCTTTCTGCTGAGATCTCGCATTCATAATAGGCCATCTGACGTCTTAAATTGACAGGCTCTTATCAGATCAGTAATAACAGCTGTTTGAGAGGTGTCAAAAAAATTACCAAGAATTAAATTCTCTAATGCTTTTTCATCATTTGCATCCCTTGGAATTTAATCTGCAGTATCAGAATTTACATCGAGCCATTTCAGATCCCCAAATATCAGAATCATTATAATAAGAAGAAATTATGATTATCAACTTATGATAAAGATGTTTTTCCTTAAAAACATTAATAAAATTATTATCAAATTTTTAATTACACCAAACAATAAATTTTATATAAAAATAATGCTACAGCATGATTTGGGTTCTGCTTTAATGAACAATGCTGTGGAGCTGAAAGAAAAAGCCCAGCAGTTTTGCATTATACAAAAGCAAGGTTACTTTTTTTGGGGCCTTTTATCAGAGTGGATTAAGGTTAGGAGAGAACAGAAATAATTCTTCCAGGTTCACTAGAAGAGTGGCATTGCAGTTTACATTTAGAGGCTACCTCTTAAGAAGGAAAGGAAGCAAGCATGAGAGATGAGGAGAGTTTGGGATGCAATGGTCTTCTGCATATCGGACTGTGATAGTATCCAAATGGTAAAGCATACACGCCCTGCCAACCTAATAGTTGCCATTTTCACTCTGTGGTATTAGCGTTGCTGGATCACTAAACATTTCTTATTGAGATGAAGACAAGGTCTATATTGAGGTCAAATCATATGTAAAGTTAAGCGTTCCAACAAATATGTATATTGCATAAAAGTGAAATGATTAATTTTTGTACTGCAGGTATGGCCAACCTATAGTACCTGTGACAAGAGTGGAAAGCTAGATGATTTTGCTTGACACACCAGAGCGCTCAACAAAATCATCTCACAACCTTTTTTGACCAAATCACTTTTTCTGCCTCATTTTGGATGCAGGAAACTCTGCAATTTCACATCTGTTATCAGGGATAAGTCAGAGGCAAAATTTCCATATGTCATGTAATCATTGATTAAGCTTTATAAATTTTTAAGGCTATTCCAAATCTCTGATAAATGTTATTCTAAAAAAAAATGCTATATTTGGCTTCTGAGTTTAAAATATGTAAGTTGAGTATTCAAAATTACAATATGAGTGAAATGTTAATTTTCCTTTCTAAAAATATTTCTTTTTGCTAAAATTGCTAAAATAATTTTAAAAACATCTAAATCATATTATTTTTTTCAATAAGACTGAAATCAAAGAATACAACAGAATCAGCAAGTATTTAAATATATTAATATTTATTTCACATTAAAAATCCCTAAATCATTCATTATTTGTGGAAAACACGGAAAATGAGTAAATCTAAGAGCACTGTACTTTCGTCGTTACACACTTCAATTTATCAAACCCTGTAAGACAACTTCAGTGGAGTGATCGCCTGTGTGTGATTTTTCACATAGCTATGCTTTGAAGCGTACTGGTAAGAAATAAAATTTACTTTCACCCCTGGTTATTTTTACTTTGTTACTAGATCTAGCAACCCAATGCCTCACTCTATCCATTAGTAAGTTGCTGATTGCCCAATTCTTTTTGATTGATGGCCACTAACTGCCAACATCAAGGTCACAACCACTTGTGTCATCATCGACACATGATCACATATGCAAATGTGGCTCACAGACGTGATTTAGACACATGCCACATTTGACCTAAGCCAGTGTGGGGATAACAAGAAGTAGAGTTTGAAAAAGACTTTGAAATTAGAGGAAAAGCATAGAGTTGGAAGTAGAGAGTTGGTGATGAAAGAATAGTTGATGGTTTAGTTTGTGGAAGAGCCAGTATATGAAGTGTTTTGTAGATGGAATTATTGGTGTTAATACTCAAATAAAGCTTTTATATTTTAAGAAATTGCATTTCACTTTATTTTTTTTTTCTCTTGAGCAGAGATAGTGTTATTGTTATTGGATTAACATTATTTTTGGGCATAATTTAATAATAATTTTTTTCTGATTTTACACTTGTTCTAATAAAGAACCCTAATTTATTTTTTTGGCAAGATTATTTGCCTGATGTCTAAATTACAAGCTCTCCAGCAGTTTAAAATAACATACTTTGGAACTTTGCAGAGAGAGGAAAGAAAGTGATGCCCGAATGTGGGACTTGAAGATAATAAGTGTTGTAGAATATCTGATACTCTTGAAAGATACTGTAAGAGTTTAAAAATCGGATTAAGTAGTGATTCCCAGATTAGGATTTTTTGAACAATTTACTGTGCTTAAATTTTTTGTGTTCAGAGTTTGAACTTTAAACTTTTGTTATGTTTAAGATTTTGGTGTTTATAATTGTATGTTAATTACCATGATTGTCAAAGTTTAAATAACATTTTTGAGAGCTCATTAGTTTTAGTGACTATAGATTTAATGGCAGATTAAGTCCAAGAAGCTTAACAATAGTATTTGGTCAGAGGTACTGATATTTCAATCCTGGGGGGCAGAGTTGGCTCATTTGGTAGTATAGAGGCTCATGGCCTTGATGGGAGGCTGCCATCTGTCTCCCAACAGCTGTTCCAGTGGGCACCTCCCCCAAACTTCTCTGAGCCTTTGGAGTCCTTGTGACCTGACCATCTAGCTAGTTGTGTGCAAAAAAGTGCTGTTCAAAGGTAAAACAACCCAACGATTCAATGCTGCTATTGCTGAATTATAATAGATAATATAACTATAGTATTTTGGTGTGATCGGAAATGTCTGAATGCATATATATACAAACTTTTGATAAGCAATTTATTTCCAAGTTTAGTATATCTTTAGAAAATTGCAGTGTTTAGTTGTATATCAGTACCTTTGAGCACTGACTGCTCAAGAAAAAAAAGTATCAAAATTTCATAGGTTAAATATTTTGTAGATTGCTAACATGTCTGCTACAAATTTGACTGACTCCACCATTATGACTCCTGAAGTAAAAGTAAAAAAAATATTGCACGATGTATTAAATGAAGCAGAGGTGTTCACGGACCTGCTTAAAGATCCTCATGCTAAAAGGGGAACAACAATAGCCCCTAACTTAGCTGATAATACTACCTCAGCAAATGAAACTTTGAATGAAGAGTTCCATTTAATGTTCCATCAGAAACAAGTGACAGAATAGAAAATTATTCATCCCCTCAATGACGAGTTGTTGATCCATTATTAGATGTAGGCCATCTGTTCATTGGCCTTGACCTGAGATAAAGTTTGATGGTTCAAAACATCTGTCATCATAGACATTTGTCAAGTCCACGAAAGAGTATTTCTGTCTATATGAAGTGCCATGCAACAAAAGGTTGTTTGTGCTGTATCTTGTTTAAGTGGGTGTGCCAAGCAATGGTGGAACAATGTTGAATGTCAACAAGGGATAGAATATTGGGAGGACTTTAAAACAGAAATTTAGGAAATCTATCCTCCTTATGATGATTACACATATTTCGCCATAGAACTCTTTTCAGGATGGCAACGGGAAGGAGATGATGTGAAATAATTTTTTGGACACAGTAGAGCTGTACCAACTGTACAATGTTGATGCCATTGAAATCAACATTATTAATTGTGTAATATCTCAATTAATATTACCATTGAGGTAATTCTTTGAAGAGAGAACTGTAAATATGATTGTAACTTTGGTCACATTAGGTCAGCAATACATAGCTAGAAGAGAACCTACCAAAACGGTGTTACCAACTCAGCAATTGCTGAACTACTAGCAATATACAATCCTTTTTGAAAGAACCGATTTCAAAGCCTGCATGGTCAGTTCAATACTTAAATCCACAAATTCAAAAGGAGCTTATCTACTTGCTGTTAAAGACAGTGGAAGATAAGATTGTTGCTGATATAAAGGAAGCACCATTTTTCTCCGTAATAATGGATACAACACAAGATATTTTGAAAGTACCTCAATTAAGTCAAATTTTTTGTTGTGGAAAAATTAAAAAAGATGAAAATGATAAGCTAACCTAAATTAAAATTAAAGAGTCGTTTCTCAGATTTAAGAAAGTTGACGATTGAATGGCTGCAAGGCTGGAAGCAGACATTATTGGCAGCGTAGAAAATAAAGGCACAGAACCGATGAAATGTTGAGGCCAAGGTTATATGGAGCAGTAGTGCTTATACTGACCTGCAGAGAAGAATTCTGAACAAAGAAAAGAATGCACTCTATGTTCACAGTTCTGCCCATAATTGAATCTTGTTTTTAATGATGCAGTGAATGGAATACTAGAAATAAAGAAGTTTTTTATATGCTTGAAAGAATTTGTTTTCTTTGGCAATCATATTAAGTAATGGGCTCTGTTATCAACTTTCTTTGAATACAGTGCAAGAAAGCTTAACTTAAAATGTCTTTGTCTCACACAATAGTCATCAATAAGTGAATCATTGCCTGCAATCAGGTTTAGATATATTGTGATATCATGCAATCATTGTCGAAAATTATCATAAGTCAACTATCATCTGAACGAGAGGAGACCTGTTTCCTGAAAAAAGGAACTAGAAACTTTTGAATTTGTTTTCAAAGTCGTCCTGCACTCGAAAATACTGATGCCAACCAATGCTGTTTCAAGTGACTTACGAAAACTGTATTCTGATCTTTCTAAAGCCCATTCTCTTATCAAACAAGCACATGAAGAGATGAAGTTCTGCGCAAAGGTGAAGAAGTAAAACAAAATGCTGTAAATTAAGTGCCATTTTGAGAGTGGAAGCAACATTTTGCAACAAGCATGTGAATAAAACATCAGTTGGACAAGCCATGTGAAGATGAGAGACTCAATGATTGTGAGTCTCGATTTCAAACAAACAGTTTTTATGGATGTCTGGCATTGCCATCAATCAGCTGCGAGAGTGATTTTCATAATTTAGAGCATGTGATTCACACTTTTCAAGCAATCCAGTGCAGGAACTTGTCAAGTTATCAGACAGATAAGTGATATAATACTGACATCAGTGATAACTTCCCAATGTAATTGATATCTCTGTGATCTTGTCTTAAAAGTACCATTGCAAAAGTGACCACAGTAAAAGAACTTGTGTATTAATTATTGAAAACGTTGCATTTTCAGCCAGTTTTGCAGTTGTGTTGTTCCAGTTATCATACTTTTTTAACTGTACCTTTAACAGTTGCTACTGCTGAAAAATTTTCTCAAAACTTAAACTCTTAGAAAACTATCTAAGAAACACAATGGACCAAGAACTTCTGAACAGTTTAAGTGTTCTTTCTCTTGAACATGAGGAAATTCATCTTTTAAGAAAAATCTCCAAGATGTTAATAATATGTTTGTATAAACAAAAGTTATTGGAAGAAATATTAGATGAATAGCTATTTTTGGATAAGCTGAAAATTAATTGTTTTATTGAACTCAAATTGGCCCTTCAATAATATAAAAAAAATGATAATAATACTTATAAAACAACTGAAATTTCAAAACAGAATAAAAAATTTATCTAAAATGTTAATTGAGTGATAAAGTTGTGATGGTTCACCCATGCACTTTTATTTTTCCTTAATTGTCATTCAAACTTCGAACACCTTTTATCTAATCACTTCTTTTTTACACTTTCAAGGTTATTTTCACTGAATTCGATCATTTTTCCTTGTTTTGTATTTTAGATTTATCGATGTTTGTTTTCTGCATCTTTCTTTTAAATCCATTTTTTATCTTTCATATTTGACATCTATATTTTCGTCTTTTTACACAAACATCCCATACACCCATTGTTATTTTTATATAGTTTAATCATCATTGTAATGCTAGAATTGCCTGACATTTCTTGTCTTAATATACATAAATGACAGACCCAAAGTAGAAAGCTTTCATTCTGCATAAAACTAATAAGATTGACGCTATGAAAGATTTTCCTCCACCTCTTTTCTGAGTCAAAGTAGGGCACATAATTTGTGCTAGCACATAATATTCTCCAGATAATTAGCATTCATTTTGGATATAACTCATTAGGCTCTGTAATTGTTTATGTAAATCTCCCTTATTTCAGGGAAAAAGGTTAGGGATTTCCTTTAACTTCATTAATGTGGCCCTTGAATATCAGCATAAGCAAGTTTTAGTTCAAACACCAAACGAAAAATAACATTGTCAAGAGCATCTAAAGTCATCTCTACCCAAACATTAGCATAAGCCTGTTAAAAATCCTGTTGCATTTAACAAATATTATTAGCAACTCATTATGCTTGTTTTTCATTGCATGTTAATCCATATTTTTTTGGAGGAAATGCTTAATTTTATGGGGTCTGAACCCTTAATTTGCATTAAGTTACAATGCCTTACACCAAATTTGATGGCCTTAGCTGTTACCTGTTACAAGGAGTTCTTGAACAGACAGACAGATCAACTCTCTAAAATATATAATAGATTATTCCTTTCTTTTAATATTGGCTTACCATGTGTTCAGTGACTTTTATCATTCTTCTGTCTTTAGCCATATACCCTTCTGCCATAAAACCTCAGCAAATGAACCTTTTAAACACTACACCCATTGACATTAGTTTCTTTTTGCAGCATAATTTATTTTTACCTTTTACTATTCCACAGGAACATTAAAATTATGTATTGATTATAGTAAAATATTAAATATACAGTAAAAAAGCATCAATTCCACAAGAAAAGAAATTTAATCAATCACAATCCTCATGGAGCCATGGGCTATGCAGATCCTACTAGACTGTCTAATTTTCCTCTTCAAACCTGTCTGTCCTAGGCTTGTCTTATTTCCTCACACTTCTCTTTTCATTTTCATTTTATTAATTTTTGAGAGGTTGGCTCACTGTCTGTGTGGATATAGTGCCCATGCAGTCCTGGCACCCAAATGGGCATCCTCTTGTTGGACTTCATGGAGGGTGGGGACCATAGTCACTGAATCACACTAAAATAAACACGAGATCATTTAATGAAATTGATCTGATCAATCCAACAAGAGGGCTCGACATGAGCCCCATTTTCTTCGTTATCTTTGTCACCTGCACTGTCAACTTTGCCTGTGTCTTCATTCCCAAGATTCCTGATCATCCATTCCACTGGTGATTGGGTAATTAGCAACAATTCTCCAATTTTTGTTCATAAAAGTTTGGAAGGTCTTACGGGTTTGCCATAATCTGTCAAGTGTCTGCAATCTGGCAACTTGATTGTGGAGACTGCTTGTTCAAAACATTCAGAATTACTCCTTAAGGCCCCTCGGTGTGAGCTCCTGTCCATGGTGAGGGAACCACCCTGTGAAGGTTCCGCTGGCTCGGTTACCTTCACAGGGTCCTAAACGCTTGCTCACGTGTTTGCTATGTGCGGTGACCTGTGTCCCTGGAAAGGAGGCTTGGGGGTCCCCGTCTTCTCTCCCCAGCTCATGACTGGTGGGGTCCCCTTTGGCCATTTTCCCATTGGGAAGCCTGTCTGTCACAGGGCTGGGCAGTGACTTCGGGGGCCGCTGCTATACACTGCTTTGGCCTCTGCTTCAGGTAAACGGGAGGTCCTGGGGTGGCCCCCTCAGGATCAATCGGCTGGTGGGCAGGTACTGCTAGGGTCAACCATGCAGAACGGTGAGTATCCTTGTCCACGTCCGGACAACGGTATACGAGTTTCCTTACACTATATCTAATTTGCTAGTTTTCTTTCATTTGTGAGAACGAGTTGCTTCTCACTTTTCTTTCTTTTACTACTTCTTTTGTGAGACCTAGGTTGGGTTTCGACATTTCTCATCTCCTTTTTCTTTTGTTTCGTTGTGAGGGCTTGGCTCACTGGCTGTAGAGGTATGGTGCTCGGGTAGCCCTGGCGCCTGACTGGGTGTCCCCTTGTTGAACTCCGTGGTGGGTGGGGACAATGGGCACTGAAACTCAATAATCAACCATGAGTTCCAAAAATCAAAATTCACCTGAGAATGCCGCTAAAAGAGCTTGGCATGAACCACCATCTTCTGTGTCTTCTTTGTCATCATCGACGTCGTCTTCGTGTCTTACTTCGTTCCCAAGATTCCTGGCCATCCAATCTATGGGTGATCAGGTTCTTGGGGACATGTCCCCCTTTTTTATAAACAAGGGTTTGAAAGGTCTTGCGGGAGAGCCAAAATCTGTCAAGTGCCTAAGATCTGGTGACTTGCAGGTGGAGACTGCATGCTCCAAACATTCGGAGCTTCTTTTGAAAGTTACAGTGATTGGTGGAGTGGCAGTCGAAGTCACTCCACACAAGTTGCTCAATTCCTCCCGGGGCATGATCTCCGAGTGGGGCCTCCTCAAGGTTTCTGAGGAGGAAATCCTCTCGTAGCTTTCAGCCCAGGGAGTGATAGTCCACAGGGTTTCGACACGCCATGGTGGAAAGTTGGAACCCAGCCGGGTTCTAATTCTAACATTTAATACGCCACACTTGCCTACTTCCATCAAGGCAGGATACTTACACTGTGAGGTGCAGCCATTTATTCCTAACCCTCTGTGTTGTTTTCAATGCCAGAGGTTCGGCCATGCCTGCACAGCATGCCGGGGTAAACCTACCTGCGCTCGTTGTGGCAGTCAGGATCATCTTGAACCTGACTGCACAGCAGAGAAGGTATGCTGTGTAAACTGTAGTGGCGAGCATCCGGCGTACTCCTGCAACTGTCCAAAGTGGTTGGAGGAGAAAGAGGTACAGTGTCTAAAGACCCTCCATAACATCAGTTATCCAGAGGTGAGGAAGTTCACTGCACCGACTGCCCCACCTGACAAGGTCTCCTATGCCGGTGCAGTCCTTGGAAAGCCCGTCGTTAAGATGGCTTCCGTGGTGGTGCAGATCAATATCAGCGTTCCACCAGCTGAATCTTTCTCGCCTGCTGCCAAGTACCTCGATGCAGGTGAAACCGAAGTCGGTGTCAATCTCGACATTGACTCCGGTTTCTATTCCTGCATCAGTGCCTTCCCCTACCACCACTGGAGGGATTCCTCCACCTTGCCCACAGATAGCAAGACCTTCCAAGCCCAAGGAGCCTCCACTGGGGCCCCAAAAGAAAATTTTATCACCTTCTCGTTTGGCAGTCTCTGATCTGTGTTATTTGGACGACTCTGAGGACATGGATACAAACCGCCCTATTTTTCCGAAACCATCACTGGCGACGGTTAAATTGAAAGTCGTCCGCCAATTCTTCTAAGACCTGAGGTGGCCACACTCCTAGAATGGAACTGTCGTGGATTCCAGTGGAATATTGACATCAAGGTCCTCCTGAGGGCACACGAACCTATCTGTATGTGCCTTCAGGAGACATTCTTGCAGACAGCCAACGATCCCACTATCTGGCACTTTTCTCTTGTTCGCTGGGACCGGGATGGAGATGGTCCAGCTCATGGAGGTGTCGCCATCCTCGTGAGCAACCATTCTCCATTCCAGGTTGTACCCCTCACCACTGACTTAGAGGCAGTTGCCATCTGCCTCTTTGTGGTATTTTCGTTGACTGTCCTGTCTATCTACCACCCAGAAGCATCGTTTTCCAGGATGACCTTGATGACCTCGTCTCGCAGCTGCCTTCCCCCTTCCTCATCATGGGGGTCTTCAACTGACACAGTCCACTCTGAGGAAGTGCTGACACCAATGGGAGGGATGGGGTCCTGGAGCAGTGGCTCCTGGACCCCACCCCTCTGGTATTTTCACTCCCTATCCCGCACTTTCACCGCCATTGATCTCACCATCTGTTCCTCCTCGATCCTTCCACTCTTTACGTGGGAGGCTGAGGACAACCCCTATGGAAGCGATCACCTCCCCGTGGTGTGCACTATCTCCCATGGGGAGCTTCCAACCCTTCGTGTGTCTCCTGGTGGAGGCTTGATCGGGCTGACTGGAGGGGCTTCGAGCTCTTGTCTGAGCTTGATTAGCACTCTGTCAGCCAGGAGCCAATCAATGTTGCAGTGGTGGAGATGACAGACTGCATTGTCCATGTAGCTGCCTCTACTATTCCTCAGACCTCGACTCGGTTTCCACAGTTCCTAAAACGGTGGTGGAATCCCAACTGCACCGCAGCTCGTAAGGCTCAGAACAAGGCTTGAGGGGTGTTTCGGAGATATCCGACATCCCCCAACCTTGAAGCATTCAAACGCACCAGGGCGAAAGCCCGTTTCGTTCGGCGCCAGAGCCAGAAGGAATCTTGGATCAAATATTCTATCACCCACACGACTAGTTCTAAGGTCGTGTGGGATAAGGTCCGGAAGATGGGTGAGAAGTACACATCCCACTCATTATCGATCCTGGAGCACAATGGACAGGCAATTGCTGATCGTCGAGCAATTGCCGACACTCTGGGGGAGTCATTCTCCTCCATCTCTTCTTTATCTTCCTACTCCCCCGAGTTTCTGGCCCTGAAGAGCAGGGCCGAATTCTCTCTGCTGTCCTTCCATTCAAATGGCCTGGAGTCTTACAACAGGCCATTCACAGCAGAGGAGCTTCGCCTTGCTCTGTACACTTTTCGTGCATCTGCCATCGGGCCAGACAATATCCATTATGCTATGCTCCAACATCTCTAACCATTGAGTAAAGATCGACTGCTCTGACTCTTCAACCACATTTTCATCAAGGAGCAGTTTCCGGACTCCTGACGGGAGGCCATTGTATTCGCCTTCCCCAAGTCAGGCAAAGATCCCAAGATTCCTTCCAATTATCGTCTAATTGCATTGACTAGCTGCGTCTGCAAGGTGTTGGAAAGAATGGTAAATACCAGGCTGGCCTGGTATTTGGAACATCATGACCTTCTTTCCAACAGCCAGTTTGGCTTTCGCAGGCACCGGTCTACTTTAGACCACCTGATCCACCTCAAATCGGCGATCAGGAATGCGTTTTTACGTCCAGAGCACCTGGTGTCAATTTTTTTCGACATCGTAAAAGCGTACGACACAGCATGGAGATAAGGGTAACCTTAGGTTGGGGTAAATAATATAGTAATTATAATAATCTTACACCTGGGATTATTTTATTTAGTTTTTGTCCAGTTGTTTTACTCTGTACTTATACACTTGTTATTTGTTGTTTTACCACTTTACAGTGTAGAATATGTATTTTAAATTTTGGTTGTGGGGTTCTACATCTTTTATATTTTTTATTGTCTTTTGTTTGGCGCATTATGGCCTTGTCGCCGATGCAATATTAAACCCCAACCAACCAACTCCGTAAGGTTACAGAGATTGGTGGGGTGGCCATCATGGTCACACCACAAAAAACATTGAATTCCTCACAAGGTGTTATCTCGGAATGGGGACTTCTCAAAGTCACCAAGGAAAAAATTCTCTCAGAACTCACTCTCCAAGGAAACAGTGGCCCATCAGCTTTTGAAGCAATGTGGTGGTAAACTGGTACCCACCCGGATTCTGATTCTAACCTTTAACATGCCATGCCTGCTTTCTTCCATCAAGCAGGTTATTTGCATTGTGAGGTACGTCCATATATATTCCATCAATATATCAATATATCATATATATCAGCTATAGCCTTAACTGGCATATTGGTTAGGCAGCTAGCAACTGTTCCAGCAAGGCAAACTTTGTGTGTTGTGTTAGCTCTAACTGAGGCAGTGGTCAGCAGTGACTTCAGTCTTAGTAGGTCATGTCCTTGTATGAGAAGACCTGTAAAAGCTAGGAGTAGCTTCTAGGATTCTTCTCTGTCCTATATGTCGCAAATCAATATACCCTACCCTCTGTGCTGCTTTCAGCGCCAAAAATACGGTCATGCCCACACAGCTTGCTGGGGCAAACCAACTTGTGCTCACTGGGGAAGCCAGGATCACCTTGATCCTGACTGCATAGAAGACAAGGCAAACTATGTGAATTATAGTGGCAATCATCCAGCATATTTCCATGACTGTCCCAAGTGGAAGGAGAAAAAGGAGGTTCAACATTTCAAAACAATTAATAATTCTCTTATCCTGAGGCAAGAAAGCTCCCTGAACTGCCTAGCAAAATTTCGTAGGCCAGTGCAGTCATTGGGAAGCCCGTCATTCCAATGACTTCTGTGGCTGTATAGATTGATATCAGCATACCATCTACTGAATCTTTCTTACCTGTGGTAAAGTACCTCCTCATGCAAGCAAAAGGGGCGGGGGTCGCTCAGTCGGTAACGTGCCAGGCTCGTAATCTCCAGTTCCCAGGTTTGAGTCCAAGCTGGGTCAGCGTTGAGATTTATCTCCGCAAAACTCTCTGCCCTGTCCATGGTCAGTAGGGGACACCGATGGGCTTGGAAAGACCGGCGTCCGTCGGATGTGATATTAAGCCCTGGCCCTGTGTGCAGTAGAGTCATACCCTGTGCACCTTAAAGAACACACTGGATGGCCTTGACAGGAGGCTACCATCTGTCTCCCAACAGATGTTCCAGTGGTTTCCCCCCCCCCAACCTTCTCTGAGCCTTCGGGGTCCTTGTGACCTGGCCATTTAGCCCATGGTGTGCAAAAAAGTGCCGCTCAGAGGTAAAACAACCCAACAACAACCCATGAAAGCGAAACTGAGGTTGGTGTCAACATCAATTCCAGTTTCCATACTTGCTACACAGCCAAACACTATTACTTTTCTCCTTGGTGGGAGCTCCTGTATGTGGTGAGGAGACCATCCTGTGAAGGTTTTGCTGACTTGGGTACCTTCACAGGGTGCTGAATGCTTGCCCACATGTTTGCTGTGCATAGATACCCATGTTCCTGGAAAGGAGGCTCCCAGTAGTTGCTTGTGGGTCCCTGTCTTCTCTCCTCAGCTTATGACTAGTGGGGCCCACTTTGGACATCTTGACATTGGGGAGCCTATTTGTTGTAGGCTAGGCAATGAATTCTGGGTCAGCTGCCACACACTGCTTTGGCCTCTGCTTCAGGTAATCAGGAGGGCCTAGGGTGGCCACTTCAGGACCTTCTAGGGCCAACTTTGCAGTAAGTGGGTACCTTGTCCACATGCGGGCAATGGTTTGCCAGTTTACTCACACATTTATTAATTTGTAGTTTCTTTCTTTTGTAAGGACAGTTTGTTTTCACACACTTTTATTTTTTCACTTCTCTAATTTTGTGCAAATTCAGGTGAGTTTCTCACGTTTCTCTTTTCCTTCTTATTTGGTTGTGAGGGCTGAACTCACTGGCTGTGTGGGTATAGTGCCCAGGCAGCCCTGGTGCCTAATTGGGCGTCCTTTAGTTAGGCTCCATGGGAGGTGGGGACCATGGGCACTGAAATACCCAAAATCCCTGGCGGGGGTGGCTAAGTCGGTAGCGCACCAGGCTCATAATCTGTAGTTCCCAGGTTTGAGTCCTAGCTGGCTCAGTGTTGAGATTTATCTCCGCAAAATTCCCTGCCCTACCCACGACCACTAGGGGACACCGATGGGCTTGGAAAGACCGCCATCCATTGGAGGGACGTTAAGCTGTGGCCCCGTGTGCGGGAGAGCTACACCGTCATGTGCATGTTAAAGAACATGCTGGATGGCCTTGACGGGAGGCTACCATCTGTCTCTCAACAGCTGTTCCAGTGGGTCTCCAATGAACAAGGAAATTCATTGGCCAATGTCTCCAAGTGGGTCTGCCATGAACATCCATCTTCATCGTCTTCATCTTTGTGTGTTTCTTCAGCCCTGAGATTCTTTATCATTCATTCCACTGGTGATCAGGTACTTGGGGACATGTCCCTGTTTTTGATTAACAAAGGATTTGAAAGTCTTGTGGGAGCACCAAAATCTGCCAAGTGCTTAAGATCTGCTAAGTATCTGTCTACTCACCAGGATACTAATTCTTACTTTCAATGCACTACACCTGCCTACTTTCATCAAGGCAGGTTACTTACATTATGAGGTATGACCATATATCCCCGACCCTCTGTGCTCTTTCCAGTGCCAGAGGATACAATCATGCCTGTACAGCTTGCCGGACCTGTGCTCGCTGCATAAGTCAGAATCACCTTGATTCAGACTGCACAGCTGAGACAGCAAGCTGCATAAATTGCAGTGGTGCCTATCCTGCCTATTCCTGTGACTGTCCAAAATGGAAGGAGGAGAAAGAGGTTCAGCATGTGAAAATGGTACAGATAATCTCATACCCAGAACTACAAAAGATTATTGCACTCCCCCCCCCCCCACCATCTGGCAAACTCTTGTATGCCAGTGTGGTTGCTGAGAAGCCCATCATTCCCATAGCATCCATGTCAGAGCAAACTGATATCAGCATACCACCTGCTGAGTCTTTTGCACCATCCACTCAATACCTCTTGGAGCAGGTGAAACCACTCTCAATGTCAGCCTCAACATCGACCTCAGTTTCCATTCTGCTTCTGTACCTTTTCTGGCTCCACCTGAAGACTCCACCTTCCCGCTCTCAGACAGCTTGACCGTCCAAATGCAAAGGCTCCCACCAGGCTACCACCGGGCAAAGGGCTCCCACCGGGGCTACAGAAAAAATCTCCCACTCCTCCATATGTGACGGTCTCAGATCCATGTCCCTCAAACGACTCCAAGGATATGGACACAGATCGCCCAAGTTTTCCAAAACTGTTGCTGTCGACAGTAAAGATAAATCAAAGTCATCCACCCAATCACCTAAGACATGAGATGGCCACACTCCTACAGTGGAATTGTCATGGATTCCAGAGGAATATTGATGACATCAAGGGCCTCCTGATAGCACACTAGCCCATCTGCATGTGCCTGCAGGAGACATATTCGCAGACAGCTACCAATCCCACAATCCTACACTTTTCTCTTATTCGCCAGGTTGGAGATGATCCAGCTCATGGGGTGTCGCCATCCTCATGAGCAACCATTCTCCATTTCAGGTCGTACCCCTTGTCATCACTTTAGAGGCAATTCCCATCTGCCTCTGTGGGATTTTTGTTGACTGTCTTCTCTATCTACCTAATACACAGAAGTGTTGTCTTCCCGGAAAACCTTGATGACCTTGTCTCGCAGCTGATGTTCTCCTTCCTCATAATGGGGGGATTTCAATGGACACAGTTCACTCTGGGGTAGTGCTGACACCAACAGGAAGGTTGGGATCCTGGATCAGTGGCTCCTGGATCCATCACTCTCCCTGTTGAACACCAGTGTCAGCACATACTTCTACTCCCCAATCCGCACATTCACTGCCATTGATCTGACCATCTTCTCTTCAATCCTTCCACTCCTTACATGGGAAACATTATTTCTAAACAGTAATTTGTGAGTACTGAAGAAAGCTAAACAATGCATAATTCATTATAAATTTGTTATCTAACGAACAAATGTTTCTGCATAAACTTAACCATATGACAAGAACTTTTGGTTTTGACTTCACCAAAGCTAACACCTGACACAGTTGTATACAAGAACTAATTCACAGTAATTGAATGGTGATACAATTGAAGAGACCATGTTGTTAACAAATTTGTATGAAAACATTTCCTCTATTCTTTTTCAAACATTTTAATATGTACAGTATGCACTATATATAACTTTTGACATTTAAATATCCGGAATTGTTTTTCTCCAATACTTTCAAAACTTTTTTTAATACATGTAATTGCATGTTTCTGAATGAACCTGTTTAACCTCATTTGGTTCTTTAAGTGAAACAAAGCTTAAAAACTTAGTTTTCATTGGAAAAATTGTAATCATTTCCAAAACCTGTAGCCCAATACTTAAAAAAGGTATTTTAACTATTTAAGTGTACATCTCAATGCTATAATTAATATTTGAACTTTATTATGTGAATTCAATACCAAATATGCATATTTTAAAATAATAATGCAAAATTTATATATAAAAAAAAAGCTTATATTAGTTTTGCAATAGAAGTACATCAGTGCTTTAAAACAAACAAAATAGATTACATGAGAGGTTTAAGTTTAATAACAGGTAATTAGAAATCATGAACATTTTGTCTGATCATTGGTGTACCCTGACTCATGTACATTAACAATTAATTGCACTGAACAATGGTGTACCCTGACTCTCTCCCCCAATAGCACTGAACCTGTCAACTCCTTTTGATTGGAAGATTCTGAATACACCACTGTACTTCATAGAAAGTTTAGTACACTAAACCTATTTTATGATCATATTCAATATGAAACTAGAAGAATGCATATCACCTCTGACACATATGAGAATCTTGTTTTCAAAGAGAAAGAAGTTTTTCCTTTACCTACTGTTTCATTCCTTAAAAGTTTTAATTTGAGCTAGTGAATGATGGGAAAAATGCAAATAGTGTTTCATTAGTAATTATACAACATAAAAGTATTCGTCTTTTAATTCTTAAATCCAAAAAGTTGCATTTCCCACACCTCTCTCAAAAAAGTGGGTAGATTATTTCTTTCAATGAAATATCTCGTAAAAAAAATATATATATTATTTTTAAAACTTGATAACAGCTCTGCCATTTCATCATTTCAGTTATCTGTAAAGATATATATATATATACACAGCATATTAAAACTATTAAGCATTTGGAAATGTGAATTATAATATTTCATTAGTACCAATCAAATTAAAAAAGAGTTTTCTAATTATCATTTTCATTGTTTCCAATATTTGTTTAAAATTTTGTCATTATCGACTTTTTCCATCATTAGAGGATGCAATTAATAGCTATTCAGAGATTCTGAAGGTGCAAATCACATTTCATCAATATCTATATAACACGAAAATGATTTATCTTTAAAAACAAAGAAGTTGAATGCATACAGATAGACAGAGAACGAATTGAAAACCTGAGCTCATTTTTTTAAATAAGCTAAAAGTTGAAATTTCATTTGTTGTAGTAGTGACACTAACCAGTGCCTATTCTGCTGATATGCAGAAGTTTTACATGCAGTTCTGGCACAGATAAATAAAAATCACAGTAAAAAAACAGAAGTTACTCATTGTAAAAAAAAGTAATAAACACAAAACATTTTTGTACATTTTTGCATAAGGCTAATGATTTTTTACCTCTTTAAATAAATTGGTTTATGACTGGTAATTGCTGCACAGTGTAGAAAATATATGCATCACATAACATTTTTGCAAATTGAAATTTTATAAACTTTAATGAACAAGTGAAAATTTTCACAGTCTCGTGATTAATGGTAGAGTACTAGAGGTTCAATTAATAATTGGTTTGATTTCCTATGGGCAGAAAATATATCTGTGCTTGTTTTAATGTTTATCTTTTTATTTGTAATCATTCAATGACAAAATATTCTTTGTCTTTCCAGCTTAATATTTATGGTTCCTTTTGCATGTGCTTTGTTCCCTCAACAATGGTAAGTATTGATTTTAAAATATATTATAGATATGTATAAATATGTTTTTAAAGATGGAATTAATAGTTAGGTCATAGTCACTGAGTGGAAGTAATGTATTTCATCCACAAATCAAGGATGGGGAGTGGCTCAGTCAGTAGCATGCCAGGTTCATAATCTGCAGTTCCCAGTATAGAGTCCTGTCTGGGCCAGCATTGAGATTGATATCCCCAAAACTCCCCCCCCCCCATTCTCTCGGTCAGTAAGAGACACCAATGGACTTGGAAGGGCTGCCCTCTATCAGATAGGATGTTAAACTATGGCCCCATGGTAGGAGAACCATACCATGTGTACATTAAAGAACACACAGTTGTCTTTACAGGTGGCTACCATCTGTCTCCCAAGAGCTGTCCATTGGGTCCTCTCTAAACTTTTTTTGAACCCTTGGGGTCTTTATGACCTGGTCATTTAGCCCATTTTGTTCAAAAAAGTGCTGCTCAGAGGTAAAGCACCCAACCATAAATAAATCATGTCACTATTATCAAACAAATCAAAAAATCATCCTCAAGCAGCCATGGGCTGTGGAGATCCAACCGACCTCTACTTTGTCAGCCAAGCTATTAAACAAAAGATCTTATCAACTGCTAACTGATGCTTTACATGTTTATTAAGCTTTTTGTAATGCTGTTCATTAAGATTGGGTTAGGTTGTTTTACCTCTGAACATAATATTTTTGCACAAAGTGGGCTAAATGGCCAGGTCACAAGGACTCCGGTAACTCAGAGGAGGTTAGGGGAGGGAACCCACTGAACGACTGTTGGGAGGCAGATGGAAGCCTTTTATTCAGGCCATACATCCTCCTCCCAAAGGAGTTTTGCTAGTGACAGATTCAGTGAAATTAGGCTTTGCTGTTGGGGACAGCTCAAAAAGGATACAAAAACTTCAAGACAACATGGTCAGCTCATATATATGCAAACAAATATTGCCAATGTCATCCCAATAATTACGCATCATCTGATGCATCAATATCACTGATGACATCGAAAGATTTAGATACATATACATTGAACAGATTTAGATACATATACATCGTATCCAACAGTAAAGAAAAGCTGTATCAATATTTTATCATATATGATGCTAACATTTCATCCACTTGTAACGCTCCAAAGATTATTAACTTTTAAAGTTGGACCCTTTGATCCAAATTTATTCAAATTCCGGCTGGCACCAGGCAATAATAACTTACCAAATAAAGTTGAAATAGGGTTCGTTAAGTATTTGCCAAGCATTACTTATCGGGTAAGAATTCAAAAATGATTGTCAAGTTTAATTAAATTAAAAATATAATCGAAAATCAATCAGCGTTGCTCAAGAGAAAAATAGCAAAAATTCAAAAGCTTCTATAACAAGGTTTATTTTCAAAAAATTCAACTCACCAAACTCAATGGTAGAATATAAAAATTTGTAGACTAACAACTCCTTCTATCTACACAACACATACTTCTGACTCCTACATTTCTACTACTCTCACAACTCACTCCACAATCTGTATCATTCTAAGTACATCTCAATCTAAATTTATCTGTGACCTCACGATTACTATAACAAGTGGCATACAAAGCCGGGACATGTCTATTGCACACCAGGAAAGACATTTACATAATATGATGATCGCACTAGCTTGAAGTAAGAGGGGGTCGTGTCCTATATGCACGCTTTAGCGGTTGAAATCAAAAGGTCAGAGTTGCACATGCACAACTCCTATGCTCAGAAACGAAAATTGTGATCAGTCCAAAAAAATGAAATAATCCCCAAAATGATAAATATAACATAAATAAAGTAATACTGGTTAAGTAAAAGTGAATGGGTGGACCATCATACACTACAATTCCATTCAAGTTTTACAATAAAAAACACTTTAAATACAAAAATGTACTTCAAATATAAAAATACACTTCAAAATACAATTTATGTACTTCAAAATATGATTTATATAATCACTGTATACTAATGTTTTTTTCATTCTCATCATTCACAACCATAACCATTTTTATAATTCCTTAATTTTAACTTACAACATTCATTTCAGCTATCGGTCAGCTGAATGAAAAAATCTACAACAAATTCATAAATATGCTTGAAATCACATTAATGCAATATATAACTCTTTTTGGTTCAACTAGAACTTCAGATGAACCAGAATGCATAAAAAAATCTAATCACTTCACATTATAAACTCAAACTATAAACTTTGAATAATAAATTCACTTTTTCGAAAATATCCAAAACTCTTAAAGTTTCAACATGAAATTAAAACATTCAAAATCTCTAAATATAAACAACAATAAATGATTTTCAATCATCTCCATCGTCATCTATTCCAAAAAAAAAAGAAATAAAACATCATAAACTATTAGTGCCACAGTAGAAGAAGAATAATATACTTAAATTTTCATTGTTGGCAGTGCAGAGAGATAAATCATCATCCACTCATTTCCTGGAAACTGTATTCCAGTACTAATCGCTAAGCTAGGTGTAGGCAAGCTAGGTGTAGGCGCTTCTAAAGATGTCACTTGTGATGTCATCTACTCTATGATGTCTGCTATGTTGCTGGTTGTTGCTCTGCAGGCTTCATCATCTTGTTGACATCTTGCTATGTGTTTGTCTTTGAAGAGCCTGGTTTTATGCTTTCCAGGGTATTGCTGCCTGTTTCTAAATGATGCTTCAACTGTAGAAAATTTCTTAATTTGTAAAATTGATCAGGATTATTTGCACTCAAAACAATTTCTGGAATAGTTGGTTAGATATCCTGTAGTTGTATGTAAAATCTATCATTCTTGTTCTCATCATAGTCTTCTGTGGAGGTATAGCAACATATAACATTCAAGTTCTTAATTTTTGTTTTAAATTGAGCTGCAAGAAATCTTACACTGATGCAGTCACATCTTAGAAGAGCATCACTGCCATGTCTGCTCAGAAGCAAACCTATAACTTGGAAATGCTTCTCATTCTCCCTCCCTGAAAATAGAAATTGAAAATTATATTTAAGTATCTGACATTTTCCTGTCCATTTGGTCTGTTGCAAACACAGAATATCTAAGTTATAATGCTGGAATTCCTGGGTGGGAATGTCTAGAGAATAATCTCTATCCAATGTCCTCACTTACCACATTCCTTCAGAGAGAAAATGATTAGTAGGATTTTGAAAGAACCTAAGTTTATTGATAGAGGTGAGGCCAACAGTATCAAACAGCCCTTTAATCACAGGCATGGGGCAAAGACTCACTTCCCCACTACGAAAGGCTAAAGCCACCCATGCAGGTAGGAAGTTCAGACACTACCTTTAGAAGTGGACGTTTCAAAAACTGGAATCTAGAAAGAAACTGACCTGTCTGAGACATATTACTCCAGTGTAGGATTGGCGATGCCAAACTAGCAAGTGAGGGTTCAGGTATCTGTAATGGCCTATGATTAGGATTATCTACCAGCTGTTATAAGGTATCCTGTGCTCTGTTCACTTAGGGCTGGCAACCCACAGCTAAACAGGAACACAGTGGCAGATTTTATCTCAACAGAGGCCCACCATTACAACAAGTCCAGGATTTGCAATCAAGATCAAAGTCATAAACCATTCCAGTCTAGTGGGTATAAATGGTTAGCACCTGAACCCTGTGGTTGACTACTCCTGAGCTGGGCAAAAAAAGGAAAAAACGAAAAAAGTGGCCTTAGATGACCAGATTAGTAGGCCACACTGAACTGGCAGCTCTCCCCTTCTGTTCCTTTCCAGAAGAGAATATCACTTTTTGAATGATACTAATGGCCTGCAACATGAGAATCCAAGCTCAGACATTAGGTGCTAAGCCTGACCAGTTCTGTGCATCATCACTGGGGACAACTCTCCTTAGAGTTTATGCCTAATTACCATAGGGATAATAATAGCTCTGGTAAAATATTTAGGAACAATGGCTTTATCATAAAAGATATTCAAAATTTCGATCAGCCATGTCATAACAGAAACATTCCTAACTCTAAGCATTTCAATAGTAACTCCATCTACCTTTGGGGATTTTTATAGTTTAAGTTTAGAAATAACCAAAATAAACTCAGACTGTGATATAGGGCCAACATTAAGACCAGTAATGCATTATATCATCATTATCAAAACTAACCACATTGTTCAGAGCATCACTGAAATGCTCAGCCTATTTGTTACTAAGATAAGACAGAACCGGCCAGGTCTAGCACCTAATGTCCGACCCCGCCTTCTCGTGGTGCAGGCCGTTAGTACCTTTCAAAAGAGATATTCTCTTTTGGAAGGGAACAGAAGGGGAGGGCTGCCAGTTCAGTATGGCCTACTGATCTGGTCATCTATGGCCACTTTTTTCTTTTTTTTCAACCCTGCTGAGGAGTGGTCAACTTCACAGGGTCCTGGTGCTGACCATTTATACCTACTAGACTGGACTTGTTTATGGATTTGAGCTTGATTATGGATCCTGGACTTGCTGCACTGGTGGGCCTCTGTTGAGGGAGAGTCTGCCGCTGTGTTTTCTGTTTGCTCCTGGGTTGCCAGCTCTAAGTGAACAGAGGCATGGGATACCTTATATCAGCTGGTGGATAATCCTAATCAGAGGCCATCGCAGGTACCTGAACCTTACTTAGCTAGTTGGGCATCATCAAGCCTAAACTGGAGTAATGTGACTCAGGCAGGCCATATGGTTCTTGAAAAAGTCCACTTGAAAAGGTGGTGCCTGAAGTTCCTACCAGCATCAGTGACTTCAGCCTTTAGCGGAGGAGGAACAGGTCTTTGCCCCATGCCTGCGATCAGGGGGCTGTTTGATATTGTTGGCCCTACCAATCTCAATAAACCTAATTTCTTTAAAAATCCTACTAATCATTTTCTCTCTGCAGGAACGTGAGGACATTACATAGAGATTATTCTCTTGATGTCCTCATGCAGGAATTCCAGCGCTATAACCTAGATATTCTAGGCTTGCAAGAGACCAGATGGACAGGTAAAGGTGAGATACTTAAAAATAACTTTAAATTTCTCTTTACAGGGAGGGAGGATGGAAAGCATCACCAAGGCGTGGGTCTGCTGCTCAGCAGACATGCTAGTGATGCTCTTCTAGGATATGAGTGCATTAATGAAAGGTTTCTTACAGCAAAATTTCAGACAAGCATTAAAGACTTGAATGTTATCTGCTGTTATGCCCCCACTGAGGATTCTGATGAGGATGAGAAGGATAGGTTTTATGGACAACTTCAGGATATTTTGAATTCTGTCAAGAAAGGAGATATTACCCTTGTTCTTGGTGACTTCAATGCCAAAGTTGGTACCGACTCTGACCTTTGGGGAGGAATAATAAGCCCTTTTGGTATTGGTAGCTGCAATGGCAATGGGCAACGTCTCCTACAGGTAAGTAAACTCAATGGTTTCAGAATA